>OW052037.1:52391954-62391954 GCA_932526305.1 Epicampocera succincta | reverse complement strand
TACATATATTCATATATACATATATTCATATATACATATATTCATATATATATTCAGCAAGTTTTTGTATTTGAAATTTAAAAATAAAAAGAGTGAAATGATGTCATTTGTGTTATTTTATTTTCTTTTATATAATTTTTGAAAGATTTTATTGGCCACTCCAACAGATAGCAGCAACAAATTGTATGAACTGCGCAAAATATCGATCAAGTTGTAACTTGTACGCGAATAATAGGAAGCAAAACTTCAACCCCGCAGAAAAGTTTTTTTTTTTTTTTTAAACTAATGATAAGTATAAGTTTGAAGTTGTTACCTCTTTTCTCCTTGATGTGCGTATCGTATTGAGAATTGCTGCGAGCAAATTGTATTGCCGCCATTGTGGATTGGATTTCTTGATACTCGTTGGAGGTTGCAGCGCTTTGGTGTGAAGACTTGTGCAAAGCACTGCTGATGTCAGCTTCGGCCAAGTGGGCGCTGACGTTCGTTAAGTTTGCACTTGCACTTGGTACAGAGAAATGCAATTTTTGGGAACTGGTGGGCACAATAACAATGCTGCTGGCAGCCGCACCTTCAGTATCTGAGTCGTCACTTATTACTTCGCGATTTGTTGAATTTTTATCGGTTAAATGGGTGAGATCGCCAGTACCGCGACCGAGACCTTCGCGACCATAACCCACTATTTCAAGACGTTTCTTTAAGGATTCATGATCCGAGTCGTACGTTTCGGTTTCTAATTTTGAGGATTTGTGCGTTGAAGTTGTTTTCGTTATAGATTTGCCAATGCTGGAGGTAAGTGTGGGCGATGGCGTGGCCGAGGAGGAGGAAGAAATAATATGTTTTGTTACAAATCTTTGCGATTCTGCTGGAGACGTAGAACCTTGCGATTGTATCGTTTTCGAAATACTGACATTTTTACAAGGAGTTTCAACCCGTTCTAATGATTCACATTCTTTATGGGACGACGTTGTTGTTATTTTTGTGGTAGTCTTGGTAGTATAATCGACAGAGGAGGTGGAGTAGGAGTTGCTGTCGGTATAGTGTTGTTGCGTTTTCCATGGTGTTTGTTCATGTTTGGTTTCCAGGCACACCGCACTACGTTTGGGGTGGTTGCTAGTTGTACCAACAATTATGTCAATGTTGGGGGGTGTTTCTAACGTAACGATTTCACTTGTTACTTTATAGTCAGTTGTATCAAACGATTCGTCCGTGCAGAACACATCATCGTCGGTGAAGAGTTCATCTTCATTTTCCAATTTTATTAAAATCCTCGGGCCACCGGCGGTCATATCTACCGTCCGGTTCGGCGTTGAGGCTCGCATTTCTCGTTGAGGAGAAGCACGTGGTGAAAAGTAACCCTCACCATGTCGAAAGATTTTCTCTTCGTGTTTACGGCCATCGCTGGTCATAGAAGAAGTCACTATGGTTTTTACACCATCAGCCGCTATAATTTCTCTGACGGTTTTCTCGCCTTCCAGGAAGCGAGCCGATGCCGTTTTGCCATCCATTGTTCTGGAATGGGGTGTTGAGGCATGTCTTTTTGTTGTACGCAAGGTGACATTAAATGGTGATGTGCCGGATATTTCTTCTGGCGTTGGAGGATTTCGCCGGTAACGCTGAGTTGTGCGTAATGTTACATTAAAGGGACTTTTGGCGGAATTTTCTTCCAGTTCAATGTGGCCTGATACAGCGCCAGGCGATATTCTACTAGTTGTCTTAAGAGTAACATTGAAAGGGCTGGCCGTGTGTTCTTCGTGAATTTCGACCTTACGGGCCGGCGATTGAGGTACGGCTTTAAGTTGGACCTGCTGAAAGGCCAATTTGGCTGCCTCGGCTTCGGCCAGGCCACGCTTGCGTTCTTCTCTTAGGCGTTTTTCAATCTCATAAACATCGATATCAAAAGGATTGTCCGAATCAATACTTATGTCTATGTCCGCCGTATCCTGAGAATCAAAGTGTTTTAAGGTACAGCCCTCTTGGCTCGTTTCAGATGCCGTTCTTTTCGTGCCACCCTCGCCAGAATGCCAAGCCTTTTCGTATACAGCTATTTTCTGTTTTAAGCGTGAAGGCGTAGTAGGAATATTTATATCATAATCTTCCATTACGAACTCATGGGAACTTGTCGAAGTTGTCTTTATCGATTTCGTTATAGTGCGGTATATTGTAGAGGTTTCTTGTACAGACGACTCATCATACAGCAGCTCTTTACTGCTGTTATCTTGAATTGGCACAAATTCCTTCGGCTTTTGGCCTTGGTCAACATATGATTGAGTATCATCCGCCATCAATGATGACGATTCAACAGCTGTCTGCACTAAACGGCGTTTGCGCACTGCCGGTATCGGCGTTTGAGAAGTTTCATTTGCATCCACCCCGCGTGGCGGTGGGTCTTCCTCATTCGTATTATCCATTGTCGTCTAGCATTTACTCCACGTTTTATTGAAAACTCACACCCTAATCAATAAAACATGCCTCTACTCTAAAGAAATGGTAACAAAAATTGATTTTTCCTTTACGATGAGGGAGTTAACGTACAAATCCGAATGCCGGCAGAGTATTTTTACACATTCACGAACTTTTTTCTTTATTTTTTTCGCCTGGAAATTTTTTCAACAAATTTTTGTTTTTCTTTTTTTTTAGCACTTTATAATAATTATTCGGTTGCACATTAATTCTCAGCACAGTTTTCGTTCTTTGAAACAATTTTCTACTTTTATTTTAAACTTTACGATTTGTTTCTGGTATCTGTTAAACGCAAAGGTAAGTCTTCTTACCAACGCAATTTTAAACTGGTTTTTCTTAAATTTCAATCAAGCACTTTTTTCGCCTCATGAGGGCGTTAATTTTATTTCTTTTATTTTACAATTCTTCTTTTCAAATAAAAATATAAAAAAACAAACACCATTTACACAAATTCTTCTGAATAACGTTTTTATCGTTTAAAGATCTGCCTCTTCAAGCTTAAGTTTTTCCAATCCGTTGCGGCCGAGAGCCATTTCGTTACTAAAAATATTTTGAGTCGAACTTATTGTACATACCTTGAGTGCGCAGTTATTATTTTTTAGAAAGAAAAAAAACAAATAAAAATTTTGTAGATTGTAGTTAAACAGGGTGTGAGAGTCGTTCTGCGAAGCCAGAGAGCGGTAAACAGCGATGCCAAATTGGTTTTTGCTCAAAGCTTTCAAAAACGAAAGAAGGGTGTTTTTACATTAAAGTGGGCTCTTACAAAAAAAGCTTAAAACTTTGCCGCCTTTTTACCAAAGCCTTGAGTCGTGTGATAAGACGGCACACATAAACATCATCACAACTTGAGACAAGTGTGAATACCACAAAGAACATTTTAAAATTTACGTGATTTCACATCATAACAACGTGTTGAAAAACAATTTGTTTTGTTAAATTTCGTCTGGGTTTTTTGACTCGCCTTTAGGCTATTTAAAGCTACACCTGTACAGACGATCGTCAGATCTTACAGTATTGTTAGATCTGACAATATGCTGACAATTTACTAACAATGACAAATTGGCACCAGAAGATAAATTGTCAGGTCGGGTGATTGTAAGAAAGCCTATGAATTTCTGGCAACAAAAATTGCCCGCTCACACGGTTGCCAAATTCTTGCCAAATTACCAGAAAGCTCAAATCATTTTCATCTATAGACAATGTTGCCAATAGACATGTTTCTCTGAGAACGACGTCATTGTCTAGCGCTTTAACTAATACTTCTGCCCTTAAGGATTGTGCTGACAATTATCTGACAACGGCAACGAAGAATGTTACTTCGTCTGGCAACGTTGGCAAGGCAAAAGTTGACAGTTCAGACATTTGTAGATATATTTTACTGGCAATATGGTCAGAAACAATATCCGTCTCCACGAAGCTTAACAAATATTTTTGCAATAAATGCCAGCGTGTAAGTGTATCAGGTTTGAAATCGATATATGAAGATCTGTGTCTATAGCGCTCCCCACGAACGGAAAAGCTACTGTTAAAAACTGTTAACGTGGTTGGAGCACCTCGCACGGATTGCCCTCAGCCTCATAGCGGTAATTTTACTGAATTAAATCACTTGTTTTTCTCTCTGTATACGTAAGAATTTTCTTTGATATTTTATTCATTTCATTTCTTAACAGTTGGCATCTCTACGGGAATGGTTAGATTCAGCGAGTTTTTGTTGTTATAAGACACAGGTATGGAAAGCCATTAGGCATGGCGGCAACCTATAACTAATGTTGCTCCTCTTCTGTTAAGTGTAAAGCACTATAAGTAGCCTCGTAACTGTTTAACAGCTGTACGAGCCATTCGTTCGTGTTCAAAGATGAAACAAACAAATTATCTCATGCTAATCCATGATTTACAAAGAAGCCCCTCAATAAAAATGATGGTAAGCAAAAATATGTGCCTGCCTACACACACGCACACATACACACATACTTACATACATACATATATATTTTCAATTGCATGCACATGCATGCCGGCATACACATTGGAAATTTAATACATTTCGAGTTCGTATCAATGAATATTGAGGAATAAAATGAGAAAACTTGATTGTTTGGAAGTTTTATTCTCAGTGACTGAAAACTGTTTAATGAAAAGACCTACACACATGTGCACATACATACATATGTATGTATTTATTTGCCGTTTAAGAGTTTTCCCATCAATTGTCTGATTTAAACTTCATAATTGGGGTCAGTAGAATAAAGGTAATCGGTAAACATTAAGCTGGATGTCTCGAAGTTCAATCGCATCCTCATGCGTTGACGCCAAAAATTGTCTATGGAGTTAAGAAGAATTATTAGACATTTTAGCCAAGCCTAGATACATCCATACATATGTTTATGCTAAATTGGCAACGCTTAAAAATCTTAAAACCATTCAAAACATAATAATCCATTAATCATTTAATTTATTGAGACATTACAACACTAGATAGATCCTCTTCTTCTTCTTCTTCTTTTGGCGCTACAGTCCGTGGCGAACCTGGGCCTCAACCAACAAAGTTTTCCAGCTGGCACGGTCTTTAGCCAGCGTTCTCCAATTGTGCACACCAAGTTGGTTGAGGTCCCTCTCCACTTGTGTGCGCCATCGTTTTCGTGGGCGTCCTCTACTGCGTTGTGCCACAGGTTCGGAATCGAAGAAACACTAGATAGATATTATTTTATTATTGTTGTAATTCAATAAACTTGGAAATAAATTTACTTGATTCAGATCATTCACTTTCAACTTTCAAGCTGTTTTCCTTTATTAGCAGCAAAATAATGTGCTAATAAGAACCTTCTAATGAATATCAAATTTACTTTTATGAAAATATGTATGTACAGGTGTATGCAGCTGGCACGAAAGTTTCTGTGTATGAATTTAATTTTAAAATTAAAAAAAATTACATACATACTTACATACATACATATATTTTTTATAATTTCCCTTTACTAACAAACTCTGATTTTGTATATGTAAAGGGTGTTTTTTAAACAGGTATAGAACTTTGAAACGGAATAACACACAAATGAATTTTTTAAATTGATATGAAATTTTGTGTATTCGAAAGATAATCTTCTGGCATTATAATTTAAATATAACTTCTGTCATATGACCGCCATGGCTGGCGCGGACGTAGTATAATCTGGAGGGCCAAATTTCGATGACTTTTTCCAACATTTGTAGCCGTATATAGACAATAACGCGGTAAAGGTTTTCCTCGAAGCGGCCAATCGTTTCAGACTTATCGGCATAGACCAAAGCCTTCACATATCCCCACAGAAAACAGTCTAGCAGTGTTAAGTCGCACGATCTTGAAACCCAATTCACAGGTCCGAAAGGTAAAACTATGCGGTTACTAAACGTTTCCAATATATCAGTAAATCAATTGTGGAACGAGCTGTGACATGTTGCGCCGTCTTGTTGAAACCACATCAGGGTTGTTCAACTGATGAAAGAAAAAGTCAGTAATCACGGCTCTATAGCGGTCACCGTTGACTGTAACGTTCTGACCAGCATTATTTTTCAAGAAGTACGAGATTCCTGCAGAACATAAAGCACAAGCGGTGTCTCAACATACACTTGAGGATTATCATCACTCCAAACACGGCCGTTTTGTTTATTGACGTATCGATTCAAACAAAAGAAGGTCACTTTTGTAAAAATCGGGATCACAAGGTTGCCAAATTTGCACAATTTGACAGCGTTGCTCCGGCGTCAGTCTTTTCATGCTGAAATGACAAAACAAGTTAAACATAAATCACCTGACAGCTGACAAAAGGCCGCCAGTTAGAAACGTCTAGTCAATTTAAAGTTTTATGGCTCTATAAAAAACACCCCATACGTTTAATCAGGTTTTGTTTTATTTATCTCGGACAATTTGCAAATAATCGCTATCGCATTATTTAATCAGCGCTTCTATGCGATTTGTATGAATGTGTTAAACGAAAATAGAAATTTTATTGAATGTTCTTTTACTTAATTGCTTATCTTATCATTTCATTTGGAAAGCCAAACCGGTAATCAATGTTTTTGGCGATTTATAAGCGATACAAATACAAAAGTGCAAGTGAAATACTGGTTAGTTCTAATTAACTTGTTAATAGAGCCAGCTGAGCGAAACGGTGCGTTGTGTTGCGGCATAACAGGAAATAGAGTTATCAAATCAAGGCTGTTGTTCTATGCGCATCAAATTCAAAAACTCGAAATCATAGAATAGCTGATAAAAATTAAAATTCAAAACGCCAATGTCATGACAAATCAGAATATTTTAGTTTTATGCAGAACACAGAACTGCCTACAATGTATTATATATGTATATATATTTTTCTTTTTGCTAAAGCCATAAAAAAGTGACGTTTATCGTTCATAGTGCATTTACAGCAAAGCGAAAACCAGGTTCCTACGTGGATTTTGTGAAAATTTCGCATAAAAAATGAAATCTAGTTCGGGAGTATAATTTGGCAAAATCTACTGTTAGTTTTCAAATCGTCAGAAATACATAAAACTTGAGAGTTGGGCCGAAGAAAATTAAAAATGTGGCACCTTATAATAAATTATTATATTAATCTATTTATACAGAAAAGAGAATAATTACGGCGATTGTCATAAAACTGGCATATCTATTCACTCGTACTCTGCGTTTTAGTCAGCTGTTTTCGTTACGAAATTAAATCTTGATAAAAATCAGAAACCTACAAGATTTCGCTTTGTTGTAAATGCATTCCTTTATACTGACACATTGTGTGGTCAATTCTAATGTGCTTGCGGGAATTTGTTTCAGTGTCACTTTGTCACATCTGTCAATGATTTGCTTCTACATCGGTTGCATCAAAATTTTTGTGAAAAATTGTACATTGATATTCCATATTATTCTTCTATGTGCAAAACTAAGCTGGGCTCCATTTCACAGCTGGGGTTTCAAATTAACTTTCCAGTTTGTTTATTGAACTATTTCATATTTTATAGACCAACTGGGAACATGTCTTTTCGACTGACATACATATTTTTTTTCAAGGAAATTTGGCCGCCACAGTAACCAGCTGAAAGGAATTTTTTAACTAAACGGTCTATTGGCCGTTTGTACCAAATTCCGAAAAAGAAAATTATAATTTTCCCCTATAACACTGAACGGCACAAACACACCAATAATATTTTGCCAGCCGTTACTGTCCAAATTTCAAAATAATAACAAAATACGTTGGGCTTTCATGTTATGGAGGGGAATTTGGGCTCCTCCATGGAAAATTTAAAGTTTAAGGCTTCTGTTTCAAATTGTAGTTTGTGTTTGTTTAAATAAACCAAAATCTTTTATCTCTTTAATAGCCAAGTTGTGCAATTGCCAAACAATTGAGAATGATTAATGGCACAAGCTAAACAAAACAAAGAAACTAATTCTCAAATTGTCGGTTAATTTTTTTTTTTTTTTTTTTTGAATTTCCGATGAATGAAAACTTGTATAATTAATTGCAAGATAACATCATCGTCTGCTTAACAGAACAAATAAAAATGTTAAAAAAAAAAAATACTTTACAAAATTGAATTATAATTGATTTTAATCAAGTCGTAAAATAATGAAATCATTTAATTCGAATCGGTTACTCTCTTTCAAAAATGATTTACTTTCAAATACAGGCATTGTGTTAAAAAACAAAAAACAAAAAACAAATTGTATGGCGGCATTCAGCGATAAATGCTGAAACTACAAGTCGACAAATTATTCAATGCTGTCAATTTCAATGCGAAAAAATTACGTCATGAAAACAGCAATAGTTTGAATTATACATGCAATTGTCATTCTAAAAAACAGATTCCTAAAAGTCTATAACAACAACAAAAAAGTGAACGAACGAGAACTAAGATTGAGAACTGCATACCTGTAATGGGCTAAAAGAATCGTATATTTACAAAAATAGTATAAAACTGGGTTTTTTGTTGAAAGTGCATGATAATCAATCCGAAGGTCACAAGTTCGTTGCGTCATGGCGCATAGTTTTTGTTAGAAAGTTCCCGCAGCGGGCAGTAATTTCGATTATTGACAGATATATCGCTTATTGAACAGACAGATGAGTCACAGCAGAATTGAGAACAGACATCTTTGAAATTGGTGCGTAAGTGACGAAAATCGAATTTCAAAAGCCTTCACCAAGAGAAATGAATTCTTTTTATTGTGCGCACAGCAGCCGGTTTTGATGGAAAATCATTAAAGAAAAAACTCAATGTAAACAAAAACAAATCAAATAAACAATTTAATTTAGTCACAATCGAAATTGTTTTTTAACTTTTATAAAAAGAAATAGAAACAACTTGTCCTTAATGCAGCAGCACATTAATCAATTGCCAAAAACAAAATAAATAAATGAAAAATAAAAAGTCCGTTCAGTTGATGTTTATTTTTAAATACTTTTAATGGGGTAATGAAGTGCATCATGTCTAGATTTAGCCTCATTTGGTGTACGAATGTTAAAAATAAATTTTCCTCAAATAGCCCTCTTTTTCAGCCAATTAGTTTAAAATAAAATACATATTCTACACACATATATACAATACTTTAGAATTTGTTTAAATTGTATGTTTTGTACAAATTTTCATTTTAATAAAATTCTAAAATTAAAAAAATGTTGCCATAATTTTTAAATATATTTCACAATGAGTTCGACTGCAAATGATTTATGATTTTGGTACTAGAACAATTAAGGTTAATGGTAATTTTCTGTTCAGAAAAATAAGAAATTGAAAGGTAAAAATAAATTTGAAAACACGTCAAACAATTTTAGATTTTTCCGCTACGACGTCATGAGACTAGTAAGACGCAAAGCCCGATGATTTTGAATTAAAATTGAAAATTTATGAATACATTTATGGAAACCCACACAATTTAATTGAATTCATTCAGCTTTACTTTAAAAATCACATGATCTTAAAATCATGTGTGGTTTTAAAATCACACTTGTGGTTTTAAAATCACACTTGTGGTTTTAAAATCACACTTGTGGTCTTAAAATCACACTTGTGGTCTTAAAATCACACTTGTGGTTTCAAAATCACACTCGTGGTTTCAAAATCATATTTATGGTTTCAAAATCATATTTATGGTTTAAAATTCACACTTCTGGTTTCAAAATCACATTTGTGGTTTCAAAATCATATTTATGGTTTAAACTTCATATTTATGTTTTTAGCATCAAACTTGTGGTTTTAAAATTGCAAATGTAGTTGTTTTGCCATTCGCTGTGATTTTAATTTGCCGATACCAAAAACAAACTGCAGATTTATTTGTTTAGATTTTTCTCAGTAAATTAAAAAAAAATGTAAAATTGAATAAATTGAAAAGCCTGGAGTTTCCGTGATTATTCGAGTGCTTTATACCAATTTAGCTTCAAATTTAGAAAGAAAAGGATATAAATAGTTTGAAAATTTGGAAAATATTCCGCGCAAACCATCAAACTTTATTCCTAAAATTTTTGCAACAAAAGAGATGACACTTTTAACTTTCAATGCATATGATTTCGATATTTTCATTCCATTTATAGAATGGAAATTATAGGGCCAACCCAAGTACCATAAATTGTTGCCCCAAATACTGTTTTATGGGGATATTGATTGTAGGTATCGTCACTTACCTTGCAATTGTAAAATAGTCATTTGATATTCGGCGAGTTTTTCATCAACATAATCTTGAGATTGATTGGCAATTATTTCAGCCGTTGATGGACCATATTCCTCTTCATCATCATAAATCACATATGATGTAGGTTGTGGAGGCTCGAGCGGTACACCAACAAAGTCGTATTGATTTTGCGATAGAGGACGCTGCTGCTGCTGCTGTTGCTGTTGCTGTTGCAGCGACGGTTGAGCGTACTGTTGCGGTAGTTGTCTCGGATATTGTTGTTGTTGCATATACTGCTGTTGTGTTTCGTATGCGTGCGACATCGGAGTATGACGATTATTGGTGAACATAAAATCAGAATTGGGTGTCTGGCAGACGATCGGTGACGGCGTAGGCGATAGTTGAAAGGAGCTGGTTGGATCGGCGCCATAAGAATTTTGATGTTGGAGAGGTCGAAAAGGCCTTGGCCCGTTAGCTCCTACATAAGCTGTAGGCGATGGACAGACCTTGGGCGGCAACTGGGCCAAGGGCGAATGTGTTGGCACTGGCGGTTGGTTTGGATAGAAGTTGGGTTGGGGAAAGGTGGGCGGTTGGTAGGGAGCAGGCGAAAAATTACCGGCCAAAGGCGATTGCTGAGGCCATTGAGGTCTGGGTTGTGGCATATTGTTTGATCCCCTAGTACCGCGTAAATTACTGGGACCTGGTGACATGGCATGAGCGAACGGCGTAGGACTCATCGGTGCTGGAGAAGGCAACGAAGGCCTACGTGGTCCCGATATAATTGGTGGTGGACTTGGTGCCACTGGAGTCCATGGCGAAGGCGGACGATACGCAAACGATGAAGGCGATGCAACACGTGGATTCCAGCCACGTGGTCCATTTGGCGGCGGTGGACCCGACATTTTCACTCAGCTCTTCAACTACGTACGTATATTTCTTCAAATTGTTGCGCTAATTATATATGTTTTCTTTGTTGAATTATATAAATATTTCTTTTTATTTTATGCTTTATTTTGTTTTTGAAATAACACTGTGTTCAACCTTTAAATAACTAATAAAAATTAAATATTTTTAAAATATGCCAGCACTTTGTTCTTACTTTCAGTCACTCATTGAACATTCAACACAAAAAAAAAAAACACTTCATTCGCCTTGAATTTTCATTAAATATTTATTTTCACTTTCGTTAAAAAACAATTCGAGCGCTATTTTAATTACAAACAAATTGCTTCAGAAATTTCGGCACATACGAGTGTGAATGTCTGCAAGAAAAATTTTCCAAATTTGAAAATAGGACAACTTGAAATTTCTTTTTCTAATTAAGAAAAAAAAAAAAAAAAACGCCAGTCGGTGCTCACGTATGTTTAATATTTTCCATTTATTTTGCATTTAAAGGAGAGATTATGTCACAGTATTGGATCATTATATTTATTTTTTGTATTCCCCCAATTCGAACCCACACCCCCCACCGGAAACAAAAATATTCTAAAAAGAGGCGCATAAAAAACTGGCTGTTTTGAAATTTTGACCATGGCAGCAGTTTGTCGTGTGTTTTTTTAATGGTTTAAATTTTGACGTGTTGAATAAATATTTCAATTTTTATGACAGTTGGCGAAAGTAAATGTGACCGTGATTGCCAGAGAAAAAGAGATATTTGCTAATATTTTTAAAACTTAATCTGAATTTACGATTGTTTTTTTCATAAGTTTTAAAGAAACTTATGCAAAATAATGAGAATGATAAATGAAAGGCAAGCCAGCGAGCTTTCAATAATAACATATTTAATGCCGTCACGCGCTCCGCAAAAGTGTTGTCGTTACACGTGTTATTTTGAATTTGCTTGAACATGACATTTTGATTTCGAGTGCGACATAAAAAAATTGAAGGTAATTGACATGTGGAAAATTCGATTCTAATGATGGAAGAGAAGTGTCTAAAATTTCTCTTAAGACTCGAATTTCTCGTGATGAACTTGACAGCTTGACAATTAATATATTTGTACATAAGTACAGTATGGCCCCGATTATTTGTGATTTTATTAACCGGGAAAAAATATAAATTTGTTTCCTTGGCGTGATTACCTCTATTATTCGGGACTACAAGCGTAGATTTTGATTGTGTGATTGAACAATTAAGCGCAATTTGAATATGTTGGTATAGGGTGGGTTAGAAGCCTATAAGCATCTGTGTTAAATCTACTTTAATTTGGAAACTCTGCATTACGGATAATCGAGGTCTCACAGAATGTATGTATGTTGGCGATTTGTGCAATATCTGAATAAAATTATATTATCGTTGCATTTCACAAGGAGATGATCCAACGTAAAGCATTTGCAAGTGCCTGCAAAGATTATAGAATACCTGGAAAACTTTTATTAAAAAGTATAGATGGCGTTATGGCAAATTTAATTTAGCAACAATTGTGCGAAGTGGTAAGTGTTTCTAATTTTCTAACTAATAATGAAATTAAAATATACGTAGTATTTACGGCTATAAAAGCTATTGGAGAATTTTTTCATTGAAACAATTAAAAGTTTAATTACATCAATTAAATGTTTAATTAAATTAATTAAATGTTTATTTAAAATTATTTTTTGTGCTTATATATTTACAACTGCAGAGAAAATGTTCCGAATGTGGAAATGAAGTTTTTTGTTAATTTCAAATTACAGCTCAGATTGATGTGAAATTGTACGGGTTGAAGTCTCTTAAACATGAAATTGAAAGATATACATATGAACATATACATACATATATGTTTATATATTACAAATTTATAAACATTCACATATTTAGATAGAGATTACAAAATTTGCAAAAGAAATCATTTTCCAATGAATAGTTTCGTTTTTAAAAAGCACAAAAAAAGCAGATTCGAATAGACATTCTGTTTTTATGGATATTGAATATAAAATTACTGTGTGCAAAAATATTTATTTTTAGAAATATCGAACATTTTCAATAGATACTCAAAATGCCCATGTGTTCACAGCATTTTTTTCGCTTTTTTTTTTTTTTGGTTTGAAAAGGAGGAAAACCATACATTTGAGCGGAAAAGCGGAAGTAAGTTTTTTGAAATGAACTTTTTAACGAAAATATTATATGCAGTTTACAAATGGTCTTATTAAATCAGAATGTGGCGGCGCTAAAATTATGTATGTACATTTTGTTGAACAAAACAGAATCGCTCAATTCAACGGAGCAGCCAAAAGACGTATTGACGTCGGCGGGCACACACCACCACTCAAGTTAAACCGCATCGATCCGTTTAAAAACCAAGAACATGGCAAAAACATAATGATCATGAACCGAGCGAACATGGCTGAAAAGCACAATGAATAGCCAAAAAAAAAAAAAAAGAAAAGAATGAAGATTCTTTCTGGCTGGTGGTGCTGGTGCTGCTGCTGCTGCTACTACGAGTATATTGTGCGGTGGTACGTGCTGGCTGCCAATGGTGATTTCAATAATTCAAAAATAGAAATGAACTCAGTTCGTTAAACTGTGTGCAACAATGAATGGCGGCTGTAGCAGTCTATTACACACAGATTTCCCGAGACGAATACAAATTTCCCGTTTCACCTCCCTGCAAATGTACTTTAAGGAACATTTTTGTAACATTCACACACTTAAATCAGGTTCATTTTGTCACTTTTTTTCTGGCAATTGTAATTCATTTCAACAAAAATCGCCAACAATAAATAGTTTTTTTTTACAATAGTTTTGCAATTTGTTTGTAACGTTTAATAACATTTTCCTTGTTTTGCTGCATATTTTTTAATAAATCGTATGTATATCTTTTTAATCGGAAACTTTTAATTATACAGGCGAAAGGAAAAAAACGACGGCCATTTGCACACACTTTTTTTTTTAGTTATGTAACTCTTTTTCGCAAATCACTTGAATTTTAACGTATTTGTATTTTTAATTACCAGTTAACTGTAAATTGTAATAACGCCGATAACGCTTTTAACAAATTAGACCCGCTTAAGCGCTACTCTGCAATGACTATTGATTTCACCTTTTTTTTTTTGCAATTTCCCCGATTTTATTTATATGCCTGGATTTTATGGGAAGTATGAGTTTTTTTTTTCTAATAAAAAAAACTTTCTATATGTATTTGCTGCACATGTACGATGTCAGTGTGTGTTGAGAAAAATTTATGAAAGAAATGATGAGGAAGATTTTTCTATATGAAACAACAAATCCTCGAGAAGAAACCGAGAACAACACTCGACGAGTACGAAACACTAACTGAATTGAGTGTTCCAATAAGAAAATTCTTTTTCAAATCCCCACGCAGATTTTCACTGAAAACTGCACACACATTTCTTTAAACGACAAAGAACGAAGAGAATTTCCTTCGTTTTTCTCATGTTGGAGGAAAATTTCTTTTCTTTACATCGCCGAATACTGTCGGCCGGTGATCATGTAGAACACCAGAGTGGCAACAAATACAAAATAAAATTTAAACGCTGGTTTGTGGAAGAAATTGCCGTTATTTGTTGTTCAGAAAAAATCCAATAAATAATAATTGATCAAAATTTTTGGCTGGCCGGCAGTTTTGTATTTGACAGATCTGAAAAGAAACAGAGATAGATAAAGCATTAGCCTGCCAATTTGGCGGTTTGAAATCGTTTACAGTGAAATAATACTCGTTCGTTGCATTTTATCCAAGATAAATAAATAAAACAATACATTATTTGGTTGAATAAAAAAGATTTTTAAGCAAAACAAATTACTACTATTCTATTCCCTAAAGTTATAGTTCTGGACTGACCACCTCGTAAGAACCGTATTTCTTAACAATCAGGCTGCAAAGCTTTCTTTGCTCCGAGTAGTTGATGGAAATCGAGGTTGCACAACATCGGGGTTGTTGGTCGAATACTCCACCAACTCAAAAGGCCCACAATTCCTGGATGTCCAGCACAACACCGACTCATGGGCGGAAGACAGAGAACTGCTTCAATACGTTTTTGCTTCAAGTTCACAAATCAGTATCGAAACGATCCAAAGCGTTAATGAGAGTTTATGCTTTCGCAAAGCAGAATTCTAAAATATTAAAAATGGATTAATATATCCTTCGAAATAGAGCGCAGCTTAAATTATCATTCGTATTGTGCTTTTACATCTTAAACGACTCCTTTGAAATAAAGACACGGGCGCATTTTAAAACTTATACATATGAAAATTATTTTTATACATTTTTAATTTAAATCATAAAATTTTTGGCACAAATCCATAAGGTTTTCCAGTCATGTGTCTTACGAAACAGTTGTAAGTCAACCGCTCCATCACCGCACTTATAAACAGCTGTCTTTTGCAACTTAACCAATATGATGTCTACGACTTATGCAGTGATATAAAATTTATTAAGTATTTTTTAAACTAGAATTTCAAATTAGAAGAGTTCAAAGCATCAACAAATAGGCTAAAGCATGAAAAAAAAACGTTACAAATCTGCATACATTTACATATACAAGTGCCTGCTTTATCTACATTTTATAATAAATATATTTTTTATTCTAAGAAAGAGTGGTATGGAAATGCATTTGCCGAATTAACTACACAAATATACATAATCAAAAGTTATTAAATTACGTGAGGAAACTTAACTACAGAAAAGTGCTTACAATAAAACTATTCGGTTCATTCATTCATTTGCTACATCATTTAAAGCCAGGGCTAAGAGAACCAAATAGTTTGATTTTCTTAGTATTTTTAGCAAAGCAGTGAACAAAGATATTAGCGAGCCCAGAAAACGTCTACAACAGTTTTGTCAAAGATTAACGATGAAGTAAGAAAGACTAAAAGAACTTATTTTTTATAATCAAGCATATCTAAATGTATTTCCTTTGGCTCATCTTGATTCGTTAGTGGATTTTTGCCAATACTGTTTCCAAAAAGTTTAAAAACTGTTCCGTTTACAAAAAAAAAAACTCTAAGAAATCAATGAGAATTAGCAAATATACAATAATAATTAAGCTGAAAACAAAAAATGTCACAAAACACCAGAAAAAATCTTATTCGATTTTGAATCCATTTCGATTCTTATAATCAAATGCATAATATTTTTTTTTCGTAGTAAGAAGTAAAATAAAAAATTAGTTGAATAATTTATTTCTGGTTTAGATATGCAGAGACATGTGGTGGGAGAACTTGGGAGGCAGAAGAGCACCTCGAGTAAATGGCGAGCTGGCGAACTGACCCATAAAAATTTGTGACTAAACAAAATTTCACAAATAAGTGATTCATAATTGTATCATGTGCGCAGTGCTTCTGGAAGTTATTAAATTTATATTGTTTTTTTCTCGAAAACTTTTACTTTTGCACGTAAATGTCTGTTTTTCAAAATTCTTTTGCAGAACATATTTTTAAAATGCCGCAAGCGTTTCAATTAAAATTTTGTGCTTTTATGTTTTTGAATTCTTTGCTCAGGGTCTGAATAATGATTGACTTTTTGATTTTTTCTCAGCGAAATTTTACTCAGAAATGTAAATGTATCGTTAAGCAAATATGTACTGATTTCGTTTATATGCAATAAACATTAGCGGTAAATATAAACAAAGGCATTTGCCGGTTTGTCTTCTATTAATTTTTTTCTTTTTCTTTTTGGGTTCATTTTCATTCATTCTGATAAGCGCATGACCAAAAGATTTCATGTGTAATTGTAAATGCAAATGATGGAAAAAATTAATTAACATAGAAAATTTAATTAATAGCAGTATGTACATATATTAAATTAATAAATTTAAATGTAAATTTATTTTGACTAGACTACAATGTTACACTTAATCATTTAAGCATAACTTTTTCTTCATTCAAATTGAGGTGCAAAACTGCAAGAGTATATTTTACAGTTATTATTAGGAGCCGCAACTGTTGAGTGTTTTATCAAATCGTTAACACATTAACGTTATTCAGCAGTAAACCCGTGAATTTGCTTTTAAGTTCCCATTATTTAACCGTCATATAGGAAAATATAGGAAAATTTCTTTACTTTTAATACGAAAACTCGCTATTTTTGGTGTTGATGATTGGCAAAATACACGGACACGGTTTAATATTTGAATGTCGAATAAACACTAATGAACGTGGAATACAGAAAATATTAATTATTTTAGAAAATAACATAAATATACATACATATGTACATACATACATAAACGCCTGTGTTTGTACATACATACATATGTAGATGTTTCTGTGTGCTTTCTAGCTGTCTACATGCCTAAGAAAAAACATACATATATGTACACACATATGTATGTATGTATATTTTGGTTGTTAAGTAAAGCTTTAAATGCTGTTAAATTAACTCTGTTATTATCTTAGTTGATGAATTATAGATAAGCCTGCGCCTACTTTGGTAATAATAATACAAATTAAACTTATTTTCTTTCTATTATAAATTATATATCCATCGTCTTCCTCTTCCCCTAATGATTAAATTAACTACATATTATATACAAGGATTGAAGTGCCCCAGTCCAGTCCAGTTTTACATCACCTAACTTTCTTTTACTGAATGGACAAAGATAGAATTGTACTCGTAATTTGCAGACTTCAGCTCGTTTAATTGATTTTAAAGTTCTCGCAAATGACAGCAGGTATTAGTTTGTTGAAATTTACCAGAAAAAAGCTGAAACGCTTGTTTCACGATCTCGACCAGTAAATTACATACATACATACATATGTATGTATGTACATATGCATACTTGCGGCGCACTTTAAACATTGTGCGTACTATAGAGATTCGTCTTAAAGAAGCAACGTTTGGGAATAATAATTTGTTTTTACTGCTTCCAATGCTGGCAAACGTTAAGGTCCAGATCGTGAAACGAGCGTCAAATTTCTACCCAGTTTAGTAATTTCCTTTAATTTTTTCTTACCTTTTGTCTTACTCGCATCTTTAGGTTCAATTATTATATCACATTTATGTATTTTTGTTTTTTATTAACAAAATCTTTGATTTCTAATTTACACTTTTTTCGATAAACTTTTAACCGCCAGAATAAAATTTATTCCATTTGGAAAGTTAATTCTGACATTGTTCCATTCCATATAGTAGTTTCTCTATTGTGAATGGTATATTTATCCAAATGGCTAGAAGAAGCAAAACAAAATGCCATATCAAAACGAAATGCCAAAAACAAAAAAAAATCGGCAAAATAATAAATTATGAGAAATCGTTGTTAAAAATTGTTAATAATTTTAATATATACACAATTGATAACGTCAAAAAACCAAGAATATATTTGCATTGAAATGAAATAACCGGACGGCTATTTTGCCATTAAGCACAATATTGTGGCAATTAGCAATGAAGTTATTGCTGGAAAATATGAGGGTAAAAATTCAATAAGCCAAACTGTATCAAAACGAAATAAAAACAATAAATAAAAGTGAAGAAGAAAATAAATGCTAAATGTATAGAAAAATCTTATTAGATTAACTGAACGGTTTTGTTAAAATGTATAAGAAATATCTTATAAAATAGACAAGAAATTGTTTATTTTCAAGTGATATGAATGTTGTCAGTGTGTATGTTAGCACTGCTAGGTTGGTACTCCAATCAACGGAGACCTCAAACACTGGGGCAGCCAGCTTGAGTCCAGAATTGTCTAGACTTTTGATAAGCCTTAGGCAGCTGTTGTCTTGCGTAGTATGCTGTAGATTAGTAAATGACCCATATTCGCCCCAAAATGGACAATGTGGCCATAATGTGTGTCGCTTATGTGTACGAGGACAGAAGATTTTACTTCCTGCCTGTAGCCACTGTAAAGACAATAAAGATTTTAAAACGTATAATGAAAATAAGCAACTACGCTGTCTTTTATTGTGCTACAAAAGCTTATGCGAACATTTAAGATTCAGCAGCGTATTTGGGCATTTTGCTGGACTTAAAGTGGGGCAATACAACAGCACCAACATGCCTTCAATTATTCTGCCGCAAATGACATTGCAAGAACTTGTCATTGAGGGAGCCAACTATGACGATATTTTTAATGCTTTTAATAATGATTTACCAAAACCACATACTGTGCCTATTGCAAAGCCTCCACAAATGCCTGCCCTAGTAACACCCCTAACATCAGTTGCTGCAGCAACTCCTCTAGTTCCAATACAAAATCCTGTTAAAGTGGCGGGCATGCAACTAAATACTCCAAAAGCTTCTATTCCGCCTACGGTGATTTCAACACCGGTTGCCACATACGGTCCAAAAATTAAGGTAGAAAATCCCACCCAGCACCAATATAAGAAACATTCGTCTGTGACAACAACTGTTGCAGTGTCAAATGCCTCAAGTATACAAGAACACAATACGCCAAAAAATGCTTCAGTTACGCACGCACAACTTGTTCAATTAAACCAATTAAAAAATTCTGGCAACATCACCTATATTGGGCCAAATACAAGAGGTATTGTGGTACCGATTGTATCTTCTTCGGGATCAACTGCTGTGCCGCTGTCTATAGCATCTGCACGTTTGCAAACACTGAACCGCCAGTTGGCTCAGGCCAGAGCGCTGTCTGTTTCTTCAACAACAACAGCGCCTACTACGTCTACAAATGCCACAAGTAGTTCCGTCGAGCAAAGAAATCCTCTGGGAACCTTAAAGGCAGCCACTGCATCAACGCAGAGCATTAAACCATTAACTTATAGTTCGTCTTCCTCATTAGCAACTGCGACGAATTGTACCACAGCAACATCACAGTTGAGAAATCCCCCTCCAATAAAAACTGTTTCAAATGGATCCGCCATGTACTCAGTGCTCTATACTGGCATTGGTAACAAGATCACGATAAAAAGAAAAACTGATGGCGACGAAGATACAACACAAAAGGTAAGTACTTACGTACATATTGTCCTATCAGTCCTCTGCAATAACGTTCTTTTACCAGAAAAATAGTTCTCATCCAACTTCGAGTTCCAATCTCTTGCGACCTATGCCAAAAACGCCAAATAAGAAACGTGGTTGCCGCTGCGGCAATACCACCGCCACACCAGGAAAATTGACATGTTGCGGTCAACGGTGTCCTTGCTATGTAGACTCAAAATCCTGCATTGGATGCAAATGCCGCGGGTGTCGCAATCCCCATCGGCCTGACGGCAACAAAGTGCGACCGATTATACCTGAACTTGCCTGCTACGAAATACAAATGGCAGATGATTCAGGCAATATTAACGAACTGCCTATAGCTACCGCATCGAATACACTGAACGCCGTTAATGCGGACAACAATGCGTCGCCCGGTATCTCCACTGCTCTTAATTTTAATGCCTCTACTCCATCATCGACAGCTGCGTTAACAACATCAACTTCTTCCAGTACAACTTTGATTCCACTTAGAAGTTTGCATCACTTTAACACATCATCTGTTAACAGTAGCAGTTGTATAACAACATCTACCATTCCTCCATTAACATCTACCACTATGCCAACACAAACATCAAGCATGACGCAGGCGTCATTTGGATCTACCTCTGCATCAACAACGCCCATTCAAGTCACATCACCGATATCTTCAAATATAGCAGCTCCCGGTAGTATTGTGCAATTAGATCAAATACAAAGAGAATCATTGTTGATACAAAATGCTGAGGGCAAATTCCAAGGTATATTCTTCTTAGCTTTAAATAGTTTTGTGGCCATAGTTGAACTCAAAATTTGAATTTGTGCACTAAGATATAGTATAGGTCATGAAATTTGACTTAAATACGACAAAAAATACCGATTTATTTATTGAAAATTTCTTCTTTCTGTCAAAAATAGTTGTCAATGTTTTTACTACTGGGTCTAATGCTGGAGGAAGCAGCCAATGTACCAGTCAAACAACAAACCAAATGCCTACATTGCAAATAATCAAGACAATGCCTCAAACGGTGGTCTCGGCTCACAACAGTTTTGTTCTACCAACTTCTATTGGTACAACATCGATGTCGGCTACTACAACGACAACATCGCTGCCACAACTCATCATACAATCTCAGCAGCAACAACAGCAACACCAACCGGCGCAACATTTACTGCAACACAATCAACAACATCTGCCGCAGCAACAAACACATCTAAATCAACAAACCTTAATGGCCCAAAGAACTTCTAACAATGTGGTCGCCACCTCACTACCACTGCAATTGCAGCAGCTTAAACAGAACATAATTACAGTGCATGCGATACATACAAATCCAACCTCAAATACATCACCAGTTACGGGGCCCATACTAACGCCCTCCTCCTCTCCAGCTCCCACATCAGCCACTTTATCACTGCCTCCCTTAATTGCAAACAACTCCCATACAAGCCTGGAACTAACAGACTCCACTGACATCAGTCGCAATACCTTTACCAATATTATTGTATCCACTTCCTCGTCTGACAATATTACAGCAAAATCCTCGTCTATAACGTCCATCCCTATGACGGTGTCTCTAGCCGGCACAACTGCACACACACAATCTTTAAGTAAAAATCTCTAAATTTACCAAATTCTTAGACCTAGTTATAAAGGTAGCGCAGCTAACTAATTCTCAAACACCTCAAATGTTTAAAACCAACCAACCAATATCCTTTCCAATTCCCAACGATATGAGAACTTCACTTCTCTACAAGAGCTGAACATATTTCGAATATTTAAATTTTTGCCAGACCAAACAAATGCACAAACATTTTATCACAAAAATTGTTAATTTGAAAAACAAAACATTCAACCTTTTGTATTTTAATAGCCTTATTAATTAAAGAAAATGGACCTTATCAGTGGTTTTAAAATCAAAGTAGATTTTAAAATTTATAAAATAGTAGTAAAAAAAAAAAAAATTTTAATGGAAAAATTTTTCTTCGTGTTAGTAAATCTTTTTTCTGTTTTTTTTTCGTTTGTTTTGTTTTCACAAAACAAAATCTCCAATAAAAAATCATATTTAGAAGTATGAGATCAATTTGAAAACATACAAACAACAAGTTTATTGAATTTATTAAGAAATTCAAAAATGTCAAATTTTTATTCGTTTTCAAAAAATAGACACTAATAAGTCTTTTGACCAAAAATTAAAAGTGTAAAGAAAACAACCGGCACTGCGTGACCTTTAAATACATCAAATTAGAGAAAACTTAAAAAATTCAAAGTTTAATATGTTTTATGGCATAAAACTTGAACTTTTTGGACCAACAAGCAGTCAATTTTCCACAAAAAAATTTCCTCGATCCGAAATGAAGAATTCAATTTAACTTTTTAACATTTTTATTTTTCATATTTTTACACTGAAAAATAAATCTTAACGTTGGGCCAAGGGGATAAATTAAATTCCTTGATATTTGCTGAATAAAAAAACAAACACATTTGAAAATAGAGTCCTGTCAAAGCAATTGAATCATTTCAGGACCAGAGTATCAAGTGATTTGAAACCGGCTTTTTAATTTGTGGTAACTTTTGGCTTTCAATTGTTTCGAACGAGTCTTAAAGCACTTAAATTTACATGTATTGAATTTTTAAATTTTCATTTTTTTGAAACAGTGACAAATGAAAACAAAAAAAAAAAGCCAAACCAAAATCGCCAAATTCCAAAAAATACAATGTGATTTTATAGTCACACGATTCCAAAGTGCAAGCGATTTGTAAATCATATAATTTGTATTTTTTCCATTGTAATCTACTTTTTATGTTGGTTTCTCTTAATTATTCTTATAAAAAGTGATGAATTGTGGCTTGAAATCACACGATAATTTAGTAATGAAATATCTCGAGCAGTCAGATTTTTTTTGAAACATTATTTTAGATTTACCCTTCAAATTTGTGGCTTAGTGTTACACAGTGCTGGGACAGTTTTGCTCTCGCACGAAATCAGTTTAGCGCAATATTTGACACAGAAAAATAAATAGACACGGAAAATCATTATAGAATTAAGTTCTGCTAAATTATTTCATCTGGTTTCTGTCTGCCCCGGCTTAGGAACACAAATCTGTAAATTACACTGTAGAACAAAACACATGAATTTAGTTCATTTAGTATACAAAACACTCTACTGATATTGTCAAACATGATTTGGCAAACGAAATTATGGTTTTGCCTTCTTTGTGCCGGCTCACACACATCAACAATTATTAACCCAGTTTACGCTGAAGACGTGGAAGAGTGACGCAAACTCTTTCTGTCTTGCAGAAAAACAAAAAGTTGATACGTGTGAACCGGCATTTAGTAATTTTTTACAATATTTTATTTGCTAATTGAAAATTAGCAAAAGCTTTTGTAGTTTTAAACACAATCTCGTTTTATTTATTGCCTTATTTTTTTGCTTTATTTTTTTCTTCCTCTATAAGTCAAGTCCCTCTTGAGGTCTGATAATGAAATTATTGTTTTTTTTTTTTTTTTGTAGCTGTAATTTATATTTGCATTATTTTAGCTTAAATTCATTTCATTAATTGAGAAAACATCGTAACATGTGTGTATTTTGCCAATAATTTGTAATAAAACTGTAACTCTTCTGCTTTAGATCAAGCTTCAAGTTTATTTAACTTAATATTTAAGTGTTGCATTTGTGTTTTGAGTAATTTTAAGCGTAATTGTTTTTATTTTCTAAAACATCGTTTAGGATACTACTATTTATTAATAACTCTTTTTATTATTTAAATTGTGTATATTTAAGCTGAAGTGTAATAATTGATGTATTAAGAATTATTTTATTTGAAAACCTAAAAAAAAAAAAATTAGCAAAAAAAAATATTTTACATAAAATAAATATTAAAATGCAAAAACAAAAAAAAAAAATTAAGAAAAAGAAAAACAAGAAATATTTTCCTTTTTTTTACCACTGTGACTTGAAACACTTATTAAATTATATTATTATCAGATTAATCTGGTCTTTCATTTTCAATTTAATTTACTCACACACACACTTTGGCCACATAAAGAGACTCAAATCAAAGAAAATCCCAGCTCAAATTCCTCATTTGCCGAACGACGGTCGAACAAGGCGTTCGTTTTGATCAATTAATTGTTGAGCAGACAAAAAATACATATACATTTAAGTATATAGAAATTTAGACAGCGGAATTTCGTCAGCTTAATCTCTAAGAAAGTGTTTTGAATGATTTAAAAAAAAAAAAAAAGAAAAAAAAAACAAAAACCAAAACTGATAACATTTTTCAGCGAAATTATAAAATCTCGGGATAGTTGTAATGAAGTTGATGAATACATGGGAGCGGTGTTTTAGCCTAACGGCGCTCATCTTGACCACAGTTTGTGCACAAGTTCAGGAGGAAAGCGGTAAAACAATGAATCAGCAATTATTTAAAAGTAAATTATATTTGATTAAATTTTGAAGATGAAAGTGCAAATTCCATCGACAATCACAATGCAAAAGTCACGGAAAATCGTTTGGCCGCCCAGTTATATGCGGTTTTGGAGCATTACAAACAAGAGGATCCTGTTGGTTTTCCCGGTGCTCCTATACCCGATCCTATGGAGGTGCCCGACATAAAGAAAAGTTTGGGCATGGCCAATTTAAATATGATGAAAGTAAAGGCCTACGGATTGTCTAAATTTCGTATTGCCAATATAAATGCCGATTTGAAAGCCATGAAGGTAAGATTCTATACCCAAACATTTACATATAGAATTTAAATTTTAAGAGTTTTAACACAAAGAAGGAGGAATTCTTTATAGTGCAAATGAACTACTGCAGTACAAATCGATTGTTAAAAAAAATCCTGCAAACATTTTCTTCTTTGTCGAAATTCAATGCACATGAACAGATCTAAAATATTGTTCAACACATTTTTGCCGATTCGATTTCATTTCCGAATAATAATAAATATTGAAGAGCCCGCGGAAATGAATCGGAAATCGGAAATCGTAAATAATAACAACTTTTAAAATGTTCAAAAGTTCGCCATTAAAACAATTGTTGGTGTTTTTTTTTTTTAAGGTCGATGCTGGCATCGAACTTGATACAATGGTCACCAAGGGCATGTATACTCTTACGTCGTTTATTTCCAAAGCCAATGGACCATTTACTGTGGTCTTGAAAAAAGTGTTTGTCAAGGCAACAGCCGCTCTACAGGTGCAGCGCGACGGCCATTTGTCGACGGAGCGTATCAAAATGGACATAACCTTCAAGGACATGGCCATGGACTTTCAGAACTTGGGCTTTTTGGGCACAGTTTTTCAGGGCATTGTAAACTCTGCACCCAATCTAGTGTTCGATGCAATGAAACCGTTCATGCTGCAGGAAGCCGATAAGAAATTGCGTGCCGAAATCGATAACAATATTGTCAAGTTAATGGGTGATAAACTGTTGCCAAATTCCATTACACCTCTGGACATGGCCATTGCTGAGGGTCGTAAAAAGGTACGCCAGATGGGCTATGATCCGTACCGCTTGCCCGACTACAATCGCACAGTTGGTGTGTTCAGCATGCAGCTTTCGAATACTTGGATTAACGGCATTGCGTCATTCTATCGCGTTGGCGACGCTATAGTCTCCATGGCAAATAACACTGTTACACTTAGAGTAAAAGTTGGCACTCAACAAATTGGCGGAGCCGGGCAATGGGAGGTGAGCTGCGGCTTGGTGTCGCGTATTGGCCACGTTCAGTTTACCGTTCAGCACATACACCTGACCGTCAGTGTCAGCCAGGCTCTGGATACCCGCAAAAGACCAGTCCTTAATGATTTGCAAATCGATTTGGGCAATATACAAGTGCGTTGCGACGGTGCTGGTACTTTGGATTATATTATGGAATTTGTCGTGAATGTTTTGCCCAATCTTTTGCGTTATCAAATCATGGATGCCCTGGAGAATCCTATTAAAATCCGCATACAGGAGAAGTTCAATACCATCGATGTTGAACAGGCCATCAGGGACAACATTGAAAAGTTTGAAACCGATGGCAAAATTTCCTTTGATTTTAAAATATAGTATTTTGCAAACTAATTTAGAGATTTAACGCCACCAGACGTACATACAGATGTATGTGTGATTCTGCAAAAATCAAACTGTGTCGATATTAAGTTTTACTTAAAAATTCAGCGAATTGCTGAACCGAGTGAGAGATGTAAATTTTTTAATAAAAACAGAATTATGTACATTCATATAATTGGCAAACCTGGTGCTATTGACTTGCATTTAAATATTTTTGTGCATACAACTGATTTTAATTTAACCATAAATGTAAGTTAGATTGTGCTGTCATATAAGAAACGCAGTTTTTAGCAGCTGAGGGCACGTCGAATACTATGGTGGATGCTCTGGTAGGACAAGGTCATGTAGGGACGCAGTTAAATGTTTCATATAAATGATTGCTGCAGAAATGGGAAAAATTGGTGGTGTTTTATGCAACACCCATATTATACTATAGTTAATAAATAAATGAACTTCTGTTGCAGAAGACTTTAACACATGCAGACAAATTTATTTGAAATTTATGACCCTGTTCCTAAGCACTAACGTTATTCACCTGGTAGTTGGAATATCGTGTTGTTAGCGTTGGCAAATGTTAATCAGAACAAGCACATTTAGACATTAAAGTAAAATAGTGGCTTTTATATTGGTAGTTTAAGGTTTGGTTGATTGAAATTTAAGGATCCTTGACGGAAAAGCACATTAGCTGTAGTTTCATGCGTTCTTTAACGCGTTCTAAAATTTCGTCGGCCTTCGTATTTTGATCTGCACTGAGCGGTGGATTTATGGCTTCTAATGCTTCCAAAAAGTAGTTTCTAAAGCAACATGTAATTATTATTTTACAATCCAAAGAACATGGAAAACCATTACCTTCCCGTTTCGTTGGTGTACAATTTAAGAGCATCTCTTAATAAACGTATGTCGACACTGGCCTGTATGGCTCCGGTATAGCTGAATTGTGGCACACAACTCATTAGGCGCGCCAGCTCCTCAGATATAGTTAAAACAATAGGCTCAAGTATTGGTCTTAACAATGCAGGCGATATGGTGAATATTTCAGAATAGACACCCACTAAATTGTCGCAGCACTCATGGGCGTATGGTCTCAGCTGACCAACTGGCATTTCTATATCCCATTGGAAGGCTCCCAAATACATGGAAGGCTCTATTGTGCCGACCAAAGGATCACCTTTATGCTCAACATAGGCATCCAGAATGTTGGAAAACAATTTGTTAACTGAATAACGAGCCGTTTCTATAGCCAACGAAGGTAAGGGATAACCAAACCTTTTTAATTTTATAAAGAAAGCGATTAATTGAAAATGAATTTGGTTTTTCTTTTATGTTGCACTTACTTTTCGAACAGTTTTCCCACTTGGTGGAAAAAGCTTTTATTGCAGTAGGCACAGTTTGCCAAACAGCACAGCATACGCTGCTCCCAGGTGATGGCTGTTGGCGTGGAAGCAGTTAGACTGATAAACCTGCCGGAAGAAGGGCCGCTTGTTTGATTATGTGGATAACCCAACAGCTGGGACATGTTATGGGTGGGTGGCTCCTCCTTGTGGGAATCGAATGCAAGTTCTTGTATGACATTGCAAAAACACAAAAGCAATTGCTGTAAACGTAGCGACACTTCTCGTTGGCCATCCGATTCAGATTCTAAAAGATTGCCCTCCCTGAGAAACCAAAAAAATATTCTTATTGTATAAACAATGCCGGATGCTGGCACAAAAGTTACCTCATTTCAGGATTAATGCAAGATTGTTGGGCATCTTCTAAAGTTTCAATTAATAACTCTTCCAAACGTTGCGGCAATAAGGTTGCCCCCGGGAAATCTTCCACGCCCATTTCCCAAGTCTCCAGCTCAGCGAGTTTGTTACAGTTTTGGGTGGCCTTTTCGAAAATGTTGGAAAAGCAATGTAACCTGGTCGCATCAATAAATTTCTGTACAATATCCAAAGCCGAAGACGGCAAATCTAAACTTATCAAAGTCGCATAAGTTATGCGGGTATAGCGCAGGCACTGCGGAAGCCACGACTTGAAGACGTCATGGGATCCATGACTTATAGGCCATATAAGTCCCACAGACTGTCTCAGAGCACGAGCCTCAGAGTCCGTGGTACACATAGCAACTTTCAGATAAATGCAGAACTTTTCAATGGCATTCAAAATCATGCGCTGCAAAAAATAAAAGAATAATATTATGAAAACACCATAAACTTAGTTACCTTAAAATCTCCAGGTCGAGGGTCGTTGGGGCCTCTTAGCTCGCCGGTGAAATACATTTGTCCTAAACGCCATAAGTCTGGCAGCTGAGAGGCGGCGATTTCGCAAATTTCCTCACAGAACAATACGCGATTGGGAGTCAACGAAATATCGCGATTTTTGCTTTCTGTTTTTTTAAATAAAACTTAAATCTGTTGGCCAACCGGCTTATTAATATCGGCTACACTTACTCTCTGTTCCCTGGGCGTCTTTGCTGGCATATTGTTCAAAGGTCTGCTTAAATGTGTGTTCCAAATATTTTGATCTTGCATCAATGGCGTCCCAAGCAGGATCTGTGTTACGCAGTTTATCATTGAGCGTAGTCCCAGATTGTTGTACTTCCAGGCTAATTAAAGCCTTAATAAGTTTGCGTTGCTGTTCAACACTTTGCGGCATTTTGATAACTTTTTCATGCAGTTGCTTGCGAATTTGTAAAACGCGTTGATCCACTTCTTCCATCACTTTGCGAAATATCTGTGTAAATAGATTGTAAATGGGTAAAAAAAAACACAGTAACATAAAAGTAGGCTACTTAAAACCTACTGGAATTTCGGTTTTGCTAAAACGGCTTTTTGCACGGGCGTAATCGTTGACCACAATGTCAAATTCCCCAGCGGCAGCCCTTCTTTCGACGGAATTGGGCAAGCAAAACAGAAATTTGTGGCGAGATAAGGCCAACAGAACTGCTCTAGTAGAGTCAGCTTTTTCCTTGCGTATCAACACGTCTTTAAAAATGTTTTCCGATCCAAATATAGAATCTATAGAAGAACTTTGGGTTACAATTGCTATTATTAAATCTTCAAACAACATTGATTACTTTCAATTTCCTCTTGCAATACACGTAAGGGCTCTGGTCCAAACTGTTTCTGATCTTCTTGTAATTTGTCACGTATATTCATCATTGTGTCCAACTGATCGATGACAGAACCAGCATTCGACTTTAGAAAGGAAAGCTGTCCTTCCTTTTGAGATTCAACTTTACGATTTAAATAATTAAGACCTGCCTTCAGATCTGCAAAAGTAGTTGCGGAATGTTTTTCTAGGAGAAAAAGTGCAGGGGAAAAATTTTCTTGCAAAAGGTCACCACTGCAATTGGGAAAAAGTTCTCTTAAATTTTCCACATTTTTCTGCTCATTTCCTTCGGTGGATAAACCCAAGGGGTCCTCTTGCGTTAGAACTGATTGTACCAGTGTTCGCCTACCCCAAGCGAAGTTCTGCGATGGTGCCTCATCTATCCAAACAGCTGACTCTTTAAGTGGCCCAATAATTTCATGGTTTCCTATAGCCCTAAACTGCACCGATGAGCTTCCCTCACCGCCGCTTCTTGTTGTAACAATAATATCGCCAATGCCTTTGGCTGGACCAGTTCTGGCAATGATTTTATTGGGCGACACCCATTCAGCTGACAACAGACAGTCAAATTCGCAAATTTTTAGACCTTTAATTAAAACAACAGACATACCACATGCAAAAAATTATTTCTTCCACAGATATTAAAGTTTACACCCACCCACCTATCAAATCAGTTGCCTTTGATCCCAAGAATTCACCACGTATTATAACACGAGTACCTGGAGGACCCTCTTTTGGTGACAGACCAGTAACAACAGGTTGTGGAGCCATAGCACTTGACAATTCTCCCTTTTGTCCAGTTTGAAAAAAACCACACAGAGGCTAAAAAATAATGTTTGCTGCCAAAAATCAAAACAAATGTTTTTGTACTTGACCAAATGGAATGAAACACTGTTAGTGTCACGAAACATTAAGACGACTCGCGCATGAAACATTCAGAACATTTAGAAAAAAATATATTTTGCCTTCTTATGGTTCCCTTGCTAGGCTTTTCAATTTAGTAAAAAATTTATTCTTTATACGCCCTTTTATCCCTTATATCCGGAACTTATTATAATACTCATACTGTGTTGGTTCACCTGCAGTTTTTCATTTGAAAGTTTGGCTGTTGTCAATTTTCGTGAGTGCCGAAATGTAGGTAAACTGCTGTGAATCACGGAATAAGAAGCAAACGAAAATAGTTTGTTTTTCAACGGATGCAGGCCAAGAATGGATGACGTAGCCAGCGTTCAGCTAGAAAATGAGAATTTACGGAAAATTCGTTCCCGTCTGTTGCTTTGGGATGCAAAACATAAAGCCCTGGCGCACTTAAGTGTAATACAAGATGAATGCTTGGAGCAAATTAATTCGATATGGTCACAGGACTCTGAGGTAAGATACAACTTGACGAAAGTAATTAAAAAAAATTGCCTAAATATTTATACTTTTATAACAAAGTCGCCGGCGTCGGAACAATCTTCTGCTGAAGTTGTATCAGCATCAAATGAAACAAATTCATTGTCCCTCACCAGATTGCAACAGTCATTGCCACCGGGTATTGACACGACACACGATTTCCTAATGCTGTACGACCTTGTTCACTCAGAAATAAATGAAAACAGTAATGCGGCCACGCAACGCTATTTGCAACAGTTGATATCTCGAAACACTGAATGTAAAGATATGCTTACACAAATTGAGGAGGCCATGGCTCGCTTAAAACAGCTACGTGAGCAGTATGCATTTGTATCGGAAAAGACGGAGGCTCTGAATAATGCCAGCGAACAGTTGATAGAGGAACAAGAGAAACTTCAAAGGCTGGGTGATGAGATACACAAGCGCTTGCATTATTTCAATCAGGTGGAGCTGCTAAATCAGCGTCTTCATAGTCCAACATTATCAGTTGCCTCGGATTCGTTTCGTGAATGTCTGGATAAGATTGATGAATGCCTGACCTATCTAAGAGATCACGTAAGTTCTTGTAGAAATCAAATCAAATCAAAATCAAAAAAGTCTTAGCAATTTATCCGTGTAATTGTGTATTGTAGCCGAAATTTAAAGATTCTCCTGCTTTTATAATAAAATACAAACACTGTTTGGCCAAGGCAGTAACTCTGGTTAAACACAATGTCCACACTGTGATGTCCCAAGCTACGGAAGCTACTTTGCACCCCAAACAGAGCTTAGCCAGCAGTATTAGCAGTGGTTCCGATTTATCTATCACCTCTCCAGATGCTGCCTTTGCTCTTTATTACGGCAAATACCAAACATCTGCCGCCAAGGTGAAACGTGTGTCACACATGATAGAAACTCGAATAGATGTGTGTCCCGAATATGGTAATCTTTTGACAGAACTGCAACAGAACTATCTAAGCGAAAGGGCGACTATTATGACGCCGGCTGTAGACAAAGCTATCAACGACATTAAAACGCATCATAAAGGAGATCATTGTGCTCTTATGCGTAGTTCCTGTGCATTTCTAGTGCATATATGCCAGGATGAGCAGAGATTGTACTATCAATTCTTTACGAAAGAAAGTGAACAATTAACGTAAGTTTAAACTAATATCAAAGCTAACTTGCAGCTAAGATTTTGTACTTAAATGCGCAGGTCTTATCTCGAGGGTTTGTGCCACATCCTTTATGATACCATGCGTCCTTTTGTTATCCACATAAATCATTTGGAAACCTTGGCGGAAATTTGTTCAATATTAAGAATAGAGATGTTGGAAGAGCATGTCCAACAAAATCGTGAGTTTTTACATATTTTTTTTCTGATAACAAATTTTATACACACGCATCTTCTTATACAAAGCCAAAGCGTTGGAAGCTTTTGCTACTATAGCTAATCAATTACTGCAAGATGTACAGGAACGTTTGGTGTTTAGAGCCCACCTGTATTTACAGTCGGATATTTTGAATTATAGTCCCTCGGCCGGTGATTTAGCTTATCCAGAGAAATTAGAAATGATGGAGGTAGATCAGAACTGGTGTTTTTTGTGTGGTGTTTTTGAATAGCAATTTCTTTTGTTTCAGAGCATAGCTCTGTCATTGCAAGATCCGCCTCAGATACGTCGCTTCGATTCAAGATCATCACTGGTATCAACCACTTCAAATGTAACGGAGGCCGAGAGCGTCGACACCAGTGTCAGTCGTGTTAGAAATATGAGTGAGTACAAAAGCAAATAATATTGTCTTGACTTAAGGCACTTATTTGTTTACACAAAACTATCTGTTTTATTTCTGTATATGGGTCACAAAACTGTTTTTTTTTCAGCAAAAGTAAATAATATTAATAACAAAATGATACGCAAATAATATAAGCAAAGATTTATATACAACTTCCAACGTTTTTATATTTTGCAGATTCGCCAGCCGATTTGCATGGCATGTGGTATCCAACGGTTAGACGCACATTGGTATGCTTGTCTCGTCTTTACCGTTGCGTCGATAGACCTATATTTCAGGGCTTGTCACAAGAAGCCCTTAAACTTTGCATTCAAAGTGTTTCTTCAGCCGCCGCGAAAATAATTCAGTCAAAAGTGAGTTGGCGCACAATCTATTTAAATTCATATTCTTTTAAATATGATTGCTTCTTCCTTAGACACCCATAGATGGTGAATTGTTTGAAATAAAACACTTGTTAATACTAAGGGAACAGATTGCTCCATTTCGTGTTGATTTCACCGTCAAGGAGACATCTTTGGATTTTAGTAAAGTAAAAACGGCCGCTTTTGGACTCTTGCAGAAACGCAAACAACTTTTCTCAATGGGTAGCAATAACGCTTTACTGGAGTTTTTGATGGATGGAACGCCACAAATAAAAGAACATTTACTGGATTCTCGGAAGGAAGTTGACAGACAATTGAAATATGTTTGTGAAAAATTTATTAAAGATGCGTTGACCACTTTGGCATCACCACTAGTAGCTTTCCTTGAAAAAGCCCAGTTAGTTGTGAATTCAGAAACGTCAGCGGTTGCCAAGGATCAGCACTCGCAACAAAGCAATAAAATAAACTATGCTCTTAGGCAAAGTTCATGGGCAAGCCCTCAGCAAATAAGCAGTGTTATACAAGAGACCCAACGTTTGATAAAAAGTAAATTGCCTATTCTGCAAAGATCGATGCAATTGTATTTAAGCAACAGAGACACCGAATTTATTATTTTTCGGCCTATACGAGTAAGAAAATTACCATTTTTTTTTGTCCTTAGAAAATTATTAACAACTTTAATTTTTAACTGTGTAGAACAATATAATACAGTCTTTTGTAAAATTGGAGCAGCTGCTGACCACTAATGGTTACAGTCCCGACGACATGACAATCACAAGTTGCCCTTCCGCCGAGCAGGTCTCAATTATCTTATCTAGTACTAGTATTATGGCAGCTGATGCTATGATTAACTTTTCCGCAGTCCAACGAAAAATAAGCGTTTCGTCTGCGGACAACAACAGCAATTTGCCACAAACTTCTGGCTTGACGGAAATAGCTAGAAAAAATTCGCTGGACAAAAAAGTCAGTTTCGATGGTACATCTTTACAAAACAATATGGAGAATTTGCCAGAAGTTTCAGAATCATCTGGCAATAATAGTAGTTTAGCTTCACCTGCAGCTCTATCGCCTGAACCAGTAGCCAACCAACAAGTTTCTACTAGTAATAACGCCAGCACTGCGGACTCTATGCAATAGAAGCTTTTATTCCACTTATGAGTATATGTTATTTTATTTTTACCAAGATACACAATAAAAATCATACAATATTATAACTAATGTTACGTGAATAAGAAATGTGTTATTAATACGGATATAAAAAAAAAAATTAATGCAATTTACTAGTAAAAAATGTTGTGACTTAAAACATGTTTTTAGCACTTTTATATAATTAACTAGGTTTGATTTAATTTTGAACGCAACAACAGCTTTGAATGCGGAATTGAGTCTAGTCGCTTGGCAGCAGTTTGCTTGAACTCTGTCATTTGACCACAGTTCACAACTACGACAGCGAGCATTTATCTTTGCCGGAGTTTTGTGGTTGCCCACCACCAACTGGGACTGTAGTGTTATTACGTCGTTGTGCCTCCGAATTTGCTGCAGTTTCATTGCGTCTATTTCTATCATTAGTTTCATCTAATTCCATTATCGATATAGCAATAGCCCGAGCTAAAGCTTCATCCTCTGACTGCAATATATTTACGGTAGTTATTGAAGTTTGAAAATCTCATATGGAGTGATGTGTAACTTACTATGTTTCCCTGAATATTTTGCGTTTGACTCGAGCCTGCTGACAGGCGTTGAGTGGCCGCTGCTCTAACGGCCGATGTTGTAGGCTTAAGAGCTGTGTTAAATAAAGTATTTGGTGGCTTTTGTGTACGTCTTTGCTCAGCAGCACTTCTTGAATATTTACAGTATGTAAATTAGGTGCAAATTTCTTAATAAATAAATCTGTTTTGCATACTTACACTGCCACGCTCCGTTTGCGATCAGCATCACTTGTTACTTTAACCCCATGAGTTGATTGACACTCATGATCGGCTGTATGACGATGACGCAGACAAAAATTTCGCTTACACTGTGAACAGTTGACTGGAATCAGTTCTTTTCGCTTGCAAGACTTGTAGGAGCAACGATTTGTAAACACTTTTCTTGAATCTGATTTACATTGTTTATCAATATGCTGACCAACCGTCAAATCGGGCTCTACGCCTGGAGCAGTAGGTACTGGTTCGCCACACAGTGGACATAATGGCACTTGATAATCTTTACGCAAACCCGATGAACAACTGTGTTGTTCATAGTTAAAGTGTGTGGAACAGAAAACTTTGTTGCAAGCATCACATTTCATGGGTAAAAAATCTGCCAAAAACATTGAACTATTAGCAGTCTGGTTTGGTTTGTACATCAATTGTTCCATGGTTTTAAGAGAATTTCTATTTTGAGCTGCTTACCTAGTCTGTGGCATGTTTTCTCATTGCAATGATGACCTAAGCTGGGAAATTCCATTTCTTTTTGGCTGTTAAGTTCAAAGGATTGTTAAAAAACAAAGTTTATTCTAAAACTATCTGGAAGAATTCTTCCGATAAGACGACTTCCAATAAAAAATTGTATCAAAACAAAAGATGACTTAACAAATTGCCAACAATTTATATAAAAAGTTTTTGTGGGTTTTGACGTTTTACTTTAACTAGAAGAGAATAAAATTTAACTGCTGAGAGCAACTGAAAGGTGATGCCAAGTTATTAGGTTTATTAATAGAGCCCAGTGGTTATTGCGACTTAGTAAGCTGGCGGTTCCGTTAATTTGTGTACTTTAGCTGAGCTAGCGTAGCGTCACTGTAGTATAAAAATACATCGCGCTTAAATCGCACTCGGGCAATTTCAATTAAAGTTAATTATTAAATTTTATAAAAATATAGCTGTTGTTGACAAAAATTTTAATTGCAATTGCAAAAGTGATGTAGTGAATAGTGAAGAAAAGCCTGTCTGCATTTGTTTTTTTCAATTTCCGACAGACAAAAGGCTACGAAGCAAATAATGCACCAGCTTTTGCGGGCAGTTGAAATATGTGTGTATGTATAACGAAACTGCAAAGTTTTTGTGAATGTGTAAGTGTTGCACTGATACATACATATGTATGTTTAAAAATTTAGTTAAATAAAATAAAATTTGCTGGTTTTGCTCACAATATTGTGAAATACGTACATACATACATAAGTATGTATATATGTGTATGTAAAGCAAAAAAAATTGGCGGCGGTTTTTCCGAAAGGTACAAACATGTTCTTTAATATGAAACATTTTACGTACATACAGAAAGGATTGCTAAACATATAGAAAGTTATTGCCTAGAAAAGATGAGATCTTTTACATTTTCTTTGGAAAAGAAACAAAATTGCTCATACCACATAAATTAATACATATACACATACATGCATGCAACAGGTGTTTGGGTTATGGTGCTTGTTCTTATTACCAACTGTTACATTGAATGTAATTTAGTTTGAATGCACTTGACTTATCGTCTGTTTTACTACGTTCACAAACCATTATTGAATCAAATCAAATCCCCTATAATATTTTCTAAACTGTATATTATATACATATATATTCTTTCAGCACTTTTATTATATTATTTAATAATTAAAGGTTAGAGCGAAACTCTGACGTTAAAAATTGGGCAAAATACTCTCCGCGTTAAAATAATTGATCGTTGATTTAATCAATAAAATTCTATTATTTCTTGTTCAGTTGTTCAGTTGTTCAGTTGTAAACCTCTCTATTATTTATTATCCAGCTGTTATTATTTATATGCATAATCTAAAAATAAGAGTAAAAGAATATATAAATGAAAAGGTTATTACAGTTTTAAACCACAGGGTGACTTTTGGCACACCCTGTAATCGTAATTGAATATTTTTCGCACATGGCAATAATAAAACAATAACACAAGTTTTGCAAGCAACACATACACATCTACACACATCCATACGTACCTCTACACATATTCAAAACAAAGCCAAAGTCAAGTGGAAATTGACATGTATGATGCCTGAAGAATTCCAGACGAATAACGAACGGTCTTCTCACCCTCAAATAAGAGATGTGACACTAGAAAAATTTAATTTTGAATTTGTAACAGTGATGACAATAACGACCATAGAAATGGTTCAAACACTTTTACAATTTCATTTATACTTCGTTCGTTGGTTCGTTGTTGTTAATGATTACAACAACAGATTAAGTGAATGTTTGATAGATATAAAGAAATTTCTATTGTGTAGAATATTGCATATCAATCAAGTGCAGACATACATACATATGTATGTATGTATATGAATTAAGCACCGATTTGAAGCAGATTATTTTGAAAGATTGCTTGAACTAATCAGATTCTTTTCGTAAGAAAGAATATTCAGATTATTTTTCGTAAAATAAATTACAACGAAACGGTCCGAACTTGTACAAAGTTAACCAAAAGCGTTCAAAATAACAGTTAACATCCGTATAAAGTTGCACATACTTTTTCCTATGGACAAGAATGAATAATCAGCTGTTTTCTGTTTACATTTGCATGTATGAGAACATTTTTTAAAATAAAGTAAAAAAGTTTTTATTTAGAAATTGATTAAAAAGCAAAATGGAACGATTTCCTAAAATCATTTCAACACTACAAAAAGTTCCAGGGAAAATTTTATTAGATATCGACTTTTCCATTTTATAAAAAGATGTTATAAACATGTTTGCTTCTAGTTTTTACAGCTGTTGCCAATGATGCAAATGTTTTGTACTTATGATATTATTCGTTTAAAGCTTCCAAAATCACTAACATAAATTTTAATATGAAAAGTACGCAGCATTAGTATTCTTTTTTCTTTTAATCTAAGCCAGATTTTTGGCTCTATATTTTTTGTGTGAACACACTTTATGTCAACAAGTTTTAAGGGTATATCCTTGTAGGTACATACATATATCCTTGCAATAAATAGAAGAAGAATTTCCAAGCGATTTTCATTCAAGAATCAAACTGAAAGTAATTCCTTTCAAGTCAAGTACAAAAAAATATATCTTGAAAAAATTGGTTCACAAATGGCGGACTACTGAAAAACTTTACGCCCACAAATTTAGTCCAAAAGCCAGTATTGAACTCTAATCATTACAAGTATTACAAAACCATTTTATAAGACTGAACTGAAAGCAAATGCTACCAAATAAAAGAAATTTTGAACAAGAAAGTAATTATTTGTGCCGAGTCATATTAGCCGTCCGATTTAATATGTAAAGGCCGGCCATGGCGCAAGCCAACATTACAAGGCACTAAAAGAGAATGTAACGTTGATATCGTTTAAAAATGGAAACTGTTCCTACAACAAATAACTTACACACTCGTACATACATACATACACATTTCTTTGGTAATTGTTGGGCACAGCAAGCCTCAGAATACATACATACATATGTATTGTATGTATGTATATAAATAAATACTTGTGTATATTGTAATTGCAGTTTCGAAATGTATGTATACGAAAATACAACACATTTCCATAAATATTTAAAATACAGCCATAAAACTTTTTGTGTGCAATTGTCTCATCACCAATGATACAGAAATTCGTTACGGGGCATGACATTTAAAGGAGATTTTCAATTTAGGACCGTTTTCAGATGAAAGTGCACCTACACACACACACGCACACACATTAAAATTCGTTCGTGTTTATGCGAAGTGTGTTCACAAAAAACGTGCGAATTTACATTTTTCTCAAAAATATTTTTTGCTATTCATTGGTTTCTATTTTGTCAACTTGAAAGTAGTCCCCTCAGATATAAAACACGTGTGCCAATGTTTTCCTAATCCTCGAAACTGTTCTGATATGGCCCATTTGGTATGTCCGTGGGTTCTCCTTTTTCCAGTAATTCGGTTCTTTATCTCTTCTATCGTTGCGAAATGCCGTCCTTTTTTTGTGCATCTTCTCTATCTTGTGAATAGCCAAAAGTCTGGTGAATACGGTGGCCGAGGTGTGAATGCGTTGTTATTTTTGGCCAAAAATTACGAACCAGCAATGACGAGTCAGCAGGTGTCTTTTTCATGCCAAAACAGTTTCCGAAAAAATTGATTGACATCAGAAAATCGATATGCCAACCTCTTTAGCATTTTTTTTTCAATTTGATGTGTTTGGGCGCCCAGAGGGAGCGCCCTCATTCACATCCCTCGATCTTCTGGGAAAAGCTTGTACCACTTGCAAACATTTTCTGACTCAGAGTACGAACTGCGTCAGTATCACTGTTAACATTTTTTACACAAAATTTAATTGGTCCATTCTTTGCTCCCTTTTTTGTTTCGACAGCCACAAAATACGAGCTAAACATGTTCAATAGCTGTGAGTGTACGAGTAGCAACACCAAAAAAAAAAAAACAAGCAACGTAGCCCGCAAAACATATAAATTCACCTCTCGCATATACAGCATTGCCTGTCCATCTGTTTGTATCTGTCACTTTATTAAGTTGAAACGTTGACAAGTAGTTGACCGAAAAGTCACAGGAGTCAAATAATTTTACATTCCGTTTGCGTTTTACTTTAACTTGTCTTTCTGTGACTACAAGTACAACCTTCATTCGCTTCTTGTTTGGCTGAGTGCTGACAAGATTTAAGGTGTGTGTGCATGTATGTAAATATGTATATGTTTGGCTTGTAATTTGAAACGATACAGCCGGGCGGAGGAGAACAACAGCAATCCGTTCGTTTAACACTCACCACTCACCACTCACCATAAATGATTGCTTAATAAACGCAGTAAACAGACTGAATTTATGTTGCCAGGAAAAGAAAACTTTTTTCGTTGAAAACAATTGTTTTATTTCTGATGATACGCGCAGCTCCCGTGGCAAAAGAATGCCCAATTTTTGCCTGCTCGGCTGGCAAACGGTAAATGCTGGTGTACGTTTATGTTAAAAAATACATCTTTAAACGATTGTTCTCTTTTTATGTGACGACTGAATGTAATTTAAGGGCTTTAATTTGCTTTTCTTTTATTGAATATATTTATAGTGAAATGGGTTATAATGGCCAAATGTTAAATCAATAACAAAATTGGTGTTCTTTTCAAACGACTTTTAATTAGTCGCAGGAGACAAAAACTGCTCGTGAACACAACAACAAATTTCCAAAAACTTTCTGACATACTCATCCCTGCAATATAGAATAAAAACCAAAAATAGCGAAACAGTACTGCTTTTTTGCTCCCCCTCAACCCAGCTCTGGTACAATGGCACTGCATTACTAAGGGTCGACCTCTGACTACTGGTATCCAAAAAAAAAAAAAAAATTATAAATCAAAATTGTAAATTGCATATGGATGTAGGTTTTAGCTTGTACTTAAGTCCTATACCTACACACACACACACACACACACACACATACATATGTATCTATATCTATATTTGCCGATTAAAGTATCCTTTAGGACGATCTAACAGAAAAGCTGTTCAAAAGCTGAATGCAAGAAAACCACTCAAGTGCTCATACGTTTATTTTCTTATTTATTATTTTATTTTATTTATTGGTCATGAAGGAAAATATTCAGAAATTAATAGTTTTACGGCATCGAGGCAAAACTAAGCGAACATGTCTTGTCGTTTGCTGGAAAATTGTTCCATTGATTACGTTACTCTTGGGGCTTTGGTCAGCAGGTCCTACACAGTTTAACATTCACGCGCCCCTGTTTTGCATGCTGTCACAAAGACATGGCCAAACGTTATGCGTCTTATGCGTCGTATGTTGAGAATCTGTGATATATATCCGTATATACTTATGTTTGTTAACGTCGAATCCAGTTCGCATATTGCGTTATTGTCAGGACTCCATCATAATGACGATTTTTGTACATTTAAAAAGTCAATTCGATGATGTTACAAAAATGTAAGAAGCAGTTAAATTCTAAGAATCCCTTGTGGTGGCTGACTGAAAGCCGCTCAACTTGGCTTAACTTTTTTATTACTTAATTAGATTTTTGTTATATGTTAAGGGCCCTCTGCCAGCATCCATTTAATGACGACTGAGGGCCGTTTTTGTCGCCCAGTATTATTTAAAACTCAAGGCTATGCAGACATTAGGTGTTTGTTGGCTAAAAACTTGAAAGAAAACTGAAAATATGTATGTCTGTATGTTTTTAATAAAGTGCCCTGTACGTGTGTTTATAAACTAGTTGGAGAGTTTTGTTTGCTTGTTTGTATGTGTGTATGAAGATGTCCTTAACATGCGCCTGGGAGCCACTCATGTAAATTGAACTTTGGTTCATTGATTCTTTAAAAATCCAATCCAATTCAATTCATTTGATTTCAACTCAATTCAACTCAACTCAACTCAATTCAATTCAATCCCTTATGAACGCATCGACAAATAATATATGAAGAGAAAATTACATACAAACGTACAAACGAATCAATGGACGGACAGGCGAAAGGATAATTCGTATTGTGTGCGTGTACGTTTGTCGTGCACACTAATACAGTGCTGCAAGCAAATAATCGAACATGTTTGCACTTGAAAATGTTGCGTTTTGTTTTTTGTTTTTTGTTTGTTTTCGTTTTCGTTTTCATTTCGATGCACACCAAATGCAAACGAATAATATTTAAAATGAAGGATTTCGATTTTACTGTAACTTATTTCGAAATGGTTAGGAAATTGTGTGTGCTGATTAAATTAAATTACTGTTATAGTTTTAGAGTTTGCCAATAAAAATTGTAAATTTTTCAAAATTCAATGCATCTAAATTGGCACAACGCATTCAATATTGTAGTTTCGCACAAATTGAGGCAACTCTTACAGCGTTGCTTGCATCTACGAGTACATGCTATTATTTTATGAGCATTTGGTTCCAGTTTGTGGTTGTTTGCTAGAATACCAGCTCGAGCAGTAGGCAGGCGCCGATAATTTCAACGGTGAATAAAGCAAAAGTTTGATAAAAGTTGCAGCTGTGCAACTTTGCTTTTGTCTCAGTAGCCATTTTGAGGCTTCAGGTTGAAATTTGTTTCCTTTACAAAACAGTTGCGCCCTAATCGACAAGCATTGCAGAGCAAATTTTGTAAAAAGCTACACTTATACAATTTCAAAGATTTAAGCAATCGAACGAGTACAGACCCCAAGGATACATAATAATTAAGGATAATTGCTTAATTACTAAATCAATAAATTGTAGATAAAACATTTACATACATAAAAATATGCATATGTGTGTTTTTGTACATAAATAATGACATTTAAACTTCATTTGAACAGTCACAGACATCTCCCACACGTATTTGTGTGCACACATGTACCAAAAAAAAAAAAAAACATTAAAACAAGTGGACCCTTGAATTCGGGGGCAAACTTTTACAAACAAAAATTTATTTCTTAGTTCTTTTTCAATTTTTGATTTTAACAAACTTTTCTTGCTTTCTTGCTTCTTAAAGTAGTTTTTTAAAAAAGCATGATATTTCTTTAAAAAAAGGTTTCCTTGAAAACTTTTTTGTTTTTTAAACAATTTTTAAACTGTTTTCGTGTCCCAAACCTATTGTATTGAGAGGTGTATCTTGTTAAAAAGTACTTTTCGTTTGCTTTGCTAAAAGTTCTTTTCTTCTTAAAAGGTACTTTTCTTAGGAGAAACTTCGCTTAGAAGCTGCTTTTCTTAGAACATTTTTTCTAAATGCAGTTTTTCTGAATGGTGCCTTTATAAAGGACACTTTTTTAAGTGATTTGTTTTTTAAAGGTTCTGCTAATATTTAAAAAGCACTTTTTCGAAAGGTACATTTTTAAAAATGTGCTTGTTTAAAAGTTAGTTCTAATAGGCATATTTTTAAAAGGCACTTTTTAACAGGTAATTTTTTAAGCGGTACTTTTTTAGAAGTAATTTTCGAACAGGTGCTTAAAAAGTACTTTTAAAAATATGCTTTTTTAAAGCATCATTATTGTAATAGGTTATTTGCTTGGAAGGTACTTTTTTTAAAAAGTGATTTACTTAAAAGGTACTTTTGCAAACTACAATTCTTTGTGGGAATAAATATATAAATTTCGTAAAAACTACTTGTTTTGAAAATCCTTTTTTTTAAGTTCCTTTTTGTAAAGTCTTTGGCTTTGAAAGGTCTTCTTTTTATAAAAGAAATGAAATTGGTTTTTAAAGAAATGTTTCTTTTTCTGTCGAGAAACTACTTTTAATACTTAAGTATTTATGTATGTATGTGTGTGTATGTGTGTGTATGTGTGTGTGTGTAGGTGTGTGTATTTTTACAGTATATTCTAAACAGTTTGTTAGCGTCTTTTTTCTTAATTTTCTTAAAGGGTTTTAATGCGTCTTTAAAAAGATACGTTTTCCAAAACTGCGGGGGAAAATAAAACTTCAGCCTTGTCTTCCTTTTAAGTACTATTCATTAGAAATGAACAAAAAGAAATTAAGTTGAACAAAATTAATTCATTTAAGTTTTCTACAACATTGACAGCCAGCCCCAGCCAGTGTTGGCAAATGCTACAAAATCAACAAAATAAAACAAAAATAAATTGAAACAACAAACGGGTGAAATGCTTAAAGTTTCAGCGAAATAAGTATGAAGAAACACACACACACACATACACACACACATACACACACACACACACACACACATACACACACACACACACACTTATACTTCAGTTTAGTTTCCTAACAGTCTTAATGTTATATGAAGTTGTTGGTAATTGAAAGTGGCAATAAAGTTTGTCACATCAATTCTGTTTTTGCTGTCGTGATTGATGTTCTTCCTCCACTCTGTGAGTACGAGTATGTAAGGCAGTATTCCGGGTAAGAACCGAATTAGTACAATATTTATGAAGTTACTCGGTTGGTTTAAGGGTGGGCGGGGGGAGGGTGGTGGGTTCGTGTTTAAAGCAGGTCTGTTGAGTATTGTGTCGTAAATCAAATTAAAATTGCCATTATATTGCATTTACTCAATACAGCTGAAGGCTTTCAACAAAAACCCACTTTCATTAAACTCTAAAGGCTTTCATACTTATACATACATACATGCATACATACATATATATTTGTGCATACATACGTACGCTAACTGGAAAGCAAAATAAATTTCATCACAAAAAGAAAAACACAGTATAGATATTTGTTTAAAGAGATTCAGTAAACGGCCAACTTTAGTACGGCCGGGGGGAATTGTTAAGTGAATTAATAGCAACTATTATTGAGGTACGAGTATGTTCAATTTCCAGCACTAATCATGTTGCATCAGTATTTGAAAATAACCAAAAAAAAAAAAACATATAACGTATTCACTTAATCCTCTAAAATTGCTTTATTACACTAATAAATATGTTTATTTGCTGGTACGAATACGTTAATACTTAAAGCCTGTAATAAATATATATCTGGGCTTTAGCTAACCTACAAACAAGATAAATTATATAATTTGTTTGGCCTAAAGAAAAGCAAAAAAGAAACCGAAACCGAAAACTGAATTACGTTGGTGTGTGTTGCAAGTGAATTTTCTGCCCAACACTTGCTATTACGTATTATTGTCATTTGCTGGAAACAGTTGTTTTATTGTCAGGAGGCAAAACCAGCCAATAAATAAATAATGTTCTCAGTATTAGAAAAACTTATTGCAAATAAGTGTGCTGTGATTTTCCCCAACACTTTCTTTCTACTTTGCATTAATTTGTGGTTTGATGTATTACAGCCATTTGTGTATGTAAAGTTAAACTTCCCAACACAGGCACACCCACATTTGTGTACACACATATTTAGCAGTGAGTAAAATTGATGGTTGTCATTTGGAATGTTATTAAGGAATACATTTAAATTAATTAAAACAAAATATAAAAATATACGCACATAAAACGGTCATACAAAATGTACGAAGTTAAGACAGAATTAGTCGTCACGTTCGTTGCTGTTCTGAATCAGCTGTTTTAGTTACTACTCAATCGAAATCAATGTGTATCAATGCGGTTTGTGTTTACTTTTTGGTTTTATTCTGTTGCTTAAACGGCTGTTTAAACTACAATTCAAGGTTAAGTGACCACCAAAAGTATTTTCAAAATTTATGCTTAAGAAAGATTTTTAAACAGCAATTCAAGTTTGTAGAAAACTTGTCATGTTATTGGGGTGAAAATTATAAGTTGTGCAACATCTTTTATAAATTTTATAAGGTTGGCAGAAAATACGCGAATCGAGCTTTTAAAGAAACGTAGTGGCAAACGGATATAAAAACTGATGACGCCTTAAAAAGCGAAAAATAAATGCGGATTTCCAAACCAAAAATATTCGTATACAAAAATTTTAATCGAATCGGACTGAATTTGGTGGATGGCAAGTGGTTTGTTGGCATTTCGGTCCATTGTGGTTTCTCAGTTTTTAACGTAGAACTGCCATAAAAAAAAAAGCTCACAACAAACATTAGAGGAAGGTCGAAACGTACGACCTTGATGGGCAACGACACCGGTACTGACCAGGACTTCTAACTGCTTATGCAGAATGTGCCATAAGGCACGAGCTATGCGGCACGTAGGTCCAACCTATTAAAGCCACATGTCTTGGGTGTTCATATCACCTAAATCCAGCTGAAAGAGTCCCGATATTCATCGAAGTAAAAATAGCGTTCGTCCTTGAAAGTGATTTCTTGACCAATATCGTTCTCAAAGAAATATGGACGCTTTCAAAGCTATTGTAGGTTGTTATCAGACCGAACAGAACGTTGCTCGAACCGAACTCGCCTGTTCATAACGCAAAATTTGTACATGTTGTAGGGCGTTATAATCGAAATCTGAATAAACGGCAACCAATTCGGCAGATGTAGCTTCAATGCTTTGAACTGCCAAAGTGTTGAGAGTCTTGTAGAGTAAACAAACTCCGGAAATTGGAGGAGCTGGATACGAAAACTATTAGAAAATAAAATACAAAAACTATAATATTTTTTAAAAGAAGTGAAAAAATAGCCTGGCAAGTACGATGGGAATGAAAGCAGAAACTTAAACGGCACGAGGATAATAATTGAAGTAGCTGCAACGTTCTGATGTGGCTGACTCCTTTATTTTTTGAGTCCAGTACATATTTAAAAAGTATCGATAGTTTATCTTTCTGCACTTTTCCATATTCTATTAGCTGATGGATACATGATGCTTAATGCAGGGTGTTGAGAGGTTCTTATCAGGATATGACAAGGGCCAAGGGCACTTCTTCCTGGCAAGTTTTCATTATTTTATCATTTTGCCACTGAAAATTGTTGTGGTGCAGGAAAATGTTGTTGCTCCACTCCGTTCTTAGTGTATAACCTCAATCTCAGCCTTAATGTTTTATTAATGTTAATCAAGGCCACACATTCAGCTGCGTACGTACATACATAAATAAAACTAAATACAAGTATGAATGTGAAAATGTATGTATGTATGTATCTTTATCATTCAGTGTGAGCACATGGATTTGTCGGTTTAAGATTTAACAAAGTATGTTTCGTTTATAAATAATTGCTGCTTATAGGAGTGTTTTTGAGATGGGAATATTTATCTTTTCAGCCACCCCCCGGTAATTAAGTATCACCAACACTTATTGCAGACATTCATTTCTAATCTTTATACAATAGAAATATGTCTTCCAACACGTTCCCAATATGCTGATACAAGCCATATATGCCACACACACACACACACACACACACACGCGCTTGCATAACCTCACATACCTACATACAGGCAAAGAAAAAGTTAATGGTTTTGTGGAAATCTGTGTAAATTATAAGCAGGATGAAGAAGGAAGGAGACGAAAAAGAACGCCAAAACACTATTTTCAGATGTTGTTTTTAAGAAATTAAGATTCTTGTAATTTCATTAACTTTAAGCAAAGAAACGCAACGACAATTTCAAAAAATGTTTGTGCAATTAAACACTATTAAATGTCTGTGCAAGTTTCAAATAGAAATCTCGAATGTCTCGAAATTGCTCAGTATCCAGTATGTCGTCGGTGGTGATTGCAGCCACCACATATCCTGACAGGCGCTATTCGTTGCTATTCCACCAGCACTAGAAGCTTCGCCTTATCACTAAGGCGCGGCATTCTTCCTTTTATAGCAGCCAGCAACCGTTGCACTTTAGCGTTTGTTAAACTGGCAATTTGTGCAAAGAACGTGTTTTTTGTTTGTTTGTTTGTTTGTTTGACGGCGCGTCATGACAATCTTGCCAGTGAAGAGTCAAAGTCTTGGGAATTGTTTTGTTCGTTCTTAGTAGTGTTCGTGCGCCAACCATCAACGGCTGTAACTCTAAAGTTAAAGCTAATTGTTAAGGAATTTGTGTATAAATTTCAAATGATTATCTCTGTAATAGGATGTTGTTGGATAAATGTGTACAAACGCAGAGATGAATTGAAGGATAATTATAGACAGAGCAGAATTTAACTTAAAGACTTTGCGGCTTCCTTTTTTTTTTTGTTTTGCTTTAATAATAAGAAATCAGTTCACTAATTGCATTACCAAGCAGCTACTTTCAACTTAGCTCCCAATGGGTTAATTTGTATACCGTTATTATTTAGCTATTATTCGAAAATGGCGAAAAACAACCCACAACAAGTTGTCTACCAGTATATTCCATTTTTTTTTTGAAATCAAGTGAAAACAATAGACAGCGAGAGGGGAAGACAGAGAGACAGAGAGAGAGAGCGAGAGAAGAAGCAAAAAAATTGTTAAATGAAAAGAAGCAAATCTAATGATAGACGACGACGACGTCGGTCGGAGGAAAAAAGAAAATAAAATTTGATTACAATTGAATACAAATGAATGTAAATTGTTTGATGGTTCTTTAAGATTCTTATCTAATGCTCTTTAGCAACAATACGAATATACTTTTTTCTTGCTGCCACTTCTTTCTTCTTGCACATCTTTTGTTCGCCTCGTTCAAAGAAATATTTGTGATTTCATTTTGTAAGATTTTTTTTCTTATTACATTTAAAGGAAATAATAAAATTTTATTTGTTTAAAGATTTCTTTATTTTAAGACAATTTTTTTTAAGCTTTTTGTCTGCTCCCTCCGCCCTCAGTCGTCCGCCAATGGCTTCACAAAAAAGTAAAATGAAATGATTAATATAATTAATTTCCAAAGTGGATTTGATTCATATAAAACAGAAGAAGCAGCAGCAGTTTTTGTTTTCTTTCATTTTAAAATCAATTTGCTTTTTGCTTAAACTTGTGTAAATTAATCAAGGAGAGATTTCTTTTGTTGTTAGACAATAATGACTTTTTAATGGAGTATATTTTTATTTGTTTCAATATATGTACATACATACATACATAAGTAATTATGTATGTATGTATTTATGTACATAAATATTTTAATTTATTTGGTATCGAGTTTGTGTTTTTTTTTATTTGTTTATTAAGTGAAAAGATAATTAATTAAATGAAATACCATGAAATTATTCGAGGCGTACCGGTGAGCGCATTTTCCTCAAGGATTTTGTTGTTTTCCGGCAGGCAAGCAATTTTTTTTTGGGGAAACGAAAAGAGGGCGAAAGATGTTTGAACCTGTTTAAAAATGTGGTGCCAAAGAAAGTGTGAAATAAAAATGTATGTATGTACGTATGTATTTGAAACGCATCATCCACAGATTATTATGGTCAAATCGAGAGTCCCACGGCATCGACCATTAAAGTTCGCCAGTACAAGCATGAAGAACTGATTTAAACATTATTTATAAATTCTATATTCATCTTTCACTCACATTAACGCTAACCGGCATGTAGCGATTAGGCCTGGTATCTTCGATTTAATAAATTTCCTATTAATTAAAATGTTGGTCAACTGTAACGTGCGACATTGTAGGACAGACCAAACACATTTTTTGGTCTGTCAAGACACGTCAAAACACATTTTTGCAGGCTTAAGCTTAATTTTTTTTTCCAAATAAAAGGTCATCACTATAAAAATTTAGAAATTTGCCCTTGTAAACATAATACGTTTGTGGGTTGCACTGGTGATGGAAAAGTGTGGAACGGAGAAATGTATGAGTTTTGGGCAGCAAGAACGTTTGGACTGCATATTGTATGTATGTATGTACCTGGTTTAAGATGCATTTTCGGTTTCCCCTATAGCTACTGCTGCCGTTTATAATTTACGACGATCTTGTTCGCTAGTGTTTAGTTTAAGATGACAAATATTTGTCAAAAAAACAAAAAAATTAAAACCAATTTTATGACAAAGTCAATGAAGCGAAGTGAAAAAAAACTTCGTTTTGAGCACTTACAGAGTTTTTCACTTTGACAAGTATTTGATTTTGTAATTAAATTTGAATTTTAATGGCTCACAAAGAATAATGTAAATAAATGTTCCTTAAACAAAAGTTTATATTATTATACAATAATGGTGCTCGCAAATGTGGCAACAATAAAATTAAATTTATTTAGCAACTTGAAAGATACGAAACTTAAGAACATAAATGTTTTGCATTTTGCTGCAGAAGCAAAAAATAAATTTAACGAAATTTGCTGCCACAGAATGCAGTTGTTTTCTACTTGATATTTTGAACACCACTTTTATGCCTCTCACATCAAACATTTATGAAATTGTTAAATGACATGGCATTTGCCGTTGTGAATGCTGGGCCTGTTCAGACTACATCCAGCCGCCTCTCGTCTTCAACATAATGTCAATATTAGCCGACGTGTATTTTACATAATTAAACAAAAGCATTCTTTCTATAAGTACTTTAACAATTATTAACGTTTCATAAACTTAATGCTTTTGTTTGCCAACAACGACGACAACGTCGATAGAAACTTACAGATAGATGATACCCCGGCTCACACGAACATACAAAACAAAAATGGGAACTTTTTCATGTAAGAAAATGAGGAGGAGGAGGAGGAGGACAAGACCAGATATATAAAATGTTGAGTTGCAAAAATTGTCAGCCATCAGAACTTCTCTTCATGCGTACATGTGTATGCAAATTCAGAAACAAAAAAAACTGATATTATTAAATAACTCACTAAAGCCACAACCCAGCAAACACAAAATCATGCACAGCAGAAGAAAAATAAATTCTCTAAAATTTAACTAGTCTGAAGCGATATAATAGTAAACTTGAAACAAGTATAATCAGAAAAGATTTCTTCAAATGGCCAGAAAATCATATTATGAAGCAGAACTTGTATAATATGAAATATACATTTGGCTGGAACCTTAAGGGCCAGAGTTCGACTTCCAGCCAGGCCAAATAATCGAAAATAAAAGCGGATGACTTAAGTTAATTGATGAAGGCAAACTACCAGCAATTTAGAGTAGTGTGTGCGCAAGCGGCGCGGGCTCAAGTCAACGTTTGTCACCTGGATTTCCGCTCTAGCATTTAAATCAAAATACTTGTGTATATGTTTTTTTTTCACTTATTCCCCAATCATTTAAATTTCTTTAATAGCGCCGTTTTCTTAAATAATTAGAATCTATATGAATGTGTTTTAAATGAATTGTTTTGTAATTGATTCTGGGGCATCACATCTTTTTCTTTGCCAACGAAATACGCTGGCAGCGTACTGATCGACGTGTTGACAATTTATTTTTGGTCGAGCAACAAACCACATATTTTGAAGGACCCCAAACTTGTGCTACACGAGTGTTCATGTGTATGCAATGTTCTCCTCGCTGGCTAATTGTTTTATCATTGAAATATCGATTAAAAAAGATAAAATAAAATATATATAAATAAAATTGTGAAACCATTAAGTAACATTGAAGTTGTAAAATTCTAGCTAAATAGAAATAGAAGAATAGTTCAAAGGTCACCTTCTTATGTTGTCTGTGTTGGTTGTAAGCTCTAATGTATGTGTATGTGTGTGTGTGTGGATATGTGTTACATTCTATTCTGTTTTACTTAAAGTGTAAAAATAGTACAAAAACTTAATTTTATCAAGTGCATAAATTAAATCAGCCATTGTAATGATTGTAATTGATCTGAAATGAACGCAAAATGAACTCTTAATTGAATGATGAGCAAAAGAACAAAAAGTTTTCTTACTCACTTACATTCGTTTTCACTTAACAAACATACATTTAATTAAAACAGACATCACAGTAAAAGCAAACATAATTGATTTTTCTATAAAAACAATATTAAATCAGAGCTGTTACAAAAAGTCAATTGAATAGTATATAAATGTTAAATAGGTTATAAAAATAAGCGACATTTCCGAATGGAGTTGGCTACAACTTTCACAAACGAAAGAAAGCGACATTTTTTGGTCAGTCATGTGGCATGGGAAACCTACAACTTTCACAAACGAAAGAAAGCGACATTTTTTGGTCAGTCATGTGGCATGGGAAACACCAAATACCTCTGCCATGTCACTCCTTCGTAAAGACTGTGTTGGCCTCTAATCAGTTTCAAATTGAGCTGGTGAGAATTTTCAGAAATTAAAGAAAGTCAGTAAATAATTTATTAGAAACTTAACAATATAATATTTACTCGTAAAAATATTTACCTTGTTGAAAGGTTTGTACTTACAGTCTTAGTTAATTATAAAATCAATATATCCTGCTACAAAATATTGGTAAGACTCTGTATAATATTTAAAGTTCAAAGTCCGCCAGTTGTCCTAAATGAAATATTTAACAAATGGTCAAAGTTAGTCGGTTGTGGTTGATGACGTTGATCGACCCGTTGAAAATGTGTGGCGTACACAGAAACCACAAATCAAAATATATTTACGTCTACAACGGGGCAGCGCTAGAGCAGAATTGCTATTAGGTACCGGTTTCACTTTGGAGGAACTGAAGGATGCTGGCCTAACAGCCAGTTTTGCTGTGGATTGCAGACACTAAAACAAATCGATCGAATCCAACGCCAACGCAACATTCAAAGCTTTTTTTTTTTTTAAATAAATCTGCAATATCTTATTACTTGTAGGCCGTGACACCTAGAATCTTTAGTAGGAATCGAACCTACGACCACTAGACTGTTGTTCGCATACAGGAGCAAATTGATTCTGTTACCTATCAAAGAGAAGACGAACTGCCCGGCTGAATCTTCTCTCGAAACATGCAAGTTGGCCATACAACTTAAGGGCAAATTTATGCATTCGCACTTGTTCGCCAAACTAATAGCAGCAAAAAAAAAAAAGTCCGCTGTCACCTTGTAAATTACTTTGGCTTAAAATATTCTACAAAAAATCATTGCTAACATGCACTTGCGCCAACAGAAAAGTACCAAAAAATGAGCAAATGCTACACAGTGTCATTCACTATATAGAATAGAGCCCCGATATTGGTTTTGCGAATGTCACATAAAATCCTTAAAATATTCTACTTTAATTAGCTGGAGACTTGTCTTCGGTTCGGTAAGTGTTCAATAAAAAACGAATGTGCCTTCCGGCCAGGGACGTCCACGTTGGCATAATTCTCCCTTGAAGGTTTCTAAAATTTTGGGCCGCTCTTCAGGGTTTTTCACTACTTATATGTATGTATGTACGATTATATGTTTTTTCCATGAGTTTTTCAACAATATGTAAATAAATAGAATTTCATATTCATCTTTACATTCATGCAACAAAATCCTACAAAAGTTAAAATAAATAAACACTTGTACATACGTATTTATATAAATATGGATGTATGTATGTAACAGTGTTTACGAAATTTTATATATTTATGTGGGACATTTATAAGGGTTTATAAAAATTGCCAGATTCCTAGAAAATGCAAACACAAAAAAAGCATAAGTTTTAAGGCGTTAAAAGTATTAACAAAAATGTCTGTCTTTGTGCTTCTTGCAAAGGAATTTATTAATAAATACAGATAGATGGAAGGCAAGGCTTTTGGATTTCACGTTTCCTTTCAATGAACCATAAACCCGGAGTTGTTATATTTTAGTTTTGCACCCGCATTTTCATTTTTTTCTGACCAACTGTGAAGCCTTATTTGTGCAGTGTTGGATTCTTTATTCCATAATGGAAAAACACAGTTGCATCGCCTGGTTTGGAGTAAATAGATTTCAGAGGATTTTGCCAGATTTTGGCAACTGGCTTTGTGTAAATGTTTTAGTGTAAATGTTTTGTTAGATCATGACAGCAGTCATATTATCTGCTATATCTTGTGTTATAAATCTTCGCTTGACTTGGTATAAGATTTGGAAATACTGAAAAGCTTTTTGTTCGACTGCCTTCCGTCCGAAAAATGTTTGTGCGTACTGTAGACAAATAAATACAGAGGCGAAAAAACTAAAGTGATCACTCTGTCCGAACATTTGTGCACTGCAGTTTTAACGTTTCGTATCAAGCACTGATATCTTGTATAAAAACAGTCTTCGCAAAACCAATTGATATTAAAACAAGACAATTTTTTTTTGTAGTTTGGTGAATTGATTCGCCTAAATCTATAGTTTTTAATTTGGGGTAACACGTTTTCCATTTTTGTTGCTGTTAAATATTCTGTTATTCTATTGAAACTATTTGCGAGAAAAATTCAGGGTATCAGAAACCCTAATTTGTATAGAATTCATTCCTTTGCTCTGCCAGGGAGGGAGTTCGAAAAATGCATTCATATACAGTTGGCCTGCAGCATGTGCTCGTACTCGTATTATACAATATTTATTTGTTCATCTGTTTTTGTTTATATTACTTAAGCTCTTGCTCGCATAACGTTATCAAAAAAGTAAAATTTACATTTTATATGTAGACCATATAAACCCATACTTGTACGTACAAATGCAGCAAAACGTTTTCAGAATTCGAAAACACTGAATGTGGAAGCAGCGTTCGTTGTCAAAGCTGAAGTTAAATGCAAAAAAAAAAAATATTATTAAAAACACTTTATATGCGTAACACTTGAAGATTTCTTTGAATTTATTTTTTAATATTCAACAGAACTGTTTTGCTCCGTAAGAGAACTAATCAAATGTATTTTTGGCGCAGCACGTACGTTTTATTTAGCATGGACTAGTGAATGGTCACTTGCACAATTTTCCTTGATTCTTTGTTGAACATATTGACATTCTCTGCTTCACTTCACTAACCAAAAAAAAAAAATATATATCCACAACAAGCAAAAAACTTGAGCGTTCAATTCAATAAAATATTTATTTTGCATCATGCGATACTTTCTTTGCGAATGCAATTACTGCTGGTCCCTTTTCGCCAGTTGCCAATAGCGTTTTCCCCGTACGCTTCACTAGCATTGATTTATAATTCATGAGCGTAATCGTATTTTACTCTCGTAATAAATGCTCTCGGCAAGTGTTGAATGTGTCATCGATAATGTAACAAGAAACAAATTGTACATTGGAAATTGTCCGTACGTTTAATAGGTTGAAATGGGGTAGGCCAGGAAGAGCCACAAAAACCTTATAGAAAAAAAAAACTTCTGAAGCAGAATTCAAATTTCTACGACCCTGAATTCAGACACAACTTGAAAAGAGCTGGTTTCAAAGCACTGCACAAAATACGGTCGTAGCAACTACGCGATATGTTGCTGCCCAGCAATTTACTTTTACTATTTTCTTTATTCTCATCTATTTATTATTACTTTGTGTTGCTGTATTCATTACCGAAAAAGTTGGGTGTTCGAAAACCTTGTTGAGGGCTATTCAAAACTAGCAGCTTCAATTCTCGAAAAAGTTTCACATTAAAAAGAGTTTTAATCAGGATTATACGGGGAAATTCGACCCTTCTGGACAGCGAATACTAGTTAAGGGGGTTAATTGGACTAACCAAATAGGTTGACGCACACCAGTCCAGTGACTAGGACTTGATTCGATTGCTGGCAAATCAATGAAGAGGCAAAAACAAAATGCGGAATGTAGTGGCAACAGTAAATTTGGAGTACCCAATAGGGTACCATAAGGATCCAACTATTCATCTTTGTTTTTTTTTGACAAGAAGTTTTCTAAAACAAACTGGAACGTAAAAAAAATAGTTTCCGATTGCACCTGCGTACACTTCCGAGAGGTGGGTTTTGCTGCGAGGTATATGAAAATGGGTTACTGTGTTTTTCGGTCGTATAGAGAGGAGAAGGCGTACGTACCTCGGCACTCAGATCTCTGGAACGTTCATGTATGTCTTCGGTTATGCAGGTTCTTTCGGAACTTTCAACAAAGTTCAATTGGCCAGAACGGCGACCAACCCCCTCCTAGGATGGCTTGAAAAAGGGATCCTAGTGTTGGTTACAGGTTCAGATTACGGGGCAGTCGCATACACTCGATGATCCGAATGTCCTCGAGCTGCTGTTGTTTTGCAACAGATTTCTGTTCTTCGCGAGGAACTACTGGCGAGTGTGATTAAGACTTGATGTTCCTGAATATCTACGAGCCGCCAACTCAGGTGTCTACACCAACGAACTTAAAGCTACTCTCTATAGCATGAAAGGAGCCAATTATTCTAATTCACCCCAAATCTTCTGCACTATGAAACTCAAATATCAGAGTTCCGGTTGAAGTAACATTTCTGATTCAGCGTGTCTCTATTCACTTTAGAAATTTTCTACTGATTAAACAGTATTAACGAAAGATGAAACAGATTATTTTTAAATTTCAAATAATCAAATTTGTTCATGATTTTACGCTCATTAAAAATAATTCACATTCATCATATGTTATTTTTAAATTTAACAGCACATTTTATTTGCTACAAATGAATGAAAATATTCATTCAACCATTTAGCTGCACAACGAACAACATTAACAACAGCAACAACAACAACAACACAAACAAAAACAAAAAAGAGCAAAAAAAAAAAAAAACAAAATGGAAGGAATAATAAAGTTAAAAAGGGAAAACTCTTGAAATTTTCCATTTCTTTCTACACAATAAAGTAAATATTCGTTCGTTTTGCATCAAGTAGCAAAAGAATTTATGAAATACGGATCAACAGCTACTAAAAATTGCCGTGTTAATGTGAATGTAAACACGGCAATCTGCAATTGCTGTTCAAACATTGAAAAGCACATAAAAAAACATGAAAATAAAGGAAAAGTGCGAAAAAAGAAGACCTGCCCGTTCATATGGGAGTAGGCGAAGCTGTCTTATGGTGCCAGCTGCACTTAATAGCACAGCAGCAACAAAACAGTTACTGGAAATCTCAAGCAGACAAGGAACCTAAATAAATGGACCAACGAATAGATTTACTTTTTCCCTGTTGTTGTTATTGTTAGTGTAGGAAATATAGAATAAAAAATGTTGGACACGTTTCTTTGTTTGAAATATTTGTAGATCTAAATAAGCACCACAACACCAACACCAACACCAACACCAACAGCGACGAGCGATTCGTGACTTCCAAGCATTTGTTGTCTCCCCGTCCCCAGAAATCACAATTGATTGTAAATTATTGGCAATGTAAGCAACGAATTGTTAACAATTTACTCCTGCCAACGACACTTCGTTTTCGCTTTTGACTCGTATACAAGACATTAATAAGACTGACGGCAAGAGTTGCTTGTCTTTGTTTATGGAATGGTTGGGGGGAGTGTAACCTTCGGCCTTCAAGTCTACAGCAGATGTGTCTAATGTTATCAAATGTGTGAATCAATGAAACTGACTGAAGGGGGGAATGGTGATGGTGATGGTGATGGTGACGATGAAGGTTGTGAGGCTTTTCCAAACAGATGTTCGAAACTAACAGTTAATAGCCAACAACTGGCAAAGATGTGAGATGAGAACTAAAACTGTTTAAGAATTTGTTTGTTGTGCATCCGTTTGTTAATGGATAAAATGACAACGGTCATTAAACTTAATGGAGCACACCGAGAACGTAACCCATATACATAATTGTTGTTGCAAACAAACAACATCAAAACCAAGATGATATACATACAAGACGTCCTGGTGCTTTTGCTCATTGGTGATGGAATTATCATTCAAATCACCACTAAAGACATCATTAGCAAATGGCTGTGAGTTTTTGTTGTAGGGTGAAAAATGTTTAAGGCCTCTTCATATCTGAAACCGATTGATTATCGTTTGATTTTCTATACGAAATCAGTGGGATAGTAAAAATGGTGAAATGAAAATCACTTAATATTTGTATGGCACAAAAAACAATAAAACAGCTTAAATTTTCTCGTAGAAATGAAATTATGAAGAAAAATATATATATTAAATAAATAAATAAATATATTAATAATGATTCACACGATTTTAATATGAAGCCATTTTAGTTAAGATCTCAATAGAGTGCGTCAGCTTTAGGTGAGCGGCAAAAACGCTGATAAGCTGATAAGTTATAAGTGAAGACAAAAAATTAAAATATTAAAAATAAAACCAAAATTAGTGAAACCGAACCAAAAGTTTAATAGTGTTGAAATATTTCACAATTATTTTTGTTACAACATTTTCTGTCTCTGAACATGTAAAAAAGAAAAAACTCATCGTCGTGCCACAAGCATTTGCGGAGGCTTAATTGTGCGATAACCGACAAGCGTTGGAAATTATGCCCTAAAGTCATACAACGAAAACAAATTTAATTTTTGCAGAATATTTCAGAATTAAAATAAACTGAACTTTTTCATACCCGTTTCTTTTTCGAGCAGACTTATTAAATACTGTTAAATACTACATTTTCCAAGCTGGGCCCTTGCCAGGTCTGTTTGTCCTTTTTTTTCCTTTTGAATTGATTCTCTAAAGTCAAACATTAGTAAGATCACACAACAAATTTGTTTGCATTCTCTTTTATTGTATGAGCGTTAAGTTCTGTTTGTGAAGTGCTAAGAGCAAATAGATGACCCTAACATGGCTTTAAAGATTATTTTGTTGACATTGTTTTGATGTCTCCCCAGATGCCATTTAAATTGTTTGTACTTAAGTAACCCATATACGGAAAATGTATCTATGATTTTAAATACACAAACAGGCACACACACACACACACACACGCATTACGGCAACCATTTTAGTCAAGGATATGCTATTTTTTTAAGCTCTGCGTATGTGCATGTGTGTGTGTGTGTGTGTGTGTGAAATAACAGCCTTTTTTTAAATTGAAGTTATTTTTCTTGTGTCTTGTTAGTGTAATTTGAAGCAAGTTATTTCAGTTAATCTCTTACAATTCCGAAAAGGTCTACTGTTGAGAAAAAAACATTCAAAAGATGTTTGCAAACATGTTTCAGCCTGGTTAGTATGTACATATGTGTGGATGTGTGTGTGTGTGTATGTGTGTATGTGTGTAATATTCCAAAGTGACCAAAGACCTGCCTTAGAATTTGGGGGGTCTTTGGAACAAAAGAACATGATTTGTGGGTACGTTAATTCCATGTATACCGTTTTGTTTTTAAATACATGGAAGCAAACACACACACACACACACACACACACACACACATACACACACACACACACACACAGTAGACACAGATCCACATTTATCTTGGTAAATAATAAAATAAAGTTTTATATCTTTCTGCTTTTTGGTTGTTTAAATGTTTTCATTTAATGTGGGAGAATAAATGACATGCGAATGAAATGAACTGAGTTGCTTTGTAAATGTCAATTTCTTTAATTCTTTGGGTGAGTCTATTTAAGTAAAATATTTTGGATTTTAATGTATGTGTTTTTTTCTACATTTTTATTTTGAAAAACAAAACAATTTAATATTCTTTAAGTGTTTGGCTTAAAAAGATTATATTTAATTAAAACTGGAAAATAAAAGCTAGAGTGGACAAACCCCTGCCTTCTTATTGTATGTTTCTATATACATACCTGTGTATGTGCAGACGTTGGATCTTACAAAACTGTGAGGCCTCACAATGTACTGAAAATTTCAGTTCAGTGTAAGTGTAAGAAAATCCTGCAATATTATAACCAGACAATTATGTGACAATAAAATTAGTTGCCAGTTCATAGAATTGCGAGATTTTCGTTCTTTGGAAAAATCGCCACATCTGTTAATGCCTTTACAGTTGTCATGTAAAATGAGATTACATTTTTGTGACATTGACAACTTAGAGCAATCTCACTGTTGTCACACAAGCTGGCAGTTCAGACGGTTGTAAGATCGGACAACTGGCCCTGACAATGAGAACTCCGAGTATTGTTGCAAGTCCAAAACTGGCAGTTCATACAGTTGTAAGACATTTGTAAGCAATAAAATATATTGATAATATTGTAAGATCTGACAACCGGCTGTACATAGTTTTTAATAAAAGCAATTCTTCTCTAATTACAACTAGAACTTAAATAATCTTCAATAATTATAAAAAATTTTCTTGTTTTACGTTTTTAGGTTGTGTTTAATGTGTGAAAAAAATTACCAAAAAAAAAAAAATCAATTAAAAAAATGCTTTCTCGTAAGGAGTCAACTGCACTTAGTCGACGTATTTATTGTGACATATCGGTAAGTTTTCTTTTTCTTTTATTTATGACCATTTGCAATCAAAATCATTTATTAAAACATATGGAAAATATTATTAACTATTCCAATTTACTGCTACGCTGAAGAATTTGAAGTTTTCAGTTACTCTTTATTTTATGGAAACCGAACATTAAAGAAGTCAGTAAGTGACATACATATTCCGATATGTTCTGGCACAATATATTTGCAAAACTTTTAAGAAAATAAGCAACGACCGCTTTAATTAATGAAAAATACATCCCCATCTTTTGGCATTCATTTGAACAACTACTTTCCAACCTCCCTCCATCCATTTCTGACTGTGTTTTTGGTTTTTTTTTTTCATTGATGCCAAATTGATGAATCTATTTCGTTTTACGTATGACCGGAGAATTTGTTATTGGCACTTTGGCGATGCCAGTCGCAAAAAATTTGTACACCCTGTGTCTCTGCTGTAAATTTTTTGATAATTCTGAATGTTATCCTGTGGAACCTGGCAGAATCTCATGTATGCTGGAAAGTCAGTCATGGACTTGTTTTTCTTTTATTAGTTTGTCCGTTCAATTTGCTCTTCTGTTTATAAATTTTAGACAATAAAAAAAGAAAACATTTTAGAAATATGGGAAGAGGCAAACAATCGTTATAAGGAATGTATAAAAAAAAACTCTAATAATTGTATTTGAAATTATGAGCCTGTCCCACGAGGTCAATCGTTAACGTTCGCCTATATTTTTAGCCACAGAAAACTGATCAAAAGCAAATTAACTGCACTAATTGTGACATTTCGGAAATCTTTAGTATGAGGAAAGATGAATTGGACAAAATAAGTTCATGAATAGTTTTCAAATCTCTTCAAAATACAGGCGGGTGTTAACTTTCGAAATCGTGGGATGGGCAAGAACAAAATGACTCTATTTTAAAACACACTTTAAATTCGATCAAATAATATATTTTTGTGCTGGTTTTTTTCAAGATATTTAATGTGTTGTAGCGCAGCTTTACAAATCTTGTATCACAAGTTGGTTACTTTTACTCTAATGTTTCATTTTTTGTAGATTTTGTTTTCATTTTCAGAAATTGTTGTGAAGGGTGGCTGCAACTTGTGTGCGCCCAGAGAAATAGCTATGAAATATATAGAGAGTAGGTAGAATTACTTTTTTATATTGCTTTTGAACCTTAAGTATTTGGTTGTGTTGTAGTTGTTGTTATTATTTTAGTGTACACTGCTGTTGAAAATTAATAGTGCTTTCCACATTTTTGAGTGTGGATTAATTTAAGGTCAGCCAGCATCAGCATCAGCATCAGCACCACCATCACCAACCTTAAATCCAGTCGTTTTTGTTTCACAATTTGTTTGCTTTTTTCTTTGGTTCTTTATGCGTTGCGTACGTGTTTACGTTGCCAACCAGCAGAGCCGCATTGCAAAATTGTGGAGAGAACAAAAAATAGAAAATAACCGAAATCACTTCTTAAAAAGGTTCTTTTAGTTCTTTTTACTTCGTCCTTGTCCATGTCCTTTGTTTTTTAAACGTATTTTTACTACTCGTAACCCTGTCAATAGCAGCTACAAACACACCATTTAAACTTTTTTATATAGGCAGACGCCGACACACGCACACATTAATGCCTTACTTCTACGGTGGCATGCACATGCATGCCACATACGCACACAAAGATATGAGTTTCTACAAGAAAGTAACGTGAACTGTTTGTACGTATGAATGGATGGCAGCAGTTTTTGCTTTGATATTCAACGCTCTTGAACGTTGTTAGGAGCAGCAAAAAAAAAAATCTGCTTGTGTGTGCGTATATGAGTTATTGTTCTTTTGTGATAGGGAGTGTGTGCGTGAGTGCGTGAGTGCGTGGGCACACAAAAGCCGTCGTTAAGATGCGAAATAAAATTGCGAATGTGTTGAAAATTAAATTCCCCTCCCCCTGATTTTATGAGTCTTGAGTCGTTTCGGGCGAAAGAGTTGCTAAGAATTTGCCACTTGTACGATAATGTGGCAAATGTTAATACTTTTTAAAGCTGTGTACGAGTATGACTAATGTTTTTACATTAGGAATGTGACAACAAAGGCAATCGAATAGAACAAGGGAACAAATTTTATTAAAGCGCTTAAGCAAACATAAGGTAGTTCTCCAAAACGTTACCAAGAAAAAACCAAACAAGAAAAATTCAAGGCCATAAAAACAATTCCACTGAAAACGTTTTTATGAACGTAAATCTAAATTGAGATACATGTCTAAAGCCGTCATTTCATATGGCTTTAAAGCTTAATGCTGTTAAGTGTCATTTAATTCGCTTATTTATTATTTTAAATAACGCATATTTTGTTTTTTATGATAACTGAAATGTTTTTATAATTGATTTATTTATATTTTATGACAGCATTTTTGTGCACGCGGAAATTGTTTACTAATTTTACTAATTGTTGTAATATAATATTTCGTTACTAGAACGTGTCTGAAACTCAAACAGTTTCGGAGTTTTAAGTATTGAATTCTACAAATGGAGTTTCTGTAAGAAGATATTTATGCTTAAATTAGGGAATACTGAAATTGTAACAAATTCCTGCATACAAAAAATTATTTTAAATTATTATTATTTTAAAATTATTTTTGAAGTCTTGAAGTCAATTTGGGATTCGTGTTAAAAAGATCTCTATATCTAGGAAAATATTTTTGTAATTTACAGAGTGTGACCAGACCATAGAAACTTTTTCATGTCTCATAAATATTTGATCATTTCACTGTTATTAACATTAATGTGACAAATTGTATTCTGAATAAAACTTTCCATAGTTTTGTCTCACACTGTATTTTTGATGTTTCTCTCATCTTTTACTTAGTGTTTTTTTTTTTTTGGATATAAAATTCTAGTAAAATATCGTAACATCGCCAGTTAAAGTCCTTGTTTCCTTCATGAATTTCCTCGTATTGGCCCTCAAATGATTTGAAATTTTCTTCAATAGAATTATACTTCTTCTTCTTTTTCTTCTTTTGGGGCTACAGTCCGTGGTGAACCTGGGCCTCAACCAACAAAGTTTTCCAGCTGGCACGGTCTTTAGCCAGCGTTCCAATTGTGCACACCAAGTTGGTTGATGTTCCTCTCCACTTGTGTGCGCCATCGATTGCGTGGGCGTCCTCTAATGCGTTGTCCCACAGGTTCGGAATCGAAGATTCTGTGGGTCGGAGCAGTATTCTCCATGCGCTCTACATGGCCCAATCATCTTAGCCAGTTAAAGTCCTTGTTTCCTTCATGAATTTCCTCGTATTGGCCCTCAAATGATTTGAAATTTTCTTCAATAGAATTATACTATATTCAGCTTTTTCACATCAATAAACTATTTGTAGTCAACTATATAAATATTTTTTTCCATTTAATGTGTTAAAGAATATAAGGCGGAAAAATTTAATACAATGGCTTTAATTAATAGCGGAAAAGCATAAACACAATAAAACGATTGTTTGACAAACAGTTGCACTAATTATAATTAATTAATACACATACATTAAAATATTAAATTAAAGTGACGAGTAGTTTTAACTTAATTTTTAATTACTGATCAATTTATTGCTTTGAAGAAGGCGACAAATACTTATAAATGACAAACTTCCAGTGGGGAACCGACTACTCCTACACTGCCGCGCCATCGCCCATCAGCACAAAATTACCCTACCAATATATGTTATATTACAGTTAACTCTACTTTACAGTTCAGTCCTTGTGCTTTTGGTTTTTGTTTAACTTTTCTTATTTAAACTTTTCTTCAAAACACTTGCATTTGTTTGGTCACGATCACTTTATGAGTTGTCTTGCTAGTAATTATTTGTCACTATTGACATACACACTTGCTTACAAAATGTATAAATTTATATATTTAAGAATGTATTAAAGTTTTGCAATATGGAAAAAACAATCATAAGACTTAAGCGTGCCCTTAAGTTACACTAAGCGACTACATATTTTGTACACAAGTTTATCGAGCCAGGAGTATCTTAATTTTATATTATACAAGTTGAAAATTATAATGTTAGAGAGATTTCTTCTTTTAGCTGGTCAGAAGGCGCTAAATAAACAAAATTTCAATACAAAAAAAAAAAATGTTCAATTAAGACACGTATGTATGTAAATATGAAATTAAATTATTTGTTAGTCTCAGCATATGCAGCAGTAAAACATGCAGCCAGGCTAATTAATTAGAACTTGTTTTATAAGAAATTATAATAGCACGTTAAATGCCTGAAAACTCAACTCACCCACGCGCTAGCACACACACACACACACACACACACACACACACACACACACACATACACACGTTGACACAGAAATCATTTGGCTTTCATTGCCATGGCAAAACAAAAATAAAAAATAAAAACACTTTTAAATGATTTGCAATTATTGTTTGTCGAACATCCTGGGACTACGCCATAAAAAAGCAACCCAAACACACGCACTCTAATGAATTTACCCAAAGCTGCACGAGAGTAGGAGACACGTTGTCGTTTTGGCTCCGTAAAAATTCGCTTTATATAAATGCCAGTTATTCACAGGAAAGTGCACAAAAAAAAAAACAGTCACGTTTTCAAAGTGAAATAAAATAAAAACTTAAAAATAAATGGCAAAAGAAAAAGACAAATGAAAAATGAAAAAAAATAAAAAAAAATAATGAATGCTGAAACAAACAAAAAAGCTGGATATAAAATAATATTGCATGAAAAAAGGGGACGAAAGTATTACGAGTGTCAAAGGATTTACATTAAAATTCGTATGTCGCCAGTCATGTGCTGTTGTCGTAACAACAGCAGCCTCTGTAACAGCAAAGAATGATCGTTTCAACTAAGAATAATTCAACCAGCACAGAAGTGCTGATAAAAAATATACGTACATGCGAGTTTTGTTTGTTGTTTTTTTTTTTTTTATTTTTTTCTTATATAATAAAAATATCGATGAGATTTGCGTATCAGCTGCTGAAAATCAAATGAGTAATGCCATGGCGACGGCCGAGTCTTATGACCTCTGCGTTAAAGTACTCGTAGTCATATATGTTGAGACACATGAGAAGTGTAAATATGATGATGTCCTTTTAATATGAAATTTTTAGCTGTAACTTTGCGACGATGTACAGTTTAACCATAAAATAGTTACATTAAGCAATATTATGATGATTTACGATTTCTGTTTATTTCAAGGATTATGTGTAGAATATGAATATTAATCATGTTTCATAAACGAGGCCACTCATGAAGTTTCCTAATTAATTTTATTGGAGCTTTCAAATGAATTTATTATTGTACAATAAATTGGCTTTTGAAAATTTTATTAATCTTCTTTCTCGCATGAAATAGACCAAATAAAAATAAACAAAAATTAATTTTATTAAATTAAATCACACAAAAACGTTATAAAACAACATAATCTTGTTTATTCCAAGTATAGTCATGGCCATCACATGACGACGACATAAAAAATTAATGCTTAAACGTTGAATTTTGGCAAAAACTAATTCTTTTCACTTATTTGAGCACCAAGAAAATTAATGAATAAGTGTGAACCTTTTAGATGTCGAGCTGAAGTAGCGAGAATGACAGCTATTGGAATAAGGCGGAATAACTAAAATAAAAAAAATTAACTTTAAAATTTAATTAAACCGAATATGAGTTATGGAAGTAAGCCCGGCTTTTAGCCATCACTGTACATTCTCTGCTTAGCCAACGCTTAGAATTTTTTTGACTTAAATTTAAAAAGAAAAAAACGTTTGGTTTTTTTGCATTGTATTTTAGTGCATGTGCTGAAAGGCTGAGAGTCCCTGCAAACATTTTCCAGCAAAGTTGATAATAAAATATGTCAACAAGATGTGTACAACTTGTCATATACGACAAACGCTTTCTCTTTTCGTGAAAGTGGAACTGTTCGGCAAGCAATGAGCAACCTGGATAATAGCTAAATAGGAATCAATCTAGAATGTGAATGAGGCCATTTGTTATCGTCTGGATGGTTTAAAGTAGAGTCCAAAGTTTCACGAATTTAAGTGCAAATAAATAAAACTTTGCATCGGACTTTTATCAAACTAGTACCACAATTTGGAAGTGAATAGCGCTGTACTTAACGAATGAATCTATTTGGCACTAATAATTTAATAGTATAAATAATCTGTCTATATATAATATAGAAAACTTTTAAATCTTTGATAATATTTTCTTTAAGCTGTGGACTTTCTCGCACAACACTACCACTATAACTGGTTGAACCAGTATATTTTTTGTAATCACCAATAATTGTAATTAAAAATGAGTCCTTATTTGGTTTTGTAAATTACAGATTTCTGAAGTCGTGTTGCTTTTTGCTTACGTACGTCCTTATGTAGCGAGTTTTTTCGCTTATAATTTATTGCCTTATTTAAACTGGAACTAGAAAGTTTTCCCTTTTTGACTTTTAAGAAACTTTTCAGACAAAGATACAAATTCGAAACCTAAACGTACCGGTTTTCTTACTGTTAAAGAATTAATATTTTAGACACTTTTTTAATGTTTCCACTGAAACACTGAGACTTTAAAAAGGTAGTTAAAAACCGGATATTGTTGAATTGGTGTTTGCAAAGTTTGCGAGAACACATTAAGGCGTTTTAAAGAAGAAGTCACTGCTTAGATAAATCTAGTCAATTTTTAACTTCTATATGTTTGCCGGGATGAAATGTATGAAGGTTTGTGTGTGTATGTGTGTGTGTGTGTTGCTTGGTGTTTGCCTGCATGTGTGTTGTTGCTCCATATTTTATTATGTATTTGTAGGTATTCGTCAAGGTTTACATTTTGTGTGATGTGAGACTATTAAAAATTTCATTTGTCAAAAGGATTACTACAGTAATAGGGTCTTAGCGCGTTGTAACATAAAAGCGAAGAACATAAACAAAAACCTCACTCGTTCGTTTGGCTGGAACGTACGAGCACCAACACCATTCCAACCCAACCAGCCGCACAACCAAGCAGCCAGCCATCTAGCCAAACAACAACAGGTGGCAACAATATAAATGAGTTTGTGAAGTATCGGTGTGTGTACGTACATACATACATACATACATATGTACATGTGGCTGTGTAGGTGTGTATGTGCAGTTTAAATCTATTTGTATGATGTGTATCAAAACTAACATGTAGCCAGGTCTGAGAAAAACTATACGATGTCTTGTGTAATTGTTTTTAACGTGAAAAAGTTTTTCTATTAAAAGAAAAAAGAATGCGGATTACACATGTTGGCTGTTGGAAATGTATTAGTTGTGCTCGCAGACACAGCAATTTGTGTGCAGCTGAAAAGAGGGAAATAAAACTAAGAATAAAAATTCAAGAAAGTTAAGTGAATCTAATTTAAGAATTTAATTCACGCAACTCATAATCAATTATCTAGCAGCTTAAGACAATCTAATGCGCTGTTTGTTTTTAACAAATTACCAGCATAAGAAATATTAAAGAAAAAGAAAACCAACAACAACAACAACAACAACAATTAAAAAGGCAACAAAAAAATGTTGCTGCTGTTAGAAAGCTTAACCACACAACATCATCAGCAAAATAAGCCACTGACGTGCTTCCCACCATCTTTCCTTCCTTTCGTGGTTGCATGCATCCTTAAGTCTGGCTGCTTTCCTTTTTGTGTTTCCTTTTGCTTCAGCTCCTTGGTACATCCAACCATCCATCCATCCATCTATCTGCTGCCTGCCTGCCTGCCTGCCTTGCCTTTTATATCTCCTTTACGAGAATACACGTGAGTGTCTCGGAGAGTGCTGTTCTTTGAGTGCACGGCTCATTGCAAAATTGTGTACTTGTTATAATTGAGATTAATGCCGCATTACATCGGCAGATTCTACTTTGTAGTGTTGTGTGCGTTGGTGTGTGGGTGTGTGTGGGTTTTTGTACATGTTGTGTTTTTGTTTTTGGCGCCTACACTATTATTTTTTAAGCAAACGGAGAACGTGTAAATGTAATAAGTGCTGTTGCTGTATGAACAGGTGTTGTGGAAAAGCATTTGACAAGATTTTTGCTCAACACGAGCTCAAGCCACATGCGTTTAAGTTGAAGTAATCACGATGCGGTTGCTGCGGCGAGGTGTCTGATTATGCGAAGTACGAGTGCAATTAGTGCCATCCGTTTTTCTTGAGTAGTTGATATTTTTGCTTTTTAGCAACAGCTTATTTCTGTATTAATTTATTAATTTTACAAAGAAAGCTTAAGAAAAATTATATATACATACATACATATATAGCGATATTTGTGCAATGTCCTTTTTTTATATGCAAAACAAAACCAGATTGACTGGGAAAAAAGTAAGTGCAATAAACTATAATAGTTTTTAGGAATTTTGATAATGTACTAAGATTTTTGTTAATTAACTTATATTGAGCAATAAGCATAATTTTTTGTGGGCGTAGAATTCAAATTGTTGCTCTGTTTTTTTTTTTGCAGTGCAAAAGACATGCTCGTTCACGACAAATCTTACATATTGAAATATTTTTTTTTTTTTTTTATTAAAAAATTCATTAGTTTTGGCAACAACATATTATTTATAAAACTGAACTCAAGGCAATCACTAAAGTTTTTGAGATGAAAATATTTAAAATTTCTTATTACATTAAGGGACTTATTATAGGAAATGTTTCCTGTTTATTCCTTATCTTAATATAAATAAATCTAAGTGCCTCAACTTTACTATATATGTACATATATTGTTTGGGAAAGTGACAAAGAAACAGCAGCCTATATAATTTGCTTTGTGCTTTCTTCGTACAGAACTTTCACTAAGAGGCGGAAAATTTTATACGAAATATTTTTTTTCCAAATTTTCGATTTTTCGACTAATTTAATTGGAACCGGTTCTAATGCTTATGCACCGTTTTATTTAAAAAAAATGCTTGAACATAAGTTTAGATGCAAAATTTTTGCTACGAAGTTGATGCCACACATTGTGCAGAATTTAGAAAAGATAAATGTTGAAGTTAAATATTGTACATATTCCGTTTCTTTTTTATTTCATACACATGCAGTCATGAGTGGATCTACCAGCACACGCATATGCACACGCACATACATTCACTCACTCACTCACTGGCTTGTGAACAGTTAAACAAAAATTAACTAATGTTGTTGGTTAAAATCCAAACATAACCCAGTAAACATATGAGATAAATTTCGAACAAATCTTTTGCCAAACTAATTCCTGTTTGTGATGTTGATTTTAACTAAAAGAAATATTTTGTAATATTTGTAGCTGCCAATTGTATTAATTCTCAATTGGCGCTTAAACGCGCTTAATCCTTTTAATGTGTAGCTTCTTACTGCCATCAATTACACACAAAGCGGCAGTATTGAAACGCTTCTTTAGAATTTAAGATTTTCTCTGTACGAGTTGGAAAAGCGCCTTCTCAGAAGAACTCATTTGTATGAGTGAATTCACATTTGGGTTGTATGAGTAGTTGCGAGCACTTAGCAAAAAGTAAATACTACGTCAGTTAATGCGATGACTGCCGTATGCCCTGTTCATTAATAACGAGTGGATGTGTTAAATGCTGAAGCGTTTACTAACAGAATTTGAATAAGCAATAAATATGGGAAGGAGTACTATTCAGTCAGCATTATTTCAGGGGCTTATACGAACATTATCTTTATTATTTATCATTAATGATCCTAAAGTTTTGTGCAGCTAATCCGCCTAAAACGGTGAAAATCGGCTCTAAAGAACTTCTTCATATTGACTACTTTTTTTTGGCAAACAATTTTTGGCTTCAGCAAAAGTGCTGGAAATAAAATGAACTGAACGTAAAAAGTTTAATACCAAAAATATATTTTTGTTTGTTTATTTTTAATTTAAAGCTTGTCGCCGTACGTATCATCATTATTTTTGTTTTTATTATAGTCTGCGCTTTCCTTCCCCCGAAAACACTCCAACGTTATTGCCATTAAGCTGGTTTAGTTAATTGCACCGATGAGTTGTGCGGTTTAAGTGCCTGTTTCACAACAGAATGGATGGAAGGCTTTCTCGTATGTCTAAAATTTATATGAATGCGAATGAAAAAAGATATATGTATGTATGTATGTAAATAGAAATGAAAAGGGAAATAGTACGTATAATTAAGACCGTTGTACAAAAGTGGCAAACACACACACACACACACACACACACACACACACACACACATAGAGAGAGAGAGACACACAGCCATTCTTAGCAAGTCATTCATTCGCACACTAGTAGAAAAGAAGCCAGTAAGTGGCAGACTTGGATGGAGGTGCAAATGAATGGTTTTTCGCTTTCGAATTCATGGAAATTAAATTTTTGACAATGAAAAAATCATTTGATGTTAACAGGGTTAAGTAATTTTTCTTGCGCTTAGATTTCAGTAAAAAGTATTCCTAATTAACAAGAGTTATCTACAATATGTATGTATGTATGTAGAATTTAAGATTTCATTTGTAAAGCGGCGGGAAAAGAATGTTTGAAGAATATTATTGTACAAAAGCAGAAAAGGAAACATCAAGATAATCCAACTGGTTTTGAGAGTAGGAATAGTTGTGGCAGCTGGTCTGGAATAACTGGAGTAATAGAGTGGATCTTTCATGTTATTAATTATTAGGTAATCCGTGCGTTTAAACTGTCCACAGTTTGCCACCAGCTTTTGAAAAGTTTTGCACAGATCTAATTTGTGCAGCGCATTAAAATCTGTTTTTTTTTAGCTTTAATTCTTTATTTCTATTAAATATTTCCCAAGCAATAAGGAGATCTGAATCCAAACTGTCTGCTGTATTTTTTGTAACACATTCGTGCACAAATTATATAGATAATATTCCAGCAGCAAGGATCCGATGAAACGAACTGCTTCCATTGTTTAGCAAAACTCACAACTTTTCCAAAAATCCAATTGTCTTCTGGGCAGGAATTTACAATTTATATTTAAAGAAAATTTTTCTGGAAAAATTTCCAGCAGTTTTTTGCATGTTTTGGGTCAAATGTATGTTTTTTTGTATGTTGGAGTGTTCGGTTGGCATTTTAACATGTGAGTGTGTGTGTGTGTGTGTGATAAAATATGTATGAGTCATCTGCCAGTGTATATTAGCGCATAGATTTGCTATTTGACAAGGATTGTTGTGGATTTTGTTGTTGCTATTTAGCAGCAACAGTAAGTTTGTCCATTTACTTGTGTTGTTGTTTTTGTTAAAGTGACTTTACATGTTTTTGTTAAATATTTTACATTCGTGCAAATAAAGTTGTTTTTTCATTGCGTTAAATGAATTGCAGATTTGCAATAGCGATAGGAACAAGTTGGGCTTTTAAATTCATTTTATTTGAAATTTTTTTCACTGACCAGAAGAGTTACATACAAATTGTTGGCATTTCCAATTATAAACGGTTTTTGCTGATCTTGTTCTAGGGCTAATTTTATTCGTCTTGACTGTTTAAAGCTGCAGATTTGAGTTTTTTCCAGGCTCCTGCTATTTAAAATAAATATTTTGATTTGTTGTTTATATGATTTCAGTAAATTTTTGTTTTCTGTTTCGTGGTTACAATAAATAATTTTAGAATAAAATTTTTACATAAATTATTTCGAAATAAAATAAACAAAACAGCAGCAGCTCATAAAACTGAAATTCTTTTGCAACTTGAATACTGGACATAATTGCGGTTTACAAAGATTAATGTATTGAACAATACAAATACCGAGTAATAGAATATAAAACAAAATAAACTAAAATAAAACAAAACAGAACAAACCGGCAAATTACATCAAATTTCAATGCATTAAAAACTTTGATAGTTTGTTTTTTTGTTTGGTACTAATTTTCATGGCAAAAGCCAAATTTACATGGATGTTAAGAATAACTTGATAGTTTGAAATTAATTTGTAATTGTTTGCAGTCATTTGAAAATCAGCGGTTTATTGTTGAAGGGTTAACACGTTTCGCATCTAAATTTCATAATATGGTTGCTAACAAGTGCGCTGACAATAACGGCATTTTAAATATGACATACAACGCAAATAGTTTAGCTTGTGGTTTTGTAAAGGATAAGCAGGTGTGGCGTGAACTTAATATGCTGCTGCATTAACATTGATATTTATTATTTATACGAAGGGGCAGAAATATTTGCCAACCAAATCGTTTAATGCTTAAAAAAAGGCTGCAAGCACTTTGATCGAAAGTGGAAATCGCGAAACATGGTTTTTGTGCGTCTCTTTGTTTATATGAAATAAATGTGAAATATGATTAATATATCCTCATTTGCAGTTTTCATATACATACATTTGTTGTAAAAAGCGTGGGAAGTAAAGGGTGGTTAAATTGTATGGGCCGATGTTGAATGTGAACCACACCTAAACGCCAAGTTTTTTTCCGAATTTTATTTGACATTTCTCTATTTCAGACTTACTCAATTTGAACCATGGAGAGATACACAATCCAACAACGTGTTAAAGTTATCCAGACTTATTATGAAAATGGGAGTTCAAATCAAAATGCATATCGTGCACTTCGTAATTTTTTTGGTCAATTTCATCGTCCAAATGTGCGTACAATCGCAAAACTCGTGGAAAAATTCTAGCAAACCGGGTCTGTAGAAGATGTGAGAACACCAGTGCATGCTCGTACAGCTCGTACTGCAGAAAATATTGCTGCTGTTCGCGATAGTGTGGCTGAAGAGCCGTCCACCTCAACTCGTCGTCGTTCCCAACAATTGCACCTCTCACGCTCGTCGTTGATGAACATTATGCATAAAGACTTGCATTTACACGCTTACATTGGCTCAAGAACTAAAGCCTCTTGACCATTCCAAACGTCGTGAATGGGCAGAATGGTGGCAAGAAATGGCAACAGTGGATGATCAATTTTCGAAGAAAATCATCTTCAGTGATGAGGCACATTTTCACCTCAGTGGATTCGTCAATAAACAGAATTGCCGCATTTGGGCGAATGAGAATCCAAGAGTGATTGTCGAAGAACCAATGCACCCACAAAGAGTGACTGTTTGGTGCGGTTTATGGGCTGGCGGCATCATCGGGCCGTATTTTTTCCAAAATGAGGCCGGTCAGGCAGTTACTGTGAATGGTGTTCGCTATCGTGAGATGATAACGAACTTTTTATGGCCCGAATTGGAAGATATGGATGTGGACGATATGTGGTTTCAGCAGGACGGTGCCACTTGCCACACAGCTAACGAAACAATGGCTCTTTTGCGCAACAAATTCAATGGCCGTGTTATCTCACGTAATGGCGATGTCAATTGGCCGCCAAGATCATGTGATTTGACACCGTTGGACTTTTTTCTTTGGGGTTATTTGAAAGAAAAGGTGTACGTCGATAAGCCAGCAACAATTCAAGACCTAAAGTATCAGATAATTCGGCACATTAACGGCATAGAACCTCCATTATGCCTCAGCGTCATCGAAAATTTGGACCATCGGATGGAGGTGTGCCGCCGAGGTCGCGGCGCCCATTTGGCTGATATTTTGTTCCATACATAATTGAGTAATACCAATACATCATAATAAAATAAAATTACAATAATTTCCTAAATAGTTTGTGTTTTATTCAAAATCAACATCGGCCCTTGAAATTTAACCACCCTTTACTTTTAGATTGTAAATATATTACACACAGATATTCCTTGGAAAGAATATGATTAAAAAGCATTTCGCGGTCATCATTTAAAAGTTCACTTTAATGAATTAAATCAGCTGTTTTTTCAGCCAGTTTATTTTTACTTTTTTTTTTTGCAATGTTCGATAGTAGGGAATGTTTGCTGTGAAACTTTTGAAAGATGGTGGGAAAAGTGTATTTTTCATCATACTAATCATATATATGGCTGCAAGATCGATCATGCTGCATGCGGTGTACTGTACGGTGTTATGAATGGTATTAATATTATTAATGTTTTACGCAAACGATATTCGAGATAGACTGATGATACCAGTATTTATCATGTTGCCAAATAATAAGCATTCAACTGTCACCGTTTAGTTGAAAATTCACTTGGCTCCATCTAATCACCTTTTCATTTGTACTGCTTATTACACACTCTTGTGTGAAATTCAGGTGTTTCAGAATCCAGTTTAGAATAAGAATTTTCGGAAGCTTGACTATTTGAATCTGTATCGCAGTCTGGGCTGCCGTCCACTCTTCTATCTATACAATGGACTCTGTGCTAACTGAACTACGAATATTGTGCCAAAATGTTTGTGCTTTAAACAGTTCATCGGCCAGTAAATCGCACAAAGCGTTACAGCAAATATTTGTTTCTTTGGCTGCATTGCACATATATATGTGAAACGCACTGCTGTTACTTTAAAGTCTTAAAGAAAAATTCGAATCGATTACCCACCAATTTACTTTCTTTGTGCTTCTCCTTGTGACCAATTTCTCCAGCTCCAGCAAAGAGCGTTACAACAGCAGGGCTCGCCCCCTCCGCACTTAAACTATTACACAAGTATTAATTTTATATGATTTAAAAACAACATTTTTTGAATGAAAATATAAACTCCAGTTGAAATAAGATGGCACTAAATATTCCTGAAACTAAATTGATCTATTGGAGCTGTTAATTAAACAGTAAAGAACTGCATATGATGGAAGAAACAACAAGAAAGAAAGAAGAGCCTTGAAAGATTTTAAATCAAAGTGGTTTAATGTTGTTAATGAAAAAATCAATGTAAATGTGCTCAGTTGCAGAAAATTCTTTAAATGTTTCATTTACTTTGATATTAAGTTTTATTTAAATATTTTTTTAATTAAATGCTTAAATGAACAACGTATTTTCGCAAATAAATGTTAGCCAAAAATGTTATATATTGACATTTTAATTTAGCTTCATTCCATTGTCTAAATGATGTTCTCAAATGTACTATTTTCGGGTTTGTGTAACGGTGTTTTTGGTTTATTTGTATTTGCAAAATAATGTGACACACACACATTTACACACACACACAGACAAATGTTGTTTTGTATTTGTCCAGGTTAAATGGCGCTTCGGTAACTCGTTTATAATTATTATCTTTTAAATTGAAATGTCAACCATAAAACACTGACAATAAGCGCAGCAGCCAGCAAAAAATTCACTTAAATTTTGAGAATGAAAGAGTGAGACCAACAAACGCCATTCCACCATTCGTTCCACTACAATCAACAAGAGAGTTCTTTAAATATTTATTTACAAGGACAATATGAACGAAAGTAAAGACAAAGTTTATTTTTTGTTATTTTAGTATTTTCCAGAGTTCTACTACATACATATGTATGTATTTCTGCTTCTTTTACTTTTACTTTTGTTGCTGTAGCTGATGTTCTACCAGCAATATTCGTTTAAAGTTGTTTAATGAAGAGCAACTCGTTGGCGAAAGAAACCAGCAGCCAGCCCGTTTGCAAATTTACTCTGGCCTCATTATAAAGAAATAAGCTTTAAAATTTCCTTTTTCTTACTAATATTTGCAACAGCCTTCCTGCATGTGTGTGTGTGTGTGTGTTTGAGTGTTGGTGTGTTTGTGTTTTTGAACCGGTGCCATTGAGCGTGAGCGTGCACGTGTGTGAGTGCTGTTTTCACTGCGGCCTTGTAAGATGGCTAAATGCAAAATGAACAGAAGGACTAATATTTTACTGTCGCATTTGCATGAACATTAATTCCTTTTAAGGAGACAAAAAGGAAATACTAAAAGATTTTTTACTTAGCGAAAAAAGAAATGGCGCATTCCTTTAATGGAGAACGTACACATGCAATTAAATGAAGTACTTTTTAAACGAATAAAAAAGAATATTCAAAATTCTGAGCCGTTTGGCTGGCTGGTTGCCTGCACTCAACTCATGTCGGCAACAGAGCCATTAACCCTCGCCTCACCAAAACACCTCTTCAATCTTAAATAGTTTGCAATGCATCTTCAATATATACCTCCTTCATTAAGGTTAAGTTACACTGGTGCAATAAATGCACATTTATTATGTTTCTCTCCAGCTTAGTTTTCTGATCCGAGTACACAGCTGAACTAATATCGAGTATTGGCAGTAGTTGCAGAAAAATGTGCTGGAACATCTAAACAGCTCAAGGTTAAAAGTTAAAATGAACCGACATTTAATATTGTTGATATGTGACAAACGATGGTCATGCTGAATTTCCATTGATTGTGCGAACAGCAACAGCAAAAAACTCCTTATTGATCAACTGTGTGTTTACATTTATGTACATGGTCCTGATTGAATAGCGGCAAGGCGAAGGTTAAAAGCAAGCAAACTGGCCAAAAAAACTAGTAGAACCTGAGCAGAAGAAGGAAATTAAAAAAATATCGAAAAAGGCGTGATATGGATGGGTCGCTGGCTCAACATCTAAAAAATTATTTGCAACCAAATGACAGAACCAAAAAAAAAAAAAAATACTTCAATTAAAGCGATGCCCCAAAAAAAAGAAGAACTACGTTTTTGCAAAACTAATAAAGATCAATTGATCAGATTGTTTCTATTGTTTTGTAAAGCATCGATTAAAGCATTTTTGTCTTATTTCGTGCACTGTTCTCTGCAATGAAAAAATCATTTTGCGAAACCAATTGTAAAAGCAAAAAAAAAAAAAAAATATACAGCCAATTTGCCCTTCAGTTCGTTAATAGTGACTATCGTTAATATGGGAGCAGATCTCGGATTTTTTATTTTTGCATTAATTATTGAATAGCTGTAATTTTGTTAAAAGGTCGCACGAGTCCAATACTTATATAGTTATTTGGTTGTATAGCGAGTTTTAGAGTCATATAGTTGTCATAAACGAAATTAGATATTCATGAGGTCGGATATTGTTCACTTAGTTTTAAATGGGCATAAAATTGTATGTTTACAAAGTTGCATCCACCTATAAGAAAGCTTTCAAGCCTTTTGGTTATTTTGTAGCTTCAAAGCTCTTAAGTAATACAGTTCTTGGTTTATAAATGTTATGATATAGTTGAATAACAACAATCATATACAGTTATATAGTACTAACGTCGTCTATAAAAAATATTGTTGACTTTAAAATACATAATGATTATATGACATGTTTAATTTTTTGGCAATACAACTATATGACTTGAGGCATACATATATATTCATATAGTCCCATAGACATATAACCATAAATGCATTTTGTCATATAGTCATAAAGTTTTACAAACTTGTTGTTATATATTAGTAGTAGAGCCAGTGTGTACTCATAGAGTTGTATACCCATTAAGTCATAAAGACATACTTACCAAATCATAATATCTATTTGATTATAGATTTAATTATTTGGTTTAAAACTTAAAACATAAACTACAATATTTTTGATTGATTTATACTAAAATGTTTTATAATTAACGTTACAATAAATTGTAAAGCTAAAAGCAGTAGCAACAAAACTTATCGGTTTGGTATATTTTTTATATTATTCTTAAGTGACATAAAACATTTACTTATGCATTTATGTATATAAGTTTGGATTAATATATTTATATGAACTTTAGTCATTTAATTATATTAGTAGGCATATATATAGTAGTAATAATCTGACGCATCATTTTATTTATGTACACATATACTTTTGGCCATAATTAGAGAATCATAAATTCAACCAGCCACAGAGTCGGAGTAAAAACAAAAAACCTAATATGTCCTTTTAGGGTCCTCGAACAGTATAACAATTCAGGCCTTATTCAATCTTAGTTCAGTTTATAAATATCAGAGCAGAGCTGACATTTATCGCTGCTTTCAAAAATTATAGCATCTTTCTATCGCGGCGCCATCAAATGAACGAACTATCGGTTTCAGACCATCGTGCATCTATCCAAAACACCGCTGTACATATTGTACATACATACATACATACATATGTATGTGTTGTACATGGTATTCATACAGGCCAATTGATTTTAACTAACAACCAGTTTCTGAAACGGCAGTACATATCCCTTAAAAATCAGTTATCGCAGTAAGTCTACGTGAGTTTAAATCTTTTTTACTCGTCTTGTTTTTTCTGTAGTTGTAGTATTTAAAGTACATAAAGTTGAATGCTAAGTGTTATTTAAATGTGTGTGTTCCTGTGTGTGTGTGTGTGTATGTGTGTGTGTGTGTGTGTGTGTCTCCTGGAGATGTAAAAATATTTAAGAAATAAATATTTTTGTCGTTATGGGTGGATATCCAGCTTGAGTCTATAAATGTGTTTTGCTGTTTCTGGTGCTCGTTGCCAACGCAGCGTGTATGTAGATTTATTACCAAAAAAAGGAAACGTAAAACAATGCCTGCAAAAAAGTTTATATCGTTTTTATATTAAACGTTTTAAGTGTTTTAGAATTTTTGGTGTTGGCTTGAATGCAATTGTGTAGGTGTATGTGTGTATGTGTGTGTGTGTGTGTGTGATGGTTTGTTAAAAAGAAATGTTAATTTAAGTTTTCTCATTTTACAAAACTGAAAAGTTGCCATTGAGCTCTTTAAAAGCACATTGGACTTTTAGAAACACATTTATTTCATCCTGTTTTTATTCTTTCAAAACACAGCTATTAGTTTTTTTTTTCCCAGTTTTGCTCTGTGTTAAAATGTATGTATATGGGGTAAGAGGTGTGTGTCGAAGAGGATGTGTGTACGTGTTCGTGATTTTGTTTTTGTATTTGTTAATGACTTACAGAAAATATTTGCAATTTTAACTGTGTTTAAGAGTGATAAGAAAACTGTGAATTTATTTTATGTAACACAGTTTGATATTTTAATTGTTTAACCTTTGACCTTTTAATCTGTTAATTAGGCAACATGCATTAAAATGTAAATACTTGGCTGTTTTTTAAGTGTCTGTTAGAGGTTAAAGTTATTATTTACAGATGAAGGAAATACGAAAATGCTGCTAATTAATTAAATACGAGTACATTAAACTTCATGACTTCAACACATTTATAGACATAAATATCAAAATTAAGTTCTCGAAACCAACATTTTAATTTTCCAGCCTTTAAAGCTTTATTTTGAACTGGCGTATTTCTGTTCTGCTTTTTCTAATTTAATTCATCAATAACTTCCAATCAACTTCAAAGACATTCATCAATGTTATTTCACTGGTTTTTGTTTGTTTTTAAAGTAGATAGAATGGAAATAACGAAAGTTCCGATTGACATCCTGGAAAATGTTTTAAATTATATTTGTTTAAAATTTATGTTCAATTCACCTGTTACAAAGTTATAAATCTAGACTGGCTGTAAATTATTAAGCGGCCCGTTAAGAGTGCCCAAAGCAGCCTCGATGGATGACGTTTTTATTTAAACATTATACATATTCTATAGGTGAAGATGCTACCACTTTTCCTGAATTGCATACCAATTTTTTGCGGACATCAGGCCATCAAAGTGCCGATTTGACATTTTGGATAATCCTCTACTATTAGTTCTACATGTATTTTGAATTATTTTATGCATTCTTATAGAGGAAAACTAAATAAAAAGACAAAGCATTTTCATTTTCATCACTTTTGATGTTTTGCGCCTGGAAATTAAAATAATAAACAATGATTTTAAAAGGGTTCAAAATCTTATTTGGATAAAATAAATGTTACTGTTGAATTGACATGATTTTTAACAATATCCACTGTGCTTATTTTTCGGCGTACTGTAATTGCCAATTACATAAACATGTTTTTCAATGTAATTAAGATTCTAAGAAAATAGTGAGCTCTTTGACATGACATCATTTGACTGAAATGGCCTCGAAACTTTCTCTCGCTTAATATTTATGTATGTATGTACATACATACATTCATATGTATGTATATGTTTGTGTGTGTGTGTGTGTGGATGTATGAGTGTATGTGAAAAAAATTAATAGACATTTTCAGAACTGTCATTTTCATGGAACAGTTGATTTGATTTTTGTTTATTTGTGTTTTTTGTTAAGCGTTTGAAATGAACAAATGAATGAGTGACTGAATAAATGAGTGCATAAACGGATGAATTGGTAAGAATTTTATTCGACAGACTGTAAAATCATTTGACCACTTTGTTTGGCTGTTTGTTTATGTGTTTATGTGTTTATGGTCTTTATTTCTGTTTTTGCTGTTTTTGCTTTTTATTTGAATACACACGCACACACACACATACACACACATTTGCATGTACATGTGCGTACATACATATCTTGCATAAATTCATCAACATTTACACAAATATGAATAAGAACATCAGCATTTTTTATGTATTTCATTTATGTTTCTGCAGTTGATATATATTTTTTTGGACTTTTAAGTTTCTGAGGTTGTTTATGAAAACTGGAAAATCTGGCATTTTTGGTTGGATTTGAATTTAAATAAACATACAAACATACAATATAGTATATAAATATGTATGAAAGTGTGTACCTGCGCAGAGAAGTACCAACAATTGTTCATATAAATGTGCATACATACATTTTTAATATTTAAAAGACTGGTCTTGTATTTGAGTGCTTTTCAAATTAAAAATCATATACAACAGCTAATTTTTTTCATCTTTAAATGTGATTGTTTTATTTTTGTTGAAAACAAATTTCATACCGAAGGCAAAGTGTTGAAAAGAATTGAGAACATGAACACGAATATTCGAAACGTCAACAACGTATCTGCAGCTTCTGTTTCATTGGTTTTCAATTAAATTCTTTTCATGTTGATGATCAAGTGTTGTTTGATTGGTTGTATGACCGACAGAGCGACGAACCGACCGACTGACTGACCGACTGCCTGCCTGGCTGAGTGAACGCTCGCATTGGACAAATATGTATGTACATGATATTTAAAAAAAAATTTAGTGGAAGGGTTCATTGGCTGGTCATCTTTGGCGAGCTCGAACGGAAAGAGCAGGATTCTATTTTTAAAATATCGCTTTCATTTAAAAGTAGAGCTGTTGACGTTTTCTGTGGTCGTTTTTGTTGTTGTCAGCATGATTAAATTGTCAAATAATTCTGTTCATACAGAGTTGTAAATTTTAACGTGTTATAAATTTGTTAGCATTTATAAATGATGCTTTTTTTGTGTTTTTGTGGTTCTCTTCTCCTACTTTGGCGCGAATGTTTATTCTGAGCTCTTTCGTTTTAAATTAAATTGAAAATCGTCAAAGCAAAAAATTATATAAAATGAAAATAAAGTTATGAAAATAGCTGTGAGTGTTGTGATATTAAAAGCAAATACAGTGGACGTCAAATAGTACGTCCTTTCCACGAAATTTCACTGCTGAGAGGGGCAAAATGGTTGACAATTAGTTATTTCATAGTAGGAATTAAAAACCGGTTGCTGTTCCATAACAAAAATGGCGGTACTTTTGGAGAGAGTATTATTGATCAGCAGTGAGCTGCATAGCAGTTGTCAGCTGGCATGAGTATTTGTGGCAAAATCGGGTTCTAAATTTAATACAGTAAAACAAACTGCAGTAAAAAAATGCCAGATAAATTTCGTAATTCAAGCATTTCCATTATAAGAAAACAGAAGACACAACCCACTATAGAGGGTGGATTGGACACGTCCCAAAAGAAATTGATGGATATCAGAGTTGCTTTTAAAACGAAGAGAAACCCATATTTCAGCAAGAAGTAGACAGTGAAAGGAAAAACGAATCCATCATTAATGCACACACCTGTCATTATACAATATATTTAACTCGCCGCTGTTGGATGTCCACTGTAAAACATAAAAATTCCAAACTGACATATAAAACGTTTGAGTTGAAATGTTCCTACGCTAATAGTGACTTGATGGGCAATTTTTTAAAGCTCATTACTTTGTCTTAAATACGTTACGCTTAAGTAAATTACACGAAAGTTTTTGGAAAATCCTGTTTATTACTTAACTAAACCCTAAATTCCTAAAACCACCAGAAAAAATGCCCAGGCTTTTTTTTTTAGATGTAAAGAGAAAAGAGGTATCGGATAAACCTCAGCCTGCAACGACTGCTATTTGTGTTCAATAGTTGTTGTTATATTTGTGTTTTTTTTTTTTTATTTCCCAGCACCAACAGCATGTTGCAATGCCACAAAATTTTATTTGACTGCATCAACCGAACGGCTTATTTAAACTGTTAAAAGACTTAAAATATAAACCACACGGTTGTGGTGATGGCAATTCTATTATCAGAGTGTTTTGTATGCAACAAAACAATTTGAATGTAATACTCGCATAAGTGTATAAAAATGTTAATTGCCAATTAATTTGCCTTCCCCGGGTGGATTATTGTACGGAAATAGTCCCATGCATATTATTCCAGGTATTCACATTGAATACCTGAATAATCCTTCAGACATTATCGTTTTCTATTTGCCATTGCCATAGAAACAATAGAAATTCATACTTAACATAACTTTGGAGTTGATGTACATTTGAAGAAGAGAAGGTCACACATAAATAGTATGTAGAAGTGTGGTAATGCAATCATAATGTGACAGAGCAGCTGCCGCAACCGAAACATGACAGTTGTTTTCAATAATCCACCGTCCGTTGCCAAGTCAACAGGCGAATGGGTTTTGTGTGTCTCATTGCAGCCGCCCAGACCAGCACTACGCACACGAAGCATGGGCAAACTAAGGGAAAAACGTTGCGGACAGACAAAGGAAAAAAAAGAGAAACATTTAGTCAAAGCGCCAGTTGCAGCTACAAGTATCTATTGTGATACTTGCTCTAAATGACATTATATCCGATTTATTGGTATTTGTTTGTGTGCCTTTATCACTTCCGTTTCAACTGACATTTATCTTAATGCAGGCACACTTACACGTACACAAATCTTCAATTCATCTGGCAGCACCCTTACAACGTTTGGTGGATGGCTTGTATGGAAGTCCGAAACGCGATGCTTTTTCGCTACTCTGTAGAGATAAGCAAATAGGTTACCTACAAAAATATATATAAAATTAAGTGATTGAAGAAAACATCTCCAAATACAGATTTAGCTGAAATGCCTATTGAATGGAACTGACTAAATTTAGTAAGAAAGTTTGCTTAGCGTTAGACAAGGTTTTGCTAATGGTAACGCAGAAAAAAAATTTATTTTAAGAGCATAATATATTAGTGTTGTATTACATGGCGGTGGGCAAAAACATATACTAGATATTATTGTCATTGTGCTGTAAAGTTATTATGACAATTATTTACTTGAGTGTTAACGTTTCAAATACTATGGAAATATCAATCATCTCAATACTATAAGTTTTATAATAATTTTTTTTTATTAAATAGCCAAAAATAGTCAGCTTTAAAAAAACAGCTATAAAATTCGTTGGAGCATGACTGCGTTTGTCGGTATTAATGAAAATATAAACAATTACGTGCTTCTGATGACTAACGGGCTGTTTACGGAATACAAATGGGCAGCGCACTTTCTTATCGTTATACAGCACAAAAATCTATATGTGTTGGCAGAGCTGTAGACATTTTTGGCCTTAGCGCTTTTTTTTCTGCTTGTATTTGGAGAGGTTTGCTTATAGATTGGCAAAAAAAAAAAGTAAGCCCAGTGCGCGAATGGTTATCCAAAAAACTTCTCCACTCTGCAGGGGATGTATTTTTTACTTTTGAATAGTCGAGTGCTATCGGCTTTCCAAAGACATCGAATGTAAATGTTCGCTAGTATTTTGAGGAACAAGAAACTGATGTGCTTTATTTTGTCAGATCAATGATGTGTGTCAGTTTTCTGTAGTTCAAAATCCTGGCTAATGTTAACCTGGGACTTCGTAGAACAGGTCCTAAATGTTGAGTTAGATGAAAAACAAGTTGTACCTGAGCTTTCTCTAACAGACGCGCTTTCAGTCCAGCTGGCACTTAGACTCCGTGTTTTGCCCCTCAAAACTTTTAATACGGGTATCTCGAAAACGCGTGTCTAAAGGTTTCAATTGTTCAATAACTCATACAGAATAATGACTGGGAAGAGTCGAAGTAAATTGCTGTGTTTGTGGGACTTCACGTTTGCATTGAAATTTCCATAATAACAAATCGCTAAAATGTTGAAAGAAATTTTTCCATATTCTTTCGCCACTTTTGATCTGTCTCTCGGGTTTTGCTTTTTGATTTTTTTCTCTTTCTTCTTTTTTTCTTCCTATTACTTATTTTATTTCTTTTTTTTGTAATTTATAATGTTGATGTTGTTGCAAGTTGAGATGTTTGTTGTCCTACAAAGAAATGTTTTAGATAAAGGATGACGAGGGAGGGGGAGCGGGGGGGAGTCAGTGTGCACTACTGGTGTATTTGGTAACAAAGAACAAAAACAGAAACGAAAAGAAAACAAACGGGAAAAAAATGCTGCAGATGCTTCAAGTTACTCCTTCTTATTTGCTTCGATGGCATTATTATTAAAATAAATGTCAAATTATTTCTTTTTGCCAGCCACAAAGAATGAAATTGATGTCTCTTCCACTTTGACAAATGTCAGTGACACCAAGACAGGAAGACATTAACTGCTTCATACTCTTTGCTTTTGTTCCTTTATTTTAATTTGTTATTTTTTATTTTGCCGCTATCAGCAGTTGGTGTTTTTGTTGGTTTTGGTCTCTTTGCTTTGTTTTTTGGTTAAAGCGAAAATATCGAACGCATCAAATAAACAGACAGACAGTGTGCGAACGTGCAGCAGTCTGTCGGTAAAGACTTTTTGTTTGATATCATCTTTTGTTCCATTTTGATGTTCGAAGGTCTTACTGAGTGCGTGAGATTGTGTGTGTGTGTGTGTGTGTGTGTGTGTGTGTGTGTGTGTGAGCATTAAATGCTTATTTTGCCATCCTGTTCATTTGCAGACTCTGGAAACTTTCGGCAGAAGTTTGTCTAAACGACTTCTTGTCTTGCCCTGTTGGGGAGCAACAGCCATCAAATCCATCACAATATGTCAAATGGTTAAACGTTGAAATCTAAATCTAAATATTTAATAATTGCATTTAGATCTTAATGGTGGGGTTTTTCTTTTTGGAATACTTTTCTTCTCCAGCCATTGACATTCCTTTCGTCAAACGATTTATGACAACGATTCAACAGCAATTTATATGAATGATTGTCAAATATCACTATGGGCCACTGCAGTGATCCAACTACATTATTAGAGTTTCAATATATTCTTGGTAAAAACTTATATTATAATTGGGTAATTTATTTAATGCTACCTCCAGTTCCATCTTAAAATGTTTATTAATGGGGTTTTCGGGGCGTTTAAGCAAACAGGACAACAGCGACTATGACGCTGAACAAACGGCCTCTTAGGTGGCTTTCCCAGAATCTGTCTTTTACTTTGACACTGCAAGTTGACCCTGAACGTGATTAATTTTTGCTGTTTATTATACAGATTCGTCACGTTTGTATATGACACACGTGTACTTGGCACGACCGGCCTATGACCATCACCTTTAGTGCTGTGCGTGTGATTGCTATTTTGATATATTTCTTGTTAATTTAACATGATTACTTATTGACAGTAAGTGTTTATTTACCAGTAAATATGTTTGAGTGTTCATTAATAATGCGAGGTGGAATATTTGTAAAATTTATGAAAGCGAAACGATTGTAATGCTTAACAAAACAATAGACTATTGACCGAAATAGGAGATCAATAAGGGGTTTCACAGTTCTGCCGTAACAGCATTAAGTTTTCTGTATTTGTTTAATTGTCAATAATTTACAAAATAATCTAAACATTCGCTTAGGGACTTTTTTTTCGCATACATTTGTGCATATATACTTGTATGCTTAACAGCTGAAATTGCTTTTTGCTTTCAAATAAATTAACAAAAAAATATTTTGTGACAGTTCTAATTTTTGCAATCCATTTGTTTAAATAATCCACATTTGAATAATTCAAGCCCTCGCCTGCATTTCCAGGGCCTTAATGTTTCAGGCTCTAGGTAATATTGAGTTGTTCTAAAAACGTGGCCAGAAGAATAAACAATATTTTCCATTTCATAAGAGAATTGATCCGAAAATTAAGATGGGTAATAAGCGATTCATTTTGGATTATTGAGCGACACTTCGCATTTGATAAAAGTGATTTGAAATCACAAGAAAGCTCTACTATGCATAAAATTTTGTGTTTTCAAAACGTTAGTCAATGTCTTGCTTATTCATTTTCTTATATAAATATTATATAAGAAAATTCCTTTCAAAACAATCAAAATAAAGAAAACAATGTTTTTTTTTCCTGGTGTATTAGAAAAACAAGAACACAAAAATGGTGTGATTTACAGAACAGCAGAAAATCGTGAGTGTGCTTTTAGAAGCACCTGTGAGTTTCAGAACAGGCCTATCTTTTTTATTTAAGCAGTTTAGAAGCTTTAAATGCAGCAAGCAAAAATAATTTTGGGCAGTATTATATGACGCGGCTGGTAATTTAAAAATTGATGAAATTTTTTCAGTCGACTCGAATATTGTGCCATATCAAAATAATTAGTAAAACATATTTGCTAAACAACTGCCAATTGAGCGGTCACCATCCACGTAAATTGTATTGGAACACAAGTGTTTATGTAAGAAAGGCCTGTTCTATGAAAAACCTATTAAGAGCAATCTGATTTGGTACCGATATAGCGCAATTCATTAAGGCGAGCGTTGGATGCCAGGAGGAAGTCCATAAAATGTACCTGTAAGGTAGTTGAAAATACTGGCGAATATTAATGTTTAACGTTTTTTCAGATGAATAAAACCCAATGTATGCATGTGTGTGTTGTTAAGCGTAAAGGCCTCCATTTGGGGGCTTTGAAATGCTTCCCTTTGCTTTCCATACAACTACTTGCCCGAAATTGTATGCGAGTGTGCACGCACATTTTTCACATACACACATACATGTATGCAGCCAATGAATGAAATTACAAAATAATAGGGTCGTTATTGGTCTCTTTGTGTGTGTGCGTGAATGTGCAAATGTTGATTTTAGTATGTGGCATAAGTATGATCTAGAGACTACAACACGATTGTTGTTTTTATGTTGATTTTGTTGCATGTTTCTTTAGCATATAGACGTATATTTTTTATCTTTCTTACTGGCATGCCTTAAAATTTGGTGTGTGTTCAGTGTGGCTTAAAATATTTATTTATTATTTTGATTTGATTTGATTTGATTTCGTATTAAATAATTTGCTTTGGTCTAATTTCCATAATTTGCTTACCCATGTCGGTATGTCGATATGTAGAATTTCCGAGGGGAAATACATATTAAAGATATGCATTGATTGGCATTTCTATTGAAATTCTATTAAATGCCAATAAATAATTTTTATTTTTTCTTACCTTTTACGGGCTGCCGTCTTTTCACACCGCATTTTTACTGTCTTCGTTTTCGTCTTCGTCTACATGTACAACGTGTTGTGGTGTTGTGGTGTTTTGTATTTTGCTTTTTTATTTTTCAATAATAGTGATTTTTCTACGTGTGTTGCTATAAATTGGACAATTCCAATTTGCTGTGCTCGTGTATCTTAAGGTGTAAGATTAAGGTGACAGCAGAGAGCTTTTCGTAAAAGCACGTGCTAGTCAAACACGTGTGTGCCTCAGTTTGTTTAGTATTCATAATACAACTTCTTGTTTACCCATCTCATGGAATATATGTATGTGTGTATGTAACGCACACCGCACACCAAAACATGCGTTATTAAAAATCAAATCTCTAGCGCCTCACACGCATAATTTCCTACATCCAAAAATATGAACAGCCAAGTACACATACATACATACATATATGTTCATTACACACTGTCGCTAAGGGAAGTATTACTACCAGATCGGCATTCAAGTCAGGGGAATCGTGAAGATAATAAGGCTTTACTAAATATATGTTTTGCCACATAAAGGCCTCTAACTAGTGCATAAATATGAGTTGATTGCTCTTTAAAGTCAGAGCTTAAGTTGTGGGCTACCAGTAATAAATTTACCATTCGCAATATACATATTTTTTGCTAAAAGTACTTTGCCATTTTTCCCTCCCTCTGAGAATCTACAAATTTCACTTCAAAGTTATGCCGCCCGACTGAGTAAAATCTCATACATTGTTTGTTCTTGACATCATAAATAAAAAAATCTCATTTACAGGCCAAATTGAAAACAAATACTCAGACTTGCATTCATACGAGTACTTGGAAATATTTAAGGAAACATTTTTTATTTTTATATTTGATGCTTTTTGGTAGGATGTTTGTAAATTTATATATTTCACGCACCGCATGGCACAAAAACAGCACATAAAAAGGCAACAGCAAGGAAAATAAAAATAATGACGCTAAAAAGGATACAAGAGTTACGACAGTAACAAGAACGGCAGCAGCAAAATCAATCTTTTGGCATGAAAATAATAAATTTTTAAAATCATTTGCATACTCCAGCAAGATTGGACTGTCGAAAAAAAATTAGTTCACACACCCAGGCAAAACACACACACACACACACGCGTGAGATGAAATACAAATTTAATTTGGCCCGGCAGACACAGAGAGACAGCAGTTGATTGAGACCAGGGTTACCAGTTGGCACTCAAAGCATTGTACTTAATGCTTGGCTTTTCATTTTCAGGAAATCTCAGATGCCGAAATTTTAATGTTTTTCTATTTCTGGCCTAATTTGCGTTAGAACTGCACAGGCAAAACGATGGCTGTTTTACGTGGCAACGATTGGGGTTGAATGTATTTTAGGAACTTTTTATGCCATGAATTAAAATTTTTTAATTTAAGTGACTCTGAAAATATCCGCTTCTAAGGGTTCTGGGAATTCTGACTTCTGTCTGGTCAAGAGGGGGGGGGGGGGGGGCGTGGTGGCGGCATAAAGATAATTTTATTTATTTCTTCTTATAATTTTAATACCCAACAACCTGACAACAACAGAAGATCTCCAGAATCAACTTCGCAATTAAACACCCCATTATTCGAACCGTACAGAACAACCGGCTCCAGTTTTATTTTCAATTATTTCCTTTTCCGAACATGATTTTAAATAAATACAGATCAGATTGCATTGTCATCAACTTGATGCATTTAAATAAAGGTAATTTCCTGTAATAGATATACGACTGGATGTGTGATAAACATGTTCGGCCAGCTTGAAGCGCTAACCTGAATTATGGAATTCTTGCAATCTTTAAACTCAATTTTCAATGGGCGGCTTTCCTTTACAACACCGATGCTATAAAATATTTAAGACTTGGCCCCCCAACAGCATGTAATTTATGTTCATAATATTTTAGTATTATAATAGAATTGATGTTCTGGCCAGCCTATCAAATAAGTACTTTTAAATGTTAAGGTCACCTCAGCGTTTGACTGAATGCAAAATCTGAGTTAAAGAACACACCAAAGACGATGAAATATTATCCGCCTCCTTTCAGTCACTTCACATTTATTTGCGCTCAATAAGAAATTTGTTTTTACAAAAATAATTCCACTACATTCATTTTAAAATTAATGTTAAAGAAAACCCTCAACCATCAAAACACAACAAAGTACCAGAAAGCGGTCACGTAAACTGCTACTTGTGAGCCGGCCAGACAGACCAACGGCAAACGTACAAATAATTTAAGGTAGACCATTAATAAACAAAAACATATAAAATTTCATACATCAATATAATAAAAAAAAGAGCACAAATAATAAAGAAATAACCCAAACATGAAATGGGTAGTAAAACGTTTTACATTGGGCAGAGCACAACACACACACGGCGACATAAGCCACACACATACACTCACTGGGATGTTTTATTTCATACATATTTAAGGCACGAGAAAAAAAATGTAAATTGGCAGAAGAGTTACTCAAAAACCAAAAAAAAAAAAAAAAAAAAGGAAAAACAATCAGACATGGCGTTGCCATTAAAAATATTCAAAATTCATGTTAAAATAGCAGAAGATGTGCTTTAAAAATATCCCTGTGTATGTGATATTTTTTGATGAGTGGGGGGCTTGGGCGTACTCTGAGCAAATAAGAGTATATTTTTATAGTAAATTTATGCACACAAATTCCGCTCGTAATCTGATCTGAATGTTCATACGCAGGCAGTCAGTAATTTTTTACAGACTTCAAAAGCAAATAATGGAAAATATTTACTGCGTCATAGTGCTCTTCTCATATGTATTCATGTGTGTGTGTATATGAACTATCATTTGGTCATTTATATGTTATATGAATAACCAAGTCAATGTGGGGGATTTCGTGGTACGTGGCAGAGCCATGCAATCCCAATAGATCCAAAGTAAAGACTATATGAAGTTGTACTAAAATTACCCGATTCGTATGGCATATGAGTAACCAAATCTCACGAGTTGGTATCCTTGTGTCCAGAGTAAAGATACCATCGTGTTCTACTTGAAAACAAACACAGAATAGTCCAATTGTCTGATCGAAAACAAACTAAAATGCAATTTTGGTCATTCATGTGACACACAAATGAACAAATCCCTGTGACTGATCTGGCCCCTGGCTTCCAAATGGTATATATAGTAAGCAAATTGAGTGGGTGCACGTACACGTTAAACTGTCCTAGTAAAATTTTTTATACATTCTAAGAGACATTAATAAGTAAAATAACCAAATTGAGCTTTAAAACTATGTTTTTCTCCACTTGATGATAAACAACATTCACTAAATTTACCTGAACTTAAAAATTTAATTTTGTTTCCTTTTTGGGGTGCAAAAGCATAAAAATTGCAAATTTTCTGGCATTGAGAATTCATCCATTCGTTTGTTATTTAAATCAATTTTTTATAGAACCAAAAAAAAAAAAAACCTAATATTTCTGCACATAACAGCAACCATAAATACCTACTCCATATGCACGAGGGGTGCAGCGAAAGTGCTGGCTAAGATATGCAAGATATTTTTTAGAGCACAAACATGTGAGTAAAATTTGTCAGAAAACTACAAAAAGAAGTACTGGCTGATCAAAGTTTTTTCCTGGTATCGCTTTATTTTGGAACTGGCTGTCTATCGTTCATTGGCAGTACATTTTCAGATTTATAGGATAAAACTTTTTCAAACTATAAACTTTTCTTCAAACGCCTCTTTTCATCATCAGCTGATGCAAAATCAACTCATAATTAATTAAAACCGGGATGTTAAATTTATTTCAGGCACAAATTTTCATGGCAGAAGTGAATAATTACCGTTTACAATTTTTATAAAATTTTTAATATGATGAATAAGAAATTGCAAGTTTCATAGGCCGAGGCGTATGATAAATGTGTAATAATATTAACAGCAAAATGCTATAAATTATACGTCGACCCTTTCAGGTGAGACGGAAACAGGCTAAATATATCTACTAGTTATGACATATTGGAATATAGTCGTATTTTTGACACAAAACCAGCCGGAATGCATTAAATTCCGATGCTTTCGCTCGCGTGTAAAAATCATATATATATATATATATATATATATATATATTTTAAAATCACATCGTTTATTGCACGAACAAGGATTTTTGCGTTTGTTAAATGAATAAAACCGAGTTGTATTTCTTTACAGAATTTATTCGGCTCGCTAACTGTGTGACACTTATACAAATTTGATTTATTTCATCCGCCATCTTCATATGAAAAGTACCACGTCCAATTTCGTGAGATTTACATTCTGTCCAAAAGCTTCACTTCTTACGACGCTGGCAAACTAAATGTCTATTATGAATAAGTTATAATATATAGTTTTTTAAATCCGCCCAACCTAAAACTTTCAGACATATATTGATGCACCACATGTTGTCTTGATGCTACATCTCCAGATTTTTAATCTGATACAATTTCTCAAATGAATATCTATAAACATATTTTAAATTTAAAAGATATCTTCAAATGAAATAAACTAAGTCAACATACCTCGAGAACTAAAAAGGAAAAAAAAGACCCCACAAAATTGCTGTAAAAAATATTTTTGCTTGGACACATACAGGCATAAAATATCCCTTTTTTTTTGCTTTTAGCATCCACTCATACATAAAAATGAGTTTTTTTTTGTCTATTTTAAAATTTATATTGCTTTCTGTGTGTACGAGTCCACACATGTACATGTTTGAAATGAAAATGTATTGTAATATTTAAGATTTGTATACAGGCCTGGGAGCACACAAGCTCAATAGTTCGTAAATAGGAATGTGTCGATAAACTGGCATAGAACAACAACCCCATCGACATTTCGAAAATTATCGTTTTTTATTTGTTTTCAGTTTCAAATTTATAATATCGTATGCAATAATTTTGAACATTTTTAATTCTTTAAAATATTTAATAACTTTTGTTTGTGTTTGTCATTTTTGTTGGTCTCGTTTGCATTTAGGGACTATTGAAATGGAAGTTATTTCCTATTTGGCCAATAATTTTAAACATAATTTTTATGAGACTTCTTGCCTTGCTTTTCATTTTAATGATTTCCAATTCCACTTGACTATCAGCCTTAAATTTGGGTCAACCGATCAAGGAATTGGAGAAAAGAAAAGAGAAAATCCAAGAAATTGGAAAAAGTGGGGAAATTTTAAATAGCAAAGCCGGTAATACAGCCAAAGACCCGTGTGAAGTTGTTCGCACATCTGTGTCCTTTTTTACACCTACAATTTAGTTGCGTTCTTACGATTTATATTGGAATTATTTTATATTTTGCGTCGTTGTGTGCTTTGCGAGTTTTGGCTCTTCTGGGCTTAATTTCTGTTACTTTCTGTGTCATAGTTCCGGTCAAATACTTGACATGTCTAAATGGCAAATATCAATATTGTTTGAGTTGCACGGCTCTATCACCGACTCTCCTCAGAAACAAGGGCTCTATGTGATGTGTTAAAAAAAAGGGGTATATTCCAAAATATTGCCAGAAACCTGAGACTAATTGTTTGCTGGGAAACGCGTTTCGCTTTAAGTATTCAAGCTTTATGTAAACCCACAAATTCAGGAGGCTGTTTTATTATTATGTTTAAATGTTGCAAACAAAATAATGTTTTAGGTTCTTATGCGATTATATTGATGGGTAGATTATAAAGAAGTCTCAATAAAAAAAGAAAACAAAACAAAACAAATCAACCCTTTTCTTTTGTTGATGTCGTTTTTCATTAAAAATAAACTTAAAATTATAATCGTTTAAGAACAAATATCTAGTGTGCAACCAACAACGAAGCATCTAACAATCATATACAGAAAAGAAGAGCAAAAAGTTGAAGCTTCAAAACAATAACAACAATAGTAACTATAGTAATATTTGCTATTAAAGAAAAATGTGTAGCATTAAAGAAAATCGCCTTTTATTTATTGCATACAATACAATCAGCTAGAAAATCACATGCACAAAGTCACAGTTTGTCAGGTCTCTGAAATTTGCCATAAGAATTTATACTACAAACACATTGATCCAAACTTAAGCTCGATGAAATATTCGATTTTAGTATTTAAATCTAGGCAACAACAACATCATTGTGTCTAAATGTCCATATATTTGGTAATTTGTATGCAAAACTTAGTTAATCTCTTGCTTAAACTCTTTTTCGGAAATATCCTTTTGTACACAATTCTTGTTAATGTTTATGCGTGTGCGAAGGCGAAGGCGAAGGTGAAGGCGAGTGTGTGCGTGCGTTTTTGTATACACATACATACATACATATATGCTGGTGTGCAATAATGAAATTCAAAATAAACATCATATATCGTATAAAACGATTATTCAACTTAATCGATGGCCGAGCAGCTCAAAGCAAACATTAATGTCTTAACAGTGTCCGCATAAATAATGCTAATTCTAGTTTGAAAACTCAACAAGAAGAACAGAATCACATGTGGCCCATCGATAGTGTAGAAATGTATTCATTAGAAAAGAAAAGTTGCCACAAAACCACAATAACACAGCACAGGGTATTGGTTTTTAAATTGGATTAAAATTTGCTGAAACTTGTATAGCCTAATTTTTACATACTAGAAAAATCCACTGTTCAAAGTCTCATTATCCTAGAAAGTTTCATGGCAAAACTTACATAAGTTTTTTGTTGGTTCCTTGTTAATGTTAATGAGATTATTAATTTCACTAGAGTAGAGTCACTTAATTTATAATCTATATAATTGTTTAATAAATTTGATTATGCAGGTCTTCAAGTTTTACCCATTGCTGGTTATTGCTGTTATTAATAGGGACGGTTTTGTGGGGGGCAGTTGATTATTTTCTTGGCCGCTATTTTGTTCTAATCTTTCTTACTTTTCAGTTAACTAAATGCTTAGGGATTACTTTATTTATTTAATATTCTTCTATTAATCACATGCAGTAATTCTTTAGTTTTGGACAGCCGTTCAGAAGACAGCAGGTTTCTAAAGTACTTATGAACTATTGTTCCTTTTACATTCGCTTCTCATTCTCATTACATAGCACTGACCCCACTCCAGCTTTCTTTTTAGTTGCATGGGACTGTTATTGGTTATAATTTTATAATTATTAAGTCACAGTTTCACTGTTGTTATACCAGCATTAAATTTATGCTTAAGTCTTAAAGAAAAGGCGCGCAAAACGCTAAGTACTCAGGCCAAGGGATTGTTTAGTACACAATTTGTTTTTGCTTACAATTTATGGCTTGATTACTGACAAAAGGATTCTCGAAATACGAATAAATCGAAAATCTAGAGACTTTGTTTTAGTGCGCTGTTCCTGTTGGAAATGTTCACATATTTGTATATATTAAATGGCTCTGGCTTGATTTTATTATAATAAATATGAAACAAATTTCCATTAATAATCTGAATATTCTGATGACTCCGTGTTGCCTGCTAATGAAGTACTCCTCAATTCATGCTCATGGTACTTCAGTAAAATCGGGCGTGAGTACAACAACAAACACACATGTGAAAATAAAACAAACATCGCACAAGCCATCGCTTGGCAAGTACAAGAAAGTAAAATAAAATTCACGACAGATATTTAATGCTAGACATTAACCATTGAAACAAGTCGGTCAAACCTAAATTTTCAATTCACTTCTTTTTTTTTTGTCTTCTTTAGAAAAATTAATAACCATAATCATGTGACTAAATAATTAATGATTATTATTTATTTTGAAATGAACTAGAAAATGAATTTGTTCATTTTACTTACATCTATTGTAATAGAATCGACTTGAAAAAAATTCTTTGGCCATTTACTTTTTCTATATGTTACTTCAGATGTGCTAACGAAACTAATTGTGTTTAAATCGTTTTGTGAAAAGTAAAAAAATAAAAAATACAGAAAACTCTTAAAGTACTTGTTTATAAAAAACTTTTGGTTGTCTCGAGAACCATACAAAAGCTTGGACTAGTCTAGTTTTCATAAAGTGCTGTTAAAGTACGAAACGTTTAAACGTTTTACATTCCTCTCACACAATTAAACACATGCCCAAGCACATCTTTTGTGTTGTAACACATTAAGATTTTCATACTCTAAAAAAAGTTGAAAAAAACCTGTTCAAATAAAGGCATGAATGAGGCCATGAAAAGGGTAAACAAAAATGTCGCTTCACAAAATTTGTTTCTTGCTTAAAGAGAAATATTAAAAAGAAAAAAATACTTATGATTTATGTAACATATTCCAGTCCAATTGTCATCGTTTTCCATCCAACCATTTGTGGAGTGCTGAAGTACATAAATTTAAAAAAAACAACAACAACAACAACAATATTTTAAGATCAAATATACACTAAGTGATTGTCCCCTGAAGGGGGAACGTTCATGTTCGACAACAGGAAACTATTAAAAGAAAATTAATTAATTGCGTCATGTCGGCTGTCATTGATACGAACGACACATGAAAAGGGCAAAATAAAGTTCATAGACAGTGTTCCAGACCTTCCAAGGGCTGGCGAATATTAACGTTCGATGTCGTGGGACAGGCGAGAAATAAAACGCATAAAGCCAGATTGATAAAAGAACGGCTGCTGCCTAAAAAGAAAACATTTTCTAAATTTGCCAGTAAATATTGTTTCATTTGTTTCTTTCGAAAATTACTTTTAGCCGAAATTCTGCCGAATGCTAAAGGAATATTTTTTTTATTTCTGTGTGTGAACTTTTAATTGAATCTTCAATTACCTGAATTAAATGTGGTTCATGTCTGAACATGCGATAAGGAAATAAGATGTCAATTTTAAACAATTCTTTTCCTTATTTTTTGCCATCATATGTCACCCAGATTTGTTTACACTCCCAGAAATATGTGTATTTTTGCAAGACTGATCCCTGAAATCGAAAATTTAATTTATTATAACTGAGAAGGTAATTGGCCTGAACGAGTGTTAAAAAAAGAATATATACAAAAAATTATTTCAGATCAAGTTTTACGCCTTCCGTAGTTCAGTTCCTGACTGGAATGCATTAAAAGCGATTACCTCTTTAAAGGTGTGTAACTAAAGATTTTACAAGTGTAAAACTTTACTCTTCTATATATTTCAATCATGCATAAATCTATTTAGCATCTTTATACACTGGCAAAGAATTTTTCTACTTTCTTTTTTTTTAGCAGGGTAAGGATTTTTTGTCGAAATTGAAATAATAAAGACTGGGTCTCTATTTGTTTGAATATAAATAGCGGATACTGTTGCCAGAAACAAAATATTGGTTAGAATTGGAAAATTAACATGAATTAACATCATAAAAAAATAGGAATAATAGGAATAGCAGAATTAAAGGGGACCTATCAGGGAAGACTGCAAATAAGCCCCTGAAAGCCATTAGCCGAATAACATAGAAAAAATTAATTGCTTTATGTTGAGAAAGTAGCCTGGACAACAACCTAAATTCCTGTTGTCTTGTCTTTAAAGAAACGTGTTAATTAAACGTGTTAATTTTTGTTTTTGACACACTCAAACCGGTTGCCTTCGCGGCCGTATTTGTTTAATATTGAATAACTAAAGCGGCTCTAAAGGGCCGAAAAAATTTTTCTACAGAATTTTATTTATGAACTTCATTTGGATGAATAATGAATTCTACCAGCGTCTGTTGCAGGCAATTTGTTTTTGTAGTTCTAAAACGCATATAACTTATTTCTAGCCCTGCTTCTAGGTACCTATAAGTGTTGGTGTCTAGTTTCAGTTTACAATTTTATTCCTTTTTGCTGTGAACATGAAATGAAAACAAATCAGAGACAAAACAAAAACAAGAACAAAAACAAAGCTTTCGCATTTCCCGAGCACAAAAGAAATTGTTATTGTTGTAATGGCGCGGCCATTTAAAAAAATAATTTATGTTTTAGTATTAGTTTGCTGGGTTTCTTGTTGTTGTAGTTTTATCTAATTTTCGCTGTTTGTTTGTTTGTTTTTTGCTTTATTAAAATTCATGTGAAAATAAAGAACTTAATTAACATGCTGTTGTTGCAGTTGTTGCTGTTGTTGTTTTTTCTTTTTGTACTTTAAATTATGTAAATAGGGAAAATATTAATATGTGTGTTTTTTAGCTGACACAGTTGTTGATGTTGCTTTGCCAACACAGCGGGAACGAAGTGATGAGTTTTTCTTTTCTCATTAACAGCAGAATGTATGTTAATTAATAATTATAAAACGCTAAAAAAAAAACCAAACTTTAGTTTATATCAGCAGGTATTTTAACATACATACACACAACTATAATCGCAAGTGTTTTAACCCAGCAAATGTGATATTTTGCACGGGCCTGAAAAACAGTTTCAATTACAAAATTCTTCTTCAAAAAACTAAATTTTTGACTTCCTTCTTTTACCGGAATTGTAACAGTGGTTGGCAAATAGAACTAAATGAAAAACCGTCTTGGACGAGCCGTCTTAGTCTTGTTCAGAAATGAAAAAATATTTATAAAATCTCTAGTATTATTATTATTATTTAGGAAAAACCAGGTGCCTGTGTCTGCTCATATTTCTCTGGCTTTTAATTTGACCCTATTGTATTCATTTTAGCTCACATTAACACTGCCGGGCTCACAACTTTATTGTCCATGGACAAATAAAGTGTGGAAATGAGATTCTTTCATGGAATTAATATATTGTGTTAGTGGAAGTTTCGATAATTGGTTTAAGAAATTAACTATTTGATTTCGTATTGAAATGCTGTCATGATATTAATGTAATTATCTCAGCTGAGATAGTCTCATGATTTCTTCAGAATTTTCTAAAATCGTTCGAGCGGATGTACGACAAATAAACAATAGTATTTGATTTTCATAAGCAGGTTGAAAGGGTTGAGAAGGATAAAACTGCAAGTCAATTAATTTACAAGTAATTTAATATGTTGTGTATTGAAGGGCTTATGGAAGTGATTTTCTTATTAAGACATTTAAAGTTCAAAAGTTTGTTAATAAAACTTTTACAATACATTTAATTAAAACTGGTAATATTTTTAAGGGGCAAAAATGAAAAATTTAAAGTGCAGCTTAAAGTTCACAATCTTTAGGGAGATTTTGTGCTAGAAAGTTTAAAACTTTTATACAAAATTACGATAATTTAAAAATCGTAATTAGGTGTCTGCTTCAAGTGTTTCTTACACTTAAAAACAACTAAAGTAAAAATTAAAAAACAGAAAATTAGAAAGAATTTTGTAGTTCGTTTTTATTATTTTACTAAATACTGCAATCAAAACTCCAAACGACAGCCTTTCGTTTTTAAAACCAAATACTAGTTAAAAAATATTTTAATCGAAGTGAAGAAAGTTTGTTTTAAGATGTCTGAAAGTATGAGCACATGGTTTACTGGGTTATACGGTATGTACTAGAACAGTTAATAGTTGATAACTCAGTTGTTTTTTCTAGCTGTTTTCAAAAACTACAAACATTTGCCAGTCAATTGTTTATTTCTTCTTCACATTTGATATTAGACGATTTTAGGCAACAAGAAACACAATGTTTGTGCAGGAACATTGAAGAGGAAATATTTTGAAAAAGGATTTTTTACGCCTGACAATGTCTTTGTCGGTTCTTGTTTTCTTAAGCCGACTTACTCTAAGTATAAGCATTAAAATATCATCAAACTTTGTTGTCTGTAACAAAATTCATTTAGAATTAACAAAAAGAAAAAAAAAGCATAAGGATTTTTAATGTCTTGGATGCCATTCAGCATAGAAGCCACAAATTACCCAAACATTTTTTGTTGGAATTTAAATTAAATTTCACACAAACAAGCAAAATGTCTTAAGCCACTTAAAACTTTCAACCATAAATATTAAGTACGTCTATCTGCATAATTGTCGACATATGTTTTATGACTCTGTGTTTTTTTTTTGTTTATTGGCATTTTTTCTTGTCTATTTATTCAGATTTTGTCGTCGTTGATAATAGTGTCTGTATGTGTTGGCTTTTTTGATGAGTGATTTGATGGCTGGCTGAATTGACATCAACCTTGTAATAAAAGAAACAAAAAAACAAACAAAAACAAAAACAGAGAAAAAATGTTAATGGCCAGTCAGCCAACAGCATGAAATATTTTAAGCATCAGCAGGTGTATTTCGCACCGAAGAAGAAGAAGAAGAACTTTATTTGAAGTCTGTATTATTTTATGCCAACATCATATCTGGTAAGAAGGGGGAGGGCGAGAAGGCCACTTTGAAAAAGCTGAGCCAGAAAAAAAAAGTTATTAAACAAAATAAATGAAAATGAATAAATGGATAAGTATCCTGGTGTGAATGGCTGCTGTGCTCGTTTTCAGGTAGTTTGTTTAAAATGTGTACTGCAAAGGCTGTGTCAAGGTAAGAAAACTTCAACAGACCGGATAATTTACTTACAAAAGTGCACAGAAACATGGAATTTCAACAACCGAAAATGAAGAAAGTTCCAAACAAAAAAAAAAGACACGTAATATAAACGTAATTAGAATACCAAAACAGCTTTCATTAAAACAGCAACAGCAACAACAAGAGAGAGAGAGAGAGAGAGAAATATGAAAATCCTAAAAGTATGCACAAAAAATTCACACACACACACACACACTTTCAACGGCAAATCCATAATCATACAAGAAAGTTGTGAAACTTAATTTGAGGCCCAATGAAGGTAAGAAGACTTCGGTCTGCTCCAAATGTGTGCGTTCATTTGCCTTTATTTTTGAATTGCTTGGCCATAATCGTTGCCAACAAACTTGCAGTAGCAGACAAATTTTGTGGCTAAATTAAAGTTGTTTAAGTTGTTCTTTAAACATTTTATTTTTGTTTCGAATGTGTTTTTTTTTGTTTTTCTTTTGCTTTGCTTCCTTTCATACACAAGTATTTTATTTAATTTAATTGCTTTTCAAAAGTTTATTTTTACATTAAAAAAACTATTTCCCAGTTTTCTTTTTTTAATGCTATTTCTTTTTTTTTTTTTGCTCTAAGTCATTGAATAAAATTTAAATGAAAATGTGTTTATTAAGAAAACTTAGCGGCCTGAGCCAACAGCACGCAGATAAAGAAACGACAACGTTGTATTAAGTTGCGCATTCTTTCCGTTAATGTTATTATTTAAATCATGTTTTATTTAATAAAAGGCTAAAGAAAACATACTTTAAAAATAAAATAGCAACAAAAACAAAAAGAAAAGTAATTTAACTGTTAGTTATTGCCGAGAGTGTGGAGTGTCAGTATTAAACTTCCGTTTTTTATGGTTTTAAGAAAGTGTATGCTCACTCACTCCCTTTTTAACACCGGAAATGAAAAACTTAACCATGAATACCAACCGGCAAAAAAGTGACACTCCCCCCCCCCCCCCCACCCCCCGCAATAGCAGAAAAACACAAATAGGTAAAAAAAAAACGCCAAGACTAAATGAAATAAACTGGGGAAAATGACAAAAACAAAACAAAGAAAAAAAAAAAAAGAAACTTGGCGAACTTAACACATTGGAAAAAACCTTCAAACGTTTTTCTTTTTCCTTCACCAAAAAATTGGTAAAAGTTTTCCGTTTGACTAAAGGGCAAATAATTTATACCCTACTTAAAATTAAACTTGTAAATATATTAGAGCAACATTTTCGTAAAGAATAAAATTGTTTCGACAAAAACATAAAAATTACATTTAAATCAGGGCTTTAAAATCATAATTTATTGCTTTTACAAATTTCTATATCCCGTTGTGTAGAGTGGGTCCCTAACAACAAGTAGAGTCCTTGAAATTTTTGAAACTACTTAAAGCATGAAAGAGGTGGCGCTCATGAATTTTCTCTACGATTTGAGCAAAAGCAAAAAAATACGTTGCAGAGATTTTGGGTCAAAAGTTTTTAAACACTTTTTGTTGGCAAGTGATATAAAACTATTAAATTTTTTAATATATAGAAATATATTGTATTTTAATAGCAGTTAAACAGCCTTTATTGGACCGCTAGTTGTATGACGTTAATGTTTAAATACGATTTCGGGCATGTGACAGCCAAGCCTGGTGCATTCCAGGCTCAAAATTTTGAACGGAAATTCAATATCAATTGATAAGAAAAATTTTAATAATTTACGAGTGTTGCTCGGATTGTGGAATGTGAAATAAAAGTAAACAGACAGCAACTATCAGCTGTTAAATGTGTTGTCAAAAAAAGCAGTGTTGCCAACTAAAAGTTGTGAACGTTTTTTTCCTTTAAATTAAATTTTGCAGACTATTAGCCAAAGTCTTAAGTGTATGACAGAAGAAAATGATGTTTAAGGACAAACACAAACAATTTGAAAAGGTACAAAAAGAGTTGGGAACTTTAGGCAGTTTCGCCATTCCAAAGAGATTTTCATCTTTAATCATAATAATTTTCTTTAAAAAAAGGCCAGTAAATTGAATGCTTGTATGTATTTATTGAAAACCTACAATAAAATGACATATATTTACTTATGACAATATTCTCTGCTATCAATGTGTGTTTCTAACTATACAATAGTTATGAACAATCATTTAATATTTGTGGCATTGCAAACAGAAATCAGTTTTTGACAATATCATGCCGGCATATTTACACTCACCACAAGTTACGGCGAACACTGATCGTTTTTGTCGAACTCAAGACAATGTTTTTATCACCAATAATATTTCTGTTTTGAAAGAAGAATTCATTATGTTTTGTGTTTTATACACATATATATATATTTTTTGTAATAAAACTTGTTTATTCAACACATGAAGTAAAAATAGTGACAATAAATATGAGTACTAAGACTGTTACTTCCGGCTACTTTAATGCGCAGAATACATTTCCTTCCTTATTGCTTGGGATTGTACTTAATCTCCGTTCAATGCTTACAACTCATAAATATTTCTCAGACTGCGATTTGATTTCATCCAACTGAGGTTTCATTTCTTCCCATTTCATTTCATTTGAAATTTTTCTTCACTACAATATTATTCTATATTTAATATATAATATTATGCTTGTTGTATTAAAACAACGGCCGATTAACCCACATTATACCGTTTGTGCCAGTGTCAGCTCTAACCTTAAATTCTCTATGCTTTATATTATATCTGAAGTACGATTTTTGTTTTTCATTTTAGAAAGATTATTTTGTTTTCGTTTATGGGAACGAACGCAGGCAGACGTTTCAGTTTCAGTTTTGTTTTAGAAAATAAGATAATAATAATTAATTATTAAATAAAGAAAATACCAGAGCTGGACAAATTAAATCATTATTAGTGACCGAATATGGTTGCTGGCACCATGTTTGTTTTGTGTGGGCAAATCCGAAATGAGGCTGGCTGCAGTTCATCTATAAATTTACTAAAAAATAAAAATTCTGTAGCCCTGGTGCTTAAACTCTAACTCATCTTTTTAAATTCGTATGACGAAAACGGCTCCATGCATTCATTTCCAGCTCTTGTAAGAACATACACTATTTGCATGCCCACATTTACACCTTAATCATATTTAAGCAATGAAAAAGTTGAGAGGAAGGTCGATGGATGAAACTTTAGAAACGAACTAACAAAATGCTAAAGAAAGAAAATTAAATCATATTTATTGCATAATAAATTGCTGAAAAACATGCTAAACGAAATGAATCCTTTATTGGTGTGGGTGAGATTGAAAGAATATTTTCTTGAAGACTGTAAAAGCTTAAGAGTTATTACGCGCGCAAAATGTTATCCGCACACGCACACGCCCACACACACACACACATGCCTTTCTTCAGCGAAAAGTGCACTTGTGCAACAAAATCTTTCAGCACAGGAAATTAAAAAACAGCAAGCAATCCTTAAACGAAAACACACCCACAGACACACACGCAAAACCTTCACGCACACTCTCACAAAAATAAATCAAATGATGAAAAACAAAAAAAAAAAAACAAAAAAAAAAAATAACACTAAAAGCAGTTAAAAAAGTGAAATGAGAAGAGTATTTAATGAATTTTTTTTTTATCTTTTGCCTTTTGAGTTTTTCGTTAAAATATGAAAAAGGGTGAACAGGAAAAGATGTGTTAGAATTTAATTTACGTGTGATATGATGTAAAACGCTTTATTTTATGTAAAACTAAAAATAATTAATTTATCGAAATTAATTTATAGCCGATTTGATGATTTTAGCGAATCTATATAAATGATTGATTGCTGCCTCATTGTGCAGTTTATTTAAAATAGTAGGCGGAACGGCTTCGGATCTTTTCCAACAAAGTCGGCTAAAAAATTGCGAAAATTGTAACAAAATATGCCTAAAAATAATCCTAAAACTAGTGTTTTCCGCAAGCACAAGAAAGTTAAAAGTTAAACTCTGAACCAGGATGAACTGACTTCATGCCGAGAACTAAAATCCATTCATGATGAAAAAGAAAGATGGTTTGTCTTCATTAAGGGGAGGAATGATTTATAAAATCCAGTTGATAGCAAATGCTTTGTCGACGAATTGAAATGAAATTTGGGCAACATTAAAACAGTCTTTTTGGTTGCTAAATTCAAATTTCAAAATTTTTTGTGCTTTTTCAATTTTTACTTATTTAAAAACGAATAATTTGGCCATAAATAATTAAATGATTTTCGTTAACTGGCATAAAACTTTAGTTTTATTGCTGCAACCTCTTTTATGGCCTTTAAACTGCCAAGTTTTTTTTTTTTGTCTTAAATCGTGTTTACGACCAAACCCTTTTTAAGTGGTTTCAATTTCGGACGTTTTTACATATAATGCATGTGGTGTTCAACTTTAATTTTCCACTTGACGTGGCCAACCAAAAAAAAAAAAATGCTTTAGAAAAACTCAAACATTCACCTGTATGTGGATGATTCTTTTTACTTTAATTCCCTTTATCTTTTTTTTTGTGCTGGGCACGTTTTGGCAAAGTTTTACTTTTACTCACTAGATTTTCACTTTCCTTTGCTTTGCTTTCCTTTCAATTCAATCTTTTATTCACCGCTTGAAGTATTTCGACGTGGTGTATCTTTTTGTATCTGTACTTCACGTTTTATTATCGAAAAACAAAAGATGCAGACTCATGCCAGCGTTACAAGAACAAAAAAGAAAATTTCTTAAACATCCAGGCTTTCCTAAGCATTTTTCGCCCATTATTATTGTTGTAGTTTTCATTAACAGTTGTGAGTGTGAAAATTGTGTTTTTTTTTATCATTTTCTCTCGCTCTTTGTACTGGCTCTTATATTTAATAGTAGATTTCGCCTTAAATAAGTTTCTCGTTTGCAAGGGGTCCTTTTAATTATTTTTTCTTATTCATTGTTTTCTACCATTAAAGGGTTTCAGTTTTGTTGTGTTCCTTTGTTTGTGTCACAGCACACACATATACCGGCGTAAAACTGTTTACTTTTAATAATTTAACACGTTGCAGCGTCGGCCAGCAAAGTAAATAAATGAATAACACAAAAGGATTATTTGTTTCATAAGCAGCATACAAATCATGGCCCAAAGAGAAAATACATATATCTCCATATGTGTATGGGTGTTAGGGTTAAAGGGTGTGAATGTGGTTGTGAAAACAAATATGTTTTTAGTGGCAGTATTGAGCCACTACTTATGAAATAAATTCATTATGGTGTTCGACAGTCACAAACAAATTTGGGGCGTGTTTAACAGTTGACTGTTCCCAGAAATATTATTTTGAGAATTTGAATCAACATGTCTTAAGATTCTCAATAGTTCTATTAAGCAGATATGGGAAACACATGCGTTTTTGTTGTAGTAGAAAGAAAGAAAAGAAATACAATTCCAGGCAGAAAAGTTTGCTGGGAAGGCAATGCCTTTTGATCCTGGTCAATAAACTAATGCACAAAAACAGGAAACAATAAACTCAAAAAAAAAAAATGAACAATGGCAAAATTTTATTTGTTTGCGGGGAAACACAAAAAAAAGATGTTTTGTTGTTGTTTTTAAAATGCCAAATCAACATTGTTTTTCTTTCTGCTTCAAATATTCTGAGCATGTTTTTATTTCTGTTTCCTCCTCCTCCTCCTCCACCACAAACCTGTTAACAGGTATTTTTGTTTTACAGAAGGTATTATTTTGTTTTTTGTTTTTTGTTTTTTTTTGGAAAAACAAACACATACGCTTTCAGCAAAGAAAAAAGCCGCAGAAATTTAATAAACATATTTGTTTAGGCTAAAAAAAAAAAAAACAAAATTTTATGTCATCTATTGTAACAAACAGAAGTAACAAAAGCGGTTGTGTTGATTTAGCCAAATCTTTTTATGCGTTTGAAATCAGACAAAATATTTCACTAATCCAGACAATTAATTGGCTGAAAATGTTTGTAAAATGAAATGAAATAAAGTATAACATTTAATTAATTCAGATAAGCGGCGCTTCCTATTAACGTATTCGTTGCTTCAGTAAATCTAATATGAAAACTCTCGCGGATATTTTTTAGCGAGAAAAATTTCATGAAAAATAGCTGTAATTTTGTCAGTGTAGGCCTGTATGTATGTATGTATGTATGTATGTATGTATGTACATACGCACATACATTTTATTGAGACATTTTGATTTTTCATTTTGCCGTTTAAATTTTTAATTGTGGGCAACTTTTTGCAAACAAAAATTTGTCAAACTTTTCATTACAACAAATTCATTCGAATATTTTTATGTAAAATAAATTAAATAACTTTCCAGAAATTGAAATGTTTAAAAACAATAATGAAGGGAATTTTTGTTTTAAGAAAAAATAAATATGAATATAATTTGAATGGTTAAAGAAAAAAGAGTAAACAAAATACATATAGTCGTATGTATGTATATATCCCGCCTCGTTATGGATAAAATGTGTGCCATAAATATATAAAATAGATTTTATGCGTTATGCAATTTAATTATTGTCTTATAACATATGGCAGAACAATCCGGCATCCGAATAATAAAGAAAAACGCTCATATATATGCAGGATTTCTCTATATTTATTATACAGACACGTAGTGATGTTCATTTCCCAACTGGCTATGTCTTCAAGGCAGTTGGCAGGGCCCATGAATGACAACAGTCAATCGTCGTGTGTATCATTATCAGGTTTTATTGCCCTGGACAACAGATTTTGCTTCCGCGCATTCCTAATTTGGCCACTCTGCTAATTGGGCGATAGAGGAGTAGGGATTCCTATTTTGATGTGGTATCTAAAGCTTTAGCAAAAACAAAATTGCTACCCCAACATGCTGGCGAAATGTCTATTAGGAGGCTGAACATTTTCGGTTGGCGCTTAAACCTAAAGTCCTACGAAGGAGTGCTGGTAATTGTTGATTTCATGTTCAGATATTTGTTTAGCAAAGAACAAGATAAGGGAAAACATCCGCCAAGTCTGGCTAAGGTCTTCTGGCTTTTTCTGGCCAAATATTACCAGAAATTTCCACTTGTACATGCCTTCCAAGCCTTGCGAGGTGGCTGTTGAACTGTTGCCAGAGCCCCACTATAGAATTAGCTCAGCATCAGTTTAACAGTATATGAAGTTTTTGTTTCCTCTGGGAAGCAGGTTTCCAACCAGGCCACTATATTTTCTTGGGTATAGAGGTGTTCAGGTACAATAATTCAGGTAGCTTGGAACTCTAGCCTGTAGGTAGGGAATGTATGTCTGTTTAATTATGCTGCAACTCTTTTAAAGTCTGTAAAAAAGCTGAACTGAATTCACAATAGCAAACTTTGCTGGTCCCAAGTTGCATTGCCTGGCTTTTGAACTGTTAGGGAAGTTCAACATGTGTATCCTGCACCATATATAGGAAGTTGCCCGTGGCACCTGCTTGGCCAGCTGGTTTGACTTTTTTTGTTTTAACATTTTCATAAGAAATGCATATTTTTATGTGCTCACAGTTTTACTTTTTGTTTTTATGTCTTCTTATTATAAATGCTTATTGTTGGGATTATAATCGTATCCATCCTGCAACCAGACAAGCCCGCCTTTGTTGCGAAAAGGAAAACAATATTAAGAAATAAAGCGAACGACACAACAACAACAACAACAACGGCAGGAGTTACAACTAACAAATTATGAATGAAAAAAAAAAAAACATACAAGCAATTTGTTAAAATTGTCGCTTACAATAATGACTGTAGACGTGAAAGCAGTTGAAACAATGTCATTCTTATGACAGTTTTGAAAATCTGCACAGACAAACATAGTTTTGCGTGCATGTTGCTTTGGCAATCCTTTAAACAAAACTCTCTATCTACCCAAAGACAATCACTTTTTAATTCTAGTTTATTATTAAACTGACTGAAGATAAAGTTTTACCTGAAAAATGCCAGCAATTTAATATAAAACATTTTAATATCACAACTTAGCAAGAGTTACTTGCCTTGCCTTTTGTTAATGTGTATAAAAATGTTACTGGCTGCACATAAAAGCATCTCAACGTAGTTTCAAGTATCTATAGAATTCGTCAAAAACAAAACAACCAGTTTTTTGTTCATTAATTCCTTTCATACACCAAAAAACATTTTTATTACAAAACTTTTTTCTACTTATTTAGTCGCGTACAATAAAGAACATGCAGTTTTTAAGATTTACAAAACTTATCTCAACTAATTATCTTCTTGGCAAATACACCCTAAAAATAATCAAAATAAAATGTCAAACAAACAAAATAACCACATTTTTTTTTTGTTTCATAGAAGATTTCAATAGAAATGAACTATTTACATACAGACAGTTTTGTAAATACCCAGAGTCGTCATATCGCGATGGCATCAGAAACGTCTGGCCTTTAAGGAGAAGCAAGTGCATAACACGCGCTTATAGCTCGGCCAATATTTTGCGTTTAAAAATTTAGGCGCATGAAAAATCGCATTTGCCATCAGCTGTTTTTGAATCACTTCAATAAGTTCTTCCTCCAGTACTCAGATTTCCTACATTTGCTCTGATAACTTGTCTGAAATACCCAAAGCCGCCAAAGTTTAACTTTTCCAGATAGAAGTCTAGAGCTCAAACGCAAACTAATGCGTGGCATGAGCCGCTACCTTTAGAATTGTCGTCGACTAAAAATGTTCAGTTGTTGTCTACAACGAGTTCATCAGCAGCAATATGCCTACGTCGAGTTAACCGGACGGACGAACAAACAACGACTCTTGGAATACGAGGAGGGATTATAATAAACACAAAAAACTAATCAATTATGAATATGAACACATGGGTGGAAGTTCAACACGATGATTCTAAAATACGAAAATCTTCTATTAAAAGCAAAAACGAAATCTCAAGAGCACCAGAAAAATTGTTGCTACTTTTCGTACAAAAGCCACTGTCGACTGACTGAAGAGAGGAAAAGCTAAAACTAGAACAAAGAGTAAAGTTTGAAAAAGAATGCAAAATAGCCTGACTCGGAGTCGGAGTAGTTGCCACCATTTTATTAAAAAAGAAACTCGTTATTAGTGCCGCCATATATTAAATTGACAATATTTTGTGTTTTCTTTTATCTGCATGAGGACTATCGATATCTTAAGAAACAAAAAATACCTAAACATATAGGAATATATAGACATACAAATAATTAATATTGAACTTTAGGATGTATGTAAAAAAGATTGTTCGGAACACATGTTTTATGTGCCACGTTGTGCAATCACGGACCTTGAAGATTTGTGACATTTCCTTAGATTTGTTTTTAATCAAAATACAGGGAGGACGTTAACGTTTGACCTTGCGGGACAGTGACTTGAGGTGAGCTGAAGATCGTTCCTGTCAACCATGACACAAACTGTGAAACCGGTCGTAGCCATAAAATTCCTTAATGTCGGCTAATTATTTGTTTGTGTAAAAGTAAATTTGTTGCGATTTTGCTTGATTTAATGCTGTGAGTGTAAGTTTTTCACATGACTCAAAAAGAAAGTAATCAGAGAGCAGGGAATGACTTTTTGTCTGTCTTCAAATAAAAGCAAACAAGAAAAAACTTTGTTTATTATTCTCAGCATACAAAACTTGTTCAATTTATTTATTTTTTCCCCTCCCCCGCCCCGCACGAACTCATCGTATCTGCTTAAGGACTTAACTCGATTTGTCGTCTGCCTGTTGGCTTTATGTATTGTATGTGCGAAGGGAGGGATGCATGCGTTACTGTGCGGTATAGTTTTGTTTCAAGTCGGTGTTTTATGGCTTTTTATGTTCACTTTAAACGACGACAACAATTGCTCCCATGCGAGACATTCGTTTTCTGAATCGCTGTAGATGTCAAAATTCTAACATCGAACAAAAGAAGTAAAAAAAGGCAGCAAAACAAAAAACTCTTGCGCTGCTTTCTTTGGGGCTTGCCTCTAATGTAATTTCTTGCTTAATATGTTTTCCAAAAGATTTTCTTTCTTTTGTTTTTGTTTCTGTTTTTGTCGGCTTTTTTTTGCTTAAAGATTTATTTATTGTTTAATTTCCTTTCTTGTATATGAACGCGTTTTTTTCTTACTACTTACAAAAATCATTAAACTTATTTTCGTGACAAAATAAAAGACATGAATTGCTAAACTTTATATGTGAGATCGTTTATGTTTTATTGTGTTATGGAAATATATAAATAAAGAAACAGTTGGCTTTAAATTTTATTTCTCGATTGGCAAGTTATTATTAATTAACTGTTTTTATTTATGTCTATTGTGGATATTTTTAATATTTAATTTAGTTATTGACAGTAGCAAAAAGTAGTATTCCCAAATAGCCACTTGGACTTTCCTTCTACTAAACGATTTGGATATTGTTTCATTGGGCTTTAGCTGTTTCTAAACCTTTTTAATTTCAAAACACCTTTTTACACAGTTTTATATAAAATATTTTAAAAAAAAAAACACTTAACAAAACTCGATGTTTCGATGAAACAGTAACTTAAGGCTCTCAATATTTCCTATATTAATTTAAATTTAGTTTGTAAAACAACAAGAGTATTTCTCTTAAAAGAATCTTTTTAGATAAAAAAAATATAAAACAAATTTAGCCGGCACTTTAATCTGACAGTTAATCACACCGCCTTTAAGCTGGGAGTATTACAAATATTTATGCCTTCGGGGTTTCAGATCTTTTATTTAGTCCACCTTGAATTGCCCGCACAGACTACAAGCCGTATAAAAGATAGGCAAATTAATTAAGCTGCAGCCACGGGCGCATAAGGAATTTAATTTGATTTGTTTTGTTTAATACAGAAAATGAAATTTATTTTACAAAAACATCTATTAGATTTATTTAAAAAAAAAAGAATCTGAATATGGGTGCATGAGTTCTATCTTAAAAGCAGTTTTTTCGCCCTCTCTTTTAATGAGTTAGAAAAGCAGACAGGCAAAACTTTCAAATTGCGACCAGAATGTTGTAGGAAGTTGTTCATGTTCAAGGCAACATCAAATTGCCGCCTGGCCGATCCTGATAATGATAATGCAACCTTTGTCGGCGCTTAGTTATACACAGCTCTGGCTACTTTTCTCATTAGGCAACTCGCCAGCAAAACAGCAAATATTATAAATTGACGTGAAATGACAAAAACAAATACTTTACTCTATGATTTTTGATGTTCACTACCGACTAGAATATGGAAAAAAGCAATCAAATGCGCTCCCAAATTTTCTTTTTCTAATGATTTTTTTTCATAATGACTTGGGTTGTCTCTGTTCTGAGAATTTACAGATACCAAAAGAAACCGACTTAATTTTACTTAAGCACCGCTTTGTAACCATGATTGCCAAATCCTTTCCTATATTGTGGTTTGGTAAAGCTGCTAAAAATCTGCATATATTTGATTAATTTGAATTTCATAAAAAATATCATCAAATTTTTCACAAGTCTGGGTCACAGCCGTTGCAAGTTTACTTGCTTTAAACAAAAGAAAAACATACACAAGGACATGTGTGAATAAAGTATAATAGAAATTTCGAAGAAAAATAAGTTTTCCAATCTTATCTTACATTTCCATAAATATCCAAAGCGACTAATACAAACACTTTGATATTCAAACTTACAGCTAAACACACACAATCGCTCTTAAGCCCCGATATGCACATATGCTTTGCCAGTAATCTCGTACGGTTTTGCTAGGAAATAAATGCGTTAGAAAGTTTTAAAAGTTTTATTTATTTGTGTGTGTGTTTTTTTTTTATTTAAACAAAGGACCGAACGAGCTGGAACAGGGCAAAGTTTTTGTATAAATAAAGATGCACAACAACAAAATCAAAACAATTTAAGAAATTTGCTAAAAAAAAAAACTATCATCAACAAACTAGAGAGCTGAAATACCAAACCCAAAAGGGAGTAGAGTGTAATTTAACCCACAGACACACAGACGCACACACACACATTTACTTATATATGTATATATAGAAACATACACACATGCAGGAGGCACACATGGCTTCACGGCACTTGTTTGAACGCCGGCTGTTCTCTCTCTGGAGAGACGAAAACAACAAACTACTAATCGACTCAAGACGACAAAAACATGATACTTGTTGTTTGAGTTGTGGGATCGTTTGCCAAGAAGAAGAGCCAGAAAAAAGAAGGATGCAAAAATTGAAAATGGAAATTATTTGATTGAATTGAATTGCACGTTGCAGAAGTTTTAATAAAATAAAATGCAGAAAATTTTAATTTGCCAAGAAACCTTTTTATTGTTTTTGCAACTCTTTAACTTTTAACTGGAACATCAAAAAAGTTTCATAAGTAACCGAGAGAAAAAAAAGCACAAAAAACAAAAAAGAACACAATGCCGTTAATTAAGTTAAAGTCTGCAAAACAAAATCAAAAAAAAAAAAAAAGACATTAAAAACATAATAGGTATGTACTTGTGTTTTCTTTTCATTCATTTTGTGTGCGATAAGCCGCAAGTTTTCAATACTTTGTGTGGCATTTGGTGGAGTTGTAACGTTGTGTTCTGCTCTGCCGAGCCTGTTATTTTGCAAGCGCTGTTTTCTAAATGTGCAAAACTATTCGCATCGAAGTAGTTTTGGCCCCATGGGGTATTTGAATTCTTTACACACCACTGAGTGCTTGCCATGCTAAATAGAAGTTTTAACAAGTTTTCTTTTCTAGTTGGTGTTTCTTCTATTCTGTTTTTTTTCCCCCCCTTTTTGGTTTGTTTGTTCTTTTTGTTTTTCGTTTAGTTTCAAAACTTTGAAATTGGCCTTGATAAACACTCTACCAGCCTTCATCTCCGTTGACTGCTTTGGTTCGTGAGATTTAATACATCTAAACACAAACACTCACCTTCGCCCACACACACACACACGCACACACACACACACACACACAAAGATGCTCACACTTCTTTTATTATTTCTTTTTGTATAGTTTTTTCTGCCTGCTTTTTGACTGCTTGTTTAAATTTGTAACTTTTGCCGCTGTTGCATTGTTTTGCAGCAAGTAACTTGTAAGAGCAAACTACACCAATACCCAGCCTCATACCCACCCTCAACCCCTGCTTCAGATCCCATATGATTTTCTGTAAGTATGTAGGTATGAATACGGTGCCAGCAAAAGCCTAAAACCACAGTACACACTCATACAACATGTTGTAGCCGGCTGGATGGCTGGCTCGGAAACTTGCAAATACACAAGCGAAATATTTGAATGAATGTTGTTGTGCAGAAAACAAAAAAATAATAAAACGAAATTATACAGTTCGAGCGACTAACTGCTAAAACAAAACCACACAATATGCTGAACCGGAAATTGTGTGCGGTGGCGTGGCAGTGCTTTGTTGCTGTTGCTGTTGCTGTTGCTGTTGCTGGTACAATTTCAATTCTTACAGCAGCTTTTGCTATTACAATTTCGGTTTTTACGTAAACCGATACAAAGTATGGCGCAATCGGAAAAAGGTCTGCTTCTCACTTTTTTATTCTTTTACCTTTTATTCTTATGGCTTGTTTTTGGCTTGCGTTTTTTCCCCCCTCGCTGTTACCCAACAGTTCCTAAATCTTTCCACGGACGTAGCGTAAAACTGAAATATGAGTTCTGTTTTAATGTGCAATTCATGGGTCAATCGCCCACAAATGGAGGAGCTACGCAAAAGGTTTAAGTATTTGAGAGTTTCGATCTAGTTTTGTATGACAAATATGTCAGAAAAGGGATTCATTCGGCTTAGGCTTAAATTTTCACCGTGTTTCCATCCATTATTCTGCCTTGTCATCATTGTTGGCATTTCTAAAAACCCCAAACAACAGCTTTGTAATAGATACGATTTATTTATATGCCAAACAAGATTTGATATATATTTTTTATAAGACTTCTAAACTAATAGAACTAATCAATTGGCTTTTAATAACAAATATTCGAACTACTTGGCAGTTTTGTGGAGTCTTTGATTTGCCCCCGTGTGTCTTTAACATGACAACAGGTACTCGTCTCTCCACCGATACACATGTATGCACACAAACACACATGCACATGTGTATAGAAACACACATTTATTCAGTCTTATGGAGACAGAATTATTAAAACCGCAGCTCTAAACTGTGTACACACCAATGAAACAAATATGAAAAAGTTTCACTAATGTGGGGGAGCACATTGGAAAATCATACTATTTGGGGGCTTCAGAAAACAAAAGATATTAAATAAGTAACAATTTACACTTAAAATAGTTGACGGAGTTTAGTCGACTTTATTTGTTTCAGCAATTAAAGGCTATAAACTCTTCGACAAAAGATATTAAATATAAAATATTTATACTTGAACTCATTTTTTTAAACGCTAACCAGTCCAAATGGAACCTGTGTTTTTTTTTTTTTTTTGTTATGCCGAAATATATCTTCTGAAAATAATTGCATTCAAACTCAAATAGAATTTCAAAGACTCCTTGCAACAATAACGCCTGCCAGCTTTTTGCTTTCAACAGTATCTACTCTGTAAGGAACAAAAAGAACTCGCTATTACTATTCGGAATTTCCTTAATGTTTCGATTGTAACACATGCATTCTAATATGCAAAAGTAGAAGGGTACACTTAAACTCGTAGTACATGACAGTGCAGATGTAGAAAGAAAACAGAGTGCCTGCATTTGGCATAAGGAGTCGCTCGCCCGTGAACAACTTTTGTATTTTTTTTTTTTTTTTTTTTTTTTTTTTGCAAGTCTGTGGGGCACACAACACAGCAAATTGAAATCTTAAAAACAACAAATGCATAATTCGAACAAAATTTCCATGAACAGACTTTGAGGTTAAAAATTCATTATTGTTTATCCACCTAAAGGGTGGACGGGTTGAGAGACAGATGATTAACAATTTAAACAATGTTAATTTTGCAGCAATATGTTGCATGAACTTTAAGGCTATAATTGCCAGCAAGTTCATATATATTTGCAACACCAATATACCCAACACAAATATTTGTCCAGCTTTTTTGATACTTAAAATCGCCAGTTGTGGCTGCCTCAATAAAAATTGTTTAATCTTTAATAACTTGCGTCCATTTGATGTGGTTTATCAGTTGCACATAACATGAACCGTTTGTGCAACTGACTTTTTCAATATTAAAAACGCGTATCATTTAAGCCAAATTTAAGACTGCACGTTTTCAGATTTTATCCACATATGTATGTATGTGGTCGGTGCCATTTTTATTTCTCTGGAGTAATAAAATAAGTTATTCTATCACCAAAGTATTTATTACACCGCATTTATTGCATCGCAAAACGAACAACATGAGACTTTATTCCACAATATAATTGAGAGTGTTGGGGGGAACTACGAAGAATTTGAATGCAAACGAATCACAAAAATTTAGTGCATATTAAATTATAAGTGAAATTAGTCCATTAAAGTTTTCTGTTCTGCAAACTAGTGTTTTAGTGATTTGTGTTGTATTCTTAGCAAATAATTTTCACACAATCAAACGAGAGCCATTCAAAAAAAAAAAAAAAAAAATCGTTTTTCAATTTTATATAAATTATATATTTTATATATTATAATTATTTTAGTTCTTAAACAAATCATAGTCTTAGGATCAATAAACCATAAATATTTTCAAATACGACAATTTATTTTGAGTCCGTTCGCAATTTCAAGAAAAAAAAAATTGCCGACAATCAGGCAGTTACTTTGATTACGACCTGCTGGCAAAGAAACTGTATAATAATTTAGTTTGTTTCAAATACGCAAATATTTATCTACAGCTTTTAGGACCAGATGTGTTGAACAATAATATGATTAAGCCAATTAGTAGTAATCCTTTTTAGTTAGTAATTTAATCCCTTTGTTTAGTTTAAGCCAACAATTAAATGGTTTATCACAACAATAATATAGTAAAATTTTGGCAATAACATGACTGCCCCTCATAATAATACGATTGTTGACAACAATAATAAAAGTCGTGTTGTATATAATATGGCCAATATTGATCTCAGCACCGGGTGGATACAATGCGTCTACCAACGGCCTCAAGCATGACAGACTGTCATGCCTGAGTATCGATCGATTACATGCCATTTCCCGCATGCTTTCGCCTCGGTTAGGTGCGGAGGCTCAAGATTGTTGAGTATGTTAATAGATACTCCGTCTATAGTATAAAACAATAATAAAGTTGGCGATGACATATTATGGGCAACCATTGAACAACAACATAGTCGATCTTCAAAATGTTATAGTTGCTCACAACACTAATATATTTCGTCATGATAATAACAGGGGTTGACCTGGCCAAAGCATAATACTGTTGTGCGATGGGCTTTGACAATGAAAAGGTAGCTTGTGGCGATAGACTGGTTAATTAGGCCAATAGTACTACGACACACTTGTTGTTTGAAATATTTTATTGCCTTTAACTTGCTGACTTTGTACTCTGTCTCATACATATATATTGTACATTCTGCGGCTGTGCATAAAATCGTTTATAAGCCCTTGTTGTTGGCAGGTAGTCAATTAAACTGTGAGAGAAGTTATAAAGCAATAGAATTAATGCCTCTAAATATGGCCGAAATCCACTGAATGTATTCTCTTACTCGAAAGTATCCCATGCCATCATTGAGAAATCTTTTTACCACTTAAATCAATTTATTATCCCAAATGAGACCAACATAGACACTACATGTTTTGCAAAGTATCGCATGGCAGTCCCAGCAAAGCTTTTAACTCTAGCACTCAAAAACATTTTAAATGTTGTCATTATCTCGCAAAAAAAGAAAAAAAAAAGAAGAAAATTAAAAGCAAAAAATCAGTTTTATGTATCTTTTTTTTTTCCAGCAGACATTAAAAGGCTTTACACATGCACACATTTGTGGCAACATCAATCCATCGGCCAATGCTGAGGTCTTTCGTCTAGCCGAGATGAAGTTTTTTATGGTCCCTTTGCTACATACATATGGACATGTACAAGACATATGTAAGTGTGTGCGTTTTTATGATGGTTTGTTATGTCGTGACCACATAAATGCAATTGTTTTTATGTTCGTAAGTTGCAGATATAGAATTATACGTATTAACGCTTCTCTAGATCACTATAACTCCCTCTTTGCATTTATTGGCTTTTGCTGTCTGTGTCAGTGAATTACAAGGGTCGTAAAATTATTTTTATTATAAGCATTTGGCCACAGTTGAAATATTGTAGAACTGAAACTCGTATGTTTTAATATTTCATTGTTGTTGTGCTTTAATGGCAGTGAGATGACGGCAAAGGACTCCTCACTCACACGTACGCACATACACACAGCGAACATAAAAGCATTTGAAGCATAAAGAATATGTCAAAGTAATAAAATGGCAATAAAAAATATTAATAAATGATGCTGCTTATAAAGGGCAGGAAACTGTTCGGGGAGATTATTTACGTATTATGTAATGGCGCCTAATTAAATATTACCTCACATGGCAGCGGCCCCGTATAAATGTCGGCGTCAATTACCTTAGAAAAAACGAATAAAGTAAAACCGATTTAAGAATATATTTAGGGAAGAATGCTCACAAAATTATTTAAGCAGCCACAGAGTTTCGGTATGTTAATGTTAAACTTGGGTAAATAAGTGGCAAAGAAAGCAAATAAACAGACACCCAGTCAACCGTTTAAGCAAATAAAGCCAAAACTAATTTGTACAGATTTGCAAAATAACTGTGTGGAACTGCAATTGATATTGAACTTCCCAAAAGCACCCACAAGTAGGGTCGTGTCATTGTCTCAGAGTGTTGTTCATTGTTTGTCGGTTTGTAGGGAAGTGCGTTTATGACAACCATAAACACCAATTTGTAGCAGCAGCACAGAGAGAAACTGCATGTTGCACTCGCCTAAGCAGCCAACCAACCAACCAACCAAACAAACAAATAAACAAACAAACACACAAACAAACAAACAAACAAACAAGCAAACAAACAAACGAACAAACATGCTGGTTGAAACCTAAAAGTATGCAATGTATTGTGTTTGTTGGTATCAGAGCAAGTGTTTGTGAGTGTTTGTAAGTGTGTGCGTGTTGGAGCTTGTTGCTGCCAATCCTTAAGTCATGCATAACGATACACTTCTTTTGCATATAAATGTTTTCTTTACACCACTTGCAACAGCCGTAAAAATAAGATTGAAAATTTTTAAAAGAGTTAAATTGAAAAAAAAAACCAAATACGAAAGGAAAGTTGAAAGAAAGAGGAGTGTAAGAGAATAATAAGAAACAAGACATAAGAAAAGAACGACTTTAAATTATGTGCTGTAAGAATGTTGAATTCAGCACCAGAAGGAGATGTGGCTGCGTGTGTGTGTGTGTGTGTGTGTGTGTGTGTGTGTGTGTGTGGTTATATGCAAACCATAAAAAATAGAACTGTCCTTATTAAAAACACATATTTAGAAGCAAGAAAAAAAAACACAATACCACGTAATGGTTAAACATAAAGCTGCAGTATTATAACCCAGCCAACAAATGCATGATAAGATGGCGCAACTCAAATATATGCCAAATAGTTGAGAAAAATCATTTAAAACACGGGTTTTATCCTTTCCTTTATCCTGAACTTTTGTATGTTAGTTTTTAAGCCACAAGTTGTCCTTATATCTATCGAAGGGGGGGGGGGGGTCTGTCAAGTTCTGTACGTGTGTTTTCTGTGTGTGTGTTGAAACTCTTCAAGCATTCATTTCAAATTTAATTTTGTGCTGTTCACGTGGTATATAAATTAAGAAAATATAGTTTTTGACTACTTTTCATACGAAAAATAAACTTATAACGACAATATATTCACGTTTGATGAATTTACATCCATGTGTGACATCAAACATGCCGAAATTCAACAAGCTTTTCAGTTTCCCATGCAGCTTTTGTCAGGGCCACACATAGCAACAAACTTCTCAGTCATGCTTGTCAAGCATTTTGATCGCGGTTATCGCCCTTAAACTGCGACAATCACGGATTTCAAATAATTGATTTATCAAATATGAATGTTATTTAAAACGATTAAGTTCTCACAAACTAAATAAAATTTTTACTGTAATATTTATAAAATGTTTTCAGCTGGCAAGAAGTTGCCCAAAGTTTTATTAATTTCGTAAACTTGTTCTTAAATAAAATCTAAATTTTAGAAGTGAATTCCTGTATTCAATTTAAAGGGATTAATGTATGATGGGCAGCTTGAAGTGCGGTGCACTTTATAGCACACAAAAAAAAAAAACAAGGAGAAAAAGTGAGCAAATGTTATATGTAGTGGCTGTGAGTATGTGGGCGTGTGATTGACTGTGTGCAGGGATGTGTGGGGTTGAACTGGATGTTCATTGTCAACAATTTAAATTCTAAAAATATAACACTTTGCCAGTTAACAAGTATGCAAGACAACAACGAACACAGAAATACAAAATCTTAAATATGTACTTGCATGCATAGAAACAAACATGTTCTAGTGTGCGTGCATGTGTGTGTGTGTGTGTGCGTGTGTGTGTGTGTGTGTGTACTGAACATCATCTATTAACAAACTAACACATAAACTTTTATTCGAAGAATATGAAATGCAGATAAGTGTATGTAGATGGGTATCTTTCGTTATTGGTGTGCACGTTACTTGCACGAATTTACTATATATGCAAAAATTTAAATTCTGAATTACAAGCGCACACCCTACTGCACAAACACACTTATACAATGTATGTTTGTGTATCGATACGAGTAAAGTAGTATTCCGTAGGAGGAGAAATATGCCAAGTGTGAGTGGGAGTGTGAAAGTGTGCATTTGTGTTTTTGTGCTCTAAAATACAAAATCTAAATATAGAACTGTAGATATGTTCTTAGGACATCCTTTGGATCCTTTTAAATGCTGATATGCCACAGTTTAGCTTATTCAAGCGCAAAGTGATTGTTGCATAGTTGAAACATTTGGTATGCATGTTTGTACACAGACACACAAGGATACATTAGGGACGTATTAATTATTGTTAATGGTGGTAAAAATTAATCAATATTTCCTTAAACAATTTAATGATTTTTCATGATCCGTTGATGGAGTTGGGTTTGGGGGTGAAGACAATTAATACAGCCATAAAAAAGGCTGGTAGGAAATATATATCAACTTGGTTGGGAAGCAACACTTGCCAAAATCTAATTCGTTTCCTTGGAGCACAAAATCCCAAAAGTTTAAACTGCCTTCAAAACACAAAAAAAAAAGTTTGCTGATTAATTGAAAGCAATTTTTTTTTTTTAATTTTTAAACAAACGCAGCGTATTGTGTTAAAGCCCGTCTGGTCATGAAAAAAAAACCACAACAGATGGGTTAAATATCACTTATGGAGCTTAGCGGCTTCGTAAAATTTTACGGAATTAGAGTTGAAGTTTTAGTAGAAAACTTCGTTGGGAAATTGGTAATGACGGTTCATTTATTTTATTAATCCCTTTTGACAGTTGGAATATTTCATTTCTTTAAGCATAAAAAATTGTTAAAAATTAACAGAACGAAGAAAACAAGGAAAAAATAAATGGAATAGAAAACAGGAGACAGAAACATGTTATGAGATTTAAATAAAGTAGAAAGTCATATACATTTTTTTCCTGAAAACTTAAAAAAATTAAATTCTTCTGAAACAAATCATTTAAAGTATTTATTTTGTTGCGATACTAGACATATAGTGACACATAAAGTGATATTAAAGTAATAATAAAGCCCTTTAAATGTCAAAGTGTAGTTCAGTTTGTTTCATTGTCATTTAATGTTAAAATGTCATTGTTTTTTTTTTTTATCCCAATTTAGCAGTAAACCAGCCAGTATGGCAACACCTTCAGCAACTTCGACGACTGTTTATAATAATTTTATTCATTTTCTAAACATATTTATCGGCTGTTGATGTGCTGCGGCGTCTGAGGCAAGTGTCGTCATTCACAGCTTCAAAGCCTTGCGAAAAAGCTTAACACAGAGTACAATTTTGAGCATTTAATAAAATTTTTTTCATAAACTGGGATCCATTTTTTTCGACATCAGAAAATTGCCGAATTTGCTTAACACTAAACACTTCTAAACTTGTATGCCTCTCACAAGCAAACTGAACATCTGCTTAACACTAAACACTTCTAAACTTGTATGCCTCTCACAAGAAAACTGAACAGCTGCCAAAAGCTGCAATGATGAAAAAAAAGATTCACCTTATTTTTTGAACCGGCTTCGTAGTACCATCATTATTACACATTTCCCAAGTTTCTTAACTTCGAGGTGGACTCAAATCTGCTGTATCCGGTGCACCATGTTTCAACAACTGTAACGGGTTTTTTCTCTCATTTGTGCCAGTTTAATATCGAGTCTTAGGAATTTGCTCTATTACGAACTGCAACTCCAAACAAACACCAACAATGTCTGACAAGCCATGCAGCTAAAAATATCTCTGACACACACACATACACTAACACACGTGCACACATACAACTATTAAACGACCAATATAATGTACTTTATAGCCTGTACGAGAGCGTGTGTGTATGTGTGTGTGTGTGTGTGTATGTGTAAAAGAATACTTCATTGACTGCAGTTTGATGCAGTAAATTTTATCACCTAAATATCAATGCATACTAATAATGTTTTTCTTTAGTTTATTATGAACTTGTTTGGCAGTGCGAGTGTGTGTGTGTGTGTATGTGTGTGTGTGTGTGTGTGTTTGAATGTTATACCATTCTTTTTCCCTGCACACATCAAGGACAATAACATCACTATTAATGTCATCTAAGCTTTAACGCAAAATAGCAAAAAACAACAAGAAAACAAAATCATAGTGAGTTGTTGCTTCAGAGTGGAAGATTATCACAGAAAAAAAACTTTATAAACTTGTCTGTTTTGGCAGGCAACGTTGTTCTATTGGACTACTGCTGTGGCAAACACAAATACATAAAATTTTACACGCACACACACACATATACACACACATACACACATACACACACACAAATGCACGCGCTTACTTGCTTCAAGGCAGGCAGAGAAATATGAGTGAATGTTTGGAATGAATCAATTGAGTCAATAAGCTTTTTTTGTTGCAACCATCATCATTGTCATCATTCCCGGAGTGTTAATGACATGAAATAAAACGTTTGGTTTGGGATATGGAGTTGGAGTACGTAGTCAATTTGCTGCTAATATTGTTATAAGCTTATATTGTTGCTGTTGTTGTTGTTGTTGTGGTTGCTTCATTTTTGTGTCTTTTTTATTTTTTTGGTTTTTGCTACTGCAACATTTTCCAGTGAATCGTTTAGAATTTTAATGTTGCTTAACATCTACATACATATTCGTGTTGCTAAAGTTGTTGACGTTGTTGTTTATGCCGGTAGAATAGGAGCGTGTAATAGCGTGTGTGTGTTTAAGTGTCTGTGGCTGTGTGTCTGCATCTTTTTATATTCGCATACTTAATGAGTACACGCTCTAATGGTTACCTATAATGTACGTGCTAATTTACATACATCGAAAAGCTATTGGCTTTATATCTACACACGTACGTACATACATGTTCAATAATGATGATAAACTATAGGGATCCGCAATGGCCAAGAATGAGTTTACAAACACTTTTCTATTCTCTTCGCTGTCAGTGTAATTAATGGTTGATGGCATTATGGCATTATGGCATCATTAACATTTTCTGTTTATTCATTTGCAATGCAATTAACCATTTCTTCCATTCGCATTGTCGTGAAAATGGTATATTTTCTGCAGCTTGAAAATCAAATTTGACAGCTGAGTAACATGTCATTTATTGCAAAGTTTACTTTAAAATAGTGAGAGTGAGAGAGAGAGACAGTAAAGTTGCGGCCCAATTATCATTTTCTTGGCAGTAGCAGACACCTACACAGCAATTTTGAATTTAACTAACGATTTTAAATCATAGTTCTTTTTCTTTATTTTTTTATGCTCTACTGCAATTAAAGGTAAAAACTTTGATTAACCTTAACAAAATTTTGATTTAACATTCTTTTACCTTTAGATTTCACATGCGTAACCAAACAACAGGAAAGTTATTTATTTCTATATTAATGAAGAAAAAAAATGGTATACAAGTTATAATTTCGTTGGGCTTGTCAGTGATGCCAAACTATTATATTTATGTAAAATATGCCGTTATATTGCCTATATGTATGTACTCATAATCATGGACAATGTTTTTGATTGATTGTAATTAATGGCCGAATAAAAGATATTTAGCGCCAGAAGGTGTTTTCTTAAGCCATAAGCAAAAATACGAACCTTAACGCTCAGAGTATTAAAGAAACTGATTTGGGCTTTTTACTAACTTTCGCTCGCCTTAATGAACTCTAATACTGAATAAGAGTGTCAGTTCATTTGTTACCAATTGAATCTGTTTTTTTGTTGCTTAAAATGTAGCGAAAAATCGGCCTTCAATAAATTTTCATTTTCAAAAATTTATAAAAAAAAGTCACAAAAAATCTGTTTTTTGTTTGTTTAATAGTTGAACGCTTTTTCATCGGCTTTCTAGTCTACGGACGGACGGTTGTCTAAACCAAATTAGCAAAATATTGTACCCTTTAGTGTTTTGAGGGGCGTTACATAAAAACTTTAACGAAATGAGTCATGTCATCATTTATTTTCTTTTTGTATGACATAATCTATTATAATTTATAATATAACTTTAGGGACTGGATGGTTGACCAGCATTCCACAGGTTATAGTCTCGATTCCTATAGGCAAGCAGAAAGCAATAATACGTTTGTCTACGAGGATAACCAACATTCGCTACCATTTCTTGTTATTTTATTCTGTTGCTTTGAAGATGTAAAACCTTCTTTAGGTTTTACTTAAACAAACAGTTTAAAGTGAGACAATCTCAAAAATGCAGCCGGAATGGGGAAAAAACGTATAAGTTTTATTGAACAAATTTTATAATTTAACAAATTCTTGTTCTCACAGATCCCAACTCAGCTGCCAGAACAGAACTCATACACAAATTGACCTCCAAATTATGCCATAACTGAATACCACAAACACACGCACACAAATACACACACACACACAAACACACAGACATACAGAAATAGTTGCTTATTATATCTGTCAGTTTCTTTCCTTTGCAAAATATTTAACCAGCACTTGTTACTTGCCAAATTGTGTTAAATAACATGAACAGTTTCACTTGTTTTCAAACACTTTATATTTCAACTTTAATTACAGTCACATGAACATGAAATAAAATGACACACAGTTTTGTCGGTCGCACCGTCTCTTCCACAAAATGATTTCTCTATAAATTTTTAAACATTAAATTTCCTGTACGAACACAATTTGGTCAAATAATCTATTTGTTTGTAAAACAACAAAATAACAACAAAACAAAATGTTTAAAATACAAGTGTAATACATACAACCAATCACAGGCAAACAAAAATGCCAACAACAATTCCAAATAAGCATTAGAAATTACATATTTATAAATTAAATATGCAGGCACATACATGTGTGTGTGTGTGTGTGTTTGTGTGGGTGGGTGTCGGTGTGTGTAGTTGGCACACAATTGCAACAAGATTTACCTGTACATCTTTATTTCGGTACAATTTAAATACATTTGTCAGTGTGTCTGTTGTTAACGAAAGTGATTCATAGTTAAAGATCAAGGTTTGCAGTTTGAGTTGTTAATCTTGAAAAATCGAAAAAAACTAAATCAATTTTCAAGCTTTTTTTTAGAAATGTTATAACAAATAATTCAAAACTTAAACAACTTTTGTTTGAAGTTTTTCTTTAATTTAAGGTAAAATTTTTTGACAAAAATTTTTTTTTTTTTTTTTGGTAAATATTTTATCATTTAAATCCTTTATTATTTAATGTTGGATTAAACTTAAATGCAATAAACTCTTTCCTGACAACTTTGGCTGTTACCTGCATATAGATGGTTTACTTGAAAGTAAGAAGAAGAATATATTCTGCATGTTAGGATGTGCTAACACGTAACGACAGATCACTCGGTCTGGCATTCATCTTTTACAATTTTTCAAGTCTGGTTTAAAATTCGTTTAAGACAGATGGGGAGATTAAGAAGCTGGGAACGAGAGCTCTGGGTGTCATATACCCATTTCAAAACTCTTGCTGTTGTCAAGAGCACAAGTATTATTATTGCATTCAAGCATGCCTGTGCATGTCTTAGCGGCAAGAATTGAATAATAACAGATCATTTTTCTAGTGGCTAAAGCTGTAGTTAAATTAATAATACAATATTTTGAACCCATTATATGGTGGTATTGCAAGTAGAAATTAATTTATGTATTGCAGCGTTTGAAACCTGAATTTAAATTTCTGCGGAAAAACAGAAAACAATTTAAACTCCGCGCTTATGAGCTAAAAATATATTCTATTGTAAAAAAAAACAAAAATGTTTAAGGAAAAGGAATAAGGAATTAAACGATAACAACTTGGCTGCATTTGTCTTCATACATGAAGACTTGTCTTAAAGCAGTATTAGAATTATTAAGACCCTCATAAAATGCATCTTAATTTATGTTTAAACTGCTCATCTCATGTTTGTATTGCCACCGCATGTTGCAACAACGTTCATTTGCTTGTTTATGTTTATCGCTACAACATATTTGTCTACAGTGCTTGAAATAATAAATAAACAATCGTATTAATTTATGCTCATAGTTTATAAGCAAATTAATTAAAAGTGCACATTAATGTCTTAACATTTAGCTGTTGTAAAGATTTGCATGTCCTTTGCCTGAATTAGATGGCCAGACCGTTTCGAACAAACATTTCTAAAGGTAAAGGTATAGTTTTTTGACAAAGTTGCTATTAAAATTGTGCTAAAAAGAATCTCAAACTAAAAGAAAATTAAAAATAGTTTTCAACAAAATTTAAGGTAAGAAAATTTCCATCAGCATAAAATAATATCAGTCAAAATATTTGCTGATCTCATATTTTATTCTTATAAAAACTAAAAACTTGAAATTTTTGTTCCAATTAAAAATTTTTTTAGATACAGGAAAATTCCGTTTGTGCAACAAAATTCACTCATTCAGTGTTTTATTGGACTGGAAATGTTTAAAAACAAAACTTTTCCGAATTTTGCACATCGACATCCTGGCACTCCATATCGAATGCAATGTATCGTAATTTCCGATGATCACATTCGATATCTAGTTCTTTGTATATCGTGTCAAAAGCTTAATAAACTTGTGTTTCCTTTTCGTCTATGGCAACTATTGGGCACTGGCCGAAAACGAAAGTGTGACCAATACAGTTTAACTGAAAGTACAATAATTCAATGCCGACTAAGCGGCTTTAGTTAATTTCAAATCTTAAATTATTACAAAAAGAATGAAATAAAATGGAAAAGCTTATTTGTCTTAAGTGGTTGCCGGCAATGACAACAACAAGCTAATTTCAGCTTTAGTTTGTTGTCTAATATGGACGCATAAGCAGGTAATATCTTCCTCAGAGTCCGATGAGGGTAGATAAAAGAATGACGATGGATTCATTTACACAGAATTAGTATTTAGCAGAAATGTCATTATAATGTTTGTTTTCTTATTGTCATTCGTTTACATCAAGTATCTAAAGTATCCGTTACGCGACACATATCGAAATGTGTCATTCGCTACTAATAGTACACAAGTAGTAGTAGTAGTAGTTCGCAATGATTAGCTGTCAATTTTTATTCAGAAAGAACCAAAAAAAAAATTATGTAGAACTTTTTTTTTACTTTAAAGAATTTCTCAAATACATTTTAGATGCAGATTTCTTGTTAGAAACGTGACGTGATATTTTTGCACGAAAACACAGTCTCTCAGAATATATAATAAACAATAAAAAGAATGCCAAAAAACGTAATTATCTTCTTCCTGAAATATTTCAAAATTGAAAGTTCTGTTTGGATGCCGTAATATTGGGCTGGGTCACCCCACAGCGCCGGTTTTAGTTACCAGCAGTTTCCCACATTATACGACAACCACTTACTGCTTGGGCAGAATTCCAGATCATTACGACCCTACGGCCTCTAATCATTCGCTGTGCCAGACAAGATATTTATTGTGTTGCAACTACTAAAATACGAATAAGTCTATTAAATTTTGCTACACGGCAGAAACAAAATGTTCGATTGCTGATGAAATTTTCGACAAATTTGGAGTTTTCTTTCTTGGAGGCAGCATCATTTTATTTTCAAAGCTCGAACCATCCTAATGAACGTCCATACATATTGCTATTGTTATTGGCATGTAATTGTATTTGATATCTGTAAGTTATTAGTTGTATTTGTGGTTGTTGTTTTGCTGGTTACTTGTTTGGTTGGATTTGTGTGCTGAGGTAAGCAGCGGTGTGTTTGCGTGTATGTGTGCGTGTGTTGGTGTGCATCTGCTTTAGGGCTTGTGTGTTCATTCACTGAATTTTGTTTTACCTTGGCTAATAATCATGTTAACCAAATGTTTGCCAAATATGCGGTTACATTATTTAAATGACACACAAAATCGTATTTACATTATGTAGCCATGCAAGCACGCACATGCACACGCACGTCCCCACCCATACGCACACACTCACACACACACACACACACTAAAACTGCATACTGCTGTTGTTGTTGTTGTTGTTGTTGAGAAAAATGTTAGCATATCTAGCAATGTTGCTGATGAAATATTTAGCTTTTTCTAGCTACAACAAAAATTTGCAAAAGAATTTTTCTTTTCGCTATTAAAAAAGGAAGAAAAAAAACTTCTAAATTGTTGCTCGCTTTGTCACGTTCTGTTTTTGACGATAACTCTGGCACAAACCATATACATACATAGAAACACGTCGACTATTTAAACATGGAACTGCACACACACACATACAGTTGCACACACTTATACAGACGTGGAGCTAAACAATACAATACAACTTCATGCCGCACAAACGTAATTTAACAAAACGATGCTCACTTTTTTGGAGGAGGTAATGTTGCAAATTTGTCATCTGTTTCATGTCCGCGCCATAATTCGTTTGTATTAATGCATGTATTTTACCTAAATAAACGAATATTGTTTTAATACGTTTCCACAATCATGAGTTTGTTGCGAACGTGTGCGTGCGTGTGTTTGTGCGTCTGCAAAACACATCATACGTTCCCATGAAAATGGCCATTTGCTAGAGGTATATTATCAATTGATATTCATACAAACACACACACACGCCACACACACACACACAAACACATTCCGTAAACGAGTAGACGTGTGTGGGTGTGTACGAACGGTGGTACAAGGATTTAGTCAAGCGTATAATTGCCTGTGAACTGTCGAAATAATTTGCAATTTAATGCTGCAACTAATGGCAATACAGCTTTAGGTGTTTCGCCTCTTCCCCAACGTATTCGATCAAACTGGCTGTTGCTGTTGTTAAAGTAAATTTTAGTAGTAGTAGTTGTTGTTGTTGTTGTTGCCTTTGCGTATAAATTATTATTGTTATTTCAGTTTAAAGTGCTCTGCACAATTAAACCATTAAAGCGTGATACTTGCCCGGAATTGCAACGGCTTGTTTTTCACAAATTCTCCTAATGCCCAGTAAATTTAACACAAAATATATTATAATCTTGGCCATTCTTTCATTTCTGCTAAATTTTACATATGTACATACATTTAGGCACGACTGAGTCACGTTCCTGCACGTTAGACACTAGTTTTTTGAAAAAAATTGCATTTATTATTAGTAGGATTTTTTTGTTTTGTATTGGCCATAATTGTGTTTTAAGTCTGCCAACCAGCCAGCCGCTGCTAAAGCTGTTGCTGGGTAGCAACATTTACAAGGTAGTAAAATTGTTACAATTGTGAAACACATACACACATACATATTCGTTATTTCATTTGCTCTCTTTTATTTTTAATTCTTACAACTCATTCGTTCAACGTAAACGAGTAGAAACAGGTGCTGCTTCCTACAGTGGAGTAAATGTGCTTAATTGACTGTGAGTGCATTAAGTACAGTTTGAAAAGAACAGACGATTACCTGGAAAATTTATTCCTGCACTTACCGGACAACTTACAGCTGAGAAAATTAGGCAGGCTGTAAAATCTTACTCCAAATAAAGCTTAAAATCCTCAATCCAGCCTCCGGTAATTCTGCTGCTTATCAGAAGTTTACAGCTTTAGAATAATGCTTAGGGAATTCCGGATCTACGAAAGGCATCGGACTGAGAGGTGTATGAGTACGACTGGGGGGATTTGTACTTGTTTCTACATTTGAAGGGAGAGATTATGTTGTGAGGAATCCTCTTTGCATTCATTGCATTGTTCAAACTGAACATCCGTTTTCATGAAACAATCGAGCTGATTTTACTTTGGCGTATATATCTAAATCTGGGGCGCTCTGCTTTTCATGTATGACTTCGATTATGCAGTTTCTGCCGCGACTTGGACTCAAGTTCAATGGGGCGGGCGTGTCCCTGGGATGTCTAGCAAAAGGGAGCCTGATATTGCGCTTTACCTTGTCTGATGCTGGCTGCGTTCCAAGCCTAGAAATGCAGGAAAGAGCTTCGATAGATACCGCGACAATGGCATATAGTCGACGATGCGAGGTGCTGTTGTCTTGCAACAGATTTCAGTTTTTCGTAGGGAATTAGATAGTGGCAATATTCAGGCGAGTTTGGCTAAGGCCTGTGATGTTGTTAAAGGTTTTTGGACTGCCATTTCAAGTTTCTGGTCGGAGGCGATTAGATAGCCCGAGCTGTCAAGCAAGACGTGTCATCTCCACATAACACGAGAAGTTGCCACCGATTTGTACCTGGTAAGGGGCATGGGGACGATGGTGAGTCCTTGAAAAGGTGACCAAGTGGAGTTGTTCCCCCAAAGATTAGGCCATAATAACAGGTCCTGCTGCACATCCTTTTAAAAACTCTTTCGTCATCATGGGCGCTTGGAGTCGCAAAAATTCAAGCCGTTGTAAAATAACGAATTTGGGAATGCCTTATGAAATAGAAGATCCGCTCTTGTATGTCCTTTTAGAGAAATAATTTAAACAACTTTTCGAAAATAATTTTCAAGTGATTGTCCGTTTGGGGGGCATCCTTGTAAAACTTAATTTATTCATTTCTACATACCGTAATATTGTGCGTTTGTATGTAGGTTGTAAGTTGTGAAAAGTGGAAACTTTAATTGCGCTTGTTTATTTGTTGTAAATAACATTAGTTGTTTATAAATTGTTTTGGTGTATGTGACCATAAATTATCAATTAAATTGGCAAACACGATTTGTATTTCATGCGCATTAACACACGCAACTGCGACTTTTACAACATCCATCCACTGCAGCTATTTTGGCGTAGATTTAAGTTTTCGTGCTTCATTTGAGTTCATTTATTTCTATCAACAACAACCACAAATCCAACAACAACAACAAGAACAACCGTTTTCATTGGCAAATTTTAAAGAAAATCATGCCATTAACATATTGTAAATTCAAACATCATTCCTTTATGGGGCGGAACAGCACAAACAGAATCTTAAAGCATCCACAAAACTTTTTTGATTTCGCTTTAAATTCGAAACAAAATACAAGTATAAATAATCTAAACCGTAAAACAAAATTGTCTAACATCTGTTATTTTTCGTTTATAATTAAATCTTCTGATTGACGTGCGATTTTCACACACAAGTCAAGATAAACATTTTTTCCACGTTGTTTAATTTTATCATCGAAACGCAGTACTTCGTCGCAACATGGCAAAAAGTTCACTCATTTAGAAAAGTTTATAAAATTTAATGATTGGTAAAGTTAAAATTTCTCGTTGTCATCGAAATTTATCGCAACCAAAAAAAAAAAAAAAAAAAACAAAAACAAGTCTATAGACACACCAGCAGATAAATACAAAAACACCCCAACAAAAACACAAACATTTGGTAAAATAAACACAAGCGCCTTGAACGTTTTTAAAGGTGACGAGTAACGAACATTCAATTTTCAAAGTTCTCGTAATCTGTGGCAAAAGGAAAAAACAACAAAAAAGCTAAACATGGGGTGGCTATAATTTTGGGAAACACGAGTGTTTTGGAAAGAGATAATTTTCAAAAGAAATTTTTTAAAAACATACTCTTATTAAGGAGCATTTTTGGAGGTACTTTTTCTGAAAAAAATAATTGTTACAAACAACAATTTGTTCAGTGCTTTTTTCCAGCATTTTTATTTATTACAGCTCTTTTCTACTATTTTTAAACAACGTTTTAAACAAATTCTCTTTGAAAAAGGTTTTTCTTAAATGGGGAAATAATATTGTATGTATCATGTTTTAAAAGTACACTCTTCTCTAACGATACGTTTCTTGAAGTTACTTTAAAGAAGTTACTTAAACAAAAAAAAAAACAATTTTTTGATATATACATCTTTTAATGTTTGTTTACAAAAGATAGATATTTCTTTAAACTGATTTTTCTGACACATCATTTTCATAAAAGTTTAGATTTTTTCAATTTTTTTGTATGAAATGGTTTCTTTTTTAAAACGATTATTTCAGGGGCATTATTTTTAAAAGGTCTATTTTAAGCTAAACTTTTCATAAAAGACAATTCAAGTCATTAATTAGGTACTTTTTTTTGTCAAGGTTACTTCTTAAAAAAAAATACTTTTGTAATCCGTTTTATATTAAAAGCAGATGTACGTTTAAAGGACATTTAAAAAAAAAACTTTTTAAAAAAAGTAATTATTAAAATTGTACTTTTTCCAAAACGTACTTCGTTCAGAATATAATTTTTTCAAAAATACTTTTTTCAAAAGCTACTTTTTTCAGTAGCTACTTTTTTCAAAAAGTACTTTTTTCGAAAGATACTTTTTTTCGAAAAGTTCTTTTTTAAAAGGCACATTTTTAAAATGTCTTTTTTTTTTTTTTGAAACGGTATATTTTGTTTAAATGTACTTTTCTAATAGTTATTTATAGTTCTTTTTAGGAACTATTTTCTTTAAATGGTACTTTTTTAAATATTTTTTTTTTCAAAGGTAATTTTATTTAAAGTTATTATTATTTTAAAAGGTACTTTCCATAATAAAAAAGAAAGTTTTACAAAAAGAATTTTTTAAAGACAGTTTGTTGAAAGGTATTTGTACCGAAGCTTGTGGTGTCCTCTAAGCGCTTTAGTTTGTAAAGCTGTTCCTAGTCTATCGCTGAGTAATATCTATCATAAAGCCAAGCAATTTATGATGATGGGTATGGGTACGAGTGGGATTTGATCGCTCGACCGAAGGCTTTATTGTCATCGCGCGAGTTCTCTCCGGTTCGACGTCGCTTTCTGAGCAGCTTATTCGGCTTATATTTTACAAGACCTGCCCCCCTTTCAGAATGTTTCCTTACATTCGGCACTTAATGCCTTGAGTTTTTATGCTATATTATGAGAGATCAATAATAATGGTCGCGGCTCTAATTAAGCTTCATGACGACATTAAGGATAATGGAGCAACGTTTTCGGTTTGCATTGTTGGCAGAAACCACAGAGTAACAAAAAAAAAAAAATACCAACACACACAATGGACATTGAGGCTGTACAATGTATTGTAATAAACCAGAAAAAAAAGAAAGGAAATTAAAAAAGTGCTGTTCACTTCAGTGAAAGTTGGATTAAAAAATAGATTCCACTTTAAAAAAATAGAACTTTCGCGTTTATTTGTTACTGGACTAACGACGCTTCTGCTGCTGTTGCTGCTGGTGATGGCGCTGTTGTGGCTGCCATAACACTTAAATTTTATAAATAAGTTAACAACGGCAGCAACAAAAGAAACTAAAACAAAAAGAAATTCCCATTAAGCGCACAATAGAACACAAGTTTTGTATTTGAGAAGAACAAAACTCTATATGTTGGATAAAAAGCGTAAATTCTGGTGAGAATGAACGGCAAAAATTGGCCGTTAAAATTTTTAACTAGCTAAAGTTTTCACATAGAGGTGAACTATCGGTATTTGTAAAAAGCAAAAACTTTTCTCCTCCTAAAACATTAGCTCCTGTAATCGTCATTGATGTGATGTTTACTTTTTATCACCATTCGCATCATCGTTATTGTCAGGCTTATTAAAATTATAAAAGTTAGAGCAAAAAAAAAAAAAAGCTCCAACAAATGAAAACCTTGCTGGCATTTTAAGCAGTTTTCATTTTTTTTTTGTCTGTTATCTCTTAAATAAAGTAAATCTCGCGCTTAATTCGTCTGAGGCGTTCGTTTGCTGTCTTGGGGAATTAAAAAGTTTACGAAAGCGGTTATTTAACATTTTTAATGCGCCGTGAAAGGTTTAAAAATATTTGTTTTTTTTTTTAATAAATCTATTAAGACAAGACCAGGAGCACAGAAGTTCCCAAGGGATACGTATTTTTTTTTTTTTTTTGGGTGACGAATATATAGACATAATCGGTTTTAATAAGACAGCACAACGAAACTCAGATATTAGGACTATTGATGGGGTAGTGAAGTTTGACTTCGAAATATTCTAACACCAAAGAAAATAAGAAATTTGCGACAAGTGTTCTATTGGCAACAATAAATCGTGTCGTTGAAATGACACAACTCTTGTCTTACTTTTCTTGTGAGGCCACAAACGCCAAGTACCACAATCACTTGAGTCGACCATCGTTTGTATTTCCGCAATTCCTGCTTCTGCATAATTCAATAAAATTCTACGACACGACAAAAAGTATTAATAAGACTCAACAGTTACAGCACGTCCAGCGCTGGGATTTCTGTTGTGTCAATTTTCATTTCTTCTGCACGATAGTGCCTCCCTTCCTCAACTCTTGCGGAGGCTGCACTTGTTTTAATTCCCCTACAAAATTTTGCCAGCACTAGCAAACTGGAGAAAGACGGATGAATGACCATAAAAAATTACTTTTTGTACTCACAAAAAATACGAAAAAAAATCCATAACTAATAATGGCTTTCCTTGAAAACTTTCTTCTGCCAACTGCTTCAATGACTCAGACGCAGTGCTGTTGTAGTATTTCTTGGCACTTGCCAGGAAAACTTAAAACCGTATTCGGTCGATCTGAAGAGGAGTGCTGGAGAAGAAGAACGAAATTCATTATTTTACCATTGACACTTGTGTTTAACCTATTTATGCTGATTTTACGACAAACCATAAATAAGCGAAAAGCAATTGGGATTTGGTCATGAAAGCGCAAATCTATACATACATACATACATATTTGTTTCACTACATACAAACTTTTACGTTTTATAATTGTCAACGAGGACCCGCGCGCACACACACACACACACACACACACACTCAAGCCAGTCTATAAAAATTTGTAAAAAGTGTGTTTGTGTGTACAATTTATAGGTGTCCTAGTGTATAAGTAAGTAAGTATGTAATTTTTAAAACATTTTATTTATGTTTATTTCCTTTTTATATTTATTTTCACCGCCTCACGCAAACAATCGCTTCGATTCGATTCGGTTCTGTTCAGTTCAGTTGAGTTGAGTTGAGCCTGGTTGGCTCAATGACTGTGCAACTGACTGACTGACTGACTCGCCGACCTACTGACGGACTGACTGACTGACGGACTGACTGACTGTCTGACAAGCACCAGCTTGACACATTGTACGAATTTCTTGGTTTGCTTTCCTGTAGTGTTTGTTTTGTTGCTGATTGTGTGACGATGCCAGGCGGGCGTTGTTGATGATAATTGTAATAGAGAAGAAATGGTGTTGATATCGTAACGCCTGGCACACATGACGACGATGATGAAACGACCGGCAAATAATGCCTACTGATGAACATGTTTAGTTAACTTGGTTTTTGTGAAATTACAGTAAAATCTGCCAAAAACTGACATTTTAAGTAGAACAGCTCTTGTTTGTTTTTAGCTACAGTTCAATGTTTTGTTGAACTTTCAACAACATTTTGCACTTTTATACCGAAAAAAGGGAAAAATTTCTCTGAACATCTCCAACCTTTTACACTAAAATGCATGAGTACAGTTTTTAATAACAATATATCCCAGCAAACCAGGCCACTCGTTAAGAACACCGATTGCAAATGTGAACAATTATCTGAAACGAGCGTAAATCGCTTGTGAATCTGCCCGAAATGGTAAGAGAAAATACATCTGCGGGTGGTTTATTCCAACCACATTCACACAGGATTTACACAGGATTCACAGGCTAATCGTAAATAGAATCGTAAATAGTAAATAGACTTTGATGTGCCGTCCCAAACATTAGAGTTGTAGTCCATTTTAGGTCGAATATAAATTGAAAAAAAAATGCATTTTTCTTAACAAGTTTCCTTGAAGTTCGATTTTTATCCTTTATGTGCGAATACTTTAAGCTGGACTTTTCATGCCTTAAGTCTGATGTCAAGACTTTCACTTGTTAGGTAGAATATCTCGAAAATACTGACCCATGTTAGTGCCAAAAAAACCCCGTGAATATGCTGCAGCAACTGAAAGTTAGGACGACAAACTTTCCAAAAGATTTCGAAACGTTTCATCAGTAATTGCCCTTGTTCGCTGGGATATGACAATAAATGTTTGTGTGAGCGCGTGTAACGCATATTTTTCTGCACAAAATTTGACATGTGAAAAACAACAACAAAAGTAATGCAACAGTGTTGAACTGTCGCGTATGAGTTTTTTGTCCCTGCACATACTCGTAATTCATTACCAACGAAATGTGTTGGTGTTGATACAGTCAACGAAATATAAAAATTCAACTAAAAAAAATTTTTTTTAAAAATTTGTGGGGGTTTCGTTTAATAACCCTTGTTGAACAGGAGCACCAACAAAAAACCCAGAAACGAAAACAACAAAACCATTTATTGGATTACACTAGTTTATTTGAGACTACATAAATATGCACGAATGGTGCACACTGTTCATCATAAAATGTACGAAAGGCTCAATTTATGGGCGCTTTGGTTTTTGTTTGCAATTTGCGCCAACCAGCAAATAGTTCATATATATGACTAAAATTTTGAAAATAAAAATATTATTTGTTTGTATTAATCCACCATTAAATTAATACAATATGTATAAATAATTTTTTGGGGTTTTAACATCATCTGGTTTTAATTAAAAAAAAAAAAAACAAAAAACCAACAAAAAAAAGTACATAAATAAACATTTTGAATACAAGGACGACCTGTGAACGCTGTGATCATGAGGGGACAAAAAATTATGGGGTAGAAGTCAAATTCATATTTAGGAAACACAAGGCTATTTACTGGTGCAAATATGTGTGATTCGTATGTGCGAACGTTACTGAACAGCCTCAATCTGCTGGATGTAAATTTATTGCACACAATTCACAGGCGTGAAAGCGTGTAAAAGTAACAAAATAGTAACAAGGAAAAGAGTGTCGTCACCTCCCAGCGGTTATGAACGAAAAATACTCATCTTGAAAAATTTAATATATATTTTGCTGCTCTATAAATAAAAGTCCAAAAGTTTGGTGGTTCGATTTGGCGAATTCAAACGATGCAAAACAAACAGGAAATCGTTTATGCAGTCATTTCAATTATAATTTTTAAAACAAACGGAAAAACGACTTAAAAGACACAAAAGGGCGTCATCTAATTGTTTAACGAAATTTATGAGACATTCAGTCGCCAAATTTTCGAAAAATGTAATAAGTCCAGTAACTTATTAAATTATTTTCTTAGAATTTCTTCACATCCGGTACAACAAGCCTAAGTTTTACCCGGCTTTGCAGTTTCAATCAACTCTAAAGATTAAACTTTAAGTTCCAGAAAAGTTTTTAAGATTTCCACAATTTTTCCCATAATTATTATTTAGCCGCCGTAGGAGGAAAACAAAAACTTTACGACTCGAAAGCCGTGTAAATTTTCACTTTTGCGCAAACTTGACTTGATACGCACGATGAACTCTAAAAGCATGAAATTTGAAATTCTATTCAAGTATTTAAGTATTTCATTTTGAAGCACCCCAGCCATAGTTGCAATAAGCTGCCTTCTCTAGCCTTTCACGTTAAACTAACATGATGTCATGTTAATATAATATGTAGTCAAACAGCAGTTGTTGCAATGGAAACTGCCTCAAATAAATGTCCTTAAAACTTTTATTTGTAACTATGGATTAAAATTTATGCGATGGCTAAACTAAGCAATAGAAATGGGTTTTCAAAAAAAATGTTAAGTCAACCGTTTTTCACGTTAAATATCCATTTCTGTGCGGATTAAATTTTAATATACACATTTTCAGTTCAACATTAAAACGAATATAAATGTGCATTTGGCTCAGAGGTTTTTTAACCATTTTGTAGTATCCTTGTGGCCATCGCTTTCAAAGAATACGTACATATTTGTTTGTTTGTTGTTGTTTTGCTTTTGTACGGAATGAAGCCTTCTTTTGTAGGCAAAAAAAAGACGATGTAAATGCCAGATATTTCTTAATAATTTAAAATTGCTTAACGCAACTATCTTAAAAGCTAATCCGTGTCTTATGCAATTTCTTCTTTTTTTTTTTGCTGCAATTTAAATAAATGTAAAACAAACATTGAAGGTGTGAAAAGAAAGAACACGAAGATTCATGATGGCGCATGTGTAATCTTCGGTGGGTGTTCCAAAGTGAGGCCAGTCGTCAGCATTCATTTAGAGCACTTGCACACACACACATACATACATACTATATATATATTTGTTCTTTAGATATAAAGTAAACATGAAGAAATTGAATAGAATCTCTGTGCCACTTGTACTTGCATTTAATTGCATCCACGTTTAAGACGTTGCAGAACGCAAGGAAGATGAAGATGAATGGAAATTGCTGAAAGTAAACTGAAAAAAAGTGCATACAAGCCTGCTGCACTTTATCAACTAGATCACTTCGATAGAAACTAATTTCCTTAGAGAACAATTCATCTTTTGTAGGAGAAGAGGTAAAACTCTTTGCTTAACGTTTCTTAAACATTTGAATAAGAGGGGCAATTCAGGCATTATGTTTGTTTGGGCTGGAAAAAAAGAAAAGCATAGAACTAAAACTCAAGTAGATTTAAAAATATTAAATGGCCTTCGGTGGAAGGACCGACCACCAGCCAGATTGGTTGTTTGTTTGTGAGTGGGGTTGGTGGTGTGGGGGGGTTGGGCGTAAGTGTACGAACCGCTTTAAGTTTATTTGATTTTGTTCGCTTTTTGGTGTGTTAATGTGTAAGATGGAGAGTGTGTGTATGTGTATTGTTTTTGTTGCTGTATAAACACAATAAATGCTTCATGCAGTATTCAGGAAGTAATCAAGACTGTAATCGTTGTTTGCCATCATAATTTGCATAAGACACTTCTTTAATCTCACTGTATGGTGTGCATTATGAGTTTACACACCACATCTACGAATCTGAGTGCCGGAGCATCTCCGTGTTTGTATGTATGTGTGTGTGTGTGTAAGTGATTTAGTATCTAAGAGACTCAGATTTGTTGCTTACTTTAAAAAAATGTTTGCATTTTAAGTCTATTAATGGTTTTATACCAACCAAAGTTATTCTTTCGTTTGTTTTCTAACTTTTTTTCTTCTATTTTTTCCTTGTTTTATTGTCCCCAAAAGCACACACACACACACGCACACACACACGCACACTGATACACGCTTTTTAAATTGTATTTTTTTTTGTGTGAAGCATTTGTTTGCTTAAATCAGTAGAAGTGTTTTTTCTTGTTCTTGCCGTATTATAAACATGCATGTTGTATTGTGGCAAATATATAACAGCCAAAAAGATAGAATAAACTTTAGAAAAATATATGTATATGTATGTATTTCGAATAACTTGGCCTTTTTAGGTGTGTGTGTGTGTGTGGCTGCGTTTGCATTTGGGCCTGCACAACAACGTTTACGAAAATTTCTCCCTTTTTGTTATTCGACGCCACATTGTATTTAAAGACAATTTGTTCTGCTTGCACAGTTCAAAATCCCCTGAGGTTTCTTTGTTTCTTCTTCTTCTTCTTTTTCTTCTACTTTTTCTAACTCTAACCCTTTCCCAAAACTAGTCGCCTTGCAAGTTTTGTATGAACATGGACACGAATGTGTGTATGTGTGTATGTGTTGTGCGTGTGTTTGTGTGTGTGGTAAGATTATGAAACGTGCATGTCACACACAAAGAGCCCAGTTGAAAGAACGGAGTACACTTTGTGGTTTTCCCTAAATTGTTTTACATTTGTTTCCTTTCTTAGATTTTTATAATGCTGCACTAAATATCACTTGTTTATTGGCCTGGCATCTGTAATAATTCAGCAGCTGCATTTTGAATGCAGTAACAAACGTTTAGTCACCGAAAAGAATAAACGAACCAAAATGTGAACACAGTCCGTATACACCAAACACAAACGAGAAGAGTTTAAGGCGACGTAAAAGGAGCGCCAGAAGATGCCCCTTTTGTTTTTCAGTTTTTACCTTATGAAAATTTGATGAATTTTATTTCTTAGTTTTCGGTTTAGGTTTTTGTTTGTTGGTTGGTTCGCTGGTTGGTTCGCTGGTTGGCTGGTTGGCAAGATGCGAGCCAACTTTGTTGACAAACATGTGTTGAACGTTGTTGCAGCAGCGTTGGCTTATGAGTGTTGCAACAAAGCCAACCATGTATGTAAATACATACGTACACATGCCTGTATGTGTGTATGCAGGTTGTGAGTGTGCATTTATTTTTAAGGATAGCTGACATCTTGTTTTTTGCAACTCTTCTGTGTATGTGTTGAGGATTTGCTGAAACTAAAGGATTGTTTATGCACTTTCATACATACATACGTTGCTGGGAAATGTAAATTGTCTTGTATGGCTGTAAGGTGAAATTCTTTTCATGCGCCAGTGTGTGCGTCTGTGCGTCTGTGCGTTTTTCATTTGGTGTGTAAGTTTTGTTAAAGACAAGTGTTATTTATTTAAACTGAGCGGCATTGTACAGTGTTTTAGAATCTAAGGAAAAGTTAAATCTGCAGTGAATATGTGAAGGTTTTTCGTGCTCGTACATTTCATCATTTCAAAATTGGAAATTATTTACTACTTCAATAGAGAAACGATCTCGAGTTTATCAGATTTGGTGCGACATATAGAAAGGCAGGGCTTCAAAGTTGTTGAAATATTTCTTAACAAAATAATGGTTTTGTTTGTCCAAATTATCGGGCCGCTGTAAAGCACTGAATGAGATTCAAATCAATCAATTAATTGCTGTTGCCAGTAACTGTTCCCAGTGTCCGTTCACTTGATGGAAGCATTTACAAAAGAATCTTGTGTCCAGAGCTTTAAGGATTCAACCTGTGCAGCTATTAAAACCAAACTATCATCTTATACGCCGATAATTCCGTAAATGCCGCGAAGGCATTTAAACTTTAATGTCATCAAACTGTCTCTACATCTATAAAAGTATATATTTCTTTGCTTTGTTAGGATTTAAAGTAAAAAAACGATTACAATATTTTTACGCTACTCCTTGATTAAAGGAGGAAAAACTGAAGCGCACAAAAGTTAAACACAATTTCTTTGAACTTAAACACAGAAGCGATAACAAAAAGCTTGAGTCGTCAGGTGGACATTTGACAATAAATCTGTAGTTTTGTCCAAAAATTTGCATTGCCTGAAACACTGTCTTGCGCCGTGGAATAACAAAGATGCTCATATGTAAATAAAACGAGACGAACCGTGAAGCAGGCAAGCAGACAGTGCGTCATTTGGCGGGCCGGGGTGTGAGTGACTGCATGACTGACAGAGTTGCTTAGAATGTGTGTTGTTTGAAGAATTATTTATGTTATAAAAATGTGCAATTTGCCTTGAAGCAAATTGGATATCTAAGATTGTTTTATGAAGATAAAACGTTGTTGTTTAAATTATGAAAATTTTATTTATGATGTTTCCAAAAAGGGGAGATGGTGTTCGTTGCAAAGACTAGCCTTTCAAATAAAAGTTTTATACATAAAATTTAAGCACTTTTTGTTTGGATTTGCCAACAAAACCGACTCAAAACTATTTTCGATCACTAAATATTAAATAAAAATTGGAAAACAATAAAACTTAATACATATTGAAAAGTTTTTTTTCCACAAATATGCTCTCAATTTCAATTTCCTTTAGGTATTCTTGCTTTTCCCTTCTGCTTCTTCTCCTTCTCGCTCTCCATCCCATTGGCCAATAATTCACTATTCGTTCAAATTTAGTTACATTCCTTACGGTGAAGCAAGAAAATCAGTAAATAAATGATGGAAAAAAAAGACAAACAGAAAAAATTAAACTAAAAATAACTTAAAATCATCTAAAAGAGGGTTATGCTGAGTTTGAGTTTAGTTCAGTCGAGTTTGTTATAATCCTCGTTATACACTTTAGACCCAAGTGACCTTTATTTTTTTGCACATCCTTTTGTTGCTAATGCTCTTCTGTTTTGTTTTTTTTTTTTTTTTTCATTTTGCGACTCAGTCTCATACAGTTTTGGTAGGTTTGTAGAACTTGTAGAGATTCCAGATTGCAACACACCAGCAACACGAACTAATAACAACTACAAACAGAATTGGTTCATTCAGGCGAATGTTAACACTTGCTCAGGTGGAAAAATTGCAGTGTCATATTACCGTTTTCCCCCCACCCCCTTATAGCTGAAATTGGAAAGGTGCAAAAAAGAAAAAAAGGACAAGACAAGAACACAGCAACTGCACATTTAAGTGCCCTACATCAGTATTACAGCTTGAGAAACACAAACAGGCACTCATATATGTATGTGCAATATGTGTATGTAGCTTTGCAAAACTGCCAAGAAATCGTCAATCATTCAGAAAAGTAGATGAGACCACTGAAGCACAAAATACACACAGTGGCCAACTTTAAGGACACTCGTCCTGAAAGTCTAAGCCTCAAAAACTTTTAACAAAATTGTAAGTGGCATTGCTTTAAAATTTAAAAGAAAGCCAAAACTATTGTGAAACTTACGTGGTATCAAGTCAAATAAGAAAGTTCGTTAAAGCCGAACATAATGTATTTAGTTCGTAGCCAACATGCCTTAACGACGCTTTATGGTTGTCCCTTGACATATCATGTTTGATACCAATTATTATAACGTTTGCTTGAAATAGTTTAATATTTTTTTATAAAAACAAAAAACCCGAAAAATATTATTGCATTTTAACTGTTTTTCAGCCAGCGACAAAATATGAAAAGCGTCACTCTCAAGAGTTAGTAAGATTTTTACGGAAGCAATAAAACTTTTGAAACGCCTTCTCTGAATTCATTTAACCATCTATCATCACCCAGTCTTTCTGTGATTTGCAAATATGGATTTAAATAGATATAAGTAAGTAAAACGTTTTTTACTCAGAGTAAGACTTCTTCTTCTTCTTCTTCTTTTGGCGCTACAGTCCGTGGTGAACCTGGGCCTCAACCAGCAAAGTTTTCCAGCTGGCACGGTCTTTAGCCAGCGTTCTCCAATTTTGCATACCAAGGTGGTTGAGGTCCCTCTCCACTTGTGTGCGCCATCGGTTCCGTGGGCGTCCTGCGGGTTGTACGGCGACATGAGCCTAACCAGGCGCCTACGGATCCAACGGCTAAGATGGTTGGGCCATGTAGAGCGCATGGAGAATACTGCTCCGACCCGTAGAATCTTCGATTCCGAACCTGTGGGACAACGCAGTAGAGGACTCAGAGTAAGACTGTTATATAATATATGTACGAGTATATAATATTATTTTACAAGGATAATGATAACAATTGCAAAACTCCTGCTAAGAGAGTTTTGAGTTCTTTTATCCCACTCCTACTTAAATCTAATCCAGTATTATTTGAAATGATGGAAAATAATCTCCTTGTTTGTTTGTTAAATTGTTATTTTATTAATTTTTGATTGTGAACTCAATATGTTGACATATAACACATCATTCCATTACACTTTAGGCAAAGAACATGTTTGAAGAAGTTTGGTGGACCATAAAAACTTGTTATTTGATTAGATGAAAAACTATTGGGCATATTTTTCCGTCTTTTAGTTTCTTAAAGCTTTAAGTTTTGAGTTAAATTAAGGAAATACTTTATTGGCAGCCAGCTTAAATATTCCAATAAATCATCAGCCGCCAACTTCACTGCCTTGAGTGCTGTCAAGCTAAAAAATTAAACACTGATGTGTTTTTTAAGATCGATTTCACATTCACATACTTAGAAAGTGTATAAGCGTAAAGAATTTTCGTAGATAAATGACAAATGAGGTTGAAGAAAAAGTTTGGCCACTAGGGAAATATGTTTTCATACATGTACAAACATATATGTGCGTATGTATATGTGCGTAAGTATGTAGGCACACATTTTTTAATTTAGATTTAGCGAGGAACAACAGCTTTTTAGATATTCAAATACAATAATGTTTTAATTAAGTTTCCTTTTCCGATATTAGTATATCAGGAAGTACATCCTGTACTTCTAAGGAAAGTTTATAAAAAATGATCCGGTTTATTGTTCATTTTGCTGATGAGTGACATACATATTTAACCGAAAATGATAAGCGTGTTACAAGTAGGCCTTAATATTTATGTGAAAAGTTGTCTTTTTTTTTGTTAATATTATATTGACATGTGTTATTTTTCCTCAATAAAAATTCTTTTTCACAATTCACTTAAATCAAATTTTAGAAATGACAACAAACCACAATTCATTTTTTCATCTCTCCGCCATTTGCTTTCCTTTTTTTTTTCTTCGAAGTCAAAACCAAATACATGTTTATGGTTTTTTACTTGGTTAACTGTCTTCTTACGCCACCACGTACATAAATACTACATAAATACTTATGTATGTATTTATATACATTTGTACATACATATGTATGTATGTATGTATTCATCGTTGTTATAGAAATGTTTTTGTTCGTTTGTTAAATGCAGCTTGAGCTTCATTTCCAATTTCATATTGGTCTCACGTGCAACAACTGTAAAATTTTGGCAGTTGTTACAATGAAATTCAAGAAAGAATATCGATACAAGCTGTCAATTGTGTATAAACGTTTGTGTGCGCCAGTATGAGAGTGTGTCAGCTGTAAGTAAGTATGAGCTTTTGTGTATCTCTTTTAAGGACGACCATGACGTTGACGATGACGATAACGATGACGACGACGTTTATATGTATGTACTTGCATTTGTTGTTCTTTTCACTGTTACACAGCAGTTTGACTTGCTTGCCATTGTACGAGTATTTTTCGAAGTTTTGTTAGTGTTGAAATAGACATTTGAAAACAGAAAAATACGAGTACCATCTGATATAACAAACACGATTTTCATAATGGCAACGTTTAGTGCAAATTGTTCAACAACCACAGAACAAAAACATTTCAACAAACACAAACACAAACACAAACACAAACACAGGCAGACGCACTCACACACCCAGGCAAACCAAAACTGGCAGTGTCCAACAGTACGTACATATGTATATATGTGTATGCGTGTGTGCCTGTGTGCGTGTGTGTTTGAGCTCAACAGCACAAAGTATTATCGCTTAAAATTATGTAACTTGACTCTAAATTAGGAAGCTGGAAAAATTGTATACGATTGTGGATTTTATCTCATGTACGAGTATAATGAAAGGGGAAATTTGTTTTTTGATGGGTTTTAAGCAGAATTTCATTTAACTGTTACAGTGGGATTATTATTCTCGTAAATTGTTGATACGCCATAAACACGCACACGTTTAATCGTAAAAAATATATTTTATAACCTTAAAAGCAGTGCCAAGTAATCGACCGAAAAATGTTTTAAAATTTCAAATATATTGTACATATTTCATAATAAAATTTAAATTAACACAAGAGTTCCTTTAGAAGTATAATTATGTAAATATATGAAAATATCCCAACAAAAGCAATTTTTAAGAAGAACCGAAGAAACGCGACACAAACCGAAACGAGATTTATTCTAAATTTGTATTGATTTTCAGTTAATTGGTTTCGAGGTTCATAATTTTAGCTGAAAAATTTGATTTTTTCCCATTAAAAATAGACTATTTTAAAATGTAAATTCAACAAAATACTTTTTAAAAAGTATTTAAAAAAAATTATATTTCGAAAAAGTATTTCTTCAAAAGTACATTTCAAAGAAACTAAAAAAATACATAAATATGTTAAAAAAGTATCTATTAAAAAAGTCTGTTTTAAAAAATGTACCAACTTTTTAGAAAAGTACTTTTTAAAAAACTACCTCTTGGGAGAAATACTTTAGAATATTACTTTTTAAAAAAGCACCTATTCAAAAATAACCTTTTCTTAAAAAGAACCTACTAGAAAAGTACCTTTTAAAAACGTGCCTTTTTAAAAAAGAGTCGTTTACAAAAATGTTCTTAGATAAGAACCTTTAATAATTTGATTTCTTAAAATTATACTGTAAAAAAAAATCTCAATTAAAAGTTATTTAAAAGAACTGGCTTTTAAAAGAAGCGCCTTACAAAAATTCACTTAAAAAAAGGACCTTTTAAACGTTTTCTTTTTCAAAAAATATGTAATTTAATAAATTATCTTTTAAAAAAGGCCGTTTTTAAAGAAATAGCTTGTAAAAACAGCACCTATTAAAAAAGTATCGAACAAAAATTTCAATAAAAACATTCTTTTCAAAAATAAACCTTTTTGGAAAGTGCGGGTTTTGAAGTAAAGCACCTTTTAGAATTATATTTTAAAAGAGTAGCTTTTAAAAGTTTTAGCTTTAAGAGAAAATATACATATTACTGGTAATAATAAAAGAGGATAAATCAGGATTTATTGTAATTTTAATTATAACAAATATGTAGATAATAATAAAAAAGGAACTTTGCTCAGTATCTTTTTAACTATATGAATACTTTTTCTTCAGGTTGGTACGAAATACATTCATACATACGTATGTATCTTCTTCTTCTTCTTCTTCTTTTGGCGCTACAGTCCGTGGTGAACCTGGGCCTCAACCAACAAAGTTTTCCAGCTGGCACGGTCTTTAGCCAACGTTCTCCAATTGTGCACACCAAGTTGGTTGAGGTCCCTCTCCACTTGTGTGCGCCATCGGTATGAAATATATTTGTAAATACATGTGCACATACATATACTTACATATCTATGCCAGTCAACCAAGATATAAAATCTATATATATGTAAAGGGTGGTTAAATTGTATGGGCCGATGTTGAGCCGTCCACCTCAACTCGTCGTCGTTCCCAACAATTGCACCTCTCACGCTCGTCGTTGATGAACATTATGCATAAAGACTTGCATTTACACGCTTACAAGGTGCAATTGGCTCAAGAACTAAAGCCTCTTGACCATTCCAAACGTCGTGAATGGGCAGAATGGTGGCAAGAAATGGCAACAGTGGATGATCAATTTTCGAAGAAAATCATCTTCAGTGATGAGGCACATTTTCACCTCAGTGGATTCGTCAATAAACAGAATTGCCGCATTTGGGCGAATGAGAATTCAAGAGTGATTGTCGAAAAACCAATGCACCCACAAAGAGTGACTGTTTGGTGCGGTTTATGGGCTGGCGCCATCATCGGGCCGTATTTTTTCCAAAATGAGGCCGGTCAGGCAGTTACTGTGAATGGTGTTCGCTATCGTGAGATGATAACGAACTTTTTATGCCCCGAATTGGAAGATATGGATGTGGACGATATGTGGTTTCAGCAGGACGGTGCCACTTGCCACACAGCTAACGTTGCATGCAATATTTAAAATAAATAAATTAAGAACAATCTATTCCACTCATTTACATTGTATTCGAATTTATATTTTACCATTTTGTAGTAATCATTCAGAAGCTTATCCAAACTTTTACGAACACCACTTACCGACATTACTGGAATGCCTGCGCGCTGCCACAAAATGATGATACCTCTCAAAACTTCTTGTTTAAAAGCACCCAGCTTTCGAATTCTACCAGCGTTATGCCGAAGATGTAAAAAGAAATTAATAACATCACCCTTAGTTGGTAATTTAGTGTTGTTTAATTCACTGATAGTAAAAGACATTTTTTAGTTTATTTAAATTAATTCTTGACACGACACGATTAAATATTGATAATTCCAACAGATATTTCATGGATAATACAAAAATAAATAAACTATGAGAGTAATAACGGTACTACTTCCATTATTAGAGGATTTAAACTAACTCGAATTTACTTAATCTCCCGTTAACGTCTAACCGAAAGATGGATTTCCGGGTATAAAATTTTGTACGAAAAATTTCAAATCAATTTAAAATCACATTTCCTAGGCTCGACAAAAAACATGAATTTTTTTCTTATAGATCTACCGGAATTATGGAAATATTTCATAAGAACAGCCTTAACTATTAGAACGGTTATATTGAGGTCAATGAATATTAAAGATGACCATTGGCCTCCCCGAGACAAAAACATCGATATATCGCACTGTGAGATCCGACAGTAAATACAGAAAATCTGACAAAAATACTCAAAAAGGTAACCCCTACATTCGGCAAAAAACATAAATTGTATTTTTTAACAGTTCTGTTGGAAATATCGAAAAACTTCTTTAACAAAAGTTTAATGATTTTTTGCGGGCTTTAATTTTCTGACAATAGGGTGGTACATTAGGGTGGTAGAAACAGAGATCTGGTAGGTAAATACTAGAATGAGATATTTGAGGTTAATGACTATTAAATCAAAATATTGGCCTCCTCAAGACGAAAACATCGATATATCACACTTTGAGATAGGACTATAAATGTCGAAGATATAACGAAAAATGTGGTTTGGCGACCCCTACTTTCGGCAAAAAAATTTAAAAATTTTTTTTTCAAAACTGCCTTGCAACAATACTTTATATTCTGTGGTGTACGGCGAACTTTTTTTTTCGAGACGCCCTAGTATACATGTATTGTACGCTGGATCGAACAAAAAAAAAAACAAATCATTGTACACGTGTCGTTACAAAAATCTTCCTGTATAAATACAAGTTTATGTCACTGATGTACACACACGCACACACGCACACACACACACACACACACCTGCGAACTTGCAGGAACATTAAGATTTCTGCCTTCAGTGGACGCATTAAAACCCAGCACGACCACGACCATTCATACGTATGTATGTACATGCATAAATGTATGTATTTATGTAGGAAAATGTGTGGTATTTGTTGGTTCTCTGCTGGAATCTCATTAAAATCATTTCGATTTTCTATTTTTTCGTGCGTTTGATTTGTGCGATTGTTTTGACATTCGATACACGCACTCAATTGATAACTTTTTATGCCCCTACGAGAACGAAATTGTAGATTTAAGGTGTTTCGGTACGTTTAGAGACAAAATGTGATGTGGATGTACATACATACATACATATATACAATATATGACTTCATTAACTTTTTCGAATGGAAATCTCTCAGCAATTTATTTCCAGATATACATACATACATACATATTGTTGGAAGGATAATTTTAATGGATATTATTGAAAATATGTACATATGTATGTATGTATGTATGTGTGTGTGCATATTGTTGATTATAAAAACTTCTTTTTACAAATTTTGCTGAATATCTATCATGTTACATGTTGTTTGTGATTTCTTTCTTATCTTCTAAAATATTTAAAAAAAAAGTTCGACTTTACAATCAATTTGGATTTATAATAGATACAAAATTTGCAGGCGCATAATAATTGTAAACATTTCATGTTTAAGGTCATAATTTAAAATCAAAGCCTCCTTTTAAAGGCTGAATATTCAGCAAATTGATTTATAAAATTTTAATTAGGATACCGTTTTTAACTTGATTTTCATTTAAATTTAAATGCCCTTAAAACTCATTTTTCAATTTTTTTTTTTTTATAAATCTTTTCTTTTTATAGCTTGAGTTTTTATCGTTGCTTTTATATGAATTTAATATGCAATTCTCGGGTGTTTTTTTTTTCTTGCTGCTTGTAAAACATTTAAATCACAAATAATAGCAGAGCCCAACTACATTAAATATCATAAATTGTTGGAGCCCTTATGGAACGTAAGAATGTGCCCTAGTCAAGTTTATCTGGAGCAATACTTGAAGGAAGAAAAGTAAATAACTAAAACGTCTTCCTTCGTCTTATTAAAAGCGTTTTTAAACAAGTATGTGTCAGGACTAGTTACATGTTTAAAACCAAACACATCCATACACTTATTAAAACAAAAACTAGGGAAGTAGTGAAATCTGGCCGGCGCTATTCAACTGGCTTTCAGTCTACAGCACGTGCAAGTGTTTCACTTTTGTTTTACCAAATCTATGACGCTGTGTTCCAGACTCTCTGCCAGCGTTAGCAAAAGCTGGATGAGAAAGGTTTAGCATTCGAGCTTTATGGTTTCTAAGCGATTTTTCAGACAGCCACCTGTAGCAATAATCTATGTTTGGTGTCTAGAAAACATGTTAAAAACTGTTCAAATATTTAAACAAATTATAGTTGTTCATAAGTTTCTGCTCTCGTGCAGAAAAACTCTCTTCAGAATCATACGCAGCATTTTTTCATAGATAAAAAAAATTTCCGAAAAATAGAACTTTGTTTTCGCCGAAATTAATTTGCACATGAGAAACTCATTTCCGTAAAATCGGATTTTAGAAGTTTTAAAGCATAATCCTTCTATTTAGAAAACTCTTCAGTTATCTTAGTAAAATCTTGAAAAAGTGCAAATTAAAAAGAATTTAAATATAGTAAAGGCCCTACTCAGACAGATAGACAGACAGACAGACGGATAGAATTTCTGTCAAATCTGTTTGGCAGGAAACAAAAAAAAAAGGAAGATAAATCGTGGATGCGATAAGAATTAAAGCGCTAGAAAAATCTTCACAAATGGCCGACAAGTTGCCGGCTTTTAGTTTCGTAGGGTACCCATTTAAGTTTCAGAAACAACTGGCTGTCAGACCCAACAGACTGACATAAAAGAACACAGGCATGTCGTCGTATGTAAATGTCTAATTTTCTTACAACTCGACGGTTGTGTTATGTGCTCGACTATGTGGAATATTGTGTTGTTGCCGCTGAACACGTACAGACATTTGGGTGCAGCAACAAGAGCGGATGTCTGAACTCGTATGTATCTACATTCAACAAAATTTGCATAAACTTTTCGCAGCAAACATTACAATTGTATTCGACTGCACACACACACACACACACACACACACAAATTACAACAAGATTAAATTTAAGAAGAGATTAACAAAACCTTTATAATATTTTGTTTCACGCAGCAGGATGGCTGGCAGCCGAAAAAGCGTATGTCGATTTTTCCCTAAGAAAACTCAACTTTTAATTCAGAAATCTGTAAAATTAATGCGCTCACTTTTCGCCAACAACAAATTAAGAGCTGCGGCTGCACTACGCGTTTCGGCCTGGAAGAAATTGTGTTTTTAACATCGATTTGCGTTCAATCCATGTTCAGCCAACGATATGTGTGTGCATGCGTCTGCTAAAGTATTCGTATGTACTAAATTCTTGCATACTCTTGTACTCTTTGGTGCTTGCTGGCATTTGCTAATAAATTTCTTGTTTTCTTGTTTGTTTTCGTGCCTTAAATTTATACACGCGAGAATTTTGTATATTACTAAATGTGACACACACACACACACATATACACACACACACACACACACACATGCATTGTGTTACTTACATACATACATATATGAGTAACTAATGCCAACTGCTTGTTAGCCAGCCAGCATTTTATGAAATTGAATTCTATGAATTGAATTTTTTTATATAACTTGAAATGTTTTCTGTGGGGAAACGGTTACCTTAGGCGCTACTCCTCTGAAAGTGTGTGCACTTATTTTATGTAAATTTATTGGTTCAGGCGCAACAGAGCGATCCTCAGGAAATCTCAACTTGAAAAAACACAAGCAGCCTTTATGGCTGTGAAACAGCAACATATTAATAGAACAAACAGAGCTATTGAAATGGGCGAATTTTCAGTCATTCATATGACATACCAACGATCACGTCCCTGGGCAGAGACAAGCAATCCCACTATATCCATTCACACACTTGTCATCGGTAAATGAGTTGTATACAAGTGTGTTCATAATTACCAGTTTATTGTAGTGTGTTAGAAAAACTATTGTCAGAGACAAGCAAATTTCAGGCATATTATTATTGCTCCCAATCATATGCCTTCATTTGTAGGCGATAGCAAACATGTCAATATCGGTTGCCTGGTAAAAAGTTGCGCCAACACTCAGGCGAATGCTGACAGGGTATAGTATGTAATAGCTTTTATGTTGACATACCCTTTAGTTTGGGTTGACTTGGTTGCAGCGTACAATTGAAGACTGCATTGTGGAAAAGGGAAGTAGAATAGAATAACAGCAATTAATCCGTTCTTGGAATGCTTTTCATTACAAAAACAAGCAAAAAAAAAAATTGGTGAAATCTGTAAAACACCCGCCAACAAAATTTGTGTTTTTTTTTTAGGGAATTTGATAGAAAGACTCAATCAAAATCCTGGAGAAAATTAAACACCTGACATGCAATATTTGAGCTGAAGAGAAAATTACAATAAAACCGGCAGATATATGAGTACATAAAAGCACACCGAGGGAACAACAATATTTTATATTGTTTCCGTTTAAAAGATCAAACGCCATAAATTTGTTTTAGTCAGATCAGACTGGTCTTATACGATTGCTACAAAAATGTTAAGGCGGCGCTAATAATTCATGCTTTCTCTAGAACAATCACAAAGTGTGACTACGCAAAACTACAACAGAGCGGAACAGAGCCACTAAGAGAATTTGGTGTATGTTTCACACTTTTCTTTGGGTCTGGCTTTGCTGTTGATGAAATCAACTAACCTGGCTTGAAAACAAATTTGGAAATAATAATTTTTCAGCTCGGCGTACCTTGCGGTTGTAATGTTTAATTTATTCTCGTTTCCTTATTCCTGTTTTCAGTTTTATTTAATATATTTCTTATTGCGCGAGCAAAACTTCAATTGATTACAACAACTAAATTTTAATTGCCTTCAAAATTTGCCATTACGGCGATTTGTAAAGAAGGACACCTGTCCTCCCTTGAACACTAGTCCAAAAATGCAAGTTCATTTTTTCCCCAAAAATGTGCAGGCTGTCCAATACTTCAAAAAGTCCAACAATTCAAACTTAATCTTTTCTGCAAACTTAATATCTATTTATTTGTTATCGATTTAATTTACGTGAAACTGTAAAGGAATTACGCGCAAATTTTAAACATGTGCTTTGACCTATTTGATATAATTTTTTATAGTAGGAAAAAAAATATGGCAAACGAAAACTTTTCAAAATATTTAATATATTATATGCGCTGAATTAGGGAAATGTTTGGCCTAAATGCAGAGCTGGTATGAACTTCGTGGCAAACATGTACATATTTTTCAAACGTAAAAGTATTTATTACAATAAAACTTTCTTGATTGAAACAACAAATTTTTTACTGGCGCTTTTCGAAAATCTGCTCCGGCTTGTCTCAACAATATTTTCCGATCATTTTTTTCTACCATACAATTGCAGACGTTATTTGAAGTTAAACTGACACGTTGTTGAATGGCTTTACATACATAATGTTTGCTTGGCAATGAATCATATCAAATGGGCGCTTAAATCTCAAATATGTATGTATTTTTCATTATTAAAACATGCAGAAAAGGCACTTTATTATACTCGTGGCCTTAAAGAATTCCAAGGCATAAATCAATATACATACATACATACATACATACACACAGAGCTCTATAAAATGGACGAACAAATTTAATTACACAGCATGAAATCAGTTTTCAAATTTATGGCCAGCTAACGGGCGACTGTCGTCCAGTAAAAAAGAACTCTTCACGTCGTTCTGCTGACGTTGTCCCCTCACGGGAATGTCAATCTGTTTAGACACACAAAGAAAACATCACTGCCACTTAACAAAAACTTCTCCGTTTTAAGCGTCATTAAGTAAAAAGTGGTGAAAAAAAATTTGAAAAGAGACAAGTTCCAGCCCTGCTGGTGCTGCTGATGTAGCTGTTGCTGTTGCTGTTACTGTTACTGTAGATAATGTTGTTGTCATTGTTTTACAGGCCGATCATTTGTCGTGTCTTGTTTCGTAGACTCTTCTCATATTTTATGGAAATGTTGGTTGCTGTTTTTCCTCCCTGTTTTTGACTTGTTTTGTTTTTCGCGCCTTTTGTGATTTTTCTTTACTTTTATTGTTGCAATATTTTATATTTTCTGTCTTGTGAATGCTGTTTTGTTGAGAACAGCACTGCTGCAGGATATGGAAATTTTTGTGTGCAAGTCGTAGGTATTGTTGCACATTTTATAGTTATGAGATTCCTTCACATAACTATTTCCACACAATGGACCTACATACACTATTGTGACTGTATCTTTTCTATCACGAGTACAACCATTGTGTAACCAGCAAAGAATAAAAACAAAGCAAAAAAAAAAAAAAAAAGGAAAATTACTTAAAACGGCACAAGCTTGTATGTCAATGTAACAATTAAGACAAAAGCTTCTTTCTTTCTTTTTTAGATTCCATAAAAGTGTTAATATTTTAAAACAGATGAAACTAATGCTAAAAAGGTCTTCAGAAAACTGTAAACAAGTGATATATTCTGAAAAGAGGAAATAAATTTAAAGCAGTTAGAGGCTTTAAATAGAGTGGACTTTACATAGCAAAAATTATATGGTCAAGGTAGCAACATAATATAGTTCAATTAGTGTTAGACTTACATCGCTTAACACATAAATGTTTTATTAATTGAAGGGAACTTGTTCTAGTCCCAACCAACCATACCATTTTTCCAACCAACTATATATATTTTTGTCGTAAGCAATCTTTTTTTTTTACTTCATCAATCAATCATTCTGATGATACTAACAGTCATTTAAATGCTATTCTTCTCATGATCAAAAATACTGTCGTTATGTGCAACAATATTATTGTCCTTCTAAACCATAGTATTTCCCTGGCCAATTATTTTGCTCATAAACTTCTTCGTGTCTTGCTCTGCAATAACAATCAATTTCATTTTATGGAATGTTATAATAAATATTTTAAAACATAATACGCTATAAAATTATAATCTAAGATAATTTCTAACAAATTGCTGTCGATTTAGGGACCATTAAAACAACAACATGAGAAAGCACAATTGACAGGCTGTTATATGGTGTTAATTATGATCATAATTTGGTAATACAAAGAATTATCTATAAAAATAATTGCCTGGTACAGATTCTGAAGTTGATTTACAAGAGCAGCTGGCACTATGGCTTAATCTGATGCCGGACAATAGTATGGTTGCAACAATTATGTGGTTGGATAAGACAAAGACCGCGTAAAAACTAAATAAGTCTTATAATGGTTGGTCACGATGTCTACTTCAAAGCTTTTGAGTAGGACGCAAGATTTTTCTCATCAAATTCAGTTCTTTCTTATGTTTTTCTTATTAGTAATTATTGAATATTCTAGAATACCCAAAAATCATTTATTTTCTGAGAAACTCGTATATGATTAAAACAAAATTAATGTTTATGATAACAATGGCTGGTTCTTTCGGAGAACATACATTTGTTGTATGCTTCTCATACTCGTGTTAATATTAAATAATTTTTTTTTTTATTGGATATCACTTGCCATTTTCATAATATTATTAATAATTATGTACAAGCATATTTTCAAATTCTTAAGCAGGTACTATAAAATTACATAAAACTAAGCGAGCACATATTTATGGTGGCACAAACTATAATCTAAACGATAATATGGTATTTACACGATGTTCTAGTGTTGCTGTAACAATGTTAAAAAATGTCTGCTGCAACACGTTTACTAAAAACATTAAACGCTCGGCGGATGTTAAGGGTCTTAACAAACTTTTACAATAGCAATATATATTTGTTATAAAAGTAATTTGAAAATATTTGAAAAGTATCATAAATTCGTGATGTTACGACCGCAGCAGTTATGACGGCAAAATATAAAATAGATATTTTGGAGAAAAGTAAAACTAAACAATAATGAAAGGACTGTGTGGAAAATCTCACCATAAGTTGTTGGCTCCAACATTTTTAAATCGTAGTAGTTGCAAACTTGAGGCAGTTCACTGTTTGGGGGGATTTCATTGCTATTAACATGTGAAACGAATGATGAAAGTGGATTCCTGCTGAGGGAAGAGAAAACGAGCTGAACTGTATCATGTGCCACTCGCATAGAAATGAATTTAAAGGCTTTTTGCAACTTTAAAAATCCCCTTCGCTATTCAGTCGGCCATCTCATATGATAATTAATACATTTGTATATTTTAATGTAGAGATGGAACTGCAGTGAAATATGTAAAAGTCCCCATTTTGGTGGAAACTCTGGGCAAATCCCATTTCGAGATTAGTTTATCAATTGCATTGTTTTGCTTTCATGCTGCCACCTGCAAAAAGATAAGGAAAAGATGGCTTTTAAATTAATCAGCTGAAGTATTTTTGTAGCTGTAGCTGTAGCTTGTAGTAAAAGAGTGATCAAAGTAGGATTTCGTTTGCCTCCTCTTTTATATTTTCTGGAAAATCCAGATTGATTTATCAAAATGCCGAGAATTTTCGGAAACACCTGCCCCCTAAACTATCGTATGATTATATATATGTTGAAATATATTTCATCCAGTCGATAGCCTTTGCCGTTGGTGTTTTATTGTTAAAGATTTTTTGTCATATAAATTGTAATAAATAAATATATTTTATTTTTGTTAAAAGAATACAACTAAAAACAATTTATAAAACTTATAGAATTAGAGAGTTTCAAAATGAATCAAATTTTATTCGAAAACTTTGCCGCGTATTCTCCAGATCAATATTTCTACCAGTTATACAGCCAACAGTGTAAAAGAAATTCATGTTGCTGTCTTCCCATTCGGGAAGTAATAATTTCATGTTGTTCAAATGAAATAAACTTTCAGCAAATTACATTTTGTACACACACACACACACACACACACACACAAAGGCAGAAACAAAAACAATTTTGTAATTTACCTTGATATCTGTCGTGAAACATACGGATGGATACTTAAGAGGGAACACACATAAATATATAAATTTAGTTTATGACACTTAAAACCCCCCCGCATGTACTTGCCACCGACAAGTTTTTACTTGCGAAAGTTGTAAACAATCCAAGCAAAACAGTCTTTTGATAAAATCTTTTGCAGGATCACGATAAAATCTTAATAAACATTTTCTTCTCATATCTGGGCGCGGGTGTGTTGATGCAAACGAGCACAAGTAATTTAACAATCTTTTAGGAATTCACATAAAAAAAATAAAAAAAAACGTTGTAATACAATCAACACCTTCAACCATTCAAGAAACTTTTGTTTGCTTTTACTTTGCATTCATATTCACAGCGGCAGCCGCACTAGAGGAACTCGTACGTTGGTTACACATCCTTTTGTCTCGCGTATTTAGCAACACGAAAGTAAAAGACAAAAACGAATATTTCGTGTTGCACATTTCAGTTGGCAGTGCAGTGCACAGCCACTATTTCTTTTCTCTTCTCTTCTCCACACTTCTCTTCGGTTTTGTTTTGTTTTGTTTTCTTTACTTTATTATATTGTTTTTTATTTTGCGTTCATAATTCCAATGTAGGTGAAGGGCGTTCGTTTGTATTCTTACGTGCTTTTGAATGTACGATTTCATTTCGAAAGAACAAAGATATGCAATATTATGCGAGGGCAGTGCTGGGAACTTCCAATCAGCTGATCTTTTTTTTTCTATGATTTGATTGTTTTTTTTTTTTTTTGAATTGGCGCAAAGGAGTTTTTAGTCGCCTTAAATTTATATCATTTAAATTAAAAAATATGGCTTTAATTTGTGTTTGCCAGCACAAACTTTGTGTTTGTGAAAAAGTTTTTAGAATATTTTTCTTTCATTTATACGCCAAGACAAGACCAGCTCCCGGGGCGGTATTTTTACATATAACGAAATATAAACTTTGAATACATTTATCAACAGGTTTCCAAGTCTAGTGTTCAATCGGAGAATATTGAATATTTGAACTTCATTTAATAATACTGAAAATTATAAATAGAAAATAGTGGAAATAAAATCACATTGTCACTTTTTTAAAGCAAAATTTTTCAAGTCTAACTTTTATAAAATTCTAAATAATAATAAACTAATAAAAAATATAAAAAATAATATAAAAATATAAATTTTATAAACGTTTTAAAACCGTTCATTTCTGCGTCTTGCCCCGACTTTGCGTGCGTTACGATTAAACCTTAAGTTTTGTTTAAAATTTATTTGTAAACAAAACCGGCGAAAATGGTAAGTTTTCTATTAATTATTTTGGAGCAACGCTTTCGCCAATAATGGATCAACAAATTCTCAATCTGTTTCTTTCAGTGCAGCTGGCTGGTTTTTTTCCATATTTCAGAACGTACGACACCAGCATGGACTGACTGTGTTATTGAAATTCATACCAGCAACATTTGGAACAGGACAAAAAAAAAAACACAAAACCGTACCAGAACGAGAATAATACGCACACGATGTCTGCTTGTTAGAAAATTTAATAGAGTGTGCCTGCAGTGCAGCTGTGCATGTGTGTGTGTGCGTGCGTATGTGTGGGCTGACATTTGCTGCATCACTAAACCTGCCATCAACTATTTGTACTTGTAACATAAAATCCCACAAGTCTGTGACAAGTGCGTGTTGGTAAATTGTTCTTGTTTGTCATTGCCTCACAATGCGTGGCATTGCACAGCTTTTACATCACTGCTGCTGGAGGGCGATGATATTTATGCAACGTTTATTTCTTTTATTCTATAGATAAACTTATTTGTTGAAGGTAGAAATGCTAAAGTCATTTTGCTTTTCTTACATTGACTTAAATAAAATTACTGCCATATCTAAAACCGGGGCGTTTTTTGTTTGTTTTTTTTTTTATTAAATTACAGATTTCCTTTTAAATTCGTTTAAATTAGAAATTTTTGTGCACGTAAATTTTTAACAAACGATCATAGAAACTTGGAGAAGAGGTCAGGGTGAACCAAACATGTTGAATAAAGAAAGCAACTCATGTTAATAATCAAATACTCGTATATTGATGGCAAAGGGCGAAAGGAAAAATATACACTAATTTGTTGAGGTATTTTTAAGCATAAGAAGAAAACTTTTTTACAACATATTTATTTTACTCTTCACTTTAAAGCTCATTTAAAGATCGATCATTCAATCGTTAAAAAATTTAGAAGTTCGTGTATCGCTCATTTCCGTACAAATATGGTTTACGGACTTATAATACAGGTTTCTGGACATATTGATTTTTTATTAAAAAAAAAAATACCGAATTTTTGGATTGTCATGCGATTGGAAACTTCTGTTTCGACAACACGTTAAACAGTGAAGTTGGCGGCGAAAGCTTGTAATTTTCTTAAATCAATAAGCAGTTGATTGAGGGATAATGTTTTCGACAAATTATTGGGGCTTAACAGCTAATGAACGCAGCTCAATTCGTAATTTCAGGTATGACTGTTAGATTTCAAACGAACACGTGTCTTTATGTTCAGCTGCTTACAAAAGCATTAGGTAATCAAGTCTACGGGCGAATAGGTTGGCTGCGAAATGTGGGATTTGAAGAAATTAATTGAAAAGCCTCTGCTTCATTTGACGATCACAATTTTATTTAAATTATTTTCTTAAAAAACGAATACAAACACGAGTTAATAGTTTATAAAATATCCAACTATACTATGCAAGTGCTTGAGTAAGAAGGAGATGGCTATAGTAACACATTCCCATTAGGAAATACATATATGCAAGGCAAATCTGCCTTTTTATAGTTAATTGATTGCTAATAATAATAAGTACAGACGAGGTGAAGAAAGTGTACTACCACAAAAATGTCAACATGTAGACAGCTGGAAAGCGAAGCAAAAGAAATCAACTTAAAAAGAATTTATTAAAATATTTTTTTGCTAAATCTGTTTTTTATGTTCTGGAAGACCAATCACAACGCCTTCCCAAGCTACCAAATGCAACCTATTACATATAGGAAAGAAATCCGGTAGCAAAAAATATAACAAAAACTTCAACCAAATGCTGAAGGATAAGACTTTGATTCGCATAGAAAATCTAGCCACGATTTTTACCACAAAACTTTTACGACTTAAAGAATTCGGAACGCAAACCAAATGTTGGTAGAAAAAAGCAGAAACAAAAAATAATAAAAGTTCAAAAGTCTTTTGCACAACATTTTTATGGGTGTTTGTGCAAACGTTGTAAATTTTCTGTGGCGAAAAAAGAGAAAGAGGAAAAACTAAATCGCAATTCTTGAGTTCCTTCACATAATGGCAGCAATTGAAGTTGAGCAAATGGGAAATTATTTGGCACTCTGGTGTAGGAATGTGTATGTGTGCGTGTGTGTGTAGGGGACATGTCTGCACACATATGGGCGAATTAGGTGTGTATGGGAGATGTTTCATTAACACAAATAATGAATATATGTATGTATGTGTGTGTGTGTGTGTGTGTGTGTGTGTGTGTGTGTGTTCATAAATTCATATAGAACAACAAGTGCATGCACGTAGATTAACAAACACATTTTATTAAAATGACAAAGTTTAGAGAAAAACTTTTGCCAAAAGTAAGGCAGCATAACGAATAAATATACGAGGTTGTTATGTGCTGCTGTGGATGTGTGTGTGTGTGTGTGTGTGTGTGTGTGTGTGTGTGTGAGTGTGAGTGTGAAGAGGGAAAACTTTTACAATTTACTTAACTGCAGAAAATAAGATTTCACGTGTCTGATGTCATTTTAAGCCGTGATTTTTATTTAACTTTTTCTCTTTGCCATTTTGTTTCTTTAACATTTGAACATAAAAATTTGTACCGGGTATATTTTGTCACTTTTTATAACTTAAGCTTCGTCGCAAGTACATTTCCATATATGCGAGTGTGTTTGTGTGTGTGTGTGTGTGTGTGTGTGTGTATTCAATACACGCAGTGTTGAAAACCCAGTATGATGGCGAGCTTCCATTCTACTGCTGAAGTCACATTTTCGACACTTACCTCTTCTGGCGCTTATTCTTGTGTGTTGTAAGTAGAAGCCAAACACTGAAATAAGGTCGGACCTTTAAATCCTCCCCAAGAAATAGAAACCTCTAAGGCGAGAATAAAAAAAAGGAAGAAACTGGCTCGTACACACGGCCACGCATGTATGTTTCTCACTTATATATGTATGTGTGTGCGAGTGTTCACCTCTGCAGCCACACACACGTGTGTGTGTTTGTGTGTGTATGACAAACTTTAAATAAAGTTTTGTCTTTGTTTATGTTCTATGTCATTCGTTGTTTGGCTTTGTGTGTAGATTTTCATTCTGGAATAGAAAATCCTTAACAAAAGTTTGAACTACAACGTTAAAGGTAAGCAAAAGTTATTTCCACTTAATATTGTTCCAGCCCGATAACCTTTTTGCGTGGCTCGTCTCACCACTTAGCACGGCCAAGATTTGCTTGCTCTCGTTTTGGAGGCAATTGAATAGTCGTTTTCCATGCTACACGGTAGGTTTGGCTGCAGCAGAAATCGAACTCAAATTGAATTTGGAAAGTTCATTTAACCAGAAATGACAAAAAATATGAAAACAGAATTTTGATTTTAAATATTTAAGGCAGATTTAATTTTATTACAAAAATTTTATTTTGTAGCTTTAATTTAAAGATGAAAAAAATCTCGCCGACGCGGACACTCACCGTCTGCGGTATTTTGTAAAGCGATTTTTAGAGATGGCTGCCTTTAAAGCAGATACACATTCTTGTGTATTAACTTTTTATGTGATGGTGGAGTATCAGTCCAGTGCAAACTTGTGTTGGGCTATAAGTTAAAATTCAATCCAATTCGGCATTTTGAGTAATTATTTTAATCTGGCGTTGTCATAGGAGGCAAGTACTTGGCTCTTTCGCGGGCGCGTAACTAATTTTTAAAGCCACTCCATTTACATAAAAGTCCTTAAAATAAACAACACGAATATATAGTAAATTTCTTAAATTAATAAAATTTAAAAAATTAAATCTTAAATTTTCATTTTGTAAATATTTCAAAATTCATTTTGATCAATTCTAGAATCCAAAAAAAAGAAAGAATTAAATAAATAATAAATGCATTTTTGCCAACAACAACTATTTACCTATATAACGGATAATAATGAAATGGTTACTTGATTACTTCTAGGTAATATAGATAGTAAATAGTATGATATTGCAAAGTATGTTGTTGGGTAAGTCTAACACATTAACAAGTAGTCGCCCGGTTTATTGCTGCTGCAAAAATGTATGCGGAGCAGAGTTGTTGCATTGAACAAGATAGAGCTGCAGCTGGTCATTGACAGTAGTGAAGGTATGAATTTTCTGCTTAGGAGAAACTGTTTCCGAGATTAATTGTTGTCATCATTAATAAAATGTTGATGTCTGGCTTATCATTCTACCGCTTTACCGATAAAACTCTAATTTCCCCTCCAGCCCAAGATCATCACAATTTTGCATTGAACGTTGATGGGTGAAACCCATTCAAACCGCTTACTTAGGTATTATCTTGTAATTTGGGATCCAAATATAGCACCTATTGTTGAAGGTTAATTGTAAGTTAAGACGCAGGCTTAGCACAAAATCGAAACTGATGTTATATCTGGCATTAATTTAGTCACATTTGATTTATCTCACTAGTGTTTGTGCCTTTTTATAAAAATAAATGTTCAACTGAAATAACTACAACGTTTTCAAAATATGTAGAGCGCCTTCCTGTTGCAGTCCCATTTTTAAATTGATGGAAGCATATATTGTAGTTGTTTCACTCCTTATTGCTGGCTTTTGTTTAAATTTCACTTAAACGCCACTTTAACAACAAGAGTTATAAAAATTATATTCCTTTTCATTTTAGAATTTTTAATAACAACATAAAATTGAATTAAATTTAAAATGCTGGCACTCTTTTCTTTTCTTTTTGTTTCCTTTCTATTAAAGTGTTAAATTGAATTTGAGTGCTTTTTAAATTGAATTTTTTGAAGAAATGATAAGATCCTGTTGGACGGTGCGTGTAAAACTGGTAATAAAACAGATATGGACATTATTCTTGGTTTTAATGCAGTTGAAAAAAAAGCAAGAAAGCAAAAAGAAGAAGAAGAAGAAGAAGAAAAAACAAGGACAACGTGTTTGTGTTTATTTTATGAATATGGTCAGTCGTCAAGCAGCCAGAAACTTGTGACAAAATGAAAAATAAAAAGAATTAATCATTTAAAAGAAGTATTTTACTCTACAGCGGCAAGTGAATTGTCTTTTATTTAGTTGTCGGACATGAAAAATGTTGTCAGTTCAGTCAAGTTTTTTTTGCTGCTTTGTCTTGACTTGAAATTTTATTTAACTATTTTAGTGCAGATACTTCGGCGGACGCACTATGAAAAGGGACATGGTAAGCGTGTCTGTGTCTCTATTAGATTATATGTGTGTGTTGTGTGTGTGTGTTTGTTTGCCTTTCCTTTTGCGAACGTGGCTGACTCGCTAAAAAGCTCAGTTTTACAAAAGCTGTCAGATATGAAGAGCCCAACGCAGAGACTGAACAGAACTCTATTAACATGACACAACTGACGACTACTACTCGTACAATAGCAATGGAAATAATAGTGAGGATTGTTAAAGCAACTGCGAGTACAATAGTAATTGCAACAACAATACAAACAATTTAACAAATTTAAAAATGAAATTAGAAAGCACATAAAAGACAAATGATGTTTCAAGCAGCTTTTCTTTTCTTTTTTTTTTTTTTGTTTGTTTGTGCTCTACGACACCATGTCGAGCTGTGGAAAACAAAACATTAAAAGCAAAAGGCGGAGGGATATGTCACGGTGTTAACATTCTAACAAGGACATTTCCGTCCAAAGAGAATCAAGTGAGACACAATTTGAATCTTAAACTTCTCCAAAGTGAGTGGCTTAATTTCTGGCAAAACAAGATTAATAACTTTTAGAAATGGACATGATATTTCAAGTTGGTGTGTTAAGAAAAATCTCAGTTTAATATTCAAATCTTACCAGAGTCCAATAGCCTTTCGAATCTTATGAATTTAATAAGATTCCGGCCAAACTGCTGGCAATGGCTAAAACGGGTTGCAAACGACTCATTAAAAACTTTTCTTTGGGCCAATTGTAGTGAATCCAGTTTTAGCCACAGAAAAAAATTATAATTTTTCCTCGATTATTGTGCGGTTTTTGTTGAATGCGGGCCTGTAAAACTCTTGAATCTTAATACTTTTGCTGAAAACCATTTGCCTTTAGCATGAAATATTAGTGACTGAAATATTGTCTTAAAGCCCCAATAAAACATATAAAACAGATTTGGTGTTTTGTCTATGCAAAGAACTTTTTCACCAACATTTTCAATCAAATAATTCGCTGAGCGCGAGAAAAGTTTGTCTGAATGTCGCTTTTGTTTAATTTTTGTTAAAATTTTTGTTTGGATCAGCAGATATTTTTACAGTTTGTTTGCGACCATTATATATTTAATTAGTTATTATTGTACAAAAAGGATCAAATGCTGGCAACTTGTTGAACATTTAATCATTTCTTGTTGATATAACAGCGGCACCGAGTTTAGCCGGCATAATCGTTAACCGCAGCATTCCGCATATTCGAGTTTCCTTGATAATAGAGCCACAAATATTCTTTATTTATTTTCCTTTCGAACTCAACTGCTGCAGACATATTCGAATTGTATTTAATTATTTAATTAACATTAAAAAAACTCAGTGTTAAAAAAAATTGCAGAACAAGAAATCGTTGTAAAGACAAAAGGTTTCTGTTGATTTCATCTGTTCATCCGAGGCCACACTGTTTTTGTGTCTTGGAACAGATTCATTTTTTGACAGACTCTCATTTAATACAGACAAGTGATCCATGCGGTCACTCGACCAACACCGATTTTAATAAATGTCCCCCTACAATTTAAACGAATTCACAAAATAAACAAACCCCAACCGACGCCGTAGACAGTTACAAACTACAATTCTGCTAACGGACCAGAAGAGGGTGGTAGAGAGAGAGAGAGAGAGAGAGAGAGAGAGAGAGAGAGAGAGAAAGAAAAAGAAAACAAAAAATAATGAAATCTCTTAATTGTTGCTGTTTCTAAGCGCTAAATAATTTGTCTTCCTGTTAAGCAGCAAGATTTTTACACCCTACAAGTGAAATTAAAAACTTTTTGTTGAGTGTTTTGTTGCTGTGAAACTGGCGTTTTTCTGCTTGAGACTTGTACAATAAAATTTAACATCCTTGTAAGGAATTTCAATTAAAAAATAATATCTGGTATACGCAATACATAAATAAATATGTATGTATGTGTGTAGATGTATAACTATATAAAACTTGTTATTACTTAAATTTCCTTTTTAAGATTTTTAACTGCACCAAATTGTTTTGTTTTCTCCGTGTGGATCACAAGCTTTTAGCTTTTCTTTTCTTTTAGTTTTAAAAATCATTTCTTTTCTTTCTTCGCTTATCAACTTAACTCAAATGTAAGTAACTTGGCATAAGAAAAAATTAACACAAATAAACTATGGCCAAGAAAAAAAGAAAGCAGATATTCTTTTCGCATAAAAGTGGACTTGAAGTTGTGTTGGCAACAAAAATAACACCCTTTTTCCGTCATCCTTTCGTCAGCAGGCTTGAGAGATGGCTTCAGTATCCTTGTTGCAAGCGAAACGGAATTTTTGCATAAACAGGAATTAAATTAAAAAGCATTTTAGCCCTCACCAAATAATTGTGTTAATTGGTCGATGCGAACAGCGCGTGTAAAATGTTAAAGTTGAATTTACAAGTACAATAAACTTAAAAAACGTTTTATAATTGGAAAAAAAGGAATTTATTAAGAAATTTTTAATAAAACTTTAACAATAGCACAAGTCAAAATTCTGTCCAAATGCGAGTCAAGTGAGCAGATAAGAGATTAACAGTCACAGCTGTTGGGAAAACAGAGCGCTTTTGATGTTGAAAAAATATCTGAATATGAAATTAGATTTTGTACTTGCAGGTACTTTCGTCGTTTTCATCGTGATCGGATAAAGTGGCCATGTGGCCATGGCAAGTAAGCGAACTGTTGTGAACAACGTTGCTGCGTGCATTTTAAGGTCGCCATAATCGTCTTGGCGAGAGGACTATTTTTAATGTCCAATAAACTGCCACCTAAACGACGTGCAAAGCCCAACTCACCGTAAAACATTGCCGCTGCCCAATAGAGTGGACAGACAATTGTCTGTCGAATGGACTCAGCAGCGCCGTAGTCGGTGACTAGCAACTTTTTTCAGCCTAAACTTGATGATTTGCATACCAGGGACATGCGGTGTCAACAGGACAGGCTTAAAAGATTTCTAGTAATTTGACGCCGTTTGACCGTTTCTTGTGGGATTTTCTTTAAACGCAGATCTCTCTAAATTAGCCGCCATCCCCTGTGATCTAGAAGTCTGTTAGCCTGATTAATGCCACATAATGATGGAAAAATAGAAAATGTCTGATGCCGGATGGAAAATCATAGTGGCTTTCAAGCCAACAAAAAGATTCGGTGTTACTCACATTTTATTTGATTTAAATTCAAAAGTCGCCACAGCCTAATACAGCACCGTTTGTTATTCTTCTTACCGGCTGATTATAATTCATATGTGTATATTGTTTTTTAGGTTGAGTCCAATTTTTACCCCATATTTATAAAGTTTTAAATGACTTTAAATAATATGAATCTTCCAACATTAGAAAAACATCTGACATTATATAATTCGCACTATCGGGACACTAAACACTCAGTACTAAAATTTAAAAAAAAAAACGACTCAAAATCTTTGGTATTGATGGCATCTTAAAACGGTATCAATTTATAGTTTACTGGCAGCATAATCGCATCATGTCTACATGACTATAACACCAACCCGCTGATAGTATTTATTTGTTCATAAAACACATTTAAATGACCTACAAATCAAATTGCGAAAACCTTAAACGAAATTGAAATCCATTTGACCATAATAAATGGCAATAATTACACTTAAAGGGCAACAACTTAAAAAAAGTGCCTGCAATTAATTCGATGCTCAAACTCACAATCGCGCACTTGAAATGGAAACACATACATACAAACAGTTTTCATACTTTTGTTTTATAATAATAAAATTATCAAATAAACACTTGGCAACGAAATAAAGTTTCAAATTTATAAATGATTCCAAGCAAACAAAGAGAGAAACTACTCAAAATAATCATGGCCATTTGTAAAGTTTTAATTTTGCACACTCGCCCGCACACACACACACACACACACACACATACACACACACACACATACACACACACACACACAGAGAAACGGCAACTCAAATCTTGAATGTGTGAGTGGCGGGCATTTTGAAATTGCAACGATGTAGCATTTTATGCCATAAAGAAAATAATAAATTTGATTACAGAAAAAAAAAAGTAATTTAACGATATTTATTTATATTTGTCAATTTATTTTCCAAGTATGTCAATTAATAGCAATTTAAATTTTTTATTTTAGTTTAATTGGATTTTAATTTTTATGGCAAAGAAGAGTTTTTGCTGCTCCATGTACAAAATTTTACCACGCTGTTGTTGCTCTTGCTGTTGTTGTCTTGTAGTGCAAGAATTGAATTGTAATTCTGATGGCAAATAAACACATATTTAAAGTCTTAATGGTAAAATGACCGCAAATGTTATTCGTGCGTAAAATACAATCGATGATGATGACGACGATGATGGTGCCCTCAAGTAATTAATTAACGCACGACTACTTACAATATAAAAACATACGCTGAAGCAGACGCACACACACACACACACACATGCCCACATACAGCATCACACACCTTGACGAACAAGGATATGTACATACATTTTCATGCATACATGCACATTAGAGTGGCATTTGAACTACCAGTTATTTGCGGTTTGCAAGGAAAATTAAATGGTTTCCAGTTTTCTGCAATCTTTCGTTTAAACTCAGACTTTGTGTTCGAACGAACGAACACAAACAGTTTTCAAATCACATACGCTTTTAAAATCACACAAGTTTTTGTAAATCACACCCGTTTTTGCATCCTTCAGTGTAATTTCGATTCAATCAGAATATTTTTTCTCTCGCTATTTCCTTCATTTTAAAGTATTTGTTATAAATCAAAACAATAGACTACTTTATTTAATTAATTTATTATGACGTTTATTGTAATTTAATATCATAACATTTCATACACCAACACGTTGCTTGTGATTTTAAACCAAGTGTCTTTCTCTAAAACATTAATATCTATTAATAATTCAGACTTGGCAGAAAGATGAAAATCTTGCGGGAAAATTTGTCTCAATCACATCCTTTACAATTCAGCATTTAATAAAACATTTTTATTGGATAAAGTTTTTGTTTCTGATATGGAATTCGCTTCAGATTTTGGCCGGCCATCAATTTTTGTAATCTTGAATACCTCCCTAATACGCAAATTCATAAATTATGCTGCACGAACACATGCATTTTCTTGCTCCGTTCAAGTGCTGTAAATAATTATGCAATTTAAAGGTGTGCGCGTGAGTTCGATGCGCTCATGTGTACATGAGTGTGACAACAATTCATATGTTAAAAGACTGACCAAAGCAAACAATAATAAAAATGTTTTAATAACTAGAAAATCTAATTTTTCATTAAAATACGTTAAGTGCCTCCTAGACGTACAATATTTTTAGTTGAAAATTGTTCGCTACATTTTTGTGACAAAAATCAAGTTGAAAGTGCACTGATATTTTGGACTGTCTTTAGCATGCGGAAGAACTGTGAGATCATTAAATAAAACTGTTAAAAAAAAAAATCTCCATAAATTCACAGCACAACAGAATCTTTGAAATTCATTAAAACAAAAAAAAAACAAACTTAAAAAGTACAACAAACAAACAAAAATTATTAAAAAGCTATATTCATTAATACGAGTAATTGATTTAAAATTAAGAAAATATTCATACTCTACTGCCACGTGCTGGACCATGAATAATGAACTTAAAGTTAACGCAACTATAATTAATATTATTAAGCCTTTGACTGCAGAATTCACCAAACGGCTTTGATTTCTTGGAATTGTTTAATGAAAACAAAAAAAAAAAAAACAAAATGCATAAATCGTCGCCGTATGCCAATGCAGACTGATTTAATTAACCAGTTTTTGCATCGAGTTGATAACGGAAGATTTTGCAATCAGCCGAAAATTGTTATAGCATCCGTAAGAGTTGGTTTTCTGGGTTGCTCAACATGAAGGCAGAGGGGTCGTGGTTGGTTTTGTCTACAATTAATTAAATGCTCTCAAAACACTCTTGACTGCTCTGGCCGTGGCATCAAAACAAGCACTGCGGCAACTATGGATATGACTCGTGAGGGCACCAGCTAAATTTCTCGCAGGGCGAACAGCTCATCCCTTGCATGGCACCCACAAGTAACAATTTTGGATAGTTTAATAAATCTCATTTTTGACCATTTAATAATTCTCTTTCGCTCGGGTTAACCAAGCCCTCCGCCCAGCGATTGTCTAGGCAGCTCAAGAAGAAGAGTCTGAATATAGGCAACGTCAGTCCTTAAGCCAACTTGCACCATCAAGTTGGTAACTGAAACCCTGAACAAAGAGTATTCATCATAGCCAGCATATTTCAGCCAGTATAGCCACCGGCGTGCCCTTTCACCAGGTCCAGCATTCCAGCAGCAAACTGGTACCCTTCCGACAGTTAAGCGGGAGTTCCAGCATGCGTTACCTCGCGCTTAGTGGTTGCAAGCAGAGAGCAGAGTGTCTAAGTTAGGAATTAGCCAAGGCAAAATCTATTCCCCCACGAAACTGCTGACTAACAACAAAATGATATAATTCATTCAAAATCTTGATTAATTTATATTAAATATGTACTCCCCCCTATTCACATTCCACCACCAACTTTTGCACCTGCTGTATGCAGACGTAAATAAAATATTTATGTATAATATTAAAACAAAACTTTACAAATTGCATAACTTTAATAGTTATTAAAAGCACTTCCTATAATTTGTTTTCAGTGTTATTATTTACTTATTTTTTTACGTGTTTTCGCCTTTTTAAGAAATTTGTACATGTAAATTAAAGTTGAGTGTAAAATCGTTTAAGTACAATTGTAGCCTTTACGTTTCGTTAAAAATTTGCATGAATAATAACGTTAAAGTACGTTTTAAAATGAGTTTGTGGGTGTGCTAAGGCATGCATTGCATCATGATATTTGTATCGTTAAAAGAAAGAAAAAGCCCCGATGCTGACACACAAATTTATATTAAATTTTTGTAAATGCGAAATGTACAAATGCGTACATACACACCCGCCCACACACAGCATCCACTGTCTGGATCCTTAAAATGTACGAGTATTTACGCATTTGAATGTTTGCGCACCGACAGACCTGCGAATGTTCAAATTTAAATGTGCAAAATACCACCTTCAATTTTAAAACTATTTATTTATAAAATTTCAAGGAAATTGCATTGAAAATAATTATTTTCATCGAGTTCAAAATGGTTCTACTTTGACAGCAGGCACGGATATACTAGACACATATATATATTCTTAAGCTGAAAGGATCTAAGGGAAGGAATCAAGTTATTTTCAAAATAACATGCATCTTTAAATCATAAGTTTGGGTGCATCAACACAGAGTGTTCGACCAACAAATAGCGCGATGGCAGGTTCGATTCCTACCAAATACTGTGAGGGTTTGTCCAGACTAATTAAAATTAATTTAAACAACATTTTTGTCCAATTTTATTACTTAAAACACACTGATGCGAACTTCCGGCCTCGAAATTGTAGTTTTGGAATAACTTTACTGTGAATAAGTAGATTTTTGAAAACTTGGCCAGTTCCCTGGACAATAAAATCGATCGCCCGACATATGACAAAAATCTGTAAAAAAAAAACAACTTTTCAGTTTGTCAGTGAGGCAAAGGCACGCAAAATGAAATATACGCATTCGTAAATCAACACAAAACTAACCAGCATGTTATTTTAATAAGTTTTCATGTTGATTCAATATTGATAACCGTAAAGCCGGCGTAGTTTTTTCCCCATTAACCTTCCATGTAAATGATAGTTAATTGTTTTCGAAAGCAATAAAGTGTGTTTTGGCAGCATTAAGAAAAAAGGCTAAAACCATAAAAGAAGAGGGACTAAGATCAAACTTTCAGTAAGATGTGGAATTTAGAGACATCAGACTACTTCTTAACTAGGAATCGTATTGAATTTACGTTTTTCTGCTACATGTTCCCTTTTTTTGGCTAAAATTTTATGAAACCACAAACTCGTTCCAATGTGTTGCCAAATTTCTGGCTCAGTATTATCTGCAAAAATTATGTTATAATATAGAAAACATATTTTTGGATTCACGAAACATTTTCCCCCCTTAAGACTTGTGAAGGTGGCCGTGTTTGAAAACCCTGTATTCACTTGTTCTGACATGTGTTTTTGCTACTCCTTTACCACAGCAAGAGTCCATCACTGCCACTTGTTAAAACAACAACAACAACAAAAAAGACATCATTTAAAACAAATTCAGCACTGCTTGTGTTCCAGTGAGTGTGAAAAAAACAAACAAACAAGAAAAATGCCAGCATCATTTAATTTCAGTTAAAATTGCAAAATTTAATTATAATTTTTTATTATTCATATGTGAGCTTTTACCAAACGTTCTCGTGTCCTCAAGTCTGTGCTGCTTTTAAATGCAGCGTTGAAGCGTTTGGTGGCGTGTGTTTCTTTCCTTTTTTTTTTTGTATCACATAAAAATAAGACTTATGCACTTTAACAAACCCTGTAGTGGCACTTGAAATCGATCCCACTGCACAGCGCGTTGGCAGAGACAACAAAAAAAAAGGACAACAAACGCAAACACGCACGCAATCCCGCACAAATAATTAAAGCTGCTTGTCTTTCTTTTTTGTTTGTTTGTTGAACTCTATTATAAACAATATAGCAAAAGAAACGCAAGTGTGATTAAAGCCTGGGTTTTTAAATTACAGAAATATTAAGAATGAAAATGTAATTAAAAGTCATAAAAAATAAGTCCATTAACGGTGCACTCTAAAGGATTAAACAAATATTATGTGGTTAAAAGTAGGGCACGTGAGTGTAAGTATTTGTGCTGTTTTTAGAAGGGAATTAATATTGTTTTTGGTTAATTTGTTTTGATTTGTATACAAAGTGAAAACTATGCAGTTCTAGCGAAAGTCGGATACTCATTCGGCTAATTTTTTTTACCTCCATCCATCAAAGCCATAAGCAACAATTTCTACATAATCAACAAACAAGTTTGTTTGAGTTAAAACAACAAAACTAAATGTTGAATTATAAAATAGTTCAGAACTATAATCATGCCTTTTGGCAGGCGCAAGATTTTTTGTTATACATCCTGCAAGGCTGGCTGTTTGCCGCTTTATACACGCAAAAAATCTGCTCCAAATTGTATTTAAGATATCAGCCGCATGGGACTCATGATCTTATTCTAGTGTGTCACCGTGAGTTTTGTATCAGGAAGGGGAATTTTCAAGAAAAAGTGCAAAAATTGTGGCTTCAAAAGTCTATTAACTCGGCGGATGATAGTCACCTTTTTGGTTTCAATGGGTTAATTCTCTACATAATCTTTGAATTTCTTTTTTTTAGAAAAAAGATGTAAATGAAAAATTATCGAAATTTCAATAAAACGTCATTTTATTGAACGACTTCCGGACATTGTTAGTAGTTTTTGAAAATTGGAAAACTAGGAAAGAAATTTGCGAAAAATCGTCTAAATACAGCAAAGCAACATTTCATGAAAATAATCGCCAACATTTTGTGGAAAGATTTCGGCTTAATTTTAAGTTGTGCCTAAATTTAGTGTTAACGTTGTTTCATAAAATAAACTGGCTAAAAAATTGGAAATGTGGTGCATCTGTACACTGAGAGAAAGTATCAGTCTTACTTATACTCACTTATATCTTTCTGACACGTTTTTGCAACAATTTCCGCAACAGGTGACAGCTCTAAACACTAAACACGATATGCTGTGACACACTTGCTGGTTTAGATGACGATGACCTTAACATGTCACACTCAAATATACTTTAAATTTCCTTTCGTTTAGTTTATATTTCATTTGATTAAAAGCAAAAAAAAAACACATTGATATCGGTGGGGTAAATTTAATACCATCTTGAGAATTGATAAATTTATTTCTCTTGAACACACTAAATATGAAGTGACAACTTCTCATTATCACAAACACAGATACAGATACAGATACAGACAGATAGACAGACAGACACATACGACAGACACCTTGTGCAAGCTACCGTCATCCACAACTGTCATATCCAATACAGAAATATAAAATCTGTTGAAATAAAGCAAAAATAAATCAACAGCATTTCTATCTCAAGCAATTTGTAATTCAGTCTCTTTTATCCGTAATGGAAAAAACTCAACAAAGATTTATAGGGTTTTGCTTAAAGTAATTTATATAAAAAACAATAGATTTAATTAAGATAAGAACCAAAATCACACAGATTTCGTATTAGAACAAATTAGTAAATTATTGGCATTTAGTCGGTAATATTTATGTTGTAAGAAAATTGCATATTTCCCACAAAAAACCCTACATTAAACACATAATATGCAGGTGTGCGTGTGTGTTTGTGTATGTGTGTGTGTGTGTGTATGAAAATGTTAACACATTTCCATGGTAATATTTTTGTTTTAAAATGCTGCAATATGAAAATACACATCAATGCCATATACAAAAACTATATTTACTTTTTTTGTTATCGCCGTGTTTGTAACTCTATAACCTTAATAAATATACAATATATGAATGTATGTAGTGGGGCAAGTAAGAGATACATACATGCAGCTTCCGATACTGGCTGGCTGGCTGCTGGCTGGCTGACTGGATGAGAAAATGTTACATTCGTTCCTTTTTTTTATTTTATTTTATTGGTAATTCCAATAGCTGTCGATTTAATTCTGTACTTTAATGTCACTTGTGTGTAATACAAATAAATTGCCAGCGGAAAAGCAAAATTTTAATGAAACTGTCAACGCTGTATGTCTTCTATCCGCAATCGTATCGAATCGCATTGAACAGAACTCAGCTCAGCTCAGCTCAACTCAACTCAACTCAACTGAATTGATGATATTTTAACTCCTTTATTTTCCTCATACAACATCTCACCACACTCTTTGCCAGTTCCTGATGTTGGTAACTGGCTGCCTGTGCGTGTGTGTGTGTGTGTGTTTGTGTGCGTGTACAGATATGCCTGAACATTTGTATTTAAACAATAAATAAATGTGACTGCATACATATTTCTACATGGACTTCGAACTCGCTGAGAAGACTTTATGCTCTACATACGAGGACAATTTTAAAACTGTGCTGATTTTATTATGATTGCGGACAAGCAAGACAGTTGCGTTTGCTGGTGGTAGCGTATCAATGTATGGACCCTATCAAGAAACCAATAGTTTAGTAGTGGGCTTTCGATGTATCAGTAATGCTGGCAGTTGTCATCAATTTGCCACAACGACAATAGAGGAAGAGTAAAAGAGTAAGAAAAGAGTCAAAGCAATAGAAATATCGGAAGAAGAGAATAAAGAAATAATAAGAGAAGTGCAAAGAATAGAATAGAGAAGAAGAAAGAGTGGCATTATCAGGTAATATTTTTGAATATTTCTGTTGCTATAGCGGCAAATATGCAGCACAATTAATATAATAACTTATCGCCATTTTCCTGACTTTGGGTTGAGCATTCTTTGGCGATTTAAATTCCATTTTTGACGTTTTTAAAAGATGCATTTTTATTTTAATATTTTGAAAACAGCAACAATTAACAATTAAGTTTACGATTTGCCCACTCCGTTGATTTAAGGTTTTATGGTGCTACGGAAGGAATAGCGTCCTGATGGTCTGTGATTTATATGGATTGATGTGGTACAAATATGACCACACAAGTAAAAGTCAGGAAAAGTGATATCATCAAGTCAAAAGCAACCGTATTTAACAATCGTTTTCTGTCTTATATATGAATGGAGATGAGTTTGTTAATCCAGGATTACAGTGATAATATTGAAAAACTTGAAATAGCAGCTAAAAATCTCTTAGGAAAAGAAGCGGAGCCTTGCAGCGCCGCTGAATTCATGTTAAACTCATTCTGTAGCAACTCGTACATTTCGAGGCCACAACAAACTCGACTTGTAGCCTATCAGTTGTGGTAAAGGCTTTAACGTTGGTACTGCTACATTTTAAAAATATTTTTTCCCTTTCCCAACGTCCAGGTAGTCATGACCACCTTGATTTAAAATTATTGTGCATTTTCGAAAATATGTATTATGTTTCTCGACATCTTTCCGACTGGCCAAGAACACATCGAAATTATTCAGCAACCTGTTTTTCAACCATTCATTAAGTAGCATCGTATGTGTTAGTTTCATTACTTGTGTATTTAATGCGATGTCCGCTGCTTTATTTGATTTTTCAACAACCAGTAACACTACCCCAACACAAATAGACTTACCTGTTCGTAGCTGCTCAGTCACTTGCCCACAAATGATGGCTATTGCAATGCAGCAAATTCCACTTCACTTCTTCCTGGCCGAATGGCTGGCTGCCATGTTGCACTGACACTGTGCCCTGTTTTTGTAAATGCATTTGTCCGCAAGTCGTTTCGTTGTAATAAAACTTGACAAATTATTTTGCGGTGTTGTATTGCAACACACACCTGCACACATCTTATTTATATATATAAGTTGAAATACGAATGGGCTTTAATACATTCATATAAACAGGTAGATAATTTTAAATGTTTACATGGCTGCCGGTGAGCATAAACATAAACAAATGTATGTATTTAACAATTTGTTATAAAATAAAATTAAAATTCCTTTAATTGCAAAGAACAATATTGCACGCTCTAAACATTTTCAACAGACTTCTACCAAAACATTTACACACTTGCTTATAAAGACACAGTTCATGGTGTTTCGATGTCTTGTTTAAGAACTCCAATTTCATATATGCCAACCACTAATTTCTTTTTGTTTTGTTGTCAAAGTTAAAATAGCTTCCCCTACCCACCAACCCCTGCACTACGGCACCAGCCGGCATTCGGCAAATTTCAGCAAACCAAATATCTTAGGGACGCTTTGAGTATGTCTTGAGTAAGAAATGACAATTAAGGAAATGCGAAACTATTTGCAATTATGGTTTCTAAATTGCAGCATCATTATGTCCCGGGCTGGCATTAAGATAACAACAACATATTCCCCCAAATGTACTACACAAAACTTTTACTTTTTGAGCTACATCTGTACGTACGTTACCTTCATGCTCGGTACGTACGAGCAGTGTAATGGCATGAGAAAGTGGCACACACTTACTACTCACTTCCATGCATACATACATTTATATGGATGTGTGTTCCTCTCACAACAAACATAAAGTGCGTAGTAATGTTGTTGCTGTTGTTATTGCTGGTTTTTTTCCCCCCTTATTGCCTTAAAAGCTTTCATACAAAAATATACTGAAACTTGACTGCTCTAGAAGTAACCAATTAGTTTACTTATTTATGGCTCCTTTGCTCTTACACACACACACACACACACAAACACACACACACGGCCCAGCACTTACTGCAATCGTAATTACGTCTTGTATGTATGTATGTATGTGTATGTGTGTGTGTGTGTGTGTGTGCGAATTTATGTAATCAAAATTCTGGGGTTTACACTTAAAGAATTCTCAGGCAAAGAAATCGAATTATTTGGACAAAAATAATATCCTAGTTGTTGTACACATACAAAATTTTGCTGGGGCTGATATTTTTTAAAGCACAATTCATCCGAATTTTGCCAGTTGGTTGGAAGCTTTTCCTGAGGCTGATAATATTTTCAAAAAAAACCCCGCCTATGCTTTTGAATTCATCTCAATATTGAGGGATAAATACAAAATTTACTGTTGCGCCAGAGAAAAAGAAAATTTCTCCTTTTTATTTAGAAATTTTTTTACGCAAATTGTATGTATGTATGTATGAATTTCTAAAAGACTTATTGTTGTTTACAACAAAAAGTCAACTGCAGCAGCACGCCATATCCCTAAAAACAAAAACAACAAAAACGGAGAGTAAAAAAGAAAACATTAATATTGCAGAATCCCAAATGTTTTATTATTTGCCGAAACAAGTGAGTGTTTTAAATGCAGCGGAAATAATTTGCAATTAATTATTTGGCAAATAAAAACACAAAAATTGTTTTGCTTAAATCTGTAAATAAATTTACTGAATGCCAAGTAAATCATTTCCGTTCTAATGCGAATGTTTATGCCACGAAATGAGAGATAAATTTGTTTGAATAATTAAAGTTTTCAAAATCTATGTATTTGTAAATTGCGGCCGATGAAACTGGAATTTTTTATAGATCATTTTATGCTCTACTACATGCAAATTGTTCAATATTTTCCCCAGTGCGAATTAAACGTGGCCGAAACGTGGTTCTGGTTAGTTCGCTGTTCAGTTATGAATTTAAATTAGCTGGTAAACGAAATAGTCCGAGCACCGCGTTGGACTTCTGGTCCAACCTGCATATTACAGAAGACAACACAGCCTCTTTGCAATCTCTCACAAGAGTTTTACAGAACTAATATTTTAAAAGCGACTGACATGACATTTATTAAACACTAAGTTGGCATATACTCCTACTGCGTGTGAAAAACCTGTCCTGTGTTAGTGACTTAATTTAAAACTAAAAGAAAGTTTGTTTTGAAAACAAACAAAAAAAAAAAAACAAAAACCGGCAAAATTTTGATGTAGAGTTGCTAAGTTTTTTGCAATAAATAACTCCAATGACACCTCAATTTCTGCCTAAACAAACTCACAAATAAGTTTATTATATTATTCAAAGCTTAGGCTTATCGTTACGTTACGACGTAATCGTTAAAAGTTGTACACACATAAATTATGTAGGCGAACTTTCCTTACAATTTGGAAAATTAGAGCATATTTCAATTTAATGATTCTCTGACGCCAGTAACTCTATTTAGTAAAAGCCTGCCAAGCTCCATTGCCTCCGTAGCACTGACTGAGTGCCGGTTCACAGTCTCAACTTTTTTTTTGGTTTTTTTTTTTTTGTACGAAAGCAAAAGAAACAACTATAAATTATATACAAACGTTGCTGTTTCATCATGCTGTCATATAATATAAACTTGAGCAGTTGATGACTATAAAGCGGTAATAAGTTGAAATACTTTTCTACTCTTCTTAGTTTTACCTTTTGCAAGAAAAACAATCAATTGTTCAATTTAATCGGCGATTCGTTTCCTTTGCATTTTGGTTTCTGAAAAAGGAAAACAAACCAAAAACTAGGACAACAATCCAAAGTGAAGAGGTGTTGATTTCTCCTCTTGTGACTGTCACCCATTTCAAAATTGCACTTTACCAGATGCTACGAATATTTCAGTTGGGGTTGTTCAAAAGTCTCTTTAGGTCATGGAGCAGACAGGCCAATTCCGTTACGTCAGGCAACCTGTTTCAACGACCCACCGCCAGCCCCTCCTTTATGTAAAATATCGAAATAATATGCAAACGAGCAGACAGACATTTGCATTGCAGGCCATCTCCCCTTTTTGCTGCAACTTGTCTTGATCCTTTCTTTCCTTTTTTTCCCCATATACACTATATATAAATATATATATTTATATAAATACAGATGTAACTGTTGCATTTATAATTGACCCTTCGGTGCCGGCCCATTGTTTGTTGCTGTTGCTGTTGTTGTTGTTTGTTTTTGTAATTAAATTTTTCTTGTAAACAAGATTTTGATTTAACAACATAATAAATCAGCAAAATATTTTAAACTTGTAGTTGTTTTCTTTTTATTTGTTTTTTGTTTTTTGTTTTGCTTCCAACAATTTTCATAGTGTATATCATATATGTATGTATGTATATTTTTGGCTGGGTTAAATTAGGCAACCTAAAGAGTTTGTGTACAAACAATTTAACATACAGACAGACACATCTGCTCTGGAACGGAACATTCAAGAGTACACTGGCAATTTGTAAATGTTAAAAGAGCATTGCGTGTGTGTGTGTGTGTGTGTGTGTGCACGTACATACATTTCTATACATACATGAATATGTAGTATGTAGCAGATTTGAGTCCGACTTTATGTTTGTACGTAACAGTAACAAATGTTTTTGAGTGGGTATTTGCAAATCCTCAGCCACAAGTATGGCAATTATATGATGTGTTCACTTTAATGTAATTATTTTGTATATTTTTTCGTATGATTGTCTCCACATGTGTAAAGCTTTTGACATACAGCGTACACGGGTATGTGTATTTATGTATGTGTGTATGTATGTATGTATGTATATGTGTGCATTAATGGCACTGAAAAGACTTTCACTGGAAATGGAGATTTTAGCAACTTTCTTATCTTACTCAGTTTAATAAACTAAATTAATATATTCCGATATATATGTATTATTAAAACTCATATACATCTATGATATACATCTATGATATACTTGGGATATATCCCAACACACATTTGCTATGACAAGTGTCACTAAAAACTTACCAGAAGGCTGAAAACTAACATTCGATAATTAAAAACAAAATATACTTGGGATATATCCCAACACACATTTGCTATGGCAAGTGTCACTGAAAACTTACCAGAAGGCTGAAAACTAACATTCGATAATTAAAAACAAAATATCAGCGCCCGGGAAAAATTGCACGCTTTAAATTGAACTATTTCATGAAAATGTTATTATTCAGAAATTAAAAAAAAAAAAACCGTTTTCAAACTTCGAAAATATAACGTATTCATGTATATTAAAAACATATTAATATTGAAAAATCTTTGTGAAACAGTAAATCTCAAAACTTGTAATTACAGCAGCAAACCAATAACCTTAACCAGAACCCTGTTAATGATTTAACATTTATTTTTTTAGTACTAAAAATAGGAAAAGCAGAAGTTTGATCGCACTGAAAAGACACCAACCAACTGGTAATGAATTTTCTGTCATCGGGTTAGTAAATCTTTTTCAATTACAAAAATCACTTGATATTCATATATTTTTCTTTCATCATCGCATACCTGGTTAATGATTTCTTGTAAATTTAATCAACTTTCAGATCTGCTTGGAAGACATATTTATATGTATGTATATGCATGCAATATAGTCCAACGAAACAGACACAAACTCGGTGGGGCCAGTGCACTTTAAGTAAATTACAAACCTTCAACAGACCTTGAACAATTTGAAAATTTTTAATTCGCTGCTAAAGTTACAATTCTTTAGAAGTTCGTGAACTCTAACGTTTGTAAATTGGAAATTAGTGTTGAATAACATGTTTTAGTGTGTTAAAAAGGAGGCTTTTTAAAATCGTTTATGCCTTATATGTTTGCTGTGTATATACGCAAATGTGTGTGTGTGTGTGTGTGTGTGTGTACCATAACACATTTTCTTTTGCCGCAACCCAAGTACATTGTCATGGTAGATGATGTGGAAGAGAAGTAAGTCGTTGCCAAAAATAACATAATGGCTACTTCAACATCGATGGATTTTAGTTTCACTTGATGCAAAATGAAGTCAGAGAAATCAAAAGTTATGGCGGGAATAAAAGTGAACAGGACTGTAGGAGTTGTAAACAGAATTAAGAAAATAATTAAACAGATTAATAGTTTCTTCAGTTTTAAGATTGATGGCTTTCACAGTTTTTTGTTTGTGTTTTTACATGCAAAACATAAGTCCACTTAAAATGGAAAGCATTAAAAACCAGCCGCGTTTACACAGACCTGCCCTGTATTATCGAAAATCATTAAATTTTTTGAGAATACAATAGATTTTATTTTGAATACAGACTTGGCAGAAGACTTCGCAATTCCAATAGCTTTTCCTTTAATAGTTTTTGTTTTTTTTTTTTTGAAAAAGTAACTAAAATATTTGCGACTTTTAACATTCTTTTTCCACAACATGAAATAAAAAGCAGCCTTGTTTTGCTACAAAATAAATATTTAAAATATTTAATTACAAAGTTCACTGCTTTTAATATACACATTAACTTTAACGCTAAACATCGAACTTTTTAAAATTTATCACTCTTTCAAATTCCATTACAGCATTAAGCTGTTCCAGCACTAATTTGAGAACTTTAAAAATTTGCAAATAGAAAAAGTAAAAGAGCCAAAAGAAAAAAATATTCAAATGAAATTTTCAACAATAAGCAAATACCAGCCAAAAAGTATTTTATAATCGTACCATTCTTTCCACATCACCATCGTTTAAGTTGAAATGTAGAATTCGTTCTGTGAAATTTTTATCAAGCAGTAAAATTTTATTCAGCTTAAAGTCTGTAGAGATGCTTAAGCAATTATTTTGTTCCACTTCCATGCAGCGATTAATAAATATTTAAATTAAGCATATAAATCTTTTGTTTAGATTTTGGGTCTTCTTTATGCAAAGAATTAAAACGGAATACTATTAAAAGAACAAAGAAAATTCAATATCCAACCCAGTTATCAATAAGCAATTTATGAGCTCTTTCTTTAAAGAGCTCAGCAAAGTTTTCCGTTCAATAAATAAAAGCAAGATTTTGCATAAAATATTTAGTTTTTTTTTTCAAACATTATTTATGCTTTTTTCCCAATCGCATATTATAGATAATATATAGACTTTATTTAATTTCGTTATATTAATCCCAAAGAAAGCCGGCGAAAACAGCCTTCAACGATAAATTGCAAAAGAAAAAGAAAAAAGTCTTAAATAAGCAGAACGCAGAGAAAAAGCAGCAAAACTTTTTACCGCTTTCCAAATATTTATTAAAAATAAAACTCGTTTGTTAAAGAATCTGCACAAATTCTATTAAGAAAAAGTATTTAACATCAACATAAACTCGTGAAATATTTTTCCATAACGGCAATATTGACTTATCGTCTTCAACGTCAACGCTAAATAAAGCGTAAATATAGACACACGCAAGGGAACAAATTAAGGCGGCAGTTGCCGAAGTGCTTCAAAGCGAGCTGAAAATTCCAGTAGCGGATGGAGCGAGTTTAGTTATCAATAGCAATTAAACCAGATCATTTGAAAGAAGAGGAGAGAAACTACGTTCCACCAAAACTTGAAAGGCAATTTTTCCACGTTTCACTTTTGCTTAACGTTGTTTGTTGAAATTCGATATCAGGTTTTGTTTTTTGAGGCACAATTTCTGTTTCATATCTCTTCTTTAATTTAAGTTCTCAAAAAACTCCAACTAACCTGTGGGATGTTTTTTTCCCCCCTTTTTCTGCTGGCACCCAACGATTCAGATTTCTTTCTTACGAAATCCAATGAACCCCTTAAAATTGCTGCTAAAATGATAGAAAATGCGCTTCAACTTTTTCTATTACCCAAATAATTGCAAAACCAACTGTGTTATGACAAAATAAAATACAACTGATATTCTATACCAAATCTTTTAAATAACTTAAAGAAAGGGGTGAAATGAGGGTGTTAAATGAAAAGCAAAAATACAAAAACAAAAATATGATTAAAATTCAACAAATACACTGTCGTCGTCTGTTCGATGTAAAAGTTTCATCGAAACAAATTGATTTTCTTAATTTGGTTGAAACGCGGCTGCTACTTAATTGAATGTGAGCGAACAGCAGCGAATTAAAATTCTTTCAAATCTAATTTATAAATTAATGTTTAAATTATTTCCAAAGACTATTAAGGCAGACGGCAGAAATTTTAACTTTTTGAACAACAAAGTTGGTTTACGAATAAGTTTGATGTCTATTAAATGCAGGGTGTCCCAAAATACGTTCTACGAGCGTTTTGTAAGAAATGAAAGAGTACTAAAATCTGATCAGTGCGAAATTGTTTTAAAATAGACCAATAACTTGGCCATAAACAACTTTGGCAGCTTAACAGTTTTGTTTCAATGTTGCCAACTCTTATGTTTGATTCTGCTCTTAAGAGTGATTAGTTCTACGGGTCACTATCCGATAACTATTAGAATTTGCTAACGTTGTACTCAAGTAAATTTTGTCTTGATGAAATTACTCACCTATTTTCACTGCCTGCTAAAGATCCTCATTGAAATCATTTTAGTTCAGAAATAGCTTTCATGAAATGTAATTTTAGCAACAGAAAATATATTATTCTTACTTTCTTTTTAAATTTTAATTATTATTAAAATTATTATAATATTTTTTAAATCTTATCAAACCGGCATCTGTTTACAGCAATTGAGAATCCAAAACACTAGTTGGTGCTCCAAACTTCTTGCTGCCAGGCAAACACGAATCTTTGCTTTTTTTATTTTTACCTAAAATTTTAAATTAGATTAATATTATAGAGCTGTAGGATTGCTAAGGATGTCTTAGGCCCAGACAGTTACTTTTCAGCTGGGATCAATTTTCTTAGTTTCTTGCTAATATTACATGTTTATGGTCCTTAAACTTTTCTTTAAGTTTTGTGGAAATTAAATCTTCCCTTTATGGCCTCCCAGCTGCATTTTTAGTATTCTTTTCATTTCAAAATTTGTTTATATTTTTAAATTATTTTTTCATACTTGTAGCACAGAAAAAAAAATGGCGATTTATAGTCTTGCAAGAGCAAAACTGGGTCCTTATTTGTTTTTTATCATACTTTACATGCACATATTTTGTCCCTTGACCGAAATATGTTGTACTCTTCTTCCAAAAAAAAAAAAAAAAAAATGTAATTTTTTCATCCAAATTTAAAAGAGATTTTCAAAATATGTGTTTCTTTCGCAGGCCTTGAATATCCCAAAATAATGGCCACGATATTTCACACAGTCATAACACAGTTGAAACACACTCAACCAAAAGTCAATTTGCTATTCATTATTTGCCATTGATGGCAAAGCTGGTCGTAGATTTGTTAAGCAACTACTCCTCCCACTCATTTTAAATAATGAAAACAAATGAAAGGTTTCCATTCTTTTCTCTCTCTCTCTCTCTCTCTCTCTATGCCCGGTTCATTTTCCAGCACTTTTGCAAACGTAGTTTCCTTCATTTCTTTTCTCATTTTCAGTTGTTTTGCTCCCCAACCTAAATTTATCACAAGTATTTGTTGAGTTTTCCGATTTAATTTTAATTAGGTGCCATTCAATTTGTATTCAAGTATTATGTGATACGCAGATGTTCACATTCACACATATCGACATAAAAACATTTTGGGCAAAACTTGTTCTTGGGTTGGTTTCTGTACACGTGTATGTGCTAAAAATTTCAATAACTACCAGGAGAGAGAAAAAAAAAACATAAACAAAAGCAGTAGGTCTTAACTTTTTTAATAAAACATTCTAGTCTAATACCAAATGCCCTGCGTGTGTGTGAGAGTTACTTGACACGAAAAGGAGTTTATTTACAGACGGGGATAAATGTGTTCTCGATACTCTGGCAAACGACGCACTCACGTCTCACTTTTACAAAATATTGGTCATGTTGGCTAAAGAGATTCTATTTCCATTTGTTTATTCGTTGTAGGCTGGCAAAAGGACTGCTTAGCGGACTGTCTGACTGACTGACAGACTGGCCTGCCAGCCAGCTTGGCTGGCATTCTCTAGGCCCTGCGAACAAAATGAACAAACAAAAAACTACAGAAAACTAGAAATAATAAAACACAAACAGGACGTAGTCGAAAAAGCCAAGAGTCAGGGCATAAATAACAATAATCACAAATTACTTATTCATAACTTTGAATTTCATAATTAATAAATAATTCTTATAATTCTTGTTCAAACTTACATTAACATTTGTTGTTCATTGAAATGTAAATAGTACGTAAGTACTACATTTTGTTGCATTGTGGGTAATTAAGGCACAGAATTTTGTAGAGGTTCTGATTGTTTATGGCCAACAAAAACTTTTCCAAACAATAAACAATAACCGGAATTGCAAAGCCTTTAAGTAAATTTAAATTCTTTGGCAAAACCATAAGTAAGAAATAATCCCAGAGTAAGGAAAACATTGAACTGACATTAAAAAAGAGTAATTGGCCTTCAAGGTAAGTGCAGATATATTCGGCCCCGGAGCATAATACGATACTGTCGTTAAGTCTCAATGTGGAATGAACGTTTTTTCGCCTAAATTTCTTATACGCAAATAAAGTTTTGCTGTAAATGCGCCAAATAGTGGTCTATGCGCCACAAAATATAATAAAAAATATGTTTCAGATGCGTCCTCGCTTTCACTGTTGACATTTGACTTAAATTAATTACAAATATGTTTTAATACACTTTTTTTCCCTCATTCCCTTGACGTTAATCTTTCGCGATATCCAGCTGTGAGCATCTCAACTAATGGCAGTTTCTTAGCACTTATCAAGCTGGCGCTTCACTGAAATGCATCCAACATAATGTATTTCTTAAATTGAAGCTCCCTAAGCCATAGAACAACAGTCCGTCTCTGTATGTTCGATTTCATAAATCATACTTTATGAGTTTTGAGACATTCTGTGGACCTTAAGCTCGGCTGGTTAGTGATTTACCGGATGACAGTTATACTTCCAGGGCCCGATCTACATTATCCTTAAGCCCCAAAGATCATTTTTATAGTGGCAAACTTTTTAAGGGCTGTTTGTAGTTATATGTTTAACTAAATAAATTAATTGATTTAATTACAATAAAAAGATTGTCTTAAATAAAAAAACATTTCTTTTGAAAATACAGTGTTTAAAAAGGGATGCATGTGGTTTCTTTAGTTCATTAATGCTGCCAACTTGTTGTCTACCCACTTTCTCTCCCAACAATCATTTCAATCTCCCCTTCTCCCAGTCAAGAGCATCGAAATACACATTAATAATTATCGCACCAGAGTAGCCGAAGTAAAAAAGAAAGAAAAGCATATTTTTAGAACTGTAATCCCAATTTCTTGTACAGTAAATCAATACCACCAGTCAACGGTGCTTAGGGAAGCAGAAAATTAACTAATCTAAGCATTTCCTAATGTGATGAGGGAATGAAAAACATGCAACTGCTTGAAATGGATATTTTAAAAGTTGAAAATTCTCCGTTTAATGTTTCTTTGGTACCTTTTCCTACTCAATTACAAACAAATAAAAAAAAAAAAAGCATAACGAACATCTCCAACACCCCGTAAGTAATCACTTGTTTGAAAATTATTTACATGTTGAATTTGTATTCAGAGCATATGTATCATATTTCATATATGTCCATAAATTAGACAACAGAAAAACTTTTTCGAACAGAGGGAACGACATAAAACCATACAATTTGCACTGAATAAAAAAGGGATTTTTCTTTCACTTCTTTCGGCTCGATAATGGCTGTAGTTCATGTTTGTTACAGTTCGTAAGAATGTATAGGATTTATTTGAAATACATATTTGTGCAATAGAAATGAACACACAAATATCGGTCCCAACTCTTTCAGAAACTTAACCGAACTAGACCATAAATGTTTTTAAATTTTAAATGCACATTTGAGATATTTAAAAGAAAATCAGGGTTTCCGGCATCCAAGACCGCCCCGCTGCCTTCGTCAAGAAATTAATAAAACTAGTATTCAAAACCTGGGACAAATTGGGACTAATGAGAGTAAAAAGAAAATTGCACAAAGCAAATTTATTTAGTGATTTTAGACGCTTAAAACGTACAACATCAGAACAAAACATTTGCCTCATTGGCTGGCAGCAGCTGCAAAAAGTAAAAAGAAAATAAGTTTCTTAAAAGTGTTTATAACATTTGGCATTTATAATATTTTCGAAATGAAAATCGAATTGACTGTGACAAGTGTTTCTGGAACTGTTTGTCGTGTTCAAGTGGTTTTAGAAAAACTTTTAGTTTTTCAGTTCTCAGTTTCATATTGAAATAAAACAAAACAGCTGATTATTTCATTCTTATCACAACTTAGCCAAAGAAAAAGTTCATAAAACTTTGTACTAGAAATTAAAAAAATGCCCCTTTAATTTGCTCTCAAAAGTTCAAAGCTAATATTTTGTAAAACCTTGTGATGAATTCTTAGTCCTTAGAAATAGCCCATTCCCCAAAAAATTATTTAAATTACGTATAATATAATAATGCTAAATTTCCGTGCACCATTTAAGCAACATTAAAAAGTTCAGTTCTAAAGTGGAATTTCATGTTTCTTTGAATATAATTCTTAAATTTATTAACAAAATTTAAAAGCACTTGTCAACATTTGCATTATGGGAAAGCAAAAAGCTAATAAGCCGGAAACAAACGTGACAACGAAACTGTATTTGTGGTTTTAGGCTCTTAAGGCAAAACTTTGCTTTTTCAAACTTTTAAAGTCTTCAAAACATATTGAAACGCATTTCATATAAAGGTATTTTTTTTACTTATCTTTAGTTAGATTTCTTTTTCGCATATAAAAACATTTTAATATCGAAATATTTTGTATTAAAGATTTCGTTTTTGTCTAAGCTTTTCTTTTCTTTCTTATTGAAAACAGCATCCACTTCTTTTTGAAAGTTTTTATTTCAAATAATAGTTTATTGAAGAAATATTTTTATTTTTCCAAAAAGTAATTTTTTGTAAAAAGTTCTTTCTTATAAGGCAATTTTTTCACAATACTAATTTTTAAAAGGACTTTTCTGAAAATATATGTTTTATTTTAAAAAGGTACTTTTCTCAAAATATTCTCTTATGAAAGGAACTTTTTTAAAAGTTATTCAGAAACCCTTTTTTACAAATAGACACATGTTAAAATAAAACAATCTTATTCGCATTTACGAATAAATTTTCATAGAAACGGACTGAAACTGTAGACCGAGACAAACATTTATGCACGAACATTTAAAACACTTCCTTTTTTGAAAAAAAAAGAAACATTTATGAAAACATAAATTATGATCCTATACTTTCGGATGAAAATCCATTTACATGAATCTAAAGAAGAAGAAAAACGAACAGACGTATGAAAGAAATTTAAAATGAAACAAACACAAGAAACAGGCCATTTATTTGAAACTCTTTTTCAATACATAACAAGAAAAAAACGACAACGAAAATAAAAACGTTATAAGAAGTTCTTCGTGATGGTTCATATCGAATGCACTGAATGCTAAAGTTTTGGGAGAGGAAAGGAAATTGCACAAAGATGTTTTATGACAACGAATAAAAGACTTTAATTGGGACACTGTTGAATGTTTGAAAATTGAAAAGAGAAATTTATCGATTAAGTAGAGAAATGCAGTCCAAGAAGAAACAATTGTATTATAACTATATACTATAACATTCCGCCTACAACATCAAGATAGTTCTGCTGGAGACAATTTTCTAAATTGCTGGATTTTAGAACCCCATACCTGACATAGAAACTACTGGTTTCCGTATGTAAATCAGACCAAAAAAAAAAACTCCGGTAGTTCAAGAATAGAAATGTTGCCAATCAGGGCTGCGAAACCTCCGTAACATTTATCATCTGAAAACAAGGACTAAAATAACTAAATGAAAGGAACTTTTAAACCACAAACAACAACAAACAAAAACAAACAAAATAAAAAAATAAATCAAAATTAAAAGAAATATTGAGAAGGAAATAGAAGGACACATAAAACCTTCCATTTTAACTTAACACGTTCACGTTCACTTGCACTTAAAACTCTAAACATGTATTGCATTCAACTGACAAAAACGAAAGAAAATACTAAATAAAAAAATGTGCAGCGAACAACAACAATAAGTTTTGAATACGCTCAATCCACAATCATGCACCATCATGTCATGTACACACACATGAACGTGGACACGGACATGCTTAAGTAAACATAAAACGACACTATTTGTATATTAGACCAAAAATAGATGGTAATAGGGACACAAACATATACCAAAGCCAGAAAAGATAGGGAAAAAAGGAAAGAGGCAAAAAGAAACAAAACAAAGCAAAACGAAATATAAACAGAAAATAAATAAAGGAGACGTTATAGCAACAGTCCAATATCCCGGGGGAAATAACTCAGACCTGAGCTGTGGTGTCTCTGCTGGCACAACACGTTTCTTGTGACATTTGAATGCCACTCACTGTAAATGTGTTTGTGTGAACTCACTCACACACACACACACACACACACGCACACTCACATATGTGTATATGTACAATAGTCAAGATTAGTTGAATTGCATGTTTGTTTATTTGCGCTCAACCAAACAAAGAGGATCTGCAAATACTCTGGTACTTTTGCTTTAAATGAAAGAATGAATGTTTGAGTTTATAAATGATGATGTGAATATTTTTTGACTTTTACAAAAGACCAAAAACCAAACTTGAAGAAGGAAAAAGAAAGCCAAAAATAGAGAAAACATTTGCATGGCAAAAGTATCAAAACACATTTGCTACCCAGAAAGCAACAAAAGAAAAAGAAAATAACTTAAACGACAAAAGTTTTTAAGTGAGAAATGTGTAAGAAAAGCATCTCAAGGCGCTGGGAACGGCAACTGCAGTTGGAAATTGCGAAACCAAATTTCAGCCGAAACTGTCGCACATCTAGAAAGTTTGGTACTCCGGTTGGCAGGCAGCATCATATGTTTGGTAAGCGAGTGGCTGGTGCCACTGTGCGGTTAACTCTTTTTGCCTGCATAAAACTTAAAATCAAATTTGAAACATTTGGCCAAATCCCTTTTGGAAACTTTAAAGTTTTTATATCCTTATTTTCTTTTATAAATTCTTAATGCTATTTGTATTTCCAACTTTCTTAAAATTTTGCTGGCATAATGGACTTTATTGATAGCAGCGATCCGCTGTTGGGTTGTTGCTGCTGTTTTCTTCTTATTCCTTTTGCTTGCAAAAGCACAGGAGCATGAAAAACTATTCAGAAACGCTTAAAAAGCAAAGCCTGGAAAATTCAATGGTGTACATGTCACTTTCTTTAGTCTTTATCAAATTAAGTCTTCAGGCAACTTTTGTCGAATACCCCCCCGAGTTGTCAGGAGACTTATTATCAAGTGGATAGAAAAGTGTTGCTTGGCTTGCGTCAACTCAATGCTGAGTTTAATTAATTTTTCTAAAATTAAATTTTGCGCCAAGAGCAGGTTACAATATTTTGAGCTATTCCACTATGACTACTGGCTTATTTGACAATCAGACGCAGACATACGATTGTAATGAATTGCAAAACTAGATAGAAAGTATTTTTCTGTGCTTGATATAAAATTCGAGTTATTAAGCAATAATTTAAGCTGGTGTTAATTTTTTTATAGCAATTTTTTCAAAATTTTAGAAAAAAAAGATCAAAAAAGAAAAATGAAAATTATTGAACAGAAAGAAAAAGAATTCCTTGCATAATAACATTCAAGAAAAAATGTTTTACAAGAACTAAGAAGAAGAATTTAAAATTTTTAATGTTAATTTGTGACACTGTATCTTTTGCACAATGGAAAGTTAATAATTTTTAGCCTTTTAATATGCACCTGGCACAATGTTCATTTCAAATGTCTGGAAAGCAATATTATTTCTTAGTTTGATTTACTGTCGTTTTGCCATTGATACATATAACGGAGAAAAAAATTGCCTTATCAGGAACGGAATTTGCTGTATCAGTTAATAAATTGTTTGAATACGCACCTGCAAACACGTATCGTGGATTTGAACAATTGCCAGTTTGAAATTAATTGACCGGAAGTTAATATATGGTGTGAGAGAAATGAGTTATAACCACTAATTAAGCCTTAACTTGCTGTTTGCATCGGAACTTTAACAATTTATATAGTCTTGGCTTTTTTTTTAGTGGATAAAGAAAAAGAAATTTAACATTGAGTAATGTTGATTTTACAGTTTTAAGGCTTAGCTACAGTTATGAAATGTTTCCAGTACTGCTGGTGTAAAGAAAAATATCGACTTTTAACGTAAAAGCTCACGTCAAACTTTTTTTTTATAAAAATGCCTTTAAAACAGCATTACAAATCAGATGACACCACGGCCGGCCTAAAATAAAAGCGCTTGAAGAAGACAACATCTGGCTTCTTATAAATACAAACTAGTCTCTGAACCAAAATCAATCACGTTCGATATGATCTCTATGAACAACAACGAAACAAAACAAAAAATAAATAAACTGACTACACACTTCACTTATTTTGTTCACCCTTTAATGCAATATTCTTATAAACTATTTAATCCAAATAGTTCTTAGGGTCTCTTTGGCAGATTTTCACACTTCTGTTATGATTTGTTGCAATAAAATATTAACCTGCAGCAATTTTGTAGCAATATCAAATGCCCATACTGTAAACGAATACTCGGAAAAGTTCTTAAAAAAAAAAGAATAAACAAAACTGGGTTTTATTTTTCGCAACTTTATTTTAGGCGACCAGCAAAAGGAAAAGTGGAAACGAATCGTAAGGAAGAGAAAAACTTTGAAAAGGAAAAACATTCTATTACATTGTCCTTTTTTGTGGGCTTTTTCTTGTGTGAGTGCCTTTGCAATGAAATGGTCCAATAAATCACGGTAAATGCCAAACTACGGCTGCCTCCATTCAAAGCTCATTCGTATCCGTAAGAATGGGCAAAAAATCTTTGGCTAAAAACTTCATAAGTTTGTTTGCAGCTGCGTGAGTGAGTGAGAGTTTGGAAAAGGAAATACGGAAATACGGAAATAATAAAAAGAATATTTTTGCAGTAAATGTTGGTTTTTTATTAAGGCCCACGAATGGGTATGAAGAGTTTAAGAACGAACTTTTAAAATGGTGTTTGTTGGTCTGGCTTCTTGCCATCCTTGCCACGTACTTCGTTCCAAATGAGTTTGGTTGGCTTGTTAGGAACGTCGCGGAACAAACGTGCAAAATATTTGTTGTTTGTTTGGCTCGTTAAGTGGTTGAGTTGTAGAGAATCTGCAATGGTGGGCAATAATGGTGCTTTTGGTTGTCTATTGTCTTAAATCAATTCGCATTCTGACATTACGAGCTTCTCAACAAAAAGGAAAATCAACAAAAGCTGACCCAGTAGGTGTATGTGTATTTAGTGAAATGCTCCACCTTAAGTCGATATCTGCCATAGTTGGGACAAAGGAAACATAACAGATTATGAATTAAAACATTAATATAGAAAGAAATACTGGCTGTCAGTGATATTTGCTGTATAGAAAGTATCATTGACGGCCAGTGATATTTGCTGTGTTAAAAGAATCGTTCAAAGTCAGTGACATGTTTTTTTTTTGTAAACGTTTCAGTGACTCTAAGCAACGGTTTCAATATAGAAAATATTATTTAATTCATAACGAAAATATCTTTGAGTGTCTGTGATATTTTTTATAATATTTATTTCACAACGAAAATATCTTCGAGTTGTTCGTATTAGACTCGATATTCACCACTTTATGCTTCCTATACAAAACTGTCTCGATTTAAATCTATTACCAAACATTTTGCGTATGATTACATGTTTAGCCTGTCTTAACAATTATGTATGTATGTATGTATATCTTTTTCCATAATGAAATTTGTACTCTCTGTTGTCTTGTATTTTGTTTCGTCTTGTTCTGTTATTATATCTGTCTTGAATGTGTTTCTAAATGATTTTAATAACTAAATGTGTCTATTCTATCCGAAAGAATTGCGTCAAAATGTTACGGTCTCTAGAGTCTAATTAAAAGTTTAATCTTCGCAATTATGGTCACATTCTTCATGCGTGCATGCTTGTGCTTGCTTGTCTGTACGTTTGCAAATGCAAACTTTCATTAAATAAAATGCATACACACTCATACGTATTAAAATTTAATGACATTTTAATAAATTAATTTAATTTATTTCTCAGCTATAGCATAAGCCAAAACATTACTTGTTTTGCCACCATTTGTTGTGATTAGAAAATTAAACATAATGCAAATTAAAATTAAATAGGATTATTTAGCCAACCATAACACTTCCTTCCTTCCAATGCATGTATCAAATGTTTGTTCATATCCGCCTCTGGCTGCAAATCCCAGGATTAAATGTGCACAATTACTGTACGCCAAAAATCTGTGAAGGTAACACAAATAGGCCAGAAGCATAATGATAGACAAAAAATGCTAGAAGAATTATAAAATATCAGCTACTGGACATCTAACCAGGGATAAAAAAATGCAAAACAAAACAACAGCAACAACTCATCACTTCAGCCTCTTGTGTGTGCGTTTCAGCATTCAATTAAAGACAATGAGGTGTTATATTCTAATTTTGCCAATAACATTTTGTCTGCTCTTGTAATCCATGACAATAGCACACAACAACAACAACAAGGGCGCAACAAAGCGTGTAATTGTTTTGACTGGCAAAACTTGTTGACCGAAAATCCAAGCAACATCCTCTCCTACTACACCACATTCTAACTTAACCAGACGTATGTGTTTGTTTTAAACATTTTGTTAAGTTTGTCTTTATGTGATTTTGCTCAAGAAGAATCAGGTATATAAAATATAGGTTAATGCATATGGAAGTTCTGCAAATGAAGAGAAGTTAACAACAACAACAATTACTTATGCTGTCATGCCCAACAAAAATAAACGGCACAAATTTTTCGTTTTTTTTTTTTTTGTTTTTACGAGTTGAACTTATTTTTCTTGAAAGCAAACGGCATAAAAATTGTTTTCTAATATGACATGTTGTTACATGCTTTTTCGTTATATTTCGTTTTGCTAATTGCAACGGCTTAAGCTGGATTCACCCATTTGAGAAAATTTGTATGTGGACAAAGCTACGAATACCATCTAACATATGAATTTAACCAGTTGGCAACACAGCGTCAGCTGATTACATTCCGTTATACTTCTTTGCACACACTCTACACGTATCGTTTTGCATTATTATTATTGCTCGTGTCACACAAACATTCTTCGGCCTGACTTTTCCATTTTCCAAAACAGATTTCGGTGCAATGTTTTCCCACTCTGCAGATTTAACATAAACTTGTTTGTTGGATTATCAGTTTTGGTGCCGACAACAAGTAAATGTTTGTTTTTGCCAACAGGAAAAAAAGTAACAATTGAGCATTTCGGTATCATGCACAAATGTAGAATGTAAAGTAAGAAAGAAGTAAGAAATTATTGTATCATGTAGAACAGAATAAAACAAACAGCAACTTTATTTAGATTTATATGCAAATGTAGGATAATAAATTGTTAGATATTCATTTGTATAGATACTTTCATGTACAATAATTATACGAACAGATATGAGATCCTAAAAACTGAAATTAGTTCAATTTTGAAAATTATGCAACAATAAAAAGTTTGTAGTATGAAGCATTCGAAATCTGGTGAGGAATTTACAAGATTATAAGATTAGAAGGAGTTCGCAAACACATACCCGGCCACATGCCATAACAGTCCACTGCCATTACTGAAAAGTTTTAGGTACAAAATCTGTACATTTGTCATAAGCAGACACCTTTAATATTCGGAGCAAAAAACATATTGTGAGCGTCTGAATAAAGGGAGTATTCCTTGTACTGCCACAGAAGTTCTATCTAAACAACACAACTGTAAATTTTACCTCCTTTTTAATATCTATATCTTTTGATATTTTCTGATATTCATGCAATCAAAAATGGGCCTTAAGGTGTGAACACAAAATTTTGCATGGAAATTCAGTATCTATATAGTGACGAATAGAGCGATTATTTTGATAAGAGAAATTCCAAATAATAAATGTCACATGAAATGTCACATAAAACTAAGCAAAACACAACTATCAGCTGTTAAATGGCTTGTCAAATAAGCCAGTGTGGCCAACACAAAGTTGTGCACCTCTAAAACGAAACATCCAATTTGAAAAACGCTGCCATTCTTTAATGCATTTTACAGCAGCTACTGGGTGCCAGTGTTGCCTTTCATATACATTGAGACTACGTTGTATTTAGCAAAATTGGCCCAATTTGCCAATTGGAAAGAGTTCACAAACTTTGTTCAAAAATCACAAAAACACCAACTCTTTTTTTTAATTAAATTATCGGCAGTTTGTGGTCTTTATGTTGCAACAGTTTTTCTTTTTATTTTCTAAGAAAATTTACCATTTCATTACAAATCCATATATATACCATAGAAAAAACTTATCGTAAACATTTTATAGCTACCAGCTGTAAAGATTTGAATAATTCATTTTATAATTGCATGTGTTTCGCCCAGCAGAGGTTGTGTGCTCCAACACTTGAACTGATGTGTGGGTGTTTTTAAATATTTATATGAAAAACATTATTAAATTAGCATAATTCTGTACAATACTTTAATTACATTTACTTTAAAATGTATGAAACAATACTTTTGTATTCGTATGTGAGTTTTTTAACCCACATAAAGAAAACTTCAACATACTCGTGCGTACATACATACATACATACATACTTACATACATATTGAAGTATTTGCAATAGGAAGGTGCAAACTTTGCCAGGGAATTGAATTTAAAATTGCGCAAATGCTCGCACTTAATAACTGCGGCCGACGACATCCTGCTGTCATCGAAATTTAATTCTGCTGTTTGGTTTGGAACGAATCAATTACACTGAAAGGCAAACGCATGTTAAATGAATTTGTTCAGCGTCAAAGAAAGAAAATCAGTGCAATATGTGTCAAACGTAAGAGTATTAATAAAACATTGTGTTATTTTATGGAAAAATAAATTAGAAAATTATATGGAAATAACTTTTTGCACTTATGTTGGGAAATGTTCAACCTCCAACCAACATATAATCAGCTGTTAAAAAAAAATAATGAGAATTTAAACATTAATTTCAGCAAATAGCAAATACCGTATGGGGTCACCCTTTAGTTATATTTGCTGCTCCAGCAAACTGAAATGTGTCACAAAAAAATTATATAGCAAATAAAATATTACCGCTAATTAATTGATGCGTTCGTAAGGTCCTTTGATTTAAAGCACATTTAAACCAAAGCGACACAATGTACAGACTTTCTGCAAAGTTCGTGTATTAAAAGTGGGTAAATTTTCAAAGATAATGCGCCAAAGTGCAGTTGTTTGCAAACATCTGTCTTGAAAATAAAGATAAAAATATACAACAACAAAAAAAAATGCTTGTGCTTAAAACAAAAAATATACAAATATTTTATTTGAAAGCTTAAAAATTACAATAATTCTGAAGAGAACATGACTTTAATGTTGTCGAAGTGCCAGTAAGGGCAGAGAATGAGGGAGAGAGAGCTGAAGGAGTAGGGAAAAAAGCCTTACATTACTTCCTTCATCATGGACCCGTTGTGCGCACTTGGCAATTATTTGAAAATTTTAAATTTGGCTGTCCTAAGTTTTGAAATGTGAGTCTTGCCGCCACTATATTACACCCAACTTTCTAGTTGAACGTTCCAGTTACGCGCGCACAACATTTTGTGAAGAATGTTAATATGCAGCCTTAATCGGGTTCGTCCACATGATCGAAAGTTTGTAGTAGATTAAGAAATTAAAAATTCCAGCTTAATTCATGCAATCCTTTACAAACTCCCGAAATTTTCCAGAGCCGTAAAAAGCAGAAATAACGTTTTTTGGTTACTAACAGAACAGTATCAACCTAATGAATAAAAGCATATCGTTTGTTCAGATTTTGAAAAGAAAATTGCTAATTTGCTCATGTGTGTTTTTATTTGTTGCACTCCCACTCTGAAACGCATCATGGACTTAAAAGTGAATATTTTCCATTAGTATAAACACAAATAACAAATGTGATCAGTCAGGTTATAAGTATTTATAAGTAGACCTACACCATCATAACTGACTCACTTACACACGCACGCACACACATACACACACATGCTCAGGCCAGCGCACGTGTAACATTTTATACAGTGAAGTACATAAATATGCATTTCGAAATACAACACACTTCCGTTCAGCGCTTAATTCATCCGTTCATTGTTGCTCAGTTTGTAGCGGCTTAATTTAAACTTATTCGTACCACTCACTCAGACCCCCATCTCGGCCCACTTTATCTTCAGCCCCCCCTTTCTAAGTTTGCTATGCGGCATAGCGTTTAATATATAGTTCGTATATGGCACTGGCAGTATTAGTTTATTTGTGTGATATTGTATATTGCTGCTGCTTGGCTCATTACAACTGGACTTGATGCAAAGTTAAATGGCTGGTATGGAATTCCACTCTTCTAAGCACTCCATAAATTAAGCTGCTAATGAAAGGTCCTTGTTTCGTATTCAGATAATTAATTTGTGAGAATAAGAGTGCACACACATGCACACACACACACACACACACGCACACACATATCAGCTGCACTTATTTGAACGTTTGACGATGTAAATGTTTTAATAAATTTCCGTTGGGTGCATGCATGTGTGTGTGTGTGTTGTATCTATTTTAAAATGAATGCAAGATAAAAAGAAAAACTCCCCAGCTTTTTGCCACTCACACTCTTACAAAAACATATATTGTCGGTAGTTGCACACACGATGATGCTGCTTACAGAGACTATTTTTAGTTTTTATTTTTTGTGCAGAACAGGACAGAACAAACAGGATTCTTTACATGTTGTATAGAAACTATTATATTTCTATAATATCCAGTTTAGTGAACTACATGCATACATACATACATACACACATATGTATGTATAAGAAGCATGTGTGTGTGTGTTTGTGTTTGTGTTTGTGTTTGTGTGGCGGTTTTGTGTGTCAGCTTTTGTCGTAGGTGTGTTAGTGATATGCCTTTCAACACTTTAAAAGGCAACTTACATTCCCTGTTGCCAGTCTTTAATACATTCAGTTTTATCCCACCAGATGCAGGCACACACACATCCTATTTCATTGCATGTGTTCGTGTGTTCGTAAGCGTATAGACGTTTGCATTTGACAGGTATAAAGCCCAACATGCGAACTAAATACTATTTTTCTATGATTAAAGAAGAACAGATTGTTTGTTGTTGTAAGAGTATTTAATACGGACCTGTGAAATTGTTTGTATTAATTTGGTCAATTTTAAGCATTTGTACAAGTACCATAACAACGCTACAATCTCGTACCTCAAATCTACTACTACTCGTACTCGTTACAGCACACTTGTGAGCACAATGTATGTACGGAGCACAGAACACTACAATGGCTTTATAAAATAAATAAAGAGAAAAATAAGAGAAATACAGCCTGTCAAATGCTGTTTCTGAGTCGGTGTCTGTGTTTGATTTGGATTATGGTTTGAAATACATATAAAATAAAGCCAACAGACAAACTGCTACGAGTTTTAGAAAAGTACCCAACACAGTTGAATTGTTCGAAATAGGTTAAGTGCAATCGAAAAATATATGAGGCAATTAATTGTGAATGTGACAGTGAATGGTGACACAGCTATTAAATGCTGTTTTGTTAAGCATTTGCAGCATTTCTGTTCTCTAATTTCCATTTCATAGTTTTATTATACAATTTTGTGAGTGTGCAACAATAAGAGTTATGACAAAACTAAAGTGCCCAGCCCGGCAGACAGAAGTATTTCTTGCGAAGTTGTAAAAATTAAAACAACTTTAAGAAATGTGTTCGATAACTTGTTTCCTCGGATTCCATTTACTTATTCATCGCACATTAGAAAATAAAACAAAGTTTTGTTTTTAATTAAGTTAAGATTAATTAAGATTCATTTTGTAAGAGCAGAAAGTTGCTGTTTAGTTTTGCTACAGCCACGTGATTTCAACAGCCCTAAGTCTGCCAAAGCAAGTTGTTGCAATACATTATGAAAATCAATCTTAAGCGCATATACCCTCTATAAGTGTTCTTTGGCCGCCAAACAAACTGGGCATAACTTTTATTTATCTTTCTTGTAATGCATTCCGTCCACAGTTTGGATTGTTGGTGAGTTGGGAGTAATGGTTCCATATGGTGTCCAGTCTAAGAGAGCGCATTAGCGGTGCTTAGCAAAATAAGTTTTCATCATCCAACCAGTTAAAGAATTCTTCTACTCTATTCTTTTCCACATGACAACAGCATTTGCCGTTACTCTTTTCTTCAGCTATAGGACATGTCAGTCAGAGATTGATGCCATACGGCAAAACAATGTCGAATGAGCTCGTTAAATGCAGGGTCGATTTGAATGCTCTTAAGACCCAAGAGTTGTTTGGTCACAAAGAGACACATTGGATGGAACACATTTTTCAGCTGCCAAGAAAAGCATTCAAACGGTGCAAGACATACGTACAAACATTGAGGCCATCCGATCGGATGTATACCACTTAAATCCGATCGGAAATGGAATACAATTTTCTTGTTGGACCAACTAAAGGAGAGGACGGAGATGCTTGTCGTTACTAGTGTCAGGTGCGTTATACTATTTTATCGCCAGTTTTTTAAGTAAAATTTTCTTTTCATATTCATTAATATAAACGAAGCTGTTAAAAAAAGTAAGGAACCATTTTGTTCAAACTCGGAGTTAGTCAAGATAACAGTTCCTTAATTGGGAACCAGAATTTGATCAAAACTTACGGTACAAACAACACAAAACTTTAATGGAATTATCACAATGGCTTCGTATTTATTTTCTAAATTAAAATAGTTTTTATTTAGAATTCTGTTAAAATCATTAAAGCCATAATTTTTTTAACCTAAAACATTTTTAGACCCTGTTCTATTTTGGATATAAATGATTTTTTTCATCAGTGTAATTTATTGACCTTTTCCATTACTGTCCTTTTTCCATTACAGATAAATTAATTTCAATTTGAGTTCAGCCAAATTTGTCCTTATTTATTACAGTCGGTTGGAGGTCATCTCTCTAAACGAGTCACTGTATTTAAAATATTTTGATTAAACACATAAAATCTAAATGATGGGCAAATTAATGACAAACTATTTTTTGCGTAAATGGTCACACGAGCGAGCATCGTTTCGAAAGGCGAAAGGCTGAAAAGAAATTAGTGAAAACAGACTTTCTACGAAATTGTGTTTATGCAAAAGTAGAACACTGTTCGGCTAAAACTTTGTAGCAACTACAGTCCTGATATTAATAAAAATCTATAAAAATTATAGCACTTCTATAGAGAGAGTGAGAGCGCGAGAGAGCGAGAGAGATTCGGATAGTTTGCTGTAATATTCAGAATGTTCACTCAGCACGAAAATGAAAGGAATTAAAGTCTGCGCAGCGTGCACTGCAAAGGAAGTAGCGTTATTGTCCTTATCTAATGACTGTTCATTTAGCGTCACGCAAGAGTGTGTATGTGTCTATAGGAAGTTTTGTATGCGAAGAGAAGACATATTATCATTAAACGCTGAAATCAATAACACTAATTCATTATTTGCCACTGCGAACTGCTTGTTTCGGAAGGAGGCACTACATATTAGCAATCATAACGGCGACTACGGGGTCTCATACAGGCGAAATAAGTATGTGCTGGCAGCAGTACTCATCCTTGATGGCGATGGTGGTAATGCCATCAAATTGTTATTGAGTCATAAACAAATGCAAGTACTTTCCTATGCTCTGCTGTTTGAATGCAGTTTTGTACAAAAAATAGGATTGTGTCATAATGAAAATGTTTGAAATAATTCGGCGAGATTTACATGCACTTTTAAGGAGTCCATTTGGTGAAATGAAATTATAAAAACCACCCTCCTAACACAGAACTAAAGACACATATTGCAAATAGTTTCCTTTAAATTGAAGAATAATTTTGTTGAATCGCTTTGTTTTGAAACTGCCGGTTTGGCAATTACGTTTTACGATTTTCCCGCTTTCTATTGGCCAATTTCGAACACCATTTTTGCACCTCAAAGAATATGTTATAGAATTGGCAAAAAAAAATTCAATAGGAGCACGGAAAAGTGATGTGATCGTACAGAAGTTTGCAAATATGTTAAATAGAGGCCTTCAAAGAAATAAAAAAGTAATTTTTGTAAGCAAACTTCTTTAAAAGGTACCTTTCGCTTTGTCACTTTGTTTAAAAGTCCCTTTTCAAAAGATAATTTTTTTAAATAATATTTTTATTAAACTGATTTGTTTTGAAAGCAACTTTTTGAAATCTGACAACCGGTTTTTTTCTTAAAAGATACGTTTGTAGCAGAAATCGTTTTAAAATGTTAAAAAAAAAACTTAAAGTTATTCCAACGTCCAGTTCACTTTTATTTTCTAGAAGGTAGTTTTTCAAGGGTATTCTTATATGATATTTACTTATGCTTTTTGTTTTGAGAGCCTATATGTCTTACAGTTGCTTAAGTCCTGCGTCGTCAATAGCTGTACGTCAAAAACAAAACAAAGGATCGATTGGATGGTTTTTTTTTCCAACACTTATTGTATTTATGACTCTGCCACCGAACTACAAAAATTTCAAAAGTTTGAGTTATTGGTTTTTAATACTGCCTTAATATTTACTTTAGCAAATTTATTAAACTTTTATTTTACAGCAGAGCATTTGACAACAAACACATGCAAACGAGCGAAAACTAAATGTTAAATTATAAACTGGCACGAGTGTAAATGGGGACGTTGAATGTGTGGGTTTGTGTGTATAACACGCTCCAATATAATGACATAAATACATGTATGCATGTATGTATGTGCTTATAAATTTGTAAAGTTTGTGTGTGTTTGCGTATGGATTTATGTATTTTAAACGAATCTACGGTAAAAAATATATGCAAATCCTGGCGAACGAAAAAAAAAAACAGAAAGAATAAATTTTTTTAAATGAAACGACATTAAGCGATATAAAACAAAGCAGCAACATAATAAAATATCCATTTATTCTTAATGCCGGCAATTTCAGTTGCACTAAATCCACTCAAAGTCAACCAACCAGGCTGCCAAGCCACGTACATATATTTTTATTTTAAGTTTTAAACGATTCTTTGTTTTTTTTTCTGCTCCCTCTCTCTCCCTCTGCCCCTTAAATTTTTGGTTTATTTGTGGCGCCATACAAAAAAAAAAAAAACCCCAACACACGACAAAAAAAAAGAAACAAAGAGTCACAGATCTCTGACACTCTTTTTAAAATTTATTTTACTGTACAATTGCATGGCGATGATAATGATGTTGACGAGGTTGCTGATGATTAATATGCATTCAGACTTCTTTCCTTGTCGTACGGCGTGTTTGGCATTGAATGCAAAACACTATAATTTATGCTGGCAACACTGCTTTTGCGAGGCAAAGATTTTAAAGTAAAACCAGCATCGGCTGCTGATGTTGCTGCCCCATCATGTAGCGACGGATGTTTACTTTTATTTCATTTCTTATCAAATTGACAATTGACGTTATTTAGTTAAATTTATTTCTGCTGCTGCTGCTGCTGCTGCTGCTACTGCCGCCAACAGAAAACCACTTGCTCATGCAACATTATTCTTCTCATTTTTGTTTTCCTTTTTGCCTTATTTCACACTTGAAATCTTTATCCGTCTGATTTGCAAAACTTTAGTTTTTCAAGTGTTAATCTTAAGCCAAAGACAGCATGTTGCCAGCCATCGAGCCAGCCAGCCCGCCAGCATTTGCTGATCTAAGAGTCCTTCATTGTCAGAACCAGCACCAGCACCAACACGAGCGGCGGCGGCAGCGGCAGTAACATCATTGATACTTTGTATGTAACTTTGATGATAATGAAGTATTTCCCAAAGGAAGCATTCAGTATCCGTCTTCAGTTGAAGAGCAAAGCAAAAGAATAAAATAAATATGTACATATATTTATTTAAATGATGCCGTTTTTATCTTTTGTGAATGAGGAACACGTACTCAAAGTAAAATGGCAAAATATATTGGAACTGTATGAGCTGTGGTGTTGTAAAGAGGTGGCTGGCACCATGACTCGCATCCCTTCCACGCCACGCTCTTCCCATTGCAGAGGGGTGGTGGGGGCAAGCGTTCGCTATAAGAGGATGTGATTTTATGCAAAAACAAATTTTGTAACAACATTGTCATCATCAATTGTTACTGTGTTAGATTTCAAAACGAAAAAAAAATAAAAAATAAATTTGTCATCACATTGATTATATTTTAAATAGATTGGCTTTAAAAAGAAGTTGCTGTCATTGTTCTCAAATATTGTGCATTCTGTAAGTTTTCCTTACAATAAAATATAGCAGAATTTGTACAAATTTTCATCACTGACAAATACAAATATTTATCAAACGATTGGTCAAATTCGTTGTTACGAAAAACTACGCAAATGTTTAACAGCATTTTTTATCTTCTTATTCTGCTGCCGACCACTCAATAAGGAATTATATTTACAAGGAAATTGTTATTTTCCCTCATTTCGTTTCATGACTCACAATGGTCAACGTGCTCCTTTCGCCGTCTAGGTAATAAATCAAACTTAAATAGATTTGGATCGTTTGTACCGGATCGAATTGAATTAAATCATGTCAAAAGTATCTTAAATAATGATTAATCTCCTTGTCAATTTGAACACAGTTGGTCGTTAATAAATGCCAGCACGTACCAGCGTCTGCCAATCGACAAAAGTGACAAATACACAAAATTGAGTTAAGAAATGGTTGTAAACACACTCACACAGCCGCTGTACTAAAGATCTAAGGCAAACATCTTAATAAATGTAACTTTAAGCTGGAGCTTCCAATCAAATATTGATCCAATTTTATGGCTGTCCCACAAAGCGTGTTAAATATGTACATGTGTATGTAATAATAAAGTTTATGAACAGTGGGAATTTCAAGCTGGTTCATGTTTGTTTAGATTGCAAATCTCTTATTATTATTGTAGAAGGCGAGTGGTTTAGCCCTGGGAAATGATAAGTTGGTGTCACTGATGATGGCTGAATTCAAATAACACCTGCGTCGTCTTATTAATAGACTAATGAATAGGCCGATTTGTGTTCTTTAAGCCGATACAAAACCAGCGTAAGCAGTGTTTAAGTTCGCCAACCATGATAAGAATCCAGGGCCAGTTAAATTGAGCAGGAAAAAAAACCATAACAAATGGAATAAGCTGGAAACGCTTGTACAGCCTCAAAAATTAAACAGGATAATGTTTGCAGCGTCTTTGATTAAACATCATTTATGAATTATGGAACTGTTGTTATAACGATTACACTTCGCTCGAAATAACGCTAATGGGAGCCGGCATTTGCCATATTGATTAGGCATTAAAAAAGTGTTCACACTCGAATTTTTTTTACAAAACTCTTGTAAAGCTTTAAGATAAAAGAAGACGACTCATATTATCTTAAAATAAACCCTTAGTTTGGTTGTAGCTTTTTATTTGATTAATAAAGTTATTTGTGAAAGATTCAAAAAAAATACTAAATTAAAAATAAAGCGATTTGAAAACTCCAGCTAAATAACTTTCATCGAAATTTTTGTAATAGATTAAAGAGAATAAGTGTATGCACTCATTAAGTTTTTACAAATTACTCCAAGCGATTTTTTTAATTTTATACAGAAATTGTTTAATATTCCTACCAGTTTTATTCTAAGCAACAGTGAACTGTTTTGATTTTCCATGTTTTTTTAGTTTTTCAATGGTTTTTCGACCGTTTTGTAATAGATTAAAGCATTTTGTAAGCGATTTTTTTATTTGAATAAGTTATATTTTAATATTTATATCAACTTCTATCTAATCAAGGGTAAAAGCTCTTGAAGTTTCAGTTTTTGAAACCTGCAATTATTTTAGTTTTACTGCAGTTTTTTGTATTTAATTTGCATATAACTTTAGTGTTTTGGGCTTCTTTTTTCTTTGAGACAGACAAAACAATTTGCTTTCAACATGATGCCATGTTAAATTGTGAACTAATACTGTATTCATAAAATTACCCAAAATAAATATAGATTAAAATGAATTTTAGTTAAAAAACAGTGTCACTTATTTGTTAACTAATACATATTTTGGTGAAATTCCAGCTTCATTTGAAATGTGTAATTTTTTAATACGATTAAAGTAATTAAAATTGCATTAAAGAAATTCCGTAATTACAAAGCGTCGTGGTCTCCCGTAGGGTTAATTAACTGCTTAAAAACACATGGAAGCTTAAGATCTTCTAGGTAGGGAGTGCAAAAACATTTAATCTTGCGAGGTCATAATATAAAAGTTTTTGTTGTTTGATTTTAAAAAGATTTAACTGAAATAAATTTACCCTTTTCACAAAAAACAACCAAATAATCTCTTCTAGATGCAGCATCTACTGTAAAGGGATTTTACATGCCACCATTAACTTGTATTAACTTTTAACTGCAACATTAAATTACAGTATATAAAGAAAATAAAAGATTGCGAAATACTTCCAGCATAATTGCTATCAGAAACTTTAAAATTTAGTGCCCTGCAGTGTGGACCAACCAACACGCTGTTACAGAGCAAGACATTTGCTAGTTAAAATTTCAATTTCATCTTTGGGAAAAGAAACCCACTGCCCAAAAACACATGCAATCAAACTGGTCAAATTTTAACAAACATACATTAAAATATACTTTAAATCGGGCATTTTGTGTGTAACGAAACCCTTTTACTTTGCTGTAAATAAATACCATAAACATGTCATTCATTATACTCGTATAATGTAGAATACGAAAATAAAATATATGTATGTATGTATGTACATTAGACAGGCAACTTTTTTTATAATTTTTGCACCCATTATTCTCTCTTCTATCAGAACTACTTACAAAAAAAAAAACGACATTTAATACACGTTTTCCTTCACCGAACTAAATATTTGTAAATAATTAATGTTCCAAAATACTTTTAGTGGAGCTGAGGGAGAAGCTGCATCCTTAAAAAAAGAACTGGCCTGTTACTGGAATACTCCCTTATCACCATATTATATTGCTGGTCAACATTTTGTGCCAGATTTGATACTAAGACATGTCATGCATGAGTTTTTGGAGGGAAATGTATAATCACCCAATATTTCATACAATTTCTTTGAAAACTTTACAGCAAATTACCATCATCCAAAAAAGCAAATAAACAAATTAAATATTGTATTAAAGTTGAAGGCATTAAATTACCAAAATGGGAAGTAATATTTAACTACGAAACGAAATAAACGAATATTGTTTCCTTCCTTGGAGGTGCACAACTTTGCGTTGGCAACACTGCTTTATTTGACAGTCCATTCAACAGCTGATAGCTGCTTTTTTCTTTAGTTTCATTTGACATTTCATTCTATGCATAGACTTGCTGGCAAATTGATGAAATTTTTATGAAAATGGTGGTTCTTGTTCGTCAATTGATATTTAATTTGCGAAGCCCTTTTTTGGTTGAATGGGTACGTAAATAGGCCGTTGTGTAAAATGGGCTTTGATGTGACGAAACACCATTACATCCACAGAAAACTTATTATTGGTCTATATGGTTGCAAAAACGATGGTGTTGGGCGGTAAAAATTGGTGTTCCAGTGGCCGAAATTAATGTCATGCAGTCAAAATTTTAGATATTAATGTCATATCAAAAACATATTTCCTGATTTTATTATGATTTAAACATGTGTTAATCTAAAAAAAACACGGCAAATGTTTTGCTCACCTAAAATTTTTCAATTGTAGAGCACTTTTATACTGAACATCGATTGCAATTATAAACTATTTTTTGTGTGGTTGGTTTGTGGTGTTGGAGGCGAAATCTGAAACACCAGCAACAAAAATAATTTTGCTACATCACAAAAATATATGGCCGGGCTCACAAAATCAAATGTATGTTTACTCAGACATTGGGTTAAAGAAATCATCAACTGGCTATTGGGGACATTGGGCTATTGTCCAAATCATCACATCATACGGTAAGCGGCATTGACACGATCAAAATGCTTAACAAGCACGTTTATAGTATTAGTAAAAATATACCGACGACCACTGCATGGAAAATCAAACATTTTTGATTTGATTGGAATGCTTGTTGTCATGCAAGTTGTCGTGTCTACTAGCCTTTTAAACTTAAAATCTATTGCACTTGCAAAACAGATAAACTAAAGTTTTTGTTAGGAATTGCATTTTTGAAACAAAATCGCCTAAAAACATGCATTACATTTGCAATATTGGCCATCGCCTGGTGGTATGCCAAATTGTTCGCAAAAATTCGTTATATGCCTAATGTGTGTATGTACATACGTACGTATGTATGTATCTATGTACGCATAAAATAAATGAAAACTACAAGACGAAAAGAAGTTGCTGCAAAATCCGCTTTTGTACATGTATTGTAATGTTAAATTCTTAGCAAAATGTTAAGACTTTTTGCTGATGTTGTTCTTATTTTTCTTTCTACACGCCACTTATTCACAGCTTCAAATATAAACGCATATTTACACACACACACACACACAGCTACACTCTTGAGGAAATATAAAAATATACCAACACTTATTCCCATTTAAACACATGTGAAATATCACAAAAATATAGAAAAAACCAAACGTATTTATTTCAAAAACCATTTTCATTTTAAAATCATTTCTTACATTCAACTCTTCTTGTGAATTTTTGCTTTCTGTTGCAAAAGAAATAAGAAATGAAAAAATTATACAAAAAATTTCAGCAACAGCAGCAGCAGTAGCAGCAGCAGCAGTAGTGGCAGCTGCAACAGCAAGACGCATTTAAATGCACTTTGTACCAAGAAAAAGCAAAACAGAAAAAAGTATAAAAAAAGAACAACTGAACAGTTTCCTCTTTTAACGTTGGCATAGTAAAAAGCTTTTGTTAACCCAGAAAACCAACTTGGCCAAAAAATAAAGAAATATGTACGTATGTATGTTTAAGTGTGTTTGTTGTGCGCGCTCACACACTTAAAAAGTAGTAAAAATAACAACAAAAATTAATACAAGAAAAATCAATTTCGAGTTTAAGTGTAAGAAAAGTCTGTGTGGGATATTTGGCGAAATAAGTTTGGGAAAAATATTAAAAATTCGATGGCCTATTTTATTGTACAGCGGCAAAGTTTTAGGTAACGAACCGGTTGAAGTTATACCAAAAAAAGAAACGTTTCACACGAAATGATGGCACCAAATTTTGACAAAAAAAAAAAACGTTTCACACGAAATGATGGCACCAAATTTTAACTAGTGGTGTTGGTTACAAAAATCTGTTATCAACTCAAGCAAAGTATTTCATTGATTTAAGTTCCAGCAAGTTGTTGAAAGGACTCTGTTGTGGAGATAAGTGATGGATTACGAACTGATAACATTTGGCAAAATGTCCGTGATCTGTCAAAACGAATATTTAGTTAAAATTAAAAAAAAGGCGAAAAAGTGAAATGGTTTTAAAGTCATTAACAAGTTGTTAGTTTAAATCCAAGAAACCGTTGTTTTTAATGGGTTAAATAGATTTGTATACATGTCTTTGAAACTTATCTTGCGGCCCGGCAGAAACATTACCGTTCTGCCACTGACAGCCAAGGGTGGCAAGTTTTATTGATCTGTTTCTCTCTCTCTCGCTCTTTTCCACTCTCTCTCTCTCTCTCTCTCTTTCTCTCTCTATTTCTGTTTCCTATATGTTAGATCTTAAAAACATCCAAAAGACGTATCTGTCCCCAAATTAGATTTAATGTACACAGATAAACGCTTAAACGACTGTTAGACTCCAACAACGCGGCACAATAGATCATCTTTGTAGTTTTAGAGGCATCGCAGGCATTTCATAAAACTTCTGAAAGCCACAATTTTATACCAGCAATTTCAGTCTTAAGTATGTATTTGTATTTAAATTAACAATTTAGTATTTTGCCGAAAAAAGCGTCACGTGTAACTTGAAATAACGTAACGGCACAATAGATCATCTTTCTAGTTTTAGAGGCATCGCAGGCATTTCATAAAACTTCTGAAAGCCACAATTTTATACCAGCAATTTCAGTCTTAAGTATGTATTTGTATTTAAATTAACAATTTAGTATTTTGCCGAAAAAAGCGTCACGTGTAACTTGAAATAACGTAACGGCACAATAGATCATCTTTCTAGTTTTAGAGGCATCGCAGGCATTTCATAAAACTTCTGAAAGCCACAATTTTATACCAGCAATTTCAGTCTTAAGTATGTATTTGTATTTCAATTAACAATTTAGTATTTTGCCGAAAAAAGCGTCACGTGTAACTTGAAATAACGTAACGGCACAATAGATCATCTTTCTAGTTTTAGAGGCATCGCAGGCATTTCATAAAACTTCTGAAAACCACAATTTTATACCAGCAATTTCAGTCTTAAGTATGTATTTGTATTTAAATTAACAATTTAGTATTTTGCCGAAAAAAGCGTCACGTGTAACTTGAAATAACGTAACGGCACAATAGATCATCTTTCTAGTTTTAGAGGCATCGCAGGCATTTCATAAAACTTCTGAAAGCCACAATTTTATACCAGCAATTTCAGTCTTAAGTATGTATTTGTATTTAAATTAACAATTTAGTATTTTGCCGAAAAAAGCGTCACGTGTAACTTGAAATAACGTAACGGCACAATAGATCATCTTTCTAGTTTTAGAGGCATCGCAGGCATTTCATAAAACTTCTGAAAGCCACAATTTTATACCAGCAATTTCAGTCTTAAGTATGTTTTGTATTTAAATTAACAATTTAGTATTTTGCCGAAAAAAGCGTCACGTGTAACTTGAAATTAAGAAATGCGTAGAATGCTTTAACGCGAAAACTCGTTGCAGGGGGTTTGAGATTTAAGCTGCTACAATTTATGCAAGAATTTCCAACGAAAAAAACTATTTTGATTTTATATCATTTCATGTACTTCTACAGCTCTAATCATTTCATTACAACTGTATAAAAATCGACAAATTAATTGAACGATGGCCACTCCTGGCACAAATGATTAAAAATGTCATCTCTTTGTTAAGAAACTTCGTTCCAAAAAAGTTAGTCTTAAGTGTGTATAGAATTCATTATGCCATCTAAATACGCCCCTTTCGTCATAGCGTTCGTTAATTAAAACTAAAGGCCTTTAGAGGGGCCTACAACCAGTTGCTTTCCCCCCCGTTCTGCAGATGTTTGCTAATGTGTAAGTGAGAGAATATCTATCTGCCAAATGGATGCTGTATGTGTGTGCAACTATTTTAGCTTGCATTACGCAAGAAAAACTATTAAAGAGAAAACAAAAAACACGAAGATGGAAGAACGGAGGGGAAAAAAGTCGAAAAAGAATGATTGCCGGTCGATAACACCGAATCTTGAAGCTTTGTAACATGCCAGCCAAAATGAAATAATGAAAGAAGTTAAGCGGAGTCAAGCTGAAATGAAATTCTTTTTAGCTTTAGAACTCAAAAGCAATGCCGTTAATAACAGATGGCAGAATGGCAAAAACCAATAACACACAAACCGACAGACAAGTTGCGAGTCGTACAGCCGTACGTGCATTTAAAATTTTCTAAGTATGGGCGCGTGTACACAGGCGAGTGTGTTGTTGGTGTTGTGCGCCGGTTGTATTGAACTAAAAGGTTTGCGTTTTTACGAATAACGTGTTGTAGTCGTTTAGAAAATTTCAGTGTCTTTGCTGTTAAAAATGATGTTGAGTTATGACTTTATATCAATTTAATGCGGTACTTATCAGTCATTGTCAGCCAGTTATTCAGTCAAACCGTCAACCAACAAGTCAGCCAGCTGTTTTCTTTTTTTATTCCATATATTATTGGAGTACAACAACCGCGTCTGCTGTTGTTCGTGGCGTGAGGGTAAACAAAATGCCAAGAAATAAAAAATTGAACATTCTCCTGCAACTTTCACCAACATCACCACCACCACCACTACTGACTGACATTTTCGACATCGTTCGGCCCCCAAACCTCCTCAAACAAAACAATTCATTCTCAATATGTTTTCATTTCTTACATTATCTTCGCCCATTTCCAGTTGTAGTATTTCATCAAATGAATTTATTATTCAGTTTACTTCATCATTTAAATGCACACACAAACAAGTACTGTAAGAGTGTATGTGTGTGTGTGCGTGTGTGTGTGTGTGTGTGTGGGAACGGGCGAGGGTAAATATGCATACGGTTGCGTTATTACCAGCAGTAATCAGAAGGTGAATGGTGTGGGTGTGGGTGTGGGTGTGTATGTCTGAGTATGTAAATAAAAGTGTTCGGTTCTGTGAGTAATTTCCTTGAATTTATTTTCGGTGTCTTTTTGCATTTCTGCCTTTCGTCTTCTTGTGGCTATTCGGTTCACAGACTTTAATACTGTTTATTTATGAATCTCTGAATAAGAAAGAGGAAGGAGAGAGGAAAGGCAACAACCTTTCCTCTCTCCTTTTGTATTTTGTATATCCTTGAGTATTTTGTGCAAAACGTAAACTTACGAATGTTGCCAAAGGATCCATAAAAGTAAACTTCCACACACACACCCACACACACACACACCCACTCCCATTCATATTTCCTTGAGCGTAATAAATAAAACGCAAGTGGAATGCATTCGTTATAGGGCTATAAATAATATTGTTTTCATTGTTTTTTTTCTGTTATTTCCTTTATGATTGAGTGTCCAGTTTGAACTTGACCTTCTAAATGATCAATCAATTTAAATCAATATGCTCTGGGTTTTTCCCTGCTGCTGCTGCTGCTTTTGCATAAAATTTGAGCAGCGTAACAGTGTTAAATCACTTTGAACTGTCATCATTCACTCAGTGAGTAACAGCGTTCAATTTAAAACTGAATCCAGTGGCAGCCTATTTTCTACTTTTGTTTTTTTTGTTTTTTTTTGTTGTTGCTGATGGCTATTGGAATGTCAGATTGTATGCAATAGTTTGTACCAGTATGTGTCTGTGTCAGTGTGTGTGCGTGTGTGCGTGTGTGTTTATTGTATGAAGTAGTCGGGTCGGCGTGAACGTTTTTAAACACATGTACTGCGTTCATGTTAACATTGCCAATAAAATGCAAAGGCATAAATCAAAAATTTATTACTTCTGTTGTTATTCCAGCAATTGTGTTTTTACACCGATCACCACAGGTGGCAGGGATATGAAAGTACAAAGTTTGTCAATTTGTTTTTGCTTGTCATATTTTCAAAACTGCGAAGAGACAGTGCCAGCTTTCTTTATTAGTATATTAGAGTTTATGTTCGAGATATACCGATTAATTAAGGCGACGTTGGCCCAGAACCAACAGATCATTTATTCTATCTATTAACATGATTTTGCTAATAGCTTCAGTAGCCAAAATCTATATACAGTATGTCAATAATGAGTTTTCACATGAACAAAATAAACTCATGAACTTTATTTTATAAAAAGAAATATATTTTTATTTACGAATTTGCCATTTTATTGTTCCACAACTTTTATATGTTGTTTTAGTTGTTTTTTTTACAAATCCCAAGCCATTGTGGCAACACTGGCCAGTTTAAATTACTGTCATGTAAATGGGCGTAAACAGACAAGCGACTGCTGACTCCATTCTGTTGTAAGCACAAGTCTGTTAAACACTCAGCAAAGCACTCAGGAATACTTTTCACCATAAAAAAGCAATAAATGTATTCAATAATTCTGAAATATTAATTTCAAATATTATTTATGATTCGATGTAATTTTGCTGCAAATATTTTTGAATTCGGAAAAGTCATACACCCCGCATTTTTACAGGCAACTAAAAATCATTTTTCGTCAGTGCCAATAAAGCGCAGAAATTAAATGATGCAATTAAAAGCAAATAGTTCAACAAACAATACCGACATTAAAGCGAATAGAGGCAGGCCGTAAATGTTGAATTGGCATCACTTTAATGTACTTATCACACATACTCAAATGCACACACACACACACAGACGCACGCACACGAAATTAATATTATTTAATTAATATGTTGTATGTATGTATGAATGTATGTACACGTTAATAACCCCAGCATTTATTTACTGTATATTTTTCAACTTGCCAACGTTTAATCATTGTAATATAATTCTGTTGGCAGGTTTTTTTTTTTTTTCTTTTTAACAATATTGAAATACTCTAAGGAAACATACACATTTACGGCTTGACTTTATGGCTGTGAAAAAGAGGTTTTTATTTTTATAAAAATTTTCCACTTTAATGTTAAAAAAAAAAAATTGGAAAAAACGAAAAAAACATATTGAAAATTTAACCCAATTCACGAGCAAATGATTACTTGTGCCACGCTATGAAAATTAAAGAAAAAAAATAAAAGAAGAAAATAACTGAAATAACGAAAAATACACAGAATTCAGCACTAATTAAAATACTGGCTTCTGGCACTTTTCACGCCATCATCACGTTAAGCCATGTTGGAAATTAGCGTGTGCCACATGCACACACTTATATTTTTAGTACAATATTTAAGCAGAAACAACAAAAAGAATAAATAACAGAAAAACGAAACCAAACACACACACACACACTCACACATTCACACCGAAAAAGCAACAAAATAAAAAGCAGAAAGAAAAAGGAATAACGCCCTGCCAATCTCGCTCGATCTATACAAACACACACACACACACACACACACACACACTCACTCACATTTTCAATATGCAATATATATATGTATGTACATACATATATATTTTTTAAAATTGTGAAGTAATTCTACGTGTTTGATTGTTTGGCCTGCGAACATACGAAAGAAAACAAGGGCCAATGGGTGGGAGGAAGGTCGTTCGGTCATCAGCCGTGTTGGCATTCGCAATGGTCACCCGTTAATGGCTGCAAATGGACTTGCAAACAACCAAAAACACAAATTAACATAAAGTTAGATTTTTATTAAAGTCGAAATACTTTACAACAATAACAACCAAATAAACGCGAACGTAAACAACAGAGGGAAAACCAGAACCAGCGAAAGAATTAAAACAGTAGAAATTTGCACACATTGACAGAAACAAACAAACAACAAATGCCAACAAACAAACCGTCAACATAAAAAGTGAAACAATCAAATTATTAAAAATGCGCTTATTAATCAATTAAAGGGGGGAAGAAACGGCCAAAAACGTTTAAGTATTTCCGAAGTGGGTTTATTTGTCATGCAAAAGCAGCGTTGCCAGTTTAGTCTTATTCTGGGCAGGCGTGGACGTGGCTTTTTCTATTGAACAGACAGAGGCTGTCATTGCAGCTTCGCGTTATCACTGGCTTTAGTTGAAAACAACTTTAGCAGCAGTTGCAGTAACAGCATCAAAAGTAAATTTACTTAAATCTAATCGGGATCTACATGACAGCCACTCTTGGCTTGGCATAGTTCAAGCTGGACTACTCAACTTTTGCCGGTTTGGCACGACAACCAAAACTCTAGGAAGTTTATTTACATAAGAGACTGCGGTTGGGCAGGGTGTTCTGAAACATTCAGCAAAGGTCAATTGGGGGAAAGGGGGCCAGCGCACTACTGGACAATCTTGCGGCATCCTGGTGTTGTTAAGCTCACTTCGAAGGGAAAAAAGTCAATAACGCCGCCAGCGTGTAAGCCCTGCCAAACAGTAAATTGTAATGGATATAATATGGTGATTGGTTCACTATCTTCGCGCCCCATACGGCAATTTTGTTTATTAACGTCTTCATTTAAGCAGAACTTCGTGAACAGATTTATTTTGACTTGCCAAGCCTCACTGAACAGCGGCCAAATCATAGTGAACGCTATCCGCAGCTAAAAAAAACACCCCCTTAAAACACACACAAAATACAGGAAATTGTTGTACTTGACCGTGAGATTTTCAGGGGCTGCCAAAACTTACTGGTGTGCACAATTTGTGCTGCCTGTGGCCTACGACCACTTTAACAAAATGAGAATTTCATAATATAACTATAAAAACTCCGCCCTCAAAATTTATATTTGAAATGTTAATCATTTAAAAGAACAAATTTTCCAAAATTGCAAAAAATACTCCTAATCCTTTTTTTATTAACCAATTTAGACTAAAACTTGAAAGAAAAAACCAATTATATACAATCCTATTGGCTTGTTCGTCCTACTCACCCAACGAATTCTAAAGCGTAATAAAAAGCCGTGGAGAATATGAAACGCTATTCGAACGGCTGCTTCGTTTCGTCTACCCAAATGATATACAAGCGTGTAGGCAAATGACTTATTTACAAGGTGTAGTTAACTTTGAAAACTACTACAAAATGTTGTACATACACACACACACACACATACATACATATGAAAATACAAGTGAGTAAATATCTGAAATTAAATATTAAAAATCCCACTCTTGGAATGTAACGAACGTGCTGTAGTGTTCCCCGGCTGGAAACCAGAAGAAGCGGAAAACGAAATTCATATAAACATTTTCAACATTCCCTTCGTTGGCAAGTGACATTAACAAACAAACAAAAAAAAAAATAAAAAATAAAAAACAAAATGACAAAATAATTGGTATTTACATTAAACAATCATAAATTTTTGAAAATAATGGCCCCATATTTTGTTAAATGAAAACAAAAGCAAAACAAAAAACCCAAACAATAAATAAAAAACAACACCGAAAACGTAAGAATGACGGTTGTTTGGTAAAAAGTACAAAAGCACAAAAGCACAAAGAAAAACAAGAAAAAACCAACAAAGTAACAACCAACAACAACTACTCCCAAATACCGGGCATAAAAAATCCCCAAAAGAAAGCCAACAAAACGCTTGAAGATGTCAAACGGAAACAGTGGTTTATGTGAGAAGTGAGCAGAGCTGTTGTCTTTTCAATGCAACTATTGTGCGGCATAAATTTAACGATCCCCCAGCAGTTTTTAACATTTTCCCATACGATTTATTTGGAAAATATTTTAATTTTTCTTATCGCCTAATTTATGGCCCAACAAGGTCTGTCCAGCCGAGCAACCTTGCCGACTACTGTGTTCCAGGGCAACAACAACTTATTCAATTGTGTTTCGTATTGAAGACCAAACTATGGTCTACAGTCTTATGGGAAGACGGCCATAGAATGCCAATTGACTGGGTACCGTGTTTGGAAGAATAAACACACACCCACACACACGCACACACACATGCACGTATACCAGAATTTCTATAACAGCAACAAATAAAAGTGGGGCGGTGGGGGGGAACGCAGAAATCTCGTAAATATGCCATAAATAGCAACGAACATTGTTAGCAAATGCATGATTACCCCAACAGTGTATGGTGAGAGGAGGGGAGGGTGCACAAGGCCGGCCAGCAGAGCTGGTAAGAGAACAACAGTTTTTGTCATACGACCAAAGCGTGCAAAGTGTCAAAAACTTGTAGGCAACAACAAAACGGTGAAGAAAGGACACAACTAAAAAATCTACAAACTCACAAATCGCACAAAGAAACCTGCAAAAATGAAATGCTGCTGAGCAAGAAAATATTTCTTTAACCATAAACGAAACAAGGCAAAGACCGAAAAAATAGAAGCAAAAACGAAATGGAAAAAGAAAAAACAACATGAGAAAAACTTGAAAAATGAAAGACGAAAACATTATTGTGCAAATATTTGAAAGCTTAACGAGGACACTGCAGCACACAGTGTAAACCCTCTTGTTGTAGTTGTTGTACCAATTTTAGGAATTTTTCTACTTCTATGGGTTTTTTGTTACTTAATTTTTTTCTTTTGCTGTTGTTGTTATTATGTATAGCCCAACGGAAGTTCGTTCGTTTTGGCGCGACAAATTCATCTTTATTTGATTTATTAGAAAATTTTCACCAGCACAAAACTAGAAAAAAACAATCATACATAAATAAATTTCGAAGACTTAAAAAGTAAACATTTGACATGACACATGCCCACAAACGTTCGTGTACACTTTGTACTAATTTGTAGAAATAAAATCGAATTCCTGCAAAACCAACATATTTTACCCACTATCACAACCGGGTAAAATACATTTCATGAAAGTTCTTAAATCGGAATAAACATTCCTGCACACAAATAAAAACCAAGTTACAGTGAAGGGCACAACGAAACCGAAGCAAAAGTCCAGCGACAAAATGTTTTGCTACCTTTTTTAAAGACAAAGAATTATCTGTTTGTCATCAGAGGAGCGGTTTTTGGCATAAATATATGAACTGTGTCACTCTGCTCTTTGGCTTATAGAGGCGAAGAGGCGAAGAGGCGCCTCGGTTGTTACAGTTCAATAAAGTTCAATAACGACTTCGGTTATGCTGGTCCTTGCGAAACCTTTACCAAACTTCAATTGTCAGAAGGCGGACCAACGCACGCCTTGAATGCCTTGGTGTTGGTCACAGATTGAGCTGCCTACCCTGGCTCCAGTCCCAGAATGGGGCTTCTCTAATTGCGGTTGCCTTCTAACAGATTTCTGTTCTACGTAAAAAAAACTAAATGGTATAGAATCTACAAGCCACATGAGTCCTGTGGTGAGCCACTGACAAGTTCACCAAATCGACAAAATTAAACAACTACTTAAGCCGCCATTTCATAATACTTTTGAAGTATTTTTCTAGCCTTAGCTCTAGTGAAAAAAAAAGTACTAATTAGTCATATTTCATATTTACATCAAACTTTAAATTTTCCACTATACAAAACATTTTTTTAGTTATTGCTGACATGTTTGCCTTGTTTTAGGAAGGCAAAGCACCTAAATTATAGATGCTAAACTGAGATGGTTGGATAATCATTACCTTAAACATCCGCCGCAGTTTAGTTGGCCTGGTATTGCGATTTGTGGGGAACCCCCTTTAAGTGATAATTTTTCAATATATCGCATATAACGGCGATAACAGTGCAGCTGGTTTCTTACTCAACTGTTGGCAACAAACAGTTGATGGAGCAATTTGATAAAAAAAAACAAACAAAAAATCAGATAAACACACATACATACATACAGCAAAACAAAAATCAATGGCTGTAAAAACAATACATATACCAGACAAAGCAAAAAACCAGTGAAAAACGGTAAAAAAAGTAAATAAATATTTATAACACAGTGAGTAAAAAGCGTGAGAAGCGGAGGGTGTATGCAAACAGTGGGCTTCAAATCAAGAGTTACAGTTCTTGTGTGTACATTTGTGTTGTTTTTGCTGTTTCTTTGTTTTTAACTAAATGAACTCTACACAAAAATGTTTATTTGCAAATGAACACACAACAACAACAACAATAAAAGAAACCCAAACACTGCCCAACAACAACAGCACAAACAACAAGCACTTGTATTAAAAAAAGTATGTAAATAAAGGAATTATTTTTCGCTTCAATGCTTCGAAAATTTTTCAAACTCAATTTGATTATTGTTGTTTTAAATGGTTTTCCTTTTTTATGATTCTCTTCGAATACTGTGTGTTTTCTCTTTCTTATAAAAGACTATAAAAGACTTCTGTCTTATTTCTCGCATTTGCCGTTTTGTTTGCGTTCAAAACTTTCTTTATTTTATTTCTTTATGCCATCCATGGGCACTTGAGTAATTGGAGCAAGTGTCAATATATCTGGACATTGTTGTGTGGACACACACAAGTTGAGGTTTATATTTATTTGGTTTGTTCTTTACTAACAGAACAACGAAAAATAAGAAATTACGGCCCAACATGGAAAACAGAATAACAAATAAATTGACAATAGTCGAGTTAATAAAATATGGGCCATTTTACGTTTTCCTCCCCTCAGCCCAAAAACAAAAAGGAAACAAAGTGAATGTCTAATATTACGGAAATCGTTTGCTCGATTCGAAGACACTAAAGCGATTAGGTTTTACTTGTTCTTTGAACTTAATTTGATTGTATCGTTAGAGAACTCTTTTGTTTCTGCCTGACTTTAAGTGTAACTGAACGCACAAAACAAACCTCAATAATCATGTGCAGGCTTATGGCTGTCAATATATATTTTTGTTTTGTTTTTGTTTTTCTCCTAACAAAATGCCTTCAAAAGAATAGTTTAAGGAAGTGATTTAAAGTTAGACAGTAAAAAGCTTTTTTTTATTCAAGTAAAATAAAATTAAATTATTTTTGAAAAACTTTAAAATCTACTTTGTTCAGTCTAACTCACGTTTTTCTAAGTGGTTTACAGGGGGAAAAAAACCCATTGAAAAATCGCAAGTCAAGCATTTTAATGAATTAAGCTGCTTCTCAAGTCTTCCTTTTCGTTGTGGAAGAACTTGAATGGGCTGCCTGCCATTGCTTGCGAGCAAACTTTTTATCCGGACAATATTTTTTGATTTTATATTTAGTTTGATGGCACTCTTCAGGAAAGAAAGAGAGAAAATATCTTTTACGAACAACTCTCATAAATTTGTATTTTGTTCTGACAAAATTTTAAATTTTTCCTTACAAAGTTGAATTGAGGTACCCCTTATTTACAGTTGGCATTGCAATTTTAAGTCGATGATAGTGTAAGAATTTAAAAAAAATAATATTAAAATAGAGCTCGAACGCCCGCAAGGAAGTGCCTTTCAATGGTCTTTAGCAAAAGTAATTTTCGTTAAAACTTTGCCAATAATTAAGAAAATGTAGTATTTTGATACAAAGAAAGAGTCAGTCGCTGCCGTACTGGCACATTGCAATAATGGCTTGGCTTCACATACGGCGGCTTTGATTTTGGCAGGCAAATGAGTCAAAAACCATTTCGTAGCAATAAAAATTAAATGAACGGAAAAAAGTCGGCTGGCGTTGAAAATAATAATTTCATTTGTGAACTTTTAGAACAAAAAGATTTTTTACGGACACAAGAAATTCTATTTGATTTTACAATTAGTGCATTTGTTGTATGGAAATAATCATTTTCATAATTTGATTTCTGGTAATTTTCGAACATTGTTATTGCCAAAGCAACCGATCAACCGCTGAATGATTTTTTTTTTTTTTTTATTAGAAATTAAAAATGGCAAAGAAGAACAAATTTAATGAAAAATATTGCAAATTTTTTCTTTTCAAATTAAGTTTTGTTTGTTTTCAATAATTATATTAAACAAAAAGTAAAACATATGTATGTACATACCTCGCTGTCAATATACATTTATAAATGTGTAGATATTGTCATTTGACGTGTGTGTGTGTGTGTGTGTGTGTGTGAATTTCACACTAAAAATGAATTGGAAATGAAATCAACAAATAAAAATGTGTCCCAAGCTCCCACACAAGCAATTGTAGAATTCACATGTGAATAAAAATTAAAGCAAATGAATGTGAGTGTGTGTGTGTGTGTGTGTGTGTGTGTGTGTGTGTGTATGGTTGTGTGCATATTTGTAAGCTGGTGAGTACGTACAAATTAAAAACTGTGAAAATTGCGCGAAGCACCATAAAATGCAAACGGAAGTTTCAAATTGCATGCCACATCCGGTTTGCTTTACATACATACGTATATGTATGCACGTACATACTACATACATTGGAATATAAAGTTTTTTTGCACTCTTTTTTGTTTGTTTTTGCTTTGCTCTCAGTTCACTACTACTTCGTTGAGTAGAATACGTTTGTTTTTTGTTTTTGTTATAATCCGACAACTATGTGTTCGTATATATTAGTCCATTATATGAATTGTATGTTGAGGTTGGCTGGCTGCTACAATTGCGAACATACACACATACATACATACATACATATGCAGGTATGTATGTTTAGCTTTTCATAGTTTGCAGGGGGTAACTGTTAATTTGAATATCTTTAAATGGGTGTCGGAGAGGAGACTCTCGAAATCCGTCTGCCATGTGAATTTTAACCATTTTTTGCTCTCTCATTTTTTTTCCATAAAATTTCTTTTTTTTTTTCAACATTGTGCCATACTTTATTATTTCCGTTTTTTATTTGTTTCAGTGTTAAAACAGCAAAAACGAAAACTAAAAGCAGAGAAAAACATTTACATATGTATATGCACAATGGCAGTTAGTTACTACAATTGTGTAACAGTATAAGTAGACAATTTAAATTGAGTTGCATGAATATTGTTTGTAGCTCACACACACACACACACACACATACACATACACGAACTGGCAAATAGAAAATGAAAAGAAAATCTTTACACAATCCGACAAACAATGGCAACAGTGGGACTGCTTGTAAATGCAAATGTTATGTTGCGCTGTTAGCAATTTAATGTAAGCATTATACCGCACGACACTGCTGCCTGCTACACGTTCACAAATTACCATCAACAAAAATCCATCAAGAACAATGGTAGCAGCAAAGCACTTAATAGGTGTCCGCAAAAACAACAACAGCACTGACAATGACAACAAGCAAAACAAGTACAAACACAACAACACAAACAACACAAACAACACGAACAACAATAACTAAATACTCGTAGTCGAAGAATGATGATCGTCATAATGAAGCCATGGGCATTTATATTTATTGACCGGCACACACAGTGAGAATTGATTAACAAAAACTGCCAGCAACAAAAACAACAAGAAAAACAACGACAACGGCAAATGCAAGAATAAAAACAGAACAAACGCTGCTACCACATGCCTTAAAACAACAGCGATGAAATACACTCGCACACCCACACCCACACCCACACACTGTATTAAGAGTCTATAAACAAATAGTATATGAAATATAAATTATTTAGTGTTTGAATTTGTATTTTTGTCAACATTTATGTATGTGTGTATAGGAGAGCGTGTGGATGTGTATGTGTGTGTGTGTGTGTGTGTAAATTCTCTGAATAAAATCAATATTTATATAAAATTTTATTTACTCTGCTTAAAAATAAAACATCAGAACGGAAAAAACAACATCCCAACTATTTCAAGTCCTGCCAACAGCCATGAAAAAAGAAAATATGCAAAATCGTCAGCATTTTCTAAAATAAATTATAACACTTTAATAGAGTTTTTAAACCGCAATCTAAATATTTGCATTACATTACTTTCATATTTATACACTTTGTTTTTTTGTTGTTTTATTATTTTTATCGTTATTTTATTCGTTTCCTTTTAGCCTTTTCAGATGTAAACTCAAATAAATAGAAAAATGTTAAACTGAAGGATTTCAGTTTGTAAGCGAAAGTTTCCGCAGCAGCTGAAGTGCATCTCTTTTACACGCTACACTTGCAACAATTAAATTTTAACAAAATTATACGATTCGTTTGAACTAAAGAGTTTTTACACACCTCAAAAGTCAAGCTGCAAGATTATTGTGGGCTTTTGGTCTTCGCTTTGGTGTTCGCTAAAACCACAAAAAATGCACCACAGAAAAAAGGCCTACAATTTGTACGCAAAACGAAACCATTTCTTAATGTTTCAATTATAAGCAAAAAAAAAAACACATAAATATGTCCTCGTACCAATTACTCATAGAGCAAAAGCCATAATATTCAGCTGGAGCAGAAGATTCACAACATCAAAGCAAAACTCTGACTCATTAGTCGTGAAATTGTGTTACCTCTTCTACTTAAGCGAGTATTTCGGAATATAAAACTTGAGCAAAAGTCTTGTATTTAAGTTCAATGTAGAATAATATCTAAAATGCGTAGTTTTGAAACATCTGCTTTCATTATCAGTTTTTCTGTCTTTTTTCATCATCATGTTACAAAACTTCTGTTCAATCCACTTTATTTCTCTGTTCACAATGGAATGTGGAATATTTATAAATACAGTTTCCTGCAAATTCAGTTGTAATTAATATTCGTCGGTTATAAATTGTTTTTGTACACAGACTCATATTTCATTATTTTTAAACTCGTCTCTTCCGATAATTGTGCTTGTTTGTTAGAAGGAAGTATTTGAGTCCCCTCAGTTACTTGTTCACTCGTTGTTGAAGGTTTTGTTCAAAACACAACAACAACAACAACAAAAAGAGTTTAAGGCAATGACTACTTGATGGGTATGATTATTATCAAACAATTTGAATGTTAATCATACGCAGCGGAACAGGTTGGAAAACATGAACATGCCCTCCTCATACATCCATCCATCCATTTGCTCTCGTATGTCGTTCCATAAATCATATTTTACTTTAAAATTTCTTTCCAAATTAAATATTTTTAAAATTTATACCTAAACAAGTGAAGAAATTAATGCGTTTTGGCAGGCCTCTATAACGGATATGGGTATTTGTATTATTATATATTTTAGAAATTTTTTCTATAGCAAGTTTTTTCTTTCTAGTTCAAATACAACATTGTTTTGTAACTTATACAATATTTTTCAGGATATACATATAAATCATAAATATATTTGGCGTTTTTCCCCAAAACGTTCAATAGTTCAATTATGAATTTAAACAATAAAAACAGGTGATAGCTGAATTGTTCCTGGTTAACTGTTAAATGGTTTGGCATTTTTTGAAATTATTTTTGAGTACAAGGTTGAATATGCGAATACTTGAGCGTGTGTGAAGATGAAGAAATATTTTCAAAAAATTATGGTGGCTTATTTGGAAAGCAACGAAAGCAAACCCTCAGAAGAAAAGTTAAAATATTTGCCAAAACACACTCATCATAACATCTAAATATCAATCATATACTGGAAATCTAGAAAAATAATAATCTGTGCGCATAATTTGTTGAAGTCCTGTGATTTGAATAAAACAGAAATCACTTTCACTTTTGCATGTATCGTTTTGCAAGAAATTCGTGTGATATTAAATCATACATGGGATTTTAAAATGGCTAATGTGTTTTTAAAACTGCCCATATGATTTTAAAATCACATACATATATATTTGTATCTGCATATGCTACAAGACACACATCCCTCAAGTCTAGCGAAACCGAAAAAAAAAATGTATATCATTCAAAAGTTTCAAGTGTTTGTCTTATTCTGACATTTACCTTGAGTTCACAGGCTGCTGAAATCGACTTTTAGTAATTTTAAAATTACTTTCATATTATTGTATAATGTAATAAAACCAAATCGCTTCGCGGTTGGACTCATCAAATCTCTTGTACTAACAAAAAAAAAATGATTGAATTCCACAAATTTTTTATTGAACAAATTAAATTCACTCACACGTAGATAAGCTTAATGAAAACCACACGAAAAGCTTACAACTTGATTAGGCATTCGAAAACGTAACAAACAAAAAATATCAAACAAATCGCTTTAAGTTGAAAACATGAAATCCATCACAAAATGTCTACGCTTCTCTCGTTTTTCTCTTAAACAGAAGTCATTTTAATGTCTAAAGCTCGTTTTTGTTATAAATAAAAAGAATAAATGAAAATCAAATGAAAAAAGGAAATGAAATGAAATGAAATAGCTCAATGCGAATTGATACCACGTTAAACATGAAAATCCCATATCATAGCATTCATACAAATAAACAAATAAATTTATGCTAATCGGCTTTTTTTCTTAAATTTCATTCGTAAGCCTCACACCCCCTCCCCCCCCCCACCACGGGGGGAGAGAAAAAACCAGCCTGCACCCAGCATTAAACACCACACCAGCTCAAACCAGTCCCAGCCATATCAGTCCGTGGTTTTTATAGCAATTTAAAACTGGCAAAGCCACCCGCAGCAAACAACAATGTTACAAATAACGAAAATAAAACGAATTGTTGTCTAAAGTATTTATACCACAAATGTAATGAATTGAAGAATAAACGATAAATTCCACTGCCTCCCAGAGAACTCCGGCAGCGAAAAGAGGGCGGGCGGTCGGCTGGCGTATAGTGTAGGCCGTTAGACAAACAAACAGCCAAACGCTTGCAGATACTCAAGTGTTGTATTAAAATTTGGATTCTCTTCTTTGATTTTTATATAAATAATGATTTACGAGCATTCCACAACTCCGAAAGGCACTTAAATTATACACATTTACATTCCAAGTTATAAATTTTTTAACAGTGTCTTACAATACTGTTCATTAGAGATTAGGTAATTAGGGCCTTTTTTTCTATTTGACCACGCTTTGTAGCCGTAATTGCAGGTAATGATTAGTTCAGGAAATTAGTCTTCCATTAACATTGATTGGAAAAGAAGAAATATTTTACTTCTCATGCACCAATAATACAGAGTGAATGAGTATTAAGAAACCATGTTTTTTCTTATAATATTGCGTAGGATGGAGCCCTGGTAGATGCCGGGTTGATCCAATGTCCTTGTGGCACTGTTGCTTTGTGAACGATTTTTAATAGGTAACTAGACGGTGTAGAATGTAGAGGCGCGTTTGGTCATCACAGAGGAGTTGAGAGAAATATTTCTGTAAAAGAATTTCAGAAAAAGTAAGTAAGTGTTGTAGTAAAAATCTTCTAAAGGATATCGAAAACAAGACGGCAACCGGTGTTGACGGAAACCAACCACACACACACCCCCCATCCCCCCCGCCAACACATCATTAGCGTTACGTGAAATATGATTTTATTGAAGCAATTGTTTTAGTTGTTGCAGTATTTTAAATGTAAAACTATTTTCTTTAGTACTTGTTTGCTTAGTACTTGTTTCCACATCTTTTTCGTTTAAAAACTCCACCAACTAGAAGGGCTAATAAACGCATTGAATTTGAATTTTTTATTACCAGTCTAACAGCCCTGGCAACACTGCTGCATGGAAGCATACAAACTGATATATGTTTTATTGCTCGCTATTAGAGTCATTATCGAAACTTTCGACAGTCACTGTGTACATTTAAGGATTTAAGTTTAATTTTTTTAAATAACTATAGACTTCGCATTCGCTCTTCTAGCACATTATTTTATTATGTAAATCCACAAAAAGTTCACTCAGTTCAATTCATTTCACACAGTTCGCCTTTTAAGCGTTCATTCGTTCCTTTAACCCAAACCAACTTTCTACAAGTCATTCACATTGTTTGCAACTGTGATTAAAGATTAAAGTTTATTTTGATTTAAATAATATAGAAATGGGAAGGAAAGAAAGAAAAGCCCTCTGAAAACAAAACTCCGGTCATAAAGCCAGCAGACTGAAGAGCGGGGCGTTTGCATTTTCATAGTGCGTATGTACGAGTGTTTATGTATATAAAAGAGTATGTGTGAAAATCAATGTATTTTTATCGGGTATGGCTACATTATCTTTTCATACAGCCACGATATGCCTGTAACAGTAGCAAAAACGGCCGGGAGGCATTTCCTAGTGCGAGGCTATAAATGTGTGTGTTTGTGTGTGCGTGTTAAATTTGTAATTTAAACCTTTACTTTTTACTGTTCTTATAATGGTTTTTATTTTATTCTTTCTTGCCTTCTGGTCTCGTATCATCATCTGTTTTATTTGCTCTTCTTTGTTTGGACAGAAATTGCTTTTGCTCATTTCCAGTGTCTTGTTTGTTTTAAATCGTAAATCTGTGTTATAATCATCACTGAACCCCGGACAGACAGCCCAGAAAAGGCAACCAAACTCCCCAAGGATCTTGGTCAGCAATTTTTCCAATATCAAAAGTTGAACATTAGAATTGAATGTTTCAATACAATATTTGTATAACAAATAAAAACTTTTCAACAATATCTCGTGCTAAATCACATTAAGGGCATAAATTTAAGTGTATATTGGTTTGTTAAAGGTCATAAACCAAAGAGAAAAAAAGAAAACATAAATTTGTTAACAAAAACCTTAACAAAAACCATAAACAAACCAAACTACAGTTATGAAAGGTGTAAATTAAAATGTTATTATTTATGCTGCTGACCTTTCGCTCAAATACTAAATTCGAAGCATTTACTGAAAGGCCATCGTATGGCAAACAATGTGATTCTTAAGCTAAAACTCTTCATGCCCTGTACAAAAGTTAAATTGAAATGTTTTTGCTTTTTTTTTTCATTGATGTTAGAACAAGTCAATCAATAAAATTTAATCAAATTAATTGCCCTAAACTCTTTTCTCGTATTTGTTAAGTTAAGCGCAGGTTAGTCTTAATTGAACAAAAACTAAATATGGCTCCAAAAACAGTGAATACACAGGAACACTGGCGAGGGAATTGTGTTTCTATCCTCGTGCTATGCGTGGTGAATTTTCACCGCCACAAATGCTACCCTACATTTAATATATATTACAAAAACTAATTATTATATAAATTTATACTTTATTTTATTTATTTATAATCATTTAAACAAATTATGGAAATGTGTATTTGAATACAAGACTAATATTATTTCTTTGTCATTATACCTGCTGAATTAATCAAACTCAATAGCCGTATAGGTTGCTGTTGACATTGCTGACACAAGAACAGAAAGGGGGAGGGGGCAAGTTCAGTAAACTTTGAAAACAAAAATTCTGTGTTTTTGGCTCAGACATTTATTTACTTTTGCTTCTTTCTTAATGATAAAACGAACACTGGGGATTCAAATAAAATTTAAATTCTTTATAAAAGAATATATTACTTTTGACAGCATCAAAATGTTTATAAAAAGAAATAGATCAGGTGAATATTTACACCATTTTTCTAGCATATCTGTTGCAAAGAATACGAAATAACAAATTCAAAAGAGAAGTTAAAGATAAGGGACTAGTTCGAAAGGCAGCTTTGTAATAGTCTGCCGTGTATTTATTAAATTTTAAGTTATGTCGTTCTCTTGTCAAATGTAACGTATGGCTGAAGCCTAAACTTTACACAAATGCTACAAACATGTCGTCGGCAAACCTTATAAAGGTTATGTTCGCAATATCTCTTTATACTCATCAACGCGTGTATAGACTTCATTGAAGTCTGTACATGGAAACATTTAAGTTCTATCACATACAATAGAAAACTGGCTTCAATTAATAAAATCACTCGAACATACATACATACATACATATTGTACCTGCATAAGTATACAAAATTGAAAGGCATCTTTTTGCCAGATGTGTACGTCATACTTATCAACACTACAGAGAGTTGTATGGCTGTAGCATGTGCAAGTGACTAGGAGCCAGTGGCAAATGTTTGAAATCATAAAAATCTCTATGTTATAACATTGTATTCGTTGTTGTAAATAATATACCACAGATTGCTATTTAAGGCCCCAATATAAAGTTTACATGTTAGTTTTTTGTTATCAATATCAAATACATATATTTATGGCTCAATATATTATTACAAATCAGAATACCGCCGAGGGAATTTTTACCCCATCTCGCTTCCCAATTATAGTTAAGGAGCAACTCGTCAGTAAATAAAATTCACTTTATACCACCCACCTCCAACGATGTTCCCTTCATGCGTTTTAAAACTAACAAAATATTTGTCTATGCACGGCTGAGTATTTAAGTTATTATTCAAAGATGGCAGCAACTCTGAAGCCGACCAACCAATTTTACTGTAGAAGGACCAGCTGGATATATTTCCTTTCAATATCTGTAACTCGTCGTATTTGACTGAGAATTTCGTTTGTTTTTTTCCATCTATTATTGACTTTATTTGATTCGTGCTGATGTTTTTGTTTTTTTTTTTTTTTTTTTTGTTAATATTGATGTTTGTTTGCGTTGGTATTTGCGTTACATATATAAACAATGTGTTATTAGTAACATTTACATTTAAGGGGGGGTTTGGGGGATGGGGGTTTACACTAAATCTCATAAATGCGAAAAGTATACGGAAAGGTTTCTTGATGAAGGCCACTCTTTTATCAGTGTGCTTTTGCACACACAGCCAAACATATAATACAGAAAGGAAAATACTCAGGTAACTTGAAACCCTGTGCATTTACGTGTGAAAACATGTTTTCATTAAAAAGATTTCACAGCTGAGTAAAATGCGCATTTATATCTGCATGTTTTTCAATAAGACTGTCTTTCTACAATAAATTATTAAACACACAAATACGCCAACCCAGCAAAAACGGTCTTGAAAGCAGGTTAAAATGTTTTGAGCAGTTTTTGGGGGCTTTGGGAAGGACGCAACAATGAAACACTTGGATGCTGGAGGAACTTAATACAGTAGGATATTCTATTAATGCCAATGAAACTCCATAAGAGACTTTAACACCGTAAGCTTCAGAAAGGTTTTCCATTTTTGGGTGGTTATAAGGCGTAGGGGGTGTAATTGGCAGGAAAACTAGACGAAAAGCCACGTTGCTCTAGGGACATACAAAATGTTTACGTTTCAGCGAACAAACAACATCGAAAGCTGCCATATTTCGATTCATGCTTCAAACTCGTTGAAATATTTAGTGTGTAAAACGAAACAGAAGGTCCTCAACAATTGTTTTTTATACAAAATCAAGTGTTCGGCGAAAACGTAGACATTGCGAGCAACACTCGTGTCTTCTGACAGACTGCCAGCCTTTTGGCGAGGCAATACTTTTTACTGGGCATTTCCACAGTATGGGCTTCTATGTTGGGTTGTGTACTTTTGTTAGTAAGCTTTTTTTATATATGTATGTATGTATGTATTAGTACTTAAACAAACATAAAATGATGAATGATTTTATGGTTTGTTTGGCCTGATTTTATTAATTTTTTTTATTTCTTAGTTTTTTCTTCTTTTTAATTTTTTTGTAGCTAAACCAAAAACACATACACATGTACATACGATCTGCTCTTTAGGTGGAACTCCAAGGAGCGTTATGATGTAAGAAACGGTATGTAGAGAAAATTCAAAAATTAAAACGACAACAAAAAAGTGAGATTTTATGTTTGCATAAGAAATTGGATTTTTGCATTAGTTATGCAAAGGAGAAGTTTAATTTCTCGACCAAAAATCATATGGAATATTTTTTAGTTGCAACTAAAATTTGCTTCCTTGTTTACTTTTTGTAGTTTCTCTTCTTCATTTGGCCTGTTCTCACAACGAAAAAAAAAGTTATAAGAGCTCCTAAAAGCAATAATTGATGTTCCATGAGGTCCTACAATTGGTGTGTGTGTGTGTGTGTGTGCATACCAAACATAAATAGATTTTTTCGAAGCAAACAAACACACACACCGCATACACACACACACACACATTTGCACATGTATAAAAGTGCAGGCTCACATGAACTTTAAATGTGATGCCAGAAATGGAGAAAAAACTGAAAAGTGGATTAGTTTTGTTTCTTGTAACAAAAAGAAGGATATGGGCTGTGATGGGGTGGGGTGTGGTGGAATGAATGAATGCATTTGCTGGTGACTGCTCAAATAGCCGGGCACGAAATGGCGTGTGGAACGATTGTTTAAAATTTAAGCAAATTTGGTCATGAACTCTCCCATTCTAAATGAGAACTATATTAATTATAAAACATAATTTTTTTATGGCTGCGCGGACGTGTTACTTCCAGAAAACTGAAAACATCCGTATGTTTTTTTTTTTAATAGCCAATATATTTTATAACTAATTTGCATAAAAAAAATATTGCGTTCAATGTACAGTAAATATTTGCATTTATATTGTGCTCAAATGTTGACTTTTTGTTTGAAAACGGGACCGGCAAGAACCCTGATTAGGACATCAATTGAAATAGATATTTATATGTACAAAATCCACCAACATGAAATACCATATTATTTGAGATGACAGCTTTCGAAGAAATAACATCACTCAATCCCTCAGAATTACTAAAGCAAAGTTCTGTTTTCATATCATATATGACCCGATTAATTTTCTGAGACAAATAAAAAAAGTTGTATCGAAACTAGTGTGTTTTTACACGGTAGGGAAATTACCCCCACGCACAACCCCCGAAACCTGGAGGACCGGGTCCTGGTTTAGACCCCTGGACAGAGGGGATTCGCTGCACACTTTGGTTCACCTCTAAGCGGGTGCTGTAGGGGCTATCCAGGGGCGCCACGAGGAGGCAGTATGTCAGCTTGACCAGTCCATTTTCAGGGATCGCTGCTGGCTTCTCGCCAGGTTGAGAGCAATCAACAACTTTGCCCTGAGTGCACTGGCCCATTCCCCCATTCATTCATTCATTCATTCATGGTTCACCACGGACTGTAGTGCCAAAAGAAGAAGAAGAAGAAGAAATAAAAACAGTACCATTTAGTCAAAATTTGTTTCGTTCTGTCGTTTTTATTACCATTTCTTTACGCTAATTATATTAAATAATTATATTGTTGGCTACAATCATACAATTTGACAATCCAACCATATACATTTGTTACGTGCATGTTTTATTTCACTGTCTTTGTTGCAAGTTATTACATTTCATTACTCAGTTCTAGTGTAATATTCAATAAACATTTTTTCATTTCATGAAGGTCCACAGTCGATGAAAAGACATTGTGGTGAGGTGGGCCTGTGGCCTCTTGTCATGTTCTAACTTGCAGTAGTCTACAGCTTGACCAAGGCATAGTGTTTTATGTGCTGGCATATTTCTCTAATAATTTACTGATATTTGTGCACACACACATACAGGACAAGAACTGACTTTTTTCTATTTTGTTTAGAAACTTTTCGAAATCAAGCCAAGAAAGACAGACCAATAAATAAATTATGTCCAACATACATTCATGCATTCAGAGGAATGCACTGAACCTAAAAACAGGCGCAAACACATGCATAAAGGTTACATCTACATTTATAAATTAAGAATGTTTTCTGTTTTGCAGGCAAAAGGAAAGGAAAAGCTACACGAGAGAAAAGGCCCAAAAATGAACACAAAACGAAAACAACAAATTGTAACTTTCGTTATAAATGTTTTATCCACTGGACAGCAAAACACTTGCAAACTTACAAGCACAAACTTGGCAAAAGTATAAGTGAATCAGTTACTATATCTGTGTATGAGTGTGTGTGTGTGTGTGCATCGGTGTGTTTGTTAATTGAGTTCTTAGTGTAGGAAAGGCTAAGATTGTTATAGCTCGTGCAAGGATGATTTGATGAGTTGCCAAGGGCTAAAAAGTCAAACACTAACTAAACTCGCCCACAATGAATTTTGCTAATGCTTTTTGCCTAAAGCATTACTAATGCTATCAAACTACCCCGAAGCATAAATGTCTGCATGACAGCAACAGCAGCAACAGCAGCATCAAACTTACGCCACCAATCCTTTTATATTTTTGTTTTATCACCATCATTTTCTGCTAACAATGCAATGAACAAATCTATTATCGTGTGCGTTTGTATGTGATTTTCTGTCTGTGTGTGTATGCCTTACATATGTGTGTGAGTGTGTGTCAGTGTGTGTGTGTGTATATGTACATATATATGAAAAAACAAATCAGCATGGCATTCATTATGAATGTTGTAGATATTGAAGAGCGAGTAGCGCATGAAAATGAATTGGATGGCAAACATCACTCATCATCATCAGAAATCAACTTTAGTTGTTGGTTTTGTTGTGAGGCTGCACTCACACATACGCACACATATAATACATACATATGTATGTAGGTGTGTGTGTTTGTGTTTGTGTGTGCCTGTGTGCGCACACAGTCTGCCAATATCTGAACATATTTGCTTCAAGCATAAAAGTCAAACAAATACTGGCAGAATATTGCACACCATTGCCAATCGAATGTAATGAAATCTCAATTGAATTGTATAAGAAAGAAGACAAATAAATATTCGCGCCAAAATGGACTTGAAAAATCAGAAACTTTAAGAATCCCCCACATGGCTAAAGGCGTAGAACGTATAGAGCCACTGATGACGGGCTGTAACGAATCACCTTTTATACTACAATACAATTATTTCATAAATGATTTGTGGTGTGCCGCCGTAGTAAATGTCACCAAATTATATGAATAATTCAAATAAAACACAGGGTACCTAAAATTTATTAGTTGGTTTTAAGTAAATTAATTCGAACAAAGAATCCTATTTAACAAAGAATTCTGTCGTGAGGCATTTCGCCAATTTCAGTACATTTGATTTTTTTTTCCAAAAAGCTTTATAACTTGTGCTCAATGCGCCATGGATGGGACTTTGTAATACAAAATATTAAACAGGTGCACGAAGTCACTAGAGCCAGATCTGAATTGAATAGAAATTGAGCGATCGATTGGAGATCGTGGCTGTGGATGATCATTAGGCATTTAGCTAGTTTTGAAGTCATGCTTGTTTGCCGTGATCTAAATGCGTTTATTTTACACTTACTTTTCCCACCATAAACCATTCACCAAGAAATAAGCTGCTCTAAACAATACAGGCAGGCATCCAGCCGTTCACTGCGTAGTCACCAGACACTTAGTTGTAGCTGTAGTATCTCAGAATTTGTTGTGCCGCCTTCTACGTACGAACTTTTCCGGTTACCTTGTGTACATCTACTTCAATCTGTTGTTTTCCTTGGTGTGATTTTATAATGAACTTCTTGCCTTGGAATTTTTGGCACTTCTGGTAACCGAAAATGTATATTTCTTCCGATAAGCCATAAAAACGCGATATGCAAACTATACTACAACAACAAAAGTTTATTGTAAACTTTTTCAATATCTGATGAAGGGTATTTTTCTTTTGCCTCAACTCAGCACGCCAGCACGTTACTCGTTTTTGGATAATATTTTATTGTAAAGTTGAAACAAGTCTACTGATGTGTTATAATGTTTCGCTGAAGTAACGTTCGCACACTAGCGAACACATTCGTACTTAAATAAATATATACACTTCTTTAATAATAATAAACAATTTCGTATTCAACTTCACCAACACAAATACAAACAAAAACTATTGCAATAATAACAGCAACAATGACACTTTTGGCCTCAATACCAAAATGAAGAGTGCCTTTAGCGTCAACAGCAAACATCAAGCCAAAGTAACATTCATCCAAATACTTTCATAAATGTAGAGACGCACACATACACATACTTACATGTATGTACCAACATACTACAAAGCACCCAGACTCACAAACACACACACACACACACACACACAGTCGTAATTGAAACATACAGACAGACGTATTTATACAAGGACCAAATATAAATTGCTGTTGGTAAGTTGGCAGCATCGTAATCGTCATCATCCAACTCTGAGTTTTAATATTGCAACTTTTTTAATTATTTCCTTTCTTTAACGTTTTTCAATCAGTTCAGTTCGCCCGTTCATACCCCCCCGCGCCAATTTCATTTTCACCCTTCAGATACTTTTTTCCACCACTTTCAACAGCTCTCTATTTGAAAGCTGTGTCAGAGTGTGTGTGTGTGTGTGTGTTTGTGTTTGTGTGAATAATTCCAACGTTTCGATATCGATTGATTTGCGTTGATTTTATTGTTGTTACTGTTGTTGAAATAAAAGCAAACAGTGTTGAATAATCTTTCAATACTTTTGCAGCTATTGTTGCCATTATTGTTGCTGTATTAATTTGTTGTTTTTTTTTTTTTTGTCTCTCAGTTTTAGTTGCTCATGGCATTCTTGCCGTTAATGCTTACTTTGCTGCTGTTTGTAGCTAAACGTGTGTGTGTGTGTGTGTGTGGACGTGTGCTGTGCCCAACAACAATGAGAAACATTTTCATATTAACATTTACACACACTACACAATACGTGCATTCACATATTTAAGCCATTTTAATCGACTCCGTTAAATTGTCATGTATTGCGTTGTACTGTTGTAATTCCTTGGCCATAGCGCTCCCCTTATTCTCATTAATGTGCACCGCCGGCATTCATGCTCAGCAACCAAACATCAAACTGAAACCTCTAGCAAGCCCTGCACACATCTACACAGCCCTGCCTGCCATTGGATATTTGCCTTTGACTAAATCGTAGAGATTTTATAAGTTTTTTTTTTTTTTTTTTTTTTTTAATATTCATTGAAACTTCTTTGTGTCACGCCCTCAAACTAAACTTTTTGCGTATAATTTGTTTCTTTTTTCATTTAAGAAAAAACTGCACTTTTGCATTTCAGTTTATCGTGGTAAAATTGCTGAGTTTTATTACTTCGGTGTTTGATTAGAAACAGCACAACAGCAACACTGTAGCACAAAAACATAAAAGACGCTTTAGGCGTTGCTTGCGAGCAACATGAAAGGGTGCGAAGGCCAGAAGGTCTAATGAGTGGCAAAAAGGTTTAATAAGAGGAAAATTTGATTAATTAAGAAATGTGGATTGTCATGCCAAATTATTTTCAACAAATTAAATTTTGTGTTAGAATAGAGATGCTGATATCGAAACATGTTTCACATATTTATTGTAGCTGAAAGCTGAAGCCAAGATGGAGTGCCAAAAGTGGGAAAGAGTAAAAATTAGTTCAATTAGAAAATTATTCTTATTATTATTTCTTTAATAACGTTCTAATACAACTTGGAATTATTTAAATAAGTCTTACAAACTCATACCATGTTGACTTTTAAATATAGCAGCGCTCATGCGAGTCATATTTAACATTCCTTCATGTCTATTTTATTAGGAACACAGTTGATTAAACGTGAATTGATGGTAAATTCTTAAGAAGTATGAACGTCATTGCCGATATAGTCCTTGTAAAGAAAATGTAATTGAAAAGTTAGCAATATCTTCTTCGAAGACTATGAGGTCATGTTTTAAATCAACATGAGATCTAATGTTGTTTTAATGCGATTTCATGTACTATCAATGCTGGAAGTATGTTAAAAGTTCATGTTAATTCTACTTTTAATAGTTAATTATAACGGAATCTGCAATTCATTCAACTGAAACTGAAATGAAATCAAGTTATTTTCAGTTTATCACTTTTCAAATCGATATAATGTTGATTTGACAAGAAAAAGCGAAGCCCACAACAAATAACTGCTATTGAGTTTGTTCTGTGTAGGAAAAGATTTGAACTATAAGTCATTGCAAGCAACTGTAACATTTAAAAGTATAAATATATGTATGTATGTTTATAAAACATTTATCTGCCACATTTTGCTTTTCGTATAAAAAACTGCGCTACGTTTTACATTTGTTTTTTTTTATATATAGTTTATTCCATTGTAAATAAAAGATTTCGTTTTAGCCACTATTTATGTTTGTTGCAGTTGCAAGTGCAGATATTTCCACATAAAAATCAACGCCAGATAGAAGTGAAATAGTGCTTGAATGAATTGCTTATTGAGCACCTTGAGCACGAAATAAGCATTGAATATGTTTCGATTATGCCACACAAACACATTTGCAATGGAGTTGTTTTTATACATACAAACTTTTAAAAAAATATACTTTAATGGCATTGTGGTGGGGAAACCCTGTAGTGTAAAGAGAGCGAACGCGCGTACATTAATTCTCTAACAACTGAATGCCTGGCCAAAGAAGTTTCATGCTAAATCAAACATAACTAAAGTTCGAAATGTGCTGTTTTCTAAAATCGGCTACTTGACTGTTTAATATCCAAATTTTGAAAATCTGCTACAATTACGAACAGTTGGGTAGAGTTTTTTTTGTATCGCTTGTGCTGTGCAGTGAAAATATAATGTTTTATTTTTTCTATCGTAAATTGTGGGGAACAGAAATGCTGTTCGGTTATTATAAGCAAAGCCAAAAGACCCGCTACACAACAGCACATTTAAATACTTTAATAAACACACACACACATACATACACACACACACACACACACGCACTCACATCTAATTTGCAAGCAGAAGGAATAAAAAGTAATAAATATATAACGATAAGAAAACTTATAAATGAAAAAAGAAGAAAATCCTTTCATGCTTTGCCAAACACGTTGCCTGCTTTCGTAAGAATTTCTTACTTTACGCCACAATCGCTTGTGTACGATCTGTGAATCAAATTCAAATTTGACAATATATAAATTGGAATTTTATTACTGTTAAGATCATATCACGCTGCCAAATCCTTAAAAATATGAATACGACAATGTCAGTACAATTTTTATTCAATAAATATTTTTCTCTTCGATTTTGTTGCGATGTGTGGTTCAAATTTTGTGTGCACCATAATATGAAAATATGTCGTTGAATAAAAAGAGAGATTTCTAAATACAAGTTTTACCCTTCAATGACTGGAAACGTGGCAGTTATTAGATTGCAGAGCTTTTTTAAAAAAATTTTATCAAACCCTGTCTCTAACCCATGAATCACTCTCCACTATAAGACAGATATGGCAGTGGTTTTGAGCGTTTTTGATGTTCAACTTTCAAATCCAAATGTGGGCTGATTTATTATCAGGAGCAAATTTCTGTGGGCTCTCTGTCTCTTCCTGCATCTTTTGCATCCTTTAAGGCAAATGACAATTGTGGCTTTTTTTGGTCTTAAGCTTTTTGTGTGGCGCACCGCCTCTAATTTCTGTTTTTCAGTACAGTGCTTTCAAAACATGTCTTGTTGGTCGTAAATTTTTGGGAAAGTATCGCTTTTCCAAGGGATTGATATGTATTTCTTTTGTTTTAGTCAAGAAATTGTATTTTCTTTTAATTTTTGTTATAATTTCTGATTTGTGAATTTTTTCATACAACACTGATTGATTTTCTTTTAAATTTATTTTCAAAAAACACTATTGATTTAGAAAATATAATAAAAAGAATATTATTTTACTTAAAAACTACTTAAAAAGGAGCTGCCATAAAATTATTTGTGAACAGTTAAGTGAAAAGAGGCAAAATAACAAATATAAGTCAAGGCTTGGAGAAATCAAATAGCACGATAAATAGTGCCGAAATCACTAAGTTGGCAGCACTATTTACCCAAACGATTGTAAAGTTGAAATAAATATTTATATTTATATAACATTATGGTGGCGATATCTGTTCTTTTCTCATTCTTTTTTCTGTTTCTTTTAAATATATTTCTTCAGCAAAATTTCTATAGCTCCTTTTAAAATACTAAGAGCTTCTTTGTGCAGCTCTGAGTATAAAAAATGGATGTCAAAATGTCAACATAAGAAAGAAATATTTACATGTTGACGACAAGATTTGTTTGTGTGCATTAAAATCAATGAATTGATGGATGTTTGAATGATTGAACGAATGAATGTTGATATTCAAAAACATAGGAAATGATTTTTCTATTGTATTTACCGGTAAATGAATGCATGAGTTATTATCTGATAAAAGTATGTACATATCTACATACATATATGTATATGAATGAGCAGGAAACGCGTATAATTGTTTTTGTTCACATTATCACAATTACAAAAACGGACGCATTAGAAAAAATATTACGAAATATCCAAGCTTTGCTTCTGATCCAGAAAAACACAAAACAAAAACAACTAAATTCGAAGATGTTTTACCAGCCATTTGATTGTTAAGCGTTTAAAGTTGTTGCAAGTCTGCTAAAAATTTTGCCCAGAAATAGATATTCATTAAAAAAGTAAAGAATTTCATTTTTGCATTAGTTGTTACTTTTAGTGCGTTTTCGAAAATAATGACAAAATAATCGAACGATCACAACGGGAAATCAATTCAAGCCAAATGTCGTTATTATTTTTAGCAAAACGTATATTTCCATTAAAAATGCATGAATTCAAGTAGCAAAGCATGAATGAATGAATGACGGCTTCGTATAAAGAGGTAAAATCTGCAAAATGTATAAATACTTAAAAGAGTTTGTAACCAAAAAAACATTTTGTTTTTTTTCTTCTTCGCAAACCATAAGTAGAAAAAATTGTTTTTTTTTTTTTGCTCAAATATAAAATTTCTACTTCATTCCTTTAAGAACATTGAGAATGTGTTTTTGGTTTTGTAGCCGTATATAAATGCTTGAACGCATGTAGCAAGCACACGCCGCACACACACACACAGATACACTCACACTCTCTCACTGCAAAACGGCAATCGAAAGAAAGAGAGATTTATTGTTGATGCACTTTCTTTTACGGGCTTTTTGTTGTTGTTGTTGTTTTTTTTTTGCTTTTCTAAATGCGATATTTCTAAAGAATAAAATACTTAAAATATTGCAAAATATTTGGGATAACAAGTTTTCCTTATAAACAAATACAAAAAAAAAGAAAGAAAACATGGATTTCGATATAAAATGCATAAAACTTGACAATATACAATTTCTATACATAAATGCACAAAGCGAGCCGTATAAACAAGGAAATGAAAGTTCCAAGACTTAAATATAAATGCTTTCAGTTTGGGTCTTATTTTCATATGTATATTTTTGCTGAAATAGTGAATTTTTCATGAAAAAGAAAAATTTTGTCCTAGAAAACTGCAGTTGAGAAAATTGGAATAGAACTGGTTGTTTTTATATTAAGAAATTTTGTAAAAAAAAAAAGCATAATAATATTGTGTGCAAAAATTTTCTTCAATCTGGCAAAATTTTAGCAAAAGAGATGAGCATGTGTTTTTGTTTGTGTTTTCAATACAGGATCTAAGACTTAACAGCCGAAATTATATGTCAGAGTTACTATTTTATTGAACACATTTGAATAGAGCAGCAATATATAAATTATATTTGCCACTCTAAAAAAAGGAGATTAAACAGTTTACAAAAGGTTGGGGAACAAAAACAGAGACACTCTTTCGTCTTGTATCCTTCAGCCTTAGTGATCAAGGGTCTGATCAAGTTGTGCTTGATTACTAGGCTTTTGTCATATATTCTTTATTGCATATTCTTTATGCTCTAACCGACAAGAAACTGAAAGAAATGAAATAATGTTACTTAAAGTTCAGGAAATATAAATTGATATTAAATTGGGTTGAATAGAGTTTGTGCAAAACTAAGAAAGTATGCCCTGATGTTCTGAAACTTTCGTTACATTCACAAGAGCACAATTTTTGCTGTTGTTTATATCCGGTGGCTAATTCCAGTATATGCCGTTCTGGGATCAGATGGCAAACTTTTTCATGAATGAAACAGGAACGTTAAAGATGTTGAACGAAAGTTCATTAAGAACAGGAGTCAATAACTCAATTCTAATATTTTTGTGTTGTGTGCAGCTCAAAAACATTTGAAGTTTCGAAAACGATTCCACTATCTTGACCATCACCTAAAACAGCCAATACTCTTTCCTGTGACATATACTCTTTCCTTCATTGACTGTCAAAAAGTGTCAGCCAATGCAGGCACGTCAATCCTGATCGTGATCAAGATGTTTTGTCAGCAAAACCAGTTGAGTTCTTTAAAATTCCTCTTGCACCAACAAATCTTGCGATCACGCGTGCTGCGTAGTTTTTTCATACCAATGAAAGTCAGTGGACTATCCTGGGTTTCCAACATGCATGAGCAGTCTAACATTTTACTCCTTGTTTCGTGCATCTGTTATTGTTAGACTTAGAAGTTCAGCGTTCTTTATTGTGACGAGTATGAGGAAAAACCTCATTAAACTCATTTTCTTTTTCTTTCTGGCTTAATTGTACAGATATCAAATGATTCTTGACTTTTGCCCCCCTGTTTATGGCTGGTGGTTTTATAATTATGACAAGCCTTAATTTACAACATTTCAATTCACATAAATGAAATTCCTTTACCTTTATATCTGATTTTTTGCAATTCCTTCTACTTCTTCTTCTCCTCCTCCTCATCCTCCTCCATTGCTAATGAAAGCCAAACGCTATCAAAGGATCTTTATACTTATTGAAGAAGTTGGCCTGAAAATCATTGTATCTGAAGCAAAAATTTGCCTGGCCAAATACATACACACACACTCACACACACACACAAATACATACATTATCATTTTGATTGAAATATAAATTAAATATGTAAGTGAAATTCACAAGCTTGCAAAAACGACTTGATTAAAATCTGAAACTAGAGAAAGAAAAGATTACCATTTTCCAGTCCAAGTTACCAAAAAATGTTGTTTTTAATTTTGCAACAAACTTGGCTTCATTAAAACGAAAAAAATAAATTGTGGTCAAATTCTAATTGTCGTAGAGTTTTTGTAAAATATTTCATTAAAAAAAAAAAAAAAAAAAAAACACAAAAACGACAAAACTACCAGAAATGACAACACAAAAACATGCAAACGAATACTGACTGTGTCCTTCTACTAAAAGCTATTTTTCCCAGTTTGCCTTGAATTAACTCATTTACTTAACAAAGACAACATGTGTATTTGTGGGAGTCCTTTTTTATGTACGAGCATTTTTAGCCTTATTGCAGGCCATATGTGTATGAATTTGTGTTTTTATAGCCATTGGTATTAATTGGTATTCAATATACATGTTGCTGTCAATGTAAAGACAATCTGAGAGAAAACACAAATACAAACGCCAGCACAAACACAAGATTTTGCATACGTCTGTATGCATCTATGATTGGAAGTGTGTGTGAGTGTATGTGTGTGTGTGTGTGTATTGACCCAAGTCAACTGGTATATCAAGAGAGCAAAACAATAAAGAAAAGAGCTACAAGCACTCACACATAAATTAATAAAAAAAAAAAAAAGAAAAAGAGGAAAAGAACAGCTTATTGAAATGGAATGCACAGATACACAAACTTAACAAATATTATACATGAATGCACACAAAAGGACAACTACATTTCATATGAAAATATGAATGTGCTAAAGCAGTTGTGTGCCTCTGTGTGTGTGTGTGTGTCTGTGTGTGTGTGTGTGTGTGAGTGCGTGTTTGCATATTTATTTTTTAAATCTTTGCATACAGTCTTATACATATTTGTTCGCAAAAAAAAATTTCAATAACGTTCGATTTGTGGAATATTTTATGATAAAATGCCTGACTACAAGTAAATACGAGTAAGGAGTCGTATGCGTGTGTGTCTGTGTGTGTGTGTTTTCACTTTTTCCTCTCTTAAGACTGAAATATGTATTTATTTTTGTCTTGCTTTTGCCTGCAACGAAGTGAAACATATAAATTTTTTTTCTTTATTGTCTTAATTCTGCTTTAAAGATTTTTCAACTTCAATTACATTTACAATTTCAAATCAGTGCCGTTTCTTTATAACAAATACACACACACACACGCAGAAGTCCTTGGCAAATATAAGCCTAAACCAAGATTGTTAAATAATTGAGTGTTTGCTTAAATTTTTATGTTTTATATTTTATTTCTGGGAAAAATTTATTTAGTAGAGAAAATTAAAAAAATGACAAGTGATATTAGTTACAAAAACATATTTTGAAATCTATGTACATGTGTATGTGTCTATGTATGTAAGTGTGTGTGTGCGTGTGTGTGTGTGTGCTGATATATACACACGTATTTAAGCAATAAATGTTACGAATTGTTATTATCCAGATGTCCGAACCAATTAAAAGAAAAGAAGACAAAAGAAATCTGTTGCAAATCTTCTAAACGTTTTGATTGTACTTGCCATGAACCATAATGCTTTTAGTGATAATCAGCTCAATGTATTGCTAATCTCTTAAGAGTAAAGGACATTTGCTTCGAAAAACACAAACGAAAATTGGACAACCGTTTACCAAAACTTAGGAAGCTAACAAGTCTTAGACGACTTAGTCATACGCTACACTTTCTAAACAAAAAATACTTCACAAATATCTCTGTGCCTCTGCGCGTTTGTGTCTCAGTGACAACAGAAGGTCTGAGCCGATTGGCCAAATGTTTTCGCAGCACTTGTTTAAAGCTACCCAATAGTAAATAAGCTTTATATCAATTTTTTATTTGCTTCCGTCTTTAATTGCGGACAGATTCCAATCTAATCTAGTATCATTAAGCAAGTACTTCTGATGTATATATATAAATATAAAAATCCTTTTTCTACTGGCTTTTAACCATTTGCGATGCGGTGGTATATTATTGATTCTCAAATTGTTCCTAATTTAGATATTCCGGTCTATCAAAGCATCACTTTTTTCGACCACTCCTTGATAAGAAATGAAACACATTCTGTTGGATAACAAAAACCAGCGAAAGAAAGAAGCCAGAAGAGATCCAACACCTTTTGGACGTTATGTTTTTTGTAAATGGGAGAAAATATTTTCAATTCTGCACATTTCTACTTCCAATGAATTGTTACTTTCCATTTTCTATTTTCAATAAGTGACTTGACCAAATAAACTGTGAAAATCACTCCTTTCCAAAGCACCTGTGCTTTTAAAAGCACACATGTGATTATCTGCTGTTCGATAAATCACACTTCTTTTGTGTTTTCTAGTGTGATTTTCAATTGCCGAAAACACATGCAAACAGCTGTTTTCTTTATTTTGAATGGTTTGAAATCACAACAGAAATTAAAACAGCAAATAAAATGTTTGCAAGAGCAAAAAAAGGCCTCTTGAAATTTTCTTAATTTGTTTTAAATCCAATTCAAAAGGAAATTAATAAACATTACATTGAGTAATTTATTTAATTAATTTACTATGACGTTTATTATAGAAAAGTCGAGAAAATAACAAAGTGATTTAAAAAAGTTTTTGACGGAGCTGAACCTTTTAAAATATTTTTTGCGATTTCAAATCACTTTTATAAAGTATGATTTTTTGAATATGACCGATAAAGAACAATCACCTTCAGGCTGGCTTTTGTCGTCTGCTTGGGCTTTTCAATAGCATAATTCACTCCCACAACGTTAAATAAAATATGTAGATTTTTAAAACAATATTATTTTTAATATTATCAGGACGAGATTGGTGGCCACTTCGCCACCTGATGTTCAAATCGAAAAGTCAACCTAACCAGTCATGCCTGCTTTTAGTTGACACTGTTTGGCAGCAGGAGAATTTTTCCAAATTTCCTTAAATCGTTAATACTGTTATGGATCATCTTTAGTCTTCCAACTTTTACTCTACATGTTTTTTGTTTCATCATCCAGTCTATTTATTTTATTTATACAACTATTTCAAGCGCCAGAGTCGACGATAAGTTAAGCACTAATTAAATGATTCAATGATTTTATTTTTATTTTCTCTCGCTTTCCTTTTGTATCATTCCTTCTAAATTTATTTTGCTTTTTGTTTGTTTTTGTCTTACTCGTAGTTTCTAATTCCTTTTCATTGTTTTGTATGTTTTTTGCAATTGCTTTAATGTGCAAACAAGCAGTTTTAATGTAACTCCTTCAATCGTTTGCCCAACATGAGCTTTAGCGTGTGTTGAATAGGGTTTTTGTGCCAACATGTGGCGGTGCTGGGTTGCGTCCCCTGAACTTACTGGCTTCTCTCCACAACCACAAGAGGAGGAGGCAGCAGGAAAATCCCACTTGATTAAAACTTTGCCAACCGATTGAATTCGAAACTAGACTAAATTAATACAATTATTTATTTTCTTTAACAACTTCCAATTCTTTTGTTTTCTTTATCTGTTTATGGAGATATAAAATTCAGACTTCAGTCTGACTTGTAATGAAAAGTTTAATTGAATGACATTTAAATTGGAAAAAGTTGATCGCCGTTAATTTTTCATTTAATCTTTTAATGTTGGATTTAATGTCCTCTCCACAATGTTGTTCGGTTCCTTTGATATTTCTGTGGGCTGTGGGCTGTGGGATGTGGGCTCGAGTGTTTTGTGCATGTGAGCGTGCATTTAATTGCGTGTTTGTATGTATGAGTTTTATGTAGCCTGGTGTTAATTAAATTTTATTAGTGAATTTACGTGCATGTGGTTGGCTGCAAAGAAAATTCGTTAGGTTTGTCTGCTAATTTCAGCCAGGGTTTATGGCGAAAATAAAAATCAATGATTGGATGGCAAACAAGCATAGGAAATTTGCCAAAATAAGCTGAACGGCAAAACAAAATAAAAGTTAAATAAATATTCATATATGTATGTGTATATGTATGTGTATATGTATGTATATGTACGTGTGTATGGGCCAACTAAAAATTTCAAGTAAGAAATGTATGAATTGCGTGTTAAACGAAAAATACTCATTGTATTGTGATAAAATAAATATTTAGTTTTCTTTCAAACATTGTATTTCCTAAATATGTTCTCATAATAAATTAATTACTCATTATTTTTTATGAGTTCATTATTCATTCGTTGTTGTTGGTTAACTCACTACGAAGTCGAGCTCATCAAGACCTTGACCTCTTTTCAGGCCAGCCAAATTTGTAATTCGTACATGTCATAGGCCAAGCCTTTCAGTGGTTGTCGCCAAATGAGGTCAATTATGTATTTTGAGTAGAATCGATTTTAATAACCAATAAGACTCAGTGTTGTTTGCCTGCTGCCCGGTGTCCAACTGTCACTCGTGCTTCATCTGTCTGCAACCCTAAACTATCGCCGTTCACTGTACTGCAGATATTGTTAAAGCTCTGAAGAAACCAACTTAGTATTTCAACCGGAAATTCTCATGTTTGGGTCGGCTGATTCCCTCAGCCATTGCTGCAATCTACTGTATGTTAAATTGGTATCCGAAACTCTCATCTGTCCTTTATCACTTGCAGAAAACCTCGAAAGTCTAATGGATTTTGTAACAATTAAATGCAACAATTTGCAATTATACACATATATATATATAAGTACATGTTAGCAACAAATTAACCCATTCTAAACTAAGAATCGAAATGCTACGCCCTTTTGAAAGCATTTTTCCTTCTTGGCTGGTGTTTAAATGAGTCGATGGATCAAGATTTTATTAAAATAAAATTACAAGACGTAACTAAAAATTGACTTCTTACAATATAATTGAAAACTGTATTTATTTTTTTTTACTTGTTGGATTATAAACATTAATCTGTTTTATTGATTTCTATCTCTTTTTTTCTTTGTGAAACGTCTTCTTGACAATGAAAAGGTTTTGGGGGGAAAAAATCTTTTCACAAGAAACAGGATTCAAAACGATTTTCAAACACTACCCCAATCCGTTTACCGACAAATAACCAACAAATGTATAACAGAATTTAAAAGAAATTGTTCAAGGGTGTGTGTGTGTGTGTGTGTGTGTGTGTGTGTATGATTTTGGGCGTACAAACTGCTTAAATTGTTGCCTGACAGAGTTAACACGTGTCTTTCCGGGAAGTCACAACTGGCCATTTCAATTAGTGTTTCTCAGCAGAGAACCAGCAACTGAAAAGGAAAGTGAAAATAAATCATTTGTCTTGTAAAATATTTCGTCGTACGACTGTTTTCGTATTTGTCAAAAAGTATTCTGAATTTTATTCTTTTTTAATTTTAACATTTTTTTTTTTTTTTTTTTTTTTAATATTGTTTTATTTACGATCTATTTTACAATTAAAATAATAAGCAAATTTCATGACTCTTAAATAACAACATAACATATATTGAGTTTCCTAAAACCCAAAAACAAAATAAATACAAGAAGAATTTACTTTTTAATTAAAATACAGAGTAACGAATTCTAACTTTTTCTATTTTCGGAAGGGAAGGTCAAGTACATGAAGTCTTTTAAGTCTTTGGATTTCATTGCTATCATCTAAAAGACTGATTGCTAACAATTTTAACATGGTGTGATTTTTATGCGAATTTTATTTCTTTATACATTTTCTTTGTTGTTTCTTGTTAATATTCGTTTTCTTTTTATAATTTTTTCTACTTTTGCCTGTTTATGAAGTACATCAGCAAAGTGGGCAGAATTCTATTGTTATTCTTTCGTTTTTGTGCATTGCCCCCCATTCTCTCCCTCTCCTAACGCCATTGAACTTACCCGTACATGCCAGTAGCTGTCCTTGCCTAGTTATTTGTTATGTTTTTTTTTTCCTTCTACTTTTCGTCTTCAGTATTTTTCCTGTTTAATGTCGCCTGCTGTTGCTCAAGTGTCATAAAAGCTGACACTTGTTTTTATGCGATGTTTTTATTTTGTGTTACGTTGTTTACAATTCGTGTTAAAATGTTTTTGTAAAAAAATAGGAAAATAGATGGAAAAAATCTAAAGCTTATAAAAAGGAAAAAAAAAATAGCATTTTTAAATGGCAAAGATGCCAAGTAGAAGTGGTGGCTTGTTGCCCAATCCTCTTTAATTGGGGTTTAGTCAAGAAATTCTATTCTTGTTAGTTTGGAGGTTATTTCATTGTTGTTTAGTCTCAATTGCCATAAAAAGAAAGAGTCAAAGTAAGAGCGAGATTTTAACTACTTGCAAGACTTCAAAGTTCTGCACAAATTTCACCACAACACTACTACAGTTCATTTTTAGACTCTTCTTTTCTAAATAATACTTATTATTTTGTTTTTGTTTTGTTAGTTTAAGGCTTATTTATAAAATATCAAAATATCCTGCAAATGACATACAACACAGTACAGCAGGCCGAACACCAAACACTTGCAAAACAGCGAAAAATTCTACAAATAATAGAACAAAAATACGACAGGGTGAAATTTTCGTAAATTGTTATGGAGCAAACAATCGCATGCAAAAACTGTATGAATGTGTGAATGTATTAGGTTGGTCCTGGTCCTTGCCAAGAGTTTTCTGCCACACAATTCCCCTATTTGAAACCACTTGTTTGAAAGAACAATGCTACCGTATGAATTACATAAGAAAGAAGACGTATTAATTCTACAAAGTGGCACAAGTTTTTGGTTGCAAATTTAAATAATTTAAATAAAAAAAAAATAGCATCAAAAGAATAAATGCTAAACTTTTAACACCAGTCCATTCAAGGCTTTTAGTAAGCATATCCATAATACAATGTGGCAGCCCAGTTAAAATTTACGAAAAAATTAAAATAAGTGGCAGCACAGTTCCAGTTTGTGCACACAAAAATTCAAATCAAACCAATTCATACCGAATATGTTATGGAATAAATTATTTCTTTTCATTTCTCTCTCTCTCTCTCTCTCTCTCTCTCTTTCTTTCCTTTTAGAAAAAGGGAAACAAAGAGAGCGCTTTCGCTTTTGCAAACCAAATTCAATGTATGTACCTTTTTAAAGATTGCAAAAGTAATCCCTTAAAAATACCTCTTCAAAAATATAACCTTTAAAGGAAAGTATCCTTCAATTAAAGTCTTTCTGAAAAGGTTCCTCATAATAACTACAGTCTTTTTGAAAAATGTCACTTGACAATAATGAGCGTTAAAGAAAAGTAGTTTTAAAGGGTACTTTTCGGAAAAAACCTTTCGAAAAGTAGCCTTGAAAAAGTGTCTTATCAAAATGTATTCCTTAAAGTCTTACCTCTTGAACTCATTTGGCTTGTGCAACAAGTCGGAAATCTATAACATATCCGATAGTGTGCAAAGTAATGCTCAAAAATCTGTTTTTCCAAAAAAAAAATTAAAAAAGCTCCCATTGCAATCTGCTTCGGCCTAAGATTTGTTTAGCATGTATGTGCATTTTTAATAAATAAACGTTTATAAACCAAACCTTTAAAACTATTTTACTTACTGAAAACGTAGAGACAAAGTTAAATGTTCATCTTTTGCAAGAGAAAAAAATGTTTTGCGGTTTTGCCAAAAGTTTGTTATTTGGCGTTTTTTTTTTTTTTTTGTGACGCAAAAGTCCTTTAAATGGTAAATTTGTGTGTGTAAGCAAACACTCATACAGGCGGCAGACATCGACTCTGGCGTAGTGGATAAGAAACGAATCTTTGATTTTCTTTTCAATTAAATCGCCATTTAACGAAACTAAATGAACTTCTAAATCTATTTTATGTTGTTTCATTTTACTCTATCTTCACTTGTTCATGGCAATAAAATTGTTAGGATGTGTGTGTGTGTGTGTGTGTGTGTGTGTGTGTGTGTGTGTTTATTTACGTGTGCATTAAAGATAGAAATAACCAGCCCTATAACCAATTTGGCAAGTCAACATCAAGCCAATTTTAACCACCTCTGGCATTTGTTGTTGCTATCTAATCCAACTGGGCTGGTTAAAGCTCTGTTGTACACCACCACCACCACCAAACAAAAGGAATACAACAGACTAACTGACAGCCATTTAAGCAAAAGGCCTCCTTAATTCCTATTGAGCTTAACTGCAAACAGCCTCAAAGTGTAATTTATTGCCATTTTTTTTTTTTTTTTTTTTTGCCAACCGCAAGGATATTTAAACATATCCCTTACCAAAAAATATATAGAAAAATAGAACAACGACAACTACAACTACAACAACAACAACAACAAAAATCTTAAACATATACAGCTAAAAGAAAAGGAATTTAAAAAAAATTGAAAGAATTAGCAACAAAATCCTGTTGTTAGCCAGCATTTTAATTGAATTTCTCTTACAGACAATTTTAAATGTGTAGACTGTGAGATTTTGCCCAAACCCCCCTCCACCCCACCAAACCAACCTCTTCCAACTTCTCCGCACACTCCTCGTTGACGATTGAAATTGTTGCTGTCGTTGCTACTTTTAGGAATTTCTAATTAGTTTTTAATGCACACACTCAACATACATACATGCGAAGAACTGAAGCAACTTGCTTGAGTTGAACTTTTCTTAAACGATGGAGTAATGGAGGCGTTTAAGTCTGTGTATTTTGCAACGTTTATCTTTAAACACTTAATTCAATTATCAATTTTCGATAATCAGCCCTTTTTCCGCTCTTATTTATTCCTTTTGCCTTATTACTTTTCAATTAAGAAAAAATGTTGTAGTGCCTGCAACTGATAATGGGTAAAACATGCAAGAGGCAGCAACTGAAGTTGCTGCAATTAAATAAATTTGTAATGATGTTTAAAACATTTACAATAATTTTTAACTTTCATTTGCCAAAATGGCAGAAAATGCGCCAAGAATTCTTCAAGGAAGTAAATTTTTCAGAAATTAATATTTTATGAGGGCCGCTTTGTTCAACTGGTGCCCTTTTAAAGGCATTTATTTTCAAACCGTAATTTCTTTTCGAATCAATTATTATATATTGTTTTTACTATTAAAAAAAAGCCAATTTTCAAAGTACTTTTTTAATAGAAAATTGCTATAAAAGTTTCCTATTAAAAGATATGGTTACTCGTATAAGAAGTCCATTTTGCAAAAGAACTTTTTATGAAAAGTTGTTTGTTCGGAAAACCTTTTGCAAAGAACTTTTTATAAAACTTTATTTTTTAAAAGTTTTTGTTAGTGAACGCACTTGTTATAAAATGCATCCTTTCAAGAGGTACTTTTTTAAACGGTTCTTTCTCAAAAGATACTTCTTTTAAGGGTACTTCTTCAAAAGGTACCTATTAAAGGTATTTGTATTAAAGACTCTTTTTTTTAAAGTTTAGTTATTTAGGAGGTATTTTTTTTCAAAAGTACTTATTTATAAGATGCATTTTTAAAAGTTACTTTTTTATGGTACTTTTTTACTTTTTAAAGTTTCCGTTTTAAAATGTATTTCTTTGAAAGACAAAAGGTTATTTTTTAAAGTGAAAAGAAGAGGACTTTGACGCGTTCATTTCCTACCGTAAGGATGTCCAAGGCAACTTTAAATGGAGGGGGTTATCGTTTCAAGGATTCGAAAGCAGCAGCTCTTCAAAGTTGTTGGTAAAGGAGAAATTATAATTAATGACGATGTAAAGAGCACTTTAACAAATCAAGCCGATGTCCCAAATGAAAGACGAAACAGTTTATACAGTTGTTCAAAAAGACCTTCACAAAGTCGAAATTAAATATTTAAAAAGCGCTCGCCTACAATTTACGGAAGTAACAATTTAATCAATATTTTAATAGAACAAGAATGGGCAGGTGTGGTTGTATCTGCAAACATTCTTTTTAAAACGTCAACGACCTCTTCAATTCACACGTTCTTCCGTCTGCGTCCATATACTTATAAATAAAAGTCAGTTAAACAAATTTCTCTAATTTTCTGGTGGATTTTTTTATGGTTTTGAAGTACTAATTTTTAACGTTCAGCATTTTTATTTTTCTTATTTTTTGCCCCCCAACTAAACTTTAATGTATGCGTGTAAGAACTTTAAGTTGGAGCCCACAAATAATCAATACTTAAAAACATGACCACAAAACATTTTCCATTACATTCTGTGTTCTTTACAAACTTGCGTGCCGCTAATTGCATTGACTTGTAGTGAATGGAGGATTTCCTCTTCTAGTTTTCCAATATGATTCCGTTTGTTTGTGGCCGAGAGCCAGCTTTTTACAATGGAAACAGAAAATCTCAAAATGGTTTTTAATATAAAATCAGTTTGGGACACATAAGTGATTTTATAAACTGCCGGTAAAGCCATTATAATTGTTGCAGTTGATTATGGAATCTAGAATGAATGGGCACAAATTTTTGCTGTAGCGCGTGAAGGAACGAATCTAGGCTGAAGAAGAGAAAATGTTTTTAAAATGGATAAAAGAATTTCACTCCAATCTTATAACTCTTTTTTCAATCATCCAACTCGAACTTTACCCGACTTCAAATTACGTTGGTTGAAAAATAGTTTTAGTTTTTTACAAAATGAAAATGTGAAACGCACAAAGTTTATAAATATTCAAGTTTGCATGTTGATACTTTCCCCTTAAAAGCTCAAATATAATTTTGTGTACCTGCAATAGGATGGCATTATAAATTAAAGGGAAAAATTACACTTTTTCTGCTACTCAGGTTTCCCGGTTTTTCAGATACTATTTAGAAGAAAGTTGCACTACAAAAACTCTTCTTTTATTAAAACTATTTTCATTCGTACAAACTTGTAAAATTAAAGAGTAATTCCATTTGAAACTATTCTATTTTTGTGTTTAGAATGTTCATTAATCTCTTAGAACAAAGAAAAGTTGTCTTTTTGCGTTTTCAGCTTGATATATTTTATATACGGAATAGTATTTTCCTTATCGCAGCGACCAGAAACATGTCAATTAACGTTCATCAACATCTTAAACAACAATTACGCTGCACTTAAGGGACTCACCATATTCAACGATTGTGCGCGCTACGTTTACAAAAAAATTTCGAAATTGAGAAACGCCATCATAAGGTCCAGGAATATCCAAACTTTGTGTTTAGTGCGAATTCTGGGCTGATGGCGTCATCCAACCATATTTGTGTAAGAACGATCACTGTCAACGACAAGAGCTATAGGTCGTTGCTAAGCAGCTTTTCTTCCATATCGAATATGGGAATACCAGCGGGATGTGGTATCGTGAAGTATACAACTTATGCCAAGTGCTTTACAACTGATTTGAGGGTCTGGTAACATCACCTAAATGTAATCTAAATTGTTGATCGACATCAACAACGAATTCACATCTTTTATGGTATACCGTTAAGTTGTTCTTTTATATGCGAATAATCACGGAGATGCAATCCAATTCAGCCAGACTTATGTACCTGCCAGTGAGGCAGCCCAGACATTTGGCCCTAATAGATCTTTCCAGCAAATAAAAAATTCAATGAAATCTCTATCGCGTGTTTTTTTTTTTATTTAAACATAAATATAAAAGTGTTCCACCAACAAACAATTCAGAAGTCGTAGGATCGATTCCTACTAAAGCGAAAAGCTTTGCAGTTTTGCGTTTTTTGTTAATGAAAAGGCTGTAATGGCAGACCCTTTATGTGGTAACCTAAACTCTGTTACACTTTGAAAACTCGTGTACGTGTATGTGGGTCGATTGTAGTGAATAAAAAAACACAACGAAAACTTTAAAACAAGTTCGTACATACTGGTAGTGTAACACGAAATAATTTACGTATGTATGTAAGATAATTAGCATTTCATCCACACAACAGCTAACAAGTCGTGTACACTTTTACATAAACTTTAAATTGAAAGCATGCAAGCACATTCACGCTTATGCATGCACGTACATATGTATGTATGTCAGCATATATGTATGTATGTATGTATGAATGAATGTATGTACGCTATAATGTGTATTGTTTTGTTAGTTAGAAAATTTGTTGAAAACCAAGGGATCAAGTTTGCTACAAACAAAACAGAATTACATTTGTATCTTTTAAAACACAGACGTGGTACAAGTGTTTATTATACATACATACATACATACATATGTATGTACATACATTCATCTATATTTTTACATATATGTACTTGTAGACATGTGTATATAAAATGTTCCTCAAGTGGTTGGTGGGTGTTTTTTTTTTTTTTTTTTTTGTTTTTTGTTTTAGAGTAATTCAATTTCGCTTGAAAAGCAGCAGTTGAAGAAAAACCTCCCCGTTTAAACATTTTGAATGGCTGTAAACATTAAATCAAAGTTGAATAGAAAAGCTTAAATTAAATTTATAGAGCATTTTGTAGCCAAGACTTTTTTAAGGAACAATCATAATATAGTGAAAAGGAGAATATAAAATCAGTTTTGTATTCTCCAACAGAAAAAAAAAGAACTTTTCTTCTAAACTCTAGCATGAAACCCACACTAAGTTCTTGCACAAGCCACTCACACATGTATGTATGAACATTCATACACATAAATTCTTTCATACACGTACATACATACGTCTGTCTATTAACACAAAATCAATGGTCTACATGTATGTAAATGGTGCTCCACTCGAAAAACATCAGCAGGTGCAAAAGCGAAACAAAATCATTTGATTTCCTTGATGCAGGCGAGTAGTTTGCGTTGAATTTTAAAACATGTTGGGCATAAATAAATACAAACTAATCTAATTTTCATTTCTAATAACCTTAAGACACGCAAATCATAAATAAGCTAATGATATTATGACCGCAAACATATATGTACATATCGCACCCTAAATACAAAAGGGTCACAACTCAAAATTCTAAAATTTTCAGGAGAGACAAAAAACTGTTTATGTTTAGTTCATCGTCCAGAAGCAACACACTTAATATAACTGTATTTTTCCAGTTAAAGAAGATAGTGACGTGAAAGAAATTGCTGCAGTAGTTAGAGATGTGTACTCTGAATTAATTTATGGAAAAAAGTCAGTTTTGGAAAATTTTGAGTTGTGCCCCTTTTGTATTTAGGGTGCGATATGTATGTATGTATGTGCAAATGTGAGTGTTTTGTCTATATACTTTTAAATAAATGTACACACACTCATACACTGGATATTTTTTTCATATCTATTCCTATTTGCATAACGAAACAGAACGAATGTGAAAATTAGTCATGTGCTTAAGTGTTGGTTTGTTGGTTTTTTTATTATCACTTTTATTGGCCTCCACGGAATATGTTTTTATCCTTAAGCGAAAGTTATTTATTTTGATTGATAAATCACAGAAAAATTTTCGTTATAGAGGCAGGTGGAAAAAGAAAACTATTCGTATATCGAAGAACCGCACACTAGTTATTGTTGAACTGCGTAGAGGTGGTGTAACAAAACTCAATGATCTGTGTGGAAACGACTACATGGTTTAATATTATAATATATTATTAGCACAGCCAACCACATGTGCTTGTGAGAGTTATAATGCGCAATATTATTAAAACTTTAAACTCTTAAAAAATTCAATCATTAGATTGTCCATCTCAGCCATATGCGAGCATTTTACATGGTGCGACAGCTTTATAAAATTGTTTGGTGTTTGAAAAAGTGAACTGTAGCCCATAACAAGAGAAAAAACATGCTAACAAAGACAAACAGATAACAAAACTTAAAGCTAAACGATTTTATTGTTAAAGAATAGTTTACACTATTACTTAAGATTTAATTGGGCAAAAGATTTAAAGAGGCTTAAATATCGAATGTCCTATTTCTTTTCATTTTCACGCCGAAAAATATGAACAGAATATAAACAGCTGGACGTCTTGGCCCTTGGAAATATTCAACAGTTGAAGTGACTGTTACCCAGAAGAGGGTAAAGTTAAATAATACAATAATATTGAACGCTAACGAAATACATTTCCGCAAATTAAAAACCTTGAGTTTATGTAAAACAAAGAATCAGAATATGATGCGGTCAACTAGTAAATTTGAATTGTCAAGGATTAAGCTATAATGGCCAAATGAGGCAGGATAAAGATTGTAATCTTCGTGTTCTACTAAACTAAAATAAGTTGCAATTCCAAATTGAGTTTGTGAAGATTTTCACTATCGAATGCAAGTGCAATTTTGGTCATACGAAGATGTTAAGATCGGTTTGAAAACTTTTTCTTCACACATATAGATTTTCCACTAAAAACTGACCTTTACCTTCCATATAAACGGTAAGATCTCAATTACATATGTCCCTTGAGCCAAAGAACTTTGTTTCAGTTTTCTAGCCGCAGGAGTTCCAATTAATGTTTGTCAGAACTTGAAAAGTTGTCAGACACGTTCAATAAAGCCTTAATTCAAATTTTTATAAAGTTTTTAGTCTTATAAAGAAATTTCATTAACTTTTTCACAAAAAAGATATATAATATAAACATAAAACTTGCTGCAAATAAACTTAAACAAGAGCATTTACCAAATTAATTAAAATGTTCTGTTCATTGTTTCAAAGTTTGTCTCACTTTCTATCTTTCTTCTCTACTTCAGCCATATAATTTGCAATTTCCAGGCTCTTCCTTCTCTTGCCGTTCTTAAGCCAAGCGCTGTGATTGCCCAGCTATTTATGTTGGCTATAGAAACGTAATTCCAAACTTGTTGACATACTTACGAGTATATCCGTAATGCATGTACATACATACATATATACAAGTAATTTGTTTAGCCTAAGGCACAAAAGTTTAATGCTGACAATACTTTTACATTGTTCTGCTTGACATTTGCTTCCGTTCTGCTATTTGTTTTGTTTTTTACATTCATAATTCTATTGTTTATTGACCCCCCTTCAGTTTTGTACTTATTTGCTTACAAAACCGCTTCGAAATGCATTATTTCCGAATTCAATAAATGTAAATCAAAACAGTCCTTCCAAACTCGAGGTCACTGTAGTTAATTAATAATCATCAGTTTTTTGCTAAATCATCCTCTTCATCAACCAACCATTTCCACTTGCTTTTTTTATATTTTTTTTTTGTAAGAAACCTGCAAAAAACACAGAAATGCTTAAGAAAAATATGCAGTTAATAATTCTTTTTTGTCATTTATTATTAATGTAAATTAAAACGAAAAGTATTCAATGAGTTAAGAAAAGAAAAACACACTGGAAAGCCCAGCAAACACTTTAAGCCCAACGGAAGTCAGTGCTGCGGACACTTCACTTGAGGCGAACGGGTGAGTACCAGCACCAACCAACCAGTTGTATAAACACGTCATACATATGAGCAACACATACATGCATGCATACACACTCATGCTGTTAAATGACAGGAAATGTTCGTAATAAACCTTAATAATATCATATATTACTCGTATGTGCGACGTTGTAAGTGAGTGCTTGGAAAAACCAAACCCAAGTACATACCGCTTAAGTCTGAATACTTTAATAGTCCGATAGTGAAACAATCATAATCCTTATTTCATAACTGCAGGAGAGAATCAAGACACTTTAATTTATGGAGTACTTAAAACAAAATATCAAAACGGTAAAAAAGGAACAACAACATCAACAAATGCTGAAAAGTGCCTGCTGAATAACAATTCGCTCAGATATACAAGTACTCGTACGTGTGACACAGTGTTTATGTTTTTGCATAAAGTGAAGCAGGAACGATAAAAATCTTCTTAGATTTTGTTCATATTTTATTTTGGTTATAGAAAAATCTAGCCAAAAAATCTCTTGAAAAGTTTTGTCTAGAACTTTTCAAATGATTAGATCATATTAATTTCTCAGCCTGATATGGGAATCAAACAATAAGAGACTTGAAATCAGAATTTTCATGAATATTGCACTCAGAAAAATAGCTGAGTAAAATCTACTTGTTTGCTGCACTTATTATTTCCTTCTTTCTGGAAAATTTCACAGCTAACAAAATTTGTCCTTTATGCAGCCAAAACTGTTTTGTGTCAATTTGATCTTATCTTCTTCAGTTTTATACAAATTCGCCCAACTCAAAGTTGGCTTCCTTTATTTTCAATATTTCGTGTAGAAATTTTATTTGTAATATCTTCTCGAAATACTATTTTAAATGTGTGCAATTATATATATATATATATATATGTTTGATGTTATCAAAGGTATTACAATATATTATAATAATTTAATAATATTTTTATATTATTGTATTGTAATCCCACCCAATTATTACTATTGGCCGCAACTATTTACATAAAATCATATAATTCAACAATTGTACTCCTAGATTGGCCTGAAAATATTGTCACCCCAACTATGTATTTTTGGCCACATGGAGCGCCAATAATTTTTCGAAATAAATACTGATATCAAAGTATTTTTTGATGGAAGTGAAATTATTTGCTTTAAAGATATAAAATTTATAAAGCATTTTTTTGTTTTGTATTTATTTTTAACATTATTAGGACGTTTTTCTGTTTCATTTCTCATCGTCTCATCGTCAAACACAATTTAATATGAAGTTGAATATTGAATATATTTTTCAAACGTTTTCAGGTCTGACTGACGAAAGATCAGCTAAATATATATATATATTATATTTTATGTTTAAAGTACTATTGGCAGGGAAAAATTATATAATAATATTTTATGAATATATTTACAATACATATAAATAAATGTGTCATAAAAAACACATTTTTATATAATAGTTTTTCTTTTATAAAAAAAAAAAAGTTTTATTAAAAACAGAATTCATCATTAACGAAACACTGTACGTTAAATGAAAACAGCCAACGAACAATTGATCACAAATGAAAGCTCAACAAAGAAGCTCCGTCTTCCCACTTTCTTTTGTCGAGTGGAGTTTTCCCGTTAGTTTTTTGTTTATTTTTTGTTTGTTTTGCTGCTCTTATCCGGGCTTAGCTTGGTTTATGACCATCATTATTAATTCTACTGATGGAAATAATAAACTCACTTTAGTCAATTCCTTGTTAAGTTTGCAGCGAAAGGTTTTTCTCCGCTTTCGTTTCTCTTTTTTTTTATTATTAAATGTTTGGCTTTTATTATTTTAAGGTTATTACTACTGCGACAACACATAATTTTAAAACAAATAGAGGAAGTCAAGTATCATAAAAATTCTAATGAAGTTTTTATACTCCAACATTATTATCTGCTTTTGTTTGTTTTAACGTTTTCTTTCTTTTTGCCTGATAATTTAGAAATTATTTGATGTTGGGTGAGTGTATGTGTGTGTGTGTGTGTGTGTGTGTGTGTATGAATTTTTGTGTTCATATCCGTTAAATGTAGAAGAAAGAGTTTAAGAATTATATCTTCATAAAACCTTTTTAACAGCATTATTCTACAGCAGAAGGTAAAAAAAAATAGCAGCTTAGAAAAAAGACAGTAAACTAATAATATGTAGGTCATTCATTAATTTTAATAATTTTTTTCAAAGTTTTCAGATTACTTTTAAACGCCCTTGTTCTCATATCCGCATTTAGTTATTCTCATTATTTTAAAAAGGTTTTTCGCAAATCTTGGTTAAAATGTTCGGCCTAGATGTCATAAGCCATCAGTTAGACATAATTAAGACATGGGTACAGCAAATTGTAGGTTTTTGTGAAAAATTCTGGAAACGATTATGCAGTAACTTTGCGAACAAACATATTTTCATGCTTTATCGGTAAAGTTCTTTAGCGGAAAAATCAAATCAAAACAAATATGTAGTAAATCTTAACTCTGGTTGGCATGTGCTCATGCGCCAGAGCTGGATTTTATGTGAGAATATTGTGGTAAAAAGGTTTGCGGGAGCAATGAGTGCATAAATCAAAACTCTAATCTAATACTAATTAAAAAGAAATATTTTTGCTGTAACCTGGAACACGAAAAAATAGTCAAGTACTAAAATATTTTTCTTTATAATTTGGAATTTTGAAGTTGCGCTAAACTTTTTTCAACAACTTCAGTAAAATTTTTGAAACTATCATCATAACAAATACAATCTTGTTTTCTCAAAATTTCTGTGCAAATCTTTTTTTTTAAATTTTAGCAAAATTGTTTTTCGAAATTAGCATCCACAGTATTTTTCTAACTATTCTAAACAAAATCTACTATCAGATTGGACAAAAAAATAGTATGATGATAGAAAATAATATTAAAAGCTTTCATCGAAAGATGGCGAAAATAAATTACAGTACCTCTTCTAAAAACTCTTATTATACATTCGTATAAGCAACTGGAAAAATCTCAATTTTTTAATACATTCCTTAATAAGGCAATAAACTTTAGTTTACATAGTTTTTATTTTTATTGAATTTTAATTATTTAAATCATTTTCAGTATTTGTATTCACAATTCTAACCTCCACTGTAACTGTTTTCATATTCCAACGTATTTTTCTCCCGTTTTTTTCCATTTATAGACAATATTCCGCTTCGTTTATGCAATAATTCCATATAATGTTTCCAAGATAATAAAAATGACAAGAGTTTTTTAGAACACAACAAGTATTTAGTTTCTGATTTCTTTAAAGTAGTTTTTGTTGCTTCGTTTTCTGCTGCCATCATGGTTCTTGTCAATTTCAGTTTAATCGCTGAAACGTAACCATACTTTGGAAATGTAGTGATTTCCAAAAAAAAAAAAAAAAAAAAAATAATAATAAAAATGAAAATGAAAATAAGTTGTTGAAAAGGAAAAGAAAACAAAAAGAAAATTTTATAAAACAACAACGGGGTCTAAGCCGAATAACACAACAATGTGTCAGCAACAGCGCTGGCAAAAACAACCAAACTTGTACACTTTTCAAAACTTATTGTTGTTAAGTTGCAGTGAAGTACCACTTTGCGTATGAGTATTGTCAATTGCAAAAGATTGTGCAAAACACCCAAACACACACACACACACACACACACATACATACACACAAAACGTATTAAAAACACTACTTAATACTTAAAGGAAAAACGAAGATATTAAACATATAAAAGAAAAATACAAAGAATGAAAAGTTAAACTTTTACAAGCGAAACACTTGGGAAAAACAGCATCAAGTTTTCGGTGTAAATTGTAATACAATATCTTGAGTTAAGTACGAGCAAGTTTTAATGTCATATTAGTTGCACTCGCTATGTCCAAACACATCTATTTCGCTCCTCAGCGATTGCCCGGTGTCCCCGCATTGTGAGAAGCATCGAAGCAAGAAACTAACTAAAAGCCAACCAACCAACCAAAACAAACAAAAAGAAAACCAAGAATACGTTCAAAGGAGGCAACTATTTTTTCGAGTTTTTAAACACTTGTCGCACTGCAGTTGCAGAAAAGAATGTAAGAAACAGCATCAGCATCAGCATCAGCGTCAGCGTCAGAAGCAATACTGACATCGGGCACAGCAAAAATACAATTACCAATTATGATGACGTTAAAGAGGAGAGGAAAACTTTTTCGATTCCTAACTTGTGTAGTAAACACGAAAAGTTTTATATTCTTTTATTTTCTCATTCTCTTGCTTTAACTTCTTATCATCGTTTTTCGTTTTCTGCCCTCTCTTGTTTTTAACAAGAAAATATTGTTCTTTATATTTATTTGCGAGGCTGGCCCACGAATAACTTATTGCGAATGTTATATTGTGAACAAACTTACTGCCTGGACAAGGTCCATCAGCGAAACCGCCCATCACTTAACATTTTCTCTAGGTAGTAAAAATGTGTCGGCGAAATTTTAATTCTGTTTTTTATATAAATATTTTTCATCGGCCCACCCACTACTGAACAATATTAGTAGCACTGCGAAATAATCTTTTTGCACAAGGGAAGGTTGACACGGCAATCAAAACTCTGGGAAGTTCAGGTATGACTTTAGCCCGAAACCTTCACCAAAGGTCAATTGGCAGAACGGGGACCGATGCACCCCCACAATGTCTTTTGGCTTTCTGGGTTGGTCATTGGTTGAGAAGCCAATCCTTGGCTGAAACGTTCTGGCTGTGGTTTAAACCTAAAGACGCAGGAAGAAGAAAATCTTCGAAGTGCAGTTGCCTTGTGCAGGTCTGTTTTTTTATTTAGCAAGGAACTAGATTGAGGGGCATGTCTGGCGAGCTGGTTCAAGGCCGGATGTTCCTGGTGTATTTCGGGCTACCAACTCAGGAGCCCAGTCATTTTTCTCCTTCTGGGTAAATGTGTGAAACAGAATGGAGTAGACAACCCCAGACTCTTAAGCAAGGGGTTTATGACACTCGCACCTGTGTGAGCCTCACAAGCCACATGGGGCGCTAGTGAATCGTCACCCTGTTCACTCAAGTGCAATTGATCCACTGCCAGATATAGCCACCAAGGCAGGTGCTGGTACAAAATCATATCCAAAAGCTGCACTATTGTTTTTAGGAAATTTAAATACTTGCTTAAAAAAAAGTCATACTCCTTTTCAAGCCACCCTCGCATACTTAGTATAGATGTTGTCCCAATACTTCAGCTTTTCTAATTCTTTTGTTTCACTTCTTTCCCATCGACTTATTAGATTTGTATATTGTTGTGTTATTTGTCGCTTCTGCCGCCACCAGCAGTAGTTGGAGATTTTCTGAACATATTGAAATACAAAATACAAACAAACACCGAGCAAAGGTTTATATTCCCTCAGCGAAATGTTACAACAAGCGAAAAAGCAACACTTAAGCTTCTCTCATAAACTTGCACACACAAATGCCGGAAAATTTATTACTACTCACCTTTAGTCAAGAGGGAAATTAAATAGAATGTGAAGCGCAAGAAATGGCCAAAAGAGAAAGAAATGATTACAAAAAAAATTGATTTAAATAAAAATAGATGCACAAAGGCAAGATTATCTCAATTCATAAATGATATAATCGTTTAGAAAAGCGGATGTTTTTTGTGACATTAATGGGTTTTTAGCTTCATTACATTAAATATACAGAAAGGGATTTAGAGAGATTAAAGAAAAATTGGATTTGGTTGAATTGGCTGCACTACGCCAGATATTTGAGGGGGAATGTTGTATAAAATATGACTCCATTTTTGAACCAATCGCCCAGGTTCAACTGTACACCTGATAGAAACTCCATAGTTCTCGGATCAGATCAGGCAGAAGCGATTAGACAGTCCGAGCTCGCAGGCAAAGCTCTTGTGTTATATGCCATACCCACTCTGCACAAGAAGTTGACAACTGGGATGACTAGGATGGTAAGCCGTTGATAAGTTCACCCAGCGGACTAGGCCATAAGGGCGGGAGCTGAAGTAAATTTTGGCAATATTTGCTTCACAACAATACAACTGGAGCTGTCTTACAAAAATCTAAATTAATTTCAGTTGTGGTATTCTAATTTAAGGAACTCTCAAACCATTTTGTTTTCAAATAAAAACTTTCCAAATTGGCAACTTTAGTTAAAGGATTTTGAAAGGCAAACTCCGTTTAGTCATTAAAAACAAAATATGTAAATTCTTTTCTAGAAGACTTAAATAAAAACTTGAATTTTGAAAAGATTTCATGCATATTGTATTCTTTACAGGAAATTCGGCTCTCAATAATACGTTTAAAGAAGGTTAAACTATTTTTTCGCTGGCAACACTGCCATTTAAGATTCCTACAGAAAAGCAAAAAAAATAAACAAGAACATCACCACTTATTCCAGACAATTGTGTATAACAAATCAGTAACGCATACAAAAAACTTTGATTTGTTTTTCAAATTGCCCTCCAGAGTAATTGAAAACATAATTTTTCTCAACTGCTTTTCTTTTATTTAAATAATTGATTTGTCCTTGTTTTTTCTGCTGCTTTCCTTTTTCCATTCATCTTTGTTTTGGTCCCTTTTATGTCCTGCTTCTAAATCTCCTTCTTTTCAGAAAAATGTTCATATGTAATAAAGATTCCAAGGATTAAACAATATTGTTCATTTTTCGCTTATTACATTTTTTAATGTCGATTATTAACGCAAAATATTTAAAATGCAGCCTGCAGCAAGGAAACTTATTCAATTTTTGTGCCACTCTTTTTATTTTCTTGCTGCTGTTGCTGTTGTTGGTGCCTTTGTTTTGCTGTTGTTGTCGAATGAAAAAAATTATGCATGTCCTTTACATAAGTCAGCTGAAATAAAACCAGAGAAATGGGACATGAAAGAAAGCAAATAAAAGGAAACTTGGAATTTCTAATTAAACCACAAAAATATTAAAACTCAGCGAAATGTATTAAATTACCTAAGAAATCTTTAGGATGTGGGATAATTAATTTTCTTCAGACGATGTTTTCTAATTGCACAAGAAAGGATCCAAGCAAAGATTTTTTATATAATTTTTTAAGCCAACTTTGGTCTTAGGAGCTACCTGCTCTAAAAAGAAATTTCGTTAGAAGTTGTTAGACACTTGCGTTTGAAGAGGCCTGTATTTGTAATATATTTTCTTTTAAACGCTTTTTTAAAAATATACTTTTTTAAAACATACTTTTTTAAGGTATTTTGCTATAAAACAGCACTTATAAAAGGTACTTTTTTAAAAAGAACTCTTTTTAAAGGTACTTCTTCCACAACGTGATCTTGAGAAATATTTTTTTGCAAAAGTGGTGCCTACTTTTGAAAGATACTTTTTTCCAAAACGTAATTTTTAAAATATGCTGTATAAAAAATACACTTTTTTAAAAATAAGCACTTTTAAGTAGTACTTTTTAAAAAAGAACTGCTTCAGATGCTGCTTTCCTTAAAAGCAACTTTCTTAAATACTTTTATATATGTATATACTTTTATGTATAACAAAAGGTACAGCTTTAAGTGAATCGTTTTTAAAATCTAATTTTTGTTAATGAAAGTTGTTTCTTGCTCTTTAAAAGAACTTGTTTTAGAAAAGAATTGTTTCAAACAAAATTTCTCTTAAGAAGTAATTTTCTTAAAGCCGTCTTATGCGATCAGTAATCTTTTGAAAGTAGTTTTTAAATACATAATTTTCAACTAAATTTTTAAAATTTTTATTATTTATGTGCTGTTCCAGTTAAGTTTTAACTCAAAAATTTTGTTCATTAAAGTCCTACTGCAATTCGCTTAAGGTCAGGCCAATCTGTGTCTATTTTTCGGCGATTCAAATTGCGATCTAGTGAAAAACTCTTGATTGTTCATATATGCAGGTAAACGCCCAAAACTATACACCACTTTTGGTTTAATTGTTTTTTAATAATTTTTTTTTTATTAAATTCAACGTTGAGACAAACGAATCAACGTTTATCTTTTGTTCTAAAACTAATTAAGAAGCCTGAAATGTTTGCCCTTAATTTTGTTTGTTGGACAGTCAAAAAAAATGTTTGCTTTGCATATTTCCAAATGAGCGGTTTCAGAGATTTTTAGATATTACACAATTCATAAAATATTTTGCTTGTAAACTTAATTATTTTTTTCACAATCTGATAGAATACAAATGGTTTGTTTCATATTTAATAAGTAGGCGTTTGCACGAGATAGAACATAATAAATTTGGGAATATTAAGTATATTAAATTCATGTAACCATAATTACATAAACCGACAAATACGTACAATCATACAACGAGAATGACTTATTTGTATTCCTATCTTGTGAATGAAATAAGTTTGTTTTGAAATGTTGTTACAGAAAAAGAAAAACTTGGGCCTGCACCGAGAGCAAGTGTAATTGAATTAGTCATCTTGTGCTTTAATGTTTATGTCATTTCATCCGTCATTACGAAAATTGTATAGCTAAAAATGAGTCTATCAACGTGTCTGTCTGCTTGTCTTGTTTGACTTCTTGCCCCCCAAACTGCAGCCGGCTTTTGGTTGTTTGAGGAAGTGTAGATAACGGGGGAGAATAAATACAGTTGAGCGTAAATGGCAAAGACTTCAAACAAAATGCTTTATTACATTTTTTCTGAACAACACAGAGCATATTTAATATTGTATATCAATGTTGTAGGTAGCAACTATTTAGAGATACAACTCAGTGATTAAGTGCTTCTGTAAAGTTTCATGCTTCCTTGTACTCCAACTCCAACTGCAAGTGCAGCTCCCCTTTATCATTTCCCCCTTCTTTTTAATTTGTGCATTTATCTTTGTCACTGTTTGCTGTTCGGATCTGTATGACTGCTTGGAAATTGTTTTAACAACTTTTTCATATTCTATTACAACATTTTGTTGGCTGATAATGATGAAAGCTACAGAGAGGACAGGGTCAGGTGCTGAAAGTTACTCAGTAGGAGTTGTATGATTTTTGTACGACGCGACTATGGCTTGGAAGTTGTTCAGGTGAAAAGTTTTTTTTTTTTTTTTTTTTTTTTTTTAATTAAATGCAATATTTACCTTTGGTTTTTTTAACAGATAATGAAGATTTTCCCCATTTTATTCGAGCATAAAGAAAACAAAATCATCATTTCAACCGGGTTGATGATAAAAACAGTACGAAAACATGAAAGCTGCAATGAATAGTTAAATTTTTTATTGAATGCAAAAAAAAAAAAGATTAAAGGGCGTTGTTGGATGTTAAAAATTGCCTTTATAGAAATTAATCTAAGGTATTTTGAGGCAACAAAACAAATTATCTGCTGAAGTCTGCCATATTTTGTATGAAAGAAAGCTAAAGTTACCACAAGAGGCTCACTTTTACTACCATTTGCTTTTGGCATACAAAACTTGTTCAGTAAAGTAAATCAAAGCGGCCTCTTCGTGTAAGTAGGATTCAGGATAATTTGTCATTCAATACATGAAGGAATTGTGATATAGAATTTCGTTTACTTATTTATGCTGTTATAATTTTAGCTTTAAAATGTTATATGTATTTTCGTTTTTGTTTTGTTGTTGCATCATTTTAGTTTCGAAATTAGTAACACAAACACAAGCAGCAGCATCAAAGTATGAGTTATATTTTGTTTTCACATTTTTGCTCATGACTTATACGTCACGTAGTCTGCTGCCTGTTCTATCCTGCATCTGTCTGTCTATTGCTGCCGTTTGTTATCGACAACAACTGACTAGAGTATTAAATTTTGACAGATGTAATTTGAAAAGTGTATTTTTTCTTAATAAGCAGACAAAATTATATTGATAGCTATAATTTGTGGACTGAAGAATATGGCCACAGCAATATGTGCTTGTTAAAGAAGAAAACATGTTTCAATATAAACCAAATATTGCCACTTACTTATACATATGTATTTTGTTTGTGTGTCAAAAGAAGTCTTAGTACTGGTCAGAGCGAAGTTTGGCACAGCATTCCGCTCTGCCTGTGTAATTGATTGATTGATTGATTCATTTTCTTAATTCCTGGAAGAAACGCTGCTTCCTTTTGCCCAAAATTAAATTAGTAAGTAAATAGATATATATTTCGATACATTTAAGCTTTTTCGATAGACCAATACGAAGAAAGATATATATTTACATCGGAGTCCGCATTCAAGAATTCAAAATATGGGAAATTTAAAGAGGAACTGAGTTAAAGCCTCTCCATACTAAAGTTGTTTTTTTGTATATAATTAAATTAACAACAATTGGTGAGTACCTGCCTGGTTTTATTTCCAACATATAGAATGTTTAATAACATTAATTGAAATAAAACACATTAATGCTTACAGCCAAATTGTTTTTAACATGAAATCATGTGCCGCCAAATCACTGATACACAATCTTAATTGTGTTTCTCGATTGGACTTACTTTGGTTAAAAAGTAAAATAATTACAATATGAACTGGAAATTCATGATTTTTGTTTCAAAGCCTGAATAAAATTCTTTATCAATTAAAAAAATTTACTTCCTTGCAGAATAAAAAGCTTAAGTTAAACTTTAAAATTGCAAAAATTTTGAAAAGTTTTATTAACACAAATAAATATTACTTTATTGCCGCAATTCGTTTTTAAGTTTATTTTATTTTATTTGCATTTGTAAATGTATCCCGACTTAAGCTGTTATGTTAAGACACTACAGCTGTACACATGCATACATATCGCACCCTAAATACAAATGGGTCACAACTCAAAATACTAAAATTTTCAGGAGAGGGAAAAAACTGTTTATGTTTGGTTCATCGTGCAGAAGAAACACATTTAACATAATTGTATTTTTCCAGTTAGAGAAGATAGTGATGTGAATGAAATTTTTGCAGTAGTTAGAGATGTGTATTCTGAATTAATTTATGGAAAAAAGTCAGTGGAAAATTTTGAGTTGTGCCCCTTTTGTATTTAGGGTGCGATACGTATATGTGCTACAGTTGCAGGCATTGAATTTAGCTTCTGTTTTCTAAAAGTTCAATAACTCAAAGGTTAAGTTTCATTCGGCAATACTTACCTCTTCTATTTTAAACTTTATTTAATTGAATAATTGAATTAAACACAAGGATTTTAATATTTGGATATGATCTTTTTCCAAAGCTCATATTTATTTTCTTTTTTTTTTCTTTTTTATATAATCCATATTTGCCTTTATTCCTTTTCATAGAATTATTTTTCCTTCTTCTTTATTTTTATTGAATAACAAAAAGTCTTTAATTTTAACTTATGCATTATAAATATGAGTATTTGTGTTAGTGAACACACATACAAATGTACACATCGTTACTTATTCATACATTTTACACATTTAAAAATTATTTTTTCCTCAACTCTCCTGTACATTCACTCTTACATTTACATTTTTTCAGTTTTTGGTTTTTATTTTTTTTCTATTTTCTCTTCCATATTTTTTTTTTCTTTCTTTCTTTCATTCGTTTTTAATTTAATAAATTTATTTTCATTTATGACTTAAATATTATTTTACAGAGTACTTGTAAGTACGTATAATTGTAATTACTTATAATTAACTTATTTAATACTGTAACAAAACTTTTTCAGTTCAAATTATTAAATACATTATCGAACTATAGTGAAGTGTGTTGGTGTGAGTGTCTATAACTTTTACTGTGTGTGTGTGTGTGTGTGTGTGTGTGTGTGTGTGTATTTCGAGATGTCTATTTGTCGGCAGTTGGGAGAGCCAATTATTTATCTAATTTGGTTTGTTGATCAAAACAAAAACATGATGTATCTACAAATGTTCTTTTAAAGTGTTTTGCAAGAAAATAGTGCTATTGGTGAGTCAGAAATTCAGTTATTCTTTCGTCTGTCAATATAAAATAATGCCAACATTAAAATTTAGTACCGCTTTCGTTTTTTTTTTTTTTTTTGGTGGCAGCACCCTTTGAATATTCGTATATAGATAAATACAGTGTCCGTTAAACCGCACTTTCTGTGGCCGTTTCAGTCATAATGAGAAACATATACACACGGCCAACTTTCGATATGATAGTTCTCGTCACACTTACAGTTTCTGTGTACTTGTACGATATGTTGTGAAAATGGAAGTATATTTGTTTGAAATATTCTAAGATTCTTCATGTTTCAAATTTTTAATCTTTCATAATCCGAAAGGAAAAAATCAAGCAAAAATGTTTGGCAAAAGTCTTGTCTGCCGCCAGGATTCCACATATTCTTAAGGGTCAGCTGCGTAGCAATTACGACTTGCGAAATAAAGCATTAATAAAATAAGCAGCCAAATTGTTCAAAATAAATTTTGTAAAAAAGTGTTATTAAAAAAGTGGCAATAAAATATATGATGACAAAATCATCTCATCAATTATTTTGCAATACAATAATTCGAAATTTTTCCAAGAAAAACAATAAATGTTGCCAGAAAAGAAAAACCTTATCAAAATAGATTTGATCTTACAACGTAGTAGACCCAATGATGTTCCCACACCAGCTCAATGTTCTTAGGAAATTCCAACCCAAATCATGAGGCATTTGATTATTTTATTAATAAGAGCGATTATTTTCAGACAATAAATCCCTTCCTCTTCGTGCACGAAACAGCCCATAATTTTTCTACGTGCAATAATTAAATGATTATTGAAAAGAAATCAGCTATTTCAAAACAATAAAAATAAAATATTGGTTTCAACCCATATACAAATCATTGTAAAGCTTTTTTATAAACATTAAAAAATATATGTATGTAAAAATTGTTAAACACAGCAAAAACGAAAATATTGTTTCCTAAAATTAAGGGCACATATTATTTATAATGTAGCATCAAACGTTGTTTGCCTAAAAATTAAATTTCATCTCTTTTTTACACCAAGTTTGCCCCAGAAGTAAAGAAACAGACCTATTACATGGAAACATCGAACACATCATTGTAAAGTTATATGTGCGTGTGTGCATCCGTTGCTTAAATTCTTGCCATCCAATAATAATCACTTTCCTTAATGAATTTTAACATTTTCTAACAATTTTTCATAAGAAGCACATTTTAGTTGCGAGACAGACAGTCTTTCTAGTGGCATTTTTGATTTTTTTATCAATTAACATTAATAACAACTCTGCCATTACAAATTGAGCCGTACTAATGTTGAAAATGTCTGCTGTACAAACACACAATTTTGTGCACTTTTTATGCTATTGTAAAACTGGACGAGTGAGCATGTTTACACACACACACACACACACATACATTTTTGTTGGCATTGTTGACAATTCTATAATGAGTGTAATTATACAAGCGAAGATCTGCTTTTTGCTACTGTTCGTTGCCTGTTTACTTTGTTTTTACTATTTACTCACATAAAATTGTAAATGAATTTCACATGCCAAGTATATGTAGATATGTATGTAGTATGTCACGTTATGAATTAATTGTAAGGCTTTAAAATAATTGCAAGGCTTTAAAGTGTTTGCTTTTTACAGCTTAAATCTGCTCTGAATTGTAAATGAGGAGAGAAGTTTCCTTTTTTTTTTTTTTTTTTTGATTTGATAAAATATAAATCAAACGTATGTACTCGTAATGAAAAAAAATAATTATTGTACCAAAATGTATGAATCTATGGATGTATTTGAACAAGACTCACACATGCATTTTATATATAGAAACCCTGCGAAATCTTCTGTGGAAAAGTAATCAGCTAAAATGTTAATGCTACAACTCATCTACATTTCTGCTTCGGCATTTTCAGTAATTATTTCAACTTGGCGATGTCATTGCGGGCAAGTACTTATCACTCTCGCTAGCGGACAACTAATTTAAAATGCCACTACAAAAAAGTCATTAGAGAAGATAACGACATCAAAGCCCTTAAAATAAACAACACAAATATATACTAAAATTGCCAAATTAACAAACTTTAAAAAATGAAACGTTGATATTTCCTTTTGTACACATTTTAAATCTCGTTTTGATTAAGTTTTCTTTTTGTTGCAACAAATCTTCATAAGTATAACTCAAAGAATAAATTTTCATTAAATCCATAATAACTAAATTCTTGTTACTTATACACCAGACAAGTCGTTGTTTGAGTGCTTCTAAGTAATGCAGCCGGTAAACGGTAGGATAAGTCAACGTATATAATTTTGATAAGATAAACCAAATTTAATACTTTTATAGTTGTATATAGTCTAGTACCAGTGGTTCTAGTTATTTCCCAACTACACACAAAATGTAAAAACTTAAGCACTGAAATCTGACATACAGCACCTCTGTGTGCTATTAGCAAAATACAGTTTCCAACACCGGTAGTATATTGGCACTACAATCTTATAGGCATAATTCAAACCGATACAAAAATTCAAAATGTTTTCCAATGAAAGAAAAACGTCTATTCTTTTCAAGTTACTTTAAACTCTTTTTACTTTTTGACAATAAATATTTTTTTAACCTGGTATTTTTAGTTTTGGTGTGCATAAAACTTTTCGTCCTCAACTTATTACCATTAACTATCGTAAGTCAAAGAACTTTTATGTAAAATAAAAACAAAATTTAAAAGGAAATATATATTTTTCTAAAACTTAATGGTTTTGTGTGTTAAATTGAAAAACAAAGATAATAGATTTTTCGCCAACATTTGCTTTAGAATATTGATAAAAATAAATTCTTACTTTCAATACAGCGTTACCGTCTGGGATTGACTCTGGCTTAATTTGAGGTCGTCTCTCTCAGTTAAGTCAGAATTATGGAACTAAACACAACACATTTAATATATTCAACATAAATACATACATTCATACATCTGAAAGTAGTCATCGCAACAACAATATATACAAAAATCACAAATCCTTTTTGTATTAGACTTAAAAAAAGTTACTTTACGTCAAGGATAGTGCCAACGGGAAAAGGTCATTGTAAAAGGGTGCCCTTCTAAACAATAGACGTTTAAGGAACAGCTCTTTTAAAAATATAAGTTTTCAAAGCACTCATATAAAAACGTACTTTGCAAAAAGGGAACTGTTTAAAAAAATGTTTTTTTTTAAAAAGTAAAAGCAGCGAAGCTTCTTCAAAAGTATTTATATATGTATGTATGTGTTCAGACACTCGAAAAAGTAACAAAAAAACATTTTTCAATTTCCCCAGTACATACTTTTGTAGTCTTCAAACAACAAACTACTTAAGAAAATTAAGAGCCAAAGGAACTTAAAGCTTTTAAAGCGCGTTTCAATATTGCCACATTTTGACTTGTGATATTTATGTTCAAATATCATCTTGGCAATCCGATAAACAACTTGTCATTTATTTAAATTAAAACAATTTTATGTATATTTATGGTCATTGCAAATATTAACTTGTTTCATACTTATTTAGAATAAATAAATTGATAAACATTAATATTTATTATAAAGCTCTAAATAAAACAAATTTCAATCGTAAATATGTACACAATATTTTATTTTTATTTGTTGCGTTAAATATGCCTGGCATAAGTGATTTGCTAGACAAATTATACCACATTTATGTTGAAACACATTCACAAATACCCGTGAAAAGCATGCACGGACTTGCTCATAATGCGGCACACACTCCCCCAGCTATACATTTACACACACACACACACTCACTCACTCGTATATGCATGTATGCATGTATGTATGTATGTATTTATGTATGTGTAATGCTGCGTATGAGGAAATAACAAAAATAATGATTTGGAAAAAAATATAAATTTGCATAAATTTGTTGTAATTAAATATGTTAAATAAAATACTATTTACTACAAATTTGTCAGTTGTGTTATTTTATTTCTTGATGTTTTGCAAAAAAAAATTAAACATCATTTTATATGTGTGTATGTATGTATGTATGTATGTACATACATGTCAGTCGTATCTCTGCTGACTTAAATACACAGGGCATATTGAAATTTTATTAAATGCAATTATTTCATTAATTAACCCTTAAAAAATGCCTGAACATTTGTTCTTTTTTCGCATTATTAACCCCAACAGACCAAAACTGCAGAAACATTTGTTTTGATATGAATGTTGCATTTTTTCATGTGGTCTTTTTTTTAATTATTTACAAATTATAGCATTCAATAATATAATGTTATAAATAAACATAGACATTTCTCATGTTTTTATTTTTTAATTGCAATGAAATTTAAATGGTTATTATATATTTCAATTTAAATATTTAATATCACTTGCTAAATAAATGTTTTGCATATTTTTACGCTGGGACCCATCAAGAGAGAGAGAGAGAGAATGTAACGTGACGAGACTGCTGAAAGAGTCGTCAAAAACTTTTTTGGGAAAATATCAGCAACTTATTTCATATTCAAATATTAGAGCGTGATAATTATTAGCTGAGGCATTAAAATATCGTTTTCTTAACGACAAGCACTTAAAACTTGTGTTATAACATTTAGAATTAAATCGTTGCTTTTCTGCCAAAAATAAAAACTCAAAATTCTTTTTTTCGCCATTTACAACTTAATTGTTAATTGTTTAATCAACAACAATCTTATTTTTCTTAACAAAAAAACAACACAAATTGATTATGAAAAAAAAACACCTAAAAAAGTAATACATTTGAACTTAATGAAAAGCACTTGAATATTATTGAAATAATTAAAGGGCTATTCGGCGGATAACTTCGGATGTATAACTCAAAAGTGTGCACGGTTTAATCAGGTAACTAAAAAGTCATCCACTCAAGCACAAAAAAAACCTTAAATAATATAAGAAAAGGTGCTTGGGAGAGTCATTAAGGTACAACCCCACAACATTTATTTACGTTTTGCTCATTGTTCCGTTCGGGTCGAATGTATTATAGATTTTGGGTGTGGGGGACCAGCTACATGTTTTGCAGTCATTACACCGCATATCAGCACCCAATCAACATAACAATACAAAAAAAGTAATTCTTATGCCATTCAAAGCTTTTTTTTTACTATCTGTCCCATCATTTTTTCCTTAACCACATTTATCTTGTCTCGATAATTTTTGACTACCACAAGCCAACCAGTTTTTATCAACTGGGTGTTTGTTTGTAGTTTATTCTTGTGTTTGGCGAATTCTAAGATAATAGAGTCCAGCGGTACTTCCGAACTGAATTACTCAATCTTTAGTCATGCTCAAGTTTCAAGGGATTTCAAGAGAAAACAAAAATTTAATTAAAACCTGGTTTTCTGCCGTCACCGTTACCGTCACCGTCACCGTCGGCGAGACAGAAAGATAAGAATAGCAAACAAACAGATGCCCAACAGCACTGTGGAACAGGGAATCAAAAGGACTTTCCACTTATTTCTAATCTCAAAATGCGTATGTTGCTCTTGGGGAGCCGTATAAATTGACGAGGTTGTTCTGCATTGCAGGTTTCCTTTTGCTTATAAACCAGTTCAACAGACTACAGCAGACCTATTTCCATTTTAATCTAGACAAAAGCAATAATGCCAAATTATCAATGAAAGAAGAAACATCTAATTAATTTTGCTAATCAAGATATCTGGCAACTTTGCTTTAATGTTTACATCGGTCATACTATATATTTTATGAAGAAAAACAAACTAAATCGGTTGCTGTGGTCATCCTCATCATCTGGTAAGAAAGAGCTTGTCATTTTGTTATTAAATAAGCCGGATTATTCCATATTTTTTTGAATTTGCGTCTTAAAACACTTTTACAAGGCTGGCTTAACATTTTTCCAAATATGCACCTTTAAAAAGGTTGTATTTTTTTTGGTAATTTCAGCCTATTGGAGTCAGTATACTGTCAGGACACTGCAACAAAACTAGGACTCCTTTTCTTTACAGATGATATGTTCCCGATCAATAGATGTTGCTAATACCGAAAGCCAAATGGCATTGGGTCTTAGCACCCTGACTTCAACCTGAGCTGATTGGTGCTTAAGTATTCGTTAAAATAAACAGTTTCACAAATTTAAAATACTTCAGACTGCTCTTATTCAGAATTGCGATGAAAATTTTAATTACTTTGGGTGGCTATCTGTGACCAAACAGGCAAAAGGACTTAATTTTTCTAAGTTTAAATGTTTTTTGTGTAAGAAACACGGAAATCAATCCATGTGTATATGTAAGTGTGTGCGTAGGTTTGGCTGTTTATTTCATTTCCTACAATCAACTTTCAATTGAAAACTCACATACAAACATATTTGTATGCGCCCACACACTTGGGCGCCTCAAAAAGTCGGAAAGTTTGAATGCATGTGATTGTGTGTGTTTGTGTATTTTTCATAACAATCATCATCAACGGAAATATTTTCAAGGGGTCTTTCAACAAATAAAAGTTAAAGCCTTCCTATTTCGCAAATGTGTGGCTGAAAAAAACCATAATTTTTTCAACATTTTTTCTCCTCCAAAGTCTTAGTTGGGAAATCGTCCGTAAATGGAAAAAACATGTCAAAATTTGCCTAACAACAACAACACAAAAAATTCCTCGAAAAAATCGAAAAAAGACAAAACTTTGAAGCTTTCACAAGCCATCATACCTGGGGCTACAAATTAAGTCGAATACAATGTGTTTACGGTTTGATAAACTTCAAACGTTTCATTTAAAACATTAAACTTTATTGTGCGAGGTTTACAAACTTACTCGTACGTACGAGCACTTATGTACATACATATGTCTTGCATATGAACGTACATATGTATGTATGTGCTTAAGTTTGTACACAAGAAGTATTAGACGTAAGATCTTGACTTCAGCTCAGCCAAATAAACTTTGTTTCTCGTACAATGTCATGCATGGATACAGAATGAGGTTTAAGAGATTTTATGTTGTTTTTTGCTTGAGTAAAAGTATCTGTATGTTTATGAATGAAGAACGAACGAATGAATGAATAACTGGATGTACGAGTGTACATTTGGTAGAAAATAAAAGATGTATTTATTTACAACAGATGATTGTATTGTATTTCGAAAACATTTCAACATTTCAAACGTAAAGGTAATCTTGGTATGTCAGTAAGTTTCCATATACGTATGCCCGAATGTGTGAGCGTACGTCTGTTTGCCATATCAGTTTTGTCTGCCCGGAAGTTTTTGTAATTATAAATGTTTTGTAAACAAAACAAAAGTTTCAGTTCACTACAATTCTTGACAGTTGCAACTCTGCTGCCGAAAGCAAGAACTCTTTGAACCGAATTTAACTGAAATTTAAAACAGCTTAAGTGAAATTGAGTTATAAATATTCTTGGCGCAAACGACAGGTAAATAAATTAGAAATTAGTTTATTGTGATATATGCCAGTTCACGGCCTGTGAAAGTAATCGCAATAAATAGAAGCTAATCAACCTTGAATAATTTTGAATTTACCTTTTTTATGTTGAAATCTATCAACGTTTCTTCTTTGTTACAAAATTCCCAAGTAATAACCGACAAATCGAACAATTGACTAAAAAGAAGTTGTTTTGACAAATATTTGCCCATTTTATCGATTCAACATCAAATGAAGACGAATTAGACATTTCATAAATATTGCAGCATTTTTGTTTCCTTTTATTAATTATTTGCTTAAATTTTGTGTGGATTAAACGTATTTATGTTCAACTATTTGTTTTGTTCTTTGAAAGCATTTTGTGTGATTTTTGCATTATTATAATCAGATGGAGACGGAGAAGTTTTTGCATTCGACCACTGTCGTTATTACGGTCCAATTAGGCTGCACCTAATGCCGGCTTTTCTATGAGAAAGAAGACGAAATCACAATGACCTGTAAATATTGCCACTGCAGCTCTCACAGCCATAATACAAAAACTTGAGCAATAAACGGCCACATTAGAGAACTCATTTGTCTAAGAGAAGGTATTTTTTTCATATCGCTTAACAAACGGCCGCATCCAAAAATTTCCACTAACTCGATATGTTCTGATTAAACGCGTAATGGTAACACTGGCAACCGTGCTCTTAACTTGGTGATGGATGTTTGTTAAGGGAGGGACACAAATAACAAGAAAATAGGCCGAATAATTTTTTCTTTCAGTTCAAGAATTATGTGGTCATAAGATATTTGTGTCGTGACCTGACAAAAAGTATTCAAAGTGCCGTATATACGCATATATAGAATGTGGAAAAAAATGGCATGAGTCGAGAGAAAAAAATTAACAGAGTAAAAAAAAAACAACTTTCTAACATTCACGCTGGAGCAAAAATTTCGACTAAGGACAATCCAAGACTAGTTTGTGCAAAATATGAACGAAATCGTTAGGAAACTGAGAAAACAATTTTCATACAACAATTTTCTCTATTATTGTTTAAAAGGCAGATTTTAAGGCGGGGAGCAGCCCCAACCACGAAAGCAGTACCAAAACCTGGTTATGTACATGAACACTGATCGGGGGGTAGTGGGTTAGTCTAACAGAAATACAAAATCTATTCGATATCCCAGAACTGTGGGGTCTGTATGCATGGAGATATGTATGTGGGTAGGTATGTTATATATATATATATATATATATGTATGTGCATATGTGTGTCTGATATGTTTTGTATGTATCTGTTTTGATATAATTACATACAATACATACATATGTATGTATGTATGTATTTTCTTTTGAAAACTAATGTTTCGAAACAACTTTAAGTTTGTGTTTAATGTCTTGTTTAGCACTGGAAGATAATTTACAAATAACTAATTTTTAATTAAATATTTCATATATATATATATATATAATTAAGTGCAATTATTAGCTACAATTTATATAATAAATGAAAAAAGAGAAATTTACAGTTAAATACATACACAATTTAGAAATATAAGAGTGTGAATTACATATAAATTATTTAACCTTTTTACAGCACAATATTTGCTCAAAATACGAGTAGTACTTATATTTCTGGTTCTAATTTTGATATCCACTTGATGAGAACGAAGTTATTGTTTTTCGAGACTTTGTTCAATCTCCACTTAATGTTAGTTTCATTAATCCTTCAGAATTTATTTTGTTTGTTCTTTATTTAATAGTAAATTATTATCTATTTACGCATACACTATCACAATCCTGTTGACACGCAACAAAAGCATGTCTTTAGTTTTTATTTTAATTATTTTAATTTTCCTTTTTGTCAGTCCTCAATCTGATTCAATGTCATTTGTCAGTGAAACATGATTACGAATATAATGAAAACGTTGATGATTATGATGATGATGATATTGGTGATATTGGTGATGATGATGGCTTATGACGTTGATGATTCTTAAGTTAAGTGATTATTGCTTATACAAGTATCGTATAATCGATGATGAAGTAGACGCAACTAAATTCAGTCAGGCGCAAATTAGATGCAGCGAAAACATCTACCTTTTTTCATTTTCATTTTCATTTACAAAGCGTATTACTAAACTGTGTTTTTTGTTTTTTTGTTGTCAAAAAAATACAATATTTTCAGTGCTTAACTTGTACAGTAGGAAATAGTAGATTTGAAGTTGTTTACACGTCAGTGCCACATCCCTCCTGGTAACCTTCATCCGGTGAATTGCGACTCGTGCTGATTAAGGCTCTCTTGATGGCGGTGACAGGTGGCAATACAGGTACTCCACCCTTCTGCCACACTCGTATCGTTTTGGCATTGATTGCAGCTGAATTAATTAAGACATTATTGTGAATTGGTGAGCTTCTGGAACTATTGGCATCAAAGCTGGTTGTAGGTCTTTGTCGTGGCAGCGTTCGACTTGTAAAAGGTGGACTGGAACTACTGCTTGAATTGCTGGCCATCAGGGTGGCTCTACTCAAGGGATTGCTGTTACTTGAACGCCCTAAAGTTCCGCCTAGTAACTGTTTTTGTAGAGAATTAATATGCATGTGGTGATTCAGCTGGAGTTCAGCTCCAGGCACGACAGGCAGGCCATAGTCATTGGGATACCCGCCTACTACTATACCTGAGCCGGAATTGGATAGATTAGTTGTGGTGGTAGAGGCTGTCGATTCAGTATTAATATTACCGCTACCCTCATTCGATAAAAGACTATGATTAAAACTAGTGCGGGGAAAAGTTTTGCTGAAATTTTCATTGCTCGTGCTGCCATCATGCATATCGTACAACTGCGTATTATCCATAATGGGAGTTTTATCCGTAAAACGACGCAAAAACAAATCATCTGCCGAAGAAGTGCAGGTCATTGAGGTAATATCCTCCCACAAGCCGGAGGGGTATAGAGAGTCACAACCACCAGCACGTTTATAGTCGCCATTTGTTGTCAAGCTATTGAGATCGGTGGCCAAGGCCTTGCTCAATATGGGTGGTATTTTAAGATCTGAAAACTCGTCGCCCTCGAAGCGCTTGGTATCGTTAATTAAATCCGGATTGTTGCCAGCTGAAGCTGTGGGTGATATAAAACAGGGTGCAGTTACCAAGACACTGCCCGCTTTATCGTAGCTGCTGGTGGCATAAGGCATATCCGTTAACCTTGGCGGTTTCTGCAAAGGATTGGCATTCTCCACACCCGTACTGTCTATGTGAACCGCTTCATCTGATAGGGTTTTCGCCTCAGCCGCCGTTATAGTATTGGAATTAAGGGAGCCGTTGACTTGGGCCTTATTAATAATCATGTTCTGTTGATTTATGCTGGTTATGACTTCCATGTGATTCGGCGTTTTGGTTGCATTATAAGGTTCACGTTTAAGGCGCATAAGCAGGAACATGACAAACAACAAAACAATTATTATAAAAATGACTAAGGCGGCACTCAGGCCCACTATTTGTCCGCTACCTAATGAGGCCATGCCTGCTGCTCGCATCTTGACATGCAACGTAAAATTGGCCTCAGAAGAACCAGCACGATTTTCAGCCACACAAAAGAACTCGCTGGAATCTATTTCCTGGGCATTGGTAAGCACTAAACGGGAAGTTTTCTCGAAGCCACCATATTCAAAAATATGCAGTCTTTGGTGGGAACTAAAGGCAGTGTTATTGGTTAGCAGACGGCCATTCCAGTACCAATTGACTGAGGGTGTGGGTACGGACTTCGCTCTGCACATAATGGAAGCGTTCTCTCCCATTATGGCCTCAACGTAATGGTTGCTAGGCAGTATTTCAGGCTTGCAGGCAAAGTCATCAATGCTCAGCTCAGCAAACGTCTGATCCAAGACTCTTTCCGGGCCCCCGGCACATACGGGCGCCACCGGGTAGGGTATGTTCTTTTGCATTAGCCACAGTTTGGCGTCCCGCAATCTACAATCACATATCCAGGGGTTATCGTGTAACTCAATGCCATGCAAACGGCTTAAGGTGGCAATTGTCTTGGGTACCAGTTCGCTGAGTTTATTGCCATTCAGACGCAACAGCGTCAGACCTTCCAAGCCCTCAAACGCCTGAGCCGCTATCAGTTGTATATCGCAATGTGATAGATCCAGCTTATGCAGGGCCGGTGTGTCATTAAATGCATTTGGTTCAACTTTTTGTATGCGATTCGAAGCTAGAGTCAAGTCTCGCAGTGAAGATATGAAACTCAGTGCCATTGAAGGGACTGCCACTAAATGATTCTGGGATAAATCCAATTCGACCAGATTTGTCAGCCCCTTGAAAGTCTGAGGCTCAATATGTTCTATGCGGCAGTTGCGCAAATATAGTTTTTGTAAATTCAGCAAATTGGCTCTGACAAACTGTTCATTCAGCAGAGTTTGTAGCCTGTTGCCCGACATATCCAGCACCTGTGTAGACGCATCTATATTTTCGGGTATTCTTTGCAACAGCTGATCTATACATTCCACAGTTTGCTTGCCACCCTTCCATTTGCAGGCGCACACCGTCTGGCACGTACTCATTTGTTGGTGATTAACAATCAATGTGTTGTCGGCCGTCTGTTGCAGCTGTTGGTCATTGAACGGATCCAGGTATTCCTCAGATATGGAAGGGGTATCAATCATGGCATAGAGGCTGCTGCTCACATTATCCACGTGTTCGCCTTTACGTTGACGTGCGTTTGCCGTATGCTGTAAGCTGATATCGGTGGGATGGGAGGTTGCCACCACATCTGCGGCATGGTGGTATGTTGAACCACCGCCAGCATAGTGTTTCACTTTCTGAGCACGTCCATAATGAGACGAAGTAAAAACAGTCGTTGTTAAATGCAAAACTAGCAGATGAAATAAAAGTGCCATTTTTAAAACATTCGTCATTTCTTTTTTACTTTGTTTTTATTATGCTTTGCAATCTCTCGTTGGCAATCAAAAGCAACATATTTTATTTCTATACAAAATTCTTATGTTTCTCTTTTCTTTCTTTTAATTTGTTTAAGTTGCACTACAAATTTTGTATACTCAACATTTTGTTGTACATTTTCATTGGATTATTTTTTACATGTTCGAATTAAAACCAATTCGACTTTAGCATTTAATTGCAACAGATTTCATTTTCTGAGGAAATTCTTTTCGCTGGTATTTTTTACACCCGTTTACACTCTTATTTAATTAGTAGTGGCTTAAATTTGCTTTAATCATCTGCGTGCTTTACTAATTAAACATAAAATTTTGTTGTCGCAATAGAGTGTGTGTTGTTTTTGTTGTTGTTTTCATTTTTTGTATACTGTAACATCGCCTCTGATTGACTTGGTAGGAGTGATTAAACACAACCACTTTTTCATTTTTCTTGAATATATTTCATCCTAGAAACACACATCCAGATACAAGTACACACACACACACATACACACGCTTGTGCACGCACTCACGTTTCCTTTCTCACACACAAACGTATATTTTAATTTCAATTAATTTGTGCCACATCCGATTTGAAGTTCTTTCAACCGTATCCTGATTTCTTTATTTCGCAAACGTTTTCGATATGTTAATTGGACTTTATAAAATTTTATGGCTGACTTATTTTAGTTTAATAATTTAATTCGTTTGGTTTGTTTTTTTTTTTTTTTTTGGTTATTAATAATTCATTAATTGAAATATCATTTTAAATTATAAACTTATGTATTTTGTCCGCCAGATTTATGAACAATTGTAAACACCCAACCATCGGCTGCGGCAAATCGAAACGAACTGAAGTCGACAAACTCAAGGCAATATAAAGTGCAAATGTTTTGCTTCGTTTCCTGTCTTAACTTTCGACCAGTCATGCTCAGTTGGACATTCGTACTCAAATTATTAAGAAAAGAGCAAAGGTAGAACTCACCAAACTGAGTTTAACTTTGTTTTTACTTCCAATCAACATGTTGCTTGCAAAATAGTGTTGGCCGCGTGAGTGGAAAGTACGATTACGTGCACGTAAATAAATACGATGAAAATTATTCTCGCGTCTTTCCATCATATATTTGAAGCTCAGTTAGACTCAAAGTCTCTCTGTCGCTCAATATTTAAACATAAATTTTAATTAAATCTTAAGACTCTTCTCCCAACTTACCTCTGGCCAACAATTGCTGTCTGCAATTGCCGGTGTCAGTAGTAAAAAACTATAATACCACAGGAATATATCAATTTAAGAGCATACCGATATAAAAGTATAAATAATAGAACGATATGACAAAAAATATGGCAGCAACATTAAAGTATAACAATAATCGTATACAAAAAATTTAATATAAACACACACGTGTGTGTAGACATAACAATTTATAATAATATAACATTACAACGATATATTTACGTTTCCAATAATAATATAACCGTTATATAATAAAATAACAGTGGCTTGTTAGAACTGTATATCAGCTTAAGAATATACATACATATATAATAAAACGATAACGAATATTGTAACGACAATAATAATATAAAAATTGCATATGTAATAATTATAAGAATTATGTAACAATAATAATATATAACTATATACAGGATTCCCAATTACAATATGTAATAACAAAACTGCAACACTAAGACCTTCTGACAGTATATTTGTAATGCAACGAAACAATACAACAATATGCAACAATTTAACACCATAAAACAAATCGAACGAAAAAGACATCATGTACGAATATATACAAATTTAGCACCAAAGAATACTAAGATAAAAGCATTTTCTTAGGATTAAATATATTCGAAACATTAATTTTACAAAAGAAATTTGGAATTTATGCAAATATTACTTACACTCAAAACAAAATATCCTAAACAAATCCAAATCATTCGCATATACACTTACATATACATACATATTATAAATAGTATATAATATAATATAATATATGTATGTGAAGGAGATAAAGGCATGACACCAATGCTTGTGCCCAAGTGTTTGAGTGTTGCAACATCTATGGCTCGTGTAAAGTTGCTTCCCATGGAAATGTGTCTACTAACATTATGTCAAATATTTCACAAATGTATCAACATTCATTCATTCTCGTATTTATGTATGTATGAGCATTGCTCGAACTAATTCTTTATGAGTTTGTAGTTCTTCAATGCTGGAAGCGTGTGTTTTTTGTTTTTGTTTTTTTTTTTGTTGTTGGCGTTGATGTTGTTTGCCTAGTGAAAAAATATGGGTGTTTGGGAAAAAGAAAGAACTAAACTTTCGCAAGACCAAGAAGTATTATTCAATACTGGCACGCTCTTCGACTAAAAATGTTGAAAATGTAGAAAATGTTGCTTTCTTGACAACCAGGCTAATCGATTTATAACAATTTCGCAAGAAAAAATCATTTTACCAACAGTCGCTTCATGGAGAATGAAATAATTGTGAAAGAATGAATGACACCATAAATCAATACAACCATGTCGAAGCAGGAGCAGACAATATTGCAGCATCCGTCTAACATTACGCACCCCCAATCACAGACGCACACACGCCGGCATACATACATACATTCATGAATGTTATGAAGATGGATTTTACATCTCATGTTCGTCAAGTTTAGTCGTGCCTTACGAAATATTTATGTACAAACATACATACATACATGTGTACATAAACGCCTAATGTATTTGATTGTGCGTGTGTATGGCTGTGCATAAATACAGATATATTTACATGTATTTACATACATATGTGGGCATATGTACATATTTATATAAAAATATGTCTGGCTGTCAACACCTTTTCCCAAAATAACTTCCTTTTAAAAACACTTCTTCATACATATTTATTTTTCCATCACTCATATTGACATTTATTATGCAATTGAATGAAGTTTTATTATTGTATTGTAATATTTATTGAAGTGTTCATTCACCACTACCATTATCCAAAACATCAAATCAAACATTATGCGAATATACTCGTGTGCCACAAATCTTGCACCAGAAGACACATAAACAATGTAATTATTAAGAATCATTAGGGCGGTTATTTGCCAATAAGTGTTTTATATACATTTCTGATCTGGTTGTCAATATACATACATATATTTTTTTTAATATGTGGTAATTTTTAAGTCAAATAATCGTATAAGAAATGTTATGGTATAATTCTCAAAACATCTTCATTTCTTTTTTCTTATGAATATATGTATGTATGTATCGCACCCTAAATACAAAAGGGTCACAACTCAAAATACTAAAATTTTCAGGAGAGACAAAAAACTGTTTATGTTTAGTTCATCGTGCAGAAGCAACACATTTAACATAATTGTATTTTTCCAGTTAAAGAAGATAGTGACGTGAAAGAAATTGCTGCAGTAGTTAGAGATGTGTACTCTGAATTAATTTATGGAAAAAAGTCAGTTTTGGAAAATTTGAGTGGGTGCGATATATCCTTAAAGTTAACTGAAAGCAGCTGGTTCTTGGTTGACTCCAAAGCTAACTGAATTTTCTGTGCTAAATGCTATATAGTTTTCAGATGCTATGCGAGTTTATGGCACATACGTAAACTGTTTACTTCTTCTTAACATTAATGTATCAAAGGCCAACCCCAACTAGCCCACCTCTGCATCAGATTTTATTTCGTTTATCAGTCAGTCGTAAATCTGTTGGAAAAATACCAAGCTCAGAAAATCGCTACAGGCTTTCTATTACATCCATTGATATTATGTATGGCAATCCAAATTAGCAAAACAAAGTCTTTCCTAAAAGTGCGCTCAGCCTTTTAATTTTAAATCTTTTATATCATTTGATATGAAAACTAACTTAAATGTACTGCAATATGGTTTGAAAGTCATAAGTTTTTGCACGCACCTAATAGCAAGTCAATGAATATTTTGTCATTTTTAAAACATTTATTTAAGTTAAGCACTTTATTTCTGTGTATGTATGTTTGTTTTACATAAATAAATACACACTTATGTATGTATGTATGTATGTATGTATTTATGTACATGAGCCAATTTCTTGCATTGTTAATGCGCTCGTTCCGACAAACTCACCGATACGTAACATCTTAAGATAGTTACGCTTTCTTAATGCTGCGCCACATCATGTCACTTTTAAATTACATGTTGTTGATGAAATGGTTTTGTTTTTTCCTCTTTTTAATATCTTGTTTACTGCAATTAAAGTTTAACGACAAACAAACAGGGCAACAAACATACATACATATGTATGTATGTGTGTATGTATGTATGTATGTAGGTGTGTAATTTTTTTTAGTTAAATTCATTAAGAAAAGAGATATAAAAAAATGTATATATGTATGTCTATAAAAGATGCAGAATAAAATAATTGCCTTGCGGAATAATATAAATTTATTACTTTAGCGAATCATTGTCGCTCCTCAATGTCAGTTACGGGCGCTTATCTGTAATTGCTATTGTGTACATATTTTTATTTTTACCTTACTCATATGTATGTACATATGTATGTATATATGTAGATATATACATACTTACATATGTATGTGTATGTACATACATACATATATTGTATGTGAACACTTATTAACATACTTACATACATATGTACATACATTCATTCTTGACTATGCTGCAATTCGAATCGAATTAATTTCGAATCTTTTCGATTTCGAATTGAATTTGTTTAATATATAAAAAATATATGTACATAAACAAAATAGATTAAATATAAAGATAAGCAAAAGTTCCCTCATTGCAAATATCAATTCCACGATTTTTAATATTGCAATTCTAAATAAATTCCATTGTTTCGCTATTTTATCATATTTTGAAAATATATCACAGATTTTGTAAAAGTATTTAACATAATTTCGGATTATTTTTTTTTTTTGTCAGACATTTGTTAAGAGCTGAACTAACAGCAACTTTAAAACCAATTACAAACTTTATCGCGACGAGGAGTCATTTGATCCCATCTCTCTATTATTTTGATCATTCATTTGATGGTCCTAGTGTTTACAAATCTTACTATTAGAGACTAGATATGGAGCCTTAATATAGGGTAGTTGGCCAAACTGTGTGAAAAAGGATAACTGTCAATTCTTTAATCAGTCTACTATTTAAAAATTAAACAACAACCTTAAAAACATTAATATTTATGCGAGAGTATTCAGTTTAAGCTTGAACACGCCTGTTCCTGCTTTCGGAACAGCACAGAATCAATCTGAATCAAAGTTTATCCAATTTTCTGAACAAATTTGCAAGAAGAACTTACGGATAAGCTGGATGTTATTAACATACCGTCATTATCCACGTAAACTGCTGCCGCAAAATACCATACAAACTGGAGAGAGAGAGAGAGAGAGCGAAAGAGTGCGGCCAAGTTTTTGCAGCAAACTTATTGTAAACACAAGAAAAACAAATACAGAAGGCAAAAGCTCTGCAACAAGCATAGAACAAATCGTATTTACGTGAATACTCTGCGTATAGACGTGTCCTGGAAACAACACATTAGTGTATTTCTGGTGACATTCATTTTATACTTTATTATATGGTGTATTCAATAGATATGTATGTAGATAAATATTTTTAATGTGTTTTCTTTTTATATAAAAAAAATAAAAATTGACATGGACCGAAGAAACATTTAATACTGTAGATTAGAACCTCTAAAATGCACTACTGAATCTTTAATGTCTGTCACTCTGTAGCTCCAAAACTAAATAGTAATATACCAGTTATATTATAGGGTATATTTTGTCAGTGGCACTACCGACAGTGTCATCAGCAATGCACTACACTTCAATATTAATATTTCTTACAGGGATTAAAAGAAAACGCAGCTGTTAAAAAGTCAAAAATTCTTTATTCTTTAGTTTTCGTAAGTTCTACAATTTCCCTATTTACACCTTCGTTGGACTGCCACACGGCTTGGCACTTGAAACGCTCATCCTTCTTAATCAGTTGTTCAAATTGTCTTAAGCCGCCACCAACACCGAAATAATACGTTTTTGCTGCTACAAAAACCTTTCCATCAGGTGTTAATTTGTCATACAGACAGTTAAGCAATTTCAATTGGTTCCCTGGGTTGTAAATCGTTTCAGACGTTAAAATTATATCAAACTGTGCGTTATTTTTTGTTGATTCTGACCATTTGCTCCAATCGCCCGAGTAGAATTGCACATTTTCATTTATCCTTTCAATATCGTAGATTTCTTCTTCGTCATTGTTCTCAATCAGGCCCACAGCATTTAATAAAACATTAGGAATTGTTACCTTTTCTAACACATCTTTGTTCTACAAAAAAAAAACATATTAATAAATTCAATCATTTATAAGATTATGTGCTTACATAATCCTGAAAAGTGACTTTTGCGCCATTTAGAAAGGCATAAATCCCAAGAATACCAGAGCCGCAGCCTAAGTCCAGCACCTTCGTTGAAGTCCATTTGTCCTTTGGAAATTTCTCAGACAAATATTGCAATAAATCTTCGGTGCATTCCCATATTTTAGCTCCACCTTCATAAACACCAGGTATTAGATCAGAGTGTTGGTCCTCCGCCTTTTTTAAGTCCAAATCATTGTTGTCATAATCTTTGATATGTTCCAATAGGAACCCAGATATCATATGAGTAATTGTAACACTATTAACAATTTTTTGGGTAGAATTTAACTTGCAGACATCAAGACTATCTGTTATTTCTTTGGAAGGAATAATTTTTTCAGATTCATGCCACTCTACAGAAGAACATTTATCATTTAAACTAAAATTAAGTTTCAAATAAGAATTATTGAAACAGTGGACAGTTTATACCAATCTCACCTCTTACTGTCTTTTAATTTGGTTTCTAAGTTCTCCGTAAATGGATTATCTTTTTCAATATCATCAACCTTAAAATCAAATTTGAACATTTTATATTTTTGAAATATTAAAATTTTTTGGACTTATCTCACTAAAATCATTACCTATAATAATAATTTTTGTTTTGTTTCAATTTCCAGGTGTTTCCACGTGCATATCCTATATATACAATACCTCACAAATGTGAAATTCCTTAACAAGAGTACTGTTACACAGGCATTTTGTTTTGCGCTTACCCATAAAATCATCATACAAAATTATTTTTATATAATATACAAGTCAATATAACTATTTCAAAAACAAAAAAATTCATTTATCCAAAACTATGTAGTTAATGTTAAGAAAAAGCTGCGGACTTACATCCAACGTTTAACCCCTCTTCAGTAACAATTCGATTTTTAAGCGCAAATTAAATTAGTGCTGTAGTTGATATCACTAACAACAATCAAATGACATTTTGAAAGTGTCAAAAAGGAAAAAAAACTGGGAACGGAACATTCTCAATAAATTGACTTTTTCCGCAAAATTAATCTTGATTTTAGATTTCATTTTGTTAACTTCTGTTAATAAGAAAAAATTATGGCAGATCCGTATAAAGACGTAAGTATTTTGTGAAATTATAGAAATTGAATAGAATGCCTATTAACACTGAAAAAAATTTAGATGCAAGCAAATATGCCGCCAGGTCCTGGTAGTATGGTGCCGCCACCAATTATGTCCGGTCCACCACCGGTTATGAGACCTCCGCCTGTAATGATGCCTAATGCAGTTAATAATTTTGCCAATCAACAACTACCTCCACGCCAGCCGTGGAATAATAGCCAGCCAATGATTGATGCAAGTAAGGGGCCGCCACCAACGCAACCGCCATCATCGGTTGATATCAATTCAAATGGCAATATGGATAACAGTGAAAACGCATCCAATGGTGTTGGTGCAGATGAGAGTAAAGATAAGAAGCCAACTGAAGTTATATTACCAAAAGCTTTGGAAGATGTTTTAGCTTTAAAAGATCAGCGGGCAGCTGAGTTTGATATCAACTCGGATGACTTTAATAACGTAGATTCTAGTGGTCAATTGGTTAACGATTATGATGCTGGGGACGACTCAGAAGAAGAAGGCGATTTTCAAACCAACGGCGGTATAATGCCAAAAGCCGGCAAGCTAAGTAAAGTTGAGAAAAACAAAAAGAAAAAGCGGCGCAAGAAGTTAAACAAAAAATTAAAAAAACAACGGGAACAAATTAGAGATCAAAATAAAAGTGATGAAGCGACAGAAGAGCCTGAAGACGTTCCAGTCGAATCCAAAAATAAGTCAGACGTAAGTGAATATAACAGCAGTGAAAAAGAAACAAAAACCAAAGACAAGAAAAATGAATCTTTGAACGAATCCACAGAGCGCGAAAAATCGCCAGAAAAAATTGCCGGAAACGATGTAACCATTGAGTAAGTTCCACTTCACCAAGTACCAGTATGTAATAATTTAAATTACTTTGTGTTTTTCAGTTATGTGCCGGAAAAAATAACTATAGCCGATCTGGCTCCCATGTACAGACAGTTTTATCGAGTATTTGAAATTTTTAAATTAGAAAATAAACCCAAGGCTTCGGAAAAAGACAAAAACGCTATTGATGGTACAGAAAAAGCTAATCAGAAAAATTTGGCTAACAAAACGCTAGAAGATGGTGAAGAGGAGGAAATGGACGACGAAAATAAAGACGACAAGGAGAAACTTTCGAAACGAAAGCTTAAGAAATTAACCCGTCTTAGTGTGGCTGAGCTAAAACAACTCGTTTCGCGTCCTGATGTGGTTGAAATGCACGATGTTACGGCACGTGATCCGAAATTACTAGTGCAGTTAAAAGCCTACAGAAATACCGTTCAAGTGCCGCGTCACTGGTGTTTTAAGCGTAAATATCTTCAGGGAAAACGAGGCATAGAAAAGCCTCCTTTCGATTTGCCAGCATTTATTAAAAAGACGGGAATAATGGAGATGCGAGAATCCTTACAGGAAAAAGATGACGCTAAATCCTTAAAATCTAAAATGCGTGAAAGAGTTAGACCGAAGATGGGAAAAATTGACATAGATTATCAAAAGTTACACGATGCTTTCTTCAAGTGGCAAACCAAACCTCGTATGACAATACATGGTGATCTTTATTACGAAGGAAAAGAGTTCGAAACGCGATTAAAAGAGAAGAAACCAGGCGATTTATCAGAAGAATTGCGCATAGCATTAGGCATGCCTGTGGGTCCCAATGCTCATAAAATCCCACCACCGTGGTTAATTGCTCAGCAACGTTATGGACCTCCACCATCATATCCCAATTTGAAAATTCCTGGCCTTAATGCACCTATACCGGATGGCTGTTCATTTGGTTACCATGCCGGGGGTTGGGGTAAACCGCCAGTCGATGAAAATGGTAAACCTCTCTACGGCGACGTCTTTGGCACCAATATCATTGACATGGATGTAAGTATTCCTACCGAACATATTTTAAACAATCGCTACATAATATATTTGCAGAATGGTATCGATGAAGGCGATATTGAAAGAAATCAATGGGGCGAACTGGAATCAGAATCGGAAGAATCTTCTGAGGAAGAGGAGGAGGAAGGTGAAGACATGGCCAATCCTGTTGATGAAAGCGGTTTGGTTACTCCTGCCGAGGGCTTAGTTACCCCCTCAGGACTTACCAGTGTACCAGCTGGCATGGAGACTCCCGAAAATATTGAATTACGCAAAAAGAAAATTGAACAAGAAATGGAGGAGTAAGTATTTTTTTTTTTAACATATTTTCGTAAAATATCATTAATATATTACATTTTCCAGCAATGAAACTCCTGTGTTATACCACGTTCTGCCAGAAAAGCGCACTGATCGAATTGGTGCTTCTATGATGGGATCTACACACGTATATGATGTGGGTGGCGTCAAACAGACCGCAACTAGAACTGTAGTAACAACTGATCGCGAGGTCACAGTGGAGTTAGCTCTAGATCCATCCGAATTAGATATGGATAACGAAGCAATGGCCCAACGTTATGAGCAACAGATGCGTGAACAGCAAAATCATTTACAAAAGGAAGATCTTTCCGATATGTTAGCTGAGCATGTTGCGCGTCAAAAATCAAAACGTAAACGCCAACAAGCGGACCCGGCCAAGACCACGAAAAAATATAAGGAATTCAAATTTTAGATTGTACTTGAAGTCTTGCATTAAGCTTAATTTTCTCTTTATAATAATTTTTTAATAAAAAAGAAGCCGTCATATATATATTAGAGGGTCTAAAGTGATCGGAAAATTGTTTAGTTTCCAATAACAATTTCAAATAAACGTTTTGTTCGTATATGTATGTATTTAGCTTAAAATACTTTATTTTTCCTCATAGTTCTGAATAACATCATTTTTTATAACCGGCTTATGAAGTTTGTAGAAATAAAATAAATGAAATATTACGAATAAAAAGTAAGCCAATATTAAATCAAAATGTGAATTTTTTTTTGGTAATTATAATTAAAAATTATAAAAAAACAGTTAACTAAAATGAAAACTTAAGAAGAGAAGAACGAATTGCGTGGTACACATGCTATAGTGTTCAGCTGTTTGTTTGCCCATTTCAAAGAATTATAATAAAATCCTAATTAGTTGTAAACCTAAAAAGTAATTTGATTTATACAGTTTTTATTCATTCGTTTCAATCATTCTTCCATCTGTTCGTTTAATTGCGCCAATAATGCAGCTCGTTTCGACTCAAGTTCAGATTCGCTTAATGCCTGCTCATCCGCATCGTTACGTGCACTGGAAGGAGAAAGTCCGGCATCTGAATGATTGCTGGCGATGGGGCTAAGCGGTGTAGCTGAACGTTGCTTATCGTGATAATGCCTCCGCTCTTTATCTTTTTTATTCTTTTTTTCCTTTTTCTTCTTTTTGCTGGGAACCGAAATAAATTCTTCAACTGCCATTGGTGAAGGTGAACCAACTGATGGTGGTCGATCAGATTCACAAGACGACTATAAACATAAGACACTTAAATTAAATACTTTTATTTTTCATGATTTCAAATTTATTACTTACATCTCTTGATGATTTTTTATTCTTTCTCTTCTTTTTCTTTTTGGCCATCCGATCACTCTCCTTACTTATGCTAGAGCTAACTGAAATCTGAAAAACAAAAGTTTAATTTATAACAAAAAAAACCAACCAAATATTTTCCATTTAAGCCTTACCGATCTTGAACGCGATTTTTTTTTTCGAATTCTCTCTATTTCCATTGGGTCATTTTCAATGTCGGATCTAGAACTTGAACGCAAGCGTTTTTTGTGTTTTTTATTCTTTTTCGATTTTTTTGATCTGGAATGATGATGTGTGCAGGCATCTTCGCTTTCACGCACAAAATCTTCCCAAATCTTATGAACACCAAGCTCCTTTTCATAAATAGCATAAGACTCCAAATGCTCTACTAGCTTTTGGGCAGATTCATAGGGCTCATGAGGCGAAACATTGGCCTCTAACCAAGCTGCCTTGATTTCATTTTCCAATTTGCGCAAACGTTTTGTTTCTTCTTTTATACGCTCCTTCTCAATGGCCTCAGCCTTTTCCAACAAAGCATTATAAGTGAGTTTAACATTGCCCGCATCTAAAGTAGCGGAACGCTTGTCCTCGCAAACAACAGTGGCGAAATCTTCAAAGGTAGTACTGGCCTTAACGCTAAAATCTTTTTCTTTAAGAATTTCCCGTATAATTTTCTTTTCATCGTGGTAGCGAGCTTTCAAATCTTCAACATAGAACTTAAAGAGGTCCAGTGGAGTTGATCCGTTTTGACCTAGCATAGCTGAAAAGCGTATGTCAGCAGATATAATAGGATATAGTTCAACCCATAAAGACATCGAAGTTAGTTTGCCTTCTTCGTGCAATGAGTCGAGTAGAGTTAGGAAGTTATCGCGGTTTTTCCGTTGCTGTCTTTTCAAGCGTTTCTTTTCTCGTTCCTTTTCTTCCTCTTCCTCCCTTTCTAAAGTCCTGATATGTTCTTCGAACACTATCAGTGCGTCTTCCTTATCCATACCCAGAAGATTAACGTCGTTTTTAAAAGCCGAATTTTCCAGTAGCATTACTTGCGCTTCAGCCCATGTCGTCGAATAGGCTATTGTTGTCATAGACTCGAGAAGTTCACCTAAAACTTTCATATTACGTTTTTTCATCAAACGTGCCTCCTCCTTTTCACGTTTAGCTAAATTGAATATGCAGTCCTCGTAGATATCTCGGCGGTCCTGTTCGGGCACGGAAGTCCAGATTTTGTTGCTGGCAAAAATTTCTTCACACTTATAATATTTTAAATTTGAATTCATTTTGTCTGTGGTCATAAGAAACTTTTCTAAGTCTTCTTTAGCCTTTTTAGCCTTAAGACGGGCCTCTTCTTTTTCATCTTTAAGTTTTTGGGTTTTGTAAGCATTAAACGTTTGTTTCTTTTCGTTTAAATTTTTAAATGAATTATAGCGCGGATCCTTAGAAATTATCTTTACGCACTGATCCCAGTTAGCATTCGATGGAACGTTTTTTTCGCGCAGCAAATCCTTAAAAGCTTCTATAGCTTCTTTTTTGTCCTTAAATATCAATTTCGGTTCCTCAGGAACTTCCTTTTTATCTGAAAAGATAGATTTTTCTTTAAAACTTACTTTAAAACCTCCGAAGTTTCTTACTCTCTTTGTCTTCTTTGTTCGAAGAAGGTATTTCTATTGACGCTAATGTGGCAGCCATTGCTTGGTCTAAAGCTGATGAAGAATTTTCGTTACTTCCTGGTGTTAACGGCGAATGAATATCAGGTGTGTGAATCTTTGGAACAGACGGCAAAGTTGCAGGTAATATATTCGCTAAAGCTGCTGGAGGTACTATACCCGCCAAACTTGATGAAGTCATAGCAGCTACTGCCTTAGCAGCTGCTGCAGCTCTATAAAGGGAGACTACTTTATCAGTTATTCCTCATTTAAATTTTTTGTACTTACTCTTCTGCTTTAACTTTGGATTGCATTTCCAAAAACTCTGGCGGCGGTTCCCATCTTGATTCTTTCGTGGTAACATTATGATAGTATACCTTACCAGCATCAGAGCGATACTCCTTCCATGGGCATTGATGTTGCAAACGCTCTATTGGGGACATAAGAGCTTCTGGCTTTTCCCACGAGCTTTGTTTTGTAATATTATTGTAAAAGTATGGTCTTCCATCTGGTGCTTTGTGCTCAGTCCACTCGGTATTGGGTGGAGCTGATCCAAACGCTGCTGCCAGCTCAGCAGGTGGAGGGCCACCAAACCCAGGCGGTGGTATATTAAACTGGGGAACTATAGCAGGTGGAAATCCTAAGCCACCAATAGGCGGTGCTACAGCAGGTGCTCCTGCAGCAGGCACATTCATTTTTTTTCAGTAATAAACAACGACAGTTTTCCGATGTTCTATGTTTCTTTTCTTCCGTTCATAACCTCAATACCAGGATGTCGTATAAGCTACTTAATATTTTCGGACCGGCAATTCACATCAAGTAAATGTTTTTTTAGGAAAAGAAACGCCAGATTTCACAAAATAATAAAGTTTTGGAAGATGAGTAACAATCAATTTTCGAAAGAAAATACAGACATTAAAATTTGATGCGGTACTTTCTCACGGCTTCCAAAAAAAAAAACTAAATGTCAATATGCGAGATTTATGCAAACACAGAGATGTTCAAAGCCTTTGACAGATTTTTGTTTGTGAAGTGCCGTGTTGGATAAAAAGTATAGATAATTTTTGTTGTTACTGATAAAAGCTTTGATACCAAAATTTTTTTTCCAAAATGCATTCGAAGATTATGTACTTTTGATAAGAGGCGCGAACTGCTTTAAACTATATCCATATGTACTTACTATGTATGTATGTATGCATTACATATGCAGTTAATGCAGCAAATTAAAGGACTGCTATACACAGTAACGTTGGCGTCAAGAGTAGTAGCTTTTCATCATAAGATTGGCCAAATATGTAACTTCGGCTTATTAGTTGCTTTGAGTTTAAAAAAAAAATGGGTAAAAAAATTGCCTGGTGGCTCGTGTCAGTTTTAGTGGGCAGTTAAGTAATTGTTAAATCAAACTGCACAAAATCAGTTTTGAGTTTATGACGTCAGAGCAACAATAAATTTTTGCCGCTAATTTGTTCACAAGTAAATAAAATATTATTAGTGAAATAAAATCTTTCTCCCGCTCAAGTAAGTTTGATAAATTGTTAAAAAAGTGACAACAAAATTAACTTAATAAAGTTACATATAATAAAACAAATAAATAATAAAAATAAAGAGGAAAAAAAGAAAAGAAAAAACTGAACAAATGAAATGCGCTGTGGCAAATTGCAAGAATTCCAACAAATAGAAGGAATGCCATGCACCCACAATACGCACATACCACATACATAAATATTTACCTATTGTATGTACATGTGTATGTATGTATGTTATAAAACTATGAGGGTAAGTAAAATATACGAGTACATAGTATACATACTCATACACATATATATATATATAAAGTTGCCGGGTTAGATATGCTTGACATTTGTTAACTGCAATACATATCGAATAGCAGAAAGATATGTAACTTCCATATATTAGAACCAAGAAGTTAGATTTTTTGCTTTTAGTACCATCAACTTTATTGCACTCTAATCACATACATTGTACTTGCTGATACCGAAGACACGCACCAATGTTGTCTTCGGGGCTTCCTTTTCCGGTGCCATCGCCAAAATGTATTCCAACATAAAACGGGGTAACTGTAGATTCGATGCGACAAGGCCAAACACCTGTAGAACAAAATTGCATTCCACAGTGGACGGGCTCACAGCCCGGCAATGGCCCTAATCCAGTTCCGATAAAGTCTTCTATAATGCAGGGCATTGTAATACGATCTCTACAACTGCTATAAAACTGCCTCATTTGTCTTTCGGTTAACGGATGCATTTGTCTGGAAGAACGAAAGCCGAATTGAAAAGCGCTTCTTAAGAGTCCTAATAAATCAAATCCTCCTCTCGTAGGTCTTGGTCTGCGGGATACACCGGCAGCAGCCGTTGGTCTGAACCTTGTATTGGCATCAGCGTCATCATCTCCAGAACCTTCAACGTCGTCACTCAAAGCCGTTGATACAGTAGATACAGTCGTGGATTCTGTAGCTGATGCAGCTGTAGATGGGGTCAGAGAAGAACTTTCTGCCGTATCGTCTGCTAATGCTGATGCTGGTGAAAGTCCCATAGTTGCAGCTAAAAGTTAAAGATATAAAAACTATTTTATTTGCATATATTTTTAATGGTTATTCATGCTGATTACAGTTCTCGAGATATTCAAGATTTTCTAATTGATAAATAAAAGCAAATTCTAGAATTTGTTTTACAAACTCCCGAGGATTTCCAGAACCATAATAAACATGATATTTTTTTTAGTTTTAAGTGATTTATAAGTCGCTCTACTTGTGCTTTCCGCAACGCTACTAGAAAGAAGGGTTGTTGTTGACACCGGCATTGTTGTTGATGAAGCCTGTTGGGTTGTGCTACTTGTGGGCAACATCATTGTTGTAGTTGTTGTTGCTATTGTTGTCGCATTGCCTGGCACAGAACTTCCTGGGTCATCTGCTAAAACCTGCATTTGTGTTGGACTCATTTGCATCACACCGTTTGCACCACTCACGATGCTTTCATTTTCATTTACGCCCTGCACGCTATTGTTTTCTTGAAATTGATCATTCAACATATTCAGCGTCGCTGAACCTGCACCGGGTCCTATTCGAAACGATTGTTCATCACACGGCTGATACAGAATTGAGCACATATCCACCTCCTGCCTCATACAAATACGATAATTCTGATTGGCCAAATGACGTCCATTGTCGGCAAAATTAAACGTCTGCAATCAATATTAAATTATTGGAAAGCATAAAGTAAGACATGTGATGATAAATAAGGAAAATAAGAGGCTGCAGCTTGTACAATGCATTGGGTACTTGGACATTGGGCCATTTTAGGCGCTAGTGGATTAAATGTTTGCAACTGTAAGCGCGATTCCAAAAATTAAGTTTCGAGAACTCGAGACCAAAATTTTCCTTAGATGTATGTCAAAATACACATTCTGTAGAGAACAAATAAGAGTATCCGCCTGCTTCCATATATTTCACGTATTCTAAAATTTCTTAGGGTTTGTCTAAACGAATTGTTCGTGTAACTGCTTCTCTTATTGAATAGGAGTTACAGTCAAATTTTTATATATTAAAAGCTGCAACTTACTTGAAACACACCTTCAACTCCAGTAAAGTATTGCAGGCAACCCGCTGGAGCTCTTTGGCTAAAAGGGATCTGAGCAATTCGAATTTCCCACAATCTGGTTGATAGAAATCTGGGAGCAAAACTCAAGTTGATGTCTATCTCCATTGTTGTGTCGTTGGTGCTGTTGCGACCGGGATATAAATCTTCATAACGTAAAGGTCTCAGCGAACCGTAGAGAGTTTGACGCGGCAACATTCGTCCACCAACATCATAATATACTACGAAAAAAAATCACACATAGAAACATTTATGCAAATAAATTCATTAAAGTGATTTTGTTGATCCCATTTTAGTTTGGATTTAAAATGTTCAATGCAATTTCATTTTACTCTTTTTTTGTTAAAAGAAATCTATTCTTCATCTGAATAAGAAATAGAAAACAATAGCAAAATACAAAAATAATTTTAGAAATCGATAAAAATTCAAAATTTGCCACCGTGAATTTTACATTTGTGTAAAATAGAGCAACAAAATTTTAAAATTTGGAAAATTTGTACTTGTTTTCCACTCCGTCGTAACTTTGCGATTTTCAGCAATTAGGGACTGCAGAGTTTATTTTAAACTTTTCTTTTCGAGGGCTTTATTGTGGGTAAAAAGCCGTTCACGATTCCAAACTCCGATTTAGAAAGGAAAATATTTACATGCCAGTGGCAATCTTTTGTCCCCAATAAACTGCTTTCCACTCAATTATATATGAATTAGAAAGTTTACAAATGAAAGGTGTCAGATATTACTCACTATGTTGTCCACTGTTTTGGCCACACAAAGAAACTGTGCCGCCTGGGCCGCCGGAAACATTGAAAACATCTCCATCGCATACACCAGTTCGGCGATTAGGCTGTCCCAAAATAAAATGATAGAAATCGATACGAACTTGACTGACATCCTCGTTCATTAGTTTGATTTTCAAACTGCAATTAGTCAGATTGTTGGGCATGAAACTTGGAAAATTGGGGGACACCAAGTACGTAATGTTGTTGCTAATGGTCGCATTGCAATTAGCAATGACTAAAATATGAGGTGTTCCTTTTTATTTAATATTTTTTTTTGTATTAAAAGTTTACTTACAAATACAACATACGCCAAAACCTAAAGCACACTCGCCTTTCGCCTCGCCGCCTTTATTGCGGCATTCGTAGGCATTAAAACAAGAGCCAGTGCGTCGACCATCGTCCGACAAACACTCGCCGTCGACAGGAACCGGAAATAGATGTATAACTACTTACAAAAATCTTTATATTGTACAACTTTTATAGATTTTGAACACACATACCTTTACTTTTTCTTTTAAAGTCTTTGTCAAAAAAGTCTGTGACGTTGGTCTCAATATCATTAATAGGAATTTTGTTCAGAAATTGCTGTGAACCGAAATCAATATTCTCATAAATATGTTCACTTCTTAAAGTATTTTCGACATCGTATTCATTATTAAATGTTGGGCTGTCCTGCTTGTTCCCTGAAAATGACTTGTCATCATTCCAAATATCATGATGTTTCATTGGCGGCCAAACGGCGTGATTGAGAGTTGAAGTCGTTGTGTTATCATGAACAGCATGAGGCGCCGCTTTAACTGCAGAAGCCATTATCAGGGCAGCCGTAGCTAATATTACCTGTATCCACTTTGTTCTTTTTCGTCTTATTTCAGGAACATAATATATTTGATCATTAACAAGGTTAATTTTTCTTACAAACACTTTCATTATCATCATCATGGTCTTTCTTTTAATTTATTTACTTATTTGGGGTTTTAAATGGAAACTGTTCTTTTCAGGTCGTTACACTTTGGCATAGAAAACCTTTTCGAACTAATTTAAACATTTTTTAAATTTTCTTTTGGCTTTTAAAGATTGTAGTGTTTTTGAGAAAATCTACTTTTTATTTTGCTTCTTCAATATTAAGGCAGCGCGCTTATGGGATTACCAGCTTTGGTAAGAATACATTGTGTGTTCTCTGTTGTAAAGCTTAAAGCAAAATAAAACTTAACCGACTTATAGCAAAACTTCAATGCTGATGCATGTTTCATTTTTGTTTTTGTTTTTCTACGAATACAAGTTTTCAATTGTTGCAAAATGATTTTCATCAAAGAGAAAGAGAATTTTTTCTAACAAGAAAGCGGTCTTTTATTTCAAACAATTATGGCTTACAACAACAAAACAACGATATTGTTGCTCTCTTGCCAATAAGTAAAATATATCAAAAGTACTTGTACACCAACTGGACACTATAAGAATTAAAGAGCTTTTTGGCTTATTTAATAGCGCAGCTATAGCTGAGAAAATAATGACGAAAAAAACAATTTGTTGAAAGAAATCGAACCTAAAAGTTACATTAAAGTATTTACATTTATTATTTTGGTTTTACCATCAAATCATGAGCGATTAGTGTCATACTGTGATCTTATATAACTCTGTTCAATATTACAATGCAACAAGATCTTTAAGAATATTAAGCGAAAAGGTTTGCATGATCTTTCTCCAATTTGTTTGTGTGTGCATCGTCAAGTTTGGAAAACGTACTAGTTGCAATGCCCTTCCCTGAATTTGAGTTTAAGTGTTTCCTTGTCTAACTTATTTGCATATCGTTCCGGCGACTAACAAACCAAACGAATTTAATATATATAAAATCACAGATATTTCTTTATATAAAGGCCGGAGATATATTCGTTAGAACTAAAGAATGACTTATATTGTAAAAAAAAAATTAAACCGTCAATTGATCACAATCTGAAAGCAGCAGGCTCGCATTATGTACGCAGTATTCTTCGTGTTAATGAGTTCAGGTCTTTAATAATTTATTTCGATTTAAATTTTACATGTTTTAATTAATACTTACTTATAAAAAAATGTTTTAAAGTTTTTGTGTTTGACGATTTTGTCATTTTTGCCGGCTGGTACAATTTGTTACAACAGCAAATGTCTGCCGAAAGGGTAAAGTGTTCTATAGATTAAAGAGGAAAATTCATTGTTTTCATTCCGAATGGATCAGAACATATGTACAATACAATGCAACATCTCATGTCATTGCAAATTATCTTACATTATTATAATTGTTTTAATTTTTAACGAAACCTGGCCTTCGCCTAGAACAGCAAACTGTTGCTGCGAATCATTCAAATTCTCTTGAAAAACTACATACCCCTCCACAAAATTAAACTGCTTGTAATGGCCTCATCTGTCTTCTTGTTCTCCTTAATTCTTGACAAATTTTAACTGCACAAAACAAATTATGTTTTTCTATTCTTGTTACCTCTGCAATTGCCAAACTCAACAGTTTCACAATAAAAGTTCTATCATTTGGACTACGAAGCGATACAAGTCCACGGTGTTTCAAAAACAAGAGTCCTACACAAAAGAGCTGGTGGTAGTTTTAAAAAAGTGGCTGAATTGGGCCATATTACCAACCGCCCGAAAAGAATGTTTGCCTATCTGGAAACTCTTTTGGCTGAATGTATGAATGAAAACAAAAGACTTAAGACACAAACCTTTTAATATCGCCAAACATTTTATTATATTATATTCATTTTTGCCAGCCAATATTTGCCAAATGAGCAAAAGAAAGAAAAGAACTGCATCAAACAATTTCATAATATTCTTTGAACTGTAAGATAATCCAAAGTAAAGCTTAGAAAAACTGTTCCACTTCCAAGAATAATAATTGCGATTATATCGGGCTGCAAACACAAACCCATTTTCTAAAGCTTATCTATGTCAACTTGACCACATTTGCCAGCAGAAAAAGTTCACTGTAATAGCATCAATAATAGTAAATAAAACGACCACATTTCATGCATGCGTCTCTACACGCTACATACATATGCTACACACATATGCGCTGCAAAAGCAAACTTTCATTCCATGGTCTTGTTATAACAAGTTGTTTAACCTGATTTTCCCCGCCATGACATCTTGTTAAATGCAATGACAAAAATTTAAGAAAACAAAAAAAAAGAAATAATATAATGAAAACCCATAAAAACACAGAATGAGAACACAAAAGATAACAAACACATACATACATATATAAACGTGTAGACTTTATTTAAACTTTAAAGTCAAATGATTTTAAAAAATAACGAACAAAAATAAATATCAAAATGTGGCTTGAGTATAATGAATGAAATATTTAGCGGAGGGACGGACACTCGAAAGAAGAAAGACTCGGCATTCATTCACAGCCACCTTTAAAAAAAATGCATTTTTAAGCCAACACTCATACAAATGCATACAGACATAGCATACAAACGTGTATATATGTATCTACATACCCAATGCCTGCTTTGGTTATTGTGCTGCAAGATGTTGCATCCATACTTACATTGTTTGTAAGATTATATGCATGTGGGAACATCCGTTACTGCATCAAAGTTCAAAAGAAAACTAACAGAGAGAAAATGAAAAGAAATCAACAGCCACAAAAATATTCGCCGAACAAAAGAAAAAGAAAATAATCAATGAAAGTAAAACTTATAAAAATTCAAACAAATTGTTGCAGTAACAATGAAATGAAAATAAGAAAGAGATAATAATAACCCAGCAATTATTACGACGTTCGATGTGTGATTACTGCACACAAACTTGTACGTAGTGCATAAACACATACAAACATATGTACGTATATAATTAAGTGCTATTTGAGGTGGGAAAGAAGGCAAAATGGAAAACCTTTACACAAAAAAAAAAAATTAAAAAAACTTGCTTGATGTAGACAAAAACAGATTCATTACTATGAATCGTTGTTAATTTGGTTTCGCAAAAGTTTTATTTTAATTGACATTTAAAATAAATGTTAATTTTAATCGCAAACGTAAAACTATTTAGGAAACAAAAATATAACGCAGTGTCTGGCAACTAGCCAAAACCAACTAAGTCGTATTAATACGGAAGTTAACTTTTAATTGAATCGCTACAATACAAATAATGTGTAAAGAAGCTGGCAAATGCTGAATGAAGTTCAGCATGATTACTCGAAGAAAATATAAAAACCAATGGATCAGATACATTCTTTCTAACTAAATATCTTTCTGAACTCTTAACTAAGAATTACCAATAACAATTACATGTAACTGTCTTATTGATTAAAATCAATTACATGTATGTATATCTGTATTTGGAAATGTGTTTGTTAATTCGATATATCATTTTTCATTAAAAGCAATAATTAAGTCGAAAGAAATGAGGTTGTCAAATCCCTTAGCAAGATTTTAGGCAAGTTTCAGTTACTGTTTAACCAACATGTGAAACAATCAAATGTGTTCTTCAATTCATAGGTCTTCCTTCTCCTACATTTTACTGAGATATTTGATGCATTTTGAATCCAAAGGAATCTACCCGTTAAGCCGATAACAGATACTACACTTTGACCTCAGCTATAAGGCTAAAATAATAATATATACCTGAGAGAGCTCGATTATGGGACTGTGTATTATAAATAAATTAAATTAATTTATTGTACAATAAAAAAAGGAATCTACCCGTATTTACATATACATATATGTATGTGTATTATAGGATTTCTTAAACTAATCTACACCTTTTTTCAAAGCTTAAAGTTTCTGCTCTTGACCTGCTCGACAGACTTATAAACCAGTCTACTTTCAATATACACAAAAGCTGTGGGTTTTCATAATTTGGTCTTGTCAATAAAAGCTGACTTTTCCGTTTCCAAGTTTTTACAATTGTCGATGATGTTGTAGTGCCCCATAGCAAAACTGTTTTATAGAAAATAAATTTTCTTTCAGGATATTTTGTTACGAGTAATTAGTTTTTTATTTAAATATTATATAAAAGAAATTATTGTTCTTAGACGCAAAATATAATGGGCTATCCATTTCAATCTACATATGTATTTTAAATGTAAAAGAAGTTCTCTCAAAAGTCTGATTATAACGCGAAAGAACAATTTCGTTTAAATATCAAGACGAAATCTCAAATTATCTGTTACGCTTTTAAACGGTTACCAACACAGATGTCAGAAAACGTCCAGAGAATCCATGAAGAAGGCGAGTTAAAGATGATATCCCAATGAAGCCATTTTTCCACTCACTTGTGACACCACATGATGTTGATACTGACGCGAAATTGGCCAATACGATCTTTACTGTCATTCTTCGCTGCAGGCTGTGCTGATCTAAACGATCGCATGTCATCACACAACTGACATTGTGTGACAAGAGTGAGTTTTGTTAATGCACGAAAACCCTTGAAGACATTGAATGCAAAGCAGATGAAAGTATGGCACCAAGCGTGTGTGAGCTTAAGAAGACAAAAAGCTGCATTGGAACATGACACGTTGTAATTCAAATTTTGTCAACATTGTAATTGAATTATAATTAGAAAAATCAAAATCATGAACATGAAACGAAAAATCCAAACAAGTTTGGCTGCAAACTTCCATCACATGAAAAAGCGCTTACAGCTTTTACACCGCACACATGATACCATCGCTAATTAATGCATTTTTAACTTTAGAGAAGAAATAATTAAAAACAAATTTGATGTTAAAAATTTTGCTTGCTTTTTTATTTTGGATTTTTTTTTTTTAAATTAATTTTAGTTGAGTGTAAAAGGGGGGTTTAATAATAAATTAAGAAATAATTATGTATGTTGTGTGCAAAGATTAAAAAAATGTTATACATAAATACATATATACGAGTATAATAAGAAAATGAAATAAATGTATGTACATTAATCCAACATTAAATCAAATTTATATATTTTTCATAATATATAGTTGATTAAAGTGTTCTGGGACGTTGGCAATTTTATTACATACACGTGCATATACGAATGATATAATAAATCTTATCATCGTCATCGTCATCGCAGTCTTCGAGAATAAACAACTCTTGAATCTGCTTTAATCTACTACAAACTCTCGAAGACCTCGACGACCGAGTAATAAGCATTTAAATAACAAACAACTTTTGACTCTTAGTTATTAGAAGATGGGGCGAAATTGATCATTTAGCGAGCTTGAAACAAAAGCATTTTCTTATAAACATCAGGATTTGCCAAGACTTTAAAATTTGGTACAATACTTTTGTTGCAAAAACCCATTGACATTTTATTCGGTTGTTTCACTCGTGTGTGTGTGTGTGTGTGTGTGTGTGTAGTGATAAAAATAAGATATAAATTATTTTGTACAAATGCATCTAAGACTACTTTGGAAAAATTATTGTAAGTGTAAAATTAATTGTAACATCAATTTTTCTCTGAAAGAAAAAAATGAAGTTCAAATCGGAACATCGTGTAAACAAATTGGCAAAATTCTTCAATATCTTACAGAGAAATCGTAACAGTATGAGTATGAAGTACATATAAATGTAAATAATAGTTTTATTTCTAAAGAGTCTCCAGGGCAGTGGGTCCGTTGGGACTTCCTTCTAATTTGCGCCAAACAACATTGCACATTTCGCGCACTAACGCCTTTTCGCCGTCATCCATCTGATCTATAGTTTGTCCCGTCAAATTTCCCAACTTATCGCGCTCCAACTGCTCTCGAACTTCTAGAACTTGTAAAGCTCTTACTACGGCTTCAGGTCGGCCCGAAATGGGATCTATTACACCGTCGTTTAAGGCTGACGTGGGTTGGATTGATTTTTGGCTATGAGTTGCTGAAGCTGGTATGCAGGTGGTTGTTAAGTGCGGCGTTGACTGCGGCTGTGGCTGTGGCTGTAGCTGTGGTTGAGTTTGACGCCGCTGTTGCAGAGGACTTCGTAAGTTTGCAGTGGGCGTAGGAGTTTTTGACGTGACATTGGTGTCATTGCGTTCCTTTTCCAGCTGCTGTATGCGACGTTCTAATGAGCGAACATATTGCAGAGTTTGGTCCTGTAGTGTCGAACGTAAATGCAAATCCTGGAAAGTCATGGTGCAAAATGTTAGTCTGAAATACACAAATAAACAAGGATTTTGCTTATAACTACCGGTAGTTGGCTTTCATAGTTTCTCAAGGCTGTCATATTCTCGTCAGCATTAGTACTAGAGCTGGAACCATCGCCATCATCTCTCAACGCGTTGCGGGTGCTGGCTCCGCAATTAACGCATATCGAATTAGCTGCAATATGAGCCCGTTCTTCGTCCAAATACAAACACAGTTCCTTTAGTTCCAAGTTGTCGGTGATAAGTTCTTGTTGTTTATCATCTAATTGGCGTAGTTTGTTCTGCAATTAATAATTTTAACATGGCACAATTTAACTACAATTAAACCATAACAAATTTGGCAAGCCTATCATATTGTAGCTGCTAGTCTTTAATCAGTCCAAGAAAGATAATAGATTATTACAATAGTTTGTTCGGTTCTTGAAGCGAAATGTCATAAACAAAAACTATCGGTACCCGTTATGAAGTAAGTCTGAGCAGTTAAAAGGAGATATTTTACAAAACTCACCTGATAAGCCGCCACTTCTTGTCTCATAACACTGGCTGTATATCGGCCAAACCGTTGCCATTCTCGTGCCAGCTTTCTACCCTTTTGACGATCATCATCTAAGAAACAGCAGAGATCACGCAACTCCTGATTATCATCCATTAGTCTTTGATTTTGTTCCTTTAGGGAGCGCAACTCATTGATCAGGGATTGCAGTTGACGATTTTGTTCGGCAGTCAGACGGCCTGTAGGGGGAGGTATGTTACCTGTGCCACTAGATGTGACAGAAGCATTTGGCGAAGGATGATCTTGATCGGATTTTCGCACAAATTTTAACATATCCTGGTGTTGTTGTTGTTGTTGTTGCTGTTGCTGTTGCTGCTGCTGGTGCTGGTGCTCGTTTGTTTGCAGATGTTGATTGGAGAGTCCGTTTGTCGTCGATTGATTGATGCTGCGCAGTTTCTGCTGCAAATGTGTTTGGTGACTATTTTGCTGCCTCTGCTGTAGGAAACGTGCGGAATTCGGTGGATTTTTTAAAGAATCTGGTATAAGAACGCTGGAAAGTTGAGGGATGTCGGGCGGATATTTTAGGTTATTGATGTGATTTCCTGATACTTCCGATGTGAAATAGGACGGATACGTTGATTTCGTGCCGTTGGGAAGTCTTTGAGTATTTAAGTTTTTCAAAATACCTGTTGTAGGGTTTGTGTTGCTGGGTGGCTGTGGCGGAGGCTGATATCTAGGCGGTATAGAATGAGCAGGAGCCTTGAGACTATTTCCTGCTGATTTCAGATTTTGCAAATGATAAAAACTTCTTCGTGTGTGTGGGTTTTCTAAAACACTAACACTGCCACCACTGGCTGCTGCTGTGGAGGAGATTTGCGTTGAATTGTTTGCCTCCGCTAGTATTTGAGCGTTGCGTTGTGAAGCTTGTGAAGATGGTTGATGAATTGTTGCAATTGTTTGTAATTGATTTGATTGCGTTGGTACTGAAACACTTATACTTGACGTTGCCGAATTTAATATCGTTATGGTTGATGGTTGCTGTAACGTTACCGAAGGTATTAATGAACGTTTTTGATGTTGTTGCGGGCCTTGCAATTTGGTTGTGACTGTCGGCAATTTTGCAGAATGAGCTTGCTGCGTTGTATGAGCGCTGTTGTAGGATTTTTGCAACTGCTGTTCCTGTTCGTGTAGATAATTGTTATGTGCTTGGGTACGGTGGGAGTTTGATGTTAAGGGCTTGCTTTGTGTCGTTAAAGCTCCCGTTGTCTTTGTATTGGATGTGTGCGAAGAAGCGTTATTCCCATTAACTATCAAGTTTCCATTAATTTTATGCGTATTACTGACGGCGGACATTGTTTTCGGAATCGATTTATCGTTAGTATGTCCTTAAGCAAAAGATACTTTGCGCCAAGTGAATTTTCGAAAAATAAAATCCACTTCAAAATGTTTATTTATTTGAAGACATTTTGTTGCACTAAACGCCAAAACTGAAACGAAAATCTGCAAAATAAATTTAAATGGTTGTTAAAGGAGTAATTTTATCATTTGGATTTAGATTTTTTAAAGTTAAAGAATATTTATTGAAAAATTGGTTAATAATTTGGTTTTCAACATGCAACGATAAAGTGAACATATCTGCACCCATACCAGTATCAAATGTATCACTTCCATACAACTGAATTTTTAGTTCAAAACTTAATTAAGTGATTTCAGTAAAACGAGACAAAAGTACCATAAGTCTTATTTTCTATGCAGTTAATATTTCACCGATATTAAAGAATTTTTGAAAAATCTTTCTTACCATGACGAAGGTCAAATACACAAATACCAGTGTCAGTAATAATAATAAGTGAATGACCGAATACCAGTGAGTGAATGGAGACATGCAATGGAAAGAATACATCGCATTCTGTTTAGATAATTAAAAAAAATTTGGCGAATGCTTTCGGCGTACACTGTAAGCATATAAAATCCCATATTGACAACTCCAGTTATTTCAACAAAGTCTATCGTAATTAAATTGTCTTCGCTTAGACATTGAAAAGTAGAAAGTGAAATAGTATACGGATTGCATGTTATGCTTATGACATGAATCAAGTAAAGCGAACCAAACGAATCGGGTTGACAAACTACAAAAATCCATAATCTAGACAGGAAAAAAGATTACTAGATACGAGTGCATACATACATCCATACATATGTATGGATGTGTAAATTGAATTATTATACACGTAAATGCCGTTCTGGCTGTGCTTTCAGCCCTTTGCAATAATGTGCAAACAATGAAACACAATTGCTGTTTTTCTTAAATATAATTAAAATATTGTACGTGTATGGGCTTGACAAACTGCCCAATTTAACATTTTAAAGGTGCTGAATAGCGTTTGTGTGTGTAACATTTGTTTTAAACATATTATATTTCAAATATTACGTTAACTGAATATGTGCATGTATTGCAATCGGACCAAAAAGAAACTTGCCTAATATATGTATGATTGCAATACTCGTACCGGCAAATGTATGTACATACGGCATTTGCATTTGCTTTTCAGAACTGTAACAGTCTATCTAAATTTGACCTGTGTACCAGTATGAATAAGGCAATAAGAAATCGCAAAAAAAAAAAGCAATAAATTAAATTGAAACAAAAACATGTTTAAGTTTAAAACGAGACCTGGCATCTTTGTGGTAGTTTTAGCTGGTGCATTGATTTTGGGCTTGAATATTCGACAATTGTCATTTACTGACCCTAAAGTAATTATTATTATTACTTTTCATTTTCGAATTTTTCGTTGGATTCAAAAACTTGAGTTTTTGTGCAGACAAAAAGGCAAAAATCTGGTATCTTTGAAGTTTACAGCAGGTACCCAAAAAGCCTGTAGTTTGCGGCATCGATTGCGCCAAAAATCGATACGTTTAGACTTCATACGAGTCAGTTGTGTCAGTTCAAAAATTGATAGTCAAATTATCTTCATTCACTCAGTTTCTTTAAGATAGAGTAAGTCTGCCAGATTTGACAGCCTAGTGTATGCAGAAGTGCCGACTGTCTGGAGGCAACAATTATGTGGTCTAAGATAGTGAAACCAGTCATCCATATCAAAAAAATTTTATTTTGAATCTTTATAAAGATCATGTTGTCCAATTGAATTCAATTTATTAATACAGTGAGATCTCGATTATCTGGGACTATTATCCAACACAATTTTAACAGTCTTTTGTATGTATATATATAATTTTTAACTTTAATTAAATTACATTTTTACTCACGCTTCTGACAACCAATCAACAATAAAAAAAAAAACAATCAAAAATACAAAAAGAAAATATCAAATCGATGTAAAGAAAAAAATGTACTTATACGGATATATTCCCCGCTCATCTAATCGAGGACCTACTGTATTAAAGTGTTGACTTCTGTATCTTGACTAGATTGAGCATTCAAAATTACAGATTCCATACAATTTGTTCAAGAGCTGGTAAAGTACGACGACAGTTAGATAAATGATCATATTCAGTAGTGAGTACTAAACGCTCGACTTGTACTGCATTGAATTTTTATGAAATTATTGCTCAAAAACTCTTAAAACTAAATGTTAAATATGTACACATTAAGTTCATTGAGAGGTAGTCAAGATATGAAAAGTGTCCTTATTTGTCATCACTACTGGAAATCGATTAATAAATAACTTGAAAACAAAGCGCTAGAAAAGATAATAATATAATTTCTCATTCCCTATTTAATACAAAGACCTGCAACAATAAGCATTACAAGCAGACAAATTGTATGTACACAGATACTATAATATATTTAAAAAGAGAATATGTATGGAAATCTGGTATAAAATAGTATATATGTATGTAATTCTTGCCATTTTCATCACAATTGCAGAACAAGCAAATAAAAAACCAATAAAGAGTGGAGTAAATTAAATAATTGTACAATCAACAAAAGAAAAAAATCCATGTGAAAAGTCGTCATCGCCACTCAGATTACAATGTTGATACAACATCGTCGTCATCGCCACAAACCAGACATATGTACATCTAAATCTGTCAAGGGATCGAGCCGTGCCGCCACACAAATTGCAAAATACCAACCGAAAAATGAAAGAAAAAAACTGAAATAAGAAAAATACCAACAGAGTAAAATAATACGAAAAGTCGAATCGAAATAACGCCAAAAATAACTTCGTGTGTCTGTGTTACGCTTAATGAGCAGTAATGCTACATTGATTACCCGACTTGACTTGAAGGCATTCAGTTTCGTGTATGATTTGCAATGTACACTACAGCTGAATCGAGTAGTAGTACGGAAATGTAAAAAACACAATAAGAAGAAAACAAAAATATGTAATAAAAACAAACCCCAAAAAAATTTTGTTCACATAATGTCAAAAAAATAACGCAAAGAAAACATTCAAAAAATATTCACAGTGGGATGCAAATTGTGTACAATTTTCATAACATTCCTGGTAAGTTTTTGGAGAGCTTTCAAAATTTATTGTTTTAAGTTTATAAAATTCAGAAATTTTAACATGTTTGAAATTGATATGGAAGTATATCTTTATTTACCCTTAGTATTGAATATTTATGCCTTCTTTTGAGAAAGTACACAGTTAGCAATGTAAGTAAATAAATAAATCCGGCTAAAACACGAAGTGAGTTTTCCCAACTTAAAAGCACATTTTGTTATCCGAGTTCTCAAAAAAAAAGCAACTCCAACTCAAGCTCTGTTATCAGCATATATGTCAAAAGAAACGCTAGCAAGTTTAATTTAATAAGATCTTTTATAAATGAAACATAACGAACAATTCACCTAAATTTTGTTTAAGTAAAAGACAATATTCTTATTTTTTAGTTGGGTTTTGAAACTTTTTACTGCAAAATATAGTATAAAATTATTTTCTCTTACAACTGAAATTGTTGCAAAGTTTTGATCACTACTGTAGAGAGATGCAAACTTATACATACCTGTATGAATGTTTGAGTGTATAAGTTTTGAAAATGTATGAAATTCTTTGATTCATGGGTTCTTATTTAGTGGGATTTCTTTTGTTTGTTTGCTTTTGTTGCTTCAACAATGTAAAGATACCGATTGGATTTTTATTCATATTGAAGATCTCACCGCTGGGGAGAAGAATTATACAATTTGATTTATAAATACTTGCATACATACATACATACATACGTACGTACAAACTGATATTCTCGTTCACATTAAGATCTACGCTTACATAACAATGTATTTATGTGTGTGTGTGTGTGTTTGTATGTCTTCTTTAATGAAAAGGAAATAAATTTTATATAATTTATGGTTATGTTCCCTGTAGGAAATACATATATTTCAGAATTTCGTTAAATTATTAGTGTCATAAGAAATAATTTCTCATCTGCTGGCATATCAAAAATACAGATGTAATAATTTTTAAGCTCTTCAACATAAAATAACAAATACTCGACTGTTCAAAACCTTTAATGATCCATCATTACAAACATACTTTTGAAGAAAACTTTAATTGCAGCAAAAAGAAAAGAAATCGTCATGAAGTTGAAAAGTACACACTTTTATAATTGCGTTAAAAAAACAAATTGTTTTTAGGTTTCAAGGTAAAACACTTAAAATAATTTCAAGTATGTGTGTATGTTTTTTTCTTACTTATTTTAATGAGCAAAACACTTGTGTATGTAAATGCGATAAAAGTAATTGAGTATTCAAATAATTTCCAATGCCGGTCTGCGTTTTAATACCAACAAAAAACAAAGTTTTGTTAGCAACACAACGAATCTAAAATCTAAAAATTTAAAGTGGTTATATAGTATTTCCTTAGAGACTACAAACCCGAAAATACCTGTTAGATTCTAGACATTAAATCTTAAATTGATCAGTTCATAAAAGCCATGTTTAATAATCAAGTTTCTTTAATAATCCTAATCCGAGGTGGCCCCAGCTCTACTGTAATGAACTACAGTCATACGCAAAGACGATAGTTAAAACTAAAGTATGCTTTAAAGTAAAATTTTCCATACATGAAGTCTACTTTAAACTAAACAATCTATTTTTTTTTTTGGTAAACGGCTACTAGTCTCTATCGCAGAAAACGTAAATATATCTCGCCAAATAGTTCACATTTCACTCATTAGTTCAGTTTTTCACGCAGGTAAAAGTTATACTTATTTTAAATTTGAAAACATATTTTTAAGCATCATTGCGGGCTGTATCACTTAAACGAAACTAAAGAGTCGCTAAAACACATACATATGTAAATATATTTTGGTAAAAAAGTACAACTATAAATAATAAATACAATCAATTCAATGGCATAAATGGAATAAAGAAAGATTAAAAGACATTGATTGCAAAGCTAACAATTTTTATTATTTATTACTCTGAGTGTGAGTTTTGCTGCTATTAAGTAAGAAAATAAATGAACTCTAAAAATAATGTTACATTTATAACCTTTACAGTGTTGGCGAAACATAAAAAAGTCATTTCAATCAACTGAACAAAAAAAATATTGTACATATTTAATTAAAAACATTAAATAACGTGGGCGCCTGCTTTAAAGTACCAATCGATTCTTAATACAATTTTAGTTGTACTCATTTGAGGCATATGCAAACAAACAACTTTAATTTTCTACTAACACTCAAGTTCGCAGATGCATATCGTCGGCTTGGTGCAGAAAAGTCGTAAGTTGTTTTTTTTTTTTTTAAACCATACTTTCAATGAACTGAACTTACAGCTTGTTTGGATGAGAATTTTTACGACACTTCATTAAATTTCTTTGCTTTACTTTGGCAGTGCTTTTCTTTTCACACAATGTATGGTTTTCTTGACACTACAATTTCACGCATAAAAAGCAAAATAAGGTTAAAAGTAAAGATAATAACAGTTTATTTAAATTAATCGTCAATTAAGATTGTACTCAGTAATTTTGGTGGTAGCGTGGTATGATGCATTAATAAAACCTTCTGTTAACACAGCACGTTAAGCCGGCATTCATTAGGGTCATGGCACTAAAACTCTATTTTTAAGCTGTGGACACAACAACAAAAGTTTTAAAATAAAATAAACTTAAAATTGGAAAGGTTCTGCTATGACGAAACCTATTTGTTTATTACTTTTTTTTAAAGTAATTTAAAAAGAAAACAGTAATTTGTACATTCTGCTTTTGTCAGAAGTTTTATGTAAAATTCCCATCGTCTGTTAGTGAAATAGTATCTAATACGTCCATCCTATATTAAGCCCACCATATTTAAGTTACTTAATGTTTTCACTGCTTATTTACATTGCACATACCTACACATACATATATTTATCATAATACAGTTGTGCACACTCGAAGCTATCATCACATGCATACAAATGTGTGAGCGTAAATACCCAGCAGTCAAATCATTAGGCTCGTTTTGCAATTGGTAGTAAATGCCTTTGTAAACGCAGTAGATCTGGCTAAAGTGCCAGCATTTAAAATGATGGAGAAAAGGTATTATGCTACGCAAAAAAGTGCGTTGTTTGCTAACTTATAACCTGCCAGTGCTTTGAATAAATAACATAAACGTTTATAAACCCATATATAGGAATACTAAACGCTCCACAATTTTGCCACTGGATTCTTGCTTAATTTGAATGTGGTAACTTTCGATTTTGTAAACCAGTAGTAATGTACTTAAATTGTTTTGCCATTTAGCCAAAGACTTTAGCTTTTTAAGCTGCATTAAATTAAGATTTTTGTTTTTGCTTTGTTGTAATTGAGCACTACTTTAGATTGGATTTGAAAAATATCTTCTCTCGGAAATGAAACAATGACAATGTAGCGAAAAAACTGCTCTATGAATTTAGATCCTACTGAAATTCAAAATTGAATGTCGTATTGAAGTAATTGCTCATATTGTAATAGTTTTAAAGCAAAAGGAATACCGGTGGTTTTGCAGAAAAAAAAATTTAGTATACCAAGTGGTCATAAAAAAAATTACTGGGCGGGCTGCAAATGCACGTGAACGTAAATGTTCGATTTTGTGAAACCGGCTTTAAATTTATATTTGCCAAAAAATGAAATAGTGTGTATTCTTGTGCTATTGAATTGAATATGTAAAAAGTATAACAGGATTAAACGCTAAATACAAAAATATTTACATATGTATGTATGGATACAGCTAAAAGATTAGAGTTTTCCGCAAGTAATCAAAAACTTATTGTGTGAAAAAGAAATTTAATTTACTAAATGCTATTTACACATTTCATGAAGACCTTGTGCTCATGTCTGAATGAATATATGTATGTATGTATATTATGTTTAAGTACAATATGTATTTATTTCATTAATATAAAAAAAAATGATGGAAGATAAAATTTTAACCGCAATCAAAGAATACCAATCGTGTGTGCGACTTTTATATGTAGCGTGTGGCACGTACATACATACATGCACACATACACATATTTATCCGTATAAATGCTGCGGTAGGTGTGTGTGTAGCTGCTCCTTTAGTCGATTAGATTTCGTTTTGTTTGTTCCAATAGCATATGCACATACATACATATGTATGTATGTAAGTAGTGTCTTGTATGTGGTATTTGGGCGTTTTCGCAATTTTGTTAAAGATAATTTTTAACTATTTGCGGGTTTTGGCTTTTGTATCTTTTCGCTGTTTTTTTTTTTTAATACATACACATGTGTGTATGTATGTATGTATTCTTTTGTTTTTTTCCGTTTCGTATTATGCAAATGATTAATTGCTTGCTGTTTTCTCCATGTTGCTCAAACAAATGATTCTTTGTTTGTTTGTTTCTATGTCTTGTTCCGGTCGCATGGTTAAGTGTGCTTGAAGTCTCTAGTCTCTACTTTCATGAAATACTCAGCAAAACCTTTTTTTCATTCATTTAAAAGTGCGTTAAATTAACGTGAACGAGTTTACCAAAAATTTATTTTTTCCTAATTTAGTTCCTGACATCACGTGCAACTTTATATTTTTAATCTTGTTTGTTTGTTTGTGTTTTTTTTTTTTTGTAGAGACGAAAATGATTTCAACTCTACAAATTGATAAATGTTCATAATCGTTTAAAGAATTTGTGACTCAATGTCTGTTTTGAGTTTAAATAAAAGAAAAGACTTATTTATGAAACTTTTCAAATATAAAATAAATTAAAAAAGCCTTAAAGGCTTAAGGAAAAGTAACATGAGTCTCTTTTGTTTGAATGTTTGTTTGTTTCGTTGGTTGGTAACTTTCAAAACAGCAACATTTTTTTTTCATTTTTTTCTTAAATTTATTTGTGTTTCATTTATCTATGTAGGTATTGTTGTATGTTTGTTGTTGCGTATGAATTGTTGGGTTTCATTCATGAAATGCTATACTTTTTGTGCATCGCTTTAACTGAATCATCACCGTCATCCTCATCACGATTGTCAAACAAAGTCAACACCGTCTTGTATCATTTGTCATCTGATCGAAGCATGAAGGCAACACGATATAAAACCGATACATAATTCTACATACTACATACCTACATGTGTATGGATTTGTGCAAGGAATGAATGTCTTTTAAGCAGGGAACGTAAATCTTAATAATAGCAAGTTTTTTCCAAGTTTTTATATCTTTAGTGCATTCATTCAGATATAAAATTGCAAATTTATGATAAATTTTTTTCGGAACATTTCAATATTATTCATTAGTCTACTCGTCGTCCAACGAAAAAAACACCAATTTCAAAATATTTAAAAACTTTTGTACATGTTTTGAAATGTTGTACAAAAAAGTGCTATATGATGTATTTAATAAATCTGCTACCCGTACAGCTAAAATGTTTCTAAAATTATTCTTTTCTTAAACAGAATAGTTTATAGGCGCAGCCAACCCTTCGTGCCCACTCTTCTATTTATAATTCGTTAAATTGAGAGCCTAACTTTTGAAGCGCATTTAGACGGTAATAAAATACGTCAAGATTTTCTAAATTTAAAATACCACAAAATTCTCTTCAGGTTTATTGGAAATTTTTTTCAATTTGATTAACTGAAACGAAAAATTAAGCAGCTGGGTAAAAAGCAAACAAACAAAATGAATGAAATTGCTTATAGTTTTGCTTCTCCTCAAAAGAAAACATATAAAATTTGAAGATAAAATTTAAAGATAACAGCTCAAAAAAAAGTAGAAAGTTAAATCTTGAAACATTTCACTACATTTACATTTTACGTTAAAGTGTGCTAAGAAAATAAAACGTATTTTTTCGGTCCCTGGTTTCAAATATGAGAGTGTATTGTTATGATTTGTGTTTTACATACAGACATTCTGCTTTAAAACACTGACTGAACATATGAGTGACGTTTTGCATTTTTTATAGAATCTCGTAAAGGGGCTTTGGTAACATTTCGTTTCATGCATACAATTTTCCAACAGCTTCGATGTGATCAAAACATTGAGTTAATGGAGCATTAAGGAAACTGTGCAATGCAGCATTTGAGGGGGCTACAGCATACATATGTACGTACGTATGTATGTATGTGTTTATGTGCGATAGTAGGTGGAGAGACTTAGTGTCACATTTCCGGCGTTCGTGGGAGTATCTTACACAAAAAGTTTAAAAAAAGTATGCATTTTAACGTCCATCATATGACATTTTTCTATGAATATTTCTAAATTTTTATTAGAAAATTACAAAAAAAAAAGTATATAAAAACAGCGGTTTACTAAAATTGCATATCGATTAGCAATATTTATAATTTTTTGTCTTTTCTTTCAATGTGAATTCATGTCTTAAACAAATAAGGTCAATGAAAATGTCAAACACCGAATTTAGGTCGCATCACCTTTTTTTTTAATAATAAAACGATTATGAACAAACTTGTGGTTGTCCGTCCGATATCAATGCAAATCGTATGTGTTAATCAGTATAAAATATATTTATATAAACCACCAACAATTTTTAAATTGCCCTTCTTAAATACTTAAAGTTAAATGCTGGTACATGTGTACGTTAAAAACTTAAAAAATAACTATAAAAAATTTATTGACGGAAATGTTTTAGATTGCCGATCCATATTCTGAGCTGTTCTTTTGAACATTTTTTCTTTAATAAAAGTACTCAAGTTAAAACTAAATTTTCTTCATTTTACGCTATTCTTTATGATCGCATACACAATAAAGCATTTTTTTATACATAAGAATATATTTTCCTTTCTTTTAAACAAAGCTCTTTTTTATAGCCGGAAATAAAATAATAGCATCTTATTTCAAGCAATTAATTAAAAGAAAATGCCAATAAAATTCTTCCGTCTTTAAAAGAACCAATATAAAAAAATTAAAACTGTATTATTTCTATGGATGTCTGCAATAGCAAGAATATTTTGCAATAGAGAAAATAAATTTATACTGACGTTCGATTAAAAGGAACGCTTACAATTTAATACTAGTGATTATGCGTTACAGTAAAACCTGCTTACAATGAATATTTTTGTAAAGTGCACACTTCTTACAAGAGGATAAGCAAATTGTCAAATACACAGTATAACACATAATAAATTATTAGAATCTGGCCACGAATATATGTATGTGTTTTTGTGTTTTTCAATATTTTTACGCACAAATTTAAGAATTGAAGTGATAAATTTTTGAATAAATACTCAAGGATATATTAGAATGCGAATTTCCCCAGAATAAACAATCGAAGATATGTAAATGCCACTGGAGTCTTCTAGAGTCTTGAAGTCTAACAGCGGAACGATTTCTATAAAATGATTTTAACTGAAAAATTATATAATTTGTTCAATACAAGTATAGACATGTTTTTATTAAAACAATAATAATTAATTATTAATATCTTTTCTTAATTTTATAATTTTCTCAAGCCATTAAACATGTAGAAGAACACATTAAAAGGTACGTATGTATTTCACAGCACAGGTTTGCTTTTTCCGACAAATCGTTGGAAATGGTCGAATCATGTGGCAGAAAAATTTCTGCAAACGAAAACAAAATTATATATTCTTTTTTGTCCCGTTTTTTTCACGTATTTTGCCGTACAGCGTAGTTAACAACAATATCAAACGCTAATTGAAAACTCCTGATCTTTTTGTCTTTTTATTTCATTTCAAGCGTAAATGCAAGAGTAAAAAGGAGTAAAAAATTGTTCATTCAACAAATAAGAGAATATATAATCCAATAAAATGCCAAAGGTCACCATAGTACTAAGTGTTCTGACCGCTACTGTTGATCACAAAGCACATGATAATTCAAAGTGTTCTATATTGTACACAGATCTAATTCGATGCAAGTAACTGATGATGGTACACTACACTGCACACACACATGCTTACGAGCATGCCACAAAATGTACGGGTATGCGTATGTAAGTATTTGTGGATGTGTACTGTAAAAAGTGTTAAAGGTGTACGCTTCCGTTAGTGCTATTGTTATAATATTTTTAAACCGGGGTCTATTATCGATATGCTCGTATTTATTATGTCTTTATTAATGTTTGTATCTACTGATGTGTTTATCTGAAAGATTGCTACCAAAGACGACAACAACAACAACAGCAACAACGTCATAAAATCGACACAACAAAACGTTTGTAAGTTTAGTTAAAAAAGTCTATTGTGAAAATAGAAACACAAAAAAAAATATAAAAAATAAAAATAAAAAACAAAGCGGTTGTTGTTGAGAAATTGTTCTACATAAACAGCTTTTTTTAAGTTAAATTTCATATCAAAACTGAAGAACTTGTTTTGTTGTTGTTGTTGTTGTTGTCGTCGTCTTCAAGAGAGAGAAACAAAACTGTGGAAATTAGAAAGTACACGCTTCTGCTGTCATAAGCGGTGGAAATCATACATACGTATGTAGTTAGTTTTTACTAAGTTTCATCTGGCTTCAGCTTCAGAGGCAAATTTTAAAATGCGACATATTTTTGCGTAAACAAATTGTTTTAAACTTGACGGGCTTATGATTCTTCCTCTGTGGTTTCCAATCATGTGTATGTACATATATTTTAAACGTAAATATATAATTTATTTTAAACGTTTTTTAATGATATTTTAATTTAAAATATTTTAGCTTCAAATTTTAAGCTTAACATATTTTTAAAAACATTTAACATCTTTAGAACATGAATACGTACATATGTACATACATACATATGTGCGTGTAAACACATTATTTATGTATATTTGTGTATCTATCATATAAATATGTATGTATGTAAATGTACGTATATGTATGTATGTATGTAAATGTTTTGGTAAACAAGTTTTGTTTTCTAGAGCTGATATTTTTTTTTAGAATAAAAGTTTTGAATTTGTAATTTCGCTTAAGGGCAATTAAATGCGTAGTTATACTGGTGGTTTCAAAAGTAATTTTTTTTTCTTACAACAATTAACTACTTTTCAATTTACAAAATTCCACGAAAAATATTGTAGTTTATACTGCATATTCTCGTACAATACATTAGAATGGTACTCTAAGACACAAAAGTCTACAATAATTTTGGTTGGTCTAGAAACTGCTATAAAAATAATTGGTTCTAAAAATATTAGTCTTCGAGTAATTAAAACGTTTGTTTGTAAGCATTAGAAATTTAAAAATGCATACGTTATTGTGTACATACTTATATACATACGTTTGTATGAGTGAGATGTGAGTGCTTAATAGGCAAATTTACTTTTACTGTATTAGCAAATCTATCTAGAAACGTTGCAACAAGCTAAATATGTACGACTATAATACACAAAATGTAGGAACAACAAACAAAGACGAGCAATACTCTGCCTTTATGGAACAACAGCAGCTATGGAATCCCCCGGAAACGGCAACTAAACAGCAGATGAAGCGGATTCAGATGCATAAATGTCTTCTAGTTTTCGACTTAGCCCTATGATTTTAACTATTTCAGCAGTTTTATAGGCGAGAGTAAAACACATCTTGAGTCATCTCAATGACTTCCGAAAAACATATTGTTTGCTTGTGACGTGATAAATTTTCTTAAGGTGTCGAAAAATGGACACTGGGAAAATTGAGCTTTTTTCTTTTTGGTAAATTTATTGGCATACATACTACATATGTATATTATTTATGATTGCGATAATTCTACTTATTTCTCGTATCAGAATAGTTTTATTGACAAAAATATCAGCAACAGCTTTTCATATACATATGAAGGAAGTTTAGGGAAAAATGTTGCTCAAGCAACGAAAATATAAATTAAAAAACAAAATTTTTAAGTGAAAAAAGGTATTTATACAAGTCTCACCTTAAATGTTGTCACTCACACAATTCACTGAATCAACGAAATTTTTGTTCCAACCCAGACCCTCAAAGGAATTTCGAAATAAAACATAGCTCGCTGGATCAGCAAATGTTTTTCATGAAAGTATTCTCAACTTTGTTTCCGTGCTAAGGAACATATGTATATTTCGTAATTGAGAAATAATAAAGGCCTACCGTGCATTTTCCAGCAATAAATATGTTATTTTTAGATTATTACCTTCCATTAGCGTTTTATGTATTAAATATCTTGTGTTAAAACAATAAAAACAGAAAAGCAATAAAATCTCTGAACAAACCCTCAAATCATTTATAATTATATGTATTTATGCATATATACATACATATGTACATACATACATGTAAATGTATTTATGTATGTAAGTACATTATCCGTTAAGACACTTTATGGTCAGATATATATATATTTATGTAAATCATTATGGCATATCCTAAGGGAGTTTCTTTTAATTAAAATCTTATTTAAGAAACGCATTGAGCGGCAAAATCATCTGAAAAAGGTGTTACTGACAAAATGACGAAATAAATGTATTCCTCCCGGTATTGTGCCGGCACAAAAACAGTCAAATAAAAAACTATCAACATCACAATCAAAACGAAAATCGAAATCAAACGGCAACGAACTTTGCATATCAAGTTGGCTGGAAAAAAGAAAACGAGAAATTTTGGGTTTATGTGTTTTTTTGTTTTTTCAGATGCTGGCTGCTGTTGGGTTTGAAATGCGTGGTCTTTGCATGACGGAGAGAATAAAAGAAAGGGCTTAATGTTATTTATTGTATTTGATTGTGTCGTTGTGCAGATGCATTTCTCATCTTACGTGAACTGGGTGTTGTGACTTTTCAACAGGTTGTTGCAGTTTAAATTAAACATAAAAAATAAACACGAAATCGTAATACAACTATTTTTATATGCTGCGCTATGGAAGTTGAAGGTTGCAATAGTTTGTCCTTGCATTTGTCAAGTTTGTCTTGCGAAACTTCTAGGTTTATAATTTACTGTTTTATTACAATTAAAAATAACAAGATTGTCATCAGGACGTCATAAAAGTTAAAGTAATTTTCTTTTCTGAATAAAACAGGCAACATAAATTGAGGTTGTATAGGTGCATAATATATAACCTTTACTCTTCAGCCAAAAAATATTTTTCTTTAAATAACAGAAATGTACAAATAGTGAAATATATTGAACGTTATAAGAGTATTCAGTTTTTAGAGGTATCATCTGGTACCCAAAAGGAAAAAAATTCTCTGGTCTTCGAAAACATCCAGTATTGGAAGAAAAACTTATATTTCTGCTTTGCTTAAACCAGTAAATGTGGTGATGGGTTTAAGAGAAATTGTAGTAGATTTGTCCTTTTATCTGTCGTTAATGGTCAATATTATACATATTTGTATATTAAAACCTTAAGGTGAGAATCGTTTATTTTATGAAACGTAATATTAAATAAATAGCACTTCATTTTGTAAGTCTTTAGTTTTATTAACATTTTCAGTCTAGTAAATTTTTCTGTTGGGATGTAAAATTTTTGAAAAAATTTAAAGATCAGGGGACAAACCATAATTTATGACATTTTATATCACGTGTTTGAAAATGGATACATACATTGATGTTTGTATTTCCTTAATATCGAAAACCAATATTTAAAGTGTATACAAGCCGTTTTATTAAATTTAAAATATTTATAGGTACATACATACCTACAATATTTTTTTGTGAAGACCGAAGAAACTTCAAAACCGCTTTAATTATTTTTAAAAATCTATTTTCTAAACACGAATTTACTTTAAACTTTATTTATCAAACGACTTCTAATTAAGAAGACAAAAAAAGAAATCCAGCTGGAAAAATAATAATAAAAATGTTCTTACCTGTTTTTAAGAAAAACGCTAAGAACAATTAAACAAAATTCCTTGTTGTCTTCTCAGCTATCCCTCATCTAGGCGCATCAATGATGATTACAACTTTGTGGTTGTTTTTGTAGTTGTAGAATCTTTGAGAATGCCTTTTTATGATCTGCTTGTATAACAAGTAATTTGGAATTTCTCGCTGCCTCCTCTTCTCTGCTTCTCATATACTCTTTCGCTCTAGCGTTATTCACTGCTCTTCGTTTGCTGAGCCTTTTTCAATGCCAACAGTCCTTCTTTAAAAAAAAATATTAAAATGCTTCCTTCTTTCTTTGAGGAACGTTTTTTAAAACTTTAGGCTTCTGTTTTTTTAATGGTTTCTGTTATTTTTTAATTCCGATTTATAAAAAGCTCTTATTGTTGTACATAATTTAATCTTTTAAACACTAATAAGTACAAAAAAACGTTTAATTTAAAATAAATCGCATTGTACAGGAAACAATTTTGGCCACCGCAATATTTGCACCAACACTTTCGCACGATGTTCACAAACATTTACTTAAGATAAACTGAACACGAACGATCATCTCACGTACATATTTAGCAACAACATCAACAATAATAAGCATCAACATTCCAAAATGTTGGTACTCGTATATTTGTTTGTTTGCTTCAGAATACATACACACACTATGGGCAAAACATCAAACCAAACCACGCAATTGCCAAGTACGAGTAATTATAAACAAAGTTCTTAAGTACGTGAATGTATTGAATTTTTGTTTCTTTTTGTTTTTATTCTTTTAAGTATGTATATGTATGGATGTATGTACTCCAATTATCCAACGATTTTAGTTTTTGTTTTTTTTTTTGTCTTTAGGTTCACATTATTAAATCGATCAGTGTTCTGTTGTTGTTGTTCTAAATTTAGCACCAATCAGGAATTTAACATAAAAAAATTGAACCAAAAATGTGGTTCTGTTTATTATACATACATACATATATTTTCGCAGACGTTATCATTTGCTCCGTTTGTGTGTGTACCTGGCAGCTTTGCATTTATGTTTTCGTTTATTTTTTAATTGAAGTACATAAATATTTTAATATGCATGTATATATGTATGTATATAAACGTGTTTGAATGTATTTGTTCGAACCTCAATCGTTACTAAATTGCGCTCTTTACTCTTTTGTACTTATGATTTGATCACCTTTTACGCATTAGTTTTGCTAATGTTTCCGTTTCTTCAGACAACACGATCTTAAACGTTACGCTATCATCGCTGAGAAGCAACTGAGTTTTATAACCAAGTAAGAAGTATCTCAAACTAGTTGCAAACTTCATTAAAGTAAAAGGGGACCAGAGTTGTTTAGTTTTTTATAACAATAATTTTAAAAAGTACCATGAAATATGAGTATAATTAATTTTAGCCGACATTTAAGAATATTTGTCAGATATCAGAATGAAAAAATTCGAAGATGTTTAACTTTTCATTTATTTGTTGGCCAATACATGTCTTTATTCCATTGTACATTCATACATATGTACAATAAGAACACACATTCATATGTACATATATACATATGTATGTATATACAAATAGGCAAACATTATTTGCTGTAACTATTAGATCAAAATCGTTATTTTTTTAATAAAAAGCTAAGAATCCAATTGTTACAGTTCAAGAACAATTCGGTGAACATGAATAAATTATAGACAAAACGTAACAGTTGGCCATTAGTTTCATAAACATATTTTTTGTTATTTAATATATATTTATTTAAAACATTTAAATACTTCGGTTAAATTTTGAAATGGAATAAATTCTGCCAAAATGGCAACGCTGTCACGTTTTACAGAAAGTGCTTGACATCACTTGATGCCAAAATTTTGTGTGCTGCCCAGCCATTCTTTTGCATTGCTGCCAAGTTTGATTTTTTTCTAAACTAACATCAATTTTACCAACTCAATTTAAATACCGACCAAATTTTCAAATATAATATTAAACAACTTTTTTTAAGTTAACGAACTATATATGAATAATTCGGATTCTTCACATCTTCATATCTTATCCTACCCTTGTTGAGAGCACCTGAAATCACGAATATTTTAATATTCTCTGCATATTTTGTATTATTTTATTTTTTACTACTCCACTTGATATAGTAGGCTACATATATATTCTTTTAAATAAAAATATACAAGAATTATTTTCTTATATAAGAAAGAGAGAAATTGATATAAGATTGTGAACTTATCCTGGTTTTATATACAAAACGGCGCCATCTGGCAGCCTATTTTATTATAACAGATTTTTGGGTAAGCTTGGCAGCACTTTAAGAATTACGAATTTTATTAAAGTAATATTGAATTGAATAATTCTTTTTAAATACTCCAATTGCTTTAAGCTTAATTTTCGTAGAATGAAAGCAACAAAAATTAATTAAAGCAATTTTTTGCAAAATGTTTTATGTTTACGTCTGTATAACACATAAGCACTTGTTTGTTTGTTTGACGTTTATGGGCCGTGTCTACACCTAAAATCATGGCTTTTTTTTCTGTCTTTCACTTCATTTTTATTCCAATAAAAATTGTCAGTTCAAAACGAAATCTACGAGGAAAAAGATCAAGAAAGTGTTGTGGTGTGGTAAAAACGATTAAAAAACAAACAATTACTGCTTCATAAAACTATAGAAGTCGTTTTTCTGAAAAGGGGTTTGGTATATTAACTAATGTTTTTCTTTTCTAAACATTAAAACTAAATGGTAATTAATATACCATTTTCAAATGTAAAAATATTTTGCTTAAAAACAAAACCGCGCTTGAAGTACACCGTGTGTTAAAATTTATAAAGTGATTTAAATTCTATTTTTATGAATACATAAATAAGAATATTTGTGACTCATAACATACATTTTTTAAAAGCAATTGAGAAGCAAACGTCATCCGCAATAACATTTTTTTCAAGTTTTATTTGCTGAGCGCGTCGACCATACCAGCCATGGTCGATGCAATGCTTTCAGTTTTTTCTTTGCCTGCTGGTTGTGCATTTCATTAAACACTATTAATGTACTTGTTAAACGTAGTAGTGGCCCGAACACACATTTGCCCTTTTGCAGCAACAACATTAAGAAATAATTTTTCTTAAAAATACTTCATTAAGCAAATATGCGTAAAGTACATACATATATACAAGCGTACCTAGAACATAAACTGCATACAAAATGCATAAATTATTTTTATCATTTTTGCTTATGTTAGTACTAGTGGGTGTGGTCTTATTAATAGAGGTTTTTGTTGTTCTATTAAAGATAATTTGGAACGGAAATTTATGCATCCAGTGCATAGCAAAAGACGATGAATGGAGTTCAAAATAAACTGTGTTTAAATCCCACAGGGCTAAAAATATAAATTGTCACCATAGTTTGTATTTTTGAGGAACCTGTTGCTTTATTAGTTTAATGTTTGCATCGTATACTTACACTACTATGCTTAAAATTTTGCGGGTCAAACTTTGCACATCCACGAATATTTGCGACTGTGTTTTATGTGTATACACGTATGTACTTAAACAGCAATTTGTTTTAGTAAAAGAAAATGCCTACTTGTACAGACATTTTACCAATGAAAATTCTTTTTTCAAAACAACTATCTTTTATGTCAAGGTCGTTACATTTAAGGGTAGTCGTAGTGTGTACATATGTATGTATATCTCATGATACTTATGTATGTACATACATACATATAATGTTTTGCTTCTAGAATAAGAAATAAATATTGTCTCAAGAGTATTTGCTTAAGTGTAGAATACATAGTTAAACTCTTACCTGTTACCAATAATGCATAAATATAGAAGATGTGGTGTAAATGCAAATATATTTATGCATACATACGTACATATTGTAATCTTAATTCCAAAGACGGGAAATAGAGATTTTTAATCCATAAACCGATTTTTAGGGATGCATTTAAAAACATTAACAGTTATGTATTGTATATCACGTCTAGGCGATTCTTAAGGTATAAATAAGTTGTTTAACTGAAAGCAATGTTTTTAAATTGTTGTGTGAGTTTGGAAAATATAGGCACATCTTTTTCTTTCGATATTGATTGATTTTCGTAATGGTGCATATAAATTGCCTTTTTTATTTTATAAAAGCCCAAGTAGTCTGCCGATTCAATATTTTCTTCCAACTTTATTTTATTTTGTTGAGAGCTACAATGCACTATTCTTATACATATTTAATTTTTTCGTTAGAAAAAAGTTTTATAACACTTCAAGAAAATTCTTAGAAGTCTTAGTTTTCACTTTCTTTAATTGTAAATAATTTATGCTATGAAATTTACTTCAAAACTTTTGAAGAGATTTATCGAAATTTCTCAAATGTAAGATAGGTTTTTATATAAAATTTTTTTTACATAAAATAGTACAAAAACTTAAACAATAACTTAAAAAAAATAACCTCTGTTTATAAAAATTAGTTAAAACAAGTATTGGAAGATTTTTAACTGCGGTCACATAGGGTTTGAACAAAAAAATTCTAATACATATGTATGTATTTATGTCTCGACGTCATTACATGTCACCCAAATTAATTTTATTAACTTTATTTAATTTTTCACTTTTTAAGATGCTTTGCCAAAAGTCAATATAACGTCATACATACCTACATATCTACATATGCATTTATTTTACTTTTTTACTATACATTTTTGTTGTTTCTTTTTAAGATAAACTCGTTTACCTAAATATTTTTGCAGAAACCTTTTAAATGCAAACAATTGTATAATACCGCAACTAATACTGTAAATAAATACCTTTAATTCATTTTAGTTAAAAAAGCTAATGACATTTTAAGTGTTAAGAAATTTAAATACAAGGCAACATATACGAATCTTTTATGACAATAATGTTGGCTAATTCTAAAACATCCATTGAAATGTGTGGGGGGTTAATTTTTAAAAATATTAAAAATGTTCTGGGTTAAAAAAAAAATAGCAAAACTAAGAACTGTGTACTGTGTTTATATTTGGTACAAAAATTACAATCTACTGTTTCAGTAATTATTACTAGCCCAATCGGCAATAGCTACACAGGACAATCTCTCAGTAAAACCACAGCAAAAGTATGTTCATAACGTATGGAACGAACGCTTATAGGCTCAAGTCGCTTAAAGAAGAATTTGTTTATCGAACGCTAAAAAGAAGTTTGTTTCAATGAATTATTGAGGGGCTGACATAATCACCAGACAAGGCATTTGGAAATACCTGGCTTCTTACTTAGTTATAAGAATATCTCGACAAATGTTATAAATAGTAATTAATTTTTATTAAAGTTAATTCAAAATTTAGACTATTTTCTGCACTATCATTTTGTTTTTAACTGTTAATGGTTTATTTTGCACAAAACGCTGTTACTTAAACAAAAAAAACAATGTAGACACAACCACCAATAAGTCAACGCAAAAAGAAAAAAATCTGTACAAGTTTGCGATGTACATACATATATAAGTATGTTTGTAACTATTAAATTCGTTAGCAGACAAGTTTTGCAAAAACCAGTTTCTATGAATAGATTAAATACACTATTGAAAGAAAATATTATTTAGGATTTTCTTTCTTTTTTTCTCAAGAAGTTCTAAATTGCCTCTAAAACACAAAAATATGTATTGGGTATGTGTGTGTGTGTGTGTGTGCGGTAAAAGTAAAAACTCGAGTTTAACGCCCACAGATATAAAGTAGTTAAGCCTACTGTAGCTTTTCAATACTTATTCCTTAAATTATTTTTATTTTAATTTGTTTTTGATTTTCTCTTTTTAGTTTTTATAGTTAATTTGTAAATGATGTAAATTTGTTTTTCATTTTTTCTTTTTAGTTTTAATAGCTAATACTGCCATTGTTTTTTAATTAATCTCTCATTGAGATAAGCGAAGTTAAATTTAACTTATAGAACTGGAACTGACAACATGTTAAAATTTATACGTGGCAAAGGACAACAACCGACCGCTGAAAGGCAGCGTTTACAAAAGGAACTGTTTTCATATAAAAAGGTAAGATTCTGCACTTAATGTCAGCTGTGCTGTTCATAGATAACAACATTTTCAATTGAATGAAAAAGACAGCATAAAATTGAGGTTTAACCTGAAGGGATTTCAAAAAATACTCCACAAAAAAGAAGAATAATAAGAATTAAAATAAACTATATTTATTGTAGTTTCTATGATGCCCACAGGATTTTCACAATTAGTATTAACAAATTTATCAAATGTCAGTTTGGGTTGAGTATAATGGCCGCAAGCGTTCAGTGATTTCCATCTGATGCTAAAAAAGGCATTTTGCTTGAGAGATTAGCCAGTGGTGTATGCATACCTTAAGGCGTAGATATTTATCTAATCGCCGAATGACCTGTAAAAATATTGATAAGAAGTGGTATCGAGTTCCTCACATTTTTCTTTTTGTCGGATAGTATATAAATAGCAAATGCGGACCACCTATGAACAGTTTCATTCCTTTTTCAAACAAATGCTGGCCTATTGCACTTACTGCTCTGCCTCAACTTTCTTATTAGCTACAAAAACCTTCGCGGCCTGCTATCTACCCTTTTTGACGGTGTCTTTATTTTTGTCAGGTGTTTGGGTTATCCACGATGAAATGGCAAGTATGTATATGCGCGATAAAATTACCAACCCAAAGTGGTGAAACTTGAAAAAGCACCGTTTGCAATCGCACAAAACTTTTTTATCCACTCACTTTAATACCACATACATACATACATTGTTTCTTATCATTTTTCCATTAAAATAGCGACACAGTACTACTTAAATTAACAGTTTCATAAGAAATACTTCCATATACATTTCATGTACAAAAATTTTTATTTACTACATGCTATTTCTAAAGAGTTTTAAGAACGTTGTGTTCATTATCTTCTTATCAGAACCACTATTGCACAGTCTTTATTTTGTAGACTATTTTAAAACATGGTTGGAACAGAGGAAAAACAATTGTATTCGCTTTTTTATTGTGCCAGGCCAAAACATATGAGATCATCGCAAAAGATACTTTTTCTTTCAAAATTATTATTGGAAAACTTTAAAATAATAATAAAAGACTACGTATTAAATTTATAACCATGCAGTCTTATATTATATCTTTGATTTGCCATTAATGCAAAACAAGTTTTGACACATTTTAGAAGCCAATGTATTAATACAAGTTTCAATATAAACTTCATATTTTTGATGATAAAATGTATAAACAAATATGTAAGTATGTATGTATGTATGTATGTACATGGCATGCAAAAAATGTTGTTTTGTGGGCGCCTCAAGATTTTAGTTTTTGGGTGCAAAAAATGATAATAGAAAAATTAAGGTTGATACTTTCATCAAAAAATTGAGTAAAAGAAAGGTGCGCCGTTGTTGTAGTCAGTTTGCTTGTGTTGACTATTAAAAAACAATACAATTACAAGTTTGCATGCAATTCGAACATATTCATAATAAGTTTTCTTCATCTTTTTCCAAACTAGAAATAAATACTGTAGTTTGAAGCCAAATACGCATCGGAGAATATTTGTGGTTGTCTTCCGGTAATTTTTTTGCTTTCTTTATTTATAAAATTCTTAAATGAGTCACCTAATTAAAGGGATAGTTTATTTTCTGTAACACAATACTGATGTGAGTTTGTGTTTAAAAGTTTCTCTTTCTGATCAAATAATTCAAATTAATGCAAATTTAATTTTTAACTCATAACAACTTTTACAATAAGTACAACATGCATTGGCCTATGAATCTTTATGAATAAATTATTTAAATAAATCCAACAGTACTGTTTGCTTAAAAGTATGGCACGTGATAACAATATGACATCATCACACACTATCATTGATACCATATTTTCACAAAGATTTTCTTGCGTTTTATGTTTGAAATGACAATGCCTTTTGTTTAATTTGATTGTTGTGTGTTTACATCGAATAGAAATTTTCCGGATGTTTTAAATATACATATACCATTTCCGCTTTTTCTTTAATATAAAAAAAAGAAAAAAATTCAAGTGGCTGTGGTAATATACGCTGGTACCCTGGCTGCAAGTGTCCAACATAAAGACAAAAAAAAAATATATTTTGAAGAAAAAATTCAAGCAATTCAATCATCGTGAACAGACGACTCACGGTTGACTCCGTAATTTTTATGGTGCACTGAAAGACGACCTCTTGATTTTTATTTATTCATCCCTCAAATTGGTCACCCTACAGCCTCCACTATATACAGAAAAACTAACGGTTTGCCATTAGTGGAACTTGTATATTTACATTCATAATTTATGTACATTCAAAGTATTTTAGGGATTAATGAATTTTTGTTAACTTTTAATGTAATTTGAATCGTTTTTATTAGTTCTATTTATTTTAAATTAATTCATCTATTCTGAATAAATGCTTAATTTTTAGAATGTCAAGAGTGCATTATTAGCAAAAAAAACATTATTTTAGGTTAAATTTTTTAAAAGTTCTTTCTTTATATAATGTTACTTATCGAATTTAATACTTTTGACACAATTAATTTTCTGGAAAACACATGCAAGTGTGCACATATCGTCAACTGAAATGTGAAAATTAAAGTTAAAATTTTTTGAATCAGAAGTATTGAAAATGTTACTCATATATTTAAACAAGTACACTTTGTAAATTTACGCTTAGATTTTTTTACGTTTGAATATTATATCGTGTTCATAAATACAAACATTAATAGTGTTCATAGTCATTGGAACACTCCAAATCAGCTGGTATTGTGTAATCGGTGTTACGCAAAAAAATATGGCGATTTTTTCGTGAATTAGGACTTCATAACATTTCTATACCATTCGATATGCAAATTCATTATATTAATTCAAAATTAGAGTAAATTTTCGCTAATAAAAAATTTATTAAAATTTACGAAATTACATGAACTATTCGTTGTTGCTAACTTTATTTTAAGTTAAGTTTAAAACTTACTTTTCAAAAATACTGTTCACAAAATTATTAAATTTCACACCTTAATTTTCAAAGGCGTGACTGAAACAATCGAAAAAACCTTTACAGACATACATATGTATGTATGTATGTATAGTTACCTACATACATATGTACATACATATGTGTATGAATTAATATTCATGCATACCTATTATAAATTTTACATACTTATGTACGTATGAATTGTATCTGTCCATGTAGCTCCATATGAGTATTTTGTATTTTACGTTAAAAGGCAAAGCGGGGCAAATGACCTCATCAATTAAGAATGTTTTAATTCTTGAAAAGAAAAAGAACTATGAAATTTCATGACTATTTCTACATTCTTATTTAAATTAATTTCTTTCTAAATGAAAGTGAATTGTGAAGAATATTCACATATGTATGTATATAATTGAAGCACAAATGTGTATGCCGCGTTCGTGTTTCTCTATTGCATACGTATAAAAAATCAAATAATACATAATTGAAGATACAGTTAAAAATATTGCACTTAACTTCTAATGAACTACTTCATTTGTAGACTAAGTCCTCTTTCGAAAAAAACAACATGCAATTAAGATGAATGACATTTGGAAAGTTTCATGCACACACACACACTTTATTGATTAAATTGGTTTGCTTGGCAGTATATGAATTGTAAGAAGACCAATATAAAATTGATTTCTGGAAATAAAAAGCATTCTTTTTGCTTTGCATCAAACTATGGCTCAGGCATCAAACTTAAAAAGAATGAACTACTCTGTATTAAGTACAAATATGTATGTAAATGAAAATCGTTCTGTAAACGCATTTGCTAAAGGCGAGTAATGCTTTCCTATTAATTTTTGCTTTGACAGCTTCTACAGAAGTCATTATATTATGATGCTACGAATGTTAATAATTTATTTATGTATATTGATTTGTTAGCGCCATTTTAGTATATGACATTCATATTTTCAGAAACTCCTAAGAAACTAGAGTAGCCGAGAAAGATATTTAGCACGGTCGGTCCAACGGTATTCAGCACAAAATATGTGTTTATCTTCACACACATCAGTTTTGTAATTTTTTTTTTAAGTAAGATTGAGAGCCAGATTGTTGCATTATTTAACTGAAGCTCTTAATATAAACAAAAGAAATCATTTAAATAATTGTGAAATTAAGAAGACTTCTTAATAAACGAAAGTTAATTTTATAAACCTAAACTCAGATGACCTACATATATCCAATTGTATATAAAGTTTACACATATATGCGTAAGAAATTTACTAACTCAGGTGGTCATACTTTTTAGGGAAATTTTGACAGATGATTACTTGATAATGACCTTTAGTTAGTAAGCAAAGTGGATTTTGATTGCCGTTTATGGCACTGCCTTTACAATTTATTTCGAAGGCTTTTTAAAGAGCATTTCATTTAGAAGATATTTGAGAAAACTTCATATTTATATATACAAATGTACATATATGAACATATGTATGTACATACATACATACAAGTATAACATATTTTAGAAGCTTTGACAAAAGTTTTGTTAAATAGAATAATTTCTTTTTCAATATTTATACTCAACTATTATGTACTTTTTATTATTGTACATTTATAGCTCGTTATCAAACCAACTTGCATTAATCATTTTATGTTTTACCTATTGACTTAGTGTTTCATTTAAAATGACTGTTTGACTTTAGGTTTGTTTTTGATCGTTGTTATTCTTATCAGAAAAAACCGCAGAGCTTTTTTTTTCCTTATAAACAATAAACAAAACTAAAAAAAACCTGCAACATTTCCTTTCCGTTAGATCTCGTATATGTTGCAATAGATAAGATAACGTAAATATTTTTTGTCGAAATTTTGTTTGCGATGGTTACAGGTTGGTTAAATCTTCTGTTATTTTGACTTAAATATATTCAGGTCGTTATGTTTGATAAAAAAAAAAAAACTGATGGCCTTATTTATTAAGGCTGTTTTAAAGCTTACTGTACGTGGTTTGCTAAAGAACGCCTTCAGTAAAGGTCATCATTAACAAAATGTCGGCTAATTTCACATAAAAATTAAGCAAAATCATAGCCATAGTGTTAATGATTCTGTTTCAATCAAATTTCATATTAAAATAATATGTTTTCGTGTCAAAACTAAACATCTTTATATGAATTGTTGTGTTCCACAGCGAAAAGAATTTAGTTAAATTATTATTGTCTTAAAGGTATGTATTAAAAGTAAAACGACAGTGCTTTTGGAGTTTCGAGTATAAAACATGTTATTATAAATGTAAATCGTTAGAAATTTTGTTTTTATTGTAAAAATAAAATAAAAAAATCTTCAAACAAAATGTATTATTCTACAATTTAAATATTTCACATTCCGAAACAATATCTAACATACAATGAGCAATGCAGGAAAACCTATTTCTTTCTTTTTAAGAAAGAGATATAACACTGGTGGCAGGCATATACATACATACCTACAAACATATCAAATGTGTGCTAACTTGTGTTGGAAAGTGATAGTATAGATTTATTACTATTACGACTAGAATTTGCAATTATCATAAAACTTTACTTTAAGAAATTAAACAATTATTTGTTACTTACTAATTCATGTTTATAAATTGGCAAATAAACAGAAGTCTGCCTGGTCTTTTTCAATCGACTCACAAAGTTGCCTTTGAATGGTGCATCTGGTTCATCTGACTGATATTTTTCAAATAACAGCGAGCGAATACTATTCCTAAACAGCTAAGCTCCAGCAATACCAATAGTTGCTCAATTTAGTTACTTAAACAAACAAAATTTGCCGTCATGTGTAGGAAATATTTTTGTTCAACGAGGTCAGTTCAAGTTGTATTTAAGCTGCTTTCGAAATGATCTCCAAAAATAGTAGAGACAAAAAAAGAAAACAAAAACTTATGCTTTTTTATTAGGATGACCAGTTCCTTTTTAAAATTGATCTGAACTGCGGGTCTTTTGTTTGACATAAGTAGGCCGGCCAAATAGTGTCTTTACACAGATTCATCGAAACACACAGTCGCCGTGAGTGTTTGGCCTCCTCTGACAAAGAATATTGTATGTGAATTGATCATTTATAAGAAGTTCTGGCTGTGGCTGAAACGTAAATCGAATAAATAAAGCTGGGCTAATGTCTGATTAATCCAAATATGAATTGAACTGATGTTGTCATGCAAATTTGCCGCAAAACGTCGGTAGTGAGCCATTGGCAAGTTCTACAGTGGTTCTGACCACTATTTGTCAATTGCAGTGAGTCACCTGTAGACTGGAAAACCGATAACAAAAATAATTAATTATTAAGCAATATTATTGAAACGTGAAAACCCGAATATGTAATATTTTTCTTATGTATTAGTTTTCTTGAAAAATTATCTGGCCGTCTTTTACACAACCGTGCCTTGAAGCTACTTCAAGTATTTATAAAAAATATCTTGTTTTATTTTTTCCAACATGATTTTTTCAGTTATATAAACATTTTGCGAAGTTATGGGACAGCCCTAACTCGAATGTATTCTCATATGTACATCCATACATACATACATATATGTATGTAGGTACATGAATGTTAGTATCAAATATTAATTCATGGTGCATGACATAAATTACTACTACTGCCTCTTCCACAAATAAGCTGTTTTATTTTTCGCTTAACCAAATTGGGTTGAATGTGAACACAAAGTTTCCAGAGACCACAACAGAATGGAAATAACATACAGAAATAGTAAATCACAACTGGTTTAAAAATTCAACACTTAAAAACTTTACTCGCATTCGCCATGAGATAATGTTTTACTTTTTTTGTTTGTTTTTTCTTAAATGATTGAGTGAGTGAGTCTTGTTCGAGCGTATAACCGAATGTACTCGTACATATTCTTCAACATGACTGCGGTAGCTGCTTGAGTTAAACATGAAACTCAAACTAAGAAAAGCAACTCCAGGTTCAAAACTTACAAAAGAAAATGAAAGAATACAAAACTATTAAAGTGTAAACTTGTGAGTAAGAGTGTGTGTGTGTGTGTGTGTGTACATATGTATATAAACTACAATTATTTAACTTAACTATAACACAACATTATGATGGTTTTTGGTAAAAGCATTTTATTGCCTTTTTCATTTCTTCAACACGACTCAAATGAACTTTGTTTGGGGCTTTTTAGTTTTGTATCATAAACCATGCGAATCAGTTAAACAATGTTATTTTATACAGAAGGTTTTTATAATATATTACGTTTTGTCGCTGGTGGCGAAGAAGATGCTAACGGCGGTCACCAAGTTCAAAAGGTACATACACTAATAACAAGCAGCCGAATAATATTTAATGAAAGTTGTGATCAATTAAATGTAACAGGAAAATTTTATTTGATTTTCTATTTTGCTGCTCCGTTAATTCGAGAGCAAAAAGTGAAAATTTACTTTTAGTTTTAAGTGAAAATTCCACACAAATTTATACATACAAATGTACATATATTTATGTATATGTTTTCCAACTACACTCTTCAATTACATACTTTGTTAAATTCTGGTTAATTGTACTTGTTTTGTCATAAATCTTAATTGGAACATGTTTATTGTGCTGAAGTACTGCAAAAAAGAAAATATTAGCGCTTGCACAATTAGAAGCACATTAAAAATGTACATACATATATTTGTTGAACAGAAAAGTTTGTCCAACTTAAAATTGCTTTGTGAAATGTAATGCCATGTTATTATAGTTAAGTCCACGTAGAGTTAAGCATCGAACATCTCCGGGATAGTACAAATCAAAAACATATTTTTCTAGCACTCACTGGACTGGCTGGAAATCGTATTTGCGTTCAGTACTTAAAATTGCAAGGAAGAATGTGTTCCAGGTATAATAGGATGAAAATATAGCTTAAGTGTAAGCACAAATTTAGTTTATTTTTTGACATCCGTCTTTTCGAATACTGACAAAACACGAAGCATTATCTTCAGCGCTCTCAAAAGTCGTACGAGTTTGGGAACTTACCTAAACTTTTTTCAGTGACCGCGACAGCCATCAACAGTTTGTAACTGGAGTGTTCTAATGACTTTCGATGATTCGAATTCGGGAAAAGCCCTTTTTGGTTAGAGCCAAATCGTCGATTAAATAAAAGTCTGGTAAATGTGCAAACTAGTTGAAGCTTTCGGATCCATGAAATACATTTACACAACTGCTATATATTTGCAAATGCAAAGGTAATTATTTTCATTTTCTCTTTAAACTTTGACGGTCGGTTTGCAAGTCAACTATTTCGTGTACATACTTTACAAATTAAAATAAAAACAAATTTAATTGTTAAAAGTATTACAGTGATTCTAATTCAATTCTTGTTTGTTCATTCATATTTCTTTGAAGGAATTAGTGCAGAACGGTAAAAAAAAAGAAATAGTCAACATACATGAGCAACTTTTTATATAGAAGTGGTATAAACTTTTGATGTACATACAAACATACATACTTATATGCAACAAAACGGAAACATTTATTTTAGAATATACGTACGTACATATGTATATACGTATGTATGTACATATGTGGATAAGTATTTACGTACAAAATCTAAAAAAAAAACACATTTCAAAGTTGTTCAGCATAATTCGATTAAAAATTCAATCGATTAGTTTTACTAGAATCTGTAATCAGACTACAATAGTTCCATTGATTCATTAGTCGAAATGGGTACTAAATTCTGCTTTTTATGAAACTGATTTAGCGAAAGCATTTACATAGTGGCGCAAAGTAAATAACCAAAATTTCATATATGCACATACATACATACATATGTATGTGTATGTGCTTGATTTTTGTGACAATGTAGTACCTGAATTTTTTATTTGTAATTTTTAGACTACTCAACATGGTTTTCCACACAAACCATCGTCGTTGGCTTACGATCCGGTATCAAAATTGATGGCAATTGGCACACAAACAGGCGCAGTAAAAGTTTTTGGACAACCGGGCGTAGAATTTTACGGCCAACATACGTTTATAAACAATTCGGGAGCCGAGCTAAATATACAGCTCATAGAATGGGTCTATGGTACAGGAAGGTTGTTGTCGTTGACTGCTGCCAACCAATTGATATTATGGGAACCCTCTGGTGCAACATTGGTGGCTATTAAAGTGTTGCCTTTCGATGGCAAATTGAAAAAGGTATCCTCGCTTTGTTGTTCACTCAACAACGATATCGTTTGGATTGGCACAGAAGGCGGAAATGTTTATCAATTTGATTTGCAAACCTTTTCGGTAAGAGAACCTGTTATATATCATGATGTGGTACTGGAACAGATACCACCTACTTACAAACTTAATCCTGGTGCAATCGAAGCTATACGCCAGCTACCCAATGAACGTAATAAGTTGTTGATTGCTTATAACAGAGGCCTGTGCGTATTATGGGACTTGGAAACATCGTCTGTAGAGAAAACATATGTAGCACCCGGTCATGGACAAAGTGTAGGCCTATTTGTAAATGCTAGTGGCTCACAGTTTACCTGGTATCATGCTGATGGCTCGTTTGCTACCTGGAATCTAAACAATACAGATCCGCCTAAAAATGTTAACTATGTACCGTATGGTCCAGATCCCTGTAAGAGTATAAATCGTTTATTTAAAGGCAAAAGAGGGTAAGTTCGGCTTTGGTCTAATGAAAATCCAACTAAATGTTTCTTATCGGCAGATCGGCAGATCTTTCAGTCTTTTCTGGGGGTATGCCCAGATCCGCTTATGGGGATCATAACTGTATATCGGTACATGCCTCAGATGGCAACAAAGTTTGTTTAGATTTTACTTCTAAAGTAATTGATTTTTTTGTTACCTATGAAGAGAAAAGCGATAATGCCGATGTTCTTATTGTTCTTTTGGAAGAAGAGTTTTGTGCGTACGACTTAACCGATCCAAAAGTTCCACCCATAAAGGCTCCTTATTTACATTCGGTACATGCCTCCGCTGTGACCTGCAACTATTTATCATCTCAAGTTACAGCAGAAGTTTATGAGCAAATTTTGAAAGCAGGCGAAGAACAAGACAAACACTACAGTAGTGCTGAATGGCCTATAAATGGGGGCACTTTACCTGATAACGAAGATGCCGATAACCAATGCATTCCCCAGGAATACGAAATTTTGTTGACTGGTCATGAAGATGGTTCTGTTAAGTTTTGGGATTGCACTGGTGTCGTTCTCAGGCCAATTTATAACTTTAAAACTGCTTGCTTGTTTGGGTAATGTTTTTTGAAAGGAACTCGTTACAATAGAAACAAAAAAATCATTATTTCTTTTTATGTCAGACATGAAAATCATGATGATTTACCGGCCGAAAATTCTGAACCAATCGACGAGTCCGAGCCTCCTTTCCGCAAAGCTGGATTGTTTGATCCTTATTCCGATGATCCACGTTTAGCTGTTAAAAAAATTGCATTTTGTCCTAAAACTGGGCGCCTCATAGTCGGTGGCACTGCTGGCCAAGTTATTATTGCCCACTTCGTAAGCGACGAAGAGCTAAAAGTACCCATAAAGGTCAGCTCTATGAATTTGGTTAGCGACCGTGATGGTTTTGTTTGGAAGGGACACGATCAACTAAATGTTCGCGCATTTTCCGAGCCTGAAGATGAAACAGTCGGCGACGAAGGCGTTCATATAACAGGGATATTGCAAGTATTACCACCCGCCAGTATTACCTGTTTAGCTCTAGAAGCTGCTTGGGGTCTGGTAGCCGGTGGCACCGCTCACGGCTTAGTATTATTCGACTTCAATCTATTCCTACCAGTTTTTCATCGCTGTACTTTAAATCCTAATGGTAAGCTTAAGATAGTTCTTGCAAAAATATAAATTAATTCGGCGATTACATATACCCCGTACAGATCTAACTGGTGCTGGTGAACAGTTGTCTCGGCGCAAATCATTTAAAAAGTCATTAAGAGAATCATTCCGTAAGTTGCGTAAAGGGCGTTCGACTCGCAATAACCCCTCCAGTCAAGTGCCAACTACAGTAAGTTTTCTATGTTTTATTACCAAAGTTTGTGTGCTAAATGGATGTTTATTTAGCTGGAGGCCCGTCCTGTGGAGCGCCAAGTTGAAGCAAGATCATCTGCTGACGATGGCATGGGCTCGATGGTGCGTTGTTTAATATTTGCTAAGACCTATATAACAAATGGTAAGCAATTTAAGCCAGAAAATAATTTGAACAAATATCAAAGAACAACTTTTTGTTTATGAATAGTAAACCTCGCATCACCCACCCTGTGGTCGGCCACTAACTCCAGTACAGTTTCAGTATTCTTATTGCATTTACCGCCCACACAAACTAGCGCCACTGCTAGAAATTCGACTGGCATTGATACAGCACCACCGCGTCGAGTGTCTGCACAGTTAGCCAAAGAAATTCAACTTAAACATCGGGCTCCTGTAGTAGGCATTGCAGTAATTGATTCCACCGGATGTCCAGTGGATCAACTCTGCGGTGGTAATGGCGTACAACCACATCGTGTTATTATTGCATCAGAAGAACAATTTAAGATTTTTTCACTGCCGCAATTGAAACCCATTAATAAATACAAATTAACGGCAAACGAAGGAGCCCGTATAAGGCGCATACATTTTGGTTCTTTTTCATGTCGCGTTCCCAGCGAGATCATACAAGGTGCAATGGCAAATAGTTCGCCTACAAAATCAACCAGATCGCAAGAACACACTGAACCTGCAAACACAAGTGTGGCCTCGGCGGGTACTGGTATTGGGGAACATTATCAAGAAATGGCTTTGATATGCCTGACAAATTTGGGTGATATAATGGTTCTTTCGGTACCCGAATTAAAGAGGCAATTAAATGCTGCTGCTGTTAGAAGAGAAGATATAAAGTAAGTGCAAGCATTCATTAACAAACAAACAAACAAATAATTGACTAAAATAAATGAAATGTTTTCAGCGGAATTTCTTCGCTTTGCTTTACAAATTTGGGCGAAGCCTTATACATGATGTCTTCCTCAGAGCTACAGCGCATATCACTGGCAACTTCTAAAGTTGTTTATCCTGAGGGAACAATAAACCTCGAACCCTTACAAACAATTGAAACGGCTGAAAATGATAGTGCGGATCAAGAGTCGATTAAAGAGAACGGAGATGAAGATGCTGAAGTACCTACTGCTACAAAACGACCAATAACTGTTACCTCCGCTACAACTTCATCGAAAATAAATGAAGATCATGCCCCCGGCCTAACTAATGGTATTGCCGATGGCAATTCACCCAATCGGGCTAACGAAACTATCACTAGTTCAATGGGTGACATTACAGTCGATTCTGTTAGAGATCATCTAAATACAACGACCACCACTTTATGTTCTACTACCACCGAAGAAACAGTTGGTAAGTTATGCTGCGATAACTATTTTTCGTCCTTAATTTATATCAATTTCTCACTTCAACTGCCTTTTGCACGCCCAAATCATTTCGTCATTGCATCTTTAATATTATTATTTTTTATTACAAACTTGCAATTTTTACTTTAAATCAACAATATTCTAGTTATTAACTTAACGATCATATCAGATTTGTCGGAAGCTTCTATTTCATTATGCAATTTAGCAAGACCATTCCATTTCATAGAACTGTTGTTCATACATGTAATGTTGGTAAAAGTGTTGTTTAATAACTTTTGCATACTTTCGTTACTTACACAACACCCAATTTGCTTTACAGATACCGGCAGAAGAATGGTTTAGTAGTTTTTTATTTTAATACAAAATATTTTCTGTGCATGCCAAATTTTTGCTTTAATTTAACAATTAATAAGGTAACTATTGAATAAATTAAATTTTTTTTTGCTATTTTATTTATGTATTTCGTAGCACTAATAGACAAAAGCTAAGTGCAGTAAATTAATTTCAATAAATGTATGTATGTATGTATATTTTTTAACAGGTCGTCTGTCTGTTATGAGCACACAAACAAATCAAACTTTAACAAGTGTTAATATGAAAGATGTTAACGATATTAATATACCCAACTTAATGGATCTGGCACCGTTGAGGTAAGTGTAGTTTATACGAATTTTTGTTTTTTTAATGAAAACAACGTGGCAGTTAAATTAGTTTGTGTTTCTTAAAATTCAGAAATCTGTTCTGTTTTCAATTTAAACATTGAGTCTGTGTTTTTAAAACATTTATACACAAAACTGAACGAAACTGAACAGTCAGAAATCATAAATGTAAGCAATAGATAAAGTTTCAACAATAAAGTTCGTAAATAGCTGCAAGTCAGTTTTTTGCCCATCAAAACACTGACCAACGATTATTTTAATACATAAAAACAATTTATTGCAGCTTGTAGTTGTTCGATCTTTCGATCACTTTTCTTATATAACGAATGTTAATTAGTGCTCAATAGTTCAATGTTGCTTTACATGCATTTAAACTCTTTTTAAGTCTCTTAAACGAAGAGCAGAGTTGTTTGACGTTTTGATCAAAAATAGTAAATTATTTACAAGTACAAGTGTCTAACTTGTAAAATTTACATTCACTAACAATTGTTTAATTACTAATACCCAGATAACGACAATGTGATCTATGAAACAGCGTATTTTCTATACCATTTGTAAACAATTTTCGTTTCTTTGTTTTCACATGCATACATACATACACATACATATGTTTTCTCATAGCACAGAACATTCTTCCACCCTGCAATCGCCTACATACATACGTACATACGTATGTTGTGGCATATACTAATTCGACTTAATAACGACTTTAGCTCACCGCCGTTTGTTTCCCTTTCAATTTCACCAAAAAAAGTTTAAAGGTTTACATGGCAATTGCAAAAGATTACGGGATTTTATCGCATTAGTGCAAAACTCCGTTTGATTTAAAAAGTGCTGCCAAGTTTTCGCACAACTACCGCAAACTTAGTAGTAATTCCCCTCGTTTTTGCTTTGAAAAGAACAATTTCTTTAAATAAAATTATTATTCGAAATTTCTATTGTTTATTTTTAAAATTAAATCTAAAATCTTATTTTCCTTTATTTTAGCAACACAACTGAGACCAGCACAAGTTCAGTTGTCATCAAATCTGTAATAACCAGCATTTCTCATGAAAAAACAAATGGTGAAGCCGAAGTTATAACTACAAAAACAACAACGCACGAGGAAAGCCAATTCTAAAAAACAGTATAATTTTTAAAGCGTTTTTTTTTTAAGTTGTCTTTTATTAATTTATCTTTATGTCACTTCAATTTCTGTAGGTTATCTGTTATTTTATGTCTAATTCTAGAGGATTTAGATTTTATTTGAGATGTTTTGTCCAGTTTTTCTTTCGATCTGTTTACTAGTTTTCATTGATCTACATATTTTCGTATACATATATCAGAATACGAACGTTTTAAAATCCTGTTTTTCGTATCTCGTTAACGCATTACAATTTTATTTTTAAATTTTAAGAAATTTATTTTACTTTTTTATATCATATTTCACCTGAAACTTATAATTTGACACTCACTTTATTTTATGGAAATTATAAATTTATGAAAAAAGAACAAAAAAAAATACAAACGAGCATTTATCACAAAAACAAAATCATTCGTAAAATTAAAGTACAATTCCGCAATTGCCTTATGTACTTTTATAAACAAGCATTTTTATAAAATAAAAACGGCAATAATTAAATGTATTTTACATTTTCAATAGCTTAGAATAAAAAATATTGTATCCTTGTTGCGTTTTATTTGTTTAATTCGAGCCTCATTTTAATGTTTATTTAAATGCATTTCAAAGTTTATATATATTATTTTATTTTTTTTACCGTATATACATACATTCAGACATACCTATTTAGTAAATCAAATATATTTTTATACATAAATGTATGTATAATGCATGTATCTAAATGAATAGCAACAAAAATCAATTTGTATGTGGAATAGTATTTTTGGACTTTTTATAATACATCAAAAATATAATTTTTTATATTTATATTGAAAAAGATAATAAAAAACGATAAAACCCCAGCAATTACTTTTTTTAATTAAAAATTTTAGTCAATAAAAAAGTTTTAAATTTACAGGTCCGAACTAATCTGCTAAGAAAAAGGAAGTTTTATGATATAAATTTAGGGAAGTGGGATGCTATAAGTTGAAAAAATAACTAAATTCAATTAATTAATTGCCTAAAAAATAATTTTCTAGGGTGATAAGGTGTTTTGGAAAATTAATTATAAAAAATACACATTGGAAATAATTTTTGTTATACAAGTGATTCACTTTTTCCAAAAATCTCAATTTCATTCATTTTAGTGTTTAATATTTCTTTGTAGCTTAACACATTTATAGAACAGCTGATTATTATAACGACGGGTAAAGCGCGGAATGTAACTAGAATTTTGCAACGCGTAGAAAGTGTATACTTTCTTCAGCTTAACGTATTATTCGGTGCTGTTCTGAATATCACATTTTTTAAAAGTGATTTGAAGTCACAAGAAAGATTTTCTGTGTATCAATTTTTGTGTGTGACTTTTTGAAATCACTTCGTTGTGTTTTTGAGTTTTCTATAATAAACGTCATAATAAATTAATCACATTAATTAAAAAATAGGTTGCTTATTAAGTTTTTATGTAATTGGTTGTTTTATTTAAAAACAAATTTTGTACCAGAAAGACATGTGTGTCTGATTTGAAATCTGGTGATTTTCAGGGCATTCCTGTTTGTATGTTATTTTCTGTTGTTACTTACGTGGTTTTACATTTCAGCGGTACATACGGTTAGTACGAAGCCCATAAAACTTGAATCATTTCAATGGAAACTTGATTTGTTTTTATTGCTTTACACGCTGTACTTCAACATTTATTTTAAGGTTTGCCCAATTAAAGCTTCAGTGCACTCTCTTTATTTACAACGAAACAAAAATTTCAATTTGAAACGTTTTGATGAGTTTCAAACAGGTGTTTTATTTAAAATCAAGAACTTTTTACAAAAATATTTACATATTTTCCGTCAGCAAAATTTATATGCAATTCTTCAGGGATTCTTAATATAAAATATAAATATTTACGTACATAAAACCACATACAGTTCAACCATGAATAACAACGTATGTAAATACATACATACTTGTGGCGTTTTATAGAATAATAACAGCTTAAGTTGAATTTTGAAACTGAGTAGATATTACATTTTTGATTCTCCAAATCTGTTTTTTGCGTATTATTTGATGATCTTGTACATATGTATGTACATGTGTATCTAATTTTTCTTGGAAATATTTCTTTAAAAATTGCTTTGTTCCTGCAATGAAAGGCCACAGACATGTATGCATGTACGTACATGTGTGCGTATTTCAGTTTTAACAAGATTAATATCTTGTTTGTGTAACGCACTCGCGACGACATTCCTCATAGGTGAGGAAGTTGTTGCGATTCCCACCACAACCAGAGTAATAAAAACTCACACAGCTCCTGGTCTTGTTATCATATGCATAACGCAATAACTTGCCACGGCATAAGCCTAAGAACTTTGGTTCTGAACAAGCTGAACAAAGAAAAAGAAAACATGACATTCATTTGTTCAAGAGCGCACTTACATCTATACATATGTACATATTGACTTACATTTACTAACTGCTTTGGCTTCAAGCTTTTTTTCGAGCTGATCTGGTGCCACCAAGCGCCAGAGTAGAGCGTTGGCCAGACAAATTATTATTAACGAATAGCTAAGGCCCATGACGGTTAACGAATCCTTCAGGCCAGATTTAACTAAATAAATAAATAAAAAACTCAAAAAATGGTTCTATTTGTGCAAATATTTTGTTTTACCCTGTTTGCTTTGCTTTGCAATAATGGCAATTATTTTCTGTTTGTTAAAGAATACGTGTCTTGCGGTATGTTAAATTGTTTACTTAAAAGTACATACATACATATATTTTAAAAGTCTGTTTTGTTGAAAACGAAAAAAATTAAATGTATTTTTCAATTATGAAGTTTTTAGTGCAAAAGTCACGTAGAATGAGAGGGCAGGTAGGGCACTAAAGTGTAACAGAACACAAACATTTGTTCTTATCAAATACATACTTATACTATTATGTTAAAGATATCTACATAAATCGAAGTTTGTAAAAAATACATACACACATATTAAATAAATGAAATTGCCACCCTGCATGTTGTCTGCCAAACGACCGATTCAAAACTGAAGTTCAAGTTCGCATTTACATAAACTACGCTCTAAACATTAATATCTCGTAAATAAGCAGCCATTGTTACCACATGAAAATGAGCTGCTGAGGGCTCCATTATTCGGTCAGTTGAAACGGAGATGACATTCACAGGTGACACTTTTGCGTTAGTGGAAATCGATCATAAATAAAATTTCCATATATTCGTTTTATCTACATTCATATAAACATACATTCGTACATATATATATATGTGTGTGTGTGTGTACAATACGTGAAATATGGTAAGTCAATGTTAGGCAATAGTTTTGAAAAAATTCCCGAAAACCACAAGAATAGTTCATTTCTTTTGTAACTTGTTTGTGGAGATGTGCGGCTATTGTAATTTTTCCTTGAGCATAAGCAAATTTTTTAAAAGCGATCATATTTAGCAGTGCGTGCGTTTATTTTCACGTGCTCACGATTTTTCTTTTCCCAATACGCAGCGAACGTGAGCAAATGTAAAAGCAATCATGTATGAGACAATTTCAAAATAGTCGGAATATGGCAAAAAGCATGATTTTCCACACAGTCATGCGTGAGCGTGTTCGATTAGAAATACACTGAAACTCATGAATCCAGATATAAACTAGCCTGAGCGTGTAATCGCAAATATGGCAAAACGCACGAATTTCCATGCTCTTGCGAAAAAAAAAAATTGCACAAATTAATATGGATCTATAATCTATATATCTATACTTGTAGCGTATCGTAATCGTGCCAGTTTCCGTTCACAAAAAGAGATTTAAACGTGTTCACAGCCACACGGATTTCTTGTAGTAGATGCTAAAAGAATCTGATTTTTTGCGAGCTCAAATATTCGTTAAAAAAAAATGTTTGTCCGATTCTTGACTTGTCATTGTTTGCTGGGTAATAATTCGCGATTTTACTTATAGCTATTTGACGCCAAGTTTTCGTAACATACATTGTATTTGCAAACACAGTTCCTTTTATTTTACGATTTACTTTCTCTGTGCGTTGCATTGAGGGGAATTGCAAATAAGTTCTTATTAATGTTTGTTTTTTTTTTTGTTTTTGTTTATTTTAAAAATAATCAAAAATATTGAACTTGTTAAAATCTTATTTCAAAAAGAGCCGTTTTTTTACCTTCTAATGCGTTCTATAATTTCTTTAACGAATAATACACAAAATGTATGTATTTACATGCCAGAAATAAATTTAAAAAACAAAAACGCATTTAATAAGTTGATTGTTGCTGTTACAGTCTAATATTGCATTAAAAGGTATTATTTAATAACTAATAGTTTATTGTATTCCATCTTTAGAACAGTTTGGAAGACACTTTCTTTTAAGTTCTAATTGAGCGAAGAATAAAACATACAAAAATTACATCATCTTAATTTAAAAAAATATGGCTTTAAAAAATAAATCCGTGTTTTAAATATTCTCAAGGCTATTTCGTTTTTTTTGTGGTTGTTTTTGTTTTGTTTAGAAATCTTTATCCCAGCCAGTGACGTCGTCTGGTGGTGGCCCCTCTGGATCCGGTGGATAGTCATCGAAATTTGTGGTATCCGTAACACTTTTTACTGTTGGCTTAATTGGCGGCTCAAGCGTACGATTTTGTAGTCCCCACCAATAGAAGCCATCGAACCATCTGAAAAATGTACATAAATTCAGTTAATTTGGGGCACTTGTTGCACGATCTCGAACGTTTCGCCATCAAGATCTGTAAACAGGAATTTAGTGGTCTTACTTGTGCTTTTGGATTTCACTAATTCCACCACGCTGATATCCCAATCGTTCAGCCGGATTATCTCGACACAATTTCTTTATTAAGTTACGGGCATTACTTGTTATATTACGGGGGAATTCAATGGCATCGATTCCTTTCAATATAATATTATACGTTCTCATGGGATCAGAACCGGTGAATGGCGGCGTACCTTTAATACATTTTTCAAAATACATTAACAAAATCAAAGTAAAAGTTTTAAACTAAACACACCTGTCAATAATTCGAACATTAAAACGCCCAACGACCAATAGTCAGCACTTATGTCATGACCGCGATTTAAAATGACTTCGGGTGCCACGTACTCCGGCGTTCCGCAGAATGTCCAGGTTTTGCGACCCGATTGCAGTTTCTTAGCAAAACCAAAATCCACCAACTTCACGTAACCCTTTTCATCCAGAAGCAGATTTTCAGGTTTTAAGTCTCTATAAATAATGTTGCGCGAATGCAAATAATCAAACGCCTCCACCACACAGGCCGTGTAAAATCGTGTCGTTGAATCATCGAAGTTGCCCTTGTCACGTAAAATGGTCCACAGTTCACCACCCAGACAACTTTCCATAAGCATATAAAGATATTTTTTGTCTTTAAATGTTTTGAACAGTTTGACAATGAATTGACAATTTGCTTCGCCCATGATTTCTTTTTCGGACATGATGTGTTGTTGTTGGCGTGTTTCAACAATTTGCGCCTTTTTCATTTGTTTCAAGGCAAACGAACGATTACTTTCACCGGCAATTTGAACCAGCTCCACACGTCCAAATCCGCCAACACCCAGAGTTGCTATCACACGCAAATCGGTGAGATTGACATCACGGAATTCTTCATTGATTCTACGAAAGATATTAATAACAATTTCCAATTTTGTAGTTTTGACAGCAAATTTTACTTACTTTCTTCTCTCCAGGGTGCCTTCGTCATCATAACGGTGCTTAATTTCATCCAAATTCGATATAAGCTGGTTAAATGTTTCGCGATCGATAACCAAACAGGTGACGCCGTCAGGTGAATCGCAAATGATGTTGGCGGTACGCAAGTCATCTCTGAAAAAGAAAAATTATTAAAAACGTGACCGCTTTATAAGTATAAAGAAGTAGAAGTACATATAAATCAAGTTAAAAAAAGAAAAGTTGTGAACACAGCGACTTCATAGCAGGTAGAGGCGCCAATACCAAAGACAACAAAAGCCGGCGAAATGTTCGCTAAGTGTCATGAATGTCGAACATGGTGGTGACATGGCTGCGATGTCACCAGCAAATGACTTACAGATACATGTATGTATTGGAAGCAGAGAAGGTAAAACATACCCAAAGCACTTGACAAAATAAAGTTTCATATATGAATTAGTATGCAGAACTTTAACGCTACGACGTCTAGTATTTTTAATTAGCGACTTAACAAAACCTGTATCAACTTACCCTTGCAAGGCCTTCTCTCCAAAGAAATCTCCTTTGCTTAAAGTGCGTATGAACTTTTCTTCTTGAGTGTTCGGTTGCTTGATGGTCACTCTAACGTGGCCCTTTGAAATAATAAAGAACGTATCGCCCCTGGCCCCTTGACGCACAATATAATCACCCTCTTGATAATGAGTCTCCTCCAGAACATCCGATATTTTGATGAGTGTGTCCTCCTGAAGATTTTTAAAGATGGGCACACTGTAATTGAAAAGAAAAAGAAATCAATAAAAAAAAAAACAAAAAAGTCAACAGGAAATTGAATTTTCAAAATTCAATTAAATTAAATATTAAACAAACAGTAAAATATTGTGCAGTTTTATGGTTTTCAACTCTTGTTGCACACAACATTATCTCATTCATAGGCAACAACAACATCCTCAGTCATCGAACTTTTTCTATTTCAAGACCATCGTCGGTCGTCTCATTGTGTACGAACGAGTACACATGCGGATGGATGGATGGATGGATGGATGGATGGATCGTGGCGCAAGTTTTTATTTAATTTGGAAAAACAGAAATATTTAAAACAGAAATGAGAGAAAGTTTTATTTGTAAGCATTTTCAAGCATCACTGCCACCAGTAACCAACTACATGATGTCGAATATGGTTGGGCCAGTTGAGACTGGTTGTTTCGTTTGTTTGCGGTTTCTTACACTATTTTTATGTTGTTTTTTTGTGTGTTTTTTTTGTTTGTTTCAATGTTCCACGATAGGCCTTTGGCAAACAGAGAAATACTTAAACATGTGCATAACTATAGTCTTGATTAGAGTAGGGTCTATATGATGGCGGTATTACCAATGGCCATTGCAATGTGGTCGGTGGCCATACGGCGATGAGCACCACCACCAACCACCGCACCGCTGCTCCACTCGTTTTGTTTCATTACAGACAGCATTAAATGTTCATATTATGTATTTGTTGCTCTTCATTAATTGCTCAACTAGTGCTGGTATATGGAAAATTATTATTTTGTTCATGCTTTTTTTACATACATACATACAGACATGTGTAAGAGCCAATATTCCCTATTTGTTTGCAGTACATTTTACAAATGCCACATATTAGAGGATATTTATGAATGCATGCAGTTGGTGCGAAATAAAAGTGTTCATCGTACAGTGTATGTCTGCATGTATGTACGTCTTTTAGCAAATTTGATTTCACTTTTCGAAATTTTGCTATTAAATATTAACAAACAAACGAAAATATAATAGAAGATGTAAATCAATCAAATTAACACACCGCAGCAGATTGATCGAGAGAGAAATTTAATTTGTTTTATCTGATATTTGCACCCAGAGAATGGTATTGTAGGAGAAAATAATTGTAAAAACTAAAATTCCCTAGACATTTATAGCAATTAATGGTCATGAGGCTGCCAACAGCGGCAGGCATTAATCCGTAACGTTTTACACCCAACAGCTACAGCGTTACTGTGCCAATGATATTTGAAAACCTCCACGTATTGTTACAAATTGTAAACTTTTGAAAATTGTGTTGCCGGCCTGAACACTTTGCTTTGTTGTTGCATAATAAGAAACCGATTGCACGTTGTTGGAAACGGGTCAGGGGATGCCTGCTGATAACATTTTGTTTTTTTCATTTAAAATTCTCCACCCATGTTTGTGTAAAAAGCGCTCTCAACTATTGCCGTGATTAAATCTAGTCCATGTTTAGATTAAGAAAATATTATAGCTAAAATAATACAGCCGGCAGATATCGACGATGGTCGCAACAAACTCTTTTCGTCAAGCTGCCTATAAAAGCAGTTGTTTGTTACCAAGTCGTCTAGTCTGCAGCTTGAAAAATTCTTCAACTCACCTTTTAAGGAAATCTGTGTATTCAGCCTGGCGTATCAGACCAGTACGCATCATTATAGTTTGGAAGCATTGACGCTCGATGGCCCATAGTTTGCACTCGGATATTGCAGTTATAGTTGCTGTACGTTGGCAATTATATAGAATTGCCAATTCACCCAAGACTTTAGCTCCAGACAGGGTGGACAGATATTTGCCCTCACGAGAAACTTCAACCCGTCCCTCTAAAAAGGAAAAACACCAATAAAATTTAAAAACAAAGAACACATTTCAAGACAAAAGCATATTTGTCAGATGTCAACTATAAGAGATTTAAAGCCAAACCGTCAAAACTATTGTGTCTTACCATGTGCAAGTTGATTGTCTTCACCGTTGTTTATGGTTTCGATATCTTGATCTTTAAGATTCCCGGTACGTCTCTTTCGTGCGTACGTGTGTATGGGCACTATTAGACGCGGTCTGGGTATTACGAATTGATCATTTAGTTTTTGGGAACCTCGGCAGCTGGTAGTTGATGAAGCGTGACTGGATGCTGTGGAAGAGTCGCTGTTTTGGCGAGCGTGTTTGGAGTTGATTTGCAGATTTTCAAAATTTTCTGTCAATTCGCTGAATTTTTTCTTTAAGTCTTGTTTAATGTCCAAGGAAATTTTATGCTGCCTGGGGTTGTTCGATTTGTTCGAAGGCGGTGTTGCTGTTTTGCTGAATGGTTCCGGATAATTGCTTTTGTTGTAAATGTTATCCGGTTGATGTTGTTGGGTGAATGAGGGAAATCTCACCGATTTGGAGCGACTGACCATTCGAGATTTTGGCAATGCTTGTGCTAAACTTTTTTCATTTGCAGCAATAGAACTTAAATTACTATCACAGTTAATGGCAGGTAACAGATTCTTCTTATTTAAAGGTTGCGGTTGCTTTGATATCACAGTTTGGCGTTTTTCACTTTCACTGACATCCGAATGAAATGTTGAATGTGATGTTTCTTGAATATCTTCATTAAGCCACGAATTATTAGCACTCGTGTGGCTGGGACGAGTATTATACAACATGGTTTGGGACCTCTTCAAGGAGGGCGGTTTAATCGATATTTGTTGTCTGGGTCTTTGCTGCCGTTTTTCTGTGCCATAACCAGAAGTGGACGATGAATCTTTCAAAGTGATTTCGTTTTGTAATGCGGTTGGCGGTTCGTTGGCAGGTTTATCCCAGTCATAATTTAGTTTAATTGCCTTACGTCTCAGTGTAGAAGGTTTGTAGCCATTCAAATCTTTGAGTGTATGAACAACAGATTCACTTTTGCTTTGAGTTTGGAGGGCCCTAATCTGTTCCAAGTTTGTTTGATATTTACTTAGAGTAGAAATTCCCTCCTTTAAGTAGCTGCCACCGCTTAAAATGCCATTGTTGTTGGTATTCGGATTTTGTGCCGAATGAGTTTTTTGTTGCAAGTATTCACCGTTATTACTATTACTATTGTTGTTACTGTTATAAGGTACATTTAGTGATTTATTGGGTTTGGCAGTACTGCCTCTGGGCTGGCCAAAATTCTGATGCGCTTGATACCAGTTGGCTTCGTACAGCTCCACCATAGCATTGTTGCGTTCCAGAGATAAGCTGGCATCTACTGCCTTGCCAGGATATCGCTGGATTTTCATAGCGCCGGGTTACTTTTCAGTTACTTTATATAGTCAAAGATGTCCGAAAGCCATCTTTAAGGAAGTTTTGAATTTGTTTTTAATGATTGTTCTACGAAAATAAAATTTTCTCTATTTCTTTGAATTATACTTCTTGTTTTGCTTTTAATATCGCAACGTCAATTCGCTTTCTAACTACAATTTGTAGTTGCAACAGGCCGAAAGTCGCTGCTGGCGACTTTCAATGAAAGAAATTTAAAAATCAGCTCCTCAACAGCGTAACGTTTTTATGCGTTTGTTTGCTTTTCATATTTTCATACATTTCTATGTACATATTCATATTTAATGTCAATAAATGACGAGTGTTAAATACTAAACATTTAAAAAAACAACAACCTCAACAAAGTTTGCGTAATTGATGGCTTCGTTCGTTCGCTGGTTGCATACCAAATTGCATGCAGATTGTTATTAAAGTGTTTCATTTTCCTCTTTCTGCTCTCTGTGGGCTCTTTTACTTATTTTATTTTTCTTTTGCTTTTATTTTGTTTTTGCATAAATTTCTTTTGTATGTGCAATAGTTATTACAGCATTTTCATAAAGTAATTATTTGTATTAACAACGCATCAGCAATTAACGAAAATAATGGGACAAGGTGGCTAAAAGCATGGCTAAATTAGTGAAAACAGTGGTGGTCATAACTGTGACGTGTTCAAAACATAATAGAAAAGTCTGCGACCCACTGAACGGTGAACAACACTAATAAATGGGGTTTTCTTTTCTGAACGAAAAGTGCAATACAAGTAAATTTAGATTTTATTAAAGTTTTGTCCCCCACTTTTGATTTGTGTATCGCACAAATTAATTCAAATAGTTTTCTAATAATAAAATCAAATATTCTACATATATATGTATGTACATATAGTATGTGATTAAAGCTGCTAATGTTCTACCCTTTACTGTACATACTCCAAAGCGATATTATAAATGTGTGAGAGTGTGTGTGTAAGTTAAGAATTTTGTAGGTATGTATATATTATGAAAGAATTAAAATTCATTTCGAGTAACAACAAAATAATATTGTAGCACAAAAAAAGATTTGAATATAATATCACTCACTGCCAGAAGAATTTCAAAAATTCTTTTCATATCAATTTTGTATAACCGGATCATTTTCTACAAACTGAACTAAGTCGCCAATATGCACTTATTTGCTTCGTGATGTTTAAGACTGTAGATATGATACTTGGCAACTTGATTTTGTGGCTTTACTTACAACTTGTTTTCTAAATCTGCAATCTGCTGACCTATTGTCACAGTGGAATTGAATATACCCTTTCGTTTGCGGACTCTAATATGGAGTGATCAGACAAGCAACACTGCAACACTACAGCGACAAAAGTAGTAGCCGGTATTTTTAAAATGCTTTAGATGCATTAAATTGTTTGAGTAGATTGTGGATTTCCTGAAACCGAGCCCTCTTTCCTATATAGCAAATTCGGTGGCATACCGGAAATAAAATTACGAGCCATAAGATGAATACGTACAACTTGCGGCTTGTTGCAACTTTAAACAATTAGGAGAGAAGTTTAGAAAAAAGAACCCAACAAACTGGGTATTGTCACGGTTATTTAAAGATGCATCTTAGCTGATACCATGGGCCGATACGATCACCATTCATTTGCAAACTTGGTGTTGAGGGTGTGTCCTAGATATTTGTGGGCTGGAAATTACAAACAGGACACTAGACCAGTGCTCTGACAGCCCTGGTTTAGAAATGGCGAGTCGTTTTAGAGCACGTAACCCAACCCAACTTCATAACTATATGTATGTAAGTATATTGAATTAGTAAAAACTAAGTCTTCCGTTACAAAGAAAGCATTTTATTAACTTCTTAAAGAAGCGAAGTGTGATTGTGTTCGGTTTAATACCCGAATATTATAAAAAGCGGGTGTGCTGATTTCTTATAAACAGTTAAACAATTGGTACATATTTGAAAACAAAAAAGAAATGTCATTCAACCAACACATCAGTAAAACGCTAAAAAATTGTGAGAAACTTTCTAAAATTCCATTTTAAAATTTGCAAGCGAAAACTGCTAAATTACAAATCAATATTTAGCATCAGTTGGAATAAAAACTTGTTTTGAAGAAAATTAAAACAATTAAGCAGCAGTCGTAGAGAAACTCTAGATGTTCTGATACATGCTAAATGCTAAAATACAACTTTTCATTTCAAAATGTCAGAACGGCGAGTAGGGAGATGGCACGCCATGGCGCTTCAATACCTTTTTATTCTATTACGCATATTTAACAATTGTTTGGAATTTTTGCTTCTCGTCTAACCAAGAAATGCTTGCGAAATAATGCAATAACTGCATGTGATTAGGAAAATTGCAGTTCAACAATTGTAAGTTTTCTAACTCAGCTGGTTACACAATACACTCGTGATAGCGAGATTTTTGTAATAGAATTAGGAGCACAAGTTTAGTTAGGCATTAATCTTATACAATAATGTCGTTGGTGTTTTATTAATTCGAAATCGCAGTGACACCCACTGTATGATCTACATATGTATATGCTAGACTTATTTTTTGGAGAAAATTTCGCATTGTAGAGACCGAACTTTAATGTCTGTGAGTTATTATTGGCCAGTATGTATTTTTGTTGAAAAGTATATATAAATATGTAGATATGGAAGTGCAATTTAATTTAAATGGCAGTTAATAAGTTCACTCAATCCCTACAGCACTGCCCACGAAGTGTTAGCCATGAACCGCAAAGCAACGCGTAATGAATTAAGCTGATGCAAATAAAGCAAGTATTACATTTGACTGAAACAAGTTCTCAAAGTGTTTTATTATAAGCGCTAATAGTCCCTTGAGTACAGCAACCAGTCTTCGGATATCAATAAGAAAGAACAAAAATAATTTTGTTCAATAAATAAATGTATGTGTGAAAATGCTAGATTCGTAGGCAAACAGAAAAAAGTTATTAAAAATATTTAAACTATTGCAGAATTTTAAAAATATTTAAGAAACGACCCTGTCCATGTAATGAGCACTATTTCCCATGTAGAACGAAAGCAAAAACTTTCCAGTCTGAAATTCACTTGACTTCAAATCGCACGCGTGATTTCCTGGTGTTCTGTAAGTCACGCTCTCTGTGGGCTCTGCAGTTGCAGAAAACGCAACTTTTTGAAATCAATCTAACAACATTTTTGTGACAGGAAAAGTTTCTTGAAAAATCAACACAACTTTTATTTTATTATGTATGACGTTTATCATGAAAACTTCGGAAAAATATCAAAGTGATTTGGTGATTTTGAACGCCCCTTCATACACAGAACACGTTTCTGGTGATTTCAAATTACTTTTATAAAAAGTGATTTTCACAACACATACGTTTTTTTTTCTTCCAATGAAAGAGATTGTTAAAACAATGAATTAAAAACTGATCCTGCCACCATATGAAGAGAATTTTTGATTAAATTTTATGATAATTTTTTTAAAGTGTAGGCGCCGGTTTGAATAACGACCATTCAGGGTACAGTGCTAATAAATATGTATGTAGCGTAAAGTTCCTATCCCTGGAAATGACTAATAATAACTTATTGTTGGACTATTGAGAGAGTAATTGAAACAATTTCTATGAATAGGCGAGCATGTGTGCGATATAGCAAAGCCAAGCAACAAATAAATTGCGGGTAGCAGGCAGCCGACAGCTACAATACACATACATACGTACATATGTATGTATGCAAGGTCAACAAGTCAGTTAAAACAAACGAAATGGACAGAAAAGAAACAAAACCATTGGCTTAAAAGAAACTGTGAATTTGAGTTTTATTTTAGGAAAAGAAACCAGTTTTGTGACTTAATGAACACGTTTGTGTTGCTGAGTACGAGTGACGGTATTCGAACACGATCTTTACGCTTTGTAACGGTTCTTAAGTTGGTGGTTTTTTGCTGCTTTTTTCTGAATCCGGCAGACTGCAATCGATGTGTGATATTTTAAATAATTTTTATGCAATAGATAAAACAATTAACCAAACTTAGACTTGCAAGAAAAGGAAATATTACTAAGAGTATAAATACATACATACATATGTGGCACATAACTACTTGTATAGAGGTACATACATACATACATACATATGTGGTTTTTGAGCAATGAACACTCCTTTAAAGCATTAAAATATGCATGTATGTAAATACATACATACATATGTATGTTTTAATGAAAATAGTATGTACTCGGTAGGCCCAGCAAACGTTCTCATTTTCATTATTAAAAATGCCAATCCTCTAATCCGCATATTATGGAATGCGAAACTTTACAACAGGGGAGGAAACTTATATTTGCGAGCAAAATTATTAAACAGGCTATTGACATTTACAATTAAAATATGAATATTTTCATGCCGGAAATCCATATGTATGTACGTATGTATGTATGTATGTGCACCATCGCCAAAGTAAAACTCAAATTTTGTGACAGTTAAAATTATTTCTTTACGTTTTGTGTCAATTTAAAGTTCTAAAACTATCTAAAAAAAAAATAAAATATTTCTGTAAATTTTAGCAAATAATTACTAGATACTACTGGATTTAGTTTGGCTTTTAAAGATAAGAGCAGATAAAAAATCTAACAGAACCGGAGCGACAAAAATAAGTGATATTCCGTTTAATGAATTGTCTTAATAAACAACAATAAAAATAAAGTTTTTATTATAAAGTGTATCAGCCACGTCACAAGTTGATTTTAATGATGGCAATTCATCTAGAAAAATGTTCTCTCCAGTAGTGCTTAATCTTCTATCAGATCAGTATTTTGCTAAGTTTGTTTAATACCTTCGACCAGATCGAGATTCAACACAGCTTAGAAACCAGAGTTTGTTAGTCTTGTAGACTGAAGTTCATATGGGACATCCAGTCTTAAAGAAGTTTGCCGCCGGCCGTTGATGGCAAACAAATGCAATTGTTCAAAAGTCTTTAAAAATCATTGGCCATATTGTCTTGCATGTTTAAGTAATCAGTAGATTTTCCAGGGCTTCTCAAAGCTTAGGAAGCAGTGTAATCAACAGTTTAAGAAAAAATAGAACAATAACTAAAATAATAACAAAAAACACGTAATAATGACTTGAAAGACCTTCAACATTTACACCATCAATATAAGTACGTCCATACATACATACATACATACATACATATGTGCATAAAAACAAAAGTTAATGTGTTATTTAAATGGTATTTATTTGTTGCTTGTAACGATGCACATCAAAAAGAAAAACAAACAACAAAATTAAGATGATAAAAGTCAAAGGTTGTACATACATACAAACATATGTATGTATATCTGTACCTTGAGATAGTTGAATGATTAAAAACCTTATTTTTAACTTTGCCTAGAGAAGACAATTTTTTTACTTTAAAAGAGGTTTTAACATTTAACACACCTTAAAGTATCGCAATAGTATGGTCATATCGTATACATACATATAAAGGGTGATTCAAGTTGAGGTTCCAAACAATCGTCTTTCGATAATTCAGCTTGATCGAACATTTGCATTAAAACAGAAATTTTATCTTTTTATACTAAAAGATTCGCGTGGCCCAAGTCATTTCCAGGGTCCACTTTTAGCACACATTTGCATATTTCCAACAGATAATTTATTATAGATTAGTTTGTAATTGAGGGAATAATAGGGCAGTATTTGACTATTTGGAGCGAAAGTTCATATAAGTAGATCCATGTGCGATATAAGAGTATGTACATGGATATTTATTTTTTTTTTTTTTGAGTGGAACGAATTTTTATTATTTAACACAGTTATTTATTACTCGTAACACCAAAAAGAAAGTATTTTTACACCAGAACGGTACTTTTGACGCCCAAAGTGCTTCTGGTGCGGTTTTGCTTCTCATTCGCTAAGGAGCATGTTTTACGATCACTATTTTAATAACGTTGGAGGCGTATTTTTTAGACTTTGGTAGAAACATTCTTCTACCAGAGGAAGAACCATAAATAATATATATGTATGTATGTATATAGATTACGACGTTCTTGTTTTTTTTCTCCAAGAAATCTACCAGTGAGCGTATAAAAACAAGTGAGCAGTTGCAAAGTGTAAAAAGATTTCAATTACTGCATTGCAAAAAGGACAAAATAACGTCATTAACTAGTCCACATTCCACAGGAGGAGGTGTATTCATCCATAACTTTAGAATTGCAGTTGTTGAACGTAGTTTCTATTGGAGTTACATATTTTTACGCTTGAGTGCAGCTTCACGGATCCAGAGCCTAGGTTGAGTAAATTGATACATATACATACATACATACATATATACATATGTACTTTGTAATAATGAGCTACATAAGTGCGTTAAGCTCAATTTAAACCACCCTTTAAAATGACTATTACGTAAAATATTCTGTTTTAAATCTTCGTAATTTAGTACTAAAAATTTATTATAATCATGATTTACCGCAACGTTATTGAATTTCAGTCCATTGACCGAAAAGGAGCTACGAAATTTATATGCTACAATAATTTGAATTATTCAAACTACTCTATTCAAAAATTTTTTTTATTCAGTACTTTTTCATTAAGTCGTACTATTGAATCTTTTTGCACAGACAACTTGAAGACCGGAGATTATTAAATATTTCAACTTGTATTAACTATAATAGATGGGCACAAAAAGAAACGAAATAAAAACAAAAAGAATAACAAGAAAATACGGAAAAGACACAAAAACACACATTACGTTTAACATAAAATCACTTTCACTTTTGTGTTTTATTTGTTTTTTTTTTTAATTTTTCTTCTTTAGTTTTCGCGAAAGAATCAATTACCATGTTGAACGAAATGAAACGACAAATCATACAAAGAGAATATACAAGTCAAGACTTCGAAACGTGGAGGTTTCGTGGTTGATGCGATCATGTTCCATTCAATGTACAACATACACATTTGTGTTATGAAAATTGTATTGTATGTATTATGAATAACAGCTGCTGTTGCATGTGTTGAAGCCATAGCTGGTGCATAACAAAAAACAACGACAACAACAACAATAATCGAAGAGAAGACAACAAAAACAATAATGAAGCTCAGAATTTTGAAATCAGGAAATTTTATACATTAATTTAAATCGGCTGCAGGTATGAACCAATTCCATATTCATTTTTATTTACGTGCATATGTATGTATGTTTGTATGTATGTATGTATGTATACAGGCATAGGTACATTATTGTTGTATCTACATACATACGTATGTATACATATATGAACATACATTGTATATTTACATACATACATATGTATGTAAATATATTAATTTTTCTTTATTACAGGCAGATGAAATGCATAAATTCTTTTACAATACATTAAACTTTGTTTCCAAGTACACACACATTCAAAGCAAAGCGTTCACTTTCAGGCACAGACACAATTAATTTCTTTTTTGAAGAAAAACAAAACACTTGATATGATTTTATTTCTTTTTGCTTCCGTAATAATTTTTTGTTTAATTATTAAAAAATTGTTTTTGTATTTTAAACAAAAGAAGACAAAACTAATCACGAAGACAAAATATCTTGTTAAACACAGTTTGTCAAATTGTTAACGTTAGTCCGACAACAAGTTACTTCTCGTGCAAAGACCGTTTTACGACTGACTACTGATCGATTGAATTAAAGAAATAACAGATGCAGATAAGTGCTGCCAGATGTGCTATTTTAATGTTAAGCTTAATATAGTAACAAGACATATACAAAACTTTAAGATTTGTTTATGATTGAGTATCGGAGTCTGTATTATCACCCATGTTCGCCCCACCCAGTTTCTCTTTCATTTCACAATATAGCGTTCTGTGTAGCGCCATCTAAGTACAACTAAAATATTATATTCTGTCCCCGACTATTGATACAGAAAGTTGAATGGAAGATGCAACCGGCTTAAGAACGACATGACAATATCAAACTACAGAATTATGAAAAAAAAACTGGAGGAAGGATCTTAATCGATCGGTTTTTTGTTTGTTTTGAGTGAAAATTTAAGACTATTGACTATTTTTTTTGGCATTTTGGGAAACCCAAAGACAATTCTGGCAACCCTGCGTAAGATAATTAATGTAAACAATAGAACTTGGCTATTTGAAGAAAAAGAGGCAACTGAACATACAAACACACTTGCATACACACATGTATGTATGTGTTTGTGAGTATGTACATACATATGCATATTAATAATCACTGCGAATAATTACTATTTTGTTTTTGAAAATTATTTTCGTACATGTGTATATACATATGTACATATGAATGTATGCATGTGTGTGATATTCAAGTGCGGGAGAGCACACCTTGTTTAAATCTAAGCGGTGAGAAAATATTACAAATTCACATCATGTTGAGTATATGCAATGTTTTAACCTTAAAATTAATGTTGCCGCAGTGGGTAAAAGTCACATCCAAAAATTAAAAAAAAAATGATTAAAGAAGGTGAGATTGATTATTTAGATATCTATATAAATATGTGCATATATATGTATTTATCTGCGTATTTGAAAAAAGTTAAAAGATTTTAGTTATTACTTGGAGAACAGATAATTGAAAATAAATTATTAAAAATATTAAGATATGGTTTTTCGGTCTCAAACAAAACAGTTTGATACATACATACATACATATGTATATATGTAAATACTTATGTACAAATGCAGAAGGATTATATACTTAAAAGTCGATGAGGCAATAACATGTATACATCCTAGTGAAGAGATTAACTATTTCGCTGTCTCAAATGCTTCAGAAAAATAACCGTATTAATATTGCTCTGAATGCAGACATATTAACAGTATTTTTATTGATTTTTATTCTCAAACAGTTCTTAAGTTCAGGTTCGTCGAAAGAGGCGAAAGATGTTAGTTATCTTGTTAACCATAATATACCAAAAGATATTATTAAGAACATTTATAATTTATTCGGGGGCTTCAGTTCCTTATGGTTGTTACTCATTTCAAAAGAAATGTATAAGGCTTTTATTTTTTTAAATGATATTACTACATAAGTAATAGTCAAAGTAATAACTTTTTGGCTTTAAAAAAATAAATGAATGAAACTTAAGACTAGTAAATTCCTTGTACTGACCTTCCATAACATAAACAATACTTCCGACATCGCCCTCTTTGATAATAAGACTCTTTGCGGCATATTTGACGGGGTACATGCAATCTACAATTTCACGAATTTGTGTGATATCCAGATTTTTCATAAAATCATTATCCAAAATGGCAGATTTGATAATTTCACGGGATCTGAAATGAAGTTGGAGAGATAATGTTAAAAATTCTTTTAAATCTATGAACAAATTATATGTATATTAGCGGTTATCTTCTCCTTTTAACAGGTACTTTTTAAAAGTTATTTTCCGTTTCTTTTTTGTAAAAGGTGACTTTTTTAAAAATTAGATTTAAAAACGTACTTTTTAAAAGGTCTTAAAAATACTGTTTTTAAAAATTCAAATTCAAAAGCCTTTCGAAAAATTTTTGTAAGATTCTTTTTTAAAAAGTACTATTTTAATATTATTTATTAGGTACGATTAAAAAATGCTATTTTGTGTGCTTTTTTTAAAGAAAATAATTTCTCTGTTTTTTAATTGCATTTCTTTGTGCCTCATTTAATATTTCTTTTAAAAATGGTTCAAAGAAGCTTTTTGAAAAAACATGCCCAAAGCATTCCTTAAAAACTATTTATCCAAATTCAAAGTAATTTAACTACGAGCAATGAAAATAGATTTCATAGTTTTAAAGTTTGAAAACATTTTGCAAAATGAAATTTATGGATATTTTCAGCTAAAAAATCTTACTTTGCTGATTTAGGGATTTTGCTTAATTTATCTTCAGCTTCTGATAAGTCAGCTAATGGTTCGGCACTGAAACCTTGACGCTTAATACGTTTAGGTTCACTAGTGGAGGGAAACACTCTTGTCGATTCCATTCCGATTGTACAGTTTAAATCATTGCATTCCGTTTTGCGATGTTGCAAGAAGACTTGCGTTAAAGGTTTGACCACTTGACGAAATTTATCAATTTCGTTTTGTAGCTCAACGACTAGAGCATCTTTGGTTTGACATTCCTCCTGCAGACGTGATATACTTTGACAAAAGAAACGGTTGCGTTCTTGGCATTCAATTAGTGCATTCTCCTTTTCTTGCAGTATCAAACGTAAATGTTCGATCAGATCAGCCATTTCCTGGTAATCGTGTGACGACCTTGAAGAAGGTCTGTGAGAGTTGTGCTCTGCACGATGGTGATGACAACTTGCTTCGTTATACTGCTCCGGCTGTAGCGGAACTGTGTCCGCATGATGACACTTGGGCATAGGCGAGCGACCCTCATTAAGTAGAATTTTCAATTTCTGTATTTCATCTTCTTTATCACATAATGCTAATCGAGTAAAGTGCACTTCATTTCGTAAGTCCTCAAGCTTTTCTTCGATTTTAAAATATTCTTTGGACGCATGATGATGTAGATGGCTCATTTTGACTTATGGAAAGATGTAGTTTGAAATCACCTCGAAAATGCCTAAAACCGAAAGCGCATTGTTTGTGGATAATAAAGTTGTAAACAACTAAACAAAGATAGTAAAGTGCAAAATAACAGACACAGCAAATTTTTAATGGGCTTGGTGTAGTGATGAAAGCTTTTAAGAGCTTTGTTGGAAACGTTACACATTAAGTAGAAGTTATCCCTCGTTTTGAAAGATGAAAATTAGTAACTTTTTAGGACTGCTCTTTCTTTATGGTAAATATTTTTAGAACGGTTTTCGGAAAATTATATTTTTTTAAAGGAAATTTTAAAATTTTTATTCCGAACAAGAATTGTTCGAAACGTTATTAAAAGTGATCTGAAAACTTAATTTTCTAAATATACCGTCTTTTAAACAGAGTTGTTTTTTTCTAACAAAATATATTTATGTATATCACAAACATTTTTTCTCCCAAAGTATCTATTAAGTCATTCGGTTGTTGCTATGAAAGCGTGCTTCAAATAGAAATCTTGCTTTTTAGATACGTTACTAATTTTCTTTTTAATAAGCTATTACCAAACATAAATATATTTTTATTACATGCAAAATTTTTGCGAACTAAGTTTGCTTTAGTTTGAAATTTTTTCCCCGAAAATCTCCAGAACGGTAGTATTCGTATAAGACAGGCATCACTGTTTAACAACTTCATTCGGAATTAACTTGATTTGACGTTAGTGAATCGGTGCATTCGCACAGAAATATACAATTATTATGAGAAAAAAAACAATATAACTTCAATGTCACTGGCGTCATTTAGGGAGGTCGCTCAATTCAAGACAGTTGTAAGACACAGTTTGCAATTAAAAGCTTTATTTACGCTAATCATCATGATCACTTTGATGTTTCGTTTGTCTGTTTGCTTGTTGCCGTCAACGTTAAATATTACAAAACAAAATTTGCTGAATTTGCTAATTAAAGTGATGACTTTTTTACATGCCCATCAATTTATTCATAAACTGCCAAAATTTATTTCGATTTTCAGTTATTGCACACACTAAATACTTTGTATGTTGTCACTTAAATAAAACACAGCGAAGACATTCAACTACACACGTTCGATCAGCGAATGCGTCAACAGCAACTAGAGAAAAATTTTCACAAAATAGAAAAACGATTTAGTTCAAATAATCGAAACAGCCTTGCGGTGACAAAGTTAACGGCAGCGTGAAGAGTTCACAGTTGTTCCATGCGTTTGCACAGGGACTCAAAGAAATTTCACTTTTACGCACAGCTAAAAAGGTAACACCAATTTCCGTCCGTAAATGTAACCAACGAATACGACTGTTCAACTAATAGACTGACGTTTTCAGTATTTTACAACCAGTGGCAGCTAAAATTGTTTTCATTTAAAACAAACTGACAAAAACTGGCAAGCAAAACAAACAATTCAATGCTTGGGTACGTCTAATAGCCATTTAATGGCTTCGGGTGGAACGTGAGCAGAAAATATGAGGCTATAGGCGCACTATTTGCTCATATAGTAGGCAAAAATTATACAACTTGTAATATTTATGCATAAGTATGAATGTGTGTATGCATGTACATATTGTATATATAGATGTGTGTGTTTTTAAGTTTATTATTATGCACAATTAGTTTAATGTTCATGGGTTGTTGTTTAATGTTCGTTCAAAAATATTTTGTTAAAAACAAATTATTATTTCGCAACAACACACATTGTTACTAAAAGCACACCGAATTGTGTAATTGTGTGTGTGTGTGTGTGTGTGTGTGTGCGTGTGTGAAGCAAACAGCTGTTATCGGCAAGTTTCGCCCATTTATGCAGTTTGGCTTTTTATCATCAATGTTCGACAAAATGAGCTTAAAAGTTGAAATAAAAAGCTTTTGCAACAAAGCATTTACAACTGTAAAGATCAAAATACAACATTGCATTAAAATTTATTTTAACAGTAGTTGGTTTATATCGATCTCGTTATTACGCTACATCGGCCGTAAGCTGGACTATACAATGAACCGAAACGTTTTTGATAATACCTCTTTATTGTGTTCCCGGACTTATTGGGCAAAGTTTGGTATGGAAAATAATAACAACAATTCTAAAGAAAGCATTAAAAATAAGCAAAAATGTACGCAAATATGTATTTATCTCTATGTTACTGCACAAATGCTTTCACGCGGCCAAAGGGTATGAACTTTGGAATGAAGATGGACCCCAAACAATTCGCCAGGGAAGACAATTATTTAGCAGAACGTAGATTGATTTCCTCCTAAAAGAAGGAACGGCTGGCTTATGTGTTTAGTAGTAATTTCAGACTATACTCTAGGGTTGGGCTGGAAAACTTTAAGGGTGACATGATCACTGTGGAATAAAGGAACTGTCGCATTTAGGTTTAAAAATTTAATAACTTTGCTGCTTACATATTTCTTTCAGACTGTAAAATATACAAAATGGTATTTTTTTTACAATAAATGTGGAGAAAAATGTTTTCAGCTTCGCATTGATGTACTCCTTTTAGACACAACGGCACGTTTAAGTCAAAATTTTTGGAGAGCGAATAACTTCCACTACTATTTTCTCTGTTGTTATTTGAAGGAGTGAGCACACAAATGTGCAAGTGCCCGAGACTATCCTTAAACTTAAGGTCAATATTTGTGTAGAAATTCGAGCGCTACAGCCACAAATTTCGAAAGATGTTATGGAAAATGCTCTTAAAAGAGCCCATCATTGCGAATGCGAAAAAGGGAGTAATTTAAAAGCTTTTAAATTTTTAAAGTCCACCCGGTATATTCCATTGAAGTTTAAGCTGCAAGTACGAAACACACAACTATAACAATCTTCTCAACTGCTGAAAGAAAAATGTTACAAATGTTTCGCTGTAGCATTGAAAATAATCGAAAAAAAGTGTTTGCTTGAAGATTATTTAGTACATTTATGTCATACAAGTCAGTCTGCATTAAAACTCTTTGAAATTCCATTTCATATTTACAGGTTTTTTATATATCTGATATCAACAAAAATTTGGCTCAACTTCATAATTTTTCAGTACTTTTTTGCATAACTCACCACATCCGTTTAATTGTTTGGGTGCATGAAAAAATACTTGAAAAGCCTACTTAATCGCTTGCACTGACATGCAGCTTTTACCATAAATCTTACGTTACATGACAAATTTTGCTAAAAATAAATTTAGATTTTAATCCACTTTAATAATTTTATCTGTTAAGTAAGCCGCATATCCCAATATCTCTTGCTAAACTTTTAATATTTAAGTTGAAATATGTACGAAAACGTGCTTCCGAATTTAAAAATTTAACGATGCATTTTTCAATTCCCAACAGTTGTTTGGTTGGTTGGCTGATTGGCTGTTTGTTGGGTTCATAAATGAGTTTTGAAAAGAAACACATAAACGTGTACAAAATGTTGTAGCAAAAAAAACAAATCATAATTTGCTCAGTATTCGTCCAACGTACGCATAAAACAACACCCAAAATCTTGTAATTGAGACTTAAAAGCAGCTTGACTCAACATTAATATTAAAGACTTGGATTTTAAAATTGTAAATACCTTATGAAAAAACATGGGTACGTGTGAAATGTACAATGTTGTGTGTAAACCAAATCTAACACCAAACAACAGGACATTTGAGACTTTACAAGCCATATGAGCATGTTGCCCTCAAATATTTGACAACCAAAATGAATCGGTTTAAGTCAGTTTTAGAGGTTTTTTTCTTTTTTTTTATCTGTTAGTACCAAATTCTTGTTGTTCTATATTTTTTAAATTCCAAAATTAAAAATTTATTTGAAAACAAAACAAAATTCACTGCGAAATAGTTTGTGTAATTTTGAAATTAAGAGCCAGTACCTGGATGTCGAACGCTAACTTTCGCAAACACTTTGAATAAGCAAAAGCTGATAAAAGAAAACAGCCCAAATGACTATCGGGTAAAGACTTTAAGCATATAGAGCTTAACTCTCACGGATTCCGGAGCTCCTTTTACTGTTTCGCATTACATAACATTCTTTCTGCGTTCTTTAGATGTAATTTTAACACAATCATCCTGAACATAAAAGCTCAGTTTGTTATGCTTCCAAAGCAGCTTCCACTGCACAAATATCTCTACAATAAACAATAAATTGATTGATTTTGTTGTTTGTTGTTGTGTTGTTGCATTTTACAATTGGGCATTGAAAATTTGTTATCTTTAACAAATAAATTGACAACCTGCACACTTACGGTTAATTAAAAAATAAATATAACAAACATATAAATTAAAAATTCGTTAACAAAAAAAAAAAACAAATACTAGCAGATACAACAGATGGGGTTTTTAGGCGACTAAATAAATAAAATATGATTTTAAAGTTTTTCGTACTTGAACATACATACATATTTGCACGCTTTTAGTTAAAGCACTGTGAATTTTCTTGTTCGCAGCTGCGTTGCACGCACACGATCATTGTCTGCCATTTATGGTTTTAATTTGTATAAGAGCAAATTCTGAATTATAATGGCGACGTCAGTACAAGTATATCTTAACTAGTTCTTGCATTCTTGGGAGAAGTTAAAGAAACAAAAATTGCAAAAGCGATCTAAATGTTGCAAGAGATAGAAACATGTACACACATGAAACGTGTACTCATTTTCTAGAAATTTCCTTTTAAAAATTAGACATTTCCAAAGTTCTTTTTTAACAGCAGACGGACGACCGACCGTGTAACCTCAACCAGCAGCTGAGCTAAAGTTTTTTCAAAACAGAATTTGTTTTTTTTTCGCAAAATCTAAACATTTCAATTATTACTGCTTGAATATTTGTTGTATCGTGCGAACACGTTATATTTTATAAATATACTCGATGAACTTTTAAACATTAGGCTGGACCACTTAATGAATATTCAATTGTTGTTTAGACTTGCTGTCATTTGCGATTGCTGGTACGTAGATTTTTGCAAACTTTATATTAAATTTAAATAAAATGCTTACAACAATTGTGAAATCAAAATTGTTCAATGTTAAGTTTTGTTTTTTTTCCAGTTTAGAACGATTTATTAGGAAACCAACTCATTTTAATGAACAATTAATCGAATGTTTATCTGAACCCCCTATTGAATTTTATCAATTACTACATTTTAATTATTCGTGTTTTTCCTGTAAAAGCATTTAATTTTTTAATAAACAAACTTTTATTTCTTCTGTAGCGACAATAAATTTTTTTATTTTATGTCTGAAAATATTTGCCTTAAATACTTGCCTTTAACGTTATACAAAACTGATATGTAATATTTTTAAACATAAAATTATTAACATTACGACTGTCATTACATGCGAAGTAAGTATTCAAGACAATATGCCAAGATTACAGGTTACATGTGCCACTTACAAGATAATATATGCTTTTTTACAATGAAACAATATTGTTAATGGATTAAACGAGATAGATGTGAAAGAGAGAGAGAGAGAGAGAGAGGCAGACAGCTCGCTGGAAAGCAAGATTTTCGCAACAAATTGGATGGAGACAATCTGCAAAATTGTCTTTTCTTTAACATAAACGATGGTTTTTTAATTTGTCAGGAAATCTGTACTAATCGATACTATATGGCTACATACATACCAAAACAAAATTGACAACTTACTAATTGAATTAATTAAATTGTTCATTAACAAAATTAATTCTGGTGACAAGCATGCATCTTACAAGAAACATACATACATACATATATATTGCATTATTCGTAAGTAATTGTTATACCTATTGTACTACCGGTAACTTTTAACACATGTACGGCCACTGTATTTATAGATAAAAAGTTGTATGCTTTTGTTGTTATTGTTGTTGTGAGTTTTCTAAGGTGCAGTAGAGCTTGATAAGAAAATATTGATTTTTTTTTGTATTTATAAATTATACAGTTTTAATTAAGAAAAAGCCAAAAACAAGAAACACGTTAACGTTTTATATGTATGTATGTATATTTTAAGTAATAAAAAATTATGGAAAAACCACTCATTTAAACCTTCAATAATTAAAATTCAATTACTTCCTAATGATTTATTAATAACGTCAAAAATAATCTGTAATAAACTAAAGCAAATTTATTTCAAACACTTATAATAAATTTCCTTTTTCGCTGTTTTTCTTTAGCATTTGCTGTAGAAGTATGTAGGCCCGCCGACCATATCTCACCGGCTTGTGGTAAAAAGCGATGAAGAAAAAACTAAAATATTGTATTAAAAAAGATACTGAATAGCGTTGCAATGATTGAAATGATTAAGAAACACAACTTTTGGAAAACTGGTTGAGTTTAATCTCTGGTGATTTAGAGGAGATCATAAACACTTTTTGTGGACATAGAAATTAATCTAAAGCCGAAAAGACTGCGTAGATTAACACACCACACACATGTGGACAAATTAGACCGCATACAGCTGAATAACAGGCTCTGTTGTGAAGGATATTCTGTTGACTGTTTGTTGCCAGTAAAAAAAATTATAAATTATATATGGTTATCATAATGAATATAGTGTAAATATTAAAAATATTAAAATGTGTGCTGCTAGAGCAGATTTGGAACTCCTGTGGAGGTGTGGTTTTGTTGAAATCACTTCTCATGGCCGTTTGTTATTTAAAACATAATAAAAAAGTATTTCAGCTGTGGTAGGAGCTAAAATATGAATGAGTAGTTGAAAAGAAAACAAATTTCCAAATAGATTAACTAAAATTGTCCTGATATTTTATTCAAACAACAAAAGTTATTTAGATAATTGTAGGTCATCTAAAATAAACATCGAAAACTTAAATTCTTACATGGTGAACAAGAAAAAAAAGTGATAATTAGTTATTATTTCTCATACAACGAGAAAATTTTGAGATGCGTTTTTCTCGCCGCATTTTGTATGAAAAGCAACAAATTGTTCATGCTCTAAAGATTTCGCTTTTGCTTTTTTTATTTTCGTCCAAAATTACACCTTTCCACGCGTATTGCGGAGACATTTTTTTCCAAAGAGAAGTTGTTTTCCTGATAGTTAGTCAACGCAACATTGATTAAAAGATTAAAATGAAGTTCACAATTTTTGTAATTAAGACATCAACATAAAACATAAATAGAACCCAACTAAAGTGTTCGACATTGTTTTTCTTTTACTCAAAAATTTAAAAAAAAGGAAGAAATGCCGCCAACCATTTTGTGCTCAACTCCAGTTTTCTTACACTGAAGCAGTTTTTCAAACGAACCAGCAGACAAAGCGGTAGATTTTGAAGTTGACAATTATTTAAATTTCAATTCAATTTTAACACTGTGCCGTCAAAAGCTGTTATTGTTGTTATTTTCTTGGCATTTACAAATTTATGATTTACGCATGAAATGTTTTGCAATTATATCCTGAGGACAGATCTAGACATTTTGACACAACCAGCTGTTATAGTGGAAAATAAACTAGATTTATAAAGTTAAAAGTTTAAAATTGCGTAGGCAACTATGCAAATGTGGCTGTAAAAAAAAATTAGGAAAAATAAAAAAAGGCAGAAAAATCTGCCAAGAAGGAGAAATTTAAACTTTGGTTAAAAAACCCTCATAAATATATTAACGGACTGCCGAGAAAGAAATATATTTTACTTGCACTTTTCGTACGAACAAAATTGGCGACTTTTTGATTTTTACCGATTTTTAAAGTCATATATTACACTTTGAAAAGACAAACCGTGGATACGAAGTCGTAGAAACTTAGACCGCCTTAAGCTCAAACACTTTGAAACAATGTGACAATTTGATAAAAAAAAAAAAACGCTAGTAAATACTCTTTTCTTTTTTTTGTTAAAGTAGTAAATGTGCTTGAAGTGCGACCATTTTTAACACAGCAGGAACAAAGTATACGACTACGACGTTGTGGATAAAAAAACTTTGTAGTTAAAATCGTAGTAAATATAACAGAGTTGTAAGTATAACGCAAAGAGTGAAAATGCGACCTATAAGTGCCTGAGCCTGCCATTAATGACAGGAATGTTGAAACATCTTCACTCTGTTTTTAATACCTGGGGAAATGTTTTGATGTTACAATTCTTACTGGTTAAAAATTGTGGTTAATAGCAAAAACTATATTTTTTGTTACAAATAATATTTTTCATATTACAGAAAATCTGTAATCTGTACTCAGCCCTTGGGTCACCTTTGTACAATTTTATTCTTTAATTATTATATCTATGTATGTAAATACATTTTGTTTAAGTTTGTTCCTCCTTTTACCGCACATTTTATTTAAATTTATTGTAAGCATGAACGAGTCTCAAATAAAGGCTACAAAGATTTATTGATTCTTTTTTATTAATCACCATTTAGCGAATATTAATCCACGTGTCACTTAAATATATCCGCCTTTGTCACATTATTTACTTTGGATGCCAGCATTGATTTTTTCTCAGTTTCTTTATGTAACGTCCGACTGTCAAAATTATTTGTTTACACTTGAAATATTGATCTTTTAAAAGTCGAAATAAATATGTAAATAAAAAAAAATGTCTTTAAAATTATCTTGCGAATTTAAGTACCATTTATTTGATTTAATACGTTTGCAATAAAAAAAAATCAATTTGCAAGTGTCAAATTTATAACAAATACAAATAAATAAATTAATAATTTATAGATACAGTCACAATGTGACGTTGGCAGACAGACAATCACACAAACATGGGCAAACGGACAAAGCACATGAACGAACACAGTGTGAAACTTGAACACACCAATTTTTTGACGGTATATGTAAGAAAAACGTCACGTCAAGATATCTGACACTTAATTGAATTTTCTAAGTATTGATTATTTACTTTTTTCATTTGAACTTATTAAATTTTATTATGGTTTTTGTTTGATTTGATGGAATAAATTTGAAAGGGAGGAGGTACTATTTACGCACCTTATTGAGAGCAATTTATAGTCTCGAAATAAAAAGCTGAACCAGCAAAATATTTTTTCTTTAACGGCACAAATCACTTGTTGACAGACAGGGTGTGTGATCGCCTACATATCTATGTACATACACATATGTATGTATATATATATGTATGTAGATAGATAAAAATACATATATGTATGTATGTATGTAGTAAGCGATGTGTCGATACATACATAAGTTGCTTGAGTATTTATTTATGCACTCAAATTGAAAAATATTTCGCTAATAGAACGAACGTACGACGAAATAGCAACGTAACTATACGCTTAAATGAATCGATCAATGAATTGACGAACGAGTGGATGGCTGGCTGCCTCAGTGAATGAGTGAGTGAGCGGATGAATGAGCCAGTGACTTAAAGTATGCAGTTTTAATGATGGCAATTAATAAAAACGACAAAAATGCTTGCTGTCGAAATTATGTGCTTAATGTGGAGATAATTGCTTTGGCAAGCAATGAAAACTACTCGCATATACATACATATGTATTCGTACGTTGGATTACAATTGGCTGGCTATCTATTAACTTAATTTAGATCTAAGATATGTATCATTTAATGGCAAATTTGTCTTGAACATAAACCGGAAATTGAAGAATTAGTTAATGTAAAATATTAAATTGAATAGATAAAAAACCATTAGTTAATTTGACATTTTTGTTTGAGTTAGAACGGGGCATAGTCATAGTCAAAACAAACAAAAAATTGTGTTTAAGCAGATTCCATTGAGAGCTTCAAAATACATTCATACATATGTATGTAAGTGTTTGAAGATTGATGTGCTCTGTTAAATATTAACATTAACATAAGGACACATTTTTCCAATATAGTATTCATAACTGGCAAATTGGCCAACACAAATTTTTATAATAATTTTTACTAATCCAAAAAAAAGGATACTAAACTACAAGTGACATGTACTCAACAAATTGAACTCTGTACATTCTATTATAATTTCAAAATCCTGCATTTTGGAAAAAAATTTTCCTCGACTCTTTGAAACAAATAACCAAAATTTTTTCACAATCAAAATTTGTTTAAACTAATTTCTTTAGTAGGCGCATTTTTTATTATTCATTCCATGTTCATCTTAAATAAATATCCTCCCTTATATCAGTCATGAGGAATGTAATATAGATAGTTTTTTTTTTTGGTAGACAGCACTAAGTTAAGCATAAGAGTAAAATGGCTTTTCCCAATAGTCCTTTTTGATAAATCACTTGTTAATTTGTTTATCATTACGAAATAGGAGGAGAACAAGCAAGTTTTGAAAACGTTTTGCCTTATTTTAAATGTATACATATGTTTATTTTAAATATTCTGTATTCAAGGAAAAAAGTTTTTGAAAATAATATAAACAAAAACAGCTTTTCAAAAATTATCATTAATTTTGTTTATATTTAAGTGCTTAAAAATAATGGGTGATCTTTTTCTTACACACCAAACCCGACTTTTGTTATATCGTTTTTGTCATTCAGTTTCGTTAGCAAATTAATCATTAAAATGTTTGCTGGGCAGCAAAATTCAAATTAGAGGCAAACCAGTATCCTGTGAGCAACAGATTCACTAGTGCAAAGAAATTTCTTGACAATGGAAACGCCACATTTTGTAAGCTACCGACACAAACATTAGGACTGAAAGTGTCACACAAAGAGGACAATTTCGTTGTTAATTATAGGCTTGTACGTGTGGTAGTCATGGTCAAAATTTTACAAAATTAATGTCAAATATTCTCGCGAGCATTTATGAGATTCCCACATCAAATTCTATTTTAAATATTTGATTTAAAATGAAAACAAATGTCTAAATGGATCACCACTGAAAGTGGAAACATATTACATTCAAATAAATAAACTTTTCATACCAGCAACAAATGTGTTTTGATGGGTTATTGAAGGTATTTCGGTATATTTTTAAACTAATCAACCATTAACCCATTAAAGAAAATGTAGGCACAAATTATCACACGTTGTTTGTCCTTGACAGCACAATAAGTGAATGAATTTCAAAAGTATGTATTTATTTTTGCACTGTTTATGCCTGACAAAGTTATGGATGAAAAGTATTTGAATTCAATAAGAAATTATGCCAAATTTACAAGAAGTTAAACTTCGATGTCGAATCACATTAACACAAATTCTAAAGCTTTATTTATCCATTGAAAAAAATAAAGCCACGATAAAGTAATATAAGTTGGGTTCCAGAAATATAAAATCTAGTTGCCTCCATAGATACTGATGGTACGTTTCTAGACGTATGTACATACATATTTGCACTTTTGGCGGCCTTTCAGGCAGTTACTTGTAAAACAAGATGTTTTTCTGCGAAATCAGTATCGTGAATTTTGATTCGCCAGTGAATAGAAATTAGATTTTGGCAGACTGTGGTGCCGATTAGAGATCAAAACTTATTATCACAGGGACATTGAATTCAAGACTAGAATCAATTATATTTTACTTACTTGTCATCTTTGTCGTATTTGGGAAACGTCACATTATCCAATAGTACAGATGATTCACTCTGCGGTTCCGCAGAAATACCTTGAGCACGTTGACGTTGAAATGATTGGCCAGATTTGCGAACACTGCCCGCCACCATGCCCCCAACAGCACCGGCGCAGCCGCTTGGTGTTGTGGCACCACTGCGTGAAAACGGAAAGACACTCTGAAATTTATCTAAATGTGATTTGAGTTCAGCTATTTCCGTGTCCTTGTACTGCAGAGCACGTTGCATTTCCTGAATTTTTGAATCCTTCGCATGAATAATCTGGATAAGACGTTCCTCTTGAGCCGTGGCCGGCACATAAGAACTGCTTAACAAATTAACACCGCCTGCCGTAGGATCCATCATGGGAGCTGCATTCGTTTGATTCGATATGCACAATCCCTGCATTTGGGCGGTTAAATTATATTTCTGTTGATTGCAATAGTCAGGGGGTTGATAAACACCAGCTTGTTGGCCAGTGGCGGTGGGTTGTATGACTATGGGTGCCCCAGTTGGCGATGAGGCAAAGAGACCCTGTGTTTGTGCCTGCAATTGCTGGAGTTGTTGGTAGCGCTGTTGCAGCTGTAACTCCTGTTGGTGCAGAATGTTGCGGGTTTGTAAATTCGGATCGGTATTGATTTGTTGAGCACCCGTCGGCACTGTGCCGTATATTAGCGTATGTGTTAGCACGTCTGCCGTATGCAAGGGCAACGATAAACGTATTCCACTCGAGGCAGTATTCGCGTTTAATAGCGCACCACTTAGCGCTGGCAAATTATTGTTGTTCGCTAGACCCAGATCGGGTTGAAACTGTATGTTGGCGTTCGGTTCTTGCTGCATTTTGGCTCTTTTTTCTGGCCCGTCTGCTGGACTATGCTCTTCTCTCGCCTCGTACAAGTGAAAACTTTCGTTGTGACGTGTCTCCGTGCCGTCGACTTTGGTAATTACGTCTGCGTTCTTTTGCTGCTTCTGCTGCTGCTGCTGCTCGTATGACAGATGGTTTTTTTCTTCTATTGCTGTGGCGTCAGGTGTTTGGTGTTCTGTTTCCGCCTTTTCGCACGGTTTTTGCTTTTCCAAAGTGTTTGCTGTGCGGGACGTGGGTGTTGTCGAGTTTTTCTGCGCTCTAAGAGAATTTAATAAATCACTTTGAATACTTTGTATACTCCGGCGACGCTGGCAGCGTTTGTTTTCTTCTTCTTTTTTACTTTTATGTATTTGTTCTTGTTGCTGTAGCTGTTTTAAGTCTCTGTATTCCTGACACTTTCCTACGGTATTAAATTGTTTATTTATGTTTCTTCTATTATTATTTGCGATTAAGTGGGGAGAAGGATCGACAGCATTTAATAGAGCACCATCGGTTGTTTTGAATGTCGCAACAGATCTGTGTACAATATTCAATGGTTCAGTTTTGTTCGGTTCATCTATTTCGGTTTTGGTATCAGCTGTATTTCTGTTTGTTGTGCAAAAACTATGAGTTGTTGTAAGAACATTTGTTGTTGCTGCTGGATTTGTTGTTTTAACATTATTTGGATTGCTGAGGTTGTGGTTTGTAAATATAGCATCGTTGGCTGTATTGTCTGATGAGGCTGGCCTCTGTCTAGCGAAGCACAGCCGATCAAAACAAATACGCATGCAAGCGATTTTGACGCTTAAACGTTGATGAGTTTATCAACACAAAAGCCCTGCACAAAAGTAAAAGAAAGTAAAACAATTAAAAATAATTATATGTATGTATGTATGTATGTATGCACTGTATTATCAGTTATATTCTCTTATTCAGCAAGTATATATGTACATATGTATGTATGTATGTATGTATAAAAAGTGTAGATAGTATTTACACATATAATTCGCTAATTGACCCACATTTAAATGAACGTAGTAGTTACACACGTCTGATTCACTTACTCACTATCTTTATTTGTTTGTTTGTGCTTAAAAATTAATTAGTTTTCAAGGAGAGGTTATAAACGAAAAAAATTTACATTTTAATTTCTGCGATTATCATTTATAGTAACATGTTTGCTCTTCACTCAACTTTATGTCATACTTGTTATTCAGATGATTAGAATTAATCCGGGCGGATTGCACGTTTGGATACAAGTACAAGTGGTTGGAAAGTTTAAGCTACTGTTTTTCTCAGGATGTGTTTAAAGGGCTGGTTGTTTGATTTAAAATAATTCTTCAAAGTTAGACGTCCCATATTCCAACGATTAAATCTAATACCACAAGCTTCTGTTACTTGCCGATTAACTAAAAAATTTTGTTTGTTTTTTATGCGTTTGTTTAATTTATCAGTGCCAAACTCTATGATTTTTAAAACCGTTCTACAATTTGGTTTTGAAATCGACCATTCGTAATATTGAATATTATGAACAGTAACGCACCCTTTTATCGTACAATAGAAATAGAGAGTAAAGCTTATGTACATTTGACATTGGAAATGATAGCAAAAGCAGACCCAAGTACTTTGCAAGGTATTACCCCTACAATTTGCTAGTGATTCGATCGGCTATACTCTTGATGAACAATGTATGTATATCCGGCAGCTTAAAAAAGCGATAGCTCTGTAATGAATTCAATATTAAGTACTTGTTTGCTCTTTAATCTATTACAAAACTGTCGTAACCGTTTTATGAATTTGTCAACGGCGACAAGATGGATTATTGTTGGCTCCCAAACAAAAAAAAATTAACTATTGATAACGGACTCAGGTTAACAATTAAAAAATATAAACTGCAGAAAAATAAATCTGTGTACCAGTGATAAGTTCATTCAAAAATTAAAAACGCACTAGTACCAGGTCAAAATATTTATTAAACTGAAAAATATTATAACTACTTTCCAGTAAAAGAAGGCAATAAATATTTTCACTGCAAAGTCACTGAGTTTGCTTCGAAAACAAACTCCTTTTCATTTTTTATTTAAAATATTCCAGCGGCCATTTACGTTTATTGCATTCATTTTGTTAATTCGTTATGGGTAGGCTGACACATCAAAGTATCGCCCCAAGTTAACATTTTTCTTAACTTAATTTTCGAACACTTTTCTCAACAAAACACTAAAAGCAAAATGATCACCAATCGTTTGATAATAAATAAATGAACTAAATTCTGATTGGGTGCAAAGGCAACAATTACTTTAAGCCAACTACAACATAATAAATGTGATATAAAATACATGTTAACTCATATACGAATTTAAATAAAATGTTAGGGCGTTCCATTCTTAAAAATATATAATAAAAATATTGTAGGTTTTTAAACATTTTAGAGAAGTGAGAGCTGGATTGGTTAATCAATGTCTGTTTTTTGGCCTATAAATATATTAACTTCCCTAGAAGTTAAGCGGATAATTGGCGAATTATAATAAAGTCAATGAAAATATGTGTCTGATGATCCAAAAATAAAAGTGTTTGCTGACTCAGCGAAACTTAGATCAGACGAAAATTTTGCTGATTTAACAAATTATTTCACTGAAAATATTGAAAAGGACTTTTATTGAAACTAGTTCTGTGCTGGGTTTTCACCAATATATTAATAGGCTTAAAAGAGATTCATAAAACTTGTCTCTGACTCCTTCACATCATTTTCAAAAGTGATATATTGCTGGATTGGTGTAGGAACCGGTTTTTTTTTTTGCCAGCATAAGAAGAAAGCGTGCAATTCTAATGGATCACTCTGTACACCGTTGTCTATTGCTGTTGCGACTAGTTTTGTATAGATTGTGGCACACAGGTTTGCAACCAACGTGCTGCCGTTTGTTCTATTCTTTTCTCAAGACTATTTCCAAGATAAACGCGTAAGATGAATAAATTAAATGCTGTCGATGTTGTTCAAATTTATTTTTTCTTGCCTACAATATAAACATTGGATTATTTATGTTCCACGAGACATTACACTGAATTTGTGCGTATAGAAGAAACGCACTTTATGATTTTTTATTTATGTCAATGTGTGCCAGCCAGTAGGAGGGGTAAATTCATTCAAACACAATCTTTGCATACATTGACTAACGGATCGTGAAAATATTAATTTTGCAACAATTATCCGCCATAAACTACACACGTTCACAAACATATGTATAACATGTTTGTTGTTCAAGTTGTCGCAGTGATGTGGTTTAAGTAAAAAATATGAGAAAAAAGTTTTAAAAAAATGTGCTTTTAATAAAAATGCATGAGTTAAATGAAAAATAATGTGAAAATGGTATGAAATAAATAGAACCACACCACATCCATAGTTGCATGCATGAATTTTTGCAAGAAAATAAACAAATAGTTTGAGATTGTTCCACATGAAATCTAAAAACGAAAATATTGAGCTTAATTTTAATAATGTTTTCAAAAGTAGTTTTTTCGAGTTGCAGGGACTTTCGAAAAATATCTTTAAGTATTACTTTCAATTAAAAATGTTCTAATAATATTTAAAAAAAAAAAAAACTGAGAAATCTTCTTTTGATGTTTTGCCTTTCGAGTAACAAAACAATGAAATAATTGTTTTGTGTGAGCAGCAACTTATTAACAAATGAGAAATATTGTAAAAAGGCCTTGGCCCAAGTGCTGCGCATTATTAGTTTCCTATGTCCGAGAAAAACGATAAATAAAGAAGAAAAAGTTTGTTCTACTTAAAGTTTATTTGTTAACTTTTTTCAAGTAAATCAAATGACATGAAAATGACATGAAATGACACAAACCCAAAAGAGTAAGGGAAGAAGCTAGCCCGAACAAAGCTAGCAAGTTATTAATTATAATATCTGCTACAAGTTTTTTTGCTCATGTCGCGCAAGTCGTCGTACACCACTGTCCAATTTGCTTCTTCGATTTAGGATAAAATATTTATAAACAATTTTATATCAGTTAGTTACGAGTATTTTCTCAACTATTTTGTACATAAATACATATATTTGTAGTCTAAAAGTTTATCGCTACTTAAAACACTTGTATTTTAAAGTGATTGTATATTATATGTCTTAAAAAAAAATGTACTACAACAAGGAAAAAATCAGTTTTAAAACACTTGAATTTGCAGCAATGATAATGATAATTAAAATAAAACAAATTAAGTCGACTCGCAACGAACAATATGCTCTACATCTACAAGCTTTCGGGACATTCCATTGCTTTTTATATCAAATTTGTCAAGTTGATTCAAAAATATACATCATAAATATAAAAGCAGGATCTGTTGAGCGCTTTAATGTTTTCTAAAGTTTAGCAGGAAAATAAAATTTATTTGATGAAATTTATATAAAACAACTTTATGTTGCAACACAAATTTCAGTAGTATGAGCTGCACACGTGCATACCTTATTGTTACTTTGCGATTTACGCTATTGTGGGGTTCAATAGACCCCAAAACCAATTATTGTTTTTGTTTCTCGTGAGTGGGAATCTCGATTTACGCGGCAAGGTTGAAAACTCAAAATTACTTTCAAGGCAAATTTAATGTTTTTCAAACAAAATGCAAATAAAATAAAACAATTGTACAAAAAAAAAAAAAAAAAAACAAAGCGGAACAACCGTTTGATTTAGAAAAAAATAAATGACATTCTTTACTACGAATTGTAAAATAAACAGAAAACAATGAAATTGTTTATGAAGTATGTATGTATGTACATTAGAGTGGACATTTTTTTTTTTTTTTTGAATAACATGTTATTCGCCCCCTAATTTTTTTCTTTTGGGCACAAATAACATATTTCCAAAACTGTAGACTGTTTGGTCAACGTTAAGGCGTGGCACATGCGCCTTCAAGTTGACAAGAAGGGATTTTGCACAATTTAATAAGAAAAAAGTTATAACTTCATTATTATTTATCAAAATTTATGTTAAGTATCGATATTATATTTAATTTTGACTATTATTTTAATGCGTGCCCCTAAAAAGGCGTGGCACCTTATATAATTTAAGTAATATATACGAAAATATGTAGTTTTTGCTTCAAAATATGATGGAATCTTACATATGTATGTAAAATTTATTTCCTAAAAGTCATTAAATAAATGCCGGCAAATTGGGGCGTGGCAAGTTAAAATTTTAAACTGCTACTAACAAATGCAGCTCTGTGCTAATTAGTTGCGATCAAGCAAACTTATATTTTCATAGAAGTAGCAATACTGGAATAACGGTATCTAGTACACATGTGCTTTTGTTAAGCTAAAAAAGAGCGTTGATAATGTGTTGTTATACATGCAAATGTGAAAATATTAATTTGATTTGATTGAAAGATAAGGTTTATAAAATTGGTAAGTTTAAACAACAAAGTGCTCGATATTTTCAAAATATAATAACATATTTAATATTACTAATGTAACTCAAACAGCAATGGAAACAAGAGCAAATGAAAAGTTATTTCTGCTTGGGCACGACGAAAGTCAAATCATTGGGTGCAAGTTACCATCAAAAGGGCAAATATTAAAAGTTCTTTTTTACAATATGCGGAAAATTAAGCTCAATCTTCGTCCGAGTGCATATCTTGTAATTAAAGAAGCAGAAGTACTCTGGGATAAAGCACGTATTCCCACAAGCCAGAATATTCGTAGCGTTCAGAAAGTGGAAGCTCTATATCATCAGTGGAAGACACTTCAGAAAACTTGTAAGCGCCGTACAGCTCTACAGGAGAAACGTGAGCACGATTTTGTGGAAGAATTAGACGATTTGTTTGATATCGCTCATGGTGATGCGTTAAGTATTATTCAAATCGAAGAAGATAGACTATTTCTACTTAATCAACGGAAAAAAGGCAGACCAGGTGGTATGATTGGAAGCGATGGAGCACTTTTTGAAAGAGAGAAAAGAAGAAATATGCGTGAAGAAAGAGAACTGATAAGGCAAGAATAGTATCACCAGGAGCAATCTCAAAATTTGGTTGCAAGTCAGGACTACTCAGATGATGAAGGACAATTGACTGAAATAGACAGTGATGAGCTTCAAGACAATTTTCAACAAACATCTACTGGAAATGTGGGAAAGAAACGTAAAATGAAAAACTTTATAACACCCAAGCTTGTTGCGACTCTGGACAAGTGTAAAGTTAGCGACAGAGATGCTGTTCGAATTCTCATAGCCACTGCTGAAGCATTGGGCCATGATTTAAGTCAGTTAGCAATAAGTAAAACTACAAATCGAAATTGCCGTAAACAAATTCGATCTGAAACAGCTATAAATTTAAAGGAAAAATTTCAAAACATTTTACCGCAAACCATTACAGTACATTGGGATGGAAAGCTGTTACCATCATTAACTGGAAAGGAAAAAGTAGACAGATTGCCAGTTGTTATTACATCTACAGAGACAGAGCATCTACTTGGAGTTCCTGCATTACAGGCTGGTACAGGAAGGCAACAGGCTGAAGCAATAATCCAATTATTAAAAGAGTGGAATTTGACAGACAAAGTTCAGGCCCTGTGTTTTGATACAACAGCAACAAACACGGGAAGACTTCAAGGTGCTTGCGTGATATTGGAACAGGAATTAGGAAAAGATCTTTTGTACTTGCCCTGTCGTCACCAAATCTACGAAATTGTATTAAAGAGCGTATTAAAAAAAGAAATTTGTCTTCAAGTGGACCAACTTTGTCAATTTTCCAAAAGTTTAAAGGGTCCTGGGCGATGATAAACCAAGAAAATTTTAAATTTGGAGTTGATGACGAGAAGGTAAGTCAGCATATTAGCGTTTTCGAATTAGAAGATCTAGCCACGTTTTTCCGCCAATATTTAAAAATAAAACAGCCTAGGGCTGATTATAAGGAGCTTCTGGAATTAAGCCTAATATTTCTTGGGGAGCACGATAGGAATTATAAATTCAAGTCACCAGGATCATATCATCACGCTCGTTGGATGGCCAAGGCGATTTATTCATTAAAAATGTTTTTATTCAGAGAAGAGTTTGTCATGTCGTCAGATGAAATAGACGCCATACGCGATGCTTGTTTATTTATTGTGAAAATTTATGTAAAAGTCTGGATAGAAGCGCCAATAGCTGCCAAAGCGCCTAATCAAGACCTTCTTTTAATTAAATCTCTTTTCGCCTACAAAAATGTCAACGAAAACGTAAGCAATGCAACTTTGGGAAAATTCCGTAACCATTTATGGTATTTAGCAGCAGAAACAGTAGGTTTTTCGTTTTTTGATGAAACCATTACTTCTGAAACAAAAACTTGTATGATAAAGAGACTTCGTGTAGAGTCAGAAAATGAGAGCAAGCGGCTGATTACTGATATACAGGACTTACAATCAAAATCAATTGAGGACTTCGTAACCAAAAATACACTTCACTTCTTTGAACGTTTTTCGATTGCAACCGATTTTTTCCAAAAAGAACCCTCCCAATGGCAGAACGAGCCAAGCTATATACAGGGCGTAAATATCGTCAGTAAAATGAGGGTAGTTAACGATACTGCCGAACGAAATGTTAAATTAATGGAAGAATATAATAATTCATTATCAATAAATGAAGAAGAAAAACAATTTATCTTACAAATTGTAACTGATTATCGAAAAAACTATAAAGGTATTAATAAATCAGATCTCATGGAACACTAATCTATTTGTGTTTTATTTTAACTTGCCGGCATTTATTTAATGACTTTTAGGAAATAAATTTTACATACATATGTAAGATTCCATCATATTTTGAAGCAAAAACTACATATTTTCGTATATATTACTTAAATTATATAAGGTGCCACGCCTTTTTAGGGGCACGCATTAAAATAATAGTCAAAATTAAATATAATATCGATACTTAACATAAATTTTGATAAATAATAATGAAGTTATAACTTTTTTCTTATTAAATTGTGCAAAATCCCTTCTTGTCAACTTGAGGGCGCATGTGCCACGCCTTAACGTTGACCAAACAGTCTACAGTTTTGGAAATATGTTATTTGTGCCCAAAAGAAAAAAATTAGGGGGCGAACCACCTCCTACAAAAAACAAAAATAATTCCATATAAATATTGTCCACTCTAATGTACATATTGTATTGTATGTATGTATGTAAGAATTGAAAAGGAATTTGTCTTACAAGAATTCAAGACTTAAATGTTAAAATAAAACTACCTGTTGTATCAATTGCTTTCAGAAAGCAATGCGCACATTCTCACGCTATAAACTACATATGCAGGTATGTGTGTATGTAATGGCTTGAAAAAAACAAGTTGATATCAGTTGGAAAGCACTGAAAATAGTTTCAAAATAAATCTTAATATATAAAATCATTTATATATACTTCCAAGATCTTGGCAAAATGTTAACGCAATAACATTACATATCCCACTGATAGAAACTTCTAATTTCATATAAGAAATCTAACGAATAGTTGCTAAGGTCATGACCAGAAAAAGAAGCAGCATTGTTACATACATACATATATAAAAGATTTTAAATAAACTTATATTCGGAATGTGTATAGGAATTTGATTTTGATTTTGAAAATATAAGTGATTTAACATATTTATAAAATTGCAGTCAGTTTCAGTCGTTTGGAAATGTCATTTATTATTTTTTGTAGAAAACGACGTTACCTTTGTAAAAAAATATACTTTGATGTGATGTTCACGGCAACTATATACATATATTTAATTTAATTTATTTAATTCAGCGGAGTTTGCATTTTATTTTCTGTGTGAGAAATATTCGTAGCCAGCTTGTAGTGCGGATCATACACTTTCAATTTATACAAAGTATAAAATTGTAATTGAACAAAATCATAATTTATTCTTTGAGGATACTTTCAATACAATGCCAACAATAACACGAACAAAAGAAAATCATCATCTTTAAGAGTTTAGAGACAAACCGACCTGCTGCGACGGTCGTGCAATTCCGCAACAATTTATATAAATAAACACTGTGTAATTAAATAAATTTTACAATTTATCGAATTGTGACAGAAATAAGTTGAACGTCCTTATAATTAATACACAAATTACTTGTACTGAATAAATTAACAGATAACAGTAATAAGATTTTAATAAGTATTACAAAATGTAAATTTCATTTCAGATCTTTGCAGTTTTTATAAGAAGTCAAAGGCCATTAAAGTCAGGTAAATTACACTGTATACTATTATAAACTAGACATTATATTAGTACATTTAAGAAATGACAGGTTTTGGATACGAAAGGAATCGGTGCAAAAAGACTGCTTCATTTAAAAAGATTATGCAATAACGTATTCAAAAAATAAATATTTAAAACTTTATAGAAAACTTTTTTAAACGTTTTAAATTTTTCATATGAATATATATATTTTTTTAAATAATTTCATGTTAAAATTTTTTGTGGGGGGGGGGGGGGGGGTTATTATCGTACGATATTCGCGTGTAGTTATATGAACATTTTCTTTCTTCAATACGACTGCCAACAAACCCTCTGATAATCAGCCACTGTGTAACATAATTTCTGCCATCACATAATTAATTTTATTATAAAATAATTGAAATTTTTACACATTTATCTCATTTGTACTTCCATTTCGTTCGAATCAATTAGTTTAAACCAATTGGTTTTAAAAGGAAGTCAAAAAAACATAAATTCTTACTTAAATGAAAACCTAATAGTATTTTTTATTGCTCTCAAAAAGTTCTATTTCTACTAAATTTTTGCCAACATTTTCTTATGCATTTCAAATAGTTTGGAATGCGGATTAATTAACAGTTAGATATTCCACATTCGTATCCAGAACTCGAATAACGCGCACACACACACACACACACACACACACATGCACGCACATATTCTGCTGATTTGTTTTATTAGTTTGACAATTGTTTTTTCTTATTTATAGCACATTTTTTTACAAAAAAAAAACATTTTTAAATAAAAACAATTTAAACCAATCAAAATCTAGCAGATGTTGTTGTGACTTAATCAATTGCGTAAATGTTTGTTTTTATTGAACGAGAGTTTAATAAACCACAATTAAATCTTGAAACAGTGGACGTCAAGAGAACAAACTCTTTCTTTTTTATTCACAAATAAAAACACGTTTCATTCAGCAGTCATCAGTCAGTCACATTTGGGAAATACCACTGTAGATCATAATAAGTAATTACTTTAAAAACCAGAGTTTCTAAACATTCAACAAAAATGTCTTATTATGTGAAACGAATTCAATACAAATCGCACAAAATGTTTCACGAAAAATAACTATTTCGCTATTTTCGAACCTGCTGTTACAACAAAATGCCATCATAGCAAAAGAATTTGTGCCATTACTAATGAAATTTTTAAATAGAGCTTTCCAATAGGGCCTTACGAGCATTGGCAGCTAAGACCTGCCACACATTCATACGTCGAATTGCCTGCGATTTATTCGGTCTATTGTGCTAAGTACAACCTTCAATTGCATATGAATTGGCAGATAAAAGTGCTTGCCATAATTTTGCCGTTTTTAAAAAACGCCGTTCTTTTACTTTTTATATTTTATCCTGTATTCAAGAAAAATAGGTAGAAAGTCCCAGTTTTTTTTTTTTTTTTTTTGAATATTTCGTTTCTTACTCAACAAAATTTAAATATCGAACATCTGTTCTAGACACAATAGTTGGAGAAATTAACTCATTCCTGTCGACTTGAATACAAATACGGAAACTCTAAAGAGCCAATTAATTGTGTTATTTATTAATTGTAAAACGGAAAAATATTAAAGTAAAATTCAATTTGAAACTTGTTAAAAATCACGCTTTTTACCTTAAAAATCCATGTACGTACGCTGATGCTGTGCGCTCTGAATTTAGTTTAACTATAATTAAAACATTTTAAAAACCAAACAAAAAACAAGACAAAAAAAAAACACAATTAAAAAGTGTCAACCGTTTATCAGAATGTGTAGAATTTACCAGTTACGTGTTACCATTAAAGTTATGACAAATGATCGATGAAGTCTAAAGTGGCCATAAATTGGCAAAAAACGAAAAAAGCAAGACGCTGCTGCGTACAGCAACAATCTGACCAAATAAATCGCCTACTAACCAACAGATCTGTTACACTTAAGACCGTGTGTGCAGTACTTCTACGGTTATGTATTACACTATTGCGTCAAGAAAGAAATTGAACATTGAAGAAATTTAATAACGACAAATTAATGAACGTAACATGAGTAGAACAGCAGCTCAATTTGTCCATTAGCCAAGAAGAACTGAGGGGTCCGCCAGCCAATCAATAATTAAAAAAATTGAGTTGTGCGTCCAATCGACTGCGTTATGAGCACTAGTAATTATTTTGGTAACGCGTTTATTTACGAGGGTTTGTTCTAAGATTTAAGTTGTAAATAGCTTATACCGACAGTTAAGGACATTTGTGCGCCATGTTTTAAATTACTCACAATATAAATTAAGGCTATAGATTATGAAAAGGCCAATATTTTACTTTCAAAGTTACTTTACATAAGATAATTTTTTTAAAAGTGACTTTTTTGAAAAGTTTATCTTTTATAAAAGCTACTTTTTATAAATGGGCCATTTTTAAAAGTTACTTAATAAAAGGCATTCTTTTATAGAATTTATTATTTACACAAATCAGTTTTTATTAAAAATATCTTTTATAAAAACTACTTTTAAGCTTTTTACAATTTTCTGTTAATATTTTTTTTTTTTTGGTAAAAAGGTAACCTATTAATAGTTTGTTAATAAGAATTTCAAACTTATTATTTTTATCGTGTTGTTATTTTGGAGTATTTTAAGGATTTACGCAATACTCATTTTATACCTCGTACAATTTAATCTTTATTTTAGTAAACTGTTGCCTGCCACAATAAGTGCCAATGGGCTTTATTTATATCAAATATTTCTTGTGGCATGAAGTGAATATTTTTGTAATTTTTTCACGCATTCAGCTACTGGCCAAAAAAACCACTATTTGTAACAATTACTTGCTTTGACAGTCGCAACAAAACAGCCAGGAAACTAAATGATCGATCGAACTACAAAACGATCGATATCATTACACCCAGATAGTGTTAAAGCAGGATATATGGCTTTTCAATAAAATAAAATAAAATAAAGGCTGATTTCACCACGTAAGTGTCAGAAAATGGTAGCAAGATCGGTCTGTTTTATTTTTTATTTGCTGTTCATAGAAGCACAAGTTGCTTTAGCATTCATAGTTTGCCTCAGTTTATGCCATTTACTAATTATGAGTTGAAAAAGTAATGAACTTATTAAATAAGTGGATATTTAAGGCTCCTGGTCTCAATAGCTAAGAATCTTACTATTATGCGCTTAATTTGAACAAGGACTATAGTATTCTTTGCAATATCTCTTTAAATAGAACCTATTAAATACATGTATGTATATTCTAAATATATTTTCTTGCTGGGCTAATGTAAGAAATAAAAATTGGCTCTAAAACATTTTAGTTATTATTTTCTTTTTTTTACTTTTTCCATCAATTTAAACAAACACTTGAGAACTGTTGCTTTCTTTTTAATTAAAATTTAGCACTTGATGTAAAACTCAAAGAAAATGCAAATATCATAAATTTTATGTTCATTCGGAGAGCCTGTATCTGTTGCTGTGCGCTACTTAACATACTACATATTTTCTAATCAAACAGACACACACGTCGTAACACAGTGATCGGATCGATAAGTGATGAAAGCCCTGAGGAATTCGAAACGAATTTGTATTTCTTTTGAACGTCTGTCTGTCTTTTTTAATTATTAATCGTTTTGCCCTTTTTTATTGTAATGAACTAAAAAAAAGCAACTAATAAAACGGCAATCAGGTGCGATCTTTGTTTCGAAACAATCTGAGTTTTGGTATTATACTCGTAACAAACAAAAAGGACTGACAAAACTGATGATCACTTAATGGCGCAGATCGATCACATGATGATTTTGTCGTATAAGAGTATTTGTTTATAAATTTTAAATAATTTTTTTTTTCAATATACTGGCGCTGGGGTTGCTAAATGATCGTGTTGCAAAACTTGTGTTTTAGAGAATCTTTATCAACTTTTTTTATATTTTTTCAAAGAGCATTTAAATGGCTCCACTTGATAGCCACTTTTAAACTAAATTTATTGAAACAACATCAACTGCTAATTATATGGTGCACTTAGTTTTTATCGTTTATTGAATTGTAAGTAAATTGGACGTTTTTTTTTAATACCTTCAGCGAAAAGAGCTTTCGTGACCAGTCCACAGGACTCGATTTACCAGATTTCTTATATTCTTTTCTATCTTTATATATATTGTAATATTTTTATTTATTGCAGCGATTTGATTTAATTAACTGCTGTGCGTAGGTAAATATAATAACTTTGATGAAAGAAAAGCACAAGTTCCGTTTGCAAGCACGCGATTACAATTTAATTTGGTTTTGATGTTGTAACGAAATTTTTCTCAGAAAAAAATTCAATAAAAACTTCCGCAAGTTTACGAATTTGTCACGTAACTTTTTAATTGATGTGTTTAAGACGGCGTTTTTCTTTATTATTACGAGTATTTTTTCTTTCTTTTTCTGTTTTGTGATTTTGTTTACTATTTGTTTATTATTAATTTATAATTTATTTCATTTAAGTTCTGATCGCATTTTCTTACGATGTGTTCCAGAAGAGGGCTAAATCTATACTGTTTTCAATATTGACGGAGAGCCAATCGGCGAAATAATCAAACGAAGTTATCGTGTTGTTGCACACCACTACACCAACAACTCAAACAGTGTAAATGAAGTGTTTGTTGTTTGTTTGTTTGCCCGGTCGACAAAACTCACCGACACAAATTCAAAGCGTTTGCGTGCTTCTGATCGTAGTGCATTTACGGTCTTTGTAACAGTATTAAAGCTTCAATTTTCCTTCAATTATAACCAGCTTTCATTGCAAGGAAGTGATCAACGATCATTTTTCGTCATGTTCTTAGAGTATCTATATATATATATATATGTGTGTGTGCGTGTGAGTTTTCTAATTAGAATTTGTTACAGTTCTCGAAACTTTCAAGTTTTAATAAATTTTTGTTTGTTTTGTTGTTTGTTTTGAATTATGGGAGAAAAGTTGTCGCTTTGAGATGTTGACAATTTTTGTTTTAATCCGCTTCTTCTCGATTCTTTGTATGATTAAACAAAACTCATAAGAAGATTATTTTTAAGTCTACATTTTTAATATGAAATATTATAAAAGAATTATGTAACTCTCAACAGAAACATTTTTTTCAGTAGATTTGCAAAGAGCTCAATTTTCTATAATTCATCTAAGTCCCAAAAGAACCAAAGAGCTGTATAACTGATGGTCACTCTATCAAGCCAATTGGCAAAGCTTTCGTTCCGTTATTTTCCAGTCAAGGCTCATCAACTTCACACTATATAAAAGAGTACTGAACTTGTATAAAAGCACTAAAAATTTTATAAACCAATTATATAAATTTTGTTTTAAAAATTCGTCAGTCGTCTGAAGTCCAAATTTTGTCAAATTTATCTGCCAAATCAAAGGGTTCCATCATTTCGCGATTGTGTGAGATAGTTTGCTTGCGATCAATTATCTTATGCCTAAAATGCTGGCGAACTTTAAGGTTCGTCATCGTGCGACAGGACCTTAAGTTTTAAGGAAAGCGAAGTGTAAAAAGAAGACCACACTCCACTGTTTTTTGGTTTTTTTTTTTTTTGAAAAATATTAGTACAAGGTTTTTTTTTTAAAAAAAAATTGAATATAAAGCTGAATTTTGGAACACATTTTTGGCAGCTTTTCAAGACTTTTTCAAGACTACTAACGAGATATAGACGGCTATAAAACACACAAAAAATATATTTTGTTTGTATAGTTTAAAATCAATTCAATTACATAATTCAAATCAAAAGTATCTTCAAATATAATTTGTTTATTCAACCAGATGAAACAAAATTCTGAAAATTATTTTATATTGTTGTATATTATTTATGCATAAAAAAAATCTACTGATTTTAAAAGAAGAAGCCGGTAGAAGCTTTTAAATGTGCTTTCAAGTTGAAGAAGAGCTTTTCGATTTTAAATAAACCGCAAAGTGGGGATAGAGTAAAAAACTTTTTGCCAATGCTGGAGAATAAATGACTAGAATTAAAAACGGAAACATTTTTATGCCATTCTCCACAATGTCCACGCATCATCCCCCATAAAAAAAAAGAAAAAAAAAACACGAAGAAAATCCCAAAAAGTATAGAGACAAAAACTCAAAAGAAGTTTGTATTTTATCAAAGATGCAAATCATAAAAATCTATTTTATAACAAAATAAAATTGAAAAATGTTTGAAAAGAAGAAACGTAAAGCAAATATAACAAATATAATATAAAAGAAATATAACAAATTCTAGAATTTAACGCCTAAAGCAAACAAACAGTCTCTGTATTTAATTAAGCAAAAAAGTCAAACTGGGAATTTACCCCATCGGTGGAAGCTGCGACACGAGAAAATAAAGGTAAACAGTTTTATTTGCCAGCAAAAAAGAAATGATGCAAAAAAGGCAGCAAATCTTTAAAATGTGTGCGTGTGTATGTGTTTTTATGAGTTTGTGATTTTTAAAAGCATTTAGTATGAAAATAATTCTTAAATTGTTTTTTAATTGTCCAGTGCTGTTGATATTTTTTCCTCCCTCAAGGACAACAAATAATACAACAGGAAGTAAACACTTTCGTTCCTATTTTATTTGGTGAAATGCGCAGCCGCACGGAAATGGTTACTACCACATTTGTGGACTCCGAGGAGGACTACAGCGATGACGATGATTCTGAAGAAGATTGGAGGCCGTCAGCTTCTAACAAAAATGGCAAAAAACTTAAACAGCAAAAAGGTTCGAGTAGCGCTTCAGCAAAACGAGGACGTAAGCGCAAAAATTCTTCAACAACCGGTAATAAGAATTCAAAACGCAAACCTGCAAATGACGACAGCGAGGACGATGACTTAAATGACGACAGTGATGACGATCTGGAATATGATGACTACGAAGAGACACAGTCTAAAACTTCGAAAAACAAGCCAACAAATTTGCCGCCAAAGAAACAATTTGCCGACAAACATTCCTCCCTTTCAAGCAATGACGACGAACCCGAGGATATTTTTAATTTATTAGTATATGTTAAGGACTTAACAGGATCAGATCTGAATAAAAATAATCGTTTGTGTCTATGGCGCAAGGATAATAACAATTTACTGCAGAAATATATACGAGTTAAAACTTCACCGGAGGAATTTCTCTTTACATCAAGCTCTGTGGTGAGTGTGGATTTATGCAAACAAAAAGGATATCTCTAGTAAGCAGTTTCAACCCCATCAAAAGCAAAACATAATCCGACTATTCTCAAAGTCATTGTTTTCCAGATGTTGGCTTGTATTTTAAAAGTAAAAGCTTTTGAGTTCAATTATAGCGCAATGAAAATTGCGACCATTTTTCGGTCTATGTAATCGAATTTCCCGCATACACTATCCCTAGTATTTTTCAGACAAAAAATTTGTTTTCCCAACTGCTTTTCACCTTAAGATATTTAACACGACCAGTTTCAGCAGACTCTGATCATTATCAGCGAGGTCGTACAACATTTCACGTTCCCATCTGCAATTGTTTTCAAGATATGAAAATATTAATGTCACCCTCATTGTTTCAGTTCTAACTATTGTCCTCATAACTTCACACATTACTAATGAGATTTCAAATTTCTATTTGTAACAGTTTGGAAAATACATATAAAAAAATTATTATTCCTTATCTGCAGGCAGTTTTGAGTCCTAATATCGAAATTTTAAAAATCTGTATCAAGAACTTAAAATGTTTAATTTTTTTAGTATTCCAGTTTTGATGACAAACGTATTTCTGACTTCCATGATATCAAAGTCAAGTCCATAGATGCTACCAACCGTCGCGTCAAAATCATTAATCCATCCGAATTGCGAAAATTATCTCTTAAAGCAGCCAAAAATAAAAGCAGCAGCGACGACGATAATTTAAGCGATGAGAAGTCTGACTCAACGGAGGAGAAACAAAATCGTGAAAAGTCTAAAGTAATTCCCAAGAAAGCAATTTCAAAGCACAACGATGACGACGACGACGAAGAAGAAGTTGAGGAAGAAGAGGAGGACGATGAAGCTGATTTAGAAGACGATGATGATGACGACGATGTTGAGGAATACGATGAAGCTGATAATTAAATAATTTTGGAAATAACACAAAAATACTATCGATTTCAACAACGAATAACTCGGTCTATTCAAAACGTATAGACTTTTTTTTGCATACAAAATATAAAGACAGAGTTCCGGATTTTGTGCATTTCCTACCTTCACTCGGACTTGGCGATCCTTCTTTAAATAAATTAACGATTTTAACGATAACTGAGAGAAAAAACCAACACTTTGACTTTTAGGTGGGACAGTAAGATAAAGTAAAGGAGACTTTTATGATGATGTCTCTCAATATTAAAATTAAATAAAAGCCAAAAACAAAAGTTATCTATTAAGACTTTTTTATATGGTATATCTTTGCGTTGGTTCGAGAAGAAAGTAATGTAGTATTTTTGCTTTTTAAAATTGTCCTGGCAAATAATTTTAAAATTGTATCCAATCAAAAAAAGTACTTGTGCTTGTTGCTGGTCATGCTCGCTAGATGGCATACAAAACGTTTACCTCTTTAACACGCAGCTTCCCCTGAAAGTGTTCAATTTCTTTGTTTTTCCTTGAGTCTCTAATTTGGAAATATTAAAATTATAAAAATTCTTCAGGATAAAATTCTCAATACGGATATTTAAAATTGTAATTTGTTGTCAGAAAATTTATGATAATTCGCATCCCTAAAGAAGAGCAAGCGAAAGCACAGATTTTTGTGTGTTTCGTCTTGGACTTGCTTCTTAATATTGGTGCAAGGGTTGATGGAGACTTTTGCTCTTCTTCTTGTTTTGCGCAATAATAAGTGGAGAAACACAACGTGAGCTTTTAACAAAAAGCTCTTTTTGTGACATGTACCATTTTTGTTTTGATGGCTGTGTAGTTTTCAACAGGTAAAAAATATTAACCTTTTTGGTTTTTAACTTCCAAATACAAAACAAACGACAATTCAACAGTTTTTGTATTTTTTGACAAGTTAAACAATTTAAATAAATCATTTAAACGAAGCCTAATTAATAACAAAGTCAAAAAAACTCATTAATTACCATTTTATAGTTTCAAATTGCTTTAAATAAAGAACTACATCATCGAGTCGAATGAATATATGTATATAAATCAATATACGAAGACTGTTGTCGAAAACGTATGTATATTCCAAAATGTTTCTATTAACAAACGATCACGAATAATTTTTAATCTTTTTCATGCTTTAATAAAAATTTACATAATTTTAAATCCAAGAGAATAGCGCCATAACGTTACATAACAACTTTTTTCGAAAAAGTAACAAAAAAACCATTAAAAAAAAGTGCCTTAAACAGATTAACTCCTGAAAGCGAACGTGAGTGCCTCTTATACGAATAGTTATTCTACATTGGAACTACCACATGGGAAGTGCTGCCAAATTGCAATCCAACAAACGGACCAATACAGGTCGTGAATATAAAATTAAAATTAATATCGTTAAAACAAAGAACTCCCGTAAGCGAACAGCTGACCTGCCCAACAATTAGCATTTTACTGATATGTTCTCTTTTAAATGGATGGGAAGAAAATTTTAATCCTTTAACTTGATAATGTCTGTTAGTTTATTTAAAAAAAATAATTTTATGAAAAGAACGATTTTGATTGTAAAGCTACGTGCAGACTTACAATGAGCCGACAATATTTTTTCTGGCCACGTTATACCCGTGCTACCCATTTGTATGCATAAACTATGCACTGACAATATTGCTAGAACTGAACACCGTCTATACAAACCTTAATTTTATGCAATGGACAATCGCTATGGCCGATTCAGAGTATTTATATTAAAACTATATATAAACCTCCGCACAAATGACAATAGAGTAGTAAAATCTGACAAATGATTGAAATATATTTAACAAAATGTGAAAAATTATGAATATTAATAAAATATTTTGAGAAAAACATGTTTTTCGGAAACTTAAAATTTGATTCGTACTGAATGTACCGTCCCTGCCGATTAGTTAAGGGATTATTAGAGAGCTAAAAAAAAGAAGGCTAAAGAGAACATATTTAAGAGAATAATAATTGTAAAACCAAAACACACAAGAATTTTGCAAAGCCAAACAAAACACGCGGAATGCGTTTGCAATTGTTGCGATTACATTTCTGTAATGATTTAACAAAATAGGAAATGAAAAGCAAAATTGCTGTAATCACAGTTGTCATGAATGAAATAAATAGCAGGGTGCGAGTTCAAGCAGCGCCGTTAATTAAAGCATGCAACGCATGTGTTGCAAAGACTGGGAGCAATAGCTGCTAAACTAAACAGCAAACAACTACATATTTATTACTCTTCTGTTGTTTGTGTAAAATTAAGCACCCATTAAATGGCAGACGCTTTGATCGTGAAGCCAAAGCAAACAGATTAGTACATGTTTCATATATATATTTGTACATACATACATACTCGTACATACATATTTATGAATCTATAATGTGTAATCCCATCAAATTCGAAATCTGCAAAACACGAAATGTTCATATAAATTGTGGACAACTAATATCAAACACGTTTGTATTTCAGATATTTCTTTTCGATTTACTAAAGCTTCGCATACTAATCATTTATGACATGAGTAGTTTTCACATAAAATGCGTGATTGTCGGAATAATTATCGTTAATTTTTTGTATTTTTGTTTAATTTTACTCAAAAATATTATCCTAACCAGCCGTAAGAATGTTTCGGCATACAGTTTTGTCACAGTTTAAGGGAATTAAACAATCAAAAATCAATCGAGCAGACTTCTTACGTAATATGTTCTTCCTTTAGCATTGCTTCGCAATCTCTGTTGTCCGTCTAAAGAATTCATTACAGAAAAGAAAGAGCACTAATATAATAATAAATAAAAAAAGTGGTTTTATTTATTATAGGTTTTTTCTTGAACATTTTTTTTTACTATTGCAAAAATATTTTAAAGTAACCAGCTACGTAAAGGAATGAATTTCTAACCATTTTGTAATTACGTATTTAGAAACTTACGACTTCATCTTGCACGAATATTTGTGATGGCAGCTTTTTTTATTAAAGTATTTTTTTTTTTCAAACTCAAAAAGGAATAGTCCCCAAAATATTATTAAAATCATCGTTAACATTCGATATCTATCTATATTAGTACTTTGAATATTTCCGATATGCAAATTTACTGCCGAACTACAGGGCAATTTATGCATCTACAAATACAAAAAAAAATTGCGTTGTGCTTTATTTCCATTATTTACAACGAGTGTCCGTCTATACTGTACAACGATCAGCCAGCTAAAAATCAAACATTCCAAAGTAAAACTGAGAACATTTCTTTCTGAGGATCAATAGGCGAAGAGGTGTAAATTTTATTGTTTTATTTTTAAACACACTCATTTGTGCGACTTTATTTACGCCAATTGACAGTATGCAAATTTTTTTGTATGTAGAGAAAAATGTATTACAAAATTAAATTACAAATGGGAAATGTATTTAAACAATAATTTATAATTTACATATGGAGTATTAACTTCCAATTAAAAAGCTGATTGAAATAAAAATAGCACTGCCTGCAGTCAACGTTGGGGATGTGCAAACGAATTTATTGTCTTGATCTTGATCTTGGCAGAGCTTAACGTGGCAATATTTTTACTGGTTTTATCGTTAAAATATACAATATATGTGTATGTATATTTGTCTTTCTTAATGAAGCTTAAAGTGAACAAGGTTTTACACAAAAGCTTTTTTTATTTTATTAACACGAGTAAATAGACTTAAATATGTACATACTTGGCTATTTTTAAATTTAAATTAAAAAAAAAAAATGTAATATTATCTTGCATACAGATGAATAGGAAAGTTTTCGTACCACAGAATGTGCTTACGAATTTAATCATCTGGTCAAGCACAAACAGTGATTTGATTTGATTCTTTAGGTTTTCCAAAAATTTTAATTGACTTCAATTAATTTCTTAGTTGTATCAGTTGTTGGCGTAATCATAAACAAAACTATCGAAAAAATTATTTTAAATCGATTTTTATTAAATAATGTGAAAGTCTTCCTCAAGAATTGAACTTTAATAAAAATGTAATTGAGTTGTAAGTGATTGAAACGAAATTTAAATTTTTTCTCTACAAGGTGAACTGTTCAACAATAACAATAAATTAGTTTCATGGGTTCTCAGATAAACTGAGAATTTGTTTTTAGCGGAACTGTACTTTGATAAAACAAACATTTTTTGTTGTTGTTGTTGTTGTTGTGTTAACAAAAGCATTTTCAAATGAAAAGCATTCCCTTAGAATCCATTTAAAGCTTGAAAACTTTTTAAATGCAAAGTAGTTTTCAAATATGTACATACACACATGACTACATACATACATACACATGTATATGCCCATGAACCTTACCGAACAAATTTGGCTTTGTTTACGTCATAATAAAAAATAAATACCAATAAAAATGCTTGAATTTCAAAAGTAAAGGCATAAATAAATAGTTCATAAATATGTATGTACTTTAGAGCGGGTCAATTTGCTCTAATCAATGATAGACACATACAAATATATGTATGTCTTCAGTTATCCTTGCTTTACAATTTCTGTTGGTTTGTATAACTCGCTAAAGGAAGGCAACAAAAGTTTTTGTGACCTTTTTTATGTCCATTAACTTGGCAGAATATTGTTCGTAAATAGTCTGCAAATCACTTGTTTGTGTTATATCGTGGCGTACCAAGAAACCATTTATTACTTTTGTTTAAAATCGGGCCGGTGACAAACATACTGAAAGAGCATTTCTTTAGTGTTTTTCTCGTTCTTCTTGAGAGTTTCTTGGGTTATTCTTTACTTGCCTTTTGTTTAATACACTACAATATATTAATAATATAATATGTACATATATTTGAGATAAGAAAATATGCAATGACATATTTTAATTTTGAAAATTGATAGCGCAGATATTGTTGAAACTAAATCTGTCGATATTGCTGGAATTCATTCAATCTATCAAACCACTCATTCAAGATGATGATTTTGGCCTCTGTTCCGACAAGGCCGGAGAAAAAAGGCGCAAATGCTTGAATATAGCTTTCGCTTCATGGAAAGCTAAATTACTTTTTGCCAACAGTACCTTTAATTTGTTTTCGAGATAATTAAAAAAATTAAGGCGTTTTAGAATACTTAAGACGTCGGAAAGAGTAGATTTGAAGGAATTTGCATGAGGGTTAAGTGATTTTGCTCTGAGCCAGGAAAATGTGTACAAGAAATTTTATACGATTACGCAATTTTCTTCGCCATGCTTTTCGAATCCAAAACAATTGACCCGCTCCAATGTACACTGATATGTATAAATGTTTCAATTAACATACTCACATACACATGTATGTGTGTATATTTTTTCCCCATGGAAATTCTTGAAATAAAGGGGATCATTAAAAAATTGATCGTTGTCAGTTTTAAGTATTTTTGGGCAAACAATGAGTCAGAAGTATAAAAATAAACTTAATTTTTATGCTGCTTCCCTTTTGAATGATGCGAATGAAAAACAAATAAGAATTCTTAGAGTTGCAAATAAATTTTGATATCAAAGGAATCCACAAATAACATACAAACTTGTGTACATATTGTACTTGTACCACAACTCGCATTTTCTGAGCACATAAATATTTTAAATCTCTTGTGAAACCGGCCTTGGTAATATCTGTATTAGAAATATGTATATATCGTTACCTAAAACGCAAAGCGGCCTGACTAACAAAAAAACTCAAAAACGATTTTTTTTTGCAAATTCCGATGTATCTAATCAAAATACATCACCACCAAACAAATCATACTTCCACGTACACAAATAGCAACTTTATTGACAAAATAAAAAAGCCCTTACTACAATATTGAATATCGTTTAAGAATGTTTTTTGCTTCTCCTGTAAAATTACTAAAATGTTAGTTAGGGCGTTTTGCGTTTCAGGTAACGATATTTACCTTAGTATGTACATACATATGTATGTATGTATGTATATAGCACTCCTTTCATGTATAACGAAAGATTGAAGTAGCAGTAAATGCTGGTGATTTTAAAACAATTTCTTTTCTTACACAATTTCGTTTTCTAAACCTAAGCGTTGTCAACACTGCTCGCTTAGCACATGTGTTCTCACAAAAATTCTTGTTTGGCTCTTGTTTTATTTTCAGCGATAAGAAGAATAAAGTAGAAATGTTTTTGATATGTATTTCAAGAACTGGAAAGGGCATAAATAACGAAAGAATTTAATGAAAAAGATCTAAAAATAGAATGAAGTGGTTGTATAAAAATAGCGAAACCGAAGTAAAAAAACTAACCACTTAAAAACTAAATAATGAAAGATAAAGATACAAAATGGAATGTGTTGCCATGTTTTTTTTTTTTAAATACGTAAAGTTTTAATTCTCAGATGAAGATGAGGATATTGGATGAAATGCTGATACCTCGTTATACACGAAAGTATCTAAATATAAGCAGCAGATACTTCCTTAATAAATTTTTTGGGGGTTTCTTACGCAAAACTATCGTATTATTTGTCTTTATGAATAGAAAAAAGCTGGAGCTAGCCTCAAGGAGGCTTTTTCAAAAGTCGCTTGCCTGAAAACAGCGATATATCCAACTGACCCGTAACGGCCTTTATAAATCATATTATTCAAGAAAACTACAAACGACAAAATGGGACATTAGTTCAATTGAAAAAGCAAATGAGATAAACGAGGTTTTTAAACTTTGGTTAGACTTTTGTCAGTGTAAAATTGTGTTGACCGTTATTGAGCAAAACAAAAAACAAAAAAAACTGCTATATGGCAGCTCGTTTTCAAACAACAAGAGTGCAACAAGTTGAAAAAAATTTACTTGAGAGATTAAGTGGCATGCAATAAACAGCGAAAACAACAAGAAAAGGAAAACATCAAATCAAGCAGAAAAAAGTGTGTTTTTGTTTCATTTAGTTACAAACAATTTAAAAGATCGTTTTTAATAGATTTTTGGCAACAGGTTAAATAAAAAAGAAACTTAAATGAAAAATCTTAAAAATAAAATATGATAACTTACATTTTGCTAGTTTAAGATGACAATTATTACAAGTTGTTTATTAGTTGAAAGATGACGACAGCAGCTGGCGGGGGAAGTACAACAAGCGCATAGGAACCGTTCGCAGGCTTTTTCTGGTATCACAAATTTGCAATACAAAGTTCAATGTTTATGAAGCAGCAGCTGATTTAGTTATAATTAAACAATCGTATCTGTTGTAGGTATTTAGAAAGATAATAAAATGAAGTAATTGTAGCACAAGTTTAAATGACACAGGAAATGCAGCCTTTGTTTATTTTTTTTTTTTTATGAATAAGAAGAATGCATGCGGAAGAAAAAATTATATTTAATAAAAAAAGAATGCATCTAATAAATTTCACAATAACAAGAACAGCAGCCAATATACATAAGTTCTTATGTATATACACATACATAAATATGTAAGTATGTATGCATTTATGTATGTACAAAAATAGTTCTGGTATATTGTACGTTTGAGTAGTTTATTTGCATAAAAATTTAGTTGGGAGTGACTTGCAGTCTCAAGTACCAGTTTAGATACTTTCTTTTTCAATTTCAATCTGCTGTTGTAAAAGAACATACATACATATGTACTGCTGTACAGAGAGACTTTTCTTTGTTAAGGGAAATTATTAGGCAGGCAATAATTTCTGGATTGATGACAAATGATAAAGAAAAGCCACCAAGTTCTAATAAATTGAAAGCAAATAATTAATTAAGCAGTAATTTTATTCTATAATGTTTATAGTGTATGAGCGTTTGTTTGTGTTCTCTGTTCTTTATTTTTTTTTTTGCGTATTAAAAACTAAAAAAGCTTTTAAGAAATCGTTGCGTTCATTAATTGTGCTGGCATATTTGTTTTGTTAATTTCATTTATTTATGGCATTTAAACTATAAGTTTATTGTAATTCTACAATTACATGCAATTAAACACATGTGTGGAATAGTTACATATGCATATCGGGAAATAAATCGGTAAGGGGGAGTTTTGGCGCAGACGCCAGAAACGGGAAGCCAAATGGTTCAACGATCAAACAAACCAAGAGACCCAACCACTGTTATGTGAGCATAACGCAACAAGGTAATGAACACGAACAGCGTTGCCATAAATTGATTATACTGGTTGATGGAAAACACGAAGCCATCTGAAAGCATTATTTGTTTTCGATATTGTTTAACAAAAGTTGCTTCGAATGCAGTAATAAAGTTTATATACAGGCAGCGCTGCTCACCAAATAACTTTGTAAGTAAAATTTACGCAAGTTTTAAGTCAAGTTTGAAAACACATACATATTACTGATGTGGATAAATGTCACATATTGTAGATAAATTTCACATATTGTTCAAACACATTTATTGTATTAAACCCTGAAAGATAGACGAAATATTATTAAGTAAATGTTATCCTGAACTGTTTGAAATGATTTTAATTCAGTTATCTGTGTATATGCTATTGGCATGTCCAAAGAGAATGAAAGACTGGATTATTACTGGTCACGTATCTTCCCGATAATACTATAGTTTCCTATGTGTATTAACGTTGTTAGATTGGTTATGATCAGTTCACTCATTTTGGAAACAAAAACTGCAAACACGTTGTTTACAGTTATTGCGCAATTTTAGCATTTTTCTTATGTATGCTTTTAAGATTAAGTTAACGAGACGTTCATACATAGTTTCCAGTTTCATAGCACATTACCTTTCCGCACATCTATTCTTCTTTTGTAGCCAAACCAATTCTCTACAATCTCCACAGTATTATGTATTGTATTTATCATACATTTTTTAAGCACATAAAAAATAGATTACCAGCTACTTTTAACGGTCATGTATGATAATGTTTCTTTTTTACTAAGAGCCAGACAAGAAATGTCAACGACATATTCATGCTCATACATTCAACTAATTGTTTTTTTCGTTGCTGCGCATTATTCACAGTGGAAATAAAAATCTAAAATGAAACACAAACGTTGGATATCTACGATCAGTCTCTTAACCTTTTAATATGTATCTACAATATGATAGCTTGGTCAGAACTCTGGCAACGCTGAATACAATTCACAGAAAAAAACGTTAAACAAAAACCATTAAAAAGAAACAAGCACGTCAATAACAACAACAAATACACTATTAATAAATTGACTGACTGAAAGTCTGGCGAATGATAAGATACGCGCGGCGTACTAATCAACGAAGATTTCCGAGCAGGGCTCTTCTTTATCTTTTGTTTTCGTTTCAATTTCCCCAATTAGAAGAATATTTAAACATTTTCTTTCTGTTTCATTAAAATATTTTTTTACTTTTTTTACAATTATTTTACCGGATGGAGGAAAGTTTAAGGGCACAATCTTTCAACAGCGGGTTTTACATTAATTCGGTTCTATTTCGCTTCAAATCTTATTTTTTTATTTATTTATTTAAAATCCACAATGGATGCTCTCTTTTCATAACTTTTCTTCACAAATTGAGCATAAAACTGTAAATAAACACTTTCATTGAAAAGCCATTGTTGTTTTTATGTTTAATTAACACATTTAAGATTTTTCAATATTGATCTTTCGCTATGATTGCTGACATTTTTATTTCCTTCTATTTCACAAACACAAAAACTATTAAATAATTTTATTATTAATATATTGCAGTACTTAAAAAATTCCACACCTCAAAGATCACCTTTAGAACCGAATGCTAAAACGATGTGTTTGTTTGAAGAGACGATTTGTACTGAACTAAAATAATTTGGTGGTATAAAAAATAATGAAATGAAAAGAAAAACAGAAAAAAGTTAATCGTTGTACATTTGTTTGTTAGTTGTTTGTGTAGTCTTTGTTTTCATTTTTTATTTTTTCTTTCTTCTTTATCATTTTACTAGCTCTCTTATTTTCAATTGTTGTTTTTATTGCTTTCTTTCTCTTTGTGATCAGAAACCATTGGGATAGATGGGGTTGCCGTGGTGTTTGTAAAAAAGAAAGATACTGGCGAAAATATTTTAGTTTTTAGAGAGAACGTTATTCTAATGCCTTGTCTTTCAGACATGTCTATGTACATACATAGATACATATTTATGCAGGCATATTCTCAATGTATATATCGTCTGAAAGAACAATTGGTTATAACTTTTTTTCTGTTTCTTACGACTTTTCTTGCAAGCCATTTGACTTAATGGTACGCTCAATGAACATACATACATACATATATAGTTTTAAAGAATTAAAAATGTGCCAACGGGCTACGATCGATCATGCTGCAGAAATTCTAGTAGGGTAATATGTATAATACATATACACACATACACACCAAGTGAAAGTTGCGATCTACATATCCACACATATAGAATGATGCTAAGTCCCGAAATATGTACGTTATACCATACCTCCGTTTATTTAACGACAATTAACAAACATTTTTGTCTTAACCGCATAATTTTGTATAAAATTTATGAATATTGTTCAGGTTTCAATTTCACAAATAGTTTTAAGTAACTTGAAAATTTCTAAATTAGAAACCCCTAAATTTCACATCTAAAGAGAACGATGGGAATGAAAAATAATTATTTATAGTTTAAAGGTAAAAAAAAAAATACATTTTATCAGCGCCAAATGATATAAGAGTATTTGTAGCGCAATGATTTATAGCAAAAAGTATTAGTTTTGAAGATTTTTTTTTAATATGCAATTAATTTTTGTTTGCATTTTGTAACGAATAATAAAAAAGTTGACCTTCAGTTTTGTTTTCTGATCGTAAAATAGTTAATATTTTTGTATTTGAATTTTAGATTACCGAATTACGATTACTTTGAATTTGCGCAATTTTGGCTGCAGTCCGCGTAGTAAATACATAAGCATTGAAATGTGCATATGGTATTGGAAACAAGTGGCTGTAAGCCTAAATTTCTAAACAATGGCGTAGAACGATCTGTTATTTCGCTCTGAGTCTTGCTTGAGTTGTTACATTTTCTTGAGTACTCCAGCTACCTCTACTCCTAAACTGTTCTATCTAAAAGTAATATCCAATCTAGTGCAACACTGCTGTATCAAATGCATGGGTTGTGCCACCAATTTTCTATTTCTCAGACACACACCATCCACCTGGTGCCAATGTTTCCAAAAAAAAGGGGAAAATAACCTTAAATAAATTCCCTGCTTAAAAATATCCCCATTTCATGTGCTCTTTCCAAAACTCCGCCCACGTTTATTTTACACTCTCACTGTCTCTCTCGTTAAACTTTACTACCACTTTTCAAAAGCACACGACCAGATGTATCTTTTCCATTTTTAAAACGTACGTACATATTAGCGTGTAAGTATGTCCGTGTGGCTGCTTGCGCCCATGTGTGTGTTGCTGGTTTTTGTTGCCTTTAAGGCCACCCAACTGGGACGCCATATCCTCTACTTGAATTAATGCTTCAAGTCTCCTTAGCACGTGATGTACGATTTTAAAGAGCAAATGGCTGCTGTTTCCGGTTGCAAGGTGGGTGGATAAATGGGCGATAAAACGTGTTTAGATGTGTAAGTGATTTTGTTTGTTATCAAATGCTTTTGGACGATAAATATGTGTGCGTGCTGTATGAGTGTAACTAAGTAAAACTAGAAGAGCAGGAGAACAAAAGTTGATTAGATGGATTTCGTTTGGTTTTTGTGTTTTTAATCACACACCAATTTCATTTATTAAATCTTAACATCAGCAAAAAAACATTAAGCAAAAGATTCTGCTACAGCTTCTGTTGCTGAAGATGAGGTTGGTTGCTTTTAGTGCCCGGAATGCCATCGTGCAACAACTATATCAGCATTTACAAGTTTGGTTGTTAGTTTTTCTGTTTTTCTAACAAATTTTCGAATTCATTTTAATATTATTGCTTTTTTTCTCTGTGTAATACAGTTGTTGTTGCTGTTGTTAGTTGACGGTTAAGTGTCACAAACAATTTTTTACTTTACTTGCCACTAAAGCTACATACATACATATGTATGTATGTATGTATATGTACATATTTATCTCTTTTTGATGTTCTTGTTGTTGTTTAGTTTTGTCTAAGAAATTAAAAATTTTGCCTGGAAGACAGCTGGATTGTATGTAGATGGTTTTAATTGAATTTTATCTTATTTGCTTTATGGAAAATTTTTGTATATTATTAAAATTTTATTAGACATTCTTTTTTTTTTGTTTGTTAATTTTGCTGTTGCTTTTATTACTGTTGAACGGCACTGGGGATTCGATTATAATCAACATTTATTGGATGATTTAATTTTATTTTATTTATTTGTTCATAACGAAATTTGTTTTTTTTTGGAGTTTTTGTTGTTGGATCTTAATAAAAAAACATTCATAATTCAATTGAATTTTTAATTAAAATTGTCAATTTTCATAAACAATTTTTAATGTTATTTGGAACACACATACAGATGAGTTTATAATTTTCTCAGATACAAAGATGTATGTATACGCACACAGGGTGATCCAAATACGATTATGTACACGTGTGTGCATTTTTTTTAAAAACTAAATAAACTGAATTAATTCTGATTTCATTTTTGTATTGTATGTATATTAGGATTTTCTGTTATTATCTAAGGGAAGAAGATTTCAACATGATTTTTGCGTCCATCTCTGAAATTGAATGGATGGGTTACTTCTTCTATAATATCGGCCTTTGATGGGACTTAACAGCAAAAAGGACAAAGAGGTCTATACCAAAGTATGTTTAGGAATGCATTGCTCAATGTATAATAATATACAATGTTTTGGCCGAAGTACGAGACTGTCGTTTAGAGAACAGATGATTTGAAAAGATACTTGTTGAAAGACCACCCTGCGGACTAAAACATTGTGCACATACATTTTAAATTATGATTACATATTTTTAACAGCGAAAAATATTTGGATTAAAGCACAAATATAATAAACGCTTAATAGTACATAAGTATGTATGTACATATTTAAGTACATTTGGTTTTGTATACACGTGGTAGGTGCTTTCAAAGATAAAGTGATATAATAATCACTTAGATAGTGTGGAAGTGGTTAACATTCCGAAAAAATTATATTGTGTTCGCACAATGTATGTATGTTCTTATACATTGTAAAAATTTCAAGAAAGAACAAATAAAGACGTTTCACATGCGTTGCTCTTTAGAGAAAGTAAGTGCAATTCCCTGTTACTGGTGACAAACAATGCTGCCATTTTGATTCATAGTATAAATGTTTCTTGAGCTGCGTTTTCATTCTTATTTTATTTGTATCGGTATTTACGAAAAGAATTTCTTTGAAGATTTGCAGATTTTTAAATCTTATTACACTTGAAACACAATCATTTCCGTTTTACGCCACATACGATATATCTCGATATTTTCGACAACAATAAACTAATTTTTATGCCCTTAATATGGAACCTTTCGAATGAAATATCAAAGTGAATTTATTTCTAGTTACTCTTCTGCAAAATCCATGTAGCGTTTGATGGCATAGAAATCCCCCCTAAATATGTATATCGGAATAAATTCTTATTTTTCGACCACTGTTCTCAATTCGCACAAGTCAAATAAGCACGTTTTTTGTTCAAGATTTAAAATTACAGTTTAATCGTGTTTACATGTTTAAGAAAAACAGCATAAAGAGTCCATTGAAAACATGTTTGTAGCTGCTGCGTCTTCTGCGATTATTTCTGTTTTATTTTTTCATGCAATTTAGTTTTCATGTGTATATAATTTGAATTTCACCTTTTTTCAACGTATTTTTATCTTGTTTGGGCCATAAAAGAATGAATTGAAAGGTAGAAGAAAAAATGGTGGTGAGGGTGGTTGATTGGTCGGTTGGTTGGTTCTGGTTTGTTTGCTTGGCCTGTGTGAATATTTACTTTATTTTATTCACTTTTTTCGCCATTTCCGGTTGCCATTTAATATCGTTTAAGTTACCTTCTTCGTTTATACTCCTCAGCTGGTCTGCACTTTTTTTTTTGCTGGGAATATAAAATGAAATAATATCAGATTCCCGGCATTCTTCAAATGTGGGTGAGAGGGAGAGTGTGCAGAGTGCAGAGTGAACGTGTGGGTGAGTGAGTGAATGAGTGGATGGGTTGGCTTGAAATAAATGGAGAAAATGAAATTGATGTTATTTATAAGAGTACTTGATGCGCTAAATTGCCTTTCCGAGCCACTTTCTTTAGAGCAACCTAACTTTAATGGAAAATAATTAATTTCAGTGCCGCTGTTATTCTTTGCCCACCATGTTTATGCGAATGTGAATGTGGATGGATGTTGGCACGTACATACATACGTACATACATTTTGTAGATTCATAAGAAGTTTAAGTGTTTGCCTGTGTTTTGTGGTATGAGAATATGGAACACTGCTGTGGCCAATGAATTATGGGAAATAGCAACTCAAACCACTTGCTACTAGCATGTAGTACATTAAATTACAAAACTCTAGTTAAATTGTTTTGCAACATGACCGAACGATAATAGATTTACCCATACATATACACGCGTGGCATACACATTTGGAACATGAATTGAAAAACATTTGCCGAACGTTTGGTCACCACCACAGCCAACCAGCCAACTCCATCACCAAAGTCTCCTTGAACAGAGGCATGTTTTGCTTTCAATTTGCCAAATTGTTTTAAAATTGCTTTTTAACTTTACTTCGCCACTGAACAGTGCATAAAGGTATGCTGGCGAAATTTAAATTATGAAATGAGTTTTTTAACGACTTGTTAATTGGTAAACTTGAAGTTATTTTATGAATTCAATTTAACTTTTTAAAATAAAAAAAAAACTATTTGCCGGAAAATCTGAATCCAGAAGCTAAGACCAATTTATATACAATATGTATAGAAACTTTCCAAATTCTGTAAAACAAATTTTCGGATATTTTAATCGATTTGTTAGAAAATTATTGATAAAAAAAGTGTAAGACTAAACTTTTTAGTTGAACGGTTTCTGAAAAGGAAACCAATAAAAATGCTAAATGAATTTTTTGAAAGTTCAAAATCAAATTAGATTAAAAAAAAATTAGTTTAGAATTATTATTATTATTATTATATAGAATTAGCAAATCTGCAAAATTTATCAATTTTTAATTTAAAAAAAAAATTAATTTATCGAAATAAAAATGAAAAAAAAAAACAAAATAATAAACGTTTTTAATAGAATTTTGCTTTGAAAATACTTTAAACGCTTTACATAAAAAAAAATTGTTTTCAAAATTTATTTTCAAATAGTTTTAAAATTGCAATCAAACATTTTCAACCAAAATATTAATATTATTTCAAAATGGCCGATAGGGCTGGCGGAAGGAGCCCAATGTTATATTCATACATAAATTGTTTAAAACGCTATTGTGTCTTCATGTAATAACATAATAAAAACATCAGAAAATGATTTGAACTAGTTGCGAAAGTTTATCCAGGCAACAACAAAAAAATTGCTTATGGTTAATGAAACAAATGTAGCGAAATAAAGGGAGAGAAAATAAAACAAAACTGGCTTAGGTCACTTAATAGGTATTTACACCTTTTCAAAGTAAAATAGAATCCTTTATCATATTTTTTTCTGCGAACTAAACTGTCTTATATTCATTTGTTACGATATGTAGTATATAAAGGCGTTTCAGTAAATATACTCGCCTTTGCAGTTTCCTGGCTTTAATTTTCAAAGCCACTTAAAGGGCCTTGGCAAGAGTTAGTGCAAAATTGTATTAATTTATTGACGAAAAAAAAGCTGATCTTATATGAAAACATCTTTGAACATATTTATGTATATACATTTGTAGCACGAAAAATCCCTTTGATACTCTTGTCCGCACCAAATTAACAATACATTCGTTCAAAGCGCTGCATGTAAATGATGCGGTTCTTATTGCCACACACTTTTACCTCAAAACATAATGCGTTTTACGATTGCGCCACTGTCGTCGTCGTTACATAAAATTCGGTTGCTTGTCATTTTTAGTTTTTTTTTTCACTTTTTCAGAATGTTTGTGCAATTACTTGAAATCAACTCGTAACTGCAATTACAAGCATTTGCACAAATCTGCAGTGGGGAATACGTACGCTGAGTGTTCTTACATGGGTCTGTATAGTTTTAGGCCCGCCACAAACGCAGAGAGAGATGTATCATATTTTGGCGTTTAATGAGAAGCCACCATTATGAAAATTTTATTCCCATTTTTATGACTTCTTTACATTTTCATTTTGCCTTTTGACTGGAAATGACTTCATCTTTGTCGTTTTACCATTTAAACAAGAAGGGCCTACAAACAGGCAAACAAATTTTTATTTTTTTTTTGAATAAATATATGCTGGTAGAAACGTTGGAATACCACTTGTCGTATTATTGCTGTTTTAGTCCTCATTCTATTTGAATTTGGTCTGACTTGACTTGGCTGCTGATACTCGTCCTGATGCTGCTGCTTAATGTTTTCATTTTTGTAGCCGAGTAATGCCTGAATGTGTTTTCAAACTCAAATATGCATGACTTTTGCGGCATTTGGGCCAGGATACTTCTATATAATGACTGCTAAATTGTTCTGGCTGTTGTTGTTGCTAAAACATTTTTTCTTTCTTTTTTTTTTTTTTTTTTTTGGTAAAACGTTTATGCTTGTTTAAATTTTATTGCGGTCGCCATCATCATCTCCGGCTCTCATATTTATTTCTTTGAGGCTGCAGGGAGGGGGAGTAATTTAAAAGTCATATCAAGCATTTTCAACCAGAGGAATAAAAGAAAGCAACGAGACAAGTTGAAAGTATTTGTTATTACGCTTTTATTTATTCCTTTTCCTTCTTTCTTTTTTTCTATGTATTTTCTCTGCTGTTATTTTTATTTTTGACTTTAAATATATTTTCTCAATTATTTTAAGTTAAATGGCTGTGCATTCATTTTACAATTCTGTGTTATTTATGACTGACAATTTTATACATCCTCAACTTCAAAAATTCACACACACACACACACACACACACAAACACACTGGCACACCAAATAGAACATGTACATACGTATGTATGGACTGGTATTTGCGAAATTTTAGTGGCTTTCACTATAATGCATACGAGTACAAATGCTGTTGCTTTGGGTTCTTAAGTGTGTGGCAGGCAGGATGAACGCTTTTGTATTCTTTTTTATTGGAGTTCAGTTTCAATTAGGTTTTACAATATTTATGATATTAGCGCAATAGGTAAAAAGGATTAAATAAAGAGCAAAATACTATAAATAAATTTTATGACGCATAATATTTGGCATAAATAAATGAAGCAACAAACAACTGGCAATCGAGCGAAATAAAATACCTGCACAATAAACGTTTATTTTCTTAGTCATGTTTTTTATAATTTACATTTTGTTTATACAAATTTCAATAAAAATATTATGTTTAATGTGTTCAAATGATAAAAAAAAATATTTTAAAACAGAAATCGTCCAAAGGACGCATGTTTCATCTGTTCATGTTGTATTTAAAATAAAACAAGTTGTTTTAAGAAAGATGTAAATTCAACGTGTTTTCAAAGACTTATTATCTGTCCCACGAAATCGAAAATTAGCGTCCTCTTTGACTTGGAATGTTAATAAACTAATTCATAGATTATTAACACGTCAGCTAATATCAAATTATTTCTTTCTAGATTTGCTGTCAGCTTTTCATTATTTCATATTGTATATTAGCGAAAGTTAACGTCGGATATTTTGGGATAGATTTACAAAGTTCCTTTAATTTCCTTGACTTTTTGGTTATTGGATAATTTTGAATATTTCTGGAAAAATACCTCAAGAAATCAGATTTCCAAAATATTTAAACATTTCCAAAATATTTAAACATTTCCAAAATTAGGTACATTTTCCAAAAATAGTTAAACACTATTTTATAGAATTCTATTAAAGAAATCGGATTTAGCGTACGATATATTGGAATTATTATTTAAAATTTTTTCCAAAGACACACTTATTATTAAGAATACAAACCAAGCACTCTGGAAACGTATCTTTCAAGGACTGTATAAAAATGCGGCTGAGTTCACATTTCTCAAGATCAATCGTGTATGGAAAACTGGAAAAAAATCAGTTCGGCATTTAACTTTTTGAAGAACAAAAATGATTTTTCAAGTCTATACATCTTGTTTTGTTTAGTTTAAGATTAATAAGCGTTCAAAATCCACAAACTAATATCTCAAACTCTATCAACATTTTTGTATTTTTAAATCATGTTAAATTAACATGAACTGAACACTGAATCATAATCCTAGTCAGAATATTAATGTTTTTTTTCATTCATTAGCATTTCATATTAAACTAATTTGATGGATGCAATATGTATGTGTGTGGTTCAAGGAGAACACCGGTGAATGCAAAACGTAAAAACAACAGTGGTCAACACTGGTTTGCTTAAATGTAAATGTGTGTAATTTTCCAGATTACGTTTTAACCAGATAAAATTAATAAAACTAATTGCCAAAGGATTCTCCAAACATTATACATATATCTAATAATTACATTTAATGTAAGTTGACTATATAGAGTTAAGCAAGGGCACATAAATGTGAATAACAGATGCCTATGGCAAGCTGTGTGCATTTAATTTGCTCTGATCCTATCCATTTATCTAAAACAAAATCCCTATTTACAAAATGGAATTTATCTTAATATAAATTCACACACCCACACAGTTCACATAGAGAACCAGCAATGTTCATAAACATCTTATTACAAACAAAAATCACTAAGCATTATTAATTTACTGAATACTTTCTTAATGGCTGGTGAGGCTGAGGCTGAGGATGCGGCTGATGATGATGATGGCAAGATATCCTGGGCAAAACAAGCTTAAACGTGTTGATGAACTTATAAAGTCCCAAACAAATGGTTTTAATTTTAATAAGCCCACAGAAGGAACAACAGAATTCCAATAAAATGAGATTAGCAAAAAAAAAAAAGAAAAACGCTCTCTCTCTCTCTCTCTGTGCAACTCAACCATCCACACCCGCACAGTTTGCGAGTGTATTGTAGTTTTGCAATAACAAAAATTCATTTCCTAATTGCACTGGAAAAACAACCTAAAAACAAAACGGAATGAAATGCAATAAACCGAATGCTGAAAGAGTTAAAATAAGAAGAAAGCAAGTTAAGATGAACAAGACATAAAACACATCTTTCCAACCCAGCTACAGCATTTTATTTGAAACCTAAAAACTAGACAGGGAAATTCAAAAGCAGCAGTTGCCACAATTCAAGTGCAGGAGGTTAAAATATTATACGAAGGATAATCACAGGAAAGCAAATGATTATAAGTTTCCTTGTATGTATGTATCTGTTGAGTTTATAAAAAATTGAAAACAATAACAATAAAGGCAATAATTCCCGATAATAAATTAACTAAATTCACTTGCTACGTACGAGTGGTATTAAAACCTCGGAAAAGAAATATGGAGAGAGCAAAAAGAATGAACTGTAACCCCACCCACCAACACATACTACAGCAGATGAGTGATTGTAGAGTGTTTCTGTGTATCAATAGAACTTAAGGATATAAACGAAAGATTTTGTTTTTGTTAAAAATGCAGTTCTTAATCAAGCAACAAAGTCAGAAGAATGATGTGCAAGAAGTTTTTTTTACTGCTTCTTTCTTCTTGTATTAGGGAGTTTTAAGTTTTGTGACCACCGTAAATCGTACCATAAAAGTAGATAACAAAAGCCATCACACATTCAACAGTAAATTTATCGATACATATAAAACATAACGTTGTTGGCCTTTGCCATATTTGACTAATTTAAAGCAACTCCTACAGCAGTTTTGTATCAGATTTACCAATGTCTGTCTATTACAAAACTGGCGTACGTATTATTCAAATAAATCACAACAAAAGCCTGCACCCATTGACTTGAATATAGTAACCTGCAATTTTTTTCCTGCAACAATTTTTCTCAGAACATTGCTAACAATATTATATATTTCCGAATAGCTTTAACCACTTTAAATTTGATGTTTTCGCTTTGTAGATCCCATTAGACAATCCTGTAACTGATCTTGTAACTTTTCAGATCGTTTTCCATTTTTTGCGCTTCATTTCCACAGAAGAAGGATTTCTGCAACAAACTGCAGGCAGAATTGATATTGTAGAAAGCCTTTTTCTGTGTATTGGTATAATTTGGGAGCAAATATCTACGATATGTACATACACATGTATATATCTATGTATGTATATCGATTATTTTTCAAAACATATCGATATATGTATATGTATGTATGTATGCAGATCTATAAAACTTTTTTAATTAACCAAGATTTTCTAAAATTTGTTAAACACTGTGCATACATACATATGTATGTATGTATGTATGTATATTGTTTGTATGAATATTAATGGTTTGGCTGCCTGGTTGCTTTATCTTGTTTGGTCTGGCGAGGAGATGAAAATTAATAAAAATAAATTGAGTTGTCAAAAATGATATTCGAAATAAATTCCTTAGTGAGTAATCGTTTTGAACACCAAGCTTTAGTGAAAAATATAACAACAAGCTTACCAATATACATACATATATGTATGTATATGTATGTATGTATGTATGTATGTATGTGTAAGCATAATAAATAAATATCATGACCACCCAATACGACACCCAACAAACATTCATTGTCTGCATGTAAGTTAAGAACTACAGATGAATGCATGTATGTATAGATATGCGTACGAGTGTGTATGTGTATACATTTCCTTAATACTACTAAATGTAAATGCCTGACGATGAAATCCAATTTTTTTGCTCCTCAATTGTGTTGCCATCTCACTTGCACTACCTAACGGTTGATTATAGTTACTTTGAAAAATACCCAAACACTCTTTTTTAGTTTAACGTTCTGCTAACGGAAAGGCGAGAAAACCCTAAAATAACTGTAATAAAATAAAGTATCAAGCATTTTTCCTAAACAACCAACTTAAGAAAGGTGGGCTGGAGGGAAACCTAAGGGAAACAAAAGCAAGAGATTGCTTAAACACAGCAACAAACACTCACTCGTATGTAAGAAGCCATTGTCGTAGCGACTCATTCATACATGCAGATGGAAACAAACATTCTGCCAGAATATCCGCATCCACTATAAAAATGTTACTTCAACTACAACCAACTTCACCTTCAACATCATTAAGTCGACAGAAAAGCACCAACAACAACAAAAGCAATAAAGTTGTTTTGAGAAAAATAAACGAAAAAATTTAATTTTCCAACGAAACGTGAAGAAAATTCACACAAAATGAGAAAATTGTCTTTTAATGAAGACCCGTAACAGAGTTAAAAATCTAAAGAGGAACAAATTGTTACAGAGTAAAGCAGGAGGATAAAGAAAAACAACATTAGCAGCAACAACAGCAACAACAAAATCTATTAAATTAAATCTATCACTTAATGGAATCAACAGCAGTGGCTGAGTGTGAGAGAGACAGGGAAAGATAAAGAGATTTAAATGTATATTTCAGCAAATTCATTCACACACACACAAACACACACACACACACACACAACCACGTCCCAAACCAGTCTAAAACAAAAATGCAAGAAACACAAAAAGAAAAACAAATTTATATGGATTCTGCGCTATGCTTCAAAAATACAGGGAAATTTCTTCTCCCTTATGAATTAATGCTCTCAAAAGAGGGCGTTGTTTTTACCATTAAACCCCTCTTCTACAAAAACACTCATAGACGCCATTTATACGAGAATTCTGTTTTAAACCAGACAAGAAATGAGTGAGGGTTTGTTTTTTTCTGGTTGGATTTTTATCACTTAAAGCAACAAAATTTGTGTGATATTTGTTGATGCAAAATAAACCGTTAGATCATTCGCTATTTAGCTCTGCAACGAAGCAGTCGCGTAGATTTCTCAATCAATTCGAGATAAAAACAGAATTTAAGTCCCCTCTTGCAACAAGAATTAGCAATTGCATTACTCTAACGGTAACAAGTCCTGATATAAATGAAACGTCAATTCAGTGAGATATTAAAAAAGAAAAACAGATGAGCTGCAATAATTACTATTCAATTAATAGAGACCAAAATAAGTGTATTTATAAAAAATAAAACCGAAAAAAAGTAAAACTTCAAAAAAAAGTGCTTTTTCGAAGATTTAAAATTTTTCGAAGATAAGAAACATACACATATGTACATACGTACATAAATACATACACACACATGTATCTATGAAGATGCTGCACATGTTTTACCTGTTTTAAGTGCTGCCTGCAACTTGAACGTTTTCAAGGATAGTTACGCTGGAAATTGTGTTCTAAACTTTCAATAAAAACTAAAACAACAAAACTTTTTGTGAAAAATCGTTTTCTAGTGTTTTGTTACGGTAATTTAAACTTTTCAAAGTTTCAATAGTTTCTACGGTTCAAAAAGAAATAACGTGCCATACATTAAAAAGGAGTTGCTCCTTTAGTTTTGAAGGGATTTTGTTAAACAAAAAACACCAGCTAAGGAGACTAACTTTTATTTCTTAACACACGTGAGGCAGAGTTTCTTTAAGAAACTCGCCAAACAATAGCTGCCAAAATTTTCACAGACGGGAACAAGGTAAAGCATGAATACATACATACATACACATATTTTTTTATAGGTACCTACATATGTACATACATAAGCAATTACGTGACTAAAAGAAAATTATTTATTAAGAAATTTTTAAAAATCAGCTTATAAATTCTGCATTTTGTAAAACTCTATAGTCTAAAAAAAATCAGACACATTTTTTCCGATTATGAGCTGATATTAATTTATTGAAATATGGTTTCAATTGTCTTGAACGCATTTGTCTCAAGGTAATAGAAATAATAAATACTACATATATACATATATGTACATATGTATGAATATGTTATAAATTGGATGATTTTTATGCGACGGTTTTCTAAAGTATACAGCCACGGTTGAATTTGCATTAGCATTATGCGATCTATGCTGTCGTTTCTAGCGTTATTTTACTTCCCTGAATCACCGTCGGCGATTTCATTTCTTTTCTTTTTTCCTACAACACAAGAACGGTGTCGATAAAAATCGTCCAATGTAAAAGAACTTCAAAACGTTTAATGCGAGTCACTTTTAGACAGGTTACATAAGGATCGTTTTTACAGGGACAACAAAAACTATTACACACAAAGAAAGCAAAATTTCAACTACTGTAGTCCTAATAATATGTAGTTTCCTACAATCATATTGATAATGCAAACAGCGTCTTTTGTTGTTTGTGTGAAGCTTTGCAGTTATATGACAATATTTTTTAACTGGCCACAACCATTACAAATTTAATTTGTTATATTTATTGTTTCTAAAACCCATTACCCTAAAAAGCTTATTTATGCCAAATTGACTGGCTCAAGCACCAAATCGAATTAACGGCAATGTAAAGACTTGCGAATGGCGCAAAGGTTGCTGGCTTAAGTTACCATCTAAGTTGTGCAATGTGCCTTCTTCAAAGTTTTCCTTCCGTCACGTAATGGACCAAATTGTGAAAAGATGACTGGCTGGAATATTATTTTTATTTCTTTGCTTGTGTTTCTGTTAAATTCGATCAATTTGATGGTAACAAAGTTCTAAGTATATATAGTAAAATGTTTTCTTTTCTTAATTTCGACAGGGGCAAAGATTGTCGGGCGTCGAAAACTGAAAAATTTTTTACAGCTTGGTTTTTCTTCTTCTTCTTATTATTTTTTGGCGCTGCAGTCCGGGGTGAATGTGGGCCTCAACCAACAAGCTTTTCCAGCTGGCACGGTCTTTAGCCAGCATCCTACTATGAGTAAAAATCTATTTGTCCAATTACTTTTAGGGTCATTTACTTTGGTTATTTGCGACTTAAAAATGAAGTTTCCAAATGAAGCAAGTTCATAGTCATAGCGCTAATGATTCTACTTTAGTGGCATTTCGTGCTAAAAGTCAATATGCTTGTTGAAATTATTATGTTCCAATATCAAGAATGTCAATTTTAAAATTATTAATCAATTTGAAACTACGTATGTATGTATGTACTAATATGTATCAGGATGAAATCACCGATCATAAAAACTGTAAAACCAACATTTTTCCATGTTGAAGGCCGTTTTTCTGTGTGCAGTCACTTGCTGCACTCAAAGAAAGTATTCCGGAAATTTATTTTCAATTGGTTTATAGTATTATTTTTTCTATTAGAAAATCAACGAGATTTTTTCCAGGATATGATTCAGTGATTCAATTGTAATGGGTTGAAATATCATAATTGGGGTACAATTCTTAAAACTATGCAAGTGTACTTCTGGCTTTAGTTTATTACGCTGACATATTTGGCTAACGAGACTAGATGTATGTACATATATGTGATAGAAGAGTTGCCAGATCTGAGGGTTATTACCTATATGAATATTTTTTTCCTTAATATTTGTATTTTTTAAAATAATACTCTCTCGCAGTATGTATGCAGACAGATTATTAATTTTTATCATTTATGCATGCCTAAGTACATATCGTTACCTGAAATGCAAAAGGGCGTAACAACCAAAAAATTCAAAATGGGTTTTTTCATTTATTATTGTAGAGCAAATCGAATTACATGTCCTCCTACATTTTTACAGCCCTACTGTCAATAACAACCATTTTATTAAAGAAAATCAAAAGGTCGTAACAACAAAGTTGGTTTTTTCTTAAACCAAAAGGGAGCAACCCCCATCTAATAAAAATGACGATTAAAGAAATTTTTTTTTCTACGAAATAAATGCATCATCGCAATTTAATGCTGTACTGAAGAAATTGCAACACCAGCTTCGTAATCTTTGATTTTTTGGAGTTTTTTGTCTCTCCTGTAAAATTTTGAAATATGTTGTTACGCCCTTTTGCATTTCAGGTAACGATATGTAAATACATGTGTATATACGTATGTTTTTGTGCGCCTACAAACGCATTTATACATTTGCTCATCATAACTTATTAGATTTTTAATTAATTTTGCAAGTTTAAACAGCATTACCCTCCCTCCTTTCCAATTAAATGGCAACGATGTTATTGTAAAATTTTCCAGCCGCACATGTTGCATCAATACGAATACAATAAAAAAAAATTGACAAAACAAAAAGTATCAAAGCAAAAATTTAAAAAATAAAAGCATAAACAAATTTACTCAATACACAACAAATTGAATATACTCCATTAGAGCTTCTTTCTCAATTAATTTGTGGTTTATCAATTTAATTTACATTTGTTACGGGTACTAGTACAGCTGAGTAGTTGGGCAATGGTGCGAGTAGCCCAGAAAAAGTGTGTGGTATGTTATTTGGCACATGAACGTTTAACACACACACACATATATATATATATACATGTAGATATGTGTATATATTTACAGTTATTAATGCCACCAGAAGCTGCACTCAAACATTTTATTTGCACAGCAAACTCATGTGCAGCACTGGGTCTGCTTGGACAGGGTTTTTGTGACGGCAAAGCCGAACAAATAAAAACATATTATTTTTGAAAGGGGTAAAAAAACATTTGATTGGAATAATTCAATATTGATTTCAACCAATGGATGAGTCCAATAATTAATGGCGGCGGTTGCCAATTGCATTTAAAAATAAAATTGACTGACTTTGCACAACCAACCCCACAAGCAAAAAACTTTTCAGACGCATAAAGCAGTCGGGGTTTAATTTTTTATCATCATCATTATTAATTAAACAATTTGCAAATTAATTAAATGTTTTGTTTTTCAATTTTTTTCTCTTTTGAGTCTTAATTGTATGGCATTTATATTTTTCCTTTTTAACGTTTCTTTTTCCCCCCCTTTCGTATACAAACATAATTTGCGTTTATGTGGCTGAAGAGGAAGTCCTTTAAAGCTCTTGAAGTAGTTTTTAAGGGGCTCTTGAGGTAAATTTCTTATTTAATTTGTGAAATAGTGTTTTGTATCACAGGCAAGGTATGAATTTAAACACTTCAGTTATTTCGTGTTTTAAAATAAACACCACAACTACTTGTGCAATCATGATAACAATATACACAGTGAGAAAAAAGTGGCAAACATTATGTTTAGCAGGAAACATAATGAATACAAAATTTAACTGAAAATATTTATTAAGCTGTAAGCACTTAAGACGTTTGTGCAACATTTCCAACATTTCGAGCCACATAATACTAAAACCGCGTGTTATGAAATCGGTAGGTAAACGCAGCAGATTTAAGCAAATTTAATAAGACCTTCTAAAACACGATTTTTACAGCAAACCTATTTAAAGTGTAGCCCCCTCGACTTAACATCTAACTGGCGCTGCCCAGTGACTATAGGCTAAGGATCCTCTATAATTCTGTTTTATCCATATTTTCCAAGGTATAGCCAGTGATTGCGCTAGACTTGTAAGATTTCCCGTTATCGGTTGGTACTTGCAATTGTCGATCTGCGTTTTGATCACGCAATCTTTTTTGGGCGCTAACATCTGCCTGAAACTCAGGTTCCCGATTGCTTAATGCTTGTAAGCTAAACTATATTATTTTCATCACTTTTTTTTTTATCAAATATTAGTCGTTCTCCGCTCGCCAGCACCTAATTTATCTATCAACTTGCATCATAACTTGTACCACTTACAGTTGCCCTGAAACTGAACATCTTATATATGTACAGGCTCGCACAACTTGACCGCGAAATGTTATTTTTGCTATTTAAAGTTGTGCTTGGAAGCTGTAGATGTGGCTTGCGACCAAGCTGGGAAACTGATGGACTCGCAAATCGCATAAGTGGCATATTGAAAGAAAATCCGTGAATGGCTGCTATTTATACTTTACCTTAAAATTTTCACAGTTTAAGGTTATTAAAGAAAACAGCTGCAGCTTCGATTTGCTTTTATTGCCCCCAGCAAAGCTAAGCTGTACATCGTAAACAACAGCTGTAGTGCCAGAAAGGCATGTAAAAGGGCATTTTCGAGGAGCATAATGACGTCAAACATTTCTTTAATTCTGTTAATAACGATCACTGATCTTAACACTAATTAATGTAACCCTGAATATTTTTGCCTTTCTCTTCAAGAGACTAAACTTTTTAAATAAATTAATTAAATGCTTTTTTTTATTTGAAAAACCTAAACTTAAATTTAATATGCCTCTGCTTTGTACAGATTTTTATAGCTGCAGTTGTTAGAAAAAAAGTGCATTTAACACGTGCTAAATCTATTTAGCCAGGCATTGCGGATGTAGGCACTTTTATTTGAATTTAGATGGACGTAATGAAATCAACGCTATACTTAATTTAAAAATAACAATATGATTGCTAATGTCTCTGTCTAGTGTTTGGAAAATTGCTACAGATATTCGCAGCTAAACTTATGAATTACACAAGTAACTAGACACTGTATGACTGTCCGTCTGGTGACCGAATATTATGCAGTAAACGCAATTTCAGACCTAATTATTGCATGTTTGCAAGTGTCTAACATGGAAACATAGATTTTTTTCCTTTTTTTTGTTTGGTTGCCAGTGGGCAAAGTGATGATAATGATGATATCACTCAAACATTCAAACCTAAAACAATGAGTGATAAGAAGTGATTACGCGAGAGAGTGTTGCAAATTGAACGGATGCAACACCCACCCACCTCTACGCTTAATGACATGACATACATTTTGTTTAAACTTGAGAGAGCAACTAAATTAAATAAAATATTTTTTGTTAACAGTGTTGTGTCTTTTCTCAATAAAGAGCAAATTTTATGCAATATAAAAATAGTTTTTTAAGCGAAACTTTTCCGCCGGTTATCTGTCTCGTTTTTTGTGTTCGTTAAATGTTTATCATGCTGCTTTTTTATTTTATTTAATTCTGAACTACAAAATTTGATTGTCGACGGTGGTTGTTATTTTTGTTGTTGACTGGTGTTGGCAAATATTCTAGTTTGTGATAAGTGTGCTGCCATTGTCTCATCAACAATCAAATAAAAAAAACAACAACAACAAAAGTGCACAGAAAGCAAAATCATCTCACTAAGTGTGACTTACAAAATAAATCTGTTGTTGAAAAATCTAGCAAAGATCACGATTTCAGTTTAAAACAATTGTTTGCTAAATTCAATTATCGTTGGCATCACTTTAAAATTGTTAAAAAAAAAAAAAAATTAAATCAAACGGAGCCAGGCTGAGAGCGAAAAGCTGCAAGAATCGCTCTTATATCATAACTAATTCAACATTCAAAGCACACGTTGACAATGACACTTGCAAACACAAACGACAGGCAGCAAGAAACAAATTTAGATTGTTTTTATTGCTGTTGCTGGTATTGAAACCGTGGTGGAGTTTTGTGTGTTAAAAAGTCCTTCTTCCCTTTTGTTGTATTGTCCACATTCTTAATTCCTTGTTATTCATTGTCTAACAATTTGTTGTGTTTTCCTTATTTCGAATACACGTCTTGTTGGCAGTTTGAGTTCTTTTTTGTGAATTTCTGATCTCTAAATAGCCTTAATTTTCTATTTAATTACACAAGTACAACAGTCAGGAGCATTCAAGAGCCTGTACGGCACACCCATTGACTCCTTAAAACATGCACCCATATTCTATTGAGTATGATGAGCAAAGAAAGGTTAAAGGGCATTTTATGTTCCTGGTGCAAAATTAAAGAATTTCATTAAAATTATAAAAAGAATAAGAGGTTATAAACAAAATCAATGTTTGTTAAGATGTTCTAAGATTTTCAGTTTTAATAATTTGACGTAATTTTAATGATTTAAAAATGGATCAGAAATTTTAGTTAGTGTTTTTTTCAAATGAAGTACCGTTTAAGAAAAGCATTTTTTAAGAAAAATAACCGTTGGCAAGAACCGTAAAAGTATCTTTAGAAAAGTAGTTTTTAAAACAATATTTTTCAAAAAAGTACTTTTTTTTATAAAAACAACTTCGCTACAACGTGAACAACGTTGAATCAGATATTGCAGATTTTAAAAAAAGACTTGGTTTAATTTACGAGGGAACAACAAATAAAGTACGATATTTTACACAAATTTGCCTTGAGTTCAAATCATTGAGTTCTGAAATTTGCGGGTTTTTCGTATGTAGGGATTTACAATTCAAGTAAATTTAGCAGTTTTAGGCATTAAATACGACCACATTTAATTGTGTGTTGACACCGGCAGTTTAATCCAAGGGAGTGGAAAAAACTATAAATGAAATTTAAAAATTTAAATTTTCATAGTCTAACACAGCAGGATGTCGATAAACAAATAGATACACACACACACGCACACACACACGAACACATACACACGAACACCTGCACAGGATAGTGATAAAATTTGCATCAATATTCGAGTAGTGCCAAAGCGATGATGTGTGATGATTGGTTGAAGTTGGTGTGATGTTGATGCTGATGCAGGACTTTTAAGTGTTTTGATGAGAGTAAATGATGGACATGTTTTGATTGAATTTGCATTTGAATTAGATGACGTAAATGATACAGTAACAAACACAAACACACTCACACACATCGTTGCTGAGCATGTACATACATATGTATCATTAGCTGCAGATAATAACGATGCTTTGAATGATAATGATTCAGTCATTTGCCTTGCAATTGACTGTTTCGAGCATTAATGTGTGTTCTAGTGTTTGTTGTGTGCAACATGAACAAAGTGTGCCACAAAATTTAATCTTGCCAAAAACATCGTTACATCATTTAGGGAATCAGGGACGCGAAACAAGCGAAAAAAAACCATCAACTAATTGAAACTTTAGCAACAACAGAGAGAACAACAGGAGAAGAAACAGTACCAATTTTCAAATGCGAGTTTGCTTGCAAAATCAAAAAGCTCAAAAATGTCTGGTATTTTTAGAAAAGCTGCGATTTAAGCCGTTAGGCTCCGGCTGTTTGCTTAAATCATCTGCACATTTCTCTAGGCCCTTGTAAGCTGTGATAATATTTTCGGTGGGTTTTCTACTCGTACTTCATTGTCTGTTGTAATGTTTGTGTTTTTTGCCGTTTTATTGTTTCGCAATTGTTGTTTGTTGTTTAAAAAGGGTTTATTTTGACTTTGGTCGTTCGTCGTGTGAATGGTTGTGTGTGTGTGTGTGTTTGTGTTAAAAACTTAATTAATTTCGCGTGTGCGCAGCTCTTTATTGTCTTGTTGCAAGTCTCGGAAATGCATTACAATTGGATAATTGCATTTACTTTGTTAATGGAAGTCATACAATGAAAAAAGTAATTTTATACAAAAAACTCGTGTTGGCACATTGTGAAGCCAAAAATTAAATTGAAATTCTGGAAAAAAAGAATCGCATAAAGCGTTGCTGACATGAAAATTTTTTAATGAAAAGGGAATTAAGGAATTGATTTTTGTTAAAGCAAAATTTAAATTTAATGAGAGCAAAAATACTTATTTTTTTAAGGAATTGTTTGAGATATTTTTTTTAAGAAAAAGAAGCAGAGCTGGTGTTAGAGTTAACGAAAGAAAAACTTAAAATTGAATATGTACCAGTTCATTTTAAGGTTTGGTCTGGATTTTTAGTCGCCGGCAACATCGTTTGTCTTATAGGTATATGATAGTATTCTTATTTTTCACCTGAATTGGCTAATATGGACCCCAACAACATGTGATTTCAATAATAAGGCGCTATTCACGATTTGAGGGCATCGTCATCTCAAGGGGATGTGATATAAAGTGGGTGCGGACACCTAGAATTGTGGGGCTCAGCTGACTGCAACGCCAACAGAACACATAGCATCGCTCGATTTCAGATATTTGAGATGGTGAATCGCGGCGAAGATTTGCCAATGCCAATTTCGATATACATCGATTGTCGAACGAAATAAAAATTATGATAATCTTAAACATATTTACTATTATGCAAAGTTGAAGCCTTCAATCAAAATGAAAATGTTTTCACGTTAATTTTACATGAAAAGAGTTGTCTTATCGTTGCCTTAATTACCAGAATCAATAAAATTAATCCTTAAAAAAGGAAAAATAAAATGGGCGAAAAATAACAAATACATCATTAGTCAGGTTCAATTTGGAACTTGCGAGTCTCTTCTGTTCTTATTTCGGAAATGTTTTAAACAATTTTGGTTTATAAAACTTTCATTTGTAACAAATTAAAAGTTTTCTAATTGATTAATTTATTTAATGAATTTTTCGTTTTTATCACCTTTTTTGATGTTTTTAATGGAGGTGAAAGCCAGCGGATAAAACTATAGTTGTATTGAGCAAAAAAATTATGCAAAATTTACACACGACACTTCATCTCTAATGGAATTTTATATCCTTTGAACAACTCTGTCGTCGCACATACACACACACACACACACACACACACACCCACACACTTTTGATTACGACGAAATTTATAGTAAAATATTAAAATAAAATGGGACCCCAGATGCCTGGTAATATGAAACCAAAATAAATTTTCTCTCCCCGCTTCATGTACGCCAAATGGCTGGCTCTGCACAAAACCAAGCACACGAACATCATTTTATGAAATTGAAATTTTTTGTTTTCGTTTTTTGGTTTTTGATTCATGAAACCACAAACTTGGCATTTTTGGTTTCTGTCCAACGTACAAGTGCTGAAGTGGCCGCCCATTTTTCTGGCTTTTGGACCCAGGTGTTCTATTAATATTAGTTTGTTTTAACTTTGTAAGCGTATGCGTGTGTGCGCGAGTGTATGGGTTTTTATTGGGTGTAAAAGTTGATTTTATTGCATGTAACTCGGCGTGATGTCTGGCGAGGACTTTTTGTTGTTGTTGTTGGTTTTTAGGTGAATGGAGAGCGCAGAGGTGTTGAGCAATTAGTTTTAGTTGATTTAAAATAAAAATTTGAGTTTACGAGAACCAATTCGTTAGCCAGCTTTACCACACTCCACTCCAAGACTCAGTGTCTATTTCATAAATGTTAAACAATTGAGCGTAAAATACCTATAATTTATTGCGAATTATAAAGTAATGTAATATTTAATTTAAATAAAGGTACATATTTAATTATTGAAACTGATGATTGTTGTAATTTAAGTGGAATACAATTTTACATACATACAGCCATTAAATTGTATTGAAAATTAGAACCAATTTTCTAAAGTACGCGGTCAGTTTAAGATTGTTCACGTTAAACCGATATTCTTCATATACAAATATTGGTTTTTGTTGTACATTAATGTTTTTAAGCATAAAATTTATGATATCTCGTGTGGCTTCATTATTAGAAAAAGAAAAAGTTTTCCTTGGTTCGCCCAGAAAATTTTAAAGTCTCTTTTAGTTCATATCTTTCGCATTTTTTTTTACTATTTAGTAGAAACTAAGGCCGAATGAAGATCCGCGTAAAGGAAGTGCTGCTCACATTAATTTGCTATTGAAAAAATGTTGCTTGCAACATTACGATGTTGGCGATACATGTTGGCAAACATATAGCTCGACTTTTCACTATATGTACAAAGTACTACTCAGGCAAGATTTTTGCTTACGTATTTCGCATTAATACTTTTTGTATGGGCTTTTGGTAGCATTTCGCAGCTCAAAGCAAGAAAACCAGCAAGTAATTAAACAAAATTGGTTAATTTCTGTATATTTGCATGCCAAACTTTTTTAAGTTCAAGACAACCACTCACTCATATCTGTATATAATATTTTATTTTAATTTGTCATTTAATTTTTGTTGTGGAGTATTTAATGTATTAATTAATAATTTAATATATACATCTTTTTCTTTAATTCCTCTTATAATTCATTTTTTATTTATTTCTTATTGTATAACGTTCGAAGTAAGTTTGCAATCCCGACTTTGAAAACAGAAACTAAACCCAGAAGAAATTAAAATACAAGAAACCTTTAGTTTATATGAGAACACACTTTGTTAGTAAAAGCTTAAGAAAAAATCACCAAGTTTAAAAAAATCTATAAATTTTCGGGCAAAAAAAATAATTTATGTTCATTACGGTTCTGGAAATTTTCAAACGAATAGTAGTTTAAAAAAAATCATTACTTTTTCCAAAGAAATTCTACAAGACTACCAGAGCTGTAATAAGTATGGCTTATTTTTGGTATATTGGTAGGAGTTTTAAGGAGTCATTCTTTCATACCATGAACATGTTGCTACAACTTGTATGCAGTGCTTTTTATTGTTATTTCCAACAATTGAATTGAGTGCTTGTGCGGTGGAAGGCAAAAAAAAAAAAACTATAATATGAAATTAATTTAAAGCAATTGCTTTGCTTGAGGACAATTTAATCAATGCCTGCTAACTGATGAATAAAGAAAATGACAATACGTTCAAACAACACAATGCGAGTACCAGCCCATCAAGACCCAGCTCCAACCAAAGTCTATTTGCTGCATCAAACAGACGAAAAACAAAGGGGCTTATGTATAAATGTATGTATGTATGTGTGTGTGTGTGCATTTTATGCAATTTTTGCATTTATTTTTTAGTTTTGCTCCAAACTGAGCAAATGGAAAAATCTAATTGAAATTGCATTTATGACAGTGATCTTAAAAGAGGGAGAAGCTTAAAATAAAATGTTCTATAAAAAATATTCTACATACATACATAAATAAATAAATTAATATAAAAAAGAAAAAAGAATAATAATAATTGATTCTAATTGAATCGAATTAAAGGTGCAATTGACAATATTAACTCACTGGCGAAGATGAAACACAAAGACATACATTTGCCGCTTCTCAATACCATTAAATGCAATAAAAAGAAATGCTCGTACACAGGCTTTTCTTAGTTCTTACAAGTTGCTTTCTGTGTTGGCATAAAGCTTTTTTCAAGAAAATTAATTTTTATTTTCGTATAGTTTCAAAACAAATACTTCAGCGGCGCGTGTGTAGTTGTGTGTAACAAATATAATATGTAGTTTGTATGGGTGAATGTGTAACCCGTATATTGCGGCCACCCGTTTTTCTCTTTGTCCTCCTTTCCAATAATTGCTACTGGATTTTTTTATTGATGTAATTTTTTCAATTACTTTAATATTATGCCGCATAATAATTGAATATCAATTGAGTTTTTTTAAAACAAATTATTATTGATTCAACTCACAGCGTGATTGAAAATTAAAGAAAAATACAACCAATGACTTTGTACGAGACTAGAAAAAAAAACACTTTTATTTAAGTTGCACTAAAAATTCAGTTGTTAAGTTACTGAAAGCGTTTAACTTTTTTTAACTAAATACAGGAAATTTATTATGTATTTTCATATAAATTACTGCAGTTTGGAACTCTCATTCGGTTAAGATATTTTTTTTTCAGTCACTCTTTTTTTTTTTTTTTGGAAAACTGTAAATTTTCAGACTTTTGTTTTTCATTATATTGTTTCATAACAATAGCATTTAAAGTAGCTAAAATTTCTTTTCTTTCTAGAATTTATAGTTTGAAAGGGTAGCCCCACCTGATATAGTTTGATCCGTATTTCGCTTACTTTCTTTAACGATATTTGTTTTTAATATATGTATATACATACATACATATGTATTTATATATGAATGAAATGAAATTTGCTTACCGTAAGGACGCCCAACACTTGTTTTGCAGTCGTTGCCAGACGAATCTATTAACGTTCCGTCGCACCGTATACTTTGTCTTTTTATTTCCCCTTTGCGTCCAAATGAAAGTGAATCCTTTCCAGCAAACTACAATATTCCGGCTTGCACCTGCGCTATATAAAATAGAATAGAAATGTTAAAAAAAAAATCAAATGAGATAGAGTTTATTATAACGTTTTATCATATTTTCGCCAAAAATAAAAAAAAATATTAAACATTTTCACGATTTGCACAGCACAAAGAGAAAAAAATTTATGAGAATAAAATGTTCTCCGTTTTTTAAATACATATATATTATATTCTTGATTAGTAATTTAAATGTGATTTCGAAATCGTTATAAAAACGATATATTTTTCGAAACGTGCGGTTTCCTTTGCATATTTTATTAAGTTTTTTTCTTTCAAAGAATTACAAATCAATAGCATAAACAATTTTTCCAAAATGAAATATTTCTTCTTTTTGCCAGGACAACAATAAATAAATATACCTTTTTTCTTTCATGATGACCTCTTTGCAGTTGGGTCCTGCTGCTGCGGGAAGAGGCATGTTTTGTTATCAATGCCCACCCGCTTTACACCCCTGTGGTCCGCATCCACCGCGTTTGCCTACGCTGGAATATCCTTTCGCAGCCACACATCCATGTAAGTAGAAATAATACAAATAATGAATCAAAAAAATTAAATTTTATCTCCGTCATCAACATTATCAGCGCCTTTTTTTGTCACACAAAATGTCTGTTTATAATTCTTCAGCAAAAACATATGTCTGCAACTTCCAATAGGCCAAGCAACAACAACAACAACAACAAAAAGAGCAACAACAACAAAAAAGAGCAACAATCCTCAATAATCATAAAATCATTACAAATCTTTCATTTATTCACTTTAAGCAGCAGAGATAAAAAGCTAAAGATAACTTTTACGCCAAAGTGCTCTACATTCTGCATTGTGCAGAACAAGAGACGGGGAAAGAACAACAACAATGAAAAGCAAAGAAGCATTTATTGATAATGTTGTTTCCTTTAGTTGAAATTCAATTGAGTCCTTCTCTAATGTGTTTGTAACAGATGCATTAAAGTTTTGTTCTATTAGCATTATGAACAAGTCCTTCTTTTTTGAAAGTCGTGCGTGCTGCTGGTTGGTGTTGTAAGTAAATACATTCGCAGACGTACATATGTATGTGCTTGTGTGTAAAATATCCGATTACCATTTTAAGATAATAATTTATGGTGCTAGAATTTAGTCATATTTTGTTGTTATTGTTGCTGCCTGGGAGAATTGTTGCTGGTAAAATGTACATTTTATTTTGAGGGGTTAATTGCTTAAGGGTTGTTTATTTATTTTTTACTAAACTGTAATTTTTGTTTTTCTACTTCTGACAAATTTTATGTTTTATGAATATTTTTTTTATGGATTTTGTTTGATAGATTGTGATCTAATATTTTATTATGATTTAATTTAGCTCTATATTCAATTACGAAGATTTTTTCCCTGACAAACATGATAAAAATTTAACAATATGCTAATCTTTGTGAAATTATAAAATAAAAACAGAAAATAGAAAAAGGATTTAAATAATTAAAAAGCTTTCTGAAATGATTGAGAAAATGATTAAAAAGGGTAATTTTGGGTTAAAATGCAAAAACTTCTTTACTTCTTTAAACAAACAAAAAATGAGTCGGCGGTTTCGCTCCAAGTTGTATTTACCGATATATTGACCACAATTTTCACTAAAAAGCCCGAGTAACATTTTTTATGTATTGAAAATTATGTTTTAAAATGAGTTTTGTGAATTTCTTTGCCTGTCCGCCATTTCTTCTCAACAGTCAGTTTTTATTATTTTCTTCACACTCGATCTGCTCAATCACAAACATGTATGAATAATAAAAACAAATGGAATCAAAGATTTTTGCCGCAAAATGCTTATATTTAACATAAAAGTTTACCGAATTACTAGTACTTTAACCAGATCTAATACATTAACAAGATATACAGAGCATTTACTACCAAGAGCGAAAAATGCTGTAAGTGTTTGTTTAAGGGGTTTACATTCCAGGACCCACATAAAAATGCAGGTACATAATTTTACAAACAAGGTATTAAAATCATTGCGATCATCCTTAAGTCTCCAAAAAAAAAAGAAGACCTTAGTCTTGGTCAAACGGTCTCTCTTTCATATGGAAAAACTATTTTCCAAACCTGCCCTAAAAATTGTGCGGTCAATTGTTGGGAATAGCATATCATTCGACTGGCAAAATTTTAGAAAGATTCTGAAACATTAAGTAACCGAAAACTACAAAACTTAATATCATCTATCTTGTTAAAGTCATTTTGAAATTACAGATTATTACCCCACAAATTTTCCGAAAGTTTATAGTCGAGAATGCCATCAAAACTATTCAAAATATACGAGTAGCTTTAAAAAAATAAATTAGTTTTTCATTTATGAGTTTAAATATTATTTATGATGATGTATTTAAGTACGTCGTTATTTTTTGTTTTTTTTTTTTTGATTTCATAGCAAAGTTCATCCAATTCTCTTCCTATAAACATTCAATTACATTTTAGACGAACACAAGTGTTATTAAATCTCATTAATTCAATGAATAAATATTTGACTTTCATTTTTCAAATTTATACATAATTTATTTTGATGTTGTCTGTCTCTTAACAAGAATATTATCCTCAAATAGAACAGACATATGTGCACAAATATAGATATTTGTATGCATGAGTGTTTGTGTAAAGATATGATTTACCTACTAAAACACCTTGAGTGAAATTTAATCTTAACGAAAATAGTTTTACGAACACTGCAAACTTAAGCAGCAAGTTGTTAGAGTAATTGCAACACACACATAAAAGATATTCACTTACGCTTCAGCATGAAAATTTATGAGATTGTGTTTAAGTTTGAACTGAATGTGCAAGTAGTTTGTATATGGTTGGTTAGAGTCCATTAAAAGGAACCTGAGAAAGGATGGTAATGTGCTAAAATACCTATAAGTATTATAACTTAATACAAAATAATGCATAAATAAATTCGTTCAGGATGTGCTGGTATACATATACAATTAGATTCATTCAGAAGATAAACAAGATCAAGGCCTGCGGGGGCCTTTATTAGAGTTTTGAAGCTATTTTTATACTTCATCCCAACTCAGTTTGTGTTACTTCTTGAGAAAACCAGGTGCGTGCAAGTAAACAGATCAACATCGTGTGTTGTCCATTAAAAGCTTCAGTCTTTAGGCAAGTCATATTTTGCAAAAACGCCATCGCGAAAACCACTTGTGCTCCACGCCACAGAATGAAGAGAACCGTTATCATTGAGAGTTCTAGACCGATTTCACCGATTAATTAGGGCACCCAGCTATTTGAAGTGTCGGTGCTGCTATATAAGCTCAGAAATGCACCACAGCGGAAACCGGCTCGCCACTTCGTAACACTATAGCAGTAGTACAGATCCAAACTTAGCTTAAAAAAGTTTATACTAATTTCAAAGGGAAATCTCAAAATCTTCCTGCTTTTGCGACACACATTTTTTAATCATTAATGAAACCATCTATGTAGGTATATAAAAACCTAACCAGATATTCTAAAGAGGAAACTGCTTGCATCTGCAAAATCAGGCCTTCTGCAGGGCCTATCTACGCTTTCGCTTCACTGCAATGCTGTTACTGCTATTCTTGAAAATCTTATTTGCACGCGCATTCGTATTAGACAAAGTTTGAGTTTGTTATAGCTGGAAATATTAATCAACTTATAATCGTATTATTTGAGCATAGAAATTATGCAACATTCCTTCCTCTTGAATTACAAATAGTAATCTCTAAATACATTTACAGTGTTGGATAAAACATAAATAATTGGAATTTTAGTTTTTGTATTTTTATCTTAAAGGTTGCACAAGCATTTTTTATTTTGAGATTTTGTTATGACTGGTCGAGACAAAGTTCCATGACCGGTTGCCGGGTTTAACAATTTACGAAGACTCGAAAATTTAACAATTTCAATACGCTTTTGACAAAAACACTTTTCACACTAAATATTTTTGCTTAACTTATTCCGCAACTGTTGCATATAAAAGTAATCTGTGTCGTTAATATAACGAATACTAAATTGGCCTTTAGGAACTGATACCAAAAGTGTTGAATAATCATTATTATCAGTGAGTCTCTTTGTAAATAAAAAATTAACCTGCTATTTAACAAAACCAACTCAATGCTTATGATCTGCCCATCTAAGGAAAATGGATAATAAAATCTTACCTTGGAAGCACTTGCAAAAGTAGTTCTGGAAATTTTCATTGACGAGCTTCATAAAACCAAAAATTCGGTGTCATCAATCTGAAAATAAATCGCACCAATCCCTGGCTCACTGATTAAGTGTTATTATTATGCACATGGATTTCTCTTTGCCTGTTTTGACCTTTACTGTTTGCTATTGGAGTTAACATGTCGACTCTGGTGTTGTGCAAGCTTGTGCTTAAGAAGTTTTAGCAGTTAGTTTAGTTAATATTAAGGATAACGTGTTACTAATTACGATTAAATGTTGATTAAATCTCTACAACGTAATTTAGACGAGACTTCATATGTAAAAAAAAATTATTTTATAACATAAGCTTAGATGGCATTTTAAAAAGTTTTCTTTCTTAAAGATCGCTAAATTATAAGGTTAAATTTTTTACTAAAAATGTTGCTTTCTAGTAGAACAGAAAACCCTAATGGGTATAAAGAAGTGTAAACTCTGCTCATAAGATTTGTTATTTTTTTTAAATCTTTTATTTGACATTTAGTGCGATTTTTTCCATATTTGTGTAAACATTTTGTTATGCCCCCATACTCGTTATGTGAAGTCACATCCATACTCTGGGAAAATCAATTGGTGTTTCCATTCAAAAAAAATCTTTAAACTCTAAGATCCCTTCCTTCTTCAATCTCAATTAATTTATTCTATTAGTTTCTATTTTTGTTATATGTCTCGGCCCAACACAAAACTTTGCATATATGTGGCTATTTTTAAAATTTACTGCATAAATATTTACTTATTAGCCTTCGAAAAAGGACGAATAAGTTTTATATTTGTTTTAATATATAAACTAATTTTTTGCAGAGGCTCGTTTCGGTTCGAGTTCTATGTTCCCATATGCTTTCACTCTAAAAAAATTTGAACTCCAAAGATTTTAATTTTGAGTTTGAGTTAAACAAAAAATCTGCATTTCAATAAAAAAAAGCTAAGAAATCGTCTAAAATTCAATTTCATGCTGCAAAAAAAGAAAAAGGAATTGATTGTGGCAGTAATGAAATTGTCATTTCAATTTGGTAAATCCCAAACACCAAAAAGTAAAGCAATCTAAAACAAACCAAAACTGTTGAAAATTGCTTAATGAAAAAAGAAGAAGAAAAATTACAGCACTAAAAAGGGAAACTTGAAGTATGTACTAAAAGCACACAGCGAATGCAATTTGCCAACAGTTTTATTGAATTGAATGGGATTCGATTTGATTCGATTTAAATTTTTTTTTCTTTTTTGTTTTTGTTAAGAGCGCCAGAAAGACACAGTAAGCGACCTCAGAAGCAACAGCGAACAGTTCAGAACGCTGTCAATGATGTACAACAATTTCAATTTTAAAAGCAAAACTCAGGAGTGCCGTCATTTTTTTCATTCCATTTTGTTGAGTTGATGATTTTAAGAATTTTTTTTTTTTTTTTTTAATTTTTGTTTGATACAATTATTCAGAGAGTGAATATTGACAAAAAAAAAAAAAAAAAAAAAAAACAGCAACATAAATAAATAAAATTGTTGTTCGCAATGGAATGTAAATTACCCGGGTAGAGAATTGTAAATTTATTGTCAAGCATCGAAACATATGTACATGTGGCTAGAACTTGTTGTTGCTTTTACATGTAAATTGATGTTGTTTGTAATTTTTCCGTATTGATTGGATGTTGAGATGATATTGATGCTGTTGGCGTGAATGATATTTGTAGCAATTTTTGATGTTTTTGTTGTTGTTGTTGTTGTTATAGCTGCAGCTGCCGTTGTTGCCAATGATGATGATGATGATGATAATGATATTCAGGTGTCTGCGACTGACTGTTTTCGAGAGTGATTATTAAATTTCCATTAATGTGTTAACTTAGTACTCGTATATTTGTGTAATTCCACATAAATATCTAGATATGATAAAATCTGCATTTATCAAGTCTTTATGTGATTTTTTGCAATTTGACTTATGGCATTTTAAAGCTATACACTTTTTTATCAAATTCCCTTTATGCACCACATATTCATATGTGTTATGTAAAAAATCATGCCAATATCTTTGCAACAAATTTCTTTGTTTTGCTCCCAATTTGCATTCAAATGAATTTCCCAAAAAACACATCTACTAGACAATTTTCGCAAAAAATTTAATGAGACCGCTTTTGATGCAAATTTTTTTTTTTTTAAATTTTCCGCACATTAATTTATATAATAATAGAAGCGGCGTTTCAAAGCTTTAATTCAAGTTACTAAGAAACTTATTTATTTCTCAACAGACGTTTATTAATTTTTCTTTTACAATCAATTTAATAAATGCATTGCGATATTAGACACACACACACGTACGCAAATACTCATATTTACTTTATTTTCCGATTTTGTGTTTAGGATATTTAAATGTTGCGCGGGTAAAGTGTGATTTTGGTTTTCCCAAATAAATTTTGGGAAGGGCTGTTTTTACTCACAAATTATTATAAAATATTGAAAATTTTACAACATTTATAATCATGCCATTAAGTTTTTAAAATTGGCTTAAAAAATCTGTGGCGGCTTTTAACAAACGAAAACGTTTAATATGGAGACTTTGGAAAACAACTCAATTTGCTTAAATTACAGAGCATTTTTTTATTGTATGTAAAAAGTTTAAAATCTGCATTAATTGTTTCAAAAAAAAAAATGTTCACTGGATTTTAATATGTAGGAGTATGTCATTTAAATATATATCGAAATTGCCGTCGTTCGCGATCACTTATGCGAAATGTTTTATACCATAAAAATGTTGTTATTCCCAGTGTTTTCATTGTTCAGAGTGGATTTGTGATCGAGTTGTGTTTTGGCAACACGAAATTCCTTAAAAATTGCACAAAAATTTAAGAAATAGCTTCGTTTTCAAATCTCAATCAATCTTTCAAAGTCGATGGACAATCACCACACAAAGTTTTTGTGAGTGATACTTTGCACGATTATTACGACAGCCCTTAAAAATACCAAAACTGTATTAAACTTTGCCTTATGGTAGGCTAAACATATTATAGTTTTTGCTCTACAAACAAAACCAATATTGAAGATGAAAAACGTCAACATTAATTAGCAAATCGTCAATACAAAATTATTTCGTAGTCACGAGTCGTAGGTTTTATTCTTGCCAAAGCATGTAGTCGTTTCGGCAGGCAAAAAAAACAGCATTTTTATTTGTTCAAAAATTTATAAGTGCGTCAGTCACTTTATAAATGATTTAATTCGGATTTGAGAGTCTGTTTTAAGTTTTATTTGTTAGTAGACATTGACAAATAATCCTCTTAAACAATTCTGTTTCGGTGATTCAATAAATAATACAATAACATACAGACTTTTATTTTTTTCTTGTCAAGTTTAAAAAATCTATTAAATATTAATAAATATTTTGCTGAATTTTTTTTGCTGGCGCTGCTTAAATTAAATGAAGAAAACCAGTTGTGTAGCAAATGAAAAATAAACTTTCACTGAACAGTAGTAACAAGAGTATCTATTCACCCTTATCTACAGACAGCACTTTAATTATTACAAGTGCGATTATTTAATTTGGCCATCCTTGTAACATCAAGTTTTAATAGCTCGTATAGAGGCGTGAAGAGAATAAATTAAAATTTCTGCAAATGAAATTTTTCTGGTTTTTTTTTTTCAATAAAATTCCTTCTGTACAATAAAAAATTCCCTTAAATATCTGTTGTGTCAATTAATATTATTAGCAATATCAATATTAATTTATGTTAATTTATTTATACTCAATTTCGTTTAATGTCTTAGGCACACCGCCTTCACACCACATTCATTGAAGCACACAAACATGTCTTGCATTGTCATCACAAATGATGAGTCAAGTGTTATTAGAGTCTACTGTCAACCGGGTAATTAGCACAAATTAAGTTTTCCAACATGCAAATCCCAATGAACACATGTTTCTACAACAATTATAACAATGTAATGGGTATGATAATGCCACAGGTCATTGTATGAGCCACCCCTTTTTAAGCACAAAAATACGTAGAGAACAAATTTTACATTTACACATCACATCAGAATTTTGCATTGCAACATACCAAACACCACCACTTATTTGTTCAATAATTTAACAATGGATTAAATACCACACACATATACGTCACGTTCACACGCATACGCTGCTGTTGCAAAGAAATCTTGCTGCCACTTAAAAACTTTGTAGCAATAGAGAAATCAAACATCAAAACCTTTTGCAATCATAGCAAGAGATGTGCATGTGTATAGGAAGGAGTAAGTTTTGGTATCAAACAAACCGCACTTGTCAAGAAGACAAGGATTAACAACTCCATATTTCCACAAAAAAAAAAAAAAAAAATCAAGTACTCAAGACTGAAGACAGACAGACAGATATAAGTTTTGGCATAAATGCGTATTGAAGTAAACCAAAACTCATATAAAGGTAGAAAGAAGCCAGTCCTGTTTTAAAATTAGGCGAAATAAGAAACTTCCTCTTTTGCGTTTAACAAAAGGGTGTTTAATTCACCCACACACTCATACAAAAAGATATAGACCATTGAAAATCTATCACAATAAGAATAATAATGTGGAAACCGATGATTATGATGATGATGATGACGTTGATGAACAACCCTTAAAAAGTCAACAGTCAAGTATTTCTTCTGTTTTAATTCCAACCTGAAAAACACAGTATTTTTCTTGCTACCAGTAGACTTGACATCCTTTCTGGCTGCTTGTTAGTAACTTTCTAGATAGAGATGCTTATAATGAATGATAATTCAATTTTCAGACAGTTGGTTTAACGGCAAAACCGTCATTAAAGGATTTTTCTCTCCAAAAACCTGTTAAAAAAGAAATCTGTTGAAATATTTCTTGTTTGGTGTTTCCTTAACTTCTTATACACCTTTTATTTTCTCATTCAATTCATAGGGGTTTCTTTGGTGCTGTGGCGCTTTTTGAATCTGTGGAAGCTTAACGATAATGAATATCATTTGCCAATCAATAAAATCATTATTGCCATCATTATGAAAAACAACATTATACTTTTAAATATTTTTACTTCGTTGTAGAAAAATGTTTTCGTTTTGGGTTCATAGACTGATATACATAGATGAGAACTTAATTTTGCTGACAGTAATGACCTCCGAAAATGGATTTGTACGAAAATCGGGCCGAATTGAAAACTTCAATCGTTTGACTTCAAAAAGCAAAGTTTTTATATTACTTCAAATTGCACAACAAATGCCGTATTAGTACTTTTAGAATCGATCATTTTATAAATAGTGAATACAGCTGGATACGCACACGTTTAGACATTAAATCGAAACTTCTTCGGTAGGAAGATCTCTGGATTGTTGGTTGAACACTTCCTCAACTCACCCATCGAGCAGTTTAGCACTGCAGACGATATTTAAAATTTTTTTCTTATTTTTGTCTTTATTTGGACTAGTCCGAATCTATTGCTTTTGCAACAGTCTCGTGAAAAGTGGTACGTACTATGGTCCTACCAAAATATAAAGGTTTCTAAACTAGCATCTATGTTGTGTGAAAATTGCATACAAAAAGTTATGCAGCGCTTTGCTCAAAGTTCCTCAATTTCTTCCAAGGTACAGCATTTAAGCGGATAGAGAAGATTAGTAAATGACTGTCCTGTTAAAATTGGGATCGTAGAATGGCTGAATTTGCTAAGAAGTGAACAAAATATGCACGGCATTACTTCCTTATAAAAATATTAAACTTAGTTCGTTTTAAAATCAAAGAATTCAAACTTTTATCAATGTTTCTGATTCAAGCCAGAAAGTTATTTTTTAAATGCTTCATACAAGCAATAAAATTAGCTTCCATTGCAATATATTTGTAAGAATATGCACACACACACACGCCTGTATAATATTATATTAATTTCATATTAAAAATTAACTTTATTTATTTACTCTTTATTTTATTTCAAGCCGTTTCGTTTTTATTTACAAGTAATTAAATCATCATATTTTCATCACTTTATACATTTTAAACTTTATAAATATCATAATGATGATGCCGAACATGTTGTTAATAATGACATTGTTGTCCAGCATATAAATGAATGAGTGAATAAATAAACGAAGAAAATAAACTGTTTTTTTAAGTACATAAATATGTATGTATGTATGTGTGTATATAAATATATTAGTATTTTAATACACATCACAGTGGCCATGATATCAAATTGACCTTAGGCCTTTCATTACATCCTTAAATGTGATTAAAAATGTATTATGCTACATTGTTGTAAAACAACAGCAACAGCAGCAACAAAAACAATAATTATACTTTTCATTTTACAAAAAAGAGTGTTAACATTTGTATTTCATCAGAGGAAATAAAGTTTTCAAGATATACGTACGAGTACATACGTATATACGTATTTTGTTTTCGTTTTTCCTTTGAACCTCTCACCGAGTGTCCTTCTTGTATCCTGCCCACTTGTATCACAACTTATTTCACTCTATGCGAAATTAATTTTCAATTTGTTTTAAATAAATAATGAGTTACAAATTGCAAAATTTAATTTTAATTTTCTCATATTGTTGTGCTGGAAAAATATTCTTGTTGGAAAAGTTGAAAAAAAAATACGCACACACAGACACACACACACACATACACACACACACACACGAAAGGGAAGTCAACCATAAAGTTTGGAGGGGTACTGGCTTGTACATCAGACACTTTGCGCTTGTAAAACATAAAATTCAAAGAAAACAACAACAAAGACCTTAAGTGGCAACAATTGCTAATGCTGCCTGCCACACAGCTTTTTGCTGCTGTAAGCACCAGTATTTAGTCCTGTTGGTGATTTTGTTGCTAAAGTTGTTTGTGTGCTTTTGTAATTTTCTGTTAAATATAATCGGATTAAAGCTTTAATACATTTACAAACACTCAACCAAACATGGATGGACTCAAACAAGTCCACATGTATGTATGTGTGCGCCTTTTGCTTTGTTTTATTTGTATTAGTATTTGTTGCATAACCTACTTACAAAATAAACGGCCATTGCTTTTTTCGTTTTCTTTATATGTATGTATGTATTGTTACTGCTGACTGCCATTAAGGTATATTTTTAACTCCTTTTCTAGTTCTCCGACCCCCTTCTCCTTCTCTTTTCCCTAAAATTTCATGGGATTCTTCATACCCATACAATTGAATTAAAACCAAAAAAAAAAAAAAACTCTGAACTGAGTACAAGTTATACTGCTCTCCTTGACTCTGGGGATTTCTTAATGCGCAGTAATACTGTTAGTTGGCAGCAGCTTCCTAACACAGGTTGATTTGTAGTTGTGGCGCATTAAGTAAGAAAAAAAGAACTATTGCCGTTCTGGGCATTAGGTAAAGGAATCCTTTTTGTGAAAAATATTGAAATCGTAATTTCTTCAAGAAATTATTGTGAATAGTCCAAATATATGTATATGGAGTGTCCTGACTTAATTAAAACAAGATATCTTACAGACATTTGGACATTTCAAAAAGCTCTATGTTAAATAAAATACAAGCAAAGAAAAAAAAACTAATTAATACAAATGTACTTTCATTGAAATTTCGATTTATTTTCAAACGTATTTTATGAGCAGTGAGTTGCCACATAAAATTGTTCAATACAAAATATAATAAATAGCTTTCTAAACATATTATGTTTGCAGAAACTACTAAAAATGTTTCCTTGAACATATTTAATGTTTGGCTGAACAGTACCAATTTCATTCATTCATTATTTCTGTGCCATCAGAAGCCAATCTGCTGAACAGCCCAGAACTTCAAAGAATTGAAACGTAATGCGCGTTCGTTAAAACATCTAAAAGATTTTGCAAACTGACAGAGAGTTGAATAAAACGTGACAACTTTTACCATAAAAGGTACAAATAATATTGTACAAAAAAAGCTCTAATGAAGGCAAAACAACTAAAAAGAAATAATATAACAGGCCTATCGCAAGGTTTAAGAAAACATGTGCTTTTAAAATCACATATGTGATTTTCTGCTTTTCAGTAGATCACATACTTTTGTGTTTTTCGCACAAAAACAGTATGAACAATATATTAAGCAATTTATTTAACTAAATTTTGGATTTATTTAATTTTGTTAATAAATTCTAAGACTAAAATTAAACTAAAGTGATTTTAAAAAGATGTTGACGGACCTGCACGTTTTAAAATCACAAACTTTTCAATACGCTATATATTTCCAAACATTTTTATAAAACGTGATTTTCACTCGATATTTTCAGATTATTGAAAAACTAAGTTCACGTTTATGAAGAAAAATGCATTGTTCAATTTTTTTCCTTACGTACGAGTATGTGAAAAATATAAAGCAAATAAAAGTTTTAATATACTGCACAAATTTTAAAAATATAACTTAAAGTTTTTGCTATGAAATAAACCAAGGATTTCTAATCAATCAACAATTAGTTTTAAACACACAAAATGATAAAAATACATATATATACATATATATAATTTCATTAAACAACCCCTTATTTAGTGATCCTGGTTATGTCAACGATACAGGAGTATATAGTCATGTACTCCTCCCATATTTTTCTTAGGATGTCAAGCCATCAGAGTCCTCACTTTTTCTTTTTTAATGAACAATTTCTCATAGACCTTTTACGTTATAAATTTATTTTCTTAGTTTCACTTAACAATTTTATGCTTAAACTAAAATACTCGTATCACTTGAACCACTTGTGCTCTTAGCCCTTCATATGCATATGAAATTTAACACTTTTTATTTTTCAGAACAAAAACTTTTCTTAAAAATTACTTTTTCATATATTAACTTTATTTTATTGTATTTTTTTCTCCCCCTCTTATGAAAATAATTCATACTTTGTTCTTTCCTTTTATAGATACAAGTTACTCTTACCATCCTGCCATACACGACGAAACGTTTGTGAGACGCAAGCAAAGACGTAATCGTACAACATTTACATTACAACAGGTAAAATGAATAAATTATGTTTTTATATTTTTAAAACTTGAAAAACAGGCAAAAAAAAAGAAACTTTTATAGTTTCTTAAAACTGCATGCATCTTTTTATGCCATAGTATGTATGTATGCATGTATGTACATTATTTAATGTTTTTTTTTTGTTTGTTTTTGCCTTAAAAGTTGGAAGAACTTGAGACTGCATTTGCCCAAACTCATTATCCGGATGTTTTCACACGTGAAGACTTAGCCATGAAAATAAATCTAACGGAAGCCAGAGTGCAGGTGAGTTTAAAAACAAACAAACAAAAGTGATATGAAATAGAAAATTTGTTTAAAATTGCCAATACTATTTTAAAATTGTTTTTTTTTTGTTTCTCAAAATAAAACGTAACCCCCTCCTACTACAACGCTTTAATTTCAGTTGTCATACTCCGGTTACTTGAACCGAAGATACCGACCGACCTCCTCCTCCTCCTTGACTCTTTTTAATGTTAAATTTATTTCTTTATTATTCATACTTAAAAATATGTCATGCATTGTGATCAAAAGGATATTTTCATAATTCTTTTTCTGTTTTACAAGAAATTTCCTCCTCTTATATTTTTTCTGATTTCATTTAAAGAATTTTTCAATTTTATTATTGTTTTTATTTTCTCGTAATAACTGAAAACAAACCCAGCAACACTGGAGCTTTAGAAAAGAATTACATTGAAATGTATGTACTCGTCGTCTTTTATATAAAATATCGTGTTTGCTGCCGGGTTGTTTCCAAGCGTTAAAAAAAAGTTGAACACTTTCTTGTAAATAAAATTTCATTTTAATTCTATGCATCTGATTATTTATTTAAAACCATAAAATTGAAAGTTTTATTTTCATTGGTAGAAGAATCGAATAAATATGGAATTTTAAAAGAAAAAGAGAGGAAGGTTGCAGGAAGAAGATAAAAACTAAAAAATCTTAAGCTGTTTATATACAAAGACATCTTTAGCCAGGTGTGAGATGAATAAAATGGTTTTCCATTAACAGATTTGTTATTGATTGCTGATTTTTACACGAATTAGACTCACTAGCAAGTTGAGACAATTCTTACGAGAAAATAGAATGGAATTGTAAAGGGAACTTCAAAAAATCTATTACTTTTGTTTTACTTGATCCCACCAACTGTGTTTTTGAGAAAACAAGCAGTCTCGGTTAAAATCAATTTGTATGCTTCCACAGGGCAGCGTTTTCATGGTCATTAAATGTCTAATTCATTACACTTCGAATTCTGACAGTATTAATCGCAAGTATTGAAAAACGCCTTTAAAATTCCGACTGAAGCTTGATTTTGAGCATTTTTATCAAATCAAATGTTACATTTCTTACTGCTGTATCTTTAAGAAAACCGACTGGAATTGTTCACTACCTTTAAAGTCGAAATTTTGCCCAGTAAAGGGTTAAAAAGCACAGCTTTTTGCAGCCTTATATTTTAGTATTTATTAAAAAAGTATTTGCAAAATGAGTGCAAAAATTATTCGAAATTATGAAATTCGTTTTATATTTGATAACTTTATTTTAAAAGACTTGTCCATTTTCTCAAAAACAGCTGATCTTACTGATTTACCTGATTTTAATATACAATTGTCTTCAATTAAACTTTATTCAAATTTGACGTCAATTGTTTGTAATTTTGTGCCACACACATCCTCAATTAAAAGCTAAAACATGGTTCATACATGTGCATTTTAAAATGAATGAGTTTTACACAAATTCTGCGGCACGATATGCAAAATTAAATGTAAATTTTAATTTTGTACATTTAAACCGGTATCAAGTTACAGCTTGTGATATTTCTGTTTGCCTCCAAAACCTTTAGTGTTGCTAATTTGTTTATTAGGCAAATTTTTAAAATTGTGCAAAATATGATGTTTATTATTAAAATGAGAATTTATTGGACAAAAATAAACCCACAATCGGTTAGAGAAGAAAGCGTTTATGCAGTTCGGTTATTAAAAATGGGAATGAGCAAAAAGTCAAGGCTTGGAAAAGCGTCACAGCTTGCTAAGTTTAAGCATATGAATTGTTTTTGTTTTTTAAAGTTTAGGAAAATGCAATTAACACAAGATAACGTGTGTTAAAACGCAACAAAATGTGTATGTTTGTACGTTTCAGTAAAACATACTCACACGGATACTTTCATACCTGCTTCACAACATCAAAACTTAACGGAAAAAGAAGCACTCGTGCACGTTATATCCTGAGCAAAACGTTCATTAGCGGTTGTTGTTTAGTTGGATGTGTTTATTGTAAAATAAATTATACAGTTTTGTTTTAAACAACCAACTACAACTACAGAACTTAAGCAAAACGAGACATGTTTACGTATAAAATGTTACATTTAATTGCAAACATTTGTCGTTTTAACGAGCTGAAATCTTGTAAAACATCGTTTTCTTTTTTCTTTTTCTTCGTCTTCTTTTTTCAGTTGCTTTCTCTTTGTAGTTGAGGATTTTGCCAACTCTTGAGCACTTAAAACATCCGTGTTAAAAGAGATGAAAAAAGTTTCTAGCTTATAAGTGCAGTCATCAGTATATGTGCACCTACATACATATATATGTATATGTATGTGTTTGTGTGTGAATAAAGCTATTAGGGTTCTCTAGTGGTATATTTTAAGTCTATTTCCGGCACAATTATCCGTCATAAGTGTCGAAAAACGTAACATTAAGTAGGGTTTTATTTACTCTAATTATAAAGTTGTTTATATATGTAAGTATGTATGTAATTGTGAAAAGAGACAATTGCGTGTCTACACACTTGGAATCGCAACATACTGGCATATGTATGTACATATAACGAGGTATTTTGTTTAAAATTCCGTAATAGCAATTATATTTTGAAATTAATATATTTTTAGTCTGAATTGGTGGAGCTCATAAAACCAAATTTTTATTTTAATAAATAAAACTAAATTGATTAAATTTTATACCCACAATAATTTAAAGATTTATAAAATTCCATTTCAATAGAACATATCTGAAACTTTTGTCTTTTTGTTAACTATTTTATATTTTATATATTTTAGATTTATATATTCAAATAATTTATATATTTATATATAATATTCAAATAATTCGATTATATAGATTATATATTCAAATAATTCGCTTTAATACTTTACAATCGATATTAAAGCAAATAGATTTTGGTGCACAGCGCCAAAACTGCCTAATAGAATCAAGAAGATTTTCTCTATGAAACGCTTTTAGGCTGAGGGGTACCCCAGCAGAAAGAAGCGAAGATTTTTCCGAAAAGATTCCTTATTATTTTCATTTGGTAAATCTTTTTAATTTTATCAAGAAGAAAACTTGTTATTCACAATTTTTTTACTCAATTTCCGTTATTCTTGACCCAAAAAAATCATCCATAGAGAAAAACTTTTTGATTCTATTAGGTTTTCTTCTGAATTTTATAAAAAAGGGATTTCTTATTGATGTCATTAGGTTACCTAATTGATTTTTTCAAAAAGGTATTCCTTATTAATTTCATTAGGTGCCTATATGATCATGTGTAAACCATCTTTTTAAATAAATCAATAAGATCGCCTAATAAAATCAAGAAGAAACCCCTTTTGAAAAAATCAATAAGATCACCTAATAAAATCAAGAAGAAAACCTTTTTGAAATTTGAAAATCAATAAGAATGCCTTATAAAAACTCTAAGTTTCCTTCTTGATTTTTTCAAAAAGGTTTTCCTTATTAAAATAATAAGATTTCCTTCTTGAAAAAAACCATAGAGATATCTTATTAATTTTGTTCTATTTTATTAGGTATTTATTAGGCACTGTTTTTTCTGTGTGGGTTTCCAATTGCCTGTATGTCGACATTTCTTAGGTGCCAGCCCACTTAAATATCAACGGAAAAACAAGAGTACTCAGTTTTTCATGTTCTTCACACATATTAGTAGGATATTTCTCCTTTTTATTGTCATTGCGTTTTTGAAGATGTCTAAATGTCTAATCTTGGAAGAAAGAAAGATAAGTGAAATTAATTGTTTCACCTAGTAGAGCGGCGAGGGGTTGTTCCCTTTAGGGGCCAGTTTTGCGTTCAGTTCACTTGAGCAGTCCGTTTATTTCGTTCACTTTGAATGGACAGTGTTGCAACAATTCTTAATGTTAATGGTTCTTCCCGTTTCTGAGCAAAACAGCTGTTTAAAACGGACAACGATTTGCTTATATTTATAACCCAGCTTTCATTTCATTAAAGCAACTCTTTTAATACACCCAAAAATAAAGTGAATTAAAAGAACGAAAGCAAATTTTAATATGAAGCACCTGATATGAAGGAAAAGCAATTAGTTAAATTTCTAGCTGACGTCGTTCACACCGGTGATCCTTTCAATTTAGCACTAGCCACATCGACAGCTAGAATGCACACAATTTAATTTTTTTTTATTTACAATAAATTTTATTAAATAAGCACGAAATAACCCACAACAAATAGGAAAAAAATTTAATTTAATGAAACAAAATAAAAGAAAAGAAAAATGGCACATGATACCAAAATGGTATCAAATTTCCTGCCACATTCATTGTTACAGAAGTTTCATTTCTTTACATCCCTCTAGAAACCTTTTTTTTAATTCAACTTTCATGTTATAAGTTTGCTAATATTTCATTTAAACCAGTTATTTTCGTTTTTTTTTATTACATTAGTGTACAATAGAAAAATAAAAATACATTATTATGAACAAATTTATCCACAACTTGAGCCGGTTGTACATTAATATATTACGAAATTCCCCAGAAGAGCTTTAGATGCCGAACAGTTAGAGGAATAGACAGGCGAAATCAACCAGTTACGACCGTCAACATAAGCACCCTTATCAATTTGTGCAAAAACTGTTTGGCATTTATGTCATTATTTGGGTAAAAAGGCGAAATCTTAAAGTCTCACCTTCTCAAGGAAAAGACTTGTGGTTTTCCAGTCAAGAAAGCCAAACATTTACTTTTGAGATAATAATTTTATAAAGTCAGGCAGTAAAACTCCATTACAAATCATTGTTTAATCTTTGACTTCAAAAGCAGAAACAACATCAGGTGGCAGAGCCATATTTGTGCAAACTGTCAAGATACATCTGTAGCTGTGTTCTTACATATCTACTGTTTCATTCAGTTTTTGACAGTAGCACGTGTTTGGAAATGAGCGTACAAATTGACATGTTGTATGCTTTGAATGAACGGCTGTTAAATCTAAATTAAATTCAAAATATCAAGTGTCAAAATTATTGGTAACAATTACATTAAATATTACTTTTTTTAATTTGCTGTAAAATGTACGAACAACTTTTAGAGCAGGTTATTTTATATTTTTTGATGTTTTCGAATACAACATATTTGAAAAAGTTATTCCAAGTAGGAAAAATCTCTAAGGACTTGTACACAATGGAAAAATATTGTAATAAAGTTGGCTCGTGGGGCAGGTTGATGTAAAAAAGTAAAACTCGTAGCAGTTGGAAATCGCTTGACGTAGAAAGCAGGCGACAGCGAAAGATTTTAAGAAAATTTAATTAAGGTTTACAATCGGGAAAAATGTTTTACCAATTACAAACCAAACAACTTGTGTTCCGTTACAACAAATAATCAAATAGTGTTAATTCTTGTTTATGTTTAGTACCAACACATTTGTGTACTTTATTATTCACATTCATGTTTTTAATTTCAGTAGTTTTTTAAACAAATCGTCTTTTGAAGAGTCATGATTAATAATTATAATTTTTTATGAAAATTTCTCGTTTTAAGTTTTAAAAGATTTTTGCTTGATTGAATTGAAAATTTGTTTAATTAATATTTTAGCTGGCTATCGATAACAGTTTTAGTATCGATTAATGAAAAAAGTTTTCTAATCGATTCATTTAAGAAATTATATCGAATAGTTTGTTTTAAAAAATAGATATAAAGAAAATTTCCTTAACAAAAAGTCTACTACCGAATATTAAAAAGAATACATTTTTAATATCGATAATTACTTCATACAAAAATTATGCAACCAAAAGGGCATGAGGAAAAATGCCGATTTTAAAGAATTTCTATATAAAAAGGTGTATGAAGAAAACAACAATAAACATTTTGAGTTTGATCTGAACCTTTCTATTTAAATTGTAAGATTTGAGGTTAATTTCTTCCTCATACCGTACGACTGAAGAACGAATGCTCCGTCTGAAATGCGTTGTACTCGTACGATTATTATATATTATTAATAGAACAAAATATTTTCATCAGTTATCCTGTTGCTGATTGTCCCTTATATACTTTATATTACCTTTCTTTCATATATTATTTTTTCATTTGTGAAAGTGGCTTGTTTTGAGGGCTTAACACACTGCCCCAAGAACTGCTGAGTTCAAAGTTATTTCCCGAAGAAAACTTAGTTTATTTTGCTCAAACGAGACTGATAAACTAATAGTGACTTCCGACAGAATGTTTCACAACAATATAGAACGTTGATTATGTAAACTTGTTATTCCTCTATTAAACTCATTCTTAGCTACTTGCTGCTGTTCACCGCCCGCCCACCTTAACAAGTATAATAAGGCAGTCAGCCCGTTTCACCGTAATTCCTTATAATTTTTCTATTAAACAAATGCATGATTAAACAATTTGTCAAACTCTAGAAAAGTCGTCCGACTGGGATGCGCTGCAGAGCTGCCATTAAAATTACTAATAATTTGATCTATGGCTGGAAAATCCTCGAGGCATTCCTTGAGTAACAGAAGCAACTGAACGACAGTCGGCTTTTTAACCACAACTATAAAAAAATGGTTTCTTTTCGATTTATTATAGAACATTAAGTTGTTAAAATAGTTGCCGCTGAGTGGCAAACACTGTTTTTATTGTGCCAGAGTATATGGAATTAAATATTCATGAAACCCCGTATAAAAGCCCGCGGCTCTTAATAGAGAAGTACAAAAAAAGAGGGTTGTATTCGTTTACCTAAAGTAGGACTTGCATTTGGTGAAATAATCCTTTAATACCAGCCTTTGCCGATGATGCTGAAATTTCGTATTTTTCTTTATATTTTCGAAAATGTTCATTTGATGGAAATGGGGTGTTTCTGGCTGCAAGTAGCAAACACCAAAAAGTGATTGTGGTTACCCCTGCAATCGCATCAAAGGGGGACATTAAAGAGTTTGCTGGCAGAAAATACGCTTAAAATTAACACATCTGTTCGCTCATTCATTCGTATTGCCCGTCCTGCTGCCCGTCCGTCTGTTAGTACCCTTCATGCCATAGTTCATTACACTTGAAATGAATTTGTTTGTGTTTGTTAAAAGAAAAAACAAAACAAAATGCAATAGGACTTTGTTTCATTGTTTGTGTAAATGAAGTGTTTGTTGTAATTGTTTCGCTAGTGTTTTTTACACAACTTTAACAGTTGCCAATTTGTTTTTGTGTTTAACCTCAAATGTTTGTTTGTTTAAGAGAAATAATGATGTTTTTCCATTGTTTTTTTTTTTTGTTCACTTGTCGTTATTATGAGTATTTTAACGTACACTGATTGTTATTGTAACAACTTGTAGTGTTTGTTTTTGATAATAATGATTGAGCAGGATATTAGAAGGAATAATGTTGTCTCATCTTGATAATAAATGGAAGAACATGTTTGTTTATTTTCTTTCAGTTGGTTTCATTCATAAATATTGAAATTATACTTTTGCTTGAGGTGTTGTTTTAATTGTTGTTTCGGTATGTTGGCTAAATAGGCGCACTGTTATGAATGTACTCTTGCGTAAATTAATAAGTTTTTGTAAGGGGTATCCTGGAGAGCAAATGTCCATATAATTTGAAGTAAATAATTTTTTTTTTAAATTTCACGATTTTGGAATTTTGTTTTCCTATAAATTCGAAATTACAGTTTTATAAAATAAATTTAGAAAGATCTACTGATAAATTTTACTGTCCTACATTCGATCAAAACTCTTAAGGGTAGGTTTGTATATCCTTTCGAACCTCCACTCCCAAAAAATTAGATTATTATATGTAATAAAGAGGATATCAGAGAATATTCTTCAACCAAACACGGAGAAATCCTTATTGAAATCGAACATAACTCTGAAAATAAAGCGAAGTTGCTAAATAAAATCAACAGCCAAGAACAGAAGGAAAGTGCCCTCTAATAAGGAAACCCCCCTGTACCCGCTTAAAATGAATTCTACTCTGTATATAATTTCTGTATTGTAATCATCTTTAAGTTTCTAAATCAGTGTTTACAATAATCAATTAGTCTAACAAATATAGAATTATCAGTTTTTCTTGACAAATGTACTCAGTTCATTAAATTCTTATATTAACATTGATATGAAAAACAGCAAAAAAAACATTTTCGTATACATTTCCACACAATATACGAGTACTTCCCTTGCGTTTTCTGCCTAATAAGAGGGAAATCAAATTTACTTTCTTGTTTTCTAAACTTTATTGTTAGATTAAGGGCAATTTGCAAAATCCTTACAATACATGTGTTAGTTTTCCCTCAACTAATGAGACAATTAGCTTTACGATTTGTGTTTGTTTTATGCATGACAATAAGATAAATTATCATTGATGTTTGCCACAGCTACACACTGGCTCACACGAGCAGTGAACAAACTTAGCCAGTCAAACATACTTGAATATGTATCGTTACATCCTGTTTTCTTCATGTCGAGTTTTTTTTTATTTTTATTTTTTTGTTTTTGTTATGTTTCGTTTCCGTTTCCTGTAGACATTTTCAGAGAAGATGAACGAATTTTTGTTTGCATACACACCCCTACAATTTTGCTGGGCACACAAAAAGATATTCTTTCGCCAGTTGTATTGGAGCGAGTGCAGCGAGGGAACATTTTTCTAATCAAAATTCAAATTTATTTACTTTTTTTCGTTTTCTTTCGTAGTGTATATTGTTTCAGTGTATGGATACAATCTTGCCATTTCTATCGCATATAAAATTATATGTAAATATTATTTCAAATGTAATCATGTACATACTGGTAACATGTTAGATGTGCGTGTGTTTGTCTTGAAATTGAATTTTTAGCCTTAAGGATGCTAATATCATACATATTCGTCGGAAGAAAGAAAACAATAAAAAATCCATCTAAAAGGTCTTCATAATGTCTTTGTTTTACAGTATAATGCAATCAACTTGAGACATTACTAACACACATAGCATGTACCGTTAGAAAGTTTTTGTATAGCCTGCACACTCATTTGTATTTTCTATGCTCTTCTACCGATTCGCTCAATATCCTTTTTATGTTTTATATTAATATGTTCTCTATATTTGCTCTTTTCAATTGAGACCACATTTTTATGTGCGAGAAAGTAAGCGTCTACTTCCCATTTATTTAACCATTATTGTTTTTACCGTTATTTTTTTTTTTTTTTTTTTATACTACGAGCACTTATTAAAACCATATACTCGTTTTTTGTAACGCCCACCGATTTTTTCTCTTCTTGCTCTAACCTTTTTTTGGGGTTGTTTGCCCCTTTGCCGCGCGCATGTCCCCTCTTTTTGATTGTTTTGTTGGGGTTTTGCTTAAGGGCCAAATTATTCTTCATTTATATTTTATTTCTTGCTCCTTTTCTTCTTCTTTTTTCGCATTTTTTTTACTGTTATTAGCCTTTGGGAATCATCGATTTCAATTTAGTTAGTTTATTACTTATAAAATAAAATGAAATAATCTTATAAATTAGGTTTTTTTTTTATTTTCTGAAATTCTGTTCGGTTCAAATTTTTGGTACAGATACTTTTTCTGCTTTGTTGTTGTTCTTAATTTGTGGAATGTTGTTATAATATTGTTAAGGTTTGATGAATATAATTTGGTTTTCTTTGTTGAACTTTGAAATGGAAAAGGATAATTCAAATAAGAGGTAAATTTCAATTTATTTTTTTTTTTCAAGGATGAGAATGAAGTTTTCTTTAATTATTTCAAACTTTACAATTCAATTTGAAACTGTAACTCAATTTATGAAGCCGGCAGTGGACGTTTGGATCACATTTATGCTACGAAAAGTGATTACAGGCAATTTTAGATAACAATATACTCAAATTATATGTAATTCAAATAATCGATTTTTCTATAAAAATAGACTTTTAGAACTGTTGAAATTTTGCAAGCATTGGGAGGGAGCATTAACATTTTTGAGGGTTGAATTGGCATATCGGTTTTTAGTCGTTCAAAATTCTTGTGAATGTAAACAATCAAGATTGCTCGAAAGGCAGGAAATGTTTGGTTTTGTAAGAAGAAGTGTTCTTGCTGCCGAAAACCTCTACAAGCGATTAATTTTTGTGCAAGCTTTGTTTTGTATATAAACAATTTTTTTCTGACTCTGGAAACATTGATGGAGAAAAATCAAAGAAAAGCTCGCAAGCTTGTAGTTTCTTCTTTGACTACTCTCGGAATTGCTCAAACTAGAGGACTCAAACTCAAAAGATTTAAGCATAAAATCAACTTTGAGAACTGCTGCTTATCTGAGAGTTCTTCAGTTCTTTATATATTTGTATTGTATATTGATGATTTGTTGCTTGAGTTGCAACCACGTTTTATCATCAGCATCTACAAAAGGAATTAGACTCATTTGATTTTGTAGTTTTTGGAATTTTTATATTTTTATATTTTCTTGTGGACGGACCTCCTTTAGAAACAGAAACTTATTTGCTATTGTTTTAGTCAAATGGTATTTTTTTGGTGATAGTACATTAACTTTTTGTACTTACTCGTATATCAATCAGACTCTTTATTAAACGACACAATAGAACCAACCAAGCATTATCTTCACCTTCACCTTATCCTCGTGTATAAAAAAAAACACTTTTAGCTTAACTTATAAAATTTGTTAAAGCATAAAAATATAATTTCCAGAACTTTTTCAATTTATTTGAACATTGTTAGTTCGCTGCAGGCGCAGTAACCCATCCATGCCTCCTTTCACCAGCTGCTCAGCACAATTCCACTTTGTTAGACTTATTTGTTCGAATTTTCTGTTTTTATTAAACTACTTAATAGTTATTGTTCGTTGAAATACATAGCAAAATACTTTAAAATGAAAATTACTTTTACTTTGTTTGCTTCTTGTATTTCTAGGTATGGTTTCAAAATCGTCGTGCAAAGTGGCGCAAAGCTGAACGCCTCAAGGACGAACAACGCAAGCGCGAAAATGGCGATTGCAGTAGCGTTTCATTGGGCAAGGTAGATAAAATTAGTTTTTTTTTCATTTCCTTTTATAATTAAGTCAAACAACAGAAGCTTTTTTTTTGTATCACATACAAGTATAAATGAAATATGTAATACAGAAAGGATACTTTAAAACAGAGAAAATGAGTGTCCTCGTTTATTGAAAATATAATTTTCAAAGAAAAGCTAATTTTTAAATATGTTTTTTATTATTATTCATAAAACAAACAATAGTTTAATAAATTGCCTGTAAAACATATTTTAATAAAATATATTTTATAGAAATAAATTATTTTTGTGGCCAAGAATCTTTTCAGAAAGTTTCTAATTGTGAAAATTCTTTATCCGAAAGAACATTTTTGAATTAAGTAGGTTTTTGAAAATAAAGTTCGATATAACAAGCTGTACGGCCCACCCCTCTTCAAAAGTGCTTCATTTTGATAAACTAAAAATTTTTACACTCACTTTATATGTTTTTCAACAAATATCAGGCACACAATATCCTTTAAAAGTTCTTTGCAAGTATTTAAGGTTTTGACTTAAAATATTTATATCTACTTTTCAGCTCCATGACAGCCGCGAGTCTTCCCCCGATATAACCGGTGAAATGGACGACGATGAACCTCATCATCAACGATCGCACAGTACTGGTCCTGGCTCGTCGCACCTTAGTCCACATGGCGGCACTGGTGGAGCAGATTCAGACAATGAAAGGCCTTTATCGTCAAATCCGATGAATAGCGGTCATTCTGGCTCACAATCAGTCGGTTCAATCAGTGCCGGCTCCCCTTCGCCAGGTGCCAGAACTCCACGAAATCCCACCAACAGCCCTTCAAATTCACGCAACACCGACTCACCCATAGAAGTGGGTGGGCCCATATCATTGTCAACACGCTCAAGTAGCGCTTCAACAACACCAACCACCAGCCTTAATACGGCAACCGCCGCCCAATTTGGTACTCACATATTTGGTTCATTTGGCAGTTCCAGCACAGCGGGCAGTAATAACAACAGCAATAATAACGAAACGTAAGTGGATCTTGTAACTTAAAAAGGTGAAGGCGATTGCTAAAAAGCCCTAATGTAAGACACGTGTTCGGCAATTCAGGCATCATTACACAACTCTTGAAGAGAGTTAAAGAAATCGCTTAATGTTTCCGCCGCGCATCATGTTTCCGCTGAAATCCCAGCCATATCCGTTTAAGATTAACACTGACTTTGTTTTCTGTTTTCTGCAATAGTCGAAACTGCTGCTTGAGTTTGCAGTGGTTAAACTGTTTACAAACAATAAAGCAAATATTTCCTCACGGACACATAAATAGACTTTTATGAAGAAGCAAAAAGAGCGTGTCAATAATTAAGACTCCAGTTGCTCGATACAGCTTGAAAACAAAAACAAAACACCCTGTTAATTTTAAACAAAGTTTAATTTTAACAACTTTCTTCAGCTTTAATTGGTTTGTTATTATTTTTACTTCTTCTTTTGTTTTATCCAACTGCGAAGGATGTTAAACGTTTCTTTACTGTGAATTGGTGGTACGTGAAATGAATCTGTCAACAAAATCTTGTTTAGTTTTTTTCTAAAGCAAACAAAAAAACCTTGGCAATTGTTGTCAAATTCGAGTTAAACACCCTCTTTTGTCCTTTTCCGATTTCCAGAAGGGGTGGTGTCAATGATTCTTGGGCTTTTCACCAAACTACCAACTAAACGATCAAAACAACAACGACAAATTTTAAAATGAATACTTGAGGACTGCTATTAATGTAATATTTCTTGTTTTCATTTCTCACCCTTGAAATGCGATGTGAAAAATGTTGATTGTACTCAAATTCTAAGTGGCTTAATGATACGCCGGCAATTAGCAGATTATAATGTTGAAAATGTTACAATTAAAAACAAATCTTTGTTACGACTTTGCCCAGCAAGCAAATGAATATAAAACAAAAAAATCCACAACAATTTTTCTTGGGCTAAAGCATTTTTGAGATTTACAATTTAATGAAAATTTGAGTGTTGGGTGTGTGAGCTCTGCCTGTAGTACAAACACACGTACTCGTACATCACTACTTATCGGTTTTTATTAAGCAGATATCCAGACATACTGCTGCCTTCTTCTTGGATTCTTTCAAAGGCCATTATAATAAAATTTATTTGTTGTCATTAAAAACATTTTGTTAAGGGGAAGAGCGAACTAAAAACAAACAGAGTTTTCAATTTGTTTATTTTACTTTATTCATTACTAGTCCTGAAACAGGGAGGTGTTTAAGCAATAAATTCCTTTTTAGAGGTTGTAGAAGAAACAAGCAAAGATTAAAATAAATTAAATAGGATATTAAGTTGTATTTTTTTTAGAAATGAAACATAGAATCATTGTAATTACATATTTTAGTTAGTGGAGAACAAAAAGGAAAAATTAAAAGCAAAAACTGGCAAAAGTCAGAATACAAAATTTGCAAAAAAAAAATTATTCATTCTAAAGGATGATCAACAGTTTTAATAAAACTAAGAGCAAATACATACATATGTATATCAAATTCTTAGTTTTGTTTAATAAAAGTGGTGATTTTTGTCACAAACCATTTACTTAGTTTGAATGAGTGATTTGATATATATGTTTATGCCATGGATAGTTTTGTGAGGAAAAGCCTTTCCAAAACCTGTGAGCAGCATATAAATACAAAATCTTTAATCTTCTGTTCATGTACTCATACACATGAGGCAGGTGACAAAAACTATTTTCAAAGCCCAATAGCGAAAATTTTCGGAAAATTATATCATAGAGTTCTGTCCTATTCGGAACGAGAATTTAATGCCGTATGTTGAGAATGAGAAAAATTTATATTTTTCGGAATGAATTAATTTTTCAGGAATATTTTGCTTTGCCAAACTGAACACACAGATTTAAGTTCCCTACAGGCTTTCTAACTAAGCGCTGTGTTGCAACCAATTATTTGAGAACCAAATTACCTTAATAGCACAAATAATATGCAATAAAACTACTTCCAAGTTAAATTGACTGTATGTAAACATGTCCTTTACAGATCATTAATGATGCATTCCAATGTGAGCCGTATGGTGTGTGTTCCAAGTAAATTGAGGCAAACAAAACTAAATTATTGCCAACTTAACGCCTTTTGGTGCACAGTGGGAGAAACGAAAACTGTTTTTTTATGAAACCCCACTAAAAAGCGATACGAACGGAATCGCAACGGGGGGTCCAGAGAACAATGAATGAACACATACGCTGTCTAATAGTACAAAAGAAATTCAAATTGCCAAAGGCACACAAATGTCTGACTTACTGCAAAAAAAAAAAGAAAAAGAAAAAAACAATAATAAAACAGGAAAATAGAAAAAACGTGCACGCAATTCAACACACAATTATTAAGCAAAAAATGCCCAGGACAAACAACATGACAGTGTGTTTTCTTTTCAATGAATGATGAAAATTTGAATGAATATCGGAATGAATACATGAATTTATTTATGTTTAAATAATGACTTATAAACAAACCACAAAACACTCAGTATAAAATGTGGATGATCCCTTATTTAGTAAGTGATTTTCGTTGGCTGTTTGGATTAATTTTCTTTTAGACCAATTCATTTACAAATAAATATGTCAACATAATTTTAGTGCACACGGAGGGTGGAAACATGCTTGTTCTGGTTTAATAAACATTCAATAAATCAAATTATTGATATAAGTACAATAAATATATTTTCTTTACACAACATACATATATAAATATTAAACTTAAAAAAACAGAAAATAATAGAGACCAGACAATGACAATTTTGAGCCTTTACACACTGTTCACAAAATTGGAAGCGAATTACTCATCGTTTCAAGACTCACTGTACATTTCAAGCTTCTGGTTTAATAAGTTCAGGAAATCTCAGTGCCACTAATATACACTTAGGAAAAGGTATATGGTTGAGGTGACAATATTCGATGACAAGAGCAACATACTATTGTTGAGTTATATGGTAGGGTAGAATATTATATAGTTGTAGCCAATATGGCATTGTTAAAACTTAACACACTACTGTTGCTCTTAATCATATAAAGGTCTTGACACCCTCCATTACTATTTATCTTATAATGTCATTATACTTCCAGGCCATGTTATTATTCTGATCAGCAATTTAATTTTTGGAAACAGCACTGCCAAAAAAAAAGTACACTACTATATAATTTGGCAATGGTAAAATATAGTTTTCAATTTTAATTACATTATATTGGATATCGTGCAAGACGTAAATAATTATGTAAAAATAACTGATATAAAAGTTTGGTGTGATGGTGATGGTATTTGGGTGCGATAAGATCTTTCTCGATTGAAATGAAAACTTTAAAATTGAAAATAAATTTATATTCCTGCAAATGCATTAACAGTCACCGCAATGATTAGAATATAAAATGTTGTTAGTAACAACCATATATTCTATACTTATAATCATAGAATACTTAAGTGTGCACTAAAACTTGCATTGTTATGAATTTTAAAGGCAATTGTTGCAACCACAAAATTTTTTAATAAACAATTTTGTTCCATTCAATTACATATACTTTAACTCTAGATAGAATAGAATAGAATTATAAAAAATGAAGCAGACAATAACATTTTCATAATGAAATATGCTGTGTTCAAAACAACAATACACTATTTGCCGCCACAAAACGTCATAACCGCACAGTATTTTAAAATGTTTTTTCTCCGTGTGCGCAATTCAACCACTTTTATTGTAATATTCAATATTTTTCAACACTGGTATTTTCTCTAGGTGTATATTTTAGCATTACCCACAAATACTTGTATATTGTACATAAATTAAAATTTTAATAGTTACACTGATTAATTTTTAATACAATCAAACAAAGAATTAATTACTAACGCTGTCAGTATATCGAAGGCAACGCAATTAAGAAGTTAATCTAAAAAGCTAAAAAAAAAAAGAGTTAGCAAAACTTCTTTCAACTCTCAACTTCAACTTTTCAACGGTTTGCAATTCAATCACTTCTCAAGTTGCTCAAATAAAAATGATGCTTAAAGACAATAATGAACATTTTAATAAGCAAATTAAAGCCGTATTTAATTATTCATTAAGTAATTAATAACAATGTACAATTAAAAAGAACGCGTTAAAGAAACGCACAAAAAAAAACTCACACCAACATTTTCAAGCTTTTCAAACACAACAACAACACATGCAATGTGTACAAGTGTAAAGACAACCAAACAAACACACGCTACTCAACGTTCATGAATTTTCCAATGGTTTTAATAAAACGGAAATTAAATTTAATATCCTTTGAACATTTTCACCAGCCTGGAGGGAGGTTGTTTTTTTTTTTTTGCTTTTTATCTCAATCAACACATGTTCACCTACAAATGTGCGTATGTACATGTTTCAATATATGTATGTATGTATGTATATAGATGTTCACGTATGTAGGTCTGAGCATGTAGTTGTTAATTAACCATGTATTTTGCTTGAAGGCGCTGATTTGCGCGCTTGTGTGCATGTGTATGCAAAGCAACTTTTTCACAAAATTAATTTATAAAAAAATCTTTTGAAAACTTTTATATTGTATTTTTTTTTATTGAGAACAAAAGTTGATGTGTGAAAATGTTTAAATTTGTTAATTAATTAAAAAAAACGAAACGAAACTTTGTCTTATACTCGTACAAGTATTATTTTCAACATAACAGCCAAAGAACGTGTGTTTCTGTATTCATTTATATGTCTTTTATTTCTATCCCTCCAGACCAATTAGTCGTGGCACAACAACTACAGCAAATACTTGTAAAATCTTACGATATTTATTTCCATTGTTACATTTCATTGTTTGCTTCTTTTTTCCTGTTCAGCTTTATTCACTTAATCGCTTGCAGATACAGTGGGCCGTATAATTTCGCTAACGTTTTAGTATGAACTATGAAAAAAACTAAAAAAATACGTCTAAAAGATTATCTAGGACTGTTGGGACAAAAATTGAAAATGGTTCAGTTCCATGTTAGTTCAATTCTTTAGGGAAACTGGCACACTGTACTTGAGCCTTAAGCCAATAATAGCAAATGAGTTTTACTAAAGCTTTTGGAACTTGTTCAAACTTTTAAGTATTTTGCCGAGTTGCTGTTGTTGCTGACGACGATGATGATGATGATGACAACGATGATGTGATGCTGCCACGTTTTGCTTACCGTGTGCTAACAACAAGCCTGAATGTGCACATAAGAAAATCTAATTACGACCAAAGGATGAGTGCTTAATTATACGTAAACAATTTTGTATTTAGTCGTTGGACTGCCGAGCAATGAGAATGCAAAAACATATTTTGTTTTCGAAATTAACTTTTATATTTCTTGCTGCAATTTAGCTAGATTTGCAAACGTATGGAAAGATTTTTCCATAAAAACTAATATAAGTTTTATTGTTAGTTGAGAGTAAAATAATAGCAAACGGAAGATTTGAGCACAAAATTTATGCTGGGAACTAAAAACAGAAATATTTTTATTGGGCCTAATCTGAGAAAATATCATTTTAATACAATAGGCTTCTTTCTCGGCATCAAATCAGAATAATATTACACATGACATGAGAAGTTGTAGAACAAAACGTGCAATTTTATATGAGCTAATTTTTATCTTTATTTACATTTTTAAACAATTTATTTTGCATTGAGCAGAAGTTCATATTTTATAAAAATAATTTTTGGCATGTGAAATGCAAGTTTGCTTCAAATAAGTCTGTATGAAATTATACGTCGCAGAACAAAACGTACCTATTTATTGTATATAAAATATTGCGAAATTTCGGTCATTTGCCCGAATCCAAAGAAAAAAAAATTTCATGATCAATTGTTTTTCATTAAATTGAAACCAAGAAAAGCAAAATTCGCATTTGGTTAAAAAAGTACTTTACGTTCTGCGATTCCTAATAAGAGTTTATAATATTATATTTTCACTGTCTGGGAATATACCTTGTCAAATTTAAATTCTTCCAAAAAAAAAAAGAAATTCCTCTTGAAGTCCATTTTTTTTTTGCACATACAAGTTGAGTTTTATATATGGCTAAATAGCCTTAAGGTCAATAATAACTGCAACAAAATTCTATTAAAAAATGAAAAAAACCAGCAGTTATTACTCATCCTCTCCTCCACCGTTGCCAGTGAAACTTATCATGACCAACTTCATCATCATCGTGCTCATTTGAAATTCTCTTTCTTTCTAAATTGCAAATAAAAGTGAAAGAAATAATTTCATTTGAAAAACATGGAAAATACATACATACATACGTATGCATGGATGTTTGTATATATGTATGACTGTATTTATATAGATATGTAAATATGTATGTATGTAGTATGTACAAAAATGACAGAATGACTAAAAACTTTTGATATAAACTTTCTAACCGTTGCTAAACCTAAAAAAAAAAATATAAAATTTTATGCAAAAACCTCAAAAACAAAACCCGAATACGATTAAGGAGACATGTTTTAAATCGCGAAAATATGTTAAAAAAAATTTTAATGGAAATTTCATTTCAATTTGCGGCTTTTTCAAATCTGCTTTTACGATTTTTCGTTTTGTTTTTTTTTTTTTTTTGTCTTGGATAGCCAGCGAAAACAAACCCCGCCTAATAAAACAAATTAAATGACAAGAATTAAGAAGGAATAGCAAATAGGTGGAAAGTTAAATTCGTTTTGACATTTTGCCTGTAACAAGGATGGACAAAATCTGACATGGGATTTTTGCTTTGTGCAGTGAAATTCCTTTAATGGTGAGGCAGACATTTCACTTCGTTCGATGGTGTTAAAGCTGCACTAATTTTGGACAAAGCTGTTTTAAATAGTGATTAATGGAAGAAAAAGTGTCTTACTCTTAAAAAAATAAATGAAAACATATCCCCTATGCCACGATATCGAAGGTACAGAAACCGATTTGGGCACCATTTTTGAACTTTTCACCTAATACTTGTACTAATGAATTCCAAAATGTGGTGATTTTTGTTTGGTTTAATATCCCTGACCCACGGGTTATTCTGTGCGAAATACTGCAAAATTATTCAGTATTCACACACAGTAATTTTGAAAAATAATAATTACTAAAATTACAAATTAATATTGATTGAATTGCAGCTTAAATTTGGGATTTAAATAATAAATTGAAAATTGTTTCGTACAATTTTAAATATTCTAAGAAAAAGAGCCAAAGTTGAATTGTTTAATTATTTAAACATATAAGAGCACCTAATTCTGCAAACAAAATAATGAACATATAAATTTTTTCCCAAATTAATATATTAAATTAAACAAGTAATTGCATGTAATCGTAAGTAACTATAAGCGCTGGTATAAATAGTTGAACAAGTTTGCTTTTAGTTTTTAATTGCTATGTAAACATAAATTAATTCAATTTTTACAATTAATTAATGAACTAAAAAAATTACATAAAACGCAAATAAAATAAAAAAGTAAATAAATAAGTGTTTAGCCAAACCCCACCAACGGCTGATGTTCTCTTTGGTTGCTTATTGTCTGATAAATGAAACATTTCAATTAATCATAAACCGACATCAGCAAAAATTGCAATTGAAATTTATGAAAACGAGAAAAAATTAAATTTTAAATATCTGACTATCATTGGAGCCAATTCTTTCCACCGCCAAAGCAGTGGCCTGTAGACACATGATACACTTTTACATATTTTCTAAAATAACTACAAAATTTTATTGTGTGATGACAATAATTCTTTATGCTATAAACAAATTATAAGGGTGGTAACAATTAAACAGTTTTAGAACTGTCGTAAGAAGAGACAACTTTGGTTTTTCCCGTTTTTTATTTTGCTTTATTGTCGGCGATTTACAAGGGCCACAGCTGTCACTGGACTAGAACACCGAAACTTGGCGTTATTGTACAATTTCAGTGCACATTTAGAAAGCCACCATAACTGGGTAAAATTCTTTGATATTTTTCCCTTTCTCAGATATTTTTAACAAACTAATAACTTTTAACTATAATTATAAATTTTTGTTTCAGCAGAACTAATTAGTATTTTTAAATTTTATTTATTTCTCAGCAGAAACCGTTGAAACTGTTTATTTCTCGTTATTGTTATTATAATATTTTGTTTTAATTTTATAAGGAACTTTTATTTAGAATTCTTTGTATTTAAATAACAAAATTTTGCTGGATAGAAACTCTTTGCACACAGTATGACTTTTGGTAGAGAACAGATAACAATTTCTATGTCTTTTATAACTTTTCATCCTTAACTTTTACGTTTCTCCGAGCAGGTTTTAAGTAATTGAAAACATTTTTTTTTATTTTTCTCAGAAGGAGTCATTTGAAAACATGTTTATGTAGGAAACCGACCACATTTGGCAGCAGCATCCTTTCAACGTAGCGTGTCATAGAACTCAATTATTGCCTTAAAAATTAGGAAGCACAACAATAGCATTTTCTTAGAGGGAACAAAATCTCAATTTCAAGGTGTGACCATTAAATAAATTTGTTTACCATCATCAGGTGCGAATTCGTTTAATACAAATATTCGGCACTGTGCCATAAACCGTATCCGAGTAAATTTCTTGTTTTCAAAACAAGATCAAAAACGTATTAGAATTTTTTCGTTATTTTGCACACATGACATTTTAAAATAATTGTACTTGAAGATTCTAAATGATTACAGTTCGAATTTAATATATTTACTTTACTAACAAGTTTCTTTCTTTTTCTATTCGAACTTTATTTCGAATGTTGCCAAATCGAATAATTTGTAGAGCACCAAACAACCATTTCTTCACATGTAGTTCTTGTTCTCGCAAGCAATTCGGTTTACAGATGAGCCCTGATTATTAATATTATAATTTGTTTGTATTCGATCGTTGCATTTTCTTTACAATTTTGAAAGCTTAAAAGTATTCGAATATTTTTTTCAAATTATTTAAAAATTTGCAAACTTTTACATCACTCCCTAATATATTTTCAAAAACATTGTTTAAGAATATGTACTGAATGTGTTTGTATTGGCATCTGTGTGTGTGTGTGTGTGGATGTTTGTAAGTGAATGTAAAGTAATTTAAGTATGAATATAGTTTATAATTGAATGTTTATGAATAATACGATTAGACAGTAAAAATATTTTAATTTACTTCAATTAAGAATTAATTAAGAGTAATATAAATATGGGAGGCCTTTTAATAATGCAGCCAGCCAGCCGTTTCCAATGGCAAACACATACCCATTTACCCATTCAAAAACTGGGCATGATGTACCATCGATACAAGTAGTAGAGAGATCATTGCCACTGTTTGTAATAAAAATTCATAATGAATTGGTTGCATGAGCCATAAACCGGCGAGAGAAGTTTCAATACAGAAACCCCTTTTTTCGTTGCCTCTTAAATAATTATAATCATTTAAGTGTTTTAATTCTTTAATTGGAAAACATAATAATTGACACGATTTTGGATTTTATTGAAATTTTAACACAAACCTACCAACACACTCTCTTGTCCTTGTACATATGGACGAGTATTTATGACAGTTATGAAAAAAAAATTGGTTAAAAGTCTTACAGTCAGTCCCTAATTCAATATAAATTTTTAATACGGGTATGATGATGTGAATGCCATGACATTATATTTTATTTAATAAGAAAAATTAAATCAAAGCAAATAATTATTGCGTAACTCATCTCAAAATTAGTTGGCTTTGAACTGAAAGTCAAAGGAACTGGCAAAAAGAGAGGAATTTTTTTTTTTTTAAGACAAACAATATTAATTTAATCTTATATGATCTTATTTTTCTTTCAGAAATTGTGGTTTTCGACCGGTTCTTAACGACACACCGACTTCCATAACTGGTACCGGTTCAACGGCACGAGCAAATCATACAACTTCATTGTTTCTACCACCTCATCTGGCTTCTTTGAGTTCACAATTTTCACAACAGCCACTGTTTCCAGGACTAAAAGGTAACGTAATATGATATTCAGTTTAAAAAAAGACTTGAGCCAATCAACCACCCTCTGCCATAACAACCGACGGCTACTGAAGTACAAGTATCAAAATTTGTTGCGACTTTAAAGCTGGAACTCTCGTACAAAACACAAAAATAATAATAATTTAAAGGCAGAGATTTTCTCACAAAGAAACACTCAATCAATGTGCCTTCTAATAGATAACTTCACGGCATGTCAACTAAAATTAATGTTGCTTTGAAAAAGCAAACTTATAGATTGATTTTTGCTGCTGTCTAAAAGACATCCTTTCAATTTGATGACTACTTAAATTTATAGACGTTGTCAGCAAGAGATTTTTTAAGCTTTTAGTTAAATTAGCGGAGCAGCTGTTTGATTACCATTTAATTTAATTTAAGAATTGTATCAATTTATAAATTGAGTAAAATTTATGGAAATATTATTTTTAATTTCTTGCAGGAGTTCCTTCATTTCCTGGCCTCTGTTCTTGTTGTACTCTTAAGCCTCCACATTCTGCGGGCAATTCTGTGCCCGTTTCTTGCTCTTCAGCCAACAATTCTCCCGATTCTCCACCACATTCGACACACTCCAATTGTGATCCACGTTCTTCTTCGGTTGCAGAATTAAGACGCAAAGCCCAAGAACATTCCGCTGCCTTACTACAATCCCTTCATGCTGCCGCTGCAGCTGGTTTGGCATTCCCTGGCCTGCATTTGCCACCCCTATCATTCCATCATCACAACTCGTTGACAACTGCCCATGCCCATCATCATGCTGCTGCAGCTGCAGCAAGTGTGCGTTTGAAAAATGAAGCTCAAGACATGACCGCCAGCACTATGAATGGTTTAGTCGCCAATATGATGCCTTCAGTAACCAGTCTAATGGATCAATCATCGCCAAATTCAAATCACACGCCACCCTCTTATCAGCACCAACATCAGCAGCAGCAGCAACAACAACAACACCAGGTACATTCAGTAGGTCAACTTTCACCGCCTACCACACCAACCCAAACTCCCAACTCTTCCAAAGACACACCCTTGAACTGTACAAATGGCTCAATCGTTACGAAATCGGAGTAAATAAGACGTAGAAATCCTGACGTAGACAGACTGAAACGGGTTTCTCGTCTGCATACATATTATTTACTTTAATGTTTTGAATTTATATTGATTTAAATTGCAAAATAATACGCAAATAAGTATATAAAGAAAAACTTAGGCTATATTGTAAAATAGAAATCTATCATTTATTTATTTAGTAAGTAATGTTTAATAAAGGTTTTATAAAAACAAAAATGTTAATGCTCATAAGTAGAAAAAAAAGAGTTACGAAATTTCTTAATTTAACCTTTGAAAACCTCTCTTTCTCTTTACGTTATTTGTTGATTTTTTAGTTAAACGATGAAACAAATGACTGAGGGCCAGTCACACAATGTCGAATGTTAACGTTTAAAAACATTTTGAACAACAAAAAATGTCTAAAGTGACAACTAACTGACCTAATTACTCCATGTCGATGTTCATGAATTTCTGCCTACTGGCGACCGTTAACTTTCGCTATGGTGGGATGGGCGATAAGTCAACAAAAGAAACACAATATATTATCCGAATCTTGTCGATATAACTCAGAAAGAAGGGCACATTTCTGCAAACATTTCACAGCTTCTGTTAGGAATGCTTTTGATTTCGTCATTCCAAGCGAATTTAATTTTGATTCATAAACGAAAAACAAATCTTTGTAAGTTCTGAAATTAGCAATTATACTATTTGGCAAATTAAAACTTTTCAGAAATAGAAAATATTTGAAAATACGCCACCTATTTTAAGGGATCTGCCCCATTCAAGAATTATGTGTATGTATGTATATGAATGTATATGAAAGTGCAAATATGTAAATATTTTTTTAATTATTATATTTAAGGCCTTATATTTAATGAATATATATCAATTTATACTACGACGAATATAAACAAATCTATGCAATAAAATATATCCACATATTAATAAGAACATATTATTTAATTAAATCATAAATGTATGTACATACGATAATATATATGTAATTAATTGTAAAGAATTGCCTAAATTAAACTGCAACATAATAAAAATTATTCTACGAAAGATAATAAATACAAATAATTTGGTTTTGTTAATTTAACGGGAAATTGGTGACAAGTATTGCTTACGTAAGCGCTCCAAGATGGTGTAAAATAAGGAAGGAAAGCTGAGGTGGCCAAATTCTTTAAAAAGGGTCATGCACTTACACGAGTACATACGAGTATTTTTTTTTCTGAAAAATTATTGTTAGCCAATAACTACGTTTGCAGTCAGAAGGACTTTCATGTTAGACACGCTGCTATGTAAAGAAATGGCCAGTATAAGTTACACACAGAGACATTTCTAAGAGTCTGTTAAAACCATCTTTGATTGTCCCGCCCATTCTCTGCAGTTATAACTTGTAAATTTACTTTGCAAGTAATAAACCAAAAAATTAAAAAAAATCCTCTATTGAAAAATTTTATGCGTCACGTGACTTAAGATGTGTTTTAGTTCCGCTGCGGGAATAGTTTCCTAAAAAATTCGTAAGCTAAAAAGCCATGGGGCATTTTATCTGCCTGCAGATCATTAAAAGTCCACAAGTTGTTGTTGCTTTTCATTATTTCGTAGGAGCCAGTTAAAAAGACAAATAATGGTAATAAAATAATAAACACTTGCAAAATCATACGAAACTTTTTCATAGCCTATCAAACCATTTTTAATTTCATAAACACATACATATGTATGTATGTATGTATGTACAATACATATAGTATTTTTTCTTAAGATATTAAACAAATTTACGCAAATAGCTGGTTTCAAATTACCAGTCCCAGATGGATCCTGAATTTTCAGAGCTTTCTACAGACCCAGAGCTGTCTCCAATAATACATTTTGCAAGGCACTTGGACTTACTCTTAAATCTATTATTATTGCCCCCGCAGCCGGTATATTGGAACTTCACACACTTGCCTTTTAACATGTCATATGCATAGCGTGTTTCAGAAAACCAGCAATAACCAGGGTCCTTCGTTAAAATACAATCTGAAGTCGCAAAATTTTAATATAAACAATCATTTTCAGTTTCAAAAGGAAGAAGAAAACACAGTTACCTTTATCTTTTGGAATGTATACAACGAAATTAGCTGTCACAAGTGTGCAGCAAATAATTAAAAAGGCTGCTGCCAGCAATTTCATAGTTGCAGGCGTTGATGTTAATCGATTGGTTGCTGGTTATTTACCTGTCAACTTAAATGAAAACAAGCCCTTTTAAAGTCTAGCCAGAACCGATGGCTAGATGAATTTACACCAGGCAACAAATTTGCTTCATGTTAATATTTCGTTTTAACATTTTCTTTATTGATATATTCGTTTAAGAGTGACTTGCATCGATTTGTTCGTCAAGTGCTTTAATATTGCGCCCTTGAGATCGAATAAATTCTACTCCAAAAAGAAGTAACATATGCATAACAAAATGTGTGTATGCTTTTAGTACTTTTGAGTTCGTTTAGCAGCAAATAAGTTCTGAAATAGGAGAGCTCAGCGCTGCAAAGATTCTCTTTTGGAATTGTGCACTACTAAAGAAATCGGCGGCGACTTCATGTACACACGTAGAAGTCTTTACTTAATGTCTTGCCCACTTCGACCCAAAAATCGTTATGGCAAAAGCTAAACAATGGAGTAAGTAATCCACATTCATAAAGAATCAGCCGAGTTTCGGTTTTGCTAATGGCAAAGAAAGAAGAATTATTTGCATAAACTTATACATATATAATACCGATTTTTTGTTGGCTGGTGTTTTTGTTTATTAAATAATTAACATCTGTTATGTATTTAAAACGCTTTTATTGTAATGAATAAATATAATACATTGGAATAAGAAAACAGACCGTAGTTAAAATGAAATTTAAAAAAAAACCCCTCGTAAAAATATTAAGAATTATATTCGTGTTCCCATTCGGGGGAATGGGCCAGTGCACTCAGGGCAAAGTTGTTGATTGCTCTCAACCTGGCGAGAAGCCAGCAGCGATCCCTGAAAATGGACTGGTCAAGCTGACATACTGCCTCCTCGTGGCGCCCCTGGATAGCCCCTACAGCACCCGCTTAGAGGTGAACCAAAGTGTGCAGCGAATCCCCTCTGTCCAGGGGTCTAAACCAGGACCCGGTCCTCCAGGTTTCGGGGGTTGTGCGTGGGGGTAACTTCCCTACCGTGTAAAAACACACTAGTTTCGACACAACAACAAAGAATAACGCTGGCTAAAGACCGTGCCAGCTGGAAAACTTTGTTAGTTGAGGCCCAGGTTCACCACGGACTGTAGCGCCAAAAGAAGAAGAAGAGAAGAAGAATTATATTCGTGTGTGAATGCAATCAAAAAAACCTCAAATTAAAAGTTGTTTATCCAAAAAACTACATACGTGCATATTTTAAATAAAACAGCATGAACAGCAACAACAACCAAACTAAAATAGGCAAGAAAATTAATTTTAATTCTTTCAATTTACAGTTTCTCCTTTTTTTTAATACATTAAAAGTGCCAACAAAATCCTAAATTTTTAAACTTGTTTAGTTTAACAAAAATGCTGAATATGGTCACACTTTTGTTTCTGGCTCGTTTGGCGAACAAATATTATTAATTGGTTTTTACATTTAATAAAATATCAACGGCCCGTAGCAAAGACAAGAACACATAAAAACTAAAGACTCGTTTTAGTACTGATACGCAACTACTTATCGCACAAAATAGCAAGAAGTAAGAATAAATTACGCTTTTGATATATGTATGTCTGTATGTATGTAACCAAAAGCAATTAAGATGTTTAACACAGAAAGAATTTTTTTGTAATATGTATTTTGTAAACAGATTAAACCTATTGAATCTTAAAGGCAGATTACACACAACTTTAAGATATTTATTTTGAGCTGATGGAAGAGATTTACTACTACTTTATGAACATATACGTATGTATGTGTATTTTTAAAATTCTAAATTATTAGATTTGCAAATATGGTTTTTATTTCATTGTCGCAAATACTCATCTTAAGATCATCTTTTAGTACATATGGTTGAGTATTTTTTAATTGCGTTCGTGCTAAGGCTGATTTTGTACTAAAAACATTTGTATATTATCAGCAAACATAATTATTATAATTGCCAAAAAAAACTTAATATTTTCGTAATATCTTAAATCAAAACTTTTAGAAAGATCATAAGGTACTCCTGCAACTCCCTTATATCCCACATCAATTCCCATACTTATTTATATACATACATATGTACATATGCATACATACATATGTATACATTTTCTACGACACTGAATACAGATGCTTTATTAAACGCACCTTTTCTAAATTCATTTTGTTGATAATATGGATCATTGTTTTCAAAACAACGTTTTCAAATGTCATGTCAATTATCGTCAGAATTGAAATGAGCCGATAATTTTCTGTACTACGAGTCAAATAGACTTTTGGCATTGGAAAGACTTTTTGCGTGTCCAAAAAGCAAACTGCTTAAAACTTTTAACTATTTTATGATTTATAATATTTGCTTTATTGAAATAGCTTGCCAGAATTTTTCTTAGAGCAGTTACATACTTGTATATACATACATACATAAATACATATGGACTATGTGGATGCATTCCTAAATTGAATATAATTTTATTATGGCTTTGGCTTTGAAGTTGTTACTTTAGACGAAGTAATTTTAGCTGTTGTTGCTCCAGCTGTCAGGGATTGAGGAGCACTTGTGGACGTTGCAGCCGTTCTGATATTTGTTATCGTTTTCTCTGTTGAAGAAGTTGTTAGTGTTTGTTTTTTGCACGCTGCTTCGCATGTTTGCTTAAATCCAAATTTATTATCGTTTCCTTTACAACCTCCAAATTTAAATTCTTCACACGTATCAGTTTTCGCATCATAATAAAAACGGGTTAAGCTCATGCGACACGGTCCAGGTTCCAAGGGCAATAAACATTTTGCATCTGTAAGAGAAAATTAGTAAATGGACTTTGAACTAATAAGGGGCTTTTCATGTAACGTCGAGTATACACGGTGCTAAATTTCGCCCTTATTGGTGTATGAGTTGGTGCATGATTTTAAACTAAACGTTGCCGTTGCAACACATCGTACTAATTGTATTTGGGGCTGCTCCGTCCACGCAAAATTAAAAGAATTTTTCGATTTTCATACTACATTAGTATGACACCATAACACAGGCTACATAATTATTTTATACTTGTACATACAATTAGTAGCAAGATGTATACTCGGCAAAATATCATGGGAATTTACCTTGTTTTTTGTCTCCGTTTAATGCGCAATTCACTTTGATGAGCACTAGTATCACGAAACTTGTCAATAATATACGATTTTTAGTTAAAATCATTTTAATATTTTTTCAATTTTTAACTAAGTTTGTTATTAATCCGCTCAGTGATCTCTTAGAATCTGCAGTTAGTTCTAAATCTTATCAATTATGTTGTCAAAATGAAGAAAGCCGTCCGGCGATAGCCAGCCACATCAAAATGCGTAGTTTGTTATACAATTGAGTAAATACTTAATACAAATCTCTCTCAGTTTTCTCTTTTTCCACTGAGGTGGTCTATGAGGCTTACAAATATGTATGTAATTAATTTAGTTTTTTTATAGTTAGTTGCAACGTCATATGTGAATATGTAGCCATGCAATAAAGGAATTAATTGTTTAAATGTTTGAGTAGTACAATTTTCGTATAGCAGCTGATAGTTGTCGTGTGCAAGTGTACACGCAGAAAACATATTGCAAGCCAAATGTTTTCATATGAAAACTATGCTGATTTAACAGTGGTTTAAATAACACATACATTATGACTTTTTGCATTGAGCACCAACTAGAAATCATATATGATTCTTATTGTAAATCCAATTGGTGGACGCCAACCTCATTAAAACTTAATTGACTTGATGTTAAATCAATATGGCGTTTACATCGATATAATTTTTCGCCATTCGGTTGAGATATCCATAATAATAGTCAGTAATAATCCATAGTAATTTAGTCAGTAACTGATTCAAAAACAAAAACGAATAGAAAAACTTGAAATCATTTTTACTTGGGAAAACATTTTACTCGCTCTGTAAAATGAAATCTTGTACGTATTTGCGAAACAAATAAATTTTTTTTATGAAATCTCTGATTAAATACGGAAAATTTTTATTAGTAGCAAAATAAACCAACGCTAGTACAGGAATTTAGTTATCACGTCAAAATTTTTGCAAATTAAGTCACTGAACTTTATGTATGTATGTGCGCATTGCACATTAGAATGCTATTAATTTCGGGGGTAATAGACACAAAACCAATTATGATATGAACATTTTTATATATGTATGTAAGTGATGATATGAATCTTATTCAAAATTTTCCACAGCAGATATCATAAAATGTCGCACATACGTTACGAGTATTTATAGATATTGTAAAAATTTATTTATTTATTATTATTTGTTGGCTGTTATGGGTATATTTTCTCCAAATACTAGTGTATGATATTTTATCGGAAATACATACATACATATGTATGTATGTACATTATGATTTTGTATGTAAAATCTCAATTAGAGAAAAAAGTTGAATTACAATAATAACTGTGTAAGTGAAACAAAAGAAACTGTAAATTTTCTGGTAATGAATTAGTATATGTCTAAATTGTCGAAATAAGACATCTCAATATACATATGTGTAAGGGAATATACATATCGCACCCTAAATACAAAAGGGTCACAACTCAAAATACTAAAATTTTCAGGAGAGGGAAAAAACTGTTTATGTTTAGTTCATCGTGCAGAAGCAACACATTAGACATGACTGTATTTTTCCAGTTAAAGAAGATAGTGATGTGAAAGAAATTTTTGCAGTAGTTAGAGATGTGTATTCTGAATTAATTTATGGAAAAAAGTTAGTTTTGGAAAATTTTGAGTTGTGACCCTTTTGTATTTAGGGTGCGATATGTATATAGTACTTGCGCATGCCCAGTAATGACTATTTGTGTCGCGTGATTTTATAGAGGTTTTCACTGACTTCAATCAAAACTTGTCAAATACGAGTAGAAATCGGATTTAAGAAAAATACTCTCAGTACATTTGCCTTCCGTACCTTTAAAAAACACCCTAAAAATTAAAGGTTGTGTACAATTTTTGTAATTATATTATATGCCTTATATCTATGTATGTGCATATTTATACATACATTTACATATATAATAGTTTAATGATATTTGACACGTTTCAAAGATACATTTAATTACTTAATGATGAATTTATTAGAAAATTTAATTTTAACAGCTCTTGTGTAATAAATCACAAAATAATTTAAATATTTAATAAGTATATACACACATATGTATGTACATAAAAGAGAATATCCGTACAGTGCACATTAATTTATTGTAAGTGTATATGTAAATATGTACGTGTTATATATGTATATCTATATTAAAAGGCATATGTTTGAAAGTGGCTATCGATTTTGCATATATGTATGTACTTATACATACATATGTATGTATAAATATGTAAAATAAATCTTATGAATGGGTTCATCTGTGCATTAATTACACAATACAAACAACTTCAAGTTCTCTTGAATTCACCCAAGTAACCATAACTGATCAAAATTTTTAAAACCGAGTTGTGAGCTATCACAAGTCAACCGATGTAGTGCTGTCAGTCGTTTCGACTACCATGATGACTTTTTTGTCGTCGCAAGTGTATGCCCGGTATTACGGTTCATAATTTCATAGACGACCAGAGTTGTTAATGAAATAAGTAGGTAACGGCCACAAAATTAAGAAAATCTAAGTAGAACGAAAATGAAAGAATGTAAAAGCAAGTGCAAAACACACTTGCAGAGCCAGTTTGCCGAAAGTAAAATGGGCACACACTATATATATATATATATATATACGTGTACATATAATAAATTTTTATTTACAGATCTTTCTATTGGGAGAGATTAATCTTAATCACAATACTGGTTCCAACGCAAGAAACTGCAACTTGTTTTATTATACAATATTCACCCAGAAGCCAATGTCATCGTGCCATACATGAGTTTGATAGACAACGTCGTTCATATTGTCATGTAGAGAATTTGATTGACAAAGAAATAAAAATACTACTTATGTTGTCCTGGATAGAGTCGAAGGCGACAAACAAAACACAATCTGGCGCATTTTGCCGTCTATCAAGTTCTATGCCAGAAGTAGATCTTGGATACAAGCATGTACGTACACGTACATACATACATGTATGCATGTGTGTTTATTTTCATAAAATATAAATATATTTATCAAATGCTAACATAATCCTATAAAATTAATAATTTTCCGAAAATGTCCCTCCCGTACGTGCATTTACATATGTACGTATATGGTAGTATGTGCCACACAGCAGTGCACATAGAAGGGTTTTTAATTTATTTTTAAAATCAATTTGTGATTTCCAATGAACATTTTGACTTCATGAAAACTATTTTATCCAAAACTAATCATGCCATTTGGTTGGCAAATATTTTACTTAATTATTCAATTAGGCTTAAGTTCAGTTTTTTTCTTTTTATTATTAACAAATAAAACTTGTAATTAAACGATGTGAAAAATTTTTAGAGAAGACAAGACAAGAAAATTATGCTGTACACTTTTTAAGCTGCGGGACAGACCAGCTTAAGTCATTACATTAGTAAACATGTTCTAATTAAAGGTTTGGTTACACCATCCATAAATATCATTCACTTCCGCTGTTGGTTTTTATTTCCAATAGGGTCTGTGTATTGCCTCCATTTATTAAAGCAATTATTTTTCTTGCCTGGATAATCATTGACATATATGTACATACATACAAGCTGTTTAAGGATGCCGTGCGTTGTTTTAACTGAGTGTTAAAATTGTGATTGGAACTATTTTGTTAATTGATTATTAAATATTTATATTTTCGCATATTTCAATACACACACGTCAATTTGAGGCAGCAATCACGCCAGAATTTCAAAAGTTTTGCTTTCCCATCAAAAGTCGTCGACATCTCTTGTACTAACAACTTTTTATTCACACTATAAACGTGTTTGTTAAGCATTTTACATAAAATACAACTTTTGGGAAATATTATTGCATAAAATATTGTTTAACTAATTTTCCAATGGAATTGAAAGTGAGAAGTAGTGAAAAATTATTTCCGAAATCGCAATTCTGAAAAGTTATGAAATATATATGTATGTACGTATGTATGTATGTACATATATTGTTCTGAGTCCAATCTTCACCACAGAAAGCAGCTTTATATAACAAAATATGTTGTCAAATGCACTTATTTGCACGTAATAACGTCATTTAAAATACGCACAATTTTTTGCTTTTTCTGAAGGTTATAGTTTATGTTTGCTTTAAAATATAATATATGTACATATAAGTATATCCTTATCAAAAAATTTCAGTTGAACACAAACAATACAATTGCGTTTTATTCAAAAAGAAAAAAACGCTAATTTCAAAGTGAGTATAAAAAGAAAAAAATTAAATCCGAGAAATGGCATTTTGTTGTTTAATTCAAATATTTTTTTTTAGCTAATGCAACTGAACTTTGTTAAATCGCATTTGAATTATGTTTTCGAATAGCGAACACGTCTATGACGGCGTCGATTTTTGCGATTGCAAATTTTTTCACAATCTTCTAGAGAGGAAAACAGCTTCTTATCGGGACTACAGCCCAAGTATTTGCATCGTTGTGTCTCAGCATCATAGTAAATGCCCAAAGTTGAGGAGCCACACAAGCCATTAATGGTGGGCTGACGATCACAGATGTCAACAACAGGACCTTAAAGGATCAAACACAAAACAAACAAAGAAAAATCAGAGTTATAACAGAATTTTAGTCGCAAAAAAATTAATATTTGCTTACGTGTACGGTTTCCAGTTCCTTGTGTAGAGTTAATAATATTTAAAAGCATACAGCAGACCAATACGAGTGGCTTAACACTTGAAGAATTCATGTTTTATCAAATACTGTTTGTCTTTGTTTCAAAGTTATTCATTCACTTTCAGGTTGTGTATATTGTAGCCCGTTTTCTTTTTGTTGCTTTCGAATTAGAGCAAAAACAGTTTTCCATTTGATTTTAAATAAATAAAATGGATTATATTTGTAGCAAAAACTTTTACTACACTTGGATGCCAAATATTTAAAAAAGTGTAATCAAGTTTGATAACTGTTAATTACGTGTAGTTATAAGGTTAATATGAATTTAATGTTTAAATTTGGCTTATAAAATTATTTTTTAATTTGAGCCACTTTCCTTACACTGTTCGAAAAAAAGAAAAACTTTAAATAAATTAACTTAAAAAATGTCTGGTTGATATTTTTCTATGATCGCAACGAGTGTTCGCGTGTAATTGAATGTCTGGCACGCAGATTTTGTATTTTTATTAATGACTTTATATTTTGATAAGAGATCGTTGCTTTGCTACTGAACACAAAGATTTTGCTTACAAGAATCTGCTTCAGCAAATAGCATTTTACGAAAGCTAAAACAAAAATATAAAAAGACTATCAAAAGATGGCTGAAGTATTAATTAAAAACGAAATTGTAACACACACGAGCGATAATACGTGATCGTTAAATTGAAGATGTCGCAGCGCGAAAAACATTCTTTTTTTCGAGAATGTGTGTACATGCATACATACATGTATACATATACATACATATATGTACATACATACGTACATATATTAGTTGCTATTTCGTTAACCTACAAAAAAAACTTAAGCTTTGTTTAAAAAAATTAACAAAACATACTACATAATTACATGTTTTGGACAATGAACTGGTTTCGCAGACTTAAGCGTATCAAAATTTTGTCGTAAAACATTTTTTCAACAACTACTTTTTTCATTGTTTTTTTTTTTTTTTTTTTTTTTTGAAACGCATTTTTGACGACCATCTGCTGTTTTAGAAGCAACTTTCATCAAAATGATTGCGAAAACTTTTAAGAAACCTTGAGAATTAGTCAAAGCTTCTTTACCTTCAATGACATTGAAATTGCGACGGCATAGAAATTTTCGGCGATAATTTGTTTTTTTTTTTTTTTGTTTAGTAAACAACTAAAACTTCCGGAAGTAGACCTTACAAAGTGATAAACAGACAAAACTTTCGACTCATCCCGCCATTTAATGAAAATGTTTTCGCAGATTAAAACACACAAAAGTTCAATTATGGTTAAAAAATCAATTTAAATAATAAAACTATGATCGAATTCATTAAGAGACATGTAGAACAGACCAACACTATTGTCGCACAATGTTGGTTTCCCATAACTTGGCAGGACTTGAATGAAATAAAATTTTCAACATTTCAGTGAAAGTTTAAGAATTTCTATTTTTTCTATTTTAGGTTCAAGAATTTTTAACCATCCTATTCATTATTTTATTGGCACTCCTGACTATTCAATTGATTTACTTTTTGCAGCACCTGATCGCGTTTGTAGTTCTGAAGAATTTCGTTACTTTTACCGATTTCGAAAGAATGTATTTGACCGCCACCGCCACTTGGCAGGGAAATTCCAAAAGAAAGCAATCTTTACTGTATATATCTTCAATAATGGAAAGATCTCATCATGATCACCGCTTCGATCAATCATTTATGAAGATTTTTATATGTAATCAGTAATGACTTTGTACTCGCAGGGAGTTGAATGTTGCTTTCCAATATAAGCCATTTTATTAGTTTCAATATGATTTGAAATTCAGGACATATGGTCTCTCACCCTTAAAGAATAAGCATCAAACGACCGCACTTGAGCGAATGCATGAATCAAAGGTGACGCCCTTCCCCCTCCCGAATAAAAATTATTCAACATTGAAAAAGAAAAAAATGCACTTAGGAATTAACAGATCCAAGCAATTTTACGCTATATATATAAGTAAGTGCTAATTAATTTTCAATTCTTTCGGTCTTAAAGACGATTCGCTCTTATTTTGTTAAAGATCTTCATATGATTTTCGTTACCATCTTGAAAGTAAATATTTTATATTTCTAGACGGTTTAATCATTACTATTTCTCTTTATAACAAACTCTCAAATAGTTTTAAGTGAAATATTTTTTTTTTTGAAATATTCAAAAAAGAACTGATAAGATTTTAAAAAAGGAGAAAAAATTAGAAATACTTTTTCGAATGCGATCTCATTAACTCTTTCAGAGGCGATAACAACTTTGCCAGTGTTTCGTAATTTCGAAATTTTAATATTTTGTACAATTTGCTGGAAATAAAGCTTTTGCGTGATTAAAATAATCTTACATATTCGATTTAAGCAAAAAACAAACGCAAAAGATAAGGAAATACGAGCTTAAGACTTAATACAAAAACCTGTTCTAAGTGGAAGATTCAAGAAAATAAAGCTTTTCAAGAAATAAGGAAACAACAACAGCAAAAATTTGATTAGTTTTTAATTATCAAATTGCATTTATTAAACCATTATTCTCGCCGAATATCTTGTATGCGACGTGTGGCATGGACGCATGTGGCTAGGCAATCTTGAAGCGAGCCAAAGCTTTGACCGCCCGATAAACGACAGCCGCCGACAGTATATTTGTCGCAGTTATTCTTTTGAATATCGAAATAGAATCCTTCAATTTCAATTGTGCAAATGCCCTCCGATCTGGGTGGTGGTTGCAAACATATATCTGTGAATATACATACACACATACATACATATATGTAATTAAAAAAGACAACAAATCGCTCTTTAACCAGCAATACGAATTTAAATACAACTCACTCGGAATACCCCAACTGCGCGTTTCGGAAATAATGAAACAATTCAAAGTGATTAAAAATATAAACAAAACAATAACAAAATTTGACTTCATGATTAATCTGGATAATACCCGATTTATTTTATTATTATTTTTTAAAACAATCAATATTTTTTGTATTGCGAACGTACGCTCTCGGAGAAATTTTTGACGCAATAACGAACGAACCGAATCCTACTCTATGAAAATTAGAAATAATCAAAGTCTTGAAAACCAGCTCCACACACCATACATACATATGTACATACATATGTATGTATCTTTAGTCAGACCTTATCAAAAAAGAACGTGAACAAGAAAACAAAATGAATTAAAAACAAGGGACAAACACATGTGCAAAAGCATTACGCATGTAAAAAAAAAAACTCTTCTTACAAAAACTTAGTACATGCAGTTGAAAGTAAAATCTGTGACATAAACATGACAGACACATCAGTGAGTTAATCAAGCAGTTTAACGCCTACAACATTCCGAGCTTTATATGGATGTGTGTAAACTCTGTTTACTGTGTCAGATAAAAGCGCTTAAGAGAAAAAATCCATCTCTTAGAATTATTTCATTTCAAGTTATAAAGGGTGGTTAAATTGTATGGGCCGATGTTGAATGTGAACCACACCTAAACGCCAAGTTTTTTTCCGAATTTTATTTGACATTTCTCTATTTCAGACTTACTCAATTTGAACCATGGAGAGATACACAATCCAACAACGTGTTAAAGTTATCCAAACTTATTATGAAAATGGGAGTTCAAATCAAAATGCATATCGTGCACTTTGTAATTTTTTTGGTCAATTTCATCGTCCAAATGTGGGTACAATCGCAAAAATCGTGGAAAAATTCGAGCAAACCGGGTCTGTAGAAGATGTGAGAACACCAGTGCATGCTCGTACAGCTCGTACTGCAGAAAATATTGCTGCTGATCGCGATAGTGTGGCTGAAGAGCCGTCCACCTCAACTCGTCGTCGTTCCCAACAATTGCACCTCTCACGCTCGTCGTTGATGAACATTATGCATAAAGACTTGCATTTACACGCTTACATTGGCTCAAGAACTAAAGCCTCTTGACCATTCCAAACGTCGTGAATGGGCAGAATGGTGGCAAGAAATGGCAACAGTGGATGATCAATTTTCGAAGAAAATCATCTTCAGTGATGAGGCACATTTTCACCTCAGTGGATTCGTCAATAAACAGAATTGCCGCATTTGGGCGAATGAGAATCCAAGAGTGATTGTCGAAAAACCAATGCACCCACAAAGAGTGACTGTTTGGTGCGGTTTATGGGCTGGCGGCATCATCGGGCCGTATTTTTTCCAAAATGAGGCCGGTCAGGCAGTTACTGTGAATGGTGTTCGCTATCGTGAGATGATAACGAACTTTTTATGGCCCGAATTGGAAGATATGGATGTGGACGATATGTGGTTTCAGCAGGACGGTGCCACTTGCCACACAGCTAACGAAACAATGGCTCTTTTGCGCAACAAATTCAATGGCCGTGTTATCTCACGTAATGGCGATGTCAATTGGCCGCCAAGATCATGTGATTTGACACCGTTGGACTTTTTTCTTTGGGGTTATTTGGAAGAAAAGGTGTACGTCGATAAGCCAGCAACAATTCAAGACCTAAAGGATCAGATAATTCGGCACATTAACGGCATAGAACCTCCATTATGCCTCAGCGTCATCGAAAATTTGGACCATCGGATGGAGGTGAGCCGCCGATGTCGCGGCGCCCATTTGGCCGATATTTTGTTCCATACATAATTGAGTAATACCAATACATCATAATAAAATAAAATTACAATAATTTCCTAAATAGTTTGTCTTTTATTCAAAATCAACATCGGCCCTTGAAATTTAACCACCCTTTATATACTTACAAACATATACATATGTATGTAGATAAATATGAATATATATTTAAGAAAGCTGGCAGTTTTTTCATCGCGTATAGAAAAATATTTACACGAGAACGGCTTTTCCCAAAACCAGATGTTTTATAATAAAGAAAAATATAAACAATTTGCCGATCAACTGTTTTTCCGCATCAGAAAATTGTGATTATGATTTCTATGTTAGAAAACTATTAAAAAGATTGTCATAAAGTCCTCTCAGGCATTTTGGATTTATTATGATAAAACAAAGTCTTATTTTCATAGAAATAACTTATATTACGAATAATTTTATCAAATAAATGCGATTAAAAGTCGCTTAACTTAAAACATTAACGACTAACACCAAAAACAACTTGTCATAACTTATTACTTTATGTTAGAGTAATTCACTCATATGAATATCTTTACGAACAGCATTATTAAAACCCTCCTTGTAACGATACCAAATGGGACTTTTAACAATTGGATCAGATTTGGCTGCAAAACAAAATATTCAAGCGTAAAATTAGTATTTAATAAACAGTCATTGTTTATACACACACTGCTCACACTTTAAAATAATAAAAAGCAAAAACAAAACTAACTGTTATCAGGACCTTAAAGTAATTTAATCCTAGTCCATTACTTTGACAAACTCTACAGAAAGTACTTTATTATTCTTCGTATAGATGTATGAGATATTTACGGAACACTAATGAGCGACACGTTTAAAAAAAAATTTTTAAAAGCTCTAAAAGCATCCCACATTCGTGTTCTGTAAATGTATGTTAGAGAAAGCGACTGCTCAGGGTGTTATTGACTACCATGAAGAATTATATAGGGTGTTTTTTATTGAGGTATAGAACTTTAAGTTGGCATCACTTTTTTAACTGGCGGCCATTTTGTCAGCTGTCAAGTGATTAATATTTAGTTTGGTTTGCCATTTCATCACGAACAGGTTGACAAAAGAACAACGCTTGCAAATCGTGCAAATTTATTTCGAAAATAATGGTTCAGTTCGCGAAGTTTACCGCAAGCTCCGTCCATTTTGTGGTCATCAGAGCAATTAATTCGGTTAACCATGGATCGTTTTCGCACTACGTTTACTCTATGTGATAATACGCATCCGCAGAGACGTCGAACAGTGCGCACCGAAGAAACAATTGCCGCTGTAGAGCAAAGTGTTGAAGAGGACCCGAATGAATCGATTCGCCACCGTACACAGCAATTGGAGGTTTGTCCATCAACTTTTGTCCATCAAAAATTGGACCTGTAGAATTGGCTTTATTCGAGCCAGCCGCGGCGGCCACATGCCCGAAATCATATTTAAACATTAATGGCATAAAATTATCCAATCCAATAAAGCCAAATTGATGGACATTAAAACGATTTTCTTGTGTTTTATTTCAATTCGAAGTTCTATACCTCTAAAAAAAAAACACCCTGTATGAAAAGAACTAAACTTTTAAGTGATTTCGATACAAGTTTTTTACGAAAACATGTTTATAAGCATTGAAATGTTTTTGTCGACTTAAAAAAACAAATTTTCATCTTCAATGATAAATCAAATTTTTAGTAAAACAAATCACTGAAATATCGAAACTTTTGTTTGATTGCAAATATGTATAAAGTATAGTCATCATAAAGTCAACAAAAGTAGAACAAAAAGTAAATTTTGTATAAGTGTGATTGTCAATTTAGTTTAAGTAAACTTTTTAAATGTAACTCATTAAATTTTGCTTACGATCATTATAAAATGAATAAATTAAATAAATAATAATAAAATGAATTATACTAATCACTATAAAATGAAATTTAAAAATACCCCTCAGAGCACCAGCAACAAAATTAATATCAACTTTCATATAGAGCAAAGTAATTTGGAAAACCCTTCCCAGATCTGGTCAATGTGCTCATTTAAAGTTCTGTGTGCATGTACCACCTAACCCACTAATCGTAATGAATTCTTTACAACGAACACAACGAAAGAATAAAATAGAAAACAGCCAAAGTGGATGAAAATTGTATCTTAAATTATGTAGATACGCTGGTGGGTGTTCGCCTCTACTATGTGTGTTAGTGTGTGTGCGTGTGTGTATGTGTATGTAGCATATTATTGTATTATTGTATATATATATGTATGTATAGAATGTTGTCTCTACCACAGTACTTACATTCATCTGCCAATGATTGTGCAGCAGTTTTGCGTTGTATACGACCGAAGAAGTCCTTAGAGACCTGTAACGTTACACATTTAGTGTTTGTATAGAAATTGATATTGTTATTAGTATTAGAATTCATATTCACATGCACAAATTTGTTAGCATGAACATCTAAACGACACTCAAGAAGCAAAATGTTGATGATAATAGAAGTTGTGATTATGCTGTGAAACTACATTTCACAATTTCACAATTTATAAATATTTTGGTTTTTGTTTTTTTGTTGTTACACAATTACAAATTATATTTAGAACTTTTGTTTGTTAGTCAGCCTTTAGGTAAAAGTTAGTAACAAGTTTTATATGGAATTTTATTTTCAATTTAACTTTGAATTTTATTTTAAAACAAATACTCTGAAGTCTATTATAGGGATCGGATGAGTATTGTTAACAATGGAACACCTTTTCTTATTTTATTATTTGTTTTATGTGGTTTTTATTGTCTTTCATATTTATACATGAGAATTGCACTGAGATTTGATTTCAATTTTGTAGGATAATAAAGGCAATGAATTTTAACCATTCACTTACTTACACAAGAGTCAATGAATGTTTATTTTCTTATTTTCGCTTAAGAGATTTTTGAAGCCATCTAAGAAAGTGGATTTCCAATTTTTTTTTTTTTTTAATATTGTGATTATTTTTGTAACCATCGTTTTTTGTTCATTACAGAGAGGAAGTTTTTTCTTAAGAAGAAATATGGCAATATAGAAAATAGAAGAGAGTGACTAAATGTTGGTCTTATTTAACCTTGAGCCTGCCAAAGAACACGTATTATTGAAAAATTTCTAAGGTCAAATAATCAGCATAAAACTTTAAAATTTGTTGAAAACGTAAGTTGCTGGGTATGTTTTGATACTTAAAAAAATAGTTAAAAAAATTTTTTAAAAGAAAAATCAAAACGACCTCAAATTTCAAAAACACTACAATTTTCTTATTTACAGAATAGTTATTCAAAAAGATCAATAAATTGGGACGTAGAAAATCCCTATATTTAAATTTTTTACTTTTTTTTACTCTTTCACATAAATGTATTGTACATCGGGAAAACAGCAAAATGGCGTCTTTAAATATACGAGTAGTGCATATATTTTTAAGCTGAAGAAAATATAACTTATGTTCTATAACCTCAAAGAAGTTTCTTTTTTTTTTTGCTGAAATGAATTGGTGTCGCTTTAAATATAAATGATTTTGATTTTAGTTGTGTTTTGCTGGTGAAATATTTATATATTTACCGCTGACTACGTCTGCTACTGCTTTGCCAAATTTGGCCAAATTGACCTGCTTTAATGTTGAAAGGGAGTTGCAAAAAATCACTAATCAATGTTTTTATTTTTCACAGCCAGATAAGGAATAATAAATTTTTGTAATTTTTTCCCTTTTGAAAGTTTTACGAAAGCGTTAAGGCCGCTTTTGTATGAGCAAACAATGAACATTTGCTTTGCAGCTTTAGAATATACATATGTTGAGAATATATGTAGAGAAATCGGTTTTTTTTTTAATTTTTATATGCACATATACAAACATACATACATACATACATACCTTCTTTACAAAACATTTCGCCAGGTTTTTTTATTGCAAAAAAATTACATATATATGTAAGTACAATATATAGTATAACGTCAGCATATCTGTAATATGCACTTGTACATAAAAACAACTACAGAGCGTTACTTTATGCATCATAAATTTGTTTTAAACATTTACACTTTGGCAATAAGAAAGAAAACGCTTGCCAATAGTTTAAGTATGAATAAAGAAAAATATTTCATAATGCAAGCTATTTAAGATCAATTTCCTAAGCACGATTTTCTACATTCCCTTTTAATTCTTTTTTTGCACACAAAGAGAACACTACACATTTTCTATAAACCAAACGTTTGTAATGTTAATCAAATGCAATTTTCCAATAGTTTGATAGTAAGTGGCATAAAACAAGCAAATGAAAATGTGTGGAGAATGTGTCAGTCACGGACAATAGGAATAAAAATGACTTACCGCTTGGCCACCGCCTTTTGCTGATGCATCAATTCGTTTTGGCTGGAGCCGTTGCAGATGGTTGGGCAATTTGGTAGTTGACGTAGTCTTTGTTGTATATTTTGTTGCCGATGCTGATTTGATCGATCCAGTGGCTTTAGGCGTTGAACGATGTATTCGTTCCAATTCTACTTCACGCGCCACTAGTTGTCGTCCAAAATATGACAGGCTTACACCCGGAAATCCAGGCAATTGCATAAGAGTATCCAAGTCAGGCTCCATACGATATATATAGGGGCCATCGGCTGATTTTACTTGTGTGTAGGTGATACCCAAGTCTGCCATTATTTCAACGCAATGCTTTAAATCAGATTGTTCTCTGCGAAGCGAAATAAAATTAGGATCTAACATGGGTTTTATTTTATAGTATTAATTGCAACTTGCTTTTGCGATAGTAATTGAATAGCCACTGAACGTATTTGTGGTGACAGTATGTACTTTAACAAGGGCACTGTTTCCAATAATAATGCACAGCCTTGACCGATGCCCACGGTGGTGCAAGTAAACGATTTACGCAGCGATTGAAAAATATTTCGTTGAGTTGTTGTTTTTTGTTGAAACTAAAAGAAGAACGATTTGATTATTATTAACTCATTACGCAGCTGGATTCCAAAAGAAGTGGGCTAAAATTACACTCGGTCGGAACACTTATGCCAAACAGCATTCCAAGCCCACAGGCTGTTTTTTTTTTTTGGAGAAAAGTTTTCGCTTCTCTTAATGTGTGGATGTGTCAGTCTGTATGTCGGTCGGTATATATTTCTTTATGAAAAAGTAAACGTCTTTTAAGAAATATTTTTTATTTAAGTTTTGAATATGAAATTACAGAGTGTAAAATGAATTCAATTTTCTTTTATTTTGTGCTATTATGTTTCGTCCCCTTTCTGTTTGTTTAGTAGCATATCATTTTATTATGTTTATATTCACATTATGTTTGCTACAACACATTTAATCTCTTGATTGCATTTTTGCATTGAAATCGAAAAAATCTACTTATCCATGTCCTAAAGACGCTGAGATTAAACAACATGGGCAAGAACATAAAAAATAGACTGTTGAAATGAGTGACATTTACGGTATGAACAAAAGTCTATTCATTCGACCAACAGTAGTTATAGAATTTTAAAACATTAAAAAGCTTTTGCCACCAAAATCAAGGAAAAAAATTGCTATTGACAAAAGTAAAACGTGATAATTATAAAGATTATAATGATACCTAGAAGGCACAAATGGAGAACTCGATTTAAAAATGTTGACTTAAGACTTAAATAAATTTGAATTTTTTTGTTGGCAGTTGGCTAAGGTTGATTGATTATTGGGGAAAATATATGTATGTATGTATTGAAATATTCCAAGAAGCCGGTGCAGTGCGAATCTGGCTTTACAAAAAAAAATTCTGCTTCTGGTCTAAAATAATAGCCTAATGCTTATTAGGTAAACCCGAATCCTGCCCGACCTACGGAGGGACGTACTTTAAATGAGCCCGGAAGAAATAAAAATAATTTTAACTTAAGTTATTTATTAGCTAAAATTTTAAACCACAATTATAAGTCGTTGTGCTAAAGGTTTGACTGCTTGTGTGGCGCCAGTTCAAACTCAATCGGCCAAAGCCCCGGTCGATTTGACAAATATTCTAGTATTAAAGGTACTTTCGAAAAACGTTCTCATTACTGGTATCTAAAAAAAAGAAACACAAAGAAATTATAATGCCAAGTTACCTCGTAACCTTTAGTTGGAAAATTAATTTTTGGCCACGCCAAAGAGGCAAAAAGCAAATGCCAAACAACAAAGCCATACTGCAGATATGGATACACAGAATAGTTTTGTAGATGATTTATTTGCGTTTGAACAGTGTCTGAAAAACAAAACCACTGCGCAGCTTCTACGATTCCATTCAAATTTGGGTCCGGCATTTTTTGCTGCAAGTAGTTTTCATAAACACCCTGCATCAACCTGAAAGTACGAAAGAGATGTAGAGTGATAAATTTAACAAAAGAGAAACAAATTTACCGTCCATAATCACCGCCAGAGTGTACCACGTCTAAAACATGTCGAGCTCTAGTACTTACGGACATGTCAGTCATAGTAACTTGGGCTTCTTCGTCGCTATGAGCTTGAGTTAGTTGTTTTTTGGGCCGTTGCACCTGTTGAGAATGATTGGGAACCAGAAAGCGTTTATGTATCTCTTGCGTTAATAACTTACCCTGAATATTGAACCCCAGACATCAAACAATCCTTGATGGCGATCCTTTTGTCCGAGGTTGTTATTTAGAACATCTTGTAACTTTAGCGCGTTCTTTTGGGCACTTAATAGTTTGAGAAGTTAAATAAATGTTGATTTTCAAAACACGAATTAAATTTGCACACCTAAAGAATTGCATAGTTGATATGCAGCATCTGACATCATTGCCAGATTTTTCAGCCAGAGATATGAGCGTTCCAAAATCTGTTCTGAGGCGTTCTTTTTGGGCCACCTGCATCAAACGATCAGCCAAGCGAGCCGAGTCGATGGGAGGAAATGTTACAACAAAAGCAATTTGCCGCAAAGGTCTCAGTGCGGGATCGTAAACATCATTGCAAATACATATGACAGGGCGTTTTAAAACGTTATGCGCTGCCTTGCCACCTTTTGCCTTACCCTTGCTTTGTACACTATCTGTTACGAATTTCACCAGGAACTCTATAGACTGTCTGGGGGCGCCATCAATTTCATCTGCAGTTAAAAAATTCATGCCAATGCGGATTATGAGAATTGTTGAATGTTCATACTTTACCCAATATAATACAGTTTGGCTTTTTAGATTCATTCATAACTGAAGACATTTGCGTACCATTCTCTAAGGCCAGTTTAAATGCTTCCGGGCTGCGGTCGTCTGAGGCATTTATTTCTCTAACGTTGTAACCAGCATGTCTGGCTATTGTATGGGCCAAGGTTGTTTTACCCAGACCGGGAGGTCCACATAATAGAGCCACCTTTTGCATTGGTCTGCCCATTTCGTCGACATTTGTGTTGAGAAACTGCTTTGTTTTGCGTGAACGCCAGCCACCTGTTGATTCAAATCTACCTGTTCGTTTGTTGAAGGTATTTAACTCTCCATTATTTGCATTCGCCTGCAATGCTTTGAATTCTCTAAAAAGAAAATTAGTGAGTTTGACTATTTATTATCGTTATCGTCTTAAGCAAAATAAGTCTTACTTTCCAAAAACAATTTTATCCCACATTTTTAACCAATATAAGAGACTACGATTGGTCATTTCATCAGACAGGAGATCAATATACTTGCGAGGTTTATATTTCTCGACCCATAAGCGGTTATCTTTACCCGCAATTGGTTCAACTACTATGGCTGCATGTTCCTGTGTGTTCACTGTTTTATTACTAAGTCTATTTATAATTAATTCATTAGCCTCTTCCCAAACTTTTTGTTTGTTTTCTCCCAAAAGACTACCGAGAGTTTTTGTTGCTCTAGTTTCATTTATGGCTTTTGTTTCATAACTTTCTGAATGGAAGCGCACGTATACACGTTCATCATCCCTCCTTCTCAATGGCAGAAATGGCCACTTTGGTACTGTGTAAGAAAGATTTCTCATTTTAAAGGCGTGCAATGCCTCTAAGCGAGAGAGGTTGTCCTTTCGAACAGCTTTATTTTGTTCTTGCAATTTTTTTCTCGTCTCCAAAATTTTTTCAATCATTTCGAAATCACGCTCTTCTTCAGATTTAGCTTTTTTGGCTTCCGGATCCTCATAGCTTTCATTTCCAAATAAGTCGTCAATGTTACCAAAAAGGTCCCTTTCTAGGCGTTTGCGTTTCTTTGTAGCTGTCTCTAGCGCTTCTAGTGCTCGTCTGGCAGTTGAAGGTCCGATATTATCGGTATCAACGACTTCCTGTATAGGAGCCAAGTTGTGTTTTGGAGCCATTGGTGTTGATGCTCCTCTGGCGTGTTCCTCATGAGGGGTTCCAAATAAACGTCGGTTTACCGGTGCCGTTAATGTCGAAAGTTGTGAATCATTGAAAGTGATTTGCGACAGTTGAGGAGAATCAGGTAGAAGTTTATTTTCAGCAACATTTTTTGCATTAACTGATTTAACTGGTTGCAAATCTAAAAATCTTTTAATTGTTTAAAGTTTTTCTTTTGTGTATTACAATAAAAAACAAACCAAATTGTTGCTCGGGTGGAAATTCATTCATTAATTCCAACTCATCTTGATACAGCAATTCAAATTCTTCATCTTCATCTGGATATTGATCCATTTTTAATGTTTTCTTATTTAATATCTTTATATAAAAAAAAACGTTTAATAACTTGTCCCTTAAATGGCGCCTTTTTCCATTGTTTTTAATATACAAATGACAAGTTCATAGTGACGGTTCTATTCTCACTATGGAGCTACCAACACAAATTATGCGAACGTAGGTAATTTTCATATTCAGTTTCCATGAAAATAATATTTTAACTGGCAGTGCTGCTAATTTGAAGTGTTTTCCAACACTAAATAGAGAGTATGTAAAATGCCAGATCGTCAAAGTAGTAGTTAATCAAAGCCAATACCAATGCCCGCACAGTTTTATAGTTTTGCACATTACCTGAGTCATAAACTTGCTACATAACAAACGAGTGATGCCAGATTTTTCTTAAATTCTAACTTTTGTAAGTGGATATATAGATAAAGTAGTTAAAGGGTGAAGTTGAGTTCAATCTGTGTTGAATTAAATAATGGTTGCACACCATAATAAGTTCTACGTTAACTTAGTCATCAACCTAGTAATGGTAATAAATTATTATTGAATAAGGCTAGTTATAATGTGAAATACATATACATACGTATGTATTCAAGGATGCGTTTATCTTTAAAGTAAGTTGAACCACTGATACTTGAATGAAGAAAAAATAGAAAAAAATTGCTTAATTTTTAACTTTTAACCATAAGTTTTTATTTAATTTCAGATTTTATACAAACAATTTTTTATTAATACGGTAACATTTAGAACTAATTTCTATTAATTCATAAAAATATCTATTTGAAAGGTACATGTTCCAGATGCATGTACTCTTATATTAAACTCATTAAAAGAATATATTAAAAATATTCAATTTAAGCGAATGCACAAATATCACAATGTGAACAAATATCATATTCAATTCACTAATTTAATTTGATATAACAATTATAAAATATTACAAAGACACTACAAAACAGAAAATAAAAAATTGTCTAAACAAAAGGTGTAAAAAAGGCATAATTAATTGAATAAAAAAGAAGTTATTAAAATCATTTGGCAATATTATTGACAGGCAAGAAATTAATTATTTCTTTGCTTTGTAGCCCTCAGCAAAACCGTAACCATCGGCTTCTGTTAAATAAAAAAAGACATATGTACATATAAAAAATTATCTTTGTCGACAAATTAAAAGAATACAACTCACTTTCGAAGTCGATGGAATAGCTATTGAAAAATTCTCCCAATAGTTTTCCAGATGGCAATTCCCACGTAGCAGTGCCACCATATTTGGCTGGCAATCTTGATGCATCAATATGACTTGTCAAAGATTTATAATCCTTGCCGTGGAAAAATATCTAAAGTTCAAACATTTAAAAAATGCTCCATTCTAAAATAATTGTCACAAATACTTACACGCTTTCTTAATTTCTCTCTGATGAAGGGTTTGAAAATGTTGAACAGTATATTAAAGATATAAGAGTTGTTGACAATATGAACGGCTTTCAAGCGCATGCAAATGCAATCCTGAACATAATCCAACAACATGGCGGCAAATGATGGCGTAAATTGCATAACGTGACCCATGGGTAAGCCGTCGACATCAATAATAACAACAGCACCACAAATTTGTGATAAAGGCTCCACCATAGAGCCCAACACCGTCAACTGTATGCCACGGAAAAGATCTACCAATGGTACCTTCGAAGGTTTCCATTTTTCTGAAACAAAAAATAAACACATTTATTACATTTTTTATAAATATGTAAACTCTGTGCGAATAAACTTAATATCTAATAATATTTAAGAAATCAAGCCGACTACCAGAACTAGATGCATACACTCACTATCCCTTTCAAAGCCCAGAGTAATGCTTAAAATAACATTTAGGGCTTGTCGTTTCCACGAATATCCACTAGTGCGAAAAGCTTTTTGCACGGAGAATTTTCGGGTATGGTTTCTATAGCAGAGAAGTGGACAGTTAAAGGAAGAAAAAAATATAATCCAATAATACGACAATGGATAATTCGCACTAGTGGACATTCACTGTTCGTACACATGTACTTATATACATATGTAAATTTTTGCTTACTTCCAGCTTCTAAAACTAAAATTCGTCTGCCATGTTGATCTCTGTTGGGCAACAGCTCCAAGACTTCAGCTTCAAAAACATTTTGTAACTTTGCCGGTAAGACATTGCAACAGGCGTCACCGTATTTTTGTTTCATATTGAAAAAGCTTTTGATCTGTTAAACAAAAAGCAAAAAAAAAAATCATAAGACAGCAGAATTGCACAATTTCGTTTGCCGAAATGCAGGAGAACTAATAACCCAGTGCTCGTTTTGAAGCCAACAGTTCGTCCATAACAAATAGCAGGCTATTAGCTCAAGCAATAGACACAAAATAATCTGTATAGCGAATCAGTTACTTGCCCTTTTTAAGGCGCTGTCTGGATAGAAATGTGTTGGTCTTAAGAACATTTTCATATACTCGTCGTCCAGAGGTAATTTTAAATAGGGTTCAGCTAAAAAAAAAAAACAAACAAAAAATTATTTCTATTTAAAACGGACTTTGAAATGGTTGATTGGTGGTGATTACCCTGTATTAACTCCTTCAGTTTCTTAATAGCTGCTTCCACGTTTTCAGGTGTTTCACGCAACTCTTTTTGTGCAATTTCCACGGCCCACTGCGGTGGTTCCTCTTGTTCCATGCGTATGGTAGCCGAGCCCAGATCGATGTAAGCCTTGTTATTGGCATCATAGCTTAATGCTTCCGGTTTTCCCATACTGAATGAATCGATTTTCTGCGTAAATTTGTCAAACGAGTGTTAATTTATTAGATTATAATAAGTTTAGATTGTATTTGTTTGCTGCGCTGGGCCTTTTGAAGGCAATCTCCTCATGTAAATCATAAAGTCAATCTACATATGTTCGTATAGAAAATAGGCAGTTTTTTTCACCATTCGCATTCGCTAAACTGACATTCACTACATTCACTCATTCACTACGTATGTATGTATGTACATACGTACAGAGATAGATTGAACACATATTTGTATTTTTTAAAAGCTTACTTTTCTAAAAGCGAACAACAAACACTCTTTAGCGCAAATCCGGTGAATATTTCTTTCGCAAAAAAATTATTTTATTTATTTAAAACTGTTTTATTAAAAACTGATGTTTCTTAAAACTTAAGCTTTATTTGCAAACAATTGTTATTGACGCTGTTCGCAAATTAAGACTGCATGCTTGGCCAACCGTATTTTAGCCAAGAAACTTTAAATTGGTTTATAAAAAGATTTAATTATTTTAAAACAAGTCTGAAAAAAAATTTATTGCTTCCATTGAGCAATAGAATAGAGAAGTTTTAGTGGACTTTGATCTACATTTAATAGTTTGATGGATTTCATTTTATCTTATTTGCATTTTGAAAATTGTTTAATGAATAGTAAAAAAAACACACAAAAACCAGAATTAATAATATGCAAAAATAATGATTTGAAAGAAGTATTTTGTACTTGGGCTTTAATTTTCAGTTCAAAGATCAAAGTCTTCGAAAAGAATTCTGTTTTCTGAATTTATGGATGTTCCTTTTGTGAAATTACCAATTTCTTAATATTTCTTCTGCTATTTGGGCAGATGATGAAATAGTTAATAGGAGAAACGCTTTTTTAGAAGCCATAGTACTTTTTTTTTGTATTTTTAAAACCATCGAAAAGCATAAAATTTGCCATTTTGCCGTATTGCTTACATATTGTCGCCTTAAATGCAAACTTATGTAACAACAAGAAAATTCGAAAATCGAGTTTTTGATCGATTATGGTTCTTTATATCAAACTACAAGTTGACGGAAATTTTTAGACTCCCGCGATCGCAAATTACAACTTTATTGAAGAAATTCAAGCGGATGTAACTACGAGTAGATGTATTTTTACTGTAGAAAAGAGAAAGAAAAGAAAATAAATTGTTAAAAAATCAATAAATAAAGTGCGAAAAAATGCCAAACATCTTTGTTAAATATTAAACATTTTATCAAGTTTTTAGCTTCACCTGTAAAAATAAAGGTAAAGTATAATTACGTGTGTTTGCGTTTAAGGTGACGATATGTACACGCATATTTGAATAAACAACCCATTTTTATTTTGTCACCTAGCAGAAATGAACACACACACACACACATCCAAACATATTTAAACATGCAAACAAATTAATTTAAGGCGAAAAAAACAACAACAAAATGAGCCCAAATGAGCACAAAAACTCGTATAAAAAATTATATTTCAAGATCAATGTTCGATGGCATTAACCTAAACCTGGTTTAAAATAATGTTTAGATAAAAGTTTATAAACGGCGTGCTAAACGTTCGTCATACATATTTACGCGCATACATACATACACATGTATGTATGTATGTACATATGTAAATACAAACACACACACATACATACATACATATAAATATGTATTTACTTGTGACAGCTGTACGGAGAGCAATTCATTAATGAACTGATTGATTGAGTTTATGAGTGCAGCTTTTAAAGTTTTTTTTTTACATTTTTCATTGTCAAAATTCGAGATTCACTTTAAAGAAATGATTTACATATGTATGTATCTAAATGTTTAATTTTCCAATCGTGCGTTCGGACGAACATTTTCTTATGTAATTTGACAAGTGCATTGAACTTTGATGGTAATTTTATGGCTGGTAAATTGCAATTAAATTTAAGACCAACTATTTAAGTCAATCTTTTTGAATTTAGTTCCTTTTTTGAAGCTGGTGAAGAGTATTTTAATATCTAAAGTCCAGTATTACTGTAAATGAAGTCTTGTTCAGTGTCAGTGTTGTAAAACCAAACATTAAAAAAATGCGAAAAATAGACTTATGTATGTACGTATGTGTGTATGTGTATTTTGAACTTTTATATAATTTATGTATTTTGCAAAAACAAAAAAAGCTAAAGCAATACCTTGAAAAAGATTAATGTTTTAACTTTTTTCTCTGCACAACATTTTTATAATAGTTTAACTCTTTTTTTTTAATTATTTTTAAGTACTATCTGTTATTATTAAATATGTATGTATGTATGTATGTATGTATGTATGTATGTGCCAGTCGTCACTTTGTAATGTTGACTCTTTGTAGCGATTTAGTGAACTCAAGGTCAAGGTTTTGTAAATTAGCTAAATGACTTATATTAACATATACATACATATACATATCTATATATGTATGTATGTATGTATGTATGTATGTGTGCATATTTGACAATTTATTGAATATTGAGTGTGAAGCAACTTATTTCTCTTTTTTGGCTCTCTTAGTATAACCTACTAATTACGTCTTAAAACACTGCTGTCAACTTTTCCTGCAAAACAGATCCAGCTGGCAATTAAAAAAAGGCTGGTAAATTGATTTTCACACAATCACCTACATATATATGTATGTATGGCATTCTTTAAATCGTTAGCGATTTCTTTATGCTTTGCAGACACATTTTTCGATCTCTGGCGCCATCAAACACAATTTTACTGGAGGTGTATCGCGAACGACCGGTTTGAATTGAAAAAAGAAATGGCGTGTCAATCAAATGCACGTAATATGAGGATTTGAATTTAGCACGATATCCTTTTTTAACATCAACAATCTTTTATTTTAGCTTAAACTGCATATATATGTACATATCAGTCCAATGACAACAAAAGAAACTCCAAGCTAAACATCCTTATTAGCTGAAAATACATACATATATACTTTTACATTCATATATACATAAATTTTAAGCGAAACTTTATTTTTCAACTTAAAATGTAACCAAAAAAAAAAACTTTATTTCAATACACAAACCCATGAAAGAAATCAAAACCGGAAAAAATGCCTAAAACGCAACAAAGCATTATTTTTAATTTAAGGAAAACTGAAAAAAATTTAGTTTTATTCGTTCTAAAATTTAAGCATTTTTTCTATTTCTTAAGACTTTTCTTTTGCGATTTTCACACACTTCATCAACTTGCTATAAAACTATTTATTATTTATTTATTTTCTTGAATTTTATCATTAAAGTCTTGCAAAATAGAAATATATTTATTGCAATTTAACAGCTGCCGACTTATAATCAAATGCAGTCTAGTGTTTTACGTAAAACACGTGTTTCCGATATTTTGCTGTCGCCTTATAAAATTCAAGTACAATAATCGCTTATTTAAAAAAAAAAAAGGCTGTTACATCCTGAGTTCATGTCATGCCGAAATTGTGCAAATAAAGTACGACATAAATACAGGCTATACCCTATTCAGCCAACATGATCTGTAAACTACATTTCGAAAAGAAGACTTCACAATCAAAGAAATGTTGAGAGTAGAGCGGAAACTGTTGACATCACTGATTTGCAACGTAGCACTTACCACCACTGCTTTCTACAAAACTACATTTGAAGTTGAAAAGTGTTCATTCAGTATGTTTTTAAGATTTAAGCAAATTAAGAAACGCGTTGCACTGAAGTAAAAAGTATATTTATTTATTTATTATGTATACATATACATACATATGTATGTATGTATGTAGAGTAAATTAAATGCATTATAACACTTCATTTGCAAATATACTATATGTACATACATATATTTATATTCATACATATTGTATATAATACATGCAATAGATACATACATACAGGCAGGTTCAACGTCAACCTGTTTTCTTGAAATATTGGTTTTTTCCAACTTGTTTCAGATTCAAATTTAAATTTATCATTTAGCTCACATAACTCAGAAAAAAAAAATAATAGAAAATCATTAACATTTTAAATGACAACACTTAACGTAATAACAAAACAGTTCACTAAATAATTAAAAATTCAAGGCAATTAGTGCAGAGGAAGTTTTATTAGAATCAATTATAAAAAGTTACCTTTTTATGAGCCACAGCACACCAGATCAATTAATAAATGTGCTATACACGAATTGCTTTAGACCAATTTTGCTTTTGCTTTTGCCAACTCCAAGTGAACGGATAAAGACTTGCGATAAGATTACCCATTTCGTTCTATACTTGCACTCACCCATTATTGTTTTGAAAGTTTTGAGATTTGAAAGTGAACTACTCAATATTTCGCATGAGTTTTTTTTCTCGATCAGATAACGGTATAAAACGCAGGATTTAAAAATTTAATAACTTTTTTATTTGGACATTTTCTCTATCTTTATTTATATTCCAAAGAATGGAGAGATATATACAACTGAACAAAGAACCAGAACCGTAAGAGATTTACCTCGAACCACGTTTAATTCGCATTGCACAACATATTGAACATGTAGAGCAAAGTGTTAACGAAACACCACCAATATCTGCCAGAAGTAGTTCTGCACATTTTATGTATTTTATAATCTAAAACATATATATTAAAAATACATAATTGTATGTTCTCATAGAACAACGATCACGAACATTTTATTTAAGGTGCATAATACATACAATTACAACAAAAAAAAAACCTCCCACACCTTTTTATCACTTTATGCCAATGAAACATATAATTAATAAAATTATTATTTACAAAGAAAACGTCACAATAATTCCATTAATTTTCAGGAGACCACCTTAAATATGTTTACCCGTAAAGTTGCTGAACTTGTCTTATATGCCATAAGATCTGCCATCATCAATATAACTCAGCGCACCATTCTTACTTTAAATTTTATTTTCTCTAATAGCTATTGAATTTGGCTGAAAACGTGTACATAGTTAAAGGAAAATGGCCAGGCGGAGTCAGATTTTGAGCCGTGTTAGACAAAATGAATTGAGACAATAATAAATGATTATGTGAACGGGTTCTTTTTTTTTTCTTGTGTTATAAAAACAATTATAATTTTTAGTTTTTTCAAAGTTAAATCATGTTCGCCCTTTAATTACTATCATTAGTAAGAAAGTCATAGCTTATACACTGAAAAAAATATACTTCGTATGAAGCGGAGTAGGATTTTAGAAAATATTTAAATATGTAATTTGTTTTTCGTGAACATTTTTTTTTTGCAAAATTTTTATTTTTCAAGGCATTATAATAATAACAACTTAAATCGATTAAGAGGAGAGGAGACTTCGATCGTCTGTAGTTTTCGGAACTAAGATTTTGCGGATAACAGAGTCTTCACTTTCCAAGTTTCTAAATGAAATTAAACATATTCATATGCATATGTAAATGTAAATGAAAATTTGTATATATGTACATGTATGTATGTACAAGCCAAGCCAGATAATAGAGTTCATCACGATTAATCGAGACGGAAAAAATATTAAATCAATCACGAATAAGGTCTCACTATACATACATATGTAAGTACCTACTTATGTATGCACATATGTATGTAGATGTATAAGCAAAATTTGGAAGAAAAATGTACTAGATGTTGTGGGACATACAACAAGCCATTCCAAAAAAAAAATTAACTGCAGTTTAATTTTTTTCAGTGTACCTTCGCTATAATTGAAAAATTTAGTTATTGAACTTTATATTAAAGTCTGGAGATGAAAATAGAAAATAGAATCAAAGTCGAATACAGTTTATCACAGTGATATGCAGTTTTCAATTTATTCCCATCCAAGTATTATGGTTTTCTTAATAGAATTACATTCACACAAACATGTGTATATACGTATGTATGTGTGTGTGTGCAAGTGTGTATGAATATGTACATACATATATGTATGTATGCATTTAAATTAACACAGCCTTAATAAACAATAAACATATGTAGTATGTATGTCTTTACAAAAACAACATATTTTCGCTTTTCCTTTAATTTGAAAGTGTAGAACTTAATCGTTCATACATTCATTCAAGTACATACATACATATTTATGTACATACATATTTATGTACATACATATTTATGTACATATGTATGTATGTATGTCCTATATATGCAAAATGTAAACAGTTTCGAATAATTATTAGATTGCTGTGCACGTACATCTGCTGCAGGTACACCAAAATAGAAAGCAACTTGTGATTTGCACGCTACATGAAATAGTTTAATTTTAAATAAATTAAATATGTATTAAAATAGTTTTAAAAATACAGTGGACGACCAATAGAACGCATTTTGATTACCACGAATTTCCACTAGTGCAAAAGGCAAATTGTTTTGCATTGGCACGAATTAAAAATCGTTTGCTATTCCATAATACAAAGGACTATAAAAAATTGACAGCAGAATCAAGTTTATTTACCAGATGAATTGTGCAAGTCCACCATTGGCACTCTAAGAGAACAGATGGCAAAACTGAAATCCTACTATAGAATGTAGACTGGACGAGTCAGAAAAAATTTGTGTATACCAGAGTGGTTTTTATGGTACAGCAAACTTTACACTTCAGTTAGAAGCAGACAGTAAAAGCATAAAAAATTTAATCCAATAATATAAATTTGTCCACCTTTACGAAAACAAGTGTTATTAAATAATTCGCAGTATTGGACGTCCACTGTAGTGCATTGTCTTTTTGGTAAAGGCAAAAACCACTTTAATTCCAAGTTTTTCCCTGCCCAAAAATTAATTAATAATGAATCCAAATTCTGTAATTAAATTGAAAGCTTTCTACTTTGTTATACTAACTAACAGTTAGCTTTTTTTTATATACATATACATATGTACGTATTTGTTGCCAAACATGCATTTATATATGTAATAATAAAATTAACATCACAGCGCCAAATTGACAATTTACAGGTTTGTTGGCAAATTTATTAAACTCATAATGTCCTGATAAATTTTCATATACATATACAAATACATACTACATATATAAAGGAATTGGTATTTCTAATTTTTTTACATATATGTATGTACATACATACATACAGAACACTGATTATGGCATCTGCTGCTGTCAGTAACCTGTGCCCTTTAGTTTGTATATTGTGGCAAAAATTGCACGAACTTATCAAGCGCTACTTTTAGATAAAGTACAAATAGAAAGAAAGTCTCGTGGTTATGCAAATTTTAAGGACTAAGAACAAGGCTCGTTCTATCATACGTATATTTACCTTCAGTGATAAATTTTCTAAGCATCATCGTGCTATAGATATATGTATAAGTTAATTACAAAAATATCAAGTATTATCTAACAAGATGCCCCGGCATCAGCATCCGTTTAAAAATAAATGTTTTTAGGATATACCAGCTAAACGTCAAACTGTGAGATATTGTAAACATATGTGTAATATATCGTTACCTAAAACGCAAAACGCCCTAACTAACAAAAAACTCAAAATCGATTTTTTTGCACATTCCGATGTATCTAATCAAAATACATCACCACCAAACAAATCATACTTCCACGTACACAAATAGCAACTTTATTGACAAAATAAAAAAGCCCTTACTACAATATTGAATATCGTTTAAGAATGTTTTTTGCTTCTCCTGTAAAATTACTAAAATGTTAGTTAGGGAGTTTTACGTTTCAGGTAACGATATGGCAGTATTCCGTAAACTTTTTTGAGATCCCCAAATCTTATGCAAAATTAACAAGCGTTTAGTTTGCAGTGGTATACCTTGATCTTCGGATTATTAATCTGCATAAAATTTTATTCTCCAATCACTCGATCCAATAAAATGAAAATTTTTGTGATTTTATATGTATGTATGTATGCATATGAATATGTACATATATTTCAAGTTACGGCTAATTATTTATTAAATTAAATTAACTTATCATGAAGAACCAGTTTCTTCTTGTTATTAAAAAAAATGTATATTTTCAAGATAAAAAATTATATGCAATATGTGTATATGTCCATATGTAATACATACGTACATACATACATACATACATACATACATACATATATACATTTATATTTGTGTAGTTTTTTGCATTTGCAAAAATACTTATTTCTGTACATATTTATTGTATGTATGTATGTTTAAAGAAGCGTTAAGTTAACGATAACATAATAATGAATTTTAATATGGATTTAATCAACTTATTTGAACAGCAGTCGAAACTTGTTTTAAGAAATAAAACTTATGCAACATACATACATATGTATGTATGTACATATGTATGTACATACACATACATACATACATACATATATGCACATCCATACTCGTACAACTCACAGAAACTCTTCTTTAAGTTGCAAAAATTTTATACAAATCGCCGCCAACGGACATTTCTCCGGTTATCTAAGATCTTTTATACTTTCGGTAATTTTATTAGTTGTGCGTCCGTTTATTAGAACTTTACACTCGAATCAATAGAAAATTACTTTAAAGGATAGCATTAAGGCAGATTTAATAACGTGGCATTTATACATAACAAATAGAGATGTCTAACAAATAGTGAGTGTTTTTCAGCTCACGATTAGAGCCTAGTATCGCTCTATACTTGCACGATTAATTTTTGAAACTTATGAGCACAATGATATTTTCAAGACACCTGCGAAATATTTATAATCAAGCAATTTGATGCACTTACAAGCCATTTTTAAACCATTTTAAGCATAACTGTGGTGCAAAATAATCACGCGTGCCAAGAAGAAATCACGTCAAACGCTCACATATTGTGCTAAGAAAAACTTCGAACTTCAACAAATTTTATATCTAAAACAGTTTCAGTGAGTTCGAATAAACTAATCGACAATTAATGAAAGGAAATAACGGATCTTTGATAGACCGAGAAATGTCTGGGCAACCACATTTCTCAGGATTATGAATAATCACGTCTTCCTGTACACACACATACATACATACATAAATACATATACATATGTATATATAACCATGCATGTAGATACACCTGAATTAATTTAAAACATACATACATACATATGTATGCACATACATACACACATATGTACATTTAATTGCGTCCATACTCCGCGTGATAGTATTTTGCTAAAGAAAGTGTTTTGTTTTATACAACATACAAACAATACACACGTATGCGTGTATGTATGTATGTATGTATGTATGTATGTATATACATGTGTATGCATATTGTTGCTATAGATAAAACAAAAGTTGTTTATCGCGATTAACTGCGTCCATAATACATAATTTTATTACCATCAACTATCTGTGTATGTATCAGCTATTGTTTTTATTTTCTAATACTCGTACTCGTGCACGAAATATGTATGTTGAAGAAAACAAAAATATCATGATAGTTAGAGTTTAAAAAAAAGTTGTGAAAAGCAAGTGTTTTGAACCAGCTAATACCAGACAATACGACAAGAGTTGTAAACAGTACATGTGTAAAATTGCGGCGGTGCTCTCGCAACTCGCAATCTTTGTTGTTGCGTTTCAATTCACAATACTGAGTTGCGCTAGGAAACCTGTGTCTCTCTGTTGCTTAAGTACCATTTAATACATTAGTTTTTAGTGGAAGAAAATTGTACGTACGTACGTATGTATGTATGTACAGTGTACTCGGTATAACCACAACAAGTTAAAAACGTGAGGGCCGACGTTTATGATTGTGCAAATTTAAGATCAAATCATTATTGATACTGCATTTTAAAGTGTTATTAATATGCATTCATTATTTATTATTCAAGAAAATATCTAACTGCACAAAAAAGCACAATTTCTTCACCACACACATACATACATACATACATCTCATATGTACATACGTACTTATAACGAGAACTCCAAATAAAAATTTGGAACTAATTACATATTTACAATGAATGAAACTATTTTAATATTATTAAGCCCAAACCTTTTCCGTATTTAGAGTTGGCGTTGTTGGAGAGCTACAAATGTGATTTGATTGGCGTTTTAGAGTTCAATAAAAATATATAAAAAAGTGTTGAAGCTTTGGGCTGTTGGCGATTTAGTATATTGACGTTATCCCGAGCGCACTGTACATGCATACTTACTTATATGTATGTATATAAATTTGCGTAATGTGGACATGTACTACAAAGTTAAACAAAAAGACGTTTTGCGGAAGTTTGGCAAAAACAAAACTAACCAGAGATACATATTTATTAGGTATTATGACGAATGATAAATTCTTTTATTTTGCACTTACCACACACTAAATTCGTATTGCACTTTTATTTGTGTATGTATGTATGTATTTTTGTGTAGATAAATGCACTAAAACTTATTTTTAATTTGCAGCTTCAAACATCCGTTAGTGAAATATTCAAACACGATTTCTTTTTTTTTCGTTTCTCTAGTAAATACAATATACTTTTGTATTGTTTAAAATCGAATCTTTATTGATCACTAGACCCCAACTGAAAAAATATAGTAAATATTTCTATTCAGTTCAAGTTGATTATACGTTAATAGCGTAAATACATACATACATATATATCTACGAATATGTATGTAGTTTTGGTTGACCGAAGATGAGATGGTTAGCGAGCTAAAATACCATGTAAGGCGACCAGGTAACTGACGTTTTCACCGTTAAGCCGCAACTGATGCAAACCTGGGTATAACAACCAAATATTTTTAAGTCGTATTCAGAGTGTATTTTATTTGTTGATGCATAATAGCACTCAAAGCGTGTGTGCGACTCGAGTGGATTACACTCAGTGTGGCCATTTAAGATGTGTCCCTTTGCTCAAGCAATGTTGATATTTTTAAATTTATTCTAAGCCAACAAAAGTAACACAACTGCTACAAGCATACCAACATACATACGCACATACAAATATGCCAAATAAGAGATACAGCGATAAATTCAATATTACAACCACTTTTCATGATTCTTTTACATGGAATTTAAAAAACTAAAATATTTATGGATCTAGATGTCAAAATAAAAACTTATTTACCATCAGTTATAATAACTTTCTCCTTTTCTAGTCGCTATTGTCTTAAAAGAACACTTTTTCTTTTCAATTCTTAAAAAAAAAATTTATTTTTGTCGAAACATTGTTTTCCGCAAACAGTAGTTTTAAATGTTTTTTATATAAATTTTTATGAATTAAAAATTTAAATATTTTTTTAAATATTTTTTATAAATAAAAAAAATTAATTAATTAAAATTAAATTTATGAAACTATTTTTGCATGAAAACTTGGTTTCAGTTTTAGTATAAAAAACATTTTTTTTTTGTCAATAAGACCTTTAAAATTTTTTTATGTAAGACATACATATAGATACACATTTTTTTGTTTGTTTAAAAGTATATATTTTTATACGAAAATGAAAATATTTCTTTAACAGAAATGTTTTTTTTTTGTTCCAGCAAAATTTCTTGCCAATAAAATCGCAGTAAAATTACATCTTAAAAGTGAAAATATAAAAGAAGGAGATGTTTAAACGCTTCTACCGAACAGGCACAAGCACTTACAACACACTTAATCTATTACAAAATAATTTTCAATATGTAGAGATTTTTTCGATTTTACAGATACAATTTTGTTGGCTTTGGTAACATTTAATAGCACACATTAAAATTGAGTTACCACTCACAGTAATAATAAGCTTGGATAAGAAGTCTCTTTTATCGTAATTTCTCTCTTACTTAAAGTCACTCTTTGTCCATATTACTAATAAGAGCGTTTTTGCAAATTAACAAAAAGTCAAGAGTTTTAAATTGAAGTCTTCTTTTCTATAATGTTAAAATAAGCAAATTTGCTTTTTTGTCGCAGTCTGCTAAAAAATCTAGGTTAAGTTCGATACATTTTATGAAACAACAATTTCTTTTTATTTTCGTTTCATTGACAAATCTCAAAACTGTTGGCAAGGCCACTAAAATACATTAAAATCTTATACATACATATACTCGTATGTATGTATGTATGTACACACATATATCTGCATATACATACATACATATACTCACTAAAAAAAAATAAAAGAAAGATTTTAGATTAATTCAATACTTAACGGTAAAATGTGTTTAAAAAGGTTTGCTTAACTAAGAAATTATATATGAGACTATATACATTCATACATATATACATACATACAAGGTGTTTATTTTGCGTGCCGTTATAACAACATAAGTGAGTTTTTGCATACCAATCATTGATTTTTTTCCTTTCAATATCTCCAATTTCCCATCTCTGAAAATCTCATCTGTTGCTAAAAGTACAAGTGCGATTTTCTGGTGTTCTGTAAATCCCACACCTTTTTGCATTTTTCGGTCTGATTTTTAGTTGCCTAAAACACAGCCAAACCGGTTTTTTTTTCTTTATTTTGACTGTTTTGAAATCACAAAAGCACATAAACATTTTTCAGCAGAAAAGGTGATTTGAAATTTTTTAAATTTTAAAGTACGAGTATTTGTTTTAAATCAAATAAGCAAATGCATAAAAACTGTATAACGAATACATCGAGCAATTTGTTTAATTAATTTATTAAAACGATAACAAAGTGACTTGATGAAGTTGTTGATGTACCTGAACGTTTCCAAATTACAAAATTTTATACACCGAACACCTTTCAAATCCCTCTTATAAACTGTGATTTTCAGAACACACCCGGTAGAGTTTTTTGACACAAGAAAAAATATGTTCTTCTTTTTGTCATTGTCAAACTAATGAAGAATATTAAATATTTCAAGTTAAGAAGTCAAGTCAAAGCAGATAAAGGAATTGTACAGATTAATTTAATCAACTTAAAGAATTGTTACATTTTTGTCCGCCACTGTACATCGCTGGTCATGTGTATCGTTACAAATTTCTTTCACTACTTAGAAACATACAAAATATTTGTTTTAGTACGATTTTCTGAACTTTGTCTTGCTGTTATTTTTTATATCACTATATTGATAACTGTAGAAATTTTCGGCTGGACTTTGGCCTCTGAGCGCGAAGTTTTTCAATACCGATAAACACCCCCTTCCTTTAATTTTAAGTTTTGATTAATCGCTCGTAGCACTGCTCTAAGTATTTGTTTGTTGTGCGAAGCAATACATTTTATTTATTGAAACAAAGAGCTTCAAAGAAAGAAAATAAAACTTAAATAATAACAAAAGCAATTTTAATTGAATGGAAAAGCAAATATTTTCACTACATGTTAAAGTTAATGCCCTACAGTGGTCAAAGTAATGTTTGTTGTGTGATTTTAGCTGCTGCAAGTCCACAATCGAGAAAATAATCTTAAAACTAATTTCTTTTCCTCTTTCGGAAATTTTACTTCTCTTATCTTTTTTGAATAAAGTGGAGATCAGTGACAGAAGAAAGTAACAATATTGTTACATACTTATCAAACCTTTAAACAAAATGTTTATGCATAATAAATCCGCCATATCTTTAGACTTGGATCTGCAGACAGTTTAAATCCATCAAATCCTTCAAAATGATAGGCTTAAATTTCTGAATAATTCACACTATCATTAAATAATTGCTGGAAACATTAAATAACTGTTTGCCACAGTCCTGAGGTTTCATATTTTAAATAAAAATTTTGGAGCCTGCAAATTTTCAAGCAAACATCTTCTACATGATCAAAAAGGTGGCCGGTAGGTCACCAGTAAAATCATAAATTAACTATAATTGCACCAACAGCACGAGCGAAATTCAATTAAAAAGTTTTTATTGCTTTAAAACAAAACATTAAATAACTTAATGATAAGAATTCTTAAAATTTGTTTAACTTTTTATTGCTCAAAATTGCCACTAAAAAAAGAGAGTACAAGGTGATATTACTTGTATTAGAGGGAAAGTGTGTCGGAAATATTAGAGCAAAGTCGAAATGCAAGCACCGTTTTTATTGCAGCATAAAAGCCCATTTGTACAATATGTTATTAATATTTTATTATGTATTTTTCATTTACATTATGCATGTATGTATGTATGCATTTGTTCTTTTCTGGAATTCAAATTTCATTATCAGTTGAAATATAAAAGCTTGTTTGTCAAAATTAAAAATAAAAGAGTGTTCCCATACATGAAAAACTTGCGGAGAAATTTTTGTTATAAGGAACTCTGCTTAAAAGAATCTTTTTGAAAAAGTACATTTTTACAAAATTCTATTTTATAATATACTTTTTTTAAAGTACGTTTTTTAAATAATCATTTTTAAATGGTATTTTTTAAAAGTTACTATGTAACGAATGTTTGTTTAAAGGTCCATACTTTTGTAAGGTAAGTATTTTCTATAAAAGAGAAATTTTTAAAATATATCTTTTAAAGACATAAAAAGAAAAATGTTTTTAGAAGATACTTTTTTTTTAACCACATTTTTAAAACATACCTGTTCTAAATGCAGTTTTTAAAAAGTGCCATTTTTAAAACGCTGAATCTCTGGCGACTAAAAAACCCAAGTAATTTCAGATAAGTCATTACCATTAATTTTAAACTTATTGGAATCAGTGCCAACGAGGTTGGAGGCAGTTATTAAAATCACGTGTTTGGCCACAAAGCACTAATGAATAATGAATAAATTATATAAAAATAGCAGCTTCTTTTTTTTTTTGGTACCATCTTAAGAGCTACAAATTTGGCGGTTTTTTGTTTATAAATGATTTTTTTCAATATTTTAACACAACTTGTTAAAATATATAGATATTATTAAAAATTAAAAATATGTAAAATATTAAAGTTTATTTAAGTCTAATGGCTGTCCGAGTTTTTTTTGAGCAACTGTATTTGTTCTTCTCTATTTTGAATTTTTTCCAATGCAGAACGAAAATGTTTCAGTGTGATTTGTTCTAGCGAACAGGGCTTGTTAGGAAAGTGAAACGAAACATTAACATTAAATATTTTAAACCTGGATGGAATATATTTAAAACGCGTCATTTCCAATTAAATAAATTTAACGTTTCGTGTAACAAGTCAGATTTTTAAACTTTAGTATGCGGGCGTGTACCTTTCCGAAAAATAGCTATTAATTTAAAATCTTTGAAGATTTATTTTTATAGAAAATCAATTTTAATAACATTTTTATTATTTTTTATAATTGTTAGTTACACTCAAAATAAAATTTTAGCAAACACCTTTTAATATTCTTCTTACAGATTTCTAATTACATATGTACGTATGTTTGCAAATCAGTTTAAAGTTTTTCAACACTTCTTCGAAAAGCAAATACTTTGAGGGAACAATTTCTTTTTAAAGAAGTAAGTTTTATAATAAAATCTTTTCAAATAAGATGTATTTAGATGTGTACACTTTTAGCTCTTATTGAAATCAGTAGAAATTCTATCTAGTTGGAATAGTAAAATCTGAACTTGATTGGACGGAGACACAAAATGTCGCGTTGATCATTCCATTCCGAAAGTCGTATTAGCTATTATTAGCCATCAAGAACTCACTTTCTTTAACTAAATTAATGTCAGATGTAACATTAAAAATAATTCTGCCGCTTTTAAGGATTAGAAGTTTCATTAACACAAGTCTGCTAATTAATAAGGTCAAATGAAGTTTATACAATTGTAGAAATATGTTAATGATGCCGAAAAATGCACGATTTGCAAAACGTTAAAAAGTTACACTAAACTGGTGATTTCAAATTCGTCACTTTTACAAATTTATTTATAATTTATAAGTTGGCGAAATGTACATTTTTAAGCAAATGTTGGTAAATGAAAAGATTATTTTTTCAGCGTTTTATTCGAATTCCAGACACAAACAAACACACGCAGCCAGTTAGCCAAAGTGGGTGATCCGTGATCCCAAAATTGATGTAAAAATATTTACATCTCATGTTTGAGTTATAAATTATTTGAAACGGCCTAAGTTGACGTCTAATTATTTTTAATATTGTACAAAACTGCCGCAGCTTTTGTTTTTAGGATTGTCCACCAATTTGACAAAATCTTGATGCGAAACTCACAAAATTATACATTTAATTTATATAACTTTTTTGTTAACACACTCCAAACAAGCATTTTCATTGTATAAAATACTAATTGTTAGCTAGAAACAATTAACAAAACGAGGAAACAAGCTTTGTTTTATTGTAACACATTAATTTGTTCTGTTTTCCATCAAGATGGCCCTCTCTATGACCCTTGGCTTTTCGACTTTTTGGCGGCTTGGATGTAAACATTTATGAAACAACATTCAAATGGAGCTCTTACCTGCCTAAAGTGATTAACTAATATGTAGTGGAAGTTATTTTCAGTAGTGGACTTGTGCTATAAAGAACAAATACATACATATATATTATATCATATTTTGCTATCAGCATGAAAACGAAATTATTGACATCATTATTAATGATAGATCGGTAGGCTATTTGCTATTCGTTCGTTCTTAGTTTGTGTGTTGGAAGAATAAGATTGTGAACTACCGACTACATACATACATACGTATTTTATTTGAATTAAAAATACATTTTCCGAATGCAATGATAAGAAGTCAAGTCGACTTCGCCCAATCTTCAAGTTCGACGTTGGCGTCAATTTTCGTCAACAGCAACTGGACAACACAGCAATAATACGGTATTAATCACATAATCGAAGTGTTTTGTTTCAGTTGCGTTTTTGGTTAACTAGGAACCCATTGTCATAATCGAATTTTAGTCGTATGAAACACAGTGAGTGGTGAGGACGCAAACGTGACCAGAACAAAAGTTAATTCAACTCCGTCCGTTACAATAAATAAAACAACAAAATAATTTTAGTTTTCTTTGTTTCATCGAGTCCTCTGATAAAAATTTATAAGAAATTTTAAGCCAAAAAATACTCGTACTAAAACATTTTCAGCTTGTATTGTAAGTGCTTACAAAAATTAAACGAAACTCTATTTAATCACGTTTAACAAAAATGTCAACAATAAAGTTAATGGTGATCAAAATACCAACATACAAACGTATTTAATTTCGTTCATATTTGATCAACAATAATAACGCTCACTAATAAGACAATTTTATTGTTTAAAAGAAGAAAAAAACGAATTTTAAATTAAAGCTGAATTTCAAACGCAATTGAATTTAATTCTGTTTGTTTATTTCAAATCAGTCAATATGTCGAATGCAAATAGCGAAGAAGCCTTTAATATACGCATTGGTTACTACACGCCCGAAACCCTGGAAATTGCCAAGAATGAATTGCGTGAAACTCCCGAAGTAAAAGAAGCTGCCATAGAAGAATTACGCGAACTGCTTCATTCCTGTCCAGACCTTCACTACAGAGATGATGATGATTTTCTGATAATATTTCTTAGAGCGTGTCATTTTTATCCCCAGAGCGCTTTCGAAAAGGTATGTAGCTTTAGAAAAGGAATCTCTTTTTATTTTTCGGTTAATTTACAACTTTTTATTATCGCATTTATCTAAGTCGCAAATAGTTTGATTAAGGACTTGCTTGAAAAGCAATATATAAAGTAAAGGTATACAAAAAGGTAAAATTTTTCCGATATTTTTCGATCAAAAATAAAAGTTAAAACTTTACTGATATTTTTCAGTCCAAAGCGAAAGTCAAAACTTGAATTTTTTGGTTGATAATATTTACAACTGATACATATGCTTATATTTGATTGAATGTTGCCTTTAAAAGATATATTTAGCAGCAACAATATTATTTAAAGGTTGTCAAACAAAAATTGAAAGAAACTAAAAAGCAAAAAATAGTTCAAGAAATAATTTTGAATTTTAGATCTTCTTAATTGTTTAACTTGTTGTTTTTTTTTTAATGTATAACTTATTTGAAATATACATATATATAATTATAAACTTTATATTATATAAAATAAAATATTATAGAACTCAAGATGTGACGCCTTAATGTTTTGCAATTTAAATATTGAATTAATTTCCATATTTCTGCTTCGAGTTTTATTTTAAAATACAAATGCACATACAGGCATACAGATATACTTATATATTGTAGTTGCGCTTTTGAACCTTTGTCTTAAAAAATTTGATAAGCTTTAAATTGGAACGGTACAGTTACTAGCCAACGGCTGATATAAATGAAATACAGACTGTCATATCAATGGATTTTAATTTCAAAATAAACAAAAACAAATGAAAGAAAAAGAAAAGTCATATACACACATATCCACATACATACATCAATGCAGCTGTGCCTGGAGAAATGTAACTGCATAGGTCAAAAACCCCGAATAATGAATAAATTCCTCGAAATAATATTGAATCAAAAACACATACATACATATATGTAAGTATGTATGTACATATGTATGCTTAGATAGATAATTGTTAACATTAGAAAAAGAAGTTGAAAATCCTTCCACCAAATGCTCAAACATTCTATTTAAGGTTATCAAGGCTTTCACCATTTTGGAAGATTGTTGCTTTTTTGTTTCATTAACTACATATGTATGTGCATATCTCTGTTCTGTGCATTTTTAAAGGTCGAAATTGGATTTGCGCCCTGTGCCAGTGAAAAATTGCACACAAAACACACAAGTCTGTACATACATACATACATACATAAATATGTATGTACGTATGGTTTAAATGTTTTCAAATGTAGACAATTTGAAATGAATTGTTTATGTAAAAGAAATTAAAACAATGTCAAATGAAATACAATTTGACAAAAAGTATTTAAAAAGCATTTGAAATATATACGAGAACATTTATATACCAAGTATGAGGGAATTTTTCATTGATAGTTCATTATTGATAGCCTACTCGACACGCCAACGATATATCTATGGATTTTTCATAGAACTTTTTATTGGCTGTCTTGGCTTCTAGATAAAATAATAAATAATAGTAATAACATCAAGCCATTAATTTTTGAAATAACATTTTGGTGTGGAAATTAAAATTGAATATAAAGAATCAAATCATTTTAACTTATAGCAGTTTAAAGGCTTTATGTTCTTATGTTCTTGTAAATATTCCAGCCACATTGCTTTTGCTTGAACTCTTACAATATCACAGTTTCTCTTGATAATCTTTTTTCTTTTGTACTTTTTATTTTTAATATAAAAACTTGTTGAAATTGTAACCAGCAAAATATATGTGCTTTTATGTTATTTTATCCCTTCCGAACATTCTCATCTATTTTTTAAATACAAGCCCTTTAAAAAAGGTCCAAATGTATCTGCCATTGCATTCAGTAAATGCATATTACATGGCAGTTCAAGTTTTAAAGATTTCAGGTTTACCCATTGTTACCTACATATTTTGCTAAGTACGTTTTTCAAAACGAAAATATTACTCACTTGAAACATTTTCAGCGAGAAAGAATTTCGGTACTACCATGTTCTTGATATTTTTGTTATTCAACGTACCCAACCACCCTTTCTGATAATTATTATCTGAAAAGAGTTAAAAATCGTTCACAAGAAAAGTGCTAAGAAATTATATTTCAATTTTTACTTACTTTGCCCAACTTATGGTTAAAAACTCCATTTTTGCGATATTTTATGATCATTAATACTTCAGATAGAGATAACCTTTTTTAATCTTTATGACATTCCCCAATTGCAGATGAAAACTACAGCCACCTTCCGTAAAGATAACGCCGCTCTTTTGCATGGCCTGGTCATCGAACAAGTGAAAGAAAAATTTGTAAACTTTGGCGTTATAAATGTATTGAAAAATTGCGATCAGCATGGACGTCGAGTACTAATTGTTAACTGTGGTGAATTTTGGAATCCCAGTGATGTGCCTGCTGATGATGTTTTCCGCATGCTGTATATGGTACATATTGCCGCTCAGTTGGAAGAAGAAACACAAATTCGTGGTGTGGTTTGTTTAATGGACTTTGATGGTCTTTCAATGAGACAAGTAAAAGCGTTGTCACCCAGCTTCTCAAAACGCTTATTAACTTTCATTCAAGACGCTATGCCGTTGCGCATGAAAGAAGTACATTTTGTAAAACAGCCCTTCATATTCAAAATGGTGTGGGCGCTATTTAAGCCTTTCGTCCGTGAGAAATTGAACAAGAGAGTATGTTGCTACTTAAAAATTATAAGTCTATTCAAACTTTACATACATTTTTTTCTTTATAATCCTAGATGCATTTCCATGGCAGTGACATGAAATCGTTACACAAGTTCTTGTCCCCTGAAATTTTGCCTGAAAATTATAAAGGAAATCTACCAAAAATCGATTATGATGGTAAGGATTGGTTACCAGCTGTAGAAAAACACACAGACTTTGTGAAAGAATGGTCTGAATTTGGCCCTGCAAAGTGGTAAACATTCCTTTAAGTAAATTTTTTTAGAATTAAATTGAACATTCCTTAGATATTTGTTACAAAAATTCGTTTTCCAATAAGTATAATTAAAAACAAGAATAAAACAGTTTATACAAATTTATAATACAGTGATTTTTTCTAAGTGTTTATTCGTACATACACATGTATTTCATTTTGAATGCAATACGATAAGCAACAACAAATTGTACATGATTTCAGTTTTTAAAAATTTTATGACGGGACATTTTCTTTTTACTCAAAGTGAGTAAGAGCTCATTTATTCAAATATTAAGAAAGTTTTTAGTAAAAAAATCAAAAATTTTGTAAAATCTACAAATTATATTTTCCCTACATGAACATTGTTCAGTGACATTTTGGTATTGTAGGTTCAATAAGTAAGGCTTTAGTTTATAACAAAACCAATATATAAATAAATTTTCTTAACATAAAAAAACAAAAGAGGAATCCATATTAATATTAAATAAATCCAATAAAGGTGACTAATGCTGTAAAGTATGGCTCTATTTACTAGTTGGGTGGTCTGTTGGTGTTATTAAAATTCCACACTTCGTTGAATGCCAACCACGTTTTATAAAATGATGGCAGGATTTTCCGTTACTTTATTTTACGTATTGTGTGGGAAGCAGATTCTTAAAGAATCATAGAAGCAGGATCTTCAATAAATTCTTGGAAGTGTTGCAACCATTTAGCGGCGACGGCTCCATCAACAGTTCTATGGTCGGCCGATAAGGTAACCTTCATTACATTGACTTCCTTAAATCTTAAATAGAAACATTAAATAAAAAAAAGATTGTTATTAATTTTACGGCACCGCATCGTGTTAACTTACCCCTTAAGACTGTCAGGATCTGCAATTAATTTCTTTTCGGTTGTACCTACTGCTAAAATGCAAGACTGTGGTGGATTGATAACGGCGCAGAATTGTGTTACTCCTTAAAGTATACAAGAGATTTAAAAGGAGTTTTAATTGTGATAATACACAGGGCGTTCACGATTTTATTTCTTAAAGTATCGCAAAATTGCGACCCTACCTAATTGTATTTCAATCTTCTCGTTTTTACTTATCAGATGTAGTTGGTTTTCATTTCTGTTTCAACAACAAAGTTTCTGAACTTTTTGATTTTGTAGTAAAACCAGTTACTTAAAGCCTATAGTTTATTCAAAGTTTAATTTTTCCTCGTTCCGGCAAAAGGATGTTAGAAATAAGTTTAGCTTTGTATTCGACAGGAGTTTTTAGATGGGACACTTTTAAATAGTATCATAAGCACTTAAGTATGTACATACATACATATATTAAACAATATTTAAATCAGAAAATCTTTCTGAATAACTTTCGATGATATATATATATGATATATTATGGATTGCAACAGAACTTTCCAAACACGATTCTATCTATGGTTTTAACCTATTGCTGTCTAAAAATTTATGTGTGTACATATGTATGCAAATTGTGATATACTCGATCGGTTGATATGCCTTTGCATTTAACTTTTGTCCTCCACTGATAACTTACTTTCTCTTTAAAATATTCAAAAATATTTCACTTACCAAACATTCCTAAATTAGAAACACTAACAGTGCCACCTTGGAATTCGTGAGGTTGAAGTTTGTTGTCTCGAGCTTTACCAGCCAATTCCTTTACATTTTTCGAAATTTCAACAACACCTTTGCGGTCAGCACTGAAAACTATGGGTGTAATTAAACCTTTGTCAGTTGAGACTGCAACAGAGACGTCCACATTATCAAACCTAAAAGAGTTCAAAAATTTAGACATTCTGTCTTATAAGATTAAACACAAAACTATTTAGTTATTTGTGAAATATCTTACACTGTTATTGAAAAAATAATTTGGGTAAATTTGGTAAATGGCACTTTTTATTTGTGCTTGATAAACAAATGTGAATTTAAAACTTACTGTCTGATAACGTTGCCCATCCAATAGGAGTTTGATTCGGGTACTTTACGACATGCGACGGCGGTAGCTTTAATAATGAAATCATTGACAGACACCTTGACTCCCTGTTTCTCGTATTTTTTATTTACCTTAGCTCGGAGCTTCATAAGCTGCAAAAGAATAGAAAAATATTGTATCAAAACCTTGTTTTTAGAATTCGTAAAGAAAACTACATCTACCTTATCCACTTGGCACTCTACGGTGACGTAGTAATGAGGTATTTGTTGTTTTGATTCCAGTAACCGCTTTGCAATAACTCCTCTTATGTTGCTGACAGGTATATCAATGTAACCTCCTTGGGGAGCTACTGCCGTTGCGGCGGCGGGTGCTGCAGCTGCTTGGCCTGCAAGATCGGAGGATTTAATTGAACCATATACACCACTGCCACGTCCTGCATGCAAAGGTAGTTAATTAGTGCAAAGCATATAATGGTTAAATACATAAAAGGGAACTTTTTGAAATAAACCTTCTAAACGTAATTGCTGGACTTCAGCCAACTTTTTCGCCATTGGACTGGCGTAAACGCGTGGACCACGCTGTTCCACGGCGGTTAAAACCTTACCACCATCAGGAAAAGGAGCTGCAGGTGGTGGAGCAACAGCGACTACTGGGGTTGGTGGTGGTGGTGGCGGAGAAGCAGCTGCCGCCGATGGCGCAGGTGCAGCTGCTGGTTTCGCTGGTCCACCACTGTCCTTGAAGTCCTTAAAAGCAGCTATATCACTTTCTTCCTGGACTATAATGCACACCAATTTTCCAATTGCAACATCTTTGGTGCCGGCAGGAATGACAATCTTTGCTAAATACCCTTCTTCAGGAGTTTCAAAACCCATTGTGGCCTTATCGGTTTCAATCTCAGCCAATAAATCACCTAAATTAAATTAAAAACATCGTCAAGTTCATTAAGTTTTTACATATTATATATGTATGATACCTTCGTTTAGTTTATCGCCTTCTTTCTTTTCCCAACTGACAATGGTACCCTGGTCCATTGTTGGTGATAAAGCTGGTAGGGCTACTTTAATGTGATCGGGATAGTCGGCATAGGCACGAACAAAATTTGTATTCCATATTCCCAATGGTTTTGAATGTTTTGCTAAGATTTGTCCTCTAGACCTTTAAAGAGAAATAAATAAAGAAACCATAAAATGTTGTAGAACGTGTTTACAGTGCGATCGTGCAGCTTATACCAGTGGCAACATAACAATTACTAGATATACTTAACTTCGTACACAATCAAAATTTAAATGCATAAATTTCCCTCCACTACAAAAAAAAACAATTATTGATACACAAACACATTATCAAACACACCTATATATTGGCAATAAACAAAAATGTAATATATGTGCATAGGCAAGGCATACGTAAACAAATCAGGTGTTTTGGATTTTTACATTTTGTGATACAAATCATATTATTTCTTATCAGAAACGTCATAATCGATAGAGGCATCATTCGAGTGATGGATGTTGGCAAATTTTGCCTTTTCAGTTCCTCTCAGTCTAAGATCAATTGAAAGCGACGATATATTTTCCATTTCGTCTGTTGTATTCATAAAGATTTGTTACGTCGTATTTTACTTTTCCATACAAATAAATGTAACAAACTAAAGCTTTTTTCTATCTTTTTGCTATAATGAACAACTGACATTGGGTTACACAACAATTTATAACCTTAAAAACTGCTTTCAAATTCAATTTGCAACATTTTTCTCATTGATTGTTTTAAATATAATCACGGCAGTTTTATAATTTAAATGCCCACCTTATCAAAGGTAAACTCCTGGCAGCTTGTGTACTAAGAACTCTGGCAGCTGTACGCGATGCCTTGGTCACCGTTCTACGGAAAACCCATTCGTTGCGGCTTGCAATCGTTCTCAACATTTTCCGGCACTATTTATCAGTTGTCAAATACTTCAAACTAATATTGTCTTAATTGGAGTTATTGTTGACACTTTTTTAAACAATTTGAACACTCGTTCGAATTATTTTATTTATTTCAAACCGATCTCCACCGACCTTTTTATTATACCTTCAGTAGGTCAAATCGTATCTCGAATCGAACTACTAAAAATTTTGTTTGACATAAGCATTTGACAAATCAAATTTGCAAAGTCAATATAATGCTTCTTCTTCGCTTTCAATCACTGGAATTTTAGCCAGGGCTGTCAAGTATTTATAAAAAAACGCTATACTAATGTTCAAACACGTTAAAAGTGTGAAATGAAGTTACCAGTAGAATTTTATAAGTAAACACAAGTTTTTTGCAAATAAAAAAAAACAAATCGTGGCTTGATAACTTATACACGAAAACAGCTTTTAGATCTTACAAAGAAGTGGTAAAATGGTGATAGACGTTTATTTATTAAAATAAAACGTGCATAAGTTACACATTTGTAAACACTAAAATCATTTTCATTATATTTTAGTACGGCAATTAGCGCGGTCTTTCCGTCTAACAATTTTCAATATTCATTCAACTTGTTGTTTTTGTTTCTTATCAAACTAGTGCAAATTTGTCGGTGAACTATGTGGCAGTTTTATGAGGTTAGCTTTTTAACTGTATATTAATTTTAAATAAAACCATTGATCGATAAATATTTACATATATGTATGCATGTATATATTTTTTGCTTAAACTTTATGTGGATACCTACAACGACTTCAATTCACTGTGAACAATTTTCTTGGTGTTCCATATATCACATAAATATAATATTTAAAAATTTCCTTCAAGTTGCAGCAGTTGTAACATTTTACCTGCACTAGCAATATAAAATATACATAAATAACTTAAAGGAACTTGAATTGGATAATTAACATTCTCTTGAAAAACAGTTGAACATTCAAAACTATTGACGGACTTTATTTTGAATAGCGAAAATAGTAAAAGTTGAAACACCGCACAATTCAAATACATTAATTGCAGTAAAGTAATTTCCACATTTTTAATTTAACTCATAATATTTGAAGAGCTTCAAATTCATTTTCTTGAAAAAATTCAATTCTGTGTAAACGAGTTGCAAACATACTTTTTTTAAGTAATTTGAGCATATTATTTATAACGAAGAGAAGTTAAATTGTTAATTTAAAATTTTCTTCGACTAATTAAATGTACCTCACATGGAATTTTTAAAAAGTCTTGCGCACTGTTTTCTTTTACTTACGAAAAACGAGTTAAAACGTTACAAAAATATTTTTTTTTTTTTTTTTTTGTTTCGTTTTATTTACAATCTATCCAAGGATAATAAGCAAATTTTATAAAATAAGTAATAAGAAAATAACATTCATTGTTGAACTCCAATAAGAACAACAATATACAAACAAAAATTATTAAAGCTATTTCAAGAATTTATAATATATACATTTTATACAAAATCTTAAAGTTTTATCTATACTAATATTTACATATGTATATGTACATATGTACACAGAATTTTATTTATGTATAATTGATTAGGTTCGAAATGGCAAGTCTAATATGTGGTTCCTTTTCAGTCTTCTTACTTCGTTTGTGTCATCTAGTAGCATTATTGCCAATGGGTTACAATGGTTACTCAGCCTCTCCAAGTAATTTTCGCTATATTTTCTAACTTCTTCTTTAATCATCGGAATTGATAAGTCGTCATGAATTGTTTTGTTTGATACAAACCATGTAGCGTTAACTAAGGACCTCAATGTTTTCGACTGAAATCTCTGTAGAATTTCAATGTTAGAATTGCTGGCCGTTCCCCACAACTGTATGCCATATGTCCATACTGGTTTTAACATTACTTTGTACAAAATTACCTTATTCTCGAGACTTAGTTTGGATTTGGGACCTAGTAACCAAAATAGGCGCTTGAATTTCAAGTTAAGATGTCGCTTCTTAGCTTTAATGTGGTTTTTCCATGTAAGCCTGCGATCGATGTGCAGACCTAAATATTTGACTGTGTCAGATTGCAGAATATCACTGTTGTTAATTGATACACGTGAGCAGTGTCCACGACGCAAAGTAAACGTTACGTGTAAAGATTTTTCAGTGTTGACTTTTATCTTCCATTTATTTAACCAAATTCCTATTTCATCAAGCTCTCTTTGAAGATATAGTGACGCAACGTCCGAGTCTGTGTCAGCAGCTAATACCGCTGTATCATCAGCGTAGGTTGCAACTAGTACATTATTTATTAAGGGCATATCCGATGTAAAAATTGTATATAAAATTGGGCCTAACACACTACCCTGAGGGACTCCAGCCTTGACAATGTAAATTCCAGAAAAATCTCTGTTGACCTTAACATAGTAATACCTTTCGCTGATATAAGATTTTAGTACTAGGTAAAAATGTGTTGGAAGTAGTTTTTTAAGCTTATATAGTAGGCCTGCATGCCAGACCCTATCAAATGCTTGTTGTACATCCAAAAATACACCTGAGCAATATCTTTTGTTTCCAAGGATTACCGTATAAAATTTACTATACGATGGCATCGTTACAAAAATATGACAAAAATTGCTATATACTTACAAGTAAGTTCGTATAGTTTTATTAAAAAACAAATTAGCATCAATATATTTTATTTATTTATTTATAATCTATTTTATAATAATAAACAAATTTGTTAAGTTTAAGAAATAACATGTCATTGATATATGTACGTACATACGTATATTATATATACATACATATGTAATTAAATAGTTAGACTTGTATATAGAACTAGTATAAATAATAAACATTATTAAATGTAAATATATATCCACAAACTTTAATTTGCTTTATATTATTAGTTTTTAATATTAAGATCCAATCTTTAGAAATTCTCCAGCGTTGTAGCGACAGCAGTCTAGACAATAGTGCTAACAATGACCAAATTAACGCTTTCAGGCAGCGGAGTGTAATTACTGATATATACATTTATGTACATATATAGGAGATTACTGAAGAATTGAAGATAGTCCTTGTTATTTCGGTTTCTACGGAAGGTAATTTCAATTCGTCATGTAGAGTTTGGTGTACTGCGTTTGTGATTGTACGCAGGTATTCGACTAGATGTTAAGCGGTAAATATTTGTTCCTAGCTTTTCACAATGATTTAAAAAAAGAAAAATTCATATACATATTATGTATGTCTATAAGGTAGTTGTACACTATTAATTTATTTTTTCAGTAGAAAAATTTGGAAAAGTAAATTAACACTTTGGTAGCCATAACCGTATAGTATTTATTATAATTGTGTTAAGTTTGTGTAATTTTTATATGTACATATGTATGTATATACTGTTATAAAAATAATGTGGTTTAAACTTTAATTTAATTGGGACTAATATTAGAATGAGACAGTTTTTGAAAACAACAATCAGTGTTTATTCTTTCGAGTCTTAAATAGATAAATATACCCAATAATATTTTACGCGTTTTGTGAAAAATTAAAAAGGTTGTGAAGATTCGAAACAAAAAGGGGTATAAAATACTATTTCAAATGAAGTACAAAATAATATATTTAAAAAAACGAAGGGAATAAAGCATTTTATACAGGCGCAGCTCTAAGGGATATTTAAATTAATTTTACAAATACAAAAAAAAAATACAATCAATGATGCAAAGTATTTCGCAAATCCATTCCATTTTCAGAATGGATGGTCATTTAAAAAATAAAATTTGTTGTGAATACATTTCAGTGCATGTATATACATACATACATACATATGTATATGTACATACATACATACATATATGTATTTAATAATTTCTGTAAACAAGTTTTAATATTTTTATCTTAAATACGTACAAACGTTCAGTTATCACATGTTTTACGTAAAAATATTTTTATATTATTACATATTTTACCAAAATTAGTTTTTAGAATGTTATTTCACGCAGCATATCGGAGAAAGCAACTGCCTGCGAACGAAATAAGCACCTTTCAATTCCGTGTTCGGTAAACAGTGAGAATATTTTAAAATAGTAAAAGTTGTTGACATAATGTGTTCCAAAGTTTTACTCCTGATGAAGTCCTGTAATAGAAATATATACATATGTATGTATATGTACTAAATTTAATCAGAGTTAAAAGTTGATTCAATATTAAAACAAAAGAATTAAAATGTTGACACTCGTCTCATATTGAATGTACTTCAACATGTGCCGGGTTTTCAAGGCACCAGAGCACCTGATGAAGTACAATAGACATGGGACATTAATTCGATTTATTATACCATTACCTTCGACGCACAATTTGCACTGGATTAAGCTTATTATTTTTTTTTTTGTAAGTTTTAATTGGCGTGTAACATACGTATGATGATGATGGTGATTATGATGAAAATGATGTAACTATGATGTCAGTATCTAAAACTTCGCGCGCTACTTCAGGTACCTGACTGCAGCTTATTAAATATTCAGCCCCGGTCTCTGATTAGCGCGCAGAGTGCTAGACATACAATGTAAAATATATGTATACTTAATTAATTAAACAATAAAATTTAGTTTTCTGTTGGATTAAATCACTTATACCAAGTATGTGCATATGTATGTATGCATGTATGTGCGTGCGTGCGTGCATATACAAAAGCTAAGATGCACCATTAATGGCAGCATTAAGTGAGAACGTGAGCATTTCTTATTCGATAAATCATCATTCATCGTGCTTGTTCATAAATGCAGTGTAATAATAAAAATGTCTGTTCGTCGTTTAACCGAAAGCGAAAGAGTATGAGAAATTAAAAGAGATTTGCTCTTTTGTTCGTCTCGCATTGTATGACCTTGTGTTCGCAGCATGTAAAAAAAGTATTTTAAGGTTAATGATCTGTAATTTATTTGTGTAAAATAAGTGCAGAGGCATTTGTGAATGTCGTCTGCGCTTTTTACCAAAACCAATTGACTAAAGTTGCTTCAAGCTAAGCTTACTTACTCACCGCACTCTCAAATACAAATGCGAATAAGAAACCAAGAAAAGTTAGTATCTATGTGAAGTTATTGTATTAGGATGTGCATGTGTATGTATGTATGTATGTATGTATGTATGCATATGGGAGTAAATAAATGAAAGGCTTCATGTAAATTTAGGGTTGCCAGTTAATTTTCGATAAGCAGACCAAATACTGGAGAAATTTTCGAATTAACGATTATTTATAAGATTTACTATTTTTTCGTTCCAGCTTCTTTAAATGAACTTCCCCTTAAATATTATTGTGACTTATTTGTCCTATAGGAATGTACATAGTTTTCTAGATAGTTCATACATTTGGTTGACAAAACACACGCACTGAAACATCTGAATAGGTGAAAACTAAAAAACGAGTACACTCCCAATCAAACAAAATTTCAACTTAAAACACCGAATTGAGTTGCTTTTTGTTTTGTTTTTTTTTTTTTTTTTGGTGAGTAATTTTTGAAACTCGTTGCAAAAAGGATATGACGTCATTTTGCTTCGAATTTTGCACATTTGCAAAAAAAGGGTAAGAAACACATTTTTTTCCTTCTTAAGTTTTGTGTTGCTGCTGCAAAATACCTGTATAAGTTTTTATACTTAATATACAAATGTGTATTAGTTTACTTACAAATATACACTTTTTGTTTATTATACATATTGTGGACCTCGTTATGTACAAGACCCAGAAATGACCCTGGTTTTCTAAATTTGAATCGCTTCAAGGTATGTATGTATGTACATATGTATGTCTGTATGTACGTACATGTAGTCTCAGCCAATATAAAATAGATAAAAATGGCAAGCAGTGATCATTATTTGTATAGGTATTCTCTTTTGGTGCTCCCAGAAACCATATGTTTGTTTAATGTACATAAATATGTACGTATTTGTTATAATTCACTCCTCCTTTGCTGCACTCTTGTCGTGCGAATGCTGTAAGACTTTTTTCAATTTTGTTTGGCTTTTAAAGCGAGGTGTGTGTTTTATCTGCTGTTACCAAGCAGCAGAATGTGCCCGTAGTCATGTTTTTTTATAATATATATTTTTTTAATGAGCGCAGACGGCCTCTGAATTTCTTTGGTTTTTCTTTCTTATTTCTGCAGATAAAGATTCGCATTTACTCACAAATACAAAGAAAATACGATACACGTGCCCCACTACATTGAAAAATGGCAAACATTTGAATTTTTGCACAGCCATTATATACATAAATATCTACAAAAAGTCTTTGCTCGCGAACTATTCACAAAATTTTAAAATAGCTGGCGAAATCTGAAAGTTGTTCGAAGTAATTGTTAAAGCACATTTGCAAAAGTTTGAGTAATAATAAGAATGTATATGCATACACACAAACTATGTATGTATGTATGTATGTATGTTATTAGACCGACAACTGACGGGCCACTTGTTACTCTCAGCTTAGAAAATTTGGCAAATATATACGATAAGCTGTTGGTGTGATTTAAATTCTTTCATATTAGTTTTATTTTTCTAATTTATTTATTACCGATCTTTCGTTTAAAATTAAAAAAAAGAGCAATAGAAGAAGAGAACACGCACGAGCGATATAAACAAGAGATACGTATAGTAACTCTGAATGCTTTGGCATTTTTTCATCATTTTTGATATTTTCTTTTTACAAAATGCTTCTTATTTGGTATACATATGTATGTACCTATTCATGTGAGTATATTTTTATATTGAAGTATGATATGAGTGGATAAAGTATGTATATTGGTATGAACATGCAGAAAAGCAATGCGATGATTCTTCGTAGCTTCACTGGGTGGGGCACTCGGGACAAATATAACCTCACTTAACTGGTAAAGTATGAAAGCAGTTTTTTTCTTTAATTTAAATTTATTTTAAGTAGCTTAATAGTTTAAGTTTGTTAGTTTTTGTTTTCTTCATTCGTTCTTTGCGAGTGTTAATACATACATATGTTTATATGTATTAAGAAAAACAAAACTTACCGGCAAAATCCTAAACGTTTAAGATCAGTACTAACACAAGCAAAAGAAAAAATTGTACACGCTCACATTGTCAAACAGCCCAGACATTCAGCCATATGATAAGCTGTTTCTCGACTAGTACCATGGTATTCGCGATAATTCAAGCACAACCGCATGATTTTTTCATTTTCTTTTGAAATGCTAAAATACGAAAATGCCGGTCGTTTTATTTGTTTCATTCTTCTGTTCGGCTTGATTTCGTGAGATACCGACGACTACGTAGTGCAATGTACATTTGTTTCAACGATTGGCATAATTGTTGGGGAATTTGCACACCCCACTATTGGACAAATTAGTAATATATATATATACTTATATGTATCTACATACATAATTACATACGTATGTATGTATGTGCAAAGCTATTATGTAGGTAGTATGTTTAATAACATCGAACGGCATATAAAAGATTCTAAAGACAAGAGCTGATTTTTCCTTTTTGAAAGCAACTTTTATTAAAGCGATTTTTATTTTTCTAATGGCATCCCTAAATACTTAAGTGGCGATTTCCCCCTCTTCAAACATTATGTGTTCACTGTTCACATGCAGCTCTTTTTCGTTCCAAGTACTTATATTCATTTATAAGCAGTTGTAGCCGGCATTTTTTATATACATACATATACATATGTATATGTATGAAGTTTCGTTTCTTAAGTTTTTCTTGCGAATTTTGAATGTCTATGGCTCTGGTTCGCATGATGACATGTGTATGGTATGTACTTGATTTAAAGATGACGTGTTTTATACGAGTATGATCTGAACTCTGAACAATTATTCAACAAGACTTTCAAGTTTTATATGCTTTATTTTCTCTTCGTTGTAGTTTTTCTCCTTCTTTCCGTCGATATAATCCTAAAAATGTGCATTTGGTAGGTTGTCAATTTTTGTTTTTTTAATTTTATACATATGTATGTACATATGTATGTAGTATGTAAAATATTATTTTCACATTTGCCATGAGTCCAATGCATGATTACATACATATGTATGTATGCATATTTTTTAATAAAACAAATAATTGCGTCACTTAAAAGCTTCATATATTTTAGCAAATAAGGAAATTAAGTTAATTAAGAAAAAGTCATCTGGTAAGTATCTGAGGGATTCTGAAGTGGTGAAACCTATGTACATATGTATGTATTGGAAGGAAGTAAACCTAAAAACATTGTCATCGTCATTAAAGGGTTTTATTTCCAAGTTTACATACGGCGAAATCTTTGAATGTAGTAACTAACATTCGCTGATATCGCCAATTCTTTTTTGTTTTCTTTGTTACGTTAAACAAATGCCGGGTTTGAATTTCACAATTAATTGCGTTTTGCTTAACTGAATTAACACAACGTTTTTTTAACAAATAAGCAAATGCTTGCCTCACCATGCGTCAGCTTCGACCACATACAATCAAACACAATAAATAAATTGGTGACGAACAGTGAACAAAAGTAGTTACTCATACATGTGTTTTTCTCTCTTCTGTTCTTTTTTTTTTGTTTTAATTTTTATCAGTTCATTTTTATTAGCAAATGTTCTTTTTTACTTTTTCTTTCAAACAATTTCACTTGGGTAATACATTTTTGTTCTCATATACATATGTACATTTGTTCCAACGAAATATTTTTCATCTTTTTGTTAAAAAAAAATCACGATAACACTTTTTGATAAAAGAAAAAATATATAAAAATCATGAGACTTCCATTTTTTTCTTTAACTAAAGCACGGAAAGATTTTTCAAGTAAACCGTACGGACCGGCTGTTGGCGATCAAATGAGTGGTATTCAATGTCGTCGTTCAATCAAAAGCCAAAAGTTTGCAAGATACATTTTGCTTTTGCTGCTGATTGCTGACTGCCTTGCTGGCTGCCGGCTTGGTGGCTCGTTAGCTTCTGGCTGGTCGACTGACTACTTTCTTGCTGGTTTGACTCGTATATAAAATTCGTTCGTTGATTTCGGTTTGTTCCATCCATGTATGTCTCATGTTCTGGTGACGATGTTGTTGCTATTGTTTTTGTTCTGCACTGCTGCTGCTGTTTGTTTGAGATGTGTTGTATTCGCTGGTTTATTGTTGTTGATGTTGCTGTACGAGAAGATGGAGACCAGACCAGACATTGCCTATAGTGAAATACAAAGGCGAACATGTACTACTTCTCGCATACACCAAAAACAAAAAGCAAATTGTACAAACATTTGTTGGTAGGATTTTGTTGGTGTTGCTGCCGTTGTTATTTGCTGTACTCACCCGTAGTCGCGACAAGACTTAAACCGTGTCTATGTGGTTTTTTTCATTTCTTTGTGAGGAACAATCTTTCGCAAATGCATACATATGCATGTACATATTATATTTTACATACTCATACATACATACATACATACATACATATGTATATAAATACATAAATTTGTATGTATTTACTTGTATCTATTAACAATGGTTTCTTGCCGATGTAGTGAAGTGCAAGGTATCTGTCTGTCAATCCAGTTCAGAAGGTTATATTCGCATGCTCCCTTGTTACCACAATTTATTAACCGTTTTAGTTTTTTGTTTTATTTTCTTTAAAGACTCCCTAATAATGCAAATTGTCATGCATACAAAAGATGAAATATTCAACCATATTTAATCAATTTCTTAAAATCCTCTATCTCACCGCGTGCAGTTTAAAAGTGACTAAATTTATGCACCACACCAGCCAAAACCCAGACCTTTAACAACGACAAAAGCTTACCGTATGATTTTTTTTCAATTTCTTGTCCTTTCAACCCTCTTTCCGTAATTTGAATTAACAGACATGTACATACATACATACATGCACAACAAACACACTTTATGCCGCGTATAAACATATTTATGCTACACGACGTACATAGATACGAATGTCTGTCTGACTACTTTAGCGAATTCTCTCATTTTCTTTTATTTGTGTGATTTTGCCGAAATTGCAGACATTCGTGTTTCCAAGTAATTTTCTAAAACGCAATTCCGAAATCACTTGACAGGTTTCCCCTTTAAGTTTCAAAATATTAAGAATATTGGTTTTTGATCAGTAAGTCTGGAAAACAGGTCTAAGAATCCTTAAATTTCGTTCTCTGTATTAAGTTTTTGTATATGCTAAAAAAAAAACTTCAAACTTATTAGGGAAAACAATTGCTGAACGCTTAAAGTTTTTATTGTTCCACTCTTTTAGTTGGGTTTTAGCGATTTGCATTAATGGTTTTAAGACTCCTATGAATGGAGAGCTACCTGGATATTCTAAATTTAAGTGTGTCTCTGGTACTGTGTTAATACATCATATACATACATATGTACACGCATAAGTAAGTAAAGCAGCCACTGAACTTCATAAAAACGGTGCACATAATTTGCAATAACATTTGGGAACAACTTGACTGAATATTTACGGATAACTATTCTAAAAGTGTTCATTTAAGATCATTTCAGCTGTTTTCACACATGGCATTATTGTGTACCAATGCAGAAATGAAAGACTACCACCGCATAACATACATACGTATGTATGTATCGTCACACATGCAAACATATCTATTCAAATTAGAAACTAACTCGTACTTAACGAATAGACTACATGCAGTCGGTGGACATAACATTATTCCAGTATTTTGTAAAACATCGACGCCCGTGCTAATCAATGGGTAGACTATCTACAGCGTAGCCGCGAATGGATCCTTTTATCATATTAATCTACAATCCCTGTATCATATTAATGTACAATGTGTTTGTATGTGTGTATGTACACAAATAGAAATTTCGATTTTCATAGCTTTTTAAGGTAATTTTTATTGTTAATTTTTTAAGGAACATTTTTGGTTAGTTCCAATTGTGCAGCTTTGAACTTACTATAATTTCGTTTAACATATCGATAATTAAGCAATTTAAAATAAATTTGTATTTTAACAAATATATGTATGTGTACCAAACGTCCTTGTAGTAATTAAAATTATTTCACCTTATTTTCTGATTTGTATGTGGTAACTCTTAAACTGTTTGCTTGTTACCCCTTCTCTATCTGCATCCAATTCTGTACATAATTCCACTGACGGTACTGATACATACATATGTATATAGAAATGGCGCAGCAAAGAGATAAAGCTTCTTGAATTTGGTTTTGGCAACAACAAAACAATAGCAAAACCTTATGATTGACAAAAAGTTAAAAGCAGGAGTTTGAAGTAAGTAGTTTTCACTGTCTGGTAGGTAGAATGACTGAATGATTTTGTGTATCTCTCCTATACATATTTTATTATGCATTCGTGTGTCATCGTCAAAGAATTAGAGGGACAGACTTTTACACACATTTATAGGTATATATATATATATGTAAGTAGTTTCTATATGCATTTTAGGTTTGAGAGAGCAAACGAAGAGAGCGAGTAAATTACAGACTTAACAAAATAATGGTTCCAATAAAATTTCGCGATTGTTGGCAGAATAAACCTTTATGTTCAAATATACAGTTGCTTAAATAAGTTCACTTACTGATGTTGGTGAGTTATTTGTTTTAATAGTCGTATTACCGTAATACTTTATATATAAGTATATATCTACATACTTATAAGTCATATATACATATGTATGTATATGGATACAACCATTCTGGCATTTTGGTTTTCCCTGTTTACGCTTCTAAGTAACTCAACCGTTGTCTGGTTGCCATCTAATATCGTGACATTAAACTTTACGTCCTTCTGAAACATTTCCACAATATTTTCTTTTAAAGTATTCAACAGAAAATAATTCAAGGGCAAGGCGGAGTTTTAATCAAAATTAAAAAAAATTAATTGAGAGGCTATGATTGGTTTTAAGTGTATTGACCGTAAAAACATTAAGCTTACGTATTGAATACTGTTTCACGATCGATATACATACATATGTATGTATGTATAACAGATATTAAAAAAAAAACTAAACTATAACAGAAATGATATACACATTTCCCGAATTTTTTTGTCAAAATGGTATTTTTTCAGTTCACAAATACTCTGCTTGCTTATAATAAAAACTGTAGAATTCATGCCGTCGACCACTGTCAATTGCTAGTACATATGTATGTATTTACAAGTCTATATGTACTTGCTTGCAGGCGGCGGTAGTTAAAGCAAGTACAATAGGAAAATGTTGTGCCTGACTGGCCTGACGAATGCTAGAAGCCTTTTTTAATATATACATATGTATTTATATACATATGTAAATCTATAAAACACATACATACATGTGTATGTACATATGCATATCGTTTAACATACATTCGTACATATGTATGTGCATGTATGTATGTACAGGGCTTAACAGACAAGTATTTTTACAGAATGTTATAAATGCAGTATTCGATAAAAGTACGCAAGTAAAATTAATCGCGTAGTGTGAATAAAAAATTTTATTAATTGTAAATTTTCTTCTTTTAAAATTTATTTCATTAATTTACAAACATTTTGCTCGTGTAAACTAAAACATTAGAAAGCAAAGTATGTACTTATCTATATATGTATGTATGTATATCTTTATATTAACAACTTTAATTACATACATATGTATGTATATGTATGTATACTTAACGTACAGTTTGTGTGTATGTAGGTTATGTCTGCATTTATATGTACATATGTATGTATATGTATGTATGTATGTACTTACATATATAATGTATTACATGAGTATGGAGCATGTTAATGTACATCAAATGTGAGAATGTACATATGTATGTACGATATCCAAAATTGAAGAGAAAAGCAAAAAATTCCTTTCATGTGCAGCAAAACCTGAAGATGCGCATGTGTGACTAATAATTGCCAAAAAGTTTTCTGTTGTAAAATTTTGCTCAATGACTCAGACTCATACACGAATTATGGCAAAACAAAGAAAAATTTTTTGCATTAAGAAATTATTTTAAGTTGTAACTTTCTTTGTTTTGCAAATTCAGCTTTTTTTAATTCCAGAAAAACACATACATACTTATGAATAATGTTTGTTTCTTGATATCTATTAAAATCTTAGAGCCTATTTAATCGTAATTTGGTATGACCCTTTTTCAGGGAGAGTCATTATTTTGCTGCGGTACAAATGGATGCCAACGCAAACAGGCTTCGTCGATTTTTGGAAATGTTCCTCGCCTTTTTATGCGCTCTTCATAATCATCTAAAACGTCCTATTGCAAAATAAAAATATTCGAATCAGTTTTGAATTTGTTTTCACAAGGTAAGAGATAAGTAAATTACCTGTTTTTTAAGAACTATATGCTTGCCTTTCCAATATTTCATCATACCCAAAGCTTGTAGGGTGCTGACTATGTCATAAGAGTATATCGCCATTTCCTTTTAAATACATACACACAAACATTTATATAACTGGCCCCACCTTATTTGAAAGCATAACTTACCTGTGAAACATCTTTTATACTTAAAGTATTCCCTGTTCGATTGCAGAGATACTCCAGCAATACATCCTTCCAATACGAACGATATGATATTAAACCTAAATCAGATAGAGGTTTCTCCGGGGAGCCTATTTTGCGCTCAACCCTGGTCAGCAGATAACCTTGAAAATATATATATTTTAAGTTAAAGTTATATACAAAAGCATAAAAATCGTTAGATCTAAGATAATAATTTGTGTTCCAAAAACAGTGGATCCAATAATTTGAAAAATATATTAATTTGATGTACGATTTGATCCGCTTTCTGCTACCCAGCGCATAGTGAGGCAGAAAGAAAGAGTTTTGTTTTGATCAGATTGAGTGGAAATCGCACAGACGAAATTTAGCTTAATATAATCTTTAAAATTAAAAAAAAAGAGCTGACCAGATTTTCCCAGAAAAAAATTGTTTATGCTTTAAAAATTCTATTCGCCATTTAATTATCACTTGAGTGTATGAAATGTGGTTGGTGGGTTGGTGTTCATGGTTATCAGTTTGAACGCCAACACTTGTGTACGAGAGCACAATACTCTGGACTTGAAATTGAAAAGAAGCTGGAAAACTGAATATTGATAAGGAAGATTTTTTCCCCCAACAAACACAGAGGTTTGGCATCAACAATCATTATTTTGAGAAATTCATTTACATATGTATGTATTTATGGCTTGGAAGAATATATAGAATATAAAAAATAGGGGTTTTATTTAGTTCCAAAGCAGTTATTTTTACATTATTTAATAAAATGTTATACTAAGACAAATTATTCAAAATAAACATCCCCATTAAACATTGAAGCTATTTTAATTTTTACCTGTTTTATTTGATTAATTTAGCCAAAAAACAAAAATTATGTAAGAATAAACCGTTTATCTTTTGTTGCTCGAAAAAAATTTAGGTAATTCATCTTTATCTAATGTGTATATTATAAGTATCCGCACGTTATGATAATATACATACATATGTATGAATGTATGCATATGTACATATTTTCACACCTAATTTTGTAATAAATATTAATTTCATTTGCAAAATTATTGACTTGCGTGACTTTGTGTATGCTGGGCATAAAAGTAATGTCCAAATGTTAAAAAAAAATCTAGAATTGAGAGTCGATTAAACTTGAGAGATTTTTTGTCCGTCGACATTCAAAAATTAGCAATTGACAAAAAACGACTTCAAGTTATTATTTCGCTGGCAGTCCGTACCACCTTTACAGCTCGAAGAAGATTATATTAGTTATAAAATTGTGTGGCTGTCGAGAAAGGTATTAAATTTCTTGTTAGCGTTTCACTCCTAATATAGGAGTTAATTCAGAATAATACTTTAACGAAAATATCTCTCTGAAAACTACTACAAGATGTTTGGCAAGCAATATTTGACTGTAATGGCTCCTTGTCATGTCTGGATGTTAAGTTATTTTCAAATTACATACATATGTACCTATCTCTCAATGCAAAATTTACATATGCACATACCATTTGCTTACATACATATGTACATACATCGTCTTAGTTTATCGCTATATTAGCTTTTGCATTTATGTATTTATGAGTTGGCTGATTAAAATATCCATATACATACATACATATGTATGTACGTACGGTATGTGAGTGATAAAATTTATTAATAATTTGTAGCCAAACCTTTTCAAAAGTTTCTGTTACCCAAGAAAACCTAAGCCACAATTTTTAATTACTTTATTGCACTTTTTTAATTGCATAACATATTCAACCTTCACAAAAATTTCATTTCAATATCTAGTTATAAATTGCATTTCGTACTAATTTAAACTATTTTCCTCACCTTAAAACTGCCCGCTCTTCAACTTTTGTTTTATTATAAAAGATGAATATTAAATTAATTTAAAATTTAACCATTTTTTTATACTCTGATTAAATCAAACAATCACGTACTTCGCAAAAAAGACGAACAAAAAAATAAACGAAATAGAATAGAATAAAATACAAAAAATGTGCATTGTTATCCGTTGGTATAAAAAAAAAATGTTCACTAGTCTAGACAGTAACGAAGCCGCCATCCTTCGCTCATTGTTGAATCCTAAAGTATGAGAAGCAAACAGCAAATGACCTCTTCTCTGTTACCACGACTCTTTGACTATCTCCTTATGTACTCGCATGATAATAATGATGATTACTCATTCTGACTCAATGTGACTAAGACTACGACAACAACAATCATAATGACAACAATAATAAAAACAACAAAAGCAATAAAAAAAAAATCAGCAATAAAAAGAACTCAGTTTAACTTTAGTCGTCCATTCAACCCAATATTCTTGCACGCTACTTCTTTCCGTGTGCAAAATATTTCAGATTTACACAGAGTGTTATACTTTAGTTTTTTTCATTTTTGTTAAATAAACAACACTAATGGTAGTATGGCTGGCCACAGTCACTCAGCTCTACATCTTCTACTACCATTCATTCATTTCGTCTACATATGTACATACTTCTACTTGTAATGATTTCGCTAAGCAGGTATACACAAACATACTTTTGGATACAAACACATGGACTCCTTAAATTGCAACGTTATCGACATGGGTAAAATGTTTCTGTTAGGGGGTTGTTCTCTCTGCTTACACCACGTACATGCATATGTATGTACGTTTCGCACAGAGATGTGTGCATACGAAATTACAGGGATGCCACTTAAAATTTTGAAAACAGGATCCTTTTTCCGTAATGAAATGTTACGTGTGACAACAGTGAAACGATTTTAAATTTTGACGATTAGCAGCATTTTGCTTTTTATATATTTTTACAATTCATTTGCGTTTACAAGCTATTGATATACATAGTTAGGAAGCTTATATGTACCTACTACCTACGCATGTACATATTTCCTTTGCAGGGATGGTCAAAACATTTTCGAAATATATTTGTCAAGCATCAAGTTTATCGTATTTTAAGTGGGTGTGGGTCCGACACATTGCTTGTGTTATACATATGTTTGTAAGTGATGTTAAAACGCTGGAGAGGAATGTTAAACAATCATAAACTTTAAATAAAATGTGATTTTTAACTATTTTAGTCCAATGCTTAACTGTTCGATTTGCTGTTACATACAGACAATATAAGGTTTATATGTACATACATATATATGTATGTATATATTTTCATAACAGTTTCAAGCTTTCTTTCAAGTCAAATGCTTGCATGCAAAATAAACGAAAACGATTTGGCATCTCGTTTATATTGCAAAGCTTATGATATTATTTGTTTATTGCTTTAAATTTGTTGGCGTCTAAATATCTACGAAGCCCCCATGTACTCACTTTACATCAATGAATTACTGTTACATGCTTTGGGGTTGAATGGAATTTATTCGTTGCTTACTTCGCAATTACCCCTTTGATCAGGACTGAAACGACGTAAAAGTTCTTGTGCGTTACTATACAAATAGCAGAAGCAAACACCCCCCCACCAACACCTAGAATAACGTCAACGTCACCGTCATTTTTCTGGCTGCAATTTTGTTTGTACGTCATGCGTTCAGACAAGGGTGCGTACATATGCGCATGCATATGCATATACATACATATGTATGTGTGTATTTGAAAGCATACATACGTATGTATATGTATGTATGTGTATATATAAACACATACATACACACATATGTATGTATATAATAACATTATTTTATATGAACGGGAGAGTGTGTTAACATTTTTTTGTCATTCTGATTCCTATACAATGTATAAGAATGGGAAAAACGTCGAGACGACTTTATCGATCCGTGTATAAGTGTTGACAATTAAGAAACCAAAAAAGTTTTTACATTTTAAATAATCGATTTGTAAGTAACCGAAAATTAAATGTAAAGGAAAGACTTACAATGGGAACTCATGGTTGAAATAAAAATGCAAATGTGTACCTGCTGCATAGAAACAATTTGAGTTAATCAATTAAAATTATTCAAACATTTTTTTCAAACAAAAAACAAGCAAAAATTACTTAAACTGAAATTATTTACTTTTAGTTTTTCTTAGTGGCTAAATGTTGAACTCCTCACAAAATCAGTTTTCCAGCTTCTATATCCTTGTTATTTGCAAATAAAGATGTAAAATGTTGCCAAATTGTTATTAGCAAATAAAATGTGTTAATTGTCTGGCTGTCTTTCTAAACAGCATGCCCGTATTAATATCCTTAAATATTTTTTGCTTAGGTTTAACAAGCAAACAATTTGTTATTGTTAAACTTGCGAATAACCGATAAACATTATTCGCTAATTTTTGTGTCATAAATAAATGTGGACGACGCCTTTTTGCTGTGACCTATCCTGACCTTTGTTGCCGGTTACACATACAAACATGTGTAAATTGGCAAAACAAAACAAGCAATTCCAAAGGCGCACACACGAACACACTCATAGATACAAATGTACGTACATACATAAATACATACATATGTACATATATACGGGCAGAAATACATTTCAAAATATTCATGCAACAATGAAAAAAAGTGCGAGTTTAATTTATTTTGTTGGCCAAAATGAAAATTTGCATGCAAAAGGAAGAAACAATCACACAAAAAACACCACACAAATATAAAAACGGTTTAAACGTTCATTTAAAATAATTAAATCTACTGTTACAATTATTTTAGGCTAAAGTAGACCTACAAGCGCATCAATAAATTTTTCCAAATATTTAATTCAATATATTTCCTATAGTACAGACTAGGTTTTTTTTGAACTAACAAAATTGTAATATTATTGGATTTGTATTGGACAGTTGAAAACAATTGAACATCTTTGTTTGTAGAACTTGTCAAAATATAAGACCAAAAGTACTTTGAATTTAAATAATCCCTGTATAAGCCGCATACAATAATAGTAGGCCTAAATGGCCCGTTACGAAATATTTATACATATATGTATATTGTAAAGGGTGGTTAAATTGTATGGGCCGATGTTGAATGTGTACCACACCTAAACGCCAAGTTTTTTTCCGAATTTTATTTGACATTTCTCTATTTCAGACTTACTCAATTTGAACCATGGAGAGATACACAATCCAACAACGTGTTAAAGTTATCCAGACTTATTATGAAAATGGGAGTTCAAATCAAAATGCATATCGTGCACTTCGTAATTTTTTTGAATGGTGGCAAGAAATGGCAACAGTGGATGATCAATTTTCGAAGAAAATCATCTTCAGTGATGAGGCACATTTTCACCTCAGTGGATTCGTCAATAAACAGAATTGCCGCATTTGGGCGAATGAGAATCCAAGATTGTCGAAAAACCAATAGAATTCGTTTTAAATTTTTGACAATCAGATTATTTTTTGTTTCATTTACCGATGAGGAAGTTCTTTGAAAATTTTAGATAAACTAAGAAACCAAAATTGTTAGCGTGCTGTTTTAACTTTTCTATTGCTTGAGATTTGAAAATAGAATTTATTCACGTGCATGCTTAATCATGATATTCAAATCAGTCAATGTTCTGGCGCCATTTACAGCCGAATGATCATCTTGGCCATAATAATAATAATATATTTTTTTTTTAAATAAGTTCTTTCGAAATAATAAAAAAGAAGTAATTAATTTAAGTCTCTATAAACTATTAACGCACATTGCGGGTTTGTGCACATACATACAATGTATGTATGTAAATAAATAAATAAGTATGTATGTATGTGCATAAAGCTTTAGTTTTGTTAGATTCGTTGGTTTGTTTAAGAAACTGATCATTTTCTAAATCTTAAGTTTATGTATGTATGTAAGTTTTTAATCAATATGTTGTTAAGATATTCTTTGTTTTCCGCTTTTGTTTAGGATAAGTGTTGAACAAACATAAGAATTTTAAATATCTCGATTGGTTGGTTACCTTGACCAGGATAATTTAAGTACAAATTATTCAGGCAATGAAAAAAGAATTGAAAAGGGAACAACAAAGCACTTTTAATTGCAGAATAATAAAAGTGTTTAATATGACGGCTACTGTTATTTCTTTCATTTTATTTTCCTAGTAACTAAAGTAGTTAATTGATGGATGACTCGTTGGTAAGGTGCTGGCTTGTATTACAGTCATGATTTTTTCTTCTTCTTTTTTATACATTGTTCATTTGCCCGTAAGCCGTGTATGTATGTATGTATGTAAGTGTATGTATGCTGGTTTGTTTATTTTGCCGGTTAGCAACACTTGAGTACTTGCAATAAATGGCCACCGACCACCGCATATTGTCTTTTTTATCACGCTTTATAATGGCTTAAAGAAGTTTTCACAGGGAGTCACTAACCAGTAAAGAACTAAGAAAGCAACTTGAATACACAACTGAAAATAATAACAGGTACTTTATATACATATGTATGTATGTAATATGTATGTATATGTGTACATACATACATACATATGCACACATAATGGTATTTTGTATCTGTTACAGTAATACCGCCTTTGAAGTTCGATTCGCTAACTTTGACTTGCCTCACTGTACAGTTTACTGTCGCTTAAGTTGCTTAACATTTATGTATGTATGTATGTATGTATGTATGTATGTATGTATGTATGTAGTGTATGTTAATGAAAAATTTTGTTTAGTAGATATTTCTAATTTATGTACTATATTATTTCAATAATAAGAATATATAAAGTAAAGCCACTAAAGGTTTTCCGAAATGAACTTAGTCCACAATGAGGTTTAAAAAATCTCGGTCTTGTTTTAACCTTAAAAATATTTAGACTAATGGCCTGTGAAGTCTTATGCATGTACGTACATACATACATACATACATATGCATAAATCGAAGAATTCTTATATTCCTCGTATTCTTTTAAACTAAGCGACGCCAGTAAAACATACTTACATATATAAATATGTATTTACATACATAAATACATACATATGCATGCATTTGCCGAAAATCGTTAAATATTGTGAGTATTTTTTTTTTAATTGTCTGGCAGTTTCGTAACCAGCATGTAACCCACTACTTCTTTGCCTGCTGGTGTTAAAGCAAAACAGAAAGGACTTATGCAGTGTCTGAAGTCTAAGGTAAAGTCGAATATTTTTTCTTAAGTTTATGTTTGGATTGATGAATTTGTTATATATGCACATATGCCATCAAAATAAAGCAAAGAAAAAGCATTTACGCATCTCTATTCTGGCAACACTGTTTTAATATATGTATACATTGAGTCGAAATTAGTCTAACGCAGACAGCAGCATAAGAATGTTCCAAATAAATCTAGACTTTCGAATAAACTTTCGCAAGCGTTGTCAGACCGTTAATGAAAAAGAGTGACCAGATCTGAAAGCAGCGCGAATAAACCCTCTTTTGTTTAGCCGGATATACTTATTCATATAAATACAAACTTACAAAATTTTAAATGATAAAAGGGGTCGACCGCCCAACAACTCTAACGTTACATAGAAATATACATATTTTACATGTGTATGTACACATATTTGTTAAACTTAACGTTTCTATTAGTGCTAAAAAAAAACTCGAAACTCTTTAAGTTGCTTTTCTATTAGCAACACGAAACAACGAATGATTTCTAAGGTCAATGTCGTATTAAAACTTTCTTCACGTTGTCTGCCTTTCTTGCAAAACTTGTTAAAGTTCTAAAATTGTTTGAAAATACATACATACATGTGTTTGTATGTACATATATGTATGTATGCACATAGATATGTGTGTATGTATGTGTGCGCCATGTGGATGTGTTGTCTAGCCGCTTTCTATTGTTCTTTTTGTTTCGCTTGGTTTTTTTTATTTACTGTCTGACTAACTCTCTTCCAAAGTTTCTGGTGCTGCTATTCGCATGTGGTACTCAAAGTAAAGAAAAGGTAAATTTTAATTTTAACAAGAATCAGCAGAAAAATTTATTCCGTCAAGATAAGTACAAAAATAAAATTTTTGCTTTAATGGCAAAAAAAATGTTCCTCAAACACACAAAAATTTGTATGACTTCTAAATTACAAGAAAAATTTAAGTGATACTTATTTTTAAGTTTGTTGTTTTTAGCAAAGGTTAAAAAAACATGGCTCAAACAGCATAATTCGTTTTAAGTTTCTTTATATTAAGCTTCTTAAAATGACACAAAATTTCGTCAAATAAGTGGTTTAAAACTCACAAAAAATTTCATATTATTAAAGTTTTGCCAATAGTCGAGTCGATATCATATTTTGCCAAGCTGAAGAAAATTGAACAAGAAAAGGTTTTTACATACGAACATAGTCTAAGAATAGATATACATACATATGTACATATATGCAGACAGAATCCAGGGAGAAAATATTTATCCATTTCAGAAATAACTACTCGTTTGCCAATGACTTTTTTAACAGCATTTTTTGCACAATAATTTTTCGTTTTATATTAAATTATATTAGTTATTCAAGCTAAAGGCGTGCAATGTACTCGTACTGGAAAGGACAAATCAAAATAGAAAGCCAAGAACAGAATCAATCATACGTACATACATACATAGATACAATCATATGTACTCGTATCTAAAGTATAATTTCTATAAAAAGTTTTTTCACTTTTCTCCAGTTTATATTCAACAATTTACTGGTTCCCAGACACTCGCTAACACAACAACTATATGTAATTGCTTTTACCACTACCACTTTGTGATCTCTGTTGTAATTTTGCTCTACTGCATTATCAACTTCCGAATCTGACAACTGAACTGCAGTTCGGTTACCTTCGATAATCCTGCCATACGAGACTTAAATAATTTATTCGAATACTTTGGTTAAATTGTTTTATTTCAGTTTTACTTACTAAAATCAATCAGCAATCTTCCGTAACCTTTTCTTTGATATGGAGGCAGTGTGAGGATACAGGAAACATTATAAAAAGAATTTTTTTCCTAAAATTAAACAAAAATATTTATATATACATACATGTCAAGCTTTAATACATACATATTAGCACATCATTTAATTTGTTATGAACTAAAGCTTTAAAATTATAAAATTATCGATTGCACTATTCAATGCAGCTTAAATATAAATATACATATTTTGTGGGGCCTCGAAAAAAGCGGTCCAGTTGACAGGTGACACAAAATCAGTTTTCCATACTTTAAGTTAAGAAAATTCCCCCAAATCATTATTATTAAAATATGGATCTTCTGATGTACTAATTTGTGTTTATTCATATTTAACAAGTTCAATTTCCATTCAAAAATCGGACGCGTTTTTCCCGACTTATTTTTCACGGCATCTCTATACTACACAATTTTTCTTTATGACCTTCTCCATTATCAGTAGCATTTCTAACAGAAATATTAACAACTCAAGCGCATGCATCGTGCCGTCGAAATATCTACAATAGTTTTGTCATACATTACAGTAAACAAATTTACGTATGCACCAACACAAGGGGTTTTCTCAACTTGACAACCATCATAATGGCGTCTGTACTCCATATATGAGACACAGCATAGTTTATACGCTGCTAGAATTTGTTAATTTCAGCAAGATCGGTTGGGTTACAATTGACACACAAATTAAAGCCATAAGCCGATTTATAGTGAGTTTAGAACAAAATATACGTACATATATACATACATATCTATGTGTCCTATTGTCACTGCAAACAAATTGCAGCCGGTATATTTTCGTATCCAATATTTAATTTTATTTATTTAATTTTCGGCGATCGAAAAACTTTGCTTAAAATTATTAATGCTGCATAAAACCTGGCTGGCCAGTACTCATCAAACTCCATATACACTGACATATCAAATCGTCTTGGCCTGTGGTAAAAATTTCAATCTCAAGGTTCTTCTAGTTTCAAAGATCAAGGGCCTCTAATAAGTGCAAAATTTGTAAGATTAAGTAAATCCAGTCTAGATATGAAATCCTGCAAATATCTGTTGTTTTTCTATTTGAGAAGATAATTTTCCTAGACTTAAAATTTTAAATAAAAAAAAAATTGTGAAGCAACTTGGGGAGGTGGTTCCACTTTATGACTTATTTTTGTTTCGAACAGTGCAGTAGTTTTCAATACACACCCTTCGTTCAGTAGACAGATAGCGGAGCGATTTGCTTTGGCACTTTTTCTATTCAGAACTTCGTAAAAACATCCAATTTCTATTAAGTTTTTAATTTCTCTTTGCGTACAAGTCCAGACGCAAAAAATATGTATGCACATATTTATATAGAAAAAAAATGCTTTTAGGTACCAAAATTTCATAAGGAGAAAATGTTTATGTACATATATTTGATGAGTTGGGCTGCTGTCGTACTCGCGCTATAGTATACTTAAGCATAGTATTTTGTATTTATGTACGTACAAACATGTGATGTATTTTTTGGGAGTTCATTGACCATAGATTAATATCTATCTCGTTGGCAATAATGTCTGGGTGTACCTAACAAAGTATAGACGCAGAGAAGCTTTTGTAATTGTGCGCAGAATAATATACATAAGTTGTACATAGTAAACAAGGATGCAGACACATAAAGAGACAGACACTCAGACACAAACTTTAAAGGACCACAGCCAGCATCTTTGTATAGTTTTGTACGCTTAATAGCAGAAGTGGGAGGATGAGGAGACAAATTTGTAAATCATTTAAATAGGGGAACATTTACAATGAGCGGCATCTGCATTCTAAAGAACAACAATAGTAACAAACAACACAATAGTAATAGTGGATGCAGAACTTTATAATAAACGTATAGTACTGATGTGTTATATAAAATAGTTCATACTCTACATTTATTAAAATCATTGTACGAGTATGTACTTATTTATACTTGTGTCACAATATACATACATACATATATAATAATATGAACGTATAGAGAGGAAACTTTGTGCGAAGAGTAGCAGTTAAAATAAATGCAATATGTATAAGTACACTATGTTTACTAGTATATATGCAAAAAACGGAACTACCCATTAAATAAATTTATCAATCAGTTTTTTATTTTTGTAAAAAATCCAGGCAAGCAAATTGCTGCATATGATGATATCGATCAAAGTTCCAATCGTACTAATATCATTGTTTCTATAGATATTGATAAAAAGTATTTTTCAACTTTGATATGATTTTTTTTATTACTTCATTAATACATTTGGCATAATGAATTTTAAAATCTTTCTCTAATAGCGTAAATAGTTTATTTACAATCTTTAAGGCTCTGAACTGCTAGATTTTGGGTATATACATACATACATACATATATCACAGTATGTACAGGTTGGGGCAAAAGTTGTCACGCTATTGCAATTGTTCGCAATTTACGTTGATGTCAGCTGTTACACGACTGTCCGTATAACAGCCACAGTGGCCTAAAAATAAAATAGTTATCGACTTGTAACAGAAGCTGCAAGCGGGTAACAATGTCTATGCGCAGAAACTGAGGCTTTTGTCATAGAATCACAACAAGTTTACCACAACAGACTCATCTAACCTTAGCATATGTATGTATGTACATATATAGCCTTTAGAACATGCTGGGATTCCTGCAGAAGCTATAACATGCTAGGAATACAGTATAAACTAAATAAAATTTATAAAATGACTTGAAGGAATATAATCGCACATCAAGATTTAAAAGTAATTGTTCCACGGAATTTAGAAATGGTTTTTATATGCATACATAAATACATACATACATACATACATATTTATGCATATATTATTTAAATGAAAATAGTTTGGCAAAGAATTTATTAGGAAAATATTTTCTATTGAGTTTGTTTTTAGTTAGACGGTTCAAACATTTCACAAATACATACATATATTTATCATAAAAACTGCTCAGAAATGAGATTTGATAGCCTTGCCAAAGGTTCACCCATTTCGCCTATTCACACAGTTTGAACCGATTTTCTCCGCAAAAAATTATCCGAATAAACTCTAGCAGTCCGGACTTTAGCAGCAAACTATCAATTAGATGACAACTATGAATTACATATGTACATACATACATACATGAATATGTATTAATATTACGTATGTACATACGTACGAGCACATACACATACGAAATATTATTGAAAAAACTATTATTTAAAAAAAGTTTTCAGATTTTTAAAAGTAACAGTTTTTAATTAATTAAATCACATGTAACTATTTAGTATTTTTTAACTAAGAAAAAGTGCAAATGTATAAAATCATAATTGTTTGCATACCCCAAAATATTATAACCAGGTTCATGACCTCATTATGCTGCAGTTGCAAAGAGCAAACGGCGACTACGCACAATCATCTGCAATCAGCAAACTCCAACTTTTGCACCAGACATAAAATCTACTACCATTTCTTTGCAACCTTTATGTGTCTGCCGAAAATTTGCTTTAAAAAATATCCTCCTCATGTACATATTTACGAAATATCCAAAGGGAAACAATTGGTAAATATGTACGTATGTATGTATGTATGTAGTATACACATATTTATTACATATGTATTCAAATAAATAAAAGAAATAAAAAAAAAGGCTTTAGGAATCATAAATTGTATGTAATTGCCGCATTCAAGCCCATTTTGTAACAATGTGTACAAAGGATACGTTAAAAATTTCTTGTTACTTGTTTAAGGTAACACTATTTAAAAAAATCCTAGACAGTTTAAAAGAGTTCGTTTATTGCATTCAGGGAGAGGGTGTATAATTGAAAGAGTCAACGGCACGACATGCGCAATTTGTAACACAAACCCAGTCTGTTCTATATCGTTTATTCTTTCATTGTTTTTGACGGCATCGTCCCTTTGAGGGCCGCATTACATTACACTACATTGCCCTGCCCTACCTTATTTTTTCGTCTGCATACTTTTCAGATTTTTCCCGTTCCTTTTCTTTTCTCTCTTCTTTTTTTTTTTTTTTTTTTTTTTTTTGGCAAAACAACCATAAAAAAATATCCAGTTTGCTGTATCCACAAGTCCTACAGCAAGTTTATATACATTGAAGTATGCAGCTGTTGGCAGTTAGGTTAAAGTACTTGAAACAAAAGATTTGCTGTATTTTTGGGAAGTGTAAGCTCTATATACTACATACATACATACATACATACATGTACATATATATACGTATGTATTTACACGTATGTATATATGTGTATGTATACATAATGTATGTATGTATGGCTATGCTTGTGTTCGCATGGTGTGTGTATTCTTGCATTATTTTTCTATATACCACATAAGCTTTCTACATACACACTCAGATGTATGTATGTATGTATGAATGTATTTAAAAAAGAAAAAAAGAAATGCAGACAGACTAAAAAATGAACAACAGAAGCAGCAAGAAAAATATTAATAAAACAGGCAGACAAAACAAAAGTACTCAGTCTACACTTCAGACTAAACTACTTAACTCTTACTTTGTATATTAATCGAATATTTTGGGTATGGTCAAGAACATTAGACCTAAAATATGATACAAAAAAAATTAGAAACTGAGAACGTGAAAATATAAGATGAATGAAAAAATTCAAGGGTTTTTTTTTTTTTGATTTGTAAAAAGTATACTATTTTGAAATAATGTTACACTAAGTGCAAAATTGCTTTTCACTTCCAAATCAGCCCAATCCCTTTCGATTTCCCAAACGGCTCGTATTATAGCAAAATGTAGTGGTAGTGTTTGGTTCAGATTTTTGCTAAGTTTAAAATTTTGTTGCTAGTCCTAAAATTTGAGAGAATTGGTGGGTTCAAACATAAAAGTTGTATACGTTTAAAATAATAAAAAAAGAAATAGATATCTTTATTTATTTAGATATCTTCTATATATATAAAATTTCTTCTTCTATATATGTATATGAAATTTTGACAACACTTAACTGGGACTCTGAAATGAATTATGGGCTACTTTTTTGAACCACGCCGTCTCTTAAGCCCACTTTTTTAAACTATGACGCTCCTTCCACATAGTTTTTAATAGATTTTTATAATAAAAAGACTAGCATAACTTCGCCATATCTGGACCAATTTGCCAAATTCTTTTTGCATATAGAAAAGTTCTACAATTTTTTGGTTTTTTTTTTTGTGAAATTTGCTCGCTACAATAACAAATTAATAAATGACTTCGCCACTTGTGGACTAATTTTCAAACTTTTTGGTGCATTTGAAAAAGGTCTATTAATCGTTTTTTTTTTAACGGAGGGGCCGAAATGTGAAAAACCAAAGCAGGTTAATCTGCTTAAAAATATAAATTAAATGAATTTCCTGAGTGAATATGCAGTACGACCTGATTTTATTTCATTAACCACGAAAATTTGTGGTGGATACCACAAAAAATAAAGAAATTGTCTTGACAATTTACCTGTTCACCTTGGTTTTATGCTTAAATAATAATAACCAGTTTCTAACAACTTCAAATTTTTTTATCGCTGTTAACATTTTGCTGGAAATACTCATGTGCATTTAGCGTTTTCCAACACAACCGTAATCCGTAACCGTAATCACAATATAAATAGACATTTTGAATGTTTCGAGGATTTATGTCATGTTTCCATGGATAAGATTTCTTTTTTACTTGTTAGATATGTTGGAACAATTCTGCAGCAGCCCAAATATTTAAACCTTTATTGCGACAACTCTGCTCAATAGTACGTAACTTTATGTCGAAACTTGAAGCTGTTGTCAGGCATACATGTCTGTAATATGTATAAGACTATGAGAAGACGAGTACATACTTTGCCATTTGTTTCTGACGCCTGCCGATCGAACTTGAGTCGTACGAGCCACTTTTGTGTCATTTTGAACTCTATCAATAGGTTCGGATATATTCAAAATTTCGCAAACGTTTCATTTTGTTAAGAACTTAATTAGAGATTTTTAACAAATATGTATAGATAAATATATTCTGTTTAAGAAAATATACCAGGTCAGGTTATTAAGAAAATATTCAAGCCATGTGTCCTTTTGAATGTAGATGGTCAATTTGGAATTGAGAGCGCAGCTGATTATTTGCTTATGTTTAGCCCTCTCGGGAGGTGTAAAATTTTAATTTTTGACATTTCAGGAATATTTCGAAGTGATTGTTGTACTAGCGAGTTTACATGAATGAGTTCGTCTCGGAAGTTTTGGTGCTTTGATTTGTTTGGCTTTTGAAACACTGCAACTTATGTAGTTTTAAATGAAACAAAAATTGAATAAACTATATTCATTGCGAGAAATTGGAAGGAAGTAATTTAACAAGCCAAATTTTTTAAAATTAAGCCCGATTATCCAAACATTCCCAAATTACATCTTCCGTATAACAAAATAATGTAATTTGACTGCTGAATTTCAGATTTTGTGAGATATTAAATTAGATTAAACAAAGGATTTCTTATTTCTCCGCTTTAATTAAAAATTTTAAAATAGGACTTCGATTAAAAAAGAGACTGCATTAAAAAATTTGGAATGTTGAATGGGATTCTATGCCAAACTATTAAATTTCAATATTAAATCTATCATAATTTTTGCCGGAATTAAAATAGTATAGATATAAAAATAGTTCAGAATCTAGGGAAAATTGAAATAACTTTAAAACTTTACGTACCTTACTAAAGTAGCCAACGGTATGGCAGCCATCAACATCTGCCAAGGTCATTATGTAAAAGAGAAATGGTTCAACGTCGTAGTATAAAGTTTTGTGATCTAAGAAGAACTTGGCCAATAAACACAAGTGCTGACAATACTGTTTATGACGTTTGCCATCCACTTGCCATACTTGCAATTTGCCTTTTCTATAAATTTCATCTCCAGGCGGATGTCGCCATACACACTTCTGTGCATGGCGCTTAATACCAGTTTCTGACTTTTGATATCGTAAGCAGAACTCGCAGATATACATTTGTGGAAGCCTCGATACGTCTTCAGGATATGGAGATTGGTACCAGACTTTCATTTTATACTTTCCCATTGTGATGTATCTGTAAAAAGTTAGATAGAAGGTTATATTTATATTTCACAAATTGACATCAGTAATTACTTTATTCCCTTTCCAATCGGTAGATCTTTTACTTCATCCTCAATTTTTTCACTAGCCAAAGCTTGCGCATCTCTAAATAGCTGCAAATCGTAATCAGGTACTAAACCAATTAAATTTGGCTCCCGATCTTCATCATTGCAATCTTTCTCCAATTTTACTTTATCGCAATTTACAACTTCTGTTATTGGTTTAAATCTTGCTCTCGATTCTTTAATATTGTTATAAAATTCTTTTTGCTCCGCAGTCAGTTTAGAACATGAGGGGGGACCAGGTTTATGGGCGTCCAAATTATTTGAAGATGTTGACGATTTGCTAAAACTTTCACTTCGCAGCTTACGCTCATTAGCTCTTTCTTTGCACTCAGATACTGACATGTTGTGATATATAGGACAAGCCTCAGGCAAAAAGTGGCGATCCAAATTCCCACTTAGATGACCAGACGAATCGCAGCCATCAACTGGGCATCTCTTTTCCAACTGGGGAGGTGTAGGAGCTCGTGACATGCTGGGAAATCCATTATTGCTTATTTCCTTTTTTACACTACATTTGCTTAGGGTGTTTACCCCAAGGCCTAAATAAGATTTTTTGGCGGGACTTCTGCAGAGTGACCGTTTCGTATCTCCAACAGTTCCGTTTAGAGGTTCGGAATCGGAATCAGAACAAGCATCTTGCTGACTCGTGCCAGCTGATGTTTTTACTAGAGGTTTGCTATTTCGCCTCGTGCTTAGTGATCGAGTAAGTTTTCTATTTCTTGTATTTTTTAGTTGGCCATGTGTGCCTTCTGAGTCAGAAAGATCATTTCTATTTTTTGATAATAGTTCAGAATGTTTATTTTTTGTGCGTCGCTTGCCCCCTATACCACCCACTGGACCGTCAGCTTTATCTGCCTTTGAGTTGTAAGAGCTATTTCCCGTACTTTCAGATTCACTGCTGCTACTTGAAGATTCATCCTCAGAACCAGATGCACTGTCATATTCGGAATCGTCTGAGCATTTTCTTCTAGGACCTGATGTCACAGCTGTTCTTAACTGTTGAAAAGGACCGCTGCTTCGCTTATTTTGCGCTTGTTTCACTTTACTAGGCTGTTGGTCATTGTCGGTGACCGAGTTTGCATTTTTGGGAACAAACTTTGATTGGGTTTCTTTACCTTTTTTCACATTTGCTCCGGAGTTTTTTGTACTTATTGGAGCTTCAGCGTTCAAAGTTGAAATGGCTTGTTTTTCTTTATCAATTTCGTTTATCTTACCACCTTTTGTTTCGTTTGGAACGGCAAGACTTGTCGACGTTGAGACTGCGTGCGCCTTTTGTAACTTGGAAGCAGTCAAAGCAAATGCTCCAGAAGAACGTCTTCTCTGACTCAGATTTGTTGTAGATGTAGTTGTCGAAAGCCTTTTCAGTGGTTTTTTTGTTGGTGGCGCATCATCATCGCTGGAATAAACAATATTTTTTAGAGGTTGTTTTTGTACCGTTGTGCTGCTGGCTGTATTTGTTTTTGATTTTTCTGCCTCGGCAATATTTTTGTGTTGATTTGTCTTACATTCAGAACTTTTTCGTCTTGTGGTAACCTGTGGCTTGGCTTTGTTGTTGTCATTTGTACGAGATGAGTTTAAAGGTTTCGCGTCACTCGAAGTTGTACTTTCTGAATCTGTGGATGATGTCCCACTATCTGTGCAGCTTGAACTTCCGCTGCTTGTGGAGCTTCCAGACGATGACGAAGACGTTGAATGGTTTGAATTCATTTTCCTATATGCATAGGCACTTCCAACTTAAGATTTTTTAAATAGATAACTGTAAAACTTTTTTAATTAATTTTTTCCTCCAAAATTAAACAATGACAAAAACCATCCAGCTTTTTCTTATTTATTTCTGTTTCCTTTGTGCACTTTTCTAAACAATTCAACACAGTCGTACAAAACGGTATTTTATAGAAAACAGGAGCGAGTGTTGCAAGTAACATTTTTTGCACATCGTATCATATATTTTTTGTTAATAAATATATACATATGTAATAATAAAAGGCAGCTTTTTTTTGATGTTTTACACTCTCAATTCTCAATTTAATGTTTTACACTCAAGAATTCAATTCTCTTTAAAAAGACACTGACAACTGAGAAGGAAGCTGTTCTAATTATATACATATTTCAAAACATTTATTTTTATATAGCTCTATGTAATTCAATTTTGTTTACGTGGTAAAAAAATTAAGAACACGAGTAATAAAATTAATTTATTTTAATACATATGTAGTTAAAGAAGAAGCTTAAAATTGTGCGTCAATACTACTAATGGCAGCTCAAATTTTTCAAGTGTATTTGTGGAAACTAATCATTTGATATTAAACTTGTAATCGTAGAAGAAAGTAATCGGTTTTAGAGCTACATATCCTATTTAATGAAAAAAGCTTGACGTGCTGCCTCGATGGATAATATTGTGGAAAAAATTTATTGTTAGAAAATTAATAAGAATTTGTGAAGTTATTTATAAATTAAGAGGGTTTATTAGTATTTTCTGTTGAAAACTAATTGGCCAATACATTTGTTTGAGGTTATGACAAAATTATTGGTTAGCACATAACCTGAGCAAAAATGAAACTAAATAAAGCTCTACTCATTGCACTTTTTTGTTGTGCGTTTGTGAACATTAATTTCTCGCCTGTCGCAGCATTTGATGACAATGAGTTTGCAGAGTTCGAAGATTTCGATAATGACGATGAGTTCATAGAAGTTCCCGCAAATGCGAAAAGTGAGGGAGTAGCTTCCTCAAATGAGCTACCCCTAGTGAAGGAAAAAGATTTCAAAAATTCGGTCAATATACAAGATGATGAAGATGACGGTATTGTGGAGGATGAAGACGAATTTTTCAAAGACGATGAAGAATTTGAAGGTTTTGATGGCGGTGATGCAAAAGATGATGTAGATAAGAGAGCACCCGAACCAAAATTAACAGTTGCTAAAATACCTATGCATTTCAGGTAATTCTTGCTTAAAATATTCATTGTTCAAGGATCAATTTGAAAAATTCTAGAACACATTGGGACTCGTATTGGATGGAAATGTTAATGCTGGCAGGTCTTATGGTTTATTTCACGAATTGCGTTGCTGGGAAAGCTAAGAATGCAAAACTTGCACATTTATGGTTCAGTACACACAAAGCATTGCTTGACGATAATTTTGTTCTGGTGGGTGATGACGGTAAACCAGAGAACGAGAATCCTGGCTTAATGAAAGAAAGCGAAAGTTTGTACACACTTTGGTGCTCTGGACGTACTTGTTGCGAAGGAATGTTGGTCGAGTTGAAAATGATAAAGCGTCAAGATTTGGTCTCTTTGGTAGCTGGATTGATACGTCCACAACAAGATCAATTTCATATTAAAGTTGATTTAACCAGAGGTGTAATGGATCCATTTGTGTTTTGTGTCGGAACTAGAAAAACTATAACTAAGGCTTTCAAAGAATATGCCGATTTGGTATGAAAAGATACATACATTTAATTTAAATTGTACTTCAATTTTACTCATTATTTTAGAGCAAATACTGCACTCTAGTCAGTAAACCGGAGACACGTTACAATGTGCCCACTGGTTTTAGCGTACTTTCCGAAATTCCAGAAGCTACATCTGCCATACTTGAGAACCGTGTTATAGCGGCTCTTAGCAAATATCAACAATATATTGATTATATTCATATATCGGACCAATTTAGCGGCCCAATTCAAGAAAACGAAACGAGTATTTTAAAACAGCCGGAAACAAAACCAGTACTTATGGCGGGGTTTAATTTACCTAAAGATGGGGATATGGAAAGTGTTAAGCCACTTCTTATACTCATATTCTATTTAATGGAACGTCTAAAAGTTCAACGTATATCAAAGGAGGTAAGTCTCGTCTCTTAGTGTTAAAATGATGAGTTTTGCTTAAATTGGGGATAACATGATGAATTTTTTCTTCTCTTTAAGGGCGTTCAAAAAGCTGAAAAGAATAGACTGCGTGTTGAAGAAGAATTTTTAAAAAGTACCCACGCAGCGCGAGCAGAAGCTGCTGCACAACGACGTGAAGAGAAACGAAAACAAGAAAAAGAACGTATCATGGCCGACGATGATCCTGACAAGCAACGTCGGTGGGAAGCAAAGGAACAGAAGCGTCAAGCAAAAAAGAAAGCTCCAAAAATGAAACGGTTGGCCGTAAAATCTCTTTAAATAATAACTTGCATACTGTGAGTTCGTAGTATTTTTCTTTTCAAAAACTTAAATGAAATTAATTTAAAATTACATATACAATAATTTCTGCATTTTGAACTTTTCGATTAAAAATATAGCTAAATTTCATTACTTGAACTAAAATTTATCAGCCATATAAAGAATTTGTTTGCCATTAGCATTTTGTTGGGAAACTGTTTTCATTTGACATGAAGGCAATATGATTACGAAGAGTTTTAATTTGCTTTTGCGCAGCGTCAAAGCTATATGATAAGGTGTTTAACTGTCCTTGCATTTCCTTAATAACACCTTCCCGATCACTTACTGATATGCAGGCTGTTGCGCGGCATTGGGCCAACTGCTTTTCCAATCGATCAATTTGCTCTTGCTGCTGTTGTTTAATATACTCGGTTCTCTCTTTTGTACGTGCTATAATCTTGGCCGACTCGGAACGCAAAGCATTTAAATCATCCGTAGTTGATTTTAATTGTTCGCAAAACATATCGCGTTGATGTTGTATTTCTTCTATATTCTTTTTAAACTGATTCAGTTCCTGTTGGCATCTTGCCAATTGTGGTTTACAGTCTTCAGTAGCATTAGTTTTTATTTTTAATTTAATTGTCTTCAGTTCTTTGCACACTATTATCAATTTATTTTCAAGTTCCTCCTTTTCTTTGCACGCTTCAGACAATTTGATTTGTTCATTTTCCAACAGTTTAGGAAACTGCAATAAATCATTAAGTCTTTCTTGAAACTTTTCCCGGATTTCTTTTATTTCTAGATTTATTTGTTTCTCAATACATTTATTGTTCATGTTCAGTTTTTCTATTAAAGCTGTTTGTTCTCCCACTTTTTGTTCAGCGTTTAGGTATTTATTACGATATTCTTCCAATTGAAGCGATTGCTCCTTCATCAGACATTTAAATTCTATCTGTTCTTCTTTCATTTCGCTTAATCGATCCTTTAAAAGCTGTAATTCAGTTGCATCAGAAGCACAAGAATCGCCCACACCGCCAGCGCATTTTGAGCAAGAGTTTTTCAACCTATGGTGTAACAATTCATATTTATTCTTATTATTATTATTTATTATGGTTAGAACAACTAAAAGTTAGCAAATTGTCTATCAGTGGGTTATTCTAAATATAACATACTTTCAGGCGGCACATTTTCTAACTTGGTATGAAGAATAAACAGATAATTTATTCAATAAACTGTTGAAATAATGTTGAAAACTAATTCGAAATTTCTTTTTAAACTTTTGACTAAAATATCAGTCAATTTGAATTCGAATGAACAAATACTTACAACCAAACATTTTTCGATGTTTAGAATGTAAGTTTATAAAAAAGTTTACCACATTCTACATACATACATACGAGTACATACATTTGCAACTTACTTTTTGGTTAGATCTTTAAGCTGTTCATCCTTCTTGGTAAATTCGCTTAGCAAATACAAATAGTTGTCCTTCAGCTGCTGGACATTGTTGGATTTGTCTTTGCCTTTACGAAGGCATGTAGCAGGATCGAAATATGTAGACAATGACTTTTGTTGGGGTTGGTGACTTGCTACGTGATGGTCTTTTTTATTTAATTCCCCATTTAGTTTGGCTATTTTTTGTTGCATGCATTTGATTTTGCTTTTGATTTGTTCCAAAGATTCCTGTTCTTTGCAGGGTACAGAATGGTCTTGCTTTTGCTGTTTACCTTTTTTAAGGCAGTGGATTTCGTTAATAGCAGCAAATATATCCTTCATTAACTTTTTTTCCTCAGACATGCTTATTTGGCTTCCATCATTCTTACATGATGTATCTATTTCGCTTGATGCGCCTGCAGCGGCTCGCAACATCTCCATCTTATTAAAATTTGTATTTGGTTTGGCGTCATCGAATGTGGTCATAACATTAATCTCTCTGTAATGCCGTTTAGAGCCTGTATTTTGTAATCTCATAGCTTCTTCGATGAGACCTTGTAGTTTACACATCTCTCGCTGCCAACAATCTTGCAAACTTTTCAGTTCATTCTGTTCACACTTGCTTAAACAATGCTTGCCACTTTCTTGCATTGTCTGTATATTCCTTTTCAAATCTTCGAGAATCTTATTCTGATGCGTCATACTTTTTACAAGACGTTTGTATTCATTATAAGCTGCTTGCTTTTCCTCATCGTCGTCATTGGAAGAGAAGGGCGTGTAAACGACACCGTCACTTTCCGTTTCCACTTTATGCTCGAATTCGAAATCTCCATCTTCTTCTTGCTCCAAATAATCCATTGGCTCAGATTGATTCAGAGTTGAACTTCCTGGATTCTCTGATATCTCTGAAGCCACAAAGTTTGGATCTGTTTCCGTTGCCATTTTTTTTTCTACTGATGATTTAAGTTTTTATGTTATATACAAAAAACAATTTATTAGTCACTTAAAATTTTTTATTATATTTTTTATGTTTTTTTCGGGCTTAAGGCAATTTTGCACTAAGCCCCAACATTAATATTGAAAATATTATCTATGCTATATAGTCTACTGAAAAGCTACGACAAATTTTTACAGTAGTTTTTAATAAAATTCTTGTAGACAACTGCCGTATCGAGGCTCACTGACATCAGGCGCCTGTAACGCGATGGCGAACGTTGACGTCCGCAAAAAATGATGATGATGAAATGGATGGTCTAGTCACAATGTTATCTGGTTGCACAGCCAGATATTTGGATTTTTTTTTTTCTTAAAGTTTTCAGAAATGTAATAAAAATAATTTCAATCCAGTTTCACGCTCGCGCACATTTCCGTGGCATCTGCCTGCCGAGACAATTGGTTTGGATCTCTCTATTAAGAGAGGCAAATGTTTTCATGTCATCGGAAATGATGCAAATACATTCGTTCTGACGGGCTCCATGGATATGAGCTGACTGTGGGCCACACAACGTGCACAGTGGATTTCAAGCCGCATTTGAGCTTTTCTCGGATAAATGCAATAGACATTTATCTGATTTATATCTTATTTACAAATAACAGACGTACATACATGTTCTTTTAGCCAGTTCTGCATTGCAACAGCACATAAATACATACACACATGCCGACATACATTAATATGATTGGGTGTACATATGTATGTATGCCGAAAACTTTTAAAATACATACATACATACCTACATATGTATGTATGTACATATATACATTCATACTATGTCGTGTTTCTTGTGTCGTGTCGGAAAATTAGCTGTCGTTATTTTGAAGAAATAAATTTTACAAATACAATAAGTATTTTATACATATTTTTCTATTAAACTATTGAGATAAATTGTTAAAACTCATGGAGCACCAAAATCAAAGATTGAAATTTACATCGAAATTGAATGCGAATAAGTCCTCAAAGTTGGACAAAAATCGAAAATTTCTGGTGTACTGCAGTTCCAGAAAAGAAAATTTCGTGTCAAGCGAAATGCCCATTCGCTTTTCAAATTGCCTGAAGTTCAAAAAAAATAAGACTTCCGATAACCATATGGGAAAATTGGAGGCTAATTCTAACGTATTGGCGCTAAGAAATGCACAAACACCGGAAAAAAGTTTGAAAATAAGAAAAGAGTTGTCAAAGTACGAGAAAGAATTAAGGGAGTTCTCAAAAAGCACCAAAGACCTAGAAGAACGATACACCAAAATCAGTTCTGAATTGAATGATATGAAACTGAAGCACAATTATATATTAACACAACGGAATCTGAACTGCGGCGATGGCGATGGAGATGTCTGTTCGGATAGTGACTCCACCAGCACTGAGTATTCGCTTCAGCGCAAAGTCACCCAAATATTTGAACGAAGCAATAGTTTCATTAAAATTTTAACTTCTAAACAACCGCTTCTAGAGCTCAACAATAAACTGCCAATTGACGCTGAAGATACCATTTCAATGGCAAATAATCGGAAAAATGAAAGTGCAGACCAACAAGATCTGCAACATTCAGATGATAAAGAAAATTCGGCTCCCTTTTATGTGAGCAGCAGTTGCGACAACAGTTTGGACAATGAATATTCTGCTCCTAGCTCTATGACAGATCGCCATTCCAAGGCGCAAAGCACTGATGTTTCCTCCCTTAAAAAGACCATAACAAAGCTAAAAAATGAAAGCGATCGTTTCTGTTCAGTAATTGAAAAGCAAAAAAGAGCTTTAACCAACTATCGCTTAAGCTTTGTCAAAGCAAAGCATCTTGTTAAGGAGCAGCGAACAGAAATTGAGAAATTAAATTCCAAAAACCAACAGCTGGAAAAGGATGCCGCCCACATCATTGATGAATTGCACAATCAAATTGAAACGAAATTAAGAGACGTTGAGCATTTAACTGATCAAATGAGAGGTGAGCAGGTGAAAAGGAATCATATAATGAAAGAAAACTATGCGCTGAAGGAACGTATACAGGTGATAGAAACCGAGTCAAAACAGTTAAAGATCAAACTTGAGGAAATCAGTCGTCGAAAAATGGCGTTGGTGTCGCGCCTTAAAGTGGCAGAACGGGACATGAAAATATTTAAGAACTATAATGCCGCCCTAAAAGAAGAAAAGCGAAAACTGAACGAAGAGCTGAAGGCCGTTAGTGGGCAAGTCAATAGTATGGAAAATTCAAGTAAGCGAACGATGAACCGTCAACGCGAGCAAACCGAAAAACAACGGCGCCAATTGCAAAAGCGTATATTCGAGCTCGAGACCAAACTCAACCGCAGCCAGAATTCGTCAAAGAGTTTAGTACAAGAACGAGATACTTTAATTGCAGAGCTACAAAGTCAACTCAACAGTTTGGTGCACAACTTTGAAGTTTCGCAAAAACATATACGAGTCTTAAGGCGACACATTTATTCAATATGCGGAAACAACGATCAGCAATCTGTGCTTCACGGCCGTTTGCTGCGATAAATACTTTGGCACTTGCCTTGCGAATTCAGATTTTTATGTTCTATTTGCGCAGGAGCGTTTGATAGTCAAAACTTCCGTATTTTTCCTTAAATTGTTAAGGGTTATGGAAGGCTTTGATTATACATACATATGTACATATTTTGCGAAAATCCAACATAAAGAACTGACTGTTCCAATTCATATACATACATACATACATGTGTATGTACATATGTATGTATGTATGTACATAATAATTCGAATTGCACAACGACAGACATTAAGTGCTTCCTTCCTTCATACAGTGTTTGAATTAATTGTAGAATTTTTCTTAAATGTATGTGAGAGTATTATTTACTTATGGCAAAATTCTTACTTAACTTGTTAAATAAATTCTTTTAAGGTATTCAGTATTTTCAATTTTATTCTTAGCTAAATTTACAATAAACAACACGAACCACCACATGGATGGTTTTGAAAAGGCTTCTTTCTCATTTTGTTACTGAAACAAAACAAAAAATTCCCACTATTTAAATGAAAGATGATCATATGTTGGTTTAATTATACTATCTGTAGTAGATTCCGTAGGACAATCGAGCTGTATTATTTCTTCGTAAATGCGATCGGGTGGCTCTTCGTTTGGCAAGTGTTCATAAGTTATATGAATGGTTTTTTGACATTTGTCGGTTTCTTCATCAGTTTGTTTAGTCATGCAATTGCAATCGGACATGATGCCGTTAATCGGTATTTCATAGCCCTCCTCATTGTCGTCAAGTATAGTTGTTAGAGGTTGTCTGGGCTGTGTTTGATTCGGCCTTGATGGCACTTGTCTAATGACATCGAAACGTTGAGGTGTATGATTACCGGAGCGTCGCACGCAAGGAAAACTTTGGTAATATGAAAGATGGAACATTTTCTGACAATATATCCACATGTAAAGCAGCACAAAAAGACATGCAATGCCCAGGGGCAACATAAAGACAATGATAAGCGCTTCAGCCCTTTGATTTCTTTTGATTTCCCAGGGACTGCCATACATCAGCGTATATGCCGAGACATTTACAATTCCGTCCTTAGACATTCTCGTATCAATTCTGGCCTCTCTCCCAGCTGTTTTCATTGGCTTTTCTGCTGGCAGACATTCCAGCCCATTTACGTTTATTTTTGATATAAACTTTTTGTACTGCAATATGCGAAACTTCTCCGGATGGTAATGTGCAAATTCATGTAGCCATAAACAGTCCCAGGGATTTTCATCACAACTCAGGCGAACTTGTGATAATTGTGCGTCTGCTAAGTTATTTTCATAGCCCTGCAAGCGCTTCAAACGATTTTGGCTCAAGTCTAAAAGCTTGCCATTCGGTACAGTTGCTAGCAAATCACTTAATGACAGAGTTTTTATACGATTCGCCTTAAGAATGATGTACTCCAAATTTGTTAAATTTTCTAACCATTTTAGTTGCAGAGATTCCAGCTGGTTGTTGCTTAAATCTAATTCTTTTATATTGTTCTCGTACGCTGTAAGTGTTTCCATGACATTGCCACTTAAATCAATGTGTTTGACGGTTGAATGAACATCTCGCAAAGTAAAATTGCGCAGAGCACAATTTTTTATTGTGAGATTTGTCAAAACAAGAGAATTTCTAACGATCACCGTATCGCCATCGAGTTGTGTATTGGCAACGTAGAGATTTTGCAACGTTTCAGGTAGATGTTTGAAAATGTCTGACATCATTTGCTTTAGTGTATCCAAATGTATGTTCAGAAAACTCGAGTTTTCAAATAAATCAGGAAATTTTAGCACCAGCATGGGCTCGTTGACAATAAACAAATTTTCTAACGAATTAATTGTTTTGAATGAATCTTTGTAAATGATTTTCAATGAGTTCTTCTCTAGAAGAATATCCCTCAAGTGTGTATTGCTTCTTGAAAAGGAATCTGCATCGATGAAGGCTATTTCATTAAAATGTATGTTCAAGTATTCCAATTGCATCTGTTGTGTTTCTTCGCTGCAATATAAAGGTTTAAGTGTCTGCATATTAAAGTGTCTAATGGCAGCCTTCGTTACGTTGGCACATATGGGTAGAAGTTCCAAACCAAAAGTGCGGCCATTCAAAGACGTTTGGCAGCCATCCAGCGTTACAGATTGAACGCCCGTGAAACGGGATGACAGTAAATTATTGGCTGATCTGTGAAAATTCATTTGTTCTTGCTCTTCCTGATCTTGACCGCCATTGGCTTCCAAATGCAGTTGGCAATCGATTTCCATTGATATGCCATTTGAAAATTCGATGTTTCTAAACAATTCAGCTTTAATGTTGCATTCGTTATCACTGTTCCAACACGATTCACTGCTCTGAACCCCGAGTATGTGCAAATTAGTTGCCCATAATATCAATAATATTTCGACGATAAAACATTTATAATGCATAATTATAATTTTTTTTTAAATTTATTTTTGCAACGTTAAATCAAGTTGTTCGCATTTCGATTTCAACTTAATTCTCTGCGATCATTTCGAATACTGAAAGTGTTTCTCACAAATAATTCTATCTAAGAACACAAATGATTCACCTTGCTTTGCTGCCCGTGGTGTGTTGTACATATTTGGTTTTTCTTCTCTGTTGTTGTTGTGCTTTTCTTTCGATTTCATGATTCCAAAATACTTGTTTGTTTTTCTGGTTTTCAAAAATTTTCTCTCAGTTTTCGTTTTCCCCAAAAACATTATTTTTTGTTTATACAGCCCCGCCAGCTGCGTGAACTCTTTTTTTATGCAAATCTATTTCGTGCTGTCGTATTAATATTCTGTGAGCCCAGCATAGATGGCATACAATATTTGTACTGCGTCAACGGCACGGCACAACAAAGTTGGTGTATAGGAAAATAAAAAAAAAATAAAAACAAATCAGGCAATTAGTTCTACTACAACTTTATTAACGTCATCCTCACAGCATCTGCTTAATCTCTTCGATTTTCAGTAATCACGCAATTTTGTTGTTTATAAATTGAGGTATTTTTTATTTGGTCGTTTTCAATTTTAACTTGTTAACGTTTCATGGTGTCGTATTTAGGGAAATCACTCTATTAAACAAACTACTCTGTCCCAATACAGGCTAATACAAATTTCTGGTTACAAATGATACAACATATTTGTTTTGTTTGTTCATTTTTGCCCTTAGCAATCTAGCAGTTCCCGGATACTTCAAATATTTCAACTTGAATACATTTAAGTTCATATACGAACCATATATGAACTGCACTACAGTATGATAGAGCAGTTTAAACAAACTGTTTGAATCAGTATTATCGATGGCTCTCAAATCGTGGGAAAAATATGGAAAGTACAATGTCAAAAATATTCAGTTATTTATTTAAAATGGTAAATGAAAAATACCCGCTTAGTTGAGAAGATAAGTTCTATATTCGTTTAAAACTTATAAACTACATCCTAAGTTTTGCTTTTTTTCTTTCAAAGTTACATACATACTTGTTACTACTGCCACCAAATGAGAAATGGGCAAAGTTCGATGTTATGCGGCTTTACACTACTATACTATAACACACTGTAGTAATTAATTTTTTTTTTGTTTGCCCAGTAATGGCAGCGCTTACAGAAGCTTGCATGATTTGGATATATTTATTTATATACTTATATTAAAAATATACACCTTCACTTACTTTTAATCAGCCAGATTTAAATCCATAATAAAATTAGAAATATTTAAATCAATAACTAACTAGTCTTGAAAATAATCTAATGAGATTTGTTAATTCCTCTTCAGTAATTTTCAACATATTTACAGAAAGCAGAAAGTCCCAAAATAAAGTTAAATTACTAGTATTTACGACACAAAAAACGTGTGTTAAGTGCGGCAGAATATAAGTTGGATGTCTTCATTTCAATATAAAATTAGTATAAATGAACACATAAATTGTATTATTAAGACAACATAACAAGATCAAAAATTAATCATGTTTGGAATTTACGACAACACGACGAACAACAATGTTAGATTTCGTACCTGTCAACTTCTGCACCTTGTTGATTTTTGTTATATGTTTAGTCTGTGAACCAACAGCAATTGTGGCGTTGCTACTACTGCTAAAGGAAGAGTCAGTGTTGGGACTTAAATTGTATACAGTATCACCGCCCGATGAAAATTTTACGTGTTTAGAAGAGTTCATAAGACAGTCGTTTTTGGTTAAAATAGAATGTACAGGAGTCGTACTTGTTTTAACGTTATGTTTTTCTAATAAATTTTGTGATGGTCGCATAGGAGATGGAGGTGAGGGTGGTTTGGCTTTTAGATTGCCAAAGTTATCTAATATTGGAGTATCATCTAAGCAAATAATACTGTCTTCTTTGTCTTGATTGTATTGGTCTTGATTAACTGATATGCTTAAAATTTCGCATTTTTCTGTTTTAATTGTTGTAATCATTTCTGAACCCACAAACTCTTGTTCTGTTTTTTGGTCTTCATTTTTACATGGAACATTAACAGAATCACCAACTTGTAAACTATTATTTTCCTGTGTTAAAGTTACTTTTGTAGGAGAAGTTGACTTGCGCTTATTTAAGGTTTCTAAGATACTAGTTCTTCGGTTTGAAACTATACGCGGCTTAGCCTCTTTTTGATCTTTCTCACTTATTTTGTACTCCACAGCATGTATGGGTTTGAAGTCTATTTTGTTTTGTGTTAACAAATTTTCACGATCAATGAGGATACATCGTGATTTAAGAGATTCAAAACGCCATCTAAAACGGTAAATATAATATTATAAAAAGCTATGCGTGAAAAGATTTTAAAACTACCTGGCCATATCTTGTTGAGCATTTCGAAGATGCTCCTCTAAGCTGGCATTTTGTAGCCGCACTCTATGCAACTGACTCTTGAGCTCATCCGTTTCTTTTCTAAATACAAAATTATATCTGTTAAGTTATTTTGATGGTGGCCGTATTAAAGTAGTTAGTATTTATAGCTAATTTATTTAATCATAAAAAAGGATTTAATTTTTAAATTTAGTTGATGTCGTACAAAAGGTGAGAGGTAAATAAGTGTGTTAAAGAAAAAATCGTATGAACTTTAGGGAGAGTGAACCAGATATTTTGATTAGGCTTTATGTATATTTTGGACAAGTAGTTAGTCTTTTTTATGTCGTACTTGCAAAAACTAAGCATAGAGTCGAGAAACAGAATGCCCTTGTCAGTAGCCAACTCCTTTAGTTTTTCTTGCGTCCATTTAAGTTTGCGTTCAAGCTCATCATTTTGGTTTAGTAGACTGCGAACTCGTTCATTAAGCTTTTCTAAATAAAAAAGGCTATTAATCTTAGACTAGTGTTATTTTAGAAAGAATACCCTGGTAAACTTTATCTGCATTGCAAAATATCTCACTACAAGCTTCCAATTCTGTGCGCATTGATATGTTCTCGCGCTTTAATCGTCGTATTTCATGTTCACTTTCGTTGTAAATTTTTTTCATTTGCATATAACTTTTTTTTTGGGCTGTTAGCAGCTGTTTCATTGCTTGACGTTGGTCATCTACTTCAGCAAATAGAGAGTTCCCTTTGCGTTCTAAAATTTGAAAAGAAACCTTACTGCTAGTGTACAAATATTTGCAGATGATTCAAAACTATTACCATTGTTATTCGCAGCGGAAGACAATAATGCTACTTTAGCGTTCGCCTCGGAGAGTTGTTCCTGTGTACTTTCAATAATTTGCAGCTTTTCTTCCAAATCCACACGCTTGGATTGCAAATTCTCCTCCAGGCAATTAACTTGATCTGTTAATATCTCAATATTTTTCTATAAATTCCAAAGGTCGTTAGATGAATTCAATACTTCATATACAATGGCCGTATAGTTTTTACCTCACATTCCGCTATTGTTAAAGTATAATGCACCGACCGCTCCTCAAAATCCTCAATTTTCTGCAACAGATCCATGTTATCATTTTCTAACAACTGAATACGCACTAAAAAATCGTCCACAATATTTCCACCATCTACGCAATCATGCTTTTCTTTGTTCTTGTGGGTCTCCTCGAGACTTTTGGTGAGTTTTTCTTTTTCTTCCAGCACTGTGTTATAATCTTGTTGCAAATTATTTAAGGAAGCTTCTAGCCGGCTACATTTCTTTCTTACATGTTGCAGTTCTAATTGCGTCTTTTGTAATTTAATTTCAGTTTCTTTGTTGTCCGCATTAGCATACTGTTCTAATTCCTGAGATAAGTACGCTTGGGCTGCGGTTGCCGTGTCAAGTGAACGCTTCAACTCATGAATTTTTTGTGTATCCGCCTCACTTGACTCACGCAATTCTTGATATCTATCGTGCAGCTTACAATATTCTTCAAGCAGTTCATCTCGAGATAAATTTAACGTATCAGGGTAATCAACCATTTTATTTAAAAATCTCCGTAATATTAATTATAAATTGTTTAAGATATATACGACTATTTGAAGTTTATTGCTGTTAGCGGGTATTCAACAAATGCGCATAAAACGGAGTTGTTACTAAAAAGTGTTGTATTTTAATGTATCATGAGGGAAATTTAACGTAGTGGTGAATTGTGTTTTGCGGTTGAGCGTTGCCACTTAGATTTTGTTGGCAATAAGGAAAACATTAATTTCTTTTTAATCAGCACTTTAATTAACTTGATTTTCAAATTTGCAACAATAAATATAAAGCGCCATTTAGTTCAATAAAATAAATTATAAAACGAAAAAGTGCAAAAACTCACTTATATTCTCATTGTGAAATTATCAATTTTAATCTTCACACAAATTTGAATTGCCAGACACTTTTCCGTTTGTAAACCGTTTAAAATAAAATATTTAATAACGTTGCCATGGGAATATCAAATACAGGCAAAACAGTTTTCTTCAATTTTATACAACTTTTTGAAAAAAACTTGTTCATAGAAATAATGGAGGATTCGCAAAAAGACACATCCAATATATTGCCAGTAATCAATTTTCAATCAGATGATTTACTAGAAAAACTCAAACTTCTAAATTACGAAAAGACGTTGTTGAGCGATTTAAAAATGAAGCCTTTATCACGTTTCTACTTTGTAAAATCTACAAATCCAGGTGAACAGTTCTATATGTTTACTCTGACTTGTTGGTGGCTTTGTCAAAAGCTGGGTAAAAATATGGAACGACCTCAGGAATATGATGATCCAAACGATGTTATAACCAAAATTATAACAATCTTAGAAGAAATGGTAAAACTTGTTTTATGTGAATGAATTACTTCTTAAAATTTTTGCAACAATAGGATGTGTTAATCGATTTTACGCCCAATAAGCTGATACGGGGTGCGGGACTCAATTGCATATTTGTCATGGACACCTTGGCCACTCAGGCATTAAAGATAATGAAATTAACTTGTCAGCGGTTGCATATAGCACAAGAAGACGAAATTGCTAACGACTATCTAGAAGACAATGCCGAAATAATACTAGAAAAAATAGAGGATGAACAAAACGATGCCTTAAGTGATGATGGTAGCGAATTAGATTTAAATCAAAACTCCTTCAGGAAGTGGAATCTAAGGAGACAACATCACTTGCATGATCATGACAACAGCGTTGCCGGAAACAGTCTACAAGTCAGCGACAAGCTGACAGATCAACAAACATGGCGCTTGGAGTTTGAGGAAGTAATGCCGCAACTTAAAGTTTACGTAAGGAGCGATGTACGTGATTGGCGGGCCCATCTAAGTCAAATGAGTACCTTGAAACAAAATATAATAGAGGTACATATATAGATAGCCTTTTAATTACTTTAATTTGCATATTACTGTTCGAATTATATAACATTTTTTAATCAGTTCACCGAGGGCACACAAAATGAACTGAAAAAATTGCATAGCGAGTTCACGTTTAGCTTGGAAAAGATCGAAAGTCGTGAAAAACATTTAAACAATGAATTAAACAGTCTTATTATGCAGTATAAAGATGTGTCTATAGAACTGTCAAATATTCAATATGCACAATCACAGGTATTAGAAGAAACTAATCGATCTATGGAGCAATTGCAGTCTGTTCTTGCTGAAAATGAAAACAAAAAAGCGGAGATGGAACGCAGGGGCCAAATGATGTCTGACAGTAGTTAGTAGCTCAATAGTGCGACTCAGTTGTACACAAATGAAGTCTAAAATTAATTTCAACTCGTTTCAGGTTTTGTCTTGCAGATTAAAAAGGCTGTGGCTAAAATTAAAGATGATGTGGCTCATTTAAATTTGGAAGTGGCTTTATTAGTAAATGGCATAGATCGTGATATTTTAAAAGGAACTCAACCGGGAATAGATTTCGAAAAATTTATATAAAATATGAAATTGTATAAAAACTGTTTTTTGTTATTTTTTTTTTTTTTTTTGTACGTTCACTTTATGATTAAAGTTTATATAGATTTTGTTATAAAAATTCATGAAATATTAAAAAAAAAATATTAAATTAAAAGTTAAATGCAGTAACGAAAGCATTTTGCACGAAATTTTCAAAGAAATTGCGACAAACGTATAAAAACGTACAAAAATGTTGCAGTGCGACGGAATTTCGATTTAAACTTCCAGACGCTAAACAGAATTAAAGGGTATTTCCATACAATAAGTTGTATTTCTTGTATGAGAGCACTTTGTAATTTATAACGTTGCTCTGTTTTCTATTTTAAAGACACAAATTATTTTTCTTTTCCAAAATATATATATGTAAATATAGTTGGAAATGAAAGTTCTTTTCCGATATTGCATCTCGGTTCGCGTTATTTTAGGTGGCCCTTTTCAACATAAAAAAATTTACTCTATTTATTTTCCATGAAAGAAATTTTTAAGGAAAAATTCAAGTCTTCAGTCAAAACGATCTCTGTAAAATGTTTATTTTTGGTTTAAATTTCAATTTAGTGCATCAGTCTTTCTTAAAATTTTAGTTTATAAATATTGAAAATGTTAGTCCTTCTGAGTTTACAAAATATATGTATATCGTAAACGTATACACGTTTATTTGCTATCACGTACTGTACTTACTCACGCCCGATTATTTTTGACTTTACACACGATCATGCATGTATAGGGTGTTTTTTTAGAGGTATAGAACTTCGAATTGAAATAAAACACAAGAAAATCGTTTTAATGTCCATCAATTTGGCTTTATTGGAAGGATAATTTTATGCCATTAATGTTTAAATATGATTTCGGGCATGTGGCCGCCGCAGCTGGCTCGAATAAAGCCAATTCTACAGGTCCAATTTTTGATGGACAAAGCTCCAATTGCTGTGCACGGTGGCGAATCGATTCATTCGGGTCCTCTTCAACACTTTGCTCTACAGCGGCAATTGTTTCTTCGGTGCGCACTGTTCGACGTCTCTGCGGATGCGTATTATCACATAGAGTAAACGTAGTGCGAAAACGATCCATGGTTAACCGAATTAATTGCTCTGATGACCATAAAATGGACGGAGCTTGCGGTAAACTTCGCGAACTGAACCATTATTTTCGAAATAAATTTGCACGATTTGCAAGCGTTGTTCTTTTGTCAGCCTGTTCATGATGAAATGGCAAACCAGACTAAATATTAATCACTTGACAGCTGACAAAATGGCCGCCAGTTAAAAAAGTGATGCCAACTTAAAGTTCTATACCTCAATAAAAAACACCCTATATTTTGCCTGTCATTGTAAAACGAGCACTACAACCGCACATCATTTCTAGTGTGTATAGCGAGCCTTTGGTGCAGTCCAACCGCAGTAATTCAAAAAATCGCGAACTGAGAAAAATGCATTTCATTTCATTATTGCAAATAAATATTGTTGGAAATAGTTAGAGGCAATAAAGACATTTTTAGCTGTAGAATCTGAACAGTTAGAGATGGAACCATCATCTTTTTTTCTCTAGATAGATATTTCCCCAAAGATGATTTCTGCATACCCAGCTCAAAATATTCAAATTTTGAGTTACTACGATATTGCACCAAAGGCTCGATATGTACTTACATATACATACATACATATGAGAAGAATAATTCTATTAAAGATCACCCATAGTGTTAAACTGCTCAAGTTATCAAAATTCAATTAATGCTGTTCCCACGCACCATCCAATTTTGTATTTAATGTGCGAGTTTTTGTTCACTTCACAACTATGACAAATCCACACCATGAAATATCTGCGTTGTTGATCCTTAGAAGTTAAAAGAAATTAAAACCACACAACGTGGCGCGACCACAAATGATTTAATTTTATCAGATAAACAAGAACAAGAAAAAGAACAACAAAAACCACACTACAAACACAAATACATACATACATACATTTTATGGACTTATTCAATGAACAGTTTCATACGGCCAGACAAATACAATCTTAAACTAATGGAGTTGTTGATGATTTTGTAAACAAATACTATTTTTTAATAATTTTATTTGTCTGACATTTAATAAAGAGCGGCAGACGATGACGACAACAATGTTGGTTTATTAATAAAACGAAAACCATTAATGTAAACAAAGTCAACGCTCAGTTGTACAAAATACTGCATGTATGTAGATTTGCATGCGATCTTTATTTATATCGTTACCTTAATATGGAAGGGCTGTGACTCATTTATGTTTCGGAAATTTTGATAAATAAAAAGATGTTGTATTGAATTATGCCAAAATCTCGATCTCGATCTCGATCCCTTCTGTATTCGGCTGACGATATAAAGATCGCATGCAACACATACATATTTACTTTAAATAGTATTGGCTCAGGCTCCGCTCCATATACAATAGTTAAATACGGGAATTATAAACTCCATTATAAATAAAAAAAACTCGCTTTTGTCAAAATGGTCACTTTTCTCAAGCTGGTTTTCTTTGGCTAGTTTTGTGTCTTGGCGCCTAGTAGTGGTCAGTTGCTTTTCCCCACAGTTTTGTCTTGGCATACATATATATATTCTGCTTTTTTGGGGGTATCTAGGGGACAAAGTCCCTCGGTTCCTATGCTAATCAAAACTGTAGCAAGTTCATGTATGACTTCGGTTATGCAGGTTCGTCTCAAACCTTCATCAAAGTTTAATTCGCAGAAAGGGGACAAACGTGCCCCCAGAGTTGTTTTGACGCATCCCCGTGTTGCTCATACGTTGAGGTGTCCATCTGGCTGAAACGTTCGGGCTATTTAAATCCCACTAATACTATTTTTCACAACTTTAAATGGCAAAATAGGCAAAATTATTTTTAATGACTTAAATGAGTGTTAAATATACATTTTTTACTGGCTCTAAATAATGAAACTTCATAAGAATATGTTTTAGACTTTCTGAATTGCAATCCTTCCTAAATGTTCCAATATAAACATTAATGTACATATTAGTAGAGGCTCAAATGTTTAATATTTAATAATAAAAAACACTAATTGAGATTTTTAGTTGAGCCTGCAACAATTTCGTCCCTCACTGTACATGAATACAAACCGAATTCACTGAGTTTACGTGCCAACGATAAAAATGCATTTGTTTGGTTTTGTTTTTTTTGTGTGTTAAGCAATTAATTTGAAATTATTTATTACAAACAAATTAAAAGATCAAAGAGTGTGTTATTGATAAGTAATTGTTTGGTTGGGAAAACTGTACCGGTGACTGTGGTTCCACGCATTTGTCAAGCAATCTTTAAAACTAACAGATTGCCGGCAATTTTAAAGGCTGCCTAAAAATTGTGAAATCCTTATCGGTTTTGAAGATGAGAAACAACCCGAAGAAACTGCTTTGAACAGGCGGCAAAATGTGAGTTATTATTTCGACTTCCATATCCCGGTTACTGAGGAAAACAAAATTTTTCGAAAACTGTATTTGAGAGCAAAGAAAAACCTACATGTTAAACAAATTACGAAACTACTACACTACAAAAGCAAAAAGTGAGTATTAAAAAGGATGGTGCCACTTTGATAAAATTTACTTTCATAAACAAAATTTCAATTCAAAAATGCTTCATAAAATAGTAAAAAATTTAAGAAAATGGAATTTTTCGCTTAAAAAACTACACACAACAAAACTTTGTCCTGGCCATTTATTTATTTAGAAATTAATAGTTTGCAAAGTAAATTTACAAATTATAGCTGCACAAAATGGGTCCCTTATAGTTTGAACAGGCTTAGCTTTCACATGGGAACTAGCAGCGTTGCCGACATGAATCCGAGGCAAATCAGTCGACGAATGGAAGTGAGATCCAAAACTCTCGAAGGCCAAACAACAGCAACAAACGTGACTGCACTTAACTGCCCAGAACTGGTTCACTACGGACATAAAAACAAATATTTAGCAAGAAAAACGAATTAATTGTATCAAAACATTTGCATTTGACATGAAAACATGTTAAATTAAAAATATCTACACAATGTTAACTCAACTTAGTTGTAGTTGAAATTAAATGTGGCAAAAATTTAATGTGATTTGAAATTGTGTGAATTTTGCAATGAATAGTGGTGGTTTTTGTGCTGCCTTTTAAAAATCTGTTCCGCTAAAGACCTCAAATATGTTTAAGGCTTAAGGTTTATGTATGTATATATTATGGCCCAGTAAAATAGCTGCAGCTGTTTGTTTAGGTCTTAAGTATGTAATTGTATTCAGGTGGCAATTAACAACTATTTAACCAGAAAAGTAACCACCAATTTTAATGTCTATCGCCAGGATAAATATTGTAACGTGTCTAATTTTAATGGGCTACTCACTGTAGCGTTGAACTTATTCAATAGCAGGTACTTTAGTTTGTGGTTAACTCTGTTAGGTAATTTTTCCTACCAATTGCTTATCCTTTAACTTGCATATTTGGATGCTGGTGTATTATTTGCTTGTGACTTTTCAAATGATAAAACTTTTTGGAAAAATATCTGTTCCGATCAAAAGGAATTTCTTATTTAAATATTCAATGTACACATTTAAATATTGTTTTCCTATCTTACAGATTTAGCACATAAAAATATACATATTTTTTTTTGGGATAAAGGGGGCTATATGTGACGCTGCAAAAGAAAACCCAGCCAGTGTGTGAAAACAAGTTTTTGCGCAAAACGCAATTTAAGAGTAGGAACTCTTTCATATTGTGCGCCCACTCATTTCATTGCTTTCCGATAATTTTGGGACTTGCGAACGCTTTCGTGTGATCATTGAAGATTTCTGTTGCATACAAGTCCAAAAAAAAAAAGTGAATTCATGAAATTCGTTACAATAGGAGGGTGTTCTTAGGCAGGGTCGCATATACATATTCACCTACTTTCCACAGTATTTTTCTCGGCTACCAAAAAGGTGCAGAAAAAAATTTCTCGTTTGGCCAACAAACAAACAAACAAATAAAAAAAGGGCATTTGCTATGAATTTCTTAAAGTGTACTTGGTATAAAAATATAGTTTCAGGCAATTTATAGCCATACTGTTGCCCTTTACGTACATAAATATGTACGTCCGTCCCATGCTAAACTACATAATCACTTTTTCCAAGCAAACAGAAAAAGAAACTAAAATTACTGTGTTGTGCTCCATCACTGTACGTACGTATGTACATACGTACGTACGTACGAGTGAGTACCTTCATTCTGTTCGTGCACTACTGTTCATTTCCCACGGTTTGTCAGGTTAGAGTCGAGTGGTGAGTAGTGCAGAGTGGAGTATGATAAAAGTACACTGTAAGTTTCAATTTGTATGTATGTATGTATGAAGATGTATGGCCTAAGCAACAACAACAAAAACAAGAGGTTGAGATGCGATGCGATGCGATGGGATGGGATGGGATGGGATGGAATAATGCGGTAGTGGTGTGGTATGAAAGAATATTGGAAAACTCGCAAGAAGTTTCAAATACAATTTTGTTTTCTTAAGTTCGTTTGTAGTGGTAAGAATTTGTGTGTGTGTGTGTGTGTGTGTGTGTGTGTGTGTGTGTGTGTAGGTAAGTGAGTGCTTTTTTTTGAAATAACGAATGACTAGTATTGGCAAGTGGGGAGGCGGTATCGCAACAGAAATATTAGCAAGTTCGTTCGTACTCATGTATGTATTAACATATTTTTGAGAGCATTTAAAAGAATGTATCGAATGTTCGCATTCGCACTTACCGATATACGCTTATGGTATTTGTTGTTCGTTTTGGAAATCGCTTTAACATCCCCATACACATGTATGTACTTGCGTACATACATAAATGCATATATGTACATACATACATACATATATTCATATGTCGACATTTCATGTATTTGAACTGTTACACTTTTTTAAGTTCCCCAAATCATATTCAGATATTGTATCAAATTTGAATGCTCTTTATTGCACGCAGATAATGTTTTAAAAATAATGGAATTATCTATTGTAAAACTTGTAACCTGCTAACTACAGGTTACTTTACTTTAATTATTTATTTAAATCCAGCACAAACTTCTTTCAATCATAATCATTTCCATTTTAGGGAATAGTTCAAAAAATTCCATATTTTGATATTTTGTCTGGTATTACCTGAAACTGCAGTCTCTGATCTCGGATCTTTCTGCTTAACTTTAAAGAAATTTAAACTAAGCCAAATATCAAGACATTTGCTGAGGCCAAGCAATCTTCCACGTTAGCCTTGAACTATTCTGGAAAATGGTATTTATGACTTTGACTTAGAAAATATATGGTATATTTGAAACTAGAAAAGCTGCTGAAAGTTTCGAAATCGAGTATTGTACTAATTTAAATCTTTTGGTTATTCTTTTGGAAATGCGAAGAAACAAATTCTATTGACAGGCAACTAAATGAACAACTCCCTCAGTGCAAATCAATGTCGGCCATAATATCAAAGGAACAAATTATTATGTTGGTCCAAACTATCTTCACTCACCGTCAAGCGAATTCCATTTGCCACAATGAGGCCGTATGGGGCTACCCGGGTGTCAAGAACTGAGTTTGTGAAATTAATTTTATTTATTGTTCCAACAAAGCCGGCAAGGCAAACATTTAGATTCATTACAGAACACAAAATTTTGTGCTAATCCATGATTAGCCTAAGAAGTGAATTTGCTGGACTGAATCTAGTCTGAGTTGCCAGAGTGTACTGTTCATAAATGTTAAAAACTTTTTTTAAAACCTCAGTTAAACATTAAGTTGGTTCTATTGAGCCTAAAAAAGGTTTTAGTTAAACGAATAAAAGTTAGTTTCCCTTAAGTAAAAATATCCTACCAGGAGAACTGTAAAATGATTTCTCACTTTCTTGGGAAACTAAAAATAACCGGGCTACCTTGTTTTTCAATTAACAGTTTATTATAGCAGTAGGCTCTTGGTGGCTTGATTTGTGCGACTTTTAAAAAAAAATTCCCTTCTCTCACTTCCAGATAAGACAACTTTTTACTTTAAGTTTTATTTCGTGGGTTAAATATTCGTACAAATGTTTAAAATTATTGGTACTCGTAAATATATAAAGTAATTTGAGCAAGAAAACTTGCTCAGTCTGGATGGGGTCTACGAGAACATACATACATACTATACTTGTGTACACACTGCTAGATACACCGGCAAGTGAATAAACATCATTTTACTGGTTTATGCCCCCAGGCCCATGCACGAACTACAATATAAATTGTAAAGCTTAAGTTTAGCGTCATCGTCAAGCAGGCGAGTGGTCAAGACACATGATTGGATGAATGGCTTTCAGAAAACCCTGAAACTTGTTGTATGTATATTTACTCTTCAATATGAGCAAATAAGTACAAAAATGTATACAACACTCTCACAAAAAACTTACACAACGACTTGCAGATGTCAAAAGCCATCCAGAAAAAAAATAATTAAAAAGGACTCTTGATTTTAGATTTAAAATAAAGCAGATACATACATACATATAAGAAGAATAGAAAATATTTTTATGAATTAGTTTCAGCAGGTATGTTTTCCCTTTTTTTATATATATTTTTTTTTTATTTTATACTCTGGAGGTTAAGGATACTTGCAAACACAATGCAAGTTAAAGTATTTGGTGTGTATGTATAAATATGTACATACATGTGTGTGTTCGTACATAAATATAAAAACGTATTTCCCTTCTATAGCCAGAAAAATTCATTTTGAAAATTATTTAATAAGAGCGCCAACGTATTAACTCAGCGGGTGTTCGTTCAGAGCACCTTTTAAGTGGATCGCTTAACAGTGTTGTCCATAAAACCAAAACCTCTGATCACAAAATTTATGAAATGCTTAAAAATTACATATCATTAACAATTCTCGTCTAAATTTAATTTGGTGTTTTGAAAATTGTTTACGGTGCTTAAGATTATGTCATTGTAATTTCCGATATGCTAAAGCAGGACATTTTGAACGGGTTTTAGAGATATTTTATGCTGACGAGAGCAAACATTCAACGTCTATTCTATTACTTGATCACTGTATTGTCCGTCATATAACATCCTTTCGTAAATGAATGTGTTTAATATATCTTACTTATTTGGATATCAGGCCAAGAGTTTCAGGTATTTCCTGAACTTTCCAGTTAAGAAGTCGTTTCAAATGCTCGTAAAACAGGCGCCAAGTGTTTCTTATAACAAATTTACAAATATATCACTTATTTGGATATCAGGCCAAGAGTTTCAGGTATTTCCTGAACTTTCCTGTTAAGAAGTCGTTTCAAATGCTCGTAAAACAGGCGCCAAGTGTTTCTTATAACAAATTTACAAATAAATCACTTATTTGGATATCAGGCCAAGAGTTTCAGGTATTTCCTGAACTTTCCAGTTAAGAAGTCGTTTCAAATGCTCGTAAAACAGGCGCCAAGTGTTTCTTATAACAAATTTACAAATAAATCACTTATTTGGATATCAGGCCAAGAGTTTCAGGTATTTCCTGAACTTTCCAGTTAAGAAGTCGTTTCAAATGCTCGTAAAACAGTCGCCAAGTGTTTCTTATAACAAATTTACAATTGTTCTAAGCAATTTGTTTGTTTTGTGTATAAATAAACATGTTTTAAAAAAAATAACGTTTTTTATTTTAGTTTTGAATGATTTTTTATAACAAATAGAGGAACCAAAAGTGACAGATTTCAATTTTTCCGGGCAAAGCTGCCTCTGGCTGGAGTTACGTTGCTTATTTCTATAAATCTTTGAACTCATAATGCAACATGACTACTTTAAAAATTATGTTAATTTATAATGTCTGTTTGTTCGGAAAAAAAACCGCTAAAGTAGTAACACTTACAACAGCCTGTTTCATGCAGTTGCCAAAACTCCTTTGGGCTAAAAGCATGAATATTTCTCTTTAACTAGATCTGAGTTGCAAGTTAAATGTGGTTGCTGCTTTCATTCTAATTTGTTTCTTTCTAATCTGTTTTGTGCTGCTTTATTATTTAAAAATCGGCAACCAAAAAGTACAGAAATTTAAAGAAAACATTTAATTCGTATAGAAAAGGTTTTTGTTTTGTTATTTTTTTTGTTAATCGTTTGTTGGTTTAAGAGGTGCTGCGGGCTCCAATGTTTTGTCATATTAAAAAATCGAAAAGTATAAAATAATAGCTTTTGCCTAATTTATGGTTTAATTTATAAAACAAAACTGAAGACGAACACAGAATTTGAAATAACTCACAAGCTATACACTTTGGAGATGCAAACGTTAATCATAAAATATCAATACCAATAATCATAAGACCTACAGACTCAGATACGAGTACGAATGCGTTACAAAAACCATACAGCAGCCACATCATCTTCATCACAAGCAACCAACAACGGTGCTACCACTACCGACATCCTCATAATCGGCAACGGCAGCCAACTGATTTTTTTTTTCATTTTGTATTTAAATTTATATTTTTGTTAATATATTTTTGAAATAAACATATAGTTTTTGTTGTTGTTGCTTTTATATTATTTAATATTTAGCCGCAGCAGAAGCATGATAATGATCAACGTGATCATCATCACTTTGGCATTAAGACCCCCTACTATTGTGCGGAACTCAACGATTTAAATGCAAATAAATGTAATAAACATTTTTATTCAATGAATGAACAACAATATTTTATCAAGTCAGACAAGAAGGCAAAAGAAAAAAAAAAAAAAAAGAAAGACTACAACGAAATTTTGCCACACAGCATCCAACAGCCAAATAGTCGGTTGAATTTTAACTTGTTTTTATGGTTTTTAAAAAGTATTAAATTTCATTAATTGCTATAAAATTCAAAAACTACAACAACAACATGAGCACAATATAAAGTACAATAAATTTACAAAAAAAAAACGCACGAAAATCGTTGTCAAACGAATAAAATTTTAAATTTATGTAACTTTTATATAAAATATTTCGAAATTATTTCAAAACTCATTCAAGTTTTCGCTGGTGAGGGTGAGAAACTTTGGTGGTGGTGGGAAGGGTTTCGGCAGTGTTTTAGGCACCCACGCAAAATGTCGAGGAAAGCTCAAGTTTTTCACTTTTTGTTTTAATACGTACATATGTATGTATTTCATTTGAAGGTTTTGTTCTTATTTAAACAACAACAACAACAACAAACAAACAATTTAAACAAAACTGAAAAAAATCTTGTTGTAATTGCAAGGATTTTTTTATAACAATTGTTACGAAACTGTTGTAATCGTTTTGTTGTAATCGTTTTGTTGTAATATTTGCTAAAAAAAAAACAATTGCTTTCCTGAAAAAAATTTAACACTTTTTAAACTATAAACATAAATTAGCTTCGATTAAATGATATTTTTTGTGTGAAAATCTAATTTAGTTTCTGCACACAGCGCGCAGCAGAATAAAGACATCAATTTGACGGATAGACAAACTGGCAAGCAAAAAAAGAAAACGAAAAAGAAGAAAATTAAAAAATAAAAACAGCAGAAGTCATAAATGGCTATAATTTATGTTACCAGCTTAAGAAAGCCATAATTTACCAACCAATTTAATTTTATTTTATTTCTAAAGCTATTTTTATTCAACCCAAAAAAACTTGTTTTTGTTTTTGTTTGGCGGTTCGAATATTGACAAGTCAGTCGGGCAATCGTCCGTCCACTGTTGCTCGGATCACACACGCACTTACCAATTTGGTCAACAGCATCGAGATCATTGATGAAATTAAATCATTGTTTATAATTAAATTAAGCTTCACGAAAAGGCCAACAACAACAGTGAAGCAGAAAAACAAAAAAATTTCCACATAAAATACAATGTGTGATCAAGCACATATTTTTAATTAATTTTAATGGCAGCATTCATAAGTTTTAAATTTATATTTCAGTTTCTGTTTGTATAGATGATAATGAAATACAACCAACGTCTTCTTTAAAACTCAAACTCATAATTTTAATTTTAGTTTTAATTTAGTATTTTTTTTTTCTTCTTTCGTCTTTTTGTTTTTTCTTGCTGTCGTTGCCAGCCAGTGCATGATCAGACAAGATCGTTATATGATTTTTGATCAACTTTGGCGTTTTATCATTTAATGTTGTTTGAATTCAGTTCATAATTTTTGTTCTCTACTTTTTTGTCTTTAACAAATGCATATTAAATGAAATGACTAATTGGGAAGTTTTGTTTTTATGGCTACTTTTAATGGGATTTGCATTAATTTATTATTTTTTTGTTTTAAGCTGCTATAAAATTTGAAATATTTATTAGTTATTTAGCGTCTTAATGGATATTCAAATTGTGTTGTCTTTAAATCGTTTAAAGGCGAATTCAGTCACAGTGTGTGGTTGTTAAATTGTTAAGAGTTGTGTCCAGCAGTAGATACAGGTAGGAGGATTATAACTGTGAAATTGATTTGTTTGATATTTATTTGATGTTTATAATTTTCTGTATTTTGTCTTTTATTTAAATAATATAAATCAATAATATAACAAAATATTTTTACGCCGCGAGAGAAAATATATTTTGCGAAAAAAAAAAAATGTGTAGGATATACAAAATGTGCTGATATGTAGCTAAAGCTGAGGTGACAGAAATGTATTAATAAATGTTATGCAGATTGTGAAATTAACTTACGACAACACCCACCAACTCCGCTGGGTGAAGTTGTCAACGGATTTCTATCGACCCATGTCTATTAACGAGCGCAAATTGGTAGCAACTTCTTGTGCTATGTTGGAACGGCACATAATAAAAGGCCCTTAGTTTGGACTATCTAATCCCATTTGCCAGTAGATCTCTACACGGTAAAAGAAAGATAAGGCACCTGAATTGGTAGTGCGAAATCTTCAAGGTACATCAGACTTTGAACAGACTTTCCTGTACATTCCGCACCATCTAGTCCTCTAGATCTAGGCAGCTCAGCTTAACCCCAAGACCGGGATGCCTCAAGACAACCCAGGCACACCTTGATGTCGGCTTTACCAATGGAACTTTAATAAAGCCTTATACTTTTGGTTGCCGAGCCAAACGACGAACCGCTACTCCCATATACTCCCAAAATCAGAATGCCACAGTTTGAGATAGATAAGACAAAAACCTGCTCTGCGGCAACACTGACATTTTATGTAATTACATAAATATTTTGGTAATAATTGGCAGCGTGTTAGCAACACAAATAATAGTTTTGCAGCCTTGAAAAAAATAACGAGCGCCAGTTGTGTCAGACATGTGGCCAAAAAAACTTCATATACATTTCCAAGCTAAGGTCAGACTTTTATCAGAAATGCCTGACTTAGATTGAATGAGAATACAACCGGCCAGGGTTGAAAAATACCAGCCAATTGATTTTACCGCACCCAACAACGAATTGTACGAATGTTACTAAGGGTCACATACGCGTTTAATGTAATATATATGTATTTTTTTTAAATAAAATTTGTTTTTAAGTAAACAATTGCAGATTAATAATGTGCCGACAATTTGCAAAAAGTTCCAACATTCAAGTTATTATTTGTTTATTTAATTCTTTCATTGCCATTGACTTTGCTCTTATGCAAGAGTTTGTTTGCTCAACAATGTTTTCTTTAAAGGCGTTGAGAGTTTGTGGCATATTCAAAAACAAAAAAAAAAAAAACTTTAAATAACGAAGAAAATAAATTAAAAAATATTTTAAGGGCATTTTTCATATTCCCGAATATTAATTTTGACATTCGCATTGTAGTTGAAAAAATGAAATTGCACTGAATTCGTCATCCCTGCAAAGTCGTTGAAAAATGGAGTAATTTTTTCCTTGGGAGCTGGGCAAGAAGCCTGAAAAATGCACACCTATTGTGCATGTGTTGGGTTCTAAGTATGAATGGATGTATGTATGTATGTATGTATGTATGTATGTATGCATGTGTGGCTTGTGCGCTAACAGTAGCCCCATTATGTAGCAACAAAATGCACTGTGTTTATGAACAAACAAAGAGAGCTACCGGTTTTACGCGTTCTCATTGGCCCACACGGAGTTGCAAGCACACACCAACACAAAGTCATTTATGCTCCCGTTTCGAAGAAAGAAGAAAAAAAAAACTAAGAAACAAACAAAATGAACGATGTCAAACAAACAAAGTGTTTAATAACTTTAATAAACGAATGCCTGCCTGCCTATTCGTTGTACCTATAACTTTTAATTGTTTTAGTGGAATGGAAGTTCACATCGAGTACAAGCTACAAACAAGTTAATTGTAACTGATGCAAATCATATCACCACGAACACAATAATTTGTTCAAGTGTCATTAATATTTTTGCAGTGAATCGTTGTGAAAAAATTTTATAGAAAAGAAAAGTCCCGTTTTGCTAAAACAAAAAATACCCATAATTTCTGAATCGAGGAATAAACTCTCTAATTGAAGACGAAAAAGGTGATTGTGAGCGCAGCAAAAGCCTTTTTCTACAGGATTTATAGGTATAATTTTTATCAACATTTTAGGCAAAATTTTGCCAATTCTAATGAGTTTTGCTTTCTATTAACAACAAAAGTTTCTGCAGTATTTTGCCTTAACTATTTTTAGAGTCCTTTTTAATTTTTAAATAATCAAAATACATACATATCCACCAATTGATTGCCTACAAAAATGATTACTTTGTTAACAAAGGGTGGTTAAATTGTATGGGCCGATGTTGAATGTGAACCACACCAAAACGCCAAGTTTTTTTCCGAATTTTATTTGACATTTCTCTATTTCAGACTTACTCAATTTGAACCATGGAGAGATACACAATCCAACAACGTGTTAAAGTTATCCAGACTTATTATGAAAATGGGAGTTCAAATCAAAATGCATATCTTCAGTGATGAGGCACATTTTCACCTCAGTGGATTCGTCAATAAACAGAATTGCCGCATTTGGGCGAATGAGAATCCAAGAGTGATTGTCGAAAAACCAATGCACCCACAAAGAGTGACTGTTTGGTGCGGTTTATGGGCTGGCGGCATCATCGGGCCGTATTTTTTCCAAAATGAGGCCGGTCAGGCAGTTACTGTTAATGGTGTTCGCTATCGTGAGATGATAACGAACTTTTTATGGCCCGAATTGGAAGATATGGATGTGGACGATATGTGGTTTCAGCAGGACGGTGCCACTTGCCACACAGCTAACGAAACAATGGCTCTTTTGCGCAACAAATTCAATGGCCGTGTTATTTCACGTAATGGCGATGTCAATTGGCCGCCAAGATCATGTGATTTGACACCGTTGGACTTTTTTCTTTGGGGTTATTTGAAAGAAAAGGTGTACGTCGATAAGCCAGCAACAATTCAAGACCTAAAGGATCAGATGATTCGGCACATTAACGGCATAGAACCTCCATTATGCCTCAGCGTCATCGAAAATTTGGACCATCGGATGGAGGTGTGGCGCCGAGGTTGCGGCGCCCATTTGGCCGATATTTTGTTCCGTACATAATTGAGTAATACGAATACATCATAATAAAATAAAATTAAAATAATTTCCTAAATAGTTTGTGTTTTATTCAAAATCAACATCGGCCCTTGAAATTTAACCACCCTTTATTATTAAAACAAAGTTTTTCAAAATGTTTATTTATAGACTAAAGACATTAAGTATTTACATAAATATTACATAAGTACAAATACATACATCAATATATCATACCAGATTCTAATAGTTTTAGTTGATTATCCCTTTTGATTTAGGTTAGTAGTATTATTAAAACATTTTAGGTGTTTTGCTTTTTAATGTCCTGATGTCCTAATGACTTCAGTGCTATAATTTTGCAAAATACATACATATGTGTATATACAATATATGTAGGTACAAAGTGTACCACCACCTTTTACGTTGTTCAAATCCTTGTACAGTTGCTTTAAAAATTTAAAAATTCTTTTTAAGATGAAACTTTAATTAAATCAATAATCAATCCGGGGTGGGTCTCACTAAGTTTATAAAATTTTTAAAATAAGCTATTCTGCAGGAATTAAAACATTTTTTTATTCGCTTGTTATACATATTTCAATTTAAGGCAGTTAAAAATTCCATATTAATAATAATTTAGGATAAAAGACCGATTATAAAAAAATTATGAATGGAAATAATAATACAATTTTATTTTACTTACCAACCTGTACATACATACATACATATGTAGACAGGTAAACCTATGAATATTATACCTATTGTTAGATATTTACAAAAGATATAAACATTTTGCTATAAACTCTGAGCATTATTTTTTCTCAACTTCAAAATCAAAGATTTTATTTTCAGGCATTTGGAGTTCTATCAATTAACGGCAATCAGTTGAATACTGGTTTCTGTGGCCGCTATTGGTTGATTGGCATAAGGAACGCCTCAGAGTCTACTACACAAGAAAAGCTTAAAATGTTTAAGATGTATGTATGTACGAGTATGATAGGAAAATTGTTCACATGCAAGTTAGTTTTTGTATTAGTGTTGTTGGTATTTCTTTAGTTTCTGTGTTATTTTGTTTTATTGATCTCCTTTGCCGCTCACAGTAGCTGAGCTTATCGAGCAACTTGAAATCAGTAGCCAGAAAAGAGAAGGAAAAAAAGTTGTTCAAACAAGTTGTAGGCAACTGTTCTAAGTTGTGTTCTTATTTTATTTTTTTTTTTGTCTTCTTTTCGAATATTTAGGGACTTATACAAACAAAATGAAGAACATACTTTTCTCAACCAAACTGGAGTTATTTAAACCAACAACAACAACAACAAGAAACCAACTGCTACTCGTTTCGGTTTGAAAGAGCAGAAGAAAAAGGACGTGGAACTGAGCAGCAAAGTATGTATAAGACAAAAACCCAAAAAGACTAATTAATATGTACATGTTGAGTTGGGTTACACACACACTATTCGTACTTCTTTCTACCAGTAGCCTTTTATTTGGACATAATTACCAATACTCCTCTGAGCAAAAATGTGGCGTAGGTAGACGCCCCCTTTTTTTCAAAATTTCCAACACAAGCCCCGAAACGATCTCTACTGAAAACAAATTTTGACGAGAAACATTTACAGAGGCTTAAAAAACTCAATTGCTTATAACACACAACATTTTAGAGTGGCAGCCCTTTTAACTAACCGTGCTCTCCTTATGAGTCAGTTTTTGTTTTTGCACTCTCTTTTCATGAAAATGTGTACTCTATTGTATTAATGCACTTTTTTCAGTTTCCATGAATGAAGGCTGAGCTCAAAACTCAAAAATGATCGTTAAAGGCTTCCAGTGCTTATAGGAGAAAAAGAGAAGGAAAGTCGATAGAAAATAATGTTGCCGTCAGTACCTACATACATATATTTTGCTTTTGGAGTTTTGCGTTTGCCCAGGAAAGGTGAATGAAAGTATCAATTAAAGTGTGTTTGTATGTGTCAGGTAAATTGCAAGAGTGTGTGTAGGCTTAAATACCAGTTAGGAGGATATTGTTGCCTGCTGTTGTTGAAGACGAAATTTTTTGTTTGTTTTCATTTTTTGGTTTTGAGTAAGAAAAACCACATTTTAGCGCCACAATATTACAAACAAAAGCAAACTTTATGCGGGCTTAACAAACATTTGCACGCTGAGTAACAGAAAAACACCTTCCATTCATCAAACCGTCCAATTCAAGCAACCGACCAACCAAAGTTTAGAGCAGTAGTTAAAAAGAGCAGTACAGAAGACCCAAAATTACACACAACTAAATGGACGGACGCGAACTTGACTGACAGCCAGTTGCACGCACACATTCAAAAGGTTACCACCACAACCACAAAAGGCAATAAGAAGCAAAATTTCAAACTCAAACTAAACACACAAAAAATGAAGAAGAGAAAAAATTTCAAGTAGTGATCGGTGATCAACACAAAAAAGACAAGACACAAGTAAGTCGTTGTGTGAACGTGTAGCACGGCTAAAAAGAAACATTTAACAAATAATACAAACATTTAAACAACAAAAACAACTGGTAACTAAGAAGACCGTATTCTTCTTTTTTTTCTTTTTTTCTTTCTTTTTGTGCACTGTGATCTTTGTTGTTCGTTGAATCAACCGACGAGTTTTATACGATCGCTTAGTGAACCTAAACATAACACTCTACTACCACCACAACTACTACCTCCATAATAATAATAATAAAAAAGCAAAAACAAAAACAAAAACAAAAAACGTTATAAGCAGAAGCCACTCGCGAGCTCAACACAGGCAGCCGTTAAGCTGAAATTTCGATCGTAACTTTGCAGTTGACTGTTGCGCACGGAAGCGTTCGGAAGTGGAATATATTTTATTAATAATATTAACGTCTCTCCACCAACCAACCAACCAACCAATGAACCAGCCAGCAAACAAATCAAACGTAACCACAGAAAATCAACCTTAAACCACCAACAGCAGCAGTATTATTACTTGACTCGTTGCGACTTGACTTGCTTACTACCAAAAGAAGCTTGGCTTATTTAGTTCGTTAGCAATCACGCACCAACAAGTAGTTACACGCGTAAATACCTGTAGCAAAAAAAAAAAAAAGTTTCACACTAATAATTAAATGAAAAGAATAATAATTTCATGACTTTGAACAAAAACTTAAGCGCTTTTTAAAATTGTAATTGCAAAATTCGTACTGCCAGCTTTGAAGAAATTCTTACAACGTCCAACAATCTGTGCTCAACATAAAAACAATAAAAAGGCTGCCACCAAATGTTTTAAAAATCAGCATTTTTAATTGTTTAACATATTTTGTGCCAGCAATAAAAACTTATTAACAAACGAGGTAAGTTCATTTTATTATAGCCATAAATTTCATACCTACATGTATGTACATACATATGTAGTTTTTCTACAAAGCAGACACACAGAGTCAAACTTCGTTAGTAGTACTTTCAAGTCTTAAATGCTACTGGTCAATTTTCAAACACCATCCTGTTGTGTTCGTTTTTTAGTTTGTCTTCGGCTACTGGAGTTAAGCACCTCCTCCTTGTGGTTTTCTTAAACTTTTACCACTGACTTAAAACTTGGTTTTTTTTTCATCAAAAGAGAATAACAACAGTGTGATGGTGCACATACTTTTCTTTTAGTGCAAAATATAAAATTTCCGATTTAGCTTTTGTCGTTTTAAGTGAGTTTTCTATCGATTATGTACAGTGGCAGGTTTTAGAAAAATTGTTTTTTTTTTCCAATAGAGTTTCCATAAAATTTAGGGATAGAAAACAGCTTAACAGACAACCTCATTATGAATTAGAGAAAATGTAAACGGGAGAAATACATATACGCAAAATCGGGTTTTTATTGTATTTTGTAAATTGGACATATAATTGCATATTTTAGCTTATTTTGTTAGCAAGATAGTTTTTTTTTTACTGATGGCGAAATTTATATCTTATGTCCCAGATATACAAGAGATTATCCTTTAGTTTTTAGGGGTATACGAAGAGATATATAAGTGAATTTAAGAACTTCCTTTCTCTGCACTTTAATTAAAAATTGGCTTAAATATTGCTAAATACCGAGCATGCACTTTCAAATGTAATACAAAACGAGTAATATGTGAAGAAAACTTATTTTCAAGAACTGTTTTAATAGAAACTCTGCTTATTCGCCAAAAGTCTGGCGAAATATTCTAAGTACTATCAATTTAAAAACGAAGAATTTCCTAAAACATATTTTAGCGATCAAGTTTTAAAAGTGTTTCAATTAGGATAGGTTTTGCGTTAAATTGCTGAAAGGATAGATCAATAAGATACAAATATAGAGCTTGATATTTTCCACGATTTGGTATTAGAATACAAAAATATTGAAAGTTATTTTATGTAAAAAAATACTTTGAAATCGGTTTAATAATTTCATATGTAGATATGTATATAAGATATAAATCATATTTGAAGCTATAAAAAATTTATAATTATTTAATGTTTTATTTATAATAAACAAACAAACATGAGAAACTAAATACCACGCAAATTAAACACACCATTATTGTTATTATTATTTTAAAATAAAAAGGTAAAATAATTACTAGTTACCTACAAGACAAGACTATCAAAAATATGTCTGCTATTAAATAAAGCTAGAAATAAGAACATTCCTTAAAAACTACCAAGCCAAAGACGATTGCTGTCGTAAATATTTGCATGGTTTGAAAAAATATATGTATGTTTGTGTGAGAATGCAAAGATTTTGATGCTACAATATAAAAATTTCTCCAACTCCTTTTCAACATTCGATTCAATTTTAACTCATGACTTATAACTTTTAACGGTAAAAAGCTGTGCAGATTTCCGCAAAATTTTTTATGGAATTTGTGCCACTGTAAGTCTTTCGGTTTCAGTATGAAAAAAGCTTTATGTAAAAGTTTTCGAAAATCTTCATTTGTGTTGGAACATTGACACTTGCGCCTGCGCCCACAGTAGCCACATTGTCATAATGCTTTCATTCAAATAACACATGCAATTAACCACATAAACGACCCCACATATGCAAACACATACATACATACATATATTTTTATATCCATACGTATGTATGTACAACATACAGATCCATATACATATGTACTACTTAAACAAGCTTTAATTAATTGTGTACATGTCTGTATGTATTTGGGCATAAAAAGAGTACGCACGATATTCCTCATTTTTTTCTCTCTTCGCTTTGCTGCACGCATGTCTGCTAAAAGTGTACTCGCATTATTGTATTAATTTTTCTTAATTGAGTGATTATGGCCAAGCGACTACCCGTGTTACGCTCTTTGATTGGCTGGCTCTATTTGCTTTTTTTTTAAATGTCTGAATAAACATCTACTTAAGAGACCTTCTGTAAACATGCAAGAAATTCAAAAATAAAAACTAAGTATGAAGTCGTATTTATTCTTTGACACTGAGAGAAATACAATGATGTTTTTAGTGTAGTAGTTTTTGTGGGGATATGATATAAAGGTATGAACATTAGCAGAAGAAAAAATATTGGTTATAAACAATAAAGCGAACGAAATAATAATCTATATGTACTATATATATATTTTTAAAACTATATAGAAAAAATTAAATAAAATTTACTTCGTAGGGCGTCAAGAAAACTACATATGTACCTACAATAAATATAACAAATAAATATTTTTGCCGACAAACCTTTAAAAGTAAAGATTTGTAATTAAGAATAAATATGTAGTTCTGAAATAATAATAATTCAATATGTTGTAGGACAAAAATTATAATATTTAAAAAATCTACACTTGAAAAAATTTGGTTAAAAATTGTTATGTTTTCACATTATGAATTTGTTTTCTTACAAGTCTAATATTTTTGGCATAAAACTTCAAGTTCTTTTGATTTGAAATCTGCCCTTTCGAAACGATAGTAGTTGGCGATTGGTGTTAAAACAATGTACTAATCACTTGTAATGTTTGGTTAAGGCTCAGGTACACAGTATATAAGTATGTACAAATGTATATCCGATTTTGATAGGTTTCATATTCGTGTTGCTAATATGTATATTAAGCTTTTTCGTCCGTTTCTAAAATATCCACGTGGCCTGTAAATGCAGACAGGGTTATCAACATGGTACAGTGTAGATTTTAAATTGTTTTGCTCACACACATTTCAAAAGAAAATCGGTAAACAGAAACAGAACTTTTGTAAATTTGCAAAATCAGAAAACTAAATATGGAAATCAGAATTGCCCTCGAAAATATTAATTTAAAAAAGAAAGAACATTTTCTATATATTTGCGCGCATTTAATTAAAATTTAATAAAAAAACATGCAAAGGATCTGCTGCACTCAGAAAAATTTTGTTCTCACATTAATAATGCATTAAACACTAAACAGTCTAAAACATACATTAATTTTATTGAACACATTTAGATTAAATTTGTACTTAATTTCAAGTGTCAGTGTCCTGATGACATTTTCACACGCATTTTTAACTACCAAATAAAACTGAAATAAAAAGAAACAGTGATTAATACAATAGTAGAAAACAAAACAAAACAAGAATTGTTTTGTTCGCCTCGACAAAAGGACACAACAAAAACCACCACTTGAGAACAAGAACGTTTTAAATTTGTAGGATCAACAATAAATAGGCCCTATTTTCAAAACTCTTTGTTAAAATAACAAAATACTGTTTAAATTCTTTTTTATTGATTATTGATTTGAAGAAAAGAAAGCGACCACATGCTAGTTTTTATTTTTTTTTTTTATGGTTAAAATTTATCATTTTTTCTGTTCACATTTCGTTTAATTTCGTTGTGCAATGGAATTCTGAGAAATAAAATCATTATCATGCTTGTTGTAAAGAAATTCGTAACAATTTTCTTTTAAACTGATTTTCTTTTAATTGACGTTTGCCACCTTTGATAAACGCCTACAAATTTGAGGCCCTCTGCTCCTCTCAGGAACAACAGGAATTTATAAATGGTGCGATCCTGTCATTGAATAACAAATGAATACGCAGGGTATGGAATTTTTCTGTAAGGCAACGTTTAGTTTTTATAAAAATAACATTTTCAATGATTTTCAAATGGTTTTTCTAAGCAGCAAAAGAATAGAAATGCCAGACATAAACGCTTCTGAAAATTTAATTGTGAACCAAGCACGCTTTCGAGAATCCGCCACTGTTATTAAAAAAAAAATTTGCAGATTCGTCACATGTGTTAAAAACGTTTTGATTTTATTTCCAAGTTTTAAGTGGAAAGAAGCTATTTATGTATGTATGCAAGTATGTCTTTTCTACTAAAGGCAGGCAAAATTTTACATTAAAAAAGGAACAAGGATTATATACATATTCGCATTTGTTCGCCATACCTAGAAACAAATCCGAGAAACACTTAAATTAAATGTGAGTGTTTTTCTCACTCAAAACTACAAACAAACCATAATTCTTTGTTTTTGTTTCCTTTCTTAAATTTACGTCATTTTTGACAGGTATTTCAAATAGCGAAAAGTGTAAAAACATTTCGGTAGTTTGTGTTTCGTAGAACTCCAGTTTTGCTATTAGTCCATGCCTTGGTGACATTGAAATGTGATTGTCCATTCCACAAAATGCTGATGTTAAATCATCACATTTTTTCAAATTCGTCATATAAATTTGTAGTATTCAGTTGGCGTAATTTTATAAGAAACCCATGAAGAATACGCAACTAAAAGTGAAAACAATAAGACGAATACTTCGCAAACGTTTCCTAAGTGATTGGCCAATGTTTTAGATATACAATATAATCTAAATGTATGTTAAAAATATTATTTATTCCTTTCAGTGTATGAACTTAAGCCCTGAACCAAGTGTTTCAACTTGTATTACAGCAAGAAACCCTATTGTGCTTAGAGTTGTGTTTAGCGAACACTAAAAACGTCACCCGGTATTTTATATTGCATGAAGAAATGCATGGAAATGTCTGACTGCAAAATCACTGTTTTCAAATATGTGATGTTCCGAGAAACAATTGTTTTATTCACGCCCTTAGCTGGGGCATTAAAAATAAGGCTTTCGAATTCTTTAAACAAAACTCGTACATACAAAAGAACCTCAAAGAAAGCAAAAGTCAGTTATTTGCTTAAATCATATTTTAAAATTTCAACTAAAAATGCATTTCGTTCACAAAAATAATAAAAAGTAAAAGAGAACCGACAAAAAAAAGTTAAATACTTTCAACTTGGGCGATTTTTACTTTCAAACGAGATGAAATAAAGCAAAACAAAAACTAAATCTAATTTCACGCAGTATTAACACTTGCGTTGCAAGCCCATGTTTGCATGATCACAGGTTCGATTTGATCTTTTAGTTGCTGCTTTTATGTGGACACACCATTTTATTGTATTTGATATGATTGTTTGTACACTTTTCCTTAATTCTTTAAAATACTTTTCCACATCTTGATCCTGTAAAGTGTGACTGACGTTGTTTAAGTAGTTGTGCAAAAATGTGCTAAAAAAAAAACATTTCAAAACATTACAGTTTTAAATGCGTTTATATGGATTTTCCTGCTCTTTCTGTTTTCATTTAATCTTTATGTTTTCGTTAAAGAAATGTGTCTGTCCGTTTAATGTAAAGATTCTGTGGGTAAAAAGGCCACATGCGGTGTAGTGACACTTCTCTTTCATACATACATACATCCACACATTTATGTATGTACATATTTTAACTGCTTATTTTAACAGTCTGCGAGACATAATAACTACGAATGTTTATGTAGACATGTATGCATGTATGTATGTATGTATGTGTTTGTGTAACAGAGTGAGTGTTACGTATGGATCTGTATACAACACTAATTATTTTTAGCACAAGATTAATGCGATTAAGATTGTGTTAAACATGGCATTATTGATGCCATCCTCGCCTTAACAGCTAAAACAAATTTGCACCATGGTACGTAACGCTCCAATACATACATACATATGTACATACATACATACGAAACCACATACATACATACATATGCACATGCATAAATAGTAGGTATTAGCATTTGTTTTGTGCCACTTTGTGTGGCAACATTAACGGCAGGACACCATCCAACATATAATCGGCTTTATGTTTGTTTCGTTTATGAACACCGAAAACACAAGAAGTCTTTAACAGATTTCTATTGATTTTTGAAGACAAGAAATTCAAGGCATGTGTTTTGAAATTAAATTAAGATTAAGATTATGATCGCAACATGTTTTGGCTTGTTTACGTTACCAAATATTTAGACAACAACCTTAAAAGAAAAATTCACATGAGGCGAAATGATTTCTTTAAGTCCAATGAAAATAATTGGTTTCGTAATTTTAGCCAGGCAGAGTTTACGCGGTAACAAGTCCTAACAGTAGAAGAAGAAGAACCTGAGTATGTATGTACGTACGCATGTACATATGTATGTATGTGTGTATTTAGATGTCTATTATATATACATATGTACGAGTACATACGAATGGTTCTTCATATTTTAAAGTTATTGTTTCTTTATCATTGAAAAATGCATTTCGATTTCGTACAAGTGTTTCGTTTAGGAGCCGTGTGGTCTGCGCAAAACATGCCAGATCAATTTCGTAAAAGTATGAATGCATAGATGATCGGTTCTTCAGCAAAAGTGTTCTGTTGTAGACTAGATTTTGTTTATTAATTTAGCATTAAAACCTTAAATCGTTTGTTGATTCAACTATTACTTTTGGCGCTTAATTAGTCGATTTAATGCCAGTAAAACTATATTATTTTAAACGTAATTGCAAATCTGTATATGGAAAGCAGGAACAACATACTTATAGTTGTTGTTATTATGTTCCATACAACAATCAACGCATGTTGTTGAGACAAGTATTTTTTTTCAATGTACGACAAGCAACACCGAATTGTTTTCAAGCTCTTGTACTGTGGTTTTTACTTTCAATTAAAACTTTCAACTCTAGACAAGCGTTTTGAATAGCCATCCTTAAAACTAAAGCTTTAGCTAAAAATATAAAGTATTCTTAAATTTTTTAAGCCACAAATTTCTTGGGGCATATTCATATACCATAGATGGCCCATTAAGTTCAGTTAAATTTTATGTTGGAAGTATATATGTAGATACATTATGTTGCAAAACATGGCCTTGATGGCAATATCTGAACATCAAAATGAGATTTTTGTCTCTTTTAATGCCAGCCACTGTACGTTTAGCACAATAAAGTTGAAGAAATAAAAACTGAACAAAATATGATCCTTGAAAAAGTTATTTGTGAAAAGATTTCTTGCTGTGCGGCTTAATCATCGCTGGATTTCATCATGATATTATATTTAGTTGTTTTTATCTTTCTGATTTAAGAAAACACTAAAAAGCTGAAAAATTGCCAACTACAGAAGCTGTCCACCAGAAGAATAAACTTTAAATGAAAGTATCAGTGACAAGCACAAAAAAAGAGAGAGATGTAAAAAACAAAATACCAGCAGCTCCAGACAGACACTTTTAATCCCCCCACCTTAACAATAAACATAACAACAACAACAACTACTACTGCAGCAGTAACTTGTACAAACAATAAAGGGAAATAAAAATATTTGTCCTGCTGGCGCTTGAATTTTATACACGATTTAAATTTGGCTTTTTGTTATAATATTTATGGTTTTCTGTTAATAAACATTAATGCCTTTGAAAAAAGATTTAACATAAATTTTCAAAATTTATAACAATTTACGACATTCATAACAGCTTGTTAAGCAAATCCATAAAAAAATGAAGAAGCCTCCTCTTTCAGCTAAAAAAAAATTAAATAAATAAAACTGAAAAACCCAACAATTCCAGAAAAAGCAACAACGAACTGACTGAATGACTGTTAACCATCATGTTTCTTAAGGAGGAAGTAGGTAACCTTTGTTTTTTATGCGCCTTTTCACGGTTGGATACTTAGAGGATTGTCATTGTTTCTTAAAAATAAACTTCACACAAAATAATAAGTTCTTTTTTTTTAATATTTCGCTTTTTTTTAAATGAATAAAAGGTTTATTTTATTTATAACGATTTGCTGGGTGAACTTGACGCATTTACATATTGTTAAACTTAACACAGCTGGACACTATTTCTTAAACATACAATTTTTTTATTTGTTCTTTGGTGTCTGTATCAAAAAAAAAAAAAAACTGAAAAAAATATTCGTAATATTTCCTTAAAACAAAATATCAGTGACTGACTTTGTTATGGTCACACAGCGGGATAAATTCTTTTTGTTTCATTTGACAAAAATAAAACCGAACTGAACCTTTTAAAACCATATAAAAAGCTCCCACAATAAGGAAAAATATAAATAAAAACTCTTAAGTAACACCAGCATCCAACAATGGTGACGCCAAAGACGCCTAAATGTTCAGCTATTGTTTCCCTCTAAGTTCAGGTTTCTCCCTTACACAGTCTTGCTACATCCCTTTCACAAACAATAAAAGATCCTAAGTGGCTTATATAAGACGGTAATCGGGCGTATTACTTTATTTTTGGAAAAGAACTTGTGTTTTCTTTAGAATGTTTCGTTTCGGCCATTCATAAGTTTTTCATTTTTATTATTTTTTCTTCCTTGCTCCGGAAAACAAAGAAAAAGTGGCGTCACATGGTCATTTTGTCGCCGTTAATCATACAAGTTTTAATAAAGATGAACGAACAGCCAGCCAGCCACCAGGCGCCCTCCTCTGCTCTCTTTCGAAATTCTTTTATTTAATTTCTTCTTACCACTGCTGTAAACAAAATTTTCAAAAGAAGTTGTTCAGTAATTTATTTATGAGGAAATAAAGTTAAAAATTAAACTGTTAAATATGTAACATTATGAAAAAACAGTTGGACATAAAAGAAATTTGTGTTGAAAGCGGCTATAATTATTAGAAGGTTGTAGATAATTGAACTACTTAAATTCAGTAAGATGTTTGTTTTTAATAAAAAAATTTTTTTTAAAACAGTTGTTGCAACAGCTGTTAAAGGATTTTATGCCGGCACTGTATTTCTTTTAAATTTGAAATGACTGGCATTTGGCTGCGAATAAACTAGTCAAAAATAAACGAACAATGCTGATGCCAGGCTTTAAGTTTACTTCATATTATCAAATTTGGGCACATTTTTATGTACATCTGTTTTTTTTTTTACAAAATCATGGTAATTTCAGTGTAGGTATGTGTAATAAGCGTCAACAATTGTCACTCTTTCGGTTCCAAACCAACAAAATTTAAACTGCTTATAAAGGGTGTTTTTTTAGAGGTATAAAACTTCGAATTGAAATAAAACACAAGAAAATCGTTTTAATGTCCATCAATTTGGCTTTATTGGAAGGATAATTTTATGCCATTAATGTTTAAATATGATTTCGGGCATGTGGCCGCCGCGGCTGGCTCGAATAAAGCCAATTCTACAGGTCCAATTTTCAACCACTTTTTCGAGCATATGGGGCCGTATGTTGGCCCAATGACTCCACCAGCCCATAGAGCACACCAAACAGTCAGTTTTTGTGGATGTAATGGCGTCTCAAGGGTCTCATGTGGATTCTCTTCACTCCAAATGCGGCAATTTTGCTTGTCGATTATGTCGACCATAAAATGGACGGAGCTTGCGGTAAACTTCGCGAACTGAACCATTATTTTCGAAATAAATTTGCACGATTTGCAAGCGTTGTTCTTTTGTCAACCTGTTCATGATGAAATGGCAAACCAAACTAAATATTAATCACTTGACAGCTGACAAAATGGCCGCCAGTTAAAAAAGTGATGCCAACTTAAAGTTCTATACCTCAATAAAAAACACCCTATACATACATATGTATATCAGCAATCATTTGCAAAAATTATTTTCAAAGCCAGTTGCAAATATTTGCTTAATATTTTTCTATCACTCATCCATCGCCTTTTAAGTTTAATTCTGATGATTTTAAAAACAAAACTTGTTTTACTTAAACGAAATATGTACATATGTATGTATGTAGGTACCTACTATGTGAATTTCTCTGAAACTATTACCATTTTCTTTAACCATTTAGTCCTACGCAAACGATTTAATTAAACAAACCATTTATATAATTTGGGTTTTTCTTTCTTTTTCCAGACTTTGTGACATTTTTGAACATTGTAGCCAATCAGACTAGCAAGTTGAATCAAATAAATAAATAAAAAACAACAAAAGTCATAAAAAAAACTATACCAACGCCCACAAGAGCAAACAAAACAACCACCAACAAACGGCAGACAAAATTCATTTTCAACGCCATAACTAGAAAAAAATAACAACAAAAGTGCTAAAAAGGCGTTTAAATCAGGCATTTGAAATAACACGTCAGTCTGCCAGCAACTTTATAACGGTTGTTATCACACAAAACAACAAACACCATCAATCGCACAACCAATCAAAAGCAAAAATAATACAAAACTAAAAGTACCGACGCCATAAGTTTTAATACAAAATAAACAGAACTTATAAACAGCAAACAGATTATTTTCTTTATCAAAACTTTTGATTAACAGCAAAAGCATTCTTAATTAAATACACGCATACATACATACATACATACGTATGTACGTATAAGTAAAGAACAGTTGTTTAATAAGAAAAGTGCAATAGAGAAAACGAGTATTATCAAAGACAACAACTCATTCATATAAAAACAAATATTATTCCCACTTGTACTCTATCATCATACAGAACAGTTGAGTGAGTACAATTCAGTCATACGCAAGTACATTAATCAAGCATACTCACAACAACAACAACAAAAAAAAATAAATAAAAATAGAGTAAAATTATAACGGTTTAACTGTGTGATTTACATAACAATTTGTTATTGTGTGAGCTTATTTTTAAATTTTGCTTGAGTAGCTCGGATTGTGTTCGTGTGGCGGTGAGAGTGTGTGAAAGAAAAGTAGAAAAATAAACATATATAACAACAACAACAAAACAGGAGAAAAAAAAACACTTAGCACAATGTTTGCTGTAATGAGAATCGACAATGATGACTGCCGGTCGGACTTTCGTCGCAAGATGCGTCCGAAGTGTGAGTTCATTTGCAAGTATTGCCAGCGGCGTTTCACCAAACCATACAACTTAATGATACACGAACGTACCCACAAATCACCAGAAATCACATATTCCTGTGAAGTCTGCGGCAAATATTTCAAACAACGTGATAATCTCAGACAACACAGGTGAGTTCAAATTAATTTGGCTATTATTTTATCGCTTGTTTTACTTATTGGAAAATCTCAAATAAGTATGTATGTATGTACTTATGTACAAGAAACCACTATGCGACTGCTGTAAGAGACTTGTAATTTATTTGCTTTATTTCAAAATATATGTAAGTATGTATGAATGTTGGTACATACATATATCGAGCTCTTTAAATAGTTTTAGTTTGTACAGGGTGAAAACAAGGAATAATGTTCACTTTGCCTTAGATTGCAAATAAGTCTGTTGGAATTCTGTGGCCGCAGGCGATAACAGTTTAAGTTGCTTAAAAAACTGACTCGGTTTAAGCGGAATTCCTTGCTCAAAGCCTACAGATACAGTATTTTAACTTAAATTAAGCTATAAAGCTAAAAGTGTAAACATTAAATTATTTAGTGTTACAATACGAGTCACATCCCACCCGTAACTTTTATAATCGAGCACGTTGATGTGAGCTTTTAGTTGATTTTGATGTCGAAACTTTTAGGTCAATATTTTGTCAAATCATTTCATTTCATTTTAAAATGTTTTCAATCTGTGAAGGAAAAACTTAAGCTATGCCACCCATCACTACACTTCTGCGCGGCTTTATGGGATTTTTCATAAAACTTAATATAAAAACTAGTGAAAGCGAATCACATAATTTTTAATTTAATATTTTTCTGAAAAAAAAAAAAAAAAAAAAAGAATTTAGTAGCAAAAGAAATAGCATAATTTGAAGTAAAACTAATTACTATTGAAAATATAGTTAAAATAAATTAAAAAATTAATTGGCAACACGACAAATTTATTGCTTAAAGTTCTCATGTTATGACTTTTATGAATCCAATGTTTGGCACAAAACAAATTTCATATGAAAAAAATTAAAGCAACTACAAAAATTAAGCTCCAGATTAGACTTTAGGACGTATAAGTGATATATTAGTTGAGCAATTTTGCAGTTCACAGATCAAAATTTGGGGAAAAGTGGTGAAAAAAATTTCCCAGAAAAAAAGCGAAAGTTCCTTTCACAACAGTGGCATTCGATTGATAATTATTAATAAACAACCAAAAAAATAAATCCTTCTTGTTGTAAAACGAAGCTGATACTCTTATTAGGTATGTTTTCTAAGTTTGTAAAACAAACAAAAAAACTTTTGTCTGATGACAGCCATATGAAAATTCGAAACCTGAATGTAGGAATTTCATTCGAACACAAACTTGAACTTTACGTACGATTTATAGTCACCATCTAATCTCAGCTCTGCTATATCTATGTATGTACCTTATTGAAAAAGCTTTTTAATAGCCTAATGGCGAAATAAAGCTATTAAAAATACAGACTTGTATGACTTCTACACTTTTTTAACGATTTGATTGTTATCAAGGAATTTTTGCATATTTAATTTACAATAAGTTAAGCCGGTTTCAATATATTTGCAATAAAATTTAACGTACATATGTACATATATAATTTTGTATCATGTTGATGGCAGGGACGATGTGGTAAAACAACAAACTGTTTGTACGTCAGTCTAGAGTTGTTTTTCATTGTTAATTTTTTTTAATTATAATAAAATATTTGAATTGATGATTTTATATAAGAAAAACATACATTAGCAACTTAGATATAATAACTGCTTATATTTATATATTTGGGCCTTAAAAAAAATGGTTAATCTTATTGTTTTCTTTCTTCCCTTTTCTCCCTTTCTAGATGTAGTCAGTGTGTTTGGCGATAAGCTCCCTACTGTATTATTTGTTGTAAAGCACCATGTATTTTTTTAAATAATTAATGTCACCACTTATTTACCACGCACTTTACATAATGTACACATAAGCAATCACAACAACAACATGAACAGCAACAACAATAGACACTTCTTAGTATTAAACAAAATTTTTGCATAAATGGAAGAAAGGCAATAAAAACCGTTTTGTTTAATCAAAATAATTTAATCACAAAACAAAAAAAAACTACATATTTAATATTCTTCTTTGCAAAAATCATCTTAAAAAATAAAACGAAAAGAAAGTTCATTAGCACTCAACTAAGCACATCCTGTCAAAAGAAATCCAACAACACATTTTGTTCCTGTTTGTGGAAACCTTTAAATGCTCCATCCGTATGATGAAGAAGCAACTCAACCTACTTACGCTTTCAGAGTATTAAATGTCCAGCATTTTTGTTTAACCCACTTAATGGTTTTTCTAAATCTTTGACTATAATAATTTAAAGTGACATAAAAGAGAAAATTGCATTGATCAAGTGACAACGATAACGCCATCAAAGCCAAAGGTGGTGGGTGGTGGGTGGGTGGTTGATATGCTAAACCACAACCACGGGTGAAAGTGTGTTGTTGTGTGGTTTTTATCTAACTATGTTTGTATGCAATTCATCTGTCCAAAGGGGTGATGGTTGCAATTGACAGCACTGTGAAGATGACATAAAAACAACATCGTTGCGTTACTGATGGCTTTAAGAGGGCGTTTATTATGGATGTTTTATGGTTAAAGAAGGCACACAGTTACAAAGCATATACTGTACATCAAATAACAACAACAGCAACAACAATAGCATCACATGTATATACTGTCTGCGTACACTAAACGCTTGAAAAACACATGTCAGCAAAGCAATATCTTCATAATAAATCTTAAAACTGTGTAAAACAATATACCAAAATCTTCTTTGAATATTTTTCAAAATATTTCCAAAGCAAGACTGGAAGAAAACAGCCAATTTAGAAAAATAAAAGAAAATAATGCGCAGGCGCATTCACGCATATACAAACAAACACACACACACACACATACACACACATCAGCATTTGTGAAGAAGACAAAAATTAATAAAAAAAAAACTTCTCAATAAAAATAATTTTCTTTTTACAGAACCATACATCCATAAAAGCAAAACAACAACAAATAGCCATTTCTTAAAGCTCCACTATTGAAAAGAAAAAGAAAACTTTTTTAATTTTTAACAACCAAACCTCAATTTGGCCGAAAAAAGCTGCTTCAAATCTTGCCTGTATTAAATATTGAAAATATTGTAGTTAAAAAATTTTAATATTCATTTAAATACTAAAAAGAAAATATTTATATTATACAAAACTAAAAACCAAGTATTACTATTTAAACAATTTTCCGTTTCCTTTTACAATATTTCTTTTTCTTATTCCCTGCTCTGAATCATTCCATTTGTTTTTCTCTCCTAAAGACAACTTTAACGAAAACAAATTCAATTCCTTGCCTTGTCTTTTCAAGCTTTTAGTATTTTATAAAAAAAATTTTAAGCTTAAGTTCATAATTTTAATTTTCATCCGTATAAGTAAAAAGAAATTGCATAAATGCCTTTAATGTTTTGTTTTTCCATAAACAGTCGCAGAACACCATAAGTGTCGAACAAACGGAAATCGAGTTTTCTTTCCAGTACACTCAAAAAGAGGCCCAGTTAAAATTTAATAGAATTTACATGCCATGTGGACAAGAACCGTTAAAAATGCCAAATTTAAATCAAGGACATTCTTTAAGTCCAGCAAAATATGTTCTATGATGTAAATTTTGTTGAACCTTTTTTTGAGTGCATTTTTTAAGATTTCCGGAGAAATTAAAAAAAGTTATTTTCAAATAAAAAATATATTCAGATTGTCTATAGTTATGTTAATCGTAAACCTTATTTTAAAACTATTATTTTCTGTTTAACTGAAATATGTAAGTTGACATTTTGTAAATTTTAGTATTTATAATTATTGACTTAAATTCAAAATTTAAAAATTTTTAAAGAATAAATAATAATAAAAATTGAAGTTTTTGTTGTTTTAATTTCACGAAGTAGTAGGAATTTTACTGGTGTAGCGTGATATTGGCGGCCAAAGAGAGGGTCGCTGAAAGAGACCCTAAGAAACGAATTCGTCCATAAATTAGATTAAATAGTTCAACTTATATTTCAAGTATTTTTATTTGTTTTTTAATATTAAATTCATGCCTTTTGTTCAAAAGTACACCGAAAAAAATTATAGATTTAAAATTTTATTTGAAAAAATAAACCAACATCAACAAAAATGTTTATCGAAAATGTTGCAGACTTAATTTAATCTTTTCGCCAAATTAATGTTAAAACTCATATATTTTTATAATTATTAAACACTATAGTGTGTTATGATTTTGATCCGAAACGATAAAAAGAAGTGCAACCTGTTCCATTTACAGGTTATAGTATTGGATGTTTATTTTTTGTTGACGTCTGCAACTTTGAGTTGGCAACACTGCTTTATTCGAAAACCTAGCAGATATTTGCTCTTTGTTCAGCTTAAGTTTGAAATTTCATTATTGATAGACTTACCCCAGAGCAATGTTTTGACATTTTGTTGAAAAATTATGGTTCTGTTCGTCAATTGATATTGAATTTATATTCAAAAGTTTGTTCTCCGATGAAGACCATTTTCGGTATGTGAATAAAGCAGAATTGTTGCATTTGGAGTGAGAATAATCCAAAAGATTTTGCAGACATTTTGGTCTTAAAAAACGAAGATGGACAGTATGTTACACGGCGCCCACACATAACCGAGCACATATTTAAACATTAATGTCGTAAAATTGGCTGTCCCATAGAGACCGTCTAATTGATATTAAAAATATATATCTTATTATGATTTAAACTTGTATAAATCGAATAAAACACTCTGTATAGGATTTGACAGATTTAGAGCTCGTCTATTTATTACAGGTGTGAAAACTTTCCGCAAGTCGGTAGTCTTAAAACGTTCCATATTGAGTTCGCCGTTTCACGTCAGGCAAACCGCAAGGTAAAACCTCAGTGCTGGGAAACTGTTCATGGCCATGAAATTGTTGTTTTGAAAAAACGTTCCCGTAATCGTAGATTTTCCAACCAATTTACTTTTACATACACTTGGGTGTCCGTCCCGACAGATTCAGGTGGTCATATTTCACTTTCAGGTCTTGCAATGTTGATGACATACGATTATACGACAGCAAAAAGTATAGAAGACAACAATCTGACGAGATCTTATGATCAACAACTAGTTGAAGATTCCAATATCTGCCTATCTAATGACGAGAAAAGCGCCTTCGTTGAACATGAAAGAGAAGCCTCTAATTATATATCAAGAATGGAAGAAATTCTCCTTCATCTGAATTGTAAAATATTTGGGACGACATACATAAGTAACAAAAAATCTATCATATTTTTATTTAATAGTGACTATTTTAATAAATACCAAATTGCATACACACTTCTTCGACGACCGGAGTCCGCCAACTAGATTTATTTAAATATTATTTAATAAACTATAACCAGCACAACCAATTTTTTTTTGGGAAATATTTTTTTTTTTTAAATTTTTAATGGTTGAAATTAAGTTAAAGTCATGGGTTTGTTTCATTCTTATGCAAACATTTTGCTTTTTTCTGTCACTGTTTCTCTTCTCTTCTGTTTTTTTTTTTTGTTTTGTGAAACAATTCAGCTCTTATCCTTTTTCATAAGCAAATATTTAATTTCGAGCCGCATGAAATAAATTCATACCGCCCAAGTGTCTGCTTTACAAAATTTTGAAAATGATTCCAAATATTTTTATCTCATGCAAACAATAATTTTTGATGTAAAAAGTATTTTCATTAAAATTACAAAACTTCAATTATGATTTTATGAGGGGTATATAAAGAATTCACTGGAATTTTTTATTTAAAAAGAAGCCGATGTTTGGACGAGTAAAGACTTGTCATAAAGTATCTAATTAGGGTGGATTTAATAATTTTATTTATGTACTTTCCACAAGCCAATAAAATAAATGACAAGAACCACAAATCAAAAGAACCGAAATCCCAATAAAACTCGTTATACAAACCTGCACATTAAAGTAAATACGAGCCCAAGAGCTGCAATGAATAGAATTACTCCTTCAGAGAACACATACATACATATACATAAATACGTACGACTAAACATATTAAATTAGTTATGCAGTTATAAAATAATTTTATATACTCATTGCAACTTTTCTACTAGTTTTCTTTTTGCTGCAGCTGCACGCAGTTGTGAAAACCCAGACCTTGCAGCGAAATATGTCACATGGTAAAAATAAAGTTGCTGTAATTTGTCGCAAAGAAACCGCTCAAACTTTCGAACATACCCAACACTTAGATGTAAAAATTGAATTTTCCAAGGCCTTGAAATATAAACACACGCGGTCTTTAGTCTCTCTCTCTCTCTCTTTGTATTAATATTAAAATTTTTTTTCGAATATTTTACATGTACAGGGGGGGGGGGGGGGGGCGGCTTCTTAACGTTTATTAATTATGGATCGACAGCGGCATATTGAATCTCAACTACCGCATTTAACATTTTATTCAAATTGGGAGCTGCAGGAGGAGTAGGGCTTAATAAATATGAAACGAAAATAACAAGATGTTTGTTGACTTTGAAAAATGCTTGAAGTGGAGAGGCGTGTCTGCCCCATACACAGGGGATGGCTTAACTAATTTATCCGTAACTTAAAGTTTGTTTATGCTTATTTACACAGAGCGTTTTTTATTTTGAAATTTGTTTTCCATACAAATCAAATGTTACGAATTATGTTCTGCTACTTCATACACGTACATACACACACACACACCTTTAACTAAAAATAAACAAATATTTTGAATAAATTATATATCATGGATTTGTTACACTATACACATGTTAATATAAAATAGAATGTGCCTTTTTAAAAGGTACCCTTTTAGGAAAAAGTAGAGTTCCAAGATATACTTTTCATCAAAAAAAATTATCTTTAAAAACAATTTGTTAATTAATTGTCTTATAAAAAAACGAAAAAGAAACGAAAAAATTAAGTTATAAAAAGTACTTTCTCATTTAAGCAAAAGTATCAAGAATGTTTTAATAAAATTTATTTTTAAGAAGTGCTTGTCAAAAAAAAAAGATCCCTGTAAAAAATTTACTTTCAAAAATATAACTTCTAAACTTGTGATTTTATATTTTAAGCAGAACTTTCTAAAAACTACCTTTTCAGAAATGACTATTAAGAGAGTACTTTTTAAAAGTTCAGTTTCAATGTATCTTTGAAGAAATTACCTTAACAAAAACTACCTGTCTTAAAAATGTACCTTGTAAATAAGTACATTTTAGGAAAAGTTTCTTTTAAAGAAAGTTCTTTTGAAAAGTTGTACCTTTTAGAAAGTATTTTTTGAGAAGCAACCTTCAAAAAAGTAACTTTTAAAATACTGCTTATTAAAAAAAGTATCGTTTAGAAGCCACCTACCTTTTCAAAAAGTACTATTTTAAAAAAGTAACTTTCAAAAAAGCACATATTGAAAAAAGAATCTTTTTAAAAAGCACCTTCTAAAACTAGTTGATTTTGAAGTGAGCAACTTTTAAAATGAATACCCTTTTTCAGAAATTAGTAACCTTTAAAAAAAGGACCTGCGTTAAATTAAAAACCAACTAATAGTACTTTTTAGTAGAGGCTCATTTAAAAACGGAACTAATTGAAGAAGAAGATTAAATAATGTTCTGGTAGGTTTAACAAAAACTAGGTAAATTTCAAACAGAACCTTTCAGGAGAACACAGAGATGGTGAAAAGCATTTGTTAGAAGTTTTTATGGAAACGTTTCTTTACAAAATAAGGGCCTTTCCGAGAAGTTTTTGCTGTTTAGCAAATCTTAAAAAAGGCAATATTTTCTTTCTTAAAATCTTTTTTTAAAGAATTTTTTACGTCTTAAACGTATTTAGCCATTCAAAATACGTTCCGATTCAAAAGATGTTCCGAGCATGTGCATCTGTTTTTTAAGCACAAAATACGAATTAATTACCCCACCAAACACAAATTTATGAGATGACAATTACGTCATGTCTTATTAATTAAAATTCGTTTTTTTTTCTTTATTAATGCTTTCCGCTACAGTCAATTTAAAACTAATTCAGAAAAGAAAAATGTAATCTGTGTTCAATTGAAATGAATTGTCATGATGCTTCCAAACAAATTCGATAATAAATTTCAACTTTTTATGGGAGTGATAATTTTGCAATTAATAACTTTATTATACAAAGCAATTAATATAAATAATATTTGTGAAACAATAACAAGTCATTTCGGTGTTTCTTAGTGACAAATACATTTTTGCGGAATAAATTTGCTGGTTGAATGCCAGCCCGCCAGTATCATTTCATTTATTTTGGTCTTTTTAAAGAGCTGTGCTGATTTTTTGGGGTTTGACGATTTTATTTTTGTTTTTATCGTATTAATTTTAAGCTGTATGTTTTTCAAAGCTTTATTCTTGACAGACGCTTTGTTGTTGTGTTGATATGCCGCTAAAATTGATCGACTGTCACAAGTAGTTAAATGCTACTTCAGTGAATTTCAGGGCTCTTTAGCAGCGGATCACATCAGCGAGGCCAAAAACACAATCGAACACAGAGATATTTCGAACAGAAATACATACATGTAAGTATAACGAAACTTTCGTATTAGTCACATATAAAAAATTACAGTGTAACGCGTCGTTTGAAACAAGTTTTTTTCAAAAAGTAATTTTATTCGTTAAGTAAGTTTTTGCGAAAAGTACAATAGTTTTTTTTGGAGCAAATTTTTGGCAAAAGTTATCTTTAAAAAAAATGCCTGTAAAGAGTTTGACTTTGTAAAAAAGGCCTCTAGAAAGGTAAAATTTTTAAAACCTCTTATTATTTAGAATACTTTTTTCTTAACAAGAAGTTTTTGCAAAATGCTTATTTTAAAGCTGCTTTTGGCAGAGAGTATTTGTTTTTAAGAGCTACTTTTTAAAATTATTTTTTAAAATCTCTTTTTTGTGTTTTTTTACTTAAAAATATTTTTTTTAAATTATATTTTTTAACTCTATTTTTAAGAGAAGATGTTGCTTAAAATTCTGTTTCATAACCTGCAGTATTTTAAGATTGTGCTTAAAACCCCCTGCAAAATCTTTATTTCAAATATTAACTTAAGGAAGTTTGCAAAGAATTTCATATTTGAAATTTCTCTCTCTCTATTATTCTCTCTCTCTATTAACTTTTGTTGCAACATTCTTCTTAAAGTTTTGTTTTATAAGAAACATTTGAAAGAAAAACCTTCAACAAAATTTAAAGAGAATTCTGCATTTATTTTGGTTTATTTTTTGGAAGTTAATTTTTCAGAATTATGTTTGAGGAAATTTGACGGATTCTGATTATTATTTTCGTGCCACGAGACACTGTGGCTCAATTTAGAAGACGTTGACATAATCTGGGTGATTATCTGCGTATAAAATGTCGCCAAGTTGTTTAACTTTTTTTCTTTCTTTGTTTTACATTCTCTTTTGTGTGCGTGTGTGTGTTTTGTTGTTGTTGTTGTTGTTGTTGCTGTTTTGGATGCTTTTGTGTGTCAAAATTTATCAGTCACGTTGATTTTTGGTATGTGCTACCTCGCCCCATGTATAATCAACTCAAATATTAAAATATTAATATAAAATATTAATGCGATAAAAAATTCCTTAAGATTATTGGGCTTTTCGTTTAGAATTAAAACTGAATTGCTAAATATGTGTAAATAAATGCGAATATCTTTCGCTGATGAACTGATACCAGCCAACAACCAACAACCAACAAACAACCAACGACCAACAAAGAACTTGTCAACAACATTGAGTTTTGTTTTTCTTTATCATTATCTACGTATGTATGTATGTATCAGCGGAACGTTCACATAAACTCCTTTTTCTTAATTCGGTTGGTTTTTTTCTGCTGCTTTTAATTTTTAATACCGTTGCCTGTTGTTGTTGCTGCCGTTGATAATATTTAATAATTTTAAATAAATTTAACATGTGACTTGTGAAGGAATTCAAAAAACTCAAACGTATCAGTGTATCGATGGTATCTACTACACTCTCGGCCAGCGAATACACATGTATGTATGTATGTATTTGTACATCTATATTTTGGCATAATATGAATATTTTATTTTGCAGCAGATCTGTGAGATTATGGTCATTGGATACACTTAAGATGGGTGGCCTGTTTGACAATTGTTATGACAATGTCAAATAAAATTTTTTACAATTTTGAAATTTTGTTGCAGACAACGAACCAACAACTACAACCAACAACAGCAACAAAAAAATCTTATACTTAAGCGAAATGCCCGCACTACTTAAAGTGAATTGTGAATTATTTTTAACTCTTCACACCTTATAGGTTTTACGAGTAATTTTCATTTTCATTTCCATTTCAGTTGAAGTTTATGTTTATTATGAATAGTAAGTGTGTATGTGTGTATGTATTTGGTGTTGTGTGCTTTGTTGCAATGTCCCTTGTTTAATGCAAAATGATTGTGTGCGTTGTGGAGCAGAGTAGAGGAGCATGTCAAGAAAATGCTGCATGGCATTGCCAGCCAAAGACATTATCTGAAAATTTCAATCCTTTACCACCAGTCTCTTTGGCGACATATTCACACGCTAACTTTTTGTTTTTTTGCAAATATACACCCATATACATACATGTATATACATACACATATATGTATGTATATATATGTATATATATTTTTATTTTCTTCTTCGATTTGTTTAATTTTTTACTTCTTTTCGCTCAAAGATCACAGATCGAAGTCTTGACATTTTAATCGCATTTGCTTAAACTCAGTGAACAATTCCGACTGACATCGTAACATCGTAACATTAACAAAAGTGTGGTTACAAAACAAACTTTAGTTTCAGCATACGACTGCGAGGTACAAAGCAACGGCGATGACTGCGACTGTGACGACATGGCCATAAGGAGGGGGAAAAACAAAATTAAAATAAAGATCGCAAATGACGTCGACAATAGCGACGAATGTGTCGTACGTAATAAGACTAGATTTGCCGCCGCCTCATGTCTAAAAGATACATATTTTTTTAATGTTACTTTAGCGACAAACGTATGCAGATGCAGACACAAGTTAAGAGCGGCTGCTGGAAGGCCTTTAGGGCCTGTGTGCAGTGCTTGCAGCAAGTTTTGCTGTTCAGCTTTTGGGAAATTTAAAACTTCTGCTTAAGTTTAGAGCACATTCATTATATTCATACTAATGTGCTTTAAATTAACTTGTAGTTGCTTGACATAAGCATCTAACTCATCTTTCTCATACTCGTATTTTCAACATCTTTCATCTGCCACCATCACATCATCTTCAGCGGGAGTTTTTCGCCCAAAGGCTACGGAGTGCATGTTTTTGTCTGTGAAATTCATTAATACCAGTTGTTGTTGTTGGTGTAGGAATGTTTTTAAGTAGATATATGTATATTGTGCCCTTATGTTGTCAACAGCAGTTTTGACACACGTGACATCTACTCCAACCGTCTGACACCACTCACAAGCTCAGCTTTTACTCTGCTCCCTTAAGGTCTCGAACACGATGATGATGACGATGACGATCACCACGCTGATGACAGCTTATTTTGAACATTTGCCCAACTAAACGCACAACGTTTATGAGACTTCCCTGCGTTATTACTCTTAAACTGGGAGATACTACTTGCCGCAATCACACAAACGGAAAAAAAGTATGACAAGCTCCGTCTGTCGTATTAAACAAAGAACTTAAATGAACTATGATGCGTTTGAATTCGACTTCAAATTTGCGTTTAAATGCTCTTTTTGTCGTTGTCTTAATTCGCCTTCATAAATGTGTGTGAAATTTACCATAAAGAGGCTTCATTCACGTCATGACAAAGCCCAACCAGTCAAGTCTGTCTGGTCTTAAGACTTGTGTGCGTCTATATATGCGAATATGTTGACAATTTTTGTTTGTTTCATTTTGCAACTCTTTTTCTTCCAGGCGACTTAATTTAAGAGATCGTGATAAGAGTTAGAAGCCGCTTGATTTATTTCTATACAATATATATGTGTGTGTGTGTGAGAGTGAGTGTGCTTTTGGCACGTCTTTTTTTTATAACTGCATTTAGTTATGCTGATTTTTTGGGATACTAAATAAATGCACTGGGGAAAAAAGTTTGGGCACAAAGTCTATTGTTTTATTAAGTACTTCTTAGCCTAAAAGTGAGTTGAAATGACGTTTTAGGCAAATAAGTCCCATAATACGTTATTAAAACATTTTTTTGTTATCAAAAATAGGAATCAAATTTGATCGATATACTTTAAATTGGCATTTTTCGATCAAGAAGATCGCTTTGCAACTGCTATAGGTATTCTTCTGTATAAGTAATGAACAATTTTAAAATTAGCTTAATAAATAAAGCCGATTCCGGGTTGGGTTCTTCCTAAATAGAGCAGATTTCAAGGGGGAGCGGACGAAGTCTGTATGTACATACTTAGATGCTTTTCATTAATCTGCCAGGTCTTTTAAAAGACACTTTGACACATGCCAGTCCTACAGTTACCACCTTAAAGCTCCGGCTATACAATATTTCTGAACCACATTAATTGAAACAATTCGCTTTCATTTTCTCTGTGTACTACTGATGAAAGAGCAAACATGCAAAACTCTAGAAATACATATATTTATACACGAATACATACATATGTACACACATACATACATATATGTATGTGTGCATATTTTTTGGTTTTTCAGATGCAATCTTTGTCGCATTTTTGGTGAATTAAGTGCAGAATGACCCCTTTTATCCAACATTGTCATCAACACTTCGTAAATAATTGCCGCTAAAAACAAGGCATTTTACCACCTCACAACCAAAATCCCTAAAACGGACGAACGGTGGCGAGGTGAAGCAGAGCCAGAGAGCTTAAAGAAAAATAATAAAAAATAAACAACAACACAACACATTAAGAGACAGTCCGATATTCACACTTATAATTTACGTGAATTTTCTAGAATGTTTTTCGTATGTGAGAGTGTTTAAGGGTATCGCGAAATGAATCTTCGACTTAATGTTGTATGAAAAGAAACAGTGAATGAAATACTTTTAAGCAGATTAGACTTTACAACTTCTGCAGACCTTAACAAACCAAATACAACAAGACAAAAATAGAGGTGGAAAAAAAAAAAAAAAAAACGTTTAAGCAGTCAGGCAGCGGATAGCGGTATGAAATCATACATACATTTTTGCATGAACGGATGAAAGTGTGTGCGCAACCAACAATAACTGCAAAACCAAAGCAAACCAAACAAGACAAGATAATTTCATTTAAATTATGTTTAAATTATAAATTCATTTTCAGCAACTACTCGTACACACTAGAGCAGCCACATCAAGCGTTGCCAGTTGAGACATTGCAGAACGTCCTTTTCCAAATACACACACACACACACACACATCCATATGTACATACATATAAGTTTTATCTCTATTTTAGAACAATGTTGATGTTTGGACTGCTCATTGCAGTTTTAAACACATTCAGACGAGTACAAAGTCGTAGAAAAATCTTAATACATACTAACAAAAATAAAAGAAGTACTTATCAAATGCTCAGATCACTTAGTGATCATTTAACCAACATTTGTGTAAAGTCAAAAGGAGTTACAATTTCAACAGAAAAACTGGCCAACCGACACAAGAAGACAACGGACATGGAATGGCACAGTAACCAGAAAAAAAAATTAAATCAAATGGATAACGATACTTTCGACTTTATTTTATTGCAAGTGCTCTAGAATTAAATTTATTTTGCAGAATTGTTTCAGCAAATAAAATAAAATGCCAACAATACTGTAACAAAAAACCATGACCAACAGCACAAGCGAAAACAACAACAAATAAAAACAAAAACAAAAAAAAAACAAACAAACAAAAAAGAAGGAAACAAACTTTACGACCCAAAAGCATTATCTCATCTTTATCGGTATTTCATACAATTTGCCAACAACAGTATAATTGAAATCCGAATTTATACTCAATCCTTTAAAAATAACATGTGAAGCTTCAAAAGAATAAACTACATACACACAAACACATACATGCATACATACATACATACTTAGTATGTATTTGTATTGTGCATCTTTTGAGGACGATGATGGCAAGAAGGATGGCGATGACGATGGTGGCGATGGCGATGGTGGTGGTGGTGGTGGTGGTGGTGGTGGTGATGGTGGTGGTGGTGGCGGTGTTAGGAGCACACAGACGTAGTGTTTAGTAGATGTCAGCTATAAAACAAGTAAGTCAGAGAGCAGCATGTGCGCATGTTTGGAATTCGCTAGAGATAAGAGTCGACAAATTGCTATCTTAACTGCTTTTAACGCGTCTAAAGAATGGCCATGGACAAAATAAGACACATGAACGAATATTTTTGTTCTTATATCAGAGTGATTTAGTAGAGACTCGAACAACCACCCGTACTTACAATTGGTTACTACACAGCTAAGAAGAACGTTTTGGAGGGGGTGGTGGGGAGGGCGGCTGTTGTTGGAATAGGGTGGGAAGAGGATTAGTTTAATTTTTTGACTATGTTACACAATTTTTGGTCTTTCTTCTAAACTTATAGTTTATAACAAAAAAATTTGCACAAAAAAATAGCATGAAAATTAGTTGCTCCAAGGAAAATCGACCTTAAGGCAGAAGGAATATAAAATTAAATTAAAAACAATTTGGAATGGTAAAAGAGTTGACGAACTCTTCGTCATAGCAGGAACTTTCTATTTTACTATTTTCCAAAAATTCCTGTAGTCAAAAATGTACATTTTCCCTTGGATGGACGGACATTCAATTATATGTGTATTTTCAAAAGTATCTTCAAATTTCTATAACTTGAGAATAAATGTTCAGAGTGAACATTTTAAAGGAACTGGTATCTAATAAGCAAAGAAGGGCTAAAAATATGTATGTACATGTGAACGGCTAGCAAGCCTGGACCTTTTCCTGGGGCAGGCCTGAATATTTTTGTGGGCAGTTTAGAACACCCTATAAGGGACAAAAACGTCTTTTAGCGTTGACTTTCAATCCGACTTTATAGGACGATCACATCATCAACATAAATAATTGCCACAAGGGACAAAAACTTCTTTTAGCGTTGACTTTCAATCCGACTTTATAGGACGATCACATCATCAACATAAATAATTGCCACTAAAAACAAGACATTTTTCGAACTCACAGTTAATATCTTAAAGTTGTAATGCAATAAGTGTCTTCAGAATCTCTTAAGATATATGATGTTATCTGTAAGGCAAAAAAGAGAAAACAGCGAGAAAAAGAAAGGAACAGAAAATATAGTGTTGGAAAGAATTCTATTAAATTTAAAGAAAGGACCCACACATTTGTGGGACCAAATGACTTGCAACTACTTACAATTTGCAGCGCGCTTAATTTCATCCCTGTTCATTTTGAAAGGCGTCGTCTGTTCAAATACAGGACGAGTGCCGAGAGAATGATGTATGATCCGAGAGCTACCGGACACAAAAGCTATCAATTAAAGTTTGGAGAATTTTAAAAATTCTCTTATACAAAAAACAATTGTACTGCATTGATTTGAATACGAATAAAATAGGATTTTTAACCTGGACACAAATTCCACTAACTCATATTATTGAGCCTTAATAATTATACAAATATGACAGTTTCAACGGCCCGTCCTATACCAGACGATAAAGTAGTAGTGATTAATGTAAGAGTACGTATGTAAATATGAATGTATGTATCTAATAGAAAATGGAGACAGTGATGATTTGTTTGTAGCCCCTTTAATTGCACAAATATACTCGTATACCAGAATTTTATAAAAGTGGTATTGGTGAAAGTATTTTCAGCGTAAAATACTCAGTTACATCGAGTTGAATATAGCGACATCTTAAGGTCATTGGGTCATGACTTGATAAGCAAAGCTCCAAAACTTATGGATGTAAACGTACATAAACATATTGTTTTTTTTTTAATTCGGTGGAATTTCATAAAATCTGGAGACAGTAGTCAGATTTCAGATTTTTGTAATAACGAAATTTAACAGGAAACTTTTGTATGTAACAAGAATTTTTGAACTACGACCAACTGGAAAAGAAAAGGATTTGGATTTGTGGCTTATAATCTGATATTGTCCAATATAAACCTAATCGATATTTACGCCATAAAATAAGAGTGAAAGGCGAACCGTATCTAATGATGCAGTTGGCGTACAAGTAGAATACTTAAATTCAATATAAGTATATATGTATGTATGTATATATGTACATATATTTTTGTTGTTGTACCAAATGCTCTAATAAATTCCTGTTGAACAAAATGCCCGCAAAGTCAGACATGAGCATGAGCAGAGCTGAAATTACAAAGCAGTTACCTCCTTACCTTCTAATAATATGTAAATTATCAAGACAAACACCACATGAGGCTTAAGAGAAGGAACAATTTAACGAGCCACCTCCTCTGCATTTTGTTGTAGAGTTGTTCCCATTTATTTTCAAACAAAGCGTAACTTTATCATTCAACGCGTTTTTAAATCACAATATGTACTTTTATTCTATAAACAAACACACACACACTCACACACACACACACACACCAGCTAACAAAAATGTTAATGCTCAGACGTCTATGGACATGTGTATGTGTGTATGTATGTGCTCTTAAGATAATGATCTTCATATTTTCGAACCCATTTATCAGCCCTACTTTGACGGCACAAAACAACACCGTGAGGAGGACAATTGATATTAAGATGCCATGCTGTGCTCTTTGGAAGAGAACAGAGCCAGCGACTAAAGGCAAGTACATGCGAGCATTTTTACTTTACTCTACCAAAAGTCCACCATTCTATTCCTAAAAAAACAGAACTTTTTCTAGATTCCAAAGATAGATTGAACAATGAATTGAAATAAATAATGTAGACTGAATTGGCGTTGATTTGTCAACATGACACACATTTCTGTTTTACAATTTGTTTCCTTTAAATGCAAACATTTCATTTAAATACCGCACAATAAAACATTCACTTACTCATACTTGCCAACGATTGTAAGTTGGCCTTTAGTTTGGTGGTTTGCAAAAACGAAAAAAACAAAAAACAAGAAAAAATATTGGCTTGAATAATCACCAAACTCTCTTTTAGCAGTACAACTGCTGGCATCACCTCCAAGCATTAATACTACTTTAATACACTCGAAAGCTACAAGTTGGTAAAAAATGTACATATATCTGGGAAAATTAAATACAACTAAAGTCTGCTGCAAGAAGTCTACAGTAACCAACTATTTTTTGTTGTTTAAAAACAATTTGCTTAAATGTCGAGGCGATATAATGAATATCGCATATTCCACTGTTTGAGGAGGTTCATTTTTCGGGATTCCAAAGTTTTTCATTTAACTGGTTTTTTTCCCCCATGATTTATAGTACTTGTGTTACCGCAGTGAGCATTGGGACTACAATTTTACATAAAAATTGTTCTCGAATTGAAATGAATTCTTCATTAATATTCTTCATGTTCTTCTTGCATAAAATTAAGCCTACTTTTTCTTTGGTTAAGATTGGGAGCAGTGTAAAGAATCAGCTGTTTTGAAAAAAATTTTACAATTTAAAATTAAAGAAAAAAGTTTTGCATAAGTTTAAGCTGAATAAATAAAAGAAACTGGAACTGGAGCTCGAATTAAAGTTTTGTCAAACGACATTTTTATTTGGTACTTTTTTCTTTCATTTTCAAGGTACTTGCCCTGTTTTAAAGGCTTTAGTTTTATACTTAACGGTGTCAAATAATATTTTAGCCGCCACTGTCTACTACAGGCGGATGGCAAATCAACTTAGTATGGATTCAGGCACTTATTTTGCATAAAAATAAAATTCTCTGGCCAAGAGTTTGGTGCGGAGCTATTGGCCAACTCCAGCCTTATAAGCTTTTCATTTCAATTTTGCGTTGGGTGTAGCTGACACAGTGTGTAGTGTCCATGTTGAGTTTAATATTCAGCGTAAATTAATAAGTACGTGACACTTGGTGATCTTTAAGACGACAGACGGCAGTGGCGGTGGTGTTTGGCGTATATTGCATTTTTGTTGTTTTTTTATAATATTTTTTTATGTTTGATTTTGAAGTGTGGCATACAAATAGGTGTGTATTGAGCAATATTTAAATAAAATACACGTTATCAACACTTTGAGATCTATAAGGAAGCGCGTGTTTGAATGTTAACAACGGCAGCTGATTGTTTGGGTCCATCGGAAAAGATAGTGTTACCCGGTTTGTTGTTGCTGTTGTTGTTATTGTTGTGATTTTGAAGTTTATGACAGTTGCTTTCGGTTGTTACGCAAAAAACAAAAAAACCTATGCCAGGATTTTCCCCATTTCAAACGAGTATTTATGTTTTGGTGGAATTTGTTTCTTGCCCAAAAATTTGAGGACTCATCACTTAAACGGGGTCTAATTATCTTTTAAAGTTCATCTTCGTAAGTAAAATAACGCTGACTAAGATTTTTTATCTTTAAAAGTGCACATAAAAAAAAAATCATTGTTAATGACAAAACTTGTAGTGCACCATTTTAACCACAGAAGATAAAATTAAATATATATGTAAATTTAAGACCAAACATGATTCATGTCCGCTTAAGCAATCGGTAATTGTAAGATGAGTGAGTAACTAAAAGGCAAAAAAAAAAAAAAAACCTGTTTTTTCTTTTCCTTTAGCAGACTTCACGGCTGCTGTAGTTGATACTGATTTAGTGGCTGTTAAGCTACCTGGTTTAACTAAATGTTGTTGTTTGGCTGTCTAGTGTTAAATAGAGTTGTAGCCGTTTACAACTTCTTTTCCTACAATTTTACTATATATATAAACCGGCAACAGCCGCGTTGCTGGCAATATGGTGTAAGAAAGTTAAAGCCAGTTGCGCTGACTCATGTTATATTTGAAAAATAACTTTTCATGTGCCACCATTGCGGATAGTGTTGGCTTCTTTAAAGGCCCGCGCCACACAACTTGCTTAATAATTGAACTTTAAATACTTCGTTTTGCTGTCTTCAACGAAAACTGTTTTTATGGTGGAAACAAAAAAACTTTCTCAGGTTAGTAAAAGTCGTGCTAAAAAGTGTGCTGGGCTTGTTTTGTAAATAAATCGGATATAGAAGATAGATTAAAAGTATAGGGTTACAATGAGGCCTCCATATTTTTTGTGAATAGAATTTTTTGTAGTAAAATGAAATGAGGCAGTAGCTGGGTCTCTATTTCCCAATTATAAACTTAAACATTATTTTATAGTTTATATAAACCGAGTTTATTCTACAAACTTCACAAAACCTCAAAACCAATGCCCTATAAAGTTGCCTCGGCTTCAACCCATCTTCACATGTCGAAAATTTTCGAAAAAAATCCACTTTTATTTAAACCAAATATTTTGAGTTCGTAAATATTATGAAAAGTGTAGGTTGAATTTGTATTAATTTTATTAATATTTATTTTGAAGGTGTGTATGATTGAAGAAATGCTGTGTGCATATGTTGGCTGATAGTGTTTGCTGGCACAGCAGTGAGCCAGCAGCATGTATGCTGCATGCGGCATGCGGCTAGTAAAATCTTTAGGTAGCTAATTTCTAGTTGCATGTATTACGTTCAGCTTAAAAACTAATGTTCATATTATACCAACATCGTCTTCCAAAGCCAAAAGCCAAAATCCAAGACACAAAACAACAATTTCAAATCAAAAACAATGGTAGTAGGCATAAGCACAAATAAAAAGAAATCTAAAATGTTGCCAAAACAAGCGAGGAAGACAAACAAAATTTGCTCTAGTAAGTAAAAACTCATGCTAAGCACGAAAGTCGAGTTCCTTTGAAAAACCACACGTGCTACAGCTCTCGGCACCACACAGTGCAACAACTATGTATGTATGCATGTATGTATGTGTGTACGTTGTCTTATAAACACCTCGCATAGCACACATGGACATACACACATACATACATGCATAAATACATGTCAGTTTATTAAAAATCCTCGCCTACTACTACCACGATTAAGTCACATCTTATAACACAGCTGAAGAAGGAGAAAATATTTGCACTTCCTGTCACCTCCTGCTGTAGACACAAGTTGTAAATCTCCCATTTGTACTCCACCAGCTCGGTATGCGGGCGAATGCAGTTGCTGTTCCTGGAATGATCTTGTTGTAACAGCAGTAGTTAGTCATTTCATTGCATTAAAACAACACCAGCAACAAATTTAACCACGTTCCATATCCCACTGGCTGGCAGTAAGACCCAGCCAACCAACTCCTTCGTCTAAAATGAAATTACAATTGATTTGATAATACCAATACGACTGTCTCAACAAACGCATTTCAATGCCAGCATCCTGTCTTTGGGTATTGTCTTTGGCTTTGGCTTTGGTCTCAAGCGCAAAACATACGAGCACATAGAATGGATTTGACTGAATAAATGTGTTGATTCATGCTGGTTTCAAAAGCATTTCTTGATATAAAATACGGTAGCCACTTAAGGGCATTCTTTACGCACTTGGTTGGCAATTTAATGATACCGAACTGTTTGTTGGCTGTAGCTGCCACAACAACAAATATCTACAACTACTTGCTTGTTTTATGCTTAAAGTTATTACAACGTCGTGTGTGCAGCTTAAGAAAGTGTATAACTGCCATCACACATACTGTGTTTTTTTGATTCGCTGAAGACGTTACAAAATACTCAAACATAAAATGTTGCAAAAAGTTATAACAAAATTTTGTTCAGGCAACAATTAAAGTTAAATATAATTCCGTATGGACTGATTCTTTGGTTTTGAAAAAGTAACATTTAAATATGTTTAGACTTAAAGTGTTTGTTAACTCATCAAAGTCATAGTCATTTGTTGGGTGAGCATTCAATTAAAATGGTTTTTGACTCAGCCCTTTAATGAAAAACTAAAGACTGAAAATACTGGAAAATAAACTTAATTTTTGAGTAATGCTTTCGCTAATCATTTATTGCGAAACTCTTTCAAGATCCGACGCATTCAAAAAGAAAAAAAAAAACACTCACGAAAAATAGCCATAATATTTTCTATCAGCCGCCACATTCTAAAATTGCCATGACACCAAAACAAAAGTCTTGTTTAGCGCTTGAAGTCCAAACATCATCAGGTATCATCGTTTTGAACTATTGTATGTACAGTAATTTCCGCTTAATTGATTTTCTAAAAATGCACAGGTTTTGTTGCAATTAACCTCATTAAACCGATACTCTTTTAATTGATTCACTGGCTCAATTAAAAGAACTCCGCATAATTGCGCAGTGGGATCAATAAAGCAGTAAAATATTTATATACATATAGATTTTAATTCACTGGCGTTTTTTTTTAACTTTATACAAAATAAACAAAAAATATGATTTGAAGGGCTGCCACATAATTTTGTAACTATTTATATGCCATCACGAAAACCAAAAGTCGACTATTTGATTTTTTTCAACAAAAAGAGAATTTTTAAATGTCAATTAAGCGGCATGTTTGTTTGCTATTTACAAAAATAGTTTTTATTTTATGGTTGAATTAAGCGGGCAATGCAATAAAGCGCGACTCATTTAAACGGGAATTTTTAAATTTTTCTATAAAACTTATATTGAATATTTTAAGTGTAATTTTTTTGGATCAAATAAGCGGGCAAATCAATTAAGCGGGAAACAATTAAGTGGAAACTACTGTATATGTTTTTCATATATGTTTTTCAAAAAGTGATGGAAATCGATGGATTTTGAAAGGGTTTTAAGAATTTGTTTTGCACTTTGATAAAAAAAATATCTGCCAAAAACTGAACAACCGTAATTATGTATTTAGCATAAAAATACAGACTTATGTATCTCCGTTTCCAATGAACATTCGTACTTTTTATAGCTATTAAATTAAAAAAAAAAAAAATAAAAATTTGCATACATTTCGATTGCTTATCCCAACATCAGGTGCTGCAATTAGTTCACATGGGTCATACAAGACAAAATTGCGAAAATCATAAAAATTTACCGCTTACAAACGAATTTCTCAATTCCAAATTAAAACACAAGCATTAAAATTAAACACTCAAATAAATAGTTTTACTTATGAGAGGTGTTCGTATGAACAGCAACTGTGAAATGGTCGAATTATTATTGTATTTTTTGTGCCATGAAGCAAAAATCGTTTGTTGCATATTCGAACGAATTAAACCTTCACAAGCGCTTAAAACTTATACATATGCACTATGCATCTGAGTTGAGCCTAAAGTATTTAATAACCTGGCCAAAGTGTTGGCTTCAGTTGTGTCAGTTGGTGGCTTGATGATGTTGTATTGGTTGTTGTGGCAGGCAGCACTTGGCTACGACTTCGATGGCGGTGGCGGTGACGGTGGCGGTGACGGCAACAGCGTCGGTGCAACATTAATAAGTTTTTGAAACTACAAATTGTTACATTTTACTGTGAAAATAAAACGTGTTCCGCCCACCATTTGCTTTGTTGGCCACATTAAACTAACAACGAAACACAAAATTCAACGGACCTAAACTGAACTGAACTGAAGTGATTTTTTGTTTGATGGTTTTTTTTTGTTGTTGTTGACTTGGTTCCAACACATGTTGTGGCTTGCAAAGGTTTTTTTTTTTAATTCACAATCACAAATGTGAAGAACAACGATTGAGCAAATCAATCGCATGGAGAAATGGATGACTTTGGAGAAGGGCTGTTTAAATTATTTGTACTTGTCTTTTTTATACTATAAGTATTTCTAAAGTGATAATTGATCTATTTTGGTACCCTGTTGCCCCTTTTTTGTTTTAGTGAACTTAACAAAAATATTCACACGCCTGCCTGCAACTTGTAAATTACGTACAACTTTAACGTTGGATGATCGGTGCATTAATCGTCGTCATAAATACAACAAAGTAGATCAAAACGTGAAAAATGTTCAAACGTAACGCCAGATTATTGTTAAATCTGTTGTCTGGCATTGTTGTTCTTGTTGTTGTTGTTTTTGTTATTGGCTTTTATTAGTTTAAAAAGCGCAGACTGTATAGAATTGGTACAATGATGGGCTTCAACATTGAGGGATCACTTATGAAATCATAAACTGTATAAACGGTTAAGGATCATACATAATACGCCCAATTAGGCTGATGCTTCTGATACAACACAGACGTAGATTTTAATTTAATTTTTTTTTTTTTTTTGTTTCGTAACTTTTGTTGTAAGTAAATTTTAAGTGTTTTTGGTGCACCATCAGCTATGCAACATTTTTTCTTAAGTCACATGTACAAAATTAATCAAACGTTTTCTCAGATCTGTCGAGAGACTGCAAGAGAATCACGCTCGATTCGGTTTTCTGTAGATCAAAACTTGGCAAATTTTGCGTTCGGGCTTGATCTTACACCTGTACAAAATTAAACTGACTGAAAATAAAAGAAAACAAAATTGTCGTCTATGGGGCGATATCAATTGCTATGAGGAGTAAATGCATGCAGAAAACGCGAATGCAACAAACAAGCAAATGTTAAAATAGAACAGCTGCCTAAAGCTTTGCTTATTCGAAATGCCAGCAAAACTAACAGACAAGAGTCAAAAATACAGAAGCAAAACCGGTGGAGGGGGGGCTAATGACACACTGTCATGGTCAAAGATGTAGGAAAACGAGGGAACATGTAAACAAAAGGCTTCACTATTTGCCTTTAGCCAGATCTAGAAAAATTTTACATAACACTCAGCTTATCTCCTCCCAAACAGGTCCTTTCCTGTTCTCGTCTTTTGCGAATTACTTTGCAATAGTCAGTCGAGGCCCAATTTAATTTTTAAAAATCCCAAAAATTATTTTTATTTCATATTTGTACATATATAGATATGTAAGTCTTAAAAATCGGGTAGCGTTCTCCAAAGTCTGTTTCCTTTGCACTTAAGCACTATTAATCACTATTAGAATTCATTTAAGAATGTGAACACAATTCAGCAGCAGTGGCTTTATTTTTTTTTTAGTGGAAAATTATTTCTTTTTGAACTTTTGACAATTTAATAACAGGCTTCACGGCTACGCTTAACATTTTGACCAGACGGACCCGAACAAAACGTACAAAACGAAAGACAAAATAAAAAATATTTAAACTGATCTGCTGCTCGAAAACACAAAAAGAGAAGAAAAAAATTTAGTATAACCGAAATGCGCCCACATTTTGTGTTTATTTTGTTTTTGGATTTTAGACAAATTTCATTTCATTTTCTACAAAATTCGAAGAATTTCACTGCTTGATAACGAACTCAAACAGAAAACAAAATATTGCCGCATACCACGATGAACAGTTTTAAGCCAGTTTGTGTGCCGGCACCCCTACAAGCCTGGTCTGTGGCTTAAAACTGCTCGAAAAGCATCAATAAACACTTGGCCAGCAAAACTTCCTTATCTTAACATGTACACACACACACACATACACACACTGATGTAAATATCTATGTATGTATGGGTGGATCAAAGGGAGTTTGCCCATATGTTTATACGTGTGTGTGCGAAGCAGTTTTTGTTGTGGCATTAAACGAAATGAGTGACTGACTTGTTGCCTCTCTGGTAGCAGTGTATACTGTAAAGGGGGCGTAAAAATTGGGCTGAACTTAAGACCATGTCTAAAATATTTGTGGAAACTGCAGCAACAATGTATAATTTTATGCCTTCAAATTAAACACACAAACACACACACGTACACACACGTACACATACACTAATAACAGCTTCAAGATCATTTCTGCTTTTCTAAAATGTTCTAAAATAAAACTAGTAGTTTGGAACATTTTTCAAAAGGAGTTGCTGATTCCTTAATTCTTATTAAAAACAACAAACAAACAAACAAACAAACTGCCGTTATACAGAAACGTTTCAAATGTTATCGAACAGTGACCACCAGAAGAGGAGTGATGGGGAGGGGGCAGGGAGGGGTAGGGGGTTAGTAACAGACACCACAAATCAGCTTGAGCAGCACAATTAAATATTATTAGTACTATAGTCGAAATTATTTTTATTTTTATTGATAAATTTTTGTTATTTTGGTAAACGGTGCTAAATTGCGGCAAACTAAATTATTATTATAAACGAATAAAAGCTATTTTCTTCATTCAGCCAAAAGTCGTCTATATGATTGGCCATTTCATGTGTTTGGGCCAAAGGAAAAAAGGTTCCCACCAAACAAACAGCCAGCATCACTGCCATCGCCATCGACACTGCCATTGCCATCATCATGCAGCACATTAGTCGCTACGTGTTTATTTCGAAAGCTGACTGACTTGACTGGCCGACTGACTGACAGATTGCGTTTCTGTATCTCAATGTAATTTATTGAAGCCAAATGAATGATTTCTTTGGCTGCTGCTCTTCTTATACGTTTTCCTTCTTTTATTCTAATAATAGGTTTTGCGAAATTGTTTAATATATTGGGCTTTCTTATTTCTGCGTTTTGCGTTTATTTTTGCCAAAATAGTGCTACTTCAGAAATGGTGTCAGTCTGAAAATGTTTGGCGTAGGCAGAACCATAATCAAAGATTTATTTAGACAAACACTAGTGATTAAATAAAACGTTTTGGGAACTTCGTTCTTTTTTTTTTTTTTGGTTTTGGCAATTTTCTGCCAGCAACAAATCACTCATTTGTTCAATTTAAAATTTTCAAGGACAATTGCTTACGAAGGTTCATGTTCAGGTGGTGCCTGCCATCTAACAATTTGAATAGTTTTAAAGCAAAAGTATAATGCCGATCTTATGCTTTAGCAAATTATTTCTTAAACCAAATTAATATTCGTGCAATCAGCGATTTTCCAAAGATGTAATAACTAAATAAGCAGTGGGTGTCCTCAGTTTCTCCGAAATCCACTAGTGCAAAGTTTTGCAGTGTCTATTCTAAAGCACGAATTAAAAATTGTTTGCTATTTCATAATACAAATGGGGTGAACTGCGTAGTAGCCATCAGTTGTTAGGAATTTGTGTGACTACAAGTATCTTGGGTCTCATGCTCTATATTACAGTTCTATGTAGAAAATTCGGCTGCCGCAAAGAATCTGTTCTCTCTGTACACGTGATGACTAGCAAAATTTTCACACATACTTTCAACTCACGGTTTTATAGTACATATATTTTCTGCTTATGAACGTTGTTTGTGCGTTTTTCAGTGACGAAAAAAAAAAAATCTTGTCTTTAGACCATTTTGTATAATTTTCTCCCAACAAATATTTACCCAACAATTGTTTTGACAAATTGCAGTTTGAATGGTTCCGTTGTGCGCAGCCGCAAATACCATGAGCTGGTTTAAATGCTCCAAAAAAAAAACATTTATCTTAAGTGTGAGCATTATGTGATGCCGCCTTTAGCATTCTAGCTTTTGTTGCTTTGTGTGCATTGTTTTGTTGTTCCCGTTTCCTGATCAGCAGACGCAAAAGGAACTGTCCAACTCAAGTAATAAACGCAACATTTGTCACTCTTTTCATCACCACCAGATTTTCATAGATGAGAGAACGCGTTCGGGCAAAAGCGAAAATTATGAATGAATGAAGAATGATTGAATGTGACGGAACTGTTTGTTCATCTTTATGTATGTATGTACATATAAGTTATAAAAGTTTGCTGTATACTGCAATAGCCAAAAGAAACAACAAACACACAAACTACAGTTGTCACTGCCATCATTAACAACATCACGGCAACTCATTTATCTTCGCATTTCACACTTTGTTCCCCGACAATTATTCATCATGCTCTTCGTTTCTACTGTCTGCTAATTTTCTTACACTTCTTACGTTTGACCTTCCATTTGTCAGTTGGTTCGTCAAGCCGTTTGCCTTAACGTTTGTTGCGGCCGCTTTGCATCTCTTTGTGCTGGTATGTTGTCATACACATTTTGGCCTTAAATCTGACAACTAGTGCATTTGGTTTGTTCGTTCGTTTTCTATTCTGATTTTATTTGTTCACACGGCTCCCACGCATGATTAACGGCTTGAAGACGTGCCTGCCTTTCTTATATACATACATACATATGTATGTATGTGTGTAATGCAAAGTCTAAAAAGTTTCCTCTTCCTTTTCTCTTATCCAACAAAAAACGAAAAACTTGAAATTAAGTTAAATCACTATACACCTGATATTTTTGGTTTTTCGACCGACTTCGTTAGATTTAACATTCACGCATGAATGAAATAAAATGAAAAATAAAAAAATCGATCTATTTTATGGTTGATAATGATATTCAAATTCAATGCGTCTGTATAATTTGAGGCTGCTGATTTTGTTTTAGCCCTGTTTAAGCATCATCAAAACCAGTCAATATTACTGAATTGGCCTTTGTTATTTCAGCTAATTTGTTAAAGATACTGGTATCACAGCTAAACTGTCAAGTATTTAAATTTTAGTGTTTTTGACCGAAAACAATTCAATACTGTTTTACGACAATACAAATTTATGGCGTCAAAAACTGTTCACTTCGGAGAGATTAACATTAATAAAAATTGAACATTTTTCTTGTCTATATCTCTAAAAGGTTTTTGTTTTTTATAATTTGATTTTAATTTGTATTAAGTGCTGCCTTAAAGTTTCCCGGTACATTTGCACACTCAGAGTATTACGAAGTATTTTTAAGAATGTGTGTTTCTGAAATATATTTTTTTTAAAAGTATCTACTACTTCAAAATGGATTGTTTTTCTAACAATTTTTTTACAAAATTACTTTTTTAGGCCACTTCTTTTTCAAGACGAAAAATATGGGCTGCTTTAATGATGTTTTACGGGGTACCATTTTTAAAGCTACTTTGCTCAGCAAATACTCTGCCAGAGAAGCTCTTTTTATTGTATATTTCTTTTATAAGATTTTTTTTTTTTTTAATTTTTATTAAAAATGTATGTATATGAAAAAGTAGGAAAAAATAATATGTAAATAGAATTTAAATTTCACTTTTTTAAAGGTAAGTTTTTGATAAAAGAGATTTTTGAAAAATATGTCTTGAAATTTTGAAAAGTTACTTTTTCAAAAAAGTATTTTTTCGTAAGAATTATTTCTAAAACAGGGTTGCTCTTAACATAGTTTTGGAAAAAAGTACTTTTTCAAAAAGGTACCTTTTTTAACACGTAATTTTTCTAAAAAATACCTTTAAAAACGGAAAATTTGTCAAAAAAGTTGTTTTGTAAAACAAGTAAATTTTTCTGAAAGAAATTTTTCAAAAATAATTTGTTATAAAAGACAGCTGTATTTAAGTGTCTGTTTCAGCAAGAACTTTGGAGTTATTTTTTTAGCAAGTACTTTTCTTAAAAGTTATTTTTTTGAAAGATTCTCTTTGAAAGTACTTTTTCAAATAGATTCTTTACTTAAACGTTACTCTATTTAAATGTCCTTTTCTCCGAAGACATATCTTTTAAAGATACTTTCCGTTAAGTTTATTTTTCAAATTTTTCCAAAGAACATTTCAAATTTTTTAATGTCCTTTTTTTAAAAGATTATTTTTAAGAATGATTTTTGTAAAGGTTTCTCTTATCTCTTTTATATATATATAGATTTTTGAAAAGCATTTTCTTTAAAAACGTTTTCTAAATTTTTCTTAATAAGACTTTTTTTTAAATCGTAATCAAACTGCAAAGTTTAGGCGTTAAGTCAGTCGTGATTAGTATATCGCTCAATGACTCGTTTTGTTCGTTTTTCTTCCCTCCAGTATAGAGTATTCAATATTCGTATAAGCTGTCCATAAACCTGTTTATCAAATTTTGAAATTTAAGCAAACATACAAATTTCTATTTATAATTTGCAGTAACTGGCAAGAGAAAAGTCGTCGCTTTAAGTTTTTATGAATGAATTGAATATGGAGTTGTTGAATTTGTTATGAAACAATTCAGTCGTAAAATCTTTTTCACTGTGGTCGAACTGACCTTATGGACATAAATTATGGCCCATAAAATTAATAGCAACAAATATTTATTTAAGCTTCTAACAAACCCGGAACTAATTTAAAAAAAAAGAAACCAATTTTGTTTAATAAAAATTAGATGATTTTTCAAGCGAGTAGCATTTCCAATGATTTCAATAATCTATGACTGTGAATAACCCGAAAAAGAGGCAATTATTATGCAAATTTTTATGACACCTCACACTCGCACTGAAGCAACTGGTTTTTATGCAACACAGATATTACACCTCACATATAGTCCTTATTAGACCTCAGTTGTAGAGAGCAATACTTTCAATATTAATAAGACGCTGACAAACCAATCATGTTACTGTTTCACACGCTCTAAAAATTTTGATCGCAATTACGAAACTTTTCATATGAAGCAGGTCATAAAATGTTGCCAACTTCTTTGATTAATGAAGCAGCAAAACATTTGCACAGTTAAATTTAATTAAATGAAATTTACTGCCATCTCTGAAATTGTGTCAAGTGAAAAAAACTGAATATATTGAACTTTTTTAATCAAGAGAACGAATGCTTTAACACGAATTTCACATACATATATGTACATATATTAAAGGAATTCGGGCGAAATCCGTCCATAATTTTTTACTTGTTCAAGAGAAGGAACATTTTCCAGAAGTTTTTTTTTACAGCTTTCCTAAATATTAAATTCTCCCATTATAGAGAAGCGAGTATCAAGTTGATAAATGCTTCATTTTGACATTTGCCACATCTTCTAAAACACATATTAGCGCAGACAATTAGCCGTTGCTACAATTCTACAACTAGTGAGATTATTTGTTAGATTTTAATCGTTTAAACTCTGTTTTAGCTCATATTTTCTCTTCCGTTGCTGTAGTCAGGGCCAGTGTTGACGATGACGATGGCGATGGCGATGGCGATGGCGTTGGTGTGAAGTTCACTAAATCGAAAGTGATTCAAATAAATTATTAAAGACTTAGTCAAGCTTCGACTGCAATCAGCAGACAAATAAATGCATAATTCACGTTAATAGTAGTAAAATATTGCTGTACAACTAAAAGGCAACACAGCGGCCAACATGTGTACGAGTACATGTAGTTGGCATGTTGCTGTTTATGTACATACAACAACTGTTTGTTGCAACCACAATATAGCAAAGCAAAGCACAGCACAGCACAGCACAGCAGAGCCACATATAAAAATCAATAATTAATACGCGGCCAAATTGGGCAGCTTAAGTCGTTCAATATTAACTTCTTCTGGAACTACAACAACTTCTGCTCCAACTACTACTGCTGTGCTCACTCTGCATGCCACATTGTTGTTTGTTGCACTTAAACAATTGAGGTTTTTTTTTTTTTTTTGCTTTTGGAATTTACATGCACATTTGTTAAGCTGTGTAAGAGTTGTGGCATGTTGGCATATTAAAAGCAAGGGGTGGTGTAAATGTGCTGTATGGTTTCGGCTGGTGATTCACCACACCAAGCTTTAATTCGCGTAATTTAATTTCTTTTAAGCGATACTTTTAGTCGCCTTTTGTAGACATTAAATTCGAGAACAGCACACAGCACACATTCGGCCACAGAGCAACAGTTTTATTTGTTGTTTTCGGTATTCACACATACATACATACGTACATATGACCACCGATGTTGCCAGCTAAGCATTTTCTGTGCTGAAGTTGGAACTTTGGAACTATGATGTTGTCAAATAGAAACCCAAGCATTGGTTAGTGCAAGTTTTTTTCCATTCGTTATGTTTGTTCTGGAAATAATCTTCAAACTTTTGGCAACACTGTCGACCACAAACAACTTCCACACAAAAGGTACTCCTCGTCACTTGCGTTCATATGCACAAACGTATGAATGCCTTGCGAACGAATAAAACGATTGCTGTTATTGACCAAACGCAACACAAGCAAAAAACTTACAATAAAAAGGTGTCAGAAAACAACTTGTCGGAATGCATCTAACAAGAAATTCGTATTTTGCTGCGGCTAATGGAATACGGCATGTTTTACCACGCTCGATGACATGAATGGGCGCGGGCTCACCTTCTACTGGGATTTTGTTGTTGTTGTTGCGCTCTTTTGATTTAACGCTGTTTGTTTTTTTTTTGTTTGGTGTTGCCATGTTTTTCTTTTCGTTTTCTCATATGTGTTGTTTTGTGTTTTTTGCAGTGTGTTGTTAATTTGTATCGGGTTGTGGTATTATTGGCCTGTAGATGTTGACCAACATGTTTTATTGTTATTCCTCAACTGCTGTTGTTTGTTTTTTTGTTGTTTTTTTAACGGCATGTTCGTGTTGCTGCCACGTTTAAAATTTTTCAAGTTCGTCCTTTTGATGCTTCATTGAATAAGGGCAAATTTAATTAGAAGTTAAAGGATAAAGTGCTATGCCAGCTGTAAGCTTTAAATTTATAAACATATGATATTACCACGGACAATTTTCTTAAAAATTCTTTTTTAGCATTTGTGTAAATATTTATGACATTTATTTATTTACTTGAAAGATAAATTTTTTAAAAATAAATATTAAAAAATAAATAAATAACATTTTCTTAAAATTTTTTTTTTGCTTTTGTGTAAATATTTATTATATTTATTTATTTACTTGAAAGATACATTTTTTAAAAATAAATATTTTTAGAGCTCTTTTTTTGGAGGTAATATTTTTTAAAAGCACTTTTTTAAACGGTTCTTAAACAAAAGTAATTTCTTAACAAGTACTATTTTAAAAGGTACTATTTTACTTTGGTAAAAGATACTTTTGTACTCTCTTCCAAAAAAAAAATTAACTTTATAGGAGCATTGTTTTTGAAGAAGCTTTTTTTTAGAAGGTACTTTCCTAAAAACTTATTTTCTTAAAGCATGCCCTGTCAATAGTACTTTTTTAAGAGTACCTGTTTTAAGAGGTTATATTTTCAAAAGGTATTTGTTTAATATTTAAAAAGATACATTTTGTAAACATACTTTTTTAAGATGTATTCTTTAAAAACGTCGCTGCTGTGAAAATGCACTTTTTCGAAAGGTACTTTTTTAAGACATACTTGTTTTTAAAAAGGTGCATTTTTTAATATACAAATATGATCTATTCTAATTAAGAGTTATTTTTTTTGGACTATTTTTTGTAGTTTTATATTTAAGGGAGCCACTTTTTACTAAGAATTTTTCGGAATAATTGTTAAGTATTTTTTATTACTAATATTTATTTATTTTGATGTTTTTTTTTATTTTTATTATTTATTTTCCTAGAAGATTTTTTTAATTTTAACAAAATTCCATCAAACCTTTTGGTTTCTTTGTAACATTTAAGTTGATGTTGGGTTGTCAGTAAATTTGTTTAACATTGAGTACATTCTGAAGTTACCGGCTGATCCTAAATCGAACACAATTTTGTTAGCAGACAATCAAGTAGAGGACATGACAAAACATACGTTTTCAAGGCACTTTTATTCAAGTTCATTAGTAGGGGCACTTTTTTTAGGCAGCTAAATTAAAGCAAATGAAATGTTTTATTATCCAATTATCTTGATTCTAATTTGTTGATCTCTTGAATTTGAATATGTGCAATATTCTTTAAGCTGGAAATATTTTGTTTTTTATATAAAAAGTATAAAAGTACTAATTTAATTAATATCATTACAAATTTATTAACCGCTTTTTCCTAAAGGTTTCCGAAAAAAAACCAAATATTGAATGAATAATAAGAGGCCTCGAACTTCTTCTTAAAAGAACTTTTTGGATTTCATCATTATCTTTTGTGAAAATAAAATAATTTAAAATATCACTTAATTTTTTTTTTTTTTTGGAAATCATGGTTTGTATTTCATTATGAAACCAGGCCGATTTTCGCGACTTTGTGCATGCAGGATCGTGCTAATATATGATAACAAAATACCAAATGGGGATACTGCAGCTCTACTATTGGAAAACTCAGCCATAGTTTTTTATTCTCTATTGGTCGAAAGGCGTCAGTTTGACGATTCTGCACGACATTTAACATTGTGAACCACCCTTATGACCAGCTTTTATTGACTTTTCGATGACTGACTGCAATTTGTTGAAAATCTTTATACACACATAAAAGTACTTTTTCCCATATTTTTTTCGCCTTTTTAGTCAAACATGCATTTTGGCCTCTGATTTTTTTGTTTTTGTCGTTGCCATTTCTGCCAAATGGTGTATCTTGTTAAAATCGCAGAACGACACAACAACAAACATGAAATCTTTACGTTTACATATTATTCCCATTAGCATTTTTCTGGTCCCCAAAGTGATCTTAATATTTTTTATGCTGTTTGTTTTTGGTTTCTTGGCTTTGTTGTTGGTTGGGCTTTATTAAATCCAATAAATGTTTGTTGATGACACGCGACCATTTTCATGCCAAAATTCGAAAAACCTCAACATAAAGTTAAAAATACGAGTGCCTTGAGACAGAGCCACATACCAAACCATTGTGGTATGTGATGTTTCACTTTGCTGGATGATTTGTATTCATTTCACGCATTGGCATGTGTCACCTTCTGTTGTCAACAGAAATCCACCACATGAAAGCAACAATTTTAAAAATCTTGTTAACATTTAAGATTTTTTTGAAGCCAATAAAAATGTAAAAGCATTTTAAGAAATTATTATCCTGACGATTCAAGGGAAAACAAATTAAATTCTTAAATAAACTACATGATTTTACAGTTAAAAAAATGCCAGCAAAAAAGTCATTAAAATAAAATTTAAAACTTTAAAGTGCAGCAGAGCCAGTTAGTTGTTGCTGAATATTTTAAACCGTTTTTTTTTGTTTGTTTATTTTTAAAGCCAACTTTAATTGGGACAAGATGAATGGACAACAAATTAATGGAACAAGCCCTTCTTTGCCAAAACTTTGCGTCGGAAAAAAGGTGTTGCTATTAACTGCTCAATTTAATCTTATTAAGGCTATTGTTGGCCGCGTATCAAAATATTTATCAACAGCAATATTTAAACAAAGACAACGTACCAGCAACAAAAGCTTAATGACATTAACAAGTGTTAATAAAACCATAATCATTAATAAATATCAAGTCAACAATACAAACAACAGCCAGCCAACAACTACTGCGCTGACTAATCTCTTATGAATTCAGTATTACGAGTGAATTGTTGTTGCATTTAGGTGACAGACTGCTGCCGAACAAGTAAAAATATATTGACCGCATTTGCAAATTTACGAAAAAGTCTTATTTGTGAGTGTTTCTTTCGTCTTGAGCGCAAATAAAATACAAAAAGTTATATAATTTTAAAGTTGCTGAAAAGAAATCAGTTGATAATGTTTAGCATTAATTTTCTTTATGTCAATACGGATTGCGAAAAACATCACACAAACAAAAGCATTTGAAAGAACCGAAACTTACTTGGCTGACAGCTGCTAATAAGGGTTGCATTTAATAATATATGTATGTATGTATGTATGTATGTATGTATGTATGTATGTATGTATGTATGTATGTATGTACGTATGTATGTATGTATGTACATGTGTCTGTGGATCAAAGGAAAATTTAAAACTTAAGCAGAATATTCATACGAAATTTGCAATAAAAATTTCAATCTAATTATTCAGGACTGATTGGCTGCAGAGTCTTCAAAGAGTCCACTGCAACATGATAATCGAAAATTAATTTAGTTTTGAAGTTTTATTTAGAATATAGTTTAACATGCAGTCCAAAAACGGGCAAAATTGACGAAGCAAGAGAATAAGAAAATATCCAATTGTCTTTACTTTCATTCGCTGTTGTCGCCAAACTCGTTTGGCATGAGAAACCCGAGGACCCAGAAAGAGTTACACTCGAGTGGCAAAGAAGCACTGAGAAGTTGAAGACAACAGATCCTAGCAATAGGTTTGCTTGGGAATGCTCGGCTCCTTTGTCAATAAATGTGCCGAAAATTGTTAGGTTTCTGGACTTTTCCTTTGACTTTGACTTTTGAAACTAATACCTCTCGTAGTTTTGCAAAAAAACATACATATATATATAATGAAGATGGGTATGGAAATGTTTGATGTTTCTTTGATTTAAATTAGTTTAATCACCGGACGGTACTTCCCGTCTGTAAACCCCCTGAGAATTCACACAATATTAAGATTAAATTCCTTCAAAGTACAAATTTATTTGGCTTATGTTGTTCGTTCACATAATTTATCCACAAATAACCGAAACAAATTTAATCAACACACATACATACACATGGGTCCGCACATACGTAAAAAATGGCCATAAAGATAAATTCTAACAAGGTTTATAAATAAAAAAGAGATTAACATAAAAGTTTCACAACACCCCCTCACTCGATCTACAAATAACTTCTCCTGGCCCCTTAAACTTTTTAGACTCATTCATTTGTTATTTTATTGGCTGCTTATTTTTGTTGTTTCTGGTGATTTATTCATGTTTCTGTATGTCGCCAAATTTGGTCCGACACACATTCGCGTTGAGTTCTTCCTTCCACAGATACGAATATTAATTCGTATCTCTAGATTTGGCATGTGAAATATCATCTCAACGATGTAGAGATTTTATCACTTTTTTTTTTTTGGTGTTTTGGTTTTTTTCCCTTAACATTTTAACAAATTTTAAGTTGTTGCGTAGGAGACTGAGACAAATTTTTTGGAGGGGAATATCGTGTGAGCGACAAACAATTTTAAAGCATTTATGTACATACATACATACTTGCATATGTATGTAAGTTAAACACAGGCCCATAAATTCCTTAAGACCTTTGCAGAGTCGAATTTGTAGCAGTTTGTTTGGCCAATTTAATGTGTATTAAAATTTAAGATATTGAGCGGTGCCGAGGAAGGCACCTCCTTAATGTCCAGTTTTCTATGATTCTGGCGTATATAACAACTCAAGTTGAATTTGAATGATTATATGTTGGCTTTGAGGGCTACTGTGGTCTGAAGCTTGTTCGTATAAATCTGTGATTGAAGAATATGCTGCAGAAAAATCTAACAGAATCAACAAGCGCTGATCATTTCTTTTAAATTCGTTGTATAAGAGTGTCTCGATAGGTGGGTTGTTGGAGTATTCGAGGTGGTATGTTCGGTTCCCATCAAAGACTAGGGGTGTTCCTGCGAACAACGAAAAAAGTTTCAAGTTTTGTGTTCAATCTTATAGAATAACCAATGTGGCAAGCATTTTTGGGGGGCATGATGCTGTTTGTGAACCGATTACGCTACAGGATGCATACGATGCTTTTAGATACATGAATCTCATGTTCATTTAGATCGCCCCAAATTCCATAATCCCCAATTCTAATTTAAGCATTTGCACGTGGTCAGTCCATGGTAATTTTTTAAAACAGACTGAATAAATGAAATGAATGCTAAATTGTTATTATTAATAATATTATTAATAATATTAGATTTTCTTACGAAATGGGCTTTTAAAATTTTGAATCTAAAACTTTTGAGAATATTTTTGACACAATTTTAAGATTCATACACGTACATACATGTGTATGTATGTGTGTGTGTGTGTGTATCTACATGCGCATACATCTATAACTTGTGCATTTAACACGACCAAATTGAACTTGCAATTGTTGACAGTACAACAACACGGAAGTATCACTTAAGGATTATTGTGTGTCCAAATATAAAATTTTTCTCTTTGGTAATTTCTCTTTATAAGATTTCTAGATTACCTTTTGCCTCAGCATTCGTTTTGTTTGTCCTTTCTTTTATTCCGCTAAATACAATTATATGTCACCACAGTCCCAAATGGTTCATATCTAGAAATCTTCCCTGCTTTAAGATATAATTAATTAAATTGTTCCTTTTTTTGTGTTTTTTTTTTTGTTAACCTTTTCTTCTGTTTGTCTGTACGAAAGGTGTAAAACACAAATACACAACAACCACTCAACAAAGAAAAGGCCGATAAGGAGGACAAAAAACAATATAAGAAACCAGGCAACTGGTGGCTTCAAGTTGCTCAGCTCACCGAATACGAAAAGAAATTTCAACAAATGTATGCAGAAGTATTCGGAAAAAAGACGATAAAGTAACTGATTGATGGCTAACAGATGAATATTCTCTGTTTCAATAAATTTTGGTAAATTTATTACAAATTGTCATTGGTTTGTTTTTTTTTGGGGGGAACCTGTGACAAAGTGCTCTCCGAAATGAATGATCGAACAGAAGAATGTGATACTTACTGGTAGGCTTGAAAGCAGACTAGATTGACGACTGGTGGTGCTTAAAAGCATAAGTCTTAACAGCAACTAAAACGTAACCGATATCTCCTGTTCACGATTGGGGTTTTGTGTGGCTGTGGCTGCTGCTGCTGCATACTAAATATTTACATATGTATGTATGTATGTAGATTTTATTGAAATTGAATTAAAATAAAAGAAGAGAAGAGAAGAAAAGAGAAAAACAAAACAAAACAAAACAAAACATTGGAAACACCAATAATCTACGAACACTTACTTCTTCATAATCAAATGCAAACCAAAACGATGAAGAGACAACGAATGTTGGTGATTCTTCCGGTAAACAGAAGTGTCAGTTGGGCAATAAATAAAAAGATAATTTTCTGCTCGCCAGCCCGCCAGTCGGCCAGCCATCCAAACCAAATACATACATACATATTAGAAATTGAAAAACATAAAGCCAACACAGGGAAAAAATTAAATACCAATATCAGCCAAGATTCAACACAGCCCGGCGAGATAGTCGTATTACCGTACGATTTTATACCAAAGGCAACATTAATGTCTACTCAATATCAGTTTATCTTCGCTGTATCTTATAAATACTTATGAAAAGTTTGGTTTTAACTATAAACAAAACAAGGCTTCAGACACACAACTGATCATTTTTTATTAGTTTTTATATCGGTATGTTTGTCTGTCCGTCTGCCTGTCTGTCTGTCTGTCTGTCTGTCTCCGCTGGTCAAATGGAATGTTCATTCATACTTAAATTAACAAAAATAAAAGTGTCGCTTGATGAGTATTTGAGTTTATGGCGGAGTTTTTTGTTTTGTTGTATTCCGTATCTGTTCTATACGTTCACTTTGTTGGGGTTGTCATGTGAATCTGTGTTTGTTTTAGTGCTGATAACAAAATTGAAACAATAAACATTTCCTCTTAAAAAAACATACAAATCCACTTAGCAGACCACCACCAACCGCTCCATCTACAGCATCTGCTTTTTCCTCTCTCACCCTGCGCAGCTCATTTTCCTTAATTGTTTACTTAAGGAAAAAAAAAAAAAAACAAGAACGTACTCTGAACTGAAGGTATCAAGACAACAACCAACAGCCATCATCAAAATGCAATCTATAAGTTTATAAAAAAAAAAATCACAAATTACAACACCAGAAACAACAGCGACAACAATGCTTATTTTGATATCGCTTGTAAAAGTGACACTTTCGACTACAACAACAATAATGTTAATTGCTAGAAGGTAAATTCTTAGCATTCCATATTTATTCAGCACAGAAAAAACACCAGCACAAAATCGACACACACAATACAATGCCGAATAACTTCTTTCCATTTCAAATCAATAGATTAACACGTTAACACACAGTAGTGAATAAAGAAGGAAATGGATTGAACTGAAGTTCTTTTAAATAACATAAAACTTACAATGAAATCATGTCAGTAGGCCATTTCAAACAACTGAAATTAACTTTACATTCCACTTCTCATTTTACTCAAACTTGCTGCGATTTCAAAACAATATCATGTCTTATTGATTCAATGTTGCAGGTTTCAACACTGGCTATAATGAATGGGGAGACTAAATGATAAAAGAACTGATATAACATTATTTCGTGGTGTTAAAAATATCAAAAAAAAAACATAATTCATTTTCACTGCATCTGTCATAGTTTTTGAAATTTGACAGGACATGATCTCAGCAGAAGTTATAGGTAAAAACTATTGTGTATCTTTAATAAAGTCGCGGTCTTACATGCACAAGGAAACTTTAAAGGTGCTTTCGCCTGAAAAGTATTGCCGCGTTTGATAAAGTCATCAGAATTACATTGTTGATATAAAACGAGAGCGTATACGACAATTTCATTAGATACAATGTTTGACGGTATTCAGCTTGATTTCCTTACTGCAAGCTGGTCGGGACTGAACTGAGCGTTCTCAGGAGGCACAGAACCAAAATAATGACCAACGATATATGTATGTGTTTCGTAACTAAGGGAACCATGATTTAAAATAATTTTACTATACCCATTAGTAATCTATACTATATATCATAAAAAGGTTGCCAATTTCTTGACTGACTGCATAATTTAGCTCTTATATGAACACTAAAATTTATTAATATTTTTTAGAACGTCACAATCGTCACCAGGATGCTTTGATGCACTGATTTGATTATTGGCATTTCTTTGGTTTTCATGTCTTTTATTATCTTAAGTGTTTTATTGTTCTTGTTGTAATGTGAAGATTGTTGTTTATACGAGTATACTTTTTCCTCAAGAATTTATTGACGAGTTTATTGCGCATGCGCTTAGCTGGCTCTTACGACTGCCATCCAAAGTAACCGACTTTGGCATCACATTACGTTTTATTTTTGCTGTTGTTGTTGTCTGCATCTCCTTACAACAAACTCAATACAAACAACAAAGACACACTACTTTTATGCTTTTGTTTTCAGATCATGCATTTCACTCCGCTGTTGTTGTTGTTGCACTTTTTGTAAACATTTCGTTTTCATCGTGTCATGGTATTAAAAAATGTAGTATTATTAACGTTGTGGTTGTCATCATCATTTGCAGGATAATCATCATCATTATCATCTTAATTATCATTATTGTGTTGAAAATGACAACATTGTGCAAGAGGTAAGTTTTAATAAACTGTCAGACAAAATGGAAATTTCCCTACTGACGAGCCACAACTGACGGACTAAATTTAGTCTAGGCTAAATAAATTGGTAAAAATTAGGTAAGATTTTGTGCGTGCGAACAGAATATATTTTATATTTATATTTTTTTCGCCAAAGGAGGCTCTTAAAAATATATACCAACTATTATTCCCCTTGCAAGGCAATTTTTTCCCCGCTCTGCTATTAATACTTTGCTGAGTGTCATTCATTACCTTCCTGGAGATCTGGTTGCTGCATAAACGCATAAACTGCTACCCCACTTTTCAGAAAGCAGAATACACAAGTTATGAATATGCCAAGACAAAACCTGCTCCTCGGAAGAAGTGAAGTAGGCGCCAGAAAATATTTGACAGTTGCTGACAGGTTACGATTGCAATTACTCTCTGGTTTAATGCATAATTAATTGCAGGATTTTAAGTAGCGAAGGTGCATGTTACTACTACTGTAGACATTCAGTGGATGCTTGTGTTCATGTTGTCCTCTAAAACACCCCTTGACCGGAAAAACCCCAACAACACTGTGTGTACTGAAATTTCGTATTTTTTTTAGACTCACTATAAAAGAATTTGCTTTAATTTCAAATCATAATTGCAATTATTTTGATTGTTATCATTTCAATATATTCCATCGGAGAATCAACAACCAGCCCACCCAACGAAACTGACAAGAAGAAGAAACATTTCAAAAAACAAGTCATGGGGTCAAAATTTTGCTACTCATAATTATCATTGTGAATATTGCAAAACTAACAAGAAAAAAAAACAAAGAAAAAAAAAAAAAATTAAATCAAAAATAAATAAAAGATTTCTACGAACTATTCACTTTATAGGTGGGCACACGTTTGTTTTAAACTGAATGCCGCCAAAATAACAACGACAACAAACAAAGAAACGCTTCAATAAACAGTTGTTAAAAAGTTGTAAAAAATACAAACCTTAACCACACCATACCACACCACACCACACCACACCACGCCATGCAACACACAAACAAAGCTAAGTCAACTTTTTGAACTTATTTATTGGCATTTTGCATCCCTCAAAAATGATCTTCTTCGATCTGGTTGTTGTTGTTTTTTATATTTCAAATTGTGCAAAAATTTTGTGTGTTGTTTTGACAAAAATATAACAACAACAAATCAAAGAAGCCCATGAAAGTTATATGTAAATAATTGAGCGAAACAGCTGGTGACAACGAATTCGTTAAGCCTTTCATAATACGCGGACAAGTCCAAAGCGAGAATAAACTCGTATGTACAGACGGTTGTTCGTTCTGACAATATTGCCGGAAAAATTTGCTTACAATTGTCTGAACTGTCAATTTTTGTCTCACAATCAGAAAATGTATTGTCGGTTCATTATAAAACAACAACCTTGAGAACAGCCTTCGTTGCCAGATAGTTAACAGGTCATTTCTTATTGGTAAATATGTTGAACTTACTGCACCTGACAGTGACGCCGTTGGCTGAGAAACTTCTATTGCCAGTACTGCTCATACATGTTAATGCTTTGATCCTGCTGGCAATGTGTAATAAAAGCTCCAGCATCTGTTAACGGACAGTAATTTAGAAGCTGTGTGACCTTTGGAAAAAAGTTTATTGTCAGACCCTGAAAGTACACGGTTTTCTTACAATCGTCTGAACTAACAATTATCCACTCGGCCCCAATTTTTCATTGTCATTGTAAATTGTCAGCACATTGTCAAATCTAACAATATTGTAAGATCTGACAACTATCAGTACATGTATTAAGAGGAAGGGGCAAAATCGTGGATAGCATGATTGGCCGGAGTGCCGTTTGCCAAACAGTAAAATTTAACTGCCGCGCTTCCATTTTTTCACAAGTTTTTTAATCCTGGAGTAGAATAAAATGCTGTGCACAATCTGCTGTAAGTCTCTTTAGATGCAAACGCCCAAAAGTAAAATAAATCTAAGATGGTTTTAATATTACAGAACGCAATACCGGAAATTTAAGTTTTGATGTAATTCCGAAATTTTCGACAGTTATAAAATAGTGTCATGAAAAGTTAAAAGGAACTGTCTGACTTTAAAAACATGTAGAAGTAGTCCTATGTTAAGGAGTTACAAGCCGAAAATAGTATTTCTTTGCTGGGTGCGTTTCTTCATAATTATAATTATATATTTCAGGTAATTCTCATAAGTTTCTGTTAGAGTTTTTATACAAAAGTTGGCGAAAATCTGATCTGATATTATAAAAATAAGCGCTTAAAATAAATATAACAATGGATAAATACTTCCCCGGCTAACTTGTAATCAGGTTATGGAACAGTAGTAAAAAAAACATCCTTAAACAGGATCGCTAAAAGTGAAATCAGGCTTAAAGTCGATTATTCCGAAATGAAATTCTTAGATGGACTAAAGCCTTGGTGATGAAATATTATAAAATATTTGCTTTTATTTAAGATTTTAATATAATATTTATTTAAATTGTATGTTATAAAAAGTTTTTTTTTATTTATTCAAAATTTTTATACAGCATTTAAATAAAGTTCAAAAATGTCGGTAACCGAGCAGACGTTGAACTCAGTCAGCTGATTTTTTCATATAAATAAAATTGCAGGGCATAAAAATCAGCATTTTTCAAAGTACTGTGAATTATTACCTCGAGCACACCTTTAAGCAAGGCAAGGTAACAAAACAACAACTACAACAATAAAATTTTGTAAGTTTTTTATACTTTGTTTTTGATTTTGGAGGCATTGTTGATTGAGGACGATCAAAGGAGAAGGACGCAGGACGGAGTATATGCGAGCACATGCAGCGCCAGCTGAAATGCGGTACTTTGGCGCACACATACATACATACATACATACATATGTAGGTGCATAGATACGAATAGAAGAAAACTGATGCCTAAATAAACTATTGAGTGGCTGGTTGGATGGCTAAACGTATGTACAGATATACTAAATGCATAGTACATATGTCTGCACATAGATATTTATATAGTAATGGTTGATTTTGGATGGTTTGGTTCTTGATTTTTGCTTGCTGGCAGCCAATGCAGCTCAACATTTAAACATCCAGGCAATAACTTGACTTCATCCACCAGCACTCGTCTAAATTTCTCTTCTGCAAATGCTGTTCGTGGGTGGGTATCATACATATTTTTTTGAAAATAAACGCCTATTCCAAGTTTGTTCTTTGGTTTTTTTTTCTGAAAAATCACACAAAGTCATCTTGAAACGGCAAAAATTTTTAAGAACCAAAAAAGAAAATAACTCTCAAGTTGTTCTTTCTAACCTGATGTCTACCAGCGTTCAAGTGGAAAAAGAGTATAAATTCTTTAACAATAATAAAAACAACAACAACAACAACATGGAACAAACTATTCAACCATTCAGTTTTTCGACTTTAAGGACGTTTTAAATGCTTCGTCTTTAGCGACGTCGTTATACGTCCATCATTGTTGGCTCATAACTTTCGAGTTCAATAGCAAGCCGCAGGGCATTTGCCAAACCTTATGTTACATATATTTATATACTTATTTTCTATACTTTACATACATACATACATACATACATACATACATACATACATTCTAGCAACTGCAAACATGTCTTTTTAAATTCACATACATTCACACAAATTTGCTGGCCAAACAGGACGACAAACACACAAGGGAAGTCTTAATCGCCCACGTTTGAACTTGTTGCATTTTATGCTCAAGATTCGCTTGCACTCAACGAAATTCATGTTAAACGTTTACAGAATAACAAAATTTTTTAGGAAACAAAAAGTTTGCTTCTGCTTTCTGAAATAGAGAAATATGTATGTAAGTGCAGAAAAGACATTGTTTTAACAACAAGGCCAAAGCTCGGAAAGTTATATTTATATAAGTAAGTACGTATATATGTGAGTTTTTGAGAGATATCATGCAAGAGTTTTATACAGGGTGTTTTTTTAGAGGTATAGAACTTCGAATTGAAATAAAACACAAGAAAATCGTTTTAATGTCCATCAATTTGGCTTTATTGGAAGGATAATTTTATGCCATTAATGTTTAAATATGATTTCGGGCATGTGGCCGCCGCAGCTGGCTCGAATAAAGCCAATTCTACAGGTCCAATTTTTGATGGACAAAAGTTGATGGACAAAGCTCCAATTGCTGTGCACGGTGGCGAATCGATTCATTCGGGTCCTCTTCAACACTTTGCTCTACAGCGGCAATTGTTTCTTCGGTGCGCACTGTTCGACGTCTCTGCGGATGCGTATTATCACATAGAGTAAACGTAGTGCGAAAACGATCCATGGTTAACCGAATTAATTGCTCTGATGACCATAAAATGGACGGAGCTTGCGGTAAACTTCGCGAACTGAACCATTATTTTCCAAATAAATTTGCACGATTTGCAAGCGTTGTTCTTTTGTCAACCTGTTCATGATGAAATGGCAAACCAAACTAAACATTAATCACTTGACAGCTGACAAAATGTCCGCCAGTTAAAAAAGTGATGCCAACTTAAAGTTCTATACCTCAATAAAAAACACCCTATACATTATGTACGAGTACAACTCTGTATCAGTTTTGTTGGATGGCGACCATTTGAAATGTTCTTACCAGACCACCAATTCGCTTTTAGGCATAAACATGGCACACCAAAACAATGTCAGAGAATTGTCAATAATGTCTCATACGCCTTAGAAAAAAAATTGTATTGTTCTGCAGTGTTCTTAGATGTGCAACAAGCTTTTGACAGAGTCTGGCACAATGGACTTTTATATAAATTGAAAACCCTTCCCCCAGCGCCATTTTATTTGCTTCTTAAAGCATATATACAGGGGAGATACTTTTTTGTGAGCATAAATGAAAATTATTCAAGTTTCGGCTGCATTAATGCAGGTATTCCACAAGGCAGTGTTCTGGGTCACAAACATTGTACACAATTTTTACAGCAGATATGCCAATAATTGAAAATATAACTACTGCTACATACGCAGATGATACTGCTTTGTTAACCGCCAATGAATCACCGGTAATAGCTTCCCAGTTGCTGCAAAATCAATTGAATCTTCTTCAAGATTGGCTTCAAAAATGGCACATTAAAGTTAATAATTCAAAGTCTGTCCATGTTACATTCACCCTAAGAAAAAATGATTGCTCGCCTGTTTACCTAAATGGTACAATTATACCAAGTTGCAATACTGTAAAATATTTAGGGCTTCATCTCGATCGAAGACTAACTTGGAAAGAACATGTCAAAAAGAAACGTGAGCAACTTAATTTAAAAACAAGAAAAATGTTTTGGTTATTGGGCCCAAGATCAAGCTTAAACTTAGAAAACAAGATTCTGCTTTACAAAACAATACTTAAACCGATATGGACATATGGCATCCAGCTGTGGGGAACTACAAGTAATTCTAACGTTGAGATACTACAGAGATACCAGTCAAAAACCCTAAGACTTTTAACAAATGCGCCTTGGTTTATGACCAACAAAACAAAACACAGAGATCTTCGAATTTTATTGGTCAAAGACGAAATAAATAACTTCAGTGAGAGATACCTAAATAGACTAAGCAATCATTCCAACGTGTTAGCAATCAGTCTTTTAGATGATAGCAATGAAATCCAAAGACTTAAAAGTCTTCATGTACTGGACCTTCCCTTCCGAAAATAGAAAAAGTTAAAATTCGTTACTCTGTATTTGAATTAAAAAGTAAATTCTTCTTGTATTTATTTTGTTTTTGGGTTTTAGGAAACTCAATATATGTTATGTTTTTATTTAAAAGTCATGAAATTTGCTTATTATTTTAATTGTGAAATAGATCGTAAATAAAACAATATTTACAAAAAAAAAAAAAATTTGAAATGTTCCAGCAGTCTGAATTGGGAATGGCTTATTTGTGTTGGTTTTTGGAGCCGATAAATTTTGTAACATAACCTGTTCGTTTAGACTTGTAGCTTAGGACAAACCAGGAAGAAAAATACTAACGGGGTGCACGATATCTGTTCACTGCACCTCCACTTGAACTGATTTTGAAAATCTGTAGTGCAAAATGGTCAGTGTAACATGAACTGCGTGATACGCAGCGCTGTTCACCTGAAGCCATGTATCGTTCTCTGTTGATGGGGACACCATTCAGTTCAAAGAAGTATCGACGAAAATCCACATTAAACACGGACTTCTTTTTAATAAATTTGCAATAATTAGATCTGATGTGGATTGATATTGTCAGAACTTTAACAATTTTGACTGTTAATGTTCGCCAACATTTTGAACACTAGAGAAATCATTAATACTGGCGATAGTGTTTGACCATCAAAATACCACCTCGATATTGTTTTGTACAGGTCATGAATCACTTATTTATTTAATTATATATTACAATTAAAGATGTTATACATTAATTGCAGCAGTTACATTTAATCATGTTCTACGTTAGTTGAAGCAATTTTATTTGGAATCTTTGGTAGCATTTACCATTTCTTTTTTTTTTTTTTTGCAGTGTAGCTGGTTGCAATGTTTTAATAAAAGCCAATACTAAAGAGGCAGAATAAAAAAAAAACAAAACAAAAAGTCGAAGCGCCACAATTCATTCATCCATTAAAAATATAAATTGTGGTTTTATTTGAATGCAGCAAACACTCATTCGGTCTGAGCGGAATTGTAAGCCATTCATATGCTGACAAAAGACAAAAAACAGGAGAAAAAAACGAATGCCATTCATCCTCGCATTTGAGGTTTCATTTTAGTTTTTATTGTTTTTGTAGTCGTCGTTTTCTTTATAACTTTAAACAAGGGCTAGGCTTACTCATTCTGTCAAAGTTCGAAAATAAAGTCAAGCATCATCATCATCATCAGTAATTTTTTTCCAATTTTTTTCTTATATTTTTTTTTAGTACTTGTACTAACCTCATGTGGCATGCTCCACACGCGCACTATCTACGCTCTTCGCGATAGTTAAATGGTTTGGCTGGTTGGCGTTGTGAATGAAGAAGGTTTTGGATGGAAGAAGAAGTTTGGTTGACTAAAACTGAGCCCTTATGCACCACCTCCGCATTAAATTTTTGGCGTTATTGTTATTGGTTTTGGTTTCTTTAACGCCACATGCATTGACAGCGTTTCTTAGATTTCAACATTTCTGTGAGTATGGATTCTTTGTATTTTCTTTTGTGGCATTTATTGTATTTGTATCCGTTTGCCTGAAATCTCCCCATGGTTTATTTAAAACAAATAATTTTTATAGTCATAGACCACAACGGCGACGACACACAACAGCAAAGACAAAAAACAAAAAACCAAAAAAAAAAAAACTTAAATAATAGTAATAACGACAACAATGAAGAGCGTTTGTTGACGTTATCTTTTTCTCAAGTTTTAATTCTTTCCGAAGATTTCTTCTTCATTATTTTTTGTTCTTTGCATATTTCGTCATCTTGTGCATCTGCATCCGCCAACGTGATCATTGATTTAAAACCACCATCACCATCATATTTACTATCTGTCAATGTGTTTAGTTGTGCCTGAGTGCCAACTTCAATTGACAAAGATATCTATACATGTATATATATATATATAGCTTTGCAGCCAGTCAACGAGTCTAATGATCCGATTTGTAAGTATCAGGTTGCACACAAAAGATGTATTTATATAGCCAAGCTAAACGCCCACATATCAGCCAGACAACAGACCGGTGTTCAGGCAGGCAGACACTCAAAATAAAAATTTTTAACCCCTCTAAAAAGCCTCCAAATCTTTGGATTCACTTTATGGCTTTTGTGGAACCATTTCGAATTGTGTAAACGATGTTTGTCCATTTACTTTTCGAACACCCAGTTTAATTTGTGCCACTAAACAAAAGCTTAAAAATTTATGAATGTAAAAGCGCTAACAACTTGATATTGCTCACATTGCAACATTTGGACCAGGGCGAGCGAATTCAGAACAGGTGAGAGCACAGCTGGTAACGTTTTGTTATTTTTCGACTAGAAATCATTAGTACTTTCTAAGCTTGCACTGCAAATCGTATTTAAAAACGATCGCGGATGACTTCAAATCGCCTGATACTTATATAGGGTGTTTTTTATTGAGGTATAGAACTTTAAGTTGGCATCACTTTTTTAACTGGCGGACATTTTGTCAGCTGTCAAGTGATTAATGTTTAGTTTGGTTTGCCATTTCATCATGAACAGGTTGACAAAAGAACAACGCTTGCAAATCGTGCAAATTTATTTGGAAAATAATGGTTCAGTTCGCGAAGTTTACCGCAAGCTCCGTCCATTTTATGGTCATCAGAGCAATTAATTCGGTTAACCATGGATCGTTTTCGCACTACGTTTACTCTATGTGATAATACGCATCCGCAGAGACGTCGAACAGTGCGCACCGAAGAAACAATTGCCGCTGTAGAGCAAAGTGTTGAAGAGGACCCGAATGAATCGATTCGCCACCGTGCACAGCAATTGGAGCTTTGTCCATCAACTTTTGTCCATCAAAAATTGGAACTGTAGAATTGGCTTTATTCGAGCCAGCCGCGGCGGCCACATGCCCGAAATCATATTTAAACATTAATGGCATAAAATTATCCTTTCAATAAAGCCAAATTGATGGACATTAAAACGATTTTCTTGTGTTTTATTTCAATTCGAAGTTCTATACCTCTAAAAAAAAACACCCTGTACATTTTTGCCAAATTTTATTTCTTACTATTGGTTTGGTGAACTTTCAAGCTTGTTCGCACAATATTTGGCCATAACTATGAACTCCATGTGGGTAAAATTGCTTTTTTCACATCCAACAATTCGAACAACAGAAAATAGAGTAACTGGCCTAATTCGGACATGTCGTAGTTCATCAATATTCGCCTGAGATGAAGTTGCTAAAATACGGTACAGAAATAGTACCAGCATCAGCTCACTGCCCTTCCAAATACGGTCGAACGTTAACGTTCGATCGCATGGCACAGGGGATAGCAGTTGTCAAATCTCTTTTGTACGGACGGGCAAACAAAATTGATTCGTTGAAACGCATTCACGTTGAAATGTGGTATGCAAAATAAACATTTTTATCTCATATTGAAATCTTCTTGAAGCCACACCTCTGAGTTTATTATCAAAGTTTTTTTATTCACACACCAACAACAACAAAAAGGGGCGAAACAGATTTTGTTTATTTAATACAATTTTCTACATGAAAGTAATGTTCCCAAAACAAAAATTATGAACAAAAAAAAACTGTTAGATTGAACTTTTCAATAAGATTCGGTATCGTTTAAAGCAAAACAATATACATACATGCCTACATATGTATGTACGAACATCGATAGAGATAATGAACTGAAGATTAAACGCTGCAGGACACTCAAATGTTGTTGAAAAAATATGACATAAAACTTTCAAAAAAACAAAAAAAAAAAAAAAAAAAGATTTTTATAACAAGCAACAACAAATTATTACAGCATTATTAACTGATATGTTTGTGTATCTGAGCTGAATTTTGGCACTTCATTTAATTATCCCACCAGTGTCGAAATAAAAGGGGCTGGGGTGAATCATTTAATGGATGGATTTCATGTAATAGATACAACAAACATTTAAAAATCACATTTAAGTGGCGCGTATCCTGAATGGCAACCAAAACGAGCTGACACGCCCTTTTGAATAATACCCTCAAACATCTGTACGAAATGAAAATGCGAAAGGATAAAACCCATACACACACATGTACATAATTGTGAAATCATGATGACAATGTTGTTGCAAATCACAGCCATTATTTGCTATAATTGCTTTTTTTTTGTCTTCCAGAAAACAACCCTTTCGAACAATAATTTTTGGTCTTAGTTTTCTTAGTAAAAGTTTTTATTTATTTCGAATTGAGTTGCATGATATGACTGAAGGTAGAAAGTTGAATTAAAAAGTGGACTTTTGAAAACTTAAATTTGTGTATTATGTACTCTTATAACAACAAAACAAACCGAATGAGAATTATTATCTTGGACATTTATTAAATGTTGGCTGTAACTACGAAATATCTATAAATGTATGTGTTGCATTTGAAATGTTAAGTTTTTGATCAGCCGCTTAGTTTATCGACAAATTTAAGATTTCACATTCCTTGCACAGGAGTGATGCCATTTGATGATGCAAAATATCATTCGCATCGCCCACCCACGCTATGGACTATTACCTGCTGTTCGGCCTCTTTTACCAAGAAATACGTATGAACCTGTGATTGATTGCACTAGGACAGAAAACATATATTGGATATTTGCGGATCTAATGGTAGATACAAATTCTCTGCAAATGAGAATATTTTGTTGAACTGCGAATTAACTCAAATAGAAATGCGCTACAACAACAAAGTTCGTTGTGAAATAAGCAGCAGAAGTGGGAGTGAGCCAGCACCTAATTCAAACCTCTAGCTGGAGAGCTCGTGCCATATAACCTCTTCTGCTAGTATTTTTCCAGATAGCTAAAGGAAGACAAGGCACCTGCACTGAATGCACATTCTTCACCATCTAGTTACTCACAAAGAAAATAAATCTTTTTGTAAGACAACAACACCTTAAAGACCACTATACCGGTACCTACACCTACCAAATCCCCTTTCTACATTTTTAGGTACAAACAACAGCCAGGGTGATTCACCTGGCTCATCAACCCAAGTACAACACTAGGATGCCTCAGGACAAGCCAAAGGCACGTTGGTCGCCGTCCTGCCAATTGACCTTGCGTAAAGGTTTTAGAAGAACCTGCATACGTTTCCACAAATTTTGCTCTAAGGTTTCCCGTTACGCAATTGCAAAGCCTGCAGGAAAAATTGCAGAGGACTTTCCGCCACTACTGGTATAATTAATGAACAATTTTCATTCATTTTCATTTTAGTATTTTTGATTTTTAGTTCATCATTACGTTTTGCATACGTATGGTGTTAATAACGTATGGGTCTAATATGTTGCATGCATGCTTAAGTGTTGCATAAGCCTAAACAAGGTGTACACGTTGCTAGCATTTATCAAAACAATTATTGCGCAATAAAATAATGTGCGTGTATTGTGTTAGTAAGGAAAATACAAATTAATAAGACCATTTGCCAGTTAATAAGGAGCCATAATTTGTACGTTTGCCTGAGTTTGCTTTTTTACATGGATAATCTTACATAACACTTAAGGTAAAAGTAAAATAATATATGCCTGTACATATGTATATAAGACCTTACTTAACAACCGCTTTTGTTAAGGCTACAACATTATGAAATGTGTCATCGTTATTTATGAGGTTGCACCAAGTCATTCAGGCATTAACCACATACTCCACCATCTGTTTATTTAGACTAAAAAATACAAAGATGTAGCAAATGGAAAAAAAGGTTAAAACAATTTAATGTTAGTTTTATTTATGGTTTCTTATTTTACTGCTAATAGCAGCGTGTGTGAACGTGCTTTTTCATAGTGTTATAAAAAAAAAAAAAAAAAAACTATCCTTCTTTAATTCCCTCCCTTCTTATCAATTGTACACATCGGATTATCTCTTTTAAGGGTCTGGCTTTGAGTTCTATTCTCATTCACATTTAAATACCAAATCGATTCAATTATGTTGTATTTGTGTGTGATAATTTGCCGATGTTTGTTGTTAGTGTAACATTTGAGGCACCTCACCTCACCTATTGTTTGTGTGTTTGTCATTAATCGTCCATTTAGAAAATTGTTGGCAACTTCGTTAGATTTTCCGACAAAGACGGGGAAATCGTTAGTAAACAATGTTGCCTGTCAGCTTGACTGTCATAATCCATATTCAGATGAATGTCACCTTTTGTCAGTTATGGTTAGTAATTTTTTGTTTGTTTTTTTTTCGTTATTTTAACATACGACCATATACTGTGCACGAGTGTAGCTGCAAGAGAATTGCTGCTTGTTGGTTTATAACTGCGGGATTACATGAGTTTATCGTTTCCAAAATGAGGAAAGCGAAAGTTAAGTACAAGTCAACCGTCTTCCGAATCTTAATGAGCAAATCAAACGTACACACAAAAGTTTTTATGGGTGTGATAGCGTTCCAAAAACTGCATCCCAGTGTCGAAAAATCCAGATGTATGTATTACATATTCAAAGCTCAGTCATATTATGCTACTAAGCAACCTTAGCATTTTTTTAAAACATTTTAGTTGTGATATTGTGATACTATTTGATATGATATAGCCAGTTAAAACATATTAATGATATATAACAATTTAATGCTTCAACATGGCTGTAATGATGACTGTCATGTGTGTTATGACAACAGCAACAGTATTAAGGTTGGAGATGGCAGCAGACTGTTTGGTGTTCGCATTGCTGTACCTCATCAAGCCAATAATACGATTTTAAAGGGTGGTTAAATTTCAAGGGCCGATGTTGATTTTGAATAAAACACAAACTATTTAGGAAATTATTGTAATTTTATTATATTATGATGTATTCGTATTACTCAATTATGTATGGAACAAAATATCGGCCAAATGGGCGCCGCGACCTCGCCGGCACACCTCCATCCGATGGTCCAAATTTTCGAAGACGCTGACGCATAATGGAGGTTCTATGCCGTTAATGTGCCGAATTATCTGATCCTTTAGGTCTTGAATTGTTGCTGGCTTATCGACGTACACCTTTTCCTTCAAATAACCCCAAAGAAAAAAGTCCAACGGTGTCAAATCACATGATCTTGGCGGCCAATTGACATCGCCATTACGTGAGATAACACGGCCATTGAATTTGTTGCGCAAAAGAGCCATTGTTTCGTTAGCTGTGTGGCAAGTGGCATCGTCCTGCTGAAACCACATATCGTCCACATCCATATCTTCCAATTCGGGCCATAAAAAGTTCGTTATCATCTCACGATAGCGAACACCATTCACAGTAACTGCCTGACCGGCCTCATTTTGGAAAAAATACGGCCCGATGATGCCGCCAGCCCATAAACCGCACCAAACAGTCACTCTTTGTGGGTGCATTGGTTTTTCGACAATCACTCTTGGATTCTCATTCGCCCAAATGCGGCAATTCTGTTTATTGACGAATCCACTGAGGTGAAAATGTGCCTCATCACTGAAGATGATTTTCTTCGAAAATTGATCATCCACTGTTGCCATTTCTTGCCACCATTCTGCCCATTCACGACGTTTGGAATGGTCAAGAGGCTTTAGTTCTTGAGCCAATTGCACCTTGTAAGCGTGTAAATGCAAGTCTTTATGCACAATGTTCATCAACGATGAGCGTGAGAGGTGCAATTGTTGGGAACGACGACGAGTTGAGGTGGACGGCTCTTCAGCCACACACAACCAAAAAAATTACGAAGTGCACGATATGCATTTTGATTTGAACTCCCATTTTCATAATAAGTCTGGATAACTTTAACACGTTGTTGGATTGTGTATCTCTCCATGGTTCAAATTGAGTAAGTCTGAAATAGAGAAATGTCATATAAAATTCGGAAAAAAATTAGGCCGAACGTTTTTTTTTAAAACTTGTAGGTTTATTCAGTATTCAAACATTTGTGGAAGGCAAATGAGTTAATCTGACTTAAGTAAAAATTAGACTATTAACGAAAAGTCTGCAGAGTCCGGGAAACGAGCGTACAACTTAAGGCCCACTGCTCAATTGTCGGGAATATTATTATTGCGTTAAACGCTTTAATTTGCTGCTAAACTATAATAAAAGAATTTACAATTAGAAACAAAATTGTCTAGCCATAGACGTGCAAGTTTTTTCCAGCTCTCATACCCTCTCACTTTTCTGATATTTTACTCAAAAAGTAAAACCGGCAAGCCACCACAACTACATATCGCACCCTAAATACAAAAGGGGCACACCTCAAAATTTTCCAAAACTGACTTTTTTCCATAAATTAATTCAGAATACTCAACTCTAACTACTGCAAAAATTTCCTTCACATCACTGTCTTCTTTAACTGGAAAAATACAGTCATGTCTAATGTGTTGCTTCTGCACGATGAACTAAACATAAACAGTTTTTTGTCTCTCCTGAAAATTTTAGTATATTGAGTTGTGCCCCTTTTGGAATTAGGGTGCGATATGTATGTATTTATGCGCTGTAGCCAAATCACAGTTGTGTCCATTAAAGTAGTTCGAAAATTCTCATAAATTAAAGTGCAACATGAGTTACGAGCAAGTAGTTCTAAAAGTCAAACATACATACATACAAAATGTATGTATATCGATTAATTCCAAGCAAATTAATTAATTCGTCTGTCCATAATATACGAGTATTTAATATGTGCAACAACAAGAAAAAAGTGACATGAGGTAAGCGGTTTTATTTCATGCGTCATTTTGTAATGCAACAACGAGTGGCGTTTTATGACTGTTGGCAAATATTTATGTACATATTATGAATTTAACAAATGTTTTATAATTCACTTTGTTTTACATACAGAAAACGTTTATCTTTCCACTACTAGAGCTAAGCTAAGCTAAAGTAAGGTAAATAGTTTTTAGCTCCATAGCACATACATACACACTAGACCACAAACGATTAATAAACACCATCGAAAACACAAGATAGCCAGTTTGTTAGTATGTTGAGTAGGTTGGCCGGTCGGTCGGTCGGTCGGTCGGTCGGTCTATCTTTTAGCCAGTTAAAGTTTTGTCATTTAGCATTTGTACTCTTACTCTTTTCGTAGTTATGACTGCATTTTTGGGGGCTTCTTATCAGGGTTATTGGCTGTGGGAACTATTATTTTTGTTTTTGTTTTTTTGGTTTTGTTCATTGCATTCGTTGATAACGTACCAAGAAGTTGTTTGCTCTACTCTCTACCGACTATTTAACAGTTGCCATTATGTTTTACATCAAACAGAGTGACAAACAATAATGGCTTCAGGTTGTAAAAGTGTAGCCGCAACCTAAAGCAAAACGAGCGTATCTAGATAACTGTTGAATTAAGTGAATTTGAAGTGAAGTGTTGTCAACTGTTGAAAAACACAACCAATAAAGGACCGGTTTCTGTGCAGGACTCTTTCTGCTTCTGAAACAAGAAAAGAATGGACATTTTGGCGTTTGTTGTAATGCAGTAACTCCATAAGCAGACCAGTAAAATGTTACATAATTCATTAGAGTGTCAAGAAAGAACCCAGTACTGGTCTCGGAATAAATTTGTTGCAACAATGAAGATAAAATATAAATATTTTGTTATTTAATAAATTGTCGAATGTTAATGTTCACCAGCCTTTTTTAACACCAGAAAACTGGCTTGCATGTAACCGATTTCAAGAAAACTTTATTTGGAAGATTGAACAATTAAAGCATTTTTCCGAAACACTGACTAAAATCTGACGCTAATTTAATTTCGTTTACGATATATTATTTGTAATAAGATGCTCATAATTGTAGACCAATTCTAGAAAGTCTATTTATATATGAACTTCTATAAACGGGGTGGAAATTGAACGCGTAAAATTTCCATCCGTTTGGTTTTTAGAGACTGTCGAGGCTCGAAACGGTTCGAAAAACTTTTAGCTGAATTGGTGGTTATTGGTGCAAAGAGTATTTTGTAAGCAACTTTCTTTCTATTTCAGGATCTTGGGTCTCTCAGTTAACAGCTTCAAATGTAACTACAATTGCGCAGCTCTATATTTTTCATTCTGTACGTACTCAAACTTTGTCCATGTTCTCTTACATGTATTTACATGCAGTAACAAAATTGACTACAGTTTTTACTCGAACACGGGTACGTGACAAAATGTAGGTGCGACAGCCGGTTTTTATTCGAATTGGAGGCCTATAATCAGAAAATTTGTGAACAAAAAAAAAAAAAAAAAATTGTTTATGTTTATAAGTAATAAGAAAACAATCAAAAGATAAAAATATCAATTGTGCCGTCTAATTTGTCACAGACATACACACGTATGCATGTACGTAATCATATGTATGTATGTGTGTGTACATATGTATGTACGTATACATCTGTTTGCCTATTGCTATGAATCTCTTCAAGAGAATTGAATTATCTGGATAAATGTTTAGGTTTGATGGGTTGGTTGGTTTCTTCCACAAAATTTGCTATTTTTTTTTCTCCTTGTCAATATTTAGTTTTGTTTCCAATTGACATTCATTTTCCTCATAATATGAGTAAATTTCATATTTTAATGGTTGCCTTAATAACTTTATCTTGTTTCGGTATATTTTTGTTGTTGTTCTTGCTTAATTGTTAGTGCTGCGTTGGCTAAATTTCTTTGAAATATTCAAGGGCTTTTTGAAAATATTCCCACCATTATCAGTTGTATTGTTGTTCTAGTTGTAGGTTATTGTTTGTGTTGTTATTGTTGTTGTTGTTGTATTGAAACTAATCATGCCTTTTCTGACTTTGATGGCTCGTCTGTACGTTTCGTTTCGTTGAAGATTCATTCATCAATTTGTTGGTAAATTTGTCAATGTGTGTAGCGTAACATGTTTGTTTGTTGTATTTCTAGACAGGAACTTTACTTGTCAAGATTAAGTTTGTTAACAGAAATGGAAGATCTGTGTCTGTTAAGATGTATGAATTAATGAATGATGTTAACAAAATTTTTTTTTTTTATTTCTATTATTCATTCAAGTTTGGGGCATTTCCATAAACTTCCCACGACTGGAGGTGTATACATTTTGTTCTTGTTATTCTCTTCGTATTGATAAATTTTACACAGGCTTTTTATGATTGATTTATAAGGTGAGATGTGTTACTGATTTAAGGCAAAAATAGAAATTTTCTATATAATTACATATATAAATACACATACAGATGCAGATATATGTATGTATGTGTGTATGAGTGTCGTGAAAGTTTTCTGAGAGATTTCTGTTGGCAAATGGCAGCGGTATGCAGGTACATGTGTATTAATACAGTAAATAGTAACATAAAATTTATCCAACACAATGACTGATTAGTAAAGGAATCTTTTGATTGTCGAAAAAACAGCTTTTAAGCGCCTGTTCCAACATTAAACGTTAGTATTTCAAATAATCATCATACGGATGTGGGATACTATAAATAAACTTTTCTTCGCATTATTTTGCGTTCCGATATGCCAGTTTAAGGGCAAGCAAATCAAGTTTTTGTTACTCAAGATGTTTGCGTTCAATATCGTGGAACAGATCTTAGAGGGCCCCAAGTAAACGGCATATTTTGCAATAACATTTTCTAATTTATAACTTTTTATTTACACATAAATTAATCATTTATTTAGAAAAAAAAAACCTTTAACCAGTTCGATATTTAGAACTGAAACTGGAACATTATTTTATTTCTGCCGACAATAATTTTAGCCAATTGAACTTGCGTAGCCTTAGAACGCCATTGCAATGGAATTGGGAAAAAGACAGAGCAAACTAAAATATCAAGCTGTTGTGGCAAACAAATATCGAACCAAATGTAAGTAATTCCGTTGAATTTCAGATTCTGGGAAACATTCATCAATATTTTACGACAAACATGACCGACCACACTTCCTCAATATAATACACCAACACAAATACATTTTCACAAGCATGTGAGCTTTTTTATGTATGTATATAAGGAGCAGAGGAGCAAAAACAAAAACACTTACTTTACGCACTCTGCGCACCACGCCCCTTCGGCCCTTAAACAAATTTTAAAATCTTCAAATAAAGGTTTTACAAAATACTTAAACATACCCATTAAACTAGACAGAATGGCAACAAACTGTTTGTGCAACGTTTTTTATGATGTTTGTTGTAGTACTCGAATGTTTATGGTCTCATTAGACACATTTAACAAAAGCGGAAAATTCAAAGCGCACGCCAAAACTCAAACGAAGTCGGCGGTATTTGCTTGATCTGCTCTTGTTGTTTTATTTTTTATTCTGTTCAAATATTATTGTTTTTATTGGTGTTCTCTGTGTCTCTGTGTCTCTTTTACTTTTAGTTTTGTTATTGTTGTTATTGCACTGTTCCTCTTTTTATTGACAGAATGAAGTACAAGCCTAATGACAATATCATATTTGTTGTGCTCCACCAAAGCCTGCGAGACTGGCTCTGACTGATGTAGCCGGACGCGGCTCGCTCGCTTACTCGCATGCCTGATCGTTTGCTTGCTGTCATAATTGTTTGCTAAAGATATGCATATATACATACATACATACATTTGTACATACATACATACATAAATGAAGAAATTTCAAAATTTTCCCATCATCAAATTGTTAAACGAGTGAATGGATGGATGGATGGATGGATGGTTGGCTGGTTGGATGCAAGATTGTGGCTCGTTCGTCGTTGGCTACAAGTGTAATGAGCATTGTCAACACCGAATACTTACAACAAAAACAAAAAAACAAAAAAACAAACATCCGCACAACGCAAACCGTTTTGAAACAAAGTCAAGTCGACGTAAAGAAGAGCCCATCTTATTTTTATCATTTTTATTTATTGTTTGACACCAACCACTAACACGATCTAGAACCCAGAGCCACCAAGGAGGTCCGGCTGGCTGGTCCCGGCATCATACTAATGTTTCAACTTAATCTTAACAAAGTTCTCTTTTGAAAATAAATAAAAGAATCACTCACTCACTTACTATCGCTAGAAGAACACCAATTGTGTGAAATTGCAGTAATTTTGCGTTAAGAGTAATAAAATCTTATTTAGCCATGACAACAGCAACAAAATTATCCTGCCTGCAAACACACATTCTGTCATGGTTAATACGGGGTCTTTAAATAACACTGTCATTAAATTTCAAAGCAAAAACGACAAGGAAATAAATAAATAAGGCTTTAGCCCAACGTTCTTGGTGAACAGAGCTTAAACTTGAGCTGAGACTCAGTCAGCTTGTTTTTATGATTGGCGGCTTGTCTTTTTGTCTGGTTGACCGATGGCCCATAAAATTTCGCACCACTTGTCAATATCTCAATCACAAATAAATCAACGACCAGCGATGTTAACAATAAATTAATTAATAATCAATTGGTTCAATTGGTTGATCCAAACTTAGATGGAATCTAATTTATTTGGATTAAAAAGTTAAAATTTTTATCAAATCAAAATTGTTTATTTTTTTATTTAATTTTTTTTTTTTTATTTGTGTAACTGAGCAAAACTATATCGTGGGCTTGTATCGAATTATTTAAAAGACAACCTGAGCTATATAACAACAGATTGTATTAAAATATTTGTAACGGCAATTAAACATTTGTTACATCAATTAAAATTTTGTTATATTTACACTCGTTGGCATGGATTTAGTCGATTGACAAATTTAATTCGTATTATAGTTTATTCTGTATAAATAAAACTTTGTCTTTAAAGTTGTCTTGCCTAATTCCACCTGCCACTAACTTCTACGCCTCACTTTTCAGTTGTTTCGATGCTCCGACTGAAATTCTAAATTTTTAACAGAAAATTAAACAACAAAAAAAAATCAACATTGTCGAAATGATTTGTATGCACATCAGAGTAATATTAATTGAGTGTATTTCGCTGTCGTTTATACGGGAGTAATAACGAAAATCTCCCTTTCATCGAATAAGATGAAAACACAGTTCCCCAACTAGTCACTCTGCATATGACGAGAAGCACGACAAGAAAACGCCGAGCTCGACTTTTGTGTTTATTGGTTTACACAATTCCCGCTCCAATCAAAATTGTCGTAATATTCGCCATCCTGGAGACACTTAGACCTTGTCAGCTGGGATTGGGATATATAAAACATAAAACACAGCAAAAGACAAGACCAACAAGAAAATTACCGACAATTTTGTGTGTGTAGATTTCAAAATAATAATTCTTAAGTTGGTCGATTTTTAACGCTTCAGATAATATTATAACATTTATTTGCAGTCGTATTAAGCCGATCGACTGACTTTTTATGATGTTTATTTGGTTTTTGACCAGCAACAACCGCAACTACAACTTTCAAGAAAAATCGATTCAGCTCCGGGTGTACGGTATAAAGTATTAGTGACTTGCTAATCAGTAAAATGCCCTTTAATCTACTTACTCGTCAATATGTCTGTATCCACATGCAGCTCATAAAACTTGTTCAACCGGCGGTAAATTTGTTCTTTAATGTAGTTCCACATTTCGTCATGTGAAATGAAAACTTGTGAATTGTTTTACTCGTTGACTTTTGGTATGACTACAGAATGCACACACACACACACACACACACACACACACTTAAACAAATACTCCCATACAAACACATGTACATACATATATGAATATATGTATTTTGATGTTTATATTTTTATAATATCTTTTGTTGTCAACTAATCGAACGGAGAATTTATAAAGAATAAACATCAATAATCGAATATGAGATTAAGGAAATCTCATAGAGAGTTAAAATTTAAAAATTACAGCAAAATTTTGTAAAGAATAAATAAGCGATTTGAAATCGAAAAAGTTTTCATTATACACCTGATATGATATACATAAATAAATTCGTGATTTAGTTTACAAAGTGGTACACGATGTATTACGGTTCACATGAACTCTTTTTATATTGTTATTAATTTGTTTAAAATTAAATTTTGAGATTAAATTGACAACCATCATTTGAACAGAAACCCCAAAATCATCTGTTTTGTTGTTATTGTAAATGTACTATCAGGTGCACAATAGAAGTCCTCCATCCAGTCGAAAGTGTTCCTAAGGACGGCTGTCTGAATTTGAACTATTCACTATAAACTCTCCTCAAACCTTCTCAAAGCTTTCGTGGGCGAATTTAAAGCTCTATGAAAGGCCAACAATTGTTTGAGTTGCCGAACTTTAGAAAACAATGTTGAAATCTTGCTTGACGTCAAATTTTGCTTAGGACGATTTTCTGACAGAAGGCTTTTTTTTTTAAAGAGAAAAAAGTACCAACAAAATGGGAAACATTTTTTGTCCCGCCGTGAAAGCAATTTTTTTCAAGACAATGAAGAGGATTTCTAAAGTTATTCAGATACGTGATGAAAAGGGATAAATTTATTTTAAAGTTTAAAAAAAAAATACTTTGAATGAGCACATCACCATCTTTCTACATTTTGAAAACGATTCGTTTTCAAAACGGGTTTCTGTCTAAATCAAAATTTTTACCATTTATTTTTGAAATTTTTGCTTAAAACTGCGGAAAAACATGATTTTTTGGCACATTTTTTTTGACAACCGGCTTTTCTGCTGGTATAAAACCGAACATTCTGTTGGTATACCTGGCCGAGACGGCGGGAAACTCAAGCAGAACATCTCAATTTCCCAAATTTTAATATTGAATTATTTAACTCGTTTTTTTGTTTATTCAAACTTTAATTTTTATTTTTTCACAACTTAACTAATATTAAGTACCGCACATCAAGCGATCGTTTTTAATTCTCTTAAGAATGCTTCAAGCACAACCAATAAGGAAAAATACAGAAAAATAATAAAAATAATTACCTTAATATTGTACTCGAAAAAAAAAATACATAAAATCAAATATTTATAGCATACAAATTAAAAAATCTAAACAGTTATTAACTAAAACTTAAGATTATATGATTAAATGGAAGCAAAATGTGGAACGTGAGATACATATAATGATCGTGGAGTCATGATTTAGGATTTGATTTGAGTTTTCAACTTCTAGGCGAAACAAGCAAAAGCTTGAGAAGGTGCGGGGTGAAAGGGAGTACGAGGGAACCAAAGGGAGGCCAACAAAAGTTAACAAAATTTAAAAACTAGATGTATTTAAAACAATAAAATAGGAATTTGCCCTTAACACCCCCCACTGCTGCAGCAGAAAAAAGCGAGTTTAACTTGTTATGCCAACACACGCCTGCGGAGAGTTCTGCCTTTTCTCTCTCAAAATAGTTCAGCTTTGACCGCTATAAGATCGACAGCAGTAGACTTTGTAGCAGATATGGGCATCGTACAATTTGTCGGTATTATCAGGGAAGATGTTGTAGTGCTAGCGTGAGAAGAGGAGGTGGACGAAGGCGACGACGAGGGTAAAGAAATGATTATCTCCTTGCCAGAGCCACTAAGTATGTCATTGACAGAGCCTGAGAGAGAGGCCAGAGACTCATTCATGCCTGCCGCTAGACCCGATGTCAAATTATGGGTCAAACTGTGACGTCTCAAGTCACAATTGCGTCTAAACACTTTACCACAGGCATTACAGTTGTAGGGCTTGATGTCGGTGTGTGTGAGAAGATGGGTCTTTAAGTTCGATCTCTGATTAAATGAACGATTACAAACCGGGCATTTATGTGGTGATTCCTCCATGTGTAGTATTTTATGAACTGCTAAGGTGCGTGACTGGCAGAAGCCTTTGCCGCATTCAGCACATTTGAAGGGTTTTTCCTTCGAGTGGATGTATCTGAAAAGAGTTGTATAGAAGTCTCACTTGAAATGGTTAGTGTTGCATAAGCTTCTTTCAAACATACCTATGGTCTCTTAGATGGTCTTGCCTGCGAAAGGCTTTGCCGCAAATATCACACGAATAGGGCCTTTCGTCGGTATGCGTGCGTTCGTGTATGAGTAAGTTATAGGATTTGGTGAACTGGCGATTGCAAAACTTACAAATGAATTGTTTCTTAGAACGCTGCGCATTGGCTAGAGCAGTGGGCTGATTGATACTAGTGCTGAGAACTGAGGCCTCGGTGTGGTCGGTATTAATCGAACTGTGCGAAACACAATCCGTTGCAGCCAAAGTATTCAGTTTGTCCTGAAACATGGTACTCTGTATATTAGAAATCTGTTCCAGTTCTGTATTGCTGGGCGATTGTTGCTGTTGTTGTTGTTGTTGGGCCCCTGTTATACTGCTTAAGAGCGCCGAATTGAAGAGAAATGTTGTCTCCAAGTCCGATGATTCAAAGTTCAGGGTTTCGTCGCTGCTATTGAGTAAAGGGATTTCACAATCCACGAGATCAGTTGATGAAGCAGATGTTGAGTGCAACGAATGAAATAGACTCTTGGCCGAGGGTAGTTTCGTTGTTGTCTTTTCATTATAAATCGAATCGGAGTTGTTAACGACATCATTGGCCAACTCTTTTCTTAGGCTTTTATGAAGCGTTAAGTTGTTTGCACTTGCATTGGAATTTTGCAAATTCTGACAATTATCTGTTGCTGTGGATGAAGTGGAGTGTGATGGCGATGGTGATGGCGTTGCTGTTGTTGTGGGTGTTGATGTGTTACACGAAGAATTTGTTCCCACGGTTTGAAAGCGAAATACATCTGATTTACCGGTTATACGTTGCAATGCCAAATACGATTCTAAAGCTTGTAGATTTAAGGCAGCAGCAGCTGGTGAATTAACGGGAAGTAAAGCGGCTTGTTGCAGACTTGTTACCATGGTACCTTGCAATGATAGAACCACGGCAGCTGCAGCTGCCAAATCATTTGTAGTGGTTGTAATGGTGTTGCTGTTGCTGTTGCTGTTGTTGGTAGAAATGTTAGTATTTTTGCTAGACGGCTGACTCTGAGTATTATTTGATTTGCTGCAGGCATTCACATCTTTTGTTGCAGATGATTGTTGATGCTGCTGTTGCTGTTGTTGGTGGTGGTGGTGGTGGTGGTGTTGCTGAACGGCTGTAGCATTTACCAAAACTTCCAACAAAGCAGGATTGTTAATGATTTCTGTAATATTTTGTGCAGTTTGACTGGTAGAGATGTTGGAAGAGGTGGAGGAGGAGGAGGAGGAGGAGGAGGAAGACGATGTTGAGGATGAAGAAGAATTATTTGTTTGCAAGAGATTCTGATTACGTTTGTTGACCTCCGCCGCATTCAAATGATATGAATGTGTTTCATTGGGATTTAGTTTTTTGACATGAACATTTGTCGATAATGATGTGGCCGACGTGCAAATCGATGATGATGATGATGACGCCGTTGTTGTTGTTGCTGAGCTGGCGGCTGTAGAAGTCTTAGTGGGTGCAGCTGAGTTGGTAGAAGTTGCTATATTTGCTTTATATTCCTGTTGCATATTGCTAACGGCGTTTAAACCCAAGGAATCCATGACAAACAACAACAATGCTTCGCCTTACAAAGTTGAAAGCTCAGCAGGATATCCCAGACAAAAATTATGAAAAAATACAAATGCAATGATTTGTTTTCGCTGGCATTCACTTGGCAATCACCTACGCAAAATTCAGCAAATAAAAAACAGGCAAAAATACAATCGATGCCAAATCGATTTAAAATTTAGCAGAGATGACGATCGCTAACACTGCTGCTGCTGTTGTTGTAGTTGTTGTTGTTGTTGTTGTTGTTGTAGAGAATAAAAGTTGTCGATGATGATGACGAACCTTGTTAATGTTCACTAAAACGTTTGGCAATTTTTTTTTTTTGCTTAAAACAGAACAAGATGAAACCCCGGGATGAGTATGAATTTTTAAAACCGCACGCCACCATAAATCACGACTTAGTCACGCTTTCAAAAATCATAAAGATCGTTGTTTGACGTTTCCAACCAAAACAAATGCAACGCTTTTCTTATTTTTTCCAAATAAAAAAAAATCCTTAATGTAGAGTAGATTTTAATGAAGTATCTCGCTTGACGCAACCGTTGATTATATTAAAGAGTTTTGACATCACTGAGTTGATTCAAGGATCAGCTTTCGTTGTGCTAAAATTTTCCCGTTAATTTTCCAATAGGCTTTTATTTTACTAGAAATTTTCTTATTTATTTTTGTAGTCTTTTGTTGGGTTGCAAGTGACCGCTATTTCTTAAAACGAGTAGCGTTAAACGCGCACAGTGTTGAGAAGACCACGAAACAACTAAATGTCCATTGCCTAGTATATTTCACGCGGACCACAAGAGAACAAATGAGTAACCCGTACAAACTTAAAAACTGAAACAACAAAAAGAAAAACACGAAATATTGCCACAGCTGCGATGAGGTTTTCTTAAATGTGTTTGAGCTGATTTTGAATTCTCTGAGCAGTGATCATGGATTTTTAATCACAAGGTGAGAACAACTCACCTATACTTAAAAGCAGAGACTCTTATAACCAGTTCTTTGTTAACAAATTTTCATTTAAACTGGTTAATTGTTTGGAGCTCACGCTCTTGCAATCATACTCTTCGATGCTCTTGCTCTCTTAGACGAAACGGGATGAGTAGTTGCTCTGCGCTCTACAATAATTTTGGTTTTTGTTTTTGCTCTTGCAAACATGGGTATGGGTGCCCGTTAACGTGTTTTTTTCCACCTACAACAACAAAAAGCAAACAACAGCTTGTAGAACATACAAACAGGCAGTCGAGCAATCCGCCAGCCATCCAGCGATCCAGCCATCCAGCCAGCCAACATGTGTGGGTGTCATGGTATGAACCTTAAATGTAAATGAATGTTATTTTATTGCTTCGTTGGCCTTTGACGTAGAAATCAACAACAGAACAGCAATAAATACGTTGTCGACTTTGGAGACTGTGACTGTGAAAACGAAAAAAATGCAAAAAAATGAAGAAACTTAAGATCGTAGCGAGGCAACGATCTTAGTTAAGCTACACACCCTAAATACAACTAAATGTTTTATATTATGACTTCTCTGGTGGCTCGGTTGGGTTAAAGCTCAATAACGAAATGAAATAACTTTTCGATTTTTGTATTTATTAAGCGTTTATTGTTGTTGTTGTTGTTGTTGTCTTTCTTGTATGTACATATGGACATATGTATGTGCGTCTGTGTTTCTCCTCTCGTTTTTATATATTTTTTTCAAGTGTTGATTTCCTTAAAAAATCATAATTGTCGCCAAATCATGCAAAATTGCCGTTGCATGTTTAGCCATGAAAAATCTTTTAACATCAAAATTTATTTAATTTGCCAATCTACGCGCATGCGCAACATTTAATGCTGCTCATCAAGCAATTATGAGTGATAATCGTCAGCCAGTCAGCCAACCATCCAGCCAGCCCAGTCAGCCCAGCCAAAGCAGCCAGCACATCCTAACTTCAGCAATCATAATGTTCAATAAACGCTTTCGTTTTAAAGTTTTACTGCTTCACAATTTATTTTCACATCAAATTGTAATTTTGTTCGGCAGCGTAAGACGATTTTGACCACTTATACAGAAATTATGTTGATTAATGTCGCGAAAACATGTCATTCGCTCGTTTCGCCTGATCATGACCATTAGTTGAGATCTCTACAAGAGTGCACATACAAAAAATGTATGATTTAAGTACATATACCAATTCGCCAAGTTAACAGATCCTTTCATTCATTTCATTCTTCTTCTGAAGAAGAAGGAACTTCTGTGCTTAGAGCTGCTTAAGAAGTCCCCTCCCAAAATATAATTTTATAGCTTAACGTTATCTGCTTCACATGAGAGCCAAAATAAGTTGGCAATTACCGACCTCCAGCACTCGGCTAGTGTCATTTTCAAAGAAATTTGGGTTAATGTAACCGATACAGTGGGCGCTATTGGATCTCATGTGTGAGTGGTATCATTCCAAATTTGACAATCGTCCTTAAGTAGGACGATAAAATGAGGAAATGTCATTATGAATAATTAAATGATTTAGGAGTGGTGGACTATTCCGATCCAGCTGACTTGATGGCAGATGCTTCCACGGTTTGAGCAACTGGGTTCGAACTACAAAGATGTGGAAAAGTGGCAGTGGTAGTGGTAGTTGTAATAATTTCTGTAAGCAGTAAAAACTTCTTCTCAAAAAAAGTTTAATGTGTGCATGGTAGTAAATTGCAGGGAAGAGTTATTCTCTCAAGTTCATAAAACACATTCATTTATCCATTTATATGACGTCTTTTAGTCATCATTTTATTCCACTTGTTTTTTTGTTTAAGCTTTTGACTCTTATGCCTTGACTTCAATGTCACGTCTTGTAGTTTTTCCTTTATCGGACGTTCTCCGGCCCGACTGCTTGTCTTGGACTTGACCAACCAAACAACCATTTTTATATAAAGTTGCTGTATTTTTGTCAGTTTGAAATGAATAAGAAAATAAACTTACAATATCATATAAAATTTTACATTTGGACTGAGAAGCTTTTAGGTACGAGTACTAAATGCAACCAACCAATGTGTCGATTTTATTTAAATTTTTAAAGTTTTTTTATTTTTTGCCTTTATTAAATGGCCATGTAAATTCTCATATTTAGTTGTAGATTCTTTTGGCTTGGTTGCACCAATATATGATGCTATTGCTTAAATTTTATTTTTTATTAAGTTGCTAACAACGCTGCTACAACATCATCGCCACGGCGTCATTATCCTGACTGTCATTATTGTTGCAATACGAATAAGAGTGAGTGGGGGTGTGTGTGCGTTGAGCCAAACGCATGTTGGTTGCATTTAATGTTTTTTATCGCTTCTCTTCTGCCTGTAATGCACAAAAAAAAAACAGACCTGACTTTACTCTGCTCTTTAAGCGCTAAACTTTATTAAGAATTGTGCACAAGCTGCTGCCAATTGAAAATTTCGCTGTCTGCCTGCCCGTTTCTTTCTCGATTTGATTCAGCATGCAGTTTCCGGAATATTCATGCGCGGTTCATCTCACCTTTCTTTCGATAATTACAACATATTTTTATTGAGCTGCCAAAAGCTTCTCACATATCATTTGTGTATAAAAGTGCGTTCTGAATTGGGCCTCAGGACTTTTTCGCTGCCATCTGTGATTAGGACGAGTATTTTCAGTTGGTAAAATTTTTGGTGGCCGTAAAAGTTTCCACACAAACATACACAATTAATGGTGTGAATTGTTCCTGAGGATGTTTCGAATATTATGGGGCTTTTCTCTATGAATGCATGTGCGTGTGTGAGTTGGATGCAATAGTTATTTGGCTTTCGACGCTACGATGACCAGGTATTTTATTTTCAAACCAAAAACGGTTTTTGTAATTGGAGAATTGTTGGCCTAATAAATCCTAAAGTTAATTTTTTCCCCTAATTTTTCCCTTTCAAATCCTCCAATTTGTTGAAATTTTCGAATCGTTTCGCAGAATTATTATAAAAAAAAGAACTCTCTCTGCATTCCTTTCAAATATCGCAGATAAAAACAGGGATTTTAATCAAATACCTGGAATACCAAAACCAACATGACTTTTAATAAATTGGTTTAATCTTTAACTTATTCAGATTTTTAAAGGCTAAATATTCCAAAATTGTTGAGATGAAATCATTGAAAGATCATATTACAAGAAATTATAAATATGACAGTCAAGACCTCAAAAAAAAAAAAAAAAAAAAAAAATGTGTCAAACCAAATCAAAGATGCCATCAAACATCAAACAAGGTGGTACATTTAAAATACATAAAACCCAACCAACGAGACGGAGAGTCGTAAACATTTTAAACAATATAATCCCTTAAAGCCTCAAAAAAAGGATGACACTTGGAATCTACTTTTCGCTAATGAGTTTTAAAGACCATTTAATTTTCTTGAATGTTGTTTCATTCTTTTCTTCTCGGCCAACAAGAATTCTTTGAAGCCTAAATGACAAGTTGCATTACAAAAAGTATTAAAATTTAAGAAAAAATCAAACAACAACAAAAAAGCCTTTAAGCCAACCATAAAAATACACTTGTGCTCGGCATTTATTTGTACATTCGCTTTTCTAAGGCTGTTGTCAGAGAAGTTAGTCAAGTCAGTCAGTGACTTTACTTTTATTAGCATAACACACAATGAGCCAATTCTGCGAATGAATTTTATCGTCATCATCATCATCATCATTACGGCTTAACGTGCGAGTAGATGTTTGGCAGCTGATGGATGGATGGTCGGTCGGTCAGATGCACAAATATCAGATAGATTGGAGTTTTTTTTTTGGGCTATTCACTTGCTTTGCTCAATGCATAGAATGTGTTTGACATTAGAAGAAAAAAAAAACGAAAACAAAACAGAAGAAAACACCTTGAAAAAGAAGAAAGACGAGGCGGCGGCACCTATTAGAGTCATAGAAAATAATAAAGTGTGACTTACAGTTCCTGGAAGTTTCGAATGAAAAATGTATCTTTTAATAAGATGCGACTTTTACTCTGTCAAATAGTGGGTTTTCTTTTCGTGTTTGACATAATGTCGGACAAAATAATGCACACACACACACATACACACACACACACACACACACAAAATATTAATAGCAAATCATGCAAAAATATTCAAGTTTAACATGATATTCGGTTAAATTAACATGAAATGTGAATGAAACAGAATCGTTGTCATTACGCGTATAATTCGTTCAATTACACTTCAGTATTTAATATGATTTTATACTACTCAAGTTATTGGATTAATTGATTGTTTTATAACAAATTTTTTTTCTTCTGAGTAGGCTTCTTCCGATCACTTGAGAAAAAATCAAAACCCTGGGGCCAGCTTGCTTTACAAATGGCACAGAATCGTTCCCATAAAACATATGTGTCTAATTTATATGTACTTCTCTGCAGCTTTTATTGGTCTTTGTGATATTATATTAAACTCAGTTCAATAGTTTCGCACGTGCAAATTAATTTTCAACAATTGTGCCCGCTTAAGGTCAAACAAACTCTAACGAATGCTTCAAAATTTTATTCTCCGTTCCTATTTCTAAATTTAAAAAGGTCCATTTGTCTACATTTGATTTATGTACATAAAAACGCGCAGTTATATCACAAGATAATGGACTTTAAGCACTGAAATCATTGCTCGATGTTGGAAAACTTTTGAATTTAAATTGTAACTAAATTTCTTTAAAATTTTTTAATCCAAACAGCTTTTGTTCTACTTTCACCACTTTAAGTGGAAACCAATTCTATTTCAAAGTATCTCAATTTGTGCGCTTTTCTGCAAGTTCTTTAGATCCGCCAAGATCGATTTTCATGAAATTAACGTTCAATTTAATCGTTGTGATCAATTAAACATACATATAAGACTTTTATTGAATATCTTAAGAAAAATCAAATATCTTTGAAACTTATAGCTGTAGATGAGAAGATGGTTGAAACAGATCCAGTTCAGACGTTTAGGCATTAGTAATTGACAGCTCTGGTCTGGCTGGCTGGCTGGCTGGCTGGCTGGTGAACGAATACACACATACAACCAAAAAATGCGACATTTTCCTGCAAAGTTATTAACCCGTTTGAATCTTTTGAATGCATTTACCAACTGCTTTGTTTTTTCGCCACTCACATTCACACACAGAGCAAATATTCAATCTAGCAATTGAACGATAATTTAAGTCGTTGGTGTTGCTGTTGTTGTTGTTGCTGCTGCCACAAACTCCTCTATCACTGATCGTGATCATGTAATACCAACCCACGCACTCATTGGTAAAAATGTTAACAGCACCAGCAAGAAAACTGCAAAATGCCCGAAAGGCTTTTGTAAATTTTGTATTCCACACAGATTCCCGGCTTACATACATACATACATGTGTATAAATGTACATATATATGTATGTATGTATGCATGTATGTATGTGCTTACATGAGGGAAACATTGAAGATGTTTGAAGCGAGAGCATGCGCCAACAACAAAATTACTTTGCAGGCCTCTTCAAGGAAGAAACATTGAAAACTTTTAAGTCAATTTAACATTTAAACATGTTATCGAACAACATTTCATACAAACATCCGCACTTGCATCCAAACACACACACGCACACACACACACATGTGCATACATTAGCCATATATATGTATGTATGTATGTATATGGACTACATACCTACATACGTGTGTACATATGTGTGTATGCCTTGTACTATATGCCACATTACTTCAAAACACACATGCAAACTTGTTTGTGCAACGCATAACTATAATCGTAAAATTTTAATTTGGGATCATCTCTGATCCTTTTCTTTTCTCCAAATTTTTGCTTAAAGATTTTTGCCCAAGACAACGCAAAGCAATAATAACAACAACCAAAATCTTTGTTTGGCATAAAAAAACAAACAAACAAACAAACGAAAAATGTTGTTTGTATGAGTTTGGCAACGTGTGTATGTTTTGCAAACTTTTTGCATTTCAACGGCAACAAAAAAAAAATAACTGCAGAAAAGAGTGTGTCAACATGATTGCGACATAAAAGAAAAAAGACACTAACAAACGACAAAGAAGAAGTAGAAAAAAACAGAATGTTCTTTTTCCGCTTTAGAAGAAACGACTCTTACGACGGCGTTTCAGGAGACGATGACGTTCATTTTCATACCCAATACACTTTGGTTTGTCTAGCTTTGGCACACAACAAATGCAAAAAATAAACAACAACAACAGCAACAACAAAACCAAAAAAATCTTTTGATAGATGCCGCTTCTATGTGGTACAAAATCTTTACGAAATCCTGTGCAATTGCCTCAATTTATTTATTCACTGTGACTCTTTCAGCGGATGTGTAATGGCAAGTTGAAATTGTTTTGTACGAACATAATTCAATTTTCATGAAATATGATTTCAAATTTATTGAAAAATTTAATTCTTTCGTTTAACTGGTTTTGTGTTGCCAATAAAATCCGTAGAGAAAAGTGGCCGAATTCAAAAGTTCTTGAAAATGTCTGTCAAGTGGGCAAACAAGTGAATGGATTGATTGGTCTTATGAAATTACGTTTTTGCATTTTAAGTGGGTGGAAAAAACCATAAGTGTCTTGCTGCTGGTTGACATACCAAAATTGTCAACGCTGCAGCACCAAAATATACTTCATTTTATTTTACTATGGTTGGGTTAAGGCAACACACTCGAAGCTGTAGTAAACTCTTATATTAAATATACCAAAGTATGGAGAATACATCCGTCTGCGGGTAAAATTATGAAATTCTTTTTTGTATATATTTATTTATATATTTTATGTAGGCAAAAAAAGGGGAATATATGCAACAAAAGAATATTTACAATAACATCTAGTATATCACTTTAATTGATTATTTTTTTTTTTTGTTAATTTTTTTAAAAATTATTTGAATTTTAAAAACTAAATTTAACACAACAAGTTGGTTTCGGCAACTACAGCCATTGATGCAAGTTTAATTAATTTTTAATACATAAAACCAATTAATGCCTCCCTGTTAATAGTAACACAAAGTGGTAAATATAACAGTATTGTAAACCCCACTTAAAGGCTGAAAATGGCTAATTTAATAAATATGTACATCTGCAATCAATGAGAGATGTTAAAAATTACTTTAATAATAAAATATAATTTCGAAAATTAGTTCTGATTTCTTAAATGATGTCTACTTGAGAACTTAAGCCACTACCACCGTTAACAACTATACAGTTAGTAATATGTGCAATATTTAATATTTTTATGATTTTGCTATTGAAGCTGGATAATTTAAGTGTTTTCAAAAGTTGTTACAATTATTTTGCATAAATTGTTGTAGAAATTTTATATGATTTTGTTGAAAAATCCGTATCTATAAGACCCCCAAAGGAGAATAAAAATATTTTGTACAGTTTTTGTTTTTAATATTTAAAAAAAAAAAAAAAAAAAAAAAAAAAAAAAAAAAAAAAACATTTTTCATCAATTTTATATTTTATTTTTAAAATGTTATTTTTTATATGAAATTTTTTTTTTTTTTTTTTTTTTTTTTTTTTTTTTTTTAAATATTGTTTTATTTACGATCTATTTTACAATTAAACTAATAAGCAAATTTCATGACTTTTAATTAACAACATAAAATATATTGAGTTTCCTAAAACCCAAAAACAATATAAATACAAGAAGAATTTACTTTTTAATTAAAATACAGAGTAACGAATTTTAACTTTTTCTATTTTCGGAAGGGAAGGTCCAGTACATGAAGTCTTTTAAGTCTTTGGATTTCATTGCTATCATCTAAAAGACTGATTGCTAACACGTTGGAATGATTGCTTAGTCTATTTAGGTATCTCTCACTGAAGTTATTTATTTCGTCTTTGACCAATAAAATTCGAAGATCTCTGTGTATATTTTTGTTGGTCATAAACCAAGGCGCATTTGTTAAAAGTCTTAGGGTTTTTGACTGGTATCTCTGTAGTATCTCAACGTTAGAATTACTTGTAGTTCCCCACAGCTGGATGCCATATGTCCATATCGGTTTAAGTATTGTTTTGTAAAGCAGAATCTTGTTTTCTAAGTTTAAGCTTGTACTTGGGCCCAATAACCAAAACATTATATGAAAAATGTTGACAAAAACTTTTTAATTTTTAAAATCAAAATTAAGCAACTGAGCCAAAAAAGAAACCGGCCTTTAAAAGATTACAAATGAACTGTTTCGCTGTTAATTAGTTCATAAATTAATTACCAGCAAAATGGTCTGCATTTTATCAAGGAAAACACAATTTGTTTCCCAATGAAGAAATTTAATGGTACCTGTAACGTTAAAAATTTTCTCACCAAGTGATTTGCAACATTCCAAGTCATGTTTAGCTTGGAATTCGCCGTCGGAGCATATGTCTGCATTTTAGACTTCAACTACTTGCAACACTTTTAAATTTGAGTGCTCCCCCAATTTTTGGAATTGTTTTCTTTTTTACTTAACTGAAATGTTGAAATATTTCCATGCTAAATTTAAATTGTTTTGTTTTTTGCTCCTTTTTTTTGGGAATAAATATCAAAACAAAACACTTTTTTTTTTTAATAATTTCATCGGGAGGTTGAATTAGTCTTAATTTGTTGTGTTTTGTAGCACAAACGGAGCGGAGTGTGCATTTCTTTGCTTAGCATTTTTGTTGAACAATGAATGCGAAATTGAAATACTTTTGTTTCCCACGTCTGTCTGTCCGATCATTCAATCCATTCATCCAACCATCCGTCCATCCATCCATCTATTTGTCCAAGAAGTATTCAACTGTCTGTCTGTCTGTCTGTCTTTCGTCATTAGTTCAATCACAGTTAATGAAAAAATCAAATGAAATGAAATGAAAGAAAAGTTGCTGCAACAACTACAACATACATCCATACATATGCACATACTCGTACAACATTAAATTGCAGCATTCATTCAACAGTCGTCAACTTCAATTCAATACAACTCAAACACACAAACAAAAACTCTTGCAATTTTGTTTTGTTTTTCTTTAGCCGATTTTAGTGTTTAAAGTTGAATTGATGGTCAGTGATTGTGATGTTTGTTGCTGTTGCCGGTTGACTGGTTGGCTGAATGGAACCTTAAGCTGGAAATTGACTTCTCGGTAAGTGTTCGCCTGTTTGTTTGTGGCATAATGTGAACATGTGTTTCTTTAAGCGCTCATGTTGGTAAATTGGCGGATGCAACAGATACCCTCAAAAAGTCATAAGCGAGTACCCACATGCGACTACAAAAACTTAAAGCCGAAATTTGCACTAATGCTCGTCTTTTTTTTTTAATATTGCAACCATTTGTTGCAATGTATCTGTCACTTGGCGAAACATTTTTTTTTTGGTAAAAAAGAAATCATTGTTTCGTTTTTTTAACTCCGTGTTTATTTAGTTTTCTTCAAGTGCAATTTGCATTGTTGATTTTTTGCTGATTTCATTTTTAATAATCTTACTGGACTAAGTGTTGCAAGTAAGTCAAACTTATAACTGTTGGGAACTTTTTGTGGATTTTCTCATAATTTAAATTCCTTAAGTTGAAACACTTTGAATGGCAAGTCACGGCTAGACAATGGAGTTGCTTTGAAAAATGGCACTAAAATATTTGTAATATCAGTCACAAATTTGTTACCTCAAATACAAATTTAATGGAACTTGTATCCTTAAATACTGGCGATTAATATTTTAGATGAAATGGTTACATCTTTTATTACATTAATTAATGTTTTAATTCACAAAATTAAAAAGTTTAATTAGTGGCACTAAATTTAATTTCAAGTTTCAGTTTGTTTGCCACCGGAAATAACTAAAATTTAGCGGCCAATATATTTCGCATCAATTTTTACATCCAGCTCTTAAACTTAAAGATATTTTAACTCCTTGTTGTGACAAATCATAATGAAAGTTGATGTAAAATATGAGTTTGGAGTGTTTGTCTTTATTACATCAACTGATGGCAGTTACAAATTAAACTAATTTAAAAAGTTACCACTGACACTCGGTTTTAGATGTAGAATATTTGAAAAGCCTTATTTGCCGCAAATTGAAGTCCCTTTCAAATGCTTCTTATACCAGGATGATGAAAATACAAAAGGCTTTATTCTTGTACTACTTTCATTATTAGCGTATTTGGCGATGAGTATCAAAAACACATTTTTCGAAAATTTTAAAAAAAGGTTATCCTTCCCAATTAGAAAACAAAAATTAATAACTTCCTCTCTTTAATGCCTTGAGAACACACTGAATGTTTGTTTCGAATCGAAGGCTACAATTATTATTAATAAATTTAATTTAAAGGGGCAACTAATCTTTGATTTTGCCCCTTTTTGTGCATTTGATTTGCAAAGCAACGAAAACCTAAAACCGAAATAACAGCAAAAAATTTGATTATAAAATGATATGCTTGTTATTTTATTTAAGGTGATCATTTAAATCATTTATTCATTTCCATGTTAATTTGCAAAATTTGCAAAAAATAAAAAACTAAATACATTTCAGATGAAAACAGCCAAGTACAGGCAGGCAAACAAATGTATTTAAATAAAAAAGAACTGCTCACATGTGAGCAAAACCCATTCAGATCAACACGTACCACTCAGCAACAAAAAAAAAAAGAGAAAAGTGTATAAGAAGAAACAACAACAGCAATCAGCAATAAAATGCAAATTAAATGCTGTAGATTGCGTTAAGAGCACAAACACATTATTTACTTAGAACCTCCTGCTGTGCTTCCGAATTAAGTTTAAGTCCGGAGGCTAAAACCAAAATGAGTTTTACTAATTTCTCTCTTGTCTGTTGGGCTTGATGGACGGGTATGCCAGTGAAAACAGATGAGAAAAAAACCACTTCAACTGGGAACCTTTTTTTCTGTTAAAGCCAAGAATATACAAATCCGAGCAGCCAGCACAAAAACTAGCCAACCAAACACTTGGCCGGCCAACTGGTCAACCCAACAGCCAACCAGTTAACCTACTAGTCATTTATAGCCATATTTAAGATTTAAAAGAAAATTAAGCTAAAAACATGTTAAAATATCTGTAGGTTTATTTGGGTATGATGGCGCGCGGTAGAGCTGCAAAGGCTCAATTTCATTACAATATCCTTGAAATGGTTTAACATTAAAGACAACAAAAGAAAAAAAAAAAAAAAAGGAAAAAAAAAGAAAACGAGCAGAATTCTGCACCAGTCTGATGCTTCGAAATAAATTTAAAAGAAAACATAAACCAAAACACTTTGATCGATTTTAAATGAGATTTTTGTTTTGTTGTTATTAATATTCGTGCATTATCTGTGCCAGAAACGGCGGCAAGCAAGCAACAACAACAACAACAACAACAACAACAGCAACGAGCAAATATAACATCCGTATCAGCGTCTGCCTAAAAGCCATGAATCAAAAATATTCAAATGAGATATCGTGGCGGTTTTATGAAATTATTACCTTTAAGCTGTGTCCAGTTAAAGTTGAAGTAGCTGCCTAAATGGCTACACCCCACCCGATATGCTAACAAATTTATAAAGCGAAATAAAAGCCCTAAATACGATTAAATGGAAAACCTACCAACAATCATTTGTCCATCCATCCGAAACTGTCCGTCCATTTTGCGCCATCTAGACTTTGACTACCGACAAACAAACAAACAAACACACACACACTAACCAACTTAAAATGCTTACAGCCACAATATGTTTAAGCTAACATGCATTCCTTACGTTGGAGTTTTAGGCCCAACACAAAAACAAAAACAAAAGTTGAAATGAAAAATGCGTTGAAAGTAGGGCGTTATCGCTAAAAGCATATTTACAAACTTGTACAACAACACCAACAACAACAGCACACATACACATATATGTATGTATGTATATAAAAAACTATTCAAAATATGCAAAATATGGTCATGATAATAATGGCGTTGATGATGGTGCTGGCAAAATACAATATGTATTTAAGTTTTTTTGAATGAGAAAAAAAAAAGCGCTCCAACAACTAAAATATACAATAATAAAAGCAAGCCACAACAACTCCTTTACTAAATGAGATATGACGCACGTTAACTTTTGCATATTTTAAGCCACCGTTTAATTAAAGGGCTCTTTTATTCTCATTAAAACTGAGAGTCTTTCAAAAAAAAAAAAAAAAAAAAAAACCCCGAACCCCTAAAGGGCACATTTTTGAACACCACTAGGGACAGGTGTATTGAATTCAACAGAACCAAAAGCCAACAATTAAAACTAAAATACGAGCATGTATGTATGTATGTATGTATATGACACGCGACCATATGAATTGCTAATGAATAGCAAATTAATTCAATTTAAAATATACGTGAATGGCTTTTAGTGACAATTTTTACACCTTCTTTTTTACAGCTGTAAACGGCATTACAGAAATCGGTTTCATAACCACTAACAACCAACACAACATTCATGTGTTATTTTAACATTGTAGTCCACATATAGCTGAGCATATTTTTACCATAAATTACCTTAAAATATTTTTAGATACTGTTCCACATTGTATATTCATGTGCGTACGTACGTATGTACGAGTATATAAAAATATTAATGGGCCTCATAAAATGTAATAAAAATAGCAAAGCTGGGAGTCGAGTGTAATACACTCTAAAAATGGTTATCGAGTTCGTTAGGCTTTTCAGTGGGATATTAAATAACGTGACATAAACTCTACGAATGTACAATATCTGTGACGTTTTATTGTAAGAACTTGAATCGAGAATTCGAAAATTTGCAAAAATTGTGCTTAATACTACTATTAATATGAGTTAATATTACCTTGTGCATTCATTTAAGAGTTCATCCGTGCAAAGTCCTTTAAAAATGGTTTTTCGTCTTATTGCGACTTAAGCTCTTATGACCATATTATAAAATTTCCATAGGAAATTGCATGGCATGAGCCAAACCAGACACACTCAGCCACTTCTCTAATAGCGATTGCATGATTCTCCATAACAATTTTCTTCACCTCAACAACATTTTTCTGGGGTGTCTAAAACGAACGGAGTATCGTATTTGGCATCTTCTAGCCCTTGTTTGAAAAATTTGTACTACTTGTAAATATTTTTCTGACTTAGCATTTGAGCACTTAATTATATTTTTTCCGGTGGCAACATCACACAAACATTTTGCTGAAGATCTGGAGCTATTAAATATCATCTGTCAGAAATTCCCTTAACAACAAAAGGAAGACGAGGCACCAGAGTTTTTTTTCTTACAACTATCACTTAAATATCTGATCAAAAAAAAAAATCTACCAAAACTCAGCCCTTCGTTTTTGGGTTTAAGCCAAAGCCAGAACGTTTCAGCTGCAAGGTAAGCCCATCAAACTATGACCAATAACTCTTGGAAGGCATCCTACGGGCTCGTTGGTCTCCCTTTTGCCAATTGACTTATGGTGAAGGCATAACCCAAGTCAATGCTCAGCTTCCTGGAATTTTGGTTCCCCACTATAACTGGAAAATCAGAATGCCCTAATTTGATATACACCAATTGAAATCTGCTGTTATTAGAGATCAAATATATATAGTTTTATTCAAATATTTCAATATTTTTCAAAACTTTAAATCTCAGCAGTTTTTATGAATCAAATCAATTTTCCAAACGTTTTTTTAAATGGCTTGTTTTCGTTACAATATTCAACATTAAAATAAGTTTAATTGCTTGTCATTATTGAAATGTGACCGATCAAAAGAATTTATAATAATCCACTACTATATTCTGTTTAGCCATTTAAATTTAAAAGAAATAGAAAAACTAAATATTCATGGAAAATCATAATTCTAGTTAAACGATCAACCACCACCAGCCGACAACTCTTCTAACAAAAGTGTGGCTAAACACTAAAGAAAAACTTAAAAAACAAAATTAACATTTATGCACTTAAAATAGAAATTTTAAAGCATTAAATGACTCAATTGTTGCATGGCACAACACTTCAAACACACATAATGACTGCGATTATCTTCAAAGGAATCATCAATATCACAAACCAGCATCATCATCATCATCAGCAGCATCGTCATCATCAGCAGCCTCCCTGCCCCAGCCAAAGCCTCTACAGAGCTCCACGCTTCAGCTGTTAGTTGGTGTATAGTAAATTGGTGGTGTTACACTCGTAATGTTATGCCATGTTATTGTGTGTTGAATATAATATTTCTGAGAAAATTTCAAAAAGACAAAAGGAGACATGGATGCCAACAAACAAAAAAAAGAAATACCAGTGCAACAAATCGTAACAAACGAAACGCGTTAAAAATGTTTAAGCCCAGCACGACAAGCGGCAATTAAATAATGTAATAAGATAAAAATATATTCATACATCTTGCTATAAACAAAAACTACAACAAAAAACTAGAGCGCCCAAATAGCTTGGGTGGTGTGGCATGTCATTTCAACTGGTCTTTGAGACTTGAGCTGGCACAACATAAAAACGAAACCTTGACGGAAGATGCTGGTATCAAAAATCCACTGGAATTATAATGAAGTTTTAAATATGATAATAATGATGATGTTTGTCTACTTAAATAACACCTACCAACAACTTAAATTACATATGTATGTACATACATACATACATACATGTGAGTGTTAATATTTATGTAGTACGCAGACGTTATGCGGCGTACTGATACTGATGATCAGGATGCTGATGATGGCAATGTCGATGGCGATGGCGATGGTGATGGCGATGGCGTTGTTGTAGAAGCTGCAACAGCCTGGTGTGCGTTTTATTATTTTATCATAAAAAATGTTACACACAAACTCCTAAAACAAAGAAAAGTCACTAAATGTACGAAAAACAATAAAAAACAATAATCAATGCGTTTGTTATTTATACAACACCAACTCTGGCAACAACGGTGACAAAATAGCACACACACACACACACAAGCGCAGTCACGGGCACACGCACACGCACACGCACAAAAAACCTCTTTTTAAAATTATTTTGAAAAAGATATCAACAAAAGCCTCTTACGTTCTGAATTCAGGAAAAAACACCTTCAACTTTAAAATACATCTGGGAATTTATTACAGTTTATAAAGTGCATCCACAACAAAAACAAAACAAAACTGCCTGAATTAATACTCACACAAAAGCAACTCGTTTATATGACCTGTTTATCAACGACCGTAGATCAATGTTCAAATTAGTTTGGACAGTTGAGGTTGCTTTGATAGCAGTTAGACGGCGTTTGTCTCCAGAAATTCGTTAAAATTTAGAAAAGTGCTGAAGAAAAATATATCTTAATAAAGCAAATTTGCTCGATGGTCCATCTAGGCTGGTTGGCGGAAGGCTTAGTGGGATTTTTAGTCTAAAGACTTACTTTTTTTTTTTAATAAATTCAAAATACAATGAAATTTTTTATTATCCGTAATAGTCATATAAAAGAGCAGCAGTTTGCAGTGGTTTATTTATACTAAATTTAAAATATGCGAATAAAAGCTTCTGATTCGCCGTACGCGGCCAAGCGTAATGTTTGATACGCTTATAGTCACGAATAAAAACTGCAATCACGATTAACCGATACAAAAAAGGGGAAAAATGAAAACGTTGTAAATCCAGTTAATCGGCAGGAATCACAGATGATTGAGGCCCTACAGTAAAGTTTTGTTTCGTTGAAGGGTTATAAAATTATTTATTTTCCCTTCCTGTGTGCAGATATTGGCCTGTATGGACGGTGTTTGCACTGTACTCGTACATAACAGTAATTTGTTTGCCATGATCATGCTTAATCATGCTTCGGTTCTGTTGGTTTTTGTCTTAATTCACAGCTCTTCACTAAAATATTAAACTCCACTTCCAATGAGAACAACTAAATGCTTGTGCGCGTAAAATTTCCCTTCCAATATTTGATTGTGTAAATTTTACAAACTCATCTTAATGTGGCCGCACCATCGCCTCCACCAGCATCATCAGCACCTACACACAACATAAACGAGCTGCTGTAAAGTTGACTGCATCTATAGATTTATTCCCAGATAAAAACATACCAACAACAATTGTGGCAGCTACAGCTATTACAACATATTACAATAAAAAACACCATCCAATAAACACAACAAAAACGGCCCCTTTATAACGTCCATGTGTCCATGTGTCCGTCTGTCCGTTCGTCCGCCTGCTTGTCTTTCTTTTATATTTCCACTTTTTATTTGTGTTTGATTTCTTTTATTTCATTGTACAAGTAAATAATACATTGTACAACATTTTAAGACTGTTTTGTTAAGAGCTCAATAAATTTTAAGTGGATATCAATAATAAATTTCACTAATTTCTGTCATTCTATGGCTCAAGTGCCTCAAAATAGGTTTCACTCAAAGCCAAAGCCAAAGACCAAGAAAAGAAATGATATGAAGAAAAAAAAGAAGGGGAGAAGAAAATATATGGATTTTTATGAAATATTTTGAATCGAATCGAAACCATAAGCATCCTCCAAACAATGCCAAACAAAAGCAATTCAATCGAATCGAATCGAAATGAAACGTATCGCATTGAATGGAACTGAATTGGGGTTTGATAGAGTACGAATTTATTCATTGCAATCGAATGAATGCGCATTTTGGTAAGTATATGCGTGTGTGTGTGTGTGTTTGTGTGTGTGTGTGTGTGTGTGTGTGTGTGTGTCTGTTAATGCGAGAGTGTTTCTGTTAGAGACCTTTATTATATTTTTGGTGGAGAAAAGGAGACAATGAATGCCATCGCTTGGAAGGAGAATGGTGTCCATTGTGCTGTTGCCTGTTAGTCTGTGTGTTAATGTCTTGTTGCTTTTAACCACTTCATTGTGAAGCGTCAAAGGTTAAGAGATGTTTATGCTGACTTGGCAAAGCGTAAACAAAGACTGCCAGCCAATGCGTTCCAAAATCTAAATATGTATGTATGTACGAGTAGTCCACCCAGGCATCATCATTCGCCCAGCTGAATTAAGAGTTCTTTGACTAAAGTTTTGTTGCCAACATTTATACATACATATGTCTGTACATCTGAAGGTACATTTGTTTTCTAACTGGCATAGCGACAGACCAGACATTTAGACTGACTTGTTGAAAAATTCCGATTTTTTTGTTGCTTCTTAAGCTGAGTATTTGCCATACAAGTTACATGAGCATTTTTCGAATACTTCTTTTCTTCTTCTTCAAGATGACTTTGAATTTTCAGTGAATGTTTGTAATTAAAAAAGTTAAAAAAAAAACGAAATAGTGGCTGCCATCGCTCGTTTAGATAACAACTGTTTAAGTTACGTATGTACTTCGATTTAATACTTTTCATCACAGGTGGTAAGTGGGTGTGTAACCATATCACCTCACAGCACCTTTAGTCTGGCCTTTTCACCACATTTGACTTAGTCCACACAGGAGGAAACTTTAGAAGCGGGCATTTTCTGATCTCGGCTAATTTTTTATGAAACATATATTTTTGTAGCCATCCCAACAGACACAGTCTTGCTCCTTTGGTTAGATTCAATTACGATTTTTTTTTTATTAAATTCTAACCTGAAATCACACCGATCCAGGAATGATTTTTTTGTCTAATATCATAATATTGTTCTGCGAAAAATTGTCACGCACGTTATTCGGAAAAACTTTTAACTAAAACTACGAACATATTAATTTGGAAAAAATATCTTTTGAGCCACATCATGGTGCAGATTTGAAATAAAAATCTTCTATTTTCTGCTTAAAAGAATTTTATTGTTTTAAGTGTTTTTTTTAACAGAGACAAACAATTTTCATTGCATCATTATGTTTGACAAATGCTGAGTTAAAAAAAAAAAATTATTTATGTTGTATCAACAATTTTTATTATGAATCAAAGAGTCCTACATAAACTCCTCAGTAATATGAAAACAAAAACTTAATCTTATCGGCTTCTTTTGAAACTGGCTTTCAACTTTGGTCTGAAAAAGTAATTTGGTGTCGGTTCTATTACGTATAACCTTTAAAAAATAACATAAACTACATATGTAGGTATTTGATTCAAGTCATCTATCAAAAGAAAACAAAATTCGAAAATGGAATTCCTTAAAATGTTTTCACAAAAATTCCAGAACCTGCAACCAAAACGTACTGAATGTTCCTTAAGTATTTTTGTTAAATTGTGAATTAAATATTATTATGTCAGATAAAATCCCAAAAAATTTACAATTTTAAATCATATTTTTATTTTATTGTTCAGTTGTTTTGTGTTGTTGGTGGTTGCCGATCCACACGATTTCACTGCCAACAACAGAAGTCAAATCTGTTGAAATTATTTTTGAAATTATTATAGAAAAGTGATAATGGATTCCGGCCATCAAAATCAATACAATGTTTTCTTTATTTCAATACAAAGTATGTATTTCAAACATGTAACACTTAAATGTTGTTGGCCCTTTTGTTTGAACACAAGATTCTGGATTGTTGATGGTTTGTCCTAATTGTTCGTAGAAATTGAGTTCGAAAAGTAACAATGTTTATTTAATGGCTTAAAAAATAAATTACGACACTTAGACAATGCCATTCTTAACGTACGCTACTTTTTTGTGCAGAAGTATAAAAAACTTTAACCAGCAAATAAATATGAAATAAACAAATTATACAGTTTTTTTTGTTTTCTTTTTTTTTTTTTTGATATAAAACCTCTTTGAAACATTTCCTTTTAATTATAAAGTTCCACAAAATTAAAAACGGATTATAAATACGGCTGGCGTTTAGAAAACAAAATATGAAATATTAAGACTTCAAACCCTTGAGAGTTGACTGGGTGATTTTTTGTGTTGTAAGTGCTAAGTGTTTGACTCCAACAATAACATATTACAAATAATTCGGTGGGTATAAACAAATTCGGCTTGATTAAGCGACAAAGTTTGCACTTTGTGGGAGTAGTTGAATTACGAAGAGAGAGAGAGAGAAATTCCAGACGGGGGCCAGCGAAACGTGTCGCGGTCACTACATCGCTCGGTTGCATATTAAGTTATCAAAGTTTCATTAAAAATGCTAAATTATTTCTTAACTTTTTCAGAAAATGTATGAAGAACAGAATTTTATAAGCCGTAGCTTCCAATCGCTTGAAATGCCATCACCGTTGATTTATTTGTAGCTGGGGGACAACTGGACTGCTTCGCGGCCGGGCATTAACATTGTACATATGTCTACACTTGTACTTTTTTTTTTGTATTACATTCTTTTAACATTGAATATCTCGGCTCCGAAGAGAAATTCTTCTATAATTTTGCCGAATCCACTTAATAGCACCGTTTTGTCTGCTTTCATCGTGTTTTCGTTTTTCTTCTTAAATACAAGCCAAACCAAACAGAAAACAAAGCAAGCAATTCAGCAGCACTTAGATCAAGAGGATCAACATTTTTATATCCATTATGATTTCACATGTATGTAAGTATCAGCGGCTCAACTTGGTCCATTATATCACGTCCAGCCAGCCAGCCCGCCAGCCAGCCAGCCAGCCAGGTCGGCAATAGTATGTGAATGTCTCCCTTAACTTTTTCTTTGTTTTCGAATTTATTTGATTTTACTACACACGCATTTAACATCGCTTAACATCATTTACTTCCCATTTTATTGTGATTTATTTTTTTTTTCTTCTTTTCTTCGGCCAGAGTCATTTACTCAGCCTTTTAAGTGTACGGGGAAGAAAAGAAAGAAAATTTGGTTGCGCTAAATGCTGTTCGTCATGCAATCGTTTACGTGTTGGCATGAATCCTTTTTTGCCTTCCATTACAGTGCAGTGCAGTCAGTCAGTCAGTCAGTTAGTCAGTGAGTAGAAAAATTGATACCGTGTGATGATCGTCATTTATTCCTGGAATAATAATTCAAACATCTACATAATACACGTACATATGTACGAACTTTAAGTTCTTCGATTTGATTTCTTTTGTTTCTTACTTCTTTTCATTTTGTTTTCAGATTTTGTGAAAAATGCACCATAAAAACTATAATTTGTAACAAATCCTTTAAATATGTCAGACTAGAAATTAAATAAAAATTCACGAAATTCCCAGGGTCGAAACGGCATTAAAATGATTTAAAAGGTTTTATAGCAGCAATCAGCAGAAACGGAGAACAAAGAGCAGAACAGTAAACTTTATGGAATAATTTGAAGATTTATTTCTCAATTTGAGCAACATGCTAAAAGTCGTTGCCAACCTTTTAGAGGCATAAGAATTATTTTAATGCCTGAGCCACTGATGTGATGACTTTGGAAGCCAAAGAGCCTCTGCAGGAGTGAACTGCAAGTAGTCCATATCAGTACAATGAAAGTTTGCGCCAAGCAGACATATAATTTTCAAATAGTTCAGACTTTGCCGATCTTTGCTCTGCTCAAGCCAACATGTAAAATACTTAATACCAATAATTATGCTAGAAAAACGCATTAACAGACTTGATGTTTGAGTTAAAAACTGCCAAAATCCTCAGTACTCGAAAGTGTATACGAATGTTGTGTAATTTGTACGAAGCAAGAGCAAAATAGTTTGTGCACGGAAACTTGTCACGTTTGTTGTCAAATTAGCTTAATTCAATTTGTTAAACTATTAAAAAGAAATTATATTGAAAGAAAATAAATAAATTAACGCATCGACATACATACATTTAAAATCCATCGAACCATATTACTTTTTTTTAACAACCATACCATTATTCTAAGCGACCATATTATTATATTAAAAAGTTAAATTTTTGACACACAAAACCAAAAATTGCCTTCCTATGGCAACAAGACAATTGTCGTTAGCAACGATATGGCTTAATAAAATTTATTTTGCTTCTATAAAATCCTTAGTTTTAGAAAATGTGTCATTAAGCAAAATATTATGTAAAAATTTGTTTTTAAAGCGATTCTAACTAAATTGTATTATTTATGGCAACACAACTAATCGGATAATGGAATTAAAAATTTTGTTACATCCTTGAAACTCCTTAATGTGATACCACAAAGTAAAAGCGAAGAACATTTCTTTTTAATCGTTTTTAGAATAGCAACACTAAAAAAAAATGTATAATAAATAAGAGTAAGAAAAATACTCATAACAATAATAAAACACCTTCCATTCTGTATTCTATTCATTGTCATCCTTTGTAGTATTTTGTTTGTATATCAAATAATTTGTTATTTATCATCTCAACTTGTCTCATCTCAAGCACAAGTTACGGCTCAAGCACAAGTTTTAAATAAAAACTTTTGTTAAACAGTTTAAAGATTTTGAAAAATTACATGGTTATGAAAACATTTAAACAATCAATCAATGGCGTATTGATCGCGTTTTATTGCTGTTATTGTTATTGAGCATAAAGATGATGATCATGAAAATGATGATTTCTTTGTACTATTTTGAAATATCATTGTCAGCATCGCTCATTCAAGGGAGTAGTAAAGCACCCGCTCAATTTAGCATCTTGAAAAATATTCAAAACTGAAAGGGATTGGATTATTTGTTAAGTTAGTGGTTTCATGTTGAATGAGAAACAAAAATAATGACGTGGCACATTCCACTCCGTTCCGTTCTGTTTTTTTTTTTTTTGACGAAAGACATATGAATCATGAGCTGACCAAACAAGTATCCTTCAGAATTCTCCTACGAAACTGGCGACAAGAGCATTTTTTCCATTTCTGAGGGAGCATCTACATGCTGTTTCTTTTTCTGAAATCTTAAAACGTATAAAGAAATTGAAAGGCTTATGCTTTCGTAACGACAAACTCGGATTTAGAAGATATTCACGTCTGTCCATGACTGTAATAAATTTTTTAAAAATGTAATAGTTTTATCTATGGAAAACAAACAATTACCATTTAAAATCATGGCTACGACATAAATTAATAAAAAAAATATCAGTTGCAGATATATAATTTGTTGCTGGAAACACACTATACACAGTTGGATACAGTGGGTGCTAAAATTGTGTAAACAAGGAAAAACAGTTTTCTTAATTCCTCGCTAACTTTAACTTATATTAAAATATTAAACATATAAATATAATTTAAGCTTGAGAAGAACAATTTTATAACTTACCCACAGATGATATATCTTTGTAGAAGCCTCAAGGAATTGTCCATTAAAAAAGTAAAAAATATACGCACACACACACGCGCACACGCACACGGACGCGCACACACATTTCTGAAAAGGATATAAGACCAGTCAAACATGTGTTAATTTAATTTTCGAAACAAAATGTTGTAATGACAGTATTTTAACAATATCTCAGTGATTTGAGGGGGAAAAAATAACTTAAAAGAAGCTTTTACTAGAAAATGGTCAACACCTAAAATATGTTAATAAATGACAAAATATAGATTTTCAGTAACTTCAGTTAATGTGAAGTTTGCAATTTTATCGGTTTAACGACACAAGTCATGCTGGGTATTCAATTCGATTTTATAAACAAAATCAAAATACAACCTACACAAACATTAGCAACAGGCTGTAAATGAATGCAATGCTTTTTCAAGCGAGTTGCTTGTGGAAAGTTTGTTTTTGCAAATTATCATCAAAGATCATACAAGTTTTTTTTTCTAAACATTTTTTTTTCTCTTTATCAGCCTGTAGCGCCGTTACAGGTTTTAATTTTAAAATATTTTTAATGTTTTAATTATTTAAGCAAACATTTTATATGGGATGATTTTTAAGTGTATTGACCAACTGACCAACTGGGGGGTTATTGCAGCCTTTTAAGAAATGTTAGTAAAATACTAACAATTCTTTTTATGTATTTAATGTGAAGCAACAACTTTGCTTTCATTTTAATAAAAAGATGTGTTGAGTCAGCGAATTATTTAACTGAAAGTTTTGAAATTAATCACCATTTATGGTATTTTGCCAAAATTCATATAACTCTCTCATTAATGAATTTTAATGAGTCGTGTGTTAAATATAATGGCGAACGTTAACTTGCAACATCGTGGGGCAGGCGCTAATTGTTGCTTTTCATACAAACATATTGCTTTTGCCAATAAGATTATAAGATGCAAAATTCTTTGAGACCAGAGACCAACATTTAACAGGAAGCATAATTGCACGTCTCATTCAAAGATTGTAAATTTAATTCTTTAGAAACTCTGCACTAAACTTACAAATATTTCTGCGCACGCGCTTGAGTTCTATCCTCCAGTGCAAGAAACACTTGCTGTTTGAAGTCGCAGCTGAAGCAAAAGCCACAAAAGTTGACACTCTTCTTAGGGGAAGAACTCACATTCAAAGCAATAATCAGCTTTATCAGAGCTAATGTTGGTATACACTTAATGCAGATGATAGCCAAAAAAAAATAAACGAGAAGAAATTATAGAGATGATGACGCTAGTGATGGTAATTGCCATCGTGATAATGATGTTGTTGAAGATGATGGCTGGTGTTGTTTTATTATGTTTTACATTTGCCTTTTTCAATTTTTGAAATCCATTAACTTTCATTGTAGGTACGGACGGACAGACAGCATCATCTTATTGAATAGTAATGCTGTCTGCTCAAGTTTTTTACTATACAAAAACAAAAAGGCCCAAATAGCAAAAACAACCAACAGCATCAAACAAAAATGAAAAGTAAGAAAAAGAGGTAAAGAAAAGGCAAAATCTAGCCCATGTTGGGATGTCGTTTTAAAATTGGCAAACCCACGCATTTTATACATTTAATTGGCTTGTCGAGTATTGTGTCGTACAATCCATACATGCAACACACAGCAATAGCAACAGCAACAACGAATAAACGACGAATAATCTTGTACATTATTAAAACACGAATCGAATGTGTAAAACAATGTGATGCGATCAATGATGTTGTTCTTGTTGCAAGTTGTTTTTTATTGTTTGTGTATTTAGTGATACTGTTGAATTTATACTTCGAAACAAAGATAATCAAAATACTTAAGCACACACACTTGTAACTTCACACACACACACACACACACACACACGCACACACACACACACACACACACACATGTACACTCATGTATTTTTATTCATTCGAACATGTGTATTTATTAAACATCATGTAGTTTAGCACCAAAGCCATAAGCTCCAGCCAAAGGTCTTATCTTTCGAACATGATACTGTTGCTTGCGCTGCCTCTACACAGTGTTCTGTAATATATGTATGTATGTATGTATGTATATGTATATTTGTTAAAAGCTAAGCTTTAAAGTTGAAAATCTTTTCGGATTTTCAAGGTGTTCATTTAAGGCAGGTTGTGGCACCTCGAACGAAGCAGAAAGTCTTTCTAAACAATCGTTTTAAAAGAATAATCTATTCTAATTTGATTTGATTTTAGTGAATTGTAGAAGTTAAGGCAGCTGAAACAAGTTCTCGGGCAGAGTTGTCCGCATTGTTGTTGCTCTTGAAAGAACAGATTTCTTTTTTCTTTAGACCGCACATTTCGAATAAATACTCGTATCCTGGCATGTGCAAGTTCAACTCTAAATAGAAACTACTAAATTTTGAAAACATTATTTTAATGTTGTTGTCGTTTTGCTAGAACGCTGCTTCATTAGAAGAATGCATTCTCTTACAAGACTTTTATTTTTACTTCAAGAAAACGTTGTTCCTTCCCTTTCGAGCTTTTCGTTTACTTCTTGTTGTTTAGATCCTAATGTTTTTTTTTTTTTGTTTTTCCTATTTACAAGATTTTCGCAATTTTCTTTGGCTTTTATTTTTTTCATAGAAAAAATGTCGATAGCTTTTAAACAAAAGATGCTCTTCAATTTGTTGGGATTATTCAATTTAAAAGGTGATAATTTACTACTTTATGCGAGGCTTGACATGTGGGCCACCCATAAAAAGTTGATATCCGAGTAGGCTGTAACTTTATTATCGTGATCATAAACTTAAAAAGCTCTATTTGCATTTTCACTTAAAATCACCAAAATTTTAATGATGCGTACGTTTATGTTGAATTTGATGGCGGGCGTTGTAATGGAAGTGTGCGTCTCATGCGAACCCAACAAACACATATTTGAACATCAAAAATATTTCACCTTATACAGATTTTGTCAGTAAAATAAAATCTTTCTTATATTGTTATATACATACGATGAGTTTGCAAAGCCATTTTATATTGGTTTAATGCGGTTCCACTTAGTCCCACAAACCTAAAAATGCAACGCCAATTAAGGACATTTTACGCTTAAATACTTTTTACTATTACCATAAGAAATTTAACATCCATAAGATTTCGTCAGTTTTAAAAATTTCTTAACATGATAAAATCGAATCACTCGATCGGGGTTGTATTTTCACAGGCAGCAAATTGGCCAGTTGACTGTTTCGTAGCCGATGGCTTGCCGCCGCTTCTCATGCCTACAAGGACCTACATTTGGCATATGGTTACCGTATAGAAAGACAATATAATACTCGTGTATAGTGATTCATTTAGCTGCTGATTATTTGTCGGCTCCTTGAAACTGCTCAGCCGCCGTTGTTTAAGGTTTTATTTTCTATTCAAAACTTTTTATATGATTGAAATCGATCAAGACGAAAACTATAATCTCGTTATAACAGGGTGTTTATATATGATGGTGTAAAATGCCCTTTAGAAAATTCTTTTTAAACTTGTTGTTTCACGTAGTGAATAATTTTTTTTTTAAGTTTTGTTGCCCCCCCCTAAATACATACATATTTGAAACTGAAATTTATGATACGAATAAATTGAACAGCTGCAACCTTAAATAAATCTTTAATTGGCAGTCGAGGTTGCTTTTCCAGTGGACATGCCTAAAATAGAATAACTAATAACGAAACACACATTACGCCTGTGTGGCATTTTATTTTACTGAAACAATTTAATTCAGTAGAAATTATACAAAACAAAAAAAAAAACTTATAAATTTGTCAACCTTTAGCTCTTGGAAACATCTCAATAAAATACCACTCCAATTAAGATAAAACAAATTTTATTTTCGAAATCAGAAATTGAACAAAAAGGAAAACTTTGGAAATAAATTAAACTATAAAACACCACCGTAACATAAACAAAACAAACAAGTCTGTGGGGAGAACAAACGAACAAACCCTTTTCCATTGGCATCGACGAGCAAAGATGCCAAAGACCTCCATAGTTGTGTGTAACCAACACCTAAATGCTACAATTTTCACCTGATCATGTAATCTGATAACAACTCTATTAGTTAAAAGAAACTGAGAGAACAACGAGCCAACACAGCCAGGCGGCACAACACCACTTTAAACGCAAGCGCGCATTGTGACAGCCAACAAATCCACAATGGCAGCAAACGGCCAACCAAACTGTCATGCAGCCGTGAAGTGCATTTAAGGTTTCCAAGTCCATTATTGGCTGTGCGCACTTTTAATGCCGAAAGATGGTGCGGTTCTAATACTCACTTAAGCACCTTTAGACAAATATTAACATGCATTTTCTTATCACTAAATTAATATCTTTTTTAACCATAGACAAAATAAAAAAAAAAATATATATATATATATATATATATATATATATATATATATATATATACATATATATGATTGTACAGTATGTGAAAAAGGAGTGAATTTGCTTGGGAAACCTTTTTCATGTTATCGGGCAGACAGACGAGCGGGCGGACGGACGGGCTGGGCTGATCATGAAATAATGTCATAAAACAAATTGATACTAAAACAAAGAAAATAAATGTCATAGTGTTTTTTATGGTTCTACTCATTTGATTTTACCATAAAAATTACTTTGCCACACAAGACACAAAAGAATAAAAGTAAAATGTTTGGTTGACTGGATGGCAACTTAATTTTTCAAATGCATTGTTGTTGCAGTTGTACAACAATAACGATGGCTACAAGCGGTGGAGAAGGAATTGGGCATGTGATAAAGGAGAAGGGTAAAAGGTGTAAAATGTTGGCGTTTATTGATGCCATTGAAGTGTCAATTAATGGAAGTGCCTGATTGAACATTAGATAAACATTTTTGAATGCAACCCAAACTTAAAAGGCCACATATTTTGACGTTGCAACGAGTAGTTGGGCACCTTTATTATTACTTTCATAATATTAATATTTTCAAAGTTGTCAAGAACTTTTACCTTATAAAATGCGTTACATTATATCTACTTTAGAGAAAATCATGGAAAAAAATCCCTTAAAAAAGTTTTAGTTCTCCACAGATTCAAGACAATTTCATTCAGCGTGAATTTCCTTGCTAAAAAATCTAAATTCCGAGGAGTGAATCAAAATATCATGGGATAATTTACCTACATTTTTTGATATGCTATAAAATATGAGCACAAAGTTTCGAATATTTTTAGTTGTATGATAATATATTTATTGAAGAATGTAGCCAAAATTAAGTTTTTACTAAAACAAGGGGGAAAAAATTGGCTCAAAAGAAATACATGCCTTTGCAGAAATATCATCAGTTTTTCTGAAGTTTTATAATACAAAAAAAAATTTGCGATATTATTTTCCAACTTAAAAGATAACAATGAAATATTCTACAGAAATATTTGGCATAAAATTGTCACATACAAAATAAATAAAATATATAAATGAAAGTTCGAAAATAGTATTCATTCAGATTTTAAGTTGTGTTTGATTTTATTGAACCAAAAACGGTTCTTAAGGCTCTCTATTTTTACGTTGAACAGCTAAAGAGTGGAAGCACTCAATGAAATTGTAGGTTGATCTGTTCGATACTTATATAGTACATACATATGTATGTATGTACATGGGCATAATAATTTACTATAAGAAAAAAAAAACACCAAGGTTTGGATTTAAGCAGCCAAACTTTTAAAAATTTTCAAAAAAAGTCAAAAGAGATTAAATATAACTATTAATAAAACTAAAATTATTTAACGATTTATGTTTTCGTATTGTTTTAAGTCTCATACAACGTTTGCAAACTTCATACAAAAAAAAAAAAGTACATTTGAATGGTCATGCTGACATTAAAACGAATCATCCAAAAAATCAAACAATATTTGAACTCTTAGCACTGACTAAGGCCCACCTATGAAGCCAACCGCAGGAGGAGAAAACAACAGCAACAGCAACAATAAGAAAACATTCTATGCCGAAATTTTCTGAACACAAAGACAAAACAGAAAAAACAACAAGCAAACGGTTACAATGGGTTAATGAAACAATGCCAATTGATTACATTGATCGATGATTTCAATCGATTATTGTCCAAAAACTCAACATTCAGTCATCAATGCGAAGGAAGAAAAATGTGCAGCAAAAACCAAAAAAAGAAAAATGAATCAACAATTCAGAGCATCATCATCATGATCACCATTCAGTCAGTCAGATGATGAGCATCATCAAGATCAGCTCACAAGTTAACACAATCTGAACCACAGCGCAGCACTCCCACATGCAGGCATGAACTGAACTTCGACGAGTATCATGAAGAAAACAAACACATTATTGAAATACATACATACATATATTTAAAATCGTCTGATTTTGGACGTTGTGTTTCCTCTGCTGCCCACAAAACTGGCTACTTTGAATTTATTGCGCGCGCACACCGCATTCCTACACAGTATGATTTTTAATAATTGAAATCTAACAAATTGTAGACAATTGATATTTAATCAATTTAATGCAGCAACAACAAAAATAAAAATAAAATAAACCACAAGTGCCAGATCAGTTTAACAATCTCACAGCAGCCACCAATGAAACAAACTCCACTCCACGATTTGCTTGTTCTGAATGTCACTGTAAGGAGTTGAAAGCAGCATTTTTGGGGTTTCTTTTGATTTTTTTCTTTCGCCAAGATTTGTAGGTGACTGTATTGATTAACCCCTGGCTGCGAACATTTAATGTGTAATAACGATTTGTAGCCACAAACATTAAAACAAATCTTCATTTCAATTCATTATCATCAGACAAACATCTCCCACAAGCTCCAACACAAAACCAAAAATCCACCAATAAAATATAGCGGAAAGTCGTCCAGCCAGTCTGGCCAAACACAATTCTCTTCTCTTCTTGTCTATTCATTCAAGAAATGCAAAACAAAAACATAAAGCTTTGAATAGAAATCTGTGATGCGATGCTGGTTTCTGTGGCTCGATCGCTGGCTATTTGGTTGAAGATTTTTTTGTTGAAATTCCGCGTATTAAACATCATTAATCATGCAGCGTGTGTGCCATTTGTGTTGTATGTGAAACAAAACTCATGTGTTGAAGACGTTAAAAAAAAAGAAACACACAAAAATAACACCAACATTTAGCTACACTCCCGCTTAATGTCCGTCCGTTTCATCTGTCCCTCCGTCCGCTGATCTGTCTTTATTGTATTTAATAATAAACTCTTAAGCTTCAAATAAAAGCCATCAACACTGAAATTTCATGGGCTTTTTTTCTGAAGACTGCTTTTTTTGTTTGGTGGTTTGTTCGTTTTTGTATAAAACTTACTGACAAAACATCATATTTCATGGCTTAAATTTGTTTACATGCGTAGTCAAGTCAGCGCGCCAGTCACTCAGTCAGTCAGTCATTCATTCATTCGGATTCTCATCTTTTATACATTTTTATCAATTACAACAACACCAACACCAACAACTATAATAAGCAAATAACAAATAAATATGTATCAATATAATCTATAGATTTATTTAAATTTCTGACTATATTGAAACAAACAGAAACAAACAAAAAAAAAAACTTCAACATAAATTAAACGTTTATTTGCATCTGAGAAAACTTGTGGTTATAAATTTGCTTCAATTCATAAATTTCAAATAAACTCCCAAAAGTGATATTTTAGACTTCGATTTCTCTTCATTCTACATTCACGAAAAATGGGTTTGTTGTCGGATTACTGGAAATTTAAATTTAAACTGAATTTTGAATTTTAATTTTGTATAATATTCAATAAAAACTCGTAGCACGTTTTGAAGAAAGTTTAAGTATTTTCATTTAAGTTAATTAATTTCTTGTACAACAGGAACAACACGACTTAATCATATACATACATACATACATACATATAACAGTTAATGCAAACTTTGCCAGGAAAACACTTACGTAGACATTTTATTTAACAGGCAGAGAAAAGGACATTTTCAACTTTACATGGTTGGGGCAACCTTATTATGTTTCTGTTATGCAAAACGTTGCACCAGAGCTTAGGAAACAGATTCTGGCAAGCAGGAAAGAGGCAGCTGTGTTTGGGCAGTTTTTTTTTTTTATTTGTTGTTGCAACTCTTTAGAACCCCGTTTGCAAACATAAGTACTTTCGACACTATAAAGTCAATAATAAAAATAGATGATAGTATTAGTATTGGTCCAGTTAAAAAATCATAAACCCTAAATATCTAAAATGACAAATTTGATTAAAGCAGCTTTTTAGAATCGAAGCCCAACAGCACAATATTTTTGTAACCTGAGGTTCTGATATAAATAAAATGTTAAAACTTTTAACAAAGAACAAAATGTGCAACAGAAAAGTTTCTTGCCACTTTCAGTGATGTGTTCACCCAGAGCCAAAAGAAAAAGACAAAGCAAACAAAAGCCTACACTCCTCCACAAACAGAAGATGAACAGAAAATAAAAAAAAGCCTGGTTGTGAACACCACAGACCCAACCCCCTTGTCCCTCTCCCCACTCCCCTTTTTCAGCTCTTTGATTACCACTTTTTTCCAAGTGGCCTTTTGGGACTGAGTCCTCTGAAACGAGTCCGTATTTAAGACAGTAAGAAGAGGGTGTTGTTGATGGTTGTACACTTTAAGAAAGCGTGTTGATCAAATTCGAGGCATTTGTGGATGGCTGCAGTGTGATTACGGGTATGTAGGTATATAAACTCCATACTACTTGTTGTTTGAGTATTGTGCAATGTTTTTTGTGTTTTAAATTTAAATGTATTCATATATACACACACACACACACACACACACAAGCATGAACAACAACACACAGAGACGGACTAAGAAAATGTTACTCCGTGGGAAATGGCGTGTGCCCTCGAGCGTGTGCCGACCAATTTGACTTTTTTGTAGCAAAAAAAAAAAAATATAAAAAATATACTTTTTCGAAAAAGGCTGATTTCTCAAAAAAAAATAAAAAACAACTGAATAAACTAAACTTGAAAAAAAACTATGTAACTACAAACTCTTAAGCTGCAACAAACAAACAAACAACAACTAAAACAAGGGGAAAATCAGAAAATTTTGTTTATAAAATGCTACAAAATCGTTAATGCAGTACGTGGTACGAGTGGATAGATGGATGGATGGATACTTGCGTTGAACTGCAACAAACATTATTGCTGCTGCTGCTGCTGTTGTTGTTGCTGTTGTTGTTTCGTATTTGCCATGATGGTAATAATTCACAACAAAAACAAAACACAACAAGCAACACAAAATATTATTGTAGACACATTCGAACTCATGGGAACCACATTTTTCGGTTGTGATTTTGGATTACATTTTTTTTCGCCTCGTATTTTTTTCATACACATGTAGCATAAATGGTCAACTTGCAGCAAACGCAGAAAATACAAACACATACATACATACATATGGTGTGTAGATAAGTTTGCATAAAAGGCAACAATTTCACCCGCCTCAATAAAAGAAGCTGCAGATGTAAACTTTTATTATGTGATCGGCATAACAAAAAGAAAAAAAAAATTTATCGTTATTTTCATGCTCTGAGGAAATATGGTCACATTCAAAGGGCGACGAGACTATTAGAAAACAACACTGTGGAAAGGCAGCTCTTCATCAAGGGCCAAAAGAGCGTTGTAGCCTTCCTTTTCTTATATTTCTGCAAAAGTGCTTAAGTGGCCTTTAGAGTAGTTCTCTTACAGGTATCCATCTTGGTTTTCGAACTTAGATTCGCTAAGCATTACGAACACTCACTACACCTTTCGTAACAAAAACTTATAAAACCGTTATATGTCATTATACATTTAAATCACACCAAATACTTGGTACAAGTGGACAGTATAACTATGATTATATGTTAAGCTGAAGGCTCGTAGGAATGTAGCGTTCGCCATGCACGAATAGTGAATATGCAAGTTACGAATATTAACATATTATGTTTTATTTCATTTCAAAGTGAATTCAAATTCCAACAAATACTGTGTACAAGTTGAAGGCATTTCTTTTCGTTTATAGGTTAAGCCGTAAGTTCGTACGAATGTAGCGTTCGTTACGCATGAATTGCGTATAAGTAGGTAAATATTTTTATGCTTGTTATTGACAACATTTCCCACTTCTTAATTTCAGTTTAATTTAATTTGTTCTCAACAATATTTGCGATTAATTTTAAAGCGAAAGTCGTGAACATTTTCACCAAAAAATAATTCCATCATTTAATTTTTAATTAATTAAAAAAATATGGTCGCTTAATCACTCCAGCGATCTTGTGTCAGAAATAGAACTAATCTTTGACCCCAAAATGCCTTCTCGAACGTACCGCGTACCTAAAATTTTATAACCCAAATTAAATTATGAAAAGAAAACAAACGCTATTGAAAGTAGCAAATAATGGGAAAAACTGAGGAAAAAGTCACCTCAATAAATTTTCTAGAAACTGATTTAAAGCACACGAAAAAAATTGACAGAAAATTCCGAAATGAGACAGTAAAACGGACAAAATTACCAAAAAAAAAAAAAAACAAAAACAAGCATAAAAACGAACAGACAGGCAAATGGTGGCGGTCCGTGAGCAAATTCAGTCAGAATAATTTTGATGCTGCTGCTGGTGCTGGTGCTGCTTATGAGGACGACGATGGCGAGGATGATGATGATGATGATGTGGCTGCTTCAGATGCCAAAGCCAAAAGAGTAGGTGGAACATAAACATTTTTTGGTTACTAACTGCTTTGCTTGTGCCTGCTTCATGGCCACAGCCATTGCGATTAAAACTGTGTAAAAATATTTATCGAGTTAAAATCAAAATTGTAACTCAACATCAAGCTCGTCCGTGGGCTCATCATCATTTTTATTCCCATCATATTGAAAATAAAATACATGCTTCTTTGAAAGCAGGAATAAATACGAAAGTTTTTGTCTGGTTGGTAGGACGGGTGGCTGGCTGGCTGGCTGTCCGGTGGTTTGTTCAGTTAGTTGGCTGGTAAGCAAAGTAGTTAAGTCCAAATTGTAAAATCTAAATACAAAAGAGCATGTGGCCGGTTCTAAAAGCACCGGCTGTAAAAACAAACCAAACCAAAACAAAAACACAAATCTAATGAGTTGACCAAAACGTTAAACCATTTGTTCATAACGTTACCATTATTATGCACTCACTCATCTATCCACACACTGGCTAAAAGATTGGCTGGCAGTCCAGCTCCAAGCAGCCAGTCAGAGTCCGAAAGAACCGAGTTTTTTTTTTCCTGTTTTTGCCAAGTGAACAACATCAGCATAAAACATTTAGCCGCTGGCAATTTTTGTCGCAACTTGTACGCGGGGGTATTATACATTTATTTTCAAGATTCCATTTTTTTTTTTTGCACTTTTTATCTGTTCAAAACCATGAGAACATTCCTTGGCGCTAATGGCGGACAGACACATGAATAAATTCTTTATTTGGTAAAATAAAAAATTAAACAAAAAAAACTTATTTCTTCATGTAAATGAAAAACTTTCAAAAATTCAAAAGTTACTTTGAATTAACAACTTTTGTGTTATTCCTGGAAATGAGAAACGAATACTGTAAATGACTAGTAGTGAAATAAGTTCATATGTATAAAAAAACAACGTATTAAATTAACTGGCTAAAAATAGTTATAGATGTATGAGATTTTTAATGGTCTGAAAACTTCAATCAAAATTAAATTCCTGTTATTTGTACCACAGAATTTTCAATCCTTTTCTACGAACGTCTTCAAACGTTAGAGAGAGATAGAATTATGTGATTGCAGGAAAGCTCAGATTTAAGCCTGGCTGCAAAAGTTTGTGCATTTCAAAATGTTTATACTATCGCCAGTTTTTAGCTTTTGCAAAGAATTTAAGAATATTTTGTTCTTACTTCCGTCGTTGCTGGAATAAGTTGCAGTTTTTACTTAGAAAAACAAAAAAACAAACAAAACAAAAAAAAACCCTATTCTATTTTGATAAATAATAATAAAGTATGTAAATATTTAAAATAAACTTAAAGTGAAATAACAAGTAAGTGTTAAACAGTTCTTATGCCGTATTTTTTCCGCTTAACTATTTTTATCTTTAGTTTTATGACTGCAATTAAGAAAAATAAATTTGTACTTTTTTCGCTTATAACAATAAACATACATATGCATGTATTTTTTGTTAACAAATAAAGCGTAGAATTTAGTTTTGGTGAAGCTTTTCTAAAATTTCCTATTTTAGGTCAAGACACAAAAATTTGGGAAAATTTTATACAAACTATTTAATGATTTCTGTTCTAATTAAAAGTGAGATTTTCTAAAATTATTTGCTGCTGTATAATGAGTATTATGGAGCCCGAAAATAGTACCTCCGCAGCCAAAAATTTTAGTCACAGACATCCGACATCAGTCTGGGAAGTCTAGTATGCAAAAGATAACGGCCGGAAGGGCTTTCCCTTCTTCCGCTTGGGAGTGTCAAGCTGTTTGTCCAGTAAGCAAAGTAGGACAGTTTAAGAAATACACACACACGGCAACAACATAACCCGCGAGTCAGGGCTGTATTAATAATAAAGCAAAAATAATACCAGTCGGAAGGAAGAACTTTAACTTTAAGGTTCAGAAATAGAATGTGTTACCAACGAAACGCGCCACTTTTCACACCTTCATTAGGAAAGTTTAAAAAACAGCCTTTCGTATGTCGCATGTGGGTCCCCTAATTCGCTAAGACACAACAATACTTCGCCGTATTTAGCTGCATTATCAGAGTTGTTTTATGACTTTCAGGCCATTCTCCCCTCGGAATATGCCAACCTGATTCAATAATTTGTTAGTCGGCTTATTTGTGCTGTTTTTTTTTTTTTTTTTTTATTAATTTTATTTGTTATGCTATAAATAAGAGAAAACCGTTTGTTTTTCGCCGCGTATCTCGTACTGATAAAGCAAAACAACCAGCAAAACTCTGTCAGCAGGAGGGGAGTGGGGAAAGAGTATAAAAAAAAAGTGGAAACAAAATGAAATAACTAGTCAATTAACGTTTGACACATTTATGGATGAACTACTGTTTTAAAAACGTGTACGAGTACGTTGTTCGATAAGTTTTAATATTTTTGTTTATTTCTATTTGAATTAATTGTAATGACAACAACAAGTACAAGAAATAAACAATGTCTTACGTCAAATGCTATTGACACAGACACACCTTCGGTGCTTAACAATTCACAGAAAACATGCTCTTGCACACGAGTACTCGTACTCGTACATACAAAACTGACGAGTACTTATTGTACATACGGACGTAAATGTTGTAATTAAAATGTGTACGATTTAACACGATGTTTTACCAGCTTTAAACTCTTTTATTTCTGCTTTTGTTTCTTCCAATGATTCAATTAGTTCGAAAGTTAAGCAAATGTACGAGTACGAGTGCACAGACACACACTCCTATACAATTATTGATCTGTTAACAATAATGAGTATTCAAAATGGGCCACCCAGTTTGCCGAGTTGTAATTAAAATCAATTCACAGAAATTCCTATTAAATAATTATTTTCAAGAAATTGTATTGTAGAAAAAAAAAAAAAAAGACAAACTGAAAACAGCATTCAACACATTTCATTTCAAATGGTTTTGGCCAAGCCCACCTAACAAGCATGCCAAAGTGGCAAGTGTTGCTCATTTTACTATTTTAACCATTTTATGATTTTAACCAAACATTTGCGATAAATATCTATCAGTTGCTGTTATTTGCGTTTTATTTGTGTGTGTGTTGGTGTGTGTGTCTGTCCAGTCAGTTAGTCAGCCAGCAGTATCGATATCTATGCTGTCAGTACCACTGTCAGTAGGTAGGACTTGTAAACCTGTGTGTGTGTGTGTGTGTGTGTGTGTGTATGCCTGAGCATCTGCGTGTGTTTGTTGTGTTATCGAAACCTGATTCTAATTGCTGTGATGAATTCAACTGACTTATTTATTTGGGCAATTAAGTGTCTCTGCTAACAGTAGGTGGCGGTAATGTTGAGTTTTTTTGTTGTAATTTTTTCCTGCATCTTGGGACAGTTTTCATCTTCTTGGAATTGTTTAATCAGTAGTGCTATGAATGCTTATATTTTTTCTTCTTTGATTCATGTGTGTGTTTTTTTTTATTCCTTTTTTTATTTTAATCTAAGCCTAAGAAGTAACACCTTTTTTTTCCAAAATAAATCGTTTGAGTAGGTGGTGACCTAGTGGTTTATGGAACGGATAACGTTTTTTATTTTACACATAAATTAATGCTGCACATAACAAGCAGTCAGCGTTCAATAGTGTGGACCACCTTTATTTCAGAAATAAGACGAAATTTCGAGATTTTTTATTAATGCATAAGTTACGAAACGAACAACCAAAGAAACGGACAGCTTATGAGAATCGAAATAGCTTTGAACAGCATTCGAAGGAAATGTTTCTTAATGAAAATGGAAAAATGAAATACATATTTTAAAAATTTCAATTCTTCTCTATTTGATAATATTGTCTTAGGTATCTAGTTCTGTAAAATTCTTAAGTAAATTTGATAAAATTTTAATAACGTTTTGTTCAGTTGTTGGAAACTTGCACAAAAAACTTGCACTCGCTAAACCATTGCACAGTGTTTAATTTGCAGTTGATATCTTGATATCTTTCCAACCAAAGTATTTGCTGATTCAGAGAAATAGTTTTGTAGGTTTGCACTCAGAAAATATTTTTGCTGAGGCAGCGTATTATTGGTTGAGAAAAATGTTAGAACAATTTTATTTGGCAAATTTATTACCATCTGCTGATTTTCCAGCAAAATATATTTGTGTTTTTTGGACGACATAAGAAAAGTAGCAGACTAGACAGCGCGTGCCATCAGGGAGCCTGACCTCATACCATATTGTAAAATAAATTTGTTGGCATGTTTGAATTTTTAAATGATTAGTAAACAATGGCATCCTGATCGGTCAGACAGAAAATTCATATTATGCTCTAAACTTAGGAATGAATATGTGCAACATATTGCAAATAAATCGCAAACAAATAGAACACACAGTTGGATATACATATTTCACAAATATTTATGTATGTATGTCAACGGACATATGGCCACAAATTGAGCACACGTCCCTCAGACAATAGAACTAGGACTGTAGTCGTCCAAAGACTTTGCGAGAGCAAAAAGTCAAAAATTCAATAGATATTTTAAGTAAAACGAACAAGAAGCGATCACCTGCTTTGAAAATTTACTCAAATACAATATTTCCAACACTTTAAGGTTTGTTGCATTGTGGCACAAAGAAGTGCAAATCTTTTCTTTATACCCTGCAAACAATACACAGAGACATGGGTGTGTGTGTGTGTGTGTGTGTGTGTGGCAGACACATGTCCCTGGAGGACATGTCAAATGGCAATTGTTTTCGTTTTATTTTTATTTATCAATTCATTTCATGCCTTTCTAAAGAAATGAAACAAATATGCCACTTAATGTGGCGTTGATATGCGTAAATAACACCTCAGGACAATGAATTCAAGCACATTTATTGCTGTCACTGCTTGATTAAACACAGAACTAAGCGATATAGTTGACGAAATTTGTGAAAGAAAATGTTGAGTACTTTTTTCCCACATCAGCAACGTTTAAAATGTGGCTATTTTTGCCAAATGACGGCAAGTAAGTTCTGTGGCTTAAACTAGAGGTCTAGTGTAGAATTGCCATCGAGTTAGAGAGTAAGTCTTTTTTTTGAGGCCTTTACCGGCTAACCGCGCCTGGCCTCTAATAAATTAAACAAAGAATACTTGTATATTGAGTTCTGCAAGCTGCCGATGAACACACCACCCAAATCTGTAGTGCCCATCACAATTACCGAAATATTAACCCGACCAAAATCATCTTCCCAAACATGTATTCCAAGAACACAGCATTTGCAATAGTGTGATTCAGAATTGGGCCCAGCAAATTCTCTTATGAGCATTTATTAGCAAAAATTCCTGTCCCCAGAAGCTACAACTCTAACACATTCTTGACGAATGTCTCGCATACGAGCAGAGATTGATTTTGCTAAATTCCCTTCACCAAAATTTTCATGAATTTTAAATACTGGTCTTATCTGGCCAATATCTCTAAATGATTGTTCTCGTAGTCGTATAAGAAGTCCTTTGTATAGTGAATGCTTTTTGTTGAACTGTTTGCCAGTGATCCACAATTAGACAGCGGAGTTAGAAAAGCTATAACACACGGATAGCGTAAATTAAGAGTTTACCGTCCTTGAAAGCGCTAATACTAAGCATTAAACCAGTGGTTTTGGGACCAAACAAATGTTAAGCAAGAACATTTATAGCAAAACCTTAAGCCTGGCCCAATATTCTGGCCAAATAATTGCCAAGAAGAACAAAAATGACAACATCAGGCTTGTAATTTTAATTAAGAGACTTTTAACAGGTCCCGAAGAAAACACAAAGCATATACTTAGATTTGCCCAGGATACCCACAGAGCCCCGGCATGATTTGTTTTTGTAGTATTAAAAAAAAAAAAAAAAACTTAACAAATTTGTAGCAGCATGATTCTGATTTGATGTGTTATTTAAAGGCCTCTAATGTTTGGATACAATTTAACAAGCACAACTAATGGCGAAGTGACCATTTAATGGGCAAACAAGTCTTCTGACTGCTGTCTGTTGTCGTTTTATCAATTCGGAGGTTTATTTTATGGTTATCAACCAACTGCGGCTCGTCGTAAAGAATCTCGTTTTATTTTGGCATATTCTATTCTTTGCAGAACATTAGACGCTCAGCAGTAGATCTTGTGAAGATCCTGGCTGGCTGGCTGCACAGAGATAGAAAAGGATCAGCACGCCTTAAATAATACAAAAACGTACAGACGAACACACACACACACACACACACACTAACAAACACAAAAGTTCTTAAGGTCGTGTCAGTCAGAGTTTGTTTAAGAGATTTTGGAATTTAGTTCCACCCTGTCCACAATTGTAATCATTGCTCAAATCCTTATTGCAACTGGCCAAAATATTTGGTGAAAGTCCCAGCGGGGTGGCAGCAAAATATTTATAACCATTAACTGGCCAGGCACACTGGGAAAGAAGTGAAAGAAAAGTAGTGACACAGAGAGAGCGATAGAGAGAGAGAGAGGTATGGGGAGAGAGTAAACAGAGAGTATTAAAAATTGATATTGATGGTATCCTGTTTTATTTTTTTCCTTGGTTTTTTAGTCGTCTAACTGATTTTTATTTAAAAACATTGGCCAACAATTAAGAGAATCTGTTCCGCAACTAGGGTGGCAAATTCACAGTGTGACTTCTACTCTTTAGCAAAATTGAAAATAAAACAAGATCGATAGCCACAAAAATACATACATACATACACACATACATACATACGTACGTACGAAGGTTTGTGTACAATGCGACATTTCAATTTTGAATCAAATGATAAATTTGGCAGCAGAAGGAACATTAGATGTGCCTTTTTCTTTTCTTCACAAATCCAGCCAGTTTCGTATTTTTAACAAACCATTAAATGACATGTTTGGAGTTGCAAACAACAGGAAATAAAGCAACAAGGATAACAACAACAACAACAACAAGAAACGCATTCCGTTACGAACGTGCTCAACGTGCACTGGTCTGGTTGTCCATATTCCTTTGAAAAATCATTTTGCCATTTTAATAGAACAAACAAGAAAAGTGAAAAATGAGTTTCTTAGTGTCATTGGCACGGGTGGTGTCTACATTTGAATGAGATTTTGATATCAACACACTACGAGGGCAGACAATAACACACAGTTTTAAGTCTTAAATGAGTTGTTTCGTACTTTTTGTCGTTTGCCAATTTTTTTGAAAATTTTTCTTTTTTATTAACGCAACGGAAATGAGGGCCTTTATAAATGCACATGTCCTTGAGGTTGTGCATCCTACTGTGGCTCAACAGAGAAAAAAAGATAACATAATTATGAAGAATTTTTGTGATTGAGAATAGAATTTGGTTTGGTACGAAGACCACCATCAATGTGAGAAGAATTTAATTTAAATGAAGTGTGTTACCAGCATATTGTTGAGCCGAAATTTCTATTTTCTCGGCAACTGGTTCAAGGTGTTGTATAGGCAATTATTTGATGAATATTCTAAAACAATTAGGTTTTCGAAAAACTATCAGGTTTTGTTTATGTTGATCAGTAATTGGAAATATGTACTCGTGCAATTTGCAAACGATTATACTAAACAATAAAATATTGTTACGTGCACTGTGTTAGAAGCTCTTATGTTGTATAAAACTAAAGTATATGAACTCTGAGGGAGAAAATAAGGAAAGCCCTAAAGTTTAAGTTGTCTCCTTGTGCATGTCCTGCTCTTTGATACAAGCCATATATTCCAAATATTATCTTAAAACTTGCTCATCAGCTTAAGATGATGCTTATAAATTAATTCTCCAGCATAAACTCCTTACATTAAATTATCTGGCCATTGGCGGTACTTGGGTTTAACGCTATATCGAACAGTGTTCCACGGCATGGAAAGTGTCCCTTAATATCGAACCTTAACGCCCTTGAAGGGCTATTTGGAACTTTATTTTGCCAGGTTCATCCATCGCTCTTATTAATGACTTCCGACATGTCACAATTTATAGACAAAATTGTATCTACATGTATGTGGCAATGAATTTTTCTCAATTACACTTTTAAGTTTTCATTAGCCGAGTTTTAGTGAATGAAAAATGTATTTTTTATAAATGGCGAAAGTCTGTTCGATACAGACTTACGGCTAATTTAAAGGAAATTCTTGGAGAAATTTCTCGCCACGAAAACTATTCTGAAAATGTTTATATAAACTTGACATTGTACTAAATATTCCAAGTGTCATTTATAAAAATAAGTAAACAAATTTATTTCCTCAAACGTACTCTATTATTTAGTTATTTCGTAAATTAAAATGAAAAAGTCCTAAAAATTACTTTAACTGCCTACGAGACTAAAAACAACGATCGTTTTTCTTTTTTTTTGTTTTAAAACGAAAAATGTTCTTCAAAAATATTTTCAAACAAATAATTCGCTAAGTTTTTGTGTAAATGCGAACCTAACAAGTAATTTAGATAAATCAACAAAACAAAACAAAAACAAGGACAAGTTTCGGTCTTAGTTCCACTTGGAAACAAATTTACTGAGATTGTTTTTTTTTTGAAACAAATTTTATAATTTTTAATTTAAAATGCTGTGGCGAAAAATAAAGTCAAGCGGGGGCTGAGATTACTCCTTCCAAGAAGGGCTTTGATTTTACACATTTTAAATAACTACATATTGTAATACATTCATTCATTCATTACATATTGTAATTAATGCCTTTTAAAATAGTTTATTTTTTAGTCTTTTCTTTAAATTAAATGAATAACTTTTAGATTTTGTTTTTATTGCAGTTTTACTAAATTTATTCATACAATAAATAATCCATACAATAATATACTAAGATTGGAGATAATTGCTATAATGCTATAACAGAATTCAATTCCAAGTCATGATCGGTGGCAATTTTAAAAGAAAAAAAAATCTAAAACAATTTAAAAAATAACAACAACAAAAAGTAAATTATAATTGTACACATAAACAGTCTTTTATTTTGTATTCAAATTTTACTAAACTACAAACTATTGAAGGTACATGATTTTTGTCTAAAACTCAATTGAAACGTGGCCAATAAAATAATCTACAGCGTATGTAAAATTATAAAAATATGTGTAATTTGAAATTCAAGCTTGAATAATTTGTTTTTATACTAATATTTAAGTGACTATTTTATAACTTATTAAACTATATACATACATACATACATACATATATATATATACAAAAAAAAAAACACAAAATGTTTCAAAGGTAATGGGTGCTTTGGTATAAATTTTAATATACAATTTTTTGTTTTATTACTATTTTTAATAAACAAAAAAAAAAACGAGGTGCTGTTTTCTGTTCTCTTTTAATAAAAGGTTGTTATACATGTTTTTTGTTTTGGTTTTTTTTTTTTTTTTTTTTTGTCAAGTAAAGAGCAATAAATAATGATAACGATGACTGCCAGAACATACTATATAAAGCTTATTAATATATATAAACACTTATACATACATACACACATACATACATATATACAAATATATATACATACATGCATGGGGACGTGCCAACATACCTGCATATATACATACATACATATTTACATAGTTTATTCCTAAAAATAAATAAAACCATATTAATTTATACCATTTATGCCATTAAATGCCAGCCATGCACACACCATCATACAACTCAACAAACCAACGAACCAACAAACCAACGAACGAACGAACGAACCAACCAAACAACCACTCCGCAAGCCATCAAACAAGAAGGCATTCTCATACCAGTTTGTTGTGTGCAGTATGCAAAGAGTAGAGTGTTGTTAAGCTTTTGAAGTTGTTGTATTGTGTACACGAGTATGGTTGCTTTTGTGAACAGAAATCAAGCGGTATTACTATTTATTATTTAAACAGAAGATAAATAAAAATATAAATAATTTGTTGTGGTGAATAATTTGTTTCTTTATTCCTCTTTGGAGCAAGTAAAATTCTTTACAAGTAAATGTAACCGCATAAGCGAGAGGTTACCAAACCATTTTTAAGGCAAGTTAACCTTTATCCGTTTCATTACTTGTGCTTGTGGTTATTTGGTAAGGAAAATGCTTGGCGTGAGCTTAAAACCAGTTTAGCCTCTTTTCCTATTCGATTCAGTACAACCATTTGTTGTAAGAGTTGCCTTCATTCAGATGCACTGTAATGCTTTTAGAAGCCCTGCTTTTTAATCCTTATGCTTAAGACATTGATTTCTTTTGATTATTGACTGCGTTCGACAGTTTGTTTGCCATTATTGGCCTTCCCTCAAAGCCAACACTAGTGTCTTCTGGCCACTGGCCATTCATTTAGATGCGGATTTAATAATTTGGAACGAACTGAAAACCATTGCTACTTTCAAGTAGTTGTTCGTCAGAGGCATTATTTAGCGACTCATAATCTCATCGATGGTGAAACCCAGACTTCGTTTGGGTTTGCTGGCCGGTGCCAAGCCCGACGACGATAGATCCAAAACGGGCGAGATCTGCTCAAGGGATTTTGGCTGTTTCGATAGGTCTTCGCGATTCAACAGGCCAGGTTGACTTGGCGTCAATGCCTGCGTTAATTCGCAACTACTTTCTGCTGAAGCAGTCAGCTGTCCTTCACTGTGACTTTGCAAATGAGCTTTGAGGTTGGCGCGTTGATTGAAGGAACGATGGCAGATGGGACATTTGTGGGGTCCCTCTTCCAGGTGGGTTATTTTGTGCACCGCCAAAGTGCGTGACTGGCAGAAACCCTTGCCGCAATCACCACACTTGAAGGGCTTCTCTTTGGAATGTATGTAACGATGATCGCGCAAATGATCTTGCCGACGGAAGGCCTTACCGCAGATGTCGCACGAGTAGGGACGTTCATCGGTGTGGGTGCGCTCGTGTATTAAAAGATTGTAGGATTTGGTAAAGTGGCGATTGCAGTACTTGCAAATGAACTGCTTCTTTGGTCGGGAGCCGGTAGCATTGAGGCCAGCGGTTAGTTTCATGGGTGGTAGGCCGGCACAGGCTCCCAAACGTACAGCAGCTGCTGCAGGATGAAAGCCATGCAGTGCACCCGGATACGGTCTTATCGCATGCAACGCATGATGTTGGCCATGAGCGTGATGCGTGTGATGGGAATGATGATGCTGCTGCTGATGATGATGATGTTGTTGGTAGAGAGCAGCATTGCGTATCCATTGGTTCATGAGTAAAGCTTGATGCTGGGCAGCCAAAGGATCGCTGGTATGTAGGAATTGTGTGGTAGCCGCTGTGGGATAAACTACATTATGTGGAGTTTGATGGTGATGCTGGTGCTGTTGTTGTTGTTGCATTTGCAGCCATAAACGATGCTGCTGTTGCTGCTGATGGTGTTGCTGTTGCAGGGGATTTTGTTGCGGTACTTGAGCTTCCATTATGGCTACATAGGATCTTGGCTGCATTTGCACATTTGTGCTGCGTAAATGTTCCAACTCATATAAGGAATTCTGTGCAGGCAAACTAGAGCTGTTCTTCCGTGAAGTAGAAGCGTCCGTCGGCGTGTGCGGTGGCGTTAATATGGGCGATAAACTACTTTCACGTTCTTCTTTGATATTTATATAGTCCGTGGCAAAATCTAAAATAGTTTTTTAAATGACTATAAATAAATAACTTGTTGTGTAGCTGCTTAGCGTTAAAAAAATTCACCAACAGTTAAACTTCGACGGCGTGATGTTAAAAAGCCGTCGCTTAAAGCACAACACGGCACCAACTTACCTTGTTCTCTGATATTAATTTCATCGTCTACGGTGATATTGCTTAGGGGAGACGCAGAGCTAGAAGACATTTTAGCCGTCTCCTGTTTTGTTTTGCTTGCTTTTTGGTAAAGTTTGATAGTAGTATTTGGTTTATTAAAACTTGTATTAACTTGAACTTTTAGCTAAACGTTTATATTTTTAATATTTCCACTGGTATAAGTTTTCAAATTTAAATATTATAAAATTTAGTTTTCTTTAATTTTATCTGAAAAAACTGTTTGTAACAAATTCCGTAAAGTCTTGCTTTGCAGCGCTTCACTTTCTCTTTGAATGTTAACAATTCAAAGTGTTATAGAAAACTGATTTCAAGTCGCTTCTAATGATAAGACTCAATCTCTTGAATTTTTTTTACTCTCTCTAGAAGTAGTAGCAAACAGTGAGCGCAAACACCTTCTGTTCGAATGAGAGGGTGCAATTCGCAGCTGTTTGTTGGTTGGTGTTCGTCTGAGGAAGAGAGTTTTTGTGTAGATGTTTTTGGGAATGTACGCTACTGATAATAGAGTAGTGACTCTTTGAGTTAAATTATCACAAAAATATGTGTTTCTTTGTTATTAACAGTGAGCAAGTTAAGGCCCTGGTGAGTTTTTTTTTTTAATTTTTTTATTCTTAACAACTGGTTTTTTATTTGGTTTCGAATTGTTTTTGTTTTCAAGCAAATGCTACATGTTTCCCAGACAGCAGTAACTTCCACTACTACTACTACAGAAGAGGAGCCTGCTCAACTTAACGGCAGTAATGTAGCGCGGCTTGTGTCATTTTGTCTGTCTTTCTAGCCTATTGATAAATTGGAATCTTTTACAGCCTCTTTACAATGGTTTGGTTGTTTTACTGGAATTTATTTTCAGCAATGGTGATAGCACGAAAACACGCCCACTCCTACGGTTTACACTCTTGCGATTGGTCTATCAGCCAACGACAGCAACAAACACACGGTCATATCTGCTCTTGCATTTATCGGTTGTATGATGGTGGCAAGTATTCTGTTCGTGATAGCAGCTTGAAGTAGTAATAGTTGTGGTGGTTTCTTCTGTTTAAATGACAAAAACATTTTACCAGTTTCATCCCCAAAAAAAAACACAACTGCAGTCGGACTACGGCAATCAGCTACAGCAGAAGTGGCAGCAGCTTAAACGGAAACAGTTAAAGGCTGCTGGTTGACGGCTGCTGCCGTTGTGTTGCCACTTTTGCTGACGTTTGTCATCATCATGCTCATCTTATGGAAAAAATGAAACCAACTCTCTCATACTCACATTTCGACGACCAACGTAAAACTTTCCAATGGCGTATTGAGGGTGGCAATTGTTTTTGTTGGGTTTTCTTGTTCGTATTGTGTGATGGGAAGTTTGTTGTTTTTTTGATTTAATGATGTTGCCAGTATTTTTTATGACTATTTTTTATTGGCTCTACGAACATGAATTATTTATTCCTTAAATGGTTTTTGCTTTATGGCAGAGCAATGATTCGACATGTCGCATTTCTTTATATCTTTTTGCTTTGGGTTTTTTTTTTTTGCTTTATTAATTTTTATTTTTGTTACTCTATCGTTTTACACTTTATGGAGAAATTTCATAAAGAAATTGGCTATTTGCTAGTCCAATAATGCCCTACAGCTCTTAAGGAAGATAAAGCAAATATAGTTAATTGCACATGTCAATGTATCTTGTAGAGCACCGAACTTAAGCCCCGAAATATAGAGACTATTGATGGAAATGTTGTAAATTAACAAATTTTAAACAAAATTCCACATATTTCCGCTGGTGTAAAACAAATATGTTGTACATATTAATGAAAATGGCGTTATATTTGGATGCAGTTATTTTGGACTGCTGTGTAATAGTCATCAGTTTGAACATCCTGCCTTAAGCTTCTAATAAATATTGTTTATTCATTTTAGACTACATTGTGAAAATATACATAAAATGCCGCACCAACTTAGAGCATTTTGAATTCGTTGTCGCAGCCAAGAAATTTAAAAATGATAACAATATGCAGACATGGACTCACACCCTTCAACAGCAACAACATTTTATAAACTTATTTAAGAAGTTATTTACATACATACTTTTTTGATGTTGATAATAATATTTTGTGTGGCAATTATTTATTACGGCCCCAGGATATTTAAGTACAGCGTTTTTCAAAGGCTGTGCGTACATAAAAATTAAAATAAAAGCAATTAACTTTATAATCACATACTTATTATTTATGCATTAAAAGTAAAATGTTGTAATTGGATTATGTTAAACTAATTGCTGTAAAATAAACAGTTTCAGTTAAAGCAAATAAAATATGTGCTTTTTTGATAAACAGCAAGAGAAAAGGATGAGCAAACAGGACACTAACAAATCGAAGTCCAGCTATACATTTTCATAAAGCGTTTTAGTTAAAACATAAATTGTGCTGCCATAGACATATAGTTTTTTTAATTTTTAATAATAATAATAATAATAATAATAATAATAATAATAATAATAATAATAATAATAATAATAATAATAATAATAATAATAATAATAATAATAATAATAATAATAATAATAATAATAATAATAATAATAATAATAATAATAATAATAATAATAATAATAATAATAATAATAATAATAATAATAATAATAATAATAATAATAATAATAATAATAATAATAATAATAATAATAATAATAATAATAATAATAATAATAATAATAATAATAATAATAATAATAATAATAATAATAATAATAATAATAATAATAATAATAATAATAATAATAATAATAATAATAATAATAATAATAATAATAATAATAATAATAATAATAATAATAATAATAATAATAATAATAATAATAATAATAATAATAATAATAATAATAATAATAATAATAATAATAATAATAATAATAATAATAATAATAATAATAATAATAATAATAATAATAATAATAATAATAATAATAATAATAATAATAATAATAATAATAATAATAATAATAATAATAATAATAATAATAATAATAATAATAATAATAATAATAATAATAATAATAATAATAATAATAATAATAATAATAATAATAATAATAATAATAATAATAATAATAATAATAATAATAATAATAATAATAATAATAATAATAATAATAATAATAATAATAATAATTTTTTTTTTTTTTTTTTTTTTTTTTTTGGGTATAAGATGGGAAAATGCTCTTCGCATCTAACATGGACCGTCGTCTATGTCGTATGCCGGACTGCCTTGATAGGTCACCGGCTAAAAACCCACCTTAAGTGCGCTTGGGATGTGTAGTCCACCTGGGAACCGCTCTCGCATTACTTCCAGGTGGATCCCCTAAGAGTGTGCCCTTGTCCAAACTTCGCCCATATTGCCTACGTCTAGGCCCCAATTGATCCCGTGTTGACTCTGCTTCCAACGGTCATACGGCTCCCAAACGTTGCGTCCAGATCACGCTTTTTCGCCCGCAGTACGTACTCGACGAAACCTGCGATCGCATTCCAGCCTTCCTCGGTGGAGATCATGCATTCTACGACGTTCTCTGTTGTGATTTCACCCGTGTGCTCTTCGAGTTCTGCTCGTCTTTCTTGCCAACGACAACATCTAAAAAATGTGTGCTCAGCGTCATCTACGATTTTTGTTCCTTCGTAGATACAGAATGGTGTGTTATATTTGCCCATTCTGTGCAAATAGCTGCAGAAATAGCCGTGCCCCGTTAGCATCTGAGTCAGGTAATAATTTATTTCGCCCTTCCTTCTCCCACTCCATTTAGCGATCTCAGGGATGAGTTTGTGCGTCCATCTTCCATGTTCATCATTATTCCATCGTGTTTGCCATTTCTCAACCGTAATCCGCTTTGTGACTTCTATCTCCTCCGCCGGTTGGGAATTGTTTCGTCTAATGTTGAATATTTCCATTCTTTCCATAGCCTGCAGATCTATAGGCTTCATTCCGGCAATGACCATCACTGCAGATGCAGATACAGTACGGTACGCTGATGTGACACGAAGAGCTGCCTTTTTCTGCTCTGACAGTAGCGCTTTAGCTCTGCTTTTATTTACTAATGTTCCCGCCCAAACTTCGCTCCCGTATAAAAGGATGCTATTGCAAGCTTCCATAAGGAGCTTCCGTTTGCTTGGGAGCGGCCCCCCAACGTTCGCCATCAATCTTGAGAGCTGCGCTGTTATCTTCGCTGCTTTCTGCGCTGCGTATTGAATCTGCCCTGAGTATGTTAGCTTCGGGTCCAGTCTTATCCCGAGATAGTTCACTGACGCTTTAGTAGACAGTACAGTGTCCTCTATTCTCATGTCTATTCCGATTGGGATCCGCCGTCCGGTGAATAGTAGAAGCTCCGTTTTATGCATTGCTAGTTGTAAACCGTGTGCGTCCAGCCAGCTTCTGGTTCTTAGCATCAGCTGCCGCAGCCTGCTCTGGGCATGTGCTGCATTCCTTGCTGTGATGACAGCTGCTATGTCGTCCGCGTACCCCACAAGAAATGTTCCTTCAGGCATCTCCTATTTCAATATCTCGTCGTAGGTTGCATTCCAGAGGTCAGGCCCTAGTATAGACCCTTGCGCTGCTCCAGAGGTTACCTTCATTCTCCTTTTACCATCACTTGTATAGTATGTTAATTCCCTATCCTTGAGGTAGTTCCTTATCATTTTCATTAGGTACTCTGGTACTTTAAACTTCTCTTGCAAAGAATGTATAACGTCCCTCCATCGAAGACTATTAAATGCATTCTTAACGTCCAGAGTGGCCAAAAGGACTACTGGTCTCGAGTGGTGATTACCATACCTACAAGCCGAGACTGCTTCGACAACATCTTTAAGAGCATATATTGTGGACTTTCCTGAGCGGAATCCATGTTGCCTCTTCGATAAGCCTCCTGCTGCCTGAATGGCTTCTTTGAGTCGAGGCTTTATGAGTCGCTCAAGCAGTTTACCTGCCGTGTCCAGCATACATAGCGGTCTGTACGAGGATGGTGATTCCGGGTCTCCTTTTCCCTTGCTGATCAACACAAGACTTTGGTTTTTCCAGACATTAGGGAATACGCCTTCTCTTAGGCATCTGTTGTACATTTTCAGTAGGAGTTGAGGTCTGCTGTCCACTACCTCTCTTAACATATATAATATAATAATAATAATAATAATAATAATAATAATAATAATAATAATAATAATAATAATAATAATAATAATAATAATAATAATAATAATAATAATAATAATAATAATAATAATAATAATAATAATAATAATAATAATAATAATAATAATAATAATAATAATAATAATAATAATAATAATAATAATAATAATAATAATAATAATAATAATAATAATAATAATAATAATAATAATAATAATAATAATAATAATAATAATAATAATAATAATAATAATAATAATAATAATAATAATAATAATAATAATAATAATAATAATAATAATAATAATAATAATAATAATAATAATAATAATAATAATAATAATAATAATAATAATAATAATAATAATAATAATAATAATAATAATAATAATAATAATAATAATAATAATATTATTATTAAACAAACATAATTCATAGTTTTCTTATATTAACCTCGTTAAGACAAAAAATTGCTGGTCCCTTGCGATTATATATTAACGGTGTTGTACTGTCTTTACGACTATAATCAAATTAGCTAATTATTATCAAAACATTATAGGTATTTCTTATAAATTAAAATTGTTCAAGATAAACAACAAATTAAAATTTAAGAAACAAAATACATACATTGTACGTACATACATACGTGTGTTTTCTGACTGTCGATATGCCGGCATTGCTTTGGTGCATATAGACAGCTACAAACATATTCACATGCATATACATACATATTTCCTAATTGCAAAGTTTTAAGGCAATTAAACGAACTCAGTTGTTCGAATAAAAATTTATCAGGAATTTGTATTTGAAGCATTTTTTTATGATCGAACTCGGCCATCATTTTTTACCTTAAAAACTAATAACAGCCAAATCTTTACAGAGAAGGCAACACAATTTATTTAAATAGTTTTTAACACAGCCTTGAAGGAATACAAAACATTATTGGGAAAAACTAAACTAGAGTAGTAGAGCATAAAAAAATTGCAAGTGCTGTAAAAAGGAATCCTGAGTACCATTAAGAATATGTGTATGTAAGTTTTTGGAAAATGGAATACCAAAAAATTCGAATTTTATGCGTTTTTTAGAATGTCGCAGCCGGAGGACTTGAACCATTTATGGTTGGCCATAAAATAAGAGGCCTATTTTTTTATTACCATTAATTCGAAGTCCTTTCGAAGGAGCGCTACACAGTCAGTGCTATAAATGTTCTCTTTTTTATGCTCTACTTCCACATTTATTTTTTTTTTTTTTGCATTTTTGTTGTTTTTTCTACATTCTTACCTCCGCTTAGAGGAAGGCCAAGCAAATAAAAATTGGGACGAAAAAAATGCCAAAGAAGAAACAGGTAAATGTAATGTTTTTTTTTGTGTTCTTAAAAAAAGAGTGTGAAGTAAAACCAGAAGGCACAACAGAATGCGATTTTTGTTAATTTATGAGTTTTAAGGACAAAATATATTGCGAAATTGTCCCCAATTGTTGTGGGCAGAGCAGCGTTTTAGGTAATTGCTTCTCTCGCATTAGACACAGGCAGGGCCACGGCCCTTTAAAGCAAGTTTGCTTAGTTGTTAAACGGTGGAAAAGTTAATCCTTTTTGCAAATTGGAAAACTTTTTAATCTGCCGCATCCGCACACTTCCGTGGCGACTGATCACAAGCTGAACAAATTATTGAAACAAACAAATACACAATGACACATATTTTATTTTCAAACTAATATTGTTCAATGATACTCGTACCTTTGGATCTTGCTGTTGTTTATTTTCTTAAGTCATGTGGCATGTAATTGTTACGAGTACTACTCTTTACTCAATTCGAAGGGGATGAAAGAGAAAAGCCGCTCGTTAATCAGTTGTACGTGCAGGCCTGCAGTTAACGAAATAATTGCCAGAAAATTTAACTTCATTCATGATCGTGATATGTTGGAATTGATGAAAGCACCGTTGCCTGCACATCGGGACAATCAGATCGTGGGAGAGCACTTTCTTCTCATTTGAATTTTTTCTGTCCGCTTATTTGTTGCAACTGAAAACACGTTTATTTAAATATATGCTGCTAAATGCACTGTACCCTAAAGATTGACGAAGAACCGCATCTATCAGTTCGTTGCCACCCTATGGCAGACTAAGCGAAAGTATTTCGGCTTAAAAGCTTTCCAACTTCAACTTTTGTGCAATAGTTAAAGCCCAAATCTGGCTGAGGCGCAAATTAATATTGATTTCGATTTTCCATATAGAGTTTTGTCCGGCCATGAAACTCAGTTTTAGTTCACTGAGTTCGTAAATGTGAACAATTTTCGTATTTGGACTGTATCCAAATCCACAACCTTTGAGTTATTACATTCACAGAAACTTAATACTTGAGAAGTTTTATGGGCTTTATCGGAATCGTTGGTCTATATGCCTGCTAATACGAATATGATGTTACAAGTTTAGACCAATCAAAGGTTTTTCCTTTTTGTTTTTAAAATATGAACTTGTGCAACAACTTTTCTTTCTGTTTTCAGTTTTCGCATCTTAAAAATAAAGTCAGGAGATTTTTGAACACAACTTCACTTGAAATACCCTGTAATGTGTTGACTCAGTCGAGTCAGTAAAGTGAATCGTTTATATTTGTTATGTCAACATCTGTTTATCGTCACCAAATATTTGACACAAATAATGACCATTTGGGTAATTTTCCAAATGCGGTACTTTTTTTTTTTTTTGTTGTTCTGCCCGCTTGTCTTATTTTTGTTTTTGCCATTTTTCGGTCATTTTTTTCGGTTTTTTTTCGTATTTTTTTTTCTTTTGTCGTTTAGTGTCTAATTAGGCGATGACTTACAAATCGCATGAAATAACAAAAGAAAAAAAAAACACAACCCATTGAACGGATGTTCTGGCCATTTACACAATGTTATTGTCTTAACAAATATGTATGTACAATGTATGTACATACATACATACATACATACATATATGAAAATTATTTAAATAAATAAATCTTGTTTTGGTAGTCGAAGATCAAAGGAGCTGAAGCGCAGAAATCAATTTGTTAATTCCGGAAAAAAGTTCACTTATGTATGTATGTATGTATGTATTTACATGCGTCCAAGATTAAATTAAGCCGGCGGATTTCTTAAGCGAAATGAATGATCGATTTCCAACAATGTGAGTTTAAACTTTGGTTAACCTTGGAAGATATTTATTTGCATAAAACATTTTTCAAAAATGTTACTTCGTCTTTTCGCCTTCAGTAAAATTGTTTTCAAAAAATTCTGCTTGACTACATCAAGTACCAGCGAGCAAAGTTTAACTTTTTCTCAAGGTCCAGCTTAAAAATCATAAGTAACTGCCAAATCCTGCATACGCACTTACATATATATGTATGTAAGTAGTCGTCCAAGCTATAGGACAGCAAACATTTGCTCAATGTCATTGAAAATGAGGAAAAAATGTAAAATTGTTTTCAGGAAACTGAACAAATATAAATAAAATAAATCCGAAACGTACAATTAAGTTCCGGCTAAAAATCTCAAAATCATAAAACTAATAATATAAGTAGTTATAAATATTTGCTCTAAAATCCCTAAATGGCAAATTATCAGTGAAAACATGCAGACGTTGCGATGTGTGTCCACACATACATACATATACATCTGTATGTAATCCTCGGACAAAATCAAGGTCGAAAGTGTGCAACTGCCACTGCAATTTTCACTTTTAAGAACGAAAGTACAAGTATGTATATACTTACATACATATCTATATATATATTAACGATAAATGACCTCTAATATGGCAAAGAGAATGGACACAATTGGCTTAAGCCGGGTTTCCGTTCGCGAGATTTATAGCATGACCGTTTAAAGACAGTATTTTCGAAGTTTTTGCATGAAATTGTTTGAGAAAGGGGTGTAACCTTTACAGTTAACATTAACAGTTACAATAAAATTGTGGAACGGATTAATTTTAAGGGCTAGCAGCAGCAACTCCTTAAAGTTCATATCAATAGACAAAACGAATCTAGAAGTCAAAGCGGAAAACGACTTCTACATTTAAGTCGGCCAATACTAATGAAAACCATAAGCCGCTTTGCTGCAGTTGGACGGGTTAAACGGGAAGGGAATAAGAAAAAGCATATGCAGTTTCGTCTTTCCTTTAACTGGTCACAGACATCAGACAGCAGACAGCAATTTAACAGGTAAATGTGCAATTTCAAGAGAACAGAAAGACAGACAACAACATAAAAGGATTATTCCAGCACGGATTAAAATGCTGACATGACATTTCTGCCAATATTTTGAGAGGGGGCGTTACACTCACATATTCAATAGCGTTGCTTGTTTCCTAAGAAGTCAAACTAATTTCTATGCAAAGCCTTTTTGAGGGGTTTTTAACTGTTCAAATTAAGACGCAGCAAATTGGCTGAACAAAATCCATAAAATGCTGAAAATTGCTGAGTAAATATTTTGAAAAAGGGTTTTAATATTATTAAAAATCATCAATCTAATCTTTTATTTTGCCACCTGGTTAACTGCAGTCGGGTCTTAAAGGGTTATGGCATTTTTTCGGTCTCATTTAAAAGCCAGCGAGTGCCTCCTACTTTTCACCGTGTCGCACTTACTTTAGGGGCAAACAATTTGCTTTTATTATCATTAATAAAACAATGGCAATATTTATCAGCGTGACTCCTCCTCTCCTCATTTCGTTTTGCGTACTGCATTTTTTGCTTTTTTCAATCTTTTTTTTTCTCAACATCTTGTCCCCTCTGCTGGCAAAAGAGTGCTTTTCTTTTTTATGACGCTGACAACATGTGAAGAAAATGGCGTAACATGAACTTTTTAGATGTTTGTGTGCACGCCGATTTGAGGACACTCTCGTTGTTTTATCTTCGCCGCCGCTGTTTATCGTAAAATACAAATTGTTTATAATAAATTTGTCGAGTAAATAAAAGGCTGGCCTTATAGTAAGTCGCAAATGTTGTAAGTATGATTGTATGTATCTATCTCTAATATGATTGTGTGTGAATCAATGCCAACACCATGAATGTCATTTCAAAATAATATTTTTAAAATCAATTTTGTAAAATATTGGCAAGAAAGTTCATACAGTGGACGTCCAATAGCAGTAGAGCGTAAGGCAAATATTTTAAATTGTTTCCTACTCCATAATACAAATGGCGGTATTTTTGGTCGGGCGGGAATCAGTGCAACGGCTGGTGGTGGTGTTTTTAAAGCATCTCTGCCTTCATCTCTGGCAAGACTGCACGTAACTGATTCCAATTAGTAATTTCAATGATGTGGAAACGCCATTCCATGTCTTGGAGCATCGCAATCATAAGCCATTTGCCTGTCATACGATGTTTGGGTTTGGAAACAAAATGCATAGTAATTTCAGGCGGAATGTAAAACGGGCGGTATTACCTTAAGCATTTTTCTTTTAAGCAGAATTAAGGTTTTCTTTCTTTTTGCTTTTACTTCCACTTTTCCCTACATCATCATACCTGTTATGTTCCTTGACTTGAACTTTTTTCTTCCAGGAATTTAAACACTCGGCTTTAAAGGACTTCATACCGTAAACAAACATGAAGTTTAGAAACCACAAATAATATACATTTTCAAATAACTAGAAATTTATTTACAATTATAGTTGTTTTCATATCGAACGTTTTTAAAACGCGTTAAAAAATCAATTATCATGTACATCCGTATGTTGATGAAAATTATGAATTCAATGTCTAGGATCATTCCTTATTCCTTGTTGGAGGTATTAACATGTGTGTGTGTGTGTGTGTGTGTGTGTGTGCAGGAGTAGGTGTCCTTGTTGGCAATTTCCCAAAAATTCTTCTTAACTGGATCATAATGATGCGGCATCGTGGTAGGTACTTAGGAAAATTCCTTCAAATTTCCCCGCATTTCATGTGCCCAGACAAGCTTAAATTCCGCTGCATGTGAAGCGAGAATGTTGTTTTTTTTTTGCGTGTTTTGAAAACATTTTCCAAAACTACCATAAACACCAGAAGTGGTATTAAATAATCAGAAATAGAAATATTCTAAGAACATTTGGTCGAATATTTCTCAAAGAATTCGTAACAATTTACTCGTAATAAGAGGAATATGCAATTGAGATCGCAGTGTTTGGATAGAAGAATACGATGCCTATTTGTCTGTCAATTGGTTGTTTCTAATTTTTTTGTGTCAAGCAGCCTGCCTACCAGTCTATATATAAATATATAGCACTGCCTTTAATACATTTCTGTGAAATTTACCATCACACTCAATGCGTAGTTATGAGGAGCGGTAGGTGACGCTTTGGTTAATTGGCACCAGCACGAAGAATTACACGCAACATAAACAAAATTATGAAAATTCATTTCCAAAAACTACAAAACCAAGTGTCGTTTTACGTGACAGCATGTTTAGAATTGCGTAATTTATGTGTGTTAAGTACTGTAAACACTAGGGCCAATAAAATGAGCCAAACAACAGGCCAGTGTAAGTGCTGAAATTGGAGAACAGGCCTCAGAAGGATGACAAACATGAAATGGCGACTCTTGAGCCACTTGAGGGGCGTGCAAGTGCAAATGTTGGTGAGCACGTTGTCATCCAAAGCCACTTTTGTTACATACTTTGTGACAGAAACAAAAACCATCAAAGGATAATATTGCAAACCACTTGACACTTGCTGGCAAAACCAAATGCCTACTCCGTTGCACAAGTGGCGTTTAATGATACTTAATAGCCCCCCCCCCCCCCCCAAAACAAAAAGCGAGCAGACAAACACCAAAACAAAACTAAAATTAAATCTCAGTCAAGTTGAAATATTGTACTAATAGTTTTATTTCGGGCAATAAGAGTTTTACTAGACGCAATGTTTTTGTGGGTTGCACATGTTTGCTGTGATAAATTATCACTGGCACAGCAACAACAAGAACCTCAATAAAGGGCCGTTCTGTTCTGGTTCTGGTTCTGAGACTGAGACTGATTGTCTTCAACCAACACAATTTTTCACACTTTCTTCTTGTGTTTGGTGAAAAAATGAAATTTGAATAACCAGCTACAGTCATATTCCAGGAATCACAAACAATTTCGTATCATCACGAAAGATTCGGAGAGTAATTAATCTTTCTGATTTTTAAAAGGAATCATTAACCATCGATTTGTTTGATTTTTGTACAGCGAGTTTTATGATGTGCGATATGGAAAGCTTAAGCCATCTCGTTTAGATCGTAATAAATAGGAATTCAATTATAAAATGAAATTAATAGTTTCTGCCAATACAGACGCTGCGGGGGCTGGTGATATCATTCATGCTAATGCTTTAATTGTTTCAAATCTTGGGAGCGGTGGTCAGTCACACGTCAGACATACTGACGTACTGATTTCAGTGATATCGAAGAATCCCATTCAGTTGCTAATGATTTTGCTGGCAACAAGTAGATGTCTGAACGGGGTTAATCGTGTTTGTCCCTCTTTTATTTAATCAACTTACTTGCCTTATACGAGGGCTTATAAAAATTTGTTATTAATGAAATTTCTCTAACGACTCCTTTGTAGTGGCACTTCGAATTAGTTACACGTAAGCGACAGTCCTAAGTACTTGCCTCCAATGACACCGCCCTCCAAGTAGTGAACATTTCCACTTTTTACTTTTCAATAGAAGTTTTCGTAGAGAGAACTGCCTTAACAGGTGTTCTGGTTTAAGAACTATCAGACTTTTTTAACCACCTTCGTAATGTCTGGGGTCGGTGATTTGCTGTTAAAGATTGTGTTTTCCTCTATACAGATAGAAAAATTTGTGTGTTTCACCCAAACAATAAGTGTTGTTTTTTTTTTACCATTTGAATCATTTATCAGCGGCAAAAATCTGAAATTCTTAAGATTTGTTGATGTTGTTTTACGCGCAAGTGTCAGTATGATGACAATGATAGTGATGCCTCTGAGACAAAGCGCTGCTTGGTGGCATCATCATTTAATTTTTCCTGGTGTTTAATTAGATGGTTTCTTGTTGAGCGGCAAAGTTTTGTTGAGTGGGTTTTTTAATAGTTCATTAGAAATTCGTTTCACTATTGTTGCACACACAATCAAAGTGCAGACGTGGATGCAACAGTGACAACCAAATCAATTTGTTTTTTCCTTCATTGTGGGGGAGATAAAAATCTATTTCAAAAAAGCAGGTTATTTGTGTTATTGCTCTTGATGTTGTTCTGTGAACATTCAATGACGTACGAGAGACAGAGAGTGCCCTGCCCACGCAAATAAAGTGGCGGTGGTAAAATCTCACACCGATTTTAAAGGGGGGGGGGGGGGGGGGCAAGAGATTTTTAACCCCCCCTTCGGTGCAGTAAAGTAACCGCTGATAGTTTGTGAATTCAAAAACATTTTAGAAACTTTTTAAGCCTAATTTTTTCTATTCTCCTTCTTCAGATCCTTTTGGTCGTTTCACCATTCAGACGCAGGTACAGAAGTAGGTGATTACCTAAAGGGTAAGTCTTAATAATTTCAGCAATGGTTCGTTCGAGGGCATAAGCATCCAGTTTTTCTTCGGCAGAGCAGTTTCTTTTTAATAATTATTTTTGTGGAGTTCAGCAAAATAGTTTTGCCAAACAAAACATGCAATATTTCTGCAAATGAATGAATTTAAGATGCACTTTTTGCAATCTTAAAATTCGACTTAAGCTGTTATGATAAAATGTCACAGATTTAATAGCACAACATTGTTTTTGTGTACTTTTTCTTACTACTGAATATTATTCTGCAAGTATTAATTCTGTGGATATTTCTTTTTCGCCGAACGCATCGAAAAATTTCTGTATCTCCTTCAGGATTGCAGCGCCTGGCTCGAAGGTGCTGAATATTTTTGCTATCTGCATTTCTTTAGGTCCGGCGAAAGCTGTAGGGGTTTTTTTTTTTAAATTAAATTAAGGACAAACAGTTGTTCCAAAGAAGTGAAAGCGAATAGTTGTAAGTCCAGGCTGGCATTTAAATATTCACCAAAATACAACCAATAAAACCAATTAAGCGTTTTTGCATCTACCAAAGACGGTTGGTCATTTTTGGTCATAGTTTAAGGTCGCCGGAAAATAACTTCATTTAAAAATACAAAATACCTCAAGGTCAAAACTCCAGCAACACTTCTTCGAATGTCTGTCAGCAAAATGACATCTTTGTTATTTCAATTTGACACAAAATCTTACAATATGGGCGTAAGTTCGTATGTGTTGGTCCATTAAGCTGCGTATAATTATTTTTCGCATAAATATCGTTTAAATAGCTCAACTAAATGCCCGTAATTACGAAAAACTGTTGGAGACCGAAGCAAACAAACTTCAGGGCCAATCATAATGGCAAAATGACCTCAGACATGTAAAGGCCCAATAGATTCAGAGACTTTTTAGGCTTTTGGCAGGGACTTTTTTTCAATTTAAATGATATGCGTGTGTATGTGTGTGTGTGTTTTAAAATCCATAATGACAATAATAAAGATTGTGCGAAAAATTGCCTTGATTTGACAAGGTTTAAAGAAAGAAGAAAATGTTTCTTGTTCTTTATTTTAACACACATTTACGGGACAGCAGAGACAGCAGAGACAGCAAGTGAAGCAGGCGATAACGAAACTAAAGAAATTCATGACAGTTTGGGTCAAGCGAGGACAGCAAGCAGCCAACCGGCCAACAACCCAGTCCAGTCATGTTGATAGTGATGATGATGGTCTATACAAAAATTGGCATAGTTTTTGAGGCAGATTTGGCAGAGAATTCATGTAGTGCTAATGCCAAGTTTTGTTGGCGAAGCAGCACCGCATGTATCGTGCTCAGACTAATGTCGTGATTAGCATCTGCGTTGACAATCTCAGCGGGTGCTACAATTTGCTTGTTGTTCTCTTTTTTATGGACATATTTCCTTATTTTGCATGCCAGTATTATTTAATTTCTAGTTCGTAGCAACTTCTTCTATTTTATTTGCGAAGCACACAAATTCAAATATGTGCCTGCGCACATACATACATACATGCATACAAATGTATGTAGTTATTATTAGTTAAAGACATGAAAGATAAAGAAATGTTTTGAGATTGAATATTCGACCGTTCTTTCCCCACCCAAGATGAATAATTATAAACGATCTTTATCCTCGCAAGTATCCTACTGGGATCGTTAATGCCCGCACATTCCACTAAGCATTGGCCATAGCAGCAGTTGCTGGTGTGCTGGTTTAGTTCAAGTACAAACAGCCAAGGAATGAATACCTGCAGAGCATTCCAAAAATTCTCTAAATATCGAACGTATAGGAACGCATTAAAGCTGATTGTTTGACAAACGAATTCACGCGTATTCCATTGAAGCACGCTAATAGCCGCAATAACGAGCTGTAACGCTTATATTATTTCGTTTTACATTCTTTAACTGCTGATGCTGATGTTGTTGTTGTTGTTGTTGTTGTCATCGTTGTGATGATCCGTGAATCCGTCACCTTGGTCGGCTACACAAAATGTCCATAACATGTTCTTCGTTTAACTTAATTTTTAATACCAAAACGACAAGAACAAACTAAAGTTGAATTCCTCAAAGTGCTGCCTTTACCTCCGCCTGTGTTATTAATGATGAACATTTGAAAATACAGAAGGTTCAATAATTGCAACATCATTGAACGCGAAATGTGTTCACAGCGGCACATTTCTAAGATCATTATTATTCGTAAGAGGATTCACAACTTTTATACTCGTTTAAGGTTGAACACAAGCAAAAAGGTATCTGATGTTTTGTTTACATTTCGCCACACTTCCCTCACGGCCCTAAATTCTCTCTCTCTCTATCTCTCTCTCTCTTTTTCTGGCACTCGCAATTATTTAGACATCACTGCATGTTGCATTACCGTAGTTAGCGCTAAAATTGAGGGTCACATCACTAAATCGGGCCAAACTATACATACATTTGTCAATATGGGCATGAATACAGACAGTCTGACATGAATGTCAGTTGCTGGCAAAGTTTTATGATCAGTTTTTATGATCATATTTATTTATTGTACGATGTCTGCGTCATTGACGAATTTGTTTTTCTCGTTCACCAGCAAAAGTTTTTGCTTCCAAATCAATCAGAAACAATAAAAATTCCTCGAAAATTTTCTACAAACTGTTATTGTCACGTATGCGCAAACTCTCTCTCGCTCTCGCCGATTCACTAGGTAGATCTGTAGATCTGGAAGTTGCTGCTCCCGGGCAATAAATCACACAACCATTGCAGAAATAGACATGCGAAAGGCCACTCAAAAAATTCAAGATGTATGTAAATATTTTTGTTGTTCGTTGGTCAGTTGCAGGACTACAATTAATGGCCGTTATTAAAACGGTAGGCTCGAGAACTTGTCAAGGATCGTGATACCTTTTTTTTTTATGATCGCAAATGTTTAGTTGGAAAAATGTGCGAGGCGCAGCACACGCCTGCTTTTAAAAATAACTTTTCACAAACAAAAGGGTGGGCTGGAAGTTTATGTATGTATGTGTGTATGTATAAGAAAATATTTCTTGTCATTTCCAAACAAAGAATTCATCTTTATTTTTATGCCGTTGCCGCTCATTTCTTCCGCGAATTTAACTATTTGACCTTGTAACTTAAATGAAAAATAAATACATACATATGAAAATACGGTGTCTTAACAATTTATTGTGATAAAAAGTCATCGTCAGTAGGAGACTGACTTTAAAGGAGGCAACATTTGAATGTCTTACAAACAATTTAAACGATTAACAAACACTTTTTTTGGGCCAGCAACCAACAAATACAAGAATTTATCATCATAACTAGCACGGCCCGGTGCGCTTTGCTAACCTCAAGTATTTTTTTTTTTTTCAATTTAGGCAAATCACCAAATACATGCATGTTGGTCCTTGACCACTTTGTTAATACAAATTTACATTCCGCTAAATAATTTTGCTTTCAGTAACACCAGTTTTAAAAACATACATAAATATTTAAAAATTAGAAGCAAAATTTTCTTTCATAATTTCGCCAAATTTTTCTGATTTTTCAGGAACACATCAGAATCCGTGCAATAGCTTCTGAGTCTCTTTTAAATATGGACATATCTACACACACACACACACATATGTAGATAGAGATTATTTGCAAGCCTTTATAACCTCATTATAAAAGAATATGTGAAGTTTCAAAAACAAAAAAATTCTCTAATAATTGTACTTTTTAAAGTTTGTTCGTTTTATTGATGGCGCTGCTCAATTAAAGGAGTCTCGTTTAATTGAGTCAATGGATCAATTAAAAGAGCATCGAGTAAACGATTTTCCATTTAATAGCTTCAAAATCCAGCCAGTTTTAGAAACTCAATTAACTCAATTTGTAAAACAGTGGTGAAGTAATGTTTTTATTAAATCCTTTTTTTTTTTTTTGCAACACTTAACACTTAAATGCAGAGTTGAGTTTTTCTACATTGAGTCTAATTTTATGGTTTGAACAATAAATCATAAAAAACTTTCCTTTTAAGTCTTCATGCCGCTGCTCATTGCTTCGTTTGTATGTGTTTAATTAGGTTTTATTTACATATGTGCAGTTTTTTTCCTTTGAAAAGCAGTTATTTTATTTCAAATTTGCAGATTTTGTAAAAAAAATTATGCCAACGCTGACTGGGAATCAATGACATGCAACGTATGTCTGTCTGTCTGCCGTTGTACCATAGTTAAGTGGCAGCATCTTATTTACACTTAAACTTAACGCCCCTTAATAAACACTCGTATACGAGTAGTTTTGCCTTCCATTGGACTTTTCTCATCTCTTATCACATTTTTGTTTTCAAACTGATTTTTTGTTTCAACTGTCATGGGAATATTTTGAACAATTAAAAAAGTAGGCTTCTGTTGTCTGTCGTCTGCAGTTTTCATAACATGTCATTAGAATTCAACGGCTGCAGCATTTTCTGAGATTTGTAATTCAATTTATGACACAAAAGCACCAGCAATTTGAAGCAACTACAAATGCAATAAGTAATAAGATAAGAGATTCATTAAAATTTTAATGATTTTATCAATTTGTTGTGTTAAAATCCTAATGAATTTATTGTATTTAAGAACTCTCTATTCAATAGTCAATCTACAATTAAAGATCTTTGGTTTTGCTGGCGGTAAACGCTGGTAATTTGTAGCAGCATTTGAAAATTTGTGCAAGTGGTCTCGAATAGTCATCGAGCCATGATGTGAAACTATTGAATGCCCTGAAGGGTGTGACAATATAAAAGCATCTGCTTTGTTTTGAGTCTGTGCATTTCAAAGTTAATTGAACGCTACATTTTGGTCTCCATCAACCAATTTCGTTTTGCTACAAGTACATACAAACAATTTGTTGCAAAGTGCTTGTTTATCTTTATGTGATTCCTGCCGTAGCATAATAAAGTCACTTAACTGCTTAAGGCGACCGACATTATTTCGCTGATGTTTGTTTACAGAGTCATGTGTTGCATGCAACATTCGAAAATCCATATCAATTTAAACATCGCCTTATTTTGTATCGTAAACTTAATTAAATTTCATCTGTTTATCCGGCATTGTTGACATTTCTATTAAACTGGACAAAGCAGAAAAATTGCTCCCATAAAAGAACAGCATAAAAGTTCTTATTTGTCGACCAAATGAACGGACGTGTCAATTTGCTGAAATTGCAACATGTGCATGTATGTGTGTGTGTATGACAATCGTTTGTTTGTCATTTAACAAAAATATATGTATTGAGATATTGATTAAAATTTAATAATAAAAACGAAAAGTACGTGACAAGACAAATATGACTTTTGCTTCCCCCCTCAATTTATGTGCTCGTGTCTATTTATTCGGTATTTCCACGTCAAGATTAATTTATTATAGCTTGTGTCAGAGATAATAAAATACCATAAACTGGTAGGGACCTGGCACCTCTATCCTTCGCACTGATGAATTCCGACATGTCGCGTTCAGGTCTTAATTAGTTTTATATGGTTCAAAGTATTGGCGAACGTTAAAGTGACGGCCATCATGGGAAAAGTCGTGTATTCTTTGCTTTCCAGATTAAACATTTTCAGGCAAAACTGTTTCCAATTGCAGCCTTTGAGGCATGCATTTGTTGATAAGATAAGATGGACCGCCCATCTGCGCAACATTCACTAAATATAGACGGCACCATTCTGAAAGAAAAAAAATCCCTTTACAGCCAGCCCATAAAACTCTCTTGAATTTGGTTACTAGGCATCAGCTTCTCTTCGAGCTGCGGCAAATTTTCGATTCTGAAATATTCATTTAGGCAAAACTACGCTTAACCTTTAAATGGGATGTTGTGTGCCGGATCGCTCTCTATTGAATTGCGACAGCAAGTTCGATGCGCAAGAAACATGCGTTAAGAGTCTGCAGTGCTTATCCAAACGCTTTTGTAAAATAAGACGATAAAGAAAATCCGCACCGGCACCACAAAATAAACAAAACCGTTCCTGACGCTCGACTTTTGCTAAGCCAGCGCAGTGGCAAAATCACATGTTTGTTTGTGTTTATCAGCAGCTACGAGTGAGTATCTTGTCAATCCTTTTGGTTTGATTTGCATGTATCTATAAGATCAATTTAATTTGCATCTTATTAGTGTTATAGCAGTTTTGAAATGCCTGAAGCGATTTAAAAACTCTTGATGCCTTAAAATCACTTCATCTACTACCGGTTTTTGTTTGAAATATTTGAAATTTTATTTACTATCCACCAGTTGCTTCCTTGACGGCGAGAGTGCCACGCTACCCCCCGCGCCAGTCTAAAGTGGTAAATGCTTAGAGCTGTTGAAGTTTTTTTTCTTCTTTCTAATCATACTTATTAACTGCTGCTGTTCAAACTGTAGACACATGCTACTTAAAAATTAAAAACAAAAAAAGAAATCCATGAAAAAATACTATAAGCAAATAAATACTTTGTCATGCAACTGGCGTTTCTTGCTACTCGTATGCACATACATACATACATACATACATAGACACGAGTACATAACAATTGACGTTGTTGTTATTTCCTTATCCATGACAATTTTGATTTCAAGTGCAAAAACGGCTCATTTCAATCATGAGTAGCAAGCAGTCCACTATTGACTATGTTGTTCATGTTTGGCTCGATAGTTATCTAAGATTGTCATGCTACCACTTGGTGTTGTTCGAGTTCTCAACGGCCAGAATGGGTTGATTTCTCACCAGGCATTATTCCGTTGATAAACCTACACTTGTTAAGTTGTTGTTGAAGTATGTAATACTTGTTAAGCGTAACGAAACTACAAATAAACGAACTTTCATTGACGATTTTCACTATAAAAGTAATCCCTTTTATCATTCGCCTCTAACTATATTGTAAATGAGCTGCTTAGCAGCTTTCTTACGTTGGCTTCTATCGGTTATCAGTGCTAATTGTAAATAGTATATTGCTTGAGACTTTTGTTTGCTAAATTGTTCAAAAGGGCGTCAAATATGCGATTTGGGCTTTACTCTTATCGTCGTGTTTCGAGTGTTAAAATAAAACAAAAGGAATCCAAACAAACGTATAGGAAAAGCCCCCATTGAAAAGAGCCATCGCTGGTGTTTGTTGTTTTAAAAAATTTCGTTTTTTTTTTTTAGTTGAATTTCCTGTTTTTCCCCACCATTGCAACATACATATCTACTATGTGTGTGTATATACATACATATGTATGTATGTATCAAGTATCAATATTAGAGAATATAATAACATGTCACCGAACATGCACTTTCAGGTTACCTACTATCAGCTTTTGCTTATAAAATGTTTAATTTTTATTATAGGAGAGTAAAATTTGAAGACGATATGGATATACATACATACATACATACATATGTAGTTGAGTTGAGTTGTTGTAGTTCATAATCAAGAAAAAAAAATTTTATTGTTTGTTGCCATTTCGAACCTAATCAATTATATATAAATAAAATTCTGTGTGCATATATGTAAATATTAGTATAGATAAAACTTTAAGATTTTGAATTCTTGAAATAACTTTAACAATTTTTGTTTGTATATTGTTGTTCTTATTGGAGTTCAACAATGAATGTTATTTTCTTATAACTTATTTTATAAAATTTACTTATTATCCTTGGATAGGCTGTAAATAAAACGAAAAAAAAATATTCTTTGTTAGTTAGCAAGTTTTGCATTTCAGCTAACGATATGTAGGCGTAGGAATATGTGTGTATGTACATATGTATGTATGTATTATCCAACATTTGTGTTCAATGTCGTTCTTTCTAGTCGTACGATTCCATTTAAACTAAAGTTTTAGGAAGGCGCCTACACAAAAATACTTACATACATATTAACACACATATGCATGTACGTATGTATGTATATGTCTGTATATACATACATACATACATACATGCAGATGTTTAAAAATGCCATAGTCATAGTTCAACTTCTCGTCCCAAAAAATCTTTAATCTAGAATTTATTTTATTTCAATGGTATCTCATAAAATGTTTGTGTCTTCGATGAACTGTTAATAGAGGTATTGCCAAGTGCTAAAAGCCACGTACATAGTTTAAATTCTGACAAGTAGATGGCGTTATAAAGACAAATTGTTTTCTTCTAATTAGAACTTTTATATTTCAATGTGCCAACTTACTTCATCATAAAGTAACCAATTTTGTGCATTTTAAATGATGTTTTTGGTTTGGAATATGTTTGATAATTAAATCAGTTTGTTGTCTTTGCATTGGCTTGTTTAAATTGAATTTCTTAAACTACGCTCACAGAACTAAATTTGAAATATGCAAATTTTTAATAATTTTAATACTTATTTATTTGAACTATTAAATTTTCGGGCATACGTTTTGAGTAAGCTCTGAAATTAGGTTAGCGAAAATAATTATTAATATACATACATACATACATGTAAAGAAATACTTAATGTCTTCTATATTATAAAAAAAAATTAAATAATAAAACAATAGCGAAAAGCAGCCTAAAATCTGTAAACAACGGCCCTTATCGTAGTAGTTACATGAAAACTAAAACAAATAGAACAAGAAACACTCATCACCAATTTCGAAGACACGCCACAAAGCTCAAAATCAGCGTTCTACAGAAAAGGGGGCGATGGCAATAACATCATTTTATCCCGAAGAATACATACATATGTAATATCTTAAAAGTTTTCTTTCCTTAATCAAAAATATATTATCTTGAGTTCAAAATTCATAGGGAATGAAACGTAAATTTTTTTATCTTTATGAGAATACAGCGCAATTGTCAAGTGCACTTTACCGCGAAACGCTAATGATTTTTTTGTTCAAATTCAATTTCGTATATGATTTGCTGTATTTTTAATCGGGCCAAGGCATTTTGTTTATGTGTCAGACGTCTTAAAGCCGGAGCACAGCTGAGCAGAAATTTTTCGTCAGAATCGAAAATAGCTGAACTTTCTCCATTAAGTTCTCCGCAAATCATGTTGCGTGATGAGGAGTTGTGATTACAAAAGTTATGACGATGCTTGGAGTATATGCCGTTATTTGCACTATCGTTGTTATCGTTAATGTGTGCTGGAGAATGATGGTTATTTGGCATGGGAATAAATTCGGTAGTTTGCTCTGAAATCGCAGAAGAACGTTGTAAGTTTTCATTTTGCTCATCTGCGTGATGTTTCATTTCTTTGCTGTTTTCCAAGGAATTATCATTTAGTACAAGCTCTTCTGTTGCAGTATTCAAAACGATGGGCTCACTGTTGAGGCTACCTGCATCTTCTGAAATATCACCAAACTCATCCAATATTTTATCAAAATCATAACTGAAACGTAAGAGTATAAGTTTAATAAAAGTTTTCGCTCCCAAGAAAAAAGGCAAAACAAATATACTTGACTCCTTCGAGATGTGGAATTAGAAATGACATCTGGTTATAGAATACCCATTTGCATTGCTTTTTTGCGCCGGTCTCACTTGCTCGTTGTGCAACTTTATAGTGTTTGGCAAAGGCATCACGCAGAGACCGCCATCTTTTACGGCATTCCTCTTCGGTAGATTCCATTACCTTGCTTATATCCTTCCAACATTGTTTCCGCAAACATGACTTCCGATAGCCCTTCAAAGATCGATTATAGATAACGGGGCGTATACAAACTTGTTGAATCAGTTTTTCTTCATTCAGCAACACTAACTTTATTTCAGATCTTTTATTGTGCTTTTTAGATTCTCTCTCTAACTTATTTTTGGTATATGCAAACATTTTTTATTTACTATTTACGAATTTTGGAGTAATCAAAGCACATACATACATTACAAATAATCACAAAATGATGTGATGCCACATTTTTTAAATTTAATTGCGATTTCCGTACGATGTGTCCTAATACTCTTGAAATACATATATCCATGATGTTTATTGAAAGCAATATACATAATATTATATTAAAATTACGAGCAACAACACATGAAACCTAAATAAATAAATTGATGGGGTAATCATCATAAATTGATGGGGTAACCATCACGATGGAATGAAACCAAAGGAAACTAAGTAATATTAATCTTAAATTAAAGATTGTGTCTACCTGTCTATATATATATATATATATATATATATATATATATATATATATATATAGTATATAGTAATATAATGGAATATAACTACATTCTTTTTATAAACAGTAATAAATAATGTTGACGTGCAGATTCACAGCGACTTGAAATTGTAACTTGAAACTCCCTTTGGGATTGCTAAGCGTGGGAATCTGCATCGTAAGCAACATGCACATTTGCACATTCTTGATTCTATTTTTTAGCATGTAAGAAAGACTTTGTTTGTATCTCTTTTTGATTTTAATAAAGAGTCAGTTAGATACCAACCACAAACCACTCGAGTAAACACCAAAACTTGAGGATGGGATTGAAATATTTAATTAAAATTTAATTATTTAATTGGAACTCAGTTACTTAACTGGAATTCAATCATTTAAAATAAACCCACCTCTGTGCATTCTACAGAGACTGTAGAATCTAGGGATGGAGGAGTCATATAATGGAATATGACTACATTCTTTTTATAAACAGTAATATATAATGATATACATATATATTTCATGTAACATTTAATACGTCCTTACAATTTTGAGTTCTGGCAACGGCAACTCAGCACCGAAATGTTGAAATATATAGCAAAAAAGTATTGACAGATGGCAGTGCTGCACTCACTGCTGATTAATGGGCTGGTTTTCATTCGTTCAGAGCGCAGAGGTTGTCCGTGGTGTTGTACGCGTTTAATTTGTTGTTTGTTTGTGTTATTGAAAAATTAACTTACGAAGGGAAAAATTATTTCGTAATTTGATCAAAACAAAGAGAAAGCCTTCCGTCTTCTGTGCTATTAATGTGCGCAATTGATAGAAAATACAACTTGTGAAGTTAATTGCAAACACAAATGAATAACCTTCAAACGTTGTAGCAGCAATGTGTAAAATCAAAAAGCTTTAGTGTGTGTCTAGATTGATCAGCCGGATCCAACACCCCCAGGAGCAGAAAAATATTGTGTTTGATACAAAAACTACAATCTATTGCCGCGTAAAGAAAACAATTCAGCTATTACATTTTTTTTTGGTTTTGTGTTGGAACTGCTGAAAAATCTGTTCCTGAGAAACGCAAAACACCTTTAAAACATTTAATTGATTTTCAAAACATTTCCATAGTCGCACTTCGAAGGTAAGATGGTAACCAATTACGCAACGTGCCAGTTTTTCATTAAATTTGAATTACAACAACGCAAACGACGTTCTGCCAGCTAATGACAATAATTTTTTTGCTTGTAATTTCTTTGGTTTCTCATTTCTTTAGGTTGAAAACTTTACATTTTGTTTTGTTTTAAAACTGTACTTGTTTCAGCAAGAATCAAAGTTCAACATGCAGCGTTGGACATATCCTGATGATGAATCAGCGGAAGCCTGTGATATGATGCTGGCCCCGCCTGTGAACGCTCGTTCAACGAGCACATCTTTTACGTATCCAGAGCGTGTGTGGAACTTTAGGGTTCTTATGCACGAGCAGCTGATGACAAATGAAAAATTGGGTGTGGTAGGCAGTTGCGAATCCTTGGGCAACTGGCAATTATGCAGCTGTGTCGTCATGACCAAGGACGAGGGTATGTACGCTATTACCACGGTTTCACAAATACAAAGACAAACCGACAGGTTTCTATTGCAAGCCACAACCACACAATTTTTCCGTAACCTCTTCTTCAGATTCGAATGAATGGAATGTGCAAGTGGCAATACCGAATGATCGCACAGTTACGTACCGGTATTTGGTTTGTGCAATTGAACCAACCACTGAGAAGCCTTTGATTAGACGATGGGAGACTCATCTTAATCCAAGAGAATTGTTGGTGGAAGAATCTGCTTCGGCCAATGTTGATGTCTTTGGTGATGTCAATGGATGTGAGAGGGTGGATCGTGGTTGGTTAACGTATGAGACAGTAGTTCAGTTAAAATTTTTTAATGCTCCATTTTCTTGGAAACAACGCATGAAACGTCGTCTAATGTATGTAAAAGTGACGCCCATGAACTTGCTTATACCTAGCGGTTGTGATAACCTGCTGGCGGGTTCCAATTGCACTGTGTCAACACTAGACGACTCTTTGTCTAGTGATACTCATGATACCAGGGAAAATGGTGGCGATGGTGGAACAGTTCTTGCTTTTTCGGAGGTAACATCTTTAAAAGCCGACGATAGTGTCATCAGGCCTCAACCACAATTTGGTACGCCATGTGGTCCAGACGATCTAGTTATTTTCCACTTAACCATAAGTGACTTTGAAAATACGGCCTATTTGATTGACCTCTACACGTACTCATCAAGAGCTGATACGGATGATGTACCGCACCATTTGGGCTATCACTATGTATTGCCAAATTTATTTAAAATGTCCGAGGGCCGGTTGGAAGTGCCTATAACATGCGCTTCGCGACATCGTCCCTTAGGTATGATGAAAATGGGATATTTAATTGTTAAACCTGTACCGTCGCTAAGCATGGATATGTCCGTTACATATTCTCGTTATTGGAATCACAAGTGGAAAGGCCTAGATGTTGGACATCGCGGTTCTGGTACTTCTTTTAAGGCCAATGACAGTTTAATAAGAGAAAATACAATAACTTCACTGAAAAATGCCGCCGAACACGGTGCTGATATGGTTGAATTTGATGTACAACTGAGTAAAGATTTGGTACCGGTAGTTTATCACGATTTTATGATTTATGTGTCTTTAAAATCTAAAAACATAAGGCAAGAGCACGATTTTTTGGCCTTGCCCATGCGTGACTTGACACTGGAACAATTAAAGAATCTTAAAGTCTATCATACTGCCGAGGGACAATCGCGAGCACAACGTTCATTCCGTGATGACGATTTGGTAGAACATCAACCGTTTCCCCAGTTGATAGACGTGCTTGAGGCCATCGATCCTCATGTGGGCTTTAATATTGAAGTGAAATGGTCTCAACGTTTTCACGACGGCACCATGGAAGAGGAATTTGAACACGTTGTCGATCGGAATTTATACGTGGATTGTATTTTAGATGTTGTGTTTCGCAAGGCAGGCAAGAGACGAATTATCTTCAGTTGTTTTGATTCAGATATTTGCACAATGTTACGGTTTAAACAAAATCGTTATCCCGTAATGTTCTTAACATTGGGTCAAACGGAAAAATACAAAAAGTATATGGATCCCAGGGGCAACCGTATAGAAACGGCGGTGTTTAATTCTTTAGCAATGGAACTACTAGGTATTGTAGCTCATACAGAGGATTTGCTAAGAGATCCATCGCAGGTACTTCAATTTTATATTTGTCTTGAATATCAAGAAAAAATTTTAATCGAAATTTTTCTTCTAGATAAATTTGGCCAAAAATCGTGGCTTAGTGGTTTTCTGTTGGGGCGATGACAATAATTGTAAAGACACCATAAAAATGTTAAAAGATCTGGGACTTCATGCAATTATCTATGACAAAATGGATGTTTTAATCCCTAAGGAAGTCAAAGTATGTATAAAATTAGACAAATCTAAGTAATCGGTACTACTTATTTCTTTGTTTTACAGCAAAGTGTATTTTTATTGCAAGCAAACGGCGGTCAAAAAGATCTACTGAAATTGCAAGCTTTAGAGGGTGGAAAAGTTTGGCATTCGCCTTCAGCATCATCTTCAAACACGGCCTAAATATTTTTATGTAACACAGTTTGAAATTAAAAAAAAACGAAATTTTTTTCATAAATTGTTTTTTGGGCCAGCTGATTCCATTTTATATTTCTAATTATTTATAAACATTCTTATATACATACATACGTACGTAAACCTTAAAGTGCATAGAAATATTTAATACTATTTATTGCCTCCAAATTTAATAGGTTTATTTAATACTTTATTAAAATAAATTTTAAATGAATTATAACAATTATGTACATAATAAGAAATATGATTTAGTATCCATTTAGAAATGAAAAACCATTCCGATAACCCCTTCAAAATTTATCAGGAGTGTTCTGACAGTTTCAAACTTCGCAGCACAACTGCAACTTTTTCATTGTTATTAAAGTGTGTGATATATGTATGTATAAGTGTGTTTTATTTTTTAATCGAACTTCGAAAAGTTTTCGAACTGGACTTTGGAAAATGCCCTAGTTTTGGATAAAAAGTAAACCAAGTTGCTTTAGCGACGCCAAAATTGTAACTACAATGAAATTGCCATCGATTGTTTTACATGAAAATATCATATGTACACAAATAGGCGCAGTATTTATAGGAAAGTATGTGGTTAGTTCTAACAATTGCGTGGGACTGCTTTTGAATTCTGAGCCATTTTCTCTTACAATTGTTGCTGCTGTGTAAACCAGCAAAATAATGTTTGATACAAAATATTATAATTCACAGAACCGTAAAGTAAAAAAGTGGTTTGAGCTATTCCACAAGTTTGCTAAATTACTACTTACATATACATACATACATACTTGTTTGATTTCCACAATTTATTTACATGCACGCGAATTCTATATAAATTATGAATTCTTTAATTGCACTTTATTTTCTAATGAAACTACATATATATATATATTTTGCACTGCACTTATTTCTTTTCCTTTTATATTAATTGAAAAAATTGCCTTTTATTATTAATGATAGTGAAAAAAAAAATACACAAAAGACTGCAAAAATTTTGCCGCGCTTTATGTAGAAAACTTTAAGCAGCAACGCCACCTCCAAATTCTATGACACACAAGTTTTCCTTTATTTGATTTATGTTGTAATTATTTGAAAAATTTCCCGCACACTTTCACAATCAATCTTTCTTTTGGTTGTAAACAACTTAATTAATTATTAATTTAGATTTTTAAGAGGAGCCTGCAAGTGGCTAAACCAATAAAGAGATGAAAAATACAGCGAACTAATTTATTGTAACCTTCATCTATAACTGAACATAACGATTATAAGTACATACCCACTACTGTGTCGTCGATAACTGCGCTCAAATATGTATGATTTTATCATCTCTATTGCTTTCATTAATAAACAGCTGGTGGCAATTTCTGGTACCAAGGGCAGATACAAAACTATAAAATATATAAAACTTTTATTTCAAATTAATTTGTTACCGAAAAATGTCTGAAGGAGCGAACGTTCGCCAGAACTTACAAAGTATTCCATCAATATTTGAAATATCAGCAGCTGAAACTTTGGACAATCTTATCTATCCAGCATTGAGCAAGATTTTTGATTATTTTGGTCTACATTTGCACTTTAAGCTTTGGCATACACGGCATGTAAAGGAAGAGCTATCGCCTTTAGTGACATGGCTTTTACAATACTTATATTTGCATAAACGAGGCTCATCATTTGGCGAGAGTTTCTATGGTTTGCATCGGGCAGACACTGAGACGGGGCAATTGTTGAGTAGACAAAAAATGTTTGTATCCGCTACTGTATTAACATTAATGCCATACGCTGAAAGAAAATTAAGATCAAGAGCACAAAATGAAAATGTCTCCAAGTGGGAGGAATACTTGTTGAAATTATTGCATGCGTATAAAGCATCGAAAGCTGTTCACACATTTTTGTATATAACAAAGTATGCCGCTAGCCATTCGCTTGTATTTAAAGCTTTAAAATTGACGTTGCGTTATCCAACAGAACCGCCAAAGGACGACAAAGCAACTTACATTGTTTTAAAACTTTTAGAAGTGTTGGCATTCTTCTTGCAATTTGTACAGTGGTGGTACTCAAACGACCAAAGACGTAAAATAGGCGGAAGTTTGGAAAATCCTGAACCATTGCTTGATTCGCAGAATATGTTCCAAAAATGTAAAACACCTGCTGGCGATTGCCCAATTTGTTATATGAAAATAGAAAATCCAACTGCTTGCTCAGTATCTGGTTATGTTTATTGTTGGAAATGTATTGCAACACGTCTAAAGCAGCATTCGTCAACATGTCCAGTAACCGGTTATTCCATAACTATAGACGATTTGATACGCATATATGAATCTTGATTTTCTTTAACACTTATAAGCCCACAAGGCTTAAAGCAGGGAAATAACTTAAGTACATATTAGAGATTTGGTTAAGGTTTCGTTAATTGTTTTCTTTTTATTTTAGGAGCTATTGTTTACTAAATTCCTTATTTAATAATTTGTAAAAAGTGTAAATAAAAGCAACATACTATTTTACTATATCAACAAATACTTTAGCTAAAAGATTTCATCTTGATTCTCTTTGGCCATATCTATTCCAGCTTCTTTCAAAATTCTTTTATTGATAATATTTTTAATATTTGCATTTACATCAGGCAGCAGACCTCCACATCTGGCTGCATGTTCAATTCGTTGTACGACATCAATTTCTCTACGTGATGATACAAGATTTGTGACTAAACATTTTTGCATGTTACCCACACGTCCAATACGACCACTGCGATGTATATAATCTGATATGTGCAAAGGAAAATCGTAATTTATAACATGTCGAGCACGAGTAGTATCTAAGCCACGACTTCCAACATCTGTGGTAGACAAAACATCACATTCTCCATTTTGGAATTGTTCAAACCGTCCTAGCCGTATTTTCATCAGCATATCACCATTTAAATTTAAACAATTTATTCCGCTGTTGTTCAGAAATATGGAAACGTAGTCACAGGTGGGAGTTCTGTTCGAAAATATTAATACAGGCCGTCTATGTGACATTTCTTTTTTTACTATTGTCAACAGATGCGCTGGTCGATCCGATTTGTTTACTCGCATAAAACGTTGGTCAACATGAGGCATTATTTTGTGTAAGTACGGGCTAACTATTTCCTGGATTGTCTCTACATCAATAACTCGGTGAAGCTGTTCACTGATGTTTGTGGGCATAGTTGCAGAAGCCAAAATTAATTGCGTGCCAATGTTGCCTTCATTTTGTGCCTTATTTTTATGGAACTAGAAAAATTGTTTAATTTAAATAAGAGTCCAGAGATAAACTTACACAAAATTGGTTTTGCAAGAAATGATGAATGAAGAAAGCTTGCAAAACTACATTGCTGATTTCAATTTCATAAAAAAAGGACACGAAACAAAACTTACCGGAAATCTCTTTAAGAAATGCAACAATTTATCAGAAAAACTGTCATCTAGAAGAGTATCGGCCTCATCCAAAACCACATGCCTGACGAAATCCATTTTGTAAATGCCGGTTGTAACAAGTTTGCTTAGTGCTCCCACAGAAGCCACTACAATATCCACTTCGCCAAATTCAGGATTTAGCATTAGCTGCTTTGTGTTGCCACCCAAAATGGTCTTCACATTCACCTCCAAATTACGACTCAATTTTTTAATCACCTCGCTTATTTGGGTAGCCAACTCTCGGCCTGGTGTGAGTATAACAGCCAGAGGGCAGTTAAGTTTACGTTTGTCCGATACTTGCGGTTTGCGTTCAATTACCTTCTGTATCAGGGGCATTAAATAACATAAGGTTTTTCCACATCCCGTTTCTGCTGCAATTAACAAATGATGATTTTCACTTAGTTTCGGCCAGCCTTGGCACTGAATATTTGTTAAAGCTTTTACATCAAACTCCGTCTTAAGATTTTCTATTAATATGCTATCAAATTTTTGATTGGATTTTTGCAAAAACTCTTCGACATCAACCATCTCCTCCGATTTGTCTTGCTCGCTGACAGTGGCATTGATTTGGAACCAATCGCCTTTTGATTTGTTATGTAACCAGCCAGAAGAAGCCAATGGTACCGAGCCAAACTTACAATATTCCTCCAGCGGTTTCAACAGATTGAAGCTATTTCTTTTGCAGCGCACAAGCACAGGACCTTCCTCAGCCTTTGCTGTAGTACGTTTCGTTTTAATTGAAGCTTTTGTGGCTGCACAACGTTTAAGGCTCGGTGAATACAACGTTCTTCTCAATATTTTTAACATATTTTACTAATCTTTTTGTTATTTAATTTTATTTAAAATTTTGCAGTTGTTACACCGGCAGCGTGTTGTTTTAATATTTTGTTGTTTTATGAACAGCTGATCAGTTTATTTTGCTCACTGGCCTTTAGCCGTTATCGATAAAATGGACGGATTTTTTTTTATCATTGAATCTGGCAATGATGTTAAAATTCAGTTTAGAAAGTTTTTTATGCGAGTGAGTTGCGGCAAAGTTTAGTTTTAATTAAAATATTTTCGTTTAGTATTTACAAACGTAAAAATGTGTTTAACAGTCATTTCCGACTACTATCAACTATTTAGACATGCTGCACCCACAACATGGAACGGGTAGTACATATTCGGCCATGTATGTATGTATGTCGTTACTTTAATTTAGATAATACGTACCCAGCCAACATTTGCTGGAGGAGAAAAAATAAACTGCAAAATCCGAATGCATGCAGGTATGTGCGTATTTGTTTTAAGTGCCATTTAAAATGTTGAATCCTACAAGAAGAACGTTTAAGCTTGTACCTAAAAAATCCTAATATATAAATTTTGTTACTTGGTTTAACCTGAATATCATATATAGACAATTTGTGTCTAAAAGTTTATTAAATATGTGATACATTATTTAGGAGAGGTATATATTACAGATAATGTACTTATAAATACTATATAACTTAATATTTACATACGTACTGTATGAAGCTGAAAGAAAAAATTAATACATTTACACTTATTTAATGGCCACTGGCATTCCGCATCAGACTAAGATGTGGTGCTGTATTGCAGCGGTTTTGGTGTTGAGTTGTTACAGTCGTTGATCAGTTTGCTGCAAAGGAACTGTTAGAGTTTCTGAGATTCAGAGGTTGTAAATGCAGAGTAGAACCACATAGAAAAACAGAAATTATGTGCTAAAGCTGATTTGTAACCGATAAAGAATCAAATATTGAGATTATTTGTCTGCTAATGTTTAGGGTATCTACCATCAACGAAACGTCGGCATATACGAGTAGACAGCTGGAAAAAAAAAAAAAAAAAAAAAAAATTGCTAAATATTTTGTTACTATTCGGTTTCTTACTTTGATCTGCACGATAAAATAAACAATAAAAATGCAAAATAAGGGGCCAATACGTGGTGCGTACATAAATATGTACATAAAACAACTCGAATTTGAAGTTATTTAAAAAGCAATCGGGTGTGTTTTAATATTGTTTAAATCTTAGTAATTCACTCACAACCTGTTATAAGAATTACTGACTAAAACAAGTTTTATTATTATATACTGAAAATTTATAGGAGGGCCAGAGAAGTTGGCAATAAAATTTTATTTTTGTAAAACTTAAGAAGCGATAAAAAAATTAGCAAAATTTTAAAAGTCTCAGAAGTGTTTCTGTTCTCGTATTAATGAACTTATAGAAAACGAGACTTTAATCATAAATAAATATGTATCTTTAGTAGAAAACTGCCTAAAAGTATGCTAAGCAAATCTGAACATCATTACTTAAAGGTACTTTTAAGGCTTCGTTACATTACCATCATGTGTGAATTTTCTTATGTTCTCAAAGGACTCACAAAATAAGAAAAAGGTTTGTCGTTGTTGCTATTGTTAATGGCGAAACTGCCTAAGTTTTGGGCGAATCATGTGTGTTGATGATGTTTGTGTGCCTGTTAACTTATTTTGTAGCTTTAAAATTTTGGGTTGCCGTGCTAAGACTTTCTATTGAAAACTTAACCAAATGAAAAAAACTTATAAAATGCTGTTTATTAACCAGCACAGGCTTTAACTCGTTCTTAACATATTTAAATTTGGCACAACATGAACACATGAACAACATGATTTCTCTTGTTAAGTAAAATTTAAAGACCTGTTAAGTCACACCTTCATCCACACACGTGTATTCACTTATATGAATGCTTTTGTTACTTGTGTTTGTGCGTTTTACAACTTATGAAACAAGTTTTACAGTAAATTTATTGGAGCCGTTTTCTTTTGTATTTCCATCACCTTTTTTTTTTTTATTCAAATGTTAACTTTCGCAAATCGTTTCATTTACATATTTATGTGCACAATTTGTTTACGTATAGATAAATAAATAAAGTTAACGACTTGACAAGCAACATATTCAGCACATACACACATGTAATAAGCACCTGTGCTCAGTCGTACGAATTACAAGGGTTAATTGACAAGCCATCTGCATACGTGAGCGAATAAACGCATCTGCCTGCTTTAAGCACCAGTCACATTTTTATAAGCATCTGTTTAATTCAGCAGACATTAAGCACTTAACGACGTGTAAAGCCTTCTTCTTGTTTGATTATGGTTTCTTGATCCATTTAAAGTCTGTGGATACATCAAACAATTTAAAACATCATTTTCATTTATAACAATAATATTTTATTTCATTTGTTGTCCAAAATTATATATGAATTACAAAACTATATTTGAAATGAGTTGAATGTGGTGCCTGAGAAAAACGAATATCTGGACGTTATGGCCTTATTTAAGTTACAGTAGACCCCCAATAGTACGTATTATATAATGTCAGGTTAGTAAAGCATTAAAATATCCATCATTAAATATGCACGTGTTTTGTTTTGTGGTCTTATTTATAACGCCTCATCTTGTATAAATCTCCACAAAAGTGTCTGTGTAGTTGCAATATTTTGCTGTCAACATCACATTGAATATATTTTAATGTTCAATTTTCGACAAAACCCCACCCCTCCATTGGTCGCTACTCTGTAGCGGAGTTTTAGTGCAGCTGCTGCAGCCTAAAGTTGAGTCTTGTGTTTTCTTAGTTGACTCAAATAATCCACACCTGCCCCAAATTTCATATAAAAATTTCCCACTTCCAAGGCTTTCTACAATTTTTCGTTTAATTTCTAAAAAAGTTACTTCTTGTGGCGTTTTTTTCTTTACTTTAAACATTTTGTATGTGTCAAATATAGAACAGGCGACACCAAACACTCGCTTTTACTATTAAATTCGAAAGCAACTGACTAGATCTTTGACAGTTGATGTGGACATAAAAGTGAAGTAAATCATTAAAAAAAAACTATTGCTATAGTTTTTATTGGAAAGAAAGAAAATTTTATACCTTCAATGCAACAATTATATGTATCTGTAGGTTTTCTTATCTATTTTAGCCTCAACGCACATGTGCTGCAAGTTGTTACTGTAACAGCTGTTCATTCACATGCCTGAATTCTCATTACTTTGCTTTATTTACATATATGTATAACATATTGATAAGCTATTGAAAATAATAATTTAATTGAACCAATCACTGTGTCTTCATTGCTGCCATGACACAATAGAGAAACTTGTTAGCTTTATAGCAACCAATTGAAATGGAATATAATTAAATAATAAAATTTCTTATTAATTTGCTTTGCCAGTTGTTTTATTTTTGCTTCAAAAGCAAATAGATATTTATTGTCAACGAAACGGCAAACAAAGCAAAGGGAGGAGTTTGTGAAGTTTATGAAGCAAATTTAGGCATTAGACTGATGATAACTGAGACATTTGACGCTGGCAGCGGTTCCAACATTTTGTGATGGTAGAATAAAGTTTCTTGTTTTCAATTTTCTTAACACATGAAATGCTGAAGGCACTAAAATGTTGTTCAATTGCCTGTTTTGTAACTCTGCAAATAATTATCACAAATCAAAACCTCACTTTTAACAAACTCTTATGTTAAACGTGTGCCGTATACGTAATAAATAGGCCAAGTTAATATTAATTATACGCGGGAAACTTGATGAAATTTGCCGTAAAAAACTAAGAAAGTTATAGAGCAGAAAACAAATTAAAGTCACGCAACTGTAAAAATTTGTACAAAAATATAAACAAAAAATATTCACTTTTCAAAAGCATTAACACAAATTGATGGTAAAACACTAGTAAACAATCAACATCAATTTTAATTTTAATTTGATTCTATTATTCATTCAATTTTAAGCTGAGAGAAAAAAAAAACAACAAATTAAATGTTTCAATTTAATGTGTAAATAAAATAGTTTGTTGAATGAAAAATTCAAGTACTGGTTAAGACAAAAGGTAATAAAAGTAACAAGAAGAAGAAGAATAAGAAGAAGAAGAAGAAGAAGACGATGCAGAAAACTTACTGGCTAAACGTTTTTATAGTACAATAGACATAGAAATGCTAATATGTTGGATGCTCTGTTTTAAGTGCCATGGAAAGAAGATGAAGTAGAAGAAGAAGAAGAAACGAACTGGCATAATTTGTCAAGAACTTAATTAAGCTTAAACTTTTCTTGAACACTCACACACGGGCAAAATTGTTGTTGTTGTTGTTTTTTTTTTCTAAACAGGCACCTTCATTTCTTTATCGGTCGGTGCCAAGATTTCAATCGCTCCGTTGTAAAAACACAGGATTTTTGTTCGATCTTTGCTGTGTTCATGGTCTATTATTTGCTGAGATTTCTTAAATCTACTGGTCCGGAGTTACAGACATTTTGGTCGCACAACATGTTTATGGCATTGTAAAGCAATATATATATATATATATATATATATACAGTGGATCAATAAAGTTTAGGCACACCATGATTTTCGCGAAGGATACGTCAATAACTTTATTTCTCCTTAACTTGAAAATAAAAATTTTGATATCGTTTTATAGATCGATCGTTGCATTAACCATTCAACACAAAAAATATTTCATATTTTATTATTTCTAAGATCAAACGTATTAAAAACAAAAAAATAACGTAAATGCATGTAAAAAAAGTTTAGGCACACATGTGAAATTTTTTTATATATGAGTGATTTTTTCACATTTAATATTTGGTTGAACCTCCTTTGGCCTGGATAATTGCTTCTAAACGGCGAGGCATACTTTTTGCCAAGTTAGATGTTTCATCTGGCGTAATATTTTCCCATTTTATACGAAGGGCATCTTTAAGTGATTATTTTGATGTAATGTGATGCTTTCGTATTTTTTTCTCCAGTAAGTGCCAAATGTGCTCTATGGGATTCGTATCTGGCGACTACGGGGGTGTTTTTAGCTGTTTGCAATGGTAGATAAGCCATTCCTGCACAAGATATGACGAATGTTTTGGGTCATTATCTTGTTGGAACAAGAACTTCCCATCTAAACTTAGTTTTGCAACACTTGGAAATAAATTTTCTTTTAAAATATTCAAATAAGAATGCTTGTCCATTTTATCGTCTATGAACACAAGGTTTCCCACTCCAGATGCCGCTATACACCCCCACACCATAACATTACCACCACCATGTTTCACTGTCTTAACAACATTATTTTCCTGAAGTTCTTTGTTTGCTTTTCGCCAAATTTTTTGTGGACCATCCGAACCAAATATATTAAACTTTGACTCATCGCTAAATATCACGCTATTCCAGAATGCTTCAGGCCGATTGATATGAAGTTTGGCGAACTCGAATCTCTTTTTCTTATTTATATCAGAAAGCAGCGGTTTGCGACGTGGAACTCTGCCATGATAACCAGCTTTGTATAGCGTATTCCGTATTTTTTGCGGATTGAAATTTTTTTTAAAGCCTTGCTGCATTTCTTCGCACAACTTCACAGCTGAAATCTTTGGGGTTTGAGCCACTGCAGCAACAATCATCCTCTCCTGGCGTGGTGTAAATTTTTTTTAAATTACCGTTATGATAGCAAAACAAAAAGGCACACACAGTATGTGCCTAAACTTTTTTTTACATGAATTTACGCACTTTTTTAATCTTTAATGCGTTGTATCCAAGAAATAATAAAATATCAAATGTTTTTTGTGTGGAATGGTCAATAAAACGATCAACCTATAAAACGATATCGAAATTATTTTTTCAAGTAGAGGAAACACAATGTTATTGACAGATCCTTCCCGAAAATCATGGTGTGCCTAAACTTTATTGATCCACTGTATATATATATAAAGGCTGAAAAAAGAATGAGTTTTTTGCTTGCTGGCATCTCCATTTTCAGCCGTCATGAACGCATAAACTACAACGCCTTTAATTGAATTGAAAGGCTATATTTAATTAACATTTCGCCCAGCAAAAGAATTGCTTTCCTTTTCCTGGATTAAAAATGCTTTACAGAGATTTCATATCATAGAAAAAGAAAAGAAAAACCTGAACTTAAAACGAAACAGCTGCAGAAGAAAAGCTGCTGCCAGTGAAGTATTTGTTGTAACAGTTTCTTATTGCCACACAATAAACAATCTTTTCCATTCCGCCAGTATTTCAAGTAACAAATTTGAACAAATAACTTTTGTATTCCATGTGTATTTGGGGTATAAAAAGCGATTTGAATGAACGTGAAAGTTTAAGTCTAAGAAACATGTAGATTATGTGAACGACAAAGAAAACCGAAGAAGATTATACTCGTACATACTAAAGACGTGCACGAGTTTAGGCAAGACCATTTACAAAACACATACAGACATACATATATAACTTAAGCAGGATCATATTCGTGCAGCATGCAACTCATTTTGTACTGCTCTCTTGCCACTCTATATATCTAGTTTGCAGTATCACACTGTAACAACTTCTGGCAGAGCAAAACACAAACACGATTATCCAATAGATATAAAAAAAGAGCAAAAAATTGCAACTCTGCAGACCTTTAGTACGTACATACATATATATCAAATATATGCTCTCAGGTCAGCTGTTTTCAGTGTCAGTACAGAATTGTAATGTTTTGTTATGGCTGAACTCGCATTTAAGCCTCCTTTCAGGAAATATGAATTTGTATAGCAAAGAAAGTCGGTAAAAAGAAAACAAAAACTACACATCTATCTTTATATTTTATAACGTTCGAGTCAACCTACTAATCCAGGTACGAGTACAAACAAATCTGTGGTCCTAGACAGTTGTTCACGTGTTTTTGTATTGAGAGTCCTTAAAATACTAATTTTATTAACATCGAACGATGTTGGCGTTGTTCAACTTGACGCCGATGGAAAATAGCGCTGGCGTTGTTGTTAAATTTGACGCTGGCGTTGTTGAAATCGACGTTTACGTTGTTAAACTTGATTTTGCAAAAATGATTTTTATAAAATGGGCAGCTCAATTTAATTTTGTAAGAAAAATTCAGCCTATTGACATCTCAATTGAATTTTATTTTAAATGGACAAAATATGCTTTTAAACCCATTGAAGTTGGTGCTTAAGCAATATTTTTTTTCTCCCTCTTTCTCCCTCTCTCTCTCGCTTTCATGAAGGCGCCAACAAATTACAGAGTGTCAAAAAATTATCTGTACAAGACTTTTGTATGCAAACAACGACTGAATCCATCTTTAATATACGAAATTGGGCGTCTGGCGCTAAGAAATGCTGAAAATTATTTCAAAAATTGTATTTGATAAATTTATTTTTAAAAATCTTATACTTTGTATGGAAATGAAATTAAGGCGATTAAAACATTTTAAAGCAAAATGAAGAATCGTTTTTTAACATCAGCTTACAAAAGCTAAGAAGAAAAAAACAAATTTCAGCTCTTGACTAAAATTAATTTTTTTTTTTTAAATTTTCAACACAATATTGCCCTCAAATTTTGAAATTAGATTCTATTTCCAAGCACTGTGCGTTGTTATGTTAGAGTATATATAATATACATATTTACATTTAAAAAGTAAAGACAAAATCGAAGTATTTTTCCCTCCAGCAGATTTGAGACTTCTAAAGTAAGCGGAAATGTAAAATATTATAACAGAAAATATGAATGATGGATGGATGTTCTTCTATTTGCGATTTGCGAACTACAGAATTAAAAAAAAAAAAAATCTTAACGCAGTTTTTTCAACATTTTATTAAAACGTTGTCATGTATCCGAAGGGAATAAAAATCTCTACGCTGAATAAATGCTAAGAAACAAATTCCACTAAGAACAATTATCTCTCCTCAAATTTCCACTTCTTGTCTTTCCAGTTCTTATCAAATAGAATAGAAACTTTAGGCGCTTTTCGTTGCTGATAGGCGTTTATTTTAAATTAACTTTTATTTGTTATTGGCTTCTGTAGCAAAGAAATTATTCTGCTGGCTGGATGAGTAGAAGATAAAGCTTAAGAATTATTAAGCAAGTTTTGAATTCTGTCATATAAGTCTGGGTCATGTAAAGTTTGAAGTCACCGCAAACCACTGAATGGTTACATGATGCCGAGTTCGAGACCAATTGAGTGCTGATGAAACAGCAAGTTGTTCCTCAGCTAAGAAATATATTTAGAATTGCGTTTCTGTCTTATATCAAATAATATAAATCCGTAAACCTGTTACATGTAATTACAGCAAAAAAAAAAACTAAAACTAAAAGAAAATGTCTGTTTTTGCAAAAAAAAGAGGATTAAAAATGTATTAAAAAAAAAAACATGAAATTTTTGCCAAAGAAAAGTTTTACAGTTTAATTCCAGCAATTGTTCTTGTTACTGTTGCTGCTACACTTTTCTTGGTCCTTCCGGTTTTCCCCAAAATCCTTTGCAAGGCAGAAATTGTTTGTCAACAGATTTCGCAATATTTCCAGCAACATGCGAGGCAGTTAAATTGAAGTTTGTTCTGTGCCAAAACACATTTTGTTTGTTGAAATTTTCATTTCTGGGCAACACAAGTTTTTCTTTAAATAAGTAAAATTGTCCTGCATTTGCATGATTTAACAGCTGGTGTGTAAACAATGACCGGGCTTATATAAGAATTTCATGTTAATTTAACAAGATTTCTTATTAAAGGCAAGGATTTTTATTTAAAATCGTAACAATATTAAAACAATTACATTCCCATAAGAAGTCAAAGCTGAGCGCGTTTCGCTCTGTGTATTATAGTTTAAATGGTCAGATTTTGTACTGACACAATTAAACTTTTATTTTAGTTAACAAATGCCACTTAAACGTAAACAATAATTTTCGTGCTCCATTAGCAATTTTCTCAATAGGCGTAATTACTCGGAACTGTGGAATCAATTAATGCCGTTTCCACTATATAAAACAATATGTTACTTTTTTAAGGTTTATGTAGTTGCCACAAAATTCGATGCCAGCCACTTAAATTCTCGTGAAGCCAGTTGCATTTTCTTTTCGAAATTGGCCCTGAGATAAAGCGAAACCCTGTAGTAACTGAAGCAGTTTGTGTGTTAATTACTTTACGAGAAGGTACCGGCATAGAGAAAATAAAACTCACTAGTCCAGAAAAGTCTTTACAAAAGTAACAGCTTTAAAAACGTGTATATTTTGAACGCTTACTGAATTCGTGTTTCCACTGCTTTGCCACGAAAAGATTAACTCTGTTATTAAATAAAATTAATGCTGGTGAAAATGATTTGCACAAAGCTTTGAATTAAAGACTTCGCTAAACTTTGTATTGAAGAGAGGCACAACCACCGAAGGAAGCAAATGATGGAAGAAAGGGAAAAATTACAATCAGGTCAATAGCATGTCAATGATTAAATTAATTTCATTTGTTAAAGGCAAGTATTTCGTTGGCCTTATTTCATACAAAGCCTTCGATTTTGAATACGTAAGAGTCGGATTGAAACCATTTTTACTATATATACACTATATATATAGCATAGTTTAAGGCATAACATATATATGTGCCGTGTAAATAATGGTTTTTGGCTTTAATAACATCAAACCAGCAAATACATTTTGCAGATTTCTTTTGTCACTATAAACGCCTTAACAGATTGCCAGCAGAATTTTTCTCTGTGCAGTAGTATCATATTATTTGGCTAAAATTTTGCTACACCTATAAGAGCTATGGAAATAAATAGAGAACTGCAAGTTGTAAGTTCTTAAAATAACGATTTTCTAACACGTGCCACAGTCTGGTTGCAAATAAAATATAAGTGATGTGGGGCATGCTGCTCTTAAACAACAAGTTCTGCTCGTTCTTAAAATAATTTTACTTATTTCCTTAATAAATTTTTTACTTTTAAGAAAACATACTTAGACATATTAGTCTGCTTTGCCTGTAAAAGATTACTTCCATTTTCTTTACGCCTTAAGGATCGTAAGAGAAGCATTTGTGGGCGCGGATGTATTTCAGTCATTTGTATTGTCAGTGTAGTGTTGTTTTCTTAAACTACACGTATTTATTTAATATGTAGTTCTTTTTTTCTTTTGAAGATTCGCTTTTTTTCTGCTCGTTACTCCAAGAGGAAAATTTCCAGCCACTTTTTGTCTAAGAAAATTTTACAAGTACACAAAACTAAAAGCTTTCACCAAAAATATGTGCGTGCATTAAGAGAAATCTTTGCAAAACTGAAAATTCATTCTTTCTACGATAGGAAAAAGCAAAACTTCATCAAACAAACATGCACAGTGGGCCAAATGTTATCTGTTTATATAAGTGTTAACGTACACACACACTAATGACATAAATTGAGTCGTTCGTGCGTCATCTTCCAAGTTCATCACATGGATGACTTGCAAACGCAACACTTCTTTAATAATTGAATTAAAGGTGATTATTATATTTTAGAGAAAGAAAAACATATTCCCCTCTATTACAAGAGTCGTCATCGTCGTTGAATACTCAGTATTTGATATACCTATTTAATATGCAAGAGAATTGGTGAACCTTTTCCTTTCAAAAGTATTAAATTATCGAAAGTATTAAATAGCAGGTGAAATATTTTGATGTCGAGTTGCTGTATCGGCAATTAAATAAGAGATAGATAAACAAAAGCGCAACTTTTTGGAGTTATTGCTGAACTTATACATACAAATTGAAGGAGTAGACGTAAATGCGAGTATATCGATCACCAAATAGTTTGAATTTTTAAGGCTTTTAGCAGAAGAAGTGCCTAAATTTGCCACTATTAAAACTGTTCAAATCTGTTCAAATTTTGGAAACATTAAAATGATTTCTTCTAATTATATTCATCCTGTATGTTTCTGTTCAAACAGCAAGTGACAAAAATATTATTAAATAATGGCATTTTTTTTGTTATAAAAGTTTGTAAGTCTTTCGGCCCAAGAAATGCTCTTATAGCTTTAAATTGGTTCTATATTTTGCTCGCCACTGTAGCCATTAGTTTATAATTTTTTCCCCGTTTAGATTGAATAGGTGTTAGTGATAATGAGTTTTTAAGTGCATTTTTAAAATTTACTACTTTTTTTGAAACTCAAATATAGTTTTTTTTTTTAAATTTCTTTTTTATTATTTTTGAAATTTTTTTCTCCAACGAAAAGAATTTTGAAGTAGAGTTTGATGTCTTTGAAACATGTCGCATTAAAACTTAAACTTTTCATGGAAAATCTTTTAATCTTCTTTTGTTTCTTTAATAATGAACTCCTATTTTAAGCATTTATTTGCCGGCTGTTAACCCAGCGTACATTTTGTTGGTATTTTGTAGTTCAATTGAAATTTGAAAATTTGTTTGAACACAATTTTTTTTATTAAAGCAAAAATATATATTTTTGGAATTTCTGTTTTCTTGTCGCACTGGCAACTGTTGCGGCTTATCAACAACAGATGGATGCAGAAATGTGTAAAATTCTGAAAATAACTCTCCGTTTCGATAAGAACTTTTCAGTATTTGTTTAATTAGATGTATTAAAATGTATCAATTGTGTCAGGGAAAGGTAACGAAGCTTAAAGCACATTTAATGTGGTTAAATGTTTCAGCTTTTGTAAGACAAAAACAAATCTAATGTCATATGTGATTTGAAATCGTGTGATTTTGCGTGTGAGTTACAATAAAATTAAACTGGAAGTGAAAGTTAAAATGGAAGTGTCGTGAAATTTGTGGAACAGCACAATATTGTACGTGTGATTTTGATGTGTACAATTTGGGATCACATGTGATTTGAAATCAGGTGGTTTTCCGATCATATCTATATATTTTGCATGCATCTGCAGGGAATACGTTAAATGTTTATTTAGCCACTTCCATTAAATTAAACTGGAAGTGAAAGTTAAAATGGAAGTGTCGTGAGATTTGTGGAACAGCACAATATTGTACGTGTGATTTTGATGTGTACAATTTGGGATCACATGTGATTTGAAATCAGGTGGTTTTCCGATCATATCTATATATTTTGCATGCATCTGCAGGGAATACGTTAAATGTTTATTTAGCCACTTCCATAATTTCTTCAAAGTTTTTGCTTTTTCAAGGCCATACATAAATGACTAAAAATTAGAAAAATGTTTAATTGTAAATACCAGATCCACTGGGTAGCAGGTTTCAACTCGGCTTGGCCACTCCGTTTTCTAGTGCTTTGAAGGTTTCATAGGGTTCTCTGAAAAGAGAATGTTGCACTTTGGAACTTCCAAAACGAGCTGCTTTGTATTGTAAGATTGAATCCTTCTGGTTGTAGAATCATATGAAATTGTAAAAATTTAATCCAATATTTTGTTCAATTAAGTTTTTTTTTCCTGGGTATTTGTATGTGCAAACAGATTATGTGTCTGTATGTACATGTAAATGCTTTTTCGTAATTGATTACATCAGCACATACCGCGTTCAAAAGTATGCCCGTATAAAATTTGTATTAAATATTATACTTAAATAAGCAAACAAACATAATGTGCTATAAAAGTAAAATTGGGGGCTTCATTAAAAATTTCATTCACTTAACGAACGACAAGGGGGAAAATTGCGAGCTATTCACTTATTATAATTTTTTTATGATTTCAAAATAAATCTGTTTCTGATTGACTGCTTTTAATGTTGTCACTTTATTTACAAATAAGAATAAACCTTTAATTTAATATTCATTGACGTTAAAACGTTTGTGAATTGCACTTAAAAGCTTTTAATTTTTTAACATTCAAATACTTGAAATAAGATTATAAAAGTAAATAAATCAATTATATTTGTACTTTTGTGCAGAACCAAATTTTGACGAAATGTTATTTATTTGTTTTTAAGAAAGTTTGCATTTTGAAAGCAAATATTTAATGATTATTAAACATCGATATATATCTGGTTTCGACAACTAGTATTTGTGATGAAAATTGTTCAAAAGGGCGCCGAACAAACAACCAAAATTGGAAACTAATTTAAAATTTTTGCGTAAAAATACTGTTTCCTGCTGCGAAATTAATGCGCTCAATGAGCTCAAATGAAAATTAACTTAATATTCATAATTTAATAAATAAAATTTTTTTAATTTTTTTAATATTTTTTTTTTTTTTTTTTTTTTTTTTTTTTTTTTTTTTTTTTTGTAAAATAGATTGCAAATAAAACAGGTTACAAAAAAAATTTGGTTTTTGTGTATTTCTGTAAGTTTTATATGTTTTCTGATTTTTATTTTTCGAGACCAAAATAAAAGTCATTTTTTGATTTGTATATTTTTTCTTCAAGCCAGAAAAATTTTTCTTTTAATTTTTGAATAGAAATGATTAAAGCAATTTTTTTCAAATCACTGGAAGTCTAAGAACAAATAGAAAGTCTCCAATCAAGCTTCGCAGTATTTGTAGTAGTGAAAACAGTGCAAACACAAGAACACTGCTGGCGAGAAGGCCGGGTGGTCTGCCGTTCAGTTCCATGTTTTTTAAAATTTTAATTTTACAAATTCTTTTTTAGTGAAAATGGAAAATTTATGTATATATATAATTTTTTGCCATAAAAAGCATAAACTAAGATTCTTTCTAAGCTATTCCAAGTTTTTCAGGATATTTTAAATTAACTCGAAATGCTTTTTGTGGCAACCCTGAGCATATGATAAACAGATTTCACAATAGCGTCTAAGAGCGTCCTCCAGTTTTATTATTGGCTTAACTTTTGGGTTTGTGTTTGTCCATCAACATTGAAATTTTATGCTTTAATTTCCTGTTATCGACAAACAAATAAGTTGTTCTGCTGTTTTGCTGCCATTTCATAAATCAAATTTTATTTTCCGGTTGTTCAATATAAAAGTTGCAGCATTTTCTTCTTCTGTTCGATTTGATTTAAGGCAGTTGCATTGAAAAATGTTTCGGCACTTGTACAAATGTTGCCGTTTAATAAACCGAGTATTCGCGTGTGCGCATAATTATATAATTCGGCCACAGACGATGTGATTTGCATATATACATACCAAAATGTTATATCAAAGTTTCTGTGAAATTGACATTAAAATTTCATGTGATTTTAAGACGCTTTAATGTTTTTTCAATGCTGAAACCTATTGATTTTATTTAAAGTTCAGCTTAAATGTATGTTTGGTTAATCCCAACAGGTCTTTAAAGTGCATGTTTTTTAATATATTGTAAATATATTTTAATGCCATTTGAAGAAGCAAAGAAAAGTATTAATCAACAATTTCAATATTTCCATATTAATTTGAACATCTCTTCCAACAATAATTTAAATCATTAATTAAATTATAAAGGAGCCAAGAAATTGTTTAAAAGTATTAAAATATTATGATTCTAATTGAGTTTTTTTTCGTCCGTATATGGCTGCATGCAATTTCCTCGTCCTCCTCCTATTTTATCTTTTTTTTTATTTTTTCTTTAAAGGCTTTTTAAGCCGAAAGTTTTGCGAGTTTTTACCCATCAGTTAGAGAAATTTTCTTAGGCTCAAAAGTTTTGTCTTAGAACACGCTTTATGCCGCACAGCTCATCTAATCCCTAATATTAAGGGCAGGACTGGTGGTGTTTGTATTTGAGTATTTTTTCTTGATTTATTCTATATTGTACATTAAATTTATACACGGGGTTTCGTCGTTTATCCATCCCATATAATACATTTCTGTCTGGCTGTTGTGTACAAATATTCCAATTATTTGGTCTGTGCTTTATAAATAATTCCATAGAAATTAACAGCCCCAACCTGATATTGAATACATACATGTGAGGGGGTGTGTTTAGCTCAAAAATGGTTAATGTTTTATAATCAGTTTTTGTTTTGCTTGGCATGCGTGTGTTGTCTGGTGTTCTAATTCGCACTAAAAATACCTGAGAAGATGTAAACATGTCACGTGTGCTGTGAGCGGTTGGCGTTGCAGCAACCTGAATGCCAGCAGCAGAATTCACCAACATTCAGTCACTTGTTCATGTTAAATAAGTTTATTATGGCGGCAACAAGAAAAGCAGCATATCAAAAACAAAAGAGTATTACGAGTACGAAACAGACATTAAGTGTAAATGATAATTTGTCATTCTTCATGCCAAACCAAACCAAACCAAACCAAACCCAACAAACGGTTGGCAAGTTCTTCTATTTAAAGGATTCCAGTCCTCAGCAGTATAGACAGTGGCGCGTGCACGGCGCTACTCCATAATATATTATTCATAAAATTGAAGCAGTTTAAAATACTTATAATAAGATGTTTTAATACTCACTCGTATTACCTCTATACGGATATTTTTCCATTTAAGTTGTTATTGTTCTCGGTTTTAATTAAAACTTTGTGGAAAACGGCGCTTAACAGTTCTCTATTGTCCATCATAATTTGTAAACGCTTTGCTTTTCTCTGGGCTGATAATAATGTTGATGAAGGTGTTTTTTGTATGGCTGGCAGGAATGATCAGCATTCTTATACCCGTCGTTCTACATCTTGTTTTACTGGCTGTCTTTGGTGTTGAGTTTGGGAAACGAGTGTCGTGTCTGTGTGCGGTATTTGTGCGTGTTGCTGTGCATATCTGCCAGCATATTTTTGTTTTCATGCTAATGACCACTTGTAAATGCCATAATTTTTTTCTTTTTTTGCCAAGAAATGTCAAAAGCAGAATATAAATTTTCCAGAACATCTAGATAAACAAAAACGCACATATCGGGTTTCAGTGTTTTTTTTAGCAAAACTAAAATAGTGTTTTAAATTTACGGACCTTGATAAAGGGTTAATAGGTATGATGAATGGAAGTAGAAATACTTGTTGAATAATAATTGAAATGTTGGCAAATAATAATTGAATTATCCTTTAAAGTTAACCCAACCCCACGCCGGTCATCCCAAGAGCTGTCACATCAATTCTAAGTGTTTTCTTAAAACATTTGTTGTTATTTTGTGTGAAAAGCATGAACGAATGTTCGTTGTGCGCTTTAGGGTTTTTGTATTTGTTTTCACTTGGCAACCTTTGCCCTTTCGAGGCGCGTTTCATAACAGCCACCAGTAATGTTTAACATGAATTCATGTTGATTTAACATGAACACTTTTGATAATTAAAGCTCTTGTTTTAAATTCGCTCGTAATCTAGAGAATCTCTCATAAAATGAATTGTTTGCTTAGTTTCTAGTTTGGACTAAAAAACGATATGTGTTATATTTAATTCTTTTAGAAGTACTTCAGAATCAGTTGTGAAAATGTTCGTAGATATATTAAACATATATATCAACGTCTCTTCAACTCCTACTTTAGTCCGTTTATCTTTTCCATTCGGTGTTTTTCTGCAAACTGTTAAAAACATTCTTCTTCTTCTGCTCCTTCTTTTGGCGCTACAGTCCGTAGTGAACCTGGGCCTCAACCAACAAACTTTTCCAGCTGGCACGGTCTTTAGCCAGCGTCCTCCAATTTTGCACATCAAGTTGGTTGAGGTTCCGTGGGCGTCCTCTAATGCGTTGTCCCACAGGTTCGGAATCGAAGTTAAAACATTATAATTCCAAAAAAAAAAAAAAAAAATGCCCAGCAAATGCTTATTATTATATTTTTCTTAATAAAAAGTATAGTTGATTTGAAGAAAATGTGTTTAAAATTCTGTTGGGAACTTCACAAATTCTGCAAAAAATATCATTAGACTTGGGGTTTTTCTTCGAGTGTATGTATGTATATTTATTATTGTTGCAAATTACTGTATTATAATAACAAAATAGTTTTATGTACATATATTATTTTTAAATAAAAATAATATTCTAAAACCAAATAACGAAACGGTTGATAGTTAAATAAATGTTTTTTTTTTTTTTTTTTTTTTTTTTTTTTTTTTTTTTTTTTTTTTTTTTTTTTGCAGGCACTCGTACTTTAAAAGTACTTTAAAAAGTAGTAGTTATTCAGCTCCCCTTAAGTTATTAATGTCTGTTTCTCAGTGGCGCACGCTGTTGGCTCCTCATACGGCTGCAAACGCTTTCATTCGATTGTTCGATACATATTTTTCTTTTGTAACTACCACCTGTTGTTATGGCTAAAACAAAAAACAAATATAAAAATCGTGTATTTTCCCGCTGTTACGCATTGCAAAAACAATATAGTACAAAAAAACAAAAACAGTTTTTGTTTCTTGCTTCTCAGGGCTCTGGCCATTGTGTGGTTTATATGAGAAATATTTCCATATACAGTTTTAACAGTTAAATAAATATTCGTTTTGGTTGAGAAGTTTTGCTCAACATTTACCGTATGAATGGTAAATTGTGGCATGTCTGTAGCCACAGTTTTTCGTTTTACCTTAATGCCATAAATAATACAAACTTTTGAACACAATGCCAGCAAAAACAAACAGGCAAACTCACAGCCGCACACTCACACACACACACACACACACACACACACACACACACGTGCACTTTGACTTGGAACTTATGGCTGTTTAAGTAACAACACAGTTCCTGTACACTAAACAATAAGTTGAAACATTTTGGTGTGTGTGGGTGGGTGGCTGTGCGCTTTTAAGGCTTTAATTCACAAATCTGCTGCACATCTACATAAACAACCGGAATACAAGTGAAAGTTTGCTTTTTGGCAATATTTTCGTAGTTGGTGTCATTATTTAGTAGAGATAGTTGGGTTGGAACAACAAAAAGAGAAAAAGAAACGAACAACATGTATGAATTTATTATAATATGTTGAAGCGAATAATGAAACAGAAGTTAAAATAAATGATACGAAGAGAATTAAGGCATTTCTAATGGTTTTTTTCTGTGGAAAATGTGTGAAAATGTTTCTGAAATTGCCAACCATTGGCATATTAATTTTTTTGTGGGCTTAATGTTGCAAATATGTTTTTGCAATATGACTCACTATATTCTATATATATTGATTGCTCAATTCACAAGCTTTTTTCCGACCTGGCAATTAGTGCCTGTTTTAGGATTGTGAACGTTAATGTTGTCGGCTTAAGCTGGAAGACATTAATACAAGATTTTTACGCCGCCCAGAACTTTTTTTTTGTATTGAGCAAATAGTTTTTCGTATTTCCCTTAATAAGTCGTTCGAGATAGCGAAACAGCTGTTTAATTGCCGAAATGCTAAAAATTGCCTTTGGCTGGTTAAAGCCATTTCTGACTCTATTTCACGAGCCAATTTTCCCTGTTATACGATGTACAATATTTCTTATTTATTAGTTGCCATAAGTAGGAGAGTTGTGAAAATAAATTTAACTTTTTTTTTAGTGTTTATACATATATATTGTATATATATACAAGGTGGCGCAAAAATAACCTTCCGATTTTTTTTGGCTGTAATAAAAAAAAAAAATGAAAAACTTTGATTCGTCTTGTGGATTATTTTTATTTGGTCTTTTAATTTTTTTACATCAAGTCGAGAATATGATGTCATGTAAATGGCCGCCGCCACAGTTGACTGTCATTTGAGCCTTTTTTATGGCATTTTCCATCACTTTGTCCAAAACTTCCGGCGATAGGTCCTCACATTCTTGACGGATATTGTCTTTAAGAGCTGCAAGAGGGTGCGGCTTGTTGACATAAAACCGCGACTTCAAAAAGCCCCACAAAAAGAAGTCTGGAGCGGTGAAATCAGACGATCTTGCTGGCCATTGCAAATCGCCAAAACGGGAGATTAGGCGCTCGTGAAATGCATCCTTCAGCATATCGGTTGTGGCACGTGAAGTGTGTCCCATTGCACCGTCCTGTTGGAACCACATGTTTTCCAATCCCAAGTCATCAAGTTGCGGCAAAACAAACTCGTTGATCATTGTTCTGTAGCGCTCACCATTCACAGTAACCGTTTGGCCCGCGACGTCTTCGTAGAAAAAAGGTCCGATGACTCCTCCAGCGAAAACAGCACACCATACAGTGACTTTGAGCCGGTGTAATGGCTCTTCGTGGGTTACACGCGGATTTTCAGTGCCCCAGAAGCGTAAATTTTGCTTATTTACGTACCCGCTAAGATGGAAATGGGCCTCATCACTCATGATTATTTTTGATGAAAAATCATCTTCCTCTTGGTCGTGATTAAGGATGGCTTGAGCGTATGTTAGATGCAATTGGCGGTCAGCAGCTAACAGCTGATGCACCGTCTGGACTTTGTACGGAAACATCTTCAAATCTTGTAGCAAAATTCGCTGTAAAGACCGTCGACTGACACCCATTTGCGTGGCAAGTCGTCTGGTCGATGTCGACGGCGCTTCCATGACATCCTCAGCTACAGCAGCAATATCCTCTGCAGAACGGCTACTCCGGGGTCTGCCAGGCCTGGCAGCATCTCGTGTTGTGCCAGTCTCTTCGAGGCGAGCGGCTAAACGTCGCAGTGTTTCACCAGTAGGTGTTGGACGGCGACGAAATTCACGTTGTGCCAAAGTCACCGACCGATTATTGGTCAAATAAATAGTCACCAATATTCCGCGTTCTGCAGCAGTGTAGCGTAACATTGTTTATTAATGTGTATTTCGCATGTGTTTACTACACAAATGTCAAAACAGAACTGACATTAGGGGCCAATCGCAAAATTTATAGCATTTTCTGATAGGAGGATTACTTTTGCGCCACCTTGTATATATATTGAATTTTCAAGCTCTTTTATACAAGTAATTTCTTCAAATTTCTGGATTCGAATAATACAAGAGTCCTCTTCAAACTGGCGATTTAAAATATTATTAATGAAACCGTCATATGGCGAAGTTGAGCGATGTGACTTTTAACTAATTGCCTTTTGCTTTTGTATTTAATAATCCTAATAATACATTATAACGAACTTATCGAGTAATAAAGTAATAATTCGTATGCATTATTATTATCGAACATGTTCAGCTCGTCCTTCGTTCATTTACATTCCCACGGAATACTAATTTCGTAACCACGTGCAATTATGAAGATTTTATGCGTATTAATGAAAATTATACTTTGTTTCATGTCGTTTTAATGCAAATGCAATTAAATTAAGTGCAAAACCATATAGAAAGCAGCAGAATTAATTTTAATGCCCAAATAAACACTCGCAACAATCTAAAATCACATGCAAAATGGTGAAGCGTGATGTGTTGTAGTAGGAGTCTGCAAATAAAAAATAAAAAAAAAGAAAAAAAAGGAGTTTGCTGTAGGTTTTATTTAAGCAATTAGTATGGCAAAAATAAAAAGGACGAAAAAGGGGTAAACGAGAAACAACAAGCAAAAGCTGTGTCACATGTTTCAAACTAATTCATGTTAAAAGAACATGTTTTCATAATAACTTTTCTTTTGGCTTGCGGACAAATTGGTTTAATTTTTAGTTAAACTCGAGTTATTTTTTTTTTGCACCAAAAGGACTTTCACAACAATTGGTAAAATATCTAAAGTCTTAGAGAATGCCAGTCCACCGCACAATGATGGAAATCGATCATTTTAACGAAAAACGATCGGTTTCAAAAACATTGTTGCCAATTTTTTGTTGAAATAAATTCGTAAAAAAATTAGTACATAAAAATATGCAGGAAACATAGTGATTATAAACGCATTTTTAAATACATACTTTCAAAACAGATAAAAATCACATATTCACTAATTAATTATTTTGGCATAAAATCAAACGTTTCAGAGGTACAGACATCTTAATTATAGGCAAACTTTTAAAATTAAATTTATCTGGTGTTATATTGTAAAAAAATGCGTTCCCTTCCTTTCGTAACAAGTTATAATGAACTCAGACGATTTGTGCGTTGTTTTAAAATTTCCTCTTTAATTTGCAATTCTAATGAAATCTCTTCAACAGAATTCTTCTGTTATCCTTCATTATATTTTCATTTTCCTATTAAAATGCACACAAATAACACTTGCCTCCCCTTTGAAATTGCAAAAAAAAAAAAAAACACACCATTAAATATTTTCCGTTTTTTTCTGGTCTTAGCACGCACTTGGTTAATTCACTGCTTAAAATATCGCTCTAAAAATAAATCAAATTAAGATTAAAAACTTAGTTATGCGGGGATTTGTTGGGAGCATAAGTAAAAACGGAGGAATGAAAACGTATGGGGAATAACACTGGTGAAATTGTGTTTATGATAAATGTGTGGGTGCTCGTATGTATGTATGAGTTGCTCAAGTATACAATTGCAACAATTTAATGTTCATTTAAGAGGCGCGGGGTGGAGAAAAACTCAAAAAGATGAACTACTTTTGCTGAAAAAAGTTTTATTTAAAATATTTGGTTTATATGCGAAATTAAAGACTGACTTTGGAATATTGTATTGGCTGTTTTTTATTGAGGTATAGAACTTTAAGTTGGCATCACTTTTTTAACTGGCGGCCATTTTGTCAGCTGTCAAGTGATTAATATTTAGTTTGGTTTGCCATTTCATCATGAACAGGTTGACAAAAGAACAACGCTTGCAAATCGTGCAAATTTATTTCGAAAATAATGGTTCAGTTCGCGAAGTTTACCGCAAGCTCCGTCCATTTTATGGTCGACATAATCGTCCATCAGAGCAATTAATTCGGTTAACCATGGATTGTTAATGGAGACCGGTATAGAACCATGACAACCGACTATTTTGTTCCCGAATTGGATGGCATGAATGTGGATGAGTTGTGGTTCCAACAAGACTTTTGAAGCCAACATTCGTGGCGTTATTGCCAACATACGGCCCAATATGCTCGAAAAAGTGGTTGAAAATTGGACCTGTAGAATTGGCTTTATTCGAGCCAGCCGCGGCGGCCACATGCCCGAAATCATATTTAAACATTAATGGCATAAAATTATCCTTCCAATAAAGCCAAATTGATGGACATTAAAACGATTTTCTTGTGTTTTATTTCAATTCGAAGTTCTATACCTCTAAAAAAAACACCCACGTAGGTGGATGTGTTCAGCAAAAATAACTGAACTGAAGAAATTTCTTGGCAATTTAGGTTTTTTTGTTTTTGCCTCTATTTCACTTAAACTAAGGAGTTCTCATGAAAATCTAGACTTGAAACAAAGTTTATTTAGTTAAAACTTATTTGTGTTATTTATTTGCAAATTTCTAAATTTATATCATTTTTCAGAACTCATATGCCAAATGAACTTAAAAGGTGGTACGAAAACAAAGCGGGGACATGCTATTGTATGCAATCACGCTTTACTTTGTTTTAATTCTATTGTAGAACTTGCATTGTCGAAATGTGCAACTTTTTACTTTTACAGTCTTCCAGCAATATTATTAACGAAGATATGATTATTAACAGAAACTATTTTTTTTGCTATTGTATTTGGAATGCGTATCATTAATTAATTGTTTTATTGCTGCAGCCAACAAAGGAAACAAATTTGTTAATTTTATTTAGTTGTAAAATACTGTAATTTCTGCATGTACCAACGTAAGTACATATTTCTTGTTTTTTGTTGTTGTTTATGTGCATAACAATTTATCAATTGGTTGAATTACCAAAATAAAAAGGCGCAATTTATTTCAATGCAAATAATACTTTATCATTCAATTGAGTTTTGCTTTTGTTATAAATAATTGAGAACATTTTTTTGTTTTTGTTGATGGCTTTTATTGGTTAATATGTATCAAAAAAAAAACAAATTTGCAACAATTATTATGTTGGTTTTTGTAGTCGTGTTTTGTATGAATGTGTTATTTTTTCCAAACTGAAAAAAGCAAAAACAACATCGAAATAAAACCTCGTTTTTGGCTAAATCGTCATAACTCCAAAAGTACAATTCCAATATTAACATTATGCGGCGTGTACGCGGCAAATGTTTTAAAGCTTTCGAAGACTTTGATTATGTTTTCTCATAATTAAATTAAATATGTTTTATTTAATATAAAAAACAGCAAATAGTCAGTATAATCGAATGATATGGACGGACAGTTCATGGCTGGCTGGTAAACTCTAATTGCTTTTCATGCTCTATCCGATTCAAAATATTTGAAGACTTTCTTTAAGAAATCATACATACATATTGTATGTACTTGTAGATGTAATTATAATCAAACCAAAAATGTTGGACTTCAACGCTATTCACAAAAGTAACAGCCATTTCTACATTTTAGAAAATAAGGCCATAAAGCAAAATGGTAGTCTCTGTCTAAAGCCTGAATCATGAAAAGTTGTTTGTATTTTTTGCATCTAGATGTACGATCATTCTCGTTTGCCAGTTTTGCTTTTGACACAAAGATTATGTGAGGGTATGATGTGAATAATGCAGAGTCAGTCTTGATTGTTGATGTTCTTGTCTTGAAACTGCCACCTACAAACATGATCGATCATGCTCACTCATTGTATCAAACGTCTTGCCATTTTTGGCATTCATAAAATTCTGGGCGATGTTCCCTGGACACAACATTTGTTTCTTATTGCAAAAGATGAATTCAAGCGTTTTCGCCATTGAGACGTTGTAGTATTCATATGTGTATATTCGTTGTACTTATAACAGACAATTCTCATGTACGGCTGGTGCTTCATAATTTCGTTTGAGGTTATTTGATCGATAATAGGAAAATGGGAATATGTTTATCGGTGACAGCAGATCATCTAGTTCTACTGATTCGGTGGAATATCATCGCAGTGCAGATTTCTATAATTAATTCATTAATCAATTTAATATGTTCCATTGAAATTAGCCCCTTTTTTCCTGTGTATGATGCTTGTTTCATCGTGCTGCCACGATCTGATCAATAGGCTCAATATTATTCGAAATTATAAAAAACAAATTTAAAAAAAAATATATCTATGCAAAAGTTTCATCCAAATTAAATCTCGTATTCTTTATGTTTCTATGTTTGTTCAAATGATGTACATTCTCGTGTCGTTCAATTTTAACGGAATAAAAACAGTGGGTGAAAACAGTGTACAGACATGACACAGAAATTCAGCGTTTTTCACAAGCAGTTTCATTCTGTTTTCGTTTCCTTATATCTTGAAAATGTTTATAATCAAACTTAATTAATAACTAGTAGCTGATATATATAAGTTCAGTTTCATGAAATTATTTCACAATATGACCACAGTACGCCCTACCAAAAAATATATATTATTGCATAGTTGTGGACCGATGCCCAAATGAAAGTTTTTGTGGGAAAGCGAATTTTGCGATTCGCTTTCCCACAAAATCGATTTTGTTTATTCGTCTGTAATGAAATGGGGTTTTGTTCTTTTAATTTTGCATTTCAAGAATTATAATCTTGTGCCGTACTCGTACTATATGAGAGAACAGACTTTGAGTGATATTTGTTCTACAATTTAATTGAATTTTAATGAATGTGTGTTTTTCTGCATTTGCTTAAACGAATTTATAACCAGGATGCAATATTTAAATTAAAATTTGTTGCAAGCACTCATTGCTGCTGTCATTACTTATTTTACAACTCGTTTTCTGAGTGATTATGCATCAACAAATACCGACTTGAGTCGGTACATCTATTTTGTTCAAGCGAAGGGGTTGGAATGCTCAAACTCATCTCTACACGCTGGCTTCTTTTAGGTTTCACTACAATAATAACGGGTGGGTTTTTTTAAGCTGAATTTTCTTCAGTTAAAATAAACATGTTTTTTAAGATTTAAATAATTTTAAGTGCATTTAAGTTAGAGAATTTTTCGTTAATGCAAACTGTCGCATGCGCTAAAAAGCTTACCCTGTTGGGACGAACGATTCATAGTCTCTTACTGTTTTTGTTTAACTCTTATTCGAATTCCTTGCGTATGATTGTTTCAAATTGTTTCCTCTATTTGCTTCATAGTTTCAGTACGCATTTTGTTTTAAGTAAAAGAAAATCTTAGTTTAACATTCAAACAAATTACGAAGGGATTTTTAATTAAGTACCAGGAAAACTCCTTGCTGTAATCATGTCAGTTTATTTACTTACTTATAACATGTGCATGGAGTATTTGTGTACGATTCTGTTTACAAAAAAAACCTTATTTTTACCATATACATACATATATCTAGACGAAACTATAAGGACAAGAACAAGAATAAGTTTTGTGGCAAAATTCTAAATTTCAAGTCATTGTTGAATTTAAGAACTCTTGAGTTTGCAGAGTTTGTAGCTCTACATTAATCTAAGAATATGGGTAAAAACTCTGAAATTTGACGTCAATTTGACATGAATTCAGCAAAAACACCTAAAAGATTTTTTTCTTTTTTTTTAGAACATTTTCTTAAAAGTTAACAACTTTGCACACACACACACACACACACTTCTATGCAATTCATAACTTTTTTGCTGAGCAAAAATTCTCATTGTTCTGTCAACTTATCAATCAACTTAGTTTGCAAATGGCAACTAGTGAAGCTACTGGCCGGGTTTCGATTGCTTTGGCAAAGCTTGATGGAAGCATGTTATTGAAATCAAATTTAAGAAATTCAATTGTTCACAAAATTTTAATTTTCTACAATAATGCACAAATCTAAATTAAATTGAGTTTAAGTGCAGGAGAAAAAAGGAAGTTTTGTGACCAGTAGGAATGGAGTAAACGAACACTTCTTCTACACACACAGGCACAGTGGAGCGGGCAACAATACTGAGTGAGAACAAATATGCTGCAAATAATAATCCAATAAGTCGTAAAATTTCAACTAAATCGCTAAGGACTTTTAAAATGTCTTGGCGCAAATGGCCGCCAAACCCTCTAAAAGATTAACGGTCACATGCATCAACGAGTTTTAGCGTTTAAAATACGCCAAAAGTGTGTTCGTAAACGTTTAATGGCCTTATAAAGCTTTTATAGTCGTACCCAGCTTTAATAGTTTTAGAAAGCTTTAATAAGAGACTGGAAAATAAAAAAATTCTTATTGTAGGTGATGGCTGATGGATTTAACTATTTGATAATATTTTTTACCGACATATAGACAGTCTGCAAGAAAAAGGAAAACTTATTGCTTAACAGTGGATATAGTGAACATGGTTTCAGGGGCCGGAAGTCCCACAGCATTTAGTAAGAAGTAAAAGAAGTAAAAAACTGTTTTGGCAGTTGTGCTGAAGTTTTCAAAACAAAAAAGTGAAGCACCTGATAAACTTTGAGTTAAGCAAAAACGTCTGGGATATTATTGAAATATTTTCTTACTTCTTTATTTTATATAACTAAACCTTTAAATTAATTTTATTTGTACCACCGTGTATTCCAACCACAACGTTGTTTGTCAGTCATAATGGAGATTTTAGGGCCAGAAGAACAATAAGTTTGTGTTTCAAACTGAGCACAAGGTATTGTTTATATCGTCGTTTAGGGTGCAGGGTGAGGTTTAGAAAAATGTTAATTTGCAAAACAATTAAGGTTTTAAAACTTATAATAGCAACCTCATCACTGATAACCTCTGTGTCTTTTTAAGCCCTTCAAAAGTAGTAGAGGTTTTTTTTTAACTTACTGCACTTCTTCAAAAACTTTGCAAAAAAAACCAATTAATTTTTTGTTGGTTCATGTAGAGTAAATTAATTTTAGATTTTGTTCTTCTTGTACAAACATGTGAAGTATTAAACTCAGAATGTGCTGCTGTTTAGTTAGAGCATAAAAGCAGCAACATACTCGTAAAATATGTTGGTCATTGATATAACTTTTTTGTCTTATAATTATTTAAGTTAAATTAGTGTTTTGTTGCGAGAAAATCTGCAATATATAAAGAAAGGAGAAATTTCAATATATGCAGAATTTTTTTATAGCTGGCTAAATTCCCCCCCCCCCCCCCCCCCCCCCCCCGCCCCCCCCCCCCCCGTTTGGAAATCAATTCAATTAAATTTAATACTTGTAGAGAGTAGGTTTTCTGACATTTTCCTAATGCAACTTGCCTGCATTATTATTGTATGTATGTACGTATGTAGGTTCGTTCCGCTGCTACTTCAGATTTCCAATAATTGTAAAAAGCTCCGCTATTTCTCTTCAAATTATTATCAATTACTTCATTGCACAGTCTTAGGCAAACATGTTGTATCATGTTTTGTTTTTACGAATTTCGTATAGAAACGCAGCAAAACACTCAGCCATCAAAATAGTACGTATTAATAATGGCACGTTTGTTGTAAAAGTACCAGAATCAAATTTTGCTGTTCTCTTTAATTCGCTGTTGAAGTGATATTTACAGTTAAATTGGAAAAGTTTTTTGTCTCATGTTACAAAAGAAAAAAACAAACAAACAAACAAACCAACAGAGAAAAAACTTTGTCTTTCACTTTGTCTTTTGGCATTAAAATGAAAACAATGAGGAGTTGAAGGTTTTTCCCCATTTGTTAACAACAACAAAAACTTGCAGGTGTTGTTGTGGGTAAATTGAAAAGACGGCCATTTATGCAGTTTTTTTTTTAAAGAAGTTCTAAAAGTTAGGGGTTTAACACACAAAACAAAAAGTTAACTTTGCTAAATATTTCCAGCCCATAAAGGAAAGATTAAATTTTTTTAATGGTTTTTCCTTGAAATAGGAATTCAATCAATGTTAAAATACAACAAAAAAAGTTTTCAATCGGTAACAATAAAATTAAATGAATGAGTTGGCCAGAGGTCGTAGCTTGGATTCGTACCAAAGACTCTGGTAAAAAATTCATCAGCAACAATTACTACAAAATTTGTTTTTCAGACATGTTGATTATTTCACAATTAAAAAAAAAAATGTTCGGCAAAAAAATATTTGCTCGTCCAACGAACAATGTTTGATTTCAGTGTTGTTAGTGTGTGTGTTTTCGCTTGTAAAACGAGCAATGGCCCACTTAAGTCCGGTCTCAATTTTTCTACAAAATTTATTTCACTCGTTAAAATAAATCGTAATTATTTCAATAACGTTGGGCGTGTTTATGGGCTCGCTTCAGAACATGAGAAGTTAAAAAAAAAAATAAAAATTTTTAAGGCATCTAAAGACATGACAACCTAAATTGCTCTATTCTGGTGGCATTTTGCTTCCTTAATTTTGATAATTATTCTCACCCATACAAGCAGAAATGTTTTCCAATTGTAAACAGAATTCTTATTTAGAAATAGTTTTCCAACATTTAATACAATTTGCTATGATTTTTCTTTTCTAAAACTCACTGCTTTTTCAACCAGAATAATTTCATTATTTATTTTCATTTGCAAATGTGCAAATAATTGCACGTTTCTAAGTGAATAAATATTTTATAAATGTTGCAGTCACTCGTGTCATTGAATCCAACAGCGTAGCATACTTTTAGGGGACAATAACGTACATTGAACCGTTTTAATGAAGTTTTCTTCCAGCTCAACTTGCAGCAGGAACAGCAATAAAAATTAATGATATATTTCTTGCAATTAGAAAATAATTGCAAAAAGCTTAAGCGCAATGTGCTTGGAAAATAAAATACAATGTTGTTGTTAATCTCTTAATGAAATTAACAGCATAAACTGCCAGACCTTCACAGTGACTACATTCGTATCAACGTTTTGCACAATTTTATGCTTAAATGTGCTCAGACGCCTGCAAAGATGGCTTCTTTAATAGTTGATTTCATAAAATTGTTCAAGTTATCTGTCTTATAACCCATTAATGGCTGTCAACATCTCAAATATGATAACAATTTGCGTATGTCACCGTGTTAATCGGGAACTAGAGGCCTTATAAACGGTGCATTGAAAAAATTGTGATACATCTCTATTTTCGAACTTGAAAAAAGACTTCAGTAAATGCGAACAATGTTTTATTTCTGTATGTATATTGATTCCAACAAACATGTTTACTGATTCAGTAAAATTCTTTGCTGATTTAGGTAATTAATCGTTCAAGTATTTGAAAATATGGCTTAACAAAAGCGAGTTTTTGTTTTTCCATTAATATTTTCACCAATACTTTTTGGTTGTCCCTGTAAATTATGTTGCTGGTATACAGATAAAACGCTCATTGAATTTGCTAAATCTCTGTACAGGTTCACATTCAATAAAAACTTGAATTCAATTAATAAAAAAGAGCTTTAATTTGTTCTAGTTATGGCCCGACCTGAAGTTAAGGTCAGCTCTTCATGTACACCAAGTAACTATTTATAAATATTTATAATAATTAAACTAAAACCACATTATGGTTGTGAGCAACCATATTATTGTTGCGACCACCTATACCATTGTTAAACACAATCATATTATTGTCAAAGCTTGGGATCATAATTATTATGGAAATGTGGTTTATTCCAACACACTCTTGTTTTGCTTCATTTTATTAATTAAATTTCACCAAAACTGCTGGTACTGTGCAAGAAAAAACCAAGAAATTATTTACCTTTATGTTTTTGTTTGTTTTTTACAATATTTTAGAAAATTCCAAACACAATTTTTTGCGGTCTTTTTATTTCAAACTAAAAACCGCAGCTCAAAACAATGCACTTTCAACTGAAACACCAACAAGCATTTGCCAAGTAAAAATGTTAATTGACATTTAAGTAGGTAATGAAAATATTTCATTTAATGCCATTTTCAAATGCTTTTTTCATTTAGTTCCAACCGCTTAGGAATTTGTGTAAAAGATTCTTTTTTTTTTGAATGTTAAACTGCAGCTAAAGCATTTTCATCATCTTAAATTATTTTAACTTTTTTTTTATATGGTTTGTTCATAAATGAGAATGTTTTCTCAAATTAAATACGCCACTTTTAGAACACTTGAAATGAGCAACATCAACTTTTATGTGACATTAAAAAAGGAAAGCAAAAAGATAGATAGAAAAACTCTAACAACGATGGCGCGTATAAACATTTTAAGGGAAACTAATTTAAATAAACATTTTTGGTGTTTATAAATGTGAGCATGAGATAAAAATGCACAATTCCATTCAAAACTAGGAGTAGATCAGAAGTAGTTGTCTCTGTGGCGCCAGAAAAGTTCACATTTTGAAATAGCAAATCACAAACGAGGGCAGGAATAAAAATACATACTTTGTATATTGATTAAAAGCTAAACTGAATTCAGCTTTTAGCATGACTAAATTTAATTAAATTTAATATAAAAAAAAGCATTTTTCAGGCTTTAGTACTCGTTACTAAACTAGATATATGAAACAGTAAATCCAGTGAGTGTTTTTCAAGAAATTTGCTTTGCTATATATACAAATACACAGACAAAATTAGGGTGATGGGAAGAACAAAAAGAATCCAATAAATTTAAATAATAATTCTTATCGTAGTTTCTCTGTTGATGACAAAATGTTTTGTTCCCGTTCAATAATTGTTTTTAAAAAATTGTTGTTTTTGTGCTGCAATTTCTTTAAAGGTTCGTTTACAAACAGTTTATTATTTAAGTCAGAAAATTCTGTTATTGAATACAATTATCAGTTCAAGGTCATTTGTTGATTTTGTTTTTTTTTTGTTTTTTTTTAACTATTTTGTTTTAAACATTTTTGTCAGGGAATTAATTTTGCAAATTTTCGATTAGAATTTGATTAAAGTTTAGAAATTTCAAACAAGAATTTTTCCTGTAGAATTCGTTTTAAGCTAAACTGCACCTTCACGTTGTTTCAATGTGTTTTCATGTACTTTCAAAGTCGAAAAAGTGTAATTTCAACTTGAAGCTTAATGTTTATTTAGTTTAGAAATCAGGCAAAAACAGAGACAGACAAAGACAACGATATGAGCTTTGCCGTCTTCACCTAAAAGCATCGCATTGCTTTCATTTATTTATTGCAAATTAATTTATTGTAAATACAATAGAACTGAAGATTCTACTTTCAATATATATTGAAAACGAGGTCACAGTGTTAATTGCAATTAATTATTGAAACCATTTATCAGATTTTTTTAGTGAGCTCCTTTTCTTTCAGTTCATGCAAAAAAAATGAGAAACCTGTTTTGTTCTTAATATTTATGTATATCTAATTTCTTACACTGCACTTTCCATTCGGCCATTTAATTAAAATGCCACCTCTTCCTTAACAAACATCTTATATTCTGACACATGTTCTCGCCTCTTAATATTGTCGTTCACGCTTACATATGCACCAGCTGAAAAGTGTGTTTGCCGGTGTGTCTGAGCACATGTACGAGTACATCAATTACCTTAAATATGAACGGCATTTTATCTCAATATCAATGTGTGCAGTACAAGTGGTTGTGGTTGTTAACAAGCTGATGGAGATATCACCGCCAACAACAATATTATTGAATGCCCCCTTTTTTAATGTCCCTGCCATTGAATTGCCGATAATGTATGTCTGTATGTATGTGGGTGGTTAGTCTTGTTTTTTAATAGTATTTGTCAGTATGCAAATTATTGTAATTGACATTGACAAAGGACATTATTGGGCGAGTGTGTAACAGACTGATTGACATTTAATACGTTCATGAAAGCCTGTAGCCATATGAGTCAAAATGAACATGAAACATTTTATTTTTCAATAATTCAAGTTTAATTACACTTCAGGGACTTTGGAAAAAGAGAGAACAGATGTAGGCTACTAAAAAGTCCTTTTGTAAGGAACTTTGTTGAAATTTTAACCTCTACCTTGATTTAAGTATTCATTTTATATATGAAGGGATAGCGGATTCTCTGGTCGTACGGAAAATGTGAATTGTTGTTAATAACATTATCTTAAATTAGTTTTCTTTAAGTCGATTAAGTGCCAGTTTGCCAGCTCAAAACAATTCGTTCTGAAAAAAAGTTGTGCGCCAATATTGTATAGTTTGTACCCAAACTCGTGTGTAACTCGAATAAGAAAGGAATATTTACATGACCACAACATCGATTCGCAGTTGTGTAAAAATTAAATTTTGTGTTTTTGGTGTGAAAACAAATTTAAGATTTCTTATTTCGAAATTAACCCAAATCAAAGAAAAAGTTTTCTTCATTTCTTTTCCCCAATAATTTCCTAAAATATACATACGTACATATTTATATTGTATTTATACTTGGTAAAGAATTTTCTATCACAATTCACATCCTCTAATTTATTTAACACATTTGCGACCCTAAAAGTTTGCATCCTTATACAAAAAAATTTTTTTATGATATGTTTTAACACGTGGAAAATGTTTTTGTTTTCATTCCAATACTCGTATTTGGTCAGGATAAAAAACTGGAGAAAAAACTAACAGTTGCATGACATGTGTCTTTTATCTTGTTAAGCAGTTTTGACGTTTCCCAACGGGAAAATGTTAAATCTAAGTGGCCCTCTAGAATCCTTTTCATCCGGCGGAGCCGTAAAATTTCGCAAATATTTGCAGCAGTTTTAAAATAACTTCTACGCATGAAGAAAATACATTCTCAAGATTTGTTGGCTTAACAAGAGGTTAAAGAAGCGCTATCAAAAAAAAATTGCTATATTATGGTTTTAGCAGCATTTAAATTTTGTAAGAACTTGATATTATTTTACCATTCCAAAGTACTTATAGATTAAAGGAACAGAGTTACTTAATTCAGTCAAATGGGCGACGACCATTTGCAAAAATTGATTCGTTTGAGGTTATTTTCGCTTAAGTTTTATTCGATTATAGGTTTTATATCTTTTGGATGCTCTTACCTTGTGGGATGGTCGCTGTACAACCAACCTCTGAGAAACCCCTGCTGAAAAAAATTTCAGTTCTTGAAGGCTAATAATGCGGAGTGTGAAATTTTCCCTCCAAACCTCCAACGTTTCGTTATATGGCAAAGTTATACGTTTTTAAAATAAATGCTTCAAATCGGTTTCAAACTTTACGAACGCAGTTGAATTGATAAATTTGGATTCCCGGTTACACTATCGCTCACAGCAGCAATATTTTAAGTTGATTACCTGCCACGACCGATACACCCGTCCTGCCTTGTTTTCAATATTTCCAATTTTATAAAATTTTCTTAATATATTGCAAATTGTCTTTTGGTAAATACTTTAAGAAGAACAGGGAGAAGAAAAATGGAATTTTGAATGGCACTTTGCGTGAGGGCCTACAGTGTTTTACCATTAAATTATTTCCAAATCCATTTTCTAACACTCACTCATATATACACACATATAGTAATTTACTCATTCATGCACAGTGGGCGCAAAAAATACACAGTAGGAAACTAGAGTTGAAAACCAGCCTGAAGTTTTAGTATAAAAGACCCAAAACGAAGACAGATGATGTCTATTGAACTTTTCGTTTACGATCTCGGCTTCAGCAACTCGTGTGAAAACATGTAACTGTAATTCACTCGTGATCTTGCAACGTTTAGTCACACTTTACTGTCCGTTTGTTCTTCCGTTTAACCAACAGCAATTTTCTTTTACTTTGTACGACTATATATTTTTCTTTTTTGAAACAAGTACTTTTGCAGTTTGTGCTCCACTGTCCACCAGCTGGACTATAATGCATAAATTTGTTGGCTGGTTATACCATTTATATTTCGTTTTTTTTTTGTGCCAGTAAAACAGCAAAGAAACAAAAAAGAGCTGCTGTACAATACAAAATGATTAAAAAAATGTGGCAAAAACTTAACGAAAAAACTAAAGCTCTAAGTGTAAATGTCAGTCACATATGTTAAGCAGAAAATTGGGTTGTTTTGCTGAAATAAACCTGAAATAAACCTGAAATAAACTCGTGTTGAAAACAAAAAAAAAAAAAAAAAAAAAAAAAAGGGCAAAGAACATAAAAATAATGGGCTTAGACAGCAGACATGTTACATCTTTAGGGAGGCCACAAGCGTAAAAATGAACAAAACAAATAAATAGGTATTTATATTCGAGAAAGGAGTGAGATGGGCCGAATAGGCTTTGGACAAAACAAAACATGTCTACAGATTTTGCAGCTGTTGTTATTGTTGTGCTAATATGAGATTTGAGGAAATTTTGATTTGCATATAATTTATTTGTGGAAAATTTAAACTAATTCTTGCTAAGAAATTTAAATACTGTGTTTAGGAAATTGAATAACTTTGGTACAATGGCGAAAATTTGCGATATTAAAGATAATAAATCCAAAAAAAAAACTCATCAACTCTGGCAGAAAGTTTGAACGTTTCGCAGAAGAAATTCAAAAGGAAGAAATGAAAACCTTTTTCCTGTTTAATATTTCAAATAAATGCAACTGCAAACGTAACTTTTTGTCTTTGTCACAGCAATTACTTCAACAAACACAAGCCATCGTGTCTGGCAGTTTGTTTCACTTCTGATTTCAGCAAATTATATGTCACTGTAGTATTTGCTTACGTTAAAATGTGCTGAGAAAAATTAAATCGCAAAAGTTTGGTAAAAACCTTATTTGCAGGAATTGCTTCAAAAATCCCTTTTACTCATTCCTTGAATTTAATTACTGAACAAATATTGCAGTTAAAATATAATGTTTTGCCAACAAGGTTTCATGAAGCGTTTGCACTGATGTTCTGGTAATCGTGTGGGTTATTTGCAGTTGAAAACTGGAAGGCAACTGGCATGCAACTAGTAGTTTCCATGATTGTTTCTACATTGGAACACAATTGTGCATAAAAAGTTTGATTTTTAACATGACAATATATTAAATTAATAAAGAAAAACTGTTGAATTAAAAAAGTCTCATGTTAAAATCAAGTATTTTCTTGATCAATTGCTTTATTTCCAAGACAGTGAAATATATTAAATTTTTGAAATTTATTTATTCAAAATGAAACGATGGTAAAACAAAAGCGTAGAAGAAATGACCCAAAAATGGAACCTGTCTTTTAAAGATGCAAGCAAAGTAATGAAAAGTTTAAGTGTTTTATTTTTCTCTTTATATTTTTCTCTTTATAAAGAGATAAACAGTTATCCTTAATAATTATACATGTATTTGCAATATTTTTCTCCATTGAACTGATTATTAAGACATGGCTTAAAAACATAATTGCCGTTGGCAAATAGTGACATGAATAAATAGGCATAACAAATGCGCTCATTGTTTGTACTCGTATATTTTTGAAAGGAATGTAAACATGTCTCGGCATGCAATAATATATTTTCTTTTTACTTAAATAAATTGGCCAACATGACATTCATATCTGCCATTCAAAAACAAAAGAAGTATTTGCTTAAGACCTAAAAATAAAAAAGATTTTTGTTCGTATGCGCCACTATATAGTGACTAAGCAGAATACTGCAAATAATGATTAATTTACCGAAAGATCAAATGTTTAATGAACCGAAATTCAAACAACCATAATGGCACATAAAAGGGCACAGGAAAGCACAAACAAAATGGACATAGAAATATGTACAAACAAAATGTAATAAATATTGAGCAAACAATGAAAAGAATTAACCTCATATGACCCAAGATTGATTGATCATTAAATAAAAAAATAAATAAAATCTTAAATTTATCCATATTTCGGACATTCGTTTTTACTAAATCCTTAAAGAAATATGCAAAAGAAAAACTTAAGTTGTCTAGTCAATTCTTGTTATTCCCTATTAATTTATTTGATAATGAGTTATATATCAATCCTTAAACGACAGTAACATCTTTAAATGTTTTACAAATAACATGCAATAGACAAGAGTCTGGCAAAAGCTATTGTGTTTCATTTGTAACGCAATCATATAAGTATGTATAAAATGATTTGGTTAGTATCGACAAAGAAAAACCCAAAAAATTTTCTCTTTGACACGTCCCCCCTTTATCTCATCAGTAAAAACGTAAATCTATAGCGAACCATCAATAACATTTGTAAAACATTCATTTCATTCATTCAGTTCAGCCTCTTCTTTGCTTTGGCGATTGAAAAGGGGGATTTTCATGTTGAACAAGATTCTTTCGGCCTCAGGGGTACTGCAGGTATTTTTGGAGAGCAGTGGCAAATTATACCAAGAGAGTGCCAAGTTTATGGAGATTTTGTTGGCGAAAAAATACTTTATTTAAAAGAAGGAACTTTTTAAAACCGAAACTTTTCAAGCAAGAAGGCTTTTGTGAACAAAGAAATAAAAAAATCTTAATGAGTAAAAAATTACATCTTTTAGCCAAGACTCCATAAAAAAAGAAAAAGCGAATTGTTTAAAACAATGAATAATTTTAAAATGAAAATAAATTGAAGGCAGACAAAGATTCAAATTCTTTATTAATATAAATTCGTTATTTTTGTGCTACAACTTTTGCAAAAGTTTGTGTTTGTATCGGCGAAATCATTTAAAGGTCCGCATTCAAATAATTTATTAACTGATCCAGCAAATTTCGTTGTTTAATGTTGATGTTGTTTAAGCGAAATTATTTTCTAAGTCTTCATTCGTTAAAAAAAATTCGCCGATTTATGAGGGATTCCCAAATTTAAAGTCAGATAACAAATTTTTAATTCCATGTGTTTTAATTCCATTGAAAATTATAAAGGACAATTTTAAGACACGCAAAGTAATTGTAGGCATATAGGCCGAGTCGCGGTCGCTACTCATTGGTCTACGAACTTGAATCCTGTCAAACATACATTAAGATGCTTTAACCATGCAGCTCCTGATTTATTTTGCTGTTTTGCAAGGTTACACCTTTCATGAAAGAATAGAATATATACGCACGTATGTACGTATATATCGAATAACTTTTTGACCTCAAATATATTTTAAGAAGTTCTTCAAACACTATTTAGCTGATTTGAGAGCAATATGGACTTTAGGCGCCTGCTTTAAAGTTCAAGATTACCAGAGGTGAACCTTAAAACCGTCAACTGATATCCATATTTTGGAATTCGCCCTGTCAGAAAACTTCATTTCGCATTAATACATACAATAAATATTGTATATTTTAATAATTTAACTCACCTGTTTTCGTTGTCTTTCATGCAAGTGAATTCATTCTTTAAAATTTAAACTTTTATTTCACCATTTAGTTTTTATTTCATCTTTAGTTTGTTTTCAATTCATAGTTCCTAACACTATTTTAAACTTAACTTTATTACTAATTCATCTCTCTCTCTCTCTCTCGTACTTCATTCATCATTAATTGTCATGTTATCAAGTTTTCTAAAATACATTTAAGTAAATTATTCTATTAGAAGAACGATAAACTTAAAAACATAAAATCGTTTTTCTCAATATCTTTATAATTTGTACAAAGTTTTCTAAAAATATTGCTTAGTTATTTAATACTGGTTGTTAGTTCGTTTGGCTCCTTGTTCTTTTTTTTTTTTTTTTGGTTTTTATAGTTTTATTTGATGAGAAGCATCTTGAGGGGCAGGTTGTGGAGGTGGAGGTGGTGGTGGTGTGGTTTCAGTTAAATTGCTTTTGTTTGACTTTCTACATTTAACTTTTACAAAGTGTGAACAAATTTTCCGAAATAAAGTCTTCGACCAGTTGAAGTTTTTAAAAGGAAAACTAAAACGACCACAAACGTCATACCAAACTGTTATGAGTGTTTGGAAAGTGCAGTTGAAAAGTTTAAAGTTTGGATGAGACTTTTGCTTTCCTTTTCTACTTTACAAGTTAATAAAATATAACTAAATTGAACATAATCGTAAATCGAACGACTTTTTAGTGTCACGAGCTGCTTTTATGGTAGAAACGCAAAGTTATAAAGATATTTAACTGCACAAATTCAAAATATATATTTCGCAGTTTGGGCATAAAAACTATTTTATAATATATATAAAAGAAAATTTAAATTAGCCTTGGGCCACAGCGGTTGGACGCAAATTAATTGGATGCAGTTTTTTGACGTTGTGGCAAACATGTCGAGGTCGAAGCACATACAAAATGGCCAGGGCTTAATTATTATGATCCATAACAAAATATTGTTTTAATGGCTAAATAAATTTTAAAATATTGTACAAGACTTGAAAGGCAAACATCCACTTTGGGAATGAATGCTGTTATTTGAATTAATAGTCTCTGATTGCACGCTGTGGGACCAGTCCGGTATCAGTTGATTTGCTTGGAAAAAAGACCACCAGTTTTTGGTATCGTCATAAAACTGTCTGGATTCATATACTAAATTCTAAATAAAAATTATTATTACTATTTTCAAATTAAGAAATTTCTCAAATCGAAATAAAGTTAAAATTGTAAATGATAAAATTAAATGCTGAGGAACTGTTTAAACATTTTAATCTTAGAAGGACAATAAAAGAACAGCATAAAGTCATGTTTTTGATGAAATTTGTGTATATAAATCACGTGATTTTATATAACATGATTTTCACAGCAGCAATGATGCTCATTGTTCTAGTAGCTCTGAGACTTAAAAAACGTAAATTTGTTTTCCAAAACCACTAAGACTTGGCGTTCGGACTTGGGTGTTTTTATGAAAGTCTGGCAATGAAGTGTTTTAATTTTTGAAATTTTAATTGCAAAACACGAACTATTTACGATAATCTTGTGTAATTGGTTTGAGTTCGAGTAAAATAATGGCAGTATGGGTCAAAAGTTCAGTTCTGTTTAAAATATAAAACAGTATTCGCATTATAGAAGAATATGCCATAAGCAAATCAAAAATGTTGCCTCAAAATTGATTGTTGGTCTGGAAGGTAAAATATCAAATTATATTTCAATCTACTCACACTTTGTTTTTGTTTTCTGTTTTTTGTTTTTCCGAATTTTGTTGTTCAATTTTGCTCTTTTTGTTCACAAAATTTTAGTTGTTTTGTTGTTGAACAAAGTTTTTATTAATTTTTAAGTTTTGCTTCTAATATAAGTTGTTGTATTTCTAGGGAATAGGTACAACAAAACGTTTGTTCGTTTCTTAACTTTTGTTTTTCATTGTTATTTTGGAATTATTGCTCATACTTTCAAGTATTTATTTTTTGCTTTGTTTGTTTTAATTGCTTTTGGTTGTTGTTTCATTTTATTCAACTACATTTATGATTGACTTAAGTCGCTTTCTTAAATATTGTGGTTTTTGTGAATTTGACGTCTACTTAAAACTATTTAAAATCTTACAATGCTATTCTAGTTGCTTTTGGCTGATTAGATGAGGGTTTATTTTTCTAAACTGGATTCTGGCTTTGAGCCATTAAATTGGGTTTAAGAACTATTTACTAGATTGGTCGTTTTCTTTTAATATTTTTAGTTCTCTTAAACTTTAAGATCATCAACTACTTTACTAGGGAAGTATTATGAAAGGGAGGGACACAGGACAACAACACCTTCAACATTGAACCCTGCTAATTTTATATTTTAAGAAGACAGTTTGGTTTGCTTGCATTCGCCCTGGTGTTATTGTCAACCAAATATAATAGGTTTTAAAATCATATGTTATGCATTACAAAATATTGGTTTTTAACCTGAATTCATGTTATTTTAACAGGATTTTGTAGTGAAATAAAAGTAGTGCGATGGCAAAGCATTTCAAAACATGCTTTTTTTATTAAAAATGGCAATTGGATATGATTATTCAATGTTGTTGGCCTTCTGCGTTTTTGATTTCAGTTTTTTTTTGGGAAAATTTAAAAAATTTTAAATTATTATAGTTTAAAGTTTTGCTTTAAGCCCCTATAAAACAGTTGGAGTAGAGGGAATGTAAAACTGATTTATATAATAATATGACAGTTTTTAAATAAAAATGAAAATTGTTGTATTAAAAACAAAAAATATTGCCAATTGCCCTGGACTAAGGATACGAAATACTAAAAGTATATTAAAATACAAATAAGAGTTGGGCCCGAAATGGAAAGTTTCCATTTAATCTTCACTTGCATGTGTTATTTCTACCGTTATAACATCCTCTTTTCCTTTGTTGTTAATTTCTACCGTAATACTTTCGGTTTTACAGACCTCATCCTTAGAGTCTGTAAGCGAAAGTCTTGTGCCCGATGACACCTCCATTGACTTCCAGTTACCCACTATTGAAGCCCGTTTAAGGGACATTCTACCTTTAGGAATTATCTGATTCTTAGATTCCTCCAGAGCACTCAGGCTGCTGGTAATTGGTAGAACTCTGTGCGGAAATCGCGGAGACCCTTTCACTCTTTCTCTCAGAGAAGGATGTATTTGAGCTATTGAGGGTCTACGATTGGCAGGTAGTTGAAAATTGACTTTGATTTCTGGTTCTAAGATATACTTCTGTTCCACTTCTATAATGGGCACCGTGAAACTGGATTGTGCTGTGTGCTGTTGTGGTATATGAGCGGCAGGTTGGTGTGCAATATCTAAAGTTTCAGCTGATATGGTGGGTAAAGGTAAAAAACTGGGATCTACCGGAGTAACGTCCAAGTGTGTGCCACTCTTGGCCAAAGACTTACGTTTTAGTAGTTTGAGACTGTTGTCTTCGGACTGACGCAGACTTAAATCTATTTCGGATTTTCTTTCGTTGAAAATTGCATTACACGAAGCTGTTTGGGATGAAGGTATCAGACGTGTAAAGAGACCCATATGGGTTTTCAGAGCCGCCTTTATGCCCTTTTGATCGGATAGGCTGGCCATGGAACCCTTATTGCTGGATTGCGTACGCGTAAAAATACCTCGTATTCTGTTTATCAAACCTGTTTTCGCTTCGGTGGCATTTTGGTGAGCTAAACGCAGATTCAGTAGATCTTGGGCCGGCAGGCAGGATTCAGCTATTGTGCGATCTTCGAGATGGGGCTGTGAAGCGAATGTGACTGATTTTCGCATTGGTATTTGCATATATTCTGCCGATGGCCAGCTTGCTCGCGGTATGACGGGTGGCAAAACGGAAAGTAAGAGATTTGGTAAAATACCTGATATGCTGGGTGTGCGAGATTTGCTGCCGTGAGTCGGAGCAGTCAGGTGACTAAATGTATCGCTGGTAATTGTTACTTCCGGCTGAAAGTGGAGAAAAGTATACGAAGTATATAATTATCGGATGCGCAAGCTGTAGTTACTTGTGAATATGTTGTTGTCAATTGATGTATAAATAATGTGTGGAAACATGTGTAGAAACATGTAGAGAAACATGTTTAGAAACATGTTTTTATGCGATTGCTTTCCCAAAATCCCTACGACGATATAACTTATTCCGTATCACTGTAATGGACTGTGACTAGTATTCATAACACTGCAGACGGAATTTTGTTTCCTAAAATCTTATTGAAAACAATAAAAGTATCAGAATTTGGTTTTTGTGATTTCAGTGTAGATTTTAGAAAGAAAATATTTTTTTGCACTTAATGTTTGTTTCGTACAGAAAATCAACCAGTTAGAGCCAGAAATATTATCACAAATACCCAAATATGTCTCCATCAAGTTTTGACGTTCGGTGAACATTTTGTTCAGCAGTTTAGCTCTGCTCTTGAGGGCAATACAAAATCCCTCCTGGTTAAATGTTTCATTCAAACTCAAGCATATTGTTCTTAAAAACTTGTTGGCAATTTTGGTGACTGACTGTCGAATGACCGTTTTTGTATTCATTTCTTAACTTTTTCTTTCGCTAGACATATAGAAACCTAAAATATTTTATTTAAAGATAATATATTGGCCCGATGGATACTAATGCAGTTCGCACTTGAACTAGATGAAAAATGCACAGCTGAACGCTACTGCATGTATGTGGTTTTAAGATGGGACAAAGTTAAAACTAAAGCCAAAACAGTGTTGGTTTGAGCTTTATTTTAGGGAAATTAATTATAATAAAAAAATTTGTTCATGAAATTTGGGTTTCGCTTAAAACTTACCTTTAACGCGGCAAATATGGAAGTTGAGGATGAGGTGGCGGTGGAGGCTGTGCCGGACTCCAACATGCGTTCCAATTTCTTAATCTCTACATCTAGATTTGAAATTTCCTTTTTATAGACACGATTTTGAACTTCTACTCTGTATTGAAGTTCCCGACGATCGTCGAGAACAAACCTTCTTGTGTTGCACTCCATTTTCAAGCCCATACTGTGTATAACAGGATCTATAACATCATCTTTAAAAGCACAGAAAAAGCAAAGACAAAAAGAAAACCGCCACCAATTAAATTTAAATAATTTTCTTTTCTTGAAGAAAGTTAAAGGATTCAAAAGTGAAAAGAAAAACAAATTGCTCAAACTTACTTCTCGCCCAGATGTCGTGCAACTTGGGTATAAAGAGCAGGCATAGAGTGGCCGTTGTTGAGGTAAGTATTAGTGCTGTTATCGTTATAAAAGCCAATGTAACACGTTCGGATATAAGATTGGCCAAAACCACTACAATGCCACTCGTTATGACAACACTGTACACAGACACTCCGATGTATTGCGAATCATTTAAAGCTGCTATTTTCACGTGACGTGTTTCCCAAGCCATGTAGACGCCAACAACCAGCAAAAGTCCTTTGTAGCTGTAAAGTGCTCCCAGCCAGGTTTGTGTGTGCTGTGAACGACAAACTTCGACCTGGAAAAGAAACCAAACGTAACGTTGAGTTTTATGAAATTGAAAATGGATGAAAATGGAAAAAAAAGATGAGATACAAACACAAGAAGTATTGTGTGGTTTATTTGTAGAAATTTCATGTCAAGATTTAAGATGCTTAAAGAGTAGAGGTGCAGATGATGGCAGAGCACAGGAGCTTAAAACTTAAATCTACAATGGTTTCCTCATTTCATTTATGCATTTAATTTCTCAACAAGAAACCAACAATTTTGAGTGGAAGGATTGACAAGATTTCGAATGAAAGAAATTCATCCATTACCAACCAGTTTGATGTTAATCCGTTCGCAATTGGTAACGTTGGACTTGGTGGGACAGATCCTATCTGCTATAATATTTAAAAAATTATTAGGGGATAACGAAAATCTTGTGAAATGCTAAAAGTTTATCCCCCCACCATGAGCCAAATATACAAACATACATATTTATACGTTTAAGGGGGGGGGGGGGCAACATATTAATTTAAATGTGGCTAAAAACAGCTGCTAGTGGCAACCAACAACATCCAAATTGAGTTATCTTTAGAACGAAATTGTGGCAGATAATTTTGCACAAAAGTAGACACAAAATTTTAATAACTTATTTATATAAACAGCATAATCTTTACGAAACTGAGCAAAAGAAATCTCATAAAAACATTTCTTCCCAATAAAATTACGATAAATAAGTTTTCAATTTTCTCTCGAAAACAAACTAAACCTCAATTCAAATGTCAAATGGCAATAATCGTGAACATAAAATAAATACAACATGACCAACAGGACCAACAGGCAATATGTCAAAAGAAAGTACGAAGACAGCGGGTTGTCACCATAACAAGTAAAAATATCACATTAACACTTACGAGTACGCACAAAACCAAATACTCAGGCATCACAATACTTGACATACAATAGTTGAACAAGAACCTTTTGAGCTGGTTGTGTTTGTTTGTTTGTTGTTTTTTTTTTCGTTTTGTAGTTGCAGCTCTTAAGTGCGAAAGGTGCTGTTCGTTCGTACGGCGTGTGTATTTAAATAAATTGCTTTATTCTGTATGAAAAACTGTAAGTGTTTTGTTGTGTAGGTGGACGTACCTGCGGCTGATAGACAACACTTCTGTCAATGTTACTGATTTCCAATGTTAAATTATGCAAGTGACGTTCCATGGGATCGGTGACAACCCATAAAGTGACAACAAGACCATCGACCAGCAACAGGCCACAAACCAATAGAATAAGTTGAATATCCTGCAACATTTTGTCCTTGAAAATGCTGCCGGTGCGTGTGAAAATACGATGAACGCGATATGTCTTGGCAAACATGGAGCCGAAGGCCAATGAAAAGCCAGCTGACAATAAATATACGCGAGCCTAAAAAAAATATAAAGAAAAGACAAATCATAACTATTGATGCAGTATAGAAAATAAATTAAAATGAATGAATACAAAAACCATTGTGTTGGCGCTTAAAACATACATATAAAAAGTTATGAACTATTTGCAAAGGCTTTTGCTTTTATTGTACAACTGTTTTGGGCTCTAATATAGGAAAACTTCCCCCAGCGCGAACTTTTCAAAAGGGGGCAGTGGAAGCTAAACCCTTGTCTGGGAAAAAAGTACATGTTCAATAAAAACTGTGAAAAAAATATTGTACTTTTCAAAATTAACTTGTGAAGCTCTAACCTTTAAAAAGTATCATTTAGATGAAAAAACCTTCTTGTACTTTAATATGTTTTTTTTTTATTATTATCTTTAAGCTGGAGCCGTTTTTTTTTTTTTTTTTGCTTAAAAACAGTGAACAAAATGTTTTCAATATTTCATTTTCCTTAAGAACTACTTCTCAATGAAGGTAAGTAAGTGGCTTATAGTTAAGCCCTCTCCATTGGTGGGTCAAATTGGAAGCTACTGTCTGTTCAGATATCTAAAACAAATTTTTTTTTGATAGAAACATTCTTTGGTAACACATTCATTTCATACATTTTGGTTGAATTCCCCAGAATGCAAATGATGAATGAAATGTGCGACGGCGTGTGGTTGTCCTTAACAACTTGATTTTATTAGATATTCATGTAATAAAAATGTGAAAAACTTGTTTGTACACTTGTTGAAGTGTAAAACCAAACTTCCTTAAAAAGCCCCCACCCACCCAGGATACCGCAAAATATCCAGTTGTTTGTTAAGTGTGTTTGATTCCTTAGCAGTGTTTGCGTTGCCCTGGCGCCAAATAAATTATTATTGTTTGTGTGCTGCTGTCGTGTGTCGTAAAATATCTTGTCTGCTGCTGAGTTTATTCTTTCGTTTTGTTGTTGTTGTTGCTGTTGTTGTTGCTGTTGTTGTATCGAATACTTGTAATAACAGTAGCTTTACATTTAAGTGTATATTAGTAGAAGAGATTAAGAAAAAATCCCAGCTAAACGAGTGTTCGTGTTTTGAATAAATGTTTAGCTGTGATTGCTAAAATGTGTTGATCTGTTTCGCGGACATTTGTGTCGGGTTAGTTCTAATGGTTTGTGCGAGTAAGTGATTTGATTCCTGAGCAGCTAATTAAGGAGGTGCTTTCTCTTCACTGTGCTTATTTTTATTTATTTTGTAGGTGAGTTTGTGTATGTTTTTGAAACCCCTTGTTGTTGGTTTGACAGTTAAAAGACCTTGATCTCTGTCTTAAATATTTTCGAAATAGCAGCAAAGAAAATTTTTAACATTCGATATATGTACATATTTTTCATGTATATTTTGGTCACTCATACGTTATTTAAGTCTCCTGGTCTTTGAAATTTTACATATTTTGGAGGCGAAAGACTTAAATTTATATTCACAAAATTTAATGTATTTGATATCTTTTTTAAGAAAATTTTATATTAAAAATCTGGGGCAAAGGGCTAATCGTTTGATGAATTTTATTATAAATAACAGCTCTCGATTTAAAATAATATATTTTTTTTGATTTCTCTGGGCTAGAATATTTTTCGCAAAGTGTCGCATGTCATACCATGACAGAAAGTTAAAATCAATCAATCTCGTCTTGAGAGCCTGGAGAAATTACAACTAGCAATCGCACATAGTTTTGATGTGTCAGACTCCAGTTGACTAAATTTTGTAATTCATTTACAACAGCTGGTGCGCCGACGCGACTGCAAATGTTCTAAAATTTTCGCTTAACTACTTCAGTATTTAAAATACGAATATACTGGAAACTTTGACCTATTTCGGCCCTTATGTTTTTATTGAATTTCATTGTTGTAGTTCTTAATTTAAGATTCTTTTGCGTTCCCTGCTGAAAAGAAAGGCAAAAAATACTCTTTTTTGGCCAACAAACAGAATCAAAATACATATTTTCAAGTTCTTCATTTACGTTGCGGCCTTTTCGCATCAACTTGATTTGATTGTTAAATGGCCTTAACTTTCCACTACTAATGGCTGTCTTTCGCTTTCGGAAAGTTCTTGTTAAAAGAAACTCAACTTCAGGTACTCGTAGTATCAAACAGCACTATTTAGCACGTGACATTATATTATTAACACTCTTTAATCAACTTGATGATATAAATTATGTCCGCAGTAACACATTTCTCAAACAAGTTCTTCAAGAGTTTGACCTTAATAAAATTTTCATGTTGATAATAAATTTGTTATTTGTTGAAATAAATTAGAAATTCACGAAACACAAACAAGAACAATTAAACAAAACGAAACGAAACGAAAACTTACCGTGCAAACAGTAGCAAATGAGTCCTCAGCTGCAGGCAACGTAGAGTAATCCAGGCCCAAAAGGATGACAGCCGTATAGACAAATATACAACCCACGGCGGTGATGTTGCTTAATTTTGGACTGGACAATTTAATGGCCCTAATTTCAAAAAAGAAATGATAAAAAAACCAACCAGCAGAGACAACCGGGCAACAGTAAAGCAATTAGAAAAAAGGACATAAAAAAGGAAGAAAAGATTTCAGCTTGTTTTCGTTTAGAGTAGATTTAAATTCTCAAAACCAAAAAAAAAAAAACATTTTTAAATTCAATTAAAAAAAGGGTTATTATGTGAAGTTCGTACAAGATTTGTTGTTTGCTATTTTAAGGTGTTATAATTACGTTTATACTTACTTTAATTTTCTAAAATGCAGATTAAATGCCAAAAATGCCAGCGCCATTGCTATGCCAACCGACGCCAGTGTGGCCATTGTATAAAATGCCAAAGGCGCTATTGTGGCTACACGTACTTTGAATATCCTTTTGGCTATTGGCACCTGGCCGCCGTGCCATTTGACATGTTTACAATGCGGACACTCAAAATCTAGTGTATTGGCAGCTGGATAAAACAGGGCAATTGGCTCCAGTTTGCCATTTTGTATTTGATAGAAAGCAGTGGTGCCAATACGGTCGGGACCACTAAACGAAACAGGACCCTGCAAAGTGATTTTCTTATATTAGAAACCATATGGTTGGCTACGGAAAATTATATATGAAATGAAATGAAAATGAAATGAAAATGAAATGATTGATCTTGACATTAAAGTTGGATTTGTGGCTTGTCGACGCCGACCTAAGCGTGAGCTTAATTATTGCATTGAAGGAACTGCTTATCAAAATTATTTCACACTGATCCCGACTGGCCTCATTGTTAAAGAAATATGAACGGATTATTAAACCTAAACCACAGCAAATCGTTAAATGGCGCACTTGTACTTGCCACATGCTCGAGACTCTAGTAGTTTTGTTTGTTTCAGGCCAATTGCAACAAATCTGTGTCACGTTAGTGATGGAGATTCGGCTCAAAAAAAAAAAAAAAAAGCAATCTTCATTCAAATTGTTCCCGACTCTCAGGCTGTGCTTCGCATCAGATTAATTGTATTTGACTTCAACTTAAAACTTAACGAGGAATATATATTATTCTGTAAAAAAAGCTCGATTCTTTTGTGCCATGTAATTCATGTCAACTCGATTCGATTGATAATTAGCATTTATATTAAACAAAGGTTGGATTTTTCCTACAAAACTTTGCTCTTCCTTATGCCAACCAATATTTACATTTTTCAAGCATTTCATTTGCTCGCTTCACGCGTGCGATGCTTGGACATCCAATTATAATAATCAACTCACCGATACACCCAAAAAATCCAATTTGCCCATTTGAAGGAGAAATTCGCTGGCCATGTCGCTGCGTGTGTAATCGAAACGGTCTAACTTTGAATGCTGTGTGGCCTCATTGCGCCAGTGCTCTTCGGCTCCACGCAGTGAAAGAGCGATCGCCCATACTGCATCGTACGTTTGGGGTGCATAGTGCGAAACCACCGTTGTTGTTCTTGTGCTGCTGCTGCTGCTGCTGCTGCTGCTGCCAACAACAACATTCAATGAGCTGCCCTTTGAAGTGGGCCGAGTTAAAATTTCATTGTTGTTCTTTGTGCTGCTGTTAGTTGGTTTCGCTTTTGCACTTTTTGTGGCTTTATGGTTTGTTTTACTATTTTGGCTCTGGCTGTGGCTCTGGCTGTTGCTGTTGCTGCTGCCACTTGTTGTTATATGTGTTCTGGGTTGTGCGTTGTGCTGTTTGTAAAAGTCATCGGCGTTGTTGAAATTCTGTTGAAATTTTTCCCACTGTTGACTTAATTGCGAGTAAAACATATCATTATTCTGGAAAATGAAATTAAGTTAATTTTTTTTTATCCCATTTAGTAAAAGGAAAGTTTGAAGGGATTAATTGCAGCCACCGGAAATGATGGTTAAACACAATATCAATTTGAAACTTGTTAAATTTTTGTTGTTGTTTTCGTGATAAGTGTAGTTGTTCCCAACATTGATAGTTGAAATGAAATTGTTTTATTCGAAGTCTTTGTTTTTCAGAAAAAAAAGTACTTTATGCCTGTGACGGCATTAAGATTAATAAAAAATATATTAAAAATTTTTCACCTGATTGAGTCGTAGCCGTCCTTAATTGAGAAAGAAAATTTAATCAACACATAAATCATGTTACTAATTCGCTAAGACATTTGGAAATGTGGTGGCAGACGCATACTCTGCTCCACCAGAAACTGGTTCGTGTCTTTATCATAACTAATATTAATTCAGCCTTTAATTTATTTAAGTAGTTTTGAAAAATGAATAAGAAAATACAGCAACTTATAAGTGGTCATAATTATTAATTGGATATCTTTTCACAAAATTTTTGTTGCAACTTATATATAGTTTTCTGCCATCAATCCGAAACTTTTACCTTAATATTTAGTACAACTGAAACAACATTTGGTTGTGTGACTACAGGGACAAATATTAGTTAAAGTTTATTTATACACTGTACTTGTAGGCATTTCATGTAATTTAGTGGGATTTTGCAAACTTAAATTTTTCTCTTTTTAAGCAGAACAGGTAAAGGGGAAAGTTAATAAAAATTTTGTTGTCATGCATTGATCTTAAACAGAATTAATAATTCTGAAATTCGTAGCCGTTTGTTGTACAGTGAGCACTCGATGCTAGCCTTGAAGGGATTCAAGCTACCACCTCGCTTAGACGACTCGGTTGTTCTACTAAGTGGGAGAAATTCCTGTTTACTTTCATTCCAACAACTCCTTATGGCAATTTTGCCATGCTTGCACCAAAACACAGATAGTAACCGATTAAATAAACGAGTTAATCGTGGGGGGGAAGAACTAGAGATGGTGTAAGAAATTTTATCTATCAACTTGTTTGGTATTAAGCAAATCTTTAAATGTTGCCTAAATATCAAAAACTGTTTGCCATTTTTCTATGTATTACAATTTATTTAAAACCACAAAATTCAATTTACAGAAGTTTTCAAGACTAAACAGTTTTAAAATTGTGTTTTATTAGTTTTTTGTTATCGTTTCGCCAATTTAAAAGAAAGCAATTTTAGCATAATAAATATCTACTCGTACTTACCAAACCGCTTAAACTCTTGTTGTTGCCCACAATTCTGTTGTGGCTAGAAACAATGATTAAATTCTCCACTGCCGTTTGGAGTTCGTTGCGTGAACAATATGAGCCCATGCCAGATAAGCCATGCCACCAGGGTGCACCCATACTTTCATGCAAAATCCAGGCGTAGTCGGCCCCAAACATACGCAAACGATACGCCTCGCACAAAATCAAGGGAGCCAAAGTGGGCGAAAAACTGCCAATTATAATACGTGTATCACTTTCCTTAAAAACAAGATTTTTTTTTTGGAATAAAGTTTTCGAATAACATCGCTAAATGCTGTGAAAAAGAAAATGATCGACCTACACGTAACAGCAGCAGTTGTTCTTTGTAGTCAGTGGCACCAAAGGTTATGGTGGCAGCACATGATATGTTGGCTGCTTCCAGTTCAGTGACCAAATCATTAACGGCCAACGAGTATATTTCTTCGTTTTGGGAGAATGTGGTGACCGTATCCCAGGCGAAACGTCTTATAAATGCTATTCTGGCTGGATTGTGTGACGAGTCCGGTGCTACGGTTCTATAGAAGTAGGGAAACTCTTGGCGATCACTTAAGGCTGGCGATGTAGAACCGAACGATACTTGCACAATATTCCAATAGGGCACCACTTTGGCTAAACTTTCGGTGACTTCAGAGCAGGCAGAGCCCAACAGCATGACCATACGCGTGGCGGTTTGAGTGTAAATGGCATGAAAGAAGCGATCGACACCGACGCCAGGATCACACTAGGCAAAAAATAAAACAAGAAAAATTTGGGGGCGCGTTGTTAAATCAATGAAATGAAAAGCATTAAATTTGATGCTCTTTAATTTATTGCTTAGTTAAGCGTTGAATCATAAAAACGAGACCATGTGATAACTTTTGTAATTTACGCCCTTAGAACAAGTCGGTTATAAGCGTAAAGGCGCAAATATCCTAAAGTTTAAGTTTAAGTGGATTTTAGCCGCAATTTTGATTGTTTGTTTAAAGTGAAATACAAGAAATTCATTTAAATCGATATTAAATCATATTCATCTATAGATTTATTTATAAAAGATGAATAAAACTCCTGAATAAAAATAATATTCTGTTATTAAAATATTTTTTTTTATTTTTTATTGCAATTTTTTAAAAATTTTGCAAAATTTTTACACAAACCTTCAGTACGCATTTAAGTGGGTGATGTTTTTGGGCCTTTTAGAAACCATTTTTTCAACACTGTAATTCAATATTTTTAATGCCAATACATTTTACGCGTCAAAGCGCCAAGCATTTAAGAGGCCACTGTTGTATTATAAAATATATACTTTACTACTGTATTATATTTGTTGCTAAAATGTTTAAGCAAATTTTGCGCATTAAAGCGGGAAGCTTTTAACAGCGATGTATTGTTCATAAAACAAATAAAATTTTTGTTTGTTTTCATTTTCGGCTTCGAAATAACGTTGGCATATGAACGAAATGCTTTTAACTATTCGCTTCCTAAAAAAAAAAGAATTTAATGGTATTTCAAAACTTTTACTTTTAATGACCCTAAAGTGTATTTTAAACAAAATTACACAAACACACAAACATGACCGCATGCTTTTGTTGTGGCTGACATGAACCCTTTTGCATACACAAGCCGAAAGTAAATAACACTTATGTATTTATTTATTTATGTAATGCCCGGTATATGTATGTGTGCAAGCGACTACTACGGGTAGGGGTTTTCTTGTTCGTCAATTTAACTCCAAACCAACCATTAGTTGAGATCTAAGTCTTTTAAATATAAAGAAGTTCATACAACCTAAACAAGTACATACACATATAGTCGCTGGCCTGGCTGTAAACATCGGACGCACAAGTATCCATAAATATTTATATGTATAGGGTGTTTTTTATTGAGGTATAGAACTTTAAGTTGGCATCACTTTTTTAACTGGCGGCCATTTTGTCAGCTGTCAAGTGATTAATATTTAGTTTGGTTTGCCATTTCATCATGAACAGGTTGACAAAAGAACAACGCTTGCAAATCGTGCAAATTTATTTCGAAAATAATGGTTCAGTTCGCGAAGTTTACCGCAAGCTCCGTCCATTTTATGGTCATCAGAGCAATTAATTCGGTTAACCATGGATCGTTTTCGCACTACGTTTACTCTATGTGATAATACGCATCCACAGAGACGTCGAACAGTGCGTACCGAAGAAACAATTGCCGCTGTAGAGCAAAGTGTTGAAGAGGACCCGAATGAATCGATTCGCCACCGTGCACAGCAATTGGAGCTTTGTCCATCAACTTTTGTCCATCAAAAATTGGACCTGTAGAATTGGCTTTATTCGAGCCAGCCGCGGCGGCCACATGCCCGAAATCATATTTAAACATTAATGGCATAAAATTATCCTTCCAATAAAGCCAAATTGATGGACATTAAAACGATTTTCTTGTGTTTTATTTCAATTCGAAGTTCTATACCTCTAAAAAAAACACCCTGTATGTGTATATATGTGCATATATATGTGACGCCTAAAGGGGGGTGAATGAGTGTTTTAACTATTTAAAGGTTTGTTGTTTGAGCGTTATTAAATATTTATAAAAATCTGCCGACTTTGTCGGTGTCAGTACCCAAAATACACCAATACCCCGGTTTGCGTGGCTTCGGCTTGCATCGCTTCAAAGTGGTGTGTTTTTTTTTTTTTTTAATTTCAGTTTGTTTCAGTTGGCGTCGCCAGGCTTGGAAGTTGTATCGTGAGGCGCTGCGATATACATACGTTCTGAATACGAAAATATTTGTGCCCAGCTAAAACAGAAAAGTCTAATGAAAATACTATAGTTGTACTTCGTTAGGATCTGTTCTTGAAAAACACAAAAATAACAATAAAATTGTACTTTTTTTTTTATTGCAAATTCAATTGTTTGCAGATAAAACTATGAATCTTGAAACCAATTAACGGCAAATCAATACAAAAAAATATATGTAAAATTGTATATGTAAAAACGTTGCTTTTGTCCGGTGCCAATTAGCGATGCAAACCGGAGTATTGGTGTATGTATAATATGTATATTTACATACGCAATGTTGCCAAAGTAGAAGAAAATACCTGAGATACAAGCGTAGGAAAAACTGGCCACATTCTTTATATTCGCCAATCTATATCCGTATTTTCTCTTGGTGCATTATTTACAAAAAAAAAAAAAAACAGTTGTAAATGTCTCATTAACTAGATAGTTTTGTTTTGCACATAATCGCTGTAACATTAATTTGTTTGGTTTAAAAAGTTGTCAACACTAATATTAGAGAGAAACCACGGTAGGATCCCATTTTGAAAGGTTTACCGCCTATTTTCGGCAGTCACTCAAAGCCAACCAATAACCGGATTACACTTTGACGAGCAGGCTACAATTAGCGCTTTCAGGAAGCTGTTCGGCATATTGCCTTGACTGCTAATACGCTGCAAAGGCGAATATGATGTGTCTGTCACATGTTAATATTGTCTAGGTTTTTTTTAATTTGGTTTTGTCTACTGTTCTTGCTACAAAAGAATGCAGTTGAAGCTTAAAAAAGACAGCCCTTTATTAATGCCCCGCTTAGAAACTGAAACGATTTTGTCACAATGAATTGAGGGGAATATTTCTGTGATTGTTTCTAGTAAAAATATCACGTATATTTGTTCGCTTTACTGCCATATTTTGGTTTTCTTTTATTCTATGAGTGGTTTTTTAAACAGAATTAAATTGATTATTTTGCCATCGGCGATTGTTATTTTTCATTCGTTACTGCAAAAACAAAAAAAAAAAAAAAAGAATCTGACAATTGCCACGTAGTGACAATCGCGTTTAAAAAAATTTAGAAAAAAGATGAACGTTTTTTGGCGAATCTAAATATATTGTGGCCGTCAGTTAAATAAAAAAAAAAACTGTGTGCTATAATAGTTTTAAAATAATTTTGCTTAAATAAATATTATTTTAAAGTTTGGCTCAAAAGCATTTTTGAGAAAAACACATCTTGTTATTTTAATCGTGTTTAATTTCAAATGTATACAATTATTTTTAGTTTTAAAATCAATAGCTTAGTTTTACGACTTATTTTTATTATTGAAGTTATTTGTCTTATTTATGCGCGTGTAAATAAATTGTTGCTTTTTGTCGCACGTCATTGTTTCTAGTGTTAAGAACACAATTTCTGGTGGCTTTTGTAGGGGATAAATTCGACCTCTTAGTGTGTTCAGACATTTTTTAAAATATTTGCTGGCAACACTGCTCACACATATGTGATCATAGTAATGTATTTATAAGTTTTTACCACATATGTACATACATACAATCTTAATGTTTAAAGTTAATTAGTTTGCCGAGAGAGATGATTGAGTTCTGACAGCCAGAGACATCATTTTGTCTTAAATGTTTGTGTGTGCGTGTTTGGGTGTGTGTCGTGTACATTGAAAAAACCCCAGACCACCGGAAAACATTTTATAGCATTTAAATGAAAATGTGTAGAGTTTTTAAAAATACATGTAATAATTTTATGAAATTTAAGAAAACTAATGTCCTGCGGTTACCTGCCCTTGGCCAAAAGAATTCAAATTAATTCAATTTTATTAGCATAGAATTTTGTTTTGTACTCTGTGTTTTCAAACAAACAAACAAACTTTTAATTTTTTTTTGTCTTTTGTTGTTTTTAGTTTTTTTTTTTTAAATTTAAGGTTTTATTAATCAAACGTTCTTTTTGTTGACTGAACTTGAATTCGTCATATTTCCATTTGAAAATCGTTTTATAAATTTAGAAATTCTTCATAAATCTGACCATAAAACTTTAGTAATTCTCATTCGATTCTAGGAGTTTTATGAAATTGGCTCAAAAAGTTCAAGTAGAATATTCACACAACATACCCAAAACAGCAGCTAATTTTTTTTCAGTGCATAACACTTTTCACCTGTCATTAGCCCAGCATGTGTTTAGATTTAAATTAAACTTATAATTAAGAAAAGTCTATGAACCATTCCATTTCAAAGCCATTGTATCCTGAAATGTATAAACTCGAAAGTGAGAGTTGTTTGCTGTAGACGATACTAAAGCACGTTATCCTTTCATTTTTACACACAGACAAGTATGTAGAATTAACGCTTTTCCCTTCTTAATATTTTGGTAAATGCATAGTGGAAAATAAATAATGGCGAATGGTCTCAGAAGAGGCAACAACTACTAAACAAGTTTTAGCATAAGTAAGTTCTAAAGTATATGAAGTGCATGCTCCGGCATGCACCTGATATACTACTTGTATTTATTATGATATATTCGGTGACGTATCATAATAAATTCTCCCAAAAGTGTGGGAACAGGATGAACAGAAACAATCAATTGCATGCTTTTGCGTTGGGAATTCTTCGCTCCCTTGGGGCTATGAATAAGAAATCGTGAATATTTGTAATATTATAGCCATCATCATTTTTTCTATCTACTCTTTTATTTAATGTATCATTTTCTAAAGCAAGTACGGCAGAACTTTACGTGCTATGTATATCGATGTGACAAGTCGGCAGCGCTCCTACAAAAATTTGTGTGAAAAGGATACAGTTTACGGGTTTGAAAGGAATGTCTATAACATTTAAGCAAAATTATTTGAATCAAACAGATAAACCCACCTGTGTGTCATTTGTTATCAGCTCTAAAGTGTAACCAGGTAACAGATTTTTGCCATTTATGTGCTCCACTGCCATTTGAGCTGCAATCAATTCGCTTAAGCCTTCCGGACGCGGGCCCATCTTAGTGGAAAGTTCAAAGAGACCGAGCAACACAATTTTGCCACGATTTTGTTTAAAATTGTTGTTGCGACTTGAAACACGTTCGTTTTCAAATACTTGATTAACTTTGAGATATTGTTGCTGCCACAAGCCCAGCGAAGAGAAAGGCAACGATGACAAACTGACGTTTGTCATGGTTGTAGCAGAACTTGCATAAACGTTGTGTTTGGAGAAACGACGTTTCCGTTTGTGTACCGGTGCTGGTGTTCGACGGTTCGGGGTGGGAAATCCAAAGGAAGTAAAATGATTGTCATTGATTTTTTCAAATAACGATAATTGTAACGATGTTGATTTTGCTTTGATGTAATTTTTAAATGCAAATTGGTGTTGTAAATCATTTTTATTTGCTATCTGTAGTACATTTACTTTCTTATTTATTTTGTTAACTGTATTTAAATTCTCTGTATGTACAGGACGGCTGTTGGGGGTTTTTGTATTTGTTGTATTTAAAATTGCTTGTTGATTTGGTTTTTTCATTTGCACACTGTTTAAAGTTTCATTAACGCTAATTGACATTTTAGTTCGATTTGTTTTAATTGCACTAGATTTAAGGGTTTGCCTTAAAGTTTTGTTAAACACAATATTTGTTCTTGGCGCTAGAGCAGGAGTTCGAGTTCGGTTCACAGTTAACGTTGTGTGACACTTGCTAATGGTAATTGGCACAATAATAGCTGTTGCCATAACTAATAAGTAAATAAATTGTAGATGGCGTGTGTGCTGCCAACGCCATCGTTTCTGTTTTGTTTTTGACATTTCGTAACTGTCGTTGCTGTTTTAATAATCGCTGTCCTCTCAATTATCGTTGTCTTTGTACGCTTTGCGATTGGTTTCTTAAGATTTTGAATTGTTTTCAATTTGCTTTTGATGACTTTTTTTGGCATGTTTTTGCTTTAGAAATGAACATGCTGGAGATAAATTTTCGATTTGCTTCTAAGGCTCGTTATACACTCGTATTTTGCTGATCTGTCATCACATGCTAATTGCAATGCCTATAAAAGTAAAAGGAGAAAGTCTGTTTCACAAGAACACACAAAAATACTCAATATTAAAAGCAACTGAAAAATACTAAAACTCATTTCTGTTCCATTCAAGTATTTTTATTTCAATACGAGTATTTATTTCACTTAATTTGTAGACAAATTTGTCAAAAAAAAAAATTTATAAAATAGTCTTAATGAATAGGCCTGTAAATATATCATATATTTTAATATTTGCTTTTCTTTTCACTTACTTTTAAAATAAATTATTGCAAATTTTCAGAGCTACAAAATAAAACGCACATAAAACACTTTCTGAAAGCCTAATTTCAGTTTCCCTAGAACATTTTTTCCAATAATATTTTATGAAAGACGAGCGCATCTGGCAAGAAAATTTTTGTAAATAATTTTATATAGTTGTTTTCTCTTTGGCTTATAAATAAAATACAAATTCTAGCAATCTTCTATTTTGGACAGGCGCCTTCCTATTCACAGCTATAGAAAATAAAACTTTCCCTTTTAAATTGTGTGCAAAAGTTCCCATATGCTGTAAGTAGTACAATAAACAAAATAAGAAAAAAAAAAAAAATAGAATATCAAAGAGAATATCCTTAAAATGTCAAGTATTATGTAAGAAAAGTTTTGTTAAAATTTTAACTAAAGAAATGTCTGCACAATTTTATGTTCAATAAACTTAAACATACAACAAATTTCAAAACTTTCTCAAGGGTCAAACGTTTCAAGCACAACTATTTAACAAGACTTAAAAGTTATCAGCACGTTCTTACTCACATTTATGGCAGTTGATTTGCACAACACAGTTTAACAAAATCACACCTTTTTCCCAAAAAAGCCAAATTGTGTCAACGTATTCTGAAGGCAAATAAAGTGAAAGTACATTTGGGAAAACAATAATTATGTTTTTTTCGTACAACAAACAATTATATTAAAAAATTTAAATTATGTTTTATTTTATTGACAAATTCGTCACTGAGAACAACAAATATAAAGAGGTATTTTTTACATAAAAAAAAAACTTTTAAAGTACATCTAAAAAAAAGTACTTTTTAAAAATGAACTTTTTAAATAAGTATCTCTTAAGAAAGTGCTTTTTAAAAAAGTAGTTTTTAAAAAATTACTTTTTAAAAAAGTGCCTTTTGAAAGAGTATTTTGTGAGAAAGTGGCGTTTTTTAAAAAAGTGCCTTTTGAAAAGTACTTCTCGTAAAAGGCCCTGTTCAAGGAACTAATTTAACAAATAAGTATTTTTAAAAAAGTGTTTTGAAAAAAATACTTTTTCGAAAAATTTCTTCTGAAAAAGTGTTTTTTACAAATAATAGAGTTTTGTAAAATGTAGCTTCAGAAAAAAGTACCTTCTGTAAAGAGTGACACTTGCAACACTTTTTAAAGAAGGCATGTTTATCACATTAAAATAAAAATACCTTTTACAAAAATGTGCATTTGGCAAAAAGTACCTTTTAAAAAATTACCTACTATAAACGTACTTCTTAAATTAAAAATTACTAGCTCTTCCACAAATTACCCTGCCTTATAAAAAACCTCTTCAAAGAAATATTTTTTATAAATATATTTAAAAAAAAAACAGCATCCCTGAGACGTACTTTGTTATTATTGTAATAAGTAACTTTTAAGATGCCTGTTGAAACAAAATCCAAAAATTTATTACAAATAAATTATATTTTCTTATTTCTTTTTGCAAAAACTTTGTCATGAAACGACTTTGAACATTTTTAAAGTATCTTGGTAGTTGCACTATTTGTTTTGCTTTAGTAAAATTTTCTTCAAAGTTGGAATTTTAACAATTTGTTTGTATGTTCCAGAGTATGTATTTCTATGGGACTTTTTCCTACTCACACACACACGTTGAAGTTGCTTGAAAAAAGATTTTTGATTTGTGTGCCGTTTAGCTGTACATTCTATTATTTCATTTGCATGTGTCGAGCTGCTTGTGATGCGAGCAATATTATTTGTTTTATAGGGCATCCGTAACGCAAAACAAAAAAATCAGTTCAAATAAGAACATTGCCAGGAATAAGAATCCGTTTTAAATAATATTTCGAAAAGCAAATTCGAGTTCAATAGGAATTCTTGATAGCAAGATAAAAAATTCTTAGTGTTTAATAAAACTTCAATTACAATATGCATAAGTTTTTATATAAAATTTGTCATACATGTTGGATAAACTTTAAATGTGCGTTCGTGTGTGTGTGTGTGTCTGTCAGCATGATGTTTCGAAAACTATAATATAAATTTTACTCAAACAAATATTGTATAATTACTTTTATGCGACAAACGGAACAATTGACTTTCTGGGTTTTATTATTAGTTTTATGGCAATAAACAACAAATTATTAATACAAACGAAATTACGTTACAAAATTAAAAGGTAGAAATTCATTAAAATAGCGAAAACAAGACAAAAGCTTTTAAAATTAAAACTGTTGCTCTCCAAATTGATGTAATTGTTTTTCGTCTGACTTAAAGTACTCGTATATGAAATTTAAATGAATAAAATGTTGGCAACGAGTATGAGGACCAAGCAACAACAAATCATGTTAAATGGAAATTGCAATATTTTAAGAGGCACAATGAACTGTTTTATAACATTCTTATGGAAAGTATTTTAAATGTCAAAGATTTATGTGTTTGCACATTGAGCTTTTACGCGTGCCATAACGTGTCAACCACTAACAAAGGAATTTGATTGAAAATACGAAACTGGCAAATGAACGTAAGAGAAGGACAGCTGAAGCTTTAGAAATAGTGTGATGATTTTAAAATGTGAAATTCATTGAACTGTGGTTTTAGCCATCAAGCTGAAATTATTCAGCTCACACAAAGATTGTGAGGCTGATTTATATAAGCACCTGTTATCTGATGTTCCACCACGCCCACTCAAAGTACACTTAACCCAAACTGTTTGGTCGAGAGCTTGGGCTAACAAAGATTCGCTCTGCCAGTTAGCCCACCCGACAGTAAAACGGAAACAAGTCCCCCCAAAGTTTGATATACAACAAGGCAAAACCCGTTTCGCGTGTTTAACTGAAGTTCAAAGAAAAAAAAATTCTTTTAATATCTTTCGAAATGTGTTCATACGAGTATATCCCAGTCAAGGGCGGATCGCGGAAGTTTCTATTAACCATTTAATTGATTAAATAAGTATTGTGGGTTTTTTTAAATTATTTCCTGTATATCTGGAACATTTTTCATACCTTCATGTGCACAGTATTTTTTGCAGAAAGTTGTTTCTTGTTCTCCTTAAATTTGGCTCCAAGCGGAGATAAGTTTATATTTGCAATTTCCTTGGAAATTGTGTGGAAGTAGTAGTGAAGGAATTTTTTTTACTTATGCTTTTGCTTTTCGGTTCGTTTCTTTCTTAAAATTGAGTGAGTTTTGGCTATTGAATTTTTAACATCGCATTCAATATCCGGCTTAATAAACTCTCTCGCGTATTGAAATCTAATCATTTGTCAGCTTTTGAAGGTGGAGGGTGGCTGTAAATAAATCTTGTTCTGCAGCAAGAAAGTTGGAAAAAGTGTTCAAATATTGGATAAGTAAATCATAAAATATAAATGAAATAAATGCAAAATGATGAGTCGTAATTTTAAAATAAATTTGTTTGTTTGTCTTGACTTAACAATTAGACTGTTATGAAATTATGCACAAGCACAAGTTTTAAGTTATTTATGGGCCCAAAATTGGTGTGAAACAGGCTTCAAATCAATATGAATTTGATCAAACTTGAAATGAAATTACTACAATATAAAATATATTTCTGATATGGAAAACTTTTTAATAAACTTTTTTTTTTTTTTTTTTTTTTTTTTTTTAATATTGTTTTATTTACGATCTATTTTACAATTAAAATAATAAGAAAATTTCATGACTCTTAAATAACAACATAACATATATTGAGTTTCCTAAAACCCAAAAACAGAATAAATACAAGAAGAATTTACTTTTTAATTAAAATACAGACAGAGTAACGAATTTTAACTTTTTCTTTTTTCGGAAGGGAAGGTCAAGTACATGAAGTCTTTTAAGTCTTTGGATTTCATTGCTATCATCTAAAAAACTGATTGCTAATACGTTGGAATGAATATTAAACAAACTCCTTTGGAATCAGTGACTATATTATCTTATATCGGTTGCAATAAAACTTGGCGCCCGCAATATGCACGTTACGATCATTAATGATTACGTAAAATGCTTTAAAGTGATCCATTCTATAGATGTTTATTAATACGAGCACATTGTTAAATGTACATACGTGTGTTCTGCCACTTTTAATCTACTTGCTTGGAAGAAAGACTAGACGATGAGATGAGAGTGATCATAAAAGAATTTAGAAATATAAAATGGTTATAAAATGTCAGACGAGCTGACATATAACAATGATCATTAAACCAATTAGAAATATCAAATATTTTTGTGTTCCATTGGAGAAATCATCTGAATCGCTTAATAAATTTTGTCGAATTTGAATAATAAAAATCAGTTCCATTCACGTTTTACAAATAACCCCCCCCCCCCCTGCGTATGAGTGATATTTAACATTTCGCATACGCTGGATACATCCACACAAAAAGAGATCACAGACGTTAGTGCCGATGCCCAGAACAAATGTTACTGTTTTTTAAATGACGCTTTTGATTTTTTTTATATAACAATAGATTTATGTTTTTAAATCGGACTACACTAATTTCAAACTTTATACATATTAAAATATCTATTTTTAAATTTTAAATCACACCGTTTAAGAAAATCTAAAATTTATTTCCTTATACAAATATACTTTCCTCATAAAGTGGCACAAATTCCTGGATTGAAAAATATGTTTCATTTACTAGGATATATTTTAAATGATCTTTTTGAAACAAAAACACTTATTTATAATTACTAAGAATCATTCATTTGCTTATAATTTTGTTAAATATATTTTTTAGTTCATCATCACAAAATAGATGCTTTTGTTTTGTGCAAACTTTTGTTATCCTTTAATGCCTTCTTTTGGTGCGATTTTTATTATTCAATAGAATTGATTAAATATTTATAATTGATTTAGTAATTTTTCCATTTCATAATTCTAAAATTCGCACAATAGAAGTGAATAAAGTTACTTTCGCTTTCACTTTCACTTATTTAATTCCATTTAAATGCTTTCCTCCGTTTTGTACACTTTATTGCTCAACCGCCCGTTTATAACTATAACAAAACATTTATTTAGTTTTGAAATCTGAAATTATGTTTCACAGCATCATTTGAACTTCAACATGTTGCCTAATGCTGGCAACATGTTTCGTTCAAAAGTTGGATTGGGCATGTGCACACTTGGGCGCGTAAATCAGGAAAACACTTTTTACAAACAAAACGGAAGCAAAACAAAAAAAGTTTTCTTTATACGAGCAGTGCCAACATTAAACATAATTATATATGTATGTATTTCTTTTTGTTGTTCATTTCATCTACAGGTTTCTTATAAACAGAAACCGAAACAGATACAACAGCTTAAAGAAAAAATTATACAGTAAAATAAAAAGAGGGCATAACGGCAAGGCAGCAACAGCTTTTTTTCATTTTCAGATTTCATAAAAATTTTGCAATTATTTGAAGAACAATTCAAAGGTAAAGATGGAAAACAATAGTATTTTTTTTAGCCTTTTTTAATGTGGTTTGTATATCATTTCTTTAGTTTGAAATACCTGTTTAAAGAAAAGAGTTTTATGTGCTGATTTGGTATTATTGAAAAGAATGAATTCTTAACTTCCCGAGAATATTTTTCCTTATTTTTTGTACTTTAATGTTGCACGCACATCATTTTGGATGGTCGTTCCCGAATATTTTATAAAACTGTACAACAGTTCAATTAATTAATGTATACAACAACAATGTACACTGTGTCGATGTTGGCCTTTCCGAGCATACATTTTTAGAGGAATATACTTTTGCAAAAATTGTTTTTAAACAAATAATATAAAGCAGGGAGATGAAAAGTACCCAGAAGAGAAATACTCTACTGGAAATCCCTTTATTGTCAAACCATCGACTGAACATGCAAGTGCATGCTACACATACATTTTGTAACTTCATTGATGAATCATCATTGTACGGAGATGACTGTTCACAGGAACTTAAAAGCTTCAAATGTATTAGAGCAACTAATCTTGCATGAGAATGAAAAGCGAATACTCTCTTTAATTCCCTCCAGTACTACAACACTTGTGGAAGGAAAATAAACATTAAAGGGGAGTTTCTAAAGGCTCGAAATGCTATTTGTCGTCCTTTTTTAAAACTTAGTAGCGAACAATTGCGGGAAACAGCTTCAAATAAACCTATTGGCATTGAAAAAACTGTGTTTTCGGGTGCTTTCACCGCTTCAAATGTGTGTGAACAAACGTTAACAATCGAGATCGTGAAACGCAACCGAAATATAATATCAAGTGTCAGTAACAACAACAACTTGGTTAAAAACGTTTCATTCTTAAGAAATTTTGTTTTTCAATCACGAGTACTTTCACTACAACATCTCTAGACGACACTAGCAATCTAGTGTTCGTTCCCACCGCCTCCCGACGCTGGCAGTAACAAAACTAGTTTTTGCCATGACTCGCTGTTTTGGGCATTGACTTGAATACACATGGGATTTGTCATGAATAAATTCTTATAGAAAAAAAAAAGAATCAAAAACCATTTAAACTGTGAATGGAATGATGGCATCACAAGACCACCACTGCCAATCAGTTATTTGCAGCAACAGAGAATAGTCCGAGAATTGTGAAGCTAAACAGGAAAAAAAACAAACAGAAAATATAATAAAATTATTAAAGTGTTTATCGAATTCTTCGCAGATGATGAGCACGAATAATTTTCCAACTTGTTGTTTTATGTGATTTTATTGTTGTATTTTATATCGTTACTAGAATGGTTGTGGCAATAAATGATAATGATGATGAGTGGGCTGGGCTGAGACTTAATATTTATTTTAGTAGTTCTGAAAGTTCTTCATCTGAACGATTAGAAAAGGTCGAATGGTTTGGCGCATTTTGTTTTTTATTTGTTATAGGCAGTTGGCATCGATATAGTTTTTTATTTAGATATTGGGTCGAAAGCAAAAATTTGCCATAAATAGAAAGAAGCGCTTGTGACTTTTGTCACAAGTTGTTAGTGTGTCACAACACAACACCGCAAATAAAATCATTGGCGTTTTGCAGCGAAATTTATTTAATTGTTCTCTTTTTATGTCTCAAAAAATCACGGCGGTTTTCAGTTTTAAAAATTCTAAGCAACCAGATGGTGTTTAAGAAATTTTTAAATATATATCGCTGTCTGCCAACTTGGGCTTCAGGAGCAATAAGTACGATAGGAAAGTAAAATTTTTATTTCACTCCAACACTGTGGGATATTTACACATTGTAATGAAAGTGGAAAGCTTGGAGGAATGCGATAATCGGTTTATTGTGTAGGCGAAAATTGCTACAATTACAAATGGTTTTTCACGGATTTTGTTTGCATTAACTGAAAGTGAAACAGAGTAGAAGCCGCAGGAATGTGTGACAGAATACCAAAACAAGAAAAAACAAAAAACGACTGAAACAAAAAAGCAACATCAGAAGCCTACATTAACAACAGCATCAAACCTAAAAGAAAGAAACAAAAGGAGAGAAAATAGCAACAATGAGTTTTTATGGAATTAAGGAAAGAAGAAGTGAAACTTATCTTAATATTTTGCTCGTCATTTACAGAACAATGATTTCGCAAGCGTTTCATTTTGTTAATCGTCAGTAGGAAAATATATTGTTTGTTTTTACAATCACAGTGGCGAACGCAGGCTATTCTGTCTTAATCCAGATTATAAAATTAAAATAATGACAAAAATATTTTGGGGAATCTGTTACTTAAAGCTGGCCAAACATTTCAACAATAACTCACTGTTGTTTATGGAAAAATTATTTATTCTAATCTAAATCGTTTCCATTTGTCTGGGCACGTCTAGGAACGCAATTGCCACATCTACTGCTGATCTACTTAATGCTGTGTACGGGAAGTTTAGCAATCTGGCCTTCAGAAAGCGTAGGAAGCTATTCACTCGTGATTCATAAATAACAAATATGTTATCAAGTGTGTTTGGCAACTTTGTTAAATTTATACTTTATGTATAAAATTCAGAAATTGAATGATTCAAGTTTAAGCCCTTTTAGAAACCTAAATATGTCACTTTAGTGGTATATAACTGCGGAAGATACTCCTCCTTTTATTTAATTAAATAAAAATATAACTCTTACCATAGTTCGGCGACTTTTAATTTAACGCAAGCCTGTTAAATAAAGTTAAAAAATGCATATTCATTCCATAGGAATTCTCGAACACAGGAAAATATTAATTATATCGGGCATAATATGAACATTATGGGCACGATTCCCAATAATCGAACCGTATTCCAGATCTTTTCTCACTGCGGATGCCAACATTTATTTTATTTATTGTACATTAAAAGTATATAAATTGACGATTAATATTAAACAATACAAACAACTGGCTGCGGTGGGTTACATCCTTTTTTATTGCTTGCTGGCAAATCGTACCTGTGTGTGTGTGGGTGGGAGAGCATATTTTATTTTGCTTACTACAACCCACTTTAAAGAATTGTGTTCCAAATGCATAAAGATCTTCTTTTAAAATTAAGCGACATTTGGCGGCAAAATAGGCTGACATCAGCTTAAAATGTTGAGCTGTGCTGTTTGTCAAACTCAAACCACTGTTTGTGGTTCACCTTTAAATTTTTACTTGATATCCAGTTTTTCCCCCTTCCCATCATCCTTTATTTCTAATTCATATGTACCTGCTGTAACATGTTTCAATACATCGTTTTATATTGTGGGCGTGTGTGTGTTTTTACGAGCTTCGTACTCAAATTCATTAGAGCGTATGAGTATTATGAAGTTTTTATTGCAACATTTTGGCAGAAAAAGCATGAAAAAGGTATTTTATTTCTTCAACTCAAGCAGCAGCAGTAATTTTGCTGGAGTTAGCGACTCAAGTAGCGGCACGTCTTTAAAACATAAAAACACATTTCAACGTGTAGGAAATATTTTCTAAGCGAAATAATTTATTTTAAATTTTTTTTGTGCAAAGTTTAACAAAACGTACGAGCACTCAACTTCCGGAAGAGGATAAAAAAACAATAAACGTACGGGTGTGTGTGTGTGTGTGTGTGTGCGATGTTTGATGATTTGTTATTAACGGCGCTGAAGGGGAACCGTCTGTCCCCTGAAAAGTTGAACAGTTTGATTTGGTTTTGTTGTGAAAAGTAATATTTTGTTTTTAATGTGAATTTAAAATGTAAGTTCAGTCACAGTGTTCAGTTCACAGTGTGAATTGTTAAATATGAAACGATTTTTATCGGCCATTTGAGCGCCGATACATGGGATGTTAAAATGAAATATTAATTGTAGCCAAAAAATATACTTTTGAAATCTATCGATCATCTAGATATTTTAAAGCATTAAATACTACATTTGTACTACTGTCCAACAGCTCGCTTTTATCAAAACATTGCAGTTGTACCGGCGCTGCCATCCCTGGTAAAACATAATTTTTTTTTTTTAAATGAACGGCTACTGTAGTTTTCTGTGTTCCTTATATAAAACTCTATGCCTGCCAATAAGCAAATGAACGAAAACATATGATCTAGTTTGTGCAATAAATGTGTAAAAAAGTGTGGCCACATTCCACCGTTTGTTATGGCAGCTGTGTTTTGGCCACTATGTACGTTTAAGGAATAGTTAAAATGTGTAACGATATGGTGACCCAATTTGCAGTAATTTAAAATAAATAAAAATTGTCTTTTTGCTGTTAGTTTTTTCTGAAGAACTCTTATGCTAAAGATTTAATCAGAATGGCGATATTCATCAAATAAAAATTCAACTTTTTATTAAATCATATTTACTCAACATGAAAGGCCGAATAAATAGAATCATTAATAAAAAGTATTAATACAATAGGGCTTTAATTTATTTTACTATGACCACCTTTTTTTATTATCAAGCAAATACAACTGATACTAAAAGAATCAAGTATTAGATTACAAAAAGGGAAACATGTGTTACTAATTAGTGGGAAAAAACTAAATTTGGTACTTTAATAATATTTCCATAAACCCCCAGACGCCTAAAACGACCAAGCAACTTTACTTTTAAGGTTAATAAAAAATTAATACTATTTAAAAAAAAAGTTGCTTAATTTCGGCTGGTGTTTTAAAAGCAAAAGAAGTGTTTAAGCAAAAAAAAAAAAAAAAAATTCAATTTTAATTTAAACTAAACGTACCCTTTTCTTAATTTTTACAAATAGTTGAAAGCCATTATTGTGGTATAATTATTAAAATAAAAATGAAAAAAAAGCACAGACCCTAAAAAGTGTTAAATAAAAGGCTGGAAAATGAACATGAGTACGTAGACATAATGATGAGCAAAGTCGTATTAAAATAAAAGCATGTTGCCGCCGAACGCCAGCCTTCATTTTTGAAAAAAATTTCACTTGATTCTTTATTTTTTACCCAACGCATCATCAATTCGGTGGCAGCAGGAGTGTAACATGTTGTGTATTTAATTTTTTTTAACTTTATTTAAGTATTTTTCTGCTATTGTGTTTTGCAACAACAAGAACGAGATTGCACGCAAACAAACAAACGTTGTGAAAATGTTGTTTGACAAGAACACACACACACACACACCCACACACACACACGCGCGCGCATACGTACTTCCATGCCCACTCAAATGTACATGATAAGCCAGCCCTTAGGTTCTGAAAAATATGATTTCCACCATTCTTGTGTGTTTCACAAGGTTGCAGGTATGAAAGTTGCTTGTGGTTAACTTTTCGCATTAAATGTTGATTGTTATCAAATATTGAAAATACTGCCAACCTTGCACATCGTGCTTGGCCTTCACTAGTGTCAGAGCCCCAATTTCATATGAATCTGTGTCAGCCAAGTTGTCAGACACAGTTTGCTCTTATAATACTCATATAGTTTAATTTTTAAGGCCGAACAGCCGGGTTTGCTTGCAACTTTTGCCACATTGTTCTGCCTACGTTGAGGGGAAAAAAGTAGACTTTATAAAAAATTTAGTATGTATGTCAACAACAATAACTACTTCTGTAACAGAAACAAGAGCACTAAAACCAACAACATTTGACATAAATATTTTAAGCGACCACGTTGTAGTTGTACACTTTTATTTTGAATATTCTTTGTTTGCTGGCTGTATTTTTGAAAATACAATATCATTTCATGGGTTTCATATTTTATGAATTTAGTGATTTGATGTGAAATATCGTGGGATTCGTATGAAGGCAGGATTACAATATGTGGCAAGTAAAAGCCTATAGATTTATTTGCCCCTGAATTGTATATTTATTTAGCAGGTAAACTATCCCCGGCGATGCTTCATCTCATATCCTGCCACTAAAGAGTCATTGTCACTTCCATCAAAACTTGTTAGAATCAATCAGAACTTGAGATTTTGAAAACATAAACAATTCATCTCACTGGAAGTTTTTTAAAAATATTTACATTTTAATACATGTTAGATGAAAAATAGCTTGCGGCGAGGGCCTTGAAATTATTTCACATTTTTTAGTCCGTTAGGCAAAATCCGAGCTCTTAGTGGGGGTATAAAAATATATTTATTTTCTTTGCTTTCCCTTATTCAAGCATAAAATCTAAACTTCATTACTTTTCTTGTCTAATAACGTAGCAGACTCCGTTGAACTTCATTTGTGTTTAACAAAAGCAATTTTGTGCATGAAATATCTTGCATGTACATGTCTGTGTCATGTGAATAAGTTTATTGGTAAAAATAACAATTTGTATTCATACACATTCATGTAAATAATATATCTCTATTTGGGGAATAGATATTTTATTTACCGACAACAAACAAACAGATGAAAATAAAATTGCTTTGCCTGCTGAGCAGGGAAGGAAGCTTCACTGGCACAACAAACACAATTAAGAAAACCCTTGAAACATTTTTTGCTTGACGATATGAAGACATTTCGGAAAATCAAGGTATTCCTAAAATGTTTTTTTTTGAAAAAGAAATACATTTATTTTCGTTTGTCTGCTCCACGATAATAAATTGTGCAAATAAAGTGATTTTTGAGGGTACTTTTTTAGATTTATATACAAAATTTACCAATTATTTGTTAATACCAGAAAACGTTAATTCTCTGCCTAAAGTTAACATTCAAAATGAAAATCAGGAATCAAATTAACGAGATGCAATAGCAAAACCTTATTTTGACGATTTATTAGAAACTCAATTAACAAAATGTTGTCCAAAGGGCAAATAATCTGTTTGGAAATATATTAAGGGATAAAATCATGTTGATGTGATCCTTTACAATCCAAAAAAAAATAATTAATGCAAAACACTGTGTGTTACTGCAAGTTCTACGCTTAAATCTTCGTAACTTTTGTGTTATAAATTCAGTTCTTTCGGTTTCTCTGGACCTGCAAATATTTACTAATAAAAAACAGCAAAATGATATTTGAATTAAATTAAATTTTTGCAATCGTATTAAAAAACAAAATAAGTCTGCCCTGGCATCCTATAAATCCTCCGATCATTCATACAGTTCTTCATACAGCCCAAAAGTGGTTCTGACAGCTGAGGTCCAATTAATCTGTGTAATATAAACAATTATACAGTAAGAGTCCTGTGGTATTTTTAGAAATAAATAAATTAAGCCGTGGTGTTCCTGGGTACAACTAATTTTTAGTACCGTGACATAAAAAGTATAATTTTCTACGCCTTTTTAACCACTTTTCCCTAATTTTTACGTTCTTCCGGTAAAAGTAAAACTTGCCTGCCAGAAACGCTAAAAACTTGAAGACTATATATACGTTGATTTATATAGATATTGAACGTTAACGTTCGTAAATATTGGGAAAATCAAAGTCGCAAGAAGTATGTATTTTTGGACTGTTTTCCTGACACTTCAAGCGCTTATGAAACTTATCGTTAGTATTGATTTAGTATTGTTTCTCTTAATGTTTATCACAAATTTCAGAAACTCCTCCTGTTTCAGTACTTTAAATTTAATGTACATATTAAATTGTTATTAAATATTATAAAGTAAATTTAATTATCGACATGCCTTTAAACCAAATTGTAAATTGCCATGAATTTTTCAAACGCAATTTAGTTGCTTGTCTGTGTGTTTCAAAGCTGATGTTGTCTCTATGGCAATTTAGCATAAAAACAAATTAGAAAATGTCTGTAGATACACAACAACAACAATAACAACAAGTCGAGACGTGCTAACAACAAAATATAAATGATGTTAATATTTAATCAAAATGACAACACGATAATGATAATTGAATCTTCTATAGACTTCTTCGAACAATATTTTAATATATATTTTTTCTTTAAATAACAGCAATTGATGTTTAAATATTAATAATGGAAATGTTTTGAATATCTTAACAGAACAATATTTTTTCTTTATTTCACATAAAATATTAAAGCTTTAAAAATGGATTTTTTAATGATTTTTATTTCTTACGCACAACTTTACACAAACACATTTAAATATTGTAGCACTTTGCAAATTTATTTTTTTTTTATATACGGACATACATATATATTGTTTTTTTTTTTTTGCCCACACTTTAATTAAAAATATTTTAGTTGTTAATGATTAAGATTTTTCCGTTCAAATTGTCAACTTGTGAATCTCCGTTTGAAACTAAAATTTTGCATCATATTTTGTGTGGCTGATGCTGGCTTTTTTGGAAACATATTTTTGGCTTGAAATGCGCAGGTTTTGTTGCCATTTAAATTCATTCATAAACTCAATTTTGTTGCAGATCTTTGCGTTTGTTATAAGGGCCAAGATTTTCAAGCCATAAAACATCTTGTCCAGTCCCCATATGCCTTTTCTAAACACAAATGAAAGTAAAAGTGTAACAAACTGCTTAGAACGTATTAAAATTTCTTAAAAAACTTGAAGCAACTAAGGCAATGGTAAAAGATGCTTTGCCTGAGTTGCCGTTAATGGCAGAAGTGTGGCTAATAAATTGAAGTATTAAAAAAATATTTTAATAAATTTGCTCTACCCAGTTACCAACAAATAGTTTGGGATATACATAACAAATGGTTTTTAATATTCGATTAAACGTTGCGAATAAATCTAATTAGTTTTGCATATTCATAATTGGCTAATTATTCGGATAACTAATCTCATAAATGTTTGAATAATAATTTGAATAAGAGAAATATTTATTGAAGTAATTTTTTATATAAAAAAGCAAATAAAACCAGATCAAGTATTCGAATAATTTTTAATAAAATATTATAATTAAGAACTCTTTTTTTATAATATTTAATAGTAAACTCCATTCGAAATTTTTTTATTTATTACTATTGATTATTTAAATTTTTCGATTAAACATTCGAATAATTATTCGATTAAATATTCGAATAATTATTCGATTAAATATTCGAATAATTATTCGACTAAGCACATGAATACGGACTCGGAACACAATACGGTCAAATTGTTTTCCATATTTCATTTAATCGAATAACTTAGTTCATGTAATTGTAGAAACTGTATTCAATTCGAAAATTTGTACAAAGAACAATAATAATTCTGAGAGCACAAATGAACGAATGAAAAAAATTTATTTAAATGTGTGAACTGGAAGTTAAATGAGCTGAATTCCGTTGGCTCTTCAATGCAACGCTCAACGATTTAATAAAAATTTTAATTTACTTGCCGCCTTTTAGGTTTAAAAATTCTCAACACTACTCCCCTTTAAATTACAGGCTACTTTTTCGCTACGTTTTTCAACATGAACTGGCACTTGCGTGTGTGATATGAAAATTTCGGTTCGAAACTTTTCCTGATGCCTTTCGAAACTTAGTATATTTTTATCTTAAAACTTTTGGGATACAAGTGAAGTAAAGTTTGAGATAAATGTAACACGTTATAAGACATTTTAAACTGTTATGAAGGTCACAAATACCTTGATAAAGCTGCTTTCACTTGAGCTTAAGAGTATATTTTTTGTTATAAATTTGCTTTAAAAGGCTTTTGCTTTTTATGCACTCACACATAAGTAAATATTATCTATTGTTCATTTCACTGTTATATTCCAGCCTATTTTATTCCGTATTTGTTTTGCCGTATTTTATTGAAATTTATTGTAATACGAGTATCGATAAGAAATCCATATATACATATGTATGTATACGTACATATGTTTTTATACGCTCGTATATAAAAACTCTTCGTTTCAGTTGTGAATACAAAAGCCATAGAAGTTTTTATTGACTGCAGTGAAAAAGTTAAGATTTTTCTTTTGTTTGCTTGAAAAGTTATTTTTATTCATGGAAATTAAATTAACACAATGTAACTCAAACATGTCCGTGCATGCATCCTTCCTGCACCACAAACGTGCGTTGATGTTATTATGCGAAATAGTGGCATATATTTAATATTTTTTTTTTTTTTGTAGTAAGTGAATTAAATAGGTATATGGTTAATGAAACCGATATGAGTGCCAGCGAAGCTTGGCTACTTTGAGGTGCCTTGATAACTGCTTTTGAAATTTTCATTTATTTAGCATGTCTGTGCATGTCGATGTCGAATTTTGGCTATCAGGTGGCTTTAATATAATTTGATGAACGTCTTAAGGGCTGCTGGACCACTTTGATTGCATTTAACTTGTTTTCTAAGAAACAAACCTGGTAAGAACCAATTCAGAGATACTATATATAAGTATTTAATGCACTGTCGTATATGTATATACATATGAATGTATAACTATTGTATATTAACTATTTTTAAATCCTTAAAAATGAGATGAATTTATCATCCTTTAGCAGTTTAAATGCAATATTTGTTTATGTAGTGTCAAATTGTTAGTGGAAAGGAAAGGCTTAAATTTTTTTGATGGTTTGTGTTCAGTCATGCAAATGCGTGATATTTTAATGAAAATTTAACGTTGGTTTATTGAAATTTATTACATTTAATGCGTTTATGGTTTTGATTTGCATTATAAAATAAATTGAATAATAATAAACGATAATTGTTCTTGACTTTAAAATAGTCAGATATGGCGTGGCCTGGGCAAAGGGGAAACTGGAGCTTGTCAGTGTCAAATAGCAAAATACAAATTATTATGTGGAATTGTTACTTTAAGTTGAAAAGTGAAATGCATATATAGGAATGGACGAAATAAAAATGCCGCATAGTACCCATCCCCGCGTTAAAATAAAAACGCAAGGCAAACGATGCTGTTTGTGGGTATAATTTTTCTATTATGATGGGGGCTCATTATGATTACTTTGAAGGGCACTATAACATTAAACGATTATATTGAAATTCTTGAAGAAATTAAGTCTCCATAATCCAATTAAAATGTTCTCATCAAATTGCTATCAACCAACAACAACAACAACGACAACAATAACAAGAAAAACAAAATTGTTACATAAGGTATTAAATAAATGGTCAAACAACCCCAAAACATAAATGAATAAAAAGATATTTAGTAGCATTTGAGGTAAAATTCACTGCCCCTCTTATACTGTACGCAACTGTATTTAAAACTAAATTTAAATTAAAACATATATAATTTCAATGTTTACGATCTAATTCAATTGGATTATTTTTAAGGCTGTTGTGCAATCTAATTTTTTCCGTTATATTATAAAAATTATTGTACATTTGAAATCATTTATTTGTTTGTAAAAATATTCGAATTTTTTTGTGCTCAAATTTCTGTTACGGCCGAAACAAAAGTACAAATGAAATTCTTATTCAAGTTGATATCATTTTGTTGTCTGCAGTCGTTTTGCTTTAGAAAATTACTCGCGCTAATTTGCATTTAAATGTGAACCGAAGCCCAATTTTGTGGCACCATATTTTTATTTGTTTCATTTTCTTTTGGGGATAAGATTTTTCCAGCGAATAAATAAAGTTGGAGTTGTATTTTAGAAATTGAAAATTGTTAGATTAGATTAGATTAAAAAAGCGGCTAGGAAAATACATGAAAAAAATCTATTCAGGAACAAAATGTACGAAAATATTTTGCAGTTTTGTATTAAAAAAAAATAAAATTTTTATTCCAATAAAATTTTCTCGAAAAGTAGAAAAATAATTTTTTAAAGGTAATTTTTTTTTGAAAAGGTATTTTTTTCAAATGTGTTTTTGCACCTTTTTTTTGTAGAGGATACTTTTCATAAAAAAAATTTTTTGATTTCCACACAAATTTTCGTAAAAGCTCATTTCCGAAGAAATAACTCTAAAAAAATTAGCTTGAAATAAGTATTTTTTAAAAAGATATATATTTTTTGCTCTTAAATGTAATTTTTGAAAGGGCGCTTTTCTGATCTGTACTTTTTTGGCACCCTTTTAAAATGGACTTTCTTCTGAGGTCTTTTTAAATTTTCTTTAAATACTTTTTTGAAAGGTTTTTTACGAGGTGTTTTTGAAGCAGCTTTTTTTAAAATGATTTAAAATTTCTATTCCTTAAAAAGATTTTAGTTGGCAAGTGTTTCGTAAAAAGTACCTGCTAAAATTTTTGTTTGTAGGTGCTCTATTTGAAAGTTTCCTTTTTAAAAGGAGATTTTTTTAAAGATATTTTTTCCAATATATTCTTTCTTCTGTTATGGGTTTTATTTATATATATATATTAACACTATATACAAATTCATTTGCATGTGTGAGATTAAAATTAATTTTTTTCACAATTAATGATTGCATGGAAAAAAAGTACTTCTGAAGTTTAAGCTTTATATCTTATTTAAGGCTAATGTATGTATATAAAATATTACTTTTTAAATAAAGAAAACATGTTTTTCACTGAATTATGGTTTCTTAGAATTAAAATTGACTCTGAGCAACAGAAAGAGAAACAGAAGAAACCCTTTTCTATCTCACAAACAGACGTAACCAGCGCATTGCATATAAACGCTGGTTTCTTTCCTTTTCAGGATATTTATGTATATCTTAAATATCAATCCCTTTGATAAAGTTTAATCTCTATGACTTGTTGGTGGAGTGAGACATCATTTATTTTTATTATAGTGATTGTATACGCTTTTTCAAGTTTCAAATATGTTTTTTCTGTTTCATTTTACACAACGCAGAAAAAGCTAAAGAGAAAAAGCCAACTTGACCCTTGAGCTGGTGCTCAAAAAAAAGTAATTTTTTTCCCTTTGTTTTATTATTACTTTTAAGGATTGTATTGTGTGTTGCTCTGGGCGCATAAGATTTTCCTCAGTTTTATCTTCGGCAAATTGGTTTAAATCTCTTGGCATTATAAAGCGATTTATTTAAATATGAAGACTGTGGTTTTCACTTTATTGTTTTCATTTTTGATTTTTTAATCTGTTTGCAACTTTTTTCATAAATATTTATTTTCTAGTTTGTATGAAGGCAAAAGTGACCTTTTGTTCTTCTTCTTTTTTCAAAACTGAATCATTTGGAATGACAGTGCAATAAAATATTCAAAGTTCGGTAATAGAAAAGAATACAAAAATTCCTAAATAAATATATGGGTGGTAAAAGGATTCAGTTTTTGCTTTCATTTCATTTTATCAATATACTTTATAACTTTATAAAAGTAATTTTTTAAATTCATTGTTACTGCTGCAAAGTGCCAAAGAATTGAGTGATTTTAGGATATGGTTAAAGGATCATTTTCTTTAACCCAGTATTTGCTAATGTCTAAAATGGCAAAAGAATGGCTGTAGAAAGAACTTATTAATACCCTGTTTGTGCTGTTGGGCAAAACTATAAAAGTTTCACATCTTTGTAATATTTGTGGGCCGGTAATACTCCGTTTTTATTTTAATTTTTAACAAAATATGTATATACATATACATGTAGCAGTTTTTTTTTTTTTGGAAACATTTTGTATTTTTGAATAAAATTTAAAAGGCAAAATTTATAAATTTGGCCAAAACTCTGTTTTGAGTTTTTGTGTTTTTTTTGTGTTGTAAATTTTTCCCTCTTTCAAACTTTAGGAAATTGAAACAAAAAATATTTTTACTAATATGTATTAACGAACAAGAATTTGGACAAAATTGTAGATTTTTATAAACGTACGTACTTTCAAAAATGATTTTGTGAACTTGAAGTTCAGTTTTAAATGTATAAGTAGTTAATTTAGGGAACACTCTCTTCAAGAAACGTTTGCTGTGCGTAGATGAATCCTGGATTGGATATTAAATGCACAATATGCGATTTAGTTCATGCAATTGATTTAGCGCAGTATTTAGTTTTGATTTGTAAATTTTGGGACAAAAGTTAGTAACAAAACAAGTATTTAAAATCAATAGGAAACCATGTTAAACTAACATGGCTTTTTATATATACATACATATATTTTTTTAACCAGCACTCAGGGTTGTATTCCTATACATATGTATATGCAGTGCATTATACGTCAACTAAATCATGGAGTTCTTATGTTATTTAGCAGAGACGAGGATGCCAGAATTTTGCACAATATAATTTCATATTAAAAATCAATATTTTTGTTGCAGCGCCTAACGAGATCGCAATAGTTCCCTTTTGATAGTATGTATGCAATAGAATACCATAAAACTTTACAAAAAAGATATAAAATCAACTTTGCTCAATATTGATAGTGTTTTTCTCAGTGTGTGGGCAGGAACTATAAAATGGGCACCAGATTTTAAAAGTTAATTTAAGTTTTAGCTGAAATAACAACCCATTATGGTGTCAGTATTTATTTTGAGATGGAAATTATGGCAAAATGCCGTTATGCAATAAAACGGCATCCACTTAAGCGAAAATCTCGTAAACGTGTTCTCTTTTTCATTTCACTGCGCAGGAGTCTCTCCCGTTGATTTGCAAGAAAGAGATGCACCGTAAACAAACAATTTTTTTCTGTAATATATATTTTTTTCTTCGGAATAACACTTTCCCGATGAAATTTTTCCCGTATGCATAAAAAAAAAAGTTTTCTTGATGTGTTTCTTCGCTCTCGGCTAGACAAGGATGGCTCGTAAACAAACACAGACACTTGGGCTTGAGAGAGGAAATACCAGAAAAAAAAACACAGCTGTAAATCCTTGTAGTTGTAGTAGTGGGCAACCAGTCAGTCAGTCATTTAGCAATTTTAGACAAACATGTATGAGTTGAAGCGAACATATGTATGTGTTTTTCACTAGGCGGGGGCAAACGGAGCCGCAAACAAGTCATTGTACTAATAACGGCAAAACAGTGCCAGCTACAAAAAGACGCACATACGAACACGTGCGTATATCTATATCTACACATACATTTTATTTCTTTTGCTGTTGCTGATTTGACTAATAGGTTGTTTTTTCTTAGCTGAATATTATTAGACTTTTCGTTGTTCGGTTCAATATACATTAATTTTTGTTTTGAGTAGTAGGTCAGGTGCAAATGAGATTAAGAACAGCCACCATATTCGCTCTGTCTCTTCCTCTCTCTCTCTCTCTCTCTCTCTCTCCTGCTCTGAAAGAGCGAAAGTCTGGTGTTTTGTGTGAAACATCTTCAACATTTTAGCAATAATGTCAATGATTTTTTCAAAGAATTTGTTAAATCATTAATATTGTTTTTTATTTTTTGTACAAAAATTTATTACATCCCTGAACTTTAAATTCGAAATTCACGTGCCGCTTAACGCCATGAAATCTATTTTAAATGTTTGTTTAACAATTTATACATTTTTAGTTTTCATATTCATCTTTAATTTAAAGACTAAATTGTTCATTGTACAATTAATTAAAACAAACATAACATTTGCTATTTGTTAATTGTGTCTAAGAAATTTACAAAAATACGATATTTTGCTTTCAAAATACACACTCGAAAACAAACTCATGTCTTCAGTTCGCCTCGAACGTGCATTCATGTATTGGCACTCGCAATTTGCTTAGTAATTTATTTATTTCATCCAAATTTGACATGTTTTTAATTTTAGGCATTCTAATTTATTTTCAAGCTTTTTGCCTTCTTGTGTTGTTGCTAAAAATACAAATCGCGTCTCAATCAAACTGATGTCTGATTGATGTTCAGCCATAAATCTAATGAATTTTTGGCTTCGATAGATTATGAGGAATGAAAGCAGCTACAGTTGGTTTCAAAACGTGCAAAACATTGCACGACTGTTTGACGGAGATTTTGGTCAATGATAAGTGGCACCAAGACAACCTTTGAATTCGACAAAAATAGCAGATTTTGTTACTTTTATTTAATTTTCCGCGTTACAATCAGCATTTGAGAGTGCAAAAAGCCATTTGCTGAAACATATTTACAGTGAAAAAGTCGTTACATTAACAAGATTGTTCATGAATATTAAAATTGGGTTTCCTGTTTTGAATTGCTGCATAAAACTGTAAAAACAACATTGTTTAATGTTGAAAACTGTTTTTTTTGCCTACGCTGGCAGCTAAAAACATACATAGATTCCAACTATTGGCCTGTTGTATCTCCTTTCACAATTAATTTGAGGAAAATAAAAATCGTATGTGTCCTTTAACACATGACACACAACTTAGTTTCAATTAAGTTGAACTTATTAAACCTTAATGCAAATTTATAGGTTTATTTATGTGATAAAGAGTCCAAAACGTTGTTAAATATTTTTATGAATCTCTCTTCCGTAAAACATAAAGATGGCTTTTTTTATGTCATTACTTTCGCCAACACATCACAACAAGTAATTGTGAATTATCGTTTGTTCTGTCTTGTATCACAGTTTTCAAAATTTCTTTATTATTATTTAACTTAATGACCCATATCAGAACGAAAGTCTGTTTCAGACATCTTCATCACGCCGTTCGTATGTGTATTTGGATGAGCAATTTATTCATTCAACCCTGTCATTGGTTTATGCATTCATTCACTAATTCATTGATTAAAACAACAAACGTCTGACACCAACGACTGTAACATGAACAACTTGTTGTACGTGGCACTCGAGTGTATGTGACAGACAAGAGCAAAATATGAAATAATAAAGGCAAAATATGAAACCCCAAGCGGCTCGTAATAACGTGTAATTTTTTAATAAAATAAAACTAAAAAAGAATTGTAAATAATTTTTCTTTTCAAAACTGTTTCTTGTCGTTTCTTACGCAAGAAAACAAAAAGTACTTAAATGTTCTTATGCTTGTAAACATATAGTACAGATTCAGATATTCATAATGCGTAGGTTCATAAGTGCAAAGCACAATGTAACGGGTGCTGCAAGTTTGCGTTTTTTCTATTTTTTTTATCTCATGCCTAAAACGGAACTGAGTAAAGTTTACTTCGTATGACATCAAAAGCATTTGGCAAGGACAAATTTTGCTTTAGTTGTAGCCACTCATTTTTTTATTAAGTGATTCTTTAAATGATTAAAACCGGCTGTTTTTAGTTTATGGGATGCAATATTTATAAATCGTTTTGCGAAGAAAATTGGCTGGCACTTGATTAATATGGCGGGTATCATTTATCTGCAAGATCACAGTCGGCCCCTGGCAGTAGGAATATTGGGCTGGATATTTACTATTGTCATTGTCACGTCAAACATTTAGCAATTTAGCATTTTGTTTTTTTTGCCTCTATTTTCATTTAAAGTGTTTTGTTTCATAAGAACAGAAAAGTCTGAATCGATTACCCGTTATACAATTCGCAAATTAAAGCTTTTGGAAAACAAAAAAATCAATTTTGCGACAGCAAAAGTTCATAGCAAAACAAAAATATTAGAGAAAATTTAAAAATTTAACACGGGGATTAGATTTACGTAAATAAAAATAAGTTGTTGAAAAATAAATTATGTATAAGACATAAAAAATAGTCATTGAAGTTTCACAAACTTCGGATTAAAAAGAAACATGTGTCCTTTTTTCTCGTTATTCTACAATAAGTCCCATCGTTATAAAGTATAAATTATTGCAACAGTAATGATTTTATAAAATCATTCTCCATTACGATTTCTTTAATATCGTGTCGTCTGTAAGAGCATGAAAACTGAGACTTGCACAGAACGTGAGATTGTCATGTCTGTGTAATAGTCAAACAAAATAGAAATATGAGAACTGTTCGAAATTTTGTTTGGAAATAAGAAGAAGTAAAGTTCAGTTTATTTTTTTGGCTTGAAAAATGGTTGGTTTTAAACGGACGAGCTCGTCTCAGCTTATGCTGTTTATGCCCCCCACAGGTAGAGTAGACAGGGAACGATAATAGCGCATGCACTAAAACTTCCTCCTTATTAGTGTTCTTGTTCGTACAGTGTTTGTTTCATTGGAAGGCATCCTTCTTATCACAGTTCTTGTTCGTACACCAATGACACTACTGATAGACTAGTAGACATAGAACTCTGACGTATTTGCCTATAACAAGCACTGAGAAGAAAATTCGAGAATTGCTTTTCATTTGTTTGGGCTAAGAGAGTTTTTTCTCCTCTATGAGTCGCCAGACATCATGTCAAAAAAGTCCATAAATTGTTTTACTGCGATTAATCTGAAACAAACAAAAAATATCGAGTGCTAAAAATATCACTTAGAAAAAGAATTAAATAATTCCTATTGTCTTGTTTGTTTGTAAAACTAAAGCATAAACTAAATATACCCTAAACATTTGAGACAGGTGGCGTGTTGGGCTATCATGTGCTCGAACTTGCGCGACCATTTCTTTTTAGTTTTTGAACACTTCAATGGTAAGACACGTCATTTGGATGAAAATTTCAACATAAATACATTGTCTCTTATTTATGTACAGGAAGATGTGTAAAAGGCTTTAATGTATATCTGCTTACATGTAAGCAGAAATTTATAGCAGCGCATCAAATAAAACAGCTGTAGCTTGAATGAAATCTTTCATTCGAGACAACTTGAAGGCTTTTCTGAAAACTTAAGAAGACACAAAAGTTCGCTTTGTCTTGCTTTCGTTAAAAATTTTTCCAGACTTAGTCTCAGTTTTAGTCTCAGAGAACAGCAAAACACGTTTTATTAATTGCTCGAAGAACCATAAAAACTTAGTCGGCCATGCATTTTACAGATGTAACGCATTTTACTAATGCGCAGTGTAAAATTCTGAACTACGTGCTCGTATAATATGTTGAGGAGAAATAGTTAATACTCATATTTTTGTATTGTCACGTTAGCGATATTACTTTATTTACAGGTTTTAACAGATCATGTATGATACTCGCATATATGTACATATTTCTGTTTATGTTTTGATCGCTTTCGTAATGTCTCATAATATTCTTTTAAATCACAAACAACAGCGAAAAAACCTTCTAATTACGTCATTAATGAGATTAATTTTATCTGTGGGGCAAAATGAAAAATAGTTTTTCTCGTGCTCTTCAACATCGTTGGCTGTATTTTAAGCTTCGCGAATAAGTTTGCAGATCTTATGTAGAACGTTTTCCTTTTGGCACTATTCGTTGCAGCGCATAGCATGTGAGTGATATTTACATATACTTATATGCAGGAGAGCTACAGGCTCTAACGAAAATGGCCCCAATGAATAATGGCCTAAAAGCGCCGATGAAAACAACCTGAAATTTGGGAGTGGGTGGGTCGTGCTGGGTCCCCTTTTTTCTTTTGGTTTCGGTGACATTTTAAAAATTGTAAATTGTCGTTAAGAAAATTATTCGCCACTTAAAAATTTTAAGTACAAAATTAAATTTTTAAAATTCAATATCAATTTCATTTGAATTATAAACGATTTTTAGCGTAAAAATATGCCAGCAAGATATCTCCAATGGTCCTTCTGTCTTATTAATAATATATACCGCTTCACAAACATCAACTTTTTGTTGCCCATTTTTTGGTTTTCTGAAAAAAAGAAAAAACTACAAATTATATACTCTGCCACATCATCTCCACACAAAATTTGGATATGTGAATTCTAGTAACTTGTACAACTCCTGAAGCTGCACATATGCCCAGCTTCTAGATTTATAAAAGTCTCGTATTAACTTCACCTGCAAGTACAAACAAAACGCACTAATTGTAGTCATTTTGTTAAGTTCAAGGTCCAGGAAATGCCTCATTTTGCATTTTTAGTTTCTAAACTTGAGGCCTTGTGTCACTGCGGCCAGTTATATTGAAGCCTCTAGTGTACATACACAAAATGTATGTACGTTAATATGTATCTGTTTCCTATATGGAGGTCTCGCTTAGAAGGGTTCGTAAGAGTGTTTGCTGTTAGAAAATTAACATTAAATTGTTGAATATTAAACAAGACAAACGTAGCCAACTGCTTAAGTGTAAACGTCAATTATATGCTTGTATTTTTTTTTTCAAATGCTCAAACACACTTATTTAACACATGAACAGACTCATGTATATGTACACAGAGCTGCCAGATGTGCGTCAGTTTTGATATGCGTAAAATAATATACTTAAGAGGGAAATATTCTGGATAAAAATATGATTCAAATGACAGGTTTTGGTCAGTTGAGCCTCTCTTGTACGCAGAAAAACTAAAGAAAAGAAATAATAATGCAGTCCTAAGATTTTTGCTTCAATAGATTTTCATGTCAAATCAACCTGCTTTTAGAATGAAATTTAAAACAATGTCTATATTCATTTCCAATTGAAATTCATAGTCATAATTAAAATAACAATTTTAGCCGTTGATTCGAACAAAACTGCAATTTTTTTTTGAAACAGCAATTTCGCTTTTCCAAATACATATTTTTTTCAAATATTTTTCAAACAACCACCAAACGTAAATTTCGATTTTCTTTTTGTTGGGTCATCAAAAATGTTGGCGTATCGCAAAAAATATATTTTTTGACAAAAATTTATAAATTTTTTTAATTTCATTTACAAAATTTCAAACATGTTATTTTAATGATTTACAAAGTTAGTTCTGTCGAATTGAACTGGAAAAGCAAAACTTCAAGTCTTTTTGTGAGAATTTTTGATTGTGTGCATCTGGTAACTTAAAATATGTGCTTTTTCGCCTGCCTGTTCCTCAAATTAATTTGTTTTGTTTTATTTCATTTTACAGAAGTATTTTATTTTTTCACTTGTAGCCCACAGCCGTTCCTATACATGTTGACTGATGTGAGTATGTGTGTGTGTGTGTGTGTATGTGTGTCTTCTTCAAGAAATACAAAAACAAAAAGCAACATTCATAAAAACATGGGCCTAATTCAATTTGGTTCTCATTTTCAAATTCAACTTTTACTTAAGCACTCAACCTGCTGGCAAATGCGGTCAAAACGTTTTGGTTTCTAAATGCAACTACAACAACTTTTCAAAAGCGTTTGATACTCTAAAAAAAAAAAAAATAATAAATTACTATTCTTGACCGTTCATCTGAAATATCGTGTTTTAAAGTTGCCGGTATAGACAAGAGCGCATGATTAACGCGTTTAGTTGACGACACTTATCAACGGATAAATTTTAATGCAATATCAAGTTTTCTGCCCCGAAGGCCGCAAAGAAAGAGATAATTTTGAAAATATATTTCGCTGCACTTATTTGCAGTTCGCAGTTGTGTTGGCAAATCCGCCAGCGGAAATTGAAAGAAAGAATATATTTTTAGTGGAAACAGAAACAAAGTGATTTTGAAGCAATAAATTTCTTTCTTTTTTGGGAAAATTTTAAAGGTGTGAATGTTTAACAACAAATCAGTAAATAAAAAAAAAACTATTAAATATTAACAACTTATACTCCAATAAAAAGTTAAGTGCACAGTGTTTTAATGTAATGAAAAACAATTGAATTTAATGAACATTTAAGGGATAATTGAATTACTTGATTCAGAGGTTAAATAAATGTTATTCAAAAAAGAATGGAGTCAAATGCTATTAAGAATAAAAAAAAATTAATTGAAAAATTTACTGAATTGAGGAGCAGGTGTCAAGGACTTAAATTTTGGCCTTTTATGAAAATGTATCAAAACAGAAAACTGTTTTGCTTCTGTTTCTTAAAGCAAACAACAGAGACTAGAAATTTATGCATTTTAAAGTTTATTATATTATTCCGATAAACGATAACTGGCCACACCAAACACATTTATAAAGCCGCTTTTGCAATGCCGAACGTTAACGTTCGTCACATTAACGTTTGATGTTGTTGGACAGGCGAATAAATCCAGGACGAATAAAGTACAATTCTTTTTTTTATACGTGTACAAAAAGTTTTTTTTGTCTCAAAACCAACACGATAATCCAAAACTTTTTGGCGTACTTTTGTTTTGATCCGGAATTTAAATTAATTGAATTTAATTTAAAAAAGTTTGATAAAAAGAATGGTACGATTGTAATGAATCTTTGATACAAAATCTTTGATACATTCACAGAGACTTAATCAATAGTAAGTTCTCAAATTGGATGTGGGTCTTAAAGTGGTCAGTCAACGTTACCCAGAAATAGGATAAGCCGGCTGTATGAAAAAAATGCAAGGATATTCTTACATCTTATCTTTTACTTATAAAAAAAGCAACAACAAAAAATATATGAATTAATTTTCTGTCAATACAGATTTAGAATTGCCCAAAAATATGTTGTTAGCAGATTGCCTCATATTAGTAAACAATTGCTCTGAATGGGACTTGCAGTGGCAGACCTTAAATTTAGGTGAAAAATCTTCGATATTGTTCCTTTTTCTTCCAGACAAATTAATGCCACCATTATTCGCAATTAGCCGGAATTGGACATGCTTTGGCTCGTCTCGGTAAGGAGTTTTGTTCAAACAGGTGTATCTCCTGATGAATGTTCCTGTACGTTCATTGCTTTTTCTGCTACATATATTACACACATACATGTATATTTAAAATTCTAGTAAATAATATCAACTGAGGTCTTGAAAATCACGCAAACTATTTTATTTGTCTAGCACGTCGTTACTTTTTAACGTTGGGTTTCCCTTTTTTTTCGTTGTGTTTATGCAACCAACAAATGCGACATATAGCAATTAATTTTAATGACGAAATGCAATTATTTCGATTAAAAATAATTAAAATGATTCACTGTTTTATATGTGTTACTAGACAGTGTTCTTGCCGTATATATGAGCAAAATTGTTTTTCAGCGGCTAAATAAAAAATATTTTATTTTTAAGTGTGATGCAAAGATAAGAGTATAAAAGCAGGGCTCGGAAAAACATATTTGAAACTATCGACTTCTTTTATCTTACGAAAATTTACGCTTAAATGATTTGTATTGGGGTCGTTTTTTATATTGGAAATAAATTGTTTGTCGTATTTTTCAATTTATTTCCTCATGTTAGAGTGTATTGACCTCCCTAATAATTGGGTTTCCTCTTCTAAGCTTTCGCTATTCTGGCCGTTTTTATTTGTTTACCAATTCTTGCACAAGAAGAAGCATAGAAAACAAGAAGTCAAGAAATGCAGGGATAATACCTTTCGACAAGCAAGGCCAGTCATTAAACGTAAACAATTTAAGCGCATTTTTCTCAGTTCTCTTTTAGCTGTTTACAAATTCAACTGAAATATAAAATAATTTGTAAGTTCAAGCAATAAAATTGGAAACTGTCAAAACAAACTACCGTCTTCATAACTAGTTTATATAATAACATAAAATGTCTTAATTACTCAAAAGTCACTAATTGATGGATTTGGAAATAATGTCACGTTTGAAATGTCACGTATTGAGCCAGATTTTTGGCTTGAAAATACACAAGCTCAAGATTTTGCCACCCAACCATAGACATTTTAAAGTTAATTGTATTACAAAACGAAAACTAATTTCACTTATGTCACGTTCGTCCATCTGGAATATCACTTGACTTTAATTTGATTGTTTAGCTTAAACTGCGGTAATTCAAATTAAAAGTGAATCTGAACAATTCTTTGGTTTTTGTTTCAGTTTTGTAGTAGAGTTGTATCGTCACGTGCGGCATCATGCATGTCCTGACCTTTTCAACACTTGAGAGTTAAACAGTTGAAAACTATAATAAGCCGAAATCTGTGCACTTAACAAAGTTGTAAAAGCGAATTAATAGCAAAGAATTTATTAAGCCACAACAAGAAAAACAAATGCTTTAAATGAATTTGTCCTGTGTTTGTCGATTAAATTAAAAACATATTTTTATTTCCAGTTAAACTCACTACAACGGCTACAGCAGTGCAAAGAATTCTAAAACTGTTAATGCAACTGCAGCACAAACTGCTGCGTTGTCAACTGAACTGCATTAGCAAATACATACAGCAGCTCTAAAGAAACATTACATTTACTTCAACAAGTGCAACTTTACTTCCTAACAAGAATCTACCTAAAATATTTTCTTATAGAAAATTACTACTAAATACAAACTTAACAAAATACCTCATCTATACAACGAAAAGTAGAAGGCAATACACTTTTTTTTTATAGTTTTATAAAAAATTAAGATTAATATTAAAAGAAATACTAATACGAAAAGCTTAGCCAAACCAAGAAGCAATTTTATACATCTCTAAAGAAGTACCTGAAATTTTTGAGTCAATAACAGAAGATCAAAACTTTGTAAATCTGGGTAATTTGTGGTTAATTGTTGGAGGTAAGCTTTGATTTTTGTTTCTTCCATTCATGTACTCGCCAGCAAAGAACAAATATGATAGAAAGTGACTAAAATGTTCCGTGAGATTGTGGCAGCAATAATATTTATTGCAGCTGTAACAATGTTATAGTCAACATTCGTAATTTGCTTTGTTTTATGGCGTTTCTTTGCAAATACATTTTATTTTAACATCTGTCTGTTTTATAATCAACACCAAAAAAAAAACTTAAACTACCAATAATTATAATGTTTTTTTTATGGAAAATTCTTTTCCAATCTGTTTCATTTTATAATTCTTATAACACACAATGGCTGCGACTTCGATCATTTTTGACTTTTACTTCCGAATAAATCTTGCAAGGTTTTATGCATTTTTTCGGGCAAATTAGACTTGTCTGTAGATAGACATCGGTGAGGTTGAATGACCTGCCAAGTCGTTGTGTTATATTTATTTATATAAATATATATTTCACCTACGCAGTACAATCAAATACTACACTGAGAATACTTCTTCTTCTTCTTCTTTTGGCGCTACAGTCCATGGTGAACCTGGGGCTCAACCAACAAAGTTTTCCAACTGGCACGGTCTTTAGCCAGCGTTCTCCCAAGTTGGTTGAGGTCCCTCTCCACTTGTGTGCACCATCGGTTCCGTGGGCGTCCTCTACTGCATTGTCCCACAGTTTCGGAATCGAAGACTCTACGGGTCGGAGCAGTATTCTGAGAATACTGTGTACTCTAAAAATGGCCAGAAAGTGAGGGGACGGCACAAATCCAATTTCAAAGATTTCCCTCAGTAAATATAAATTGTGAAAAACATTTATACTGTAAAAATCTAAGTTATTGTATATATAGATATTTTACTTAGTCAGGTTTTTTGTTTATATGAGATTCTTTAATTCATCTAAATTTGCATTAAAAAAAGCGATTTAATGATATGTAGTATATCCAACTTCAACTGCGTTTGATTCCTTCCAACTTCAATATATTTCTTAAGTAGTTATTGAATTTTTTTCTTTACCATTTATGTTTGAAAAGCACAACCACCCTGAAACTCCTTAATAGTTACACATTTGCAGAATTAAAGATAATGATCTCATTGTTTCACCAAACACGATGAAGTAGACGACACTTTGCTTGACTTTAAGTAGAACTTTGTTCTCAATTAACTTAGAACCTGCACGTGCCACTCGAGTTCGAAAACGTTCACATTTATTTCTAGTAGCACGCAAAGGCTGCAAAATTTTCGTGCGAGTAAAAATTTGGCAGTGGCCTGCCACTAAATGTCAAAACGATGAAAAATTATGGCCTAATGCGAATTTTTTATTAAAGATTCTTAAAGTGCGCATAGAAAAAAACGAAATGTTGTCTGTTCGAAAGCACTAGTATTAGTAAAATAATACAACTATTCTGATGTGAACAGTTTGCCACAAAGTGTGTGTTACTCGGTAACTCTATTCTGTAAACAAAGTCAAATCGAAAACCAAATGGTTCGATTCGAACCAAGACATTCGATTATTTCGTTGATATACAAATTTGCCTGTAAAACCTCAATCAAGACGAAATCAAGAATTTTAAGAATTTTCCATACAAAAATTTATATTATTTCTAATCGTATTTGTGTTCATATTTGATTTTATTGTCGAACAATTTATAAGTTGTTCTGCAGCCATCACCGAACAAAATGTCAAGTAGGTGCCGCGTATGAAGTTTGTAATAATAAAAACACCAATAATATTAATCATACGACGGCGAGGCTGATGTGTGTCTTAATGGCAATTTGCTCATAAAATTTTGCCAACCTGCATGAATTTTCATCATAATAAAAGAAACCCCTAAATAATTTAATCATAAAATCCGGCCATAATTTATTTAATATTCGCATTAAAATAATAAATTCGAGCCAACGATCTGAGACAAATGGTGTTGATTATAAAAATTCTAACACATACAATAACATTTATTCAGCACTTTAGTCTGTAGCAAAAGGGCGCAGCGTTAATAAATTTAAGCTCTTGAATAAATTTCGATTTAAAAATAGCCTTGACACTGGTCATTTATTATTGTGTAAGTTTCGTTAATTTATTTTTCATTTTATCTATTAAAGATTTAAATATAGAAAAGGGTTCGTCAAGAGAAATTCGGCTGTGTTCGATGGTGTTTGTGTTGTCGAAAACGACGTGGCTGATGATGATGATGTTGAAGATGATTGTGATGTTGTTTGGATTTTGTTTGTTGTGTTGTTTGTTTTGATATGTTCTGCTATTTTCAGTTTAATGGCCAACAGAAACGTAAAGTTCAGGCTTTCAGCAGGACTTTCTATATGCACGTGTTGCTTTTGTACCACCATTTAAAAATGTATAACAAATACAATTTGTGTTTAAAGTCTGAAAAGAAACAATACTTCATACATATTTTATTGCTAATCTTGCCGTAAATTGGGCGAAAATTTTTTTCCACCTCAAAACAAGCCTATAATCTATTATTGTTGTAAACTTTCCATTATTGTTGAGTTGCGCAGGTTTCTGCTATTCTTTGTTCTGTTACATCAACTAAACATTTAATTAAGATTAATGGCCGTTTTAAGATTTTCCTCCCAAAAACAAAAAAAAAAAAAACAAAACATTCCAAGACTAAGTTTTGAGGAAAGCAAATGCTTTTTAGTCGGAGAATTATTTTTTGCCATCAAATTTGTTTGTGTACATGATTAAAAGCGTCATAAATCAATTAGATAGAACAATCTTTTTCTATGACAACTTGTTACAAACGCAAATATTTCTATTTTTAGTTTAAAATTGAAAATATGTGCAGCAATTAATTTTTTGTTTTTGGTTGGTTTTTCGTAAGAGAATTTGTCCGTTTTTGTTTTTTGTGTTGTTTTGCAATTATTTTAAACAAATTTATGAAAGACTGCCAACAAATATCATTTGTATGCAGTACAACGTACAAATGCTTACGAACGTTGACATTTAATTTTTTTTATCTGAAGTACCCACAAAAAAGGCGGTGATTTTGTTTCATAGTTTTCTTTGCAACAGAATGAAGATTTTTGCAATTTTGTACGAAATTTCTGTCAGACTTTAGTACAACGTTTGTCTAGTGACACAGAGATATTCCAATACTTCATATTTTCCAGGCTTTTTTTGTATTCAATTTAAATGCAAACCTAAAAAAAGAAAGCGCTGATTCAAAGTTTAAACTTATTGTTATTGTGTATTTTGAGAGAACGCGTAAATGTCATGTGCGACTAACAAGGAACTTGTTTTTATTTACGTTTTTATTTATTTATTATTATTACTTGCAAGATTATAAATATTGAAAAAAAACTGATGACAGGAGTACAGACTGCTATGTCAGGTGTTGCAAATAGATCCTTGATAAAAATTCCCAAATTAATTCTATATTTTTATAACAGGAATTTTTTAAGGAGACCAGTAGGTCGATTTGATCTGAATATTTGTTGTCCGGATGTGCTATACTTCAGTCATCCAGAGTATGTTTTAGTTTTTATGTTTGTTTAAGAAACGAACATTAGTGCATACACATGAACACCAATGAGAGGAAACTTAGATTTTTCTGAACTTCGTGTAAAAATTTTCAGTTTCCTGAACAAACTGTAAATAAAATAAATTAAAATCATATATTCAAACTTGCAATTTAATGATGTAACTAATTCGAAGTTCTCTCTCGAGTAACCAGTTAAATAACAAATAATTAAAATTAATTATGTCTATCTGTGAATAGAAAATTTATTAAATAAAACCGAATTTATTAATTAGTTTTCTTAGAAAACATATTTATTGTTCGTCAACGGAGCACTTTAAATAATTGTGCATATTTTCCTTACAATTTATTCTTTTATTTTTGATCAGTTTAAATATTTTCTGTTATTAAATCATCTAATTGAGCAGCCACCAATTTGTGTTGGGCGGAATTTTTCCGTTTGGAGGTTTTTCTTCTTATTAGTACCGATTAATGCCAAGTTGTCTTTGCTTTGATAAATGCAACAATCCATCAATCATGATAAAATCAAGAAGAAAAATATTTACATAATGTAGGAAGACAGTGAAAAAGTGTAATAATGACCTTAAATGTTGCACTTTTTGGAAACCACAACAAATAGAATGTTTTATTAAAAATCAGATCTACCTATTTTCATATTTCACATATACATTTGTTATACGTACGTATATGTTAATATATAAAAGAAAATTAATTGAACTACAATAGTTAATAGTTTTGCCAGCAACACGATTGACTGTTTATTTTGTCACATTTGAAACAAGTGTTTCCTCCAGCTATTTCTGTGGCAGCAAATTAAAGTTCAGTAAAAGTGTTGCTGACGCATTGGCAAATATTTACTAGTACTTGAACTGACTCTAACCATTAAGGGTGAAACCCCATAATGTTTGCTTAAGTCACTTCAATACTCATTAATATTTTACAACTTGCCTTAGAGCATTATTTATTAAATCGATATGGTGAAGTCTTTATATCATACAACATTAGCTAAAAATAAAATTGATTTAATAATTCCTATCTCCCTCTCTCTTTCTCCCCCGTCCCAGCCTAATGTTGCACAAACTGTTTCCTTTCAAACTGGCAATTATTGTCATATTTTCTTGTGCTTTTAAATTTTTTTTATTTGTATGTCCTTTAAGCCGATTAATACATAATGGGTATGGAATAACAAGGTGTTGTCGTTAAAAGGAGTATGATTATGGTGGTTGTTGTTGGTGTAGCAAATACAGGAGTGAGAAGGAGACACAAGTCATTGTATATCTTTTACAAATCAATTGAAGAACGTACATATTTTAATGTGGATGTTTTAATTATGTTTAAAAGAATTGATTTATATTTATATACAATTATACTTAAGAAAAGAAAATATGAATGGACTTGGCCCAACGAACGCAAACGTTGGCCTGAGTGGCCATTCTCTTGCCCTTCCGCCTCATCATGTGTTGCCTCATCATCAGGCGCTTGCCCTGAAAATTACCTGCTTTCATATCACGCAATTTCTGGCAGCAAGAAAACTATTAGACTACCAAGATAATGTTGTTTGCTATTCGTCTGAGACCTCAAAAATAATATGAAATTAACAAAATATACATGATGTTGATACAATTTGTGCTTTAAAAATCGCATGATTTCAAATTGATGTTTGGCACCGATCTCTATTCGATGTGTTTTCATAATGCACTAAATGCTGAAAGCTAATAGGCCATATTGCTGCCTCACTACGGTGATCCAATAAAGTGCCTTCTAAAACAAAAGTTTCAAATATCGTTTCGCTGAGTCATACACACAGACTACAAGTATTTGCCTTTTCATTGCAGTTGAATGCATATAATTTTCATATTTTTTTTTATCGATTATCGACTGTATGCGAGTGATATATGTAATTCTAATTACTGTGTCAATCAGTTGCACAAGTTACTTGGTTTTTATTGTTGGCCTTACACTTGTTTGTTATAAAATTGGCAGTCTTGTGTTTTCTAACAAAAGGCATCAATTACTTTGTCATGACGTGTTAGTTTCGCATTTCTATAGTTTGATTTAAAAATAAAAGAATTTTTCACATGTGTTTATAATTTCAGTCATTGGCGGATAATAGAAAAACTCAACAAGTTAATAAGCGAAATATAATGTCAGACGTCAGCTCGCCACGTGCGGGCGTGGCAGAATTCAAGCGCAGTTGGACAGACTTATTTTGTAGTCTAGTTTGTATCTGAATGCATTCGTGCTTTCTTTCATAATTAAAATCTAAATAAGTATGTCAGGCATTAAGCCGGCCAATTTTTATTTAAACTTTATAACACTATTTGATGGGGAAAATTTTTTTCAGTGGCTGTGCGGCACACTTTTGCTGAAGCCACATGGCACGTATCTATCGTTCACTCAATCACTCGTTATTGCATACAAAGCATTCGAAGGCTCTCCAGGTGCAGGAATTTCGGTTGTTGGCGCGACTTCCTTTGCAGTTCTTTAATTATGTCAGATTACCTGAGCGGCATCACAAAAACACCAGCAAAGAATCATTAAACGACCCACTTGTTATGTAAAGTTTTTTGCTGGGTAACATTCAAAGTAATAGTAGAAATTTTATTTGCTATAAATAAACAGAAAATATGGCTAAAGTTCATAAAGTCCAAGCCATGCTATAATATCGTAGTCGTTACGAAGAGAAAGAGAGAAGAGAAACAAATATTGAGAGAAAAAATCCTGCTGCTTTAAATATTCGTATAAATACGAAAAGCCAGAGACTTGCACCGACATAAAGTAACGTGAATTTGGAGCGAGTAGACAAGCGGAAATCGTTGAAGCGTTAAATAGACAAGTTTTTTTTTATGGAAAAGTGAAATAGTTTGGCTTTCTTAAAAGGATTAAATGGAAATTGACATAAAACTTATGGGCAAATTTTGAAACAATCTAAACTATTTGATTTAAATAACTGAAAACAATAAAAAGTTTGTGTTCTAGACCAGCAGGAAGGGAACAACGCCCACTTTTTTCCAACCAATTGCTGGAAAAAAAATACCAAAAAAAAAAAAAAACCTAAGAAAAAGAAAACCAAAGACCAAAGTGCAGTCATATAGACACATAAATAGACCATAAGTCAACCACTTATTTAGCTGCAAGGACTTGACACAGATTTCTAACTGCAGCCGCAGACAAAAAAAAAAAAAAAAAAAACCAAATAATTATACACAAATTGCAAAGAAAAAAAGAACAAAAACGTACAATAACTATTGAACTTAACAAGTAAAATAAATGTCTGCAATAAAATAACATTTTTACTTAAAAAACATTTAACAATTTAACAAGCGAAAAGACTGTGTAAACGAATTTATTTATTTATTTATTTTTTATAAACCAAATACTTTAAGTGAATTTTTGAAAACTCTTATTCTGCGTACATCGTTTAGTTTTAAACAAAAAATTCAGTCAACGCAAAAAGTTTTAACTAAAATCCCAACAACGGAGTCTTTAATCCTATACAAGTTTCTGAAGGACAAAAACAATCCTCGCATTCATGACATTATTCTAGAAAATAATAAGAAAAAGACCACGCCTCATCGGTAGCAGACAAAGGAGTCACGAAATAAACAAAATTTCGATATTAATATCTCTGAAAGGAAAAAATAATTTTGCTTATTTAAATTGAGACAACTCTCATCAATGGTCGACAAAAAACAGCCCACATCAATGGAGTACTTAATAAATATTTTAAAATTTAATATTAAATACTTGAAGAATCAATAATATCACAAAAACAAAACTGAAATAAAAAATAAAATAATTATAATAAAATAAAAAATTTGAAAGCAGTTTTTAATCCTTTCAAATCAATCAAACCACAAGAAGAAACCAACACAAACAAAAATAAAGTCATTTTAAAATGGATAAATAGAGTTGATTGGAAACACCAGCAGAAATATTTAATCAAACAATAAAATACACTTGAATCTCCTGTTGCAAGAAGAGGCGAGTAAAGTGCTCTGCAATTGCCAGCACTTGCTAAACCACCCTCTCTCACCGTTGGCATTCACAACCACAACCAAAACAACAACAACACCATCCCATCATTATCTTCTTCAACACGTCGCCAGGCTCTACTAATACTCTTCACGTGTTACTGACCACCTGCAACCCCTAAACACGGATTCGGATTTACTGAGATTTCATTTTATTCTCCCGGCTTTCCGCCACTGCGTTTTTCTTTGTTTGTAGTTTTTTTTTTCTTTTTTTTTCTCGAGCAAATAAAACGTTTCGTCCATTTGCTGCGTGCTTCAACATTCACATTCACATTTGTGTTTCACCGCATTTACTTTTAACATTTCGTTAATTCTTGAAATGGAAAAATCTGAACAATTTTCAGATTATCTTTTCGCAAAAATGGGTCCACCTCACACTACGACCGTTAACGGTTCCGAACTGCCACCCAAAACCACCGAGCGTTGTGAGGCTCCGCGCGAGCTGAAGGGGGTCCGGAAGTGGTTGAGTGAAAACCTTATGCTGCTGGTCACGTTGTCTGGCGTCACGTTGGGTGTTACCTTAGGTAAGTTCGCCACTCGTATCGATGGCTGTGTAAGTATGAATCTGAGTATGAGTATGTATGTATGTGTGTGTGCATTGTTTTCTTTGATGTCTATTCAAGTCCTTTCGAGCAGGCCTTGCGAGAGACAAGAAAATGTTTCGTCCTCTTAAGTTGTTTGTGTTGAAATAGAAAAAATGTTGTATTGATTTTTGTATCCCTTTTATGTTGGTTTTAACAAAACACTGTTCTATGGATGGTGGTGGGACTTTCAATTAAATTTTTGGTGTTTTATAGCAGCATAGAACAACTGGACTAACTTTGCTCCGTGGCAATAAAAGTATTTTTAGCCAAAAAGTTGCCACTCATTGTTCTCATTGTGGGCTATTAAAATACAATTATAAATGAATTAAACTGCAACTGCAACTTTCATTCGGTGCTATAAAACATTCACATTTACTCCAGGAGGGCCTCACGCAGGCACAAAATCCTATTGAATTATTGTTGCGCCAACAATATTATGGTTACTATTATTATTTACTGATATTGCTTACATTTTTAAAATTATTTTGTCAACGTTTGATAAAATTAATACAAAGTTTGCAACCTTTTATTCACACACTTAACGTTATTAAGAAAAAACGTTATTAAATTAAAACTTTTTAAATTAAAAAAAAACCTTATTAAATTAAAACTTTTTAAATTAAAATAAAAAGTTTTATATCTAAGAGATAATATTTGAAATAACTTGACAACAATATAAAATGATTGCGCTTGGCAATAACATTAGTTGGATGTGATTACAATATTGTAAGATTCAACCATAGAATTGTTGTAATTTGCAAAACTATTATACTACTAATATGGCCAGTTGGGTCATTAATACTTTGCTCATGGCTATATTAGAATAGCACCGCTTTTTATGCATCTTTAGGTATTTAAAAATCAATAGAACTAGAAATTATGGTGTATTTTGATTTAGAGACTTTTGTAGAATTTTTTCATATGGAAATTTTTTGTTATACAAACATATGTAAATTAAAATAGAAATTAATATAATAGAAAACTATTTAATTTCTTAATCAAAAAAAAAATATAAAGTCCAAGGTTGACGTTAAGCAGTAAATGTGTTCCTGCTTTAATATTTTGAACCATCTCCTTCACACACTTCAATACATTCTTTGTAGAGAACTTGTCAATTTTGTCTATTTTTTATTTATAATAATTAATTCGAATATTTATAGTTGTGTAGAAATGCTTTAGCACGCACACTGTCAATGTTCGTTCAACTAATTTGGCAGCCACAGACAGTTAAATGCGGTTATAACGAACATTAGTTGCAACCAAATCTTATTTAAACAAGTAGTAATCAAATAGCCTAAATTTCCATCACATGCTCCCAACAACGACTTTCCTGCCATATGAAAAGTAAGCGATCGTCAGCATTTTAGAGTTGAAAAACTTTTTATGAACTTTCTTTGGCCCAGCTTGTCTGACGCTCTTATTGATGAACTGTTAAAAACCGGGATTAATTTGTTCTTAGTCGGTATTTGTGAGGTCAAAATGTTTGCGAACGATTGCATTCGACATCGTCAGCCGGACACCAATAAACAAATAGTATCTTCATCGTAAGCTCTTTCCCCAGTTAAGGGGAATAGTTTTTCGTAGGAGCCTAAATTCCAGTGGCTTAATATCACTTTAGCCCAGTTAAGCTGTACTGCGGCTTCCAGCTACATTTTATTAGCAGAACTTATTTGCTCATACTCTAGAGAAAGACATGACGTTTGAACGTTGTTATAAATAAAAGCTTTTAATAAATTAGTTTTTTTTTTTTAGTAAATCGCATTTATTATTATATTGTTGGCTTCCTTCAACTGGAAATGAATTAATAATTACAAATGACAGCTGTTTTGTGATATGACTTGAATCCAAGGGAAGGTAAACGCCTATCAGCCAATTAAAAGTTGTTGTTGTATTCTGCTATAATCTGTGATTTAGCGAATGCCCCGGCTGTTTAATTTAAAACTCAGCAGTTGCGTGATTTAAATTTTGTGTTTAATAAAAATTAATTAATTTCAAAAGTTGCCATATCGATGGTATTTCCATGACAATAATTCGTTCAAATTCAAATTTATTCATCAAAGTTTTAGTGTCTTCTAGACGTTCGAACTCGTTTCGCGATTTCGGACGTTCAAGAAGCATTTTTTTTTTTGCATAATTGTTGTGCACATTTCTAAGCATAAGAGGCCCATTAATTATAGTTAAAGCAATCCTGTTAAATTAATGTCATAGCTGTTGTTTTAACATGATTTCCTTTCAAAAGTCGACATTCTTTTCGTGCGTAACGAACGATATGAAAAGATTCTTAAAATGTATTTTTTATTAAGCTGTAAATTCGTTTTTCACATACATGCCCTGTTTTTAAATTGTTCAACTTTTATACACTCTCAAAAAAAGTATGTTCGCTGATTATACAACTCAAAGGGGCACTGCGCAATTTTAACCCCAGTTAAAAAAAAAAGGTTTAAAACCATCAAATAAAATGTTTCCTTCAAGCACAAATTTTCACTTAAAATGTGAACAATGCCAAAAATTCTGAAAAAAATCTGAAAATTCATTCAATCGTGAGAACTTTGTTTTTCAAACTGAAATCATATTTAAACTCATATAAATTCAAAATGGTGGGTGGTTAATTTTATTCTGTTGACTTTTTCTGTGTTTTGTGTTTCGTGTCTCTTAAATAAAATATTTCCTTGACATTTCAAAATGGCAGCAATAACAACAACAGCTATAGATAAAAGTGCACTGAATGACCAAACAACGATTTATTGACTCTTTCGTTAAAGTTCACATAATTTATAGTGGAAATCTATATTTGCTGAAAAATACATTTTACACCCACGTTTTCCCCATCAAATGCCACTCGACAGTGTAAACACAATAAACTGCAATGCAACTCCACAGAATATTCAAGTTCATAAATACTGAGCAGATGGTGTGAACAGTGCTGTAATTATCTTAAGAATATTTTCTAAGCTGTTTCCTCTCTTTCTCCACAAGAGGCTGAACGAAATTTGCTTTAAACATACGAGTACATATTTCTAAGATATTCGAAGACACAAAATCCTTAAAAATGTTTCATCCTTTTTCAATTATGGGAATTGAAAAACAGAAAAAAATTAAACAATTTCTTTGACACTCTCAAAGACTGCATTGTATTGCACTCGTATTTACGAGCACCCTTAACACTTACGCAGAGAACTAGTACTCATTGTGTTTATTCGTTTTCCTTTTCGTTTGATGTCTGGCTGCACTTCCACACACATGCCACTAAGTGTCATGAACGTGTTTACAAAGCACTAGTGCAACAAAAATGAAAACAACAACAACAAAAAGAACTGATATTTTTGTATTACAGCAGCGTTGGGAAGAGCTGCAAAATTTTGCACTGTCTTTCGATAAACATTTTTTTCGATAAACCATTATTTTAGGCTGCGGACAAACGGTTGGTTGTCAGATCTTACAACATTGTGTGAAGAACCAACTTTTGCCTTACAACGATGCCAGAAATATCATTGTAAATTCATTGTAAAATAGTGAGAAAAGGCTTCTTTGCCATTGTCAGATAATTGACGGACATTGTAGGCGCCATCTTCTTTGGCAAGTGTTTAAATTAATGCAACTGACAATTGCTATTGGCAGCACTGGTCATACAAATGAATGCTTAACAATAAATAGATCTGGCCATTTTTGCCATACAACAATCGGACGACTGTGTGAAGTGCCCATTTTTTTCATTGGCAAATACAATAAATTTATTGTCAGACAATCGCCGGCCTTAAAATTGTAAGATTTTCCTACAATCCTTTGAACTGACAATTTATGTACCTCCTGGTTACATGATCAGATCTCGGAACAACTGTCTGTTTATATTTTAATAAGTTTTTGAAAAAAGTTCTTAACACAAGCGCTTAAATATTTATTAATGATTTGTTTGAGGGGTCATGTTCGGGGACGTTTGTCCCTTCCTTAAATTAAGAAAGCCAGAGTTTTGCTTTAAAGGCTGCTAAATTGTAGACTTAATAAATTTAGGTTGGATCGGTTTTGTTTCGCAAAATTATTTATGAAAAAAGAAAAAACTTATATAAATAAATCGAATTTAATATAAACGTTGTGTTTTCTTCCGCAGGCTTCTCACTTCGCCCATTGCATCTGCACGAAGACTCGATTATGCTGATCTCTTATCCGGGCGAATTGTTTATGCGTATCTTGAAACTTATGATTTTACCTCTGGTCATATCCAGCCTCATAGCCGGCTCGGCCAGTTTGAATGCGCGCATGAATGGCAAAATCGCGCTGAGAACGCTGGTGTATTTCGCCACCACATCATTATTGAATGCGGCGCTGGGTATTGCTTTGGTCTTGCTAATACATCCCGGTGACCCAGACCTACACAACACCATAGATCGTTCCACGGATAAAAGGGCTGTGAATTTATTGGATAGTCTATTGGATTTGGGAAGGTGAGTTATAGAATCATTCTGCTCCCCTGCATTAAATGGAATGGGGTGTTGTCTGTACTTAATGCTTGAAACGTATCTGAGGCAGGCTGTTTTCCTAAACGCTACCTACTTAGCCGAAACACAAACCAGTGATTCGAAAGTGCCCTGAAGTGGGCCAATTTTGTGGACTTATCTGTTTTTCATTTACTATACCTTTTTTTTTTGTTTTTATCAATGTGGGGGATTTTTAAGCACTTCAAAACCATTTCCACATAAAATATGATTGAAAAACATAAATAAACCAGCTTTTAGTTTTCAGCAGACTTTAACTTGGTCGTGTTTTTGTTTTTTCTTCTCTGCAGAAACGTCTTTCCGGATAACTTGTTCCAAGCCTCGTTTCAACAAGCGCACACTGTTTATCTGCCGACACCGTCTATAACCAACACATTTAACGAGACTGTGAATGACACAGCTCCAGCGGGCAGCAACTCCATTGAGAATGATGGTGGCGATGGTGCAGCTGATGTCACAGATGATGCCGACCGTGAGGCACCAAAACTGATACGCGTCATCCAGTATCGAAATGGCACCAACACCCTGGGCATAGTGTTCTTTTGTTTAGTTTTTGGCACATTCCTTGGCACTATGGGTCAAAAGGGACAAGTAGTGGTCGATTTTTTTACAGCCGTCTTTGAAGTTGTCATGAAAATGGTGACCTGTGTCATGTGGCTGACACCGGTGGGCATAAGTTCGGTGATAGCGGGCAAAATCTTAAGTGTTAACGATCTGCACTTAGTGATGGCCCAATTGATGTGGTTCATAGTAACAGTGACAATTGGTGTTCTTTTGTATCAGTTGGTAATCATGCAGGCCATCTATTATGTATTCGTGCGTCGCAATCCCTTCAAATTCTATGCAGGACTAATACAAGCCATGCTCACTGCATTTGCGACAGCTTCAACGTAAGCCATATTATTTTATCTCTATATCTCTTTAAAACTATCTTTAAACTAAACTAAAAAAAAAAAAAAAAATTAAATATTGAATATTGAAAGAAAAAACGATAAAAGTTGTTTGGTTGCATCGCTAAGCTGCCCGCCAGCATTCTTAGCGATGCCTCCTAAAAATTCGTTCAATTCATATTGAAAAGATAATTTATCATTTAGTTAAGAGCTTAAAAAAGAATATAACCAACAACACTGTTCATTTGCTACAACTATTTTTTTCCTTCTTTTTGGTTTTACTTGTATGAATTTATGCAACATTTTGATTTGATTCCGTTTTAATTCGAAAACTTTTTCAAAACAAAACCTAACCTAAAAAACAAACAAACAAACAAACAAACAAACAAACAAACTACCCAATCAAACCTGTGAAAATTAATCAATGATTTTCCCAACCTAAAAAAAAAAACCACTAAAACACTTTCAATCAATTTATTGTAACAACAAAAACAAACTATAATATTTAAACATAAAAAAAACTAATGACTTGACTGTGATTCAAAATGACTGATTGACATCTTAATAATCAACAACTACAACAACAATCTGTGATACTTCAATAACGGGTGATAATACAATTTATTAAATGATCGACTTAATACAACAACAACATCATCATCATCAACAACGACGACACCAAAACTAACAACAACAACAACAAAACATCCAATAAAATCCACCCAATCGATACTCGAACATGTGAATGGGCAGTGCTGCTGCACTTCCTGTAACATTCCGTTGCATGAATGATAAGTTACGTGTGGACCAACGCATAACACGTTTCGTTTTACCCATTGGCTGCAACATCAATATGGATGGCACTGCTCTATTCATCTCAGTGGCTTCGATATTCATTGCTCAAATGAGTGGCATGACTTTGGGTTTTGGCGAACTTGTCACGGTACTCTTGACATCGACAGCGGCTTCTATGAGTTCGGCCAGCGTTCCAAGTGCTGCTTTAGTTTTGCTCTTGGTTGTTTTGACAGCGATTGATGCACCGGTGCAGGATGTAACTCTTCTCTTTGCCGTTGATTGGTTTGTGTAAGTATTTTCTTGTCGCAAATCTTTATTAATAAATAAGTTTCATGAAGGCTTTTTACAAGCCACACGGATTAAATGATAAGAACTATTTCGTTAAAACAAATTTTCTATTATTATTATTATTATTTTACTTTAAGTACTACTTTCTTAAAAAGCAGAAAAAAGTACTTCATTCAAAGTTATTTTCTTAAAAACTCCTTTTTAAAGATGCGTTTTTAGAGAATACTTGTTCAAAATTTACTTCATTTGAAAGTTATTGTCTCTTAAATACTTTAATTTTTTGTTATAAGAACTTTTTTTAGATACTTTTTCATAAAGGTTACATTTTTAAAGAGGTACTTTTTCATAAAAGGTAGTACTTTCAAAGGTACTTTTTTAAATGTACTTTTTTAAAATGCACGTTTCCTAAAAGGCACTTTTTTAAAGGTTTTTTTTTAATTGGTCTTTTTTTAAAGTACTTTTGTAAAAGGTATTTAATTAAAAATAATTATTTTAAGGTGGTTTTTTAAAAGGTGCTATTCCTAAAAGGTACTTTTTTTGCAAGGTACTAGTTTGAAAGGGCACAGAGGTACTTTTTAAAAATGTATTTTCAAAAAAAATATTGTTTAAATACTTTTTAAAAATAACAACTTTTGTAAAAAGTACCTTTTAAAAAAAGTACTTTTTTTAACTTTTCAAAAAAGTACTTTTTACAAAAGTTGTTATTTTTAAAAAGTACTATTTTTTTTAAAGGGACTTACATATATTAAAGAGGTACTTTTAGAAGAGATATTCTTAAAATAAACCTTTTTAAATATGTTTCTTATAAAAAGAACTTTTTTAAAAAAATATTTTTCAGAAGATTATTTTTTTTTAAAAGATTTTTTTTACAAATCAAAAATTTTTATTAATAAATAATTATTTTTGCGAAATGATTTCAACTTGGCTTTGGAGTCCTTTTCGTGGCTCTTCGCGTAACTTTCCCTTTATTGAAGTTTGTTTCCTGGTTGGTAACGTGTGTTTCCTTTCACAGCGACCGCATTCGAACTACAAACAACATGTTGGGCGATTGCTATACAGCTGCAGTAGTTGAGGAGCTTTCACGCAAAGAATTAATGGCTCTTGATGCTGCTGTCCTTTATCAGGTAATAAATAAATAATATGCTTTTTGCACTTAACAAAATTGTTGAGCACAAACGAAGGTGAGGTATTTTAAAATATAAAAAATATTCTCATTGTACAGAAAAGAAATATTTCTGTAATTCACTAAAAACGTATACCGCTTACAGATAAACGATTAAAGCTAGAGGCGCCTTAGAAACAACAGTATTTTTATTTAATTTGAATCAACAAAATATTATTTTACTAATGACGTTTTTCTTGTGCATTTGACATTTTATTTTTTGCGCGCTCAGGAAATACCAATTAGTACTCCAAATGGTCATGCCAGTTTAGAAGGACAAACCGAATTGGATAGCAATTGTACGATACCGGACGCTGTTATCGTTGACATGAATGTGGTTATTAACAAAGTACAACAACAGCAACACCATCACAATGGCCACGCAAATAATAAAATATAAACTTGTAGAATAGAGAAACCAACAAAAAGCAGAAAATCTTCGTATTCATTTTATTAGAAAAGAGAAATAAAATTATAAATCCAAATATTTGAATGTTATAACAAACTGTAGTAACAGTGATGGTAGTGCTTCACAATATCAAACAAAACAAAACAAACAAAAAAAACAAAAAACATTTTTAAAAAGCCATGTAATTTCGAAACTGTCAATTGCTGTAAAGGAAAACGCTCACATTAACACATAAAACTAAACAAATTTATGCCATTTTAGCAGAAATCTAAATTTTTGGCTCCTTCAAGAAGACTTATAACACATTTCTAATCCCATACGTCATACTCCAAAGCCAGACTGTCTTAATCAAACAAGCAAATGTCTCAAACAATATTCCAGATCAAACAAATTAATAAAAGACAAACAAATTTTCAATTATTTAATAACCCACCAAGATGATTTGTATTTAAATTGAACAAACAAACAAAAAAAAAAAAACACAAAAGTTTGCAAAAATACAAGACAAATTTATTAATCGAGCGAAGCTTTAAAGTACTTTATGACAGATATAAATTAGAAAAAGTTTTTAACAATCGTTTAAACGTATATAAAAGCAAGTTAACACTACCACGTATATTAAAATATGTATATCTCACTCTCTCTCTCTCTCTGTCTCATTTACACACACACCCTCGGCAGCCTCATTTGTTCTCATAATTTCTAAAACTGTCAAAAAAGTTGGTTTGTTTAAGACTAAAATCATTGTAAAACATAAAATGTTCCCCCCCCCCCTGGCCCATTTAATTTCATTTTTTAATTTGTTTATTTTAAAACCAAAATTAAATAAAATGTTTCCAATCATTTTTATTTATAACCCAAAAGGTCATTAAAGCCAAAATCAACTAAAGTTTTGTGTTACGACGACAAAAAATATTTTAATCGATTATATAATTATTCGTACATAAACATGCAGTCATTCATACGCAAAACATTCATACATAAAATACAATAATAATCATATTTTTTTAAAAGTAGACTGATAGCAAATTAGTATTTAACAATAAAATTATTTGTATGAATAAAAGAAAAAATCAAATAAAGATTTATCATGAAAAAATATAAATGTATTCGAAATAAAACAAAAATCAAATTCAAGCTCAATAAGTGTTTTAGTTAAAGAAAAGTGCTTTTCCTTAAAAATCAAAATGTGTTTCGTAGTGAGAAGTCATGTTGCAGAAACTGTTCGCCAAATACAAAAAAAAAAAAAAAAAAAAATCTTACGAGTAAAACAAGCCATCATAAAGATTTCCCGGGCTTAAGTGAAAAAAGTAGGATGCTGCTCTCAAGAGTGATGGATGAACTTATGACAAAGGGTCTTTCAACATCGGCTTCCGAATTTGCCATGACTATAGCAGTCGTGTAGTGCGATATGCACCTGTTGAAAGTCAGCTCTGCTTGGCAAGTCGTGAGCAAGTGATAAGATTGCTTTATCATAAAATGGCTGCGTTCTCCGTGTTCGTGGTACCGAGAGGACGCGTGCGATAACGAAATGCTAGATTTATGAGAAACATCGCTGTTTGTTTGTGCAAGAGAACCAATTATGGTCCAATCTAATGGTGGACCAATTTCGCATAAACGGCGATTTTTGTGATATGTAGATGTAGAGTATCCTGCCAGTGGTAGCCCGAAGTCCCAAACGAACGTCAATCAGGCCTTACCAGACTCGACGATCTGGCAGTGGCTTGTTGGACTTGGGAACACGGCCGTATAATATTCGTGTATAAAAAACGAGCCCTGTGCATGGGTCCTGAATCAGTTGGACTCTAAATTTCATCAAAAAGTCATCTTGGGCACTCAGACTCATTTGTGCAGACAATTTTTCAATTAAAATTTGTGCCAGTTCATGCCAAAGTGCCCCTTGTATCCCAAAAAATTTCTATTTATTGGAGACTTCGGAATGCCATTAAAGCAAGTCCACAGTTCATTTAGACCAGCATCGTCATCGGCTAGCGTTAAACATAGATCAACTTATTTTGGCCTGTATTGGATGAAATGGACACTGACGACATGAGTCTTTGCACATTCCGCTCAAAGGACGAAGATAATATGTTTGATTTGACTAGTTTTTCTTAACATTAAGAAATATTTTTTTTGTTAATTTAAATTCTTTTAATTGTATTTTACAATTTTTAATTGTGATAATTTTCCTAAAAATAACTTAATAGCCGGAAAGTTCGAGTGCGTTAAAACATGTACGTTTTTAAATGCAGCTGAGGAAGCAGCTTTTAAAGCTTTTTACTCTTCCATTTGCTACAAAAAAAAAAAGCTTTTAGTATTCCACAAGGAAACTCTTTAGATACCATCATATTTAATTATTATTATTATGGTTTTTTTCTTATTTAATCCTAACATTTAAATTTTCAGTTAAGAGCAAGAGTAGTTGTAAAAATTGCCAGCTCTGATGTGATGCCTTCAATACTGCTGGCGCAGTTGTAACTCCACTAAGAATGAAAGCAAAAAAATAAACCAAAGTAAAAAATTCGCCAGAAAATATTTCAGTGATAAGAGCACCAACTGAAACGATTGAGTCAGCCGATAATATTTTGACAATTATGACAAGTTGAAGTTAATTAGTACCATAAAGTGATGAGATACAACGAGCCAAGCAGCCAACCAACGACGGCAAAAAAGGCTGCTGACTAATAGAATCAACTGAATCCCTGAAGAAAGGAAACCAATATTTAAAGACAAAAACAAAACCCAATAAAATAATTGCACATATAGACAAAAACAGAAAAAAAGAAAGGCACAAAAAGCCACAGAAATGTTTTAACTGAAAGCAATAAAACCGAAGATGAAGCATAAAAATTCATAAAAATATTAAATGTAAAAAATAACGCAAGTCGATGATGACGTCTCTGAGAACGTTCACGATGACGATGATGAAGTTGATGGCTCCACAAATACTGGCTCTCTTATCATTTTACAACACTTAACTTTTGCAAAATTAAAACAATAACAGAAAAAAAACCATCATCGCAAACGGCAACCGGTATTTGGCCGCTTAAACGCCGAAATAACTTTTTAACGCAAAAACAGTTTAAAATATTGAAGTTAATGGAGAAAAAAAAGAAATTATGCAGCATCAAGATCCACAAAAAATACACACACAAACGGAGAGACCGACATGGGCGCATGTGGAAATGTACTTTATGTATTTACAGTTACACGGACTTGTGTGAGAAAAACATAACAGCAATATTTGTGTTTATGTTCTCGCAAAAAATACAATTAGCAAAACAAAAATTTTCATTTAAATACAGCGCCGTGGCCGCACATCATCGGACTATTTGATCAGATTTGGTTTGAGGTTTGAGTTGGCACAGCCACACGTCAAAAAGCTCCAGCCATCAAACTTCATATTAAAAGTTGTTTTGAAAACGGAAACATTTTCCCTTCAATTTCCGTAATATTTGTAGCTCTTATATCCGAAAGAATATGGAATACAATTCTCTTATTTGAGCGGGTGTTTCAAACGCTATTTTGGGTTTAGGAGAAAGGCCAAAGAATCTTATCGGTGACAGTAGGATATCTAACTCTATTCACTCACTTCCCGCCCGGGGGCAGTTTAATCGTTGACGATTTTACATCCAGTCAGGGCAACTCTAAGTTCAGGTATGACTTCGGTTATGCAAGTTCTTCGGAAACCTTCTCCAAAGGAAATTGGCAGAACGGGCACCGACTCGCCCCCAGAATGTCACGTCATGGCAGGTGCTGGCATAAAATCAACTCATCAAATCTATTGACTCACTGCAATAAAGTGTCAGTGTGACGCTACTATAGATTTTGGCCTGATAAGATCAGGGATTTTCTTCTCGAAATCGCCTAATAAATGTTAACGCTCAAATCGCATCTATTTGTGGTCGACTGGCCTGTGCATCGCACAGAGAGAATTCTTGCTTCAGTTGTACCGTCCGTGTATGGCATAAACCACCCGCAGACGTATTTTCTGTCCTGTTACAATTTAGGAAACGTTCACAAAAACCACTCAGCGCTTCCTCCTCCCCATAATCTACTTTCCTACTTCTGGTATAATGCATTCCATATGTAGGGCTCGTCCTACGAGTACTAGTCGAAAAGTGTTGTGTCACTTACGTCACTTATTATTATAATTATTATTTAGCTCAAGTTGGTTGTCGGTTTGACATGTTCGATGCATTTCGTCCTTAAATTTTTTCCAACATCTTTTTGGAAAGATCTTAAATCTGTCAAATCTTTTTCCATGGAGGTATTTTCGGCAGCGTCACTACAAAAAGGAGAATTCATAAATCAGAACTACAAACTGTGTTGTTTGAAAACTCCACTGTTTTTGGCTTATTTTAAGACCATAAGCTGTGCCGATACGTGACGTTTCGAACGTGACATAACCCATAACATAAATATTTAACAAACTAATAATTAAAAACTTATTGCAAATAGATATAAAGGAAATTAATTTTAAAAGGTTCTAGTTTTAAAAGTTCACTTCCATTAGAAGGCCCATTTTATTAAGAGAGTTCCTGTAAAGTTCCATTTTCTAGCACTTTTTAGGTGCAATTACTCGTACATTGCAACGTGTGACATCAGAATATTTTTGAAAATAATATAAATTTTAAATGTAACATTTTTTCCCTACATTTTTACACATTCATTTTCATAATTCAGAACAAATATTCTGCGGCCTCGCAACTCTCCTGTTTATGCGCCTTTTATTGCAACGTTTAGCATAAAGTGGCCGATAAAACACACATCCCCAGGATGCGATCCCAATCAAAAACATCAATAAGCTTAACTGATGGATTGGACGCAGTGGTGCTGTGCTGATGGTAGTGATGGCTGCTGAGCACTTCGTTACATACAAACTGTGATTGTGCGATTGTGCGTATGTAAATTTGTGTTGCCAAAAACAAAAACAAACCAAAAAAGAAATGAACAGCAAAAGTTGTGATTTACAGTAAATGAGTTCGTGTCCTTTCTGTGCGTCAAAGCGAGCTGTATGTTGGTGTAATTGTTGCTCTGTTGGCTCTGGATAATAATCATTATTATGTATTATGGGTGTTCTTAGGGCCTGTTGCTGTTCTTGTTCCTAACCGAGTACTTTTTCTTATTTTCTTAATTTATGTATGTATTTTAACGCGTAACTGTGTCCATCAACACCTTCAGCCACAGAACAAAAGCAGTTAATCGCACCAAGACAAATAAATTTCTTAATTTTACTCTCTCTTTTTTGTTCGTGAATTCAGCACTAAGTTTATCTCGGCAGCGACGAGGGCTGTTAGAAAGTTCAAAGTTTATTGTATGTTATACATACAGGGTGCTGATAAAAATAATTGTTGTACTTGTTTTACATATAAATATATTATTTCTATGGCTTGTGGTGTCTTCTGGTGAGTTGATATCATTCCCAGTGCGACAGTTCTGTCTGTTGACGCACGCATTTATCGCCGGCCGTCGCTGAAGAATTTTCTTTAAGTTTTAAATAAAAATGTTATTGACTTAACTAAACTTTTAAACAGTTCAATTACACGTTTAATAAGTTTATTGGCGTCACTTTAAAGAAATTATAAATAACTATAATGGATTTTTTAGCGGATTTTGCTAATTGTGTATTGCCCTGTTTTTAGGTCAATAAAAATTAGGATCATTTGATAAATGTTGACGGGTTCTGAACCCCCCCATCTTTACTGTTAGTGTTGATTTATTGTTTTCGGTACGGTGGGTGTGGAATTTTCTCAGTAGAAAGATTTTGGCGACAATTAAATCGGCAAAAGTCTTTCCGCACGCTGCCTGAATAAAGCTCCCCCATTTCAATATATTTCAAAACACTCGTAGAACTGAGAGCCCCTTAACGGCCAGCGTTCGCAGATCCTCTATATGCCAACAAAATGTTAAGCGCTTGTCAAACACTTGATTGTGATCTGTTAAGCGAGAGCGATGCTCCAGCATTTATTTTATTGCATTATTATATAGTCAGGAGAAAGTTCTCAGTTCGGAACAGTTCTCGAAATATATGTTGCAACACTTTTGTCACAGCCCTCGTACAACGCCAACCAATTCCGGGCTCACTTTCTTGGCCGAAAACAAAGTGTTAAAACATCAATAGCGCTTGCAGCAACTAACCAAAGAAATGCTCATCAAAAGCCTGCCCTAAAATTTGCCATCGTTTTACTTCAAATTTCGCATAATTTGGTTTATGAAAATATTGTAAAGATTAACGTGGCTGGCTGGCTCCGCTGGGGAAATCCTCCCGAAATCGCTGCCATCGTCACCGCTGATGTTTGTTGTTTTATCTAAATTGCAAATTTATTGATTTACAAAACATTTTAATTAACATACAAGCAAAAGAAAACTTGACATCATCATCAACGCCAGCGCACAAATTAAATGGCTGGCTGTATGTGTGTGTGTGTTTAGTGTAAATGATCATCGTCATAATAATCAGTTTTGATGTATTATCTTAAATCTCAGATGTATGTAAATGAATTTGGGTTTTTCCCATGTACATACATTTTTATTTAACAAATTATCATTTTTCAAAACACATGTTTAACAAAATGTATTTTAAAACACTATAATTAAGAAAAATTTCTATTGCCAATATTATTGAGTGCTAAACGATTGTATGTTGGTAGTTGGTGTTTTTGTTGGTTGACATTTTGTTGGTACAAAAAAACCTGTAAACTGGTTTTCGTTGATATTAAAGCATTGAACATTTGAAGGCTTAAAGGACTAGTAAATAAGAGTAATTTATCCTTCACTAAATGGCCAATAAAACCGATTTAATCGTTACTGCCGGGCCTCCACAATAACAGAAGATTTTGAGCCCTTTAGAAGTCTGTTATTGTGGTGAAGTTCAGTTCCTTATTAGAATTCTTACTTTATAGTTCCCTTTTTCACAACTGAGACTTAATTTCATTTTCCATTCCTTTAGATTAGTTTTTTTTTTACCAATCTGGGCCTCGTACACACACACACGCACACACAGTCACACATACACACATTCATATTTCAAACGTCTTTTAATTCTATTCAAAGAAATCTATAGAAAACGAAATGAACGTATTTGTTGAATGATGATGATTGAGTTGCAGCTTCTGCTGTTAAAAAAAGCCCACATGCATTTACCGTTAACTGTTTTGTAGTTTGTCGTCTCAATTGTAGCTCGTCTTGAACATTTTCAGCTAATTAAGTTATTTTGCTGAATTGTGTATTCTTGTTGTTGCTGTTGCTGTTGCTGTGGCTGCAGTTATCAACATACTTGCAACCGCCTGATGATGAATGTTCGCGGCACTGCACTGAATTGCACAGTAGATGGCAGCGCTGAGTGCGTGGAATGAACTTAAATGCCATTGTCATTAGATAAATAAGTCTTTTAGAATGAAATGGATGAGCGTGGTAATATTTCGCTAATATTAAATACAAACGCACACACACACACACACACACACACACACACACACGCATACATTCGTATTGATATGTTTGTTGGTGTATTAATGGATGCATGTGTGTATGTATATCCTGTCTCTGTCAAACTAAAAACAGTCAGTCAAAGTTTGTATGTAGCAAAAAAAAAACAAAAGGAGACAAAACAACAACCAGAAAGACGACAAAGTAAACGAAGTTTGTGTGTCAGTCTTATATGTATTTTGGCTTATCCAACATGTCATTTTAAATTCATGTTCTTGACGATCACATCATGTGTAAAATTTCTCCAGCCCAAAACATTGCAATAACTTTGTTTGCTTCATTTTCTGCTTTGGCAGGATCTTTGCAGCCCGATCTTCCTTATTAATTTGTTGTTTTTGCTCGGTTTTTTGTTTGTTTTTGTTTCTGTTTATTTTTTGGCTTTGATTTTAAGACCGTTCGTTGTTTGTTGTGGACTTGCATTAGGGATTTTTAAGTGGTGGTTTCTCATGTGATTTTTTTTTTCTTTTAAAGTTTATTGATGTATTTCGTTGATCGCTCTTTTTGGTTCTGTGAAAATTTGATACTTTTTTTGTTGGATTAAATGAAGTGGATACACAATTTATTAAAGTTTGTGAGCTTAGGCACAGCAGTATACTAAGCACTTATGCTCCTCTTATTGATCGCTTTTATTTTTTAACGACATTTTAACCCACATATTTACATTTTCAGTAATTTATTGTAGTTATTCTGGTACATTTCATGAAACCAGAGATGGGCGCCCCAGTCACATAGTTAGCGTGTCTCATGCATGCAAAGTGTGTTTGTTTGAATAACGTGAACGAACGCGTGCGGGTTCCAGCTGTAGAGAATTTCTGTTTACACAAATTAGCTTCGTTGATAATGAGAGAGAAATTTTTAAGATCGTAAAAAAGACAGATTGACAGCTCAATTGAGTACATCTTTTACGTTTTAGGCGTTCAAGAGTAAAATATTTGTCTTTGACTGTTCACGAATATTTAACAAAACAACGCCATTTTCATTAAATGTTTCATCAAAATTTTCTTCTTAAACTATTAAGGATTAAGATGTTTTCTATAAAATATTTTTACTTAGGCCTAATAATTATTTTTCGTACAATTTTTTTTTTAATAAAATACTTTTTATAAAAAAAAATTTTTTAATAAAATATATTTTTTTTTTTATTTGAAAAATATTATTTTTCTTTTTTCATTAAAATTTTCTTCTTAAATTATTAAGGATTAAGATGTTTGCTATGAAATATTTTAACTTAGGCCTAATAATTAGTTTTCGTGCAAATTTTTTTAATTAAATATTTTTCATAAGAAAAATTTATAATAAAAATTATCTATTTTTCTTTTTTAATAAATCATGAAAATACTCTCTTTAATAAAAAAAATATTTTTATTTTCTTAGTAAAAAATATTTTAATTTTTTTAGTAAAAATTATTTTTTGTTTTTTAGTAAGAAAATTTTTATTTTTTAGTAAAAAATATTTTTATTTGTTTGATGAAAATTTTTTTAATTAAAAATTAAATTAATTAATTATTAATAAAATAAATAAAAATAAAAAAATATTTTTCCTGATAAAACACATTTATTTCAATAAAAAACATTATTTTTTACTTTGTTTTCTCTAACTGTCTATATGGCAACACTTCGCAGCAGCTATTCTACTCCTTATTAGGCTTGAGAACCCTTGAAAAATATACTAAATTATTCAATTTTATATGGAATTGTCTTTAAAAAGTCAATCAGAATTAAAGGCAAAATATATTAATAATATTTTTCAGTTTTTAGTCCATCACGGCTCCATCTCCAATTTGGTAACGAATATTTTTTGCTCACTTTTGAAATCTTTAAAAGGTTCTGTGAAATGTATATGGATATTTTTCTTAAGAACTTTTTATTCGAACAATTTAAAAGGGTATTTTAATTGAGTTTTTAATTAAAATCAACAACTAATAAACTTAATCTAAAGAAAAAGTAAAATAACTAATAAGTATTTGAACAAATACAGTTGATTAAAATGTTAACAAAATACTTCGGGGTAATAAAAAAAAAAAGATTTTCCTGCACATGTTTTTAGGTGACTTTGCAGAAGCTTAAACACTTTCTTAAATTTAAATTTAGCCACAGCGCAACCGAATGGCTCTTCTTTTCCAGCGACTTGACGGTGACTTGATGCCGCCGCGAAATCGAGCAATTCTTGCTCATAAAAAAATTATATGCGATCTTCTTATCTATTGCTGCAAATTATTTATTATTTTGAACAAGAATAAACTAAGAACCGACAAAAAAGTCTAATTGCAAACAAATTTTTAACAGCTTTTAATCGGTAGTGACAGTTTTGCGTTTCAATTGTCTGCCCTTTATTTGACGAAATTCGCTGAAACTTCGGTCAAGTTTGGTTTTCCGTGCAGCCAACAAGAATCTGCAGACAGTTAAAAAGAATAATAAAAAATTTATTCAAATTTTAATTCAACTGCTGACTTGTGTTAAAGAGCCTGTCAATAATAATTTAAGTAAATTAAACTTGAAAACAGTTAAAATTTGCTTAAATTTATTTATAAAACTAATAATGTGTTCGCCAGAACAAAAAAAAATATCCAAAAACAAGCCAACACTACTGGCAAGTTGAATGCAACACAAAAACGCACGCCAGTTTATGTAGCAAATGTGTATGAATTGGCAGCAGCAGCACCAACACACACACACACACACACACACACACATGCACATGAGCACTTTATGTTTTTTCAAATAGTTTGAACTGAAGAAAATGGTTGGCAGAAGGAAAAAATCAAGTAGCATGAAAACAAAATTATGGTTTGCGGCGATAAAAATTGCTAAATTTATACAGACAACAAACACTGAAAGGTAATAATAACAATGTCATGTAGGATTTAACAACAAACCAGCAACAACAAAAACAGCAAACAAAATTAAATTAAAAAAGGAAAAGGAATAAGAGAAAACATGAGAAGGCAAAAAATAAAATGAAATTAAAAAGTAACAAAAAAAGAAGAGAAGAGGCAAAAGGATCAAACTGTTATCAATCTTCATATATATGTGTGTATGTTTGTGTGTACACAAATATTGTACATATGTATTTGGGAAACCTATGCGAGCCTTTTAATTAATGTACATATATCTCCGTGTGCGTCAGGCACGTCTAAACGCTGTTAACGGCCTCTTTGAATTATCGACCGTACATTTTAGTGGCAGCTCAAGTGGGCCTGGCCCCCTTTTGACATGTGGAATATTGACGCTGGATGACAATGAACTTTGACAATATGCCCGGGTTGTCTCATTAGCGCCGGTACAAGAAGTGGTAGCAATTGCGCCTGAACGCTGTCAAACGCTCCGTATGAAGAGTGTTCAACCGTTTGGCTTTTATTCCAACATAGACAGTTGTGCAACCTATCGAGCGGATAGAGTTTTAATATCCATGAAATATGGAGTGTAGAGTCGTTCCAGGGAAACCCCTACAGTGCTGGCATGACGACCGTTCTTGGGCGAACTGGTAGGACAACTACAAAATTCAATGCACGACATTTTAACCGTTGAAAAATGATTGTACTGACTTTCCACAGAGAAAAAGTGGAAAGGAAAGATAGATAGAGGAAAAGAACGGTTCTAAGGACAAGGGAAGAAAACAGAAGAGAGTAGAAGAGAAGAGAGCATATGAATAGATCAGAGAAAAGAAGAGTCGGAAGGAAGGAGAAGAGAAGAGAAGAGAAGAGAAGAGAAGAGAAGAGAAGAGAAGAGAAGAGAAGAGAAGAGAAGAGAAGAGAAGAGAAGAGAAGAGAAGAGAAGAGAAGAGAAGAGAAGAGGAGAGGAGAGACTAGAAGAGAAGAGAAGAGAAGAGAAGAGAAGAAAAGAGAAGAGAAGAGAAGAGAAGAGAAGAGAAGAGAAGAGAAGAGAAGAGAAGAGAAGAGAAGAGAAGAGAGAGGAAGGGAAGAGAAGAGAAGAGAATAGAATAGAAGAGCAGAGAACAGCATATGAGAGAAAAGAACACTAGGAAGAAAGAGAACAGCAAAGAAGGTGAAGTGAAGAGATAAGTAAAAAAAGAAGAGCTGCTAAAAGAAAAGGTAAGAAAATAGCAGATAAGAAGACAACAGCAGAGTAGAAAAGAGACAAGAAAAGGAAACATAACAAAACAAAAAAGCGGGAAAAAGAGAAGATTAGAAAAAATAAGAGAGGAGATAAGAAGAGTTAGAAGGAAAGATAAGCGACAGGAGTTAAAGTGAGAAGGTGGGGGAGAATTGAAAATATAAGCAAAAAAAAAATAAAGCAAAAAACTAGCGGAGAAACGCTGAGAACACAAGACATAATAAGAGAAAAATTACTTTTATAAAAATCATTTTTCAAAAAATCATATAAAAATGTTGTTGAAATAAAAGTAAATACCCGTTAATTTTAGAGCTAAAAATTAATTTTTAAACATTAAATACATTTTTAAAAGATTTAAACTGAAGCGTGATATCGCTCCTTGGAACTTCTACTTCTACTTCTCAGCCTCAGCTTTCAAACTACATAAACACACGAGTTCAAACTCGTATGTTATTTAGTCTGAACACGTCCATATACATATTTTGCAGTATTCATGTGTCTTTACATCTGATACACATTTCCTTTGCCATTTAAAGAAAACGAACAAACTGTTCGGTTGTAAATGTTAAATATAATTTAAATTGTTATTATTTATTACTGTTACAAGCAATATTTTACATAACCTCTTGTAACAGACATTTAACACATTAAACATAACACTTTCGGTTTCTCAAAAACCTCCTCAATAACTGGCTGCTGCTGTCTCGATATTCCTGCCCCGTGGCCCGTGGCCCGCGCTCCCCTTTCAGGCACTCGGAAAAAGCAAAACCAAAACGTATTCAACTTAAATTAAGACGAAACATGAATATAAAAAATAAACTTGCCAAAAAGTGATTTTTCCAATGTAAGAAAGAAAGAAAGAAAAAAAAACGCCAAACAACTAAGAAATGATTTTTAATGCCTTCTTATGGATTTGCTGTTTGTTTGTTTGTTTGTCTATATGAAACTGGCATAAACAACATGTTGCATTTATAAGCCAAAATCAAAGAAAAAAAAAAATAATGAAAAATAGACACATGAAATATGTAATTTAAAATTTTTAAATTAACCAAAAAAAGGAGACAAAATTCAATACTATGAAATAAATAAATTTTAAGGAAATCACTTTCAAACACATTCAAGTGATTAATTGATGTTTAATGGCAAATAAAATAAATTTCTAACACGAAGAAAACAAACAAAAACATATTTATAAGGCGACTTTTAAAGAGGACAGTCTGAAAGTTGCAAGCAACTGGTCAATATATGATCGAATTAGGACTGTTCCTACCCAACAAAGTAGTCTGAACGCTGACGTAAGTGCCCGTAACGTAATGAGACGTTACGTTTTGGCCGCAGTTAAAGAAAACTAAATGCAGAACAAATTTCAAATCTACAATTGCAGTGGCCATGACATCAGAAAAGCCGAGTTCCGTTAGTGCTCGCTTAGGCAACATACCATAAGGTCCACTAAATGACAAGGCAGGTAACGTTTTGAAGAAACATGTTTCGTAAACGTTTGCTGACTGATTTGTTAATTAAAGCGGTCAAGTGCAGAGTTCGGAATTGTTTGAATGCCAGCAGCTGCCATGACGGCCTTAACTGGCATTGGCACAACTCCACTTGTGTGAACTGGTTGACGGTTCACTAACGGCCCCATGTATCCTGCAAGGCTCACACAAGTATCAATTTCTCATGATATGCTGCACGGCACAAATCATAAGCCCTTGCTAACGAGCTCGCACTATCGAATCCCTTCTGCTTCACATATTTTCCCAGAAGGAGAGCAAAAACAAGGCTCCTGAGTTAGTAGCCCGAAATCCACAAGAACATCATGCCTTAAACCAGCTCGCCTGTACCTTCCCCTCAATCTAGTGCCTGACCGGTCGCCAGGCAACAGCACCTCGAAGATTTTCTTCTTCATGATGTAAATCGGGAAAGTTTAACCTGGCGGAAGCGGGGAGTGATTAATATTTAAAGCTTGTAAGATTCGTCGATTTCTTGCTGGCTTCTCTCTTCTTATGCGCTGCGCAAATCACCCGGTGATCAATGAGCAAAAGATCGCTGGTGTTCTTTGCGTTCTCTGTGGTTTGTTTTGATTTTGCTGCTGCTCAAAACTCAACTAAAACTTTTTAAGATGTATTTGTTGTCGCTGGAAACGTTTGTGATCTGTTAAGTCGCCTGCACTGTTGGACTTTAAAAACCGCGTATCAGAGACTTGGTTTCGGCGCTCCCCCGTTACCGAAGTTTGCAACATCAATCACAATTCATGGAAGTGCTAAATTTTAATAGGCTTTTGATTACAAACTTGGAAGTGCTTTTGAAATTCTTGCAACTAATAAGAAAATCCCAACGATGTCAATATGCGGTTAATTGGCTGACTTTGCATATATTTGATTGTGTTTGGTAAAAATCTGCGAAATCAGCTGTTGCTGCAAAGTTTCCAAAAATCCTAGAATCGCATCGAGTTTATTATGGCCTGAAAGTATTTACTTAAAGTAACAAAATAGAAAAATGTGTTTCAATCACAGCTAAAGTCGAGTACCGATTATTGCTGTGGATTGACTTATGGCTTTGAGACACTCGTTGCCGCAAACTGAACTAATTCGCGCCAAAGAAAACACTGGTGCGACACATAAATAAAGTTTTAGTTGAAAACGCCGCCCACCGAAAATCAAACATTAAACCAGATTCTGATGTAATTATTTGTACGACTTATCAAACGATTTGCAGCCAAGTGTACAGTCAGTCCACTGAGAGGGAGAATTTTTATATATAAATTTTAAAAAGCAGACATTTCGCCTAAATTGGATGAAGTTGTTTTTGTTCACAGCGCGTCTGCTTCAGTAACTTTCTTGGCATCTTTTATAACGTTTTTTTCTGTAATTTCTGCTTTTTTTTTTTTTTTTTTGATTAATTCGTTTCTGTAATCCGCTGGTATAATTTTCAGCTTTTATGTGCTCACATTGTTGCACCAGATGCATTACCTCTTCATTTCTTCATTTAACAGCTCTTTAATTTTTATATGGCATATTTGTCTGCTCAAATTCTGTTCAACTGGACAGCAACATCTGGCCACGAATCCGAAAACGATTACAAGACATTCTATTTAACTCAAATACAAATACCCGTTTGCGATGAGTTTTTCATCAAATGGTTGGTGAGTCTGGCTGGTGTGTGTCGGTCTGGCCGCGGCCGATATGGCGCATCATAAATTTGATTTGTTAGCGTTCTGTGGCATCGAAAGCGGAGCACAACTCATGAGCCAGCAGAGCAGCGCAACACAAATTTGCTGCCACACGAGTTCATCAGCCAAAAAAAAAAAGTCATAGATTCACTCGCACCACTGAAGGCAAATTAAGCAACAGAATTAAACTTAAGATTTTTCCTTATATTGATGTGATGTGATGTCTGAGGGGATGTCGTACAATTGTTTTGCATAAGTTCGGCCAGAATTTAGAAGCACAAGCAGGAAAGCGTTTACGCTTGAGCCGGGCTGCTCATTTTATTTCAATTAATTACTTGTTAATTAGTGTTGTTTCAAATTAATTATTTAAGTTGCCCAACAAGGCCAGCATTTTAGCTGCCTTTTATTTGTTTAGTGCAGCACGAAAGCGAAAATGTTTGTTTCAGCCTTCCCGAGCGATATTGCCAACCCCTTCGGTTCGATACCACTTTGGGCCGCCAAACAGCCAACAGTTTAGATTTATGTTTGTACAAGTTCAAAAAATAGTAACAGACTTTTTTCTGGCCAGTCGTTTGATCTTAACTCTCGGCTTTTTTGTTATTTTTGTAACACACAACAGCGCACACACATGGAAAAGCCAAAGGAACTACAGAAGGCAATAGAGAATAAGAAGACTTAGAGTGCCGCATACTTGTTGCATCATCAAACACACCCGTATAGGACAGCAAAAGAAAACCCCAAAAGTAAATACAGCTCCAGCTCATACTAGACATCTTTGGCAGGCTTATTGGCAACAACAACAACAACCACAGCAACCGGTCAGCAACAAATTGAAAAACAAAAACAGCACAACAGTGCGCTATAATTCGCACAAGTCTTGGGCCAGGCTGAGAGGCATAACACAACCTGGGCCTGGGTAATATTTGAATGATGACGATGATGGTTGCTGGTTGCTGGTTTCTGTGTGCAGATGAAGAAAATACTACGGCAAAAACAACAACAACAACGCCAACAAAAAGATGAACTGCCAGGCTACAACAACAAAAAAGAACTTTATTGCAGTTGTAAACGCAGGAAAAGAAACAATGTAAAATTTGCAATAAATTTTGAATGAAATTGATAAGGCGTCAAAATAAATCAAACCAATGACTAATCAACGGCAAATGTGTAAATTCACTATCTTAAGAACTTAACAACTTTGCCAAACAAACCAAGTCACACGAACATTTTCACAAAATAGCCAAAACACACACACACACACACACACCCATAAAGAAAATAAAACCAACAACAGATACTAGTCACACATTCGCCCAACATGCGGCACATCCCCGAATGCGACACCACAGCAACTAATTTTCACACAAATACATTTGCAAGAAAAAAGCATTTAAAATATTTAACACAGACACACCGACACACACACTCTGATGACGTCTTCAAATTGAATGGTAACAAGTCGACCTGAAGGTTTTTTGGTCGGGGCTTAGCTGCTGTGGCAGGTGGCAGATGGCAGGTGGCACAGTCCTATCGAATTAGCCGCCCTCTATGGATGGCGTCGATTTGTGCGACTCAAATTTGTGTTGCAGTATTTTGAAATAAAAATGAACACAAATATTTTTCCGCCTCATGGATTCGGCAATAGATGATTCGCGCATGGAAATATAGAAACGATTCGAAGCTCCTCAACAAACACATCATTCGTAACCAAAGAAAATTGTGGGGGATAAAGTTTGAAGGCAGGACGACATGATTCGTGTACTTCGAATGCGCTAAATCTGGTCAATGGAGTGATATTTTGTGAACCCGTCAAATGCAACCTTAATTAAAGCCAGCTTTAGATGTTGAAATTGTAAAATGTGTCACTCTATAATCGTTTTAGTTGTGGTTCCAGTAGGGATGCCAGTTCACGAAATGTTTTGCCACCGACGCTTTTCCAAACAACAAGCTGGTCAATTGATGCCTTAGTTGGCAAAATCTGGCAACATTTGTTTGTGACTTGTGTTCTAGGGATGGCCAGCCACTATCTACCCTGTTCATGCCACTCTCACACTTCATTGCAGTGACATTTGAAAAGTCTTTCCACAAATGAATGATACTAAATACTTTTTCAATCATCTCCAAAGCACATCAGGACCACCTTGTATTGGTCCACTTTTGCTTAGAGATTTTTCTTTGAAGACTGGACTTGATTTTTTTGGTAAGTTTTGGCAAACATTTAATTATTTTGTTAAAAAAAACCCCCCAAACAAATCTTACATTGTTGAACTCTGAAGATAGTGGTTTGATAGGAAAAGGCAACAGAAAAAACTTTCTGCAGACTTTGTTTCACTCTTTTCATTGTTGTTGTTGTAGCGTAACACCATTCGGGTAGTTGACTTGCCAACCTAGCGAAAAAAGGGGCCGCGTCTGTACTTCTCCAGCGGACTTATTTTGTGGTTTAAAGTCATGTGTTGCATGTTCCCAACACAACCCAGGTTAGACATCAGGCGTGATTAAGCTCTGACAAGCACAAAATAAAACATCAAATGGAAGCAAACAAAAACAGGGGGATACACACACACGACATAAAATCCCCCAGCCAACAACATTAGCATCATTAAAGCCAAAAACTATTCGCCAGAAATGGCTGCATGGAACCATGTACACACACACTTACACACACACACGTACAAACTTATAGCACTCACTGCTAAGTTTTACAAAATTTAACAATTTTGGTTTTCTTTTTTCTAACTTTTGCTTTGCATCTCACTCTTCTAGTACGTGTTAACGTACATATTTCTTTTTGTTTTTGTGATGTTTTCTTTTTCCCCCCCATCTAACACTTAAATGCATATATTTCAGATACAGGCAGCAGTTCGGCTCGTCTATAAGTGTTCTGGAGCTGAAGCTACGAACAGATCGTTAAAGTTCTCTACTGCTTTTCCAGCTCTTTGCAGCTTTTCATTCTTGTTTGTTGCTATTCAAATTCTAGTCATACTTTGACCAACAGAAAATAAATAAAATGACTAAAATACAGTCAAAGTGTATCTAGATTATGGGAGCGTTTTGGATTGCAGTTCACTTTTTTTTCGGTTTTCTTTTTGCTTTTGCATCTTGCAGCATGTTGCTGTCAAAAATAGCGGTATGACGACTGTGAGTTTGATTACGAGATGTTTTTATTTATGTGCAGCTCCAGCTATTAAACTAAAATTTTTAATTTATTTATTAACTTACCCACCATTAGAATTAAATTTATTCCCAAATGGTATGTGTTCCCATCCCCACACGTAGACAACAAGTTGCTTCAAAGAAAAGCAAATCATGAAATGTACGTGTGTGTGTGTGTAAGTGTGTGTGTGTGTGTGTGTGTGTGTGTGATCTAGAAACTTGAGTTACGAAAATTGTATTTTGCTGCAAAAAGAAAGCAGCCAGAATGAATAGCAAATTAACTTAAACACATGCAGGTTATTATAAAGTGAAGCGTTTGATAAACTAATTTTCGCCAGTTTACAATTTTAATATGGATGTACAATATGTGTGTGTGTGTGTGTGTGTGTGTGTGTGTGTGTGTATGTGTGTGTATGTGTGTGTGTATGTAATGGAACGTGTACACGAGTGTTCATATATTTAGCTGTCGTCTATGGATCGGTTTTGAAAGTAACGGGTGTTTTTTAGAGGTATAGAACTTCGAATTGAAATAAAACACAAGAAAATCGTTTTAATGTCCATCAATTTGGCTTTATTGGAAGGATAATTTTATGCCATTAATGTTTAAATATGATTTCGGGCATGTGGCCGCCGCGGCTGGCTCGAATAAAGCCAATTCTACAGGTCCAATTTTTGATGGAAAAAAGTTGATGGACAAAGCTCCAATTGCTGTGCACGGTGGCGAATCGATTCATTCGGGTCCTCTTCAACACTTTGCTCTACAGCGGCAATTGTTTCTTCGGTGCGCACTGTTCGACGTCTCTGCGGATGCGTATTATCACATAGAGTAAACGTAGTGCGAAAACGATCCATGGTTAACCGAATTAATTGCTCTGATGACCATAAAATGGACGGAGCTTGCGGTAAACTTCGCGAACTGAACCATTATTTTCGAAATAAATTTGCACGATTTGCAAGCGTTGTTCTTTTGTCAACCTGTTCGTGATGAAATGGCAAACCAAACTAAATATTAATCACTTGACAGCTGACAAAATGGCCGCCAGTTAAAAAAGTGATGCCAACTTAAAGTTCTATACCTCAATAAAAAACACCCTTTACTTTATAGACTCCTGTCCCTTAAAAGGTTTCACCTAAAATATTCATATATATATTAAAACAAGTCAACTTTCTAAGGAAACTAAGTTTTGAAAAAAGGTTGCCTTTACAAAAACAAACACCTCAAGGGTGTCTTAAAAACTATTTATGTATCTGTGGCATACATTCCCCCACATACACCTCTGTATTCGACAGCAACAGTGTGTTTTGACAACTGTCAAGACCACAGCGTGGGTATAGATAGATGTCATTACGAACCTGTAACCCAAACGCGCCTTTTCGCCATATTTTGAATAATTGTGAAGACATAGACTGGGAAGTGGTCAGAACCGCCACATATCTACATATATGTGGAGAGAAATACATAATTTAAAGCGGCCGGGCCGGCCACTCATCAAAATGTTCGATACAATTTATTTTTTTTTTTTTTGGGACCAGTACTCAGGGGTCAAGCCTTACATATGCCGAGCATTGTACCAGAACTGGGCTAGCGAAAGCCGGAGTATCTAGTGTTCCGCTATTTGTAGAATAACTATATTGCCGGGACGGGTAAGTCAGAATTTAACTGATTTGTGACATCTTTCGCTCTCTCCTCGAACCGTGACGATGTGACGGGGTTTTCTCACTAAAACGAGTAAAAATACCTGGTTTTAGTAGGCAATTTGATGTGTGGCCGGGCTGCTTCAAAATGTGCCCCTAAAAAATACTATTATTTTTATAAATAAATACATTTTTTTATAGATAGATACTTTTCAAGAAAGTACCTATAACAAAATATACATTTTAAAATGCAAACATTTATAAAGAGGAAGTCTTGTACAAATAGCACCTTTTGGAAATGTATGTTTTAACACGCAGAGTATCTTTCTGAAAATGTATTTTAAAAATGCAACCTGTAAAAAAAAAAAAAACTATATAAAATTTAAGTTTAAAAAAAACCGAAGTTTTGAAACGAAAACTGAAGGTAAAGCAGAGAATAGTATCCTGAGAAGGGCAGCCTTAAAAAAAGGCTGTCTTGATAAAGCGATTTGAAAAAGGTACGTATTGAAATGTGTATTTAAAAAAAAAAAAAAAAATAGGTTGTTTGAAAAAGGTGCTCTGTAAACATGTACCTTTTAAAAAACTGGGCCTATTAAAAATATGTGCCTTTAAAAAAAATGTGCAGTTAACAGATGTGTTTGTACAAAAAAGGAGCTTTGGAAAGTCCTTTCAAAAGCAGCATATTTGAAAAAACATCACATGTATCTGCCTTTTATAAAATCCATATAAAAAAAAGTGCCCTCAAAATGCCTTTTAAAAGGACCTTTAGAAAGTCCTTTTAAAACTATCGTTAAAAAAAAAAAAAATTATATGTACCTGCTTTTTATAAAATTTAATTTTGTAAAAAAGTGCCCTCAAAATACATCTGCTTGGAATGTAACAAGTTTTTTTTTTCTGCTGACAAGCGGGTTGCAAGCAAATTGTTTGAGTCAGTCCAAGGCAAGTGTTTCCATTTGTGAATGTCACCTCTTGAAGGTTGTTTTAATTAAAGATTTTAAGATTTTAGCCCAGAAACCGTTTTCAACATTTACGTTCAACATTCTTCGTTTCTCTATTAATTATTATCATTACCTTGTTTGTTTTTAAGCACTTGGAGAACACGCCCTTAGTTTTTCCTCACTTCTTGCAATGAGTTTTGTTTTAATTTATTCGTCGATAATAAAGCCCGACTGAAAAGGAGATAAACGTTTTCGTTTGGCTGCTTTGCGGCGGAAATACGAATACCGAGGGCAGGGGAAAACGTTAAAACTCTTTGGTGGTTTATAAATCATCTGCAGAAACGATAATAATGACGGCGATGATGATAATGATAATGAGAGCGCCGTGGCATGGAAATGGCGGCAGCGGTGGCACAACCGACCAAATATATTAAATTATATGTTTTTCGAAATGCAAACTACAAACTATTAGCAAATATTTGCCTAAAGTATATTTTGACATTTAGTGTTAATTTATGCAAAATCCCCAACTTGACTTGAATGAAGTTTTTTAATGAAAATGAAACTAGACACACCGAGCAAAAAAGACGCAGAAACTTGAAAAACAAACAGCCAACTGAAGTCATGTTGCAAGACACATTTGCATTTGTAGCATGAGATTAAATTTTTTCCATTTGAATCCGTAAAATCCTCTAGAGCAGCCAGAAAACTACGAGAAAAAAAACCAGAAAAAAAGAAACAGTAGGTGAGAGTGTTTGTTGCTATTTGCCACAATCGACCAAAACCAGTAACAACGTGGCTTAATGAAAAATAAAACAGCCTTAAAAACAAAAGTATTCATTGTCTTAAAGTGCGCGATTAAAATCTATGCAAATATATAGAGTTTTAACTGCATTGAAATTAAATATTTTCGCCGTTTGCTGTGAGGCAAAAAAAAAACAAATAAAAAAAATAAAAAATACACTAAAAAAAATATGAATTTAAAAAAAAATTACATGGGGAAATATTTCGTTGGGGGTTAAAAAGGTGCAATTATTTTGAAAGCCAAATTAATGGATATGAAAGACAAATAGATTTATTGAAATTAAATCAGCCAGAAGTGATGACATTTTCAGTGCAATAAATTGCAGCCTGAATTGTAAACAGGTTGTTCGCGCAGAGCACAGAGACTGTCGGCCGGCCAGTGGGCTCCGAACTTCGGTTCTTGCACAGCTGGTGGTAAATCAGGGTGAGAGAAGAGAGAGCATTACAAGGTCGCTCTCGTTCGCATCTACTTTTTTTTACCAGTGACAGCAACTTGGTTTTGCTGCGTATTATTGCTGTTTTCCTTAAATATATAAAATAGTATTAACAACAACAATTTGCACTAAATAACTATAAAAATAAAACATTTATGTAGAGAGCAAATTTTTAGCTCCGCTGCACATTTTTGTACTTTAATTTTAAAATATCGTGTTTATGGCGCTACATGATCTTGATGGCCGCCCCTACGCGGGCACCTTCACTCTTTTTTCAATTATTTCGTAAAACAGCTCGTGTTTTTTTTTAAGAAAAAGTAGCTGCTTAATGCAGTCGTCCTTTACGGCCATTATGAAATATTAAAAGTTTATTGCCAAGTGGAGGGAGGTTGATGAACTCATTTAATGATTTTCCCTCGAACCTTTTATATATTCGTATACGAGTCGAACCGAAATTCGTGATAAATTAAAAACACCAAAAAAAACTCTTATAGCCGATGGTTGCCAAAGAGAAGCAGACAAGTTAAGCGGTAGTTGGCAGAGATTTAACACGTGATGATTAAAAGTCCGCTCAAATGTTTGGCAAAATACACTTCGTTATGGAATGCCCCGTGTTCGGTAGCACAGAGAAAAGACCCAGTTAAATGATACTAAATGGTACAAGTTAAAAGCAAGATTTAAAATAAAATTGTTACAGCTGCAGTCATTCCCTCACATCAGGGCTGGCAAATTTAAAAAAAACGTCTGCGATAGTTTTTGTAATAGATTACAGGGCACGAGTTCATTTATGCAATAATTTCTAAACCATTTTCTTGTGGCATAAATTCACCAAAACCGATAATAGCATTTATTATTAATAAGATTTTTTCGATATATTTCGGAACCACAGTCACACAGATGGTATATGAGGTGCAGCGTGTTTGTTGGCCAGCCATTGCCGGCACTTCTGCCAGCCCTATTGTTACTGTTATCTTTATCTGCATAAGATTTTTCCACTTTCAGATCGCTCTCACATGCAAATTATTTTAACCTTTTTCTCAATTCAATAAAATTCAAAGAAAATACGGTTTTTAGTGTTTGCCAAAACAGATTCCGTTGCGTTGAAGCACTTCAAGCGCAAGAAAAAAAAAATAAATTTACAAACAAAAAATCACAACTGAACAGAGAAGGGGCAAAACACGATGAGGTGGAAAAACACAGTTTAGCAATTTGCACACATGCAGCCAAAGAAGACTAACCGACCGGTCGACCGGCCGACCGAATGACCGAACGACCGACTGTCTAACCCTCCACTGGCCAAAGCGAAATCAACAAAAGTTTAGACATCTCTTGCAGTTGGTGTGAGGCCAGAGTGATGGAGCTGCAGAAACGTTTTCCATTTTTCCAAGACTTTTTTTCACTTCATTTTGCTGCTTTTTTTTCCCACTTTCAATATCATGCGATGCGGGAGAAAATTCCGAAGCGTTTAAATTTGCATGCGTGCAACATAAAGCGTGCAATTTTGTTTCCCTATTTTCTTTTTTCTTTTTCCATCGAACAAACAAACATTGCTTTTGCCCGTGCGCAGCACCAACTTGTTCGCCGGCCTCGCTGGCTGGCTGGCTGGCTGGCTGGGAAAGTCGGCATTGAACGAAGTAGGGAAGCAGCATGCCTGCAGGTTACACAAACTGCTGCAACGATGATAAAACCAAACGCATACGACTGTGCAGAAGTGAAAAATGAAAAATAGTTTTATTATGCATCTAAATATCATGGCAATGAGACGACATATCACCTAGTGAGAGTATGAGTGACTGGGTGAGTAAATAAGTGACTTCTATGATGCCACATAAACGACAATGATAATTTATGGACACGCATTTTAGTGCTGAAAGAACTTTGTAGCCGAAGAAAACGTTTCGTAATGATTGAAACAAAAAAACAAAAACAAAAACAATATGGAATTAAACGTGTCAAAGTGGTTAATTGGAGTAAAGAAATTTTGTTGCAGTTGCTAAAAAGAAACTGGCAACAAACACTTCACTAAGTGTAAACGCCGCTAATTAAAGGAGAGTTTAGCCAAAATATTCTTTTATAAAAAAAAAAAATATATATTAAACTTAAAAAAAACACAATTTTAATACTTTTAAAACCGGGTCGGGTGTTCAATTAAGACTTAGATCTCTATTAGTGAAATAATGCCAGGCCGTTATTGACATATTCCAGTTACATTCTCACAAACGCCAATAGTTGCACAATCGTATGCAAATTATTTGCAGCAGTTGATTGTGTTAAGCCCTGCACAACCTGCTCTAATCAACTTATCAATCAGAAGATTTCCGGCTTAAAATCAAAAGAAATGTTTTGACTTTAATAGCTCAATAAAAGCTGGTATCAGCAGTATCAAATATTATAAATTACCAGACATAAAAGAATTTCATATTTTCACTTGACCCTACACGAACGTTGCAAACGCCATTACAAACCTTCTGTACCTTTTCCAACAAAACAAACAAAAGCAACGAAAGACAAGGCAACAACAATGCCCCGGCAATAATAACTTCAATAATACCAGCAACAACAACGACAACAACAACAACACTACTACTACCAACTTTAACCGAGTAGAAGCTTTGAAAACAACATAATAAATAAACGCCGCTCATAGACTGTGATAATAAAATAATTTTATGGATTTTTTGCGCGCTCATCATGCCAATTTTAATGGAGTTGGCTGGCCGTAAGTTCGTCAACTTGCGCGTCTTCCCGCCATGTAATACACTTATTTCATTGCACATGCCCACACACACATACACACACACACACACACACACACGTGTTGGTGCACACAAATGTTTATGGTTTTAGCTGAAGTGTGTGATGGTAGTGAAGTGTAAGCGGCTGGCGGCTGGCTGCTATTACGGGTATTGCACTAAGAATTCCACACTTGTCGTTTTCATTGTGTTCCAGTGTCCCAGTGTCCCAGCATTCGTTTGATTGCTGTTGTTGCTGCCGCTGATGTGATCGTGCTGCTGACGACCGCTCGATTCTTGTGTTTTGTTTGTTTGTTGGTTTTGGCTGCTGCTGAGCCCGAATAAACAATAACAAAATAACGTATTTGTTAGTAGTACTGTGCAATGTGTACAGCAGGGGTATTCACTTGCACTGCAACAAGATTACGAATTTTATTATTTTTTTTTTTTTTTGCTAAGACAAAATTACGATTATTATTATTTACAAATTTTACCCTAAAGAAACAATCACTATTTTTTGCACTAAAATTTTCCATCCCTGCACTTACACCAGAAAATACTTTTCTGAAAGTTCTGTGTACGAATCATGAATGGAATAGAAATTTCAAAGAAATAAACAACTTGCTTGGAAAGTTCTTAGGAAAGTGAAAACTTCACTATAAAAATCTCAGCGAAGTGAAGACTTGCAAAAATTGAGACCTGCAAAGAAAATGAAATGGCAGAGGCGTTGCTCCTGTTTCACTTATTGTTCATATCGCATAAAATTAATTAACTAATAATTAATTAATTAATTTCATGGTATTTTGATAGCTGAATTCGGTCTCCATGATGTTGTTTTTTTTAATAACCAATCAGGGCTGCCAAGACTATTACATATGATTTTATTACATAATATGATTTTATGGGATGCTGGTGGATTAAATTTTGTGAATTTTTCAATAAGATTATTGTTATAAGAACTCATCCATTGTCTTTATTGTGTAATATTTTTCTGTTTCTGGACACGCAAAAGAAATTTAAATTTAAAATTAAAATTAGGTGGCAACAGTATTTATCTCTATCTGTCAATTTGCTTTTGGCAAGTGTCAAAAAGTTGGTTTCTTGAAAGTATTGTCGAAAACTGAGGGGAAAATAAAGGAAACGTTTAAGTGTTATTGGAAAAAATGCCAATGTTTTGGGGCTTGCAGGCATTTGATTACTTTTTATGTTTAAACGCTGGCTAAGGCAAGCAGTCTGGCCAGTTTATATGCAGTTTGGTGGCACCACTGTTATAGATCCGAGCATTACGAGCATTCTCTGCTACACTTCAGAACTCTGAAAGACTTTTATTGTTTGCTATGACACAGGTGGAGGGGTTTTTTAAAAGTGTTGCCGTATTAACGGGTTTCCTTCTCTCTATTTAAATATTATATAAAAGAAATGTTTTATTTATTTACATAAATTATTAGTATAATGAAAGCATAAGAGCAGCTGTACTTCTATATATTTGTAAAGGTTGCTATAAGTTTCATATGCCGAGTTGTTGTAATATTGTTAATAGTATGAAAAATGTCCTTGTTGCCTTAAATGCTGTTTTGAACTTTATTAATGGGTGTTATTGCAAACGGGACAGGGTTAGAGACACGACTTGTCTATTATGTGAGAGTGGGTCAATTTTGTGTACGGGACACACTAATCTAAATCTCATATTCGGGTCATGGGTTTGAAAATTGTTTTACTGAGCAGAGACATTTGCCAAATTGTTAATTAACGCCTATTTAATGTACAGAAATCCATACATGAAGTATTTCATGGAAGTTTGCAACAAAAATATTAAAATGTTTCGTTTACAAAATAAAAAGAAAAATGTTATATATAAACAAAATCGTTTTTCTGCACTTTTAAAATGAAATTTATTGTAATTTGTTGTTTGTTGTTTCTTGTTGCAAGCAACAACCAACCAACGGGGGGTAATTAGCACTTCATGAACATTTTCCGCATTCGCTGATCGCACGGCGCAACTGTATATCAAGTGTTTGCCATTCACGATGGCATTCCGGCGAGCAGTTAAAGTTTTACTGGTCGCTGCATAATTTTATTGTATTTATGCTGAAATATCAATAAAATGTATTCGCTACTTTACATAAAAACGAAAACTAATTACAGGGCTTTTCAGCTAAAACAAATTAACAAAAAAAAAAAACCAAAAAAATGTTGTTGGATTTTAGTTGCCAGCTTAATGGAACAAACTAATGAATATGAGTTAAAGGTTTGTTTCTGCTGCTTCTGGTACAAATTTCTTACGGAACCGCGCTGTAAGAGTTTGTTGGCTGGCGTTTTATGACATCAAGGATGCACAAGGGCTTAGTAACTTTGTTGGCGTTGTAAAGGGGCTTACACAGACATTTATTTTTCATTTAAGCAAAAAGAACTTCTTAAAAGTTGTTAAAACTCATCATTAGATATGCAACGGAATATGAAGGGGTTTTTGCTTCGTTCTCCTGCTCTGTGCGAAAGTCAACTCTAAAATACTATTAAAATAATTTAGGAAACAAAAGTACCGGATAGTAAAATGTTTATTAAAAAATTCTTGAATAGAGTTTGGAGATTATCGTAAAAGTAAAAACACATTGAAGTTTTGATACGGTGTTGGGATCAAAGCTTGCAGAGGCAGGCAGACACCTGCCACCAGAGCTGGAGCTGCGCCGCCATTTCATAAATTAATTGTTTTTCATATAAGAATTAAAACTGTCTTAAAACAATATATTTTCTAAAAGCAAAAGAACAAAGGAATACAATACCAAATGCCAAGTTGTGTGTTTAGTTTGGAGAACTGGAAATTATGATAAAAGAGAAAAATATTTTTGTGCAAAAAATTATCACAAAAAAAAAGAAAAGACTTGCAATCAGCTTCGAATGTGCCAGCGATTATCAAACGCTCAAAATGTATTAAAAAGAATATGCCAAACGTGCCAAAAAACAAATCAAATGTTATTTATTTATTTATTTATGCTTTGTTGCAAAACTCATTCACAAGTTCATGTCACAACTGATGTAAACTTCAGTCATATGTGATATGTACATATATAAATTGTATAAAAAATCAAAATAATTTAAATATGTATAAAAAGAAGCACATATTCAATCTAACGGAACTTTTCCAACTTTTCTTAGTCCCAACGATCACACCTTTAAAAAAAAGAGTGCAGCATCCACGAATTATATGGCAAAACTTGCTAGTGAAATATATGAAAATAACAGCATAAATAAATTATGAAAAAATGTTTAAAAATAATTTTAAAGAAATATTCGTGAATAAGAAACATCAGTAGTTTTCTGCTTTGGCTACATTTGCCCAAAGTTTTGTGAATATTTTTAGCTTCAGCGACTTACGGAAGATGTCGTGGGGGGAAATCAATTGTGCGCCTTTGAAAAGTTCAATCTCGAAATTACAAAAAAAAAAAAAAAAACAGGAATAAATTTCTGAAAAATTCACATTCTCTCATACACTTCTGCCATATCAATTTCATGTTGATGAACAAAAACTGCAATTAACGAAAAAAAACATTTAAAGTCTCTGTTGCTACTCTCTACATTTTTGTTAATTTGTGATATTTGTGCAACATTTTTCAATTACGATAAACACAGCAGATATTTCAAAATATATCATTAATCCAATAACTAATAAATAAGACTTATTAGTGTAGACGCCTTTGATGTCTAAAATATATTTTCCTTTAGCCAAAAAAACGGGTTTTTTTTGGGGGGGGGGGGGGGGGGTATAAAAAACAGCATAAATTTTTAAATTTGTATTCGAAAATCTTTTAATTGCTGTTATGAAACCAATAAAAATTGCTGAGTGTTTTCCACAAAAACGTTTTTCTAAAGACATAGAAAAGCTGCAGCAAAAACATCAATTATATGCTGGTCTTTAGCTGCCTGAAACGCTGAAAGCATTAAGGTGAAATAAAAAGAAAACGAAAACGCAAACGAAATCGAAATCGAACATGCATGCATGATACGAAAACCCATTCATGCTTATAACATAAACACTTTTGAAAGCGATAATATGAGAAACTGATTTCATGTGGGAATTTGCTAAATAAAAAACAAACAAAAAAAGTTGAAGAAAGAAAAACGAAATTTGTTGTTGTTGTTGGTTTAGCGAAGTTGTGCATTAAATAAAAAAATAAAAAATTGTCTACCATATCAATAGCCATCATCTGCCCATATTTGTTTTGGACAACACAAAACAGACAAATCAATTGGGCACTTTTAATAAAGATTTTCTTTGCCAAAGAAACTAAAATCTGGGTGGTCTTTGCTTCCAAATTCTTTCAAATGAAAGCGAATGTGTAACAGAAAATATTCGCAATATTTACAACCATAATCAGTTCCACTCTCCATAAACTGATAAAGGTGCCTTTACGCGTCTGTAGAAACAAAATATCTTAGAATTATCTTCGTGTTTAAGACAAACAGAAAACACACGTTTCTGTTTGGCTCATACGATTCGGTTTAAGTGTAAAAAAAAATGCCTTTAAACCTGTTTGATCTCTATTGAGGGCTAAATACTTTTCTGTAATTTTCAATTTATTTAAAAATTTTCGTCTTCTGCAAATTGCATAAAAAACTTAAATTGCAAAACTTTCAAAAGCTCTTAAGTGTCTAATAAGGGGGGGGGGGGGGGGGGAACCCTTTTGCTGTTAATGGTCTTGACGGCTACTGAAAAATTTGCGCAAAACAATCACAAAAACACTGTGGTTGGTCCTCGCCGTCTTATCAAATAATTCAGCAACCAGAAATCCTGAAGCTGCGCAACATTTTCCACTCAACTTTCATTACATTTGCGGAAAATATCTTTGTCAATATTTCTAATAAAAGCGCTTGCGGGCTAAATAAAATACTCAATATTATTATCATCTCATCCGCGAACTAATGCTTAACAACTCGACGTTGTGCATGTGTCGACTCTGTTGTGTGATGCCCCGAGAAAAATCGTTTTAAACAGCAACAGCAGCAGCATCAGCAGCAGCAGCACAAGGAGAAGGGAGAAATATCATTGCCGAATGTTGGTTTGTTTGTTTGTTTCGTTGTTGTTTTAAGTCCACAATCAGCTTAAAACAATTTAAAGAATGAATGTCGCTTTCACTGTGTGTTTTTCTTCTTATTTCATAATTAATTTTTATGGCAAAGTTATTGACTACTACATTGTCATAATGACCGCCAAATGGACTATTTAATAATGTGAAAACATGAGGCTGGCGAACACACACACACACACACACACACACACAGCGATAGAGACTTGCTGGTGCTAAAGGATATTAATTATTACTTAAACACACACAAATACAGGCTCTGCCTTTTACACTAAATTGTGGCACACAAACTACGATTGCGTACCATTGTGCAACAAACTAACTAAGACAAACATAAAATTGCATATTATTGAAAAATGAACAAAAACAACAGCAAATAATCATAATAAAATAAACTGAAAGTTAAGTGATTTTTTTTGTTGTTTTTTGGTTTTTTTTTTGGTTCTGTGCTGTTACGTCGAAGGCTGCGCACGATATTGCTGCCACAAAACAAACACAACAACAACAACTTAACTAGCAAAAACACAATTATGCCAACAATGTTGCAACAAATGAGTAAAATTCGCCTCAATACCATTTATTTTTATGATCCTTTAAAAGAACGAAAATTGCTAAGCAAAACGAGAGGAAAAAAAAAACAATCAGACGTTTCCAACAAACAATTGCCAGCAAGTGGTCGAAGAAGCTGCAGATGAAAAGTGCAACCACATGAATGGCCATAAAATTGATGGTGATGCGTTTTTGACCATATTTATTAAATCGTACGTTTAAGGGTATGTTGCGTTCAGTTTGCGAAAGAGCAAGTGATTGCAGTTGCTACCTGCAGATCTGAGCTTGTAGCTTCGAAACCTTTGAACTTGTTATGCAAATTAAGCAACTTAAGAAAATCAAAATCAGCTTCAAACGAGCACTTTCTTATTAACAAAACAAAATTTCATTTCATTCAAAGCGATGAACTTCATGGACTGGACTAAGGCTGGACTAAGGCTGGCGCAAGGCGGCAGATGACCATTTTGTTTTAAAATTTTTAACTGGCTGCAGAGGAAATAGGAAGGAAAAGCCAATCAATAAAAGAAAACAAAAGTGCTGAGCAGGAACTAACAGGAATAAAATTGTTAAAGAGAGGGGAACAACGAATAGAAATTATTAGCAAAGAAGGTAAGGAAAGAAAAGGAAATGAAGAAGTCGGGAGCAGAAGCAGTAGAATAAAAGAAATTTAAATAGAGTAGAAAAGAGCTCAACTCCACTTCAATAGAGTAGAATAGATTCGAGTAGAGTAGAGCAGAGTAGAATAGAATAGAGGGGCATAGAGTAGACTAGAGTAGAATAAATTCGAGTAAATTTTTTAGATTCTAGCAAAGTTGAATAAAGCCGTATGGAATAGTTCCGAGTAGAATAGTTCCGAGTAGAGTACAGTTGAGTGGAGTAGAATAGAATAGAGGCGAATAGAGTAGAGGAGAGTAGAACAAAGTAAAGTAGAATATAATAGAGGCGAATAGAGTAGACTAGAATATAGGCGAATAGAGTAGAGTAGAATAGAGGCGAATAGAGGCGAATAGTATAGAATAGACTAGAATAGAGGCGAATAGAGTAGAGGAGAGTAGAACATAGTAGAATAAATTCGAGTAGATTGGTGCAGAGTAAAGAAGGTAGAACAGAGTAGTTGAGTACAGTGGAGTTGACTGGAATAAACCAAATCAATAAAAAAATGTCTCCTTTAGACGTTTGCAATTTTTGTTATTAAAATAACAATTAAAAAAAAGGCTGTAAAAACCATAAAATAATTTCTTTTCAAATTATGAAAAGTTTCTGCTCGTTATATTAGAGCAGGGCTTAAAGTTTCGCCAAGTCCCTGCCTCCAGCCATTTTCGCTTCCAGGTGATGGACTCGTGTGATGAAAGCAACAATGCGAACAGTTAATAAAACATTAAGCTTTATTTATGTTGCACAAAGCAGCACATTTGCTGCCAACTATTCAACTGCATCCCAAGAGTTTCATCATCTCGAAAGAAACATAAAAATTAAAAGCAAAAGCAAAACTCAGGTGCTTTCGGGAAGGTAAAAAATTTTGAATATAAAATTGTAAAGTTGGAGCCAAAAAAAGCAAAAAGCAAAAAGCAAAAAGAAAAAAGAAAAGAAAACATAACAGCGTTTTGCAACAAACCAAAAGGAAAAAAAGAAGTCATTTTGTGAACAACGCATTAGTATTTTGTTTCTGCTGACTTTTCCTTCTTTTATCCTCATCTGAATGTATCGACGATCGATCGATCGTTTTGCGATTTTTAACAGTTTTTTTGTTTGTTGCAAAAAGTTATTAATTAAGGGAAACACAACAGCAGCAGCAACAACAACAAAAGTATTTACGACACATAAAATAACACCAGAAAATAACAACCGCAGCAACAATAACAAAACCTTAAGAAAGAAAGAAAGAGCAGCATGATGTTGCCAACACTGGCTGATGCCCAAACACCACTTCGTACGTTCAGCTTTGCTTGAGTAGGCAACGAATTTTGAACACCCCACGCAGCTTAAGGAAATTTATTTCATAAACAATGACCGCAAGTCGAGGGTTTACTGTCAGAAAATACCAGCGTTGCCCTCAAAGAGGATAAGCGTTTTGTGCCAAAAGGTTTTTAAACAAAATTTCTTTTATAAAGTTTATTTTTTTTTTAAAACGCTTTATTATTAAATATGTTTTATTAAATTTAATTTATTATTAGAGGTATTTTATGGTTTTTGTTATGAACATTTTTTTCTTACTTTCTTAGAAGGTGCTTTTTTAGAAGGTACTTTTTAATAGGGGCTTTTCAATAGATACTTTTTGTAATGCGTAAGTACTTTTTTAAATGGTACTTTTTAAAAGGCCCTTTTTTAAGGTACTTTTTCCAAAAATACTATTTTAAAAGGTACTCTTTTAAAAGGTACTTTTTTAAATGGTACTTTTTTAGAAGGTATTTTTTAATAGGTGCTTTTTAATAGATACTTTTTGTAATGGGTAAGTATTTTTTTAAATGGTACTTTTTTAAAAGGCCCTTTTTTTAAGGTACTTTTTTCAAAAATACTTTTTTAAAAGGTACTTTTTTAAAAGGTACTTTTTTAAATGGTACTTTTTTAAATGGTGCTTTTTTAGAAGGTACTTTTTAATAGATACTTTTTGTAATGCGTAAGTACTTTTTTAAAGGGTACTTTTTTAAAAGGTACTTTTTTAAAAGGTAGTTTTTTAAAAGGTACTTTTTTAAAAGGTACTTTTTTAAATGGTGCTTTTTTAGAAGGTACTTTTTAATAGGTGCTTTTTAATAGATACTTTTTGTAATGCGTAAGAACTTTTTTAAAGGGTACTTTTTTAAAAGGCCCTTTTTTTTAAGGTACTTTTTTCAAAAATACTTTTTTAAAAGGTACTTTTTTTAAATTCAAATTTTTAAGACGAACTTTTTCATATGGCACTTTTTTCAATTTAACCCCTTTTAAAAAGTACTTTTTTAAAATATACCATATTGCAGTAATTAAAAGTATGTTGTTGAAAAATGCTCTTTTTTAAAACTCCGCTTTTCAAGGGAACTACTTTGCTTTGCAGCAGCTATTTAAAGTCTATTTTCTGAAATGCACTTTCTATACTATGAACTTTTTTGAACGTTCCAGTTTTATAATAAACTACATATTTTGAAGACGCACTTTCTGAAAGAACTTTTTCTGCAACCAACTTTTATATTAATATTGGCACCTTTTTAAAAGTACTTTCTCTAAAGAGGAGCCTCTACAGCGGCCACATTTTTGGCAAAGCCCTCTCCGAAATCGCAGCTCGCAAAAGCTAAGTTGGCGCTGTCTCTAATCTGAAAAGCAATTTAATTATTCGGTTCAACTAATATTCGAACAACGCGCGTATATATTTGTTTGTGCTTGCAAATGAGTGATGTGCGAAAATTTGGATTGTTGGCAGGCCAGACACAAAGTTGCACAGTTCCAGCCAAACAGACGAAATTCAAGCAGACAGACACACGGACGGACCACAGCCACTCAGATGAATGGATGGACGATAATACATACAGACAGACAGACAAATAAAACATAAAATATATCTGCATAAGAGAGATACATGTGTTTAAAAATGTTTATTGTCATATAGAGGATTGTATTGCTGCTGCGAAGGATTTCTGTTACATGCAACGAAAAGCGAACAAAACCAAAACCAAAAACAAAATTAAAATACTTGATAGTGTTGGTGGTTGGTTGTTGGTTGTTGGTTGTGTAACAAGGGAGTCAGTCAGGCGGTTCCGTCTTGTTGTGCCAGCACAAAACCCACAAACAGACATTTGGGCACAGTGGGAATTTAATTGAAATTATTACGATTTAGCGAAAATTACTGTCAGAAGATGTAAGTTTTGCCAAAGGAGACTGAACTCAGCTTTGCTGTGTTCAACTTACAATTCGGCTAAGACCGGCGGTATTATACGCAAGAAGTGTTGAGGCGACTTTATAACGGGTGTAATTTTTATTAGTTTGAACTTAGAGGAGCTTTTTCTTCCCTCTTTATATCGCCAAGCAAAAACTTTACGCTAAGCAATTTCTGCGCCATTATTTGGTGGTCCGCATCAAAGCGCCTCCCGAACACTTTTGACTAGAATTAAAATAGTCCGAAGACCACTGTGAAGGCAACCACGTAACAGCAACCAGTACACTTTCACAAACACCAAACCAATGCCCCTTGAATGAACACACTCAGGCACACATGCCCATGTACATTCGAGTACCCGTCTGTAAACGTTCATAAGCACTTACAGCAGTCAGTGTTTTAGCTGACGCTCCTTTTTCCAGCTAACATCGTTAATTAAGCAAAACATACGTACATATATTTCGATTTCGATTTTGCATTTCTAAAATTGTTTTCTTCGCTCTTTCCTCCCCAGCAACTCGTTTTGGTTGGCTCTGCTGGCGCACGAATTCACTACCCTGGCGAACGCCACAGCAACAGGAAATTTCTTAAAAGTTTGTTAATGAGGCCAAAACAATTGCTAGACATTCGCTGCAAATAATTTTTAATAGTCGTTAAGAGCATTGATTGACCATAAAGTACCCTTGAAACTTTTAAGTTTGGTACCCAGTCGTACGTTTTACTGGGCGCAAGAAAATAGTTTTTTGTTTTGCCAACGAATAAAACTGTTGATGGGCATTTTCTGTACTATTGGAAATATCACTCTTTATTTGCAATTATTATTTATGCCTGACAATAATGAGTTGGAATGCTGAGGAGCTTTAGCGCTTCTTTTCTTATCTATTGTCCAAAATAGATGTAGAACAGCATCGTCCTTAAAAATGTAGCTGCTAAAAAATGTGTGTCTGATGAGGTTGACTGGGAAAAAAGAATGCCTTTCGCAAACAATTTCCGTGGAAACAATCTGGCAACATAGACAGCAAATCAACCTGTCGTAACGGACTGTCCCAAAGCTAAATTAATTTCAAAACAGAAACTTGGGCATTAGAAAGTAATAGGACGCTTTTTTGCTTAACAGTGAACACAAAACTGCTAAACTTTTCTGCTTGTCGGCAGTCTTTGGGAGGAGTCGATCATAAGCACAGGGTTAGTCGATTGAGGTTGGCAGCACTGGCTAACCAATGATGCCAGCAATATCAAATTTATGCATTTGCATCTAAGTTTTATAGCAGAAGCTGTGGAAATTCGAAGTGATGGCGTTACATTCGGCCTTCAAATCACCACCAGTTGCTGTTTCAAAGTGAATAAAATGTTTGTGCATCGCACCACAAATCATTATGATATAAGAGGCAGGCTGGTGAAGGCTCGAAAAAAAGCAACGAAATCCACGTCGCAGTGGCCGTGAAATGGTTAAAGAACATAAAATAGCCCAGCAAAGCTCAAGGTAAGGCCTTATAACCTGTGAACTGTCGGTCTAACACTCTACCAACTCATTCAGCGAGGCGGAAGTGGTGCCTTCAATTGTTCCTTATAATAAAAGTTAGTGTTTGGAATTAGATCCTTTAAGAAAATAAAAATGTATAAAATATTTAAAATAAAAGTGACTTGGAAAAATCGTGTGATATAAAAGGTCTGCAAAAGAAGGACTTAAACAAAACAGTCGTGGCCACATAAAAAGGTCTTTATATAAATATTTAACGTTTGTTTACTCTTTAGCAGCAGCAAATGAATGGTTTTGACAACTTCTTTCTGTCCAGGTCTGGGAAATATCAAGTGGCTATCAAGGATCTGGTTGTAGCAGAGGATTGCACCAGTGGCAGGGTTTTAGATATTGACTTGATGCAACGACGATGATGACAATAAGAAAAAAAATTATATATAATCACAACCACTATTCGTCAGCATCCAGTTGTACTAGAACTCGGTCGGAGTCAGGCGACAAACATTTAGCCATTCCGCCGTTTTCGAACTTACGTGTAAAATGGCCGACCATCAGAACTATTGAACTACAATAAATATGATCCGCATATTATAGATGTAGACAAGTGGAGGCTCCTGCCTCTTTCCGGAGACGGTGACATATTCTGCAATATATTTTATATGAAAAGGCAATCTGTCTTCAAAACATTTACATTCAACATTGTTTAATGTCAGTTATGATTTCGATGGCCCTTTTCTGTTTTAGATTGCAACTTCTTATGTCTTTGATCCTCCCTCTGGTGTTTTCTGCGCTCGTTCTACGTCTACAACAAAAACGTTGTTAAATTTATGTTTTCTTTTTCTAAATGACAAAATTTATTTAAAATGCAAAGTTGTTCTAATGACACGTCTATTGTACGGACAACATTGTATGTCGTAATTTCTCTCTTCTTCTTGTTTTTTTTTTCTTTTTCTTTTTAATTTCAACATCTCTCGAAATTATTAATAATTCTTAACACATCATCCTCATGCAACATTGTAGGGAAGCAAAACCTACGCATTATTGCGCTGGTAGTTCTGCAAAGATAAGGTTGCCGCTGCTGATGTTGTTGGTGGGTTGAAGGTCTGCTGACTCCTTTGTCTAGTTGCCGGCTAATATTATGCAAATAATTTCTTTATGTTTAAGCGATATTTAAAAACACTCGTTCTCATAGGCCGGGGAGACATTTCCACGCACAATTACATTTAAATTTCAACTAAACAGCTCGTCTCCGAATGAAACGAAAAAATGTGCAATATGCGTGTGTCTGTACACGTTCATAGTATGTGGCACGGCCTCCCCGCTCCCGCTCCCGCTGCTGCTGCTGCTGCAGGTCTGCTGGTTGGTCAAACAATCTATTTAAAATAATCTTGCATGTGTGATGCCATACAGGGTCTTTTCGAATGTAGGTGAAGATTGAAAAGTGACACACGGAAAGGGGAATATATTTATTTGTTGAAGGTGAAGAAGGCGCAAAGTAAGACAAGGAATCATTCTAAGCAAATAAATCGGCGCATGAATTATGTCAAGTATTTGTCTTGTTGACAGTAAATATGGGAAATCAACACAACACAACACAACACAACACAACACAACAAACAAAAGAGACACACATGAAGAAAACTACTTCAACAGAAATTTTTGCTGGCCCAGCAGGAGCAACAGATTTCAAACAACAGATACAGATTTTTAATATTGTTACTGGTGCTGGTGCTGCTGCTCTGTTATTGTTATTGTCGCTGCAGCTATTGTTGCAACAACATTAACATACATACACACGTACATTTTACATTTGCTGCCTGTTTATGGGATATGGATATTTTTTGCCGCAATATGCTGATGCTGGGATTCAGTGAATCGGCTAAGAGTTAAATGTTTGTTAAGTTGTATCAATGTGAGTTGTTGTTGTTGCTGTTGTTGTTGTTGTTGTGGTTCGTTTGTTGGTTGCCTGCGAGATGGATGGACGTTTGGTTGACTAGTTGGATGGATGGATAGGATATTGTATGGAATTAACATTGAATATATAGTAGATGGGGACAATAACAATAACAACAATATTAACAGCCACATGTTGTTCCCTTCCCCAGTTGTATACGCACAAGTTGAAATGTTTATATCACTGGTTCGTTCGTGTTGTTGTGGAGAGCGTTTTTCTGTTTTTGCTGTTTTTCTGTTTTTGCTGTTATTTTTTTTTTTTTTTTTTGATATTTCAAAGGAAGAATGAAAAGGAAATCTTTAAATGTTGCTTGTTCAAGATAGATTGATGGTCTTACAATTGGACATATGCATATTACAACGAAATATTGAGATCTTTGTTCTTGAAGTCGGAGAAGTACGCCGACAATTAGACTACGAAACGCCAGACCTTCTACTTTGTAAGAGAAATTAGTGATAAATTTTGTTACATTTACTGCAGTTAAGAAAAAGCTCTTGAAGCGATATTGGCAATACTGTAAGAATTTGCCGATAGATGTCAGGACACAATTTCTTGTCACGCCTATAGTTCACTGCACAATTATATGGTAATGAAAGTGATAGAAAAAAGTACCTGTTTTTGAAAAAGTTTCTAGCAATAAGAGCGCGATTGCCAGCATCACTAATATGGTTTGCTTTGCAACCCTAGTGCTCAACCAATCCAGTCCAGCTTAAAATATTATGTACGAAAATATATTTGCTATGACAATAAACAATACGACTTGCAACGACAATACGACTAGAGTAGACTATAATATTGTTGTGTACATTAATATTATGATTGCGATTGGTCAAGTTTAATTCTTAAACCGCTATCACTGTTCACAACAATAACATCATTTGTTGCAGTAGTTACAATACACATGTATATGGTGCGTTGCAACAACATGATGATGCACAACAATAATGTGGTGCATTGTACAACAATTAGCTCTTTTTTATACAGTTGACCATGACTTAAATATAATTGATTATGACAACATTAGGGATGGCCTTAACAATAGTATAGTTGCTTGTGCCGAAGCATTCGATTTGTAAGGACTCCTTCCCATTTTTGTTGCCCATCAAAATGTTGAAAAGAATGAGAATGTCAATTTTTCTAGAATTACAAAAAAAAAAGGCAGAAAATCTAAATATCTTTTATCATTAAGTCAAATACATGTTTTGCCATGACTGGTTCCATAAAAGCACATTTTATTTGAAACACTAAGCAAACTTTCTGGATGGATGCATTCTGGCGGAATTTTCCGTGAAAAATATTTGAAAAAACAAACAAAATTCAGAAATTATTTCATTCAAAACAGTCTCATGTTTCGCTTAATAAAAATCATGAAAAAACCAACAACATGCGAGTAAATGGCGATCCAAATTACGTGAACAATCAGGGATAATTGTAAACAGTCATGACGCTGACGCTGACGCTGACCATGACGATGACGATGACGAGATTTTGGTGCCGTTTTTTTTTTATACCTTTTCGATTATCGTACCATGTGTTAAGGAAAAAATTAAATTTTAAATTGTTTTCAAATTATATGGATGTAAACGCATGTGCTCAAGTGTGTTTTTGTTAATAGCGGCTGTTGCCGATTGCCCAAACATTTTTTCGCCTTCATTGGCAGGAAAATTACGAATACAATGTATGTATGTATGTATGTACTCGTAAGTAATTTTTACTTCTCATAATTTCTGTAATTGCTGTGTACAATATTCTGGCCGAAAATTGATTTGATGTTGTATTGATGAAATAAAATGCTGCCCAATAAATTTTTAAAGATTGTTGAATGCAAAAACAAAAAAAAAAAAAGAAATTTTTTAAAATTGTCTACTGTAATAATAACAAAATAAAAAAGGGGCCAAAACTTTCACAAAAGCAACACGAATTTATTAAAACAGCCTTTTAGAATACACACACATATTTGCCACCTTTAACAATTTAATAAGAAATGTTGCAATAACAACTGTGGACTGGCGTGGACTGAGGTTTTGATTTAACATTTAACCAACACATTCTAAAAGGCAAAATTTTAATGAAATAGACACTAAATCGCTGGTTATTAAGTAGAAATAGGGTTAAAAATACAAGTTTCACAGCCAACTTCACTTTCTAGCGCGCTGTCAAAACCATTGCAAGGCGTAAACCTCGCGCTATTGTGGCTTGCTTTATACATACAATTGGTATCACATCAATCAGTTCGGGCTCTGAGAACTAGAATATCTTAGGACGCAAAGGAATCGTTTCTCTCTGATGTATTCAGTTGAGTACCATTATTTAGAAACAGCTGACTGTCAGTTTGCGCATCGTGCAGCAAAATTCTTATACGATTGCGTGACAATGTACTTTAAAACAATCAATATTATCGAACCTTAAAAACTGTAACAAATCGCCACACAAAACGTGTGAAAATTAGATTTCATTAGAAACAAACTAAAAGAAATGGGTTTTTAATGTCGAAACACAAAAAGAGAAAAAATTAAACTAAAATTCCTTATAACGAAGCTGATAAATGATTTCATTTCACATTCTTGTACAATTAATCTTTTCGGCCAGTCACGCATTAACCTCAAACGCAGAGAAAAAAAGCAACCGAACTGCTTCTTGAAGCAACAAATCAATACAATGTAACTTAATTTTCTATATTTCAACTTCATTATGTCTATCAATTATCCATGGCAATTTCGAAAACTTAATCATTTTGGATTATTTTGTTGAGAAGTGAAAGAGCAAAAAAACACACATAAATATATAAAACGCGTTGAATAAAGCGCGTAATAAACAAAATCTTAAGATCTGCTTTATGCGCATGACTAACGATCAGGCCCATAACAATGGCATAAATAAACTTTAAGTTATTTACGCTTGTTTGCTGCTGTTGTTGTTGTTTTTTTTTTTTTTTTTTTTGGTGTTTTTCGCTACAACTATTCGATTTTGGCTTGGCCCATAAACAAATCCACGTACGTCCGTACTTGCTTGCAAGCATTCGATGCCACTCACTGCGTACCTTTTGGGTCAACTAAACAAATTCTGGAGTTAAGCCTAAATAATATTTCTCGCTTACCGCACAAGCAAATAAAACAAGATTTCGAGAATCCAGATACTAGAGGTGTTAATACAGCAAATTGTGATAACAAAAAAGAAAAAAGAAAAGAGACGAAAAACCAGGGGACAAAAAAACACAGCCCAGAACTCATCTATGGATTACAATCAGAGGTGATTTGAACACGATCACGCAATATTTACGTCTTCGGGTGAAACACAACCAAAAAATGAGAAGCATTGAAATATTAGTGGAGGGCAAATATGGCGGCAGTGCTTTAAAGGTTATGGCAGGAAATGAACTCTTTTAAGCAAAACAGGCTGTTGCAACCAACAAGAAGGAGACTGAACGCATTCTCCCTTCTCCATTAATCCAGTTTATATGCAGGTTTCGGTGTTGCCGTATTTGGCTTAAGACGTCAACAAATTTGATTAGCGTGTTGTCTATAACCATGTTAGTGTCAGGCCTAAGTATACCCCTGAAAATTCTTTTTATATATGTCCCAGGGAAAACAAATTAAGTTTCCTTTTTAAAATTGTTTTATTTTAACGACGAAAACAGGTTTTTGCTTGTTTAAAGAAATGCCCGGAAATTTTGGTGTTAAGCGATTCCACGCCCGCTAAACTGGTGCTCGAACCCACATCCATCAAGACAAACAAATTCTTATTCGATTCAAAGTGACTTTTTTGTATGATTAATCGAAATAGTATTATTTTTGTCACCACATCTTAAAAAAAAAAAAGCCGACTCTTGATCGTAACAGAAAATTGTTACAACATTAATATGGTTTTGTTGGACAATAATATGGTTGGCGCAAAATAATCAGGTCTAGTAATACTCTTATAATTGCAATATTTGAGCCATTAGTTTTGTGTCTTCTTCAGAATTACTGGGCTACTTCGTACAATATTCTGCAAAATTATTTTAAAATATGAAATTTTTGAAAACTTGAAACTTTTTATTTTTCATTAAATTTTTTGCGCAATATTTCGTTTTTTTTTGGGAAAACTTCTTCTTACTTTGGGAATATTTCCCTTAAGAAGAAACGGTTTTTTATGGCCATTAATTAATCATTAAAAACTAATTCTCCCAACGCTGCTGATCATTATGAGGATGTTTGGTAAAAAGTTCTAAATATATAATTAAAAACAGAAAAAGAATCCAGATAATTTAGAAAGAGATTAACACAAAAGTTGTTTTACGGTTTCTCAAAACATTTCACATTTCTTATACGATTTTATATGATCGAAATGCATCTATTTTTGTTTACTTCCGACTGTAACGTTTGTAATATCAGTTTAACATGAAAGTCATGTTAATTTAACACAAATTGCGATTTAAATTAAAATTTGTGTAAAATGCTGATGAATGAAATAAAACAAAATTCTTTGCATTTCATTGCCAAACCTGATAAACAGATTTTAGATTCAATTGTCTGGAATTTTTCCGCTGCTCAAGAATTAAGCAGGTTGGAATCAACTTTTCCGCTAACCCAATAATACGATATAAAAATTACCTTCCAAAGATTACAAATGTAAAGCTTAAATAATGTGTAACACTGAATCATAAAGATTTAAAAATCGTCTTTGTATGTGGATATAGAGAAATTGAAAAGGGCACTTCTTGTTTGTTTTATTTATCTTAATACGAAACTGTTTTTTTTTTTGTTGCCAATTTAGCTGTGATACCTTCATTCGGAACTGAACAGGAACACTGGGAACTACAATAGCAAGACTTTTTTATCGAAAAAAACTAGATCGTTTATTTTGAACATCTTTCATTTCCACGAAACAAAAAAGTTTATTCTTTTTGTTTTTGTACTTCAGAAAAAAGTGTATTGATCGAAATGGAAACAGAAACATATAATTTTTCCTCATAATTATAGCAAAATTAGTTTTATAAAAACTAAATGTGAGCAGAACTGTCGCCTTAATTTTCTATGAATAAAATATTCAATATTTAATACCGATAAATTTCCTTTAGTATTTATTTAATTAAAACCGTAAAAATTGCTCTATTTTGAAAGGGGGGGAGCCTTATGTTAATATGGAGCAATACCCTTGTTATAACTATGAAGACCCTATTTTGATTTATTAAAAACTATTTATGAAATCATAAAAAGCAAATGATTGAGCGACTCCCCCCCCTCCCCCCCCCCCCTCCTGATTTCATTCTTATTCAGCAGTTTTTAAGTCTCCGGCATAATTAAAAAACAAACAAAAAATTCGAATCATTTTCGGGTATTATTGCGAAACGTTTTAAGGGTTTGTGGAAAAATGTTGAAATGTTAAAGCCCAGACTCGAATCGGTCACTATTAAGTTGCTGCTGTTAATTCAGTAAGAGGACTCTGTTAATCCAAACTTGAACTGTGTCACTAAAAATGCATTTGAAACTGAAAAATTAGACAAAATTATATTAAAAATATATTTTCGTTAGGAAATTTTAGAAAATTAAGTCATAAAAATCGAAACGGAACACCCTCATCCAAGAAGATTATAGAAACTTTCTTTCAGAAAATTCAAAATTTTTTTTTTTTTTGTGGTTATTGGAGAACATTTTATTGGACCATCTGTATGAATGCCCAACATTCAAAAGTCATAACAGTTGGAAAATTTTCCAAGTTTCGACATTTGAAAACTAAAAAGGAATCGTTTTTTTTGGACACCACAAGAAATATTATTAACAGAATGGACCCCAATTTTGCCCGGAATGCTGCTTTGGTAAAAAGTAGATTTTATACGAGCGTTTCCATGTGAAAATTTCAATTTGTTTTGCCATATTAATGAACCAACAAAATGCCTTGTACGAGTATTTAGCAGGCCACTCATTCGAGGATAAATAAAAGACCTTGCCCTTGCAGGATGCAACCGATTGCACTGCTGGTGCTGCTGCTGCATACGCTGACGCCATTGTCATTAGATACTACAACAAAGTATGTGCATACATTATTAAGTATTAAACTGAAATCATTTAAACAATTTAAGTTCATTGTGAACATATGTATGTAGTCAAAGGTTTTTATGTTGTCGTCGTCATCGTCATTGGCATCGCCATCGCCATCGTTGTCGTTTTTATTTTTGCTTTTGCATCTGAATATTCAAATATGAACTGCTGCTCGAAAGCGAGTAATAAGCAACAAACCACTTACGATCACCACTGGTATTTAGACCAGATAAACTCATTTATAAAGACACACCACCAAATTGAGCCGAAACAAAACTTAAGGAACAACTTTTCTCAAACAAAAACAAACAACAAAAACAAAAGTTAATATGAATTTACTAAATGAAAATTATGCTTGGGCTAAAACAGGTTCTATTCTGCATAAAAAACATACCCGTAAAACAGAAAACTTGAGGGAAAAAAATATTGGTCAGCATAAAAAATGGTTCGGCTTAAATATTTGCTTGAAATTGTGGCTGAAGTAGCTGTTGATTTTTTCTTAATTTAAGCTGATGTTCAGTAGCAACGACATGTGATAGTGTATTGTAGTTTTTGAACAGAAACAAGAACGGACAAACAGGCGGACGAACGGACGGACGGACGGACGGACGAGCACAGGGACACAGCCTCAGTCAGAGATGGTTTGCTGAAGCTCCACACTGGGCCTCCGAGTTTGAGAGTGAGCGATCATGAAAACCGAAATTACTTTGTGGCTGACGTTGACATAAACAAAGCAACGTTTTATTTTCTAGCAGTTGCGAAACAAAAGCAAACCAAACACCAAAACAACAACAACTTAAATAACGCAAAGCGGTAACATAAAATAAGAATATTTATTAAACATTTTCTATAAAATTGACAAGAATTCGTTTTCGTAAATATTAATTTTCTTCTTGATGGCACAAACCAATCCCGAAGCATCATCTCTACTTGCACAGCACAGCCCGGCTGACTGTTTTCGTATCTGCCTGTCGCAAGCAAATGGGCTGTAGTCATTTAAATGTTACAACAACACCAACAACAACAACAGCAGCAACAAACAAACAAAAAATACTTTAAAAACCATCAGAAGTTCATAAAATTTCGTGTTAATTTCATTTGGAAATATCTGGTCCTGGCGAACCGTTCACGAAACGCTGGAGAGACCAAGAAGTATTTTCGATTAAAAATATTTTTTTCTTTTATTAATTTCTGGCCATTGTCTTTATTTTAATCTATTTTAATGTGAGCAATTATTTTTAATCTTGGCGCAAACGGAATAAACTGCAAATTTAAAACGATGCTCCCAGGGAGTTTTAATTCCCATACAAATTTCATTTAACAGTTTGTTGTTTCTGCTGGCGACAGAAGTTGCTTTCACACACAAACATACAAACATACAAACATACATACACATGTAACTTAATTGAAACTGTTTACTGATTGGCTCAAACTAAACTCCTCAATTTCGATTTTATATAATTTAATGGCCAGTTTTGAATGAATTCCTTAAAGAGTGTCTCGCGGCCCTCAATCTTGCCGACTCTCCAGTAGGGCTAAAAAAAGGCCCAGCGATTCTAGAGGTAGCGGATTCCATATAACTAGTACTAAAGACTCGATATTTTAAAATTAGGCAAAACTAAAAATCTGTTACACGTCCCTTAAGGTTTAAAGTTGGACTACAACATCAAGGGAAAATATGCTGCCGGGTCTCCATCATTCAAGAACTGGACAAGAAGTCACAATATAAAAATATATCATGGATGGCTTAAACGAGTTTCGTTTGTGCCTGCCGAATAGCCCTTTTTAAAGCGATTACTAGCAAAAATGTTGTATCAACTTTCCTTTAAAAAGAGTCCGCGACGGTTTTGAATATTTTGAAAAATGGTCTCAAAGTATCGTGTTGTTATTTTGTTGTCTGATAATTCCCGAAAAAATTTACTATTTCCCTTCAAAATTGCAATACATTTGTCGTGCTTTAGAGCGAAAAAGCGACACGTTGATCGTCTAGAACTCATTAACACCTGGTGGATCGCCCAACAGTTTTTAGTCTTCAGTCTTACGGGCCTTTAGTGGAATAAACTTTCCCTGCAGAGCTATTGCCAGCCACTTACCTTGTGGTGTGTGGTCCTTTCTCTTCTTCGTGATCTCTTTTGACTATTTGCGGTATAATGCATCGGGTAGGGATCCTCCTCTACGTCTTCCGTTTCGAAAAACAACGATTTTGAGTGAATGTCTGTGAAAAAAGCCCGGCCTCTTTTAAAGTACATTCAGATTGTCACTTCTTGTGATTACAATAAATATTCATTTAGTTTAAGTTTTCAATCATTTAACAACAAAAATAATAATTTAACCGTCTGATTGTCATTTATTGAAAAATATTCTAAAATCAGAAAAATACAATTTTGCTATAAGAAGCAACTGCGGGGGAAAGAATATGAACAAATCCGACAAAAGAAACATTTAATCATATTCTTGGCTGTCAATTTATTGAGACGAGGCGAGTACTAACAGATTGACAGTTCTAGAGAGCTACACCAAAAATGTCAGTTTGTCTTTTTCTTTCTATAAATCGAAACCAAATTCATCAGGAGTGTTAAGGGATTCCAGAGGATTTGGGGGGTTGAAAGTAACGTTTAAGAACACGTTTATTATGTTTTATTAAAAAATTTATATCGAATATTATTAATCTTGTCTGAAAATGTGGTATATCCGGAATGAAAAACTTGTTCTTATATTAACGATACTAGAAAATATAATTACATATATTTTGATTATACTTAAATAAATTCATTATACTAATGAATTCTTTCATGATATTAATTAAATTTATCGTTGCGTTTATGAAACAGAATTGATGTGATGGTTTTTGCTTGGCTGCACAAACAAGCAGAGTCTTTAGTAAGAATCGAACCTGCGACCTCCAACGGCATATCTCTCGGAGACGAATCAGGTTGAAGTGCGTTAAAATAATGAAGGCATACAATAATAGAATAATGGGGCATATACAAACTTTATATGCCATTGACTATTTTCAACAATCGAAAAATATGGAAGAACTTCCACTCAACAAGAATGAGCCAGAGCGAGAGGGGGATGGAGAGGAGATGAAGCAATAGCACAACAATTTAAAACGGTTTGAAGGCAGAATTTTGTCTAGAACTTCTAGATCAAAGATTTTGTTATATTACAGCAAACTGCAAGTTTGCCCCTAAGATCAATAGCAGAGATTTGTTATAGAGTGTCCAACAATCGTGTTGACTCTTTACTACCTGAGCCCATAACATTTCCAGCACTTGGCTGTTAAAATGTGTGGGCCATAATCTAATTGCGAATCGATAAATTCAAATGATTTAAAAATTAAACAAGTTCCGATATGTTGCTGTTGCTCTTTGAAATTTGTTGTTAGTGTTCTTGGGGTTTCGGGCTGTTGATGTGTTGTATGGGGCTGTTGCCAAAAGAAAGAAAACAAAAACAGGCAAAAAACATTCAACAAAATCATTACAACCATTTTGAAGACATAAAACAGACAAAAACAAAACGTATAGATTGTCTGTGACGAAAAAATGATTTGTGAATTACAAAATACATTTGAAGTACAAAGTAACAATATCAACATCAAACGAACCCAAACCCAAACCCAAACCAAAATCAAATCTTTTATATAAAACAGCTTAACACAGCATCCGCTACACAGAGAAAACAAACGATGGAACAGACAAGAAAAGCAAAAACAAAAAGAAATATAGTTTAGTATGAAATTTAACAATTTTGAAATTGTTGCTGCATTTTGAGAAGCATCAAACAAAAGCTTTTTTATTAAAAACAAAAAATATTTCTTGTCGGTATTGTTGTTGTTGTTATTGTTATTGTTGTTGTACAACGCCCAACCACGCAATTTGTGTAGATGATTTTTGTTGTTATTTCCAAAGAATATAGACAATCTATCAGTTTTAGCAAATCAACGACTTAACAACATGTGGTAACAACAGCAACAACACAAAAAAATATTGTGGAAAAACAATTTATGATGTTGTCGATGTTTGTATAATTCTTAACATTCATGTGCCTGATGTACGAGTATGAATCTTTGCCAGAATATTGAGATTGTTTTTTGTTTTTTTTTTTTTTTTTTTGTTTAAAGAAAATCTTCTATTTGTATGTGCTGCAAATAGAGAGCTTTGGCTACGTTTTGTGGCAAGATAGTGAAACTGAACACTCAGACAGCAAGACTGTTTCGAACAGAATTGGTTTTACAAATGCAAATAATGTTTGATGTTGTTTGTATAATTTTTGTTTTGTGTTTCTTTTTCGTTGTTGTTTCATGATGATGACAACAACGACGTCGACGACGACGCCGACGACGACGGGGACGATGATGATGATGGGATTGTGTACAACGATATCATGTTTAACGTTCGTTTTCTTTGTTTTTTGGCAAGTTTATTTGTACTTTTCGTAACCAATATGTCTTTAAATATGGCTAATATTGGTTACATTACATTATTAACAAACAGTCGAACATGTGAGCAGCCAACCGGGCGGCCGCAGAGTTCGTCCGTCAGCCGTCTATCTCCGGCAAGGCAACCAGCCAGCCAACAACTACAACTACAACCACTGATTGATGAATTGTAGTTGTTGTTTGAAGGTAACCATATTCAAATTTTTCTTGGGGTTTTTTTTTTTTTTTGTTGTTTTGCCCCTTTTCGTAAAATTTCTAGTTTTTGTTTTAAGATATTTTGACATATGCAAAAATCTACACTAAAATCCAAATTACAAAGGAACCAAATAGAAACAAAATTATAAATGTTCTCTTGTCATATTTAAGAAATCTACGCAATATTGCTCAAGAGTATCAAACAGGACCAACAACAACTACAGCAATTGGAAGGGAAAAGAAAAATCAAAGAGTTTGTTGCAAGTCTTAAAATTCTATAAAATATTTTATGGGCTTTTGCTGTTGTATGGATTTGGAATTCTTCATCTTTGGGTTGTAATTTTTCAGATAAAGATCAGAACAGCTTTTATAATACTAGAATTACAAATTTAGCATATTATATTGTGGACCTACATACGTATGTGTGTTTGAATGTGTGTGTGTGTGTGTGAGTGTGCGTGTGTGTGTGTGTGCACATGTTGTAGAAATTGTGGGGCTTTTTTCATTGCATTTGATGAATTCTTGGGAATTTGAACAAATTATTAGAAAAAAAAATAACAGAAAAACCTTCTTAAAATTTAGCGGAAAATACAGTCTGGTGCAAAAGTCACCATCGGGCTTAAAAATTTAATGCAAAATGCCAATTTTTTTTTTTTGCCCTAAATATGAAAAATAATAATAACTTCTGCCAGTGCTTTTCTTTCTCTTAGTTTATTGTAATTTAAATGGTAAGAAATATGAATAAAACAAAATAATAACTGAAATGAGCAGCGTTTTCAGCTTGGCAATGATGGACTCGTTGTAGAGCATTTTCCATAATTTTCCATAATCCTTGAAAATTTGTGACTCGAATTTTGGCAAAAATTTAGGTCTTGAGCCAAAGGATTGTATCGGCATTGTACTCGCCACTTCAAATAACGCCCAAAAAAATAAAAAATGGTCCGCTACTGAGAAGTCTGGGCAAATGCACTGGCCAATTAATATGCGAATTTCTGGAAATTGTTCGCTTTCAAAAGATTCGACTTAAATTAATTGCGTTAAAATAATTGATCGTTGATGCAGACAATAAATTTCTATTATTCTGGTGCTCTGTTCAATTGTGTGTTTCTGGCTTATTTATTCTGCCGGTAATATTTATATTATGTGACAAAAATATATGTATAAATGAAAAACTTATTAAATGTTTGAATCACATGAAGACTTTTGACCCACCCCTGCACAAGTAGTGGAAAAACTTTTAAGCAATTTGAGTTTTAAGTTGCAAATCGGTAACCGAAATTGTCACCCCGGCTGAATTGTCAAACTTAATTATTATTAGTTTAGTGTATTTTATATGATTAAATAAATTTATTTTTCGCGGTATTTGAAAGTATTTCAATTCGATTCCTAATCACTTCATTCAAAGCTGTGCTTTGTGTGAAGCGATGCAACCCTTAAGCTTTTGCAGCTCTTCAGGTTGATGTCAGAAAACATACACAAAAACTGTAAATGAATTTTCGTGAAACAATTTTTAATACATAAATAGATTTTAGGAATATGCGTCCATGTGTAAATAAACACATATAAATGCTGACTTTCCATACAGCGTCTTTTCGAAATTAATATGTAATTAGTAGAACATGTAAAAATAATTGTTAACGCCAGCCAGGCACAGTGTGAGACTGTACAACTAGATAAACGGCTTTGAAAAAAGAACACTGTCTGAATCAGCTGAAAGCGCACAGCACAAATATATTCATAACAGCAAAACGAAATACACAACCATAAAAATGATCTTATATTCAATTGAACAAAAAAAAAAAAAAAAAAAACAGTATTTATCAGGGTTCGCCACACCGCCGAGTCTTAGTAACAAGAATCTACTCAAGAGCAAAAAAAGGTAATTTACAAAATCGTCTTTGCGAGTGCTCGATCACTTTAAGCGAAAGCGAAAACTGTTAATTTCGCTTCCACTGAAATTCGCTTTGAAGACTTGATATAGATTCTCCGTTCATGTTGTGACTGCCGTGACTTGTTGCATTAGTTATTGCTGTACATCTAATATCTGTTTCGGTATCCTCAGCTAAACAAAATAATTAATTAGCACCGATTTTAATGAAACACAATATATTTAATATATTTATTTAAAAGGAGAGTGCGACTGGGTTACAAAAGCCAACATTATGCATTTATTATATGAGTGCAATATTTTTATGCAATATTTGCAAATGCTACAGGCCAGTTTCCTCTTCTTGGCTTAATAGCAGCTGTGTTAGGCCTCACTAAAAATCTGCCTTCGATCGACCTTAAGTTGGATTTCGCTTCACACTGAATGTGAAAGCCAACCTGACTTAAAAATATGAGAAATTATGAGCGCAGTTTATCACTTTTCTGATTGGGCCGTTGGATCTTAATATTTCTACAGTAGAGAAAACTTTTGTTTCTGTCATTTAGCAAAACACATACTGGCCAGTTCGCCGAGTTTTGGGGCTGTAGTCCGATGAGTCTACCTGTTATGAATTCGCCTTGATGGCAGCAGTATCAAAGTAAACAAAACAAAACGGCAACAAACCAGAATTTGAAATAAACCTGATAAAATTGAACTTTTATAAATAATTTTAAATAAAATTTATTGAATTTAAAATAAAACTTATTAAAACAATAGCATTTTAAACGCGTTTTAATCTTTGTAGTTTATTTAAATTTGCTTGCAATTGCAAGTCCTTAAAAACCTTATGGTCGTGTGTATTTTGGCAAATTATTTTCAGCATTAAAAAATGTTCATGTTAAAAAACACTTGTTTAGTTTGTGCCTGGACTAATAAGAGTTCAGTTAAGCTGGCGGCGCCACTAACAACACAGAGAAAATATATATGAACTATATAAAAAGTTTAATACAAAAACATCAACCAATTTTTGCTTTAAAGATAAATCGAAAATATTGCACTTCTGCTCAAAAAATAAAAACAATCAAAGCAAAACTTTAGTAGATATTTTTCGTTATGAAAATCATAATTTTTACGTTCCCTGACATCACAGAACATCTACATACGTCTCTAACTCGCATTCGTTAAAACTATGCTGTCCCTGAGACCGATATTGTGCGAACGAATGTATGCAAATGTTGTGTTAAATACAGGAACTAGGGTCACTAACTAATTAAAAATGCACATGGGATAAAAGCCCCAAACAGAAGCTGACGAAACTCATGTTGTTTTAAGCCAAAACGAGCAAAAAAAAAACCGGCACTTTAGCAAAATTATTTTCTGCAGGACAAAAAAAAAAAATATAATAAAAAGAAGGAATTTCTGCAAAAACAAGCGAAAGAACAAACAAGATTAATAAAGATAGTAGATTATATTTGTTTGAAGCACAAACGTTTACATTTGCAGTTATCAGGCAATTAGTTTAAAATTTTCAAAAATCAAACATTTATGTACAAACGAAATGTATGTACATGTATGTATATGCATGTATGTATGTATGTACATATGTAGGTATTTATGTATGAATGCTTGTGTGTATAAATGTATTTAAATTCAAATTCCCTTTCACGTTCGCTTTAAAGAAACACACTTAAGAATTTTTGACATTTGCATATTGTTGTGTTTGGCACTTTGTTTGGTGTTGCTGTTTTTGTTTTGTGAGCCAATGGCTTAAACAATTATAGTTAACAAATGTCTAAACACCAACATGATTAACCACAAGAAACAACAAAAACAACAGCAACAGCAACAGCAACAGAAACAGAAACAGAAAAAAGAGAAACATTGCCACTGGCACAAACGTTGTAGACAGAACTGCTGCGCCAACAACCGAAAGACAAAAACAAAAACAACAAAAGACAATATAACACGCATTTGCTAAATTCATAATATTTTTTGTTGTCTTTATGCACAGAAAAAACACACTCGGTAATCAGCAGTAAACGATGCGATCAGTTCGACAAGTCGTTTAATTAATTATGTTGCTGACAACATATTTTGCCCAAAAAAAAAAACATATTTAAAAAAAATATCTAGTATAAAGCAAATTCAATGAAATCTCAAACGAATTTGAAATAGATCAGGGGAAAAAACGACACTTTTTGTTTAGTTTTTAGAAAAAACATCCTTTCGAGTTATTTTCCTTTTAAAGGCGATCTGCAAAAAAACTCCTCGAATTCAACGAATTTCTGCTAACCAAAAAGTATTAACGCTGGGCCTGTTCTACAGTTTGGCTTTGGCATTTTGAAAATTAGTTGGCTTGAGAAAAAATAAGCCATTTGGGACTGACCTCACACAAATATTCTGCAGCGTTCATTTCATAAATTTCTCATGCACACTCGTATAAATGTGGCCAGGAATCTACTTGAGTCTTAGGAAAACTTAAAAAATGTTGCTGATGCCAGCAAATTAGGCACCACCAAGCAAGTACATTGTCATTTCCAGCACCAGCACCAACGACTCTACCCTGCAGCTCCACGAACCCAAATTGTTTGCGTTTTTCTCTGCTCCAAAATGACACCCACACTTTTGAAAACGACTTGTCAAAAATACATCATGGCTTTGGTTCATAATAATTTTTGATCTCCTCTGAAACCAGCACACCGCGCGCACACACACACACACACACACACACACACACGCAGCCACCATCGATCACATCATAGTTGAGCCAACGGGCGTAAGGACAGACATTGGAAAAGACACACATGTATGTACGGTCGTCTGTATGTATGTGTTCATATGACGACTGTGATCATTTAAATATTTGGCTCGTTATAAACTCTTTTGTTTTTCTTTTTTGGTTTCGTTTAAGATCTTTCAAATCGGTTTTTCTTATTTCTGACATAAATTCTAAGTGCATAAAATGCACTGAAAACCGAACAGTTTGATGGATTTTCGTGGTCACAATGAATTCTGTTAAATATGTGGTAATTGCCACCAATAAACGACCATGACCGTAAATTATTGTAGGTTTTGTTTAATTTATGCCTGTTGTCTTGTTTTATGGAAATCACATATTTACTTAAACACATAAATAAGCCGAATGTTGAGTATGAATATTTATACACATACAGAGAAGGAACAAAATGGATTGATTACAGCCGAATTCTGGGGCGAAATAGAAAATTCTAAAACAATTTGCCAGCACCTTTTGTGTCTCACTATTCGATTGTAATTAATGAATTTGTTATTAAATTGAATGCAAATCATTTTCAATTGTTGCTCAAACCAAACTTGTGTTTTTTTACTTTTTATTTGTACCGACAAATCGCAAACAAAATACTAAATTTGTTAATAAATATTTTTCAAAATTTTTTTAACTTTCAGTTTCTCTATCATGTCATATTTTGTTAATCTAAATAATCCTTGAAGAATCGACTTTGAGGGCAGGGACACACACCAGAGACATTCATTTGTTGTAATTAAACTTTAATTTAATTTAATTGTTGTAATTAAACTTTTAGCCATTTTAATTGAAAAATGTATTTTATTAATAGTTTCAATTGTTAAGTTGTATTGAAAAATTTCAAACAACTATCGGCTTCAATAACAAATTTTTAAGCCTTCAATTTCTCTCCTATATCTTATTTTGTCAATCTAATAGAATTGAAAGGATGGGAAAGGATTGACACACACTTGAGATAAACTTGAGATTCGTTAAATTATTGACTTGATAAAGTTTTTATGTAACTGCCCAGCTTAATTAATTATATGTATTTAAGCCTTTAATTAAATTTTTAATTGATATACACTAAGTCAAGACTTTATAATGTCAATTGAAATAGCTTTTGACTACGATCAAAACTTAAATTTTCAACTTTTCATTGATCAAATAAACGTTGCTTGGTTCAAGTTAAACTGTTCGGGATCTTGGTGCAATGTTTTTTTTAAGTGTAAAATCTAAAACCAATAGTGCACCGCTTCAAATGTTTGCTTTTTAACCTCATTATACCCACCTCCACTGCACTGCATTCGGTCATTTCAATTGTTTGATATAATTAAACTCTCACTACTGCATAAGTTTAAATGCAGCAACAATAAAATTACCCCAACTACCAGCATTAACTGCAAGTAAAATGTTATTTAAAATAAATATTTCTTATTTTACGTCACTTATTTCCTTATTATTATATTGTTATTAAGGTTGATGGCGATGTTGCTCCTCTTTGTTTCTGCTCCTCGTTTTTTTGACTGCTTCGTTTTCAAAACAATTTCCATCATCATCTTCATCAACTTGCAAATATCAGCGTATCAATCACTTTCAACAACATTGAAGCCGTCATCGACAAAGCAGCATTCACTCACTACACACTCAAACCGTTTGTTTCCCTTTTTTGCGGCAGAGTCAACTTTAAAATTTTGTTGCCTCAAGCAAGTGTCTGAGAAAAATTTTGTGTTGCCTTCACGGCAGTACGGTAAATGTAACACGGTCTGCAGCCAATAATGTAAGTACGAGTATCTACTCGCAAAAGGGACACACTCAGGCAGGCGGGCGCTCCGGCTGGTGGTTGCTCGCACTCCTTGAAATCACTGGAGTACATACATACATATATACTGCTGGTAATATGTACATAATAAATGGATGGATGGACAAGTAACATTTTTGAACAGTACCCCTTAATATATATTAGGCACCATTACAAACTGTACAACAACAGCAAAGCACAAAAAATATAAAAAATTAATGAGGAAAGTAAAAATAACATAATATTTTAAAAGTAAAAAAAAAAAAATTAATAAAAGAAAAATGTTTTTGGAAATTTGTAACGTCATGAGGCCTTTCTGGGTTTTCTTGAGCAGAGAGAGCAAAAAAAAAAACATATTTTCCTTCAAATTATTTTCAATAAAAATTTGATTTTAAAACAATAACGCTGCAAGAAACAACAACAACTGTCTTTATTGGCCTCCTGAAAATTGTTTACAATTTTGCCTTGAAATTCTTATAAGGAAAATTGAATTATTCGTTCTTTTTTCTCGCATTTCATTCCCGCTACATTTACTGTTCTTTTTTCTTATCAGAAAGGTATTAACTTAATTTTGTAATTTTTGGATACTTTTGTCAGCAGCAACAACAACAACAACAATAACCACAGGTACATCAACAGAATACAACAACGGCCGCAGCATGATCAGGAAACACAGAACACGAAGAAGAATAAGAGAAAGAGGAAGAGGAAGAATAAAAAAACAACTAAAATAACAGACGAACAGACAAAATTGCTTAAGAATTGCCACTAAGTGCATGTGTGCAAAGGAATTTGAATTTCACACACAATTGTTCCTTTTTTGTTTCGTTTGCAACTTTTGATTCTTAAGACTTGATTTGTGTTATTTCTTTTTTTCGTGCTTTCATTTTAGCTGTTCTTTCGTTTTAATTTTTTTGGTGGCAAGTTGGTTTTGTTCAAAAAAAATATATAAAAAATTATTGAAATAAGAAATGTTTTGCGTTTAAAATACAACATGTTGTTTGAAGAAGCTGCACTCTTAATATTTACCAAAAAAAAAACTTGCACTATGGGGCTTTAGTGGATCGTGCGGCATGTATACATATGTTTGTATGCATTTGCAAGTTGTAGGAAGAAAGTTTGCAAACAGGTAGATTTTTTTATGGCTATTTGGCATCAAATATTAATTCGAAAAATTAATCGAATAAATCATTCGAATAATTAATCGAATAAATGATTTGAATAATCAATCAAATATATCATTCGAATAATTAATGTAATAAATTATTCGAATTATTAATCGAATAAATCATTCAAATTATTCATCTAATAAACCATGCCAATAATTATTCGATTAAATCATTTGAATAATTAATGGAGTAACTCATTCGAATTATTAATCGAATAATTTATTCGAATTATTAATCGAACAAATCATTCGAATAATTAATCGAATATTTATTCGAATAATACTTTTTAATTTCATTCCATTTATTTGGTAAATTATTGGAATTTAGTTTTTCAAAAATTACCTTTACATTTATTGCAATTATTGTTGGATGATTCGAAACTTAAGCGTTCCGGTGTTTGTCCTGAAGCCGCTCGATTTAAACTTTTTCCATTTTCAGTTGCCCAAATTTTTCCAGTAGACATTATTAAAAATTTGCTCTTATGCACTAGTCGTATACAGAACTTTTCTAATATTAATAGACATTTGACATATTCCAGGCAATCGCATCGTTTCTTACTTTAGATGGGCTTAAGTTGTTGTCTTGTATTTTTTGATTTTTAAATTCAATTTGAATTCTTCCCAAACTTTTTCTCAATTCTAGTGGCGACTTAAAAATGTCCATTTTGCTTATATTTTACACTCTTTCGCCCCTAGTGCTTTCCAAAGTGACCAAAAAGGAAGCTATTTTGTCCAATGATATCGAGACGCTGAAATATCAACAAATACGTCCGTACATGTAAACTTGTGTATGTGTGTGTGTGTTTGTGTAACTGCAAATAAACTCGCAATTCTGTTTTCCAGCAATGAAGTCTGAAAAGTAGCGAAAAACTTGCTGTTTGTTATTAAGCAAAAATCAAAAGCAATTCGGAATAAAAGTAGAACCCTTTTTGACTTTATTTTGCCAAAAACAGCTTTGGCTGGTGTTTTGTTATGAGTACTGCTTTTTTGTAGAGCAACATTTCGTCTTGATTTCGTTTCAGTTTTTATTTGGGTTTGACGGTTGCTGCTGAGTTCTTTCTTCTTCTTCTTGTTCTTCTGCTGCTGCTGCTGCTGCTGCTGTTGAATTCTACACAAAATTACCTTTATATATGTACATATTTTGACCAAATGGGCATGTCATCATCATAGGCTCTATTGAACACCAAAAAGACAAAACGAAAATGCAGGAACAAAAATTTAATACTACTACTAAATTTTATACCAACACCAACAAACACACCATCGCCAGAATCTTCGGTCAATCCATTCCATTCTACCAAAGAATTGTAGCACAATCTTATTTAATGCTGAGTCTGCTTTTTTGCCGTATTTGTTGTTTTTTTCCTTCTTATTATTAAACTGAGGACTTGTGTTTTGTTTGGTCCAGTTCGGATTTTGTGCTACAGAGTGGAGCAGTTTGTGGCAAAGGTTTTTGTGTGTTTGGTGTGGCGTGGTGTAGAGATGCAATGGCGGCAGCCAAAGCCATTTAGCAAAACTGAAATTACATTTTTTTCCTGCCATAGAATTTGTTGTTGTGGCTTCAAAGGTTTTTTTTTTGTTGCATCATGAAAAAGGCTACTCTTTTTTTTCCAACAGTTTGCTTTTGTTATTTTTGGTTGACTGTTTGCTTGATATTTTGTTGATGACTGTTTGTGTACAAAAGATCATCAATGGAAATGATGTACAAAACGACAAAAAAAAAAAAAAAATCAGCAACGACTGACAGAAGGATTGAAGGACAGACGAGCAGACAGACACACGGCCAGCCAGATCCATAGTTAGATATGGAAGGAAACGCAATAATAAAAAAAACATTCCCTAAGTATATATTTTTTTAGGAAAATTGTATTTTGTTTAATAACAAGGCTTTGAAGAAAGCACAAAAAAACGTCAGTAAAAGAAAACAAAAGCCAACAACAATTCTTGGTAAGAATTCAATGAACCGATTATAAGATTAAGCAAATATTTTCACTAAATAGATGAAAGAATTTTGAGAATTTGTTTTTTTGAATTTGGAAGTTTTAATGAGTCGTTGCTTTAACGTGAATGTGAAAATGTGAAAATGTGTTTAACGCAAACACGGGCTTGTATCTGCAATGTTTCATTTAATAATTGCCGTTATAAGCATTTTAACAAAACGGGCATACAAACTAATTTATTTAGATTCCTCTTCACAGATTTATATGAGGAAGTTATTGGCTTTTTTTGTTTATAAACTTCAATTAAATTGTTTGTTGATTTCTTTTTGGCGACATATTTTCTTTGTAGATGTAAAAATTAGGTAAATGGTTTCAAAACTCATCATCACTTGTATTGTCCGATCAAGGCAGATTGTGTGTATATCTAGAATGGGTGCAAGAAACCGATCACATTCAAAATAATAGAAACGTATAATTAAAATATGTACCTTTTCATTGAAATAGAATAATTATACGAGTTCGTTCCCAATAAAGACGGCCATCTAACAAACAAAACACCACAAACTTGGCAAGATTTTTCCTTACACTTTGCATTTAAAGTGAATGAAATGTGTCAAAAATGTCCGGAAAACTGATCAAGTTAAACGCTATTTTCCCTTGTAAAAGCAGCGGACTGTATTTCTACAAGGGTTTCCGTGACAGCCGGCAAGTCCTGCTTGTTTAACTCTGAAGTGCCTGAATTTGATATACAAATTAAATTTCTGCAATAGTTTTTGTTTTGGTTTATTTTTATGCTGAAAATTGAGAAATTAGTGCACGTATAGAATTTTAAGTCTATGAAGTTATAGGCACGTGTAATACGAAAAAAAATTTAACTTTTTTGGTAACTTTTTGCGTTATATTAATAGCCACAGCCTTTCTTTCTTACAAAACTGTTCTGACGTTTTTAATTCAACTAATTTTTTGCTCAACAATAAAGGCACTTAAGCCAATTTGCCAGAACCTTAAATTCTGCCAAAGAAAAAAGGAAACCAAAAAAAAAACAAGAAATATCTCACAATTAAAATGAATCAACACAGAAGAGCAATGACATTTTTCCTCAATTGTCATGAGCCAAAGTGTCAAAAAATAATACCAATTTTATTTTAGAAGATGTTCTTATTTAAGCATTTTTTTTATACTTTGCAACTCAACAAGTAGCCAGAAGAAAAAAATTCTAAAGGCATAAAGAAGAAATGAAGAGAATAAAAATTTAACAAAAGCAGCAATTCCTTTGCATTCAGGCAGGAGAAAAAAAGCCATTGAAAAAAGCACAGCAAAAGTCCCAGTGCACACACACACAGCCTGAGCAAACTCCTTAAACAGGGGAATAGGGATACGGGCAGGGTAATTTTTGGTCAGGCATTCTTATACGCTTGATAACACACCTCAACCACACACCAAAATACCAAACAATATCCGAATACCGAACCAGAAAAAAACCAAAAGGTAATATTTGCAATGTGCAAAATTCGCATACAAAAACACACACTTTGTGTTCAACGCAACACAAACTTACATACATACATACATACATGTATTATACAAAAGGGAAATTCACCACCAAAAAATATTAGCAAACACACATATCAAGTTTGAGGAAAAAACTACTCTCGTAAAACTGATACCGAAATAAAAGAAGCAAAACAAAGCAACACCAAAAGACGGAGCAAATAAGAAAATTAAAGCACAAAACATTGCAGACAAGACAAGAAGTAAAAACAAATACAACAACACAAATAGCATACGGGAAACAAAATCAACACAACGCAACCTGCTGCTCCAAAAGAATAGATGATTTTCAACATACTTTTAGCTCGAACAGAAAAAAAAAAACAAATGAATAAAACGATAAGAAAAAAATTGTTTAAAACTAAACCCAAAATGAACTTATCCTCAATACTCTCCGTGCCGCATTTAGTCCAAATACAAAAGACACACACACACACACGCGCGCTCGCACACGCAAACACACACAGTCGCACGCAAACATTTCTATGTGGCACTGGGTGTGTGTGTGCGTGCGTGTATAAGTGTTTGTGTATAACTGAATCTGTTTGTTGCAAAAAGCAAAAGAAAAAGCACACACACAAAAATAAACTTATTGCACACGTTCCATGATCCTTGCAGCTTCTAACCAACAACAACAAAGATGAGGAAAAAACTGTATGAAAAACGAAATAAAGAAAAAGAATTCAACCATCCATCCAGTTTGCCACCGCATACCAATCATCAACAGCAACATGCGGCCTCAACATTAACAACAGCGACTTGGGTTTTTTCTTCTTCTTCTTCTTCTTAGATCTTGGCATGGTTTTAGTACGACGAAGAGTACAAACCGATCAACTCGACTATTTGGTATAAACGCACAGTGGCTTGGGGAACCTGTCGACACGAGACGCAAATTAATAATAATTCTATTATTGCATTAAAATTTCTTCTTTCTTCAACTACATACATATTTGTTTTTCTCAAGTATGCGGTTCCTTTTGTCATAAAAGGAAACACTCGGGTTTCGATTAATTTTTTGTGACCCGTCGAGTTCACATTCTGTAGTGGGATTTCCGTCCCTTCTGGTTTCGGACAGTGCCAAACGGTTGATTTAGCTAATTTATATGTTGAATAAATTTGATTCTTTGGTGAATTTCTTTGTGTCAAACACAAAATTCCTACTAGCTGATGGCGGATGCAGTTCACTGCAGTCCAAAAAAACTGTGTTTTGCCTTATGGAATAGTCAGCAATTGTGAATTCGTGGTGTAGAACAGCCAAAGGAAAAACAAGTTGCCTTCTTCTCTAGTGGAAATTCGTTGAAACTAATTTAATTTCCCTGGTTTTGCTGTTAGACTCGCTTTCCACCCAACGTGTACCTCTCTAGGCTGGACAAACAATTAAGTAATTGTCTGTTAGCGCGACCTCGTGCCTCCCATTGATAAACATAAATTACTGAATTCATTCCATTTAAAAGTTTATACCCGGAAAATTATAAGAAAGCGCACTTTTCTGTCTACAAGTCAGTGTCATTGCAGCGGACAATGTATGCGAACGTTAATGTTGGAGATCGTGAAACAGCCTAAGAGTCATTATACAACCTTTCATATGTACGCATTTATATACACATGAAGATATGCACATATATTTTTTGGGTGGATTAGCTGCCGTGTTGCTGCTCTGCTCTGCTGAAAACTATTTAGCTCTAAGTAGAACCTAAACCACTGTGCTGTGCAGCAAATAGTATCGCATCCATGTAGATACATATGTGCAATTTTAAGGCAGTATTGGTAAGAGATGTTTGTCTTCTTGGACAAAAATTAAAACACAACAAATGAAAAAAACAAGAAATACACAGAAGAAACAAACAGCAACAAAAAGACAAACCAGTTTTTTTATATTGTTAACATATGAAAATATTGCGTATATTACAGCAACAATAACAACAATAATGTAAAATATTAATAAGAATTTGCTGGTATTAGTAAAACACTGCGCTTGTATATGAGAATGTTTACAACTTTATGTACGAATGAGTGAGTATTGCTTTGGTCGAACGGAGCTCGTACTGTAGAGGCCAGGCTTGAAATGGATTTTTGGTCTGGATGTGTACGAGTATTTTGTATTGTGTTTTGGTCGGCGGTCGTACATGGCCTCATACCTCAAGACATGCTGCTGCTGTTGATATTCGCTCGTTTGCTGGCTGTATGCAGCTCCTTCGTTCGGCTGGCTTCATCTTCATGTGGAGTTTTGTTGTTTTTGTTTTTGTTTTAATTTTTCATTAATTTTTGTTGTTTTAGCAAAACATTTATTTTTTTTTCTGCAAATTGTCATTCGCTCTTTCATGGCTGGCAGATTGTTTATATTTTTGGCTGTTGCCTGCATTTTGTTTGTCTTTTTGTTGTTGCTGTGTATTGTGGTATCTTCATTAATAGTTCGCCCGAAACTCAGAGAGCTCACGAATAGAAACGAACTTTGGTAAGTCGCGAGTTAGAGCTGGTTAAGAGAGCAGTTACAGCATCCCATGTAGGCTTATGCTGTAAAACAGGTATGGTGAATAGTTAAAGTTTTGCTTTTTTGTTGTTTTTTACTTCTGAACAGTTTTTTATTAATTAGAATTTTTGGCTCTCATATAGTTTTTATAGTGCATAAAAACAATGGAGCACCGATATAAGGGTAACTACTACATGCAACGACAGAACAGAGGCGTTAGTGATATTTTGGGTGAACATTTTCGATTATTCTGTGGGGTTCAAATTTGGTAGCATCATAAGATTTAATAAGCGAATTTGAAGCTAAAAAATCTCGTAGTATATCGCTGTTAAACACAATATATATAAAACAAAAAAAAGCGTGGATGGCAAGAAGGGTGTGCTCTAATACGAACTACCCGGCTTTGATTCTCCGATAGGTGTGAAATTGTTGAAGCAACATCTGTCAATCTGAATTAGCTGCCATTTATTCAGTCTTTTCTGCCAAATTAATATTTAAATTCGAATTTGCAGTCTATTAGTCATATTGGAGTCCAAAATTGATGCAATAACTGTTCGTAGACGAAAGCCAGGACTGGTGCGATGCGTCGCTGTTTTTCGATATTAATTTTAAATTTTTTTTTGTTGTAATTGCGACCATAACCAGTTACGCACGCTCCCTGAATGGGTGCTGGACGACTTGGAAACTTACCTCAAGTTTCATAACAACATCATCTTCATCGAGCATTAAAATGAGCGAATTTAGTCCGATACTTATCCTAGCTGCCCTTTTGGCGTGATTTTAGGTTGGAGCTCTAGAAATACTAGTGTACGCCCCTGGCTTGAAATATCCTCACATAACAACTTGACATTCTAGCACCTTTTAAGTTTATCATTCATATTTGTTTTAGATTTTTTGTTGCAAAAAAACACAGTGAGTTAATTTATGCAAAAATATTTTGCAACAAGAAATTAAAAAACTCCAAAATTAACAAAAACCAATAATTAATTTAATTTTATTTAGTTCAGTTTTGAAGTTCAAGTGCTGAAGTTTTTTTTTTTTTTTGTTTTAATAAAAAGTCCTTGTTTTTGGTCTGCTGTTTATTCTAAATACCTCTAAGAAATCTTAAAACATCATCTTAAGTCTCGTTTTTTAGTTTGCTGCGATGCGTATGTGTCTCTGCATGATAATTTCTTTAGCCAAGATTTTATTTCGTTGATGCTGCGGCTCATACCGTTGTTGCTTGTATGCCTTTATGTTGCTGTTGGTTTTCTTTCTTTTATTATAATACGGCTGTGTGGCTAATTGTGGACCTGTCGTCAGTTTCAGTTTTTTTTCGCTTCACTATATTAAAACCATTTTTTGTGTTTATTTCGTTTTGAATTTTAGCATTTTCTGTTTTTTTTTTTTTTTTTTTTTTTTTGTTGAACAAAATGTTGAAGTTAGATATTTTTTCTCTTCCACCAAACTCATTTCAGGCAATTTTTCTTGTGTATTTGTCTTCGTTTAGAAACATAAATTTCTGCTAGATGAATGCAATCTGACAATGGTATGAGCATAAACAGCAGAAGCAGCAGCAACATCAATAGCCAGCAACCACAACAACAGCAACAAGAACGACGACAGCAGCAGTGGCCGCAAAAAGCTAAGCCAGCCAAACAGAATGGCTACTTTTGAAGAACACAAGCCCAAAGAATAAAAGTTTGTCCGAATGTTGGGCAAAAAATAAGGAGGTATATGGTATTCTTATTGAATATCAGCAGTGGCTGCAAAACAGCGGCTAAGAATGGTTAAATCATGCTGAGTCTGAGGGAATGTTGCAAATGATATTAATACACTGGCAAAAATGCACAGATCTGACCAAATGTGTCAGACTTTATTTACAAACAAATAAACATATATCAACAAGATAAAATGATTAAAAAACGGAAAAGCACATGATTAGGAATAGAAAGTCAAACAGTTTTCACTGTTTTTCAAGCTCATGCCCTGAGGAAATATTGGCAACAGCTGGAATACAGCAAATAAATGGTTTGTTATTTTGCTACAAAGTTAAGAATTAATTTTTAAAAACATATTTCAAACATTAACTTTGAGAAAAAATTACATATGTGTAATTAAATTTGTTAAGAGTTTAAGAAGGTATAATGAAAGAAGCCCTTAATGTTGTTTGACAACCATAACTTCTTTCAGTGCATTTCTGTTAGTTTTCCTCAAATCATTCTTATAGTAAATTTTATCTTATTTCTCTCTTTGAGTGTGTGTGTGTGTGAGATTTTTTATTGCTTTGTTTTCATTTCAATAGTCAGTTGTTGGTTTTGTTATCTTCTCATATTACTAATAGGCTGCATGTTTTGAAAATGATCTGTAGCTCTCCATCTTTAATTTGCACTCTTTCGGGCTGTTTAGTTTTGTAACGAAGAACCCAGATTCCAATTTGAAATCTCTTTACGACGAACCTCTTTGCAATAGTCACAGGTTTCAGCTGGTGAGAGTTCTACGTTTCCAATGCCAACACATTGACGACTGGCCTTTTGCTCTATAACCCATGTGAGTTTTCGTGGTGAGTTACGTCACAACAACAACTACAACTATAACAACAACAACAACAACTCGACCAGCCACAACTACATATCTCCCTTTTAAGAAATTGTTGTCCATAGTTGTTTTATGCTGTATGAATATCTTATTTTATTTCTTTTATTTTTATTCGGTTTTTATGTTGATGTTTTGGTTTGTGCAGTGTGTTTTGGTTGATTTTTCTTGTTGTTGTTGTTGTTGGTTTTGTTATTGTTGCTGTTCGTAGCACTGAATGTCACCACACTTGCTTGCAGCATTTTTACCAGGTATGGCATGTTCAGGTAGAAATAACAAACTTTAGTTCTTCGTGTGCTTGCGTTACAAGATCATAAAGTTACGGATTTCGAAGTGAAAAATAATACAAAACGAACGTATGAACGTCAAAAGAAAAGCGCGTTTTTCTATCTACATATATTTTTTTTTTGCCTTTTTCTTTCTTTCTTTGCAAAAAAAAAATATAAAGTGAGTTTATGCAAATCGAAATACCTTTTAAGCAAAAAAGAAAATCTCTAATGTTTATTAAAGAAAAAATTCCCACTAAATAAAAGCAAAATACAACAAAATACCAACGAGAGGGTGATTTGAAGTGAAAAAGGTGTTTAGAAAAAAGCAAAAGAAATAAAATAGTTGTACGAAAATGGCCTGAATAAAAGAAATATTGTAAAAAGTAATAAAGGCGTGCATGATTGCGAGCATAAAACAGGCAAATATTTTCAAATAGAAAAAGTAATTGAAAAAAATAACATAAATGTAGTTTTTTAAAGAAATAATGCAAAATTTGAAAAGTTCCGTGCAACATGGACGGCCCTTTGCAAATACATATGATTAAAATATACAAAAATTTGAAAAATTAATTTCCAAACCATTCATCTATACTGCACCACCAGCCTCCTCTATCTGCCACAACACCAACCAACTCTGCCTAAGATATAAAAAAAAAAAAAAAAAAAAATTAAAAGGCGAAAAGAAATATTTTTCAACGAGTCAAACGGGTTCTTAGCGCTCTTACACACAGTGAAATATAACAAATATACAACAAAACAAAAAAAAAAAAAATAACAAAATATATAAAAGAAATAAAATACAACAAAAACAACTAAAACTCTAGTTGCCAGTTCGGTCGGTTTGGTGTTTATATTGTAGTTATATAGTGTTTTTTGTGTGACCCCCCCTCTTCTGTTTGCTGGTTGGAAATTGGAAAATTATATGTACAAATATTTAAGGAAAATTAAACACATACAACAACATACGTATAAAAAAAGTTTGATGCAAATTAAAGTATCAAATATGTAAGAAAAAGGTAAATTCGAAAGCACCAAATTACACACAAAATATATGTAGATATTTTTTCTAAGAAAATCTGGAATGTGGGAGAGAAAAATCAAAGTTTTAAAAAGAAAACTTGAAACAACAAACGAGCAATAGGCCTGATAGTTTTAAATGAAAGTAAATAAAATTTAAATAAATTTAAGAACTTGATAAATTCTCACTTGAAAACACAAAAGGTTTAAGATAGACACTACGAAATGTGAATATAGAAGAATTTTTGCATTTTCAGCACAAAAGCCAAGTTTTTGCCTCATCTGAGTAGATAAATAATTATAAAAATAAACTAAATATTTGTTGTTACGCGAGCAGAAACACCGAAACCACCGAAACAATTTCCAAGTAGAAAAGGCGCCTGAACGCCGTCCGTTGTTTTCATTTTATTTCGTGATCTTTGAGAATATGAATATGATGAGTACGAAGTTGAGGCTCGATGACAGGAAAATCTTGTCGAGGTTCGATGACAACCCAAATTGTCATCCAATATGTGAAACTTTGGGTATGAAGAATGCGAACATGTTGCTGCGCGAATTCTGCCAAATTCTGGAGATGGCTGAATTCAATCGTTTATGTGAATGTCGAAGTTCTTAAAAAAATACGAATTAATGTAAAATGTTGATGGACATAATCCAATAAATTGATTTTCATAGTGTGAAAAACCAACGATTTAAGTCAAAAGATTAAAAGAGACGAATTCAGTTTCTTAGCAAAATTTAATATCAAGACTGCTGATGAATAATAAAAATAATTGTTCTTAAAACCTTGCGATATACATAAATGCACACCGTTCTTACCCCAGCAATTTTCTGTACTTTTCTTCCAATAATTATTTACTACAACTAATTGCTATTTAAGTAAAATGGTTTTGACAATAATTGGTTCGTGATATCAAATGAACCAGATAAATAAATCGTAAATCGATTTGAAGTTATTCGTGCAATAATATCTGAAATCAAAACTACAAACAGAAAAACCCCCCACCAACATTGACCTGCACTGAGTTAATTTTTTTTCAAATAGAAGAAAGCGCCGTATATTTTCTTCAAACAGCCTTTTGATTGGTTTAGATTTTTTCGTTGTTTTATTTCCAAAGTTTTGTTATGAATATACAATTCGACTTAGTGGAAATCGATTGGGTTTCAAATATGACTTGAACGCATGTTGAATTAACACGATTATCGCTGTAATTTTGTATCAATTGAGTGCTGCCTATTAATTTAACATAATTTCATATTGAAATAAAAAAAAAATAATTTTTAAACAAAAACTTTGTTCAAAACCCAATTCTTTCAATTATAATATTATTAAAAAAATCTTGACTTTAAGAATTTCTTAGGTCTTCTGAATATCAAACAAAAAAAAAAACGCATTTTATGTTACTGGCATTTTTAAAATCATATACAAACAAAAATTTCTTCCTGTGAATAATATGAAATCATTTATTTTTTTTGTCCCACAATATCGAAAGGCAAATAAATATTTTGATGAATCAGTGAAATTTTTATTTAAGTGCAGAGTAAATCCGAAAATATATTTGTTGGTACAAATTTTATGTTTTTGTGGTGCATGAGTAAAAACTAAATATTTCGTTCGTGCGACCAACAAGTGTTTTCTCAGTTTTGTGTAGTTTTTCTTTTTGAAATCTTTAAATAAATAGATTGTCTGAAGGTGAAAGATTTGGCTACATCTGCGCAGTGCCCATCGTACTCAAATTCCTACGACTGTAAAACGAAAATGATAACTCTATTCCAATGCGAATGTTTTAAGAAATAAAAAATATACTTTTAATTTTTTTTTTGCCGGCGCCACACCAGTTTTAAGAACTTTCGTGCCTACAAGATAAGAAGAAGAAATATTTGCCGGATTACAGGTCCTTGAAGTGCTGGTACAAATAAACTTGTGATTGTGAGAAAAGTTAAACAGAAAAGATTGGAAACAAAATTTCTTGTTAAAAGACCTCTAAAGTTTTAGTACAAAATCAAACTTTTGCACTTAAAGACTTCCTGAGAATAACTGAGTCCATTTAATTGCTTAAAAGCTGCCTCTGTGCCGACATTTCGTTGGTGACTACCCATCAGTAGACTTGAAAAGCTTTGAAGAATATATTTGAACATCCACATTTATATGACAATGACAATTAAAATAAACACATTCTAATCGTATTTCAGAAATAAATATTATCTATTTCTATTTTATATTTTCTTTTCATTTTTAATTTCTTATCTGAAATCTGCTGAATTCTTTCGCCGCTGTGAGTAGTTTGTCTTAATTCGGTTTAAGCCTTTTCGGGAACTGTTGGATGTATTTCTCACTGACTTAATAACGTCTTATTTTTTAAGCGATTGAAAGATTATTATTAAAATGTTTTTAAAGCTTTTTATGTCTGTTTAAAACGCCTTAAAGAAAATTTATAAACACATTAATTTGTGAAGATTTTTAATGGAAAATATTGTACGACCTTTTCATTGTTTTTTGTTTGTTTTATACATTTTTTTTTTGGAAAATATCAAATAACAAGTTGAAATCAATATGAAATGACTTTGACTGACTGCAATTTTTATGAGGTTTGGAAAATTTTAAAAACATGCTACAATTTTTATTGGAATTGTTCTTTATAAAAAATTAGCTTTATTGAAATATTTGATTAGACTGTTTTTTATTTGATTCGTTAAAATTTAATGTTATAAAGAATCCCTCCTATTTTGAGGAGGTACTTTAAATAGAATATTTTGGTTCGAGGTGTTAAACTGTTTATGAAAGCTGGCAACTTTGTAGCACTCGCAAGAATTTGTTTTTAAAAATACTGAAATTTTTATTTGTGTTCATAAATCAAGTAAAATTTTCGAGCTGGATGTGCGTTACTTATTTCTGGTTTAATAAAAAAAAATTATAAAACTAGTGTACGCCAGTGCTTTGATAAATGAGTTGCCTGAGTGGATAAGCTGGCACAGCGGATGAGTTAGCAGCGGATGAGTTACCAGCACCCGAGAGGTCTTATATTCGTTTTCTACCAAATACTCTGGAAGCGTCTGCAGGCAAGCAAAAGGTTTGAAACTCGGTGTCTCGCTTAACCCCTCAACACTCCCAACATCAAGATTTAACAAATTACAGAAATTCCTCATCGGAATTCTTTACTCACCCCCTTATTTGTTATTGTAATTTAGTCACGCAAAAGCACATTTTAACAAAAAGTTTGTCTACCAATTTATTTGGCTTATCAATGTGTTACTAAGATTACCTTAAATTACATGTCGGCCATAAAGTTTATACTTTTATAATTGAACTCCATAAAATGTGTTGACATTTCTATTGCACGCTCGTTACGCATGTGGTCGAAATAAGTAAGTTTTTAACTCGATTTTCTTAGCTGTGTGGTTTCTAAACTGCCCAGTACCCAGTACCCAGCAACATTAAACTTTATATAATTGCTACTCATTTTTGTGTAAATATTAATTGCACACAATTAATATGTTTGTTTAATATTTTATGGTGCTCTCTATTTTAACTGTGCGTTAAATTTTTATGAGCAATTTAATCCAATTTCTTGATGTGTGGCCCCGCCGTTGTTTGGTTGCTCCTTCGCTATTCGTTAGCACTGATCCGATACTTTTTTTATAAATGCATTTGCCATGTTTTGCACAGATTCAGCCAATGAAATGTATATTAAATATTTGGCGTTTCGACGCTTAAGCGTAGATTTGCGTGTTGGGTCGTTGTCGTTGTCTTTGTCGTTGTCTTTGTCGTTGTCGTTAATAGAAAAATCGTATAAAAGTTTTAAATGTCTTTGTGGTATAAATGATTGCACAGAAATGTGTTAATAAATGTGTTTTTGCACTCTTATTGTACAATTGTGGGCAGCATGTTGGTTTTGATTTAGAGACGATGCCGTAGAAAGCAGATGTCTGAAGCCTTTTGTTTGCAGATAGTCTGAAGTTACCTGCGGTTGTGGAAAGTGGCAAAAGAAATGTTTCAATTAGTTTTAAATAACAATAAGTGTAATTAAAGAAAATCAAACTATTCTTTAAAACCAAAAGCTTAAAAAAAAGTTTTGCTTTGGGTTAATAATTTTTTTTTTAATAATTACCTCTAATTTATACGAAAATTTATTGATTTATTTATTTATTATTTAAGTGCCAGTTCATTTTGTTCGATAACTATTAAAACTTACTGTTAATACTTATTATTAAACCTCTTGCCATAAGAAATTTGATTTTCATTTTTATGAAGGAAGAGAAGGACTTAAACCTATAAAAAGATAACCCTCTGCAAAGACAGCTTCACATTAAGAAATAATAAATGTACACTATAACTATTCTTAAGCTTGTATCATATTTCCCCTTTTAAATTCAAAGAGCTTGAGATATTTATTCAATAATTTTCAAATGTAAAAATTTAAATAATTAAATAAAAAAAGGGAAATGAATTTTTTATGGAAAAGATGCCCAAAAAAATATTGAAACTGAAAACTTACTTTGTAAATATAAATCATAAAACGAAAGTGATTTGAAGCTCCATTAATATAAATTTCAAACAAATTTCCACTTTTCTGAAGACATTCTGTCAAGATTACAGAAATCTGCTTCCAGTACAATCGCTTTCGATTAAAACGAAACTCCCGCTTGACTAATGACAAGCTTTTGTGGTTCTCTAGTTGGAAGAATTTCCATTCTTTTGTGACAGTTTATTAAACAAGCGAACTTTGAAAGCAAATGATTGGCCTGTGGTGCGTGTTTACCAAGCTTTTAACCTTGAAAGCTGGAATAGTTTTTTTTTCTGGTAATTTCTTACTTTTAGTTGTTCCATTCTTTTTCTGTTAAGCCAAAAAGCAGAGGAAAAAACCTTAAATGCTTTAATATCTTAATTATTAAGCCTTCTATAAGTAATGAGTCTTAATAGAGGACGGAAACCCATCAAGTTGTCAATTTATATATGTACAATATATGCATGTATGTATAAAAAAGCAGAAAAAATAATTACTTTGGTTAAAGTGCTGCTACATGATGGTTAAATGCTTCCAGGAAAGTAATTTTGAATAAACAGAAAACAATTTCAGCCTTCTAAATGGAACAAAAAAAAAATATTTACTTATAATTTATATAAAGAAAAACAAATGACTTAAGCCACAAACGTCATCACACAACTCATCTGCAGTGCAAAACATTATTAAATATCAATTCTTATTTTTCATAAGGCCAAGATACTATTATTATTTTTTTAAGGTATTTTCACTAAAAATGACCATTAATTACAGAGTTTTTGTTGCTGGCTTTTTTTTGTTCTGCATCTTCGTTTATATTATGGGCCAGAGATTAACGCATCATAATTGCCATATCTAACATATGCGAGTATCATTAAAATTAACATTACTGGCGTAGAAACGAGAGCACAGAGCCCACCTGAAACTGCCACTTCAACATGCAATGCAAGGCATTAAAAGAGATAGATCAACAAACTTAAGTCTCATATCTTATCGATATGCAAGAACAAAAAACAAAAAAAAAGGAAAAAGGAAAAAGCAAAACAGCAACAACAGCAACGCAATTAAAAAACAAACAACAGCAAACAAAATAAAACAAACAAGCAAAGAAACACAGAGCAAACCGACAGACAGACGGACATTTAAATAAGCCAATAAACAGAATATTGCGGTATGCCAACAACACCAACAACACCAACAAAACATTTTATAATAATAATGAAATTATAGAACTCGAAGAAGTCGAAAAAAAACTCAACTACACAGAAAAAATGTAATTCGAAATTGCCTGAATTGTTCAGAGAACGGGCAACATTTCATTCCGTTCCATTCTCCTCAAATCTATCTGCACTCAACCCAACAAACGGAAACCATATGCACTTGCCAGCAATGAAGCAGGGCAAAAAAAAAACAACAAAAAAAAAAACAAATAGAATAGAAAAAAGAAGAATAAATGGGGAAAAAATATTATTCATACATATTTCTTTTATTTTTGTGTACAATTTCTATCTTTTTAAGTTGGGAAACAAATACACAACAGCCAACTACAGTATACGAAAACCTGTCTTACAAATAAAAATAAATATAGAAATATAGAAATATTGTAAAGCAAACGGCGGGACGGACGGATCCACCAAGTGGACGGACGTCTCATAAATGTAACGTCATCTGTACAAACGTACAAGTAGAGAACAGAGCCTACATGCATTCAAACATGGCCAGGGAAAAAGAACAACAAATATATTTTGTAGTTCTAGCCATGTTTTTCGAGCACATACTCGTCTTTTTCATTTGGTTTATGATGTTGCCCAAGTATGAGTTAAGAGCAGCCACGACGAGAGCAGGACGAAGCCTGCAAATTATGGCTGGAAAACATGAGGTGTTAAATCAAAAATATGAAAAACACTCACATTAGATTGTTTCTTTTTTCTTTTAATTTAAATGAAAAAGTTTTACATTTGGAAGGCCACTGACGGAGAAAAGCATCACAGAAATGTTTAACTGAAAAACTAAGTGGCAGTTTTACACTGGCTGAGGGAAAGAGTTCAGCGGTGTTCAAGCATTTCCACTAAAACTTTGACTGATCAATTAAATCAAGGAAAAATCTTCAGCTTCAGCTGTTTCAGAACTGAAAATAAAAGGTGGGGTGTATCATCTAAGACTGCCATCCAGTGGTGCACACTCTTCGTTTGTCAAATGGCTGCAGAACGCTGAACAGAAGTGTAAAAAAAAATCTCATGCTTTATGGGAAAATTTGTAGTGCAAAAATAAACTTAATTTGCAAAAAATACTGATCTTGTCCCAAAAGCAAACAAACAGACCTGACCATCCATGACCGGCCCGAATTCATTATTGCGAACAGTAAAAAAAAACTTTACAAAGAAAAGTTCATTTCTAGTCTCTAAATCTATCTCTATGTGATACGTTATATAGTACGTTTTGTTCAATGCCATCTTAAGTGGAAATATCGCATATCGAAATATGTAGTTTTCACAACTTTTAACTTTAAGAAGCTTTCAAGGAATATTTAGCCAAAGAAATTAATGCAATATCGTTTTTTTTAATTATTATTATTGTTATTAGTTATTTCATGAGAATGTGAAGAAGAAAATGTGCATTGAATTAAAACTAGTTCTTAAAAACTACCATTTTCAAAACCTTCAAGAGTTTCAAAGTGGCAAATGGTTTCTGCAGTCTTCGAGAATTTCCAAATGATTCAAGAAAAAAAATACTCGAATTTCCTGTAATCCCGAAAAAAATCTCTCGATTATATTTCCCTTTATTCAGAATAAGTAATTTTTTACATAATTTTATTAATTTTAAGTCAAATCTCAATTATTGTAGAGTCAAGCCAGGAATATAATTTTCCCCAGCACCAATACTGATGCAACCAAAAACATAAAAAAAGAACATTGAATTACAAAAAATTATAAAAAAAAAAAAAAATTAAAAATGAAAAATAAAACGACACACAGAAATGTAAAAATGTGATGATAAAAATTTGAACAGAAATGCATGCAGGCAGTAAGTCAAGCAGACACACATGCACCGCATGCTGCAAAAAACGCCAAGAAAAACTACAACAAAAACAAACAAAAAACAGCTATAAAGATCAGCTCAAACGGCAAGAAAATGATGTTCTTAATGTTAATGTTGACTGGCTATTTTTGTTGAACGACTGGCTACTAAAATGAATCCACCGGAATAAGCAACAACAATAAGGCCAAAACGGACTTGCACAGGCGAAAATAAGTGCGCGGAGCAGAGGGGACAAAACACAAGAATTAAAACTAAAACAGCATCAAGCTAAAAACTTAAATTGACAGAATGATTAAATATTTAGAAATTTAATTTAAATTGCAAAAAACAAAAGAGGGGAAAAACTCAGTTCCGACTGGAGGAAAATAGTAAATGAAATAATTATTTTAACCTTTTGTTGGTTTTGTGTTGCTTTATTAATTTCTTAAACAATTTTTATAACTTCTTTTGCCATAAACACTTTATAAACGTTAAGTTCAGAAATGATATGACAGGTTTTTTCTACAGATTTATTTGTGAAAAGAATGCGCTGGCTCTGGGAAAAAAGTGGTTAATCCAGCATTTCTTTTCATTTTTCCACTTCTTTATTAAGTTCTGTTTTGTTTTTCCTATTAACTTGGAGCCATCAGTCATTGCAATTTCTTTCTTTTTTGTTTTTGTTTTGTTTAACATTTAGCCAACTTAATAAACAATCAAGCAACCAACTGGCCGGGCGAGCGGCCGAGCGTCCGACCATGTCACTGAGAAGTGTCAAAAATGTTGCCTTGATTTGTGGTGTCACAAGTTAAACTATAAAAATTTCTTTTATTACAAATATTCGTTTTGTGAAATAGTTTTTGTTTCACACCGTTTCTCTCTATATTTAAGCTGGAAAGTATTTTTTTGTTTTATAATTATTGCAATTATAAGTACGCGGAAAAAAACGAGCAGCACTTTAATGGATCGCAATTAATGCGTAGATGGCGGATAATAAAATCGTTTCGCTCATAACGGTAAAACATTTTGTTATAATTTGGTGTGATTGAAGGCAGACAAATGACGGTTGACTGGCTGGCCTGAAGTGCTTGCAGCGAATTGTTAAGGTCTTGAAAATATTTTCCAACTTAATGACGGAACGGAATTCGGGTTTGGAGGTTTAGGAAAATTCTAAATGTGTCAGCGTGGAAAGAATTACTAGTATTTAAGGAAATTCCATTAAGGCGTGATTGGAAATCACGTGCTCAAAAAAAAAGAAGACAGGGAAAGCAGCGTTGCCTGCAACTGGTTCTAAATTGCGACAAATTCTTCATGATCGTTCCAATCAATATTGAAATAAAATAACGTTAGAGTCATAATTTTGTCCGGTATATTTTGTTCTTATTAGGAAATAGCTAAATAACTGTTTTTTAATTAAAAATTAGGTCAGGCTTCCTAAATTACTATTTATTTATTGTATGAAAATGATTTAATTTTAAATAAAAACAATACGAATAGTAAGTGGCTATAATTATTAATAAAAAAAAAAACATAACATTAGAAACACTGAACCGTTAATAAATATGTGTTTTTAGAAAGCCATTTAATATAATAAACATACGGGTCGCAACAATCTTTTTGATTTCCGATAATTTAAAATTATAACTGGCTTCGAAAACCAGAAACAACAACAGCAAATTGTTAATAAAACTCTTTTAAATTATGATTTTAATAGCAATCAGTTTTGTTTTCAGGCCTTTTGTCTTCCAGATTATTAACGATCTTGAACAAATTAAACTTAAAAATTTCAATCATCTAGACTGAAACAGAACCATTCGTTGGCTGTGAAAAGACTGCGCACAGCCGACCTCATCGGGAGAAATTTTTAGAGTTTTAAAGACGAACTGTTGATGGGCATACAAAAGTCCCAGCACGCCACAACACGATTTAACTTTTAGTTTTATTTACGATCACAAACGAAATAGAAACTGTAACGCATTTGAAATTAAATCATATAGAAAAAAAAAATATTTTAAAACAAAAAATTAACACATTTTTAGTAGAAAGAAAAAGGAAAAAGAAACCTGAAAAACAAAAATATTTATGACCAATAAATAAAACATGAAAGCCATTGAAAACGTTTTAAGTGGCATGAAAACTTATCAGCATAGTGCCCATTAAGAAAATGATAGAATTTTTCATTGAGTTGCTCAAGATTTTGATATCATTTAAATAACTTTTTTGAAAACACATAAATTCAAGAAGTTGTTGTAACAACTTTGGAAAACAGATTTTGACTAAACAAGTTTTTTCCCCTTAATTTTCGATACCAAATGAGGAAATTTCCACAGTAGAGTATGAAAACGTTTCATGGTATTTTGTTTTTTACTTGAAACCAATTGGGCCAGGTTGGCATGGTTTTGACCGCAAGCACAAAGAATCGTTTGTCGCTCCCTGCCATTCTTTGCTATAGCGAACACTTTGCAATTACTTTTTCCGTTAAAATTTTCTTTGACTGTTTCAATTTACGCTCCAGAAAACTGTTAATTATTGTATAATTTTAACGAGCAGATTTTTGTGCCAGATGAAATCCTAAAAATAATATGCAATTTTCGTGAGTTTCGACAATCTTCAAGTAGGATACGTGATGGTCTGACTGCAGGGTTTAGATCAAGGGTCAGTTTCTTTTTTTTTTTTTTTTGTATTTGTTGATGTTTATTTCACAGAAAATTATAGTTTTATATTGATCAGTTGACCAATAAATCCATAATACGGTTCTCTTTTTCATGTATTCAGAGTGAGCAAAAACTATATTGTTTTCTCTTCGTATAAACAATTTCCAAAACTTCTTGTTGTTGTTGCACAGTGAATGCATTTTAGTTTCACTAGTTGCCTGAATATTTGTGCATTCGCAATGCAAAAACTGTGCCAGAGATGTTGTATGATGTTCCAACAGATCTGTTTCAAATTTGAAATGATTTTCTGGGATCTTATGAAAAGAAAACCCTTCACACCAATCCGCCTCGTATTTTCCTTGAATACCTTTAAATTTTAAAACTTTTCTTTATGTTTCCGACAAGTTTGAGCTTTTTATTGAAATTATTAACGTTCTATGTATGGTTTTATTTTCTAACTTCAGTTCTGTTAAGTTTAAGTAAAAAAAAATATTATGGTTTTTTTTTTGAAGCATTTTATTTTTTGTTGTTGTTGTTGTTTTGTTTGTTTGCCAATAATAATTGAAACTAAATAAGGAAATCTTGAATGAGAGGTTTTGATAAATGCACAAGGTTTTAATAACATTAAATTGCAGAAAAACCATATAAAGACAACAATGACGCCAAGTCACTTGTGAATAGTTGAAAAAAATAAATAAAAAATTTGGCGGATAGAAAAAAAACAAAATACCGTATTTTAGGAATAGCAAATTTAACACGGTGGGACAAGTACAGGATATTGATGATGGCAAACATGGAACGGTGTGAATGTCCAAGAAGAAAAAAAAAACGATTTCCAACACTTTCATGACATGTTGTGACATGACCGTATTAGATTTTCGTCCCCACAGTAGTTTTGTGCCACTATAAATATCTTCTCGCCTGCGAAAGTTGTAACATAATTGAATGAAATAATAATGTCAAAGTAAATGGCCAAACACCAAAAGATAGAGACTCGAACGTGACATTATGGGCAGTAGTTTTCACGATGTCGCGGTGTAAACGGGGATTTTGAAAACAACTCAACACAGTTATATAGTGAATTAAGCTTTGCACAAGTTTTTGCATCTATAGTTTGGCTCTGTGTGTCACATCTCCAACGTGACATTATTTCCATAATCATTCAGTGGAAAAACAATTGGTATTCCTTAATTAAATATCAAAAAATGGACATTTTGAACATAAATTAAATTAATTTCTTGAATGCTGAAGGGCCTGCTTTGATCACTATTCAACAAAACGAAATAACGAGATTTTTAAGCAAACAGCTGTAATAAGAAACTGCATTCGTACAAATTGGCAGACTTCTTGATCATCTTATGGTTGAATTAATTACATTAAATAAAAATCTAAATACTTTTCTATAGGGATAACGTAAAGTTGGCAGTTTTTAACAACTTTTATTTAGTGTTTTTGGCCATTTGTGAGGGGAAAAATTGGACTAAATTTGATTCTCTTACTTCTATCAAAAAATAATTGTCAAGTTTCTGCTTTCTGTGTGAATGCAAATCTGTACAGAATTTTGGCCAAATCAATAGAAAAATAAGTCTTCCGTGAACCAGCAACTATTTGCACTGAAATCTTTCAAAATTCTGCATTGAAAGAGCTTCATCTGAAACAAGTTTTATGAAATTTCTTGCTGTGTTTTTACTATATACTTCAATAAATCAGTCTGGCTTTTAACTCACATTAAATGCCTTCAAAATCTTGCGTTGCGATCATTTAACACTAGAAGCTTAAATGCCTGACATAAATTAAAATAAAGACCATAATTCGTTATCTATATAACAAATATATTTCATTATTCTTGGATATGCAAACAGTTGATTAATCTTTGGCACAGAGAAAAACGAAAAGGAAATGAACTTGAAACAAAACACATTAAACGACCTGATAAGTACTTATACCCACTGTGCGTAAAGTGGAGAAAAAATAAAATATACAAATCCTAAAACAACAAAAATAATATAGTTAATGGACCTTTATTAAAGAATAAGGTACCAGACATTTGTATGGCGAGAAGGTATAGACTTAAAACTAACCCAACTACATACACACACACACACACACACACACACACACATACATACGAGCACATATTGCCATTCCTTCATTTTCTCTCTTGATTATAAATGTAAGTCAGCAAATGCTAAACCAACCCACGCCTCACACACACACACACACACACGCACACATACAACGTTTTATATGTGTATCATGAACAGAATGCAAAAGCGCTTGCCAATCTAGAGGACTCTGATATAAAAAATAATACGAGTACTATTTCAGCATTATAAGTTTCTTTTTTCTATATGTGCCAAGTTCTTTTCTTTTTCCTACACACATACACACACACACACACGTACATACATACGTACGAGTGCATTCCCAGGCACGAAAATCGCATACTCGTCGCAGTTAAATGCTAACAATACAAGGTTAAGATTAAGAATTACAATTTTTTATTTGCAATTTTGAATTTTGCATTTGTTTTTTTTGTTTTTTTATTCTGTTTGTTTTTTGTGTTTTGTTTTTTTTTTTTTGTGAAAAGAATTTTATAGAGTTGTGGCGAGTATTTAGCCACAGTTTTAGGTTTTGTTGTTTTATTATCGTCTATTTGGCTGTTCTGCTCCTTCCTCCATTCCATTCGGCTTATTGTGGTCTTTGGCATTACCGAAGGAATGAGTAGTTGAGAGTTAAATACTGTGATATGCAAAAGGGATATTAATAACATGCCAAGAGCTTTTATGTTATGCTAATAAAATTACAATTTAATATGAGTCAAGATAAGTTAAAGCACCAGGAATTGAAAACAAAATCAAGGAATTCAGCTAGAAGCCAATTCACATACAGCACGCAAATACGTTTGTTTGGCATTAAGAGATTTAAGACAAATGAAAATGAATTATTTAGGTTGGGGGGGTTTTTTTTTTTGCTGAACAACAGCAAGACTGCAAGAACTGCCATGCACTGTACGAATAGGGCCAAACATAAAGCAGGGGGGAATGTGTTCAGAAATGTATAAAAAGAAAATCGTTAAAAAAGAAAACAAAACAAGAGATGACAGAAGACAATTAAATTTAATTCCTTTCGAATGTTTAACAATTAATTAGATAATGGGATGTAGGAGAACACGAGCAACGCAAGCAGGCATTTAATTAAGATGTATTGAAAACCATTTAGAATCACTGAAAGTAATTGAGGAGTGACTGGCAACAGGACGACTGTTTGTGTTTCATTTATTTTTTTAAAGTACTAAAAGTTACATTTTTGCCAAAGGTACCGGTTTTGCAAAATGGTTGGTTTCTTAAAAAATACTTATTGCAAAAACAGATTTTTTTCAAAATAATTTCTTGTTTAAAATGTGTTGTTTTTCACAAAGAATAATTCTTGCAATAACCAAACAAGTTCTCAGGCTGATAAAGTCTTTGTTTTTGCCGCCCACTGTCACAAGAAACTTTCAGCTGATGTCAACCATTTGTCTGGAATAACATTTTGTTTTCACTGGGAGATTTCCCCAATGCGATCCGTTCCAAAATTCATTTATGTCAGCAGCTGACAATATTTTGCTGCTCTTACATCAAAAATATTGTTGCTTAATTTTGTGAAAATATGGCTTTTTCCAATTTTTAAGTTTCAAAAAACCTTTTTGCAGGCTTAGAAAAAAATTATAGTACGACAAAGAAGGACACGTTCTTGAAATGGTCTACTAAACACTTTCTATTTGTTGTAATGTTGTAGTTGTCGTAAATAAACTTTGATTTAACCACTTCGAACTGTTTGTTAAGGGGGATTTAGACGGTAATACAAGTCGTACGTAAAACTACAGAAAAAAGAAAAATCATATGTAAAAGTTTCATCCGTATTTTCCCTCTGTGCCAAATGGTTTCATGACATATTTAATTTAGACGATACCATTCGGGCTCTTCTACTCAAATATTTGACTTATCGTACGACTTGTATTATCGTCTAAGTCCGCTTTTAGGAAAACTCAAGGTGAAACATGAAAAAAAAGCAAAATTAAAATCTTAATTATTAAATCAATTCATGCTGAAACTATTCCGAACTAAATTATTGTTCTTACGAGCCATAAAAATATTGTTCTGCGGACAGCCGGTGCAAATGAGTGACTGACAGAAGTACCAAAGCCCGCAATAGACGCAACATTGTAACTTGAAATGCTGTCTAATTTCATTTGTTCGTCAAACTTTTATGTCAATTTATTTGGAAAATGTGGTCGCGACTTCGTTCTGTTTGGAAATTTAAAAAAAAAATCGTTTCCATTTTTTTAAGTAATTTTACATCTAAAAATCTAAACAATTTATTTTAAATATGTATTTTCTTCAGCAACATTAACAATTTTGTCATAAATAAAAGATAAAAAAACATAATAATATTCATTTAATGTAGAACAACCCCCGTAAAGACGAAATAAGAATATAATTCAGCCGAGTATGTCACAAATTGTTTTTGAATAAATTATTCACTTTAATGCTATTCGTGGTGGCAGGCTCGCAACACTATTTAATTCCAATCAATTTATAATCTATAGAAATATACAGTTTTCCATTAATTAAGTAAAACTGCGGTAAAACATTTTAGTTTCACCAACAAAAAAGGTAAAAAAGAAATGAAAAACACGCCGTTTTGTTGGTGCGTAGACGAAAATCGACCTCTAATTACGGAACATGTTGGCCAGTAAAAATGTTTTGTAAAGTTTAAAACTACCTGCAGCCCGAATGGGCAGTCGATAGCAGACTGATAACAATGGTGGCGTGTAACGATTTCAAACCGCCTAATATTTGTTTAATAAGTTTCTGGTGAATTCTGGAAACCACTATATAGTTTTGGCTGTGTTCGGACCTCATATGAAATTATATTTCTGGCATGCGAGTGTGTTCTTTTCGGCAACAGAATGACTAAGACTTTCTGTTCGGTATGTGTTCCTTTTGCGCTTTATTTATCTTTTCATTATGTGCTCAAGTTTGTTAAAGAACGAATAAATCGATGTTTAAAAAAGAAGTCTTTTTTGATCTTTTCGGCATGATAAGACTGTAACGAAAACAACCGCTCAAACAAAACAAAAACAAAAACAAAAAAAAAAACAAAACCAAAAAGTAGACAAAGTTGAGAACAACAATAACGAAGACAAAAAAGCCAGTTAAAGTATTATTAAGAAAAAACAAAAAAAAAAAAATAAACCAGAAAATATTTGATGAGATTTTTTTTGTGCATCATAATTGTATTGTTGGTATTTTTTTTCATTCTTGCTTTCCGTATAAATTTTAAACTAAATTACAGTTTACAAGACCGAGGACGCAGAAGAAAAATGTTAAAAGTTCTTTTTTGTTATTGCTGTTAGTCAGACTTAAAAATTTTGATAAATGAGTTTTTCTTTTATTTCATTTATCACACTTTCATGTCGAAAAAGTTCTTATCTCTTAGGAAAATCGAAAAGGAATTTAAATATTAAAAATGTATTAAGTTCGTGCTGATAACTTAAGTCTATAATTTGGACGGAACATTAGACCGGAATATTGTGATTATAAGATTTTCTGTTATGTGAAAGAGTTTTGTTTTATTAGATTTCTTGCACTGTAAGTGGCACAATATTTTGATATTTTCCGTTAACAATTAAGTGGAAAACTTCCAAACGAAGCAACCCAGAGGCCTGAATAATGGACAAGAAAATATACCATATGAAATTGCTGAAATGGCGTTTGAAAATTCAGCCCTCGATAAGGCAAAAATTAGAAGTGTCGGACTCGGTTTGACAACCTTAATTATTGGATTCTATTAAACCGATAGATACAAAATAGTACCTCAACAATGTGATTGGCAAAATCCTTACACATCGCAACTATTAGACAAATCTGGCCGCGTTTGGAATTCAACTAATTGCCCGCTCAAGTCTGTCATCTGCCGTAGTCTTTGCTCCAGGAATTTGTATTCTTAACCAACAATTATCTATCGATTGCCAGTATTCTAAGTATTTTGTTAAATAAAATTGTAATTTAATGTTTTATTTTAAGCATAATTTTTATTTTATCTTATCTTGTTGCTTAATGCTGCTCTAGCGTGAGAATTTCTGTAGCAATTTAGAGTTGTAAATAAGAAGACAACAATTTCATTTTCATTTCACATTTAGCAGCGCTTAATTCATACAAATATTTAATAAAATCATAAACCATTTAATCAACATGAAAGTAAAAAATATTGCATGTTGATTTCTTTTCACTTTATTTCGTTTAGCAGCTTTTTTTCCTCTTGAAAACAGCAAACTTGTGCAGGCTTGCATGTTAAAATGCATAAATTGTTGAACAAACATTAATTAACAGCAGTTGCTTTAGCTAATTGCGGCATACAAACAAGAGGCTTCTAAATTAATTAAGTAAAATGAAATGAATAAAACCTCAAAACTTGAGCTTTTGGCAAATTACTTAAGCTTTTGGCTCCAAATTACAATAACAGAGTACAACAAGTGAAATTCTTAAAATATTATCTCAGCATTTGTCTCTGGTCTTGGCAAAAACAAACCAAAAATACCAACCACAAATATAAAAAAAATGCAGCTCAATTAATTATTTAAATAAGTTTTCTTTTTATTAACATATTGAGCTTTTCTGTTCAAGAAACAAATTTTTTTAATTAAACTATAATTAATCTTATGAATTGTGGTTTTAGCCACTAACGGGTGTTTGTTGTTTTTCCACCCGTGTGTTTTTGTGCTGAAAACAAAAGACTTAAGTAGCAAACTGGTTTTCGTGTTCACCAACACCCCTGCTTTCTGTCATTTCTCTATCAGTGTTCAGTTGTGGTTGTTGCTGTTGCTGTTGCTGTTGTTGCTTTGTTGCTTTTTAATTGATATGAAAAACTAAACGTATTACGAAACCAAACAAATCCATAAGACATCATTCTATTTCAAGCGAACCATAAATTATTGGACACAAATATTTAATCTTAAATATCAATAATTCTCTAAAACGAATAGATAGAACTTAAGTCGGCTATACAGTGGCTATCAAATGGAATAAAATGAAAAGAAAAACTCACAATAGTCGTAGGTATTGGGGGTTGCTTATTATTAAGGCATTACAAAACTACAATGCGATTGTGGTGTTGTGCGAGAAAGGGAAAAACTGTAACGATTTTAAAAAGAATTACTTCCGTTTCTCATCCATCAATTTTGATTTGCCTCAAATGTGTAATTAAGGAATTAAATAAATGTATGTGTGTCAGTTTAATGAAAATAAAACTATATTAAGGGCCGGTCGTAGATCCGCCGACATGAAGAACGGAAATCGGAGTAAAAGCAGACCAACCGACTTAATCGTGTGACGTCGTTATGCCTTAAGAGTGAGCATGAGCAAAATACTGGCCTTTTGGGGGGGCAGCTGACAAATTAACTACAATTGTTTCTTTCCAGATGATGTTCTAAGAAACATTGCAGCCAACACGTTTGTAGTCTTATAATTGCGCTTAAGGTGGTTGGTCTAATCTCATTTTTGTTCATCTTCTTTAGCAAAAACTTTGCTATAACACTTTAAAGAGTTTGAGCATCAATTAGAAGTAGAAATTTGCAAAGAAATGAAAAGCAGTTTGAGTTTAAAGTACAAAATACTTTTTAAAAACTAAAAGTGGGTTAAAAATGTTTTTCTTTTCATATTATTTCTGTTACTGATTAAATTGGCCTACAGTTTTTTGGATACATTAATACAGGAACAACAAAACAGAACTTAGACTCTTGTTAGTTTTTTGCTCCTCAAAAAATTTTGTAAGCCCACATTTTGTCGTCTTCGCTGGCAAATAATTTACTTATCGGACGAAAAATGTGAAACTGTTGAGTTTCTTTTTCAAAATTTATATACGACTACCTGGCATTATGTAGTGGAAACTTGCTCTGATTTTCACGCGAATAAAATCACAGGCAAAATCTTTTAAATATATGTTGCTCTACATTTTCCTGCAGTGGCGAGAACAATCCATGCTCAGGGACACTAATGACGGGGCATTTAGATGACCATTCTTTAGTGGTTGAACATTTTCTTATGCCAGCTATTGTTTCCCAGTAAATTTACAAAAAGAGCAGACAAATTATATGTGTAAATGTAGATGGGAGAATCTTCTTGTTAAACGTTTATTTGAATCAGAACATTTTTTTATATATTTTTTTCTCTTAATTTTCTTTTGAATGGATGCAGCAATAAACTGAAAGTTTTCGTATGCAGATACACATATTTATTTATTGATTATTATATTCCCCACTTTTTGTGTTAATACACACTGTGTGTGTGTGTGTGTGTGTGTGGATGAATGAAATTTCTAACATCAATTAATATTCATAAGAAATACAGACAAACACACACACACACAGCACCACCACCACCACCATCATTGATTGGATTGTTGGAGACAGGTTAGGAAAATTAATAGCTTTCAATTTGAATATTTTTTAGTCTGCATAAATAAAATCATTGCAAATTTAATGATCGTGGAAATTGTGATAGAAAACTAAAACATGCTCTGAAATATGTTTAACAAAAGTGTTAGTTTTACATTAGTTTTGTGTTTGCGCAGCGTTTGCCGACGAGGAAGTCTGGTTGGTGTTTTACAATAACTAATGATTTACAATTAAATGGCAGTTTCTAGAACTCACTCGTTGGCTTTTATATAAAATAAATGCGTTTAAAAGTTGGGCGTTAAGGATTTTATTTTGTGCTCTTTCCCTTTCATTTCATGAAACGTTTGTCAAACACTGAAAGTAGAAGTTCTGAAATATTTATTTTCAGTTCTTATCTTATTTATGTGTTTTGCAGAGATATGCATGTATTGTTTTTTTTTTATTTTAGTTTTAATTTATTATACAGATATTTATTGTTTGCATTTGGTTTATCGTTTTACTTTGTGCATATGAATTTCATAGAAACGAACTGGGTTTTTCTTTTCTGCACATAAAGTAATTATTTATTCCTCTCACACTTTAACTCAGTTACAAGTCAATAATCATAATATTTGCTGCAGTTCTCTGCTTTCGCACAACAACCAGCTTTTTGTTGGGATTTTTTTCTTAGCATTTGTTGAATGTATGAACGAGTATAATGACATTTCCGTGCCTGGAACATTAACTTCTGCTATCGCCTTAAATATGCCGGGCATTAAAAGACTTAAAATTATGAAAATTGTTATTTGACAAAACGTTTCGTTTTGTGCGCTGAAATGAGAAGTTCGTACTCGTATAGAAGAATGTCATTTGTAATATTTAGAAAACGCAACTCGTAATCAAATGATAGAGCAAAGCGACACCGACTGGTTATTCCTTTGAAAATCACCAGCCTGGTGGACGGCACTACCACCGTTCGCTGGCAGACTTTTCATAGAACTTTTCCAAAAGCTTAAACACATTTAATTTTGTTTTAGACCCGTAGTGGTCTTAAGCTGTAAGTTTTTGACGAAAGAAAATTCAGACAAAATTTCAATAAACATATTTTCTGATCCAATAAACAACGTTTTTGTTTTATGACAAACTTGAAGTTTGAGTTCCCAACAAAAATGCTTTTCGTGATCCATAAAATGAAAACTTCGCTAATACAGAGACGATTTGACTAGAATTGGCCGAAAAAATGTTTGTTTAGGAGAAAACGATTTTTTTTTCAGGATTTCGAAATAATATTTTAGTTGTTTCAGTGAAAATGTTTTGTTGAATACGAAACAGCTCTAGCGGAAGTTTTTTCCCTCAATAAAAGTAATATAATGTTTTTAAAACTAAATAATTCGCTGATTTTTTGATAAACAACAAACATCTTTAATCCCAGAGAGGGATAATTTTCTCCAAGAACACTTTTTAAAATTTAGTTTTCTTTAAAATTTACCCATTCATCTTGACATTTTTCTCTCTCCCTCAACAGTCAAATAAGCAAAAATTACCATCAAGCCTTAACTAACCGGTTTCATTTTGTTTCTATTGCAGATTTTTCCAGAACCCTTATGGCCTGCCGTTTTCATTTATCCCAGCTACAGGCAGCCACATCATGAACCATAAAATTGAGCCTTTTCCATTCAAAAGGACTTAACGATTTCCAGCCAATTGGAATTTCCGCAACAGCTTGAGTAGCTGCACAGCTCTATGAAATAGAGCAAAAGCTGCTTAAATGAACAAAAGACAGACAAAAGACTCACAATCCCACAATTCAAATTTCATAATTGAAATCGGCGAAAATATAAAACAAGCAGCCACCACAATCCCAAAAATGGCAAAAGCTGAGCAGCCATCAAAAACGACTGAAAACAAATTAAGTTTTAAAGCCAAAACAAATACAAATACTTTTATCAAACTGAAAAAACCAACAGAATACAGCATGAATCATCGGTATCGGCGAAGAGGTGGCCCGCAACGACGGTCCCCGAATGTGAAACCCACCCGCAGTCATTGGTCCTGGCCATTATTAGTAGTTCTGGGAATTTTTACACAAAATTTTAGTTTAACGGAAGCCGAACTGGTGAGAGAGCTGGATGTGTCGGAAGGTGTGCCGGTGGGCCATCAAATCGGTTATATAGGCGAACAGTTGCCGGGCGTGGACAGTGGTCCGCCATATTTGATTGTGCCCGTACCGGGCAGCGGCGTAGACACGGACTTGGCCATTGACCATACCACGGGCGAAATAAGAACAAAAGTGCGTTTAGATCGGGAAACAAGAGCCTCCTATAGTCTGGTGGCCATACCGCTAAGTGGCGAGAATGTGCGCGTTCTAATACGAGTTCATGACGAAAACGATAACGCTCCTACGTTTCCGGCGGCGGTAATGAATATTGAGTTTCCCGAAAACACTCCCAGAGATGTTAAAAGGACGTTACATCCGGCGCGTGATCTCGATCTGGGTCGCTTTAATACACAACGTTATAATATCGTGTCGGGTAATACGAACAATGCATTTCGCCTCTCGTCGCATCGCGAACGTGATGGTGTCCTTTATTTGGACTTACAAATCAATGGTTTCTTGGATCGCGAGACCACACCGTTCTACAGCCTAGTAATAGAGGCTCTGGATGGTGGAAGTCCACCCTTGAGGGGTCAAATGACTGTTAACATCACCATACAAGATGTGAACGACAATCAGCCGATCTTCAACCAGAGTCGTTACTTCGCCACTGTGGCGGAAAATGCCACCGTGGGCACCATGGTGTTGCAGGTCTATGCAAGCGATAGCGATGCCGAAGACAACGGTCTGGTGGAATATTCCATTAATCGCCGTCAAAGTGACAGAGAACAAATGTTTCGCATAGACGCAAAAAGTGGCTGGATTTCGGTAAACAAACCTCTAGATTTTGAAACAAAAGAGCTGCATGAACTGGTGGTAGTGGCTAAAGATCATAGTGAAACCCCTTTGGAGACCACCGCTTTTGTTTCTATCAAGGTGACGGATGTCAATGACAACCAGCCCACCATAAATGTTATTTTTCTGAGTGACGACGCTACACCCAAAATATCAGAATCTGCCGAGCCGGGCGAATTCGTCGCCAGAATATCGGTACATGACCCCGACTCCAAAACGGAATACGCCAATGTAAATGTGTCGCTTAACGGCGGCGATGGCCATTTTGGCTTAACCACCAGAGACAACATCATATATCTTGTAATTGTGAATATTACATTGGACAGGGAACACACTCCCAACTACACGCTTTCCGTGGTGGCTACCGACAATGGTTCACCGCCTTTGCATGCCTCCAAAACCATACACTTGCGCGTCACCGACATCAACGACAACGCTCCCGAGTTTGAGCGCCAAATCTATCAGGCCAATGTTATGGAAATTTCTGATCCTGGCACTTCAGTTATACAAGTTTTCGCCTATGATCGCGACGAAGGCAATAACTCGGCTGTGACTTTTAGTCTCCTCGATACTCCTGATTCTCATTCGCAATGGTTTGTGATAGACGAGTACACAGGCTTGATAACGACAAGGACACACATCGACTGCGAAACGGAACCGGTGCCTCAGCTTATAGTTGTGGCGCACGACAATGGCCACCCGCCTCTGTCGTCGACGGCAACAGTCTTGGTGACCATACACGACGTCAACGACAACGAACCGATATTCGAACAGAGCTACTATAATGTTACAGTTGCGGAAAATGAGGCGAAGGGAAGGTGCATTTTAAAGGTAAGTGATGAATAAAGCAAATCAGGTGTTGGATTGAATAAGAAAGAAATGCCGTGTTGACGGTAGATTCTCATTCAGGCAAAACGTGTTTTAGATTTTCCCGGTGAGCAAGACGCTACTTGTTTGAAATATATGTATATCATGCTAAAGTATTTTGGCAATATTGATGCTTTAATCAGTTCGCTTGTTTGTAATATGTTGAATTGAACCTTCTATAAGAAACGTGTTGGTGAAGCAGACTCAGTTTGGGATTTGGGTGGTTCTAGTCATTGACTGTCAACCACACTGCAAATAAACTATTCGATCTACCAGTATTTGATTTATATAACAGAATATAAACCCGCAAAGTTTGTTGTGGGTCGAATATTTTACTAGCTCGTCTATCGGGATAGTTTGATGTGTGCGAAGGACAACTGAAACTTGCTTGTCGGCAGCAAGAAGACTCTGGTAGGAATCGAACCTACGACCATTAAAATTTTGGTCGGCTACTCCGTCGAAGCAGTTTGTTTTTTCCTTACGACGAGTGAGTGTCCTGTGCAGGACACGTTCTCAGAAGATGAGCCACCGACTAGATCTGAGATTCAACAAAATGAAAATTAAGTTTTGGGGGTTTCTAAAAAGTTTTTGACCTTCGAAAAATTTATCACTGTCGCCAGTTCTTATTCGCAACAACCGAATTAATAATCTGCTTTCAAACAAATCATGGCCTCTATTCCAGTTGTCTGTAATTTGTTTCCATACAACTGTGAAATCTTAGTCTGTCTTCATACTCTTTGGCGAACAACAGAATATTCCATTTTGCTGCAGCTTAAATTATACAATTCAAGTTGTTGTTGTTTCTCTTAGTATTTGTTGTTGGCTTTCATCAGCGAAATTCATCAAAAGTCAATAACGGAGGTCAGTTTTGATTGTTTCCAAAGAAATTATGAGGTCCTAAAAATTAAAGAATTATATATAAATTTCTTTAACCTCTTATAATATTTCTGCGGTGATTGTTGGTGTTGCTGTTGCTGTTGCTGTTGCTGTTGTTTTAGTGCAAAAACCAAAAATCAATATATAATTTCCATCAGTGTTGCCCCAACCGAACGTGGTTTGTGTAGTATTTTGACGAAGCTGCAACAAAACAATGCTAAAAATGCTGCAGCGAGTGAGAACAAAAGACATGTTTCGACTTTTTGGCATTGTTCTTGAAATTTTTTTGGTGGTTTGTTTAATTTCTTACTGAATCGAACATGAGGACGGAAAAAACGACAAAACCAAAAACATCTTCACTAAAAAGTTGATTTTTTCATATTTCGGTGTTTTTTTTTGTTCTGCTTCCTCTTCTTCTTCAGTTAAATAAATGTTGTTTTAAGAAAACCAAAAAACAGAAAATAAAATTGCAAAAGTAAAACAAACAAACTTTTAAAATGAAATAAGAAATGAGAAAAATACATAAAATATACAACTTGAATTGTTAGAGATGGATGGATGGATGGATGGATGGATGGATGGATGATGGGCCAAAAGCATTCATGCTTTGGATGGATTGGTGGCTGGCTGAATGCTGGTGGATGCACGTTTTGTGCAATATGAATTGTTGACTGTTAAGAAGTTTGAGTGGAAATCGTCAAAAATTTATCATGTTGTTGCAGCCACGAAACCAGTAATTTTTTTGTTTTATATTTTACTGTTTTAGTGCCAAAAAAAAAAAAAAAAAAAAAAAAAAAAAAAAAAAAAAAAAAAAAACCCAACAACAAAACAAACAAACAAAAAAAATAAAAAACTAAAAAGCATCAGAAATGAAAAATCCAAAACGTACAACTGCCGCCTTGTACGATATGTGGTTAATTTCGTTTATTGTTGTAGCTAATGTGATGTCTTACCAACACTGGCACACACACTGGCACAACATTAAATGTTGGGCTTAAAGTTTTTGAAACGGGACGGGGGAGCAAATTACCCTTTGGGGCGGCTGCGAATGGCATTTGAAATGGGGATAATTGCATTGGCATGGTGGTTAATATTAAAAACTCAATTCTTATTGTTGGCTTTTATACGACTGTATGGCCGTATAACTATAACTGTCTGTTTGCCTGCTTGTCTGTCTGTCTGCTTGTCTGTCTGTCCTCCTGTTTGATTCTACCTACATTTAAGTTCTCCGAAGGTTTCTTTCTTGTTTATGTGGTTTTTTTTTCTCCTTTTCATTTCATATCAACTCATACATTTATATTTTTGGCTGTTATTATTATCATTATGGTTGTTCGTTTGCTTGATTTGGTATGAGATGCCTCCTGTAAAACGTTCATATAAAAATTATTTTATTATGGGTTTCTTGGTAGTTTGGCGATTTTTTGCTTTCCCTCACTTGTGCTGCCCATAAACTTGTACTAATGCTAATAATATAAGTTTAAATTATGTTCTTGCTTTCGCATTATGTATTTGTTTTTCTGTGTGTCTCTGCTGTTTGATTTGTTTTCGTAGTAGAGGTTGATTTCAACAAATTTGAAATAAATATATAATTGGTCTCATGGTGGTGAGGCTTCCGCTGTCTATATGGGTTTTTAATTTTATTCATTTATGAACAAAAATTTTATAACAAATAATATGATATATTTTTGTTTTTTTTTCCCTTAAACTAAAGTAGGTTATCATTAAAGAAATTATGGGAATAGGTTTTTGCTGGAAGCCACAAAAGCTGTAGACTGAATTTAATTGGTGTGTAACATTTTAAAAGATAAACTAAACTGATGTGTTGAAGCAAAACAAAAATTGTTATAAATTCACTCAACATTCCTGCAGATACATAAATAAATTGATAGAATAAATTTCTTTATAAAATGAAGTTTTCAAAGGCAATTTTAGTACCTTAATCTAAATTACCGGCAAGGGTTCATCTCTTTAAAATAAAATTTTTTGAATCCAAATTATGTGTGGTTTTTCTCTAACCGTACCTTTTTAAGAGATATTTTTAAAGTTAAATTTTTTTGAAAAAGTTTTTTAAAAATATATTTTTTTGAAAAAGTACTTTTCTGAAAAGCTACCGTTTTTTAAAAAGTACTTATTTTTAAAGATATTTTTTTAAAGCTATTTCTTTAAAAGGTAATTTTTTTAAAGAAACTTTTTAAAAAGTACTTTTTTTTAAAAGGTATCTATTTTACCAGGTCCTATTTTTAAAAGTATTTTTTTTTCTACAAAATGCCTTTTCCGAAACGTACTTTTCTTACAAGGTACTTTATTCCAAACCTTTTTTGCCAAGAAGGTACTTTTTACAAAAAATAATATCTTAAAAGGTACTTTAGATAAAATATAGTTTTTTCAAAAGATATTTGATAAAACTGTTTATTTTTAAATGGTAGTTTTCTAAAAGGTACCAGTTTTAAAAGGTACTTTTTATCGAACATATTTATTTAAAAAAATACTTCTTTTAATAGTTACTTTCTAAAAGATTTACTTTATTTTGAAAAGGTATATATTTTCACTTGTTAATTGTACTGTTTTAAAAGCTAATTTTTTGCATAGACTACTTTTTTTGAAAGATAATATTTTTGCAGGTGTTTTACATATTTTTTAAATATTTTTTCTTTGGCACAACACCTCGTGTTTCCGATCATCATAACAATAATTGAACGTAAATTTAAAAAGAAACACTCATTGTATAATTAATTCTATTTTAAGATCATCTATTTAAAAGTACTTTCTTGATGTTATTCTATATTTGAACAGCATTTAAAGGGGCATTTCTTTGTCGTAAAATGAATGGTCTGCTAAATTAAAAAATCATTATGCAAATTATACTTGATACATTTTTGCCATCAGTTCGTTTAAGAGACAACATAATTCGGGCTCTGATGTATAACAAAAATAAAAACGAACTAAACGAAAATAGCACATTAAAAAGTTACACGCAAATTACATACGATAATGGCAAAATGGCGATAGAAAGAGGTACAAAAGCCGAGTTCAGTATCTAGAGGAAATGGTCTTGCAAAATTCAAAACTTTTGCACTACATGTTGTTCAGTAAAGTACGAGTATTTGTTAAAAGAATTATCTTATTCAACAACAAAATATAATGGTATTTTAGGCGCTCTTCTGCAAGTCTTCTTGGCCCAAACAAAAACAGGGCTTCTCTGAACAAATCTACGTCGTCGTATTGCAAAATAGAATAAATGGTGCGAGTAGTGGTAGTTTTTGCGTGCAGCGACGGGCGACTTTAAATTTAACTGACAAACTATCAGACCGACTGACAGACTGGCGTGCTTGTCTTTGCTTAAGAAATATCTTTTCTGTGGAGTACTTCAAATAATTATAAGTCAGAAGGAAAATTTTATTTGTTTAAAGTGCGAATAAATGGGTTTTCGTTTTCTTTTGTACTCTTCTATTCTTTGCTTTAAATATGTGGGAAAAGTTTTATGAAAATCTTTTATATTTGTTGGCAAAGAAATTAATAAAAAATTGTGGGTTACACATTTTGCTTTTACGTACACATTTTATGTAGCAGCTCTGGGAGTTGAAGAGCTGTTTTGAAATTACTCTCAAGAAAGGGAAACATGCAATCTAGAAAATACTAGTAGGGTCTGCTACAAAAGGGTTCCTTTAACCAAATTCTAGTTAAGTGCAGAGGAAAATAGTTTTCTTATGTGTTTTGTAATATTTACGAACAAACACATTCTCCAATGCGCTCGTTTGAAAAATCTAACTTTTGAAAATGTGCCTTTTTTATAAAAAGTAACTTCTCGCTTAAAACGCTGATTTTTAAGAAAACATCTGTAAAAAGTATCCTTAAGAAAAGGTGCGTTTTAAAACAGGAATACAATTTAGTAAATAACCTATTTTAAATAAAATACCTTTTCAATAAAAAGTATCTTTAAAAAACTTTTGTTGTCCTGGTAAAGTACCCTTCAAAAAGTTCGCTTTGCAGCAGAGCTTTCTAAAACAATAATTTTTTAAGTGCATTATAAAAAAACACATTTTAACAAAGTACCTTCTAAAAAACATATTATTAAAAAGTTATTAAAAAAACTTTTTAAAAAATCGCAGTGTGTCAATATAATACTTTTAAAAATATTAGTTTTTTCAAAAAATCCCATTAAAAAAAGAAAATAAAAAAAACCTTTTCAAAAAAAAAAAGCACCTTATTATTTTAAGGCGTTTTAAAACAATTTTTGTTTGAAAAAAGTACTTGTTAAAATAGTACCATTGAGAAAAAGTTGTTAATGGAGTTCATTTAAAAAGGTACAGCTGCGAAAAAAATGTTTAATAAAAAAAATACTTTTCTGAAAAAGTACCACTGCGAAAAGTACCTCAAAACAATCGAGATACAAAAATACGTTGTAAAGAAAATACTCAAAAACCAAATACTTGTTAATGGAGTTCATTTTAAAAGGTACAGCTGCGAAAAAAAATTTTTGATAAAAAAAAAATACTTTTCTGAAAAAGTACCACTGCGAAAAGTACCTCAAAACAATCGAGATACAAAAATACGTTGTAAAGAAAGTACTCAAAAACCTTGTTAATGGAGTTCAGTTAAAAAGGTACAGCTGCGAAAAAAAATTTTGATAAAAAAAAATACTTTTCTGAAAAAGTACCTTTTTAAAAACGATGTTAAATAACTGGTATAGAAAAGAGAGTTCTTGAAAAAACTACTTTATTAACCGGCTTTGTTTAACATTCTGCCGGAAGTGCCACTTTTTATGAAAAAATTTTATATGTTACAAATTAATCTTTCTTTCCTTCTTTCTTTACAGTATTAATACAAAAATCGATTACAGATTAAAGAACTTGCCCTTTACAAAACAAAATTATAATTAGTTTAAAAATGTAATTCTAATAATGATTATCGGCTACTAGTTTGAAGTGACTCCAATGATGTGAATTTTATGTAGATATAAAGCCCAAATATCTCAAGTATAAAAAACAAGCCTTACATGCATCTTTGTATCTGCATATTTACATATAACTGTAGATATATAATTATTTATGTATGTGTGTATGTACGTCAACACATACATATCTGAATCAATTCATTTTATCTGTACGACCTCAAGTTTCTGAACAGAATTGCAGACAAAATAAAATATACATTCGTTTTGTTAAAATGTTTTCTATTGTTCGTTTTTGCTTTTTGCAAATAAGTTAAACGAATAGAATAACATAAATTTACCTTCTAAAACTACTTAAATTACAAAAAGTTAAAAAAAAAAATATATCCAAATGAATTTTTGTATTCATAAAAAGCAACAGACATACATACATATGTAAGTACATACGTATGAACTCACACCACAGAGAATGAAAAACATGTTCCCGAATTCACCACACTTGTTGCTAATAATGGCCTGGCATAAACTTGCTCTGCATTGTGCTCTCAAATAGTCGATCTCTCAAATCTCTCCAGCGAAAAAAGACAAAAAACAAAAGCCATCCATAAAGGAAAATTAAACAAAATAATACTCCAGAGAGTTGTAAGCCCGAGCACGTTGTTGTGTTCAAGTTATTTAGCAGAATTTTTTCACTAGCAAATGCGAATAAACAAGATACAATTTAAAGCATTCACGTATTCATTGTATTAACAATTGCTGGTGATGTTGGTATGTATTTCGAAAAGGAGCCTAATGCCACTATTCTTCATACCTCTTTTTAGCTCGGGAATATATTTTGGCTCCGATTGACCGAAAGAATATTTGTAAACAAACACAGATATGTATGAAAACTTGAAATTTCATTACATACATATGTATGTGCGGTACGAGTACGTATTTATGCTTCTCTTTGTTCTCCTGGGGCTGATGGGCTTAAGAGAAAGAGCTCCAGCTTGTCCGTACAGTTCAGAGATGTTTACAGGCGAACAAAAAAGCTAATAAGCCGGTTTTCATAAGCTCTTAAAACACACACGGCAAGACAATACAAAATATAAATTGAACAAAATCAACAGTAAAAATAATATTAAAAAGCCCAAAAAGAAAAAAAAAAGAAAAAAACAAAATACAGTAGAAACTGTTTGTATAGCTAAAAGGTTTTGGATTTCCTAACAAAAGCAATGAATAAATGAAATGCCGAGGATTAGATAGCACTCACTGATGATTTTTGGAAAAGAAACACATAAAATATTCATACTTGTTGAAATAGTCGTGTATACCTACAAAAACCAATGCAATGGCAGTTAGAAAAGGCAACAACAGCTTTTCAACAAAAACAATAAACCAGGCCTAAATTAAGGATTCACAAGGAATGTGTGAACAGACACAGGGTTGAGTTCTAAGCGTACCCTGAAGAACAAAGGCAAACAGAAATACAGCCAAGAGGCACTAAGAAGTTAATCAGAATTAGATAAAAGCACTGGACTGTCGCTGAACTTCTCCAGCCTTCGAAAATATTAAGCAACATAAAACACAAATCTTTTGACATAAAACATATCAGTTAGAATTGCGTTTACAAATTTTTCCTTAAAGCAAAACTCATTAAACTAATATTGGACAAGAGTATCGAAAAATGAAAAAAATAACTTACAAAAAAGTACTCTATGAAAAGAACCTTTAAGAAAATAAAATAATGAAAAGATCTTTAAGAAAAACCTTTAAAATGTGTCTCTGGAAAAGGTAATTTCTAAAAGAAGTAGTTTTTAAAAAAAGTACATACTTTTTAAATAAGCAATTTCTATAAAATATATTTAAAGGGCATATAAAATTTAAAAGATTTAACTATTTAAAAGAAAAATACATTTTGAAAAAAGTACCTACAAAAATGGCGGCCACCATCTAAAACGTCTCTTAAAAAAGTAGCTTTTAGAAGAGTAGCTTTTACAAAAGTGCCTTTAAAGAAAGAAAATATTGAAAAAGTATTTAAAAAGGTTACTTCTTAAAAAATATATTTTTTAATAGGGAATGCCACATTTTTCGAATAGAAAATCTTAAAAAATCTCCTTTTGGATAATAGATAATCCTAAAAACTTAAAGCTTTTAAAATGTGATTTTCCAAAAACATCTTCTCGAACAGCATCCCCTTTTTAAAAATTTACCTTTTAGCACCATTAAAAAATGTCCTCTCAAATACATGTCATAAATTATATAAAAAAATTAATAAATTTTGAAAAAATTTCATCATAAGAAAATCGATTTTTTCCCTTTTTTTTAATATATTTTTTCCAGTTTCCAGTATCTAGATTGAGGTACTAAATTTTTCCAGGATTAAAAATGAAGTTGTTGATTTAAATGTGTCTATTAAGGCAAGCAGGCACGCTGCTGTCTTAAGTCTTTTGTTTGGTTGGAAAATTAAATTTCGCTGATTCCTTACGATTTTCGTTGAATAATTGAAAAAAATAAAAGCGTTACAGGATCAAATGCTTTAAACTCGTAAACTTTTTTTTCCAGTTTGTCTTAATTTGTTTGTGGTTTTGAAAAATTAATATTCGTGTATTTCTTGCAAAAACTTGTTAGTTTTTAACATGTTTTTTTTATCTTAATTGTAACACAAAGTATTATTATTTGAACAGTTAAAGCGGCTTCTGTCAAAGTCTAACACTTAATCACTTGTGACTCAGCTACTGCCGTAACTAAATCAATAACCCAGTTGTTCAAGTCGCGTCCACATTGAACATAATGCGCCAAAGAAGTGCTACGTGTCAAGAATTTAAAACTCCCTGAGTGCTTGATGGCAAAATAAGTGGAAGGGAATATTCGCGTGCTTAAAGTTTTATACATATCACAAATTCAAAGTATTTGGTCTTAATTAAGTCATCGATTTAGTTAAGAAGGAAATCGGATAACCTGACAAATTATAGGACCACATCAGTAACGTTCCGTTCGCTACGGTTTGCCAGCTGTTAGGAAAACACCTGGCTTCTCTTGTGTTGCCTTGAAGGATGTGCAAGTTACGCTCTCAACTTGTTTGTGTGTATGAAAATATATAGAGTGACTTAAAATTAATTACTCTATTGGAAATTGTTATGATATGCCAGGGGGCTTTATACAAACGTTAATTTTCCGGAAAGACATACACATATTCCCCCACAACGTTCACACAGTACATCAGTTAATATCTGCTTAAGGTCAGCCACTCAAAACCTTTCTTTATTTCTATTTAGTAAGAAAGTTAAATTGAGATGACTGTGTAAGCAAGAGAATTGAAATCGCCTACATATGCTGGTCGACTATTACTTGGTCAACTGGGATGTATGTGTGTGGCACAATTTTGAAATATGTAAGTATATCTTTACGTATTATATACGTGTGTATTATATATATAGAACAAGATAAATTAATTTACTTCAAATATTAAAATGGGCATGAAAAGCAAAGAACAGGAACGGGCTAAAATAACTGCAAATACTCTGGGGCTGTGGTATTGGTAACATATTGCCTAAGAGGCGGTCAAAGAATTCACATTTATAAAAACACTTTTACATAACAAAAACTGATACAAAAAAAAAAAAAAAAAAACAAGGTGAAGAGAAGATCATATTAGTACACACATGCATACATTAGCACGAAGCTGGCAGAGATGGGGTGTATTATAAAATGTTTTGTTAATTAGCGATGGTACCGACTTTTATTTGTTTAAAAAAACAGAACTTTAAATAGAAAAGCTACTTGCCAAAATGCTTGTCTTTATGTCTTATTATGTTTTTAGTTTGGACTGATATAATAAAAAATTATGTTTAATTTATTAGGAAAAAATGTTGTTTCAACATGAAAAGCAAATGATGTTGTCGTAAAATAAAAAATAAAAAATCTACCTGAAAACTTTTTACATTCAACCAACTTTATTTTAAAAAAATATTTTATTTAAAATAAAATCATAAAAAAAATTGAAATAAATATTAATTTAAGCCGAACACAGAATGAAACAAAACTATGGACAGGGAGATAATTTCAATTCCAACTGCTATTTCAATTCAAAATATTTCTTTATTCCTTCAAAAAGGCGCTGATGGGCGAGAAAGACACTTCGTGCGAAAACTTATTTTGATTCAAAATTTTCCTTTTTCAAACTTTATTTCGATGCAAATAGAAGTTTTCATTTAATATTATTTTTTTTTTTTTTGCTAAAATATTTTCATAATCAAACTTGAGAATTGAAACCAAATCAGTGGAATTGGCTGTTATTCATACAATTAATTTCAGGAAATTAGCGATTTAGTTTTTATACAAATTGATATTCTACTCTTGGGCTTCCAAAAGTCACAACTTGGCTGGTTTTACGTCGAAGCTTCAGCACTTGTTGTCACACAAAATGCAGCTGAAGATGAACGTACCTACATATGCCCGCTGAAGCAATTGGCAGTTCATCGTCAGCGATCAGGAAATAAAATTTCTCGCATTTGGCGCCCTATCAACAAGGTTTGTATCCAAACCCAATTCAGTTCTGGTTTTATAACTGTACCGGGTTTGTCATCCCTGATCGTAACTTCTTTTTCAAACATATTCCTGGCTATAATGATAGACTTGAGGAAACTTTTTTAACCCTGTCGTTGTTATTTTTCTGTGCGTGTTTGCATCTGTGTTGGTCGTCATTTGTAAGAAGAGCACAAAAAAAGTTTACACAGTAGTAGAAAATATTGTACACACACTTGCGTGTGGATGTTTGTATATATTTTCTTTTCAGTTTAGTGAACCTTTTTTTTGCGCAAAGCAATTGAAAAGCATCTTTAAGAATATTGAAAACTTCCTTAAAGTAGTGGATTTATTAAGTATCGTGAGGAAGAAACAGGCGAAGAAAAAACATGGTATGCAAATGCAGTAGCCATTGCCCGGGGTTATTGTTGCTTGATAAAGATAATGATGATGATGACGATGATGATTACATTGATGACGAACATTAGGGACACCATGTGCACACTAGGCCAGCTTCTGAAGAAATTCGTGGACGTAAAAAATTATTGTGAAACTGATTTAAATTGAAACAAGATGTCGTAAAATGTTTTATACAAAAAGAATATTATTGAGTTGTATTTTAGCAAAACAAGTGTATTTGGTGTCTTAAATGAATAAATAACTTAAACTTCTTACAGGCTTCCCTGGTTAGAATCATTAAATGGCAGCCTGTGTATATGTAATTTGTGTAACTTCTGATTCGATTTTATTTATTTTACCATTAACTTATCATCGTCTTTCAAGCGGCATCAATTAAGTGGTTAAAAAACACGTAATAAGATGAGCGCAGACTTCGTTTTTATTTAATATAAATAAAAAAATAATGAACGGCCCAAAACTCGCATCTCAATATATTGTACGAGTGTCCTGTCCTCAGCGTTAAATGCACGAGACGTACCACAACGTTAAGTGGCATACAAATCTAATACAAACACAATTCTCTGCTCTTTCTTTCTAATATGAATATTTTATTGGCAGCGTCAGTGTGTTTGTGTGTGTGTGTGTGTGTGTGTGTGTGTGTGTGTGCGTTTGATTGCTGGTATTAAAATATCAATAAATTTTATGATATGACTTTGGAAAGACGCTACAAAATTTAAACATAATTTTTAATGTGGTGGTTTTATAAACAGAAAATTAAATTGTGAATGAAAAATTATAATATATGAGTCATAAAAAAGTTTATATTTAGTACCCTCTGGCACAAAGTACTATAAAAGAAAGTTTTGAAAAAAGCGGCAAATTATGAAAAAAGATCTTAAAATAAACTTTTAAAAATTAATGAATGAACTGGTGACTAGAAACAAGTATTTTCAAGAATTTTTTTTTTTTGGGATAAGGTTCTTCAGCAAAAAAAGTACTTTCTTAAAAAAAATCTCGAAAAATTTATATCTGCCTTTTTGAAAATAGTACATTTTTGAAAATATTACCTTTTTGAAAATGTACTTATTTGAAAAAAAAATTTTTTGAAAAGTACTTTTTTGAAAACAGAAATTTTTTTGAAAAGTACTTTTTTTAAAAAAGGAAATTTTTTTGAAAAGTACTTTTCTAAAAAAAGAAAAAGTACCTTTCTGAAAAAAGAAATTTTTTTGAAAAGTACTTTTTTGAAAAGCAACCTTTTTGAAAAAGTACCTTTTTTTTGGAAAAAAGTACCTTATTTTTGGAAAAAGGTACTTTATTTTTGGAAAAAAGTACTTTTTTTGAAAAACCTATTTTAAAAACCTACTGCTTTGAAAAAGTGCATTTAAAATCATTAGACCTACAATTCAGTCAGTTTTCCGCCTTCAATTAACTTCATACAAAATTTTGTATTTTGCTATAAACTAAATTTTTGCGGAAAAAATATATTATTTCTTCATTTTGTAGTTTTTAAGAAAATAGTTAATGGAAATGGTTTTAAAGTTTTTTTTTTAACTCTTAAATAAACATGTTTGAGCATTTATAAATATTTCGTTTTTTTATACAATAAAAAAAAATATTGATTGATTTCTACCGACTCTAATTCGAAATTGTTTAATTGGAGTTAAAGTGTTAATGGGTTTTCATAGTTTTCTTTTTTAATACTTCTTATCTCGAAAAACGTGTTTTTCATAACTTTTGTGTGTCGAAGCTGATTCCAATGGAATTTGGTTATGAGGTAATTACTTGATGTTTGTTCATTGGAAACTATTTTTAGCTCTTTGTCAAAAAACTTAAGCCAAGAAAATTGTTATACAGGCTCTGCCAATGCGTTTTGTCAGTTAGTGTCGGCCAGGCTTATTATTCGATTCATTATCGTTCAGACGCTTAAACACAAGTGCAAATGATCAAATTACTATATCGAAGTGAATGTGGGTGGTAAATCACTAGTTCTGTAGGCCATAATTCTAAACAGGTGTTTGCAGGAGTATCGAATGAGTTGCTGATATGAACTCGGTCTTTTTTTCTTCTCTGAATCAGCAACTAAAAAGAAATGTTTATAGATCAGGACATGTGTGCTCAGGAGCAGTTCATCTTCATAACAGCGTCTACAGTCAGTCCAGATGAGACCAAAACTATCCCAGGCATTCCAAACAAAGTATTTACTTGGTATAGACTTTGTTCAGCAAATATTACAAGTCAATAATTGCCAACTTCTTTTTGCCTAAATTTAATGATATCAATATCCCCAAGACCGATCTGAGGACATGGATGGAATGGAAACCAATAAGAAGTTTTGCCAACTTCTTGCTCACAACTCATTTGTGTATGTGCAGGTGCTCCAATGGCAAATTATATGCTCCAGCTTCGATCAAGTCTGTTCGTAGTTTCTAAATCTACACATCGATTGTTAATAAAGGCGGTACATTGTTATTCTCTGAAATGAATATAACCAAAAGCAATAACTCTCCTACCGCAGTGCCAATTCTCATTCATTTCGATACCCATGTTGGTATATCACATGGCTTCAACATTCTTTTTATACACGATGTATAGTTTCCTGGGCAGACAAATGCACTTTTCAAAAAAAACAAAAAAAACTTATCAGTTTTAATGTAAACCTTTTAATCATTTACGGGAAGATTTGCCATTTGCCTCTGTTTGATGTTAAAGATAATTTCGTTATTGCTTTGAAGACTCTGTAATCAAATGTAATAAAAATCTTTCTCTCAGATTTCTTTCTTTCTTTTTTTTTTTTTGTTCGCCTTAAAATGTATTTTTTATTTTACATTTAACTGGTTTTTTCTCCAGTTTTGGTGATTATTAGTTCTCATTGCTGTTCAGTTTTCAGCTTTATTGTAATTTTGGTAGCTGAATTGACACGGCCAAGACAATGAATGCTGGAAATAAACATTTCTTTTAATGCACTCGGCTTGCTGGGAGTTTTATTTTCTTTTCGATTCGTCAAGGGTTATTGGTTTTCTGCAACTGTTGAAATGTTTTGCTGTTACGCTTTTAAGTTTTATGACACTTTTGTATGCGATTGAATATTTTGGCGAAAAAGAGAGTGTGGAATAGAGAGGGAGACGAAGGGGGAGGTTTTATTGTCGTTAATTAATAGTTGTGTGTTATTCAATTAAATATTAATATTTAGGAGTTCTGGGAAAAATGAAAGGGATAAATGCTGGTTGTTTTGTGTGCGATTTATTTCAGCATTTTCAGGCAAGAGAAATAATTTCTTTCCTATAATTAGTTTGGTATTGAAAGTTCACACAGAAAAATAAGTTTGATTAAATTTTTGTTTGATTGAATTACAAATTTAATTACTGCAACGAAACTTTTAATCATATCCATTAATTAGTTTTATTTCATCTAAATTTTTAATTTTTGCAAAAAAATTTTAATATGAGTTCTTTTTCTTGTTTGGCAATTATTCTTTATTTTTATTTTTGATTAAATTTTTGTTTGATTGAATTACAAATTTAATTACTGCAACGAAATTTTTAATCATATCCATTAATTAGTTTTATTTCATCTAAATTTTTAATTTTTGCAAAAAAATGTTAATATGAGTTCTTTTTCTTGTTTGGCAATTATTCTTTATTATTATTTTTGATTAAATTTTTGTTTGATTGAATTACAAATTTAATAACTGCAACGAAACTTTTAATCATATCCATTAATTAGTTTTATTTCATCTAAATTTTTAATTTTTGCAAAAAATGTTAATACGAGTTCTTTTTCTTGTTTGGCAATTATTCTTTATTATTAGTTTTCATGAGTTTTTAAGTGAAATGTTAGCATCGGAATATAAGAATATCAAAAGACAACTTATATTATTAGGAAATTATATAAACTTTAATATACGGCTATTATTTTGATTGTGTTGCTTTAGAAACAAATAAATTATCAACGCAATTTAAATATAAGAAAAACGTTCTGGTTAATTACAAGTACCACTTCTACCAAAGTTGCAGCAACTGTGTTGCCGTTAAAAAACGTTTGAACTTCATCAATAGAATTTGAAAGTTTGTTCATTATCCAATTTTTTCCCCCTTCCTGTCAACATTTTTCTGCTGCCAACAAAGTAATGAAAGGTTCTAGAAAATAGGCCATTCACAGGAATTTCTGTTAAGAACTTTCTTCGTCTATAAAGTTTTTAAATAAAGCCCAATTGGAAAAAAAACCATATAATTGCTGCCATTACCAACTTTAAACTCAATAATGTTGCAAAGCAAAGAATATTAAAGGGAGATTGTTATTTTCCTTCAAAGTAAAATAATATTCTCACAATTACTACAAAAGTTGCTTAGAGAAATTCTCATAGCGAAAATACGAAAAATTGAAAAATACAAAAAGCCATGTTAATAGGTCAATTTAACCACACACAAAATACGAGTACAATAAAATAAAGAAACCCCCACAAGAAAAAAAAACAGACATGCAATTCACTTGAGTCGTTGTTGTTGCTGTTGCTGTTGTTGTTGCTTTTAAAAGCTCAATTTACAAAATTGAAAGTTTAAAAAGAATTAAGCAAAAAACGAAAAAAAATCGAAACACAAATTACAACCACCAATACAACGCCACGGCCAGCAACAACATGAAGAACGTGCAACAAAATAATGACACATTCCCGCCAATAACAATAATGTTACAAAAACAAAAACAGCAACAAAAACAACACAAAAATGTAATTTAAACAATTTTAAAAACCAAGGAGGAAAATGCCAAACATGACTTCAAAACAGCCCTACTTCTGAGCCCAAACATATTTTCTCAATTAGTAGCACTTTATATCTGTTCACATTGCAGATAAATTGCTATGCAGTTTGTTGTAGAAGCTGCTCCGGGGGGCAAACTGTGTCATCGCGTTGCCAGTTCTAGTGAAAATGAAAACAGCGAAAAAAATCATATTTAAATCAATGAAGATCATGTTGAATGAACATGTTTTCTGCACGGCCTGATATTCCCAAACACAGGCTTTTTCTTTCTTTTTTCTTATAGTCTAGTAGCATTTATGCTGAACACATGCTCCCAACTAAATGTGAAATAAGTTTTAATATTTCACAATCGTTGCCAACATTAACATCTTTCGGTTTCCTATTCTCTAATCCTTGTGCTTGAACGATGCTGTTGGTTTTTGCAGCTTGACTTTGGCGCGTAATAGTTTTAGCATAAATTTACAAATCACATCGGCACTTCGGAAAGTGGTGACGCCTCAACCGGCACTTTGAATGATTTATCGCCGAAAAAGAAAGTAACTCAGCTACTGAGACGGGGCGTAAACACTGCCACTAATTCCACTCAAGCCAAAAACTAATTTATGCGTATTTTCTAGCTTCTTAAATCCGCCAAAAACTCTATTAAGTAGAGAGTACGATGCAGGTTTTCTTAGGGTGACCTCAAAACAGACTACAAGAATAGGCAAAGCTAAAGTCATAATGACAGCAAACTGCCACTTATTGCCAAATTATAGTGCAACACAAACTGCCAGCGAAAAAAAACTAAACATCATTATCTTGTCACACTGTAATGTGTTAATTTTTTTTTCTCGTACTCGTATTTATAAAAGTGCACATGCACTTACAATAACTTCACTGGGAGTATTATGATTTTTGAAGCTCGTATCGCATATCAAGGTCAAAAGATGAACAACATTACAAGACTATTGAGACTATTGGTGGGGTGGGGGGAGAGAATATGCAGACAAAGAAGAAAATTAAAAGGGTTGCTTAGAGGGGTTTATGTTACTCGTTCCTTGAGGGTAGTTCGGATATGAAAGTGGCTGGTTTTGTGAGTGTAACGTAAAACGTTTATATCTCGAGGCTACAGCAGATTGAATAGAATAATTAATTTTGGCGAAATAGTCATGTACAAAATTTAAAGTGACACTAATTGAAAAAATAATAAAAAAATTGTTCTTAAAGATATTTGTGTCTAATTTGTACAACAAGCCCAGACCGCTTAAGATCGTACCTGTTACATATCGTTGGCTGACTTGCCAGACTGTTTAAGTAACTAAAAATGCGAACACACTTTGTTCATACGCATCGATATCAGCAACATCCATGACTACATATAACACAAATTGGAGTTTCTCCAATTGGACATTTTCAAAATATATTATGAAGTTGTTTCTATTTTAAAGTAGTAAAAATGTAAGTAAGTGGTTTTGCATTTCCGCTTACGATATAAAGAATGCTCTTAAAAGTGGCATATGTGGACTAGTGTCGTGCCAAATTTGACAGTTTTTAGTTGACATGCCCATTCATCCAGAGATGGATATCAGCTCTGAATATGATGATGATGATGGCGCCCTTCAGTGAACACATGAGGCGGCCTGTGAACGTTTATCTGCACACCTTTAGTGCTGGTGAATTATTTACAAGTGTTATACCGGGACACTGAAGTTTAGAAATAACATACTGAATAAATATGAGCCCATATCGCCAAATATCTGTTCGATATCAAGTATTTAAGGACAGAGGCCCGTTTTGAATGAAGCGAAACTGCAAAAAAGAATATTTTAGGTTGAGACTTCATTTCATTTGACCTCTACAGACCAGTTCTCTCTGTAATACCACTAACAAGCTCTTGTGAAAAACACTTCAACCCAGATGGTTGCAGGCCGTCAGTCATCCAGCCACAGACGTTCATACTTCTACTAAAAATATGTTATGCCTATATTCGATCGAATTCCATTAACTTACGAAGCATTTTATTCGATTCTAACAGCTTAAACTATACAGTTTACAGGTTTAGCGTCCTTATACGGCTTCACTCTTTTGTTTCCTTAACAATCGTCAGTCGAAAGCCCTTTAACCAAGATTTGTCCAGGTCGTCCAGCCGTACAGCCATACAGCCACATATTCGATCTTTTCAAAGTAAATTATTCCCCCAATTGTAATCGATTTACTAGAGCAGGATAATGGATCGCTCTATTGGCTTGTGCTCATCAACAAACTTCAAAGAAAAAACTTCATATTCAGGAAACTTTTACTTAAATGTAAAATTTGACCTTTGCCCGGGGAGTTCCTCCTACCAATTTGCAGAAATATTCTCATTTCGTTTTATAATTTTATTAGTCACAATTTTAATTAAAATACAATTTATGATTGGGACTTGCAGTTGTGCGCAAAACTTTTACCCATTCATTATTCAGCGTTTAAATGAAGTATAAATTATTTTTTTAATTTGGCTTTTAACTCAATGGCAAAAATAATGTTTAAGAGAAAAAGACAGAACGAAAGATTTTATTATTTATATGGTGTTGTAATTTAAAACCACCTACTGTCTACTTAAACATAAATTTTATAACAAAAATTACAAAAACAAGCACGAAAAGAGGAAACTCTAAAGCCCTTAAAAATTTGTTGTCCGAAAATAAGATCAGATGACGTTTTCAAAGGGAATTAAAGAATTGCCATAAAAGCAAGTTTGTTTTTTTCGGAATAATAAAAAAAAAAAGAAAAAACATTTTTGTTTAATACAAATGAAATAATGAAATTATATTTTTTGTTTCAATATAAATTTGAAAGAGGAAAATGAAGAAAAGAAAAAGAGGAACCAGCGTTTTTTAACTGAACTGAACGGTTCGGCGTATTTAATGCCCAGATTGTATTAAGAAGCGAACAAATTTATAAAATAATATCATAAATTTAATATGATCATAAAATTTTATGATTTTCTTTTGCCAGGCAACAGCCCAAGAAATGTTACAAAAATACGACATATTTCAATGTGAAATATTGCTCTTGTTGAAAGTGTTTGCGAATTTATGTTTTTTTCTGAGTTTTTTATTTTTATTTTTATTTGGTCTTGCATACAGTTATCGGGTAATCGGCTTTAGGAACGTCCCCTTTTAACACACACGTTCGCGAAATTGGCTGAGGTGTAGAAGCATTTCTTTCTCTAATCTACGAAATACTGTGAAATTGTGGATGCAAGAAAGGCAGCCAAATGAAAGTTAAGTTAAGGCTGCAGCCAAAAGTTGGGCTCCAACGTGCCGAAATGCAGCTGGGCTTTTGCCTGATAAAAATATAATAAGCTTTTACTTTAACGCTCTTAAAATTATCAACGCGATCTTTTAAACAGTGTTTTTTTTTAGTTTGTTTGTTTTAAATCAGTGGCAGACAGACTGCAGCGGAGTTTTGCTCATGGGTACTCTCAGAGGGGGACAGCATTAACATCATCTGCCATCAGCGATGCCAATTCAGCACGTTTTTTCTCCGTCTCAGGCAGTACAAATATACTGTTTGAAATGTGTGGCAACGCAATCGGAATCTGAGGCTAAAGTTGGAACATTTTAACTGGTGGCAGCGCTTCTTTACATATTATGTTATTTTACAAAGCAAACAAAATCATCGCATTTGCCACAAACGATAACTCTGTCACACTGTAGTACATTTTTGTATTACTTTTAAATTGTCTTTTCGTCTAATATTTTTATTTTTTTTAAGTTAAATTTGCGTTATGCCAGAGATGCCACTAGTATTTGTTCTGCATAAGCAAATTTATTAAACCTTGTAAATAAAAGTTTGATTGACTACAATTGCAAACCATGAAAACACTTTGCCCCAGCCTCATTTTGTTCCAGCTTTTAATTTTTTTACAACTTAGTTTCATAATAAAAAAAATCCTTTTGTTTTTAAATGAAATTTGAAATTATACATAATATTTAAAATCATATTACACATGTACCAAACTAATATTTTGAGTTTATTTTATTGGTTTAATTATCTTCAATTTTGTTAATAGTTGTAGGCGTCAACTTTTTGAAATTTAAAAGCCAACAAAATGGATTCTTTCTAGTACAAATATATCTGCTGAGATTTAATTTGGCGCCCTCTGGGAGAGCGCTTTTGGGTTATAACAAGATGACCGCATAATTTATTAAGTAAACTTTAAGTTTTATCCCACAGTGTAAGAAAATACAGTCGGGCTTTGAAATAAAATTTTTTTTTGCCTGCCCAACTTTTCAACATTAAAAGACAATTTCTTTGCCGTTAAGAGTCAAAAACAAAAAAAAAAAAAAACAAATAAAATCCATTTCATTTTACACAGAGAACAATATAAAAATTACAGAATAATAAATATTTCTTTTATATTTTATGTGCCATAAAAAACTCCAAATTAAAATGTTCTTTCAACTACGAACTTTCGGCAATGAATTTTATATGTTGTATACAGTCGTAGACAGACATAATTTTTGAACAACCATCGATAACAACTGCAGCAACAACAACAACAACAACAACAACAACGGCAAAGGCAACAGCAACAGTAACCAGAGGAAAAAAAGAAAATAGTCGTACAAAAAAATAAGAGGACAAAAGCACAGATAAAACGACATAAACAATTGATTTAAGCCATGGCTAAAGCAGCAGCCAAACAACAGCAACAACAACAGCAACAGGAGTTACAGCAGTTTTTATTTTTGTTTTGTTAAACACCAACAGTGTTTGCTGAAATCACTAAAAGACAATCTTTAAAATCTTTTATTTCTGCTGGTTTTTAATGTTCTCTAAGAAATACTTAAAAATAACATGCCACAATATGTTTCTGTTTCTGTTTCTGATTCTGATTCTCGTTCTCATTCTGTTGCTTGTTGCATGGCCAGCAAGATATTTTCGTTTTTGTTTTCTTTTTTGGTTTTTTTGAAAGAATTCCCCGTAGTAGCGTTTTCATTCCACTTCTTTCATAAAGTGAAAATACTTTGTAGTGTTTGCTGCTATTGTCGCTTCAATATTTTGTTGCTTTCGTTTGTTGCTGTTGTACGCGGCTGAAAAGACATTTGTCATGTCATTTGTAGCAACACATTTCCGAACACACCAAATGCCACAATGTTTAACAATAAGCAACATAATGTTTTTGCTTTTCTTCTTCTTGTTTTCTGCTGGCAATGCGTGCAAAATGCGTTAAAATCGTTTTGGCTTTTCTTTTCTTTTACGTTTAGAAATTTTACTATAAAAAATGAGAAATGCATTTTTGTTGCTGCTGCACTAGTTGAACTCAGCGAAATGATACGGCCCCAGAGAAATGTTGGGAAAATTCCTGTCTTCAATATAATCGATTTTATTTCAGGTATTAGAATAATGGTCATAATTTCATGGCAGACTAACCTCAAAAACATCACAGCCTTAATTGGGCGGGTGAAGAGGTTAAGAAGAACCGTTTTTATAAAATTTACACATTTTTTCAACAACATTTTACCACAGAAAATTGTACGTTTTTTCATCTTCTTTACTTTTACTTATGGAAATAGTTTTGTTTAACGATATTCTTAGGAAATAATTAAGCGGGAAAGAAAGAAGGAATTCCAAAAAGATAAATACATTTTTAGCCGATAACTGTCCTATATTGTCGTTTTTTTTTTGTTTGTTTTTTGGCAAACGTAACAGTTTCTCAAACTTTGGTTCCAAACCTATTCGTCAATGTGTTCTTTATGCAGACAAAATGTTTTGCTCTCCTGCAAAATATCGTCAAGATTGCTTGGAACTACCGATCACTAGATCAAGAATTCGGTTCCTTTGCGTTGCGTCCAGTTGATTATTATGTTTATCGATTAAATTGATTGTCAGGTTTAACGATCAAATTGATTATCAGGCTTATCTGTTAAATCAAGTGTTGCTCCAGGGTCCATCCGTGAGGTATCTAAAGACGGTTGGTTGCAACACTGTTAGATCGTACTGGAAATTACGTATCAAAGACATGTGTTCCCGAAAAATCATTTAGTACTCGGAACGTTTCATTTTGCTAATGTTTATTTTAAAACGCTAATTGAATATTGCAACAGCTCACCCATCCCATAAGCAACAGGGGTTCCCTAGTCTTTAGGTAATTTCGATCAGTTTGAATGAGTGGTCTTCACTATTATGGCACCTGTCGCCGCTTAATGTAAGAACTGAGGCCATCAACATTGGTCAGCCCAGATCGGAGTTAAAATTAAGTTTAATGCAAAAGCAACAAGTGTCCTCGTGCGAGTATAAAGGAAATTTAAGGTTTATTTGTGATTGAGTAAGTGAATAGTTAAGCTTTTTTTAGGAAAACAATTCATTTTCTTGCCGCTTCTATATAAAATGTTGTTTTTTTTTATTCGAATAAAGCCACTTGTTTGTGCTCATGTTTCTTCTGAATTATTTAAGTACGATATTAAATTAAGTGACAGAGACTTGCAGAAAATTGTGCCTGAGAAATGCAAACATAGCGCTACTATTTGTTTATCGTTTAAATATTAAAAGCTGAGCCAATATGTTAAAAGCTGCCTGTTTTGACGACAACGTCCCTTTCACTGGAAAAATCACACATTTAAAAGGATTCTATATTTTCGTTGTTTTCTTTTAAATGCCACTTTTTTAATTTATTTTAAATCTGTTTATCTGTTTTATCGCTAAACAACATTTACGAGTCGTCCGGCCGTCTGTCTGTGGGCCTGTCGTTTCGTTCGTCCAAACGTCTGAATTGTAGATGGCATTTGCTTTGTACGACTGTCTGTCTGTCCGTGTGTCCGTCTGTCCGTCTCGTTGTCTGTTTGTTTGTGGTTGCACACAAAACGAAAAATAATATTCAAGTTCATTCGTCTATGGAGCAGACCACCAACAAGTAATATATACTGGCAACAACAGCAAGAAAAGTTATTTTTGTTTTGGTGGTTTTGTGCCAAGTCAAGTTATTACACTTTGGCAAAAGTAAATTTTTGTTTTCATTATTGTTGCTGCACAAAAACCGAATAAAAAGAAAAACACATTTTGTGCAACTTCTTTTAGCCATTTAGTTGTCGTTATTTTTAAGGCAAATGTACGTTTGTTTGTATTTTGTTTTTATTTTTCGAATGTTGTTCGTTGTTCGTTGTTGGTTGTTTTTGGTTTGTTTTTGTTTCACTTTACATGCAGCCAAGTTGGCTGCATGACGACTGCCTGCCACCACTTCGTGCCACTCCGTATGGCTGTTGCCATTGCCATTGCAATATTTTCTTTTTGTGTTTACTGTGTTTTCTGTTGTTGTTGCTGTTTTTTTGGTTTTTCATAGTATATTTTACTGGCAGTTAGTTAATGACATGTGTAGAAGTTGAAAAGTAGCTGACATTTGTGGATTCTTTATTTGTTTAAATGACAGTCAAATGAATATTTATAAAGTAAAGTATAAATATAAAAGAACAATAAGAATACAAGAACACAATTGAAAATAATGGCCACAACAGAAACAACATGAGTTTTGGTTTTATTTTTTCTTTTAGTTTTTATTGTATTTATTATATTGTTTTTGATGTGGCAGTTTACCACAGCCATAAATAAGTAATAAAAGAAATTAAATCCCTTTTATTATGATGGTTTTATTAAAACAATTGCTGCAGCCGTATGTGTGTCTGTCTTCTTGGAAATAATAAGAGTGTTAAATTCTTGCATTTTATTGAGTGTTTAAATAAAGGCAAACAACAACAAACACGAAAATAAGTGCAAAAAAACTACTTCATGAATAAATGGAATTCATTAGGGGAATAAGAAATTGTGCTGTTTCAATGATGAAACATATAAAAAGTGTGTGTGCGTGTGTGCGGGGGTATTTGTTTTATTAGAAAACTTTAATGAAAGTGAATATTGATTTAATTAATGTTTGTTTTAAATTAAATCCTTAGATCATACAGATTGATTAAAATCTAAGACTGAGACTCGTGAGTTCTGCAAAGTTCATTTGTTTTCTTTACTGCAGCCTCAAGCACAACTAGACTTCCGGCGTGGAAAATATACATATAAGATATTAAACAAGAAGTACAAGTTCTGTACAGAATCACTGGCCCACAGCTTCAAATTTTATGTAGAAATGCAGAAAATTCTCTAAAAAGATTTATATATTGATTTATAATATGGTCGAGACACTTCATTCATTTTAGAAATTTTAAAAAGTCATTGTAAAATATTTAACTCTTTTAGATGTGGTAAATTTACCACAGCTTACTATGATCCAGCAACAGCACACACAGAGCCATAGTTAAAAATAGAAAGACACGTGACTGAAGTACTATTGACATTTTGTCACTAGTACTTTTTACTGACTACATCCGTTACGACGTTTTGTGTAGCAGGCGCTTACCACGTACCTGGCATGGGGAAAATACCACTTGGTGACACTCGAACCAAAGTGTCAATGCAAAATGTTTTGTAGTTTATGGCAACCTTTATACCAGACTTGAATACTAGTAAAAGGGCTGGCAAGTTGTAAAAGGAGCTGACGACAAAGCAAATACTATAGAAAATTTGTTGATAAATCTGATGTTTTGGACAGACGTGTCGCTGGGTTGTCTTCAGATTCGCAAATTTAACATGCGCAGAAACTTTCTCAAGTTCATTTATTGCTGTCATTATTTCCTTCCGACACCAAAAAGGTTGGAAAATATTAACTTTCGACATTTTGGGACAGATCTTTTGGTCTAAAACCAAAATAACTAGTTTCTTAAATTGAAAAGAAAATTGCTGGAGAGCATTAAGATATTTTTAGGGCTTAATACAAAAGCGATTCTTTAAACCTGAACGAAATCGACTTAAATCGTTCAGAGAAAACTGTTATATTCTTGATTTCGGAATTGTTTTGAGAGCATTGGCTTTGTCATGGAAGAATGTCGAAAAGTGTATAACTTATTACTTAATTAATAATAATATTCCACTCATGCCAAAGAATAATTCTTTATTAAAAAACTAAACTTCACAACATCATAATTTGCAAATGGAAACAGCAAAAAAATACACAATAACAATTTTATAAATGTTTTGATCTTAAACATGATATTTTAAATATTTGATTTCAACATATTTCATCGTTGATTCAACAATTACTCTAAAACTACAAGGAAAAATTAAATCACTTGATACAAAAAATCCACAAAAAAAAAAAAAGAAAAATGATCTCAAAACTCGATTTAAAAAGCGCCTACAAGTCACCATTTATGGCCGACAACAACATACAGAAGAAACGCAAAGAGGAATGTGAACGCTCGCTCAGAAATCCAAAAACAACAACATACGACTACATGAGCACTAAACAAAAGCACTGATATACCAACAATATTAAGAAGTTGCAAAATAATAAGAATAAGAGCAACCACAGCAACAGCAACAACAACAACAACAACAACAACAACAACAAAAATCAGCTTAATTAAATGTGAAAATGCATGCAATATCTACCATAGTCGTACACATACCATACACATGTTTCAGGTTTAAGAGGTTTTTTCCCGTAATATTGTACGTGTAACTCTCAAGAAGATGTTTATGGCAAGAAGCGCTGCGTCTACACAATAGTTGTACTCGCGACGGAGGTCTGAAAATGTGTTTAATATGAAAAACAGGCGTACATTCCTTTCTTGGGGTTGTTTGCAGAAGCAAAGGACGGCCTGTGAAGCAGCTAAAGATGTTGGTTTAAAGAAGGTTTTTTTTGTTGGTCGCTTGTAAGTGTCAGCCAAACAAATGAAATTTTAAAAAATACTGGAAAAATTCCCAAAAAAATTGATTACGTTGCATTTAAAAAGAAAACTGGAGTAGAGGAAATCTCCGGCAACTTATACGGGCAATACGGGCTAGCAATTTCTTGGCTTCTATCCATGTCCATGTACTGTTTGTTCCAATTGTTTTTCAAGAAAACCGCTTTAGGGCAAATTTTCCACAGTAATCTTACAACTTTGCAGTCGAGCTGGAAAGAAATGCCCACTAGTTTTAGGTTAATGTGCCAGCAACGTTCAAATATTAATTGCATACAAAAACAGGGATGGAAACCCGCTCCATTTGCTGGAGTGAGTTAAAGAACCGAACCTTTTAAAGCGCCAGTCGTTATAGAAATTCGTTAAAAATACAAAAGGTTGCTCTACTATTGCATCGCAGAGATGCGTTTGGCAGAGGTGCATGTTGTCAAAGACAGCTGTTCAGCGTATTAAGTACCAAGGGGAGTAGGTTTGGCTTAGGCGTATGTCGAACTGGAACAATTTGTTGCTTAAAGAGTAAAAGGAGTTGTTCGGTTGGCACAGTGACCAACATACTTTAGCTACTTTTGCAGGCTCTTCTGAAACGTGGACCAAAGGTCCATTGATAGAAGGCGGGCTCAACGAGTCCTTGGGATGCCTTAAAAGAGGTATCTTGGCATTGGTCATAAGTTGGGTAGAACTCCATGGCTGAAGCATTCTGGCTCTTATGTAAATTTTGAGGAAGGGGTTTTTCGAATACCGTGGCATGCTCGGCGCTCCAAATGTCCATGAGATACTGGCGAATGTATAGGCCTGATGTACCAACTCAGGCGCCTTGTCTACCTTTTACAGTGTGATGGAATGATTGGCAAAAGGTCGTCCTCACATATGACTGGAAGTTGCCAGCGATGGAGAGCCGTTGACAAGTCCATTAATTGGAATTGGCCATAATGGCAGCTGCTAAAGTAAAATAGTTGCGGAATCTGTCCCTTTTCCGCTTTATTTTTGCTGATGCTATCCAACCCACTGTGTTCTCATTTGTGTTTTTTTGTACAACCTGCGATTTTATTCCCGCCAATTTTCGACGCAAGCTGAAAACACAAATAACGAAGCATCAGGTTTTTAATAGTAAAGTGGCCGCAGTTGTACTGTACCTGATATAATCCACAACTCATTTAATAGCAAAAACCACATTCTTTTCGGGCTGCCCTCGCTTGCAATCATATTCATGTGTATAATTTTAACAAGTAAATTTACAAATATCTAGTATTCGCTGTGTTGCAGTTCGTCGCATAAATAAGTTTCGCAGCGCGCGCACGCCTGTGTGTGCGTGTGTGTGTGTGTGTGTGTGTAAGTGGAATGTGCTTGAGGTAGGCATGCTCAGTATGAGTACGCGTACATGTCAATACAAATCCAATATTGCATATGTCAACTCATGTGCATTGTAAAAGTTGAGCAAAAAAAGAATGAAATGAAAATAACCGCAACAACAATATCAGCTACAAAAATATATCCTATATTTATAATATATATATTTATATAAATGGATGTATGTACGCGAGTACGTCTGTATGTATATCAATGCATTTAAAGCTAGATACGGCAATGAACAACCAACTGAGCACCAAAAACAGATAAAAAGCTGATACAAAATCCTACCCATAGTGTTCTTGTTTTGTTCGGGATATTTCGTTTTTGTTGTTTTTGTTTGCAGCGTCCTTAAAAATGAAACGCACTAGCAATTTTAAATGCGGCCTCTTCTTTAGCTTAATGAATAAAACAACAAGCGTATTGTCTATTCTTAAACCTCGTCATCAGCAGCACCATCATCATCAGAAGTAACATCGGCATCGGCAACGGCATCGGTTCGTCGCAACATCATCAACTACAACTTCTTGTTCTTGTTTATTTAATTCCTTTTTTCTTTTCTTTTCTTTTTTTTTTTTTTTTTTGTTAATGTTTTTATATTCTTTGTAGCCAACTTAGCCACCTTTTATTTTGAATTCTCGCGGGGTTTTCACTTTCAGCTTTATATTTTTTTTTTCATAGTCCTTAATGAAAAAACACTTTTAGATGTTTTCTAGAAAAAATCGTAACAAATGTAAAGGAAAAGTAACAGTAGAGATCAAAACTGTCAGTCATGACAATACTTTTAGTAAAACAAGTCTGGAAATTTTCTCTAACCGTCTAAAGTGCACAATTTGGAGGTCACAAAATAAATTTTAGGTTGATTGTAAGATAAAAATATTGTCAGAAATCTTACAACCTGGCGAACACGTTTCGTTGGTCTTACTCATTAATTTTCAGCTCATTTCTTGTTGGCAAATGGACTTCAATCGGTTCACCCAACAAAACCATTCTATTTGCAACACTGTCCCCATATCTTAAAGCTGTGAGCCAGCTGGCAACGTTTAACAAGCGACTTGGCAACTCTTGCCACACAACAATCTGACAATCGTGTGAACTGACAATTTTTGCCGGTAGATCAATGTATACGGCAATGAAATTGTAAGAAGATATTCTTGCAATCCTCCGACAATTTACTTCGTGGTGTCAACAGTAACGTGTCAGCACATATTGTCAGATCTAACAATATTGTAAGATGTGACCAGTGTCTATACATAAGTTTAAGAAACATTAATTTTGTGTCTGCATACGGAGAGTTTGGGCACGACGAACCCTTTTTCTCTGGCCTTAAATTAAATTAAAAAAAAAATTAAATCAATTTTAAGAAACTTTTGTATGAAAATTTGGGTACAATTTATATTTTAAAATCGTTTTAAGTTTCAGAAATATAAGTCCTAAATGCTGAGAACAATATCCGAAAAAGTGAAAAGCCAATCCAATCAATCAAATATTTCCTTTCTACTGCCCGTCTATCTCTCTGCTTAATTTTAACAGCAACTGTAAGTTTTGCCTTCGCCATCAGCTATTGACAGTGCCGCTCGCTCGGTCGCTCGCTACTTTGTCCAATTTATATGAGCAAAAAAAAAAAAAAAACAGGAAGAACATTATCTAGTCTGGTACTCGTATGTTGTAACAAGTGCTGAGATGGCTGTGTTCCTTAATTCATGTTCATACTATTGTAAATGTTAAACTCTTTAGTTACTTGGCTGGCAAAGAAAAAACGAACACAAAAAACAACAACCACAAGAGAATTAATTGACCTTCAAAATCATTCAAGTGTTAATAGTATAAGAAACTAATAAATTCCTTTCATCGTCATCAATATCAGGCTCATCAGCAGTTTAAGCCACAATGACTTTTATACCAGAGTGTTGGTATTGCTGGCCAGAATTGGCTCAGTCGATGAGGCCCGGCCAATAGCAGTGAATTGAATATGAATGCAAGATAAAATAAATTCACTTTTCTGATTCAAAATGTTTTATATTCCAGTCTTAATTCCATCAAATAAAAAAAAAAAACACATAGAAAATTTTCTAGTTGCTACACAAACATTAAAGTTTATTTGCAAACACACAAGTAATAAACCTCAGAAAATTTAAATTATTGTAAACCATATGACAAGGGGCAGCCACCAAATGTGTTGGCATTCAAGAAGATTGAAAACAAACATAATTGAAAAATACTTACGAAAATGTCGAAAGCCAATTAAAGCACCTGCAAAGTTCATGCCAGCGATTCCTGAGAGTGGCGAGTCATGGGAAAATTGTCGGAATTCATAATGATTTAAGAAAATTTTTCAGTTCTAGACATACATCTTGAAGTGACTGACAGAAACTAAGTCAAAAGAATTTACTTGTATGTAAGAGGACAAACAAGAATAATTTTCCCCAATTAAAAATTAAAAAAAAAATAAGATAAATTTTAGTTTTTCTCCAAAAAATATCCAATTTATTTCGTTACCAATATCTGTTGCCCTTTAAAGTTGTCCTTCACAGCGCTTTTTCCAGTGTTCTTAGTAGTTCTGATGTGATTTTTTTGGTAGGGCCTTGAGCTCTATCACCAACTCGTGTTGTTTTGGTCTTGTTTCTACCGGGCTCTTCCAATAGGACGATTAGACTTTGGTTTCGATGTCATAACCATATATCAACTATTCGCCACCCGTTATGACACTTGACTTTGCTCTAGAATCCCCGATCGTTGCTCATGCAGAGCAATTTCCGATCAAACTGCGCTGCCACACATTTCATGACCAAACATTTCTGAACAAATTCCATATCATCAGCAGCGGATATCGTTTTCAACGTGTCTCTTAGTGTTTCGACGATTCTCCTGAATAATTTTCTTTATTTGCTCTACATTTACACCGCCTGTTGAGTCGCTGGGGCGCCCAGGACAAGCCCCCTTCACACCTTCTCGAACTTCTTGTACTACTTGGAAACATTTTTCTCACTCAGAGTACCATCACCGCAGGCCACTGTCAACATTTTCGATCCTTTCCAGCACTTAATTTAAGTTCTTTACACAAATTCATTTTCACACAATCGCCTTTTTTCTACGGCCCTTCACAAGGAAGTCGAGTGCGCCAACAGAAGCAAAAAAGAAAAAAAGATAATCGAATATACGTAGGCCGGGAAGTATTTAAAATTCAACTTATTGTTTGAACAGCCCTCGTATCCTACATTGAAATGCCATGTACTTACATGTATTTTAGTTGAATTTCAAGCCTTAACAATTTTAAAAATTTCAATTTCATCAGCTGGTGGGCAACAGTTGTGAAACTCTACTTTTGCTCCATAACAATTAATTAATTTTTTTAATGTTTGTGAAAAAAAACCCCTCCAAGTGCTTTTCCCTTTTTTGTAATTAAATTTTTATCTATATAAAAAACACACATACAGGCAAACAACCCGGTAAAATATTTTTATAAATCTCCTTAATTGTTTTCAAAATTAATAATAGTTTTTTAATAGCTTCTTTTATCTTTGCCCCCCCCTCCCCCCTCGACATGCACTCAAGCTTTTGTTTATCTTTAGGTTTAAGTCATTACAACAACAACAACGACAACACAAAACTAAAATAAATTACAAATCACAAACATTATTCTCTGTCAATATGCGAGCAACACCTACTTTGAGCGAACACCTTTAAAATTGAATTACTTTTTTTTCTCTTGCAATACATTTTTTAAATACACGATACTTAACACAACAATAACGAAAATAATATTTTATTGATAAACACTGCGGATGCAAGGAATAGGGTAAGACGAATCGAATATTATGTCCCAAATGTTATCGGACATTGTAGTTTTTAAAACATTAAATAAAATATGCGAAATTTAAAGTTTGTAATGATTAAAGTAAAACATTAAAAAGTTGTTGTAGTGACGTGAGATTGTTTCTGTTGCTTCTATTTTCTTCTATCGAACATGTTTAAATTCATGAACTTGCCCCATAGACAACAATTGTAATATTTTGCATTTATGTAATAGTTTAATAGTTGTAGCCAACAACTTTATCTTTGATATTGTGTGCAGTGCTGAAAATAATGTGGTGGGACGTCAACAAGTTATTGTTGGTGGGTGCGGCAATAACATGATCGTGCATGCCCGTAATTACCGCTCAATAAAGATCCAGGAGTATTCGATCACATGATGCTGGGGTCTCGTCATATTATCTGGAATCAAGTCATAATGTTTCTTTTTTTTTTTTTTTAATCTATCAACTTGACATACAGTTTTTCGATGTCGGTGTCTTTAAATGGTAAGAAGAAGAAATCAACCTTTAGTTACGTCACCGCATGCGATGCGACCATTCAAATCTTTTTTTTTAGGAAATTTGATTTGTCTTTTTCACACACTGGAAAGTTGTTGCTTTATTCACTTGCTGCCGGTTAGTATTTGTCTTGACATTTTGTGAAAGTCGAGGGCTTCAAGTATTTATATATTTAAATCCAACAAAATCTGTGCCACACAAAAGACAAATCCTCTACCAAAGCAATGCTTTTTTTTACCACTTGTTATTTGACCTAAAGCAATTTAGATTTACAATAAAAAATTACTCAAATTTAAAAATTTAATTAAATTAAAATTTTTGCATTTATCACTCGCAAAGCAAGAAAAAAGAGAAATAAGAAACGAAATTCATACATACGACGAAAAAGAGGAAAACGATTTTTCAGCCGAAATAAAATATTGAACACGGCAAACGCAAGAGCAGAAACAATTTATATTGAATGTTGGTCGGTTTGGCTGAACGTCTGAACGGCTGAACGGCTGAACGCCTGAACGCCTGAACTATGGCAGCAGTATTAAATTAAACACTTCGCAACTGTTGCGCGGCTGTTGTATGTATTTCAACTACTTTGGTGGATTTTTGGCAACAATCTTAGTTCGTACTGCTGTGGCAGTCTCTGAGTGAACAAATTTTGGGGCAAGTTGGAAAAAAGCATTCATAAGAAATCGACTGCAAGTTTTTTTCTTCGGTTGTGTTAATTTGTGAACTGATATCATTGTAAATATATAACGAATATGCTCGTGTGTTGGTGCGTTTGTGTGGGGACGTCTTTAGCAATAAGTTGCCAGCAAACATAAGCCCACAACAACAACACTAATAAGCAAAGCATGCCAAACTATAATTTTGGTAATGGCTCATGTAAAAAAGAAAGGGTTTGCCACATGAGTTGTATGATTTATTTTTCGGAAAAGAAAGACTTGCAAAGAAATCACTTGTTGCCTGTCCCACCATACGCAAGAAAAGTAGGCTGCTCTGTCGCTGCCGAATTATGTTTTGCTGTTAAGGAAATTTTAATAAAAGAAAAATTCGTAATCCCCTAATATTTCGCTGCTTTCAACAGAAGGTATTGCATTGAAAATGCGCTGCTGTATTGGTTATTGACACCAATTGTATGTTACAACAGTTAAATAAATAACAAAAAAAACAACGAACAAAAAAGCAAAATTTTTTTGGCAAAACTGGTTGTTATTGTCCTGGTTGTTGTTGTCGTTGTTGTTGCATTCGTTGTATTGTTATTTTATTGGTGTAAGTGTGACACTAACCACCGAACAACAGAACAAAATTTAAGGCATGAACAAATAAAGGTGTAACTAAAATATTTGAAAGCTCTTGTTAATTTAAAAAAAAAACCAAAAACAAACAAACAAACAAAAGGAAACTGACAAAAACTGAATGAAAGAAAGGAGAACAAACAGCATGCAACAAATTTCCCAGTAAATTTCAAGAATCAGGAAGTTTTGTTTTCTTTTTGTGGCGGGTTGTTGGTTCAACTGCAACAAAACCAACAAATCAAGTTGGAGGTAACAGATAAATATTTTAAAATCGACAGTTAAATTACAGTATAAAGGGATGGAAGCTGAAACGAATTCAGGTGGAAATTTTCTTTGCCCCCTTAAAGGCATTTGGAGATTATTTCATAAAGGAAACTTGGACGAAAGAAGTGCCACAAATTACATATTGAAAAATGTGACAAATACGTGATATTGTAAGAGTTTTGTAGGTTTTGTGACAAGATATATCTTTTTGAAGGGCCAAGGTACGTTTTTGAAACGTTTCAGTATCAAAAAATATATTATTGTGACAAAAATCTGACTCTGTGATAAAATATTTATTGTATTGTATGTTTTTTGATGACAAATATTTTTCGGGACAAAAAAACGCCAATATTCTTGTATGACAAAATACATTGCTGGCATATAAATATGATTTTATGACAAAATATTCACTGTATTATGCTTTTGTGACAGAATAAAAAAACGTTTGTGAAAAAATATCGTAATGTCCTAATAGATAAAGATATTTTTAGTATCTTTTGTGACAATAAGTATGTTTTTGTAACAAGATGTGTCTTAGTGACAAGATATATTACATTTTTTGTAGCATGTTCATACAACAAAATATATTATTTTTGTGACAAAAATCTGACAAACTTTTTTTTAAGTGTTTTGTGACCAAAAAAAAAAAACCTTTTTATAGGGAAATATACTTGTATGACAAATTATATTGTTGTTACGCGAGTCCGGTTTTGTGACAAAAAGAACTATTCTGACAAAATATTTTATGGTGACAATAACCTCTTTGTAGCGAAATATATTTATGTGCCATAACATGTTGTGTCGTGACAATATAACTTCTGTGTTACAACATTTTAACGAGTTTTGGACACGTTTTAATTTCGGATAAAAATTATCCTTTTGTAAGAAATATAATTTCTGTTATGGAAAGAATTGCCTTAAAAATGACTGTGATTTCAGCACATGGTCGTTCAATAGGGTCATCTGATATCTTACTGCAGTCAGTTTTGTGCACCAACTTCTATCAGATTTGCCAGCTATAAGTCAGTGTGGTTGGACAAATCATTTGCCCTGAATAGTTGATTTATACATAAATATTTAAGCATTTGGAAAAGTGTTCTTTCAAATTTTTGACTTCCGAAGTGTAAATTGCTAGACACAAGTACACGAAACTAACTGAATCAGCCGCACCTGTGACTCAGCTGGCAGGTAAATTCTAACCGATTGCAACAAGTGAAATGCCAGCACAAAAACTCAGAGCTGCCGGAAATACTTTCTTTAAAATTCTGCATAATTTGTTGTATGCTTTTGAAAAAAAAGACATGAGATGTCATGACAGTGAGCGGCAAGTTTTTTTAAATTAATTATTTCATATGTCTGAATGAGAAAAATATAAATAACAAAAAACACAATTTTAATTGAAAAGAGAGAAGAGTTGCAATAATTTATATGCGATGGAGTGTAAGATTTGTTAGTTTTTTTTTTCATTTGGTTGCATTCTGAAACCTAAATAAATTGTGGACAACTATAAATAATCAACAAATATTTAATAGTGGCAGAAAGAAAAGCGAAATAATTATTTGTGTGACATATTAATAGGATGGCATAAGTTTTTGTATTTTAATTGTATCTTACGTGGATCCAGCAGTCCTTTGTGTTGGTAAGATCATGACTGGTAACCTAAACAAAACTTTTGTTTAGTGTTGAATTCACATGATGTGGCAAATTGGCAGATGATTTTAAATTTGGCAAAGTTTCCTCTTCAATTCCATATTTTGTCCGTTTTGTTTGTTTGTTGGTTTCAAGGCCTACAATTTCTCAAAAATATATTACATTAATAAAAATGCTGATAAATGTCGGGCCATTAAATCTGTATTTATTTGATCTGTACAAGTTTTCATTAAGTTCGCAGGGCTGTGCGTCTGCAGCTCTGCACCTTTTAATGAAGATTAGTTGTGACCTGGGAATAAAGTTTTAAGACTGAAGCTGTCGATATGCACAACAGCCCACCAACAGTGATAATTTATGCCAATCAACACACAATTCTTTTCATTTTTGATGAGGTCTTTCTTCTGGGTTTTTCTTTTACGAATACGAATACGAATATGTATGTTAAAATACAATACATATAATAACTTCAGTTAAGACCTGCAGTGATTATTAAAATATATATAATGTAGACTTTCGGTGGCGGTATTTGGTTTTCATAAATTTGTTGGTGGCTCTGAGTGCATTTGGGTTTCAGCCATTTCCGTTCATTTAGCCAGCCGCTTGTGCGAGGGTTTCCAGCAAAAGCACAACAAAGCAACCAACCTCCGAAGCCACAGCAGCAGCAGTAGCAGCAGCAGTAGTTGTAGTAGTTAATGTATTTCTTTATGTTTATTACCATCTCTATGGATCTTGATAGCTTAATTAGTTAAGCTGTATTTTGATTTTCATCAAGTCAAGGGCATGGCCAGCCAAGCGCGCCGAGCCTACCAAGTGGCGGTGTTGTTCAGCGATCTCAAATCCTAATAATAAATGGTTCAGAAACACAGTCCTACTGCCAACGACTACTGTGCCACAAGTTTTCGTTTTGCTGCAGCGCTTCCGCTGGAAATCGCTGGACAAAAAAAAAAAAAAAAAAAAAACATAAAATCAAAAGATTTATTAAAATAAATACTTTTGTTGAATACACAATTTATTTATATGAAATGCTAATAAAATTATAGAAATTATAATCAAAGCTCTAAAATAAGATAAATGGACGTGGATGTTCCAACAAGACTTAAATGTGAGTTTCGGTGTGTTTGTCGTTGTATGGCAGAAGTAAAAAACCATTTCGCACGTTTTGCCATTTTGTTTCGAATGGCAAATTTATGCAAATTGCGAATATTGTCGAAATAGAAAAGATTCCAAACTAATTTACAAAAGCTAATAAAATTTTATATTGACATCATTAAAACAAACTGGATCTGCATGAAATTTGGTTTTCTAATGCGAACAGAGGAGTATCATTAAGACTTTTAGGAGTATGAATATTTAAAAGTGGTTCGCCAACCAGATAATGTCATTTGCCTTTAAAGCTTAAACGTTAACACGGTTTCTCAATTAGTCAATGTTTACGGAAGCTTTGCAATAAAAATCATTAAAAGTTGCGTTTGGTCGTTACACGAATTAAAATAAAACTAAAAAATTTTAAAAATTTACTACAACTCCAATAAAATATCGGCGCTATTTTGCACGCTGTCTGCAAATGTCTCACTAGTGAAGGCGAAAAGCTTTACTTTTTTACTCATGATTTGTTATCTGTGATTGTAAATAACTCTTAGGGAATTCTGATTTTAGCTGGACATCATTTTAAATTAATACTCATTGAGGTTTTGCGAACGCCCTTCCAGTTTTCCATATTTTCTACACTATTTATTGAGTGGAAGGGGTAATAATTCACTTGCAAATTTGAAGAGAGTTTGAAGGGAGGGCACATGAAATTTTCTTACGCTTTTAAGGGAAACTAAAATAAAATTATTAAAAAAAAATAGCGCATAATAATATTTAATATATTATTAACGAGTATTAAAATATTGTAGTATACAAATACGACAATATAATAATACAACAGTATGACACAATAAAGTTGTAATAATTGGACAACATAATAGGAATACAGCAATTTAACAATAGGAAAGTTTTTAAAAAAGCACCAATAGGACAATATGACAGAATAAAACTGTAATAATGGGGGAAAAAATATGACAATATAGCAGAATAGGAGATGGGGTGCAATAACGCCTTACGAAATAAGGCCTTTAAGGCTTTATTTCTCTTCCAATTGAGAAATAATTTATTTCGTAAGGCGTTATTGCACACCATCGAATAGGAATATAACACCATAAGACCGAACAACATAATCTTACTGTCACATAACGACATCATGGCAGAGGTGGAGCTATAGAGAGAGAAAGAGATGAAGGCATATTAGAATATAACAACGATATATCTAAATGAAAATGTAAAAAGCGCGTTTAACGAACTGACAAAATAGTTTTATTTCCATAGAACACCATTATGATTTTAAAACATATCTACATACTTATATAACTATAAGTTTTGGTAACTGCATACATACATATGTGTTGAAAACTGACAAAATTATAACCTACAAAAGTAACTGTACATTTTTAAATGATGGACCTAAACGTCTGTAAGGGAATGACATTATTTCTATTTACATATATGTTTTGATTATTTAATTACATTTCATTTAAACTGATAACATCTCTCCGTCCTTCATTCCAGGTACGTCTCTATTTCGTATATCATCTCTTCGAACCCACATGAGGGTTTCCCATAGTCGTAAGTATGTATGTACGTGCGGTGGACATTTGAATGGAAAACTAACAACTTTTTTAAATACATTAGTTTTATTGTCACCACCATGTCAAATTGAATATTATTTGATGTGTTAAAGGGTTTCAATTTTCATGGTTTCGTGCACATCATTTTCTCGCCAGTCGCCAGTCGTCGTCCAACGTTATTGGTGTCAGTGCAGTTGGTGGACTGATATTCGTGTCTGCCGGAATGTGTTCGCGTTTGCTGTGAAATGCCGCTATAACATGTCATGATGGCTTTACATGTCTAAATCACATTAATTCAATTTTTGTTACGCTTTTAGTTTATTATACATAAATACACACATATTTATCTGTATGTTTGTTTGTTTTTAATGCTTAGGAATGTGTTGTTACATGTGAAAATATAGTACAACAAAATGCAAGCAGGACTTGTCTGGCTGCGTTTCCAGCTACTTTAGAAAAGCTTTTACTGCTACAACTCACGGTCACAGGTTTTGTTTTCTATATTTTCGTTTAATGTTTTCATAGGAAAATTATTCCATATAAAAACATGTCTAAGTCTCTACTAAGTCTGTAAAATATGTACCTTGAGGTCGAAAGATGCTTGTCAAAAAACCAGTTAAATAATGGAAATATACAAATAATCATTTCAACTGTTTTAAATAGCAATAAAATTTTATATTTAATGGCAACAGTTTTTTTTTTGCTTTTTTGTTTGAGACAAAATATGGACTTCGCTCAGCCATTGCGGCCGCTGCCATGAAACAAAGTTTTGACATTTTGAGTTGGAACAGCAGACGGACAAGTGAACGCTCCGCTGGCTTAACAGACCAAATATGTTCAACAAACAACAAATGAAACAAAATGTACTCTCAGATGAAAAACAAAACGAAACCATATAAACAGTTTTGTGATTTGAAAAGTGTCAGAATGACATGATGTACAAAACTGACAGTTTGGAACTACATAAAACTTTAAACAATTGAAATATTATATGAGATGAAAAATACGTACAGCACATACGCGACAATTAAATAGGTATTGCTACATGTGTTTACATGAGTATAAATAAGCGTTAAGATTGATTTGTGGCTAAAAGTGAACAAAGAGGGTAGAGGCCACTGAGGCCCAGCCCCTGTAATGACAGTGGTATATTCTACGAAAAATGATTAGTATATCGGTCATACGTGATGTTGGCCCATTGAGACGTATAATCACCACCAATCTCTTACAGTGTAATAAGAAAATTTCATAAAATTTGGCCCCCTCAAAATCAAAGTGTTGCTTTTTATCCTTCGACTTTAAAGGTGTGAAATTTTTTGCTATTTTTCGAAAACTTTTCTTGAGCAAAAATTCGTAATATTTTTTTTTCTTCTAAATTATTTAGGCTTAAAAACTTATGTAAGTGTGCCAGTGTTGCCGATGCTTTCACCTAAATATGTAACACATCTGTGCATGGAAAAGTGGCTGTACAATGTTTATGAATGACATTTTTTCGGACAACATTTTAAGCCCAAAATTGGCAGTTGTAAGAAGTTTTTAATTAAATTATTACTGGTAATATTGTAAAATGTGACAACTATCGGTGCATAACTTCACTAATACAATCGGCCAGTCTCACAATTATGTGGTTCTTTGGCCTTTTTGTTTTTATTGGCAAAGCTGTGATTTTCAAAAATATGTGCCATTGCCGGGGTCATGTTGCGGGAATACCGGTTGCTGTAGTGCGTTGTACTTATCGCTGTCATGCGCAGATCAAACTGGCAAAAGCTCAACAAGATGATTCAGCCGCTAATTGTGGCAGCGTTCGAATAAATATCAGCTATTCAAGTCTCAAATTACACTGCAAATTTGTTACTGTTGTTGATTGATATTCGCAAAAAATGAAGCTAAGGCGCATTAATTGAGATTGGTTTGTGTACAACACGGTGTGTATTAAATTAAATTATACTTAAAAGTATTACGTGAAAAATATTTTCGAACAAAATCCAAAAACCACAAATCAACATCAGTTTCAATTTGTCACAAAACTTTGAATTAGCCAAACAGCTTCGGCATCGACGTGAATGGGCCAATAAAACTAAAAGAAACAAAAAAGCTTTTTGATCAGTTTTAATCAAGCTTAAAATCAATTTATGTTTTATGGCCTGATTCGACGATCACTGGAGACAAAACAAACTTTCAAACAAACGAACACAAAACAACGCAGCCCTCTCACAAGGTTGAGCACATGTGCACAAGTTTTCAGTTTTCAGTTTTCAAATTTATTATATATTCGTGTTTGGCAACGTTTTCCTTTTACATGTTACTCTATTTGGGCGTAAGTGTGTTTTTTTTTCTCCTTAAAGTCAGATTTGTTTGCCATTAGAGCGTGCGTCTGTGAGTGCGTATATGCCACAATGTGTCATTTTGTTGTGACACATATTAAAGGAAACTTGATGCTTTAAAGCCATTCATAAATTTTATTAGCTTAAAAATTCTGGCTGTTTGGCCTGTTGGCTGGTTGGCTGGTTGGTTGGTTGGTTGGTTGTTATTGTTTTGCAGTTAACCGACACAAATAAATCTTTAAGCAACTGAGACACAACAACAGCTTGTAACAACACACTTATAGTGCACTTTACACTTGCTCCATGGCACACAAAATACGCGATCATAAAAAGAGCAACAATGCAAACACATGTTCGTTTATGTAGGGCTTTAAAAGAGTTGTACGGCTATTTTGTGTCCAACAACTGTTGCCAGCTTGTTGGAGGCTTAAATGCCATTAGGTTTGGAGGGATGTGTGCGTGCGTGTGTGTGTCTGTGCTGAATTGCTTTTCTCAGCAGAAAAGAAAAAAAGCGCAGTCATAAATAGTTTTTATGACTGGCTGTTGCGTTGGTCTAATATTGCCCAAGTTGGCTTAATAACGTATCAAATATTAAGTGTTAAGCTTTAATGTCAATCGGCTTAAAGAGTTTTTGTTCTTTCTTCCTCTATTTGGCGCAAAATGATATTAAATTTCCTCAAGTCCCAACAAAGTATGTACTCATTCCAAAGCGATTCCCATACAAATAAATTAGCAAACAACAACAATTTTTCTACAAACATTTCGTTTGGTGGCCTATTCAGTCCATTTGACTGAGCCTGAACTTAAATGCGTTGAATGTTAAGCCTTAGGAAGGCAAACTTATAATTCGAATCTGGTAATTAAATGAGGCTACCGGTAATTTAGAACTACTCACTATTTATGGTAATTTGAGGATGGATGTGTAGTAAAATGTAGTGAAATGTTGTAGTTTTCTTTACCGCTGACGCCTTTAAAACCGGTGTTTCGGTACAAAAATAATAGTTACATTTTAATCGTGTCTGGACTGTTGGGGTCGAACACGCTACCAACTCATCCATTGGGGCACTCCAATAATCCTATCGCTAGAATAGAAACAAAATGCCCAAGCCTGATTCAACACTATAGTATATCTGTGAGCGTTAATTTGGCTACAAACAGTATAAATAAAAATGTTGCTGAAACAATTAAGGCTGCTATCCACTGATAACGCTCGGAAATACTCGTGTTCTTCTGTCATATCAAAGTTAGTGGTTTGATTATGAGTGTAATTATGCTCGTATTTTATGCAAACATAAATTTCTATGTATTTTATGGGCCTGCGCCAATGACTTTAAATATTTGGCTTGATTTTGGGCACAGTTTTTTTATCACAAGAAAATATGAAGAACTTTTTTGTTATGACACGTTCAATTAAGAATTTCATTGAGCAGACGAGTGTGTTGCCCGTTTATCGCTATAACGATCACATCAAGCAAAAAATATGTGCTGATTTGATGTGAGCATTTCTGTTTTATTAGTGGCCAAACTTTTCTTAATGAACGAACGAACCTTCAACAACAACTTTTTCCTCATTTTCCTAATACACTATTTGGCTTCAAATATATTTTCGATATCCGCAAAATATGACAACAATTTTTTTCCCTTACAGACATTTTGTTTGATATTTATCTGCAGCTTTTTCATAACTTTTTTCTTTTCATTTCTTTATAGCAATATTTTTTCATTTAATTTCACACAAACAAACTGAAAGCAGAGAATAAAAAGCATAAACAGAAATAGTTGTAAAAAACCAACCAACTTTAATAAAAATATGGTTTAACCAACCCACTCACAATGTTCAATTGTTGGCAAGATGTATGAGATGGTGTTGTGTTGCTCCCGCAAAATAATAGACAGCCTTAAATTTTACTAAAAAGTAGAAAATAAAAACAAATATCGCACACAACCAACCGACTCCATTAAATCTTAACAAAATCTTTTTAATACGAGCAACAGCAAAAAAAAAAAAAAAACATTGAAAATAAAGCTAAAAAACACCAGACCCAGTAACACATAAAACTAAAAAAATATGTATGTTTCTGTTTTGTTCAGTTTTTGAAAGTTTCCAAAAGTGTGAGTATTTAAGCCGTTCGGTAGCTTAAATTTTGCACCCACTTACAAAATAACTGATATAGAAAAAAAAAAATCTTTTTTCAGCATTTTTTTCCAGACGAGTATAAATATATTTCTAACATGAACCGTTAGTTTATTATTTAAAAACTACAAAATAATTGCCATTTATAGTGTCATTTGAAAAGTGTTTTTTTTTTCATATTATTGGGTGGAAAAGAAACAAAACTTTTTCAAGCTGTAGATCAAGATCAACATAATGTTGTTGTACCTTTTAAAAGAATGCAGTTAATAAAGTTTGTCATTTGATTTGTAAACGCTTCGAAGGTTTTGGGTTTTGATAAAACGGAACACTTAAGAGATGTTATTTCGCTGTTGGCCAGTATTTATTTAGAGGCCACGTAAATTCCTCAAATTTTTAAGGTAAAATCGTCGAAATCGTGTTCTGAAATTCAACTCCTTGAATGAGTTTTATTTTATTTATGCTGGTGAATTTTAAACTTTTATGTTAGTAAATAATTTTGTTCAGAAAATAATTAGGATTTTCACAATTCACATAACAAGAGTTTTAAGTTCTAAAGGGCAGAACACAACTCCCTAAAGAGTTGTTTTGGGATGGCAAAGTTCGAGTACAATTCTCTTTTTGAGCCTTTAAGCTCCGTTCTATCATTTTTGCGATTTTTGTTTTTTTTTTGTTCTAACTTATTAAATAACTGTTTTCTGAAACTGTAATATCAACATTGTTCACTGTTAAAAGAGTTTTGTTGTGTGTCGAACACTTGTGGCCCCTATTACATATTTCCGTTTCAGTTCATATTAATATTAAAATATTTCGTTCAAAATAAATAACAAAAAAAAAAAAAAAAAAAACTTCAGCTCAAATTGTTTAATTTTTCAAAAGTTAATTGAAAAAAATTTGTTCCCATCTTTTCCACTTTTTTTTTTAGTTTTTTCAGCTGAAGGGAAAAATTTAACACAGAAATCATATTTTCCATTTCTAAATACAAACCCAAACACACTCAACCATCTAAATGCATTCACACATACCCAATGCCTGATATTATTATTTCTGTTTTTTTTTTCTCTTAAGGTTACCACCTCCTTCTACGCCACAACCATTTCCATCAATACATCATCACAGTTTATTTTTTCATATTTCTACTCTTTTGATTCCATTTTATTTTGCAGTAGTTTTGGCGGATAACAAAAAATATGTATGTGCATATATCGCCATCATCATCAACATGTGTAATTTCTGGTTTGTCTGAAGCTTAGAGTCTGATGATTGCTGTTGTTGTTGCGCATTCTATAATTACAGCGATTTAATTTTCTGATTAGTTTTTACAAGTTGTAACCAAACATGTACGACAACCCCATTCCTTATGCTCGTCGCTCTTAAGCCATCTTTTCGTACACGTAGTAAATGAATAACTCCAACAACATGCACACGCCGTTGCCCGGGCCGGGCCTGCGCACATGTACTTCAATTAACTGTTGATACATATTGACACTAGTACGAACTACACAAACAAACGCATGCATTAGGTTGGTGGTTCACTCCGCACTGATTTGATTCGCCAAAATGGGCAGACTTTTTGTAAATTTTTGTAAATTTTAAAAATGCTTATTTATTATTTGTTTAAATAGTTTGAGATGTTGAATGCATTTATATCCAGAACTGGCAGCCAGGGCCACTCATAGATGTGGTACTACAATTACTTCATGTTCATATAACTTGATTTCAGGTCAAAAGTCACCATATCCACGTTTTGCAATAGAAATAATATTCAAATAAATATTGTGGAACTTCGCTTATTAATTGAAGCAGCTGGAAACCAAGCAAATGAAACCAGCGACCTTAAGCAACAGTTATACCGAAAGTTGAAACTCAAAATCTGAAATATTTTACGTTGATTCAACATGATTTCATATTGAAAATACAATTATCTTTTAACGGTTTTAAGAATTCATTTAGCCATTATAGATGTGTATTAAATTAAAAACCAAAAATCTACAAATCCAGTAAAATAAACTGCGTTCAACACAATTTTTCGCATATCCTTGTTGTGTGCGTCTGCGATTCTTACTTAAAAAGTGCGTCCAATCTCGCCTTAGTCGAGAACAGCAACTTGTTAACTAAGCGCTTTACGATATCCTTGTACTTTAACTGCCAACTGGTCACATATTCTTGTCAACGTACACACATACTACAGCGGCCTTTTGAACTAGAAAACCTCTAACCTAAATGCCAACTATTCGAGTCATAAATTTTCGTAAAAATCTGATTGGTTGTAATAACTTTTTCACTGTGTAGTTATGAAAATTGTGTTCTTATTATAAATCATGAGTTTGTGTCAAACGTGTATGTGTTTAACCCATCAAACTGTCAAATAGTTGTCAAGCAATATTTTATATATTTCTTTTAAGTCATCTCAGTTTTATGATCTTCAATGTGTGTTGTCGTCGTCGTCGTCGTCGTCGTCCCCCACTTCTAAACACTATTAAAAAAATTAAAAAGAAACAAAAACAATTAAGAGACTTTTAAACGACATTAAAGAATCATTGAGTGCTGGAGCTGCAGCCAACAGGTAGGAGAAAAATGTAGTAAATCCCAGACATTAATATACTTTCATTCGACATGTTGCTAATGTTGTTGTTGTGTTTTTAAATTTATGAATTGTACAAAAAATTAAAATTGTGTTTTTCGCACTAAACTAAATAAATATTGTACAAAACTGTGTTAATCTTTAATTAAGTTTGAGTAGAAGATAATTGCAAAATATTTCAAGCCAAGAAATTTACTGGTTGAAATTAAAAAAAATATATATGAGGAATCCCAAAGAAGTTCTATAAAAGACGCAGTTTGATTTGCTCAAGACTTAAAAATAACCCTACCACTTCAATATTTTCAGATTAATAAATGTTTCCCTTGGCTCTAATTTCTTGATCTTTTTTAAATAATTCTTTTTAAAAAGGCAAAAATAATTTTATGCTTTTTATTGTAAATATTTATTTTGAATAATTAATTTAGGAAAAAATCTTTTATATCTTAATTCTTTATATAATTTTCGTGCACAGTTTTCCCAGTTTTTGCATTTTCCACACATTTGCACACAAATGGAAAACTTCCACTTGCCTGCCATGGTAATTAAACCATGTATGTGTCTTAAGTCTTTTGTTTTCAATAGTACATTTCAACACGAGCATTTAACAAATCAATATACAAACAATGCAAGTCCAAGACTTTTAAATTATAAGTTTTTCAGTTTGGTTTCATATATTTGTTTTTCTGATTTTTTTTCCAACTCATTCCTATTGAACACATTTCTTTTCTTTAAGATTTCCTTAATAAAACAAAGCACTTTAAAGCGGATACAGTATGAAAACACCGTATAATTTAAACCGTTATTAGAAACTATAAAACACTTTATTTCACGTCAAAACTGTTACTATTAAGCAACTTCTAGCAGTTTATTTATTTATTTATTTTTTTTTTTTTGGTGAACATTAAAATCTATGTAACATTTTCAGTTGTTGTTCATGTTTCGTTGCTTTCGTAATTGTAGGAGTATTCCCTGGCTTTCAAAAACAATTTCGCTTCAAAATGTAGCGAAAAAATTTTAATTGAAAAATTAATAATATAGTAAAAAACATTGACGTTTTTTGTCGTTACTTTGTTATTTGAAAAACAATATTAACCGCTAGTTTGCGTTGATTAATACAGAAGGAGGGTGGACTGAAGGAGTGATTACTAGTAACTTACAAAATCGATGGCTCAAATTAAAAATTCCTTTACGTTTATGATTAAATAACAAAAGCCTGTCAACACCCACCAATAAAGATTTTTTACTTTATAGTTTGGTTTTTCTTTTGTAGCTGTTCTATACAAAAGCCACTACGTTATTATTTCTAGTATGTGATGGCAGCAGACGATGCTCTTTATAGAGTTCTTTTTTTTTGCTGTGTTTAAAATCTTATGTTCGAAAATCTAGTAACGTGTTTTTGTAGTTCTTCGCTTTCGTGGCAATATCTAATTTTGAAGCTGATGAAGCAGCTGTTTGTGCTAATAACGTTTTGAGGTGGGTGCTTAAATAATGTTTAATGACTTTATAATATTTAATCAGTAAAATGTGCTGAATACAAATAAACAGAAATGGAAAAAATGAATTCAGAAAAGTGTTATATTTCATATTTAATTCTGAAGTCTGCATCTGGTGCGTTTTACCCGGGAGGGTACTTAAAGAATGCAAAGCATTATGGAAAAAATTTTGATTAATTACTGCAGATTTTCGGAATATTTAATTTTAAAGTGGAAACGGAACCTCCTCTCCTCTCCTCTCCTCTCTCTGTATATGAAGACTTGTGTGGCTTTTAAGCCACTGCAAGTGTTTTAATGAATTAGTACTACATTGTTTCATGTTAAATCAATAATAAATAATGTTGGCATACGAAATTTAATTTTGCAGAGGAATAAAATAATAAGAAATTGTATTAGAATAGCGTGACGGACACAAAGTTGCTGAATATTAAACTTAATTACAACCTCAAGCAAATTGCAAATTGCACGAATATAGTTTCACTTTAGCTGTTGATCGAAGCAAATTGAGGCGTTAATTCAAGTATTTAATTCTCTTTTAGCATTAAATTCCTTAAACATACATTAAAGTTAAAAATTCTTCTCTATCAGCCCACAACACTTTTCAATAGTCAACACTTCAAAGGCTCGTCGAACTCGTTGTTGATCAACTTGGAAACTTTTCTATTGTCAATCATGCCGCATTCCAACAACTGTAACATATTTAATAATTTGTTCACAAATGTGTAAAACAAGTTTCAGTCGGTTTTCTATGTGAAATTATTAGTGCTTTTAAGCCTACAAATAGTTATTAATGATATACTTTAGGAAATGTAAAACATTGTCTCTACTTAAGCGCATTAAAATAAGAAATGAAGATAAAAATGTTTTGAAGAAACTTTAGTTCGCTGACGGTGGCTGAAAAATTGAAGCAGCATGAAATTAAAAATATTTATAACATTTTTGGTTTGGCTTTAAATTAAAATATTTCCCTGCCTAAAGATTTGCATGAGAAAAGATAGACTTTTGTAAAAAGTACCCATAAAATGCATTGACAAACTGCCGTTTAAAAGAGTTTCAAGCACTTTTAAGAAATCATATTTTAAATTATAAAAAGTTTATTTTTTTGGAAAAAACTGCTTTTAAGAAAACCAGCTTTAAAAAGCAATTTGTAAGAAAGTATCTTTAAAAAAGTAACTTTTAAAAGAATTCTTTTAAGAAAAGTAGCTTTTAAAGAAAACGTAAATTTTTAATGTTTTCAGTTAAATTTATATTTAAAATGTGAAGATTCGTGAAAATCGTACCATTTAAAAAAAGCTCATTTGAAATAAGTATCTGTTTTTCGAAAACAGTTTATTACCTTTTACATTTCGAAGAAACTGCTGTTAAACAGCTGAGTTAGTTTGTATGTCAGCGGCGTTGCCCGAAGTTATAAAAAGAGGAACTTTGCACGCACATTAGCGGTCTTGTATTACAATAATACTGGCAAATTAACAGCATTCATTACATTTATAACTTAATTAAATGCCAAAGTAGTGCAAACCGTTTTCATTCTCATCCTGGCCAAACAATGCGCAACGCCTGATATGGTTGCCTCAGCGTACGGCAACATTTTCTTCAGTTTTCGTGGCAATTTATTTACGTTTACAAGTCATTTATTTATGATTTACGGCAAAAATTCGCAACCAAAAAAAAAAAAAAAACTAGATATAAAAATTTTGTGTTGAAAATTTTATTTTGATAAATTATGGAGCTGCGCGCACAAAAAACTCGACATATACGAGTACGTTTGTGGCGCAAAACTTTTCAACTCATGTTACGCAACATGACAGTTTTTTTTTTTTTTTAATTTTTCTTTTTTTCAAATTTTGTTAATGCGTTAAGGTGTATAAATAAATGTTAAAATTTAGTGTTATTGGAGAGTAATTGCGCATTTGAGACGGAGCAGAGGCGAATAAAACAAAAGAGTCAAGACACGAACTTGTTTCAACACAATTACCATAAAACTCTTAAACGTACGAATCTATTGATTCTTAATTCGTTTAATTTCCAAACTAAAATCTCTGAAATAATTAAAAATTCAAATCAATTTGCAATGACTCATGTGAAATGAAATAGCGCAGAAATTATAGAAGCCAATAAAACGTAAACGCTCTAGAAATTATTAACCATAAATGCAAATTGCACACATGTGTCTGGTGTTGGGGCAATAGGAACGGGTCTGGGCTGGCACAGCAGCATGATTTCCAAAGATTTATATGTAGTTGGCAGCAACAATCAGCCAAGACCTTCGGACGCCACAGTCTATTGTTCAGATATTTATTTTGCTCACATTTTTGTGGCGTTTTTACAAAATATTTATTTCAAACAACAGCTGTTTACAATTTATTTTATTCATTAATAATTGTTGTTTTTTTTTTCTTTCTAAATCTTGCTACCGCCTTTTTGTTATATTACGTTGTAGTTTTTCAGTTAACCGAACGAGTCATAAAAAAATAAAAACCCACCAGCAAGTGACACTTGTTCATGTTGAAAAGGCTTTTTCTTTCATGTTTTCATTGGTTCTATTAAATTAAATCCTCTTTTTGTCTCGCTAACCAGCATATTTTTCCACTGCTATTCAATTTCTATTGAATAATTATTCGTTTAGCTGTAATTACTCCTACATGGCTGGCACCGCCGCTTGCTTTTCAAAGACTTTTTATTTTTGTACAAGTTTCTATTTTCAAGTTCGTTCTTGGCATGATTTAAAGTCTTTTGTGTTTATGGCGATTTTTATTCGCGGCCATTAATCACATTTCCAAGCGACTGAATGTCTAGCAAATTGTGCACAAAGTTTGCTATTAAAACAATTAATATTTATTTTTTTTTCGTTCTTTTTTTTTCGTTCTTTTTTTTTGAATACCAACGACAAAGTAAGTAAAACACTGTTTTGACCGGAGTTTTATGGAAAATTTGCAAAAATTGTCTGGAAAACTGAACAATAATTTCTGAACAAAAGTTCTTTGCTTAAGACAAAAAACCAAGACAATTTAATCACGAACTGCACAATTAAAGAAACTATCAAAAGGCTTGCAAAATCGCAGATACAGTCCAAATTTTAAAAATATTTAAAACGTTTTTAGACTCTTGGAAGGTGTTGTGAAAGAAAAAACATATCTTCAATACTTGAAATCAATTTAGAAGAAAATAACACATCGAAAAAGTTCCAAAAGCAAAGTTTGAATGAAAATCACTTAATAAAAATGTGTGCGCGATAAACTTCCGTATTCGATTGTTGGTAGGTTGCCCCCAGTTGTACGGGAATTCATACAAGAACTTGTCATGCTGGAAGTACTCGGGGAGTTCTTTTTAACTGGACATTAAAATATTCGGAAATTAAATTTCATTTCTAGCGGATCCCTGGCTAAAGTTTTCGTAGGGATTTTAGCTGTGCAATCAATTTGAAGAATATAAAAAATGTTCACAAGCACATTTGCAGCGTTTCAGGCGCTCGCCTAACTTTCTGTGCGTCAATGTTCATGAGCTTACACTGTGCTTCCCTTGCTTGTGATCAGGTCGTTAATAACTTTACATTTGTCACGAAACACTCGATATAACCGCAAAAACTTGAGTAACGACTGCAAGTGTGGCCGCTACGAAGTCCATGAATTTCATTTTCACCATTAAAGAATGAAATTTTGGCCAGTCAAAACTACATTTCACGATCTATGGCCGTGCATGGTCATTCCAGTTTGCTGGCTTTTTAGAAATCATAGTTTTCTTCTGCTGTTTGTATACACACACCTGCAGTGCAACAGTTTGGAAACTTTACACTCGCTGTCGTTTAATATTCATGCAAAATATTGAACGAGTATTGGCTGGTGCATGCACGTGCATGCAACTATTTCCGTTTTTCTCTCAGCCGCTTTCAATAATTTTGCCATAAAAATTACAACAATGTAAAGTCGTTTAGACGGCCAGCAAAAAAGCCAACCGGGGTGGTTAATTCTTTTTGCAAGTTTTAAGTATTTGTCTGTTCATTTAATGTCCGAGGTAGTTTTCTTTATTTTTACGAGGATAAATTATTATAAATGGACTGCTAATGAGATCTTTAAATGCTGCTTTATTTCTGCTGCTGGTGGTGATTGCTGTGAGAGATGACTACGTCAAAGTATTTGTTTAAGATAAAAAGCGTAACTCATGCAGATGGTTTGGCTTGAATGTGGGTTTTCATTACAGCAGCGTTTTGTTTTTAATTGCATTTCGGAAAAATATAGTTTTTGTTGCAGTTGTTGCTGTTATTGCTATTAGTTGCCATCTACTTACGTTTATTGCAGCAACAATGTCGTTGGAAATTAAATCTTTTACTAGTTTATGAAAACAAACTTTCGTAATCATAATTTTAGTAAGTTCTAAAGTTCAACTAAATTTAATCAAATTACTAAAAACTAAAAATTACTGCATGAAATTCAACGACTGCAAACGCGTGTTAAAGAGCACGAAAAAAAATTAATTAAACTTTTTATCCAGTTTTGCACTTTTTCTGCGCTATCATTTCGTAGACAATTAATCAAAATCTTCATGTTTTAAATTAAAGCTCGTTAAAATGTTAAGAAGATTACAAATAGCATTTTTCCCCATTCAATTAAAGACTTTATGGTGCAACTTGTTGTGCTGGCTGCCAGTAAACAGGAACAGAAATACTTCTGCCAACCAGAAACCAAGCAGGCAGCCGCATGCGATAAGAAAAAAGTAATTTCCCATAACTATGATAAGATCATCTCCTGTGCATTCAGAAAGAGAGAGAGAGAGATCAGCAGCAATTTCTGTTTAGGTTTCTTTGAACAATAGAATCGCAAAGATGGAGCAACGATTTGATGGCAAAACTAGATTTAGTTTATAAGGAAAACTTTTAAAAATGAAGCTCCCAGCAGTTTGAAATAATTATGCGCCGCTTGCAACAACCAGATAAAAAAAAAACTGCAATGTTGGAATTTTACAAAATTGATTTAAATACAGGATGCGAAAATATTTTAACTAAATGAAGATATGAAAAATCATGCTCTTCGCTCACAAATTTATATTAAATTTTGCATATAAAAGAGTCCTCTTTTTATTTACTTTTTATGGAAAGTACTTTTTTTAAATGACACAAAATACAACTTTACATTGGAAAGGGCGTTTTTTGCATAAATATCTTGTTGCGTTTCTTACAAGGTAACTTTTTTAAACTTATTTTCTGAAAGGTTCCTCTTGAGCTTTTCTTCTTAAGGACACGTTTTTTTTTAAACACTTCTTAGAAATGTCTTGTGAAAACATTAGCCACAAAAGCAAACTACCAACGTCAATTTTATGCAACTAATTTTGTTTCATTAATTTTTGGAAATCAAAAAAACAATAAAACCTGTCTAAAAGTAAAATTAATAATTTTTCACAAATTCTTCAACGGCCGTCTTTGTTTTCTAATTAATGTAATCCATTTCTCAATCGACACAGAAAGTCTTTGCTGAGAATCTGTAGCAGCGGTTCTCTACAATTACGGATCTTAGACTTTTCTTCAACAATTACAAATTGCATGGACACTTTCTTTAACCCTTTTCCAAAGATTGTATTTCTGATTTGCAGCACTTTATCCGTTTTTATGGGAAATTCCTGTACAATTTATGTCAATACACAGAAAGTGCATTCAAATAAAACTTTTTAGGCCATAAGAAGAAAAGAAATATAAAATAAGACGGCCGCAAGCTCATGCTTAATATTGCTGATACTCGATGGCACAAAGTATCAAATAAACCAGCCCATCATTGAGTTGGTGAGTTTTTAAAATATGGGTAGATTTTGTTTTTAACTGCAAATAACCAGCAGAATAACCAGGAAAAAGATGCAACAAAGGACTTCGAAACAACCTGCAAAATTTATATAAAATTAATTAAAGATGGTAAAGATAATTGATTAAGAACAACGATTAATAATATTATTATTATTTCTTTTCTCAGTAGAAAAAAGTTGCCAACTGTGTTGCCTCTTTTTTTCTTCTTTCACTCAGCGCACAAGTGTTGAGTTTTGTGGAAAGAGTTATAATTGTTTTTCGCTGATAAGAAGAACACTTTTGTATTTAACCTCGCAGCGAGATAAAAATGCTTCCAAGCGTTTTTGTTATTTAGACTTATATTTTTTTTAAATGCTTAACAATTAAACTTGTTTATGGAGGGAGGCCTGTAGAAAAGTCAGCTACACTTTCAAGGCCAATTTCCTCGATTATTTAAGCAAAAACAAAATGACGATTTAGCAAAAAGAAATGTGTAATTTTCCAACAAATATTTTTTTCTTAGCATTTTTCAATGTATTTCTAATTTTTTTTAGCAGATGCTTAAAAGATTTTTTTTAAATGTCCCCATTTGAAAGGGGGTTTTTTTAATTTTTTATATTTCAAAGCCACATTTTTCCAAACGACTCTATTTTTAAAATTGTTTCTATAGAAAAGAACTTTTGTTGCCTTTTTTGCCAGGTACTTTTGTTAGTGGGGTTTTTGTAGCGAGGTACTTTTTTCAAAATAAATCTTTCCAAAAGATAATTTTCAAAAATTATTTTTACTGCTAAAATGTACTTTTTAAAACAAAACTATTTTCAGGCTACTACTACTGCTCTTTTAAAAGGTACTTTTTTTAAATTGTACTTTTTCACAAAGTGCTGTTTTATAAAAAGTACCTTTTTATTCTAAAAGTCTTTTCTTTCAAAAATTACTTTTTTCAAAAAGAGTTTTTTTTACAGGGTACTTTTTCAAAAATGTACTTTTCCAAAGTGTAATTTTTTCAAAAGGTACTTTCCTTAAAACTTTTTCAAAAGATACTTTTTTCTTTAAAAATATTCGCATCTTCAAAAATTCCTTTTTTTTTTAACTCTTCTTTCTGAAGGAAATTTTTGTTTATTATCTATTCCCCCAGAATGCGCTTTGCAAGGATGTGGCGCTTCAAAGGTGTGGTGCAATTTACGCTCTTCCGAAAATTTAGTTCGAAAAGAAGAGATTGTGTTTTTTACATATTTAATTTCATTGAACTTCAACTAAATGCGATTTTCAGTGACAGTTACAAACACGACGACAAATTTAGTTGTCCATTCTGTGTACTGACGACTGTCTTCTAAAACAACCACCATCGCCAGTCGTGAAGTGTTGAAGAACATGCGCCTGCAGTATGGCTTCCGTTCTTTTCCAGCATTTGCAATTTGCAGTGCTTTTTTCTTCTTTTGCTTCTTTTAAGTAACAAACGTAACAAAAAAGCTTAAAATTATTAATGAAATTTTTACATCGATAACGTTGCACTTAAAAGCATTCAACGTTTTCATCATCGTCAGCACCAACCACTAGCAAGCAAACACTTTCAGACAAACGGCTCCTTCGCAGTTTTTTTTTTTTTTTTGCCATTCAGGCAAAAGGCGCAGGCGCTGGTGATCTTGTTTTAGTTTCAATATATGTATTCTGATTTCTTTTTTTGCGTATTCTGCTTGTGAGGGGTTGCTCAAACGTTTTACTTTTCGTTTTTGCATTTACGTACACAGTGGCCAAACTAATGAAAAGGACAAGCAACACATTTATAATAATCTGGCGCATATCAAAAATGTAACGCCTCTTAAGAAAAGAGGCATCAGCTTTGGCCAGGCATTAAAACACAACAGCAGCAACAACTTAACGAAATATGCAATATGTTGCACTTTATTCATGCATAAACATGCACAAACATATTTATTTTACTTCACTAAATGCAACTCATCACAAGCTTTTAGCTTTGTTTTTCGTTTTTCGTTTTTGGTTTTTTCACTTTTCAATTCCTTTTTTTTTTTTTCTCGCTCTTAAATTACTATAATGGAAAAATTACAAAAGAGCACATTTTTGAAGTGCGTCTGTGTGCCTGCAGTTGCCTGCCTGCCTGCCTGCCTGCCCATCTGCATGTGCAAATTAAAAAGAATTCTTAAAATGGAGTTGATATTTTGTGTTGAGCTGTTGGTCCGGTTGTTTGTTGGCCAAATGATGTTTCAGACATCTTTTCTATACATTTAAAACACAAATGATTAAATATTTGATCATAAACTAGAGATTTAAGTTTTCATTTAACGAGCAGCAAAATGAATTCAATCCAGTTGATTGTTAATTGCGGAAAAATAAAACCATTAAAATCGATAACAATCGCTAATTTCGTCAAGTTTAGAATCTTAAAGAATTCACAAAAAATATTAAACATTTTTGCGTGTTACTGCAAAACAGCTTGATTTTTTCATCCCGAAAATTTCTAAAATGCCAACGAAATTTGTTCAACGTTTTTGAACAAAATGTTAAGTTTGTCATTCTTCGTTGAGTTTAACAAAGTAAATTATATAATAAAAAGAAATTCGAGTAACATGATTAAAATTTCTGTTCATATTTTTTACTAGAAATTATAATAAAAAAAAAACTTACAAAATAAAGAGGAATGACTAAAACGTATAATGAATAATATTTTTGGGGATACATAAATAATAAATTATATGGTTGGATTTAACAATATTATATGGCTTTAGCTGACTATATAATATTTATAAAATGATGTGATAGATTTCACACTCTACTTTGGCTTTTCATTTTATTTAAAAAAAAAATAACAATGAAAATGTTAAAAAAAAACTATACAATTTGTGGTCTTGTTTAGCACAGATTTTTATGAAAATAGTTTGTTATTTATCTCATGCTCTAATCGTATTAGAAAAATAAAAACGGCAACAAAATATTGTTCTTCAGAATTCATTGATACGTACGGGCTGGGCCAAAAGACGTCAGGGCATTTACATATTTCATAATATCGCAATTTTGAGCTTGAATTTCTGTCTAATATTGAACCTGCTTTATTCGATTTGTGCTTTAAATTTTAATCGATTTTTATCTCACATGATTTTGCTCTTAAAAAGCACATACCGGCCTGTTCACACTTGTTCAAAGCATTACCAACATTAATAGAATAAAACAGGTCCAATTTCGACACCATTAAGTTTAAGATACTGAACAGTGAAGAGCTGTCCGCTTAAATAAAGTTTTCTATGATGCTGGCCGATTTGACGGACAACAACCTGGCTATAAAGACTGCTGTAGTCGCATAAATCTGTGATTGAAGAATATCATACAGTAGAAGTCTGACACAGTTATTTCGTTTGAATTCGCCATAATGTGGAAAAAGTGTTGGGGGGGTGCTGTCCTGCTAAATGCTTTGTCCTTGGTGTCCTTGCTGTCTATGAACCGCACCAAACGGAGTTCTTTTTTGGGATGCACAGAACCCTCTTGGATCCTTGCATCTCACGTGCATTGATATCAGTCCAAATTCGATCATTTGGTTGGTTCATTGATTTAGAAAATTAGCCGCATTGCCAATTCTGGCATTTACACGTGTTCAGCCCGTGTGTGAATGAATCAAGGCTGTTTTGACAGATATTGCTTGGACCTTAGGTTCGCTAACAGCTCGAAATATTGGGACGCTGCTATTGGCAGTATTGTATGTATGTACGAGTATATGTATGTACATGTACATACATACTTATATACATATTTATGTGATCTGTGTACCTGTTGCGAATCAAAAGAATTGGGAATTTCCAACTCGACTTGAGGCAACAATGTTTTTAATGAATCAACAACTACAGTTAAGCAAAAAGCAAAAAGCAAAGAACAACAAAAACTTATAATTACGACAACAACTGTAATTCTTACATTCGCACATACCAACACTTTAGCTCTCAGAACCACAACTCAAACTCGAAACTTATAAAGAGAACAAAAAACAAAAAGAAAAAAAATGAAAAGAATTATGTACAACAACAAATCAAGCTGAAAAAAAAACCAACCAACTGCCGTTTAGCAAAATTAGTGATGAAAAACTTAAAAGCCAGAAATAAGCGTGTGTGTGTGTGTACGTACAAATGTGTTTCACATCCAATACATACATCTGTACATATTTACACAAACTGAGGCTAAAGCTGTTGCTCGCAAACTCATTTGGTATTCATTCATACTCGTTTCTTTGGCAACAACAAGTAGTTCTCCTATACATACATACATATATATTTTTTCTTATCACCGCATAATGGATGATAATAGTGTGTATCGGTGTAGTTGTTGTTGGTAGCAACTTTATATGAGCAACAGCCTGATTTGTTGGTAGAGTAGTTTTTTTTCCCCGTCTGTTTGTTTGTTGGTTTTAAGTAGGAAGCCATTTTATGTTGTAAGGCCTCATAAATTTTGAGTTTTATATTGTATATTGTTGTGTTGATTTGTTTTATTTGTGTCTTTTTTTCCTTTCTTGTTATAGTTAACAATTTTAACAGAAAGCAGAAAAACAAAAAACTAAATGCTAATTATTCTACAATATGATATTTTTTATGTTATTTAACAAATGTGAAAACAACAATACCCGGCCCGAACGAGTGAGAAAACGAGCAAAAAGAAACGCCTATTCTTATAATGGTCATCAAAATTCAGCACTTAAACATAATTAACATTATAATAATCATTGTGCCACCATTGCGGCAGCCATTTTGATTCCCAGCAGACAAACCGAAATATCATTTGGCAAAAGCAATTACTTGGATTATTTCATTTTTTTGTGCTTAATTAGGGGGGATTTATAGGAGAATTAGTGTAAAAAAGGCATTAAATACAATAATAGTAAAAAAGGGGTGTTTTTTTTTTTTTTGGTTGCTTTAAGCCTTCGGTGGTCAAACACATGCTTATCTATGTGTATATATGTACATATGTGTTTATATGTATTTATGTAGATATATGCTGGCTTCAATAAAAAGTACAAATCATTGCAGGTGCAAAACAATAGCAACTCAGTGGACACCTCGCAACGCCATTTCATTCATGTTCATTTGATTCATTAAATATATGTATATATGTCTGTATGTATGTATGTATGAATGTATGTATGTATGTATGTATGTATTTATGTATGTTTCTTTTAACCTTTAATACGAAAAATTCCTATTATTGGTGTGCAATTTCTTCTGCCTTATGCACTTAAAATATTATGGTTTTGCATTCCAACTCTGAAATATGAGGCTCTCTCTGAAGGTTGGACCTTCAGTTTTCTTGCAAAATGTTCAACTTATTTTGTAAATAAATTTGATTCTTCCGGCTTATCTTGTACTTCAAACACTGTATTAGAACGCTATTTGTTATCACAAAATTGCAGTTCATCACGGAAAAAACGTAAAAACTCTTTGCTGATTTTCTTGATAAATATCTCGAAATTTTCAAAAAAAAAAGTTGTTTTCGAAATTTTATAGCCAAACTTGAGATTGGAAGGCAAAACTGTAAGATTTTTTTGTTGGACAAATAAAAATAAAATATTGTAAAAACTCAAGGGCACCGATTTGAGAATGAAACGAAGAATTTCAATAAAAAAAAAATTAATTTAATTGTTTATTTTTAATCCAACAAAAACTGCTGAAAAAGTCATTTACCCTGAGACCTCTCTGCCGCTTTATTACACTCAATAATTACCACTAAAACAAGAAATGGCTGCCAATCTTTTGTATATAAAATTCTATTGTCTAGTGGAAAAAGCTGAAGTTAAAATAAATAAGTGTTTGCATTTGGTTAGATTAACCATTTTGGTGTTGATTCAATTAGTAAATATCTTTTGATTTTTTTGTTTTTTCGTCGCAAACAACAAAATGCAGGAACAAACAAACGACAGCCATGACAACAACAACAACAACAATAACAAAAAACGCCTCTTAAGCTGTACCGCTACAACTAAAAGCGACCTCAAGCTTAAAATTAAATACTTTAAAAACTCAACAACCAAACAAGTACAAGGAGCAAAAACAAAAACAAAAAAAAGGAAACAAATCCGCAAGGCGTTCAAAAAATGTTTGCAAATCGATAAATCTTATTAGAAAACTAAATAGTGACCATAACAATGGCAACACTACGAGCACAACAATTTAGCCAATGTTTGATTTGACCAAGAAAAAAAAAGGGGGGAAAAATAAAGAGTAGCGTAAAGGTGAATAGATGTTAATAGAAAATAACAAACAACTGACTACAATAGCCAAGCGAAACATGTTCAAATATTATCCGCCACTTCACGATCCCCATCATCATTATTATCGCCATCATCAGCATGATGATCTGTGTGAATAGAACAAATCACCAAAGTGAAGCTAATGATGAGTCTAATCATCATTATCATCGCCATCCTCATTATGGCCTTCTGCTTGTTCCAGCCTTTTTTTTTTTTTTTGCTTCTTATTTAGTTTTTTCTTAAATTCAGTTGCAATGAATGCAAATTCGTGAGCTTTTATGTTTAAAGTGCAGCATTAAAAACATAAAATATTTAAGCAGGAAAACGTTAGATGATAAAAGTTAAATAAAAACACACATGCCAACATACACGCGAACAGAAGTGAACATAAAAGCTTTGGCAGAGTTTTAAGAGAATTAAAAATACAAAAATGAAATCAATCTACCCAAAAGCGAAAAAGGAGTGAGGGAGAGAGTCTAAGAACAAATAGCAGATATAACTTTTATTATAAAAAAATTAAATAACAAGCAAGTGGCGATTTCCATAAAACGGCAAATGTTAATTTGATATGTTCTAATAATTGTGTTCTAGTAATGATTGATGTTTTTGGAAATAAAATTAAAATTATTTGCAATCAAGTCGAAATTCAGTGCTCAAGGTGGATGAACATCTTTGGTTCAGAATGAATGACAAAGTTATTGGCGGCGAAAACAAAGTATACCAAATCGGCTCTTGTTTGAGAGGCCACAGTGCTAAAAGTTGGCTTCAATACCGTTTCATGTTAAATTAATATGATTTCATGTTCAAACTTAATTTTTTTTTATGCATTTGGGTATTCTAATGAGAGAAGTATCAAACTACTAATTCTTAAACTTAATTTATCCAGTTTAATCAATGGTAAAATGGACATTGATCACTGTTGCTGATTTATTCTGCATATATTTTCCGGCGAATAATTAGAAAAGAGTCGTCATCGTGGCAACTTAAAGTCCATGCAACAAAATTGACTATTATTTAAAAGTTGTCAACAACAATTTCATGTTATGGACATTCACTATGAATTCCCCAGATCTCGGGAACATGGAGTGTCTGTCAAGTTTAAATAATACTTTTAAGCCCATTTTGAATTACAATAGTTATGGTGAAATGATGAATATATTTATGTCTAAGTGCTGTCTAGAAATAGTTCAAATTCCATAAATTCCTGTATGTGCTCGATTGCTTAATTGAAAAAATAGTTGATTGCATAACGTTTGAAAAAGGGTCCTGATTATCCTTGGAGCACTTTAGTGCTGGCCAGCGTTTGCCTTAGTATTTTCTGGGACTTAAGCTGTATCGATATGAATGCGTATTTAAGCCCTAGTTGGGCATCAGGACATCACTCCTTAATCAACTTCAGCGCTCACAATTCGCCTTCTAGTTTCTTGATAGAGGAAGTTTTTGGCAAAAAGATGGAGATGCCCACTTCAATTCTGGCAATTATTCTTACATGACTAAGAAATCATAGAATCTATCTCTTTCTCTCTCTCTCTCTCTTCTTCTGATAGAACACCTTTATGTAGCCAAAAACCAAAAAGCCCGGCTTTGATAAACGCCACCCAAAATACCTGCAATTCATAATCTTTTTCCTCAAAATGGTTGTAGTCTAAAGGACATTGAAAAACTTTTCAGATCTATGGCTTAAATGTGTTCTCTTAGATGGCTGGCGTAAATGTATGGACAAGAAAAATTTAAGGCCAAGAAAAAGAACATCGACAAACAAAAAAAAAAAAAAAAAAAAAAAAAAAAAGAAAGAAAAGAAAACTACAAAGTAACTGCTGCTGACTGCTACTTTTGATGCAGATGTTTTCTAATGTTACAATATGTTGTATTCATGTACTTGCAACACACTTACAGACAACAGAAATGCGCTGAAAAATCTTAACATGCACACATTTCCACATATGCTAAAAAGTTGATCATAATGATGACAATGATAATGCCGCACCGAACACAGTAGTTGTAAATTCAAATGTACGAGGGGAGGAGGGGAGCTGACTGCGCATGCTCCTGGTGCCGATGCTGATGCTGATGCTGTTTCTGGGGCTTGTGACTTTCTTTGCTGCTGTGTTGCGCCTAATGGTGCATATGAAACATTAGTCTCTCATGCAGCATATAAAGTAAGCTGGGTAAGCAATTGCACCCAATGTAGCGTTGTATGGTAAACGATCATGTGAGTGTTTCATTTCTGTTTTCATCTTCTTTCTTTTTTTTTTTTGCTGTTTCTGAACAAAGAGTGTTCAATTTTCCGACTTAAATACCGTATTTAGCTGAGCATTTAGTTGGTTGGTTTTAAGCTGTTTTTCTTTTCCTTTTTTTTTTTTTTTTTTTTTTTGCTCATATTCATTCCACTTGCAGCATCATTGGCCGCCACTGACCATATGGATAAGGAGTTGGTGTTTCAAGTGAATACGAAAGCCAATAACAAAAGCAAACAAAAAACGCCAAAGACGCAGAATACGGAATACAGAACCAGAAAACAAAAAATAAAAAAGAAATTTTCGTAAGAAATGCTGTAAATTAAATGTGTTTCTTTGGTTGTTAATGTTGGCTTTTTGCAGCTTCTCCACTTCAATAATTTTTTTTCTAACTTTTTTTCTTTTTTTGCATTCAAATGCCAGAGTATTAAATGAAAAATACATGTTTAAACTTGCACAAGGTTATTTGATACAAGAGGTTGCTTTTCTTTTTACTCGTACATTTTACCGTTTTAATACGGGAATTTTCTCGTTGCACATGTGTTGGTGGCTGAGCGAGTGAGTGAGTGCTAATATGTGGCTGTGCAGCAGAAAAATAAGTTTCCTAATACTCCAAAAAGGCATATAAGGTGCATAATTTAGTCTTTTTTGTTGTTGTTGTTGTTGTCGTATTCCTGCAACCAAAAGGAATATTAAAAATTTTAAATATGTTTTTTCGGCCAAACTAGAATTTGGGCAAATGAAAAATGCTAAAACATGTTTCGTGAATATTAAGAATAAGATAAATAATTCTACATGAAACTTAAAGGAAATGGACACAAACTAAATGCAGGAAAATTCTATTACTACCCCTTTTGGTTCGAATACTTGAAATGAGAATTTAAATTATTAAAAAAAAAAAAAAACGGGAAGTAATTGTTTTTGGAAAGAAACTATAAAAAACTTTATGGCATTTGTTTAATGTCATGACACGAAAATTAAGCAAAACTATTTTTTTTCCATTAATCAAAATTTCTTAAACGGGATTTTCTGTTACTTCTTTTGAATACAAATACAATTTTGGTAAAAAAAAAATGGGCAACAAAATAATATTTGTGCAACGAAATGAAACTTTGAAAGCGAAATCTTTTGACTAAAACTAATTTTTGAAGTTTTGTCTGCTTAAACAACTTTTGAACTGGAACATGAAATTGATTTTCAATTTTTGTCGTGTACTTACATATTACTTATACTATATATATATGTATATATGTGTGTCGTTGCGTTTTGTTTTTGCCACAAGTTTGTGGCATCGTGCGTGTTTTATAAATAGCGTTAAAACTGCTACCAGTTTAAGCCTTTTGTTACGACATCTAAAACATGTTGGCTTTAGGAAAATGGTCGTATTTAAAATAACATTAAACAACTTTGTCTATAATATGAAAATCGTATTATGAGAGAAAAACGAATGACGAATTTGTCATCATGCAAAACAGTCATCAATCAAGCCGTCATACATGTAAACAAACTGGCGTTCAAATTTGAAATTTTATGAAAATTATACGGACTTTTAGGCCTGTGAACAAGAGGTGAACAAGAGATTTACGGTTAAATTGTCATCTGACGACCAAGTACTTATTCTATCAAAATGTTGCGTGCTGAAGCCACAGCAAACAAAAAAGAAGGAGAAAAACAGTGTCAGTTTGTATTTGGTTTCATTAAAGTGTTTCAATACTAATAAGTAGAGGTTGGTGCCAAGCAAAATTGGCTTTCACAAACCAGAAACCGTGTAATGTTAATGTTGCAACAAAGTATGAAGGCTGCTTTCCTTTTTGCCAGAGCCTGAATCCACATGTCAGGTAGTCAGTAGTGGCAGTTCGGGCTGTGCGCTGGCCAAATAATGACATCAAATGAGTTAATAATTGCCGGCTGCTGTTAGACAGAATTTTCATTGGATCTCAAAGCGGAAACAATTTTGTTTTTGTTATGAGGAAGAAAATGAGAACAGGCTAAGAATGAAATGATTTATTTTGTTTTAATTGATGAAGTTTTTAGAATATTTTCAACGTTGCAGACACACGAAATCCAACTATTTGGATTATTTAATCAAAGGCCTTTAATTTTAATTCCAACTTGTATATTTTGTATATGTTATTTGAAAGGCAAAAATATTAGCAGAAATAACAAAAAAAAAAAAAAAAAAAAAAATAACAAGCTGTGGCTTGTTTCCTTCTGAAAAAATAACCTCTCGACAAAAGGTTGACATCATTATTTCACCTTCTGCCACAAACAGAAAAAAAAATTACTGATTTATATTTTTTTCATAATTTTTGTCTATTTTTTTTTTGCTTCATGTTACTAAATCTCAGCCGGCTGTAATGCCGTACAAAATGTTTTGTCTTTCAATTTTAACTTTAGATTTCACTCGGTTTTTATTAACATGAAACTAATGAACTTCATAAATGTCATGAAAATAACACACTTTAGACACAAATACAAAACAACAACAACAACAAAAAATATAGAAATAAAAAATTTCAAAAGTAAAATCTAAAACTTTGTTGTGTTTTCAAACACGACTTAAATTTATGAGCTTGAGACCATATTTTCGCTTTACTCCTATGGTTTCGTAGTATTTGGTAATATATTGATAGATTTGAAAATAAATATAAGTTATAGGTAAAGAAAATGTTTGGTAATTTTGTTTGTTTGTTGGGTTTTTTCTATTTTTATTTTTTTTTATTGTATTTAACAAAAATTTCAAAATATACACAAATGAAAACGTGTGTCGGTCGCATGACGATGAAAACCTACTGTGACCCATTTTTATGTTTAAGTTTTAAACTCAAAATTACGGGAAAAAATTAAAAAATAATAATAATATACAGTGAAATCTGATATAACGGACATCTGCTATAACCGGGCATGTTTTGTAGATCCCATGAATGTGTGTCTGTCTCGTGAGCAAAAACTTCTATAATCAGACAAAAACACCTCGACAGTGATTTTAAGGATTTGAAAGGTTTCACTGTAGTGGGATATGTATGTACATAACTTGCATATAATTTCGACTCAATATAATGGAAATATATATATTTATTTCTTGTGTTTCATCTGCTAACTAAATAAACTCTTTCAACTATCGATAAATGAGCTCAAAACTAAAGATTGTTTCAAAAATGTTGTTTAACGCTAATCACGGATTTGATTCATGCAACATTTTCGTTTTCAAAAGCCTAAAAGAAAACCAAACAAAACACACGCAGATCGTCAGCGAACTGATTGACATTTGCCAACTAAAAGGCAAAAGAAACAAAATCCAATTCAAACGAAGTCCCCAAACTAACCGAAATCAAAATTATTTGCAACAAAAGTTTTTAGAACTGTGCACATTAACAACATAAAAGTTGAAATAAAGAAAACAAACAACACATTTGATTTTGACACAAACACATACGACCGACTACAGGAAACATCAGCCAATACAACATGATCAACATGATGACAGCAAATAAATAAAAGGATGTTTTATACGGAATATACAACAAACTATAGCGACAACCAATAATAACATAAAGAAGACCTTTTGCAACAACAACAAGAAAAACAACAAAAATTGCACAATATACAAACATACAAATACAATAAAATACTAACATCAACGGGCAACAAGAACAGCAAGAACAGCAGCAGCCGCAGCAACAACAACAATAGCAGAAACACAAAACAAAACAATTCGTTTGACAAAATTTATTGTAGCAAATATAGAGAAAAATTTAAAGAAAAAAAAAACAGAAAACAGAAAACAGAGAATTCCTGCCAATTCTATACAAAAGAAGAATTGGGGTTTTATGCTTCAGAAGGTGAAACACCATTGCAACAATGAAAACAACAGCAGCAACAATAAAACCAAAACTGAAAACATCCTTTCAGCTATTTTGCATACCACTCGCAAAGAAATACCGAAAAAAAAAATGGAAACAGAAAAGAACAGCATCAACAACACCACCAACAACAACAGTGTTCAGAAAAATTCAAAAAGAGGAAGAACAAACAACATCGGCAGCAATATGAACCGCCACAAAAACAACAACTATAAATTTTCAGTACAAACACAATACAAGAGAATGGACAGTTTAAAATAAAACCTTTTTTCATTTTCCGAGACACAACGATGAGTATTTAGGAGCAGGCAATTTTTTTTTTCGTATGTCTGTTGGAATGAGCAACACTGAAAGAAACAATAGGAAATTTATTGATTGAGAAAAGAAATCGAGCTTTTTCTAACAACAAATGCCACATGAATTGAATAACAAAATAACAAATATTATGGAAATGCTGGTGAAATGCACAGTGGGAGAGTTTGAGAAAAAAGACGGGACGGAAAAAACGGCAAATTTCTAAATGACAGCTTCGTTTTAATCGAACTTTACACAAAAACAGCAGAGGCGAATAAATTTAATTTGAACCGCATAGGCCTGAGTGAAAGAGTTTAGATTAACTAAAATATAAACACAAATATTGTCGAAATGCTGGTGAAATGCACAGAAAAAAATTTTAAAAATAAAATTTCTAAATGACACTTTCATTTTAATGAAACTTTATACAGCAACAGCAGAGGCCAATAAATTTAATTTGAACCGTATAGGCCTGAGGCGAAGGAGGCCGTGTTGTCCAGAAGGCACAACTTTGGGCAGATGTATTTACTAAGAATTCCAAAAGTCATATATTTCATATCTGTTGTTCACTTTTAAATATCTTCGATTTTAGTTTTCAGCTATTAAAATCTTGAAAAAAATGTTTGTGCAATTTCAGAACTCCTTCTGTTATCTCTTGTATCGGCGCTAATCGTCCCAAAAATATTATACCCGAGCATAATATTGGCACAGATTGTGGCACAGAAAACGAGACAAAACCCGACACTCTTCTCCGTTTTTTTTTTTTTTTTGAACGAGTACATAAAAATAATATTGATATTGATTGCAAGTTCTGAGCCGAGTGTAGTTACCGCAACCATAACATGTTTGCTGCAGCTTCTTTAAATATTTATATATAAAGCGAGAGGAGAAGAGTTTCTGCATTTGCCAGGGCCTACAATTTTGCAGTGTAACATAAACTTGAGTTGGGCAACATTTTTGAGTTGGTAAAATTTCAGCCCAAACAAAGTTCGAGCTGGGAGCACAGCCGATACATACTCGTATGTGTGGTGTGTATTTGCATGTGTGTGTGTTGTGTGGCGTGTGTGAATGTGAATGTGAGTGCTGGCAAACAATTTTATTTAATACTGGGGATGATGGCATCGCGTATGTCGGCGGCGACATGCGGTTATAGCCTACAATTTTGTACGAAAAATATGTAGAATTGTGTTTGTTAGTTGCTGATTGTCTTTGCTTTGCATTTTTTTTTTCTGTGCCTTTTTATATTTCTTGGTTTTTTTGCTTTGTTGGTATTTTTTTCGTTTCGTTGTGTTCGCTTATGTCCACTTCATTGATATTGTTGTTGCTGCTGATGATGACGCTGTTTGCTGATGCTGAGGCTGCTGCTTTGTGTTTTACTTCATACTAAAGAAAATTAAATTAACGAGATATGTCAACGATGAATTCATTGCAATGGCTTAAGCTTAAATGCCGCCATTCTTTGGCATACAATATATTTGTTATTGTGGTCGTTGAATATATTTTAGCTTGTTGGTGCTTTGAAGCTTCTTACTCGCCAAAGCAGCAGCAGCAGCAGCAGCCCCAGCAACAGCGGCAACAGTAACCGTGTAAGCCGCACAACAGCCGTATTATTTCAGCAATTTCATTTGGGGTTTTAAAGTGTGCCTTTAAATTTGTAGCCTCTTTGGTTGGCTCGTTGGCAGGCAGTTTGGCTTTTTGGCCGTCTGGTTGCGTCCTGTTAACCGCATTTAAGCATTCACTTACCTACTTACTGCAGTTCTGTTTAGAGCTCTAAGGCGATTCTCAAAATTTCTTTATTTATATTTTTTTCTAGTTACTTCGCTTCGCAAGTGCTGCCGTTCTGGTTGGTTCTGCTCGTTTTTGGTTTCTGTTTTTGCTCAAGTTGTTGGGCAACAAGTGGTTAAATGAATTAGTTTTATTTTGCATTTATATTTAAGCGGAGCAAACACAATTTGGCAGCACTGGCTGGCTTAAATGTAAGCCTATCTTTAAGGGGATATCATGGCTGTTTTATCTCTAGTAAAGTTTGTTTGTTCTTCTTTTTTAATTTCAAGTCCCCTTTCCCTTTCCCTTTTTTAAATTTAAGTTTCCTACACTAGTTTTGTTGTTGCTGTTGTGTGCGCGTGTGTGTGTGTTTTTTGTAATGAAATTAAACATTGAAGTTTGTCGTTTGTCGTTGTCATCATCATCATCAGTTGCCATCGCTCAATATAATGACATTACAAAGCAATTGTTGGGGCCATGCAGCAAATGTTTTCGCTCTCAGTGGTGGTTGTGTGTTACGAGTATAAAGGGAAACAGTAGGTTGGGTTCTTTGCATTTATATATGTACATACGAAGATTGGTCTGTTCGCCGTGCAGGATTAGGGTCATTTAATATTAAAAAGTTTTCACAGTTTCAGCAGAAGCAGACGATGACAGTAGAATGAAACTTGTAGATTTGTATCTTGGTTCTTGGGAAGTTTATGAGATTCGCTTTAAAAAAGTAAAACAACAGTCCAGTATGAAGAAGAAGTTATTTCTTTCTATAATTTTTAGTTGAAATTGCAAACATTTATTGGGCCGGCACCTCTAGTGCTTGAAAGTTGGGCAATTTGGAGTTTTGCATACTTGTTCTACGAAAAAATAATGCTATCGAAATCTGCTCTATAGAAACGAAAAATTATCGCTTATTTTTCTCGAGAGCAGAATAATTTGCGCGATTACTTTTCTTTAGAAAAATAATGTTATCGTTAACTTTTCTCTGGAAAAATAGTGCTATCGAAAAATAATGCTATCGAAATCTGCTCTACAGAAACGAAAAATTATCGCCTATTTTTCTCGAGAGCAGAATAATTTGCGCGATTACTTTTCTTTAGAAAAATAATGTTATAGTTAACTTTTCTCTGGAAAAATAGTGCTATCGAAAAATAATGCTATCGAAATCTGCTCTACAGAAACGAAAAATTATCGCTTATTTTTCTCGAGAGCAGAATAATTTGTGCGATTACTTTTCTTTAGAAAAATAATGTTATCTTTAACTTTTCTCTGGAAAAATAGTGCTATCGAAAAATAATGCTATCGAAATCTGCTCTAAAGAAACGAAAAATTATCGCTTATTTTTCTCGACAGCAGAATAATTTGCGCGATTACTTTTCTTTAGAAAAATAATGTTATCCTTAACTTTTCTCTGGAAAAATAGTGCTATCGAAAGCTTTTACACAGAAAAGTAAAGTTATCGATAACATTTCTTTAGTCGAACTGAAGACCAACTTAAGTGAGCACAAACAGAAAACTTATTTAATCCGTAACTTGGGTTAAGAAATATAAAGTTAATGATCACTTTTGAAAGAAAAATCAAAGTTCAATATTGCAGAGAAAATATCAGCTATCGATAACTTTTCTTTAGAAGAATGAAGCTAGAAAGCTTCATAGACACTCCATTGAAAAGTAAAAAATGTTCGAATTATGTTTTAGACTTTCTTATTCAAAAAGTAACTAGTTAAAATTTCCAAAACATTTAGTTACGAATAAATATTATTGAACAATCATTAGCAGTTCATTATGGTAATTATTTTCCAAGGCTACAAGATGAACATTTCCGGCCTGCACACGACAGTGTTTTCGAAGGACTACCTGTGATGCGAGTATGAAAAACAAAAGAACAAAATTGAAACTAATTAACACAATTAACACGCCAATATCAGCAGTTAAACTGATGAATTCCTGTAAGTTCTAAGACGCTTCAGAACTAGTCTGTTTTTCAATTCTCTCTTTGTTTTTCCTTTTTTACTTAAACAGTTTCCTTGTTGGCACATTTATGAAGAATTATGCACTTTATTACTTTTAAGTGGGAAAAAATTCTTTACTGCTAATTACTAAGAAGGAAAACGTTTTGGAGGAAGTGGAGATGTTGTTGCAGCACTTGATTACAAAACGAAATGCGGCTGTAAAATTAAAGCAAATTTAGGCACAAACTTTAAGAAACAATTTCCTTCAACAAATGAAAAATCCAAAATTAGTTTAATGCAGCACATAATTAAAGCAAAAGTTGCCATGGGACTGTAACTATTTCACTTGTTTTTAATACCTCCAGCTTGCAAATTAAACTTTTTCAATTAGAAACAAAATTGTTAAACATTTTGTTTCCACAATTCATAAGACCGTTAAAGGCTTAGGCTCCTTCTAACAGCCATTCATGTTTTCGGTGGTGTTTTAGTATTACTTTTTGCTCGGCCGATTTCTTTTAATAATCAATTGCATGACTAATATCAACTATATTTGGGTCATGCAAAATAGTTTTTTTTTTTTATTACTATTTTTGTTTTTGTGTTGTTGTCTTCTGGGCTGAGAGCACGGCAGCCAGCGTTTTCGCTTTGACTGAGACTGGCACTGGCACTGGCACTGCAAAACGGGCAACCATTAAAATGTTATTTCTTGCCAGCAATAGAAAAATATAATTCACCAAAAGCAACTATAAAAAAATGGAAAAATTGAAGCAATTTTTTTTTATTATTTAACTTTTGAACAGAGAGACACAAAGCAAGTGCATTATTAGCCCGAAAATAAAAACGAGTATTTGCATATTTTCCAATCAATTTAAATTACAGGTCATACTCGGGCACAAACGCGCACTCGCACACACACACACACACACACAGACACATTCTCGGGCGCAATACATATTCAAAGTAACTGAAATGCAAAACGGAAGGCTGAAGCCGAAAGTGAGCATTTTCAAAAGCTATAAGTCAAGAAAAACTTTCAGTTCGAACGAAATTAAAAAGTCCTGAAAATATTTGGCAGATGCCTATTGATTTTTCTCGAGAATTTAAGCAAGAATTTCAGTTCATTTAATAAACGCTATCTTTCTCGCTCTCCCTCGCTCTCCCTCGCTCTCTCTCTCTCTCTCTCTCTCTGTTTGTGGTCTTAAAAAACATATTAATATATATATGCCAGTGTAGCGTACAAGCATGAATTGCTGCCACCGGTTTCACATGAGTTGTGCTGCAAAGTTTGTGAACCCAAATCAATATATTTGTAAACCTGCAGTTTCTGATAATTTGGTAATTTTTGGTGAATGATATTTTGTGCCCAGTTCGTTTCTTTATTTTTGCTGTAAAATGTTAAACGTTTGAGTATCAGGACTTGTAATTTTATTTGTGAAAATTTGGTGTCTGGTTAGAGGGCGCACAAAACAAAACTGTGGGTAAATGGTTGTAAACGCCGCTTAAGCTTCTGGCCTTTCCCTTTAGCCACTCATCAGTTATTCGCATGAACTAGTGTTTAATATAATTTTCTTTATTGTTATTAGCTGGCCTTAAAAGTGATAACGTAACGATTTGTGGCAAATGTTTAATAAAAAAAATTGTATGTAAAAGTTACACAGAGTATTCGAAACATTAAACTTTCTTGCAACTCTTCATCATCATCATTTCAGGTTGATTTAACATTAAAGACTAATGATTTTATGCTATTATTATTGTGTATTATAATACAGTTTTTGTTTTTGTTAAAATTAAAGCTGCTCAATGATGACTTTTTGGCTAAAACGTTTAAAAATGTTTTGCTAAAAATTCGGTGCATTTAGTCCAAAGTCCGAAGTCATTTTGCATTTGTATTCTTTGCCAGAGAATTTCTTAGGACCCTCAGAACATGCGTTTTGTTAATAACAACCTCTTGTTGTAACTCAAATCTTTTACCGCGTAGTCACTTCTTAAGATTTGGAAACAGAAACGCGTATCCAAAAAAAAAGCTTTTCCATGTTCAAATATTCTTTGCCAAGTATCATGGCCCCACTCAGTGGAAATGGCTGCAGCTTCATGCATCTGTTGAACTTTCGTTCTGCAATCATTCAACGTCAGTCTATGTATTTTATCGACTATAAATATTAAATTAACATGGTTTTAATTGATTTTACTACGATTCATTTTTCTGCCAAGCATTAAAAAGCTTTCACTCACTTTGCGTAAATCATAAGATGCTGATCATCTCTTTGGTACCCCTTAATGCAAAGAACACATACGAAGTATGAGTTTTGTTTTTGATAGCAATCTTTATGCTTGTTATAGCGTTTTTTAATTGATTTGGTCATGTGGGTAATAAAGTTTCTTAACGTTTAATTAAAAACCGATTTGCAATTTTATGGTGAAATAATATTGTATGGCCGTTTGATAGGAAAAGCGAAAACAAATAAGATTAAACGATAAACAAGTAAGAAGCGCATAAATCCTCTATTTATTCTCGTTATCAGCAGATCGAAAACCGCTTCAGACATCAGGCCCACATTTGGCTTTAGTGTGGAAATGACTGGAAATTTCAAAATATGATTTTAAGATATTAAAATTGGCTCCAACCCAATATTCCTCTTGCTCAATTTTCGGCTCAAATAACGACCACAAAGTGCTTTTGGTTGCGTTGCGTTGCGTTGCGTGTCGGCTTGAGAGGAAACTTTCAACAATTTCTTTTTTAATTTTGCACATGATTCCCCAAACATAATTGTTTTATAACTGGCTACTTTTGCCTCATTATTTTCTACTCATCGAGATCAAAAACAAATTAGTTCTTTCGAAAAATGCTACGTTTTCAATCAGTTTCTTAAGATAAAGTACTCTGGGTACGTTTTAGCCAGAGCAAACATTTGATGGGGCACGCATTGCAGCGCATAATTGTAAGCGCCTTCAAGATAAAAGATCTTTCGAACACAAAACGCAACTGATTATATTTAAATTATAAAATAATAACAAATTTCAAAACGAATTTCACAAAAAGTAATTATTTTGTGGTTTTATAACACATACAAGTTTTGATAGCAGAAGTCGATGAAGACGCAGCCGCAAGCAGCGTGCGTTTTGAGTAAAAATAACTTTATTTAATTATTAAAATGAAAAAAAAAACATGTAAGTTTAATATAAGCCTAATCCATACTACATATATCCCAGCACACATTTTGTACTCCAACCACTTCACAATCAAAGGAACCTTTTGCTTACAAAAAGTGAAGTTGAGGCGAAAGCAGGCAAAGCGGGTTGTCAAACAAATTTGAATTTCGTAGTCCCAGCTCCAAAGAAGAAGTTTCTATTCAAATACATTTTATGGTGTGTTATGCTGGGATGGATCCTGCGCTGGCGAGATCAGCAATCTTGTTGCCGAGGCCACAGCTCATCCATTTGTAGCCGACTGGCCTGTGCATCGCACATCTATGGAATAAACTATTCGCAGACGCTACTTCCTCTTTCCTCTTCGCCATAACCTATTCATCTGCTGCAATGCACTGCATATGTAGAGATCGTTCCCTGTGTAAAACCTACGCGTAGGCAACTCAGCAAATGTTGCCGCTTGTGAAGAAAGAGTTTCTCTTTAACCGCCCAGATCAAGGGCTTTCGAAAGTTTTCTTATAGCTTTTTCACGGAAACCATTTTAAAACCTGAACGGCTCAAGCCGCTCTAATGTTTCAGTTTTTATTCAGTTATTAACCAGAGCTCTTTAAAATTGTTTGCTCTTAATTCATCCAACATTTCGTTTTATTCTCTCGCCCTGGAATTGTTATTATGGGGCTTCCAAATTCCAATTTCATATTTGTTTTCTTCTTTTGTTCCGTTTTTTTTTTTTTAAATCTGATATGTGGTTTTTAATAAAGATGATGTTGTTTTTTCTTTCAAACTTGTCCCTACTGACAATGACGAGCTGTCAGTCATTCTCATACAAAAAGTCATTTTGGTTTTATGAAAAAAAAAAAATTATATATTCGCTTATAAAAAGAAAACAAAATATGGCGTCTGTGTCGGCTTTTCATGAGTATTTTTTTTTTGTTCGTTTATATTTTCCAATATCTCTTGCGTACTTTACGAATACAACTACTTATTGGCTACCAACACTTCGATCAGTATAATGACCATCATGTTATTATTATTTTCTTGTTTTTTTTTTTTTGCTGCAATCTACTGACTGTATTGTTTAGGCCGGCCTAAAATATCTTGTGATTTCGTTTTTGCTTCAACTGTTACTGTGAAAGGGGCATTAAAATTGTTTTTTTTTTTTTTGGCTTTTTTGGCTCTTTAACATTTTTTTCAATTTTGTTGGCCATTTTGTGTTCTTACAAATTATAACTTAAGTACCTAAAACACACCTTTTTCTTACATGTTTGCTCTTGTACGGTTTTGTTTTCCGAACCAAAAGGGATTTAAACATCTTCAAAATATTTCAATGTAATTTCGACCTCGTATCGAAAAGTGGCATTAAACTATTTGCAAAAAAATTACATATTTTCTTAATATGAAATAGTTTCTGAATTAAATAGAATTCTAATGAAGGGGGGAAAACTGTGAAGAAGGAGCGACAGATGATATAGTTGGAAGACCAACGGTCCTGGGTGCTATTAAAAGTTATAGAGACACACAATCGCTAAAAAATAAACCCAAATCTGAAAAACCGAAATTATTAACGCGCTCAGATGAGCGGACAAATATTTTTCAGGACAAGAACCCCCAACATGCGCTTTGCTATGCGCTGGAAATTCCCCCGATTTCCATATAATACAACATTCAGGGGCACATTTGAAAAATAAAAATTTAAAAACTTTGGAAAACTTTTCTTTTTCGAATACTAAATTGATGTCATAGGAGCAATTTAAGGCCATTGAGAAACAGTTGATCCTGTTACAAAAGATTCAAAGAAGTTTGGAAGCGGCAATTAGGAACATAAGTCTTACACTGTATTAAAAGTATTTTGAACAATTTCGAAATGTTCGAAATATCAAAGTAGTGCGACCTGTTTGTTGAGCAACTGCATTCCAGAAAACGTCAATCGCAGTCAGAGTAAAAATAAATGCATTTTCTAAACTATTGCACAAAATTTCACATCAATCATTTTGAGAGCACAAAGAAATCAGAAATCCTGCATTTTCCCAGTACTACAACTCTATTACCGAACAGCAAAGAATGTGCTAAACAACTTCGCCCAGAAACGTTCTTAAGACCAAAGTTTTGCCTAAAGTTGATTTCAATTTAAAATCAATATAATGAATATATTGTTTTATTATTATTAAAAAAAGATTTTTAATAAACGATAAAAGTTATTGGCTGAAAGAAAGAACTAAAGTTGTTGCGTTGCTCTTCATTCGAAGGCTACAGTGGCAACACCAACAACAAATACTAGCAAAAAGTCTCAAGACGTTGGTTGTTGCCCTTAAAGTTTTTTTCCTTTTGCTTTTTCATTTACGGCGACGTTTACTTAAATTGTATTTTCTTAAGTATCAAAAATGCAAAAAAGAAAAAAAGAAACCAGAAGAACATTCGATCATACTCATCATTTTTGAAATTGCTTTCAACACCAGTTGGCTTAAAACACGATTTGTTGTCGTTGTGTGTTGCAGGAAAACACGTAAATGTGTTCAATATTTCGGTGTCTCGTTTGTGTTGCCTTTACAAGTGACTTGATGTGATTTTTTTTCGCAATCGGCCCTGTTGTTTCGATCACATGTATTGTTAAAATATTAGTTAATATTTAGCAAAGGGTGCATGTTTTTCAGTTACGATTAAAAAAAAAAAAAAAAAAAACTTGGCGGCAGAGAAAAATTGAACACTGATTACGATTTAAAACAAAAAAACCTCATATCTTGAGGATTTTCTTTTTAAATGAAAATTTATATATAATCGTATTATTTGGATGCAAGAAATTCGTTTATTGGAAATGTCGGTTACAGTTATCATACAATAAATATGTACATATTACTATAACGGAGACATTATTTGCTCCTAAGGTTACAGCTGCTCTTCACAAGGAAATGGAATAACATGACTCCTAAAAAGTTACAGTTCCTTTTCAAAAAAATATATAAAATAAATTAAAATTTGGTTTTGCTTTTTCATAACCAAATTGATACATGGAAACACCCTTTACTTAAGCTGCCGTTCTAATTTTATTAGTTTTCAAGCCACTAAAATAGCTCTCACAATTGTTGGAAAATTCAAAATGTTCAAACACCTGAAGTGGGGTCTCATATATCAAAATCTTTTTTTGATTGCTTACAACCATGTTATTGTTAATTGTCACCACACTGTCATAGTAATCTAAGATAAGTGGTGTATTGTTTTAAGTTATATGTAGTTGTTGGCGGTGATTTTATTGTTAAAATTATTATTGTAGGGTGTAAGCAAAACTATTGCATATATGCGGTCCACCGGGTCACAATGCTCGCAGTCGGTAACAATATTATTGTTTAATTTATTCATGCACATCAACTTGTAATTAATATAATGTTTGAGGGCTGGTGCTGAGGCCTAGGCTGCGCCAGTTGCAATAGAAGAAATAATTTACAATTACAGCAGTTTTGTAGTAACAAACATTATTCGGCCTGTGGTAAACTTACGATATTGCTTGGCCTACAATAGCAGGATTCACTGTTTGCCAACATGGCGTACTGATAAATTTCTTAAATTGAGAACTGTATCCATCAAAATTGCAGAAAAAATTAAAGAAAATTGAAAAGAGACAACGCCACAACACACAATGAGAAGAGATGGACTGATCGGGGAGTAAAACTATTTATAGCAACAGTTGTAAACCGCTCTCGCGTCATCGTAATTACAGCTTGTATGTAGCTTGGCCTTTTGCGTCTCACTGGCACTAGTTAACAGACTCCCTGCATTGTTTTGCTGTTCATTGACAACTTACTTAGTATTGACATAAGTTCACAGCAATCTCTGGATTTTGATTTGCTCACAATGCAGAAGAAGACCTCGCAAGATGATACTATAAACATTAAAAAAAAAAAAAAATTAATTTAATATGAATCGTGAATACCGTTAATGTGTGAATCTATGAAAAAATCACCCTGTTTGAAGCCTCATCACATTTTCTTTCAAAATGGTTATGAACAATATGTTTTCTGTTTTAATAAATTATTGAAGTTTCATTGTAGTTGCTGCTGTTGTTGTTGCTGGGTTATAAAGAACAACGCCTTAAAGCCTTTTACTATATGATTAGTTTGAACTGTTGTTCTTGCTGTTGTTGTTCTTCCTGCGTGCTTCTTTCTTACATTTTAATTCCCTTAGTTTTCGTTTTTCTTATTTTCTGCTCGTTTTATTTTCATTTATATATATTTTTTTTTATAATTTTAAAAATGTACCTGTATAACAAGTTATTTATTTTTTTTTTGGTTTTTTTTCGTTCAATTTAATTTTTGCTGAATATTATTTTTATTTGATTGCTTGGCAATTTTTATACAATATTTTCGGTTGCGTTTTGAATTTTGAAAGGACTTGGAATTTCTTTGCCTCACTGTATTATTGTAAGTAAGACAGTGTATTGTTATTGCAAAATGATTTTCGTAATTCGAAATTCGTTAATTTGCTGATATTAAAAACTGTTATCTGTTTTGCTCGTAAGTGCATTTAGTTTTTTTTTTTTTTTTTTTTTTTTTTTTTTGTTGGGGCTTTTCATTGTTAATTTGTTTCTTATCGTTTGTATGTTTTCATATACTTTTAAGGTTATTTATTGTTAATTAAAATAAATTTAAATTAAATCAGTTTAAAATGGAACTTTTATTAATTTTTGGGAACGGAATGCTCTGCAGGTGCATTTTGGGAAAGTTGCAACACACTAAATTAACAAGACAGCAGTAGAAAGGCGCAGCAACGCTAATTAGTATTTTATGTTGGGTTATGAAAGGCGGCCTGTCCCACAATGAGAGAAAACATTACACTTGGAAACTATTTATGAACTTTATTTGGCCAAATTCTAATCATCATAATGGGTTTTCTGTTGTGCGAAATTTTGACGAATGTTAAGGTTCGTTAACGTGACTCCGGCTGTTTAATTTCTTACAGGGGACTACTGAATTTTCGAATACATTTCTTTTTTATTTACACTTTCAAATTTAACTTTTTTTAAATATAGTTTTACGTTTTTGTCTTTGCAGGTAAATAACGAATCACAAATTCTGAACTGTTGTAAGTAAAACTATTTTTTGTTCTCAAAATTTATAAAGACTTGTCAGCTACACATTCTACCGGGATTACTAAGTTGCTAATGAATAGGTGTAAAAATTATCCCTACAACAAAACTGTTTAATAAAGTCTTACTGAACGAGTAAGAAGTAGTAAAATTTGTTACTTAGGCCATTTGTTGTAAATGGACGTTCAACTTTGACATATTACTGATATCTTTGACTAACGTCAGTAGCTGCCGTTGCGGCCTAGTCTCCTGGTTAGTCTGTAACTCTTATACAGGTAGCAGCATATTACGACCTTCCACATGATGATTTTGCACACGATGATTTTCGATTTTCTAACAAACATTTTACGCCGGACTTTTGATTTCAAATTTTGTAAATTGTATTTGTTTTAAAGCGTCTTTAAGCCTTTTCACACACTCATTTGATGTTTGATTAACATCAGTGCCTGCTACTGCGGCCTAACCTCGGATGAACAATCGATACTTAAACAAATGACAATTTCTTGTACGTTACAATCTTGGATCACATCTACAACAAATTCTGTGTAAACGAAAACTCACGTTGAATTGACGTTGTTGCATTATAAAATAACAATGATTCGCAAAAATAAAAGCTATTCCACTCACCTGACTTACGATCTACAAATGTCCATTAGAAAACAAATGTGTGATCAGTAAAACATCGCTGCTAATGAGTTGATTGAGTCGCTTTGTCAACCTCCTTTAATTTGTAATTTTCTTGTCAAAACTTGTTTCTGGTTGAAGGACGTCAAGGGACTTCAAGAGGTTACAATTTTCGTGTGCTTTGCAAACATTGCAACACTTGATAGGTCTATCATTAGTAGTTCGAATTGGCAGCATTAACTTCCTGCTCTTAGACCTCTTTATATAATATTTACCGTTCCAAGTAAAATATGTAGCCGCAAATCAGGCACAACTCCAAACCTGAATATTCCCACAAATTATGTTTATGTTCTTATCGGCTCGCGAGCCAGAAAAATAAATTCAGTTTAAACATAAATTTTCATTTATACTTAAGTTATTATCAGCTGTTGCTCACACAAAACCACTCCAAACCAACCAAAACAAAAAAAAAACACAATTTAAACCCTGTACCAAAAAAAAAACAAAAAAAGGTTTCAACTGCACAATGAAGCAAAAAAAAAGGCTTGAAACGTTAACGCATACAGACAGATGTTAGTTTTTAACTATGGAACACGCATATGGCAGGCCAGCTAAATGAAACTACTCCTTCTCCTGCTGCTGATAACCGCGCAACTTGACCAAGAAGAACAACTAGAAACAAAAACAAATTAAAGTAGAAAATCGCAAATGAGAAAAGACAAAAAAACGGGCACAGTGTGGAAAACGAACACCCAGTTTAGAAACTGAGAAAAAGCTGCAAGTAGTAAAAAAGCACACCAGGAACTAAGACCGTGTAATAGTAGAAGAGAAAATGTGCCGGGGAATACGAGTCAAATGCTCACGCATGTATTTAGTTTTATAAAATAAACTGTAGTCAGGCTAAAAGTTGACAGCTTATGAGATTATTATGTCATGGTCAACAAAATTAACGATTAACTTTTTAGTTCGCTGGTTCGTTGCTTCCTCCTATTCTGTTCGCTTTGGTTTCGGTTTTCGAGCGAGTTAATTTTTTCACAGGATCCGAGGTGTTCAGTTTTAATAGGAATTTTGTTTTACTTAAATCTTTTCTGCAACTCTGTTGTGTTTTTTTAATGATAATTTATTGCTGAGACGTTGAAAACTAACAGTTAACTAATCACTTAGAAAAGTATTAGAAAGAAATACCACATAAATAGTTAAAGTTTGATTTAATAACCTTTTTTCAAGCGCAGCCCGCCCAGGCAACTAACATGAGCGCAAATTACAGAAAATCTGGAAACAGGCACATTTTTGTAGACGATGCAGCCGATCACTGAGAATAAAATAAAACTCTTCGGAAAACACCTTCCCCAAGTACTTTATTTAAGTACTTCCGGCTTTATTAGTAACTTTTTCGTCTGTTTTTAAAATTAAACTCTAGAAGAAAGTGTGTTTTTAAAAATTGTTTACTCGCACTGAATTTATTTTAAAATGTATGTTGTCTTAAAGGGTCCTTTTTTAAAGATACGTTTTTTAAAAATGCAGGTTTTTTAATAGCATGTTTTTTTTTAAGGTACTATTTTTATAAGCCTTGAGTTGTCTATTACAAAAGTACATTTTTAAAAGGTACTATATCAAAATTTACTGTTTTAAACTATTATTCTTTTCAGATATACTTTTTTGAAACATACTTTTTTTAAGATATTTTTTTTAAATATACTTTTCTTTTAAAGATACCTTTTTCAAAGGTACTTTTTAACGGTCTTTTCTTAGCCACACATTTCTTAAAGGTGCTGCTTTAAAAAGTACTTTTTTTTATAGATAATTTTTATATAGGTTCCTTTTTATGGGTACTTTTTATAGGTACTTTTTATATAGGTACTTTTTTATACGTACTTTTTTTAAAGGTACTTCTTTTGCTTAAATATACTTTTTAAATGGTACGTTTTGGGGGTACTTTTCTCAAGTGTTCGCTTTTAATGCTTCTTTTTAAGCAGCAATTTCGTGATAGTTTTAATTTTTTAAAAGGCTTTTAAAAGGGGCTTTCCTTAACGACACTTTTATCAGAAGTTAATAAATATTTAATATTCCTAAAGCATGAAGGATTTTAAAGTTTTCTTCAATCCTTTGCATCTTTGCATTCCAACGGCGTAACAGGGATTTGTTTAATTTTCTGCCCAAAAACACAAACAGATTTAAACACAAACAGATTTTTTAGGCCGAGCAAACGCATGAAGCGTAAAAATTAGTGAAAATCTAATTTCAATTTTCGCCTACCAGTTATAATTAAAAACCAAATGAAACGAGCACCATTAAATCGCACAAACAGCCACAATTGTATTGTTAAATATTGAAGTGAACATTTTTTTCTCAGCACTAAAAATGGCACTTTACATCGAAAACGAAGAAGAAAAGCTCTTTGCGTCAGTTACTCACTACGAAGGCATTTATTTAAGCATAGATTAGAAAAAGAAAAAACACACTTTTAACTCTAAACAAAAATAAGAGTTAAAGACCAACTAGTTGGTTATACATTCATGCAACTCATGTCCCTGTTGTATTTGCCTAAACATAGCAATCGTTAGTATTTAAAGTTGTTGTTAAAAATTGTACCAAATGTTGAAATCACTACCAATTTTGGGCTGTTGGTGTTGTCTGGTTGGTTTAAAATTGCAGGCTTATTCGTTATACTTCGCAACGTTCGCAAGTCTGCAGCCAGCACGGCTGTTCTGTGAACCAGTCCAAAGTCTCTAATTTGTTGTTGGATGGAGGAGCCAAACGAAACGAAACTAGTCGATTCGACTGCCAGTATGCGTGGCTTGGCTGCACAGTCCGAAGATGTGCCGCACTGCACTTAATAATGTTCTAGGCCTTGTGTTCGCATTCAAAATAAAATATTGTCAATGAGCAAAGAATTCGTTTTTGTGCCCAACAGGTAATTAAATGTTACTTTAGTGTTGTTTATGGTATTTTGGATGCAAATAAGGCAATTTTGTTGGCAAAAGTAAATTTTCTAGAAGTTGTCGTTGTAGTTTTGCTCCTCTTTTTGTAATCGTATCAATTATGTATCTGTTCAGAATGTTTTATTTCAAATTCCAAGTAAGCTGCTAAAACAACAACAAAACGCTTTTAAAAAATTATTTTACCATAACATTTTATGGCAGGAAATTCAATGAGAAAGAAGTACAATTTAAAACGGCAGAAAAGTTATTTTTAAATTATCCCTTAAAAATGTATCCCACAAAAGTTCATTTAAAGAGATATATTTTTAATAAGAACCCGTTTAAAAGGTATTTTTTAATTAGTAACTTTTAAAAAGTACAATTTTGGAAAATATTTGTTGAAAACGAATCTTCTAAGAAGAACATTTTAAAAAATATCCTTGAAAAATCTATCGTCTAAAAGGATGACTTTATTTGTCAAACAGAAGCTTTTAAAAAAGTACCATTTTAAAAAGTGGCTTTTTATAAAAGTAGCTCTTAAAAGCGTTTAAAAATATCTTAAAAATGATCTGAGCAGGTCCCAGGAAGGAGGTCGAAAGGAGATTGTACAAAAAGTAGTAGTAGTAGTAGTAGAAAAGTATCTTTTTCAAATGCACCTTTTAAAAAAAGTACCTTTAAGATATTAACTGATTTTAAGAAGAGTAAATTACAAAAAATTCAATTTACGAAAAGTACCTTCCAGTAAAGTACCTTTTAGCAAAGTACCTTTTAGCATAGTACCTTTTAGTTAGGTGCCTTTTAGTAAAGTGCATTATAGAAAATTTAAATGTGTCTTAGAAGTGAACGAATACCTTTTATGAAAGTCTTCAAAATTAGGGGAACAAATTACAAAAACCGTCATATTTTAAAACAAATTCCGCATTACAGTATCAACTAGACTATTCTATATAATTAGCTCAAGGCTCGAGGTGTGTGCCTGCTGTTTTTGCTTTTGCTTTTTGGCAGCAACGGCTTCATAAATTCGAGTATCTGTGTACGTGGACAGTGCAACAAATGTCTACCACCATTTCATATTTTAAGTTCAATTATGCAACAAAACAAGCGAACCGCGCGAAGAAACCCAATTCAAATTTAAAACAAATTTGCCACATCGCAATATAATGACAGGTGCTTTTTGTTTGCCAACACTTTGAATTCAATTGAACAAATAAAACTTATTTGTTTGAAGTCAAAAAACAAAAAGAAAAAATTAGCAGCATTTTTGCAATGCAATGCAGCAGCTGTAAATGAAAACCTCCAACACCGAACATTATTTTACTTGTAGTGAAATTAAAACGCCACAAACACACCAAATATTTGCCTTCATATGAGCATCGAGAAATAAAAATATTTTCATAAAGTGTTTTCTGTTTTCTGTTTTTGTTTTTGTTGTCGTTTCGATCAGATAATAATTGTTTTAAGTTACATTTGCTGGTTCATACATAATTTACTCTAACAGCAAAATATCTGTAATTGTTCGAAAATGCCATAAGTCTGTTCGAATGTGAGTTTTTAGCCGAAATAGCAAAAGTATTGCTTACACTAAGTTGTTATTATTTGCCGTAAATGTTTGCAGTTCTTTTTTCGCAGACTTTTATTTTCATCTTACGATACTGGCATGTCGTCAACACTTTTTCTTTTTTCACATAAGTTTGGTTTTTGCAACATTTTTGCTTGTTCGGTTTTTGCAACATGTTTCTCTCGTACACACATGTGTCGTTGTTTAATGATGATGGGAAATTACACGAAACTAAAAATTAAAAATCAAACGAACTTTAAGCAAAACACATAATTTGTCCGCAAAAAATTATATAGAGAAGCTAATTTACTGATGGGTATTTGTTTCTTGTTGGTGGTAAACCAGGGGCTTAAAGAAGTTGAGGCCCGCTGCACAATCAATCCTTTTTCTATGAAAGATATTGTTTTCGATAAGCGAAATGTTATAAATGGCCGATGATCTAAGAGAAGTGCTGGTACATCGTACACCATTTAGCGTATGCCATAAATATACTCGTTTATAAAGATTGTGAAATTAATTTAGATCAGCGCCTGGCATCTGATGGTGGCCCAACTCCATTTGATGATCTCGCCGCCCCAAGGTGGCAAATAGTCATACATACCACAATCTGTTTGTGCCACAGCCGGCGCTATCCAATGCCTTCTGCCAGTAATGCCCCAGACAGACGCAGAAATGTGTAACTTGTAGACACTTTTAACTTCGACACAATTATAATTGCAGGACTTGAAAGTTGAGTAATACCATCATTGTCCATACAGCCCTGTTTCACGAATACACAATATATGTTTTACTACTAAAGTGGAGCTGGGACAGGATCATCCAAGATTGGCCTTGGAGTAGCTTCTGTTTATTTATAAATTTGAGTCTCTTCATTTACCAGGAATTTCTTCTATTTTAGAATTAATCAATTTTATAATTAATCCAGCGATCAGCAGGAATTACTTTTGACCGAATTCGAGATTGTTTGCAATAATATTGTTTAAAATTGGAAATTTTTAAAATCAAAATTGACGTTGGGTTTAAAATATGAAATTGTGTTTCTCAAAAGTTTCTGCTTTCACGAGACAGTTTGTATATGTGACATTTTGTTATATCCACACACACGTCTTAACTTGATAGATTTTTCTGCTTAGAAAACTTTAAAAATGTTAAAGTGGAGTTGTTGACTCCAAGGAATCAATACATGTTGTTAAAGTTCAGGCGCGTTCACAAAAATGTTGTTCTAGACTATAAAGATATTTACATATATTTTAATAGTAAAGCTGCAACTACATTAAATGCGAGTCAAGCCACTCTCCTCGGATGCATGAATGAACGGCCATCGCTTGTGCATTTTGGCAATTAGTTAAATTATTGCTATAACAAATGATTGTTAATATAAAATAAGCGGTAGTTTAACGATGCCAAAGTTAATTGTTAATGGCCAGCACATGCACACCGACATTGGGCCACCGACCACAACATTTTGCCTCAAACACTTCAGTTGGACATTATTTTAGTTTGTAGTCGTGTGTGTTACAAAAACTTATGTGAATTGAACGAAAAATTATTTTCATATTGTAAAGCAGCGTTCGTTCATTGACTCAAAATGTTGTTTCATGTTGAGCACAATTCGCATATTGAAATGTTTGGCCGTCTTAATCGCTCTGTTTGGAGTGTGTGAATGTGTTTCGTTTAGCAAATATTAAATGATTTGCAAACTTTAACAAGATCCAAATATGTTGGTATATAAAGATGTGATGTAATTATTAAAGTTAAGCGGTAACTAACAAAATGTTGAGATGTGATCTATTAAAGTAAATTAGAGTTTGTGGCTGAAGTCGTTCGGTTTTGCAAGGGATTAATGAAAACTTTAATTGTTTCTTGCATTGGATATGATTTATGAACACTAAAATGTGGTTTTGTATAAATACAGCAAACAGTAAAAGTTTTGTTCGGCTTAAAATATATTTTTTTTTTGCGGAAATTTTCACAAAAAATATATTTTCAAAATTTTACCAAAATGTAAAAGTATTTTTTATTGTATTTTTTTTTTTTTGTATTATTACTAATTTTGGCAATTATATCTTCAAAGATCTAATCTTGTGTTTTTCCCATGAATTATTTATTCAACAAATTTGCGCAAATAAATTTTAATCCATTTCCATTTTCTCCGCGATCTGGTTGTTTCATATTTTCGATTTTTCGTTTTACTGTAGAATGCGGTTCATAAGCAAATAATAATATTTGCCGACTTTATTATTTCTCGTTAAGTACGTGTCAGGAAATTGTGGTGTGAACTTGTTAAGGCTGCTGTTTCGTTTTGAAATCGTTTTGCTTGTGTTTTTCTTAAAGGTTTCGTTGTTTCTGCTGCAGTTGCGCAAAAAGAAAACTAAATATTAGCCAAACGGCCGATACACGTAAGGTTGTGTCGGTCTGACCGCTGTGTCTGCGGAGAAGGCAAATCTCATCACGTTGGTAATAAGGTGCAAAAATTCGATTGGATTTTTATAGCTCAAACAGCAAATCTTTCTCTTTGCGCCGTAACACCGTTTGTATGTTTATGATTTGGCTTTTGCGAACAGTTTATTTTATTCGTTTTATTAGCAGTTTTGGTCTCCTGTAGTAGTATGGACGTAATAACAATAATAGTAATGATGATGATGATGATGGTGCTGGTGCTGGTGGTGGTGGTGGTGCTGGTGCCGGTGTCGTTCAAGACATTGCAGATGATGACGTTGTCGAAGGTGATCTTATTAACCGATAGTAAATTGGCAATTTGTGGCCTGTGTTTGATTATTGGATATTGAAATTAATGGGGGTTTTTTATTTTATGAATAACAATTTTAGAACTTAAAAATGTGGAAACGAACGAAGATGCTGTAAGAGAAGAACAAAATAAATACATGATGATCGGATTATCAACGCACTTAAATGAATGAAAGACACTTCTAAGAATTTGCAGGCGAGACATAAATTAATATAACAATTCTAATCGAAAATATTATTGATGGCCCGTTGTTGTCATTTAAGGAAAATCACATCTAATAGAATTCTAATGAAAATTTCTCAAGAAAAAGTTTTCTAAAGAGAAATTTGTAATCGATAAAAAAAAAATTTTTAAATTTACTGTCCACAGCAAAAAAAAAAAATGTTCTAAAGCAAACTTTGTTATAGATAATAAAAGTTTATAAAGCAGTTGTTATCGATAACAGAAATTTGTTGAAAAAACTTTGTATCGATAACAAAAAATCGAAAGAAGATTTGCTATCGGCGAAAAGTCCTAACCATAACAAAATTGTCTAATGAGAAAGTTGTTATCGATAACACACATTTTCGAAAGGCAAATTTTGATATTGACTACAACAAATTTTCGTTCGATTTCAAAATTTGTCATCGATTGCAAATAGCTTTAAGGAAACAAATTTTTATTGTCGAGCATTTTGCACAAAATAAAAAAATTGACTTGGGAAATTTTTTTATTATCGATAAAAATTTAAAAAAAAAATTTTTGAAAAATCCTGATTGAAAAAGATTTTCTAAATGAAAAGTTTCTTATCGACGAGAAAAAAAATTCAAGCAAAATTTGTTACCAAAAGCAAGACCTTTTAAAAAAAGCCCGTGTCAGTAACGAAAGAAAAAGTTTCTTAATAATTAATATATTTAAAAAAAAAAAAGTTTGTCAAAAAGAATATCGATTTTTTAATTCTTAATAATACTATAATATCGCGCATTGCACCAAAAAAAAAAACAAGAAACAATCGAACTCTGAGCCGCGTTGTGCACCAGCCAGTCAGCCACTCACACAGCACATTAAATATGTGTGTATGTGTGCCTTAAAAATTCGGCCACAAACTAGATCATTATGCGGTTTGCTTCGGAAAATTTTAGAAAAAAAATTATGAATATTTGTTGCGGTTTAATCTCGTTGCAAATGTATGTTGCATTCAGGCTTAAAGTCATTATTATTAATTTTCCGAACGTCTTAAAACAGAGCAGTTCACAAACCCCAGACCAGAGTCAGTATTTTTTGCTGTAGTTTTAAATTCTTTTTTTTTCTATCCTTATCTCTGGTATTGACCATGTCGGTTAAATCAATATTTAAAATCACATAAATTTTAAAATAACCAACGCAAACGTATAAGTGGTTTAAATGGTGCTTGTGGATTTTGTTTGTTTTGTTTTTGGTTGTTTATTAAAATAAAATAAAAAGAGACAGACAAAACGAAAAAACATTAAAAGGAAATTTTGCTTGTATATTTAAATTTGTGGTCTGACTCACTTGCAGGACACTGAGAGAAATTTTAAGCCTTTGGCTTGTTATAAGAAATATTAAGGAATTTATTGTAGAGAGATCAATTTGTTCTCAGCGACATAAGACATGTTTTGCGGTGAGTTTTTGGTACAGAGCAATTGCAGGCACGATTTCCTTCTTAATCATGATTTTGAATTATTTTTAATTTTTTTAAAAATGTTAATGAATATGAGGCCGATGTGGCAAATAATTTACAGATGCAGCGTTTCAGCAGATTTTTTTATTTTATTGCCATCCCAGCTTTCTTACAATTATTTGATTTACGATTAAGAAAACAAAGAAAAAAGACAGGAATTAGATGTTTGTTTTGCGCCAACAAACAAAAATATACACACAATTACTCACCTACAAAGAGCCTCAAAGACAGCCAAATTAACTGGAAACTGCTGGCCGGCCACAACTCAGACCAGCTAAACAAACTTAACATTTTGCCAAATAAAATTTCCAAAAATCTATAACTTTTGTTTCTGTTTTTTCTTTGCTATTCAGCACACCTTTCAGACAAACTAAAACTCTATAATATAAAGAAGTAAATAAATAAAAAAAAAAAGAAATAGAGATTAAAAGTTTTCAAATTTAAGTGTGCGAAAACATTTATTTCAATATGCGAGTAGTATTGCCAACACATGACAGCAACAGCAACAGCAATAGATATAGCAGCAACAACAGCCCCAACACTCGCATTCTGCAAACCACTCGTTTGATTTCCCTCCACAAAATGTATTTCTTTATTTTCATTTTTTCATTTTAAATTTTTAGTTCAACTTTAGACAAAAGTCTGTCTGGGGTTTTTCTTTATTTTTTTTTTGGGGGTTTTTTGCGGTTTTTTTTGTACTTGTTGCTGTTGTAAAGTAATTTAAGTTGTGTTCATTTTATATATTTTTGGAGTGTATTTTAATGTAAATGTAGTTCCATTTGATTATGTTTAGAATTTTAATTTATATTTTGTTGGTAGTTGCCGAGACATGTTTATGTTTGTCTTGCGTTACTGAAGTATCTTTTCAGTTTTGTGTGGTTTTTGTGTAACAACTAAATTTTGTTTGTTTAAAAGGAATTTTAATTTAATTAATGGTAAAGGATTTTTTGCTGCCGCGCAAAGAAAACCAAAAAAACCCACAAGTTGCTTAAGTGCAAGTTTGGCAAATTGTTAAGCGTCATGAACCAGGAACATGTAAGTGGACAAATAAATGTGCTTTCAATGTTCTGGTTTCAAGCCAAATAGGAAAATATTAAGACGAAAAAGTCTACAAATTTAAAGGAAAATATTGGAGGAGGAGAAAAAGTGTAGAAATTTGATGGAAATTATTGGAGGAAAAGAAAAAGTCTGGAAATTTGAAGAAAAATATTGGAGGAGAATAAAAACTCTCTGCACACTTTGAAATTGGAAATCTTTGACTTTGTGCTGGTTTAATGGAGTTCGGCTCCAACTAAAACCCGCTCTATTCGTGCATTTCTTTGTCAATCAAAACATATCGATTTAGAATGAAGAAAACTCTTTTTTGAATAGTTCAGCTATTTAGTTGTGTAGTGAAACAGTTGTTTGGATATAGTTTCTATTTGATTAAGGGATCTTCCTGATAAGACTATATTCAATACGTTTAGTTCAGCGTTTTCTTGTCAGACACTCAAAGTAAAAAATTTGTTTCAATAACTTTTTGATTTCTGATGTATTAGGACGGCTTAACGTCTTCAGTATCGGTCGACTATCATTTCACGCCTTTAATCTTATTCGAATGCTGTTACAGGGCGACTAGAAGAGTTGTCCTCAGCTTTGAAATTAATTGTATTAATTAAGTCTTCTTTTGGTTTCGGTAGTATTTTTACATGCAAATTTAAAGCCCTTTTTAATGCACACGCATTCAAAGAATGTCTACGACAATTTGTAATAGATTAAGGCCAACAATTTAACTACTTTATTAGTCTACTACAAAACTGTCACTGGCGTTTTTTTCAATTTAATCATATATAATAGACTTCGGTTCCTAAAAATTCGACAGACATCTAGCGGAAGAGAATCAGTTATTAGTGTAGGACCCCAAAAAGTGCTGGTTAGGAATTATAAACAATTTACATCACTATCAGATATAGACAACAGATTGTACGAGTACAATCGACTAGTAGAAGCAACTGAAATAGTTCGGCCATGTGTATAAAAATAAGATCTGAATTGCGTAGAGAATTTTTACTTGTTTTACAAAAGAGTGATATAAATTAAGAGAGCAAAAGGAATAATAATAAGCGTAGAGTTCTCAGTTTGTCTGCAATTCATAAATTTTATGCTTAATTCGCATTTGGGGGCGAGGGAGTACATAATTCCAAAGAGTTTCTCTCCAGAAACACCTTCAACAACTGTTCGCTTTTAAAGCACAATTAAATATTTCTGTATTGTATTATATTATAACTTTTGAAGTAAATCAGCGTTTTGCTGTCATCATTCTCTTCGCCTACACATTAAAGATCCCATTAAAACTGGCAATTAGCAAATTAATGTCTGTGATCTTAAAAAATTTTATTGGACCATAAAAATCAACACTTGCGTCATTTTCAAAACGAAACGAAACGAAAATGTAAAGCATCGAAGCTGTTGCCATAATTAACTCTTGTATCTCATGTCATTAAGTTAAAGCCTGACTACCGATTTAATCAATCAAATTTCTGGTTTTATGACTCTGGCCGGCCGTCCATTTTGTAGAGCAAGATTCGTTGGCTTCGTCTTAGAACATTCTTACTAACTGTCCAACACGTAAAATTTGCAATTAATTAAATTAGCATATTAATTGCAAATAAAAGTATTTCATTAATAAATATGCCAGCAATATTTTTACGACCACACATTATTTGCCAGTGGTGTTCAAGTGCCACAAGGCGACTGACTGTATATCTTGGGACTTACAAAATCAATAAAAAAAAAAAAAACTCGTAGAAACATTTGGAAAATTTTTATTAAATTTTTGCTGCGCACACCCTTTATAACAATTTTGTTTTCTTTGGAAAAACATTTATTTCTCTGCGCCATAATTTGGTTAAATCTTTAAACGTTTTCTAAACTTTATTACTCCTTATCAATTGATTGCGCATTTTTATTTTCATACGAGTACTTTAATTCCACAGAAAGCAGGGCTGTTAAGCCGAAAATTCTACAATAGCCCACGCCAAAAATCCAAATAATTGGTTAGATGTAATGCATAAAGGAAAACAGCAACAACAAATGTAATTTCTTACATATAAGTAAGAAAATTTAATAAAAAATTAACATTCCAAGCGACAACCACGGGCCTTGGCAGGCAATGAAAACAGTGATAAGTGCGCGCGTTACAGTGATAAAGTCACTATTTCTTGTGCAAAGTGCAAATGTGGCGACACAATATTATTGTTGCCTGCAAGAGAAAGGGATTTCGGCAGTTTTGTAATATAACATTTTATGTTAAAACTTATTCTGCTCAGAAATTGGTATGAGAGGCCAAAGCAACTTCTACTGCACTTCTTTGTAAATTAGTTGCAATAATTTTTATTTAATAATTAATACTGTTTTGTTTTTTGTTTTTTTTTTATTAGAGAAAAGGAAATAATTCAACTTTTGTTAAAACTCTACCGAAACTTTGAGATATTTGGCAGTGGATCTACAAAACACAATTTCAGTAATCCAATAACGCAACTTGCTGAATCAGTTAATAAATTATTTGAAAACGATTCTGTACAGATTATCTCGTTTTAAAGAAATAATTCAATAATTCCAAAAAGGAATTGTTGAAAGAAATGCCAATCAAATATATTTAACCCACTTCCTGAAACAAAAATTATACAGAAAACAGACAAAACTTTTTTAGACAATCATTTTATTGACTTTATTTTTACAATAACTTTTTCTGGGCAGAATTTAATGAAATTACACAAAGAACTTCTGTATAAATTTTAAAGTTTTAAAGGTTTCCTGATGTGTGAGAATTTTAAAAATTTTTAACGACAGTCTCCCCTGCAGGCGACTCCCTTCGCATGGCAAACCAGTGTCGTTAACAAAACAAACAAAAATCGCCTTATCACTTTCATGTTTACCCGACTATTCTGTCGCTAAAGTTGCAATAAATAAATTTATATGGGTGCAGCCAGCCATTCAATACAATAAAATTACTAAAACAACAATAATTTAAGAATTTTAAGCCTTTTTTATGTTGTTTTAATGTTTGTTTTTGCTGTTTTGTTTGCTCTTTTTTCTGGTTTTTTATGTATTATTTTTCCTTAATAAACTTTTTAATAAAGTGTTGTTCGCATTGTGTGTCTGTACGTTGTCTCTCAATCGACTCCAGCGGCAACAAAAACTACAGCAAATGATATAAAAATCAAAATAAAAACTAAAGCAAATATTTAACTTGAACAGCAAATAGAATGATTGTCCATATTAAACGTATTAACAATTCGTATAAACTTTTAATTAGTTAATAATTAATTGTAGACATATGTTGTGTTGTAGAATAATTTTTTCAACATTTTTATTATTATTCGTATGTTGTTGTTTTTGTATTTTAATGAAATTGGCAAAATTTTGTTTCAGTGCTATAAATACTATTGAAATGTGTTAACAGAAATGTTGCAGCAACAAACCTACAGTGGAAACGATGATAATATTGATTCAGAATTGCATGTGTTGTATCAGTATTTATGGTAGAGTCAATGTATATAAAAACTTTGATCAAAATTTAATCGTCAGGCAAAGAAATTTCAATGTTTTTGATTTGTAAAGCCAAATTTTGTTTACGATTTTTTTATATCGAAAAGATGACCATTAAGAGACAGCAGTTCCTTAAAGCTCGACATCTCAGTCGATTAAAAAAAATCTTATCTCATCTGTGGTAGGAAAATATTTAGAATTTCATTGAAAAGCTTTTGTGGGTGCCGAGGGGGGGCTATTCGCGGCCTAATTGTTAAACAGATGCATCTACTACATAGAGGTTTCTGTGTGGTTGGGAAATAGTAAATAGTAGAAAAAACCAAGCACCTGGTTATTGGCTCCTCAAGTGATACGTCTCTGAAAAGTAATTTTACTTCAGCGTTAAGTATGAAAACTCTAGTTTTAGGGCAGTCAGATATGACATTGTCGTCGACTGTCATTTGTATTGTCTGAACAGCTTTCCGAATATAGTAACAACATAATCTATTACAAGATTCTTTTTCTTAAGTAAAATTTACACTGAAACGCCTTCAAACAGAGAACCGTTGGCTTCCCATACTTTTCGCTCTTGTGGCCGTTAGAAAATTTATGATCCTTCTCGAAAGTTTCTTTAATTTATTGCAAAACTGTCGTAGGAGTTTTTTTCTAATTCGTCAAAAGAACAGATTTCCTCGTCAAATAGACCATAAATCCGTCTTGCAATTCGAACTTCAAACAACAAAACTCAAGCCTGATTCTACTTTGCATAAGAAAACAGCACAATATTGTAATTTTCTCAATAATATTGACTTCAATCGTCAACCGCAACAACGATTGGCCAATTAATTAAAAAAACCACAAACTATAAATATTATAATTATTTTAATTGCTGATATAAAAAATATGTTATTATAATTTACAGAAGAAGTTGTTTTTAATTGGATGTTTTATTTAAACATTTTGTTGTACAAAGTAATTCTTCTTAAACAAATTAAATTATAAAAAATTGCTTACAAATCTATAAGTAAAAAAGCAGCATTAAAATATTCCAATACGTTTCACAGTCAGCCAATCATTATTAAATGATAATGATTTTAAATGTTTTTATTTTCAGCGAACAGTTCCAAGGAATGAACAAATTTCATACGCAATCATTGGCATTAAGATGATGATATTCATGCCCAAGTCTAGGCTTTTGTAATTAAATCATGTTGAATTAACATGAAAATGAATTAAAGAAAAATCAATCTGATTTTTCATGTTAAATTGACATGATGTCATATAAACATTTAACATATTTTCAATATTAGCAAAATGTGAATGGAAAACATCCTTCGGCCTTAAAAAAGGTTGTTGTAAAAACATGTCAATTCAAATGAAAATAACTTTGAAGGGAAAACTAATTTCACCATAAAACAAAATGTTGTAAAAACATGTGACTTATAACAATTTTGTGTTTTGTTTTGTGAGTAAAAAAAATTAGAGCTTCCACTTTACGATGCAAACTAGTGGTTGCTTTTACATTTTCTGGTTATTTTTTCTTCTTTAATATCACGTTTTTTTTTTATCTGTGTTTGATATTGTCATGTAATCAGGAAAATTTTTAGTAGACTCTCATATAATCTCAGCACTTTGTTCGTTTGAATGTGACAAATATTTAGATACTGTTATATTTTACGACTTTGGCTGAAGCAAATGACCGTAAATTTGTGCCACAATCGTTTTTAAAACTTGGCTAAAAATGTTCATGAATTTTTGAATTGTTTGCATTCAGCAAAATTTGAACTTTATACGAGTAATTATAATGATTTCGTTTTCTTTTTCGGTCGGTTTTCGCATTTGTCACAGATAACATTTTAACACTTATTTTATAAATTATTAAAAAGATGTTGTGCTGTGGCAAAAGGAGAAAAAAAAATAAAAAAATTAAACTAAAAGCAAAAAACTATTAAGTTTGCAGCTTAAGTCTTTCGTTGCTCAAACAATTTTCATACTTAAAACTCATTTGTAAATGATTGCCAAATTTCTGTTTTTCGTTTTGCAATCGCAAAATTATTTATATTTTTTAATCAATAGCCAACATGTGTCTGGTCTTAGGCCTTTTCTCTCTCCCCTTTTACAAACGCAATGTACGAGTAATGAAGGAAAAAACTGTGTGTTTATGAAAAAAAAGGCAACAAGAAGTATTAAATTTTCTCTACCAACAACATTAAAAGTTTAAAAAGTAATTTCGTCCAACATGAACAACATTTATATAATGACCAATAGCAATAACAACACACTAATGTCTGCACTAACTTATGACTTAAGTAAAAAGATTAAACAAAACAACAACAAAAAAGCTACAACAAATCCTAAGTGAAGGCTTATTTGAAAAATTGAAAAGCTTGTATTCCAACACGCAGCTTTTAACAAGCCAAAATAAATGCTTAAGTAGCAAATAAGGAAAAAAAAAGTAAATGGAAATTTGGTTGGCAAATCTTGTTAGCAGAAATATTACTGCAAAATGAATAGATTGAACAAACAAGGTGACAATTAAAATAAATGTTAAATTATGTTTGGGGAAATGAAGAAGGAAATTATATATAAAATTATGAAAAATAAACAGAAAACGGAAAACGGACAGAGGGGGAAAACAAACAGTGAGAGTATTTAAGATATTTAAATATTTAAAGAAGAGGACTTTCATAAAAAATTAAAAGATATTAAATGGAGATTCACCCAGCGCAAGTGAAGTTATTGCCGTGGGCCTTGCACGGCGGCCTTTTATATTTATTGTAAATCTGGATGAAGGTTTTATTTGAAATGAAATTCTGAAAATATGACAAAAATTTTCTTAAATGTCAAATATTTTTTCAAAAAACAGCAAAGTTTTCCTTCCTTTTCTATTGAACTGAAAAAATTTATTCACATTTCCGATGCCAACTTTGAAACCCCTTTTCATTACACTGGCAAATATAAACAGTAATTGCTTTTAAAACGACTTTCTAGCTCACCCTCGTTATATGAATTTATCTCCATAAAACACTTTAATAACATTTATCTTTTTATCTCTTTCATTTTCATTACAGGTTAGTGTCTCCGATTTGGCCAATCGAAATTGATTATTTTAAGTTTTTGGCTACAGCATTTTGTTTTCAAACCACTGGAGTATTTCAAACATTTTTCCATTTCTGTGAGTATCAAAAACTGACACCTTTGAAGAAAATTGAAAAACAAAACAAAAAGTTAATTCGGTATCATTATTTTGGCCAATAAATGCCAAAAACTAAATTGTGCGAAAATCAATAAAAACATTTTTTTTCGGGGTATTTTGACAGCAGCACACATGCCACATTTCAAATAAACTTTCAACACTTGCAGGAATTTCATAACTATTATTTCAGTGCGGAGCCGAAAATTATTTTGTGATATTTTATGGCGAAAAATTATACAACTTTTATGAAAAAATTGTTGATACTTAAATACAATGAAAAAATGAAACAGAGAAAAACAATAGAAACGCAAATAAACTGGTTTTCTTGCAACAAAGAAGTTGCATGTTTTTCATAAAGTAGAGAAAACAGTTCAAGTGTTTATTAGTTGAGCTGTAGAGCTCATTGTACATACACATCCCTGGAAGCAATCAAGAAAGCTGGCGAACGGGGTGGTTAAGAGTCTCACTTTCTCGGCGAACAATTCGCAACAACTCCTATTAAGTTGACCAAATTCTCCAATTGCTGCAGCAGTACAAGCTGTACGGGTCGTAGCGCATTGAACTGGGCTCAATACGATCGAAAAGCGTTGAAATTCATCGAGCTACAGCCCTCGTCGTTGACTATCGCTGCCTGACAAGCAGTATTCTCAAAGAAAACTGGTTTGATGAAGACACCAGGCCAGAATCCTTACCCGACAGTAACTTGTTCGATATTCAGTAGCGTCTAGTTTATGGATCTCCTGTGAATTTCTAATAATCCAATGTCGAGCGAGTAGGCAGCAGCCAGACCATAGAAAGATCAAAAACAATCAGTTCAGCCAAGTTTGTGTTATGCCAGCGTATGAGGTTAAAGGCTTATAAAATCGAAACGTTATGAACGCATGAAGATCTTTCTTATGCTTTTGCTTTTTGCTTTCTTATGCGTTCCAAAAACTCATTCTACAACTCTTTTTTCCAGGCAGAGCTGCACTAATTACACATGTTTTTAAGCGCCATATTGTCTAGTTTTCACAACACTTCGAAAAACATGTAAATTTGAAACGACAGACAGTAACTAAATCTTTTTAATATCAATTACTTGCCTTTTTCCTAGACACTTGGCTGTTCAGCTCGACCTTAATGCACAGACTGTCTCATAAGAATTGAAATAGTATAATCAGCATTTATTTCAAGCGTAACAAAAACAAGAAACAAAAAACCAAAAACTTATTAAAGACTTAAATTAAAACCTTAGATATGATTATAGAAATAGAGGAAAATTGGCCAACGATATTAAATCCAACAACTGGGAAACTCAATACCGGTTTATTGTAGCAACAAAAAAATAATACAGACAGATTTTTTTTTTTTTTTTTTGGTTGCCAGGCAGCCAGACTTAATTGAAGATGAAATGGAAAACCTTAGAAACAATAATTTTTATGATGACACTTTTATTAAGAATTTCATTTCCTTCGCCAAGTCTTGCGACCACAAATCGAACTCATGAATCCAGCCAATAAAGCCAACAAAGCCAGCAAGTAGTTAATACAAATCTCTTGCGTTCTAATGCTTTAAATAAATTTAATAAATTCCAACTTCCCATTAATATTTTATTTTAATTTTTTCCGCTCTTTTTTCCGCATTCTGTGTATCCATCCCATCATCACTTGTTGTTATTTGCAAACAGCTTACAGTTCTTTTAGATCGTTCTTGCCACTTAGCCAACAACATGCTGCATCTATGAGAAGCTGTAGTTGAAGTGTTGCCAGTGTGTGATGAGCAATGAGAGGCAAAAGAACATGCATACCTACACATCAAACATAAATCAAAATAAACTCAACTCTACCCATCCGAAGTAACAAGATAAAAAAAAAAATACATTTTCGCTTTTCTCCAGCAGTTTGATTTTCCTTCCACAGTTCAGGAATTTAACACCTTAAAAGAATCATTGCGGAGTTAATGTGTTATTGAACGAACATAACTTATGGCCATAAATTGTTTGGCTGCTTTGGAGATTGAATAAACATTTTAAATTTGAAGTTTGGAACACGACTTCCCCGGCGAATAGGAGAGACTGTCAAAAAACCAAAAAGCAGAAGAAAAAGGCAGTCAGCACCAAAATCAGCAGAATCACAACATTGTATAACAAGTTTCGTTTAGTCGGGATGCTGGGTTGGTACCAGCACTTTTCCATGTGTGTTTGTTTTGTTTTCGCATCCCAAAGTGAACGCCTGCCAAAAGATTTATGTGTGCCGATATTAGGGACGAATGTTTCATTTCGTGTTATTTCTTTCTTTCTATTCTTTTTCCTAATTTTAATCTGAGCTCTAAAGGAGTAGACGAGCGATAGTTCAAATGGGGCAAAATCAAATTTGCTCATACAATGTATTAAATTCTATTTCAAAGAGCAAAATAAATGAACATTACAATTCGATTTGGACAATGACTACCCAGGAAGCATAAGAACCCAGTGAACCGGTGAACAGTGGCCAAGTGGGTTAATGCTTAAAGTTAAAGCGGTTAGAACGAAAAGGACTAGAACTTGTGTATTTTTTCAGGCAGAACTAAAATAGAGAAACTGCTAAGGAAAAAAAGGAACTGCTACTAGAAAGAATTATTTTGTGGATTTTACTGCTTGGAAGATTTAAGCCACTTCCCCGTTGGAAAGACGCACCTCTCGTACACTTTCACTTAAAACCTATAAAAAATAAAATATCACATTTGAACTAAAATCTGTGTTTTCTTACAACAACTTCGCTTGAATTACGGGGAAATAAAATGAATTTCAAGCGCTAAATATGTACCCAAACGAATTTGAATTTAGTTTTCCTTTTCAAGCAAAGAAAAGATTTCACCAATACTGTTAAATTATTGCTATTGTTTGTTTTTCTATTATTTATTTTTATTTTCAAACATATAAATGTTACATAATTTTCAAATTTACATGAATCAAAAAAACCAATATTTTAGTCGTAAAAATGCGCTACAAAAGAAAACTAAACAAAACTTAAATCAAACCTGAAATATCTAAATGCCCTTAAGTGTTGCGGCTGTAAAACACACAATGGATTTTCTCATTTTCACATGTTCATAATAGATTTTCAGACAAACACTAACTAGACACGCTTAAATTTTGCATACAGCCTCTTGCACCGCCAACCCGAACTCACACACACACACACACGGACAATATTTTTTTTTTTCCTTTTCTTCCCTGGAGTTTTAATACAATATCTAATATTAACATGATGTGTAGAAAAACCAGCTTAACAAATTTCAACATGTAGCCAAAACAAGCGAAAGCGTTACCTCCAAATCTATGGTTAATCAATAAATAATGTTAAAAGATTTTCTTGTGCATTTTAAAAGAAATGGAAAACCGAAACGCAATCAGCACTTAGCAAATACTTAAGCAAATAAATTACAGCTCAAAGCAGCCTACAGTGGTGACCAGTTTCGCGATAATGTTATTACTTGTTATTTATTTATTTATTGAATTCCAAAACGAAAAACACAAGGCAGACAGACATCTCGCAAAATTCTTCATAAGACAAAAAAAAAACGAAAAATTATTAACTTTCCCTTTGATACACTTTATGAGTGGAAATAACAAGGCTGTTTAGTTCTTTGAGTCAAAGTAGCGCTCATCAAAATTTGCATAACAATACCGACAAACGTTACAGGCTGAGGCCAGAAATGCTTTAAATTTAAACAGCTGTAGGAAAGGCAGCCTTCCTTTTATCCATTAATACTTTTGCCATAAAAGCGCTCCTCGTGCATACAGAAGTCTCATTTAAGAGCTAAATAAACGCAAAACTTGTTCTGCGTGATTGTTTCATAAATAATACCTTTATGTTGCACTTAAACTGAAAATGTATTAAAGAAAACAACGACACACCGAAACGGTAACACAACCAACGCTGCCGCGGCCGCTGCCGCTGCTGAATTGGCAAGACACAAGAAAGCCATCAAACGCAGCTACTGGTGTTTATAAATTGCCCATAAATTATTAACTATGAAATGTGGGGAAGTGACTGAATGCGAATGAGTGAATTCAATTTTGTCAAATAACACTACTTTAGCTGACGCGCCACAACAACAATCACAACAACAGCAACAGCAATAGCAACAACAACACATCGGCCAAACAAAAATAACATGAAACCAGAAACTATCAAACAAACCAGATTTAAGCGTCTGTTTCAGTTTAATTTTAAATGTAACAAAGAATGCAATCAAGAGGACAAAAAATAATTTCATTGTGTTATTAACTTTTTCGATACTCAATAGAGATCAAGTTGAGCAAATTTTATGTTGAAGATTAAGCGTCAAAAGCGTTAAAGCCCAAAAGCTATCAAACGGTCTCAGCAAATAAATTGAAAATCAGAATTTAATTAAAGCTCTTGTTCGGCATTTTGTCACCACAAGTCATTCGTTTATTGTTTTCTATAGATGAAGTGTTTGAAAAATGAGAGCTGTCGTAAACAAAAGACTTAGGCTACAAACCTGCAAGATCGACGAATTCATGACACCGACAATAAAATAACATTTGCATTTCAATAGCTTAAGCGGACAAGTTGTTGCCATTGAAGTCACCACATCTCTGGGTAATGATGGAATATTAAAATTATTAATTACAAATTTAAGAACTCATGGCAACTCACATTAATCGAGAACACAGATAGATGGCGGCATACATTTCGACGTGCACCGGCGGTTTGCTAGTTTGAGCAGTAAAACTATTACAAAATATTATTAATATACAATTATAAATGATGGACTATTTTCTTATCCAAAGTCGGTTACAAAGGAAAATCTTTTCTCCAAAAAAAAAAAAAATACTTTAAAAATCTCAAGGGAGTGGAATGCAGAAAAGGAAAAGAGCTCAATAGATTTGCCGCAAGGCAAACATTTTTTAAATATTGCATTTAATATTCTATTCAAGTGCACAATATTGTATATTTTCTATAAAATCATCCTAAAATAGTTTTAGTAGTCACGCTCAGGTTCACCACGGACTGTAGCGCCAAAAGAAGAAGTCATGCTCAGATCTTGATGGTTTTTTTTGTTTGTAAAAATGTTTGCTTTATTTCTACATGCGATAAATAAATAAATAAATAAAGCTGGAGTTATACATTCATTGTAGGCCAAAAGCGGTTGGCAACCATCAACCTGTAATGCTCAGCGTGCAGACATTAAACGCCCTTGAATGTCATCTTTATATCTTTTCAAGTTCGGCAATTCTATTGTTGTGTCGCTCTTGGGAAGTAGATTTTTTTCTGGAAGCAAAGAACACTTTCCAAGAGTTCCAGGGTCCCTTGTCTTTGGCCATTTGCCCAAGTACAGGTGTAACTTTGCCGCACTCTGACCTCCATAAAGGCAAGTTTCATTGAGGTTTTTTGAACGGATTTCCAGGGCACTACTTCTCTGATAGTATCAATCCGGCCTCTAACCGTAATATAATGCCATAATTGCACCGCGAAGGTTATATATAGTGTATTACGCAGCAAGCCCGTCTACATTTTAAACTTAAGAAATTAGTCCTGCATTCTGTGGCACACACTTTTCTGTGCACCTCAACGGACAATTTTGCCTTCAATATCCATATGGCTGCAGTGGCTTCGTAATTTATGGCTGTTTCCTTTTATTACAAAATAATTATTAAAAGTAGGCACTACCTGTGTTGAAAGCTCTTGCACCTCCCGGAGAATTGATTGAATACAAAAACATTTCAAAACACATAATTTCAATTAATATTAATTAAAATCACTCAACCACAGATGACGCCAGTGACAAAAAAAAAAAACAAACAAAAACAAAAACCATAATGTGTTAACGACTGCTACATACCGCCAGGCCGCCACAATGTAATAAATTCAACTAACAAACAACTTACAACACTTAAAGAACATTTTAACAACATGTCTGATTAAATGGAGACAAAAGCAATCAAGTTTATTTCAGTTTATTTTTTCCTCTTTATACCGCAAAATCCGCAAAAATCCGTGTTCATATAAATATTTTTTTAAAAAGAAAAACTGTTCAAGAGAGAGCGAAAAAAATATAAAATAAATACTTGTAAAGCCAAAAGTAAGTAAAAGAAAAACACATGTTAGTTAAAGTTTAAGTAATAAATTTTATTCAATTTTCCGTTTTTTTTTCATTCTTTTTCTCACAAAATAAAAGGCCGTGTTCGGTCGTTGGCAGTTTATTCCTTCAGGAATAATGCCACAAAAGCTGCTGCTGTGGCAGGCAGGCTGGCAGGCTATTGCTGTCTGGATGTCTGTTTGTCAAAACTGATTATGATTATTTTATGTGCTTAAGTTTAAGAATACTTATGGTTTTACGGTCTGCTGGTATTTACCATTTTGCAGAATGAATTTATTGCAGAAAATATTTTGCGCACAGAGTGCTAATGTCCACCTACAACTGTTGTAATTTTGTTTTGTGCCTCCGTAATGAATGGAAATCTGGTGTGTGAGGTTTTTTTTTTTTTTGCTATTTTTCTTACCTGGAGATTGAACGAAGCGTTTCGGAGGACTTTTTGAATTTATATTTGAAAGGTGGCAGCCATTCGGGGATCTTTTTTCTTTTGTTAAAGTTCAATGTTGGTAGTTTTTAGTTATTCCAAATTATGGATGGCCAAAGGGAAATGTTCTACAGACTAGAATCGTGCAGAAACACTATAGAGTCGGATGTGGCACCCTAAAGCCAGTAAAGTGGCAGGTACTTGGAATGTAAAACTTTGAAAGTCAAATTAGTCTCGGCATCAGAGTCCCTAAATAGATACTAATGTCGTTTTATTGAACTAGAAAGTTAATGCATATTATTTTAATTTTAAGTATTTCAATTAAACCTGTTACCGCCACTCATAAATCGCTAATATGACACTACTGTTACCGCCACTCATAAATCGCTGATATGACATTACTGTTATCGATATGTAGAGAGATGAGCATGGCAAAATGTTCAATTATTCCTTTTAATTTTCCACGCGGTATAATTATGAGGCCATATTTAATCGAGACCACATACATAAGTATATAAAACACCTACATAGATTTAAGATATTCATTCGTTCAGGTCATAAGGATTACGAAGCTTCGCTTGGAGTAGCCATACATAAAAGTTAGTATATCAGCAGTTTAGTATGTAAGTTTGTATAATGAATTTATTTATAATTTTAGGAATTTTAACATATTAAAGAGTAAGAATAATAAATTAAAGTTTTCTAAAATTCTTACACTTGTGTTTATAATCTACATTGGCTATCTTGAGCTTGGGCCGCTTCACCCGCAACAAAACCTTTAATTGTTATAAAATCATGTGTATTACTTTTTGCAGTATCAATTTTGCTGTGTATCTTGTGGAGTTTTTTTTAAATTTTTTTTTTTAATAATTTCTCAATCACATTTCTTTGAACTTTTTGACAACTTTTGTGAGTTCTTGTATTTGTTCTGAAAAATGACTTGGCATGAAATGAAACTGGTTTAACCATTTTCACATGTGCTGGAAAACTCGATTATAGGCAAAAGCAGGGACTTTAGTTCGCACTAGACTAGTAGACTAAATCACTTTTGTTTTGAATTTAGTTGTTGTTTATTTTATTTTCAATTTAGTTTTTAATTGAGTTATAAAAAAAATTAACTTTTACAATTAACATTTGCTGGCCATAATGTTTGAGATTGATCTGTTTTAAGCAAATTATTTTTGTATGTTTGATATTTTTGTCCAGCAAAATTAATTATTTCCCCCCCCCCCCCCCCTGTATTGCAGCGAATTTTTCAATTTATCTCTTCACTTTTTATTGCTCAGCATTTCCCTTCTCTTCTTTTATACTTTCTGATATAATTATGGATTAATTGTTGAGTCAGTTTAATTTTTATGTTGCCGCTTGAGCTCAATTAAGAACTAAATTGTCTCAATTTCATAGTTGCGCAATTAACATGCATGTCCGTATTTGACTTTATGTTTGTTTTTTTGTGTGAAACGAAACAAAATAATGTTTTATGCAGCAGAAAATTATATCTTAATTTAATTTGTACCCACAAGCAGAAAACGGTGTTCCTAAGATCTCTCAATTAGTCTCGCAACACGTACTATTTCATTTAAAATCATTTGCAATTTAACTGAATGCTGAATCGCACGAAATACGTTCAGCAGAACTGCACATATAAAACTTTTCAGTATTTTCGTTTTTATTTTCCATTTCTTTAACATCATCAACCTTTGGTTTTTTATTTCGTTTTTAATTTTCACTTTCTCTGGAAAACAGTTTTCATTTTCTATCCAGCAAGACAATCGCTACGTGTTGCAGGCATTTTCTTTTTATGACCAAATCAGCAAACACTCTAATAACCAGCAACCAACAATACATGTGTACTTCTTTACGCCTTCAAGTAACGATTATAACTCCATCTCCACAAGTCCTTACATGTGAAAATCCGCTTGTAACGCAACAGCTTCAAGAAGAAAAAGAGAAACACTTAAACACAACATTTTCATATTGTATCTCTGTATCTCTATCTGTAGTCATACTTAATGCAACATACACAATAGACATTTAACATGGACAAAAAAAAAACATTATTTGAATAAAAAACAAAACGAAATATAAGTAATAAAATATTATGAAGCCAAAACATGAAATATCATTGATTTTAACAAGACTAAGAAATATTTTTGGAGGAAAAACTTAAAAACTGAACTGGTAAGAAATTGTAAAACCAAGAGGAGAGATAATCCTAAATGGAAAATGGAAAAATTTATTGATAAATCAACATGTACAATTTTTTGCATTTGCACATTCACAAAAAGCCTGCGGCTCAAAGTAGGCATACATTTCTAAGCAAAATAAACTCTTTGGTCGAGTCTGGACGAGTTGGCGAAGAGCTCTCAAAGAATGTCTTTTACGGCCAAAACTAAATTGAATGCAAATTTTTGGGTCGTTAAATATGTCAATGAAGACAAACAACCACCTGCCATACGCAGCAAACCAAAATATATGCACACATTTTTGATAGATTCAATTATGCGCTTTTCAAAACTGGATTTTGAGAATTCGTCAATTTTTTGTTTAGGTTTGTGTAAGCAAGTGAAATGTTTTCGTACATGCAACAAAATCGGTTCGTTAATACAAAGAAATCTTTTGCTAAAAAGTTCGGTTTTTTCCCGCTCCACAGAACTGTTTCCAAATATTTTCTGGACCTTAAACCTACTCATTCAGTCTAAGCGCGAGAAATACTTCATAAAAAAAGGGCTAACATTTCTGACTTTATATCTAAACAGTTTTTATAAAAGTCGTGATGTGAGCCGCCATTGTGCCCATAACCCCAATAATTTCGCCGGGTGGCTTTCCAAAGGAGCTACTAAATTACAGTTCCTTGCTCTTATAATTTTTCTATAATTCAGGATCTTAACGTTACCCTGACTGGGCAATGCCAGAAACATTTACTAAAAAATCGTTGCTGATAGCAACCCAAATTACGTTATTAGTCGTTTTATCAATTACGATTAATAACATCCTAAAGAAAATATTCAAGACCAGGAAATGATAATTTAACGAGTATTTTCTGATGTTTTCGGGGCTGGCAATGGGACCTTAGCACATGTCTTAATATCCCCATTAAAAAGTTTTGAAGTCTAGCGCAACAGAATTCTCACACTTAATATAAATTAGAGGTTAAAAACGTATAAAAGGCTTAAATTTACGCCGTATAAAGCTTTCCCTGCTGACAATGACTAAAACTCAATTAATTATTTTAAAGTAACTTTGCAAAATAGTTGGCATTTGCTCATGTTTAAACACAAAGTGAAAAGAAACCCCTGAAAATCCAAATCTTACCTCATAAAAACTTACACACATTTTGCAAACGCATAATTTTAATATTGTTTGTGTTGTTTTTATCCTGCAGATGCTTGTGCATTATATTTAGCTGATGATATTATAACATAAAATTGTCCAAATAAACTATAAGCCCGAATTTCCTTCTTAAGCAGTCAATACTACTCTGAACAATAGCAAACTGAACATCAAGGGGCACTTCTGCGCCTGCTTCCTGCGTCGCCATCCATACAACAACAGTTAGTCCATCCATGACCAGATATATGTAAATTTGAATAAAAAATCATAAAATACTTTGCATTTTTCATATTTTTATTGTTGTTTACTCTCTTTTTGTTTGTTGCTCCCGGAATCGAAATTCTCTTGTCTTTCTCTAGTTGTGTTTACACGTCGTGTAACAAAAAGTGAAGTCATGCGTTCGATGAACTTCCAAAAACATGTTACCAACAAAAACCGAACATAAAAAACAAATCTTTCCTTTTGGTTTCGCTATTATTATTTTTGTTTGTTGTTATAACAGCAACTTACCACAAGTAAAAGCAGCCAACAAATATTGAATTTGCCTCAAATGTTGTTTTCTTCCATCATTACAAACAGTATCGTACAATTGCTCGTCTCCAGTACGGGTATTGTTTCTTATGTGATATTTTTGTTGTTGTTAGTTTTGAAGCACTAAAAACAAGAATCAGAGTTGGGAAATAGTTATTCGACTTATGGTTATTGCAATTACTTGCTTCGTGGACACATTCATTTTTAAAATGTCGTCAAAACGTAAAATCGATTAAGAAACCATTAAAATTGTTGACTACATTATTTTATTATAAATATGTATGTCAGTGTAAGGACCTACACGCATACGCATACTTTGTGACGCTCCTGTGCGGTGGAGTAAGAACAAGCAGACTATGGCCGAAACGAAAGTGTGCAGAGTACAGAGTGAGTCATAGAAGCCATGAGATCTGCTCCCGAACAGAGGACATGGACGATTTTCTGAATCTAATTCCGCTTAACAAAGTTGTGCCAAAGGAACCAGTCTCCATTTGCCGTAGAGCAAAACGAAGGGCGGGTTATCCTACTGGTGATCTTGAAATCCTCAAGAAAATACAGAATTTTGTTTCCGACAAGGAAAGTTTGGTGCGCAAACTGCACTCATTCATTCTCTCATTCAATTATGTCTTATAATAAAGAAACTTTAATTAAATCATAATAAAAATAAAGAGGGGCCATAGTGCACGATGTTAACGTCAAGTTTTTTGCCCAATTTAAGTATTGGACAAATTCAAACATGGAAAGGCACGCAACTGAGCAGCGCACTAAAAATATTGAAGCCTTTTAAGGAAGTGGTCGTTCAAATCAAAATGCAGTTCTTCTGTTGTCTCAGCTCGTGGCCCTGATCATTTGACATCGGACTTCTTTCTTTGTGGACATTTAAAATAAGCCCAGAACAATTTAATGGCTAAAAGATGAAAATCGGATAGAGGTATGACAGCGAAGCCATGGCGACCACTTGGCCGCTGTTTTGTTTCACACATATTTGTCAATGTTCTATCACAATAAAAAATATTCTCTGAAACTTTTTTTTTTTTTTTATTTAGGCTTAAAACTTTTATTACAATTTTGCAGTAATCCAGTTGTTGTGCATTAATTTTTGAATAGGGTCATTAGTTCAAACATATTTTATTAATTTCAGGTCTATGTCGGATTTCTCATTTTGTTATTTGAATTCGCGTCAACAACTATTTTCAGTTTTATTATAAATTTGTCAATATCAATCAATATCAAGTCTTGCCAATTGCGTTCGTTTCTTCATCTTCATCAACAAGAAACAAAATAAATTATCCATATCGAAAAACGAAATTCCAGATGCCATCCCTGTATGTACAACTCAGCAACTGGCCACTTGTGAAAGAGAACTCTTTTGAACACAATTTATTTGGCTGTATGACTTCTTCTTGCTCTCAACGAATGCAAACAATGTTTTTTCTGACAGTGTACTGGTAGTTAGGAGAACGACAGCGACAACAACAGCAACATCAACATCAGCAAATAATATATGCGTTGGATTATGAATGCGTTTTTCATTTAAGTTGTTGCCATTGCCATTGCCGTTGCCGTTGCTGTTGTTGTGTTATTATTATAGTATATGATTCCTGTTCAAATGTTGTAATAAACAGTACAATCTATAATTTAAGTTATTGCGGTTGTTGTTTTTCTACACTGTATGTGTAGGGATGTATCTATGTGTGTATGGATGTGTGTGTGTGTGTGTGTGTGTGTGTGTGTTTATGTGCGCTGTAATGTCGATTTGTTATTATTAATGCTATTGTTGTAGTTGTTGCTGTTGTTTTCGTTGCTGGCTGCGATGATGGATGAACGTAAAAATTCGTGTTCAAACACTTTACGTTTCATATTCCTTGTACAAAATTGTTTATCTTAAAAAGCTTTATTGCTGTTGTTATTGTATTTTTCTAGGCAACTGCCAACGAAAGACTACATTTTTTTCTCTTCTCTCGGTTTTTTTTTCTTTCTTTCTATTCAAAAGCTGTTTGCAATTGAAAGTGGGGAGGGTTGTAATCATCATATCAGTATGATGTTGTAGTTGTCGTTTCTTTTTTTTCTTCTGTTGGTCACTTAGAAAATGGTTGCAGGAAACAAACGAAATGTTGTTAGAAAAAATAAGAAGAAAAATCTTACCACAAAAATAGCATTAGGGTCGTCTTAGGGTACAGTTTGTTTTCAATGTTGTTGTTGTTGTTGGTGTTGGTGTTGGTGTGCAACTAACATTCCGTTTTTGTTTTTCTTAAAAGGTAATAATGCGTTTAACATGTTTTTATGTTAAAATGCATTTTTCCATCATTTCGTTTTCTTTGCCCGAGTTGAAAAATAAAAAATAAATTTGTTTAAGGATTGAAAGCTGAAAGCTTTTAGTCTGTATACGTTTGTATTTTCCTTCCTCTCTTTTCTCCAAAAAAAAAAAAAAAAAAAAAAGAAAAAACAAACCAAAAATTAAAAAGAAAAACTAATCTAACAAACAAGAAAACATGACCAGATACACGATTATATGGTACATAACCGCGATTAACAACAAAAACCTTAGCTGGGGCCTGAAAGCTAATGAATGGATGGATATTGATGCTTGTTTTCTTTTTATAAATTATTTTAATAGAAAAAGGAGCAGATGTTGTTCTCTGCTTACTCTCCGTTTGTGTGCAATTGATCGAAGGCATAATTAGTGTTGCCAAGATTTTTCGTGAAAAGCTTAAAAGGTTTAAGAAAGAATTTGCTAATTTCAAATACACACATACATACTCAGATATATACACACTTACATGTGTGCTAAAGTGCTTACATTGATGCTTATTAATGACTTGAATTCTTTGAGCCTCAGCTGTCTCTCGCTCTTTGTTTTTGAAAAATATCGATATTTCATTATTTTCCATGTTCACACCCATGATTATAAATAAATTTTAAAATTTTTAACCCCAGACTCAAACCTCCAATATTAACATACCTCTGTTAATTAAGTAGCAGGGCCCTGTTAAGCCTAACAAATTTTTATTTTGCACTACAAATGTATTTAAAACTAAAAAATTGGTAATAATTATATTGAAAAATAAAATAATATATTGCTAGAAAAATATTCTATAAAGTGCCATAAAAATTTAAAATAAACGCATTCATTAAAGAAAGACAGTTTAAGAAAGTTCATAAAAATTCTTGTTGAACAGTCAGACAATATGGATTCATTGCACTACATAAGTAGCAGGCAATGCTTTTCTGTGCCAGCAATACAAAAAGCCAGCCTGCAATAGCTGCTATGCATTTATTTATGGAACAACCCTCTTTAATTACCCTTATCATAAATACGAAGACCCTATATCCATATCATAATATGGAGCAATACCCATATGACAAATAAGAAGACCCTATTTAAAAAGGCATAATGGTCCCGCCTTTTTTAAAAAAGTTTAATATGGAAGTAATATTCGTATTATTAATATGAATACTGCTAGACTTGGATCCATCCTAATATTTATATGGATTTTTTCAAAAATTTCTTCAATATTACAATAGTTTTAATATATTCGAAAAGAGCACTATCGATACTTTCGTTAAGTTTTTTCGAATTTCGCTTATTTTTGCCATAAAATCAATATTTGCGGAGATACAGCCACTTTTCTAAAAAAGTTTAATATGGAAGTAATATATTTATTATAAAAATGAATACTGATAGACTTGGATCCATCCTAATATTTATATGGATTTTTTAAAAGGGGGGACCCTTACCATAATATCGAGCAATACCCCTATATAATTATTATTATTAATTTTTAGTTTTGAATGCATTTTCATTGCAAAATATAAATTTTTTGGGCTTAACAGAGCTCTGCTATTTAATTAACAGAGGTATGTTAATATTGCAGGTTTGAGTCTGTGGTTAAAAATTTAAAAATTTGTCTTCACACCCATTAATTTGCCCGAAGAAGTTGTACAAAGAAGTATCATAGAAGGAAATTATTAACAAATATATTTGAAATATAAAATAAATGAACAAGAGAGGCCGGCCGAAAAATTGCCATTGACAAACATTAATACTTTTTTTTTTTTTTTAAAAAACTTTTATATTGTGAGTCAACAAAATCTTTCACTTTAAATATATTTCGGTGACAAAGACAAAAATATATTGTATAATATAATAAAATCATAGTCATAGTTTTTAATTGTGAAATTTGTTCAGCTGTCATCAAAATTAGTTTTCATATTTTCGATCAAACTGCGTGACTAAAAATATTGTACAATATCATTTGGTTACAGGTTTTGTCGATAATTGAAGAACGGCGGTTCGATTTACTTACAAGAATAATAAAATCATAGCAAATAATTAGACATTTAAAATATCCGGCGGAAATTAGTCTAAAGTAGAAATATTTGATTATTATTGTAATTAATTAATGCTAAACTTATGCCAAGTGGCCTTCAATTTCTGAAATCCTCAGCCAGAGAACAGGCCTCATTATTAATAGTTTTCATTAATGGCATGAACGTTCGTACGTTTGTTTGTCCCATGTATTTTGCATTTCTTATGACAGGAAGAGTTTGTGGAGTTACATTTTTCATTATTAAACAGCCAACACGTCAAATTTTATCACAAACGGTTTGTTTGATAAGAAAACGCCAAAAGAAACGGCAAATCTTTGGAGACGATTCATTTGCCAAACGGCCAGACAAACACTGCTGCACTGCAGACACATTTAAATGCAAAACATTTACTGCACTTTGATGCTGCCATTTTAGCAAAAAAAAAAAAAAACAAACAAAAAGAATTGCAACAATTCGAGTAACAATGCAAAACAGTAAGAGACTTTAAGCAGCAGTTTGCAAAGATAATTTTCAGTTGTATCTTGCACTTCTTTAATAAGAGCACAAAAACAGCTCAGCTCAGAGCCCACGTAGAAACGTCTTTTTTCTTAATAAATATTTCAAGAGGTGTTAATCATTAATAAAATGTGCTTTATATGCACAAAAAAAAAATGGAAAAAAATAAACTTTTCTCAATAATTAATGATGGCAGGCCCGGCATGGCAGCAGCATTCGGCTGTTGTTATTTAAGAGTATTTATAGACAAGTTTCAATGTTCTTGAAAAGTCTGGTGCGATAAGGAGGAAGTCAGTCTGTTTTCCTACCGCATGCTTTCTTTTGAATATTTCTCATTTTTTGTTGTTGTTGTATCATGTGCGGGAAAAAGTCTTTAAGCTGCGTTCATAAATTCAAAAATTCCGCTTAAATTTTCTGGTTTTCCTTTTTCTTATTTGCTTTATTTATGTGGGAGGGGGGGTTGATATTTTAACTTTTCGTTGCCAAATCTAATCATTTTAATTTAAAACTATTGTATAACATCAAAAACATTTCGAATTCAATCAATTAAAATTGTTTAGGTTTTTCTAAGCAATTTGCACAAGGGAAGGAAAACCAACAGACATTCATGCGCCAGCGCATTGGATCATGTGTTAACAAATACACACAAACACATACATATTTTAAAAAGTCTAATAAAAAGCATTCGTTTTTTTTAAAGAATAGTTTTCCTGCAACATTTTAATATTTTATTTTTTTAACTATTAATCTCAACTTTTTTTAAGTTTCCGGTTCTCTGAAGTTTTTGCAAAAATTTAAGATCATTATTTTACTCAATATTTCGTTTTCGTTTGGAAAATTTTGTTAGATTTTTTTTTATTAATTTCTTAATTTTCCAAACAAAACTAAATGTTGGATAAAATTTCTTTTCTTTTTATAATAATAATAATAATTAACAGTCATTTAGGTTACAGACAATTAAAGTATTTTGTTAAAGCAAAACAAAGAATTTTTTTTAAAAAATGTTGGTTTTAAACTCAAAAAAAACTTTCTCAACTCTTGTTTCTAAGTAATTTAAAAAAAAAACAATTGTGTGATATTTTCTAAAAAAAAATTATTTTTCAAAGACATAATTTTCCAAAAATATATGTTATAAAAGGTACTTGAAAAGAAGGTTCTTTTGAAAAGAAAGTGTCCTTTTTCAAAGGGCACATTTTTTATAACGCAACATTTAACAGCCATTTCAAATACATTTTTAAAAGTTACTTTTTTTCAAAGTCCGCATTTTTTATATGAAACGTGAAACGTTTTTTCTAGGGTACTTTATCACTTTTTTAAAACTACTTTTAGTAGGAAGTACATTTTTATGTACTGTATTTCAAATACTATTTTTAACGTCCTTACTTTTTTAAAATCCCTTTTAAAGATACTTTTTTTCAAAATAAAAATTTTGTTAAAGCTGTTATTAATTTTCATATTCTAAAAGTACTTTTTTAAATGTGTTATTCATAAGCAGCACTTCTTTAAAACCCCCCGTACCCATCCCCCCACCAAAACCTTTCCACCACTTTTTATATTTTGCGGCCTTTTTCTCTAAACATAATATTTTAAGAGATTTCCATTTTGAACATTTAATTTTAATAATTCCTTTTTGGAATATTTTATTAAAGTGCCACTTTAACTTCTCGTTTTTGGCATCTTCCCCCTTCATCTTGTCAGTTTAGGCAAACATAAATAATACAATAAAAAAAAAAATAAAAGAAAACCACCAGCAATTGTTTAATTGTCAAATCTTTCACTGTTAACTTTTTCTCTGCTTAAAACGGTTGTAGAAGTTGTTGTTGGTTCGTACTAAACCCCACTCAAATCAAATGAAATGAAATGATTTTGGGCTAATTACCCTTTTGTGGTAACCCAAGATCATGATGCATTTACAACCACAACAGCAATAAACACTCGAAACGTTTGAAGCACTCAAGCAACTGAGCAACAAGAATACACGAAAAAAGAAAACAATCAAGAAAAAAAGAAGCAAAGAAACAGCAGGAGTTTAAAGACTTTCATTAAACTTAAACGCTTTAAACCTTTAACACACATAAAGTTTTATTTTTCTACTTCGTCTTCAGGTTTGTTTTTTTTTTCGTGTATGTGTGTCTGTTGTTGTTGTTGTTGTTGTGTTAATTTCTTATTTTAATTTAAATTTGTTGCTTGTTGTTGTTGTTTTGTTAAATTTGAAAATGTGCAAAAATTTTATCTTCGTCACCAGCCGGCAGCAGCACCAGCATCAGCCTCAGCCTCAGCTCCACACCAAACAACCACCGCGCTACCCGTGATAGAAATAATCTTTCACACATACAACAAACACAAACACACATGATCTGATCATCGTACACATACGTATTGTCTCAGTTGGCCACATTATCTGTCAACAACATTTAAATTGCTGTCTGTTTTTCATGTTGATTTTGTGTTTGTTTGTTCAAAATTTCAAATCTGTTTCGTTGTTTCTTTAGGTTGTTTCTTGCTCTTTTCAATTTTAAAGAAAAGCAGTTGAATTAAGAAAAAATTTGTTGAAAATAATGTTTTTAAAATTTGAACGGACGCCCACTATTCCCTGTTGTGGCATTCGGTGGTTTCTAAAGTTTCTGTTGCTTCAGTTGGCCAAATGAGTTCGCATAAGACTGGAAGAAAAAAACAAAAAATGAGATGTGAGGAGGACATTTGTTACAGATATGTATTTGCTTTTTTCTCTTTCTGCTTGTTGTTGGTTTTTTTTTTGGTGGCAGGGACTTGGAACAGATATTTTAATTTGAAATATCTTGACAGCAAGAAAATGTTTTATTTTGCTAACTTGGCATAATGATTTTGAGACTTGCGGAAAGGTTGTAACATTAGTACAAATTTGACTTTGACCGACTAAATGGGGACTTGATCAGAGACAAAAAAGGCAGTTGGTAATATAATAGTGGGGCTACTTTCTAAACAAACGATTTATAAAACGGTTACGGTGACATCGTAGCAGATGACTTTTCTTTGTTGTCGAGTTGCAGAGGCAATTAGCACATTGCCACAGTAATGGATTGGTTGTGCAGCTCGTTGAAGCAGCATTTAACAAACAGAAAAAATCTTACAAAACAAAATCTTTTGGGACTAATAATTTTTCGTATATTTATCGCTTGTCCCACGATAGCGATTGTTATTTTGCGCTGTTAATTTGAAGGTCAGACAACTGGTTTATTAACTTTGTTTTGCCAAGTTCATCTAATACCAGCCTTATTGAGCTCCAATATGGCGCAATTAAATCAGTTACATTGCGCTTGTCCCGGTTTTCCTTATTCGAAGTGTTAACGAATGTGAGCATTCGACATCGTGCAAAAATGCGTTCAACTAAAAGATACTTTTTTCAGTTTTAACATTTTTTTGTTGTTGTTCAATAAATCCTTAAATCCCGCCATATGTCCGTATAGTTCTGGATACCCAATTGTCCCTGTCTAATTTAAGTTATATTTGTTTGCAACAAAACACAACAAAATATCAACACCTTAAACATTTTCTGATTTCTCTTTTGAGATCTCCAACTTTTTAAGTTTCAATTTGCTCTCATCTGATATTTTTAACGAATGCCACCAACAAACACATTTTCCCGATGATGGAGTATTATGTTGCAACATTATGATACATCTTTTGACACATGATGGTTGTATGAATTCTTGTGTTGCCGTGTATCTTTTATGTAAAATGTTACATGTCAATCACTGTGAATATAGACAAAGAGTTTGTGTATGAGTTGTTTGATTGATGGTTAATCCAATCGTGTCGTGAGTGAAGAAACGGCAGGGGATAACAAAATTCCAATTTGTCTTACCTGTAGGAAAGAAAAATTAAATAATTAAAAAGATTCAAGAGCTGGTGTGTAATCGTATAAGAAGAAAAAAGAAAATTCTATAAGTCCACGTAAAATGTTAATGCTGTGCAGATTATTCATTATGAATTAAGAACACTTGTGTAGATTTACTTGCCGCGGCCATGGCTTAATGGGCAATTTCAGTCTACAAACTTCATTTACACAGCACAACACGAATAAGGTTGGTTTTGGCCATCGATTCTAATCAAAGTTAGCAATAAATTTGTCTTCATATGTTCTTCAATTTGAAAAACATTGTTTTAATAAATTTATAAAATTATATAATAAAATTTTAATTGAATAAATTTTGTAAGAAAACGCCGCCAACTAAAAACTACTAAAAAAAAAGCTTGAGATATAATTTTTCTAAAAGTCTGTAAAGACAGCAAATTAAACAATTCAAAGACTGTAAAGAAGTTGTCCACAATTAAGTGAAAATTTCCACAACTTTGAGGTTTTAAGACAAACGTTTCGAACAACTGCCGTCATATTCTATTTCCCCTTTTTGTTTTTTTTCTCAAAAGGGGTCAAACAAATTCATATCTTAAGGGATTTATAGCATTCAAATAGTCTAAGCAAATCCTCTCCGCTGAAAACTAGCAGGTCTAAACAGGATCATATGACATTTTGACACTGAGAAATCTGTGATAAATATTGATGATTGAAAAATGTTAAGCGAAAGAATATGTTTTCTAACGAAGCGTATTTTAAACGAAACAAACTTGCGATCGGCCGTTATTGGGTACAGCTCAATGTATGCGTCGACAATTATGGCCGGAGAAAAATTTTGGAATGTTTGCAGTCCGTCAGTCATGATCCAAGATATGTAATAATGCGATCCCGGCTGGCAACCTAAAAGCTGAAGATTTTTGTGTTTGAGAGCCGTAAAAGATCGATGTCACATAAATTAGCCAGACACGATCAACTTGCCATTAATTCGTGATCGAGGTATGATGGACCAATAGTTTCGACAGACAAGCAGAATCTTGTTGATTAAAACTCAACATAAAAAAAACTTAGAGCAGGACGTCGTGGAAAACTGCACTGAAAACATAAGCCACAGCAAAGACTGTCGGGACAGTTATACAGATATATATGTATGTCTGTAAGAAGTAGCACTCCATAAACAGAGGAAATATTTGTTAATAATATGAAGTATAATAATCAAGAGACATTAACATTAGTTTTTTAACAATAAGATTTGTAGATTTCTACCAGTTTCTGGTTAGATTTCGTGGCTAAAGGGGCAAACTTTGCTCGTTGCCTCTGCCTATAGTTTCCTTGTTGCTTCTACTGGAAGGCCTGGGCAGGCTTTTGTTATTTCAGGAAAAAGTTTTCTTTCTTTCTTGTTCTTGTTCTTGTAACTGACTTATAAGGTGTTCAAATAGGCCGCGAACGTAAGCGAGTGCTGTCATCTGTAAAGTCTCTATTTTCATAGTTCTCATATTGTTTTTTATTTATCCAAACATTGAATTTATATGTCTAATACTGATTAATTGCGAAAATCAATTTTCCAATAAATTCTGAATTTTGTACTTCATTTGCTATTATTATTTATTCCTTGTAATTAAAATAAATTACCCAATACATACTTTTTAATTTGTTAATCACTTTAACAAACAAAAATTATAAAACTCAGAGCATTTGTTGCATTCGAAGTTGCTGTCTGGGGCTGTTGGTGTGCGCACAATTATTTTGCCTGTTAAATATTTTGACAACTTCATTTGTAATCAGGCAAATATAAAAAGAAATAAAACTCTAAAAATACTAAATTAAGCTGCCATTTGTTTCGTATTTATTCAAAATAAGTCCCAACCCCTTCATTGTGTGTGTTTGGAATTTTAAATGAAAATGTAAGTTTGCAAAATGCTTAACAACGAACCGCGCATGAAGCCACAACAAATATAAGAAGGCAGCTAAACACAAGTTAACAACTATACAATTTAATAATTACATTTTCAAACATTTGATATTTGAAAAGTGGCAATCATGGTGCAAGTATAACACTGGCAGCAGCTGCAACAAACAAAAAGGGAAGGTGCGATAAGAATGAAATTAAGAATAACTTAAGATGTGTTCAGACTAGGCAAATATTTTTCAACACAGCAACACTGCAGACAGATAAGATCGGCGTAGCTCAGTGATAAAACCTCAGGTGCTTGGTCCTCTAAATATGACATTATTTTCCCGCCAGCGCTCGCCAATGGGAGCTGTACTGGGAACTGTGTTTTTTATGCTTTCGCAAAGAACGGTTGCGAAATGGGTATTTTAATCACAAAGCCAGCAGCATAAAAGAAATAAAGACTTTGGACCCATGACAACGGCAACTGAAATAGCATTTTAATTAAAGCGAATTTCATCAGCCATTAAACCATAAATATATTTTAACTTGTGTAGGAAATCATGTTGCATTAAATTTATATTTATTTTTAAGTAATTTGTAAATAACTTTATTAAAAACCGCAATTATCCTAAACTGACACAAGTTTTTGTTTTCCACGATTCTAATCTGACGAAAAAGGAACGCAAAGCAAATATTTTTCTTTTATCAAATAAAAGTTTGTAGGCCAACATGATTTTTTCTTTTTGTGTTTTGGTTAAATAAAGAATTTTAATTGAAAAATATAATAATAAACTAAAATTGCTAATACGTGGTCAGCCAAAATGTTAAAAAATTTTAGCACAAACTTTAATCTTAAGCCAAAATCACACACATTGTTGAAGTTGTTTGGCCATTTTTTCTTTTAGTTTGTGTATTTTTACTGACATTTAAGCAAATTAAATATTTTCAACCGAAAAGCTTAAAAAGCATAAATATAAAATTTTAACAAACATTCAATTACTTTAAACACAGTTTTTAAAGTCAAATGTTAATTATGATTATTTAAGTGTTTAGTTGCAAGCCCTCAGGAAGAAGTCCATAAAAATGTTTTTATAATAAAATTTCTAATATAATATTTGTTTTGTTTACTTTCCTCTTCGCTTTTTTAGGTCTCGGCCAATGACCCAGATTGCGGTGTTAATGCCATGGTTAATTACACAATGGGCACTGTGGGCCTGAAAATATTCACTGAGTTTGATGTGCGCTCGGCAACAGGAGAAATTTGTATCGCCCGTGAATTAGATTTCGAAAGGAAACAAGTCTATGAGTTTCCGGTTATAGCCACGGACAGGGGTGAGTACAGATATTTATGGAGAGAATTAAGAAAAGTATTTTGACATCCGATTTGTTTGATATGAAAAAATAAGCCGTCCAGGAATTTCTAAATAAATGTATTAAAAAACGTATTTTGAAAAAGGAACTATAAAAAAATCCAGCACCTTTGAAAATATAAACGTTTAAAAACTTATACCCATTTTGAGTGCTTTAAAAAGCACGATTTCCAAAATAACTTACAACAACATGTACATTTTGGTTTTTTAAGTACTTTTTAAAATAAGTCTTTTTTTTTACATAAAAGTACTTTTTGAAAAAGGGACCTTTTAAAAACCACCTCTTCAAATGTAAAAGCACCTTTTGAAAAAGTAATTTTTAAAAAACTGGTTTCTAAAAAAGTACCTGGCAAATGGTACTTTTTAAAAAGTACTTTTTTAATTTGAAAAAGTGCATACAAAAGTACCGTTATAAAAACAACGTTTATAAAAAGTACTTTTACTATAAGTACCCGCAATAAAAGTACCTCTCTTTCAGAAAAAATATTTTACAGAGAAGTACTTTGTGAAAAATTATATTTTTAAAATGTACGTTTTTAAGATTTGAAAATGTGCCTTTAAAACTGGTACCATAATAAAAGTGAACTTTCGTTTATGAAAGAGTTACTGTTTAAGTAACTCTTTGAATTCACCTTCAAAATAATGGGTGAAGAAAAATTCATCGCTTAAAAAATTTTTGCACAAAAAAACTCCTTCTGCAAATATTGTCTTTCACAGAAACTAACTTTAACGTAAAAGAATATCTTTAAAAATAAGTCCTTAAAAAAAGCATAACATATATTTTATAAAAAGGGCTTCAAAAGTATTTGAAAAAACATTTATATTCCGTTGGCACAAAATTCCATATTGTTGTTTGCTTTACTCTTGCTTTCAGGTGGCCTCAGTACAACTGCCATGATCAAAATTCAACTGGTCGACATCAACGACAACCGACCCATTTTCTATCCCCACCAGTACAATGTCTCGTTGCGCGAGTCTGCCTCTACAACGGCCTCGAATACACCGATCGTAACAGTGGCAGCAACAGATCCCGATTCTGGACGTTTCGGTACCATCACGTACCGCATCGTTGGTGGCAACGACGCCAGTTTATTTCGCATCGAACGCACAACGGGCGAAATTTTTTTAAATCGTCCTAATATGTTGTCGGCGCGCACACAATCGTTGCATGTCCTCAACGTATCGGCCAGTGATGGTGGCGGCTTGCGGACGCAACAAGACGCTTTTGTTTTCGTCAACATCGTGGATGCCACACAACGGCCGCCAATATTTGAAAAATTACGCTATAATTTCTATGTTAAGGAGGATGTTGTGCGCGGCAGTGTTGTGGGCACGATACAAGCGACCAGCTCCGATGCAGGTGAGTAGTGTGTGTGTGGCACGAGGGGGAAGTGAAAAAGTATTACTTTTCGTGTTTTTTAAGTTTAAGTCAAATGGATTTGGTGTATGGAAATTGTCATTAGTTCGGCATGTCCTTAATATCTTGAAAACTAAATCAAGCTCTTGTAATAGATACATTTTCAAAATTAGTATTATCTGTTCTATTTGGAGGAAAAACACACATCCTTAATTGTGCGTTTTTTCTCCATTCACGTTAAACAAGCATTTCTTATTTATTTTATTTTCGATTTTTTACGCTCATTGAAGCACAAGAGCATTCATTAATTCAATGATTTGGAAAGAAATATCTGAACATTTGATTGACAGCACAGACAATTTCTTTTTGCAGCACAAGCTTCTTCAAACAAATTTTTTCGAGATTTTTATTTGGGGTTTTTAACATTTTGCTTTGTTTTTCTTCCTTCTACGTTTGTGTGGCTGTTTTGTTTTCCTGAGTAGTAGATTGTTTAAGATGTTAACGATTTATAAGTTTGGTTTTTGTTTCATTTAGCTTGTTATACATTTTGAAAATGTTATTTTTTGCTGGCAGATCTTTTTTTTTTGTTTTTGACCTTTTTTCCTGTTACTGATTTTGGTTAAATATTAAGTTTGGCAGTCAGTTTGGTACGGCAGGCACTTTTTGCATGGCCCCTCGTTTGCGGTAAAACCATTTGAAAGCTGAATTTCAACAGAAATTTAATACAATATTATACTTCAAGGCATCAAAATCAAATACTTAAATTTGGGAGTATAACCAGGCAGAAGACAAAATCAAAAGAAATAAAACCAAAAGCAGGGCTTCTTCTTCGTTTCGTCGCACAGCGATTTTGTTGCATTGTTCCAAAACGTTTTCATGATAGTCATCATGATTTTGTATATATAGAGAGTCAGTCGTTCTTGTATGCAAAAAGATTTTTGTTTTTTGATTCTTTTTAGTCACTTAATTTTTTTTTCCTTTTTAAATTGATTTCTGTTTTTTATAAAGATCGTTTTTGTTGTTTTCGAGTTGCAAGAGTTCATTTTGTTAGTGTTGAAATGCTATTTACTTCCTTACTTAAGTTTTAAAGGCTTAAATTTTTCTTTGGTTTTTGGTTTTGCTTTTTGCTGGCAAAAGAAAATATTCTTTCTATTGTTATAATGAGATTTTTATAATACCATTTGATTTTTAACGTAAATCAGTTTTAATGATCCATTTATTCTGGCTTGAATTGCTTTTAAATTATCAAGTGTTTTGGCAAAATGACAGCTGGGTCGTTTTGTGTATCTTCTGCTGCTCACTGATCTCTACCCGTATCAACCAAATATTGAACTTTTATATTTATGGCGCACAAAGAGAAAAAAAAAAGAAATTCATTGTGAGAAAGAAACACAAGTGCTGCAGCCAGACGGTTTGTGTATGCGACAGTTTCCATGACCACCACCTCAGGACTCTTTATTCTTAATCAAGCTCAGTTATTCCCTTTTATTGAAATAAAATAGCAATTCACTTCAATAGTGCGCAGAATTTGCAAATTATTTTAGCTCTGAATTTAAAAAAAGTCATTTAAGTTTTTTGGACATGTTCTCATTATACACCAAGAATATCTGATTCGTACATTTCAAAAACACGTTTGACTCATTATAGAAAATGGGACTTAAAATTGCATTTTTCCTTTCATTAATTTTTTATTTTATTTTATTTTATTTGATTCCTTTAAGCCAACCGCAATGCCGTCCATTACACCATATACTCGGGAGACCCACAAGGTTATTTTTCCATTGATGAAAATTCCGGCAACATACGAGTTGCCAATAGTCTGGATCACGAAGCAAAAGTACAAGTCACGCTCAACATTAAAGCGGCCATGGGTCACAACAGCAACCTGGGCTACACACAGGTAACATGAGAAAATATTTACAAAACCCCTAAAGAAAAATCTAAACTCAAATTTTGTAGAAATTTTTGCTATTGCGTTGAACAGTTGCAAAAAAAAATTGCTAATAAAATATAAATTTAAGGGCAGAAAATGTTCAGTTCTACGTTTAATTTCGAAATTCTCTATATAGTCTTTATACATGTAAATTGATGGCCAGATTATGGATGGCACAACAACCACAGTTGCGTTGTTCTTGATATGAAATATCATCTTTGATCATGTTTCTAGTGTAATCTGCACTATTAAACAGTCCGTAAAAATACTCAAGTAAACAAATAATTTATTTCCTGGGAAAAAGAAAAAAGTAAAATAATTAAATTCTTAGTTAAAATCAAAAAACGTTCACAATCACTCACCTCACTCGTTTCTCCTCGCCTTAACCCATTACCCCAGTGTCGATGTTGATGTCGACAAAATCAAAAAAGAATGTGGCGGAAAAATACATATTTATTTTTTTTTGTTATAATTATATTTTATCAATCAAATCATTGCTTGCCTTTACAGGTCATTATAACCATTGAGGATGTCAATGACAATGCACCCGACTTTGAAACCTCCTCGATACGCATATCGATACCCGAAAACTTTGAGCTCGGCAAATCATTGTATGTAGTCCATGCTACTGATAAGGATTCCGGTAAAAATGCAGAGGTCTCGTATGTGTTGGCAATGTTAACAACAGTCAGCTTAAACAATGTCACGATGTCTGGTGGAGCAACTGGAACATCAAATGTTGGCTCAGCTGCTGCTCCAGCAGGAACATCTTCCTTGAAACAGCACATAACAACAAATCTAAACTCTTCACCCGCAATGCAGCTGAAACAAACTCTGGTAAATAATCCAGCTTCTGCCACCACAACAGCAACTTCAGTATCAATGGCAACAACAAGCACAACAACTATAAACCTACAACAGCAGCAGCAGCAGCTGCAGACATCTGCATACGGTGGCAAAAATGTTGTTGGAGGTGGTGTTGATAGTGGTGGTGGTGGTGGTGTTGGTAGTGGTATTGGCAGTGTTATGGATTCTATGTTAAAAAATCTTTTTGCTATCGATGCACGTTCGGGCCACCTAACATTGTCACGACACTTAGATTACGAAACTTCACAAAGACATACGTTAATTGTCACTGCCATGGACGCTGGTCAGCCACGTTTATCAAGCAACTTAACTATTGTCGTGGAAGTACAGGATGTCAACGATAATCCGCCAGTATTTGAACGTAATGAGTACCATGTAAAAGTGTTGGAATCAATGCCAGTTAATTCACAGGTAAGTTAAAAGAAATGAAATGAAACAAAACGAAACGAAACGAAGCGAAGCGAAAACCGTAAAACTGCAAACAAGGTTTGGCTTTCAAACCGCGAAAAAGGTAGCACCAACAAATAGAATAAAAGCAATAAATGATTCTTAAATGAGATGACAGTAACTAACTAAATGTATAGTAAGAAAAGAACCAGCAGTTGTAATCGGTATGCAAAAACAAAAGACTTAAGACACAAGCTGAACTGACATTTTTTGTTTGTTTTTGAATTTCTTTCCTTCTTGTGTCTGGCTGGTATGCTGAAGTTTTCAATACTTATTAAATCCTTATAGATTTATTTATTAACCATTATTCAAATACAATTTGTTATTTATTGAACAAACAAATACTTATTGTAGTCGTACAAAATTGTATTTTAAATATTAAAATGTTTATTAGCACAAACAATTTCGTTTGTTAAATTGTTTGTAATTTCAACCGCCTCCGGGCAGTTTTTTTTCCCTCATTTTCAGTTTTCAATTTTCTTTTTCAATTTTACTTTTATTATTTTAATGCTGTTTTGGCTTTTTGTTGGTGTAGTTTTGTGCGAAGCAGACATGTCAACATGTCGCATATTCCAAGTCAATCACCAAACAATACTAAAAGCCCAACAATTTGAGTGATTTATGTTAGACAGGTTTTTTTTTGTTTTTTTTTTTTTGTTTCAATCTCTTCAACATTCTTTTTCGATAATAAAACCCAACAAAACGTTTATATGTGTGTGTGTATGTATGTGTTTTGCTCCTTTATTCAATATATTGTATTGTGTAAAAAACAAATTGAACAAAAAATTTATTCAAATGCCCGGGTATTGGTTTCAGTTGATTTGGTGGCGATGTCTTTGGAGTATAAACATTTGTTTTTTTGCGCAATTAAAAACCAGAAGGCTCGTTGTGGCTGCCGTTGTTGTATGTCTGGGCCGCTTGTTTATTAAAAACCAATGTCATTTAATTACGGCTTAATGTTACAACAACAATAACAACAACTACACTAACAACAGCAAGACCAACAACAGCAAGACCAACAACATTTATTATCTAGTTACGTATTAGTGATCATTGGAAAAATATCATAACAAATTGTTACAATTTTATGAAACGTACAACGGCCAATGGGTTTAATGTGGCCGAGTGCATATAAATTCATCAGTCAGCCGGTTTGCTTTATATCTAATTAAGAAATTCTTATGACAGTAATTAAGCGCTAATGATTTGCTTGAGCTGCTTGTCCAGGCATAAAATTTATTAAATTAATTCCTGGTATTTGAAATCAATTACAAAACTGTATTTAATATTCCTTAAGGATTTCCCCTGTTGCAATGGAAAACTTTAAACAAAATAAAATAGTTAGAGGCAAATGAAAGTAAACAAATGGACTGGCTTTAATCGGTGGCAAAACATATTTAGTTCCAGCTCAAAACTTTCTGTACTATAAGTTTTTATATATGAAAATAATGAAAAAAAATATTAAATACTGGCCAGATAAAATTCTTGCTAGAAACAAATGAACAAATTTAAGTTAAATCGAAAGGACATTCATCCATATTTAACGGGTGTTTTCAGTATTTAACCAAGTTTCGTAGACTTTCTGCTTTGTTGTTCGTTGTGTGCGCGCACTCTACTGCACAAGATTCTTTGTAATATATATATTTTTTTTTTATTACCAACTTTGCTTTGCTACAAGATTAGCAAACAAACTGGCAAGTAATTAACTTGTTAGCGCACAAGTTTAGAAACAGCACTTGGCATGATAAAAATAAAGTCATAAAATATTTATAGATCCCTCTATACTCTGCTGTATTTATGCTGCTTTGGCCTTAATCTTATAATAACAAAAATTTTTTTTTTTTTTAAATAAAGTAACAAAAATCGTACAGCAACTTAGCAATTCCTTTGACTCGTTTTAGTTTTTCTTTGCGGGTACGGCAAAAAAAAAACCGAAACAAAAAACACTCTTCTAAGTTGTTATGTATTTAAAGTGAAAATTTGAAAGTCACTTAACCCCAATTTGGTTAAATAAAATAAAACAGAAAAGTAAGTAAAAGCCCGCAAATAATAATGATTGCAAAAAAGCGAAAAACAAAAACAAAAACCAAAACGAACAAATCCCAAACAGCCCTAACTTTCCTTTGGCTAATTTTTGTTCATTTTTTTATTATTATTTTCTTACTTTTTCTCCTATTACAAATGTTAAAGTTTCCTATTTGTATGTTTAACTTCAAGTAGAACGAAATATCCAAAAAAAAAAAAAAAACCAAGTTCACATCATCATCATCAGCATCATCGTTATTGGCTTCATATTGAATTGTTGTTGCAGCAGTTTCACAAAAATAGCAGTCCAAGTCAAAAAATCAACTACACGACAAATCCTTTTTCTTCGCATTTCTAGACACGATTTTAATCGCTTTTATGTTGTATGAATACCAACTATTTTATACTCGTATTGTTGTCTATATGCAGCAGAATACGAAACATACGCCAACGGTCAAAATAGGTTAATTGTAGAAAATAAGCCGAAGCAAAAAAACCAAACATTTTATCTGAAATGAAAAGAAAAATCACCAACTACTACAAATTTCAATAACAGCTTGAATTGAATGTGTTGTTGCGGATGCGGTAAACGTCGAGATGGACTAGGAAAATGCGCTACATAAAAACATCATTCATGTTAATCCTTTACAGCTGCCCGTCATCAGCTTGGCCTCTGCCACTTCTGTGTCTTCTTTGTCGCTCGAATATTAATTATGATAGAACAAAATAATATGGTTGAGGTGGACATATTTTCCATTGGAATGATTGTCGTGGCTCCATTGCTGGCTGTTTTTAAAACTTCAGCCTCGTGCTTACATTTTAGTTTGCTGCAAAAGCAAATATTTTATATGGTTTTGGATCTGTAAGCTCATATAGCTGTGATCGATCCATTATATAATATGGTTGATTTTAACCATATTTTTACAATCCTCACATTCTCAGAATTTAATAATTTTCTGTATACAGTCCCACGTGTTTATCATTTGTCCACGTTATCGAGATTATGCTGTATGGGAAAATAACATAATATTTTTGTCAGAACATCGAACTCTATTGTTATGGTCAACCATATAATTGTTAAAAACACAACATAAAAACCATTCGTATTATTTATACTATAATAATTTAATTTAAATAAATTTTTACATCGAATGTGAAAGTAGATTCTTTTCTAGTCGAAATATTTATTGTATATTGAAAGTCAACATGTATTCATGTTAAATTAACAGGAATCTCTGCTGGCAGAGCAGAAACCAAAACAAATTTAAGAAAGAACTTAGTACACCAAAAGTTCAGTATAATGCAATAAATATTTTGGTTTTAACATTTTGTTTTTCAGCAGCAGACCACAAGCCGCAAATTGCAATAAAACTTAACAAATTTGTCAGAAGCTGAAAAAAAAAAACAATGTGAAAGTTTTCATTAACAATTTCCATTTAATGGAAATTATCAACGAAATTTAAATGTTCGAATAAAAATGAAATATATTTTACACATAAAAAAAAAAACAAGAAAATGGAAAGAACTAACGATCTTCTGCTTGTTTCTCCCGTTTTTTTTTTTCTCTCTCTCTCAAATTGTCTAATTTTAGATTGTACAAGTGACAGCTGTAGATTTGGATACCGGCAACAATGCTCGCATCACTTATCGCTTAATCAACAACAAGAACAACAGCAACGGTAACAACCAGCAGGGAAATCAAACCCTCATAAACAACAATAAAAACTCAAAGACTAATAAAAACAACAGGAATAACAGCAGCAGCAGCCGCAGCAACAACAACAATAACAACAATAATAATAACAATAAGAAAAACTCTAACACTTCGTCGTCTGCTTCCTCGTCTAATGCTGCTGCCGAAGAAATTTCACAAATTTTCGGAATTTATCCCAATAGTGGTTGGATTTATTTATGTTCACCTTTAGACCGCGAAACACATGATCATTATGATTTGACGGTGGTGGCCAGCGATAATGGCAATCCGCCAGCCCAGGCCAGCACACGTGTCCTGGTACGCGTCTTGGATGCCAACGATAATGATCCACGTTTTTTACGTTCGTTCTATGAATTTTCCATTGAGGAGAATATGAGTCGTGGTTCATTGGTTGGCATTATTGGTGCTTCTGATTTGGATTTGGGTGAAAATGCGGCCATCAGATATAGTTTATTGCCGGCAAATAGTTCGTTTCAAGTTAATCCACTTACGGGTAAGTAACATTTTTGTTGTTTCTTGGCCAACAAATAACAATGTCATGCCACAAAAATAAAAGAAAAACATAAAAACAAAATTATTTAGGTTAATTTCAAATGCATGCCACAAGTACAAGGCGAATATTTGTTGGTAAATAAATTGATGTTGCTACTGAAGGCACGCCGTAAGACACATAAAAAATGGAAAAGTTCCTGAGCACAAAGAAATGTAGACAATATACTTTATATTTTAGATAAGGATATTATAAAGAAAAGTTGTTTGTGGCTGTTTTTGTTTTTGTACGGGATCGTAACCCAGGAAAATCTTTTTGACAATTCTATCCATAAGGCTACTGCGTATGACTCTCTTTTTGTTCATAAAATTTATGTAATGCAACTGATTGCAACTTTAACAAAGCTGGCAATTTAAACAAAAAATTAAGATGGCGAACGTTAAGATGGTAGCGTTCGCCAACACTTTGAACATGAAACTGATTCAAACTAAAGTACCCGCCCTAATTGCCAGAGGGCGCACAACATTAAATGAAATAAATTTCATTAAAAAATCCCCGTTTGAAAAATAAATAGTCCTGTAAAATCTACAACAACTTCATAGTGTTTCACATTAATTGGTTCCATGACATGTCACCAAGTGGGTAAAAGAAACCAGTTTCAGCAGAAATATACAAATTTTATGCTTTTTCGTGTCCCATTTTTTCCAAAAATATATGTTTTCCTAAACTTCAGAGCCTTACACTTTTTTCCCCTGGTTTTTCGTCTTCCAGCACGAAATCACTTCATCTCCTTTGACCGTTTTCAGTGCGGCGAACGAAATTTCCTTAATTGAGAAAACAATATAATTTTACCATCGTTGGGCAAACCCTCACGGACTTTTTGTAAAATACAAACAAAACAACTTATCCCTATCAATAACACCATCTTGGTCAACACAAACATTTTAAAACCCGTTCCAGAAATATGCGCAAAACACAAATTATCACAATCTCTTTGCAACATTATTGCCGAAATAACCTTTTTTACTTATTGTATGCGGCAGCGGATTAACATTTTGCTGCAGAGCAAACAAATTAATTTAAAAGCTAATTAATTTATCACCAGCCTTCAGGTGACTGCCAGCAAAAATAAATTTATAAAAATTTAACACAAACGTAAATTAAGCTTAAAATTACAAATTAACCGTTAATATCATTTTTCGCAACGAAAATAAATTCTCATCAGCAACTCTTGTTTATAAAAATTTACTGAAGGTGGCTTCTTAAAAAAAAAGAAAAACCAAAACAAAAACAAGAATTTTGGAAGAAAAAAATCTTAGTTTGAACATTTCATTTGGCAGATTTTTGTTTGTAAATGAGACAACTAAACGACCACTCCTCAATGAATGATTAATGTCTTCACTAAATGCTTAAAAGAAGCCACATAATGTTAAACAACAACAAAGACGGAGCACAGTGGGCAAAATAAATAAAATATGTTGCACAGGAAAAATTATTAAGGCTGGATTTAGAAAAATTTCTGTAATGCAAAAAATTGTTTTTATGTAAAGAGACATCCATTACTGAAGCTGTTCTTTCAATGAAAGTGGCAGCTGATTCAACCAAATTCTTCTTCGTGTCCATATTCAGACAAATATTTTGCTGGTTTAACGAATTATGTAATTGAAAATATTTGTGAGAAACTTTTGTTTAACAAACAAAGTTGTTTGTTTAAGTTTTTAGCATTATTGTACAATATATTAATTATAGATCTATTAAATAATTGTAATAATAACAAATTATTATTTAAATGTGTGAAAATTGCTGGTTATTTATAAATTTTTTTTTAAATAATTTTCTTAAGTTTTAATATTTCACGTTTCATGTGACTTATTTTGTAAAGAATTAATGTAAGATGATTTTTTATAATAAGACAAATAGTGTTTTAAGACGAAATAGCGAAAAAAAAGACAGGAAAGCAACTTATAACACAATATGATATTGTGCGAATGGCCCCAGTGTGCAGTCTGGTTCAAGAACTTGAGCCAACAAGTTAAATTTGTTACACAAAACAAACAAAAACTTACACAATTTGTTATAAACTCTAATAAAAAGAAATTTATGTTTGGCGGTGTGGGCTTGCAACAGTGGCCGTTGCAAAAACTGTACAATTTGAATGCCACATGACGTATTTCTATAATCAAATTATCATGCAAATATTTGCTTACGCATTTGTCTTAATTTGTAGACTGAAAATGTTATCTTTTTTTTCTAATACAAGCTGTTGCACAAACTCAACCCACAACCCGCCATCATCTAAATGTATCGCAACAACTCCATTAATTAAGAAATCTTTATTGGTAGGCGCAAAAATCTTACTCTGTTATTTTCAATCATAATTAAAATACATTTTTCACTATTCACTATTCACCAAAAACAATTTTTGTAATTCCAAAAATTCAAACATTCATCATCATTACGTATTATCGATGAGAAATACATTTTATGTGGCACGTTTTGCGAACAAGACACCACAGGTTACATGTTCAATACGAAATTGCAAGCAACCGACAAAAGAAAAAAAACACAGAAAAAAAATGAAAAGAGTTAAGAATTTCCTTTTAACATAAATTAATGTCACTTTTGTCTAACCATACGTTACATCAAACCCACAAAATCATTGACATTTTTAACAACTCACTTAACCACAATCTAGGAAAGTAAAGAGGAACGTGCACTTGGCCAAACGCACACATACACTCACACTGCGACATCCAGGCGCACACACACAGGAGTACGTTCATCTGTAGCTGCCTTCTAACTACAGTTGGTTTGTGAACAGCAAGAAAAGGAAAAAAACTGAAATCAATCTCCTTTTGGACACAAATAAATATAAAAAATAAAATGTGGAAAAATTTCAAAGATTTAGTGCAACTCACTCTCATTTTACTACAAATACTTTTGGTGAGTGGTCGTACGTATGATCGTACATTGCGCAGCAGAGTCGGGCGAAAAACAAGTTCACAATTTCGCCTCTAACGCCACAGACACGGCCGAGGGGCAACAGGACCATTTCATGGGTCAAGCATTATGGATGCATGGACAGGGACTGCCAGTGTGTGTGTGTGTGTCTATGGCTTTGTTCCGTGTTGAGTCAATTTTAACACTGAACTGTTCTACTTTTCAAACATCAAATAGTGTGCAAAAGCTTTTCTTTTTTTGGGATTTGAAAGAATTTAAACTTCAAAATGAGAAAATTCTTTACTTCGAAGGCGAAATATGCCCAGGAGTAGCCAGTATTAAAGAAGTGACTGTGACACACTATAAAGTTGTTTTTGATTTTACACGCGTTTTTAATAATTTGGCACAGGGCTGCCATATTCAAAAGTGCATGAGGATTTCATAGGGGTTTTAGTGATTTTTCGTTTTGCCATGCGGAACTTAAGGGGTTCAAAGCCAGCTTAAAAGTTTCTAGCCCGACGTGCATACGAATCACATACATATATTTTAGAGTTGTTTATTAATTGGATATGTCAGTACCATGGAATTTAGTTTCATGTAAAATATATGTTAATACGGGAAAATACAGGATTATTATTCGCCTTCGCCAGTATTTTGAGAGGCATAACGGGAATTTTTATGAAAATTCTTTTGTCAAGTTCATCGATCTCTCGTATAAAAGATTTGCCACAACAAAACAAAAATCTTGACATTAAAATCTTGTAATTTTTCACAATCGAAGTTACTCTTTCACATTTTCACATTTGCCGAACATGGAGTATAGAAAACAACTATTCCTTAAAGCCTTTTAGGAAAAACCAATGCCAAAGTCAAGTTTGTCTAAGTTTGCAGTTCTCTCTTTGGCAACGAATGTGCCATTGAAAGGCTGAAAAAAGAACCTGTTATTCATTATGCAACGAACAAAAAACCACAACATACAAAAGAAATATTAAAAGAGACTATGAGAACTGGATAGAGCAGATAACGATGATAATGATGATCATAAGAATCGATACAATCTATTAAAAAAAAGATTTATTTTAACAGAAGCTGTTCATTTCTTACTCACAAAAGTTGTGCGCTATTAAAGCTTTTCATTTGCCATAAAATTTCTTCTATTTTTCTTTCACTAAAAATGTTCATTGAAATATTTTTACGAAAAGCCTTGTGGCTGTAAATATGTAGAACAAAAAAAAAAAAAAAAACAAAAAATAAGAAAAAGAAAAGAATTTGTAAGCATGATAATTGCGCAATACACAGTTTGAATTGAAAACTAAGCAGCCAAGAAAGAGTCGCTCTAACAACATGTTTAGCGCTGTCAACTCATCCGTCAATTGTACGTCTCATACGATTGACATTTAGGGGCCACTGTAAAACTCTGTGGAATTGATAACTCGTACAGAACTGGAGTGTTCTTTTGCAGCAGTGAACAGCAAATATGTATTTAGAATCAAGAGCTAAACTTTCATTACTGCATACATACATGTTCGAGAACAATATTTGTTACTTGCAACATTTAGCCAGCTGTCTTGGCTGCCTTAATATGTTGCACAGAGGTATTTATTTAAATGTAAAATTTATGTTAATCACATCGATTCGCAAAAATCAATTCTAACACAAATGAAAAGATTGATTTAAAATGATTAAAATCTGTTTTTCCAAAGACAAGATTTTTGTTTACGGATAAACAGAATGAAAGGCGAAGGAATAAATGATGGCGAGCAAAATCAGAAACGGTTGCTGTTTTAGCACGAAGAACACTGGAATGATTTATACTTTAAGGTTGCCCAAAGTGGCAAGAAATATCCAAAACACTGGCAAATATTTATGTTTGTGGACTAGCGAATAGGCCGACTTACTTACGATACTTACTCGATTTTCGGCTTCTAATGAAATGTTGAAAATCTGAGCTGGAAATGTTAAGTGAAATTTGATTTTACTTAATACTTTTTGAAGCGTTTTTTGTTGAATTTTTATACAAACTAATTGGAGTGGCTTAAGGAAAGGCGCAACTTCTAGATGATTCGCATATCAAACGATGCTTTCCAGAAATACTAATAAAATTTTGCATTTGAATTAAAGAAATTTAATTTAATTTTATTTAATTCTTTTTGATTTGAATAAAATTTCTTTTGTATTAAATAAATGTTGTTAACTATTTCGAAAGTTCATTATTTATCATTAATAAATAAAAATTTTTTTTTTTTTGCTTTGAAGTTTTATTCGAATATTTTTTATTCGAATAAAATTTTAGTTCAACTAATTCTAATACAGTTGGTTCAATTCAGTCGAAACCTTATGATTGTTCCGTTTAATTATTAAATAATTTCTATTCGATTAAAATATTTGCCTTGTGGCACAATTTTTACCACAAATATTAAAAAATGTAAAAAGTTTTTCCTGGAGTCGAATTTGTTTTTACCAGACTAAATTGAAATATTTGCCCTAAAAATTCATATATTGCGATAATCAAAAACACAATCATGTAAAAATAACATGGAAATGAAATAAATTAAGATGATACACAATATTGGCTCAATTCACACATTCCTTTTGTGTTGCTTATAATTTAATGTTATTCTGAAGATGCTACTGAGTTTAAGGAAATTTAAGAATGTTCGTACGTTTCCAGATATGAAGCTGAAAAATGGAATAGAACACCAAAGGAAAAAGATTTTGTGGTTGCATTTTAAGTCAATTTAACGAACCAACTATTTGAATATTTTTTTATTTGCATGAACTCATTAAAACAAGTCTTAATAAAAACTCGATTTAAAAATTATTCTTATTAAATGAAAACAAATCGTTTTTAAAGCAGACAATTATTATTTAAATTTTCACCCACCTCAGACACAGAGATCACTCATTCACTCTCTATTTTTTGCTGATTTTTTTTCAGGTGAAATAACGACACGCGAACCTTTGGATCGTGAACAGCGTTCTGTTTATGATTTAGTGGCAGAGGCGCGCGATCAAGGTATACCGTATCGTAGTTCACGCGTTGCTGTCAAAGTCCATGTAACCGATGTCAATGACAATCAACCGAAGATTGTTGATCCGCAAGAGGACGTGGTCAGCGTACGTGAGGAACAGCCACCAGGCACCGAAGTTGTGCGCATACGTGCTGTCGATCGTGATAATGGACAGAATGCATCGATCACTTATTCGATATTAAAAGGTCGTGATTCGGATGGCTTTGGTCTGTTTAGCATAGACGCCAACACGGGTGTCATACGTACACTGGTCGTGCTGGATCACGAAGAACGCAGCATTTATCGCTTGGCTGTGGCAGCAACAGACGGTGGCAATCCACCGAAACAATCAATACGTTTGCTGCGTGTTGAGGTGTTAAATTTGAATGACAATCGACCAACGTTTACCAGCTCAAGTTTAGTATTTCGGGTAAGTGTTTCTTCCTTTTTTTCTATCCTATCATTTTGTAAACACTAAGCACCGAAATGTCTAAGCTGCAGTTAAGATAGAAGTGTGACCCTTTACTCGTACTCTGTTGACTACACACACACACACACATGTTTTATCCCTTTAGATTTGCTGGAAAACTCTTGAAGCTGCCAACTTGTTTGCCTTTCTGGGGGAAAGTTTGTCTCTAAAAAAAGCGAAGGCAAAAAGTTATAGCCCACGCCTGAGTGCATATTTCCATCTCGAAACAGTCAGGTCTCTGCCAACGAAAAATATTATGTTTTCTATGTATTTATGTGTGTTTTGTGCGCAGTGTTGTTCAAACTGGCAGCCTTGTCAGTAGTTGGTTGTTGTACATAGAAGTAGTTTTCTTTGCTCGTTTTCATCCGCTTGTTTTTCCTTATGGAATACTGTCTTTTTTAGGAAGTCATGCCAATGTCTTGTGTTCTTTTTTTTTTCTCATTTCTTATCTTTTTTATTTATTTTTTTTTTATTTTTTTGTTTAATATTCTTTAGTTGCAGTTGTTATTTCACACAATATTCAAATTCTAAGAATTTTGCGCTCAAGTCTTTTACGCTTATAACTTCCACTTAGTGTTTTATATTCTACCATTCATTTTCATTTCTTTTTTGTTTTATTTTTTATTTTGTTTTTTGCTTAAGCCAAAGAACGACTAACAAAAAACCAAATTGCAACATTTTAAAGTAACCATAAGTGTTAAGACTTGAATGGTTGCTGCAAGAGAAAGAGCCAAGTCGGGGGAAAAAAATTCGTGATCTTTGACTTTTTAATGTATGTTGACTGTTTTTTCTTTCGGTTTTAAGAAAATTTACACTTACATATAAACAAAGATATATTTAAATATTCCAAAAACAAAAATAAGAGAAGGATCACCTTCTGGTGTACACAAAATTGAATTGTTCTGGGCTAAGGAAAATACCGTCAACATTCAACAATCTTGATTTAACATTAATGCATTTTCAACACCTCAATCTCAAGTTTATTAAAAAAATAAAGTTGCAAGGACTTGCCAGCAAATTAATTCAGAATATGAAGTATCTCCTTACACCTGCTTCGCCAGGATACTTTATAGGAATATGGTTTTTAAAAGAAATGCGCTTGTATGGGCTTTTCCAAAGTCATACTATTTTAAGAAACTATTAGTTTTTGCAAAAACCATTATTTATGAAAAAAATTTCCGTGCTTTTGTTGTTAAGAAGTACTTTTTGATAAAAAAAAAAAGTAAGTTAAAAAAAGACACTTTGTTTAAGGTACTTTTGTATTATAGTTACTTTTCTATTACAGATATTTTTTTTCTTCGAATTAATCCTTTTTATTAATTTTATTTATTTATTTCTTTATTACTGAAAGGTGTTTTTTTTTTGCAATAATAAAATTTATTAAAATGTATATTTTTTATTCATAAAGATTCTTTCTTGGTTTAAAAGTACTTTTTTAATAAATTTTTTTTAAATGAACTTTTGCATTAAAAGCTGGACTTTCCATTAAAAGTTTGTCTTTTAAGCAAAAGAAATACGGTACTTTTTCGTACTAAAATGCAGGAAAAAAAAGGTGCATCACAAACCCCCAGCCAACGGTGCTACAACTCGTAGAAATGTCCAAAAGGTACTTTTTATTTTATTTTTGCAACCTGCGTTTGTCAAACTTGAGTCCTTTACCATCATTACAACCCTGCCATAAAGTTGCATAGTTGTAATTCGTAGCGTTCTTCCCTTTTGAAGCAAAAGTTCTTTATTTAAATATTCTGTTTTTTTTCATTTATTTTGTTCACTTATTTAGATTTACTTGAGCAGCAAACGACAGCGCAACAAACAGACAATATATGATTAAATAGCTGCTCTGCTTTATTTCTCACATGTTCGTAATACTCGTACTGACTACTGGCTTCACCGAACAAAGCAACTGGAAGAGCTTCAAGCCAACTGACTACTTGTACTTGCCACAGCAATACATACATGTGTGACAATGATTTGTAGCATCACGTGACAAATGTTAAATACACGAAAACAAAACGAAAGACAAAAAAATAAAATGACAAAGTTTTTCTTACCAAGAATCCTACAAGAACCAAAAAATCCTTCAAAGAAACACAAAAGAAGTTGCCGCTTATTTGTTTTAGGATTTTGAAAAGTACAATATAAAAAAGGTGGCTCATTTGTTTGAGCCCGAACAAGTAAACGGCAGGAACGAAACGTGGGATTTTAGGTTTTTTTCTCTTGTTTTATAGGAAAATTAATTTTGATTAAAAAATAATAGTTATTCCGTTTATTGTAGCCGATCTGTGACTAATTTTTACTGATACAATATTAAAAAATTTGCTTAAGATTTTGTTGGCAAAATGACGAACATTTTTCAGATCATTCTGGCAGATAACGATTATAAGTAATTCCGCTCACGTTGACATTTCGCACATGTTTTGAATTTTTGCTTTATGAGACTTTTAACTCAGAGCAAAACGGTTTTAAAACATATGCCGTTGTTGATGCAATTAACTGGATATTGTTGTAGAAAGAAAACCGGACACACAGAACTTGCGCCCGGCAAAATTGAATTTCAAATGCCCTATAGAAAAGCCCAAAGGAAAATTTAATTTCAGCACTTGCCTGCAACGAAACCGCACGCAAGAATCCTATCACTTGTCATTTTAATAAAATTTTAACAAAAATTTACTTTGCCCAATAAGTTGTGAGACTTGAGCTGGAAACTCCAGCTTGAATTTTCTTAAGGTGTTTGCGAATTAAGGGAAATATTTCGAGAAATTCTTGCCATTTTAAGTGATCAACTTTTTGCAAAGGGGCCAAGAAAAAAAACCATTCCAATTAAAAAAACTGTTACATTTTATTGTCACAGTTTAGCTGGTGTTTTCTTTGATTGTTGTTGACTTGTTATTGTGTTTTGCTGCTGCTGTTTGTTTGTTTGTTTGTTTCATTTATTGGATTTAAAGTCATTACGAAAATGCTTCCCCAACGAAACAAAGCAAAACAAAACAACATCGTTTTTAATTTGCCCGCTGCAAAAAAAAAAAAAAAAAACCGAACAGAACAGAAACTCTTCTTCTTCGCGGTGTGGCGGTTTGTGCCCTTTGAAGTGCGTAACATTTTAGTTTGTGTCATTTCTTAAGCGTCGTTGTTCATTTTAAAACATTTATTAAGGTTTAATTTAAGTTGTTTCGTGAATTTCATGAAAGAAGCTTCCCGTATGCCAGATTAGTTGCGCTGGATTGAAGCGAAGCTTTAACACCCTGCTTCATTTATTTGCCTCTTCACGTAGACGTTCCAAATGTGCTTGAAAGCGGCGGATGAAGCGTCTATTCCCTGTGTGTGCGAACGTGTGATCGCGTTCACTGACTTTAATGATCATTTTCATTGATTTAAGGGAAAACTTAACTACAATTGTGACAATTGAAAACGAATTATTAAGCCAATTATCACAATGCCGGAATCCCCAAATTCCTTGCATCGCAAACAAAAATTTAGTTCATACCCGGGCTGTACTAGTTTTTTTTTTTTGCAATTACTCATAATTTCTATGTTTAAATTGCCTTAACAAAACGCTCAAATTTACTTATTAAAACACTATAACGTTTTATGAATATTAAAGAAAATAATGGCGTTGGCTTTAAACTTTTAAGGGCCCCTTCAAGGTGTACAGAACTTCTCGTCTACAAATCATGTGATCATCTCTGGCTTTTGAAAGACACGAAAAAAGACAAACTTGTACAGACACACAGACACACAGTGTTGAAAATCCAATCTTAAAGCCATAATTCATACAAAAAGATAAACAACAGACTACACGAAACAGAATATCGAAATGAAAAATACCAGCATTTAAGAAGAAAGCGTTACAACTGGCAGGCCTTTTCAAAAACATATATGTATTAAAAAACAAGGTTTTTAAATACCTGCAATAAGACTACCGCTTCGTGTTCGCAAATAAATTTGCTACATGTTACTTTTATGTTATATAAATCATAAGCTTTCGCTGTAACCTTCTATGTTGGTACTTGTATTTTTCTACGTGGGCCCATTGTTCCAATAGTTTCGACATTAAAGCATCGCCTGCACTTCCATAGAATTTTTACTGACTTCATATCCCATTGTGCGGCAATGCTTGTGGGCTCCTGCCAAACAATTTCTAATTCAGACTAACTGCATTCAGTCCTTTTTTCGCTTGCTATGACGTTAAATAAAATTCTATATTTCAATATAATGGCTATAGAATCGCCTTGAAGCCTTTCAATTTCATTCCGGTCACACTATCTGTCTGATGTTGGGCTTTCAAATAAAAATTTATATATTATGCTCCAGGCTCCCTCCTGAAAATAGGTTTTGTTTTGGATACTATAACACTTTAATTTCGGGGGCATAGAGGGCAGACGGCAATAGTACTTGTATGACTTCTGTTTTGTAAGTTCTTCCACCTCCATCAAAGGTAAATTGACAGAACGCAGAACGGGACTCAAACTTTACCCGGAATGCTCGTCATTTGGCTGCGAAGCCCATCCTTAGCTGACACATTCCAGTTGTGTCCTCAGCCTAAACTGGCAAAGCAGAACCTTGGTAGCTCCTGATGACAGTGTTTCAATGCTCTTGAAATTATATTGTCGTAGTTGTCCTTTTTTAGTAACGAATTGGTTGGTTGGGGAACAACAAGTGAATGTTGTCTAATATTCTTTGGAATTACGGGCTGCCCGATACGGTACTTCGACTGTCGTGGGAATTGCTGAGAGGACAGATGAGAAAGTCTGAGCTCGCGCGCAAGTGCCGGTTTTTCCGCAAATCATAGCGACCTGTGGGAGTCGCGGCATTTCTTGCACAATCTGTATGTCTTCAAGGCACAAAAGTATATGTGTGTAAGTTTCATGCAGTGAACGTATTACCTCTCCAGCGGTTCTGCGCAGTTGAGGGAAATGCACTTGATTGTATTGGACATAAAAAAATATATATCATAATATTTTTCCGTGGAATTTGTCCAACAGTTCTGACTATTGATTTCATATAAATCCAAAAATTTACACCCATTTGCTGCGTGCGTTCAAAAATTTCTGTTTCTCGATATTAGAGCGTTTATTTATTAACGCTTTACGGTACCCTGTAGGGTACTTTCTGAAACAACCGGCAGCACTAAATTAAGAATAATGCATAAAAATTATATAACAAAACAAAATCGCTTTGTTCGACGTCTGCGCAAATTGTTACATTTGTATTTCTGTTTGCCTGCAAATTTGTTCTTGGCCATTTTTTTTTTCACTTGTTGTGGCTTTCATTGGCATTCAGTGTATGAGCGAATTTCCTGTTCTGCCGTTTGAATGGAGTTGTTGGAATAATTTCACGTAGAAAATCAACTTTATGTATTTATGTTGAACTGCCAAAAATTTTAAGATTTATGTTTGATTTTAATGAGATTTATTTGAATATTAATGTGTTAAAATTTACACAGGCCATAAAATAAGAACTGAAGAGTAAAAGGAAATCTCGAAAAGCGAAAAAATCAAAAACAAAATCCAGGGTATGATGCAAAATGCAATTTATAAGGATTAATACATCGTGAGTTAATATGACAATGAGTAAATTGAGTTAAATGTTTTTTTTTTTTGGCGAAACACAGAAAAATATCATCGTGACAAAAGCAACACATAATTTTTTCCCTCGTAAACATGTTTGCAAATTAACATATATTTAAAGTAAAAAACTCATCATTTGTGTTGTGAAACTTTTATGTTTAGAAGAAATGATGTAATATTTAAAATTTTTGTTGTTGCAGGTGCCCGAAAATATAGCTATTGGCCATGTAGTCGGCTCTGTTGATGCTTCCGAGCGCACGAAACACAACATGATATTCAGCGAAGACAATTTGTTTGTAACCTATTCGCTCACACCGCTCTCGAAAGATCTGATTGAGGGCGCTTTTGATATTGATCGGCATAGTGGTGCTGTGGTGGTGGCTCGCCAACTGGACCGTGAGCTGCAGTCGGAGTTTCGCCTGGAAATACGAGCTCTGGACACCAGTGCCAGCAATAATCCGCAAAGCAGTGCCATAGCGGTGAAAATTGAAATTTTAGATGTCAACGACAACGCGCCCACGTGGCCAGAGGATCCCATTGTCATACAAGTCAATGAACTGGTTGCCGAAGGTTCCGTAATTTACAACTTCTCGGCCGCAGACGGTGATACCGGCCTTAATGGTCAATTGCAGTATAAATTACTGAAATACAGTCCACAACATTGGCCCCTAGAGAAGGCCATGAAAGAAGAGCTAAATCTCTTTAGTGTGGATATTTTAACTGGTGGCTTAACTGTGATGGGTGCGTTGGACTACGAGTCCATCCGGGAATATATTTTAATAGTGCAAGCCTTTGATTTGGCGGAAAACAAGAGCGAGAGGTTGTACACTTCGGTAACAGCTGTGGTCAAGATACTGGATGAGAATGACAACGAACCGATGTTTGTGATACCACCCCCCCATCGTGAACCAAAAAATAAATATGGTTTGGTAGATAATAGCGAAATGCCAGCTGCCACGGTTTTCATATCAGACAACAAGCGGACGGGTGATGTTTTAATGCACATCGTGGCCATCGATGCTGACACGGGTGACAATGGCCGCATCTCTTACTCCTTCGTTAGCGGCAATGAATTGGGTTATTTTCACCTGAACCCGCAGACAGGTTTTCTGGAATTGTCAAAACCTTTGCCGCCCGTTGCCAACAATGCCGCCAATAGTATGGCCGGGCCGAACTCCTTGAGTCGCAATAAGTTTGAGCTCATGATTAAAGCTCAGGATCACGGCTTAAGGAAACAACTAAATTCTATGTTAAAACTGGTCATTCTAGTGAGGGGCACCAAGAGTAACCCACCGCGCTTCAAACAGTCCACTTATTACGCCAACATAACGGAAAGTGCTTCTGCCGGCAGTTTTGTGATACAAGTGGAGGCGAAATCATACAATGGGGGCGAGAATGGTGAGTAAAACTTTCATTTCACTCTGAGCTCGATAGTAATTAGCTGACACTGTGCTACGCAGTCATACCCAATCCTACTCGACTTGTAGACATCCTTTTTATATACTATTTGCAATTGCTTTGGCAATATTTTTATCCCGCAAGTGACCTGTTGAAAATGCTAATTTTGCATAAATGGCCAACCACAACCAGGAGCAGCTTAAAACCTATTAGTGGCATAAAAGTTTTGCACATTTTTCAAGCGAACTTCAAACATTTGCTTACTCGTATTTTCAGCTACAAACATATTTGCTGTACCTGCCAGAAAGTCTTTTCATTTGTTTCGTTGCATTCTATTTTATTTTTACTTGCTCACAAGGTTGTCTTCAGCCATAATAAGTTCAAGCTTGCCAACATGTTGGTATGTTGTTAAAACTTTTTTAGAAAAGCAAAGAAAGAAAATAGAAAATCACGAGGCGTCCATCAATCTGTCTAAATAATACAACTTTCATCAATCTTCATACTCAAGCCGGCAGCCGCTCGCTCATTTTCACAGTCGAGACACTTATTCACTTACTCACCATTCACTCACTTCACTTACATACATACATATGTATGTGTGTATGTGTATGTGTATGTGTATGTGTATGTGTGTACTTGATTAACAGCAGCCATATGCATGAACACAGAATGTGCAGAATAAACGGAATAAACAGAAATCAATTAACGGTTTAGCCGGCCAGCCGCCCGGCCGCTCTTGCCACCTCGTCGGCCGTTGTCCTTGCACGTTTATGCTTTTAACACAACCGTTGATATGTTCTCTGCATCTAATTTCTTATTACAGCCAATCTCACCTATGAGATACCAACAGGTGTCGCCGATAATCATTTTCATGTTGACACCCAACGTGGCATTGTCACCACACGCGGTCAATTTGATCGCGAAACAAAAGCCTCATACACGGTGCCAATTTATGTATACGATGCCAAGCGTTCAACAAGAAGCAGCAGCGGCGGCAGCAGCAGCAGCATGAACAGCAATGCCCTGATGATGGCGACAATGGCACGCCGGCAAAGATCTTCGGTTAATGAAGCGGCTGCAGCTCAAAATGGCCAATTCGATGTTGCCATTTTGCATATAACAATAACTGACATTAATGATCATGCACCAGAATTTAGACCGGGATCCTGCTATGCACTTTCAGTACCCGAGAACAGTGATTTAGCGGTAATACATACGATTGTGGCAACTGACTTAGATGAAGGTGCCAACGGTGAAATAATGTACACACTTATAGGTAAGTCGCAAAACGATTTAGTAAATAAATATAATGAGATGCAGAAGCAAAAGGAGGAGAAATAAACGTGATCGCAATAAATAATATGACAAAGTTGATCGCAAGTGTTTTGTTTTGTTTTAATTTATTTGCAAGGTGGCAATACCGGCAACAAATTTAGTCTGGATGTACATTCAGGTGAACTGACCGCTCGCCCTTTAGACCGTGAACAGCAGTCGCGCTACATCTTGCAGGTCCAGGCCACCGATCGTGGCTCACCGGTCAGCTATCAGGGCCACTGCAACATTAGCGTTATTGTAGAAGATCAAAACGACAACGATCCTCATTTTGAGCAGGCCAAATATTTGGCCAGCGTGCCGGAAAATGTTGCAGTCGGCACCAGCGTTCTGCGCATTAAAGCTGTCGATGATGATCTCGGCATAAACGCCAGGCTCCTGTATACGTTGTCCAATGAAACACAGTGGGTCTTCGCCATCGATAATAAGAGTGGTGTCATAAGCACAGTGGGGTAAGTTACATTTTATTTTAATTTGCATCGTATCATTTGACGATGTAGGGGTGGTCTGGCCTATTTGGTTGAACATTTTTTTGGGTTTTTACATGATTCTAACACGTCGTTACTTTTCGATTTAATTGTATTTTCTTAAAATTTTATAACGTTCTTAATTCGGCAGTTGAAGTCCTGGTTTTCTAGGACTAATCGGGAAATGACAAAAACGACAAAAAACTCGTATATAAGAAAACAGTCTGTAGGCAAAAGCAACCATAATCTTAAAACAAAGTGTTTGAGGTAGTGATGAACCAAATTGTTGGACAAATTGATTGCTGAGGGACCGCGAAACAGCAAACTTTCTCCCCCTCCCCCCCTCACAGACTGCAACAAATATAATATATATTTGGAGACAATGAAACAATCAGACCTGGCACTACCTGAATGATAAATGCAATTAGTTGAACTTTAGTTGAGTTTTTCTTTAAACAACTCAGACCCTCGTATGTGCAATTTAGTTGTTGTACTTTCAGCTGTAGCCACAGTCTTAGGGCCAAACTGCACAAACGCTTGATTAGCAGATCTTTGTCTGTGGACCGAATGCTGACACAACTGCTGCCTTCCGTCTCCGCACTCTTGAGTGTTTCTCTCCGCATTCATTGTGTACTGAATGAAAGCACGTTGATGTCGTGCCTTAAACAATGAAACTGCCGAAATTATGCACAGAAAATATTTCTACAACTGAAAAAAATACAATATCAATAAAATGTGTGTGGCTTTCGTTTTTTTTTTTCTTTTTTGTTATTAATTAAAGTGCCGCACGAAATTTCTGCTTTTCCACTTTTGAATACATAAATCACAAATCAAAGTTGTGGTAACTTTGACCGTTAATCAGACCAATAACTTTGAGAAATATTCGAAAATTGTGCAGATGTCCCAACCATTTGCGACAAATCTGTGTAAAATATTTTTGTTTCATCATCAAAAAAAACACAACATTTAAGCAATTGTTTTCTCCTTTTTCTTCTTCTTCTTCATTTATATATCGTTATTAGTTCACAAGCAATCCGACTGTCAAGAAATCCTGATCTCTTTTCGTCGGCGAATTTGTTGTGCTACAATTCCATATTAAAACATTAAAAAAATGTTCGCTTTCATGGAGAGTAAAACAAAAAAAAAACCGAAAAAAAGTCGCAGACTTCAACAAGTTGCAACTTAGTACGAGTAGTTGGTAATAAATCATCATTTTTTAATCAGCATCTGTCACATGTTAGTCCAAAACATTTTGCCACAAATTAAGCACTTCTTGATAAAAAAAAGAAAAGAAATAATAAAACAAGAAAAAATGCCGCTGCCGCTAAATTAAAAAAAAAAGAAAAAAATAACACGAAAAAAGTGAAATTGCAAACGGCTTTTGTTTTGAGGCTGGGGCACATGCTGGTGCTTGTGGCAGCGACGCATGTAGCAATAAAAAACCAGACAACTGCAGTCACTGACAAAAGGGTTGTGGAATAATTTTTTTTTTTTTTTTTTTTTTTTTGATATACTTGTACTATAAATATAAGGATGATATTTTTTTGCGCAGATTTTTTACCCAGCAACAAGAGTGTTATGTTTAATTACGAAGGCTGTAGTTATGGGCAGTTAGAAAAGGGTAAACATTTAAAAGTGCCAAAAAACAAAGTCAAGACTTCAAGCATTTCGAGCTAAACGTTAAGAACCAAACAAAACCGGCTCTAGAAAATTTCGCCCTTTTAATACGTCTTAAAGTAATTAAGTTTTATTGATACTCGTAGCCACCACTTAAGGCTTAAGAATTTAATCAATTTTTTTTTCAAACTGTAAAATGGCAATTTTGTTACCCTAAAGGTGGAAAACAATGAGATTTAAATTATAAACGTTTTCAGCTTCGCTTCGTTTTACAGCATTTTCCATAACCTCTTTCAAAATTGGCCCTGAGTTCAAGGCTTTCCTCGGGTTTGTTCAAATCTATACATTCGCTCCTTCAAATAAACCCTCCAAGAAAATAGACTGGTGCTGGCCAATTAATTTCCGAATTTCTGGCAATTATTTGCTCTCCAAAAATTCGACTTGAAAGTGCAATTGTGTGTCTGATTTAAGCAGTTAAAAAATACTATTATTCTGGTTCTTTAATCAATTCTGAATCTCTTCACCATTTATTCTATAAATGGTTTTTAAATAAACAGAAAAGTTAATAAATTTTGTTGAGCGCCAGGAGAACGTTTGACCCGCCCTTTATCACTACAATGGCTTTTCCTGTCTTCTTTAATATAGAAAAAAAAAACATCTAAAATCACAGCATCAAAAAGTCTCCTTCGTATTTTAATCCTTCGTATTTTAATAAAAGGCAAAAGGATACGAAATTTAAAAAAGCTCAAGAGAAAGTAAAATTTGTTTTTAACGGAAGTGAAAAATTTCATAATTCTTCTTATAAATATGAAAGAGTTCGCGTTAGCAAAATCGCTTTGTTGTCATTGCACCTCCCGAAAAATACACCCTTTACCAGCACAATTTATGTGTTTTTCTTCTCTTTAATACAAATTCAATAAGTTTATGGGCAGCTTTCGTCTTTTTGATAGAGGAGTCAAGTTGGTGTCTCTATAACATTCAGCACTTATTTTTGTGCATTTCGATGATTAACCCCCGTGTAAACAGGAACAAAAAACTCAACCAGTCAATTGCAACACAGAAAAAAATCAAAACTTATTGTAAAAAAAATAATTGCTTACTGAAGTACAATTTGAGCATAAATTCAATACACACACACACACACACACACACATATTTGCCATAGAGTTTGTATTTTTTTAATAAAATATTTAAAGATGAGAAAAACTTATGAAAACAACAGAAAAAAGAAATTGACGGTGAAGAACAATTTATTTTTGCAATTGTTGTCATCATTGATTGTCCATATGAATAAATTTGCACCAGAGGGGGTCTACAACAGAGAGAGATCTACAATTTATACATTTTTGTTGCTGCTGTTGATTGTTGGCTGTTGGCTGATGGGGTTGTGTTGTTGTAGTCGCCAGCGCTGACTTTTCAATTCGCAAAATGTTGTTATTAAAAGCGTTTTGAAGTTTATTTTTAGACAAAAAACAGAACAAAAACCAACTAAAGCTGCCACAACCTCTCTCAATAGCAACCAAAACACCAACAACAACAAAACCTCTAGTATTGATTTAATTTCTGTTTTCTGCATCCTTTTTTTCTTAGTTTTGGTTATAACCAAAAACGACCTTTAAGTTACTTACAATATAGACTTGCCACAAACTACAACTGCAACGGGCAGAAGAAGAAAGAAAAAATACTTGACAACGTTATTGTTGTTTCGTGTAAGAAATAATTTCAGTTTGCTGTTGTTTTTTGTGAGTTTTATAACTTTTTTTATTTTATTTTATTTCATATAAAGATAAAACAATTTGTTGTAGGTAACGTTGAAGGTTTTTCCTTATCCCAAAACAAAAAAAAAAAAAAAAACAGTAAAAAAAAAACAACCGGGCGACCGACGACCAACCATTCAGCAAAACATGTGCCTCAATTGCTAAACAGTCGGTTACTCGAATCTCAAATAAAAACAAAACATACAGAAAAAAAACGAAAAAACGAAAAAACGAAAAAACGCCACAAATGAAATAAAATACAAAAAGTCTATAAAAAGCCAAAATTGCGTAGGTTGTGTATTAATAAAATTATACGTTTTTCGTTGTACTTTTCATAACAACCAGCCACGAAAACCAACAAATAAATACGTATAAAGGAAATTTGTTGAAAGATCTTTAACATTTATATTTATTTTTAAAGGAGTTTATCTGATAAACAGAGCCGAAGGCAACAGCTTCACCTTTAATGATGTAAAACATTCAAGTCAGTGTTTTATTTGCGGTGTTTCCACGTCCCTCTGACCGCCTTCTTCTGCTCTTTGAACAATCCTTGAAAAGGAATTTCTATGTGTCGTCATGTCACTAGTAAAAATTACACAAAAATTCATGCGTGTGTGCGTGTATGTGTTCCGTTTACTAAAACTTCCGAGTAAATGAAACTTATAAAAATTTTGAAATCAATAGACAGACTCATACAGCTGCTGAACTGATAGACTGATGAGACATCTCAAGCGGCTGCTAAAGAGCAACTTTATCGGTGATTTTGTTTATGAGAGCGAAAACCTTAAAGCAGGCAGCCGACCTGTTCGCAAAAGAAATCGGCCTGCAGTTGCTGCTGGTGTTGTTGCAAGAAAATGAAGTGGAAAACTTATGGTCATCAGCTCCGGCTGAATCTACCACAACAACACCAGATGAGCTGTAAGGACTAACAACGTTTGTGTTTAACTGCAATGAATAAATAAACACATTTCCCATTTCATTTTCTAAACTCTAGTGTTTTTTTTTTTTGCTTTAATTCAGTGACTCAAAATTGTATAAGTTTTTGAGAAAAAATTAATTTCAGGCCACTGACATGAATGAATCTTGAGACTTGCAGCGATAAATTAGCTAAAAACCATTTCAGCTCAGTCTTAATAAGTTGTTTAGGCACAAAGAAAGAACAACCATTGTACAACCCCACATCAAACATCCTCCCTCGTTTGGGCGCACAGCAACAACAATCGGGAAAACAAATTTTATTCACAACATTTTTCGAAGTAAATGCTAAATTTTCTTCATGTTCCTCATCATTTTTAACATGCAGAACACGAAACACAAAACTAGACTTTACAACTTGAAAATACCTACAAGATCTATGAAGTTCGGAGTTGTTGTTGTTGTTGTTGCCGCGCCAACCGATCATTATAAACAATGTAAGCGATCATCATCGTGGACACGGGAATCCTGGCAGCAGAGAGCAACAAAAATGAGGCAAATGAAACATTGACCAGAAAACGAAATAAACCTTTTATAATGGGTTTCCCCCCCGCACCCTGCACCATATAAATGTCAAGGCTGATGTATGTTTTGAGTGTTGGAATACAACAACAATTGCGAGTTCTTTTCATTTGCTGCTGCTGTTGTTATTGTTGTTGCTAGTGGTTTCTTATTATTTCTGTTGCAAGTTGTGTTGTAGCTGCTGTATTCTTAAGTTGTTGCTGGTGTTTTTGGTTCTTGAGTATTTTAGTTGTTGTTGCTTAAGTTGCTGTTATGTTGATGTTGTTATTCTCTCGCTGTTGTTCAGTGTTGTGTAGTGATCTTGTTGTTTTCGACATACAACATCACGAATTGTTTGTTATTCGTCAGTTGCATTTCAATGGTCTGTATTTAAGTGATTTAATCGCTGTCCAAAAAGCAACCACAGAACAGCTTTTCTGGCAAAACTTCAAATACGAGCAAGAACAGCAACAGCAACAGTAACAGCAACAGCAACACCAACTGCAAATATTTCAAATTAACTATTTTGCCAACCTACAGTGGAACTTGACCTGTTGTCTACAGAACATTCCGATTGCAAAACTCTTTACGATACTTTAAAAGTATCGCATTAAATTGTTTTCGATCGATCTTGCGGCGTTCCGGGTTCTTGTTTCTTTTATGGACTTGTTGCGCTATTTACTCAGCGACTTACAGCTCATGCTTATAATAATTGCTAACTTTTTCAGGCCCCTTGATCGTGAACATCAGCACGTTTTCAACTTTATGGTGTTGGCCACCGATGGCGGTCGTTATGACTCGCGCTCGGCTCTCGTTCCAGTGCAGATCATGATCGACGATGTTAACGACAACAAGCCGCTGTTCGAGCGTTATCCGTTTCGGGCTCAAGTGCCGGCTCTCATACAACCCGGCCAAATTCTGGTGCAAGTTTCGGCCGCCGATAAGGACTTGGGCTTGAATGGCGAAATATTGTACTCCTTAAAGGAGCAGGACGATCCCTCGACGAGAGGAAAGTTTCGCATAAATCCCAATACGGGTGTGGTGAGTGCCAGTCAAAGTTTGGCCAGCGAATCTGGCCGGTTGCTGCACCTGGAGGTGGTGGCGCGCGATAAGGGACATCCGCCCCTGTACACCGACGGCCTCATAGAACTGCTTATAGGGGAACTGCCGCTGGGAGCGGCTGCGTTGCGTTTTCAAAACGACTCATATCGCATCAAAATAGAAGAAAATTCTCCCGAGGGCTTAAGATTAATGCAGGTGAATGCCATACGTACGGATGGCCGGAGAACCAAGTTGACGTATACCTTTGGCACGGGTAACGATGACGGCGCTTTCGTTTTGGACGCCTCAACGGGAGAGATAAAAGTTGCCAACTCAGAGGCTCTGGACTATGAAAGGTACGCCGGCGCTTTGGAGCAGCAGCAAATGATCAACAAACACTTCAACTACAGAGGACGTTCCATGATGTACGATTTAATTGGAGGGGCAGACAACGTGAACGCCAGCGATATGGAGGAGGGTAATCCGGGCCGAAACAATAGAGCCCTACGCAGGCGCGAAATGGACGAGTTGCCCGTTTTGTTGGCCTCTGCGATACAACCGCATGAACTGAGACTAATGCTGGTGGCCCAAAGTGAGTCGCACGCTGGCACAGCGCCGCTCTACGGCTACGCTGAACTGATTGTTGAACTGGAAGATGTCAACGACAACAGTCCACAGTTTACACAGTCCCAGTATGCGGCCACTGTGTGGGAGGGCAACAACAAAGGCACCTTTGTGGTGCAGGTTAGTGCTTTCGATCTGGACTCGGCTGCAAACTCGCGCATTCTCTATCACATTGTTGATGGCAATCATGATAATGCATTTGTCATTGAGCCGGCCTTTAGCGGCATTGTTAAGACGAACATTGTGCTGGATCGTGAAATACGCGACATGTACAAGTTAAAAGTGATCGCCACTGATGAGGGGGTGCCACAGATGACAGGCACAGCCACAATACGTGTCCATATTGTAGATGTTAATGATAATCAGCCCACATTTCCGCCGCATAGTGTCATCAACGTTAGCGAAGGTAAGTTTTTCTTTGTGCTTTTTTCTGTTTGTTTGTTTGTTCGTTTCTTATTTTGCTACTAAGACAATAACGTGCGGTTGTGCTTAACGGAACGGGTTTGCCATATTCGGCCATTAACCCTCTAAAACAAGCGAAAACAGTATTTCCAAGACGTTAGACTTTTAGTACAAGACAGTTGAATAGGAATAGAATTAGACTGGAATGGAGCGCAGCAAAGTGGAGCAGAGTGACACAGACTTGAGTAGAATAGAGTAGGAAAGTCCCTGCGTACATATCTTGGGACGTTCGAGGGTTAAACTTCAGAACAATGAGCATTTGCTTATAAAGAATTTTGATTTGCTCCATTGAAAGCTCTGGGGAGATCTTGCAAAGTTATCAAATCAAATCGTTTTCATTCCTTCAGCCTGACAAGTTATTAAATTCTTTTATAACTAGATTTAGAAATTAAAACGCACATTTTCAGGATTTCTTTCTATTTTAATTAATCCTCAGAGATTCGCTAAACATGAGGCCATTTAGAGATGTTTCATTTTTGCTTATTTCTTTTTCTTATTCTTGTGATATTTTCTCCTGAAGGCACTGAATTGGGTTCGGTTATTACCACCATCTCAGCCAATGACGTTGACACTTATCCAGCTTTGACTTATCGTTTCGGCTCTGACTTGCCCGACCAGCAGGCAGCTGGCAGAGGCCGACGCAGCAGCAGCAGCAGCAGTGGTGCTGTGGAGTTGGCAGAACTTGACATAAAATCCATATTTGCCATCGATCGCTACAGCGGAAAAGTTGTGCTCAGGCGTCACTTGGACTACGAACAGCAGCAGGAATATTTATTGGAAATCATAGCGTCTGATGCTGCGCACGAGGCACGTTGCACGCTAACAGTGCGTGTAGGAGATGAGAACGACAACACGCCAGAGTTTGAGCAGCCCACATATTTTGCGATGCTGCCGGATATGCAACTGACATCAACGTCAGCCCTGACTACGGACATGGAGTTGTTGCGCGTTAATGCCACTGATCTAGATGCCGCCGATAACAACAATTCCAGGATTGCATTCAGCCTTAATCCCCTGGTGAAAGGTTTCACAGTTAATGAGCAAACAGGAGCCGTATTTGTGAATATTAGCCGCTTGGCAGGACCGGACGGCGAAGGTCTGTTGGAGGACTTGTTTGTGACTATTGTGGCCAGCGACAGAGGAACGCCCGCTTTGAAAGCTACTGCCACCTTAAGGGTGCAGGTGCAGGGCCACAACTCTGTCAGGGCCCAGTTCTTGCAGTCGCATTATCGCGCCCACATACCGGAAGATGCTGACCTGGGAACAGTGGTTTTAAAGCTAAGCCAGGAAATATTGGACGCAAATACGGACGTCAACGATGCCAACCTGATGTTTAGCATAGTGTCGGGTAACGAAGAGGGCAAATTCGAGGTCTATCAGTCGAAAGCAATCATTTTGGTGAAGCCGTTGGACCGCGAGCAAATGGATTTGTTTAAACTGCGGCTGGTGATCAGTGACCCCTCGGCCTCCTCCCAGCAACTTATCTCGCAGGCAGCCGAAAACTCCACCTCCGCCTTGAATGTATTTGTTTCGGTAGAGGACTTCAACGACAACGCACCCCAGTTCCCAGCCGATATCAAATATGAAGCCGAAGTGAGCGAATTGGCTCCGCTCAGATATTCTATAGCAGAAATTGTGGCCAAGGACTTGGATGGCGATAATACGCCCAACTCGGAAGTGATTTACGAAATTATGTCGGGCAACGACGAGGGCATGTTTACCATTGACTTGGTTAGAGGCGTTTTGTTCGTCAATAACAAGTTGGACTATGACACCGGCTCGATGTGCTATGAGCTGATAATAAGAGCCTGCGACAGCGCTCCCCTGCCCTTGTGTTCCCTAAAGCCATTTCGTCTGACTTTGCGCGATGAAAACGACAATGTGCCCACTTTTCCGGTGGCCGAATACATTGAGTTCGTGGCCGAAAATGAGCCAGTTGGCACCAGCGTGTTTCGGGCCAGGGCTACTGACTTCGATCGTGGTGTTTACGGTCTGCTCAACTACACCATTGAGCATGAAGCTCCTGGCACGGAGGACCAAGCCTGGAAGCTGTTCAGGGTGGATGCGCAAACGGGCATCGTAACCACTAATTCGGTGTTTGATTTTGAGCAGCGCAGTCGCTACGACTTTATTTTGAGAGCCATGGACACGGGTGGAAAGTCTTCTAAGGTCAAGATTCGCATACAAATTGACTCCAGGGACGAATACGCGCCGCAGTTCACCGAACGCACTTATCGCTTCATTATGCCATCTGCCTCCAGCGGGTATCTGCCTCTGGGTTATGTGGTCGGCCAGGTGTCGGCTTCGGATCGCGACAAAGGACCCGATGGCCGAGTTGTCTACCAGCTGAGCTCTCAGCACGCCTACTTCAAGGTTAATCGTACCACGGGCACAGTGGTGCTGAAGAAGAAACTTGATGACAATTTTGATGATGGTCGCGACATCAGCTTGGTAATTTCGGCCAGTTCGGGCAGACAGGGTTCCCTGACGAATATGACTGTGGTGGAAATTTCTTTAGATCCTCTAGCAGATCCGGGCACCAATTTGGCCAGCAGCGGTGGGATAGGATCGACCAGTTCTGCTGGCGGAGGCTTAGCTGACTGGATTCTGGGTTTGATAATCGCTGTTATGCTGTTGCTGTGCGCAACAGCCGGGATATTTCTGTTCATACGCATGCGCCGCAGCAAGCCGCGCAACGTTGCGAAGCCTCATTTGAACCAGGAAACGGTGGGCAACTCTAATAGTTACGTAGATCCAAGTGCTTTTGACACCATACCTATCAGGGCTTCGGCCATGGCCAGCAGCAACAATAACCCCGGCCCTTCTGGAGCCATGGCCACGGCCCAATTCGCTCCACCAAAGTATGATGAAATACCCCCTTATGGCAATCATGCGGGCAGTTCTAATTCGGGAGCCGCTACCACTTCGGAACTGTCGGGGTCCGAACAGTCTGGCTCCAGCGGCCGGGGCTCAGCAGAAGATGACGGCGAAGATGAAGAGATCAGAATGATTAACGAGGGTCCTTTAAGGGCAGGAGCAGCAGCAGAAGACGGCCGTTTATCTGAAATATCGGTACAAAATACGCAAGAATATTTAGCGCGTCTCGGTATAGTAGATCGCGACAATAACCCCACTGGAGCAGCGTCTAGTACCAGCATGGCCGGCTCTAACAAAGAGGCCCATTTGCATCATCCCTTGCCGATGGTGGACTCGTTGCATATGTTTAGTGAAGATCCTGCCAATGAAACAGACATAACAAATCTGATTTATGCCAAATTAAATGACGTGAACGGCGCTGCTTCCGACCGGGCCAGCAGTGCCGACGAAGCAGCCACTACGGCCGGCAGTATAGGCACCGCCGTCGATCATGTGATGGGCTATGGCAATCATCCAGTAGTAAATGCCGCCAACGTGGGCCCCTCCATGACGGGCTCTCTAAGCTCTATAGTACACAGCGAAGAAGAGCTGACCGGTAGTTACAATTGGGACTATCTTCTCGACTGGGGACCACAATACCAGCCTCTGGCTCACGTCTTTTCCGAAATAGCAAGACTGAAAGATGACAATATATCGGTGAACAGTGGCAACAGTGCGGCCTCGTCCAGCAACAAAAGCAAACAGAGTCTGGCGCACTCCATAGCCAGCGTGGTGAAGCCCCACATACCCCCACCTCTGCTAACGAATGTGGCTCCCAGAGCTATAAACCTGCCGGTGCTGTCAGGCACCGGTGTCAACATGCGGCTGCCAAACAGCTCCACCCATCACGGCACTGCCACCACACATTTGGGTGCGGGCACTCAATACATGCTGCCGCGTTCGCCCATAAGTCACGATGCGGCGGGCGGCTTCTCCACCTCCTCCGCTATGTCGCCCTCATTCTCCCCCTCGCTGTCACCTCTAGCCACACGTTCGCCCTCAATATCGCCCCTAGGAGGAGTATCCACCGGGCATCACATGGTGAATATGCCCCGCCACCAACCGCAGCCTTCACAAAGAGCCAAGAACATGGTCATGGAACAAGTGCGAATGTAAATAAAACAAAAACAATTCATTTAAAACAGCAACAACAAGTGATTTAGTTTAAGTATTTTAATTAAGAAGAAACAAAAGCTTCCATTTCAAAATAAGTTTAGAGAGTGCAGAGACGGTTTTTTTTTTTTTTTTGCATTATTGTACAAACACTCTCGGCTGTGCCTACAATCATATCCCAACCCTGACCACTGTACAGTTGTAGGTTATAAGTTCAAAGCAAAAACAAAAACAAAATAAAGACATTTGAAATGCCATTAATTCGAGTAGTTTTTGTGTGAAAAAACTCTAAAGAAGGTCGCCTTGAAATACTCATCCAACAATTTGCGACAAGAAATTCAAGGGGCAGCTGAACGGACAAGCCCCGAACGAACAAAAACTTGCCAATTTTATCCCGCTTAAGATTTTAGCTAATAAGTATTTAACCGACCCGTGTAAATATTAATTATTTGTGTAGAAAACAAAACAAGACTAAAATCAAGCCAATAAAGACTCTCTTCATGTTAATAAATCTTACTTACACTCACAAAAATTTTATTCATAAGCCGATAATGCGTTTAGAAGTTAATTTAAAAAGGGAAAAACTCAAGCCATACGTACTAAGCATTTAAACATAATTAGTTTAGAGTAACAAATATTTAATATTTAAATTTAATATTATTAAAAAAAAAAAAAAAAGTATTTATTTGTTTTTTGTTTATTTTTCTGTAAGTGTAAGCCTTAAAAAACACTTCATATGACGAACAAATAAACCATTTAGGCAGCATTTTAAGTCGCTCATTATTTAAAAAAAAAAAAAAAACAAACTCTTGTACAAATTTTTGAAACGCCAACAATTCTCTTAAAGTTTAAACAATTAACAAATTTAACACATGTATATAAATTTCTGCAAATTTAAATTATTAGGAGATATTCTTTAGCAATTTTACAAAAATACAATATTTAAGAAACGAATTTGTTCCCAATTGTTAATAGCACAACAAAATTTTTTGCAGTGTATAGCGTCGCCAGAAGCCACAGTTAGTTGCACTTTTTGTAAAAGTGCTTAAGATTTGTTGTACATTTAATGTAATTTAATTAGTCGCTAAGAGTTAATAACAATAATACACAAATTTTGTAAATGTTTTGTTTTAAGTTAAACTTAATTGTAAAAAAAAAAAAACAAAAAAATATTGCAAAATAAAGGAAACAAATTGTTTTTGTTTTTTCACCAGAAAAGCATTAAAATCTGAACAAAAAATGCCTTTCAATTTACTGAAGCCCACTGTAATGGACAATACCATACAAGTAAGTGTGGCCGGAACAAATAAGGAGCTCTGGCTCTGCCCTTCTTCCCCGGGTAAGTTTATATCTATATTCTCTTTTTTTTCGAGCCCACATACATTTTTTCGGACGATAAAGTGGCCATTGTAAAACAAAAGGAAGTCAGAGTTGAGACGGTCGCAAATATTGAAAGCGTATGGCAAAAATATTGGATAGTCAATATCTTGAAGATGGATGATAATCAAAATAGAGCCGATTGAAGGAACGGTGGGCATGACACCCTCCAACTACAGAAAATACTAATTTTCCAATATCCAATATTGAGAAGAGAAGTGGATTTTGCAACCGATTTACACACTATGGCACTATGGCCTTATTTAATACAAGATCAAAAGCTCGGCACTGTGCCCAATTGGCCTTGGCGGCACTTTTAAATACCAACTTCGAGGGATGTGCGTCAGGTTACACCTATAACACACCTTCTACACAAGTAATTTTGCAGCCAGTAAAAGAAGCAGCTGAAAATCCCACAGAGAACATCAGCCCTTAAGCTGGCTCACCTGTATATTCCCCCACCCCTTTCACGAAACACAAACACCTGTGCCAAGACATTTGGATTTGAGTGCTTCGAAGGCTGCAGTTGTTAGACTATTCGACGAACAGTCCAGAGGTCGTAGGTTCGATCCCTACCAAAGACTTTGCTGAACAACCAATAAACCCAACAACAAAGAGAACACAAAAACATGCAATATTGGATTTACTGATGTTTGTGTGACTGTGCCTTGTCGTAGGTATGTACAGTGGGCGCTGAACAGTCATAACCGCAGCAGTTAAATTCTGACTAACTCATCCCAGCCAAATAGAATAAAGAAATAGAGAAACGCTACTCCTTCTTACCGGCCTCCCCAACCCAGTGCTGGCACCATGCACTGCATATGTAGGGCTTGACCCCTGAGTACTGGTTCCAAAAAAATTCAAATAGACGACTACGACTTCAAAGTAAGAAGTGAAGCGTAGGAGGAGATTCTTTATGATGTCTTTACTGTGCCAACTGATCGTTTTCGGCCCCACTTTCTCGATTCGTGGTGATTGCATTATTAATAAGTATTAAAACAAATACTGAGCAATATTTGAAGGCAACATTGTTGCCAGTATCAGTTTTCAGAAGCTGAGAACCACATTTAAGCCTCCACGTCAATATTTCACCACTTTTGAACTATTAGTTTCCCTTGGAAGCGAACATTTAAGAAAAGAGAAAAACAAAACACAGATCCATCTGAAATACGCCAGTTTTATGCTGCTGCAGCTGCTGTTGTTGTTGTTGTTTTCTTTTAAGCATCGAATCGAAGGAAAATTGCTGCAAAAATCATTCTGAACAACAACAACATGGCATACAAAACGTTGTTGTTGTTGCTGTTGCTGTTGCTTGACTTTTCAAACAACAGATGATAATGACAGCACCAATTCTGCTTTGCCAACAACACAAAAGCATTTTGTTTAATCTGCTGGTCGGTTGTTCATCTGTTCGGCCGTTTAATTTGGTTTCTTTTTAAGCTGCTGCCGTCTAGGAACGTCCAGTCCACTGTACGAGTATTTACTGTGATGCCAAACATACAGCATCCGTGCAAGTGAACAGAAGAAAGTCATGCCAAAATGCTAGAAAATGCAACCAGCAATTGCTTTTAACTTGTTACTATTTCCTTTGATTTTTGTGGTGTTGGTTTTGGTCATGTTTTTGTTTTTACCGTTTGCAGACTTAAGAGATGTGTTGTTTTTTCTTCTTCTTCTTCTTCTTCTTCTTCTTCTTCTTGTTTTGTTTACCAGAATTTGTTTGCCATCATTCATCTCGAACTCTGGCGTGTATTTTTTTCGTCCATTTTCTCGGCGAAACGAAAGAGTTTCGCAGACTGAGTTTGAGAGCAATTTCCGGTGAAAAGATTAAGGAGTAGAAGGATTCACCTCTCAGGTGCTGTGGAGCAGACGAACGAAGGGCGACCGGAGTGCCCAGTGAACTTGAAGTCCCTCAACGATCCTTGAGCGTGAAAACAACTGTCCAGTTGGACATGATTTGTAAAAGTTTGCAGCAGGATTTTCTTAAAACTCAAGTTCAATCAAGTTCTGCACAACAAAACTTTTCCTGTAAAAGGGCCATCGGCATGTGGTCTTATCCCTGACTTGTTATTGGCAATTTGCTCTGCAACAGGAGCCGTCAATTTAAAGCAATTTCTCAACTTAAAACAAGTCTGAGCAGAATATGGATGAAGCGCTTTGAATGATGATGGATGGATGAAAAGTCAATAGACTGCTGGAATGTGTGACGGCTGTAGCGCTCTTTAAGGTCCTTCAAGCAGCCTAAAAAATCTATTTTGTTCCAATTTTGGTGGTTTTTGTGAAGTCTTCGCTGTGGCTCTCTGGATTTTTCTCCTACTTTTGCTGGTGTTTCATTATTTTGGTAGGTTGAAGAAATGATGACTCGGTTGCTGCTATTTTTTTTATTGTTGTTGCTGCCTGTGTATTTAAAGGCCCAACAGACATCCCTGGTGGCGGCAGCAGCAGCAGCAGCAGCTGTGGCAGCCACAGTATTTGTAATTTTTCAAAACATCTTTAAATAAGTAACAACAATAAGAACGTGCCTGGCGAAGCTGCTATCAAAACGTACAAATCTGACAAACAACGAAATACGTTCTGCGAAAATAATTGCATTTCTTTTCTGGCCCGTCCAGAATTTGTGGCATTAGTGAAAATTGTGCTCGTGCACAGCCAAGAAATATTAAACAAATAGAAACTTAATGTCACTGCCGAAATGTTTGTTTCAGAATATTCCGGCCGAAATATATTAAAAGTCAAATTTGTTTTTTGTTTGATTTTTTCCTGCCGGTTTCATTATAACCAACAAGTCCCGCTTGATGCCAATTGAATGTGTTTTTCTTCAATTGCGCAAATACCTCCAACCAAATGATACTGAAGGGCCATTAAATGTATGTAGTTCCACGAAATTTTCTTTTAAATTGGTGATACATAAACAGGGTGTTGTGAAAAGTCCATCCATGTTAAGTTGAAACGAACGAACAATCAAAAGTTGCAAGCAACAGCAACAGTAACAGCAACAACATCTTTTTAAGCATTTACCAGTACCAAACATTTAATCATGCGTTTTAAGTCCCTCTCTCTGGCTCGGTGGCAGCCTCAGCTTCCTTCCCAGCTCGTTGTTGATTAATTTGTGATCGTGTATTAAAATAACTGAAAGCCATAAAATTAAACGCCTGGTTATTATTGTGGCAACCAGCCAGAAGAAGAAAAATTGAAATGAAAAACAAAAATGGCAAAAAGGGATGGAGGAAAAAAAGCAGAATTAAAACCGATCAGCCGAACAACAAACACTGAAATGCTAACAATGTCTGCGACTGTGACTGCAACTGCAACTGCAGTGCAATTGTAATTGTACGTTTGAATGAAAAATGGAAGAACGAATGGAGGCAAAATGAAGGTTTGTTGCAACATTTATCGAGAAGTGTAAAAACATTTTGCTGATTTTCATTTAACAGCGCAACACACAAAACGAAAGCAAAAAACCAGAAACCGAAAGCGTTTCTACAAGAGCAGTTAAAACAGCATAAAGTCGGACATGTAATTTATAATTTCAGATGAGAAGCAAAAATATTTAGTAAGAAAAAAAAAAAAACATCACTATTAATGATATAAAACCGCTCGAAAGACAGTAGTTTAAGATCGGCAGAACAGTAAGTGGATTTCAAAGCCAAGTTGAAGAATGATGGCTGGAAAGTTACAGAGGCAGAGGCCGAGGTAGAGGCCGAGCCCGCGAGTCCAGTAACACCATCTGTTTTCTATGATTTTATATAGACAGACTGTAAAAATTCTGCGGAGTTCGTAAGAGATTAAGACTTAATTTCACACAATTTAATCTGGCACAACATTTTAAGTGAAAATCGATAAATTAAAACGAAATGATGTGAAATTGTGTTGATCTGCCTGGCCCCTCCTCCCTGCCCATGTCGAACATTGACGTTCGCCAGTATTTGGAGACTTTAATCCGTGGCCCACCTAAACTCTCTTCCTCTTGGCTCCCCAACTCTTTGTCATTCGCAATTATTTCAGTATTTTATTTCTCTTAAAAGCAACAATTTCATTTGTTTTCTGCTTTTTGTTAAAATTTAAAAATTACAATATTTCACACGAAATTCTGAATTTAAAAAATTTTACTTCCGGAAAAGCAACAATTGTTAATTAAAGACCTGAGAAATGGTTAATACAAGAACAAGCCCATATCCCTATATAAGAGGATTTACGCGACATTGTGCTGTAATCTTTGCAATCTTTTGTGGCAGCAAAAGGCGGCCAGTGCAGAAAAATACGCCGATCAAACTTCGAGCCCATATATTTTGTGCTGTTGTGCTGAGGTACGAGTATTTATTTGGGTTTTCTTGATTTCATTTAAACAGAAGACAAACATAAATTAACGCAAAAGAGGCGCAATTCTCTTTATTCCGTGTGCAAATCTTAAATCCATTCACAGCCCAACACTTGGCTGGTGGAAGGAACACGTAAAGGTGTGGGGAAAAGGAAAACCACAAATACAAATAAGACTACGAATAAATGCCAAAAGGTTCTGTGTGTCGATCGTTCATAAGCAAAAAAAAATGAGGTAAAAAAAAGCAAAAAAACAGCCAGTGTTTAAGGCGAGTGCTGGGGAAAAAAGAGGGCCTGGCTAAAAGATGTCACGGTCTGGCTAAGAACTGTCGAAACTATTTGACATTGAAATAAAATATGATTTTAAAAGTAAATCTTTTAGGGCAGAAAGGAAGAGGAAGGGAAAGGGGAAGGGGAGCCAAAGAAAAACGATTTTTAGCTGCCACACGTACATACATACACTGGGTATTTGTGTATGTAATGAAAAATAAACATGTGGCATAAATAAAATGTTAACAAATAAAACAAATTTAAAAGAACTGCAGAGGATGTTTGGCTGAAATAGTTGAAAGGATTTCCAATCTCTATATCTAAGATTTTAACTGGTAAACGGGGGACTCCTTTGCCTTAAGAGAAGCAAATGTTGGTTGTTGTTGTTTGTTTTCTTTTTTCTTTTTTTGCTTTTTGTTTAATGTGAGGGCTGTCTAGTTTTATGCATTGTTTTACAAATTAAACCTTTTCACTTTTTTCCAGCGTTTTTCTTTAGCATATTCGCTTCACAACTGGGGATACAGTTGCCGTTTAGTTCAGTTCAGTTCAGTTCCACTCAAGTCAAGTCACTTACGCTCGCCCTTGTGCACACCCCAATTTTTTTTTTTTTTTCTCTTAAAAATCATTTGGATTTATACGTTTTCGCTTTTTCAAGGTTCTGCAGACAGGCAATTGTAGACGTTTTCTATAACAATAATTGTACGTTTTCGTAAATAGTATTTCAAGTCGCTGTAAGAGCGCAGCACATGAGAGAATTCAAGAAACATACATTTTGCATTCGCCTAAACACACGTATGAGAAGTGATATATAAAGAAATAAAATAAAGCTCAAACAAAAAAACCAAAATTAAATGATAAATCAATATTATGGCAACACAAGCCCGCAGAAAAAAAGGGCAACGCTTGAATCATTAAGGTTTTTTTGTCAATATGGATCCAACCAGCTGATCTAGTCTGCCTGCTTTTGGCATCACATCGATCCTAGAGCTAGAAATGGTTCTTAAAAAGTACTACAGACTTAGACGGTCGCGTAGTGGAGAGTTCGGAAGGGATCATCGCTGGCATGTCGCTATTATAGTTCAACTTGTTCCTGAAACCTGCAGTTTAAACACTGCGCCCCATAAAATGGCATTCCTTAGTCTACTAGACACAGCGGAGAGAGAGAGAGAGATATTTAGATATCTCCTTCAACATAATGCACACTTTTAAGCTTTTTGCAACTGAACTGTTCACTCCGGGTAATATTTTGCAATTGAAAGCTTCCAAAGTCAAACGATTTTAACAGTCAATAGAGAAAGTCCCTGCTGTTGTTCAATAACTTCCCTTAACAAATAAATCACCAATCATTATAAATGAAACAACTAAAAAAATTCAGATTTAAATTTCCGATACATCTTGCCACAGATTCATATGATTGATCTGAATTATATTACTGATAAGTAAGACCAGGATTCGTTGACAAGGATACGCCAACTCCAGCAAAACTATCGCTAACAAGTGTATTGTAAATATATATATATTTGTATATTTATGTGAAACTATATTTTAGGTTTATGTGTTATAGAAATCAAAGATACTTTCTGGTAATTGCAAATACATCAATAAGCATTTCGTCATTTCAGTTGCGTTACTCAACGACATTTAAAGTTCTTATTTCAAAAGTCGTTACGAAGTCGCCTGATATCCCCATCCAGCATTTGGTATTGTGGAGAAGACTGAATTAAAAGGAAGTAACTAATTGGTTTGTAATATGATTTATACGACAACAGGGCAAAACCAAAGCGCTGTTTCACAGTAATTGCGAAATGGCCGGCCACCTGTTCCAAAAAAGAAAAAAAAAAATGCTTTATTAAATTTTATTTATGTATATAATTTCGCTTTAAATTACTTTTATAAAAAGCCAAATAATTCTTTAACTGGCCGCTCGTCTGAGAAAGAAACAAAAGACTTGAAAAACGAACTTCATCGTCCAATTAAAAAACTAATTACTTTAATGCTCGTTCTAATATTCATGCAAAATACACATTTTTCCGATACTATTTGCATTTCCTAAGAAAAACACGCACACACACGCGCCCATATCTACATATAGATGTGTGTATGTGTGTATGGGTGTATGTAAATTGTAGATTGGCCGCCATAAATGCTGGCGGTCGGCCGGTGCTTTATACCAATTTTAATGATGAATGTTAGTAAAAACCAGCCGCAGACAGACACCAATACTTTTATTCACAACATTAAAAACATAATAAAAACAATAATAATTATATTTAACATGGCCATAATAAAATACTAATAACAATAATAATTCGTATAAAATTTCTTTATTATGAATAACAACTTTTCCGCAGAAATAAAATCAAATAAATTTTCTGAAAACAGAAAAATCATAAAAGGCAGATAAAAAGAATACAATAATATGCGCACCTACATACATATTTATGGCAAAATACGAGTATGGGAGCAGAAATGTATGTCCATGTGTGCTCGTCTGTTGGTATATGAATTGTAAAAAGAGAAGAAGTTCTGGAAAACCGCCATCATGTGTAAGAAAACGGCATGGGGAAAAAGAAGACATCAAAATGACCAATCAACATGCATTTTTTACATAAACATACACGTTTACATATAAAATTACCTCTACACACTCGTTAATTTAGACACACACACACACATTCTCATATTCTTCGTTTCATATGCGCAAACAAATACATCGAAAGCGACCGTCCCAGCAAACATGTGGGCTTCAGATTAAACTGGATTGATTGAAATCATTTACTTCTGTTGGGTTCACTGAACTGGTTTTTCTTAGGTCTGGAGTTGCAAACTCATCTGAAATTACTTTTTAAAGTTGTAGGAATACGTCCAACGGTCCTTAAAGTGGCGAATTTATAGCTGTGCTTTGCTCAGATTGTGGATTGTGCCTGATTTTTTATATTCAAACAAAGTTGTGTTGGGACTTGTGTGGCCATTTATCGCTATTTTGGCTTGTATGAGTGATTTCAAAATCACATGTGTTTTCAAAACTTGTAACTTATGTGCACTTATGTGATTAGAAATGAGGCGGTTTTAAGATCACAAATCATGGTATTCGGATTTGTATGATTGGATGGGATTTTTAAAATCACATGTGATTTGAAGTCGTGGGATTTTCAAAACTCATGCGATCTGAAATCATGTGATTTTAAATTTTAGGCGGTTTTAAGATCACAAATCATGGTATTCGGATTTGTATGATTGGATGGGATTTTTAAAATCACATGTGATTTGAAGTCGTGGGATTTTCAAAACTCATGCGATCTGAGATCATGTGATTTTTAAATCGCATGTGATTTCAAAATCGTATATGATTTGAAATCATGTCACTTTAAAATCACTTCTCCGATAGAATAGATACAAGTACAGCAAAATTCTTATAGTTGCGGTGCGATGTACAAAGAAGAAAACACAAGTTCATTAATATTTCAAATGGAATGTAAGACTCTAGCGTTCGCTGGGCATCTTCAAGGCTTCAAGGCTATTGCAAGGCATTTGTGTATGAGTAATAGTGTATTAAAGTGTATGTATTTATTATTGTTGGCTCATAAAATTTATATGATTAACAACAGAAATAAAAGAAAAAAAGTTTGAAAGAAATAATCCTCTGCTAAAGGATGCCAAATATAAAAACGCATTTGTTGCAACAATTATTTTCGCATTTGGCTGCAAGTTGAAAAAAAAATGAAGGAAAACGAAAAACAAAACACCGAAACAGAAAAGCAGAAAAGCAGAGAAGGCTTTAAACATTAAAACATTAATGATTGAAAAACTTATTAGCAAACAACAACTTTATAAGACATTGCGAATGAACAACTTTACAGTACAGGCCCAGCGATTTTAGCGTAATAATGATTTAATTCCTTTCAATAGCTGATCTTAATATTCCCCACTTGCTTAGAAAAGAAGAATAAAACTGTTCGGGCTTCACATTCTTAGTCATGTATCTACTGAAAGGGGGCAATCAAGTAAAATAAAACAGAAATAAATAAAATTATAAAAGAATTAAAATAAGAAACCAAATAAAAACTAAAGTAAAACACCAGCAAACAGTAAATGCTTGAGATGCGAAGCAAGTTAATATGAAGTATGGCCTCTACCAATCGCTTTCCAGCATATAAGTGTGTACGTACGTAGATATGACTTTTTGTTTCCTGCATTTGGGCTGAGGGATTAAAATGTTTCCAAAGTGTGAAACTGACATGCGAAGTTTCTGTTGGCACATATTAAGTCTCGTGTGTTATTGCAATAATGTGGTTTCACTTTGAGCTCATTGTATTATGAACAACATATTTAGCTCTCAACTGAATCACACAAAGAATGACTGACTGACTGACTGACTGGCAGGCAGGCAGGCTTAATGACTGACCAAGGAACGGGGGCACGGACAGGACAGACAGACGCATGAATGGCATAAGCAAAATAAATGACGGACTGCAAATTCTGCCACCTGCTTTAGCTTTATTGCAGCGAGTGAAGAAGCGTATTTGCTCATTTGCTCTTTCACAACTTCAGTTGTAGACATTTTGCTTGAATAATGGGCCCGTAGTCCTTCCTTTTTGTACACAAACGTATTAACAACAACAGAATGAAAACAAAAACAGAAACAAACACCAGCACAAACGTGTAAAGAGAATCGAATAAAATGCAACAAAACTGACACCGGCCATAATGAAGACATTAACGTTAATGAAATTGTTATTAAGGCGTTACGATGGATTGATGTTTTCGCAGACGGGCATTCGCAGGTTTCACAACTGTTACGCTCAGGCATTTTCACAAAATCAAATTAGTGTTTCAGCTCTCTGTGTATGTCGAAGTGCTGCCATTTTCGTGTACAGTTTTTCATTTCCGCCTCAAATAAGTGGCCCAAAGACCTGGCATTATCGCATAAGACGAACAATAATTAAATTAGTTGTGCAAAATGAATTGTAAATGCAACAAACAATGTCTTTCAAACATATTTGGTAAAAGTTTTGGCAAAAAGGGAGAACTTCCTCAACAATCGACTGCCTCTCCAGACCTGATTGTACAGATGAGGCTAAAACTTTTCCTGTAACCAAAATTTTGTTAAAGAAAATCTTCCACCATCTTCCACATACAAATTTGTAAACGAAACAAGCAGAATAATTGAAAGAAACTCTAAGATTCTCAGCTGGTCAAGTGACTCGGCGCCGTCACAATTTCTTTGCAAACTAAATCATCTCCAAACGATCACAATTTTAATTGATTTTCAAATAAAAGTACAAAAATAAACATCGGGCGAGTAAAAAATATAACTTCACATTAAAAGTTTAAGCAGCCGGCAAATAAAACTTTTTGCCGGCTTTTGCTCTGTTCCTTGAAAATGAAATTTGAAAATTTCGCAAAGAAAATTGATAATAAAATAAAATGAAGAAAATTTTACATAATTTATTTACAAGGCGAAGGAATTCATAAAAGGTGATCTGGCCAGTCAAGTTAGTATTTTGTTGTTGTGTGAAAATATTTCGATAGATAAAGCAAAATTATATGCCTCCATTTTATGGAAATTTCAAAAATTTTTACCTGCTATAAATTCGCCTTGAGCACAATTATTCACTCAAATGACAGTTATTTTCATTTCTTGATGTCTTGTGACAATCGAATACTTTAAGCTGGGAACTTTCAAATATGCGACAAACACTCGCAGCAACGCCACTGCCTCTATTCACTCAAAGTGTGTGACACTTGTGTTCATTTGAACCAACAAAAAAAAAAAAAAAAATACACAAATATTTTATTTCAGATTAATAATTCTTATTCCAAAGTAAAATAAATTAAACAGATAAGAAACTTACAGCAATGGGTTAATTGTATGACAAGTTCAGGGTTTAGTTGTAAATTGAATACACATGTTGTTGTTGTTGTTTTTTGTGCAACATTTATTTAGTTGTAGTTTTAATTAAAAATCTTGCAATAATTCAAGGTGTATCAGATGCAGCGCTGGATAAATAATTTTTTTTTTTTTTAATTTATACTTGCGGGTACTTAAAGGCACATTTAATTTGATCAAGCAGTTGAGGAATCGTATATATATACAATAGTTAGTTTTAAAAGCACACGTGTGATTTTGTGGTGTTCTGTAAATCGCAGAATTTTTAAAACAACCGGCTCAATTAAATATATTTTTCTAATGGCATAAATTTTATAAAAAAAAAAAAAAAAAAAACTTTATTTAAAAAATTTGTCATATAACAAAATTTCAAATGAACTTCAGCGATATATTGTGCAACAATATAGGGTGACTGAACAAGTCCGCCTATAGCCAACAGATAATAAATAAATTCATATTGTTGCTGTTCGTACGAAATTATGATAAATGTAATTGTTCATATTCGCTAAATTAAATTAAAACTTCAACACGTTCCGTTCTAGAAACCAACACAGAGCAACACAAATTTGCATAAATCGCAAGGTGTGAAATGTTACATTACGCAGCATTCAAACTGAAAAGAACCCGATTTTCATGTAACTTCAATCGATAAGAAATTGCACAGTTTCGAAAACGAAACCTGAAATCATTGTATTGTAGAAGAAAAAAACCCCCAGTTTAAATGTCAATTTGCATTCGAGGCAATAAAAATCATCGGACAATATTTTTTTAATATTTTTTCGCCCCATGCAACGCGCCCGTTTCACCAGCAACTTTGTCAGTACGAGTATGGGTTTTAAATTGTTGGTATTTGTATTTCAAAAAAAAAAAGAAAAAAATTCTAATATATTTCAAATGACCACAAATGCGTTTATCTTTTGTTTTATTAAGTAAAAAACAAAAATCAAACGCAATACTAGTTTTAATTTATTAAATAAACGTAATTCGAGTCAGAAAAAAGAACAAATAGAGGCCAGTTTTATGGAATAGTTTTACAGTTTAATGTCGCCCAAGAAAAATGTTCAAAGCCGCCACAAATCAGCAATAATTGAAAGTGACTGAATTTTGATTCAATAAAGATTACAAAAGAAAAACAGAAAAACAGAAAACAGGTGTTGACAAAGTGAGAATTCGTTGGCAATTATTTTCATTTATTGTCTAGTAATTCTCATTCATTTCAAAGTTTGCAAAGAAGATGTTAGTAAAAAGTCAGCCAATTGTATTTAGATTTGTTTAAACTTTAACAAACGATGACTGATTACTGCTTAAATCTATACAAAAAAATAGTTTTAAATATTCGACCAGTTCAACTGAAATCATGAAGCAGCAAAAACAATTCTAATAAAATCGAAACAATTGAAGCCATTGTAGACTTTTATACAAAATTTATATGGAAGATTCATTTGCTTTAGAATTGTCTCAGAATAAAATCATTTAATTTTAATAATAAATTTTTGTTGTTTCCATTAATCAGCCTGAAACTTGTCTTAAAAAAATTTTAAGTTGTCAATTGCTGTTGAGAGGGCTAAAGTACTAAAAATACTGCTTTCAATCTTTTGTATAAAATTCCATTAGGATTTATTATTTTGCTTAAAGGTCTTAAGATAATTTTGCTTTTAATTGTTGTATTTCCAGCGACAGTTATTGGTTTTTAATATTTTATATTAATGGTTAATTTATAGTTTTAATTAAATTTGCAATTCTGTACATTCATTTTTCTTTGTTCTCTGTTCTGTTGCTGTTTAAATATATTCTAGAATTATTAGTCTAAAAACACCGGAGTATAAAGCGAGACAGCGAGAGACAGAGAGAGAGAGAGTGAGAGGGAGAGCAGAGCAATAATGTTTGCAGCAGCCAGTAACAACTATTTTAATGACAGCTGTCAATGTGTCAGTGGCTGTGAACTGTTTCTTAGTTGTTGCAATTTAATAATCATAAAATGTGAAGCAAAATATTTGCATACTTGGCGGCATTTAAGACGCTGCTTAAGGCACATGCGGCGAATTGCACAGCAATGCAGAAATAAAATTAAAATTAAAACTAAAAAAAATTATTGTAAAAATAATGATTCGAACAGAAATCGATAAAAATGAAAACTACACAAAGATAAAGACCAAAAGTAAAGAAACCAACAACCACAACGACGAACGGTCTTGTTTTTGGGTGCGGACCATAAATCATTTTAATTAAAAAGGAAATGAAATTGAAAATTATGTCGCATTAAAAATATATTAATTAATACAAACAGAGAGATACAAATCAATTCAAACTTAAAACATGTATTAATATTAAAAACTAAAACAGACGATTAATATCGGCAACCAGAAGTCGATTGAAGACTTTTTAACGTTTCCTGCAACGAATGGCAGAGAAACGTTGCAACAGAAGTATCCTTTTTGGGTAATTCGTAAGTAAATTTTTACGTTTTAAACAACTCGGTTCGTTGAATTGCCTTAAAGCCACACAATTTAATTGCGAATTTGGTGCCGTACTCGCCCATGGAATTGATGAACTTTGACATTAAATTCAATTGGTTGTAGAAAGACAATGAGAATGAGAAAATTTACTTCTCTTTGCCAATTTGTATATCAAGTCTACTGACGACGAAGTTTGGCATATAGACAGCTAGAAAATACACAAAAAAAAAGTTATATATTATATTTTGGTTTTGATTTATTTTTTGTCCAGCAAGTAGACGCCTGAATGTCTCAAGAAAGCAGTTTTTCGGCAATACCCTCGTACATGTGCATTCGTCAGTGTATGAAAGTTGTTGAAATAAAATTATAACTTTTGTAATATTAATTTTTTTTTTTAATTAGAACAATCATGAATATCAGCCAAAGACTGGGAATTGGGTGTTTAAAAATGCATTTTATTCCGGAAAATCTGCTCGTGCTGATTTGACATCTGACAGATGTTTCCGTTGTTCTATAATTTTTTGTGTCTGTTTAACTAGATGCTTGGAGCACTTGACTTCATCTATATATCTAGTGCCTAAATTTATTTGCCTGATTTGTAACGATTATATTTCGAAAATTACAACCCATTAAATGCATCGCTGGAAATTGATTTCTTTTTCGAATTTCTCATGGTTCCATTAAGGCCGTACAAAAGAATTCCATGATGGCGGCTGCCAAAGAAAAGCCCACTAACAATTCATATTACGAAATAGTCAGCAACAAGTTGTCGATGTTGTTGTTGGCCGAATGCATTGGCATCATCGGTTGAAAACTCTACTTAAACTAATCGTCATCAACATTTTCTTCAGTGTTTGTTTTGTTCTTTATTTTTGTTTGGTTTTTTTTCTGCTTGTCGCCATTTATTCTTGCGAACAGAAAAAACAGACCTCAAAACAATCAAACAAGTCAAAAACTTTTACAAACTCATCATCATTCTCCAACATTCAACAACAATAGCAAAAACCATATTATTCTATCAAAATAACAACAGCAACCAGAAAACTTTTTAGCGGCAACATTGTAAAGTCTGGGTACGAGCCGGAGTTCTGAATCGCACGGCATGCAATAATGAAATACTGAAGGGAAGTAACCCTTGCCGTTGGACTTAGAAGCTTTGCATTGCCAAGGATTTAAAACAGAAAATGCTGGCAAGTTTTGGCAAAAGAAAATTTAAAATTTTGTTTGCTAAAAATCAAAATAATATCCTTTGAAAGTGTTTGCTTTTAAAAATGTTGAGGGCAGTTTTGGATGAAGTTGAAATATTGTCTACGCTAAATCGGGCAATTGGCTTGTTTATACCCACAAAACCCGACCTTTCCATTAGCATCCTCTGGCCGGTAGCCTGGTTCATGACATGCGCAAATTTCTCTAACGATTTCGGGATTTATTCGTGAGGAAGTCTTCTGTTTATTATTGTTGGCCTTTATTTGACTACAATGTGGTTGTTGATTTCTGTGCGCTTTTCTATTCGAAACATTAAAATTATCTTAAAATATAAGCGATGATAAGATGTGGTCACTAGTAGGGAGAGCAAAATGTCTACAACATGCGCATAAATTGTGTATTTTTGCGCTTGGGCTTGTGTGACGGGGAAGTACCTGATGGGAGTCAGACATGATAATTTCAGGTCTTTTTTTGTATTCGAATATCAAAACAACACTGTAGTGCTTCACACGCATATTTTTCAAAAATTATTAAGATCTCCGAAAAGTATTTCATTTTACGTTTAATACTGGAAATGACTGGGGGGGTTGCTGCGTGAGTTAAAAAGTTGGCAGCTAAAAAAATCTAAAGAAAATACTTCAGACACATGTCAAAAAGTTGAGTTTAGGTGTTTTGTTGACAGCTTACAGCTGATATTTGCTTTTGTTTAGTTTGGTTTGACATTTCATTAGGGATCGATCTACACCGAAGCAACGTTTGCAAATTTAGGAATTTGTTTGTTTTTTTCATTATGATTTTTATTTTCATCAAAACTTAGTACTCCGAAGAAGCAGAATTGCCGCATTTGGTCTGTGTATAATTCACATGCTTTTGCCGAAACGCCACAGAAATTTGCTTATGGTCCATAAGTCCAGAGTCTGATGAGTCTGAGCTGATAAAGCACAAAAAGAAAAAACTTAATTGTCTCAATGCCAAGCAGATTGCGCGGATTAATTAAACTCCTTTTGTTGAACATATATTTTATAAAATTTGTGATGCCTGCGCCAGACATGTGATCCGGCCCTGTATATCTGATTGCGTAATAAATAACCGCCACTTCTGGCTTTAGTGTTAAAAATACAAAATAGCATCCACTGCATTCGACTGAAAAGAAATGCTACTGAATGCGAAATGGCAATTTATCGTCCCTGGCATGAGTTGCTTTTAGTTGTATGACCAAGTCGGAGCATGTGTGTTGCGAGGGGTTGTAGCTTCTTTGTACTCGCATTCGCGTTGCGTTACAAGTGTGTGTCGGTCAGTGTGCACCCAAACAACTATTTATTGTTTAATATTAGGCCTATAAAACCGATTAAAGCCCAAGAAGCAAAAAGTCGAAGAGCCTACAAAGGACACACAGACAGACACACAGCCAGACGGACGGACAGACAGCCGCTCATATAAAGATTTTTAGATGATAATTCGCTTTTGTTGGCTGGATATTTGCTTTATAGTGTTTTGTTTTTGTTGTTTGCTCTCGGTTGTTGCTGTTGTTGTTGTTGTTTGTGCGGTGGCCCCGCTTTATTGTGTGATTTTGTTTAAGCAAAATTGCATTTTGTTTTGCAGCCAAAAAAAAAAGATAAAAAATGCCATGAAGTTTATTGTTGGGTCTGGGCTTATGATGAGATTCCATCACCATAATCTGATGGCGATCATCATCGTCATCACTGAACAACCTTAACATCAACTAGACAATTTTCCTATTGTTGTTGCGGTTGTTGTTGGTTTACTCTATTTCCTTGCAGAGGACTGTGTGTGTGTGTGTGTGTGTGTTCGTTGGCTTTAAAATGATTTTTAGGGTCTGTGGAGAGCAAAAAAAAAAAACTAAATTCTGCATAGATCGGTTGAAAAATTATTGTTAAGAGTTGTGTTGTTTGTTGTTTGTTGTTTTTTATTTGGTTTCTGCGGTTGTTTGTCGTCGTTTCAAACTTTGTTTTTTTGGCTTGATGTTTTGTTGTTGTTTTCGTGTTTTGCTTTTAGGTTTGTCAGTTGTTGTTAGCCAGTCTTGTCGTTGTTGTTTTCGCTTATTGTATATTTGGCGGTTGCTGCTGTACGGTGTTTGTGTATGTTACGGCTGCTGCTGTTGTTGCTGATGATGATTCGTGGGGCTTTTGTCATGATGTAATGAAAAGATGTAGTAGCTTTAGTTTTTTGCTATTGTTTTTCTTTTCTTTTGTGTTTCAAATGTTCTAAACTGCCGCTGATGCTGATGTAGTTCATGTTGTTTTATACGCTTTTATGTTGCTGCTGCTGTTGTTTTTGTTCCATTAAAGTTCTATTCCTTTTCCTTTGGCCAACAACAAATTTGGTTTTAACACAGAATATGCAGTGTTTGGTTATTTTGGCGAGTGTTTGTTCGCTTTTGGTTTATATGAGCATTTTTTTTGTTATTTGGTTTTTTTTTAGTTTTTTGCTGTTTGTCTGTGTGTCTGTAAATAATTCTTGCTGCAAACTTTTGTTCTATTATTTATGTAGAAAATTTAACTGCCACTGTATTAAATTTTATTACATATAAGTTGAGGTTTTGCAGGCAAATTATGGCGGAAGCAGTCAATTTGATTAAAACAATTCTAATTAAAAGCACAATTTTAGCAGGTCGGCGATATTCAGTCCGCATACGATCGGTGCCCAGAGCGAATGTACCAGCTGCAGCCAAAAGCTAAGAGCAGCTACCGGGCCCTGTGTGCCCCCTCTAGCCGTATAATTTTGATTTTCGTTACTTATTTGAGTTGCTTTTGGTCCAAGTGTAACGACAGCCTGGTATCCTGGCTCTGGAGCAACCAGAGAAAATTTCAAGTGTCCAGTTTCCAAAATCAACATTTTTAAAAATATTTCTGTTATTGATTTTTTAAAGCAAGAAACACGAACTATTATTCTGAATTTTTTTATAAATAATTATGTTTTATTGCCTTGTTATGCTGCAACAATTAAGGCGCTCTTTCAAATACCCCAACATTTTGTTTTGCATTTAAAAATTAACAACAACAAAAAACCCTCATTTCGCTGATGGTGTCTAGATGTTCGTAAAAACATTTGCACAAGGCCCCGGAATTTAACGAAATGAAAAAACTATCGGCATTTTCAAAGCAGAACAACGATATCAAATTACGGCACAAAGCAAAAATAATTGCACGAAAAGTTGTGCCTGTGTAATTATTAAAAAATAATTAAAAAAAAAATAAATATAGAAAATAATAAAATGCTGGCGAATAGCGCAGCTAATTGCACTTTCAAATGAATAAAAAAACGAACACGCAAAAATATGTTTTTATGGCTCCTAAAAGATATTTCAGTGGCTATTAAATTACATGTTATGAAACACTTTTGCCCGGTAGTTGGTTTATTTGAGTTCTATCTTGAAAGCAAAAACATATATATTTAAAATATTTTGAAATTTCTACAGGATTTTTAGGTTTAGGAGGCTTTAGGCAAATTTCAACACTCTCTTTGAGCCGGCTGCATGTTTGTTTAAAGTATCAGCAACTAAGAATAATCCAATTAAACTTTTTGTTCAATTGCATTAAAAGTTTAATTGGTTTAATTAAAGTTTTCATGGTATCAGCTAAAAAGTTAATTGCCAGAAGTCACTGGTTTAAGCTGAATAAAAACTAATTGATGGACGACACAATGTAATTGTAAAAGTTTTTCTAATAATTTTTCAACAGCTGGTTTTAAGAAAATTTTCTGTAATTCTTTAATTTTTTAAAACGCATTTCTTAAGCAATCTTTCCGCGCAGCATTTCAAATGGGCCATATATTTCAACGATGCAATCGCTTATGATTGAAGCTCAAGGAACGAATAGTGAAAAAAGTAAAAGTGTGTGGTTTAATGGGTTGATCCAAAAGTCGGCTCCAAATACAGGTCAGCCATAATTAACTTAATTTTACGACCCTTAACTTCTTGCTTTCTACAGAATATAGAATAAAATCCAGAAAAGTTGCCCAGTCACATGTTGGCATCTGGTCCGCGAAGTTGACGTTTCCCTATAAACGGCTTTCCACAGCTTCTTATCGGTATTTGTTAATCCCTACATCAAATATTTAAAATATTTGCACTTTAAATCATTGATTGTTGCAGAGGTATTTTGAAACCGAACAAAGAGACAAACAAAACAATAAAACATGTTGTCCTGTTTATATGTTCACAACAAAATTTTACAATATGTTTTTATGTTTGCGCAAAATTACCCCGCAATGCACCCAATTTAACCAGCACAAAAATTTATGAGGCGCGGAGGGGAAGAAGAAGGTGAAGGCACCAAACCCAAAATTATTCTCTCCTTGTGTTCCAAGCCACACAAATACAAAAACAGCAACAGCTTAAGCCCGATAAAACAAAAGCCACAAAAAAGAAACATGCATTTTAACAGAAGCATCATAAGACATCAGTAACATTTCCGCCTGCTGTGCCAAACTTATCCAAATCAATTTATAAATCAGCTCAACAGCATCACCAACAACAATAACAGCAACAGCGGCAATAAAACAAAACGAATTAAATCGAAATTGAAGAACAAAAACAAAGAAACGGAAAAAAAAACGAGCCAACAAACGCTCTAAGGTCAACAATATCAACACCATAAACTTTTCTCCGGTGTTGTTTTTGTGTTCTGCTGGCAAGGAACAGCAGCAACAACAACAACAGCAATAGCCGGAGCAGAACAAAATTTGGAAATGTTCATTGCATATCGATAAAGAATTATACATATAGAAAATATTTCGTAAACCTCCTCGTAGGAGACCCAAATGTTTGAACTCTACCACCAAAAACCGAACAGAAATAATCCCAGCCAAAACCAATTGAACCAACAGCAACGACGGCGGCGGTGGCGGCGATGACGATGACGATGACGACGATAACAACAGGGCTGCTGACGCTGTAGATGACGTTGGGATGATGTTGGGACGGCAACAGCAACGGCAACAGCAACGGCCTCAGCAACGACAACGACAACGACACAACATAAACATGATGAGCAATTTATTGTGTCAAACTCAATTATATTCGTGTGATATTTCTTTGGACCTCATACCAAAATTTGCGAAACGCAACAGCAAAAAATGGAAATGTTGCCCTTTTACGCTGAGCGCCTTTTTTGTTCACGTCTTTTTGATTCGAAAAATTGGTTCAAGGAATCAGTAATTTTCCCAAAATTAAAAATGAATTCAACTGCCGAAATAACACGAAAAAAGTGTTTCATTGCATTTTGATATTTTTTTAACTCATTTTATATGGTCTGTGGACTCGCAGTGGGCTTTAATTTTTCAATTTAATTTTCCTTGAGATTCCTCCATTGTTTTGGTGCCGCCCGTACACCCGCTTTGCCTTTTGCTCTAAAGAATTTTACTTTTACTTCACAATTTAATTTGAAGAAATTTTTATTATTTATGAATTTAAATTTATCATTTTCGTATTTATTTTCATGCTAAATTTGTAATTAGTAGAAAATACTCTGAAAACTGGCTTTTTCTCCCAACCAATAAGAGCAAAACTTTCTACAACCACATGTCCGTAGAGAATATTTATTTATTTCTTTTCACAACAACAAAACAAAGATATTCTTTAAGAAAATTAAACATAAATACAATATCGTTTTGTTGTTGTTGTTTGTTTTAATTTGGCCGCATATATTTTGAAGTGGGTTTTTAATAAAATTCCTTATATTGTTAAAATCTCTTTACTTAAAAACTACATACTCACATGCAGATACATACATAAATATTCATACACAAAGAGAAAAAATTTTGGAAATAATTTCCGAAAATTCAACTGGTCAACTGACCTTGACTTGTAAACGGTTACAAGATTCGCTTTGGCTGAGGCTTTGGAAACCCCTCCTGTTCGAATAACAGCTTCGGAAATCTAAAGGAAGTAACTTGGAATCGTTAAGGCAAACGGCTTAGAATAGGCGGTGCCTTTAGGGCGTGTGATGGCCCTTGAAAGATAAAAGCAAATTAATTAATTAAATATTTCATTAGCTGTGGCATGCGCCGTAACTCTGCCTCCAAACTATCAGTCAATTAATCACTTTAGGGCCGATGTTTTGCCCTCGCGCTTATTGGCAAATGTTGCGAAGGCAAGATACACATTTTGATTTCTTTTCCTGAAAACTAATATCGTCCGCTTGAGCCCATTTGTTTTCTATAATGGCAGCAAACTTTCCCATTCCTCTTTATGAAGTCTAAACACAAGAAAGAGTTAAATGGCAGAAAAAACTTTTGGCATTTCTCGATGACACCTTCAATCGATGGTCAACTTATGATTGTGAAATTGTATTGAATTTTTGAAGCCATAAAGAAAGTATATTTAAAATAAAAGCAGAGCAACCCAAACGTTAAGTATAAAAGTCAAGCCCCAAATTTCAGAAAGAATTGCATCTTTTAATAGATATTTTTTGTACAAAAAAAGACCGGACCCCGCCGCTACTAAAATGGACAGGGTTTGGAATTTTTAAATTGTGTTATTTTATAACTCTTGCTTTCTAATTATGGAAATACTGACAATATAAGAAAGGACTAGCTAAGTTTATGATATATATACATCCATATATATATATATTTAGGTTAAGTTTTCCTTAGACGCAATATATGATGGAAAGGCGCTGACTTAGACTCTCCACTCACTTGTCTCAAGCGTGAAAAAGTAGGTAACTTTTGTCTATGGCCTGGATTCGACAGCAATTAGAGACAGAAATAGTACTGCCACGCCCATTACAAAGACCACAGTTGTGCATATTATTGCTTTAAATGGCTGGTCTTGATCCCGTATAATCAATTTCGTTATAGCGCTGCAGTCAGTATTTGCACGCTACTTCTTTTCCGAAAATGTTTAAAGTGTAGGGGCGTCTTTGTAGGCTTTTGGTGGCAGCAGTTGTGAATGGCTGCTTCTTACAAATATTTGTACGTTTTTAACGTGAAGAAAAAATATTTTTTGTTTTATTTTTCATTAAATTTTGGGTTTGTTTTTTATTTTTGGCAATTCACAGCTTATCGCCAAACAATATGCGACTAAAGCGCTAAAATAATGATGAAGCATGCAACAAATTTAAAAAGGCAACTTACACGTTGCATTTTAAGTCAATGGCAGAAGAAACAACAACAACAACAACGATAACAACACAACATCGCAAAATGACAATGACAGGCAACGACTATAAAAACAAGGAATTTGACATTTGCTCTTCTTAAAATAATAACAGCAACAACAACAATGAAACATACACTAAACCAAATGACAAATGTACAGTACAACAATATAAAACAGTCAACAACAGCAACACCACCAACAACAACATTAACAACAGCAACAGCAACAGCAACAAACAGCAATAACAGCAAATAACGAAAATGACAATGAGAGAACTAAAACTTCTAGAATATTCAAGACGAATAATAAGTAAGAATAATAAAGGATTTCTTTTCCTTTTTTTTTCCCTGCGACTTCTTAAGAATCAGAACTCTATACAGAAAAAAGGTCAGAATGTAATTTTTTGTCAAATAAAGTCAAGAATTAACAACAGTTCATGAACAACAACAAAAAAAAACAGCAAAAAAAGTTCCAACAGAATTTTAAACTTTAAAGCCTCCGAAATACATCACACACATACACATACACACACACATACACACTCATACTCGTACTCATACTCGTACTCTTACAACAACAGCTACAGAATTAAACGAAAAAATAAAATAAAATAAAATAACATTTACGGAAAATGTTTAATGTCAATTTCTTTTTTATTTTCTGTTGTTTGCAATTTGGTTTCTCTTTTTTTTTCTCTATGGAAGAGCCTGATGATTCTTAATTTCTTAAGCTTTGAACTTTTACAAAAGGATTCTTGGCAATAATCAAAAAGTCATTAGTACAGCTAAAAATCCAGTCTGGTTTCAAGTTAGACGAGGGTTGCTTTATTTTTACCGCCGCCTTCAAATTTTAATTAAAACAAACAATTGTTTTTGGAGACAATTTTCCCCATTTGGAAATAATTATTTTACTACCCACGAATTTTCTAAAGGGTAATTTTTTACAAAAATCGTACTGAGAAATCTTTGTTATCGATGGGCTCGATTAGAAAATGTTTATTTAAACTAAATTTCCTACTTGAATTTTTTATAGTTGATTTTAAAAACAGTAAAATGTAAAATTTTTGCTGTTATAGAAATGTTTAAAAAAATGTTTTCTTTAGAAGACTTTTGTCGGGTCGAAGCTTCTTCATATACAATTTTTTTTGTTTATATCAAATTTCTGCTTTTTTAAAGTTAAACAATTTGTTGCAATTAAAATTGTAAAGTTTTTTCTACACAATTTAGTAAATAATAAAACTTCCATACACAAATTTGTTATCGATAAATTTTCTGCACAAAACTTTTACACTTGATAACTTTTTTCAGTGATGATTTTTTTTTATAGAAAAACTTTATTACCGATACAGTTTTTAAAGAAAAAAAATTGCTATCGATAAATTTGTTAGAGAAAAAACTTGTTATCGATGAGAATTTTCTGCTGAAAAATTTTACAACTAAAACTTTTTTTCAATGACAATTTCTTGATAGGAAAAATTTGTTATCGATATAGTTTTTAAAGAAAAAAAATTGCTATCGATAAATTTGTTCGAGAAAAAGTTTGTTATCGGTAAGAATTTTCCGTAGAAAAATTTTACAATTAAAACTTTTTTTAAACGATAATTTTTTGATAGGAAAAATTTGTTATCGATATAGTTTTTAAAGAAAAAAAATTGCTATCGATAAATTTGTTCGAGAAAAAGTTTGGTATCGATGAGAATTTTCTGCTGAAATATTTTACAACTAAAACTTTTTTTCAATGACAATTTCTTGAGAGGAAAAATTTGTTATCGATACAGTTTTTAAAGAAAATAACTGCTATCGATAAATTTGTTAGAGAAAAAACTTGTTATCCATAAGAATTTTCTGTAGAAAAATTTTATAATTGATACATTTCCTACCTGTACATTTTTTCAGTGATGAGTGTTTTAAAGAAATAATTTGTTAAGGGTAAATTTCCTAGAGGAAAAAATAAATTCCTTTCAACAAATTTCTATCGAAAAATTTTACGACATATATTTATTTTCGTTAAGTTTCTCTGAAGCTAAAAAAGAAATTTCCTGTAGACTTCTGTCAGCGATCAAATTTCCGAAGGATATATTTTCTTCTGGCATAATTTGGCCATATGAAATGAAAATGTTTATTATTTATATTGTTCGCCCCTCGCTCCTCCTTAAGCCACTTTTCACTTTTAAACAATGGAATATCAATTTAAGGGGATAAAAACAGTTTAACAGTTTTTTGGAAATATTATTTTATTCCCAAATATTTTCACTCAAAGAAATGTATGTATTTCCTTTTGTTTTAAAAAATTCTGAATTTGTTTTTTGTTTTGTTTTGTTTTTTGAATACTTTGAATACTTGAACAAATTTTTAAGAAATTATTGCAAATGAAAATGCTTAAGCAAAATAAAATATTTCCAATTTTAATCCGACTATAAATCTTGCAATTCAGGCCATTCGTAAAATTAATTATGCGCAAATTTGGGTACAGAGAAAACGAAGAAGTCGAAGAAGAAGAAGAAGAAGAGGAAAATTCAAAAAATTATTAATGTTTGGCAAATAAAGACAAACGTTTATGATTTCACACAACTTTTGTGTGTTTCGTTGTCTTTAATATAATTTGCAGTTGGTCTTTATAATCTCAGAAGAGGGAGGTCACAAGCACCAGTTTGTCGTCGGACTTATTGGCAAAAAGTGTCATATTACATTTCCTGTTTGTTAAATAATATTCTCTGCTGATTGTTGCTTGGCTCCGTTTTATTTTTTTTTTTCTTCTTTTCTGTGGACGCAATATTTTGTGAGCTGTTTGTTCTTTCTCGTTTGCGTTATAAGTTGCATCAAAGCGATATCCCTGATTATGATTTTTAATAATGACAAATTTACGCAGAAATATCAAGATGCACATAAGGGAAAAGAAGAAAAGAACTTAAAGGTTTTGAACGCTTAATAAAAAGAGGCAACTAAAACTAAAACACAAAAAAAAACACAACTGCAGAAAAATATGTAGCGATGCCCCAACATGTAGAAACATTAGCAATTTTTGGAAAAAGCAAAATCGTCACAGTGGGACGGCTAAAATCAAGGTTTTTATATTTGCATTTCCAAAATAGAAATGGAAATAGCGGCCAGCCAAGTCGCAGCACAAACTTTGTTGGCTTCCCCCATCATTTACTTTTTTTTTTAAAGGATTCTGCTTAACTCTTGCTCTAGAATAGATAATCCCATAAGATTTAAATAACACTCGCACAGAGCGCTTCAGAACTCAGTGTCATCGTTGTTGCTGCCCACTGTACATAAAAATAAGTGTTATTAAGTATTTGGTTTGTCAGCGAGTTAGTTCGTTTGCTTTAGACCTAAATACGAAAGAAAAATGTATTATTGTTCTTTCATTTCATAAGATTTTGAAGAACAAACATCAGCAACGGCCACTACAAAAACAAAAAAAAACAACAGCTAAATTTATTTGAAATCAGATCCTGGTAATCTTACTTTCAAGATCGTAACGATTTCTCATTTTAATCAATTAAAAAGTCATCGACCGCTCCTTTTTGCTTCAAACACACCAAAAAAAAAAAAAAAAAAAAAAACGGAAAAAGATACAACAAAAGCATTTCATATGCTGACAAGCTGAAGATTTTTTGTTTGTTTTGTTTGTCGTTGCGCTGAGGTCTTTCTTTTCATTTTGTGGCCCCAACTTTGAAACAAAAGTACTCGCGGAGTGAAAGAACACAATTGTCTTTTTTCCGTCTTCAGTTGCAGCGTGTATCAGCAAAAACGCTTGACAGTTGTGGCCAGTTCAAACAAAAGGTAACGAATGCAATTTTTGCCATCCACATCCGCACAAACATGAAATTTATTTCGTTTTTTATTCTTGGAGGGCGTTTTTTGCTTGATTAATGAGGTGAAATGTTAAGAAAAATGTGAAAAGTTTTTGGTTGACAAGAAATCAATACGTTAAAATCAAGTGATACGGTGAGAACGATATGAAAAGGGACAAGCGCAAAAATATTTAGCCAATCACAACCATTGATTTGATATTACAATATAAAGTAGAAAGCAGAGAGAAGAAGGAGCTTTAAACTGAATTCCGGCTCTCTTCTATCGATTACACTATTCTGTTGTTTTATTTCCGTTATATACCTCTTGTATTTATGTTCTCTTCTTGTAGCTTCTGCAGCTTTCACCGTTAGTTTAATGCCAGCTTTTTCCATCTCTTCTCTGCCGCTGTGTTTATTCCGTTTTTACATCCCCTTATTTTATTCTATATATCTGTGCCTTTTCCAGGTTGTCTGATAGTTTCTACCCAGGTTCCATTTCTTATCTCTGAGTTCATTTTGTTTTGTCACGCCTATTAAGTTGGATTCAGCCATTTTTGTCACAACATGTTCTACCGACGAGTTTAATTTGTTTGCCTTTAAAGTTTTTTTTGGTTCTTAAAAGTTGAGGGTACAGTCATGTCTGCACACTTTCACAAAACCGCAAGATTCGACGAGTCAAAACTGAAGTGTGTACCCTGGAACTTTGTTTCGCACAAACTTTGTTTATACGAGTGAGTTTGACTTTTGACATTTTGCACTCTTCTCTTCTTAAAGGAAAATAATAACACGCAAAACAACCTTTTGAGGAATCGTTTCAGCTTGAATTGGTTCTTTATTACAAGTACTTCCAAATGCCAGCTTCGCTCGCACAATGACCGTATTCCCACCGACTCTTCATAACAACTGGCAAATCACAATAAAAGTTGTAGTCTTTTGTGGCCACCTCTTTAAGAAAACAAACAGATTTATGGACTCGCAGTAGGGTATCATTTTGTGTTATGAATTATATTTATACTGAACTTTTCTTCCTCGCATGCTTAATGGTTGCGTTGATGGTGCCACGACATCAACCACCATGTTTTTGGCAACAAGTGACAGTTTGGAATACAAAAACCTAAAAAGGAAAAAGATAAAGGAAAAAGTTTCAGAAAAATAAATTACGAGAAAAATTAAAGTAACAAATGCGAAGTTGGTGCAAAAATCTTAACGAGATAAAACAAGGTGTCAACTGCTGGGCTAATTGAAGTTGATTATGAGAACATTTTTGTTTAACAAAAAGAACCTCTACTTCACACCTTTAAAATGAGAGTGGTAAACGCACACAAACACACAAACACACACAAACACACACACACACACAGACGCACGCACAAACAACCATGAAGGACTCATCGAAATTCATTAAAATATTTGTGTATTGAGTTTATCTTGTAACACGTTGGAAAAAGTAAACCTTATCAATTAAATCTTAATCTGCATAAAATTGTTTAATTTTCGTAAAGATTGGAAAGTTTAACAACAACAACAACAACAAAAGGAGGAAACCTCAACTTAATTGTGGTCATTGTTATCGGCTGCTTAAGTCGTCCGTTGATTGCTTGACGGTGTTGTTTAACTTTATTTAAAGTCACTCCTACTTTTAGTTATGGGCTACTAAGTAATTTTCCATTTATATTTTATTATTTTTTTTTTGCTCTTTTAGATCCAGCCAGAAGTTGTGTTAAATATTAAGTTGCTACAAAATTGCTTTGGTTCTTTCAATATTAAATATTATCATTATCACATCTAATCAGTTCATTTCGCCTCTGGCGTCGCTGTGTGGTGGCTGATGTGTTGTGGAGTGTCTTTCTGTGCTTTGTTCTTTCTTTATGTCATGATCATGCCTTTAAAGGCCCGTTCCAAAAACACAATGAAGCGCCTTGATGACAATCAATAATGTTTATGATTTTTCACACAATAATGTCACAACTCGATCAGCGATCAGCAGTTGTTGTTGTTGTTGCTCTGCTCCTGCTCCTGCTGTTGCTACTTAAATCCAACAACTCCCTTCCATTTAACACCTCATTCGTAGGAATGGGAAGTGTGAACGAACACAAAAAAAACCCGAAACAAAATGATAGACATGTATTTTCAATTACACGCGATCAATATTAAAGTTACAGTCAAGCGATGCTTTGAGAAATTGTTTGCTTTGGCACACCAACAAAAACAAAAACCCATTTGGCAGTTAACAAAACCGTTAGATGTTGATTGCTGCCAGTGTTCAAATTGTTGTTGCGATTTTAACTGAAAACATTTCTGAGGAATGGGAAATGAGCAGCAGCACTGTCAGAAATGATTGCGTTGCAAACACGAACTGCTCAGGAGCCAGAATACTCACTCCTCTCACTGCGTGTTTTTCCTGTTATGAAATAAGTTTGAATAGATGTCAAACAAAGTGCAAACCAAATCAATTTAGGTTGAAGTGAAACCCTGTAAAGCCAAGATCGCAACCATTTTATTTCATTTTAGACTAATTTTATATGATTTTAGTTTTCAAGCAGCTGTTTTTATACATATAAATTTTTTTTATTTCAATGTGAAAAACGTTAATTCAAAAATATTTACAGAACACACCTGTTTCCAAAATCTAAATTATTGAACAACTTTTGAGCCGAAACCTAAAACAAGTTTTAGGTTTATCTTTAAACAAATTTTATATACAATATCAGGTATATTCCTAATGTTCTAAATTCTAACTTTTTGTTCCTTTATCTTTGTCATAAAAAACACTCTGACACCGATTAACTATTTTCTTATTTTTGTGTGGCCACACTCTGTAGTGGGTTTCAGTGGCAGCTAAAGCTTCTTTTTTTCTATAGCGCTAATAGTTGATTTCGATAATTTGTAGGGCAAATAAATTTATTTCAAAATGTGAACATGATCGTGCATGTTTGTGGTGAGTAAAACTATGCCCAAAATATCAATACAATGTTAAAAACATTAATACGCATTAATCGCAAAAATAACATTAAAATAGATTTTTCTTTACACTTAGAAAAGACTCTTGGGCGGTCTTTTGCCAGCCCCACTCCCATCAGCAAAGTGCTTGCGTTGAAATTTTATAAAACTTTCACAAGCTGCAGACGACTTTTGGTATTTTTTTACTTTTACAACAACTAAAGGTTTGAAAATCGCCCCTTTCCATCACAGCTGCTACAAAATTCATATATCTTTACGTTATTAGCAATTTTTCTCTCTGTGTATGCGTTTTTTTTTTTTTTTTTGGCAAATGACCATATAAATTATTTAAGAATTTAATACACTTTCCAATTCATAACATTCATTGAAGTTTTCTTCGCGTCTCTCTCATGTCTGCGTCAAAATTGCTTTTCCGTCTCTTTTGGTCCAAACAAAATTCAGCAACGAGAGCAGCCGAAGCAAAACAATATCATGGAATCTCAATTATGGTTTTTAATATTTAATTCTTACGATTGCCACCGTTAATACTGCGTTAAGGTGCGAAACAAGTGCCTTGGGGATTATTTGGCATTACTCTGCATAATAAACAATAACAGGAACAACCGGAGCAACTGCAGCAATAACTCTGGCAGTGGCTGTTATGGTGACGGTGACGATGACGGTGACGGTGACGATGACAATGACGGTGGCAGCAGCAGTGTCGACGGCAGTTTCTCAAGCTCCAGCACCTCTTGTGTTGTTTTCCATCATATTGTTGTTGTTGGTTTTCTGCACTTTAGACAGGTTGTACTCGTAGTTACTCTGGCATAAAATATTTATTATACAATAACTACTGGTTTGTTTATTGATTACAAAGGAGGGTGAGTAAAAATTATTTATAAGCCAATTGGTGTGTTTGTTGGTAATTGTTTTTTTTTTTTCTTTAATACAAATTCTATGCACAAAATATGAGCAAAAAAGTAGCAAAACTGAAATTATTTAGAGACAAGATTATGCAGAATATTTAAGCTGAAACACTTTGGGAATAGCCAGCGAAAGAGACGAACAAGAAACTGTAATTGCAAAATAAAATAATAATTGTTAAATTTAAGAAGCCCAGCAAACTTCTGGAGCAAGTCTGTTCGCTGGAACTCGTTATATTGTCTTGGAAGGTTGCGTCCCGCAATGACGAACGTTAACGTTCGCCAACGCTTTGAACAACGAAAACCAGTTAAAAGCAAACTAATGCATCTAATTGCAATATGTTGGGCACCACTAATAGCAGCAACAGATCAACTTGGCAGAATAAAGTTCGTATTAGCAAATCCCCAAGTCAATTGTATGCCCCTGAAAACACCACCGAACGTTCACGTTCGATATCAAGAGCCGTATGATGAATATTTAAAGCTCTTACCAGTAAATGAGCAGAAAAAAAAGAAGTTTAACTTCTTTTGCAATTAATTTCGAATACAGAATTTTCAACTTTCATACTCGCAACATTGAAAATGTTGCTGGGAAATTTCCAAACTCACCAACATTAAACATTTGATCTCAATTATGATTTAGTGTAATAAATGAAAAAGAAAGATTTAACGTTATGGATAAATATTACAATCAACACTTTGTATCGCAAAGTCGTTTGCAGCTTGAATTAGAACGGCGGGGTGGAGTTTTCGTTTAACCGACAATAAAGTAATTTAGTTTTTTTTGTTTATGAATTGCGACTTAACTTTAAGCAACTTTTCAAATTTAATACATATTATTTATTGTGAGAAGATAAAATTAACCCAGTGACCCGCATTAAGAGTGCGAATAAGAGGAAATGAACTGAAATTAGAATGTGAGATAAGTTAATTTTATTTTTCGGCTTTGCGGGCTTTTTTAACTTACATTTGACCTTGATACTTTTCAATTCAAAATATGGAATAGAAAGTATATAGAATAACCAGAGGATGAACATTTTTTGAATTTTGCCCTTAAATGTGAACTTATTTTGCGATCTGAATGCAAATATTTAATTTATATTTGTTTACAACGAAACAGGCTTGTGCATGTTCCGGTTTTTATTATATACTAAATAAAGATACATTAGAAGGAGGAATTCAAGCATTGAATGCCGACACCATTTGAGATGGAAAATAAAACAATATCGCTAGCAGCAAAAAGTAGTTCTTTCTTTGATTCGAGATGGAAAATATAAAAATATCACTAAAGGCAAAAAGTAGTTCTTTCTTTTTGGATGCTCGGTTCTTCGTTCCGAATCCATCAATTGGCAAACTAAAATCTAATTTAGTGACTAATATTTCTTTGTGCAGCTCGATTCTTTCTAGTTGAGTGGTTGGAGCTGAGGGCAATCCGCTCAATATCTGCTTCTGTGCATGCACCAGCATGTCTGGTTAGATCCACATCAAGGTCTTCTTCAAGACAATACCCGCAATGGATAACGTAACACTACCAAGTTTGGTGTACACCATCAATGTTGGACCTTTTGGGTATAAAGAGCGACATTTTGCTCCTTGTGAAGAGACCCTTTTTAAAGCGAAAAATAAGGAAAAACACAGAATCTAAACAATAGCAAAATTTCTTACCGAATCCTTTAGAATTTAGAATTTTTTTCATATACAGTCTTTTGCTTACCCTGCCCCCTGATCTATCATCTTATGCGTGAGTTGTTTGAAAGAAAATTATATTTAAAAGTCTTATATTTGTTGGTGTTGTTTCTTGGCAATTGAAATTCTTAATGCCTCTTATAAATTGGATATTTTTCCTTAAAACAACTACCAAGTTTTTTTTTTTGGTTGAAATAGAATAATAAGAACATTAAAATACCTTAATCAATTTCCAATTATTTTTTTGTTTTTTACTTTTGTTTATATTTATAATTTTTACATAAATGTGTGCTTTTTTCACCATGCAGTTGTTAATTTTAATAAATTTGTCAAATGTTAGAAAACATTTTTTATGTTGTTAATAAACCAACCAGCAGTTGATCTTATCATTGTCACAGACTCGCCTTTTTATAACATTTACTGTTTGTTTGCTGTTGTTATTGCAAAAAATTCAGTTTTTTTCTCTTGTCTTCAAATGAACTCTGCATATTCACTTATTAAGTTTTATTATGAAATAAAGTATTGTTTTACAAAGTGGTGGGGGAGGGGAGGGGGGGGGTAACTTTGCCAGCAAAAAGTCGTATGTAAACATAATAGTTAAAAGTTGTACGTGGCCGAGTCATAGATTTTGCGGAATAAAAACGTTTTTGCAGACACTTCTCTATTCCAACAATAGATGTTTTTGCTGCAGTAGGGTCGCATGCCAAATACTCTTCTGCTATAGACTAAAAACTTTACACAAGTTATGAACTTTTGTCTTTGCATTCACAAAGCAAAGATTTTTTTTAATTATATAATTCAAGGCCTGTTCCATGACGTCGAATGTAATCTTTCGCAATCATTTTGAAGCAGCCAAAACCTATTTAGAAAAAACTGTATAATCTAATAGATGGACTTTATACGAAAGACTTTATAAGTAATTTCGGAATCAGTTTTCTGAACCAGTTATAGTGGGACAGGGGATTGATTATTTTAAATAATATCAATTATTCAGTTGCAAAATCTGAACACTTATTCCAGCCAAATAATAGATAATTAGTGAACCAGTAATTTGGTGTCACGCATTTCGCAGCAGCCAGTAATTTAAAATTCAATATAGAGAAACACTGTTTATTCATATTGATATTCATTCCAGGTTTTCTCTGAGTGTATGATTGAGAAATGCTAGATACCAGCTAAGAAATGAAATAGCTTTGGACCAACTCCAGCTGCAATCTGTAGCTCTGATTTCTCTTATACGCAATGCATGATGATGCATGCATCTGCATGATTTTCTATGCTATTTCCATTTCGTTTTAAATTGAATTAAAGAAGAAAAATGTCAGCTGAAATCAATAAACGAAACAAAAACAAAATAAATTCTTTAACTTTATTTGATTTTCAAAACAAGTTCGTCTAAAATCTATTTTTGTTTTCCTTTTCCAAAAATTTTGAATATATTTTAACTCAGCTTTAGGCCGTAGGGTATCTTAAATCTTATACCAGTTGAAAAGGTAATTTGGTAAAACATTCATAACGTGTCATTTTTACGCTTTAACACTTTGTTAAAAATTTTAATTTTTCTTATTCAACTTTTGGTGTGGCAGGGTTTCGAACACTGTTTTTCTTTTTTGTTGTGCTCAGCACCTGCATTTAAATGGTGAGTTACTTTTAAGATATTTGTGTTAAGATTATGGGCACAACAACAACAACAACAACAAATATATGTACATACATACATATTTTAAGGAAAAAACCAAGAATAACAGCCACAGCATAAAGTTCTAATAAAATCTAGATTCTTTTGACAGATATTTTAATAAACAAATGGAAACATGGAGCCGAACATAAACAAGTATGTTAAAATATTGTGGCCAGATCTCGGTATGATGGTGGCAAGAACAAAACGGATAAGAATACGCTGGAAAAAAAGTCAATGAGCCATTTGCCGTTCTTGAAAAAAACACACACGTTTTTGTTTCAAGGGACAAACCAACAATTTGTTTAGAAAAACTTAAATATAACATAAATTCATGCAATTAATGTCTCGCTGATTTTTCCATGCAGCCTGTGTGTTCTCCAGCACAAATAAATTTCATATTTTCATTAAACAAATACGGTCGCAAAAACATTATATTTAAAATATATTTTATAGCAGTTCTACAGAATTGTCAGCTTCTTGACAAAATTACTTATAAAAATATTAATAAATATTAAATAAATAAACGTTCAGCAAAAGAGAGAGAGAGGAAAAAACAAACTATTAAATAACGACCTCATGTAGAAAAATTGATAGTTGCAGTGGGAATGTTGGTAGTTGGTTTAGGACATGTTTACAGTCAGCTGTCGCTAAGAGCATAAAACGTGCGATTTGTCAATTTGTTAACAAACAAAAAAAAAAAAAACGCACACACGCCACATATTCTTATGAAAAACATAATTCAAACACAAAATGTTTTAAGAAAATATTGAAAAAGGCCAGAAAATGCAAAACAAGAAACGGTATAAGAAGCCCTTAAAACACGGTAAAATTTTCTGAAATTGCGACGGAAGATTTTTTTGGTTGGTGAAAAAATTAAAAAAAAAATATATATGTAAATATAAAAAAAAATCAATTCTCAGACAACACGTGGAAAAGAAAGAAGAAATTTCAACTAATGGGGCATAAAAAGCTATGCAGGCGTGAGCTCCTTTGATATGAGCCCCTACAATACGGTGCAGAAATCTATTAGGGAATTTCAAACCAATTACGAGCGTTTTCGTATTTAATAAATATATTTGTTTTCATTTCAGCCGAAAGAACTTTAAACCGTGAAAACTTGTTCTTAAATGCTCTAGTCCCTTGTTTAAATTGTGCTTTTCTATAAGCAAAAATAAACATACATTTGTCACCTTCAACAATAACATTATTGCTTAGTATTAGAGTATGATTGAACGGGATATTAGTACAATTTCGAACACTGTATGCTGTTCTATATCAGTAAAATCATTGTATTCTGTCGCCAAGAGAGACCTGAAACTCCGTTTCAAGAAAAGTTTCAACGAACGGCTGCCATTTCAATGCACAGCACAAATAATTGGTCCAGTCTATACATTTTCTTACTCACACAGCCCCAAGTAGGGTGTTTAATACATTTTTGCCTTTAATGACGAATTAAAACCACAGTTTTTTTGTCAATTCGTTCATGCATTCTAATACTTTAAGGAAACGGCAATTTTTCATAATTTTTACACTTGAATTGCCTGCTGTGCCATGTGGTAAATAAAATACTGGCAACTGTAATTGCCGAAAGTAACAACAAATTTCATTGAATAAAATCAAAAGAAGAAAAACGAAAAAAAACACAAATATGTGAAGCATTTATGAGTTGGGAAAATAAAATCTGAGACCAATTTAAAAAGTAAAAATAAAAATATTAACAAAACTGAAGGCATTATTAAGACACGCACTAAAACGTTGCTTAATTTAATGCAGTCTTTCGGATTTTCTTTATTTTTTTCCTCTCGCCAGCCGTAATGATAAATGTCTGAGGTGTCTGCACCATAAATTTATTTGCCAAAAAAAAAAAAATAATTCCGCCACAAAAATAATACATATAAATTATAGGCAAAAATGTCTCTAAACTTTTAGCCAAAAATTTCCATAATAATATTATGACATGTAATTTTGGGTTATTTAACACAAATAAAAAAACCTTATAAAAATTAAGAAAAACGAAAACGAAAACGAAAAACTAAGAAGAAACTTACGTAGTATGAAAATGTTTTTGTTTATAGCATTTTTTCCTCTTTTTTGTCTATTTCGAGCTTTAAAAATAACAACATTTGCATATTAAACACATCGCAGCAGCAAAAAAAGCGAAACAAAAAATTACGTGAAAATTTTGAGCGAAAAAATACAAAACGGCAGTGCTAAAAATTTGTTGATTTGCATAACAAAAGTTTATTATTGGCAGTAAACAAATACGTAGAATAAAGCTGCAACTGCAACTGCAACAACAACAACAATAACATTTTCCATTTTTTTTTCTCGAACAAGTTGCATTGTTTATTTAGACTTTATTAACTAAAAACGACAATAATGCCTGCTTTGAAACTGTGATAAACAGAATGAAAAAAAATCATTTTTTTTTGTTTCTCTTAAAAACTTCAAATCAACAGCCTTCTGGTGGCTGCCGCAGAACAAAACTAAAAACTAAAATTTCATTTTGTATTGAATTCTTGCTGTATGATCATGATTTTTCATTTTATGAAAAACAAAAGTGTAAATAAAGTTGCGCAAAGAGGGTAAGAACCGACGGACCTTTAAGACAAACAAAAAAAAACAAAAGAAACGAATTGTTACAGTAGGCACTACGATGTCGTCGCAAATGTATTCGCACAAACGAGTCTGCCTAGTGTTGATATTTTATTTAGTTGCGAGTGTGAAAAATTAGCACGAAAGTGGAGCTATTGATCAGGTGCTGCAAGTGCAATATTTAGTTTTACAAGGATAAGGATGGGCCTTAAGGAGTGGAGACATGAGGGGACAGAGACAGTACCTGAATCATGAAGACTATCATAAATGCCTTTCAGTGAACAGAATAATCCAGCCATAGTGTGAATGCTGATCTATCGAATGGCCGTTGTGGGAAATAGTTTGACTTTTAGATTTAAATAAAGTTGAACATAAAGTTAGATTTTCACCAAACAAAATGCCCTATTTGTTTAATTTGACCAGAGCACTAAACATATAAAAAATGTATGTGGCATCATGTTGCAGGCAACATTTTTTCAACTGCTAAATAACAAGTGCAGCTCTTATTTGGACCGGCATTTTTGCCCAGCAACTGATGATTGTTTTTATTGAAGATTGTTCTGGCCAATTCATCTTACGAGAATTTTGTTAAAAAGAAGAAGCTGTCCAGACAAATTATTAGCTTTAAATCTGGCTTCAATTGCTGACATATTGCCCCAAGATCGAAAGCGATCAAACGTTCTTAAAATATCAAGTGGTTTTAAAAGCTAAAAAAATATCTCCTATACCACCAGCAATAACGTTTTTTGGCAACTTTTTTCATATATGTTTATCCCCTATTTCGCCTTTTCTTTTATTTACACTCACTTCTCTTCTGGGTTACAAGTTATTTAGAATTCTATTTGGTTGTATTTTGAATCCGATTTTCCTACAGACTTCTGCAACAGACCCACTTTTTGCTAAAAATTTTTGCCACTTTTGTTTGTTAAAGTTTAAAAGTTTTATTTATTCAGTTCGTTCGCTTTTTTTGCTTGTCGTCTTTTTTTGGTTTTATTATTGTTACACATATGCTAACTTTTTTAGAATCGAATCTTAAGCACACACACACACACACACACACACACACACACACACACACACACACACAGTCTCACTCAAACACAAATTCTGTCGCACACGAAATCCCCCCGCTCCATATAAGGCTAAAAATGAATTTGTTAAATGCCACCATTTGCAAATATTGTCTGGAATCGATTCTTTGTTTTCCATTATTTTATGATATTTTGGTTTTAGTTTCGATATTTTTTTTTTTCCTTGTGATTTTGGTTTATCTGAAAAATTTGAACAAAAACCATAGACAAAAAATTAAAAGAAAAGAAACCCGAACGATTATTTTCAAAGCATTTAAAGTGCTTGTGGCTAGAATGTTGCCGTTTATTGTATTACAGTTCATAACTACGAAAATGAGCCCACACACATGGCAACACACGAAAAACAAACAAAAAACACAACAACAAAAAATACTAAAAACGCAACTAAAAAAAAACAAAACTAATTATATACACACCTACATGTGTGTTTGGCTGATTAAACACACATTATGTGCAGCCGAAACTTGCAACGAGAACATGTTGCAAGCCTGCCGGAATATGGTTTAATATGAATTATCTTTTCTTATGCAGGCTGCTGCTGCTGCTGTTGTTGTTGTTTTTAGCTGTAGGATGTTCACAGGCTTTAAAGAAACAAGTATTTGTAAGGTGCAAGATTTTGTGGCACAAATTAGCATAGACATCAAGACGAAAATTGTCTTGACTTGCCAGTTTTAGTTTCCTTCTTCTTTTTCTTCATTTTTTTCTTTGCTCCAGTTGAAAAACACATGCTTAGGAAGTGCATTAAGTTGTTTGATAAATAATAGATGTTTTGTTTGACAGCCGATGCTGGAAAACAAATATTTTCACATAGATTTTTTTTTTTGTTGCCATTATTGTGTTCAGAGATGGTTAAATGTCACTGATGTTTCACCTCAATCACATTTACAGCACGCCAACGCTAACCATCATATGGTTGCCATGATCACACAAACCTTCCAAGAGCTGTTTTTCTTAAACGATTTTAAAAGAAAAAAAAACTGCAGAAGTTTCCAATACCAAAAATAAGATTGTAAAAACCGGGTTCTCTAGACACAAATTCCACCATTTTAAGTAAAATAAATCTATTTCAGTTTTCGCAGAAAAACATCTACTTATAAATAGTTGTCGTGGTTAATCACATTTAGCTACATATTTAATTTGTTCTTGCAACTGCTGAACATTTTCTTAATGCCCCAAAACTTCAACTTATCAAACATAATTTTTGGTCCGAAAATAATGAAACAGTCGAAACATTTCAAGCAAAAGAAAATCAGAAAAAATCTGTTATTTTTGTATTCAACAAAAAACTGAACAAAAGTGTTGGTTGATTTAGCAAATTTCTATCGTACATCCGTATTCAAATAAGAAACTTTACTGATACAACAATTTGTTTAACTTTCTTGAGTAGTCAAACCCCCCCCCCCCCCCTCTTCTAACTGAGTGTTGAAGGCCTTTCTTTTTTTGCAAGAAAAATATTTATTATATACAATATATTTTTTTTTGTTTAATATGTAAATGAAAATACAAGATTATCAATTCTTAACAAAAACATAATCACGGCGAATATTAGCGTTCGTCAATCGATTGAAAGCAAATCAACTGACCTAATCGCGATATATTGTGGGACAGGCCACAAAATGTACAACAAAATGCCACAGTTTTTCCTGTATATTTAAAGTTTCCAATAAACTTACAATACAAAGAAAGATATATAAATATTGATTGATGATTTTTTTCTTCCAATTAAAAATTCAAAATGTCCGTGAGATTCTAAGAGCCTTCAATGCAAGTATTTTACAAACAAACGATCGTATTTCATCACTTTTTTCATCTTCCTCATTGTATTGGAGAATAGAAAACCATCCCATTGATTTGCAAATTGCTTTAATAACGAATGTTTAATAATTCTTTCAATAGCGGCCATTAAAAGACATTAAACAATAGCAAATAAGTGCGCAAAAAATCCCATAAAAAGCCCCAAACCGACTAATTGAATTCATTATTCATGGCCAACGCAATTTTTCTGCTTAAAGAACGAAACCAACAAAATCGGGACGTCTTTAATGTTTGCCGGTATAAGAAGGAAAACTTAGAGCGCCATGATCTCGAGCGAGAAGCGTTTCAATAGCGACTCGGTATCGATATTAGGTAAAGAAATTCAGTATCTGGAACTTTCTGTTGCCTCTGAAACATTTCGATCACAACGAAAAACTGACTGAAATTTGGCAAAACATTTTTCTAAATCAAATATGCATTTTGACTCGGTGCTTCGACTAAACTTCACCAAATGCGGTCCAGATTTTGTGCTTCTCCACCTTTAGGCTTGATTGCGACTTGTTGTTGCTTGCCACAAAGCAATCTCAGCAATAGCTCTCTGTTGCCACATTTGCTAATGTTATTTTCACGTTCAAAGGTTATGACGTTGTCGTGTCAACATTTTATTATTTATTATTTCCTAATAAAAGGGTTCTCCTTCTATTCACATGAACATGCACACACATACGAACGAGCACAATGCGATCAGCGCAATTTGTAGTCAAACAAAGTGAAAAGCGAACGAAATGCGCACAAAAAAAAAAACTTGAAAATCAAACAAGTAGATGAAGGCTGAAAATCAAAGCAAAGTAAAGAGTTGAACAAACAATCCAAAAGGAAAAAAAACACTCCTTCAATCAGTTGTTGTGTCGAGCAGGGAAAGAAAATACTTCGAAACTGAGTTTATTAATAGTGGCTCTAATGTTACTTTATATATGAGTTTTATTTTGATTTTATTTTTTTTATTTTCTTGAATTATAATTCGTGCTGGGCTTTTTCTATTAGATCTGAGTTTTGTTTGTTTTTTTTTTTTGTTGTTGTTGTAGAAACTTATAACGGGGCTAGATTTGTTGGAAAAAAAAGTTGAGGAAATTAGCATTCAATGTGATTTCTAAATGAAGGTTTTTTATGTTGATTGGTTGTTCGTCTGGTTGTTCGTTTGTGGCAAATAAAACATTATGCCGCCTTCTGATGGAGGTGTAATAAATATTTCCCCTTTTTGCTATATTCATGGTTTGTGTGTGTGTGTTTTCTTTGCATTTCTTTGCAGACTGTCAAATTTGAAACCTCTTTTTTTGTATTATATGGTTTCAGAACAAATGAGGCATAAATTAATAAAACTTTAACACTTTAGCTGGAATTTGGAAAACATAAAATCATTTAAAGTTGCTTACAAGTCTGTCAGCGCAACTATTCGGAACGCTTTTCCTTATGACATATTATTACGATCGACTTTGTTTTTCTTTCTAAAGATTGGGATAAGTTGTCTTCATTCCAAAACATGTGGCCATTAGAGAAGGCAACAAACTTGTTTGTTTTGTTTTAATAAAAATCTTTTAAATAGTTTTTCTTTTAAATTAATAAATCATGAAACTAAAAGTAATTTCTATTCGAATTGAAACATTTTCTGAAGCAGCTGTTACAGAATTATAATAAATTTGGTAAAAAAAAAATGCCAACTGTGGCAGTCCTGATAACCTTGTGACTCGTAAAAATTTATATCTTAAAGCTGTATTATTTGATCCTTTACAGTCGCAAAAGGAAAGAAAACATTTTACTGGCTTCAGTAAAATCTTTTGCTCAACTTCTTTTTATGCAAGAAACACAGAAAAATATTTTTCATTATTTTCGCATTCGGACTTTTGACGATTTAGGTTTAAGATTACAATATACTTTTCCCATATTTAGGTTCTCAAGAGTAAGATAAAAAGTAACAACTGGCCATCAAGGAAATGTTGAATTGTGACTCCATATTCGTTTTTTTTTCTTGATTTAGAAACGAAGATTCCATAAACTGAATAATACAATGATTTTCTTCAAAACCACTAATCCAGGCAATCGCAATATTTGCCAAAAATTTGTTTAATTTATTAAACTAAATAAAGTAGAAACAAAGAGCGTGGCGGCGCAGGAATTCGAATTTATGGCCTGTTCGCATATTTTTAAGTATTTCTCCATTTCCAGAATTAAGCATTTCAATTGCTGCACTTGCAGTTTTCGCTTCAAATCTCTTCAAAATTTCTTAGCAAGTATTAAAGCAAAGATTAGAAAATTCTTCAGTGCTTTTTCAGTGCCATACATCCTGATGTTCTATTCGAAACATAAACTTAAATTGCTGCAAAGATTTTATTTCGCTATTATTTTGCTTTTCCTTAACATACAAAAAAAAAATCACGTTTTCAAAAAACGTCTTTTAAATGGAATACAATTAAAATTAAATGCCAATTAAAATTGGAAAAAGCAAAATCTTTAAATGCACAAATTTATCGTAAAACAATAGACCTTCAAAATAACACTAGAATAATTTATATTGTAAATGGAAACAAAAAATAAAATATATTATTGTATGTATTGAAATGATATGAACGAACAACCAAAATAACACTAGAAGAAAAATCACCACAAACGATTAAAATTTTAAATAAAATTGCAATTTTTTCTTTTTCTGTTGTTTTTTTGTTTGCTATTTTGGCAAAAGAAATATGATCAGTGATAAAAATCTTCCTATTAAAAAATAACAAAAACGAAGCCAGACAAACAAGCAAAAAAAAAACAAATACATTTATTTAAACAATTATTATTTTGGATTTTTTGTTTGTTTGTTTGTGTGTTTTTTTTTTTTTTTTTGCTAAATTGTCTATAAAACTGAGACAAGTATTTATGGTGAACAAACTCATACTGGTCACCCAGAGCCACATTTACAAACGATAGAATGAATTACTCGCTCATTCAGTTCTGTTTTCGAAACTTGCTGCTTGAATAATAATATTTTTACGATTACAACCATTAAACGGTGTTCAATGCAGGTGTTTTTTTCTCACGTCTTCTGTCTTGTAATTATGTTTCAATAGACTACCACTTCTCTCCAGCCAAGACCAAGTTGAATATTCACTATTAGGCAACAACAATAACAACAAAACAGCAACGACAACGACAAAACAACAAGAGACTCGCTTGCTGGTACAAGCTGCTGTTCGAAGACACTTTAGTACACTTTAGTTGTTGCTCACAAGAATAAATGCTCAAACTATTTAAGATACATGTATGATATATATTTGTGTCTAATATCTTATTAAATACAATAATAAAAATCAATTTTGTGTGCTCCATAAGCCATAAAATCAATAAATCGCTTTAAAACGATCAACTCAAAATTACTTTTTTTTTTTTTACTTCTTTTGCATCCACCATAAATGTCCAAACTATAATCTCAATTATATGTAAGTCGGTTGGCAAGAAATATATGTATGAAAAAAGAAAAAATAAACATTATTAAATAAGTTTATTTTAATAGTGTCTCAACATACGACCATTTCGGAGCAAAGTGTAATTTCAGTGTTTGAGTTTTTGGTCCGAAAAACGGCGGACGGAAAAATACCAGGTAGCCATTTTGCGATTAAGTTGAATTTATTTAACTTTTAGTTTTAATTATTATTTTATGGTTTGTGGTTTAACTCATGTTTCTGTTCTTTAAATAGCATAATAAATAAAAGGTTAAGAATTTTTGTCGACAATTAATGTTGAAATGTGTGCAATGGAATTTAATGGAATTTTAACAGCAGTTTTTATGTAGAACAACGTAACGTAAGGTTTGTTTCTTAAGTCTTTTGTTTGTTGCTTGGCAATCGTATGGTAGAAAATTTGTCCACAGCTGGAAGTTTGTTATTTTCAGCGTAAAACAATAGAGATTATTAATTTGCAAGTTGGGTTAGAAGGGAAGGACTTGCCAGCCCAAGTCCTACAGCCTTTTGGACTCATCCAGAAAAATTTTCGTTGTCCAAACTGTTCATAAGTTGCTGAAGAATTGAAGCCTTCCAGTTCTAAGCAGCAGAAAGTAAAAATAGAAAATCATAACAACAATAATGGAGCAACAGCAAAATAAGTTTGTTTTGCAAAACACATCAACAACAGCAACATAAATAGATTTTCCTCGGCTAACAAGAACAACATTCACATTGCGAGCGATGAAAAGAAACAGAATGAAGAGAAAAAGTCAAGCAACAATCACGGTAATGTTAGATGTAAGATGTGGTTGTTGTTGTTGCTGTTGCTGTTGCTGTTGCTGTGATGTTATGTCGTTTTGCCGACCCTTGTTCCATTTATGCATTAACAAAACTCGTCACAAATGAATTGTACAATTTCAAAAGCAACGACAAGAACGGCAACATAAACATCAACAATTACAAACAATCATAAACTTGTTACTGTTTGTGGTGTTTTTTTTTTTCTTTCTTTTTTTTTGCCTCCTCCTGAAGTTTTAAATTAAACTTAGGAGAACCACGAAAAATGGCTCATAAAGAGAGTACTAACTGTCATAATCCACCCACACCCACAATTTAATGTCGGCGTAAATTTATGTCAAACGCTGCCAGTTATTATTTTACATGCTTTTACTCTCCTGCCCCGTTTTCCAGCTCAAGCAGAAGATTCTTTTCAACAGTGAATGCAGCAGTTGCAAAACAATTAAAAACGTTTCCAAACACGATAAAGAAAAAGCAAAAGAAAACAGAAATTCAAGGAAAGAAAACGACCAAAGAGAAAAAAACATTTTACAGAACGCATAAGCATGCAGCAACCTACATAAATGCTAGTTGCAAGCACATTAAATATTTCAGAGCCGTTGCTGGCAATGAATTCCAACCACAATTTGAAGACATTAAATTGCCAAACCGAAAGTATTGTTGTTGTATTTTCATTAAAATAGGAAAATCCTATGAAAACTATAACTACTTCATTTGAAGTGCTGCTACGTTTCGGAAAATATGGAAAGGAACCGAATAACATGCAACATGCGTTCGTTCTTAATGTCATTTTTCCTTAACCCCATATAGATTTGTTGCTTTTGTAAACGACAGTTACACACGACGAAACACACACACATACATGCATACGACTATATGGCTGACGGTTACTGTTTTATTGTTACGGTTTCAGCTTTTTTGTAAGTTTCATCGTTAGTGGCAAGAAGAAGATAAGCACAGTGGAATTCGGTCAACCAGCGCTCCTACAAGAAACTTATCCATTAGCACATATTTCAACCAGCGGCAACTGCACGATAAACCAACTGAATTTGTTAGAGAAAAGTTATAAATTAATTTGCTATAGAAAAAGTAAAGACCAATCAGACACTTATCGATAACTTTTTGTAAACAAAATTTTGAATAACTTTAATTTTCCAACGAAAATTTATTGATATTGTAAAATCATTGCAGATACTTTTAATTTTCTTTTTTCTCTTTTCTTTAGAAAAACTATTAAGAATTTCATTTCTTAGAAAAGTTGTTGAAAGCTAGAGAAAATATACCGATAACTAGAAATTTCTACTACAACTTTACCTGCCGATAGAAAAGTTATCGATAAAACTTTCTCCAAATAAAAGTTATCGATAACATAATTTTCCCAAAGAACAGCTATCGGCAACTTTACTTTCCTAAAGAACGATTACCGATAACTTAGTTTTTCTAAATTAAAGTTATCGATAGCGTTATTTTTCTAAAGAGACGTTGCCGATAACTTTTTTTCCTAAAAAAATTATTGCTAAATTTAAGGTTTCTTCAAATAAGTTATTGATAACTTTAAATTTCTTTGAGCAGGTTGTCGATAGCACTATTTTTCTACACTTTTATACAGTGTCTTGCAATAGCTCTATTTTTTCAATAAAAACTTATCGATAATTTCTCTTTTCTATAAAAAAAAAAGTATCTATAGTTTTGCGTTTTTGGTAAAAAGATTTCATTAACTTTTCAGTTTTATAGAAAAGTAATCGGCAAGTTTTCTTTAATGTCGAAAATATGCCAGTAGTGTTTTATCAAAAAAGAACAACAACATTTAAAGAAAAGATTTTGAGAACATCACTATTCCATAGAAAAGGTAGCAAAAACTCTACTCTACTCTTCTAAAGAACAACTATCAATAGCAAAGTTATCGATTACTTAACTTTTCCATACGCATGATATCGATAAGTATATTGTACTTTGCATAAATTTATTTCTACAAAAAAAAAAAGGTCGTCGGGTTTCACTCTACTCTAAAAGCAATAATTTGGTTATACTTTTTTTTCGTTTGAAAACAAAAGATTGGTTTATTCTAGATATTAGAAAACTTTCCGGCCAAGCAACACCACTGTGATGGTGTGCAGAGAAGAGGAAAGAAATTTTCTTTTCTGCTCTATTCTGTTCTGTTCTGTTCTGTTGTGTTGTGTTCTGTTGTGTTGTGTTGTATTTGCCACACAACTTTTAATTTTATTAACATTTTCATGGGGGTGGCTTTATAGGCTCATAACAATCATTAAGCGCCATGTTAGCATTCGTTCTACTCACTTTAAATGCATTTGCAACATATCTCATCGTCTTGTTGTTGTTTTTATTATTGTGTTTTTCGTTTCTTTTTTTCCGCCGCTGCTGCTTTTGTGGCAGTTAATAATCATAGTAGTCGTCATAGAAGTTGTTGCTGTAGGTTTTCTTGTTACTGGCTCATTCAGCACATACTTAGAACTTAACAACTACAACAATTGCAACAACAATCGCGAACGGTTCTTAACAAAAATTCTATGCTTTTTTTTTCTACGCCATTCGTTTCTTTTCAGTTTTGTTAATGATTTCAAAGCATTCTTCGCCGTATTGTTGTTTGTCTGATTACAACTCCCGATGACTGCGAACATAATTGTATGACGGTTGTATGTAAATGGAAATGGAAATGCAAATGCAGATGTGTGTGTGCGTTTGTGTGTGTGTGTGTGTGTATGTGTGTTTGTATGAGCAAACGATTCATTTGACTTTGATTTATGTATGACGCAAATTTCTCCATTTTTTTCATTCATTATGTGGCATTATGATTTAAGAATACTTACCACTAACTTTAAACAACTTGCAGTGCACAATCTATCGTATGTGTGTGCGTATGTATGAACTTGTAGCTTTCCAGCTAAGAACGAGCTTGTGCTAAATGTGCTTTTTTCTTTTCTTTTCTTTCGTTTTTTTTTTCTTTTTTTTTTTTTGTAACAGATTTTGTTTTTCATTTGTTGTAGTTGCCTTGTTTAAATCAAGCATCTTCTGTTGCTTGTTCTGCTTTTTTTGGATTGTTTTTTTTTTTTTTTTTTTTTTTTTTTTTTTTGTTAAATATTCGTGAGTATGCAATGATAATGATGATGACGTTTGTTTCTGTTTCTGTTTCTGTTTTTTTGTTGTTGTTGTTTTGTCGTAGAAGGTGGGTATATGGTACGATTTTTAAACATTTGTTAAAAAATACTTGAAGGAGAAGAAAAGCAAAACGAAGTTAAAACGATCGTGACAATTTCTACAGGGGTTTTTCAATTAATTTTATGCTAATTTGTGTTTTTCAGTTGTTGTTCTTATTTTCTGGTTTGTGAGAACGAGATCATAGAAAAAGATTTGAGTTTAAGAAATTAATCTAAATGAGAACAGGAGTACATGAATTAAATTTTTATAAGCGAAAACATGTAATTTATTTTTAAAATATTTCGAAGAAAAACATCAACTTTTCGCTGTTAACAGATTGAACAGTCTTTTAGATATTCTATGAAAAACGTTTATACAAAATTATACAATATTTAAATTGTTTTCCTGTTTCGGAATTTAGTGGGCGTAAAGTTTTTTCTCTTAATGCAATATATAAAACCTAAAACGACCATACAAAGTCCACAAATAGCTAAAAAGCTCCAAAAGGTATCCATAGACTTTAGCTTGAAGGAAACATATGCAGGCATACGGATGTCATATTTTTTATATCGGTTTCGACAAAAGCCAAATGTTTTCCATTCATGTAAATATGAACGAGTACAAATTTTTTAATTAATTTTTAGTGAATAATTTAAAAATTAATCTGCCTCACAGTAAGACAAAAAGTTTTCACAAGCAATTAGACTTCAAAATCTATAAAATATCGATTTTTCTTTGACAATTGTTTCCCATTAAAGGAATTTATTTTCTAAAAAAAAAACGGCTTGAAAACGGTATGAGAAACATTTCAACTTTCAGTTAACAAAGAAAGAAAAAAGAATTCAAATTCTTAGTTAAAACATCAACATTAAAATATCTACGAAAAAACGTCTAAAATCATTTAAGAAAATGTTAAAACGATCACGTTTTTCTCGAAGTTGACTTTTTCTCTGCACATTTTTTTCCCCCAGTTAACAGTAGGATAGATTTTGGGTTTTCCTTTTGCTACCGAACACAAAAACTGTCGAAACAGAAGCCTACAATAAAACAAAGTTGGTAACAATTTAACATACATGATCTAAACAGCTAAAAGGAAAAGCAGGCTATAACGGTTTACAGCAGAGAGTAGAGTTGGTAACATGGGGCCTTTATATATCACATCAGTCATTTTTGAGGGTTTCTTATATAAATAAAATAGCAGATCCAGCCAAGGCAGGTACCTCAACCCGTGACCAAGGCAACCCAGGGTGATAGCGACCTCTGTTGCCGGCCTATTGACCTTTTGTGAACGTTTTGGCAGAACGTAGTCGAAATCATATATGAGCTTTTTAGAGGACTAGACCATAAAATGAGGAGTCTACTTCAGATTTTAATGGCTTGTGTGATGATAGTGATGACTGAAGAGCTCATTTTGAGTCCTTGTAATTGTATTGATGGATCTATAACCAACAAAAGCTTAAGCCAGAGAACATCATCGGTACCCACTGCAGCAATTGGTTGTTACAGTTATTTTCTCTATATGTGTAGGGATGTAATTTCGGTTGCTTGAGAGAAAATGCTTCTCTTCTTAATTTAACCGACTCCTTTTAGCCAAAATGGCGACGCTTTTTTCATTATTCAAATCAATTTAATTAAATCCAAGTGTTAAAATGTTAAACGTTTTTAATTACGTAAAATACCGATTTCAGCTTTCAGTTAACAAAGAAAAGAAAGAATTTAAATTTCGAAAATTTAACAACTTTTACAATTGACTTCTTACACGAACCACTCAAGTCCAATCTGTCATTTAATTACTCGTAAAATAGTAAAAATCTTACTTGTAACTTTTTGAAATAAATCCCTTATGTTTGGAGAATGTGATTTTCATTTTTATTTTATCGACACTCATTAATTTCTGCTAAATACTGGCAGTTGCGGCTTTAAAGCCCACAGGCCCTGTCAGTCAAGTGCTGATACTTTGCTCGCCTGCTTGTCACAAACTTAAATATTTTATTAAATACCACCAAAAAAAGTGTATGATTTTTCCAGTGATTGGTCATGCAGTGCCAAATCTATTGTTTTGTTTTATTTCTTTCTTATTTTTTCGAGAAAAATTTTGTATTGATATTATTTGTCTGCCTTTTGCCAAACAAAAAAAAAAGGCAACACACAAAAAAAAAAGAATTGCTTAAAAATCTATTTTTCGAGTTCTTTTTTTTTTGCTTTTTTTGTCACAGGATGTTTTTTTTTTTTTGTTTTTGGTCTTTTTTTCTGAGTTGTTCGATTTTCAATTTGCGTTGAAGCCCCAACGAAACTTTAATTCTTTATAGTTTTTTTTTTCGTTAGGATTGTGTTTTTGTTTCTGTTTCTGTTTCTGTTTTTGTTTAATATAAAATTTATCTTTGGCATAAAAATGCAAATGAATGTCGATAATTCAAACGATAAGTTTGTCTTTTGTCTTGTTTTCAGCTACTGTTCAATGTTTGTTCGTTAGATTTTTCCCCCTGAATTTTTGGGGTTTTGTTTTTTGCTTTCCTATTAAATGTTTTTGTTATTTTTGTAAGGTAGCTGTTATTGGGCTGTTTTTGCTACTATTGTTGCTTTTGTTGTTGTTATTAGCAAAACTTTTTAGCAGATTTTTTCTTTACGATTTACAGCCTTAAGTACTATTTTGTTTTTTCTCTGAGTCAGATGAACCGAACTAACTGTTAGAAAGTACCCTACCCAGGGCAATTAAGCAGAATTATTTAAACTAATTTTTGTTTGCGAAACCATTCTGTTGCCATTTTACAAAACAGCCATTACGCAGGGATTGGTGGAAGGAGTAAAAGTTTTACAAGCGGAAATTCAGGGCCAAAAATGTACTCCAAAAATAATAATAAAATAATTAAGAATTGTATATGAAATGTACTTCACTCATATTAGTTGGAGTAACAGTGGGAATAAACAGACTTAACAGACTCGCATCACAAAGTTGCATAAAGTGAAAATTGTTAAATTATTAAGGAGATAAAAAAACACCTCAAATCGTATATTAACAAATGAAATCATATAAATCTGACTGACTAATAGTCCGTGTAAAATTTAAGTCATATCAAATTTATGTTTAAGAAAATATTTCAAAAATTGGCCTCTAATTACATAAAGTTTTGAATTAACCCGTATTCGTTAGGAGATTTGCCTCGCAAGTCGACTAAAGTTTATACATTTCGAATCGTTGTATCGAAACCAAATCAGGGCAACATGTCTTCTATGGATGTTAATAACATTCTGGTCACCACATCGATGGCCATGTTAACAGCCGTCTGTTAGACTTCCAGAGCAAAGGATGTCAATGATTCCAGAACCATGAGCTGGACTTCAAATCTATTTAGTTTGCCCAAGAGTTGCAAAAGTTTGCTTGATTTCAATTTGGCAGTTTCCTGAAAAACACCCTGTATGATGCCTGCAAGTCTCCGTCTGTCTTTAAATGATTTGCCTTCTAGTAGATTTCTGTTTTTTCTTTCCACCTAAGAAGCTTGTAATCCTGTGATTGTTTGTAAAACAAAACAAAAAATCGTTTCTATGAGATCACGATTTTTAAGTTGAGACATTTGTTGGTGATTTTTTTTTTATTTTTATTTTTGTTTCCCGTTTTTCTAACAGGGAGTTTTTTTCCAAGTTGTTTTTCCTATTCAAAACTTTATTTGCCATTATAGTCAAATGAGCATTTAGTGCATTCAAACAAATACATACTTAAGCAGGAAAAAAGCCCAATATTAGCAAAATATTTTACTCAATGTTCCTTTAAGTTCATGCCAAGCAAAAGCAACCAAGTTTTCGACATATGAAGCAAAAACAGGGCGATTCAAAAACAAACAAAAAAATAGTTTCTTCGTAAAACCATCCAACACATGTAACCAGGGGGAGTGTCGAAATGCTGTCACAAAGTGGCAAATCATTTATTTTATGCAAACGCTTTTGGAATAGTTTTTGCTCACGTATCTCCAACGGGAAAGAAAAACTTTAAATCCAAATCAATGCAATTATGGCTGCTGCTAAAAAAAAAATGTAATTAATGTTTTATGGGAATTTGAGTGCCAATCAAAAGCATGAAGGAAAAGTAAAAAAGGGATGGGGAAGTGCCAGTGGAAACAGCTGTTTTAGGTGCTGCACTGAATTGTTATATTAGTAGTTTTGATTTTTGTATAGTTAAAGGAAATTATTTTGAGTAATTGAACTATTATGTTATTTGTTACATTCATATTTATTATGGTGCTCGAAATATTCGAGAGTTTGTAATAGATTAAAAGAAATTCTAGTGTTGTTGCTTTAATCTTTTACAAACTTTCGAAGATTTCAGCAATCGGAATAAACCTGATTATCATATTGTTGTATTCTTACTTTGTTATTTATTGTTAATACTTTGTTATACTCGAATCATGTAATATTTAAATGTATGTATGTGGTTATATTAATACTGTTGCTATATTTTTTATCGTTCAACTTTTATATTGCCATTTTATTGCTACATATATATTTGCACTGCTATATTGCAATCGAGTCATATTGTTGTATTATTCTCATATTATTGTTTATTTCCACATTAGTAAATATATTGTTATACTATTATACTGTCATATTGTTATATTTTTTTATCTTGTTGTATAATTGCAATTTTATTTTTATAATTTTAAATTTTATAGCAACAAAACGACACACTGTTTTATTGCTATAATTTTATATGTCTTTAATGTCATATTGTTATACTTATAGAGTTTTTGATTGTAATATTGTCATATTATAAAATTTTTGATTTCTATGTTGTCGAATTGTTGTAATTTTATTACTATACTGAGATTTTGTTATTGTTATATTTTTATATTGTTTTATTGTCATATTGTTATGATGGCACATTATTATACTTTTATATTGTTACACTTTTATACTATTACACATATATTTTATTATATTACAATATGTATTAGTTTGAGGCGTTTAACGTCTCTTAACTCTGTTGAGGGCAGCACATTTTGATGAACAACAACAAACCCTACTTATAGTCAATTACAGACAAGAAAAAACTAACAAATTAATTAACATGCCTCGAATTTTAAGTCACCTTCATAGATTTCATATGAGGCCTCTTCCTGTGTTCTTTGATGCTGCCTTTATTTTAAAGTGTAAAAAGAAAATTTCCTGTTCTCTGCTTCTTGTTCCTTAATTTAAAATTCGTGAGATCTGTGTTTTGTTTTTTTTCCCCCCCAAAACGGTATTTTTAGCATAAGCACATATTTTTCTGGTCGCTGATATCTTCTTTTATTTTCTTCATCATCGTCTCTTACCACATTGAACCACAACGAATATAAATTATGGCATACGCAGCTAAGAAATAAAACGAGAAAAGAGGAAAAATAAAGACTACAAATGATTAAATGTGTTGTTTTGCCAGCATTTTTAAACGACATGACAAGTCGTTGATATGAACGTTAATATTAACAGAAAAAAAAAAATGAAAATAATGAAATAAAATAAAACCGAACGTAAGAAGTTTTTCCATTTCTTCTTTTACAATATTGACTCGTGGTGGTGGTATGAGGCATTCGATAGCAGTTGTGGCACATTGTAGTTACGGATACGTACTGCTTTATAAGTGGGAAAGAGAGACAGAGACAGCGAGAGATATGTGTGCGAGATTTATGTGCGAATGCCAGAGTTTGTTAAATGTCTAACTGATTGTCTGTCTGATCTTAAATTCAGTGTGTCTCTGCTATTGAGTTCGCATATGGGTGAGTTGGTGTTTATGATTTAGTTGCCACATGCATAAAATGACATGTTAATTAGTAATAAATATTTTGAGAATTTTTATAGCAGCAAAAATTTACAAAAATGTATGCACACATCTCGCTAATGTTCAGCTATATTTTTTCTTGTTATTTTTTTCTTTCTTTAGAAAAGATGACTTAGTTGACGTTAATCTGAAATATTTGCGGTTTGTTCATACCGAGTCGTTTGTGCAGAGTTCAGGAAGTTTTTCAGAGATCACTTATTGGCAACGAAAACTTAATATGTATTTGCAAACAAATTATATAACCCGAAAGGATTGTAAATTTAACTTAATGTGACTAATTGAAAAATCTTTTCAACATATTAGCGAAGTAAATGAAAAACATAATTATAATAATAAATACCGAAGCCACAAGTAAGATAAATAATTAAACATAAAATGTGTTGATTACAAAATTTTCCATAATAAGTTGTAATGCAGGATGGGGCGAAAATCACTATGGGCTGAAAAATTTTCCTTTCAGACATGACACCTGGCGAATAAATAATGGAGAGATTCACAACTGAGCCACGAACCAGAATAATAACATTTCATTGTTTAATGCAAATATTTAAAGTTTATTAAAAATAATTGCCAGATATGCGGAATTTGTTCGCTGCGACTATATGTGAAAAAGCTCCAGCTATTCTTTGAACTCAAGGCCATTTATATAAAATTTTTATACTCCATGATGACTTTTGGCCCCCTCTGCATAACCAAAAGTTACTTTCAAGACGTACAGCCAAAACTCTCCCGATATTAGGAGGAAATGTTTTGATGCAATTTGCTAATATAAATCTTTAGCCGAAAAAAATCCTTGTTTGCTCTCAGAATTTGTAAGCAAAATGTTCTAGAAAAATACCTGCATTTACTGCGAAACATAAATATAAATTATCTTCAATGTTTAAAAGATGCAAATCTCCACCAAGAAGCTGACTGCCAGTTGCAGTGCTTTTCCAAATACAATTTCTGCCACTGCTTGAAAATAAGCCAACGAAAAAGGAACTCTACATACAAGTATGAGGGTATGTGTGTGTGTGTGTGTGTGTGTGTGTGTGTTTGTGCGGCGGCTACAGCTGGCTTCAAAACATCTTTGAGAAATAACTTTGCGAAACAAAAGCAAAAGTATGGCTCAAAAATAAAACAAAAATGACTGAGATGTACAATATCTATACATGTACCTGATGTATGTACTTGTGGGAAGTTTTTGTCGTTCGGCTTGCGAAAAAAGGATTAAAGCATTTTATTTGAGAGATGCCGCTTGTCAAAGAAGATGGACACTTAGAAGTTTTAAATAGTAGCCCAGACAGCCCAGCAACGGCAACGGCAACGGCAACGACAACGGCAGCGCATCAGCTTCTGTTGCATCAGCATCCTGCAGAATTCGGGATAAAATGAAAATGAAAATGAAAAGGAAAAGACGATGAATAAGTCATTGTTTGAACAGTGAAATCATACTTGTATAAAATGTGATAAGTGCTGCTGCCGGCCGCTGCTCCTTTAAAACAAATACGTACTCACATAAGTGCAAGTAAATAAGTAAAAATTGTTTTCTGCCCTGTGTTTTATTGTGATCCATGTACTTGTGCCCCAACGACTATCAACGGTTCTGTAGTATGCAAATGTCGAAAATGTCGTTAATATTCCACCTTGGCTTATAGAAACCAACTGCTCGTAAGAAACAAAAGCAAAGAGAGCAAACTGATGGTTGGGGCTTTAGCTGTCATTTCCAAAGAAGTTAAGACGAAAAAAAAAGCGAAAACGAAATACATGAATTCTTTTGATTAATTTATTGCGCTGACATTGTCGAAATTGAAGTTGTATGCAAACAATACGCTCATCCATATAAATGAAAACAACACAAAGAAAATACTTTCAGTGACGCGGCAAACGATGCATGTCTTGACTCTTCAAGAATTATATAGATTTTAAAGCTACAAAATCTTGGATTTCCGGAGCAGGAGTGTGTGTTTTTGATTTCATGTGTGCAGGCAACTGGACATTTTCTTTAAGCTGTTATTGCAGAAAACTGCTCTCTCAGTACAATCAATAATTATAAAGTTAATAACAATTGCAGTTGGCCGAACTGCAATTGCGGCAGGATAATTGGACGCAAATGCATAAGTTTTGGAGAGTAAATCTGCAATTGCTTTACTATTGTGTAAATAAAACACGAAGTTCTAGGCTGTTTTCTTCAATAAAGTTCTATAGTTTTTAAAAAAGCAATATATTTCTTTCCAACCAAAAGAAAGAAATTATTGCTATCAAATCAGTTAAAACAAACAGTCTGTCCTGGTGATTGTTGCAATTTTAGGTAAAGAGTGGTATTAAGGATATTAGCTGGTTTCCCAAGCATCCGTCTACAGTATAACAGCAGTGGCTGAATCCAAAAGAGATCAAAACGGCACATCAAATGTGGGGTGGGTCATTTCAAGCTCTGCTTTGCATCCTTGATAAGCGCTGGCAGCTCTTTGTACTAATCTCTAGGCCCAATAATATAAAGACTTTTCTGCAACAATCAATTATTTATTAAGATAATTGTTTATACTTCAACTTTTATTTAAAATTATGTATCCTTTAACTTCTCAGTTGGCACGTACATATTTATAACAATCAGTTGCCGTCTGAGGCTTTGGTTGCATTTGTTGGCACAACTTATAGCTGCATATAGATGTGTAATGCATTGCCCCAGTTTGCATGTTTGTATTTGGAAACATGTAATATCTTTTATAGAATGTTATTTAGTCAAATTCAATTTAAATTGCAGTTCACAGTTTATAAAAATAATTTGAAATAAATGATGTAAATAGATTCTGTACTTTTCTAAATAATCCAATACCAAAATGCATAATTTAAGAAAAATCTAAGTATTAGATTTATCTTCTACTTACTGCTTTTATTAATTTTGCTAATTTTGGATAAGAATCGCTTCTCTCTGCTTACAAGTAAATCATAAACTTAGAATATTTTTGGTGGATTTTTTTTATTCATTTTTTAAATTCAACAAAACAAACACACACATACATATATTTATTTTGCCAACTTCGCACATAAATCGAAATCCTATTAAGAAAGAAAGCGAACAGTTTCCCTTTTCTGGTTTCAAAAGGGCACCATTTCGCAAGTTCGTTTCTTAAGTCTTTAGTATATTTGTCTTGCAATTTTATCTGCTAAAAGATTTTTGTGAAAGTTTTTTTTTGTTTTCCTGCATTTCATTTTTCCATTTAACGAAATTTAATTAAATTCATTACAAACAAAAGGAAAAAACAAATATATATATATTTTTGGCACAACAATTCAAGATCTATATCTTTTAACAACTTAAATTGTCATTGCATTTTAAAGTTAAGACTTTGAAATCTGTGTGATAGTTTGGAGTTGTTTCTGCTGTTTCTGCTGTTTTTGTTCGTTTTATTTGTTGTCTTTCCTTTTACATTAAGAGACTAGAAAACTACAGTTGTGTCAAAGATCATACAGTGCTGGCTTAATGTGTGGCATTTTAAATTCTGTTTGAATTGTCACAAAGTGATTATAATGAATCAAAAGATAAAAGTAAATTTGCTGTTGCTGTTGTTGTTGTACTCCTTTAATTTTTCAAGGAAATGAACATTTTAAAATGAAAGAAAACCTAAAGTTATTCAGATTGTTGTGAATAGATACAGATAATCGAAAAAGAAAACAGTTTTGGTTGAAGCAATAAAAACTGTTGAACCAGAAAAAAGTTGATTGCACAACGTGGCCGCTAAACAATAATTAAACAATTGAATATGTATTATGCCGCCATATAACATAAAAAAATTAAAAAAAGAAAACAATTTCAGTAGGCTAAATAATTAAAAAAAAATGTTTTTAACAAAATGCCAGCTAAAAAAACATGTTCAGCACAAAAGGTAAAAACTATATTCGTTTGCAAGACACGAAATTACACAAATTCATTTGCAAAAATCTTACAATGAAAAATAATACGAGACATGTAACAAAGTGGGCAAAATGTATGAATTTCTGGCTTGAATGACAGCCTCCGTAAAACTCGTATTAGTGTCTGGCATCAAAGAAAGGCTTAACTTCTAGAGCGCAAAAGTCTTTTAAGGAATTCGCTGGCACCTGCAAATAACCCTTAAACCCGATGCAAAAACAGCAAATAATTGTTAACATTAAAATATGTTTTAATTATAAGAAGAAGAAAAATCAGAAAAAAACTAGCCATGCATACAAATGCTATTGCAACTCAGAACAGTGGGACAGAGAGAGGAGAGCCAAAATTGTCATTTAGTACTCGCATTTAGCTGCTGTAATTTAAGTAAAACTATTAATATATTGTTGTTGCTGAAACCGATCCTCTGACCCTTAAATGGTTCTAGCAGTTGCTGCAATAGTTAAGTAGCAGTTGTTGTAGCAACATAATTTGATTAAATTTATTTAAAAAAAAAAACGTTTTTCTTAATTCTCCTTATGTTGAACAGATTAACTGCTGTTCCAGCGGCTGCTGCTGCCGTTGTTGTCGGCTACCACTTCCAACGTTTAGTGAAGCACTCATTGTCTTGTTGTTAATGCTGCCACTGAAGGCTTGTTTCTTTTTTTTTTCGTTGGGTTTCTTGAAAAATATCTCTTTTGTCCTGTCACTTGGTTGTTCCTTTAGTAGCAGCTTCAAAAGCCGTAGAGAAAAAGATTCCGAAAAAAAAACCTGAGAAATGTGAAGCGTATAAAATTCTATTTTGCATACATAAATTCATTGTACAGCAGCCAAGTATTTGAAAAACAAAATACACTGAGCGAATACATGTTTGATGGTTGAACACATCCAACGAAGACAACAATTTCGTTCAGCGATTTCTCAGCGATGTCGATGCGACGGCTTTTCAATATTGGCAGCAACTGGGTTGTATTCTCAGCAACTTCTCCAATAACGATTCCACGATTTTACATAATCATTTTCTTCACTTTCTCAACATTTTCATCGATTGTTGATGTATTAGGGGCGTCTACGGCGAACGGAGCATTCATTCATTCATACACATCTTCTTGACCGTCTTTGAAAAGCTCCTACTACTTATTAAATATCTTTATTACTAAAAGTACCCTATTGTTATACCCTGGTGAGGGCTAACCTTTATATATTCAGTTAGTTGCCAACTTTTCCGAAAAATGTTGCCAACAAACTGAAATCCTTATTGGCATATCCATATCCATATGTATTTAGTTTAGTGAAAGCCCAATAAGAAAGATTTGCCAACAAGATCTTCAGAAATATTTCTCTCAGTGTAATTAACTGCTTGTTCTTCCCATTTTTTTTATTAAGGGAAAAATTTCAATGCTATTTGTGAGCAACGAACTTTTTTCTCATTCGAAGCTGCTGCTACTTGCGCCCCTCTCCCGATCAATTTTGTGTGTTTTTGCCTGGCTTTAGTTGATGATTTTGGTCTGAGAATTTTTCGATTTTATTTAAAATTCAGCCTAGAAAACTGCTTTTCTTAAAAAGAGCTACAACGTTTTAATGTTTTGCTCTCGAAATGAAACTTTTTCAAGTTCAGACATTGCAAAAGATCAGCTCGTATTCGATTTGTTGTTATTTTTTAAATTTGTTTTTTTGGCGTTCTGGCATTTCTGCTGTCAAATTTAAAGTTGTTGTATGTTTGTGAAGCATTTACTTTTGTTTGTTTGTTTACACATACACACACATATATATATATATATATATTTCTTGGCCACCACTTTTGTGCAAAAGACCCTGGCTGCCATTTATTTTCTTAAGTTCGTTTTAAATACACGTTTAGTTTTGTTAAATTTCTGAGCTTTTTCCAAAGAATTGCATGGATTTTTTTCCCATTTTGCAGGTTGTATGTTTTCAATAAATCTTTGAGTTTTAAACTACAAGTGTTCTTTTAGCGGGGACCTTATGAGCTGCATTGTGGTGGCTGTTTTTGCTGGCCGAACAATTATTTGTAGCATTTAACAAGGCAAATAGATACTAGAAGTCACTAATTATCCCCCCAAAAACATTCAGTCAGTCTGTCTGCCAACCAGTCTTAGCCAATGTACAGACATACACATGTACATGCCGTGTGTACATGTCATGATTAATACCCAGTCATTATTTGTTGGCGGATATTTCTTCTACTTTTTTTCGTCAAGTATTTTTCTAAAGAAAAGAAAAACTGTTTGGCTGTTGGCGGAAAAAAAAGGTTTCTCGATCATCATCAGCAGCGTTACCTCGAACGTTGTTGTTTGTCGTTGTTGTCGTTGTCGTTGTCGTTGTCGTTTTCATCGTCGACGTCGTTGTCGTCATCTTTTGTTTGGGTGTTTGAGGAAAACGAATTTGTTTGTGTTTAAAAGTTAACAGCCAGTAATTTAATTACTATAAATACTGACTTTATGAACTTTTTTTTCTCGTTAGTTTTTATTTATTGTTTCTGGAGTTTGCGAGGAAATGAGCCGAAATATGCTGTAACATTTGCAGAATAGTTTGAGTTTCATCCGGCTTCAACTTTCAGCAAGAACTCAAAAGTTTATTTTGCGGAAAGCAGAATTAAATTTTGAAACGAGAAATATTTTTCAACTAACGATTTATTACAGTCTTCACATATCAGCACATACATACACTTACAGCTTTAATTTCTTGATTGAAGCGCATGAAACAAACTTTTTTTTGGAAATTTTCCTTAAAGACTTTCTTTTTTCATGAACTCATCGACAGCAATATTTTCTGTGCGAAAAATATTTGACAGCAATATTTTTCTAAAGAGAACATTTTTTGAACATGAAAATTGTAAAAATTGCCGATTCTAAAATGTTTTATAAGAAAGAATATTTACACCAAAAATTTTTTCTGTGGAAAAATCAGTGAGATTAAAACTTTTCTTCAGCAAATTTATCGATACCAATAATTTTTATACAAACAATTTGGATTTTTTTCTGTTGAACTGAATTTGGGATATTTCTATAGTTATATACGTTTTTATATGTGCAACTTTATATGTCAACAATAATGTGATTAATTTTGTATGATACGATGGATTGGAAAAAGATTATATACAAAAGAGATTATTAAAAAATATTTTACAAAAAACGGCCATAAAAAGTTGTCTGCAAACAATTTGTTGGCAGAAAAATTAAAACAAGAACAAACTTTATATCTTGGAATTTTATCGACAAAAAATCTTTTCAATAAAACATTTTTCTACAGAAATTATATAGATAAAAATTTATTTCTGTAGGAAATTTAGCGATAAGAAATTCTTTGTTATTGAATATTTATCAACAACTTTTCTGAGACAAAATGCTGGTAAAAAATTTGCCCATTAAAAACTGCTTCCACTGAAAATTTATCGATAAGAAAAATTTATTTAATCGATAAATTTTCTACCGAAAAATGTTCGATTACACAAAAATACTGTCGACCACCAAAACATTTATTTGGAACATTTATAGATAACAAATTTTTTTCATAAAAAATTGATGGCTTTTATAAATTGCCTTTTGCTGGCAACGTTCTGGGCCAGCACTGCCAAATTAATATACAAATAAGTAACCCATGAATTATTGTTTTAGAGTTTTAATACAATTCAGTCATTTATTTGTTACTTTATTTTCCTGCAACGAAAATATTCTTATTTGCAACAAAATAGTTTTGACTTTTCCGCATGTCTAAATTGTGGAAGGAAAAAAGTGAACATCATTCAGGAAACGAAACCGAAACAGAAAAGAATTGGTGTATTGTTGTCTTTGAATCACGTTTCTAACATTTTTATCAACCAAATACATAAAACGTTAGAAACAGCAACGACTATTTAAATATTAAAGAACGGAAAAATATGTAGTCTTGGTATTAACTTCAGTTAAAAGTATTTGGAAATGTCTTCCATCTAACACTATTTAGAATTAAGGTTGTTTGTTTGTTGGTTTGTTGGTTTGTTTGTTTTCGGTTGTTTTATTCGCTTTTCCAGCACCATCTTCATGGACTTCTTGTATTATTTTCTTAGCGGAGTTTTTTGTTTTCTAAATGCTGGATTTTTACATAAAGCTAAAAAGGTGGCTTCAACCACATAACAAGCTAAAGGTTAACACTTCCTTTTTTCAAGCAAGCAAAAATCTCCAGCCCGGCCGAAAAAGACACACACAAACAGAAAAACAAAAGGCCGAAAACACCAACAACTTTGAAGAACAGAAACCGATTCAACTTTACATTCAAATATTACATGTTCACCAATTACACAGAGAAAAACACAAAAACTATTTTAGCCGAGTCTTAGTTGAAGCTAAAACAAATTAATTTAAATCATTTAAAGTTCTTTGATAGTTGAACTTTTCTGTGCAAAATTGCATAAAAGTGCCCACGGATTTCTCTCAGTGTTCTTGCACATTTTTTCCCAAAATTGTTGTTTTTATGCGTTTTTGCTCATTTATTTGTTTTTGTTGCGAACCACATTAACAATAATGAAAGAAAAACAAAACAACCGCGTGCAAATGATGCTATTTAAAGCGGCGTTTAAAATTTAACTAACGAAAAAAACGTTATCTAGGCTTTTTCTGTGCTCTTTTTCTTTTCTTTTTTGTTTTGCTTTTGCCATTTTGGTTTAAACTAATAGTTTAGGCAAAAATTGGCAAAAAACAAATAAGAAACCCCCTCTTTACAAACAAACCGCAACTATGCAAAACACACAACTAAAATTTTTAAGTCTTACAACCAAAAAAAAATATACAAACAAAATCGCTTTTATCGATTTAACAATTTGGGCTGTTTATGGTATTTTCGGCAAAATTTCTTAATGCTTTCAACTTTAAATTGGAAAGAAACCCCTGAAAGAGACAAAAACTCCTGTGGCATCAATAGGAAAGTTGAAAATTGTTCGAAAACTATCTAAATGAAAAACAAAATATCCTCATACCCAAAACTGTGCTATTAGACTAATGTTGGAAAAATGTATCAAAATTTGATAATTTGATTTGATTTGATTCTAATTTGTTGGCCAATTTATAATATTCCTTAAGTGTCTTTTTTAAAAAAAAAAAAGTTCTTCCTGAAAAACCATTAAATGAAAATTGTGAAAATTTTTATAAAAGCAAACAGTCTATACGAACAGGATCGATAATAAAATTAAAAAAAAAATCATCTTTAGAAAAATGATTGCCAACGAAGTTTTTCTATAGAAAAATTATTGATAATGGAATTTCTGTTCAAAAGGATTATAGAGAAGAATGTTTTTCTAAAGAAAATTTTAGGGCAACAAAGTATTTCTACGGAAAAATCGTGGAAAAAAAACTTGTGGCAAGAAAATGTATCGAGAATATTTTTTATAAAAATATTTATTTTTCAGAACAGTAATATTTTTGACTGCTGAATTTTTCAATAAAACATTATTGATATCAAATTCTTCTTTAACAATAATGAACAAAATTTACCAAAAAAAAAAAATTGTGTTATTTTTCAATAGAGAATTTTTGCTACCAATAAATTTCTGTTAGAAAAATTTTAATACTAATTATTTTTGTATAAAAAAATTCGAGGAAACGATATTGTTTCTTCAGAAAAAGTTTTATAACCGATTATTTTTGTTTGTAATTAAAATATTTGGATATCAGTTTTCCCTTTATAAAAATTTTTTTTTTCTTCTTTGGCACAAACATTTTGCGATTAATGCTGTGATTTTTTTTTAAAAAAGCTTTCACGATCGATAATATTTAATAGAAAATATGTAAAAATTATCCATAGCAAAAGTTTTTTAAAAGAAAATTATCAATAAGGAATTGTCTATAAAGTTTTTTTCTATTAAAAATTATCGCAAAAAAATGTGTCTATCGAAAAACTATCGATTGTGGAAAACAAAACTTTTATATGGAAATGTTATAGTATATAAAAGTTTCTAGAGCGAAATTGTCGATAGGAGTTTTTATTTTCCACAGCAGTCGGTAATTTCTTACATATAACAGGAAATTTGTTAATTTAGTTGGAAGGCTGTGAAGGAACCGACGCTTGTCTCTACTGATGTGTAAGATTCCGAACACGTGATTGCAGCGATACAAAAAATCATCTCTTGATTCCAAATTAATTCGGACACCCTTGAAACTCATCCTAAATGTTGGCTAAAACCTAAAATCTTTGTACATGTAGTACATGGTTTTGATTTCAGCACCTTTACAGACTTTTGACTAAAGTTTACGAAAAAACATTAAAGCATTTGTATACTCTTCGAGCCATCATTCCATTATATTTGCCGTTATGTTTGGTAACCGTCCCTCACGGTCACATCTTACCCAACACTAAAGTTGCTGCATGTTTCCAATAAAATGTCTTTTCTTTTTATTTTCCAACTGGCCCGTAACTTTTTCCGCTGTCTGTTTTTGTTTTAAAATAACAAAAGATAGAAATCCGTTAAAAATAACAGCAAGAAATAGAAAAAAGGAAAACAAAGGAAAAAATTAAACAAAGATTTTGCAAATGTGATTCTTTGTGGCAGTTATTTGGGACAATATTGTTTAACAGTTTCAGCGATTTTTTCTTTACGTTTTTTGCTTTTCTTTTCTTTCTTTCTTATAAAAGACTTCCATCTATTTAATTTTCGGTTTTTGCATTTTGTCACAGTTGAGCTGAGGTGAGTTGATGATGTTGGCGTTTACAAAATAGTTTTTAATTTTTTTTTTCCTCCTTTTATACAAGTTGACTTTAGTGTTAAATACTGTACATTGAGTCAGTAACATTCCTTCAGTTTTATTTTTTTTTGCTCTTTCTTCTTTTTTCAGCAACAACTTGTCTGTTAAGGAAATTTCCTCAAGTTTTTCTTTACACCTCAATTGCCTCGTATGAAATTACAAACTGTTAAGCTTTTACTAATACGATTTTATGCTCGTATTGTAGCAGTTGCTCTGCCGAGAGTTCAAAGTGCTGGTGCTGTTTTCAGCTTAAACTTTAGATTTCCAAGATAAAACATTTTATTTGGTAATTAGTTGTTTTTTATATGCACGATATTGAAATTTAGCAAAATCGCTCTTTTTCATGCATCCTCGAACCTTCGAAATGCATTTCAACTGAACAGCCAGCCGGCAACTACGCCACTTAAGACAAACAACAAACAACAAAAAGCAAAAATAAGAAATAAGAAACGTATAAAGTAAATAAAACAACAACGAATTTGTTAGCGATAGTATTTAGAGATTTCGTTTTGTTGGTTGGCAAAATATCCGTTATCGTTTGTTAATTTAACAAGTTTAGAAACATGTTTTTAGCACCCCCCGAATGCAGATAAATTTTCATTAGAGAAAGTCTTCAAAATTAAATGGTCTAAGGAACGAAAAGGTCCAAGGATTTGCATTTGCCAACTTGTTGGAGAATCTTTATCTTATACAACAAAAAACATTCGCTGACGTCTAAGTTCAAGCCGCAAGAGTTGATTATTTCAGGCGGAAAGCAACGATGGAGATGGGTTGAAGCTTTTCCTAATTTCATTTCAAGTCTATTTTAAGCTGAAAGAAAATTAACGGTAATTCTTTAATTAATCAAATCAAGCCGTAAGCAATTCCTACAACTCCGAAAAAAGCGCATGCCGTAGTTACAAGGAACGTGGCAAAAGGTTTATCTTTAAAAAAATTGTTTTCATTAAAAAAATTGTTTACCACAAAATAGTTTCTTGTCCATTTTAGTAAAAAAGAACTATAAAATTTGAATCTTAATTGAAAAAAATAAAAAAACATATCTCGCCTATTTCTTTATACAAAAATTTTTCGGTAACAAAATTATTTCACCCGAAAAAATTCTATACAAAATTTATTTGATATCAAGAAAATTATCATTAACAGAATTTTTATACAAAATTTTTTAATATTCAAATTTTAATATATTTTAATATATAATATACAAAATTTTTTAATATTCAAAACTTTTTTGTGGAAAACTTTTTAATAATAAAACTTTTTATGGAAAACTTTTTAATATGAAAAATGTCTTATGGAAAACTTTTCAATAATAAAACTTTTTATGCAATATTTTTCGCTATCAACCGTTTTTTATAACAGTTTTTTGATATAAAAAATTTTTAATACAAAATTTTTCAAAATAAAAAAATTTTGCAACATCAAACAAACTTTTAAAGCAAAACTTTTTGATATTCAACTTAAATTTTTCCATATCAAAAATTTAAAAAAAAATGTATCAATAGTACAAACTTTTTACGGAAAAAAATTTTTATACCAAATTTTTCCATATTAAACATTTTTATGGAATATTTTCGGTAGCAGCATTTTTTATTGAAGACTTTTCGATATCAAAAATATTTTTATATAAAATTTGTCAACATTATTATTTTATGCAAAAATTTTCTATATTAAAAACTTTTTTTGTAGAAAGTTTTAATTTTTTAATTTAAAAAAAAAAAAAATTTTATGTGGCAAAAATTTTTAGTATTAATTAATTAAAATAATTAAAATCCTGATTTAATGCACATATTTTTGTTAAGTTATAGATTTAGCAATTCTCCAAATCTATAAGGCGTTAATTTCCATACAATCCCACATACATAAATTTACTCTATAATTTTATAATAAACGTCTGCAAAATATTGCAGTCAGTCGATTTTTCAAAAACTTTAGAAATTTTAACGAATTAATGGTGAACAACACACCAACAAAATATCAACTACCATTTTTTTTCTTTGGTATTCAATAAAATAAAAAATAAAAAAAAAACTAAACAGAATTTAACCCAAATTAATTGAACACTTTAGCGGAAAAAATTAAAACTACATGAATTTGTGTGCGAGCACTATATCTATTCGATATTACGCTTAATTCGAAACGACAAAATAGAGACGAAATTGTGTGCAGCCGCCAAACGGTGCAAATGAACACAATATGCTGCATGGCACACAAAGGGGAGGGAAGGGAAACGACGACGAAATAACGCAAACGAACGCAAAAATGAAGACAAATTTTTGTGAAGAAAACAAAAAGAACAACAAGAAAACTTTAATAGCAAAATAGATTTTTATCGAAACCAGCATATTTAATGCCAAATTTGTTTTATGCAAATTCAAATGTAAAATGAAATGCGAAACGCCAGCGTTTAAAAATTTACAATAAATGTTTAAGTTCGCATAATGAAAAGCGAAGGAAATACTCAGAATATCAGAAGTAAAAAAAAATTGGTTGACTAAAGACTGGCAGTACACGGAGAAAAATTTAAAAAGGCCGCCTGAAGCTGAAGCGGTGAATTTCTCCAGGTGGTTTCTGGGAGAGCCGCTTACAGAGTGGTAAGACTTTAGTTCCCAAAAAACAAAAAAACCATATTTATCAAAGTTGATTTGTCTAGATTTTGCATTTAGCGCTCTCTCTCTCTCTCTCTCTTCCGCTCTCGTTTGCCATAAACGTTACTAACTGCTTCATAACTGAAGTTTAAACTGAGTTTCGAATGTATTTTAAAGCAAATTTTCCCCCCAAAATCCTCTTCAAATATATTTCAAATGCATTTTATATTCAGTGCAAGTGGCAAAGCAAATTTTTTGAGGGTCAGTTAAAACCCACCTCAGCCCCTCTCAGTCTTTCTGCCCTAAACTTTAAACCAAATGAGTGTTATTATATCGTAGTCGAAATTACGAGTATTTTCCATGAAATTACTTAAATTTTCTCAGCGTAGAAATTTTTGTTGAACTGTTTTCAGTTTTGTCTTTCTTGTTTTCTGCCCAGACTGCACTTGGCAGTTAAAAAAGTGGCATTTGTTAAATTGATGTTTAACCTTGAGTTTTTTTTCCCCTGTTTTTCTCTGTTTTTTTTTTTTTTGCTGTCGACAAAATTCAATATCTCAAGTTATTGATACTTAAAAAGCAGTAATCAGCCTCTTTCTAAATGAAAGCAGTTGGTGTTAGAAATCTTAGCAGAGAAAAGCATAAATTCGATTCTTAGCAGCAAAAAAAAAAAACCAAACAACCAAAAAACGGGGGGGCAACTCAAAACTTGTTATAATGCCACAAAAGTTGTTGAAAGTGATATCGATATCGATGCAACGGCACAGAAGTTTGGCAATCGATAGTTAATTTAAGTATTTTATGGTTGTTTTTTATGCAACAAGTTGCCTATTGACTGCAGTGTGGTAAGTGTGAAACGTTTGTCAATTTCTAGGTGTACGAGTGCTTTATAAATGTCTGCAATTTTAAAACAACTGCTGCCGTTTGGCGTTGTTTTTCCCCCCCTCTCTTATGTATATGCAAAATTTTGCACTGCGGCACGGTGTTTTAAAGCATGCAACAAATTTGATTCTTAGTGGCATCTAATGTATTGACTTTTAACTCCAGTGGTAGCAAGTTGTGGTAGTAGCTGTTATAAAGCAGGTACGAGGCTGGTAAATGCTTATTCAAATAACTTGTCATGCTTAATTTAAGATTTCAAATACTTGATAAGGGATTTATTTTTTATTTTTCATTTTTAATTTTTTTTTGCTCTCTGTTCGCTTAAATATTTAAACGAATTTTGCGGTTTGTGGCAACATCTAATCACAGTTTTCGCAGAGAATGCTACAATTACTTATTGCTTATTGCGTTTATTATTATTTTATTATTTCGTTTTGCATTTGAAATGTTGAAGTTGTTGTGGCGGCTGCTGAAAATTTTATTTGAGCCACATAATTTAAAGTCTTTTAAACTATTTGCAATTGTCTGTACTGGCGGTCTGTGCATGAGTCGCACTGTGTGTCTTTCGGCTTGTGCTGATATATCTCCCCACCCCCTTCCCCCCAACATCCAATTTTAAGATTAATAATGTTGCTGTGGCTCAAATTGATCATGTTTGTTCATGCTTCTAGGTCAGATTAATCTTCAAGATTGACTGGTGTTTTACTTTTTTTTTTTTTTTTTTTTTGGCCAAAAAAATATTTCATCTGTAGAATTGCAGTTTTAACAAGTAACTTTTGACATGTCTTGACTTCAATTCAATGTTAGAACTATTTGTCAGCCCAGCAGGAAAATTACTTCAAAGTTAGTCCAAAACTCCAAAACGGTTTATCGGACTTTGTGATTTCAAAATAATAAATGTAAAGAAAACAGCTGTTTACTGGTGATTTACAGAACTGCAGAAAATCACGTATGTGGTTTGAAATCGAGTGATTTTTAGAACAGACCTCATACACAAATATCGACAGTCTGAATCTGAATACTGGCAAAATTTCCACTGGCCCTTCTACTAACCATATTGATTTCCACTGAACTCAATCGTTTTGGTGAACTGCGTGTTGTTGGCAAATGCATGTTTGCGTGTTATTTTTCATATTTTCGGCTGTTTATTTGGTGTTCATGAATTTAATCAAATTTTTACTCAAAGGAAATTATCTGATTTCGTCATGGAGGAGAAAAAACACCGAACATATTCAATTGCTTAATTTAAGTTTATTGATTGAACAAACAACAAAAAACTAGGCAGTAGATATTAAGTGTTTAATTTGGCCTTTTCGTTTTGGTATCGTAACATTGACCTCTGGCTCAGATATACTAATTTTAGCTTAAGTTTATTTAACATTTTGAGATAATTCGCTGTCAACGAGGTAGAAATATTTAAGTCTAATTTGTGGATTTACTGCAGATCAGTTTTAGTTGTTAAATTCATTTGGCTGTGAATATTTAATTTATAGCGTTCAGAAAGTGACACTTTGTTGAACTACAAACTTTTAAGACTAGAACATTTTATATACCTATTTTTTATTCTTAAAATTTTTTCACTAAAATTTCACAAAAAAATTTTTTTCAAATAAATTGTTAAAAATTTTTTGAATGCACTTTTTTCATTTCAAGACAAAGTTTAACTGATCTTACCTTTTAACTTTTATTCTCATATACATACATACATTCATACATCTGTAAAAGTCCACACGTTATCACACATACCAAGTCCAGTAAACTTCTTCTTCCATAAGAATTTCCATATTGAGAAGAGATAATCTTCCTTTGACTGCCCCAAAACTCTACAGTTTTAGTGAAAACTTTGCTCTCGAAATAGCAAAATTTTTATATTGTTCTTGTCACAACTTATGTCGACTTAAGCACTTATTACTTTTTATCACAGAATTATTTATGACTATGATGTACCGCACAAAACAAGAGCTTCAAGATCAAAGTAACAAAAAATTTCAATAAGTAAAATAAAATCTATAAATAAATTTTTAAAAATGAAAATTTTCCCCAGAAATATCTGGGGAATATTTTTATAAACAAATTTTCTTTTAACAAGTTAGAATTTTGCTTAACAAAAATTTTTTATATGGAACAACTTTCTAATAATCGCTTATCGAACTGTGAAAAAAACTTTTTTGTTTGCCAAATTTTCCAATGGAGAATTTCGCTTCTCCTGCGAATTTTTCGATATCAAAGTCGCCAAATTATTCTATACAATAAGTAGACTTTATCAAATATTTCTATAGAAAATGTATTCATTCATTTTTTATTCCCGTGTAGATATTACAAAACTTAATGCTTTTCAGGAAATTTATTTTATAAAATTTTTCTATAAAAAAATAAATAATTGCACGCAAATATTTTCCATGAAAAAAATTTCATACATACATAATAAATACGAATATGTATGTATTTATGTATATAACAGACATATTTATATAGTTTTGTAGGATATCAATATCTTAATTGTAGAATTATTGATGGCTACACGTTTTGTTTGAAAACGTCTTTTTTTTAATATTTAAAAGAAAAATGTTAATTTGATAAATTTCGAAGCCTAATCATTAAACTTAATATAAAGTCTATTAATATCACGTTTAAAGGTCTTTAGCGAACATTTTGGCTGAATAGTTGCTCTATGTTTAAGGTGTTGGCTAAAACCGTATCCATTTTTTACCTTAAACATTATGAACATCTGTTATTGATGTGAGTTCCAGACAATAGACTTAAGTGGAAGAAAGCACTGAACAGTTTTCAAATTTCTTAATATTTGCATCCATATTAATCTTATCAAGCTCAAATTTCAAATTCTATATTTTGCAAATGTAAAAAAAAAAAAACAAATAAAAAGCCTCTGCTACAGCTGCACTTAAAGAGAGAGTTTTCCGGTATCAGTTCAACTATTTTATGCCGCAAAAAAACGAGAAAAAAAACAGAAACGACAAACAAAACCAAAAGAATTATTTATCTCTAGTAACATTTTCCTTTGAATAGTAAGAATAAATGAAATCAAAAAAATCAAAAAAAATACATTAAATAAATTGTAAAATCACGATGTTGCAACAACAGAAAACACAACTGCAACAGTTACAACAACTGAAATACAAACAGTACAAAATAAAAGACGAAAAAGGAAAGAATTATGGGTGGAAAGCAGGGAGTCGAGGCGACAATCGGTTTAGGCTATATGTATAAAATCAATCGAGCAGTTCCAGAAATCGCTAGGAAATATAATAAACTCGGATTGTCCACGGGAATTCATCAAAATAAAAACGGATGAGGAGAACAACCACAACCATTTTTTCACGGCCAATGATAAATAATAATTTACGGCCAAAGCCAATCGATAGTCGCCGTTGCAAAATGCTAACTTTTTAAGAGTCACAGCTATCACAACAACAACAACAACATGATTTCATTAAGGTCGAGGTTATGCAAACAATCACATGCAATCTGTGCGAATGTTAAAAGAAAAATAAATAAAAACATTTAATAAACATTGTGGAAGAAAAAAGAAGAAGAAGAAGAAACGTTACTACCGCTCATAAGAATGCTGAAATTGTGTCTTTTAGCCAACGTCACAGCAACTACTGTTTATTTTCCTGACTGCAATTGCTGGCAGAAGAACGAGGAGAGAGAAAAGCCCAGCCACAATATAACCAACAAACGACAGCATCACAACAAATAATCTTGAGCATGAAAAGCAGTTAACAATCGCCAGCCAGCCAAACTGTAACACACACACACACACACACACAGACACAGACACACCGCCGCAGCAAGAAGCCCACAGCCAAACAAACTGTGCAAACGAATTTCAAACTTTCATCCACCACAGCGATGAATATGAATGAATGAATGAATGAAAAGTTGTTTATGAATTTTACGCCGTCTACCAACGACCGACCACCATTCATTCGTTCGTTCCTTCTGAATTGTTATATGAGATGTGGACCATATATTTAAGGATTTTTTATTTTCAATTTGCTGCAAACGATTATGAGAATAGCACAATCTAGGGAACTGCACCGTTCGAATCAAAACCATTAAAACCGAAACGTATTTCATGATACACACACACACACACACACACACACATACAAATAGGAAATTATTAGATACAAGAAACAAACAAACAAACGAACAAACAGACGGTTACAGAAGTGTGCTAATTTTTCGAAGATCAATAAATTAAAAAAAAAAAAAGTAGCTTAAAAGCCAAATATGAAGCAAAGCAACAGACTTCCTTAAGATCGCTTTGGTTTTGTGCTGTCTTGCGTACAAAATTTTTAGGACACAACGAGCCACGAGTATTTATCTGGATTTCCCACGATTATAATTTACAAAGAACACCATTTCAGAAAGGAAATGTTTGTGCCGCAATTTGTCCAGTTCTTGCAAAACGAATTCATATCTTGTACACGATGAAACTAAAAACACGTGCACATGTTCTACGTACTTTGAGAAGTGCAGATGTCAAAGGTTATATAAGATTTACTCATACATACATACATGTGTATCGGACAAGTAGACCTTGACACGTGATTCGGTTCATGTTGCTCCTTATTGCTGGAACTTCAGTTTCGTCTAGTAGAAATACATTCGCCTTGATCTTTTGCCGGTTAATTGATCTGAGGATTCTAAAGGCTATAAATGGGCCACTAATAATGGCGATTTTGACCAAAATTTCAGAAAGTATTTTATTATTATCACATTCAGAAAAAACTATACAAAAAAACTAAATTTTTACGATTTTCCTATATAGTTTTATAATTCAAAAAATTGCCTAAAAAGAGATTTCAAAACCCAAGATTAAAAATAATATCCTTATAAAAATATCAGTGTTTTTTTATTATGCTTAAAAATTTTTTTAATTTCTTTTCGGTTTTATTTGCCGCTAAACACAAATTTTCTGCAATAAATTTACTTCACCAAAAACGAATTTAAATATTATAAATTAAGTTCTAAAATATATTTAAAACTACTATTAGAAAAGTAACTTGAGAGCAGCAAATTTTGTTTAATTCAATGCAGTTTTTATGTCCGGTGATTTCATGCAACCTCATTGTCCTTTTCCCATTTGAGGGTTGTGTTTAAATTTTCAAAAAATCAATATATCTACATTGAAACAATCATTACTTTTATGCCGGAATTTTAAGGGCATAATTGAGTACTCGGTACTTCATATGAGATATCAGTAAGTTTCTAGAGGCATTTTTAATCGTTTTAAGAATTTCTAAGTGGATTTTTTTTTTAGCCAAATCTTTGCTTTCGCTCAATGTTTGCAAGATCCTACAAAACACTACGCGATAAGACAACCCTTCACTTTAGCTCCAACCTCTTTAAAAAACGTTAAGAGTCATAAGTTTCATAAGTAGCACAACTTTCGTGTAAGTTTTATTTCTTGTTTCTCTTTGAGAACTTTTAAAAAGTATTGATCCAATTTTGTCATTCCACACAATTGTTTTCCCACATCGTTTTGCCTCTAATGCCCCAGACACGTTGGTTTTTGTACAACTCATAAGTAGAAAATATTTTCTTTTTCTATAGCCGATCTTTTCACTCTAGCGATTCTAATGACACAGAAATCAGTTTCAGCAAATTTTTTGTTTGAGCTGAGACATTCTGTACGTTCGCTCAGCTTGGGAGACGATGTTACTCGTACCATCATGGTTAGATGTTGTTAGATCCTTAACAGCAAAATGCGTTGCCAAAACAATGGCTAAAGCATCGTTATTCGCTGGCAAAAAGATAAAGTAACAACAATAATAATAACAACACTAATGAAGTTGATGGTGGTAGTGTTGGTGGTGTTGGTGGTGTTGGTGGTGTTGGTGGTGATGTGCCGGAGACTGACTGATAATGATGATTTCAGCAAAGCAGCACAGCACGATTATCTCGTTCTTCCTCTCAATAACTTTTAAAGAAAATATGTGTCAGCTCTAACAATCTACACACTGATTTAAGTATCTACGATTTTAGTCGGTTTTTTTTTTCTTATTTCTAACTAAATACATTTTATTTATATATTTGTTGTTTGTGTTAAGTATCGAAATAAAAATACGCCTACTTCTTATTCGTTGAACAAAACATTTGTGTACTTAAATTACACAAAATAATTCACAAAACGTGATAAACAATTTTTTTGTTTGTTTTTGCTTAAACTGTTATTTTGCCATAAAATATAATCAATTATTATTATGAACTTTTCGTTAAATCAAAATGGCAACAATTTCAGCTGAAATCCTAATATATAGATATTTGGTTTTAATGAAACTAAAATTGTAAATATTCTTATAATCATACAGAGGTCAGGAAATGCTTATTAATTTAAGTACTTTTCCAAAAAAAAAAAAAAAATAAAAAAAAAGGCGAAACTTTTGCCATTGACCTCTTACGTGTTGAAACGAGCAGGCGATTTGGCGGGAGGAAAGTATAAATTACATTGTTGCAATTCATTCGTCTTGTAAAGTGGGTTTTTTCGATTTTTTTCACTTTAAAACAAAATCATACAATTAATTAAACTTAAACCTATTTCACGGACACTTTATTTAAGTTTTATAACCTTTGCTTGAACAGCAATCAACCTCTCAATGCAACAATTTAATGAATTAAAGACGGAGAGAAAAGTGCTTCGAAAATACTACAGACTGCTGGCATAAAATGAGGGAAAAAAATTCAATCATACACTCGAAAATTATTGTTTTGGTTTCTTCCAATTTTTGCTTGTATTCGAAGAAATTAAAAACAGTTATTTTTATTAAGCAAAATTCTTTTAAGTGCATCTAAGTCTGGCGCTGGCAAGTTTACAATTACGCTGCAACTACGTAACTCATTAGCAGCTATTAGCGTTGCAAGTTGCGTGAGTGTTTAATAAACAATTTGTATTGAAATTTATTTAAAAAAAAAACAAATGGTAGATTCCATTTCATGGCCTATACAAACGGGAAACAAAATGGACGTTTTCACGGTTATGAGAAAATTGCCGAATGCACAAGAGCCACCGCTGACTAGACCCGAGCAAAGTATATGCTCACATTTGGATAGCAAAGCAACGAAAATGATACTTTCGCTCTGTAGAAAATTCATACCTATGAGCTTCCTTATTGGCACAGAGCACTTTCAAATCGTATAAAAGTTTAAACGTTTCACAATTGTCGAGATTTTTGGCGACTCGCCCGAATGTTTGTTCTCTTCACATAAGCGAGAAAATTTAAAATTCCCGCCAACATGAATATAATTCTTGAGAAGTCCATGTTCTAGCTGTTAAGTTTTCTGAAAAATGGGCTTGGTAACACGAAAACTTTAAATTGAACTATAAACTACGAACTTTCACCCAATAATGCCGTGTTTGGCCAGTGCAATGTAGAATCGTTTAGTAGTTTGATCCGAGGAAGAGGACATCCAAAAGTCCAGAGCTTGAGTAGTCAAAACAGCAAGAGGTTATAGAAAAAATGAACACAGAACTTAAGTGTTTAAGGACGTCCAGAATCTTAAACACCCTTCACCCTTGAACAATATCAATTTAGTAGTCAAAACATGATCATTTCTTGTGCCTGAATTCATAAAAGTTGTTCAGAATTAAAGAAAAGTTTCCCTGCCCTTTTCCTTGTTGCCTGGATTCAAAAAAGTTGTTCAGAATTAAAGAAAAGTTTCCCTGCTACATATTTGACTGAAATTTAGATGTAACATTTGTAAATTTCAGCTATTGATTAAATTTCTTGGGTGTAGCTTACGACCACCTACATAACCCTACTTTTCTTGCCAAACTATCTGCACCAGTATGTGGCACATATAATTCGAAAATATTTGGCTGACTGGTTCAAGTCCGTAATATACTTAAACATTATTACAGTAACATGTGGCATATATTTATTTAAGTTTTTGTTGTTTTTCTGTTTTTTTTTCTTGCTGATTTTATTCGTGTATCTGATGTTGCTGTTGTTGGTGGTACGAGGCAAACAGTGGTTGCTGGTGGAGGTTGTTTTAGTGGTAGTTGATTCTTTAATTCATCCTGTTGCTGACTTTGATCACCAGCTAATAACAACAACAATGATACGTTGGCAACAATTGTGGGTCATGTTATGGTTTTCGTAAATGAAGAGAACAACAAAAAAAATACCCACAGCAAGAACTAGAAGCAAACAAAAATAATATTAAAAAAGAAGAAGAAGTACAAGTAGTAGAAGTAGAAGCAGACGCAGACGCAGGCGCTGAAGAAAATGCTTAAGCTTTTGTGTTGTTGCTGCAAAAATATTGCTGCTACTCATAGAATGGTGTAATCAAGCTAAATTGTTATAAATCTAAACAAACAGCGTAAAAATGTTTAAATGTTAGAACCGTTAAAATGAAATGTATTGTATGAGTATCTGTAAAAATGTTTGGATCTGCTCGTAAAATGGTTGGTTTCTTTCTTTATGCTGCACAAAGTGAAATGAATGTTGTAGGGGATTGTTTTTTGTTTTCTGTTGCTGTCTTTTTTTTTTTTGCTTTGTTGCATTTGCAGAAATACAAATAACATCAATGAGCAACGAGTCTATGTTGCAAGTACGATATTTTAGAGGCCCACGTGTGTGTGTGTGGCAGTTAAAACGTTGCCAAAACTATTTTATGGTTCAATGTTGCCGTAATGAAACCAGTTAATCAAATATTTTTGTGTGTTGAAAAGATGAAAGAATGTTTTAAATTTGTTCCTTACTTTGGTTTTTCCTTCTGCTTCCAGAGAAAATGCTTTTGAACTTGGCATAATGATATGATAATGAAAAGCATTATGGAGTTAAAAAGATATTGTAGATTAGATTAAAAGATACTTTACGCTAACAAATAAATTCATTTCAATGCTTTCTTAAGACATATGAAAAATGGAATATATATTTCGTTTTAAACATTTTGGAAAGTTGAAAATTCTTTTACAAGTTCTACATGCAGTTAAAATTAATATTCTTTTGGCCAATTTCTGACAGCTGGGAAAGCTTTTAAGTTGAAAAAAATTAACAAACTTGATGAGAGTTTTTCAAGGAAAACCAGAACTAGAATTCACAAAAAATAAAATAGGTTGCTCTTTCAAATCAAGCCAAGAGAAAAACATTTCAAAATGTTTAGTGAATTAATAATTAAATTAATAATATATTTATATAATTAAATGTGGAAATATGCAAGTTTTTTTTTTGGTTTCATAATAGTGGAACAAAGAGCCAATGTTGCACTACTGAGCAGAAAGGCTTAATGAAAGGCTAAACTATAGAATAAGAAATAAAAACCGCCAAAACGGCAAAACAGGTAATAGCAAATAACTGTAAAAATAAGAAAACTAAACTAATAATGAATAAAATTGATACAGAAAGTAAAATGAAAGCATTTTTAACTAGAAAATGACGCGAGTTAGATGGTGAATTTGATGCTGTTGCACCGACCGCGAAACAATTCGTTGTTTACCCCCCCCACCCAGAGAATGAAAAGCAAACTTGAATATCTTTTGACATAAATAATAACCTCTAGAAAATTTAGGACTTTTTTTCACAAACCTTAAAGTACATTTGCTGGGTTCATATGCGGTGGGTAAATCCGGAATATGACAATTGCTGACACTCAAACCTGTATAAATATACTAGTTGTTTTATTGCCTACAATGGATATAAATGACAGAGTTACCAGCTTTGAGAAATGCGAAAACATTTTTAGATCAAGCTGGTAGCTTTTTAGATATTTGGCTCTAATTTTTGGTTCTAGTTTAAATTAGCCGGAAGTCTATACTGGAGATCAGCGAGAGTTCGAAACGGACACATTCTGCTAATAAATTAAACAACAGTTTATGTTTCAAATATATTTATTTTACACATTGAAGTTTTGCAATTCTCATTTATTTTGAAGATTTTGTATATAACAAGAAATGTTTTCTAACTTTTTCCAGCAAACATTGAATAATTAACAAAATTAGATTTTCTAAATCAACACACGCAATGGCAAAGCACTTATTCTAGAAAACAGGCTTGCACTTGTGAAACTCCATTACCAAATTTTTAATTTTTATGAAAAGAAAAAACAACAAATCCTCCATTCCGAAAAATCGTCTCACACCGAAAAATTATGGCTAAACCAGAAAACAGACACTAGACTTGAGCAAAACAAGAAAAAAGGAAACAGTAGCACAAAAATATCCAGAAATCAATGCCCTAAAGAAACATGTTGTTACTTTCAAAATGCTGGAGAAAAGAAATAAAAAATAAAATTGCAACGTCAAAAACTGCAACATGAAATAGAGAACAGCAAGAAAAAGCACTAAACAAGTATTTTGCGGAGCAAAAAAAAAAGAGGAAAAGAAAAGTCCTTCTATTAAAATCTTGTACTTGAATTATTTTTATTTATTACACAAATTTTTTTCGTATTTCAATTTTTCTGAACGTGCATGTGTCTGTGCGAAAAGTAAAACTGTCAAAAGGGAATTTGTTAATAAAACGTTTCGTATTAAAAAAAAATTGATTTTTGTCGTTTTTCCCCTTTTTGCTAAAAATTTTACATTGAATCGAAGACTTGCTGCTGCTAGATGATTGTCTGCTGTGTTCGGTGCCTTTTGCTTCGGTTTAGAAAAAAAAAAACGGTTTTTAAAGCAAACGATGCGCTACTGTTTTCAGAAAATTTCATGTTCAATTTCAATGTTATTGTCGTTACTTAAGTTTTTGTGCTTCCTTTTTTCAGCCTCTTCCAGTAGCCTGTGTCCTCACATGTTTCTATGTTGCATGCAATTGTCAATTGAATATATTGACATTTTACGCTGTTTTGCCTTGTTGCAAACCTGTCACTTATCATTCACTCAAAATGTTTTTGAGGTTCACTATTGAAACTGCCAGCAGCCTCAAAAGTGAACAAGAGGAAGCAAAATTGTTATGCAATTTTTTAGTTTATTTTTCGTCGAGTTAATGTTGATTTTAATAGAGATTTAAATATAAAGTTGTATGAACGTTAAACTAATTTAGCAAAAGTGTAGCAAACATTTCCTTTGAATGTGCGAATTTCTCTGCCAATTGGCATTCAGATAAAATTATATACAGATTCAAAAACATTCATTGGCACTTACATTTAGTGTGAATTTTCTTCGGTGTTGATGTTCGTGCAAAAATACACGGAATAGATTTCTTTTGTTAAAATTTGCTCAAGTTGTTTTAAATTTATGTGAAGAGACTTGTGTCGGAAGTTGTCGCAAACTATTTAAAGTATTGTTGTAGTAATAATAATATGGTTTCTTTCAGAAGGAATCTTGGAGGTGCCAACAATGTTTAATCGCTTTCAAGATTCTTTTATTGTCCTCCACAAATATTAAATTATTTTTGAAAGATTTCTAGCCACATTAATTGCATCTTATAGGTTCAAAAGCTGAACTTGATGTTATAACAATAATATTAACATTTAAGCCAATAATTTTTTTATCAGTTGCACTTTTTGTCATAAGACTTTCATTAAGTTCATCATTGTACATCATCAGTCTGTTAAAATATTTAGAAGAAACTTTTCTTCTATGAAAATACATTTTTGCGCGCTTAAATTGTTCATAATTGAACAAACAAATGAATACGTTAAATAGTCAAATGGTTGCAAGGTTCGACAGTGCGTTGTATTGAAGTGGTAATGGCGCAGTGAAACTTACACAAAAACATTTGTGTACTTGCAATTATACTCCTGTATATAAATGTGCAATATCCGGCACTTTGTGGCAGAAGAAATTTCGCAGCCATCCGAGAGCGGCTGGAAGATGACATGGGAAGAGCAACAATGTGTTATTAACACTTTTGCAGAAAAACAAGAACATGTTGGTAAACATCAGCGTTTAATCTCTGAACTGGTGGCCAGTCAAAAGATGCGATAGTTAAGAAACAACAAATTAAGCAACTGAAAAATATAGACTTTTTAACACCCTCATGCCATAAAAGGTGGCAACAACAAACAAAGTTTAAGCAGTGTTTGCTTACACGTCATCAAAGACATCAAAGAGCGTTTGCAACATCTATCACAACACATATAAGTGTGGATGTGTGTGCGAAGCTACGAAGGGGCAACAATTTCAAGCGAGGGTGGTTTACTTGTGTTAGCAATAATTTCACTGCAACGCGTGTCTATGATTAAAATGAAGAGCATGAATTTTATTAAATATTTTCAGTTTTCAATAATGTTTGCGCTATTTGAGGCAACATTTCTGACTACTTAATTTTTACACCAACAAATTAGCCCTCGTACATTTTGGTTTTGCACAACAGAACGATAAAAAATCTACAAAAAGTTGACTACAGCAAAATCAATCATTTTAAGTATTGAAAAGTTCATGAAAATGATTTACTCATTTGAAAAATGGCCGCAAGAGCGCCTTGAAGGGGGGAAATCCAAGCAGGACAAAAGCTGAATATGTTTTTAGAGCACAGCCGCAGCAAAGACACCTGCCCATCTCGATAATAGTTTGGGCCAGTTTTTGCCCGACATTATTCAAGGCTTGGGAAAGCCCATCCCACGTTATGCCTCCGTCCCTGCCCAAACGAATTATAAATCAGCTGGATCTTTGGCGCAATAGGAATAAACTTAAAGCGGATTCATCATCATCATCCTCATCATCAAGGAGACATCATACATGTTCGAATTATATCTTATGTTCTAGGTTGTCTCTGGAGTGTGTAAAACTTTTGTTGTTCCTCTTGCATTCTAAAACAACCAGATAGCATGTGCGTCATCATTAAAGCGACAGCTACATGATGCGTATGCACACAAAACTCTACATGAAATCTTTCCAAAACCAACAACTAAAGAAAACTTTGCGAACTTACAATCAATGTTCACATTAAATAAGAACAAAAAAAAAATCATTAAACAACAAAATTAAATACAAACGAAATACAAAGACATGTCTTCAAAATAACTTAAGAAAAATAAAGTTAAGCTTCAAAAGTATCCTTAATATCCCCAGGGACACATAAGAGTACCTTCTTTGCCGGAAAAGCTCAGGCAACTTTTTTTCAGGCCATTTTGCAGTGGTTGTGTTTTTTTTTTCTTTTCTTTTACTTTAAAGTTAATACTCACATTAAACGAGTCACACAGTCACTCAGTCATATTTTTCGCAAACGGCAAAAAAAGGAAACCTGGTAAAAACACTAAAAGAAATTCTCAGTTCCTACTGAAAGTAAAGATCCAAAAATTTATAAGGCTTGAAAATAATAGATATCTGGCAAACTGTTACTAGTCGAACGTAACGTAAGTAATACGCAATGTTTACGCCTCACCATCGCCCTGTTGTTTCTCCACTATTACGAACACTGTTTTAAGCAATTCTGTGAAAAAAAACAGGCCCTGCTCGCTCGCTATTAGCACCAAAGCTATCATTTTGCTATTTACATATATCGCAGCAAGATCTTAACTGTTTTGCTGCGAATACATCACCTATCAGCACTCTTTTTTTCTCTATCAGAGAGAGAGAGAGAGAGAGAGAGAGAGAGAACTTAAGGTTTTTCGCAACATTCTCAGACTGAATTATATTAATTTTAACTTTTTATCCAGATCAGAGCAAACTCATATCTACAGGTGGAACCGAAATTACAATAAATGCAATAACAAAAAACAACATGGTATTTTTTTGTTGTTGCTTGAATTCATACAAGTTGCACATTTGGCGACTTCGCAAAAGCTACAAACTGAGGGCGCAGCTGATGGCATCCCCTTTTAGGAGTGAAATTTTCATTTTTTATATTTCGAGAACACTGAACGAAAATACATATTTTCATTTTCATCATGTTTTGCTGTCTGCACTGACCACTTAAACTGTTATGAGTTCGCCTTGAAAACATGCTGGCTTCAAATATCATGGACAGCCAGTTTTCCGCTCCGTGTATCAGCCACCAGAAAAATGAAGTATTAGACGAGTGTTAACATTCTAGATTGCGCCACAATTTTCACAATGACCAGTGTAAAATTTGCTGCAAAAGAACAAAGTGGAAAAAAAAACGGAAAAATATAGAAAAATAAGAGCCCAAAATAGCAGCAACAAACAGCCTTTGGCATTTCGATACACTTAACTGCACTTCATCAATTGCACCAAAGACGTGCGCTCGCTCAGTCGTTTGTTGTCGTCTACAACATGTTGTTCACTGCTCGAATATGTCGTTCATTGTTTTTGTTGGTTTTTCTTTTTTTTCTTCCACTGCCCGGCCCTGCCCTGCCTTGCCTTGCCTTGCCTTGCCTTGCCTTGGGCATGTTAAACTGTGTATGTTTTGTAATATGTGAGTGGAAAAATAAAATGAGAAATGCGTCATAAATGCCTTTAGATAACGATTGCAACTCATGTGTGCGAATGAAAACAAAGTTTCTGTTTCTATGATGATGCGTCTGCCATTTATAATGATAATGGTGATTGTCGTTGCCGTCGTCGTCATCGTCGTCGTCATCGTCGTCGTCGTCGCCGTTGTCGCTGTCGTCATCGTCATAATCATCACAATCACAATAATGATTTTGCATGTTTCAATCCAAAAGGTTTATTGGAGTTAAGATTTCCCGCTTTGGTTGACTGTTTGTCGTTTTAACTCTCTTCCGTTTTGGCACTAGTGGCATGACACAAAGTCTTGCGCATATGATAAATTTCATTGGCACTTTGTATCTTGTAATAGATTCATACTTTACATTGCTTTAAGGTAATGATCATTGATCATGTTATCATTATTATTGATTCTTTTTTGTTTCTTGAGCTTTTTGCTGTTGTGAGATTTTGGACGCTGTTGGTTGCAACAAATATATACATATATATATACTCGTATATGTAAGTATTTGTTTTCATTTGATGATTTTGCTATTGGAAAATTGTGGAATGATTGTCCGTCCATCCGTCCGTCTGGCTGTCGGTTCAATCGTATATATATATATATATATGTCGGTTTTTGTTGTTTATTATACGGTACAAGATTGATTTGTTTAAGGAAACATAAAATAGAATGCGACAAGGTTATCGCTCCAAGACCCATTCAAGAGATCATTAAATGATTGTGATTTGCTGTAGCGAGAAATGGAAAAGAGGAAAATAATGACATTTTTAATTAAGATTGTGTTTATTATTGTGATAATTTTCGCATAAAATTTAAGCACAATGAAGTTATGATTTACAGTAAAACGTTATTTACTAGGAAATCGTTTTACAAACTGCCGCTAACAAAAAAAAAACTTATTAAAAGCAACTGAAAATGTTTCCTTGATGAGCTATTTTTTAATAAGTTTTCAAAATGAATAATACAAATCGATTATCACTCATGTACATCTCAACTGGCTTGATGTTGACTGAAGTAGCATCTCCACAGAAAAGGGATCGCAGTTGTGACCAGGAATAGTGTTTCACTAATTCATTATCCATCGAAAGTGCTCAGCACTCAATTCCCTCCGTCAGAGAACCAAATCAATTCATTTTCATAAAATTAAAATTGAATTTAAGGAAGTATGCCAGAATATTAGACGTTTTTTCATCTGTTCAAATTTAAAATAATTGCAAAAGAAGTTTTTTCTCAAGTTTTGTCGTCGAGAAATCTTTTGAAAATCTGCCATAAAATTTTGACATAAAAGAATTCCAAAAGCTTTCTTTTGGACAACCTTGTGCATTTATCTTAATCGGTTTAAACCTCTTATCATATTCTGGGAGAGAGATTGCAGTTGTATGTAGTCAAGTGTTTCACTATTTTGTTATTCACTCAGAATGATTTGCTCCCGTTTCCACTTAGTTCGAGTTCCGTAATTACAGAAAACATAGAATCTTATCGGTAAATTGTTACACATTTTGGACAATCGTAGTGCTAGAGTGAATTTCCAATAATTATGATTCTTAGTTCCAGCTGATTTCCAACTTCACGCTGTAAAATGAATTGCAGTTGTGTGGTTGTGGTGCTCCAAATAGAAACGATTGTTGCCTTCGTTCCAAAAATTCAACAATACTTTATAAAACCAAAAAAAAAAAAAAAGTACTAACTGGAACACGCCTTTGCCAACTCAATTTGAAAATGTAGCACCAATCACCGGCCGGCATCATTCGCTGGCAAAAATTAACATCGTATAAAAGCCAACCGCAAACAAATTTAGTTTTTTGCTCGCATCGTAAATTGTAAAATTTATGCATAATTTAAAATCAATACCATTAAAAACTGAACTTAATGCCATTTTAAAGGTTCAATTGATTTTGATGCGCTCTTTTACGTATTTAATTTTTATACTCGGTCTCGTCTTCTGTGGCAGGATTTCTTTATTTCTTAATGCCTCTTGATGAAATCTTAATACTAATTATGATGTTAATAATGAACAACTTTCCAATTATAAAACAACTCGGAGCAGCGTAACAGACGGAACGGAATAATGCCACAACCAAATGGACAAATAAACCAAACCCCGACCATCAAATCAACAACAAATAAAATATAATTCTTTTTTTCTTTTTAATTTCGCAGAAAGCAGAAAATCATTGCAGAACAAAAAAAAAGAAAAAAAAAAGGAAAAGGAAAACAAAAATTACAGTAGAAAATGAAAAGCATCGCAGCATTAGCGAGCGAATGCTAGAAAGGGGCATCGAGAGGGGTCACTGGAGGCTGGTAATCATTTAGTAAAGTGGGTAGGCAGATGGGTAGGATGGAAGGAAGGTATGAATATGGGTATTTAAACTGAAAGGAATGTGATGCGCTTAAATTAACTCGTCAGTTGGAACATCAGCAGGCTTAAGTGAACGAAACGGTAGAGCAAAAATGCGAAAGCAACAACAACGTGGCAACAACAAATAAGCAGATGGACAGACAAAGTTGAAGATTTCGAGCAACAATTTCACAGAAAATTAAGCCCAGCATCAATTTTAAAACCAGATTTCTCATACTTATCAGCAATTAGAAACTTTGCAGATGATTTTATGATGCGCTTGTCTTGCCCTGAGTAGAACAGAGAACATTTAAGTTTGTGTTGGTTTGGACTTGAAAAGTAGGTGAATCTCTTCCAGTTATCCATGACTCGTAGCAATCTGAAATTCTTAAATCCTAGAACCCATTCGTCATAAGACGCATGTCACAGGGTTGAGGGTTGCAAAATTAAACCTAAATCTCACAGTTAGTGGTGAAGCTCTTCCAGGTATCCATGACTCGTAGCAATCTGAAATTCTTAAATCCTAGAACCCATTCGTCATAAGACGCATGTCACAGGGTTGAGGGTTGCAAAATTAAACCTAAATCTCACAGTTAGTGGTTAAATTTTTTGCTGGGTTCTGGCTACCAGAGTGGTTGTAGTCGTCAAGTCTGTCTGTTGGTCGCTTTTGTGATATTATTCTTAAGAAAAGAATGGCAAAATGAGTTTATCATCTCTCATAAAAATGTTAAAGTTATGACTGGGTATTGGCTGGTCAGTGAGCTGGTTGGCTGTATAGTAGCCACGGCTGACTGCGGATTTTAAGCTGATGCAGTTTGCAGTGATCATGTAGATGATGCATTTTATGGCCTTTGTTTGTGCACGATGAGTGAATATGAAATCTCTGTGATTTAAAAGAGAATATCGAAATGAAACTAGTGGCGCAGTTGCTGCAGCCGATGATGGTGATGGTGATGGTGATGGTGATGATGATGACGATGACGCTGACGACGTCTAAAGCTTATTATCCTTTTTGTTAAAGGATTAAAATTAATGCCACACGCTTAATCATGACACAATATAAGTAAGAACTGAGGCAACTGAAGACAACATATCCAATGATGGACATGTATGAAAATTAACATTCAGACAACCCGCAATTGAGCTCAGGACGAGCTTAATGATGTGTGTCAACTGCAACAAACAACTAATAAACTTTAACTTTAGCCGAAAACAAAAATAACTGAATGACAACTGAATCTCTTCATATAAAACGCCACCTTAATGTTTAAAATTTTGAAGCCAGTATGGATTTGGGAACACAACTACCGTTTCATTCCAACTGAAAACTTATTACTGGCCTCACGTTGGCCAAGCGATTGGAAGATCATTGAATTCTTTTAGAGGATTTTCAAATATGCGTTGATTTCTAAGGTTTTTCTTAGTTCACTGATAAGTTGCCGGTAATTATTTTCCTACAAAATACTCGTAGTACAAAAATATGTTGGAGCCTTTAAAATCCATCTCAACTCACTTTGATTTCCCCAACATTGTTATTTGAAATCATCATCATTATCATCATCATTTACTTTGTCGTCTTCGTCATCTCTACTACAACTGGTGTTATTATTGCTTTTCTTATTATCAGCAAAAGACAAAGCAAATTTATTAGGAAAACTGTGTAGATAGAAAAAACCTTAATAAGCCACCACACATTCGCGATGCAGTTCATCATCTCATCAGTATTTGAGTTTAAATAAGTCCGCAGTTCTGGTTTATTGAGAGGTACGCAAGTGTGTGCAACATTTTTCTAGTTGTTATAAGTAATTGTTCTAACGCTGTTTTGTCATCTTTGGTTAGAATGTCAGTTCTGTCAGCGATTGTTTGCGTCTGTGTGAGTGTGTGTCAGTGAGTGCACATTTTCTTCTATTTTTTTCTCGCCTCGCATTTCAACTTCTATTATTTCCTTTTAACTGAACATAGAAAATGGTTAGAGGCACAATGTTGGCATGAGCGGCAAAAACATTAAATAAAAAACTACCATATTGGGAAGCATGCCTCGCCATTGTTGCACAACACCCACAACAAACTGATGGCGGCCACAAAAATTTTTCAAATTTTCAGAAGACTTTTTAAAACTAAAATATGGTGGAAAGAAAAAAATTTTATGCCAAAAATTACAAAATTCTTGTTGCCACACTGATGACAATATAAATGAATATAAAGAAATAAAATAATATGCAGTACAACAATTACACACAAAATTGTCACCGCAACAACACATATTGTTGCCACAAAAAGGATATGGTTACTATATCAATAGAAATTTTTGCTACAAAAATATAAGATGTGTATTTCGTTTCAGTAAATCATATTTTTGGTATAACTTTGAATGCTTTTGCAGCAATTTAGGAATGCACTTTAAAAGATGATAAATTGTTGGCAACTACGATTTGGGTGAATTGTTTTGAAAAAATTAACTCAAACTGAAACTCAAATTCTTTTTGGCAACTTTAATGGAGAGACCTCAATTCGAGAGAGAACACTATTATCACTTAGCAACTCTTCCTCCAATCACCGTCTGAATAATTAATAATAATGATTGCAAGCCTTAATAAATAATTATTAATATCTGCCAGAAACATAAAGCGATCACGTAACATCAAAGTATTTTTATTTTATTGAATTCTTTTAGTTTCAATTCCAAAAACTTAAGAAGATATTCACTTGAGGAGATATTGGAGTAAAAAAAACAATCATTACACTTCTATTGTTTTTCTTCCAGCCATAAAATTTAGCTTAAATTTTGCTCGAAAAATATCGATCAGTCGGGAAAAACCTTCAACTACCGTCACTTCCCTTTGTGGAGGACATTTCCAATTAAAATGATTCTACTCGGGAGAATAAGTGTCGTCTCCCACCCCACCTTCATTGACAACACTTACATACATACATACATACATACATACATACATACATACATACATACATACATACATACATACATACATACATACATATAAACACCTTAAGACCTTAGACCATCGCCAACAATTTAAGCGTTTTTTAATTGCAACGAACTAAGGAATGCCCACATGTATTTTATAGCAGCAAATGTTTGACATAGAGAGAAAATTAATCCGCTAAACCAACCTTAAACAGTTCAAGTTAACGTATGGAGGCAATTTTCCAAACATTCTCTTCATAACAAAGAAAAATATCTAAGATTTTTCTTGACATGAAATACCGCGACTTCCTTCCCCAGTTGTTGTGTTTCCTTGGTTTTTATTTGTGCTTAATTCCTATTACGTTCTTTGATTTACTTAATGATTTTGTTTTCAGCCATCCTTTTTTGTTCTCCTTTTTCTCTTGTTTGTCTCATGTATGGATTTTGTTATTTTCAATTGCTCCAACTTGTTAACGTTTTCCAGTTCTCATCATGTGTCATATCTTATAGATATTTTTCTATGTTGTTGCAGCACACATTGTAAATGGCTGGTGTTGTTGTTGCTGGTTTTGTTATTACTCTTATAACTTTATGATGTTTGCCAGTTAAGTGATATTGTTGTTGTTGTTGTTGCTTTTTATCGCTTTGACAATCTTATGAGTATTGAAACCATTGCAATCTATAATTGACATCTGAAGTATTTTGATTGAGACTTGGCATATTATTTAATAGAGAAGCCCATACGTGATATAGTTTTAGAAAAAGCACAAGTATTTTAGCACGAACGTTATTGGGTTATTGGCAGACAAACAACAGCAAATAGGGAGTGCGCATGATTCCGCTTATATTCTAGGTTTGTGTTTTTAAGCGTTAATCGGCCCCACGGCAAATCGCCATAAATAAAATTACATCAAATTTTAGATTATATGTGAGTAATTTTATTCGATATTCGATTTTCTAACTTTATTTTCATTATTTCATTAAAACTTCAACAGGTTTTATTTGCTGCATTGAAAATAGAAATCCGAATACATTTGACCCCCCCCCCCCCCCTTTTTTCGAAATTCGTTTGTTTGTTTTTTTACAAAATCAATATTTTGAAAGACAAGTATTACCAATTTCTGCAAGTGGAAGTAATATTATTATTAGTGACGGCTCACACACATCAACTTTTATATATTTACACTTTCATCACTCTCGCACATACTGTCAACTTGATGAGTTGGAAGCGGCGCTTATAATAAAGATGGTTCCAATAAAAATTAAAAATAATCCAAAACTATAAAAACCTACTCTAAAATCTTCTTTGTTTTAAGATAATTTGTAAGTTGTTTGAGTTACTTTTTTGTTGGCGTCCGCTAACGAAAACATCCTGTGGAAGCAGAACGGACCCTAAAGATATACGGATGATATACGACATACAACTTGCTGCAAACCAACCACAGTCTTGTTTATAACAATCAACTTATAATTATTTTTATTATTATAATAAACAATAATATGGTTGACTGTAATAATAAATATGATAGCATATATGATTTCCAAACGAAGGAAACATGCAATTTTGGTCATTCATGTGGCAACCAAACTCCTGTGAAGCACTTTGGACCGTAGCGGTCGGAGACTATAATGCCACTATATCCAGTCTAAAGATTACATGGTCTGCCACTAAATATAACAGGTAATATTCCAGATTTAGTTTGTGAGAATTTTTGCAAATGCGTGAAAGTACAATTTTGGCTATTCACTATTTGGCCAAAAAATATATTAACAATATTATGGTTATTCAGCTTAATAATATTCTCTATACTACAGCTAATTACACCATAACACCATAATTATTTAGTTCCTTTATATATTTCTTAAAATATTTTAAAAAGAATTTTGCTACTTGCGCAGATCCGGCGCAACAAGACTGAAAACAAAACTGATTCATAAACGACGTTAACTGAAAACCCCTTTTGCCAAATATTCAAGCCGTTTTCGTAATAACTTAATTTGCTTAACAGAAAATAAGTACTAGAAGCAGCAAAATGTGCGCATAACAGTAATAACCAATCAAAGAAGTTTTCGAAATTGTTTAAATATTGAGTTCAATTTAAAACTGCAGTCCTTTAACTGACAGATATTTTAGTTTGTGTTTCGCTTCAACAGGAAATTAAAATACTTTTTACAATGTTGCAGCAACCGTTTTGCACACAAAAAACTCTTGTGCCTTCAGTGTATCGTTTATACGTGACAATTGTTTGCAACTTGTTATTAATGCCATCATTTGGTTGGAAGTTATATTGATACTCTTTCCACAAGTTGTGCAGCAAGTGCGCCGGTATAGTGGCATTTATGCGGCATTAGCAGCCAGAGACCCTTAAAATCAAGTTGCTGTTTGTGTGAATGTCGCTGTAGCAGTTAATTTTTCTCATTATTTCTACATGCACACACACACTCACACACACATAGTTTTAGCTGTTGCACGTTGCTTAGAAGCCTACGAAGCAAAAGGCAAGGCCGACGCACACACGAACTTAATACTATATTTCATATTTAATAAGTTTTGCTCTATTCTGGCTGCAAGTGATACATACAGTCATTGTGGTTGAGTCCTCATTTATACCATTTAATAGTTACTGTCGCAGCTTCTTTGCGTCTGGCCCTGCTGGCTGGTGCATGTTAACTGGTATGTTGTATGGTATGCCCAAGTTACGCACGTGCTTTTTGAGAGGAGTTTGCCATAAAGCACCAACAATCCACCAGTTACTACAAGTGGCAAACGAACGTTGGCCACTAAACGATCAAGACTTTTGAAGAAGACACGAATTGTTTTGTAATTGAGCCCTGCGTTAATTACTCAATGTGTGTTCGAGTTGAATGGGGAATGAACCAGAGGACAGACATGTCCCGCGTTTGCAACGTTTTCTAAACGATTTCTGTTAAAACCAGCCACAAAAGTGAAAACTTTAAGAAGAATTATGTTCCATAAACTGGGTTGAGTTGTCATTCAAATGTCAAATTATAAATGAAGGAACAAGACCATGAAAGTGTTACACATAAATTCTCGCCATAAAAACGCCTTATAAATAAATGTACAAGAAAAATATTTTCGTGCGAATATTAAAGAAAATAAGGACACAATAATATATTTCATATTCGGGCAAAAAACATGTTATTTACAGCATGTAAACAAATTACACATGTGATATTTAATGGTAAGTGATTTCAAATCATGTTATTTGGATTGTCTGTCTTTTTTCCATGTTTTTCAGTGGCAATGCTATTAGAGTGGAATACATGAATACAAATAAGCAATATGGTCAATGTGGTTACGGCTTTCATTATAGTTAAGCAGCCGACTACACGGCGGCAATTGTAGTTCTGAAGCTGTGTAGTCTGCTGTTGTGAACGTGTTTAGAGCATCAGAATTGTCTTATCCGTTTCAAAAGTCTAGTTTTAAGGTATTTTTTTTTTAAATAATCCGAAAATATATTCTACCATTTCCGGCTGCTATTTGTTATTTAAGGAGTTCTATTTTTTCATAACATATAAATAATTTTCCACTTGTGAAATGTTTTCTTTTTAATTTTTTTATAGGTCCAAAATGATTGGCAAATGTTTATGCAAACTGAAAACTTATTTTTAAATTGTTTTTTGGTTTGGTTAATATAGTAAATTACCATATGTAACTTCTATGGCTCAGTCAGCCATTATGACAGTTGTTGTTCGCTGTAGATTGTTGCATGTGGCATATTGTGACCTTTCAAAGCCAGAAACATTATTGCTGCCACACAAGAAGTCATCAAAAACTAGCAGCTACACAAAATTCACACTCGAGAACATGCCACACACTTGAGCTTTTAAGTGAAGCAGTTGAAGACTGTAACAAAAAAACAAAAATAAAACATAAACAAAAGTAACAGAAACAGAAACAGAAACAAAGAAAAAGCAAATAATGTTAGACATACATATTTATTTTTTAACATATTGCACACGTACAATAGGGGCATGTATCTGTACAAACGCACCAACACACACAACTCACACATCCAAACATACACACATACATACATACATATTCAGGCATGAACAATTTTTGTTTTGTTTTGTTTCTTTTTTTTGCTGGCTAGATTTCCAGCAAAAATGAAGTTTTTTCTTTTGTTTTTGCCCAACAGCAAGGCAACACGAAAATATAAAATACGCCAAATAACACTTTGAGGTACTTGTTTATGCAACTAAAAAATACATACAAGTTGCATTACTGAAAATCATGTACAACATACAAGAATACACGAAGCCAGAAAAAAAAGCACGACAAAAGAAAAGATGGCCATGTTGTGGCACTATTAGATTCATGCAACGCACTGGTATTTCAATTAAGTGCAAAAAAGTGATGAATACGCGCGGCACGGCTTTCTTCACAAACAACATCCACTTACACTCTCAGGCATTGCAGGCAATTGTACAGACAATGGCGACGAAGAAAAGTCTATAGCCACGAACGATTGAGCTAAAAGCTTCAAGATATTACAAAACACAAGCTTTGCTCGCTCATACTCAACTTTTATTTGTTTCGTTTCTTAAAAGTTATGATTTTCTTTTTTGTTTTTGTGTTTTTATTTCTGTAATAAGATTGTGACAGCTCCTTTGCTGTCACAATTTTATTTCATAAATGTTTGTTGTTGTTGTTGTTGTTGCTGCTGGTTTTGTTGTCCAGTAGTGCTGCTAAATACTACAAGCGGAAAAAGAAAGAAAACCCCCATAACTTGATGCCACAAAATGGCAACTTATGAATCTGAAAGTTTTTCTCTTCTTTAACTAGAAATAGAAAAATAACGACCAGCACGTTGGGAATTTTCAATATTATTCTGGAGACCAAAAGGAAGTTGTTAAAAGCCAGCACACACAAAAACTATTTTAAATGTTTTGTTTTAGCCGATTCCAGAGAACATTTCGATATGTGTGTTTAAATTTTACAATATGTTGCATGTTTTATTCTTTTGTGCTGCATGTGTGCATTCAGCAGTCATCATCTTGTGTTTCCAAAGATGCTGCTTGTAATATTATTCAGTATTCTAACCGTTTTTCTTGTCAGCTGTATTAGAGGGGCTGGGAAAAAACTCAAACGAAATTTCTTCAAATCTTACACAATATTTATGCGCTTTCGTTCAAAAGCTATTCTAAGAATAGGTATTACCCATATGTTTTCTCTCATACATACAGGGTGTTTTTTTTAGAGGTATAGAACTTCGAATTGAAATAAAACACAAGAAAATCGTTTTAATGTCCATCAATTTGGCTTTATTGGAAGGATAATTTTATGCCATTAATGTTTAAATATGATTTCGGGCATGTGGCCGCCGCGGCTGGCTCGAATAAAGCCAATTCTACAGGTCCAATTTTTGATGGACAAAAGTTGATGGACAAAGCTCCAATTGCTGTGCACGGTGGCGAATCGATTCATTCGGGTCCTCTTCAACACTTTGCTCTACAGCGGCAATTGTTTCTTCGGTGCGCACTGTTCGACGTCTCTGCGGATGCGTATTATCACATAGAGTAAACGTAGTGCGAAAACGATCCATGGTTAACCGAATTAACTGCTCTGATGGACGATTATGTCGACCATAAAATGGACGGAGCTTGCGGTAAACTTCGCGAACTGAACCATTATTTTCGAAATAAATTTGCACGATTTGCAAGCGTTGTTCTTTTGTCAACCTGTTCATGATGAAATGGCAAACCAAACTAAATATTAATCACTTGACAGCTGACAAAATGGCCTCCAGTTAAAAAAGTGATGCCAACTTAAAGTTCTATACCTCAATAAAAAACACCCTATATATGCATTTTTAATTTGAATCTCAAAGACCAAGACAGATTTTTCTTTTAGCGTCTACTTTAAGCCGTTCTTACAAATACGTATTTACTTTCATTTGCATCGTCGAGATTTAGAATTATCTGTTTAACCCAACCAATAAATGATGTTGTTGACAAAACTATTTTATATTCAGACAACCGTATTTTGCCTACTTTTTTCTTTTTTGTTTTCTTTTTTTTTTTTTTTTTTTTTTTTGTAAAAATGTCACACAGATCGATTTAATGGCATGAAGAAAATACACTGTAACAACAACAAAAATAAAACCTGCAACAAGCTATTGTCTGAGGAAACTTTTTTGCTTATGTATGTAAGTGTGTATATTTTTATGGATGGTGATGTTGAAAGGCATTTAACAGAATGCAAATTTAAATAAATGATGGACACCTTGATGGTGCCACATACATAACACACATATAGTCACATGTGAGTGTGTGTGTGTAGCTTGACATTAAGGCAATCATCAAATAATCTCATATTCACAAAACACTACAAAAACCGATCGATATATGCACAATGGGACAGACATTTGAGCAGTCAAATAAAAAGCAATAAATAATTGTTTATAATACAATCATTATCGACATCAGCGTCATCATCAGCGTCATCATCATCGCCATCATTATCATCATCATCATCATCATCATCATCATCATCATCATCATCATCATCTTCCACATCATGATGCGGCGTAATTATTTTAAACATTATTGTTGTCATTGTTGTTATTGTTGTCATCTGTTTAAAATACAACAAGAAGCTGGCACTACAAACATCAAGTTGCTCTCTTAAGTCTTTTGTTTTCAATACATATAAATACCAGCCACAAACAATCACACACTCACTTTTATTCTCATCGAGTTACAGATAAAACAGCGACAACAAACATTTTTATTGTATCAAGTTGTTGTGAACATTTTTCATTTTTCATTTTTGTTGTTAATTTGCAAAAGTAAAAACAAAAAACCTTCAGTTCGTTTCATTTATTTCTTCTCTGCCAACAACCTAAAGCAGACTAAAATATTGGTATGGGCCAAAATCAAAATTGTTTTTGTTGTATCTATGTACATATGTATGTATGTAGTACGAGTACATGCGGTTTTCTAGTATTTTAATTTTCGAAGGTCATTTAAATGGTTTTTGGCCAGCCTTAATAATAATAATAATAATAGTCAAGCAATATGAGAACTCTTTTGTTGTTGTTGATGTTTTAATCTTTTTGTTTTATATTCTTTGAACAATTACTTGTCCAAAAGTTGTGTTGTTATTTTAATTCCTTTTAAAAAACTGATTACATGAGCGGTACATTCTTTTAAAAGCTTTGAAACTGCGCCAGTCTGATCGTTCAGAATCTGAGTTATTGTTGCATCTTCCACGTTGCTTTTGCCAAGAACTTCGTTCACTTTATTAGTTGTTTTGCGTCTGCTTTTCTTATTTTTTAAGCTAAATTAAGTTATCAAATTACGTAGATATTTATATTTCCTGTTCTTAAGTAATTAAGTGATTAATATTAGGAATAATTTCCATATTAAACAACAACATTAACTCCAAAGGGATACTTTGCTAAACAATGTTGAGTCATTTGGAAATTTCTCAGAATCATATTATAAATTATATTGTGGAAAATGTTTTTTTTTCTGGACTTTTTAGTTCTTCCGCTTATAATCCTAATTTTTTTAAACATCTTTATCTTTTCATTGTTCTAAAGTTATTGTCCACTACCATGTACGAGTAGTATGAATGCTCTGGAATCACAAATAAGTTGATATGGTATCAAATTCGACAATTTTGCCTGCGGACATACACAGTCGTTTAGAAATGGCAGTTATTCTTGAATCAGTTTCCGGACTCGTGCTGCAGGACTGGCTCAGCGAACACACGCTGTTGTAATTTGATTTCAGCCTCTGATCGGCTGAGTTCACCAAACTGTGTTCTGCAAAGGGCCCAGTTCTTGCAAAAACCATAAAATGTTCTAAGCGAGAACACTTTTTTTTGCAGTTTTGAAACATCAGCAGTTTTAGTTCTTCATCAAGCCACATCCAAACCACTAGTTTGACAAAAGTTTCTTTCAAAACCGTTTCCTTAAATTACAAACAAATGATGATATTCTGATGAGTCCTTTAAAATGCTCATTGCCAAAAAAAAATAACTCAAACCTATCAAAAATTCCTAATTAGATTGAAGTAAAATAAATGAATAAAATTATAGCACTTCGTATCAATTCCCCCAGCTGAATAAAGTTGCCTTAAATTGCCAAACCACACAACACAAAACAAAACAAAATCTATTACATCTGTATCAATGACTTCTATCCGCAAACGTCCTTGAATTCCGAAATCGAATAAATGTACGATATTTGTTGTACAGCACCAGCAACCACAAAATTACTGCTCCTGCCCTTTAAGAGGCCAAGGTCTCAAAGGCAAGCGAGGAATAAAAAAGTTATTCTTAAAATGCCACAAACAAACCAAAAAACAACAAAAAAAACAGCTCTCCATGTTAAAAATTTCGTTATTGCTGCTGTTGCGACCACAAATTTTCAATTTCATTACTGTTGCACTGTGGTTTTTGCCACAACTACGATTTTTTAAGACTCTTTTTTTTTTGTTTTTTTTTTTTGTTTAATGCCGCTCTCGCTACCGCTTACAAGATAGTTAAATCATTATGTTCCTTTTCCCTTTTTTATATTTTATGTTGACTTGCATAATGGCATTGTAAAGATTGTCAGGTTATATGATGGTAATAAAACTTTTGTTAAACACTATTACACACTCCCGATTGATTCTGGAAATGGCTAGAAAAATATTATAACCATTTTATGTGTATGTTCATCCTTCAGTGGCTCATAAATAACTTTTTGCCTTCTTTTCGTTTTTGATGTTACAGTCTACGTGGTATTTTGTAAAACATAAATATATGGAACAGTGTGTTATAAAATTTTCTTGGCACAGCTAAAAAGTTGTTTCCTTCCGTGCTTTTATACAAAAAAAAATTGATTTGATTGCCAATAATACAAACGCGAAGTGAAATGAAGTTTTCGTACTTCGTGTCACAGAGTATACAAATGATTTTAGCAACAAAAGCGTGGAGCAACAAGTCGAAGCCTGTCCTGGCTATGACCGTTTCTACGGCGTAAGCACCACTGCCAGACCATCACGTCCTTAATATAATGACAGACGCACTGGGCAACAAATGATGCTGTTTACTGACCGATCTCCAGCTATTAAGTAGCCATGCCATGCCATGACTTTGTCTTCCCAAAATGAATTCTCTGTCGCAATTGTGCAGAATGGGATAGTGTTTGATAAAAGAAATTAAAGAGACAATTTAAATATGATAAATGGGAATAGTCGGTACATTAATAAATATCTTATATGGTAAATAATTGTTATACTTAACTTTTATTATTCACAGCAAATATAACTGTTATATTGAAGTTTAATTTTTGAAGTAGCAAAAATATTCGCGCTTCTTTTAAGTCTTTACTATTAATATTTATTTAATTGGTAAGAGTTTGAAAAAAGAGTAACTTTTTACCCCACCTTCTATTGCCACAAAAGGCAATAAAACTGGAGCTTTTTGTGGGTTTGATATTTTCGTTGGTAACTGACTGACAAACTGCCTGCCTTGATTCTTAGGAAAGTTATATTTTTCAGCAGCCACAGACACCCTGTTGTTTTTGGTTTCCTCACTAGTTTTGTGCAGATCAATCAGTTTACGATGGCAGATTTGTGTAGCTCATTTACGAGGATCGTAAACAATTTTTATATATTTTTAAAGGGAATTTTCACGGGATTTTCTTTCACAGTTCTCTTGACAGCAAATTACGGCGATTAAATACTATTAATGTTTAAGCAAATTTTGGTTAGAAGCTTTTCAGTAAATGAAGTCAAAATGAAGTTGTTTCAAGAAAATATTTTTTCTATCAGCAGGTTTTTGCCATCCCCTTCAATTGCACTTGGCCGAAAAACTTTTTGTCGTTTTCTTTTGGATCTGCTTTCTTGATTTTTTCCCCACTCTTTTTTTTTTTTTTTTTGTCTTTTTTGACTCCTGCTGTTTGTGTGTAGACAAGTTTTTAGTGTCTTGGCGGTTAGACGTTTATCACTTTTAATATTTTTTTCTCTTTTTTTTTATTATTGCAAACCTTTTTGTTTTCGTACCATATTGGGAGTTTTTGAATTTTAAATGATGTGTCAATTTAAAGTTAAGTTTTTGTCTTTATTCAAAAGATTTTTGTGAGATTGATTATTGAGATTTTTGCACAGACTTTGTTTTTTCTATAAAACCTTTTTTTTTTTGGCGAAAAAAAATTAATTGAAAAATGATGTACAAAATTAAAATCAGGCAATTTAAATTTTCCATTATGCCCATCAATTTGTTGATCGCTTCTAAGTCAATAAGAGATTTCGTTTTACATGTGCGCGTCAGAGTTTTTTCATCCAAATATTTGGAAAAATTATCAAATATTTCCCAAAATAGTTTTTTTCTCTCAAATCATATCAGCATTAAGTGCTGTCAATATATGTAATCGATTTAGCTCTATATTTATATAGAATTTGGTAAGTTTAAGAAAACGCAATTTCTTCTCTCCAGCTGTAGTTGTTTATGCTCTTAACAGTTTCAGTTTTCGAGGCTTATTTCGAACACAGCCACCCGTAATATTGTTGCTATCAAAATAATATCAGCAACGGTTTCACATTAAACAATTAAAATATACTAATTAAATTTTAAAATAACATACAAATTAGCCCTTTTAATAAATTTATCTGTTTTTTAATATAATTAAAACATTAATTGAAAAGAAAAATTCTTGGATTTTTTATTTTTAAACAAAAATTTTGTTTTTATTTTTAAGCAAATTATTCGCTAAATCAGCCAACAGTTTGACTGACTCAATAAACACATTTTGCTGGCAAATATTTATGTTACATAGAAAAATGTTCTTGTTCTATATAATAAAGATTATTTTTTTTCCCAAACAAAGAACCGGCAGAATCTTGAGATTTTCGCTTTGGCAAAGGGCCAAGTTGGCAGGACTATTTTCTCAAGCTTTTATTGCATATAAAAGAATTTCTATTTAATTACAAAATATTGCTTATTCGGCGTCTGCTTTTTCCTGACACTTTTAACAAACAATTAACTGCCATGGCCAGCAAACAAAGTGTTGCTTTCGCATACCAAAAGAAAACTCAATTTAGTGGACACAACAACAACTACATACCAGCAGCAAGAACCAACGAAGCGTCTACGCATGCCCAAAATTTTCGGCATATTGTATTTAATACACTTTTTTGTGCGCCTCCCAAATAAATGCAACAACTTTAGCAACTTCAGTACCGCCAAAATAAGAACAAATGCAGCCCATACATACGCTGGGGGCAGCTGACATACGACTGCAGAGACACTCGAGATACTCGTATAATACGCAATATACTTAAGCGTTGTCAAATTACGCAAACAACAACGGAGGCGGCGTACAAGCTTTGTTTTTGGCTGCAAAGCCCAAACACCAAAAAAACACAAGAAACGAATCGCATAAAGGTCTGTAGATTCGACTTCCTTGCAAGAGATGAAATGATTTTGTGCTGATCAGGTAAGAAGAAAAAACCTTTAGAATCGTTGACGTTTTAGCCTCTAGAATGACGGGTAGTTTTATGTCAATGCAGTACACGCGGAGCTACATATAGAAAAAAAAGTACAATCCTTTTTGTATTCTTCTTCGTGCTCAAGTTTAATTTGTTGTTGTTCTTGCCATCCATCTAAATGGAGCACAAACGCAGCTGGATTACGTTTAAATCAACATCAATATTGACATTACTGTTTGTATATTATTGTAGATCCCGTACCCCTCTCCCTCCCCAGCACTCTTTTTTCCAACATTTGTTTTAGATTTAATTTTATTTGCTGGTCTTCTTATTATTAGCCGGTAGCCCTGGCCTTTACCTTCTTTAGATAATAATGTTTTCAGTTTTATTTGGTTGTATGTAGTACGTACGTGTGTATGTAAGTAAAAGTCTTTTGTTTTTTTGTTTTTGTTTTTGTTATTGTTTTTGCAGCATGTGCCTTTTTTCAACTGCAGTCTGGGAATATTTTCGCAAAAGCTTATTGCGATGTCATTGACAAGAGAGTGAGTGTGAAAGATAAAAGTTTGGAACGAATTTGAAAGGCACTATTTCAGAAAAAAACGACATATATTTGAGTAATAACTGGCCAGCAAAGATTGTAGCCCCTGCCCTTCTCTGCTAAAGCCGCACTTTACTTTCCGTTTACAATTTCTGTTGTTGTAAATATTATTCCCACAATAATTCATTATTCAAGTGGCGGAATATGTCAACAAATTTTGTATAAAGTGTAAAACTTGTATGTATGTATATCTGTGGCGTTTTGTAATAACAACTTAAGTCGAGCAATAAATATAAGATTTTTGTAGTTGTATTTGTTTTTTTTTTCCACTTATTCTTATTGGCAGCTCTTCACTGAAATATCCCTTAAGAACTTATTTTGATCTTATGTCGACTTAAGCTGTTCTGCCAAAACGCCACAAATATATATATATTTGCACTCCGTTAAATACCAGCTTTATGCTTTATTTTCAAGTTGGCTTAAAATGAGAAACTTTAAGTTTTGAGCTCAATAAATGCAAAAATCATCAGTTTTGACTGATTAAACTATCACACGTGTACGAAATGAAATATATGAGATTTCAGCTAAATGATTTATTCAAAGCCACGTACACATGACAGTATTTAACACTAGATATTCCAACGGCATTCCAGCAGCTCCATGGCGTTTTTCATATCTTTATAAGTGGCTTTATTCGATTTTCTTCAATAGAATTTTAAAGGGCAAAAAGAACACAAGTATTCACTAATCAAAGCATTTTGAGTGCTTCTTTAGAAGTCACCGGCTTGAGGTCCGACTGCGGTTGGTAAATACTTGAGAAATGGGAAAATGCGTACTTAAGGCTAAAGGCGATGCAACCCTGTCAAGGGTGCCCAAAAGATATGTCAACCAGGTTCAAGTGTAAGACTCTTAAATCTGTATGACATCCCATTCAAAGCTGGACCTTGACGACTCTTGATAGGTGGCCAGCCCCATCAATGTCACGATACGGCAAACGATATCCCTTGAAGACCCATCGACAATCTTTAAGATTTTGCAGGCATTGTTTCATCTTCTCTCATATATAGAAATTTATTGCAAAGAATCCCTTGTAGAAGTGTTTTGCAAATGCGATTTCTTTGCCAGTGGTCCCAAATCAGCTTCCCAGCGCCATCATCAAACTCCTGCCAGTTGTTAGTAAATAAATTCTTCTTCTTCTTCTTCTTCTTTTGGCGCTACAGTCCGTGGTGAACCTGGGCCTCAACCAACAAAGTTTTCCAGCTGGCACGGTCTTTAGCCAGCGTTCTCCAATTTTGCACACCAAGTTGGTTGAGGTCCCTCTCCACTTGTGTGCGCCATCGGTTCCGTGGGCGTCCTCTACTGCGTTGTCCCACAGGTTCGGAATCGAAGAATATATAAAATATAAATAAATTGCAGGGTGTATTAAAAACTTACCGAAACTAAATACGTATGTTGTTATATGTTTGTATGTATGTATGTACCATTCCTTTTTGCAATTTCTTTTGTTGCTGTAGTTGTTGTACAAGCTTCATACTAGTTGTTGGGGTTTTCGATTTTTCTTTTCTCTTTTTGTTTAGGTTCGTTTGTGGCTGGCAGTGGAGTGCAGCAGTGCGTGTGTTTGTTGGTTTTTTTCGTTATTACGTTGAACTAGTTCTTCATTGTAGAAGCTTGTTATTATTTTTATTGTAATGGCTGTTGTTGTTGTTGTTGTTGTCATCAACATCATCCTTAAAGTTTGTTCGTCTGTTCGTATTCGTAGTTGTTCGAAATATGTTTTTTTTTTCGTTAATTTTATTTACTTATTTATTCCATATAGACCGGCGTCTGTCGGTTTCGTCATCCTTTAGCGTCTCGAATTTCTCGTTGTCGTCGTAGTCATTGTCGTTGTCGCCGTCTTGTTTTGTCTGGTCGGTTTCCACATACACAAGTTTCCGTGGCATAAGGGATCATGTTTGTGTGCCTGTGTGTATGTGTATTCATCAACAACGTTCGTTCCTGGCCTGACCGGACTTGGGCTGGTTTTTTTTTTTTTCTAAATAAGTTATTATCGTCTCTGATTTTAATTGTTGTAATTGAAAGTGAATTTTTTCATTGTTCATGCACTAATTTGAAAGAATTCGATAAATGTACACCGAAATGAGATAAATAAATATATAAATACAAAATACGAATAACATGTGATCTTAACTGTTGAGGGCTGAGGATTTTGAAACCGGCTTTTTCGCCTGCAAAAGGTGATAATGATATGCGATATGCGAGAGACGGCAGGTTGCGATAAATTTATTGATGTTTATGGATATTAAAAGAGAGCAACAGAACTAGATTTAAGATAAAGATCGTATGCTGAAAGCTGCCAAGAAAACATATGGTTCCTTTGGATGTGATGACATGGTTTCCAAATGATGATTAAGTTTTTCTGTATCACCAGACGTTTTAAAAGCGATAAGTCATTTTGAATATATTTTGAGGCAATTTCGTAAGACTTTTAAAGTCATTTAAGTGTGGAAATTTGCTAATTACAACTTTATAATATTTACTTTTATTTTATTAATTCCAACCAGAAAGTGACAAAATAGTTGCAAATTTTCTTCAACTGGCAGTCAAGTGGCACAAAAATCATTACTAATGATTCTTGACTGCAAACTTTACTACAATATATTAATGTGTAAACTAGGCTCAGACTAGTTATCACACCAGAAACTGATTGGTTACTTAAAGACCCCCACCTGCGTACCAGTTGCTTGGAATAGAAAAGTTGCCGCATTTATTGAACTTTGTTTGTTTGTTCTAGTGAAAATTACTGTTGCAAATAAAGTTCTTAACGAATTTTGAATTCCTTAGCAAGGCCAGAAAAAAACAAATGGCGAATAAGAATTTTTATAAAATGTTTGAATTTAACACAAATATATTCTTTTGGAATATTTTATGTGCTGCACTAATTTCATTTCTTGAGCATTCGGGCCAACATTTCGGTGTTTTCCAACATCCTTTTGCTTTATACCTTCTTGACTTTTTGTCAGGATGGAATGATTTTCTTTAAATTGAAACCATGATGCTGCTACAGCTGGACAACAAAATTGCAGTGTTATTTCGATAACCAACAAAACAAATAAACGAATAAATAAAAAAAAATAAAGTAAAGAAGTAGGTATTTACGGCGAACGACTGTTTCAGCCATAAATTAAAATAAACAAATTTTAAACAACTTGAAAACAGCAAAAAGCGACAGAAATCAGCTAAACAGAAACAAAAAAAAACAACAACAACAAAAAGAACAAGCAAAAACATTTTTACAAGCACCACCAGCTTAAATCGTGACCAATATAAGCGTTAGAATAGGTGCTAATTTATGTCATTCACTTTTCATTAAATCACTTGCTGCAAAAGCACAATTTCTTATTACAACCAGGAACCACACAGCCAGCCTCTTAACAGACTTTAAGCTCCGAAACTCAAACTGCAGCCAAAATCAAATTCACTAATTCATTCATTCATTTATTCGCTTCGCTCACAGCGCACAGCTCGAGTTATAAGCGAACCTGTATACTATAGCCTACGAAATGCCTACATACACACCGCGAGTGACTCAGATGCTGGCAGTACAGGGCACAAATGCAAGAGCCGAAACAACAGAAGCGGGAAAACTTTTAGTTCGAAAGGTTTGCACGAAAGAAAGCGAAAATTCGCAATATAATAGTCTGCCTGGAGAAAAAAACCTAATACTAACACCGTTAATTCCCAGTGACTGCCTTCACAAAAAAAAAAACTATCCAAAATTTAACAGAATGTATTCACAAGTAATGGAACAAATTCGATTCCGAACCTGTGGGACAACGCAGTAGAGGACGCCCACGGAACCGATGGCGCACACAAGTGGAGAGGGACCTCAACCAACTTGGTGTGCAAAATTGGAGAACGCTGGCTAAAGACCGTGCCAGCTGGAAAACTTTGTTGGTTGAGGCCCAGGTTCACCACGGACTGTAGCGCCAAAAGAAGAAGAAGAAGAATTCACAAGTAATTACTTCCAAGCAGTTCAAGGCGCCGTTTAAGAGTCGCTTCTCACAGCCAACACTATTTTATATCAACTTCAACGATTTCTACAAAAAAAAAAAAAAAACGAACACTTTTGAAATCAAATAATTCTACAAAGTCTAAAAAAACTACAAATAAAAACAGTATGCAAATTTGACAGGTGTAACGCACTGACACTGAACTTGCCACGGCATTGCCAGCACAAAATTTACTAAGTTTATAAATACTAAGCATTGCAGTATTGCATTTTATAAATGTCAGTCAGCTACAATATATCTGTATATATATATATATATATAGAAATTACACATTAGAATATATATTCGTTTGCGAAGCAGTAAATTGTGGGGCACTCTATTTTATAGGCATTTAAAAGCGAATCATTTTCCATATTAAGTTGATGATATCAAAATCAGCTGCACAAGAAGAAACCCAACCATAAAAACTGAGTTATATGACAGTCCCTTTCTAGAACAGTCGAAGTATCTCAGCCTTTAAAACCCTGACTGCGAAATTTATAAAAAGTAAATGCCAAAATCTCAGTTTAATAAAGACTCAATTGTGCGACAGGCGCTTCAACACAAATTCGTTAATAAAACGACTGGTTTGTGGTCACAACATGTCCGTTTTTACTACTACCTCGATTCAAACTCCAACTACTGCTATTTTCGTCCACCTTACTGTATGTGTGGCGCTTGGTTTAAAACTGAGCCTAAGCTGAATTGTTTTAGTGGTCGTATGCGTTGCGTTACGTTGCGTTTGCTTCGTGCATTTTGAGCAAATATATTGTATTGACTTTAGTGATGGGTGCTGCCTGCATGGATTTGCTGTCGATGGCTTACAACTAATTAAAATGAAATATTTTGGATACGCAGTCAACATGCATTTAAAATGACAACACATTTAAAAAAAAAAAAAACAGAAGAAACAAAGTGTACAAAATTTACGTATGCAGATGTACGGCGCATACACAGACACACGTACGTGACACCTATTCACCTATATTTTGTTAAATTGCCTGCAGCCTTATTGTAATATTGGAAAGGAATTAAGCTCTTTAAGCTTCCTTCCATTAACGTAAGCCAAGTTTTTGCAATTCACTTTTAGAGTTTTTGAGCCCTCTTCACACTTCGGTGTACAAATGAAATACACGATATTAGTTGCTAATTGTACGCGTGCCTAGAGGTACTTTATTACAATTTTTTTTTCTTATGCCGTTGCTTCTGCCTCTATTTCAGCCAGCGCTGGAATAGTGACGAAGGCAGAAATTTTTGTTACGGGACGCTGCTGTAGTGAAACATTCATGTACAAGGGGGTGCCGGCTTCCAAGTGTAATAATTTTTCGGGAAAAAAATAATAAAATCTGCTGGATAGACAAGCTGTCTGGTGATCGTGGCATTTGCATACTTCGAAGTAAGAAAAACATAAATAGTTGAAGTTACTTTTCATGTAATAATAAAGGTAGCGTTAAGGGAGAAAATTTCCATAACACTTGAAAGGAGTTGATATTCTTAACACCAAGTCAGATACAAATACACATTTCAATATATAGCGTTACCTTAATATAGAAAGGTCCCAACTCGTTTTTTTTTCTCAAATCGATTTTGTTGTAAATTTCGAAAGATGATCTTTCAACACATCATTGTAAAAAAATTAAGGTGCTCCGACTAAAATTGATAAAAATACAAAAGTTTAGCAACTACAAAACTTTAATTCTTATCAAGTTTTTTTCTCTCTCCTGAAAAGTTAGGAAAACGTTACTGAGGGCTTTTCAATATTAAGGTATCGATATATTGAAATAATAAAAAAAAATATATAATATATTTAAAAAATGTTAAATATTAATAAAAATTCAAATCCAAACTTTAATACAAACTTTAGCTCAAATATTTCACATAAAATTATATAATGAACTATATTATTAACATTAATCAACTATATTATTGTCATGTTTAAGCATATAAATGATTGTCTCAATCATAGTTTTGTCACAATCTATCATTTTAATTAAAGCAATGTCATTTCTAGATCAATCATACTATTTGGCTATATTTTCTATGATAATTGTATTTAAAAAAAATCATACGTGGTTAGCCGTGATAATAATATGATTATGTGCAACATTGTATGGTTCTACACAACTATAGAATGATTGACTGTAGTAAGTTTGCCCTTGGCTATGCCAATAAAACGGTTAACTTTGTCTATAACATGTTCAGCCCGAAATATGGCTGCTTATGTCATAGCGCGGTTGTTTAGGACATGCACATGCACACTAACATCCCAATATCCAAACCATTCTCTTAATTTCCTCCATAATAGTTAATCAATATATATGTAAGTATATGCATGTGAAAAAAAATATTTTATTATTGCAAGTTTTTGTTGTATAAAAAAATCAGAAGTGTTATTATTGCATATTTTAAAATTATTTATCCGTTAATAATTCATACTTACGATGTTGTAATACTATTTCACAATACGTTTTCTTTGCGTGTATCATTGAAAATGTATAGACATTTATAGGGTATTTAATGTATGTCACATGTCTCAGGTCTCAGGTCTCTATTTTTCGTTTTTTTCCTTCTCATTTCTTCTTTTTTCTTTTTTTTTTAGCAGTGGGAGGTTCAGTGTCCTACTTTTCATATTGATTTTTTTTCTCACTTTTTTTCTTTTAAAAACAATAACTTGCTTTTGTTACTGTTGCTGGTTAAACAAAGTGGCTGCAACTCTAATGGACAGTGACAATTGTTGTTATATTGCAGTCAATAATTCCGCCTGTGGTGTATTGAGGGCGTTTATTCAGTGTTTTCATTCGCACGGCTCAAGTCATAGTTTATTTTTAAATATATCAACAATAAAAATCAATAATTTGCTAATAAAGTTGTTACAATGAAGCGCTAAATATTTGTAAAGCTCATGATTTAATAACCCCCGCTTTATTAATTATTAGATTGAAAATACTGTCGTGTAGATATTAAATTCTGCTTAATAGGGAAGGCAATAAAAAAAAGGATTTACTGTAATAGCCCCCATCTCTTCAGTGCCATGGTAAGCTATATAATTAGGGCCATTATTATTCAGGGCCTGTCCCATGATATCGAATGTGTTGTTGTTGGTCCAATTTTACCAAGTATTTGCTGCTCCTTCATAATATTTAATAAGCAACATATTAAAATAGAAAAAAATCGATATCAGAATCGATTTTAACGCCCTGTTCCCGATAATCGTTTATAGCAAAACTGTGTTATTTCCCAAGAAAACTTTCCTAAATCAAACTGAAATCGCTTAATTGGCTTTTTTAACCCAGTTTCGTTGAAATTTGATTTTGAAATTGTCAATTTAGCGAAGCTGTAATAAACATTTAAATTTTATATCAGCAGCATTTCCTTATTTGTTTTGGCCCGGTCATTTTGCTTAGTAGCGAAACAAACAAGCCAACAAATATTATTTATCATCTTAATTTAAATACAAAAAAAAAAAAAAAATTACAATCAAAAAAAATCTAGTCAATGTCTGCAGACACTCAAACTAGTAAAGAAGGAAATTTGCTTTTAGTATTTTTGGGTCACGAAAGTACTTTTACTATTGCCAACACAATAAGACTGAAATGCTGATCAAAAATGCCAACAAACCAGGGGAAAAAAAGAGATGACAATTGCTGTGATATATTTATTGGCCTTTAAAGTGCACAAAATACAATTGACCTTTCTTTTTCCATGACAAAAACTTGCCGTACTTGTGTTAACAGCTCAATAAATCATTAAGAAAAAAACCACCTGCAAATAGAAGTTGCTATGAAATAACAAAAAGTAAAAATATGTCGTCGGGGAAATATGTACGTACAATATAATGAAAAACTGTTTAAGGAAAAATTAAGTTATAAATAAGACGGAAATGATGAAGAAATTTAATTGCAGAGATGGCAAGTCAAAAATTAAGATTTTGTAGCAGCGTGTGACAATATATGTATTTGCCAATTTCATGAGGTATTTTTCCCCTAAATTATTTATTTTAAACATTTTTATAATTAAAACTATTTTATACTAAATGAGCGGGTTTTGCGCGGAAACTATTTATTAATGATAACAATTAGAAATGTGGAAACAGGCTATAGGTCGTCAGAAACATATAGGGTGTTTTTTATTGAGGTATAGAACTTTAAGTTGGCATCACTTTTTTAACTGGCGGCCATTTTGTCAGCTGTCAAGTGATTAATATTTAGTTTGGTTTGCCATTTCATCATGAACAGGTTGACAAAAGAACAACGCTTGCAAATCGTGCAAATTTATTTCGAAAATAATGGTTCAGTTCGCGAAGTTCGAATCGATTTATTGAAGGAAACATTCGATGAGCGCATAATTTCGCGGAATGGACCTGTGAATTGGCCACCAAGATCGTGTGATTTGACACCATTGGATTATTTTCTTTGGGGATATGTGAAGTCGCTCGTCTACGCCAACAAACCAGAAACGTTAGGGGACTTGGAAGCCAACATTCGTGTTATTGCCAACATACGGCCCCATATGCTCGAAAAAGTGGTTGAAAATTGGACCTGTAGAATTGGCTTTATTCGAGCCACCCGCGGCGGCCACATGCCCGAAATCATATTTAAACATTAATGGCATAAAATTATCCTTCCAATAAAGCCAAATTGATGGACATTAAAACGATTTTCTTGTGTTTTATTTCAATTCGAAGTTCTATACCTCTAAAAAAAACACCCTGTACATTGACCCAAATTCCTTTACCTGGGAAATAATTCAATGTTTTAGAAAATATTTCGACAAAAATCGCAAATGTGAAGGTGAAATTACATAAGACGCTTTAACGCTTCCACAATTATCGTGAACGACATTGAAAACTGGACTTACCTTCCTATTTCACAAAAATACTATAAGTTTTTTAGCCTGTTCGATAAGGTTTTTCTGCATGATTCCAACTCCTGACAAAAATTCGTGCAAATCGCTCCAGCCGCTCGCATTTCAAATACTTACATACACACAGACTATGAACAAGGACAAGTGGAACTCACTGATGCCTGCTGGGGTGGGTTCCTTTCTTAAAGAGGAAAATGTGAATCGATCACGGCTGTCATACTTGCTGGGCGGTTTTTCGTCTTTTTGACCTCATTTTTTTTGGGGGCGCTCCTGTAGATCTCAGCCAATCACGGCTGCCAAACGTACTTGACGATTTTTCGTTGTGTTGGCGTTTTTCTGGTGCGATTGTCGCACTTCTACCCTAGAAGCGAAGCAATGGCGTCTGCCATACTTGAGAATTTTGGGTCATTTTACCATGATTTTTGGATGCTGAAAACAGCCTGATGACATTTGAACGATTTAAATTCTATTTGGAATGATTTTAATAAATCAGATTTTTATTTTCATACCTTTTCAGTTATTTTGAATTGAGCTGACAATTTGGCAACTATTTTTTTTTTTTTTTTGTAGTTCATTTTGAATAAGAAACATAAACATCATTTTTCTTTAATTGCAACAACTTTGGCCACCTCTGAGTCACAACGTTTTTTTTTTTTTAATTGTAAACATTTCATTGACATTCCCATAGAAGTTGGCGATTAAGAGTTATAAGTTTTCAAAGCCTAATGAAAGCTTTTATTTAATTGCAACTGTAAATGTTTGGCGCGGACAATCTTTTTGCTTTACAAAAACAAAACGAAAAAATATGCCCAAATAGGAGCACTGGAACTGATAGGCTGGCAAGCGGACAGACAAAGGGTGTCATTGCTATCGATTATTAGCATGACTAACTTGCCACAGGCACTTTGCTTTAACCGAAGAGAAAGTAACAATTTCATTGCGATCTCCATTGATGTAATTTAGTTTTTTTGTTTCATTTAAAAATTGTTGGCAGCTAAATTATTTTGTTTAATTTCTTTGCACCCCTCTCTTTTCCTGATTCGTTATTTGCCTGCTCAAGAACTCCGCCTCCTTTTACTTCGACTTCATCGAGTTAAGCCAAAGAAAGCAAAACAGAACAACAACAAAAAAAAAGTCATTCAATGGGAGAAAAAAAGAACGTGTAATAAAAAGAAATCATGTTTAATTTAACAGCAACAAGTGCACAAGGCACACACACACACATACACTTCGCTGCGGCAAGTGCAACTAATGCTAGAACACACACAGGTAACAATCAGCACACAAACATTTAGGAATTGCTGACTGTCATATTAACTATTTGTTGCTTTTGTTGTTGGTGCTGATGTTGGCATGGCAAAGCATAAAATAAAGACAAGAATGGAACAACACAGCCATCATAACTATTAATTTTTAATGACGATGATGAATACTAAATGCACTCACACATCTCCACACACACACACACACACACATACACACACACACACACAAACACCTGTGCAAATGCAAATAAACACCTTCAGCAGCTCGTATGGACGCACACACTCATGCACATTCTTGAAATTTCATTAAGTACGAAAAGACAGACTAGCAAGAAGAGTCTAATCATATTTTATGACAACAACAAAAATAGTATTGAAAACAGGTAAATTTGCTTAAGTCGACTTACAGGAACTTCTAAAACTGTCACAAAAAAATTATAGCAAAAATTTTAAATATTTTTTGCCCTAAACATTTCGGTTTATTAGTGCTGAAAAAAGTGGCAAAAACTGTATTTGGCTTAGCAAAATTTTTGTTTGAAGTTGAAGTTGCAAAAACCAACAGTCTGGCATTTCATATCATATTAGTGGAATTATTGTGCTGGTTTCGTTCATTGTACTGTTTTTGCCCAATTGTGGTTTCAGTCGTCTGACAATTGCCTTACAGGTCCATATTCAAGTTTCACCAATAGCTGGGATTGTAGTTGTAAAAAAGCGGAATATTGATATATTTCATTACAAGCTTGTAGTTTTTTTTTGAGCTCGCTAGTTTCTTAGTTCTGCGTTATTTCGGATCTGCTTACTGCAGAAAGCCGCAAAAGAACTATAAATCAGAAGAATTACAGTGCAAAAATGTGCTATAAATTAGTTTAGTTTTAGTATAAATTTGCTAAATTTAACAAAAGATAAGGCAAACTTCCAATCCCAACACAAATTTATATTTTCTTTTTCTCTCTCTCTCTCGCTCTCTGCAGGAGAATCCCTTGCGTACAAAAAGTATTGACTTACCCAATTACTATATTTTTATTTTGTTCTTTAAACTTTTTTGGGCCCTTCACACAGCACAAGTGCTTGCACCAGCATGTCTGTGCTGCTGTAATTTGATCCCACTCCTTTCTCTTAAAGTTAAACGGTTGAGCGTTAAGACGTTCATTCTGCGAACTGAGAAAAATTAGTTTCTTACAACATCGCTGTAGGACACTAACAACTGCAAGAATTGGGAAATTGTCATTTTAAATGTAGGGTGTAATATAGATTTTAAAAATGGCTGCCACATTATCATCAAAGACTATTCGCATATTCATAATTTGTTGTTCTTGTCTTCTTGGCGTATTCATAAAGCAGAATATACATACATACATACATACATACATACATACATACATACATACATACATACATACATACTCATTAGAGCTTCTTTTGGCGAGCAAAACAAAAAACTCTAATTAAAGGGGAGTGCACTTGTTCACATATGAGCGTGTGTGTGTGTGTGTGTGTGTGCGTGTGTGCATTGGAACCGTCATAATTCGTATCAACCAACCTGTAGCATGACAAAGAGTTTACTTTCTTAGGCACGACAGCCAGTGAGTACTGATGGGAATCCGCACACACACACACATACACACACACACACCCGGCCACATATTTTTATGCATATTTATTAAATACATACATTAAGTCATGCTTTGTTGTTATTACTCTGATAATATTGTTTTTGTTTTATTTTATTTTCTACAAATTATATCTTGTCCTCATCATATTTTGTGGTTGTCGTTTTCGGTTTTGTGTGGCTCGACTGGCCATTTTTGAATCTTACTCATTCTGAATGTAGTGGCTATAAAGTTGTTGTTATTGTTTTGAAGGCCTCATCAAACTGTTCATCTGTACATACATACATATATAGATGTGTATGTTTTGTTGGTTGTGGCAACTCGGCTGACTGACATGTTGCATGTCAAGACGCCATATTGATGTTTAATGTTTCAGTCAGGTTCAAGTACTGCTGCTGCTGCTGCTAGAGTCACATAATTTCTTTGAGGTTTTTGCTTAAAAGTCTGCCCCTAAACACAAATTCAACTCACATCAAATCCAAACACACATGCAAACACAGACATGCATGTGCATGTTTATGAGAGTGAGAGTGTGTGCAAAATAGCCACGCAATTGTTGCTCTTTTGTTAGAATCTATATCTGCGGATTTACTGGATATAAACATTCAGACATACATACATATGTACGTACATAAATACTACTAAGTTGATCTTTTTTACTACTAATTTGAAAGATTTCAAAACTTTTTCTAATTTTGATACAAATTTCATAATCAATATTAGGATTAATGTCCAAGAATCTTAGAATTATACGGGATTGCACCATCCCGTATACAAAAACTGAATTTTCGGCGCATGTCGGTCATATGACGTTGGTCACGAAATAGTCTGACATTTGGAAGATAAATATATGTATGTAGATGCCGCAGTAAGACAATTTCTGATATTTTCCCTTCAATAATTTTATGAGAAACAGTTTTTTAACTTGTTTTTATTTATTAATTACGTCAAATATTCAAAGAATATATCAAATTAAAACACATTTAAAATGTTATATTATTTATTTGATTTACTGAACTTTCTTTTCCGGCTCAAATTAAAATTTTGAATTAATACCCTGTTGTGGATCAAGTGTCACATATACATTTTCGAGTTCTAAATTTGTTATACAAAGTTGCCAGCTGTCTTCGTCGTCCTTGATTTCGGATTTTGTTCGTTTGCTCATCATATGATAGTGTTTCCATCGCTCTGGATTAATGTCTACATTGTACTTATCGAGCACAGTGGAGCGAGTGATTGTTAGTTTTGTGTGTGTGTGTTTTTTTTTTTAAATTTTCGAAATAGGGGTAGGGCAGTAATTGTTTGTACAGGCAGTACAGTGGAGCTTGCTGACATTGTTTGACGGGTAATAACATAATTTGCACTCAGTATCTAATAATAATAATTAACACTTATTATGAAAGTGGCAAAATTTACCTCAAAAAAAATTGTATAAAAAAGACTTTTAACCATCAATTAAAACTTATAATAACTGGCGTCTCGCCAAACGAGTTCAAAATTAAGTCCATAAAGAGAATACATGCCTTTAATTGAGTCTATTAAACGTTGTGAGGTCCAGTTTCCAGCTGTTGCAGCATCCATGCAGAGCATATACGCTCGAGTCACCTGATTAAGGTAAGTGGTTTCTGCGAACAAAGTGAAATCAATGAGTCTGCTTGCGAGATTTATCACATATTTGGCAAAATATGCTGACTAAAGACCTCACTAATGACGGAACTTCTTGCCAGAAGCCGTGTTGCCGTTACTTTAAGCCTAGACCAAGCATGACTTCTGTTCTACCGGCCTCAATATTATTTACTTCCTTCATACCTCAATGACAGCTGTTTAGGCATTAAAGGAGTTTCCCTTTATTCGGAGCTTAATCTTGCATCATAAATTTACACTTGTACGACCAAAACTGCTGGCTGGCAAATTTAAAAAGCCATTGTCTTACTGGGTGCAAGTTTTACTTAAACAACAGCATAACGGTAATAAACGCCAGCTAGATCTCAGCCGTTTGGAATGACGGTTTCTAGAACAGAATGCCTGAAACCCTTTTCGTGCTGAATTTTTTAAGTGCCAACACAAAAAAAAAACGCTGTTTCTGCCAACAAAAGCCAACACTTTTTACATGTAAATTTAAATTTAAGCAGCAGATTTCCAAATAAAAACCTAAATAAAGAGACAAACGATTGCAAATAAGATGAACTTGTAAGTCGACAATTTATCTGCCAAATTTCAACGAACGAACGAACGAACTCTTTCACACATTTAAGCTGAAAGGCTCAGATATCGACTTAATGGGCATTTCAAGTGACTGAGGAGTAACAATATGAACTCGAAAATCCTTAATGAATTGAATGAAGAAGAGAGAGAGAAAAAAAAAATCAACACTCGTCATTTTCAGAAATAAACCTTCGAACGTTTAAGCAGCCACAAGACGAACACTGAACGGCATGAACGAAAAGCATGAGCCGTCCAGTTTGCTGCATTCAACACTCTGTAGCATGTAAGTCATATGTCTCCCGCTAATGAAGATGGAAAAGAATTGTTAACATTTTCAAAAAGAAAACCAAAAACAGCTATAAACTTCTATAGTCTTTTATAAAACTTTTGAGGGTATTAACATGCTTATGATTAATGTGTGGTCATATATTAAATTCATATTTCGTGGTTTCCCGAAAAAACACTGCTAAGCAAATTTGTGAATAAGATGAGTTTTTTTCCTTTTTGCTTCATTTTCTCTTAAGGTTTTTGGGCTTAAGAGACGGTAGAAAAAACACGAAAAAATTTAACTTGAAAATAATTGTTGCAGTTATTTATTTTTGTTGCTTGTTTTGGTCATTAACTTGAGAAATCAGCGCTGAAACTTCAGCAGTTTTAGTAAAATGCGAATAAAAAGCTAAATGATAAAAGCCAACAAACAGAATGGAGAGTTGAATGCTCGATTTCATTTCTAAAAGACGTGCACAATAACGACTTAATATTTTTTTATTTCATTTAACGGTCTATCCCTTAATATGAAAAGTATTTTATAGGATTTTTCTTTGGACTGTGAGTGCCCTACAGCAGAAATTGTGGGCATGCAGACTCATTTCATTCGACTGTAGTTCTTTTCTTAGTGCTTTCAAAGGACTAGTCATAAATATAAAGAAAACTATAATTTCATTGCCGAGGGCGGCATATCAAAATACACAGTCATTGTTGCAATATAAGAAACAATCTGGTAGACTTGTACGAAAAAAACGAATAAATTTTTGGTAACTACTGCAACATTTGAACAGATCTAAGCCTATAAAACTTATCCCTTACTTATATATAATAAATTCAAAGTATAATTGCCAGAACCTTACCGCACTAAGCTCCCAACTTATTTAATGGTGTCACTAAATTTAACTCGGATCTAACTTCGATTTTATGTTAAGCCGACTGTAAACTTGCATGCCCTTAATCTTGTTTAATTTTATCTTATATCCTAACTCTACCTTAAACTTATGTTAATCTTACACTCTGCGTACCTGCACCTTATCTCAACGTCATCGTCACCTCACCTTAACCATACCGACGGCTTACTTAGACCTTGTTTTAATTCGCCTCACCTTACCTTACCTCATCTTACCTTTCCTTACCTTACCTTACCTTACCTTACCTTACCTTACCTTACCTTACCTTACCTTACCTTACCTTACCTTACCTTACTTTACCTTACCTTACCATACCTTACCTTACCTTACCTTACCTTACCTTACCTTACCTTACCTTACCTTACCTTACCTTACCTTACCTTACCTTACCTTACCTTACCTTACCTTACCTTACCTTAACTTACCTTACCTTACCTTACCTTACTTTACCTTACCTTACCTTACCTTACCTTACCTTACCTTACCTTACCTTACCTCTCTTTACCTTATCTCAGATTACTTAACCTAAACTTGCCTTAGTTTACCTCACTTTGCCCCACCTTACCTTACCTTACCTTACCTAAAACTACCTTACCCTACTTTACCTTAACTTAATTTGTCTTACCTTGTTCTTAGCGCATCTGACTCTCTTAATCTTAATTGGTAAAGCCAACCTCTACTCTCCCTAAGTCCAATCATAACATTGCATGTATCTGATTTAAAGCTATTCTGTCAATTCACCAGTCAAAACAAGATAAATACGATTTCTCTCTCTCATTCTATATATTTTTAATATTTACAATTTGCCTCCTGTCGATATTCCTTTGTCAATTTATTTTGTTACGATGTTCCATATGCGTTGAAACGGGTCCTTCATCACCTCAATTTTAACTGATACTTAATATATTTGTATTTACTCTCTGCGCCTTAATGTCATCTTAAGAGGAGAGTAGAGCGTTTCAAATTCAGTTTCAGCCGACCTATTCGATTATAATCCGAAATTTTCTTAAATACATTTTGCAGAAATGAAGATATTTTAAAATGTAAGTATAAATGTATGTATGTGTGTGTGTGTGTGCGTGTGCGAGTATGTATGTGAATGTAAAAGTGTGTTTTTTGAAATGTGTTAAAAATTTAAATTTATTTGCTGTCATTAATTTGGCACCTTGCGCGAAATTAGTTCACCATGATGACTTTATCGTCAGTTTTGCATTGTTATGGAAACAAATGGAGATTTCACAATTTGACTGAATTGTATTCACACAATTTGGCTGGATGCTGGTGATGATGATTATGACCAAGACAGAGACAGAGACGAGGACGAGGGACGAAGGACGAAGGAAGGTTTTGTTTTTAGTAGCCGCAAGATTTTATATAACAAAATGGCCCAGGGTTAAAATAAGATTTCAAATATAAAGACCACTTGATTTACAATTGTGTGTAAGTGGAAATGTTTCCATTCCAATAACAATGTTAGAGGTGGAAATCGAATAAAAATATGCGAATGTTGGTTTGTTTGTTCGTTCGTTCGTTCGTTGCACGAGCGCCGAGTGCCTGCGACATCAAGTCCCACTTGGTGTTGCGTTCGTTATTTAATTGCGTAAAATGAGAAAAATGGTAGGGCTTAAGCAACAAAGTACAAAAACATTTTGTTGCATCTAAACGAAATAACACTCGAACGCACACAATCAAATCCTTAGCAGAAATAAAAAGTATCTGAAAAATTTGACAGAGACAAGATTAAGAAGTCGTGTGTGGAGAAAACAAAAATACAGAAACTGCAAAAATAAATTGTTACAAATTATGTTATTAAAATTTAAGTGAGAAAAATGAAATTAAAAACGCATTTAAGATCATTTCGGTTTTGTACATTTATAAATCACTTTTATTAGAAACACAATTTTGAGCTCTTCATGGCAATTCCTCGAATCGTTATTGAAGGGCATACAAATTGCAATTTGAGGCAAGAAATATAAATTATCGCAGAAATTATGTGTGAATGGCAACCAATAATTATTTCATTTAGTTGCAAGACAAAGAAAACAAAAGATTTCCGTAATTGTATTATATATTATATTATTAATGATAGTTAAATTTGTATTTAATTGAGCTAAGAAAATACTGACATAAAGTACATTGAGTTATCAAAACGTGTCCATGGACAAGTTACGCTTACGACTCTACTGGAAGAGAAAAAAAAACAAAAAAAAGCCGATAAAAGTCTTAACTTTTTGTTCCATTTTATAGAAAAGTAACTAGATTTGTTACGATATAGCAAAGCTGGTCATAAAAGCGGTTGTCACGTTCTAAGTTATATTTACTACGTTTTTTTTACCACAAAAGTGAGCCAGTGACTCCTTTACATATTGAAGATTATCTATTTATATATTGTCCATTAATATTTGCCTGCCAGTCAATATTGTTCACCTCAGCAGTAGCTTGTTGCTACCTTTTTGCGGCATTCAATTTATGTATGAGTTTTAAATACTCCTAAATATATAAAAAATATTAAATCAAATAGTTCTGCCAGCAAAACGATTGACTGTTTAACCTGGCACATTTGACAGGCGTTTTTACCACAACATGGTAAGTGAAATTTTGCTGCTACAGTGTTGCAAATATTAAAACTTTATTATGAGAAAGAAAAATTTATCACCGATGCCAGCAGCCACGCAATTTCTCAGCTTCGTAACGTACTTATACCTTCGGGTGTGAACCCTTTCGAGTGGTCGAATAGTTTTAGTCTCAATGACATATTTTTCTCATGTTACAACACTTCAGACTTGATTATATGTATGTATGTCTGTATTGACTTAATATTTTTTTTTTAGTTTCTGGCCTAGTGACACAAGTGCATACATCGATATCTTAATATAGAAAAGCCCTCAGTAACGTTTTCCTAACTTTTCAGAAGACAGAAAAAACTTAATAGAAATGAAAGTTTTGTAGTCGCGAAACTTTTTTTCAACTGCTTGTAGTTTTGTTATTTTTAGTCGGATCACGTCAAGTTTTTACCAATGATGTTCCAATACATCATCTTTCGAAATTTATAAAAAAAACTCGATTTGAGAAATAAACGAGTTAGGGCCTTTCTATATTAAGGTAACGCTATGCATGTATGTATATATTACCAACTTAATATTTTTAACAGCATTTGTTTTAAAATTTTAGCACCATCAAAAATGAAAAATATAATGAAAGAAACACGAATTTTATGACTTCGTTTTCAGCAAAAATTAAAAATGACGCAGAATCGAGTGTAATATTTTAATCTACATTCAATTGTTTTATTTTTTCTGGAAACTTTAAACATTTTTCGGGTATAAATGTACATTTTTTTTTTTTTTTTTTTTTTTTTTTTTTTGTTTCGTTTTATTTACAATCTATCCAAGGATAATAAGCAAATTTAATAAAATAAGTAATAAGAAAATAACATTCATTGTTGAACTCCAATAAGAACAACAATATACAAACAAAAATTGTTAAAGTTATTTCAAGAATTCATAATATATACATTATATACAAAATCTTAAAGTTTTATCTATACTAATATTTACATATATGTATGTACACAGAATTTTATTTATGTATAATTGATTAGGTTCGAAATGGCAAGTCTAATTGTGGTTCCTTTTCAGTCTTCTTACTTCAGTCTTCTTACATAAATGTACATACATACATACATATATATGTAAGTATATATGTACATACATACATAATACATATTCAATTGTTTTTTTTAGCCAACTAGAAACACACACAAAAACATATTTACATATATGAATATGTAAATAAGTAGATACTGTTAATAAAATCAACAAAATCAATAGTACGAAACAAAACCAAACCAGGCGAGTTCACTACATCCCCTGCCGAAACCATAACGATTTTACACGTCAATGGAAAAGGTAAGATCCGAAGGCAAATATCAATTAAGCCAAAGCAGTGTCAAGATATTTCGCAGCTGTGCGACTTCGTCGCTGATAAACACCCAAAATAGTTTCATTTCCTCTGAACGCTGGTGTTTTGTTATTATTCGTGTCGCCCTGTTCTTACAATAGTACAATATACGCTGCCATTTTAGTATAGAAAATTGCATATGGCAGTACCTCAGAAATACAGAAACAACAACAGGCTGTTGTCAACATCAGCTGAGTGATTGTTTTGATTTTGCTGGCCAAACGAGTATTCTTCTTTACCCAGAAGTGATTTGCAATTTCTCATCCAGATGCCGCACGGTCATTCACACGATCCTGGACATGGTTGTGGCCACGAAGCCACCGATGTAGATCATGCCCTGGAAATGGGAATAGAGTATAGCCTGTTCCAAAAGATCGATATGGAAAATTTAAAATGCTTAAATGAAGAATCCGAAGACAGTGGCCGGAAAGTATTTAAGCCATATGAAAAACGTTTAGATCTTACAGAGGTAATTGGAAAAAACATTTGTTAACGGCTATAGGAATACTAAGAGTTTGTACATCCTGCAGTTTGTCCAAAGTGATGCGGACGAGGAACTACTTTTTAATATACCTTTTACGGGCAATGTTAAGCTCAAAGGTATTATTGTGATAGGATCCAATGATGATTCACATCCCAACAAGATGAGATTGTAAGTTTTTAATGTTTATTTCAATGCATTTCAAATTTTTATAGTTTTGTTTATATTTTAAAGGTTTAAAAATCGCCCTGCCATGACATTTGATGATGTTCGGGCCAAAGCAGATCAGGAATTTGAGTTGTCTAGAGACTGCCGAGGGCAAATCGAATATGCGCCAAAGTATGTGTACAGATCTGATGAGGAATAGCGATATCTAAACTTTTATTCATTTTTTTAACAGGGTAGTAACATTTTCATCGGTTCACCATCTGTCTTTACATTTTCCTTCCAATTTTGGTGAAGATAACACCAAAATTTTTTACATTGGTAAGTAATTTTTCCTATAAAAATGATGCCTAAGTGTATGCATTTTAAGTTGATGGTGTTTCATTATTTGGCCTCCAAAGCTTTACAAATATTAGCTGCCTTGCATTATTTATTAACCGCAAACTTTATCATAATTTTAGGTCTACGCGGCGAATTCAGTGAGGCCCATCATCATGGTGTGACAATTTGTACATACGAAGCTCGTCCAAATGTTAGTGATCATAAACAAGACGCATTTGATGCAGTTAATCGTACAATACAGTAAATAAATTAAACAATTTGTAATATAATTTTTTTTTGTACTGAATAAAACATAAAACTAAAGGTTATACTGAACAATTTTAAGATCCCAAAAATATTAAAAGATAAAAAGAAAATTTGTTTAAAAGGAGTCTGAAAAATTTGAAATCTTTTATTGCATATTTTTTCTAATAAATTCAAAATAGCATTTCAATAACACTGATTTCAGAGCCGCGAAAATAGATTTCTTTAAAAAATTAGTTTGATAAAAATCAAATTAATATGAACTTAATGACAAGTTCGAACACAATTTTGTTACCAAATATTTGCGGCGGGTTTTTCGTCTATTTTGTCTATTAGAAAACAAAACACTTAATGAAAACTCCGTCATTTCGAATGTTTTCCTGAAACTTCGAACACAATGACCATTTATTTAAATAATTCTATTTATTGACGCGGTCACATAAAGCTGACTTTAAAAATATGCCATTTGTTAAGTTGTCGTCAGGAACTATCCCTTAGGCCCAGCCATTACGGATAATCGACGACTCTCTGTATGCATAAATGTATTTCTTTTGCAAATGACAGCGCCTCTAATGATTCCAAACACCAATTGTTGCCCTACGAATAAAACTTCTGTTTGTATATTTTTATAATATTTTTAAATTTTTATTGTTTTTTTTTTGTTTTATTTATTTTCCATATGAAATATCATTATCATTGTATCTTTTTTTTTTTTTTTTTGGTTGATAACTTTTTTCTTCTGTTTTGTGGTGTTCTTTATAGTTTTTTTATTGGTTTATAAGAAATTGTGACTTCTTTATTTATATTTTTTAGGTTATCATTTCATTTTTAATGTTTGTTTTTCTTTTGATAAAAAGATAAATTTATAATAATAAATTTGTTTATAACAAAATTGACAAGAGTGTAGAAAAAATGACAAAGGTTGGGTATATTATGTATGTGTGTGTGAGTGAGTGTGTGTCTTTGTGTGTGTGTGTGTGTAAAGGTCTAAGAAAGTTGGTGAGGTGAGCGGAGCTGAGCGTGTGTTTTTGTTAAATGTATGCAGGCGTGAGTGTTTAAATGATAGTGAGAGCAGCAGTAAGTATTTAATGTGGAAAAGAAATGTTTGAAGGGCAAATAAAAAAATTATAAATTTGAATTTTAAATGTTATTGGCCCTATTTCGTTTGATCTTTTCAAATAAAATGCGTTTTTAATTGGTTAATTTTAAACAATAAAATAATATTAAGAACAAAATGTACGTATGATATACATATAAGTATTTTGAATTGTAATAAAAATATTCTTCATAATTTAATAAAATGAAATTAATTCCAACATCCTAAATTTATTTAATTTAAATAAATAATTATTTTTGCGTTTTTAATTTGTTCTTTTTCTTTTTTTTTTGGTACAAACTTAACAATTTTTTCATTTCATGTTTATTAAAGACTATAATTATGATTTTTAATGCTTTGGTTTGTTTATAAAAACAATTGGATTTATGCATTCATTTCATATTAAATTTATTAAGTATTAATTAATGTGTGTTTTATTTTGTTTTCTTCTTGCGGGATAATATGTAACAATTGCAATTAATGTATTTATTTTGTCATTAATTTATTAATAATAGGTTGTTGTTGTTGTTGATGCTTTCTTTTAAACGAATAAATTATTTTCGTTACTTTTTATGTCATTGATATTTATTAGAATTTTTTAATGAGTTTTTGCCTTCCTTTACTTTTTATAATAAATTTAAATGAAATTTATTTAGCATTATTTTATTATCATTTATTACACTAGTATTTCTTAAGTTTTTTAATTAATGCATAGTTATTTGTTGGTTTAGCTTAAATGTTTTCCTCGCGTTGTTTCTATAATTATTATTAATATTTATTTTTTCATTACATCTTACTATACAAGCTCTCTAATAAAGTTTTTTTTTTTGTTGTTTTGTCTTATTATTTATGCGTATTTTTTCAATGACGATGATTTTAAACTTAGATGTTTTTCTTAAAAAATAAGTTTTAGCTTTTTTTTTAATATAATCATGCTTTAACAAATATTTTTTAATTGCAAGTCAATTTTTTGGTTTTATAATTTTTTATTGCTAATTTCTAGAAAATTATTTATTTTATAATATATTTTTTATAATAAAAATTTATTTAAGTTTTATCAATTTCGTTTTTTTTCCTTTTTTATTTCCTATAATTTGCTGTTGTTGTTGTTGTTGTTGTATGTATGTATATGACTTTAGTTGTGGCTTTAATTATGTTACTGATGGGCTCTTACGAGTTTATTCTAATTATTAAATTGTTTTTAATGCATGTGTGTGATTGATTTATGTAGTTTTTTTATAATTAATTTAATGAACTCTATTTTCGCTGTGTTTTAATTTTTCTTTATAGAAATGTGAAATATTCATATTTTATATATGTATGTTCTTCTCTGATAATGTTCGCTTCTGATACTCCTCCATTTGTTAGGTGCTTGTGCATGTCAACCGAACATAAGTTGTATTCAGGGAACCCCCGGCACACTACAAGCAAAGGCGAATTTATACAAGGTGGAAGCATGGGCGAATTCAGTACTAAACATGGGGCCATAATCTGCTGATTATGATGAAAATACTTTTGTACAAAAAATGAGAAGAAATAATTTGAACTGAAATTAAAAAAATATTTAAAATAATTAAAAACAGAGAAATTCGTCTTGCAGGTATAAGGCGAATGCTAAATTACTGGGTCGCAAAAGCATATTAAACTGGTTACACCAGCGAATTCAAAACGAATTAAACGAGTTTGTCCCTTTGAACATTAATTCACTCAGCTGTTTGTTTCTTTCCTCTTCTTTTAGGTTCGGGCCGTAGAAAACACAAACCACTTCTGCTCTCCAAAAAAACAAATCATCGCTCTTTTCTATCTAATTTAATACCAAATATAGAACTTAAAGCCAGGAATGTCTTGACTTTAATTTTTTTTTTTTTTTTTTTTTGCTTGATTCACAAAATTTCTAATTAGTTACAGCAAGAAAAATGCTTGGTTTCAAAAATGTTTTTCTCCCTTAAAATTTATAAAAGTTGTATGAAATTTTTAGACGGCACTTTAATTGGAAATAGTTAAAGATTCCATTTGGATTAGTTTTGTTATAAAATATCCACACAAATCTTAAGACACACGGATTGACAACTGTTTCCGTATATTAGAGGATCTGTGATATGCCTGAATATACAATTTCTTTTTAGAATCCCTTTTTATTTTATCAAAAATCTACATGATTAATGAAGAATTAGGTGATCTTTAATTGAAATTAAAAACATATTAGATAACAAAAATTACGTATTAAAAGCAGGAGCAGAAGAGTCCGACAAACAATTTGAATACACAAAAGTAGTGCTCCCTTCAGATCAAGCCACACACAAGCCAAATGCTGGGCGAAAACAATAAAAACAAGGGCTTCTAATTGCTAGTAATTGTAGGATAGAAATTGCTATAAATGGAATAAAATTATGCGATTTTTTTTTTCAATCCATCAAAAATCAATATCGTAAAACTTGTTCGAATTCAGTTTGTTTGCCAAAACCAAATTTTGCTTAGCCGCTAAAACAATTATCAAAAATATGTTATAAGAACTGTTTCCCCCCAACATTTCACTTGAAAAAAGTGGATATTTACAATTTCGGTCACGTTATTTTAAGGTGCCTTAAAAAATATTAAAAACATTTTTCGCAACATGAATCTACAAAAATGAAAACATCACAACAAATTTAAGGCGAACAAAAATTTATTAATCAAAACCCAAACTTAACAAATAAACAATATAATTACTGCAAGTGCGAAATATTGATATTAATTATTTCTACAATATAAAAGAAAAAACAAGTTGGAAACCCGAATAGAACCCCAAAAAATAAATAAAGAAATTATATTAAATTAATGCCTGTAAATTAACAGAAAATGTATTATCTTTCACAGAACTCTGATTTAATTAAACATTATTTATGTAAATGCGTATTTTTAAATTTGTTTACTACACATACATATATTTAATGGTCTTTTTCGTTTTAGTTGCAAAGTTTAACGGTCTTAATGATTAAAAAAAGAAGATGATTATTAGTTTGTAACTTCATTCATTCTATGATACAATTTCATTTTTGCTTTAATTTGTTTATAGTAGTTCTGTTTTTTTGACTTTCTTTATTTATATGTATTATTAGTATTATTATTATAATATATGTTTTAACAACAAGAAGAAGAGATGGTGAGAAAACTAGTGTTTTGGGAAAGATCTTTAGGGGCGCGATAGAGGTACATATATAAACTTTTCAAAAAAGTATATTCAAAGAAAATTATTAAATTTCTCGTTCCTAAAAAAAACAGAAATTCAATAAGATTGATTTCATTTAAATAGTTTTGCTGTTGTTGTTGTTTGTATATTGTTGTGTTTAACACTATTTGCATTTTTGGTGCTGAAAATATATGCAGATTGTAACGTCTTCGCAGGCATCAATAAAAAAATAAATTCATTTCTTTAAAATGTAAATATAACCACCAATCGCTTCGAACTTGAGAAAAGTAATTAATTTTATTTTAATTATTTCGCTTGAAAACTTTGGCAAAACTAGTGATGCCAGCCAATTGTGTGTTTTTTTTAGCTTTTTGTGGCAGTATATTTTATTTTAATCTTTTTTAGTTCTATTTAAATTCGCACTGTTTTACAGTTTTTATTATATTTTGGGCAACACAAACTTTAATAGGAACATTGAAAAACAAAAAACGATCAGCTGTTTGTCTGCTCATGTCATTTTCCACAACTTATTACAGTATAAACAGAAGTTGCGAACTTTTGATAGAATTTCCTACGAGATGATAATGAACAAAGTACAGGAGTAGCTTAAAGCTGTAGCTGAACATTTCTCTGCATTAGCAAACATATACTCAATATATACAATAAGTCTAGTGATCTGCTGTCAAACTGTCTCATGAAAAAGTTGGCTTCAAATACGCAACAGGAATCTTTTAGTAGGAAATGTGAAACTTCTCGTTGAAAGTTTTTAAATATTTCTTAATTCATTGAATTAAAGCATTGCCAGCAATACTTGTATGTGTGTAGTTTTCTTTTAAACAGTTAAAAGCAAACGTTTCCTCAAAATTGCAAATAGTGTTGGTTGGTTGGTGTATTTTAGGAGTTAATTTTTCAATTGATTTTTGTTTTTCTTTTTAGTGTATTAAAGAGGTTATAAAAAATTAGTTTATTTCATAATTAAATGTTATGGATTTTTCGTGTTGTTCTTACAAGACAAGGAAATAGCAAAAAATTGTTGATATCGCAAACAAATTATAAAGAGATTAGTTTTTGCATTTTTTTTTTTTTCGTTTTTCTGGTTTTGTTTTTGGAAAAAGAGATTTACAAAAATAAGACAGCGGCGGCGTTCATTTTTTGTTTGTTGTGTATTTGTTTCTTTTTGTTTGTTTGTTTTTGTTGTATTAAAGTGGGCGGCAAAAATTTCCATTATCATATGTTTTTTTTTGGCTTTTGTGTTTTTTTATACAAAAAGGAAAACTATAGTGTTGTTTTGTTTAAGGTATAAATGGCAGAAAGCAAGCAACATTTTTACATAAAAAAACTGTTGCTTTAAAGGCATTTGTCAAACTGCATAAGGTGCATTACTTTTATTATTATTTTTCGTTAGAGATTGATTTTGATGTTGCTGATGATGATGATGATGATGATGATGATGATGCTGATGCTGATAATGTTGGTGATGAGATTGAGGTTGTACAACCAATGTTGATGTAGTAGTAGTAGTTGTTGTTGTTGTTGTTGTTGCAATAGTACTATTTTGAATAGTAATACTGCAGCCGGTATTCGATGAACCACCAACAACAGCAACACTAGTGTTTTTCGTAGTGATCTGCTGCAGCTGCAATTGCTGTGCTGTGTTTGTTTTTTCATTAGTTACATCGGCAACAGCAGCAGCTGCAGTAGCAGATTTTGTGCGTTGTTGTAGAGAGCGCTTCTCGCGCCATCTATCGAGAGGCGTATAGCAACATTTAAATAACGGTTGTTTACGTTTTCGTTTTTCTGACGATGATAACGATGAGCTCAGGCTTAAACTTTGTGCTAAAGATGAAGCCGTTAAATCAGTCTGTACACCGCTACTACACAAACGTGTCTCCATGGCATAAAGTGGCTGTTGTTTTTGTTGTTGTTGCGGATGTTGGTAATGTGTCGAAGAAATGGAGCGCCTTGAACCGTTTAGAGGCGCTGGCGCCTTGCATATCACAGTGGGCGGCTCTGTTTCGTGCAATTCAAATGAATGCGCCGACGAATGATCTTCGATATAGTCGGCCTCTTCTTCTTCGTAGAACTCCTCATTGGAGGTGCGTGTTGTCGTGGTGGTTGATGGTCGAAATTCATGAGATGAAGACTCGACCATGGCAGTGCGATAGTTGGCAACAAAATTATTTGTTTCCAAATAATGGCAGGATTGAAAAATGTAATCGTCTACAAACTGTTGTAATATTAGAGGATTGGCGGCCGCTGCTTGAGCTGCGACCGAATTCAACATGGATCCCTCGGAGCAATGCTCGTGGGGCAAATGAACGTAATGATGATGGGGCTGATGATGATGATAATGCTGATGATGATAGGGATGATATGAGGAGGCGTCGGCGTCGGCGGCGGCGGCGTGCTCTTCTTGTGAGGCATAGCGACGTATACCTTTGTGCGATTGTGACGAGGGTGAGTATATCACAAGTGATGTTGCTGTTGGTGATGTTGTTGCAGTCGTTTGATAATGTTGCTTGCTTTCCGTAGTATACGTTTGCATACCAACAGCAACATGTTGCTGTGAATCGTCAACATGATATTCAGAGGACTTTGATACAGTCGGCGTTTGATCAGACGCCTGCATTTGTGTTTCTAAGACACACAATCGATCTGTGGAAGCATGCTGTGGCAATGGCTTAGTTGTATCCACAACATAATCAACATATTGTTCTTTAATACGTTCAACATGTTGATATTCTGTGAAGTTTAGGCATGTTTCTCTTGCTTCATGTTGCTGTTCACTTGTTGCAGCAACATGATGTTGCTGTTGGTTGTATGCCGTTGTATAATTTTTCTCTTTGTTATATTGTTGTTTTTGCTGTTGCTCTTGAAGCTGACGCTGTTTTTGCTTCATATCAACAATTTCTATTTCTTCAATATCACTAAAACTATTTAATTGTTTCAACAAATAATGAACATCATTTCGTTCTGACTGTTCATCTTCATCTAAAGACATTCTTATTGTTGTCTCAGCTTCTTGTTCTTGTTGTGACGAAGATGAAGCCGCTGCCAACATGGCTAAAGCAACAGTAGCGGCAGCCTTCGACGTTGAGGCTGAAGCTGCTGCCGCTGCTACTTGTTTAGATGTTGTTGCAGCTGTTGTGGTTTTTGATGAGATATTAATTTTAGAATTATTTACAATTAGGTCGGTACTATAATATTGATTTTGGTTATTGGCCAATCTACGTTTTAAACTATCACTTAAAATGGGCATCTCTACAAACTGTTGTTGTTTTTGTTGTTGTTGCTGTTCATGTTCATGTTGAAAATGTGGATGCTGTTGTGAACTTTGGGCTAATGTTTCAGCCACATGTTGCTGATAGTTGTATGTGTTTATAACCGGCACTGTATTGTCAATAATTCGATTAAATTTAGCTAATGCCGTATTTTGCTGTTGTAGTTGTTGTTGTGTCAATGATTTATTTACTAAAAGGGATGAAGACGACGAAGTTGTTGTTGCTGATGATTTTGCTGCTGCTACACATGTTTTTGTTAATGCTTCTGTTGTTGTTGTTGTTGTTGTTGTTGTTGTTGTAGTATAAGTTGTAATTGCTGCTTCATCTATAATATTAAATTTATTAAATTTTTGTTGTAATTGAGGCACTGTTGTGACGGTATCTAATTTATTTAACCCCCTTCTTAAACCAAATATTTTATGGTCTCCCATGTTAAGTTTCTCTTCCTCTCTCACATTATCACGATCACGACGACGATCGTGTTCGCCCTTGTGTCCATTATTACCAGATTTAATATTTGAAGATTGCGGTTTTTCATCAACGTTTCGTCTTATATTATCCATCATTTCACTAACATTTATATTTAATTTTAATTTTAACTGTTGTTTTAATAATAATTGTCTACTTTCATTCAATAATGCGCTAGTTGTTGGAGTTGTTGCTGTATTAGTTGTTGTATTAGTAGTAGTAGTTGTTGTTGTTGTTGCTATATCGGCTGTTGTCGACAAAACGACACCCAAAGAACTGGCTGTCGCCTGTCTCCTATTCATTTTTTTATTTAAATTGGTATTAGCTAAATTTCTAGTCAAAATTAATTTTCTCGACGAAATGGGTCCATTATTGTCGCTCCCCCGCGATTACCGACTATCACGGGTGGAGCGAGGCCTTCCCTAACTGGATGTTGAAGCAATTGGTGACACTGGTGACAGTGGACTACGTGCTGTTTCCCGCGGACACCCACTTAAAGTTATAACTAGTTTGCGGGAACCAGCTTGATCACGATGTTCACATAACCAAACACCTTGCCAGGTGCCCAACGATAATTTACCATCCGTTATGGGGATTGTCAATGAACTACCAAGAAAGCAGGCTTTTACATGTGCAGGCTACAAAAAAAAAAAAACAGTTTCCAAAAAGAGCATTTCATTAATAATTCATTGATTTAAACAAAATTAAATATTTAAATAATATGTCACCATATCATCGGGTCCTTCACACGAATGCCTATAAGGTAAGCCTTCGGGAACTATTTTATTCAACATCATTTCCATGTCGTCTCTGTTTTAAGAAAATTTTAATAAATAAATTTATATAAGACTGTTGAACATAAATTAATCCTTCACCATCGTTTGCCGTTCGCTTTACACTTTGGGGAACTTTAAAAAAGTTCCCCAAATCCATTCTTTTGGTTTTTTGTGATTTGAAACCGGCTGTTTCAAAAAGTGTCAGTTTCTATGTGTTTTCAAGAGTTGCAACTCGCTTTTATGTTTTTAAAAAACGGGGGTGGTTTGAATTTGCACAGTAGTTCTTGAGCAATTGTTCTGCTAAAGGCAATCACTTACAAAATAACATCATACTTAAAAGTTTTGCCATCAGACACCCCAACGTAATATTTTTTAGAGTCATTTCAGCTATTGGATACTTTCTGTTGCTGAACGCCCAAATTCAAAATTCGAAATTTTGTTCATAAACATATATTTGACTGTCTTTCACACGCCAACAACAAACTCATGGTGAGGAATTAAAAGTTTCTATTATATATGTCAGTTAAATGTACTAATTATCTTATCGATTAATACGTTTTTAGAATAGTGTGTTACCTGACGTCTGGATCCCAACTTTCGTTTAACGCTAAACTTGCTGATGTATGTAAAACTGCAAAGAAAACGACAAACAATTGAATATGTGAAATATTTTATTGAAAATATTTTTATTAACAAAAACGTGTGTGTATGTTGCTAAGATTACAAATGTTTACAGCAACATGTTGCAAAATGCAGCAGCAAACTCGCTTGAGTGGTCATTTTAAGTTGTCAGATTAAAAACTTTTGTTTTGAAAATTTTCTGCTTAAATATTCTACTTATTTTTGTGTGATCTGAATAAAACCGCAGCAATAAATATTTTTTTAATATATTGTAATAACAGGCAGAAAAAGTTTTCTGTTAAAATTGCCTGACTTTGAAGTGCAACTACTTTTTATTGCCTTACTTTCTTGCATTTAATAACGTTTACATTTTGCTACCTCAGGTGTAAGGCAATATTTGGGACTATAAATCCACATCGACAACACACACACACACACACACACACACACACACTTTATAACAAAAAAGCCAGTCAACCGTTCAGCCAACAACCATTTGAACTCCCAGGCTTTTATTGCTTTTTGTTGGCAATTTCTTCACTCTGGTTTTCATGATGCAATAACACCTTGTCATAAAGTAATTAACAACAAGTTGGGGCGTGTAAAAAGAATTCCTTAAATAAATATTATACTTCTACTTTACACACATACATACACACATATACATATATACAAATATTTCTCAATTTTGTACTCAACCTGTAACCTGTAAACGGAGGCAAACACTCTGTAACGGTCGCCCACTGTTTAACAGGATGTTGCTGAAGACGCCAAAACAAAAATAACAGACCAAAAGATTCCCCTATTTCGTGCCCTATAGGAAATCAATACCAAAAAATACTATGGGTGTGAAGATAAATTTTAAAATTTTTAACCCCAGACTCAAACCTGCAATATTAACATACCTCTGTTAATTAAGTAGCAGGGCTCTGTTAAGTTACTAAAAACTTATATTTTGCAATGAAAATGCATTCAAAACTAAAAAATTAATAATAATTATATTAAAAAATAAAATAATATATTTCTAAAAACATATTCTATAAAATAGTGCCATATAAATCTAAAATCAACGCACTCATTACGGAAGACTATAAAAACTTTGTTGAAGAAAGTTCATGAAAATTCTTGGAAATAACACCAGATGGGCGAAAAAAAAATATTGGAGAACATTCCTCAGGCCATCCCTATGAATGTCCAATATTCAAAAGTCCCAACAGTGTGTTTTTCTGAAAATTGAAGACATTTTTCCAAATTTCGACTTTTGAAATTTTAAAAAGGACTTTGCTCCTTTTTCCGAAAATGGAAGGAGATGGGTGAAAAAAGATAATATAGGGGTATTTCTCGATATTATTGTAAGGGTCCCCCCTTTTCAATATATGGTCTTCGTATTTAATATAGGGATATTGCTCTATATTATGGTAAGGGTCCCCCCTTTTCAATATATGGTCTTCGTATTTAATATAGGGATATTGCTCTATATTATGGTAAGGGTCCCCCCTTTTCAATATATGGTCTTCGTATTTAAATATTAGGATGGATCCAAGTCTATCAGTATTCATTTTTATAATAAAAATATTACTTCCCTATTAAACTGTATCTCCGCAAATATTGATTTTATCGCAAAAATAAGCGAAATTCGAAAAAACTTAACTAAAGTATCGATAGTGATCTTTTCAAATATATTAAAACTATTGTAATTTGAAGAAATTTTTGAAAAAATCCATATAAATATTAGGATGGATCCAAGTCTATCAGTATTCATTCATTCATTATTTGATAATAAAAATATTACTTCCCTATTAAACTTTTTTAGAAAAGTGGCTGTATCTCGGCAAATATTGATTTTTTCGCAAAAATAAGCGAAATTCGAAAAAACTTAACTAAAGTATCGATAGTGCTCTTTTCAAATATATTAAAACTATTGTAATTTGAAGAAATTTTTGAAAAAAATCCATATAAATATTAGGATGGATCCAAGTCTAGCAGTATTCATATTAATAATACGAATATTACTTCCATATTAAACTTTTTTAAAAAAGGCAGGACCATTATGCCTTTTTAAATAGGGTCTTCTTCTTTGTCATATGGGTATTGCTCCATATTATGATATGGATATAGGGTCTTCGTATTTATGATAAGGGTAATTAAAGAGGGTTGTTCCATAAATAAATGCATAGCAGCTATTGCAGGCTGGCTTTTTGTATTGCTGGCACAGAAAAGCATTGCCTGCTACTTATGTAGTGCAATGAATCCATATTGTCTGACTATTCAACAAGAATTTTTATGAACTTTCCTAAACTGTCTTTCTTTAATGAATGCGTTTATTTAACATTTTTATGGCATTTTATAGAATATTTTTTTAGAAATATATTATTTTATTTTTCAATATAATTATTACCAATTTTTTAGTTTTAAATGCATTTGCAGTGCAAAATATAAATTTGTTAGGCTTAACAGGGCCCTGCTACTTAATTAACAGAGGTATGTTAATATTGCAGGTTTGAGTCTGGGGTTAAAAATTTTAAACTTCACACCCATAAAAATACTGGTATTGCTTCAGCTTCAAGATCCTTGAACGAGAAATATTTACAAATTTCTAAAGTCGATAAAATACCGAACACACAATGGAATTACAACGCTGCATTTTTCAGGACCATAACAAGTTGGGCACATTCTTTTTTTAAGTTTTAAAAGCAAATTTACGTTACACTGTTACTGAAACATTAAACAATTTTCTTCGCAGCCGCATTTTATTTTTTGTTACAGCAAAAAATTAAAACACAAAACGTCAAGTTAATTAATCTCCATAGAGTTGAAGCTGGCGATGCAGGTGGGTTGTAGTTGGAGCAGCAGATGCTGCTGGGCCACAACGATGGTCACATACATACGAGCTGACAATAACAGTGATATCAACATCATCAAGTATTAATTGTCAGAAATTGAGCGTGTTGAGTTGTGGGTATGAGAGAAACGGGGGCGAGAGAAAGAGCGAACGAGAAACAGCGTCAAGCAGAAGGGAGGGCAGACTTTTGGCGTGTTTCTTGCCAAAACGATATGGTCAGCCAGTGTTGGATAAACGCGGCTGTTTATTTAATTAGGAGGAGTAAATTAATTTTTGGTTTTAAATGCCTGGGGAAATGCGAAACAAGCACGCACAATTTTGCATTGTACCATGTACTCGTACATATGTAGATATTTAATTTTTGAAAAGGTTTATGACTGTTAAGGAGCTTGCGAAAAATGTGCACAACACAACACCATACATACGTATCCCCCCGTCTTGCTGTAAAACACCCAAAGTTAACATGTGAAAGAGCTTTACCGACATGCCCACATGCAGGCATACATACACACACACACAGACACACACACACACACATATGCCCACATGTTTGTATGCAGATACATAAAGGATATAGTACATATCTGGGTCAATGCCATTGTACTTAACATTTTTCGTTTAAAGAAGAATTATATCAGTTTTTAGGAACACTCGTACACAAAGCGAACACGAAGGCTTCAAACAACTGATTAGCCAAAAAGTAAATAAAAACTTTTATTATTAATAACAAAAAGAGATTTTCAAAGCATTAGCAAATCCGTTTCTAAACTATTGTATTATTTCAAAAATTATGCAAGAAACTCAAATGCATATTCCCTATTTACCGTATCTTGGAGACTATCGAGCACATTTTGTGTCCTTGCCCAAGGATTCTCTCAAATGGCCGGGCTGGTTTATTATGAAAATGGGACGCCTCGTATCAGAGAATAGCAAGTGGTCAGGCAAACAATTTTGCAACTTTATTTTATTTTATATACTCGTGCAGGAAACATTCCATAAAACACTGGCAAAAGCAATTTTAATTGTTGCTGTGTTAAATTTCGAACAAAACGTATTCACTAAATTAAAGCCTGAAAACCAAGTTGCTTGTCCCCACCCAAATTGAGCACAATTCTTGCCACATTTTCTTAAACATCTTTTGAACTTGTGAAATATTTATCACAAGACCAGCTTTGCAAGTGTCCCGCTTTATAAGAATAAGGTTTTTTGTTCTTTTTTAAAATATGCATTTTATTCATCCTAATTTTAAGCCGAATTAGCCGATACAAGCCAAATGAACACCAGGTTAATACAACTCCCGTACGACTGGAACAGCATATTGTGGCACAATATGGGAATAAGCACCAGCAAAAGAAGAATGTGCCTGTGAATTTGAATGTATAGACGAGGGCACAGTCGCAGGCACAGGCACAGGAAGAGAGACGGGCGACGCATAACTAACTGGTGAGATTGTCGGTTGGCAGCTGAACAAATAACTTTTGGCACATGGTGACCCTGGGATGTACATAGGTCTATGTGGAGATGAATGCAGTGGGCCAACGGAAAATGATGGAGCTGAACCTGGGCCTACTGGTCTGGAAAATGCTGGAGCGCCTTGTGAACTTGCTGGCCCAGAAAATGAAGAGAATGAAAAGCCTGGTTGGGAAAATACCGGAGCGCCGTGTGCATTTGCTGGCCCAGAAAATGAAGAGAATGGAAATCCTGGTTGGGAAAATACTGGAGCTGCTTGTGCGTTTACTGGCCCTGAAAATGAAGGATATGAAAATCCTGGTTGGTAAAATACTGGAGCTCCTTGTGCGTTTACAGGCCCTGAAAATGAAGACAATGAAAAGCCTGGTCGGGGAAATACTGGAGCTTCTTGTGCATTTGTTGTTCCTAAATATGAGGAGAATCCAAAACCTGCAGGTTTGGGGTATGAAGGCGAACCTACAGATGTTGAATAAACAGGAGCAGCAGGTTTCATATAGGTTGGAACTAAAGCTGGAGCTGAATATGATGGACTGCCTGGTTTGGAAAGAGATGAACCGGATGATGAGGAAAATGAACCAGAGTAGGCTGATGGATGCGAGGGGTTTGATGAACTTGAGAACGAATGAGCTCCCGACGCTGAATATGAAGCAGCAGGAGCACCGTGTGCTGAATATGATGAATATGAACGAGCAGTTTCAGTGGGAGCAGAAGTTTCTGCCTTTGGATTGGGAGAACCATCAGATGTTGATGGTGATGACGCCGATGCTGGTGAGGATTGTGATGGGGATGAATGTGAAGAGGAATGCGAATCAACATATGTCGCTGGTGGTGTAGATGAAGGTGACGAAGAAGTAGAAGTAGAAGGCATTGATGAGGAATATGACGAATCAGCTGAAGCAGAACGAGAAGGAGCACCAGGAGCCGAATGAGGCGAAGCTGCAGCTATAGGTTTCGGGTATGATGGCGACGCTGCTGGTGCGGAGTAAGACGAAGAAGCTGCAGATGATGTGTCAGAAGGAGCTGAATAAGATGATGCAGCACGGGCCAAAAAGGACGATACTGGCGAACCAGGATATCCACCGTAAGCTGAGCGAGCCAAACGCAATGACTCTGCCACTGGCGCCGGTATCAATATGCCCTCCGAAGGTTCCAACTGTATAGTGGTTCCTGCAACAGATACCAGCAAACACGTCACAACGAACAAACCATGAATTTCCATTATCGAAGTTTGCTTTTTCACGAAACGTTTAGAAATGAACACAATGAACTGACAATAACTGACTTTAAAAAACAGAAACGCTTCATTTTATACTTATCTAAAGACATTTTCAAATTTAGGACAGCGCTTCGAAAAAGTGCTTTAATAGACAAATATAATTTAGAAATTAATTACGATACGATAATATGAGTGAAAAAACAAACCTTTAATAAGAAGTGACCAATAATATAGGGCGACTAAACCATGAAAGAATAATAATAAATAAAAAGTTCAATCGTAATTCAGAGCCGTGGCAAAGTTGAGGAGTAAATTTATGGGTAACCGATAGGGCCAGGGAGACAAAAACGTTAAACTTGTGTTAACTAATTAGGTGCCAACTTTTTGGAGTGGAAGTTTCAGGCAAAGAAATCAGCTCATTAGTAAAAACAAGGCGATCCACTGCACATTATTTTAACACAGGATTTTCTTTCTTTTTCATAAATACCAGAGACAAAGTCTTGTTTTATTCGTTCGTCGTGCAACGCTTCACTTTAGCGCAAAATTTTGTTTAATTGGAGGCATTTGCTTCTTCTTCTACAACATAAAGATTATTTTTATTGAATGGTTAATTTGACACTTTGGCGTATCGCAAACGGTTGCGAACTTAAGCGTTCGGTGAAACTTGATCCGAACTAACTATTTTTTTTCGTTTCTGAGGTTTTGCCAGCAAAATTAAACAGATGTCTTTTGCCAGTTAAAGTGATCTAAACAACTTTCGGTTGCTTATTTTAATAAAATTTCAATTCTATTGTATTAATTTACTCAGCAAAATTATGTTTTAGTCGCATGTCATTACAATCAGTTGCCCGTTCGAATAAATCTATTTACGGCCCTGCTGCTAGTGATTTCTTGAGTTTCATTTTATTTCACTGTTATTTTTAATATAAAAACTGTTAATTTAGCAAAAAAAAAATTATTTCATGATTTCTTGACTTGTAGTTCGTTTAGTATTAAGAACACAAAACAGCACAAAAGCGAATGTATCAATAAAAACTTAAGTGAAATTTTTGTTGCCCAAAATGTTCTCTTATAAAATAATTTTGTTCTTAATAAATGTTATAAAAATTATGGCACAATCTGAATTGTTGGAATTTTCCGTACAGGATAGTTCGTCCAGCGGCGAAAACTGGTCGCCCTCAAATTTTTATTCGGCCATTAATCATCAATATTTGCTTTACCATCGTCGAGGAGATTTTCACCTGCTGAAGAATGCAGTTTTCGAAAGAGCCAAATATGATTGATACGAACGAAGTTAAAACACAAATTTATTTTTTTGACCTCAGATTGGCTAAATCTTGACATAAAAATAAACATAACAAAATCCATAGACCAGGTTTGGCATTTTGAAGTTCTTCAAAAACGTTGAATTTTACTTAATTAATACTTTTTATATAAAAAAATTGTTTAGAAACATTTTGATATATTAGGGCTGGTGAACCGAGAAATTTGTTGCCATGTTTCATTATTTCATAGTTTGTTTGGTCAGTTTGCTAAGAATGTTGTGCAACATTTCTAATACTTTATCCAAAGCTGATTATTTTTTACGAATTTTTTATTTTTATTATATCACGAGAAATGAATAAGAAATAATATTGCTGAAGTTATATTGTATCCACAACTAGACACTGTCTGTGTTCAGCATGTCATGCAAAATGCTGTAAAAATTCCAGGATAAGAATCATACAAAATAAATGGAAAATAATGTTGTTAACGTGAAAAGTGACTAAATGTATCTGGCAACATGTTCCTTCAACACAATAATGTGTTCGGCAACATTTTTTCAATTGCGCAAAGACATAAGCACGAAATTTTGAACAAGCTGTTCGGGTTTTGTTTGCCATCGCTTCTGTTCGGCCGATAGCGCTGAAGAGTAGACAACAGTTGACACGTGAATAAGGAAAACCGATACATGTTTAAGTTTTGCAACGTTACACTTTTGACCTTTAATGCTATTCTTTTACAAATTTGCCAGAAATGTACCACGGATAAAGTATGTACTCATATTCTGATACTATGATGAGTCATAACAACTTGCTTAAGTTAGAACTAGAAAACTCTGACCTTAACACATAAATTTTACTAAAAATATATACAAATGTATTAAATACGTTGACTGCCACTAACAATTATTTAATTGAAAAATTGCATAAATAATTAGTTACATTAATTTAGAAAGGGGGGACAAAAGAAAATTAACTTTATTTCAACTGTTATGCAAATGTTTTGCAGAAAAAAAACCAAACATACACACAAAAACTTCAAACAACAAATTCTTTTGCAACAACAATTAAATTACACAAACAATAAGGTAAGACACAACCAAAACAATTGTAGTTTTTTAACTATGTATATTGTTGTTGCTGTTGCTGTTGTTGTTGTTGTTGTTGCTAGTCATTGTCGTTTGACGCCATTGTCATTATAAATTCTTTTAATTTCATTTTACAATTCTACCCACACAGAAAAAAGTAAATACCGACTACTCAGCGATTGAATTTGCTAGGCCCTCCTTAACAAGCCCTTACTAGACTTCTTGTTATAAATTTTTAGAATGCATATGTATGTGTATGGTATAAGCATGTAGTATAGTCGGGCATATATCTAATTCTTCTTACTATGAGGTCTCTTAAGGAAGAAAACTTGAAAAAATGTTTGTGCAAAATAGTTTGCTGCTAATTTAATAGATATTTTATGTATGTAAATACTTTCATCCACTTTTTAATTCAACAAAAACATTGCCAAACAACAACCGAGCCTGTGTGGGTTCAAATTTCGGACGAAATAACTGGTTATTTTGCGATTGGATACAAATTTGCTGGTCGGATAATAAACTGTCAGATAAATTTTACGTACTTCCAGGAACTACTTTAGCACCGGATTTTTTCGCATGATTTCTTTTTATGTAGAATTTTAATAGCTTTATGCACGACACGACAGACAAACAAGAGCCACTTTATTCTGTGTTTTTCACTTTAAAGAACAATCTTTGTGCCACGACAATTGTGTTTAATCTGGGCTGGCAACACTGTATTTTTACCGCTGGGTACACTTGCAGCTAAAAGTATGAATGTATTAGTGTCTGCAAATACTTTTTACTGTTTGCCATTATTTTCCTTTCCTTTTTATTTGTACATTTTTAAGTATCCTTTTGGTTGGTTTCCTTCATATTCAAATAAAGCTGCCAGGGATGAGAAACTATGAACTAAAAGCTTAATTGTACAAAAAATTGGAATTGAGTTCATAAAGATTTATGTTACCAATACCTGTAACAGGGTTATAGCCTGTTCTATTGCAAATAATGTACTGGCACTTCAAAGTATTTTTCTTAAGATATATTTTTGGAAACGTTTAAGTGACGCAGTCCACTTTTCGATCGCATGACACATTAAATTCGCAATATTGAAGATTCGTCGAAAGGTGAGATTTCAACTAAAAACTCGTAGAAAGTAAATGTATAGCTTTTACAAAACTTAATATACGAGTTTTAGTTTTCTGAAAACTGGTTTCGCTTTTTTTTGTTTTTTTTTTTTTGTTGTGCACATCTTTCTTGTGCCAACAAAACGTACTTTAAACCGACTACCAGTTGTATTTTATTCCCGGTACAAGTGTACTTGTCTTGTTTTTATGCACGTTATGGTTTTTCTTTTTTACTCGTATTCATAATCTTTCCTTTCTCTAACTTCCTTCACAATTTTCCTGCACGTACACACATACATACATATGTGTGTATACAAAAATATATCTTGCAGCTATTTTTGTCTGTTTGTTGTGGAATAGTTTTGTTCTGTTTATTCGTTGTGTTGTTTGTGTTGTTTCAATAGGTACAACTTAAAGTAACTTAACAGACCAACACAATTGCACAAACACAAGCACCTACACACACGTGTACTCGTATGTACATATGTAGAATTAATATGGCTAAATGATGGGGAAATATGTTTTTAAATTAGCACAAAATTGTTATAGGAAAATACGAAAACAGGCTTAAAATTACGTTCAACAAATAAATATAAATTTGGCATAGGGTCCAAACGGAGTGGATCCGATATTCCTCATCGGACCATCGAGACATTGGTCGAAAGTATGCTAAGGCGAATAAATAGCGTCATCAAGCCAAAAGGTCTGTGGACAAAGTATTAAAAACTTCAATTTTTCAAAAACGTGCAAAAGTGGATACATTGTCATTTTACATAAATTTGTTTAAAACTTAAGATTTACATATGAAAATCATGAATTTGAATATATTTTCTTGATATTATTATTTTATTGAACACTTTAAATAAAAAATCATATATATTTTTTAAATTTTGTCCGTTTTATTTGGTTTGTAAGTCATATGTGTAAAAAATGTAGCCATGTGTGCTCGCCACTGTATATATAATAATTATTTTTCAAGTAAGTATTTAAAGCTCATTTCATGTGAACTGTTGAAAAGTTCATTTAAAAAACTCATTCGCAATAAATCTGGAATAATGTTGCTGATCTTGTTCATATTGAGAAAAATTTGCAGCTTTTGTCTGGCAACATTTTTTCCTACTTGCGAAATAATTTTTTTTTTAAAGTCTTCTTTTACGAATGGATAAATTTTGCTAAAAGTGCTGATTTAAAGCGATTTTTGTCTGGAAAGCCATAAACAGAAAACAACTTTTTTAGGTATATTTTTTTTTTTTTTTTTGTAAAATACGTTTTAAAATTAGTTATAAGTACTTTTAATTAACTAAAACTAATTAAATTGAATAAAATCCAAAATCAGTTTAATCGATTTGTTTAATTTTGAAAAACTTCTGAAGTGGCATTGCGAATTTTGTTGCAAGTAAAAAAAAATATATGACTGTGCAAGTGGAAAGAAAACAATTTAAAAGTTCGTATGAAAGAAGTATATGTTTTAAGTTGTAATTTCTAGTGTTGTTGTGTTTTCTGTTTTATTTCCGGTATGCAAATTATTGCAGTTTTTTGTTGATTTTTTTTTTTTTTTTTTTTTTGAAGAAAAACTTTTTAATATAAATTTATTTTCCATGGAAATGTAAAGAAAATATTCGAAACAAGCAACAAAAATAATTTGAAGACACAAATACTATTTGAAAAACACTTTCGAACATGTACATACATACATACATACATACATACATACATACATACATATGTGCGATTGTGAAAAAATCTTTGCTTAAAATTTTGTAAAACAAGAGTTATTTTATCATTTTACTGTCAAAGCAGAGCTAAAAGTTAGTTATACAGAGAAGTGTGTGATGGATTCGACGAAAAATTCACATTCCTTTTTTTTGTAAAGAAATCCAGGGTATAACATTTAAGTAAATATCATTGGCAGATACTTTTGCATGCCACTGTTCTCTCAAAAGCTGTACTTAGTTCAATTTTATTTTAATAAAAAGTTCCATTAGTATTGACATTATAAATCTGTTTTTTTACAAAGAATCTTTTGCCTTTTTCCAGTATTTTCCTTGTTACAACAACTTAATGCAAGTTGAAATAGAAAAAAATCACACAACAACATCAAAAGCAAAAAAAAAAATAAACCTGTAAAAATGCATTTTAAAAGAAACATTTCAGCATTGACTGCCTGCACTTAAACATATGAATATGTATTTATTTCTGCCATTAGCAAATACGAGTGTTCTTTAACAGCAAAATTTTGTGTGCCAAAATTTTCGGATATGAAATTTTAGTCAAGAACGTTTTAATGATGTCTGCAAAATATGCATTAAAAAATTTCCTTTCTTAATTAAAAGTCAGGAAAGACAAACAATTTTAATTCTTAAAAATGATGTTTTTCTTGTTGGCCATAAAGTGTAGTTATTGACACGAATGAATTTTTGTTCTTCACTGTGGGATCCAAAAAAATAATATCAAGTGCCCATATCCACGATTTCAAGCGTTACCGCTGGCAAGTAAACGCATATATTAAATAAGAATAATTACAAATGAAATAAAAAGAACTTATAGCTTAAAATAACAGGCATATCGGAGACAATCAAGGCAACCAACAAAAGAATTTGGCAAAAGAAAATCTAGTTTTTCGACTACCGTGTGGCCAATAAGACTTTAATTTCCAGTTGTACTTCCCCATTATCAAAAAATAAGTAGGAAAATATCTTGAATTTTAGGAGTACAGTGAGAAAAATATTCTCCGTATTGTTTATCACTGTTTTGATGAAGAAATGAATCTTAATTTCATCAACAATAGGAAAATATTCTAGCGAAAAATATATAATCCTATTAAGTCGCGCTTACAAATTTAATTTCTCTTTCCTTGTACAATATATTAAATTTTCAGTTAATAACTGTGACATGTTATACCAACAAAAATTATTTCTCATTTCGAAACAAAAAGAAATCACCTTAAATTAGCAATGAATTTGCAGTTGAGCACAAGCAATAATACAATTTTAAGAAACACATAAAAATTTACATATTTTTTATTGCCAGCAACGTTAAATCAACAATATTTAATATTAAGTTAAAATTTTAAGCTATGAGTTCACTACTAATATAAGTTACATGAATTATTTTAATTCCGTATGTTTTAACTGTCCCAAAACTAGTTTCTTCACTAACATTTTACATTAGCATTTTCTCAAAACGCTATTTGTGTTGCAGCTGACAAAATTGCACTTAAAAATTTGCATTAGCACCCTCATAAATCGAATGTGCTTTAACATGTTTTTATTTTTAATACAAACATAATTTCCATAATGAAAGCAAATATATTTAAAATTACTTATGATGCTAAAACGAATTTTAATGTGTTGCGAAGGACTCTTCAAACAAGTGCTCTTCTTGCAAGATAAATTTGCACAATGTCTTTTTTAATACTTCTTTTTTGCACCAAGAATTTAACATGTACGATTCAGTATTTGAAATAAAATTTGGTATGAAATAAAGAGTTTCTTAAGTAGCGAACCGAACTGTAGACTGCGTTTTATTGCGAATTTATTGCAGAAATCTATATGCGAGTATAAACTTGTTTTCAAAAATCGGCGGGCAAAATATTATTTTTATAAACCAAAACGGCTTTGAATAATATTTTTCTCATTTTAATATTATGCTAAAACTTTAAATTTAATAATTACTAAAACTTAAGTTGCTGTTGATGGACTAAATCTGTATTTTTTCCTGCTAAATTTGGAATATTTCTATAGTTTTATACGTTTTTGTATGTGTAACGCTAATTGTCAACATAAATGTGATTAATTTTGCTTATTATCTCAATATAAGATAGATTGCAAAATAAATAAAATACAAACAAAAAAAAATTTTAATATTAATTCAATAAATATATTAATAGAAAAATCACATCAATTAAATACTGAAAAAAACAAATCACACAAGTTTTGGAATAGATTAAAGCGATGAAATTAAGTTCTTCTTTGACTGTCGTAGGCCAATTATGCATTATTCTTGCAGTGGCCAATTAAACAAAATAAAAAAAAACGAATCTAATCAGCTGCAAAATTCTAAGAAAGATTCAATTGACAACAACACATATCTTGTGGTAAAAATAAATATATATCTTGTGGTAAAAAGAAATATGGCGAAAGATACCACTCCTAATACTAGTCTTATTTTGTACAACATATTCCAGACACTACACGCGATGCCTGGTTTCAGAGAATATTGAATCACTGCAGCCACAGCTCTCCCTCCTCGTACACAAACATAAACAACAAATACTTTCGCCAATCCAATGATTGCCATAAATAAATAAGTTTTTTAATAATAATTCGAAAACTCACACAATCAAATAAAAGATTTTAAATTATATACATATGCATGTACATACATATTTTATTTTGACATCAAGTTGACAATTAGTTTAAATTAGTTTTATTCAATATTTTTACACAGACGAACGAAACGATTTTAATCAATTGTATTATTTTTCTTTCTTATCTTTATAATAATTATAGAGAAAAAACTATTCACCATTATAAAGTTTTAAAATTTGTCTATACAAGAAGGGGTTTTTTATTTTTCTTTTTGCTCAAATTCTTTAAGTCATTGGAAAAATGTGCCATCAAGTAGAAATGTATGACTTTCTTTAACAAAATATCATACTTATCTACATCATCAACTGCACCTTATAACTAGCATATAGCAAGACACGAGCCGATAAAATAAAGACTGTACACGGAACAAGAATTTATCAGAAGTCAAAGAAACAAAGGCTGGACAAAGCAGAATCAATTTATCTTTTAAAATAATATACACAAAAAAAAAACATTTAACAAATTTTCTTTAGAAATATCTCTGCGCTTCTAATTAAAGAAAAAAAAAAACAGCTGTTTTATGGAAAACGTACCACAATATTTGGGATTAAAATGAAGCTGCCACATTTGTATAGCAATTCAATAAGCAATTTTATTTACACTAAATTTTAAAAAAAACTAGCAAAATTAACCGCAAAACATTATTATGAGCGAAAAATAAACTTGATAAAATACAGTTCAGCAATTTTTGTTCTTCAAATCTCTCGATAATATTTGAAAATCTAGTTAAAAACTGGGCTTTTATTTGGTTGCTACTTTTACACAAATCAAGGTTTTGAGAAGTTAAAATTGTTCTCGTCTTTTGCAGCTTTAGGCACAGTTTTCTCACGCCCAATAAGAACCCACCCAATAAGAGGGCAAATAAATATTGATTTAATAGAGATATGAAATATACATATGTAAGTATATAAATTTTATTCCAGCATCCTTAAAACAGTTAAAATCGAGAGAACTGTTTGATTTATATTTACAAAATTTGAAATATGCCAAAAATCGGATGATATTAAGGCTTTAGTTTTACTACATTTAGCACTAGTGACAATTTTCTTCGCGGATACTCTTTAATTAAAGAAGAAGAAGAAGAAGGGAAGTAGAAATCTAAAACAAACAGCGCAACGACAGCTACTAAAAGCACAATAATAAGTTCAGAATAGATTACAACAGCAAAGCAAAAAAATCAATATGAATGTCTCGACCTCAATTGATTATGTTGTTATGGCCATAATTGTTGTTGCTGCTGCTGCCGATGTTGCTGCAACTGCTGCAGCTGCTGTCTGTTCTCTAGCTGATGTTAATAATTAAAGTAGAGATTTGTTATTGCTGCTATGAACTATCATCACCAGCGTAATATTTTTAGCCTACATACATAAATCTTCCTTTTCTTCGACTAAACAACATGCTAAGCACCAGCTAACTGATGTATGTAGCAGTAACAAAACTTGTACATATGTATGTACATTGATGGTATGAGTCACTCTTTGTTTGGTATTCAATATTTAATCAGTCATGCCAGATGCCAGAATTTACGGAATTTATTGTCAATTGTTTATCAGTTTTCTCAGTAAGTCCTTTAGCCCAGTAATCTCGTTACTAAGTCAATCAATTGTGTACTTCAAATTTGTACTCGTATTGCAGTGTTCGATTAAAATTCTCGCACTCCCAACCCCCACCCCATTCTCCTTTTCTCTTTTCATAAACAATTTTCAAATGCTCTACAATTTGCTTTATTTTTTTTTTTGTTGTTTTTTCTTTTACTTTCGAGATATGAAAAGTTCGTCGTCATCATCTAAGTTGACTTAATTAAACTGTTTTTAGTTTTATTTGGGTTTATAGTGTTGATAGCAGTGTTATATGTCAGAAAAAGATATTGTTAACCAGAAAAGAAGGGTGCAAATGCAATGCATGTGCGTTTGCTGGCTTTAGTTCATACAAATATCTATATTTTGTGATGATGATGTTGTTGTTGTTGTTGTTGTTGTTGTTAGTACTGGTGTGGCATTTTATGTACAAAAACAATAATTGTTTGCAGTTTTAAATGAGACTGTTTAAAAAATCGACCATACTGTAAAGATACATATTTGATACGTTCGCAAGGACTGCCTGCAGAAAAACGTTATCATCAGTGTTTGTTGTTCTATTTATCGTTTTAATTAAAAACTGCAGTGAAATTTAATAGCATTTGAAAGTAAAAAAAGGAACTATTGCAATAATTTTTTTCTCTATTTAAAAGTCACAAAAGGTCTGTTATTTAAAAATTTCCAAAATACAATATTTTTAAGACCTAAAATTAGAATACGACTAATTGCGCTCAATAAGGATATGGGTAAGCAACCGAAGCTTCGGAAAACAGTTAGAGTTTTGAAATGTTATGTTATATACCTTAACATTATGCCATGTAACAGGTTTACGGTGAACCTAAAGTGGCCGCATTTGAAATTTGAAGAGAACAGACAAATCGCTTAAAACCCCTGAAGCAGCAGATATGGTTTTTAAAATACAAAAGTTTTTTTTTTATTAATCTTTTCAAATTTCAAATGATTTAATTATGGTCCCTCTTTTGCCACACAAAAGTACTAAGAATTTATATTTAATTAGACCAAAAAGTATTTAGTAACTTAATCAACGCAGGGAGTATGTTGACACCACCACACATTTAAACAAGTTAAGATTGAAATAGAATTACCTGTGTGTGAGTACTAGACACCATGAAACCTGAAATATTTTTCGTCTTCATCGAAACTAATTTTATTTTAATAAATAGTTACGTTCGTTTTCGCTTTTCTTTTATTGTTGTGAAATATTTATGCATAAGTGTTTTTAGGCCATGGAATCTTGCAGTAAAATTTCACACACACACATACACACAGCCAATTGTAGACAGAGTTGAGTTAAAGTTGAGTAGAGAATGGAGTAGCAGAGCCGAAATGAATGCGGTTGGGCTTGAGCAGAATATTTATGCGTATGTTTGTTCGTTCAGTTTTGTGTGAGCGCAATGACATACTTTTTTTTAATGTTTTAACCTTAAGTTAATTAAACACAACAAAATAAATAAAACTCGGGTATATGTATACACGTACATACATACATCTGTAGTTTAGAAGTAGAAACTGAAATAAGTGCTTAAACAGAGGAAGTAACTTAAGTGTTACACAATTGTACAAAAGTGTTTAGCTATAAAAAAATTTTTAACTTAAGGATATATGTACATATAATTGATAAGAATTCGTTTATGTTTTTTTTATTTATATTAGTTAAGTTAATATGTAAATAAATCTTTAAAACAAAAACAATTAATTTAAAAGTGAGGTAAAACAATTAAAACGGAATTCAATGAAAGATATAAATAAAATAGTTATAGAATTTTTCACAGGTTTTTCTAATGATATTGTTCATTGTCTTCAAAAAAGTTATCATGACGAGTCCACTCATTCATTATAGAGCACAACTTATGTGTGGAATTTATACAAAACTACATATATATGCGTACATGAAGAAACTTTTAAATTTATAGAGATTTTTATAAAATTTTATGGAATACTCTGAAACTTTGCCGTAACAACTTTACGTTTTGCTAAACATAAAGCCAACAACGAGCTGCCTTCCTTAGGAAAAACCAGTATTAAACGTGTTTAAATAAAAATCTGTTAGCAAAAACGTTTGGAAGTAAGGGAAGTTAACGGGGAATGAACCCAAGCTCAGCAATTGTTAATACGCTTGAACTGTGGCACAACTTTTTTCAATAAGTCTCAAATTACTGCAACTCAATTATAAACCATCAAAATAATAATATATAATTTAAATTTTTATAAATAATTCATAAAAAACACCCTTTGCCAGAGTTCAAAATATATTGATAGAGGAAAAGTTAAATAAACAACTACAAAACATTATTAAAATAAACTACTTAAAGTTGCACTTGTAACAAAATTCACTCGACTCGAAGAACTATCGCATTTTTAACAAAGTTTATTTTCTTTTTTTTCTGTTTTGCAGAAATTTATAAACAGAGTATGACAACAATTTTAAAGAATCTTATAGGCCAAAAAGTATATACAGTTTTAATTCTTATTTATTTAACTTCATAACAAACTTTAAGAAAAGTTTATATATTAATAGCAAATGCAGGCAGGCATCTATGTATATTGTAAATGGAATACGAATTTAAATTAAAACAACAGCAGTGGCTCAACATGCAACTCACAATTCCCAGCATGTTTCAACATCAACATCCGGTTTTTATTTTTATAAATCTACACTGGCATCACAAATTACACACATAAACTTTATTTGCAGATTGTCATGCCACACTTTGACTTATAGAAAGAAGGGTTGGTAGATTTCTGAATAATTAATGAAAATTTTGTAACTTATAGTTACGACAAAACGTGTTTAAGGTTTTGGTTCTATTGTACATAAAAAAAAATGTTAATCAATTTTTAGCGATTCCTGAAGAATGCAAAAGAAAGAGATATACAATTTTTTTTAAATTTGTTGTTCCGTATTTCTATTGAACATTCGCTTTCCCAATCAAAACACAGTAGTTTCGAAACAAATGTCACTTTTGGAACAGTTGCAAATCATATCACCTGACAAACACAAATCATAGTTTTGTAAATTCGTTTGTAATATATCACAATCACACACATATTTATATATTTATTTCATACATTAAATATCGATTTACTGACAAAAAAAAAGAGAACAGAAATATGAAATAACAATAATAAACTGTAAATGAAATAAAATAATGGAACCTTTTTATAAAACATTTTGAAATCATGACAACCTAAAATAACAATAGAAAGTACAACGAAAGGATTTTTTTTTCTTTTTGTTAAATGTTATATGATTGAAAAAGGAACGAAATTGTAAAGTACAACATGTCAGGAGACAGACTATGAGCGAGTAGTATTGAAAACTTTAAATACTTCAACTTACAAAACTATATATAAAGTACATTTGATTAGATGTACAACTTCAAATTAAAGTAATACTGTACAATAAAACCATATTTTTTTAAATGAATGTAAAAATATCGACTTTTTGGAAATGTAAACTAGCGATAAGATACTCCTGCAAAATAGTTATCAAATTTAATTAAATTAGTAACAGAAAAATTCTTTTAGTTTTTGTAGACAACTCAAGCTGCGAAAAATTCCACAAACCGAGAAAAAATTTTATATTGTTGGACAAAATTTAGGTAGGGGAAAACAACTTTTTGTCTTATCAAAGCAAGAAACGAAAATCTGACAGTTTTCATTGTTCATAATTTTAGTAGAAAGAAATGTTTCCAGGTGAAAAAGCGTTCACATTTTCGATTTTGTTCACGTTGTAATAACAATTTGTATTATTAAAAAAATTTGCCTAAAATATAAAAGAAATTGCAGAGCTATTTTGCAAAACAATACCTTTTCAAAATAAATAATTTCCAAAAAGTTATTAAAAGTGCTTAAAAATCACAATAAGTCATTTGTTTCAGTTGCTATTGGAATGCATGATTTTAATTTTTGTAAACTTTTTCAGCCAGAGACTACGGCACAAGTGGTATTCGAAGCATTCATCGCTTATGATATGTTCGATAAAAGTGAGGTTAATTCAACCAACTAGAATTGCTGAATGTTATTCTTAATTTTTTTTTTTTTTTATAATTCGAAGACAAATATTCAAAAGATAATAGACGAACCTTGAGTATACTTAACTGACTGAATGTCTACCAGACAAATGCACACATACTCATAAATATAAACATATCAGTACATAGAAATGAATACATATGCAAATGTATGAAATGTAGGTCGCCAAAGTATTGACACAGAAAATCTTCTAACGCCTATTTTTTTCAAGTTTCATATAATTTGAGATTGATTGTCTTTTTTGTTTCATGTTTTGTGTGTCTTGAAAGAATATTAATTTTTTTGTTGTTGTTGTTTTTTTGCATCTGTTTCTAGCTTTTGCTGACTTAATGGTTTTTATTGTGTGTTTCACACAACTGTTATTTGCTCATCATATGATAATATTTTTTAAACTTTTGTTTGAAAATTCTTTTGTTGTTTGTTCTGCTTTGCTTATTAAAAAAAAAATTTTAATATAAAAAATACAATGTAAAACAAGGTCAAATTCGTTTTGAGTAAAAAAATGTTAAGCAGAGGACAAGGAATGCAAAATTTAGCTGGATACACTCTAAAAAGAATGTACCAAAATTTAATCAAAACTTTTACTCAAGTTAACGAAAAAATGAATTATTTAATATTAAAGAAATAACAAAACAACAAAAATTATGTAATAAAAAGTTCACGGCGACAAGCGAAATAAATTGTCCCAAACTTTGTTCGAGTGTAGTCGGCTAATGTGTATAATTTTTGGCAAAAGACAAATCAAAAATGTTATAAAAGATGGTTTTAAATGTTAAGAATATATGTATTTCAGGATGTACCACTTGATAATTAAAGGAAACAGCGGCTGAAGAATGTTTGCATGTGATTTAGTCAGTAAAAGGTCTGAACTGGTACGAATGTGGCGTAATACACGAAATTTATAACACAGACACTGACTGTATATAAGTCAAGAACAAATATGCCAAAGCTCATGATCTTGACTGCCTATTGAAAGCTCTACTTTAGAAAAAGATCATCGCAACTAAGTACTTACTTTGCACATGACATAACCCCACCGAAAATTGCGCCAATTCAGGCATTTGTCTTAGAATTTCTTCAGTCACTAAATGAACACCTCGATGTTGTGGTCGTAAGTTGATTTTGCGCTGAAACCACGCTGAGCCAATTTGTAAGCCTGAATTGGATGGGCCAACGATGCCACCACCACCTCCTCCTCCACCGCCGCCACCCCCGCCCCGATGATTGGAAGAGGCCATTGTGCTATTGGACGAAGAACTGCGTATATTGCTGTTGCGACTAGCGCTTTGTTTAATATTTGACGCCGTTGTGTTAACGCCGCTTTTACCGTGAGGATTCGTGGTGATGCCGGTACTGCTACTACGTCGATTATGGCGACTACGATTGGTAGTCGCTGCACTTGTTGCCTGTTGTTTTGAAAGTTTAGCTGCTATGGAGGAGGATGCGGCCGCCGCTGCTGATGTTGTTGCTGCTTCTGATGTTGATGCTGCTGCTACTGGTAACGCTGCTGCTGTTGCTGCCGCTGTTGTGGGATTTAGTTCTAAATGTAGTTGTTTTTGTTGGTGTTGCTGAAGCTGTGAATATGTGTGAGCAGCAGTTAAAGCTATTTGTGTTTGTTGTGACGTTTGGTGTTGTTGCAGTAGATGTGTTGAAGATGTTGCAGTTGTAGGTAATCCACTAACAGCGGCAGCAACAGTAGCTTGTTGTATGGTTTTTTGCGTTGACGTCGTGTCTTCAGTCGTTTTATATCAACTTACTTCTCCTTCACTTTTTTTACGGCAATATTTTATTGTTTTTGCCTTTCTTGGTGATTCTTTTCTATTCTCGTTTATTTGCTACACCAAGTTTAAAATTATTTCCAAATGACTTTTAGGCGAAATGATGTCTTTTTGGGAGCGCAATATTTACCCTTTTAATGATGTAATAATGAATAGAAAGTGAAGTAGCTTTTAGTTCTTTTCTATTGTGGATTTTTCTGTTCCGTGCTCAATGCATTAGCATGTTTTCTTAGGATTTTTATATTTCGCTTTCTTCCTCTATTTCTTTCTTTATGCGCTATTTCACACTTTTTCCTTCCGATTCGTTTTCACTCAAATATTGCTTTTTTGCTTCTGTTTTATTACGGTTGTTCAGGCTTATTTCGCTTATAGCTCTTGTTTCTTTTCCAAATCTTTTGGGAAATTCAACCAAACACCTGAAAAATTAAAGATTAAAATTAAATTAAATTGTATAAAAATATTATTGCACGTACAACAACGAATACTTTTAATATTTGTTTTGAAAAACTTTAAATGATTTGTTAAGAATTGTCATGTGTTGCTCATTTTAAAGAGATTTGCTGTTAAAGCTCAAACGCCGAATACTCGTATTATTAATTCCATCTAAGGCAGGCATTTTAAAAAACACTGAGCCACAATAATTGTTGTTGTTCAAGTTACAAACTTGCGTAACTTTTATACGATTTCTCATATTCCCGGATTAATTATCCGGTAGCTGGCAAAAAAAAAAAAAAATTAAATGATAATTTTTTCGAAATTAATCAAATACCAAAACATTTCCTGTGACATCTAATCGTAAAATAGTGTAAACATGACGTTTACTTTAAAACACCAAGTTTTTTTTGTTGTTGTTCAGTGTAATAAATGCCATATATTAATTATACGCCTTCGTTCAAAATATAATTGAGTATTTTAAAAGGTTCAGGTTTATTTTTAAACTGTATGCAAGTCAAAAAACACTTGAATATTAATTTGTATTTTACTAAGGCTGTATGCCTCTTTCTTTAAAAACATTTTCCCGCATTTTGCACGACTTTCATACTCAAGAATAGTACAAGAGAAATTGTCATAAATGGTATGAAAAATAAATACAATATTAGCTGAACTCGAGGGATTAATAGTCATAAAACAAGCTATTTTATGATAATCGTTATGGTTAATAAAGATATGGCAAATTACTTTTATACATATTTTTCCTTTAATTAAAACTATAAAAAGAAATTCAAATAGGAATATTGTCTAATTAAGTTAAAGAGAGATCACAGTTGTTTGCAAACCCATTAATAGAAAGATTTTTTAAATATATAGACTTTAAAATTTTGTAATAACGACAAAAGCAAATTTTTCATTGAGTTTTTATTAAAACACACATTTGTCTTAATGTGGCTACTCTTTTTATTTCTTTACAACTTCTTGGCAATCAATAAGCCAATCTTTTGAGATTAAATGTCAACTATTCCCAAAATGTTTTGCCAAAGCTGGTCTGACTAAGTCTTAAGATGGTTAAAACAGTTTATGTGTTTTTTTATATAGCATAAATATGCTAAAAGTGTCAGCTCCCACACCACTTTTTATCTTACAATAGTTTAAACAATGAGTTTAAACGAGCGGTTTAAAAAATGTTTTAATGAAAGCGATCCTCTGTGGTGTGGAGACCACAGTGCCAGTTTACGGACAACGAACCTGTGCGTCATCTAAAGAACTGCTACCAAACATTTCTTTAACGCAACAGAAAACTGAACAATAGTTTTCTAGAAAATTAAAGATGGTTTAGCAATATACAAGCCGAATTCTTAGTTCAGCAAAATATTCAATTTTACACGTAGTAATTAATGATTACATTTGTCTATTGCTTTTATCGAAATTGTCTTAATAATTTAAACAATAAAAGGCAAACTTATTTTAATTGAGCTTTTTATATTGTAAATTTTCCTTCGATTAGATTTAACTGCCGTTTTATAGCACAAGTCACTAAATAATTTCAATTGAATGCGTTCCGTATTATATTTGGCGCATTTTTATGTCTTTCAATGCAATATAATTTAAGAACTTAAGAGAAACAAATATTATTCAAGGCAATTAGAATGTTTTTAGAAGGAGCAAAAAAAAAAGGAAATGAATGCGCTGAGGCAATTGCTATAAACTTTTCCTTAAAACAAATAGTATTAAATAGAATTTATTTGTCTTTGTTTATTACATTCTTATTCCTTATTTACACTCAGGGAGCGTTACAGTTACGACCAGGAAAAGCATAAAATTTGTGCATTCTCATAAAATTGCTCATTCTCATAAAATTAAAAACAAAAACATACATAAACATTGATTTGATTTTAAACAAAATATGTATATACAGATGTATGTATGTATAGGGGAATTTGTTAAGGAAAATTTATTTTAAAAATCTCTCAATTTTCATTTTACAAAAATTTAAAAACCCATAACATTTTTACTACTTTTGTATTTTAATATTTTATCAGTTATTTTTATATGCTATTGCCGCATAAAAATCAGTTTTACCACAACAACCATAAGAGACAGGGAAAGTTGTGTGATTTGCAAAACCCTTAAATATAGTATTTTTGCAAATTCCTGTGCAGCACAACGGCGAATATCTACAACTGGAATACATACATACATAGTGTTGCCGGATCAAGTTTTCACATTTTTTCAAATTTCCTGTTCAAATTAGTCACTCGTAATTGAATGTATGTATATCCCATGATATTGAATGATAACATACGCAAGTACTCGTATTTTGATGGGCAAAAACCTAATTTGGGAACTATTTATGAGCTTTATTTTGCAATTAGTGGAGTTTGTTTGCAATCTATTTTCAGGCCCTGATTCTAAAAACTTATTTATTGGAAAATTATTAAAATCTCCTGAGTTTCTGTTATGATGCATTTAACTAATTTGTTATTTTTCTTTGTTGGAAGAACAATTTAAAATATTCACACACGTTTCGCATTGTCATGATATTTAAGGAGTATGTATTTATGTATGTACATATACATACATACATACATACATACATTGCATATACAGCAATAGGGGTGGTTCTTATTTTCGGAAATATTCTTCTAAATCTTCAAATTAAGGAAAATATGTCAATGCAATTTACATGTTATTTTAAGGGGGGACATGTTATTTTAAGGATTGAGCATAAAAATGTATGTTAATATTTTAAATATTTAATAAAACACCAGGAAAAATATAAATAAATAAACAACCGCAGAATATCGAATGCTACAGTTGCAAACCGAAAAAAAATTAACCAAATTGTCTACTTCAACGTGGCAACAGAAAGGAAATACGAAACATGTACTGAAGCACAAAATATAAAAAAAAGACACTTCACCAGTCAAATACACACACTTGCCAAGAACCTGAAGCAAGTAACGTTAAATTGAAGAAAAATCCAAATTATGGTAAGGGGAATGAGAGGAAGATAGGAAGGAACAAAATTGGTAAATGAAGAAAGAAAGCAAACGTAAAGTTCATTGTTTTCCATATTACAACACTTTTAACCTAATTCTAAAATATTAACACAAGTTTAGTACACACATACATATACAAACTCTCATTCACAAGAGGCATGCATCAGCAAGAAAGTTGCCCAGCGAACAGTGTACATATGTAAGCATATATTGTTCACATATGTATTTGTACGTTAGCTCAGAACTTGTTAAGCACTTCACACCTAAACTGAACAAAAATTTAGAGAAGAAAAGTGAGATCAATTGCGTTTGTGTTCGCATGCCATAGAACATAATCATCCGTTCAAATCAGGGAACAATGATATCCACCCACCCTCTTGTAAACTGACCAAGTAACACACTAATCGAATAATTTGAAGTTAAAGCACAAAGTTAAATGAAAGCTTAACATCGCCGCCGTTTAACCGCTTAGGCCCAGTTAAAAATGATTTTCAAGTTTTGTTGGGTCAAAGAAAAGCATTGTCTTGCTGACACGTTTGCTCAGCTTGGCTAATGGCAAATCGTTGCACTGAATGAATGTGTGTAACTTTTTGAATTTTTATTTATTTCCAATAATTTCCTAAAAATCAAAGCTTTTTTCAGACAAACTTGCCTGGCGATAAATGTTTTTGTTAAAAAAAGGAGTGAGAACACGTGACAAAATTTTGAAATAAAACAACAGAAACTTCATTTATTATTTCAAATACACAAGCATTTTTAAACACATCGTTTTCGATGGATTTTGAAAATGTTCTGTGAACAATTTGTTTGACAATCTGTCTTTCAAATAATTAATCCAAATCCAAAAATAAAAAAAATCCAAATTACATTATTATTAATTAAAAATGTTCTTTAAAAAACTAATGAATTATGCACAAAAATTTCAATTGCAATTGTTCCTCATTCAATTTTTGTAATTTTGAAACGAAACAAAACATTAATTTCTATCACAGGACTTTTAAAAAATGTTTGCTAAAATTTAAAAAAAAATATATAATTGAAAGTAGGAAAAACAAGATAAGGAGCACTTAGTGACATTTGGCAATTACATTTTTTATTTGCAGCACAAACAAATTCTTTTATTCTGTAGGACCCATAAGATGGACTGCTGGGACAGCACACTACTACACTGGTAAATCTCTTATCTGCACACCAGTTCACATAAACATACAGGCAGCCGCTAAAAAGGAGCCAAGAGAGTACAAATTGTAGTGTTTCCGTTTCTGAGACTGTTTTCAAAACAATAATAACAACAACAGCAGAAAAAATACGAGCAAAGGTGAGTAAAACAAAGCAAATATAAGAACTTAAAATGGTAAAATTGCGGTAAAAAATATTTAAATGCCAAAAATAGGATTCTGGTTTTTCTTTCTTTCTATTTCTTAGCAAACTACCAAATACGCTACGCTTTTGCAATAGTTAAACCTTAAAAACAATAAGAAAAACTAGTTTTAAATATACAAAACGTTTCCAAATTTCTGCACGAAGAAATACACGCAAATAGGGCAATGGAAAGGAAAAATTACATTTACTATTTCTTTTCAAAGCAAGAATAAAACGAGAAGAAAAAAACTACAATCATTTCAAATTAAGTTTAAACACATAAAACAGCGATAGATCTATTTCTCAAGAGCTTGAAATTGAAAATTTATTACAGTAAGAACATACTCGTATACTAAATGCAGACATACATACATACATACATACATACATATGTACATTCTTATATATTCTACATATGTATATGTACATATGTATATCTACTTTGGTAAGTTTGTGTTTATGTACATACATATGTATGTATGTATGTATATTCTGCAGTTGGTTGTTTTAACATATTCTTTATTGGCTTTATTCACAATCTGTATGTGTGAGATGCACAAGAGAATTCTAAAAATAAAACTATTTTGGTTCAAGCAAAACTTCAAATTGATGACACAAAGAATGATGATAAAGTATGTCATAATAAGTTCGTGTAATAATTACGTGCAACTTACAAATACTCGTAATACTTAAAATCGAACGGACAGTTAAATTCTTGCTGAGGCTTTTCTAAGCCGGCAGTAAGTGTACAAAAAGCATACAACTTCTATAACGTCTCAGCAGCTAACAGCGCTTTCGTGCTGCGATTTCAGGTTCTAGCCACAGCCAAAAATTCTAAGTGCCTGTCAAAAAATGGGGTATCCAGCAGTATTCTCCGAGGAGCCCTTGCCTGGAGCACTTTGGTCTCTGGAATAATAGAAGAGAAAGGATGCCGCTGTAGGAAATTCCTACAGTATAACTTCGTTTGTCCAGGTTTTTCCGCAACCTCCAACAAATGTTAATTGACAGAACGGGAAGAGCATGCCGCCGGCATATCTTGAAAGGGAGTTTCTGGTGCTGTTCATTTGATTGAGATGCCCAATCTGGCTGAAAAGAGCAAAGCAATGGGGCATTTAACATCAATATTTTAATCCAAAAAGTCACGGATCTTTTTCTCTGGAAGCGTTGGAATTAAATAGTAAGAGCAGACATTTTGAAGTGGTTTTGTGCAGTTTTAGTTTTAACGTTAGTTTTCTTGGCCTGGCACCGATTTGCATTTACGTTTTAGAAATTGATTTTTTACTTTTCTTTTCCAACAACGTTAGATATGGTTTTGTTGTTGGTACGAACGTACAGTGGGTTTGACAAAAAGCAGCACTCGAAAGAAAAAACAGTGTTGTTTTTATAGTTTAAAGGATTTCTAGTTTAAAAGGAAAGTTGAATTAGGTCAACTGGGTGGTAAATGAAGAATAGTGTAAGACGAGAAAAAAAACAATATAAAAGAAATCGTGACTGCTGGAAGGCTAATAGATTATTCTTTGCAAATAATTTCAAGACAGTTCAAAAAAAAAACGTTATCAAGTTAGGAAAAAATTACCAAGGCTGTAACAAAAATCTTTTGAACGAAAAAAGAATAAATATGATCAAAATAGTTAATTTTGATTTTTTTCGGAATTATCTTTAATTTCATGTAAAGAATATATAACAATAATTGTTGGTAAAATGAAAAGAAAAAAAAAACGGTCAATAGTCTTCTCTTAGTTTATATATTTCATGCAGAGTAATTGATAATATACTCGTAGTTTTTAAATCTTACAAATAAGATGAGAAGCTCTTAATATAGTTGCATGTTGCAGTGGAACGCATTACATTCGACCTATGCAGACACAGTTTTACGTTTGAAAATATGTGTTAAATCATTTCAGTGGCGTTAATTTAGTATCATTCTTTAATTTCATAATTTATCCGATTTTGCAATTGCAAAGTTGGCTACTTTCTGAAAACGTCCAGAAAGCTTCCATGCATTTGCGCCTTGCAAAACAATGCCGGTTTTGGGTTAACAAATGCCAAATTTACATTGAAAAACTTAAAGAAAATTGCTTTATACTTGAGCTATAATTCAGTGTTTAAGGTTTTTGTTTTTGTTTTTGTTACTATTTGTTTGCTCAAACGGAAACTTTTATCCATCTTTTGATTATTTCTACAAAGAAAAACTTTTTTAAATATCTTTGCGTTGTACAGTTTTGCGCACTTGTGAATGCGAATTTGGATTTTTAATTATTGACCTAACATTGCAAATTACTATTTCACCTTTTAGTTATTGCTGTTGCTTCTTTTCTTTTCATTTTTACATACATATATCTATTTTTCGTCTTGCATTGTAATTTTTTTAACTTTTCATTTTTGGCTTTTTAACAACCACAAAGAAAATTTTGGTAAAAACGGTAGAATTTTTACGTGGAACATTCAGTTAGACGACACCAACAACCACACACAATTTTTTTTTAGCTAGTTCTTCGTTACGGACTTGATTCACTTCTCTGTCTGTGTGCTTTCATTTGTATTCAATGAAAATTTTGTCCGTTTGTCTGTTATATTTTTAATTCTGCAGCAAAAGTACATTAAAAACTAAAACAAAACTTGGTGCTTCTTTTTGCAAAATTTTTAATGGTTTGTGTAGTTAAGAATCTTTCGTCCGATTAGATCATATATAGCACTAATTAGGTTTAATGCTCTTATATTGGAGTCTTTACAAACAATGTTTTTGTTGAAAGCAATATTCAGCGAATTTAAGAAAAGTTTTATAAAATTTAAACATTTAAGTCAACAAATAAAAAAAAATTTGCTTTCTCCTGCCTCAACTGAATGATTTGAGACTATGGAGCCTGTAATTCCAACATGATAGAGCAACAGCGCAATCGAAATTTTAGAGCAGCAGTTCTCTCGTTTTGGTGATCTCCACTGACCGACAAGATAGCCGTTCTTAACTTCTTTTTGTGGGTTTTTTTTATGCATGTATGTTGTATATGGGACGAGTAAAATGTTTAGACAAACGTTACTATTATTTGATAGTTTATTAATATTTAAATCATCTCATTAGATTGTTCTATTTTGGCTCTTCATATAGATACTACCTGTATATACTTATATAAATACACAGATATTTATGTAATAAAACTAAATAAATTTTTGTATTATATTTAAAACTGTATTTAAAAGGTTTAAATGATTATCGATTTTGATACCGTTTAAAACAGCTACATTTACTTCTACAAGGTGGCAGCACTACGACAACTGCCAAGTTTTTGCTACTTTTATTCTCATGGACATTGGCAAGCACATTTTTCTAGTGCTGCCTCGTTTAAGAGATAAATTTTTTGATTAGAAACATTTTTAAACGAATAAACAAGAGTTTATTTAAAATTACGTTTGTAAAATATTATACTCTTTTTTGATATTACACTCTTTGAATTTTGTCTCTTTAAGTCTCCAAAATCCGGCAAACCTAATGTAGACTATCTTCAAGTACTCAAATAGAATATAGGCAGGATTGCGGATTTCAGGCCCATTTTATCTTTAATGAAAAAATGTGTTCCAGTTATTAAAGATATGTACATTCAGAGAACATCGGATAACAACTTTTGGTACACCTTGTACTCACATGCATGCACAGGTATGTATGAATATGTGTATGTATGGATGTACATACATACTGGTATGCATAATTCAAGTATCGCGTTATACGCAGCCTTTCCTAGGCTAACTGCAATCAAAGCCTATTGGAATAAAAATATTGAATACTTTTCACTAATTTAGATTTCATATTTATTAGTTTCTTTGAAGGATTTTCCAGTTAACAAGGCTAATACTACAAGCAAATATGTAAGTATGTATTTATTGAATTAGATTAACACGATTTATAAACAATGACAAATCATTTCCAATTGGATACATTCATTAAGGCACAAAAACATCACTTACTACGTACGTATGTACATACATACGTACGTGCAAACATACAGACACGCATATGTACATATCTATGAATATGGATGTGAGTAGAGATAACAAGTGGAATGAAAAATATTGGCAATCACTGCAATTTAAGTCTATCATTTTTCATTTTAATGCACGTTTTTAGGTTGACACAAATTTATTAGTATACCTTTATTTAAAAACACTGCTTGCAAGTACAATTAAAAATACCATTCAATTCATGTAAATTATTTCACTACTCTTTTATTTTCTACAAACTATTGCACACTTTTTCTATTGTGTTAGTGCAGATACAAGTGGTCGATAGCAAAAGAAACAGCGAACAAAAAAAATCTCGTACCGTAAAGTTAGTAGGTATGTATGTATGCATGTGTATTAATATTTACTTTCTTTCACCAAAATTTTTTACAAAAACTTATGAATTGAATTGTTTTAATTATTTACAAGAAAACTTGACTTTCAGCACTAAAATTTGTTTTATTATATGCCGTCAAATTCTTTTCTAGGTAAAAACATATAGAGCAGGTATTTTACTTATTTTTACAATCGATAAATGCCGGTGTTTTGGTGTTGCCATTGCAACAATTTTATTATATTAGGTTTTTATATAAAATTTAAAATTTTGCATATTATAACCTTTTTGCACGCAGTTTGCACTAAACGTTAATAAATGTTTTTCTCTCGCCTCTCATTTGTGTATCTTTTCACTCTCAGCTATAGTACTCTATTCGTTGATATTACTAACTCGCTATTCTTGTAATGTGTGAGTGGTATATGTCACATAAAAAGATAAAATTTTGCCAGCAGGAATTTCAAAATATTTTTATTTATATTATTTGTTATACCACAGCTGGTTTATTACAAATTTTCCAAGCAAATCTGAGATTTACTAGGCTGGAGTCCCTACACCTCAACAATGTATTAGAAGAAATTCATGTTATATGGCAACATTAACAGAATCTGAACAAATCAGAAAGCCCGCGAAATAAATTTATATGTATTTTAATACAATGGCTGGGAATTCAGAAAGCACCAGCGAAAGTTATAATCATTTCCTGGAATTGACTGTGAGTTGCTATCTTTAATATTTCATTAGTGGGAAATTTATGTGAATATTTTCATACATATGTATGTATGTATGTATATAATGTATTTTTAGAAACCAACAGAAGAAGATTTAAAAAGAGTCTTTACTAAAGAAGAACTGAAGGAATTGTGTTTAAAACATAAATGCAGAGTCGATATTTGGAGATGGAATGTTGTAAATGATTATCGTATACTATTCACACAAAGCGGTCGCTATCCAAAATGGTCTGATAGAGATCGTCTGCGTATGTTGGCCAAAGCAGTAAACAAGATGAAACCTTCTGTGCTCTACAACGACGAGGAAATAACAAGAACTAAAAAAAAGGAATGGAAATTTCAATTGAAGGAAAATATATTGTCTTTGAATCTCTGGAAACGTCAGCGACTGAAACTAAACGCGGCATTAATTAAATCACATGAAATTGACCCAGAACTACAGTTTGAAGTCGACACGGAATATTTGAGCACTGAATTTGAAGTTATGCCAACTTGGCATGACTCGTATATAGATTTACAAGATATAAATATGAATTCTGGACCAGGTATCGTTGATGAACTAGACGGGAAATCAGAAAACAAGCCGACTACAAACACCCAGCTTGCACCAGTAAAATTTATACAAAATATAGAGGTAAATATAATCGAAACTAATTTTGAGGAAGACTATTTAACGGATGAGGACTCCAAAGACTTGATAGAGACAATGTTAAAACAGAAACAAGAAGGAAAACCGCGTGAAGTATTACATTCCGATGAAGTTGCTGCCGAAATAGAAAATATCTATGATATAAATACAATGTCCATGACCATTGACTCTGAGATATCTATACCGTCACAAGATGTGGAAAGTTTTCAATCACAACATATGATTCCACATAATTACAATAATTTTAAAAGCATAATACCTCTGACATCAACACAATCACAAAGTCAATGAACCCTGTAAAACATATTGATATTTTCTATTTGTTTAAACAGTTACTCTATATGTATTAATCAAGTTTAAAATAGGTCGTCTGTTTCATTTGCGTAAAAGAAAAGTCACCAGTGATATAAACCGTATCGTAATTTTCGTTTTATAATGATATTTTTGTTCTTTTATTTAATTACAATATGATTTTAATGCTTTTTTGTAAGATTTTAATAAAAATACTGGTGTATCAATACATAATAATTCGTGACCACATTGTAAATGCGTTTAGGAATCCGAACTAACAAATTTTAAATATCTACATATGTAGTGATTTTTTTCAAGTTTCACAAATATGTTTGTATTGTTATTGTTGAATTTATATTAAAACTAATAAATGCATGTATGAATTTTTACAAATATAAAATTTTTGACATTTTTCCAAATATGAAAAATTATTATATTTTGCAAAAACATTATTGAACAATATAAATTATATGCTTTACTTATGAAGTTTTCACAATATGTATGTATAAGAAAACATATTTTAAATTTGCTTTCGCAATTTTCTTATTGCCAAAGTTCAACGAAGAAAAAAAATCCTTAAAAACAACTCCTTTAAGAAATTGCACCAAACTTGAAAATGTTGTTTTTGCGGACATGACTGCCATGACGATTAATGTCATTTGTAGCTGAAGAAGAACTCGTTCGAAATAATAGAAAACTAAACAGTTTGAAACACAAATGTTATGTTGACATGAACAGAAACCTATGACATTTGAAAAAAGGGAAAACTCTTTTCAGTAACACCTAATGAAGTATAAGTTTAATAACATACATATGTATATCTACCTACATAAGTACATACATACATATGTAAATTCAATATCCTAAATGATTGTTTAAAAAAAGAATAGTTAGAAAAATTTAGTTGGATATGCTAAAAGAGAATTGTGAATGAATTCCAAAAAAAAAAAACAAACAAAATGTACCATTTTAAACCAGATAGTACTCTTTGGTTATGAAAGAGAACTTCGTGCATTTTTTTATGGAAACCAAAAAAAAAGGAATAAGAAATAACTAAACAAAAGCTAACGAATTGTAAGCAAAAATAGAGCAACTGGGACGAGCGTGCGATGCAAACGAAAGGCGGAAACGTGCCGAAGCAGAATAAATCGAATTATTATACGAAACTTACACTCACGATTCTCGCTATATTGTAGTATATGTATGATATAGATGTATGGTAGTAGGTCGTTGAGTTTTTTCTTTCTTTTAAATTTACTTTTTTCAATCTTTTTCAGGACAATGGCAATTTTTTCTTAAATATTTTAGAGATTTTTGCAAATTTGTTTAATTATTTTGTAGGAAAAATAAGAAATAAAAATCCTTTCACTGTATAACATTCTTATTTGTTATTATTCAATAGGTAGGAGTATGTACATACATATATATATATATATTTTTTATTACACATAACATATTTTCTTTGATTTGGAAATACTCTCTATTTTCTTTTATTCATTAAATGTTTCGCATCACTTGTACAAAAACTTACTTTTCAACACATTTTAAGCTGCTGCTTTTTATTTTGGCTATTTTTGTTTTCTTGCCTTTGTTATCCTGTATTTGTTTTTTTTTTATTCTTTTATATCATTTTTTAACTGGGAGAGTGAAATGTGTAATTGTGTGGTCGTTCCCGTTTAACTCGATGATACCATGCATAAAAGTATGCTAAGCACGATATAAAAATTGTGACACACTCAATCACAATTTCCTTTGATTCTTCAAAAAACGCACACAGTTTTGAACATGATGTTTGTTTGATTTCCAATCTCTTTTAAAACCGTTAACTCTTTAGAATGAGCACATTTGTTTTATTTAATTTTTTCTCTTTCAAAATGGTAAATCGTTACAGGTTTGAAGAGTAACTCGTTAGTTTAAATACTTGTTCTGCTTGTTGTTTTATAATTTTCACTTGTTTTCCTTCATTTTTGCTCTTTTTATTCATAAATGTTAGTGTGCTTACACGTAACTGTTTCACAAACACAGTTGAACTCTTTCACTCACTCACACACACACACACACACCGACTCGAAAAGGCAGAAAACCGTTGCTTTTGATGCATATGGGACGAGTGTAATGTTATTTGTATTGTGATGATGATAAAAATAATTACAATGTTTTTGGTATGTGGCTTACTGACTCGCTGAATGCTTAGCTTCTTGGTTAATGTAGAGTAAATAGTATTTGCACCAACTAACAGCACCTGCACCTCATTTTTACATTACTTCATCCTTCTGCTTGGCAAAATGCTGCTTCTTATTTTCAACTCTCCTTTTCTACCGTCTCTTTCTCTATAATTTATGCACTCTCAAAGTTACACTTTCCTTAAATTACCAAAAAGAAAAAAATAGTACACATACACTTCAACGTACGGAAAAAGAACTAAGAAAATCTGATTTTGGTATAGAATCATTGAATATAATACATTTCCATGAAAATTTCATCACCACTTTGTATCCGAATAAAATAACATACAATATCGCGTTTTCATTGTATTTTTTTCCCTTATTTCTAAAGTTTCATATACATATTGTTTCCAATCAATAAATTCATAATTCTACATTTATTTGCTCTATTATTTTATTTTCTTATTCAATTTTTAGTTAATTTATTCTCCATTATATTTTTATAATAATTTTCAACTAGCGTTCACTCTACGATTACAAAAAAACGCAAATTTAATAGACGTGTTTCCACCTCTTCGTTCTGTGGTGGAGTGTAACTTGAGCTTAAATGTAACGAGTGCAGTAGTAGAATTGGTATGTGCTCGTTAAAGGATAAAATTCCTTAGCCGAAATACCCAGAGAGAGAGCGAAAGAAAAGTAAAGCAACATTTTGAAGGATAACATGTGGTAATAGGTAAAATGAAAATGAAGGAACTGTTATTGTGAATAGTTTTGTTCATTTACAATTGGGATAATAAGTGTCAAATGTTTCATTTCCTGATGCAAAAGGTTTTTGCACGCAATATCAACAAAATATTAACTAGATATAAATAAATATTTCTTTTTTAACACTAAGTATATTGTTTTAAGATAGTTTTCTTATAACTGAAGTGTTATTTTCTTGGAAATTTGTAACAACTAGAGAGCAGAATGTCTTACAAAGTTTGTAATTGTATTGACCGAACACGAAATTGTACACCATTTAAATTCAAACAAAACAAATTAATAGAAAAAAACTTATTGTATGGTAAAACCCTATAGCATTTCCCATGGATTTTCTTTTGGTAGTTTCCCTTAAATCAATTATAAAATTTGATAGTCTGCTAAAATATAAACTTTGTTATCATTAGCCGGTTTAAAGAAATAATTTATAAAAATATGCGTAGAAAAAAGAAGTAGTATTGAAAAAAACCAATAAAATATTTTTTTTTTTTTTTTTTTTTTTGTTTCGTTTTATTTACAATCTATCCAAGGATAATAAGCAAATTTTATAAAATAAGTAATAAGAAAATAACATTCATTGTTGAAGTCCAATAAGAACAACAATATACAAACAAAAATTGTTAAAGTTATTTCAAGAATTCATAATATATATGTACATTATATACAAAATCTTAAAGTTTTATCTATACTAATATTTACATATATGTGTGTACACAGAATTTTATTTATGTATAATTGATTGATTAGGTTCGAAATATTTCTACCTCTTGAGTATGATTGGAAAGCCTATTGGCATTCCATATTGCAATTCTTAAATTCATTTGCATAGTTTTGATATTAAAAGAGACATCATATTTATCAACTTATTGGTCTGTTCTATTAAAAACAAACCAATAAAATATGAATATTTTTGTTTTTTTGTTTGGGATTCCAACGTTTCGTTAATGTGTACATATATTTTTTAATTTTTTTATTAGAATTTAAAATGGACATTTTTTTAACTAAGTTTTCAGCCTTTTATAGCCTTTCAACGTTGTCAGTGATCTGCGGTCTTTAATTCTTAACTCTTTATTTATAATTTTTCCCAACTTTATATGGGAACAAATAAAATGCGCACCGACGGACGTATGAGACATGCCTAAATGGGCCGAACGTCTGCTAATGTTTCGAAGTTTTTGTCCCCAGATTTCATGACAATTTTAAAATTATATCTCATTTGCAAATTTTTTGTGTTAATTCGCTTGTCTGGTAAGAATAGCAAAACTTTTATGAAATACACAATTAAGTTGTTCAATTCTCAAATGGCCATTTATTATTTACTGAAATTGAAGCAAAATAAATCCCTTCTGTGTGTACTACGACCGTTAAAAATTAAAATGTTCTTGATTTAATGTTGTAACTTAACATTAAAATAAGAAAAATTACAATTTCAAACTGTCAGCTTACACTTGAGTAATTGCAATCTAGAACTTATAACGACCTATAACAATTATTCTGAAAACAACAACATGAATACAAAAAACAAAAAATCTTTAAACACGCTATTTGAATTTCGAGACAAACTAATTTTGTTAAATGCTTAATTCTGTTGTATCTTCAGCTTTTACATTTAAAGGACTCGAGTGCACACACGGCAGGAGTTTTAATAAAAATATCATTTGTTTTTTAATGCTAAAAGAGCTTAAATTAAATTCCTACAGCAGGGAGTGCCTTCTAATAAGAAAATGCTACTATTTCGTACTATATATTTTAACTTCTGGTTGTTGTTGAACAATTACATACTTTAGTTACCACTATTATTAACGATGGTTAAAAGCGTTGTTGTTGCCAAAGTTGTGTTATTGAAATCATATCGAAGGTAGGTATCTAGTCTACTGTCAATTTTTCTTAAAATTAAATCTTGATTTGATTTGCAATAAAAAAAAATCTTAACTCTTTGATAAAAACTAAATATTTTCTAACTTTATTGCACCACTGTGTTTTTATAACATCTTATATGTATTTGAATTGCTTAAAATAATGAAATTTAAATAGCTAACGTTGCACAGCCAGTTTTAATCTACCCTCGTATTAAGTGTTGCAATAATATACAAAATAGCAGTTGAGAAAATTTGTTTTACGTTGTTGGAAAACAAAACATCATAATTAATGAAGGGGTATTTCGATTAACCCTACAACAATTAAATTTCACAATTTTCGAGATAAAAACCATCACCTGGATCATTTGGATTATGATGGTCGTTTTCCGTTTTCTTTCATAAATATTTCTATTGAATCATATTTAAATGTGTTACTATAAACAAGAAAGCGTACACTTCAATGGCAAAGGTATGTTTTAAGCCTCCTCCTCCTCCTCCTCTATAACCCAGTTCTGGTACAATGCCGGAGGTCGACCACTGAGTACTGGTCCCAATTACCTGTCATTGCTAAACGTAAGAGTTTTCTTATCTAGAACCAACTGGTTTTTACCTACCATGACACCCACTTTTGTTTCAAAATTTTATCGAAGCCAGTATTTTTACTATAACCGATGTTCATGTAGGGTGCAAAAATTGAGTACAAGTGTATGTATGTTGAAAGTATTTCATACCTGTAAGTGTTTATTTACATATACATATTCCAAAAACGAATTTCTTCCGAAAAGTATAAATACATACATATATGTATTTATTATTATATACATATGTACATATTTATACGTATCTATGCACATGTGTACATACATACATACATACGTAGTTATGTATGGAATGTCGTGCTGCGGCACTCCTTGATGATTTTTATGTTTTTGCATTTCTCTTCCTCTGCACAGTTTGTTTGATTACGGCAATGTTTTGAGTGCGTGCTTAATTCTTTTTTCTTTCCTTTTTACTCCCACTAATATCCTTAGGAGGGTAGTCCACAAAGACCTTTCAATTTATCATATACGTTTAATTTGTGGTCTAAGACAAAGCCAAGTCCAATGAAAGGCCACTCACTCACTCTACAAGTTAAATACACATACACACATACATACATATATTGTTTTGCTCTGTATAGACCTTCGTACAATTATAGAGTAGTCAAGATTTTCGTTTTTGCTATATAAAATATTTTTACATATATAAAATATTGGAAGCAAAATTTACTTTGCTCTATTTCTGGTGTTGACCGAAACCGATATCGATTGTTTATTTTTACAAAAATTTGGCTGGTGGCTCTTAAGCGTTTTAATTTTCCTTCAAACCTTTCGATAGATAGAAACTTAGTGGCGTACTATAATATCACATGGTATGTGCATATTGTCTAGTGAATATTTCTCTACGGGTGATTGAAATTTTTGTTTTGTATTTACAAATAACTTGGGGACCAAAGGACCCAAGTGGACTGTTAGGCCACACTTTATTTTAAACGATGAACATATTTGTTTTTAATGCTTGATTTACAGTCTAACATTAACAATTTCGAAAGAAATAGGCTCTCTAGTTTTGTCAGGTGTTATAATAAATAGCGGAAATAAACTATTCGCAAACAACAAGTTTGTGACTACAACAAACAATTCTGGACTGCAGTGAAACAAATTTTTAATTATCTCTTCTGTTCTCACGCAATACTCATGGAAATCACTTTTGTTGTATCTCTTTTGCGACTACCCACCCTGTAGTTTTAAATAAATCTTAAATAAAATCGTTAGAAATTTATGGCCACAAGAGCACAACAACAAAGTCAACTTAAAACAGGGATAGGTCTTTTTCTATTTCACTCTTTATTCAAATTTTAGTCTTAAACAAACATTCGGAAATAAAACTTTACAAGAAAAACATACAGCGTTTGAAATAATAAAATATTAAAAAAATAAAACTTGTTGATTTCTGAAAAAAAATCTTACTTTAGAAAAATCTTCTTTCATTAGTGTAAAGAAAAATATATATATAACTACATAAAACATTCGACAAAGATGAGCGACGATGAGGATAAGGAATTTTTGGAGCCCAATCCAGAAACCGCCTGGTTAGAAACCCGCACTATTGGCGGCTTTAGAGTTTGGCATATTATATCATTTTGTTTCGGCATACTATTAAGCATAAGTGAGTCGAAGAAGTGATTAAAATATTTATGTATATGAAAGTCTTAACACTTATGTATATTTTTTAAGTCATAATGGTCTGCTGTTGTATACGCTTTCGTATTCCGCGAACAAAACAGGAAATAGAAGCTGATTACCAACGCAAACAAATCACAAAGAAGTTTCGTGAGAAGTTGCAACAAATTAAAAATTCTGAAATGGATGATATGGATTTACAAAAAGGTAAATACATACACCCATATGTACTTAAATATGTATATTTTTTAATTATTTATTTCAATTGTATTTTTCATTTAACACTGTGAATAATTGCAATTCTTATGATGCTCGTATATTCTTACAATAATTCTGATGTAAATAATCATAATGTAAATTAATTATTTTAAAGAATTTGTACAGCAATTTTCGTCTCCATTCACAAGTCAGACAAGTAACTACATATTTAGAATCTCTGTATATATGCTTTTAACAGTCGAAGACAATAATTTTCGTACAAGTCTTTATGCCTAAGAATATTTGTTCGATTAGATCATTAAAATCGTTTGCCTTTTCTTTAACTTATTGTCCCAGTGATAAAAAATTTCGAGTTAATTATTTAGGTATTTTTTACCCTTTTAAGGAGCTGGCAAAGGAAAGCATGGATGATATTAAGACAACTTTATTTAGAACAAATACATATTTGTTGGCAAACATATTGCACATGTAACAGCCATTCTGGGCTAAAGTTTCTTAATCTTTCTCAATGTGTATCCTCTCCTTATGCAGTTTCGTTTCGTTAGTAAGCACACGCGTGTCTATTGGCCAAGCCCCTGTTGACTTTTCTAAAGTGATAAAATGTTTCTTAAGCGCTGGTATTTGGGGTCACTACCTCCTTTTTATGTTTGCATAACATGACGAAAGCAAATAGAAAACAAAACGCGTTGAACTCAATCGATCATTAGTTGCCCCTTGACATACATACTTGCAAAACGCACGTATAGATACATACATATGTATGTATATAAAATGCCACATTTCGATGGGAACAACTGCGCCTCCATTTGTATGTATATGTATATGTACTTAGGTACGTTTACCCTCCTCGACCAACCAGATGTTAAGGACTTGGTAGTACCTTTTCTTTGCATTTCTGTTGTGCAGTGTAGCCAATTGCTCATGATGGAAAACTGATTTCTCAAATCCTATACAATCATATAATAATTACTTGCCAATCAATATACATATATACTTATGTACATATTTTCAAGATGAAATTCTTTTCTCCATTATATTCTTCATTTCATTTTTATATCACGATTTCGCTCAAATAAAATCGAGTCTTCACGGGCCAGATCAAACTCAAAATCTAGGTTGTTTATACACCATGTTTCAAAATGTTCAACGTAGTATATACAAACATACATACATAGATGCATAAAAAGTGTTCATTATAAATTCATATCAATCTACATTTTTTCATAATTTATACATACATAAATGTGTAATATATACATATATTTCACACAGCAATTATTCAGTGGAAAATATCACTCACTGACAATAAAAGTTGCAGCAGTTGCAGTCGGGGGCCGCCTTGGTTCATTTTTGATTTTTTTTCATTTTTTACTTTACACTAGTTACGTCTACACTATCAACGAAAACCAACCATAAAATCTAATTCAACTTTGACTAATTCCTCCTCTTTATGTAAAAAAAAAAATCACTTAAAATATGCTACAAATATCATAAAAAAAAACAAAACAATCTACTGATCATAGCACTTGCTTACATCAAATTGGATGATTATGATGAACCATAAGATTATGTAAATCAAAAGGACTTAATTTAGCTCGATTTAAAAGGTAAATAATCACTTAAATAAATATAGACTACATACATGCACTTGTTCTGAAACTGTGGTGTTGTCAATATTTTAGCAAAAACGATCATATATTACTATGTAAAACATGTTATTTATTAAATCGGAATCAAAATAACAGATTCAATTTTGTTTCTATTTTCAGCTATTGAATATATTCAAACTAATTATCTAACAAAACAATACAATAGTGTGGAGAGCTTAAATACGGATGTTTACAAAACTAAAAGTCAAACTGCTGCAATAGATAATATTAAAATTTAAATCTGTATACATATTATGTATGTATATTACTCTTAATTTTATATGTAATTGAATATTTTTTGGTTTTTTGTATAAGCAGTAAAATAAAATAATACTCAAGTATTAAATAATTGCCATTAAAAAGTTGCTATTAACATTTTTATACAAAGAAAAATTTATTTCCTGCCTACGAGTTTATAAGCACGTAATTTTATTAGCCACTGTAGAGAAAAGTACTAAAAAGGAAACCATCATTTTCATTATAGCCATCTTTCGGTAGATATTGCAGTTTCCATGACAGGAGAAGTGTTCCATACAAAAATTCTACTAATATATTTACATTTCACGAAAATACTCTTTATTGCTGACCATAAACAAAAGTGATCACAAAGTAATAATTAAGTCTTTTAATGGCCACTACCGCACTTACCTTAAACTGGGTGAAAACCACTACGCTACCCAATCCTCAACCGACATTATTATAAAGTTCAACAAATATTTTATCGAATTTTAACATTATGTTCATGACAACATTTATCGAATCCAACACTTGTTTCGGGCGCCTTAACAATTCTGCTTCAATTACTTATGCAACTTTCTTATAAAAATGTCGAATTACAAAACGCTGTTAAGATTACATTTCGGCCCTACAGCTGACTTTCCTGGACTGTCCTTGATCATGTGTGCAATTCACTATTACTAGACTTATTAGTATAAATAAATTTGGATTGACTAAATTTCGCTTTATACTTACAAGTAAATTGAATTCTTCAAAAAGATTTAAGAATTCAGCTTAAATTAAAATACTTAACTGATTTTGTTGTCATTGTTACCTATTTTTTGTTTTCGTTAGGAAAGTTTTGGATTGTATTTTATTGATTTTCTTTTTCTTTAATTTTTTAACAAATTTATTTTTACTTATACATTATTTTGTTTTTAGTTTTTAGGTTTTCTTTGATTTTCACAAATACATAAAAAAAATACAAAAGAAAACTAAAAATTTATAATTATTTTATTATAATAATTTTTTACTTGAGGGTTAAACCACTTTGTTTAGTTTCTTTTTTCTTTCTTAATTAGTTTCGTATGTTTGTTTTTCAGTTTTTATTTATAAGACAAGTTACATATTACTTTTGGAATACCTTCTTTTTTAACTTTTTGTTCTTGTTTTTTTTTTTGTGTGTGTGTGTGTTAAATTGGCCTTTTTAGTTTTTGTTTCCGGATCGTTTTGGCTGATGAATTTTTTTTAATAATTTTTATTTTTTAATTTTGCATTTGTTATGAAAAATGTTTTCATTTTTCTGTGTTGGTTTATTTTATTTTCTGTTAATAGTACAAAATTAATACACTTAATAAAACAAAAACAACTAGACATTGTCCATCAATCATTCTTTGCGTATAAAAGTTCTCCCCCTGAAAAGCAACAAAAATATACATGAACGTTTTTGCTTAATCTCGGAAAGAAAAGAAACTAAATTCTACTTACGTTATAGTCTTCTTTTCCATATTTTTAGCTTCTGGTCTAGCACGATTTAGAACTTTTAAGAAATCTGATGTTTTTGCACGCATCCGGGAGTGTATGTAAGCCTTTGAACACTTCAGTAGAAATTGGGAAAAATCGATTAGTTTTGAAATCTTGAAGGAAACTTTTGACAGACAAACCTTAATGTGATAATGTAAATAATCTCGGAACATATGTATTAAATTAATGGTATTATCTCTAGTTTCTTTATTAGTGTGGCGTGGAAAGAGCACTGGAAGAAAAGAGAAAAATATTATATATACAATTTTTGCATCATTACAAAATTAAAAGTTGGCAAAAAGAAGGGACATGAATGAGGAAAAATTAGACTCTAAGGATCAGCTGCCAATTTATCAATAACCATTGCTTTAAATCAATTCTTTCAAATTAAATTAGTATGTTGGAGTTGGAAGTTTGTACAGTTTCTGGGATCGAACTGAACGCAGGAGTTAGGAGAAAAAGCTTGTTTAGTTGTTTTTTTGCATAAGCGTCATATCACTTACCAAATGTTACATAACCAATATTATCGCCAACTTTAGCATCCGTATTGGCCAATTCCAATGGTGGTTCGCGATGAGAAAAGAGCACTTGTGGTGCAGTATGCGATGCACGCCGACCTTCTCGCAATTCTTGCATAAACACTTTACCTATAACAACATCGTCTTCATCACGGAATATGGTACTAAACACTACAGTAACACGATCCGCTTTAGCTTCCACATATCTTCAAGAATAAATGGAATTGGCATAAAAACAAATCCGCCAAATTATAAGCAGATAATTAAACTTACAAAGTCTCATCATTTCTATAATTGATAACAGCACGTTTTTGTCCTTCTTCGCCTTGTTCTTGAAAATCGAAATATTTTTCGAAAACGGATGCAAAACAATTGCGTTTTAACAGACCAATTTTCTTGGCGACTTGTTCCCAATCAGAGGGTATATCTTCTAAGTTAATAAGTACGGACACATTGTAGCCTGTCCAAAATAAAAATATGACGAAAAACAAACGCAAATTGTTATTTAAAGGGAATTTTTTTATTTATTTCTTAATTTTATACGAACCATCTTCCGTGTCAGTTAAGAGACTACCATATTCACGCTTGAGCAACTCATCGGCACCATGTTCTTGTAATTGCTGATAGAATTTTAAAGAAATGCTGATCTAAAGTGATATAAAATAAAAAGAAGTAAGAAAGCGAACAGACAAAACTTTAAGAAACTTGATTTTTATTCCAATAAATTTCAGTAAAACATTATTCTTTTAGGCCGGTTATTCTTGCATTATTACATTTATGAGTTTATAAATCTTATGAATGCACACTGGAAAATTGCGATTAACACGCGTAAAGTATTATTTTATAATTTCTACAACAGAATAAAAATTTTGAGGAAGCACTCAAAATTTTTAAAGCTCTTGTGTGATCGGTTTTACCGGGTATTTTAACCCACAAGTATGAACATGTATTTAGACTTTATTGCAATTCAGTGTTTTATTTTATTCGACAATGAAGTGAAAAAATTCTAAAAACTATGAGAAGATATTATTTTTTTACTGGCCAGCATTTTGAATACTTACTCTAACTTTAGTTTTATCTCCGTTTATGTTAGAAATATGAAACAAAACGCCATCAAAATCTGCTATTTTTACATCTATAGACTCTGGTTTCAATCTGAAAATGTTGGGTGAAACAAAAAGACAAGTTTAGTATATTATAAATCATTTTTAATGTAATTGCAATTTAGGGACATCATGAATTGAATTGCTTAAAATTATAATAATTGAAACAAATGATATTTGTCAATAATCTTATCATTTGCTTAATACTTTTTTGTAGCAAATTATTAACTGATTAGATAAAAATTTTACATTTTGTATGAAACATCTTGGCTAATGCAATACTTTTAGACTTACGAGTACAAAATATGACGGGGTACAAAGCAGAGTTGAATAAATATAGCCATTAAATTCGCTAGAATTGGCAGCACAATCATACATTTTTCTTATAGGTTTGTTGTTTCGTTTCATGATTTGAAGAGAAAACTGAGACTTCTCTTTCAAATTTGATATAACTGAACAGATTTTTTATGGGAGTACTTGAGGGAAAAACTTTTTTAGACAAGAAAATCCCACTTTTAACTCCAGAAGGATGCAACTTCCAAAATAAATTTCTTATTATGCATCTTATGCATTTATAGTGTTTTACGATATTTATTAATAAATAAAATAATTAATAAATTATTTCCGTTGACGTTACCCCATAGTACAAAGTAATATCAAACGTACTCGGTTTGTTCAAGATAATGTCTACATGAAACTGTATAAATCACCATGTTTTTTTATCTTAGAATATTATTTTTATGGGAAATTTTGAGAGAAAATCTTTATGAATTAAAAATTTCCCACTTTAATTTCCATAGAAATATTGAAACCGGTATTGATGTTATTTCTAAAGAAAGTCAGAGTTGAATAAATATAGCCATTAGATGCAGAGAATTACACACCAGAGCCATTCAAAATTTTATAGGTTTGTTGTTTCGTTTCATGATTTGAAGAGAAAACTGAGACTTCTCTTTCAAATTTGATATAACTGAACAGATTTTTTATGGGAGTATCTGAGAGATATACTTTTTTAGACATGAAAATCCCACTTTTAACTCCAGAAGGATGCAACTTCCATGCATCTTATGCATTTATAGTGTTTTACGATGTTTATTAATAAATAAAATAATTAATAAATTGTTTCCGTTGACGTTACCCCATAGTATAAAGTAATATTAAACGTACGCGGTTTGTTCAAGATAATGTCTACATGAAATTGTATAAATCGCCATGTTTTTTATCTTAAAATATGATTTTTATGGAAATTTTGAGAGAAAATCTTTATGAATTAAAAATTTCCCAGTTTAATTTCCATAGAAATATTGAAACCGGTATTGATGTTATTTCTAAAGAAAGTCAGAGTTGAATAAATATAGCCATTAGATGCGGAGAATTACACACCAGAGCCATTCAAAATTTTATAGGTTTGTTGTTTCGTTTCATGATTTGAAGAGAAAACTGAGACTTCTCTTTCAAATTTGATATAACTGAACAGATTTTTTATGGGAGTATCTGAGAGATATACTTTTTTAGACATGAAAATCCCACTTTTAACTCCAGAAGGATGCAACTTCCATGCATCTTACGCATTTATAGTGTTTTACGATATTTATTAATAAATAAAATAATTAATAAATTGTTTCCGTTGACATTACCCCATAGTATAAAGTAATATTAAACGTACGCGGTTTGTTCAAGATAATGTCTACATGAAATTGTATAAATCGCCATGTTTTTTATCTTAAAATATGATTTTTATGGAAATTTTGAGAGAAAATCTTTATGAACCAAGAATTTCCCACTTTAATTTCCATAGAAATATTGAAACCGGTATTGATGTTATTTCTAAAGAAAGTCAGAGTTGAATAAATATAGCCATTAGATGCGGAGAATTACACACCAGAGCCATTCAAAATTTTATAGGTTTGTTGTTTCGTTTCATGATTTGAAGAGAAAACTGAGACTTCTCTTTCAAATTTGATATAACTGAACAGATTTTTTATGGGAGTATCTGAGAGATATACTTTTTTAGACATGAAAATCCCACTTTTAACTCCAGAAGGATGCAACTTCCAAAATAAATTTCTTATTATGCATCTTATGCATTTATAGTGTTTTACGATATTTATTAATAAATAAAATAATTAATAAATTGTTTCCGTTGACGTTACCCCATAGTACAAAGTAATATCAAACGTACGCGGTTTGTTCAAGATAATGTCTACATGAAATTGTATAAATCGCCATGTTTTTTATCTTAGAATATTATTTTTATGGGAAATTTTGAGAGATAATCTTTATGAACCAAGAATTTCCCACTTTAATTTCCATAGAAATATTGAAACCGGTATTGATGTTATTTCTAAAGAAAGTCAGAGTTGAATAAATATAGCCATTAGATGCGGAGAATTACACACCAGAGCCATTCAAAATTTTATAGATTTGTTGTTTCGTTTCATGATTTGAAGAGAAAACTGAGACTTCTCTTTCAAATTTGATATAACTGAACAGATTTTTTATGGGAGTATCTGAGAGATATACTTTTTTAGACATGAAAATCCCACTTTTATCTCCAGAAGGATGCAACTTCCATGCATCTTTTGCATTTATAGTGTTTTACGATATTTATTAATAAATAAAATAATTAATAAATTATTTCCGTTGACGTTACCCCATAGTACAAAGTAATATCAAACGTACTCGGTTTGTTCAAGATAATGTCTACATGAAACTGTATAAATCACCATGTTTTTTTATCTTAGAATATTATTTTTATGGGAAATTTTGAGAGAAAATCTTTATGAACCAAGAATTTCCCACTTTAATTTCCATAGAAATATTGAAACCGGTATTGATGTTATTTTTAAAGAAAGTCAGAGTTGAATAAATATAGCCATTAGATGCGGAGAATTACACACCAGAGCCATTCAAAATTTTATAGGTTTGTTGTTTCGTTTCATGATTTGAAGAGAAAACTGAGACTTCTCTTTCAAATTTGATATAACTGAACAGATTTTTTATGGGAGTATCTGAGAGATATACTTTTTTAGACATGAAAATCCCACTTTTAACTCCAGAAGGATGCAACTTCCATGCATCTTATGCATTTATAGTGTTTTACGATATTTATTAATAAATAAAATAATTAATAAATTGTTTCCGTTGACGTTACCCCATAGTATAAAGTAATATCAAACGTACTCGGTTTGTTCAAGATAATGTCTACATGAAGTTGTATAAATCGCCATGTTTTTTATCTTAAAATATGATTTTTATGGAAATTTTGAGAGAAAATCTTTATGAATTAAGAATTTCCCACTTTAATTTCCATAGAAATATTGAGGCCGGCATTGAATGTTTTTGTGCAGGAAAGTGTTTTGATTTTAAATTGTGACCTTTTCCTTATAAAGATCAGCGAGGTCAAAAGGTGTCTCTTTCTTTTAATAAAAGGTTATAATAAAAGTTATTTTCCATGTTTGATTTATATAGCATATTGATGGTACTACATATTGTATTAAATTTTTTTAAAGTTTTAAAACTTATTAGGACTAATGTGTAATCAAACTAGATAATTTATATGGATATTATGGAGTAGACCATTATATGTGATTTTTTTTTACCAATATGTTTCAAAAATACACATACATACATATGTATAAAGTTATTGCACTGCAGCAACTCTAATAATTATTACCACAAGATCAAAGTGAATATTAGAAAACGTAAAAACGTTTGAAATTAACCACGTCATACCAATTTTGCATAAAGTTAATATTTAATATTAATATGATAAATAATCATGCCATTACGTTTCATTCATATCTATTAGTCGTAGTAAAAGACGGTCATAGGTACATACATACATATGTATTTATGTATGTATGTATGTCTATATTTTCTATATTAAATATGGCGATATGAAACGCATATCAAAGCTTGTGCAGTTCAATGTGTGTGCAATTCATTACGTATAAATATAAACATACATACATACATATATGCATACATATGCATCTACATAATATTTTTATTTTATCGGTGTACTATTTGTCATACCTACATATGTACATATATAGATACGTACACACGTTTGTATTTATCTGCTTATGTAGGCACTTCTAAATATACGTGTGTGTGTGTGTCAATGTTTGTTTATACCAAAGAATTAATTGTATTTGTGTACTATTTTATTATGTCAATTTGCTAATGGCAAAATGTCTATGGATTTTTATACATATGTACATATATGTACATACATATATGTATACATATGTGTAAGTACATAAATGCATTTTATTAATCATTTTGTTTCTATTAACTCGGTTATTTTTCGCGTCAAACAAATTTATTGAGTCATTCACAGTTTTTTTAAGTCATTGGAAGTTTTGAAACTCTGTTGTTAATTCAATCAAATACATATGTATGTATGTATGTATGTATGGGTGGATGTATGATTGTAAGCATGTACATATTTATGTATGTATGTGTGTATATACATACATGCATGCTTGTTCATTAGGGGAGGCATTTAACGTAGCAGCTTTTTTTCCAAGTGACACTTATCGAGGACTTGCTAATTCTGAGTTCTACAACGATAAGTGTGTAAATGTGTATGTATGAATGTAGGTGGGAATGAATTATTGTACGCATTTATTTATTTATGCACTTTGCAATCCTGCAAGTATTTAAGTTTCTTGAAGCCATTAGAGTTATCGACCATTCTACTATTGACTAAGTCAATAGCAAAAAAGTACAGTCTTAATACTGACATTTCCTGCAGCAAATATATCCAGTATGTATTTAAAAGATAACTGTAATTTATATCAAATTCTCGATTGTCGACGTTGCTGCTTCATGTCACACAAACGACATCTGAAAGATATGATAAAAACTTCAGCTAGGATTTTTAAACCATGCAACAAACTTCTGGTGCTATATAATTTAATACATTTTTTTTTTGACTACGGTGTATGATAAGTTGATGAAATAGAATCCAAGTGTATATTTATATTGTAGTATAATTGTTTTGTGATATTGTCCTGTAGCCGTAAAGCTGGTAAATTGTAAGAACACAACACGAGATTTTTACCATATTATTGTGCAATTTTCATAACAAATCAGAGAACAAATTCATTTCCTATACAAACTTTTTGTTTGGACAAAAATGATATACAAATGTAATCAGCTGTTTTTTTATTTACATATGAAATTGATAAAGTAATAAAAAAAGATTGTAAACAAAAGACAAAATTTTATTTAAAAATTATTAAAAAGCAAAAAAAAAAAAAGTTTTTCTAAAATTATTTGAACATGATTTAAAGTTGCAGGAGAACAAGAATTGCTTTTTAAAATTAGACTTTGTTTTTACTTTTTACAGTTGTTGTTACCAATGATGCAAATGTTTTGTTTTGATGATATTATTCGTTTTAAGTGTCTAAAATCAATCAAAGCAATTTTAATTTACGCAGGATTAGTACTTCAAAATACGAAATTATGAGCTTTTGCAACACGAAATTGACCAAGATTTTTATGTGAAAAATGGTCTCATTGCCTTGTGATGAGTGCAGTCCATATGTACAGCTGCATATGCATACATACATATGTAGGTATTTATATATGCATGTGTGCATTTGTTAAAGCATGTGCACTGTGACAGCTATTAAAACTATATTAAAAAAAATAATAAACACATTTAACTTATATGCGTTCATATTTGTGCATAGATACATACATACATACACAAGAGCAAATAAATAGAACTACACCCGAATTTATAAGTACTTAAAAGGAATATAAAAAAATAAAATTAATAGAATCATGACAAATGTGATAAGAGCTTCGCTTTGACAAGGTTCTGTTATCAAAATTATTACTCACCCGGCTATAGCGTTACGGAATTTAACCAGTAGAGTCTCCTCGACTATGCGATTATTGATTTCCAACAAAATCATTGTAATTTAAATTTTGGTTTGTAGCCCACAAATCAGTCAAAAATTTTGATATCGAATGATATAGTTACGTACGAAGTAGATTAATAGCGTCTAGTTAGTTTTATTGGAATGGTGCTGCGTATTACAAAATTGGTGTTGTGTTATATTTTAAAGCAATTATGGGTGCAACATAAATATTACTAATTTTGCATGTGGTTGCTTGCTTATATTATTATTGTTTGTTTCCTGTGGTTCTCTTCTTTTTTATTTTCCAACGTTAGTAGCAGCACCGCCCTCTTTTAGTCATTCCACTTGGCCGAAACTGTGTGTGTCAAAAAATCTTTTATATATTTTGGACTAACAAAAAAAATGCGTGAGGTTGGTATTGTTTTATTTTTTGTATAATTTTTAGTATTAAACACTTTCTTCACGTCTTGTGATTATTTCACCTTTAATTTTTTATACCATAAACTGCTCTGCTGCTGCTGTCGGCTTTTTTGACTTAAATTGAAATTCCAGCACTTTTTGCGCACACCAACATTAACGAACACATTTCATATATTAAGAAACACTGTCACACACAATGAAACAAACATACGCACTTCAGCTACTCCTCTGCTTTTTCTTCTTTGTCTTTTTGACTCTTTTTTTTCTTTTTGATTGGCAGACGTTTGCAATACTTTTTTAAGAATATGCCTTTGAGTCCGTTGTATTCAGGAAAATATAAAATTTGACTAGCGAATTTAATGTTACCTAATTTAAATATATTGAAATTTTTCTTAATAAAATAAATAATTTAATATTTTCACTGCATTGCGTGCGGCCCAGTTGTTTCTTCGAATAAAAATTGACTCACGTCACATCGTTGCATTTAAAAAGGAGTAAAATTTGCTGTCAGATTACTACACTGTTGATGACTACAAAATTTTAAAAAGCACTAAATTAATAATAATAGAAAATATAAAAACCCTAATTTGGGCACAAAAAGGAATACGTAACTAGTTTTGATTTTTGAACAAATAGAAATTTGATATTTTCCATTGATTGTTTTCATGTTATTTTTTTAATATGATACAACATTATTTATGCAAGAAAGTCCTCTAGTAAAGGCTAATTTCCAAGCTCAAAGTTTTTCAAAAATATATAGCACAAACGCAATTGTCAGAAATTTACATCAGCTTATTTGACAACTGATGTTAACGTAAATTTTGCAGCCTTGTGTTTGAACGTTTGTATCAAACATGTGTTCAAGCGCAAACATCTACCTGATGACTTCAAAAAACAATGCTTCTTTTAACAATGCGCCGACATGAAGAGACATTAACATGCATCTCTTTGAAAGTCGACCATTTTTTGCATGAAATATGTACATACATATGTATATAGAATGTATATTACTTGTAGTGTAGTTATTACTAACAGTAAAAGACCTAAAATGGATTACTTAAACATTTTTATTTTATCTTAGTGAAATAAAATCTTAAAAACATACTAATAAATATTTACAGGTGTCACGTCGTTAATTTCTTGATTATTTAGTATTTTAATTTGGCATTCACATAAAAATTGTAAAATTTTACGCTCAGCTTTGTTACGTTGTTCTGGATGCAGGCCTTCAAGTAACACATGCACTTTTTGTAACATGTCTGTCTGCAAACTAATGTTATTACTTTTATTTAACATTTCTTGTTTAAATGTTTCTTTTTGCTGTTGCACTGCCTTTAAACAATCGTGCGACTGGCGCAAAACACACTCCATATTATTTATAACTGTTTGAAGTTTCTGTTCGGCTTCCGTTGTTGTTGAAAAGGACAAACTTTCACTTAAGCCTGTGGGATAGATTGAAGGTTCTGCTACTGTGGCAGTATAAGATGTTTGAGCTACTGGCTGCGAATTGCCATCGTTGGCAACGTGATAAGCTACTTGAATTGTAGAATCATCATGACTGTCTGATAAACATTGTTTTTTTGGAGCAATATACAACAGCTCATCAAAGTCATTTATAACTGTTTCCTCTGCTATCAAGTGGCCATTACTGTCCTGGTCTTCATTTTCGTGTTCAGCACTTTCAGTGTAGCTATAGGATTCTTTTAAATCTTCTCCCCACGGATTGTCATTGGTAGCGGGAAACAGCTTAGATTTACTTCTTATTTCGTCAATAGGTAAAGGAATTCTGAAAGAATAGAATAGAAAACATTTGATTGCCATAATATCAGTTTGTTAATAAACTAACCCTTTCCTGTAATGACTTTGTAAAAAAGTTAAGCTATCATAGTAGATCCAACTGATAGGTTTTTCAGGATTCAATTGGTGTTGGCGATATTCCCTTGAGAAACGATCTCTTAACTTTTTCCATTTTGTATAACATAACTCCTCTGTTATATATCATAGGGTTTTTATTTTATTTTATCTACAGCAAAAAAGTTATTTGAAAAATACCTGAAACATCTAATGTGTTTGCAATTATGGACCAAGCTTCATTTTTCGCAGCCAAATTCTTTGAATCTCTCACTCTTTTGCGGTCATACAAAACGTCATGTTGTTTAACCAATTCTATTATATTATGGTTTAAAGCTAATTCTTCGGGCTTTATTTCCTCTTCAGTTTCTGTAATTCCATAATATTCCCTTTTTGGTTTCGTTTTACGTACGCGGGGAGTGTACTTTATTGATTCTATGGAATCATTGCGAACAGTTCTTCATAAAATAAGGATTTAATTCAACGTATTTTACAAACTAAAAACTTGCAGCTTACCCTTGTTTATAGTGATCTTTTAGAAATGTCAAATGTGGAAATAGTTCCCAATTTGTGGTATCTTGAGAATTTTCTTGTTGTCGCCGAAATTCTTTTCCAAAACGATCGCGAATGGATTTCCATCGAGTTATACATGCAATTTCAGATTTCTTAAGAATTTGTGCTATTTCCTCCCAAGCTTGATTTTTCATGTTGGAGTTTTTTTGACCGCGATTGTATTCTCTGTCATATATAATGGGATATTTTTGTACAAGCTTTATAAATTCCAAGTCAGCCTCTCTATTCATTGTTTAATAATTTTATTTTTTAATCTACTAAATTTTCACATTTAGAATAAAAGCAAGCGAGTTTAAACAACAAACAATAATAAACACACATCTTCAAAACACTTCCTAAAATAGAGTTTTCATTGCAGGGCTGTTAGTTCTTGTTGAATAGTTATATCTTTTAAGCTAATTCTTGTGGACTAGATACCCATATGAGACAATAGTAAGTGAATTTAAAATGTTTTTATTAATATTTTTCCGATATACGAAATATGTTTTGATGAAAGATTTGCAATTTGGGGTTATAATTGCAAAGAGAAAGGCCCGATAAAACATACAGTCTTTCACTTGCCTGGTGAAATTGCTAACTTTCTTAAACAGGGTGAACTTACATAGATTTTCCTTATGTTAAAATATGGCAGTTACAACAAAATCATTTTTAAGCAGTGAGGGGTTTAAACGTGAACAATAATTGTTTTATTATCTTGCGTACAACTGTTCCTATAAATGTTTTGGGTTGTAGCAAATTCTTCTTTTCGCTAAATTAAATCGCTAAATTAACAGCACTGTACCTAATTATTTACATTTTATTTTCGACTTGCTTATTTAAAAGTTTATGGGAGAAAGTGTTCGTGCTGTTAGTGTTGCAGGTGCTTTCAAAGAATTTGTAAGCATTTAAATATTTGTTTCCCGGACTACGTATTGTTATAGAAAATATGTCCTCAACAAAATCCACCAAGCCACCAGCCAAAGAACAACTCTTCGTCGTTAAAGGATATCTTTTTCTTTATAATGCCATACAAGTAGCAGGATGGTCCTATATTCTCTATCAATTGGTTAACTACTATTTGATACAAGGATCACAGTTTCGGGCGAGCATAACATTATGGGACTACACACGTTTTGCTGTGATTGTGTTCCAAAATGCTGCCTTTGTGGAAATCATTAATGCCGCCTGCGGTTTTGTAAAATCAAATCCAGTGATTACAACTTTCCAGGTTCTTAGTCGCATGATGGTTGTAATTGGTGTAGTAATGGCTACTCCAACTGGTAAGATGTCACCAGGTCTCCCCATTGCTTTATTAGCTTGGTCCGTAACGGAAATTATACGCTATGGCTACTACGCGTCGAACATAGTCAATTTCGTTCCATACGTTTTGGTATTTCTACGTTACACCACATTTATTGCTTTATATCCTATTGGAGTGACGGGAGAACTGTTATGCTTCTGGTGGGCTCAAAGTTATGCTAGAAAAAATCCAAGTCTTTGGTCTATTGAACTACCCAATATCTACAATGCTACATTCTCGTATTATATTTTACTATGGATTGTAATGCTGCTCTATATACCACTCTTCCCTCAAATGTATTTACATATGTTGGCACAACGACGCAAGATCCTTGGGGGTGCTGGTAGCACAAAAACAACGAAAAAAACTAAATAAGTTTAAAGTTTCTGCAATCTTTATTTTTACATACATAATTTGAAAACAATTGTTTTGTATCATTTAACTCGTTCACCTTTAAGTTGTTGCCTAATTTTAACCTTTGGATTTATTTACTCATTAACAATTTAAATGGTATTCAATAATTTTTTGTTGTTTTAGCTGCAAAGTCAAATCAAAGGTTTTAAATTGATGAAAGCATTTCTTTTGTATGTTGATTGTTGTAAAATATTCGAACAAAATTTTTTTTTTGCTTAAAAATGTCTACAAATAAAACTAAATATTTAAGATAACAAATTGTTGCTGGATGTAATATTTACTTTTTTGTAGACACTACTCAAACCGGTTTGATTTCTACAAAAAGCGAGCTGTAAAGAAAATTCATGCACATATGAGTTCATATGTGATTGAAAATGGTTTGCGCAAAAAACATTATGTAATTATTGAACGATAATTCACAGTTTACAATCGAGCAAATAAATTGTCTATATATTTGACTTAACATTTTAAGCAGATATTCTTCTCTGGTTAAACAAGGTAAGAACATGTTTTGTGAATAATAAGTTCAGCCCATGATTTTTTTCTGACAATCGAAAACAGAGAAATTGATTTCATTACGAAGTAATTAAAATCTTCATTATGAAAATACAGAAAAAAATCTCATCCTACTTAACTATTTGTTTCGTGATAATATTACAGATAGAACACTTAGAAACTCAGGAATTACAAAATTTAAATTGGAATTAATTAAAATCATTCAATTTAAAAGAAAAAAGATCGTATTATTTTATAAAGATTTATACAAGTAGTCGTTAATGGCTAAAGCAGCGATATTAATGTTGAGTCCACTTTATAGATTTTAAATCAATGCCTTCTTGCACCATTTCCCACAAAGGAGACATTTCTCGAAGGCGTTCAACATGTTTAATACATTTATCTGCAGTATAATCGACTTCTTCTACAGTAGTAAAGCGCCCAATGCCAAACCTAAAAATAAAATACCGCTTATAAAATTATTCTAGAAACGAAAGAAAAATTACCTTATTGAGCTGTGAGCTAAGTCTTCTTCGACGCCTAGAGCTCTTAATACATATGATGGTTCCAAGGAGGCAGATGTACAGGCTGAACCTGAAGATAAAGCTACATCTTTAAGAGCCATTAATAGAGACTCGCCCTCAACATAGGCAAATGAAAGATTTACACAGCCACTATATGTTTTCTCAGGATCACCATTACGTGTAACCTCAGGTAATTTTGAAGTTATGCTGTCTATTAAACGTTGGGAAAGCTTGTCAATCCATTTTTTGTCATATTCCATTTCTATTTTGCACAACTCAGCAGCTGCTCCTAGGCCTACAGCTAATGGCGCTGGCACTGTACCGCTACGTATACCTCTCTCTTGCCCTCCACCACTTTGAATGGGTTCTAAACGAACACGTGGGCGCCTGCGTACATATAGAGCACCAATACCCTTAGGACCATAGATTTTGTGACCCGAAATTGACATCAAATCAATGTTCATGTTGTTAACATCTAGGGGAATTTTGCCATACGCCTGAGCAGCATCAGTGTGGAAAAATATCCTTTTGGAGCGACAAAGTGCTCCAATTTCTGCAATAGGTTGCTTAACACCTAAAACAGAAATTTGCTTTAGGGCCCGAAATTATCAATAATCACTTGGAATTGCTATTAGCATTTTTTTTTTGAAAACAGCAACTTCATTGGAAAGAAAAACTTACCTATTTCATTATTGATTGTCATTACAGAAACTAAGGAGGTTTCTGGAGTTATGGCTTTTTCTAAATCTTGCATGTCAATTATACCGTTTGAACGAACCGGCAAATAGGTCACACTAAATCCTTCGTTTTCTAAAGCGCGGCAAGAATCTAGAACACATTTATGTTCCGTTTGTGTTGTGATAACGTGTTTTTTCTTGGAACCATAGAATCTAAGGACACAATAGATATTGGCTTGATTGTATGATTTAAATTAAGACAAACTTTTTTCACCTGGCTACACCTTTCACCGCAACATTATTAGATTCAGTAGCTCCTGATGTAAATATGATTTCTTTTGGATCGGCACCTATAACAGAGGCAACCTGCTCTCTTGCCTTTTCCACAGCTTGTTCCGTTTCCCAACCATAGGCATGTGTACGCGAGTGGGGATTACCATAGTAATTTGTGAAATAAGGCATCATGATATCCAATACTCGGGGATCCTAAAAAAACAAAATTATAACTCACTAAGTATTTAGGTTAAAAATAATAGCACCAGTGGTGTGGTGGCCTGAGCATCTAAATACAATGGTCTGCCTTCAACTTTATCCGATTTGATATTGAATTTAACCCGTTTTTGTCTTTTATCTGCAAAAAAAAGGCAAACAAAAAATTTTTTACATAACCTCATTTAAAGGGGTTTTAAACTGCAAGCATTTTTTTCAAGTCAATGACTTCTACTGTAATGTTACCCTCTAAAGATGGTGTGTTCCTATACTTGTCCATTGTGATAGTCGCATTACTTATATTTACGACAAATTGCTTGTATAACGACGATCCAGTCGCAGATAGCGTTTTTGATGGCTTGAAAATTCTAAACATCTTGGAATAAAATTTCTTAAGGAAGTTTCGATTGGATAGATTGGGCTGAATGCTGATTTAAATACACAATCTTATTTAATTTCACAACAGCTTCCAGTTGGTTTTCTACAAGCCGCAAAAACCTTTGTCGCCACAATTACAAAAGAATACTAACAGCTGGCTGGCATTCAAAATAAACAATAAACACAATAGTCACTAGTAATTTAGGAACGGACCAGAATTGAACAAGAGGCACTACAAAATGCAACATAGTTTCAAGTTAAAGTTTCAAATAACACGTATAGAAACAGTTTTTATATAAAGTTAAATTTCTCAAAGTTTACTTGAAACCCTTGTAAAAATTACGCTGAAGAAGAGGAAGGGAAACGATGTTAAATTAAGTGTTTGTGCAACGTTGCCCTTAAATGAATTTAGCGTAGTTGTGGTACTTTGTACGGTCACACTTATCAATAGATTTGCTTTTGAACTACCCTGTTTTCTTTTTCCAACCTTTAATTTGCTTCTCCTAACGAATACAGGAGCACAACAAACACTTGAAGAAAATTAGGTGTAAACCTCAATTTTGAATATTTTTTCAGAAACTAGAGAAACTTCAAAGCGTTTGGGTGTGCGCGCGGTTGTTCTAAAAATAATTGTTTTATTGAAAAAAAGTTACAAATCTAATTTTGATACAAAATAAAGTAATACAAATACTGAATAGAGAATTAATTCCTACAGAAAAGCAGGTTGCAATTTATAGTGAAGATATAATTTACATAAGTCATAAAAATTTTAATAATTTTGTGGAAAATTCAATAATGTTATTTCGAAAAAGAAAAAATAACCAAGAAATTGAATAGAAAAGAATGTGTTAATATGTAATTATTTTTGATTTTGGGGAGACTCTTCTTCTACCGCATACTATGTACGTATGTATGTATGTACATACATGCATAAAAAGCGAAAAGCACAAACAAAACACGAAGCCGGGCAACAATAACAAATAGTAAAAGTAACAACAAAAGTAAAGTGAAGCAAGTGCAAGTTTAATTTTAAATGAAGGGGTGAAAGCAACAAATACAAAAGAAATTGTATTAAAAATTCAAATTATGTGAGGCAACGAAGAATGCCAAATGACACCATATGTTTTTCACATGACATATTCTCTTGGCTTTCGATGTGTTTCTGTTCTGTTCAGTGCTGCTTTGAGACAATTTAATTTCTTGTTTTCCTTTAATTTTTGAGTTCTCAACTGTTTCATTTACATATTTGCAAGCATTTTAACTTAATTAATATTACCCAACTATTGGTGTAATGATCTTTTTAGCTCTTTTTTTTCTTCAATAATTTACAAGTAGCATAAACACAAATGTAAGAACTTACCATTTTTTTTTGTATCACATATGTAAGTACATATGTTCATACATATGTATGTATGTATGTAGGTGCAAAAACAAATACAATAGTTCAACATATGTTGTCTAACACCACAACCCACTCAAAATCAATTCAAGGAAACAACAGAAAATGTGCAATTTGTTTTTTTTATTAGTCCTAGTCCCTATTCTTTAAAATTTGTTGCTTTTGTTGCAACACTTTGACGCCTTCTGAATGTAGAAAAGACGTCTGGTTCATACAAAAATTCAACACAAAAAAAGAAAAAATACGCAAATCAAATGAAAATTTAGTGTAATTTAAAATAAATTTATAAAACTTATTATTACAAAAAAAAAAAAAAAATTGTAGCTAAAATAAAAATTACGTGACAGTTTTGCAGTAGATTATAGTTAAATATAACATCTGGGTAAGTCAATTTATGTTTTATTATGCGCACTACTACGACTACATACATGTATGTATGTATGTATGTATGTACGTATGTATGTAAATAATTGATAGATACCAAATTTAAAATGCAATTTTGCATAAAATATATGTACATATGCATATGTATACTCCTATTGCTGTATTATGTGTGTTTTCTAGTTGTCTGTGTGCCGTTATTTTGTAGGTGCTACCCTGCCAGTGTCTGTAGAGTTGAAAACTTTTGAAAAATATACTCCAACATTCAACTTTATACTAAAATGTCTATAAAAACAATTAGAATTAAAAAGAAAATATTTTGCCATAACAAAAGTAAACAGAATAGTTTTCTGCATACATTTCATATCGGCATATAGACAGCTGGAAATCACATAAAAAACAGCTTTGACTTTCTTTTTGATTTCTGTGGCTTTAAATCGATTAAATAAATCCAATTGTTTGTGGTTTGAATGCTAAACTATTACAGCGATCTTTCATTTTGGTTAATTTGCAATATATAAGATTAACGTAAACCTTTTTCAGTTGCCCTCTTAAGAGTTTTGTGCTCCAGGGGAGAAAAAAATAAAATCAAAATTTCTGTCTACTTCATTAAATATCCATATTTTTATGGGCTGCCTTTAAAATTTTTAACTCCAAACAGTTGAAGCATTTTGACGAAATTGTCCATATGAAAAGGGATTCCTCACTTAGTCTCTAAAGCTTCGGAGTTTAAGAAGTAACACTTGCAACTCTGACGCAACTTCAACTCAATACACAATAGACGTCCAATAGTGCGAGCTTTATAAACAAGGTTTTTTTTTTGCAATATTTTAAAGTTCCCATTATTGGATAACAATGTTTTGCTCCTTTGACTCGCCACTTCTTAGTGAAGTATAAGGTGGTGTTTGTCGCAATAACCAATCTGATATATATTAATTTTTTCTCACTTGTCCCGTGTACTTCTGTGGTTGGATTTCAATGCACCTCTAGCAGATAAAAGCTGTGTCTCTGTTTTCTTATAGTGCAAAAATGAATGATTTGGATAATTTATCTGATCTGATTTAGGAACACGAAACACAACTGCTTTGTTGTCACAAAGTCTGATACAAACTGATGACTAACTATTATGCAGTACACCGCACACCAAAAATACCGCCATTTGTATTACGGAATAGCAGAGAATTTTGTTGCACCTCCTCTATATACATACATATGTATGTATGTATATATTTCATTGACATTTCATAAAGGTCTTGCACTGCATTGAAAATTAAGGACGGTGTTAAGAAAAATACGAGTACAATCTAGCCAACGAAAATCTTTGGCTCAAGTAGTTGTAGATTACAGCGATTCAAGTATTGAATGTCTTGTAGCGCTCACTGCATGACGTATCAATGTACATACATACATACATTAATTATATTTGTCATTGTATCTGTTATTAAGTTGCTAGATTAAGGGGCCGCTGAACGGCTGCCTGTCGCCCAGCTGAAGTTTGCAATTTAAATTAGAAACTGTGTCAATCTTAATTGAAAGAGTAATTATGTTTTTGAAGAAAAGTTTTTAGTCGTGTGAACAATTTTGATTGTTGTATTGAAATGCAAAAGATTTTTTTTCCGAATAATAATCAGACATGATACATTATTGCTTTATAAGAAAATAATTACAATGTAAACACTCAACTGGTGACGTAATTCCTATTTTGTTCTTTATAATCTTTTTTACACTTGAGTTCATTTTGATGCGTTCAATTAAATTATTGGAAATACAATGTTTTTAAATTACAATTTTTATTGAATTTTAGTTTGTAAAAAAATGAAAAAAATTCGTACAAAATCAAATCTAAATTTTGCTTAATTACGACTCTTGCAATATTTGCTAAGAGTTTTTTCCATTCGCTTCATTTCAAATAATTTAATTAGAAATAAATTTTTTATGATACACTCGTTTAAATATAGAAAATGCTCTTAAAAGTCTTTTAAATATGGATATGAAAAACAAAATGAATCATACACTAAGTTGGAAGTGATCAATATGGCTTTTTAGCCAAAGTTAGAAAAAACCATTTAGAAGCCATTTGTTTGGAAAAGAAAATCTCAGCTGCCGGAATATGAATTTATTATTTGCAATGATATTATTAAAAGCGTCCAAATGGAAAAACAAAATAATGAGTGTGAAGATAAATTTTAAAATGTTTAACCCTGGACTCGAATCTGCAATATTAATATATGTAGCTCTGTTAGTCCAGTAACAGGGCTCTGTTAGGCCTACAAATATTAATTTTCTGTACTAAAAATGCATTTACTCGTAAAACTGTAAATTATTAAAAATTAGACAAAAAAATATATTTTTGAAACCCAATTTCATGAAAGTCTTACAAGTTTTAAATTCAAAAAGATAATAGAAACTTTCTTTAACGAAGAAAAGGTGGGCCAAAAAAATTGCAGAACGCTCCTTAGCCCATCTTCACGTCTGTCCAATAATCAAAAGTCATAAGTTTTTTTTTTTTTTTTTTTTTTTTTTTTTTTTTTTTTTTTTTTTTTTTTTTTTTTTTTGTAAATAAAAACAATGAAAATGGACAATGTTTCTGGCTTGTATTAACATTTCAAATTCTCAAACTCGTGAAAAAAAAACACCCGATATATTTAGCAGAAGATTTTTTTACAATGCATTTATATTTAAGACCTTGTAATCAATTTCATTATTCTTTAAATTTTAACGTACGCCTGGAAATTAACAGGCAACATTATGTTTCTCAAAATAACGTACATACACACATACAGACATATCTCAGTTTCAATGGAGTCGACAAAAATTTCAATAAACCCAATACAAATAGAAAACAAATACTAAATATTGAAAAATATTGATAAAAATCAAGCCCAACAGTTAAGTCACACATACAGACATACATACATACATACATGCACACATGCGATAAATATAAGAGCACACACACAAACATTTGCACTTAACAGCTGCAAACACATTTCAGCCGCTACAACGTCCACAAGATAAACGATTACAATAGAATGAAATTTGTTGTAATGCAAAAAACGGCAACAGATGCACTGCAGCTCGGAAGCCAACATACAAATCACAAAGGTAGGCAGGCAGGCATGTCAGTCCTAATGACGAAGCCTCTTGCAGCGCTGGAAAATGGGGTGTGTTAGAACGTAAATGGTTTCTTTTTGTCAACTATAATATGAAAGTTGATCATTTTGTTAAAATTCAGATTCAAATTTCTAGAACATTTACTACCCTTAAGTTCCTGACGAAGTTTAAAAAAAAAAACGAATTCTATTCTATCTCAAAGAATTGAGAATTCTAATGTACGAAGTGCCACCATTCACCTTATAGACTGAGACCTTGATTATACGTAATGGTCGCGACCGGCATTATCCACAACGGTAATCGATTTAACCGTATAAAACAGTAGCAATTTTGAGCAGTCCTTTGTACAATACATTCTTTGTTCAGTTTCACTTGTTACGTTTAACCATTAAACTAAATTTTAAACATTTTCTTCTTCGCCTTTCATTATTTAATGAACAATCAACAAATTCACTTGCAATGCCGCATAATAGAAGAGATCGATCACGATTAACACAACAAACAAAAAACGGAACAAAATTAAAAAAATTAAATCCGCCCGATTACTCGGAGCCCCAATGTATAAGAACTACTGCAATTTACTATACTGCATTGATTTCAATTGAAATGAATGAAGTTGACATATTGGCAATATTTATATAACGACACCATGTTTCACCAGCACCATAATATTTCAATTTTTAAGTTCGTTTTAAAGTCACTTGCGTTGCCTAATTCTTTATAATTATGCGGTACTGTATTTTTGTTGTTGGTAACTTTTGTGCAAACGTTAAATACGTTTTATTTTGATAATGAATCATACGATTGAGTTTTCGAACTGAACAATATTTAGAAAAAAGAAGAAATGCGAAGCTATTAAATTTCCCTTCTCTGACAAATATAGTGGCTGCCTGAACTTTTAAAACTCTAGAATAGAATAATAAATACAACTTTTGTGTTCTCTTTGTTTCTTTTTGGTAGCGTTTAACTAAAATCCCCTCACAGAAAAAAAAACTTTTGCAACCCAAAAAAATACTCAGGTTTGTTTAAGTTTTACCATAAATTTAGTTGGTTGTTTATTTTTGTGGGATGTTTACCAGCATGACGCGGTTTCATTTTATTTGCGCCAAAAAAATCTATCATTTTCTATTCTTCTTTTGTTGCATATGTTTTCTTTATAAACACAAGCTGAAAATACATTCTACATTTTACTAGAACACAACAGCGATTTTCATAGTCTTAGTTTTAGATTCTGAAAACAACAAATGGCTAATAGCACTCCTGCACACCTACATATTTGTTTATTCAATTCAGTTCATTGAACATGTTGTTAACCCATTCCAGTGGGCCGCAGTTGCCCTAATATTCAGCACTTCAGTTTGGATAAAAATGACCGTAAATTGAATGGCCTAGAAAGAGAAGAGACTGCCGGATCGAAATTCTCGAGATTGGTTTTTTCTTTACTGTTTTGCCAATTGCGAGTTGCTCAAAGTTTTCAAACGGAAGTTTTTGGCCAGCATATTTTCTCATTTGAATAAGTCTTTTCTGACCTCTGGGTCTAATCTTTTACGAATAGCTCTACACAAATTGAGATAAATATTGTTTGGTAGAGAAAGATCATGCGAGCAGTCAGTTAATCATTTTACGTTGAATGAAAAATTTCATTAAATCAATGAAGTTATTCTTTTAAATCAACTAATATCACCGCACATGGAAAACTGGTTATCCTCATAATTGAACTCTTCAGCCACGTTTCAACAGCGTTGCGTTGTGTATAATAAATATTAACAAAAGCCTTTGTGGTAAAAGAAAATTTTCTTTTTTCTTCAAAATCTTTCTATTAATTAAATAATATTATGTAGAATATTTCAACTGTTGATCAGTATGAGATTTTCAAGAAGGGTGTTTTTTGTGCTGATGGTTTGTTACATCATTTAACAAAAAAAAAAAAATTACATAATGGCGGCTGGTATTGCCATGCATTTATGTGGAATTTCTATGCATGGAAAGACTAAAATCATACTCAAAAATACAATACAAAACCAGGTAGAAAAGTGGAAAGTGGAATGTATTCGCTTTCGTTTCAGTTCGAGTTATAAAAAACTCAACACATCATAGGAATAAGCCTTAAACCTAAATGTTTTATAGAAAACCTAAAATGATAGTTCAAAAAACACACACCAAACGTAGTAAAAATTGAAAGAGGAAAGTATCTATTGTTTAAAACATCCGATTTCTGAATGTATGTATGTATGTGTAACGGCCAGTTTTTAGTTTGAGCCGCCAGCTGTTTGCCAGTTCTGTTGTATTAAAATTCGTTTCGACTTCTTTCTACCTGAATCTGTTTCTTTTTAGCAACAAATTTTTTAACTTCTTAAAAACTCTGTATAGGAAAATAATTTTACGGCTCTTTTGTTGTTTGTTCTTCTTTTCATAATGTTGCTGATGATGTAACATTTTGCTTGATTTTAAAGTTAACAAAGCAACAGAAAAGAATTTGTAGATGTAGATGTGGTCGTAGAATCATACATACATACATACATGTATTTTGGGAATTTCATAAAACAAAATTTATTGATCAGTTTTTATTAATTTTCACCTAAAGACTGTTTATGAAAAATTAATAAGCAGTTTTTTTCCTCATATTATCTTATATATATGTCATATCTACATACATACATACATACATATGTGTATAAAATCGCATTGGGAAATTTAATGGAAAACACGAGTTTAAAGACAATTTCATAGAATTCACTTAAAAAAGAAATTTTTTAAACGAATTTGCTGCAGTAAAATTGATTGTACAGGAATTTTTCTGCGGCAAACAGAAAATGTATTGTACAACAACAACTTTTGACCAAATCTTTCAATTTTGCTGCACAGCCCCAACCATTTGCAGCTTGTATTAAAAATACATCTACATACTTATACACCATAAATATTTTCACAGTCAGTAGGCCAAATGCACATTTTTCTTTTGAATTTTGTACTCGTATTTTATCCAAAACAACAGCAGATGTTTAAATTTGCATATTTGCAGTTTCACCGAAATATTTATTTATGCTGTTAAACTTTTATTAAAATAAGACAAATAGAAATACTACACAACTTAATCTTTCATAAAAGAAAAAGGGGATATAAAAAAGGAGATGATTTTCAGACATTTGCCTAGATTGAATCAGAACAATAGGAAATAGGATAAGACAAAAAGCCACTTTTAGTCTATAGTTCAACCATCAAAACAACGTCATGATTATCTATCATTCGTACGTACTTTCATGCATTTGAGTCAGACAATGACTTTTTTATGCTTTTGTTGCAAAGTGGCTCATTATCAAAGTTTAATTCTTATATTTGCATGTTTTTGTTTTTGTTTTTGCTTCTGTTACGGTTTTTGTCTCTTTTTTTGACTGCTCTCTTAATGTATTTTATGTTGTTAACAAAATCATTGCTATTATGCTGGCAGCACCCTTGCAAGTGCTTGTTCTTTATTTTTTTTTTTTTATTTTTTATTTTTTGTTCTTGTTTATTAAATGAATGAGTCGTGAGCTTTTTCAGTTATTTGTTAATTTTCTGTTTTTCGCCATAAAATTGATGAAATGCATTTAAGGGGAAGCAAAAGAAAAGGAAAATCGGAAGCAACACATGTTTTGCAATCCAAGAAATATACATGTAGAGTGGCTCCCAATTATAATGAGGCAGTTTTAGTTTAATTTAGTCAGCTGTTTGTCGAACATACATATTGTGAATTTCATAAGAATTAAAATAAAACTTTTGCTATAACTAATTATTTTAATAAAAACAAAACCACACAACTCGAATGGGTGTGAATATAAATTTAAACATTTTTAAATATAAACATAACTCTGTTAATTATGTGGCAGGGCTCTGTTAAGCCTAATAAAATTTAAATTTTGCACTGAAACTGAAAAATTAGTAATAATTATATTAACAAATAAAATAATATGTTTGTTAAACCCTATTTTATAAAATAATGCCTTAAAATTCTAAAATAAACAAACTCATTAAAAGAGACTACAGAAAATTTGTTTAAGCAAGTTGTTAAAAATTCTTGGAAATAACGGCAAAATATTCAAAGGTTTCAACAGTTTTTTTTTTTTTGAAAATTGCTCCATATATTGATAAGATAGGGTCTTCGTATTTATCTTAGTTATACTCTTATTATTATAATACTCTTATCGTAAATAAAGTGCATCGAAAAAATTAAAATCCGATTCGGAAAAATAAACGAAATTCGAAAAAACTTAACTAAGGTATCGATAGCGCTCTTTTCAAATACATATATATTAAAATTATTGTGATTTGAAGAAGTTTTGGAAAAAATCCATATACATATATATTAGGATGGATCCAAGTCTATCAGTATTCATATTAATAATACGGATATTACTTTCATATTAAACTTTTGTAAAAAAGTGGCTGTATCTCCGCAAATATTGATTTTATCGCAAAAATAAGCGAAATTCGAAAAAATGCTGGATAGTCAGATCATTATGTGTCTAATCAATAAAGTGATTGGAATTATAAATATCTACTACTACTGCTTGTCCCAATATAACTTTGTGCCACTATATGTAATTTGTTTGTTGTATGTATAAAATTTTCATACTTAAGAGATGAAAGTCGTATGCGATTTAATTGTTAAATAGCCCAAACCCCCCAAACATTAGTAGACAGTCCTTTGAATATTTATAACAAACACTAAGTCTTTGGCGGTTTCAAGACATCGGTCAAATACAACACAGATTTGCAGTTACATATATGTACATATGTACAATTGTATATTCATTTCCAGAAAAAATGCTAAGATGCTAAATTTGAACAGTGACTCACTCACGCATTTTTTTGCCTTTTAAATTAAATATTTTCAAAAGCGCAGTAATTGTCTATCTTTATTTCTTGGCCGACTTAATGACATTCAGTCGTACAAATTTCTCTACCTGTGTCAATAATTCATAATTAAAATTCCACTTAAGAATCATCAACATTTCATCAACATACAATTTATAAAAAATTACAAAACATGATTGAAATTTGTAATATCTCTATCACCTAAAATAGACATTGAAGTGTTCAGAGCAGCACAAAAATGGAAAAATATTTTTAAACAATTAAACAGGAACAATAAAAATACTGTTCGTTTGCCTTCAGAGGCATATTTATTTTTACAAAATTAAGAAGTGATAAAATTTAATTGGAAATAAAATTGTAATAAAATAATTTGCTGGAAATAGTGCATAGGAAATACGTCTAAATTTCAAGACTGTTGTCTTAAATGTGCGCACCTTGATGGCTCTGAAGAAATTTTAAACAAATAAGTAGCATTTTACGAAATTTAATAAACACAACAAAACAAAGAAACGAATGAAACAATAAAGGTGTGAAAATAATTGAACAAGTGGCTGAGAACTATAACAATTTCTCTCACAAGGTTCTTTGTGAACACAATTTATGATAAAAGGTGGGCCATAAAATGGAAAACAATTCTAAGTACGCATTTTCAGCTGTTGATGTTTTTGACTCGATTTTGCTTTGCGATACAAGTTTCAAATATTCTTAAACTCTAATAAGCCGCAAATTCTAAGAATCTATATTCTTTTGATTGAGCCTCCTTCATGATTTTGCTCGCTTGATTAACTAAAATTTTTACTCAATAACTCTTCAGTTCTACAGTAAACAGAAAAAACTTTTCTGAGGGTTGCTTTTGTTCGCCTTGTATTCGTTTAATGATTCATTACTTAATTTTTAATTTTACTCTTCCTTTCTTTATTGTTATTCCAAGTAGCAGATTTTAAGAATTGACTGCGGGTCAAACTTTTCTTTTTTTCTTATCAGTGTTTATATATTTTTCTGTTTCTGTTTGTGTTTCAGTTTTTGCTTTTATATTTATTTTTTTATTTCCTATCATTCCGGCATTTAATGTGAAAATAAAAGAAAAATATTTCACTAATCATTGTTCGTTTTATGGTAACACCAGCTTAATCTCAATTGTACTAAAAACAAAATGTGACTGAAGCAAAAGCAAATCGAATACAAAATTGGGAAAAATGGCTAAAGGGTTCTGTAATGGACATGCGGCTATGAATATGGGTTTTCCCATTCTGCCAAAGAAATCTGTGTGACCTCACAATGATTATGTTTCTGTTGTAGTTCCACAAAATCACAAAAAATTATTCTTTTTTTTTTTTTATAGAAAATTTATAAATAAATAGTAGAATATTTGCATCAACCCAAATAGTGTTAAAAGTCATTCTTTTAGATTTAAACATTCGAATTTTTGAAAACGTACACAAATGTTCTTTCTTGAATTTATGACGGAAACAAATATAAGATACAGTATTTTGCTGGGCTATATACAAATTTCTAAAAAAAAATTTTAATATCGATGAACTATTGAAAAGAGCATTTTTGATATTTTGTTCCGCTTTACAAAATTTTGCTCAGATTTTTCAATAAGTCGAATATTTTGAAAGAAAACTCTTTATAAAGAAAACTTTTTTTATGGCTGATAATTTGGCTTCAAGATTTTATACCTTTAATTGCGCTTTACTAACACATTGTTGTTTGTGTTTAGAGTTATAAAATTTGAAAATATATGTGTATATGTATGTATGTATGTATACTTATATCTTCTTCAAGGCTGGTGCCAGATTGAAAGCATATTAAGAATTCCCGTAAATTTTAAAAGTTTCTTTGCTGAAACAATCCGTTTTCTTTGTGGGCACCCAGTAATCAAAGTAAAGTGAATGAACGAGTTGAAATTTTGTTTAAGCATTTTTAAATTAGCTGCATAATAAACAAAAATTCTGCAACAAAGTAGACATACACAACAGTTTAACCCCTTAAAATTGTATTTAATATCAAACCAATGGCATACGTTACTTGATTAAATCTCAGGTAAAGTAGGGTTTCTAGAACAGTGACGAATGTTGGTTTTTCCGTTTTATGTCGGATTACATTAATCACATGTGGGAATATTTATTGACAAGTTTTTAAATATTTATTATTAAAGCTCGTCTAATATTATTGTATTTTATTCAAAAGTAAAATTTCTCTTATTGCTGGTTGGTGTACATGTTCTTCCAATTAGTTAAACGCTCGAATGGAAGAAATATTTTTTTGTGAAATATAATCTTCTCGTTTATTAAATTTTCTACTGGTTTTGTTTGTTGGCAAAACTTTTGTACAGAAAAGTATATTTTTGCCTTCATGTGCTTCTATTTCCCAATAAATTAAAGCAGCTCTAAAAGAAAACAGAAAGGATATTATTTAAAGTGCTTGAAGTCATAAGAACGGTTATTGAAACCAAAATATTTTTATAATTTGCCAAAAATAATAAATACTTATTTGTGGCTGTCTTTTGCTGGTCTTAAATGAAGAAATTAAAGCCCTAATGGTGGAACGTTGCTACCAAAAGAATTGTTTAATTTAGCATTTATTGAAAATGACTAATTTCAATGGAATTTCAACCAAAAAGAAAATTCACTGGCAAATTTACTATATATATAAAATGTTAGCCCTTAAGTATGCAATACTTTTTAAGCCCTTGAGTATGCTATAATAAAATTATAACAACAATTGTTTGTTTTGCCATTTTAGATTTTCATCGAATCGTAGAGGCAAAAACTGTAAGTTAATAATTTTTTGTGGATTTTGTTATTATTAAATTTCCAAATAATCAGGTAAATAAATGGCCGAACGAGCTGTTTGTACTACAGATGCATAATCTGAATCTGAATGTTTGGTTTTCAGTTGTGTGATAACATCAAACTTTTGTAAACATCTAAACGTTACTTAAACAAATTAGACTTTTGGGAATTTATTTGATATACATATGTTTACATTACCCAGAGTTGTTTACATGCAATTGTTTATGAGTTTAATTGCCTATTTGTATGCAACAAGGTTTTAGTACTGTTACGTTATTCACTGTCAAGTTTAAGGTTGATGAGTGAGTGCATTTGTGTGCCTTCAACTATAGTGCAAGTTATTGTTTTATTATGCCTAAAGTTTTAATTATTTCCTCAGAAAAATATTACGACTTCGCTTTGGTCTGCAGGGGAATCTCCTGCCTTGGGATATGTTCTTTCGCGGATTTTGTAAGTTAATTGACGGCGTTTCTTCCTCATTTTTGTTAAAACTTTTTTCATATTACTTCTACAACTAAATTAGAATTTTAAAAATAACCTACATACATATTTGCATATGCTGACATACTATTCGATTGCTTTGAAAAAAAAATTAAAACTGATGGAAAAAACTCTGTCACTGACTGAACAAAAACCTTTTTGAACAAGACAATAGCAAACTTAGATTGAAAACATACCTAGTCCATTAGATACGGCTGAAAGAGCAACATGTATTTGCTTTCACAAATGTTAATAAACTATTCAAATGTAAATAGGGGATGACTGAAACTCAGATAAATGGTCACATGCAGTGTCTAAAACCTTGATTGCATGGTTTCGAAAACCAATACATTTTTAAATTGACTTTCTTCTTAAAAACAGTTGAAAACGCTAGAACTGTTTGTATGTTAGATTTTTCAACAGAACGGTCTAATACAATAGTTTTCGGGTATTATTCTCCATGCCATCACAGTACCAGTACAATAACTTCACCTGAAGTTGCAAATCACATGCTGCTGCGCACTCTTTTTATTATATCATATGTTTCTTTCTCGGCCTCTATTCAAACAACAAAATCAACTTTTTTTCTGGAAAATGCTAATATGGAACATGTTATTCAAGTGACTTTTAGCGATAGTGAATATAAACGCCAAATACTGTATGTGTTCGTAATATTTTATTGAACTTTGAGCCTTAAGTTTATAAACACAACATAACTTATAAATTTAGCTTTTGCAAGATTTCATCTGACTCTCCTTCTTCGCCCGCTGGCTCTTCATCTGCAACTGTGCACGTATCAGCCAGCCGCATTGCTGGTGATATATTTTCGCAATCATTTAGGTCGTTTGCCAGCGATCCGGCGTAGTTTGTAATATTCTTGTAATTTGGTACAAATTTTTTGATTAAGGGCCACATGTTGGTTAGAGTATTTTTGAGCGCTAAATGTGCAATGGTATCACCACTGCCCAAAACTTCATAGTCCAACACATTTATATGGTGTTTTATGAAGAATAAAAATATTATTTCACATAATTGCGTGTCGTCGGCCAGCACAGCTTCGTGCAAAACGTTGTAACCATTGTGATTGTAAACCTTAAACAAATTTATGAAATTTTGTTCAACTTCTTTGGGATATTGGGTATGATTTGCAATAAGTTTTTGGAGTTCTAAAATACAGCTTGTGTGACCAGCAGCAAGAGCAATATGCAGAGCAGTTCTGCCCATATGATCCTGTTCATGGATACGACATCCCAGCCCCATCAAGGGTCTTATTCTCTGGTAATAGTTCATTTTACAAGCCCAGTGTAAAAGGTTTTCGCCGTTTTCATTTCGAAAGTCTGCTACCAAATGTTTTTTAACCGAATTGTTTGCCGCTTTATAGAGATGTATGAAAGCATCTGTAGATTCTAAAGCTTCATATAATATGCAATCTGTAAGAAATGGATTCGTTTGAAATCATGTTTGATTTGAAACACTGGCTTATTACCTGAGCAATCCTGGTACAATTTTTTACTCCTATTTTGCGCGTTTTCAAAGAGTTCATCGATTTGTGTTTTAAGATCGTTACCTTTGATTTCCGGACGCCATATCTTCAAACTTACATCGCGAGCCATTGCCATGCCTACATTGTCACACGATAAATACTCTTCATTTGTTCCTGTTCCTGAAGTTTTGTCTCTATTTTCCATAACATAATTTTGCTGCTCCGTTCTTTTCCGCTTAAAACTTCTTTCATTTATATAATAGAATCTCACATCATTACTTTTGTAAGTCGTATTGCCAATCCTTAAGCATAGGAATACTTCAATTTCATCGTCTGTGATGGGTGGGCCACGGTAGGGAGGCATTGTAAATGTTATGGCAGCGTTTCCAAAAATTTTATTTTTCTGAATTTCCACCATTGCAGACCATAAAGTTTCTCTTGTTTTTTCGTCAATTTTCTTAATGCTAATATTAAGTGGCAAATTAGACTCAATTCTTATTAAGACGGTCACTTCAGTGCCGCCTAAAACACTTCCTTTGGTATTGCAAAGGCGATGGATTCTTAAGTCGTCGCCGTGGTAAATGTTGCAGGAAAATACGGTATCTCTGTAGAGCGAAAATGTGTTGGTATAGAAATCTTTTTCAAAAATTGTAAAGCCCAGGCAAACCTTCGGAACAATAAAATTTTTCATTACAATAATATTTTTTGTGTACATACATATGTTTTTTTTTTTTGATCGTTGTGTGTAAAATAACATAAACAAAAATTTAGCCTAAAGGAGTTTTTTCCCTTGACCTTCCACGCAACAAAGAGATTTAACTTCCCTTAAAAAAAATTAATTTTTTACATTGAAAATCCACTTACGTTTAATTTCCCGCTCTCTTTTATCCGACGTCCATCACTTAAATTCAGCTGTCCCAGTATGCTATGGAATGGCAAAGGCAACTTTAGGTTCTCATATTGCTGCCGTTTATTTTGAAAGGCTGCATTATAGTTTGCCGCCGTTAGCCGTACAATAACGTATTCTCTTAATTTCCAAGTGCGTTCCACCTCATTTGCATGCACCTCTTCCATTTTTTCAAAAATAAAACGGTAATTAAGTTCCGTTTCCTTTTTCAACATTAAAAGATGCGGTGACAGCACTTTGGTTTTGTAACAATGAAGTGAACACAGCACGTAAAAGTCACGTTTGTTGCCGAAATTATCCAGATGACCATTTTCTGGCAGAAGTAATTTAATCTGGGGATAGTCTTCGTACTGGCCACTGATGGCACCATGAGTATTACCAGCCAATTCACTGACGTATCTATAATGGAAATTTTGCTTCGGCTGGATTTCTATGGTTGCATTGTTTATTAAAAACTCGTTGTTGTTCATCGCGATAAGTTTTCGGTCTGTATTCTGAGACGGCCGCAAACGAGAACTGAATATAAGAGTTTTGTTGGTTTTCGTGTTGCGGCCGGTGCTCCATTTATAAACTGCTGGAGAGTTCATACATTATCGGGTTGTTTCTCCTGCTCTTTTCTGCGAGTAAAAGGGCTGCCTTGTTTGTTTTAATTTAAAAACAAATTTTAGAAGTTTGTTGTTTTAGGGGAATCACCTCACTTAAAGTTATTTATAAAATTGTAAACTAACACGTTGAAAGTTATTATCACGGATTTGGTCGGACTGTTTCTATGCCAATTCAGTTTTAAATTATAATAGCCCTAGATAAATTTGTTTAACTTTATTGTTTTGTGGAATATAAAAATCTTTTGTCAAGGAACAATCTAATTGAAAGATATGGTAACCATGCCAGTTATGAAAAATCTCACACAAACAAGTCTATTTATTTGTTTATGAGACTTTGTTTGTTGGCATTTTTAAATACATGCATACATACATACATACACAGCTGGACAAAAGTCACCGTCATTTGGTATCTAGAAGATTATAACAGCTCCCATGCCCAGAAAATAATGGAATCGGAAAAAGTAGTATATTTAACAAAAACTATTATTTATATAAATTCTATTTCAGTTTAAAAATAACGCTAATTCAAGCGTTATTTAAAAAAAAAATGGCATATAACGATTGCTGTGTGCATTTTTGGTGGACAAAAGTCACCGTCATTTAATAAAGTACTTCATCAATTAAAGGGCTAAAACTATTTTAGTATGGAGTATGTTTGCCATTGTTTTTGATGACAGCTTGCAAACGTTTCTGCATCGAATGAATCAATTTTTTAGTAATATCTGGGCTTATTTTCTGCCATTTTGGTAATGTGACGCTCCCGAATCCGCCGATTCAAATGGACCCATAAATGCTATTGGATTCAGGTCGGGTTGACTATGGCGGAGTTTTCAGGGTAAGCGGAGTGTTGTACAAGACCCACAAGACCCATAAGCGAACTATTTCTGCGGTGTGCTTGGGGTCATTGTCATGTTGAAAGTAGTAGTCTGATTCAATGCCAAGCTTCTAAGCACTTTTCTGCAGATTTTCTTTAAGTATATTCAAATTAAGTACTTTGTCCATTATTTCATCTATAAAGACGAGCTCTCCAACACCAGCCGTCGACATGCATCCCCATACCATGACTCCAGCACCACCGTGTTTCACAGTTGACTGCATATCCTTCTCTGCTAATGCTCCGCCCAGCTTTCTCCACGTTAAAACACATCCGTCCGATTTATATATACAAAATTTACTTTCATCAGGGAAGATAACTTTTTCCCAGAAATCTATTCCTCTGCTTAAATGCTCTTTTGCGAAGGAAAGACGCTTCGTTTGGTTGACGTTGCTGATCTGTGGCTTTTTTCTGCATACTCTAGCACTATAACCAGCGGAATTCAGCGCTCTGCGCACAGTACGTGGGTGAACAACTGTACCACTGCTTTCCTTTATCGCTGCAGCAATTTCTGACGGGGTTTTCCGGCTCTTTTTTTAAACTATTTTTATTATTTCACGCTTTTCGCGTACAGATAGTGCCGGCTGTCGATCACTCCTCGGCAGATATTGGCACTCTGGTTCATCTTTAAACCTTTTTATTATTGCAGAAATGGTGGTGGGTGGACGATTAACTAATAAACATATCTCCCGAATGGTTTTGCTTTGGTGGTACGCATTTAAAATAATTTTTCTTTCTTCAATTGTGGTTTCTTTCCTTTTTTGATTCATTGTTAACAATCACGAGGCGTCGGTAAAATTTTTAATTAAGTACCGTTATAAAATGTATACAGATTAGTCTTAAAGCTATTATACTAAACGAACTCACTGATAAACGGAGCCAGAATGGCTTAAATTTTTGTTAAAATTACTTTAACAGGCAAGCCGAGCTGAACTGACGGTGACTTTTGTCCACCAAAAATGCACACAGCAATCGTTATATGCCATTTTTTTTTAAATAACGCTTGAATTAGCCTTATTTTTAAACTGAAATAGAATTTATATAAATAATAGTTTTTGTTAAATATACTACTTTTTCCGATTCCATTATTTTCTGGGCATGGGAGCTGTTATAATCTTCTAGATACCAAATGACGGTGACTTTTGTCCATCTGTGTATGTTTTAAATTCACAATTGTTTTTGCAAAATTCGGGGAATAACCTTCAAGCATAGTTAACCAAAACTCTCAATAAATGAAATGCGTCTGTATTGGATAAGATAATATTGCCCAGCAAACACAAAACTAAGCATTACAAATGTAATGAATTTTACTTTTAAAAGCAAAATGGCAATGAAGTTTAAAAAATATTAAATACAAAATATGCCTCAGTTTTTACACAATTTGGCAATTTTTCTCACACATATTTGATTGGTCGAGTTTAATTTACAATTAAAACTTAAAAAATTAAGTGTATATTTAGGCATTATAAATTAAATTTTCCAAATTTAAGATTTTGTAACAATTTCTTATTAACAAAATATGTATGTATGTTTTAAATTTGAAGAACTTAATTTATTTGTCTGCTTGGAACAAATAAAGAAATTTACAATTTATCAATTTTTCTTTAATAGAAGACTCCACAGTTTGGGGTCACAAGGGAATTGACTTTATGAAATCTGTTCTATAATTTAACGTTTGAAAAGTTTTTTGTAAAATATTTTTTGCTAGCATTCCATCCATAAATGGTCTGCTTTGCTCGGCGATTTCCTAGCTTGTCTTGAAATCTCCATTTTTAATTTTGCAAAATTTCCTCATTTTGCTCCTCTTGCAGAACCCATTCTTTAATTTTTTACATATAAAGGTTTTTTTGCTCAAAAAAAACATTTTCCTTTTTTCCTCTTTTATTTTATTTATTTCTTTGTGAAAAAGTTAAAAATGCCTTTTAATTGAAAATGTTTTCTTTGTTTTAAATGTTTGGTAACATAAAATGCATTGCATGTTACCAAAAGCATTTTTAATGACAAAACAAAAATTTCTGTATTCCATTAAACTATTTTGTTTGCTGGTTTATTTTGAAATTAAATCAAAGCCGAAAAAAACAATAAAGCTGAAAAAAAAGCATTAAGTATCCCCACATGTGCACTCGTTAACACTCAATTAACGACTGAAATCAAACTGAAATAGAAGAGAACAAGCGTCGGTGTGAGCTTTTTTTATTGTTTTTGTAGCAAATTGTGCACAGAAAATGAAGATTTGGAATACACTGATCTAAAGAGAGTAGAAGAGATCTGTTGGCACTTTTGTACTCTTAAATCCTGTACGATTTTTAAGAACGCTAAACAAATTTTAAAGCAATAACTGATTTAACTTAATTTATGAATATGTTCGCAGCCAGCATAAACATGAATACATACATACATACATACATGGACATAATGTGTTTATAGCATCGTTCGATACAGTGGGGCGGAAAAAATTCTGCTGCTTGATTTTAATTTTTACAAACTTTCGAAGATTTTGATAGACGTAATAAGCTGGCACTACTATATTTATCGTATCAACGGACGGTTTGAAAACCCAGTTTAGTTGTTATATGAATTTCGAAAACCAACATAACCGAAATAAAATGTTTGTAAGTTTTCGAAAAACAGGCTGTAAATATTTCACATATGTATGTATGTATATTATTCAATGATTTTTAGAAAAAATTATGGGTGTGAAGATAAATTTTTAAATTTTTAGCCCCGGGTTAAGCCTAAAAAATTTCAAAACTCAAAATTTGGAAAAATTTCTCTTATTTCCAAAAAAAAAATAAACGACTTTTGAATATTGGACATTCATAAGGATGGACTAAGGAGTGTTCACCAATAATTTTTTTTTGCCCATCTGCCGTTATTTCCAAGAATTTTTATGAACTTTCTTAAACACATTTTCTATAGTCTTTTTTAATGACTTTGTTTATTTTAGATTTTTATGGCATTATTTTCTATTTTTTTTTTTTTTTTTGTTAATATAATTATTACTAATTTTTTAGTTTTAAATGCATTTCAGTGCAAAATTTAATTTTTTTGGGCTTAACAGAGCCCTGCTACTTAATTAACAGAAGTATGTATGTATGTATGTTAATATTGTAGGTTAGAGTCGGGTTTTAAAAATTTATCTTCACGCCCGTGAACAAATTTCAGTTTGTTTAACTTTCTATTTTGTGTAATTAATAGACACATTTATTCATACTTGCATTTTTTCGTCTGCTTTCACGCATCTTTTTGTTTTATTTTGGTTATTTTTTAGTTTTGGTTTTAATTTTTCGCTCTTACACTTTCATCCAAAAAATTTATACATAAATACAAGCCCTGACAACAACTTGTTTCCCATGTGGTTTTATATGTAGGTATTTATGTATGTATGTACAATAACAATAAGCTAACAATAAATTTAGAATTATTTGCCTAAAAACATTTAAATTCAATATGTGAACATCGGAAGAAACACCACCATATACATACATTGTATAAATATTCAAAGGTTTTTGTAACCCAGTCGGCCATGTCTCTAAGACTTCTTGCAAAAGAAGAGCATGTATACATTGTTTAATTCCATATACATATATCAAAAAGCTACGCATGACTTTATTAGTAACATAAGTATTTTTTTAATTGTTTTCACTTCACTGATTTGTTGATGCTTTATAGCTGAAATTTTTACAAAGTTGTCTACCAACAAATCTTTACAGTTCCATCTAAAGTATAGTTAAAGAATGTTGCTATAGAGATCAGTAAATAATTATGGATGATAAAAGGGGACTTAGTCAACAATATCTATTTTAACATTGTTGTTAAGAATTTTATTTTTGTAAATTGTCTGATCTTACTTAAAAATCGAGTCAGAGGAAAAACTAAAACACACGTAGAAAATATTTGTTTTAACACTTGTTATAAATTTTTTTTTGTAAATTGTCTGATCTTTCATCGAAATGGAATCAATGTTCTCTAAGTGATTTCCCATTACACTATTAATAACAGAAATTTGCGATGCAGAGTATGTTCCTAAATCAAAGATTGCTTCCATCATTTCCGCCATAAACGGACAAGTTGCAAAATTTTTTCCGGTTTATTCTCATAAGCATACATTTTGATTAGAAATCGTTTGCGAAATTTAATATTAGAGGCAATTTTTTAAAAAGGGTATTTTGTAATGACCTTATCAATATCGATAAATTTCTTTTAAAAGTTCGTTTAAACAACTTTTGCGTTTAACGACATGACATCATATGTCTGTGTTGCTATTGCTCTGTCGCTTTGGCTAATTGGGATGATCATGTACAGTAACATATGTATGTATGTATATGTATAAGGAGAATCTATTTTTGCAAATATTAGTTTTGAAAAATTTTATTTTAAGTGTAAAGATAAGAATTTTTAATACATTGTACCACTGAAATATGTAACAAATAAACAACAAAAACTATACAAATACATACATACATATGTATGTGTTTTATAAATATATACATATACATATATGAAGGCGCCATCTAGTAGTTGGATTTATTGAGAGCTTGAAATTGTTTAATAACATTGCAAACGTGTATTTGCTCGTATCACTTACTGCCATATCTAACATTATTATAGAATCAACTCTTGTGTCATTTTTGGAGTTGTTCTTTTGAGTAAATTTTTGTTTGGAAGTCAGTATTTTTTAGCAAAAATTTGGACAAGTTTTTTGTTGTTGTGCCCATTTATTTCTAATTCATTTTTGTTTCTTTTTGTTGTGTAGAACACCCGCTTTCATTGTCGTATTCTTCTGATAAATTAAGCTTTTTTTTCGTTTGCGCAAAAATTACGTCATTTTGTTGCTATTTTAATGCGAATTAATTTAATACGTTCCCAACAACAGCGCCATCGACAACAACGAAAATTGCATTAGAGCACTAAAATAGTGTATGAAAATGATGAAAGAAAAAGCAAAATTAAATTGTTCAATACCAAAATAGATGTTGGCAAGAAATGAAGATTTCCGTTTTTTTTAAGGGCTTAAAATAAAAAAGAAATGAAAATGTAATCTAATTGATTCGCGTGCACTTACAAGATCAGGAACAAACTAAAATCGACACAGCGAAATTCTTTGATCACTTTTACTCGTATCGTAGGAACAAATCATATGCAGCTTTGAAAGTTAATCTATGAAATATATGATTGAAGCTTTTTTATTTGTTATTGTAGTTGGCATATTTTATAAATCTGATGTTTGTTCAAACAAATGTTGCAAAGTACGATTTTATTAAGATGAGCAAAATTTTGTTTGAAAATAAATTTCACTTAGAAAAAATATAATTTTGTGTATCATAAATATTTCCTTTACAGATCCGCATTCAAATAAACAAAAACAAAAACATTAAACTTTTAAACAATTTTAATGCGCTAAAAACGAATTAATTAATTGAAAGATAAAACGGTTATAAAATTAACCTTTTACTATTTCTATTACTACCTCGTAAGCGCGGCTTCCCTTTTGTATGTCTAGAAAAATAATACTTTCGAAATAAATAAGATGCATTCCCTGATCACCATAAATTTTGTAAACAAAAATCGCAAATGATCGGATAATGTGTCATTGTCTCTGATGGCGCATCAGTTCTTATATAGAAAAATCGTCATTATGTTCGTTGCGTTAAGACAACTCGCGTTCGCGTCTCTTTCCGTTTTGAGTCTCCCAAATCTTGTTTACCACAATCTGAGAAATAAAATAAAAACATATTGTATGTACATGAAAATAAGGAAGCTATTAAAAAAACACCTTAAATCTAATTCCTTATTTTGGACTGGCATTAAATATCGATATTGAATTGGCATTAAACTCTGCACTATCGCGACACTATTTGCAATTTGTTTAATTTAAATAAATTTGGTGTTCAGTTGACAGAGGGTATTATTTAGGCAAATATTTAAAGCGTTGAAGTAAAAAAATATTTTAATGTTGTACAAACAAATGTATTTATTTATGAATAATGAGAGTTTTATGAGTATTTTGGCAGGAGTTTTAATAAATATTAAATTATGGCAGGCAAATAAATAACAAGTACTGAATGAGATACAAGTACGAGTACTAAAAAAAAGTACTACAACAGTGCAAACATGTTTATGACATATATTCACAATTGCATATCTGAAATTATAAATAAATGTTGGTTTATTTTTCATAAAATGTTACCTTATGAATTATTTAAGATGTAAAGGAATAAAATAATGTTTTGAAATGAATGCGAGTAAATATTTATGGCAATATAACGAAGTACGAGGCCTAACTCAGCACAGTATTACTTTATTGTAAAGTACTTTATGATGAATGCCACTTTGAAATAAAAACGTATTGCAGAGCCTGTACGTGCTCTGCAGAAAAATGTAGCTTAAATGAATTATTTGATATTTGTCATCATTTCGAGATAAAAAGTCATATTTTTTTTTTTTTTTTTTTGGCAAATTATTGAATACGCAACAATTTCAAACACACATCAACAGCAACTACGGATGGTGACACTTTTGACACGCTCTAATTAAATACACATTTGTACATATTCTAGCATGTATGAGCTCGCATGAAAGTGCTTCGAATGTGTAAAGGAATTTATATTTTCAGAGATTGAATTTACACGCAACATGATGTTAACCGTTGTCCGAACCTATTTGAATCGGTAGATTATTGGTATCGTCAGCGCGAAACAGCTGTTTGTTCTTTAGGGCGAAGTGTGTCTTCTTTTATCATAAATTATATCCATAATTGACATATTTTCTTCCTTAATTCAGATATAAAAAGCTGGCTTGAGCCTGTTTCAAAATTTATCAGCTTTGCACTTGCAATTAAAAGTTTTTGCAGCCCTAAGAGGCGAGGTTGCACAAAAATCTCGATTCTTATGCCACTAAGTGAAGTAGAGGTAAATTTATTTGTACGAAGATCCATATTATTAGGATTATATTTATCTAAATACCGTTTTCATTATAAAAAATTTAATATTTTTTTTTTAAAAAAAAGGAGTCATAAAAAATTCTGAAGTGATTAAGGCATTTCTTGTTAAATCAAAATTTCAAGCCATTAATTGATTGAACAATATATAAATTTTGATTATTAAATTTGAATAATTAGCTCTTAAATCAGGCCTTTAAACAAATAAATATATATACAGACAAACGAGACTCTTAAACACATATTAAAATACCTAAAAACCTAAAATTAAAATTACGCCCTGAATTAAAGCCATTAAAGGCACTCTTAATCGATGTCCTTATTTCACCTCTAGTTTAACTGATTTATGATTTATACTTAAAAGCTGATTTAAGTTGTCACTTTTGTTTCTTGAATGATATATTTTTTTTGAATCCCAGCCAAAGAGGTTTGAAAAAGCAACGTTCATTTGTAGGCACTAAAAAGATAAAAGAAGAATTTCATAAAATCAATTAATTTTTTATTCGCTTCATAAATTATTATATTATTTTTATATTTTACTATAAGTTTCCTATTGGGTATAGGTTTTTTCTTCCAGTGCATTTACATTTGAGTTTTAAGTATCCCCTTTACAAAATAAACAAATCAAATTTTAAAGTACATAAAGCAAAACTTTACCACAAACCTTTCGCTGTGAGTTTGTGTGCGTGTGCAAATGTACTACAAATTACATTGCAAATAAAAAGTTACGGAAAACAGGCCAAGGGAGTGGAGAAAACAAGTATGAGTTTTTTGGTGAAAGGGTAAGGTCGTGTTATGAACGTTTCTACAGAAAGACAGATAGACAGAGAGACAGACAAGCGCACAGGCGGCCGGACTGGGTTTTTGTTGGAACAAGCCTTTCACCCAGTAAACACTTACGCTAATTTTTAAAATTAATCTTAATTATAAGTGATATGTATCCTATTTGAATGTTTAGCCATTAATATAATTATTCCTAGTTATTTTTAATTAAATGTTTAAGTTTGCTTAGGGGAATGGTGATGTAAAATTGGGCTAATATCGTTTATATTCTAAAACGTCAACGTCACATTAAAAAAGGCAGTAGATAAAAACTGACGTACAATAAAAAGCACACTGTGCAACAAAATCAAACGTTTTTCAGCACAGTTGGCGCACAGAGAAAATGATGGCGCACAGATAAAGTGATGGCTCATAAAGGATCTTCTTTTTTTCTGATCTTTAAATTTAAATGGATCAAAGTATTAAGGTGATATCAGGCGAACCAGTGAACGCAAATTTAGCCATCCACTACCAACAATCTACTCCGGATGACGATTATGCCAATCCTGTTATCATATTATGAAAATTCATGTCATGAAATGTCAATCATATTATGAAAATTAAAGAAACTCAATTCATATCAACAGGCTGTCACTTAAATCAATAATTACTTACGGCCTCCAAGAACGTTTGCTGACTTATTTGTACAGTCTATAGTCTGCAGTTAGCGATTTGTTTTGGATGCGTTGAAGTCTTTGTATATTTACTTATATGTATGTTGTGTATGATATCCTTTCTTGTTTCCTTTCTTCCATGTTTGCTCACTGACTTGAGTGACTTGTGGCTTGTCCTAAACAACTTACACAGAGACACACAACAGTCAGTGAGTTTTATTTATTTTGTTTTTTGTTTTTTTGTCATTATTTTCCAAAACCACAACAATGTGCTGCCGTACAAGAAAACATTTTTGCTGGCATTCTCCCCTTCAGCTCACCCCCTTTTAAATTCCACAGTTGCATTCAATGAAAAGTGACATAATATCGTTTCTTTCCAGTGGTGTATTTGTTTTTCTGCCTCTTCCCTTCCTTCGCTTCAACCATTAGCTTGCAAGCATACATTTGAAGATATTATTGTAAATCCGATTTTCAAAAATATGTTTAACAAAACCCATGTAATAATATAAATATTTAACACTAAAAGGGCGGCTTAGAGTTTCGGAAAGTGTGATGATGACCCCCACTTTCAAGGCGACTCTTTCATGTTTTTCTCCGTTTCCTTTCAACTAATTGCGTCTATCGTTTACTTTGTACATATGTATTTATATCTGAGCTGGTGGCACTTACTCTGACATCATCCGTTTACATTAAAATCACAATTACCATGATTACACACGCACCTCCCAATTAATTGCATTTTAAACATGCCTGTACTTTTGAACGAAGTAAAATGTATGTGAAATTTCTTTTGGTTGCTACGTATGTACGTACGTACTACACTCACAAAGAGTCATTTAGTAGTAGAAAAAATGTTCAGGCCGTGTCAAAAATGTACCACAGTCGTGTCTTGACTTGGTATTAAAAAAAAACTTTTTGCATCCTTTTTGTTCCTTATGGGTAAAAGGTGAAGGTTGTTGTCTGATATTGCAAAATATGTGTAAATGTTTTACTCCAGAGTTGGCAAAGTTTTAAGTGGGAATAGAGGTTTGAATAGTAACGTCCGCTCATTCAATGCAAACGCATGAACACTGATGGCGAACAGTGCTGTTTTTCTTTTCAATTATTAGTAGCAAACTTGCATTTAAGTATTTCTTTCCGATTACAAAACGAACTTCAAAAAAAGATTTTATTTTTATGAATAAAACCTTTAACATTTAAAAACGTCAGTGTCCTTGGGGGACAAATTGCCGATTTGAAGACTATTTTTGAACTTTCTTTGGCCAAGTTCCGCTCGCAATTTAGCCACGATGTCCAAGGCTTCCAAATTTTTAAAGGTTTATTGTTTTTAGGAAACTTTCTATTCAAATTGATTGAAAATTTCAATTATTTGGAAATATAAATAACAAATTTATATGACATTTTGCATTTAACACTGAATTTCCATGGCACACTTAAGCACCATAAAATTCTATTTAAGCAATTACACAATATCTTAATGGTTACAACACATTGTTAAAGCACTAACTAACCAACCCTGCTGGAAAATATGTTAAGCCATTAATATTCAAGTTTCATGTGACAAGGACCTATCCCTATTCGCAATGAAGTGTCTGTGTTCGTACGTCTTGTGCACAAGGTCTCTCAGAAAAAAGGCACAGGCTTGAAAGGAAATTGTGTAGTCTTTGCAATTGTTGACTTAAGTATAATTAAAAGTGTGTCAATGTTTTGTTTCCTACAAATTAGTTTTAACAGCAACAAAAACGACAACGACAACGACATCGAGACCAACTTAACAACATTAAAAGATAATTATTTGATGGGAATTTCACAAAAGAACTATTCCTAACGATGACAAAGCAAATAATATGCTAAAAACGACAGGCGGAATGGCGAAAAAGCACGAGCATGTTGTAATCTAAGCAGAAATTTAATTATCATTTTTAATAAGCAAATGTTGCTGAAATTAAAAAGCATGACAAAACGTTACTTCCTTTTATTAAAATTATTTCGTGAAAAAAATTAAACTTTATTTGCAGATTTCGTGCTAATTTGATTCAACAATTATTAGCATTTTAAGGATACGAAAATGTGTGGTTCACAGGAGTGTTTCAAATTTTTATAGCCCATACGCACACAAAGAATTAAATGATTCCAAAGCCATATTAAAAAGTTTATACAACTAGAACGACAAAATGTCAGTTTGTTTGCTTCTTTATTAGCGAATTTCTTCTTCTTCAAAGCAACAAGTTGTAATAAATCTTTTAATTAGAGACTTGATGACAACCACTTAGCTGCTGAAAACTTGCTCCTAAGGATCCAACAGTACTGGGGTCAAGCTTGTGAAAACTTTTTAACAACTTACTTCGTTTGAGAAATTCTACAGTTCATTAGATGTTGCCATAAAAATATTTAGAGAAAATAATACTTTTCGCTTCGATAAGCTTTTTTCAGTTTTTCCGTTTGTTTTTATACCTTAATAAAAACAATGCCAAGCAAAAACCTACCAGTTGTTGTCGAAATTGCATCTCCCGTTAGTTCCATGTTGCGAGTAACACTATGATGTTGCAGAAACATGCTACCAGCTACATTTTACCACCTTTCACGATATGAACAGCTTACTATTACACTTATTTTCAATCTATTTCGCATTTTTTTATATGGACTTTTAGTACTATTTCGCACCATTTGATGAACTTTGTTTTAGCAGCTCCAACTTTCAGAGAGAAATCTTAAGTGTTAACATGCTCCTGCACTGGCACTCTAGTGACATATTGCAATTTTATTTTTACCACAGCAACATTTATTACATAAAACATGTAGTGTTGTAAAATAAGTTATACGCATAAGGCGTCTCATATCAATGTAGACACGCAAATAGAATTGAAAAAAATTGTTGCAATAAACAAATACCTTTTAGTACAACAATTCCCTATTTCAAATATGTATAACGAAACATTTTTTTTTATTTTATTTTTTTTTATCAATTTCTGAATTTTTAAATGTGCCACATAAAATTGTGTGTTATAAAAAGTCAGCGAATTAAAAAAAAAAAACAAAGTGCAAAGCTACAAAGAATTGAAAATTTGTATGCATTTCCATGTGGCTGGTTGACTGGTTGGTTGGCTGGCCGACTTACTGACTGGCACGGAAACTGTCTGCCATTTTATGTAGTTTTTATTATGAATCTGGTGTGCTAAATTGTTAGCAACAATTTGAATTGTCAGCATTTTTCATTTAACGTTTTAACCTTTTTATTCATTCATAGTGTGATGTCTTTTCAGAGCATTAGATTTTCCTCAAAATGACTGTGACAAATATTTGCCAGTGAAATAACGAAGAGATTAAAAGAGTATTTTATTTAAAGGGGGCTTTGACATTTTTTCAATAAAACTGAAAATTTTCATGCATTAAATCATGCTTGATTAAGTTGCAGTTAAGCTGGATCATCGTTATTTCTCCAAATACTCGTCTAATAAATTAAACGCTACGCAATGAATGTATGTATAAGAGAGAAAAACTATTTCTAATGGCTAAAATGTTTTAGAACAACGTTGCAGAAATTTGGAAACTGCGACTAACTTTATTTATTGGTGACACTACGAAAGTTGTAAGGAAACATTTTGTATTCTTTTTCAACTGCTTCCCTGTGTCGCTAAATTCGCTTTATTTTGTTTTAACCTAAGTTTTAACATCGTATTCAATTTCTTTGCATAGAATTTTAAATTATGTAAATTCTCGGGATAGGCAACATTGGCTACAGGTGAAACATCAATATTGCTTTATATATTCCGCGGTTTAAAAAAAATACTAAATACTTTTTGGAAACAAAACAAACAAAAAATGTTGCCAGAAAACATGTTGATGGGAGGAAAAGATGCTACCGGATATATTCCCCGACTCTTTTACACAATCAAATGCTTAAAATGTTGATTTAAATGCTTAAATTTTTGAAAATCCTTGTTTTTGGCTTTCAACAATTATATTTGTATGGCCTAAAAATTACTCAAATACTCTCAAAACACTTGTCTCAGTTCACTTCGAAGGCCTCCCTTGATCGAACAAGGAGTTTATTTAGAGGTTTAACATTTAATACTAGTTTTGTAGAAACAGCTAGATTTTATTATTTTTTTTTTCCAATTCAATAAACATTTTTTAAAAACCTGTTTTTATGGCAAACAATTAATTAAATCATATATAATTCGTATATTTGTAAAAATTCGATACAAAGAATTCTATATATAAATAGTTCAACGAAAATCAAAAATAATATTTCAAACAACATCAACTAGACACAAAAACACCGTCTCAGTGGGCTGCCACGATGTAACGCCACCACAATTATAACTGGCAATCAAAATCATGTTCCTACAGCTTCAGTAAAAAACCTATAGAACAAATTTTTTCTTTTATGCTCGCATTAAAACCTTTTTCTTTTCCTAATTTGAAAAAAATATTTCAGCGAATTTTCCACTTTATGGCTGCCTGTCCAAAATGTAAATTTTTCGGTCTCAACATCAAGCGGTGCTTGCCCGTTTTAGCGTGGTTTGGGCCATTTTCATGCTTGGAATTGTAATGGAAACATACACTGAAAAAATATTGAATTAAAATTAACTAAATTTTACGAAGTTTTGCTTGATGGAAAAGAAGTTCTCCCGAATGTTGCCTAATTCATTTAGGTAGTTGCGTTAAAAACAATGTTCTTGGCTCCATACGAAATAAATTTTACTTAATAATACAATATTTTGTTGCTTGATATTTCTGAACGCAAATGCATAATCACTTGAATAACTATTTTTTTTATTTCGAATTTCTCTTCTTCTTTTTGTATGGAATTGTTTGATCTCATCAAGATAGCATAAATTTTGTTTAACTATTTACTCATTTGCTAATTTATTAACGAAACTTTTGTTATGTCCTCCGTATTTATGTGCACTATTTTCTTGTTAAAGCGTAGGCGTCAATGTCATCTGGCTTTGAGTTAATGAATGACTGGCGATGAATAGAATAGTTTGGAATGCGGGGCGAGAGAATGGTGTAAAAGCCCCTTGTGCACATTGCAACAAATTGCAACACTTAATGCAACAACGAAATGCACAATACACCTTCCTCATCCGCTACTTCTACAGATGTATTTGTTCCATGACGAGCGTAAAAAAATAAAAACGTTAATTTTTGTTGTGCTTGTTTAGCTGGCACAGAGTGTAAAAGGAATGAGTTCTTTAGATAGTTTGGCCGACACATTGGTGTTGACTTTTTTACCGGCAACTATCGCTTCGTTTCTAATTTTTGCCAGTGATTCAGAGTGAAAAAAATTATCAAGAGATGTATTAATATTATCTAGTTGTGAGTTAATTCTTTAAAACAACTGACTCTTTTTATAAGTATTTAAGCACTTGCCTAGTGCTTAAATTAAAGAAGTGGGATTGTCAGCCAGAGCTTTTGTATATTTTTTCTACTATTTAAACACATGTCTTACGTTTTTCTTTAGGTTGTTTTCTTTCGATTTGTTTCTTTCATTACTTTTTCGTTGTGCCTTTTGCTCGTAAATTGTGTATGTTTTCAGTAGGTTTCTTCAAGAAATTGAATAAAGAAATTAAACGGAGTGGGACGAAGGAAAAGCCCTTTTCTTAGCAATTTGGCAGCAAACGTCCTTGAACTTCTTGGTAAATTCTTTTTGTTTGTTTTCAATTATTCGGCTATTTAAATCACTTGAAGCACTTTTTAATCAGATACGACTACAGTAGCGGTCTGGGCTATAAGGGAATAAATTGCAGTGGCTTTTTGTGCAAGTCTAGAAAATAACACATAATTAGTTTATTATTTTTATGAAAGTATTTAAAATTAATTGCCATATTAAGAACGGCTATCACATCTATGTCTGGCAGCAGTTTTCCAAAAGTTTCAGTGCGCCATTCAAAATTGTAGAATTCAATGTGCTGTTTATTTTTTTTTACTGGTTTACTTTTTGTTTATGGCGACCGAAAAAATTATGAACTTTTCATATGAATTTTCGTTCGTGTTCTGTAAACAGCACACAAATTTTGTAAACTTGTTTCATAGAAAACGAAAACTATTGGAATAAAGGAGTAGCTTGAGCTTTCCCAAACCAAACTCTTGTTCTTAAGAAGACGTTTCTTTGAATTTGATTTTAATAAAACCTTTAAAATTCTTTTTATTTCAGCTCGTTTTTGCTTTTGCTGGTCTTAGAAATAATAAAACTAACTAAAGAAATTATGTTATGAATATTCGACTGTAAGCTGTTGCGCTGCTGGTCCTTGCTAGAATGACTGCTAAACCCTGAGCAGCTGGAAGGGCAATAAATGCAGCCGTCAAACCTGTCAAATAACTACAACGAGTAAAATCTCTTCCATTTTTTCCTTTATACAACTAAACAAAAACAAAAGCACACTCTGCAACAAAAAGCTACCAGAACAATGGCATTCAGTTACGCCTGCCTTACACTACAACGTGTAGTACTGCCAATTATTTTGGTGTTGGGTAAGTTAATTGTGTTGGATTTACATGTAAATAAAAAACAAAAACAAAAGCGCTTCTCTCTGGGAGCTGGAGGATTAAACGAAATATAATTGAAGTCTTTATACTTATATAAGTTTTTAATGTTTGCGCTTTTTTTTTAATATTTTTTTTAATTTCTCCTCCTTTCAATTTAAAGCTGCACTCTATCGTCCCGTTGGTATATCGTTTGTGTACCTGTTGATGTTTTTCATTTCACCCTTCATACCGGTGTCGACAAAACACAACTTCAAGGGTTCTGTTACGCCGTATTTAATAATCTTAATAGCATTAAGTACAATATTATTACTGTGCCATGTTGGCTTGCAAGTGTCCATACTGGTCCTAAAAATAGGTGACAGTTTTGGCACCTGCACAGTTATCGAACGTTTGCTAAGACATGTCGGATTCATTGGCTTTAAGAATTTAAAGTAAGTATTGAAAACAGCTGATAGTCATTTTGAAAATTTAAAAAAATTAAATATTTTCAACTGTATTTTTAATTAAAGAATTACTTTTAAAATACTCTCACTCTTCAATTTGTTGATCATGCAAATTGAATCTCTCAATCGCTATAGAAAACAATAGACACACATGCACACCCATAAGGGACACTTTAGCAGTGGCTCAAGTGGCACAAACTCATTCTCAATAAAATTTAAGACAGATCTTGTTTATCATAACAATTTGTTTTAAAACAAAAACTAACAAAAAAAAAAAAAAAAAATAAAATTCTGGAAAAGTCATTTTTATGAAAATTGCATTAACAAGATCGTTGGAGATCACTTCTTGGTCCATCTAAATGAATGGTGAAAGTATGAAGAAAGTAAATATGTAAACATTTTTTCAATAAGAAATATTTTTTAAGTTTGAACGATTTTTAAATTTTTTTTACCAATTTCTTTATATGATGGAAACTCTTCGTTTTTAGAGTTCAAAGTATTTCAGTTTTTTGTTTTTTTTTTGCTAAACTTTTGTTTTTGTGTTTTAGTGCTTTTGCTATTATTGAATGGCTGGTGCCAGAAGTTGTTGTCTTCATAACCTCGGTGGTTGTCTATTTGGTGATTAAGAAAATCACCCAAAAAGTCGAAGTCTTAGTCGAAAACGGCAACGTTGAAACAAACGATGTTGAAGAAACAATAGAACCGGGCGATACGGGCGCCGCTGGCGAGCTGTCATCCGTCAAGTTAAACAGTGATGTTGCAAGAAAACACCAACACGATGATGACTATAAGCCAAATTTTGATAGCCTGATAAAAATATGTAAGTAAAAATATGGCTGTTAAAATGAAAAGTATGCAATTAAAGTGGCATAATAAATTACAGCACCACTGTTTTGTTTGGCCACATTGTTTTTTTCGGCTGTCTTAAGACCAAGTGTACCAGGTGGCTTTTATTTTTTAATATTTCTGCTATCAGGATCATATTGGGCAACTTTCCAAACGTTGCAAAGGTAAGATAAACACAAAAGTTCTTTAAAGCAGAAAAAAAATCAATTTAAATAGACTGAGGAAACTGAAGCATTTTGTCATCTGGTGTTTGCTTTTGGTTTCTGTTGCAGGAAATTTGCCATTCTGTTACGTTTGCTGATGGTGGTGATTGTAGCCCATACCGTTTGCATAGTGGCCTATCAGACACCATGGATGCAAGTTCATTTAGATAAAACAAGTTTAACAGCCAGGTGAGTTATTTTTTTTTCCTTATTAATTTTATAATTTAGATGAGAGAAATGTTTTAAATCCTTTAAAAATTAAAGAAAAACAATGAAAACTGAATGTGCGAATGTGAATGAGGCTCAAAGACGAATTTCATTTGCCATTTCCATTTTATGTATAAAGAAAATGTTGTTTAGACTTTAGTGCGAGTGTTATAAAATACTTAAATTTGGAATTGAAGTTTGTTGGATAGCATTTAATTTTTATGTTCTGAAATTGTGACAGAAAATCGTGCAAACATTTATGACAAAAATATTGCATTATTCTACAAAATAAATCAAAAATCTATAAATGCGTTTTGCCCAGCTTGTCAGTAGACTTACAGCAAAATTTTTTCCCGAAACAAAGTAGAAAATTTAACGTATTCGTATTTTAAAACTCCTGCATTTCAAGAACAGGCACAATATTGAAATCTGAATTGAATTGTAAATTTCAAAAGTAGTTGACACAACCATAAAATCGTAAAAATAGGTAAGAGATTAGAAATCTAATGGGGATGATGAAATCACAAAATATGTTTTTTTTTGTGTTATTTGAAAACATATCTGATAATTGTTATTATGAGCCTTATACTTGTTTATCATCCTGAAGATATTGCTGTAAAACTCTGAAATTCAAATCCTATTTATGTCCTCATTCTAACCGAATGAGTGAATCCTGGCTTAACCAAAACCTGCACAATGTTGATCTTATTATAAATCAATTTTATATTGGCCTGTATAATTGATGTAAGACAGATTCCTTGTGATAGGAAAAACTAAAAAAAATTAAACGGAAATGTTTCGTCTTGAAGCACAGAGTATCTGTACAGTCTGTATAATTATAAAGGAAGGAAAATAAGCAGAAAAGCAAATTAATTTTAAGCTCAGATATGTACGAGTGTATGACCTTGTGCACAATCAAAAACCTTGTGCCGGCATTCAAACATATATTTGCTGGTTTCTTTTCTCAATGGGATTTTACACACACACACACATTCAACTTAACAGGATTTAATTATGCATAAGACCGAAAATAATTAGGTCAGGTGACAACACAACATGACAAACATCCAGTGCTGCGATAATTAAAGCAAAATCTTCATTAAAAACGGGTGGTATCTTTTAATGAAGCATTTGCAGATGTCTCTATTTATTCTAAAATAGCTTTCAATCCATTTATTATTACTTTTATAATATTAAATGGATTCACCTTGAGTAGAAAATTATGATACCGATAATGTTTTGAGCTCCAGAAATTTATTTACGCCCAATTTTATTGAATTTGATTAATACCTCACTTATGACTAAAAACAATTCTTTCATTTAAATCTGTAATATCCTTAACATGTGGCTTGATGGTGTAATCCTTAATTTGGTTGGAAACCCCCTAATGGACATTTTATTACATCCTTTATTTGTTTTTGTAGGAAATAGTTATTAAAAATTTCAAGTGATTAAATTTGTTTGTTCTCGTTTAGATTAATTGGCCTGGAACCCCTTATAACATCAACTTGCAAAAATGATATACGAATTATTGTCTACGATACACAATTTAAAGCCGATTCGTTTCTGAATCCAATCGTATTATTTTTTACTTATTACGCTTTAGCATTAACCACCAAGAATCTCATCAAGGCCAGGGTAAGTCTTTAGAATAACTTTAATTTTAAAATAAAATTCCTCAAACTCAGCGAAACAAAATCTATTTCTCAATAATATGGTATTTAATGCAAATCTTTAGTTAAACTACAATAAATAATAACATTTATTCTAACAAAACTCTTTGTTTTTAGGAAATAAAACACTAAAACCCAACATTTCTATTTTTTTTACTTATCTTCTTTTAAATGCTGCTTATACTGCTGGTTTCCTTAATTTTTTCTTAACACAAAAACAAATGATTAACATTTTTCTTAATTCAAAAAAAAAAAAAAAAAAAAAAAAAAATATGAAACTATTACCGACAATTTAATATGAATCACAAACAGATCATTGCTAAACCAGCCACTGCTTTTGGCCATGAAGTTGATAACAGTAGTACCCATAAAATACAACGTCAAATATCGCTGATTACACAAACAACACGTAGTAGTAAAAAGGATGGTAGTAGGAGCAAATCTCAACGTTTGAATGTAAGATCTATCTCAAATCGTTTTCTTTTTCACTTCCGTTTTCAGTTTTTTTCTTCACTTGATTTGTCTGCTTTTGCCAAAAGAAAACAATAATAAAATATGGCTTTTAATCGTCCTTAAACTTAAATACAATAACAAAATCGGGCTTAAGTCTGGTATTATTTAAAAAGGAGAATCTTTCAATTATTCTGGCAGCTTATTAAGGAACAAGAATGGTAAATTTTTAAAACTTAAGCTACAACAGAAAACCTATTCAACACCGGCTTTTCAGACGAAACCCAAACATTATAAGAACTTATTCCATTTCCAAACAAAAATTCTTGTTAAGATTAACAAAGAGCTCAACGATTAACAAAGAGTTCCCCACAACGCAAAGCCTCAGAGATCTCATATGTATACAATGTCACGTTCGAGTTTTACGATTCTAATTCACATATAATTTATTTTTAATATTATTTAAGAATAAGTAAAATATATGAACTTCAGACTAAAAATAATATATAATTCCATAAATACTTTGAGACTGAGGTTTTTCTTTTTACTTAAAAATAGGACAAATGACTTGCTTTTCTGATCTTCTTAGATGGACAACCACAGTAATTCGAACCCTTCTTGTTTCTTTAATGAAATTAAAAAAAAAAATTACTTAAGCCCGGTCAAATAACTGTTAAGTTATTATAAAAAATTGCATTTTTGTTTCAAGCATGAAAAATTTTTGTTTGGATTTTTCATATTTCTTTTATGCACTGGAGTTATTAAAGCATCTGAAGTTTTGAATTTGCCAACAGAAGTATGACACATATTTTCGTTTGGCAAATACTTACGAATATAGAATAGGATTAAACGCCAAATCTCTTAATAATTTATTCAATAAATATATGTATGTAAATCACGTGATGGCGCTGAATTTTAACAGAAAAATTCATAAAATTGCAACGCACTTAGTTCGACAGAGCTAAACTTATAAATGGAAATAAATCGGAATAATATTAACCGAAAATATTATAGTCGCCCAAATCTGTTAGCTGTGGCGCGCCATTTAGCGCTCTTTCTTCTATACAAAGATAGTTCAAAAAGCGTCCGTACGAAATGCGGAGTGGCATAAACAATAGATTTTGTTTGTATGAAATGTGGACGTGAAGTTGGAGCTGATTTACTATTGGACAACGTTGGAAAATATTACACATATTTTTCCCAAGAATTTGTGGGGAAAGGTAACAAGAGTGTCCCATCTGGAGATCGGATCACCATTCCGTTTTATCGATCGTTTACGATTTCGAAGTGGTAGCAAAACGCAACGGCGAAACCTACAAGGTCATGAGTATAATGCGATAAATGAATGCATATTTTTCTTCACTATTATTATTTCTTAAAACTTTATTAAGGCTTTTCTAATTTTTCATATTGTTTTGTGGCTGTGATGAAGCAAATTTGTCACTGTGCTCGTGTACGAGTAAAAATTATTAAACTATTTGCAGTTGTTCACATTCTCGTACATACATATAAACAGAAAGTACTACTTTTGAAATTTTCCTTCAACACAAGTTGAGTTTCTTTTTTTTTGCACTTTTCTACTTAATAAATATAATAAAGTTTTTAATAATGTCATTAACACAAGGGGGTGCTTTTATTTATTATACATAATTACTCAAAATTTACTAAAACCAGGACAGTGATTTTGAAAATTTAACCTTTAAGCGTCAAAATTCCTTTTATCCCATAACATTGTTTTATTAAGAGTAACCACAGTTGGTTGCAAAATGTTAAAGTTTTGCACGATTTTTATTTATAGGTAAGACTTTCGGGCAAGAAATTAATATTTTGGGTTTTTAAGGAGGCAGGCGCAGTGAGCCTTGGCCTGTACAAATATTATATGTATGACTGTTGGCATAAGTCTTCTAAAATTGTGAACAAGTTATTTCAGTTTTCGACTTCGTTTTCCTGAATTTGAATGAGCTTTTTTTTTTAAACTAAAATGGCTCCCATATAACAAAAGAAAAAAAACGCCTTTCAATTTCTTACATTCAATTGTTTTTGCACATCCTGTTAAAATTTGATCATGCGGTTTTCGCTATGAAGCGTCCTTTCAATAGTGTCCAGAACTGCCATTAATTCTGAGAAAATGTCGAACTTGGAAAATATCTTATTGAAAACTGAAAGAAATAGCATAGAGTATAAATTTATATTTTTTTTTAATTACGACTAGTTTTGTTAAGCCTAAAATTCGTTAAATATTTCCACCTTTTACCATTTAACACAAAGCCAACACGTGACATGACATGAAGCTTATTTTAAGACTTATACCCAGGTTTTGTTTGTACGTACTCGTATTAGAAAAATCTTTGTGGGCCGAAAGTTGACTGATTTGGTGCAAAATTTTGTAACTAAATTGACAAAAAAAAAAAAACTGTGTACCAATTGTGGTTACCCATTTAATTGAACCACTTTTTAAAATTTTTGTTTTAAATCTATTATTTGCATATTTTTATTTTAGATTTTAACTTTTTTTGTATACATTTTGTATGTTGCTCTCTTTTACTTCCTGCTTTAGGTTACTTTGCGCCGTGATCAACAACGTCCTCAAAATATAACTGAACCGACTGAAACGACGCCAGTACGTAATTAACTTAATGCCCCCGCCCCCCTCCCCCATTTCTGCTTACCTAACATTTTAATAAATCTTGAAATTTTCAAACTTTTCATCGGTTGTGGGTTGTCCAATTTATTAGCATCACTACTAAAAACAGCATTAGAACAATCTGCTATCTAATATTAATCCGCTTATTTCAATAACTGTAGTTTTTTTTATTGTTAAAAATTATAATAAACTTTTAAAGAGTTCACTTAAGTTAAAAAAAAAAACGTGTACCGTCCTTTTACAAAATAATAATCGTGTTTGTTGGTATTTAATTAATAAATAACTACATACTAACATCTAGAGCTAATCGTTTCTAATGTGTTTGTTAAATTAAAAAAGAAAAACTAACAACAACAGTAACTGTCAGTTTTTCGCAATTCGAACACCATTTCCAATTTTTAAACCATTCTTGATCAATAAGAATCCTTAACAACTCAACTTTCATAGCATTTTAAGAAGAGAACAAAATTGCCAATTGCTTCCAAGTCAGGTGGGGCAAGCAATCGCCAAATGTGGCAACTACGTTGGTGCTACTTACCAGATTTTCGTCTGTCCAGCTAAATTGAAGTGCTCTTCTTCTGTTCTTTTAAGTTTGTTTGTTGCTCCTTCATATTTTCGTATCACTGAAGTGAACTGTATTTGTTGTTATTTTTACGCTATTCTTATTTATGGAAATATGTATATAAAATGTTGAATACGATCTGCACAAGTTTCACTGGTTATAGCAGAATTTCAGTAAAAATATTATTTAATCCAATAAACTGTGTTTCATTTCTTTGTAAAACAAAAACTTGACCGTTTGTTAATTCAAGGAAATTGTTTTATATTCAGCCAAAAGTTTTACGGATACAGTGACGTGTGTGCCTGAAAATATATACAAAAAATAATTTTGTTTAAATAATTTTTTTTTTACAAAGTCTGCCATAATTTTATACCAAAATTTTTGATTTAGCGCAGAATTCAACATTTTCTGAAACTCAAGCGGAAATGGTGTAGTGAGTGCGCCCTTTTTGCTGTAATAGTTTATAGTTTTATCCTCTTACTAATCGTATCTTTTGTAATGTGTTACTAATTAACCTCCTAATAACATTTCGTTGTACTTCTTGTATAGATAAAGTATTATTTATGTGTGTGGTGCTTCTCTGTTGGTTTGTCTGCTGAAATAACTATTCTATTGTTTCAGTCGTAAATATGTTTTTGTATGTTTATGTAAATGACCGAGAAAAAGTACAAGTGTTAATGTAAGTGCGTGTGTGTGTGTGTGTGTGTGGGTGCGTTTGTGTGACTGTTTGTTTTTACCCACAAGCAATTTAAAATTTTTAGGTACTTTTATAGAGCAACCACTTCTGTAGCGCTGGAATGTTCATAATTTAGATGTATTGCACGTATGTATGTACGTATGTACATATATAGAATATTTTTGACTCAAAAGGAATTTTTAGAATGCGTAATTTAGATACATATGTACATAGTATGTGCTATGTACTTCGCCGTTATGGTTGTTACATTCCTGTAACTTTTTTATTAATAAAACATTTTTGATAAATTGTACTTGTTGAAGTTAAATGTTATTTATTCTATTGTATCTGCTGGTATCGAGAAATGTTGTTTATGCTAATACAAGTACATACATACATACATACATACATACATACATGCATACCTTAGAAAGAATATTGTTTGCATATTTGATTCGATAAACTGTTTTTGAAAACATCGATTGTGGCATTACTATATCAGTCATTATGAAACATTGAAAATTCTGTTTAGGACGGCTATTGGAACCACACACATATTTTATTGAAAACAGGCTCAGAAATATTAATCAAAGCATTAGAGAACCGATTCTCTTAAAGAGCTTATTTTACACGAACTGTCTTGATTTTGACTATAATAACTTTTATTTTCATGAGAATGACAAAAAAAAAAATTTGGCCAAAAAATAACTGTTATAATTGTTGTGAAAAAAGAAAATTATTTGTATTTATGTGAGAGACAAATAGAACAGATTTATTAAAATTATGAAGTCGTGAACATCTCTTTTTTCCAAAATTTATTACATTAGCGCTCAATAAAATTTGACAATTATTCTCATAGTAAAGTTTTGATTTCAAAGAAAACTTTATTGTAAGCCGTTTGTTTATACGAAATAATTAATTAAACTATTGTACTTTACTAATTTGTGTTCGCTTTCATTAATTGTAACAAACACTTAATTTTTTCATTCATGTTATGCTCACCACCACTTAAATATTACTAGTTTCATTAAACAATAGAGTTTGTTTCATATCACTATAGATTTTGTTCCATTTCTGTTTTCCAATTCATGTTAAAGGAAATAATATATTATTATATACTTATTGTATAAAAATAAATTGTTCAGTCCAAACAAAGTTGGTTTACGTCTACCATTAGCGTTTGTTTCTTGCTTTACAAATTTCCATTCACACAAGCATTTGAAATTTTTTGAATTATAGTTAATGCGTGCAAACACTCGTAAAACGACGAGTACAACAACAACTGACAATAATAGCGGTACAACATCACAACAGCATCCAAATAATGATATACATTTAAGTTCCATGGAACGCAATCGGTCCGACGGCGATGTTGACTACAAAACGGGTATATGCGATCAAATTTGGTATGGCATAACGGGCATAGGAGGCTTTATCTACCAAAATAGTTATATATTTACTAATGTTTTGATGATGGTGAGTAGCTGTGACAACATGTTGTTGTGAGTTAATCGTTTAATGGTTTATTTTTATGAATCAATAGGCCTGGTCCATAGTATACCATAGTTGGCTTACGTTTGTTTTACTGCTGTGGGCCAATGTCCTATGGATGATACCAAATCAACGCAAAGCCATGATGCGTTCCAGTCCCTTTATAGTCATCTATGCTGAGTTGCTTTTAATAGCTCAGTATATGTATGGCATGGACTTGACTAATGACGAATTGCCCTCCAAAGTGGATGTAAGTATTAAATTTGTTTTGTGTAGTGCTTTAAGGACTTAGGAAATTGTCTTTGTACTCGTATTTTGAACTTTTCGCAACGGTTTTTCAAAGTATACAAAAGCTCGGAAGGGAAGTCTACAAATGATCCAGAACAATCTATGCAATGCAAATCAACAGCCAAAAAGCACCTGTGTAGGGTACCACTGCAAAGCTAATAAAAAAGAAAAACATTTACCCTGCAAATATGGCTCTGTAAAGACTTGGGAAAAAAGTTGACAACAAATTACAATATTTCAAATGTACTAAAAGAATAAATGCAACTTAACTATTGTCGATTAATAAAAGTTATTAACTTAAAGTGCAATTATTTATATTTAAAGGTTTCGAAGTATTTCAACGCTTAAGAACACAGACAAGTTTTTAGTACTCTTATTACTCATATTGTAGTAGAAGGTTGAATGTGTTTGCTTCGGCATATGTTGCCTGGTTACCCTTTTGTTAAGGTTTGTGCTCTGATGAAATTGTCTAGTTTGGGCTTCATATTTGCCAATTATTGTTTGTTTTCGCATATTATTTATATAAATTGATTGCATTAAAACTGCAATGAAGATTAAGGAGGATTATAAGAACCTTGTTCCGAGCTGGCCAAACAAAATTCGTCGAGTGATAGTTTTCTTTCAGTAAATGTGAAAGATGAGAGTGAATTTCAACTTTTTATACAATAGAAACAATTTAGTTTTAGTGTCAAATAATTTGGTGTGAAATAATTTTTCCTTTAATTATTCTTATCTAAAAAAAAAATCCCACATTTGATTTCCATTGACGTTAAGACATGGATCTTACCAGTTTCGTTTTGTTTGCGTTTAAAAACAATATATTTCATTTTAGATATTCTGCATTTATTATTATTATACGAGTATATATATATATATATATATATATATATATATATATATATATAACGCTGCCTGAGAAACTATACATAAAATGAGGATCACATTGTCCTAATTCTATACTGTGGCATACAAAAAAACCTATTTGAATGTTACTTCTTTTACAGATTTCTGGCATTAATTTGAAACAAATTGGTTTTGAGCGTCCACAAGAGAATGGTATGCAACCCTGCATACCACTGATAGTTAAAACATCGTTCCTACTGATGTTTTGGGTCACACTAAGGCAGTTTTTCAAAGAAAAGACTGATAAAAGGCGTGACAGTACACTGGCCGATATTTTTGCACCCTTGCAAATTAGTGTCAATCATTCTATACCCGACCAAAGTCAAGTTGCTGGCAAAAAGACATCCAAGTTCCTGAAAAAAATGGGCATCGTTATTAAAAATCTTTTAGTCAGATTATGGATTTGGCTATTGGTTTTGGTGATATTCCTGTGCGCCATGACTGGTGAAAAAATGACGGGTTTTCGCATCTGTTATATGGCGTTGTTCCTATTTTTCCTTTTGGTATTTCAATCATCATCGAAAGCCTGGGTTAAACTTATGTACGGGTTTTGGTTATTCCTGATCTTCTATGCCATGTTCATACTAATACTGATATACACTTATCAGTTTGACAAGTTTGATAAGTATTGGGAGAAATATCTAAATATATCCACTACACTGTAAGTAGTTCGTACGAAATCAAAAACGTATGTATGTTTAAGGTCTGCTGGTAAATTATTTTGTTCTGTTTATTTTAGACAAACTGATATTGGCTTAGAGCGATATAAAACTAAAGATTTATTTTTGCACTTGGTTTCTCCCACCATAATTGTTATTCTAACGGTTATACAAGTTCATTATTTCCATAAACGTTTCATTGCCGCTATAAATCAACCAACAGAAGCTGTGGGTCGCGACTCCGAAGAACGTGTGCGACACAAATCACGTACTACGTCCCGCGTGACAGAATCGGAGGGCTTGGAATTTGTTGAATCTGCTGGAAATTTAATACGCCTGTTCTTGAAACGTTGTCGCTACAAGACCGAAGTATTCTTTAAACATTTTAAGGGCGTCATTTGGAGACTATTGGAATTACATTGGATAAAAGTTGTGTACGTTACGGCATTTGTCTGTGCCGTTAGTGAAGTAAGTAAAAGGCTTTAAATATTTAAAGAAAACATTGTAGATACTTTTGAGATTTCAAGTTTGTTTGAGATAAACTTTAAAATAAAAATCTCTTAAATATTGCATATTGTTTTATCTGTGTTACAAATTCAATGAATTTTTTAATAATTTAGAAATATCTATTCGTTGTTAAAACGCACTGAAATCTCAAACTACACAAATTTATATTGTATGTTTTAAGGAGAATATATGTATGTATGTCTTACTTATTTGCAGGTATCCCTACTTAATGTTCCATTTGTTGCGCTTTGTGTTCTGGGGGTTGTATCAAATGTGCGCATGAAGTTCTTCTTTAGTCGTCTGATATCTTTGGTTGTCACAATAATTGTATTGTCGAAAATGATCTATCAAATCGCCTACCTGAATCATAGCAATTATCAATTTAAATGTCCCAATGGTAACGGCCAGGTAACGGGCAACAATGCTGAATGGTTTGGTCTCTACAAAGCCAGTCCCGAGTTTGGGTTAATGGGCCTTCTCAAGAGGTATATTATTTATATGGTCATTGCCACTCTACATGCTGTTATCGCGTTGAGGCAAAATCAAATGCGCCGTTTAAAGGGCACAGAAAGTGATCCTTTGCCAAAAGTGGCTTTTCCCAATGTGGGAAGAGAAGATGCCGAAAAGAAATTGGGTGGAATGGTGAAATACTTAATTAATTATGGCTTTTATAAATTTGGCTATGAAATATGTTTGATAGCCCTGGTCTCAACAATCACTTACAGACAAGATATAGTGGCCGTGGCGTACTCCGTCTGGCTGATGTTGTTGTTGTCATTCAAAGAGCAAAAGAATGCTCACATATGGGGTATTCTACAAGTGTTCATTTTAACATCTATTTTAGTGCAATATGTGATACTAGTAGAATTTCCACCTTCTATGTGCATCGGTAAGTGCAATCTTGTGATTTTTAATTTAAACAGATCTCTCAAATTTCAATTTTCGTTTTTAGAATACGTTTGGGTGAATACAAAATACTCTGAAGCTCTTCAACGCTGGGCCATGTTACCCGGTGATCTACATGTTGATCATACAAAGAAACTAATATTTGATTTTGTACTTTTACTTCTGATAAACCGGCAAAAGCGTGTATTTACCCTAGAAAACGTTCCTAATTATCCAGGTGGCAGCAACAAATCTGTGATAAAAGATATTGCCAATTTGGGCAAAGTTGAATTCGAGAATCCCACTCACGATTTTCTTTCACACATACGCAACTATTTGGATATTTTCAAACATGCTGTTCTGTGTGGATTTTATTGGGTAACTTTGGCTGTGGTCTTTTTGGCCGGTACAAACATATCGGACTTTTTGGCCATTGGCTATTTAATTGGTGCATTTATATTCTTATGGGAGGGCTCTGATTTCTACCTACGACCCATACGTGCAATTACAACACGTTGGAAATGGTTATTGGCCTACAATGTAGCCAATATTGTCATAAAGACGAGCTTACAAATGATTGGCTGTTTATTTACGGATGTCTTAAATACGAACTGTTGTTGGGCAGTACATCTATTCGGTATAAGTTGTAGCAGCAAAGGGTTAGTAATGGATTTGACGACTGACACAGCAAACGAATGTCCAACCATAACAGTACAATCGGTGTTATTGTGGGATGCAATTTGTTTCTCTTTTCTTATTTTCCAATTAAGGATATTTAAATCATATTACTTTTGCCATATCATAACGGATACGAGGGCTAATAATATTTTGGCCTCAAGGTAAGTTTTCAGCAATGATTATTTCTTACCTTTTTTTAAATGGTATAAATGCCTTCAATAGGGGAGCAGAAATCATTGAGCGCTTAAGGCAGAAACAAATTGAGAAGCGTCAAGACTATGAAGAAGAAGTGTTGCGTAAAATTAAACGAAAAATGGAAAAAATCAGAGCAACACAACAGAAAATGTTGAGACCGTTGGAGAAACCAACCCATTTCGATGGTAAGCTGGATAGTTTTTCAATTCTGTTTATGAACACATGAAACAAATGAATTTAACTATTTGCCCAAAATTGAGAAATTCCCTAAAGTTGAAACAATTAAGTGTAAGTTGTTTCACCTAGTTTACAATGGCGACTTTGCAATTTTAAGACCGATTGCAATGTTCCGTCGGTTGGAAAATGTAAACAGAGTATGTAACTACTTTCGCCACTCCACAATCGTTGTTAATTGAAAGTTCTTTTGCCATCGTTATGGATTTACATTAAAACGATTCCCTTCTTTTAGTCATTCGTATTAGGAAACTCTCATCGATGAAATATAATATTATTCCACCAGCCGAGCACCCAATAATTATCGGTGTGCAGAGTCATGGACTTGTTGTTTTATACTAAATGTATATTCCTTGCTAATAAGTGAAAATCTTCTTCATAAATTTCTGATCCCTGCAACAGTTGATTGCCAAAAATAATTTCTTTTTGTTACACTTAGTGCAACAATAAACTTGTTAGTTTGGTTTTTAGCAACTACTGGTTTCAGACCGTTGGCGTAATTTGGCACTATTTTTCCTAATTAAGATAAAATCTTACTTACATATATGAGCAGTAGATACAGAGTGTAAGTTTTAATTCCGATATGAGTAGACGTTGACGTTGAAACATTAGTGATATCCAACATCAGCCCAAATACATGCATACATGTATGTATGTTGGACGTTGAAGTTCATATTATTGATTAAAATAGAAAAAAATACATATAAATTTGGTAATACACGGTATCCTTTAATGCCATATAGGAAACCTTATTTTCATTATAAATACTTTCCTTCGCGTTAAACGTCAACATATGCATGTACATGCATATTTCTATTTAAGATACTTTAGTGAAACATAATTTAAATTAGTGGGTTCGAAAAAAATCCTAATAATATTTGTTACAAAATAATATTAGACAACAAAGATCCGGCTTTGAAAATGGCACCACTGGCACGCTGTAGCAGTTTTCTTTCCTGCCAAGGTTCTGGTAACAACGAGCCAGAAAACAATATTAAATGTATTCACGTGTCCAACTCTACAAGTATAACGAGTTGTAGCAGCAACAGTGGTTCCGAAGAGGACTTGGGTAAAATCTTTATTAACACCAATTATGCCAATATTAAATCAATAAGCGATTATGATGATAATCTTAACGAAAATAAAAAACACTTTTTGTTGAATTTGCCAGAAATTGAAATACAAGCGCATTCACAGGTATTTAAGAAAAAATTTTACTTACAAAACATGTGAATTTTTTTATACTACATCACTTAAATATAAATATCAGCCTCTGACTCCAACTTCGGATGTTGTAACTTTGCCCTTGGAGGGATTTTTAGAAGCTCCCAGATTATCCATATCCACTAGACGTTCGCCTTCAGACTTATCACCATCCAAAGATGAATATTCCGATGTATCGAATGAAGTATTTTATGAGGTGAATTAAAAAACTCTCAGGCCCAAAACATTCAATCTTGAAACTTCTGCTTTCTAGAATAATAATCAACCTCGATTTTCACCGTTGTTACTGTCAGCAAGACACTTACAAGCTGATGTGTCAAAAAGTGGCAATTACTCCTTTATTTCCTCAAATATAACAAATGAACGGCGATCATCTGCCAATACGAGTCATCGCAGACAATCTTCAGTAAATGCTGTTTCGTGGAACGAAACTGTTTCCGTTAAATGTTCAACGCCTAAAAAAGCATTGCTGAAGTCGGAGGACACTAAAGTTGTGATGCGCAAAAAGTTATTACATCGCCGTCACCAAAGTGCCGGCAATGCCAAATATGTTAGTCAAGATGGAGGCCGGCGTTCAAGTAATTTGTCTTGGGCACAAGAGGAGGCTTTGATGTTTAACTCCAAAAGACCACATAGTTGGGGTCCAGCTGGTACGGACGTATTTGCTACGGACACGCCATTGATATACGCGAATGCCTGCTATGATCTACGGTTGCATGGACAATGTATTTTATTTCTCATCTAAATATTTTTATTAAACTTTTCTAAATACTTTTGTATAAAATATGAATAAAATTGCTCAGTTTTTTACAGAAACTATATCACTTTTTCTTATTAACTGTAAATAACACATTTAGAATTTTTTTATAATGTACAAATTATTTTTTTCCTCCAATTTCTTAGAAGGATATTTTCCAGTAATAAGTTCCGAAAATAAATCTTAACAAAAACTGTGTATACAATTTTTTTTTTTTAATTAATGAATGATCAAAACATTTTTTTGAACTAACTTTTTTCTTTGGGTGCTAGTTTTTCTTCGACGTTTATGAAGCAATTCTATTATCTATTGTTTTTATTTCTAAACACTGGATCTCAAAACCAATCCAAGTTTTAATTCAATTCGGCTTTTTATATTAACAACAAAACCTTAATTTATTTTGCTTTTAAATATAAGTATTTATTATTTTGCTTTGATTTTGATTTTATTATAGAACATGGAAATCCCGTTTATGGCTCAAGACCTCATAAAAGGAAAGAAATAAAACTACATCCACAGGGTAATTTATTTTTATTTTTTCTTTATGTTTAAGTCAAGTATTTTATGTAGTTCTTATGTTTTTCTTTTGTACATTGTTATCATGATTTTAGGAGCATGTTGTACAGTTTGTTTTTTATTTTATTAACCATATCACATACATATTTAAGAATTTTAAGCATACAACCCGTTTTATAATTTGGTTTAGGCGATATAAGTTTTATATGTGGACGAATAATTTGATTAAATTTTGAAATTTACTTCTAATTTAGTTTAACATTTATTTGTGACTAAAAATGGTTTCATAGTGGTTATTTGCCTGCTTTTCTTTTTTCACCATCATACAGCCCTCAGTGACACCGACATTTTCGCCTGCAAGATATAATTTTTCATTTTGTTTCTTTGTTTGCGCTACAATAGCTTTGAAAGTACAAAATCATGGTTGCTGAGTTTAAAAACTTATACAACACTTTTATAATAGATTAATAATAACAAGTTGTTAACACATTTAGTCTATTACCAAATTGTTTTAGGCAGCTTTTGCTTTCACCAACCACAATAACGCGTGACAAATTTTATGTGTGAGCAAGACCAAGAAAAAATCAATAAAATTCTTGTTATAAAAAATGATTTTCGCCTTGGAAATGACGCGTTGCTTTAAAATTGTGCAATTTTTAAACAGAATCACCAAGAAGTAATAGGGAACCTATAGGGCTTTAAATCCATAGCATTTTTTTCACCTCATTTTTCACATCTTCATTGGCATTTGTAAAAAATATATTCTATTTTTCATGAAATATTGTTCATTTACATATTTGTTTGTACATTTATTCATGGCTAATTTAATCAAAAATTATTTTTTCTAACTATTTCTCAATGTATGTATGTATGTACGTCTTTATGTAATAGAATTGTAGATACATATATAAGCATCCATTTATTTACATCTTATGCACTTATTCTTTTCAAACAGCTGTTCGGGCTGGAGATTACTATATGTTTGAGGACGTTGATGATAAATTTGAGCTAGAAGTTATAACCGATTCCGAAGGCCTGTTTGATCACGATAATGAAAATATAACTGAAAGTGAAATAAAAATGAGCCGTCGCAAAACCTTATACGATGTAAGTACGAAAAGTGGAAAAAAACACTTTGCTGATTCATTTCAATATTTTACATTTTGTAATTGGTCTTGATTTGAATCATTGTAACTTCATATCAAATTTAATTTTAAAAACTATTTCAAAATTTTGTGCATGCATTGGATATACATAAATTTTTTTTACCCAAATAAAATGTTTGTTATAAAATACCTTGTAAACCGCCACTTGACACATTTAAAATGCGTTTGACAAACAAACAAAAAAAAAAAAAAACCATTAAACAAAAGGTTTGGAAGGATATTAATAATATTCAATATCGTCGTCAGATTTACTTAAGACAACGTTCTTATGCTTCCGCACCGCCATCTCATATTGGTTTATTGTTTGATGACCATCAAACCGGCAACGATATAGATGCGGCGGGTGCAGGTAAACGTGTTTCAACTTTATCCGAACCTTTATGTTACCCTCCACGTTCAACAAGTGAATATTTTGTGAGTTTTGTTTCTTTCTGTTTAATTAGAAAATTTTAAATTTTTTCCCCCTTTTTTCAATATTATAATGATTTACATATGTATGTTCAATTGAAACATTATAATGACACAATTTACTAATTGCTTACACCTGAACTTACATACATATTTACTTTACACCTTTTGATGACACCAAAACTTGTTTATTCTTCATTTTTGTTTTTTACTTACTTATTTACTTACAAACATATGAATGTATGTAATCGCTTGGATGTTCAATAAAACTTCAAACAAAATTGAAATATGTAACTTGTACTGGTAACTTCTAAGTACATACACACATGCATACATACATATAGTCATATGATTTGAAAGAAAATCGATGATTATGAGGCACCGTATCAAAATCGAAAGGCATTACTGAACAATATTACATTTACACTACAGCTTAAAGTAACGCAACAACGTCAACAAAATTCTTCAAATATTACTTCTTTAATAAAAAATTAAGTTTAAATTTGAAAAATTTTCTATATAACTTCTAACTTTTATTAAATCACATGGCGATATGCACAGATTTATTTGCCCATTTTAAGCCTTTCCTTATATTTACTATAATCGTGTAATGCATAATAATGATAGAATACGTGGCATAGTTTTTATATACATAATTTTTTTTTGTGTGAAAACGAAATATGTACATGTTTTAAAGCACAATCAGAAAAATTAAATGTAAGCGATGTAGAGCGATTAGAAAGGATTCTTTGTATAACGGGATACAACAAGTTCAGCAGCACACCTTTCCTTTACTTTAAAACCATTCCTTTCTAAAAGTTATTACCACATCTGTATATACTAGTAATTTACGAGTACGTTTATTTATGTTTGTTTGAAAAATTAGAGGAAAAAACTTGTAAATAATAATAGTGTTTTTAAATATTTAATTTTTTGCTTTAAAAAGTAGTGAAACGAAATTTAATAATACTGGATTTATAAACGATTACGATTTGCCGCACAATAGTTTTTTCTAGTGTATAAAGAACTAGTTTCGTGCGTTATGTAAGAACAATATTTAAGAAAAATTTGCCAAAAAGATATTTAAATATTGTACAAGTACAATATCTTTTTATAAAATCTAATAAGCGACAGAGATCTTAATTTAAGTTGCAGTACCAACAGGTACCTACATATATAGTATGTATATACAGTGCTGTCTGGGTAGAGTGAACCCCCGATGCTATGAATACCTCGTTAGAGTGAACACCAGAATGTTTAAATTGACTACTCTGTAGAGTGAACACTCATGAACCTGTATAGAGTGAACATATTTTATAGTGAGTTTTTGAGTTTGGCAAAGGAGAAAAACAATGAAAAAGAGTATAAAAATTAATCAGAGCACATAAAGTAACGATTCTTTAAGACTAAGTTGACAAGTTACTCTCACAAATACGCATTCTATGAAGTGTTGAATGAAAGCATTTATCCTTAGAACAAAAAAGTGACATTATAAAATTTGAAATATCAGATTTGAATTGAATATAACATTTGAAATATCAGATGATGAAGACAATGGCGAAACACCAGCAAACACAAATCCGATATCAGCTGCTGAAGCCATTAAGGTTTTTGATAAGGGTATCGAATGGGCTGAGGCTAATACTACAAATTTCGCGAATATACAAGCTCTACATTGCCTTCGCGATCAAGCAGTGCAAAAGTTTGGTAAACAAACGAAAGAAACAAACAACTCTTACTAATAAACTTTACATGGAAATAAATAAAATTTATAACCTATAAATGCATTTAAAATAAATAAATTAGTTTTTTAAATAAAAAGAATTCAACCTTGATTTAGTGAACAACCTGGGTATAGTGAAATCGCTCTGTAAAAATTCGTTCACTCTACCCAGACAGCACTGTATATATGTATATATTAATGTAACAATGATAAGTTTATATCACAATTTTCATTGAATTTTCCTGCAAATATGTACAAATTTAAGAAAAATCCTATATGTATATGAAATTAATTTTTGGGTGGTAATAATTAGATATTGCAAATGGAGTATTAATATATTTCTTCGGCTATATTCTTAGGAAAAAAAGAGTTTTTTAACGTAGCAAAATGTATGTTTGTAGCTTAATACATCATTAGACAAAGAGTTCTTAAGCAGAAGTTACATAAATATTTTTTCTTTAAATTATGTCACAAAACGAATTAAATAAAGTTCTACAACAGAAATTTTAAACTGAACTTTTTTAGTACTTATTTTATTACAATGTTTGGCACTAACAGCGTTCAGACTTTAATTATATCACTAGTTCTTAATAAAATGTATAAAATTTCTTTTTTAAAGGAGAGTCAAAAAACTAAAAATGTTAAAGACGGCCAAACCGATATGGGCCCCTCGACAAGTAAAGGTGTTGAAATTCCTTTAAGGCCACAGGCAAGCGATGCGAAAATAAAAACTGAAGTCGATAGTGGTGACACAGCTGAAGACTCTGATGCTGGTAAGTCTTTCTCCATATTCTCATACTACCATTCACAATTGTAAAATGTTATCTTGAAGATTTCCAGGCCAACCCTATTATACGTTTAATGGAAGCCTTCTTAGTTTCATTAACCATACGGCTAAATCGTTTCTCACGTAATTATCGTTACGTCAACAAGATTCTAGCCGAAGAAAAGAAAGCACTTAAGGAATCGAACAATTTGTACATGTTCAAAGGACGTTTTAATACTAAAAGTGCAGCTTCCTTATTCAGCATAATGAAACGTAACTTGGCCAGGTATTTATTTGTGTTAAAATTAAACTTTAGCTTTAAGTCATCGCAGCCAGATTTATATTCTATGTATTGAGGAATATCAATGTGCAATTAATTGATTTGTTTTTAGTTAAATCTTTATTACTTCAATAACAATAGAAAACATTTTTTATATTTTCTTTTAATTGTTGAAAAGACAAAATTTTTGAATTCAGTTCAATCGAAAATTTTTAAAAAGAATTTTAATACAATATTAAAAGGAAAATTATTAGTTTTAAATGCAACATATTTAAAATTTAGTTTTTAAACGCACAAATCACCTAAAAGAAGGTGCTTATATCGAATTGGCAACAGCTCCAAAGCTCCATAACATTTTGTAGTATTAAGCTTTTGTAATTGACCCAAAACGAGGGTCGTCGTTTGTTGGAAATAAGTGATATACAAAACTTTCTACTTTTAATTTTGTTATAACAACGAACAAACAACTGCAAAGCCTTTTTACTTGTCTACACAAACATACAGGGTTTGTGGCAGGACGTCTGGATTGTTGATTGGGTACTATAAAAACTCATCCATTGAGGCCTGCTCCCACAAACAGTTTCGTTTGGTGAAGGGGGAACTTAGCATCAAGAACTTAGTCCTACCTAAAGTGGGTTTTAAAGTTTTAAGACAAAAGCAATAAATTGCAACGCTGGGTACAACTGAAACATTTTGCCAGCGGGTGTAAAAATTATACTAACCACAACTAAATTAAGCATTAACTAATTTGTACAGTTTTTGAAAATTTTCTTCGTCGAAGCGATCGGATTTTATTTCTTTATTCTTAATGCTATTTTTCGGATATATGTACATATCTGCAACTTGCCACTTTAAACTAATGAGGGAAATCCATTTTCTAAAGCTATTTAAAACCAAAGTAAGGCAGCATTCATAAAGTTTCATATATCATTTCATAAGAGCAAAGTTGCTTTGCAGAAAGATTGATTTTAGAGGTAAGTGTTGCAACAAGCACACGAAAGTACAGACATACGTTTAATTCTCATACAGATCAACTCTCAAATCCTTAAATTGAAAGCAAAATATTTGAAAACTAAAGTCATGTTCAGTTCACAATTTTACGAAAAAAATATACTGAATGAACAAAACTTCTTGTGTGTGTAAAAGAGCCAAAATTTCTCCACCTGCAGGGTTCATACAGTAAACCTATTTTTCGTATTGCATTTCATAGTGATTTTGTATACAAAAAAAAAAAAAAAAAATTAATTTATAGGATGTACAGACAGACAAGCTTCATATTTATAAATAGCATTATGTCATTTTATAATTTCATTAATGTATTGTTTATTTCTTTTTTTTATGTTTTTGCATTTTTAATTTCTTGCTACATGTAATATTTGCTCTACCTGCCCTCACCAACCAACCAATCACCGATAAATTACCGAAATCTGACTTCAACACCATCAACACACTCTAAAAAAAAATCATCGTTGAAATGTTATTATTCTATTATCAAATGTTTTTTTTTTTTTTTAATACGTTTGTTAAAATTTTATTTCGCAAAATTGTTTACATTTTGTCTTATTCATTTTGTTCAAAAACTGTTTGTATGAATTATGGTTTTTATCAAATTGATTGAGTAGTAGCGAAAGTGAAGCTGCTGGCGCTCCTTCAGCATCATCTAAACGGAACTCCAATAATGCACTTAATAATATTACAAACATACAAGAAATGCCACAAAACAATCACAATACTTATGAACCTATGCAATCACCAAACCCACCACCACCACAACCACCACAACCACTACAGCCAACATCACAATCTCCACTATCTACCACAGCTACCACCTCCACCATACAATCATCCGATATACAAGAGTATAACGATGACGCTATAGATTCATTAGATGTCGTTGATTCTAGGTAAACAAAATTATTTTGAAAAACCTTTTTATTTATTAACTTTTTAGTTCTGTAAGTTGATCATTTTTCCTTCCAATCTACTACTAACAAAACGAAAACCCTCAAAAACAAGAACCAAAATTTAATTTCATCTACTTTTTCTTTCTACTTTCCAACTAAATTTGAACTCTCAAATAACTCTAAATTCTCCCAAATATTTTTATGCATTTTTTCATATTCAATTCTTTTATAGAAGCAAGGAAAGTATTGCGGATCGAAGTAGTAAAGTCATGCGTGGGTAAGTTTTTTTTTTTTTTTTTTTTGTTAACAAATCGTTTTGTATTTTGTGTAAAAGTGATAATTGTGTTTTGTTTTTAAATAATTCAAAACAAAAATATACTTACATACATACATACACACGTACATGTTATGCATACAAAATTGTAAATCATTTAAACAAATACTATTTGTTAATTAATACTGACAGACACAAAAATATACTTATTGCGTTTATATTTTGTTTTGTTTTGCTTCCAACCTTTAAATTAATATTTGGTTTATACGTAAATAAATATTTATAACAAAAACACAGATTAAAAACGGCTGAAGTCCATGGCAAAATAATAGTTTTCAAAACTTAAAGCTCTACACTTGAAAGACGCACATACATACATACATACATATATGTATATGCGGTTAGAAGATCTATTTGAAGGCCCGGTAAGATGATGCATACAGTTTGCAAGTGTTCCAAAACCTGAAAAGAATTGGTCCTGTTTAATGTGCTGAATTCCATTCTTCGCGAATTTCCGGCAAAAAATTGCAGGAATCTTGTGTATTTACCACAAAAACAAAACTGTGCTGAACTAATTTGATCAGTTTTTGGAACTTTGCAATTAAATATTTTCCGCAGTTCTTAGTGGCCACTTTTGACTACTTATTTAATACTGATTGTAAATTCTATATAATGGTACATATAATAAAAAAGCAATCATCAAGAATTCAGGCACAAAGTATTTTCAAAATCGATCTTCCGAAGATGATATATTTCTCGATGATATTTGATTGTTTAGAAATTTAAGAAACATTTGTATTTCTTTGGGAAACAAATTTCCAAACATGACTGAACCATTAGGAATCTCTCGTTTTTGATCTGTGTTGATTTTGTTGTTGAAAACTTTCTAATAACTTTTCTTGTTAATACATTTTATTTATACTGCCAAACGCTTTAAATTTGTATCATTTGTGTAAATACGCAACAGTAACAAAAAAAAAAAAATTAAATAATTCTTGTATTTATGTATTTTTAAAATATTCATGTTTTTTGTTTAAACCAAAAAAAAAAAAAAAAAAAAAAAAACAATGTAAAATTCTTAACTATTGGTGTTTGCTTTTGGCTTATGTGTTCCTAACACAACGTTTTAAAATAGACGCAAATCGGAGCCTTTACCAGAAATACGTATCAAGGCTCCTTCGTTCGATCGTGGCCGCCGAGGTTCAGGTTCTTTAATAGGCAAACAGTGGTCTCAAGAGAAAGTTACCAGGTAGCTTAGCATTTTCTTCTAAAATCATTAAATAAATAAAGATTCATTAAAAAAAAACTACAACAATGTTTCTCACACAGAATATGTTTGTTTAATTGTGTAATTTTTAAGTAAATATTTAAATAATTTTTGTTTTTTAAATTTCTATTGCTTGGTTAAAGGACATTTTATAATAATTTTTTAATTAAAACTTTTCTAATTTTTGTCTGTTTAAATGTTACTTTTAGCACGAAAAAGTTTTAATTCACAGAAGCAGAAGAAATAAATTTCACTGACAATTTGTTGTCTAGATGGCGCAGCTGTTGGGACATTTTGTATAAATTGGCAGTCTGCTTTCCGTGATATTGACAAGAAGAAGGGTTTACTCGGTTGACACAGCAACCCCAACGCCCTGCAAGTTGCCGTAAAACCGCGGTTGCGCCGGTTCTTCTGAAACCTGCAAAAGCGTTGCATTGGCAGAACGGAGGCAAACCTGCACCCGGGATGCATTGAGAAAAAGATCATGGCATTGGGCAATTGGTTGTGGTGCCTACAGGGCGGTTGAACCTAAAACCGCAGCAACTGAACAGAACAATCAGACAGAATTCCAGTCTAAAAGAATCGAATTCTGATATTAAACTTGATTTTAAGTTGCAGCGCTGTGTTGTTAACCCTAAACAAAATTACTTTACTTCTGAATATATGTATGTATATATCTAAAGGCCTCAACTTACTGGCTGCTCTGCTCTCCCATGTCAGTTAGGCGTTTAGGCGTGTCGTTATCTGTCAGTTTCATTTCAGCCCAGCTGGGTTAAAACTTTTTCGTGATCAGTGCATACAGTTTTCGTCCATTCGCTTCGTGCTTGAGATTTGCAGATTATTACACTATATTTTGCGCACATTAAAGAATGTTTTAGTTTCTTGTATCTTCTTAAAGCTATTTTGGGCATGAGTTATTTTCGCATCATCATCAAGTGCGTTTAATATATGTACATATATAATATTTAACAAGTATAGGAGTATGTTTGTATGTCTCATCCAGCACCGGGTACCTGTCCTACACAGAACCTACATATATATTAAGAAAACACGTTGGTTAAATGCTAATGAATAATATTTTATTTCATACTATTATATAATTTACTTACATACATAAACAAAATCATATAGCCAGCGTAAATATGTTTGCGTATTAGCATTTTTCTAACTAAATATTATAATAATGTATTTATTTATTGAATGTTGGTTGATTGTATTTAATATCTGTGTATTTTTCAAACATATACATATAATTAATTTAGTTTAAAAAAGATGTAACCGTTTCATACATTTAACTCAGTTTAATAAATAAAATTTAGTTGGTGTCGGTTTTATGAAAAACATCAATTTGATAATTTTTTTTTTTTTTGTTATTTAAAGTGAAATTGTTAATAAACGATATTCAGTATGATAATTAAAACACGATTGATAAGCCACTTTAATTTACTTTAAGAATAGCATATTCTTATTAAATTCGGATATCTTGAAATCAGTACTGTTCTGTTATTTGTATTTAATCTTAACGGAATGACTGCGGTTCTGAGTTGTCATGTGAAGTGAGTGAGGAAAACACAACTTTTTTTCGTTTTCTTGGTTGACGAAATATGTACAACAAATTTTCATATAAATAAATTTTCCCAAAAAAAACCGAAAACGATATAACGTTATAGAAAACTATATATGGTTTTAAAAAAACTATTTGAGCTTGAGCTTTAAACTTGCCATAATTTGAAGCTGGCGAAACCAAAAGTTGTCATAAAAAGGTGGAAATCAAAATATGCAAAATATTATTTCAACAAATAACTCAAAATGTTAACCTATAGCCTTCTTCTTCTTTCTTTGCCCACAATGTCGCCCGTTAAAGTTCGCCAACACTTTGAACAATGGAAAACTATTTAAGAGCAAACTCGAAATTAATTAACGCCAGACTTTGATCAATTTGGCTAAAGAAAGTTCGTTCACAAATAGTTTTTTGACTTTTCAAATACTGGCGAATGTTTAAGATTCGTTATCGTGGAAAAAAAAATCCGGCTTAATTTTTAACTCTGTTTATAGACCACAAAAATGCTCGCACCGTCAAAGTTTCACCAAGGTGAATTGATTGCTTGAGATTTATTACAAGATTACAAGACCCATGTGAGGGAAAAATATCGTTCAAAATCAACAAACAGCAGGGCTGTATTATTTTTAGCTGATTTTCAGTGCCATCTTTAACAAAATTCATTTTCTTAAAAATATATTTGAAAAACAATTTACAAGTGTTTAGACGATTCGCCAACGATTTTAACGGCCAACAAGAACTCACTGTCATCACCAGAACTTGACAGTCTCCGCATTTACATACATAAATAGAAAAACAGAACAACCCTGAACTTGTTATACAATTCATTAAAATATCGCTTATCTTGTATTTGTTTTCTTAACTTACGCTGGCTAGCACGGAGATAGCATTTGATGACGAGGATTTCACAGCACGAGATCACAATATTATTGTGGAAGTATTAATATCCGCTTGGTTCGCAATATTGTCAAATACGGATCTGATATGTTATATAGTAGTGTTTATAAATCAGGTGAGTTAATTCTATAGACATACATGAATAATACACATACATACATATATAATAATATTTGTCATTTTGTTGAAAGGTGTTTAATGCAAGTTTAATATCGTTGCCTCTGCCCTTGATGGTCTTCCTTTGGGGCACATTGTCATTGCCACGACCATCCAAGACATTTTGGGTTACTCTGATCGCTTACACTCAGGCAATTGTGTTAATCAAATGTATCTTCCAATTTAAATTAATCTGGGTCAATTATCACTACAACCTGACAATTAATAATCCTTTGGGTATTGAGAAGTTGTTTGGTGTGGAAAAGTCCTCCGATTATGCCACATACGATTTACTACTGCTGTTGGTATTATTTTTCCATCGGTAAACCTACTCCTCCTTTGCTATCGCTTGCGGCTTTCGTTAAATTATACTGTTTAATACTGTTTCCTTAGGTTCATCTTGAAGTCTCATGGTTTATGGAAAATTGATATGTACAAACCTATTGTGGTATATAGCGAAGACGATTATGACTCCAAATCCACCCTGTAAGTACATATTAAGTCATTAATTGCGCTGCAATTAAGATTAAGTGATATGGCTACGAAATAAGATACATCAAGTTGTGGAAAATGTTGTTAACTTTAAGCTGTTCTGCACCAGGTATTTTGGAACGAAAAGAGATAAGGCCATAAATACGGATCCATATTCAAGTTCAAGTTCCGACGCAAGGGACTCACAAAACAATCAGGATTTGCATAAAGAAGTTCAAATATTACGAAACAAGAAGAAGCAAAAATTATCCATAATCAACAATGCCTTAACAGATGTTGGTACACAAACTAGTTTTAATTCAATGCAACAATCCCTTATTGCAAAATGGATTGTGACCAGCATTATAGCAAATTCTAGTCCCGATGATGTTGTTGAAGAAGTGAGGTATTTTTTTTTTCATTGATCCGTACAAGTGAGTTGTGAAATCTCTTGAGTTTAAGTGTGTAGACTATTTCTGCTTAAGGTGACTCTTCTTCTTCCTTTGGCGCTACAGTCCGGGGTAAACCTGGGCCTCAGCCGACAAGGCACGATCCTTAGCCAGCATCCTCCAACTTTGCACACCAAGTTGGTTGAAGTCCCTCTCCACTTGTGTGCGCCATCGGTTCCGTGGGCGTCCTCTAATGCGCTGTCCCACTAGTTCGGAGTCGAAGACTTAAAGTGATGATTATAAAAAAAGCGGGGGAGTGCAATATATTGCAGAGCCCACAACCTGGCTGGGGTGGAGTCAAAAAAATTTTAAAATGTTTAATCCTCTAGGGGCACCATTTCAGCTCTCATTAGGAAAAATATTGGGAAAAGAAGGGGGTGGGCGGTAAGATTTCAATGGCGTTGGCCTTCCATTTAACTTTTCCTAAATGACTCTTATGATAGGTAGAAAAAAATAAACATTCGCCCTTATACTTCAGCACATTTGTAATAGATTAAGGAATAACCTGTTGTCTCTAATCTATTACGAAACTGGCAAAGACGTTCTTCCAATTCGCCGAACCAGATAAGAGCCATTACTTTTCTCTAACAACTGGCCAATATTCAATACAATGTATCTTAATGGGCAATATAATATAATTAATAATAAACATTTTATAACTCAAGGAGTGGTACAAATCCGGACGACGATGCCAATTCAGAGCGCCGTAATTCAGCCGGCTCGGAGCGTAATAGTGAGCAGCGCTTAAGTGTATCAACCCATGACCTAGTTAAGCGTGTGGAAAATTTGCAGTAAGTACTCTTTAAATGGATCACTTCTGTCGTATGATAAACTCTTAAAACTTACATTTTTCAGGCGCAACAAGTATCTGTCTGGCTTAACGAAGTTTTTCCACAATCTGAGACACAAAGCCCGTTTGCCGTCCGACGTCTATGCCCTCATGTTTTTGTGCGACTTTATAAATTTCTTTGTGTTACTTTTCGGCTTTACGGCTTTTAGTGTAAGTATTTTTTGGTTGTTGGTGGACTGCTTCACACATCCTTTAATCAACTATTTTCAAACTAGTCCAAACAAGCGGATGGTGGAGTGAAAACATATTTGGCAGAAAACAAAGTTCCGAATCGCTTTCTTCTCATGTTGCTGGTACAGTTTGGTTTAATTGTTGTAGACCGCGCTCTGTATTTGCGCAAAGCCCTAGTGTGCAAAATAGCGTTTCATTTCATTTCTGTGGTAGGCATCCACGTTTGGATGTTCTTCATAGTGCCGGCGCTAACCGAAAGAAGTTTTTATGCTTCTGTGCCACCCATAATTTTCTATATTATCAAGTGCTTCTATTTCCTGCTCTCCAGCTATCAAATAAGATGCGGTTACCCGAATCGTATATTGGGCAATTTCTTAACCAAGAGCTTCTCCATGATCAATATGATTATGTTTAAAATGTAAGCAGTCGACTTTATATGAAAATGGTTTTCCTTTAAAATCCCTTTATGCTTTTCCAGCTACATGCTTATACCGTTCTTGTATGAGCTGCGTACCATATTGGATTGGCTGTGCACAGATACCACTATGACGTTGTTCGACTGGCTCAAAATGGAGGATATTTTTGCCAATATTTACGCCATTAAATGCCTGCGTCAAATGGAAACCGATTTCCCTGCAGTACGAGCCCAAAAGAAAGCAGCATTTATGAAATTATTAATGGGCGGCTCTGCTATACTTCTTATTGTTTTCGCCTTGTGGGGTCCTCTGACCTTGTTCGCTCTTTCCGGTGCCGTTGGTCAATCAAACGTACCGACAGAAATTAAGCTTTCAGTTCGCATCGGTTCATATGATCCAATTTATGAAGCCAGCACACGTGAGAGCACGTTCGTGTTTGATGATGCCATGTATTCTGCCATGAAGAATGCTTACATTAAGGAGAAGGAAGCCTTATCGTTTTTGGTGACCTATGATGCCTCGGACGTAGCAGCTATTAAATTGAAACGAAATTCACCATCAATGTGGAATATTGCACCGCCGGATAAGGCACGACTATTGGCCGAATTGGAAAGCAGTAAGTATAAGATTCTTTATGTCTGCACAAGTCCTTCACGTACACGATTTCGCTGCGGCGGAGTAAAATGCCGATGGTGTCGAGCGTTAAAACACCAGCCGGCATTTTGAGTAACAGAAAACTAATTGAAAGCTTAAACGAAATGAACAATAGACAAATCAGTTTTTTGCCCTTCGAAATGCTGGCGAATGTTGTATATTCGTTATGGTGGGACAGGCGATAAGAACTAACATCAATACGATCAATACGTAGGAACTATAACGATTACAAATACATTCTAAGATGTAAGAGAACACAAGCTTTCCAGTGTTGTATATGATTAAACCATGAAGCTGAATTAAAAACTTGGCCACCGGTCTCTGTAAATATGTACATGTTTTTTATCACATCATTTTACTTGATTTATTGATCATAAAATTGCACAAAAGTGCACAATCTGTGAAAATAATTGTTCGTATCTTCTTCTTCTTCTTCTTCTTCTTAATAGATGTAACATTGGTTGTGCGTTTGTCCTACGAATTGACAAGGACGCCTCCGGTCAAAAATCAGGTAGGCACAGTCGGTTCGGAGATTACATGGGAAATGACTGGCGATTATCCTGATAGAAAGAATTTGGCAGATATGATACGAACGGGCAACGAAAACGACACCGATGCCGTTATACCAAATATTGTACCGTTATTTATTAAGGTCTTAAATTCCGGCGATCCTACTTATATACCAGCACTTACTAAAATCAACAATACCAAACTTTCAGGTTGGTCATTTAATAAAACGCTGTAGTAAAGTTTGTTTATGAAATTTTCCCATCAATTCTTTTTATAGATTTTACCAATATGAGTATTTCCATGAATTCGGCTGGCAATACAAGTTTTTGGTGGGAAATAACTGATTACTGTCGCGACGAAGATCCTGTGTCCTCGTTTTGGAAAAAGTTACCTCTGTATGACTGTTCCTCGGGTATAGTGTTTTATACATTCAATGATAAGAAATTCCCCTCGACGTGGACATTCTTGACGGGAGGAGGGTGAGACATAAAAGCATATTTGAAAATTTCATCATCTTGTTATGCCTGAATTTTGTTTCGTTCTTTTTTTCTTTCTTTCGTTCTTTTAGCATTATCGGTTTGTACACCACTTTTGTGTTATTGGCTTCCAGATTTTTGAAGAACTTTTTGGGTGGCCAAACCAGAAGAATAATGCATGAAGATTTGCCAAATGTTGACAGAGTCTTACAATTGTGCCTCGATATTTATTTGGTAGGTCTTAGTTTCATTCAAAAGTTTATTGTTAAATTGAAGGTTGATAACAAAAAGATATGTATGTAGTTTAAGGCTGCAAATACCAGCTGCCAGTCATTCGATGACACGAATAATCGAAAAACTCTCGTATTAAACACACACTGGAATAACTGTGATTGGCTCTGAAGTCAGCTGCGATTCAGATCGTGCTAGTCAAATATCTCTTGTAGAGAACATCTATGTATGTATGTATGTACGTGTGAGAAGCTAAAATGGAAGCTATTTGCATTATTCCCTTTGCCATGGTTTGTGTCTACCGACTCTATCTTACTGTTAGATTGAGTTTGTAAAACGCTGGACTTGACTATACGTCATTAGTTATATAAGAGAAGAAGCTTTTCCTTTTTTGTGGTTTTGTATATCGCTAAACATATATTTCTGCTTTTAAGATTTCGCAAGAAAAAGGAAGGTTTTTGCAACAATATTAAGTAAAACATATTCAGCCAGAAGTCTGGTTACGATATCGAATGAAATACAATAAAACCGACTATAATTACAATATACATACATACATACATACATGTTGAAAGTAGCTGCTGTTGCATGATAGCGAACGTTAACGTTTGCACGTATCGAAAATCAGTTTTAAAGAAAAATTTTTTTTTTTTTTTTGCAAATTTTTCTCGCTTAAGTTTTAAAATGGACTGAATATAGGGTTCGAAAATACAATATGATCGTGATAATTCGTAGTGCTATTATAACCAAAGAACAAAACCCCAGACAATCCGCCATTATGTTTTCTTTCATTTACTTTTAACAGGTGAGGGAAGCCTTAGAGTTTATGCTGGAAGAAGACCTGTTCGCCAAATTGATCTTTTTGTACCGCTCGCCGGAAACGATGATAAAATGGACACGGCCTCGTGAAGAAATTGCCGATGACGAAACTGACAGCGATTCGGTGCGCAGTCGCATGAGCGGCCGACGCAACGATCATTCCCAGCCAGCCAATGTTCAATAACCTTCACTGACTGCATCTTAAAATAGAATTAAAAAAATTCAATATCTAAAAACGAATTTTTTGGAGACAAGTTTTTAAAAAGTTTCCCCTTCAATAATAACATTTTCTTCGTTTCTCTTTTTATGTTTTATGTACACAATCAAAACTTAAGAACGAACTGCCTACAAATACATACATAATTATTATATGTAATAGTTCATTAAAAACCAACTTCTGCTATCGTTGATATTGTTGCAATTGAGTTTAAAAACAAAATATTGGCTGTATACAAATATCTTTTTATTTTTATTATCACTTATTGTATGGATTTAAGCAAAAGATTTTAATTTTACTGATAAAGAAATAAACAAAAAAGAAATTAATACAGTTTTTTGTTTTTCCGTTAATTATTTTTTCCTCCTTTTTTTTGTAATTGCATGAAATATAAAATTGATTAAGAGCTTTTCTTTTAAATAATTATTACTTTTGCACGGTCAACGTCATCTTCTTTTACTTAAAGGAATCTTGTTCTGTTTGCAAACCGAAAAAAATTTATTTCAAATGAAAACTAAATATATTATTACGCCAGTTATACTACATAGTAAAGTAAATAATTATAATTGTAATAAAATGTGAACTCATATTCAGGGATTTTAAGCATTTTTTTGATACAAAAAACACTAAATAATATAATAGAATTTGTATAAATATTATTAAACTTAAACAACGATTAGATAAACAATTTATATGTTTAATATTATTGAATTAGTAGTACGATTTAAGTAAAAATAGGAAGAGTTATTCGTAAATATTTTTTATATATTACTTTTTAATCATTTTTTACTAATTGCAATACGTATTATTATTAAAGTGCTTGAGTATAAAAATTGTTAAAACTACATATTGAAGATTGATATTAATTAAAACACAGCACTGGCGCTATAAAGAAAACATTAATTGAGTTCTCGTCTCGTCCCACTGACTAAACAATCATGTAAAATTGTGTGGAGTATTTCAGGTTCTAAAACCACCTGCAGGAATTGAGGTAGAGGAACTGTTACACTCTTGAAAACTTTGAGAAACATCAAAACCAGTGTCATAAAAGCCAAAATTTTAAATAAAATGCCTTAATATTTTGTAGTATTGTACAACATATATTAATTTCGCTTAATCCAAGAGTGGCCGTCACCATCACTTCAACTCGCTAAAGTCTAATCGTTTGCCAGCGCCTATCAATTTTCTTGGGCGTTCAATTTAACACTTTAACAAAATCAATAAATTTTTCTCAAAAGCGGGTACTTAAGTGTAATTTTTCATGACAACAATGACGACTCTGGGAATAAGGGAAGATGTGAGGAATCGCAGAATAAAACCTGCTTTCAGTATTTCGTTACCTGAGAAAACCGCTAAACCATTTTTCCCGCTATAATATGTGATGTTTTCATTATTTCGTTGTTGCTGAGTTGCAGCCAACAATTTTTAATTTGTTTCATTTCGGAAAATTTTTCTAATTTGAATACAAAAAATTTCCCTGATTCTAGTATCTTGAAATTTTTCTTATTTATTTATACAGACTTGTAGTATTTTAGTTCTATTTAATAAAAAAAAACTACAACAATTTTTTAATTTCAACATGTTTTTTCTTTTGGCATAATAAACAAACAAAAAATTCAAATTATTTCTTTAATAAATTGTTGCAGCTTAACAACTTGTTCACTATTACAAAATTCATTTAATAGCTTCTACATTTTTCTCCTGCAAATTTTGTAATGAAATCTAGTATTTTGTTCTTATGGCCTGCAAGGGCTAGTAAATTTAAAAGGGCGCTAAAAGCCCACAAAACAAAACTTGTTTCTAAACAAAATGTACCAGTACAAAAGTATGTTCTGTTGTGAGTCTCCTCATCTCAATTCTAATTAAAAATACAATAAAAAAAACACGAAAATCTGGATATGCTAAAATACATTTAGTTGCAAAAAATCTATTTATTGCCAATTGTCTAAAACTGCGAAAAACAAGAGAAATTTTGGAAATTAATATTATGCAAAATATCATATCATGGACAATGGATTTGTTTAGGTCCATTCATATATCAATTAAGTTCTATATAAACAATCATTTCATTAGGTTTTATTATTATCTTTATTACTATAATTGGAATTGACACATTTTCGCACATCAAATTCATGCCTCATTAAGCGCCGAAAACGAACAAAACTAACTCTACATGTATAACCCAAAACGAATAATATTGTTTAGTATTTAGGATTTTTTTTATATTGTATAATAATTTTTTTTTTTGATATTTAATAAAAAAAAAAAAAAAAATTATAATAAAAAATATTTGTTTGGAAAATATAATGTTAAAAAAATGATTAAATAAATGTTTTTATCTCTATTAAATATTTATTAATGCATAAAAAATGGTACCTATTTTAATGTTAAATATTAGACAATTTCAAATAAAACAAAAATATTATTTTAATATTAAAGAAATCAAAGTTTGAAGTATTGTATTCAAATTCACTTAATCTGGATCAAATACCCACCGGAGGCAGAGAAATGCCTCATTTTTAAGTCGTTCTTAAATTAAAATATATTATACGATATACTCGGTAGGGCTGTCAATTTTAGTTGTTATGGAGTCGGCGGAATAGCCGCTCTAGTTCCCAGAGTAATCCTCGTTGTCACATAACAACAGTGGAATCTATTTAACTCGATTTGCACAACAATTAACTGTTTTTTTTTTTGATGGGATATTGATTTTCCTACAATTTATTAACGCCACTTCAGGATGGGAAGTATTGAATTTGCAAAAGTATTAAAACCCGTCCTTGTTGACGTTGTTATAAAACAGTAAATACTAGATCTGCAGGTGGGCTTAGCGCACACTGCCAGAGAGGGGTCTAGGTAGGTGATTTAATCCAATTATTTAATAGTACGAAAATCTGGGCATCTTCTCCAGTTGGCGATAGATTAGTAGTTCTTAACAACTTAAGCACTTATTATTTATCAAAGATGTTTCCAGTTTTTCATGGTCTGTGCAAGACTGTCTGAATGAAGTCTTCTCAAAACCTTAAAAAATAGAAAATTTCAAATCGCCTAATTTAATTATAGTATCATTGCGAAAGTACGAATACTTACTGCATTTCTTAAAAAAGAAAAGAAAAGAAAAATTATAGTATTTTGCTTAGTTGTGGTATGCAAATAATCATTATTTTATTATTATTTCTTTTTCAGTTTTTAAAACTTAAAGCTTAAAGTCTTGTAGACTTTGCAAATTTTTTCGACTTAAATTTTAAAGGCTTGTGAGCAAAAAATTACAAAATACAACTATTAAAATGAAAAAAAGAAAATAAATTAAAAAACTTTATAAAATTACAAGTCGCTGCCATAAATGCCACAAATGCAATTCGAAACTGGGCAAGTCAAATTTTGTATCCACACAAAATTTCTGCTACATTTTCTTGTTTTCCTACTTCTGCCAATTGCAGTTTCCGTGACGGCATTTCCTTTATCTAATCTTATGCTAAAATGTTTTCAATGCCACAAAAAGGCAGCATTCGCGCTAAACAAAAACCATCAATTACTTTGGCTTATTTACGTAATTCTAGTGGCGCAACTGCGATAGTACGCGAATTGTTGAGGTGGCGATGCTTTAGAGTCCGCCTGCATGCCAGGACAACGAACATTCGGCGACACTTCCTCCCATTCTGTAGGCGAACAGGCTAAAACACCTTTTGTGCCCTGCGACAAGCGTCTCTGTGTCGGCTTACCCAGCCGGTCTTCCGCTGGCAACGGATTATTCAGCATTTGCGTTACACTTTTCGAAAGACGTACAGAGTGTATGCGATTGTAACCGGAACCGGCAGGTTTGTAACGCTGCCACTTCGAGGACAAACGTTCCATTTCATTTGACATCCATTTTTGCACAGAGGAGGTACCCATGTCAAAGTAGACTTCCTTAAGAAATATTATGTTCGACGGCAACGGCGTTTAGCTCGCGTGGAGGCTTTTCAATGCACTAAAATTTCGCCACTCATTGCCTGCGTGTTTTATAGTCTTTAAATTTGCGTTCGACAGCCAATATTTTTGCAATTTTGTTTTACACCACAGCCAACGAACACTTAATCCCTGCGTCGGTACAAAATGCTGGTAATGCCTTATTTGTTTGTTTGTCTTCTCTCTTGTTTTTGTGCTATTGATTTTTAGGTAAATTATTTAAAATATATTATGTTTGTGGTTTTGTTTAGACTGGTTAAAAATGCATTAGACAAGTTCAGTTCAAGTGTTTTGGACAGCATTAACATTTTATGAAAGGGTTCAAGGTTGTTACTTAGCACACCTTTAAGGCTTCCATTGCACCACAAATGCAACCATGAATGAAAAAACAATCGCAAGTCCTTGAAAAATAAAACTGCTTTGCTGCTATTAAAAGAAAATTCGAATACTCTATTATTTATATATTTAATATGTATGTATGTGTGTATGTCCGTTTATAACTTCATTCCGCTACACCACAAGTTACGCAATAGAAACATAAATTATGAATAAATTTCGAGAAATTTGTAATAATAATTTTCGAGTTCGAGTTCGACTGAATTGAATTGTATAAAGATAAAAATTCATAAATAGAAAGGTAAATTCATATGTATATATAATAAATAGTTCTCAAAATAGAAGAGCTTTGCTGTCATGGGTACTATGAAATTTATGTAGATGGGCGTAGGAACTATAAATTAAGAAACTTTGCATGTTTCGTCGTGTAAATTTTCATCATTGAAATCTTCACCTTGCGTTGAAAAGGCTCCGCCTTGCAAAACTTTATTTACCGCAGCTCTGGCCAAGTAACCGGTCGTCTCATTATAGACGAAGGCATAGAAAGCAGTCATGTCGTTGTTGTGATCCTGTATATTGTTGTCCTTTAATAATAAAAAAAGAAACAAGCAAGTGTGAGAGCGCCTGTATGGACCTTTTTTCGTTAAACATTAATTAACCTTGCAGTACATGAGAAAGGCTTCCAATAATATTTCATCCAAGTCCAAGGCGTGTTTGAAGTGCAGTTCAGGATTTCTGAAAGCAAAACAGGCTTCATTCAGTATTTCCATCAAAGAAATGCAAATGGGGTGCGCTTTACCTGCTCAGAATCGTCGCTATAATACACAATAGCTCGACAGTAATTTGTCTTCTTTCGGGCTTTTCTATACAAATTAGGGCCTCTTCCACTAAAAGTGAAAAATTCAATTCACCTCTGCTCATATTGATTAGGGTGGGAGAAGCTGGCAACAAATGGCCTTGTGTGGTTATACCCAGAGGTGTACGCAGTAAAATTTCCCAGATTCTATTGTAAAAGTTTTTTGGAACTCTGCACAAACAGCCCTCCAGTTGACGTTTTTGTAAAGTTGTGAGCCTTTCAAAAGATTTTTCTTCTTCTTAATATTGTATATGTTTTAAATAAATAACACCCAAAGGACAATCTGCACCCAGCCGTTTTGAAGGTCTGTAGTTTGTTTTGAGTGGTAAAAATTAGTCAGGTTTTTCAATTTTGCAGAAAACGTTTAACGCAGCTTCATTCGTTTCGAAACTAGTAAAGAATTCTGTTATATCTTAAGTTGTGTTGGCAAAACCAAAGGAATGAGTTCGAATTCGAATTCAATGTGTTTTGCGTTCGAATTGAATTACATAAAAACTACGAGATCTGATTAGAGTAGATTTTATCATTTTGTTTAGCAAATAATAAAAGTTGCATTTTATTAAATGACTAAGAGTTCAATTAATAACCACCTACAGAATGTATTTGATGTTGAAATCAATTACGTTTTGAACTTTTTCCCTTATGGCAGGAAGTTACAAGGTCAAGCAATTAATTACTCCAGTTGGTCGAAAAGCGCCAGTGAAAAACTTGCTTGAATTATTATTATTTCAGAAATATTATTTACACCTCAAAAACGTTACCGTGACGCACAAAATGTCCGAAAGTGGGTGGAGTGAATAGGAGCACACGCTGGGCGCACATTTCTAAACAAACACTTTTAGTTTTTTTTAGTTCGTACCTTTCTTCTGTGGCCCATTCACTAACCGTTAGAACCTTTTGCAGTAAGATGCGCACTTGAAAAGGTGACAAGTTGTCGACATCTATGGATTCTTGGCCGGAAATCTGTAAATAAATACGCATTGCTTCCAGCACCCAGCCCACACGTATCTGGGTACACATATACATATAACGATGAACGATGAAGATTTAGAAATATGAATTCACCACTACTTATCGCACCGCTCTTACCTTCAAAATACCTCTGAACATCGAAGGGTTGGTGGCAATAAGGCGGCCGCAATACAACACAACTTCCTGTTGCAGCACGGCTTGTATCACATTGTAAGGCTGGACTGTGTTATACATGACATCACGAATTTCCGCCGGCGTCATGGGCTTGTCGAAGACCGTCTCCTTCTGTCCAATCACGCCGACAGTTAGTTCCTTGCCATTTACCAGGACTGTGGTTATAAAGGGACTAATGGAGTCTACAATGTGATGCAATAGAGACGAGCAGTAGCGTACGGCTCGCCAGTAACGCAGCGAACCGGCACGATGATACAATTGCGTTAAGGCTTGCTGCACCGACAGACCATTCACTTCAAAATTGGAGCCTTCACGATTTAATAGTATACCCCAGAGTTGGCAGAGGCAATACAGAGATTCGGTACTGCGAAGGGCATCGATAATTTCATGAGTTGGCTTCTGGTTGTAGAACTGTAAATGTTTTAAAATTAAAATATATTCATCGACGTGATTTTCACGCCAGGATTTTACCCACCTCCACAGATATTTTGTCCTCCGTATATGTTTGAGCTTTGGGCACGTCTGTCAGGGATTGATAGCCAATATACTCGTGATTTATTTGAGCAAAAGCGTTCTCTTCGTCCGACAAGTCATTCTGGTTCATGAAGTCCAAATGTTCTGTAAAAGGCGAACCCTTCATTAATGTGAACAGCACTTCAATTTACGTTACACACCCATACAAGAGCTACTTATTAGGTTCTGGAGTCTGCCAATGCGAACTTTCATGCCATCACAATAGCCCTTCTTCAGCATGGCTAACAAATCCAACATTTCTTTGAATTGAGGGTCACGCATGTGTTCCTCGCGTATTAAGAGACACACAGTGGGTCGACCAGACAAACGCCAATATTTACCAACGAATTGTAGCTCGGTTTTAATGTCATCAATCAACAGCGCCATATCGCGGTACAAATAAAAGTCTGACACTTCGAAAATTAAGGGATAACAGAGAACTGTCATGCCGCAGATACGATAAACCTTGCTGGTGCCCAACGAACCCACAGGCCTTGAAGGTCGACCGGACAGGCCAACTTTGCTGTTAACGCCCAAGTGCTGATACACCTTAATTAGTTCTGTGGAAGACCAAACCTGGACTGGTTCCACCTAAGAATATACATACATATGTATGTGTGTAAAGAGAATAAATAAACTTACACTCGCACTTTCGTGCGCCACTTACCTCATGAGGGGTTTGCGTCTGTATGCCATAAGTAGCCATCATTGCCTGCAAACGCATTGATTCGGCTATCAAAACAATTTGTACTACCAAATCGGTAGCGGTGCCCTTCAGGAGTCAAGGATTAAAAAATTATGGCAAAATATTATTAAAAATGCACCAGACTTAAACACTTCAAACAAAATGTTAACAAAGAAATTGGTGCACATGTAAAAAATTAACGGCAAAAAAATTAATAACTTCAAATCTCATGCAGAACTTTTTTCTTACGATTATGCATTCACAAGAGGGAGGGATCGTTTATATGCAGGAAATATGTTTGGGAAAAATCTTCACAAAGATGTATGTAAATGGTATTTCTAAGTGCATAAATACTTTTGCTGGGTTATCTATTAACCTATCAAAACATATCTTTATCCAACGTTTGCGGAGTCTGATATTAGTTACGAGTATACGTACCACATAGACAGCGGCGAGCGCCCTTAAAAAATATTCTGCCGCAAACAAGCACCTAAATAAAGAGCCAGCAACGCATATTCTTTGGTCCCTGAACAAAATTCTGATTGTAAGTGTGAATTTGAGAGCCCTATCTTGGACAAATATATAGAAATAAGTAGAGCACTTGTTAATACAGCGATTGTGGCGTAACAACCCTGGCAAAACACCGCCCAACCCAAAAAAACCAATTTGACAATTGTAGGGTTAAGAGGTTTTCTGGCCCATTTTCAAGAGTTCTTGTACCGCAAGCTGTAAAAAATCCCCAGCTTTCTTTCACCTAAATTAAGAGTTTTCCAAATTGCTATCCTCTATAGGACTAGGTTGTAGCGGAAGAAATGCGCACGCATTGTAAATCTGTTTCTTTCTGAAACCAGTTCAAAATCAACGCTTTACGTATTTTATTTTTAGCAAAGAAAAGTTTATACAAAATTATATTTAATTTAGTTTTGCACATTTAAACATGTGGTTAAATTTTTAAAGCCAACTGTTTTAGCAAGTCTCACATGTATGGTAGGGGTGTTCACGCTACAGCTATTGTAATTTTACAATACTGTTACTCGTACATTTACAACGATTTTTTTAAATTGTATTTCAATTAGGAAGCAATAAATCAACAGATTTTTTTTTTTTTTTGCCAATTTGGATTTTCTTTGTCTATTCCTATTTTTCCTCCCCATATTTGAACACTCGGATGCATAATAAAATGAATCATTTTAGGCGAATCAGAAATCCCAGTTGTAATGCAATAAATTGAACGCGCTCGAAACGCGATAGGGCCATTTTCTAAGGCGCTCGAAACGTTGGCAAACATAACGACTTCTAGTCTAGTTCTGGAAACACAAACACACAAAAATGATGGTTTCACTCTGGAGTTTGGCGATTGCTATTTATATATCGTGTGTTCTTACCAAACTGCAAAATGAAACACAACTCACTTAACAAAACGTATATACAGATATATACATATATATATTTATACTTACTTGCGTATATACACTTTTATATTGCAATAAATAAAAACTAAAGCAAATAATAATAAACAACAGCTTTTAGGACATTGGGAAACCATTTTTCAGACTGTAATCTGTAGTGTTGGCAAAACGTTTGGATGTTTTTTTATGTGTTTCCCAAGTTCTTTTGTGGTTGGCATTTTCTGCTCATAAGTAAAAAATTATATTATATTTCTGTAGGCAATTTTTTTTTTTTCTTTAGCAAATAAAGAATTTTAATAACTTTGTGAATGTGAATGTGAACAGCTTCTTCTTGTCCAACACAAAATTCCTATAAGAATCTAACTACTTCACTACATAAGAGAAAGAAGTTTCTATCTACAATTCTAACGATTTTGACATCAGGCAATGCCAACAATTACACAAATTACTTTGAAAATATGAATTAAAAGTATTGTTTTTATTGAACAAAAATTTAGTAAAAATCAAAAACCAACATAAACAAATTAAGCAAAGCTATTAAATTAAATAACCGGTTATTAATTACTTACAGTGCCAGGTTTAGCCTAATGGAAAAATATACAAAAATAGTTTATTAAAGGAATTATTCAGAAAGAAACATATACACTCATACAGTGGTTACGACGGCTACGTTACAAACAAATATAAAATAAATGGTTTTAGTAGGAAAAATATATGTTGCTTTTTATTTATATGGGTTTATTTAGTGCACAAAATTTGCGTACTACAAAAAGTACTACAGGATAAGGTTATAACTAAATATACAAATATTTGTTTGGGTGTGTGTGTGTGTGTGTGTGTGTGTAGTAAATGCATATACACATATTTATATAGTGTAGTATATACTTTGTACATTGCTTGTAAAATGTTTGCAGAAAACTTAAAGTATTGCACTTACATTGTGTTTTTCATCAAAGACCTTCCCCTGGTTATATTTTAATGATTTGGGTTTAGTTTAATATTGTTATACCAATTGCAATGATATATTGTATATGTTTGTTATAATAACGAGGATAAGGTCAACAAAAAAAAAAAAAAAATGTTGACGTTTTATTGCCGGAAAAATACCAGGGAAAAATAAAATATACAGAAAGAAATTGAACAAAACTTAATTCAATACAAAATGGACATTTCTTAATACATATTGTAATATCAAAAATTTTACCAACTATGAAACAAAATTTAAATGTGTCATACTGTCTGGGTAAAACTAAACAAAAGAATCTACAATTGCGCAATAAATAGAGGATTTAAAAAGCTGCTGGCTTTTAAACATACCTGGAAAGCGGAATAACGGCCGGCCCGTCTTGGTCTATTATAACTGGGTAAATAACGTCGTATCGGATCTAGCTCATTTATGTGCAGAAGACCAGCGGTCAGCAGTTGTGCTATTATAAACATGGATTGGCCCCATAGAAAGAGAGTTTGGGTGGGTGCCTTCAAATATGAACCGTCGCCGTCTGGTGCATAATACATGGTAACAACTGGGTCACCGCAAACATCAGCATACAAGCATTTCCTCAGTTCATTTTGATATTCTTCAATTTGATCGTTGTTATTTTTGAAAACTCCATCAATGATCATTTCAATGAAAAATAATGGCCATTCACATTCGTAACCTTCGAATTCCTTTAATTCTCCCGTATGATAATATCTAAGCAAACGCATACATACATATATTTTTGCGGTATCAAATTTTTATATTTTCAACTAACCTTCTGGATTTGTCTTCCATTTTGCTTAGGAATCCATCACGGCTAAAGCGTTTAAAACCCTTTCTGCTGCGCAGTCGGTTTATAACATTCTGCTTTGTTTGCTCTACCAAACTGTCTTCGTGAGAAGCAAACGCAGGAAACGATAAGGTTAGCAGAAGAGAGGCATCGACTCCCTGTTTAAATAATTATAATTATGATTTATATGTTCATTGGGGTTTTGGCAGACGAAAGAAAATTAGGAATAATACGTCAAATTAATTAGAAAAGTGGATGTAACATCTCTGACACAAATAGAGTACCAGAGAATAGTACGAATTTATACATCTCTTTGAGACGAAAATAATTCTCCGACGATAAATGTTTTTTTTTTTACTTTCAAGCAATAACTTACTTTCGAACTGGACTCCCTTGGAAGCATAGTTTCGAAAATACTGCGATTTCGGTTGTGAGCATCGATGTCAACATAAACAACACTCCAGGAAGCGCCCTTTTCACCAAACAAATTGCATCCGTTTATAGCTTCCAAGGCCGACTTGGCCATACCTTAAAAAACAAGACACTAACATTATAATAGTTTCTTTTTGTAATAACATCCAATATTACCTATTGAAGAAGCGTGTATTTCTGGAGTGCCATTATTATATTTAGAACCACGTTCCCACATACCAAAATCAGGTGTACGATAAGCACGTTCAACATAATAAACTAAATTTTGTACAACAGCAACCTCATCCTGTTTGAAAATGAAATTGATTTACATGCAAAAATTATAACAAATTTAAAACATAATATTTTAAACACTTGCTACCTGTGTATAGATAATTTGGAGGCCAGAAGTTATCATCTGTACCAAAAATATTAAGTAAAGTGAGACGACATCAATTTGCAAATGGTTGTAGAAGTCATCTGAATATATTTCTTCTCCAGTATGCAAGTGGAATTTGCTATGCAAAGCATGTTGATTCGATTGTCTCTGCTTGAAAAGTTCAACGCGTGGCGCTTGTTTAATCCAACATTCTAGAATTCCACGCATACATTTGACAGTGGACTGGCCAAGTTCATAGGATTTGCCACGATCATCATCTATACGTCGATAGGCTTGATATAAACTCCAGACGGCAGCGGCACAGTACACACTGTCTCGAACGGAACCAATTTCTTGATCAGTACTCATGACTGGGAATAATCCAGTTATGGGACTTTGAAATCGTAGCAACTGCCGCTTAACTAAATATCATTAAAAATAATGAAAATTTAGATTGTCAGTCGAATAGTGTTCTTAAATTTATTTATTATTTAAAAATATTACTTGATTAATAGATTTTTTTTTTAACTACTCATATCAAATATGAACAAAAAATGTTAATATTTAGTTTTAAACAATTTAGCATTTAACAAAAGCCAAATTGTGAGTAAAATAAATTAACAATACAGATCGAACAAGATTTTCGTAATTTGAAAAAATCTGAACCTGAAAATATCTTATTTTTAATAAAAAGAAAACTTTGTTTTTCATTTTGTTACGGCTTTAAAATTTGTTCAGTAACTAGAAAGTTTCGTAATATTTGTTTTGAAACCCACTTAAATGAAGCTCCAATTTTGAACGGTTTTATTTGATTTGTTTTTTGATTCGGGTTATTGTTGACTTAGTATATAGTATCTATATGATCTGACTCTTTTTACATTTTTATTTGTCAACTTTACAAGTGTTTTGTCTGTATTTTCTGTACTATGCTTTAAACAATCCTGACTAAGATCTAGGACTACAATAAAACGAGACAAAAAAGATTTTGCGATTGCACTAACGGGTAAAATATATTGTTGAAATGGGATTCATTGGTTGTATATTATCATTTTGGTAGCACCTCTTTTCTGAAGATGATAAAGTGTGCTTTTTTTAGAGTGTCACAACTTTGAGTTGGTATCACTGCGTTATTTGAGCACCCATTTAACAGCTGATAGTTGCTTTTTGTTTAGATTGCTTTGAAATTTCATTATGAATCAACTTGCAGCAAATTATTCAAATTTTTAATCAAAATAATTGTTCTATTCTGTTGAATTGCAGAAATCATATTTAAACATTAGTTTCATAAAATGTTCTTTCCAATAAAACTCGTTTCGTTGATATTAAAAATATATTGCCTTGTTTTATTATGATTAAAGTTGTGACACTCTATAAAAAACATCCTTTATATAGACAGAAAGCAGGATTGTAAATAAAATATAAATATAATATAAATTATATTGCATTTATTAAGACTAGTGTTTGAAAACAGTTGCAGTTAAAAACACTAATGCCAAAAATTTGATCGAGCTCGCTCTGAATTCCTACTTTAATTTTTTTTTTTTATGAAATATGTACAAATGTAGAAGTTTATACAAATATTTATTAATACCTTTCTTTGAAAGGGGCATAGAATTGTTATTTAGAAAACAAATTAAACCTTATCTATTTGTTATTCTGTTTATATACAGGTGTGAAGCCCGGTAACATTTTTTATATACATACATACGTATTATACATAAATATAGTAATAAACTAAGCAAATAAAGTAGCATTAAAAAAAATTCGGTTTGTTTGTAAACAGAATAATAAGCAACAACGACAAGCGTTGGCTTTAATTTGTTTACATCAACAAATTGTTTTGAATAGATGAATAGAGAGGACAAGTGAGAGAAACGATCTGAGTTTTATGTATAAAGCACGTTGTTAAAAATAGATGTTGAACGAATAAGAGCCAATTAAATTTATTTTTGCACAACGATGCTTCGCATTAAGCCACAATATGAAAGAATGTGATTTTTCAGACAAAAAGTTATATAATAAAAAAAAAAGATTTAATAATAAATATTTACTTAATAAATGTACTACATAAATTAGCAACATCATATGCACGCACTTACCAATGCCATAGTAAATATCCAACTGTTTTACAGTGTCTTCATAGTTGGATGTTTTCAAGAATTGATCCAGATTAATATCTTCCAGACTATTTTGTCGTCCTGAGGTAGATGGTGCTCCTGAGTTTGTTGCACTACCCGGAGTTGTAATGGTTATGCCCAAGCTACTTATCGAAACATTTAAATAAAGAATTGCTTTTAATATAAAACTTTTTACCTTTTGGGCGGATCTCTCATGGTAAAAATATTGTATATACTTTTAGATTAAAAATAAATTCTGCATTGGAAAAAAAAAAAACAAAAATACCCTTGGACAAATCTTGTAAAAGTCAAATATGACACATATCTGACAAGCAGCTGTAAAATTTTTTTTTTAAATTTAAGTATAACGTCAGCGACCGGTTACGTTTATAGGGTGTTTAAAAGAAATATAATATTCAAAAATTCTTTCTGCGTAAGTTTTTAAGCTGTGATATATGAAATTTAAAAAAAATTATCGGTATTTGTAGTTGCCGCTTGAGTCTCACTTACTTTTCTGTACAAAATTATGAAACATACAATATCCTTGTCTTAACTTAATAACAACCAAACATATGTACATATAACGACCATAAAACCTATATACATTGCTGTTTCATCGCTCTTACGCAATAACATAAACCTGAGCAGTAAAAGTTGATGTGTGTGAAGCGGCACTTAACAAATTATCCCAGAGTTCACCGAGTTTCGTTTTTTGCTTTCGACAATGCGATATTTTCACCATCACCAATTAAATACTCTTCAAACTACCCTGCACTCTTAGTTACGTTTTAATAAAGCAAACGTTGTTTGTCAAATTCCATGTGTTTTGGTCATTTGTATACAAACATCACCAGCTGCTTGAAGTGAACAAACTCTCTAAATGAGTTACTCGATTCTTGCAAAGCGAACGAACGTACATACATATGTATGTAAATGTAAACATTCTCTTGCACATTTAATAATAAAACGGAGAACACAACGATTGAAATCCGCTTCTCTTTCATAAACAAACAAGTGAAAGAATATAAACAAATGTGATTTATCAAACAAATGGACATGTGTGTGAACCTCATACATACATATATATGTATCCAAAATGAATAATTGGTAGCATACGCTAAAATTAAACTAAACAAGTGCGAAATGTTAGTTGTGAGCAAGCAGCAGACAATAAAATTATAAAGCTCATGTACCTACAACATTTAACGTACCAACAAGAGAAAAACCAGATTTCCTTGGTAAATTCTAAAGTTTTAAAAAAGCATGACAGCCAGTTGGTAAAGTCGAGCGGAAAGTAGCAAACGTTTACTTAAACGTAGCTTTAAGACTTGGTTGATGTGAAGAGGAAAAAAGCTGTGAATAATTATAATATAAAAGCCGGTATATGTATGAATAATTAAGTTTTGTGGAGGCTGTAAACAAATCAATAGATTTCAATTAACATTAGAAACTTAAAATGAATTTGTTATTACCCATCAGAAACTTATCTTTAAAAACACTTCTTAAGATTATTGTAGTTCAAGTGTGAGGTCATCGCATAAAGTATAGATGCATAAAAACGTGTTATATTTAGTAATACCAATTTCAAGGCTATTGTTAAAGTTTCTCAACACCTAAATAATTTTTCGAATCAAATCAAAGTGAAGCAAATATGTTCTTCTGACGTAATGTACATATGTACATAAATGTAAAAAGAAAGAATTGTTGAAACTAGTTTAATGAAATTAATATATACATTGAAAGCCATAAACAATGGAGAAAACTTTAATACTCATACCGTTAACATTGTTTGGTGTTTATTCTTGCGGATGTGAAAGCAAACAAAGCATTCTACCTGATTTACCTCCAGATCATTTACAACGCTACTTAAACACATTTAACAAAGTCAGACAGAAGTGTAAAGAAAATGATGATTGCCGCAGCTTTATTTTGGATATTTTAAAACCCGATGAAAAGGCATGTTGGGGATATGAAACAGACTGTGAGAAAGTTAACCGCTTTCAAACACCATCTTGCCCAGAAGCTCATACGGGCTGGATTAAAAATAAAGAAACTCAAGTAAACACCTTTTATAACCAAGCCGATTTTGGCTACATACAACATCAGATAGACGAATTGTTACTAATGTGCGATCCAAGTTTTATTACGGATTCCTCCCTAGAATGTACAAAATATTTGAGATTTTGTCGCGGAAGATACTTGATGTTGGATTTTCGCGATCTAGCGAAAAGAAAAGAGAGTATTCGTTATCATATGGATGTCCTTGGACCTGGGCAAATAAAAGGATATTGTAAACTTAACGAAACAAAATTGAGAATTGAATTGGATCACATGGGTGCTCTACAATCGTGGTCACCTGAACTAAGAAATTTTGTGGAATCAGAAAATACGCTAAATGATGAAAATGAGGAATGTGATATGTTTATAAATACGCCCACTTTTTTTATGAAAATCGATGCTTCATACAATATGTACCATCACTTTTGCGATTTTTTTAACCTTTACGCTACCTTGTTTGTCAATCAAAGCCACTACTCATCATTTGATACAAATACCCAAATAATTATTTGGGAAACTTACCCATACGATTCACCATTTGCTGATGCATTCAAAGCATTTTCTCATAATCCAATATGGACTCTTGATCAAGTTAAAGGAAAACGAATTTGCTTTAGGAATGTTGTTCTACCCTTGCTTCCCCGTATGATATTCGGTTTATACTACAACACACCAATTGTAAATTTAAAATCGCAATTCATTTTATTAATAGCATAGACTTGATTACACATTTTTTCTTTTCATTTCCTTTTACTTTAAAACTATAGATACAAGGATGCCGTAGTAGCGGCTTGTTTAGAGCGTTTTCGGAGTTTATCTTACATCGATTAGGAGTGCCTTTCGAACCACCAGCACGGAAAATTCGAGTTACTTTTCTTTCTCGGAGAACAAAATATAGACGAGTTATGAATGAGGAAAAATTGCTAGAAGAAATCGAAAAAAATAAAGACTTAATTGTGAATAAAGTATCATATGAGAGGTAAGACTTGATGGTTATCCTTATTAATAAATTGCAAAATGTTCAAAGGGTTTTCAAACATTTTTGTTTATTGTATTAAGTCGTTAAGATGAAGCTCAGCTTTTAAATATTTTACAATGGTTAGCAATTTAGATGTACCATAATTATTTCTTTGTGCACGGGATTGCAATTTAATTTACAATATTTACACCACTTTTATTTTAAAATTAATTCCCAAAAACTAGCAAAACTCCATGGAAAGGTATTAGGAGCATAAATCCAAATTTCGATTTAATTGAATAATTCCAAAATCACAAAATAAAATCTAATGTTGGTCATTACCGTAGTTAGAATTATACCGATCAAGCTTTATTGCGAATGCTACAACATGCCACAAGTAGAAGTAAAAAAAAATTGTTAAAATTAAGAAAAATACAATATTGGCTTGAAGAAGTCAAGATATCGACAGAGAGCTGCAAATACATTTTTGTTTTTTCAGAGATTTATCATTTCTGCAGCAGCTCAAAGTGACCCGCAACACTGACATTTTAATAGGCATGCATGGAGCTGGATTAACTCATCTTTTATTTTTACCCAACTGGGCAACCATATTCGAGCTATATAATTGCGAAGACCCAAACTGCTATAAAGACTTGGCGCGTCTTAGAGGCGTCAACTACATAACATGGGAACATCGTGATTTAGTATATCCTGAAGACAGTGGACATCATCCTGAAGGAGGAGCCCACGCTAAATTCACAAATTACGTTTTTAACATTAGAGAATTTACGCGTTTAGTTCAGAAAGCTGTCGAACATGTGAAGAATCACAAGGAATTTAAAAGTTATCAAAAAGAGGCCACACTTAAAGAAGAATTGTAGTTACTTAATATGTAATTTAATGTACTTACATTGTTTAAGTTTTTTTATTTATAAATTTATTTTATACGAAATACTTAATTTTTTCCTCAACTTAAAACTGTTGTTTCTTTCAATACCAGAGCATAAAATTGCTTTATGTACTTGAGATAACCCAGCTGAGAATTACCATACTCAAGTTCATTTATTATTAGCTATTTACAGCGTGATTCATGAAGTATTTATTTGAAATACTTTACTTTTGATTTACAAATAATCAAGCTTAAACACAATCTATATCATTATAAGTAGGATGACTTGTTAATGTATCTATGAAATATCAGCCCAAAAGCTATAAGTATATGGAATTAAACCAAAATTTCAAAAAGTTTGAGATATTGGTCACTTTGTTGTGTATGATTGTATCAGTAAAGCCTTAATTCTTGGTGTAATAAAAATTGCTCTGGCATCCCTTTAGCTTGCATCATATGTTAAATTCACTAAACACATCCATTGAAGAAACAGCTGCTTGTGTTTTTCAATAACAAACAAACAAATTTAATATTAAATAAGATTTTACGTGTTTGTTTATTTACTATTTATGTTAATTATTTATTGATTGTCTGCCATAAACGCTGATACCTACTACATATAAAAATACATAAAACTTGCCCAGTAACAGTTTCAAGTGCTGATAATACAACGAAGTAAAATACTAAAGTTTAACAGAAAACAAAGTTCAACTATGAATGCTAATAATATTCTATCAAATTGTATTAAGGAAACTTGTCATAATGACGATGTCGATAAAAGTAATTATCATTTATATTTATGTAATGTTTCTATGCCACACAAATATAGTCTATCGTTGGCTTCGGAGCTATTGCAATGCTCATCGGCTGATCAGCGGTGGCAATCTGAAAAATTGCCAAAGTGTTCAATAAGTGAAATACCCTCCCACACAATGGGAAAATACGATAAGCATTCTCTTGAAAGTTTTTATCGAGTTCTACATATACTGTGTACAATTCTTGTGACACTATTAGCAACAGCATTAGCCCGCGTCGTGAGTCAATGTTTTCTAACGGACAGAAAAGTTGACAGATTTAAAATATGGCTACGCTACTTAATAGAATATTTTGTGATCATGACTCCTGCCATTGTAAGTGTGAATATCGCCAATCGCTACGTAGAACCACTAGTGCTTTTAACTTTTTTGGTGTTCATCTTCATAATATGGCGCGCGAAATGCTGGCAATTGGCTGCCAAAAGAGATTATGAATTCGGTCGTAGACCGTATCTTTTCACACTCATGCGTTCCTCAATAAATATAATCACAGCAGTCTGTATCTTGGCAATAGATTTTAAAAGTTTTCCCAAAGAATTTCGTAAAACTCGACGCTATGGAGTCGGACTCATGGATGTTGGCATTGGAATGTTTGTGTTTTCTATGGGCTTAGTAGCTCCAAGACCACGTAAACTCCCCGAATCTCGTAAATTGCTCATTACTGTTGTCTGTTTGCTTTCGCTGGGCATAGCACGTACATTGGTTATAGCAGCCATTGATTATCATCAGGATGAACATGAATATGGTACTCACTTAAATGCATTTTTCACGCTTGGTTTAACAAAATTATTTGCGACATTTTTTGGATTTTTGACAAAAAGCAACAATCATTTACTAGTATTTGGGCTAGGTAAGTAATTAAATAATTAAATTAATATACGACTACATACATACATATATCTATATATACGTTGGATACTAATCTTTCATGTTTATAGACATACACACATACATAATATTTCAAAAACTAAATACACTCTATTTGAGTGAAAATTAAAAAAATGCTATTTGTAACAAAATTTATTTGTTATTAAATTTGAATAATTTAATTTAAATAATTAAGCATATTTATATTGTATTAGATTTTTATATTTGTTTATACACTAAAAAATCTGCATGTGTATGTAGACAAACAATTTTAATTAAAAATTTCAAACACGACGCAATTTTTATGACGTCACATTCTCACATAGTATTTACGTGTTTACATACAATCTTTACACTCTTCATAGAAACGATCTTACAAATGTTAAAGTATTCACATATTTTAGACATGTTGATCTTAACGAGATCATGCTCAAAACAAAGAACAGAAAATTATTAGTTTCATGGAACCGAAACATGAAAAAACTATGAAAATTTTATAAAACTCGAAACATGATGATAAATTCTCAATTTTGTCCTAGTTCGAGTCATTTTAGTGTTTCCACATCTTTAAGTGCAAACAGGCTTATTGGCAGGTAGTAAGAAATACTATAATAATTATATAGATATCCTGTTTAAATGAGCTCAAATATTTTTAATATGACAGCCAAAATTTCGTTTATTATTAAGTATTAAAAATTTAGTGCATTTATTTTCATCGAAATGAAAACTTAAATTTGATTGATTTTTATTTTATTTCCTTAATGCAATAAGTCTTTTAAGGCCAAAGTGCATTTTTATTCAATTCACATCGTGTAAGTACAATAATGACAATTAAATAATTTAATAATAACAATACAAACAATATGACGTATGAATAGAAAATGTGCCTGTGTATTATTCAAAGAACTGTATATCTTCGTTTGAAACGGCATAAGGGAAACAATGGCAAAACAAATCTATTCAGGTTTGGTTGATAGTTGACACAGATTCGATGCGTGAGAATTTTTATTAACTCAATACAATTTCAACAATTTCTGGTCACAAAAAAATCTTTATGACAACATTGTAAAAAGTGGACTTACAATAAAGTAAACATTGACCGGTAGTTTGCCTAAAATGACAAAAAAAAATTTTTCTTTCTAAACAAAACTGCTTTTGCTTCTGTTCTTTTATGATTGTGCATAAATTTCAAATAAATTATTCATATTACAAGTAAAAATAAACTAAGTAACAAATTGTTGTTAGTTAGCATGATGCAACAAATAAATATAATTATAGACTGCATTTTATAAGTTAATCAGAAAATATTTTTCTACAGAATTTTTTCACATTTATATTGTGAACCGGATTGTTTCAAACAGCAGTTCCAAAGAAAAGCGTTGCTTCCACTTTACATCATTTTATTATAAGTTAATCAGAAAATCTTTTTCTACAGAATTTTTTCACATTTATATTGTGAGCCGGATTGTTTCAAACAGCAGTTCCAAAGAAAAGCTTTGCTTCCACTTTAGAGCATTTTATTATAAGTTAATCAGAAAATCTTTTTCTACAGAATTTTTTCACATTTATATTGTGAGCCGGATTGTTTAAAACAGCAGTTCCAAAGAAAAGCTTTGCTTCCACTTTAGAGCATTTTATTATAAGTTAATCAGAAAATCTTTTTCTACAAAATTTTTTCACATTTATATTGTGAACCGGATTGTTTAAAACAACAGTGCTAAAGAAAGGCTTTAGAACAATTTTGAAAACTAAATATAATATTTTGTATAGAGAGCAGTTTCTATTAATATGAAGTTAAACAACTTTAAAATATTACTTAATACTCAAAATTACACGGTTTTAGCTTTTTGTGGGGACAATTAGGAACATGGCAAAGTTATTAGAGAATACAATTTAAATAAAAATAAATATTATATAAAATAATGAAAAACTTAATTTGACTGAATAAGAAAGTCCTATATTTTAGCTTAACCATACGCTGTAAGCGGTATGACATTGAGAATAGAAAACTAGTTTGGGATCTAAGCACTGTGTGATGACAAAATGCGGAAATAAATAATTTAAATAAAAACTACACAAAATGTTAAAATGCGGTTTTATAAATACTTAAATAATGTACGCAAATAACATTAATTTATAGAATGCTGATTAATTTATCATGAAATTTCCTATAGTTTTGGTTTATGATCATAACAAATTCAAGAAAGTGTTCGCTACAAATTGTTTTTCTGTTGTACTGTACATGTATGTACACATGGAAGTATGCATGTAATGTGTACATACATACATATGTAGGTAAATCAGTATTCGTGTATTTGAAAATAAACCACTTGAATTTGCATGTGATGCAGTCATATGTAATTATGAATTTATCAAACAATTTGATTAGCGGAAATTTATTACTAAATATTATCGAATACAGTAGCGAAAGTTACACGTGGTTGCCCGAACAAGGCCGTAATAGCAGCATTTTTTCATTAGAGAGGTAACAATATTGTTTTCACCACGTGTGGACTTGTCTTCTTTTTGCATTTTCGGCAGCGACATTTTAAATAATTTGAAAACTAATTAAAACAATTTATTTCACTTTTACTTATTTTTTGGCTATTAAAACGCTCCAATTAATATATCGATGTCTTCTCATTTAGAGACAAAAAGAAATTAAAATCAATTAAAAAATTAAAGAGTAAATTAGAATAGAGATGACAGACAACCAGGCAGGTACTTAAACAAATTTATATTTAAATATAAAATTTCAATTGTCTTTTGATTAGCAAACAGTTTCTTTTTATAAAACCAAATCGAGCAAAATGTATAATAATAGTACACGAATAAAATGTATGAGTTAAAAGTTAGAAAAGGGGCCACAAAAGCTTAAGAATTTTGCCTCTAATGGTAGTCTGATCATGGCTCCTGAATATGTACTGAGAATAGTTGTTGGTATATCTAATGGAATCGGTGTACACCGAATTTGCAGAGAGCTATTTGTTATGTGGCATTTCGTTTTGAGAAAAACTTTTGACTGGTTTAAAAACTATACTTGGATAACTAAGTTATTTACTTAATGCTAGAAAAATAATTCATACCTCTTTTATATCATTGCAGGAATTTTAGTGATACATGAGGCTATTTTGCAATGTGGAGTTTGGCAATATGTTATGGATCCGGAAATAGAACGTTCCAATTTTTTAAGTGCAAATCGAGAGGGCATTTGTTCTTTACCAGGTTTTGTTAGTCTGTATCTACTCTCACAATATCTTGGCAATTCGTTGCAGCTAAAAGATGTGCTTAATTTTGCGGAACTGAAAATTCTGCTCAGACAACTCGCTCTAACCAGTTTATGTTTATGGCTATTGGCTACATCGGTGATTTTTGTTACCGGCATCGCCAGAGTAACCTGTAACTTGGCATATATTCTTTGGATTTTAGCCACTGCAGCAACAGTTTTGGCATTATACTGCTTTGTATTCGATATAGCTCTGGATGCACTAATGCCTGCAAACAATGAAGCAGAATTGGATGTATCCAATTCATTATTAAGTGTAAACCAAAAATTACCCCTTATCATAGAAGCGGTTAATTTTAATGGCTTAACATTTTTTCTGTTGGCGAATGTTCTGACTGGCTGCGCAAATATATTTTTTGATACGGATGAAAAATCGAATTCACAAAGTGTTTTTATTTTATTCATTTATATGCTAATAACAACAACATTCAGTTTTATATTGTATCGTTTTAGAATAAGAATTGCTTAACAATACTCTATAAGTGCCGACTAACCAAAACTGAATTGTGATAACTTAAATTTTAAGGCTTTAAGTATGTATTTTAAAGTTATGTTTTTTTTTTTTTGTAAATGCAGGACTTATTGCAACGACATCATAGGCACGCGGAATTTGTAACAATATGCCCTGCAAAGGACTTGTGATATTGCAAATTTCCAACTGCCTTCGGATTTACTTTTTTACATTTCAACGATTTTGGCTCATGATGTTTTTTTCTTATTATTCTTTATGGAGGTGTTTTCTGTCAAATCAAACAAAAAGATAACGTTTTCATAAAAAGTTCATTTAATGAAGAATAGAAGTGAATGACTTTAAGAAAAAAGTAAGATCTTCCAATACAACTTAAAGTAGTTGAATAAATAATGTAAATATACCTAAAGTTGCTGATAATAAGTTACCCAAGCCCGTGCTTCCTGATATTCCACAGATTTACCAGCATCCATGACGAAAGTTTATTACACCGACCTTAATTATTCTCGTTTTGGTTGAAAGACAAATTAGTAATAAATATTTTCCTGCCGCAAAGTCATAAAAGCTTCGTAAAAATTAAAATAAAAATATAGAATTTTGTGCACTAACACCACATGCCACAATTATTTTTGAAAACAGCCATCGATGAGTGTGAGTTGTACGCATTATAATTTCACAAAAGATTTATTTAAAAATTTTTTTTTTTAACTCAACTCATAATAATAATATTGGCATAAGCCCTTCAAATTGAAGCAGATCTCCTATTGTATCGATTTGTTTTTGATTGAAAATTATACCTTAAAAGATGCAATGGGATAAATAAAAGTTTTGAAACCTATTTTGCTAAAAACTATTGTACAACAAAAGTATTAACGAAAGAGTATAAAAATAAATAAAAACATTTTAGAAATGAAAGAAGAACGAATATTACTGAATTATTGAATTCGTAAGATTTAGGGTCACTGGTAAGTTGTGCCTTTGAGCGAAGGTCCACTTATTTTCATTTTGTTTAACTTTCTCACCACATTTTTTTAAGTCTTTATTTAAGAATATATTTTTATTGCTTCTTGCCATATTTGTACTATATATGCGAATATATTTATAAAAGAAAATTAAATAAAACAGTTTGGCCGGCGATTAATTCATTATCATGTTGTGGTAAATTTAACACAGGCTTCAGTTAATAAAGCTTTTTTGTTTAACCACAACATAGTAAATAGAATTTCCGTACATTTTGCTGCGGCACACTACTTTTGTAGTTGAACCAGATGCACAAAGCTAACGAAGTCTACTTGGTTATTTACTTATAAAGGGTGAAATCCCCTATTGTTAATTAGCTTACAAGATACACACATACTTACACATACATACTTATATGTAAATATCAATTAACAACAAGTTGTAGATGGTAAAAATAAAAAAAACAAGTATAATTCAAAAAGTCCAGAATGTGTCACGAATTCAAAGTGATAAACAATTATTCCTACACACTATATTATATAAAAATGAAACTTCTTATAAATAAAGCATTAAAATATTATCCTTTATTTTGTGTTTTGTTGTAACAAAACAGATATGCTGTCATGGTTACAGTAATAGAGCTTCCAGACATCTTATTGATAATCACCATCGTAATCATGATCATCATGTGCAACGTGCTCATCATTGTTTGGCTTAAATTGGCAAAAGGAAGTAGAGTTGAGTTTTAATATGGCTGAAACCATTTAAACGAAACGGATAAAAAGGAAAACGAAAACAAGGAAATCATTTAGGGATGCCTCGGCTTAATCGACTGGAAGGTGATGTTATTAAATGTGCGGAATTTTTTATACATACATACATACATACATACTTACATATGTATGATTTTACGCAGCGTCGTTCAAGACTAACAAAAGCATTTGAACATACATACATACATACGTACGTACGTACGCAGATAAAAATTAAACAGAACACCTGAAATGAAATGTTTAGAAACCATAGAAATACGAGTACTGCAGCCAGATTGCTAAGAGAAATTACACTCTGAACAGGCAAACGAACACAGTTTTATATTGGCTATTGGGTAAAAATTCGACCCGAAAGTCGAAGGTTTTGGACAGAGCACCACAATGTGTTGTTGATTTCGGGAAAAGAGGGGACACAAATAGAAGAAGCTGGCGTTCACAAGATGACTTTCGATCAGGCATAAAGTATGTACAGACATTTGTCGAACTTACAGCGAAGATCTTGTCACCTCAAAAATGCTCAAAAAAATTGAAACGGGCAAATGAAGAAACTTTTGTCGTGTGAAATGGAATTTTGAGAAGTAAACTCTTACACTTACAAAAAAATCTTGCGCCCAATAATTCGCCTTCTCCCCAAATAAAATGCTGCACAAAAAAAAAAAAATATATATTTTTCACTGTGTTGACTGCGAATAGAAATAGTGTAAGTCCGTATTAAAATTTTTGGTTCATGAAACACAAGGCGAACAACTTTCGATAAGATATCGATAGACGATAGAGCGTGTAGATAAAGTCAACTCAAAAGTTTTATAAGCAGTTTAAAACAGTTTATTACTTCCCCCATAATAAAAAATACAGATAAAGCGGGTAATATGAATAAAAAATTAAACATTTACAAGTATATTAGTTCTTTAACATAACAAATAAAGCTCGAAGTTTCTAAACTTTAATAGCAGCTGGTATAATCAATGAAATGGGCAAATAGGAGAAATAAAGAATAAGAGACTTTTGTACAGAAATCGATACCAGTGAAAGCCAACAAATCAATATCAGTCAAACGGCTTCTGACACGAAACACAAATCTCAAGATCGTGAACAAATTTGTTGTTGTTTTTCATTCAAAATGCATTTTTAACTGAAGAGAGAAAAACGCATCTCAAAAAAAAAAAAAAAAAAAACGCGCTGGCATAATTGTTTTTATTACCGCTATTTTGTTTCAGTTTTTCGTGTAAAAGTTCGTTTTCGTGGCCAGAATTTATGAATAGCGGAATAAAGTTAAAGCGTAAAGTTTCGTATAAAAACTTTTACAGTCCGATTTAAAACAATCTTTGAGGGCCCGAATTGCAACAAGACAACTTTAAATAGAGAAATAAATTTAGAAAATCGGCCCACAAACGACGGGCTTAATTATTTCCCTATAACCTGCAAAAAAATACTAATTTGAAAAACTTGTGTGACATTTTGGTTTTTTTAAAATCGGTTTGCAGAACCCAATTTTAAAACCCCAAAAAGGGGGAATCATTACGGCTGGAGGGTTGTATAAAAATCAAGTTAATTACGTGTGGTATTTGAAGAATTGTCTGAAAAAAGTTACTAGTTTATTTTTAGTAGATTCAGACACATAAAAACTTAAAAACGGTTCTTATTTTAATGGTTTTTTGCAAAATGTTTTACTAATCAAACAATTTTCTTTTCAATATCACAATCAATAAAAAGCTTGTTTGAAACGGCAAATATTTTTCCTAAAATCTAACTTTTGCTCAAAAATATATAAGATTTTGTAAAAAAAACACAAACTTTATCGTGGTGAAGATAAAATGAACACATTGGGTGTAGTTGGTGTCGGTTCATTCCTAAAAAAAGGTCCACTTTGGTTAGCATGTGACATACGTTAGGCTATCAGATGTTCAACAGATTATCATTAAGCTGCTTTATATTGTAAAAAATCTTTTTTTTTTTTCTTTCTTCAACAGTGATTTTGCAAAAGATAAAATTTCTATTAAGAAAATGACAGCAATAACTATTGTCTATTGTCCTGGGCTGGGCAGATATTAAAGGTTAGGAAGTAAGATGTTAAAGAAGAAACACAGAAATGAGGAAACCGGATGAAAAGCAGGATATTTAATTTACTTAACAAACAACAAAACGCAGAACGAATAAGCATCTTAAAGGGATAAGACGAAAAGGTGCGAAGAAATAAAACAAAATTACCAGTTAATGCAGGAAGTTAAGAACAATAAACAAATTTAAGCAAAGTTGGGCCTTAACTGCTGATTAATGATTACACTTTGTGTCCTAAAGGACTTGAAATTGTAATTACAGATAAACAAGAAAAAACCTGTTCGGTTTTATTGGGAAAAGCATATAGTTGTTGAATAAAGAAATGACAAAATGTTGGTGAGTTCTAAAGTCACTCTTTTCGTTTTACTGAGCAAAATCTTCCAATTTCCAAATTTTATATCAAAGTTGTTGTAATTTATAGCGTAATTTGTGAGTGAAACTTTATTTATTGCTGCTTTCACATTTAAGTTTGTAAATGGCACAAAATGTCGAAATTGTTGCCAGCATTCGCACACTGAAGCATATACATACATACATACATACATACATACATACAGATGTATGTGTTATTAATGAATAGCGCGCACTTGTTTTAAAATACGCCATTCGCTTATTTGCATTCAGCGAAATATAGGCCAATGATATTGATGAAAGGTTTCTGCACTGTTTCAAAATTAAATGACTGCTCTGAAAACTTGACTACTATTCGCATTTGGCGAACTGACTTTCGTTACGGCCCTACTATTTCTGTTTCTTTCTTCTAAAATACAAAAACTTTTCTGTTGATTTGTTTTTGTTACGCAAAAGAAAACAACAGAGAAATTAATCTTCTTAATGTTTCACTTGGATTTTTTAACAGTTGACAAGGGAATATGTGAATGTGATACTATTACGGGTTTTAAATCAATTTGCGATAAACGATTGTGGCAAAATGTGTAACGGTTTCATGAAAAATGGCCGGCAAATTCATGTGAATACACACACACATACATACATACATATTAATGGTATAAATATAAAATCTGAAAAACTCAAACTTTAATCTGAAAAATGGAGGAAACAATTTTTCAATATAAATTTATTTTTAGTTTAGCGACTTACATACATATAAGTATGTAAGTCCACTGCCTAATTTAATTAAATAAAATACAGATTTAAATTGAAATTAACATTTATGAACTTTATATTGACAAGTTCATCTGTCTTTCAATTTAATGATTTCCGACATATCGGCATATAGACTGATAAATTGCTTTCAATACATTTCTAGTTTTTGAAATGTTAGCGAACGTTAACGTTTTTTATCGTGACACGGGCCCGTTAGCTAAGACGGATTCTTAGTACATAATTTTTCTTAATCAGCTCGCAAATTCTGGCAAGTGATATTCAAGCTCAACCCATACTACACATACATATACCATAGAGTCTAGAATTTGTCCATCACAAGAAGCAAATCGATAATAAAGCTCTTTTTTTCTCTAACAACCGGACACACATTTCGAAAAATTCCGACAGTTTTCAAATCATGTACATATGTATGTAGTATATTTCATGTTAATCGCCTTGTTTTGCGGCCTTCTCAATTTTATATACATATATATTTTATAAATATCTAATTTTCTAAGTGTATTTAGACAAATTTCAGTTTATTTCAATTAACAACAAAATTTTTTCTCTATTTTATAGGAAAAATTTCCTCTTGGCAGCATGGACCAAAGGCCACCTTTAGCCACTCACTCTACAAAGACGCGCATTCCCCTGTACGGAGCACTTGGTCCGTTTCCAGACGAACCTTTACTTTCCACCATAGATCGATTTTTGTTTTGGCTTGGATGTAAGCGATTTCATAATGATAGCAGTTCAGAACGTTCGTCTGGCGGGGACTATTGTCGTAGTCGATGTTTAGCGGAAAAAGAAATAAGTCCCAACGCCCATCATAATAACGAAACAGGCGAATGCCGGTTAGAAGAATCGCCGACATTCGTTATAGAAGCGAATACGGAAAACTCAAAGCGCGATAAGTGTTGCTGTAAGAAATTAAAGTTTCCTCAGCCGCCGTTATGTCACTTTTCCAATAAACCTGAACAAAACATTTCTGCGTTGGAAAATTCATGCCGAAAAGAAAGTCAACAGATCGGAAAACCACTGCGATCTATAAAACGATCGTTTTCGTTGTGCTCTTTGGCTTGCCGTAAACTGAAAGAGCAACTTAAATGTGCTGAAGCTGCACCGGATCATTCGCCAAAGTGGCTGTGGACAAAGATGGCGATTCATAGTGACGGTGTACAGGTTTATGAAGTATTCAAGAACTCCACTGCTGCTGCGCATCCCACAAAACTTCACACATCTAAAGCACCGAAAATAATTTTTGTTGTTCTACCAAACGGTTACATAATGCCATTTGAGACACTACCGCATCATTAGACCCGTTCGATTGTTACTGTTTTCGTTTTCATGAAACGCATATAAAGTAAAACATTGATTTTTGATATTGTATAAAAACTTTTGTTTTGCTTATTTTATTTAATTTATGTTCTAGAAGACACGAACAGTTTCTGGTCATGCGATCAAGTTTTTAACAAAACTTTAGTTTCAGTCATTTAATGAATGTTATTGTAATAAAGCCAAAGCAATTGTTTTGTAAATCGAGCCGATTTGAAAACGAGTCTTGGTTTGAAAACCAAAAAAATTTTACTTTGGCATTCCATCCACACAACGTGACATTTTGTGTTAGATCCACGATATATTTGAACCACAAAAATTATTTTTTTCCTTTCCAAACACGATATTGTGGGACAGGACATTTTTTGTTTAGTGGATTTGTAAAACACAAACGCCAAGTGCACTCGAGTTCAGTTTTGTGAACGAGTGAAATCGTTTTCAAAATTAAATTTTTATGTGTCTGTTAAAACCAAGATGGCCGCATTATTTGTTGGAAACTTTTGTCTTGAAAGTCCGGCAGTACAGAATTAACTCGCATGACTTCTGAGCACTAACATATATTCTATGTTATTTGTGATGAATTTCAGAACATGTGAACGGCTTCTTAAGAATTGCCTCATAAAGGGGGATTGACATTTTTAAAATGCTTGCTGTCAGCCTCGTGTACACGTGCTTGACGGCCAGTAATCAAAGTTTTGTGATTCGCCTTCAAGCGTCATCGCTTTCACTACAGCTTGACCAGCATTTTGACCCTGTCTATAGCGCTTAACAAACAACAAGTTATACGTCAGTTGTGAAAAAGTCTTCTAGCTTTTATATAGAACCGTTTTTTTTTGAACTTTCATAAAATTTTGACTACATTTCTATTCATAAAAATTCGTAGTATTTTAATAAAAATAAAAACTAAAAAATTAAAATAGAAGAATAATGACAATTTGCATTAACTTTCAAAATTTAACGCATCTCTTCTGGACCACAATTGGTGCCTTAGTTATATACGTAGTTTGGCTACTATATTGTGTTGCGAAGCAATATCGTTTAGATCGGGCAGTGAAACTAAGAGCCATCGCAGATTTAAAGCTAAAAATGGAACTGAACAGACAAAAGTTCGCACAGAAATTGGAGAATTGCTAAAAAGTTGTTTGCCTTGAGACTTCAGGCTTGCGTGAGCCTGCAGGCCGTGTGGCAGACGTGTAAGACGAAAGTGAGTCTTGGGTTCCAATGTTCCTACTGCCAGCAGGGAGAGTACACTTATACACTGCCGTAGTCGTACTATACTGCCCTGCCAAGTTGTCACGTTTCTCAGAACACGATGCTGCACCAGAGCTATTGTCAGTGTGTGTGTGTGTGCAAGTTTATTGTTAGTAATATGTGTGTCTTTTTTTCTCAATTAAATTTCTTATTGAAAATTACGGAAGTGCATTTTTAAGAAGGTTTGGATTGACAAACCTTGAAAAGATTTCTTTTAAGGAATTCATTTACCATAAAATCCCAACAAATTTTCTAAGAGCTTGAGAATAAAATTAAATTTCCTTGATAACAACCTTTCAACCCTTTTCTTACCTAAAAGGAGAACAATCTGACAAAAGTATTCTGCTTAACAAAGTGACAATTTATATTGAGTTAATGGTTAAAGTCATGGGATATACACATAATCATATTCATTAACTCGACTTGTATATAGCAATTATTTTTCCTTTTTTGCTCTCCCCCCCCCCCCCCCCCCCCCGTTAAATAGAAGATACGCCAATAAACCCACATACATACATACATACATACGTGCAAATAAATATCTGTGTAGTTGGAAAAAAACGCCCACCTGTTTCCTGGGTTGAATGGCAAAACAAGGGTGGTTGTTGTTGGTTTTGAATATGTTGCTAAACTCAACTCATGCTCTCTTTCAACTCAACTTACTCGTACGTATGAGCAATAACTTGCTGACGGACGGCTGGCTGATGATTTCGCTTTGATGACAGATTATATTCATTACCACGGTCTGTGTGCGTCTCAGTTGTTTGTGCATTTGTTGCCACAGCCATGTCCAAGTCACTTTGGTCTGTTCCACGGTGCGGCCGTTTCCTTATCTCTCCACACACAGCGATTTCAGTTATTTTGTGAGTAAATTATTATTATTTGAATGTTTGTTGTTAACGAATGATAAGAATTTATTTGAAAATGTTTTCATGTTGAGGCAGGGTGTAGACACGTTGTTGTTGTTGTTTTCTGTTGTTGTAAAATATTCCCACACAACGAACGAGAAGCATCAAAAGTTTTGCCGTTGAAAGCATTTTGTATGTCGCATGTTAATTATAATGTTATGCTGGTTTTAATTTTTTTTCGGGTTTCGGTTTTATTATGTTCAACATTCTAATAAACATTTAATAAAAATGTTTCCTTATTAACCGCAGGGGTGGCCTTTTTATGCTGCGTTAATGGCAGAAAATTTTTTGGTAAAAAATGATTCACGTTTTTATGATTGATAGTATTGATTATAAGAAAAGTAATTTATAAGCAATTAAGAAAAGAAAAATATACATACATACATACATACATATATGTATATTTATTATATTTATACATACATACATACATATAAAAGTACATACAAAAGTTTCCTTTATTTGCGATTTTAATAACCATAAAATCGGATTTTATTCATTAAAAGCCATTTTTTGTGAAATACGAATATATTTGGGCTGGTTGGATGATGCGTTATTTTTTGTATGTACGAAAGAATAAAAATATTCTTGTATTTAGAGTTTGGGAATAAAACAGGATGTAAAGGGTTCGATAGAAAACAGTGTGCATTAGTTACCAAAACGGCTCTTAGTTCACAATTACCGTTCGTTCCATATCTTTAAAACAAGATTGAAGGAATATATAATGAATAAATTTCTTTTTTTAGCCCAAGTTTGTTTCGAGATTCCTCAAACCATGACAAAACGCAAAGTTTCACATATAGGCAATAACATAAGGGTTGGCAAGTTGCGAGGATGGTGCTGTTTGGTCTGTGTAATTGGTTTAAATTTTTCTTTCACTGATCAGGAGTTTTATTTACTGTTTTATTTCGTGGCGGTAAAAGTAATGAAGAATACGTAAAACTCTAATCAGAGTGCTTTTGTTGGTTGTTACCAGTCACTTGGGGAACCACGCCAAAATGTCAGGGGTGTCATAAAATAATTTCTGTAATAATGTTTAGGGAGCTTTACTGATAGTATCTGCCTAAAATACCGGTCTAAAAGATGCTTTAGGGGTTTTTAAAAATTTTGGTCAAGATCAGGGTCAAATTGACGGAGCCTTTATGTATCCTTCTCATTAAACATATCTTTGATCAAACATATATCTTTCTTTCCGTCTCTCTCTCTCTTTCCCTTTTTTGTTCTTTTCACTCTTTTACCGGCTATGCTGGTTTTGAAGTGTCAGAGACTTTGATAAAAAAAACACACTTTTCCAAAACACCAAAAACAAAAACGCGCCTAAAAAAATCATACATCTATTCCGGCCACACCCTTTCGCGCATTGAAATCTGTCATAATATTCGTATTGTACACAAATACTCTCATGTAGCAGGAGCATCACATGTGTATCTTTAATATTATGGAATATTATTGTATATTTTGTTGTTTGTTATTCCAAATTGAGAGTGGGAGAAGTTTCAAGAGGCTTAGCCATTCTCGAGGGAAATTTATTTAAGCCGTTCATAATAACAATTTTTACCACATGTTTCATGCAAAGTTTCATAATTTTTTTCCTTTCGATTATTTACTGTGTTCGGCATTGAATTGATATATAAATACTTACATGATATATACTTTTTTGCCAACAAATTCTCTTCATTGCAAATTGTCATTTACCCGTTTAATCTTAAATTAAACAACAAAGTGAAAAGAGAAGAGAGAGAGAACTTGAAAAAATGGCAATCCATGTTAAAGTAAAATTACTTTTCAAAGGAAATGAGTTACAAAAACAAAATTCCAATTATTGTATATTTTAATCGTACAGTCCAATAAGTTCGATCTAATATGAAAACAAAAGTAAACAAGAAAACAATTACGCTCGCATGCGAAAGTGTTTATGTTCAAATCAACTTCCAGCTTTGGAAATCGAAAGCCAATATCCTGAGGTCAATTATGGTGGAAACGGGTATGACGAGCAAGAACATGTGGAAAAATCATATGTTGCGAAAATCTCTGTTAAACCAAATAGAATCCAAGTGTCAATCTTTTAACACACCCACTCAATCACAGACATCATGATATTCATTTATTTCATATGTTTGTACTTAGAAAGAATGATTTGTTTTGTTTTCGAGCCAAATTAAGTTGAAGAAGAAAATCCTTGATAACTTGAGTGAAAACTTCAATCCTTTGGTTGTGCTCACATGGTGCAAACTTTTCCCTATAACTTGTAGTTACTTTTGTGTTTAAGGAAAATGAATAAAATAAAATGTTTTGTCTTCTTATCATGCTAAAATATCAACGTCATACATTAGTATCGGTTTTTTTTAATAATGTTCATGTGTGCGATTGCATCTGTCAGAGCCTTAAATTAACTCAATCATCATTAATCCATTTGCAAAGGATTTGAATTTTGAAAATTTTTAAAAGATATTTAATAAGTGGCATTTTATAAGATTCAATTTTAAGCCAAACACAATGTGTCTGCCTGCCAGCGGTGAAGTTACACTGGGGCCTCGGTTATCCGTAATGCCATTAGCCGGCAACGTCGATTAAGCAGAAAGAAATGTAAATATTTACTCTATATACCGATTTCGTTCCTTTTCCTATTATCTTATTATCTGGGAAAATCGATTGTCCGGAGTGTTACCAGCCTGTAATTAATAAATTAAAAAATTCTTTTTAAGCTTCCCAACTGTTAAGGCAACTTGGGTATCTCGCAGCCAATGACTAAACTACTCTACTATGAATTTTTCGCAGGCTGATCGGCACAATTTGAGAAGTTTTCATCAAATAAAATTACATTCTTTCATATGGCTTAATTGTACATTTGGGTTACAAAATCATATCTTTAGAAATAAAGTCTTGTAGATCAATTAAAATTCGTTTGGACTCAATTTAGCCCATTATATGCACATATATATTTTAATGTTATTCATACTGAGCGCAGCCACTATTTAGTGAGAGAAAATCAGAAACATTTTTACTTAGCGGGAAAACATTGTGGCAAAAGCTCTTATCCCAAACATATTTGGGGCTTAATTCATATCCTCCGCAGCCTTGTCTAGTACTATTTAACAACTAATATTTGTTGTTTGCAATGTTTAAGCCCGATTGAAAAATGTTTAATATTAATTTCCAGGAGCCCTAAAAAAATGTTGCAAGTTTGTATTACTTTAGAGGGCTGTCGTTTTTAAATGAAAAAGAAGCTGAATTTGCTTAAAAGGTTTCAATATCAACGCCAATAAACATTCAAACACACGTCAACATTGGGAAAAGTACCTTTTAACGCATGAATGCATTTGCCTTACACACACCCACAAACACGCACACAAAGCGTTCGGGGTCTTTAAGGGGGAGTAGCAGGCACGAGTTCACGAGCAGAAATCGAAAGGAAAACTTATAGGACTAAATCAAAACCTTAAACATTTTGTGGTAACGTTTGCGATTTACTTGTTGTTGGTAAAACTGTTAAAGCTTTTCTTTTGTTTATTATTGTGGGTGGTAGACCGCATCAAAGGAATGCCTTCTATGTGAAATCATCACCCACATCAACCACCTTCATTTCACGAGTAGGAGTTAAAATAAAAAAAGACAAGAAAAAATTCATTTTATTTTTTTTAAGAAAAAAATTTTGATTTTGTTTTCGCATCCTTCTTCGTATTGGTAACGTTTTATTGAACTTCCTTTTATGTTAAAAAAAAACAAACAGACAAACAAACCAGCAATTTTATGACTTGATTTTCCCTTAAAAAATATACTGAAAGTTATTATTATATACAATTTTTTTTAGTTTCATAAGAAAACCAAATTGCTAAAAGTTTAAAAAATGTTTGTGCAAAATTGGAAGGAGTTCATACATTTTTATAAAATATTTCTAATTGGTAAATCATTTTTGTGAAAATAATTTCAATATGAAATGCAATATGAATTAATGTGAACTGGCCAATAGTCTTATTTATAATAAATAATATATTAATTTTAATGTGTTATTATGTTGAATTAATATTGAATGTTTTAGTTTGAATGGTTTTGCTTCAATATATAAATTTTTGTTCATTTAATTGAACTGGTGTGTATCGAAAACAAAAACAGTTCAGGCTGTTTTTCGAACATCTAAAATCAAAATTGTTCATTTTTGATAGACGGAAGCGGTCCTAAAAAAATTAAAAATTTTGATTTTAAATTTTTGGAAAACAGTTTATAATTTTGCCTTGAAAGTAAAAATATAGATTGAAGAAGAAACATCATAAAGTTATGAGTGTCGTCTCCATCGAAACGACTAGTACATGCTACGATACGTACATACATACATACATCCATATATCCATAAGTACGTATTTCATTTTCGATTAATGTTCCTAAAACATTTTCTCACACCTTTCACATTTAAACTGTTAACGTTTTACAAACCAATTGTTGGAATAAATTTTATGCTCTACGTTTTATGAAAAATGACACAAAAGCCAAAATGCCAGCCAGAGCCAACGTCGAAATGCATGCGAATGCTTTTAGCTTAAAAGTAAAAGTAAATGATATGAGGAGTTATAAAAAGTGAATGAAAAATATTTTATTTTAAGGTAGAGTGCACACGGCACACTTTTGTCAAAGCTCAGCACAAGTTTCGCAAAAGAAAGCAACAACAATAGCACGTTATGCGAAGATTAATGGAGGGAGGCGTCACAAGCGGAAGCGACACTTTTTTTCGACTAATGCATAAAATGTCCTGTAGTTGTTTGGGTCTTAAAAAAGCAACTCCTGGTGATGATTATTATTGTTGTCGTTACATATAAATCGGGGGAGAAATATACAATGTTGTCCACAAGTCATTAAACATTGAAAACATTTTTGTAAATTTTTCAGAACAAAAGGGAATATTAGTAATTTTTCAGAGGGGTTTAAGGAAATAAAAAAGCGTGAAATTAGTTTTTGTTTTAGAGAAAAGTTTTGAAACTTCCATCAGCAAAGATACATCCATAGATGTTATAGATTCACTGCAGAGTTTTCATTAAGCTCGTTATTGAATTGAATATTTAATTGGTGAACTAAAATTCTCTACAGAAGCGATTTTTCATAAACTAGACACTCCTTATAAGCGAAAACAAAACTCGAAACCACTTCTAGCATATTTTCACATTTTATAAAAATTTTGCTTTTTTACGCTCAAAAAAAAAAAAAAAAAACTAAACCTTGCCTGCCCGTTAAGAGGACGAAGCTGCCTTGGCTAGGGATCGATGTTTTGAAAGTAAAAGATAGAGACCTATTGGCACTATTTTAGTTATTATAATGAAAAAAATTGTTCAGTGTTTTAGCTCGAAGTAGTTCTATTTAGAGTTTTTTCTACTTTGCAGTACTTTTTGCTCTCAACGAGCTTAAGATCCGCTCAAATTAAGTGCTGCTCTAGGATTCATTTGGAAAAAGTTGTTGCCAGAAACATGTTGCGTTGGAAAAATTGTGCTGCCAGGTATAATTTTCAAAATATGAACAATTTGTTTGCTGCTGGTTTATTTTAAGTTTAAGTTTTTTATCACTGGTTTTGGCCAACTTTTCAACTTGTTAAGGAATAGTTATAGACCAAATAATTCTAAAAAATCTTTATGCAAAATCAGTTATATAGTTAATGGCTTCTGTTATCATGGTACCTAACAAAAGGAAAAGTTACTCTAATCTTTTTCTTTCCAATTGAAATTATGCCACATGAGCTGAAATGTTTGAAAATTTCAATAATAATTTTTAGGTCAGTAAAGCACTAAAAGACAGTGTCCTGATTTTAATTGACTAAAAAGCATTTTTTCTTTTTAATAAGTGACCAAAATTGTTTACCCTCGTTATACTAAATGTCGAACAATAAACACCTAACAAAAGGACTTTAATACAATGTTTTAATGAGAAAAGACAGCAGCCTTTATTCTTTCAGCTCATTCGCCGTGTTTTGTAGTGAAATACATCTGATACTTAATAAAATACTTTGCTTGCCATCATAAGTCACCCTGCCACCCAGAAATACATATTCCAATGTTCTCATATTAAATTTAAAGAATTTATAAATCTCCTGCTGCAAAAAATACGAAAATAAATTCGGAAAAAGGTGGGGGAGGGAAAGCGCCAAAGTGTTGTGTTTGAGAGCAGGAGCACGCAGTGAAGTACAAAAATCATAAAGTTATCATCTTCAGTATGATGACGTAAACAAATTTTTCCTAAATTACAACATCGTCACGGCTGTCAGTCATTTAGTTGGTTTGTTGGTTGCTTGGCTTTTAAGCACAAGTGGAAGGCAGACAAAGGACATACGCTCTCAGTGCTGCTGCCGTTCTTGTATGATGTTTGCATGTAAGAGGGCTTTTTCACTTGTGTTTGTAATTATTAAATGAATGGACGACAATGGCAAGAAATTCAGACTAACGGGCATCCTGTTGTTGTTGTTGTTGTTGCTGTTGCTGCTGCTGTTTTGTGTGAGTGCGAGTGTGAGCGACGACTACAACTAAATAGATGATAATAAATGGTAGAAACATAATTGATGCACTCAGGCGTAAGTGATTAGATTCATTATGGCTGGGAAGAGAACAATAAAAAATAATCTGAAGATGAATCAATATCTGTTAAACAAATGTGCATTATACGAGTACATACACACGAGATGATATTATCAAAAATTTTAAATATAAAAGTTGCGGAATAAAAATGTTTAGTAAATACGTAAAAATATCTCTTCAAAAAATGAGAGAGTGTTTGTGTGTCGAAACGTTTTTATGATGTTTTCAGTGCTCGTACAGGCTCCACTTTTAGTTCTAAAATTTATTTTGTTTCAAAGGAACTTTTTGTGTGTCTTATTAAAGGTACTTTTTTAAATGGTACTTGTTGGTTACAAAAAGATAGTATTTTAAAACCAACTTTTTAAAGAGGTTTTTTGAAGGACAGTTTTTAAGCGGTACTTTTAAAAGGTACTTTTTAAAAGGTACTTTTTAAAAGATACTATTTTAAACCCCACTTTTTAAAGAAGTTTTTTGAAGGGCAGTTTTTAATAGGTACTTTTTTAAAAAGCCCTTTTTTTAAAATTACTTTTTTAAAAAATACCACACATGTTTAAAAGTACTGTTTTAGAAAGTATCGTTCTGAAAGATACTTTTTAAAGAATATTTTTTTAAGAACTTTCTTTAAGGAACGGTTTCAAAATCAGTTTTTTTATAAAGTAGTCTTTTAAAATCATACGTTTTAAGTGATAATTTTTTTAAGAGGTAATATTTTAAAAAGTACTTTCTTTAACGGCACTTTAATACCAAAAGTTCCTTTTTTTCCATGGTACTTAAGATAAAAATATATTTCTGAAAGACGTTATTTAGATTGTTGCTTTTTGGAGATATTATTTTTCTAGTGCCAGTTTTTGTATTTTATTAAAAGTTTTCTACTTTTTTGAAGATATTTCTTTCAAATGTAATTTTTAAAGTACTTTTTTAAAAGGTTTCTTTTATAGCTTGTCCCATGATGTCGATGGGGCTACAAACGTTAACGTTTGATATAGTGGGACAGACTCTTAAAGTGGGCTTTGTTTTCCGAAAGCCGTTTGTTTTGAAAGGATCTCTTTCAATTTAAGGCAATCATGTTATTTTTAAATCTGTTTTTTAAATTTTTGTAAAATTGTACAACTAATAAATTGAAAAAAATCAACTAAAAAAAGGATTTCAAACAATATTTCTACACGTCTATGAGCCAAATCTGACACACTCATCAAACTCGTGTATTAAATACTAGAGGAATCATAGACTGATATTTATTTACACAACAGCACAAGGATTACCGGCTGACATCATGAAGAGCGGCAGGACAAACAAACAAATAGCAAACATTTCATTTTGCTTATAAAGCCCTTGAGCAACAATAACAACCGTAAATATAAAATCTCTTCAATCCGAGTTAAAAAGATATTAAATTTCAAAAATGCTTCAGCTCCTGTTTTCAGTTTTGTTGCCTGTTATTTCCGTTCCGGCGTGCGTGCTGATAGAAGTAGCAAAACTTTCCTTTGCTCAGCATCAGCGAACAGGGAGGAGTAAAAGAGAAAAACTTTTATTATTTAAACACAACGATTAAGGGTGCATTAACCCTCCAGTAAGACAAATAAATACTGAAGCAAACAAAAACAAAAACAAACAGAAAATGAAACAATATTTTCTCGTTTTGGATTTGTGTTTTTTTTTCGCAACTAATAAACCAAGGATTAATCTTCAACTTCTTTTTGGGTAAAATGTTGCTGATTTAGTAACTTGTGGATACAAAATTGTCTGCAAATTGAGTTTTTCGTTACTTTCCCATTTGATTGACATAAATGAAGAATAATCGAATTTCATTGTGGTGATAAATTTAATAAAAACCTTCGTTTGTGCAATTTACTTTACAGCATTATTTAGATAAATGTCATAAATTATAAAAAAGAAAAAGAAAATGTGTCAAACGAGGTTTGACAGCTCCACCAAACTCAAAGCTCCATTTACTTCGTTTCTCCCCGCTACACACACACACACACACACACACACACACAACATCACAAGTTTTCACAGTAATTAGTGATTTTTAACAGTATTTTGTTGTACAAAGTTCGTAAGCACTGGCGGCTCTAATTGTGCGAAGCTCAGCATGAAACCTTAGAAAACTTCAAAATAATCATTTTTAATCATAATTTGTTTGGTATCTTGTCTCTGCCAGAGGATTTTGTTTTTATTATTTTTGCTAAAGCTCTCTAATTACTTTTGTGTCAACAGGAAGAGAGTTGTTCGTAATTTTTTTTTCCCTCAAACTTCTTTTGTTGACGACACTGTTTCTGTGGGATTATTTTGGTTAAAGTTTTAGACTTTTTTTTTGTTTCTCCCCGGTTGTTTAACGTTTTAAAGATTAATGCGCTTATCATGTTGCACTCAAATTCAATTACGTGGTTGCTTATTGTATTGGCGTTACAGTTGTGATTTAATCGCACTGATGAAAACTTAATTAACAAAACTTTTATTGAAAAAGAAATTTAGATCACCAAACTAAATGTCAGTCAGTTATACGGATAAGAGGGTCGGTTCGGGCAAATCTGCAGTACAATTTTAATTCAAAGGAATGTATGTATCTAGATATGTATTGTTTTAGGGCGTATTAGTTTTAAAGTACTTTTATTAAACAAATCTTTTTTTTAGGTAAATTATTTGTAATTGTGATTTTTGTAAAATTTATTAATAAACGTTACTTTTTAACAGGTATTTTTGCAAAAGATATTTTTCATTTTTTCAATTTTGTAACATATACTTTTTTTTATATATATATATATTTTTTTTTTTCTAAAATATACTTTTTTAAAAAATATATTTTTCGAATCCAATACTTTTGAAACTCAGTTTTGGAAACGTACATTTTTGGAAAAGGCATTTTTTTCGTTTAAAAAATACATTCTTTAAAAAACTTATTTTCTCTAGAAATCAACGCTTTTTAAAATCCAATTTTGGAAAGTAGACATATTCAAAATCTGTTTTGCGAACAGTATTTTTTAGATTTTTTTTCAAAATTCCATTTTAAGAGTTTTTTCTTTCAAGGTTTTTTTTTGAAGCTTCATTCTATTAGAAGAAATTCCTTTTTCAAAAGGCTTTTTTCAAATTTCAAACGTTACTTATTTTCAAAAGTGCGCTTTTTGTAAAGATGCTTCTTTTAAAAGGATATTTTTCAAAAGCAAATTTTGCTTTAAAAGTCATTTTCTTACGAGTTTCTGTTTTAGATTGCAACTTCCAAAAAAAGTTCTTTCTAAAAGGTAATTTCTTAATGGTGGATTTTTTTAATGATCTACTTTGTAAAATATATGTATATCCTTTTATTGATATTTTTTAAATGATATCTTTAACACACTTTATTTTTAAGAAGTTTTTCTCGAAAACTCTTTTTCTCGTGAAGCACTTTTTCAAGGGTATTATTTATCTTCTATGTGTCGCAAAATATGTTTGGATTGCGCTGGTGTTAAAGGGGTTGCTTTTTTTATAATGAATATAGTACATTCGTTATCCTTTTTTAAAGCTTTTTTTTAAAGTTTGTGGGGAATGTTTTGCGTTTTAAAGAATTTCTTTAGCTTCGGCAATATATTTGAAATGCATTTTTGGAAAAATAGAAGCCTTTTTTAAATCTATAGAAGTATAAGAATTTGTTACTCCGCCCAAAATTAAAATTCTTAATGAAACATTTTATGCAAATGTTTGCAGTTTTCTTTTGCACAAGCACAAAACACTAAAACATAAAATTTTTTTTCAGAATTGTTTGCCAGGGGGGGAGGGGAAATACACTGTGGAAAAAGAGCAGTCGTTAACAAAAAATTACAAATCGTACTCCGGAGGGAGGCTCGTTTAGACAGCGACAGACAACAAAACCAGCGGGTGGCAAAAATACAACGAGACCGCAAAGCGTTTATTAAAATATAAAAATTTTAAAGCGATAGTAACATTTTACTAAAGACTGCTACATATTCATATCAGCCACCAGCACAAGTTGCTGTTATACTTGCGACATCAAATGTTCCCAAGTACGACTAGTATGTGTGTGTATGTGTGTGTGTGAGTGAGTGGCTGAGTGCTGCGGATAAAATGCACTGAATTCTTAAGTGAAATTGAAACTCAATTGGGAAGGATAAATGCTTTTATAGAGAAAATAAAACAACAAAAAACAAATGAATGTACAAAAACGAGCATGACATCAAGAAACATAATCAATGAAATGGTTTGAAATAGTGCTCATTTGAATTTATTCCGCCCATTTTGGCACAAGGCACAATGCAGTCGGATCAGGTCACGCAAAGCGGGAAAGGTGCTCTTGTCAAGAAATCTTTTACTTTTCTCAAATTAAAAATATCGAAATACCCGCTACGAAAATTGCTATCAAACTCTTTTAAGGATTAATTAAGGTCAGTTTATGAATTGCAGCTCCTTAAAAATGTTGTTGCCTTTTGCAATCTGCTCGGCGGAATTTTGGCAACACAGACCCAATTTGCCATATTTTGTAGTGGCTTTCACAGAGTCGACCTGTTTTAAACTGTATTTACCTGCATCCAACCTATAGCCTTTGTTCGATTCTTAATGCCACAGCTTTTGTGGGTTTTATTGGAATATTTTGCATTTTCCTGAAGTTCATCAAAGAATTCGAAGAAGATGCAGTAAATTACACACTTCCATATTTTCACTTTTAAAACCTGTCCTTGCCTTTATTCTCAAGCATCCGCTGCCACCTCAAACCCAACCAACTCCACAGATTTCAATAGGCAGCCGCACTGCCAGAACTCTATTGTTTTGAAGAGATTTCCCATTTAATTTTTTCCCATCTTCATCAACTTCATACGTTCGCTCAGCAGTAATCGCTGTCGTCGTTTTGAGACTTAATCTACTTAAATGTCTTTGAATTTAACGAAAATTTGTTTGCTCAACAAATGTTTTTCTTTTGTGTTTTATTTTTTTTATTTTAGAAACGCAAAATAGGAAGTTCCAGCCGTTTATTTGTCATCATCCTCGTCTGCACTCTTAAAAGGATATTAACAAGGATTTATAGGGTATCATCGAAGTTTTTTTCCCGGCATTTTAAGCACAAAACAAATGCCTTAACATGTTTGTTCCTTTTGGAGAAGTTTTGTTTTACACAAATTCAAGCAAACGCTTGTTGTTCAAGGAGATTCTGTAACTGGTGTCTTAGAGGATTATTTGATTAAAATCTTTTAAAACAAAAAGATAAATTCATGTAACGCAGTATATTTGGTGAAAAAGAATTTACATATTTTATGCTTAAATTGATTAAACTTAAGGGAGGTTTATTTTAATTGTAGAGAAATTGTTTCACTTTTATTTGTTTGAGTTTTTTTTTTATCTCATATTTTAAGTGATATTTTTAAACAGTGAAACTTGCCAACAGCGAAACTTGTCATTTATCGTTATAAAAAAATTATACTTATTTTATTTTATAATATGTGTTAAAAAATATGTATATTTAGAGAGCAGATTGCTTGAACTCTGCATTAGCAGGGGAATCACCAGTACTTTTGATCTAGTATGGCAACCCTAGAAAAGAAATTAAGAACGTTTATTTCAGTGCAATTGCATCAAATATTTTTACATAAAATGCTTTGGTGTTAGACAAAAAAAAAAAATATTTTTATCTGCCGCCCGATAGAAACTTATTCAACACTTCCAGCTGTTCGCTTAACAAAACAACATAAATAATCATTATTTTTGTACCTGACTTTCTGCAAAGCTCCGCTCCCCGTCAATTAAGCGCTACAGGTGGCAATTTGTTCCAAAGCAATAAATATTTGTTGGCAAAACAAAAAAGCAAAAGAAAGAACTATTTTTAGCAAAGGAAATACTCGGCGCTTAAAAGATCTTACAAAATCCAGCTAATACCAGCCTCCCTTTGGAAAAAACGTGCTTTCTGTGCAATTCTTAGGATTTTTTACAAAAAGTAGAAAATTGCCTGCTACTTTTTTTCTGATAAAAACCACCCAAGATATTAAGAATAATACGTTCTTATAACAAATTGAATTTATTTACATTTGTTTTGTTATGTTTTTGCTGCTCTTTTATACAATTTGATATCGATTTGTTAGAGAAAATTTTGAAAAAGAAAATTATTTGCATTGAAAAATCAGTATTTTGCAGTGTTTGAAGTTTTTCTTGTGGCTGAAATTAAAATGTTGGGGAATAGAATTCTGCTCTTACACTTTCGTCACACGTTTTCGCACTTATGCCGAACAAATAATAAACGAAAAAAATAATGCTCAAGAGAATATTGGTGACAGTGTCGCTTGGTTGCGGCGGGGATGAAGTGTTAAATAAACATTTACAACAACTTTAACATTGTGGTGTATTTAAGGGATTTGTTTTTGTGCTTTTGCCACAATTCCGCAGACATTCTGTTTGTTAACAAATGCCAACGATTGTGTGTAAAAAGTGTAAAATCTTTGCTGCTTGTTGTTGGCTTTTGTTTCATTTTCGCAATTTCAATTAGTTTAATGCATTTTTAAGCCATTTGTTAAATAGATTCTTATGGTCACTTGAGTTTCTGTGCTCATCTTCCCAGTTGTGTTTTCTGTGCTATTTTTTTCACTTGTCAGATTCCCAGCTGTAGCATACTTTTAGGGGTCATTGTTTCATTTCGCTTTGCAAAAACGTTCAGATATTTGCATTTGAATATTTTTATTCGAGATTTTAAGTGTTGTGCAATCTTTTCCCTGTGCATGGCGCTACAGTGGAGCAAAATTTTCATGTTCATTTACCACAGTATTTCAACAGGCACAATTTTCGGTAGTGCTGCCAATTCCTTAAGCGATTGACATAAAATGTGGTGCATAACCAAAGGAAACCGTAAGTAAGAAAAGTGTCGTAGTATTTTGGTTGCTTTACCAGCCAAAATGCTTTTGAGGCAGGCGGCATGTTGGGACATTATGTCTTTGGTAACAACAGTTTGTGTACCAGCCATAAATTCGTTGCTGCTTGCTGGATTTTGCTATTATAAAATATAAAAAAAAATCATTTTGGGATTGCAAAGTTGTTGTTGCTGAAAGTACCATTCAAGTGGTGGCCACTTAGAGCCAACCGTTCATTTACAAAGAAATACTATTGTACACATCTAAAAAAAACACTTCGAGATATAACTTTTATGCTTCACAATGAAACCTTTTAACAAAATTGTCTAATTTTTTATATGCTGAGGAATTTCTATATTTCTAAATCAATTTAGCAACTCTAGTCAAAGGCTTGTTAATTTAAAATTTAAAAATTATTTTGACGTAATAAAAATTTCATAATTTCGATAAAAAAACAAGATTTGAAAAACTGTGGAAAAAACTGAAAAAGTTCGTGCTTAAAATATTTAATTACATTTAATTGCATCTTTTTTTAATATTTAGAATTAAAATAAAACAAACAAACTTTCTTTGAAAACTGAGCCAGAACTCACAAAAAAACATAGAAAACGAAAACGTCGGGGCAGGGCATTTTTTCTTTTACTTGATGTATTCAAATTACGTCATTAGGGAGAAGTGTGCATCCAAAAAAGAAGAAGAAGAAAAACATACGACAATAATTTCTTCACAGATACTCGGCACGCAATCGTCGCAAGAAAATTTATTTGCTTCCGTTTTATCTTCGTTATAATTTTCTTTTTTATTGATTGCCCTGATTATATTACAATTGAGAAAATAGTATTAAAGAAAAAGGGGGAGGAAAATAAATTTGATACAAACAATAAATAAAAAATTATGAAAAAAGCACGATTTCACACTGGAAAATAACTGAGTTCTTCAAAAGACAAATGCGTAAAATAAAAAAGCCAAGTTAATTTAGAGACACAGCCAGCAACTTTAATTTGCAACAAACTTTGTTTGGCTTTCTTTTATGTTGCCGCCCTTAAAACAAAAATACGAAAAAAAGTCGTAAAAGTATCAAAGACAACTCATGAATAATTCAATTATTAACTTATAACAAGCTTAAAAGGCATATAAAAATCACTAAAACCAGCAATTACCTGTTGACAATCTTATTTTAGTCAAGTTCGGTTTTCATTACGAACTTCTTCCCTTGAATATTTTACACGGAATTTGTAGATTCAATTTAGCAAAGGAATGAATTTATTAACGCTCAGAAATAATATTTTTCTATTGTAGCTCTAACAAAAAATTTTGAAAATGGAACATATTCATGATTCAAGTCTGGAACACTTTAAGAAGGTACTCAAAAAAAGGACCCCATTTTTATCAAAGTACCTCAAGAAAAAAGCCTTTTTTAAAAACTACTTAACAAACATTTTAATTAAAAAAGCGACATTTTGATTTTGTAAAAAGTATTATTGGAACCTTGTAATGATACAACCTTCCTAATACTGTTCATATTCAAAAAAGTACCTTTGAAAAAAAAAACATCCTTTTACAGAAGTACCTTTTTAATAAAATACTGTTGGGAGTAGTAGTTTTTCAGAAAATTATCATTAAAGAAGTAAGTTAAAAAATAATAACCCTTTAAAAAAAACAAGTTTCATAATAGAACATTAAATAGAAAGTACTGCCTTGAAAATTATATCTTTGGAAAAATCTATACTTAAAATACCCGTTGAAAAGTACCATTTAAAAACGTATCTTTCAAAAACTCAACCTTCAAATAAATATATTTTTAAGAAAGTTTCTTTTAAAAACTTACCTTCTAAAAAATGTACTTTGTAAGAAGCGTAATTTTCAAAAAAGACGCATTTAAAAATGGTATATTCTGGAAAAAGTACCTTTTGAAAATAGTATTTTATAAAAAGTATCTTTTAAAAGAAATTAACTTTTAAATAAAGCACCTTTTAAAAATAGGGCCTTTTTAAAAAAACAGAACCCTTTAAAAAAGTATTTATTATGACAAGTAACTTTTAAAAAAGTACCTTTAAATAAATGACTTTTTGAAAAATTATAAAAATTACCTTCTCAAAAAGCACTTGTTAAAAAAGTACCTTCAAAGAAAATAAAACTATAATAAAATAATGTGCAAAAAAGTTCTTAGTTTAAAAATACCTTTTAGGAAATCATATTAAGAACCAATTCTTTTCCATTCCAATGTTTTGCTTTGACTGGTTTGACTCTATTTTCCTCGCCAGGGGGTGCTTTGGCGTATAAAAATCACTTGAATATTTTTGCCTCGTACAAGAGTACGTGCTTCAAGCCATCAGCCAGTTGTGTGAAATTAAGGTAAAACAGCTGGAACATGTGCGTATGTGTGTGTGTGTGTGTGTGGAAACAAATTCATTTTGCTGAAAATTATCCGCAATACACAAATAACGAAGAATGCAAAAAGAATTAAATGAAATTCCCACAGGTCATATAAAATTTATTAAGTGGCAATTCACACCGTGTTGCTACAACTTGCAACATGTTTTGAGATGAAAACGATAACAAATAATGATTTTCAAATGCTAAGTCGAAAGATTTCTTGTTGACTTTTTGAAAACAAATGGAATTGCTGTAGATGTGTGGCAAGTTAGAGTATTTAAATGTTGTAATTAATTAAAGGAGTTTATTGGTAGATTTTTTACAATATGTTTAAACTTAATCAGCTGCAAATGGGTTATATTATTAACCAAAGTTGCCCGTCAGTACTTAATACTTACGGAAACTAAAGCTCTTGAAACTGTGCAAGATGTTACAGGATTTTACCCGTTAATATGTTGCTCTTATATTTTAGCTGGAATGAATATGAGTTTGTGAGTGTGTTTATCCCAAATGGGGACGTTTATTTGCTCCAAAATATGCAATTTATGATGAGTCTATAGTCCCCCATCTCTTGGCACGACTACATACATACGACATACGAGTATCGACAAAAGTGTTTTTTTCCTTTAAGGATTGAGAAAAACGCCTCAACTTGCCAAATATACTCTGATTTCTTTGTTTCCACAAATTACATCAGTGTTTATGTAATTAAATTTGCTTTACGTTGAAAACTTTTCAATTAACTTTCAAATTCAATTAATTTACCGAAAAACAAAACGTCTATTACAACTTGAATGTCGACCGTCAACATAAACGCAAACCCATATTGTTTATAAAACCCTGCGAAGTTGAAGCCTTAAATTCAATTAATGTCAAGTGCTGCTGTTCAGTTATGAATAGATACAGATACAGGAACACAGCACAGCAGACTTTCGCCAGATCTAAAAAAACACCTGAACATGTTCATGGATGTGACAAAACACCCGGATAATGATAGAAAACAAGACTTTCGATGGTCCATTCACACTTCATCATCATCATCAAGAGCAACATTTGACTGGATGGAATAAGTATAACGATAATTCCCAAGGTACGAGAGCGCACTTTTGTTTTAAGATTTTTCCAAAGGACAAATATTGAGAGGAGATGTGCAAGTAAGACACGGGGAATATGAATGTGCCGATGCAGGGAAATCGCAAATATGTTTAGGAAACGTGTTTCATTCATATATGAAAATAATAGCGGCTCTCACGCGTCGTATTAAAGTACTATTGTAGAGCTTGTACATATTGTAGATTTAGTAAGTCTTGACAACAACAAATTTATACATTTTTAATTTACTAAATTAACAGCCTCTACAATACCAAAAACAGTAGTAGATTTACTAAGCGTAGTAAGTTCACTTATTTACCAGTATGAGACAGCTGGCAGATTTGGCGCCGCATTGTTTTTTGTTTTTGCTGTCATAAATATTTTTTAAAGTTAAAAAACGGAAAATACCAAAAAATGGAAAGTACTAATGAAGCATTTAGAAGAAAACGTGGAAGAGTTGCAATAAAAAATGGGCTGATGAGGATTGCTCGAATTTTTACAGGAGCATCCAGAATTAACATTGTTAACAAATAAATATGTATGTATATCGTTAAGTAAGTAACGAAGTGGCGAAGTAGTTGATAGCGGCTGCATGAACTTTAATGATGAGTATCATGGATGTAGAACATATACAAAAACTAATACTTTCGGAGGGGGTTTCCGATAATACGATGTGTAATACTTAGACCATATAGCAGTTGATTACTCAGAGGGTGAGCAGTTAGATTAGAACCGCAGCATGTTTGTCTAAAATGTAAGTTACTACATCATCATAAATCATAATAATTTCTGGTAAAGCTTGAGTTGAACTTAAGCCTGATGAAAACTTTCTATATCAACGTTATATTAATGTTAACAAAAATGTTCAAGCCTAAAAAATGGCCAAGAACAAAGTATAAGTATGAGAAAACTCCTGCCCAAATATATATGGAAATATAAATTCCATAAACACTGGTCGCCTGTCATTAGACTGGATTAACTTTTATGTAGTTTGTTTGTGTTTCTTGTCTTCATTTTCCAACATATATTAATATTTTGTTTTAAATGTTGTGCCTGTTTTTACATACTTTGTAAACAACTTCTGGGCATATAATTTTTCGATCAAGAGATCAGCAAACAATTACTTTGTCATAACACGTGCTGCATTTGCATTTGCATTTGTACTCAAAGTCCTTTAGTACTGTCAGATAACGAGTATATTGGGTAGGAGTAAAAATAACTGAACTTTCGTTAAGCAAAGATGGCATAAATGACGCACCAAGCGATGAGGGTCTTTGCAGGCTATTTGTGCAGTGAGTTAGAGTAGTTTTAATTCTATTTATCGCCCTGCTAGAGAAGCAATTTGGATGTGGGTTTGCCATACTGATTTCTTAATCTTTATCGAATTGTTCATAGAAAAGTTTTCCGCATGTGTGATTTGCTGTCCTAAACTTCTTGTTATAGGCTTTCAGTCGATTCTTACGTTATGCTCGTTTATATGATTGCAGCACTTTCCTCTCCTTTGCGTGTTACCATTTGTTCGTCTGGGGAGATTGTCCTTTCTCGTGGTAGATAACTTTAGCTCACGACGCATCTTTGCCGGCAAATAAAGTTATCAGAAATCCTTATCCAAATTTTTTGCAGCTTATAACAGTTCGGCATAGTCAGTCCATTTGGCATTTTCTAATAATAATAAAGTTTTATAAAAACCACTTTTTTGGAATTCTTTCATGAAGTGTCATAGAAAATACTTTTCCATAAATTTAATACTCTGCGCAGCAATAAGCATTATTTTCGAATAAGGATTCTTTAAACATTCTCAAACTTTGCCATTCAAATGCTGCACGAGGGTGTCTTCTTAGGATTTTACAGTTTTTCATTAATCGCTTTTGTTTAAACTTTTTTTTTTGGGTTTTGCTGAGTATTTATTGAAAAAAGAAAAACTGTTTGCTTTTTATTTTCATTAAATTTTATGAACGCTCTTCGCTCAGACTCTGCCTCAGCCTTCTCTACGGGGTTTACAATGTGCTGATGGGCTCTTCAAATAGAAAATTGTATCTATTAAGTATCGTTTTCTATTCAAAAGAGGCGTTTTATTTGCCCGGCAAGTGTTTTCTTTTTCGTTTTTGTATTTATTGTTGTTTTGTTTCGAAAAGTTCTTTCTGCTGGCTGTCTGCGTGCGGTGTTTTGGTCCGTTATTTGTAATTAACGTTTCAATTTTGTTTTTTAGCATTTTAGTGTTTGTCTAAGTTTGGTAAATAAATCTTACGCCTTCAGTGTACTGTTGACATATGTAAATTTTCTGCATTATTTGGAAATTGTTCAATTTTATGCGAGAAGTGTTGCTGCTTACGATGGCAACAAATGAATTTGGTGGATGTGTGTTTGTTTGCACTTCTTTTGGGGACATCGACTAGATACGAGCACTTGGCACAAATAACCTTTAAACAGAGGATATTGTTGTTGCATTTAAAGGAAATTCTTTCAACTACTGCATGCGGTATTGGAATCTAACAAATTTTTTTTTTTAACAAACCTCAAAAGGCACAAAATCTGCTGCAGAAAAGGTTTAAATAGGAATGCCAATTGTCAAATTCCTATTTCTTGTTTTGTAAAGTTTTATAAATTTTTTAATAAAATATATTATAAAAAAGCTTAAAAAAAGCAAGTTCAATAAGTCAACTAACGGAAAACTGAGATGTCGGTATACAGTTCCAAAAAGAAGCTGGTACCCAATATTAAAATCCAAAGTGCAAATAGGTTTTCACCTCTACTGACAATCAGGGTAGTAGCTACGACATATCGGCATACAGACAGCTGGAAATCACACACATTTTGTGATTTATTATAATTTGTGAAGCTTTAAAATAAATTATAAACTCAATTCTATCAGAAAGATTTGCGTTAATCAATTGGGCTAGAGATATTTAATATTTTTCAAATTTTCCTCATTCTTTTGAGTATTTTGTTAACAATAAAAAGAATTGGTCAAACTTCATATTAACCAATTCAGATCAGTTACGAAATATTATTGGTAATTATAATAACGTGTAAGTCTGTTCAAAATGAAGTGGCTGAAAACCGTATGAAAAATTTTAAACGCCATGTCTTCTTCCTTATAATGCTAAATTGTGATCGGGGAAAGGAACCCCTCGACGTACCTAAAAATGCCTATAAGTCGCAATTTCAACCAGACAGTACCAAATCGTAATGAGATCCGCACTTAGTTTGTCGCACAGTACATTCTGGATTCGCGGATTCTAATTTAAAGCTTGAGAAGTAATTGCTTTTTAGCGTAGTACTAATTTTCTGGTTTAATGATAATTCGTGCTGCAGGCAACAATTTTTACAAAATGCAAAAGTTTTGTAACCATGATTTGAATAGAAACAGGTATGATTTTTTTTATATTTACTCTTAATTTTATTGTAAATAATTTCTGAGAAGTCGGAGAACAAAACGTACTATTTTGAGATTTGTTTTTTTATCAAATTTATTTTTTTTTCGTTTAGAAATTTTTCTTCGCTTTTCTTCAAAACGTGTTGTTGGTGTTCTTCAAATTCTCCAGAATTTATAATAATAATTACTTAATATTGTAATTGCATATTATTATTTTAAATGCACTCAGAAAAAAACAACAACAATAAAACTAGATTTAAAAGAAAACTTATTTCACCGGGCATTAAAAAACATGTTCTACACAATTATAGTTCAGTTTTTTTTTTGAATAAAAAGGAGCAGTAAAACTAAATTTGTTAAATCTTATAAAAAATGTTGTTAGTGCCATATTTTTCTTTGAGTGCATTTTTGTTTTGTTAATTTATTGATGTGTTATGATTATAGACAACAAAATCCTTAATATTAGTTTAAAATTCCAATCTACTTAAGAAAAGATATGAATTGATATGGTTTTTCGGTTGATATTTTCTCTTGGTTGTTGAATATGTATGTTGATTTTTTAGGCTGTCATTCCAGCAAATTCCAGCTTTCGAACAAGGACATCGATCGCATCTAAACTATTTTGCGATATTTCTTGTGTTTTTGTATATAGAACCACAGTTCCTTAGACATTGATTTGACAAAATTCGAGTATTTTAGCGGTAAATCCATGTTGGCGGTTTTCAAATGCCGACGGGTTTTTTGAAATTTTGCCAACTGTCAGTAGAATTGTTGAGAAAATCCGTTGTTTTTCAATATAGAATTGCCGCTGTTTCACCGTTTTGCTGTTGACCCCGGGAGTTTGGTAGGAAGAAATGAAATTCACCTTAAAGCTGCTGGGCTTTTTATAGAGCCAGACATCGCTGTACACCAGAGCTCCAACATCAATGCTCGGAGGGGAGAAAAAGAACAAAAAAAGCTCTGCTATGTATTAAGGAGTTATGCGCAAAAGCTTGTTTTCACATACTTGCATGCCACACACACACACACACCCACTCGCTTAACAGCATGTGTGTGTGTGTGCGTGTGTGTACATCCAGGTTTGGTGAAAGCAGGTGGGTGTCTCTCAGTTAACAAACACATCCATGGAAATATGCCACTCGCATTTTTTCTTGTTGTTCACAACATTCATTTGCAGAGGTTGGCTACAAATGTTGCCATGTTCCCAATTTATGAGGGGGCCTGCTGCCACATTGTTAACACACACACACACACACACACACACACACTCTTGCCATGCATCTGTTCGTTTGCTGTGTGGGTAAAAAAAGTAAAACCTGTCTTATGTACAAACGTATGTACGTACTGCAGGGTAAATAAAACGACAGCTCGAAATAATTTTCGAATCTGTTGAAATGTCAAAGTGTGTTTATGCAGTTGGTATATTTTTGCGTAGGAGGAGCCTTTTTCGTATCCACATTTCGGTTGTTTGGCAGAACCCGTTATAGTTTATGGAATTTTTCAATAACCAACTATTCTTGTTGACCTGCAGCTGTTATAAAAATAAAATTGTTTTATTTATGAATTTTAATGTTACAAAAAAAAAAAAAAAAAAACAAAAACAATACAAAGTGCAATTCTTTAATTTCGTAAAAAAAAACTTACAAAATTCTGGGCTCTAAAAAGATTTGAAATTGTAAAATTTGTTGATCTATTGCCACCGGTAAAGTTTTTGCAAAGTTTGATAAAGATTTTCTATAAGAGAACTTAATAAAATCGTCTATAATTTTATGGATCCTGTGTAGAGACTTTTTAACATTTTATAATTTTAATTTAAAGTTTTTCCTTTCACGTCTCAGTACAAGAAATGTGTTCAATGAAATCCTAAATATGTATTTTATTTTTGTTAAATATCTGCGAAGTGACAAAAACAAAATTTTACTTTCAAACTGTTGACATTCAAGGGCGACTAGAACATAAAGTAGGTAATGAATGAGCTGCGCTCTTACCTGTTCTGAAATCGCCTTATCTCAGTAAATTTAATATTACATTTAATTTGGTGTAACTACCTTCGCCCACTGATGCCGAATGTCACCAGTTTCGCAGGACTTAGTTCCGGCCAAGAAAGAATCCCATGCTCTCATGCTGTTGTAACGCTCATTACATGCAATTTTGTCCTATCCGGCCCATTTTCAAAAGAAATGAGAATTCCGTTTAATCCATAAACCACATCTAACAGGTCATATTTGTGGGTATGAGGATATTCCGGGACCTTCTTTGACTAATACTAATCAACTCAACTGTTGTATAAAAATCTTTATTGAACTGCTGCACAAACTCTTGGCCTGATCTCACATCTGACTTCTTTAACACGTACAGCGTGTTCCACTATGACGAACCCTAATGTTCGCCCATAGAGAACTTGTGAAAAGCAACACAACTAACTCGTGATTGCGACTTGTTAGAATTCATTTACTAGAATAAAAAAAAATTCATTAATAGTCACCAGAACAGATTTATGAGCTTCAAAATACCGACTAACGTTAACGTTCGATATGGTGGGACAGGCCATTAAGCCATATGCTGTGCACTACGTCGCTTTCATTGTCCCTACTTGATGGTCCAAATTTAAGGATTTAGCTTTTTCTTGTTGGATTCATGGCAACAATATGGTTTCGTTAAATTTGTATTTTTCTTATTAAGGCACTCCGGTTTGGGTCACCGATTTTGTGTGCCCGTTTACCTCCCTCAATGAAACCCTTGTGAGCCCCTTTTAATCTAATCTAGGATACATAATTTTTCTTGTTTTAATTCTGCAATACAAACCAGTACGAATTGCATATAAGACATGAAACTTTGCTCACATCCGTGTCTATAGAAGAACTTAATGGTCACTGAAACATTTTTGGTGTTACAAACAACGTGAACAATATTTTATGTCTTCATATAAACGAACACAGAATTGGGAATCATTTGTAATAACCTTGGTTACTTCACAGTAACCAAGCCATCAAGGACAACAGTGGGGGAGGAGTGTGTGCGCACAACATACAGCCACACTTCACAAGGGGAGAACGAAGATTCAAAGAGAAAAAAAGTTCATCACGGCAAATTAACTTGTTGGTATTTGATTTTATTAAACAAAATATCTGAAATGTTTGATGTATTTGAAGTGATTTCTTTTTTTGTTTAATAAACTGATATAAGAGGAAACTGGCCTGGCTTCTGCAGTGGCCCAGCATTTCATCGGTTTCTATTTAGTGGATGCCACTTGTTAGTAATTGTTTGTTGGTTGCTAAGAATCTCAGGCTTTGTAGGAATTCTGTTCCAACCCTCGTTTGCGTTGGCCTGGTATTTTCGTTTACAGTTCAGTTTTTATCTTAATTTGCATCAACGTTTAATGAATTAAATGTTTTGGAAATCTTTGTGAGAACATAAAAAGTACCTCCTAATAATAAAATAAAAAAAGGTAAAAGCACAAAAAGTTTGAATTTTATTTATAAAGTTTAGATTTTGTGTCAGATAATTTGGCGAAGGCAACGCACAGAACGTCGTTTAAGAATAATTAATGACCATCGCACAAAAATCAGCAGATATTTTTCAAAAAGTTAAAACAATAATTTTGTTACTTTTAAAATCTCAGTTAATTTAAGTAAAATCTTTCTTTAAACAATAACTGAATGCCATTTAATCTCTTCATTTAATTTGAACATCTTGCTAATGGATTTGACAATAAACTTCGCCGCTGTGAAACCACCGATGAAACAATTGCAAAGGGTTGCGTCTAAGTAACCCTTTCACTTCAACGCCCACAAAACACTTCACATGCCAAAGGGAAGTACCCGAAGATATGTGTTTCAATTTTACTCACATAATTGTAATTAAAAGGACGATCACTTATGTTTATAGGAGAGCAAATAGTAAAGCTTTAATATGTAATAGTTTAAGTAATGAAAATCGTAGGTTCGATACAAGTATTTATCAGAACGATAGAAATATCATAAATACCCTGAATAAAATAGTTATTTTTTTTTTGAGAAACTTGCCTATAACATCCCTCTAAAGTTTTTCCTCACACATGAAGAAAATAAGCGCGATATAACGTTGCACACATATCAATTTAAAATGCTGAAAAAACTATATGTGTTAACAGGATCTCTGTGCTTTGCTTAACGTACTTGAGTGCCCCATATGGGACTTATTTAAAAATATTGCCACTATTTGTTTATTATAGTAAAATGTATATACAGAAAATTTGAATAAATTAACAATAAAAAAAGGTTTATTATTATATAAAAAATTTACTTAATTTATGAAATCTTAACGGAGCTTTGAAATGGTTACTTTTTGGCGCATTTTTGCGGCAGGGCATTCGTCCCTTCGCGTCATTTTGCTGACAACACTGTTTTAATTGAAGCCAACGTTTTATGCTAAATTGCATTGTCTTTTCACTTCGTTCTGTTTCGATTCCAAAAACCTGCTTGAGTTTTCCCCCTCTTCTGGGCAAACAAACAATTCCTACAACAATTCTATTTTTTAGCGGAAGTGAGTGTCTGTTTTGCCAGGATAAAGTATTTTCTTGCTGTTGTTACAGTTTTAGTATTCAGTTGCTGGTTATTTTTCCACCCCACCTTCACTGTTTCTATGTTCTTATGCATGAAAATGTTTTCGCAAAATCCTTTATAATCCCCGATAATTTCGTTAATGGCATTAATCTCTCAAACGGTGATGCGAATACTTACGTTTACTTTGTCGTATTACGAGTAATTTGCAGGGATTTATAACTTTTTAATGGTAATAATTTAGGAGTTTATATTTTACTAAACGAAACAATATTCAAAGTGTAAAGGAAAATGTTCCCAAGATCTGACATCTGTCTGACAGCCAGACAGAATCTGGCTTTTCTATGCGAGAAGAGTATTTTGAAATTCCAAGGCGAACAGCTCATTCCAAGAAATGAAAGAGCGGGTGGGTGGGGGGCGGAAATAGGCAATATGCTAAAAAAAATTGCTAAAAGTTAACTAATACGCTTCTTCTTCCTTTGGCGCTACAGTCCGGGGTGAACCTGGGCCTCAACCAACCAGCTTTTCCAGCTGGCACGATCTTTAGCCAGCATCCTCCAATTTTGCACACCAAGTTGGTTGAGGTCCCTCTCCACTTGTGTGCGCCATCGGTTCCGTGGGCGTCCTTTATTGTGTTGTCCCACTTGCTAACTTTCGTTTAATAAATCTAGACTATGAACAAATCTGAACAAAACTGTTATAGATTGGCTAACAAGTCGCTGAAACAACTTTAAAGGATGACCCTAATCCCTAGAACTGGTGAAATTTTGAGAAAACTAAAAGAAGATTAGAAAAATGTGAAAATTACCCTCAATTAGAAATATATGAAAGCCAAATTTGATGCAAAATGAGTAAGAAATGTGTGGAAGTCCTTAAATCCTTTATAAGGCAACTTTTCCACAAAATTGTCACAGTGGCTGTGTCTGTGTAGCCGAAAACATTTGCACAATTTAATTAAGAAATTTGTTAGAAAGATATAATAATAATAAAAAATTATAATAATAATTTAAACTAAAGTTATAGTCAAATACATGAATTGAAACTGATTAATTTGCTCGTAAGTCGCTCTTCATAAAGTCAGCAGTTGGCCTTTAAGAGTTGGAAGCATTAAGAATAAGCTTTGAATAATCGCTTAACCTCAAATTTCCAAACAAAAATAATAAATAAGAAGTCAGATCGACAGCAGTTTTGGGTTTTGCATAGGATTTCGAAATGGGGCTGTGAACTGGATCAAGTTTCATCTTCCAGCATAGTGATGTCTTAATGTTACCTTTTCGGAAGTGAAAAGAATATTAATTAACTCTTCTTTCAAAGTTCGGACATTGAGATCCATAAGAATGTAGAATCTATTGTATTGTATATGTGAAAGAGATCTGTTTTGAAAGCAGGTTTTTTTTATTTTGGAATATATTATCAAATTTGACTTGTTTCTCCAAGTCGTAGGCTATTCGAGAAACTGCCCACTGGACGAAATTGAACGTTTGCATGCGGCGTTACTTTAAAGCCTTAACACCAAATTGGAACCATGAACTTCTGTGTGCCAAGTTCGTCTATCGTTCAGGTATTGATGACTGCCTACATGTTGCTTTTAGGTCCGTTAGTTGGCTCTCAATCAGTTTTCTGTTGTTCTAAATGCTGGCGAACATTAACGTTCGGCATTGTGGCACAGGTTCTACTACAAAATTATTTTTATTATTGTATATTTTTGAGGCAAGAACCTGTTTTCCTCATTTACGGGAATGATTAGCTAAATTCTGCAGAACTCAAATTAATTTTTTTTAACAAGTTGGTTATTGACAATTTGCAATAAAACTATTTGCTAATCCAACGAACCCAGTGTTATTTTTAAGTAAAACAGAAATAGAAATTTTTGCATCGATTCAGGGAAATTCATTTGTATATAGACACACACACACAAACATTTTAACAATTTAAGGAATTATATAATTGAAGGTGTGTATGTGAAAAAGTTTTTATAGCAAAAAATCCTATTTTTAAACAAAATATGACATCTTTTGTTATTGCAAGAAGAAAGTCGTTGAGGTGGCGAAATCCTTTTACAGGCCCAATTCAACACCACGTTTTTTTTTTACATATGAACTTTAACCTCCAGCTCTGGCTAGTGGCAGAGGCTATAAAAACCAAATTTATTTAAAAATTTAACTTATGTAAATATGTATGTGTGTATATAAATGTATGTGTGTGTGTGTGTTTTACGATTTATTAGCAAATTGACTGCCAGCTAAATGTTGAAAAATGTTTTAAGTAAATAGAAGCGCAGAATTAGCATAAAACAACGACACTGGAGGGAGGAACATACAAATTCAAAATGGCTGACAACAATGTCAGCAAAGCCGCTACAATTGACTAGAATTTTATGTACAACACACGCACACACACAAGTATTTACTCGATATGCAGTAGATACCTACCAAATTATTACATATAATACATAAATACATACATATGTATGTACCTAAATAATTTGTATGCGTATGTATGTGTTGGAAGCCCACACACACACACGAAATACCCACATCCCCCCGCCATACCAATCCCAGAAAACAATAAGGAAGACAAATGTATCGCAGACTTCGCAAGATTTGCAGAAATAACACATTTTCCAAGGAATATGGCTGAATGCGGGCAAAGAGCATGTGTTGCATGAAGTATTTTTCCTGGATGTTTGCAGTGATTTTGGAAGGAAATATGCTGAAACGTTGACAGACATAAAGTGTTTTAGAAATATTGTATAGCCGTGAAACTACAATGAACGTTTTTAGCTGTTGCCACAAGTGAGAAAAGCATTTGTTAAATAATATGACAGAAGAAAAAGGCAACTTTCCATTTAACGAGTGGTCAGAGTCTAACTCCCAGTTTGGCTGAATGTTGATTGGTTGAGAGCGGCCAGGTGGTAGCCCCCACCAGTTGTTGTGGTGGCAGCTATTAAGCTGGTGGAAAACCAGAAAACCACCCACTTTGACATTGCTACAGTTGTTAAATAACGAGTAGTGGGCCCTCTAACCAAAGATACCCTTAGACAGTTTTGAAATTCCATCGCTTTAAACTTTAAAGGCCATAGTGCGCAGGTTTGAAAAACCCAAAGAGCTTTTCACCACACTAGTGCTGGCTCTCTTCCACGCAAATGGCAGAGCAGGCAGGCAGGAAGGATATGGCGCTGTGTGTTGTACGATGTGGACATCAAATTGGTCCATTGCTGGTATTTTTCTAGTCTTAGGATATCATACAGTAGTTCTTCGTTTGTAGTCCTGTTGTGTGGTGTAAAAAACGGTTCAAAGCGGTTGTGTTTAACTCTTATAAAACAAACAAAGAGGTCGGTTGAGCAAAGAAAAATTATTTAAAACTATAATAAAAAGAAAATAATTTCTTTTCTTTATTATTTTTTGAAAATCAAAAGCCTTTCAATTACGTGGCATTTGCAAGAACAAATATTTGTGTGAAAATTTTCAGTCTATATCTATAAGATTTTCCAATATCAAAACTGGAAGCCAAAGACCATCTCAAACTTACCTATTTCCATTTACATTTCCAATGAATCAAATTGATTGCATCATAGTTCTATTTTTGGTTTCACTTCACGGCTCAAACATGAGTTGCTGCCTTCCAGTTTTACATAATACTAGAATACTACCATCCCTTTCTTTATGTACTCGTACTTTCCAGTACAGACTAACACCTTCTGCAGAAACCCACCATTTCACTCCCGATCTTCAGAAAGAAAAACAGCCTTTTTACCTTTTATATACCGAAGAAAATTTCTGCAACAGTTACAGTTATCAGACAGAGTTCTTAACGGATTGCTGGTTTGTTGCCACAAACCACTTACTCTGTCTGAAAAATGTCATTTCGAATTTGAATTTGAGTTCTCGGGGATACAAATATTTGTGTTATTTTACTCTCAATATTCTTTGAATTTGTTTTCAGTGTACATATAATTCCGTGCCGCCATATTATCACTATTGTAATTCGTGTACCTTAAATTCGTTAAATTGTTGTACAACGTTAAAAAGAAATCCACAAGCGCGAGTTGAAAAGTGTGAAAATCTCGTAGCTAAAGGAAAAATCAACTTTTTGAGTCCTTGGATTAACAAATGACATCATCGAGAACAACAGCAACAGCAATTTGTTGTATGACATAACCTCACAATTGGATTATTTTCAAGCAAATATGTAAGTCAATATATTAATAAATAATCAACATTTATTTATGCGTTTATCTGCATAGAACTTATCTCAGCGCATAGAAACCCCTGCCAATTTAGCTATTTGCGGGTAAATGAAAATTTCAAACACTCTCACACACGGAAACCGACTTCGATGCAGAAATCTCATACATCACTAAAATACGGATGCAAAGCGCTTACGAAACAAAAAAAAAAAAAATATGTATGACTTTTTTAAGATCTTAAAATCAATATTTTGGATGGAACTTTCGATATACATTCCAAACATATATAACAACTTCTGAGATTCGGTGTTCAAAATCCGAAAGTTTATACTTGGTGAGGTAGAACAGTAAACGAAGGTTTTAGAAATGAAAAGAGAATGCAAAAAGTCTGTTCCCAATTTCGAAGCCAATATTTTGAGTGGGTGCTTTCGGCGCCCAAGTTGCAAGAAAACTCCTTCGAAGGCAAAGTAAACTCACAAATGACAGATTTAGGTGGCAGTTTACATATAATTTTAGGACGGTCTCCAAGTCTATTATTTCACTAAAAGCTGACATATACAGAGTTAGATGAAAAAGATCGGCTAAACGCTTTAATAAATGAAAAGAATTTCTCTACACTTTTTTTGAATTAAAACTGGTGACAACATTAAGAATTATAAAATATCCAAAATTTCATGAACAGTAAAGAATTTTCGGATAGTTTTTCACTTTTAAAATTCAAACAAATGGAACAAAAAAAACCGTGACAAAAATACTTTCAGAAATGACTACTAAGCATCAATATGCAAAAATCCTATTGTTGGACGGGCCGTGAGCTCCCCTCGATATCGATTCCACTTTTTTTTCGAACGGCCGGTTTATCCGCAGTTTGTCATTCGGGGACCCCTTGAAATAGCCAGAATTCGTTTTAGAAAACTGTGTTTCCAGTTAAACTTTAGAGTAGTTCGTTATTTACCTTAATTTTCATTAAAAAATAAACACCTTCACCGATGAGGCTCAGTTTTAAATGAATGGATATATCATATTGATGTGGAGGGTACGATACGGATGTAGAGGGGACGTAAAAAAATATCACATTGGACAGTCTGCGATTATGAGCGATTTGAGTGTGTGTTGAACTCATGATATGGTGCGATTCGACCGCTTCGGACCTTTTTTTTTTGGCAGATGTGTACGCATAAGCAGCAAATCGAAGCGGCCTTGAAGACAATCTCTTGGGTTTTTAAAAAATTTCGAATGCCTGACATTCGCTAAAATCAAGGCGGCTATTTTCACAATTTTAGTTTTGATTGTATCTCATACACACTTTAGTTGACACAAGCTTGCAGATAGGAAGCGCCTAGTGTAGGACCCCATACAATCTAATGCCAATCTAATGGCTCTTCTAGTTGGTTGCTGTTGATTTAACAGCAGCTGTAATATTTGCAATTAAAAGTTTTGCTATTTCTATAACTAAATTGGAACAGCAAAGCAACATCAGCAGCAGTTTCAATTAATTTTTAATAAATTTGAAGGGCAGTACAATATATTTTTTAAATTATTTTAATGTAGTTTTGTAAGCACTATTTAATTTGCACAGATTTTTCTGTGCCCAAATAGATATTATTTTAAATTAAGGACAATCCGCTTAAAAGTTCCTGCGCACACAAACAAAATGACTTCCTTTCAACTACTCATTAATGTTTCTGCTGGCATTTATACGAGTAGTAGGGAAGGGCGTTCGTCACAAAAATACTACTATTTTGCGAGTTTATTCAAACAAATTACAAAAATATTTTTAACTTCCATCAGCAAATTTGTGCAACTCAGACTTGGGAAACGAGAAATTTATGAATATAATCGGCTTAAGTTGGTTGCTATGTTTTCGTTTATGGCAATTAGATGGAAAAAAGGGCACGTACATTCATCAAATACACACACACACACACACACACACTAATACAATAGTACAAAAATATTCAAAAACTTTGAAATCTCTTATCAGCAAATGAGCATGACTTAATTCCAATTTGTGTATCCCTCCTCTTTTACTTATTTTGTTTTTGCCTTTTATTGCAGGAGGCTGAAGTGAGGAGAGAATGACCCGTGACTGCCAATACGTCACATTTTCATATTTGTGTTTGTGTTTTTGTACAACAAGTCTACAACAAGAAGTGGCACCAATAGCCAGAACTTCAGCCCCATGTAACGGACACTGATAGTGACTGCAGCGATTTCATTATGAACAAATTAACTGGTATTACAAAAACACGCCAATGAGCAGCCAGTCGGCAAGTCGCTTGTCCTACATAGAAAAAATAGTTTAAAAACAACAGGACAGAGGACATTAGCAGCACCCCAAGCAGGTCAGCCAACCAGTCACCCACCCACCAAGTGTCAAAATCAAGAAAAGTTGCCAACTAAAAAATCCAAACACAAAAACAAAAACAATTGCAAAGTTCCGTTTCATATTTAAATTGTTGAAATGAAATATTTGGCCGTGTTGTAACTTACAAAAATTAAATAAAATAAAATAAAATAAAATAAGGAAACGTGTGAACAAAGTGAAAATCTCGCGTGATAGAAGAGTCAAATAACGTGTGAAGCGCACGATAAAGTTACTGAATTATTAAAAGAGATTTTGCCAAGTTGTTTTGTTGTTGTTGTGGCTGGTGGCATAAACGACCACCTGCAGTGAATCCTTAAAAACAACAACCAACCAACCACAAAAGCAAATCAGTTTGATTACAACTTTTCCAACGTCATGAAGGGTTTAACTGCGTTTAAGGAGAAGGCCACAGGAGTTTTTAGTGGGTGAGTATCCCTTTTATAGTCTTCTTGTTCTTTTTGTTTCAGCAAAACTTTCTCCCAAATAAATTTCTGATTTGCTAACTGTGATCTGTGCAATCAGTTTTATGAGTTATGATTATCGAGTCTATGATGTTACACTTCGATGGTCCTTCTTATCTACAAATAGAAGGAAAAAAAACCCAGAGAAAAATTTAATTTAACGGACCAGTGAGCCAACGAACGGATGACTTTAGAGTATGAGATTTAGCAAAAATTGATGAGGTTTTTTTTTTTGGTTTTGGTTTTGTTTTTTAGCCCACAAAAGTTATTGCTTCAGATTTTTGCTGCAAAATTAAATTGACTTGAAATCAGAGTTAAGCTTTTCCGTTGAGTTGCTGTGGGCAAAAACATTTTGAAAGAAGTTGCTCAATCTGGAGCTGGTCTGCATTGTGTAAGATGCATTCAAACCAAAACACCTCGAAAAACGGTTTTAATTTTATAATTTGAATATAAAAATTAAAAGTTTTTCTTATTTATATGTTTCATTTATTAAATAGTAAATAATTGATATTAATATCAGCAAAAAAAGGTAAAATAAGTAAAGAAAAAGTATCGGTCTGTGGTTGCAAACCGGGTGTTTTGAAGTGGAGAGCAATTTATAGAACTATTGCAGATGCATTTTTTTCACCGGACCTATAGTCTGTTCTTGTGTTTTACATAAACTGGTTTTTGTTGTATAAGTAACGAGTACTTAAATATATAAATTTTTATATATAACAACAAGACAGTTGTGATTCCAAAGTTATACTCAAAAAAGCTGGCTTGGCTATTCTCATCCCAAAACAGAGCTTTCAGATTTTAAAGAATTTAAAAAACAAACACTTGTAATACAAACACGTAACGAGATCCAAAACTGTGAAAATCTTCACAACATGCAACTCTGCTATCAAACTGCTCAGTCTGCTAAGTGTAAAAACCAATAAAAATACTGTTGAATTAAGATTTAAAAAGTTAATAATACAATGTTGACGCACTAACCTCAAACAAAGAAATTGAAAAAAAAACAAAGTGCAGAAGTACTGCGGAGGTCTAAAATTGTTTTAAACGCAAGACAAGTTTTCTATTTCATATATATATTCTAATAAAGTCGACTTATATTTGTTTTAAATTTTGTAAATAGCTAATTTTTTGAGTTGACAAACTACATGTTGGTGGCAGGCAAATGCGTATTGATTTACATGTTGTATAATTTTTAGCGCTTACAGGATAAATATTTGGCTGTGTTACTCGTAAAGCCTCCATTAACCATCTTCAGTTTTAACTCAATTTAGAAAATTCAATTGCTTTAAATTTCAATTTGAGCAATAAATTTCAATTAAGATCCTTAAATAATTACAAATAGCTGCCGTCAATTGGAATTCAATTTCATTTCTTCTTGTTCTACACGCTGATATTCAATTTCTGTGTGTATGTGAATACAGAACGACACCTTCCAGCAACTAAATAAAATTTAATAAAACATCAATAAACAAGCAACTTGTATAATCCTGCAGAGCTGCTGGAACTGCTGTTTGGCGCACATTCGTTCACATTCGCTCGCATTCGTCCTGTTCAGAAGGAACTGAAGCCGTTCGAAAGTGCGGTTGTCATGTTAACCAACTGCACGAGCCTTAACACTTGAAATTTTAATTTCGTATTCAAGACATGATGCTGACGTTTTTCGATGAGGAAGACACAACAACGTCGACAAATAATAAGAAATAAACGAGTGTTTGTGGCGCCACTTGAAAGTTAGAAAGGCAACTAAATGAAGAATTATTATCAAAAAGTGTTTGAGAGGGGCAATAGCGAGCGCAGAAGAAGGAAAGAGGTAGTATTGCTGCTGTTGTTGTTGTTGCTGTTGTTGTTAGTGGTGATGGTGGTGGCATTAAGTGTGAGAAACAAAAGGACAATGAAATCGTTTACGCGTTTCAATGTTGAAAATTGTTTAATAATAAACGTTTTCTGAAGAGTTTGATTCTTGTGCAAATGAATATGAATAGAAATGAAATTACTTTTTCATTTTTACGCATCTCAGACAGAAAAGTTTTTGTTCTCCAAAGATGTGAATAACAGAATTAAATGAAAGTAAATATAACACAATAATTGCGGAAAACAATGCATGTGTGTATGTATGGATGGGTGTAAATGAAAAATTTTCCACAAACTCGCTGGATACGTTTAATTTGCTTTTTGTTAGGGCTCTTCTGTTTTCAAAAGTTGACCATTTTTAATGTATTTTACAACATTTAGCTCTTAAATCAACTTGTTCTTCTATTTGTTGATTCGAAACTAAAAACAGAAAAATTTGAAGTCATACAAAATGCACTTCATAATCATTTCCCTTTCCGTTTTGTGTTCGGTGTGCACGTGCCCGAAACGTGCAAGGAATTCCTTTTCTTAACACTTTTGTGCCACAACTACGGGCCGCGGCAGGCAAATAAGTTCCAGCAACATCTAACAACAGCAACCACCACGACACAGCCAACAGCCAACAGCCAGCAGCACCATCAAGTTATTATCATTATGAAGTGTTCATTACAATGTTATTTCAATCAGAGTTGTAATGTTAACATTTCTTTTTAAATTGCGATACTAGAAGTAGAAAATAAAGTTGGCAATTCAAAAACTTGATTAGTACGCCTGTTTGCTGTGTTGTAAGAGTTTTACTTTTGTTGTGTTCGTGTGAACCCATCACAACATCTTAATGAAGTTTCGAGATGTTTTTGAACTTGAACGTGAATAAGTACGGTGGGATCATGGGAAGGAGGGGATGGGAGCAGAACCCCCATATACCTGACTATCGCCAGGATTAAACGGACTAAAGTCTATTGCAATAGACCGAGTTAATAACTAACATTAAAGGCCAAACTAGATACTGTGATATCTAAGTTTCACAATATTTACATTCACTAGAAAAAATTTGCAAAATTTGTAGAAATCCATCAATGGATCAGATTTGTTTCAAAACATTCAAAGTGGGGAGGTTGAAATTGACAAAAACCTGCGCCACTTAAAATAGTAAATTTACCACAAAATCTATTGTATAACATTGGTAAATTAACTATGATGGAATACCACGGCAAATTGACTTTTGGATTCGATGATGTATTTTCCAAACAAAACAGTAGAAATTGTGAATCTGTATCTAAAGACCAAAAAAAAAAAATTAATTTTTGATTTAATATAGAAATGCCAGAAAACAATAGAAGCTGTTTTCCAAAAGTTTGTATGTGTCGCATAATAGCAGGCATCGAGGACAGTTTTCTGCTGCGTGTACTTTTCTTTAATTAACTTCAAACTTAAAATTCACTGGGCTGTGGCCTGTGAGACCCCAAGTCGACTGTCTCGGCGATGTTATTTACAGCAACTTCATGACTGGTACGTGTGTACCAAGAATATGAACCGACAAAGTCCGGAAAATCCTATTGCCATATCCTGTACTACCAATAAAATACTGCCAACGAATTGTTTCCTTTAAGTCTATGACTGAAGGGGGCGGGAAAAAAATTCAAATTATGCTATAAAGTTCATTCTCATATTTGAGGAATTTTCTTTTCTTTCCCAACACATATCGATGACTTTATTTATTTTTATGTGGCAGACTCCTTCCGAAAGATAGTGAAAGTTTTGCACCAGAAACTTGTGCTCGTAGAAGAAAATCCTAATGACATCTTAAACATGCCAATAATTTTTACAACTCCCTTTTATTTTATTTTTTTTTTTGTCATAGTTTTATATGGTCGTCATTTTGCCATGAGTTTGGAGTTTGTATGCGGCGGGATGTTGAAGGCTTTTAGTGCAGGACGTTTTGTTTTGCTTTGATGCCATAAAAAGATTGTCGCGTTTTAAGGCTTAAATAAACGGCGGCGAGACTGAAGGACTTTATTATAACTTTGCCGCCAAGTTAAGTTAGTTTGTAAGGACAACAAAGATATTTAAAAAAGAAAGAGATTTTTTAAGTTTTAAAGACTGTTTAAAAAATGGCCAAAGTAATTATTTTCCTTCATATGACTTTTCTCTTCCTCAGCGTTTCATTCGTTTAATGTGTGTCCTTTACATTAATCTTATTTTTGATTTTGCCAGTCAGTTCATGCTTTAACAATTGTCATTCGGTTTTATTCCATCTGTTGTGTGTTGAAATCTTGATAAACTGTTAAAACACACATCAATTTAATATCATTAACCTAAAAACCTTTTAAGTCGTGTCGACAAAAGAAAAAGCAAAAAAATAACCAAAATCCCAGAAACAAAAATGTCTTTGGAAATCTCTGCATTTCAAAGATAAAATAAAATGATTCAATCAACTATCAACAAACTCGTACCTCGTACCTTAAACACTCATAAAAAGTAAATCCACCCTCCTTCCTGCTCGATTCGGTTTGATTGCAACCCCACATCCCTAGAAGGAACATATCAGCCAGAGCACTTAATAAAATCGAATTCTATTTCAAGTGAACACGTCTGTTTTTATTTTACCTTTAAGTTGAAGTCTCAAATATCCGGCAGGACCAAGTGAATTGCATTCTGATAAGCAAGTGTTGTTGTTTTATTTATTTCATTTAACAAATCCTTGAGGATTTTCTATGGGTTGTTTATGGCTGAAACTAGAAATTTGCGCAAACATTTAGAAATTATAGGAATTTTTTTCCACAACATAAAACAGGAGGGTGGTAACTCCAAAGAACAGAGTCGGATTCGGGTAAAACGATATCAATGATTATGGTTTATTAGTGTGAAAACATTTGTGAAATTTTCTGCTAGTGAGATCCTTCGGGAATTGTTAAGTGTTGAGTGGGGAAAGTTGTTTGTGGTTGTTGGTGGCTTAAGTAAATTGCAGAAGAGCAACTAGTTTAAGGTCGTCTAAACATGTGTCAAAGGTTGACTAATAAAATTAATTTCCCAAAATTTTATGAATCTAAACATGTTTCATCATGTTTGGCTGTACTGGTTATTAATGTTTTTGTTGTTGCGCTGGCTAAACCCTCTTGGATATGAAAATAAAACTGTTGCTGGTGCTTTTCCTATAAAATTGGTGTGATAAAATTATTTTTCGTTTGTATATTATTGCTTTGGATTCTATCTTTTCATACTAAGATAATAAGAAAAATTAATCATATTTAGAGTTCAAACATATAAAAACTGTACGAATATCCCAAGTGTGGCAGATCAGAGTCAAGATTTAAACTTAAGGTTTAGTAATTATTAATTTTAAAGTTTTAGCATTAAGCCAAAACAAAACAAACAAAAAATGAAGTAGTAATAAAAAGATGGATTAAAGCAAAAGACACAGATTATAAATACATTTTTAATGAAAAAAATGAACTTCTGAAAGGTGGATTTAACACATGGTGCCTTTTAGGTGTTCGAATGCCATCAGTATCGTCTAATAACACAATAGCCAGAGGATTTAAATGATTGTTTAGCCTTTTTAAATATTTTTTGTTGTATAATAGAATTGAATGTGTTAAATGCTTTTTCAAATCAGTCTTTAACAAACCGCTTAAATGAAAGCACGGAAAAGGATCATTTTCGGTGTGAGAAATCTTATCAAATCTGTGTGAACTTTATGCGTTATGATTCCACAGAAATTTGAACAAATTGCATTGAATGAACATGAGACATTTGAAGGCCCAATTAAAAATTAAATAAATAATATTAGTTTTGCCGTATAGGACTTAAGGTCATTATTATTCTGGGGAGGCAGCCTACTGGCCTCGTTTGCAAAATTGGCGTTGCCAAATTGTCATCTATCATTTATTTGTGAGTTGTCTCGTGTTATATTGTGAATATTTATCTATATTTTTGTAATATAGCGTGGAAGAGATTTTTCAATTCTTATTTTAATATCCTAGAAATGATTAAATTGAATAGAATATTTTTTATATTATATTGCAGGGATGAGTAGGTCAGAATGTAATTGATACCCAACATTGCAGGTTTTTGTGTTTTTTGTGATTGTGTTTAATTGAAAAAAAAAAAAAAAAATTTTGGCTATTGTTTTTTTTTCGCCACAGTCCACCAGAGAAATCAAACCTACGACCTCTGGACTGTTGGTCAAATACTCTACCAACTAATCCATCGGGGCACTGAAATACGTATTATTCCTTCCAGCGGCCTAGTTGGATGTGAAACCTATACAGGCCGTAAGTTCTTTATGCAGGGTCTCTTAGTATGTATGAATATGTGGCAATTTAGTTGCGCTTGCAACAAGAGATAAATCAATTTTCTTTTCTCCATCCCAAATATATGTAAATGATTACTCCTGCTGACACCACCAATAAATAATCTAATGTATAAATATTTCTCCACATAAAAAAAAAATGCCAAAGGAGTTACACATTCACGCACTCTTCGAGAAAGACACAAAAAATACAATATCATTTGCAAACTGCCAAATAGCTTCAATTCCAGTTCTAATGCCATTTGTTATTGTCTAATAACGGCGCCACAAAGTTTTAATATTTTGGCTGCCATAAAGTCTGTAAAGGTTTCAAAGTCTTAAAGGCAAAATATTCAGCACAAGCAACTATTGCAGGCGTCAGACTGACTGGCATTCAGGAATGTAAAAAAAAGCTTTAAACAAACTTTTATGCTCTCCCTTCGCTCAAAACATTTGCAGTAAAAAAAGCAGTGGCAATTGACTCATGTACAAAGATTTATTTTTATTTATCTTCCTTCAGACCAACAAGCCAAGAAACAGAAACAGAAAATGAGGCCACATAAATAGTAAAATTATGAGATGAGCCCGACCATCGAACAAACACAAAAAGTACTAGAAATTAAGTTGTATGAGAGCAGAAGGGAATGTCGGTAAGAAGTCCTTTAATAGGCTTTATTTAACCGGCACACGCAGAAAAAAGAAGTCAAGGAAGGGCACAATGGAAGAAGCAGGAGTTGGCTGGTAATTTTGGCTGGCAACTCTATTAACTGCCGCAGGAACATACAATAGAAAACGGTATTTTCTTCTTAGGACTGGACTTTATCTGCTTTTAGTAAACACGTTTAGTTGATGTTGTTGTTATTGTTGTTGTTAGTAACTTTTGTCCTTAAGCAAATATTGCTAAGCATTACTAAGTCTTCCTGTATGATTGTCCAGGTTATGAAATTCATAGCGGTCAATTATGTTTTCAATTTGAAAAAAAGAGAAGAAGTGAAGCAATTTCTGGGTGAAACCTTTTAATTGTTTCGTAAAACTCTGTTATAGTTTAATGTTGTGGCAATAAAATGTTTTTGGAGGGGGAGGGGAAATATGTGCTTTCAATTTTCCCTAAACTCTAGATATTTGCAGCCTGTGACTTCAATAGTAAAGTTATCACTCATGTGCCTGAAATTCGGCAAACAAACGGGGCTAAAAATTAAAAATATTTAACCCACAAATTCTGACATCAAAAAATCCGATCGACTATTTGATACTTTAATAAAGATTTTTTCTCTCATCTTCTAGAATCAAACCGAATTTCGAAAATTTTGAAATCTCAAAAGGTTACCATGGCGGTGTGGGTGGCTACGAAGAAATGGAAGGCGCGGAGCGTGAGGGCGATGGTCCCGGTGGCGGCATACCCTACGACGACGATAGACCCGATTCACCAGCCTCGTTTGAGGAAATTGAACGGCCACCTTTGCGCAAAGTCGACAAATATTGCCGGGCCCAATGTCCCTGCATGTCGGCCCGTTACACAATCGCCACCATGGCCTGTATCGGCTTCATGATTGCGTTCGGCATGCGTTGTAATATGTCGGCAGCGAAATTGAAAGGCGAACACAACGGTGTAAGTACAATTTTGGTTTTGGCCTTAAATTGCGATTATAATTAAGTCGATTAATTTCATTTTATGGCACATGAATGTGAAGCAGAAACTGTCAATTAAATTTTGTCTGCAGCGAATATGAAACAAGTCACGTTTTCCCATTCGAACATCAAACATTTCTCAGTTACAGTTACATTTACAGTTACAGTTAAAGTTAAAAGTTAAAAATTCTTTTCATTTATACGCATTTATTCGTATTTATCGTATCAGTCGAAGTCGGAGTGGTGTTTTAGAGTTGGTTCAGGCTCGTTTATATTTGCCTTAAAGGCCTTATTTGTCAATGGCAACAAACGGCATTCATTTAAACATAAACATATACACAACTAACACACCCACACTTAAGTCCTGGTTGTGCATGTGTTGGCTGTTTTGGCAACAGGATGTTTTTCGACTCCTTTCCTGTTGCGTGGCTGAAGAGTCTTTTGTGTTTGTTGTTAAATGAAGGCTTTTAAAAAATATTCAAGTTTGAAAACATGTTTTCTTTTTGAGCAGGGATTCATAACTTTCATAGTCTTTTGTGTGATTTTAAAAGCATTTGTAATGGATTCCTTTTTGTTGCCAATAGATGCATTACGATTTGTTACGTGAGACCTTAAAAGTGATTGAATGAACTGAAAAACTTTGAAAATTTTCAAAAATTATTCTAAAAAGTTGCTGGTTTTGTTTAAAATTTTCCACACAAAATACATTAGACTCAAACATTAGTTTAAATAATACCTTTGGAAAAATTTTAAATATAAGTTGAAGGCTCATCAATATAATTTTGCCAATAGTTTCAATCATCAGACCACGTTTCCCATGAGCCACAGCTGGGAATATGTTTTCTTTAATGCAGCAGACATCTTTAAATATTTGAAAATCTATTCCACTTTTTGTTTTCAAGGCTCCTAGTGAATGCTGCTCTCAATCAAAATTGAGTTACTTAATTACTGGCCGACTGGCCGATTTCTGTACCAGTGTCATAATTTAATGAGTTCTTAATGTAACAGCTTTGCAACTCAGTTTAATTTTGCCAGGACACAAACTAAAATCAATCAAATTCAAGTGGAGAATCCTTTTTTCCTCTCTCTCACTCTCTCCCTCTCTAAAAAAGATAAGAGACATCAACAAATTCTTGCCAGAAATGTTTGTCGGCACAAAGATTTGGTTCAAAACAAGTGCTTGAATCCAGTTTAAGGAGGCTTCGTGATTGTGTGGCAAGAAGCGTCCTTTAGGAAAGACAAGGAAAAGGAATTTTGAAACGTAAATTCAGTTAGATCTCTTCGGTTAGTTTTTAAAAATTCTTCGGTTACTGGGTCCTTAAAATACCACTCAACTGCTCATTTCAGAGTTAATATTGTTTTGCTTGAAAATATTGCCATTAAACAAGCGTTCAAGAAGAAAGAAGAATTTTTCTTTAGCGAAAAAGCAACCAATGCGAGTGCTAACACATTCATATGTGTATGTATGTATGTATGTATATATGTACAAACATGCTTGTGCATGTCCTTTTTGGTATAAACATGTACATCCGGTAACTCATAAAAACTTAAGACGTATTGCAACGCCTTGAAATATGACAAATATTTCATAAGACTTTTTTCTTCTTCTTATTGAAATATATGTACATACATACATATGTATGTATGTATGTATGTATGTATGTATGTATGGAAGACCGGAAACAAGCTTATGCCTTGTGTACAACGAACTTCACCAAATTGGTTTTTTGCTTATCCCTGGTCATATTTATGCCACAGCCAGCCAGCACAATGGCCACTATTCACAGGCTTAAATTTCATCAATGAATATGAAAATAATTGAATTCAAAGATTTATTTTATATAATTTTTCTGAAAAGAAATAGAAATCACATTTAATGATGATTTTATTCTGATTTTTGGTGTTTGTTGTTTGTGTTTTTTGTTTTTTGTTTTGTTTGTTTTTTTCTTTGGTAACTGTTTGTTTGTTTTGTGTTTGTCTTTTGCAGACGGCTTTCATGAATTGGACAGTGGCCACAGAGAGTCATGTTGATTCATCATTTTTCTGGGGTTATTTGGTTACACAGATACCGGGTGGTTTTATAGCCTCCAAGTTTCCAGCTAATAAAATATTTGGTCTATCGATTGCCAGCTCCGCTACACTGCATTTGTTTGTGCCGTTCGCCATGACGCTGATGCACGGCGATGTGGTGATATGTGTTCGTGTGTTGCAGGGATTATTCGAGGTGAGTGTGTCATCTGATATTTTTGCTCTTTCAAATCAGCTTTTTCCCCCCCCCCCCCACCAAGAGGGGGTAAGTGTGGGAGGGGGTCCTTTATTATGTTGTATTAAAATGTAAGCAGATCAAAGCTTGTGTTTCCTGCTTTTTTCCTTCTGTTTGTTAAGAAGATGACATCATGCGTGGCGGATTTGTTATTGTGTTTCTGATGAATTTGATTATAAGTAAAAGGATTTTATTCCTGTTCTTATTCTTATTCTTCTTCTTATTCTTATTCTTAAGCTTAAAGTATTTAGGATTTGTGTTATTCTTTCTCTGCTCTTATTGAACATTTTCCCAAAACATCCTGCTACATTCACTTTATGTTTAATTTTGTTCATATGAAAATGCTTAAGATTGTTGGCCTCTTTCCAGGGTGTAACCTATCCCGCTTGTCATGGTATCTGGCGTTTTTGGGCTCCACCTATGGAACGTTCTCGCCTGGCTACCTTGGCCTTCAGTGGTTCCTATGCCGGTGTGGTGGTGGGTCTGCCTTTGTCGGGTCTTCTGGCGGATGCCGTGGGCTATCAGGCTCCCTTTTATGCATACGGCGTGTTTGGCATAGTGTGGTTAGTACTTTTATACTCCAATCGCTTTTATTCCCCTCTCTTATTAAGGTTTTTATTGAAGGTACTGCTTCTGGCTGTGGCTTTGTTTTGAGAATCCTCGTAAACATCCTGCCATTAGTATACCTGAACTGAAATATATAGAAAAATCGCTGGGTGAGACGTCGGTGCAGCCAACTATGCCGAATTTGAAGACTACTCCGTGGGCGGCTATGGTGCGCTCAATGCCAGTTTATGCGATTATTGTGGCCAACTTTTGCCGTTCGTGGAACTTCTATTTGCTGGTGTTGTTTCAGTCGTCGTTTCTCAAGCATAAATTTCATTTCAAAGTTGAAGAGGCCGGTTTTGTGGGGTCTTTGCCGCACTTGATTATGACCACTATTGTACCGTTTGGTGGCATGTTGGCGGATCATTTGCGCAAAAACGGTATAATGTCTACAACGAATGTTAGAAAGCTGTTCAATTGCGGTGGTTTTGGCATGGAGGGTGTATTTTTCCTGTTCGTTGCTCATGCAGATACGGCGGTGAGTTTGTTGTTGCCTCAACTCAACGTTCTGACTCTTTCTTTTTTTCTCATCTCTTGTAACTCTTTCAGACTGGTGCAATGTTTGCTCTAACTTGCGGCGTTGCCTTTTCTGGTTTTGCCATTTCTGGCTACAATGTCAATCATTTGGATATTGCTCCGCGGTACGCGAGTATTCTAATGGGTCTGTCGAACGGTATTGGCACGTTGGCTGGTATTATTGTACCCTACGCTTTGGACGGTCTAATACAAAAAGATGTAAGTAGCGTATTAAAATTAATCAAAGTGTTTTATTAAAGATCTTAGAGCTTAGAAGTACTTTTGAAAAGAATTATTTTTGGGAAAAAGTACTTTTTAAAAGAGTTATTTTTGGAGAAAAGTACTTTTCAAAAGAGTTTTTGCAAAAAAGTACAACCCTTTTTAAAAGAGTTGTTTTAATTAAAAATAATTTTTAAAAAAGTACTTTTCAAAAAAGGTACTGTTTCCAAAAAGTACTTTTTAAAAAATATTCTGTAAAAATTCCTTTAAAAAAAATTATGTTTTAAGAAAATGAACTTTAAAAATGTTACTTCCCGAAAAAGTATTTCTTGAAAAGGTACCTGCCAAAAAGTACCTTGAACAAAACAAATAGTAAATTTTTCCAAAAAAAAATACCTTCAAAACACCTGTCAAAAACGGCACCTCCAATAAACTGTGTGGTAAAAAAAGTACCTTTGAGAAAACCCTTAAAAAACGTTGCTTAAAGTATCTTTTAGAAAAGTGGCTTTGAAAAAAAAGCAAAAGCAATTTTTAAAGAAACCTACACTTTATGAAAAGTACTTAAAAAATACTTTGTAAAATAGCACTTTCTACAAAAATATGTTACATTTTGAGTAGGATATACAGCATAATAGGGCAAATAGGGTTTTTTACCGAAAAGTGGGGTTTTTGAAATAGTTTTGAGAAAACCCCCTTGAATTTAAATCATCCTTAAAGAATTAGATCCTTTTAATGTGGTCCTGCTTCATTTAGCCGGAAGGTTGTTGGACAACTGTTTTTACGTTGGCCGCTTGTGTTCATTTATGCGGATGTACTTTCTACGGCATATTTGCCTCAGGTGAGCTACAACCGTGGGCTGAGCCACCGCCAGACGAGAAACAAGTCTGGTCACCACCAATGGGCGCTATAACCGAAGATCCTACTCAGGGAGCAGCTGCTGCTGTCGGTTACGTAAAGGAAACATCATTTGTAAGTGCCATTAAAACTATTAAAATGCTTTTATTTTGACAATTATCATTTGGAATAAAACAAAAAAGGGTGAAACGCCACAATATACCGAACAAAGTCAAATGCAACAACCGAACACCATTAATTACGGTGCGACAGGTCACGTGGCCAATAATCCTTTTGCCATCGCTGGGGTTGGTTCAATAGCAACATCGACAATAGCCGAGGAGAGCTTGCAACCTGATGCCACTGTAACAGACAATTATCAGAGCTACAACTACACGACACCACAACAGCCATTAGCAATGGCACCACAAATGGGACAAATGCCTGTATATGAACAACAATATCCGCAATATCAGCAACAGCAACAACAATAGGAAAATTAATGTTAATAACACATACAATAAGGTAAGCGTTAAGTAATAAACAATTTAATTTAGAAGAATTTAAAGGACAACACAAACACACACCAACACACACCAACACACGCGCACACACATTCACACACTCGAACGTGCAGACGACATACAGACATATAGAAAATAAAAGCAATCAATATTTCAAATATGATTAAGAAATATTCAACAACAAAAAAAGCAAAAACTACAAATAAAAGTGTGAAAGAACGAATACAACAACATTTGAAGGCTTAACAAAATAATTTAACGAAACCAAAGTACGAAAATTCAATAACAAAAACAAAAAAACAAATATATATTAATAAAAAACTAAAATGAAAAAGAAAAAGAAAACAAATCACCAAAATCGTTCAAATATCATGCCAACCTGCTAAACTTTTTCATACAAACAAACATACATACATATTCACATGCGACATACAGCAAACTTATACACATTTAAATAATTGTTTTAAAATCCTGTTAAAACTTGTATATCACGATTTTATTTATATTTAGTTTGGAATTTGGGTTTTTGATATGGAGAGAAACTTCTTTTTAAGGTTAAGTCGCTCATATGAACATGACCGTGCACGATCGCAACTAATATTAACAGCCAATCAGTGCAATTGTGTGGCATAAACAATTTAATTAATTACTGAACTGTTAATGGCTCATTTTACAGAAGTATAATTCTTGAGCTTTCGATGCTTGAAATGTATTTTCTGAAGATTTCGGCGCGCCATATAAACAGCACAATGTTTTGCTTATGCGACAGATGCGCAAGGAATTTTTTCCTTTACTGCTACTACAACAAGCTTAAACAAAAGCGCCAACGCTTTGTCTCCAGCTGGACTGTTTAACAAAACCCGTTAAAAAAATGTATTAATAAAATAGACGCTAAAACGTTCATTTTAAATCAATCAATAGCTAAAATGGTATCATTGGCAAACATATACAAGTTTGCGCTGCCAACTTGAATTGCTGGCAGGCACATTCGAAGAGTCGTCATCGTTGTCACATCAAGGCTGTATCGGAAAAAATTTGTCGCTTTCGCTGCCGCCGCTGAAAAAACTGATCCTCAATAGACATATAGTAGACCTTGAACTATAGACATGAGCCAGTTAGAAGAGCCATTCAATTGTTGTCGACAACGAGTATTTAGCGGTTCCATTCCTTTGCACCGAGTTAATGCGATTATGATGACGACTGTTGGAATAAGACAGTTTGAATAGATTCTTTCGACGTTTCTTAGACTTAGACTGTCAGAAAATTTAAACTAGTGTAATTGTGTATTCTTGACAAGTTATCAGCTGATCATAAAAAAAAATGGCAACTTAAACAAATCTGAGGGCTGGAGGAGAAACTCTTTGAACAGTTAAAAAAACACTCGGTATTGGGCAAAAAAGACAGCCAAATCCATTTGAATGTCGCTGTGTGTTAGAATAGAAAGAAAAACAGCCGAGGAAAAATGCGTTTTTAAAACGTGCGGTTTTTCCAGCGCGTAAATTTTTAAAAGACCGCCAGTTGGGGTGTTCCAACCCTAATTGTTTTCTAAAAGCTTAAGGAACCACCTGCAGTCTTCGGTTTGAAACAGTTTAATTATTTTATTTAAGTTCATTCAGTGCGTCTGGCCCAAAAAGAGTTTCTTTTCTCTGAAACTCGAAATAAGAATTTTATGTAATCAAAAATTTTTAGTTGAAATATTTTATTTACAAATATTTTTTTTTAAATACAAAATATAACTCGAACATAATAAATAAAAAAACTAAATAAATTGTTAAAGATTATACATACATATTTATATGGGAAAAAAGTCTATCTTGTTGTTAATTTTATGGTTCATAATATATTTATTAACTGTTTTTTAACATGACAAAAAACTAAAACAAAAACAAAACTATTAAATATTTATTCAAGCATTTTAAATGTCCATAATGTATTAAAGTAAAGTTATTATATAATTAGGTATTATTTAAACTATTTAAACAAATCTATATAATATATATAAAAAAAGAAAAGCTTCTGTAAATGATTAAAACACTATAACAGATTATAAAGAGTTTCAGAATAGACATTTTAAGCGAACAGTAGAACAAATTGTATATAAATATATATAAAGAAAAAATATTGTGAATAACAACTTCTTTTTTAGTTGTTTTTTTTTACATTTTTGTTAAATTTCACAAAATTATGAAATTGTAAATTCATAATTTGCACGTCTTACCATAAATGATATTCTCGATATTAAACACGGAAATTATTAATTAAAGAAATTAAGAATGATTTTAGCTAAAATATTTTAAATATTTCTAAGCAAATTAATGAGGTATTTTTTTGTTTGTTTCTTTTCAATTATTATATCCCTTAAAACTTGATTTGATTTGTGTTCTTGTATATAAAAAAGAAGTTTTTAAAACTTTCAATAAAACCTTTTTTTATTCAATAATTAATTTAAATTTTATATAAATAAGTAAATTTTACTGTTATTTTTGATTTAGTTTAAGAATGAATTTTTGGACTAAAGCAATTTCTTTTAGAAAAAGAAATTAGTTGGAAACAAAAGGGGGGGGGGGTTAGAAATTGATTAACTTATTTGTTTTTATATAGTAATGACCCTGCCACAAAGTTGGCCTTCAGTACAAGATAATTCTTGGGCCCCTTCACATATACTCGTTCCTTCAAATAGCCTCAGGCTATAATCAAATGTTGACACATTTGCCGAACGCACTGGCCAATTAATTTCTGAGTTTCTGAAAAAATTTCGCTCTCCAAATAATTTGATTTAAAATAATTGCGTTGAAATAGTTGATGGCTGCTTTCTTCCGGTTCTCTGAGTCCAGTTGGGAGACTGTTCAATTTTAATATAATCCAGAAAATAAATTCAAAAAAAAATATGTAATAAAAAATTTACTAAATTTTTAAGCGCCTAAAAAACGCTGTTTACTTTGAGCTGGTAACACACAAGAAACTGGATATTTTCCCTTCTGGCTTAAAAGCTGATAGAAAAAACGTTTCAATTAAAAAAGGACCTGCGTTCTCGGATGAAATATTTTCTATTGCCTGAAAGTTTAACAACGAAACTTTTCATCGTAATTCAAAATTTCTTTATTTTTATAACACAAATTTTTTCAATTTCTTATGATTTCTTCAATTTATGTTAAAAGATTAATTTTTGGTTATAATTTTGTTTTTTTTTAATAAATAAATAAATTAAAATTTAAATAAAACTCAAACAAAATGTTTATTAATATATGAAAATATAAAAATAAATAATTGTATCAAATATGAACAAAAAATTTTCTAACTAAAAGAGTCAATTCTTATTCAGTAATTTGTACAGAAAACGTTAAAATATTATATTCATAAAATATGTAGAAAAAAATATATGTATATGGAAATAGAAAATATATTTAAGAATAAAAAAGGTGGAAAACAAAAGCCAAATTAATTAGAAATATTTCGTTTATTTTCAATTAAATTTCAAATTATTTACAAACAACTTGAATTTGGCAAGTGTTGAATTGTTTTCATAATAATTAAGGTAAATGCAAAATTTAAATTAAATTTCAATCACTGACAAAAAGATGGCCATTTATTTCACCAATTACCGAATTCAAATTGGGTTTTACGTTAATATTTAGTTTAAACTCAAACGTTGTTAAAAAAAACTCTGTGTTTTTTTTCTTTTTATTATAAAATAAATAAACCTAATTTATCAAAATTATAGTGTTCAATTTCTAGTAAATAATTCGATCATATTAAAGTTATAAATAATAATAGAAAAATACTGCTTGTGAAAGTAACAATAATTAGTTTTAAGTATCTAAGAAAATTTAACAAACTCATCTTTAATCTAGTAAATTTAAAATTTATTATTAAAAAAAGAAAATAAATGCAAATTGTAATATGTAGTTTATAGTAAAACGCACACTAATTTGATAAGATATTTAGGTGTAACAAATTAGGAAAGATATCACGCTTTTAGTTCGGGCACTTTTCGGAACGCACGACACATTTTTCTTTCAATCAAACATTTAAAAACTTCTTTTTCTATTGAATTGCAACTCTTAATTAAATATTTTGCACAAAACTGCACTTGCACCGAACGCACTTATTATTTAAATTTAGTTGCTACAAAAGTTTTGTTTTGTTTTTTTTTTCATTATTTTGCATTTTGGCACAAAATTGCACCGGCACAAAACGCACTTGCACACTTTTATTTATCAATTGCACCACATTGTTTTTAAATGCAAATTTGCAATGAGTTTTGCCCTATTCACAATCTAGAGATTGTCACATTTGCCAAATGGAAGCATGCATTTTTTTTCCGCAAAAAAAAAGTATACAGAGATGCATCAGGCGCATATTTGCAAGACTGAAAGTAGCAGTTTGCATTTGCACTGTGCGCATACAGCCCTGAATTGTAAACGAACAGCCGGCAATTTGTGTTTGTGGAAAACGATTGGAAAATCAATCAAACACGATGGCCGCCATCGATTGCAATTGCACAAAATTTACCATCTCAAATGCACAAGACTGTGAATAGGGCTATTACGTTCATTGTTCATTATTTTTTCCTGCACTTTCAACTTTATTTCAAAATTGTGAACATTTTATTTGTAATTTTGTTTGTACTGCATGTAAATTGTTTTTGTTTATCGTTGTTGGACTTGATTAAAAACAAAATGATAGCCCTGGACGTCCAAACGTCCTAGAAAGTTTGAATCAGGCACGGATTTTATTGTTCCCTGATACCTTTTAGACACCATCTTTCATTATTCTTGAAGTTTTATTGCGAAAAGAAATTGCAAAAGCTGAAACCGTCAGCTGCTTTAAACAACAGATGTTCCTAAATGTCAGTTTTGCCAATTAAATCTCTACGGAAATGAAAGCCTGGACATAATTTTCTTTCAGAATACTTCGTCGAAACGACGAACGTTAAGCTTTCAATAACTTACTGCCAACTTAAGGTGGCAAGAGCAAAATATTTCCGTTTTCTCTGGAATGGAAAGAGACTTTTTTGTGTCAAACACTTAAATTGAAAAAACAAAAAAAAAATACTTTCATATTGTTTGCGTTTTCTGGCCAAAAGTGTTGTGTTATTTTCTTTAGTTTCACAATGTTTTTGTTTTATTTCTCGTTATTTGTTATACAAAAAGTTATTTTAATCACCTGAAAATATTATAATTTACAAAAAAAGAAAATATTATTTATGCACTGTAAATAAAATCGCACCCTTTTAAGAAATTATATGTAACTGCAATTGAAGTTTTTGTTGTTTTGTTATATTAAAGTGAAAAATGTTGCTGGCAGTTTGTATGCAAACATGTTGATAAGCAAATGTTTATACAGTTACAATCTGCAGCATTTTACATCAACATTTGCAGCAACTTGAGGCAAAAATTTAAATCAACTAAAATAGAATATTTTACAAATTACTTACATATTTATTTTATAAAAGAAACTTCTAAAAGAAATTATATTAGAAAAATATCGATATATTCTTAAATTCGTTGAGGTTAGGAATATGTATGTAAATGGGGTTTTCCGTCGGGCGTTGTGCAATAACAAGAATTAAACTAGATAAATAATAAAGTTAAATTCTGCTCTTTTGCAAAATAAGTAAAACAAAAATTTTAATTAATGTTTAAAATATATTGAAAAATAAAATTTGCATGAAATGTGTTTTTTTTTTTTTTGAAAAAACTTAAATCAAGACAAACCTTGTACTATTACTAGCCCAGCTAAGCAGTGCATTTACATCGGGCAAACTTTTTTCATGAGCGAAAAAATGCCTTCTTTCGAACAAAATCTCTTTTTGTGGTATAATTAGCAAAAATTCTCTGGCAGGTTTTTTTTTTGCAATTTTGCAAAATGTTTAGATTACAAAAAAAAAAAAAAAAACTGTGGTAAGAAGAAATATATTTTGCTTTTTGGCTTGGATGAGTACTCAGGGGACAACTCCCAACTGGGAAAATAGGTTATGGGAAGGAGGAACGTTTGATTGGAACCTTCCTAAGACACAGGAAATTAATTCCACAGGCCGATTGTACGACTGAAGAATGAACTGCCTCTCTCTCTGTTTTGTGATGTGCAATTCACAGGCCAATCGACCACAACCGATAATTAAGATTTTCTTTTCATTGCTTTTGTAAAGAATTTTCATTGAATATCTGCTGCTGATTTGTTTCATTTAAGATGTTATGAAATAAGATAAAAATTTGCCGATGAAAGAATTATATTTTAATGGCCAAGAAACGTAATTTTTTCTCTGTAACGAATTTAATAGAAACATTTGCATTAACACATTAAATTTTTCCATTGATTTAACTTCCTTAATTGGCCTAGAATACAAGTCTTAGCTCTGGCCAAATATCTTAAAATAAGCAAAAGATCAAAAGAATTTGTTGAAAATTATTTTCAAACAATAAACTTTAAAGATTTCTTAGCTGGGGCAGGAAAAGAGCAGATTTGACTTTCGCTAACGAAAATAATTAGAATATATTAAATTTTCAATTTCTATATGAGAGCTACTCACTCTCGGGCTGTGTTGACAATAAATCACTAACATCGTAATGCACTTAAATAAGAATTTCTTTATGTTCCCGGTTCGGTTAAATAAATTAATAAACAAATAATTAGCAATACGTGCAGTAGATAAATTAAATAATATCTTTTGTAAATACGTTAAATGATGTTTTAAAAAAAAATATAGCAAATCATAAAATGCTTTTGTGAATAATTTAAGTTGAACTTGTAAATAAATAGTTGAGTAGGACTAAGCATGAAAAAAGCTAAAACAAAAACTTAAATTAAGTTATTTATTGTAAGTAACTAAACAAGTAAATTAAAAATAATTTAAAATAACCCTAAAATTATGCTGTGGCAGACAAATAATTAATTAAAATAACATATTTGCTCACTTCACAAGCTGTTGTAAGTGTTATGAAAGCTTGTGAACTGGATAATTATAATTTAAGCAAAACAATTAAATTCTTAGATGTTAATGGAAAATTAAAAACAAGTACCCGAATAAAAGAAAATATTGTAGCCAACCCTTTTCTGACAAATAACCGCCCAAGAAAAGCAAAACTCTCTTAATGTTTTCGTTGTTTGTTTGATTTTTTTGAAAGATAACTTTATTGTTGTATTATAAAAGAATTTAATATTTATAAATAATATTTATTTATCATATTGTATACGTAAAATAAAGTGTTACATTTTATAATTTTCATCACTGTTATACCATTAAACGTTTGAATTTCTAGTAGATACGACGATTGACTGAAAAAATCCTAAAACAAAACAAATAATATTTTTTCATGCCAACTATTTGTGTGTTATTTTTAAATAAAAACCAATATACAATATATAAAGCAAAAACAACAAAAAAAGAGCTATAAAATTTGTATAAAATCACTGTCATCCATAAAGCATTAAAAAGTTTCTTTAAAAAAAATGTATTAATGAAATAATTACAAAATCTTAAGCAAAATAATTAAATACTTATGAAATCAATTTTAATTATTTATCTTTATATCATGTAATCAAATGCTAAAACAACAAAACAATTCAAACCGAATTAATTGTAAAGTATTTTATAAATAAATTATGTGGTATTAAAAATTTAAAATCAATAAAGAAATGTTTTGAAACCAACAAACTATTAATCAAGAAACGAATGTAATACAAACAACAGCATAAAATATACAATTAACAGAAATGTTTAATTTATTCAACACAATAGAAGTTTTATTAAGGACTGAGAAAAAAGTAAGTATTTATTCTTTGCAATACATTTAAAGTGTTTTTAATTTGTTTTGCTCTAAAATCTTAGAAATTCCAAATTCCAGTCAAGTACTAACAAATTGTTATACATTTGTACCGCCAGAGCGCGCCAAGTAGAATAAAATCCGTTAGGAAAAAAAAAACAGTTATATTTGAAAACAGGGCCGCTCAAGTTTCAAAATACCTTTAATTATAGTGGTTGTGAGATGTGGTACAATGACAGCAACACCAGCTTTTCAAGGTGAAAATGAAATCGATGCAAAGAAAACATTGTTTTTGTATCCTTCCAGTTCATGGACTACGAATAAGCGTCAGGCCACTGTTATTGGTTAAAATTTGCACACCATCAAATAGAATTTCGCACAATTTATTTTTTATATTTTTAAGAAACGAATATGTAACACTCGTACTATTGCCTTAAAATACATATATATATATATATATATATATATTGTAGTGTACGATATAATTAGTTTAAAGTCTTATATTATATAAAATAGGCATAAGTATAACAGAGCAGTTTACTTAATGCAAAAGATACACCCTACTTAAAAACTCAACTACAAAATAAATCACAAAAAATCTGCTAAACTTAAATATTTTAACTTAAATGAGACGACAAACAGGCGTCGGTCGAGTCGCATCAAAATGCAGGCGAACGGCGTCTTCTGCGAACTCCTCGGTATTCGCCGGTCGTAGTTGATCTGCCTTTACCGGGAAAACCGCGGGCAAACGGTGGTTTGGCATTCGTAGTCACATAATAGGTACCGCGTGCTCTGCAGGATTAAAGAGACAGAGAGAGAGAGAGAGAAAGGAGGCAAGTCAATCAAATATATATGTATGAATATTAAAATGTACGACTACGAGTTTATTCTAAATCGGAGTTTCTAGTTAAATTTTAAGGCCGATCATAAATATTTTACGGAAAAGAATCGGTGGAGGAAACCAATCAAATACATACATACATCCGTATATAATAAAAGGTATGCAAATATGTTTAACTATTTAGCTCAGAGCTGACTAATTATCGCCAATATTGAAGGTTAAATTGTGCGGCAAAAGCATTTTATTGCCATAAAATTCTGAATTGAGACTAAACCTACAAGTCAGCTACAATCGCAGCTAAAGAATTTAAGCAAATTTTTGCACCTCTTGCCGTAATAATAATTGCACGAAATAACAAACTTGTTTCTTGCTGGCCAAAGTAAAACGTGTACCAGAAAAAAACAATTTCAAGGATATAAGATAAATTTCTAACATCCGTTTAAGTTCCTACTTGTGCGATACATGTTCTCCCATCAGCACATATTCCGAGTCCTTTGGCTCACACCAGCCTATTAAATAGGTGAACAAATTCGGGCAGGGGCCAGCATAAAAGCCCTGGGTCGTTGTTATCGATTCGATAAAATAGGGCGTCACTTTTGTGTGATCGCAGGCCAAAGTTTCTGCAAAGAGATAGTTTGTTTTATAAAACATTTATATATAGAAAACGACAAGACACTTAACACAAAAATACTTACGAAATAGTGTAGCGGAGCCCACACAGGCTGGCTGACGAGTACCGCCATTGACATAGAAATCGGCATGACCGCTCGAATGCCACTGACCCAAAATGCCGGCTCCTGTATGCAAAACATCAACAAAATGTGCATCGGTTGAGTCCAGGTCTCGTGAATTGTTGGTGCCAGCATAGAAGAAAATTGTGGGATCCAAGGCCGTAATTCTGCCCAATTTACCCTCCTCTGGCTTTAGATAATTGGCTATCAGGCCCGCTATATGGGCGCCCACACTGTAGCCAATGAAATGCAAATCGTCCGGCCGCACACCCCTCGGATGACGGGCTAAATACTTGACCAACTGCGAGATGCAGAGACCACCAAAGCGCGGCGACCAATCCATTTGACTCAGACAAGGCTCCTTTACCGCCGAACCATAATCCACTATAATGATATTATATTCGCCGATAGCGTAGTAGGCCTGCCGTATGTCCGGACTGGGGCTTAAGTTCCGGCCGCCACCAAAACCGTGTATGATTATTTTGGTGGGATGGCGGGGATTGAAGTGCGTATAGTAGAGGGCGCTGTCATCTAGAACATCAATAAATTCGGGCTTTTCTTGAGTCCGACGCGTGTACAAGTAAAACTGTATCTTGGGATGCGGACAGCGGAAGGGTTTCTCCAAACACGATTCGGTGACATAAACTTGGCTCGATTCATTTTTCGCCTGAGCCGCTGCAATGATCAAATAATAGATATTTTACATGCGACATTTTATTGCAAAATAAATGTATATTTCCAACACAAGAATACATTCAACTAAAATGCAAAATAAAATTGTCTTGTTGTTGTTGTTGTTGTTGTTGTATATTTTTTCTACGACTATGGGAAATGGCCTATTAAAACTATATAAAATTTGTTTTGATTATCAAGTCACTGCCTGTTGTTGCTTTTGCTTTCTTAAGGAATTTTTATATACGAGTTGTCTTCATTTCTTTACTTAAACAATGCGAATGCATTTGTTGTTGTTGTTGGTGGCATTTACGACGTCATAATCAAGTCTCTACTTGTGTTGTGTTTTTGTTGCCATTGTACGAGTATATTTTTGCCAAGAAAAGGAAAAGTAAAAGTACCGGAAGCGTTTGCTCAGCTCTTTCGTTTCTGCTCCTTTTCCATGCAGTTTTTTTTTTTAACTGAAATGTTTGTTTCTGTTTTCGTTTTTCGTTTTTCGTTTGACTTGTTAAACTTGTTTTGGGAACCAGCCCAGTCCGTTCAGCTGATGTGCGACAAAACGCAAACGAACTGCAAATGATTAAATATTTCAAATTATTTTTGGCGCCATTTAATAAATGTAATAAATTGTATAAGAGCAGATCGCATTTGAAACAGACTTTTATGTTTGTCCAGAGCACATTTACATAAGTTTTGAGGCGGAAACGGTTTGCAAGTTTTCTGTTCGACAGTAAACAGGTCGTCCACTGAACCAGTGACATTTATGTTTTTATGCGATTAAGATGAAAATTTGCAAAAACCTTCAGTTCAGTTTTTGAAGGCAGTCAATCAGCTGTTCTGCATCCAGATACGCGGCTTTCGAATACTGGGGAAGTGGCAGCAGCATCATGTCTGGTTTGTGCCCTCATCTCGCTAATGGTTTGTTCTTGTTGTGGGTAAAATTTCATACAATAATAATATTTAAAAAGCTTCACAAACTGAAATGTGGTTTCCCCCAGATGTGCCAGTAGGACTTTTGGGAAAATCTCATTTTTGCTGGCTACTCTTTTCTGAATAAAAATGCACCACAAATTTAAGGCTGCGCCCATTTTAAACAAGTTTTATATATTTTTGGTATTTATACAATAATTGAAAAATATTGCAAAACTTAGTTTTTTTTTTTTTTTTGATATAGAACTAAATGCATTACAAGCAACAAAAGTTGCTGCTGGTATAACCGGGTACAGTTTTTACTTTTTCTTATGTAATACTTTTTCTTTTTTTTTGTTTGTTTTGTAGAATCACAAATAGTTGGAAATTTTGTTAATGAACGATTTATTTTGGGTTCCCACCGGCATCAGCGTCTGATTAAACAAATATGTAAGTCCGCCGTAATGATGCGACTCACGTTTCTTTGTGAAATATTTATGGGATGAGCGTTTTTTTATGAGACCGATTATAGGCGATGCGTGTTTATATTGTCTATTAGCTAAAAAAGTACCAGTTAAATAAAAATTTATTATATTGTTGGAGGTAAAAACGGAAAACAACACAAAACAGAAATTAAAAGTAGGAAGTTGTGTTAAACTGCGCTTTTTCGGCTGAGCACAGCAACAAAATTTTTATAAGAAAAAATACAAAAAAAAAAAAAAAAAAAAAAAAAAAAAAACAGCTCAAAATAAAAATATTAGATAATCGTGGAAGTTCAAGTTAATTCAACGCTAGTCAGCAGTTGCAGACATGACGACAGACTGACACACTTACATACATCTGTACATATTTGTGTGACTGTGTAAATGCATATGAGTGTGTGTGTGTGTGTGTGTGTGTGTGTGTGTGTTCATGTGAACAAACAAAATTATATCTCATTTCTCGCAAAATTATGTTGAATCAAGAGGATAATACGAGTAGACTTGATTTAAAGAAAGAAACCCTACATACACACATGCATGTTTCAGAGTCATTGTGTTACGGGGTTTTTGGTCTTTAAGGCCAATAACCAATAACATGGTTTGACGCGTTCCGTCCACATCGGGAACACTTTGAAGTAGTTATTCGGCAAATGATTTGAAATGTTCTTGTAAAAATGTTGTTGTACGATTTTCGGAAATATTTCCCCCTTTTATAGCACCTGAACTGGCGTATGTTTTTTCCATCTGACTACTTAAGCTTGAGATTCTTAAAGTTTTCTTTATGATTTGTAGTTTTAAGTTTAAGCAAGAAACAAATCTCTTGGAGTCATATTGTACTATTCGTTTACACTACACCAACATGACTGTAGGCATCCCTTGTGCATCCATCCAATACACGCGTATATTTGGCTCAATCTACTATTTACTGCTTCGTCGGTTCATTGAATTTTTTCAGGCCTCACAGTATCTGGTCTATTGACGAAATATTTTCGGAGCAGTAATTTGTTTCTTTACGACTTGTATTAGTTAAACTTTAATTTAATTGTGTAAAGCGTTGCAATTGTAGCACTTTTCTTTAGCGGCCGCAAACATAAAATTGAAAATATTTCTTCTGGTTTATACAATATTTTCATCATGAGTAGATACGAGTATGTTTCGCTTTGGCAACCGACACAGTTTTCCAAATTTGTTTTCCAACACCCAGTTTTTGTCCGGTGGTTTCTTTGCCCACCAATTACATTTTGTGTTTTGTTTCTTTTTTGGTTGATTAATTCGTCGTTCATTACATTTTGGTTCATTTTGATTAATTTGCCGCTAAACACTTTCGGCTTAAGAAAACACTAAAGCAAGATGTAACTGTAATTTGAGAGCAAATGAAAAAATGTTTTGGCGACTGACAATTAACAAGCGCGTGTTAAAGTGTGAAGGGTGTTGCCTATATTTTAGCAGGAATCAGTTCCTGGTGGTGAACTTCTTTTTTTAAAGCAACAAATAGACGGCCTGCAAAAGGTACGTTTGCCTATTTAGACGGTACTCTTTTCAGACTTAAACTTTTAAAGGGTACTTTTTTAATAGGTTTTGCCAAAAGGTACTTTTTGAAAAGATACCTTTTCAAAAGGAATGATTTTTAAACAACACTTTATTAAAAAGGTACGTTTCTTAAAAGATGCTGATAATGAATGGTACTTTTCAAACAGGTACTTTTTAGCAGATACTCTTTAAGTAGGTAATTTTCCAAAGGCTGGTTGTTTAAAAGCTGCTTTTCTCAAAGATGGTTTCAAAGAGGTAATTCCTAAACAGGTACTTTTTCAAAAGCCAACTTTTTCACATATACATTCTGAAAAGGTACTTTTTAAAAGATACTTTTTTAAAAAATATTTTTTAAAAGGTATTTTTATAAAATGTACTTTTTAAAAATGTACTTTTTTAAAAGGTTTTTTTTTTAAATGTACGTTTTTAAAAGGTACTTCACAAAAAATAGTTTTTTAAAAGGTACTTTTTTAAAAGGTACTTTTTAACAAGTATGTATGTACTTTTTTAAAGGGTACTCTTTGAAAAGGAATTTTTTTTGAAAGCTGCTTTTCTGAAAGGTACTTTTAGCGTTTAAAGGTAAAAAATATTGTACTTTTTTAAAAGGTTACGTTTTAAAGGCAAAAATACTTTTTTCAAAGCTACTCTTTTAAAAGTTATTTTTTTAAATGTTACCCTTTAAAGGAAAAAATCCTTTTTTAACAGGTGCTCTTGGCAGGTAGTTTTTGAAATAACTTATTTAAAAAGATGGTTTTTTATAGGTCCTGTAAATTTGCATGAAAGGAACTATTTGTAAGATGTACAAAGGCAGGCTTTTAAAAAGGTGTGCAGTTTTTAGTAAATAAAAATAAACAACTTTGTAAGTGCGAAACAAAAGAATAGTCAATATCTCTTGCTGCCACTAGTGTTTGCACGTATTTCCCTGCCACAATATAAAAAACAACAACAAACACAGCCTCTCCAATTGCATTTGCCAATTTGTAACCAGCAAAAGCAACAATAACTTACAGTTATAAAACGCCTTGAGTCGTTTGACATACATTTTTTCTTCTAGTACGAAGGTGTTTAAAAGAATCATAGTCCAAAATACACAATGCACTCACTGGCAAGTAGTTTCATTCGACATCGTCTGGTAAAAATTAATTTAGTGCAAAAGTGTTTTTTAAAAAAATTCAAAACCAAAACCAAAATAATTTACGCGCCAAACAACAACCGCAACAAAATTAAAATCAAGGTGACTTTGCGTGCAACTAATTTTTCGCTCTTGTTGTTGCCATAAATTATTTCATAACATTTTTGTACAGGCCTAAACTGATACTACCGCTTCTACAACTACAACTACAACTACAGCTACAGCTACATTTTGTGCGGGTTCAACTGCAGAGGTTTTCTTGCAATTTTCATTGCATTTTTGCTGGCAAAATTTTGCTGCTCATTTTCTTGCATGAAAATAATTGAAAAGTTTGTTATATTTTCCATTTAAGTTTAACAACATTTTGTAAATGCCAAAACATTTCTCTGGCCGGTTTTCTTGGTAGTAAAAGCCGTACAAAAAACCTGCCGGAATTTAAGCACCAACAAATTCGTTATGAATAAAAAACAAACAATTGTTGTTTTGATTGTTTAATGCGAAAAGCCGAAAATATAAATTACAAAATTGAATGTCTCATGCAAAGTGTTTATTTTACAATAATAAAACGAATTTACTTCTCAAGAAAACGACGCACTGACACACGCAGCTCACAAAACGGCCAAAAATATAATATTTAAAGTAGACAAACGATATTGATTTCACCAAGTCTTACAGATTCTATATACATACATAAATATATCATTATTATTGCTGTAATCAATATTAGAGAAGTTTTTGAAGACGGCGGTCTCTTGTGCACAGTGGCTTGTGAATGTCTGCTGTATTGGTTGGTATTGTTGCACTATCCAATTAAAGTGCTCATTGAACCAAAACTTTGGTTTCTCATGAAATTATATAGTTTAGTTTTTATAGCAAACTTTTTGTAGGCATGAGTGGGTTAAATCGTGTGTTTTTCTTCATACTGGCAGTTCCATGGAAAATGTTTTAAACATTTTCAAAAACAAAAACCTACAGAAATTGTGTAAATTTCCAAGATATTGAATAATAAATGAATCCATTTTGGTAGTTTTTGCGGAAGCACACAACGAGTTTTTGGTCGCCTCGAAACGAAAGACTTAAGAAACATGCGCCCTACACAAAATGTGAATTTTGAATAGAAGCGAATATTTTGAACGGCCCTAAAACTAAAAGAGTCATTTGTGTACTTTCTTTATATTTTTCAGCATGAGTTTGACATTTATGAAGGGATTTCCAAAAGGGCTTCAAAATGGCAAAATCCGTCACATCGATATTTGGAAATTTTCATCAAGTGTGAACTCAACTACTGAATTGTTGTTAGTGATCGCAGACACCAGAGTTGTGATGGTCAATTGGAAGAACTGAAACTAAATTACTACATAAATAGAACAATTTCTATGAGCACTTTTCATTGCCTTTACCGAATTCATATACTTTAGTGTAGAGTGTTCAAATTGCGTCTCTTATCTGCGTTTTGTCATTAAATTTTGTGTGGCCAAAAGTACTTCTAAAAAGTAATTAGTTTTTTTAATAATTATTCTTTTTCTGGTAGTACATGAGTTTAATAGCCGGCTGGATATAAATTTGGGCAATTAACATTTTGAACACTAAATGCCTTGACACGTTTAAAAACCTCTCATAACGAGGAGCCGTTTGTATGTGCATGACAGCAAATGCTGAATAAACACAAACCTTCAGATTTGATTATAGTTTAATAATCAAAGCCTTTTTTTTACGGCAAAACTATGAAAATTGTCAACTCATATTTGCACTTGATTTTGAATCTAGTATATATTAATTTTATTCATTAAAATGAAAATAAAACAGAAATATAAACGCAAACGTCAGAGCGCTAGAAGTTATTTTTCTATTTAATGAAAGAATTCTTAATGACTCTATTTGTTGATTTTTATGACACAAGTGAACTCATGAGTCATTTCATGCAGATGTTTCATATTGTTGAATTGCACAAATCAAAATTATTACTTTTAAAGAAAACTAATCAACCACTTAATGATTCGCCGAAGTGGAGACAAACGTTGTTGACGTTTGACGTGAAGTATCGTCCTTGGCATAGAGTTGCACCGCTAATTGGCTGAATAGCCGCTTGTCTGAATTGTCCTCGCGTTAAGAAGTCATGGATGTGATTTGCTTATTACTCTTTTTGTGGTTTGATCTAAGCGCCGGATTTGCAGTTCATGGTGCGGTTGTTAATAACGAAAGCCAAGTTAAAGAATTCAATACTGCCAAAGTTTGGATACAATATTTTACTTCACTTCACTTGTGAACCAAACATTGTCAGTTATTTTAGTTTAGTTTTAGGGATGGTCTATCTGGTCAATCATAATATTAAAAAAAAAAAAATATTAAAACCAAAAGCTTTAAACAACAAATCAAGAAGCTCATGTTGAAGAATAATAATGCTGAACAACTGATATATGTACATACATACATATTTAGTTAACTTGTATACAACTTTATGTAACCATAAGAATTTGGTATGCGAAGCCGTATTTCTTTTTTTTTTTTTTTTTTTTTGTTAAAACTTGTAATCACTTATACTGTGTAACTTTTCAACAATCACTTTTAAAATTATTAGGTTTTTTTTTGTGTACGATTTCAGATATACATATAAACTACAGCGTTCATAAAGAATGCAAGAACATACACGCACACATCCATACATAAATATGCATGAACTGCTCGACTTGTAATTAAAATTCATGAAAAAAATATAACGTACAACAACTTGTATTGCCCAATACAAATGATATGTATTAATCGAAACAAAATCATAGAAATCTGAATAGCTGAATTTTAAGAATTGCAAAGTGGAAAATATTTATTTCTTCATCGAGATTTAATTGTGAAAAGCAATGGTTTCGTATTGCATGCTGAAAAAGGTGGCAACCTTGAGGAGTTTCCCGTCCCGCAAGTGAATGAATGTCAGAAAGAAATTTTAACAACTAAAGGAGTCCAAGCTGACTGATTTTTTGTGATAAATAATTTTATAAAAAGAAAGAAATAAAGGGTGGTTAAATTTCAAGGGCCGATGTTGATTTTGAATAAAACACAAACTATTTAGGAAATTATTGTAATTTTATTTTATTCTGATGTATTGGTATTACTCAATTATGTATGGAACAAAATATCGGCCAAATGGGCGCCGCGACCTCGGCGGCACACCTCCATCGGATGGTCCAAATTTTCGATGACGCTGAGGCATAATGGAGGTTCTATGCCGTTAATGTGTCGAATTATCTGATCCTTTAGGTCTTGAATTGTTGCTGGCTTATCGACGTACACCTTTTCTTTCAAATAACCCCAAAGAAAAAAGTCCAACGGTGTAAAATCACATGATCTTGGCGGCCAATTGACATCGCCATTACGTGAGATAACACGGCCATTGAATTTGTTGCGCAAAAGAGCCATTGTTTCGTTAGCTGTGTGGCAAGTGGCACCGTCCTGCTGAAACCACATATCGTCCACATCCATATCTTCCAATTCGGGCCATAAAAAGTTCGTTATCATCTCACGATAGCGAACACCATTCACAGTAACTGCCTGACCGGCCTCATTTTGAAAAAAATACGGCCCGATGATGCCGCCAGCCCATAAACCGCACCAAACAGTCATTCTTTGTGGGTGCATTGGTTTTTCGACAATCACTCTTGGATTCTCATTCGCCCAAATGCGGCAATTCTGTTTATTGACGAATCCACTGAGGTGAAAATGTGCCTCATCACTGAAGATGATTTTCTTCGAAAATTGATCATCCACTGTTGCCATTTCTTGCCACCATTCTGCCCATTCACGACGTTTGGAATGGTCAAGAGGCTTTAGTTCTTGAGCCAATTGCACCTTGTAAGCGTGTAAATGCAAGTCTTTATGCATAATGTTCATCAACGACGAGCGTGAGAGGTGCAATTGTTGGGAACGACGACGAGTTGAGGTGGACGGCTCTTCAGCCACACTATCGCGAACAGCAGCAATATTTTCTGCAGTACGAGCTGTACGAGCATGCACTGGTGTTCTCACATCTTCTACAGACCCGGTTTGCTCGAATTTTTCCACGATTTTTGCGATTGTACGCACATTTGGACGATGAAATTGACCAAAAAAATTACGAAGTGCACGATATGCATTTTGATTTGAACTCCCATTTTCATAATAAGTCTGGATAACTTTAACACGTTGTTGGATTGTGTATCTCTCCATGGTTCAAATTGATTAAGTCTGAAATAGAGAAATGTCAAATAAAATTCGGAAAAAAACTTTAGGCGTTTAGGTGTGGTTCACATTCAACATCGGCCCATACAATTTAACCACCCTTTACATGAATTTATAACATATTTATTCCTTAAAAACGATTAATAAAATGAAAACATCATTCCAGCCTTTTATCCAGCGCTTTCCAGCTGTAAGTTTAAATAGGACCAGGTGTGTGAATGTGGCATGTATGTACGTATGAAAGACAAATTAATACCATTTCCCGTGCCATCATTGCATATCTGTCACGTGCAGCATCTGCTCGTGAAGGATACAAGACAAAAGCAAGGCGCGTAATTGAATTTTTGCCAACAGAACAAAAGTATAAAGTCACAGTTACAAATACCACCCACTTCACATAGAAGCTACCTGAGCTGAATTCGAGCAACCCATCTGTTTTCTGCAACCTTTTAGCTTTAGGATTGCAGACTTTTAAATAAATCCCTAAATAATGAAATTAGTTGAACTGAAGATGAAACTATTTGGGACGAAAACTTTTTGGTTGTTTAAAAGATTTTTTTCTTTTTATGGTAACGCGGTTTGACACTAAATGAAATCTCATGGTTTTCCTCTTTTGGGTTGTTGATAATGTTCGAAACATTAAACTGCAGCTTTATTGTTGTTAATAATAAAGTGTTTAATAGGCTTATAAATTATTTTATTTCATAAAATAAATAGGTAACATAAATAAGTGACAACTGGTTTAAGTATATTAAAGATTTGATATATCAGGTGTAAAGGAAATAAATGAAATAAATGCAGCATGTTTAAGGTTATTAATTTAAAAAAAAAACTCAAACACAATGAAAGCTATTACTAGCAAAAAAAAAAAACACTTTTGTTGTTCAATAGTGTCATCACCGATTTGATAAAAAAAAAAAAACACGAATTCCGTAAAACTTTAAATGTACGCCTGATTCATTATGAACAGCCTTGACCCACTGGGTGTAGGGTATAAAATTTTGAGTTTTGTTGTTGTAAAACACCAATAAAATAAAAATTGTACATAATTTTGTTTTATTGCTTAAATGCTAAATACTGTTTAATAAAAACTCTATATGTATTTATATTTACTAAAAGAAACGGCAAAAAATTCGAAACCAAATCAAATTCGAAACAAAAATGAGCAAAAAGTCACATACGCTGATATGTGTCAATATGTAAATTCATAAATTCAACATTAACCTTTGAATATTAAAACATTGAACGTTGGAAACAAACAAGCAAACAAAAAAATTGCTCGTAACAGAAAACATACACAAAAGACTTAAGATACGAACATAAAATGCATAAAAGGGCCTCTTTCTCTCTCTCTCTCTCTCTCTCTCTCTCGCCCTGTGTGACTCGGACAACAACAAATAGTTGAAAATAATAAAATCAAGCCCCTTAACGCATGACAATGACTTTGCATGTTAAGGGTCTAAATTAAGTAAATTAAAATAAATGATGGCTTAAAAACGGTGGCGGCCAAGAGCAGAGAGAGCCAAGATATGCAAATTTTTAAGAAACACCAAAAAGCGAAAGTAAAAGTGCTGCTTTTTTTTTACCTGAATGCCAAATGAAACAAAACCAAATTGGCGAAAACAACAAAAAGTACAACATAAACAGACAAATCAATACTTACCGGCATTTTGGTTAAAACAGCTGAGCCAGACTATGAAAAGTATGACGGTTGTGCTTTTTGGCCTTTTGGCAGGCATAGTGCAGTCATAAATTGTATCTGATAAAATTTTCTTCTTAAACAAAAATTTTACAATATTTTAAATCCAACAGCAGAACGAAGGATGTTTGAAATCTTTGGCAATAGTTAGACTCAAACAAGCAAAAAGTTTAAGGCTAAATTGCAGCTTTAATTTTCAATCTCGATGTTTATTTTTTTTATTTCTTTTGTAACGCACACTTAGTGTAAAACAATGTTGAAGTTGTTGTTAAATTGTTGGTTTTTGTTGTTGTTATTATTATTTTATTTTAAGTGTTATGGCCTGTGTGCGTTAAAACATAAATGGCAGCATTTGTGGTTGTTTTGGAATTTGAGACATTAAAAAATAACAAGAAACTGAACTGTTGGTCGTTTTTGTTTTTGTTTTTGGTTTTGTTTTTATTTTGGTTTGGGTTTTTTTTTTCTTTTAGAAGCAGTTTAATCACCACTAAAATTATGCAACACCATGACAAAATATTCAAATAAATCGAACTTACGCAAGTTATTAGCACTTTTTTTGTGGTTGTAAAAGAAATAATTTTAATTGTTGCTGGCTGCTGTCGCCTTTTAAACATTTACATCCGCTTTTGTTTTTGTCCGGCTAAATAACGCCTCAATGTGGGCTAATAGGTTTCTTGTATTGTTGTTGTTTTTAATTGCTTTATTTTTTTTATTTTTTTTTTAATTAAATCATTATTTAATTTCTTAAAGGGGGGAAAAACACTTCACTAACAATAATGTTAAGTCTTGCAGTCCGCAGACAACCGTTTTTATCGCACTTGTAGACCATTTAGTTGACGTGCTCAATTAAATCTGTTTGGCTGCTTACAACTTTTGCTTTCATTTGCTGGTTATTTTCTTCGTTTTACTTCAGACTCTCCGGCAAAACTTACAGAGCCGCATGGATCTTAAGCTTTTCGTTTCATTGCTTAAGTATGAGATTTGGTTTTTTTTTGCAATTTTGTAAACGATATTGAATTTGACTCTTTCAGCGGATATAAACTTTAGAGCTTTGGAAATTATAATTTTAAAGCGATGAACAGCCGTTAAGTTGTCTCAACAAAAGCTAATCATTTCAATATTGTTGCTATTCAATTCAGCTTGTGCTGTTTAGAATGCAGTTATTTGTATTATAATATTCGTAATAAAAACAAAGTCACGGCACAAAACACCCACTTGTCATCTGAGTTTAATATATGATCCTGAAAGCGAACAGAGCCTATTAACCGCACCCCAAAGTTAACATTTGTACAATAAATTGTTATTGAATATTTATAAAATGAATTATTTGTCGATTCAGTAATTTAACACCCATTTGCCGTACACGACTTTAGTTCAATTTAACAATCAACTGGCATCTCTGTCAAATAGCACAGCAAAAGAAATTCACCACTTATACTTTTCCATCAACTATCTAGACACACAACAGTCAAGCCACTACACAAGGTTTATGGCCGCACTAGAATATTTTTTGAACACCAATCAAGTTGTTACCGTTAAGTGATTACTAATAATTATGGTGAAAAACTATTAACGAATAAGAAACACATATAGAGTTGGCCACTGTTAATAGTGAACTACTACTAATGCCACTACTAATAGGGACGCACTATATCCGTTGCAAGGTTCGTTGCAATGTGGAGACATTGCAACCAGAAATTCTGTAGTACATTTTTAACGTTTTTATCAATATTTTTACCAATAGGGCAAACGCTAATAGTGTAGACCCTTGAATTGAATCTATGGTCCAACTAGTCGACAAAAGCTGTGACATACTGTGACATGTATGTATAAACATGTATGATTGATATATTGGCAAGACAGAGTCAAGATTTTCCGAAAAATTTATTCTGCACTGTAATCGAAGAAATACCAACTAAGCAACAAATAAAATATTGGTAAAATGTTAATAATTTGCAAGCCAGAGAATAAATTGAAACCCACTCAAGTCGGCTTTTTTGTTTTGATTTTACTCATTAAACTCTGCGCGTTCGTTGTTCCAGCAAAATGTCACGTCTTACTAGTTTCAATGGGCTTTTAGTGCGCGAACTGTTTTGTTATGAAAAGTGCATTTCAGTCAACAACAAGAACTTGTTCCGTAAAATTATTTTTATTTCGCAACTTTCCGCGACTTGTGCAATTTTCTTTCTATGAATGTATTTATGCATAAATTGGACTTCACTAGTGCTGGTCCGCCGCAACTTTGCCATTCAAGATGCGTTACATTTCAGCTTTTTGGCATTTGCACTGAAATGCGGTTCCGTAAATGAAGTTATAAGATTAAAATTATTTCAAGTGATGAGAGGTGGACTCACACACACGCTCTTGCTTAAGAATATTGTATTAAACAACAAACTTTATTCAAAGATAGTTTTGTTTTTCGCGCTTTGATTGCTGCAACTTGTTGATCCGTTAATATTTTAGAGGGGAAAGTGTTTTCATTTCTTTTGCTATTCATTATTAGCTAAAACTTACTTGACTGTGACAGTGAATGACGTTTGAAACTAGACCAAATTCATATTATATGTAATTAAACTTAAATGCGACATGCGGGTGCTTAAAAATTCTAAACACACAAACATTTCTAAGCCAATTAGAAATGATAAATACCCTCCCACATTAATGTGCTCTTTAGCAAAAGTACACATTTATGAGCCATTGTTAAGTTTCAGGCATTTAGCATATTGCGACAGGTTAGTAAAGCTAAAAAGCGAAAGAAGCGAAAGAAGCGAAAGAAGCGAACAGCATGGAAAAATGTGTTTCAAGCGTTAGGCAGCGGACAAAGCGCAAGAGACTCAATTTATAAAAGCAATTACAGTGTGTAAAATGGTAATTAGTTATCGATTACGCCTGAGCGTTACAAGTTCAAACAGCAATTATGCTCAAAACTGTGATATTTATAGTATTTTTGAAAGGTAAACAATATAAATAAATGTTAGAGAAAAAATAAATTAAAGAATTAAAATTAATGTTTACAGGTTTTGGTCTGGCAAATCCGTTTTGGGGCTTATTCGATCCCAGGTGTGGGGTCCTGCGTGGAGGCATGTGTCCCAATGAAAATGTCACCTTTTGGCTTTATACCAAGTAATTTAATTTAGTTTGTTATCGGTTTAACAATTCCGGCAAAATGTGGAATCTTCTCTTTAGACAAACCCAGGATTCTCCTCTAAGACTGGATCCTTTAAACCTGCAACCGGGGTATTTTCAACCTAAAAAGCCTCTATATATCTTGCTGCATGGTTACACTGGCAATCGTGACTATTCGCCAAATTCGTACATAAGACCAGCTCTTTTGGAGGCGGAGGATCCTTATGTGGTCTCAGTGGATTACGGTCCCTTAGTGCCTTACCCTTGTTATTTTGCTGCTGTGGAAAATTTGCCGCTAGCCAGCAGATGTTTGGCCCAGTTTATAAACACTTTGGTTGATCAGGGTGTCGTGGAGAATGAAGATGTTCATGTGATTGGTTTCAGTTTGGGGGCCCAAGTGGCTGGGCAAACTGCTCAATATCTAAGACGGCGTTTGAAAAGAATTACTGGTGAGTTTTTTTTTCTTTAAATTTTGCTACATTCACTGCCAATAATGTTCATTATCCGATTAAAAGGTCTGGATCCCGCCAAGCCCATGTTTATTGCTGTGGCTGCAGAGCACAGACTTGATTCCAGCGATGCTGAATTTGTGGATATTATACATACCGATGTTTTGGGACGGGGCATGCTGAGGCCCATGGGACATGTGGACTTTTATCCAAATATTGGGCCATTTCAGCCAGGCTGTTGGGAAGAAAACCTTAATGGTAAGAAGCATATAGAGTCCGACAAATAAAATATATAAAAACATATTTCATCAAGATTCATTCATGCATTGAACAAGAATGTTTTTTTTAGATCCCGGCAGTTGTAATCATGATCGTGCACCTCAATACTATGCCGAGTCTATACGCACTGACAAGGGCTTTTGGGCTTACAGCTGTCCCAGTTGGCTGCATGACATCTTTGGACTTTGCAACAGTCGTTCAAATGATCAAATAATGGGACACACTGTGAATCGGAGGTATTTTCTGAAAAACAATCTTCTGAAAATATAAAACTAGTTTCAACTTTTCACTTACAGCTCTTTTGGTTCTTTTTTCCTAAAGACATCTGAGAAAGCACCATTTGCTTTGGGTCCCTACCAAATGGGCTCACAAACGGAACACCGTATAATGCCAGTTCTGTATGACTACAACGAAATTTCTGATAACGAGTTTGAACCTCAATTGCGGAAAGCTTTTGTTGATTGGACAGAAAACGATTTTGTGGAATTTCGCAAAGTGACGCACTTCGGCGACAGTCTTAATAATGTATAATTTTATATTTGTTGAAGAAATATATATGATTTTGATAAAAAGTATTAATGGTGTTAAAGATAATGGGTGTAGTGAAATCAGACAGTTTCATTTCACAAATTTAAGGTTTATTACGAACCAAAGAAAGGCTGAGTCAGTGCCTAAGAAAGGCAGTTCAATACCTGAATTTGTAGGCCTTGTAAATTTAACTGATTTACAATAAATTAAATGTTGTCCCAGTAGTCACAAAACCTCGTTTGGAACAAAATATTTATTGGAATGTACAAACTCTGGTGCAGTGTATTGAAATGCCTTTAGGACAGCCGAAAAACCGCCAACGCAGCTCATTTTAAGAAAGCCCAGCGAACATTTCCTAGTATACAGCAAGAAATTTACATGAACACTGAGGGGGGCGCGGTATGGCCACCTTAGAAAAGCAATTGAAAATTTCCCAAACAAACAGAATATTTTATTTATTCATTGAATTCATTAGGATTGCCATCTATTTAAACTTTTTTTCTACCAATTCTTGTTTTATGCAGATGTAAATACTTACATTTACCTATTGGCAAAATGATTCCAACTTATAGGGGTGTTAAAGTTTCAGCCTTGAAACTGATTCAAGTGTGAACACTTAAAGTAAAAATTAGTAATTATTTTCTTATTATTTGAACCAGTTAAAAAAAAAACTTAACTTGATTTTATTCTCGTTAATTTGTGAAAAATCCTACTCCTGATTTCATGTGATGCCTAAGAAAAATATTGAACCTAAATAGTTTTAGCAAATCAGCAAATACGAAAGCACATTCTAAGTGATGATGAGTCCCTGAAGGAATATGTAAAGATTTTCGGCCAATCCAAATTATGTCTTACAACAGATGCTTGATGTCTTTCTAGTTATTAGGGTAGAGTGATATTTTGTTCTATTTAGTAATATCATTGGAATGGCTGTCAAAAGTTGCTCTTTTATCTCCCAAATATTCACAGAAAATTTCATCTCGCACATGATATATTGAGAGGTGCCCCCCCACATCATTAAGTTTGGCAAAATTCATGAATTTAGTCCAAAAATCCAAAATATTAGTTAGAGGAGCCCGCCGCTAGGAATTACAAAACACAGCCTGCGGAGCTGCTAAGAATTTAAGGCGACCGCTTGCCGTCACCCGCCTGCCAACGTTTGAAAAAACGCCTGTTTTAAGTGTTAAATAAAATTTATGTGTGTCAAGGTCTCTAATTTTATTAAATTATTAAATTATACTTCTAGCTAATAAATATTTATAAGAGTATCTAGTTATTAGATAAAACATGCAACTTTTGGGTCATACTGAATGAAAATAATATTGTTTCAGTGTCACATGCATCAAGTGGTATATAAAGAAAATTGTCATGCGAAAAATATATAGAAAATTTTTACTACTCGCACTGTGTTAAAACATGAAACTATTAACATGCCACTTAGTGTTGGCGCTATTGGCTAAAAGTGAGTTTCGAATGATTTTCATAAGTTAAATAATTAAATATTAGAAATGTGCAATTAAATGATAAAAAAAAAATCATTACTTTTTCAGTGATTAGTTTTGATTTGTGTGACGGTCTCACAAAGCACGAGAAAACTAAACGATTTCTGTGCTATTATGCTGAAGACAAGTGCCCAAACGAAGATGTAACATTTTGGCTATATACAAAGTAAGTTTTGGGGTTCAAGTGAGATATTTCATTAAAAACAAAACAGCGAATTTCAAGTTAATATGTGCAATAAAACTAAAATATGGAATCTGGTGCACTGATGACAGCAGCAGAGTTTTAAACGAATTCCAGTTTTCCAGAAGCGATTCCAGCGATTCCGTTTCTTGGCTGTTCGTATCATCGTTTCTAAATCTTATTTTAAATAAATAATTTTGACTTGAAAATTTGTGTTAGAACAGCAATAACAATAATTTTGAGTGATTCGTTACTACTGGCATTACACTGTTAGGCGGTGAAACCCCCTATTGTGCATTTTGACCAAATAAATTGTTATTAGCTGCTCTGTGGATTTGCAATTGTCTGCAGTTGTCTTTGACTGAGCCCAACTGCTGTTTTATTCTTCCAGAGAAACTGCTGAAACCCCCGTTTTGCTAGATCTTTTAAATCTTACGCCGGAACTGTTTCCCGAACGTCTGCCGCTGAAAATTTTAATACATGGACTGGGCCTAAATCATAATCTTTCGCCGAGTCAGGAAGTCCGGCCACTGCTGCTGCAGCATGAAAACGTTTATGTTATAAGTGTGGACTATTCAAAACTTTCGGGAGTTTTATGCTTTTATCCCTGGGCAATAAGAAACTGCCGTCTTGTGGCCAAATGTTTAGCTTTGCTCATAAACAATCTGGTAACTCAAAACATTTATACACCCAAAGATTTTCACTTAATTGGATTTAGTTTGGGTGGTCAAATAGCTGGTTTGGCCGCCAATCATTTGAACTTTACCATCAAGAGAATAACAGGTAAATCAAATTTTTTCAGCTCTCCAATTAATTTGTTGTATTAAATTAAGTTTGTTTATAATATCGGTAGACAGCATCGGAAACTAAGTTTCATTAATAAGGCCATTCACTCAACAATTTTCTTCGAAAGAAAAAACAGTCTTACTGAAAATTATAATAGTAATTTTATATAACAAAGAATTGTAATGCCAACTTTAGCCGTTTAACTAAAAACAAGGAAATAGTTTGTGTGTTTTTTAAGTTAATTATAATTAACCTTGAACTAAAATTAACAAAAAAACTGACCTCTAACAATTTTTCATTACAGCAACTTGTTTGTTGTGAAGTGTAAACATATTTCAGCAAAGTTGATTAAAAAAGATGTGGTGGCAACGATGCGTACCTGTGTTTTTTTTTTTTTTTTTTTTTGTAATTTTAAACTAAAAATATTCTTTTGTTTCAGCAGTTTGTGTGCTTAAGCGAGCTCTACTTCTTTTATGTCTATTAAGTCTTTACTTGCAGAGCCAAGTAAACTTTTAATGTTGTTCAAAAATATAAAGAAGAATGTGTGCAAACTTAAGAAAGTGTGGCAACATCTCGTTCACTTTTAGGTTAAAATAAAATCAATTCTTGTTTTATATAAGACCCCATTCAGACGCTTCAACTTTTGCTAATCAACGTTTTTGTTGGTTGGAGAGAAGAACGAACTTTCATTTTCAATCCAATTATATATGTATGTACATGAAGTTAGCTGCAGGTTCATAGCTTTGATATTTCCTTTCATTCTTTGCCTCGCCATACAGCCCTTTAATATTTATATCATACTGCTTTACGCCATCCTCACAATTCAAATCTATAGCTGCTCGAATATCCAGCATAAAAGAAATAAAATAATGACATACATAAAAGAAATAAAATAACTAGATATATACGTAGATTTAAAAAAGAAATCAAAACTGTTTATTAGAGAGGGAAATTGAACAACATGCATATATCGAGGTGGCGGCCTCGAGAAATAATGTAACAATAATGTAACTTTTTATTACTAAAATCTGTCGCTGTTTGGAGACCTTTTTTTAATTTTGAAATAAAAAATAAGCTGTACAAACTTTTAGGTTTAGATCCCGCTGGCCCCACCTTTTGTACCACCAACTTAACTGAAAGACTTGATTCTTCAGATGCTGAATTTGTTGACGTTATACATACCGATCCGCGATTTTTCTCCTTAAGTCAGGCCATGGGTCATGCAGACTTTTATCCAAATTACATGCATCTGGTGCAGCCGGGTTGTAATCCAGCGGAGGAATATAGTAAGTTTTCGGAAAATATATGACATCAAGATTTGCTGCTACGTTAATACTAAACGTTTTAGGAAATTGCAATCATTTTCGCTCCAATATATACTACGCTGAATCTATTGTAACACAGACCGGATTTTGGGCCTATAACTGTGGCAATTATACGGAGTTTTTGTACAATCAATGCGACAGCTATTCCAGTCTGCCGAATGCTAAAATGGGATATTACGTGGACGAAAGGTAAAGGCAAATAAATGAATTTGATTTTTTATTTTAATGAAAATGTTTAATGCTCTCATTTTCAGCGCTAGAGGATCATATTTCTTGGAAACAAATTCAAGGCCTCCGTATGCTCAGGGACACATGTTGCAGTTTGAATTGGAGGTGTTGAATAAAGTCTAGGCGAACATATTTATACACTAATAAAAGTTATAACTTAATCAAATATTTTTTATACCGCCCGAATTGCAAACAACGTTTCGTTTTAATCATGTCGATTTCTATGCAATGAGAGCAGAATCACTTAAAAAAATGATTTTGTGAAGTTTGAGTTTGTTTGAAAATGTGTTTTGTGGAAAAATAGCAAGAAATATTTAATATTTTGCTTTGTTTTATTTTACTATATGCGAAGAGGAAGGGGAAAAACTTTAAAGAACTCAACTGATATAAATAAATTTTAAGCACTGCGCTGGCAGCGCCATCTTCTGGCAAAACTAATTAAGCAGTGACACCGGTATTTTGTTAAAAATCTATGTGCGGGTTGTGAGCTTGGCTTCTACAATAATTGGCCCTAAAACCAGCCGCAGAGCTGCTAACAACTGTTGATATTTATAAACAGCTGTCTGTTGTTTACACTATTTTTTTTAGCTATTTTTCATTTCTTATCAATTTTATCATTTTTAGCTTTGATGTAGGAGTCATAAAACCATGAAATAACACTAAAAACTTCAATTAAATTTAAAGTTTAGTTCAACCACAATGTGCAGTCATCTTAAGCATTTGAAGAATATCTACTTAAAATCCGTTGAGTCTGTGAAACCCAAAAATTTGTTATCGGTCGACAATAATTACAATTTGCTGCCGCGCTTGGAAGATGGTAAGACTTTCCTGCAACTTCAGGGCAAAAAAGTGTATATAACGAATAAAAAATGCCACGTGGTGGGGTTCGGCAAAGCTGTTTTGGGCATGGCTGTTCAGCTGGAGAGTTCTTTGGGGAATTTTCTACATAAGGGTATCTTGAGCATACCCAAGGGAACACTCCAGCAGTTTCAAGGTGTTAAAGAAATGGTTTTAAGAGCAGACACCAAAATAAAAGTCTTTGAGGGAGCTGAAAACAATCAACCTGATGAAACTGCTCTTCAGGCGGCCAAAGAAATAAAGCAGATGGCGGAATCTATGACTGAAGAAGACGTTTTGTTTGTTCTGATTTCGGGTGGTGGTTCAGCATTATTGCCGCTGCCTAAACCTCCCTTACAACTGGAACCAAAGATGCTTATCATCAGAACACTTTCGAATTGTGGTGCATCTATACAAGAAATGAATACGGTACGGATTGCATTGTCCGCCATAAAAGGTGGACAATTAGCCCTGGCTGCTGCGCAAGCTTATGCAGTAATATCGTTTGTTATAAGCGATATAGTAGGAGATCCCATTCATCTTATAGCCAGTGGACCCACATGGTGTTCGCAAACAAAGAATCTCAAGGCAATAGAAATACTGATAAAATACAACTTATGGCCAATAATTGAAGATCACATTAAGTCTATTTTACAAACAGAAAGTAGAGTTGATGCTCAGCAGTTAAAAAATAATTCCATTTATGTGGTAGGTGATAACAGAGTGGCAACTGCAGCAGCTGTACGTGAAGCCCTAGAACTAAACTACAATCCGTTTATTGCTTCTACCTCTATACAAGGAGAGGTGTCTTTTCTAACAGCCATGTACTGTGATTTTCTCAACAGCATTTATGACTTCAAGGAAGGCGTCATACAAGAACAAGAACTGTGCAATAGGTTTCCCTTTGACTCGCGTATATTTCAGCATTTTTTCAAGACCTTATTAATGTGTGAAAAAACGAAAAAGCCATTGCTGCTTATAATGGCGGGAGAACCTACAGTAAAGGTAATGTTGAATTGCATTAAAGGAAGCAAAACGAAACTGAATATGGTTTTCTTCTCTTACAGGTTATTGGCAAAGGTTGTGGTGGTCGTAATCAAGAATTAGCTTTAAGACTTTCTAGGGAATTTTATCAACAGCCGCGTTTAAAACATGTTTGTTTTCTTAGCGCTGGCACTGATGGCATCGATGGTCCATGTACAGCAGCTGGTGCTTTGGCCAATTCTCGAATTGTAGACGACTTTCTGAAGCAGAATTCTAACAGTCTCGAGAATTTTGACGAATTTATCAGAACTAATGATTCCTACAATTTTTATAAAAATTTAAATCAAGGAGATTATCATATTATTACTGGTCATACCGGTACAAATGTTATGGATTTGCACTTATTGTTGGTTCTGTGATTAAAGTTAAGTTATATGTAAATAATATGTATTACAACAGTAAAGTTAAGCTAAAAACTAAGAACTGCCTCCATTAAAATAACTTAATATATAAGAGGAATTGTGTTTTTGCCTACATACATACATACATACATATGTATGTATATTGCATTGAATTAATACTGATACTGATTCTACAAAAAATCTATAATTTTTTTCTCCACAGCCTAGACATTTTGTACTCGTTTCTAATTAGATACAGAAATTCTTAATACTGTTTTTTTCTTCTCAAAATGCTCCAATTAAAATACTATTGAACTTTAAATAAAACTTAATTATATGGTGTCATCTTTAGCAGCAGCCATAAAACGATATTTCTAAGTGCGACAGCAGTGACAAGAAAAAACTATAAAAAAATATCCACACATCAATATCAAAATGTAGATTTTTCCAATTTAATTTGCACAATAAAACAACTGTGCATGGCATATACATACATACATACATACATACATACATACATACATACATATGTATATATTTTGAGATGCGTCTGCTTTTTTCTGAGTAAGACTGACTGTCGTCGTCTAATTGTCAAGTGTAAAAAATGTGTCGTCTGGAAACATTCGCATTCACACATTAAGAATTGCAATTAAACAAATTTTAATTGAACTTTGCTTTTTAGGTCTTCAAACAAAACAAATTCCAAAGATATATTGTATTTGCATACCCAATTAGCCATTCGCTCAAGACATCTTGTTAATGACCAAACTAATACGATTGCAAAGTTTCAGGTGCAACTTATTATTTTCTCTATATTTAAATTTATTTAAAAAAATTTATTACTTGTATAGTTCTAAGTAAAAGAAGCCACCGTTGTTTTGAGCTTTCATTTATTGTATACATATATTGTGAGAACTTCTATAATTTATTTATAGGAAAATTTTCTTTCGGGTTTTCCATTTCATTGTCAGCTGTTTCGATAAAGTGATTGTAGTCAGTGAACAACATCTCTTTAATTAACTGGGTATTTTTGCTCATTTCGTGCCTACGTACATACAGAATTGTACATGTGTATGTATGTATATGTAAGTGGACTTGTGTTAGTTTATATGGAGACGGAAACTTAAAAAATTGTCTCATCTTACTGATGTTTCTTGCAAAAAAAAAAAAAAAAAAAAAAAAATTAAAATATTCTGGATAATATTTAAACAGTTCATGTGCAAGAAAGACTACATGAATCGAAAGTCATAAAATTTTAATTAAGTCGTCAAAAACTGTTTACAGTTCAAATCAAATAAGCAAGTGTTGAGGTTAGAAATTCTTTTTTCACTGAAAATCATAATCAAACATTATTAAATGACTGATTTATGGCCGATAGCATTTGTCAGCCCACTGTGAACTGGGCCCACTGTGAAGAGTGTGACAAAATTTGGGGAAGAAGAATCAATTGCGTAATACAGACTTAAAATATGTTCAATTGCATTTTAAATGCTTTAGTCTGGAACAATTTTATGCCCGCTTTAATTTTCACTCTCTTGTTGGCATTTTCGCTGTCTTTTTGGCACCAGCTTAAGGAATACGGTATTGGATGTTATTGGCAAATTGTTTACATACATTCATATAGGCCTCTCTAGAACTTAATTCGACAGATAACTAATGGGAGAGCTACGCTGACGAGCTACATATATAAATTCCATTGTTAAACGTTACTATAACTGAAATAACTGCAATTATTTTTTCATAATCTCCCAAAACTTGTTGTTACAGCTGTTCCACTGTTACGCAAGTTAAGAGAACAAAAAAAAAAAAACAAAAACCATAAAATATATATATAAAATTTACTATAGCTCAAGGTTAGATACAGAAATTAATGATTCCACTATATTTTTGTTTTGGTTTTAAATTCATTTGTGCGTTACGAAATACAAAAGAAAAAATGAGGACGTAAGTTCAGCACTTGATACTCGTGTTTTATCAAGTAATTTTTTCAGCTCTCGCGCACAAGGAACAAAAATTTCCAAACTACAATATGAAATAGAAAAATATTTCAATAGTGGTCGGTTAAAGTACTAATAAAATTTCGTTTAACCGAAGGAAACAAGAACCATAAAATTTGTATTCATACAACTTTATTGTGGCAAGTAATTTGTTGCACATACATACATACATACACAAAATAAAACTGGCTTAATTTATTTTAATAGCATAATTTTAATTGGTTGCTGTCTTGTATTTTGTTGTTGCTACAATAAATTTTTATGATCCAAGTTTTTGTCTTTGTTTTTGTATTCTGGATTTTTTTTTTTTTTTTTTTGGAAAATAGTTTGATGTTTTTCCTGACAATTCTTATACATCACAATACATGCAGATGTATTAATGTATGTATGTACATACATACATACATACATTTCACTTGTGTGTTTATGTGCAGTTTGGCAAATCATGATGAAATTCAGTCGATTCTTTAGTATTGAAATATTTTGTATGGCCGCCATTTTGTTTTTGTCGTGCGGCTTTTGTAATGCTTAAAGCTAAAATGCCTTCCTTCTATCTACAATATTTCTTTCTTTCACCTATAAAGCCAAATTCTTACATCTGTACTTTTTGTTGTTGTTGCTTTTGTTTCACAACACTGTCCGAAATATCACAGTCAGTCCACTGTACGATAACAATACAGCGATGAGAACGCTCGTCGTTGCCATTGTCCGTTAATCGTAATCTCATTTTTCACTGGCACGTGTTGAAATTGATGTACTTTCCAATAAGGCCATTATCCAATATTTGTATTGGCATCACTGATCATCTAATACGAATGCTTTAAGCAATTTGCTTCTAGCAATTTTTGCCATACAATAACGAATGTATGAATGTTGGCAGACAATCGTCAGGTTTTCTTACAATCGTTCCAACTGACAATTTTTCATTGTCAGTACATGGCCAACACATTGCAAATTGTTGTTGTTGATCTGGCAACCATCATGGGCATGGCTTAACTAACGCTACTCGATGGTTATACAGAAGAATTTAGAAATTGAAACTTTTGAACTCCCACTTACGAACTGCGCTGAAGCATATTTTTTATATATTTAAATGTTTATCCGTTTCCGCAAAACCCGTTTCGCAGAGTCGAAAACAATTAATTTAGTAAATGACCGCAATTCTTAAAAAATTTGAAGTAATTATTAAAGCTGAACTATTTCTATGACACTGCTGCAGGCAAGCAAATATGTATGTAAGTATGTACGCAAGTGTGTGCATGTGTGTGCGTGTGTACTGTAATGTACCGTTTTAAAATATCTGCTGAATTCATGTTTGTACCGCAACACAGGGTAACAAGATGAACCAAGCAATTCACAAATGGGCAAAGGCAGCATGAATAAACATGCACACACACGTTCATGCATGCCCGTTCACATTCACATTCACATACACGTACACATGCATACATGAAATGCACATGTTGCATGAGTAATACACAAGTACGCGTAAATAAGTGTTTACTTTTATGACAAACATGGATCAGAGCTCAGATCACGATCTATATTTAAAAATGTGTGCTTTTCGTTTTTCACAAGAAGGCAAATCACGCAGAGTTCAAAAAGCGTCAATTTGTCTGCTATTCAAATACATCCAAATATGTAGACGCAGACGCAAACAGAACGCTGAAATGAAATTTAGGCGGCGAGTTGTAAATCACAAGAAACTTTTTGCCGTTAAAAAACTAATAAAACACATCTTAAACTTTCCAAGCACTTTCCTCCAAAACCAAACCAAAAAAAACAAAGAAATGCTCGCCTACGATATGTTGTTTGTATCTTCCTGAATGTCAGTCATTTTTCTTCGGGAAGCAAAAACAAAATCAAATAAAATAGAATAAAACAAAGCCGAAGATCTTGATCTCAATCTCCATGCCAAGCAAACTGAAGAAGATCAGCAGCATAATGGCCACAATCATGATTTTGCTGAATGAATAAACAAAACACAAGTGTGACACTTTCCAAAACACTGAAGCATCGTTTACACTAGAGACGAACGGAACGGAACGGAACGAAATGTGTTTAATGGCGCGTGTGTATGCCAGTGTGTTGCTGTTCAGCAAGAGGTTCATAAAACGTACATACCCAAAGTGTCGCGTTGATTTATTAATTAAACGTTCATGCCGCTGGCCGCTAATAAAGTATTTAAGCAGAAAAATTAATTATATTTTTCTTTGTGCGTTTTCAACACAAACAGTAAGAAAATGAATCGAAAAACAAACACAAAATGTACGCAGAAGTGTGGACACTAAACAGAAGTTTTGACATATTGCCAGTGGAAAGGCATTAAACATGTGCCAGATGGGCCAGAGCAAGGAAACCTCAAACTGCCTTAAACATTGATGGATGGATGGATGGATGGATGGTGGCTGGATTGTAGTAAAATGATATTTTTGTAGGCAGGTTGTGAAAATGATTGGAATCAGCAGCTGCCATTATGATGGCCCAGCCGCACTTGCTGAACTTGCCTGGGTAGGGAAGACACGAAACGAAACGAAACACAAGCCCCACTAGGCCGGCATCCATCAAAGATTTCTTAGCAAAACAAATTATGCGCAACAAAGTTTCGCCGCTCCTGCCAAACGCAACAAACTCCTCATTCAATCATCTGCTTGGAAGGGGGGGGGGGGGGGGGGGGGGAAGTGTTGTGCAGGAGTACCAGATCGTACATCATTATCTGAATCTTTATTTGTATTGGTATTGCCTTCGTGAAAGGCGAGAACAACCAGCGCTGAAACAAACGTTTGTCTTTTTAATTTTTATTACAGTGACTTATGACCGGTCACATCATATTTCAACTTTTAAAAGGCGAACATGAGAAATGCATAATTGTGGTGCGGAGTCCAACGTTCCATTTCCCCGTGAAGTCAAACACAAAACACAAAAAGATTTCAGCACAAAGTATGAAATTTATTAAGACATTCTCCACAGCCAGCCACAGTGTCACTGCTAGACTCAATGACGTCTTCTTCGTAGCGCTGTTTGTGTGGAGTGCAGAGTTTTCGTGCGGTACAGCGAGCGCGTTGTAGCGTCAGCCTTTAGTTTTATGTACAAAAACAAAAAAAGTTTTCCTTAAAAGCTTCAACCAAATTAAATGAAAACTATCCACATATTTAATATATTTTTTTTCGTTTGTATTTTTAACTGGGTATTTTCTTATGCGACAACAAAGTTGTTTAATTGCAACAAGAGGAGCAGCGTGATTGCAACAACATCAATGTCATTTAACACGGGTAGTTGCAAGACATAAAAAACAACAACAACAACCACGTACTGGCTAATCAACTTGAAATAATAATAAATAAAGTTAAATTATCAGCTTTCAGAGGGAATAAAATCTTAAATATAAGTTAATTTTTCAATTAAATTGGTAGTTTTCCGTTCGAAATATGATTTAAAAACACATGTTGTTTCCTAAACAAAGCGATTTTTTTTTTTTATGTTTTCAGTTAAATAATACGCTGAATCAGCGAAATTTTTGTCTAAATGTGTAACAGCAGAACAAATTTGGCTAAATCAATAGGCACTTTTGTTAAAAGAAAACTGTTAAGTTTTTGGGTTTCATAGATGGAAATGGAATATTGAAAGCAAGAGCAAAACTCTCAAGAGCTACAACAACTTGTTGTTGTTGCTTCTCATACAAGAAACACTATTAACTGAAGAGAAGCGTAGAGAGGAAAAGCAACGCACTTTAAAAATAAAATACTTGTGGATATAATTGTGTCTAAAATGTGATAACAAATTAAATATCAGTATTTAGAAAATAATAATAAAGGGTGGTTAAATTTCAAGGGCCGATGTTGATTTTGAATAAAACACAAACTATTTAGGAAATTATTGTAATTTTATTTTATTCTGATGTATTGGTATTACTCAATTATGTATGGAACAAAATATCGGCTAAATGGGCGCCGCGACCTCGGCGGCACACCTCCATCCGATGGTCCAAATTTTCGATGACGCTGAGGCATAATGGAGGTTCTATGCCGTTAATGTGCCGAATTATCTGATCCTTTAGGTCTTGAATTGTTGCTGGCTTATCGACGTACACCTTTTCTTTCAAATAACCCCAAAGAAAAAAGTCCAAGTTTGTAAGCGTGTAAATGCAAGTCTTTATGCACAATGTTCATCAACGACGAGCGTGAGAGGTGCAATTGTTGGGAACGACGACGAGTTGAGGTGGACGGCTCTTCAGCCACACTATCGCGAACAGCAGCAATATTTTCTGCAGTACGAGCTGTACGAGCATGCACTGGTGTTCTCACATCTTCTACAGACCCGGTTTGCTCGAATTTTTCCACCATTTTTGCGATTGTACGCACATCCACAATCCATTTTTGCGATTGTACGCACATTTGGACGATGAAATTGACCAAAAAAATTACGAAGTGCACGATATGCATTTTGATTTGAACTCCCATTTTCATAATAAGTCTGGATAACTTTAACATGTTGTTGGATTGTGTATCTCTCCATGGTTCAAATTGAATAAGTCTGAAATAGAGAAATGTCAAATAAAATTCGGAAAAAAACTTGGCGTTTAGGTGTGGTTCACATTCAACATCGGCCCATACAATTTAACCACCCTTTATATAATATTTAGTACAAAATTTATTGATATTTTTTTCTGACAAAGTTTTCCACAAGAAAAGCGAAATATTGAGTAGATGTTGTTGATGTTTTTCTAAAAAAAAAAAAAAAAACAAAGACCCCTCGATTTTAAAGGATATTGCAAATATAAAATAATCATTAAAAAACGCCAACCAACTGGGAACTAGATAATCACTATTTGTGTAATTCTCCGAATAGCTGAAATTATTCGGTTTGCCAGGAAATATTTGGCTGACTGAAATTTTTTTCAACGATTTCTTTTGCTCGTAAATCTCAAAATTAAATGATTTCAAGATTACGGTACATAAAAAAAAAAAAAATATTAAATAAAAAAGTTTGTTTTAAATATCTATAAATTCCTTTCAAATAATTCAATGGAACCAAGGGGGCTGACAGGACGTCTACAAAAGTAACAAATTTGGTTTATTTATTTTGAATTTTTGTGAAACGTGTAAGACTTGAAGTTTCCCAGCAACCAAGTTTCTGTATAAGTTTCTCCAGGAGGCGAGCACTTGTAAGAAAAAACTTTGCAGTTTGTCTACTAACTCCCTTGCGGGAGTCCATAAGATTTGACTCTCTTAAGACGCTGTTAAAAATGTTTTGTAAAAAAATCTGACGTTGCTGTTGCCGTGTGTGTGTATATTCAGTGGTTATTGTTGCATGCGATTGGATTTATGTTTTGGATTCTTGTGGTTGTTGCTGTGGCTGTGGCTGTTTCTGCTGCTAGGATTCCAGCATTATTATGATGTGTTGTTTTGTTTTTTGTTGCAACTATTATTGTTGCAGTTCCTTTCATAACTGCCACATGCAGGCTGCATGTGTGTCGTCACACAGTTGTTGTTGGTGTCTTTTTTTGTTCTTTTTTATTTAAGCTCGAGTACGAGCAGAAAGCAGAAAGCAGAAAAGCAGAATGTTGGTCAAGTGATTGTTATGTTTTGTGTTAATGCATTTAACAACGAAAACAGCATCTGCTCTTAAATGATCGGTACATATTTTAGCAGCAGGTATTCCAGTTAATGTTTTTATCATTATTTTTTTTTTTTATTTCTTTGCATTTCTTTTGTTGTGTTTTGTTTTGCCCTGATTGCTACAAACTGTATTGATCTGCAGAAAAGGAATGTTAATCAGAGAAGGAGAAAAGAGTTTTAATTTGATTTTGCATTTATGAAGGTTTTACTTCTTCTTCTGTTGAGATGTTTAAAGGCACCACAAAGTCTCTAAATGATTAAACTAAAAGTATTTTAATTTGAAATTGAACTGAAACGAAGCTTCACTAATTGCTTCATATTATTTTATTTCCATTGTATTTTCGCTAATGAGTTATTTTTCTGGTTCTGAGTAAAATAGGCGCCATATTTCCTATAGCATTTACTATTCTTTTATTATTAATTATTAGTTAATTACACCAGTTAACAATATAAATTCTAGGTTAGTTCTTGTCCAATTTAAAAATTGGAATTTTTCTATTAGTTGTCAAGCTTTCATGCTGAAAAAACCGGACTTTCTATTTAAATTCCTGAGAAGATGGGATTGTTATTTAATTAGAAAAATACAGATCAAGGAGTTGGGATCTTCAAGTTTGGAGGATATCCAATTGCCAACTTAAAGGTGTGACAACAGTAACGTATCTTGTCAGCTGGCATAATAGCCAGCCTGTTAAAATAAAATCTCAGGTCCAGCATCGGTCCTGGCTTATGTATGTCTGCCTGGTCTAATGCCTTAAATTAGTCAAGCTGTTGTCAAATGGTTTCGCTAAGATTGTTTCGTTCGTTGGGCTGTCAGCGAAGATATTTTATAGGACAACACAATAGAGGACACCCCTGGAACCGATGGCACGCGCAACCAGAGAGGAACCTGAACCAACTTGGTGTCCAAAATTGGCGCGGCTACTGGCTTAAACATCGTGCCAGTTGAAAAAGCTGGTTGGTTGAGGCCCAGCTTCACCCCGCACTGTAGCGATAAACGAAGAAGAAGAAGATTTACATCACTGAGACCTTTTCCCCTTTCAGTCATTGCTCGAACAGCTGCCTGAAAAACATTGACAGTGTCAGATGATCCGAGTTATAGACAATCATCCATATCCTGATGGCCCCTCAAACCTGTTTCGGATTTCTCAGTTGTGCTTAAATATCCGTCCATGCAGCTTGAAAACTTCTTTGGTGCTGTGTTTTGAGTGTCGGTCCGACTGCAGGCATTTTGCCACAAATAATGCCCGATATTCTATTTCGTGATACATTTCGCTGCGTGACTGACGTTTCAAAAGAATCGTTTATTCCCATCTTTGATACATATAATTCCAGAAAGTTCGTTGTTTTGTTGTCCGGTGTTTCAGAATTAATCATTTTCGTACGTTTCTTATTGTGTTAAACTGATTTCGTTGAACTGATAAATTATTAAAACGTGCTTTATTTATCATTAAAATTTGTAGTTTTATTATTGTTTTCAACAAATTGCCTTCGGCAATTCCATATATCTATTGTATTAAGTGATTTTTCTTGAAAGAATTGCTCAGGAATTCCTCAATAATCATTAGCCACCAACCGTCCGTCCCCGCGGAGAAAAAAATGCGCATTAAGTCATTTAAATAATAAACATTTTTCAACAAATTTTATTGTTTAATTATTTTTGCATTCAAATAGTCTTTGATACCTTTTGTTTTCTTTTAAAACAATACAAAAAAAAAAATATTCAGTTTTATTTTGTGTGTGTGTTTTTTTATATTGAAAATTTTATTTAAAAAATGCCATAAATAAAAGTTTCATGTCATTCCACCATCGTAGAAAAATTTACAATTCTATCATATTTCATCATTCACAGATCTTGTTATAAAAATAGATCGTTTTATTGCAGCATTTCTAATTAAGTGTTATTTGCCACAGTAGTGGCGGGTGCATGTGCCACCAAATATTTGTTTCAACATCAAATTCTATTAAATAATAATTACAAAATATTTATGCATTACAAACATTTCGTTATTCTCCATGTGTATGTATATGTGTGTGTGTGTGTACATATGTGTACATGACAATAGACCATAAACTAGTTGTTGAGCAGCGAAAGAGATAAACGAACTGGAATTACCCTTTATGGCACCATGAGTTGGATAAAATTCTAGAAAGTTGAAGGCAACTTTGCAACTTTTTCACAACTTGAAATGCACTCTCCGGTCAGAACAGAACTGAGTCGATGTGTTTTCGAATTAGTGAAGCTTCGTGGTGTTTCTGCTTTTCGCCCAAAAGCGGCCTGCGATCGCGTGGCAAAAAATTTTTCTTCTTCCTTCTAGAAAAAAATTATTTATTTAGTTTTTGCAACAACGTCATTAAACATTGATCGATACCATTAAATATTCGCTTTCAGTTTTTCATACTTCAAAAGATCTATTACAATGAATGAAATAAAGAAAGATGACGCATGACAGTAGACATGGGAAGTCAGATTGTCATATCGCGTTACACTAATGATCAAATTAAGAACCAGCAAAGATGCCAAGAAAATAAGTACGTCCTACTTGCATATTTAAGCGAAACAAATGAGGTGGGAGAAACCATAATACAGTACTTTGAAATAATTGAATCCATTTGCAACGCCAAATCTGGCGAGAATTAATTTTACAGCCGTCAGTAGACAAATTCCTAGAACTATTGAGGGGTTTTGTTTTTTTTGCCCGCAATATCATCAACACACTGTTATTTTTATTTATAAACATCAAAACTCAATCCAATTAAAATAAAAGCAAAAATAAGAAAACCAGGGTGCCTGCCAGTCATGGGCGTTCTTGGCAGTGGGGTTCGCTTTGTTACAAGCGGTATTGTGTGGCTAAAGTGCTTAACTCGCCTGCAATACTCGATGCAACTTGTGCTTGATACATATTTGCTGCTCTGTGTTGTTGCTGTTGCTGTTGCTGTAGTAATTTGTTGTTTAGACGAGATTCTATCCGTTGTTATTGTATCCATTCTCGGTTCACTATTGCATCTATTGTTTACATGACTATTATTTGTTATTAATTTATACGTTTTATGTGTTTGTGGATAAAGTGTTCTAAAAATAAATTCTATCTAATTTAAATTTTTAATTGCCAATATTTTTTCATTTCATGTTCCTGCTGCTGCTGCTGCTGCTGTTTCTGTTTCTGTGTGGTGCAACCACAATAATTGTTTTTTCAGTTGTTTATTAGAGTGTGTTCATTACAAATTTATAACAAACAATTTAGTAGACGAAAATGTTTAGGAAAAGTTACGGAGCAAAACATATGTTTTCAACATTAAACTTAAGAAAAACATATATGTTTCATTTTTGCATTTTAGTTATTTGAATAAAATAAAATTAAAATAAAATAAAATTAAAGAAAATAATATGAAATGATATCAATTAAAAGAAAATAAATTAAAACAAAAGTAATAAGTTAAAAAAAAAAACATAATAAAATGCAATAAATTAAAATTAACCAATTTATTCGTAATAAAATTAAAAAAAAAAATTAATAAAAAAGTAAACAAAATAAATTTTAAATAAAATGAAACTGATATAAAAAAAATAATCAATATAAAGTAAATAAAAAATAAAAAAAAAATAAACTAAAACTTAAATAAAATAAGAAATGAATTCACATAAAATATGTAAAACAAAATACAGCATTTATATGTATAAGTACATACATATGTATAAAATAATATAGAAAATATTAAAATAAAGTAAGCAAATTTATTCCAAATAAAATGGAAAAAAATTAACGGAAAATAAAATAATGTCGAAATAAAAACTAAATAAATTTAAATAACTTTTATGTACAATAAAAAATATACTAAAATAAAACAAAAATAAAAGGAAAATAAATTAAAATTTTTTTTTTTAAATAAATTATTAAATAAAAATTATTACAAAATAAATTGCAATGTAATAAAATAAAATAAAAATAATGTTAAAAAAAAATTACTAAATTCAAATAAAGTAAAATATATGAAAAATGGATTTTAAAAAATTATTATAAAACAAAATAATAAACAAATTAAAAAAAAAGAACTGAACTAAATTAAAATGCAATAAAAAATAATATATATAAAAAAAATTTTATAAATTTAAAAAAAAATAAACTAAAATGAAATAAAGAAAAATACCAAACGAAAAAATATTAATCAGAAACCGGTTTACGAATAAAATAAAATAAATTCAAAATTTGTTAGAAACGTCTGATTAAATTAATCGTATTTGTTCGTCCAACAATTTTTCCAGCTGAGCCCAGTTTCAGTAGCTTTTTGTGTTTTACAAACAATTATAATTATTATGATTTATTGCCAGTAGAACTGCCATAAAAAGTAGCAGAAATAGCATGAGAAACTGCTAAATACTGCCAGTCATTATGCGAGTATCAAGCAAACAGGCAGAAAAGCTTTTTTTCTTGCCAATGATAGTTATTGATTTGACTTTAGAAATATTTAATTTGCCATGTATTTTCACACTTGTTAGGAGTGATTAGCATTACAATATAATAACCGAATAACAACAACAACAACAACAACAGCCACAGAAACAACAACCAACAAAATAATGCAATTATTGCAGCAAGAACGAAACAAACAAAAAAATGTAGTCAGGAAATTGAACGAATGTGGGTAAAATTTGTCATGTTTTTTCCTCGACTCGATCATAAAAATATAGTTGAAAAATGGGCGATAATTTCCATTAATTGTGCAGAAATCAAAATAAATAAAATTTTAAGAAGCAGTTTTGAAAAGAGGTGCCTTTCCAGCCATCCTGTAATAATTATAATATTGCGAGTGCGTTACTCCCTCCCCTCCCCCCCCCCCCCCTTCCCATACGTATGATCAATATTTCCGTAAATATATCATTGTGTTATAGATGTACGATATACTCGGATATGGCAGTTCGTGCGTATGAGTTATTTGTCAAGTAACGAAACCGATTTTTTCCTCAAGCGAAACCATTAAGAGCTGCAGGCTGCTAACATTTCAGTACTCGAACATCTTTTCGTTTAAGATAATATTTGTAAGGGAAGTCCAGTTGCTAGACTATAAGCTAAAGATACTGCTGTCAAAATTTGTCAAGCCTTGCCTAAAGCATAAATGTTTCTAACCCATTACAAAATGCTAGGTTTTTATAAGTCTATAATATTTGTAGGGCAAAAATGTTTCCTTAATCTTTCGAAGCAGGTTCTATATTTTTAATTTTTTTTTTTATCAGAAAAGTTGTATCCAAAGTGATATCAATCCACCACAACAAATTGTTTTCAAAATCATCATATCAATCGAAAAAAAAAATCACTCCAAGTTGTGCAGAATTTCTGCAGGCCACACATAAAGGCAGCGCTACTTCTGTTAGAGGAATATAAAACCTCGATCTTATCTCATATAAACTTTGTTTTGTTTAAGTTTAAGGAGACAAGTGCTGGACTTCGAAAGGAGTGACGAGTTGAATGTCGGCAAAATAGTTATAGTTTTTTGGCTTCATTGCTTGTAAAATGATTCAGAGCTATTAATAGAATTTTTAGCACAATTTTATTTATTCTTATTTTCTAACCTCAATAGAACTGAACGTCTCAAAGATTTGAAATCAAAATACTTAATTATACAAAAATCATTTTAATAAATTAAGAAAAACGTGTTGTACTTAGAAGTTGATTTTTGAAAATAATTCTTGTTGTTGTAATTATAAGTCTCAAATCCAATCAAGTTTATTTTATTTTTTTGTTTGTTTCATACATATTTTTTTTTTTCATTCGTTTTCATATTTTTCGCTTTTTGTAGCGCTAGAAGAGCATTAGCAAAGAAACTTGTTTTTAAGATATGTATTTTGTTGTTGTTGTTGTTGTTGTTGCTTTAAATATCTGAACTAAGCTAAATAATCGTGGCACCTGGCAAAAGCATTCAGCAGAAGAAGTATTAGAAGTTTTATTTTTGCCCACAGATACGAGTACATTCTTGCTTTTGTTAGACTCAAAGACAAATCCAACAGCGTTTGCTGAACGTAGAAGACGACTTTGCTTTTCGTTTTCATTTTGCATGGTTTGTAATTTTGTGATAATCAAGTGCTTTTGCGCACAAAATCAAAGCAGATAGAGGAACGCCGATTTGTTTTATCGAAGTCGAAGTCGGTCGAAGAAATATATAAGAATTTTTGATTACAAAAGTTGCTACAGTGAAGTGACTTAAAATGGAAAAAAAACGAGGTTGTTCCTTCAATGACGTTTGCAATGGAGGATTTGTGTGCCTTTAGTTTCGTTAGTGCCATAAGCTGTTAACATATCTTTTAACGAAATTGTAAAGTTTTGGGCTATTTTACTTGGTAAAAGAATGAGAGTAAATAATTGGGTAGAGTTTCATGGGGCGAGGAAAGCGTGTGATCATAATACAAGTATCTTTTTAAATAGTGCAAAGTATCACTTCGCCAACGAAGGATGGAAAAGATGGGTTAAGAATTTCCTAAGTAAATGACATTGAGGTTGGCCAACAAATAGCTGTTGCGGACTTGAATTGTTTTCAACACATGCACGTTTGTCAGTTTGACCATGAAGTCAAGCCAATGCATTCACACAGATAGAGAGAGAGGGAGAGTGTGAAGGAGAAAGAGAAAGGCTGTGAAGGAACACGAGGAGGAGTGACAACTTGGTGTGATTTTGTTTGTGCTGGCTCTTTTTATTGAAAACACTGCTGCAAATGTCCTTTCAGTCACTTCTGCTTATGATCTTTGCTATATAGTGAGATATGAATTGGAATAATTTAAGTTTTAATAGGTTGGAACAACAGCCCTTAACTTGGTTATCGTAATACTCCCTTCTTTGGCGAAGCCGATTGTCCAGCTTATGAACTGCTGCTAAAGATCTATAGACCATATAAATAATCAATGAAGAGGAGACAGAGAGAGTGAGACAGAGATGTGTGTTTTAGAGTGGTGGAAAAAGCATTCCAGTCAATGCTGATTACTATACAGAAAGCAATGAACTGGAATCATTTCAGTTTCAGTGGGCTGAAGCATCGTATCACCCGTCCTAACTTCGACTATCGTGCTATTCTCTGTGTTGCTCGATTGGCTGGTAGAATGCCTTTGAAGATCCCGGCTACATGAACAGTCCTTGAAACACTTTGAACTGACTGTGACTGTGGCATTCAAGAAATCTTCCTCCACAGTTCAGGATGTATTTGTATCTACGCCTACATATTCTTTGTTCATAAACCCACAATCTACTTAAGTAGATGTCGTGGCCACACTGAATGGGCTGTAATCAAGAAACTAAATTTAATTCGAATTATTTAATTTTCGAAAAACCTACTCGACTTTACCTTTAAATGCATTTGATTTTCTTATCCTGTAATAAACGCAATTAAACGCACTTAATTTGCTTTCAATAAATTTCACACGCAAGCCTCAGCAATTAAGTTTAATATCTCCTTTGATCAGTTTCGTATTTGCTTTTAAAAACACAAATATGTGTGCGATTTACTGTATCAATTTTGTTTTGAAGAAAATCTTTGAGAGCTTTTTTTTTCTGCTTTTACTATTGATCTTTTTGCTTTTACTACTTTTTTTTTTTGCAGAGAATTATCAATAGATTACTGCTTATAAAGTTCAAGTGATGTTGTGTTTTATTTAAATAGTTGTTATTTTTATGTTTTTTGTTTTTAATACAGAGTACAAAAAAAAAAAGTCTTACTATGTTGGCCTGCGGCAATGTTAAGCAAATGAGTTGAACAAAATATTCATACGAGTGCAATACAACAATAAAAAAAAAAAAAAAAAACAACAGCTCCAACAACCACTATCGAAAACTTCCAGCAGGCAGCAGTAAACACGATCAGCTGAAAATGATACAAGAGCAACAAGTCAAGAAAATTTGGGTAGAAAATAAAAGTTTCTGCATGATGACGGCGCCCAATAGAATAAATTTTTAATTTTTGGCAGATGTGGCCTTCAATTTAAAATATTATAATTAACAGTTCGAAAACTAAATTTCGCGTGGTGGTTAATGAAATTTTGTACACTTCAAAAATATGTTACTAAAAATGCTATTCGTTGCTGATTATTATTTGTTTCAGCAAACAATTTTTATGGAAAATACTTAACACCGCACTTGCTTGAGTTGTGACGTAGAGCCGTGGTGGGGTCAAACGGAAGCGAAGGATAAGAGAATAATTTTAGGCATTTTCATATTTTAATCAACAAATGAATTTTGAACTAGATGTTAAATAGAAACTGAGACTTAAGTGTGAAAAAATTACTGTGAATCGTGGTTAATAAATGTTGTAGTAAACTTTCTTGATAAAGACGTAGAGCTGAGTTTTTAAGAAAATTTACCCGTTCCTCTACAAATAGTTTCAATATGGAGTTTCCGGAGTGTTCCTTAACCCTTTTTCTACACTTCCACCGTAATTTTTTCTAAACGTGTTCTATGCGGCATTGGAAGTGCCTATTGCTTATTCGAAGTCATTGATTTCTTTAAAACCAGCTCAATGAGTGCCAAAAAAAAAATATGTAATTCAGCTAAAATTGATACACTAAAGGAATATTTTTTTTTTTATATAAATTGCGTTTGAGTGATTTTCTTTGGCTCACATTATCTGGCACTAAAAAATAAAAATCTCCATAAATAAATTAAACAAATTAACAAAACATTAAACCAAAAACTTTTCTCAATACTTTTGCAAGCAACGCTGTGCCTGCAATTGCCTCGGCCTTAACTTATTCCTACACCCAATACATTGAATACAAAGCAGCACAACGTGAAGCTGAACAACTGATACAAACTGTTATTTTAAGTCAGTCGTAATCAACAACGTGTGAGACGCGCTCGAAAAAAATATCAACTGAAACTAACTTTCAGGTCGTTATTCAAATATTTTTTAAAAAAGAAAAATATGTAAAGAGAAAAAAAAAATGGAAACAAAAATTAGGAAAATAAATTTGCCAAACAAATTTTGAAAATGGTAAAAATCATAAGAAAACATCAAACAAAAAGGATTTCAATGCAATAAATAAATAAATAAAACAACAAAATAAAGAAAAAAATCTTCAATCAATGATAATCGTGTTAAATCAAATTATTTAACAACATGAAAGTAAATGGTAAAAAGAAAATTAATTTGCATTGAACAAGATAAAATAGAAAGGAAAATTGATTATATGTACACATGTATGTATGTATGTATGTATGTATGTATTTAATCAAAAGTCATAAATTCCAATATGCATAGATATATATGAATGTACGTATATACATATATTTAAAACAAGTGATAGCATAGAAATAGCAAAAAGTAATTTATAAGTTCGCATAAAGGTAAAAATTAAAAAAAAAAATGCCAAAATTGATTTTGAGTTTGAATGCTTCGACAAATCATAACCAGTTGATTTTATTTGTGAAATAATATTAATATACAAACAAAAAAAAAAAAAAAATAACAACAACAGCCAACAAAAGTGGTTTAACTACTAATTTAAAAATGTTTAAATAAAAGAAATAAAACAAAAACAAAATATATTTAAATGAAGTTGACGGTAGAAGGCAAATCACTTCATAAATGCGAAATCTAAAATAACACAAAAAAAAAAAAACAAAAAACACAACAGCAAAATTTATATAAAAAGTATTTTAAACGAAGAAATACGAGAAATACCTCGCAGATAATACATAAACAGCAGGCCATACGAATATTACGGATTACCTTCAAAAATGAAAAAGAAATATATTAAACAAAAGTTTTTAAATAAGTTCTTGTCTCAACTAAATCTGTAAAAGATAAACAAAATAAAATCGGTTGTAAAAATCTGCAAATATTTTTCTTTTAAGGAATTGAAGAGAAAATGCTGAAAAGGCTGCACGCTACTCGAAAGCCGAAAATCGATAATTTCATACAGGAAGTTAAAAATTTGATTTGCTCACACACACTCGCATACTCACCCATACAGACGCACACGCACACGCACACGCACACTCAGCCGCTGACACTGGCACACAAACACCTTTAAATAAACAACGGAAATTGCCAGATTGTTTAAAAGTTTAATGACTCCCTCCCTCACTTGTGCTCTCTTTTTTTTTTTTTTGTTAAACCCTCTCACTCTCTCGATCTTAAATGTTACACATTTTAAACGTTTTATTCAAGTTCTGTTTTTTTTTTAATAATTCCAACCGTTTTCTTATCTAAAAATCTGGTTGCTGTTCTTATTTTTTTATTGGTAAAAATAAGAAAATTTTCTTTGTCTTTGTCTTTTTGTTGTTGTTGTTGCTGTTGTTTTTGTTTTTGTTTTAATTGATTTATTAGAAAATTCCTCTAAACAAGTTTTTCGTAAGTTTTCTGCTGCTATTCATTTTCATATTATTCATTTTTTTCATTTTTTTGTTGGTTTGTTTGTTTGTTTGTTTGTTTTGCTGTTGTTGTTTTCTTCTCTGTTTTAATATTTTGCATGTTTGTAGTTGTTGTTTTGCACACTTCGTTCCTGTTCTACTAAAATAACTCAAGTATAAGAAGAGCAGAACAAAAACAAAAAGCACAACAAGTGTAATATTTTAATTACGTTGAAGAAGAAAAATACAACAACAACACCAACAACAGCAACAACATAAAAAAAAAAATAAATATACCATATCAAATCAACAACTACTCTGAACTTATAATTGTTTAAAGATCCATTTAAGTGCTGCCATATTTTTTATGCAAAGTAAATAGGCGATAAAGGAAATATTTTGGTAGCTGGAGGGCATTCAAAGCCGTTGACTCACGAAAGAATCGTTTCTCACTGGCAACATCAAGTATTGGAAATAAACTGCCTATAATGGTGTCTCCTGGTAAATTTAGCGACGAAAAATCTTTGGCAAATACTTACAAAACCTTTACCCGAAATTAAATGCCCCTAACGAATTTTCTAGCACCTTAGACGGACAGTCTTGCTTTTATACATCTAAAATTCGAATAAAAGTAATATTATGTATATAAAATATATGATAAAACAATGTATAAAAACGTGTAATATGTAAACAAAACCCAAACCAGTGTGCGAGCTTTTAAGCCTATGCTGTAAGTTGAAACGTGCTACGACGTTACAATTTTGCCGCTTGTGCTTGTACGGCCGCAGCCAGAATTGAAAATGAAGCTGAGGAGTAGTTGATTATTTTCTTTTCTACAAAAATATGTAGAAAAAACTAAAATAAACCAGTTAAAATTTATAATGTTCGTAATCGAAATATAAAACGACAGGCTGCAACAAACAACGTTTGAATGGACGTGTATGAGTTGTAATGTTTGAAATTCCAAAAAAAAAAAAACAAAAAGTGTATAAACAACTCAACAGGTGGATGGATTTTCTTAGTTTTGTTTTTCTTATAATACTTTATTTATGTTTATTTACTTGATTTGTTTTTTCTATATATAATATCAATGTGGCAATGATTAGGCAAAAAAAAGAAAAAAAAAATTAAAAGGATTTCTCTTAAAAGCTTTGAGAGGTATTAAGGAAGAAGTAGCGGTAATTTATACGCTGGCATTTACGAGGTTAAAGCAATTTAATTACGAAATTCGAATAATCGAAATTTTGCGTTTATTTAAGTGGTTTCATTAACGCTGAACTGGAAATGCCATCGAAAATGTTTCAAAAGCTGTTTAATAATAGAACTGGGGAGGCAGCTGTATAATATCATCCAGTTCCTTCAAACTTTATCAAGAACCTGAAGTTGTCTTAGACAAGCTTGACGTTGCCGAAGAAACCGTTTTTTTTTTAACTTCCAAAATTCTAGCTGTTTTTGATGCACATGAATTTAATTTTATTACCGCCAAGGCCTATAAATTGTTGAGACTAAATGTAAGAAAGATTCAAAGTTGCCTTCAGACGCCACATCCGCCAGCGACCTGAAATTTGCCAGCTGACACCATTGAAACTTTCATAAGTACTTGCCAGTTGTTCATTCATATGAAGTCTTATTTTATGTTCAATAATTTGATAATCATTTGAGTTTTATCTTACAAAATATAATGGGTATCCTTAGATTAGTTTTATTGTGTACAATTTAATTTTAATACCGCAAAAAATTCCATTTCCATGTTTTTTTTTTCTGTCCAAATATTATGCGGCAGCTCTGACTAAAGACTTCTTGTATTCACTGCTTCAACGGAGTTAATATTTGCACAAAAATCGATATAGTTTCGTTGCAGGTACACACTATGTATTTGTATTACCTTAATACAGGAAGGTTTAGGACCTCTGGTTTTTTTTTCAAAGTCGGTTTAAAAGTTGCACAGAAAGAACTTGACTTTCGGTTGTATTTTAGGAGAATTTTTATATAATAGAAATTCTATGGAAATTTGTAAGAAAATACTAATAGATGTGATGTCTTGAATTATGCTTTTAAAGAACTAACACTGAGGCCTTTAATGCCTGCATGCCACTTACATACATATTTTGAAAGAGTATAGAATAGAGATAAGCAAAAATCCGTTAGTTTTTGGTAATTCTGCAACAGGTTAAGATTGGGAGTCCTGTTCCATTGTAATTGTATAATAACACTTAACACATATCAATGAAACTGATATCATGACAAATCTGGTTTCGTGGTCCAGGTGCCAGGTAATTCTTCTTTGCATTCTCTGGTTAGAAGAGATACTTTAACAGACTGTAGATGTCCGTTTCAATCTTTTACGTGTATTTGTAGGTGGTACATCGTTGTATATAACTAGAACACAACATATCCTACGACAAATGGATTTTTATTTCGTCATTAAGTGGCCGTATAACGTGTCAAAGTCTAATTCAACCTTCTTTTGTTTACGTTACTTAGAAATTTTGATGACTTGGCAACATAAAGAAATAAATAACATGATATGAAGAATAAGACAAATATTAAATAAGTACATAAGTTTCCTAAAGAAGCATTTCAAAACAAAAAGAAAGAAGAAAATAAACTTAAACATATGCAAGTACGTGTTCACATGTACATACATATGGGCAAAAAAAAAAAAATTGAAAACAAATCATTCGCTTACATTTGTATTAAGAAAAAAGAGAACAAAAGATTTAACCACAACAACTACTTTTTTTCTGTAGACGCCAGGCCAGCCAGCCAGCCAGCCAGCCAGCCAGCCTCAGTTTGAATTTCAAGCCAGTCAAACGAAACAACCAACCCAACCACCCCCGGCCTTGCGGAATTATTTATTATCTTATGAATAAAAAACTAAAACAAAAATATGAAAAAACAAAAATGAATACACGCTGTATCAAATACAAAGAAGTATTAATAAATGTGAAAAATATGCTTGTTTGTTTGTCTGTTTGCGAGTTTAATTATTTATTATTTGTACCGAATACTTACAATTCATTTTGTACCATTTCATTACGATGATAATGATAATTTATGTCTGTGTGCGTTCGCTTCAGTGTGTGCGCTTCGTGTCGTATAATTGTTTTGAATACATTCATTTGTTGTTTTTATTATTTTTAGTACATTTAACAGACATTCTTATGCACATTAATTGTTTGTAAAACACGCACTCAGTATATTTACATACATACATACATACATTTGCCCAAAGACAAATGCTGCAGATCGCTAAATAATTGTTTATTTTCAAAGAAATTGGGATGTGAGGAACAAACAAACTAATTTTATAGTTTTTATATGACGTACTGCCACGCCCACTTGATTAGTTCTTACTATGTATAGAAATTACAAGACCACTAGACTGCAATAAAAATTACAGCTGTACCGCTTAGCTGTGAACTAGTTCAAATGAAGTGCGCAAAATGGCTAAATTGCTGTTACTGCATGTTTTCATAGTGCCAGCACTATGAATATATTGCCAGACTTTAAAGTTTCAAGTGCCAATCATATACAAATTCTTTCGAAACTTAACTTTCATTAAGTTTTTACTATTCATTGAATTGGAAAAACAAATTATTTCACAAAATTTCATTTACAACTTCCATTTTAAGACATAAAAACTGTCAAGGCCATTTGCCAGAATTGATTGTCTGTAATTGAAATCAGCTGCGAAACAAAAATCATGCAACTATTAAGCGCACTAATTCAAAGGCAAACAGCCCCCAATAATTTTCTACTATTTCTTATTTGATGGCCCATTAAAATTTCGTTTAAGTTTTACTTATTTTGTAGCACTCAAGGTAAGACTCTTTCAAAGCTCTGCTTGTAAGCGATAGTCAGATTAATCGTTAATTCTTTTATTGGATGGCAGGCTTGATGGCGAACGAATATAAGCCGTTTGGTCTGGAAAATTTGTTTTAGTAACTGATAAAAAAAAAATAAAGAAATAAAAAACACAGACACTTACGAACAAAGCCTAAAGCTTTTCTACATAGAAAATATTATAAACATAAAAGAAAAGTAATTATAAGCACATACATATATACAAATAAGTACATATGTATGTATGTATGTATGTGTGCATATAAATATAATTTTTTTAAGTGCCGACATTTGTTGTTGCTTGTTTTTTTGACGTTAGAGAAGGCGCTTAAGTCGTGTTGCTGGTGTTTGTCGCGTACTCGTAGAGCAGAAAACAAAATTACAAAAGTAGATCATTTAAGCGTAAAGTGTCAATATCACCATTTAGACTCTTTGTATTGAATTTCCACAAAAACACTGAAACAATAAGAACTAAACTGCAATATTCTCGGTTAAAATGCGGTTGTGCAAAGTAGAAAAAACAAACAAATAAATAAATGATGACATAAATACACACATGTATGCATGCACCAACGTTTTGGCTTTTCAGAGTGTTCAAGCTGTTTGTGTGCTTGCAGAAACCGCTTAAAACCAACAATTTTAAATCGTCAAAAAGGAAATCGCCACATAAAATTAGTCGCTGCAGGATTTGACAAATTGCCAAACAAATTTCTCAATGTTTCTTGCATTTGGAAAGTCCGAAGAAAATTACAACAAATTAAATTTAAGTTGTGCCAGTCTTTTTTATGTATCATGGCCAAAACTTGCACAAGACAACATCTACCGAAATATGTTCGATTTCCTGATTTCATCAGGCATATCATAAAATGGCATTGAAAGCATTGGCCATCCATGCTGAAGCGTTGCCTACCGGGGCTAATTATAAATCTGTTTGTGGTTCCTTATCAAAACACACACACACACGCAGACATTTTTTATATGAAATTGAACATTTTTTATTCATATATTTGTGTGTTTGGGATACTTCAACAGATCATTTCATTTCCAAGCCAGGTCCTTTATTAATACTTGCATTTAGCAAATAAGTTTTCCAGCTCTGAGGTCATCAAAAAAGATGCTGTTTTGTGTGTCTTCTCTGTGTGTGTGTGTGCGTGTGTGTTTTTGTGTGCGTGTAAATAATTGTAACGCCATCTATTTCTCAATTTAAGATCAATTAAAAGGTCTCTCTTTCTTCATAGTTTCATTTAATTTTGCTGCTCTTGTTGATCGATTTAAGCCAACAGCACTGAAAAAAAAGAACACTTGTCGTTGGCATTGTATGGGTTCGTATGGTATTCGTCTGTCTGTCTGTCTGTCTGTCGGTCCCTATGTGAGTGCGTGCGTGTGTGCATGCATGTGATAGTATTTTAACTTATACCAGATCGCTAGATTTCGTTACACTTCAAATCAGGCTTTTTATTCAAGTTAAACAAACGTTATACGTTGTCGGTTTCATTTTATTTTCTTATATTAAACAATAAAACAAAAAATCAACGGTTTTTTTTTTGTATTTTATTTTTTGAAAATTTCTGTTCCATCTTTTCTACGTCCAAACAGCAAAATTTAAATAGATTGAAGAGAAAAAGATATACATACATTTATATGATCACAGTGGTGTTTGTTAATGTGATTTACTAACACATACGACCGCAACTACTACTATTGCTTTCATTTCACTACCACCACTACTAAATTGTGAATAAAAAATATTTCGTTTAGTGTCGTTTCTTTCATGATTTAGTTCTATTGATCACTTGTTAAAAGCGTGCTCTTTTTTTTTTTTAGTATTTTCTCGTCTTAATTCAAAAATAATATTAATAATAATAATACGTTACGTTGATAATATATATAGAAATTGTAAATTGTAAAAAGAATAGTTTTACCATCCCAATAAAAACAAACAAAAGCAAGAAAAAACGCCACTGCAATTCCAACAGATCTAATTAATTTGATCGAAATAGTTCCAATAACCTCCATTTCCTGTTCAGTGTGAAAAATTGTATTAAAAAATGATTTCTTCCAATATGGCAAAATTATAATTTAAAAATGTTTGTAAAATGGTGAAAAGGTAAATAATTTTCTGGTATTTCTAATAGTGTGTGAATGCGAAGAGTTTCTAATGTAAAATTTTCCGCTAATTTAAATAAAGTGTTTCAAAAGTGATAATGGATGCGATTTCAATCACGTGCTATAACTGGAAATTATTACATTTGCAGCCGAAAGATTTGTGGATTTTAACGTTTATTCAAAAAAGGTGAGTCTTTGTTATTTTTTAATACAGTTTGCTTTGATAATTTGTAATTGATATACAAAAGCAATACAAATGTGATCGAAAATAGTTTAAAAAAAAAAACTTTTTAGTTTTATCTCATGTGAAAGAAATTTTGAGAGGTAAATTTGCAATGTTTGACGTCTAGCAAAAAACCTAAAGAGCCTTCCATACAGACGGAATGTGAAATTGATTTACGACTCACCACTCCTCCTTCCTGAAACTTTTGAAGGATATACCAATCTGTCAAAAACGAATAAACTGTCCAAAAAGTTTGTGCAAATAATCACAAACATGAAATATTTGAGACTTTTGTTTGGCTTTTGCTTAAATCATAATTTGAATTAAATGGCCACTTGAGTTCTGAATTTATTTCTGTTAGATTGGGTCTCGTTGCATCCACATACTGCTGCAGGAAAAAGAAAATTATTAAATATTCTTTCTCATCAGCAATTTTTTGTTTGAACATAAATTATATTTATAATAAAAAACAAATTGGCTGTTCTTGTTAATACTTTAGAGGTTCGTATGCAAACAATTAATTAACTGATTCAGCAAACCCAATTATTGAATATGAAATACCCGTTTTGCTGCATAGGAATTTAATTTTCTTTTTCTTTGTCGTGGAAGATTTCAAAATAATATCATTTCATGGTCTCCCATCCATTTGCCCAATGAGAATAAAGTTAAACCTTAAAACTTTCTCTTATATACAAACATTAGATTATTGAACAGAACAACAAGTTTTTGATTTTTGTTGTTTCAACTTAAAATTTATTTCCTTATTTATTTCCATCGCTGATTTATGAATGTTTCTGGATGTAGGACGTGATTTCTTCACTGTTTTTTTTTTTTTTTTTTTTTTTTGTAATAGAAGAACCCAACTGTGATGCTAAATAGAGGCTTTTCAAATGACGTTGATACATACGGCTTTTTCTAAATACTTAGTTTCAATTTATAGTTCAAAATAAATATTGTATAAAGTTACCAATTACATTTCTGGTTTATGACAACCCGCTGTTTTAATTCGACGCCAGCTGACCGTTTGTTGTAGTGACAGCCTAAACTTGCAGCATTTGTTAAACAAAATAAATTCTTTGCTTCGATTTTGACAAACAAAAAAAAAAATGATTTAAAAAAAACTGAAAGAAATCTTAGTTTTTATTGGGCGTTGATGAGTCAAATTTCTTTGCACGAATGCCATAATCTAAAAATTAAAGTTTACTTCCAGATTTTGCTGGTTAGACAACTTTAGACATAAATAAGATTTTTTTGTCTTGATTTATTATTTAATTATTTAAAAATTATTTAATTTTTTCAAAAAATAAAAAAAAATTTATCTCTTGTTTATTTGTCATGACAAATACAACTATAACTATTTTTAAATTTGCTGGCTATTTTTTTTACAACTAATTATTAATTGTTGTCCAGACATTATCATTTAATTCAATCAACTTGATTACGAGACTCGTTTCAGTTCCTCAAGTCAAGCAATCAATCAATCAACATTCTATTACAGACCTTTATTAAAACAACTGACAAGAACATTAGACATGTCTCTATACAGAAGGATGGGGAATATCAATTTTGTATGTTTTTCAACCATTTGATTTTAAATAATTTCAAAATTCAACTTCTTCAAAACCAGTTTCGAAGATACATAGACAAAAAAAGTCGATTAATCGGCTTAGCAGAGGTTTCACAAAAGCCTAAGCTTTCAACTACGAAGTGGAAGTAGCAGCTTTAACATAAATCAGTAGCTGGGGATAACTTTTATAAAAAAGCCGACAGAATTTTTCTTAATATTAAAGATTAATTATAAAAGTTATCACCGTTATTAATATCACCGACGGAACACAATATTCAGAGCACGAATCTGTATTCTGTTGAAATTAAGATCATCATGAAGTTTTTTAAGTTTCTGAGTTTTCCTGTTTCCTCTGCCAGAGTCCTATAATCGAATCCCTGAATCTTCTGGGACCCATGAGCGTATAAGCAATTCTTTTAAAAATGTCAAGTCACCGCAACAATCAGAGATTTCTTTATTTCAAATAATGCACAGAAAACTTCATTCTGAATTTTCGTCACAGTCACAAAATCGACACTAGTTTGTGTCAATACAAACACACACATACACACACACACACACACACCCACACACACACAAATAAATACATATATTGCGTGTGTATCAATATTTTTTAGAAGGAAATTTACACGCATTTTGTGCTCCTAAACGTAAAAGTTGAATTCTGAGTTTTTCGATCACAAACAAGGATTAACTTTGGACATTTTGGCTGAGTAATTTCGATTATAATTATAAAGAGACATATAAAAGATATTTCCGAAACCTGCGCAATATTTTATCGGCCGATTACAGTTCATTTGAATAATTTTGCGGTGTTGCAGGAAAGTAAAATTTTAAAGGACATCATTATAGGCAAGAATGAAAGTTATACGATTTTGAAGTTAATAGAAAGTATAGAATTGTCTTGCAGAGAAGGGAAGAGTGGTTAGTTAAGCCAATACGGACGCACGCAAGTAGCTTTGCCACAATAAATTCCAGGAAGTAGCCAAATAATATTTAGCACCGATACGGGCGCGTGCAGGTGCTTGTCTCCTCTGGCAATAAAACGAGTGTTAAGATGGTTTTGTCTAACAAAAATACTAACTTTATGCCACAGCGTTATTCTGATGAAGCTACAAATATATACAAGTTTTGTTTTGTTTCTTTTTTGTTTGTTTCTATCTTTTTCATAAAAATAATTTTTACACTTCACACGAACTGGCTGCAAGTAACAATAAATCATTATGCAATTACTAAAAAACTTTCAAACGCTCATTAGGACAACCATAAATATAAAACAAAATAACACCACATGTGGCAGAAAAGTTTGTTAGATGAACTTATTGGATTGAGTGAATTATATTTAAATAAAAAATATCATGACTTTAATGAATATCATTTATTGTGTTAAATAAAGGAATATCTAATGTCTTGTGCCGATTTCCCTAATTTCCCTAGACAAGCCACTTAAGTAGGCGACCCGAAATCCTCAAGTAACATCAGACCTTAATCATCTGGCCGGTACATTTCCCACTATCTATTTTCCTGAGAAGAACTGAAGTCTCTGGCAAGACAACAGCACCTGTAGGACATTTGGATCACCGAGTCTAGACCACTAGGCCCTTTGAATAACTTACCTCAAAGTATATGCCATATTATATTTTCGAGGTCTTAAACTGGACTTGTTATTCTTATAGCCATTTTCTGAACACCAATTCTAAGTTCTTCTGTTTATTTTAATCAATTCGAAATTAAAGTTTAACTTCGAGCTGTAATAAAGTTCGGGGGGCAAAAAAATAACTTAAATACTCGATAAAGTTCAAAACTAAAGGAAACGAAAATTTGCCAGTTACCCCAACACAATTTCGAATATTTTATTTGATCATTTATTTTGCCTTTTTTAATTTGTTCATGTACGAGCACAATTCTAATTGTGTGAATCCATAAAAACAGCAAAAACAAAAAGAAATACCATAAAAAAATACAATCGTTACTTAGTCCTAAACAGGCGTTTACTAATTTAATTAAATTGTGATGACAATTGTGTTCAATAATTGTTTTCCAATAATTATTCGCAGCTGGAGAGGTGGAAAACTAACGTTTCAATATAAATTGCTGATTGAGGTTTTAAATGCTTATTAAAATTTATAAAGTTGTCGTTATAAGTGAAAACTTAGAAAAATTTGTTAGTATTTAATGTTTTTTCTTTATTTTATTTTCTATCATCAACTCGTTTTGATATTTTAAATGAATAGTTGTCATCAGTAAACGGATAATTGTGGCCCATACCAGTATTTCTTATAATGAAAAACACACACATGTGTTCATGTTTTCTTCTAGTATTTAAAATAATGAAATAAAAATAATATATGTATATGACTATACGGAATATGACCAACAATTGTCGTAAATCTTAATTTTATTGCCCCCGTAGACATAAATATTGATTTGCATATTTTCGTAATTCAATTCTATTAATTATAATTATCTATTTAATGTTTTATGTACTTTTTTAATGTTTTCCTTATGGCTACTTCAACTGTTTTAAACTTTTAACAATTTTTCCCTTCATTTCTGTTTCAGTGTAAATTGAATTCACTTCAATCTAAGAGCTGCCAGATTTTCAAATAAAAAGCTCAAAGCTAAACAAGATTTGGCATGTTTATAACGGGCCCATTAATTAATATGTATGCGTTAATGATGCGTGCAGGGTGGACCAAAAAGTGTTTAAATTAAGTTTGATTTTGTGCCACACCCTCTTCTTGCCAGTTCCTTAAACCAGGACTAGTAGCAAATTGTTGCTACATTTTCGTTGCATCTTGGAAAATAGGCAGTTTGCAATAAATCAGTGTGCAGAATGTTTTGAAAAAGGTATGTATGTATGTATGTATGTTGCTTCCTGCTCTTTACAAAACTAAGAAAAAACTTAATAAATTATTTAAATACCTGCAAATGTTTTGTTTTAAATGGCACTGGCTCTTGTATATGCAGGAGCCATTTGATTTTTACTTGACTTTTTACTGCAACAGAAAAACAGTTTTATATTAAAATAAAATCAAAATAGAAGGAGCTGCGGGAATCTTTGTTCTACTATTGTATAAATTTGGAAGATTTTGCACCTGCAAGCCTTCAAGGACTTGGACGTAATTTAGCAGACAGATGGCACTTGGCCTCTACTTAAACATAGAATTGTTCTTAAGGGCCAAAATTAGGTAACCCAGTGCTGTGATTACAAATCAAATATTTTTTTTCTGAAATCACAAATCATTATAAAAATATAAAATGTTAAAACATTTTTTAAAACAGAACTGAGATATAAACTTTAGAGATTATTGCACAAACTAATATTCATCAATTAAAAAGCGTCTTACGATGTACATACAAAGAAGTCAATGTGAAAAACTATCACTGATAATCTTGTGATACATTTATATATATACATATATGAAGTTTGACCAATACTTACACATCATCTTGTTTGGCTGATAGCATTTTTGGAAAATGGGCTTCATAAGTACCGTTCAAACATTGGAATTTGTCTAACGCAAAAATTACATTGCTGTGGGGCGCATAAAAGCGAGAAGTGCATATAAACGAATAGAAATTACAAAACATAAATAAATGCATATAGTTGGGATGAATACAAACCTTAATTAAATATGTGCTAGTAACGCCGTTCAAAATTCCTTTATTTTCACTTTCTCATATGACAAGTTTTGAGACTTATATTGATTTTCTTTTAAAGTTTTCATATTAATCACTTTCGAAAATTGTAATCTTAACTTGATCAAAATTTCCTATGAATTCGACTACAACTTTTTTAATGTTCAGGCATTAATTAAATATGAACATACATATGCCTGCATGTACATATTTATACGTGGTTTATATTTATAGGCACACTCACATACATGCCCATGCTGAAAACATCCAAAACATCTTAACACATTTTTATTACACTGCTTTGTTTACGGCGCACAGAGTTAATCAATCTTATTTTTAACTTTTTTGTGCTATTTAACAAAAATTTCAAATATTTATTTATTCAAATAATAAACGAAGGTCTACCACTTTCTTAAAAGTTAAACAAACAAAAATATATTGTATAAAACTAGTAGTATTAAACAACACAATATCCACAAAATATTCGAACAAATTTTAAATAAAATAAAATATTTTAACAGTCGTATAAAACAATAAATAACACAAAACACAAAACACTGAAGAGAAACGCAAAAAAAAATAATTTTTTTTTTGTCAAGAAAAACATTTCTGATGTTTAACAATTTAAAATATGCAAACGAGTTAAAGCCATGTACAACAACTGCAACAATAGCAACAACAACAACAAAAGTGGTTTTGTGTTAGAGGAAGACTCTACAACACCAAGCAGAATAACTTACTCTAAGACAGAGTCTTTAAAAATCTACACATTTTTAAATTTAGTACGAGTACTACGAGTGGTTGTACTGCCTGCTGCCTGCTGCCTTCAGCTTGTACTCGTTCAGGTATGGATGGACTGGCCGAAGGAAAAAACACCAACAAACAGCAACAAAAGCACAAAAAGCACCAATGTTTTTTTCTTTTAAATACACATACGGCTCGTATCTGCAGTCGATCGAACAGATGCGATAACAAGATGCGCAATAATTTGCAGATGCATTTCAGCTACTGGTCATTAGCAAAAGCAGAAACAAAAGCAAAAAGAAAAAGGTCGGAATAGCAACAGCAGGCAATCAAAACGGCAGCAGAAGTCACAGCGCAAGCCAATAGTTTCCAAGCAGGTCTCTCTTGCATGTACGAGGCGACTGGCTTCAGGGTTTTGAATTAATATTATTGTTTTTTTTTTTTGCTTTTATTCCGGCAGATGTAAAGAGCGAACAATTTTACCAAACAAATATGTTAATTTTACAACGAGAAAAATTTTCATATTTCTGTAGGCTTTAATTTTAAGCTTTAATACACTATAGATAGGCTATAAGATAGCTTAATACTTAATACTTAATAGGACTATTAATGACATTTTTATGACGGCTGGCGCAGCCTGTAACACCATTGACAGTAATACTCCGACCATAATCATTTGGTCAGACAAATAGACCAATGACTCTGTCATTGCCTATAAAGCGCACATATAAAAAATCGACAGAAACTAGAGGATTATTCTCTCTGCAAATGCAACAATTCTGCTTATTGAAGAATCCATTCAAACAAAAATGGGCTTCAGTAGAGAACAACCTTTTGAATGGAAACTTAATATCTGTATCCAGTGAAGAATGGATCCATCCATTATTTTGCAAAATTGCAACAATTGGCAAGCCTTGCCCTGCTGTAAGTTTATTCATAATGAAAATGTCAAACCGAACAGAAACCAACTATCAGCTGTTAAAGGCGGTTAGCAAATAAGGCAGTGTGGCCAACCTCTCAAACAAACACACACGCACAGTATTTGACGAAAAGCGTTCAAAGTTTTGATGAATAATTTGTGATCAACTTTAGTATTTTATTTAATATATTTATATATATATATATAGAATTTTGTTTAAACACCTGTTTTTAGAAGAAAAGTATAGGAAGAATAATAAAATTAAATAATATTTAAGAAATACTTTTAGTTTATGATCGATCACATATCCTAAGCGAATTTATAATGTACAGAAAATTAAATGAGTGAAAAGAATAAGTATCAACTTTTAGAAAACTCGCAGTAAAATTTAAAAAAAAGCCCATAATAACAATGCAATGACAGCAACTTCAAAAGCTTTCTGGTTTCAATATTTTCTATTTTCTTTTCTTCTTCATTTTCTTGGAGTTTTGTTAACAAAAAAATTGTTCAAAATTTGATGAAAGTGTGGCAACATTGTTGAGGGAATGTTTATCTATGCGAAAGCAAAATGAAAAATGGTCTCGAAATAAAATCGATCGATGATCATTCAAATTTGCTGTTCAACTTTTCAATTGTTGCAAAAAGTTGAAAAATATGATTTACAGTCTCAGTCAGAAACTTCTTTTGCAATAGTTTTTTTTTCAAGTGTATTTTAAATACTTTGGCTAAAAGTAACAAGTGGTATTTTCACTTGCAATAAAATCACGAAAAAAAAACACAAAAATACATTCCACTACAACAGCAACAACATTAACAATGTTGTCACACAAACACATTGGCCAGATATTTGAAGCTACAGAAACGAATGCGAATCAAAAAAGGAAAATAAAAAACAACAAAACTCCTAAAAAGAAAAAGAATTAAAACAAAATAAATTAAATCTTTGATATTGATAGAGATTGTAAAAATAGAGATAAAATCGTAACGTTACGGGTTTGAAGCGATGCTTGAATTGAGCTCAAAGTTTAAATAAATTAAGATTTAAGAAATTAACTTGGAGTCAGACGGAGATGGAGGAAAAAAAAGCGAAACATGGTCACACATCAGGTGCAGTTTTTGTAATGCCTGATGAACACAAAGAGGTAGAAAGACAATTTTGGAGGTTGGCACTTTTCCGCTCCAACGGAGAAAAGAAAAAATGCGTTCCTGCACAAGTAGCCTTTGTCTAGTCGTTTTTAATGAACGAATTTCCACGTCTGTGTCATGAACACTTACAAATCCATTTAAGTCCCTTATCGCAATTAGACCTCATGCCTCAAGTATGTGTTACCAACTCGGTTCTTAAAGTTATAAAATTAAACTTTCCTCAAGATCAAGCCAAGCTGTTAATTTTTTGCAACCTTTTTTCCACACACACTTCAATGCGTTTGTTTGAACTTTTCTTGCGGCTGGTGCTGGAGTCTGCTGATGAGATCCCAAAACGAGGTGCAAGTATTTGGAGGCAGAAACAAGTTTATAAAGCATAAATGCACCAAGAAAATATGCAGAAATATGTTGTGTGTGTTTTTTTTGCTGTTGTGCATATTTAATAAATAGTTGTATTGGACTCTATTTGAAAGCCTCCTCTTAGTCTGCATAGAAAAGTGCTCGCGTGCATTTGTTTGCCAAAGGCAGTTATATGAAGGAATGACTTCTTTCCCCCCACAATATTGAAAACATTTGATCTTTACTTACCTAAAAGAACATTTAAATGTTAAAGTTTTTGTTGGATAAAAAAATTTATCAACAATAAAAATTTGTACAGAAAACCTGATTTGGAAATTTTTGTCGGTGACCAATATTTTTTAAGCGTAATTTAATGATAGCATTAATTGTTAATAGACAGCTTTATGGGTATTTTATTCATATTCAACAACTGAAGTCACTGAATCAGTTAATAAATTGCTTGAGTGTGGAACTGTAAGAGCAGTTGCGGATTCAAACAACAATTTTGCAAAAAACATTATCAAATGAATTTTCCAAAAAAAAAAGAGTCCATCATAACATGAAAGACTATTTTATTTCTAATTTCAGTTTATTTGGAAACAAAAAAAAAACCGCGAACCCAAATAATACTTTTTTTAAACAAATTTCAGATATACAAAAGAATTCGTTTTTTGTTCTTGTATCAGCGCAAATGTTTGTTAAACATGAAATTAAATAAGTCTATTGAAATGTTTTTCGCAAGATTTTTTCTCAGTTTTTAAGAAAATGCAATTTATTGATGCTATAGCAGGAACAATTACTGTGAGATACTTATTTATTTAAAAGCTAATCAATTAGTATTATTTTTTGTGAAATTTATTTCGTAATTTAAAAGAACCACTGTTTTTACACATCTCAACAAAACATTTTGTTTTCGGTTGTGGTTCAATATTGTTAAATAATGTTAAGCGTGACTCCATCAGGTAGCAAAACAGTCGTTCAAATTTTGGACTTCTGCCTTAAAGGTGTTGCTGATATATTTAGTAGCTTGTAATTTGGCTATTAAATAAATTTGAAGGTTTTCTATTAAATACTCTTGATGCCAAAGTTAAAACTTTAATCACCGTAACCTGAAGCCAAAACAATTTATGACCAAAAAAACACACACACATACACACACAATTTAGCTAAAATCAGCATTTGTTTGACATGTTCCATGAAGTTGATTGACAAGTTTGTTATTTTTTCTGTTTTGTTTAGGACTTTGATTTCGATTTTGAATTTTATACGATTTAAAATGAACTCATTTTGTCCATTAAATGAACGGCTAAAACTTATTTAATAACAGCCTTCACTATTAGTATTTACGGTTCTCTTTGGTGGATGGATATTTTTGTTTGTTTCTGCTTCTGCTGTTCTGTCCCCTAAGGTATACACTAATATGATCCGCTTAAAATTATTTCTAATATTCGGTGCTATAGACATGCACTAGTACTATATGTACGACTGGCTACGTACTTCGCTGAAGGACACATGTAGATATTTGAGCCGCATTGCAGCCACAACTGACGCACGTGGGTCCCATTCAGATGCTACTGGTACTATAAATACTACTCTGTCTCTACTTAGAGACATTGTAACCGAAATTGTCGCCAAACCTTTCCAGATATGTGTATTAACCAGTGAAAGTCCTTCTAAGGATGATGAAAAGTGCTAAGAATAAATGGCGACGAAATAAATACCATCAATATAATCGCAATACTTTTCCGGTTATAGAGGGAACGGGTGGACAAAACTCTCAGAAGCTGATGTATGATTTCGGTAGTGCAGGTTTTTCTAAAATCTTTGTCAAAAGTCAAGCCGCAGAACTGGGTCCAGGATCTATCGTAACACAAGAATGAAGAACATGGCGGCAATGGTAAGCCGTTGACAAGCTCATCAAATTGAGTTGATCCACCATCAGATTAGTTCATAATAGCACTGTATGTATGTATGTATGTATGTATGTATGTATGAATATAGGATTTTTTATTGGATGAAGGGTTATCATCGCCCTGGGACTGTTTCTACATTACATCAGGACTTGTATGTATGTATGTGTGCGCATGTGAACTCTTAAAACAGCCAAAAGTAAATATCAGTTATTAATATTTGTCTACTTATAGGGTGTTTTTTATTGAGGCATAGAACTTTAAGTTGGCATCACTTTTTTAACTGGCGGCCATTTTGTCAGCTGTCAAGTGATTAATATTTAGTTTGGTTTGCCATTTCATCATGAACAGGTTGACAAAAGAACAACGCTTGCAAATCGTGCAAATTTATTTCGAAAATAATGGTTCAGTTCGCGAAGTTTACCGCAAGCTCCGTCCATTTTATGGTCATCAGAGCAATTAATTCGGTTAACCATGGATCGTTTTCGCACTACGTTCACTCTATGTGATAATACGCATCCGCAGAGACGTCGAACAGTGCGCACCGAAGAAACAATTGCCGCTGTAGAGCAAAGTGTTGAAGAGGACCCGAATGAATCGATTCGCCACCGTGCACAGCAATTGGAGCTTTGTCCATCAACTTTTTTCCATCAAAAATTGGTACTGTAGAATTGGCTTTATTCGAGCCAGCCGCGGCGGCCACATGCCCGAAATCATATTTAAACATTAATGGCATAAAATTATCCTTCCAATAAAGCCAAATTGATGGACATTAAAACGATTTTCTTGTGTTTTATTTCAGTTCGAAGTTCTATACCTCTAAAAAAAACACCCTGTATATATTGAAATGTCTGAACATCAACCGAAGTGACTCATTAATGTATTAAATAATCCAGCAGAGTCAACATCCTCAACAATTATTAACTTTCGTTGGGAAATATGCAATAAAATTAAATGAAATACATAGAAGATTTATAATCAACAAAAGTATTTATTAGTTTCTATGTGATCGTTTGTTTCATTTGTTTTTCATTTCATAAATACATTGTAGACAAATTAAATAATTATTGTCTGCTTTGCAACAAAGTGAAGCAATCATAATGTCTTAATTAAAATTATTTGCCTGTGTGCGTCCAATGAGTAATAAAATATAAAACCAGCCAGTAAATAACGGAAGCAACTGAACTAATTTTATTACAATATGTATATAAAAATATATACAAAACTATTTCCTGAGCCATCAAAAGCAATACTTATAAGATGGCAACATTTCGGATTCAATGTGGTAGTGGGATAATTTTGCAAAATTTTAAGTTTAGGAAAAAAAAATGTCCAATGATTCGGGAAACGAAAAAATTCTATATAAAACAAGTGCTGCAATTTCTTTCTTTAGGCAAAAAAAAAAACCTATAGTTTGATTGACGAAATTTTCTAAATTATGCAGAAATTTAATACTAAAATAACTCCTTAATAATAAAACTAAGTCTTGAGTTTAGCTCAAGCGAAACTTGATTTCAAAATACAAATAATTATTGAAAAATTCTTCATTTTTTTTTTAATTTGATTTCCCAAAAAAAAAAAAAGCCTCCTCATCAGCCAGTCCGATTGAAAATTAATGCCAACACAAAGTGTTCGAAAAAATTACATAAATAATAAACAAAAAATTCTTTAACTCAATATAGAAAAAAATATGAATAAATTAATCTCTTAATGCGAACTAGTCTGTGTTTAGGTGTGTGTGTGTGTGTGTGTGTGTGTGAGTGTGTGTGTGTGTGTGTGTGTGTGCGCGAGTGAGCAAATATCTTTTACGTTACTTGTTTTAATAATGATTTCTAGTCAACCATATGATCATCTTGGATTTAGTTTTAATTTTTTTTTTCCTTATTTCTTTTTGTGTTCAAACATCTGTAACGTAACGTGAATATTGAATGCATTAAATACGAAAACAGCAACGAGATAAACTCTCTCATACTGAATGCACGTTACAGATACAGATTCCAATCTTCGTGGAATGTCACCAAACTGGTTGATGAAACATTAAAAGCGAATAAAAATCGTATATGAAAAGAAGAGAAAAACGATTTATAGGCAGTGAATGTATTTATAAAATTGCGATTTATAAATAAATTTCAAACTATTCAAAGCAGCAGATATGAACAATTAACAAAAAAAAAACAAAAATGCTTTTCAGCGCAACAATATTTTACGGGAAGAGAAACGCAACCGAAAAGAAAAGACTGTGAAAAAATTCATTTCAAAATAACACAAAAAAAAAAAAAAAAACAATAACATAGAAATACAAATTGTGAAAGCATGTAATTTTTGTGAAATTAAAAGTGAGATAAATTAGTAGTTTTCCTCTACTTTCAGATTGCCAACTTTTCGATTCGGATTTGAAAAATCTTAGATTTATATAATATTTTTCGAAGTCTGCTGGAGGGCAGTTTGTGGTGCAATGTTCTGATATAACCTTGAATAAATTTTAGTATTACAACAACAACCGCTGCTACTCAGCAGTTGTACTCCTTATAAATTTCATTCACTAGTGAAGGCTGTATAAATATCAGTATCAGTCTTTTCAACGTGCTTTTGTTGAAATCTTAATCAAGTCATTTCGTAATTGTGTTCATATTCTTAGCGCTCTTTCGAAAAATTAAATTCATTATCATTATCCATCTACGCGGCGTTTGTGGGTCTTTAATATATTTGTTTATTTAAATTTTTTTTTTGGTTTTCCTTAATTTCTCACTTTTGCAAAAACGCAACAAGTTGAATGTTGTGCTGCTATTCTAAGCAGCTTCAGACCCGGCAGGTTATCACAATGGGTTGTCGTTTTTGCGCGTATTCAAATTTGTATTCTGATTTTTTCTCTTCTATCCACAAAGAGTGTTTCGGTTGTTGTTGCTGTGCCACGTAAAAGCTTTTATGTGGGAATCTAAGCGATCAATGCCAATTTTTTGCGGTAATTTTATTGTGGTTTGATTTTTTGTTTGACTTTTAATAACTTTTTTAATGCAATCGATTAAGATTTCTGTTGTTTACTGCGTTTGTGTTGAGAGTTTTTGCTTTCTGAGCGCATAAAATGCACAGCAGGTGCATGCTTAAACATGCTTTTTAATACAGCAAGCAAAAAAAAAACACTCTTTTTTTTCTTTTTGCTGTTGTTAAATAATTTTCTATGTTTGATTGTTCTTAAAGAATTCCAAACACAGCTTGTTTATATCATTAATAACAATTTGAAAACGTATGTATTTCAGTTATAAGAATCCAAAAATGTATCTGTCTATATGACTTTCATATAAAGGGTTACTCAATGGGAGGTACTAGGAAAATATGTAGGAAGATTTTACATTTCACAATTCTACTCTAAAAGTAATTTTATTACTTCAGTGTATGTGTGTGTCAACATTTATGGACTTTGTAAGTCGTAGTCAACTTTTGGATTAAATTTCTGCCTCATATCTCGGCCAATTTTTGTCTTAAATGAATTATTTGCTTTAATTTGGTCTTAAAATATATTGACTCTGGACTTTTTAACTACTTGTTTTGTCTGGTGGTTCAAAGTGTTGATCGATGGCATATTTAGTTTGTAAAATAGTGTATTTCCCGTATATCCTTATTCGTATGTACTTTCTGCCCCCATTTGAGTGAAAAAGAACTGAAGGGCACAGTTTTAGAATACAAAAATATTCATATAAATATAATTATACAAATAATAGGCCAGAAACTGGTTGTTATTTTTCAGAGATGTTTTGCAACTAATTTTGCTTTTGGAGAATAGACTCCTTGATAGTTTTTTTTGCCTCCTATCTCCAGGGAATCTTTAATATTAAAAATACCTGTATAATGAATAATATTTAATGGTGGCGGTGCTTTTCTAAGCAGCCACCGCAAGCCGAGCGTAGTGAACACCTGGTGTCACTATTAACATTTTATGACAAACGTTTTTGTACTTCAATAAATTCCTAACCGAATTAATTATTTAATTATTATTTATTTTACTTCTTTGAATCCCTAAAATAGAGTCCCCCAAAACCAATAAAGTACCTCATAAGAAATCACTCCTGTCAAACACTTTCCACCTTTTAAATTTTCCAAGTTATTAAATGAAATCAAATCAATTAAATAAACACTTTGACTCTTTATGGAATTTCAATTTTCAATTAAATAATTGATGCATTCAAACATTCAATCATTCAAACATGACACAATTTAATAGGAGAAAGAAAAAAAGACTGATTGAAAAATATGCATTTTGTAAACTAAACAAATTCGAACAGATAAAATAAATTAATAATAATAAAAATTCAAAACAAATTATTATTATAAACATTTTTTTTTATTTTACAACAAATGCAACAACTCGGTTATCATTTTGAGAATTTTACAAATAGCAACAACTGCTATTGCCTTAAAAAAAGGTGCTAAAAATAAATTTGTTTTTAGGGGCCAATATGCGGTTAAAGAGGGCGCATCCTCCAAATTCTCATAAACACTCGTATTGTTTGAAATAATGACATTTTTCCAAACAAAAGAGATTGATTACTTTTCGACACGCAAATATTTTTTTTTCCTAAAACATTTTGTTGTTGTTGTTGTTGTTGTTGTTGTTGTTGCTGGTTTGCCAGTATTAGATATTTTCTGTTTCATTTTCTATTGCAAAGTAATTGCGGTGCTTGTTGTTGGGTTTTATGATGATCAAGATGACCATAAAAAATTGTATTTAATTACACATTTTGTTTGTTAATAATAATTTATTAGTTTATTTATAGATGAAACTAATAGATTAATATGACACATTTATGGCATCAAAATATAATTTAATTTGAATTTATATGCCATTGAGAAACTAAAAGAGAAAATAATAAAACAAATTAAAACTAATGAAAGAAGTGCAGGAGTACATTTACATATAAATATCATGTCGGACGAATATCTTCTCTAAGCGGATCAGTTTAAGTTAAAAGAGGAGACCTTTTACGACTTAGTAAGAAACCTTTCAGAGATCAATAAATATATTGTACTTTAACTCTTTACGGCCAAAAATCTGGATCAAGGTCTGGACTGGGCAGCACCGGCAGCTTAAAAATAAACAGAAGTTGTTCACAGAAAATAGCTTAGAAATAGAGAAATTTGTCTGAATATTTACGCATTTCTCAGCCTCAAGCGTATAACCATTCCAAAGCGCTGTCTCTCTCTATCTTCTCTGTCCCTCTTAAAACGTTATCTAACCACATATATTAGTATCAAGCAGAAATGCAAACATAATAGAAACAAAAGAATAAACAAAATTCAACCATTAATTATTTTATAACCTCAAAAACTGTTAATAATGAATGATTGCAAATTTTGAAACCCACAATATTTAACAGATCAAATTCTTTTCGTTTCGCCAAATCAAATTAACTTCAAGGTTTTGCTTGCATTAATGTTTTCCACACCAAAATATTAACTTTTTTAATTATGTTTTTTTAATTGTATATCCAGTACAATCGATATCGCACGTTTAATTGTTTTTGATTTTTCATAATTTGCCAAAGTGTGAACAAAACGTTGTCAGTTCATTTCCACAGCTCGGCAACACCTGTTAAATATTTATTAAAATTAAAATCTAATGTTTTGATCTGAATCTGTTTTTTAAATAAAACAATCAGCAACAAACAAGGGGCAAAATCGACAGAAAATATTTTTAAATTCGTGAACCGAAGAATTAAGTTGTTCTGTTAAAAACGAATTCATTCCGACAACTTTTTTTGTTTTTCATATTGTGCAGATTTAAAATACGAATTGGCTGCTCTATACGATGACAACTGCAAACTTGGTTAAATGACCGATTATATTTATTTTATACATATTTATAGTTTGTGCAATATATTATGAGATTATTTTATTGTTCAATGAAGTAGAACTATTAAGACCCAACTCTATTGGAAGTTTTAATACTTTCTCGAATACTCGCAGGCCAAGAGATGTCCTTAAAAAAAATACTTTGCTTGTTGTCAGCTCCTTTCCCTATTAATCACGTGTTGAAGTTATTTATGCTTGAGCAGAGCAGAAATACAATTTCTCCTTATCAGACTATTTATTTTGTTGGCGTTGCAATAAATCTAGTTCACAATTAATTACAAACGCCATGTCTTTGTTAAGTGAAATCGAATTGGAAATTTAAAATAATTTAAACAAACCAAAAAGAAAATATTTCTTTGCTTTCATACTTATGAAAATGTTTGGTCAATTTCATTATTACCACTTCTTTCATAAAATCTTTTTAATTACTGTTACTTCGACCACCTACAGTTGTTGAAAATATTATGGTTTCTTTTTAAACACCCTAGAAATTCGTTTAAATTAATCATTTTTTTTTTTATAAAATCAGCAGCAAAAAACAAAATACACTAGAATTTCGTAAGTTGTAGGAGGTTGTTTCAAATTTCCTTGAAAATGAACATTTAAGCAAATTGTTTTTATGGAAGCAAAAAAAGAAAAACGCCAGCACTTGCACGATTATTTAATATATATTTTTTTTTATAGCGAAATTTCTATAAACATGTGGATAAAATCTTTTACGGTTGCTTATTTCCTCGATTACCGGCAGACCGCTCGTACACATTCTTGATTTGTTTCGCTGTCGCTGGACGATGAAATTCATTTCCCGGCAGAGCAACACGATTGTTTTGAGCAGAATTTCATTTGCACCGGCCGGCTTTTTGCTTTTGCCAGGAATTTATGAAGAAGGGCTGTTCATGCAGAAATATTTAGTTTTCTGTTTGTGTTAAATAAGACACATAAATAAGAACATCTTTCAAATGCAAATAATTGCAGCGGCCATCCATGAGCATTTCTGATGGCCTTTGGAACAATATCATAAAGTGTTTATAAATTGCAAATAAGTGATGAGACATTGCATTTATGAACCTTTACAATAATTTGAAGGGGCCTGAAACTGGTCTGAGTCATAAAAATTTTATTATATAAATTATAATATGGGGTGGGGAAAAAGCAATTAAAATTAATGTTTTTTCTTTTCAATAAACAGAGTTTATGGCTATAATTTGATTCGTTGTTCATCTCCTGTTAATTTAACATGATTTCACAATACAATCAAATATATTTCATCTAACAAAAAATATTCGTAGCAAATGTTTTATTTTAACTTTAGAACTATGAATTAAAAGTAAACACAAACTTATCAAAAGCAATTTAAATTCAACCTGATTTTTCAGAGTGTTTGAAAAATTTGCTTTTATACGCATAAAACAACGATAAAAACCATTATATCAAAAACCCTGTGAGAAAAACACAACAACTAAAAGTTTTCTTTGTTCTGTCAATATTTCAAAATAAATATTGTACAATTTTGAATGCAGGACAAGGTGTTGCAAGCGCCATTAGCATCCAAAGGCCAAAAGAAAACTCAACTCATCTCACGCTCTGAAGTACGAGTATTAAGAAAAAGCGTGTGAAATATCTGAAAAATTAATTATGTAAAAATTAAACAAACATCTCTCCTTCTTGTCATCCAAGTCAACCAAGTCAAACTGCTAAAGTTGGTGCTACTGCTGCAGCCGTCGAGCTGTGGCCAAATAAAATAATTTGTTGTGGGCAGTAGTTAAATGATGATGCAGGCAGGAAAACATACAAAAAGCGTTCTTATTGTTGAACAAATCCAAATAAATAAACAAAAACAAAAGAAAAAACAAAGTGATCGTAAAAAAAAACTTGGTGAAAAAAAGATCCTTTAATTTGCATAATTCTCAGAAAGAACGAACGCAGTTAAAGAAACCGAAAAGTACAAACAAGCCATTGAAATGTTAATATTTAAGCACAAGAAACAAATAATTCCTTTCATAACTATTAAATAACTCAACAAACTGCTAACAAAACCTCTCCTGGATATGAGTGATGATCTTGGTTTATTACTTGCTGAAGATGAGATTTAAATGATCGTGTAAATAAACGGATGAGCTGTTTGGAATGAAAATAAAACTTCAATAATCGCATTCAAACAATAACAAACAAACTCAAGTTCAGCAGGTTAAAAACTATTTAGCATGTTGCAAGCCAACCAATACAACAACAACAACAACAACAACGACAACGACAACGACAACAATAACTCAGACAAAACTTCACAAAATGAAACTTCGGCAATCGGAGAGACAACTGCGCGGGCACTGAGTCCGCACGATAACGAGAAGGATGATGAAAAATGATGAAAGTCTAAAGTAACATGCAGAGCAGAGATGCAGATTCTGATACTGATGCCGAAGAATATGAAGATGGATAAAGTTGTGTATGGAAATTTAACCATCAGTTTATTTTTATTTGACTTCTTCATCATCAATGGCAGCAGTTAGGAAACTGTTTTGTGTTGTTTCGTTATGTTGTATTCTAAACGCCAGTACATTTTTTGAATTTAGTCAAGCTGAAAAAAAAGTTACCTGGTGGCAAAGGCAAAGGCAAATGCGAGTCCAACAGCGTCAAGCTATAAAGTGTCTTAAAGTAAACAAAGAATGCGGCATCGTTGAATCTTAACGAGGCCGACATCATCATCATCATCCTCATCTTCATTTTCTTTTCATCGATTTGCTAACAACAAATTCAAATGCAAAACAAAACAAAAAACGAAAAGCCTAAGACTTTGAAGAACTGTCCGAACAATGGTACGCAAATTTTTTAAGAAACTAAAAAGTATTGAAATATTCGCAAAAGGGGATTCCCAACTTTGAAGCTTGACAGAAGTCAAATTGCTGAAGCTAAATCTGTCTGACATGTCGTATATCAAACCGACTGGCTGCGATACAATATCCTTGAGGACCCTAGACTACCATCTGAGGTGACTTGTCTTCGCCTGTTACCGGCCACAAGGAGTTGGTATACCTTCAGATTAGGCCATAGTGGCAGGTGCTGACGTAAATCAGTTCTCCGATTTCCCAACCTGGGAATACTCTAGTCATTTTGCTCTCTGGGACACTGAGGGGGCCGAAGGTTTGTCTTTTGATGAGCTCTCAAAGGAAATGCATGAATTTGGTTATTGCTGAAGCGTTAATTGTGGAAACGGGGGGTAAAACGATCCTGGAATGCCTTTCCAAAAGCGTGTCTGGTTAAGGCCTGATTTTCCTTAAGGATTTTGGATTATAGGGTCAGATGCCTTGACTTGCTTGACTGAACTGTATTGTGCTTAATTGAATCAACTATGATTTAGCCAGTTAAAGACTTTAAAGCAGCCATTATAAAATGTTTACATGTTAGAAAGTAACAAATAAGTTCTTATGCAGGAGAGCCAAACTGTTTGAAGAGCTTTTGCATTACGTTTTTCACGCCATAGTGCACCTTAGAGATCACTTAAATAATGTCTCTAACAAAATGTTCATGATTTAAGAAATTTTTTTTTAATAAAAATTTTGAAAGGCATTCAAGTTTCAACAATACGAAACATTCCTTAAAGCCAGATTGCTTCATCATCATCATCCTCATCCTCATCACCAGCAACAACATTGTCAGAAATTTCATCTCTTTTTGTTCATGGCAAAGCTATAGTTTGCAAAGCCCCCCACCAACTGTTACGCCAGATCAAGACGGAAACGAAAAAGAAGAAAACAACAAGAACAAAAACAAAAACAAAAGAAAAAAGCCAGCACAGTAGCTGTTATTTGCATTTCGAGCTGCAACCTCTTGGTAGTTTGTCTCTTATTTGTTTTTTGTGCCTTTCTGATGTGCTGTTTGCCATCAAACCATCATCATCATGTTTGAGAAGTCGTTCGTTGTTTTATTGAGTGACTGATGGAGGGAGTACTTTGGCCCGAACCTAAATGTTACAGTTGTATTTTTAACTTTTGAAATCATGTTCATTCTAGTTTGCCTGAATGGGAAAAATTTCTTATTTAAATATTGACATGTTAACATTGATTTGTGCGATCGTTCGGTAAGATGGCTTGAAGACAAACGTTCCTTTTTTTGTATTTCAGAGCACAGAAAAGTGTGTTGGTTGCGTAAAAAATTTTGTTTGCAGATTGTTGAGATAAAATTTCAAAATTAAAGATATAAATAGATGTCAGCCAGATTAAAACAGCAGGGAATTAAATCACGAGAGTCCCCTCTCATTTTAGGGTTACCAGATGATTGTTTTTTAGACAGGACAGGACCCATTTCATTAAGATCCAGTCCATCTCGGACTTGAAATGTTGACAGTGGCAGGCGGTGATTTTACTCTCAGCCGTTGGCACAAGGTTTCAAAACCAAACAGTGGAGAAGATTTGAATGAAAACGTTCGCCCAGGAAAAATTTATTGCGAAAGTTAAGAATATTTGCCGTAGTTATACCTCGACCGCCATATTTACCAGACTTTTTTCTGTTTCTGCTGTTCCCTAGATTGAAGAGAACCATGAAAAAATGTCGGCTTGGGGCTGGATGCCAGAGCTGCTGCGAGGATTGCAAAAGAAAAGGCTGGCATTATATCTGAGGCGGCCTATTTTGAAGGGAACAGAATAGAAATCAATGAATAAATAAGAATTTTTAGAGAAAAATTTAAATTCATTATTATTATTATTTTCTGAACAGATCTCGTAAACATATAAATAGTAAGTTAAGGTGGTTTCGTTGTAAATTGTGAATTTTATTTATAATAAAAATTAAAGTGAACTCTCAAAAGTTCTTTATGCTCTGAATAATATACTAGCACTAAATTGTTAAGTGGGAGGACAACTCACTGCTTCGCGGCCGGTACTCCATTCTCCAGCACTCTATATTCATCATTTCTCCACCTCAGCTGTAATTTTTATTTTATTTTCTGTGTGCAAACGATTTGTTTTATTGTGTTTGTTAAAAAAAAAAAACTGCTTTCCCACATTTATTTTTTGCAGAAAAAAACTAAATCCGAAATATTTTAATATAAAATTTTTAAGTGCAAACATAACACTTATAAAAATAACTTTCTTAAAAACTACAAATCACGTCTCTGCCTGTCGTGGAAGTTAAAGTTTAGAGTCATGAAATTCTCTCCTTCCATTTTAATTCTTCTAAAAGAATTTCTGCAGTTAAGTTTTGTTACACAGTGTAATTTGCAATTAAATAATTAAAACTTATTCGATATTTATGTTTTTGCAACAAAGTGGCCAGCAAGTTTCAAATGTTTTTTTCCTTTAACTCGTTTTCGCTTTAAAAACCAGTCCATCTTTCAGAGCTACTGAGCTAAAATATTCATCAAGCAGGGAATACTCGGCATAAATTAATATCTGAATAAATTTACGATAGTTTTAAGCAACTGCCTTAAAAAGTTTAGTATCAAAGGCTGCTGAATAATGTGCATGATTAAAGGAAACACTTTTTGTGGCAGACATTTTTTCCAACAATTTTTTTTGTGTCACTTCCAAAAGGTTGCACGTGGCTGAAGTAATCACGTACCATTAATAATAGAGCCTAAGTTTCGAAAAAGAAGCTTAAATTTGACTGAGTTTATTCGTTTCACAAACGAATATGATTTGATTATTATTTCATCTACTAAATATGGGAAATTTCAGCGCAATTTATTGTAAAAAACCAAAAAAAAAAGAAAGAAAATGCCACAAAATCAAGAAATCACCCACTAAGTTTTCTACAAAATTAAACTTTAACAAGAACTCGTGTTTCGCCCAACGCAAGTCCATAAAAATTTTCAAAATTGAAATCAAATAAAAACTATAATAAATGGCGGATTACAATAAAAACAATTAAATTATGTTCATTTAAAATGGCAAAAATTAAAAAATTTATTGCGCCGGTAGCAAATGAAATACTGCATAAATAAATTGTAGATGTTTTTGTGTGTGTTTTTTTTTCAGAAAATAAAAATTATCGTTCTGTGGAACAAGAGTGAACATTAAACAAGATCTTTAAGTTCCTTTTTGTTTTTTTTTTTCTTTCTGTTACTTAAGAGAAACTATTATGCCAGTCGTATGTTTTACTCCAATGGTCAATTAGTGACTGTGATAAAACACAAAACACCCGCCGTGTTTAAAGAGGACGTTTTTTGTTCTTAATTTCACATCTTGTGTTTTGCTTTGTTTACTTAAGTGCATATCTAAGAATGACCAGGGCTGGATAGTTTTGTATATAAGTGATATGTATCAAGTGTGCTTTTAATTCAAATATTCCATGCAAAATTTAATTAAAAAAATATATTTCAAAAAAATATTATATTTTGGCTTTTCTATTACAGAATATTAATGCTGGTTAAGCACCGACGCAAAACCACTAGTTTTCAAAATAAATAAGAGCATTTTGTTGATGTAAGACACGTGTAGATCTTATTTTAAACGGGGATGGTTCTGCCCTTTCCATTACTAATTATTGAAATGATTGATAAACATTTTCTTAAATTAGAAAATAAATTATAAAATAATTTTCAAATACCAGAACTGAAAGTTCCAATATACTATAAGTTAATAAAATTTATGTGAAATAGATCAAAATAAATGGGTATTTTCTGCAATTATATGTTTAGCCTTATAAAAAATACATCAAAGTCTAAACTTTTGGAAAGTAATAGACAAATTACTGAATATGAAATATGTTATTATAATATATGAATAACGCAGTGAAACCTCCCTTGAGCGGACTCTGCTTGTCATGTTATTTTGATCCGATTATGGAATGTGTCCGCTGGCGATAGAAGATGCACAGTATTATTTAATATTAATGTTAAGTCTTCATAAATTGTCCGGTAATGGTATGTGTCCAATGTGGCAGGTTTCCCTGCGTATCACATATTTATTTCCGCATTTTCATTAGACCAACACTTATTTAATAGTGACAAATTTGCTTTCAAAGTTGTTCAAAGACTGGGCGCTGCCTTCAGTCTCAACTTTGTATTGCAATGAAATCAATAGTTTTTTATGTTAAGGATACCTATTCTGAAATCTCTAACAAGTTTAGATTTTATAATTTGTATTTTATTTGTATGCTATTTTATTTTACATTTTTCGTTTTTTTTTTGTATTGAATGTTTTTTTTTTTTTTTTTTTGTTTTTTTTTTTTGTTTTTTTTTTTTTGTTTGGAAGAGGATTTTCCGCCAGATTTGATTTTCACGCGATACAAGTTTTAAAAATATATTTATTTTACTGAATGTTTGAGGAAAACATTTGGAAAATAAATAAACAAAATGAGTGCGGCGGGCAAAAAAAGCAAAAAAAAAAAGAACAAATCTGAAACTTATGCCAAAAAAAAATCACAAAACAATAAATATTGATTTGGTAAAATTTATAAACTCACACATCAAGTGGAAAACCATTTCTACATAAACAAATTTACTTTGAGTAGAACAGAATTAGCAACGTTCTGGTTAACGAGTTCTAAGATATAATTTTGCATTTATGTTTGGGGGCCAAAGAAGAATTCAATAAAAACGTATTTTTATGGCGGCCTTCTTGTCAGCAATCTCTCCAGTTTTCCAGTCTTCTTGTTTTGCTGCATTTTTGCTTTGACTTATGTAAAATGCTTTCAGATTTCGCTTTCAAATTTCTGTAATGCTTTGCATGTATTGTACGAATAATTAGGACGGGTACTACTTCCCAAATTTGCGGTTACCGAAAAGAAATTCAACAGATCTAATTGCGTGCAGCTTTCTTAGAATGAAAACGGAATTTTGAAAATGATCTAATTAATATTTCGGCAACACATTTGCTCCAACTGCCCGTTAAAAATTCATCTATCGCAAACATTAACGATTTCTTCGGAACTTTGGAATCGCATCACATGTGATAAAGTTATGCCAAATTAAGCATAAAAATAACTATAAATTAACAGCGTTGCACAGTTTTAAAATCGTTTTAATAAAATGCCAAGTATTGGGTTTTATGGAAAATTTTCCTGTTTGAATTCTTTAGAATGATAATGAAGTTGCTTATTTTTTCAAAAATATGTTATTTACGATCTCAATGCAGGCCATCAAGACTAGTGATATATGTATGTACAAAGAAATATGTTTTGCTTGCTCGAAATGAAAACAGTTTCACTCGTCACCTGAAGAATTAAAAGAAAAAGTGAAAAAAACGCTTCACATTAATTTGGTGAATTAAACGAGAAAGATCAAAAAAAAGTTTTCCTTCTTTAAAAAAGGCCATAAGTCCAGCACGCGCTACAATGTAGCCAGATGTTTACAATAACGTTCGTTTTTTTTTTTTTTTTTTGAAATCAAAAAGTTAAACAAATTATAATAAATTTAACGAATCGAATCTAAAGGGTGCCGGTTTTTAGAGTTATACAGGTTTAAATCGTAGTAAAACAAAGGAATATAATTTTGATATCAATGAAACGGGTTTTGGGTGGAAAATTTTATGACTTTAATGTTTAAATATGATTTCATTCAGGCGAACACCAAGGTTGGCGCGTGGTCATCATCTGGAACAGCAACTACCACCTCTGACCGTATAATATTCATTATTTTCGACTCTACCAGCCCATAAATCTCACCAATCAGTAATTTTATGTGAACTTGCAAAAACTTTTGGTTTATTCTCACTCCAAAATACAATACAATTCTGCTGATTTAAGAACCTATTTTACCAAAATTGGGTTTCATTGGAAATTCATTATCAATAACAAAAAATTGATGAACAGAATCATTAGTCGATCGACAAAAAAAACAACCATCAGCTGTTAAAGGGGTTGTCGAATAAAGCAGGGTGGCCAACTCAAGGTTGCGAAGCCCTAAAAATAAAACACCCAATACAAGTGATTTTAAATAGCTTGTGTTTGGGGGCTGGCAAGTTACGCGTGTAACCTAAAACAACTCACTTGGAAAATATAGGCCAGCAATTTGCTGTAACGATCGCAAAAAATATATAGTATGTACATAGATTTGTAAGTATATAATTAACAAATAATAAAGAAAACAATTTCAATTTCATTTTAACAGCTTGTAGTGATTTGAAATTGAAAATTATTTTTATTTAATCTTAAGGAAAAGTATTGTACAAATAAATACATAAATATTTTTTGCTATTTTGATAAATGGCAAAAACCCCTTGGATTTTATTTATAGCTCTTTTTAATCTGTTCCTTTATTTTATTTCATTTTATTTTGTGTGTTTGTTTGTATTTGTTTCGTTAAAGTTGCGAAATAGAATCTTTTTGTTTTGTTTTTTTTTTTTTTTTTTTTTTGTTAAAAATATTAAGTTCAGTTTTTATTTGCTTTATTTTCAATAAATTTCATATGTTTTTTTTTTTTTTTGTAATCAAAAGCGTGCCACAAGTGCTGTTATCGCAATTTAAATTTAACAATAACAATAATTTTTTGTTTCTAAAAATAAATAAATAAAAAGTACAAAATAACTACATACATACATAAATATTTGCTATTATAAAACGAATCTAGAGAAAATTTTGTTTGTCAACTGAGTGTTTTCGTGTTTTCAATGGGAATAAATTTTATTTGTTTGTTTCCATCAACATTTAGTTACATTTTGGAAACTATTTATTTCTGGCGAAAGTGAATTCAAATCAGAGAAAAGGTGTTTGTGTGCAACATTTAATTTTGTGATTTAAAAGTTTGTATTTGTGTTTTCTAGGCGGACTATCCAACTTTGTGTGTGTTCCACAAAATGTCGTGCTACTTGTCGGACTTATTGGGACACTCTGAGATATGCAAATTGGCGAATCTTAAGGTCTAATTTTTTTCCTCTTTTTCCTTTTAATTGCATGACGACACTCAGCAACCAACGCCATAAGGTTTCAACAGGATTTCTTTATGTGCCGTTCCTTTTATATCATATTTCGAGTGCTGCGAAACGAGACTTCAGCCTTTCCAAGGCATTTAAAATTTTGCTGATATATTATGCACCCTTTTTTATTTTTCTTTAACGTTAAATATCGAAAGCTCTGAATGAAGAAAAAAACTTAAGAATCTAGACTTAGGTTTCAGAATTATGACTTAACTTTATGCTACTTTTGAAAAAGGCAAGTCATATCTTAAATGCTTATATCCTCTATTTGGTGAATTTTTTTTAAAGTCGTTTTTTATTTTTGCGAAAGAAAATTTTATAGGGATATTAATTTCTTGCCTATTTCCAAATTAGCGGTTCTACGCTATAGGGCAAAAACGCCTCAATAATTTTCGTTGGCTCTTGAATAAGTTTTGCTTAACTTTTTTTTGAAGAAGAAGCCATAAAAAAAATTTAGTAATATAAATATGAAATCAACTAAACTTTATTGTAAATTAAAATTATATATATATATAAAACTTTTTTGTGCATTTTGCTGCTGCCCATACGCCGACATTGTGTTGCTGGCACCCAGCAATATTTTTGGAATTTAATATAAATTTTCATAGCTTTATATACATACATTTTATTCAATTTGTAGTTGTTGTTGTTTTTTTAATAAAAGATTTAAACAAATCCTTGATTTAAAAATGCTGCTGCATAAACGATTGATTTTCACGCCCACAAACAAATTAACAGAATATTTTATGATTTGTAAGACTAAACGCACATAATTTTGTAAATTTACGAAAACATAATTTTCAAGTTTTTGTTGTTGCATTTGGAAGCTTCTAATAAAGCCGATGTGTGGTGCTGCCAAATAAAATTTCTATTAGTTTTGAAAACTTTTTTAATGTTTTTGCAACCATAAAAACTTTATACGAGTGTGTGAACACACACGTGCTCTCAGCTTCAAACTACACAACAATTAACAGAAGCATAGAGGACAAACATACATAAATACAATTTTAAAATTGTTTATTAAAACCTGTGGCATTTTTTATTTTGTACGCAAACACAATTAAGGCGAAGCAAAACGAAGGGTTGTGAATTCCGTGTTTTGTTTTTTCTGTGTTTTTTGTGTGTTCCAACCTTGTGGATCGAGAATTCGATTTGTGTTTTGATTGGTGTTGTTTGCTTTCTCTTGATACAAACGCTTGAACAAACAAGCATTAATAATGAGCAAACGAATTCTCAGTGATCTTTGCCGAGATTTCGAAATTTAAATGTCAATCTGCCAGCGAAATCATTTAACATCACCGTCATTATCCTGCCAGAGCGCAAATCACTTCGCGTGTTCATTTGTGGGGAGAGTGTTAAAGTTATAAGTTTGTTATTAACATAAGGCAATATTTGGCGTTTGGCTGTTGACCGAAACAAACTGCCATCTAATTGGCTGCTGAGAAGCAGAAGACCATACGAATCGGTCTTAGTGTAGCCCACAAGAGACATGGCCTTATGAAAAACTGCCGGTTAAAAAGATATATTGATAGATACTTCTTTTATATCTATATAGACGAAATGTCGGTATATGGACAACCGAAAAGAATGTCCCCAAAGGTGGCATAATTTTGTTTTGTTGTAGAGACTTTGATATTGAGAAAATATCATTTAAATGTGTATTTGTGTAGAAATAAAAAATTTCCATTTCCATCCATTTGATGGATTTGTATGTTTTCTTTTATTGGCATTGAAGAGGAGTGCGGATGTTGAGCATCAACTTTCAAGTGTATTTTTTACATAATGTTGGCCCGCCCACGCTGTTCACATCACAAATACCGCCATAATTAATCATTTGAAGTATGTTTAAAATCGGGGAAATCCCAATAAAAATAAATAAATTTCACACTGCCAAACATTATTGTAGAGAAAAACTAAAGATCTTTCTCATGACTTCAATTACTTTTTTGGCTGGGATGAAAATCTATAAAAAAAAAAAAAAACATCAGAAATAGTTTGCAACATTCAACAAAAATAAAATCAGTCCACAAAGTTTTGTCTGAACCCAGCAAACAGTTTTTTTTTTGGATCACATACCGAATTCACTGTTTCATACTCAACAACGAACAACGGAACTCGCTGAAAAGAAGTTCGCGGATCCAAACAACAATTTTCCAAAAACGAGTGTCCAACGAAATCAGGTCATTTTTTCCATTCCATAAAGAAAATATATTGTGGAAAATCATGTTCTTTTCCCAATATCGGCTTAACATCGAGGAAAAAAAATTGCTAATCCATATATATTTTTCACCACTTATTTTAAAAACACTTTAGAGCATAAAATTCTTTTTAGCCATAATATTAAATGAAATAAAATAACATCATAATCTCTACTGTTCTTGTTAAATTTTTATTTAACAAAAAATTAAATTATTACCCGTTTGAACAGTAAATATTTCTAGGGAAAATGTTCGAAATTCCAATTCCTTAATCCTCAACTTTTTGCGATCATTTGTTTTCTGGTGTGTAATTGTTTGTTTTTACTTTTTAAATATTTATTTTTGTTCGACATTCACAATAAGTTTAAATTTTTCAGCTTCTCTTGCGGATATGTTTGTTTTTCCAAAAATTATTATCAACCCACAATAAAATAATTTTCAAAGTAAAATTTTCTTATTGCCAATAACAGCAGCGTAATAAATTATTAATACGATTTGATCTGTTTAATGTTCAACATGGACTTTATTTTTGTTGCAGTTGTAAACAACGCAGACATTCGCAAGAATTATTTAATAAAGTTTTAGTGTTGAAATCCACTGTTTAATGACAGCCAATAAGACTCAAAGCAGTCTGTCACTTTCACTCAATAATAAATTGATGGTGAAACGGCAACGAGCGGGTACCAAGTGAAATGTGAAATTTAAGAAGAAACTACTTTGTTGCAGTTTAGAAAATTTCAAGACCCATAATTTTTGTGAATTATTTTAATAAAATAAAAATTTAATTTTGTAAAATCTGACGAAACTAGTGAAAAGTATTAAGCAGACATTTTGTCTGGGAACACAACCCATCAAGAACAAAATCAAACAAAAAGTTGCTCAAAGAAAAAAAAATAAATATTCAATGCCAAATTGTATGTCTATTTAAGATGCTGTTTTGAAATCCTTTTTTTTTTGGTATAACATCAATTTAAACGATTTTATTGTTAAACTTTTCATTCATTGCAACAGAAAAATGCGAATTTATAAAACATTGTTAATATTTCAGTGCCGGGTCTGTCCTTCCAATAACTTCTTTGTGTCTGATCATAAATAATGAATAAAATGTTTAGAAAAAAAAGAACAGTCGTTCTGTTCAAGAAATTTAAGACCTAAAATGGTTTAAGTCGTGCCAGTAAACATGCCGCCAATTGCATTTCTTAGCGTCACAGTGGGCTAAAGGAAAAACAACTCGTAGTCAAAAGTAAAGTAAAGAAAGCATTTGAAAGAAAAGTCCACGTTAATTGGCCGCCGTCAATTGGCTACCAATGAAAAGCTTCCGTCGGCGAAAACTGATCATAGCTTTAAATTGCTTGAGTTATGTGGCCGCCGTTGTAATTCCAGCTGCCACTAATTGGCAGCCGCCAATAATTTTATGCCTGCCGTTCATTGTCACCCGGCGTTAATTAAGCGCTACTGCATCATATGGCCGCCGTAACTCAGCAGCTAACGTTTAGCGGCTCTTAAATTAGTGCTGCGGCCGGCAAATTTTCCGCCGTCGAAAAATTTCTGCCCGTGTACATTCTTGGCGTTAAATCGCCGCCGCTGCTGTTGTTTTGGCATTTTTGTGAAGCTGTCTATTTGCTGAAGTTTGTAAAGTAAAGTATTTGAACAGCGTTTTCAATTCTGCTGACGTGTAGGCTGGTACCTATGAAATACCGACACATAGACAGCTGGAAAACCCTTTTTTTATTGTTCATTTTCTATAGCAGGTCTAGTATTTAATATGCAAATAAAATCTTGGTACTTTAATGTATTGCTCTCCCAACACAAACTTATATTATTTATTCACTTCGTTTTCTTGCAATTGGCCTGACCTTTCGGTATCTACATGGGAGTATATTGCAGTTGGAGGGTTCATTTGGTGTTGGCTCCCTGTTACACTTATGGCTTTCACTTGTTAAGCTGCGCCCCATAAAGAAAGCTGTTGAATTATTAAAACAGGAATTGATCTCTTAAGCGCGCCTTTAAATTTCAGCAAATCACTGTAATCTAAAGTCGCTTTTGTTTTGCTTCACTGTACAACAATTTTATCTCATCTCTGCGGTTCCGTCTACGATTTCTGTTTATTTGTTGTTGTTGGTTTGTTGTTGTTGCTCTTTATGGAACTTCAATAAGCATTGAATAATTCTAGGATTCCAATGCTACGCACACACTCACAAACACTAGTGATCCAATCGAATGTCACTGGACTACATCGCTGTACATCGCTGTACATCGCGTATATGAAATGATTGATCAATATGCAAGCATCATAGTTTGATGTTGCATTCCTTCTGATGCTGCACAAGACAACATAAAAAGTTTGCAACATGTGTGCCAATATTGCGATGCAGTGGCCGAAGCTGTATATCTTGTTGATTTTATATTACAAAAATCCAGTTACGCATATGAAATTATTGTTGGCCATGCAACATACATAAAAAAAAAAAAAAAAAGAAGAAAACACACAAGACAGAAAAAAAGCAAAAAATCATGCAGATGTTTTTGTTCGTCTTATGGCTGGCTATTGCATTGTCCACACGTCAAATGGCTTGTTGCCAACATTTATGGCATGTTGTAATGTGACGCATGACAATGAATCACTGGACATTTCTGCTCTAAGATTCTAAGCATCAGCACTATCAGGAACTTTAGTGAATGGCAACTGGAATTCAGGCAAAAGGCGCTTTAGTTATAACCATCTTTGGTTGCATGGCAATTGCAAAAGAAACAAACAACAGATGAAACAAAAAAATAAATAAATAAAATTATCGGCAGTTGTACTTTTGCTGAGCGCTGTCTTTTTTTCATTTTTAATGTTGGAGTATAAAACGATCGCGTGTATTTGCCTTTTATGGCTTGGCAGAGTGAACGTTTTAATTAGGATAATGAGTTGTTTCCGGTTAAAATGTATGTGCGCGCGCGTTTGTGTGTGTGTGTGTGTGTGTGTACGGATACCTGCAGTACTTCTCAGCTCGCCAATGTTACTGTTTGTGGCAAAGCTTTCAACGATTCGTCTAAGAGCAGGTATGCTCATGGCATGTACGAGTATTGAAAGAAAAACATGTCTCAACATACACATGACACTCACTCACTCACTCACTCACTATTCTATGGCATAAGCCACAAAAATCATGCACATAGAAACGTAGTACATATGCGAATAAAATTAATAGAGTTAAATAAATGAATGAACCAATTTTTTGTTGTTTTCATTTTGTGTTCTTTGAATCTGCGCCAGCCTACGGAATCCTTGTTGTTTTCTATGCCATTTATGGCAATTGCAGATGATAATAAAATCATAATTACAACGATGCCGATGAAGATTATGATGCTGCAGATCAGAAGTTTATGTTTTGAATTACAAATCACGAAATGCTCCATCGTTAAAGATCATTGTTGTCATCGTCATTCATGCAGCCACATGCCACAACATGCTCATGACAAGTTCAAGACATTGTCAATAATAGTTTTAATGCGCAATGGTGATGAATTATTTAATGAAATCAAAACAAATATAGAAAAACCTAAACGCCAAGAACCAGAAATGGTTGGTAATTTTCATTCATTGAATTCGTGGCCAGGAATGATGGTGGGGACCTTAAGTAAAAGAAACATTAAATCAATAGAGAAAGATTGAAGAAATTAAATAAACGATAAAACTTGTTAGGCTGGATGGGGTATTTTCTTGCTTTCAGAAAATTGCATTTGTATTGCATTTTTTTTCAATTTAATTCAATTTAAGATTTAGATACAGTTGGTTGAAAAATTACTCTAACAAAAAAAAAAAAAACGAGGTGCAAGTCACAAACATAAAACGTGGCCATTGTTTACAATTTTGGTAAAGAATTTCTTCTTTTTACACACCAAGAAAAAAAAACCTTTCATACTCTTGAAACAAAAGCAGTTTTGACACTGTTAGATATGAAATTTATTTGCCATTTTACAGCTTGTCAGTACAACAGCATGCACGAGCATGCAATGCTAAGAAAAATTTGTGTACAACCCAACTGACCTTCAAAAACTAACCCTAAAACTTGATTAGTACTATGACGCTTGTTATGAGTCAAAAACTACCAGCCAACAACTTTGAAGCCTATAGAAGTTTTTTTCAGTGGTTGCACAACTTTTTTGCATCACTGTGTGAACAACAGATGCTTGTGTGCATCAGCTTAATTACGTTTTCAGTGCTGAAAAGTGACTTTCTAAGACATATGTATGTACACCTGCCTGAAAAACCAGCCACATGCACTCCTTTAAGTTGGGGTTTTTGTCTTAAGAGCGCTTTTTTGTGCAACTTTTAAATAAATTTTCCAAAGAATTGTTAACTTATTCAGTAATTTCTATGCAGCTTTTTTGTTTGCAGTCGTCCCGTCACAAGACGGTAGAAAAGGCAATTAAATGACCATCTAAGGAGACCATTTGGCGTCTGAGGAATATACTCCTATGTCAGTGGTATTATAAATTATAAATGTTCAACGAAATTTGATATAAATTTATTATATGAAGAACAGGAATTCTAATCGAGAAGGTTGCGCACTCAAAAAGTGACCTTTAGAGGGGGTCGGTTTTATTACACCTTTTGGCTTTGTTTTTGTTTTTGTTTTTTTTTTTTTTTTTGTTAGTAAGAATGTAAACAACTACATATTTTAAACAAAGTCTGGTGTTTCTTTTTAATAACAAAATATTGTCATAATTTACGTTCATTAGCAGAAATGATCTTAACTGTAAACATGTAAAGCCGAAAAACATTATCCATTCACTTGATTGTTATGAGGCTGTAATTGTTATCGAAACATCCACTGAATGCCACAAATATCGATATACAAAAATAAGACATTTAAATAAACAATTTAACAGAACAAAGAATAAATTTAAGCAACACAGTTTGTGTGTTTAATGACAACTTGCCTCATGCATCATTTTACACCAGCCGCAAAATTTTGTTTAAAAATACGATTTAAATAAAATCAAAATCTGTTTTTATACGACTGTATAAATGTATTTATGAAATCATAAAATTTGATGTTTCCTCCTTCAACTGCTCCTTCAACTGCTCCTTTATATCTGTTTGTTTGTTCGTTTGGAGAAGATTTCGTGTCTACTCAACCCTGTGTCAATTGCTTCCATAATTGACAGTAATGCGTAGCGATCGGCAGCTCACAATTATCATATCGGGATGAATTTAATTGCATTAAAGTCTGTTGAAGTGGAAGAGGAACAGGGATGGTAAATGTTAATGTTGTTCGTGTTAAACATGTACTAGTACATGGTTGCCAAGTAAACTGCAATTTGTAAAGTCTCAAGGCAGTCTTACAAAGTCTGACAAATTTTCACAGCAATATAATAATAAATTATTAATATAAGACTTTAATATATTTAAGACTTTAAATAATTAAGAAGAGTATTTTAGGTGCGACTTATTTTAAGCTGATCCGTTGCCAGCTTTTAAAAAAGAAAACTTTTAAAATCACTTGCTGAAATCTAACTTATGACTGACTTCAGATCAATTCAAGTGCTGAATACGAATGATGTATTTGAAAGTTCAAATAATTCCAAAGAAAGAAAAACACCATTAGCTATTTATTTGCAGTCATTATTTACAAAATTATTTAAACTTACATAATTTCTTACATCTTACGCACAAATTGTATTTTTAATTCTCCAAAACTACTACAATTATATAAAAATCTCTGAAATTTCGTTTTAAAAACATCAATAAAATCTTTACACAAGATTTTCCATCTCTGCTATAAATACCTGGTATTAAGTTAAATGTTTCGTAAAAGTACTTTTATATTTGTTTAAATCGTTTTATGTCGTATTTAAGCGATTTATTTGAAAGTTGTTTTTAGATCTTTGTTTTAAATTTCTTGTTGGGGTGTCAATGATGATTTTGATGATCATGGTAACGATTATGATGACGATTACTGTAAGAGTATTGATGATTACCGGAATGGTTATTGGTTGCTATTTATTGACGTTAACATAATGCTTTAAGTATATTTCGTTGGTGTGAATAGACGAATTTTATGTCTTTTACAGTGCAGAGGTCTTTTTTCTTCAATGCTATTCTTTAACTGTGACTAGAGCTGCGACAACTAAGAGAAATTTTTGTTATTTAATTTTTTTTACCCGATGCGTTATTATTCTTTTAAGATCTTTTAAAATATATAAAGGTTTTTTAAATAAATTACATTAATTAAAAAGAATAAGAATATGTCCTTTAAAAGAAGTATTCTATCACAAAAGTGCTGCTTTAAAAAAGTACCCTGTTAATAAAAATTCTACCAAATACAGCATTTCAAAAAATGGCTTCTAAAAGCGTACTTTTTTAAACAAGTATTTCTGTGAGAAGGAAATTTTTGGAAAAACTCCTTTAAAAAAAGTACTTTTTGAAAAAGTACCCTTAAGAAATGTCTTTCTTAATGTAGTAAAATTGACAAGTAACTTTTAAGAAAAGTAGATATTAAAAAATCATGTATCAAGAAAAGACAATTTTAAATGTTTTAAGTAACTTTTTAAATTTGCGCCTTTTGAAAAATTGCCTTAAAAAATCTCACTTTTAAAAAAAATTGCTTTTCAAAATATACATTTTAAAAAAGTGCTTTCTCAGAAAAGTACATTTTAAAAGAAGCATCCTTTAATTAAAAATTTTTTTAAAATTAAAGAAAAATAGGTTTGAAGTACTTTTAAAATTTATACATTCCATAAGGATCTTGTTTAAAAAAAGTACCTTTAAAAAACGTTATTTTTAACGAAATACAAAAAGTGCAATAACTTTTTAAAAAAGGAGCTTTAAAAATAGTTTTTTCTAAAAATTGCCTGTTAAAATAAGACCATTTACAAAAGTTCCCATTGAATAGAGAACTATAAGAAAGTGGTCTTTCCGCTTTAAGTTCTTTTGTTTGAAAAAAAAAAAAAACTTAGTTTTTTTCGAATGCTGGACAAAATTTGCAGATCCAGATAATTTCCCAATAAAATTCACAAGGAGAAAGAATAGTGATGAACCAGTACTATCGGCCGTATTTTAGCGCTGCTTCGCTTGACTTGAACTGTTAATGTATAAATATTTAGTAGTGTCTTTGCATGTTGTGTGTGTGTGTCTTGTAAGATAAATTTCCCCTATTTTCTATCCTATTTTCAAACATCAAAGTCTTTTCAATTAACACTAGACTGGCATGTCTTGACTTCTCAAACAAAAAGAAAAACATGATGAAGAAAACTCTTTTGGAGCGTAAACTGGCCTGCTTCTTTGGCCCTATTTCAGTGCACTTCACACCTAATTAGTAATAAAATTTTATGTTACAACCAGTGTGGTAAGTTCGATTTGTTTTATTTTTGTTTAAACATTCTGTCTTTCTGTTTGATTAACAATTTTCTTCAATTAACTGCGGCTATAGAAAAGAAAATATCATCATATCGTATCATGAACAGATCGATCTAAACAAACCGTTCGTTCATTGAATCATTTAGTTCACCATTCGTTTAACAGTTATTGCGGCCATTAAGTTTTATTAGTTTTATTTTATTTGGCTTCATCTGTTGCAGCGTTAGCGCCACTAAGTGCTTAAGGCGCAAATCAGCTTTACTCGTATTTCGTTAATTTTCCCATAAATTCTTTACATTCATAAAATGCCGCCAAGGTATCGATGATACTTTACAAATTTTCCTTTTAGGTTCTTATTTTATTGTATAATTGTGCTGCAATTTGTTTTGACGTAAATGATTATTGTTATTGCATTTAAATCTTCGCTCTTCAAACAAAAGCCATAAGTAAACAGTTTATTGTTAAAGAAAAATGGAAAGAATTCTTTGGTAAAGCAATTTTTTTTTTGTACTTCACAAGAAGAAAATATTTGTTTATAAACAAATTTGTTGGTTTATTAAAACCAAAATTATTTTACGCAAAATAAACATGCAGGTATTCGATTAAATTAAGTTCTGCTGAAAAAAGTACCTGTGATTTTTTTTAAAAATTAAATGAACCTAAAAAATATTTTCCGTATCATATAATTTTTGCCTTAGTTTTGTTTGTGGCTCTTTTCTTGCGACAACAGATTTTGGAAAATGTTTGTTGGAATCCGCGAAATCATTTTCAAGCCGGTATTCAAGCAAATCATACCGTTTTTAATTCTTACCAAAAAAAAAAAAAAACATTGGCAAGAAAATAATCTTTGCCAGAATGTTATCTGTGCACTTGGCAAGCACATGCAACATGCTGACACCCACTTCACACTATCTATTATCTTACAGATAATTGAGCAAAAGGGTCTAACTAACAAAAGGAAGAACAGCTTGACAGCCAAGGTGATCCTTTACAGCAAAGAGTGCATACAAAAAAAAAAAAAAAAAAAAAAAAAAAACATAAAATAAAAGATTAAAAATGAAACACAGGATGCTTGACAGTCGGCCGTCGGTATTTTGGCAAGAAAAAAATAGAAAAAACAATAAAAATCTAAAGATCTCATCTAAGAGCATCTTACCAGCAAAAGAAAGAGACACGTTCTCTATGCGGGCGTTTAAGATCAGGGATGGTGCTGTTGTTGTTCTTGTTGTTGTTTAAAATGTGCAAATGTCGTGCGACGACAACAATCAAAACTCATTTACTGACGCCTCGACTGCAATATGAAGCCTAACTGGCTTTCAAACGACTACAATTGGTAACGAAATACATCCTTTTTGTTGAATTCCCATCTATCCTGCTGTGACTTCAAGTACTTGCCAGCATGAGGTGCTGCACAAATGCCATCATTTGATAACTATTAAAAGATTTCAAATGCAGCGTCGGTTAGTTTTTTTTTTTTCTCTTATAAAATTATTTTATGCGCTTGAGTATTTTTGAATCGGGTACGTTTTATTTTTAGATAAAAATTAGCAGTTTGTTATAAAAGAAATTAAAGATTGGAATTTTTTTAAGGAAAAACTTTGCTATTTTCTATGAATTTTAATGAGATTACGAAAAACGCACCAGAGAGAAACTCATGGTCAATTTGCGAAGTGAGATTAAAATGAAAAATGACTTTTCTGGCCAGTTGAGAGACTTGTTTCCTGTGAATTGTCTTTTGAAATGTGGCCAAACAGATTTTACCTTTAGAAATGCTATCTTTTCTTTTAATCAGGCTACAAAATTTGATGGAGGGAGAGCCATTGGCGGTAATAGGAAATGAAAAACACGCAAATAATATCGGTGTTTTCAATAAGCACTGTGGGCTATTTTTATTTTAGGTCTGGCTAAAGTGAAACCATAAATTGCCCAAACAAGCAACAGTCACTAATTAATATACATACATCAATACATGATATTTCTGTCAGTGTAAGCTCAATATATCAATTATATCAAACATTTTTTTATATTTCAGGAAGTGAAAATCAATCAATATGTAACAATATAATATTGTAATAACTTTTCAATGTTCCTTTCAATACTATTCGGGACAATACAAATCCTGGATATTTTTTCTTGTTTGTAGAAATCTTAGAAAGCCCTTTCAAATTTAATGTTAAACTTTAATTTATGGTCGCTTTTTTGAACAAAGAACTCCAAAGTAATTTTTGTGTGACTGAAGAAACACCCTCAGCTACAGCCTCTGGACGACACTCTCATCCAAATCATCTGTCGAGCGATGATCAAAATGCCGAAGAAAAATTTGTATGGTATGAGTGACAGTTTGCCAGTATGTGTGACACCGACGATGCTTCATGGAAAACCATGCTGGTTGTCCCACGTTGGGGTTAAGTAGACAGTTAAGCCAACAGACACAACCAAGTTGCATTATAAATTTATCACAAAAAAAATAAATCGAAATAACAGAATTTAGATATTTTTTCTATCGAACAAACAGCATAAAATTAAATTTAAAATGAAAGCTTGATGGACCGTCAAAACCACAATCACATTTACATGATTCGACAGCAAACAAGCGACTTACTTTTGTGTATTATTTAATATGGAAATTAAAATTACATTTTACAATTGCGAAAATTCACAGACAAATATTGTCGAATGAAGATTCCTACCGATATTGTTGACCAACAACCATTTATACTATATTATAGATCTGCGCTGAAATTTTCTTCAATTTTGAAAGCAATTAAATTTAAATCAAAAGAGAACCCAAAAAAAAGTACTCAAATGCAACGCCCGCCCTTTTACGCTGATCTGAATGAACACAACCTAAATTGGTTTCTTGTTTATTTTCACTTTTTTATTTAATTTTTTTTTTTTTTGTGGATAAAGATCAGTAGCAGCATGATAATGCAGCTAGAACGTCCCACTGTTGGAGAACTCTGCCAACAACAAAAGAACAAAAACAAAAATGAAACAGAAATACATTTTAACTCAAATAACAATTCAAGATTTTTTTCTTTTTGTTGTTGTTGCTGTTGTTGTTGTTGTTGTTAAGGGCAATTAACATACAAAAGGATCAACAGCAGCAACTCGTCAGCATGATCATCATGTGGGGGACTGCTACGAAAACGTATAACCATTTTTTTGGAGTGTGTGTGTGTGTGTGAGTGTGTTTTATCGTTTTTTTATTATTTTCGTTTTTTTGGTCTGCAACATAGCGGAGCGGAGCTCCTCCTGTATAAATTAAATAACAGCCAATAAGCGCATGATTCATTTCTTACCTTCAGCAAAAGAAATAATCTTCAAATTAAAAAGAGAAATTATACCTGCATACAAAGTTGTCTCTACCACACAGACAATAAAACTGTTGAACAAGAATCTTCGAAATTAACAACAATAAATAAGTGAACATTTTTTAAATTTGGAAAGTCATGTTGGAGGGGAACCTAAACGGCAACATCATCGTTCAGCATGTTGAGAGACTACGTGGCGTTTGCTTTAAGCAAAGGCTCTTCCTTATGGCTTTTAGTATCAATTAGAACGCGGTGAAAAGTAAACAGCAAACAATGAAATCATAAAAAAAACAAATGGAAAACAATACGTAGAAATAAGCATTTTTATGGGAATCAGGCTTGAAGACAATGAAGGTACAAGTTTCGGTACTGAAAGCTAAAAACGAGTAAATAAATATTATGGAATTTTGTTCAGTGTATTTGATAACATGGACGTACAGCCATTTTAGAAAACAAATTAAAATCTCGTAGTGCTTAAGCTGGTGTTTTCGGCTCACGCCAGGTTACTTTATACCGCCTCTAAATGAATAGTTCCCGTAATTCATTTTAGGGGGTAAATTTTTTCCTCTTGAAACCTCTCGGCCCGGTTAAGCACTTTTACCCAGGCCAACCGCAAAAATAAACATGTACATCTGGTATATAATTATTTTGCTTTATATATTTATTTACAAACACTTATAATTTGCAAAAAAAAATTGTTAATCCTCACGTTTTAAGTGAATTTCGAAAATTGCAACTAAATTATTTCATTACCAACTTCATTCTAGCTGGAACTGGACTACACAGAAGAATTTTAGTTGGGCATCTCTTGACTTTATAAAATAAAACATATAGCGAAATAAGAAGAGAATTTTAATTTCCGCTAACGGATGTGTTATTGTATATTCTTGTAACATTCGGGTTTTACATACTTGCCGCAGTTGAACCTTTGACATTTTAAATAATTTGACTTGATTATTCGCTTTATACCAAATATTACATAAAAATGTTTTATTGTTTTTTATGTGTCTTCTAGTTGTCTTTATGTCGACACTTCGCAGGATTCATATATTTCAATTGTTTTTAAATCTAGTGGCACTGATGACACTGAACAACTCTCTTTTATTATTTGTAATTAAAATTCGTAAAAGTGACTTTAAGCCATAAATTAAAGTTCTTCAAACTGTTCAGCAACAGCCAGCTGGTTAAGAACAAGCCCACCACCGACCTAATCACGACATCATACGATTCGTGAAAGCTGGAAAAGATGAACTTGACAAATAAGAAGAGATTATAAATAGTTTCCCAATCAATTGCTTAACATTGAATGTATTGGCGAACGTCAATGTGCGATATTGGGGGACAGGCGATACGGACATTTTTCTGCTCCATAGACCATGAATCCATTTTTATCACAAATATTTTTATTTATATGTAGTTCATAAATATTAAATCTATCTAATTTATGAGAGTATCCTAGGAAATTTCTAATTCACTGTATCCGGTGGTGCATCTCTCTACTTATCTCTTCTACTTGTCTAGTTTCTCTTTTCTGTTGGTTTTGTCATAAACAGGAACACGAACACGAACACGAACACGGACACGGACACAAACACAGACACATGACTTTTATCCTTTTTTCTAGACACATGATGGCGAGTCAGACTTGTTTGGAGTTTTGATTCTGATTTCAAAGAATCTTTTTTTTAGCTTCAATTATCATTTCAATTTTTGCTTCAACTTGAAACGAAGCCTTCTTATGTTTTGTGTTGATTAGTTTCCACTACATTAGTTTATTGGTTGATTTTGTATTCCTTGCTTTTAGCTGAAGGTATTCTGTTTCAATGGTATCTGTGTTTGAGTTTTTTTCTTTTTCTGCTGTGGACAAATTAGTTGGAAATCTGATGCGGCAAATTAGTCAAAATTTGTTTCAAGTGGACCACCATCACCAACCGTCGTCACTTGTGTACACGTACTCGTACCAATGAAGGAAAAAACAAAACAACAACAGCAACAACAACAACAACAATACTAAAGTTGTATAAACTACCAAGCAATATGACTACTTCAGTGACGAGCGGTCAGTCAGTCAGTGGCATCACATCATTTGACATCACAGCCGAGCAATTTAAAGTGTCTCTCTGTTCTCTGTTTGGAATTCAATGAAGTCAACTATTGATTGGAAAACAGAAACAGATTTCTTTTTTCAATCTCCTTTTTGTCTTTCTTTTATTTTCCGCTGACATGTCAGCAGCCGATTGCCGATTGCCGTTTGCCGTTAACCCAATATTCTAGATTTCTTGTGTGCATTTTATGTTTTGTTTAACTTCTTTCAGCAAATAATGGCGCCTTGTTGATTGCATTCCTTTTTCTAAAGATTTTCTTTTGTCCAAATGCACTGTATTGTTAGATTTGAAATGCAACTACAAGTGCACACACACGCGCACTTGACACACTAGACACTTTTGAGTGTTACGAAAAAGGATATTTTCAGATGATTTAAGATTTTTCTATCCGATGAACATGAAACGGCTGGCTACTTAAGGAAGTATTGTTTACATACTTATTTTACATATCCTCCGTAACCTTTTATGTACTCGTATATGTATGTATTTATTTTGGGTTTTTTAGTTTTATCAAGGACCCTATTTTCAATCATGATATATAATGAAAAATAAATATCTTTTGCTTTTAGTTTTTCCCCTCTTATTTGCTTATGGCTTTTCAGCAGAGTTTATACAAAATTCAGAGATTTGTTGAAGGAGCGGGTGGTGTTCCTCGCAAACGGCTTTACTTAGGGCCAGTATTACAACAATTGTCACAATAGTTAGTTATTTCTACGATTTCGTTCTCACACCTAAATGGCTAATAGTTAAGCTAAAGAGCAGCTTTATCCTCATAAGAACTTTGCAAGTGAACTTGCAGAATTTGAAACTGCCCTAAATTCTGCTAAAGATATGGCAACTTCAAACTGTTAAAATGTTTGAAATGAACAGTGGGCAATAAGTAATTTTTATTTTATTCGAATGAGCTGCAAGTTATGAGTATTTTTGGAAACTTGTGGTATCCAAGTAGAAGATCAAAAATATTTCGCAAACAGCGAGATTATACTATAAAGTTTCCTATTAAGTCGGTTTAGACAGTCAGAGATATATATGTTTGCAAAAATTTAACAATATTCTTCCAGACAGTAATCTGCTTCACCTAAGACTCCAAGCCTTCCATTTTCGAAAATACTTTGGTGGCTTTCCAGCAAATCTCCTCCGCCGCTGCATCGCTTTTTCTCCCCTTTTCTGTTCTGTCAGATCCACTCTCATGATTTACGTTTGACAATTTTTCTTTGGAAAATACACAATTTAACACAAATTTTAAAGAAAAATTGAAAAAGCACATCGTTGCCACTACTTATTTTGAACAACCAAAAGTAGTCGGCATCACCTACAGTGTTGCCACAGTGTATAAATTACATTTGTTATTCGCTACACAGGTGGAGGAAACTCAATGGTTACTTTATCGTTCGCGTTTGCTATCGGCAAATATATATCTGCTGCTGAGCAAAAAGTAAAATTGAATTCTGTGTGTCTATGCAGGCATGTGTAACGAGTGCCCTTTAACTTGGCTGCACAACTTGCAATTGCGCAAAAGTGAGACAAGTTTTGGATGGAAGAGCGAACACATCAATCGACTTGACTGAATAAATTATTTGATATTTGCTTATTATATTCACCGCAGTCAGTTGTGGGGTCTAAAGATGTTGTTGTGTGTGTTTTTGTAAATTGCATTTAAGACATTGTGTCGTCGTTATTGTAGTTGATGCTGTTGTTGCTGTTACACATGATAAACTAAGCAACTTTTATTATTGTTGTTGCTGTTGTTGGTTTATGTTTTATTCCATTTATTTGTTTGTTTTCGGAATGTGGCTCTTGTAAGACTTTGAGTCGTCATCGTCTGTAGAAGTTAAAAAAAAACCGCATCCGATTCAGCCTCAAAATCTCAGGTCTGAAAACGAAAAACAAAAAACGAAAAACAGCAAAAAGAGTCGTGTTTTTTTCTTCTTAATTTTTGTCCGCTTCACTGTTGCCTTATAAACGGTTTTGCTTAAAGGCCATTAGCGCAAAAAGTAGGTGGAGTTGCAGCTCAAAAAATAAAAAAAAACAGAAAAACACAAAACCAAAAAGAAAAGACAAAACCATCCAGCAACACATTTAGTTTTTGTTGTAAATGCTGCTGTATTCTGAAGAGTGGCTTTTAAAGATTCAGTTTTCAGTTGTCCAGCCTTAAAGACGACTCTAACTGAGTCTTTGTTTGTATTTATTCATGTCTTTAGCAGGCTTAATGTGGCTTCTCATGGAGCCAGGTATTCTGGCAAAAGGTCTCATTTTTGGTTTTTATTCTTTTACTCATTCAAAAAACGTTGAATTTACTTTACTTTCATATACATACATTTAGTATTTTCGTTTTCAAGTTTTTCTACTCTTCAAGTCAAATTTTATTTTATGCCATTTTTTTACGGTTCCGTACAATCCTTTTCTTTGCGTTGTTTTTTTCTCCATCTACACATGTAGTTTCCAGTGATTGATCGTCATTTTGTCTGCCTGTACTTTTTCACAAGGCAGACATTAAGTCTTGAAACTTCCATAAAGACAATTTTATTAAACAATATGATTGTACAGGAAAACAGGAGAAACTGCCAGAAATTAATTAAAGAACTTGTTTAATTTAAACTTTCGGCATTCATTTTTAAGAAATTAATTTTTTTAAAGAGCAAAAATATCCGTTTTTTAACATGAAATCAAGTTAATTTCACATGAAATCATTATGCAGCAAAATTTGTACTCCATTCGCATTTCAGGCCGTTTCTGCTGTGATCTAACGTTAGACGTCAACATTGTTGTACAAACAATTGTGCTCCCATAGGGCTTTACTTAGCGTTAAGGAACAAATTTAGTTTTCCGCAAATGTAAAATCAACATTGTTCAATGTTGATGATGCCACTCTTTGCTTTTGTAATATATAGCCCGCACATTAACGCTGCATATAAAAATAGAGAACTTTTCGAGATTTCCCAAACCCCGTTTGTTTCACAGTTGGATGTTAAAAAAACGAGTTAATGATAAAGTTGCTTTTTCCAAAGAACATATTTTCTTACTCTAGAAAATTAAATAATTGGTGACAACTTGAACACTTGGTCCCCTGCCAAATTTTTTGGTCAACTGGGTGTTGCAAGTTGATTTTTTTGTTTAAACAATAAACAATGAACAGACATACATTTTTTCTCTTTTGTAACTTTGTTAGCCGTACTTCAACACACTATTGCCGCGCATAAACAACTTGTTGTCCCACAGTAAAGAGCAGTAATTAATAGGCCCTCTAGAAGGCCGACTTAAGAACGACCTTTCGTTGCATTTCTCTTCTATTTTCACATGTTACGTGGATGTCTAAGATTTCCAAGAGACGTTTTGCTCTGCCTGTCTCGAAGTTTGCAAACGCAAACTTTAGTGCAATTGAAACCTTTTTCTTCAATGTTTAGGTGCGTTACAGCACCTACTTTTAATATATTCATCTCACAAAAGATCTTCCTTGAGAAAAGCACGAAGGTGTTTTGAAAATTTTATTAAAGACAACGAAATGGCGAAGCCATCGGCTGTTATTGCCATTTTTAAAAAATCTTGAACAAGGCCTCGATAGTTTTACCGCTGGCCAACATTGATGTTAACAAGACAGTTTGCTTATGTACTTCAAAAAAGGAATATGTAAAATGTGAGTTGGTTTTGGGGTAAATGAAAAACAATTTCTAAACTATTAAGCCCAAGATGGTGGTGTAGGTTGGTACTGTTTTTTTGGTTTTAAAACACGATGCTGCTGCATTCCAACATGTTGGCCATAAGTCTGGCTGTAGCAGGACCTGCAAACAAAAAAGGTTTCATCAGACGCTTACATCAACAGGTGTCTTTTTTTACTCTGTTTTGTTAATTGTAAATTTATTTTATATATAATTTAAAGTATGGTTGTTGTAACTGTTAGTTTTATTTTTAATTGTTGGTCCCACATTCTTGCTGTAACAACAAAATCGTGACTTTTCGATGGTTTATTTCAAAAGTATCGTAGTCTTTTGAAACGGAATGCCTTAAGAAGCTCTTTTAAGTACGAGTACTTAAACGAATGACATTCGTACAAATCCCGGGTCCATTACAACACAATAAAACACAAAATCTGCTTAAAGTTGTTTGAGACAGAAGGTAGCAAGAAACCATATTCCTCTTGAAACCGAAATTCCAAAAAAGGAGTTTTATTTCTTTCAAGCCCTGTTTAATTTTAGCCAATAAAAACAGTTTTCTTTCTGCCACTAATCTCAGTTTTTGAATCCGTTCTTAAGGCCTCAATAACGAAATATTTGTTTGTTGTTGTTTTTGTTGCACTATTATGGCTCCGCAAATACTCTGGCCGCCAATTTTAAAATGAATGACTGGGATCTGTTTGATGTTGTTCTGTGCTTCTTTTAATTTTTTTCTTTCTTTTTGTACGGCCAGCAGAACAAGGATAACTTGCCTCCGCAATTTGTTAGTATTTCTTCTGTTTAATGTCTCCTCTATCTTGTTAAAAGTTCTCGTTTTTTCTGCTGCATTTTTAGTTTTTTCTTTTTAGCCACATATTTTTGATACATATTTAAGCCATGACTTTTTTTTATCGGTAACTAACGCGGGTGGTCGTTGTGCTGGTCGATGCGTTTGTCGATATGTACGTAAAAATAATTAAGTTAAATTTATTTTGCTTTCGTTCAAAATCTGGTTGAGTGTTTTTCTTTCTTTCTTGCTTGATTTGTCCAGAAGTATTAGTTGTCTGCTTTAAGCTTTTTTCCTCCTGAAGTTTATTTCCAGTCAGACAGTTTGGATTTTTTACTTTGCCTTCAACGCTTTTCTATATTATTTTATATTTGTAGATTTTGTTTTGTTTTTCTTTCTCTGCGCACTTGGCATTGAATCAGCCATTAAGTAGCCGTTGGTTGTATGATTTTAGCAAAAATGTAGGTTTATTTTTTTACATTATTCCTCCTTAGTACAAATTACATACTTTCTGGGTACTTATGCACTCTATCTAATGGTTTTTAATTAAAAATGTACTTTTTTTATACAGTACTCATTATCCATATTTGGATAATTAAGATAAATTTATCGATAGTTTAGCTTTGGACAAAAGGATTTTTATACTAGTTCTGTGACATGTCACGAGTTGTCTAAAATAAATAAATTTTTCCTTCCTTCATCCTAGAACTTGAACCCATCCCTTTAACGAACGAATTAATTATTGAACCAGCTTGATGTTCCTCTTTAGGGCTAAAAATCAAAATTGTAAAAGTTTCAATTTTTGAAATTTACATAATTAATGTTGAAAAAACCGAATTACTAAATACATATATTTCTTGGGTTTTAGAGTAGATACAAAATCAATACAGACAAAACGAGATTTATTTCCAATCATTTTAAAAGCCCAAAGAGTTATATTTTTCAACCAACAAGCGCAAGACAGTCCTGCCTTTCACGTCTAAATCGTAATATGGAAATTGGGCTCTCAATCGAATAGTAATTCTTTAAGGAATTCTTCTTATTTACATATAATATTCTATTAAACAGTTTGTTTAAATTCACAACTTTCACAATTAAATCGCCTTAAAATATAATAAAACAATTAAAGCATTTTTGTGAATCCTTGAAAGAAACCCGTGATATCTGTATTACACAGGATAAGTATTTAAAACGTATCCATCAGATACATACATCCAACAAATGCACTTAAATACCAATGTACACACGCAAACAAATATCGTTAACCCATTACGAAATGAACTCATACCTGTTGAGCTGAATTTAACAAAAATCATAAAGAAAAACTCCAAAATGAACACCAGCCTTGAGCGCAAGAGCAGAAGAGCAAATTGTGTAAATTCAAAGGTGAGATATTTTAATCAATTATTAATTTTGAGTGAGTATTATTGATTCTTGAGTGGTTACTCTCTCTCTCTCTCTCTCTCCCCCCAAATTAAGAGAACGGCAATTTTTCGTTAACAACTATAAAGAGAAATTTAATGATGTTAACTTTTGTGCTGCTGCCAATGATGAAGAAGATACCACTAACAAACATGTGTAACTCACCGACACAATTATTCAGTTCACAAGCAATTGTGAAGGCAAAAGAAATCAAAATAATATACATGTGTGCGTATTAAATTCTTAAAAAAAAACACCGTTTAAAAAAAGCTGGATCCATGCAAATATGCAATATTGTAAAATAAAGACACTTGAAATGATAATTATTTCTCTGTGCAAATGGTTACTCATATGTATGTATGTATGTCATGACGTTTCCATAAGATTAACTGCCTAAGCGTGTAACAATCGCAACTACCAAAATTGTATTTGCAAGTGAATTGAGTAAATATACATTCAAGTTGGCGCTAAGCCGCTGCCAATATTAAAGCGGCTATAAATCACTAAAATTTAAGACAAAAATTTATATAATAAAGATTATTAAACTATTAAACATTTAAATTAGCCACAAATGTGGAACTTTATATGAATTATTATGCAATAAGATGTAAGAAAAGATTTTCGAAAGTTTATAAAATCTCCTTGGAGAAAACTTTCCCATACACAATAAATAATTCTTTTCAATATGATTTGGGTGTTTCAAATTTAAATTTTTGAACTTGAAATCAATAACATGAGTGAAAAGTGGAGCTGGTTTTTAAAAATTAGATTATTGATTCAGTTCTGGTTTATAAATTCCGTTCTGATTTAATGTTGAACTCATGTTTTTGTATGCGGTAGTCAGAATTCCGAGCCTTGGGCCAAAAGAAACTACGACTTATACTTTTCTGCGATTCCAGGAAACGAATAATAGAATCTTATAACGATTCTGACCGTAAATCCTTTTACTTTTTAGCCGCAGAGGCTGCTTATTAAAATGAGTTTTGGCAACAAATTTTCTCTTTATTATATTCTCTGCCATTGTTAATTGTATCAATTAAATATATATAAAATTTCCCCTCTTCACTTCGCCATCATTAGTAAACAACTATTGATTTTTAAAATTAAAGTATTTCAAGTTATATGTAAGTTAATTTCTAACTTCGGCACAAAAAGTATTAAACGAAAATAGTGTCATTTCACATTAAAAAAAAAAAAATATTTTTACTGTTCAGTGTTCCACCAATTCGGTAAAAAAACAAAATCTACGAGTATTTCCATTTACTTGCGAATTTGAAATCCTTAACATGTAATTCCTTTTTCATATATTCATGTGTGCAAAAAAAATTAATGTATTATTAATGAAAATATTGTTAATTTTCCAAAATTTTAGTTAACTTTTTATACATACATACATACATACATATGTATGTATGTAAGTACCTAATTGCAGTGGTATCCAAACACACCACTGCATGCCCAGTCATGTTCCAATGTTTTGGGATTTGATTGTTTTTTTCTTATTTTATTTTTCTTTGCTTTTACTCAGATTTTTGTTTTTGATTGTATTTGTTTGTTTGTTTTTCAAGTACGAAAATATACCGACAAGACAACGACGACGGCAGCGTCTGCGACCACGATCAATCGATTGATCGTTGAAAGTTTGTTGGATCGGTGTGTTAGTATTGTATCGTTTGCTGATGTGTTGGGTTGCGTTGCCTTGTATTTCGTATTGGAGACTGAATCTGTTGTGCTCGTTGTTGCGTATTTTTTCGAACTGGGATTATTTGAATCAGGTAGACAGCCAGGCGTTAGTCGTTCTGCGGCAATGAACGAGTTTAAAACTATTTCAACAAAAAGAGATTAATTTTGTGTTTTTTTTTTTTTTTTGTTTGTCTGTTTTTATATTTATTTATTTAATTTAAATATTTCTTTCGTGTAAGTTAATTAAAAACAGCAATTAGCACAATTAAATAAAAACAATAATTTATTTAAAAAGCAGAGCACAGAGAATTAATTAATTTCGAGAGTGTAAACATTTCGATAAAACCTAATGAAAATATTTCTGTAAAACTGCTAAAAAAAAAAAAAAAAATTCAGTATTTCCTAAACTTAGCGATATGTTTTTGCTACTTTTTTCTCTAAGTGCTTAAAATTATTAAACAACAAATAAAAACGTATGGAATGAAACTAAAACTTACTTTGAAAATTGGAGCAAATGACGTTGAATTACTAATTGATTTAATAAATACTCAGTAACTTCAATGTATTAATGGTATATATGTAATTTTTTTAAGCAAATAAATAAACAAACAAATATATATTTATAAAAAAGCGGGTTTTTGTTTGGACAAGAAGTATAAATCTAAACAATATTAAACCTCAATATTTACAACTACGAAAACTTAACGCCACAACAACATCGTTACTATTATAACAACTACAAAAATAGCAACAAAGCTTAACAAAAATAGACACCTGCTTGAATTTGTAAAGCAAGTTTTTTACCCAGACACATTTTTGTGATTAAATAGAAAAAAATTGTTTTGTTTAAAGCAAAAAAAAAAATTGTAAACAGACATTTGAACAAACAAAAAAATTAAGAAATTGTCAGTATTGTAAAATGTAAATCGAATGGAAATAAAAATATCTATATTTAGTGCTTTAACATACACATGTTAAGGAGATTTAGTTTGATATAAAGTAACAAAAACTTGATTTCATTTCGTGTTAAAATACTCTTAACATCTCTTTGTGGCGATTTTTGACTGAATCTTCCCGTTAAAGGGCACTCCAAATTGCAACCGCTTGAAGCTGCCGGACAACCAAAATATTGCATGAGAAGGGTACAGCATAAGGAGCAACTTAATTTTTGGAATTGTGAATTTTAAAGACGGAAACTTTTAAATTTTCCACACCTGTTTGTAGTTTTAATGGAAACGAAAATTCGAGTCTACGTTGTTTCTGCTGGCACTTGGGCCTCTTTTTTTCAACAGATGTGTTGAATTTAGAATTTTTTTTATATAAATTTTTTCAATTGATATAAAGTTGTAAATTTAAATAAAAGTTGACTTGCCATTGGTCCTCTTTAATTTCAAAGGTGTTCAAATTATTCTTTTTACAAGACAACTAAATATCACAAAAAACTAAATTTTCAGAAATTTGTAAAACTATTTTTAAGAATCGTTGTTAATTTCAAAAAAAACATTAGGCCATTGCTTTTTGTCTCTTAAGAAACATTATAAATAGAAAAAGTATAATCTTACACGACAAAATGAAAAAAGTTTTGTTCTCAATTTAAAAAAAAGGTAGCGTTTTGGTTCAAGTTTATTTGTTTATTATTATCTAAAAAAAGGATCTCATAATCCTTTAAGACAAGAACAGAAAATTTAAAAATAAGAACTCAGGGCTAGTCCAACAGGCAATGATTTATTTTTAAGCAAAAAAAAAACAGAATTCCTCTCAACAAAAGTGTTTATGGGTTAAGCGAGCCGCTTTCAGGCGAACATTAGGCTGATTCAACGCGTAGTTTGACTGAACATATTTCCGCAGGAAGAAAACGAAAATTTTATTTTTAGCTGGCATAGACTTTTCCTGAAAATATTGACTGCTAAACTAATACAAATACATATTTAAATATTGATATTATTATTATTATCGTGTTTTCTATAAGAATACTCCAGCCAATATGTGTTTCTTTTTCGAAATACTATTTCAAATAACAATTTTTGATATTAATTATACATTTTCTTTCCATCTCTTGCAGGTACCACTTTCGTTGTAATTATGCCGTATAAAAACAAAAGAAATATTCTTAAAAGAACTTGTGCCACAATCTGTAACTATAGATGCAAATTGTATGCAACGGCTGCATTTATAGAGAACAGACAACAAATACGAAAAAGATTCATACAAAAAATCATCATCGTCATAAACAAAAAAATCGAAAAAATAACAAAATAAATTTAACAATTGCAACCAGCAAAAATACAATTAAAATCAAACTTATTGGAAAATATTTAGTTATAAAAATTAACAAAAATTTTATATATTTCATCTACAACTGTAGGAGAAAAGAGTTACAACACAAAATCAATCGTGGAAGGTGATTTAGTTTTTTTTTTTATTTAGATTAAATAAATGAAACGAATAAGAAACAACAAAATTCAAAAACGGAAGTTATTAGTATGTGATTTTAATTAAATTTATTAAATATTTTGTTTGATTTGTTTTGCAACGAAGTGTTTGCCAAAAGAAAATATCGTGTGGACGTAAAAACGAAGCACTTGTTCAAATGTGTGTTTGTGCCCATAAACAATTACGAAAAACAAAACCACAACAACAACAAAAAAATCATAAATTAACAAAAACAACAAATAATTAAACTTACAACGTCTTTTCCAAAACTGTTCTCTAGTTTTGTTTGTTCGTGTTTGTTGGCAACTCAATCATTATCGTCACCGTCACCGTCACCGTCACCGTCACCGTCACCGTCACCGTCACCGTCACCGCCACCACCACCGTCATCCTCATCAACGTCTTCTTTATCACCATAATATTTGTTTCAAACATTTGTGTAACCAAAAACTTTTAAAGACTGAGGTGAGTTTATTTTTGTTTTTGTCTTTTTTTTTTCTAAAAACTTTTCCATTTTATTATCTTGTTACTATAATTGTATAAAGTTTGTTGTTGCTGGCTTGTTGTTTTATTAGTAATTTGATATTTTTTCTGTTTAAATCAACAGTATTTAATTGAAAAAAAACACAATTTTTCTGTTACTGCTAAAGTTTGTTTTAATTTTGATTGTACAAATAAAAACCTCGTACATGCATAAATATGTATGAACAAGTTATTGGGTCATCTCCTTTTTTTGTGTGTGTGTTTCTTTGCTTTTTGTTTTACGCTTTTTTAAAGTTGGGAAAATAAATTTGGTTTTAATTTTCGTAACTTTATACATACATGCCTTAGACACTTGTGCTATTGAATGTGCATTTTTATGCATTGTTTTAAATTTAATAGTTTCATTTAAATTAAACATGAGGAATTTAAATTGTCATTAAATTTGGTTTTTTGCATTCGGTTACAGTGGACGGCAGCGCTGCAGCTATTGAACTTTTGCAAAGAATATCATCGTCAAGTTGCGAGATTTACAGTTAAAAAGCAGGTTAAAATTTTCATTGTTTGGGTTTTTTTCGTTCTTTTTGCCCAAACCGTTTGTAAGAATTGAAGCATTTTTGCGGAATGTTGTCAACACACAGTTAAGTGTTTTAAGTGAAAAGGCAACTTCTTGCTTTTTGTCTCTTAAGCTGATTTTCTACAAACAAGTAGCAAATTTACACAAGAACAAGAAGAATTGTTGGAAAACTGTTCCCAATGGAATACAGTTTCTTTTTTTTCGTAACATGAAATGAATTGATATAATAACTGGCGCTTCATGTTTAAATAAACATGATTTCACTTCTAATGCAAATGCGATTTCAGCAATAAATTCCATATCATTGGTTTTTCCCAATTTAGGGCTTTCGTGAATAGCACTGTTTGATTCCATTTTCATGTTATATCAACATGATTTATATTTTCAATGTTAAAAAAAAAAAGAAAACCCGAACTGATTTTTCTTTGTGAATTATTGCAATATTTTTAAAATTTAACCTGAGGCTGATTTAATAAGATTTAGATATTGCATAGATTTCGAAAAGTGGTCAAAAGCCTTGAAACTTCCCCAGACAAGAGCAACATTTTTTATACCAAAATAAATTTTAAAAACACACATGACAAAATAAGATTTATTTGTATGTATGTAGTTTGAAAGCACCTGCATAAATAATCTTTACTAATGCCAAAGAAACAATTAAATTTGTTTAAATATATGTATGTATGTACGTACGATTTTGATTTCAATCGAACTCAAACTTTTATACAATTACATGTGAATATATTTGCGGCCTCAAATAAATAAAAATTATCGAACATTTTAAAACCAAAACCAAAATTTACCGCAATCTGTTAAAGTTAATAAATTTATTTAACAGCAGTTTAGAAACGCATTTGAAATGTCTATAAATTTAAATTCAAACAAATATGTGTCACTGGCTTTGCGGCCTTAAATGAAATACCACTCAATTGCTATAGTTATCTTTAATTTTAAATCTAAACAAATAGTTATTTTGTTGTTATGCGCCATCAGACGAATACTTAAAAAAAAAAAGAACACGAAAACACTTCAAACTACCGGCATTTTTCTAAAAGGAAACATTTAAAATATTACTGGACATTTATTTTGGTCATATAAAATGTCACGTTAGTTTAGTTTTTTTAGGTAATAAATTTTATTTAAATATAAAAAAAAACTTATATAATAAAAATGCTTAAAGAAGTTCTTTGGTGATTGACAAATCGAGAAAAGATGAAAGGCAATGAAACTTTATCGTTTTATTTAGCTACAATACGAGTATAATGAAAATATCCGTATAAAAAGTTTAGCTTCTGAATCATATTCGTTTCATTAAAGTTCGACATGAAGAATAGTTGTCAATAAATAATTTGTTCAAACCATTCTTATTTGAAATTTCTCTGATAAAGAGCACTTTAAATGAAACTGGCCTAAAATATCAGGGAATTTGGTATGTACAAGGTGGCGCAAAAGTAATCCTCCTATCAGAAAATGCTATAAATTTTGCGATTGGCCCCTAATGTCAGTTCTGTTTTGACATTTGTGTAGTAAACACATGCGAAATACACGTTAATAAACAATGTTACGCTACATTGCTGCAGAACGCGGAATATTGGTGACTCTTTATTTGGCACAACGTGAATTTCGTCGCAGATTTCCTAGCCGTCCAACGCCTACTGGTGAAACACTGCGACGTTTAGCCGCTCGCCTCGAAGAGACTGGCACAACACGAGATGCTGCCAGGCGTGGCAGACCCCGGAGCAGCCGTTCTGCAGAGAATATTGCTGCTGTAGTTGAGGATTTCATGGAAGCGCCGGCGTCTAACATATACGCTCAAGCCGTCCTTAATCACCGCCAAGAGGGAGATGATTTTCATCAAAAATAATCATGAAGCCCATTTCCATCTTAGCGGGTACGTAAATAAGCAAAATTTACGCTTCTGGGGCACTGAAAATCCGCGTGTAACCCACGAAGAGCCATTACACACGCTCAAAGTCACTGTATGGAGTGCTGTTTTCGCTGGAGGAGTCATCGGACCTTTTTTCTTCGAAGACGTCGCGGGCCAAACGGTTACTGTGTTCTTTTTGCCGCAACTTGATGAATTGGGATTGGAAAACATGTGGTTCCAACAGGACGGTGCAACGGCACACACTGCACGTGCCACAACCGATATGCTGAAGGATGCATTTCCCGGGCGCCTAATCTCCCGTTTTGGCGATTTGCACTGGCCAGCAAGATCGCCTGATTTGACCGCTCCAGACTTCTTTTTGTGGGGCTTTTTGAAGTCGCGGGTTTATGTCAACAAGCCTCAGACTCTTGCAGCTCTTAGAGACAATATCCGTCAAGAATGTGAGGACCTATCGCCGGAAGTTTTGGACAAAGTGATGGAAAATGCCATAAAAAGGGCTCAAATGACAATCAACTGTGGCGGCGGCCATTTACATGACATCATATTCTCGACTTGATGTAAAACAAATTAAAAGACCAAATAAAAATAATCCACAAGAAGGATCAAAGTTTTTCATTTTTTTTTTTAAATTACAGCCAAAAAACAACGGAAGGTTATTTTTGCGCCACCTTGTATAAACCCGTCATATATGTATGTATGTACATATGTACATAAAAGTGAAGCGGTGCGGAAAGCAGCGTAACTCGATTTGGTGTAATTAAGACTAACACAATTAGTTTTTCCTTTTGAAGTAATGAATTACTATATCATCTAGATGGTTTATGCTGGTGTCCTTTGGTCAGCCAAATATTCACGAAATCAAGTGGCCGTAAATAAAACTTTGTATAGGGTTATTATCAAAATAGTGTTGCAGTAAAAAAAAAAAAAAGAATTAAAGAAGCCTATTCCAATTTTAACTTCCACATGTTTGTGGCAATAATATTCCAAAAATATGTTGTCCTCTCATAACAAACAACCAATATTGGTTAAGGTAAACGAAAACAAAAACAATAACAAATTACATGTTGTTTTTTAACCAAAGATTAAAATCTATGTATGTATGTATCTTATCAGATCCCCTTGTGCTGGTACTGGTACTGGTACTGGTACATTCATATGTACAGGCATACACACATACCGGCAGATATTTACAAATTAACTGAACTATCAGTTGGGAGTACAAATTAAAGTGCGTTTGTTTTCAGGAGTTACGAAAACAATGTTACACATGAACAGCAAAAACAGATAGAAACACTGTGTTTGCGGTTTGATTTGTACGACGAAAAAAATAAACTTCATATCAGAAAAACAAAATTTAGGCTTGAAACAGTATTTAGGGGGGGAAACAAGTAGTTTTCTTCAAATAAAATATACAACCATCGAATAGCGAAAGAAATGTTTTTAATGACTTTAAATAACACGAAAGATGGTATTGAAGGAAAAATTCTTTGACTAGATACATACATATTTCGCCCAGTGCTTAGAAGTAACGAGATTTCTTTCCTTTTTTACCGACCCAATAATTTCTTTTGCTTTCTCGTTTATGCAAACAATCGATTAATCGCTTTGCTTTCTTCGCAATATCACAGCGCACACTTTATCGGCGACAAAATCAACAAACTGTTAAGCCAAAAATATGTGGCAAAATTTTCTATTTGTTTTCACATGTGAATTTTCGGTACAAGGAGTTAATTTTTGTTGTTGTAGTTTATGTTTTCATCAGGTATGTACAACTCAGTTCCTTGGTTTTTGTTGTAAAATACTTAATTTTAGTACACAAAAGGCCAATTTTCAACAGTGACAAAAATTAACAAATAAAAAAATTAAAAGAGACAAGTTCTGACTCTTTATATGTATCTACATATTTCATTGAAAAGAAAGTTTCCGAAAACATTTTGCCTGCTTTTAATTGGTTATTTTCGCAAGATAAAAACCGGGTTGAGTTTCAGTTTTTAAAAAATTTTATCTCAAACATTAGCCACAATACACATTTCAAATACTGTAACATTTTCCATGCCTGCGAAGCACCACTGAACAAGTGTCAGTTTTATTAATTTTACACGCGAGAGTTGAGAGTGTAATAAACAAACACCAAACTGCAATGTCTCGTCTTTCCAACGGTAATTTTTGTGTTGACGACAATAGAAAAAACAAACAATTCAAATCCATATTTATTTTAGGTTGTACTTAAACCGCGTTACAAAACAAAAACATGTGAAAAACAAAAACTACAAAAACCGGCTCAAAATTCACAAATACTGCCGCCGCACACTAGGAAAATACATACATACATACATCAAAGTGCTTGTGCTTGAAGTTGTCTCTGATCTTTTGTTTTGTTATCTGGTTTTGTTGTTATTTTCATAATATTTTTAAGTTAAGCCGAGTGTTACATAAAAAAAAAAAAAACTATTGTAAAAATCCATAATGTTCTTAGAAATAGTCATAACAATCAATAATGGAATTATTAAAGTGTAGCAGAAAAAAAACAACTACTGAAACAATAAAACAAACCCAAAACAAAAATTGATAATAGAAGATTTCATAATAAATTTACGACAAATAAAAATCTTAAAAAGAAACAATACACGTAAATTATACATAAATAAATGAAAACTCTATGCGATCGTCATCATCATCATCATCATCATCATCATCATCTTCATCAATATCATTATATAATTTAGAGCAAAATCTTCAGTTAATTTATTATTTATTGTGTGATTTAAAATCTGCTTTATTTTAGTAGTACGAGTAAACAATTAACAAGTCCACACATATTAAATGCTTAAAGTTTTCAAATGGCAACAGAAAAAAAAATGCGTACAATATACGAAGAAAAATCTTAGCTAAACGTTAAAAGAAAGAGTTCATGGCTGTTTGGCGTACGAACGGAATAATACATATTTCTGTACAGACAGCCAGACAAGTCGACGGGTAGCGACAAGGCCAGCCAGGGAAAACCACAGCACATTATTCAAATCAGATAAAAAAACAAAACAAGAGCTTTAAAAGTCACTCTACTTACGACAGCGTGAACTTTTACCTATTAACGGCCATTTTGCACCTGCGGTTTTCACAATCTTAAGAAGAATATGGCGAAATCAAATCACAAGATTTTTCAAAGTGATATAATTTCTACGCAAACTGAGTTTCTATATCACTATAAAGTTGTGCACAAATTACAAAACAATAAATTTAAAATATTTTGTGTAATATATGTAAATCTGTTGTGTTTACAATATCTTAAACTAATTTCGATGCTTTCTAAGTCGCATGCGATTTGAAAAGCATTTTTTAATATCACTAAAATCCCATAAAACAAAATATATTAATTAAGTTACAACTAAAAAACTCGACTTAATGAGACAACTCGAATACAAAACTCCAGCTGAAATATGTATATTGAGTAATAATTCTTGGAATACGAGTACATATCGTTAACGTAATACGAAAAGGCCCCAACTCATAATTTTTCGAAATCGATATTTTTACATACATATTTCGATAGACCATTACCAGATACACCTCTTCTAAAAAAATCAGCTGAATATAACACTAAATTTGTAAAGTGTTTTAATAAAAATTGGGTTTAAAAAAAATTTTTTATTTAGTTTTAGGGCCTTTTCGTATTAAGGTAACGTAACGTTATATAGAAAATATTATTTTTAAAAATTTAAATAATTCGCCAATATATTATATGTGCATGTGGTTTTTACTTTTTAGTAATTTGCTTCAAATTTTGTATGCTTTTAAGTTTTCGGAAATTTTCCTCGTCTATTTTTTTTTTCTTGTTTACCTTAAGAACGTTCGTTTGTTCTAACCCAAAAATACAAAGTCTAAAATATCGAATATATACAATTTTTTTTTCTACGATTTAAGTTTTATTATAACTTAATTGTTGGTTTTTTTTTGTTGTATTAATTTGTTCGAATTTCATTTGGTTCAGAAAAAAAAACTGAGTTTTTTGTTTATAACATCTTATTTAATAAACAAATGATTTCTGTTTAAGTACACAAAATATTAAAGAACAAGTAAATTTATTAAATAGCAAATCCGCACTTATCTAAAATATTAAGTGTTTAGATATCAAGGTGTTTTCAAATGCGCCAATTTTATTTGAAACGAAAGAAATTCCAATTATTTCTTTCGTTTCAAATATGATAATATAAACAGAAGTATGTGTGTGTGTGCGTACATGTGTATGTGTGTTGCGTGTGCGCGCTTAAGCGTACACGTGTTGGCAAAAGTTATACATTTTTCGCACCTGTTTTCCTCCGAATGGCCCAGATAACAGCCAACAACGAAAAAGTTAGGAAATCGAAGTAGAATATGAACTTTTTTTAAGCTCAACATAAAAAGTTTAATCCTACTCGTAGGAACAAAATATTATGCGTTTATTTAATTAATTCTTGGAAAATGACGTCATTATTGTTAGAAATTATTTGGCAATTGCCAGATGTCTTGACAATATTGTAGCGACTGACAATCCGCTGTGCGCAGCTCATGAAACATGAGTTTTATTCGCAGCCGTATGAGCCGGAACAAACAGTTTGTTATTCAGAACACAATTCTAAGTTCATAAAATTGTCTGAAATTTGCTTAAAAATATGCTGCTGGAAGCCAGAAATCATCGACTTAGCCCAGTCATTCAACTGGAGTAAACACATATTAATAATAATCTACAGAAATTCGTTCCACAACTCAAATGTTCTGCAGCTATTTCGAAGGATGTCGTACCAAGTTCACTTTAAGGTTTTTTACGCGCCACTGGCAGGTACAATCTAGCGAAATATGATCGATTCTAAGATCCTTTAAAAATCGAGCTATTGATGTTTTTTTTTTTAATTGCCTCATTACAATTTAATACAATTCTTAACTATTAATGCAGAGTTTTTATTAACATAAATACATACTATGAAATTTTGAGATTTGAAATGCGTGCGTCCCTGTGAATGTGTTAGTAAATAAATATGTACAAATGTTTGTGTGCCTATATTTTCGCCTGAAGGCAAGAAAGGACAGGACAGGTGAAGAACTGTCCTTTCCTGCCTCAAAACAAAGACCAACATCTAAGCCTTTCTCGCAACACTGCTAATTCTAAACAATTATTTCATTATTATATTTCCTTCGTACAATATTAAGATAATGCAAAATATGTTCAACAAAAATTACCTGGAAAAAAATACCAACTATTGCCAGAATTTGAATATAGAATTCGTAAGCTACAAATGAGACCTGTGCTCGATATATCATAAAATGTGCCATTGTAAATGCCCAGGTACTTACATACATACGTACATATGAATATTTAATCTTGCAGCCAAACAGGCACTGGAAACATAAAAAACACTTGAGTGTGAGTAGACAATTTTAGTGCGCAACTGCAACTTAAGGTCTTAAAACACTCATTCACACGCACACGCATTTTACAACAGGTACTTATGAGGCTGCTGGTGTTTGTGTGGGGGTGTATGGTGTGTGTGTGTGTGTGTACGAATATCATAAAAAGAGTTTAGGTCTTGCCACTGCTTTAAGGGATGGCAGTTGAAATGTTGGCTTTAAAAAAAAAGAAGGGGGTTTTCCGAAGTCTCTAACGAATGAACAAACATCTTGTTGGCAGTAAGAGAGAATAGACCAAGACCTAATAAGAGCAAATTGAATTGAACAGCTAACAAAAGTAAGAGGAGTAGCTTAAACCAAAGCGAGAGCACAAATTAAAATCTACTGAAATTATGAGCAAATAGTTTAACTTGTTTGTTTTTTTCTTTTCTAAAAATTAAACTCTTGAGTGCAAACAGTTGTCATGTTGTATCGTTTAGAATAATTAATAACCTGTCGATACAAAAACTCTCTTTGTTAGTGGGTTTGGGTGTGTGTGCGTGTCTCTCTCACTCTTTCTCCGTAATTTTTAGGCTTACAAGCACATTTAAACTGAGCGCTTACTCTTGAGTGGTTTATTTCAGTTGCTCTTGTACCTGGCCAAATGTAAACTAACAAGCTGTGTATCATCTAGTCTAGTCCCTCACTCGAACTGAAAATGTATTCGGTATCGAAGTTGGTTGGATATATATTTATAAATTTAGTTTTAGTTCTTGTGTGATAACCCTTTGACTAACAACGCAGTGTGTTAATGTTTTTGTATCGTTTTAGAGTTGCAAGCGACCATGCGCGCATGGCTTCTACTCCTCGTAGTGCTGGCGACTTCTAAACCGTTCGTTCAAGTTGCTAGCACCGAGGATAAAAACATATCGACTGCATTTATCACGGCAATTCAACCACTGAAAAAGGATTTAAATTACACAACGACAGCGCGTATACCAAAACCGTCGCCAACAACAACAGCATTATCAAAGCTAGTGGACTTTCCCACCGAATTATATACCGCACAGAAAAACTATATCAAAACAATTGTGTATAAAGCTCATAAAAGTGATAAAACCGCAAGTGAACTAGTGCAAAACACGAATCAGAATCGTATTGATCAAAATAAAGACATTATTATTGAAATTAAAAATATTGAAAAAATCGAACAAATAAACGATTTAGAAAACGAGGTTTTTGAAAAGAATCAATTAAGTTTTAATAAAAATCAAAGTAAAAAATACAAAAATCATAATAACAAAATGGCTTTAAAAGAAAGTAAAATAATAGAACAACAAAAGCAAAAAGAAAACCAAATAGCTATACAACAACAAACAGCAATTCATACGCCAGAGGATACCAATCGAAAGAATAGAAAAAGTTCCTCTAAACAACATAAACATCATCATCAGCAACAACAACAACAACAGCATCACCATCATCAACATCAATCACAACCTGCCTCTCAAAAACAAAAACTAACAACTAGTGATAATTTAACATCATCAACAAAACCGTCATTGTCATCGAGCAGCAGCACAACATCCAGAACCTCATCTACACAAACTGCTCGCGCAGCAGAAGCAGATTCCACAACAACAGCTTCATCTTCCTCTTTCGTGGACTTGGATATGTCCATATCGGAAAATGATGATGGTGCCATCAGTGTGGAATCCCAACAGCCTCAACTGGATGCTGTTGTACCCGACGAGGGTCCACGCACTTTCAGCAATCAAGAGGTTATCGCTGAAAAGGTAAAACCCGATCCCTCAACTCTAGTCGAAATTGAAAATAGCCTATTATCGCTGTTCAACATGAAGAGGCCGCCAAAAATCGATCGCTCCAAAATTATTATACCAGAGGCCATGAAACAGCTGTATGCCCAGATAATGGGCCACGAATTAAATTCAGTAAATATACCAAAACCCGGATTGTTAACCAAATCCGCCAACACAGTCCGTAGTTTTACACATCAAGGTAAGTGAACGACTACTCTTACAATATAACATTCTATTGAACATTTGTCGGTCGCTCAAACCTATAATTTTTACTCACATGGTTCCGCAGCGGCGACGCGCGAAAGCAAATTTATTTTAGATAGTTTTGTAAGGCGCAGTAAATTTTCTCTGCGGAAAGAAAATCTGGCTCTGTCCAATTTATACAGTATTTAAATTTTTATTAAAATACGCTCATTTAACTTGACCTTGATTAGCTTTGGTAGTTAATTTTTCCTAAACTTTTTATAGCTCGAACAATTTAAGCCAATAGAAATGAAAATTCAGCCGACGGCTTTATTCAGTATCGGGAAAGTGATCACAAATTTTTAGACTTCCTATTAAAGCGGTTTTGATTTTATGTGACACAAAAACGCTACATGTTCTCGACAAAAGTATTTTTTGATTCAGAAAAATTCTGTTATAGAATTGGCCAACCGGCCAAAAAAATAAAAAGAAAACCCCAAAAATTAGTTGAATTCCATTTCATAAGTTCACATTCAACAAAAGCGCCATAACTTTTGTTTCTACATATGATGAATAATAGCAAATTTTAAAGGGTATTCCCCTGCTTTTGATTGATAGTTTTGCAAACATTTTTTTTAAACTTGATTCTATATTTATTAGTTCGAAAATTGCACTTAAGACCTTAAATCAGTTGTTCTTAATTTCTGCTTAAATAAGACTTTCTTTCAGTAAAAAATCTAATTCCTCCATACGGCTCAGATCCTTGATTTAAACAATGTTTTGTTATAAAAGCAAATGTAACAAATTTAAAGTAAAAAAAAAATGGCTACACTCAGAAAAATAAATTCAACATAGACATAACAAATTTTGTAACCATTTCAAAGAAAGCAGACGGTAATAACCGATATTATAAATATAAAGTCCGTACCACTGCGGTGCAGTGTTTGAAGCTTTCTACGCCTTTTACACAAAATGACACACATTTGGTGAGATAGAGTTTGGCTTGAAATGGCACCTTCTTTGCCAATGATCTTTCTTATTTCTGTACAAATTCTCCAGAAAACTCACACCTCATCTGTCAGTCAGCATTTAATTTACTTAAAAAATAAATATAAAATTCATCAATTTACGGCTTAAACCAACTACGGTCAAAGGACATTTGCAAATAAACTCAAGAGAGACACGGCAAGATTGTGCATGCACTTGGCAGGGTTCGGTGGGAAATATACTCGTATTCAGTTGCAGTAAAGAAGTTGTTTGCTGCGTACGCAAAACTGGAACCCTATAGATGTTATTGCTGCAATAAAAACGTCAGAGTCATAAGTGAAATTGCCATAAGTCTCTCCCATCTGGCACAGATATGAGTATAAGAGTAATAAATCGGTTGTTTTCAGGAAAACAATTATGGCGCTTTTCCGCCTCATGTATAACGAAGAACTGCAAACTGGGATTGTGCAAATTTAAGGAATTTTTTGTGTTATATTGTCTTGTATTGGTGAAAACACCAGCTCCTTTATATCAAAGAAATTTCTATTAAAACGCTGATCTACATAAAACTGTTGCGGAATTCATTTCGTTGGAACAGCAAATGCTCATGTTTGTTACTCTGCATAAGTCTTTTAACTCCATACAAAAGCGATTTCTTACAGTGTGTTTGGCCAACTCATTTTTTTCTTGTTTACAACACTTATTTCTTCCGGCTGTAGAGGGAAAACTACGTTCCAGAAAACAAAAATTGCACTTGCAGTCGTATACAAAAACCAAATTTTTTCAGCGCACATGGGCTCTTACATTCACTCACTCACTCAGTCAGTCACTTGCTCACCCAAACTCAGGTGTTTTACAAATGGCAATAAATGTGAAAAGTAGGTTTAAGCTGTTTATAGCCACTTATAAAACTAAACGTGCACCTACACACACACTCATACACACGTATGTACATCATGAGAGCAGATGTAACAACTCATTAAGGACAGTAGAATGCCATCGATTTCCATACGTTTTTCACAATGGAACAAACAAAACAATGACATGACAATCGGAAATTCCCAAACAAACAACAATTGTTTTGAGCAACCGGACAGTGTTGCACGGAAAAATTAAGGATAAGTCTAAGTTGAAAACACAACGCAACTTGTTTTGGATGATTTTCACTACCTAAACGATGTTATTCTTAAAATGACCTTGAACGTTTTCTACTCGAGGACTCCCTCTTCAAATACGTACAATTCCTTGAAATCCCAAGACCTAAGCAAAGAAAAAGGAGGACAAAATTTATAAGAACTTATAAAAATATTGGAATTATGGCTAGAATATAAAAGGTTGTAGGGAATCGATTTTGGCGTACCTGTCAGGGTTTTACGCAGGAATCAGGTTTAAACATATTACAGGTTTTATAACTGTTTATCGTGTGTTCAGTTTAGTACAAGCCGTTGGAATTTTTTCGTTCAGTTTTTCTTAGTTTTTTACAAACAAATGTGCATTAATAGGTATAGGCAGGGTTTTGCGAAGTCTTGGCTTTTGTAGATAATATCGGGCGCCAGTCCATGTCCCCCGCATGTCTGTGTGGCATTTATGTAGATGGAACGTGCTGTTAGGCAGTGCCAACACTTTAGAGTTGTTTGCTGCAAACACAAAATCTTTAAGCGGATTAGTCTTCCAGCCCTTCCAACAAATTTAGGATAATTCCTCAAAAACAAAAAGCGTAACTAATTTTACTCTCTTATTGTTTTATGTTCCCTTGCAGAAAGTAAAATCGACGATCGCTTTCCACACCATCATCGGTTTCGTTTACATTTCAATGTAAAAAGCATACCCGCTGAGGAAAAACTTAAGGCAGCTGAGTTGCAGTTGTCACGTGATGCCATCAGCCAAGCCACCTTAAATCCCCGCCTAGCAAATCGTACACGCTATCAAGTGCTCGTCTACGACATAACACGAGTGGGCGTGAGAGGCAAGCGAGAGCCCAGCTATTTACTGTTGGACAATAAGACGATACGTCTAAACAGCACGGACACAGTTAGTCTAGATGTACAACCTGCTGTTGATCGGTGGCTGGCTTCACCGAAGAAGAATTTCGGCTTACTAATAGAGGTGAGAACATCGCGCTCACTAAAACCGGCGCCTCATCATCATGTTCGCTTACGTCGCAGTGCGGACGAAGAGCATGAGAACTGGGAGCGCAAAAAACCCCTGCTTTTAACTTACACAGATGACGGGCGGCACAAGTCCCGCTCAATACGTGATGTCAGCACACGTTCGAAACGGGCGGGTGGTCATCATCGCAGAACGCATAGGCGGAAAAACAACGAGGAAATATGCAGGCGGCATTCGTTGTATGTGGACTTCGCCGATGTGGGTTGGAGCGACTGGATTGTGGCGCCACCGGGCTACGATGCCTTCTACTGTCACGGTCGTTGCCCCTTCCCTATAGCGGAACATTTGAATTCCACCAACCATGCGGTGGTGCAAACTTTAGTCAATAGTATCAATCCAGGAAAGGTGCCAAAGGCCTGCTGTGTGCCCACGCAGCTAGAGGGCATATCAATGCTATATCTCAATGACCACAGTACTGTAGTGCTCAAGAACTATCAGGACATGACCGTGGTGGGCTGTGGCTGTCGGTAAGAATATCGGTAGCATGGCCTACACCAGCCACAAACGGGTTAATTACTAAATTTTTTTTAACAAAAATCAAATGAAATTGAAGCCAAATACCTGAAAACAAAACTAAAACTACATTGAGAAACAGCCGTAACATAACAGGGAAGGCCAAACTCCCTGGAACATTGAAATAAGACAAGACTTTGTAGACACCTACTTGAGTTTTAGGTGAGCGGTTTCAAAAGAAAAATGTCGTGATATTTAGCGTGATTGTTCATTTAACAAGCTGCATGCCGAACGTCTAGCAGATGGCTTTTTTGTGGGCTCAGAGAGCTGCCAGAGCAGAGCACTTTTAAGAGCTGTAACTACATTAAGCATTAGTGTATGAATGTTTGGGGCCAAGTGCCTTAAGGCCCTTTGTCTCTTTTCAACGCTTTAATAAATTTTAATTACTTTATTACTTCTGTATTTAAAAAAAAAAAAAAAACTTTTTTGTTTATAATAATTATTTTTATTTGTTTATAAAATAATGTAATTTTAAACAGAAAACAAACGCAATCTAAGTGGACTGAATTATTAAATTTTTTTCTTTGTAAGTGTAAATACTAGATTTAAAAGAGCAAACAAAAAGGAAAAATGAAACAAAAATTATTACCATAATTAAAAAAGAATTGCAAAGTTTAACAAAACTATATATACGAGTATATATATTTGTATGTATAATTAATTTAAGTAGTCACTAATCAAATATTAAAGCAAAGAATGAATTGTCAAAACACACAAATTCAACCAAAACTAACCGTTTTGACAGCTAGGCTGTCAAAAAGAGGTATAGTTCATGGTCACGCCCCCAGCTTAGCCTTTTTTTTTTAACTGAATATGAAATGTTGTTCTATAGCAAAAATAATAAAGAAAAAGAAAAAAACAAATTTCTCATAGTGCCATTTTGTTATTCACTCTTTTCGCCTCTCTCTTTCGTAATAAGCCACCAAAATATACTCACTCATTCACCTTCGTTCCCTCCAATTGTTTTTTTTTTTGTTTGTTTTTTGTATAGAAAACCTCAAACATAAAATTTATGTTTTTTTTTTCGAATAAACGGAAATTATAATTAGAAGTATAACTCGCAAACTTTTGACCTAAACTACGCGAAAACATTGAGCGCATTCTTTTATATTTCGATTGAAATATATCTAAATATATTTTTAATTCTGTATCAAATGTTGTTTTGTTTGTTTAGCGAATGCATCCTTACATTTAAGGATTCTATTATTTTACATGTATGTATATGTATATTAAAATAATATTAAACTATATAATATTAATTCTCTAATATAAGTAAAATAACTCTTACGATTAACAATTTTTTTAAATGTTTTATTATTGTGTATCTTTTAATTTTAACAAAATTTATATATTTTTAATATTAAATTTACATCTAAAATTATATAAAAAAAAGCCATATTTGCCTTCCTTTCCCCTCATTTGCCACCTCCCTTCTTACAAGCCACTTAAATCTAATATGTAAATTGTTTGTCTTAACCTCAAAATACGAGTATAATATGTAAAAGGTGTATCTTGCTTTTGTTCGTATCGTAATTAAGTTATCTCTTTTGTGAGTCTCTCTCTCTCTCTCTCTCTCTCTATCTCTGTGTGTCCCTCTCGCTCTCCTTACGAAAAATCTGTATAATTCTTTGTGTATTTATATTCTTTTTTTTTTTATTATTTATTTATAAAACAAACAAACACATAGTTTTTTTTATTTTGTAATAAAAAAAACGAAAAAGGATAATAATTTTAAAGAACAAGAAAAAACTTAATTTAAAAAATTTTAAAATAAAAAGAAAAATTTTTTATATATAAATGAAAACAGACCAAGAATTATCAATTAAAGGCGAAACAACAGCATGTAAGTATTATTTTAATACGCGTATTAATAACTTGAGAAAATATGAAAGAAAACATTTTCATTTCCGTTTAGAATTTCTACGAGAACAAATTTGAAGCAGGGATTGTAGGATTTTCAATAATAAGTATTTCCAAACAGCAGCATTTGCCAAAGCAGTGAATCTCTCCATAAAGTTTTTTTTTATTTTGTTTAGTTAGACGCAAACTATAGCTCAACTATTTGCTTTTCTTTAGTCTTATTTGCCTAGTGATGGATATATCCATCACAATTAGCACTGAGCAAGAAGACGAAACGAATCTGATCATTCATTAGAACAGTCTTATTTACAAAGTCAACATATTCACTGAAGATTTGAACCAAAATTAATTGTTACACTGTAACTCGTTTCTTGTTTTTAAAATTGGTTATCGATTTCGTAAACATCTCCAAGTGACAAAAACAAATTGTTGCGTTTTATTGCTGTTTTCAGTACAAATTGAGGATGGTGTGTATTTTTGGGTGTTTTCGAAAAACAGGTACGTCTTCTGCGAAATTTTACTTTTCATCGAAAACATTATTAGTTACTGAGAAAAACAGAAATCTTTACCAGGACAAGAACGAACACTGAAGAACAATTTCTATCTACCTGATCACTGCCCGGTATTTCATGCAGAATTTGAGCAAAAGCAACTGCATTGGGCCAGAAGTAGTAAAAATCCGATCAAATATATCTGCCAATTGATATGCGGCCCTAAACCCAACTGTTGAATTTTATGAAAGTTTTAATATGTAAAGCTTTTCTCAATATAAGACCCGAGCTGGTTTTGCCGAGCTGGCAAAATAAAAAAATACTTATTTGGTTGCCACTCACAATCTGGAAACACTACTGGGACGAACAACGAATTTTTCGTTCGTTTCGTTCGTTCGCTTATTTGTGGCCAAATGGCTGTGTGCCATAACGTTGGCCGAAATTCACAGAACCCATGCAACAGATTTATTTATACTTTTTATGCCGGCGAATAACGAACAAGAAACAATGTCATGCGACGGTGTTTTAGTTCGGTTTTGAAGTGCTTAAGCAAATATTGTAAAAAAAAAAACGTTGATATTCGTTGATATTTTGAACAATATAAAATTGAGTAGGAGCAAATCGACTGGCCTAATCGCAACATTACGGCATTCATTCAGGCGAGCGTTAAATGAATTTGGCATGACAAAGTTCACCAATAGTCTAGAAATCATTTTGGTTCTTTCAAAAAAATGGCGAACGTTAACGTTCGATATGATGCGACATGCCTTAAATATCTGTGCAATAGCCGTCATTTTTTCTTAGTTATTGTTTGTTATATTATTTGTCATGAGCAACATAATCGTCGATCAAAATTCATCGTTCATCTCAGTTGTGTTTCTGGATTTGGGTGAACAGAGAATACCTCTTCAGACGAATACTATTTCTTTTCTGTTGACTTTGAAAATTTGGTTTTTCCCATTCAACATGATTTTCCCTCTGCTCAATGTCAAACTATGACAAATATTTCAACTTTCATTCGGTTTTAAAAGGTTTGTACAGTTTTGGACCCATGACTGCCACTAAAGACATTTGTATGAAGCACAAACTTCTTGCTTTTATATTTAATTGAATCGATGTTTGCAGAAATTTCTGGAAACTTTTTACAACTACCGTATAGAAAATAGTACACAAATGTCGGCGGTGATCAAGTCGTTAGTAAATATTTCAAATTTCATTTAACAAAAGAAGAATATCATGTTGTTTAGCCAACAATCTATTTTATCGCATCTAAACCGGAATCTACGCGTAGACTGGCTAAACCACAACAACAAAAAAGTCCTTTAACAGATGTTACTCGTATAGAAGATGACATTGTTTTGTATATTTTATACTGGAAAACACTTCTATGTTTCATTATTATTTAAAGTTTGTGTTTCCCATTTATTAAAGAAAACAATAAAGAATTCATCATCAATATTCATTAAGAAGAAAGACAAAGCCAAAGACAAAGAACAAACAAAAACTAAAACCAAAACCAAAACTTCTTTAAGTCAACAGAAAATATCACAATTCATGGCCGCTTAACAAACAATTCATTGATTCAATTACTTATTCATTCTTCCATTTGTTGAAGCATTCAGTGATCAAACGATCGATTGAACGATCGATCGTGTTCTTCATTTGCTCACAATTGACCGATTTATAACTCTTTTTGAATTATTGATGATCGTGTTGTTGTTTTTATTGTTTTCTTTAGACGTTCATTCACATCACATCACATCCCAGCAGCACTTGAGCCGAAACAGTCGAGTTGACTTGACTTTACAACTCGTTGATTCGTTCACCTGTTGCGGTTCATGTGTTCAATTGTATCCTCATCAATTTTATTCTTCTGATTTTTTTTCCTGCTTATTCTTATTCTCTTAAATGCTACTTAAGCAGCAATTATTGTTACTTTGTAAGGCCATTGTTACACTTCTACGGTTGCTGCTGATGAGAATCTTATTGTTAAAATGTACACAAAACAATATGAAAATAAATAAGAAAAAAAAAATAACTTATAAACTTAAGCAGCAAAAAACTTATGCTGACGATTATTTTCAGAAGGATGTTTAATTGTTGGTGGAACAAAAGAGGACTGTTAAAATGTTTTTGTGGGTTTTCCTGCTGCTGCATTTACCTTTTTATCATTAATACCGCTCCAATTAGGCTGTCAAAGTTGCATTTGTTCAAATCTCAAAACGTTTCCAATTTTTATTTAAAATACACACGCACACACACGCACACACACGCACACTTACTACTTTCATATGTGTGAATGCACAATACGTACATACATATGTATGTATGTATATGTATCAATTGATCAAAAACTTTAAACACCGCCTTTGTATTCATATTTTTAAGTTGAGGATAAATATGTTATTGTGCTGTTAAGATTTTTAGGATTTTTATTGCAATAAAATGCAAGTCACTCTCACTTTAAGAGGGGCATTTATGGCTTTTTTTTTCTTATAGCAATAAGCTTGTAAATATTTGATTTTGGAAACCAAATAATCGTGCTGAAACATGTTTGTGAAGATATTTGAGGAAATTTCCAGCACAGAAGAACTGTCAGTACTAGACATTTGCAAATGATCAAGAAATGTTTTTGCCTGATACAATTTCTTTTAAATCAAAATCCATAAAATGTAATTGAAGAAGATTCAATGTTGTCATAACAAAACAGGACATCAGTGCCAAAATGAGGAATGTTTTCCTACCTCCCCCCCCCCCTCCAATTATTAATTTGAAAATGGATTTCTAAAGATCTTGTTGACTTATGAGATTTGCAACAAATTCTAGTCGTGGTTCATCTGCAGAAATGCTTAATTGCAAAACTATTTTCTGGCCAGACATTCATACATAAATTTCTGGATAATCATAAGAAAATACTTATAAAAACAATGTAAATAAGGTGGGACACTTGCCGAAGACGAAGCAGAGCTCTACATATAAAATAGGGACAGGAAAAGGATTCACATCACAATCCTAAATAAAAGATTATCTCACATATAAAAAAAGTAGTGCGCAAATACTTTTTAAATTTGATACAAAATCCTTCAACTCACACTTCACAATGTCAGATATGGGAACTCTGTTCTGTTTTTAGTGCTTTTTAATGTCCTTGCGAGCACAAGAAATTAATTTTAGCCTCTGAAACTTGCGGAAAAGTTGTTGGCATTAAAATAACGAATATTCATCGTTTCAACGAATTATTACTGTTCGTTCACAAAATTCCTGCATTTGCTTTGTCAATATATTTGGCTGAACTCCGTAACAATTCCGGCCACCGGGGTTGAGGTACCCAGTTCTCGCTTACTTTTCAATTTAACACACGAACTTAATAAAAAAAAGAAAAAAAAACATTTTAAATTTCTTTTCAGCAGGTCAGAAAGTGTTAACAGCAGGAAATGTATTTTAAATTGATTTGCTATTAATTCAAAGTCGGCGAAGGCAACAAAACCGATATAAAACAAAGTGCTTCTATAAAAGATTCACTTTATCTTAAGAACAAAAACAAAGTTTCGTATTGACCACTCACTACTTTATAGAAATGAGGCTGTTTTCCTGATGATTCATAACGCACAAATGACGCATTGATTCCCGCTCTGGAAGTTCAAATTTTTTAAATTCTTGTTACAAAAAGAGAAAAAAGCAGCATCATTTTGATAAAAATCCCAAAAAGAATAAGAAGTAAAAAAAAAATATATTGGGATAAATAGCACTTAAAATGGATGGTTGCAGCAAGCAAATTAAAGCAGCAGGTCCACCAACAAAACAAAAAAAAACCTACATACAGGATGTTGCTAATGCAACGATCTTAATGCACACAAAAAAAAATAATAATAAAATAAAAATAAATTTACGGAGATAAACACAGTTTTCAAAATACTTGTTGTTTTCCAAAAACAAAAAATTATATTGAACTGCATTCAGTCTTCTGGCAGTTGAATAAGAATGTCAAAGGCAAAAAATAAAGGCAACAAAATGATAAATCTACGACAAGATAATTAAGGTCTACAGGCTTAAAGCAGCTGATGCCATGACTCACACTGGTGCGAGTACGAGCATCTTAAATCGTAGCCAGCAGAAGAGTCCTCGTACCAAGTGCGCCTTCCTTCAGATTTGTACAGTGTCAAATTGACATTTTACGAAACTGATTAGAGCGAGTAGTTAAAATATTAGTTTTTCTATGTTTTTCCAATTTTGTTTTTTTTTTTTTTTTTGTATTAAATGCCGATAAATTTTTCAAATCAGTTTTTTTTTTCTCTCTGGTTTTTTAATTACACAACACTTTTGGCTCTACCGCTGTTAATTCCTATGAAAAATAATTTAAAAAAAATTGGAAAGTATTCGATATCAGAGTCAAAGTGTTTCGCCTAGAGAGTAAAATTGGCTTTTACATTGAGGAAAAAAAAAAGATCCATATCGCAGATAATGATCTTTGAATTTACATTCAAATGCTGGTCAGGAAGGCAACAAATTATTGTCACTTTTAGTGTTGTTTTAATTTCATTCATACAATTTGTTTCATGATCACGCTCTTGATCACGGTCCCGATAATGATGACTATCGTTGTGTAAAATGTGTGTTCGGTAACATGTAATTATGGATCTCAATAATGTAAATCATTTTCGAAATTAACGAAATGAAAACCAAACGTTCTGGCCAGTATGAGAGTTTGGATATTTTAAATTCTCAAGATATTCTAAATCAGATAAGACAGCAGAAAAAAAAACAGCAGGAAGAAAACCAAGAATTTTGGTAACAGCCAGCAGAATGATACAAAAAAAAAAAATTGACTCAACTCAACTACCAACTATGTGGATGGAAGGCAAAGGCAAAGGCTTGGTGGTATGATGGTAAAAAATAATTATGATCAGGGTTCTAGTTAAACCACACACACACACACGCACACACGCACACATTAACATATTCATTTACTCAAATGAACTAATACCTGGTTACTCTGACCAACTGACTGTTTTTTGTTTCTATTTTTTGATTCTTTCGAACAGGCTCTAATTTCTTTTATTGGCATTATGCATTTGTTTATCTTAAGCAAAACAACAGGGCGCCTCAAAAAAACTTCATCTCATATTTTACTATGTTTCTTATCATTTTAAACTGATCTAACTTTCTTCTAACGTTATGCTTTGGGACAAACATTAATCTTTATGGAGAGCCGTAAAATTATTTTCCTTCTTCTCCCTAATACATACATTTCCTGCAAATTCCGCCAGCAATGCAAACTAATCGTTTTTATTCTTAAGAGAACAGTTAGCATCCCATATCCTTAAGGGCGGTTCCTAATTCCTAAATGATATTTATCTCTGCAAGTTGTAATTAACTACACGACTCTTATGTACTGCCATAAATGTAGCCCAATCGTAGGCATTAAAATTTTATACTTTTATACTTGTGCAAAGATGGCACAAGATAAGAGCAAAGCAAAGAGAGAAATGAAAATGTGGAAATTTGATGATTGTTTTTGGGAATTAAGATGCAACGAGCTGTACATTAAAAACAGAACGAAATTGAGAAGTGCAGACCTCTCATATCACCACAATACCGGCCACAGCGGCATAAGTTGCGATTGGTTTCAACAACTTATGAACAAATCCACGTTTCTATATAATCACCGCTTTCTTGCTGCCTTTAAATCCAAAATAAATTAGTCAAGACAATAACCATTTTCATGATGAGTCCAGCATGTCATATAAATTAGCTATAGCGAGAGCAAATTGAATCCTGTTCACTCTAATATAGAGCAAATATTTGTATAGTAGAGATGGAATCAAAATATCACTCATTCCCCGGAAATCTGGTAACAATCTTCAAATTGGGCCATTTGAATCACTAAAACACATGCGGACGCATGACAGATCATGTTGCTTTCAGAGTGAGTATAAGAGCGACAGAAGCTATTGACTCACTTATCGCTTGCCAAATTTTATTGAACGTGTAGAGTACATTATTTGGTCTTCTCTTTTCTACAATGGACTTTATTCTTCTAATATTCTATATTCTGTTTTCTGTATTCACCACAACCAGAACTTCTAGTATCCTCTTCTCTATAACAAAACTTTGCATTGCAATACTGTTTGTGTTGTTTGTTGTGGCTGAATATGTTTTGCCACAAGAAGTCAAACAATTACAAATCAAAATTAGATATTTAGGCTGAATTTTCAATACGATTCATCAATTTCGAACAATTTGCCTGGAAAGTCAAAGTTACCATATGAAATTCTCGCCCATGACTAAAGGAGGCATAACGATCTTACAAAGTGGCAGCACAGCGGCATATAATAGCTTTTTGCTATATCCCACACGTCATACATATTTAAACAAAGTGGAAATTGGAAAAAAATATATCTTTATTTTTATGAAAATCGGAAGTATTTAATGCAAGCACTCGTTAATTGTGCTCTATGTGGCAGCCCAGTTTAACTTTGGCTGAAAGTTACAAATAATGGGCAGCACAGTTCAATTTTCTTCAATTAAAAATTGAAAATATAACAATTTAAGGGAAAATTGTTCTGAACAAAACTATTTTCCTTCCTCTCTCTCACCCTCTTTTCCTTAAGAAAAGGGAATGTTAAACTAAATATCAAACAAATATTCGTCACACAAAAAAAAAACTTCGTTCGGAACTATAAGTCTATCCAGCAGTAAAATTTGCATCCGGTTTTCTTATAAATGAGGCGAAAATAAAACTGTTTTTACACTTCTCCTTCTAGTCCTGATATTCCAATTACCGCGATCACAACTATTTACTGTGTTGTTGGTTTTTTGCTTTTACTCCTAAAATTATCGGCATTAATCAAGCGTCTGGAAAGTTTTAATTTTATTACAGTTCACCTATTTCGTCTTACCGACCGCTTTGTTCACGAACATTCTGTCCCGTGCTGTGTGTGGCTTCTTATCAGCACTTTGTGTTGCCCTGTTGCTAATTGTCTTTTATTATTTTTATTAAGTTTTTTCTTTTTCCTTTTTTTTTCTTTGAAGGATGATTACTAAATAAACGAGTAGTTTTTGTTATTTATTTATTGGTAGTACCAGAAATATTTAGTTCGTTTGTGCGTTGCAACATTCTTTTTTTGACCTTTAATTGATAAGAAAAAATTTGTCGTGCTGGTTGTTGTTACTTATTTTTTTAATAATAAGAAATTTTGTGACTTGAAGTTTTCATTCCAAATTAATTTATAAAAAGCTAAAACGGTCCAAGCGTGATGAGTCATTCGTTTTAACGCAGACATGCTCTTTTAATGGCATAGAAAATATGATAAAAATTTAAGTGGCACTGACCTAAACTGTTATACATAATTTGGAGTTAAAGATTTATAAAAAAAATACTTTAAAAAAATCTGAAAAAATAAATAACAATTTCTGGTATAAAGAAAACTGTTTTCTTACAAAATTTGGTGGACGGAAGAAAATCTTACAGAAATATACTTTGGCAAAAACAAACCTTGTGTTAAATTTGAATTTTTCAACTGCATTCTTATCATTCTTTAAATAATATCAATAAAAAAAAAGCATTCCCTGCAAATGTTTATAACATCAACAGTTTTCGAGGCGCCTACTTGCATTTTATTTGCCACAAAACAGCGGCATTTCCCGACTCTTTAAACTAAAAATCTAACGATTTCATAATTTTTATGGCAAAATTATATGTTATTTAAAAGTAATGAAAAACAAATCTCTAATCATAACTAGCACTTAATAAAAAAAATCTTTATTGTCATGCTAACGAAATTGAAATAGCTGTTGCAGCAGCCACAGCAAATTAGGGAAGTCCCTAATTTCGACTTCTATTCACATTCCAAAATTCGAAATTATAAATTATATTTTAAACAAAATATTAATTTATAGGCAGTTGCAGAAGTTTTCTAGGTAATAAACAAAAATTAGAAGAAATTCCATTCTTTCCAGGAGATATTTCATTAAGCGTTTTGCATCTTTGAACTGTTATACAATAAAATCAAAACTAATTAAGTTTTTCAAAGATTTATAAACGCCATTGATACACTTTGATATTATGCCAATACCTGCCGTAACCTGCTTAAAGGGGTTATTCCACATAAAAAATTATTAGTTTTCCATGACTTATATTGACTTCAAGGGCCGCTTTGATTTGTGCCTTAATTGCAAAAAGCAGCGGCTTAAGAAGTTCTTGGCAGCTAATTTTTTGCCAGTCAGTCAAATCACTTGTACAGATCAACAAAATATTTCAAATGCTTCCAAGTAGCATGAAAGGAAGAAAAAAAAAGAATCCATATTGACGCCATAATGAATTTCAGAGTTCTGAAGAGATAATTATTATTTTGTTTCAAATACTTTTCACTTTTCTCATTGCAACGTTTACACCAATCCCGGAATCAGGTATTCAAGTTTCAAGTCTGGCATTTCTATAACAAATACGGAATCCAAGAAATCTAAACATGTGGGATTGGATTTATCAAATCTAATAATTCCACAACTCGGAATCAAATATTCCCAAATCTTTCTGGGCATTGGAATTTAGAATCTGGCATCTCTAGACCGAATGCAGAATAATAGAAATATCAACATGTGGGATTAACAGTGGTTGGATGATATTCGATAAGCCGCAGACATTTCGCCACTGTCTAGGCAGGCAGGACACAGGAATTCGAAATATGCCTACATTCTTGAATTCTCCTTTTTTTTTATCTAACACAATCTTTAATAACAACAACAACAACAACAAGAACAAGAAAGAAATATAGCAATAAAAAAAGACGTACTTAGCAACCAGCAACTCTTAATGTAAGCAATAAAAAAGTGATAAGCGGAATGAAAAAGGTGCTCCAAATTTTATAAAGTGATGCCATCGAAATGTTAATGAACGTCTGAAGAATGTGCCCAGATGAACACACAGAGGCAAATATGCAGAATTTAAATTGCCATAACATTAATGTGCACGTGGACAAAGAATTCCTGGCATGTACTCGTCTTTGTTGGCATGAAAACACTATTAACCACATCATCACGTCACACACCCATTAATAATTTCATATGCGGAGTTTTGCCAACTTCAACAGAGATGATGGTGCAGAGAGTGAACAGCGGCAAAAAAAAATGTATTTAAATCAAACGTAAGTGAAGAGAATCTATGGAATTTTTTAACAGGGAAGTTGGACAAATAATTTAAAAGAGGGATATTACTCAGTGTAAGTTTTTGTGAAAGGAAAAACTGCATAATTAAACATAAAATATAAAATAAATATAAATATTATGAGGTGACTTTATTGCTTTCACCACTTTGTTGAAGATTTGCCACAAACACAATACGATTATTTTCATAAATTAACATACAACATTTTCCTATTACGCTCCTGGCTGATAAGGAATTTGCAGCTCAAGCCGGGCGCCACACAAAGTAATTAAACAAGAACAATTAACTTTATTAAGTCTGCCTGCCACCACCATGAAGCCGGCCACTGAGAACGAAATAGATGAAAGATGAAACGTGATTATATAAATGCTTATTAAATATAAAATAATAGCAAAGTAAATGAAAAGAAAAGAAAAGAAAAGAAAAGAGAAGAAAAGAAAAAAGAACGCCAGTGTTTAAAGCGTCTGCTTGTCTGCGGAATTTTTATATATGCAAATATATATTCTTTTATATGTTTTAACCCCACTGCTGGTGGCTGAATGAAAAATCCGAAGCCACACAAAAAAGTTGTTTGAGAGGAAACAAATTAAACCAGATCCCAACATTATCTACACACATGTAAATTATGGGTGTTTCCGTATTTAAACATTTGGCATAGAAAAAATATCTACATTTCATTATATGCAATGTACGATAAGGAGTAGTTTTTTTTAGTCGATCTATTCCTTCTGTTCTTGAGAAAAGTTGATATTGATATTAATGTATTAAAAATTTGCAATGCAAAGCAAAATATTTGAGATGTTTTACGTAGAAGTGTTGAAAAGGCTTTTATTTACTCGTAATTCCTGATAAATCTTTATGACACCACAGCGGACAAGTTTGTTTACAATTGTAATTTAATTGTAATCGTATTTTTTTTTTTTAATTGTATAAACAATATATTTAATCATATTTAATAAGTGAAATACTTCTAAGCCAACAAATCAAGTCAGTGAGGTAATTTTTTGTGTAAATATTTAAACGATGATAAGTGTGTTATATTTTCTATTAACTGTTAGTGTTTGTTTGATAATTAAACACAATAATTGATGATGGTGTCAATAGGAATTTAAATAATTAATTGAGGTGTCATTTCATATAAATTTCATTTATTAACAAGATTTATTGTTCGCTGGAAACTAAGAAACAATAACAAGTTTCAACAGTATGTTACTTAAGGAAAATACACGTTTTACGAATAAGTCACCGGCCATTAAATTGTTAATGAAAAAAAGCAGCACTTAAATTTAAAACGAAAGACTTAAGCAACAAGCTGGCCCATTAACCAAAATAGCCGTGTAAATGAATGCATGAATGAACAAACGAATGAATAAATGAACGAATAATATTTATATACTGCTGTCATATTGAGCTAAACAATGTTCTATTGCAGCAATTAGTTAAATGCTTTAAGTACTTGTTTTAATTATTATGTTAATGTTAATTTGAAAAAATTATATTAAAAAAAATATATATATATATATAAAAATTCATTCATTAGGGGCTTTTGCCTGCTTGCACCAGAAAAAAAGTATTATTTGAGAATGATTGATTGTTTCAATGGTGGTAGTTTATTTTTTATAAAACTTTTCTTACTTCTTGCTGCTTCATACTCGCATAATGAAGAAAAAGAAAACGATTTTTTATCGGATTTTTAAAATGTGTTAATTGATACCTGGACAATGATAGATCATTGCGAATGGTGATAGAGGTGTATAGAGGCAATTTTTTTTGCGTTTTTATTTTTATTTTTTTTTTAAATATTTGTTGATTGTTTAGTTTGTCTGGCAAGACAAATGATGACATATCTTCAAAGGCATTTGCAAAAATATTTGACTAACAATAATTGATGATTTTGCGAGTTTTGTTTTCTTTACACACACAGCGTACAGGGGAGATACACAGTATTGTGTTTTAATGTGCTTGAGTTTAAGTAGAGCACAATGGCTTTAGTTTATAATAAATAATGAAATCGGCATTGGAAAAGTTTTAGCCACGAGAGCTCTAATCCTTATTGGAGGGCAGTTGTTGTGCGTTCATATTGTGCGGAGCTTAATTGTGAGCATCGTTTCTGGATTAAATTAAAGAAAAATATGTTAAACAAATTGATAAATTTATTTTAAAGTCCATTTTAAAAGCAAAATCATTTTGATATTTCATCCTGCATAAACAAAATGTTGAAGCCTACTGGCAGCCTGTGTCTGCGGGCACCCTGAGTGTGTCATAGTCTTCAGCAACACTGTGACATTTTACTTTAAGTCACACTATCCTTATGAAAAACTGTGCAGTCCCTGCGAACATAATTAAAGTTATGAAAACCCGAATGACCTTAATACCAATTTCTTTTTCAACAATTTTACGGCCAGTTTGAAAATTAATTAATTTAATACAACTTCACAACTACACCCCGAAAAAGTGTAATTCTATGTACCAGAAACTTTTTTCTCATTACTTTTTCGTACAAAGCCAGCGCAATTTGTGCAACATTCAGTGTAGTGGCCACCATAAAAGACATTAAAGAAATCATAATAAAAGAACATTTTTTTTTTTGGTTTTGTTTTTGTTTTCGTTTTTTGGTTTGGTTTGGTTTGGTTTGGTTTGTTTTTCGACCAACGGCTACAAGCTTGGCAATCAGGGTGGTCCTTATTTACCACAAACGAAAGAAAAAAATAAACTAACCATAAATACTTTCCACCAGCCAACTCGGCATCCAGCCCAACAACATTGAGCTTAAAAGCTATTCAAATGTTAGTGGTGGTGAGATGGTACTTGAGCCACCAATTGTAAGGCTGGTTATAAGACCATGACCATTTTTGCTTGGGCCACAACTGTGTGGTATCTGTTCGGTTGGCACGCTCACGAATTGTAATAAAAAACGAAAACGAAAACGAAAATAAAATTGCAATTTCAAGCGCACAAAGTTCATGTCAGCAGAACGAAAAGTACACAACTGCAACGCAAAATTGCACGAAGAAAGAACAACAGATTCACACAACGAAAACAAAAAACCATTTCAAAATAAAAGAACCCAAAAAAAATAAACACAAAAACAAAAACGTTCTTTGAGGGAAATATGTTTAAAATGGGGGGGGGGGGGGGGGGGAAGGAAAAGATTCAACGCCATTTTTACGAAATAAAAGTTAAGTTAAGACAAGTGCTCTGTTGCTTAGCGTTGGACATAACCACGATTTCAGCGCTTTTTGTCGTGTTGATGTTAAATTCTCGGAGTATTTTTCCCCCCAATCACCATCTTTTTCACCAACCGTATTAGGAAGGACGATGAGACTGATGTTTTCTGTTGTTCTGGGTTTCCACAAAGGCTTCAACAGCAACTACACACTTCTGGTGGCGGTTGCTTAGTTGGTTTGTTAAGTTTGATGTTATTGCAAAATCTGGAATTGAAAGTTATTTATTTCTTTATTGTTTTACGAATTTACATTGCAACATTTTTCCCTAAACGAGAAATAAAACAACTGCTCTTGCTACATGCAACAGTAACGATAAAAACAACATAACAACAGGCAGAAGCCACCACCAACAGAAATAACCATAACAATCGAAGCCGACAAAATTTTAAGAGAACTTTAAAGTGTCAAGTATGACGTGACCAACGACTTTTTTTTTTTTTTTTTGGAAAAACTGCAACTTGAAAGGAGACAAATCTTTCATATAGAATATTTAATAAAAAGAATATTGGACGGAAAAGTCTCAGCTAGAATTTAATAAAATTTACTTCGCCAGACGCCCGGAACACAAAATTACTGAATTAATGCCAAAAATATTTACTGGTTTAGTTATTAATTATTATAATCCTCAAAATGTAACACCGTAAAATTTTCTCCCACCGCCCAACTCCAACTGGAGCAAATTCTCGCACTGCTTCAGCTGTGTCTTGTTAGAAGAGAATAGGCCAAGCCAGCAATTACTTTAACCCTGGCCACATTACTTTAAGCATTCATATACCAAACTGCTTTGTCCGTCCGTCCATTCCGAAACAAAAAAGCAACTACAAACAAACGAAAACGTCTCAGTGATGATATTTCATTGGCTTACCAGCCAGATCAGATCACTCATTCATTGTATTGTTATTTTTAGGGAAATGAAGAAAACAAAAAACCACGAAAATTGTGGTGGCAGGCAGGCGAGGGAATTCTATGCGTGTGTAACATTCTCTGACATATAATGGCGGCCAGTTCGACTTAAGTTGTTCATTCGAGACCTTTGAAAGTCCGAACACTGCCAGATGCTGGGGCAAAACATCTCCGATCATCATCAGCGGCACCAGCACCAGCAGCAGCAGCACCAGCAGCAGCATCACCAGCCAACACAAACTGCAACTGCAACAACATTACCATGTAATAGTTGTCTGTCAAAGGAAAAAAAAAAACAAATCCCAGCAAAGAATCTTTACGATTCCTTCAAAACGAAAAACTACAAGAGTACCGCTCATGATCATCAGTGTCAATGTTAAATAAACTCCATGTATTGCACAAGCTATTAAATGTTGTTTAAGAGATTGTTAGTTTGTTTATTTGCTGGCTGCAGCAGCAGCAGCAGCAGCAGCAGCAGTTGCTGTTGCTGTTGCTCTTGCTGTTGTGTAGTTGTAGTTGTTTCAAGATGTTTGTGGTAATACTCGTACTATTGTTGTTGTTGCTGCGTATATTTGTGTGTGGCACCTTCGGAGCGCCCACCAACCATAAACCCATATACGCCGAAACCTTACAAAGAAAAACAAACAGACGAACAGACCAAATGAAAAAGAACTGTATGAAATTTATATACTCAACAGCCAGCAAAACAAAACGATTTTGTTCTGTGATGCATGTTTGCAAGGATAGAGAGTGTGTGTGACAGAGAGAGAGTGTTAGAGAGAGAGAGAGTGGTGGTGAGGAGGAGAGCAGGAGAGAAGTCAAGAATCCAAACAATATACACTATTATCCGTCGATTAATCGCCCCAAGGAATGCGTTCGAAATGCAAAATGTCAGCTTTTTTAAAATTCTTTAAACGTTTGTGGTATTTCTTTTGTTTTCTGTGAGAAATTTCAAGCCAACTAACATAAATTACTTAAACACTGACATCTTTTTGCCAGCGACAAAAAAATACGTAAGTACTAAAAAAAAAACTAATAATATAAAATTTTAACTTTCTTGGCTCGATGTGGCACAAAGCCTGGCTGGCTGTTGGGCTGCCTGGCTGCCTGCCTGCCTGCCTGGTTGGTTGGTTGGTTGTTTGGCTGTTTGGTGGCAAAGCTGACAATATGTTGTAGCTTTTAATATTTTTGTTTGTTTATCTTTTTTTTTCTTCCATATTGTATAACATGTTGCATGCTACTTATCGCTTTTGTTGCTTTGTTCGGTTTTTATGTTTGTTTAGTACGAGTTTAGTACTACTTTATCGTTTGTAAATTGTTGCTGTTGCTGTTGCTTTTTGTACACTTTTTTCTTTTGGTATGTGAATCCCGCTCGTGTTTTGTTTATTGTGTCTGTGTGGCATTCAAACAAAATAAACTTTAAGAAATGTTGAAAACCATTAAAATTTTTTCCTGCAATTTAATGTTTTGGGTTTTTTATTGTTGTTGTTGTTATTGATGTTGTTTTCAATTTACCTAAACAAATAAGTTTTGTGTTGAATTTCTGTTCAATTTTAAAACTCAAAAGAAAATTTACCAGCACATTCAGTTTTATTGCGATTATTTAATTTTATATAAATTGTTTTTGGCAAATTTCAAACGTCGAGTGAGTGATTATCTGTTGTTTTTATTTTGGTAAGAAATCCTAAGTCAGGAAAATTTAATGTATTTCTTAAGTCAGCAGAGTGAAGGCCAAATGCAAATGTTTATGTCTCAAATAATAACTTCATTTGGTAGGGGAAAAATATATATTATATGGCGAAGATGCAAGTCGAGATTTACGCTGCTCAAGAGGCAAGCGATATTTTTAAGTATATTTTGGTCTGGTAAAATCATCCGGATGATCTTAAAAATAGATGATAGACAGTACCACCTATATTTAGAAATAGAGGCATATGAGCAGGTTCATGCTCCACACATTTGCTATGTTTTTCCTTTTAGCAGACTCCTTCGGCAGAAACATTTTCTTTGTTATTCAGTGGCTTTACTTTAAGTTCTTGTATAAACAAAAAAGTTAAATTTTAATTTAACTTGTAATTTGCACCCATTATGAATGGCAATTAATTAATTAATCGAAGTCATTAAAAATTTCATTATATTGATTAAATTTTTAATTCAATCGATAAAAATATTTAATTTAAAACAAAAATAATTATCTTCCTCTTTGCAACAATTTTGTCACAATTTGAATAAAAATTTTAATTAAATTTTTTTTTTTTTTAATTTAAAAATTTTAATTAAAATTTTTTTTTTTTTATTTAAAAATTTTAATTCCCATATTACGCCACTGCATTGTGTGGCTCCATTAGGCATTTGTATGTTGCAAAGAGTGAAAATTTCTTCAACATTTTCTTAACATTTATTAAGTTTTCTTGTTTCAACAAAAAAAAAAAAAAAAAAAAAAAATTAAACAACAAACAGTATTTTTTCTGTTTTTGATTTGGTATATGTTTTTGGTTGTTTGTTTTATCTTTTTTGCTACAAAATTAACAAGCCATTACAAAAGTGCATAAATTATTTTTAATGCTGTAATCAGCGTAACTAAAGTAGACTTAAAGACTCCAAAACAGAAATGTGCAGCTTGACGGCAAAAGTAAGCAAATTTTCGCACAACATTGAAAGTTGTGTGGAAAACAACAATTGTCTGTCTGCTGTTTAATTTTACTTTATCGCAAACAAGTTGATGTGCAATTGAATTTATTTGCGATAATAACGAATAAAATGTAACGCTATATTTAAGTGATTTATGAAATCCAACTTAGACTTTGCCGTCCGGACAACATTATTGTTAAAAAATCTATATCTTACTTAATTTATTCTTTACTTTAACATTTTGCCAACAATATTATTATTGTTATAGTCAACCATATTATCTGGTATTTATCTGCAACAACTCTTCCAACATCGCTGCGATCATAGATCTTCGTAGAAATTTACAAACACACATTTTAGCACTCATATGATGCTGACAAGCAGAACACGAAGTCCGGTTCTAACTTATTTTATCACTCACATTTGTTTCATTTGGCTTAAGACTGATTCTATTGACGTTGCCAAACACCTATAAGGCCACCAGTTTCTAAGCCCAACAGCACGACATACTGCCTTCTTCAACTTTCAAATTATCGCTGGGCAATTAAAAGATTTTTTACCAGCTTTAAATGTACGAGTACATGTATGTTGATTTTCTGCAAATATTGTCGGATTAAAGCCATAAACATTGTTCATGCTTCCATTTTTTCTTCCTTTGTTTTTTTTTTTTTTTTTTGATTTGCTTACAACAACAAAACAAAAACTTTAAGCTGAAAAATGTTTTCTACAATACCACTATATTTCACATTAAATTTATTTACTTTATACAATAAATAAAAACTACTGTTGTACTTCAAGTTGAGAGTGTTTTTTTGGTTTTGCTGTTTCACAAAATCTTGAAACTGCAGACTGGCAGCTAAAGCGTTAATAAAATGAGGCTAAGTCTGACTTATGTGACGTTTATAACCTTAAGACAATAATAACATTCGCAGATTCGAGTTGAAAATATTTCATTTGTACTTTATATCCACAGCCAGCCAGACAACGAAAATTGTCTGCACAGCACCAGAAGAGTGATTTAATGTAATTTTCACTTTTTGTAACGTTTTCGTTTGGTTTTGGCTGCTTATTGTCTACTGCAAATTTTTCATGATTGTTCATAATCATTAGCATGAATTTAAAGGTTTTTTTTTCTCCACTGCAACTGCCAAAAGCTGCTGCTTAATATTGTGTTTTCCTTCACCATAAAAAGGGGGTTTTTGTTTACAATTTTTTTAGTTTTTTTTCCCCCAGTTTTTGATGTTGCAACCGTGAAGATTCAAACTAAAAGTAGCAGCGTTAAAAAGGAAACACATTTATTATGCACCCTGACAAATTAAAAAATAAACAAGAATCTGTTTAAAATGCAATTAAAAAATATTAAAGCGGCTGCACAAAACTTTGGACGCACATGTGAGCGTGAGCTTTTAATGAGTACAAATATTTAAGACTCATAAATGCAGATAATCAGCGTCATTGTGTGTGAAAGTTTATAAATATTTAAATGTTTTAATGTTTTAATCTTCCATAAATTACAAGATTTTCTTACTCGCACGTAAACAGCCACTTAAGGTTTGTCTCTTAAGTCTTTTGTTTATGAGGTGACAACTTGTGAACGGCTTAAGGCAAAAGCAAAAACAACAACAACAACAAAAAACCGCTAATTTTTTTCATATTTTGTTTATTTATTCTGTTCAATATTATTTATTTAGTTGATTTTGTTGAGAGTTGTGGAAAACTTTCAGGAGAAATTGAATGAAATAAAACGAAATTGAATTTAATTCTCATAAAAAATTGGCATAAAAAGATTGAAAATAAATCGTAATAGAAGGAAATAAATTAAAACAGAATAATTGTGGAATTGTAAAGAAAGACAATTTGCAATACCTAAACATGTAATTACGCATTTTTGAGCGTCTGTTCGCTTTACCCCTTGCAACTGTCAAAAAAAAAAAACCTATCAAACCGCTTTGCGGTTTCATTGGAATATTAGTAATACGAACTTGGTTTTAGACAATTAGAAACATACATTAAACATATTTCATTTATGCATAAAGTAAATTTTCGTATATTTTCGTACAAAAATTGAAACATTTTGCGTTTAATTTTTTTTTTTTTTTTGATATATCTAAAGAAGGGATGTTTGGAAATTCTAAAGGATGAAAAAGGATCATTTTGAATCTATCGATTTGAAACAACAATCAGCAAAAATTCAACTAAAAAACAAATTGAGTGGGCAAATAAATTTTTATAAATTTCAAAGGATAAAAAGGCACAAAAATAAAATTAATAAAATAAGATGTTTTTATTTAACAACAAATAGAAAACTACAGAAATAAAAGAGGCAGAGTCTTTAGTACCTCCATACACTCTACCAGCTAGTCCATCCAGGTCCTTTAACATATATGAAAAATAATTTGCTGCGTTTGTGGCATTGGAATTTATGAAGGATCAAATTCATCCCTGTTTTCTTGTATGTAAATTTTGGCTGTAATGTAAAGTAATTTAAATATTTCAACTAAGCTTTCCTTTTAGCAATCAATAAATAGCCAAACAACATGCGATTAAGAAAATCAAACCGCTTAAGGACTTTATGTAATTATTCTAATCACTTAAATTTGCTGGCAAACTGAATGCTGTTTTGCCATTTAATATAAATGTTCAGTTCTAATTAAAATATGAAAACCAAACTGGAGCCTAAATAATCTCTTGTTAAATAGTTAACCTTGAACAGAATTACAGTTTGGCTAACAATTCCCATCAATTATCATCTAATCTAATCTACGTTATTTAATAAAATAAATCAAAATATATGCTTTTTTTTTTGTTAATATAAGATTATTTATTCTACACACACACGCACACATAAACAGCCCTTATCCAAACTATTAATCTTGTTCGAAATCCCAATCAGATGGTTTAATACTTTAAATCTGTTTTCTTTATTCTGAATTTTGATTTGTATCGTGTTTGTCAAAGTCAGCCCGAAAAGATCTTTTGATTATTCGTTTACCTACAAAAGTCATTCAATTTATGTTAATTAAAAATTCCATAGTTTTTTTCTTCTTCTTTTTTTCTCTCTTAAATAATTTTTGTTGGCTTTTTTTTTTAATTTGATGCAAAGCACCTGCTGTGCGAACTCACACGCCTTAAATGATATTTTTATCAGATGATATCATCACCTGAAATTCCTCAAAAGCAAATAAATCCTAAAATTGTATTAAAATTAAAGAAATAAAACTTTTCATGCCAGTAAAGAAAAACTCAATCATGCTGGTCCCATTTCGTGATTCTCAATTTGCTTACAAAACATTGAAGTAAATAAAATATTGTCTTTCCAATTTATGGGGTTTGACTTCAAATCTATAAAATTTTAACTAATTACAACTTTATTTGATAAAATGAGATTTTGAGCTGCCGATAAAGCGGCAGAGTTACTTGTTGTTGGTTTTACTTTGATTTTACGCCTCAAAATTCAGCAAACAAAAAAAAAAAAGCCAACAATTCTCTCCAGCTTTTCAAACAAAAGTCAATGAAAGTTCTTGAAAACTGATTGAATAAAAATGTGTTTTTAAATAGCCATTAATTTGTGATCAGTTTTCATTCGTTAAGAATAACTAAATTCTCGTATTTAAAACATAGAAGACACCACTGTTTTAAACGAGATAAACGGGAATATTTTCGAGACTTTATGGAATGTTTTGATTTCTATAAACTAAATGGAGATTTAAACATTTCTAGGTTTTTGGTAAGTAAACCGTTCAATTCTAGTTTGATGAAAATGAAATATTTAGTATTAAATACTTTAAAATTGCCTTAAATTTGTTTATTTTAATTCAACAGTTTAGTGTTATAGTCAAGTTATAGTCACGAACATGATTTGTTGTACGCCAGTTGATCGCATTTCTCATTATATAACAACATCAAATAGATCAAAAGAAAAAATACAGAATTAAGCACAAACAACAAAAGAAAGCAACAAAACACAACAATAACAGCAAATCCACTACTTAAGCTCAAAGTATGGAATCATGTAAACAACAACAATAACAGCAACAACAACAAGCACAATCAAACTTATTGACAATGACGAAGGTGTGACAATAATTGAACAATAATTTATCATTATTAATGAATAAATCAAAATCCACAGCCGGACGAATCTTAAAAAAAAAATATTGAAAAAAATCAATTTTAATTTAAATTGAAGTTGCGGCCAACCGCAAACTGGACAGAAGCCATCATGCACCTGGTTAAATGAACTACGATCGCGCCTTATACTATAGCAAAAATATATTTCATTAATTTAATAATTAATTTAATATAGAGGATTTTGAGAGAATCAGGCTATACAGGATAAAGCATTAAAATTATTCGCCACTTACGGCACACACGACGACAGGTTGTTGTCTTGTTTGTAGGGTACTCAAACATATGATTTTCTAACCCTGTACATACATTTATATGAAGAAATATGCCAGCATTTCAAGTTAAATACACAAGAAAATCAGTCTCGCAAACAACAAAGTCGCTGTATACTCGCACGTTTAATATAATATTATTTATAAGAAAAGTGGGAGTGTTTCAAATAGTCAATAATATTATTAAATCATATTGTAATAAAAAACCAAACTTAATTAATTTTAATTTATGCAAAAACAAAATCCAAAAACAATGAACAAAACATACAAATTTCTATTAATTCAGCCAGTAAGAAACCTAAAGTCCCATAAATATTATTTAAATTGAAACAAATGTTTAAACGTCAGCCAGCAAATAACTGATTAACAATTAGAGAGAGAAAAAACAAAAAACAAATATAAACAAAACAAGACAACTCGGGCTGTTTATAAGAAATTGCGCTTTTAACATGTCCACTGGATATTTTAAGTTTACAGCAAATAATTACAAAGAAAAAATATTCATTTAAAACTTATCACATTTCTAACAATATCCAGTCATCAGTGTCACTACAAAACACCACCTTCGCAATCAGCACTTTGTCTGGTTCTCGCAACGGACACACACGCGGCCTGCAATGGCGCAGATGATGTTTCACACCAGACAGACATGCGCCGTTCAATAAATATAGAAAATTAATAAAAATAAAAAAATAATACGAAAAAATAAAATCAAATAAAAAAAAAACTGTTAAATTTGCATACAAAACGTTCGAAAACTTCATTGTCTGGCTGATATTCAAGTTCAGTTCGGTGTTGTTTTCCGCTTGTTGGGTGCCATTTGAAACTGAACTTCGTAAAAGGACGGTGCATGATGCAATTTTTCATCACAATTACCGCATTTGTTTGTTTTTAGGAGGCATGACATCAACTTGCCATCGATGTAAAGTGGTAAAATTATAAATGATTTGGTTGAAATGGGTCAAACAAAACAAAACAAAAAAAAGGAAAAAAAGAGTACAACAAAAATCAAATAAATTCGAAGAAGATGGAAAAAGTATCATTTCCACGATAAGTCTCTAGACTTTGAACAAAGTTTTACTTAAAATCACAATCCAAAATGATTTTCCTTTCATCAAACATAATGTTTTTCGTTTAGTTGATAAGCAGTAGAATTATTTAATATTTAATAAGTACAGCAAGGCTTTATTTTAATGCACATTTATTTTATTTAAAAAAAAATAAAACAAAATCAAAAATCTCCACAGCTCTATGCGGTCCCTCAAGGTTTTGACTTTGAAATCAGCTCATATTTTCTTGCTATTATTTCGTTTCAAAGAGTTAAACTTAAGTTTGAATGGACATCATTCAATTTCGTACTTATGCATATTTTTCTATCGCATTTTTTCAATAAAAAAAAATGGTAATTAAGACAACAGAAACCATTGAATTTTAAATTTAGAAAAAAAAAACAGCTTTTTAATTTATTGTTTTTAGGCCATCAAATTTTTTTTGTGTAGAAATATTTTATAATGGAGCCAAAATGTCTGGTAGAGAAATTCGCTTTAGCTTTCTCAGTTTTGAAAAACATAGATGGAGGTATAGGTTTACAATAACTTAAGTGACGAAGTCAGTCTTTGAATTATTTCAAAAAGTACTTTAGCTGAGCGTATTATTTATTACGATGAAATATGAATAAGTTTCTTTTTATCTTAAACTTGCAACCCAAAAGCAGCAGTTTGTTCAATTAGACAAGAAATTTCGTAATCTGTATATTTTTTTCCCCCTTTAAAATTAATTTTCTATTGTAGAAATTTGTAATTTGGTTGTCACACAAGAAGAAATTAATTTTTACTATAATAATTACACTTCTTCGAGATGTCCAATGATTTCTTTTCCTACTATCTTCGTATCACAGATCCCGCACGCTTTTAAAGTCTTCTGCTGGAGCTTTTTAAAACACGTTTTCGTAAGAGGTTTTCATAAATGTATTTTGTTGTATTGTTGTATATTAATATTTCATTTAATGCCTTTTTAAAAGCAGTTCAAAATCATTTTGTTGTCATGTCAACTTCTACTTAATATAATTTTTGTTTCCTTTTCTTTCTTTTCACCGAAACTAAAAATGCTAATTTATTAAAATTTATTTAACACAAAAAAAACAAAAAAAAAACTCATGAATTCTTTTCTTAAAAGAAAAAGAAAAATCGGCTTAAACATCATTACGAAGTAGGTTGAAATGTTTGACATTTATTGGTGATTTTGTGGCTGTTCTTTTGCCATAATAAATAATACAGATATTAAAGTGGCAAATGCTATATAAGAAAGGTAACTACTTTCTGAATATTATTCTGAATAGTAACATAAAAATATAATACAATTTCAAACTAAAATGTTCGATAGGATTTCGCACTTGGAATTTATTTTCTCATTTTTAAAGATCTTTCTTCTGCTGTTCACTTTTTCATAAAATATATCCGACCAAAAAATTTGCAACTTATTTCTTAATCGGAATTGATTCTAATTGAGCTGGACATTAATTTATTATAATATGGAGAACGTTAAGCTGTATGTTGGCACAGTGGGAGAGATGACAATTAGCCGAGCAGCCATTGTTTCAATTAGTTTTAAAAACAATGCATTTCATGTATTACAGTTTTGTATAAAATTATAACATGGGTTTTTTTTCCAATTAATTTTAGGCGCCAAGCAGGTGTAATAGTTAAATATTACTATTTGTTTTACATTTAAATTTATTATCGAGCAATAAATCTTTAAAAAGTTTATTCTTAAACAATAAAATCATTAAGTTGCCAAAGCAAAATTGATATACAATTAAATTGATTTAAAATAAAACGCAAATAAATAGAAAACAACTAGTTTTTAGCTCTACTAGAGCGGAATGGTGTCAAGCCACAGAAATACATAAAATCCCATTTAAGTCGATTAACTTGAGAATATCCATTAAAAGTTTGTCGTTTACAAAATTTTGCGCCATTAGCACTAGAACTTTGGCATAGAAATTTTTAAATAATATTGAAAGCAAAAACTTGTCACAGAAAATTTTCCAATACTTTTGATTTGAAAAAAAAATATTGTATAACTATAGTAGAATTGCCAAGTTGCTGTAGAATATTTCAGCACCACAACTTTGCTAAAGAATAATATACAATCGTTTGGAGACCAAAAATCTGTCGTTCCATTTATTTGGGAAAACAATTTTTTTTTACCTAAAACTTTTTTTTTTATATAAAAGAAAACTTAATGCTCAATATGATTTTATCTAAAAGAATAACCTTTTTTATTTTGCAGCTTGATGGTTAGTTTTTTAAATGTTAAAATATTGACAACCACAAGTGAAGGTATAAAAAAGTTCATTTAATTACTGTAATTTATACTACCGTTTAATTGCGCCCATTATTTAAAAAATTTATTGTCGAAAATGTAAATGCAATTAAACAAACCAAATGTTATAATTGATTCGCTCCAGCAAGCGAACATTTACAAGTCATAATGAAACAATTAAGGAAACAAATGAAACAGAACATGAATTAAACAAAAGACTTAAGACGCAAGCGTCACTTGGCGCACAAAAACACACACACACATACACGCACGCGCTGCAAATAAAACTTAATAAAGCAATTTATATGGAAAATAACAATCGAACAGTAACAAAGTTTTTGTATTTATACAAAACGACTATTTAAATGGAAACAGAATCAAATCGGCCTACACGAAAATTCAATTTCGCCTTAATTATTAATTATGTGTAAATTATTAATTAAAAAAAAAAGACAACAAAAGTAAAACAAGAAACAACTACACGCAAGTATTTGCAGGCCATGTAAGAATTTAAAAAAAAAGTATTAAATAAGTTTCATATTATTAACTGTTATTTAAAAGCGCTGCTTTTTGATATTTTCTCATTTTGTGGAACCAAATACAGCGTTGACTGTTTGCGGTTCGTTTAAAGTCTCATAAATTTAAAGTTTGTTAAATTAAATGTGGAAATAATGTGAATACCGCCTGTTGACAGGAACCTGATTTTATTCTCATATTTATTTCTGGAAATATTTCGAAACAATCATGATTAAGAGTTACACGGATAAGGATGATGAGCCCTAAAGTCACGATTTTTATTATAATTTCAAGTCAGTCGATTACGAAAATAAAACATGAAAACATTTTGTCTTTTAATCAATTTTAAAGCAGAAATATGTAGAGGAGCATCTGTGATTGGTGGAACATAAACCATAACGTCGAGTGGAATAAAATCGCTGGATTCTGTCACCTCGGCGAGAGTTCATATGTTTAAATCGTTTACACAGAATAAGCAAACTGATGTTGGCTGTGTGGCACATTAACATTCCATCTAACTATTCTGATCCAACTGCTGAATAGTGGCCTATAAAAGGCCTCGGCTCTTCCCAGAAGATACAATTTACATTGAAATGAAAAATATTTTTAAACTTTAAAACACAAAAAACAACATTTGAAGGCCTTTTAATTGCCCTTCTTAAATATCTTTGAAGATGATCCAGGCCTTTGGCGAAAAGAAGCGAGAACGGAGGGTCTACCACCCACGTTGCGTAAAACAGATGTGAACTTGCAGGTTTTATTTTAATTTGTTTGTACTCCATTAGTTTGTTTATACTGCGTTCAAAAGCAAAAGCACACGATTTCAAATCTCAAACGATTTTAATATCACCCGTGTGAGTTGCCACAATTTGCCATAATTCTTGGTACGCCATTTCTGTTTTAGTTGGTTTTTCTAGAAAACGAAAAACTACAACACCATAATAAAATATGATTTCTAAAATATACTTGATATTTCTTAACTCTTCATCTTGTTCTGACTATTTTTTTTGCGTTCAATTTAGTTTTTAAAAATTCTGAAAATGTCTGGATTTATATATACATATATGTACATATATCTACTTATTGCTGTCGCATTTTATTCTTATACTCAAATTCGGTATAAATCTGTGCTTAATTTTCTCATACATTTTTAGAGACCATAAAGTTAAATCTCGTAAAAATTTTAATTTCTTACTTAAAACAGGAATGTTCGAATTTTTAATTTGCTTTTAAACTTTAGCGAAACGCGTCGCTTTCCCAGCCCCCTACAAAAAAGTTTGTTAATTGAAAAAACTCCAACAGGCTGTTTAGACTGTCAGGAGCACGTTTTTGAGTTTTATGAAACATTTTGCTAATCAAACTGAGCATCATCTGTGTGGTGAACATTTCGGCTTAACAATTACTTTATTATTGCAGCAATGGCTGAAGAAGCGTAAAGTTTAAGTTCGTTGTGTGCCTTCAATTAAAACTTGTCATGGCATAAAATTTATTAAAAGTGCTAACAATACAATTTATGCTCTTTTAATGGCTTATTAGCCCGGCTTATCTTGTCACTTTTTCTGTTCTTCTGTGTGCGTTAAAGCAGCCAAGCCAGCCAAGTCAGCAAGTGAGCAAGTGAGTTGACAAATTTGCGTTGCGGCAATCATATGAGATTCTTGCTGCTTACATTTATGTTGAATTTGAATTTCGCATTTTAAATTGTATTATTTTTAGCCACAGATGACTGTTTGGTTGAAAAGGCGGAATTGGAATTTTTCGTTTACGATTCGATGTTCAATTTCGTTACAAAATCTAAAAGGTGGTCTTCTTATTTTCACAAGTGTGTGTCATTTCTTTTGGGGCTGTGATTGTGTTTCTGTTTCTGCTGGAATGAAAAATTGTTGCTATAAATTTTATTTCCTATCACAACATTTTGAAATTTATGTTGAAACTGTCTTTGGAAGTTTTAAACGTTTAACATTAGATTTGTTGGTTGACGGTGAAATATTTATTTGCTTTGCATTTTAAACTGACCAGTGGAATAAAGTAAAAGTGAACTTTATTTTATTTACTGAGTAGTTGGTTGACTGGCTGACTGACTGTTGACTGGCTGCATTAAGGAGTTGTATAAAAGTTTCCCGTTTTTCTTCTATTCACTTTTTTCTTCTTGTAATGAAACAATGCTGGTACATAAATTTAATATAATTTATCACTTTAAAAGAAGCAAAGTTGGCCAGCAACTGTTAATGGGATATAAATGAGAAATAATCAATCTGTGCAGTGCAGTGATGTGCTGCTTTGTGATGATTTCATATATTATTCGTCATGTTTTCTTTCAATTTTGGCCAATTTTCAGATAAAAAAAAACTTCTACAGCAAATTTCATTTAGTTTTTAAAACAAAATTTGAATTGGAATCAAGAAAAAAAATTAATTTTTAACGTTCAAAATCATGAAACAAGCAGAATGCTCTAAAATTTTCCACTTCTTTAGGCCAAGCAGAAAAATATACGATTAAAATGGGTCTATAGAAATTTCAGTATTTTTCAGACTATTTTTTCCTACAATGTAAAAAATGTTGGTTCATTTTGTAAGCAAAACTTTTTTGCGGAAAATTTCAGTTCATTTTTGCGACAGTTTCCAGAACAAAAATCTGTTTTTTTTTTGAAAAAAATTCCAAACTATTATCAGACCAAAAAATTAAAACAAAAAACACAAAAATATAAACGAAATACAAGAATAATAAATTTCATATGTTGCATCGTCAAGTGCTTTGCGGCGGGCACATTACGCACAGAAGGAGAATACTAGTTCAAGTAGCTGAATAGTGAACATCCAGTGCGTACAACACGCTTATCGTGGCCATTTACTAGTTCGTAGCAGTTCGTTTAAGAAACATAAATTATCGATTGTATGGAACCAATCATGTTCTATAGGGCAAAACGTTACAAAAATCCACGCTGTGGAACCAAAAAAGCCAAAACTAAGAATCTCTTCCGAAACTGAAAAGTTAATAGAATTCAAGTTTATTGCCTAAGTCTTTCGTTTGTGTGTTCTGCTTATTTGTATGTGTGTGCGTGCGCTTTTGAAAATAACACTTGAATAACATTTTGCCTTTCAGCTTGTTGCCATAATGTCTAGCAAAAATTTTTAAGCAAATATCAATAAAAACCAAAAAAAAACACATTTTTAAGCTAAAAACAAAAAATGCTCAAAACATGGAATATTTTTTCATAGAGAGAACAACAAATAAACAACAACAATTTAACAGCAAAAACACAAAAAGAAGCAACAAAACAAAACTTTTAAGTATTTTAGCTATTGTTGTTGTTGCGTCGTTTTGAATTTTGAATTTTGAATTATACCAAAATAATTTTGCTGATGATGTTATACAATGTAGCTTTAATTTTATGTTTTATTTGTTGTTTTTCAGCGTTCGAATGATTTTGTATGGAATCGAAAAATTGCCAGCAAGTCTGGCTCTAAACACAAATAATCAATTTTATTAACAACAAATAAAAACAATATGAATAACATTTAAAAACTACATACAAAAACCATTTCGAAATTCATTATTTAAAGAGAGAGAGAAAAAAAAGAAGAAACAAAAGCAAAAACATTGAGCAACAGACCAGACAGACCAGACAGATGGACAGACGGACAGACACAGCGTCAATCAGACAAGTCGTGTGAGAGTCAGAAATGAATATTTAAAAATTATTAAGAAGTTCGATAAACCAAACCAATGATTTTCAATAATAAACGGTTGTTTAATGCCTCCAGCAATTTAATCTAGATAAAAACTCATTTTTACATTTTTCAAAATATATGTATAGACAGCAAGAAATAAATGCTTAAAATTTTGTTTCTTAAATGAGAAGCTGGTCTTTTTATAAAGGTGAGCACAAGTAAAATTAAGCTTTTTAATGGAATTCTTATCAGGTATTAAAAAAGAAACCTGAACACCAACAACAACAATACATTATTACTATTATTAATTACTTTATTTATTGTCTTCTGATGTTTTATTCACTTTAATTACGAGCCGCGCTTTGGACTTTAATTTAGGTGGCGATTTCGTTGCTTGTCGTTCTGCCATTGCAATCACTTTCATTCAGCTTTCAACGTTATTCCCGGTGTTCGCATGAGTGCGCGCCGGCGAACAAAGAATGTGATTTTTTTAACCAAAAATGGAAAAAACACAATAACTAGATAAACGAATCAATATTGGTTTATAATTTAATAAATTCAGGCAGCAAAATAATATGTATATAGGCAAAACAAACCGTGATTTATTAGTGAAGATGTTGCGACCAAAGAAAAAAAAAAAACACAGACACTCAATCTTTAGTTTCTGTTCACGCACACAGTGACAATCTTATGCAGTTAATAAAGTTTATTGTAAAATAATTGACGTTTAAATTTCAAAAACACACCTAAATGATTGCTGTTAACTTTGTGTGTAAAACTTTTTTTGTAAAGAAAATATACGAGGATACCCAAAGTGCAAATTGCAAAATTGACAAGTGACAAAGTTTTTGGTTTCGCCGTTTAAATTTCTTTACAAACCAAATGCCGGCAACTTATTTACAGAGTGATACACAAGAACATATAGCATCGAAAATTAATATGTTCAAACTTTGCGGCTGCCTCACAACCTGAAATTCTGGTATTTAACATATACAAAATCTGCTTTCTTACCTTAACGGGCCAAAACCAACACAACTCGAGACCTGAAATCTACGATTTTATACAGAAATACCTGTAATAATTTATTTTACATGTTGGCAAATAACAAATTTGGCCGCTATAATCTCAGCATTAAGACATTTTAAAAAACATTTTGTCAAATTAACCTTTTTTTATTTCAACAGTTCTATATTAAAAGTTTTCTCTGCAAAATTGTTTACAATAAAATTTATATACCGGGCGGGCCATGAGCCACCAACGATACTTAAAAGTTCAACAACTTTTTCTTTTATGGTCGCCAGTTTGAAGGCCACACCTCGTCTGTGTGAAACAATTGCTGAGGCATTGGAAACCAGTATTTGAGCCACCGTTGAAGCTCTACGGTCAGATTTATTGGAAAACGTCACCAAAAATTTAACTAATCGAAATCATATCTAAAAAAGAAATTCCATAAAACTGTCTACCCGATTATAAGAAAAAAATCGCCTTCCAACGATATTTCTGTATTGTACGAAACTCTCAAACTCTTACAAAAACGCCCCTCATATTAATTATTAAATAAAAAAATTAATTTGCCCCTTCGACCCTCGTAGCTGTTACATTAAAATGCCAAAAGCTTTAATAAGTGTCGTTCAGCAAAATAACCTGATGTTAATGATTAATATAAAATATATACGTAAATAAAAATATTTACTTAAAAATTACTTTATTTTCATTTACTTGTGCGTAAAATTAAAAAAAAAAAATATTGTATTCAAAAAAAAAAAAAAAAAAACAAAAACGGCAGCAACAACGACATGCAGTCTACAAAAAATCACTTGAAATGTTTTGCTATTGTTTATTACAACAACAGCTTTTGACAGGCGAAACGTTTATTAAATGTTAAAATGCAAAAACAAAACCAAAAAAGAAAAAAAACAACACCATAAATTATAGGATTGTTCAAATGCGGTTTGTATAGAAAATTTTCACAATTAATTTTGTAGAAAAAAAATACGTTTCAGAAGTCAAGAAAATTTCCGTTACAAATAAAGAAATGCCTGCTTTTACCTCACCCACTAAACACATATATATTTATTTATTTTTCTCAATATCTGAGCAAATAAGTTGCTAATTTTTTCAGCAAATAAAATAATAATTCTAATTCTAATACGTCATGAGCAAAACTCAAGCCATAAATCACTCACGCGGCTAAATGAGAGAAAAACATGAAAATATTTCAATTAAATTGTTTGTTAAATATTTGTTTTATTGACAACAACACAAGTGAACATTTCGTGTTCGTTCGCTTTCCTGACATGCGTTTCAATTATGCGTCAAATACAAAATAAGTAGAAACGAAAAAACAAAAAAATTCAAAATACAAACAAAAACTAAATAAATTGCTGAGGCCCGTAAGTAATAGACTAAAAATAGACATCTGTACTTTTGCAAACAGGCAGGGTACAATTTAAGTCGTATATTGGATTTTTGTTTTGTTTTTCAATTTATTTAACAAAGATTTTGCCGCCTATTGCAAAATTAATTGAAATTTTTCGAATAACTTTTCTGTTTTGTGTAATTAAGTGTTAACAGCAAAATTGCAAATGCAACGAAATTATTATTCAGTGGCTGCTGAGGCAATTAAATTACTTAGTAAGACTAATGGGTGGTCTGTGATGACATTAAGGTAGGGTTTGAAAATTAACGAATTTCTTAGAAATTTTGTCACCGCATTGCGGCAACGGGCTTAGAAAAACAAAAATTCCTCCAATAGTCCAGAGCAGAAAGTGAAGGAAGAGATTTGCTAAGAAAATATTTATAGAGAATTTTTTTGTTGATAATTGAAGCAAAATAATAAATAAAATCGATTGTATAAAATAGTCATCACTATAAAAAACTCTCTGGATTTATTGTAAAATTTTCTAAAGAAAAATATTAAATATAAAAAATTTATCAATATGAAAAATTCTCTAGATTTATTGTAAAATTTTCTACCAAAGATTTTTTTGAAAGGAAGCTGCTTTTGCAGAAAAGTTTTTATTATGAAAAGTATTTTCAAGAATATAAATTCATATGAAAATTCACCTTAAAAAAATCCCTTGATATGAATAGTTTTCTGCTGAAAATTTGTCAAAAAAAAAATCCTTTACAGAAGTTCTTTTTAATAAGAAAAATTATTGCTACAAGAAAAATATAAAGGAAAAATTCTCTTGGGAAAAAGAAGCTTTAATATAAAAAGTTTTTTAAGAAAACTGTTTGATGTGATGAAATTTCTATAGTAACCAATTTGATATGAAGCAAACAAATTTATTGATATAAAACAGTTTCTAAAGAAAATTTGTTATCAAAAATTTATTTATTTATTATTTTTTTAAAGACATCTTGAGGTCCTTTTCCTAAGGAATATAATTTAAAAAAAAAAAATCTGATGTGAAAACCGTTTTATAAAAATTTTTTAATACAAAATATTTTTGGCAGAAAATTTCTTTTATGAAGAATTCTGTACGATTTATTGGCATAAACAATTTTCTATGGCAAATTTATGGGCCTGAAAAATTTCCTATTGAAAATTTGTTTTTATTAAAATTTACAAAATTCAGGGATATATTTTAGTAGGAAATTTCCCAGAAAAAACTCAACCGGCTAGAAATCCGTTTAGAAAAAAATTTCAACAATTTCAGCGTGGCCTACAAATCATATTTTACCCTTCACTTAATCAAAACATGACATTTTCAATGCTGTCTTAAACAAACCAACAACCAACAAAAAACAAGAAAAATATTAAACTGCGACAACTGTTTCATTTTTGTTTTTTTGCGAATAAATAAAAAATAAATTGTTGCATAGAAAATAAAAAAAATAATTGTTGCATTGGTTTTTATTTATATTGGAAAAAAATACTTTTTTTTTAAATAAAACACTTGTTTATGTAGATTTTGCTACGCAGGCAGCAGGCCGCGATAAGATTTTAGCTCTGAAACTTAAAAATAAATAAATATTTTCATAAAACTTCAAATTGATGTGACAACTGATTGCAACTGTATCTAATCGGCGAAATAAATAAGTCTACATTTACTTTTTTCGCAAAGTTGGTTTTTTTGTTTCTTCAAACAAGTTTTTGTTCGCATTAAACAAAATGTGTCTAGCGATACTTTTTGTGTTACAAATAGTTGGGAATAATATATTTTTTTTCGTAAATTGTACGGCTACAGTATAAATTAATGTATTCCATCCTTCAAATTCAATATTGAAAATATTGCACTAGAAAAAGAATATTTATTTTTAGAAATAAAAGGATGTATTTGACACAAGGACTGGTTTTTAATAATGAGGGTCTTACTGTTTCAGACCTTCACAGTTTTGGGTGTTCTACACTGTTCGGTTTGACAATCCATTTAACAGCTGATATTTGTTTTTATCTAGCTTTGTTTGACATTTAGCCATAAAAAGACATACAATAACGCTTGCAAATTTTTGAAATTTTTTGTCAAAATAACAGCTCTGTTCGTGGCATTTGATATCGAGTTTCCATTTAAAATTTTGTTCTGCCATAAAATCCAATGAATGGCTGCAAGTAAAGTCTACAAGCTTCTGGGGAAACATCTCTGCTTCAACAGAAAATTACTGATTGATGGTCTGTATGGCCCATATGCCTTCAAAAGCAATGCTGTGCGCTTCCTTGGCAACTTCATGACCGAAGTCATATTTAAACATTAATATTATAAAATTGTCTATCCAATAAAATCCGTTTTCTTGCTATTAGCTTTTAGCTTTTAGCTTTCAGCTGGTGTATCACTAAAAAAAACAACCTTTACAATCATTTTCAATAAATATGTTTAATGCCTATTTTTCCTTCCACATAAAGATGCTGCTCCGGAGGCCGGAAAGCGATGACTTTTGCTGACACAAAAAAGGTGCTAATCTTTTTAGGTTTTTTTTCTAAGTTCTTAGAATATATACATACATATTTATATATATATATATACAAATATGTATATTTTTGTTCCAAGTCCCAGAGTCCTGCCTAATTACCTTAACAAGCAGGCAGATGAGTCAATCAACAGCCATAAATTTTATTATGAATTATGTCTTATATGTCTCTAGTGTAAGCTGGTCCTCGCGGAAGCTTGTGTGTGGTCGAATGGTGAATGAATTAAATTAATTTTAAAATTTATGTATTTCTAAAGCAGCTTCAAAAAAAAAAAAACTTAAAAAAAAAACTTTGTGGTTTGCGTTTGAAATATTGGGCTAAACAAATTAAAGCTACTTAACATACTGACAGGCAGAAAGACCACCAAAAAAAAAAAAAAAAGACGTAAATTTCATGTTCTTATTTTTCTCACTTATAAAACAACACCAAGAACAAAGAAACCCACAAATGGTTCAGTTAATTATTTCATCAAAACTACAAATCAGAAATAAAAGCAAACAACACCCAAAGTGTCTATGAGAACACAACACTTTTTCAGCTTTTTTTTCGGTTCTTTCCTTTTTTGCATATAAAACAAAACGATGATATATAAAATATAAAACAAAAGGAACAAAAATTGCCATAAAAAAGCCATAAAATTAAAATCGAACGCATACATGAACGATCAAGCGATTGGTTGGTGTGTTGGTTTTCTTTCGAACCACTTCTTTGCAACTATAACATACAGAATTTCGTGCGCCTTTTATTTTAATTTGAAAAATATTGTAGTTTTCGGCAAATTACCGTAAAATTGAGACAAAATTCCGTTTTGTAGTCAAAACCACAGAAGGGGGGGGGGGGGCGGGGGGGTACACTTTTCTTGAATGGAAGCACCCCCCAAAACTTGTTAGTAATTTTTATTTAAATTAAATTTGATTAGACATCATAAACAAAATGTTTTAAGATGATCGTGGCGGCACAGGATGAGTCAACCTCACAACAGAATTTTCAAAAATATTTTATATTGTGCCTACTATATCTTTTTGCCAGATCTTGTACTTTCTATGCGTGCTTGTTGCTATATATTTTTGTCAGAAGAAATTCACATTAACAAGTTCTAAGTTGCTGAATGATTTGGGAGCGGAAAACTTAACCTTTTGCTTTACGAAACGGTCCTTTCTTTTTTTTTTTTTTTTTTGATAAAGATAATTTTACAAAATTTCATTAAAACTGGTTGTATGTTTTCACAGAAACTGCCTTTCAGCGGAATCGCATTTAAAAGTGAACATTTCTTCAAATAGCTTGACAGGGCAAGGCATAAATTGTTCCTCCTGCCGCCACCGGCTTCAATGTTTTACAGTTTTAAGCCCTCCCGGTTGTCCGGTCAAATTTCATTTCGTTCTGCTCTATTAAATAATTGAAAAAAAATTTCGTTTTCCGCTTCGAATTAACAAGCTGGAGAACAGCATTCATGTTGTTTCAACAGTTTTTTAAGTTGAATTGATTTTAAATGATGTTTTTCATGTATATTTCAAATATATATATATATACAAAAACCTTATATATCATCGATCCCTTTCGAATAGGGGAGTTCTTAATTCGTTTCAACTTCATTGGGCACTCCAGTCGATTTGCTGTTTGTGTTGTTTTCTTTTCTTCTTATAATATAATTATTGTTGTTGTATTAGTAGCTATTGCTGTTTTATTGGGCCACAATCTTTACGTTTCATTTAATTCTTTTTTTTTTCTTTTATTTTGCGACTTGAGTTCATGTTTTACTTTCTGGTTTAAATGATCGACACACGTTTGTTTGTTTTCTTTTTTTCGGTTTTTTTTCTTGTGTAGCGTTTACCCTGCATCCCAAAAGGTTTGACTCCTTCATGGGTCGAAAAGTTGATTTCTGTATGTTACTACTATGGTGGCCCAAAAACACACACACACACACACACAAAAAACACAAGACCAGAAAAGTTTCAAACCTAAAAGCCAAACTCAAGCGTTACGATTTATAAGATTTTTATTGTGTATTATTTTGTTCATACACACATACATACACACATATTAAGGTCTGTGTGTATGTATTTGTGGTTATGACTTCAATCCAATATTCTGTACTGAAATGAAATCTTTATTTCCTTTCGTGACTATAATTATGAGAGTGAACTCAAGAAGAAAGAATTTGAAGAAAAATCTTCTTTCAAACAAACAGCGCAAATAAATGGTTCTTATGTTTTATTTCATGACCAACGATTAACAAAAATACGACTACAAATTAAAAAGTTCAAAAACACGGCAAAGCCAACCAACCCTGCCATGAATATTTATATTCGTTTTTGAGAAGGTGTAGCCGTAAGATTTCTTTACAGACTCCCGATTGAAACAGACTTATTGGAGTTTTCGTTTGTGATGGGAAATTGTTTTACATCTTGCGAGTTCTTTTTATTATAAAATTTTCAAAATAATACATATCTGCAATATTTTTGCCTAAATGGCATAAGAGATTTTAGCACAATTTGTTACTTTTGCTATGATAGAGAGCGTGCAAAGCAGGAACAAAGCATCCATTTGGCAGAAGTAAAAATTATAAAACGTGGAGGAATTCAAATAATATTTACATATAATCCTTTTTGGGGGATAAAAATGCCAGCACCCCCCCTCTAAATTTACCACATTTTGTCTGTATATGACAAACTTTCGTACTCTTAATTTCCAACCAGGTACATTTCTTCGGAACAGCCGGTAGATTATTATTATTTATCATTAGCTGTTAGTTTAATCGAACATGTGTTTATTTGAAAGCAAAACATGTCGTCAATTGCGTTGCGCATACGCAGCACTGCAATCAAAACAAAAACGTCAAAATGCATTAAATGCCTGTAAGTGAAATGTAAAATATGCCTGGCATATGGTTTGAATTTAATTTAACTCGTATCTGCAATTGTCAGTCATTCGCAATGGCTCATGCAACAATTTTTAATAATATTTTTTCCATTTATTTTCGTTCACCGTCTTTTTTATTTATTTATAATAAAACAAAAACAACACATATTTTTATTGCTAGTACGCCTTGTAATGCATAAATAAAATGTTATTAAAACAAATTGCCATATTGCTGTTGTTCTTCCAGAGATATTTTATGAGCAGCAGGAAAAATTTACACACAAACCTGCTTTAATCTGGATCAAGAAATAAGTAGTTTTGAAGCTGAAGGGTGCAGCAATTTAAAATTTAAAATTTCGAAAAATTTTATATAGATTCTTTAACTATTTTTGTGTGTAGAAAATTCTCTGATAACAAAAAGTTAGAATTGGAAATCGAATCTTTGCTCATATGAATGTGTCCAGCGGCAAAGCTAATTTGCTCTCACTCCGTTTTGCTGTTGCTGCCAAATACGCAACAAGGGCAAAATCTTAATATGGCAAAAACTAAACCTATTATTTTTTTTTAGCTTCTTTTAAATGAGAAAGTCAACTTTTTGCCCTCTTTGCGATCCTACATATTTACACAATTTTAATGATGACAGAGAATTCGTCCCAGAATCCTTTTAACACTAAAAACAAGCAGTTTTGAAACTTAAGTTTTAACTTAAAACCGCAACTAAAATAAAAATCATTAAAAAGTGACTAATAGCTTGTTCTTACGGAAAACAGATTGAAGGTGTAATTTACAACTATAAATTTTCTTTTAAGCCAACATTTTTATTGAAGGCCTAAGAATCAATTTTCCAAGAAGATAAAAATAAAAAATCTATATAAAACCTTAAACAAAAATAACAAACAGAAAGATTAAAATAACTCCCTTAGAATGTGTTCAATAAATTTTACGCGGTTTAATAGTGTTTAAAAGAACAACAGCAATTGCTGTTGTTGTGGTCGTGGTCGTGGTTGTGCGTGCCCTACCAAAACACTCATCTTAAAAGAAAAGGTCAATTAATCTGTTAGAAAAGAGGAATAAAAACGAGCAGAATAACCAACAACCTCATAACAAAAGGTAGTTTCTTATCGATGTAAAGTGAAAAATTCAAAAAGTTCCCCAACACATTTCCACATACATGAATAATTTACTAGATGGTTATTATATGGATTTTTATTAGTCTTGAGCAATTAGCCGTTTATATTTTTAGGTTTCAATTTGGGTTTAATGCCACCAAACTTGTATCAATGAAAACAGACTAACCGACGGACAGACGGACGGACAGACAAACAGACATGTTTTACTACTTGTACAATTTATCTCCTACTCCTAATGGTGGCCCTTTTGTGCTGTTAAACTCCACTTAGAGAAAGAAAGAGAGATATCCACAAATAAATACACTACAATGAAAATTGAGTCATTAAACGAACCATTAGAAAGCTGAAGTCATGCTTTTTTACGATCCAGCAGGAAAACTAGAAAAGAAAAACACAAAAGAACGTTCAATTATGTTTGTCAGTACTAATAATTAATCATTTATCTCTGCTGTTTTTCGTACGTAAAACATTTTTTTTTTATTTATTATTGAAATTTCTCATCAAATATTTTGGGAGTTTTTCTTAAGGAGTTTACCTTTCCTTGGTTTGGAAACGCCCCCCGTTTTGATGGGTTCTTAGTTGACTGATGACTCAATTTCATCTGTTGTTTTGCTTTATTGGTTTTAAAAAGTTGAACGAATGAAATTTTAATGTTTTTCTAATTGCCTGAAAATTGTTCAAGTCACCTGTTTTCATAATAATTGCATCCGGTGTTTTTTCTTTCTTTCTTGTTTGTTTTAAAATTAATTTTGTAACAATTATGCTTTCTTTATCAAAAAACAAAGAACAGAAAAGCAAAGAAAGGAACAAAATTCCGTTTACATCTTTTTTTTTTTTTTGATAGCAATCACTAATAACTTTTAAGGCTTGTAATACTCATTCAGTTTTGTTTTAAATTTCATATATATTTTTTTTTTTTTTTTTTTTTTTTTTTTTAATTGTTGTACAGGAGAATTTTTGAAAGAACTGATTAAAAGCACAATAGATGGCTTAATTGCGAGGTATTGGCAAGCATTGATGTGAGCTATCGCTGAACGTGATCAAAAAAGAATTTATACAATAATAAATAGTCGCCAAACCAATTGTTTGAGCTGCAAAATACTTGCAAGCCATAATGTTCGAAATCTTCTATATCTGTGAAATCAACTGATACACCATAAATGGAAGCAACGTGGATGTGGCTTAATCAAAAAGGCTGTTTCGTTGAGGCGTGGTTCGCCCATTCGAAACCGAAAAACAGACTAAATGGCCGTTGAAAAGGGATGCTAGCAAGCAAAACTATCAAATTGAAAGCGATACCAGGATTTATACATTTCCAAGAGCGTGCACTTAATAAAAATGAGCGATATACCCAGTTATTTAAGATTTCAGTGAAACTACTTGGCTGGCAACTGAGCACGATATCATCAGCATGAATTGACACCAGCAGGCGAATCGAAAGCTAATCAAGGATCATGAATAGTCTCCAATCGTGGCACATTTCGAAGCCAGTCTTGACACTTACATAATTATTACCTGCTCGAGCAACGAAGCTGAGCCTGCGCTAAAATAATAACGAATAATTCTTATTAAACGATATGACAACGGTAAGATTTTCTTCTTCGGAGTAGCAGCATTCACGATTGGGACTGGTTTTTTCGGCAAACTAAAATAATTAAAAAAGCCGGCATTTTTTACTCGACACTGACAAAATTGCATATGAAAGCACTCATTTGAAGAAAGTAAGCAAATGGGTTTGAATCTAGTTCTTGCCTTACCGCGAGGAAATGTGTATAGTTTCTTAGCCCAGCAATTCCATGGCATTTGTTTCCATGGCAATCGAGTCGCAACACGAGTGCATTCTTATTTATGAATACCAAACGCTTGATAGCGACTACAAGTCTCATACGATCCATGTACTCGTATTAACGTTGTTGGTTACAACATACTGGCTGGCACAATTGCCGTTTGCTTCAACAATAACCAACAAACAAAAAAAAAGGGGGAAAAAACACTGACTAAATATTGCTGCAACAACAGTCTGAAAGTCACCACAAGCCCAAGCACACACACACACACACACCACTCACACAATCAGGCATATGTTGCATACGAAACCAACGTATGACAGATGTGGTTTTGTAGTTTTTAATTTTTCTTTTTGTTTAATCTTTTTGTTTTTAATGTTCAATGTTCAATATGCCTGGCAGCAGCAGCCGTAGTCTAAAAGGATCGTTGGCTCTCCGCCTGCTTGGCTGACTAGATGGCTGGGATGTTTAGTTGGTTTTGTTCATTATGATAAAATGATTGCTGCAGCTAAAATAAAAAAAAAGCCTTAGAGTAAATAAAGACTTGAAAGTAAGACCTTAAAACAAACGCTGGTAAGCAATAAAATCATTACCAAAAGTACGAGTATTTCAAGGGGGCCAGACGCAGAAGACAGCAAAATTAAGAGATACAAAATTTCAAAAACTAAAATTAAAATTACATTTTATTTTGCCTTTCAGTTCAGAGGCTGATCATGCGCATGATAATGTTGTAAATGTGAAGATTAAAGATGCAGAACAAGATCACTGGTACATAAATGGAAGATCATCTCATCTCTTGATGATGCAGTGGTTAATGAGGCTGGTGTTATGTGCATTTTTAATGAACGCCTAAAAGAGTTGGCACAGATTTCTAGCCGGGTTGAATTTATGAGTTGTGGTACCTTTTGACGAGGGTCTAACAAACAATGAACGACCGACAGTTGTTTCAGATTGTTTTTAACAATTTATCGAATGCAACTTCAAGGTAAGCGTTTCCGGGAGAAGCCGAAACCCTTAAGGTCTTGGTTTTATACTCATATTTGGCACATATGAATAAGCAAACAGTGCCGGGTATTTGGCGGTAAACCATAAAGTTCTTGTTGCAGCTGGACAATCTTTGACTTTCTAGCAGTTGAATGTTTCTGGCTTGATGGATTGTAGTTGAATAGCAAACTGGCCTGTTTGTTCTGGATCAGAATTTCAAAATGCCTGCTTTTCGAAAGGGCCACCCTTTTCTTAACCCTGTGCCGAATTTTATGCTTAATTTTTTATTATTTGGTTTATTGCAATTCATAAATGAATGAATGATATTTATAAGTATTTATTTATATCAAAGGTACTTTTAAGGCCTAAGGCTAGACCTAAAAAGTACCCCAATGAGAGTATCCAAGTGTCGTCTCTCATGTGGAAATTAATTTTAATGATGCTGTTGTTGATATTCTGCTCAAAAAATTCTTTCGCAATAGCAGACTTTGGTTGATATTATTATTTTTATTCTTATTATTATTATTATTATTATTTTGCAGATGTTTTTCTTCTTTTTTTTTAGTCTACTATTTTGTTTTTGTTCCTTTTTATTTTTCGCTTAAAATACCTCTTACCACAGAGTACACACATGACACAGACGTACAGGCAACAACAAGAAACAAAAATTATTTATAATCATGTATGAACGTTACGTTACAACCAAGTAAGAGTATGTTGTATGTTGTTGTATCGTTGTTGCATTGTTGTTTTATAATGAATATAACTTTTGAGACAATCAGACGCCAATTGCACGTTTTAGTTGTTTTTAAATCGTATGCAGCACTACTGCAAATGAAGCAAACAAAAGCTGAAATTAATTGAAATTTTTCTGACAACATGTTGCTTGTATGCTTGTCTGTTGTTGTTGTTTTCTCTACTTGAAATTCGACAAAAATGTTTGTGGCAAGCAAGAAAATGTTGTTTAGCAATTTTGTTTGTCAGTCGGAGAAGAAAAACATTAAAAAAGGCAACATTTCTAGCAAAATGTTGCATACGGCTTTGCAAACAGTGTTTGGCTTATTTACTGTATTTATTTTTATTTTTTCTGCTAAAATGTACTTGTCTGTAGTTAATTTCGGACCGAACATGTTTATGTTCTAAAGTTTTGTACTAGGAATTCCTAAGGGACTTACAAAACCAAATGTTTGTGGTTTTTAAGGGTCTGTTTTGGATGGCAATTGCGGATGTGTAAGAAATTCACTGATCGTAGTATAAAAGTTTAAGACAACAAACACTAATTTACGAATCAACTAAAATAAACATTGAACAATGAGGATTATAAAACACGACGGTTGCTGCACAATTGATGGGAAAGGAAACACTTTGATTGATAAAATTTTTACTTTTTGCGAACATGATCCGCAACAACAAATATTTATTAACAAAAAACTTCATATCGTCTTAAGGAGTTATTTGTGCTTTTTTAATTTAATATTAACTTTATAAAATATATATATTTAATAAACATTTTTAAATTCATTAATTTGTTTGAATAGAGAAAAATTCAAGCATTATTTTTCGAGGTTAGACAACTTCCACCCCCTCAGTGTTTATGTACATGCACTGTTTATGCCATTCTTAGCGCCAAACTCAAGCATTCTGTTTCAAAATGTTCAGTTTCATCAAATAGTTTTCTCAAAAAAATCATTTTACCACATGTTGCAACATGTATCGTGCTGCAGTACAAGTTTATTTTTAATATTTCATTCAAATTTACTAATTTGAAGAGCTCAACAATATAATAAAAACATTAAAAAATTGTTCTTCGTACTAAAAGACTAAAAGAAAAAACAAAAATTTAAAGAAAGGAAAAATGACTGCAACGAAGATCCAGATATTATTAAGTTAATATTATAAAGACATCTTGTTGGTTTAAAGGGAAAAAAATAACAACAACAACACCAACAACAACTAACAACAAAACCATTAAACAAAATACGGCTGTTGCTGCCGTTGGAATGTAACCCGATTCTTATTAACTCATCAACATCCTCATGAACCAGGAAAAAAAATGGACAAAATTGAGCAGAAACAAGAAGGCAGCCTTAAAAGCCAAATACAAGTTATTAACTTCTAAAAACAACAGAAAAAACATGCAACTACAACACAAGCACAAACCTTCAAACCCTAACAACTGCAAGCTCTTGTATTTTGCATTTTTTTTTTTAATTTGGCCAAGTCCACAAAAACAAATTTTTGTTAAACTTGTGCGGTCCTTAAAGGACAGACATGAATTACTGAACAAAAAACTCGAAACACGAAAAAAAAACTGTAGAATGGGTAGAAAGACGGACAGAATTTGCTAATAGGCCATAAATAATAACCAACAAAGAGATTATATTGAAAGGTTCAAAAATACTCTTACATACGAATGTTTGTTTATGTACATACATATCGGTGTATGGATGAGCAGTAACAAACCGACCAACAGACATTTTGTGCAGCAACAGCTTCTGCCCAGCCGAGCCACAGATGAAGAAAGAGAGTGAAAGGAGAAAAATGTAATGTAAACACAAGGAAAAAGTCAAGAAGAGCAAAAAAAAAAACCACACTGAATGACTAAAATGATCATTTTGCCAAATCATTTTTTCACTATGGGCCCAAGAAAAACGGCTTAAAAATGTTTAAAAGATAAGGAAATATTCTGAAAATAGGTTTTTATAGTGACAAAGAAGTGAGTTTAGTTGCTTTTATACACCGTTTTAAATGTGTGGCAACGTTAAAGAGTCACATGAGTGACTTGCAACTAATTGCAATTGATTAGGAATTATATGATGTTGCGATTACAGGGATCGAATCGCAGCACCATTGAAAGTGGCTGCCTCCTGTTTGTTGCCTTAACTGTAGTCTGAGTTATTATTTCATTCGTACACCAAATATTTTGTGGTCACTTCAAAATGTTGTCCCTCATACACGATTAATTTGGCTTTACATTGCACCATTTATGACACTCGATTGCAGCCACTAGAAACAGGGATAAAATTCCCAATATTAAAGATTTACAGATTATCCTTAAAGGTCATAGTTAATATAAAAAAAAAAACACTAGGCCTATTCACGGTTTGTATTTTTACAAACTTTTTGATCAAATTAAATTTTGATGAAAGAAATAAAACGATGCAACGATGTCTCATTATAGGTATTAAAGAGTAATCAGCAGGCTTGATTTACAGTTGCAACATCTCCGCAGCTCCTACATATTATAAACCAATTAGTTTGCAAATAAAGTCATCCATATTTATATTTATCTCAACAATCAATTATATTATCTCAACAATCTCTATTAAATTTGATTTCCGCTTTCGCGGAATTTTGCTAACCCCAGTCCTGACAACATATTTCAGTTAAGTGCAAACGATTTGCAGTTCCTTATAGCTTTTACTTATGAGGAGAAAACGCGTCAAATTGTTTTTATTCCAGTAAATTTAAAGCCAATTAAAACTTTAGCTCGAACTTTAGGTAGGAAAAAACGGTCTTGAGCTCGATTATTGTAACTAACAATAATTTTGAATTATAAAGCATTTGTCTTGGCTTCATTTTTAAGAAACAAAAAAACCAGAAAATAGGTCTTGGCCCATAGTGCATTCAAAACATTTTCCTTAGTTGATAGTTGATATTGGTTCTTTCTTTTTCATTTCAGTATTTTTAATATTAAAACCATGTTCTGCAAAAAGAATACTACACACATGTATGTACATATATTTTGTTGTATTTGTCTTCAAAAGGCGGCCTCACACAGGAACCACCGCCAACAACAACACATACTTAATGTGTTCTACAACATTTTTTGTTGCTTATTTGTATTTTCTTGGATATAAAAAGTCAGCAACAGAAAAAAATAACTAAATTACGGTTAATGGAGCGAATTAAATTTAAAAGCCACAAATAGTTGAGACACAAATATACACACACACACACACACACACACACACATACACACACTTGGGCGAAGAATACACTCATACCGATGTGAAAAGTTGGTGGCCAAATGCTATAAGTACCAGCTTGTAGCTGCTTTACACACACTCTGGCATTTATGTGAAACTAAATTAAGTTTAAAAGCTTTTTTCTCTGCTCTTTGTGAAATTGTGCAAACAAAACTTGACCACCAAATGAGCCTGATTAACTTAATTTTGAAATGAGCAAAAACAGAACAAAAACCGAATTTAATACCTGTGGCATGCCTGTTGTTGCATACCTGTGGGTATGTGTAGGTGCGTGACTGTGTGCGTGTGCCAGATTGTGTGTGTGTGTGTTCAAAAGTGTGTGTTAATTAAGCAAAAATTTGTTTAAATTTAAAATTGCCTGGCTTTAAAGGGGGAAAAAAATTTGTACAAGCTGGTGTTGTTGATAATCTTATATAAGCCACAATTAAGTGTCGCATGCGGCACGTCCTTTTGACCTTTAGAAATTTACGTTGCTTGACTTTCGAAAGACGATTCAATTTGGTGTTCAAAATGATAAGCGACCGAGATAAGTTATTGCGTTAGAAAAACTAAATGTTATAAAAATCGTTTGCAGCTGCAAAACACTTCAAAATCAACGACTCTTAAGTTTCTACCCTAAATTTGTGCCGCTTTTTCAGGTTTCATTCGTTTCCTAGAAGTTCTAGTACCAAGATACTGGCTTTCCTACGCTGCTGAATGGCACTTCTAAATAAAGCACATTCAGTTCATTGTATTACTTTCTGAATCCATTTGCTGCGTTTGTATTTTACCAGAAATATAAGTACAACAAACTACTCTTCCCGCAAAAGAAGCTTTTTAAAAGTTGGACTACAAGAAAATGTAATTGATGTTGTAGCCAAAACTGAATTATTATTTCACACACACACACACACACACACACACACACTCTGATAAAAATTTTAACAAAAATATTTTCTGATCTAAAATTTCTTCGAATAATGAAATTCAGAGAAATGCAAAAAATTTGCCATTTCAGTGAATAATTTTATGGAAAATATATAAGAAAAAACAAATATCGTTGCCCTATACCAAGAGTCGTCATTGTCGTCATATCAAATTGACTTCAAAAAGCCGTCGTGGACAAAAGTTTTCTAATCTTAATAGACACTTAACATATTCTAGACGTAAGACAATAGATAACACAACGTTTGTGTCGACAAGTTGTTTATGTCGACTCTTAGAATAAGAAGAATTATTTAAAAAAAAAATATGTAAACAAAATTTTTTTTTTTTTGTTTTAGCTGATATTTTAGAAGCTAAAATATAAGTCTTAAGCTGATGAAATCTAAGGGACACCAAAACACCAGCAATAACTAGTAAAATTGCTCTCAATTTCACTTTTTGTAAAGTTGTTTTGGCGAAAAACACCTTGACATAACAAACAGCCTCAACAAAAGCGTAATCGCATCACCAAAAGGAAGTAACAGTTTTGTCTGAGTTTGTTCTGGGTGAAAAACGCTTGTTAATTACATCTGTCTTGAAAATCTTGTTTCAGGCCACATTTAATTGCGAGTGCGAAGACTAAAGTCTTGGTTAAACAAAGACTAGAGAGAGAACTTTTTGCCTAAATACTTTTGCCAGAAATTTTTATAAAAATGATTTGTGTTAATGATTTTTATATAATCCTATATAGAAAGAAATGTGTACATACGAGTGTACACATGTCGCTGTGTACTTAAAGTTTTGAGTGTAAGAAAAAAAAAACCACCGGCTCAAAGCCACAAAAAAATTATTACAACGACTTAATGGCATAAAATCATTAACATTGTTTTATGGTCCATATTTTTCAGCATCGTCAGCCGAGAAACCACACAGAGTTCGGTTTTAAAATTTTCTCTCCGCTTGTTTTGTTGTTGTTGTTGTTGTTGTTGTTGGGTTAAGCAACATTTTCAGCCAACCAGCAGTATATTAAGATTTTTTAGTGAAGTATCAATATATCACTAGACTGCATGTGTTCTCCAAAATGGTGTGTGGACTGATGGCAAAAGCTGTCGCAGAGGAAGGAAACAAAGAAACATAAACATACCATTAATATCGGCGTCATCATCATCATCATCATCAGCATCAGCATCCTTTATTTAGTTCTTGTTTTATTTCTGTTGTTGTTGTTGGTCGTCTTATTTTATTGTTGTCGTTTTGTCGTCTGGAATGTCAGTAAGGCTGTTAACATGTTGGCATTATCCCTGTATAATGTTCTGTTGCTGTTATTAGTATTATTGTATATTTTGTGTCATAAATGATGTCATTTAACAAAAATTGTTGCCATCGTTTTGTTGGTTGATTTCTGCTCTTTTTATGTTTCAAAAAAAAAAAAAAAAAAAACATAAATTTTGTTACAATCCCATTCCGATGAGCCATCCAATCAGCCAGCCAGCCAGCCAGCCAACAACAACAAGCGCTCGAATCAGTAAAATAAGAAAACAACAACAGATGTCTTAATTGAAATTTGAGACGTTTCTGTTTTTTTTTTTATTGTTATTATTGGCTTGGTTAATTTACTAATTTTTATTTGTTTTTATGGCAGGCAGTGACCACCGCAGGAAAAAGATATTAACAAAAAAGAAATGACGAAAAAATAAACACAGGCGTGAGAAAAATTCTTTATTCGAAGGACTTTCTTTGTTGTCTCTGGCAGTGGTTTAAATGTTTTAGAAAAAGCGCAAATGCACGTTGAACTCCAAATTTGTCTTCAAAAGTCTCACTTTCAACAATGATTTAAAAGTTAATAAAATATTTGCTGTTGTTGCGGGTCTATAAATCAAAAGTTTTGTTAGTAAAAAAGTAAATGAACCACATCATTGCAGATTTGTGGAAATTCACTTCAATACGGCGCTGTAATTTAAGGCCAAGTTGTTATACGCAGAACAGATCAAATACTTGCATCTATAAGGAACTTGAAGTAGGGTGTAAAATGATTGCAACTTTTAAAACATTTTTCCACTTGCCAGATCCTTTCGTTGGAAACTGCGGTTTACATCACGCTGTCGTTGGTGCCTGTCGCATTACGGCAGTCATGCAGATTTCTTCGAATCTGATGGTCTACAACGCAAAATTGGCAAAATACCGGAACCAAAAAGGCAAATATTTTCAGTCATATAATTTGCTGAGTCTAAGAATTTCTTGCCTGAATTCAGATCTGCAGAGGAATTTCGATAAATCAACAAATGGCAAAGTTTGTGAATATTCCAGCTCAAATTTCGAACTGAAAATAGCATTTTTATTACGTCTGGATGAACGAGGCGGTTGAGCTTCAAAGTTTCGTATATATTTTCTTTACTCTTTTATTAAAAGAAGCGATCTTTTACTTCATATAACTTGTTGTTTGTACCTTTCTGTTGCTCTTTATTCCAAAGACATCCAGACACAGAAGTCTGATAATGTTTTAATTAAAAGCTCTCATAAAACGACCAAATTTGCTTATTTATCATTTAGTAATACTCACATGATATATCCTGCAACGAAAAAAAAAACAAACAAAAAATTACAATTATTTTAAATGTTTGCTGAAATTTTCTCATCAAAAAGAGCAGACGAAAAAAAAAATGTTTGTCTCAAAGAACATTTGCCGACAAATGAAATATTATCTTATTAGATTATATTACGGGACAATGAGAATATTCAATATTAAACTAAACGGAAAAGACTTAAAATAAAATTTAAGAAATAAATGGCAAAATTAATAATAAAAAAAATTGTAAGAAAAAGAACGACAAAATAAATCGCTAAACGTACTGTAAGAAATCAAAAATTCAAAAATCAAACGAGCCGTAAAATACAATTTGATCCATCACAGCAAAAAAAAAATATATATAAATAAAACTTAAAATAAAACAAACAAAAAATCATATTGTTTAATTTCAAATTGTTCGTGATTAAAACAAAAGGATCTTCTTTACATACAAAAGACAAAAAAAAATCAAACGAGGTCTAGTAGCGGCCGAAATTTTAGCAAGAAGAATGATGGGTTGGCTGCTTGAATGCTTTTTTATTTTAATCATTTCAATCTTTCAATTCTGGGCAAAGGCGCGAGAGGGACAGAGAGAGAGCAAAGAACAAAAAAAAAACGATAGAAAGAAACGCAACATCTCTTGAATTGAAGTTGAAGGTTTTGTTTGAAAATTAAACAAAACTGAAAACGTATCCTTTTCATGTTCGTAATTTGATTGAGAATGCTCTAAGTTTAGCTTTATGTCAGCTTTGTCGATTGCCAAGAATTTATGAAAACCAAACAAAAACCAGAAAAAAAATGCCGCTAAGAGAATCTTTAAGCGACATAAAGTCTACTTAAGAAGCTAATCATATTGTTTTATGCTCAAGTCGAATGAATGATGATGATCTTGCGGCCAAGCTCATGATTTTACAAAGCTGCTGCTGCTTCTGCTGCTGATGATGATGCTGCTGATGATGATGCTGCTGCTGACAATGAGCCGTTCCAAGTGATGATGTTTTGTCTGGGATGCCATGCCAAAGATCTTGACCAGATCGTTTTGATAATTAAATTGCTTTGAACTCTTTTAAGGGGATGCGTTTAAGAACAATGTTTTATATACGATGTATGTATTTACAAAGTATTTGGAAAAAAAAAGAAATATTTGAGATATTTATTAAGAACGAAATGTTTGTGTGTGAGCGAAATTAAGAAGTGTGGGAAGTATTTGGTTGGATTTTAATGCAGATCAGGCAAATTGTTCGTAGATTTCAGGCTTTTAGTCCTCATGATTACAAAATATATTTTTTTTCTTAAATACACAAACTATAATAGAAAAGACAACAGAACACACAACTAACTAAAATGTATACCCCGCGTAGTGTTCCTGCATATGCCCTGCTTGTCTGCCCTATTCAACTCTCTGAGCCAAACACACACAGGAAAAGAAAGAGTACAAACGGCAGCGGCCAATACCTTCATGCAGGCCATATAAAAGAATAGTTAATAGAAAACACAACAACAATAACATTGTGTCCGAAAAATTAGAAGAAAAAAATATCTGTGCACTTTCCGCCATAAATAACATGCCATGTGGACCGCCTTGCAACCAATAAATTAAAGACCTCAGCTCTAAAGTGTTGAAAACTTAATTGTTGAACAAAAAAAAAAAAAAATATAGCCACGAAATTTGCATATTTATTGGAGCTTAATTTGCACTTGCAACGCGAACGTACTCTAATAAAAATACTACAATTTTTTCCTTCTTTTTTTTCCTTTATTGACGTGAAAAAAGTCTACAACAAGAAAATTTGCATAAAACTGATAAGATAGTAAAATTAACAAACATTTATTAATTGAAACCATGTGCAGTCGAAAGCAAAACGATCAAAAACTTCTGAAACAAGTTTAATTTGAGACGCAAGTAAGAACAACAAAACGTACTGCCTTCAATGTTCTGGCGAGTATTTGACGGAAAACTAAACTGGACTGGTCCAAGTTACTAAAATTTAATCACTTTAAACCCAAACAGACAAAAAACCCAATTTAATTAAAGATATTTTGGGTGGTCAAGGTTAAACAAAATGTATTGATTTAAGTAATAAGATTTGTTAAAAGCAAAAACCGACTGCCGCGAGTGGGCAGATAGAAAGAGAGTAGACGAATGTTGCAACTGAAATATAAATTTCCTATATCAACTCTGTTTGTATGACCACATTATTTGTTTATTTTAAGCTATTCACTTCCCCGGACTTCTGGATTCCGAAAGAATATTGGCTGGTAAAGCAGCAAAACTCTAAAATATATTAGAAGGCCCGACTACCGTAAATAGTTTCGTTTTTCGAAAACACATCTCTCCCTTGAATAGTCTCATCAGTTTATACAAACTCGTGTTAATCGTTAAACAAAGTGTACTATGTTTTATATAATTCAGTTGCAAAACAAATCGTACGATATCACCATGCCAAAGTCTAGCGTGACTAATTCAGGTGCAAACCAAAACGTACTATTTTATTAATCACAAGCTAGACAATCATGTATTCAAATTGCACAAAGTGTAATGTTCGTTCAAAAGACCTCTCGATACTACGATTTAGGCGAGTTAGTATTAAATTAAAATGCACCAGCCAGCGTGAAATATTCAATTTCTCATTGATCTGTTAAGTAAATCAATCTATGGTTTATGATGACTTATTACCGGTGCAAAGAAAATCAAATCGCCTACAGGAAAGCTGATCATGCCCTCTAACTCCTCATACAGAAGGTTCAGTGTGCCAAGTAGCACCGTTCTGTTGAAATCACAAAGACACCCAAATTGCGTTGGCAGTCATTGATCTATAACTCTCGCCATTGTTGGCAATTTCCTAGTCACTCTCAATGAAATTTACACTGACAATGCGTCACCTCAAAGTCCACACTAAACAGGACACAAACTTAAACATATGATCATAGCGAAAGGCACAAGACGTTCCTTTTTGAAAGCGCAATTTTATCATTTTCAGGTGTTTAAGAAAATTTGTCAATTACATTCAATGAATCGTAACAAGTTTGATAAATGTAGCCTCAACAATAGACCAACTGTCCGAGCTCAAAACCCGCCCTTGGAAAATCTCTAATAATGCGCAAAAATATTTGCGTTAACAGCCAGAAGAATTTTTATAATGATTATTCTTCAGTTTGTAGTTGTACAATTTAGCATCAAATTTTTTCCGCCAGTGTATTTTTATATGATTTTAATGGAGTCTTTTGGTCTGAAGTGTTTGTTCGTCATTTAACTTGTTCAGCGTTTTATTGAGGCCTTTTTGAAACATAATTTATGCACATTTCTTAAAAAGCACAAAAACAAAAACAAAAACAAACTGAATATATTTTGTTGTTATTTTTATCCTCAAGCTCGTTTGCTACATATTAATGTTTTTTTGTTTTTTTCTTTTTTAACTGTTTGTTGCTTTTACAAACTACTTTGTTAATCTTATCAAGATTTAGTGATCTACAAAACAGAACAAACCGTAGAGGATGGAAAACTGAAACAATTTAAACGGGAGCGATATCGCAAGGCGTTTAAAGAATGAGATGTGTTCATTTAATGACAACATTATAACTACCACAAGAATACCCGTACGAGTACGAGCAGAGGACGGGGCCGGCAGTAGCCGGTATAGCCAAACCGAAAAATAACAAGCAGCCAACGCATCAACGATATCTGATTGTTAAATCTTACAATAACAGCTTCATAAATGTAAATTAGAGTTCATTTAGCATTTGGAACTATGAGCTCGTAAATAAATGTCAAATGACATTACAATCATTGTTTAGGCTAAAACCGGCCTAAATTCAACGCTGACCGTACGAGTTTGTACGAGTATGTGTGTCTCTGTGTCTCTGTGTCTCCCTGTCTGTCTGTCTCTGTTTGTCTGTTTGTCTGGCTGTTCATGGTGTAGAACTAAAATATCATCGTGGTAGAACTCAAAATATCCTTGTTTGAACTGAAGTCTGTTCTCCTTTTCAGGTTTATTCTTTTCAAGTCTTATCCACTGATGCGCCCGCGATAATAACATGATGCTGTCATTTGAGCCTTTTGTTTCTGCTGCTACTGCCTTCGACTATTTTCAGTTTATCTGGCATATTTGTTTCTCTTACGGTCCATTTTGCCCCCATTGTCTGTCTATCCATTCAAGTGTTGTAGATTTTAGTTTCCTTCTGTTTTTCTGTTCTGCTTTTTGCGTTCGGAATTGATGTGTGAGGTAACATTTATTTAAATTTTTTCCCTACTCGTACGTTATTTTCCAGCAACAAAAATAAGCAATAACGTACGCTTGGCCGTATATATATCTTAATATAAACGTTACACATGGAATATGGTGAGTTTTGTTCTCGTTCTGGTTACAGTATCAGCCCATCATTTCGGACCGTGGAACAGACACAGCAGCAGGACAGAAAAAAAAAGAAAGAAGCATCACCAAGATAACCACAGATGATAGTGATAATGGCTTGTAAGAACAAAATTAATTGTCAGCAGCATAAACAGACAAGAACAAATGACAAAAAACAAAAAACAAACAAACAAACAAAAAAGGTAGAAAGAAGAAAGGGAACTGTAACAACAATAAGAAAAACAACAAATTTATAAAACAAGTTAAATTGTCGTTAATTTGAATTGATGAGGTTGAAAGATATTTTCATACACAGACAAAAATACTCTCTACAAACTAAAATAACAGCTGGCACGATTTTCAACTTTGTGGATACTGTTTTAACCTCGTATTTCATATACGAGTATTTATGTGACGCCTTTCGAAGAATACAAGTATATGTTTAAAGAGTAGAGTCTCTCTTAGAGCAAGTCCTGAAGAGGCCATGAATGCAACACAGAACACCAGCCTATTAAATGTGTTTAAAATGGCCTCCTCGGCCAGTAGAGCGAGACACTCAATTGAGCTGAAAGTAACAGCCATGAAGATCTCGTCTAAATAGTTAAATTAGTTCATTTAACATTAAATTAAATATAAAATCGTATATGAATATAAAATAATTGTTATTTAATATTTAAGTAGAAAAGGTAAAAATGCCTAAACTCTTTATGGAAAATGTTGTAAATTCATAAAAGCAAATGTTATATAAATAAAGAATTGAATTGAATTGAAAACAGCGTATAAGTGCAGTCCTCTGTGTTGCCACATCCGATCACTTTTAGTGCAAGTCAGAAAATATCCTTTAATAGCGGGATATAGATCAAGACCCCATCTCAAACAAACAAGGTCTTATGAAAGCCTGTTGTCTGACTGTTGGTCTCCTGAAACGAAGCTTGCCTCACATAACAGAGAGTTGTTAGGCCATTTCTTTGATTGGGCCAATCAATTGTTCCGCAAGGAAGCCGCGCAGTGACGTAAACAATTCACCCCTCTCTCTACCAATTTCCCAACTCTAAAGCAACCAAGAATATCACACCCCCTCTAGTTAAGAATTGTCTAGTTTTCGAAACACTCATTCATTCAGTCATAGAGTGCTCTATTAATCGCTTAATGTTTTACCTATAGAATTATTTTTCTTAAGAATTTGTTGGTAAAGCTGAAATTGCCTCAATCAACAATCGAAAGAAAGCAACCGAAATAATCACAAAAGAAAAAGCTTTACTCCCTTTCATCGTGGCTATCAGTTTGAATCGCTACAAATATGTATTTAAGCCCTACAAACATTCGCATTAAACAAGAACAACAACAACAACAACAACAAAAACAAAAATATCTTTGCCGATATAGTTAATCATAATATTTGGGTGGCCTTAAAAACAATAAGAATTCCTTTCATTCTCATCCTTGTCCACTACTTTTTTTTGCCAGCCAACAACCGCATCGGGCAGAATCGCAACCAAATTTAAAGAACTGCCCAAGAAGTTTTCACAAATTTAGCAACACAAAAACCAAACAGAAAACAAAAACGTTTAAAATTGTTAAACTTGCCAACCAAAAAAAAAAAAAAAAAAAAAAAAAGACAAAAATAAAATAAAACAAAATAAAAACGAAACAAATAAAAAGGGTTACAGGTAACAACTATAAAATAATATAAAACCAATGAATTGGAAGAAAGAAAACAACATAATATTGTATCATTGTTAGCATATCAACAAAGTCACCATAATCATCTACATCGTCATTGTTGTACCATCATCATCAACAGCAGCCGCAGCATCGGCAGCAGCAACAATCGAATTACCAGCACCATAATGAACATCGGTTTTATTGTTGTGTGGCAACAATACACAAAACTCCTTTATATTCATACCCCTTTCCATCGAGCATGGCTCGCTCACACGAGGGATACAAGAATCAAAAATCGGTGTGTGGTAGGCGCAGGGCAATAAAGATTCAGATCAGCTGCAACATCGGCTGGAGCAACAACGATATTATTTCGTTTCTTCTGAAAGCTCCTTTTATTTGTTTCTCGTTTTTGTAGGTGTACGAGTCTTAACAAAAATAAACACAAAATGATTTTATTTCCTTCAGTGAAATGCTCACAAAAGCCCAAATTATTAAAAGAACAAGATAAACGCGCAGTGAGTTGTTTAATCGCCACAAAAACAACGTCATGGATGATGGCATAAAATAAAAAAGCTGCCAATGTTTTCGTATAGTGGTGCCTATAGAGGGCGTTTTGTTGCGGTTTGTCTTTTTGGGTCTACAAAAAGAAAACTCAAATGTTTGGTTGGTCCAAAACTTGGTAACACATTAATTACCAGCTGACGGGTTTTTTAAAGCAAAAGAAGTGTTTGGGCGCAAATTATCATGCCACTAATTTTTAGAGCCAAAAAGTGGAAATAAAAATCAGCAATTAAGTCCTCCTGGAGAGCAGGTTCTATCTTGGCATAATTCTCTTACTGGGTTAAAGAGGTGACAAATTATCATGCCACTAATTTTTAGAGCCTTTTTCATCTAAAGCTGTTTTTCTTGTTACCCTTCAAAAAGGGGAAATAAAAATCAGCAATTAAGTCCTCCTGGAGAGCAGGTTCTATCTTGGCATAATTCTCTTACTGGGTTAAAGAGGTGACAAATTATCATGCCACTAATTTTTAGAACCTTTTTTCTTTAAAACTGTTCTTCTTTGTAGCCCTCTTTCGCCATTTGCGCTATTCCTCAAAAAGAGGAAATAAGAATCAGAAATTGAGTGCTCCTGGAGAGCAGGTTCTATCTTGACTTAATTTTTTACTGCGTTAAAGAGATGACAAATCATTTTTACAGCCTTTTTTATATAAAGCTGTTCTTCTTTTTAGTCCGCTTTCTTTTCTTTCTTTGCACTATTCCCCATAAAGAGGAAATAAGAATCATCACTTAAGCCCTCCTGGTTCTATCTTGGCATAATTCCCTTGCTGGGCTAAAGAGGCTCACCGGTACCTCACATTATCCCAGACTGAAAGAAAAGAGTGCACAACTCTGTAATCCTGTAGGATTTACCGACACCTTTATCCAAAACTTATTTAGCCTAGTGGGACCGGAGAGGTCCTAACTATTGGCTAAAGCTTTCCACAACGTTGGCAAATCTTAACGTTTGGGCTGCAAATAATCCAAAAGACTTTTTAGTTGATGCTGGATGTCGAATGGTGCAAGTGTTCATTCACTTCAATTTACAGAAAATTATTACAATAAAAAGCTGACTTGATATATTAAGATGACAACATATAATTTATATAAACTGCGAAATTTTGAATCATTGCATTTAGTCCTAAACTGAAATATGGAATTGGGAGAGCAGCTCAACTTTGCCTGATTGTTTTAGTTTGCCCGGGAATAAGTATTTATGTGATTCTTTGCCTACAATTATTTTATTATTTATTTGAGGGCTTGAATTTGTTTCTCGTAAAGCCGACAAAACTGTACTTTCCATTTCCGAAAAGCCTGAAAAACAATCAAACAATTTTAAAATAACTTTTATTCCAGCAGGACACGAAGAAAAATTATAAATCATTGCAATTTTTGTGGCAAGAATTAAAAGTCATATGTATGTGAATTTTAAGGTCGTTTGTATTAAGAAAATTAAAAATAAATAATTTTCCATATCTTACAAGCTGCCCGTCTAATCAAACATACCTTCGCATTTGCGAAAAAAAAGATCAAACTAGAGTTTTTTTTAACTTTTTGGTTTTTGGTTTCTGGTCGGTGGTCATTATGAGCATAAGCGTGCATAGTTAATGATTGCGCAGCCCAAGTTTTATGTCTTTATTTAGTAGCCCACCAAAAGATTTTGAACAACAGCCTGGACAAAAAATCCAAACCAAATTGATCTGAATAAGAAAAGCGAAACTCATCATTTCTAAGAAATTCATTTGGGAACACAATACATTGATAAAGAAATCGCCGGAGCCGTTCGTTTTCTATGAAATACCGCCCTTATTTTGCTTTTTTTGTATTTCTGTATTGCTAATTAAGTGTTGAGTATAATTACCAAAAAAAAAGCAAAAAATAAAAGTGACGACCTCTATTTGCTTGGCTTGAAGACAACTCGTGAGTTTTAAATCTAAAGCGGATTAATTAACGATCTAATGAAAAATGTATTGTATAAAAACATGGTGAAATTTCGCTGTTTAAGGGGTTAGAACTAGCACTTTTTCAGAGTGTTACGAACACCAGTATGTCAAATTTATTAATATTTCGGAAGGCTTTTAAGGCAAAAAAAAAGAATATTTTGAAATAGCTGATTTAGTCGACTTAGAAGGCTGCTACATTCGGCCCTATTGCGAAAGCCGCTGTCGTTGGGGTTGTCAGCTCTCAAGTAGACGCTGATTTAAACGAACCGAAATTATTTGTGCTATAGTAGAAAAGCTCAATGTCTGAGGGGTGTAGAATAGGCATTTTGGGAATTATGCCAGACGCTACAAGTTCGCGTCTTGGTAAAATTACTAAAAAGACTAAAATTATGTTTTTCGCCAAAGTTCTGTTCAATAACTGTAGTCATAGCCAATTTTTATTTTTAGGTCCAGGCTTGTTCTGAAAATCGCATGTCCTTTTAAAACCACACTTGTGATTTTTCGGGGTATGATTTTCAATTGCCGAAACCAGGGCCAGCTGACACCGAAAAACCTGAATTCACAACAAAATTCATTTTTTTTTAAGCTCAAAACTTTATTTCCCCGCTTATTTGGTTTTTCTCCCCTGTAAACATAAACGTCCAAATGAAGAGGTGTTGCCATACCAGAAACCTTATTTGTTTTTTTTTTTTTTGTCGATTTTAACTATTTATTCATACATAAATTAAGACGAAGAAAAAAACACTGACTTGATGCTTAATAAAACACAACATTCGCTGTAAAGGGCAAGATTTGCCCAAGAAAGTATAAAAAAGCTTTATGGTTGTTACCAAACTGTCTAGCAATTCCAGACCGAATACAGATAATTTTACACACAACTCAATTTTATGTGAAATCTATAAAACGAACTCACCAAGACGGTGTCGAGCGGGACCCAGTTGTGTGTGTGTGTGTGTGTTGCTGTAAAAATGCTTAAAAGCCAAAAAATAAAAGTAAATACCAAAATGAAGCAAGAACAACTTTTAACTTTAAGTATTTTGTGCACCATAAACACATAGAAGAAAAACTGCAACCAAATCGAAACATGCAATGCTCGATGTTCTTTTGTTTCTTTAGCTATTTTTTTTTCTTATGCCTGCCCTTGGGGGCGCAATGCCAATAAAATATTTAGACCTACCAGAAGCAAAGCTGAAACAGACACGCAGGCCAACAGTGGTGTAGAGGCCAGTCAGCAAACGGCTTAATAAGAAGAAATGTTCTTATGAAAAATTTATCTGCACAACACAATCAATTTTTATGATAACATGTTTCTAATGTGTCTTAATCTGAAGAATATACATACATATGTACATATTTTTATATATATTCAGCTGTGAAACATATACATTTGCCTTTCTGTGTATTAAAAATCAAAAAAAAAAAAAAAAAAAAAAAAAAAAAAAAAAACAATTTCCAGTTGAACTTCGCCCCAGTTGGGACTGCAGCATTTAGCTCGTGCATGCACTGTTTTGTCTTTGTCTCACTTTTAGCTTTAAGAAACCAATATACACAAATTTACTACTGTTCGTCAACATCCGTCCGCTTTCGAGTAAGAAGTTTCGAAGTTTTTGCAATATATAACGAGCATAATTACACCAGACACCTTGAACCGAAAAAGCATGAAGGAAAAATTTAAAAGCCTGTTTCCACACAACTCCTGAAGCCTGAATTCGTTTTTTTTCCAGCCATGGAAAGATAGTATTTTGTATGGACCAAGCCTAAGGTAAAAAATGGAATCCAATTGGCGATATTGCCATGGAATTTGGAACATCGATTGTGCTTCATGTAATAGGAGGATGGGGTTCAGTATTAAAAAAAAAAAAAAACTAAAACGTTTTTTTTAGAATTTTTTTGACATTTTAGAAAATTTTAACATTTGAGAAACTTTTGTAAAAATGTGTTTATTATACACACCCACACACACACACACACAATTAATTGACAATTAATGTGACATTTGATATCATGATCAGGCGACGTGAGCTGCAACGACTATATCAGGACGTTGCTGTAACATTAACAAAATGAGTTCCCACATAATGATTTTTCAGCATGATACAAATTCATCAGGTGTGGACGCTTGGAAAGGCGCCGTGCTCTTGACTTGTGTAAATACTCGCATTTGCTTATTTGTTATTTGTTCTTAGGTGACTGATGTGTCACAAATTAACAACTTTCCTGACAAAATAAAGCTGACCGTATTCGAAGACCACCTACAAACTACAGCTTTAGCTATAATTTCATTCTTCAAACACGCTCCTACATATTGTATATTTGCCTGCTTTAAGCAAACGAGCCGAAAAAGAAAGCAAATACCAAACAGAAGCAACGTGAAAACAAATAAAGTGGACTAAGACTAAATCGAAGTGAAAAGTGTACAAAAAATAAATGGTGTTCACTTGTTATGTTTTTCTTTTTTGGTGAAAATAGGAAACAGACTTAAATTTAAATGCATTTTTGACATTTTTGCAGATGTTTGTTGTTGTGAAAACAACATTTCATTTCAGAATTCGAGATGTTTAGGCAAAGCATCCGTCTTTTCAAGTGTTTGCTTAACAACATTTAATATTCAGTCATTTCTCATATTATTTGCCCAGTACATGACCACATTTCTTGCTACATTTGTCGTTACGGCCATAATCTTGTTACTTCGTCTTCGTTTTTCTTGTGATAAACAATTTTCGGTTGTACAACCCGTGGCGATAACTGAAGGTTTGCCTCTTCACACAGTTTGAGCTCCAAAACTTTTTTCTTTTTTTCTTTTTTTGTTTTAATTTAAATGTTAATATCAATGAGCTCGTTTCAAAATTTCTAAAAAAAAAAAAGAAAACACACCAAAAAATGCCAATTTTTGTGTTGTTTTTTTGTTTTTGAATTTGAATTTGAGAGAAAACAACAAGAACAATATGAATAAATGTCTTATAAACAAGGCGACCTGGTTAACAAGCTACATTTAATCGACTTGCAGCAAACATGCGTTGGGCAAACAAATACTTGAGAGCGTGAGTCAAAACGAAACGTTGGTGGTCTCTGGCCAAACAAATCATAAACATAATTTAACATCTTCAGAAAGGTAAAATACAATGACAACAACAACAACATCAACAGCAACAGCAATAACAAAACCAACTCTAACGCCAACAACAAAATATGTAAACAAATCGATTATAGAGCAGTAGTTTTAAATACTTAAGCAATTCGAACTGAAACGAGCTAAAGTGCCTTAACAGCCGAGTCGAATTTTGAACACCCTGTACTTTGGATTAGTCTACTCGTATACAAAACAATAATCATCCAGAAAATAAACACCTGCGCTTCGAAATCTGACCGAAACACCTGTTTCTAAAAAAACAATTCGTAAAAATGTGTCAGTAAATTTTTAACAACAATTTTCGTGTTTATAAAATTTCTGGAAAATAAATAAAATATAGTTTTATTAATAAATACAAACATCGTTGTGTTGAAATTTCGATAAGAAATGCTTATTCCTATTAATAGTGATAGCAAAACTAAAATGCTTTTGGTGTTTGGTTTTAAATAGGGACTATGCCAAGTGACTGAACGTTAAAGTTCGTGAGTATTTAAAACAATAAACAACTGAATTAACACTCTTATTGTGAAAAAGAAACAGAGGATAACAGCCATGGCAAAGGTGAGCTTACAAATGCTCCTTGGAGCCCATTTTTGCCCCTCAAAATTAATTTAACTTTCGATATCTTGGGACAGTCAAGACAGTCAGACGTGGTGAGTAGGCTGGCCCATACGAAATTTCAACACATAACACACGAAAACCAACTATATATTTAAATCTATGACATATTTCTCCTTTTCATTAAATTTATAAGCAATTGCAAGTATTGAACAGTTCTTTTAATTAAAAGGATTTTTGAACAGAAGTGCAAATTTTTAAAATTATGATTAAAATGTACGCTTTCGAACAAAATATTCAACGATTCCGAAAACTCATTATTTGAATCTGAAAATAGTTTTATTTTCGGAACGCAGCTTTATCTTAATTAATACAAAATAAAAGGTAAATCAAAAAGTTAGAGAGAGCTCCTAGAATCAATTCCCACCAAAGACTCTGGATGTTTCTATAGAATAATAGTGAACAATTTGTTCAATTTTGTGTTCTTTGTTAAGGAAAAATATATGTTATAAGTCTTTAAAGAATGTGCAAACATCCAGATAATTCGTACTTTCGACTGTGACTAAATTTTCTGTCACAAGTGACACTTTGCTTGCAACAAATCGATATGATATTTTTTCTTTAAATAAAAAAATTGTTTCATACTGTTTAAGGTATCTTCTTTAAAGAATATGCAAAACTCCCGATAGTTTGTATTGTACTTTCACTTGTGAGTAAATTTTCGGTCACAAGTGACACGTTGTTAGCAAAAGTATTGCCTGTGTCGATACGTATATTGTTTATTCAAGTATTAAATGTAGACTAAGCTGGAAAGCGTATTTCAACCATAACATTGTTATGCATGGTTGTCGAGCCCACTATATTGTTGTGGCAACCATATTTTTAGATTTATTCATATTCATAATATTTATTATTTATAAATCAGAAAATGTCTGAAAATTGCACTACAAAAAAAAAAATTCTGTTCAGCACAATAATAAAACTTTGTTGAACATTTTTAACTCAACATGAACCCAATCCCTATTTACTTATTACAAGCCCTCCACTCTCCCCTCTCAAATACAGCATTTTTCTTCATTTTATTTCTTTGCTGAGCCATCATTATAATTGTAGTGCACAGTAAATGTTTGTTCCTTTTCGAACACAACCAAAATATTAAAAGCAACAAAAAAAAAACGGAAAACTCCCATAAAAAAGTAAATATTAATTATGTTAACACACTCATACAGTCGTAAATACAAAGACACGGCTACAACTTGGCAATAATGTGTTTGTATTTTGGCCATTTCATTTCTGGTTTCTCATTGGTATATTTTCTAAAATGATTTTTACTTTTTTTGGTATTTGTAGTTTCGATGTTTCGTTTTTATGTTCTTGTGGATTTGTAGCCTCACAAAAGAACAAAAACCAAAAAAACAAACAAATCATAAAAAAAAAACTCAAATACAGATTCCCACATTCCTGCTGTGTCCATAATGGCCGCCTTTCGTGTGGTTATATATCATAATCTTAACAACTCTTAACAAGCAATAACAAATTCCACCAAAATGCAGCATGAACACAAACACGCGCACACGCACACGCACACACACACACACATTTTTATATGAATTAGTTATCGCCAAGGCTCCATTTATTCTCATGTTTTTGGGCTTTCTTCATTTTTTAACTCTTCTTAGGCAGCCGAGCAAAAGAACCCCCCATTAAACAAAGTCAATTAAGGCATACACTTAAAGAATTTAAAAACCAGCTTTAATAACTCGTTACATATTTTATATAAAACTTATCCTTGATTTTTACTTAAATATAAAATAAGAAAATTCGTTAAATAGTTAATTTGCTTCTTCTTATTTCAGCTAAAAGATATAGAAGCATCGAAAAAGATATTATTTTTTGCAATAACATGCTTGATCATGTCAAATTCCAGCATTGATTTACATACACCAGCCCTCACATGACGTCCTATTCTGACGGTGGGCCAATTTCAGGGATGAACTTGGCTCCCTGCGTCCGCCATTTGTTATACATATAGGGGAAAAGCGGCACATATTACAAATTTCTTTTCTCGGTAACTCTGGCTGTCGAATTAGCAATTCCTTGGACAGTCAGTTGGAAGTTGGAAGACAGGCACTTGAATCGGTGCCTTTGCAGTTAAAATTCAGGTAAACTTTCGACTTATAGCGATGACCCAAAGATGAGCAGTACTTTCTTTTCTGGATAAAACGAATCTGGGGACAAAGAGGTTCCGACAATAAGACTAATATCAATATGGGCATCATACCAAGTGTACGAAACTGAAAAGAAGAGATGTCCGTGCAGTTTTTCTGTTTTGCTGAAGTTTGGAAAAAAAATGCCCAGCAACTGAAGGGTGTTAATGTTAATTTGCAACTATTCAAATTTCCTTTCCACCTGTGATTTTTATACAAAACTAAACTAAATCTGGCATCAGTGGTGCGCAATTTTCTTTAACGTCAAGATCTTAAGAAATTTTCTTTTTGCAATTTCCTTGAAAAAGCAATAAAGTTTGAATTTTTGTAACATAAATACTAAAACGCTGTGTCACTTGTGTTACGTAAATTTTAAAATACTTCAAAGATTTCGGAAGAACCTGCACAACAAACGACGCCGTCAGCCCAAATCCCTAAGTAACAGCAATTTTTACGAAATTCACTGGGATATTATGTGGATTGATATCGTTGCAAGTCCTACAATTTTCGCTTATTAAAAGTTTCATCTATTCGAATCCGTTGAATTTGCTGTAGTTGTCCAAACTTTTACGCCTACACTTGTGCTGTACGAAGGAACGAGTTCGAACTGCTGTAGGGTGAACGAAACTAAACATTAACATTAACCCTCAGTTTACATTGTATTTTCCCCTTTTTTGCTGTTATCGCCTGAAAAGTTTGAACATAATTTACTTAGACCCTCCAAGCCCCCCACAACAACACTTTGGGCATAACAAAAACCCACATATTTTTGATAAGAAATTTCAAACGCAAAAAAAAAAAAAGAAACAAAAATTTGCAATTATTTTATAAACTCGTTCAAAAAATATTATTCATTTATCATCATTCATAAACCAGCAGTCATGAAACTCATTTGGATTTTTGCAATCGTAGCCGCTACACGGCTTAATAGTGGTACCATAACAGCAGCTCCTTTGACGAAATGGCTTAAAACTGACAACAACACCTATTACATAGAGGAGCACGAAAAGGTAACAACTGTAATCAAGTGACGACTAGAAAAGACACAATTTTATGATTTCTTTAAAAAAAAAAAAAAAAAAAAAACATTAAAAAACAGTACAACTGGCAGCAATCCTACGAAGAGTGCCAAAAGAAACACATGACTCTGATAACCCTTAAAGACTACAAAGAAGACGAGTTGTTGTTGGAGTATATAGAACAAAATTTTGGTAAGACTCATAAATCTATACATACCTTTTTGGTTAAGTTTTTTACCACTTTATTACAGATCCCAAGCCAGAATTTTGGCTTAAGGCCAGCGATAAGGTGGACTTAGCAGATATCAACAAACTATTGGGCTCAATGATGGCTGCTGATTTTGTAAACATCAAATTGGATGGTGTCAATAAGCCGCAAATGATCGAATCCAACAATGCACATAGTTGTGCTCTGACAGCTGACGGTACCCGGAAGGCATGTGCGGCCTTACATGGTTATATTTGTTTTAAGCAAAACACGGGAACTGGCGGTCAGAATATTCAAAATATTGTATTAAATTTCAACTAAGAGGTTTTAGTTTCATACTCCAGTGCACACAATAAATAGTTCTATAAAATGAACGCCAAAAATTTAACTTTTATATTTACGTGATAGGTTGTAAAGCCTGGCATGTTGTTTTAAAAATATTCCTCTACCATATTCCAAAAGTCGTCATCGTGGACACATTAACTCGACACAAACAAACGCAACTTTTAGACTTATTGCCCTCAAAAATTGAGTGTTATGAACAGACTGTGTCTGCGCTACGAGGTCTGCAATATGTCAATTGTCAGTCGAGTGTTAAAAAGAGAGCTTTTGGCTGTCCACCAAGTGTGAAGACGGTGGAATATGCAATATTGAATTGTTTTGTTTAATCTTACCTAATGTCACTATAAAAAGTCTTGCATTCCTCAAGCGTTTAATTAAGTTTCTCGTCGCAGCAAAAATATTTCTTAAAAAAATTAATTGTGAAAAATTTGGCAGCAAAAAGCAAAAGATCAGCTGTAAAAATTCTTTTAACAACTCAACAATCTCTTTGTCAGTTTCTTAATCGGACAACTCTTATTGCCAGAGCATTTCGAACATTTGAACACAATTCATTATCAGTCCAATACAACTCTGGAAACGATGATGGTGACGACAAAGATGACGATGCTGGTATGCTTTGCAAATGTTACTAATTGTTTCACTGTAATTTACACTCGTTATATTTCGTATATATACAAGAATTTTTTTTATTCACATCAAGAACATCATGTCACTACATGTTGTGACATGTTAGTGGAAACAGTGTGCTTAGCAAAAAGAGAAGATTCTTAACACTTCATACCAATGTGTTTAAATTGTCAGTGATTATGTTTAACTCCATAAAATGAGCTGTGTACGAGTGTCTTTTTTTTTTTTTTTTATATGAAGAAACATACTTCAAATATTAAATAGCAAACGATGGAAAGAAATACGAGTAGTAGAAATTCAATGTGTAAATGCAGCCTTAAAAGGCGCATATCGAAAGAGTCATGGTGTTAAGATTGCAACAGCAAATCATGGGGGACCACTAAACAGAGATGTAAAAGAATGACACTTTTTTGTTTTGGGACCAGTACTCAGGGGTCGAACTCTGCATATACAGTGCGTTGTACCAGAACTGGTTTTAGGGAGGAGAAAAGAATTTTGCTTTTTTTATATTGCAGGGATGAGTAAGTCAGAGTGTAGCTGATGCTGTTTTGACTGTTCAGTGCCCCCCCCCCCCCCCCGTGCACACTCAAACATCAATTAATCCAACAGCTCCAACATTGCATTTATATGAATTTCGACTCTTGGCTCATTGAGTGCTTATATTTATATGTGTTTTTGTTATTTATTTTTTTATTTTTTTTCGTTGAATGGAAAGAATTTCGGCTATTGTTTTTCACCAGAGTCTTGGGTAGAAATCGAATCTACAACCTCTGGCCTGTTGGTGGAACACTCTACCAACTCTTGCAACTGGATAACCCTTATCCGATGGCACAGAGTTAAATTTTTTTCCTCCCCACACACATATGTTTTTTTCTTTCGTACTATAGAGTGCACTCTTTTAAGTTTCAATCAACAAAAACTTTCAAGATCTTTTTCTCTTTCTCACTAAATTTTGTGCCAGTCAAATTCATTAATCCATAAATTTTTGTTGTAATATTACAATAAAGACCAACAATATTAAACATCATTTAGTTTAGTTTTAGAGTTTATTTTTAACATGTCACCATTATTGTCAATCAAACTGTCAGCCATAAACTTGAACTTAAACAGTTTGGTATGTTCTTCTGCAATACGAAATCAAAAAGAGGATCTACATCACACAAATGTAGGAGAACTTTATAGAAAAGTGTTTAAGCCAAAGGTGCAAAACAATGCATAGAAATAATTCATTATACACAGTACGACATGTGACACACACGCACGCCAGCCAGCAGTTGTTGATAAGTGACGGTGACTTACTAAGTGAGTGAATAAGTTTGAGTACATGTGTGCTGTTAAGGCAACATTGCAACACGTAACATGGCAGCCATGACAGTGTACTATTTACTAAAACGTTGTTACAAACAAACAAACAAAACAAAAAAAAGGCAAAGAAATGTTTCTAGACAAAAAACTAAACATTAAGTTGATATTTTATGTAAGTGGTTGCAGGGACATTTTCGTTTTCTGGGCATTTGCTGCACGGGGCATTGCAGTTGCCGCATTCACTTTAAAGCCAAGCTGTCGCAATTATGCCCTATTTTAGCACTTCGTCACTTTTTCACTGAGTCAGTCAGTCAGCCAGCCAATAAAACAAGCACACAAATAGTTATTCAGTCATTTGAATGGTGGTGGTTGCTCACCAAAACTATTTTAAACGATTGCTGTGGTTGCTCCTTTTTAAGTGTTAAATTTATGTGCCAGATGTTAATATCATGCGAAGGTATTAAATCAAATAAAGGCGTGATAAAACATGATGATAATTTCAATTCAGACCTGTTGAAAATACTGTTGGCGAAAAATGCGTTAATAAACTAAAAATTCTTTTTTATTATTCGCAGAGCGAAGATTGAATTTATGGTTATTTAATTGTGTTAAACCGAAAAGGGTTATTGGTGACATTTTTTTTTTTTTTTGTAGTACAATTTCAATATTTTAGGTTTTCATTAGTGCACAAAACGGTTCACAGAACTTGAAAAAAATAGTACTGCACGGTGCTGTTCTGAAAATCACGTTTCTTACAAGCGATTTGAAAATCACAAGAAAGATGTTGTGCGCATAAAATTCTACGATTTTCAAACGTTCAGCGCCGTCAACAACATTTTCAAATTAATTCATAATTTTGTTCGACCTTTCTATAATAAATGTCATAATAAATTAATTAAATAAATTATTTAATGTATTGTCAGTGCATGTTTTATGCAATTGTTCATTTTATTTGAAACATATACTTTAAAATTTAGGAAAACACCGAAGCAACTTTTCGAAAAACACAAAACGATGTGATTTACAAAAAACCAGACTAATCACAGGTGTGCTTTTAAAAGCTTTTTAACTCATATGATTTTCAGAACACTACTAATTATAATGACCTACTATTAAAGTTGCACTTGATGTGTCCCCAGGACACCCAGCAGGCACCACAGAAAGCATTAACTTGGCCATGGGCCATATAGAGAATCATTTAAAGAATCATATAACTCACCTGTCATTTCTATGGTTTTTGCAATTTTCGTCCAGGCTTTATGGGTCTCCGGTCTGAGACAGTAGCCTGATCAGGTTGTAATGCACTTTATTTGTTGCACACACTAAACACGCCAAAGGCGATGAAACACACCCCAAAACACACACGAATTAACTGCACACTGATTTCAATACTCGCATAACTGATTTACAATGAATTTCCAATCGGTTTGAAAATGTTCGCGTCATGTGCAGTTTCTGAAAGGAGTCCCGAACGAACACAAACTCCAAAGAGAATCCAAAATAACTAGATATTTATCGTCTCTTCTCGACTTTACACATTAAACACGGGCGAAAATTTCGCGCAAACTGATGCGTGTACATGTGAGGTTTGTCGGCCAGTTTTTGCAACGCTGTATTTAGCAACACGAAGCGATTTGTTTGACAACCCTGCATTGCCAGTTCTTGAAATATCTATCAAGATAACACACCGGATAGCCACGCGTATGACACTCTGAACTTCATTAACTTCTGCGGTTGTTTTTTACAAAATTAGAGTACAAGTTATCCATTTCACAAACCCTGTTAAGATAAGAGCAACCCAGCGTGAAACGGCTGTACCATTTTTACCTGCACTGCCGAATCGCGGTTACACACCCAATTTCGTTGTTTTTTGTTTTTAATTTTTGTACGGTATTACATGAGTTAAAACATTCATTATTTTTAAGATGTAACAGCGCTTTTGTTGTTGGCAAAAACTTTCATAATAAAGTGGAAGGCAACAAAGCGAGAATTTGTTATTGTATTTCAATGAAGTTTCATGAATTTTGCCATATTTGGTCACTATTTGCGAAGGCATGCGTGTGCAGACATGGATTAAGAGATGTTTTTTTTTTTTTTTGACGAAGCGGTCACTCATAGGGAATAAATACACATCCATTACAAAATTCTGCTGACATTTGATATGAAAAATTTAACAGAAATGAGCTGCAATAATACATAAATACATACACACATTCATATATATGTACATATGTATGTAAGTATGAATGCACATGCATACAATATCTGTTCTTGGTCCAAAATGTCTGACATTTTCGTTAGCACGTATAATGTATGTATGAACAAGTGCATGTACTTCTGGATGTGTGTATGAATGTATGTACGCTGAGTTACTTATTTGGTAAAAATGTAAACAACAACATTAAAATCATCGTTAAATGCTAAATTAAAAAACATTACACCTTCTGAGCTATAATCACACTATAAGAAGGAGTTACCAAGACTGCCGAGAGATTCTGTTGGAATAGTGAAATATTGTGGGCTATTGATCGCATATTGTGTCATTGTTCAAGGTCAAAATAAAGTAGCCTCAAATGTCGCCGTCACTTTATATTTCAACAATGTAATAAACAACCGGCATCAGTGCAAAAAGAAGTCATCAACAACCTGCTATTATAGTTGCACTTGATGTGTCCCTACGACCCAGTCCACAACTGTGTCAACATTAGCATTAAGAAACTTTTTAAATAACAAGTTTTTGACACCACAAACAGCATTGCCTTGGCTGGCCATGGGCCATACAAAAGCATTTAAAGAATCAGACAACTAACCTGTCACTTGCAGTGTTTTTGCACTTTCCGGCCAGGCTTTATGGGTCACCGGCCGGCGACAGTAGCTTGATGACAAAACAAACACAAACACAAACACTAAAACTTTTCAACTGCCAACACTACTAATTCAAAGCCTTTTTTTGTTGCACACACAAAAGACACCAAAGGCTATGAGACACACACACACACACACACGCGAATTAACTGCACACTGATCTCAATACTTGTATAACGGATTTACAATGCATTTCCAACCGGTGTGGAAATGGTCGCGTCATGTGCAGCTTCTGAAAGGAGTCCCGGACGAACATAGACTCCAAATAACAACAAATAACTAGAAACCCACCGTCTGTTCTCGAACTTGCACGCTAATCACGGGCGAAAATTTTCGCGCTAACTGATAATTATATAAATCAGTCAGGTTGGCTTGCTTTTACAAGGTTGTATTTAGTAAGAAGAAGCAAATGACACTCCATTGTCAGTTATAAAATTATTTATCCAAATAACACCACCTCTTCGCATTAATTGTCGATATCCATTAACTCCTCGGGCTGTATTTTCTAGATAATGCAGGGTATAATTTTTCAATTTCACGAACCCTATTAAGACAATGAACGTCGCAGAGCGAAACGGCTCTCGTTTGTGCTGGCCGATTCGTGGTTACAACACCAAATTTCAATGCAGTCTCCTGTGCAGACATGGGTTAAAAGAAAGTTTTTATTGCCAAAACCGTCATCTGTTAAAAAAGTAGCTCGAGCTTCGGCACACAGATGCTGTATCCATACAAAGGCATGCACATGCACGCTTAAAGAAACCGCATTACTCAAAAACCTATTTCATTTTCATTTTTCCTTTATTGCCATAGATATATAAATTTATGTTTATAGTTTCCGAAGGATTAAAGTTTTAACTTAAACCAAATTTAAACATGCCATAATTTATTTTTAACAGGTAAATCTAATTACGTTTATTTTTTTGTTATATTATACATATAAAAAAATATCAATAATGCTGCTGCATAAAGTTACACTGTTCAACAGCATTTGAAAGGTGATTTCTTAGTGAAGTATCCAGATTCCTAACTCAAGACGGGTCCTTGAATTTCTCTACCCAAAGCAGATAATTCCTTTAGAAACTGTTTGGCATTCGTTAGAGTTGAGGATCCATAAATAATGCGTTTGGTAACGTTGGCAGTTTGTTTTTGACGTATGAAATCTATCAAATTTTGATATTCAATATAATTGCCACCACCTACAACAAAAACAACAGCATCTTGAAAGGGAGCACGGTTTTTGGGCATAACATCGCCACCCTTTAGAAGCTTCGGATCCAAATACAGATAATCATCCGTTTCGGCATTACTACGACATTCCATCACTTGTTCGGTGATTTTGGTAACAGGAAGACTCTATAAAAAGAAGAGAGCAAATAAGAAGAGTGAATAATAATAGTTATTGGTTAATTTAAACATAAATTAATCGATTATGCAAGCGCTAAATATAGTTAATTTGCGAACTAAGATTTTACAACAGTGAGTTATATAAATGGCTATATTTTTCATCAAACTTCTAATCGTTAATAGCCTACACCACGATGCCGAACCATAACGTTTGTCGACTTCAGTGGTGTGGACGATAGATCAACTTATATTTCTTTGAAATAGACAACAACTTACGCCCAACTTACGAATTAACTTTACTTACATGTTTTTTCACCACCAAGTTTTTAACACCTTCCATTACAAAGGACGAACCCTGCGATACCAATTTTGAAAACATGGAAACGGTCTTAGTGCCACCACCCTCATATTGGGCAGCTTGTTGCATGTTAGGCGATCGATTCATGATACCCTTCCAACGCTGTATATAAGCCAATGATGATAAATCACAGCCAGCTTCTTGTAGAGACTCTTTCAAACGTTCAATCTCAAAGTCGGGCACATTTTGTGAACATATATAAAAAATTATAAAAAGTCTTAATTTGTCCTCAGCCGTGCCGAATTCATGATCCTTGAAGAGCTCCATTAGCGGTTTATCCAGAGTTTGCTTGGACATGATCTTCTCTTCCATTTCAAAAAATGAATCCAGACGTCTTTGTTTAATGCAATTTAAAATTGCGGTGGCAATTTTTGTGTGCATGTCAATTAAACGTTTCTTCTCCATTAACTGAGGCAATGAATTAACAGCGTTGGTGAGGCGAGCTGTTGTATCATTTACCATAGAAAAGGCCACTTCATTTTCTCCATCAATGCCCATGGTGGTTTTTAGACGTTTAATTTCATCTTCTGAACTGCGATAGGATTCTAATTCTTCCTGTATGGCCTCAGCAACAATAGGGAAAGGACTGCCTTTGTGGGAGCTCCAAAAACGATCATTACGATCTAAATCACAAGGTTTAGGCTTTTTGCGAGTTCCTAAAAGCAAAAGCATATAACAAGTTGCGGCTAGAAAAAAAGTTATAAGCAAAAACTTACCACCAGCAGGTGCATCATCTTCTACATATACCAAATTTAAGCCCAGCTCTAGGACATCATGTACTAAAGCCTGATAAGACCAGGTGTGATGTAAAGGTGTAGCCAGATCCATGTTGCGATCTAACAACAGCAAAACCGGACGTTGGAAACTAAAAACTCCACCTCCGGCCTGGGTAGCGTCCATGTGAAATAAGTTCGAACGAGCATCCCAAAGGTTTTCACGCAATTTCTTTTCTAATTTACGCGCTACCATTTCGGCAGCACTGTTACGGGGGCACCGTATAATGGGCACATTGCCCAGCGTAACAAAAACAGCAAATAAAGAATCCACTATGGAGTCCATAAGCGCTTCCATTTCATCATCTCGTGTATTCGCCCGATTAATGGAGTAGTAGGATAGTTGGTCACTTTTCTGATGTTTCAAAATAAAGAAGTCATCTTCCAAGCTAATAAAATTCACATATTGATCATAAACTCGATGAATATTGGCTACGCAGCCTGCTTGCAAAGCTGCTGAGGCCAAATCTTCAATTTTCTGCCTGGAGATAGGAGCCAAAAAGTTCAGATGATAAATATCATAAAGACCATTTGTAAAATCTTGCTGTATACGGTCCAGATTTTCGCCTGTTGGCATACAAAAGTAAATGGCTGGAACATCTGGTATGGAGTCGCGATCAGAATGCAATTGTCTAAAATATAAGAAAAATCATAATGTTCAAAGATATTTTCCAGCTTTTATTTTCACTTCTTACACATGCAATGTCACACCCAATTCCCTCAGCTCTTTAATGGAGATAACAGGGGAGATAATGTCTTGTCCCACTCGGTCATAGATCAATATTTTCCAAACTGGTTCCGCGGCTAAAACTTTGGGCTGCTGAACATTCAAATTAAGCATCTGCTTAATGGCATCTAAAATTTACAAAATGTTTTTTTTTTTTTTTTGGTTTAGCAAAACTTGTAATTTAGAGAATACTTTGATTTATGTAGGACTTAATTTCGACTTTCACCCACATGGGCCATCTTACTTATTTGCCTTTCTCTTAGAGTCAGCATGATATATATTTTCTGTTTCTACTTTTCACTTCTTTTTTTAAGTTTTAATACTTTAATTAATGGAATGAAAACATTTTCCTTCTATTCCTAAAAAAAATATATTTTGCCAACTGTCAGTACACGTCATATGCTTGTTCGAAAAAGTGAACAGCTGTTCAAATTTACTGCGAGCAAGAAAGTTGCCAGAATCTTAAAGACACAAATATGTGTTCAGTCGGCATTACATAAAACCGTTTTAAGCACTCGGTTTCAAACTATTTATTATCATAAAGATTTTTGGAATACTTTTACGGGTATGAAAAAGACAAAAAAAAAATGTTGTAATTTTAGAAAAAATATATAATTTAAAACAAAGTTTTGACGCTGCACACTGCATATCAAATCAAAGTATGTGTTGCTTGTGTGTTCTAGCTGTTTGTATTTCGGCATTTATGAACTATGAACATATAACCAAACATTTAATATTTATATTCAAATTGTCATTACAACAACAACACAATACAAAAGTAAACAAGGCCTCTTCATTACAGGCGAAATTAAGAGCGCTCTACCCTGGTTGCCAATAGTTTTCACACATTCCTATAATTTCGCCCAGTTTTAGTAGAAGTTATGAAGCCTTCATCTCCTATACATATGTACATACATATGAACATGTATATGTACATATATTACTAAAATACATACACACATACATATGTCTGTATGGGCATAAATAAAACAATGAAAAGATGTTTCTAAAATTTTAGTTAGAATGTGTATTTGTTCCTTTACAAAAAAACCAGTAACATTCCATACTTCGGAATTTCAAAATTACCGCTAAAATGAAGATCAGAATTAAACGAAAGTGACTTAGAAAAACATAAAACTAATTTTCTTTATTGAACATTGAAAAAAATCCCCTGCAGCTCGTGCCAGCACAACTGCATCTGGCAGATATTTTCAACCTCTATAAATAGTTAATATAGTTTCTGTAATATTTTTTAATTAAATTAGTCTTACATTTAGAGCAAAACATTAACAAAATCAAACAAACTGAAAAAAATGAAAACCTCTGGAGTTTTAGTAGCACTCTGCTTTGCTATGTTGTTGTTAACCGCTTTTAATTTTGTTAAAGCTGAGGAAAACAATTCCGAGTTGAGTGTTTTAAACCGACAAAAACGGGCAACATGTTTTCTTAATGCAAGGTTTTGCGCAGCAGACTACCGACGTAAAGGATATGCACGGGTCTTTTGTACGAAGCATAGAATGTGCGTCTGCCGTCGTTAAGTTGGAGTCCTCTCTTAACGTTATTTATCCAATATAAATTTTCTTAAAAGCTTTTTATTCATCAAAACGAAAGCTATACTTTCAGAACTACGACATATGTATGTATGTATTAGTACATACTTATAAATAGATTATGACAACTTTTGAGCTGCTTGTTGCAATTTTAAGTGTTTTATTATTTATAAATGGTTCATAAGTTCTTCGTAGCGCAGAAAATTAAATTATTAAAATGCTAATTTTTAAAATATTAATAAAGTAATAAGACTTTAAATACAAACACACATACATACATATATAAACATGTATATAAATATTTAAGTGCCGACAAATCGTCATGTGATCGAAAATGTATTTCAGGAAAACCAAAAAGTATGAGTATAAATTTAAGTTCAATTTGTTGTCTAAGAACTAATATTTGAAGAAATATATCCGATTCTGTTCATTACTAGCAGAGACATGAACCGAAAAACAAGGCCTAAATCAAATTGAAATAGAATTTTGTTGACTAGAACGTACGTTATTTATTTTTAAGTGTAGGAGTATGACATCTTCCAAAAACATGTACATACGTATATACACACATATTTTGATACAGTGCATCATAATCATGCAAAATATCCATTTTGAAGTTCTTATAACCTAGAGCTACATATTATTCTTAAATAATATGACAACATGTGTATGTATGCAGTATATAACTCCCATATGTATGAGTGTAAGTGTTGATGTTAAAAAAAAAACAATAAACATCATACGTACCTGGCGCCTTTTACATGTTATCAAGAGTGGACAAACAATGTGATTGAAATAGTTGGCAAACCTGTTTAACTGTTTCTTACCAGCGTATGGCTGATTATGTTCTTGCTTCAGTTTTCTTTTATCACGTTACATTCTTTTGTTAGACCAGTTTCTAAGTTCTGGCCATTTTAAGTACTTTGTTAGTGGGTATCTTCTTCAGTTGCAAGCTTCGAATCCAATTTTTTGCGCTCTTACGCCAGTACAATATTATTTTTCTTGATGTGTATTTCGTTGCAAGACTTTGACATGAATGATGCCGAGCTGTGTTTAGTGAGCATATCGTTATAGAGCGCAATGACAACTCAACACATGACCAACAACAACTACTATGATATTTTCGAGATAAACAAACTTATTTTCCCATTCGAAATTGTCTGGCAAAAAGAAATTTTGACAAACCAAAATTTTGCTCTCTGACACATCAGTCGTTTACAATATGGCGGTCCGGAAGGTTGTGTGAAATTGTTAGTCAATGAAATTGTCTAAATCTATGGATAAATTTACAAAGTTTTAAACAAAAATCCTAAAAAAATTAAAACAAAAATCAAGGGCGCCGTAATATTAGTGTATTAAATCAAGAGTTATTAGCTAAAACGGGTTTAAAGATCGTAATAAGTTTTCTATTTTCGTCAAGAGAGAAATTCGCGTGTGTCAGCAATCAACCGCACATACATACATCCACACATACTTCCATATGTACATACATGTCTCTGCCTATTGAAGTGAGAAAAGAATAAAAATACAAGTTGGCCTCAAGTTTATCATCACAAGTGATGAACTAGAGCTTTTGTTATTTGTGAATTTAGCAATTTTCAAGGTGAAGTGCGTGTTTTGGAATATTCTGGCTATGAGGCAACTCCTGCCCAACCAATAGTTTTTTCAATGTGTATCTGACTGCTGATTTGTTTGTTATTTATTGTTTTAAGTGGTTGTTGTCTGGCTGAAGAGAATCCATATTTTTTGCTTGTTTGTTTTTGCGTTTCTTTGATTTTGCCCAAACAAAAAATGCTTCTGACAACATGTTTTTATGACACCACAAACGTTCTGCGACTAAAGTCCTCAACAACATCAACATTGTTTGGATTTGCAACGGCGACAACAACAGCAACATCGACAACTACAACAACAAAAAGTCTGGATAAATCGGTTTGTGTTTTGACAAATGCCGGCTCAAAATGTCGCAATCAACTGAAAAAACGTCTGGCTGTAAAATACAATTTCGTTATTTTTCTATTGATCAATTTACTGCTGAAGACGTGTTGCGGCCAACTACTTATAAATGTACAAAATCAGGTAAATAAAGAGCGGGGTTTTCGGAGTAGGCGGCATATTTATTAAAGCATTATGCGAATGGATGAAATGCAAAAGCACTTAACTAAAATTTTTGCTTTTTTTTATATAGTAGAAATAAAATACAAACATGTTCTGAAACTTGTGCAAAACTGTGACGCTTATAAAATGTCTAAATGATATTATTTGAGAGCAGCGATGCCGGAATCAAGAGTTTCAACGTGATTTTGCCAGAATAAGATTTTACGATATTTTTTTCAATAATAAGAATTTTTCTTGTCTCGGCTGGACGAGGAGCTCAATTTTGTTGAAATTTGTCAATGCCAAATTTCATTACATAAATAATAAACATACAATTAAAAAAATTAACCATCTAGCAAAAGTAATTTATCATCAGAATCTCCGTTTTAGTGGATATTTTGTTTTTATGTTGTATATTTATTTTGTAAAATTAAATTTTTTGACTGTTTGCGAATAAAAATTGGTGCAGACATGGATGCTGTTGATGTGCTTTATAAGTCCATTACAAATTGATTGTTGCACATTTTCTTAGTCACATGGCTTTGCATTTCAGCTAACTATATGTATGTATGTAGGTATTCTAAACTCTTAGTTTCCTCTGTTCAATGCATATTACAGGTAAGTATTTCAGAAACAATAACTAAAGCGAATGAGACGCTAAACTTTATTGGCCGTTCCGATTTCCTCTTTTGCGAAAAAGCAACTCTGAAGTTTACAGAAAGAAGTCTACATACATATATTCATAGTATATTGCCAAGCAAACATTTTCAAGCTTTTCACACATGAATATGATGAATGAATGAATGTCACATGATTTAGAAAAAAAATCCAAGTTTTAAGATATTCAAAATCTATTTTTTGTATGATTATGATGCACTGTATCAGGATAAGAAAATGTTTCTGTAAAATTTTTCTCACCCACAGTTCCAAATATCGGGGTAATCAACAAAATTCCGGAGATCTTAAGATTACAAAAACAAGTTTAAAATTTGATTTATGCCCATTTCAGTTCTTTTATCTGCTGGTAGTGGAAAAACCCGCTTTTGTGTATTTTCTAATTGTAGACATTTGATCAGCATAATCTTATAATCTTTGAAAAAAGCGAGTTTTTCAGTTAAAAAAATGAAATGAGGCGAGAGTTAAAAGTTGAAAGCTTAAAGTTGATCGTGTAACTGTTCGTGCTGTTGTAAATTTTTCCTGCCGGCTTTTACAAAACTTAATAATATAATACAACTTTTTTCTAAATCTACATCCTTGTTATTTTGGACAATGCATTAAAAACAAAAAAATCCAATTGTTATATATTTTTATTTTGCTGGAAAATTGGGCTGTCAAAATCCAAATAAAAGGCTATTTATTTTACTTTAGTATTCCCAAAATTTCCTTGTCCTTTTACGAGTTCTTTAGGACAACTTTATTGTTATAAAACTTTTAAAAATCTTACACTTAAATTGTTAAGTGGAAAAAATACGCACCCAAAATAAAAACTGAATCTCAAATGTTCAGTGTTGTTAAAGAGGATGACACGAAAGAGGAATAACAAGAAGATAAAATTCATTTAGTTCAGAGTATTCTTTACAAACAATTATGAAAAGTAAATCACGTCAAAATAATCGAATTTATAGGCCATTTGCAAATCCCTTTGCTTTATCTCGGGCCCGCAACACTAAATAGTTTTGGGTCAAAAGCCTTCGTGATTGAATTAATCCAAACTGATTTTTACACCATCTTAAATCAATGTACTCCGGTAAGTTTTGTCTTCCTTCCTTATCACCTTCCTTGAGCTTTGTGTGTATCCTTTGGATTGGATAGCAAATCATTTCAGTCTGTCAGACGTCATTTGCAGAACATAACCAGCCTGTTTAGGAAATTTATTAAAAGGCAAATAGGATTTGTACAATTCTTACTTTTATACGAACAGAACGGTTGACGGCACAGCTCTTTTTATTGCCCTTGAACTTGCAATTTGCCCTTTAGTTTGCCCATTAACGAAGTAACTTGCACATCAAAAAGCACATAATAATAAATTATAGTATATGAAAAGAATTTCAAGAATACAAATATAACCCCCATCAAAAATGCTCATTCCCTATTCACGTACAGTACTCGCCCATTCACAAGCACAGAGACTTGCAAACTTGCAGTTTTTCAGCATTTCTCCTTCCATTTCCACGGCTGCATCTGGCGAGCATTTTATACTTGTGTTTGTTCAAGTTTTCATTTTCAAGCAAAAAGAAAAAAGTTTATTTGCTCATGTATTTTACCTTTAGCCATTTTTATGTTCAAAACATTAACCAGACCAAAAACACACACTCACTCATACACACACACACACACACACAGGCACACACAAATGCACAAATCCATACTTATACTCATCGGTCGGCATGCCCGAGCATGCACGTGTGTGTTCATTATTTCAACGTGCACGTTGCAACTTTTTCCATGCCAGTTTATGGGCACCGAAGTGCGTTGCGTTTTATTTTTAACAGTCATGCTAATTTTTAATAAACATTTCAATTAAGTCTTGTTTATTTGCCCTTAATAGAAATTTTGCAGTGCATTTGCAGCTGTGGTCCGAATGTTATAAACATGCTCTACATGTGGCCTTGTTTTGCAAAAGGGTCGTCTAAAACTTATTGCAGTTTGATGCTGCTGTGTTCAGTTTTTAGACTAAAGTGTTTTACTTTGGCTTTTTCTTGTTCGAAGGTTTTGTCCGTAAGAGATGGCCACTTGGCGCGGCAGAGCCCATAAAATTTAATTATAGTGTCGAATACTTGGCGGCCATTTTGTAGCCTGCTAAAAACTAATCTATGGAAGCGCTAAACATTTCTGATTGTTCTCTAAACTCTTACTGCCCCTAAAATGAAAGTTAAATGGTTTTGCTGTTCTTAAAATCGAAAAAACAATCCTTTGGAATTAATCGAGTAGTTGAGGAAAATTTTAAATTATATCTTCTTAGCCAGCATTAGGTGAACTGACTAGGGGCTCAGCTCTTGCTCTGTTTGGCTTACAGTGCAGACACCGGGGATCAATTTTAGCGCAGAACGAAATTGCATCGAATGGCAAAGCTTTTCGCAGCCATGAAATCAGTTCCTTAGACAAACCACTAAAGCTTGCCAGATGGTGGATTTAAGATAAGAGCACTTGTTTTCAACCAGCTGGGCCCAGCCATAACCGTTAAAAAATATTATTCGGAAAAAATTTGGACTCCCGAAAACACGACCTTTCCCTCATCGCGAAATACTTATGGTTTTTCAGCGATTAAGTGGGCAATTTAATTTGATCAGTGTAGACCGTTTTTTAAGCGCAACTTTCTAGGATTTACTGTTTTCGTGAAGAGCCTGGGTGGGAGCTATGCGTTTCCCTTCGCCAGTATTTGGCCACACACAATTAACATTGTAATACAGAAAACGGGTTTTGCTAAAACCGGGAGTGGCCGGTAAGAAAAGCCATAAAAATGTTATTAGTTGGGATGATGATAAACTGACTTGTCTGGCCTTAGACGCACATAAAATGATGCATTTGGCCTTTTCGGACATATTTGCCAGTGGACGGGAAAGCCACAGAGTAATTCGATGGCTGAGTTGCTACTACAAAGTCAATAACTTTGGCGGTTTCTAGAGGACCAGCAAAGAAGTTTGCAATTTAGTGTTTATTAACAAAAGCTTCAGCAATTGTCACTCAAAAAATATTCATCTGCTCCATCAAATATTCTAGCTGGTAGTTGTGGAGCTAAATCGTTTTTACATCTATTGTACACCTTCAATATAAGTACAATATTTCGTACTGGTGATGAAATCTATTGTCTGTCACTTGTCATAAAACAAAACAGCACAAGGCAAAATAGGGTTAAGACGGGTAGACTTTATTCACTTCCACATTTTTGGTGGTTAAGGATATAATTTTCTTTGCGCATCCATATATATGTATATTGAACTTACTCTTCTTATGATGCTATGAAACTGTCTACGCCACGTTCCGAAATGTCTATCTTTTCTGATTTCCCATTCAGGGGGAAAAAACTACTTTTATAGAATCTGAGGGCCACTCATTAGTGAAAAACTTCTCTGAAGCTTTTTACTTGGAATTACTTTAATTCAATGTTCCGATTTAATTTACTGGAGCCAGAATTAACTTTGAAAAATTTAAAGTTTTCGTTAAATTTTGCCCTGAGTCTTCAAAGGCCTTAAAATGACTCGTGAGACGGTTCTGATCATTCACAATGAAGTTGTTGCTTTTTTTTTTTTTGTTTTGCTTTGTTTGCACAAGAACATTTTACCTTAAAAAACTTCATGCTGCATGAATGACTGCTCAAATGGTGTCCGTCCGAAAAGTCGGGTCGGCCGTTCATGTGCTGTTGCGCAGTGTGGCATATTGTGATGCGTGTTGAATGTATATTTTCAAGTTGCAAAGAACAAGAAATAAACTTTGTAAATATATGTATAATTCAAGTAGCACACTTTTAGGTGCATTAATAACACAACACGCCAGCCCACATGAGCACAAGTACACACACACACACACACGCACACACACACATATGATTGCTTTGGTTGTGTTTGCCCGAGTGTTATTAAAAGTTCAACAATGTAAGCAAACATTTTAGAAGATTTATTAAAGAGTCAAACGCCATAATGTTGTTTACTGTCGTGTTGTTCTTGTTTTTGTTGTATTTAATACACAACGTTGTTGTAGTTTTGAAATTACTTAGTCATGCACAAGCATGCCCATACAAACATATGCATGCATTTGTGTGCGTACTTGTTCATTCATATTGTCATTCATTTATTCATGCATTTATTCATTAAAGGAAAGTTTCGGGGGGATTTTCTACAAGGTAATATTTCTTTTTTCAACAAAATTTTCAACTTATAGCTACATATCGCACCCCAAATACAAAAGGGGCACAACTCAAAATTTTCCAAAACTAACTTTTTTCCATAAATTAATTCAGAACACACATCTCTAACTACTAAAAAAATTTCTTTCACATCACTATCTTCTTTAACTGGAAAAATACAGTTATGTTAAGTGTGTTGCTTCTGCACGGCGAACTAAACATGAAACAGTTTTTTGTCTCTTCTGAAAATTTTAGTATTTTGAGTTGTGCCCCTTTTGTATTTAGGGTGCGATATGTATGTATGTATAAGTTAAAATACATACATATGTATGTATGTATTGCATATTGTATATTTTTCTACTATACATTTTATATCGTTAACTTAAAACGAAAAGGCTCCAACTCATAATTTTTCGAAATCGATATTTTTACATACATATTTCGATAGACCATTACCAGATACATCTCCTCCACAAAAATCAACTGAATATAACACTAAATTTGTAAAGTATTTGTAATAAAAATTGCGTTTAAAAAAATGTTCTATCAATATTGCATCTTTTTTTATTTAGTTTTTTCCTCCTTGTTGGGAAGGCTATCGGCCGAGCCAGCAATTTCCACTGCAATTTTGAATAAATTATAAATACGTAATAAAAGGCTTGATTTATTACGCAATAACCTTTATTAAAATTCGTTTATAATAAAATAATAAAGGGTGGTTAAATTTCAAGGGCCGATGTTGAATGTGAACCACACCTAAACGCCAAGTTTTTTTCCGAATTTTATTTGACATTTCTCTATTTCAGACTTACTCAATTCAATTCCAAACGTCGTGAATGGGCAGAATGGTGGCAAGAAATGGCAACAGTGTATGATCAATATATATAAGAAATTCACATATTCAATATTAGTTTAATCTATTCTACATACTTTTTGGTATGGAAATTCCTGGGAAATTCTATTATAGAATTTAAGGACAATCACGTCTGAACCGCTTCACAGTTAAGCTATGAACCGCTTCACAGTTAAAATGGCGAAGGCGGTAAGACGCGTCTAGACAGTAAATTCGTTAAATAAATATACATGTTGGAATTATTATTCGTTATTCTTTCGAAATTGATTTAGTGCTACCGGATGGCAAAAGAATCATGAGGATTTTGGGAGTCGCGTTAACACCTCCTCCTGTAAACTATGAAGAACATGAGTTAGGGCCTTTTCGTATTAAGTCAACGATATGTAAGTATGTACATACTTTCGTTTGCTACATACATACATACATACATATTCTAGGGGGTGATTTTTCTTCATATCTTTTTTGTTCTTGAACCGTGAAACCCTTTAAAAATGATGAATGGTTCTAGTTTTTTGTTTTGTTTTCTTCTTTTAAACTTTTGTATTATTATTATGATGAACTTGTATTTGGCCTCCTTCTTTTTATATTTTTCTTCTTTTCAGATTTTATTTATGTGGCCTTTTGTGTCAGCTCGTTTTTGTTATCTTTATTTGTTCTGTTTTTAGTTAAATCTGTTGTTATTTTCATAAATATAAAACAAAATGTGTACAAATGAATATATTAAGATTTAAAAGTTAGAGACTTGAGGTAAACAAAACAGAATTTTGTATGAAATAATAAAATCAAATCCTTTGTTTTGTTTTCCCGTTTGGGTGCGAATTTTATTTTTAATGATTTTACGGCAATTTAAGAATAACTGTTTTTTAATGAGCGAAAATATTAGTAAAACAGTAAAAAAATGATTGATTTGTGGTTTTTTTTTTCTGTCAACTCATACAATATTAAAATAATACGATGCCTTAAAATGTACACTCTGCAACACGCAACTAAACGTTTTACATGTTGCTGGTGAGTGCCCAAACTTGAGCTCATCCAGACAACCAATATTCGGACCAAATCGACGTACTGATCTCTTAGAAAATGTCTGTGATAAAAATATATAGCATTAATTTGGGAATTTTTATCAGGGAACAATTTGCAACACCCGATATAATTTATATTATAATTTCGCAGTTGAAAGCCAAAGCAGCCAGTACTCCTATTTTTTTCATAAATTAGTTACAATATTTATAACTTTGTACAATAAGTAATAATAATAAATAAATAAATAATAATAATAATAAATACTGAAATCTAAGCCAATATTTTATGGCCTTCAAAGTACTTTCACGACTTGTTTAAAAGCCCCACTGTAATAGGAATGCGTTGACTTAAGCAACTCTGCGAATACAAATAATCAAACTATACTAGACTTAATGAAATTTTTCATCAAGTTTCGTCCAATATCTTTTGCTTAAGCACATAAATATATATATTTGAGTATGTCATATATAATTAACGAAGATAAAGCCGCGGAAAACTAGTTTGTTCTAATATGGACAATAATTAATTAGTATTTTTAAATGCTTTGAAATCTGGTGGTTATTTGAAACCACTCCAGCAATTGACTGGCGATGTCAAATCATTAGAAGGGTTGTTCAGCATTTTGCTTTACAGTAAAAAGATTCCTTATGACAATTCGTATATCTGACACTTGAATTATAAAAGTTGTAGCTTTTCTTATACGACACTGGACGGAGCCGTCCATGTTTTTTGCTTTAACAGTGTGTCAACATGAAATTTTTATTTTAAAATATGTTTATAGTGTAAGACTTGCCCAAAAACTAACTAACTTTGCAATATGTAAATGAGAATTTCATGTAATCTAGCAAAAACCAATTTAGACAAAAGCCAATTTAACTCACAAAGTTCGGCTTTTTAATTAGAAAATAAGTTTGAACAGACTTTTGGTTAGAAGAAAAACATTCTCTATTGGCAATAAAATGTTATTTATTTTAGATTGTGGCCACGACATGGTAACGACGGATAAACATTTCTTTCACGTACTAAATAAACATTTTATTGAGGTTTTTGTTGCACAAAATATTTATTTTCTCTACAGTTTTTACTTTCCTTTTTTCTAAAAGGAATCCACATTCAACAAAAGCCAGTGAATTTTTTGTTGTTTGTTCTGTTCTATCACATTTCAAAGTGTTTTCTTTTTTCCTTTTTGTAATTCTGTTTAAATTATACTTAAATATGTACAATATATATATATAAATACATCGATGTTTAATGCAGCCACAGCTGCCTGCCAATGTTGCTTTCTTTTTGTTTTGTGCTGATTTTAAGAATATTTTTTATTTATATTTTTGTTTTGCGATTTAGTTCATGGACACTTATTTACTTTGTTCGTAGCTTCTTGCGGGTACTTGTTGTTACGCTATTGTTTTAATGACCTTTTCTCCTGCCATCTTTTGTTTAAATTCCAAGTTAAGCATTTTAGTTTTCTTTGTACTTTCCTTCTATTTTCCAGTCAGCGTTTGAGGGACATACAGATAAAGTTGTTCCGCTTACATTTTTTTTTATAACGCCTTGAAACAAGTTCCTAAGGAGTTGTTTTATTTTAGTGAATTTTTCATTTCTATTTAGTTTTCGTTATTTTTTTTAATGCCTTGAAACGCCAGCACTTATTGACTCCCTGAAGCATTTTCTTAGCGTGCTTTTTTGTGAAGTCATTTCTTCGTTTCAACACAACACAAGACAAGACAAAAACGAGTTAAGAATCTCAAAAGCACGTTCATGCTTTTGAAATATATTTTATGACTTTGATTTTTTTTTTTAGCAGGGTTAACAATGCGCCCAAATGTTGTGTCATTTCTGATAATCAAACGGTTGGAATGTATAAATTTTGAAAATAATACAAATTTAACTTCAGTTCAGTTCACTCCCAGTAGCGCGATTATTATTATGTGTCCAAAACTAATGGTGAGAAATGAATTTCGCTAATGATGAGAGATTATAGGCGGGCGGGCAGGTTTTGGAAACACAAATACTATCGATCGGGCAGGCGAAGTACAAAAAATATTGTGGTAATATTAAAAGCGATTTAAGCAATAGAGATCTAAAGTATTAAGAACGAAGATGTAAGTAAATTCGAATGATATGTTAACAATATTGCCATCATTAAGACCTTCTATCACAGTAATATGTCTTTGAGGATTCCACAACAGCGTGAACTTGTTACAAAAAAAAGTTCGAGCATATTGAGAGTTCAAAGTTAAGTTAAGCGTTAAGACAACTTTTTCTAAAAGTATCTTACCAATTCGCAAACTATCGTGCGTCCTGCTGGGGTTTTCAAATTCTTGTCTTAAAAATAACATTTAATATTGGCAAACAAAAAATTTTAATCGGGAATATTTTTACAAAATTTGTACCATAAACATATTATTTGAAGCACAACCCCAATTCTTAAACTTAAACAATCTTAAACTAAAAACAAGCGCTTAAAATATAATTTAGCCAAAGTTAAATTAAATTTTTCCTTATCATCTTCTTAAATGCTTAAATCAAAGTATTGAATTTATTACAGGTACTTGTGTAAGAAAATGCCAAAGAACGCAAATACTTAATTCACCAGAACGGTAGTAAGTGTTAAATGTTGACTTTATTTCCTTTAATTAGAGGTCAAACTAGCTTCCCTTTTGGAATTTGCAAACAAGAAGAACAAAAAATAAAAAAAGAAAAGGCTAAGGAAAATAAATAGAAAAAATTACCAACTACAGTTTAACAACTTTTATGTTAAAGAAAACACTCCTCTTGTTGTGTTCGTTTGGTGATTTTTTTGTGTGTGTTGCCTTTTCTGTTAAACTTTGTTGTTTTATTACTACGGCATGCCATTAAAGTGCCATCGTCATTTTTATAATCATTATGTTCGTCCTTATATTCTGTTCGTGTTGTCTCTTAACTATAGTTTATTTTGTTAACAGTTTTATAGTTTTCAACGGCGACTAAAATGTGGCAAAGGCGAATTCAAAATGCGCTTTTTGGAGCTTACCAGAAAATCACATGGTTTGAAGTCGAAAGGATTTTGCAGGAATCAATTAAAACATTAGCCTAGTTTTGTGACCAAATTATCTTAAATAATTTATAAAAGACTACAGGGAGACGACGATTATCAACAATGGCTGGGCCGATGCGTATTATCGATTTTCCCGGAATAGTTTTTTACATGTTCTATATTCTTTTTCACTTCCTAAATTCCAAATCGCGATTGCCCGATACAAAAAATCTATGTAAAAAAAATGTATTAAAACACGGTTAATTGTGGCGCTACTCTACTATAATAAATTATTTTGTCTTACATTCAAATATACAGGATTTTTCAAAGTCTAAATAAATTTTAACGAATACAAAAATTAAAGATTAAATAAATCGGCTCTTGACATGTGATGGCGACAAGTTAAAACTTCAGCGAAAAATTCAAAAGTGGTGTAATTAATTTAGAAGAGCAAACTAATTAAACATTTGATTTTAAAACCGCAAGTGATTTTGAAATCGCATGTGATTTTAAAAGCGCAAGTGATTTTAAAACCGCATGTGATTTTAAAACCGCATGTGATTTTAAAACCGCATGTGATTTTAAAACCGCAAGTGATTTTAAAACCGCAAGTGATTTTAAAACCGCATGTGATTTTATAATCGCATGTGATTTTAAGATCGCATGTGACTCATGTTGTTTTCAAAATATACATGAATTAAAAAACCTGCCATAAATTTTCAAAATTTTGTAAAGCAGAAGTATAATATTAATTTTCAAAACAGATCCCTAATACGTTTATATTAAAACAAGGAAATGTATGTATGTACATATATCATACAAAAAAGGAAACCACCACGTGTTTAAAATTTGTTTTGAAAGCAGCGAACATTGTGTGTCTAAGAAATTTAAAATTATTATATCAATAAAAAGGCATTGAAAAAATTTGATGTTTGCGAAATTTTGTGCCTGTTTAACATTCTGGTGTTTAGGAAGAGGTTAAGAATTGGGTTGTTGTAAACATTTTGCAAACATGTTCTTGTTTAAAGCCATCCTTTTATAAGAACTGTTATTCTATGTTTTTTTGCTATCATTTCTTTTAACGATATTCTGCAAAAGGAAGACAACAACGTCAGACTTGTTTACGAGTATTAAATAAACAGCGGTATTGCCACAATTTGCCACGTAAAAATATTTTTGTGCAAACATTGAGGAAAAGTGTTTTCACCGTCGCTTTGCATCGCCTCGCCTCGCCTTTCCCTTTGTGTCCCCTCTTTGTTCTATTTGAATGTAAATTTTTAAACAAACACAACATTAATATTTTATATAATTCCCCTTTTTAAACATTTTGCCTCTAATGCTGTTGTACATGAAATGTGTATTTAACGTTTTTGTACTGATTACGATAAAATCTCTAAATAATTGAAGAAATTAGCATTTTTTTTCAAATTTCTCCTTTTTCCGGGCCTTAGTACGTGTGTGTGTGTGTGTGTGTGTGTGTGTGTGCTTGTGTGTGGGCGAGTTAAGTGCAAAGGATAATAAAAATAAATATGCTAAATTATTATTTAATGCATATTAATTTAAGTTTGTAAAGAAAATAAGCAATTTGAATTTGCTAAACAACTTTTGTGGATGAAAGAAAAATTATAAGACGTGAAAAAATTATACATGATGAACCTTTCCAACATTTTTACTTGAATGAGAATTTCAATTTAATAAAAATTTCTCGAAGAATCTTAAAGGTTGGAATAACACAATGTAAAATAATTTCGAGTATTTTTTGTATTAACAGAGCAGCTACCTTAAACCCCACACTATGACTGAATTTTGAAGAAGCTGCGTCCATTACTTTAGTTTTGACCGTGAGTGAAAGAACACAACTTGGATAAGAAAAGCCCTCATCGGCATCAAAGGAAACTTTTGCTTGTAATAGAACTGTACACTAGTGGCTACTATGCTGTGCACTGGTGTACACTATGAACTTGTGTCTGTAAGACACACCGTTTTCACTACTCACAAGTTGGTCTGCTTTCACTTATTACATTATGATTGTTGCCGGTCACGCAACAAGTCCTTATGGAATAATTACCAAAAGGAGATTTATAAATAAATACAAATATTTGCCCAAAAAAACTGAATAATTACCAAAATTATTTTTTGGAATAATTTGGAATAATTACCAAAAGGAGATTTATAAATAAATACAAATATTTGCCCAAAAAAACAAAAAAAGTGCCCCATAACAGTAAAAGTAATACATTTATGTAATAAAAAGTGGAACTTCTTTGTGTTATTGTACATATATCTTGCTTTCATGAACACAAAGTTATTGTACAAATAATTTAACTTAAATCACACAATTCAAATTCTTGTGACTGAAACTGATTTAAAAAGTTATTTAATTCATTTAAATTTATTTTGTTTGCAAGTTTTTTTTTTTTAAGGTATTTGTGTTTGTTTGTTTTTGGTTGAGCATAAAACGCAGAAAAATCGCTTTCTGCCTTCCAGCCGTTTCTTATTTCACACCCTCTCCATACGTCCAACTTTGTTATTTCACACCTTGTGGTGTTGGCTCAACGCTTTCTGCCATTTTGTTGATCCGCATTGAGTGCTGTTGAAAAGTTAATGTGTTTTGTGTTTTTTTTTCTTTCTGGTTAAAAAGTGCACAGTTTTCATTAGTGTTTTTGCAACGGATAAATATATGCAAATACGTTTAACAATTTATTTCTGTTGCTCGATATTTTCCAACACTTTTGGCTTCAACACCTACACTTGGCTTTCTATCTCTCTCTGCCAAATTGCCAAACTTCACTTAGAATTGTTGGCTGTAGGTTTTGTTTAAAAGTCTACCGATTCCTTAGAGCAATCAGTAGATATGGGGAAAATTATTTAAAATTGTGGCAATTTGAGTGATTCTGCTTGTGAGTAACGTTTCCCATATGCCCTCTTCCGCTTATCGTTTATTGCACTCTGATAAAACATTGAATTATAGACATTGATTTGGCTTCGCTGCCTTTTCGTTTGCATTTAATCCCTTTTGGTGTGTTTTTGTTTGTTTGTTTGTTTTTGCCTTCATTGAATTTTTAGGATTGAAAACTTTGCCAATTCTTATCGCTACGTCACGTATTCGCGTACGTAGGTTCGCTATTGCTGTTGTGGCGTTCTTTTGCTGCATGTTTTGCCACAATTAAGCGGATAAGTTTCAAATTACCAATTATTTGTCTGTTTTAAGGGGTTCAATCAAAGAGCTCACGACGAGCAGCCAACACGGTTTAAATTAATTTAAACCTCTTCTTCTGTGATGAAAGTTTGTAAAAGAATTCTGTCATGCAAATAAATAAGATGAGAACAATTTTCAGCAGAAACGAATCATCTTTAAACGATTTTTTGTCTTAAAATTTGCAAAAACTAACTTTAATATAGTGCGAAAAAATTAGCGGAAAAATGACACCAAGTCTGCGTATGTTTATGCCCCCAAAAACGGGCTAATGACTCCAGTCCTTGAGGCATCTGCTTTGTATGTTGTGCTGTTCAAATTAATGCAGATGACAGTTTGCTAACGTTAAACTGCATAATAGGAAGTTGCAACCATTTTTATAAAGTTGCTAACAAATCAACAAACATCATTGTCGCTTGTCAGTGTCAAAGCCAGAACAACTATAATAGATACCGCGACTGACTCATTCAATTCGGCACAGTTCAGTTTAGTTTAAAGTTGAGCCTTCCAAAGTAGGCTGTCCGTTTGTCTGTATTCTGCTGTCGTTCGTTCGTTCGTGCTCAGTCTGTCGATAAGTAAAATGTGTGCATTATTTTTCGAACATGTGTCTGAAACGCTTCAAACTAGATACTTGGAATGACTGACGACTGCTCAGCATGTATGTACGTCGAGTTCATATGCTGTCGTATGTATGTATTTATGTGTATATGGAAAATTTTAATGAGATCTAATTGAAATGGTGTGAAAGCTTAAATGCATGTTTCGTATTTAAAAGAATTATTTGTGCGCGCAGCTAAACCAAAAGCTAATTGTGGAAGGTGAACTAAATGTTGTGTGTGTGTGTGTGTGTTGAAATGCGTGGCACACCCCACAAAATTTACTGTAGCGCTTGCAGTTTTCATTTGTAAAACGAAATTGGCCTGCATATTACAAATTTCCCCTGCAATACATTTGCTATGACTCTGCCGCCTTCTCTCTTTCGCCCTTTCTCCCTGTCTTTTCCCAGCAGCACAAGGTTTGCACTGATTTAGTATTTACTTGCAATTTTATGATTTTTATGCTATTTTTTTTTTGGCATAAAACACGCCTGCCACTATTCATAAAGTGCAGTTGTTGTTACTGTTAGAGATTTCGCTGCGGGGTGAAAGTTCAGTTTTTTTCTTTACTTAATTAAAGGTAATTTTCAATTTTTGTTATTGCCGCTAATTGAAATTGTTTGAAGGTTTAATTGCATGTTTGTATTACCACTATAATAACGTTGATTTCTCGCGTTGTTCGTGTCCATTAAAATTTATTATCAATTTCCATTTTTTTTTTTAGGGCGGTGAAGTGATGCAGGAGAGCATTACCTCAAATGTTAGTGAAGACTTAATAACACTGGAGTTTCAAAAAACTGATGGTACTCTGATAACGCAGCTAATTGATTTTCGAAATGTAAGTATTTGCAAATGGGTTTTAACGAACTGTTTTGAAACCACATGTGATTTCATATTATTTAAAGTGATTCAGCCTGAAGTTCATAAAGTTGTTTGGAGTCCTTTTTAATGCCCATTCTTGGCGATTAGTGGAACAATTTACTCGAAGATTAAATTTTGCTTTAAAATGAAACCGACTGACTTGTGGTTGCGATTTACAAAAACATGCTGTCTAAGGCAATGCATTAATAAAAAATGTTAAATTCACATGGTTTCAGGCGATTTTATTAAGATTTTTACTGTGTGTAAGTAAATTTTGTTTGCTGATGTGCTTGAATTACACAACTTTAAACAAAATTTAAGTTTAATTTTTCAAATATTTCCCAAAATTCCAATTAAAAAAATTATCATTATCATTACGACGCAGACTTTGTTGCACGGGGGGGACTACATGTTTGGCCTCTAGCAGTGCCACTGAAGTTTGATTGTTCCGTTCATTCGATTCGAGAAATAAAAAGCAAAACTTTTAAACATGAATTTTCTTCAACACTTTCTTTTCAAAATTTTATGTAAAAATATTTAGAAAAAGTTTAAAAAACTTAATTTTCGTTTAATTACAGGAAATAATAGTGTAAATCTTTCTGTATTTTTCTGTTTTTCTTAGGAGGTGCGCATACTTAAGGCTTTGGTTTTGGGCGAAGAGGAACGGAATCAAAATCTATATCAAGTCATGTGTTTCGTAACGAAGTTTCAAAAAGGAGATTTCATTTCGTCTGATGCCATGGCCAAATTACGACAGAAAAATCCCAGCACCATACGCTCGCCAGAAGAAGACAAAGGCAAAGAAACGTTTATTATGACGTCGTGGGTACATCTCAATCGATCGCAGCCCATAACAAGACATCTAACGAACGTGTGCGGTGAAGCGTTAGATGCCACTTACGTCAGGGATGTCGATTTAAAGGCTTGGTCGGAATTGCCGGGTAAGTAGGTGGTTTTTCTGTATTCTAAGCGACGTCGTTCCTGGCTACGTTGAGTAAAAACTCTTTGTAACAATCAGTTTTCTTGTTCCTCATTTCAAAAAATGGGCTGCCCTAAAATTTGCTCATAACATGTCTATTGAGAAGATTTCTTGTTTTATTCCCAACCTATCTTTGACATCCAGCTCCAATCTTTTACTTTTCTGTGGATACTTTGGAAGCTTCTTCTTCTTATTATGGTTTTCATTCGACACATACTTTCAGGCTCATCTATATCTAGTCTTGAATCAGCCACCGAAAAATTTCCCGTTACCTTATCGTCACGTTGCAACGAAGTCAGCAGCTTATGGGCACCCTGCATTTGTACCTTAGAGACCTGTATCGGTTGGTATCCTTGCGGTCTCAAATACTGTAAAGGTAAGACCAATAATGGCGGCGATTCGTCGGCGGCGGCACAAACAAATTATCGCTGTGGCATTAAGACGTGTCGTAAGTGTTCACAGTTTTCATATTATGTTAGACAAAAACAACAATGCTTGTGGGATGAATGACGAGAGCTGCAACCCAAGTTCTTATTACGAACAATACCAGCATTTAGAACAATGACTACGACTACGACTACGACTACCATTCTTACCTTTAATTATTATACACCAATTAATATTATTAAAACGATTATTCTTTTATGCTCATTGTACAAAATTCGAAAGACAATAAGAATGAAGATGATGAAAAGGATGAACAGCAATTACAACAACAACGGTTTTCTTAGTAATCTCATTCTTTTGAGTTGTTGTATGGTAGAGGAGAAAATACTCAATGTAAAAGTTAATCGACGTTTTATTCATACTCCAATAATATCGTTGTTGTAGCCAACAATGCCCTAGAAATCAGGGTAGGAAGAACGAAGCAACCATCAACATCACAACCACCAGTCTCCTCCCATCCCTTGCCAACCCTTTTGTGGTGCCGAGTGCTTTTTTATTGTAGCGGCAGAAGGTGGCAATCAACGATGTGTTTTTGAAAATCCATTGAAAATGGCAATTTTCTTAAGTGCTTAAGACAACTTGTACTATAAGATGCGGGAATGTGCGTACATGTAAGTGTCTGTATGTAAATAATGTAAATTATTTTTATGTAGGTATTACGAAATTATTATATTTTTTATATAAAATTATCTATTAAATTTTCCTTAATCTAGAACATTTTGCTTCCAAACTGTCTTTGTTTTTTTTTTTTTTAATACAAATTAACAAGCGGACATGCAAGATTTTTTTAATAAAATATAATATTTTATATTTGTTTTGCTTTTTAAAATACTTTGTTTATATTTTAATAACTTTACAAAGGTTTCATAATAAAAAAAAAAAAAAACGGCAACACTCTATTTGCTTGAGGTAAAATATAATTTATTGTATTATTGTTGTGCAAATAATTATTCAAAAAGATTTCTTAAATAAAACTATAACCATATTTTTTTTTGCTATAAGAAAAGATTGATATTTTAGCGAAATTTTTCATACAATAAAAAAAAAACTTCAATATTGTTATTGAAGTGCCATGGAGACGATCAAATAAGGCATCAAGCAGGTGTATGTGTTAATAACGTTGGTTTTGATGCAGAAAAAGTCGTCAATCATCATTTGCAGAAGTTCTATTGCGCTGCGTTCGCTGCGAAATATGTCCTTATCGGGCGATGAGTTATTGTCATTTTCTTATCTTATGAATAACATCATTAGAATTAGATATAATATTAGATGTGAGCAAAAAAATATGCAAATTCACACATATTGATTACTGATAAGATATAAAAAAAAAAAAGAAAATATGAAAATTTACCTGCTTATTACTAAATGTTTTCATCTCGTCGTTCCTAAAAGTGAGAAGGCCTGTCAATGAAACGTAAGACAAATTTTTGTCTGGTCTGCTCATCTGTCCAGCTCTTAAAATTCAAACCAAATTCGCCGCTAAAAGAAAATATCAAGACTTTTTGGGTTTCATCAATCAAAACCGATTGTGTGGCGAACACAACCACAACCCGCACACTTTTGGATCGTCTCCAGGCCCTTTTTAAAATCTACATATATTTTTCTTGTTTTGCGGAAAAAAATATTGTTTGAATTTATTACTTGTATATTTCGCACAAGAAATCGAAAAACTTTTAGTTTTTTGGCTGACGGTTGTCAGATCTTACAATAATATATAAGATCGGATAATGAAAAACTGCCACCAGACGGTAAATTGTCAGTTCAGACGATTTTAAGAAAACTTTGCGATTTCAGTGCCGGACAATTGTTTGATAGTAAATTTATGGGCAAAAAAACCGTCAGCACTCGATCTGTTGCTGGAAATCGCCACAAGACTGAAAGTATCCATATTTGCGGGCAGTGTTGCCAACAGAAATATTTTTCTGGCAATGGTCAGCTTTTTTAAATTTAATCATATCTGACAATGAAGAACGATAATGGCAGGGAAGAGTGTTTTCATTCACAGTATGGTCGGCTTGCAGGGAACTGAATGAGTTTTTTCTAACGTCTTGGCATTGCGAAAATTGGCCGCTCGCTCAAGTGTAAGGCTTTTGTAAGCGCCGTCATCTACTGACCCGACAACCATGACCCCAAACATGGTTTAAGCTTAAGCGTGGAAATTCTTTTCCAACTGCTTAAAACATGTTTTTAGCATTTTTATGACATATTTCGGCGTATATTTCAGGGACTGCCTGTTGTATCTTCTCGTATTTTTATTAGATGGACTTTTGGATACTTGTCTCGCCAATAACACTTATTATTAATAGAACATTTATTTTGAAACACCTTGCCACAAGTTTTCATTGCATTTCGGTTTGCCAAAGTTGCCATTTTCAAATAGAGTTGTTTTTTGTAGCCAATGAAAAGTGGCTTAAATTTATTTGCTTTTCTTCAGTGCATCAATCATTTTCTAATTCCAAAACTTGCATGTCTGAAATTAATATTTCACTTTCAATCATTTTATTTATTAGTTTATTCCTCTTAACAAATCTTTAGTGTTTTTTTTTTCTCTCAAAATGTGGCCTTAGTATCTAAAAAAAAAGAAAAGAAAAGAAAACCAAACAGAAAATATAAAAAATCTCTAAACAAAAATTATAAAACAAAAAGTGTTCAAAAAGCAAATTATTAAACAAAAACAAAAAAGGAGAAACAAACCCTTCAATTCCGAATCTACATATGTTTCAAAGCAAAGAGAAAAATAAATTTAAAAGGAAAAAAAAAAATCCAGAATTTAAAATAAAACCTTGTACTATTTGTTCAAATTTCCAGTTTACTAACAAAAGCCTAAATTAACATTCCCTTAATAAATTCAAATAAAACCGAAAGTTGAATTACCACAAAACAAAAAACAATAAATGAACAATAATATTTATAAAATTTCTACTATAATTAATTACTATTACTACTAACTTAAACTATATACAATAATTATTATAAAACAAAAAGATCCTAAAACTTAAGAGAAAACTAGAAACGAAATTTTATGGTAAATTTATACAGATGAAATAAAACCAAACAAACAAACAAACAAAGAAACAAACAAACCAACAGCTTGGCTTAAGAACTACAACAGTTTCCCTTTTGAAAACACTTATATATATATATATATGGAAAATTTCTTAACCTTTTCCCCATTTATCCTTAAAACTAAACAAACAACAAATTTAACAAATAAAAACCATTTTCTTTACCTTTACCTTTACCTTTAATTAACGTCAACTTGCTCCTTAATAATTTAGGCCATTTCCAAGTTTTTCTATTTTCTTCTTAGATTTAAAGCAGTTAAAATTTTTACATTTTTAATAAAATCCTTTTAATCAAACCCCTAAATCTGGCGCCATTTTGTACATAAAGAAGAAAAGTAAAACAAAAAAACATATTGTAAACTTAATAAATAATAAAATTAAAGTTTAATGTAAACCAAATCCCCCCCGCGTACTGTTAAATTATAAGATTTAGCCAATTAAGTTCAATTTGTGGAAATATGGAAAAAAAAAACAAAAACCAACTTTAATTTAAACTGATTTAATTTTGATTTAAGAACAAATCTATTAAGAAAACACAGAACAAAAAAGAGATTTTTTTAAAATATATATATAAGCGAAAATATATAAACGAAAACGTTCAAGGAGTTTTATTACGTTAAATATCTGTCACTATAGCAAAGAGATACGATTCGAAAGAAAAGGTAGGTTTCGCAAAGCAGCGACGTCTTGCCATGTGATGTGAAAACAAATTCATGCAAATCTTGCTGGCGGTTTCTCTGGAAATGAAAGTTTACAGTCGCCTGCCGATAGTGTTGATAAACGGTAAATCCATTTGGACAGCAGCGAATTGTGATAAGAGCGGCTCCATGGCGGCTGTATTTATGAGAATTCAATTTTAAAAACGATTCGTTTTGAAAAAGTGTCATAAAGCGGTCCTGATCGCCGTTATTCTCTATCACCCAGGTTCTGTAAATCACTTTTTGTCAAAAAATCGCCAAAAGTGTAATTTTCGTCTATTTTGTGTTTTAGAAATCACTTAAATGGTTTATAAAACTAAATTTCATTTTCAAATTATTTCTGGCGATTTTTCCGTTATAGTTTTATGTTCTGTAAATGAATTTTGCTACAAAAAAACGTATTTAAAACAGTTGGCTTTTGAGAGCACGAAAAAAATACTTTTTGAATAAATATATTAAATAGTTTGTTGTAAATAATTTAAATGAGCTAAAAAACGAAATGTAATTAGTAAATAATACGTCAAACATGTTGGCCAGAATTTTGGACACGGTACTCAATTCTAAGATTACAATCATTTCCAATCATTTGTTGTGCGCCCCCCTTTACGAAGTAACGAAGTGCCGTAGCTAATTGTAAACTCACTGGATGGTTGCTTCGGCCACTTTGGTTGATATTTCATTTAACAGCATCAAAAGGCCTTCTTCATTTAATCTAAAATATTCTGTAAATCTTTTTCTTCGTTCAAGATAATTTTCACTACCATTTTAATGGTAACTTCCGATTTCTCTGGTAGGTAAAAAGGATTGGAACGATCCCGAAGTCTTCTCCTCTGCATCCTTTGCATTAGTTCTTTTTCTCTTTCCAACAAGTAAATAGAAATAACCGCAGATTGGTTCATATTAGTAGTTTAAAACACGTTAAAGCTACTAAAAATAATTTTGCACAGAAGTTTAAAATTTTCTTTGTTAATATTTTTAATTGTAAAATGCTTTTGTTAGTGAAATTCATTCACTGTACAACAAAATTTTGTTTTTTCTTAACTTGTTTCAAATAACTTATCAAGACAAAAATCGTTTATGTGGAATTAAAATCAATTTCACTTTCATTTCATGGTGATATGCAGAACCTGGCCGTATATATTTTCTTTACATTTAAATATAACAATCACTTGAAGAAGTACCCTTTATTTGATAGTAAAAAGAATATATATTATATATACATTTTTGTTTGTTTTTAATCAAGTACAGTACAGTTTTCTTTTTAATGTAAAAATAATTGTTTTATGGACGAACAACAACAGAAAATTGCAATAAAAATGCATTTAAAGCCATTAAAATTTATTCGCGTGTTAAAGCACAACTGTATACTTTTAGGCTTGTTGAAGTACTGCATAAAAGAGTAGCATAAAAAAAGGGGTTAATTGAAGGTTAATACTTTTTATTATTTTAAATAAACGCTAAAAGGCATATTAAAGCAATTACAGAAATTAAAACATTTAAAATCAGCGAAAGCCAAGTCTAAATATTGTGCGCTGTATGTCTTTATTAAATTCCATTTAACGGCTTCGCCAGCATTTCCATTTTGTTTTTGTGCGAAACGTCAAACAATTTCCTTTACTCTTCAACCAGCAGGCCTTAGAATTTTGGAAGAACTTATATTTTATACAATATATTTTTGATCATACACACACACAAGCTCCATATGAACTTAAGTCGACACAGAAGAAAAATCGGATGTGAAGAAAGTTTACACACTAGTAGGCACAGAGGCAGGCGCATTCACGCATACAGAAACATGTTTATACTCGTTTGTTCGTTTGTATCGAATTGTTTAAGGAAGTGTAAAGAAACATGTGTTTATTTTTCATTTTAATTTAACAAGACATACTCGTACATGTCTGTATCTACATACAATCACGTTTAAAGGATTTTAAGCAATTGAATGTAGTAGAACAGGAAAGAAAAAATTTGAAGACGGAAAAATTCATACAGAAAGCAAAAAACAATCAAAAGCTTTGAGGTGTTCCCAGGACTTGTTGTCCCAAAAAAAAATAAATAGAAATATATAGATGCAGCTTTAACGGCAGCAACATTTAATTTTAAATTGGGTAAAGTTTTTTTCTGGAAAAGCATTTATGATAAGTGCAAGTGGTGTTCTGGAGTCGCCGAAAACAGCAAACGAAAAAGAACGATTCGATGTTTAAGAAAGCACATTTTTTCATAAGCTAAAAATCGGTAAAATTTAAAATGTTCACAAAAACCTTTTTGTTTTACAACTTTTCTGCGCCCTGTCAATTGATGTCCTAAAATTGACCATATTTTTTTGGTATGAAAAACGAACAAAAAAACGTATTTATTTTTGTTCATCTTGTGAACTTAAACAGAAACTTACACTGGATACCTTGAAGCCACCATGTGAAATATTTAGATGACAGAAGAAAAATTGAACATGAGCTTTCATGAGTTTCCAATTTTTTGCCCTATTTTTACAATTATTTCTGGCTTTATGTTGTCAATTGTTGCTGTCATGGTTTCCTGCAATGCAGTCAATTTTTATGGCAAAGCGTTAAGGTCAAATGCATTAATATATGTATGTATGTATGTATGTATGTCTGTCTGTCTGTCTGTCTGCTACTCACTTCGTTCGTTCGTTCATCTATCTGGCGAATGTTTGTGTGTGATTGCGTCTTTACGTTGGCTGGAGGAAAAACATCATTAATTTATATATATATTGCTAGTCTGTATGTAGTCGTACGTAAGCACAAAAAGCAGAACTCTTTCCTTAACGGAAACTAGAGAAAATAAAAATAAAAAGAAGGCGAAACATGAACGAACATGTTCACATTTGACAGTTTGCTAAATTGAAGACAGTTTTAGTAGTTTTATGTGGGATTACAAGAAAAATAACAGCTTCGTTTGCTACCCACATACATTCAAGGAATAAACTTAAAAAAAGGACATTCTTAAAATTAAGGTTCAAACAGCGATATGACCCCTATTAGGTATTAATTTCTTTGCCCCCTGTTCCGAAGTAGCTGAATGCTCGCCAAGCGAGTGGGTTGAATAGTTTTTTACGACATTCTAGAAGCAACCTTCGTTTTTTTTCTTTTGTTAAATGCACTAAAATTTACACATAAAGAGAAGGAGCGAAATATGAAATATTAATAATTTTAAGAAGCCAAATTAAAGTACTTGTATGTAAAACGTTTTTGATTCAATTTAATTTAATAAATAATTTATTGATTATTGACTTTATATTATCGCGTTCAAGCGGCTATCAAGTAGACACGAACAAATTGCATATTCATAAAGGGCATTGCAGTAAGTGCTTCCCATCGCTGCACTAAAATAATGTTCGATTTTAGTGAGATTTTATACGAATTTTTTTAAGCGCTCGAAAAGTCTTAAGTCTGTGGATATAACAACAGAGAAATATACCCACAAGAATAAGTGTAACGGTGTTAAATTTCGAGATCTTGATGGCCAGTTCTTGTGAAATGATGATGCCGTCGATTCGCTCTAACTTCAATTCGTTCTGTGGGACACTTAGTGTCGTCCTGATGAAGTCTAGGTATTTTTGTTACTATCACCATCCAGTTCAGTCCAAAAGAAGTTGATAATCATGGATCTTGTGGCAGTTCGTTGCACTGGCGAATATCGTTGCTAATGAAATACGGGCCGATGGCAACGTCAGTCAAAAATCTCACATCAAGAAGTGTCGGGGGGATGTATTGCCCTAAGTTCGAGGCATTCCTTACTGAAATTAGAGCCATCGCTAAAGATGATTTTTCCATGATAATTAGAGTCAGTTTTCAACTACAGCAATCCCATCCCGGCAATGTTTGCCATCAACTCGTGACTTCTTAATTAGTTCAGTTCTTTTCAACAATTTTCTCGGATTCTCCTGCTCCTGTTCTGTATGAAATCAATACAAAAAAATTGTTAAGCTCAAGGCAAATAAAAGAAAGAAACTTTTTAAATGAAGAAACAAGAGAAGAAAAACAATTTCCATCTCTGTCTTCTTTGACTTTAACTTTATGTTCAACCAAGAATTTTTCTTTTTAATTGAAAATTAATTACACAAACTTTAACATTTTCATGTGACCGAAAAATATCAGCAAGAGAGAAAAAAACAGTAACAAGACTTTTACATGCGAGTTTCCTTTGCCGCAGTAGATTTATTTTAAGAGCGCAAAGAACCAATAATCAAGACTCTTCAGACGACAAATACCAAGAATCTGCTGTATGACACAGTAAGCAAAACGGCTTTGCTTGCTCAGGCTCTTTCAAAGGAAAGCTGATATTGCCAAGAGTTTTAACCAGAAACCGAAAAGCACCTCAAACAACCAGAACTAATTACGAAGCCAAGCAGCAGCCCAGCCCGAGTGTGTGAAAAGCAGCCTTAAATATTCAAAGAATTGTTTCCTTTTTTATTTCTGCTTGCATCAAATCTCTCTCTTGGGGAGTGGTCGTTGGCTGCATGCAAAGCAGCCCAGGCCACCAACCCGACACTGAGCCATCAAAAAAGTTACATGTTGCATTATTATTATTGTTGCTGCCACTTTGATGACGATAAAGATGGCGGAATTCTCGGTGTCAGGCAGCAATGGCATTGCGCTATTCTCAGCTTGTTTAATTTAATGGAGATTAATTACATTTCAAGTTCTAAAAAAGGAGCAGAAGAAAAAGTTGATGTCACTTTTGCTTTTTTTTTCTCTTAGTGTTGTTTTCGTTTGTTCATAATTGCAAAGCGGAGAAGTTTCAGTTGTAAGTGGATAAGTGGTTGAAGTTGTTGGAAACACAAATTAAAAGCTTAAATTATAAACAGGGTAGTTAGTAGTGGTTGCAGGACATTTTAGTTTGTTTTTTGTTCTTTGACAATTTTGTAGCGCAAAAGTTGTATTTATTTACCCGCTGGGAGTAATTAAACTTTTGGGAGAACGGAAAGCGGACTCTTTGTGAAATTACAATGCAGGAGGTAATAAAGCAAAACAGAATTAAAAGGCTTGGCGCCAAACCGCAAGGAAATAGTTTTGCCTCAAGATTCAAAGCAACGCAAAGTTTTAATTGAAGGTTGAATAAAAGGAATATTTAAAAAAGAAAAATAAAAATTAACATTTTGATGGGACAACTTGATTTTTAACCATTTTTTTTTGACACACTTGCAGGCAGTTGAACTGAGTTTTAATGAGGGTTTGTGTTGGAATAAAGTTGTTGCTGGCAAATGTTTGCTTTCAATATGAATACAAGTTAAATTAACATAACAATGCTAACGATTCTACGTGATTACTGTTTCACATCCGCCATTTTAGTGCGTTAAATTAAACTTTATTTATCTATAAACTAGAATCCAGTCGTTAGACTTTCATTTAAGATTCACACATGAGGCAGGCGCTTGTGTTCCTTCTTAAGTTCTGCGACCAAAATCATAATTCAGAAAAAAAATAATCAAGTTTCAAATATCATTTCTAAAAATTTCATTTCGGCTTCATGTGCTTTTCGAAGACTATATTTCTGTTCGTAAATTTTTAAAACAAAAGACGTGGCAGAAAATCTTTCAACAAAGAAACAAGAATAATGCCTTGCAGCCAAGCTGTGAAAAACAGTATCCTGCTCGTGTAGGCAATCCGTAACTTATTCACGTTGTTGGATAAATAATAAGTTTTGTCATTAAAGGTAAAACGTGTATTCGTTCGTACTTTCCTTGTCTCATTTTTATGTCTTTAATTTAACACTTTAAGCTCTACGGAATTTTATATGAAATATAATTTTGCGTTCTTTTTTTTGCTATAGAATTGTTTATCACAAAACCATTTTCAAACTTAGAATAGAAAATAATTTAAGCTGCACTATGGGATGATTTTTTTTGTTCTGCTTGACAAAGTGTAAATTGCAAACATATTTCGGGGCAGTTGGGTGGGTGTTTGGTTCAACAAACATAAATTGTTGTACCACACCTGAACATTTTGCCCAAATCAAAGAACTGCTTGCTGTAATGAACGAAGAGTTCCCATAAAAACTTATTAGCAATCACAAACATTTGTTGTTTAAACTTTTTCAAAATTTCTCATGTTTTGTGATACGAGTGTAATGGGGCGCTTTTCCGGTGCTTACAGTGGCCCACCGACATGACGTACCTTCTGCGGCCCAAAGTTCATAAAACAAACTTTCGAATTTTTAGAAAGCCATAAATTTTCCTTAAACATTTTTTAGCTTTTCATATATTTTGTATCTATAGAAAATTTTTATTATTAATAAATTTTGTATAGAAAATTTTTGTTACCGTTGCTTTTTGCTAAAGAAAGCTTTTGTTGTTGATAATTTTTTTTGTTGAGAAAATTTTTGATATCCATAAATTTCTTAAAGCCATAAGATTTTTATAGAAAATTTACTGTTCTTTTTTTTTAAGAAAAATTTTGAAAATATGTGTTTTTAAGAAATGTTGATAAATTTTCCAAAAAAAAAAAAAAAAATTGTAATCGATAAGTTTTCTACAGAAAATGTATTTTGTTTTACCAACAAATATTCGTTTTAGAAAGTTATTGTTATCGTGAAATTTTCTATCGTTTGTTTTTTTCACTTTTATATTTGGAAATAAATTTTTGGCCATCTGCGGAGTTTGTGTACATTTGTTTTTTTTTTATTAAACTACAGCAACGGCGAGCTTAGAAAGTTTCTGTTGAGGCCATTTTTGAGCTGGATTGTCGTTGTTTCTCGTCAGCGAGAAATTGTCTATTGAAAACATTTTATATTTAAGATGAGTAATTTTAGTCTTACAACATCTTGTTATCGAAAACTGTGTATGAACCAGAAAAACGTATCATCAAGAAATTTTTCCAAGTCATACATCTATTGTAGTTTGTAGTGATGATTTTCGAGTGTTCACTGTTTTGTCATTGTTGATTGCAGGACTTCATTGTTGTCTGAATCCCCAAGACGTCATACCCTGCGTTTGCTTCTATTCCAGTGATTCATTTGAAACCACTTACAGTTCTCACAGCTACGGACTGTAGAGAAATTGAAATTAGTATCACTTTTGCGCGCGTGTGTGCGTGTGTGTGTTTATTTTTTCGTATCTCTTAAATTAAAACTCTTCTTTCTTTTGTGTTCTTTTCAAACACATCTCCTGTTGTTCATAAACTCAGGTAACTTTGCCCCAGCCGTACCAGAGCATCCACAGAGCAGCGGCAAATACGAAATATGTAAATTGAATAATAAATTTCATTAAAATGCAGCAAATAATGTAGTGCCAAATTTCTAACAAGTTTAGAGGTTGTTGCGGTTGGAACAGCTTGTAACACGAATATTGTCTACAACTGTATCATTTTAATGTACTTTTCTATGTTATTGTGTGCCTGTGTGTGTTTTATTTTTAATTAATTTCTTTTTTGCTGGCTAAAAGGTCAAGTTATCTGCTTGCAAATTTTGGGGAGCAAAATAGTTAACATTTAAATGCACTTCCAGAGTTCTGTAATCGTGCAATTAAATGATCTTTAAATTGGTTGGTTATATTGTAATTACGGGTGTGTAAGAGTCAGTCAATTGATGCTTTGTTTTAACAATCTCAAATTATGTTTTAGGATATTCGTAAGATTTTTTTTCTGCCTGAAATTTATTTTGAAAGGTGGATGGCGAAAGGAAGTTGTCCTTGGGAGTTATAATTGTTAACTGAAAACTTGAACGAATATAAGAAAGCCCTGCCCTTTAAGTGGTTGTTATTTCTCACCCAGTAAAAGACTTTTATTTAATTGAAAGATATTTTCATATTTGCTGCCCTCCCCTCCCTTCCTCCTTCTAAAACGATTTAATACACTTGTTTATATTTTTGAAATAAATATAGACACTTGAAGCTGTTGTACAGAGCCAGGGGAGGAGGCAAGCAGAGAAAAAGAGACAGAGAGAGTGAGAGAAAAAAACGTCACGTTACAGATATTTACATTTGAAATATGAATTCAGTTCAAGGTTTTCTGGTTAAAAAAATTCGTTGTATATGAGTTTTGTATCTTTTACAAGCTGTGTGTGGTTGTTGCTTGTTGTAGCAGAATACTACTAAACTTGTCAGTTTGTGCGTGTGTTTTTTCCTTGTTGGATTTCAACACATGAAATCTGAATAGAAATACATATGATTTTTAAGAGTTTGACATATATTTTTCTAGTTTTTCTCTTTTTCTTTTGCAAATGTGTAGCCCTTTATTGAAGTAATGATGTTAAGTGTGCTGTTGATGACAGTGACTAGAAGTTGTTATATGATAAAAATGATTTTCTAAGGGTTTTAATAGTTCACTCGAAGAGGATTGAACTATTTAAATGAATGACAATTTGAAAATAGTCTAGTGGAACATTTTTAATTACATTAGATTATGTTGTACAGCAAAAAAAAAAAAAAGAAAAAAAAATTAGTTTTCAGTGCTTTTGATTGAATTACTGCAAATTAAAACAGATTTTACTAGACCTACTTTTTATTTTGCTAAATGAAACCACTAAATGCATGAAAAATAGTTCATTTTTCATACTCCTTTTCTCATCTTTATTCAATAAATAATAATTATTATCTTTTGCTCTACTTGTATGTTTTTCATTGTATCCTTTTTTGTCTTCGTTTTGCCTCAAAAAGCTAATATATCGCCAGCGTAGTGGCAACACCCCTTAAACACAATTTTTACTGTTTCACAATAGAAAAGAAATATTGTATAAGAATAAATAAATTTTTGGCAATTAAATACTAGATACTTAAAATTTATTTAATGAGCGTAAATTGGGCGGATTATGTACACATTCGCTATATCAAAGCATACGTAAGTAATTTTAATTTAGCAACTTGGTTTGGCATTTCAGCTAACGATATTGTCAAAACAAGTAAAAATAGTTAGAAAAGAAGTGCATTGCAGGGGTGCCCCTTTATTAAATCTTTTCTATTTTGTTTTTTTATTTGTAGCTGTCATTCAACTTTTTTCAAAATGTTCCTGGTTTAGGATATATCTTTTTCAAAAAGATACTTCTTTCAAAAAAGCACTTTTTTGTAATAAAACTTTTTTCAAAAGGGATGTTTTTCAAGGTAAGACTGTTGACTAGTACTTTTTTGAAAAGTTGCATTTTTCAAAGGTTTTTATTCTAAATGTATTTATTCAGAAGATGTAAAATTTTAAAAGGTCCTTTTTTTAAAAGGTACTTTTTTTAAAAGGTCCTTTTTTTAAAAGGTCCTTTTTTAAAAAGGTCCTTTTTTAAAAAGGTCCTTTTTTTAAAAGGTACTTTTTTTTAAAAGGTCCTTTTTTTAAAAGGTACTGTTTTAAAAGGTATTTGCAAAAAACAATTTTTTATAACCTTCTCTTTTTAACAGCTAGCTTTTTAAAAGGTACTTTTTTCAAAAAGGTACTTGATTCAAAAAGGTACTTTCTCGAAAGGTACTTTTTTCCAAAAAAATATACATTTTGCAAGCGAGTCTTTAATACATTCACAACCATTTGATAAGATTGTCTTTGGCAAACATTTTGTGAAAAAGAAATTGTCCCAAAATTAGTCTTTTCCGCGGCTAAATTGTTTTGTTCTTTTTTGCATATATTGTTTTTTAATTAAATTTTTAAATAAAAAAACACATACATAAATGTTTTCTTATTCCAATAATTTCCTTAATTAAACCTTTTTTTTTTGTCAAAAAGCAAATTTTAACAATTTTTGTTTCATTAAGTTCTTAAAAGGAACTTTTTGAAAACTCTAATTCTTGAAGGTTCTTGTTTTGAAAACAGGAACTTCATTTAATATTTACAGACGTCAACTTTCTGTTCACAATATTGAGTGTCCTTTTAAAGACTACATCCCGCAGTAAATACACCTTTCTAATCATTGTGACACCTTCCTGTTGGCGGTTGGGGTCAGGAAATTGCCCACGTTAAATAACGAACAGGTTTTGCCCAACAATTTTATTTATTTGTTTTTTTTTTTTAAATATTTTTTATTTGTCATGAAACTAAAAGTGAGACGTTAGTTTCAAATGTCAACATGTCATTTCCAGACTTTTTTGTAACACACAGCCACCGACACAATGAACACAACAACAACAACAACCACAAAAACAACAAAACAAAAACAATAACTTGATAAATTTTTGATTTGAAGAAACAGTTTACAGCAAATAACTCACTTTTTTTTTATTGTATTGTTATTTCTTCCACAAATTTAAGTCATTTGCATATTCCTAATTTATTGTTCTTTTCTACTTTTTAATTGAACTTCTTATTTGCACAAACTAAATAAGGAATGTGAATGCAATACCTACCGAATCCATGAGCAATCAAGTAAATACAAAAATATCAAACCGGTACAAAACAAACACACACACACACACACACAAGTGACACAAACATTCAAGAATGCATCCAAATTGACCAAAAACAAATTCACTTCTCTTTCACTTATCTTCGTTAAATGTGCCCATAATAGTTGAACAAGATGCTAAAAATAGAAAACTTTGGACTCCATAACAATGGACGAGCAAGTAACCAATAAGTCGTACAACCCAGTGGAGCCTGAACATTCACACAACTACAACTACAAAGTGTTTAATATTATGATTGCTTTATCAATACTTCCTTCCGGTTGAAAAGAATGTGCAGAGCACTCGTACTCGTGCTCGTATGTGAGAACGTCTGTGGGTGTGTGTGAGTGTGAGTGTGAGTGCGAGCTGAGTTGAGTTGAATAAATGCAAATTTAACTGAATGTTCCTAAATGCAGTATGAAGTAGTTTGTTTTGTGTTCGTTTATGGGTATATAGATTTTATTTAGTTTAAATAAAAAAGAAAGTACATGTTCCAGCAAAGCTTTGATACGAAAATTTATTGTGGGAATGAAAAAATTATTTCTTGACTGTCAGTTGTAGTGTTTCCCAACAATATAACCGAAATGATTTCTTCAAAGGAGGGTGTGTGAATACACACTTTTGGAACAGGTTAAGCTTTCACAAATACAAATGTCTATTTTTTTAACTATTCATGCACAAAAAATGAGACTTTGAAACTTTTTCAATTTATAATTTGTAACACCAGTTTGGAAGGTACCTTAAAATAGCACTTTTTCAAAAAGTCATAACTTTCAACTGGTACCTTTTCAAAACTATTCTTTCGCGGTTACTTTGCAAAGGACACACTTTTGCAAAGATTTTTGTTTCTTTACCTGTAAGAATGTTTTAGATCAGTTCTGTGGTCAGTTTTAAAAACTTCTCGTTTCAAATTTCTTTGCAGTTGTCTTTATAGAAATGTTTGTTGTATGCGGAAATATATGTTTTCCCTGTTTTACATGATTTCATGTTTAAAATAAACTCGGACAAAATCAAACATCGGACCAGCAGGCAGAACTAACAGGCGTGAAGCCAGCATGAATGAAAGAAAGAAAAAACTGAACTAAAACACTGCATCGAATTGGTCAAGTACGTTTTGCACATTCTTTGTGTTTGTTTAAGTTGTTTTTTTATGTTGTAGCTACATTTCTTCATGTTGCAATAATGATGTATGATATTTCCATATCTAACGACAGTTTTGTCAAATGACACAATAAGTTATCTTTACAAAAGGATGAAAAGAGAGAGAGAGAGAGAGAGAGAGAGAGAGAGTGCGAGCAGCAGAAACAAGACGGAAAAAAATAAAACATTCAACAGAAACTCCTGAATTGAAAAGTTGAATGCAAATTCATTTGGAAACTGATGGTTACATGTGAGCAAATAAAATGTGCTTTAGAAGGGAACAAATAAAAAAAAAAAAAAAGAAGGGAAAAAAGCAAACAAAATGGCAAGAGTGGAAAAAATGTTTGAAATATTTTAAAACATGTCTACAACATTCGATTGCAGGTTGCAGTTGGAGCAAAATTCTTGTGTAAATTGTGCTGGTTAATTTCATTGGAAAATCTAAGGGCTGCAAGTATTTGGTATGCATTGTTTACTCCTTAAGGACTTCAATAGGAAGACAAATACATTTGATTGAATTGTGTGCAGAATATTAGTACACACTTCACTACCACGTGGTGTGTGTGTTTTTGTGCCGGATAAATAGAGTTGGTAGTATAAAATGAAGAGATTTACTTTCTTTATTTGCAATCATTTGTTTCAATCAAAGTACATGAAGAATGGAAAACAAAGAAAACATGGAGAAAGCAAAAATGTACATTAAACAAAACTACTAGAGATCTGTGCATGTGCGTAAATAATTCCTTTCAGGAGTCGATATGATTTTTATTTAAAGGCTTAAATATAAGACAAACAACTTTTTGTATTAAAAAAACATAAATTGAAAATCGACCAATAATTATTTTGTTATACATAATTTTATTCTATTTATAGACAAAAATATAGTTAAGTTGTAAATTGTTAGCTTTTAATGAGAAGCTAAAAAATCACTATAGAAATTATAATTTTTCTAAAGAATAAAAGAAATTTTTCTTTGGAATTTCTGTAAAAAAATTATGTTATCGATGATCTTTCAAATGCCATCAGAAACTTTTCTTTCTGTTAAATTGTTTAAGAAACAGTCATCGTTACGTTTTTCATGGAAAAATAAAGTTGGCGATAGTTTTACTCTTTTATTATTAAAAAGAAAATGTTCAAATATAAACTTTTTTTAGAGAAAAACGAAGTGATCGATAACTCTATGGCTTTCTTGAAAAAGTTATTAAAATCTTTTCGTTTCTACAGAATTGTTAATTTTTCCAAAGAGAAATAAAGTTATCGGAGAAAAATAAAGCTTTTCGTTTGTAAAGAAAAGTTTCTTCTGATATTTGCTTTGCATAAAAGCGTTAACGATAACTTTTCTGTTAAAAAATTAAGTTATCGATAATATTTTTTTGTAGAAAAATAATGCAATCGATAATATTTTTACAGAAAATTAAATTCAATAGCAAAACTAAAGTTATCGATAACTTTCATAAGAAAATAATCGATAATTTTTCGGCAGAATATCCAACTAATCGAAAACTTTTCATAGATATTCTTTGTAAAACAAATACTTTTAGTTAAATCTTCATAAGAATACAAATCTTTCATACATTTTCTACAATGAAATGTGAAGGTTTCGATAGCATTTCTTAACCGTTATAATTGCATCTTCACTAACATTCCATAAAATATAGATTGACTCGGACAGTTAAAACAAGAAAATTGAAAAATTCTTCGCGTAGTAGGTGTAAAATTCTTACACACACACACATTTTATGCTGATTTCGTAGGGACTTTTTGTAAATTTGTGTCAGTGTTCTGTTCATGTTGTTAAAAAAACACTGTTCAAATATACGGCCCCTGGTCTATCAAATATGGATAAATAAAAATTCCATTTCTTTTACAAATAAATTCAATTTATTAATAAAAAGAAAAAGCCAAATTGAGTTCTTATAAATTTACAGAATATTTGTGCTGTCCCACTCTTGATGCGTATTTTGTTAGTCCTGTTTCTTGCAAGTTTTTCTTTTGCCAATATAAGTTTAAAATGTTACATAGAAGTTGTATTTGTGTGTGTGTGTGTGTGTGTGTGTGGTTTATGAATAAGTTTTGTTACAAAAAGTCATACAATAATTCTTTTGCAATTTTATCATATATCTGCATCCATACATATTTTTCCAACAAGCATAAAGGGTGATTCATCGCTGGATATTTAAACAAATTGTCACTCTCCACCAGTCCAGATTAATACCAAAACCAAGATTGCATCAAAAGAGTTTAATATTTGGCGGTTTTGAGAATTTAATTTTTTTTTTGAAAACATCATTTTGTAAATATTTATATAACAGCAACAAAACACATATTTGATCAAAAAGTGCTCTTAAGAAGTGCACCATATTCTACATGCGACTTAATCGAGTGTAGCTGTACAATATCTCATGGGCTTTCATTAAAAAAAATTAAAGTCATAAAATAGAATTTGTTTCGTTTTGCAAACATTTAATAGTTCGATGTAAGAAGTAAGTTATCGATAAAATTTCTTGGGAAAACTAACGCAATCGATAAATTTACTGTCAAAGAATTGTAATACGGAAAATTTTTCCCAGAAAAAAAAAACAATAAATAAGTTTTCGGTGCGAAAGTGTAAAGTTATTCATAACTATTGTAAAGAAAAATTAAGTTATCGATAACTTTGCTACAGAAGAGTAACGACGTTGATAATTAATGTCTAATTTATCTGTAATATTTTGGTACAAAATTGAAGTTATTGAGAGTTTTTCTTTTGAATATCCATTTAAGTGAGAGGTAAATTTACTATATATGTATAAATTAATGAATGGAAAAGTGAAACGAACGGTTTCTTAACAAATTCAACAGTTCTCGTTTACAGTTTTTTAAGGACATTTTTTTATTTAAAAATACAGTATTAAAATAAAATATAATAATATAAATATTAAAGTATTTTGTTTCTGATAAGAATTGAAATAAATCGTTGGTTCAATGGCACATGATGTTATGACATCATACATAAATACTAAAATTAAACATAACCTGTTCTACATGGAAGCCTGGAGTTATTCTTTCACAAAATATTTATTTTATTTCTACATTTGTAATGTATAAAAAATATATTTTCTGGAGTTTTAACAGTAAATGTATTTCAAAGAATTATTATTTCTTTCAGTTTGCGAAGGTTTATTTTGAAATTTGGCTGCCTTTTGCTTAATTTAATTTTTATAAGAACACAAAGAATTTATTTTCTATTTATAAAATTTTAATAATTTTTTTTCTTGCTAACAGCATAGTTTTTTTAGTTATTAAAAAGTAAAAACTGAATAATATGGCTACATAAATATAATAAGAGGTTGAGTTAAAAATAAGGGGGTTCTGTTTATTTTTCTTATTTTATTTGTTATTTCGCTGCCAAACGAGAGAATATATTTTTTTTTTGTCAAAGCAAACTACTTGTATATTTAAAAAGCACCAAAATGAAACTTTTCTTCAAAGTACGAAACAAAATGTACTATCTCCAATAAAAGCGGATATTTCCTTTGTATTTTTGCCAGCAAAAATTTATGGGAGAATTTTTTCCGTCCTGTTCAAGGAAAAATTACAGCAGCATTTAAATTTCTTAAATTTTGTCCAATTCAATGTCACTTGCTTAATATCCTTCCTCAAACGTATGAACAATAAGGCTCAGTTGAAACTCTGTACAATCGATTTCATTATCATGTTTGTTGTAGTGGCATAAAATATGAAGAAATGTATTACACATTAGGAAATATTTATGCCATTAAAAATTTATGATTTATATATCCTTTGTTAGCGCCTTTTAAACGATTTATTTCGATTTAAAACCCTAAATGTCAACATACTAGTGGACTGTAGAAACTGTGTAATAAAAAACCAGTTAAACAGCTGCTTGACATCAGCTAGCGTGGACATGCTACCATATACTTTGCAAAGCAATGTTATGCTGGACATTAATAGAGTCGTGAAGAGGATGATACCACAGAAACTTACTTGTATGTGTAAATATATCCTTTGGGATGGGATTCGTGCCACCAGTTATTGCCCAGAACGGGAGCTGAGATGTTGTGCGAACGAATCTAACGACCAGGTCTTAAGAAAACTATTTTAATTCCAGTCAATTTTACAGAAACTTCTAGGCTTTAAATAATAAACAATACTAAGAATAAGTTGAATATATGTAAGTATGTATTTTTATTTAACTCAAGCCCATCCATCTTAATATGTTTCTGGCGGAAACAAGCTTTCACGAAATATGTATGTACGTTAGTTTCAGTTGCTTTAGTCCCAGCAAAATGCATTTTCCAAATTATGGCTGGCCATTAATTTCATTTATTTCGACTTCCTTCACATAAAAGAATAATCGTCATTAAAAATTCCCACTTGTTGTAAGCGTGTGTGTGTGTGTATTGGTTTTAAAAAATTACTGCTGTTGATGCAGTGGGAACAGTGGGAATTTGTTGCTCTGTTTATGTTGGTTTGTGACCAACAATTTTCATTAAATATTTGTCTTTCATATTAAGCTGAGCAAGAAATGTAAAAATAATATGTATGTGTGTATATGGAAGTATGTAGAATGTATGTAGAAGTATGCATATGTATGTATGTGCATAACATAACAACTGCTAACAAAAAATAAGTAAAAACACACCATCATTTTAATATAAAACACACATCAGGTTATAAAGAGAAAGAGTGAGAGAGACGAATAAAAAACTTTAAATCAACAAACATTTAATCCCAGCCAGAAACAAAAGAGTCCAACCAACCATCAACTATCAAACAACAAAATATCAACAACTGCACAACTGCTGCAATAAAGCAAACAGAGTAACATTAAAATGAAAAGAAAAAAAATAAAAAAAAACGAATATTAAACAAAAACAAGCAAATAAAAATAATACAGGATAAAACAACAACAGGATTTCGAAATAAAATAAAAAAAAAAGGAAAATAAACTGCGAAGCCATTTGTCCTCTCAAGAGAAAAATTAATAATAACAAATGCAAACAATAATAAACAATGTGAGGCGTAAGCATGTACGTGTGTGTGTGTGTGTGTGTGTGTGTGTGTGTTTATGTGTGTGTGTGTGTATGTCTGTTGGAATAAACGGTAAGTACTCGTAGTGTAAAGGAAAATAAATTGAAGTTGCACCGTGTGTAGTTGCAAGGGCAAGCATGTAAAGGACTCTTACAAAATGGATTTACTTGTGGTATATGAAAACTAATGAGCAGCGAGTCGCCAAAGAGGGTTAAACTTTATTCCTTAAAATGATTAGTAATGCACTGTAAAAAAAAACCCGGAACAAGGTTTTAAGCCAACATTTTTGTAGCTTTAATTATATAATTTTTTTTCATATTTTGTTAAATGAAAAATTATGCAGCTGCAGTACAAGCATCCTTTCAATGTGAATAAACTTAAATTTTGTGGCGTTTTATCGTGACAGCTCAACAACCAAACCAAAACAAGAGCGGAAATCGTCAACGCTAAAGCGGCATAACTAAAGAAGAGAGAATATAAAATGTGTATGAATATGAAAAGTTTTAACAGCTAGAAAACGCCTGCCGCCCTTGTTTAGTTATGAGTGTAACGCGGGCTAAGATGAATAAGTGTTTTAGGGATATTTCTACAAAAAACCAAAACACTTTATTTGAGCTTAAATTGCAAATAAACCAAAAATACAAAAAAACAAATGTCAATAATGCGTACAAAATAACGCAGACAAATATTTAAAATTTCACTTAAGCTGTTATGATAAAGTGAGACAGAAATATTGTTGTAATTAATTTTGAAGCATAAAATCCTAAATGGAAATTTCTATCAATAAATATGGCAAATAAAATGACATCAACATTTTTTTATGCTCGTATAAAATTCTAAATTGAAAGATTATATTAATAAGCATGAAAAACAAAATATGTGGGCAAAAGGTAAAGGAAATAATTTGCGTGCTGTGACACTTTGACGGCGGCTAATTGTATATGTGTTTCGTATCTCTGGTGGCCAGAAGGCTAAAATGAGGGATATTTTTCTTTTGTGGCGAGTTCAAATTGCTACCAGAGTACCAAGTCATGGTGTCGGGGTGGCTGATCCAAAAGGATAAGCGGCCACAAATCGATACAATTATATTTTCTGCTTTCATAATACGAGTGCAAAAGATTTTAAAACCTCCCATTTTTTGTTTTAGTTTTGTATGTTTGTTTAAGTGAAAGTCGATATCGGAGTATGCCAGATGTGCTGTTTCCCATGCCAAGAAATTGACTCATGCAGCCAACTTTTATAATACAATACTTTGTCTATGGCATGCGTTTTATGTCACGTCATGATATACAGTACCAAAAGTTTTAATAAGAGTTTATTAGGCTATTAAATAAACCCAAACTTGAACGTTTTTATACTCAAAGCGCTCTATTCTCACAGCTTGATAATGAATTATCGTTTACAAACTCGAATGAAACTGTATGCTTTTAATGTAGGATGATAACAGGAACATGAATCATCTTATGAAACTCTAGTTTCCTTTTCAATATGAAAAGCAAGAAATCTCATTTTGATCACTCGGACTAATGTCTTGTTTTTTGTGACAATTCGTCCTAATTTGGTAGTATATATCTTGCCAATTGAAGTTATTTCATTATTCTTTTAGTACTGCGTCATATGGTTTTAAACATTGTTCTATTTTTGAATCAAAATCTTAATATATTAAACTAAAATTTGCTTCTTGCATTTGAAAAATGTTCTAATTCTTCTCTTCCTACTAAATATTCTTTACTCTGCACAAAAATATTTAAGATTAAATATTGCTTTTGCCAATTTTTAATCAAATACTTATGATTCTATTTTTATTTGCCGGGGCTTATAGAAAAAAAAAACTGCAACATGCAAAAAATAAATACTATAGCATTGAAGAGCTTCAGGCACAAATAGAAAAATCAATAATTGTGAATTTTTTATGTTCTGCAAACAGTTTTCTGTCTAACGACAAACTTCAAGAGAGGAACGGGGAAATCAAAGTGATATATTAAGTATAAAAATTCAGGCTTATACAGTAGACGCTACCTAAAACGAACAAGCACTTAAGATTATATAGTGACAGAAATATAGAAGATTTCAAGTAAATGTAAATGTGACGAGTACTACAGCATTATTTTTTAAACATTATTTTTTAAATTAAGAACGAAATATGTATATAACTGGTTGTTTGGTGTGTACGTTTCCACTTTTCTTATTTGCATATAAAACTAAAAGTTTGAATATATTTTTCAAAAGTTTTCAAGTCAACTGAGGAGTAGCGTTACACTTGAGCAATACTGGCATATAGACAGCTGGAAAACATTTTTCATCAAACGACATAAAATATCCATTAACGTTTGCAGTTTTGAAAGCAAAAAAAAAAATACTTATATTCGTACAATAAATAATGTTAACTGTTGTGGACGGTAGCCCAAATAAAGGGTTTTTCAAAAAGTGGTTAAATTTTGCTCATTTTTATAACTATTTTCTTGATTTTTAGAAGGTTAAACAAAATTCTTGAATACACAAAAGCAATTGAATTTAGAAATATTAATTTAAATAATTGCAGCAAAGCTTGTGCCACTCTGTAATACGAGTGTGTTTTCTTATTTATTAATTTATTGAAAGAATTTCATGATAAAATTCTAAGTTTTTTTTTGTAGAAGTTTCTTGCTGTGCCAAGAAAACCTTAAAGTTTTATTGACTGAAATAGGAAGTCAATTAAGCTGCTGCTGGACAACTGCGAATCTTCTGATCATTTATTTTTCGATTTATTTTTTTTTAAATTTTTTTTAAAAGTTTTAAAATAAAAAACGTTATAGAAATTTGGTTTATAAAAAAACCATGTGCTTAAATTTAATTTTTGTTTATACCCAAATCGTGTGTTGGTATTAACGAAACTTTACTGTAAATCCGTTTTAAGAGCTTTTCTACCTATACAACGGCACAGTTGCAAGCATTCAAAGACAGTGGGGAAACATCTCTTTTTATGGAATCATTGGGGGGGGGGGGGGGGGAAATTGTATAAAACATATTTGATGTTCATTTTCATGTCATTTTCAATAGAAATATAAGCAAATATTGCATCCTTTAAGGATACAAATGAAAGAGTAACAAAGCAAAACAAAGCAGAGGCGGCAGAAAAATGTTAATAGTTTATTAAAAAAAAGAAAATAAAAGATTCATTTACATCAAGCATGATTATAAAACTACTCTACTTTAGAATTTATCTAATGCTTATGAGCGTGTGCTTGTGTGTGTGTGTGTGTGTGTGTGTGTTTGTTGCTATTATACGTATGTATGTATGTATGTAAATGTGTCATAGATATCTTAAACATAATAACGCTTTTTAACAAAACTTTCGCACACATAAACACAAATATGTACATACGTTGAATTACAACAAACCCTTGTACAATTCTATAAACAAATACGAGTACATGCATGTGCATGCTGGCATGCATGTAAATATGTGCGTGTGTGTGTGTGTAGATGTGTGCATTCATAATGTCACAACAAAACTGAGCATCAAGTCAACAAGCCGCTCCATAAACTCGTTCATGATAATGTGCAACGTCTGCATGCACTCGTGTTTCCATAAAACTGTAACTATAAATAAGAGCGTGTGTGTTTTATTTAGAACACGCTTGAGTTGTAGTTCGGCTCTTAAACTACTTTAAATTGATGAATATGCAACTTTTAATGATATGTCGACTTCGGGTAAATGCACAAACGATGCATACGATGCTGCAACAACAGCCAAAGCAAAAAACATAAAATGATACGCAGCATTGAAAATAATGATAAGCCACATCTTTGAGCAATTTACATGCATGACAGCCAAATGGATGCAAGCGCCATCTTTTTCAATATTTTCTTTCTCGTTTTTTCATATCTTGTTGTTGAGTTAATTTTGAGTTTAATTTTTAATAGCAATAGCAAGAGAGCGAAGTCATTCGCTGAATAAGACCACATCATTTCTGGCGTCCACAAGACCTTAAAAGTGGTTAAAAAAAAAATTCATTTAGATCGAGAAAAACTATAACAACGCAATAACAGACAAATACATATGTACATGTATTATTGTATAAAAAATATTATAAAAGTATAAAAAAGGTTTCGTGACAGCGGTTTAGCTTGATGATTTTATACAGATTGTGAATAACACGAACAAAATTTATGAAAATGTTGTTTAGCACTCATTCAATTATTTCGAAAAATTTGTCTGGAAAATCAAAGCTGCCGCCTATAAAGAAACAGGCATCTCAATTCCAATTTGTCGTGAATTTAAGCCAATTCCAGCTGAGAGTTCTTTGTAAGTTCTCTCTGATGGAGAGTGTCTTCAAAGTAAAGTCCTCACGTTTGGTGGTTAAGAAATCATTTAAATTGCCAAAGCATTTTAATTTAGTTAATCACGGTCTGTGGAGCGTGATAGTCTTACAAATCAAAAAAAAAAATATTTGGGAGACTTAATGAATGCCTGACATTTAAAATCATCAACGGTTGCATATTTCGTTTGAAGGCACTCAAGGTTTTGTGGTGTAAAGTTCTAACCGGAATGATTTCAGCAGAGATTCTGTATAACCTGGAGTCATTTATCCAGTTTATTTCGTCTAGTTTTGAAAGCTGGCAGGAAGACTTGCACTTGGGCTCTAATTTGTGTTTGACAGACAAAATAAACGAAATTGTTTTTGAACAGACTTAATGTCTTACGAATGACGTGTACAATCGCTTAGTTATTGTAGGACCATTAAATTCCCTAGCCCAACGTTCGGTGAACGCGAGCACACCATGAGCTTTATTCGCCATCATGATCCTATATTTGTTAGTACTTAATTTACAGTAAAGGAGAGCACCTAATCCAGAAACTCTGTAGGTTATACAAGTTGATCATCATCGTGCCAATTACGAATCTATCTCTCGCTCTCTCTGAGAGAGAGTTAATTTTGGTCCAGACAAACAATGAGTGCATCCAACTTTAGAAAACTGACTTGTCGCTTAAATGTGGCATTTCCAACATTGTTTTTGGCCTAAAGGTTGCAGCAAAAAACAAAAAATTACTAGTAGTTCGTCATTAAAATATAATTTGATCAAGTAATTTGTGCAAATGGAATTGATTCTAATGTTCCTAAGAGCCGGCGTTGTTGTTGTTTTTTTATATCATGAAATTTCACGTACTTGCTTTTGATATAATTTTTTAAAATTCAACCTTAAACACAAACACTTTCTTAATGGCTTTCGTTTAGGGTTTTAAAGTTCCTTCAAGTGATACTCTCACCTGTAGCACTCACTCACTGTAGCATTGCATGAAATCTATTATATATATAGAGGTGTACGTGGTTGTTGCCAGACCGAATAGGTCTGACACCGTCACAGTAAATACCCATGAATATAACAAAAGCTAAACTTTGTACTTTATACCGAATATAACTTTAGAGAGGCAAAACTAGAGCACCAATGAGTTATTGAATTTCTGATAGCGAAATTTCGAAATTTGACGAGGCTTTTGCCAACAATAAATAAATAAACATAAATCAAGTGATTTTTTTGCCAAATCGAAATACCACAGATCTGTATGCCTGACAAAACTTTACTAAAGCTTGAAACCAAATCAATTAGTATGAAAGATAAACATTAAAACTTGTTTTATTTAAATCTGGCCTTTCCTTTATCCAGCATTAACACCTGAGAGCACCTTCATGAAAGTTTAGTTTTTATAATATTAATTGAAATTTCAAAGAACACGACTTTCTGAAAAATGTCCTGTTCGTGCCCATGGAAAAGTGGAAAAAATGTCTTCAAAGTTAAGAGCAGAAAAAATTGTTATACTCATGAAACGAACGAACAAAAATGTAACTTAATTTTGTTTCCATGGTGTTGTTTTTTTTTTTTTTTAATAACAATTCAGAGTTGTCAAGTAGAACAGAATTATTGTTGTAAAATTTTTAAGAAGATGTTATAGAAATTCAATAATTTATTTTTAAATACACACAAAAGAGTTTAAATGTATAATTATTATTTTACTGCCACTAATTTTTGATTGCGCATAAGTTTTTGTAGGCGGCAACAGTGTTTATGTCTTTGTCATTTTGCTTTCTAGAAGTGTAAAAAACTTTGTTTCTTGCGTTGGTGCTTCCGTTTTCAAGAAACTGTACAAAGTACAAATGTTCTAATAAAACAGATAATTGAATATAATTAAGGAATTGAAGTAAATTAAAAAAATCGTTTTAGTTCTTTTCTTAAGTCTCTATTAAAAATCGTAATATATCAGATTCTTTAAATCGTCAAAATGACAACAAGTCCGGCAACCGTGTGTAAACAGCTTATAAATGTGAAATGAATGCACACAAAGAAATACACATGTATGCATATATGTATGGATGGATGTACAAGTGGGCAGGAGTAAATGCACTCTGAATGAATGCAAGTCTGAACATGTTTTGTAATAGAAATCACCGTTTCACTTAAACGAAATCACATCTTATACATACATACATATTAATAATAAAGGAGAAATAAACTCAAAGAGAAGAGAAAATTATTTATTAAACAAATTCTGGAGTTATTGGAGCAAAATCAAAAGTTTAGGTTTTATGGATGGAGGAACCATTATGATCCGTTGAACTAATTTTGAAGTAAAAGGTTGTCGTGTTCAGATATTCCAGCTATTTATACGACAAGGGTTTAATAAATTTAAAAAAAAAATACGTGTTGTTTGGCAAATCTACAACAACAGATAACAATAATATTTGCGAAAGCCAGTGATTTTGCCAACACGCCAATATAATATTTCAGTACCAAACCATATTATTGTCATAGCCAATCATATAAATTTATGTGAAAAATTATTTCTATGCCAAATATTCTAATCGGTTTAATCTAAATGACACAAATATGTATGTATGTTCCAGATGTGTTTTGAAATTAAAATAATAAACAAAATCAACAGCTGATTATTATAAATTGAAAAATGTTTTCGGGCTCTAACAGAAAAAACACAATTTCCATTTTGATATCGAAAACTTTATCAACAGCAGAGTCTTTTTGTAATAAAGTAGTGGCGGGTGAAATGGCCATTCACGAGCGTTTACACGTGCCAATATTCTAAAGCCTATTATATTATTGGTCAAGTTAGTGGGTGGGTGCCTCGATGTATGACTTAATAGATACAGTCCAGAGGTTCACAGGTTCGCTTCCAGTCAAAGATTCTGTGTATTACCGCTCATAAGCAAAAAACCATGAAGTGAAACCATGTTTTGTAAAAAAAAAATTCTAAGAAAATTTTCAAATGACAACTTGTGTGTGGTGACAAATATAATATTTATCGGCATAATAAAGTGTTTGTAAAAATAATACACATTTCAGGGGATGCGTTTGAGACTTAGAAATAATTGAAAATACTTTTGCTTTAAATGCGTACTTTTACTTAATTTTAATAATATGCTGATATTTCGCTAATACCCGGTGATAATTCCATATTTTCATAAGATTTATTACAATAAAATAAATTTTGTGTTAATATAAATGAGAAAACAATTCAAAATCAAATAAAATATATTTTGCTAAAGACTGTTTAAGGAGCTTTAAGTTTACAAGTGAAGTGGTTTTCATACAAAGTTTGTTGGACGTGTTGCTCGTTCGTTTTGTGTCAACACAAACGTTGTAAACTATTAGTGCTATAAATATTGTAATAAGTTAGAGGTCTATTTAGTTATTTGTTTCCTGTAGATGGTCACCTTAATGCACATATATTACTATATAGATATGAAAATATATATGTATGTCTGCTGATGCTGCCAAAACATGTGTAAACTTTTCACTTAAGGGTACGTCCATACAACACTTGCAAATGTGGGTTTTCATTGTCATTTGATACACATCAAACAAATATTAAATGACACAAAAAAAAAAATTAAATCAGAATGGAAAAATAATAGTAATTATGAATAAAAAAAAAAAAAAATCATAAAAAAAATATTTTCATTTAAAGGGAAGAAGAGGACAAAAATAAAGCGAATAGAATAGGAATAAATCTGAAATAATTTATTTCTTTAACTCCATGCCGCTGGCGTATGATTGATCACTTGTATCAGCAGGACGAGTGCGCTTTAAACCAAGATATTAAATTAAATAAGCAAAAAAGAAAAGGAGATGTGAATAAATTTTAAATACCTTTAAAAGAATTTAAGGTTTTTAAGTTCTGTGCTGAAATTTTACAGCCTTGCATGTTTATGGCCACAGCACAACATGTGCATATGTTCTCGTTTGCAAGGCATCTGCCTGGATACACGATACGTGGGCATGTAGTATGTGCTTGAGTGTATTGTTAAATGTGTGTAACTTGGTTTAAGGCTACAAATACTCAAGTGAATCTTTACAATGTTGAAACAAAGAAGAACAAAGGAAGTGTTGCCATAGTAGAATTTGCCCGACTACAAGATGCATTCAGAGGATATTCATGAATTTTAAGTGAGTAAGTGGTGGGTTTTGCTTGCATGTGCATGCACGCAAACACACAACCACACACACACGCACACACACCTACACTTATTCAAATTACTAGCACAGAGGAATAACAAGACTGACAGCTGTTGAGGGTTCTTAACAGTTTTCTTGTGCTCCTCTGCTTCTAGCCAGTCTCAGGATAAGTGGCACTACTTTTCATAAAGAAAATTAATAATGCCAGCTTAGCAAAAACAACAGCTATAGAAAATAATAGTAATAATAATAATAAGAGAACGAGAGAAAGCGAGAAGGAGAAAGAGAGTAGAGAAAACAACGAAAGTGTGATTTTAAACAAAATCTTTTGCCTGCTAAACAAAATGCAGAACAGACGACCTGCTTTTTAGCACAAAAACAACAACAAAACCGAAAGCAGAAAAAACAAAACTGGGTGAATGTTTAAGTGCGGCGTTGAAACGGTGCGATCATTTAACCTACAAACTCTGCCATGTAACCTATGAAATGAAAAGTAAAACAAAGAAGAATAAATACATATGTTTTGCAAACACTCACTCTGCTTTAATCAGCTGGTTGGGTTTTTATATTTTTATTTATTATAAATATCCTTTCCGTACGCTTTATTACAATTCGTAGTTTAATCACGTTTTTCGTGCTGATGAATTTTGTTGTTATTCTGATTTATTGTTAATCCTGCTTTCATGTTGGCGGTTGCTTGGTTATATTTTCCGCTTTGCCTGCCGCAGATTGAAAATGTCTCATTAAAGTTTGATTACAATTTCATGCATTAAAATAATGCAACTGGCTGCCGGGAAAATGGATGCAAAGATACAATTTTTCAAAACTATATTTATAAATTTTTTAATTACACATTTACAATAAATATGACAAAAACACAAGAAAAATATTTTATAACAATGGGCTAGAAAATAAATATGGTTATGGCAACAATATGTATTTGATGCTGGGAACAAGCAGCGGCAAACGCTTAACACAAACATGATCAGGCTTAACATTTTATTAACACTATTATTGTCGGATTATTGCTGTTTAAGGGAAAAGACTTTCGTCAGTATTTTTTTTTTTTTTGATGGAAAAAGCATTATAAAATTATAAAATTTTTGCTAAAAGATATTGTTTGTTTTATTGCAAAATTTTTCAATATATCTCTGAGTTCAAAATGGAAACTAGAAAAACTTGATCAGGGCCTGCTTGTTTGGAACCAGAGCACGAGCACGAGCACGAGCACGTCATGAAAATGTAATATGTTCGTTGCGGCAAGAAAAAACTATACAATTTTGTAACCTGGTACATTTAGTGCATGGCAAAATTATAAGAAGTAATTCAGGACCGAAGAGAGCGGTAGGATATAATGAAAAATGTAATAAATTCGGAAAAGATTTTCTTAGCGACCATTTACTTGAGAACGTTCCTGTCGGCTCTTGATCTATGGCAAAAATAAAAAAATTTATCCAGGACCAAAGATAGCACGACTAAGATCTGGAGTACTGAATTAATGAATAATGCGGCAGACGGGCGCTTTCTTTGTTCGCCAGCAAAAATGTGAAAAACTTGTTAAAGAAACTTTCCAAAAAAAAAAAAAAAAAAAAAAAACTGAACTGTATCCCCTTTTTGGCACCAACAGTTTTTGTTTTATCGTTGTGATTTTTGTGTAATTTTTACCATTATGTCTGTTTTTAATATTTTTGTTTCGTTTTTTCTTTCATTTATCACTGTTTGTGTCTTTCTCTCCTTGCCTTGATGTGTGTATGACATTTTGTAATATTTAATCATTAACATTTTCACATGTACATAAATATTTGGACATGTGATTGCCGCAACGTAATTTTTTGTTGTTTTTCACTTGATTGCATGCCTCTGTGCTGGCTGCTCGTAATCTTCTTGCCACACAATGTTGTTTATTTTTGTTTCCACCTCAAGTCGCACTTGCTTAAGATAAAAATGCCCAAAGGTACTTGTAATTAAAGCAGGTGTGTGGCTGTTAAATATTTTGCCAACTTTTTTTCTTCTGATTTAGTAAATATTTTGATATTAAAAAATTATAACAGATTTTTTGCCTTTCTTTGCTTTTTCTGCTAAACAGCATTAATTCCTTAAAAGAAAACTCTAAAGAGTTGTCCGTCACGCCTCTGGTTGTTGCTGTTTCATTCATTATTCAAATGACCTTTTGTCGTGGCTTCATTATTGTTGTCGGATGTACTTGAACTGTATTAAAGGAAAATTACGAATAAACTTTTACCACTTTAATTTGCAATTTTGATGTTTTTGTTGCCTCTTTCTTTTAATGACTTTTTAACTTAAGAAAAACTACTGCAACCGCAACATGAATAAGTCGTTAATTTTATTTTTAACTTTACAATAAAAGCAAGTATTGCAATTAAGATGTTTACTTTTTTAAGGTTAAGCACCGGGACAGGGCTTAAAAGTTTTCCAACTTATAACAAGAAAGAAACAAGAATTACAAGAGGGAGAAAGCGGCTTTTATTTCTTTAGTTACAGGCACATAAATTCGTTAAAAACAGTTTGAAATACATATTTCTTTCAAAACAAAGAATATTCTTAAGTGCAAAATGAAAATATGAAAGGAATCCAAATTGTACGTTTTCGGCACAAAAACATTGTTGCAACAGTTACAGCTGGTGAGTTGCAGACAGGAAGATGCGCCGTTTCTAATTTCAGCTGAAACTTTATACTTTAAAGTGATACAGAACTTATTGGTATTTTTAGTTGTTTTAAAAAGGTTGCGAAGAAGCCATATTTTATAGGTATAACATTTCATGCAAAACAATAGGGTTTTTCTACAACTATCGATAATACTCTGCCTGAATTAGACACCTCCAACATTTGCACGATTTTATCTTTCACACTTAATGACAGCGAAGGGCCTCTCAAACACACAAATAATTCCACTTTGTTTTATTAAAAAAAAAACAAAAAAAGAGTATTTAATGAAAGGTGCTTTGTTAAAGTTTTAATAAACATTTTATTTTCCAATTAATAAAAAAAAAAAAAAAAAAGGAATTAAAAAAATTCAAACAAAAAAAGTCTTAAAATTTTCCGTCATGTGAATTTGTTTCATTAAATTTTAATTTCAATTTAATATTAGTGAAACTCATTTTACTATTTAATTAAATAAAAGGAAAAAAAAACATTAAAACACACAATAATTAAATAGTGTTTGTAGTAAATGAATTGAAAAACAGAAGTCATACAATTTTCAAGGGGGAAAAACAATAATATATTTTGTTTTAAACAATCATTTTTTGGGTTGTAAAGGCGGTAAGAGGTTGGTCTGGGTGGTCAATAAAAATTACTTAAATTGCTTGCAGTCCGTGTAACAGTCAGTTGTAATTATTTTGTACAAGAGCATTTTATCTATTTTTTGTTAGGGGCATTAAACGGTGGCGATACAAAAAATATACAAACAATTAATTTAAATTACGTTAAACAATGTGAAGAGGAGGGCTTACAGAATTATTGTGAAGCAGATTTTGAGTATAGGGAAACCTTCTATAACCAGACACACAGCGTCAGGTGTAACATTTTTGCGCTTATGTGTGAAAATCATTTTGCCTCTAGCAAACCTTTAGCCAGAATTCATTGACTTCGCTTCTGTAGCTTTTGCTTCATATTTTGTTAATACTAAAACTTAAAATGTAGCTATAAATATTTAATCAGTATATTAAAGATTTTTCAATTTTTCTTCTTTGTTTATTTCTTGAAGCCGCAAGTTCTTCTCTACTCTCATATAAAACTATATGAGTTTTAATATTCTTTCATGCTTAAAAATAAAGTTTTATAATATAAAGACTAGAAAAAGTTTTCATGAATATTAAAACACTTACAAACAGACAAACACACACGTCTGTCTACATGGATATATTTAATGTATAACATATAGTTTTTCCTTTTTGTGTGGCGCCACGACTGTCGAGTTGACTTAAAAACTAAAAGTAATGTGTGTTACTCGCTCTTATACAGATACGTTTGATGAAAGCAAAAGAAAAGCACCAACCGAAGTCATAATTTTCAATTAGCTCTTAAAGAATTTTTTTTTTGTTAAAATCTTTCTTCTAGCCGACAGACTAAACGACAGCAAAATAAGAAAAAAAAAAAAGAAAGTAAAACCTTAAAACTTATAAAACCAACCGCATAATTTCATTACAAACACAATGAGCTAAAAGCTCAGATGCATGTATGGATGCGCTTACGAGTATCAAAATGTTCGTACAAATTAAAGAAGAATTTTATATTAAGAAGGAAACCTACATAAAATTAGGTTTTTTTACAAAGAAAATGAAACATACATACATACGTATTTATTTGATGATAGTGACTAACAGTGTGTGTGTGTGTGCGGCAAGTGTGCTCGCTTGTCGGTTAAAGTTTGTGTGCAGACATATAGTTTTTAATTAGAAACTTTAGTTTGTCTTGTGCATAAAAATGATGAACGAATTTGCCATGATAATTTTTAATAAGAACAAAAAATGCCAAGATTTATTGCATGACGTTTTAATTTTGTGATTTTCAGTCAAATTTAAAAAATTTGCGCAATTTTACATTTAAAAGTTTATTCGAATAAATTATTTGAATAAATTATTCGATTAAATTATTCGATAAAATTATTCGATTAAATTATTCGAATATATGAAAAACATTTCCTTTAAAATTATTACAATATTTGCTCATCACGTCTGCAAAACAAAAACAGAGCTATAAAACCCGAATATATTCGAATATATTTTAGTCTAAAACTAAATAACAATTATTTAACAAGCAACTAAACTACAACTATTCGACAAGTTTCTCAAGAATTCTAATACAATCGCATATTTATCGCGTCTTTGTTTAATTTAGTTATTCGCAAAATTGTGTTGCATTTATATTGTACACAAAATTGGCGAAATTGCTGATAAATCATGTTGCATCAATCTGGACGTAGTTGCTTTTTTCATATTATTAAATATCTCTTATTTTATTTTAATTATTTTGGTTTTAAAAAATTACTGTTTATAAAAAATATTTTTTTGTTTTATATGTATTTCGTTGTTACCTTAAAAACAGGCCCAGCAGTTAAATATGTTCTTTTTCAGCAATTTGTTTGCATTTATTTAATATTTATTTTTGCTTTCCCAGTTGTGGTTTATTTTTTGCGGAATTTTGTTTTTTTTTTTTATTAAACTTTTATTTCTGTTTGCTGTAACAACAGGTGAAGTTCAATTAATTTGAAATTTATTGAGTTGTTGGTGTGAGTTTTCTGGTTTGTTGTTGTGCGTGGCAGACGTGAAAGTATTTTTCGCAGCCGACTTTAATAAAAAAAAAAAGAAAGAAACTCAACACCAAAACTTATACATACATATAAGTTTATTTGAAACACATTTGCTGGTAAATATTATTATTGTCTCTACAGTAACAGAAAACGAAAAAAAAATTTTTTTTTGAGTTTCGCAAAGGAAAATTATGCTGTTTTTTTGAGTTGCTTCATTTGAGTATTATTTCTAAATGAAGATAAGAAAACGCTGAACTAATAAAAATTGTACAATAATTTAAATACAACTCGCGAAAAACAACAAACTAAGAACAAACAAAAAGAAAGCTGATTAAAAGAAGACGTGCTAATTGCAACATATCGGAAATCATTAATGTGAGCGATAGACAAACTTGCCAAAATAAAATTAAATCAATATTTTATTTCACAAAATGCCGGCGAATGCTGACGTTTGATATGATGGCACAGCCGATTGGATATCTTAATAGTGGGCTTATAGATTGCTGAAATGCTTTTTCATTAAAATACCTCTAGATGCCAATCTAAATACTAACAAGGATGTTTATATATATGAAGGCCGGATATTGATAGAGAAAAAATATTTCCTGTGAATTAATTGCGATGACAATCATGGCCATAAGTTCAATTACGAATAATAATAAATAAAATCCATACAGATATATAAAATGAGGCAACTTACAAATTGACGGTAATAGCCTCCTTTAACATATATATCGCAATTTAATTGCAGGCTTTATTTACAGTTCAGTTAACAGCACATCTTTGATTTTATACATCTCACCAAACGAAGACCCAACGATTAAATAATCCCAGTTCGTTGCCAGTGAATTATTATAAACATTTATTTCTGCTTTTCTCTTTGATTATTTTAATTATCCATCCAGTGGCTGAAAAGGAGTAAGAACGTAAGAAGAAATAATGACAGACCAGATAACCTGACTGACTGATTAATTAAGTAACCGTTACTCCGAAGCGTATGATTATTGTTTTGTTTATCAGTGAATGCGCCATGTTAATCATACGCCACCACCCCACTTCCATCATACATTTTTCTCTTAATATTGTTGAAACATGCAACAGAGGTTGTGTTTTCTTGCAATTGAAAAATGTATATATGTATGTATGTATGCACATAAATATATATATTTTTTGGAACTATCAATAAGACAAGTGTGAAATTTTGAGTTGTTGGGGGGGATTTAAATTAATAATTTGTGCAGCGAACAGAAAATTAACAGCACAAAAAAAAATCGAAGAGTGAAGTGTTAAAAAAATTCGGCATTTTCACAGAGTACGAAGTTGCATCGTGGCATATAACAACAAATAAAAAATCAAATACATAAATAAGTGTCTGTATATAAAATAATTTAAAAAGAAAAAATAAAAAGAATTCTTTTCAGAGTTTCGAACTAAAGTATTCATTAATACATTCCAAGGCAAAAGCCATATTTTGTTCTCCTCCACAAGACACAATTCGTTCAACTGTACCTAAACCACTTGTCGAAGTTCTGTGAGGCCAGTAGAGTGGTCCGGCAGTTCTTCCACAACTTTGCTTCATTACAATCTTCAAATAATTTAATGGTCGGCATTTAGGATTTTCAGCTCAGCCGTCCTTGCAATTAACGGTAAAAACAACATTTTCAGTTTTCAAATTGCGCTCAAATTAAAACTTGTTGAAAAGGTTTAAGCGACTAGTGTCAGTACCTGTAATGATTTATGTCATTAGAATAGTTGTAATTACCGCTGCTGCTGCTTGCTGGCTTAATTAATTTTAATTATTTGTTGTTTGTATTAAAAGCAATTAGTAATGTTTTATTTCGGTTTGTTTGTTAAGAAGGAAATCGCATTATACGCTTTGCAGTAGATTTTTTCGCAACTTTTAAACTAAATAGTTAAACCCGTTTTTTGCCAAAGAAATAATCCTCTTACGTTGATACGCTCAAAACAGTAGTAGAAAATAGTTTGTTTTATTTATTTAATTCATCTAATGTTTTCGTTCTTTGAGCTTCTTTTTTCCCCCCTTTTTTTTGTTTGTTAAGATATCTTTTATCTTTTGTTCTGTTGTTAAAATCCCATTATAAATTCTTTCATTTAAAGTTATTTGTTCGCTCTACCAACACTACACATGTTACTGATGCTATATTTTTACAGGAAATTTTTTTCCAGTTTTTGTTCTTGTTTCTTTTTCCTTTTTGGTTTTTCGTTTTAATTTTTTTTTTTGTTTTGGAAATGCAACTGCATAAAGACAACTTTGTTCACATGCCACCTTTTTGCTGGGAGACTTGAATATAAAATCGTATAAATTGAAATTGTACTTAATACCCAAAGCGTATCATCTCTTTAATCTCTTCTTTTGTTGTTATTGTGTTTTAGTTTTATTGCATCGAAAAATGGTCGAGAATTGTACAGTTTTCATTGTATTTATCCATCCAGCAGCCAGCAGCCAGCATCCAGCCGCCGCCATTCAGTGCAAAAGAAAGCAAAGAACCAATTGTTGTTGTTGCTGTTCTTCTTCTTGTTGTTGTTGTTTCGTTGGAAAAGCGGTTGTTTGTTATTTCGATTTAAAACATATAAATTGCATTTGTTACTTTTATTTGTTTAGTTGTATGTGTTTTTTTTTGTTTGTTTTTGCTTTCCAACAGAAAACAACGAGTGAAATGAAAAACATCAATTGCTTTTCTATGGCGTTAAGCAAACGGCTTGGTTCTTGTTGTTGTTGGACATCATTCAAATCGTTTATTTGTTGTATTATGGCAGGCCTTTAATCGAAAATTATTTTGTGCTGTTTTCAAGTGCCAACGAACCAGAGATGGTTAACTCAACTATAGATTTGTTATGATGCATTAGCCAGGGCAAAAAGTGAAACGTATTTTTGTGAAAATAAAATAGGTCAAGTGTGTAGTCATGCATTCAGCTTGTTTTAACCAGCCACCAAGAATTTTTAAAAAAAGTCATATGATCGAAATTTAAATATGTTTTGCTGGCACAAGGTTTCGCAGCTCTAGTTACTCCGATGTCGCCATAGCCAATTTGAGGGTTTGACGACTATTGCCAGCCAAGTGGAGCAATTCGAAGCAAAATCTGCCTAAACACAACTCCAATGTCTATTACAGTGTGCAAGAGAATACCAGACAAATAATGTTGTACGAGGTAGCGATTAATTGATCAACGATAATAACCAATTGATTATTTGGCAGCTGCTCCACGCGGCAACACGTAATTTTTTTATGTTATAACGGCTTTATATTATTATTAATAAAAAATACAAAACCTTTGTTTTATTTAAATTGAAAGATAGAAAAGGCTTGACGAAACACTCTTCAGTTTATATCTGTTGATTAAATTTTAACTCATTTATGTTCGCCTGGCTTTAATGAAGAAGAAACTAAAAAACTAGTCTAAAAAAATATCTGTCCGAAAGCTTTGCTTTAGATAATGCTTGTCCATCTCTGTTCGTCCTTGTTTGACATGGTCTGTACAGCTGCCATTATTTGCTTGCACTTCCTCCGCCCACTTCAACTTTCTGTTCGCTATTCTCTCTCTCTAATTCAACAGTGTTTTTTAATCCAAGTCTTAAACAACATTTAGTGCTTTTCCTAATTGAAATTGGCTCAAAGAATTCTTTATGCTTGAATTTTGTTGCAGTTTCGTTATTTCGTTTTTAGCTCTTCCTGTTTTCCTTCATTTTTTTACAGTTTTATGAGAAGTGAAATGCTTTTAGTTTTTCCGCTTAAATTATTTATTGTGTTTCAGAAACTAGAAGTAGAAAAAAAAAAAACGCCACGGCAAGGAAGTAGACAAGAGGTAAATAAATAAATAAACACAGCATTCCGTTGCAATGAAAATACCTTCGTTGTTGCAGGCGGCAACAAATGCAATGGGTTTGCTTATTGCAACAAACAAATAACCAATAAACAACAATTTGATGGCATCGTGCTGTGCAAACTATAAGTAATTTTGTTCATTTGTGCACAAATCCAAGTCCAAAGTCAAAGAATTAAATTAGACGTTTTATTTTCTCAACTTGAAATAATGGCAATCAGAAAGTAATAAATAAATTAATTAAAAAACGAACAAATTGTTGTTAAAACATTCAGCAAACGATGGTACAGCATTCATTTGTAATCATTACTCTTAGGGGAGTGAAAGTAAATAAAAAGTTAATTATTCATTTGCCATTAGCACAAGTTGAAATTTTAATGTTTCGAAATATAAACAAGAAGCAGCTGATTTTTATGCACAACTATTACATTTCAATTACCATTTTTAGTCAATCAGATTATTTTTCAAAACGAACTGTAATGGCTATTGTATTCTTTTTGTTAATTAGTAGTTATTTGATTACAATGACAAAATAATGTAGAAGTAACTGGTAGTGCTTGCATTTACGAGCAGAAAATTAAAATACTTGAAAGTAATCGAATTATTTCCTAAATATTTTTCAAGTACTTAAATTACTTTTGATTATTTTAAGATTCTTTGTCACTTTGTAATCAATTAATTTTTATAAAAAATTAATATAATCGTATTTTATTTGGAAAATAAAAATCGTTTTTATTATAAAGATTATGATTAGAAATCATTTACGGTGGGAGCTCGATTATCGGGACCGCAAGCATTTCGAATACTACCTTTTCCGGCGTAATAGAGTAACAATTTTGACTATTTTTTTTCACTGCATAATTTTAAAAATTAAATTAAATTTTTTCATTTATTTAATTCTTCTTCTTCTTCTTCTTCTTATTTTAATTCTTCCATTGAAAAAAAAAATTCGATGCTGGTCCATTAACTGGTACAAAAAGGGAAAAAATTACAGATGTTTATATCTTTCCATTTAATCGACACCGACGAATAATAGAGGCTTTACTGTATTAACAGTCATCGTTGTGAAAGCCAGGAAGTAAGAATATTTTTGCTTATGTTTAAAGCATTCAAATGAATAAACAAAAGGAAATAACGGAATCCTTTTTTTAAGAAAAAAAAATGTCCAAACATTTTCATCTGTGGTCTCAAATTTAACAAGCCTTTTATTTTATTTGCGCAAGCAAAATCCACTGACACGTAATTGTTATTATTTATTAACCACATGTCAACCGCAATAAAAAATTCTGCTGGTCAGAAAAATAGAACAAATTTTGCTTTACGAGTAAAAATGTTCTCTAACATTTTTCTTATATTTTGCCAGCCACAATTGCCAACGACCCGATCCTTCAACATTTTACATACTCATCGTTGTGGAACTTGGGACAGAGGACCTTGCCTGCCTGTTACCGACACATCACTTGCCTGCAACGACAATGTTGTAATACAAATATTATCCTCAACTAAATACTCAATTTACGAAATCATTTCTGTTTTTCCTACGAAAAGTCAATATAAATTTCTTTTTGCTTTTGCTTTTTCAACTTTTCTGCTCACAACAACAACAACAACAAGAAGCTAATCATGTTGAAATACTTGTGTAATTTTTGTTTCTTCGCCTTTCCCAACTCATTGTTGCATGAGTTTAAGGCCAAAGGCGAATGGATGGAGCAATTTTTTTTTTGCTTGATTTGTAAGAAGATACCGATGATGTGTGTGTGCTTCCTTTGCACAGCCATTACAACATGTCAACTGATGATAAGATTCGCATCGTTTTCAGCACAAAACGAAGTCGTTTTGCAATCATCTCTTTTCTTAGGGACTTGTGAATGAATGGCTTAAAACTTAAGTTAAAGATAGACAGACACTCACGTCCTTGCCATGTGCAACTTGTGTAAATTTGAGGAAATTTTAAGAGTGCACACTGGGCCAAATTACCGAAAAGTGGCTTTGTGGCCAAAACGTCCTGTTTTGCAAAATTAAACTCTGTGATGTCAACGTGAATTTGTGGCAGGTAGGCCGGCTACTGCAATAACAAAAAATGCATAAAATACCACAAAAAAAAACTACATTTTACTGCTGGCAGACCAAAACTTAAAAAAATTTATTAGCTGTTCTCAATTTCACCTGTCAAGAATTCGCCTTGTATTTGCTTATAAAGTAAAAAAAAATTAAATAAACAAACAACAAATAAAAAGCAGTTTAATAAATTATTATGTTTGTTTTTGAATTAACGACAAAAAAAAAGTGCAACAAGCGATATAATATTGTTGAGGCAAGTGTAGGATTTCTCAGCAATGTTTGCGTTGCTTTCAAACTCTGTTGTCTAAAAAACCCAAGGGGAGACCAACACGAACTGCATCATATCATTCGGTCCCAGTTTGCCTGCGCAAACACATGAACACAATGACGTGACAATGTTTGTAATCAGCACTAATTTGTGATTGAGTATTGATTTGCATGTAATTCGATCAAAACAACTGAGTGAATGCTATTTGACCGCATGCACCACTCGAACACGCAAAAGTAAACAGACGAATAATCAAATCACATAAATGAAACATTAATACTCGTACTTGTCTCCAGTCGCTGTGTTTTATTTGCGCTTATACTCGTATATAGAGGTGTTTCATAAATGTATGTATATCTGCAATTAAATAAAAGCCTCTGAAACTTGATAAATAATCGAATATGTAGTTGCCAAGTACTTGTTCGGTTCATTACTGACTGATGTTGGAATTGTGAGTTTTAGTTTAAACGCAGTAAGCAAAGTAAAATTCATGTATTTCTATAGAATTTAAAAGTCGTTTTCTTTTGTTTGGATTTGTGAAAAAAGAAGCCCAAAATTATTGATATCTGCTCCAGGGTAAATATGTTTGTTAAGGGGGTTACCCTTTCTTTAGAGTAATTAAAATAAACGATAAATTTTCTTCAGATAAGGAACATAATTTAGAAACTTTTTCCTATAAACAACATTCTAACAATAAAATTTCCGAAAAAAAAGAAATGTAATAGAAATAAATAAATTTCCAAAAAAAAAAAGAAATGTAAAAAATATTTCATAGAGAGGTAAAAAAAAAACTAAAATTTTTCGATATTAAAATGAAAATTATCCCTATTTTTTTCAATAACAACATAAATGTTATATATATTTTTTTTTCATAAAAAATTGCAAATATCGATTATATTGAAAACTTTTCTGTATTTAAGTAAAATATTGACAACTTTTTTATATAAATGTAAAATATTTCTATAGACAAGTGAAAATATTGATAACTTTTTTTATGTAAAAGTAAAAATATCGATAACTATACCACAACAAAGTAAATTATCGATAACTTTTCTGTAGAAAAATAAAGATAGCGAAACTTTTTTTTGCAATTTTTTATTGAAAAGTAAAGATATCGATAACTTTTTGGCAGAAAAGTAAAGATATTGATAATTTGCTTATAGGAAAGAGAACAAGTCTATGACTCTTTTAAAGCGTTTCTATAAAAAAGTGAAGATATAAATTAATTTTTTTTTTTTGCAGAAAAATATAATTAATAACAATATTTCTTTGGAGAAGCTGACTTTTCCAGGGAAACATAAAAATACCAATGAATTTTTCATATAGTTGTACGTAAGTCTTCTCTTCGAGTGTAGATGTCTATAATTTTTTTTTATAGGAAATACAATGTTGGCGATAAATTGTCTGCAGCCAAGTTAGTAGCAAACAAAAGTAAGTAGCAAATACATATGTATATAAAAGAAAAAAATGTATATAAATAAGAGTTCCAGTAAAATAAGAAATCCAGGGAAAAATGTTTATTTTAATGACACATGTTTGAAGTTTTTCATTTCTGTTGATTAGTAAGAATTGAAGACTACAAACAAAAGCCAGTTCGCCACAAATATGAAAAGTTACAGTGAACTTATTCGAAAATCGAAATTATAATTGAGTGTTTTACAGAACATGAAATTTTGCTGCAAAAAAACAAAAACAATGCATTTGTTTATCAATTAATTAAAATGAAATACTTAAATTCGTTGTTACTTACATTCAATCAATACATTTTACTCATTAAAAAATTTAAACAATAATTTTGCTTAAAAACATGATTTATTCAAACCCTAAAACATTGTAAAGGGTGGTTAAATTGTATGGGCTATAAATTGTATGTTGAATGTGAACCACACCTAAACGCCAAGTTTATTTCCGAATTTTATTTGACATTTCTCTATTTCAGACTTACTCAATTTGAACCATGGAGAGATACACAATCCAACAACGTGTTAAAGTTATCCAGACTTATTATGAAAATGGGAGTTCAAATCAAAATGCATATCGTGCACTTCGTAATTTTTTTGGTCAATTTCATCGTCCAAATGTGCGTACAATCGCAAAAATCGTGGAAAAATTCGAGCAAACCGGGTCTGTAGAAGATGTGAGAACACCAGTGCATGCTCGTACAGCTCGTACTGCAGAAAATATTGCTGCTGTTCGCGATAGTGTGGCTGAAGAGCCGTCCACCTCAACTCGTCGTCGTTGATAAACATTATGCATAAAGACTTGCATTTACACGCTTACAAGGTGCAATTGGCTCAAGAACTAAAGCCTCTTGACCATTCCAAACGTCGTGAATGGGCAGAATGGTGGCAAGAAATGGCAACAGTGGATGATCAATTTTCGAAGAAAATCATCTTCAGTGATGAGGCACATTTTCACCTCAGTGGATTCGTCAATAAACAGAATTGCCGCATTTGGGCGAATGAGAATCCAAGAGTGATTGTCGAAAAACCAATGCACCCACAAAGAGTGACTGTTTGGTGCGGTTTATGGGCTGGCGGCATCATCGGGCCGTATTTTTTCCAAAATGAAGCCGGTCAGGCAGTTACTGTGAATGGTGTTCGCTATCGTGAGATGATAACGAACTTTTTATGGCCCGAATTGGAAGATATGGATGTGGACGATATGTGGTTTCAGCAGGACGGTGCCACTTGCCACACAGCTAACGAAACAATGGCTCTTTTGCGCAACAAATTCAATGGCCGTGTTATCTCACGTAACGGCGATGTCAATTGGCCGCCAAGATCATGTGATTTGACACCGTTGGACTTTTTTCTTTGGGGTTATTTGAAAGAAAAGGTGTACGTCGATAAGCCAGCAACAATTCAAGACCTAAAGGATCAGATAATTCGGCACATTAACGGCATAGAACCTCCATTATGCCTCAGCGTCATCGAAAATTTGGACCATCGGATGGAGGTGTGCCGCCGAGGTCGCGGCGCCCACTTGACCGATATTTTGTTCCATACATAATTGAGTAATACCGATACATCATAATAAAATAAAATTACAATAATTTCCTAAATAGTTTGTGTTTTATTCAAAATCAACATCGGCCCTTGAAATTTAACCACCCTTTATGTACATTAAATTCCCCAAATTTGCTTATTTTTAAATTCGCCACATTTTTTCAAAGGACTAAAACAAAAACATTGAAAAACAATAGAAAACGACTCTAAAGAGTGAAGGAAATAGAAGTAGTTTTTTGTTTTCTAGCAATTGCGACTTTATTCTAGTCAAAATAAAATATAAGCACTTCATATACAAATATGTGTGTGTGTGTGGGTGTATGTGTGTGTACGTTCTTGTGTACGAATGTAGACTTTTTGAAATGTTTAAGTGAAAAAACGTAAAGACTAAGTGCAAAGTTAAGTATCTACTTTGCGCTGTTGTTGGTATTTAGAACGAGCATGTTGCCGTTCTATTGTGCCAGGCCATTGTAAAATTTAATGGGAAAATGACTTAAAAACAACAATAAACAAAAGGAAAACACGAAAAAGAGTAGCGCACATATTTTCGAATGCAATTTGACGCGCTGGTCGCTAAACAGTCACAAGTCGAAAATAGTTTTTTTTCTTCTTGGAATCGAGCTACATAAATACAAACTTGCCAATGTGAAATTCCATCTCCATTCCATGTCCATTCCGTGTCATTCCATTCGTTCCATTCGCGTGTCGTGCGAACGTTATATGTATGTCAACGATTATTCATTTCACCTGGACAGTATTTGCTTTTTGAGTTGCTCCGGTGTTACGGTGGATTTTAAAAGCAATTTTATCTATTTTTTTTTTGCAAAGTTTGCATTAATTGAGTTGCGACTGTTTAGCGGTTAGTAGGCGGCATGTACATACATACATACATATTTATGTTTGGCCATGTGCACGCCAATGTGATGAAACAATATATATATTTTTTGCTTATTACAACAATAAATAGGTTGAAGTTGACTCTTGCAGGATACTCGCACATTTGAATATTTTGCTAAAGATATTGCCAAGGAGGAATTAAGGCCTTTTTAGTGGCACCACAGCCATATCATGTTGTAGCGTATGGTATAGACGCCTTGAGGCCTTTTTAGTGGCACCACAGCCATATCATGTTGTAGCGTATGGTATAGACTCCTTGAGTCGTATTTATGTTAAAATTTTTTCTTACTTTGGTTTTAATCATTTGACAATAGTTGGAAATTTTGTTTGCCAAAAGAAAAAACAAGAAAACTAAGACTTTTACAAACTATTTGCACTCTAAAGTATGAAATGTACATAAAACTATTGACATGCGATATTTATGCCAAACGCCATCAGACGAATTAGGCAGATTCTTTCGCTTTGCTTTCGTACCAACTGCAGCAACACACACGTTGAAATTCTGCCAAGACACGTGAGAATTACAATGCAAGTTGCAGGCCCTACTGCTCGTATGTTGTCTCCTATTGGTATCGGAAACAAGAACAATAACAGCCAGAATGGGACAGAAACAATTCGAGCACAATATGATGGGTATAATACTCGTACTGTTACCAGTTACCGGAACAATCACCATTTGAAAAAGCAATAGGCATAATAACGAAATGGTTTAGTGGCAGCAGCAGAAAAAAGAACAAAAATAATAAAATAACAGTAATAGCAGCAGCAGAAGCAGCAGAAGCAGAAGCAGCAGCAGCAAGCAAGAACAACACACACACACACACACATACAAGAAAAGTAATTGCACAGCCTAGAAGTAGACTGTAGAGAAATCGGGTTGAATGTACAATTAACCGGAAGCTCCCACATTTATTACACTGTCATTAAATTTCATGTATTTTCAAGAGTGAATGCACTTTTATAGTTCTATGTTTTTTTTTTACTTTTCCGTGTTTGTTCGTTGAGCTGGTTGAAGAAAGCACTTCTATTTTACTGTTTCCAAGGAATGAATAAGACAGACGTTCAAAGTTAAACAAAAATATACAAACAAATGGACTTAAAAGCGTGTTATACACATTTGTTGAGGGCTTTAAGCTTTAAGTATTTTACATATTTAAAACTGAGTTTGTGAAAATATTCCCCAGCGAATGAAACACACATTTTGCCGATTCTTATGGCATTTTGGCCGTAGAGGCCGTTTGTGAATAAAAATAAAATATCGAATTTCCAAATCGAATTTGTGTAAATTTGCAGAAACGAACTGTGGCCTATGAATGGCACAATTCTTGTGCGGAATAGGGCAGAGGCCTGAAAAGCGTACAGAGTCTGTCTGTTCAATATTTATCTTTGATCTTTTGTAAAAGTTTTTGGATATTCTTATATTTTTTTTTTGTGTGGCAAATATCATGTAGAGCAGCCGTGCCGGGCGTTCCCACAAGGCATGCAAGTTATTTTTTTTACTGGAAGTGTGTGTCTACACATTTACTCTCTGGAATGATCAGTAAATAATTTATAATTTTTAGCCTGATGACGTCAAAAATAAATTTCTGTTGTACATGGAACTTGGATCTGTTTATTTTGTAAAATTAATGTATATATTAAATTTCTTATATAATTTTTAATTGCTTTTTTTAATTTTACCAACCGAAAAAAAATTATTTAACATTTAGTTTTATGCAAAGAGTTGACACATCCAGCTTTAATTCAATTTAGCCGCCGCATAAATTAACTTTCAACTTTAAAGTGTTGATCTGAACATAATTTCCGTCATTAGTTAGACAAGTTAGTGATGGGGATTCCCACAATTCAGCCGAGTGATTAAAAAGTTTATTTGAAACTTGTTGTTTTCCAGCACAGATTTTTTTTCTTCAAACTTTTTTTGTATCTTGAAGTATAAGAAAACTTTCTTTTAGTGCAGACAAAAAAAAAATAGTTTTCTTTTTGATATTTTTTGTTGTTGTTCAAGTTAATATGAACTCAACTTCCCTATAAAGTGTTTCGTTTTATTAAACTGTTTCAAGTCCTCCAATTGTTTCTCTTAACCCGTCCTCAAATTAGCAGGCAAACAATTTTTGCTTTTTGCTTTTTTTTCTTTGCTTCTGGTGCTTTACAAATGAATGCACATTAACAAACAGGAAGTTGGTGCCAAAAACATGTTTAACGCTTAAGAAAATACAAATCGTGGCAACAGTTGCAACACGTTTAAAGGAAACAAATTAAAGTGAAATTGTTACCAAAAGAAAACAAGAAAGCAAGAAAAATATTTTTTTTTTGTTTTTTGAACAAAACGGCGACATCCAAAGAATTTAGGTAAATCACCAACACATTTTCTATTGTTTCAAATTTCTGCTAAAATGTAGCAACCGGAAGTAATTAACATCTATTAAGCAAGAAAAGGCGAAAACAAGTGCTTAAGTGTGTTAGACAAATTTGCTTTGTTTCTTCTCAACCTACAGTTTTATTGCTTATTTTATACACTACTGGTTTTTTGAACAGATCTTGCAGTTCTTACTTCTTAATTACTTTATTTCAGGCGTTCAGAGCAGCTGAAGTGCTTTGAAATGACAGCATCGACACAAATAAATGATGGAGGTGACCGTGTTCAAAGAACAGCATGTAACAAATGCGATGCCCATCTACGTATTCCGTCACATGCTCAACAATACTGTGGTGGCATGGAAACATGTTATTGTCATGCCCAAAAATATTTTCGGTTAAAGTCAAGTGTTACATAACAAGAACTGACCTCCCCCCGAATTTAAACTCAGCCAACAAAGAATTTTAAATAATGCAGCACATCAATTCATTAATAAATTTAAAAAAAATATTTCCTCCGCTAGATTTAAGCTGCTCACGTTCGTGCATGCACATACACACACACACACACATAATTTGTGCAACGATCTTTATGACCGTTTTACCATTAATAAAACTTACTTTTAATATTTCGCATTTTTTTGTTGGTTATTTTTATATTATTCTGAATCAATTGCCTCATCCATTATCCTGCATTAATGAAGCTGTAATTATAAATAATTTCTGCCACTGAATTTGTAATGGAAATATCAAAAAATCATGAACTCCATTGAAATAATAATTGTGTTAGTTTTGACGTGCCATTGGCAATAATACAGAAATAAATACAGAAAAATAAACTCATCTGGACAAGTGCGAATTCACAATGAATAGTTGCAATTTATATGCCTTCTTCGTTGTGTAAAATAACGAGCAAAACTTTTAAGCGAAATATAATATATTATATATTAAAATTTAATTTAACAGGAATAATTGTTTTAGAGCTTAAATATGCGCATTAAAATCATATTTTATTTGTGCATTTAAATGAAGAAGAGAATTTATGGTGGCAAGCCATTCCTTAATATTCTAAATAAGGAAAAGAACAAATTAAGCCAATTTTACAGGCAGTGTTCATTAGTGTTCCTGTGCATGCAATGCTTTAATCTACTGACAAGACCGCAGAATTTAATTGGCAAAAATGTGAGAATTGAATTGTTCTTTGTACTTTAACTTAATTTTATTATTAAGAAAAGAAATACGAAAAGTGAATAAATTTTATGCACAGTTTGTTTCGGAAATCGCAACATATGCACCTCAGTAAGGTTCCTGTGTATGGTTTGCTGTTGCCCTGTTATTGTCTTTGAATAAGCAAAGAAATAAAAGAAATTGAAAAACCTACCATTTCCGGGTCTGCCTAAATGTTTTACAATGAATGATAACAAAACTAGAGTTGCCATCTTACATGTTTTTTAGTGGGCAGCAACCAAATTGTTGATTTGCCTCGAACGCTGAACCAAAGAACTTAAAACTGTCAAAATTAAAAAAAAAAAACTCCTTTATCTTATAAATGTTCTTCTCTCGCGAAAACCTTATTCGACGGTCCTAAACGACTGCGTTTTTTTAAATTATGAAATTTATAATTCATTGGTGGCCATAATCAGACTCAGATTAAAGTTCATTTGCTTCGTACAAGTTTTAGTGCAATAAATTTGAATTGTGTCACTACAAATTATTTTAATATTTTTACGTTTTCTTCGTTTTCAACGCATACAGCAACACGTTTGAAAAGAGTTCAGTTCCAGCAATAAATTTTATCGAACATGACATTTATTGTCTGCATAAAACGTGCAAACAAAAACCCACGCACACAGTTAAGCTTTTCCTTGAAACGTGCATGTAAATATGTGTGTGTGTGTGTGTGTGTGTGTGTGTGTTGGAGTGTGTGAGTGTGCGTGGAAGAGTGCATGTTAATGTATTTGCATCACACCTTCCAACTCAAAAGTTGACACATACCGAGCGCAACACCGTGCAAAACTGTTTAAAAGTTTTTCGTTTTTGTTTTCCAACAGTTATTTTCCGTCAATTTAAATTTATATTTATTGACATCAATAAATTGGTAAATTCAATATAAAATCAAGGTGAGAATAATATACTGATAGGCATGATAACACTTCAGTTGTTGTTATTTTTTTTTTTTTTTTGTATAAGAATCCGTAAAGCAGAAATCAGTCAGCAGAAAAAGTTCCAGAAAAGTCAATAAGTCATTAAGAAACTGAAATATATTCATTGTAACTGGGCAAAGAAGTCAGGACTATAATCAATTATTGTATTTAAAAAAACATATTAAAAGTTTAGAACTATCAAGCTTTTGCTACTAGACATAATCTTTGATGCTCTTCATTAGCTGTCATATCGGCTGAACCTGATGGTGGTCAAAACTAACGATGAACTAAACTTTGACTGAAGGTTCAGTTAGACGTGACACCACCATAAACACAGAAAACAGCTGTTCGAACCAATCTTATGGTTCTGGTAATGCAATCGATTATTCCTGCAAGCAAATGAGTTTTGTGGTTTTTCTTCACAACCGTAAACAGCTGATTTGTGGCATTTTTTGTCACTACATATTTGCAGTGTTGCCCATACACGACTTTTTCGATTATTTTCGTATAATTTGGTAGACAAATAAAAGAAATCGATCTATCACTTGTGAATTGAACCTATTTTTATATATTGTAAATGTGTGTTAAAAAATAAATAGTTTTAATAATTTTAAAAATTTCCCGAAGTTGCAATATATGATTTTGATGACTGAATATGCAATTTTGTAATCGACATTGTAGATCAGCTCTGTTATATAAAAGTTATTATAGTATAATAATTGGCTTTGGACACAAACGATCGTTCCGGAAAAAAAATAAATGAATGAATAATTTGTGCTTAAACTGGCTAAATATTGCACAATTTTGGGATAGTTTGAAGCAAGTTTACAAAATCTAAAGCAATTTTAAAGCTATTTTACCCAGCAACTCTGCTCTTCACTGTTCTTGCACTCTTCTCTGGACGCAAAAACAACTCATTGTTCTCTCTCCGAGCCAAATTTACATTCGATTGTCTGGCACATGGAATGGCAAACAGTTTTAAATTTTAACTTTACCCAAATGACTCTTTATTATCTATAAAAGGCCGCTAAGAGTATGTTGAGGTGGGAAAATTCAAAAACAGCGAATAACATTGAACAAAGTTTGTCTTGCCAACTTATCGGTTGAGCGCTGGGAATCAGAATTGTGGGCTCTGCGTATCAGTTTGTGCAGACGTGTGTATTTGTTGCCGCCTGCGTTTGTGTGCTGTATGAAAAGTTTAAGCTTTTTAAGTTTTTAAGCCAAAGCATTAATATTTCGTGAGTAGAGTATAAATAAAGTTTTTGTTGTTTTAATGTCCTCTGGATCTGGAGTATTTTTCGTTTTTTTTATGACATTTACGAAGATCAGCTTAAAAAACACACACCAAAGCGATGATGAGAGATTTTTTGCCGGTTTTTTGTTTTCAGGTAAAGAGTTTTACTTGGGCAGATTTATAAAAAATAAATACAATAAGTAAAAAAGAAAGAAAACATTTAAAAGTATACAGTTTCAACAGGCAAAGCAAAGAAATGTGCACACAAGGTTTTTAATGTGCTTTTGGCAGTCTGTATGCCGACATTTCTTGGGCGCTATTCTATTCGTTGTAAGACTTGTTGTAAGAATTATGTTCAAACATGCAACTTTGAGGTCACTTGTCTTTAGAAAGGCGATGAGAATTAACCAGAAAAACGGTGTCTCAAAAAACCCCAAAAAACAAAGTTTTTTACATTTTCATACACCAGGTATCACATTCTAGCTGTCTATATGTCCGCATACAGACAGACAGCTGGAAAACATACACAAAAACAGCTCTATATTTTGTTTTCTTTTCAGTTACAGCCATTAAATTAATTCAGCTGTTTAAAAATCAAACAGTTGAAAAGTCAGTCACCAATAATTGTTGTCCGGACAACAGCAGCAACAATTGCCCAGACATAGAACAAAGTGTTAGAAATATAATTTAAATTTTTTTACCCAATTCGTTTCTTTTTTAAATTAACAAACATCATATTTGTTTTCTTTGGCTTTCAGCATCCCCTAAAACGACTTTCAATTCTGGCTATAAAATATTGTCACAAGGGCCCAACTGTCATTAAATTGTAAATCATTTTTTAATGTTAAAAGCCTTAAGCCAAGAAAACAGATTTTTTTTTTTTTTCACCCAAAATCTTTTTGAAGTGATAAATTCTTGTATATAAAAGATATTGGAACAGCATTGTGGGTGACAGAAGAAAAGAGAGAGAGAGAGAGAGAATACAAAATAGGCTACAAACTAACATTCTGACATGTGTGTCATTTGAGTAGCCATTTGACAATCCTTAAATTTCCGAATGTGAAAGAAATTGGAAAAAGAACTTGAAAATAAAATCCCCAACATAAAGGAAATTAAATCCCATAAATAAAGCATTATGTTTTATATTTTATGTTTCTGCAGTCGTCTGTTCTTCTGGTGTTGTGTTGCTGCCCTTTTTCCCTTTTGTACGTTGTGTTTTCCTTTTCTCCTTTCAAGCTGTTGCGCAAATTTCCATTCAATATTTGTTTTTTTTTTTACTTTTTTGTATCATAATCTGCCGTTTTGTTTAGTTCGCAATTCCTTTTTTGCAAAAGGCTCGTATGAGCAGAATATGTTTTTTTTTGTAGTTCGATTTGTTGTCATCTTTGCCTTTTCGGTGCCTCTAACGATTTGGGATTTGTTGAGCTTGAGGAATGGAACACAAATTCTTACTAATTGCCAAATTTAAAGTGTTTTATACTTGTATTTGGCCTGCAGACTACTTGTTTGTTGCAGCAGAAAGATGAAAAGGAAAGAGTAGAATTTGATTTGGTTTTTGTTTCTAAAGCATCTGGGTGAAAGCAAAGAATCGTGTTTGGAGCGTGCAGGAAATTGCAAAGATTAGAGACATCATCAAGATGCTGCTGGTTTCATAAAAATTGAGCCAATTGAGAGCATCGTGTTGTTCTGTAACGTGGGCTTTTATTTTTAATACAACAATTTTTTTGGCAACTTCACACAACAGACAAAGAATCTAATACACTCAAAGTGGTTTAGGACCTACTTTAAAGCAAAATAGGTGGTGAGAGGGGCAAACTTAGTAGCCCTCAACGAATTCCAAACTCTATATTTTGGTTTTGTTAAACAGTAGTGAAGTGTCAGAAAAGGAAGTTTTACTATTGAACATTTTACTGAGACTCTTTTTGCGTCCGATTTAATACGTACCAAGGAATTAAGCTTTAATAATATAATTGCAAATTTTTATTATATTACCAATTCTTTTGTATAGATGGACTCGGTAAGTGGACGAGTTGGCCAGCCACGATATTTTAAGTTCAATTCTTGTTTAGGTATTTTTGCGTACAATATAATTAAAACTTTCAGTAAGTACTTATTTAGTTAATCTTCCAGCACAGATCTCCATTCAGTTAAAGATTTTATTGATTTAACAAATTATTTTCATTAAATTAAATGCCAAATTGTAGGAGGAAAAACTATACGAATATAATTATTGTTAATTAATTCATACAACAACATTCTTTTACAGATCCATAGTCAATGCAAGATTTCGCTATTTTAGGTTCGAATTAAATTGACCCTCCCAAACGATAGATGACAGTCGTCAGGAAAAAAGACTTATATGACTTCTGCTGTTCCGCTGCTTGGTTGCACTGTATGTGTTTTGATTTATATATATCATAATTTGAATAAAGAATTTATATTTTAAAATCACATATAAGTTGCCTACCTAAACCTGGACTATCGCTTTCACATGGACAACAAGCTGCCTGCCTCTAAGAAAAGGAAAGTAATAATTCTTCTTTTAGCCTGCGATTAATCCTTCTTTCTGTAAGTCACTCTAGCAACAAGATAATCAGCCAATTCCTGGCTCCTTTTAATTAATTTATTTATTTTTCTTCGGTGGCCCCATTTTTTCCTGCCACAGTTAAAGATACTCGATTTTTTTTTTTTTTTTTGCTAAATTGCCAATTAGGAAATATTCTCTTTCCTTTTTCTTTTCTCCCTGCAATTAATAGGGTTTTGTTTAATTAACTTGAGCAAAACATTTCACTTCATTTTTATGAAATGAAAAGAAAAACAAAAACAAATTTAATACATATAAGTGGCCTCAAGACACAAAGTCTGACAAACAGTTACGCAGCAAGACCCCATGAGAAAGAAATACATGAACCGGAAAGTTTTTGCACTGGAAGTTGTGTTTTCAATATTTTATGTGTTTAGCAGCTGTTTTGTAATTTTTGTTATTGTTTTTGTTTTTAATACAATAAACACCCCGTGTATCAACAAATTTTATCTGTGTGTGTGTTTTATTAGGCACTTAACAATGACAATTTATCATGAAAATACATTTGACGGCGTTTGCGTTTTTATCGGTAGTTACAGTTTAAAAAAAAAAAACTTTTTTTTTAATAGATTGCAAGTCGCTTTGACCTGAGGTTGTGCTTTAAGGAAGAAAATCCCGATTTAAATGCAAAACCCTGTTGCTTTGAAATTATTCAACAAACATTTTGAAACAACAACTTCCACTGCTGAAAGTAAAAGTTCAACACATTAACAGAACTTTTGTCAACTAAAACACAAGAAATCAGCTGATTAGAGATGATACTTTAATGTTCAGAGTGGCCTGGAAACGATCGTTAAAATAAGCACGTCAAACTTCTCAATGCGATCGGCTTAGAGTGATTAAAATCAAAACCTTTTGATATCTTAATATCATGACTAAGTATTTGATCGCCTACAGTTTAGACTGACAAGCGAGATGTCATATTTTTTATTTTAGTGATGGTTTGATTTATTGTGCGTTTTATTAAAGTTAAAAGGACACAAGATGGTACTATTGGAATTTTATATAAAATGCAACACTGGTACAACAAATATCGCGTTAAAAATTCTGATGCTGGCGTCAAAAATCTAACATACGCGTCGGAACATCTGGCCTTGGCACCAAAAATCTAACGCTCGCGAAAAAAAAATCACAACTTGCGGTAAAAACAACTTGCGTTAAAAAACCAGGCGTCAGCGTTAAAAATCTGACGTTCGCGTTAAAAATCTGATGATGACGAGTTTTTTCGTACGTCTTCCAAGATGCATCAAACCCGTATGCTTGATGGTTTATTTGATCGTTTGTAGAGCATTTTATAAGTTGTATGAACGTATTTATAGATCTTGAACTACAATTGGAAAACAGAAAGCAACACATATATAATCAAGTTGTTTTAAAAGCCGGCTTTTGTCACGGCCAATTACAGTTTCTGTTTTATATATCTAATGAAAATCATGCTTTTGCCCTCGTATTTTTCTGTGCTCTCCAATTTTTTTTATTCATTTGCGAATGAGCTTTTGTGGGCACTTTTGTCTAAAACATGTTTTACAAGTTAGTCCTGTGCAATGATGCAAATGGAAAAATCAAGATAAGAAAATCACTTCTGTTGCTTTGAAGGAAGTAATAAAAAAAAGAACATTTGTTTTGAAAAATTAATATATTATTACGATTTTTAAATGCAGAAAAAGGAAATGGAAAGTAAAGAAAAAATTACTTTCATTAACTTAAATTATTTATCAACAAGATTTTTGCTACATAAAATTTTCATTTTATAAAGATTTTGTTTTTAATTTATCAGTTTAATTTATAATACTTTTTGCACATATTTTTTATTGTATTCGTTTATTTTTTTTTTGCTCAGAAAAATAGAATAATGATGCTTTTATCTGCGTCAACCATCCGTCCAACAAACCGCCAACAACAAAAACTACAACTGATGAATAATATGTCATCATCATTTTGTGTTTTATGTTGTGAATGTGTGACACTGTTACGTTTTTGCCAGTGGCTGTTTAGCTGTCTGTCAGTCTGCTCGCTTTTCCGCCCTTCATGCTCAGTAAAATTTATTGTTCACTGTCTTTATTTGTTGCAATAAAAATGATGCTGGTGCTGTTCATGAATAAAGGATAGATAGATGGCGCCAAAGCTTGTTCTTTTTGCCACGAAAGTTTAGATGTTGTTACAGAGCTTTATGTTTTCTGCATACGATTATTTCCTTCCATGGTCACATAAACACACAGAGACTCAGACGTACACACAGCCATACACATGTACATACATATACATTAGTTTAGTTGTCATGAACTTAAATGAGGCGTGAAATGAGAAAATCTAGTTTTAGGAAAATCTAACGAAATTTGTTGCGCTGACTCTAATATCTTGGTTTCTTTTTGGAAAATTTGTATAACAATATAGAGCATCACTTACGGCATATTGTCTTATTCTCTGGAAGTCTTTTTGTTATTCTCATTATTCTTACTAATGGAAGAAACTGTACGAGTCCTGCCAGGCAAAAGGCTGCATTCCTCAAATAATCGCGACTATATCCAAGTTTATTTCATTCAATCCAACAAACTTAATTTAAATTATTCATGTGTCATTTTATTTTTTGTGTAACTCTGCTACAGAAAAAGTTATTGCATATCGAAGTCACGACCGTGTTTATAATATTCATTATAAAAAACAAATTGCTTGCGTATCGTTTACTACACTATTATCACTTCAAGTTTATGATGCTTCAAAATAATCGAACAAATAATACTCACATTTCAAACGGCAACGGCAACGGCAACGGCAACGTCAACGTCAACGGCAACAACTGTTTAGTTTCTGATTCAAAAAATAACTATCCCAGCAACAAAAACAATAAAAAAAACTAGTTGCAGCTAAATATCGAGGGGAAAGTCAAACAAGATGTTTTAAGCATCAGAGCAAAACAGAACCTGATTGCTGATTGAAGCAGCGTGTAGCGAATTTAAGGCCTCCAAGCTAAAAAAAATCTACGACTTACATATGTTTTTTGATTTTCCTTCTTTCGAAATATTAATCGCAGCAATAAAATAAATTAGAAAGAGAGCAGACGAATGTGGGCAAAACAGTGCCCCCTATTACAAGAGTCGTCATTATCATCGCCACATCAACTCAGCAGCGCAAAAAACTCTCTTCGTCAAAATGTATTTATTCTAGGTACACGCTGGGTATTTCCGAGACCTAATAGATACATACGTACTCAGCCAGTTATTGTCTACCACATTCAATTGGTGCTGACGTTGGACAAACGTCAAATATTTTTGTGGCGAGTTTATGTCGCTGCAATCACGACTCTGGGAATAATTAAAAAAAAATATTAATAAACATAAAGCAAAATAAAGCAACAATTTCCCAGATTTTTTCCTTGGAAAAGTTTCAAAAATTAAGACCTGTTTTACGATATCGAACATTGACATTCGCCGTCGTGTTTACCAACAGAAAATTTTATACAATAAAAGCGAGCAAAAAGTAACATGTCGTAAGTGATGAATGGAAGAACTTGGCAATGTCCAGATCTGCAAATCCGGGTTTTTGCCCTTCAGTAAACTCTGGACCCAAAGTCTCGCAGCTAATTCACGTAGTAGCAGTTTTCCAGAACGTTTTATTCCTAAACCGAACTGCATATTATCAAACTCTTTACCAGATTTTAAATTGTGTTTTTTCCCCTTCATATATTCATATTATGAATTAAAAATTGTAAATACATATTTGTTTAAACGTATATATGTATGTACATGTGTACAGTAGGGCAATTAATTATCAGTGTTTACTAATTTGTAAAAGCTCATTATAAGCCTTCATGAATGCGCGTTATTAAACACAGAGAGTGTGTGTGTGTGTGTGTGTGTGCGTGTTGCCAAATATAATGGCAACACAAAACACGTTCACACTTAAGCACACACTCACACAAACAATTTCAATTAAATTAGTTGTTTTAACTTTATTATTTGCGCAAATATTTCCTTTATAAGCCTAATTAAGCGTTCGGATCTCATATTGTTATTGGAAAACAAAAACAAAAAAAAAACATCAATAAGTATTTTCAAACTATGATCGAAAATAAAAGGATATAAATGATTTTAAAAGCTTAAGTAGGCAAATTGTTATTCAATCATAATCACCGGTCCTTGGCGTGTTACGAGTATCAAAAAATAAACGAGTACAACAGTTCTGTGTAATAGATTAAAGGGCACATAATTACTGGTTCTGCAGGTTCATAGTTCGACTACTTTTGGCTGCTCTTAAATTGTTATATAATTCATAATAATCATGATATTGTAAACAATATTATTCATTGTACTTCGTTATGGTGGTCCGTGGAATTAAACATAATTCAACTGAGAACTTAAAAAAATCTAACACTCTCCAACTATAATTTTTGCTTACGGTTCTGTGTTCTTTAAGTGTTAGACTCTCTCAGATAACTTCCTTCGCAGAGCATAATTTCAATTGACACACCAAATAATTTATATACCACTAAAGCGATCATATACTGGGCTCACTGGCGAACTTAGGGACTTGTAACAGATGAAAGAGAACAACTTCAATTATTCATTAATCTATTACAAAACAGTCGTAAATCTATACACTTAGACACATTATTATACTGCACTTATAGCTAAAACGAGAAACAATTTGAATTGTCGTATTATATTTGCCAATGTTATATCACAGTCTTATCGACGAGGTTAAGTGGCAAGAAAAAGTAAATGTTAAAAAAATTTTGCACTCTCTCTATCTCCATCTCGTCCCCTGCTCCTCTGCTTATAAATCCCAAAGGTGCAACATTTTTACAGCAAAATAATGTTACAATATAATCAATTAAATAAATTTCGATTTGGATTTAGTTTGGCGGCATTCTTTTTAACATCCCCCACCGGCTGCGTTGAGGTTATCACTCGTATGCGAGGGTAACTACCACGAATTATTAAATTTCTCACATCAAATGGTGGTTGCTGCTGTTCAAAATATCCACATTTCTAATATGAAAATCTCTCTTCGTATTTTATGTGAAATATTATCGCTCAAGCGACTGCAAAAAAGTTGTTATTTGTGCCACTAAAACGTAGAAACTGTTAGAAACTCCATGACACCAAAAAAAAAAAAAATTGTATTTTAAATAAGAAGGTGGTATCGCTTAAACTCAATGTTTGCCATACGACGCTCTTCTTAGAGTAAATAAAATGAAAAAAAAAAGAAATATTTAAAGGAAAAACACATTCCACTTTCTTGTTGAAGGAAGTAAACAGTGTAAGAAGAAGAATGGCAAGTACGAAGAAAAACAAAATAAAGGGATGCGGTAACAATGTGTACAATGCACTTGAGAAAATGTTAAGGTGTCAGGAAAAAATTATATATAGAAGGAAAAAATGAGTTAAGAAATAGAATTTATTCCAAGGAGATGTGTTCTTAATGCAAACACACAATACTGTTGAATCCATTTGTTAAGGATGTTCTAAGCAAAGGGATGTTTGTTGTTGTTTTTTGGATGTTTTTGCTCTGCTCAAAACAGGAATTCATTTGATATGCAAACATGAGCTTTTTCCATACGCGATTTTAAATTACATCTATGTTTGCATGTACTTGTGTCAAACGCTTATTTGAAAAGCATTAAAAAATAAATTAAATTTTTTTCTTGGTTTAAATTGAATACCTGCTACAATAATCGTGCCGAAAGTTTGGAAGATTTGTCCGTTTGTTATACGACGTAAATGAATTGCTTCCCATCAGCCCAAGGGGAGTTATTTGCATTCGGCTGTGACCGCTTGATAACATTCATTATATTTGTAAGTTTTTAGGGATTTTTAGCCATTCTGTGAAACACAACAAAAATTCACATATGGCTTATGCGACCAAAGGGGCTGCACAGTCCAAGTTCCCGGTGTTTGGTTTAAGCAACCAGGTATAACTTAATCGTAACTGAAGTAAAAGGGGGGACCCTTTACATTTTCAAAACTTAAAGAATTTTCAAAAATACACCCTGTACTATAAAGGCAGCCGTCACATAATCACGGTATAAAATAGACAAATTCTGAGTAACTAAAACTTTTGTGAAAACCGTAAAACATTGTTTGAATTTGTCCACCTGTCCATCCTTTCTGATGGCTTCCAGATCCCGACTTATCACTCTCTATCAAAGCCAATATGTCATAAATTTCTCTCGCCACGAATTGGGTACATTCTTATTATTCCCATAATATAAAAAGCGACTAAGACCTGCAAATGAATCTTTTCAGAATAGAAATTCTCAAATGAAGAAAAAAATAAAATAAATAAACTTTTTTAAAAAAAAAATATTATATTTTACAAACAATATTTTTGTGGGCGCAACAAACATTTTTATTTCTTTTATGTTCGATGTTTGTGTAATAAGAAAAGTGAATTTTGGTTTGAAAAGCATAAAACATTTATTCTGTTGTTTAAACAAAATTGTTGTGTGAATTCGCGAATTCTTGCAGACATCCGTTTTCAAACAGTTTAAGAGTTGATTCCGTGAATTTCGTTATTGAATATGTTTTAGCAAAATTGTTCTTTTAAATTTGCGAATTATTTTACTTAAGAACTGATTCCGTGAATTTCGTTAAGGAATATGCAAATCATGACATATTTAAGTCCATAATTGTTAGTGCATACGAAAAAGTAGAAGTTACCAAATAAATATATTATGCGCCCCACAAGACCTTTAATAATCCCAACAACATTTTGATTGTTAAATCACTATTAAATAAATCTTTTCGTTTTTCTTTCAATATCTCTTATATTTAAAGATTTAGCTTAAGTTTGCTTTAATCAAAGTGATTTATATCATGGGCTGTATGTGGCTTTTCACACATTGTTACAACATTACTTGCATTAGCCTATACAGTGGCTAATGGAGTTGAAACATGAACAAATATCCCTTTGAAGGACATCTGTTTCTTATAACATGCCTGATGGCTTGGCTCAATTATTTCGTTGGAGCAGAAATAAAGCAGGCTTAAGCCTGCCATCAAACAAGAGTACCAAAGTCCCTTAATCCCTTGTCTAAGTCTCGTTATAAATTGGCAATTTATTGTTTATTCCTTTGGATGTCTTGTTTTCGTCGTGTTTCCTTTTTTTTTTTATTGGCAAAAGCAGTGCCGAGTTTGTGCAAGAATGGTGATGATTATCTAGAAACACACGCCACCATACAAACATAAATAATCAAATAAAATATATTGCATCTAAAAGGGGAAAATTACTTTTGAATAGTTGGCAAAAAGCAGTTTTCACTCAATAACAGTTTGATAGTCGCAAGTGTTGGAAAGGCTGCTAGACGATTATGACGATTATGGAAAGCCGCAAAGCCTGCGCTCTATTGTCCAGCTTCGATTTGGAAAACCACAAATAAGCCTTTGGCTTAAATGCAGCAACACATACAGTCTTGGTTAGGAATCGTCGAACCCACAACTTCCAGACTGTTGACCGAACATTCTACCAACAGACCCGTTAGTGAGGCATTCGCGTGAGTGAACGAGATTGATAAATTGAACGCGATTGGCATAAGATTTGTGATGCCGTGATACAGGTCCCGTATTTATACAATTTGTTGACTGATTCAGCGAATTTATTTTTTGCATATGAAGTAAATTATTTTTTTTAAGGCCGTATTTCATATGGCTGCGTTTTTCATGAAATTAAGATAAAAGTAATAGTTAATTCGCATGGGAAATTGTCAAACAAATGTTTAGTTGTTTGTCTTAAACTTTTCAATTTCCTGACTGCTGTTTTTGTAAAAAAAAAAAATACTTCAAATGCGACTTATGTGACCAAAAGGACTACAATTTTCCCTATTCAACAGGTTCAGTTTTAGCCACACTCGTACAGCTGCTTAGGAAACTAGAAGAGCTGACAGGATTGTCCATTTCCAGGATCTTATTTATGGCAACTTTGTCATTTACCTTAAAGTTTGTTCAAATACAAGACAACGAGTGTTATTTTACCCGGTTAAATAATTTGAAACTAAGAAATGCTTTGCAAAAAAAAAACCTTTACGATTTACAATTACGAGTATTCAACGTTATTTGAGAAGGAAAAAAATGTAAAAGCAGTAAAAATTGCTCTTAAAAAAAGAAAAACGCTTAAAGTCAAACCAACGTTAAAAGGAAAAAAAAAGAAAAAAACATTTTGCTGATTTTTCACACATTTGTAGAAGATTTTGTTTTTACATCCTTTTATCCCAGACTGCTTTGCCTAAAGACTTACATGACTTTAAATGCAAGAAGTAAAGTAAGAAGGAGGAGAAAAGAAATGAAACATGCTGACAAGACCAGAGGAGCCAGAGACTGTGAGGCAAAAAAGATCATAGTGGCTGGCAAACACTTTAAATTGACTTCGGGTGTTAAAGATAAAACAGACCTAAAATTAATTCAATTAATTAAACTTACAACAGATCAAGTGATAAGATGATAAATCTTTAATTTCGGTGAAAGCTGCAAGGCAGTCAAATTGGTTTAAGGGAAGTGGTTGCTCCGCACACATGAGGGAGTTAAATATTCACTTTAATTGCAGTCGAATCCTTAAACGAATTGTGCACTGAAACATTAAATTTATTTGGTTTTTGAGAAGACCTTTGTTTTTAAATCACGTACAAGACCGAGTGATGGGAGCATGACTAAGTTTTTCACTAAACCTGAAAACTGAATTAACAAACAAAAACCTCTCACAACATCAAAATTATTTTGAAATCTCCACAAAATAAACACAACTTCTATTTTAAGGTTTCCATTCGATGGCAGAGCGGGTCTAATTGGCTCACCCGTTGCACGCATACATACTTTAAAAGGTGGATGGGGAGGGGGGGATAAACCAGAACCAATGTATTCAACCGAGTTTGTGTGCGCCTTAAACAAACAGCCAGACACACATTTTGCGCGCTTTTTCAATAAAAAGCTGTTGGGGGACATAAAAACAATTGAAAAAAAAACATTTTTATTGCAATAAAAAATAAAACAGCAATTTTCCTATAAATATTTAATTAAACTTTTGTTTGCGCCTTTTTCATTTCATTTCATTTGTTTCTGTTTTTATACTTTATTTTATTTAATTGTTATATTTTTTTGATGGGCATAATAAAATAAACACTAATTTTTAATTTAATCGCAGTCGGCATTATTTGAAAATTCTGAAAAAAATTTTATGCAAACATATAATTCGTTAATTTAGCAATAAAATTAATGAAAAATTAACAAAAGAATTTATAATTTCAATAAATAATTCATAATCAGTGACAATATCTGCATGAAAATTAAAGAGCATTAAAAAAATTGGAAGGAAATCAGAGTGTTTTATGTGGCAAAATGGACTTAAATCTGCCCCTAAAGCCTAAAATATGATGCGACATTTAATTTCCAATGGCTTGAACTTGAATTGGGCTCTGAAAGAGTAAAAAAATTTTAGCAGATTTTTTCCAAACAAATGAGAATTTTTAAAATCTAAAACTGTCAGTCAGGTCTTCAGTTTTTGTACCTTTTTTTGGAACAGTTTTAAGTGTTTGTTTTTGTTCTGAATAGATATAAAAAAGTGTTGCAAACCTTGCAAAACAAACCACATATTAAAGACATTTTGTTCTCTAGCCCCAGACGGCCGGGCATCAGAACTGCTGAATATTTTTTGTTTATTTTTTAATTTATTTTTCACTGTTTCAGTTTTTCTTGTTTATGTGCTAATTATGTGCGCAATTAAAGATTGCATAATGATATTTGCTTTTTTCCCCCCGCTTCAAGTGTGTGCCAAAAGAAAACTGGAACACTGAAGCAAAAACGAAAGTAAACAACATCAAAAATGAACGAACACTTGGCAAGTATTGCTGTGAGCGGTTTAAGTGGGCTGTGAACTCGAAGACAACAAAAACTGTACAAAATTTAATCATTTCCAGAATTAAAGACTGGCACCGGCCATGTGCGCCAACATCTGCTAAACTAATGTAGCCTTAAAGTAGAAAACTTAAAGCAAAATACGACACGAAACTTAAACAAAGTTTGAAACCATAAGCGCCCGTCTCATGACAGAGAACGTCGACATTTAATAGTGTTTTGAGCGACAAGAAAGAAGCTGATGCGAAGATTTCCGAATTTTATTTGTCCAGGTTCATGAAACGCTCACACGATCGACCACGATTAGGCCAGTTTCTTTGGCTTTAATAATGTTGTGGCTTTAATTAATGGTGGACAGGTCCTAAGGCTGTTCTAATACTTTTCACGTAAATTCCGATTGATTTGATAACTTCACGAGTAGTTGCAAGACAACAAAACTGTGCAATCGGAATAACAAAATAGCTGTGAAAATTTATTTACAAAATCAAAATTACCTGTGATTTCAAAATCGCTTGTGATTTCAAAAGCACCTGGGATTCCAAAATCTGTGTTCTTATGTTTTTAGGCGTCGTTTTTTACATGACGAAATCATATACCTGATCAAAAAAATGAGATTTATTCTGAAAATCACTTGATTTGAAACCACATACGATTTAAAATTTATCGTTTTAATATTTCCGGTAGTAACGATTTGTCATAAGGAAAGAAGATTATAATAAAAAGTAAAAATGCCCTTAATTTCTTACTGAGGCAAAAAAGTATGAAACTTTAAAATTCAATGTGACTGGAGAAACCCGTAATTGGCAAATATGACTTCACATATAAATTTAGCTTTTCTTGAGAGGACGATTTGTCTGGTCTAAATCACTATTCACAGCTTTCCTACTATACGATTGAATTCTTTATGTTTGCGCTTTTCAAACTTTCTTTATGGTGGAAAATTTAATAAAAAATCTAATTGAGGTTTTATGACAACAAATGTTGCCAATAGTTTTCGTTAGTCAATTCACTTCAACTTTAAGCCTCAATAAAATAACATGAATCGTTTAATGAAATTTTCTTCGAATATTAAACAATTTAAACAATTTTCGGTTTGGAAAATCTGTTTGCAAATTGCCACAAATAAACAAGAATTGGCACATTTTTGTCAAAACTTGGGAGTTCATACACACACACACACACACGCACACACACACACACACACACAATGCGTTAGAATTTAAGTCCTGCAAAACACAGGCCACAGCTGGAAACAAATGAACCATTTAATGTTCAGTTTGTTCGTTTTTTCTCTCTCTCTCTGTCTTTCTTTCTTTATGGTTGCATTTGCCGCAAAGTTCGAAGACAAAAAACATAAAAAATATAGAAAACCTTAACAAGTTTTTCTTATTCTTTCGCAATCTATTTTTTTTTTTTTGGTTTTGTTAACAAAACAGAAAGTTCACAAGTTTCCGGCAAACTTGTTAAAAGGAAATAAGACAGTTATAAGCGTTAACTTAAGGTTTCTACAACTGTCCCTGTACAGCAGAGGCATAATGCACAACACTGGCGGCCATAACCAGTTGAAGTCGCATTAAAAAAAAACCGCTTAAATAAGTTGTTAGAACATAAGGAAAAAATTTTATTAATATAAGAAAATCATAATATTAACGCCATAGCGACTTTCGTCGTAAATAACTATATTAGTGTTATTGTCCTCAGCAGATATTTTTGTATATATATTTTTTATAACATTCATATTAAACAAGGTTTTGATGGTATTAATGGTTATTACCATCTTAATAAACCTTTTTAATCAACTATATTATTGTCATAGGGAACCATATTAAATATCATTATTTATATGAGTAACAATATTGTTGGCATGAGGAACTAGTATATTGTTTCCAAAGATTGGAGTTTTAGTGGTCACGACGAACCATGTAATTGTTGACATCAATCATATTTTCGTCATAAACAACAATTTTTTATTTCGTTTCAGTTCGTCATACTATTAAATTTAATCTTATAGCCTGACATTAATGTGGAAAAGTCATCATATGTTTCCAAATGACTTTAAAATCAAAGAGTTCATAGTTTAAGAGAGAACAAATTCTGCAAGTGACTGTAAAAACCTAAAACAAGTTGGTGTTTCAGGTTCCCGAACTGTGGGCAAAAATGACCCGAGACTGTTGTTGAATATTCATTCAACTTCTCCTGACGCCAGACATAATATTTAAATGAATAATAAAAGTTCTAAATATCAGCAAAATGAATGCTATGGCCTTGTAAATGTTGCTTTTAAAAGTTTTTCATTTTGTTTTTGATTCTTTTTATTATTGTTTTCCTCTTGTTTACGTTCTCCTTGTGTGAACGAAGCAGCTTCTTGAATTTGCAAGTCAACATTGCACGTAGTAGAACTTTTTTTTATTGGAAATAATTAGGTTGTTCGTGAGTAAATAAGAATGTGTGTGTGTGCGTGTGTATGTATGTGTGTGTGAGCGAATAACAAGAACGGGCATGAGTGGCTTTGCATTAATCCAGCAGGCAAAGAGTGGAGGAACCGTCGTCGTTTTTAACACGATTGCATTAATTGTTAGAGTAAAATCCTCTTCTAGAATACAGGCTTACAAAAATATGTACAAATTAAAAGGTCATGGAATGTAACCCCAATGCCTGTTAGCGGCATGAATACATACACACGTATTTTTTTCTGACTACAGTTTTGTTTAGCAGTTGATAAAAAAAAAACTTACTCTAAGTGACACCTGGGAATAAGGTTGATCTTTTAAAGTCGAACGATAAAAATTGCCATTAAGTTATTTTCAGAATATTTTCTCAGTCCGATTCTTAAATCGGTTCACAAATACAAAGTTTATGCTGAATGAAATAAGAAGAATTAACAATTTTAATCATTTAAAGGTGAACTATTCAATTTAACTATTTTTCATTAGAAGATCTTTCCCACATTGTTTGACATTGATTTTAGTTTTCTTAATTTTAGATTCCTACGGGCCTGTGCTAATACAGTACAGAGCAGCTTTTAACTGGCACTTTTCGGTATTTTGTAGTAACATATTTTCCAATTAATTTGTATGAATTATAATGCAATTGACATTTTTTCTCAAACTTATAAATAATTTAAGGAATCAAAATATGTTTTTAGTCTGTTAAGCTCTTTTGTGCTTTCGACCAAACAGAGTCAGTTGACCGTGAAAAACCCGCCTGAAATCACAACAGAAAACACAAAGAAAAGCATAAAAGGTATTTTACAAAGTTTTTAATTTTACAGTAAATGTTTTAAATAAAACAGACAATTTCATAAAAAAATAATTTATAAATTAATCATTTTGATAATTTATAGAAGTAGTTTATTACGACGTTCAGCATAAAAATATTGAAAAACTAACAAATGGATTTAAAGAAAGTTCTTCACGTGGCTGAACGTTTTGAAACCACAAACCTTTCTGGTGATTTCAAATCATAATAGTGAAAAAGTGATGACAGCAGGCAGGATAACAGGAGTTTGCTGTATTAACAAGAAAACTCCTGTGGAACAAATATTGAATATTGAAAAATGTATAAGAAATTATTTTATGGGATTAAGAAATATCTTAGTAAATTGCATTGTCAGTTTCAGGATCTCGCGAAGATATTACGATGCTTCCCAACTTCTTTCATTTATCACTTTTATATTATAAATAATCAAAATTCTACGATTTGTTTGCAATTTAAAACATAAATTCTAGCAAATTGGTGACCCAAAAAACCTTTAAATATTTCGTGTTGTTGTCCCATGAACAAAATAACTTTTAAACAATATCACTTAACAATAGTTTAATAAACGTTTTGTGAATACTCGTACACGTCTGGCAAAGGACCATGCGGTATGCTAAAAATTTATTTACTTATACTTGTGTGAGTGTGTGCGTGAGTAAAACAACTTTTGAATTAGTGGATATATTTTTGTATTGAACATGCGAGCACAAACATGTTCATGCAGGTGTATCGTAAAAGAATCGTTATTAGCAATATTGACCAGCCAGGACAGTCAACCGCAATTTACATACATATTAACAAACCTCAAAGTCATAAATAACAAAAATTAATGTTCCAAAACGAGCAAATTCTCGCAACAATATCAAAGCAGAACAAATTTGTTTAGAACGTTGTTAGAGGAAATACAAAATAAAATAACAACAAAAAATACGTGTATTTACAATATATTTATCTGCAATAAAAGAACATACACGGTACAACAGGAAAGATTTATTTTTTTACTCTTAACACTCGTAAAGAGTGGAATGTAATAATTTCGTGTAATGGCAGCTGATGTTATATCACGCGTTTTGAATCCGTCTGGTGAACAGTGTAATTTTAGTTTGTTTATTTCTTAATTGAGTTGAATGAATAGAAAACCAATATTACACATTAGTGCGATACGTTCTGGCAAATAACAAAATGTTATTGAATATATCCTCGAAAATATTTAATTTGTTTAACAAAAACTATAACTGGTGGGTATGAACAGCGGTCCAACTAGATGGTGATGTTACCATTAATTGTTGTAAAATAGAATTTTGATAGCGGTTGATATTATATTTAATTTTAATATATACAAATTGCAATAAATTTTAGTTTCATGCAAAAATTTTTTTTTTTTTTTATAAATGGCCCCCACAGAATATGAGTTTGTTTCGTTGATTACTGTTTGAAAATGACAAGCATTTCATGTGGGGGACACCTTAAAGTTTCGCGGCCAGTACTCTGCTCCTGAGCATTAAATTGTTCATAGTAAACATATGCGATCGACAGCAATAAATGTTATAATATTTTTCAAAATATAAAAAAGAATTGATTTCTATAATAATTTTTTGTGAATCCAGCTAAATTTACAAATCAGTTACCCAACGTTCAGAGTTCACTAAACATTAAGTAGGAAGTTGTATTCGTAAAGGCTTAAGTAGAGAAAATAGTTTAATATATTTCTTTTTTAAGTATTAAACTGGCAACACTCATAAATTGTGTTGTTTGTAATGAATTTTTTTTTTTGCCTCAACTTTGAACGAAAACGCGAATAGAAACTGAAAACTGCGAACTGAATAAAAGAACAAAATCAATTTGAGGACAATTTTCCTTTTTTGTATTTGTTTTGGTTTTATAGAAATCTTTGGAATATTTATTTAGTTTTTATATGTAGTTTTATTTGATATTTCTAATAAATTTGTTTATAAAATTTTTTTCAATTCTAAACTTTAATCATCTTTTAAGCTTTTGTGAATAAATATTAATTAGGCCAGAAAAGTAAATCAATTAGAGTTTAACTTTTGTTGGTGAATTGAACAAAGAAATCGTTATTCGGATTTTATAAAGGGGGATTCCCCAAAATAAGAATTTATACCATAAAACATTTATGATTAAAACTATTAAGCAGTTTGCTTGTTAAGGTTTTATAAAGCTGTTTTAAGCATTTGTAAAGCTAGTCCACGTTTGTTTGTTTATTTTGAACACTATGAAGTATTTTATTTTACGAGGTGAATATTTAGTCCTTCACTGCATGCAATCAATAATATAATTGCTGCATAAGTTTGTCTTAATGTTGTTAAAAATGTTTGCTTATTTTTTTTTATCAATCGTGAAGAGTGTGTTTGCTGGGTGCAATAAGTAGACTTGTTTTTAACTTAAAATGCTAATTTTTTTTTGCTCGTTTGTTATTTGCACAAAATATTTATGACCATTTATTCGCATCCACACAAAATGGCAAGAATTGTGCAAATATAAATAACCAAAAAGCTTTTGCATTTTAAAGTAAATAAAGTAAATGTTTAAGAGTATAATTTATTTAGGTATTTAATTGAAATGCTTGCGGATGTCTGTAAATAATACATACATGCAAATATTAAACAACACACATTTTATTTATTGCAAATGTTCCATTTCTTGATGACTTGTGTTTGCACAAACCAAAGGACACTCAAACACACACACACACACACATGTGTGTAGAAATAAACAGCCAAAATTTTCACAAGGTGTGGGCAAGAATAACGAATACTTCCCAGTCGGTACTCTATGAATTTGTATGAATGAATTTTTCTGTCTTATTTTCATATACAGAATTTTTTCCTAAATAATCGTTTTCTACTCTCAAGTTCTCTGAAAAAGTTCAACAAGATTCATATCTGTTTTGAAACGTGGCTCCTGTTAAATGAAAAAAATAACTTAAAAATTTTCATAGCTTTTATTTTGCCCCCAATTTCACCCTCAAGTTGCTTAAACAAATTAAATAGAGATTTAGTAATTTGTTGCCACATAGAAAAATTCTAGTCGAAATTATACTTCCCTTGAAATCTCACCCTAAAAACTTTCTTTCGCTTGTTTTATTTATTTTGAGCTTTATGGGCTCTTGTATTGGAAGTATTTAAGGCTGACAAAAAAATATTTGCTACTAGTCTGTTTAAAACAAGGGGGACAACTATTTATTTCACGGCCGGTGGCTGCTTCACTCACCAGCGCCGAATGACTCTACACCCGAAGCAGACAAAAGCACATGGTTTTTGAAGCCTTTTACTTTAATTAATTCATCAAAATGCTGACAGGACAATCAAAAAACATTTGTTTGAGCAGGATTAAAAATTATGTATTTGTGTTCAATGTCGTACAATGATTTTACCTTTATGCAATTTAATACTTCCAGGTGCAGCTGATTATAGAATAAATAAAGTATCTTTACAATTTAACTATTATTTGCATTAGAAATCAATGAGGGACTTCCATTCGGAATAAGAAATAATGCTGCCAGTTTATAGGTATTTTTTTCGAGAAGTTTTATTAAAAGATCCTTTTTTAAATTATTATTAATAAATTTCTTTGTTGTGTGAGGTTTTTTTATTTAATGTTATTTTCTTTAATATAAACAAAACTTGTGGAAAAGTTCTTCTGGAAAATATTTTTTGGTTAAAAAAAAATTTTCTAAAACAAATATTCGAAAATTTGTTCGACGCAACATGGAATAAAAGGACATTAACTTTGTATAAAAGAATAACAAAAAACGCCTCAAGCTTAAGGAAAGTTATTAATAAATTAAAAAAAAAGAATAAAAAAATTATGACCAAAATAATTTGGAGACTATTCAAATCATAAAATGTCGTAAAAAGTACTTTTTTCAGTAGGTACTTTTCTTTCTTACTTAAAGGATTGCTTTTTTTCAACTGCCCCTTTTAAAATGGTTGTCATCAGCGACACTTTTGTAAAGGGTACATTATTTCTTAAAAAATGTACTTCTATCGAAGGAACTTTCTTAAACTTTTTCTTTTAAAAAGTAAATTTTTTAAGGGTACTTTTTTAAAAATGCACTTTTCAAAAAAGTAATTTTTTCAAAGTAACTATTTTAAAGGGTACTTTTTTTAAAGGACTTTTTTAATAAGTACTTTTTTAAGGGCAATGTTTTCAAGTGTAGGTTTCACAGAGGCATCTTTTACAAAGTGACTTTATACAGAAGCACCTTTCAAAGGCCACAAAGACATCTTTTAAAAGGATTCTATTTCAAATAGTTTCTTTTTTAAAAGATACTTTTTTTGAAGGGTTATTTTTTCAAAGTACTATATTTGAAAAGTCACTTTTTTGAACCTTTTTCGAATTGTGCTTTTTTAAAAAGTAATTTTTTTTTAAATACACCTTTTTGAAAAGTTACTCTTTTGAGAAGAAACTTTCTGGCCAACATTGCCAATTTTTTTTAGCTTTTTTAAGCTCTAAAAATAAATAATTTAGTATAATTTCTGCTAAAAATAATAAAAAAAGCTTCACCCTTGCATTTTTGCCAAAGAAATTACCAAATCGTAGAGTTTAACGTTTTCGAAACTCCCATTCAACTATAAAAAATATGTAGAACATTTTCATTTTATAAATTTACTTAACAACTGGCACAAGTTAAATGTTTGTCATAAGGAAAAAACACAACAAACTGATGTTGCAGAAACTTTCATTTAAGAAAAAGAAATTGTAGGTTTTATATTGTCGTCTCTTATTTTTGTTGTTGCTAATTACTCTGGCAAAATTATGGCAGTATAAAAATAAATGTCATCATCATCAACTTGAGTTAAAGTAGCAGCAGCAGTTGTAGTCGCAACAGGATCAAGTGCTGCTGAAGCAACAAAACATAAAGCAACGAACACGGCGGCACTTTCTTTTTAAATACTAAATGAGAAGTGAAAGCCTTAAATAGAATATTTTAGCCAAATACACAAATATATATGTAAATTTTGGTTGATCGTATTAGATTGACATGGAAATTGCAAAGAAAGTGGAATATCTCAGGTTTGGTTTCCTGGACTGGCCAGTTTGGTGAGCCTTAAACTTTTTCACAACTACTTATTTAATCTCTACAATATCCCAACATCTTGTATCGTTCATTTAACATTAAGCGGCACAACTTTAGGCCCCACCCGTTGTGGTTGTCATTGCCCAATTGCTCCCACTTTAATGTGGCATTTAACTTGACATCGCTGGTGCAACTATTAAACAAATAGCTGGAATAATTGCCAACAAAAAACAAACAACAAAAAAAAAAACATTACATACTTCTGGAAAAGTGTCATTAAAAGGAAGAAAAAAAAAAACCCTTAAGAGGCACTATTTCTCATTGATAATGGAAGATGGTTGGGTGCTGTCACCATCTTTTGTTTTCAACTTAAAACAGGTTTGGCAAACATCTCCAAAATGTTGTACATTAAAGAAAGTTTTTCAATTAAAATGCCACCTAGAGCAGAGCAAATAAACTCAAGTGTAATACGTAAAACTTAAATCCAGAGTGTCAGAAATTTCCGTAAGGAATTCAAGTACTAATTACAAGCGTGTGTGGGTGTGTGCCTGATACTGGATTACTGGGTTTGCAATTAATTGTACAAGGGTAAAGTGAGGCGAAATTTGTAGAAGGCAACATTAGGGCTTAAAAAAATCCAACGACTTAAGCTTTATGTTTGTACACATGTACAATGTATTTTAGAGGCAGTTTAGCTACAACCTGTACTTATACACGCTCTGCTTAAACTTAATTTATAAAGTATTAATAAAGCAGAAATTTATTTTACGACTACAACAAGAAATTGCTCTCAAAAAAAAAAAACACACATACAGACAAACTTATTGCTGTACGAGTATATATGTATGTATGTATGTATGTATGTATGTATGTACTTATATTGTGTATAGGGTGTTTTTTATTGAGGTATAGAACTTTAAGTTGGCATCACTTTTTTAACTGGCGGCCATTTTGCCAGCTGTCAAGTGATTAATATTTAGTTTGGTTTGCCATTTCATCATGAACAGGTTGACAAAAGAACAACGCTTGCAAATCGTGCAAATTTATTTCGAAAATAATGGTTCAGTTCGCGAAGTTTACCGCAAGCTCCGTCCATTTTATGGTCATCAGAGCAATTAATTCGCTTAACCATGGATCGTTTTCGCACTACGTTTACTCTATGTGATAATACGCATCCGCAGAGACGGCGAACAGTGCGCACCGAAGAAACAATTGCCGCTGTAGAGCAAAGTGTTGAAGAGGACCCGAATGAATCGATTCGCCACCGTGCACAGCAATTGGAGCTTTGTCCATCAACTTTTGTCCATCAAAAATTGGACCTGTAGAATTGGCTTTATTCGAGCCAGCCGCGGCGGCCACATGCCCGAAATCATATTTAAACATTAATGGCGTAAAATTATCCTTCCAATAAAGCCAAATTGATGGACATTAAAACGATTTTCTTGTGTTTTATTTCAATTCGAATTTCTATACCTCTAAAAAAAACACCCTGTATATATCTTTATTATCGCAAAGATATTTATTTGTGTGCTACAAAAACTGAAGAAGAAAATTTATAAATAAATCTCAATAAAATCACATTTATTTGTTGTCTGTACAGCACATGTGTGCAATAAAATGCTGATTATATTGTTTTGGGCCAATAAAATTCAAATAATTTGAAAATTAAAGGTTTCAAGGAGAAAACTGTGAACAAATATTTGGGATAAAAGAAATACTTGTGCGGTGACGGTGTTTAGAAGAAAAAAATAAGAAAAAGTGTGGCCCAGAGCACACAGATCGCCACATAAGACAAACATAAACATGTGGCCATTGCTCGTTGTCTGATCAATTGTCAAAAAATTATTATTATAAAAAAAAAAAACAATTTTTTACAAAAAACCATATTTATGGAATTATGCCACTTTTGAAGCGAACGCATGATATGTATGATATACGCTGCTTAAATTTTATAACAAAAATATTGAAATGGCCGATAGAAATACCCAATAAATGGCATGTCTCTCCATCAGCTGATTTCAAACATTTCCAAAAAGTACTTTCCCAACTCTGTTCTATTCTGGGGACCATGAAAAAGTTGTGATGTACATTTGTCCGATATGGGATTTCATTTAAAAAATGCCAGACTTTAGTTGTTTTGAAAAATACTACATACTTTTCAATATCCTACTACATTATCATCTACATTACCCAGAAGTAATCAAGTAACGACTTGTTTATTATTATTGCAAAACGAAAAATCAAAACTTTGCTTTTTTAAAGTTTGTTGATTTGACGATTAAGTTTAAACATATTTGTGTTGTTCCCAGGGCTTTTTACTAATTATATTCTCTAACGGCTGTTTTGTGGTGGCATTTTGATTTAGTAACCGCTAGAGCTGGCATGGCGCTATCGACGCAAATAGCACAATGTGCAGCGGCACAAATTTTACAAGTATGAAAATTATGGTTGCCTGCAGCGTTAAGAGTTTGCAGTTCATACTGAAATCGTTGATATAATCGGCCCAATACGATCATGCTGTTGTTGCGCGCTGAAATAATGCTTAGCTTTTTTCTCTTCTTTGCAAACGGCGTTGCTGTTGCCTTCTCTCTTTACTGACTGGCATTTCGAGGACATTATCGGTGCTGCAGCAAATATTCTTAACGGTCAAGGCCAGCCGGTTGTCTTCTTTGGCCGTTGGGAGTTCAAAAATGTTGTGCGATTTTCTAGAAAATCGGTACATTGTGGCGATAGTGCGATCTTAGAACGTTTTAACTCATTTTCAATACAAGTTTTTGCGGTTATTAAACAAGAAAAGCTGGCAGTCATACGCGTTTATTCGAAAGTATTTGACGTAAGCGAATAAACCTATTCGTTGCATCATCAGCTTGATTATACCACGAGTATACCACGAGTACATACATACATACATACATGCATATGTAAAGTATGAAAATAAGACATGAAAATAAGAATGCCAGCCAACGCACATACATATATTTACATATATCAACATGCCTCTTGAGGTATTTGCGACGTGCGAGTACTTGTATGCGTTTAAATAGAATATTAAATGGCAAAATATGTGATTTATCTAAACAAAAGACACACTTTATCTCCGTCAAGCGTTCACTTGCCCTGGAAAACATGTTATTCAAAATATTTCATTTGGCTGCCATCAAATTGGCATTTAAGAAATTTATGAGCATGCCAAGAAAATTTGACAAGGCTTTTAAGTGATTTGTTTATTGGAATTCTAAATAAGAGAGAATGAAAATTTGCTCACACTTTCGGAGATGTTGTGCATGTGAACAGGAAAATGTGTATCTCTTTGAAATTTGTTTTTATCATCCTTTCATTGGTTTGGAAATGTCTGTAGGCAGGCACAGGCGTACATATCCTTATATGTGTGTATGTACATTAATGTCGGTTTGTCTGTGTTGGGGCGTAAGTATGTCCACATAATCCTTTTATCGACATTTGGGCCTGCAAGTAAGTTGTAATGAGCTTTCTGTTTAAATTAAGTTACCTTAAAACCAAAGATTTGCAAGTCCTTGTTTCATTATATCAGCAGAATGTTTGATCCACAGGATGTCAACAATTCATTACGTACACACATGCTTTTAGGCTGCGGTTGAATGTAAATTTGTGCTTAATCACACTGTTTGTGATGCACTGACACATGCCTTCGTTACGTTGACATACAAAACGTGAACGTATTTTTCTTGCGGTTTCAGTTACCTAAAGTTGTTAAACATAGATGGGATTATAGGAGTAGAAACTGCAGATGTTGAGCTAATTTTTCATGCACTTTCATTGAAATGTGCGAGTGAATCAAGCATTTAATGGACTGGATAATGTGAACGTTGATCTTACAGACGCCTGTCCAAATGGGATCGTGTGAATCGAGTCTATAGATATGCACGCTAGAGCCAAATTTTGTTACAAAAATAAGAGACATAAACACTTCATATATAGTCAAAATCCTACGTTTAGTAGAAGCTACTGTATGTCTTGATATATAGAATAAACCATTTCTGAAACCATTTCGTGTGGCCTCTAGTGCAGGAAAGGTCAAATCGATTAATCAAAAACCTTCCTATTGCTGTCCACAGGGTATTTTTCTCCTATCCTTAATCACTGTTCAATGTATTGGACCCTTAAGGTTCATTTGCTGAGTGCTGGTTCATATTACAACGTTTTCTAAACATAACACGACCATTTCGGATAATCGCGATCACACTGTATTCAGTATTTATAGGAATCGTTGGTCTGCTGACTTGTGCTTGCGAAACTGTGTGCTATTCTATAAAAAAAACAGCTTCTGATGTTTTAAAACTGCAAAATATGTGGCAGCTTTTCTTAAGGGCCTAAACTTTTCCGTCCAATAGCATCAACCTTTAATAATATTGATTTTACAGTTTTAGCAAACCAATTGTTTCATTTAGTTGTAGTTTTTTTTTATCAAAAAATATATATAAAATAGAGAATATTAGCGGAGCCAAGAAGACAGTGTGGCATGAATTTCTTTTTAAGACGGTAAATAAACTAAAATGTGAGAGCAAAAAGGTTTCCATTTCCCTTTCGAACAGCAATTGAGAGATAATTTTATTAGTCCTTTGCATATTCATTTAATTCACCCCTTCTTCTTCTTCTTCTTCTTTTGGCGCTACAGTCCGTGGTGAACCTGGGCCTCAACCAACAAAGTTTTGATTCTTTGTTGTTGTGTCGAAACTAGTGTGTTTTTACACGGTAGGGAAGTTACCCCCACGCACAACCCCCGAAACCTGGAGGACCGGGTCCTGGTTTAGACCCCTGGACAGAGGGGATTCGCTGCACACTTTGGTTCCCCTCTAAGCAGGTGCTGTAGGGGCTATCCAGGGGCGCCACGAGGAGGCAGTATGTCAGCTTGACCAGTCCATTTTCAGGGATCGCTGCTGGCTTCTCGCCAGGTTGAGAGCAATCAACAACTTTGCCCTGAGTGCACTGGCCCATTCCCCCAATTCACCCCTTCAATTAATATAATTTTCTGTGATGAAAAAAATTACCATCTCTTTTCTATTTCATTCATCCGTAAGAGAAACGAACATTTTTATCTCCCACTGCCGTTCTGCGTATTCTTAATAGTCACCAAAACTTATATAATTTACTCGTATATATTGTACAGAAAATAAATCCCATTTTCTTTTAATTTTCCTTTTTAATTTAAAAAGATGGTAAATTCATCTCCAAATCCCTTTTACCACCAAATAGAATAACAGGTCTTGCGCCCAGCAAATCCTTTCAGGATTTTTAATTACACTGTTTGTTTTATAATCTGCCAGCATTTTGTTAAGCTGCTTTAAATTGGCAAAAAAGAAGCAACGCGCTGCTTTCTGCTGATAAAGTGCTGGTTTTCAAATATTTCTGGTTGGGTCATAAAACACATTTTCACGCTTGTGCCATGAATTATTCAAACTATATTCCCCGTTTTTGGCAACATTCTATTGCTGTCGGTTTAAATTTCGGTTTTATTGGTATTTTGTGCTTCGTTCGGGTTTTACATTTCCTTTTTGGCGCGCTATTTCAAGGCCACTGGGAGTCCGTTCGCTCAGTGTCACGACGAGATTAATTGCTGTGAGTAAAAGTTAAATGCTATTTGCTTATATAACAAATAGTAGATTTAAATGCAAAAGGAGAAAGAAACAAATAAACAAAAAAACAAAAAAAAAAACATTTGCGTTTTAGTTGTTTAAGTTGAAATATATTTCGGGTTGTTTGTGGCTGCTATAAAGTGTTTGTTGTAATGAAAATTTAAACAACTGCTTAAGTTTTTCTCTGCGGATTTTTTATGCCGATTTATGAATGGAATGAAAAGGTGTCTTACCCTTAATTAAAACGAAAAATATAAAATCGGATATATATTTCCAGGCAGCCCTTGTTATTGGAGGAAAGAAGATGTTTTAAAAAAAATATAGTTAAATTTTTTTATTTATAATTTACCATAATGAAAATTATAATAAATCTTAATAACTAAAGACTATCGGCTTAGGAAAAATTGTTCTAATTTTATTATTTTTTTGAGAATATGCGCTTTCGAATGCATCCAAAAACTCTACTGCTAAACAGAGTTCTTCCTCAGTAATCGGCAAATATCCTTCATCCTGCCGTAAATTATATTTCCATTTCTTGGACGCTGCTTACAGGCTGCATTATTACAACTACATGTATTGAATTGGTTTTGGCCTGTTGACAGTGTCTTCCGGCAAAACTTGGGTCAACGCTTCACTATGACTTTCATACTAGTGACAGGACTATTCACGGTGTGGTGGCTACTTTTGAGTCTACTTCTTCGGTAGGCAACGAAATGAAAGATGTGCCTAAAACATTATTGTCACTGTTCCCAACACGAAAACTCGTCCTGTCGCAAAACAAATATTTTGGAAATTAGGCTTTCTGACATCAGCCTACACTGACCCAAGATCCAAAAGTATATGACCATCGAGAAAAAGATACGGTCATTTTAGGGTGAAAAGGCAAAGCTATTGAATTCATACCGCTAAATTCTAAAAACGGTCAAATATTTTTTGTTGGTATTCTTGGTATTTGGCTTGGGGAAAGCTGTTGGCCAAGTGTTGCTGGTTATCAAAGTGTGTTGCCTGGAGCTGAATGACATGGACGCCATATTTTGGCTGGGAACGGATGTGAGTGGAATATTCACTTCATGGCGATTTGACGTGCCAAGAAGCAAAATATTTCCCTCCATTCCATAATTTTATTCATTTTTAATTTCGCTCAATGTGCCATTTAAAGGGGATTGGGAAGGGGGCGGAAAAAACTATTTTGATTGGCAAAACTTGTGCATAATTACATTTCCCACTAATGTTGACAAAACTTTAAACGGAATTTTGTTTTTGTCATTTAGAGCTTAAAAATGTGCTTCTTTAAAATGATTTAGCAAATAATTGTAACAAAAGGCCTGCGGAGGAGGACAGCGAGAGGGATGGAGGTGATGCTGATGCTGATGGAAAAGTTGGAAAAGTTTTTGGCACACTTTAGTTTACAATGCCATTAAACTGTCATTAGTGACAGTTTGCCAATGCAAACATTTGTTTACAGCAGCCAGCACAAACGAATTAAACAGGGCAGGTTTTGCCAGAGATGGAGACATTGAGCAGAATTTTCCCATCTAAAATGAATTTGTTAATAGTTTTAAGAGCACAGCAGAGTGTTGCAAATCAAAGTGATTGAATGAGAAAGCAAAAAATAAACAGGTTTGTTCGACCAAAAGCTAACAAAAATACCCAAATGTTTTAAAATAGTTAAAATCTTTTTTCAACTCAAGCGGAAAAAATTCCGAATATGTTGATATATTTATTTTGTTTTCGTTTGGGATAAAAATGTTTATTTTATTTTATAGAAATTCATCATTGTGCAGTTTCAACAAAAGATTTTTTCATTTTTTATTAATTACTTGCTGTTTTTTTTGTTTTTTTTTGTTAGTGAAATAAATAAAAGCTGTTTTGTTTTCGGTTGTCAGTGTTAGTTTTGGCTAAATAAATAACATTCTAGTTGGCTTTATCTTTTCAAGCAATTTGTTAACAAATAGCCAGATATTTTCCATTGAACATGAATTAATTCGGGCAAATAGTCAAGCAATGGCTGCAATAACCCCCTCATATTGAGCAAATTGTAAGTGAAATGAAAAATTTTTTTTTACTGAAAATTTAAAATTGTTTTTTCATATTTAAGCAAAATTAAAGAAAATTCCTAATATAATTTAGCGTAGGAAAATAATAAAAAAATTAATTTAAACGCTATATTTGGGCAATTTTATGCCAGCGACGCTGCTATTGAAAGTCGTGCGTCGTATTGAAGACAATTATCATGGCCATATGGCCCCTGTTACTCTCCCCCTTCCGGGCAGCTATAACTTTTAAATTTACTTTGCAAGTTATAACTAAATTAATAGATTCATAAATAACTAATTAATTTTGTACGTAAAGTTTTCGCTCCTTTACTTTTAGATATATTAAGTAGAAAAACAAGATCGAACATGCTCTGCTTTGGAGCTGACTATTTTTATTTATAGATTTTTTGGTTTAATTAATTAATTTTTTATTTCGCTTTGCCTGAATAAGTTTGAAAACAATTTCCAAGAAAAACCGGTGTAGAATTTTAAAAAACAGCGTTGAACTAAGAAACTTACAAAAAAAAAAAACCTAATTTAAATTAAAACAAATTTTCCTTCATCGTATATTAAGCGAATTTATTCTGTATGTTTGTGGCAGCATAAATTGAACTTTAACAAAAATATGTTACAAATAGAAAAATAAAACCATAAAATAATGTATAAACTTTAAAAAAAAAAAACAAAAAATCGTTTCTCCTGTTGTGCAGGTGGTTTTCAATTAAATTCTCATATAAAATCACTTTTGTACGGCAGAGAGAAAATGTGGATGATTACACAGAGCAACATGTACGAGTAAAAAGTGCACTCGACTTTGAGTTCAGCAAAAGCCCGTTTGAGCTTTTCTGGCTTAGCTCGGATTTAGCCTTCAACTTGATATTGAGTTGGAAGATTTTTGCTATGAAAATTTATGGCATTCTCACGGTCATATCTCGTAAACTGAATGTATGCCTGCAGATATGGCATAAGAGCCAAGAAATGCCAAGCAAATTGAGGCGAAAAACTGCAATTTAAACGTTCAAACGATTTTTGGCCAGTTTCGACGATTTGAAAACAGAATGTTGTGTGAACTTTTGATGGTACTGAAAATGTTGCCGTGTGTAAGAAGTAAATTGTTTATAACAATATTAGGATGTAATTTGAATTAATAAAACCACAGCCATTACAATTAAATTAATTATTGAATGCTTTCCTTCTACCTCCTACCTGGAAAAACAAATTCCAGTCATTGGTTGTTCTGTCCTAAAGCGATAAGTTGAATATTGATTTTAATAAAATGTCCTTAACAAGTCACGTTACGTGCTGTGCACAAGATTGTGCTTCAAATAATTATTATGCCAAATTCACTTAAAAATTTAAGGAATTTTATGGACTTGCATGTGCGTGTGTGTGTCTGTGTGTGTGTGTAGTGTTTTGTACAAGATGTTGCCAGCAGAATGTGGAAGCAATTAGCATTTAAATGAATCAGAGGAAATATGTTCATTGAAATTAAAATTGAAATGTTGTGATATATATTAATGTACAATATTACAAACAAAGTATTAAAAACATTAATTGAAAAGAGATTTGACAAGAGTAGCATTTGAATTAAGTATCTTAGGACTGGTATGCTAAAATCCGGGCACCAGAGCAAAATCCCTTCTTAGCCGCCACCTTAATGCGCCATTTGTTGGACGATTTTTCTTTTTCCACTCATTAATATTCCATTTGAATATGCGAATGTTGTTTATTTTGTAATCTCTTTATGCGGCTAAAACATCAAACAAACAGCACAAATGCTGCGTACATCACGAAAACGTGAATTCAAATTTCGTTCGCCCTGTTTATATATATCCGGGCCTAAGTTGAAAATAACAACAACAACAAATAACCAAAAACGAAAAACAAATATTGTAATTTATGTTCATTTGTTTAGAGCTTTGCAGGCCTGAGCAGATGGGCATTTGCGCCGAAACTCCAACGGCTTGATGTGGCCTGTGGAGACTTTAAATGGTCACAGTAGCGACGTTGCATGCAAATTTAATCGTATTATAGAAACCAGCAAACAAAACAGAGGAAACCAATTTGTAGGTTCTAAGTGTATTGAACATTAAGCCGGGGAAAAATTTTGGCATTTATTAGTTATAACTTTAAAACGGAGTTGGTTTTGTATGTAAACAAATTGTGGCAAGTGGTAAAAGGGTCACGTTGGCCTCTGTGGGGCAATAACGGCATCACGTTCGGCCACTAGCGATAATTAAAGTTAATTATTAACAGAACAGGTCAATATAAACGAAATGAAGCGACACTCAATTGAATTTTCGTTAGAAAAATAAGCAACTATTTGCTCTCTATATGTTTTACTCGGCTAAAGAGAAGAACTACAACAAAGTGCAGATTTTGGCTTTTAAATCTGTCTGGTCCAAAGCACATCATTCTACCTGCACTTCATACCATTTTCATAAATTATCACTCTAAAAATAGCAAAGAGCTGCCGGCGTGTTGTCGGTACCTGCTTCATTATTATTTGTAGCAAGAGGTTGTTGTTGTTTTCAAAAACAATTTCGAGCACAAGTTCCAGGAAAAAGTGTACTAACGCTAATCCTTTGAAGTCAACTACTATTTGCGCGCCTCAAAAAAATTGCATTGAAAAAACCTTGAGATCATTTTTGTTTCTTTTTGCTAAAAAATATGAAAAAAAACCCAAGTCACAAAAGGACATAAAAATGTTAACCGATTTTAGGTCACAGCGCTTTTAATGAGAACCAGTGAAAAAAAAAAACCTGAAAAAGTCGCAGGACACTTCAACTGTTTTTCAAGTTAAAAATAAAGTGCGAAATTGTGATTGATCATTTATTTCAGGTATTTCAAAAGTGCTCTGCTATTTCTGCATTCTGAAATGTGAAGTTATTAATATTTATCGATGGTATTTTTTTTTCAATTAGTTTTTTTCGCAAAAAAAATTTGGAAACAGTTAAAACTTCATTTACTTTTCTTGATAAATTTTGTTATAAAAACAGACTATTATAGTAAAAAGTTACCTAAAGAAATATATTTGTTTTTATTAAATTATCTCCTAAACCAAAACAAATGTTCAACAAAAATTGCAGACATATTTTGAAAATTTTTCAAATCAAACACATACGAAAATAATAAATAATAATGAAATGTTCTATTGCAGGTATTAAAAACATTTCCAAAAATTAATCTCTTTTTTATGACTCCTGTTTTGTGATCCTCTGCAGTAACGGCGCGGTCTAAAATCAGCTTGAGATTTTGTATTCTATTCTGACCTGTAACAGCAACACTTTAAACATAAACGGGGTTTTCCCATATCTTTCGCAAAAAATAATCTCAAGGCCAATTCGATTGCGGGTACAATTCTGAGGCGCGAAAATCTATTAACGATTGACCTCAAAGGATTGGCGTTGTTTTTCTTCTCAATAAAAACTCTTTACAGGCAGTGTCGGAAATTTTCAGTTACAGAACGAGCGCCGGCAGATCGTCAATGCTCGGAGTCATATTTTAAACAAATGATATTGCAGGTAGAAATTTCAAGATGTCCTGTTACAGATCAACTGTCGGTCGCTGGTTGGTGCTTCGAGTCACATTTAAAGCAGGTAGCAAATAATGATGGAGTTCGCATTTTTAAAATCTCCTGCTGCTGACCAACCGGCCGGCAGTTCATTGGTGCTCATACGAATCATATTGATTGCTTTTGAGTTTTCATAAACTCCGCCTCCTTCGGGAAAGGTTGATTCGTACATGTTTCATCTATAAATAGCGCGAATTTGAAACAAAAACTTAGTATTTAAGAAGACTTGACTTAAGCAACACATCAACACTTAAACGAAAATCTAAATCCAAAAAACAAACAAAAAATTACAAACCAATATCATCGGATAATCCCATCCCTGCACAACAAACCCACAACAAAATGAATCATCCATTTTTCGAGGGCGACGCAACACAAGGAATCGAAGTGTGTGACTTTAAGGCGAAAGTCATAACATTCAGTTATATGTGGAACTTGGCGTCTTGTTCCATGGCTTGCGTAACTATTGGAAAGATGAATTCGCGAGAGTTTTCAGCGAAATCAGACGCGAGTCTCTCGTGGTACTTGAGTTTGAGAAACACCAAATTCAACAGTGAGTATCTCTCCGTTTACATAAACATGAGTGGCGAAGGCAGACCGCAAGTGAGAGGCCAGTTTCGATATTATTTATATTCGAACGAAGGAGAAGAGGCGAAAACCAATTGGACAAAAACAATCAACTTTTACGCCTACATCCCGATCGGCATCGAGGAGTTTGTGGCAAAAGGTTTGCTCAGCAATTTGGCCAGCAACAACCTTCGAATCATGTGCCAAATTCGTTACACGATCAACAAATATGAATTTCCCACCCCAGAAAGGAGGATCCAACTGATTGAGTTGTGTCAAGACTTAGAACTCCTGTTGGACGGTGATAAATTTTGCGATACAACCTTCTCGGTGGATGGAGCCGAATTTAAAGCGCATAAAGCCATCTTGGCCACTCGGAGTAAAGTTTTTGCTGCCCTGTTGGAGGAGTCCCAAAATGGTTGCATTGTTATAGGCGACGTGACGCGCGACTCATTCAGCCAAATGCTGAGTTTTATTTACACTGGCAATACGAGTAATTTGAACAACTTTGCCCTCGATTTGTTACCAGCAGCCGCTAGATATGGCCTGCAGGATCTGAAAGTCTTGTGCGAGCAAAGCCTTCGCAAGAATCTTTCCATTGAGTCGTCAATACGAACAGTTATTTTAGCCGATCGACAGGGCTTAGCCGACTTGAAGGTGGCAGCAATCAATTTCATTCTGGCAAATATCAGTCATATGATGAAGTCGTCGGAGTGGGAACTTTTAACAACGTCCCACTGTCATCTGGTTTTCGATATATACGAAACACTTGTCATGCAATCGCATAACCCAAAGTTTTAATTAAACTGCTGATCACGTGCATTTTCACATAGAAGCTGCGGCACCTCCTCGACATAATAGTTTAAGTATCTGGATGTTTGCAGTCTTGGGTTGGGTCATCATCTGCCGTAGCGGGTTTGCAGCTGAGGTGTTTTACGCCTGATGTAGAAATGCGTGGAGGCCGATCATCACGGCTCCGTACTTCATGTAAAATTTCCATATTTCTATTTATTATCCAAATGTTGAGTAATTTTATATCTTCTAGTAATAATTTTGCTTTATGTTGGCTGTCTTGTTTGTCCTAAAATAAAGTTAAAATAAAATATTCGTTTACTTGTATTTTCTTCTCATCTTTTTTTTATAAAATTATATATTTTTGTTTTTTTTTGATTTGATTTGAATTCTTTTTGTAATGGCTGAGAACAAAGTCTGATTGTGATGGAAGCGATAATCGAGCGTTTTGGTAGAAAGAGGTGCTAAAATGGGATGACATGAATTTCAAAATTTATTCGAACAATTTTACTCCGTTTTGTGTGCCCGCAAACTGCCAGCAAAGTGGTGCCCACTGTGCAGCATAAGCCCATCGGTTGCCAAGTAGGCAACTACTTTCTTGTCTGGCATCACCTGTCGTGTGATTCGTAGTTGGTTGCATTGAAAAATTTGTTGGCTCGAGTGTGGAAAAATATGTACAATAACTTTTATATTTTTCATAATTATTTTATACCAAAATACGATCAAAATGATTCTTAACGTCTCCCCTTAAACTTGTGAGTTTCTTTTTGAAATTTTTATAACAATTGAAGATTTATTATAAACTTAATTGTTCGCCAGTCTGCTGACAACTTGGAGCTCAAATAGTAGAAAGACTCTATTTTATTCGAAATTTAAACAGGAAAAAGCATTTTTTTATTTCATAATTCCTTTCTAAAATACAAACTTAAAAGCAGAAATTTAAGGCTAAATTGAAAACTTTTTGTTTTAATTTTCATATCTTAACTTTTTCTTAAGGATACAAAATTTGTAAATTTCCTAACGATCTGTTTAGAGAATTTCATAGCAAAAGGCCGAAGGTCAAAGCAATCGTTGAAAACCCCCACAATGACCTTTTAAACTTATTTACATGTGTACATTTGTGTGTGTGTGTGTGTGTGTGTGTAAAGAGTTGTGCACAATAAAAGAAAGAAAGAAAATAAATAATAAACAAACAAAACCAACGAAGTTGGCCGCCAACGGACTGGCTCCGAATAGCGTAAGAAAAATCTACCAGAATGTAACAGAACTGAAAGCCCATCATCATTCCAAAAGGGTGAGAACAAGTCGAATTGTAAAAAAATTTATCAAAATAAAATAAAACTGAATCACAATTTATGGGATTTAATTTCCCGTTTTTTTTTTTTTTAAATTTTATTTTGCGATTCTTCGTTTCTCTTTATTTAAGGATTTTGGGTTTGTCAGCCGCCTGTTTATTCATGCATTCGATATTCATTTGCTTGTTGTTGCTTTTCTTCAGTTCAACAACAGCCGCAACTTTTTTTTTCTATTTCTTTAGTGCAAAGGGGTGTAGCTTTTCGTTCGTTTTTTCCTTTTTTGCAGCTCATAAATAATTTTATTTGATATGGAAAAACCCCAATTTCAGTGTTTAGGGTCACATTTCATTTTATTAATTTTCTGGATGCTGCTGATGCAGGCAAAATTATTATAAAGTTTTGTTTTATTTTCAAAACATTTGCTAAAACTTTAGTGTTTCGATTTGCATATTAAATAAGACAACGATATGCCTTTCGAGGCCAAAATGGTTAGTCCGTGGAAGAGGTTCCCAATAGCGTAACAGTACCCCAGCGATATATTTTGAAATAAAAATCAGGCAAAATTCAGAAGTATTAAGACAGATTTAATGAAAAACTTTAAAAATAAACTAAAAAAAAAAATAGCATAAAGAATATATTTTATAGCTTTTGTTTTGCATTAAAATCATATTTTTTAAGAATCATTGCAAAATGTTTATTTTTGCACAAATTTCTTTCAGTGTTTCTAAAAATTTGTTTTTTTGTTTGTTTGTTTTCTAGACAAATTTGTATATTTATGTAAAACAAGTTTTCTTTTAATCAGGCACCAACAATATGCACCCCGAAAAAGCGTGATGTCCTTTTTTCTGACCTCTATATATATTTTTAGTGAATTTTTTTTTCTCAATTCTGATTGCCTTCTTTTAAGGGTTTTAAAGGCAATTGAAGTATATTTTACATTGTATCGACATACAGACAGCAAGAAACCACAAAAAACATCAATATTTATTTTTAATTTAAGAATGAAAATAACAAAATAATAATAATAAATATTAAATTAATTGAATTCTGGAGGGTCGTGGTATCTGAAATTTTTACATTTATATTTTCATTAATAAAAATTATAACAAAAAAAAAAAAAAAATATTAATAACTTGGCTTCTTTCATAAAATGCTTTAATGTCTTGCTGCTCCCTTTTCGGTACTTTTCATTATTCTCTCTTCTTTCAGTTGCACTTAAAACTAATCCTCAGAACATCATTCACTTAAAACCGCAAGTGCAACAGGTTAAAATCCTTGTTCTATATATTTTTTTGCTCTTATAAGCGAAACGAACGCAAAAACAAGGATGTGAAATGAAAGGTTTTTCTCCCTCTCCCTGGCTTATTTGTGGGGGAGGCGAACCATCCAGCTGTGCCTTGTGTTTGTCGTTCATCTGTCCCACCAGTCTCCTCAACAACAAATACAGACACAGACACAGACACAGACACAGCCATTCACAGTTGGCTGTTTTTTGTTTTCAGTTGTCAGCAAAATTCAGTATCTTTTATTATTTTCGAAAACTGTGAATGCAAAAATGCAGACTCTGAATGCAATATAAATTCGCTCATTAAGGTCAAGCTTTACGAGGACTTTGACATCGAACATTTAATGCTTAGTTCCAGTTTTTTTTTGAATGCTTTCATAATATGTATGTATGTACATGTTTTACGTTTTTTTTTATCATTAAGTTTAAATAAAAGAAAGTGGAATGCAAAACTGTTATCCTTTACAATCCTTAAGGCAAGTTACAAACTGTCAATGTATTGTGAGCAAATTAAAAACGAAAATGACAAAATATTTGTAAAAAAAGGGGAAAAAAAACAGAAAATAAAAACAAAATACAAAAAACTGAATGTCAATCAAAGTTTAAAAATTCGCAGAAGCATGTCGATGCCTGTTTATTCATGTTCTGATAATTGTTGGCCCTTTTTCCATTTGTCGGTTGTTTGAACATTTCATTTAACTTATTTTATGTTTGAACAAAAACTGAAAGTCTAATCAGACGATGCTGGGAAATGTTTCTCCACGAAAAGCTTTTGCTTGCCATCAATTAATAATTTAATCATCGTTAATTTGTGGGTGACACGTGTCTGAAGGCAAGAGGGCCGTATTTACAATAAATATGTTTTTTCAGCAGTAGCGATTATTCTGTTTTTAATTATAACAAATTTTTTATACAACACAAAAAAAACAACAGCTAATATTTTCTTATGAAACAGAAAACCTGATTTTCCAAAAAACTTTTCATACTTTTGCTTTTATATGGAGGCAACGCTACTCACATTATACAGCCATATATATATATATATATATATATATATTTATTGCTGTATATGTACATATATAACTTGGCCTAAAGATGTTTTCTGCACTACTTCAATTTCATACTTCAAATTCTCATTAACTGAGAAAAATCTTCTGTACGTTCCCTTTTAGTAAAATTGAAATTTTGTTTTATGTAAAAGAAAAACTTGTTAAACTTATCATGACTGTAAAATAAACGTTCTTTAATCAAATTCTATTTTCTTTACTTGAACTAATTCAAGTGCTCTTGGAGACTACTTGGCAGCCCTTGAGTTGGACGGCACTTCTTATTGCATTTCAGCATGCCAGGCTCTTAGTTTTAAAACAATTGTTTTGAGTTAATAAAACTGAAGGAGACTGTGTTGGAAAAATTGATAAAAACCAGTAGACAAGTTCTACAATATAAAGTAGAAATAAATTGACAGGCGTGATTGGGCATTGTAATGACCCACATAGACTGTGACGGGGCTTTAAATAAATGGAGAGTTGTATATTTTGAAGGCGGCATGAGTCCATATGGCTTAAAGTGTGTAGGCGCTTGCGATATGATCCTTGCAAGTTTTGCTAAAAGTATTTCAAAACTACTGGATTTTGGGTTGAGTACACCAGAACGGGCCGGTTTTGGCTAACGGCTGAGCTGGTTTAAAATCATAGCGTGATGTTTGCACAATACGCTTAAATTGTGTGTGGGGAAAAATTTGTAGATGCGTGTCACGTTCGTGTTCTGTTTAGCGAAAGGAAGAGCGAGTGACTAGTGTTTACGAATATTTGTTCAACAATTTCTCTTTATATATGGCCCTGCCTAGACCTGACCCCACTTAGTGTGTCAAATTTCAAGGCTACACTTCATTCTTTGGATTTGTAGGTAAAAAAAAAAAACTTAAATTTTCTTATGAAAGCGTTCGCAAGTCTCATAAACATCGAAAAGTATTGGAAAAATGCAATTATAGAAAACAATAAAAATCGACTTAGTGTGTTTCAACACTGAAATTAGAACTATGCACAGTGCGCAAATGCCACACGAAGGGGAAACTTTGAGTCAGTAGGTGGGGGGCCACATATACCTATAACTGAAAGAATACGCCTTCAAATAAGGAAAACTAGTCGATTAGCTATTGACAGAGAAGGCCACGCGGCGAGACAGCAAAATTTGGCAGTGATAAACTATTCGAACTATTTGAAATATCCAGGCAATCGATGCATAACTATTCGTATGCAACAAACACGGTGTCTTCAAATCACCCGTCATCAGTTTCCCTCAACATCCTAAAGAGCAGCTTTACTACTACGAAGCGGGAAATTTTGATTCCCATGTTTTCAGGTGAAACATCTTGCCAGCAGTACTTTTTAATGCCAGTAGATTCTCAGTCATAGGCACGTATCAAAGGCACAGAACATTTTAAACGTTCATAACAGCCCTCAGCTCATCCTCTGGGATGCCATCGAATCACATACTCTGGATTTCACCTCACATCGGATAGCCGATTTCCGATGAGCTCGCCGGCCTGGTGACAATGTCCGCAGTGTCTCACTATTAACGCACATATTCATGTGTCTATGGCCAGACGAGTGTGGCAGGACAATAATTCAAAGTTCGTATTTAAAACGTAATTTCCTTTGCTGTGGCAGAAGAAGGTGCTTACAATGTTTGCTTTCGGATAACATCTCCTTGGAATAAATTTTCAGCTTAAACTGTTTTTCTTGTAGTTTATCTTGACATCTTTACATCTCCCCTTAAGTGCGCTGTAAAAATGTGTTCACAGCTTTGCACTTTCATAAACATACTTATTACACAAACATACATATAAATATATATATATATATTATATATTTGGAAGTGTGTGGGAATATGAATGGTTTACTTTTTTCTCTCTTGCCACACACTGTTGCTTATTGCAACAAGCCAGCCAGCAAACATTATTTTTATCGTTAACAATAATGGTTTTCTCTTTCTGTTGGTTATTTTGGGGGGAAAGCAAACAAACAAACAAACAAAACTAAAACTTAAGTGAAAAACGTACTTTAGCAAAAACGAAACCACCCACTTACTAAAACCTTCCACTGGCACAAATTACAGGATTTTATTTTAATTTTTTTTTTTTTTATTTTAGCACCGAGAAAAAGGAAAGCTGTTTTCCAAGTAAAGTTGCACAAGCAGCGAACAACCTGCTTCACAAGAGTGTGTAAGAACTTTGATTGTCATCAAATGGAATTTAACATGAATTCGATTCGGGCAAAAAAAAAATTGTGCAATTGCAGCTTTTGACGCATACAATTTGCGGGCCTAAAGTACCAACATGTTTTGGACTATTTCAGTGACTTCGAAATTGATTCTTATTTACATCCATAATAATGACAATGTCCTTGTGCGTACACATCTTTACATATGTATGTATACGTGTACATGGACATACTTCATTTTTTTTTCATGTATGAGTATTTTCTTTTGATTTTTGTCAAACAGCCATATGACGAATGGGCCAGTGCACTCAGGGCAAAGCTGTTGATTGCTCTCAACCTGGCGAGAAGCCAGCAGCGATCCCTGAAAATGGACTGGTCAAGCTGACATACTGCCTCCCCGTGGCGCCCCTGGATAGCCCCTACAGCACCCGCTTAGAGGTGAACCAAAGTGTGCAGCGAATCCCCTCTGTCCAGGGGTCTAAACCAGGACCCGGTCCTCCAGGTTTCGGGGGTTGTGCGTGGGGGTAACTTCCCTACCGTGTAAAAACACACTAGTTACGACACAACAACAAAGAATAACTTTGTTGGTTGAGGCCCAGGTTCACCACGGACTGTAGCGCCAAGAGAAGAAGAAGAAGAAGCCATATGACGATATTATGGTAAGGGTCCCCCCTTTTAAAAAATCCATATAAATATTAGGATGGATCCAAGTCTATCAGTATTCATATTTATAATAAAAATATTACCTCCCTATTAAACTTTTTTAGAAAAGTGGCTGTGACTCCGCAAATATTGATTTTATCGCAAAAATAAGCGAAATTCGAAAAAACTTAACTAAAGTATCGATAGTGCTCTTTCAAATTTATTAAAATTATATATTAAAACTATTATATATTAAAACTATTGTAATTTGAAGAAATTTGAACTATTGTAATTTGAAAAAATCCATATAAATATTAGGATGGATCTCCCCTTTTCAATATATGGTCTTCGTATTGCTCGATACTATGGCTCATTAAATATTTGTAAATCACCTACCAACGCTGCAAGGCAGAAAATCCACCAACTGCGTCAAAACAAGTTTTGGAGTGAAACGCAATTTGCATTTGCACACTGTGCGCATTCTCATTTCATTATTGAAACACACTAAGTCGATTGTTATTGTTTTCTATAATTGCATTTTTCCAATACTTTTCGATGTTCATGAGACTGGCGAACGCCTTCATATGAAAATTTAAGTTTTTCCAGCTATAAATCCGAAAGCACAAGTGAATTCTGGAAATTTGACACACTGGGTGGGTTTTCGTAGGCGTAGGGTCACGTATTGCCTTATGTTAAGTTACTGCTTTGCTAAACATATTCTTGTGTTTTAAGCAGTTTTATTAGCGGCCTGAATAAACTATTTTATCATTCGGGGTTTTTTGTCCGTGTAGCTGGAAAAGAGTTCCCGCCGTCGTTTGTCATTTGCAAACACAAACTTACACGAAAGGTGAGATTGCCAAACCCTATAGCTTTCTATAATTTAAGGCTGAGCCGATAGCCATTAGCTGCTAGTGCTTTTACTTTCTCTCAGTTTATTATAATTTTAGATGTAACAAATATGACTAAAATAATTCAATTAAATAAATAATTTTAGGCAGGATTTTGGGAAAATTCTTTTTTTTTTTTTTTTGCCTGTGAAAAAGTTTTTCTTTTCAAATATCTTTTTTGAATTGATTATTATATAAGTGTGGCATTTGTGTATCGTTTTTATCTAATATAAAGGGAATAATTTTTTTTTTCTTTGTTTTCAAAATTATAATGACATATTTTTTGCTTTGTGTCAGTAATTTGGTGTGTTTAAAATACATACATACATATGCTGGTATGTGTGTATGTAGGTGTCTGTCAGTGTGTATGTGTGTGTATGTTTGTGTGCGTTTGGTTTCTGTTTTCTTATTTCTTATATTATCGAGCGGATACTGCATCATGTCGCTCGCACCACTTGTGTAGCGACATTGGCTTTCTTTTCCCAGAATTATTATTAATTTTGTATGTGTGTATGTACAAATATGGGTATGTGTATGTGTGTGCGTGTGTGTGTGTGTGTGTGTGTGTGTTCAGATATGTCAATATGCTGCATAACAAATTACTCATGTACTGCTGTCTGTTTTAGTGGAACTTTTATTCTTTTAATGTATTTCTTTTTTCGTCGGAGTGCTTGTTGTTGACACTTGCGAAAGAGAAATGTTCAATTTATTGTTCCTTTCGTTCGACATGTGACATTCCTTATGACGTCAATGTAATTACACATGTATGTATGTATGTATGTGTGTATGTGCGTATATGTGTGTGTTTGTGGATATATTGTAAGCTATTGTTTTGCAATATTGTTCTCTATTTTAGTTATAGCAAACATTGTCAATAAAACAACAGCAACAAAATATATTTTTGTCAATTTTTTTTTTAAAGTTTGTCAGATATGCTGAAGACCTTTTCTGGGTGTGTGTGTGTTTGTATAGGAAATCTGCCAATAGCAAAATTTTACAGAACAGCATTAAATGGATTTAGAATTCAAAATTCTGTTGCTTGATGTCACAAAAAGTTAATAACTTTCAAAAATTCTAATTTAATTGAGAATAATTTTAATATCAATAATTTTATCAAATATTGTCGAGTGATGAATTTGTTATTGAATTTATTTAGCAATTATTCTTGGGCAATTGATAACATATGATAAAAAATTATATATGTACATATATGGACAATAATTATTTTCAAACACAGTTTTGTTTTGTGGCAGCATGAAAAATCGACTAAATGCATTTTAAAAAAAATCGTAAAATAAATGAAAAAATGTCTTAAAGCATTTAACTTATTAACTCTGATGGTGCATCTAATTTGCCAGAAAACGCCACTAATATTCCAGCAGCAGGTGGTTTTTATGCTCCAGAGAAGCGTCAAAGGCGGACTTACTTCATACATTCTATTCGTTTATGCATCAGCTGTTTTGTTTCACCTCAATTGAAAATGTCTACATGTCAGTTGTTTTCACTTCTTGCGGCAAATTTCTAGTAACTATAATTCAACGTGAGGTGACAATTATTAGTAAAACCGTGTAATTGTTGTAGTGCCACAATTTTCGACTTTCTAAGATTTTATTCAATTGAAAATATTACTGAAAGCTGTCAAAAAGTGCAAAGTGTTCAACATGTTATCGATAAAAAGTTGCAAGCGTGAAAAATATTTAAGAAAAAGTATTTGCACAACATTTGGAGCTTAAAACGCTGCAGTGCCCTTAATTTTTCAGTTTTATACCCGAATATAATATTTCTGTTTTTTTTTCTTTTTAATTTAGCGATTCTTGTCAAAATATGAAGCATCAGCGATTGTTTTTTGTGAAAACGGTGAACAAAGTGTATGAAATTCCTATAGATATCCCTTTCTAGCATTGACTGTTTCACTCTTTCAATCTCGCTTTAAAATAAAAAAAAAGGCAAAAGTAATTACAAACTAATAAAAACTAATGAGGCCTTAAGCTTTTGTACTTCTTCATTTCGGGGGGAGAAACTAATTTTGAAATGAACTAAATGGGCCAACGTTTCTAATGGATAATATCTTTAAATTGCACAACTTTAAAGTAAACTCTTAAAATAAATTCTTCTCTGCCACCTCCCCTAAAAGTAAAATTTATTCTCCAACCTGGCTCAATAAATTGTCTAAATGTATTTTCTTTATTTATTTCCTAAATGACTCTGGTCGTTCGCTTTTATGGTCGTTTTAATGCTCCTAAATTATGGTAAGATTTTTTGATACTGTCGTTATTCTAGACAATTTAGAAGTCATAAAACTAAACTTGAAACAATGAACGCCGAAACGTTTGTTTGTGCGACTGATTTGGTGACACTGATGACGATGCGGAGTTTGCTGTTTGTTACTATTGCAACGCACAGCAACGCATTTATTGTACAAACAGTCACAGCTGTTAAAACTTTTGTTTTTCGGTTTGAATTTAAAATGAAAACGATTTTGCTCAATTTCTGGCAAACAAACACGTCCCAGAACACTTATTCAACAAATAATATGTATGTGTTCCTCTAAGTTGTGCTGCACGGCACATTATTGTAATTTTCTTTGCTTTTCCATAACTTCCGTCAATATCAGTTGTGTACAAAAGCTGGCATTTTGAACTGCTAAATTTGCTTATTGTTTTTACATTGCGTTACCTGCACTTGTGCTAGATGATTTCGTCATTTGGCTGGACATGTTAAATTCAAATAATTTCATTTAAAACTTAAACAAACGAAATTAGGAAAACAGTTCGTCGAATACTGTCGATGGCGAAATAATCACATTGTTGCAAGTAGTTAAATTGTTTTTAGGCAAATGTTTATTCTTTGCCACATATAGTTGTCGTTTCTAATTATAAATGCATGATTAAACATGTTCCTGTAATGCAGAGTTGGGGTATTAAGTTATTAAAATAATTCCATGCAATTATTGGGTTTTGTTTAGAGGGCCGGAGTGATACAGTCAGATACTGTAGTTTTATTTTTAACATTTTGTTGCCCTTTTATTATTGTTTGGCAAAGTCGGTTGGTTTTATTGTTTTGCGGCGCAATCGGACCAACTAGAGCTTGATTCAGATCTGGTATATAGTGAACCCTACGCGTTGCAAAGTGAACATTTACTTGATTTCACTTGAAAAATAACAACTATGTGTCACAAACTTCATTTTGTTTGAGTAGCAACAATAACTGTTTAATGCGCTTCAGGTTTTGCTTATGCACTTTCTAAGGAAAACTTCATTTAATTTAACGAAATATTTGTTAAACTTCCAAAACAAGAAATTACCGTCGATAACTTTAAAAATGTGTATTTGTGGCAGCCTTAAAAACATTTTATACACATGAACACTGATTAGGGGGTATTTCACACAAAAAAAATAAATGGGTTTATCTATATCCAAAAAAATTTTACTTTTCCTGTAAAATCTGTGCTGTCTACTGTCCGCTTTAAGTGGACACCCTTGTACTGGCGCACACCACAGCTGATGAAGGCATTCGTGCTACAACAACAAGTGGACTAATAAAAGAAAAAGTATAATTTGATGCAGACATTATAAGCAACTTATTTAGGTAAATCGATATTAAACAGTCGAATGCTTTTGATTCGAATGCATCCTTGTTTCAATTCCGACTCAATGACGCCCAAAATCTGCCTGAATCGCCAACAACTTCAGCCTAATTTAAATTTAAACTCATTCATCATTTTCCACATTTTTTAATCCAAACATTTTATATACAAACATATATTTTTTTCAGATCGAAACTTTGAAAATTTCGAATTTGAATTCTCGAAGCTCATAAACCTGCCCTTGAGTGCACGGCTTTGCCACAAGTGTGTTTAATTTGTATTCGAATTTCGCCACAATTTCATTGTCTTGTTTGTAATCGAATTTTTTTTTTTTGTGTTTGTGGCTCAAATGCGTACGAATGTGCAGTTTTAATTGTTTCTTTTTTTTTTTGTGTTGTGTCTTTGTTTGTTTTTGTTGTAATCAGATTAAAAACATAAACGCTTGTAAATTATTTTCCTCCTTTTCAATGCGAAGGAAAGATTTAAAAGGCAATTTTCAAGGTAATTGTTTCATCGAAATTTCCTTAAAGCACAAAATTTTTGGTGTCCTATTTGAAGAAGAACAAATTTTCTAAAATCCAGGCAATTTTGTGTACATCAGATGGTCGGACAATGAGGTTGGCGGTTTGCCTGTTGTGTCCTTTTTGAATGAAAAAAGATTTAGATTTTATTTTGGCTTGAAATTCTTTGGTTGTCTGAATCAAAGTCGGCTTTCTTGGGGGAATCTTTAAGCAAAATACTGAAATTTGTAGCAGCAGCGCCACTACAACAACAAAATATGCCAAAATCTACTTTAATTTTTAAAAAAGTCTGCAAAGTATTAAAAGCCACAACAATTTCACTTTTGAATTATTGAGACATCCGGAGAAGACTAAAACATAAAAAGACACATCAGCTTCACTATCAATTTCAGCTGTAATAACTTTAGGCCAAAACATAAATTTACATTCTTTTATTTGCTTTTGATGGTGGAATGCCACGTAATGACATTGCGGCTTCAGCTCTTAAGCTTCCTGGGCTATTATTTAACTGTTGCCGATTACAAATAATATTTCGTCAGTGAAATGTGATTAATGAGTGTTATTATGTGCGTTTCCCAAAGTCTTGATTTAAAAACGACTAAACGAACAATTAAAAGCCCACATGCTGAGTTACTTTCGTATGTATGTAGAATAAATATATATAATGACAATCGATTTATTAAAATAACAGAAAAAAAAAAATTAGCTACACTCAAGTTAATGTCTTTATCTTTGGAATACATTTTGGTAGATTATTTTGTTTGCTATTTCGCCCCAGAGACAGCAAAAGTGATTTATAATTGTAATATTTTCTCCTTATGCCATCCATCCATCCATCCATCCATCCATCCATCCATCAATCAATCAAACACAAAATTCGGGTAGAGAATTAAACAAGTTCGCCTACAAAAACCCTTGTAAAGATACAGACAGGCATTTCTTTGTGGCTCACGCAAACAACATCAATTATCAAGGAAAAAGCAAAACAACAACAACAAATACACACACACACACACACACACTCTAAATCAAGATACAAAAAAAGTTTATAAAAGCAACAATTATACCAGCAAAGGAAATGCGAACGTATTCGAATGATTTATTTATTACATTTGACTGTAATAAATGAATCGATTACACACGCACACCCACACACACAAGCGAATAAAAACCCGAATCAGAGAGCAAAAACTTAAATGCATTTGTATGTTTGTCATAGAATAATCTCAAGCGGAAAAAGTGTTCGTATAAAACACAAAAGCAACAACAAAAGCAACAACCACAAAAACAACGCCAGAGCCGACAAACATTTCCTCTGAACAATTTCCGTTGCAGTGTCTGCAATTGTGTACCTTTCACTTCGCCATTATTTTTTAACTAAAGTTGATTCACCTCTCCAAAGCAGGCAAACCGAGACACAAACTCAAGCTTTTATAAATTTATACCGACATACAGACAGACAGACATATAAAGTCTGTAATTTTTTGTTTGTTTTGTAATTTAACAATATAAATTCGCCCGTTTCTTTGCCCCGCATTTGCCCATTAAACTGTGCATTTTTAACACTCATTTCAGCATTAATTTTATTAACTCATTATACACCGTCATTAACGCGCTCCAGCCAAATGTGCACATTCCTTCGCATCGGGGCCACCGGACGTACACGGAAAAAATGCAAACAAACAGGCGCAACAAACAAAAGAATGATTTAATTAAGCCAACAAATATTTAACTGCTTTGAAATGCGATTATTGATGCTTTAAAGTGTTGCTGATGCAGCATAAGATGCAGTTGCGGACCATAAAGTCCGCATTGGCGTTGGGCAATTTTATTAACAATTTGAGCGCCAAATGTGGAACTACAGAAATCTTAAATTTAAATATATCTTAGTGACATTTTTCAACTCTACCCGGCGGCCGGGTTAGGGGCTGCCAATCATCAAACCGTCGGGGCAGGAATAGAGGAGAGCGGGTCCCCCGGCTGGCACAGCAACCAAAACTCTAGCAAGTTCATGTAAGATTTCGATTAAACATGTTCTACCGAAACCTTCACCAAATCAATTTTAATTTTTTTTGTTGTGAGACCTTTAGCTCTCTCAAGCAATTCGTTTTGCGGCGTAAAATACGGAAAAAGGCGGCCAGGCGGCGTTTCTTCACTTCAATTTTCTAGACGCTGTCAACATTTTCAACGGTTGTTGATGTTGAAAGTCCAGGACGAACGTTGTCATTCCCAGCTCGTACAACTTGTAAATATTTTCTTAAACTGCTTTTCTACACTTGAATGAAGTGCTTTTAGGCCCTCAAATCCTGTCTTACAAAAAATGTTATGGAAATTCTTTGATTCATTTCTCTCATTAGGGCAAAATCAGCGACCACGCAAAACATTAGCAGCTCTTCTGGCTCTCATACACAAAACTTAACCTGCTAAATAATTTAAAAACTCATTTGAACAGACCTCGTATCAGTTGCAAAACAACTCGACAATTCCTTCGCTCGCCCACAAACATCCCTAAATCAAGTGAATAGACAAAAGGATCCTTGGCTTTGCTTATAAAGGGTGGTTAAATTTCAAGGGCCGATGTTGATTTTAAATAAAACACAAACTATTTAGGAAATTATTGTAATTTTATTTTATTCTGATGTATTGGTATTACTCAATTATGTATGGAACAAAATATATGCCAAATGGGCGCCGCGACCTCGGCGGCACACCTCCATCCGATGGTCCAAATTTTCGATGACGCTGAGGCATAATGGAGGTTCTATGCCGTAAATGTGCCGAATTATCTGATCCTTTAGGTCTTGAATTGTTGCTGGCTTATCGACGTACACCTTTTCTTTCAAATAACCCCAAAGAAAAAAGTCCAACGGTGTCAAATCACATGATCTTGGCGGCCAATTGACATCGCCATTACGTGAGATAACACGGCCATTGAATTTGTTCCGCAAAAGAGCCATTGTTTCGTTAGCTGTGTGGCAAGTGGCACCGTCCTGCTGAAACCACATATCGTCCACATCCATATCTTCCAATTCGGGCCATAAAAAGTTCGTTATCATCTCACGATAGCGAACACCATTCACAGTAACTGCCTGACCGGCCTCATTTTGGAAAAAATACGGCCCGATGATGCCGCCAGCCCATAAACCGCACCAAACAGTCACTCTTTGTGGGTGCATTGGTTTTTCGACAATCACTCTTGGATTCTCATTCGCCGAAATGCGGCAATTCTGTTTATTGACGAATCCACTGAGGTGAAAATGTGCCTCATCACTGAAGATGATTTTCTTCGAAAGTGCACGATATGCATTTTGATTTGAACTCCCATTTTCATGATAAGTCTGGATAACTTTAACACGTTGTTGGATTGTGTATCTCTCCATGGTTCAAATTGAGTAAGTCTGAAATAGAGAAATATCAAATAAAATTCGGAAAAAAACTTGGCGTTTAGGTGTGGTTCACATTCAACATCGGCCCATACAATTTAACCACCCTTTACGTAATCAGATCTTCAGGCCTCGCCGCAGCAGAAAATTTTGTTTATTTGTCTTTAATGGCCAACAATTTTTGTGGCGAAAGTTTGAACTTTTTCACATTTTCCGACCCGTTTAATAGGCCATAAATATATTAAATAAGAAAAACTTTTTACTTATCTACGAAGTAAATAATAAACTTCATTCTGTGAATATGTGAAGAATAGTCAAAAAAAATTGCATGCTGTCAACGCGGACTTAATGGGCTGGGTCTATAAACAATCTCATTGCAAACACCATCATGGAAAAGTCATGAGGTAACAGCAAAAAAAAAACACATAAATTTTATTGACTTTAAGTTCGCAAGGAAAAAAAAGTCGAAAGTTGCGGGTACGAAAATCCAGATTTTTCTTTTATTTTGGGGGCGAAAATTTCCAAGCCAAAGAATAAAGTTTAAAATTTAAATTTCAAATTAATTTGTTGTTGGCTTAAGTCGTTTCTTTAGGTTTCCACGCTTCACAGCGCGAAACTGCCACAACGAAAAGGAATGAAAACAAGTTTCGTTTTTGTTTCTTCTTAAGCCGAAACTTAAATATTTGTATGTTGTTGGTGTTCGTTTTGGTAAAATGGTCTTGCAACATGTGAGAGTTGAAGTTGTTGGCTGCCTTTAAGCTTCTTAAGCATCAATATCTCAAAACCTTGAATATTTTAATAAGTAGAAAACTAAACTTTTATCATATATATATATATATATATTTTAATTTACATTTAAGTAGTTCAGCTATTGAAAAATAAAAAAAGGATGCAGTAAGAAGGTTGGTTGCAGTTGTGCCAGAAGATCATTGAAACTTTTTTTCCGGGGGAATGGCAACTAAGGAAAATGTGAAAAGCCACTAAAACTTAAATCAGGATTTGGTTTTGGAAGAAGTTTAAATGGCATATCCTTTTTTTCCGCTTAAAATATTGCAGATTTGTACACTTTCTTTAAACATGTCGTTCCTTTTCTTTTTGTCGAATATTAAGAAGCAAATGAAAGAAAAAGGCGCAACAGAAGAAAAAATTGGCAAGTTGGGGAAGAAAGTGATGAGTTTTGCAAAATTGTTTAATAATGATTAAAAGAATTATGAATTATTTTTTTTTTCTGCTCTATAGAAAAGTTTCCTATTAAAGAAGAAAAAACTTAAATGCTGTTCATGCGAACTTTTGTGTTTCATTCTCTTTCTTTAAATGCTGTTGGCCTCCAAAGGCTTGTTTATGTAGTAGGAAAAAGAAGCGCTAGTCTGTCACGTCACGATTATGGTATTTGCCATCTCCGCTTAACCTGCCTCCACTAGAAAAATAATCTTTTGCATTAAGTCCGATATCTGGCATAAAACTAGAATTCCCTGCTTTCAAAAAGCCAAAAACGTGAACAGCTTTCAGCTGTTTCAGTGCCCGTTAAACAAGTCTGGTCTTATATTAAATAAAGGGTGGTTAAATTTCAAGGGCCGATGTTGATTTTGAATAAAACACAAACTATTTAGGAAATTATTGTAATTTTATTTTATTATGATGTATTGGTATTACTCAATTATGTATGGAACAAAATATCGGCCAAATGGGCGCCGCGACCTCGGCGGCACACCTCCATCCGATGGTCCAAATTTTCGATGACGCTGAGGCATAATGGAGGTTCTATGCCGTTAATGTGCCGAATTATCTGATCCTTTAGGTCTTGAATTGTTGCTGGCTTATCGACGTACACCTTTTCTTTCAAATAACCCCAAAGAAAAAAGTCCAACGGTGTCATATCACATGATCTTGGCGGCCAATTGACATCGCCATTACGTGAGATAACACGGTCATTGAATTTGTTGCGCAAAAGAGCCATTGTTTCGTTAGCTGTGTGGCAAGTGGCACCGTCCTGCTGAAACCACATATCGTCCACATCCATATCATCCAATTCGGGCCATAAAAAGTTCGTTATCATCTCACGATAGCGAACACCATTCACAGTAACTGCCTGACCGGCCTCATTTTGGAAAAAATACGGCCCGATGATGCCGCCAGCCCATAAACCGCACCAAACAGTCACTCTTTGTGGGTGAATTGGTTTTTCGACAATCACTCTTGGATTCTCATTCGCCCAAATGCGGCAATTCTGTTTATTGACGAATCCACTGAGGTGAAAATGTGCCTCATCACTGAAGATGATTTTCTTCGAAAGTGCACGATATGCATTTTGATTTGAACTCCCATTTTCATAATAAGTCTGGATAACTTTAACACGTTGTTGGATTGTGTATCTCTCCATGGTTCAAATTGAATAAGTCTGAAATAGAGAAATGTCAAATAAAATTCGGTAAAAAACTTGGCGTTTAGGTGTGGTTCACATTCAACATCGGCCCATACAATTTAACCACCCTTTATAAATTCATATTGTTTTCAACTTCTCCTTTGTCTGTTGATTCATCACAGAAAAAGGCAGGATCTCATCTCTGATATTTTGAAGCCAGAATGTATGAAAAGATATCCCTTTAAGTCGTTTAAGACATTAATATTTTGCTGGTACGAGTACTTTGTCTGGGCTTAAAGGCATTTTGAAAGCAAAAATTATGTAAATTTTGACTCATCAGCCAACAACTGTATCGATTCCTCTTCTAAGTCACTTTAAATTGCCGATTTTCGGCTTTCATGCTTGTTGTTGGCGTAGCCATTATCAAGGTCATCAGGTTACTTGAAGGCTGTAAAGAAAAGAAAAATATGAGAAGATAAAAATACAAATAAAATGTAATAAAATATCTTGTTTGCAATCTTTAGGCAAATGTTCTGTTCATGTGCCGGAGTGTCTTATGCCGAAACAGCTTCAATCGTGAAGAGCAGAAGTAACAAAAAAACTTAAGAAATTTCGTCGAAAAAAATTCTTTGTGTCATGAAAAAAGAAAAACGAATTGCCTTTTATTTAGTCAATTTTCGGCAATTTCAATTTTAAATTATTTTCTTTATTTAAGTTTGACGAAAGGATACAGAGAAGGCGTTTTTTGTTGCCCAGTTTCAGTTCGCAGTTTTAGTGAACCGGTTGCTCCTGAACATGAAGTGCCATCAGCAACATATGCACGGCATTCAACTCCTACCACCTACACTAACACGTTGTTTTGTACATGTGTACATATCGCCACCCTAATAGAGAAAAGCCTTCACTGAGATTTTTTTCCAAAGTCTGTTTTTTTTCTTGCTAAATCAAAGAATTTGCTTTGCCAATAAGACAAAAACTTGACTTAAAGACACCCAGTTAGCGGCTTTTCGATTTGAGGCAACGACATCTGTACCAGTACAAGCAAAAAGCTGAAGATATTGAAAATGATTGGCATTGATTTATGATCCTTAACTCATGAATTTGCTAAACTTTGCAATAACAGCGAGTTGTTAAATGTTTTTATTCTCGTCAAGTCTTTGTTGTTATTAGTTTCCTGCTGAATTGAGGAAAACTCATGAAATATTCATGACAACACTTTGAATGCATAAATAAAAGAAAATAATCAGAACAAGAGAAAATAAGCAAAAAAAAAATCACATTCACCTTTAATTTGGTATTATAAGATTTGTGTCACATAAAACCTTGTGTCTGTGTCGCGATGTGTTCAAGGTCACAGTCAGCTGTCATGATATCCTCATCTGTGAGAACAATTTGCCAGTAAGAATTTTGCCATTAATTTTGTGTGAACAACTTTTTTGGGGCAAAATTTCGCTCAAAAAAAAAAAAAAAAACAAGAAGTCCTGGCAGGTGAAGGAAAATCAAAAGGATCTGCAGAAATTCTGCTCGAAAGTTGTGCATCTTATTAAGCTGCCAATTCAAATCAATTTGATATAAAAACCAGTCAAATTTTAAAAGTTCAAGTTTTCAAAAGAAAGTATAAGAGAGAAATTAATAAAAGAAACAGAAAATATAAAAAAACGCAATTAAAAAATCAATAATTATTAAAGTTAAAAGTCGAGGAATTAACTGAAAGATTGTATTTGAAATGATTAAAATATCGGGGGGTATTATTTTTTCAGTCATCATAAATTAAAAAGGAAAGAATTCTGGTTAGTGCTTTTAACTGTCCCAGAATGTCGGACGTTAATGTTCGCCAATATTTGGAACAACAGAAAACTTTTTAAAAGCCAATTAACGCGAAATAAAGTTTATAAATCTTCAAAATACCAGCGAACGTTAATGTTCGCTATCGAGGGACAGGCGATTATTGCTCTGTAATACTTTCTTCGCTGCCAGAGAGTTTTTTTTAACATTTTTCGAAAAAGCGCGTTTGAAGAAAGCGAAAAAAAACACTAGACAACAACTACGATTGCAGGAAAAAACCAACTGTTTTTTTGTTTTTAAATATGAAAACGTTACAGAAACTGAACCTCTTTAAAATATTCAAAGAAAAAAAAATCACTCGCTGTTACTTATAACCCACTTTGATAATTTAAGCAAATATTCTTTGACCCATTTTAGCCACAAGCTCCATAACCTGAATAACAACAACAACACAACAGCACAACAAAGCCAAACCATTAACGTACAATAACAACTGAAATGCTGCATTGCAGAAATTTCAATCGTTTCAGCAAAATGTTGTGCCCCACCCCGGCACAATGTCACAGGCCCTTCAGTTTCTAGCGAGAAGAACAGACAGCAGGAATAAAATTCAATATAAATAAATCAATATTCAAAACTGTAAGACCACTTAAAACTTTAACAGATCAAATGCTCTTTTGTGAATTTACGCTTAATTTAATTTGAGTGAGACGAAGAACGAACAGTGGAGCGAATAGTTAAAAAACATAAAGTGAATTTGTTAACTTGGACAAAACATAGAAAACACTTAAATTTGATAAATTCTCAGCAAAAAAAAAATATTAATAAACTTCTCTGTCTTAAAAAATTAAAATATTAATAACGAAAAAAACCAACAGTATCTAATTTAAAAAAAAAATTAATAATAACAAAACTTGTTATTTTTTGTATATTTTCCAGCTGTCTATATGCCAACCTTGGTAGACTCAGTTGACTTGAAAACCTTTGAAAAATATTTTGAAACAATAAATTTTACACTCAATTGTCTTTGCAAAAACACAATGAGAATGAAAAATATTAAATTATATATTCAATTTTCTTAAAAAAAAAGACAATGAGAATTAAAACAAATCGTTCCTTCTAATAAAATATCATCCACAACAACTGAGTTCTTTTAACTGCCTTAATTAAGACTATAGCATTTAGAAAATTATATATAAAAAGATTTTTTGTATATTTTCCAGCTGTCTATATGCCAACATTTCGATGTAAAAGTAAAAGGTACAAAAAAGTCAACTCTGTTTTAAGTGTTTTTATTTGAATTCCCATCTAATTCCCATATTTCATTTTTCAAGTCTAGCAATGACTGGGATAGCACCTATGAAATGCCAGCATATAGACAGCTAGAAAACATACAAGAAACCTTTAGATATACTTATAGTTTATTTTTCAAAAGCATAAAAAAACTAGAGCAAAAAATTATTTTTAAATCTTGATAATTAAAATGTTCTTTTTATATCAAAAAAAAAAAAAAAAAAAAAAATTATATTCATATTTCAAATTTATTGTTTATGATTATTGGCTGTTTTATGCAAATTTTAAAATCAACACACAATAACTGGCCGAAGGACTCCCACAAATAGAGGTCAAATAAATAAATAATAAATTGCAAGACAAAATATTTGTGTTTATTTTACAGAGAGGCGAGAGCAACAAATAACCACACAAACACATCAACAGACGTACGCACATACACAAACACACACACATCAAAATATACCGGCCTTTGAATTTAGAATTAGCTGAATGGAATATAGGTAAATATTTATATAAAAACACATACATGTACACAAATCGCTAGATTAGTGAACACACAAAACAGGACATAGTTTAGCCTTGTAAACCCCAAAAGGATGTCTACGCACTATGCCCAGGGTTGCGGGCATATAGTTTGCAAAATCTTTTTCGTTTTGCTGTGAATTTGCAGGTTTTTAAATATTTTAATTTAAAAATATTTTGTTTAAAAATTTTTTGCAATTTTTTCGCTGGAAAAACTTTCAGCATCTTTTTAGTGTTTGAGTTTTTCCTAATTCAGCAACAATTTTATTTGATTCAAAAACCATTTTTTTTGTTTTTTTTTTTTTTTTTTTTTTTGTTAATTTGGACCGAATCTCTTCTCAGCTACTTCTACTCTATGATTCTATGAATTTGCTCAAGCGGCACGTTTTTAACTTTAAAGCCAGATTTTCTTAAAAGAACTGAAAATGTTTAAATCGCAAATCAGCTTGAAATATTTTTCCACAACAACCAAAATCCAACATCAATTATGTATTTAGAAAAGAACTCCACAAGAAATTTATTTCTATTTTACTTATTTTACTCATATTTAATATTTTTATAACTTTTTAAAATGAAAGATATCAGAAAATATCGCACATTGAACTAAAATTCTTACATAATTTGTTTCACTTCTTTTCAAATTCCTGGCATCTGCTGCTGGTTTTAGTACCGAACGTGCTAACAATCGATAAAAGATAAAGACAACCTAAACACCAACAACAAATAGTTACATAGACTTTAGGAGAACTCCTTGTTGGCAACAAAAAAAAAAAAAAAAAGCAGAAACGAAAGGAGGCAAAAAAAAAAGAGACAAAGTGCAGAAATCAAATTGTTTTTCCTAAAAATTTCTTGGCAATAGGAAACTTGTGTTCTTCAACACTGTAAAACCATTTGCAGTTTTAATCATTTTTAACTCTTCCTTACCTTTCGATACTTACAGCACTGACTGGTTTTATGTAAAACTGTAAATACTCTTGAGCTGAGGAAGCCCGAGCACAACCACATGCCAGGCACTCACTCGTACTGTGCCTTCCCCTTTGAACGTCTGCTGCCAGAATGCATTTAGATAAAACACTTGGTTCGCAACTAATGAACTCTTGGGGCGAGAGCAAATAAAATTCTTATTGTTTCGAATGGCAGCAGGCAGCTCAGCGACTTTATTAAAACGTGTCTTATTTTACAACTATAAGATTTTATTTTTCTTTATCATTTTTTTTTTTATTAAGATTGACATTTAAGGCCCGTTAAATTTGCGGAAATATCTTAGTTTATGAAAAATGTGTTTTCTTCTACTGGAGTCCAACCGCAGAACAATTTAGTGCTCTAGAATGAAAGATGTACTCAACGAAGCGGCAACACTGCGACTGCTGATTTCGCTGTCTCTCACACTCACTTACGATACATATAAAAAATATATAAAATAAAAATTATATATATTAGAATAATATAAATAATTATATTTTCCTAATAAAATTGTATGTTATGCCTCTGCCAAACATTTTCCGTATAATAAGATGTGGCAGCACTGTTCAAGTTTGGGTGAAAAATTTAAACAATTGGCAGCACAACTCCATATTGTCCGAACAAACATTAAAACAAAACCAATTCAAACGAAAATTGGACTCAGTCATTAGATTCCAAAAAATAGAATTTGAAGTTTCCCGTTTTGAGCGAGAGAAGGCCAGAGAGAGCTAAAGGGGTACAGAGATAGTTTTCGTTGGAACTGATCGGCCAAAGATGTTCCACTTAAAGCTAAAGAAGAAGAAAAAAGACCCCTTATGAAATCCTTTAGATATCAGAGTTTCTAATATGATATTGTGTGATAAGTTTTTCTGCCGATGCCGCATTATACGAGTATTTTTCACCAGCTCTGATTTCATTTCATTCATATTTAATGGGCTAAAAAGGAAAAAGCGCTAAAACTGTTTTCTTAGTCCTGGTTTTGATAAATGTTCGCAGTAATAAAAATCTACATACATAAAATTTTTATTTCATGCTGGTTGTTATTAATATTCGTTACGTCTTGTTCTTATTTTCATTTGCGTTTTTCTTTTCCTCCTCTTCCACCTCCTTTTTTTTTTTTTTGGTTTTTTGTTGGCACCAACAATGACGACATCAACCACTCAAAGTGATGAATAACAACATTTCATCATCATTTTGTGTTTTATGAAGTGAAAGTTTGTTAGTTTTTTGTCATTGACTGCTGCGCTTCGGTGTGACCTCATGATAAACAAAAAATTGAATAAAAAAATAACATCTTTTCTTTTTGTTGTTTGTACATAAATAAAAGTCAACGATGTTGTGTTGTCGTTGTTAAAGTGAAGTGAAGAAAGTAGAAATTTTGAAATTTTATTCACTCATTCGCTTCGTCTGTTCTAAATATTTTGCCGTTTCATTTTTCAGGCTTACGCGTACGCATATGAGAGCAGAACACAGCAGCCTGAGTGAAGGCTTCAATTGCAGAAGTGCATTTTCAAAAAGTTGTCTTACACTCACGCCGACGAGTGCCTGAATATATTCTAAAAATGTGAAGTGTTGCTCTTTACAAACGTTGGCGAATAGAGATCTTTATTTGCCAGCCCTTAAAAATTAAAAATGCCACAAAATGTTTTTGCATTTGGAACTGAAAGTAATAAAAAGAATATAGTGGCCCTACACTGTAACTGAAAAGTTTTGTTAAATACTCATTTTGGGGAATATTTAATTTGCCAGTTAATAAATCCTTAAGATTCATTCAGTAGGTGTAACAAGTGATACCAAAAAAGCGCTTTTATAACAGTTATTTTGTAACTTCAACTAAATAAATCGCCTAAAACAGTTATTTTTAACGGCAAAAATAACGATTTAACGCTTCAGCTTCCTGCTAATGAAATAAAGTCAAGGAGATTTATTTTGTCCCAGTTGCTGCATGAATAGACCTAAACAAGTTTCAGTGACATCGAGGCACAGACTTTGGTTTCAAACAAAATTTATTAAAAGTAGAACTAAAAGTTTTTAATCTTCATCGGTGGCCGAAAATTATTTTATATGAAATAGCAAAAATTCCACTTTTATTCTCGCACTGACACTCAATCCAACCAACCTTCAATTGCTTGGGCATTACGGAAGACGAAAACTTCAGCTTCAGCTTCGGCTTCACAATGGAAGTTTCTTTCTGTGTATTATTTACCCAGACGGAGGCAACAAGAGGACAGGGCAGGGCAGGCAAACTACTCACATACTTTTGACTTTACCGAAAACAATGAGTTTTTAAATTTAATATATTATTAATTCTGCCTAAATATTTATTTATGTAAATGTCTCATTTTCGGATTGTGTGAGTGTGTGTTTGTGTGTGTGTGTGTGTATTTGCTTGGGCGCGAGTGCGAGTGTGAGTGCGTGTGGTTTGTGCTCGTAAAATCAGTGCCTTTTCGGCTTTTGGCATTGACATTAATTGTTCACGCACCTAAAATTTCATTCACACACTTACGAGTACGTTCACACACTTCTGCACTTGCGGGGGGGCCGCAAAGGGGGGGAGAACAACAACATTTGTTGACCTTTTTGCACAGGAAAATGCAACAAAGCGAAATCATAAGCCAAAAATGGAAATGAACCGACAAAATGCTGCAATGCAGAAATTTTATCCGTATTACAAGGCACGTGATTAAAACAATTCAAAGTGCACGAACACACTTTGCAATGTTTGTTGTACTGGGGATGCAACAACAACAACAACAACAGCAAGGCACTTACGTACCCTCGAAGCTGTTAGCTCTTGTGCAACATTTGTCGGGGTAAGTGCGCCGAATGAAGGTGAATAGTTATTTAGCGAAATAAAGAATTAATTACTGCCCTTGAGTAGCCACTACTGGCCATAGTTTTTATTGTTCCACTCTGCTCTTGCCTTTAGGGCAACGGAAAACACTAAAAACTAAAAAACTATATAACAAATTTTTTATGTCAACTTAAATTGTAACCGAATCCATCAACAACATTCTCTTGACAATAGCCATGCAAATCGTAAACACAACAGCAGCGATTTATGTATGTTTTTATATTCCTCTGTTTGTAGTTGTAGTTGTTGTTGTTGTTGTTGTTGTTGTTGTTGTTTACATCTGCATGTCGCACATCCATCAAATCAAATTTTTGCTTAGGAAAGTGCTTACAAGAGCAGATAGATACACTGTAAAAAAACCCGCAAACACTTTACAAATCATCACTTATCAATGAAGAAACAACAGCAACAAAAATAAAATGGATTTATAAAAAAAAAAAAGAAACGAACAAATGTTTATTATAGCAGCAACAACAACAAGACGGCATGAAAACAAAACAACACATTTGCGAGTGTGTGTGGCACAACATCAAAGCAATTTATCTATTGCAATTTGCTGGCAATCGTGATGGAAAACAGACACTTTAATAACAATATACAATAGCCAGCAAAAGTGTAGACGATTGTGCTGGGCCCACCACTCCCTGCGACCAGTGAACCAGTTTTACAAATCCAACAAATAAAGATAAACAAGGGCTTGTACTGTCATCTACTTCACACCATTGATGTTGTTGTTTGGTCTCAGGAAATAAAAACTGGCTAAACGCAACTTTGAGCACAATATGTAAGAAACAACAACAACAACAAGAAAGCCATAAAACAGCTATAAAATGGAAAACACCAGCAGCTGGAAATTGTGTTACAATTTGCGTTATTATATTCTTTTTTTTCAACAATATTTTATGAAATGAAACATTCGATTTTCTTGAAATAAAAGACAAAAATGTTGGTTGAGACAAAATGGCTGCATGAGTCCACCTTTCAAATGTACAATACAAACTAAATTATACTACATATATAAATTTTCAACAATTTTAACAGTTTTCATACACATTTTGCGCTGAGAGTTTGTGTTTGTTGCTGTGTTTGCCAGAGTTGAAATGAACGATTAAAAATAATTCTTTTAATCGAGCCAACAAAACCAAACTTTTGTTCGATTTTCGATAAGCCAAGAAATCGATTAATTGATGCCAGTTAAACGGGCATAGATTTTAATTAAAAAATTAAATTAAATAGATTAGAATTTGGATTTAATAATTTTACACAAAATTTAAGAAATTCAAATAAATATTATTAAATTATTAATAAATTAATAAAGGCCAAAGCCCTGACTATAATTAATCTCAGGGTTTAATATTTTAAAAGTGTACTTTATGTACTTATTAAACACATCCTTGACAAACAGCTGTTTGCTTTTTATAAACAAATTTCAAAAAAGGCAATTTGTCACTCTCTTTTAAAAATTAGAAATAAGCAAAAAGCTAAAAACTAAATCAAATCGTTATTAGTGAAAAAAAGTTGTGGTTGTTGTTATTACATTCATCCAAGTTTTCTTTTTTTTTATTAGTTTGTTAATAAAATCTGGTTGTTTGGTTTTATACACATTTCTTTTAATTTTAAGTTTATTGTGTTAATTGTTTATATTTTGTCAATTTTTAATTATTTTTTCCTTATTGAAACGAACATTTTTGTTTCTAATTCAGTGGTTTTATCGAACTAACAACCGTCATTATTTGAATCATTCGAACAAAGTTTATTTATTTAAGCAAATAATTTGCTTAAATTTAATCGTTTCAAGGCCCAGACGAATTATTCGAACAAAGCTGAAAGGCGAATAATTGCCAGCTGTGCACCGACTCTATTTATTATATTTCTTATTTGTTATTTAGTATTTAGTTTTGGTCTTTTTCGTCAACAGCCTGAAAGTATAAAGCAATTAAATGTAAAACAATGGCATCCTTCTGTTTTTCCTTTTCTGAAAGAAATTTCTCCTTTACAAGTATAAAGAACTCAACAAAGAACAAGTGAAAATATAAAATTACAATGAATTTATTTTTATGCTGTAAAAAAGTTTACTTAAGATTTGTGTTTCTTATTTCTATTTTCATTGGGAGAGGACAACCCCAACAAGAACCAACAAAGAGTTCATGTTCAAGTCGCACTGAAATGGCAATAAAAAGCAAAAAAAAAAACAAATTTTAATAAAATTTAATGCACCCAAAGAAAAGAAAAGAAAGGAAAATATCAAGGCTGCAATTAACACTGTAGCAAATTTATTTGTTAAAATCATTTTATAACCAAGAAAAACAACAAAAATTTAAATAACACTTGAGTTTTCGTTGAGGACGATGGTCTGGGCTGCCTCAAATCTTTGCTCGTTATGAAATAAAATAGGAAAGCGATTGTAACGGGCGATTAAATAGGAGTTGTTTTATTAGCAAGTTTCAGTTGTCGGGAGTTATTTAATTTTCTTGTAATTTTGCTTAAGAATTCAGACTCACCACAGACGCACTGCAACAATGTGTCCAAAGTGTGCCATTAATCCCAGAGTTCTGGTCCGTTTAAAGACATCGACTGCGCTCCAACAAACTTTTGCTTTTCTTATGGCTGAATTTGCTACTTTTTCTTTTCCAGTCCAACGATAATTCAATTTGCTGGTCACAGTTTCAGTACAAAACCAACGTTTATTTTCCTTTCCTTTATTATTACGGATTATTTTAATTTGTTTGAAATCTAAAACCAATCCATGCGGTTCACAATACTGTGTTCACAATATCCGAAACCATTTAAGCAAAATAATAATAAATGTGCAAACTATTTTGCAATTTGAAAATTAAAAATATATACAATCGCAATCGAATTGGTTCCTTACGCTGTAATTCATGTGCAAAAAGTCGAATACAAAACTTTACTGCTTTCACAAGTAAAAAATCATTTTATGGGGCCAGTTTTGCATAAAGAATAACAAATTGCCGAAGCATATTGCTGAAGGTGCGTTTAGACGATAACACAATGTATTAAGCTTTTGGATTTTGAACGTTCTGGTGGTATAAATGTTTTAATTTGTTTTGGTTAGTTTGATATATTCCAGCAAGAAACGGAACTCCCCTCTCCAGCACATGCCCCACATGTAAAACCAAACAGTCAGTTGTCTATTATGAATTCGGGTCAAATGATATTTAAAAGCCGATATCGCAGCCAAACCAGCTAAAAATTCTCACATTGATGTAAATTCTATGACCTTCATTTTATAAAACCCAGAACCACAAATAAGGCAGTTGCAGCAACGCTTTTGCCCGGCAGAAATAAACAAAAAATAATTTATTGGCAGAAATCTGAAAAACAAACACGGGCGCCACAAAATGAAATGATTTTGGACTTTTCTTTAATTCTTTTTTACTTTTTGTTCTAAAGAATTATTTTCTTAAATATAAGATATTTTTATAGCATAAAAATAATAGTCCATAACAAATTTGCATAAATAAATATAAATATTTTTAATGAAACCCCCGACAAACATAAACGAAAGCTGGCGTTAAGGAATTGAGCATAAAGCAAGAGTTTCCTTTTTATCCCTTTTTGCTTAAACGTGTCCAAACATATTTCATCCTTTAATGGCCGTTGCTTCGTGACACTGTGAAAGCATAATTTTATTTATAATAAACCACAACACCACGAAAAAAAAAATGGTTTTAGTTGTTTATGTTAAACACCACCGTAAACTTGGCCATAAAATTATCACATTAAAAGACAATATAGCAGAGTTCAAGGATCTGCTTAAGGAAAAGAAGTCGAATCGGATCGTAACCAAAAAATAACATCGATGTGACAAACATCAATTTCACGATATTCTAACTCAGATGTGGCATGAAAACAAAAGTTATTACAATTTTGCCTTATTTTTATATCTACGGTTGTATCAAAACTTATTTCAAATAAAATTTTTATTAAATTATTTTTATTGCAGAAAAGTTGTGCCGCCAGTGAAGTAGAAAGTGGGCAGGCAGTCCGGTCTTTTTCCCCACCTCAATCGTGATTAACTTTTCCAAATGTGCATTCCCCATAAGCGTGACATTTTTCCTTCTGGGTTTCTTTTTTGTCAAAAAAGCTATAATACACAAACGCACACACACGCACACACATACACACACATACGTGTGGATTCATATTAATGTCTATGAAGACTTCAATTGAGGCGACCCTCCAATAAACCTCTTAAATTGGCCATAAAAATAATAATAATTTTCGTGCTTCGCCTCTAGTGCTGCGCATGTTGTGTGCAACATTTTAAGATCAAATTGAAATTAATAATTGAATATCTTAGAAGCACGATAAAGAAAAGTCACAGGGACACTGACACGCACACACACGTACACCAACACAAATAAATGTTGCCCGAATGTTTTTTGTTCGCCCAGAATTTTCATTCAATACGCACACAAAAGTCATAAATTTTATTGCAAAATACAAGTATTTTTTTATTTTCCCACTTCTTCGGTTAACGAAAATTTTATTTCTCCTCCGACTGCATCCACAAAAACTGGTTCTCTGGAATTAAGCGCCGGCATGCGGACCGCTGGAATATGCACTACAGTCGGCTGAATTTGGAGTTTTCGTTGAAAAATGTTATTTGTTAGAAACGTGAATAAGATACAAAATCATGTCATCACAAGCACTTAAACGATGTCTTTCTATAAAAAAAACTAGTTAAAGCAAAGTGATGCCAAAACAAATTAAGAAAAACTTATCTAAAACTCTAAAACGTGCTGGAGTACCTGTCGAAATTCCTCTGCTCTGCAAAGCAATCGATGTAAAAACCTATTGCAGGTTTCTTAAATTTTGTGTATGAATATGAAATCGCAGTTGTTTGTTGTTTGTTGTTTTTCAATTACAAGAATATTTAAGCCAGTTTTTGCTTTGCCATTTTCTCAAGCGCAAGGACATTTTTTAAGGTTTCAAGAAACCAAAACTTTTTTCATGCTGGAAAGCTGCAATAAAAGAAAACTTTAAATTAATTTGCTTTCTAACTAATTGAAACTACAGTTTGGGCTTAAGCGTAGAGCACTCAGGAAAAGTTTGTGCAAGACATCGTTTTATTGGATAAGTTGGCAGAAAAACAATTAACGATTATTTAAGGCTCAGTAAATTGTTAAGAAAGTTTAGTTGTGTCTTAAGGAGACACAACCAAAATCAGGGTATTTGTGTTGGCCATTATTTCTGATACTTCTGATAAGTCATACAATTAGAAGGCCGAAAAAAACAGGTTTTGATCTTCAACTACACACAGCCAAACTTGTGGATCTTCTAGGTAAATTCAAATAAATGTTTTGTTGAATCCAGGATCAAACAGGAATGTCGCGAATTCAGCGAAACGAATAATATTATTTTTCTGATTATCAAAAACAAAGTTCGTATTGAAACAGCAAAAACAAGCAAAACAAAAATTAATAAAAAAAAGGTCATTGTTTTCCTTTTGACAATATTTTTAGTTTGATTAAGTTCAAACGTTTAAGCGGTGGGGAGAGTGACTTCGAGCTGCTGCTGTGTAGGTTCCTGTTCCAAAAAAGTAGTCGTTAGTTTCGTTTGTCAGATTCTACAGGCATTCAAACGCGGTGATAACTGATGTCTGATTTACAGCTTTTCATGCGAAATCTAAGCAGATATGGAGAGTTTTTGTTGCTCCCTTACAGTGGGCACTTTCTCAGTAGCGATAGTTCAAACAGCTGCCTGTAAGAAGTTCCATTAAACTCCTTCTGGTCAGCTATTTTAGCGGCGAAGTTTTTGCTGCGATTGCATCCATGTATATGGAACCATGTATCGTGGCACGATTTAAAGGGGGATTGGACATGGTGCACATTTCAATCGGGAATTCGATTGAGGCTGGACTGACTATTCTTATCTCAATATAGCCAAACATCGCCCATTCGTTCTTTTGCTTATAGACTGTTCTACATATTTTGAGTCCGAGTCTTTCGTATTCTGGCATCATGGGTTCTCCATTCTAGTCTCCCTCTTGGCCTGTGAAGAATTATTTTATTTTATAAGAAAAGAACGGACTAAGATCTCGAAAGGTGTTTCTACTGACACTTGTCTGTGCGGGTTCCATCATTTACTCATACCCATAAAAGTTGCCTCTTGCATGACAAGCACTCATTATTGTCCTCATTGTTTTGCAAAAAAAAAATGATGCATATCCGGTTTTTCTACTTCATTTTACGGTAAACAAAATAACAAATTTGTTGTGGCATAAAACAATAGGTGGCGTGTGTGTGTGTCGCAACAGGAGACGCCTGTTGATAAATGTGCCAGGAACGTGTTCTCTATTTTCGTTAGACGAAGACATATATATTTTCGTTTGCTGTAAGGGGAAAGTTATAGCATAAAGGACACAAATTGATCACCGATAATGCAGGGTTGGCTTATTAATCATAACGGAAAATTGTTTTACTTGTGGGTGGTCGAAACGAATTCAAACTCTAGATAAAATATATCAAATCAACGTGAAACAATTGTTGTGCATAAACAAGATAATAGAGAAAATATATTTTCTGGATTTAAAAAAATAAGTTGCGGTTAATGTTATACAAATCAATTGACAAAGATTGACTTTTTCCGAATGTAACAATTTTGTATCTTCATTCGATCAAAAAAAAAAAAAAACACAATAAAAAATTTAACAATTTTTATATAAAAAAAAACAATTGGCTGTACGTTTTCTAAGTTAAGAGAAAAATAAGAATAATTATCTGTAAAACATTAAAAAAAAATTAAAACGGATAAAAATGGTCCTAAAAATTAAATTTAATTCCTTTTAATTCTTATAAATACAAAGAGACCCAACGCAGTTTCAAAAAAGCCCATCAAGATCAGAAGAAAAAAAATCATACCAATCAAATTTCTACTCAAACTTTATTTTAGAACGCAACAAGAATTGCATTAAGGAACTGACATACATACATTTATATATAATACATGTAAAATTACAAAATTTTGGGACTATCACTTAAACTACAGCGGCAGGGTGACCAAACCTCCCCTTCATTGATGGACGCGCGCATTTCCCCATCAGGCATGAAACACTTCAGCTCCAAAGCAACTCTCACTCTCAAATAGACTGCAAACATCCAGATACTTAAACTATTATGTCGAGGAGGTGCCGCAGCCTCTATGTGAAAATGCACCCGATCAGCAGTTTAATTAAAACTTTGGGTTATGCGATTGCATGACAAGTGTTTCGTATATATCGAAAACCAGATGACAGTGGGACGTTGTTAAAAGTTCCCACTCCGACGACTTCATCATATGACTGATATTTGCCAGAATGAAATTGATTGCTGCAACCTTCAAGTCGGCTAAGCCCTGTCGATCGGCTAAAATAACTGTTCGTATTGACGACTCAATGGAAAGATTCTTGCGAAGGCTTTGCTCGCACAAGACTTTCAGATCCTGCAGGCCATATCTAGCGGCTGCTGGTAACAAATCGAGGGCAAAGTTGTTCAAATTACTCGTATTGCCAGTGTAAATAAAACTCAGCATTTGGCTGAATGAGTCGCGCGTCACGTCGCCTATAACAATGCAACCATTTTGGGACTCCTCCAACAGGGCAGCAAAAACTTTACTCCGAGTGGCCAAGACGGCTTTATGCGCTTTAAATTCGGCTCCATCCACCGAGAAGGTTGTATCGCAAAATTTATCACCGTCCAACAGGAGTTCTAAGTCTTGACACAACTCAATCAGTTGGATCCTCCTTTCTGGGGTGGGAAATTCATATTTGTTGATCGTGTAACGAATTTGGCACATGATTCGAAGGTTGTTGCTGGCCAAATTGCTGAGCAAACCTTTTGCCACAAACTCCTCGATGCCGATGGGGATGTAGGCGTAAAAGTTGATTGTTTTTGTCCAATTGGTTTTCGCCTCTTCTCCTTCGTTCGAATATAAATAATATCGAAACTGGCCTCTCACTTGCGGTCTGCCTTCGCCACTCATGTTTATGTAAACGGAGAGATACTCACTGTTGAATTTGGTGTTTCTCAAACTCAAGTACCACGAGAGACTCGCGTCTGATTTCGCTGAAAACTCTCGCGAATTCATCTTTCCAATAGTTACGCAAGCCATGGAACAAGACGCCAAGTTCCACATATAACTGAATGTTATGACTTTCGCCTTAAAGTCACACACTTCGATTCCTTGTGTTGCGTCGCCCTCGAAAAATGGATAATTCATTTTGTTGTGGGTTTGTTGTGCAGGGATGGGATTATCCGATGATATTGGTTTGTAATTTTTTGTTTGTTTTTTGGACTTAGATGTTCGTTTAAGTGTTGATGTGTTGCTTAAGTCAAGTCTTCTTAAATACTAAGTTTTTGTTTCGAATTCGCGCTATTTATAGATGAAACATGTACGAATCAACCTTTTCCGAAGGAGGCGGAGTTTATGAAAACTCAAAAGCAATCAATATGAATCGTATGAGCACCAATGAACTGCCGGCAGTTGGTCAGCAACAGCAGATTTTAGAAATGCGAACGCCATCATTATTTGCTACCTGCTTTAAATGTGACTTGAGGCACCAACCAGCGACCGACACTTGATCTGTAACAGGACATCTTGAAATTTCTACCTGCAATATCATTTGTTTAAAATATGACTCTGAGCATTGACGGTCTGCCGGCGCTCGTTCTGTAACTGAAAATTTCCGACACTGACTGTAAAGGGTTTTTATTGAGAAGAAAAACAACGCCAATCCTTTGAGGTCAATCGTTAATAGATTTTCGCGTCTCAGAATTGTACCCGCAATCGAATTGACCTTGAGATTATTTTTTGCGAAAGACATGGGAAAACCCCGTTTATGTTTAAAGTGTTGCTATTACAGGTCAGAATAGAATACGAAATCTCAAGCTGATTTTAGACCGCGCCGTTACTACAGAGGATCACAAAACAGGAGTCATAAAAAAGAGATTAATTTTTGGAAATGTTTTTAATACCTGCAATAAAATATGCCAACCTTGAAATTAGTAAAAAATTAATAACAGCAAATCGTACATATTTTACCTGCTTAATAATTTGCTGCCTACTGAATGTTTTGAAAAAAAGCAAATTCGAGTTTAAGTTCCGAGGAATCTCATAGTTTGATGTCAACTACTAATCGATTTTCGCGCCTCACAATTGTACAAACAATCGAACTGGCCTTGAGATTATTTCACACAAAACTCATTATATTGTAGGAAAACCCAAATTTATATTAAAATACTAAAGGACAGTTCAAGTTGACTTTAAGTCCCACCGCTAATAATAGGGATGGTAAACAAAATTTCTGAAAGTTTGAACTTGTAAAAGTCTCCGACAGTTGTTCAGATATTGGCATAAAAATCATATAAACTAGTAACTTCTTTTCTTTATGTTAAGCTCTGGCAGGGCTGGCTATTCCATATGGGTTTTATGTGCCGCAAATACAAACAGCAAAACACCTTAACAGGAAGGATCGACTCTTACAAACTCTCTTTTCGTCGTATTCGTTTCATATTTTTAATTTTTCTCAACATAAATATAAATATTCGAGCTTCAGAATTAATATGATTTGTCTGGAATTAATTGCAAATTACCAAATAAGTCCCATTTAATTTGCTGAGTCATTGCAATTTAGTTGCAAGTCACCAATTGTGGATAAATTAAATTGTTTTTTTGGTCAAGGGAAAATATTGATAAAAAATGCCAATAATACTCCCCTTTTTCCCAGAATTGTCTTCTTCACAAGCTTTTGCTTTTAAGACATAAAACTTTTGCAAAAGAATTTATAAATATCCTTGTCCTTAAAACACAAACAGTAACAATTATCTTTCAAAAAAATTTAATTAATTTTGGTAAGTCGATCGATTTCATGTGACACTTGGAATAAGAGGAATTTAAGCTTCAATGGGGTTTTAAAGTTACAATTATATGCAAAATGAAATGCAATCTTTTTCAGTTCCTTTCAATTGTCTAGTGATTGTTTTGAGTATCAAACTCGTAATGGCACTCAGCGTTGTCAGCTTTGAAACTTCAAAAGGCACCAAAAAGCGAAAGAAAAGGCGCCTTAAACAAATAGAACACCAGATTTAGAATTTCTTATGTTTATTGAAGAAATTTTTCGCAGCCAGAAATTTTAAAACGCACCGCAAATGGTGCGAAAAGCAACTAGTTGACAACATTGATGGCATTTGCTAAAATATGCAAAAATAGATATAAAATCAGTTTTTTAGAATAATTTTCCTAAAACAATTGAATCCATATACTCGTATTTAAATTTAATTTTTAAGCAAGATTTTTATATACAACAAACAATATTGTTTATAAAGCCAAACAAATTAAACTAAAATTTTGTTATTCCCCTTTTTAAAAAGTGCTTAAAAGCTTAAACAGTTTAAATATATAAGAGCCGGGTTGTTTGTGGACTCGCATGTTAAACTAAAATAAGCACAAACTAATTTTTAATATTATTCGTATTGAAAAGGGTGGATGACTAAACAAAGTGTTCATATTTCTAGACATAAAATATATATTTATGTATGTACGTACATATATAAAGTCAGCATTAAATACAAATCAAAAGAGATGTACAGTGAAATGCTGCAGGTTATTAAAGAAGCTTTAATATGATTAGAAATTAAATTTAAAATTGTTTTTATACTCTCACACAAGAAGGGCTTTTTTATAACAAAATAATTTTTGTTTACCTTCAAAAATAATGCAGCACATAAAATGTCCTGTGTTCAGTTTGATTTCAGTTGCTGAGAGTAAAATCCTGCATGGAGTGCTTTTGTTTTTGGTTTAAAATTTTATGGTCTCATTAACAATTTGGCTGAAATCCGAAGAAATTGTAATACTTTTCATGGTAACCGATTGCAAGTTCGATTTCCCGGTTGCTGGTACAGCATAAGTGCAAAATAGTGTAAAACAAACTAAATACATCCAGTTTCTTAAAAGCGAGGGGAAAAAAGCGGCCAGCAAACTTTTACAAATTTTAAGCTTGTGCGGTGACTTTTCTTACTGTGTAGTTGCTGCTGGTGCCAGGTTGGCATACGACTCACAGCAACTTACTGCCATTTAATTACTTAAGCAAGTATTTACATGGATACATTTTATGTACATACACACACACACATACAATCACACATACATACGTGTTTAAATAAGAAATTTTCAATTTAAACTTCAAGTTAAATTACCTGTCATTTGCTGGCAACAATTTGCTGCATAAACAATAAAGCAGAAAATTTATTTTTAGCAACAACATTTGAATGACGTTTTAGTTAAATTTAAATTTCACCAATTTTACTAGTCTTGTGTGGGGGCCATACGTTTGCTATTTCACTTATGTGCGTAAGTGATAGAAGAGTTTTGAAGGGCTGACAAATCAACGAGTTTGAACTTGTTTACGTGTAATTGTGTTCTTGCGATGAAAGGAAACTTAACTGATTTGCCAGCGGTTAGAAAAGAATTGTAAAATTTGCCCAACCAGAAACTGATGACCCGGAAAGTAAGCGTTTTTGTTAACAGCCTCATCAGGTGGCAGAGCTCGTTTTCTAGGGTTTTATTTTTAAAAATATTTTTAAAAATCGCCATTTAAAAGCTGGAAAAATAAGCTGCAAACGCTTGGAGGGGGGACAGTTGGCTGTTTCACGGCCGCAGCATCTGTATTCAATTGTAATGCAATTGAATTACCCAAATAACTTGTTTTGCAGTTTAAGATTTATCTAAATTTATTTCATTAATTGGCTGCGAGTGTTTATTTGTTTTTACTTACATACATTTAGTTGGACAGTTATTTACTTGGCAACTGTCTGCCCTGCAGCTGCCAGGCTGCCAGGCTGCAATTTACTTTTCTGCTGTTCTTTGAATACGTGATGACGAGCAACAGTTTACAATTCTGTTTTCGTAATAATATGTAAATAAATCGAAAAGCCAACAAGATTATAAAGTTACTAAAATCAAAACGACTATATTACGAAATTATGATAATTTTGTTTGTGCCACACAGTTTTTGCACGACTCTGCAAACTGTCAATACATTTTCGGTTTCATGTATGTATTAGATGTCTCCAAGTTTTGTTTTAAACTGATTTATTTTTCCTATAACAAAAATATTCAGTGTGTGAGTGTAATCGGTGTTGCTTGTAAAATTGCATGTTGGATGGTTGTCTTTCGTACGACTCTAACAGAAATTGCATTTGGAAAAATACTCGTGTTTGAGTGGAACTTGCCGGACTTTTCTGTCTTCATAAATTTCTTTCATGCATTTGTATGAACATTCTATTGGATTTGCTTTCATGCCAAATCACTAACAACCATATTATTATACTATATACATACATACATATGTAAGTATATGAAGTGCTTCAGTTTTGGTTTGAAAGAACCCAGTTAACGTGTTCGTTCGTTTCTTTATGGCTCTTTGTGCTCGAGCGAACAAGAACAGATCGAATACTTTGTTTTGACAGTTTGTGCTGCTCCGTTGTATTTCCTAATAAATTATTTGTCATAAATGATAAATCCACCAACAAAAGCAAAAACAAAACCCCCCCCCAAAATAAATAATATAATATTAGTTTAAGGAAAAGAGAAACTAGTTTAAGGCACAACTTAAATTTGTTATTTGTTAAGAGGTTATAAACTATAAAAATAAAGCCAATCCTTTTCTATCTACAGGCGTTTCCTTTTAGGTAGTTCTGAGCTTAAGAACGGCTTGTTCCGGCATATTTATCTAATTTGTATTACAACTGATTTTCACAGCTCGTCCATAAATTACAAAAAAAGGAGAGAACAAAACTAGTTCCGAGAAATCTTAAATAATGCAGGGAGCCATAAATATGGCTTTCGTTTTTTTTTTTTTTTTTTGTTGCAATTTTGGGAAACATTTTTATTGTGCACCATTTACTCGCAGCCGAATTTCAAGACCAAGTTTTTGCTGTTCTTATTATTAAATACCGTAAAAAAATATTATCATAATTTTTTCGCCTTCAGGTGCCAGTCAATCAAAATAATATTCTTTCTGAACGATTTGCGCTGGTAATCTTTTCTGCTGGTTTCACATTCATCAATCAAATCAAGCTTTTGCTTTGCAAATGTTCACTAACTGGGAAACATTTGCCAGAGGGAAAACTCCAACAATGCCGGCACATAATCACTTGTTTACAGAGAAACAAATTGTCATCGAAAATTACGTTCGTTCCTCTTTTATGCGGCTGAAATGAAGTTGTAGTGGCGACATCTTGTGCGGGTGTTTTGAGTGTGATTTCTGTATGAGGAAGGGACTTTGGGCTCCATTATCACCATATTATCAATCTGTTAAGGGTCACATTGAGACCAGCTGGCCCGTGCTGAGCTCATGCGTAGCAAAGCCTTTATTTCAATAAGAAACAAACTGTCAGACTTTTATAGTCACTTAAGTTTCAGGTCAAACAAGAATTTTTATCGAGCTTGAACAGACTAATAGTTTTTGTCAGTGTACAGCCTGTAATGCAGCAGCAAATAAAGCATAAAAATATTAGATACTCGCACAAAGCAAAAGATACACAATAATAAATAATAATGGCATTTTGGTGAGAAGCGACTGTTGTTTCTCTACGTGCCTGGCGGATTGAAGGCAAAACAAAAAATGTATTTGGTGCCTTCGCTTAAACAAACATATATATCACTTAAAGCGCAAAAATTACTATTACAGAGTTTGGCTTTGCCGGCAGTACCTGTTTTTGCTTCTTTCTTTCTTTCCTGCTTTCCTTGTTTTAGTTCGAAAAAAGCCTGCATGAAAAACATAATCAGCAAAAGGCAATAAATCAAAAAGAACAGCGTGAACAACAAACGTTTCCGCAGCAAAACTTCCGTTACAATTTATGCAATTATTTCCTTCTGAACGCTGAAATATTGTAAATACAGGGTGGCCCAGAAAGACCGAAGTGGTGTGACTTGCTTATAACTTTTTATTTAAGAGATATTTTTTTAATTTTTTTTTTTAAATACATTAAATTTATGGGGAATATTTTTGGATTAGTTATTAAAAATGATATCCCGCAAGTGGTGGCCATATTCTGCTTCGCACAAGAGAATCCAAATTTTATTCATAACTTAATAATGAGTGACGAAGCCCATTTTCAATTAAATGGGTTCGTTAACAAGCAAAACTGTAGGATATGGGCTACGGAAAACCCGAGAGTACTTCATCAACGACAATTGCACCCAGTTAAGTGTACCGTTTGGTGCGGTGTTTCTTCAGAAACGATCATTGGCCCATTTTTTTTTGAAAATGAACAAGGTGTCGCCATTTCCGTCAATGGTGATCGATATCGGGCCATGTTGCAAAATTTTGTAAGGCCAGCCGTGGAAAACCATCCGCAAATATGGTTCCAACAGGATGGAGCCACAGCGCACACTGCGAGGGCCACAATGACTCTTTTACGCGACATCTTTGGTGAAAGAATAATTTCTCGTAACAGCAATTTTAATTGGCCTCCGCGTTCCCCGGATTTAACCGCTCCAGACTGTTTTCTTTGGGGCTATTTAAAAGGAAAAGTTTATGTTAATAAGCCTAGGACTATTGAGGAGTTAAAAACCAATATTCGAGAAGAAATTAACAACATACCACCGGAAGTTTTGCGAAAGGTCATGGAAAATGTGTTGGAAAGAGCACATTTGTGCGAAGCAGAATATGGCCACCACTTGCGGGATATCATTTTTAATAACTAATCCAAAAATATTCCCCATAAATTTAATGTATTTAAAAAAAAAAAAATTAAAAAAATATCTCTTAAATAAAAAGTTATAAGCAATTCACACCACTTCGGTCTTTCTGGGCCACCCTGTACCACCAGATACTCGCAGCTCCTTCTTCCTCTTTGTCGAATCAAAGCAGGTGAGTATTTTGTGTGTTTCTTACGCATTAAATTATCATTTTTGTTTTCCACAATCAGCGTCCTTCCAACCTGCAAACAAAATCTATGTCAGTAAATAAATTAATAAATTTTGAAACCTGTATTTAATTATATATATATTTAGAATGAAATATTTGTTTTTCAATTTGTTGCCTGTTAAATCAACTAAATTAAACGCTTTTATTTATTACATTGGTCGGGTTTTCCAGTTTATTGTTTTTCTTTTTTAAATTATAATTTATTACCGTGTTGATTTTAACTGCAAATTTTTGACTCAGCAGCCAATGGCGCCACCAAGGTCATTACAATGTCAAACATGTGCCAGTTATAACGATGCTTATGATAGAGAGGTTAGTGCGTTTACAAATTTACGCGCTGAAAAAATCGCTGGTTATACAACATGGGTTTTTCGTCAGCTGTTTTTTTTTTTTTTTTTGGTTATTTTCCTGTTAGTAATTGGAAAAATATGTTTGGCTTCGTTTTCTACGCTGCCTTATTTTATGTGTGTTTTAAAATCTTTAATAAGTTTTTTGTGTGCGTAATTAATATTTTTTTTATTGTCAGCTGACAACTTGTCAAAACCCGACTTTCTGCCGCCAAGATGTCAAAATATGTTTTATACTACTTGTTCCAGGCAAATAGACTATTTGAACTCTTTTTGGTGGAAGCGCGCGGACTACTTTAATGACACATCTGTGAAATGTGTATTTATGTGTCATTTAAAATATGCCAACAGAAGCCAATTGTTGGGTTAGATAAAACCCGATCGTCAGTAGCTCTAGACAAGGACAGCAACGTAAGATTAAATGCGGCAGACAGGCAGACAACCTGCAGACTCAATCAAACAAGAATTTCAGCGACTTTCGGTATTATCATTTGTGACAACTGGCAACTCACTGCGGCGGCTACATTGACTCAGACTTTTTGCTGCAGGATCTGCGAGGGCCAGTCTTTTTATACATGTTTATTGCAGGCATCATGTTCAAAAGTCTTGCCTCTCCAGTCCTAGAGCAGACACCGTTTTCTTGGCATCGAAGCTCAGAAACGTTTTGGAACGTTCAAGGCCATTAGTATCCATTAGTTGCCCCCCTCCCCACCCCACACACACACAACTCTGAACAAGAATACCTTGGGGGGATGTCAAATGAACTTTGAATAAACATAATATTTCAATAGTATCGGTCTTCTAACTTGCCGATAATGCCGATGAATACAAAGAAAATTGTAATGGACCTTTAAATTAACTGAAATAACGAACTGGAATGGCAGCAGAAATACAACCAACTAAATATAATATATTTTTGCTCAGGCAAAAAGTTGTGCTGCTTAATTTAATTTGCAAACTTTTCCTTCCGCATTTAATTGGGTATTTACAATACAATGTCATTATCAAGGTCAACAATTTATTCGTAGAATGCAGACACACACAAAAAAACCCAAAAACAAAAAGTATGAGAAATTAAGAAAATCACATAAGCGGCAAGAATAAAAATAGAACTTTGTATATCCTGTACGAAAGCAGCAGGAATGGGAGGGAATAAACTGTGTGACGGAAGTTGTTTTCTTTTCATAGAGTCACGTCGACACAACCTATAAATAGTATAGGAAAACGCAAAAACAGTGTTCGATCGATAGAACGTGATTGACACTGATTTATATAAAATAAGAAAACAATTGTTGGTTTGAAGAGCAGCAGGAGCAGGAGGAGGTTTGTTCTAAATAAGCCTGACACAATTTGCTTCGTTTTTGGCTCAACAACTTTTCTTTGGAAGCCGTATTAGCGAGAACTTGTTCTAAAGCATCCCCCTTCTGTCTGCGGCAAAGAAGTGTCTCAGGTGACTTGACAGAAGAAATACGATATGTGAACTCCTGCAGCCTCTATCAAAGATGAGAAGCTGTTGGCGTTTCGTGATGATCGAGGTGTACTTGTGTGCGGTAACACAAATACCTCTGGAGTTTCTGTTGTCCCCTTAAAGTATTTCGGTGCTCTAATCTGTCTGCTCTATCTAGGAAATCAATTAAACACCACAACTCATTTCTAATGGATTTATTACATATAATCCAGGGCCACCACATGTACAAATTTGTCATCTATGTAGCACTGCTGGTCTTTATGCCTTTCATTGGCTTTTGACCTATAGCCATATTAAATATTTAAATATTCAATTTGATTTAACCAAAATTATATTTTTTTCTCATTTCGTTTAAATTGTAGCCGATATTCGAAACCTCAGAAATATAATTGGCTTTTTCGCCGTAATAGCTGAGACATCCGCCCGTTTTGATGGTTTTTGCGGCCAAATAACATTTTCCCACCGCAATACAGTGCGACACAAACCTTGTAACTCGAACACACACCAGCAAATTCTAGTTGCTTCAGTAACATTTCAGTATCTGTTGAATTTTATTCTATTTTGAGAGCCAAAATTTACAAAATGAAGTTGTTGGTTGCCCAGTTCAACAAATATTTATGTATTTGGAGTTTTGAATTTATGTTGTTGCTTCGAGAGTTGAAAATGGATTTTAAGAGTTTTCTAAAAGGTTTATTTATGGCGTTGCTTTTCAATTATGGTTCAGGCGCCTTAAAAGCTTGTGTGTCTTTTCTGGAATTTCAATTAGTTGCATAAGACCACATTGGCTTTTTTTTTCCTTAGCAACGACTGAAGGAAAATTGGCGCTACACTATTTTGTTTTCCATTAAAATGTGTCTTATTAAACTAAAAGTCATCGAAATTTCAAGCATGTTTAAACTTGTTCAGACATGTTTACAAAATTAAATACCCACTCAATTGCAATAAATGTTTGTTGATAGAATAGTTTTATTTTTATCTGTATCAAAAAATTTATATTGTTCAGGGTTACTTTCAGTCTATTTGATTTGTTGGTGCGCAATTTGTTTGTTTTTAAAAATATTTTCCCAGCTGTTAAAGTAAAATAAAAGTTAAAATGCAAAAACCAAAACTTGATTGTTTTGCCAGAAACTTTTTCATATTAAAAGATGTCAATGAAAACGAGAATTTTTGCTTAAAAATGTTTGTATTTTTGACAATATAAAATTCTTGAGAGATTTATTTCGATGGCAGGCGAAATTTATGCAGGACAGGAACTTATTGGACTTCCTTGTGGGTTGGTGGTGTGTATCTGAGAACATCCCTGCCGGAATTTTATGGGCCAGCTCTTCATAAAGTTGGTATTTCTCCAACTCCAAATTTACTGACTGACTGATAAACCAACTAAAATCTGATGCAGAGGTGGAGAAACAACGAACTCTTCTTTTCAAAATGAGCGAGTTTGTGGTTTGCTGAGACTTATGCAGAGCGAGTGAGCACTGACTCATTCGTAGGACATTACAGTTGAAAACTGCTCATCTCTTATCAACCATGAAGCAGCTTTTAGTCAACTCTAGTACCAGCTATTTTAAGACAAAGCTAAAATATTGAAATAGTATTTTTAGTTGTAAAAGGAATATTTTAACGTCACTGGTAGCTAATACGGACAATTACATGATTCATCCTGCCCGTTTCCTATACACGTCAGCTGCTAAATATGTCATCACAACACAGTTATGCGCAAATTTGGTAGCTTGAAAATCTCTAGCCTTCTTAAAGCAAAAATATGCGCCGTCATCGTGAAATGGCATTAAAAATGTTCTCGCCTATACAATTTCCTTTGACAACAATTATTTTATTCTTCAGAGACATTTAACATCTTCCGAGGGGGGGTGAGGAATAGATAGAGACTGTCAATCACATTAAACGATTGTTGACAACAAATAAACAAGTGTCAAATCTTTTACGTCGCCTTTAGCTGATTGCGATGAACACAATCGCAGCTTTTTTCCACATGCTGAAACTTCCATTTAGAAGGGAAATTGGCTGTAGCCTTGAGACTAATTCCTTCAATTGCGTTATTTTATTAAAATATTTCAAAGAGCTGCACATTTTGGTTGTCTATTCACTGGCTTTTAGAAAATTAGCGTCGCAAAAAGGAAGTGTTTCATTTGCGTATAAGCGCAACTTTTATATTTAAAGGCCGAATATTAATCATATTCGCTGAAATGAAATGAAATCAATAAATTTTAAACAAGAACAAGAACAACAAGAAATTCGCTTACTTTTATTCTAGTCTTAATTGTACTAAAACCAGTTGCCAAATATAAATTCTTATTGCAGTGGCTAAATCTCAGCAAAGAAAATGGGCTGCACTTTATTAATAATCCATTTTAAACGCCTTGAGTATCTTCGTTCATTTATTCATTTCTTTATATTCCGACACACTCTTGCAGAAAATGTTTTTTTTTTTTTGCTCATCCTGATTTCTAAAAGATTTAATTGTGTTTTAAATTTTTTTTTAGGTTTCTGAAAGTCATAAGACGTAACAAAAGGCACTTTCTTAACAATATAAACGTTAATGAGCCATTGAAATGTCACTTAGGAATGTGGCACAGCGACAATGAAATCACATTCGTGACAAAAAAAAAAAAAAAAAAAAAAAAAACAATGCCGCTCTTACTAAATAGTAAAATAATATACAAAAACTATATTTACAGTGGGAAGCTAAACTGTCCGGATGTTTTGTACTAAGGAAGTAAGGTAATGAAAATAATATAAATATAGGTATATTATCAAATATATGTATTTTTTTTTATTGAATTGAACATTATTCTAAATTATAAAGCACAAAAACTCATATGAATTGCTTCAAAAAAATAAAAAATTAAAAAAAATAAAAAAATTCACTATTCGGACACTTTTGCACTGTTTGCGCTTTTGTATGCGGCGTTTGTTGAAACCAATTAACGTTGCCAATTTAATATTTCGTCCAAAGGCCTTTATTTTTAATTACGCTTTCAATACGTTTTGGCATACTCTCCACCAACTTTTGGATGATATCACGGTCAAGAGCTCGCCATTCATGTTGTATTCTCTCCCAAAGCTCGTCAACATTTTTTGGTGGGTTTTCATATGCTCCCAGCCTTCTTTTCACAATAGCCCATAAATTTTCTATAGGATTCAGGTCTGGGCTTTGTGCAGGCCATTCCATTGTCCCAAAAGTTTGGTTTTGTAGCCAGCTTTTAACTATTTTGGCCGTGTGCTTCGGATCCCCGTCTTGCTGAAAAACAACTTCTTCGGTTGGATAAGCACTCTCGTCAACAAATTCTGGTAAATTTGTTTGTAGAATATTCAGGTAATCCTCCTTCTTCATTATACCTTGGATTCTCACCAAAGGTCCAATGTTCCACCAAGTAAAACATCCCCACACCATTATACTGCCGCCACCATGTTTCATCGTTTCCTTCACATGGTGCTTTTGGATGCGCTCCTGCGGCCTATGCCAATAGTATTCTTTTCCATCAGACTGGTATCGGTTGACTTTAGTTTCGTCGCTCCAAATAACCCGTTTCCAGTCATCTACTGTCCAATTTTTGTGGGTTTTACAGAAATGAAGGCGTCTTTTCACATTTCTATCGGAAAGTGCTGGCTTTTTCTTTTTCACACTGGCTACTAAACCAATTCTATTTAATGCGCGTCTAACCGTCCAGGAACTGACATTCTTACCAATGCTTTTTGCAGCATTTTTCGGGGTCTTGGTGTCCTTATTATGTAGCAAACGTTCAATCTGCCGGGCATCACCATCAGAAAGCAGTCTTGGTCGACCCCCTTGGTTATTATTGCAAGCTACATTTCGTCGTTTTTTTATATCATTTACCGTGGATTTACTTCAATTTAATTTTTCAGCAATTTTACGGCATGAATAATTATTTTGCAACAAATTTATCACGTTGTTTTCAATATCAGTTGGCGTTTTTCTCATTTTTGAAGATCTTTTAACTTTTTATTTAAAAATCACGTTAATCACTTCACAGGTCAAACAATAATGCACAAATAGAGCAATAAAAACTTGATAACGAGATGACAACAAACAAACAAAAAAACCAACGGGTTAAATACCGTTACATTTTAACAAAGCAATATCGTGATAATGTTTATTTCTTGTACTGTGCAAAAGTGTCCGAATAGTGAATTTTTTGTTTTTTAATTTTTTTATTTTTTTGAATCAATTTATATGAGTTTTTTTGTGCTTTATAATTTAGAATAATGTTCAATTAAATAAAAAAAATACATATATTTGATAATATACCTATATTTATATTATTTTCATTACCTTACTTCCTTAGTACAAAACATCCGGACAGTTTAGCTTCCCACTGTAACTAGTTAATAAAAAAGAAGTTGATTGTTTTCTCTCTAGTACTACAACATTTGCCATCATATTCATCTAATATCTACTTTTTCCTTTACTTGTCCCTGATTTTAGTTTTAACTTCATATTTATTAAACGGGAAACAAATTACAGGCTAAAAATCTAAATCAATCTGATCATAAATGTTCGCCATGAGTTTATCTTTCACGGCAAACACGTTTCTCCAAATATGTATAAAAAAAATTATAATTGGCAACGCTGATGTCGATTTCAGTTCACATTTCTTGGGGATCGAAATTCGTTGGCTTGGGATGTATATTTATATTGAACTAATGCTTGTTGGTTTGTTTGTGCGCTTCGCAATTAAACAGTGGCTCGAAAAATTCTAATAACCCATAATTTTGTGATTCCGCAAAAATACAATAATTTAAGCTGATGGTTTCTATTACACAAATTTGATGTCCTGAACTTCCTTATTGCTGTTTACGCTGCCCGTTCTTTACTTCATAATTACATATTTCCCTTGTTATTTCTTAACGGCCATCATTTATAAATTAGTTTGCCAGGAGAGAGCAACAAACGGGCAATAATAAAATCCTCCATATACACATTTCTATATATATATGGACTTCTATATATATTTAATCAATCAATTTCTTTGGCTTCTACAACTTCTGTTTTTGCGCTGGAGAAAACAAAGTATTTTATGATACAAAAGTTGAACAAATAAGACAGTTGAACTGTTCGACAAACTAAACAATTTCCTTACAATTTGACACGCAAACTTTTCCTTAAACTTCTGCTCGAAACTATGACGGGCACACTATTACCACTGCAGACATCTAAAGGACTTAATTCTTTGCGCAATAATGCAGAAGAAGTGGAAAAAAAACCTGCAACTTGCCGCATTCAAATTATTGGAGTTTTGTTGTAGAACGCAGCTCCGTTTCATGTGAAAAAATTAAAAACTGTTTGCTGTTCCATAACAAAAATTGTGCTATTTTTCTGCAGAGTAGTTTTCGTCTGCGGTGAACTGTTTAAAGCCATCAGCTGCTAAGGCCGTTTGTGACAGCACGTGTCCTGTGTCGCACGTTCTAAATTTCATAACTGCTATAAGTTTGCGTTTAAAAAAATGCAGGATAAATTATTCAAATCAGCCGTTTGGACTGTAAGAAAACAGAAGGAATCAGGTTTTAGCAGCTACTGGACAAGTCCGAAAAAATTTGTGACTAGCAGGATGGTTTCGCTGACAAAAAGAGCGAACCTCATACTCATATGGTAAGTGGTGGTCAGGTGAAGGATGAAAAAATGTTCATCACTGACATTGTACAGTTCGTACACTGGAAAATCCGCTTTATTTGTGTTTTAAAATTCCCCTTCATGCCTCGTTTTTATAACCTCAACTGACAATTTGGAATCTGTTCAAATGATAAGAAAAACACGTGTGAACTTTTCGCCGTCAAAGAGATCAGTCTTTGTCCTACATGGTCTGGGAGGCAACCATGACTTTTGGTGGCATGCAAGAACTAGACCCTCTGCGAACTCAGTCCAGTTGTTATTCTTGCTCCCACCGTGTTTTGAACTTATTTTCGCTACCAGCTGAGAAATGAAGTGCAGGCGTCTGCAGCCTTCAATAATAATTTTATATGAATGAAAAAGTTTTATTTTGTTCGCTTCCGGGTGTTTTTTTGTATTCCCTTCTTCGGTTCTTTTACCAGCTACTTTTGCCTTTACACAAGACGAACAATGTCAAAAGGAAACTTATTGGCCTGGCCCTTTTTCGTTTCGTTACAAAAATACCTTTAAGTGCAGTTTGTCTCTATAAAAGTTGACTGTAGGTAAAATACTTTCAAATTGTACCAGCCCAAATAGTTGAACAATTGATTTTAAATGCCGTTCTGTAGTCGTGCTGAAGTTTTAGTTGTTGTTGCCGTCTCTTGTGCGAAAAATGGCAAAATTATTTTTAAGCTAAAAATTTTTGTAGATGAATTATTTTTTGCTTTTTCGTTGTACGTGTGTAAGTTTATAAAGGAGAAAGTCTTATTTAAATAATGTTTGGACCTGAAAGAATCCTGTTTAAAAATAAAATGAAATGAACAAAATAAAAATGTTTGTTTAACTGGGAAACGTCAGCCAGGGAGGGTTTTGGTAAGTGTTTGTATGTTGGCGAAAGTTGTCTAATGATTCTTATATCCTATAAACTTAAACAGGATATTAGATTAAGCAACGGCCACCAGAAACAACTTAAGAAAACGTATCATCTAAATGCCAGTTTTTACATTTTCCGAACAATTTAGGACAATTCCCTGATTCTATCTTCAATTATCATCACAAGACTTTCCACATGCCTTAATTTGTCTTTTTTATATTGAGGGGGAACAGAACTCAGTCTTTCTGACTTCTTCTCTTGCTCTGCCGTTCTTGTCAAATTCTCTCAGTGCACTTCCACACGCGTATAAGCAAATGTTTTTATTTTTTTATTAGAATTTTTATGTTTCTTGCAATCGTTTGGGATGGAACGTGTGCACTTAAGATCTCCGCAGCCTCTTTAAGGGTTTGTTAATAAACTAAATGTCATTAAATAACTAAAACGTGCTTAAGGTTTTAAATGGCTTTGCAAGAGCACAGACAAAATTAAGATAAGAAAAACCAATACATTCGAAGTAAATGAACTTGTTAAGGCAGCAAAATAAAATAAACTGCATAAAAGTCATACTTAATTTAAGGAAATCGGTTGAAAACAATCGAACATGGAAAGATTAAAAGCAAATTTAATTTTTTTTTTTATTATATTTTGCAAAAACAAGCAGTCGAAAGCAGTTCAGGTTCAGAAAGCTGCATTTAAAATCCTTCTTATTTCTTTCCATCTCTGGCCAAAGCCAGGAAGAGAACTGGGGCATATAAAATAAATTCTCGGCTTACAAAAATGACGAACTGCGGTCCCAGAAAACTAGATCATAAGACGACTATTGCAGATGAACAATTATTTATTTGTTACAATAATATAAAGCTAAAGGTTTGAGGACTTCGTCAGCTCTATGATGGCACAACCGGAGACACACACAAAAATCCGTTTTTTTCCCCATTTTTCTTATAAAAAATAAAAATTTCTTTAACAGCTTTTTTTTTTGTTATTAAAATCTTGTTTTTAAAGGCGTTAAAACATTTGGCTCGTTGCAGCGTAATTTCTTCCGCAAAGAGAAGCCACAGTTTTCTATCTCTTCCACGAAGTGTCCTGAACACCGTGAGCCAAGTTTCCAATCAAGTATATGCTGGATAACCTCTACCAGTTACCGGATGTTGCTGTCAAATGCCGGAATGTATGAAACGCTCCGGTCACAGCATTCCTGACGAGCCGACAGTTGCCAGACAACGATGACGTAGAAGGTAAACAATCCCAACGAATTTTGGAAAATCTGCACATGAAACTTATCGTAAATATGTTGTAGAAAAATGTCATTATTTATTCAATGTTTTTTGATTCTTTGTGCTTTTCTTGTCCAACGCCTGAGATGATTTTCGTTTCCTTGTTCATTCTTAGTTTCTTTTTGCAGGCCTGTAATTTAACAGCGCTATAAATCACTCGATTCTAATCCGTACGAAACGGATGTAAGTTGAAAATACGAATTGAGCACCGGAGGTATTAAAAGAAGGTAAACAAAATCAAATAAATTAAATAAATAGCACATCCTAATCTCTGTACTAGCAAATTATTTTTTCCACAAATAAGACAATAAATTTTAATTTTCCTCCTTGAACAGGAAATTGTTAAACATGCCTTAACAAAAAGCAATAAATATTTCAAAAGAATTACTTTTTTATATTGTTTTGTTTACAGCTAAATTTAAAATCTTATAAAAAAAAACCCAACTTAAAGTTAAATTACGAAAAGGCTATTTTTTCCTTGTAATTTTTGTATTTAATTTTGCAACACCATCGTATTTTAGTGAAGCTTTTAGTATTATTTAGGACAACATTAAGAATAATGCTTAATCATGACAATAATATGGTAAAGAATAACAGTAGTATATGTTGGCCATGATCACAAGATACTAATGCTGACAACAACAACACCAATATGCAGGGTAAATACAACAATATGGTTGGTTTCTAACGCGTGCTGTGGTTTAATACAAACATAATATTGTTGGCGGTTTTTTTCAAATTCATAATATTTGTTACAAAAGTATATTGCTTAGCAAAACAGTGCTGCCAACATAACCATGTACTGGCTGTTTATATGTGTACGTTTCGTTTATGATTTGAGTTCTCAACATTAATGCTGAATTGAATACAAATGACAGTTTGCCAGCGTAGACACTAGAAACATACTAAACAGCAAATTACAGCCGTTTTTATATGAGTTGCTGGCAAACACAACTTGCGTTTATCGGTCGGCCGAGTCAGAGCGCCAGAGCCAGAGCCAGAGCCAATGACACACTTCTATAGCATAATAGTTCATTTGCGAGTAGTTTGAAGTAAAACATTCAAAATTTGTGTGTGTGTGTGTGTGTGTGTGTGTGTGTATTCGCTTCTGGTGTTGTCGTTCGGTCTGTTGATTATAAAATGTCTGCTGCATTTGTGGAACATGTGTCAAAAGCATTTTAATGAATGGCTGCAAAATATATGGCAACAGTGTATATCAAATATAAATGAGGCCTCTTTGACAGCATGTAATAAGACAGTCTCAATTCACATTAAGTTTTTGAGGCAAAATTGTTTCGAATGCAGCCAGTGACTGCTTATTACATTCCCTATTATGGTCAAATGGAAATGTTCACTATGCACAACCAGGCCTTAAGTACGAGTACTGTGTAAGCGAAGGAGCTCCAAAACGCCTCATAAATACAATTTCAATATCGGAAGTACAAATTTAAGCATTTTTGTTTCTTTTGTTTTATTAATATTTTAGGCTTTTATTTACAGGGTGGCGCAAATCTTTTTTCAATACAACAAAAACATAAGAATTACCAATTTCTATATATATGTATGGATGTAATCACCAGCAATTTTTTTTTTTTTGCAAACTTTTTCTCCCAACTTCCAGTTCGCCATCTCAATTCAAATGTTTTTGTGTGTGTGTGTGTGTGTGTTTTTATATTCGTAAGAAAAACTCATCGTTATCTGAACATTGAGAGAAGCCAACACTTGTTTTCTGGAGGCCACTATTTGTACATACAAACATGTGTATGTGAAATGGATGACAGGACAAGAATGAACATGAGCTGAATTTGAAATTTTCTATGTTGAAAAAGTTATTTTTGGCCTTATGTGTGTCAATTGGGGCTGTCAGTGTTGCCTGCAATGCAGTATATTTGAAAGGCAAAATGCGTTAAGGTCAAATATACACATAAATGTGGCACGTTCTTATTTTAAAAAATGTTGGAATGTAAGTCCAAGAGTTTCTATGTTGGCCGCAGGAAGATGCCATTATTCTCTTATATGAATCAAAGAAGTGAATTAAGTTTTTCTCAACGGAAAATAACAAAATAAAAATAATATATATTGTCATGTATAGAAGTATGTATGAACACTCGCAGCCACCTACAACAATTTAATGGGCCGAATATCAAGGAATATTATTCATGCTCATCCTTCTCTCGGCCATAACAACAAATAGGCCCATTTAAGTGCTTCGAACAGCAAAAGTTTCCTGCCATAATAAACATTCGGTTTATTGTTTCTAAACAAAAAAAAAAAAAACTTTTGTTTTTATTTAGTTTAATTAATTTATTGAATTTACAAAATGTAAAATAAGTTTTAACGGCTTCTTCAAAATGCAGATCACAATTAACAAATACACAGGAATAGGAATTATGGACCAGTAACAAACAATAATAGTTACAAAATTGATCTATTTAAACTCAAAGTAATAAACAAAAGACGAAAATAATTCACTGCAATATTTGTACAAAGAGGCTGGAAGGTATATGATCACCCTTTCACCCCTCCTCTTGAAGAAATAATTCACAATAGAGGAGACATTTAGTTTGGTCTCTTACTCTCGACGACCTTTCACGAACTGGAGGAGTATTAGTTTGATTGTTTGCTGGAATTTGCTGGCCGGAATTTAGTGCTTAAGGAGTCACGCAAATTATTGTTATCGCTCCCAGGAACTGATTCAAAATATGTGATTAATTTGGCCTGAGTTGGACGGGGTTTTCAAGCTATAAAAATTGTACACCTTTATTCGGTGCGTTGATTGGATAAACTCCCTGGGGCGCTGCTCCAGCTTGTGTACGCTTTACTAGGCCACTTTGCTTTCTACAATAACTCGTTGCTCAGTAGTACAAGACTTGAACTATAGTCTTTAATTGTCAAAAAGCGTCCTAAAGCCTTCGCCATTCTGTTCCATTTTAAGGCTGAGACAGTTGATCAGACGTGATTAAGCCAATTCTTGAGTTAAAGGAATTTCCATACTGAAAAGTCTGTTGACTTGGATTATGGACTTTATAGTTTTAATTTGTTTTGTTAAGAAATTCTAATTAAACTACTTTTCCATACAAATCAAGCCTTTTATTACGGTGTTTGGAGTGCGCGCAAAAGTTCCAACACTTGTCGTGCTCCAGCAATTACAATTCCGCCAATTTACTGGCTTGAGGATTTGGTTATTTTGCTAAAGAAAAGAAAAAAATCGATAACAAAGTTATTAAAGTTAAATTAATAATGAAATAAAGATATCAGAACTACAAATGATTAAATTTGAGCAAAAGAAATAAATCCGTCTAAACGTCTACAACTTGGGAAAGGTATTGATTTCTTAAAACGAACTTTAAGCCGTGGAATGAGGAATTATTCTGCTAAAGCCCAAAAGCAAATGTTTGTACAATAAATCAAGTTCAGTTTATGACGTGGCATTCTCTGAACTCATCTTTATTATTGTAGTGTTTCGTGAACAAAAACAAAAACAACAACAGCAACATGAATAAGCAGAATGAATAAAGAAAAGATTTTGACTTGAGGTAATTTGAAAATAACTAGATTTTTAGTCCCATTTAATACATATTCGTGTAACAGCAAATCTTTTCGCCAGTCTGCTTTGCTGGCTTCGTCAATTATTGGCGTTGCCTTGTGGCACGATTCTTCATCTTTGCGAATTATTTACAAAAACTATAGAATTTTTGTTATCGCAGAAAAGTAAATAAAACCACAACGACGTCTGACACAATATGAAGGCAAAAATTGCGACAAACCTTCGCAAGAACATTTCATAGCGGACAACAAATACTCGGATCAAGACTAGATGTTAAGCACCGAATAAAACTGCATCTCTTCCTAATGCCATTCAAAGTACAGCGCAAGTAGATGGAAGAGCAAAATACCAACAAAAGAAATATAATACCCTGGCCAGCAGCCAGTGAGTGTTTGATAAGAGCAGCTTAAATTGGCCACTTTCCATAGAGGTATTTGAATAACAGTCTGTTGGACTGTTTGCCAGTAACGCCATACACGTTGCGGCCGTGTCAAATACTGCGTTAATAATTAATGCCTAGACTCCGCTAAATCAGAAGATGAGGGGATTTTCGGTATCAAACAGCAATGAAATTGAAGATTAAATCATATTTCGTTTACTTTGTGCCTTAAAGTCGGTTCTCCATAAAAGAAAATCAGTGTTGAAATCACAAACCTAAAACTTAATGCAAAAAAAACGTGCATGAAATTGTGAAAACATTTTCTAAAGAAAATTTATCGATAGCAAACATTTTCTGTAGAAAATTTACAAGTAATAAAAGTTTATCGATAACAATTTTTTTTTTCGGACAATTTACCGATGGTGAGAACTTTTTCTTATATTTATCAATAGTATCAATAATTTTACAAAAATAAATTTTTAACGATTGAAAAACTTTTCTTAACAAAATTTGTCATTTCCCACAGAACTTTTCTACGGAAAATGGACGCCAACAAAAGATTTTTTGTGAATATGTAGGGACAGTGAAAACGTTCAAGAGAAATTATCTATGGAAAATTAATCGATAACAAAAGTTTTCTTTAAAAATTTAACGACAGTGAAAATTGTCTGCAAAACATAGATAAAGTTGGTAAAAATTTTACCAATAGAAAAACTGTTTTTTTTTTTGGAAAATTTAAGTATTGAAAAAACTTTTAGATGAAAAACTTGTTGATAGCAAATATTTTTTTTATAAAATTTAGCGATAACTAAAAATATCTACTAAAAATTTGTCTCTAGCAAAAATCTTCTATTACAAAAATTATCGATGACAAAAACTGTTTATAATAAATTTAGGGACAGCAAAAGTTTTGTTCATAAAACTTATCGATAGCAAAAATTTTTTTTTGCAGAAAAACGGACAATAGCAAAATTTTCTTTAGATTATGCATCAATATTGATATATTTTAGCACTAAATGAAATTTTAATTCACACAAATATTCATGTATTTAGATTGATAATTAAAATTGAAATTTTCCTCTAAAACATTTCACTACCACTTGATGTCATTTAATCATTGATTTTAATTAATGTAGATGTGAACTGAAATAGTAACTATAAAATATTTCTATTGCGACACTTCATAATGAAATTGTTGTGCTGCCAGAACCGATTCACCTGCCCGCGCAAACTCTCCAAGTACGTTTTTGTTGCCCAGCAGTTACATTCAAATCGTAAACGACAGCCTGCCTTTGAAAGTTGTAAACTTTTTAAATGAAAACGCAGCGAAAAGTCTCTGCAAAATATCATTGGAAGGCGATATCGCTGTGTTTGTGGAAACGTTGGATGCCGCTCGTGTTTTAAGATAAATATCAGGTTACATCCGTTAGATAAAAGCGCTTTTCCCTGTTTCATTTTTTATTTGCTGCTCGGCTGTTCTATCTTGAGGAATTTTATTTAAAATGTAATTTTATATTTTCATGTGTAGTTTTGCCACAGAGACATGAACAGACGCAACACCAAACACTTGACGCGGCACCCTGGGCATGTCCTTGTTTGTGCTCGAGAAGGCATAAAGTTGGAGTAGCGGTGGAGATTGTTTGCCTTATTGTGCATAAAACCTGATACTCTACCTGAGCAGCCGACAAGTAGCCTGCGGCAAGTGAACAAGAATCTCATAAGAACACATTAGCCAGCACCAGCACCAGCACCAGCACCAGCACTTGCTGGTTTGGCTGCCCATAATTTTCCCTTGTTCTGCGACATCGTCTAGTTTTATATCGCGCTCTCAAATTTAGCATTTTTGAGAAATTAGCAAAATATATTTCTTAAACGCTTAATTACAAAAATGTGTTGAATTTTAAGATCTAAAAATTTTCGAAAAACATTTCATATGGGAAAATAAGCGAACGAGTTTGAGTCTGTGTGCGTGCGTGTGTGGACCAACATTTGAAGTTTGTTACATTATTCAGAATATTTCATCTGTCTGTCAAATAGATATTTATAGTACAAAAGTTAGTTATTCCAGCAAAAAGTTTCCTGTAATTTTCTGATTCATATAAATGAATATCATAATATTTTGCTTAATTACTTAAAGCTAAGAAACGTTCAAGGCGAACATGGACTGCAAATTATGATTAAGATTATTGTCTGTAAGTCACGCCACATCTATATGCCAATAAGTCTAATCATAAGCCAATTTGTCATAATTCATATTATTATTATTAATATTTTCTGTGTTGTATCTGTCTTCCGCCAGCAGCGGTAAGAACTTGATCTCTTTGTTTAATATTATACGAGGAAATGTATTTAATTCGACAGTTTTTCACACATTCAACAGTTTTTCCCTTAAAAGTCATGATGCGGTTTCCTACCCTGGATTGCACTGCTTTATATTACAATTGTAAATAACAAGTGCGTTTCATATTGATCTGCTTGTTTTTCTGCTGCGAAAGTTTTCCAGCTTAAAAACGCACACTTTTAACAAAATGATGGGCCACCACACAGATGCACAGTGTCAAGAAAATACCTTCAGCAATCAATAAATAATTGACAAGTTATCGGTTGAAGGAGTATGAGTGCAAATTAATTACCAGCTTAAATGGCACTTAAGCCATCCGAACATTCGCGATGTCATCCATCTGGCCGAATAAACACTCCCATAAATTTAACTCTTTATCGGGCTGTAAATAATTTTAAAACATTTATTTGGCTTTTTCTCTTGGAATTGCAGTGTGGACGAGTGCGTATGTGTGTGTGTGTGCGTATGTGTGTGTGTGTGTGTGTGTGTGTATGTGTGGGAAATAAAACGTAATGGCCGACCAGACAGACGATTCATTGACTGATTAAGTCATATGTGCCCATTACGGCACGGCGCAGCGTATGATTGATTATTTTCTGTTGCCAGTTTTTAGGTAAATGTGCCACGTTAATCATCCGACCCCAACCCCCCCCCCCCCCCCCCCAAAATAAAATACACTTTAAATGTCGTCAAAACATGCAAGAACAACACAGTTTTTTTGTGTTTGTATTTTTTCTTCCTGCCAAAGAACTCAATTGAAAATAAATATATTTTTAAATTTTGCAGCAAGAAAAGCGTAAACTGTGAATTGTTTGGGAATCAAATACGCCTGCAGCAGGAGATTGGCTTCTTGTGACACAAAACAAATCCGACTGGAATGCTGTGATATGCAATAAAAATTCTCTTAAGTAATTGATATTTGCAGCATCTTGCTGAAGTGCTGTTTGCTAACAGGCAATAAGTTTTATATATAAAATGTTTGCTCGGTATTTTCTGTTTTTATTGAATTTTGCAGTGCAGTTAAAGGGGATTCAATTTTCAAATAGTTTAAAGCATTCGACTGCAGCACCAGTATATTAGCACTTTAAAAGCGTAGCTGCTGCTTCGTGTTCTACTATAAGACGGGGACTGTTGCAAGACAATTAGGCTACAACTGACAGACATTTGGGCCACAAATAAGGCAAAACCAATACTAGAAATTGGCCAAAGGAATGACACAGTTTGTTTTGCCTATTGACATCTAGGGCGAAGGTCAGCCATCGACATAGAGCAACAGGCCGTAAATTCTGTAATTTTTAAACTTTTCACAGTGCCAAGACTCTTCTGACAAGCGAAGCTAAAACATTATTTAATCCAAGATCTAGGAGACAGAAAGCAACGTGACATAGAACGCTGCAACTACAACGTTTGCCGTAAAAAAAGACACAACAACCGAAACAACACAATCCAATATTTGCTCTCAGTATTTTTTTCTTTTCCAGCAGCGCTCCTCCATTTCAGAGTCTTCAACAGTAATTACTCCTTTTTAGGTTTAAAATTGGCACCAGGAATTCTTTGTCTTTCATTTTTTTTCTGTTTAGTTTATCTTCCCCCCCCCCCCCCACCCTTCACCAACCACCGCTTTTTTGTTCATCCTGTTCAACTTCATTTTGAGTTTTATTGGAAACGTAAAGCTTTTAGTCGTTCTTCATTAACTATTTTGTATGCACAGAAAGAAGGAGGGGAATAAAAGAAAATTGAACACGATGGCGTGGGCGGGGGCAAGAGCGAGAGAAAGTTAAGTAAATAAACAACCAAAATAATAAAAAAAACTTTCTTACTGTTCGAGGCTGTAAATTCACGGAGCAGTAAAAACCCTTATAAACAACACTAATTTTCTTGTATCGCGCTGTACACCCACCCTAATGGAAATTTATTCAGACTATCAAATAAGAACTGTCCAGCTCTCATCTTAAAACAATAACAGGCAAAAGAACGGTAAATAAAAACAACAGAATAAATAAAAAAATAAAAACACAGCAACTTTTATTTTGTTTTCATGTTGATGAAGTTGAAATATTTTCCTGAATTTAGAGCAAAACTTAAGTAACAATTATAGTCATTAAAAACTCATAAGACGGGATGTAGACTGACTGGGCCATTAAGGAAACGTTGATGCGTAAAAGCTCTTATTATACGATTTTTAACAGCTTTTCAAAAGCCATAAATTTTTAATTTTACAACTACAAAACGCACATTATGAAAATATCACATGGCCCCTGTTTGCGACAGCTGGCGGGGACTTCTCTTCAATAAGTTTGCAGGTTCTCCTTGTGATGCTCTTCATTAAAACTCATTAAAACTTCTTCTCTGCGATTTTCATGTTCTAGTTGTTGTTTTTGTAATGTACTCCTATGCACAGGGTAGGCGATAAGTCGCCATGAGATTGAAAAATTTAATAAAAATATTTATAACGGCTGGATAATAAATGCTGGAGAACCAGAATAAGGGAGGGCGAGCGGGAGCGACAACGGTACTTTTAAGTCAAATGTTTGGAAAGTGAAGAATTTGTGGAAATTCAGAAACTAATTGGCCAGTCAGTGTGTCAGGCCAATTTGTCAGCATGCGACTGTATTCTTTGAGGTTATTTGAAGGAGCGAATAGATGTGAACAGTCGCGAGAGACAATCCTTGAACTCAAGGCCGACTTTGATGCCGATACTCGGATATCTTAATACGAGTACAAGCAGCAGAAGTAGCATCAAATAAACCGCTATTTAAGAAACTGTCATGTCGGCCTGACTCTCTAGTAAACAAGAACCTTCAGCCAGAGCCACAAAACTCCCATCATTGCAATTGTACCACTGTTCACTAATACAGCCAGACACGGTGAGCCAGTCATCAATACGTGTCACGTGTCACGTGTCAATGTTTATAACCAGCACTAATTTGTAATTGATGAGTATTTTATTCGATTTAAACAAGTGAATATGAGTTGGCTTGCAGCTGTTGTTGGGCTGTTGTTGGGCCACATCGCATCTGCGTGCGGACACAAAAAGTTAAAGCCGAGAAGGCCGACACATAAATGAAAACTGAACACTGGTGCTGTGTTTCGGGCACAACTGGCTGATAACATCGTTCATAGAAGCATCTACAAATGCATAAATAATCAAACAAAACTCCAAATACTTGTTGTTGTTGACTGCGAGGCTGAATGTTGTGAAAGTTGTGCAGTTCAAAAGCACATAAAGTTTTGCAAATTGCAAAACCCAAACGATTTCAGGTTCTCTGCATGCGGTATCACTTCATATCAAACTACTGGTTCTCTTGTCTTCGTGATAAGCCAACTAATTGATTACTTTGTTCAAGAACAATCAATTGGCAACAACTACTATGAAGTCTAACGAAAGGTCGGATTAAGTGATGAATAACAAAACGAACAATAACGAAATGTACAACATATTCAATCGGTGTCATGGCGGGCCAGCGTCAATTATTGTTTGTTGTTCTTAAATAGAATATAATATAAGGAAATACTACAAGCACCCTGTTCCACTTCTAAGGGGGGACATATTTCGCGGCCGTAAAGGAAGTAAATAACAATATCTTTGAATTGAATATGTTGGTCTTTGGCTTGGCTTAAGTTGGGCAAACCCAGCGATCAAGCGGACGTGAAAGTGCCTGCTGTCATACTGAATATTTATTTTTTTCAAGTATGAAATTTTTCATTAAATTTTTTTTTATTTATTTCTTTCAAATGAAATTTATTTTAATAAAATTGAACAGAGCACTTTCGAAATTTAAAAAAAAAAAATTTGCAGAGTTCTTTTATTTTCACCCGAAATGCAATATTTGCGCACGGGAGTGATACTCATGAAAATTTATTTTTTACAAGATACCCCTCCCCCCTTGCAAATATGGAGTAATAATCGTATTATTAGCATGAATATTTTGTTTTTACAAAACTCCTTCTGAATCATATATGGAGCAGAAATACATTTTATAAACAATCTTCAAGAAACACCCCTCCCTCACCCACAAAAAATAGAAACTTTTAATTTTTCAAAACTAGATTTTGTTAAAACTACTTTCAAAATAATTTGCATTGAAAATCTTCAATATATTTTCAATCGAAAAATAAAAGTTGTAACAAACGTGACATTTTATTTGTTCGTTCAAAAAACATATATTTTTACAGTCATAAAAAATATATCTCTGTCTTGACTGAAATTTTCTTTTATTGATGCATTTTTATTGATTTTGACTTAAAATTTATATCCATACAACTTTTTCAGCTTTTATATAGTTAAAATAATTTGAGAGGTCCACAGTCGTACAGCTAATTTGTATTTATTTATGTTTCGGTGCAATTAACTTGAGTACACACTTTATTTAATTAATATATTTTATTTCACATTTAGGTTGCATCTTGTGGCACGTTGTATTAAGTGTCATAACGTGTGTGAATGAAGTTGCCGTTGAAAGTTGCTGTAATGGAAATATGCAACAAAAAACAGTTGCCCGTGAACTGAATTCATTTTAATGAAAATACATCGTTTTCATTAAGGCAGAAAAACACATAAATTAATTCATCTCGACAAGTGTGAAATGTATATAATTAATTGTGATTTTTTGCATGTTTTATTCAAGGCAAATAATAAATATTGAATTATAAAAATGTCCTGCGAAGTCGTAATAATTACAATAAAATAGACACATTTCGATTTACTTTACCATCAATTTTAGCGAATTTTACTCGAAGCGAACAGCTGGTGCCTGAGCAGTTTTTGGCGAACGTTTTCGTTCGGCTTCGTGTATTAAAGCTGACACAAAAGAAATTGCAATATTGTAGTTTACATGTTATTTTAACTTTTTATGTGATTTATTTAGTCATAAAAAAAAAATTTTTGTTTCAAGGCTGATCTGCTATAGAAAGAATCGCGTTTAGTGCACAATATTTTGTGGCACAATATGTTTAAAATGATTAGCAAAGAGCAAAAACATCATTTGGTAAATTAGAAAAAAACCTTTTTAAATATTAAAACATTACAGCAACAACAACAACAACAACAACAACCACAATACTTGAAATAATTTTTTCTATGCCTAAACACAGACATTTTTTCCTACTGTCTCGAATCACAGTTGATGGAAAAGCAAAAACCAAATTTTTTTTTCGACCTGGTCTATGAAATGTCTTTTATATGTTTCCATTTACAAAATTTTAGAACTTTTTTTCTCGTAAGAATTTATTAATATATAATTCTGTATGTGAATATGTATGACGCAGAGAGCACTTTTATGTTTTGACACACAACTTTTTATGTTAATTAAAGTCGGAGCCCTCAAGACAAAACAACAAATCTACGCACAAAAGCCCCCCCCCCCCCCTTCCAACAAACACATACACACACACACGTAGCCGAGGAAAAATATTCATACAGCGAACATTTGTAATTAAAATTGATATTGAAGGTTGCGTTTTTACCATTTCACTTGGAGTTTTCATGTTTGTTTGCCGTTTTCAACAATAATTAATCAAAAATATTTTATGCACAAATTTTAGGGCATTCGAAAATGTTGATTTAAAAGCAAATTAGCCAAAATGTATAGAGACTGGCTTTAGAAGTTTATTAAAACTTGTATATGTTTGAATTTATATATGTAAATGTAAAAGGAATTTTAAAATTCGTGAAACGAGTTTTCCATAAAATTGGCTGCTTTAACTTTAATAAAGATATTAAATATTTAAACAAACTTTTCTTTTTTTTTTAACTAAAAATAGCTTTTTCTAACTATTGCCTTAAATAAATTTTATTAACTACCACTAAAGTAAACTTTAAGGCGGGGGACCCGTTGACAGTTTCACGGCCGCCACTTTTTACTTTTTACTTTTCTATCCTACTTCTGTTTTTATTTATTTTTACACTATATCAGCTGCTAATATAAAAAAAACTAATTTTGAATTAAATTCTGAAGAGTTTTATAAACGTTTTGTGTTTGGATGCTTAAAATTAGATTCTTCGAAGCGCTTCCGTGCCGATCGGGCTATTTTGTTTAAAAATATGGCAATTCTTTCTAAATTCGTCCACCTACATAATTCGACAATGCAAACCCATTAGCTAATTAGAGTTTATTTTAAAATTTTAGTTGATTGGGTCATACGTTGGTTGAATTGATAAATAGAACAGAATTTTATTTTTGCTCACTGCTGATTAACTTCTAGTTAAGCCAACGATTCTGTAATACAATTTTCCGTAAAGAGAGAGGGAGAAAATGAGTAAAATGTTGTTTCAAAAAACATTCTAAACTGGCAGCAGATAAAATAAAAAATCTGTTATCGTATATAAAAACTCGAAAAGATTTATAAAAAAATATAACAAAAAGCATTCGTTACCTTTTGCAATTGATGATCGAAGCCTAAAATTACACCATTGCTATAAATTAAAGACAAGTCCTTTATCAAAAACTTTTCTTAAATATTTAGCAATTGAAAGAAATTGCAAACATCTGCACAACAAAATGTATAAATTGTCCGTCATCATCGTTCTGTTTCTAAAGCAATTTAACTTGAAAAGGCTTTAAAGTGTCCTTGAACTTATTAGTATTCTTAGTAATGGACTGATTTAAAACTGACTTGAAGTGTTCTTTAGCATTTTTATGTTCTTTTGTGACTGTATTTGGCCACAATTTAATTTCGAAAAAATTAATCTCAAGTTCAAGTCGATGGTTTATTTATAATATTCCTGGAAATTTAAACTATTTTTTAAATATATATGTACATATATTTATTATATATTTTGCTTGGATAAAATCAGGCAAGAATGAAATATGTACATACAAATGTACAAAAACGGCTGGTTTTTATTTACAGACGAAACTGAAAAAAGTAATTCGAAAATTTTCAAATAAGGGAAACATGAAAAGTCTTTCCAAACTCATTCTAACACGCTGGAGGGTTCCAGAAGGTTGTGCAATAGTCATCCGGTTTTCCTTTTTATCGAATATTTTAGATATTAAAAGTTAGAAATGTTTTTAAAAAATTGTTTGTGTTTTAGTTTTGACAGCTGCTGTCAATGATGTAGATGTGGTGTTTTTAAACGTTGAAAATCGCTACAAAAAATTAATATTATTTTGAAAAGTAGACAGCATTAAGTAGTATTCTGTCATTTTGCGCAACTTTTGGCAAATTCAGAGTGTTGGTTTTACTTTTATTTGCGAGAATTATTCTAATTTTTTCGTTTTTATTATTTAACGACCATGTGGTTTACAATATGTTTATTTATCGTACTGTGCATGACTTTCGATTTTTTTGTCACATTGTTTTTGGAATATCTAAATAATGAAATATTGAACAATAAGAACAGCCAGCCACAATTTACATGAGGATTTTGTTATTGTTTTTTGTCTATATGTTTTTTGTCTATATAAAGGCCAAACTCATAAATAACGAAATTAATGACTCAAAAAAGAGAAGACTCCTGAAACAGCAAAAAATGCAAATATTTGTTAAAAGCATTGGTAATCTGTGATCGGTAAACTGAAACTAAACTCATATATTTATAATGGTATGTATGTATGTATGTACATACATATATCATAAAACGGAAATTTTTTCTTTAGACCCTGTTCAGACAATTCAAATTTTGTTGATTATTTTTTTTGCGTTCATAGATATCCGTCTACCAAATCCTGAAATTTTTCATAGTTTATTTATGTACTACATATTTCTGTCCTTATTCGTTTTGTGAATATTTTCCCTTTTAAATATATGTATATATAATATATTCAGCCACAGCTAACTTCAGGTGCATATGGAATTGCAACGAGTACTCAGTACCAGTTACCATTCTGCTATCAACCCACAAATTGAAGAAGCGTCTGAACAGGGACCAAATATGTAAATATGCTTTCAGCAATTTGAGTTTGCAACCAGACAGAAGTTGGCCTCTTTTTTTTTTTGTTTTGTCTGAATAATCAATATTGTATAATGAAATACGAGTATTTTTGGCAAATGGCGTGTTGGTTTAGTATGACGTTACGTTTTGGCACAGGCGGGTGGAAATCGTTAGCGAGTACTTCCTTTGGGATATACAATTTATTTTGTGAATTTTAGAAATAAAAATTAATTACTTCGCACAAAAGTGACGAAAGTTTGCATTTATTATTTCCCCAATAATTTTTAGCGCCAAGTGGCAGGCAGTTACACGAAAAAGGTTTTAAATAAATTTTCAAATAGTAAATATTTGAGCAAAAAAAAAATTAATTAAATTTACATATTAGAAATGCAGATATTCAATATTAATTTAAGTTTAAGTCTAGTTTAGGCCAGCAGTTGCGGGAAAATTAAACTGGTAGACAATATTCGGTATTAAATGTGTTTAACATTTTTTCTAATATTTTCTTATTTAATTAAAATTCAAGAAACCCTGTACGACTCATGTGAAGTCTTAACTTGATGTTTTCAAAACATTTATGTTTCTTTATTACGAGTTTATTTTAAGTTTTGTCATCAAAACAAGCTGATTTTATGACACAAACTTTTACTTTTATTTTTTCAAACATATTTTTTTATTTTCTTTGTTTTGCTCCTGCTAATTACTCTGGCAATATGATGACAGCATAAAATTTAACATCAGCCTCATCAGCGCTGGCAAAAGAAGTGCGAGTGCTTGAAGAAGCAACAGGATCAAGTGCTGCTTAAGTATTAAAACTTTTTTCTGTTATTTTAAAACAACAAACAAATGGCCCGCCACTTTATAGTCAAGGACTTTAGCGGAAAGGGAACGCTTCGCCGCAGCGAATTAGTCATATTCAAATTTAGTCCTGCATGACAATAAAATACTTTTCGACTTTTAAGTTCTCGCATTCATAAGGAACAACAATATTTATTCAGGTCATCAGGTTTCTAAGGAATAACACGAGATCTTCTGTTATTAATGCACTTTATTAAAGGTTTCATTAAATGTTTCTAGACCGAAGTAATTTTCAAGTAAATTATTATAAATCTGTCCAATTTACGTTTTGTCCGATTCGAAAGGCGAAGCTCGGAATGCCCTATTCTTAATCGCTTTATTCAACTTATATTTCACTTATTTATTTATAAGAAATAATTAAGTTTATTGCGCTTTTAATAATGCAATTAAAGAAAATTCTGCGTTCAGATAAAAATGCCTGTGAATTAAATTCACATCGAAAATTACAAAAAGTTGTGAGAACTACGAAACTTCATTTCTGACTTTGGCGGTAAGTTCTTTGAAATCACATGACTTTAAGAACAGGCCTGATGGAATAAGTAATCGTGCCACTAATGCAGTGATTGTTCAATTGACGTTTGATTGACTTGACTAATTGCCACATTTTTTTAGTAATTTTCATACAATAGTGCTTCTTCATACGACTTATGAGTTGGAGTTTTATGCGTTTTAATCAACGTTGCTTTAGGCCAGGCCTGGAACTGTTCCTGTTGCTAAGTAAGTTTTTAAAAATGTGACAACTGTGAGAAATATCTGGCGCTAAACTTTTTTAAAAATTTATAATTTCCACTACTAGTACAAGCCCTCGAACTAAAATTGCTTTTTAGGAAATTAATTTATTAGCACTTCCATACCTGGAATATCTAATTTTTGACAGCTGAAAATACAATCAAATAAAATAAAATAAATTAAATTATTTTATATCTTCACAAAATCGGGAATTTTTTAAGCGCTAAATACTGAGTTGAACAAATTTACAATACAACAAAATGAGTTTTCTCTGCGTGTATCCGTTATCAATATAAAGTTGCCCATCTCAAAGAAAATCCAGACCGCAAATAAAACCAGTATTCAAATAAAGACATACATACATACATACAAAAATATATGTATGTATAAACAAATAAGAGCTTAACAAATTTTAAATGGAAACTTTTGGAATTAATCTGTTTAAATGTATGTTTGTAATCTTTTAAATGTGGCATATGTTTGCGCAACAAAATGTGGAATGAATTCGCTTAAGCCAACAACTTTCAAATTACATCAGAATTTTATGTTTAAGGACAAACAGGTTTATAAAAAGGAAAATAAGAAAATTACTAAAAAGGTAACAGCATTTGGCAATAACCGAAAAGGCTTAAAATGTTACGCACAAATAGAGTGGAAGACGTAAGCAAAGCAACGTCTGGGTATTTCCATATTTAGCAGCCAATACTAAACAGCCAAACCTAAACAAGAGCAGAAAGTGTATATTTTAGAGCCACTAGACAGAGTTGTGTCACCCATAAAAACAGGGCTGTAAAATTGTGCCTCCCTGAGAACAAAATTATATCTTTTTTAATGGAATTAATGCGACGTTATTTCTTTTTATTTTCTGCTTTAGCTTTGGGGACTCAAGAGAATATAACATTTAAAAAGCCGAAGTTAACGCAGAGTGTAAAATGTAATTGGCGCAACTGTCAGTCATATATTTTGTGAAAGCCAGATGATGCAAAGAAGATAAGAAATGAAATGATTATATGAAAATACTTTTCAATTTTAATAGTTTATATTCTGGTCAAAATTTACACTGTTGATCTATTTGTTGCTCTTCAGACCCACCATGCCGAAACAGGTTACTGGAAAATCCCAAAACCACAAGATTTTCGAAGTGGCCGCAATATCATAGACATCTAAACAAATCTATGTTTGGGGTAACAATATTCTGAGCTCATTATGATTATTTTAATAGTAATATGATACGATATGACGAATATTTCTACATTAATATAATTTATTATGATTTGGATTTTAATTTATAATTTTATTTTTAGACGACTGTTTAGGGTGGTGACAGCTAATCGCATTGTTGTTCGATTCATTTCACTAGTGTTGTCTGATCAGTGCCTTAACGAAAAGTTTCTTAAGATATTTATAGTTGTGCACATGTTTTATGTCACAATTATGTGTCAAACAGTCTTCCCTTTTCCAGTACCTGCAAAGTACTGAAAACAAATGACAACGTATTGCTGTAAGATCTTACACTCGTTGTCATATTACACTTTAGTACTTCGTCAGCATGTTACACAAGAATATGATTTCAAATTTTCAAATATTGCCGCAATAGAAACATTTCTATGGAAATCCCCATCCAACGATATGATTGTAAATTGTGTCTCAAGCAGACAGAGACGGAGGATAAAGAATGTGTTAAGAAACAGCAAATAACAATAGTTTTGATTTTATTTCTTAAGTTTGTGTTGGCTCATGTGTGTGTGGGTGTGTGTGTGTGTTTGTATGTGTGTGTGTTTGTGTGCTTTGAAAATTGAGATGCGAGTGCTAAGTGGGCAGGTTCGAACAGAAGTGCTTATAAAAGTTTTCTTAAAACAGCTCCACACAAAATCGAGCAGACAGAAATGTTGAAACTTTAAGTCTTAAAACATAAATTAATATAAAATAACGGCAACATTTGTCGACTGTCCTTCAGCTGCATTTTACAGCGAAACGTATTCAGTTTGAACTATGATTCGTTCTTCTGTATCATTCGTTTTCAAGCCAAACACTATTTAAGCCAAACGCTTCATGTACAGGAGGACGTGTGAGTGTGTGTTGAAAGCAGCGCGTACACCCAATCGTACACTTCTATAAGTTTCGGCGACAGTCTGGTGTACGAGCACTTTAAAGTGTGAATAGACGATTCCAAAACATGTGGTTTTGGGCAAAATAATTTTCTCTACTGTCAGCCTTCACATCCCATCACCGCACTGGCAGCATCTTGTTTTAAATAAATTATTCGTCTGCCATAAAATTGGCATCTAGGAATTTATCAGCCTGATCTAGGAAATTTAGCTGGGCTTGCGAATGCTTTGATTTTAAAATATTCTAAAGAAAAGAAGACCCGAAATATTTAACCACTTTTTCTTGTGTCTTGCAACAGAAAATACAATTTATATCTAGTCCTCATCAACAGCTAAGATTTATGCGTTATAAATCTTTGGTTGTAAAATGTATTTTTAAAGATTGTGTTGAGGGTGATTTGTTTAGAACTTGGTTTTAGTTTCATGTGTCATTCAACGTTATTTTACCAGCAACCTTCTTTCAACTGCTCAGCAGTATTGCGACAATTCTCGCGGCCTTATCGTCAAAAATATCTGAACCAGTGGATGGAAAAGGGATGCACACGAAATAATAAACGAAAATATCGTATTGGAGATCAGAATCGGAAAACTAAAGCGGTTTGTCAAGTCAAATGTGCTCTGTAAAGCGGTGGAATTATCTGTTCACAAATCGTTTAAAATAAGGGCTGGTCGGAATGGCCACTTTAGCAGACTCTTGGTTGTCTCAAATTGAGGTGCTGCAAGGAAACACTTTAAGTTGTGCAATTTCAGGCCGGCCAGAAAATATCAGTCCCCTAAATGTTTAAGTTTCTGGAGAATGATATGAAGTCTTAAGTTGTTTCGGATAAACGAGTGTTCGTTCAGTCTCACCGAAAACAGATGCTGGCAGACATTCGCAAAAAGTAGTGGAAAATTGGAAAACTTTGTTGACAAAATAAATCGAATTTAAAATTGTTTGCTGGCATTTTTTCTCTTCCCGCTTCATTATTTATTGAGTCTTCGAAAACAATAAGTATAAAACTATTAAAGCTAAGAAAAAGTATTATATCCTGGGCAGGACAAGATGTTACGTTTCAGTGAGTATTAAAGGTTGAACGATCTGTCTTTCGTTCGGATGGGGGCAAGTGTATTCCGTCATCAAAATTACGGATGTTGGATGCAAGAGGGTTGGGATGGAGCTCAAATTTGCTGGTTTTACCTTGTCGCGTGCTATGATAGTTCATCTGGCAACCACGGGCAGTGATGCTAAATGCTGGTTATCACGAACGTTGTGCTGTAAATTTTAAAGCCTTAAGATATAGATCAGAAGGACAAATCGGCTATAAAGAGATGCCCAGTTAGAATAAGATGAAAACAAAATACTGGTCTAATGTTTTATTTAGCAGAAAAACAAACACCCAATTGTTCATCCTCAAAGAAACACATTTGAGTGTTTTTGCATGTCTTGCCAAATGATGCCTGAAAATGCATCCATTATTGTTTTCATTTGTTTATTCGTCCATTATCGACATGCCGGCCTGAATGTTGGTTGCAATGAATTTTTTTGCAGGTCTCTTTCTGTTTGCATGAGGTTGCTTTTAACTCAAAGATTTATGGCCTCCAGTTTCGACGTCACCATCACCATCACCATCAGCATCATCATCATCACATCAGCATGATATTTGATCTACAGGATGTAAGCAACTGATTGAGGCATAAGTTTTTTGGTGCATTTTAGCCTTCGGCTGTATGCAAATTTGTGTAAAATCATACCATTTTCAAATGCTTTCACACACAGACCTTTATTACTGGGGAGTAGCAAATGTTAACGAGTTCTTATTGTGGTTGACAAGTTTTTTTTTTTTTGCAGGAAACTTTTAACAAATTTTTAAACAAAAATTGATTCTTAAAGGATATCAGCAGTTGTTGATTGCGTACAACAGAAATCTGTAATGAGTTGTGCTTTAGATGCTTGTGTCCCGGTTGAGATACTTGTACTGGCTGTGATCGGTGCCCCCCCCCCCCCACCATTCTTTTACTGTCTGGGCAATTACCAGCAAAAGGTATTACCTGATAAGCCGCTTATTAGTTCAGTTATAGCGCTGGATGGCGATACAAATCGGAGACTATTTCTTTGATTTAAAAGCTGTAAAAGCGTTTAAAGTTTAAAAACTGTAGAACAATTTTGTTGACTTTTGCTTTGAACTTATTCCGTCATTCATATCAATTGCCAGATTTTTGTCCCCAAATATCCTTGTCAGCAACAATTTTTTGTAATCAGGGAACGCGTTTGTAGGCTTGAGAGTTTGATGACCGCATAAATTGGATTTTTCTAATTAAATTCGATTAAAGCTCTTGCATGCAAATCTTTTTTATATTTTGCACACATCAATACATATATATTTTAATAGCACAATTTCACTTACCCGTGTGATGATGAGGCGAAAAACTTTTTAATTGCAAAAAGTTCTCAAAATGCGAACACTTTTAGCTTGAAATTTTTAACAATTTTAGATATTTTAACAGCGTCGTTGCCTTTAGCAGAAGAAAGAGCAGGACAAACGAAAACTAATCAAGTCAAAGTGAAAAATTCAATTTACAACATCCCAGAGGCTGAATAAATAATTAATATTTTAGTTAAGAGACGGGGGAGGGGGGAGCAAAAACAATGTTGCAACGATTTGTATCAGTAAGTAGCGTGTGCAGCCCCAATCAATAATTAACGATAACTGGGCTGACAGGGGTTGATTTTGAAATAAATTATTAATGATTTGGATCAACCTGCCACATCAAGATAACAAAACTGAAAATAAAAGTCATCAATTCGAATAGCTGGAGAAACAGGCATTTGAAATTGAAAAATGTATGAGTTCGTGAGGATATATTTTTTGCTATTAACTGCATGCTTTAAATTTAGATCAGCTCAGGCGTTTTTATTAGGCGTTGCTGCTGATTCCGTTCCACATACGAATGTCGGACTGAGAGTTCAATTCAGGTGCTCAAGTGGTCTGAGTTCGAAGCGCTGTAAGCCAGCGATTGATTTCTATTCCCCAAAATTAAACTCTTTCAGTGCGAAAGAGTCTTATATTTCATAGATTATTATGAGAATGCACTTTTATGGCTCTGAACTTGGAATTTGTTTATATTAAATAACCTTTGAAAAGCTGCATTCTAAAGGAAAGTTTAAAAGGTAAAAAAAAAAAATTGTTCTTAAAATTATCTTCGAATTAATGACGAATTGAGGGTGGGCTGCAAAGCGGGCACATTTTGTCCCAGGTTCGAGCCCTGGCTAAAGCAATTCCTTTGAATTTTCCTTTCAGCTTTAACATAATTTTTTCCATTTATTTTGAATATACAAAACATTTTCTGCCTTTGATTTAGAAAACAACTGCATAAGTCACATACAATAACAAATTTTCACTTTTCACAGATCTAGAGAAAAATTCAATAATTATACCTCCACAATAAATAAAAAATTAAAAATTCACTTATTTCAGTTGAAATATTTGCATAAATTTAAAGCGTTTTATGAGAAACACTCCAAACAATAAATGGCAAAACTGCTGCAGCAACCGGTCGCTGAGAAGAGGCGGTGGAGAGCAGCTGAAGAGGTGGTGGTGACAAGTTTTTGGTACACTCAAGTTTACAATGCCATTAAACTGTCATTAGTGACAGTTTGTCAGTGCAAACTTTTGTTAATGACAACAGCACAAAAACAATTAAAAGCAAAAACGTTTGAAAAATGGCTTCAGACTCACAATAAAACTGATCCAGTGCGGCGCTTAAAACGAGTTTATAAATAGTTTTAAAACTAAGAATAAATTTACACAAACTATTAACAAGCAAACCAGAAAAAACACCCAATAGAATAAATGTTTTCTTCCTTTTCGGACAAGTCATTTCATTTGTGCTAAAAAAAAATGTTTTAAAATTTTGCACAGCGAAATAAAAACAATTTCGACAGCTTTTCCTTTTGCGTTACAAAAGCTGGAATCGAAAACGAGTTTTAAAAAAATATTTTGTGGCGTTTTTCCCCCCCTTTTGATTGGTATTTGCGTAAATAAAATTGTGGTTGCAGATATCTCCAAGTCATTTGATAGAGCGTGGCAAGGTGCAGGGGCTTATGCCATGCGGCAAAACATAATCTAAACAAAAATCTTCGAATGGGATCGCCTAAACCGCACCGATTTCAATACTCGTCAGACCCCGTTCTGTTTGCATAGAAATGGACGCACAAATGCAGCTTCATCTGTATTCATACATGATATAGACATTGAGAAATCAAAATCTATTGCCGTACTTTTGTTCAGCTGAAGCGCATACGCCGTCACGTTCGACACCTGGCAAGCTGCCATACGTAGACATGTACTCGTATATTGGCATAACTAAAACGTGTCTATTGCTGCAAACAATTACTGATTTAAGACGCTTTACCATAATTATTAAAAGCAGAAATACCTTAAAATGCCGCACGTTACACAGAAACAAACCAAACCAAATATTCCCGCACCAGATTTGTGTGTGTGTGTGTGTGTGTAAATAAAATAATTTTTTAGGCCTCCAAGTGCTAAAGAGAATGAATGTTTTCGGCTGACCACTTGACTAATACACTGGCAAATACATTTCATCGTTTTCATGTTCCTGGTTTCGCAAGTCCTTTAAGGCTGTTTCCATGTTGTTGTACATGAGCAGACGTTGTCCTGGTTCACTTGCCAAATGGTTTTCTAAATTTAGTTTAACAAATAAAAATATTTGAACGCCCCTCAAAGATATAGAACTGTACGATGCTCTGGCAATTTAAAGCAATTTTTTTATGCAAATCAAGGAAACTCTCTTCAGTGCTATCCACGTGTTGATGTGCCGCATTTTGGTTTCACTGCAACATTGGAATTAAAACTGGATTTAAAATAATAAGAATTTTTTAATCAAAATAGTTACAGTAATTTCTGTGAAGTTGTATGACGGCCAGTAAACAAGAAACCCTGTTGTTTCTACTGGTGTGTCCTTGTGGTCTGACTGTCTGGCAGAGCCAGGATGAAAAATACAACAACCAAAACATGTTCTCAATTGCAGCAGATTCTTATTGCGTTTGGTAGTACACTAGCATTGTATAAGGGAGTAGAATTTAAAACTAAAGGCAGCCACCATGCAACAAATCCGGTTGCAAACATGGAATGGACGGACACTGTAACTATTTGAAGAGTTCGTCTCCGCTGGAAATTAGGAAAATAGAAAGTGGCTAAAAGCTCGAAAACAAGTAAAAAGTTGTCAAGAGTTCATATCTTTCGTTGTTACTAATGTTTAAAGGGTTCCCACGGCTATAGGACTACAATGATTGTAATTAATACAATCGCATAATTGTCCGGCGAGACATTAATATTTTTAAGTTTTATAAATGATCTAATTTAAAACTTAATTAGTTTATAGACCGTTATTTGTTTAAATGTATCTATATAGAGTAAACAGTTGTTATATTTTGTGGATACGAGCATAAGTTGATATATATATTTTTTTACCAGTCTTGCCTACTTTTTCGGTGATGACACGCACCAGCAGCAGCGAAATAAAAACGGTGTGTTGAAGCTGGCAGCAACGTTCTATTATTGAATTGAACATTAATTGTGCCTTTGCTACAACAAAACTCATGGTCCTTGACAACCCAAATAACAATCCGGTCGCAGCATTCTTTACCTATTTAAAAATAGCTTTTCTTTGCGTGTACATGTTGTTCACACTTTGTTGTTCTTTCTAAAACATCATTGTAAATATGTTCTCATCCAACCGCTTCAGCCATAAAAGTGTTGCACGGCATGTGCGAGATTATGTTTAAAATTAATTATTATGCTAATTTTGTTTTTAATCAACTTAAGTGTGAACCCGCATGTACTTTTTATTTATTGTGTGTGTTTGTGCAAGATGTTGCCATGGAGCGCTTGAAACGGGTGCGGGTGCATTGAAGTGAGCATTTTATTTTAGCTGCAATAAAATGAAAAATTAGAATATAAATAAATTTGTGTTGTTGAATGTTTTCGGTTTGTTGGGCTGGTTGTTTTTTTTGGCCAAAAGCAATGACCAGCTTCCTTCTCTTTTCTATATTGAAATTCTTCATCTCCTAAATAAGAAACCAACAAATAGATGTACAAGTGAACGCTTCATATATTAGCAAAAAGCGTACTACATAAAATGTAATGTGTTATAATTCTCATTCAGTTCATTTTAATAATTTCAAACAGTTTTGCAAGAAAGAATTCTGTTCTTTCTTTCATTGAAAAATTATATTTTAAATTTGCTTAGATCTTTGAAATCACCAGAATTCATTTTAAGACATGTTATTATGCAGATAGTGATAGATTTATATAAGAAGCCGTTCATAAAGCACCGCCTACATTGAATTTAAATTAAAAAAGTGTGCATGAGATGTGAATAAAGTTTCTGTAACGTTTAAAAGGTGGCCCCACACATCCGAGATGTGCACATAAATCAAATGTTTGCGGCCTCTGAGGGCTGATTATCACACAATCTCGTTGGCAGGGCGTCTTCATGTTGAATCTTCCGGCCATATCGTCTAATTTAGACTAAAATAAAATTTCAATTTTAATGATGTGGTCAAAGTCATTTTCAAAGAAATATACACCTACAGCGCAGTGCCAGCTCAAAATCAACAAATGCCTGAGACGTTCTGTGGATCTCATATTGAGTGATATCGTGTGAAATTCATTTGCTATCGATTCTATTCAGGCAGAAATGGATCTCCTCGCTAAAGGCGGTTTTGTAATATGAAGTTGCTCAAACCGAACACCAAACTATGAACAACAATTCCATCGTTCTTTAAAGGCCCCACAGACTGAATAAGTGTCAGCCATTTCGACACACGAAACTCCAATAATATGACCGCTGGCAACTGCCACAGTTTGCGCTCAACATTTCTTTACATCGTATAAATTATTGCAAATGAATTTATTCACTTCTTCGCAATACATCACATAAGAAATATGGACGTATATAAAAGCAGATCCAGATTCAGGATCAAACGAAACTTGTTTGTTGTATTTTAACAAAAATTTTACTTAATACTGAGCACACGAGACTATTAACTTTCATTAATATAAATAAATAACTTAATAATAAGAAGTGACTGAGATAAACGGAAGCTAAAGGCAATTTTCTTCGCAGCCCACAAACAAAATAGCTTTTACAGACGCACGTTATTAATGAAGCCCTAAAATGTTTTCTACTTTTATTTTTATTACCGTATTTCGCTATAATCTCACACTCCCCAAAACGACTTGCCTGCCGAGATAAAAGCAAAATTGAACTTGCTTTTGTTTTAGAAAAGCAAGGAAAACATATTTCATTTACCTTCTCCATTGTGTTCCGTTTCCTACACTGTTGCAGCTATTTCCTACCGACGGTCTGTTTCGCATAAATTTTACTTACACAACCAGGTCACACAAGCACGTTGGTGGGGCACTACGAATATGTGCTGGAATATATTTCTTACGCCTTCAAAAATGTTCATATATGTTTGTGTATGTGCGCAGGCCTCCCTCACACTCAACAATGTTGAACGGTTTTCAGTAAAATATTATTATGCGAAAATATTTAAATTTTCTTACGGAATCCTTATCTTAGAAAATGTTGGTGTTAAAAGGTAAATTATGCACACAAACATTTAACTGCGTTAATATTTAATAGTATAAAAGAGAGTGCGAGGTTTCACCAGTGAACATCGAACTGGGCAATTCAAATAAACTGAAAGATGCTGAAAATTTTAAAAAGTTGAGTTTTCACAAACACATTTAACACGAATTTATGAAGTTTCATAACTGCTGCTCTATTTCTAGCTGCTATTAGGCCAATGTTTGCTGGGTAGTCGCAGTATAATCTCATTTGATGAATGTAAACAAAACGGCAACATTTATTGTTCCTGCAGCAGTTCCTTCACTCATTTATTTAAATTTATGTCATTTTTTTAGTTGGTCCAACTTAATGCGATTTCTAAGACAAGGAAGACCACAGCATCGCGAGAATATTGGGATTACTGAGCCAAGACCACTAACCTTACCTGAGTTTTTCGGATCAAACCAGAGCCAGAGTGTTTCGATCCCGGTAAGCTGGTGTAAACCAGGATGGTTCAAAGTAACACAGAATGCTGCTGGTCCCCCTTCTGCCAATTGACCTTTGACGAAGGTTTCATATTGTATATGAAGTCATACATGAACTTATTACGATAACCCGTAAGGCAGAGTACCCCACTTTGGTATATGTCAGGGCAAAGTCTCAGCTACCCTAGAGGAAGCTGCCAAAATGTACTTTAAACTTGTTTTTATTTTGGCATTAGCAACCACAATATTGTTATGACAAGCTGTTTTATTGAGCTATTTTACTATAATTGTCCACAATATTATTATTGCGTTATTATAAAGGGTGGTTAAATTTCAAGGGCCGATGTTGATTTTGAATAAAACACAAACTATTTAGGAAATTATTGTAATTTTATTTTATTATGATGTATCGGTATTACTCAATTATGTATGGAACAAAATATCAGCCAAATGGGCGCCGCGACCTCGGCGGCACACCTCCATCCGATGGTCCAAATTTTCGATGACGCTGAGGCATAATGGAGGTTCTATGCCGTTAATGTGCCGAATTATCTGATCCTTTAGGTCTTGAATTGTTTTTGGCTTATCGACGTACACCTTTTCCTTCAAATAACCCCAAAGAAAAAAGTCCAACGGTGTCAAATCACATGATCTTGGCGGCCAATTGACATCGCCATTACGTGAGATAACACGGCCATTGAATTTGTTGCGCAAAAGAGCCATTGTTTCGTTAGCTGTGTGGCAAGTGGCACCGTCCTGCTGAAACCACATATCGTCCACATCCATATCTTCCAATTCGGGCCATAAAAATTCGTTATCATCTCACGATAGCGAACACCATTCACAGTAACTGCCTGACCGGCCTCATTTTGGAAAAAATACGGCCCGATGATGCCGCCAGCCCATAAACCGCACCAAACAGTCACTCTTTGTGGGTGCATTGGTTTTTCGACAATCACTCTTGGATTCTCATTCGCCCAATGCGGCAATTCTGTTTATTGACGAATCCACTGAGGTGAAAATGTGCCTCATCACTGAAGATGATTTTCTTCGAAGTGCACGATATGCATTTTGATTTGAACTCCCATTTTCATAATAAGTCTGGATAACTTTAACACGTTGTTGGATTGTGTATCTCTCCATGGTTCAAATTGAATAAGTCTGAAATAGAGAAATGTCAAATAAAATTCGGAAAAAAACTTGGCGTTTAGGTGTGGTTCACATTCAACATCGGCCCATACAATTTAACCACCCTTTATTATGCTCGTAGCCGCCCATTTTCTGTTGCTGCCAATAATAAAATTGTTTGTATATCTGAGATAATTTGTTTTGTCAACAACTAAATAATTAATATCAACAAAAATAAATTGTATGTTTTAAGCATCAGGAATCATGCAACAACAACACACTTGGCCCCCGAAAACATAAGAATATTATCGCCACACTTTAACAGATGCCAAAACTTAAAAGACTATATCCGTTGGCTTCAAAATTAAGATGTACGAGTAATTCACAGGCCACAGTCATTTTGCCGGTATAAAAACTTTTATAAAAAACTTAAAAACGTTTTGAAATACTTCTGTTCGGTTTGTTTGGTTCCTTTGCAGCGTCACCATTTATCCATTAATTATTGTTGGGTTTCGAGAAATTTTTTCTTGCCTCCTTTTTTGCTTGATTTCTTTTTTTTTTTAGCATGCAAATTGTTTACGCATGGCTTCCGTTTCCGCATAATTAACTGGTTTTTTTTCGTACAATTTTGCTTGGCTTTCATTTGGGTTTCTTTTTTATTTTTTTTTTTTTTTTTGGGTTTCGCCGCTCATTGAAACGAGACATTTGATGGCATAGAAATCTTAATTTGAGAAGCGAAAAAATGGCAAAGAAAATATTTTAAATTTGTTGAATTTCTTTTTGCTTTATAAACAATCACATATAAACTATTCAGTAGAATAATTGGAATACATTATCCTGTTCTACAACCGACTGGGACTTCCGGTGTCTGGTTTTAGCTTAGACGGGTTATTTTAGATATTAAATGTTTGTGAACACCTGCTTTATTATTGCGTCAATGTCTGTATTTTGCATTTAAATGTCAAATAAGAAGAAACAAAATGAAAAATTTAATTGAAAAATCAAAAAGAAATGCAAAATGCAAAAGCCGATATTAACTTTCATATGTAACTATGGGTATGTGTTTATACATCCCAGCAAACAATTTTATGTCAAGTGTTTTAAAAGACAATTAAAATTAATTTTTAGCATTCGCAGTTCATCCGTTTAAAATCCATTAAAGGAATTTTTTCACAAAAAAAAAATATATTAATTAAGTTTTTTTTGCTTCCAAGGGCGAGTTATGCAGTTCAAAAGAAAGTCTTTACCATACAAGTATAAAAGTTTTTTTTTTACAAAATTACAAAATTCCTGCCAGCAGCGATAAAGAACATGTGTATCCGCATTCTTAAATCCAACGTCTGCCACTCATTTAAGTAGCGTTTCTTTCTGCTCTAGATTTAGATAGATTAATGTTACACAGACAGATATTTTGCCATACAACGTTTACGAAACGTTAACAGCACGCAAACATAACGAACATGTTGGCAGGACGAACTCAATACAATGTCTGTATCGAAATTCATCATTCATTAAGTTGGTTGGAAATTTTGGCAAGAAAAATTCTGTTATGATGGCAAGATGTTTCTTTTTCTGCACTGTGGACTCCTGTACACAGTTCAGCACTTCGCAAAAGAAAGCCGTGACTTGCGGCTGCTCCTGGTTGGACCAAATCATTAGTTGGAATTTTGTCGTATTATGCAGTTTCTGGACCACTTGAAAGAAGATTAATTCAAAGCAATACCAAATATATGAAATGTTAAAAGGCGTCTTACAACTTCCCCCCACCCTCCCCGCCCCCACAAACTTCAAATCTAAAGCATGTGGTCGTTGTAGATACATTATCTGACAGTTTCACTTCACTGAGTTTTACGATGTTTTTTAAAATAAAACTTGAACGCATCATCGGCCACAAAAAGGCCTTTTGAGCCACAGATTTGTCTCTAATTAAACTAAAGAAATATTGTATTCCTTAAATTAACATACTGTAGTTGTAAACATGGCTTAATCAAACTAGTATTCTAGGGTTAAAGAGGATATTGCCTAGAAAATTGTATTATTAACTGTTTTGTATTGCAAAAGATCCAAAGAAATGCATAAGAATGAATATTAATGATTTATAATTTTCTGTTCTTGTTAAAACCCAATAAAACAAAGTTTTCAAATCATGACTTCTTTTTAGATGAACTTGCCACATACATGTACATACATACGTATGGATCTATGCTGCTGCAACTGGGTGTGTGTGTTCAGATGCAAAGGATTACAAACGAGTATTAAATCTCTGGCATGTCTCTGGCATGGAAACCATAAACATACATATTTCTAATTTATAGTTTTGCATTGTAAATGATGCACATCCTGTTTTTGTTTTCTACTGGAACTGCAAGGAAAACAATACACGTTCCTTGAAATAAAATATGGCAAACTGTGATGCTCAATTTATTATTGAAACGCAGAGATATGGACCCAGCAGCTGTGGGGAGATAAGGACAACGGACTGCATAAGAAAGTCGTGATGTGCAAGTAAAGATTTCGAAAACAAATTGTCGTTGGAAAACAAAACTGGCATTAATTTCAAAAATTATAGAAAAAGGGGAATCACCTAATTTGCTGGCTTTTAAGATAAAAGTACTTCTTGACTTGAGATTTCAACAATTATATAATATCGTAAATTTCATGCTTCACGACGGTCTGCAGTGGACCGTATGATGACTTTTGGATAACTTTGAATTCATGAATGCCCAAGCAGGTAAAACGAAACAAACCTCTTATTATTTTATATTTCATTTATTTAAAATTTATTAAATTGCAAAAGTTTGATATACGAGTACACGAGAGAAAACATATAGATTAGAGACAAAAATTATAATATCTATGGAAAATTTGTTGTATAAATTCAAGCTATTAAAACTGTAATTACATCAATTAATGCTGGAGAAAAACTCTTAAGTTCTACAATTTTCTGTCAATTTATATTTCGTGGCGGGCACAAGGACAATATTAACTAAAACTGACCACAAACTCGGCATTTTTTGCGCTCTTGTGTGGCCATCGCCGCCAATATTTCATTGATCAGACCGGACTTTGATTCTTTCAGATCTTTCCATCCCTGAGTTTTAATGACATCAGCTGCATGACAGTTAATGAACTCAATTGTTCGAGTTTTTAAAAAGTCGCCGTTGCGCTGGTCGGCAAAAATAAAAGTTTCCACCGACCTTTCAACGGTCAGAGTATCGCTTAGCTTTTGCTCGCACAAAAGTTTAAGGTTCTTCAAAGCGTACATGTCAGCTGCTGCCAGCAGACCGCTGGCGTTGTCATCCAAATTGTCTGCCTCGCCGTAGTAGATAAAGCGAAGTAGTTCCTTGAACACTGTGGGCGATATTTCCTTTATTTCAACATGATTGGTCATCTTCTCTCTCATGTCGTGCTCAAACATGGCCGCGAAGACCGCACTGCGAGCAGCCAAGATGCTCTTGTGGGCACCAAACTCCACTCCATCCACCGACAGTGTAACGTCGCAGAATAGTTGATTTTCGAAGAGGTTCTTGAAGCTCTGGCACAATTTCGTTTTGATCTCTTTGTGTTGTTGGATTTCCTTTTGGTCGGGAAAATCAAACTCGTTGATCATGTACTTCACTTCGCAGAAAATCCTTATGGTATCATCATTAATTATGCTGTGCAGGCAATTCCTGTGTATAAATCTTTCGAAGCCAACTGCAACACATGACTCAAAATTGTGTGGCGGATGATATTGGATTTTCACCTTGTCTCCGTCCTTATTCAGAAAACATATCATAAATTTGGCTCTAACTTGTGCGTCCCGGGTGTATCTCATGTGCAGATAGGCTGAAAAATAGTCGCTGCCTCTTCCTGCTGTTTTCAAGCTTAACGCCCATATGGGACCAACAGTATTATTTGCGGTAAATTGGAAGGAAAACACTTCCTCGTAGTTTGTTTCAATGTGAGAGAAATGTTTTAGAGTCCATTTGTAGCTCAGACTAATGACTTCCAGGGACGCGTCGTATGTCTCGCAGGTTTCTTGAAATTCATCTTCTAGAACTGGATCCATCTTGCAAATTATTTTTCTTCTCAAATATAGCGTTTTACTTTGAATTGAATGCCTTTTTTGTCGGTTATAGTCGCTGGCGCTGATGGTTTTTTAAGCAAATTAATGTTGTGTTCAAGTCAAGCTCGATTTGCAGACTAACTCTTCGCTCTGAGCTCAACGGTCTTTAATACTAAATCTGGGGCCTTAAGTGTCGTCAGCTGTTTGTACCTGCCTAGAAGCGGGGTCTGAGGACCTGCAATGTTGCTTGTACCTGCAGTATTAAAGCAATGAAAATAAATGTTTGTTTCGGTTTTAGGGGTGGGTTTTTCTTCGCGACTGCCGCAACGCGATCAACGCATTGACCTGCCTCTAAAATATCATGTGTGCAAATCTAAGCAAAATTGAAGCGTAATCAGCAGAGGGGTTTTAATATGGAAAAAAAAACTTTTTAAGCAGAATTTTGTTTTTTATATTTTGAAAGCAATTAAAACTTAATATCTGAATTTTGGAATTTTTCGCTACCGCAGGTACCATTGATGCGCAGGCTTTTGTGTTGTTGTAAAATGTGACTTTTAATGTTTTTAGCTGGTGGTGGAACTCATAAAACTTTTTGTTATAAAATCACGATTTCCTAAAAATATCCTTTCCGTTCACAGAAATTTAGTTTAGAAATGCAGCAAATAATTCTATGAATAAGAGATTTTCTTCAGCATTTCGTTATTACGAAAAAATGTAATTGACCGAATCCCTGTAGTTTTTCTCGGCTAACAAAAATTTTTGTAAAGGAGTTTAAAGGTCTCAATTAACCTGTACAGTTATTTTCCTATTAAGAAAATGAATGGTTTTGTATTTATTGGGCTTTTCCAAAAAAATCATTATGAAGTATTGAATTGAATCTTCAATTAATGCGAAATTTTTTTGCCATAAACACTTGGCTTTTGCGCATCCTGGCATATTGAGTAAATTTCTTATTGATATCCACTTTAGCAATAATTCAATGTGACCAGATTTCTAGGTGAGTTCATCTATTGGTCGCGTTTAGATCGAACAGTTTTGTGTTAATCACTTTTCTGTTGTTCAAAATGCTGGCAAACATTAACATTCGACATCATGCGACAGGCTTGTCAATCGCGGCTTGTCAGAAGCTTCAGCAAACAAGTTTTAAGCAAATTTTTGGCATTGGCGTGTTCAGCTCTAGTGGGAGCACATGGACTTAAAGTATAAGTGAATTGTCACTTGTCTTCTATTTCCCTTATCCGCATATCCTGTTGTCTGCAGCATTTTAGTTTCAATTCAACTGCAAACAGCAGAGTTGAGTAAAACTTAATTAAGCAGGTCCTTCGAACACGAAACTTTAATTATAAACTATTAAGACAGTAAAAATAAAAGGAAAACGGCTGGAAGGCAGTGTTTGCCATGTCGAAAAAAACGAACTATAAAATAAATATAAAATAAACAAAACCGGAAAAGCGAAATGTTACACAACCGTGTAAACGCCTTCGGCTTTTCGGCGGCAGCACAGTGTAAAAAATTGCTGCAGAAACACTGCAAAAAAATTAGTTATTTTGTTGGCTGATTGTGGTTGCTGCAAAAACTTGACTTTTACATACATAATTCTAGAAGAATGGCCGCCAACTGACTAAACTTTTAATATGATTCTTTGGCATTTTCCCTAATATTTTTTACGATGAAAATATTAACATTATTCTCACTTTTATGTTGTTCACTGGCTGGTGCAGAGAACCGGCGTTGTTTTCTAACAGGAAGCGAACTCACAATTTGAAACTTTCAACATCAAATGAAATAAATGGCCGGAAAATTACAACATAACGGGCAAACAACATGGAAAACTGTTTAAAACCAACAACAAATTACCTTTTAAAATAATTGCGGCTTTTGTGTTTCTGGTTGTAATTATACCAGCTGCAGTTTTAATTATTAAAATTATTATTGTTATTTTTTTCTTGTTAATAAACATTATAATTTAATATTAAAATCAATTCGTGGAATACATGTTTGCCTAATTTTCGTTTTATTAGTAGTTGATTGCAAAATATTATTGATTAATATATATAATAACCCTTTTATGGCCATCGGGCACATTTTGCCACGTTTCTCTATTATTTTTTTTTTGTGCACAATTTTTGGTTATTTTTCGACACAACAAAAGATATTTATCATTTGTTGCCAGCGAAGTTTTTAACAAAAGCAAAAGTGAAGTGGATTTTTACTCGACTTATTTTTTCAACTGCAATTTCCAGGTATAAGAGAAGAACACCTTTTAAGAGAAAGACAATTGTTTTCGATTTTTCGATTTGCAACGCAGGCAGGAAATTTAGGTTAATCTTCCTTTACCACTAACTGATCACATCTTTTCATTCGCGGAAAGACTAATAAAAATGCTATAGTTAATAATCTTCATAATAAATGTTTACTAAAAACACAACAATAGCCAATCACTACCTACTGGCAAGAAGAAACACGGGCCATAAAACCCACTGACACAATTTTTCAATCGCAAAAAAAAAAACTAAATTCAGGTGCACACACAACACAAATGCAACCATGTTCAAGGGGCAACTATTTACAAGATTAATTGCTGGCCCAAAGCAACAACAACATATACGCATTCTCACTTTAAGGGGTAATGAGCGCTGTAGCCGATATTGTGTGCGCTTAAGTTGCTGTTAAATGAAAAAAGGGATTATGGAAAACCTTTTGGAAATGGCAGAGATATGACGCAGAGTTTTTGCCTGCACTGTTTCCAAAAAAAAAAAAAATAACACTTTAAGCCTGAATGCCGTATTGACAACCAATGCTGATGGCGTAACACAGTTTACGCCTACAAGATGGCAGCACGACGCAACTGACCAATTTTTGCCACTCTTATTCTCGTGGACAACCAACAATACCCGCATATTTGCTTAAAAGTTTTTCTTTTTTACTCTAGTAAAATTACTAAAATTAGACGTAAATACATCTGGAGTGTTTTTTAACGAAATTCGTAAACCACTTGCAAGTGATTTAAAATCGTTAGTGACCTAACGGGGCGATTTAAAGTGATATTAAAATTGTTGCTAAAGCAGCAAGTGATTTAAAATCGTTAGTGCCTCTCACCCACTAACGATTTTAAAACAGCTTAAAGTGATATTAAAATTTTTGCTGCAGGAACAAGTGATTTAAAATCATTAATGACTCAGGGGAACGATTTAAAATCATTTTAAAATTCTGTTACAGCAGCAAATGACTTGAAAGTCATATTAAAATTTTTGGTACAGCAGCAAGTGATTAAAAATCGTTCGTGACTTAGTGGCAACATTTAAAGTCACAATAAAACACTTAACGGCTTAAAGCCACATGATTTGAAATCACTTTGATGAAATTTGCTTTTCGCAACATGCAGAAATAGGTCTTTAGTAGAGCTCGCAACCCCTTACAAACATCGACACCTTGAATCAATTTCTTGTATTATAACAAAAACGTTCTTCCAGTTTTTTAATGCCCCAAACAATTTATTTCCTTTTGCCTTTAAATTCTTAAGCCTTTCTTTAAATTAAAAAAAAGTTAACTTTATTCATGTACGTATTCAAGGACTGCTTGCTGTGCAGTTTTGTATAATAAATAAATGTTACAATAAATCATTGGCGCAGAAAGGCGTGAATAAAAGATGCTGTTTTATTTTGAATTGTAAAGCAACAACTTTGACTGCACACAGACACACAAAAGAAATCAGTTCAGTTAAGAAACTAAAACAAAACAATAAATTAAATGAAGCCCGAGCTCAACTTTCAATAATTTAGAGTAACTGAGTGATTGCGATACCCCAATATACGATACGGATTTTAAACACTTCAGTATATCAATTAATGATTTTTGTCATGACCATCTTTAGTAATAGGCAAAATTGTCTGACATTTCTTCTCTTACGCCGGCCTGCGATGACTGCATTAAATATCCGGCCGTTTTTCTGCAATTAAAATGTTTTAAATGCTTCACATTCGAGTGTGACAATTGCCTGTTTGATATGGAAAGGAAATGATACAATATGTCACGTAGGTTACTATTAAATGTTAAACGAGTTTGCATCTAGAATAATCAGACAGGCTAAAATTGTATGGGCCATATGCCACAGTTTTAATTTAACGCACTTAAAAGTGAACCTTAAATTTAGTGTTCCGTTAATGTGGAAATCCGCCGTTTTAATGTCTCATAAAATTTTAATTAAAAACTTTACTCCGTTGTTTAATAGATCTACAAAATCCTTGCATGTTCATACATGTAAGAAAATAAAACTTTTTGTTTATCAGGTTCTTGTCACGTCAACGTTGAGCACAATTTTGTTTTCGGCGGCATTTTTGACTATTAAATGAAAACTGACTTTGTCTATTTTGCATCATTCTTCGCGTATATGTAGGCAGACAGACAGACAGACAGACAGACGGACAGACAGGCAGACATACATACATACATAAATAGATACATAAATACATACAGACACCAACCGCAATAAGTTAAATGAAACATTTAACACAACATTAACTGACAAATGTGTCAAAAGAGCAATAAAACTGCTCTTGTACGGAGAGAAAGACAAGTATTTGTGTGTGTGTGTGTGTGTGTGTGTGTGTGTGTGTGTGGGTTTGAAGTTTAAGAAGAATTGAAAAACGTACTCGTATGTGACTATTCCTTAAGTTTTATTTAATTTGATTTCATTTCATTTTAAGCATAAGGATCTAGTTAAAGTAATTCGGGGCTGCTTCTTTTTCTTTTTCTTTTTTTTTTTGTTTTTTTTTTTTTTTTTTTTTTTTTTGTTTAGTGGAAGCAATTTTCCCATTGTAGTAAAAATAACTCTAGGGACCCAAATTGGATCTATCCAAAATAAAAAAGGCCAAAAGCCTCAAACAAAATCTTAAGTTTCTTGTTTAGTTTAAGTTTGTTAAATTCATGCAAACTTGAACACTAGATTCATATTTTTTGCTCTTACTTTGGGCCTGGCATGACCGCAAACATCGGCAAAAGAAATCGAAACCAATACACATATACAGACGCACTTACACCAGAGCACACACGGACACGGATAAAAGGTACAAAAATGCACCACAACGCCCGCTGAATAGTTGGGCGCTTTTGAGTGCAGCCATTTGAATGGGAGTGTAAACACTTTTTGCTCGTAGACAAAACGAATGAATGCGGTTTTTGTTATCTTTCTACTGTTTTTTGTTAACTGTTTTGTTTGTTTAGCGTTCTTGTTGTATGAACGAGTATGTGGGGAGAACGGCACAAGTTCAAGGACGATTGCTGGCTTGGCTTTAGATCATGTTGGTTTATTTATTCTGGTTGTGTGTATTTGTTTACGTGCAAGTGCATTAAATTTTTTTGTTTTAGTAAAAACGTGCTCAAGCTTTAAACTAAATACAGATGGGGAGAATTATAAATTAAAATTTGCTACCCAACTCATACAAAAATTCACTGTGGGCCAGTGGAACGACTAAGAATCTAAAATTTGTTAATACAACAATAATGAAAAAAAACAAAACAGCAGAGATAATACTCGAAGAAATAATCCATTAAAAAAAGAAACGACAGTAGAGAATACTCGAATATATTATTTGTAGAATTTGTTTTTGACCCCAATAAATTATCTGTTGAATTATTTCTTAAGAAAAAAAATTTTTTATAGTCCATAAATTTTTTATAAGAAGTTCCTTCAGAATATATTTTCCATGAAAAATTTCTAATAGCACATAATTTTATGATAAATTTTCTGCCACCAATTAATTTTTTTAAAAAAACAATTTCAAAGGTGTTTTTTTTTTGTAGACAATTTTTTGTTGATAAAATTCTTAAGGCTAAATTTTTTTTTTTTTTAAATTTGTTATTCCAATATCGAATTATTTTTTTATTTACAAATTTTTTATCAATATTTTGCCGATAAATTTTTTTTTAATAATTTTTTTTGCCAAACATTTTTTTATATCGATAAATTTTCTAAAAAAAATTTTTTATTTATATTTTTTTATTACTTTTGTATAGAAAGTTTTTGCTTTCGATGATTTTTCTACCCAAAATTTTGAATTTACAAATTGCCAATTTGTCAATTGCACAGCGAAGCAAATTGTTCGTAAATAGAACGGAGACGTTTTTGTTGCTCCTTTCGAGGGTTCCTCATACTAGTGTGGGCTTGAAAATGTAATAGTGCCACTTTTGGCTGGTTTGCTGGAATGGGTTGTCCAGTTTGTTTATGTATTTTTTTTCCATCCACAGTCACATCGAATTGCAGCGAAACTGGTTGCCATGAAGTCTTTTTTGTTTTGGTGGTTGTTGCTGGCAAAACATTTGTGTCCTTTTTTGCAATTGTCTAATCGCTCTTTTTATGTCGCTGGTAAGTGATGACTTGTAAACTTTTTGCATACTTCGCATTTGATTGATGCTCAAAAGGGGGATGTGAGCAACAGAAAAAGTATTAAAAACAAAAATGTTTGATGACTTGTTCCAATTTCAATGGCTGCTGAAGTTTTTGGCGCATTTTATGGTTCAGATAAATTAAAGAAAGAAAGAATTTAAAGTTATTTTTTATCCAAATAGAACAAGGATTTGTGTTTTCTCAGCGCTTAAGGGAATTTCAAATATATTTTTGGGCACCATACGATGTACTGTCTGTCGCAAATTTGTGCCAAATGCTGATATATTTTTAGCCAGTAGCAATTTTTTAATAAATAAACAATTATTACATGGACATCCATTTTGTTGTAGTTGAGCAATAAACATTGTCCAGAAATAAACCTGATGATTCTCCAGGACATTCTAATTCCTTTCATTCTCGAATTTAGTTCAAGGAAGACTGGCAGTCTCTCATATCCTGACTTTTAAATAACTTTGAACTCATGAATGCCAAAACAGGTAAAACGAAACAAACCTTTTATTATTTTATATTTCATTTATTTAAAATTTATTAAATTGCAAAAGTTTGATACACGAGTACTCGAAAGAAAACATATAGATTAGAGACAAAAATTATAATTTGTTGTATAAATTCAAGCTATTAAAACTGTAATTACATCAATTAATGCTGGAGAAAAACTCTTAAATTCTACAATTTTCTGTCAATTTATATTTCGTGGCGGGCACAAGGACAATATTAACTAAAACTGACCACAAACTCGGCATTTTTTGCGCTCTTGTGTAGCCATCGCCGCCAATATTTCATTGATCAGACCGGACTTTGATTCTTTCAGATCTTTCCATCCCTGAGTTTTAATGACATCAGCTGCATGACAGTTAATGAACTCAATTGTTCGAGCTTTTAAAAAGTCGGCGTTGCGCTGGTCGGCAAAAATAAAAGTTTCCACCGACCTTTCAACGGTCAGAGTATCGCTTAGCTTTTGCTCGCACAAAAGTTTAAGGTTCTTCAAAGCGTACATGTCAGCTGCTGCCAGCAGACCGCTGGCGTTGTCGTCCAAATTGTCTGCCTCACCGTAGTAGATAAAGCGAAGTAGTTCCTTGAACACTGCGGGCGATATTTCGTTTATTTCAACATGATTGGTCATCTTCTCTCTCATGTCGTGCTCAAACATGGCCGCGAAGACCGCACTGCGAGCAGCCAAGATGCTCTTGTGGGCACCAAACTCCACTCCATCCACCGACAGTGTAACGTCGCAGAATAGTTGATTTTCGAAGAGGTTCTTGAAGCTCTGGCACAATTTCGTTTTGATCTCTTTGTGTTGTTGGATTTCCTTTTGGTCGGGAAAATCAAACTCGTTGATCATGTACTTCACTTCGCAGAAAATCCTTATGGTATCATCATTAATTATGCTGTGCAGGCAATTCCTGTGTATAAATCTTTCGAAGCCAACTGCAACGCATGACTCAAAATTGTGTGGCGGATGATATTGGATTTTCACCTTGTCTCCGTCCTTATTCAGAAAACATATCTTAAATTTGGCTCTAACTTGTGCGTCCCGGGTGTATCTCATGTGCAGATAGGCTGAAAAATAGTCGCTGCCTCTTCCTGCTGTTTTCAAGCTTAACGCCCATATGGGACCAACAGTATTATTTGCGGTAAATTGGAAGGAAAACACTTCCTCGTAGTTTGTTTCAATGTGAGAGAAATGTTTTAGAGTCCATTTGTAGCTCAGACTAATGACTTCCAGGGACGCGTCGTATGTCTCGCAGGTTTCTTGAAATTCATCTTCTAGAACTGGATCCATCTTGCAAATTATTTTTCTTCTCAAATATAGCGTTTTACTTTGATTTGAATGCCTTTTTTGTCGGTTATAGTCGCTGGCGCTGATGTTTTTTTAAGCAAATTAATGTTGTGTTCAAGTCAAGCTCGATTTGAAGACTAACTCTTCGCTCTGAGCTCAACAGTCTTTAATACTAAATCCGGGGCCTTAAGTGTCGTCAGCTGTTTGTACCTGCCTAGAAGCGGGATCTGAGGACCTGCAATGTTGCTTGTACCTGCAGTATTAAAGCAATGAAAATAAATGTTTGTTTCGTGTTTAGGGGTGGGTTTTTCTTCGCAAATGCCGCAACACGATCAACGCTTTGAAGTGTAATCAACCAGGGTTCGTAATATGAAGAAGTTTTGGACAATAGCCGTAATATTTAGATAAAGTTAGAGTTAAACAACTTCTAGTTATATTAATTTGTGAGTTGTAAAATCGGACTGTCTGTTATTACAGTTTCGATTTTGATACAAAATACCTGAAGGACCTGCTCAACACACCCTGTGAACTTATTTAATTTGTTTATGCTCCCAGCCGAAACCTCAAGTCAAGAAGAGGTGAACTAGTTTTTCACAAATTAATGTGTCCGATTTGGACAAATAGAGTTTCGTTCAAACAAATGTAGCACGAACACATCAATCAACGGCAGATTTTGCCACTTGCAGCATAATTAACAACTGGCCTACTTCGAATTAATCTAAAGAAAACCCAAATGTGTTCCGAATGAGGGGAAAACACATATTAAAACTTGAAACCAATAACATCTACTCTACAGCACTGGACGGACACTGGCAACGAGACGAACAACGTGCAGAAGCAAAACAAAAACATAAAAAATAATGTAATCACATTTGTTTGTAAATACCAGATGCTGTCTGTTGTTATTTCCAGATACAGAAAACGTAATCTATGAGTATTTTTACAACAACGACAAAAAATAAAAACATTCTTGTTGTATTGTAATAACATGCAATTGGGCGTGTGTGTGTGCGTGTGTGTGTGCATTTTAGTTAAAAGAAGAAATGAAAACAGAATTGTTTTAAGACCAACAAAACTTAAGCAAATAGCAAATGAATACACGAGGGCTGCAAAACAAAAACTTAAAAAGGACCTGTTTCAATACCAACAGCTCGTGTTGTTGTTAAATTTTAACTGCAAACCGAATACCGAACACTTAACGGGAACGTTTTGCCTGGCGTTCTGTGTACGAATCAACCGTTCGTTTGGAAAAAAAGCAACTTATCTCGTATTTTCACTTTTCTTATTGTATTTCTATTCCAATTATTTTACTGAAACTATAAAAAAAAACCTCCAACTAAATTTCCATTTTCTTAATTTTTCATATTCTTTTAGGTTGCGGCACCAGTTTACACCCTCGAGTTAAGCATTTTTGCACTAAACCGTCCGCATGTTCTTGCAAAATATTTACGCTTCTGCATAAAGTCAATCAGACATTTACACAATAGTCGATATTACCGACAGGAAGCTAAAGCACTTACATTGGGGTAGCTCCAAAAGCAAAAATAAAACACACAAAACGAAATTCACGTTTAAACTACAGATGAGAAGAAAATCCATATATAAAATTGTTGAAATGAGTGATGAAAACTCAAGAATTAGGGCTCTTGATTTGCTATAAGGACCTTATCTGAATGCGTTGTGAGCACAATTGAACTTAAAAACGTTGCATCGTTGGCCTTGTTTAGATTAATGGGACTCATAAAGGGCAAATCTGGTTAATTCAGTATATTAGTTCCCTGGACAGCTCACAAATTGAAGCAGGTGAACAGGTCGATGGAAGATGCTCCAATATGTATGAGCCCTCAAACGACTCCAGTCAATACCACATCAGTCAGCTGCCCATCCCGGCATATGGTGTCATTAACATCTCCATCATAATGATATTTGCCTGCGATTCAATTTCCAATTACAGCCTGAAAGTTACATCCTAAACACATGCACCCCAACCGCTGATATCCTTTCTGCCAATTACACTTGGCGCGGAGGGAGTTTGAGGAAGGTTCTGCATAGTAAAATGTTGCTAGTTCAGGCTACCTCTCCACCCAAGTTACGCTACGCTGCTGTAGCCTGTTTTGGAAAACGCCCAACACAATTCCTGCCCGAAAATTAATATATCTTCAAATTTTGTTAATAAAATTCTTATAAGGAAATTTGTTACCGCCTTAATGTTCCTTTTGTATTTAAAAAAAAGTCGAAAAAAGAAACTACATGTACTTCGATGTATCCTGCAAATCAACATACAGAAGTTGTACATGATGAGTTGTACTCGCATGTAAGGGGAGGGCTCTCCAGCTCCGTAAATACTGTTAGTTCTTGTATGTGGATCGGCCACAAGATGCAAGGCAAGTTAAGGAGTTGGTCGTGCAACAGCAGCGCATATGCCAGCAACTTAACGTGCTTTCTCAGGTTTACTTTTACAAGGATAATTAGATATAATTATGGAATAGTAAGTCCAATAAACTGTAAAATGATTAAGCGTGTAAAGAAATACTTCTTTAACGAAATATCTCATAAATTATATAAATTATTTTATAAAAAGCAAACAAAGCTCTGTAGATTACAAAAAATGATATTTTAAATTAATTTTCCCCAAAAAACAAAATATCTAGATTAATTTAAAGAAAAAGTAGTCAGTTTTTTATTACAACTACATATTTGTGAACTTATTATTATAATTTAGTCATTTGGCAGTTCTTAATTCATAAAAAAATATTTTGTAAAACTACTGTAATTGGAAACTTAGTCTTTAAGCTTTTGGGGGGTGACTCAATGCCGTTTCACGGCCGCCAAAACCAACAATTGTGGCTTTTTGTGGCGAAAAACAGCAAGTGTCAGTTAATTTTGTTTATTTATAATGGCTAAACAAAGACTCCGTTATTTGCTTAAACTATGAAAGCAAAATAAGCACATAATCTGAGCAGAACCGAAAGCACTTTTTTGCTACTGCTAAAAACCCTTCAGAATGTTTCAAAGCGCAAATGATCAGGGCCGCGGCATTTACTTAAAAAAAGCAACACTTTTCTGTCCAGTGCCACTTGCTTTCTGCAAATAAATCGAACTTTCTGTCTAGTTGCATTTTGCGATATTTCGCCTAATTGCGCTAATTTGTGATATGAAAATTATTCCCACCCTAATATCAAATAATGTTCCTTCAAACCCAAACAAAACAAAACAAAACATTCTTTTATGAATTTGACACATATTTGTTTGCTGCTCTTAAGTCTTGTGGGTTTTTGAACGCATTTGACGTCGAACTGTGTTTTGTTTTGCCTCTATCTCTAAAACAACATGATGAATTGGCACTGGAACTAAAGCATTGGATCTGTGATTTTGTGGCAACCAAATTGTACAACAGTGTGATGGTATCTAATTGATAAATGCCAAACGAATAGAATCATTGATGCGTTTGTGTGCATCATGTGGCAAGATACTCGTAATTTATTGGTTATGGCAAATTTTCACCAGACGAATTACCGTTAACACATTCTTGTATAGTAACAACAAAGTGTATTATTCGCTGCAAAGCTATAAAAATAACAATAAATATGGCTTTTTTCCAGCTGTCTAAATGGCTAAACTTTGTAAAACGTCTGAGAAATATTTATTTAAATTCTAATTGTTGTTTTTTTTTTGCTTAAGAAGTTGAAACGTATTTGCCGCACGTACACAGACGACTAGGGCGGCACTTTCGCTAATGTGTAACATGTAGACAGTTGGAAAACACATATTATTTCGTTTCATAAGTGTAATAACTCTAACACAAATAAGACATTTACAATATCTAGCGATCGAATTCACCAGCGGACACAATCTATTATATAATATAATATAATATAATATAATATAATATAATATAATATAATATAATATAATATAATATAATATAATATAATATAATATAATATAATATAATATAATATAATATAATATAATATAATATAATATAATATAATATAATATAATATAATATAATATAATATAATATAATATAATATAATATAATATAATATAATATAATATAATATAATATAATATAATATAATATAATATAATATAATATAATATAATATAATATAATATAATATAATATAATATAATATAATATAATATAATATAATATAATATAATATAATATAATATAATATAATATAATATAATATAATATAATATAATATAATATAATATAATATAATATAATATAATATAATATAATATAATATAATATAATATAATATAATATAATATAATATAATATAATATAATATAATATAATATAATATAATATAATATAATATAATATAATATAATATAATATAATATAATATAATATAATATAATATAATATAATATAATATAATATAATATAATATAATATAATATAATATAATATAATATAATATAATATAATATAATATAATATAATATAATATAATATAATATAATATAATATAATATAATATAATATAATATAATATAATATAATATAATATAATATAATATAATATAATATAATATAATATAATATAATATAATATAATATAATATAATATAATATAATATAATATAATATAATATAATATAATATAATATAATATAATATAATATAATATAATATAATATAATATAATATAATATAATATAATATAATATAATATAATATAATATAATATAATATAATATAATATAATATAATATAATATAATATAATATATAGTTAATGATTTGGACCTCATTTGCTAACATACATATATAGATTTTATTTAATTCCTTCATTAGTGTAGTCTCAAGCTTCTATTCTCTCGGTGTATGCATTTTTTTCTCAGGGTATGTACTTATACAACTGGCTTCATATTGTTTCCCAATTGTGGTTTGTCTTAGAAAACCAATAAAAACAATTTGTTGCAAACAACACACTCGCCTACATATACGGCCATATACGTTTGTACATACATATGTATGTATAACGTTCTGGGGTTTTGTGGCTACTTTTGGCCACGAAAACATTCATAACTGCTACATTCATCTGCACAAACTATTTCGTTTTCTTTCTCTAAAACTTGTTTCTTTCTTAATAACGTGCCCTGCTTAATATCTATTTGCAAAGTTTTTCTTTTCTTTTCGTTTTTGCTTTTATGTTGTACTCGTAGTACAAAAGCAAATGCAAGTAATTCAATTAAAAATTTTGCTTTTAACTTTTATAAAAAGAAGATTCTTTCTTGGAAATGCAACTTCTTGTTGCTTGTTAAAAGTTACTTTTCTATTATTAGTTTTCAACATTCACTTGCAATTAAACATATTTAAAATATTATGGTTCTGTATAAATATCGTTACCTTAATATAAAAAGGCCCTATTTCGAAAGATATACCAACACATCGTTAGTAAAAAAATTAACGTGATCCGACCCGAAAATAACAAAAATATAAGCAGTTGAAAAAGGTTTGGCGACTGCAAAATTATCATTTATATTAAGTTTTTTCTCTCTCCTGAAAAGTTAGGAAAACGTTACTTAGGGCCTTTCTATATTTCAGTATCGATATGTATGTAGGTATGTCTATGTGAATGCGAGTGTATGTAGTACAGCCCTACATGATAGATATTTTTCTCAGTAATAAGAAAATGGCTAATTTCTTGCTGAAATATGAAATAGTCAATTTATTACTAGTGAACAAATTTCTATCTGTTATATTTAAAATTTTGGGCACAGAAATTTGTTAATTGATTTGTTATTTTGTTTAAATTAATATGAAATTAATATTACATTTTACAATTTCATAGTTTCTGTTCTGCGTCTAGGAAAATCATAAGACATTCACCTGGAAATTCGCAAAATATCTTCGATTACGGATAAGACATTTTCAACTGATGCTTAATAACTCGTGACTTATCCTTTGAAATGCCATATGGATTTGTGACCTTTTGGGCTGTTCATTAGGAGCGCATTAAATAAATCCTATTAAAGAAGTTCAGCAAGCGAGTCTTCAATCCAATCGCATTCGTGCAACTTCATATTATATTTTGAGTTTTTAAAAAACTAATTGATAACAAAAAATCTGTCTTCTTCTTCTAAGGATATTGTCGCAGTGGTTTTCATTCACCGTTAGGGGAAGTCATTTATTTTTTTTTTTTGTTTGTATTCTGGTCTGCTTTTGGCGATTTGCATAGAGATTTTCCAAACATTCGTCAAAGTTGGAAACTCTTAAGCTGTTCGGTCTTCTTTGAAAATTTTAATAACCGATTCACGCTGGAAAGCACAAGCAAATGCCGAAAAGCGTATGTTTTGTCAAAGCTAAGACTTTTAAAAGAGAGGAAAACACTATAATGAAAGAATAAGCTGTTGAAAAGGCCAGAAAAAATAGGGGAAAACTCTGGGATTTTAAGCGATTTCAAGCATAAACTTCGTTGAATGTGGAACGCAGATTTGGCAGTTGAATAACTGCTCCAAAGATAAAAATATTAGAACTAAACTATTCAAATTTGTTTAATAGAAATGATAGTAAAATGTTTGAACTGATTTTAATAAAATTTATAATACTGGCCCCTTTAAAAAAAAGCAGCAAAATTTAAATAAGTTTCTTAACCCATCCAAGACTTTTCCTAACCAAATTCTCTTATTAAATTCAAAAGATTCCACTCCTCGATTATGCGTGACTCGATGAAAGGCCAGGAAATACAAATTTTGTTCTTTATATCGATTTAATTTATTCCAGTTTTTTGTGTCGTTTAATCGCGGTTAACTCTGCTGTTCGGATGGACCAATTACATGCAATTCGAATATGTATTCACACGGCGAGTCAGAACCGTATACACACATACATGTGTTAATAATAAAGTGAAAAAAAAAATTTATATATAAAAAAACTATTCAAAACTGGTACCTCGTTATCTGAAAAAATCGATTATATGAAATGCTATCGGTCTAAATAAAAAAAATGGGCTAAAAACTTGGGTTACAGCAGATTTACACAAATTCTTTAATGATTTTCTTCTTGTTGGTGAGTAAAAATTGTTTTCCAGAAAATTCACCAAAAAGCCTGTGCACCAGCACCGGGAAGTTTTGAGTTGGTCGAGACTGCAGGAACTTTAATAATGAGTATCGTGGTTGGGGCCGACCAACAGTTCCTTATTGTGTATTAAATATTCTAAAGAACTTTTTAGGGGAAAACAATTTAGTTTCAGCACAACTTAAATTTGAATTAAAACCGTTAAAAAAATATTGCAAAAATAATTGTTTTTTATATAAATAAAAGTTTTTCTTAATAACAAACATTTTTAAGTGCAGCATTTAAAATGTTCAACTACAAAGTATTTTATTTTCCATCCAATCTGCCAACTTTCCGCATAAACGTCACGTAATGTTTCCGCAAATGCCCCAGTTTTATATATAATTGTACGGCCGCAAACTTCTCTTTCACGTTTTCGTATTAACCACATTTACATAAGCGTTTAGAAAATCCAAATAGCTGGCAGAATAATTGCTTCTTCACACAAGTCATGAGACATTGTTGTTAATACTGCATAATAAACCGCCGAAGGATAATTATTGCACAAACCAGGCGAATAAAAATCACCGGAAGTGAAAATGTTGCGTACAGTTTTTGATTTTGCTTTTAAGGTCGCAGTCTGAATAAGGGCCGCAGCAAAAGGAAATCTACGTGATTATTACTTACATATATTTATCGCTTATCACCTCAGGTAAATAATTAAATTTAACTTTCAACCTTTTAAAATGATTTTAGTGGTAGCGGTTGTAACACTTTTAGCTGGTCAAAAAAATTACTAAAATGCGCAAAAATGTGCTACTACCTGCCATTGTTTTATCTTTGTTCTTTACTTGCAGAAAACCAATTCAAGGACAATTTCACTACCCTATTTTTCAATGTTTGGCGAAAACTTTAGGAAATTAGCCTGAAATGCCAAAAGTAGATATAACGATCACGCAGTTTGTTTTTTGCGAGAAAAAAAAAGCCAGTCTTTCATACGACGATGTTGCAGGTAGAGTTGATATTGACGATCCTTAAGCCAGGCACTTATACACACACACACACACGACCACAAGCCTCCGATCGACTTTAGACCACCAATTTAGAATATAAGCAGCGAAAGCATCGACTGAGGCATTAGTGTTTATAGAAACTCGAGCGGATCAACACTCTGAAACAATCAGTGCCTTTTGTGATTTTGAAAAGTTATTCGCCAGCAATAATCGATTAATCGTTTTCTATGCATAGAATGTGTTCGTGTGGCCAAGATGTATTCAAAGAAGTCAGCGAAACGCATGACTACCACCTGGAAGCCAAGAAACTCACCTACAAGTGGATTTTAACGTCCTCTTCGCTGGCCACAGCCACTTATCGATGTCTCTTTTCACCAGAATTTCGCACGCAATCAGATGTCAAGCCCACATGGCGCATAAGCTTGACAAGCCCCCACCCCACCTGCAAGTATTTCTCCATGTGTTTAAGCATGAACGCCAGCCCGACTACACAAGTAAGAGGCCAATTTAAACTTTCTCTGCTAAACGATCAGGGCGAGGAGGTGAAAACGAAATCGAAGCCAACTTTTAATTTCGAAAAATGCATTCCAGTCGGTTTCAAGAAGTTCGCCAAGAAGAAGTTCTTTTACAGCCTAGCAAGGCACCATTTGACCGTCCTTTGTGAAGTGAAATATACGATTAACCAGTTTGATTTCGCCATACCAAAACACGTTGTGCAATCCAAAGTGATCCAAAATGAGCTGCAGCAGGATTTCCAGAGCCTCTTGGACAATGAAAAGTTTGCCGATGTCATTTTGTCCGTTGATGGCGTGCAGTTCAGAGCCCATAAGGCCATTCTGGCCGCTCGTAGTGATGTGTTCGCTGCCATGTTCGAGCACCAGATGCTGGAGCGTACCACTAATCATGTTGAAATAACGGATATACGGCCTGAGGTATTCAAAGAAGTGCTTAATTTTATGTACAATGGCAGTATAAGAAACGTGCAAGAAATGGCCATTGATGTCATGGCAGCAGCCGACAAATACAATTTGCTAACGCTGAAACATGTGTGCGAAGAGAAGCTGTGCGACAATCTCTCCGCCGAGACACTGGTGGAGACGCTAGTGGCTGCCGAGCTGCACAATTGTGAGGGCTTGAAGGCTCAAGCAATAAATTTCATACACTCGAATGCTGCTGCCGTTACTAAAACCCAGAATTGGAACTATTTGCAAAAGTTCTATCCCCATTTAGCCATGGAGCCGAACCAAGCGACTAAAACTTCAGTCAGCAAAAAGTTTAAAAACATAGAGGGTTAGCCCACTTAGTTCCAAACTACACGCAAGCGAGACATAGATTTTTTTTTTTGGAAAAACTACAATAATTAACACCCGAAATGTTGAATTCCAAGTGTGTATATTTGTGGCGTTCTGTCCATAACAGCTTAAGTGGACTGATGGATGCTATAAAGTTTTTCACATGATCGAAAGAGCTTTTCTTGCAGTTTTTAATTTGTTTTTGTATACAGTTTTTCATGGCAGTAACTTTTTAATTTAGCCTTATCGCCACTTAAGCTGTTAGTCTAAAACGCTGCATATATTTAAAACAATTTATCTCCAGCTTCTGTTAGATATACAATATTTATAATCATGCTTGTGCGTTTAATATAATAAATAATTAAAAAATATAAATTAACTTAAGTGTTGTTTTGCTTTTGTGGGCGGGCAAAAGGGTAATAAATTTGTTCGACTCGTTCAAAAATAACTCCAAAACATAAAATGAAAAATAAAAAAAAAAAACGGTGCAAAATTCTGCCACAAACTTCAGCTTCACACTTAATGGGACAACCCTAAATATGAGAACTCACGCTCATGCTCTATTTCTGTTATTTTTTTTAGATAATTTTCAGATAAATAAATTAATTTGCACTGACAAGAATAATGCTGTGATTGTCACAAATCAAATGTGACTAAACAATTTCACTGAAGTCGAAATTTGTCTACCAAAAATATTCGAACAATATTAATTTTATGAAGTGACTTATTGCTGCGAGCGAGGGTACACGAGAAATCTCTACGCATGAACCGCAAAACAATGCAGCTACCTGCAGCAAATCTGTCGAAAGCGAACTATAATGGACTCTTGTCGTTTAACGCATTATGGGCAAAATTCGCTCTCAGGAGATAATTCAAATCACTTTTAAATAGTTTTCTTACAAAAACCTTCTTTTTTTTCAATACTGAATGAATGAGAATTAGAGGAGAAACTACTTTATTTCTTTCCCGTGAGAATCGTCATACAAATTTTTTTATACTATATTTTTTATAATTTATACGCTGCCAGAAAAATCTAAAATCTCCATTTTGATGGGAAACAGTAGTTTGATAAACTTTTCGCTATTCGCACGAAAGTTTATAAATTTTTTTGGGCAGCACCACGCCCACTTGATATTAAACATTAGATATGAGGTGTGCTGCCTTCTTGCGGTATAAAGAAACAAACCTTCCACAATATGCTGCGACCCGGCTGGTCGTGTGAAGCATTTGTTTGTGCTTGACGAACCAAGAAAACAACAATAATAAATGTATGTATGAGCGGGTGCGGGTGCGGATGTGTACGGAATAAGGACCTGAGTTAGGACACATTTTGTCTGCTTTAAGCACACTAAATACATACAACCTACATACATGCCTACATGTAAAAGTAAATCCCTTATGGTGCGCAAAGCACTACACTTCGTCTTTAGCCCTTAAATTACCTGTGTCGACTGCCGAGATAAGCAGCAGGCAGGCAGGCAGACATTCTAAAAAATGTGTTTTTTTTTTTTTGTTGCTTTTACTTTACTTCTTACGAATGTGTGTATGTATGTAAATATTTTAAAAAGTGTCAAAAGTAAATTTAAATATTTTTCGATTGTGTGCACTGCCAACATACTAAATAACTCGATAAGAATATTTTGCAGTATATTTCTTTCTATATACAGTGACTAAAAGTTTTAGTGGGACACTTCACATAAAAATTTAGTAAATATATTAACTCAAAGCAGCATCTTAAACTAAAATTGTAGACTAGAGATTGTAGATTTATTCATTATTTATTTGTAGAACAAAACAAACATTATGCCAAAAAAAAACTTCAAAGTAAAATAATGGGCGGAATGAAAAGCTCTATTGAAAAAGTAACCAAAATAATATTATATGCAGAAGTTATTATTATTTTAGCGGAAGCCCTTTTTGCTATATCAATTGATTCAATTGCCTTCAATTGATTTGGCATCGATTCAACAAGTCTACGACAATATTACGGCCATATCCTTAATCACTCCTTCTGTAGAGCAATAATCCAGTTATTTTTGTTATATATCTTTTTGTCAGTTTTTGTGGCTTTACTTGGCTACTCTAAAGCAGCCAGTTGCTGACATTATTCGCCCAGTATTTGAAATTATTTTAACAGTTAAGCCCTAAATTTCGTAAGACGATTACGCAGAACGGTATTCGTAACATAATATCTATGCACCATAATTCCTTCTTCAGCATGAGGGTTACGAGGTCCTGCTGCTAAAAACAAATATATAAAAATTAGAAAATATATATGAAATACATATAATAGAAAATTTGGTTTGTGTGGCATTACAACTTTGCGTCACTGTACATTCCACCTACTTGAATTTGTTTGTTTGGCTTGGCTGATAGTAAAATTTATGTGGCAGTGCCTTAAGTTAAGGAAGATATGGAGCAAATATGGAGAAAACTAAAATGTAGTACCGTCGGCATATTTTATTTAGGAAAACCATTTTAACAGGAAAGCAGCACAAAACAATCATATGCCAAATTATTGCCGGGCCTGAAGTTGTAGGTCCATAAAAAATATAATTAAAAATCCCATTTATTGCTTAAGTGTAAAGGGTAAAAGCCACCAGATATGAAGCGTCAGCAGTGGCAACGCTACCTGCTGCACGTAAAGGGTTGTTTTCCGCAAATAACAAATTTTAGGTTTTATTAGTACCCTTAATTATTATTTACATAATTATTGTTAAAATTTGCAGCTAATTTCCAACAAACACATTTTGCCAAATATTAGGATATTTTTACGTAAAATAATAATGACCTGGCTAATCCGAAAAAGGTGAAAGGCGTAAAGCCATTTTCAACCTTTTTTTAAATTAAGCCATAAACAGCTAAAAGAGGTAATAAACAGATTTTAAGAAATTCAATTGTTTTCTGGAGACGCTATACTCGTACATACAAAGGACGGGCAGTCAAACAATTAAAAAGTGTTCTTCGTTCTAAAATGCCAGAAAAGGGATCAATAAACAAAATACCTGAGTCAATAAACATATTAACTGAATCAAAGAAAAATACCAAAAACAAAAACATGACCAAAAAAATATTTCTTCATTTGGCGAATTATTTGTGCGAAAATGTGCGAAATAAATATCGCAAATATAAACTGTGAGCTGATAGATGGTAGCAGCGGCCGTGAAACTGATGCGAGTCTCCCTTCCAGCTTTAATAGCTTTTAATGACGAACGAACTTGAAGGCCTGATTACGTGGCTAAATAGTAAATGCAGAACAACTCTTCGATTCTGAACCTGTGGGACAACGCATTAGAGGACGCCCACGGAGCAGATGGCGCACACAAGTGGAGAGGGACCTCAACTAACTTGGTGTGCAAAATTGGAGGACGCTGGCTAAAGACCGTGCCAGCTGGAAAAGTTTGTTGGTTGAGGCCCAGGTTCACCACGGACTGTAGCGCCAAAAGAAGAAGAATCAATATTCGATATTTTCTAAGTTGTGGTGGCGTCACCACGAAATGCACTTAGACCTGCTTAAGTCGTCAAATGAAAACGCATAATTACTCATTCTTGACTATTTCTTTACATTCCTATAGTATTCCAAGTGCGTAAGAAGTAGCCGCCAAGTATGTTGAACGCTTGTTCAATATTTCGGCTACTTTTCCCTCTTTGCACAGTGAGGCCACAATTATCCGTGTTTCGCTTCATGGGCAAGAAATATATATCTATTTTGTTTTACATTGTTTTAATTTTTCTCCTATTTTTATATCGGCCAATCGTGATTACCACTATTATTGAGCACTGCAAGCTTTTTTTTTTACTGCTGGTTGAACAATTAAATGCAATTCAAATATGTATTCCCACGGTGAGTCAGAGGCATGTGATTACATGTGTTAAATTTAGTTTTATTTTGCAACTTAAGCAGTAAAATTTATCGAATAGTTGAGGTCTCACTGTAATTAACACTAAAAGTAAAGATTTGTATAACATCAAGTCAAAGACAGATTTCTTGATACTGTCTTTCGTTCAATCATATAACAAATGCATTATTTTACGCCTATTCAATCATTTTGCAAATTCTCTTTCGTAAAATTGATGAAGTTTTCAATGCGTTTAAGTTTTAAACATTTATTTAAAAAATAATATAGACATACACACATACATACACATGTACATATTTGTTTATTAAAGGAGAGACGATTTTTTTTCTTTGTAACATTTTACATCTGATCAAAACGACAGGCAAAATGTGATTTATGAGAAAGACTGTCAGAACTAAAATTTATGTACAATTTCATTCATACTTGTCAGTAGAGGGGAAAACCAACAAAAATAATATATCCACATATTTAACTCCTTCTTCTCTGGGATTCAACAATACAATGGAAATTTAAAGATGAATCAAAAGAGAACTTTATGTTTTTGTTGTGAATTTTTCTTCTTAAAATATTTGACAATTTTCAAAAGTGAAAGACTTTTTTGAAATATGCGGCGCTTTCTTAAGGTTTCTAGAGGCACCAGCAAGCAGACCTCTTCTCCATTGCTGGACGCTGAAGGTTGTCATCGTGTTCAGCGGGTGATTGTCATTCGCTTCGGTTTCACTAATCATTCACTGCTGTGCAGGTGATCCTTGATCTATAGATGCCAGTTGGCCTCCAAGATTAACAGCCAACATGACTCGAAAATTTTCGAATAATAAAAAAATATTAATTTCAAGTAATAAATAACAGTTATTAAAACAGTCATAAACTATTATTTTAACAACACAATAATAATAACAATAAACTGGAAAAGAATAACAATCAAAGGAAATGAATAACAAATAAATATAAAATAATATATTCTGTGATAATATGATTTTTTTTTAATATATTTTGCTTAATTGGTCCCCACAACAAAACAGCATTTTTGATGGATTTTATAAATTCATTTCTGCAATTAATTTATTTTTACACAAATTTAAAGCGATATAAGAAATGTTGCTAATTTCTAAAAACATAAAATATTGGTTTCGTCACTTTGGCTTCTTGAAACTAGTAAATTATTTTTAATAAGAAATATTTAAATATTATTTCTAAGAGCTGTTCGCAGCCAGCATTTGGCAGACATTTATGGCCTTTGAAAGCATTTTTTTTTAAATTTTTTAAATTAAAAGTTGGATTAACCAGTGAAGACGCCACGAATGTTGCCAACTTGACTTGACACACAAAATTATCGCTATTTCTTGTAATAAAAATATTTGCTCATCTGCGGAACCAAAATTTTAACTTATATTTCCATTGATTCAGTAAATCAGCTAATACGCAACTTTGATGCCTGTCTATCCATTCAGCCGCTCAATTCAAGTGACAAACTAAATTTATATAATAAAACATAAAATTTGTGAAGTTGTTGCAGGTCTCGTTATTCCAAATATACAAGTGGTCGCGAAAAAGCTGCGCTTATTTGCCCAACTAGATAAAATTCAAGCCACAAATAGAACAGCTGATTGCCGTCTGCGGTCGCTTACCGTCTACCTTGGCCTTGCATCTTAAGTCTTAATGCGATTTAATACGACTACGACTACACCAGCAGTACAAGTTTTACATCATTGTAGGTGCTACTGAGTGCCGGTTCACAATCTTCAACTTTTATTGCCCACCTTTTGTTTTTTTTTTTTTTGGGGAAGAAAGAGACACAAAAGCCACCAATTATCATCACTCTCCCCCAAAATATAAGCTTGAACAATGATGTGTGTGAACGGGCACTTGGTAGCTCTAATCTTAATTATTTATTTATGACTCTCTTACTGCGAACGTGCAATTCTATTTCACAAAAAAACAAAAACCAAAACTTCCAGAAAAACATATTAGATTTGTCTCCTGCATGACAACCGTAATGTCGGTGCTTATTGTTTTCCTAAAATAATGATGCACATCCTGTTTTTGTTTTCCATTTAATGAACATGATGAACAGCAACATTAAATCTTGTTGTTTGTTGTTGGCTTTAAACAATACGATCCGGTGTTTAGAACGTTGTGTGTGTGTGTTTGTGTGTGTATGTGTGCATCGAAACAGGAGACTGTTTCACAAACAAGTGATAAATGTGTTTTAGACATACATTTTTGTATGTGAAATATTTTAGGACGAATGCTGGTAATCAATCGTAAGTAAAAGTTCTCAACTCGGCCCACACACACACACACATACATATTTACAAAGCTTTGACAAATTATGACTACTGGTATGAACGCATGACTTATTAAGTTAAAAGCAGATGGAGGTAGAGTCGGCAAAATAAAATTTTATATTACGATCCTTTTAGGCGGAGGCACCCGGAAAGTCTTAGTCTAAGTACTGTGGAAGCCCGCCATGGCTCTATATCTGGAGGGATATTTTTTCAAACCCCAATTGCGCTGTTATACTTGACTTGAGGATGACGCCGGCAATAGGAGACTGTTCTGAAAATCACATGATTTCAAGTCACATGTGCTTTTAAAAGCACCTATATTGCGATGTTCACACAAACAAACAATGAAACAAAAACCTTGATTCGAAAGAAAATTCATTTTTGTAGCAGAAAAAGTCGCACAATCACAAAATTTTATGCACAAAATTCTTTTATGATTTCAAATCACTTTTATAAAATGTGAGCTTCAAAACAGCTTCGCAGATCTTGAAAAAATATATTCTGCGTGTTCTTAAGCAATCGAATGAGAATTGAGCTCCTACGAACAAAATTACACAATTTTGCGTTGTTCGTTTCATATAATTCAATTAATATGGCATAAATTCTTGTGATTATGCCGGCTGCTGGCTGCGCTTTGGCTGAAAAAAAGAGCTGCAGTCAATAAATTTCCGAAGAACAATTGAAAAAAAACTAAACGGATGTTTTTCAGCGGAAACGTTTGTTGCCCCTTCTGTTGATATTGTTTTCGTTTATGCGTTTGTAGTTTTTATTGTCAACTTTTTATTCGTTTATATGTTTCCGTTTACAATCTTTTTTTGTTTGGTTTTTTTTATTACAATCACAATGAAAAATGCACAAGAAAATGGGTCCGGTTTTCCATACTTTTACTTCGCCCACTTTGTTTATTTTTAATATACAATCGCTTGCAGTGGGTTTTATTATTCAGCTGAAACGTTTTTTTTCAGTGCCGGCAATAAAATGTGATACATAAATCATTGCAGGGCTTTGGTATTTCCCATTTTGTAATTGTTCCCCTACTTGTTATTGATGCTGTTCTATTTTTTTTTGTTTTTTTTTTTTACACTAAGAAAATAAAAACGTAATTTTTATTTTGATTTCTTTTAATAGATGTGAAGAAATATTAATTAGACAATAAAATTTGTAGAGCAACAAAAAGTCAATTAGAATGAGATAGAATCAACTGAAAAATCTTCGAAAATGATTATGGGCCATTTTGCATTCTATTTAACGACAGACATATTCTACAATTTTATTATGTACACGAGTACGTAAAGAATAAAATGCTTTTAATTGTTGACCGTGATGTTGATGTGGTTGTTCAAAATTATAAAATTAGCCAGCACTCAATACAGATTTGTTAAAAACTGTTTTTCTTTTTTTGTCTTAGTAAGTTTTCGTTCTTCTTTTTCTTTTATTTATAATAATAATAATAAAAACACCCAAAATTTCAGGATTGTTAACTAGTGAATAATTATAATTGTAAAAACTCCTCCTCTGGGATGGCACCTGCCAACTCCTGACTACGAAGTTGTTAATAACATATTTGTGTTGCCGCAATCATACTAGAAAATGCCTCCATTGGCTTGTACTTGTCGCAGCTGTTCAGAACTGGCACTCGTATTTTTATTCTATTGGTTATAATTCTGATTCTATTCTGATGGTTATAATTCTTATTTTATCTTAGCATTTAAGTATTTTCTATAAAAAAAATGTAATTTTAAGTACAACCTTAAAGCAAAATTGTCCATATGAAAGCAACATTTACTGCTTTGCCTAATGATTGTGTTGTTGTGTTGACTGCCGTATTTGAACAAATTCCAAAATCTACTCAAATGTGAAAAGTTAAATTTTATTAGATCCCATTGCGATTTGTGAATGTACAGAAACACACACACACCCGCGCGCACAGACCCCAGCGCCCACGTTATACATATAAATATTCATTTGACTCTGCCGAAATTTTTACTAGGGCCGCTCAAAAAGTTGTCGAAATTTTATGATATTACTTTGATTTTCGAATTTGATAAATTGTATTCGAAACTGTGCAATTTTTATATATATAAATATTCATTTGACTCTGCCGAAATTTTTACTAGGGCCACTCAAAAAGTTGTCGAAATTTTATGATATTAATTAGATTATCCAATTGGTAAATTATATTCGAAACGATGCAAGTTTTTTTACTATTTTAAACTAATAGTTTTGGATCTATTCATATTGTACAGTTCAATGATTGTAACGCACAACCATATTTTGCGACAATAGTATTGTCACCGTAACTGTTTATATATGTTTTATATACAGGAACCGATTTCTTCAGCTCTTGTCAGCGTACAGAAACAGAGTTCAACTATCTGGTTATAAGTCGACAACCATTTTTCGACTATATTGTGTTATATTGCTTTAAAAATATTCTCATCCCAATTCTTTTTTTTTTTTTTATTGAGACACAGTTCTTAGACTTATTAGGGCCGCTTCAGGACAAACATTAAACTCATATTTAAATACATTTAAAAAATAAAAATACCAAAACCGAGCCCGACAGTATTCTTTTTTATTCCTTATAATTATTATAATAACTATATTATTTAGTAAATAAATTAATTATAAAATAAAATTATGGTGTGTCCTGGTAAAACTTGCCATATTGTCCGTTTTGCTTTAGTACCAACCAAAAACGTTTGTATGTAGAGAAGTCATCGCCCGAATACACTTGGCATCCTTTAATCTTACACCAACCACCCATTTCGCGCTACTGGCAAACTTCTATTTCGCTTAGCGAACGTTAATATTCGTCTGTCATGAGACGCGACCTTTAAGATACTTCTGCGCCAGCCGTTTGGCTTGTTGGTGAAATATATAATTCTTTTGTGTTTCATTATAATCGACATCAAAAGAACACACATTTTTTTTTTATGCTAAAACATTGTTAATTTATCTTGTCATTAAAATAAACTTGCTTGTAAACCTTCACAAAAAGAATATCTTTGGGCACCCTCGTGAAAATTCGTTGAATATTACTGCCTCTTACCTCTGCAAGATGTGAACCAAAATTAGCATTCAAATTAAATTTGGCATAAGCTCGTTATCAGCGCTGAGTTGTTGCTGTTAATCTTGTAAATTATTGTACATACAGATTAAAAAAGAAAAGAAAAAGTTTGTTAGGATGTGATGAGCATCAGCCCTTTTAAGGACGCAAATAAAAATGCTATTTATATACAATTTCTGGGCAAAATAAAATATTTAAATTTTTTCGAGTTCATGGCAGACATAAAATCGCTAATGAAAACTAGTTGCTTTAAGTTATGAATTGCAATCTGTGTGTTAACAAATTGCTGCAATTTTTATGCTAAAATTATTTTAGTTTGCCAGAACCGTTTTTTATTCGGCCAAGTTATTATATATTGATTTTCGTTAACAAAGTTGTTTGGATGCACGCGAACACTTATTCAGGATTGAGTTATTATTACTTTTCTATATCCAATATTGATTATATGGGATAACACCCATCTGGAGTCAAGCACCACATTGATGACTATCAATTCATATAATATCAATTAGCTGTGTTGCCCACATCGCAAAATTGTATGTGCTCTGACGTCACAGGCATGAAGAACCCCATAACTAATTACTGATGTCGTTGCCGTAAGTCCAAGACTCACATCAGGCAGGCATTTGTTTTCGAATGCACGCATGTAGCTGGATATTAGCCCAAGGCCTTTCAGCAAAGTCATCCCATGCGTGTTTGTCACGCCTCTAGGATCTTGCAAGCGACATCCAATCCATTGCCTCCAAATCTTGGGCACAACTTTAAGCAACAACATTTTCAACAGATCTGGTGCTCTCTTATTGTATGATTTGGGCCTTTGCTTACTGAAACATTGGACTCAAAGTTTCTTGCGAATAGTCCGGTTGGCGGGATAATTTCAGTGACCACAAAACAGACGAAGAGCACAAAAACTCATTTGAAAATATAAATCTATTATACATCCACAGATGATGGGGCTTTAACAACAGAAACTATAACAGCCAGCTCGAGAGAAATGGCCTCAACAACTGCTGTATAAGAAATCATAAAGTCCTGCTCAAAAAATTAATCAAAAACTCAAATTCATTTGTATGCCCAACAACAAAAATGCAAATGGCAAGAATTTTATGGCAAGCAACATCAAATGTTTAACTTTTTATTTCGATTAGTTGTTAAGTTAAATGCATTAAATTACCACAAACAACACAGGCACCTTAATTTTATACAAACGCTTACGATATGAGCGCATAAGGAGTCCTTTGTCCTTGCGAACATTGAATTCCTTTAATTTTGCAAGATTTACTTAACACGCCAGTAAATTTCAACATTTACTTACGAATTAACACACATATTTACAATACTTTGGCATTGCTAAATAAATATTTATTTAGCCAACACATGTCTTTGAAACTAATTTATGAAAATGTACTTTCGTGCGTCTGCCAGTAGATGCATGTGGATGGCAAATATTTAATTAATATGTTGCAAAGAGATGGCTAATTTACATATATAAATACGTGTTTTGACAACATTCATGCGAACATATTCGTGTGGGGAGGCATATTTGCTTACGAGTACTTAAAGCCTGCTCCAGGTACAATTATAGTACCGCATAGTCCTGCAAATGCGGCAATTATTATGCGAATATTCAGTGGTACAATAGAGTTTCCAGTTTGAACACAGGACTAGTTTCGTGGGAGACGGAAGCATTCAGACTAAAATGACGCCGTCATTGAGCAAATTAACATATAGACTAAGTTGACGATCTGTCACTAAGTCAGCTGCATTCTTGTGGTTAGTTTGCGTTTTTTTTGGTCTGGCTTTATTTTCACATGAACCACTCCCAGCACCAGTCTTATAGATACTTTCCAAATGTTATGCGCCATAAACATGAAAATGTGTAGAACTTAATAAAAAAAATTAAAGAACTTTCCAAAGCACTTCGGAAAATATTCTACTGGACTATTTTCAAGAAGCATTTTTAACAAAACCATATTATGTTTCTTATAAGAATGCATATTGTTAAGGCGAACAGTCTGTTATTGTTTTCCATACAGTTTATTTTCGTCATTATTGAAAATATGATTGGAGTAAAGAATAGCATTTAAAACAGTTTTTATTACGTTTTCATGACCCCACCAAGTAGGTGTACAAGGGGCCGTTTACCATGCGGCGAGCACAGCCAGACAAATGCAACTCTGCTGGACCATTCCACGCTCTCCAACTGTATTTTATTGTGTTCTTGAACAGCTATTCCATTTCTGCGGCAGAGTCAATGATTTTTTTCTGGAATAATATGGCTGCCTACAACCATAATGTCATATTGTTACAACCAACCATATAATTCTAGTGGGTTTTGTTGCGGCAATATTTATTGCTTTAAAGCCCATCCTCTCTGCTGAACCTTTTTGTTGCTCTTTAAACATTGTTGCGCTGCTTTTTTATCTGTTTGTGTGTATTTGGGTGTTCATGAACTGGGCACATACTGGCTTAAGGCTATAATCGTATTGCATGAATACTTTTTGATGCATTTATGCATGACAGCCCCTTCAAATGTATAAATAATGAAATAATCTTAATCTGCTTATATGATTCATTAGCAAATGATGTTGGAGTTTTGCATTTTAATTTGTGTTCGGTCTTCATTTGTACAGACGATTCACAGAACCGCAAAAAGCTGGTTGGCACAGGATGGTGCATAAACTTTGAACGGTTGTAGGATGCAGGAGAAAATCCTGCAATTTGTCAGCATGAGCAATTCAGTTTGTTAAATCGATTATGTAAAATTTATTATTATATTTATAAAACAGCCGCAATTTAGTCAGCCAATTAGTGTTGAATATTACCGGCTATACCGGCGCTCAAAGCAGAAGCTCTAAGTAAGACAAACGATATTCAAATGGGCAATACCTTTATTTTGCCAAATTTCTAAACGATTTCGGAGAAAAACTGCTTATTAGATCCACAACGTATTGCGTCATCAGATGTTATTAATAGTTTTATTGTTTTTTTTTTTAACACAGCAGTAATAATTGCAAGAATTAAACACGAGCCTGTCAAAATTGAGGCTTAAATTTGCACAAGCTTCGGCTGCTGGATTTTGCCAGAAATTTTGCCAGTTGCCGGAAGTATTTCGCGAAAAAGCTTTTTGTATGGAAACAATCTTGAATTTTCCATACGGTTTTGCGTTTGTGGCAGCAAACAAATCGAAACCAATTTCTCTTCCTTCCCTTTTCTGCTCTTTTTTCCTTTTACTGCTTTCAACTATTTAGTGTTTTGCGTAACCGCATCTAAAATCATACAACATTCACTTCAAACTGAATGTGCAACAGGTTAAAATTGTTGTTCTTTGTGTGTGTGTGTGTTTTTTTTTAACAAACCGAAAATATAAAAAATTAGTTGCTAGGAAAATTATCTCCCCTTGTGTTTTCAGAAAAACAGGAATGTAAGAGAATGAATAAATTTGTACAGCCTTTGCGTATTGATACAACACATGGACGCTACTGAGCGGAGTAGCGACCGCGAAAGTGCCGAATGACACCCCGCCTTTTAAATTGTACAATATAAATTTCTTGCTGTCTTTCGGAAAAAATTCGCTTGGATCAAGTATTTAAAAAAAAATTTCTTTCACTTCTAAAAGATTAATAAGATTTTAGCAATTAAGTTATAATCATATTTTCATAAATATGTATTTATTATTGTTAGATGCAAAAAAAATTTAAATCATTAAGTTTAATCCTTAAAAAAAGAAAAAATTAAAATAAATTTGGTACAAAATTTGGCTTTAACAAATTATGGGCATAAGAACAGCAGTTCAGATAATGCAATTAAAAAACTTTAAAAATTAATACAAAAAAGAAATTTTGAAAGGCTGGTATTTGGCAGCTGATAATTTGCATTAATTTACACGCACAGCATTTATTTTAAGTTCATTTCAATTCAAAAATGTATCCCTTCAACGAACTTCACTTCACTTTATATGTAATTGTTCAACCACCTGTAAAACATTTTCCCTTCCGTCGTTTGTTTTTTTTTTTTATTTGTTTTGTTTACGAGTATTAACATTTGCCCTCTGTTGGTTAATTTCAAGGTATTAACAATTTATGTTTTGCGTTTAATGGCCAGAAACTCACTTACATTTAGTACTTCTCAGCGCTTAATTAATGCGGTTAAAGCTTCAATGTTGCCAAAAACAACAAAATAAAATAAAGTAAAAAGAAATTAGCGGAAATGTTGCTGGTTTGAAGGCAAATTAAAGTGCAAAAAAAAATTATATAAATGGCTTAAATTTAGCACACAGTTCACGGAGAGGAAAACCTCGTCTATGAGCCTTCGCTCAGGGTGAAGGTGACTTGGCAAATAGCAGAATTTAAAGCGAAAGAAAAACTACAAAACGTGGAATACTTTGAATATCTGTTTCGTTGAGCCAATTGTTTTTTTGTTTTTTTTGTTTTGGTTAAATGCAGGCCTGTAAATGGACTCATTCTTTGTCATAACATCTCGAATAAAGCAGAAATCCATATAACAATTTTCTTTTAAATTTGGATTGTTTTATTTAAAGAGTGCCGCTGGGAAGCAGGTTTTGCCATGGCGTATTCTAACAATGTGGTGGCAGCCAAATTTGTTGTGTGATTAAGACTAAAGTTAATTGCCAACACGTCCGCCAAAATGCATCCGGCAGGCATCTTGGTATTGATCATTTGTCTGAAACGTTCGGGTTGTGGTTTAAGCCCAAAATTGCAGAAATTAGCCTTTGGCAGTTCATCGTGCCATGTTTTCAGGCTTCCAATTGTCCGGCTTCCGTAACGTTGGATAATCATCGAGTGAATCTGGCTAAGGAATCGATGTTCCTTTGGGATATCTGGCTACTGACTGAAATGTTTTGACTTTTTGCGTACAGGAGGATCTCAAACAAGGGGCCTGTAATATATACTGTTTTTTGCTCGTCTATAATATACATATATCGGGTATATCATCCGATTATGCCGTCAGGTCAGGTGCTGATAAGCTGTGAACAACACACAGAAGCTTCTATGGAATACTACGCTCCAGCATGAGCGTGACATTCCACTTGTACGTTACTTTCTCCTTTCTTTAATTATTATTCCAATTCCTGAGGATATGACAAATTTGTATCAGCAGACAAAGAACAACTGCTTTGAGCTTGATTTTAGCATAAATCAAAACAGAATCACTTGAACAAAAAAACAGCTGCTAGAAATTTTCGAATCGGGGGAAGCAAAAACGTTTTTATATTTCTTGGCACAATTCAGTTTACAATAGTATTAAGCTGTCCTTAGTGACACTATGCCAATTCAAATATTTGTTAATGACAACAGCACTAAAGAATTAAAAGCAGATTTTAGGAAACAGATTAAATAACACCAAAAACAGCAACATTTAAAATTATAAAATAAAGAGATCTGGAATAGTTTGAAAGACTGTCGTATAATATAAATCAGCATAATTGATTGTTGCAACAACAACAGTGGGGAACCAAAAAAGCAAACAGATTAATTTCAACAACAAAAAAAAAGGGATTTTATCACACGACTATATTTGCATGAAACTCCGTTCTGTTCGACCAACAAAAACTTTTTATTATTTATTTCCCTTTTTTTTTAAGTTTATTTATTTAAAATTCTTTTTTTCCAGTTGAGTTCAATTGTTTGTTTGCTTCTATGAAAATGCGTCATTGTTAGTATTTTCTTTTGATTTGCACAAAAGATTCGGTCATTTGTTGTTTAAATATTTAGCAGAATAAAGAAACGATTTCCGTTCTGTTGCTCTAGTCGATTCAAGCTTTTGCCAAAATAAATAACATTTTAAGCTGTTTTAGTTTTTTGCTCGACAACAAATACATAAGAAACCAAAAACTATTATTTACTTATGTATAAAAATTCTAGAATTTGAAATATGTTTAAAAAAAAAACTCTAATATCAATAAAATGCTGATGATTCATTCAGTAGTTGGACTAAAGTTTTAAGGGCAAAAGCAGTCAAAATAAAAACTTATTGCGAAAAGATTATTTTTATGGACCATTAATGAAAATTTCCTTTAAGCTTAAAGCAAGAAGATGTGGCAAATTCAAATCATTGAACGTTGCACAACATCAATTAAATTTTTAACTCAAACGTTTTAAAAAGTAAAATACGCTTTCGCCAAATCTGAGAGTTGGCAGCGGCCATTCTTTTGTAACCATCCAGCGAAAACTTCCGTTCAAAAGTACTCAATTTAAATATTAAGAAACATTTTCGTCACTAGTTCTACTGCGGCACTTTAAGTAATTACTGCCGCTTACAATGAACAAAAGAGTGATTAATCAGAAGCTAATTATTTCAAAGCCCTCAAAACCAACAACACAAAATTTGCAAAAATCTAAAAAAGCACCTTCTGATTTTTTTATTTAAAAAAATATATTAAGCCTCGATTCAATAAAGTTTTCTATGTTTTTTTTTAACAAATCAATTTTCATTTAAGAGATAATAAATGCAATTTCTTTCCTAGAACCTCTACTTATCAGATAATAATCAAGTTGTTAGTTGACAACTTCCCAGTAAGTATCTAGAATGATATTGAAAAGTATGCACAACTGCTTATAGGTCACATAACAATGAAGTCATTACTTGATTACTTGTGGGGAATTTAGACAGGAAATAGTTGGCCAACTCATCATGGAAATGCTTCAAAAAACTATTTTACAACTTCCTGCTCAATGTGAATTTTGTCCATTCTATCAAGATGACTTTGTGCAGGCCGTCGCCCTAAGCGGCCTTGCTTACCGTTAGAGGATTCACATCCTACTCGTATATAGTTTTAACAGAAAAGATTTACTTAACACTTTTGTACATCTTGCATGAGCTTTCTAAGGCTGTAATTGTCTCACATGGACCCTCAAGAGCGAAAGATTTGGCTCTTTGGGTTTTCTTAACTGCCGGCACATACCGCTCGGCCGTAAGCCAAAGTGGCCCCTGTCATTGCTAAAAGTCAGCCTTAATACGTGACTCAGCAGCCTACATACGTTAGCATGATGCTATATCCCATACATGACGGCATCGATCGGCTGGCCATTCATAGCCACAAAAAATGTCTATAGTATCTCCCAGTGTTACGTTAGTGCTGAGTGTTTTTTGTCCTTTTGTCAGCTTTGTTGAATTGATAAAGATTTAATGGCGCCCAAGAAAACATAAAAGTCATCACACATTTTTCACAAATACAACACAAATATTTTAATACGAACATTAGCTGGCGTAAGTACACAAAGAGACTGACATGACAGAGCCGACTCTGTGAAGAACTAAGAAGCTGTGATTAATTTCGAATAACTTTGTGCGAGCAAAAAGAACATGCGAGTGCTTTTCTAAGGCTCATGAGAATATGAATAGAAAATGAAGAAACACGCGGTGAATGAGTCTATTAAATACAAGTGCAAATTTGCTTTGAAGTGCGTGGAAATGCAACTCAACTGGCATGACAGATGAATAATAATATTTAAATGCCTCTACGAATTTTAAATTTATATAAAAATTGTAAATTTTCAATTAGTATTTTTTCTGTTACAAAAATAGTAATTTTTTAGGAAGGGAAAATACGTTCACTTCTACTTATTGGTCTGCAATTTTTTTTTTCTTAATTATAAAAAAGGCTATCGAACTGCGATATTTGAATTGAAACTCAGTTAATTCGATCGGCAATGATGTAACAAATCTAAATCAAACGTATAAAGCGAAACAAAGTGACAAACAGATGTTTAATCGTTTCACTTCAAATTAAGATGCATGACTGTCTGTCATGCATGAGCATGCATAAGCATGCACCTGACTACGGACAATCTAACTAAACAAAAATATTAAAAAACTACAAAACACCGTCAGGTAAAAAACTGAACAGGAAAAAAATATGTTAGCAATAACTTTTTTGCGAGCATAAGGCCGACAGACTGTCTGAGCGGCAACTGGTAGAGCAACACATCTCCTATAAAGTACAAAAAATTATGCTGGCACTTGACTCATCAGTTGTAGAATGTTTTTGAAGTTATAGTTGGCGGTTTGTTGTATGGATGGCTGATGAAGGTAAGAGCATCATTATTTTTTCTTTCCAAAAAAAAAAAAAAAAAACGAAGAAAATCAAAATACAGAATAGACAATGTACGACTATAGTGTGACAGCTAGAAATATAAATTTAATAAAATTGATTCATGTGTTTAAAAATATTTATTTCTTGTACTTTTAATTTTATCTTAGTAAACTTTGTGAGTGCTTTGGAGGCGGCCACTAAGCAAATAGCTTCGGGGGAGGAGGAAATAAAGAGTTTTTTTTTTTTAAGTTTGTTTTTACTTTGAATTTTGCGCCATTTTATTTTAATCCATTTGCAGGTATGGGAACATCAGAAGTGGTTTGAGTCAACTAAACCCACAACATCAACGTTGCGTCTTAATTATATTAGCAGTAGTATGCTGCTTATTTGTTTGTTGGGTTATTGAGGGCTGGTATTACTGCATGCCGAATTGTGTTTTAAGTCTCTTTAGTTACGTGTAATACATTTTTGTTGTTGTTGTTTTTGTTGTTGCTGTTGTTTGTTAATGTTTGGCCAACAATATGCTACAGAACATTTATTTTTTTAATACAGTTTAATTTCTTAATTAATTAAGAGCTTAATTTGGTGAGTTTTAAAAAAGTCCTTGATTCAAAGAAAAAGAAAGCGTCCAAATAGTACACAATTTTTTTTTTTTTTGACTCCAGACAGAATGAGCCTGGGAGCTGCAAATTGGCGATAATGTGCAAATTGGCGATAATGGAAAAATCAGCTTCAGTGATTTTGGATGAATGAGCGCATCAGCAAAGGAATCGCTTAGATATGGGGTGATACTAATCCACATGAAAACGCTGCCAGCCATTAAATACGCATGAAACCAAAACATCGCTATAGACTTGTGATAACTCGACAACTCGAGCTCCCTCAATATTTAAATTTTAAGGCAAATTTAAGCCTCAACATATTTGTAAGAAAAACCAATTGGTTACTTAATGTTTTTTTTTTTTTTATTGAATTATCATATTTTTATGTGGAAATTTCTATAGTAAATTTATTGTTAGCATGACTTTTCGCAAAAAGAAAAAGTTTGCAGTAGCTGTTGCTGTTGCTGTTGCTGTTCTTTGCAACATTCACCGCTTGAATTCAATTTTCTCCAGACTATATAGAAGTGGTAGCTCAACACTCCAATGTCTGTTGGACAACTTGTGTCACTTAATGGGATTTTGTATACATCTGCATTGAAATACAGCATTTTAACATCATTCAGCAACGAATCAAATAAGTAGATTAAGATTATTAGATTATTTATATATTCACACATACATACATGCACACATACATATGCATGTATGTGCTATGAGGCATGCAGCACTTGCTGCTTGAGTTCAACATCCACAGGACTCGCATAAATATCCCATTGATTTCATTTACGTGTTTGTCTGCCAGTGTTAGTGAGTGCATGTGGTCGAGTATTTGTTCAGCTGTTAAAATCAAATAACAAGCAAATCAGTATTCAATCACAAATTAGTATTGCCCATAAACATTGACGCATGATATTTTATTGATGAGTTGCTTTTCATCTATGTATGTGTTGGAGGGCATTGTTAGGACATATAATAGGAACTGAGCGGACAGTAAAGATTTCCGAGTGCTTAGAAATCAATAACTGATGCACAAATAAACTTTCTTGCCATCAAAACTCCTTCTCTGGAATTTATAAAGCGGACTCGAATATCTCATTCTATTGTAAAACTATTGTTCTGAACATTGAGGTATTTTGCAGTAACGTGACAGTTTAAAGACATTTGCCGCTTTAAAATATTATAAATGTGTGTTGACATTACTTTTTTCCAGCTGTTTTCAATCAGACGCTGAGAGAGTGGCAAAAGAGACATTTATGGAAAGAGACATTTATAAGAATTGCGTATAGAAAAAATTTTATCACCGTTTGTTCACCTTTTTTATGACGACATGCAGTGATGCATCATCATGTTTTGCAAAAAGTCACAAAATATATATATAAAATTGAAAGTGCAAACTGCGAAGGTCATATTTTGACAAATATTTTTTCGATTTTTTTTGTTTTTTGCATTTGCAACTTTTTGTCGATATTATATGTTGAACTGTTTTGACTTTCTGGCCGCTTTTTCGGTATACCGGAACTCTTTACTCTCCCTAATATTAGCAATTGAAAGATATCGACACTGTTTACGCAAAATTGTTAAAAGCTCGGAAAAAAGTAGGTGTCATTAGGGCTGAACACGAAGCTTTAGTATTAATTTTTTTTTCTGAAAGTGTGTAAAAAGTTACATAATATTTTCGTCTTCCTGAGGCCACTACTTACAATAAATTTAACAAAATTGAGCAGACTTTCATGCCAACACCGCGACGTATTTGACCAAGTTTTTCAAGCAGAAAACTGTCGGCTTATGCTGATGGTTATAGTGCAATTACAGGTCATCTGGCATCCGGTTCATGACAGTCCCCAATCACAGTAAATTCATTTTCTTTATTTACCCAAAACGTGGACTTACTTCTATCTGTCTGGCTTTAGATGGAGAATCTCCTTTTCTTTTAATATTTTTAGCTGCATTGGACGAACTAATTTCATTTTCATCTGGCTCCGAATCTGTCACTTCTTTTCCCTTTTATTTTATCCAAATCATAATTTAATGTCTCAATTTCAGCTATTCTCATGCATAATTTTATGTATCTGAACTTACAGTCTGAGAATTTTCTCATTATCCTTAGACTTTTCGAACGACTGTGTGTGGATTTCATCCGTTTCCATCAACTCGGCTTGTAAATCGATACTGTTTTCTTTTTCGGTTCAAAATTTTTTGTTTCCAGCTTATTTTTTTTTTTGTCGACTTTATCTCATCGTGCTCGAATATTTTGAGTTTTGATTCCAAACGGGAGTTAAGGTTGGACCAGTTTTCGTGCTCATTATCCAAATTTTCAATTAGATCTATCACCAAAACGCCACTAGTTTGTGCTAAAATGAGTATCTGCAAATAAATAGTGATATAGAAACTAGTTACGAGGATAACACAAGACATTTAACCCAATAAATCAACAATATCGTATAAAATATTTGCGATATCTTTTTTTTCTGTCAATATACGACATAATTTTTAATTACCGAAAGTAATCCAATCATTTGACATGCTGCAATGCCTGCCTCAGAGCAACCCTCATCTGAAGTTTCCTCTAACAAATTTTTCAACAACTCGTTTTTAACCTCATAATCGTATGCGAGAATGGCTGTCAACATGATTAACTTCTTATTGTTAATGGGAAATTTGCGAAAGGAAAAGCAAAAGAAAAATGTGCCATTTTGTAAATTGATCATCATTAAGTTAAGGACGAATGTTGTAGGCATGTGTTGGCTACATACAACTCCTTTTTGTGTATTCCAAAAGAAGGAGGATGGGGATAAAATCGTTTTCAGGGACACAATCGTAATTGTGGTTTTGAAAATATTAAGAAGTGATATTTTTTTAGAATTTCACGAGAACTATTTATACGTGCGGTAGACATGTGGTTAATAAATTTCTTGTGTACGTGTCATTGCGTTTTATTTCGGTGCTGTTCTGTTTTCGGGGGAAGAATTTAAGTGCGAAAAAAAAGAATTAGAGATTTATTTTAAAGATTTAATAGAAAAACAATCTTGTGATTGATCGACTTCATTCAGCCACAAATGATGGCAGCATCTATTGGTACTTCTTTTCAGCACATCTGGTGATTCAGTGGGGTTTTTTTGTGGTCATTGTTTTTAGTTGATTAATTTCCAAGAGTTTTTTTATGGTCAGTTCTTAAACCATATGAAATCTTTTGTAGCAGTCACGATGGGATTGAAAACCAAATAAAAACAGGTTTAAAAAATGGTAACTACAAATATAACAACAATGTTCAGGTACGAGGGTAAAAATACTATACAAAATGTTATATTTGGATTAAAGAGTTGAAGAGTTTGGAAAGCAAACATATGTAAAATATTGTTGGGATCTGAAAGTAAATGGTGGCAGGTAAGAATCGAATGGGAAATACATCGTTCAAAGACTGATAAGAACGTAATGATAATATGGCGAATAGGACTTTTTGAGCCCATCGTTGCAAACATAAAGAACTACGAGTACTTTTAGACATTTTTGAAATAATCAAATTTCACAAAACAAAAATTTGTTGTCTTCTGTTGAGCAGCCGACAGAATGAATATGATAAAAAAAAATGTTCATATACATTTCTATGTAATAAAATTGTATATTTTTTTTATTAGTATAAACATTTAAACTTGCATCTTCTATCGTAGTATTGTAATAAAACTGCAGCTCTACAAAAATGCTACCAAAGAAACAAAAAACGAACTGTTGCGTTTTCGGCATTAAATGCAACAACATTAATTTATAGGAGTTTAAACTCCAGTCTGCCGGCAAAGAGGTGGCGGAATGTGCCAACATAAGAAAAGAAACTTTTGTTTAACAACTTTCAACTGCATAAATAATATATGAAAACTAGATCAATTTTTATAAAATTTTCCATGCAAACTATTTTTGTCCCACAATTAATATCTGATGCTCTTCTCAGAGACAGTTCCATTCAGCTCTCCTACGAGTATCATAATGATAAACTAGTCGTGGAGTCCGCCACGTATGATTGTTATGGCTCGTGCACATAAAAGCAACGAATATTAAGTATACGCGGACGTTACTCAATATTACGAGCACATATTTATAATTACAAATATGTATGTACGTACGTCACATCAATTTTACTGCAACGGCTGCTTGAGTGAGAATTTTAAGTACAACTTCCAGCAAAATTCATTCAAATGTTCTCCGATCATAATAAAAAAAAACCTGTTTCTTATAAGCGCATCTTTTTTCTCAGTGGAGATAAATAACTCAGCAACCTTTAATTACTTTCCAGCTGAATGCCCATCTTTCAACAGACAGATGCAGTTTCTCTGTCAGTTTTCGGTGTTGACACTTCATGTTTTCTTAATTCTGTTGAATACGTGCATGCACTCTTCGCACACAGACGCACACAGACGCACACACTCGCCCACCAACTTTCACCATAAATTCAATGAATTTCAAATTAAATAAACTTCACCGGTACAAACTAAAATATGAAAATAACAGATTGCCAACAAAATGCATAAAGAAAACCACAAATGGCGATGGTGCAAATAAATTAAAGATAAATGAAAACAAACTGTTAGAAAATATGAAACACAGCAAAAAGAAATGATTGAATGAATGTCACTACTGGACTGCTGGAACACAGTTAAAAGTAACTATTTTTTTTCGCTGAAAATACCCTCAACTGTAAAGGAGATATTTCACTCGAATGAATAATATTTTTTCATATTCAGGTGCGTGATTCGCTGTGAACGCCAGTGCGGCAGTTCGATAATAGTGTAATATTTTGTAACTCCAGGGCAGAAAATTGAAACTCCATTATATTTATATACAATAATAACTATCACTAATCAAGCAATGAATTTTGCAGCAGTTTAATTTTTGACAACACTGATTATTGTTTTAATAATTTTAAATGCTTCACTAGAAGACTGCACCTTCTATTTCGTTTCTTTCTTTTGGGCTTAACTTAAATGTTTAAAAGTCTCTGCTTAATTTTGTTTTATTGGCTGGTAGAACAAAAGGTTTTTATGGCTCTTGTGTAAAATAATCAAGGCCAGGAGGAGTAATAGTGAACTCAGTTTAAAGTATTTTGACTTTCTATTTCAAACCTACAGCCAAATTATTGCAAGTAAAACCTGTTTACTGGTGTTGGTTACTGGTGAGTGGCGTAGCGGCCGCGAAATAACCAGCTGACCCCCTACAGCTTAACATCGCCAACTTACTTGTGTTTGTGCTTAATTAATCAGAGAAATAAATCATAATCTTTATTAATTGAAATACACAACGTACTTTTCAAACTATGATTAACACCCTTAAGAGTTTCGCTGGTCATACAAATTCTTTTGTTTTAAGCCGAAATCGCTTCCATAAAATGTTTCCTTTATTTAAATTCTTTCTTAATTTCACATTTCACAACATACCTGGAAAGAATAGAGAATTTTGCTCACATCTTTCAATTCTTGTCAATCCGTAAACTCAAGGCAAACATTTTCATACATATCAATTACATTTCTAGTTTTGTTTGTATGTGTTTGATTAGTATCTAGTTCTGAAAATTAAGTACGCAAATGTTTTAATGTAATAATGCTGGAGAAGCCAAAAAAAAAAAAACAAAAAGGAAGAAAAAACATGGGGAATAGCAAAAAAATGAATTTAATAACTTTAGAAAGCGGCAGAGAATTGCCGAAAAATTAAAGTTAATTTAAATAAAATACTTAACCTTTAGTTTTATTAGGAAAAAAGATTTTGTCATTCGAAATTTTCCTTATTTTTTCGAAACTTTTTATATATTTATTATTTTATAACTTGCAAAGTAAATTTACAAGTTAGAACTGCACAGAATGGGCGGGGTAACGAGCCCCATCTGCCCATAATGGTGTTGAAAGGCTTTAATAAATGTCTCTGTGTCTAACTCAAACGACTCACGCCTTCACATGGAAAGTAGCAGCGTGGCCGAAAATGAAATTCCTCAAATGAGCCCTAAAACAATATAGTTATCCGAGGCAAATCAGTCAATCAGTGCGAGCGAGAGGCAAAACTCTTGGCAAAACTCTCGCAGCCCAAACAACAACAATAAGCCAGACCGCACATAAAAAATAATTACAATGACGCCAGAGAGCTGTTCTTCAGCCCAGACTGTAATGCTTTACGTCTGAAATATATATATAGATATATTGCGAGATGGCGGGATAACAAAACTCATTAAGGACATTAAAATGTTGCGCTTGTGTCCTTAAACTGTTCAACGTTCTAATGTAATTATTTTAATGTGAAGAAAATAACTTATAACTATGAAATAATACAATACAAAGCAAACAAAGCAGATAAAATTGAACAATACATTAAAACGAAACATCTGTAAGCAAAATATTACGAGCTATTTTACCACAAACACCTCTCAACTTGCTAGAAATTTATCACATTATTATGTTGCTCATTTAAAGAAAATTTATTATTCAATTTAGGTTTATTCTTTCATTTTATTTGCCTCCTCGGTATTCCAGAGAAGTTCGACAGCATGACCTGAGTTTATGAACAACAGGGGATTTGTTTAAAGAGAACACAGAACGTAAAACAATTTTAATTTTAAAGCTGAGAAATAAAAACACACCAAAACATATCAATTTCTTTCCAACAATCCGAAGTTGTGGAATCTGAAAGAGGTTGCACCGGCGTTTTGGAAACAGAAAAAAGTTTTAAATGCAATATATTTTGCTGAAGTGGGAAATCAAAACAGACAACAAAATATTATGGCCACCAAAGGCAATACAGTCAAGTCTGGCTAAAATTTTCTAAAAAATGTTCAGTAGAATAATACGTTTAAAAATTAGGTCGCCTCTTATGACTCGAAAAGAAAACTTTTCTAAGCAAAATTTGCCGCAAATTTAATTTAATTGTAGAAATTTCCTCATAGACACATTTTGTTTTTCATTAGTTTTCGACAATATTTAATTTTTCTTTTAACAACAAAATGCTTTTTTCATATTTTTAATAAGATTCTAATAGTTTCACAGATTCTGAAGAATTTTCAACTAAATACTGATACATCAAGAGATCTCTCCTGAATCCAGAATCACCTGTTGGAATAACGTATATTCGTATAGATACCGGACAATGCCGCTGAATTAGCAAATGTCTTATCTAAAGTGCAACGGGCCTTTGTTTTCTGTAGGGTTTGACTTCTACATATTTAGTGTAGTGTATTTCTGCAAGACTAGATTATTTGGATGGAAGAAACACGAAGTCAATTTTTGCTAAGTTTTATTTTATTTTGCAGAGATGAGGATGTCAGTCTTGAAATGATGATATTCCGACTGTGCAGGGCCCAGTGTGCACAACTTCGATAATGCACCGTCAAACATCAATTAATCCAACATCCGCAATATTTTGTTTTTAGGCTCTTTCTTGTATTAATATGGATTTGTTTGTTGGGCTATTGAGTGCTTGTATGTATCATTTCTTAGTTAAAAAGTTAAAGTGTTAACAGTCAGATTTAAAAACAGCCCACATGCTACATTGTTGTCCGCCCTAGTGACAGGCCACTGTAAATTTATGCAAACTACCTGCTACAAGATGTCACCAGATGTGACAAAGAAAATTGTTGGGTGGATGGGGAGAGCTTAAACAAATGCTTGGGATTACTAAACGCCCCCACCACACGCAAAATGTTTCCCCCACAGGCAGAGTAAAACAATTCAAGTTTTCTGCACTATAGGCCAAAGAGCCATCTTTAGCAACTTTGACTTAATTTTAAACAAATTGAACCAACTTGCAAGAAACACTTCTCCATAGTGCAGCTTCAGGCAGTTTGTGCTGCATCTTTGCAAATGTCTCGTTGATAAAACTTCACATAAAATATATTTAAAATTATATTTATATATTTATGCATATAAAATTCTATAAGGAATAGCGGTGCTTAAGTGTAAAAGTACGGAGTAACTTAAAAAACGAGCAATCAGAATAAATACACATTGCACCCTGTGGATGCAAGTTAATATATATGTTGCAACATGAACAAGACTCAATGTTGCTACGGACACGGTGGCGTTATTTTTTAGTGCTTGTATTTTTCATTTATGCAAATGTTTGTTCTGCCGTTGAGTTTGAAAATCGAAATTGTCAAAAGAAAGTCTTGTCTACCTTGACATTTATCCCGAAATGTAAATATGTAGGAAAAGATTTGCAATTATTATAGGGGCGTTTTTCAACGCCACTCAGCAAAATTATAATTTATAATGGCAAAATGCGCGCATTTTTATTTTGCTTTTAATGTCAAGCATTATTTCATATTTCACCATTCAGTTTTCCGTTACATCCGTGTGTACATACTAAGAGTGCCATTTTCAAGGACAACAGCTGCCATCTCTAATGTACATCCGCACATAAATATTGATATGAAAACAAGTGTAAGAACTCTTTAGTTTTTGTAATTGATATGCAGTTTGCAAACTAAATCAAACAAAGAACTTATGCAGTGATGCCAGATGTGGGGATGTCTCGCTAATTGTAGCGGTTTTAAAATAACTGGTAAGCATTACACTAAAAATATTTCCAATTAATTGGTTTTCTATACAAATTTTTTTTGTAAGTAATAAATTTTCTATAAAGAATTTTTACTTTCGATGAATTTGCTAAAGAAAATTTTTATAAAAACTGATTTGGATTGTCCATTAAAAATTTGCTAACGACAAATTTGTTTGAGAAAATATTTCTGAGCGTTAAATTTTCTTCCGAAATTTTTTTCAAGGATTTTATTCCAACTAATAAATTTAAAATATATGGTATCAATATTTTCCATTGGATATTTTCTGTAGAACATACATATTTCTAAATTATCTAGAGAAATAAATTTTGTACTGGAAATTTTATACCCGATAAACTTTCCATAAAAGTAGTTTTTGTTATTCAGAAATTTTATATATACAAATTTTGCTAACAATAACCTTCTTCCCGATATGGATATTTAATAATTTTCTATAAAGAATATTTTTAACTGAAAATATGTCCATAAAAGAAATTGTGTTTTTGCCAATAAATTTTTCATAAATTTTGCATAGAAAAAAGTTTTCTTAACGAAATATTTCCTATAAAAAATTTTTACTATCGATAAAACTTTTTCAAACAATTTTTGCTACAAGAAAATGTTCGTAGTCGCAAAGTGATCTTTGAAAAGTTCTTTTATCTTTGAATGCTGAAAGATTCTACAAAACTTCTAACGAACATTTTTTTTTTTTTTTTAACTTCTTACTTCCTTTCATTAGTCTCTCCTTGAAACTGGAGTGTTTTAATTCAATGAGCAACCAACTGGGAACTTTCAATAGTCATTGTAATGACAACAAGGATCTGTTAACGCTAATAGGAAAGTTGTAATAAATGTTGCCATTTCAATGAACTTAATGAGAGCAGTATTCAAATATTGGCCTTAGAACACTTTAGTTAGATATAAAATTTGCATATAATATCAGAAATTTTTGGTTTACCTCAACTTTCCTCATTTAGAGAGTTGAAACACTTGATCTAAGAAAATAAATAGAAGTGTGAAAGAGTCCTTCTTTTTTCAAGACCAGCAGCAAATATTGTTCTTTTAAAGTAAAAACCAAATTGTTGTTCATAAAATTTTTGATTTTTATAACTTTACAATATTTCTGCCACAACAAAGATTTAAAAAAAAACAACTTTTATACGATTATATCATCATTCTTAAAACTAACAAGCATCATCTGTATCGAGATTAAATCGGAAAATTGTTCATTTCAAGTTTTATTTTTATACTTTTTACTTTGACACATACATTTTTTGTTTAATCGCTTCGCATGGACTGCAGAATTGTGACGTTTTAAAGGCTTTTCAATTTGTCTCTTCTCTGAAATATAAAATAAGAATTAAAAGTTTTATCTTTTTAATTAAAAATATGTATATTTTTGTTTTTGAGTTAAAAAGGACACAAAAAAGGACTTGCATGGAGACATGCAACAGCAGCGATAATATAAAGAGCAGCGAAATCACACATATGTTTTCAAGCTGCAGTCACTGGCCCAGCCCAGCGATATAAGTCAATATAAATATTATACTCGCATAGTACGCGACTATTGTCCTTCTAATGCCCAGTCAAGACACACACAAAAAACTAAGCACCAGCAAAAGGAAAGTTTTTCGTTTCCAGAATTTCCAAACAATTGATTATAATGTACGCTGCGGAAAGTCAATCGCCTAGAAAAACTTGTCACAAAAAAATAATTTATATGTCAAGCACAAGTTGCTAAGAACAAAAAAGGAAAACAAATGAAACTGAAACTTCGCCTTCACAACTTGATGGCAAATTGAATCAATTGTTCAGTTATTTTTACTTTTAAAATGAAAAAGTATTTCCCTTTAAGTTACTCGTTTGTACTTGTACAAACACAAAACTTAAGCGCAGCTCAAGTGTAAAATCACATAAAAGGATTGTGGTAAAAAATTTAGAAAAAATAGTGAAGTGAAGTGAAGTGAAGCATAATGGATATGAGTCAAGGCGAATTTGCACAAAACGGAAGTCTTGTTCAAAAATAAAGCAGATTTTCTGGACTTATTTCTGTCCCATGCCATCATTCCTTAACAAACTGATTCTCCCACCATCGGTGTCACGATATTGACCGTCAAAGGGCGGCAGTTTTTTGAAGGCCGAAAAACCCGATTTGGAAATTCTTTAGGCACTTTATTTTGGCCAGCTCACAAATAACTCAGATGGTTTGTTCTCAATCAGTTGATAATTTTTAAAAATTTTCGACATCGTGGGACAAGGCCTTTAGTTGTTACTCTTATATATTTTTTTTGATATGTCATTTTCATGCAAATCGTTGAATAGTCGCAACTACTTGGTTTTCTGCAGCAAACAAAGCAATTTTATTTTTCCGTAGAAAGCATTTGCTCTGTTCAATTACAATATAAAAAAATGGATAACACCCATAAAGTGGTAATTAAGAGTAAAAGAAAATAACAATGAACCATCAAAGGCCAAAGGCAAAGGAAATGTGCTATTCGATAAGTTTTATTTTGATGTCAAAAGTCTCGTTCCATAAGAGATACAAAAGTTATAGGGCAAGTGGCGAAATGCAAGTGTGGCCATGTTGCGTGACACGTTCGCCTTAACTGGTTTTGTGCCACTAAATAATCTTGTATGTAAATTGTAAATTTTCGCTTAAAATGTTTCCTCATGAATCGCAATTTTGTCACCATAACCGGGCGCTCATTAAGCAAAATTCCCTAATGACATTTCGACAGCTTAACTTGTCTCATTATCTTTATCGTTCGTTTTGCAGTGAAAGGTTTCATGTTTTTCCGCAAATGAAATAATTAAAAGCAAATTATCTACTACAGAACTCCCGATTGTCTGAAGGAATTTGGCTTTTATTTTTCTTTCTTGTTGGCTGGCGAACATACGGAGAATGACTGAATAAGTGAAAAAAAATAACCAAAATGAATAGTTGAATAACTAAAATTTTTTTTTTTTGTTGTTTTCATTTTCACAATTATAATAATTGCAGTCTGAACAAGTCAATATTCGCACAGAACATCTGGGCATTTGCATTAAACGGAAAACTGAAATAGATTCATGGGTAAGCAGTTGATTTGTCCGCACTTTTAATAATAATAATCTAATTTTGTACGAACGTTAAGCCGAACCTGGCCGATGGATTGTTGTCGGATAGAAATTGGTAATTATGACGCTCTACTGTACGTGTTGGCGTCTGCCGTTTCTGTCGACTTTACTAGCGGGGTCAGTCCAGCAAGGAGTTGGTATTACCACCACAACTGTTTGCAAATTCAATAGTAAAATTGGTCCAACGTCCAACTGGGCCGTAAGGGCAGGTGCTGATGTTAATCTATTTCGCAATCGCCGCCTAAAATATATTCTCTAGAAAACTTCCACTTGTTCAATTTTCTAAAATGAATTATTTTTTTAATTTTTGCAACACTTTTACGGACCCTAAACACAAACACATCTAAACTCTACGATTTATATTAGTTTTCATCGAAAAATTTGGATAATTTTCTGAAAAATTGTAGCCATTTGAAATTCGATTACATTTGCTTTTTATCAATTTAAAATTTTTTCAAACGTTATGGGTTATATTTCACTTACCAGCTGGTTCTGTTAAATTAGCTGGCTTGTGTCTAAGATTGTAAGTTTTGAAAGTTATTTCAAGATTTTAATTTTAATTAATTTAAATTTAATTTAAACGACTATTGAAAATGTTGAGAATAAGTAAAACTTAATTGCATATTTGTACAAAGTTATTTCAGATTCCCAATGATTCGAATTGTTTTCCTTTGGCACTCAAAGTCATGAAGAGAACAGCATGATGTCGTTGCATATCGTTGATGGCGATAATAATTAAATTGTTTTCCTTGATAAATGTTGTAAAACAAATATCTACTTTATTTAATGCTACAAACAACTGTTGTATCTAGTTTTGGATGCATGATTAAGCATGTCGTTGTATTTCGGAGCACACACTTGTGTTTATGTATTAAATTATTGCAGAAATCCAGGCTCAAATGCGGCGTTTCATTCATATGCTTAAGTGTGTTGTTATCGGATGTACATACATACATATATGTAAATTGTAGATTTCATTTAAACTGTGATTGTTGCCGTCAGCGTCTTGGTGACAGTTTTGTAGCATTTCGTTGTTGTCAATACGCTGCAGAGCTGGAAACACAACAGTTCAAAGTGGGTATCTTTATGCAGAATATGATAGAAAAACAAATTTGATAACTTTGTCATTTTACATACGATTTTGTATAAGACGGGCCAAGAGTTGTTTTTCGAATATCTTTGTGTGCAAAATTCCGGACACTGAACACAATTTGTCCAGTTGTGGCGCGGGCAAGTCTCACAGAGGTAAGATTTTTCGCTGATTGTGTACTTCTTTGCCGCCGAGTTAATGCATTTTTTTATGTTGTGCAGAATTGAGGCGATCACAACATTCCTCGAACATACACACATATTTTATTTTATACGCACCTTTTTCATACAAAGTTACGTAAAATTTGTATTTCATAATTAGGGCTGATAAACGAATTTGTGCTTTATGTTATAAGAGCTTAACAGCTGTATTAATCTCCTATGGAACAGTTTTGTCTTATTATTCACTGTCACAAACCCGTCATTAAATCAATTATTGTGCTGCAAAACGGTTGAACGTTTGTTCGCTTAATTGCTTCATTCTTCTGTTTGTTCGGCCTGTGGAGGTCTTTTTTTTTTGATTTTTGATTTTGCTTTAATACGAGTGAACCGATTTAATTGTATAATTAAATTTTAGGTTGGTGGAAAAGTGCTTATGACGTAAATAAAATTTAAAGATAAAATGGTATTTTATAAAATACACACGATGCCCAAAATACTTTACCAGCTTCATAGATGAATTGTTGTGAAATTGTTTTTTAAATTTAAATCAAATTTTATTGCACATTTCTGTGGTCGAATTCAATAGTTATGAAACAATTATTTAATCTTTGCTTTTAATAATCACCGTTAATTATTTATGATGAATAAAGTTTGCAATAATCACTATTAATCATAATTATTTCACACTTTGTACAGATAAGTTCAGTTTTAGTCAATATTATTTATGTACACAAGTTGGAATACTTAAATGCGATTATAATTTCATATTATTGTAATATTTTTAGTAGCCACTTTGGCTTGGGTTTCGGTGCTGTTTATGGACTTCTTCTTGTTATATGATCCACCATCATCATTCACAGGAAACTTTTATAAAAACAGAAATATTTAAGGTTCTTTTGCACAACGTTCGCCAACTGACCTAAACGTGACATCTCGGAATTTGTTTAAAACGAGCGCAGAAAACGCATTACCAGCCCACAAATAACAGACGTTTAATGAAAAGCATTAAAATATTAAAAAATATATATTATATAAATGCAGTTATAAACCATTACAGCGACCATCTTTTCTTCAATTATGGCATAAAATAAAATACTTAATCCGAAAGAGGTATGCGGACACTCCTTTTGTCACCACCATATGAGATCAAATAAAAGAATACTATAAAAACTCTTTGTAATAACCTGTTGTGTCAACTAGAAACGCCACTGAGCCACGAATTGCTGAAGTCCCCAAAACTGCTCCTCATACAGTTTTCTGGAAGAGAATTTAACTTTTTGTCACTAAAGCTTTTCTTTACACACACACACACTTTGCAGCAGTAGCAATAAGAAATCACATGTTATTTCATTAAAACGCAACCCAATAGCTCAACCAATAATAAAGCAGTACCTGCTGCAAAGCTTCGCAACAGCCGAAATATAATCAAGGCGGCAGCAGTCTGATATATACATACATATATATATAAAGTGTATTCTCTTGCGCATCGTCACTCACTAAGTTCGTGTACCGCTGCCAAGTTTAAGCAGGCGTTGCTGAAATCGCTTTTATGTTGAACATTAAAAAACTTTTTCAATTAAAACTACGACTTGACAGGTTAAAACAAGCACAAATGAAATGTGCACTATATATATTGTAGTATGTTCAGATGTATGTATGTATGTATGTATGTATGTATGTATGTATGTATGTGTGTAGGTTAAGCGTGAAAGTGAAAAGTTTTTAAGTTGTTGTGTTCTAGGAACTTCTGATCATTTTGCTTGAGATGACTTTTGAAACTAAAAAGTTGAGTTTTAAAAAGTTTAATAAGGAAAATATTAGCAAAATTAAAGTCGTCAGTTTGTTGGAAAATATAATATAAGGACATTCGCCACAGCAGGACATTAGCCGCAGCACTTGAAATGCCGCTGGCTACATAAACTGCCCCGCCGTCAGCTATTGAATTACATACAAGCAGCTGTTGCAGCTGTTGCAGCAATTGCATTCATATTGAGAGTGGTGCCACTGAAGCGTTTTTATTAATATAAAGCTTTTCTTTTTTTTTTCATAGCGAAATTATGCAATTTTAATAGACCATATGGGGGGCCTCGTACATTAGTTATAGGCTGTTAGCAACATTCACTTGTTGTGGCCAAGGATGACTTTCCTTTAGATCGAATTAATTAATAGTATAATATAATTAGTAGCAACAAAAAAAAATTAGTTACATGCTTTTGAGTTTCTACCAACGACAGAAACATCATTTATTATAATCTTCAGTACCCGACTTCTAAGATCATTAAGGACTTTTATGATTCTCTATGCTCATGTGTTCGTTCAGTTGTTCAACTTTTTCACTCAATTCATAAAAGTTATTCACGAGTACGACGGTATTAATTTAATTTGTTGGAAAATACCTCTAACAACAACAAACACAAATGAATCGGATATATAATTTTTAAATATCATTTAAAAGCCAATTAAAATACTGTATTTAAATGAGATGCTACGCAGTGTGTCAATAGTCGAACCCATCCGTGTCAATAGTCGAACAACAACGCGCGTATACGTAATGGCGAGTTATTGCCTTTAATTAAGTATCACTCATACTCGTATTTGGAATGGCTCAATGTGGACATTAACACTTGACTTGGTCGTGCAGTGGATAAAAGCAAATGTGCGGTTTGTGGTATCAGCCAGCAAATGAATTGGATCGAATATTTATGTTTCATATTGAAAACAGTGGTTTTGAATAAAATTGTTTGGCGCCACTTTAACAGACAAACATGTTAAATTGCCTAAAAGTTATGGCATTCGTTTGGCTGGCACAATTCTCACTATACAATATTGTTGGTACAATATAATAATTTTTAATCCGTATATTCAGCTGAACAAGAAAACATATATGGTTTATACACTTACCGTTACTTAGTGTTGGTTCAATGTTAACTTGCTGCCGACTCGCCAGTAAAATTACCCCCCGCCTTTTAGTGTTGAAAATAAAACGCTAATTTTCATACAAATTATTTTCATAATCATTAATTTTGTTTGATATATTTTATTGCAAATGAACATGAATGTAAAATGAACATGAAATGTAAAAAAAAAACAATTTTATTAAAACTAAAACAACTCAAACTCGATTCCTGCACATTCGAAATGGCACAATAGCAGGCGCATGGTCTCAATATTCCGTTGTACCTGTTGGTGCCAGTTTTCCGAATATTACTCTCTTTTAAGGTAAACAGAATATCAGTATTGTGTTCGGAGTCCCTCCAGGAACAGATTTTAGCAGGACGAAAGGGCGCCCTGTATTGCCTTACGGCATTCTGGTATTGATGTTGAATTGGCTTAAACCTATAAATGTTGGAAGCGGCCTTGGTAGATACCAAAGTAGTGGGTTAGGCTCGGTGATCCAATTATCCTCTCTCCTCAGTAGGAGCCTGGTTAAGCTTTGGTGTTGCTGGAGGATTTCGGGCTGCCCACTCAAGTGTTTCGCCCGCCTATAACTGTCTACAGAATTACTGGCAGAAGCCGGCGTTCAAGTGCAGCTGCTGATGTCTGTATCCGGATTTTTTTTTTCATAAAATATTGATTTAGTTTTTAAATTCATTTCAATATTTTTTTTTATATATTTTAATATGATAAAACTGAGTTTCACCTCTGCTTCTATTCGAAAGCCTTCAATGCTGCGAGTATTTGCTCACAACTAAAGTTCATGTTTTTAATATTAGTTGTTGTTGTTGTTGTTATTTTGTTCGCGTAACTTTTTCCATAAAAATTCCTATTGTGTTGTAAGAGCGTTTATCAAGAGTTGTTATAAAACTGTTTTTTTTTTGCATTTTCCCTCTATTTTAATTTGGCCTAAAACTTTCTGGTCTTAATTAAAAAAAAAGCATAACTTTTTCATAAATTTTTCATGATATGATTTTCTAACGGCGTTTTTTTTCAACTGTTCTAAAACGTTATGAAATATATATCAAAAACTGTGTTTCTGCATATTTTTAGCGTATTAGATTCTTTTCTAATACAATATTAAACATTATATCGTGCTGAAGCTTCAATTAAAAATACTGAAATCTGCCGAAACAAAAATATGAACAATGAAAAAAGTATTTGTGTTGTGGCAGGAGTAAATATTTTGTTGAAGAACAGTCGAAGGTGAAGTTGGAAATTTGATTTAGTTCTTGTTAAAATTACTTTGTGATATCAGCCGCTGCTTTAAAGAACTGCTCTTGTTGTTCGACTTACGAGGGTCTTGTGTCTGATACTCACCGGTTACGCAGTTTGCTATGGCCTTCGCTGCCCCGCCTCTGCCCTAAACAACGAAATAACTTTGACACAGTAATTAAATGTCTTTTGCACGATCTCGAACGATAACGTTTCAAGATCCAAGATAAGCTAAGAATTCAGATTGATATCACTACACTAATTTCGCTTTGAAAATTTTATGCTGAATCATCTGATAGAATTTGTTTTTTTCCATGTCTTTAGAATGGCACCTGCAGCGAAATTGCGTTTCTAGTTCATTGGTGTGGCTGCTGGTATTGAAGTCCTTAAGTAAGTGGACCAAATGATCTCGTAAAAAGTAAATACAATAGAAAATCAGCGCAATAAAGTTACAATTTATTAAAAGACATTATCTAGTCCTCCACCACATGTTCAATATTTTATTAGAAACGTTGATGTTGTTGATGTTTTTATAATACAAATTTTTTTTTACGCTACTGCCGGCTTTCTTCGTCTAACTTTCCGTCTCACTATACCGTCTAGTTTGCACATTTGCTCGCATTCTGCCCTTGTGCCAAAGCGATTCCTATTATAATTTTCACCGCAATTACCGCTCATATAACCAATACATTTGTTAATCTTGCGATAGTACGTCCAGGAGATGGTGTTATAGCGGCAGTTTGGTTTAGTGCCTGCTCCAGAAAACGGCTTTTCACGACAAATTTCTAAAAATTTCGTTCATTAGAAAGTTGTTGCCCTGTTTCTTAATTCCACATACCGTTTTTGAAGCGCTCTGCCGCTGAGACACCGATACCAACCATTATCGTTAATAATATAAGAACTTTCATATCAAGTTATTCGTTGTTCTTCTCAGCTTAGATCACACCCAGATGCTTATGCTTAGCGCTTTCAGATCTAACTGAAAAGATTTTTTTTTGCGTGGAAAATTTAAAGCTGGTTTTTTTTCTTTAACTTAATATTTGGTTTGTGCTAAAAATAGACAGATTACTGGCATTCAAATTTGAGTGTCTCAAGAAGTCAGCAAAGCAACAAATATCCCGAACTATTTTTATTTGCAGACAAATAAAGATTATTTGAAACATGTATGTACGTATGTATGTATGTACACAAAATTATTCAAAAAAAATCAAATTTAAGGAAAAGTCTTTAACAAAAGTTATAATTAAACATTTTCAAATATTTAGAAAAAGAAAATCAGACATCGGCTTCTTGATTAAGGGCTAAAATTAATTATTAGTACCAATAACTTCCACATGATTAAAATTAATTATTATAACGAAAAATATAACCAATAACTTCCATATGATTAAAATTAATTGTTGTAAAGGAAAACATAACCAATAAATTCCTTGAAACGATTAAGCAAAATAATAGTTGAAATAATCTCAACTCTTATTTAAATAAATTGGACAATAAGAGAAGTTAACTTGGGGGTTACCCGATCAATACTGGCGTTTACAAACACGTTGTAAAACACTCACACTTTTAAAAATTTAAACGAACTTGCTTTCAATTTCTCTTTCAATATTGTTTGTGTTTCAATTCGCTGTCAAAAAAAACAGCTGATTTCGATTTTAATGAGTAAATTTTTCGTCGCTGTTTGCAAACATTTTAGCGCCATATTATCATTGTGTTGTATTGTTTCTTTTATTATAAATTTAATATTCCATGAAATTTAAAAAAAAAGTTGAATAAATATTTTTGTTATATGCGTTCTACAGAAGCCATGAAGATCTGTGGAAGTTTATCTACTATTTCCTCTAAATTCTCAATTAAGGTTTTTTGCTTGACGACATCGTGAAAGCAAATTGCTTTAAAATTGCCTGCAGCCTACGTCACAGCTTTCGATTTTTATGAATTTTGACAATCTATTTGTAAAATTTTAACGCAGTGTAAAACCAGACTTTGAAAATAGTTTGCACGTGTAAAGAGCATAAGATTTGTATTTGTCTTTGTCTTTGTCTTTGTCTTTGTCTTTGTCTTTGTCTTTGTCTTTGTCTTTGTCTTTGTCTTTGTCTTTGTCTTTGTCTTTGTCATTGTCATTGTCTTTGTCTTTGTCATTGTCTTTGTCTTTGTCTTTGTCTTTGTCATTGTCATTGTCTTTGTCTTTGTCATTGTCATTGTCATTTTCATTGTCTTTGTCTTTGTCTTTGTCTTTGTCTTTGTCTTTGTCTCTGTCTTTGTCTTTGTTTTAGTCTTTGGCTTTGTCTTTGTCTTTGTCTTCGTCTTTGCATTGTCATTGTCATTGTCGTTGTCGTTGTCATTGGCATTGTCATTGTCATTGTCATTGTCATTGTCTTTCGTTAACTTATGCTGAGAATGTTCGAAAAAATAAATGTATTTGAATGCAAATACATTTATGCTGAACTCTACTACACAAGTATGTACGCACCTGAGTAGGTGGGCCATCTCTGCGCCATCGTTCACAATCAGTCTTCACGAAGGCGCTTCCTAAATTTTGTTTCCAACTGACAAGTTTTCCATCAAGCAACAACTAAATTTGAAATGAACTTTTATTAAATGAATTGGTCTGAGTTACTAAAATGCGCATCATAAGAAAATATTGTTGGGCAGAAAACAAAAAAAAAAAATTTTTTGGAAAATTTGAAATTGTGACTGTTGCCATCGCATATCCATTCCACATATTATATTGTATTTTTAACTTGTTTTTGGCATTTTCTTCCCTCTTTTTTTCCGGCTGTGACCAGCTGACAAATGCTGTTCATTGATTATGTTGTACTTTCCCAATAAATAGAAGTTTGTAAGGAAAGAGAAACAAACAAATGTATAACTTGGGTAAATAAAACAAATATTTTCAATTAATTTAAAAAGTTTTTCACGACAAATATGTGCATATAAGAAAAAGAAAAACTGATGGCACCAATAAAGAACAGCGTTTCTGTATAATATTTGTCTGGAAATTTGCTGATTCAGCGAAACTTCGTTAAGCCGCACATTTCACACAAACATTTCACTGATTCAGCTAATTATTTCACTGAAAATATAAGACAATAACAAAAACCATATTTAAAGGCACGAAAGAAATGCCATAATATCTGATATGCACCAGGTGCTACCTTTACAACTCTAAATCTCAAGCCTTATACAAAATGTGTCATGAGTTTGTTGTTGTTGGTGGCATAAATTGAGAATATTGACACTATGACTTATGGCTGCTATATTATTTCGGCTTAACATGAAAATCTAAAACTTAAGTTTCAGCTCAAGCTTTTCAGTCTAAAGCTAAAAGAACCTGTAGAAAGTTATGCTGGAAATAGTGTATTTTGTTTGCCAGTTTGAAAAGTATAGGAAAATAACGGCGCCAATGCAAAAAACAAATATGTTTGTATGTACATACGTACGTACTTATATTCTTAAAAACTTTTGTTGTTGTAGTCTTCTTTAAGGACCGCCACTGTTGACGCTGCTAAGAAAAAAAATAATTTGTTTAGGTTTTCTTTTATGCGACATGTGCGATGATGACTGTTGGCGCCTGGCCAGGTACTAACGTGACTGTGTGTGTGTGTGTGTGCAAAAAGCAGTCGCTAGATACTGGCTTATTGAAATATTATCAAGTTATATATTTTCAATACACTTTCTGAGTTGCCTTTTATGTTGTTTTGTTTTGCTTTTAAGATTTGTTTTTATTTTGTAACTTTTCAAAGTAATAAAAGTAAAAATATTTTACTTTCAATAAATATTTTAGAAATTTGTCGTACACTTTTGCGAAGTTATTTTGAGTCAATAAATTACAAATTTTTGTCTGAACTTATCAGAAGCTGTCGACAACGAGTTTGAAAGAAATTTCTTTGTACTATATACACATACATATATACATACATATATATATATATTTATTTATATATATAGAGAGGAATGTATATATTTTTGTGTTCAAACTTTTTACAAAGAAAAGCATTAGATTGATTGACAAAAGGGAAAATGTCCTGCAATTACATGTTTCAAAAGAAGAAGACGAAAATACATAAAACATATATTAATTTACGTACATACATATAACAAGAAATGTACTAAATAAAGAACAATGTTTGTATGTGTAAGTGACAAACCCGAATCCGCTCCCAGCACTCCACAACTGCCTAAACAATATTTGTAACGAGTTAAATTACACAAAAACCCAATCAATTTAAATAATATAAGCACAAGTTTTATTTTTTTCGTCCTTCTTTTAAGCGGCCGTCTGTGTTGCCAAATCATCATAAATGGTTATAAAACCATTTCATTCAAACTTTGTATTTCCAAAGAAAAATTCCCTGATTGCTGTGGATTTCATGCTAACGACTGTTTGACTGCATATTTCGTCGAGCACAACATTCTATAGGCCCATGAAACTCAACTTATTTGGACTCAATTCGAATAGCAAAATTCATCTCAGGACAAGAGTTCTTTGAGAGCTAAGCCATGACGGGGAGCGTCAAGGCCAACTTAACCACGCCACAGCCAACCTGATATACGCACGTGTATATGTATGCACCCCCGAAAGTCATGGAAAACTAAACAGTGCTGATGTTTGTCTTGCAGAAAAGTTGCGCAATAAAGATAGGATTTTGAAACAAACAAAAAATTTGTCACTAACACGTTTCACACTTTGTTCCAATTCAAAATAAAAACTAAACTATCTAAGATAATAAACCAAAACCAGACAGACTTCTTTGCACTTAAACTCATCAATACAACAACACAATAGCCGCCGAAAGCTGAGTTATAAACTTTGTTTTCGCTAAAGTCTAGTGAAACGCCAAAAACAGACATTTTACTTCAGAGACTAAAACATAAAAAACTAGTCAGCTGCGCTCTACAAAGTTGCCTTGATTACAACTGTGTACATAAAACGGTTTAAATTCCGATTTCTCTATTTTGTTTTTTTTTTTTTTTTTTTTGTTTCATCTGCTCAAATAAATAATATTTACTTGAGCTGAAGGTTTTAGTTATTAGCAAATATTGTACAATACAGCAAAGCCCATACACAAAGCAACTGTTACACATACAATATAGAATTCTAGTGTCTTCGTCTCAAGGTGTTTACAGTTTTAGAAATTTTATAATGTATAATTATAATTTTCGCAATAAATAACTTGTTATTCAGTTCGTATGTATGTGTTTCACGCATTTATTTAGCGAGTGTTATTTTAAATAATAATAATAAACACCTGAACTATAATTGGCTTTTTCGCCATAATGGTTGTGACATCTGTGCGTTCTAATGGTTTCTGTGGTTTAATAATATTTTCCAACCACAGCACAATGCAATAACAATAATGTCCCCCACTATTACACACTCACACACACACACACACCCCACAGACACAGATTTACACACACAAATATTAATTCCCTGGTATTTTTATTTACTTCTGCAGATTTGTAGTAGATTGTAGCGGAACTTTGTTATAACATTTGATTTCATTTTTATTGTTATAGTTGTTGGCTTTATGTACATACATACATATTTACATACACATGTACATGTGTTCAGTGTGGAAATGTGCACTCGTATTCTGACACTCCAAACACCGTACAGCAAACATTTGTAAATAAAAATATTTAAATTTTTTCAAAATTGTGAAAAAAAAATTCGTTGCAGGGTTGTTCTATTCAAGCGGCGCAAAATCTTAAGAACTTTTTCTTCATACTCAACAACTAAAAAAAAAATTTTTTGGCTCGTTACAAGGCAAGAAAAAAATTATGATTGATACATTTTACTGGGTATCAAATGTGCTTTCAATGACTAAAAAAATAAGGTTTTATTTTTTTTAGTTTAGAAGTTATTAACGCATAAATTAATAGAAAAAGGGTTGTCCTATGCATGTGGCGAGCACTGTACATACATACATACATGTAGTTTTAGTTTGTCACAAAATGTTGTAGAAAAAGATGTCGAGCCTTTGCTGCAAGATGGTCATAATTCAAAAATTTCAAATTTCTGACTTAAGTATGTAGAAATGTTGTTCATCGTATTAATTTGAAAAAAAAAAATATGATTCTATCTTTAAGGTTGGCATAGAATTCTATGCATCAAGTTGTCTGGAACAGCAAAGGCTCGATATGTACATACAGGGTGTTGTTTTTCTAGAGTTGCACAAGTTTCAACCACAATAAAACAAAATTAAAAAATATGCTTTTAATATCAATAAAATGAGCTTTATAGGATAGACCATTTTATTGTCTTTATATTTTGAAATATGTTAACGATCATGTGGCCGTTCATATATATTTCGCTAATAGTGGGCCCATTAAACTAAAAGTGGGCTTCATCGGCCAACAGAATCTTTAATGGAAATTGAAAGAAATAAGAATAAAGAAATAAGTCTATTGATAATGAAATATCAAACCATATTAAATAAAGGGTGGTTAAATTGTATGGGCCGATGTTGAATGTGAACCACACCTAAACGCCAAGTTTTTTTCCGAATTTTATTTGACATTTCTCTATTTCAGACTTACTCAATTTGAACCATGGAGAGATACACAATCCAACAACGTGTTAAAGTTATCCAGACTTATTATGAAAATGGGAGTTCAAATCAAAATGCATATCGTGCACTTCGTAATTTTTTTGGTCAATTTCATCGTCCAAATGTGCGTACAATCGCAAAAATCGTGGAAAAATTCGAGCAAACCGGGTCTGTAGAAGATGTGAGAACACCAGTGCATGCTCGTACAGCTCGTACTGCAGAAAATATTGCTGCTGTTCGCGATAGTGTGGCTGAAGAGCCGTCCACCTCAACTCGTCGTCGTTCCCAACAATTGCACCTCTCACGCTCGTCGGTGATGAACATTGTGCATAAAGACTTGCATTTACACGCTTACAAGGTGCAATTGGCTCAAGAACTAAAGCCTCTTGACCATTCCAAACGTCGTGAATGGGCAGAATGGTGGCAAGAAATGGCAACAGTGGATGATCAATTTTCGAAGAAAATCATCTTCAGTGATGAGGCACATTTTCACCTCAGTGGATTCGTCAATAAACAGAATTGCCGCATTTGGGCGAATGAGAATCCAAGAGTGATTGTCGAAAAACCAATGCACCCACAAAGAGTGACTGTTTGGTGCGGTTTATGGGCTGGCGGCATCATCGGGCCGTATTTTTTCCAAAATGAGGCCGGTCAGGCAGTTACTGTGAATGGTGTTCGCTATCGTGAGATGATAACGAACTTTTTATGGCCCGAATTGGAAGATATGGATGTGGACGATATGTGGTTTCAGCAGGACGGTGCCACTTGCCACACAGCTAACGAAACAATGGCTCTTTTGCGCAACAAATTCAATGGACGTGTAATGTAATGTAATGGCGATGTCAATTGGCCGCCAAGATCATGTGATTTGACACCGTTGGACTTTTTTCTTTGGGGTTATTTGAAAGAAAAGGTGTACGTCGATAAGCCAGCAACAATTCAAGACCTAAAGGATCAGATAATTCGGCACATTAACGGCATAGAACCTCCATTATGCCTCAGCGTCATCGAAAATTTGGACCATCGGATGGAGGTGTGCCGCCGAGGTCGCGGCGCCCATTTGGCCGATATTTTGTTCCATACATAATTGAGTAATACCAATACATCATAATAAAATAAAATTACAATAATTTCCTAAATAGTTTGTGTTTTATTCAAAATCAACATCGGCCGTTGAAATTTAACCACCCTTTAAAAACCAACCATCAGCTGTTAAAGGGTTAGTCAAATGAAGCAGTCCTGCCAACTCTAAGTTGTCAAGCTTTAAAAAAAAACATCCAACACACCAGGCAGAAATCAAGGGAAATTTCTGCAGAAACGTGAACATCTACAGAAAACTTCAAAATATCACTTTCGTACTAATTTCGATTTCAGTAATTTGTAAAAGTCTTAAATTGACATTTATACGAGGTCAGTGCAAAAAATAGGGTGAAATTAATTTTTTTTTATATATATTTAAATATCAATTTCGAAGCACTTTTTGATATTTCTGTGAATCTCAGAGATACACGTTGCAACTAGTCATTTGTGGTAAAATGTTGTCCCTTCATGGTTCTCTGCAAAAAGACGCAGCAACCTGATGAATACTTTGGCTGAGGCATAATTACGATATGGTTTTTGGCAGAAAAATTATGAACAAGCTGTAACCAACTTCAGCAATTTGGGAAAGCAAATCACTGCCACACGTTGCCTGGCACTTTCCAAAAACCCTTCATAGACCAGGGATACATTTCCACGCAAACAAGTAAATAAAAATATGATGGGGTCAAAAAAAAAATGTTGGCAAATTTCTGCTCACACATTTTACATATGGATGGAATTCCATAATGTTTTCTTTTTGATTTTACTTATTACAAGTCTTCAGTGTTGCCGCATTTAGTTTAATTTAATTTAATGCATTTGTCATAGATGACTGTAGTAATAGATTTAAGACAAACTTCGCTAGCCTAAGAAGAACTGAAAAGTAAATTTCTTTGCACAGTCGCGTTTCTCATTGAAATAGAAATAGAAAACACAATCACAAAAAACCAGCTTCCTGCATAAAAATTGCAATTACATTTATAACTTGTAATCAAGTGTCAGCAAGATTTGCCTTTAACAGACCAGAATTAGTTCAAGTATGAAGTAAATGAATGCAATTTTTGTCATTAGTTTCATAAACGTTTTTGCATTAAATGCAAAATGCAAACAGCCATCCAGCAGCAGTTAATATTTAGTCGTACATCCAAGCTGCCATCCCAATGAATGGAAACGAATGCAATTTGTTAATTACGAAACTATTCATTTCAGTCATTTCTACATTCAGTCGCTCATTCATTCATTCAGTTGTTCATTTCCACACACACACACACACACAATCATTTGTCAGACCCATCTATAAATACTTGTTAAAGGGGGGCGAAAAATCAACAAAAAGCCTGCTGACAGTCTTAGTGTTGTTTTTTTGTAAGCGCAAATTTTCTTTAACTTATAGTTCAGTTTCTGAAAGACATTAAATAAAGAAAAATTATATACAAAAATAAACTTTCATAACAATACGAATGATAATGAGACAAGTTAAGCTGTTGAAATGTCATTAGGGAATTACGCTTAATGAGTTGTTGATGGTGGTGGCACGACAAACGGAAACGGATTTAAGCTAAATGTGTTAAAAAAAATTCAACGCAGGTATGTATGTCGCGGGAGCAAAGAAATTATGAAAAATTATGGCCTAATCGAATGGGTGGGTGGTTTAATTCCACTTGGTGAATTTGTCAACTTATTGGTGGCAAGTTTTGGTGATATGTGAAAGTATTCCCCACAGCCAAGTTGCACGAATGCACTGTTTTTTTTATGCGATAGGGATCAGACCTCGGACCGCATATTCACCCCAGAAATTCATTTAGAGATTAATATTTAGTTCCATAGCAGGCCCTCATCATCGTCCCAGTCTTTTTGTCCATCTATTAGATGTACATATTCTGGCATGAGAAATCTACACATTCTTTTACTTGAATTTTGGATCTACACAATATGGCCGATTATAAATATATACATACATATATTATTATACTGTGTGTATTCCAATTTGTTTGACGGGTTTTCCCCTAATTTAGCGTTTGGCAGACAGATCTTCTTCAAGGTTGGTTTCCACAAAAAAAAAATTAAATGAAACATCAATTCGAGAGTGTATCTTACTTTTACTGCTTTGCAATGAAATATTTTAAAAATTTCATTTTGAAAAAACAAAATGAAATTTTTTAAAAAAATTGTTTGGCAGACAGATCTTCTTCAAGGTTGGTTTCCACAAAAAAAAATTAAATGAAACATCAATTCGAGAGTGTATCTTACTTTTACTGCTTTGCAATGAAATTTTTTAAAAAAAAAAATATATATATATATATATACATATATATATATATATTTCTAAGTGAAAATGTTTAAGCTGATCCCTGTTTTTGGTTTCATCACTATATTTTCTATAATTTTGTCTTACCAAAAGACGAGAGTGGTAAGAAAAATAGTTTTCATACTGAGAGCAAAAATTTCTTAAAACCAACTTTTTCCCGGGAACTCCCCAAGAACTCAATTTATTTATTTTTCGTCTCCCTAGAAATTTACAGTTCCGAAACCCTACTCTCTTCACATTTCAACCAGCAGAATTATGTCGAAAGTAAGTTTATTGCCCTCATTTCGTTGCATACTCTTAGGCGGTGTGTGTGTGTGTGTGTGTGTGTGTGTGTTTCTTTTTCTTGAAGATGTGTGAACGTCAGTGCAATGTAAGATTACAAAAGCCGAAATAGTTTTACACAAATGATTTTATTTGCAGTTCAGACGTTATGATAAAGTTTTTCGCTCTTTTTTGCTGTGCGAAAAAATATTTTAACATTTTACAAACATATTTAGATAATAGAGCAATAAATTTTTGTAGGTGACTTTTTTTCAACACTTTTAAGAACAAATTGCCGGTGAGATTTGCAAAAGCAAGAAACTTGTACTTAATGTTTTGTTGTACGATTTTCAACCGCTTTTTAATCAATTGGTATTGAAACGGCAAAAATGTTAAATTATTTTCCCATAAATTTTGAATAATCAACAAAAGTTTTGTATTCATCAATATCAATATCTCTTAATGTTGTTGCTTAAAATAGACGAGTACATTTTGGGCCGTAAAACAAAAAGCACGTTCTAAAATAATACTTTAGACGTAGAAAACTGCAGGTTCAGTTTCACGTGCTTTACACTTTTTTATCTCCACTCGTAATTGGATTTGTATATCAACACTTCAACGAAATAAACTTTTCTGCACTTCCCCTCTGCTCTCAGCCCAATAAACATTTGTAGAGGCGAACTGTGCTGTAAATGAGCTGTTGAAACAATAGAAAGTCCTTAAGAGAAAGGAAAAGTTGAGCTGCTTTTGAAATAGTTTGCACAAACCGTTTAGAAGAAATAAAACTGTGATTCCAAAAAGATTTGAAAATCTGATATTTGAAAAAGTAAATGTAGAAAAATTTTCCATTTGAAATTATTGACGGTTTTGCTGCTGCTTGTGCGATCAGCCGAACGTTAAGAAAACTGGCTCGGAAAGCAACTGAAAAGGGGATTTAGACGGTAACACAAGTCGTACGATAAGTCGAATTTTTGAGTAGAAGTGCACGGATGGTACCGTCTAAACTTAATATGTAATGAGACCATACGACATAGACAGAAAATACGGATGAAAATTTGGCAGTTTTTTTAAATTTTTCAAATTTCTTCACACATCCTTAGATCAGGGATGTATTTTCATGTAAACATTTGTAAACGTCAAAAAATTTGTCGTAAGATTTTTGTTTTAATTTTTAAAATACGGAGATAATTTCATAAGATTTTCTCTTTGGTTTTACTTTTAATAGTAAACAACAACAACAACAACAAAACACACAACGCAAATTGCCAGCAATAATGTGCAAAAAACCAATGTCATTTCTTTGCAGCTTCTGGCATCCGGAAAAGTCTTTTCGCGGAATTCAACTTAACTTGAGGCATAAGAAATTTAAATACACTATTTGCCACCACAAAAACAAGCCGAACTTTTTCTGTCTGTGTTTATGTTATCGAATCTATTCGTATCTAAAAAATCATAACACCGAAAACACACAAACTTATCTTCATTGAAGCAGCACAATCTACTTCCTGCACTAACAACTGCAACATTTTCCAAAAAAAAAGAAAGAAAAAAAACAACAAAACGGAAAGAACCTTCGTTACGTCGTTTTGTACAATTTCTAAGCCGCACGTGCTCACAAACAGTATGAGACAAAGAACAAAAAATGGCAACAGCAAAAAAAAAAAGTATTACTTCAGACAAATCGACGTCAAAAGAGCACCAAAGCTGAGAAAAAAATCCAGAAGTGCAGCTTTTGCTGATAACAAATTTTTTGGCAATATGCAACTCGTTACTTGTAGACTATAAAACCATTTGCAATCATCAACATTTTTTGCTCTCGTTCAACTTTACCTTTGAACACCAACTGGCAGCACTTCCGCTTAGACAAACAAATACTCTTAAATCGAACAATTTTGCAAGCATTAACACACATACAAACATACATTCATACACACATACACATGCTGGAAACTCAATCGAAAACACACACACCCACAAACTTATGGAAATACTAAAACGTGTGTGTTGAATATCCTGGGCACTCGTATGTAGATTATAAAAAGTGAAAAAAAACCTCAACATTTGAAGAACACGATGCCTTAAGGAGTGAATAAACAAATATTTGAATACTTTTAAAGTTATAGGCAAGTCCATGGGTTTTAAAGGCCAAGCAAGTCCGGTTACTTTATAGAGCTTCGAGCCTATCAACATGAATGAGTTTCGCCAGCATAAACCCAGAAAATCGTGGCTGTTTTTCCAGCATTCAATGATGATTTTTGTTGAATGCGGGCGGATGTACACGCCGATCTCCCCCATTTAACATATTTTTTTGGTATGTTGCTATAAAATTTTTATAGCAAAACAACTTCAGCAACAGCTTTTACATATTCAACTAAAATTATTTACTGAAATCAACGGAAATATTTGCTCAGAAGCAAATCATAATCACAGCACACTTTTTTAAAACAAATTTTGTTTGTTTTAAGTAAATAATTTGCCGAATCAGTGACATATTTCTCTGAATGCGGATCTACAAAAAACTATATTTTTCGTGAAATTTTTCAAACTTTTGTAATCATTTTTTCTTTTCTGTGTATTTCCTGCTTTTACCGGCCATAGTAAATTTAACCACTAAAAGCTATTGAATACTCCTAATCACAGCTTTTTCCGCTCTAAAATGTCTACATGTTGGTTGGAGCTGCTGTAAAAATTAGTATTAAACTTGTCTGGACCAAATTCCATAGATCGCATCATTAGATGGAAACATTTTGCAGCAGGAATATCGGGGATTAATTTTTTATAACAATGTGAGGATTTTTGTTATAAAAAATTATCTACTTTTTAAAACTCTGGGTTAAACTTTCTTAAAATGAGTTAAAAGCCAAAACCGGTTTTTCTTGCAATCTATTCTCAATTTGCAATATATAAAAACAAACAAGGTTTCACAGCTCTGCAACAAAGACTGTTTATGGTCCAACTCAGGCAGGCTTGTTTTGTATCCGTTTTAGATGTACGATCGTCTGGTCGCTAAAGACCATTAAACTTGTTATTGCTGTTATTATATTATTTTTTCAACATAAATGATATTAAAAACAAAAAAAAAAAAAACTTCATTTTCAGCTTTACAGTGAATATGAAGACGTTCAAAGAGTCTTCTGGCAGGCAAAAGCAGAAAACATACAGTATCCCAAAGTCTGGACTTGTGCCTGCTGCATTCGCATATACATTTCTTATAAATGTCTGAGCGAAACACAATTTTTTATATGTATGTAGTTGTAAAACAAAGTTTCTTTGACAAACTTGCGCCAAAGTTCTCCCCACACTTGTGTACTTCTCATGCCCATGTAAACCACTATTTTTTTTTTATCCGCTCGTATTGGAGCTGCCCGCGTTTGCCAACCAACCAACCAACATATTTGAAAACTTAAGCACGTTTTGCGCCCTTCAATGGCATTTAGTTAATTAACAAACACTTATAGATGCTCAAGAGTCCTAAAGCCACAAACACACGCTCCCGCCTCCAAATGATGTGAAAAAAAGACACATACAAATTGTTACAACAACAGCAACAACTGATTATGGAAGTACATACATGTGCATGAAAAGTGTATTGAGGGGCAAAAGTAAAACACAACTTTTTAGCCAAACCATTGTTTTCGATTCGATTCGATTCGATTCGATTACACATGTATGTAAAGGGTGTTTTTTTTTTAGAGTTACACGAGTTTAAATCCTAATAAAACACAGAAATACAGGTATATTTAATATCAATTAAGGGAACATTTTATAACTATTAATATTTAAATATGTTTTGGGGGGGGGGGGGGGGGGCATAAAGCGCCAACTGGAGCCCGCATTTTCCCAAACGCTTTGGATATGGTCTTTCAGGTGCTCAATTGTCGCTGGTTTCTCAATGTACGCAACTGCTTTAACATAAAATCCCAACCCCAATAAGCCAATGGGATTGTGAATTATCTTCCCTCAAACTGCAACAATTTTACTTATTTACGTGGCCATTCAACCAAAAATGGGCTTCATCGGCCAACAGAATTTTCAATGTCTACGCAGTATTTACATATATCAATTTGTGTTTTCCCCAATTAGCAGGTCTTGCTCCGATATGAAATATCAAACCAAATGAAATAAAAACCAACTATCAGCTGTTAAATGGCTGGTGAAATGAAGCAGTGCTGCCAACCTCAAGCTTTAAAATAAACACCCAATATATTGGACGAGTGGAGTATGAAATTCAACAACAGGGCAATTTTCATGATTTCAATTTTAGATAGAAATATAATTTGTATTTACATACATACATACATACATTCGTAAACAAATAAAAATAAAATCTGCATACGTTTGTATATCATTTGAAAATATGTAAACTGAGCAAAATGCAGACAACTTGCAATAACAACTAAATACATATATTTTTTTCGATAAAATCTTTATTCATTTAAAAACAAAACTAAGAGATTTTCTAGCCAAAATTCTTTTCAAAATTTTTAGTTATAATAAATAAAAAAAAACATAAAAAAAACTTAAATTTATTTTTTTATTTTGTTCATGGTATCGAGTGAATTAAGTGTCAAGTGAGGAAGAGAAAGAGAAAGAAAGAGGCAAACAATTCTCCAACCACAAAATGAGTCACCTTTATTGGTTCCATGGCGGCGAGGACCAATTCCAATTTAAATATTGTACGTTAAAAAAGCCCTTCATTGCCAACAAAACGTACGAAATGTCTTAAAAGGCGGCAAGAATTGGTGCAATTTGCACAGTTTGTAGTGGCACCTCGTGCAGTGACCAGTAGAATTGGCCACCAAAATCACGTGATTTCGCGGCACTAGTGCTTTTTCTTGAGGCGTCTCCTAAAGTCACAGGCCTGTCAACAATCAACATAATCACGGTCGTGGCTGGGAATCCATGAAACTGTGCCGCAGTCATTGAAAATTCAATCAATCGGGTCTGTGCCACCGTAAAAAGCGGCGCTGAACTTTTGGACAACGTTATATTCCGTAGATTCCGTACGATTCGATTTCAATATCCGTCCGCCCTGTATGACAGCCCCTTTACATCACTGTTGCTGTATGGCCTGGCTGCATTATTGCAAAAATGTTTCCAAAATTTGCACAACCAATTCCGCAAATAGCTTTTCCCATAAACGTGTAGATTTTTCATTTTCTTTCGTTCGTCCGTTTGCTTGAAGTGAAATTCTTTCACATCTACTAAAACGCCTACAAAACAAGCAGCCCACTGCCGGACCTGCATGAGCTGGCCAGCAAATCACTTTAAATATTTTCCTAATTTTTGCTCAAAAAAGTCAATGGAAATACAAAATTTGTTAAAAAGAAAAAAAAAAAAGAAACAAACAAATAAATAAAGCGAAAAAAGTAGCAAAACGGAAATCGTTAACAAAAACTGAAATCAGCCCTAAACACGCCGTTGCCGTTTGCAAATTTCGTTAGCAGTTTTGCTTTTCCAACCAACTGAAAGAAACACGAACGGGTGTTAAATGATAAGGGGTGGTGGGGGCGGGGGAAAATTTTCAGTTACTAAAGAGAATTGTACAAGTCATTTGAACATTTTCACACTTTCTGTGCTCGGGGAATAAAAACGATAATAAAAAGATAAAATTTTTCAATCACAGGCAACGCTTAAATATTTTTACAAAATAGCACTTAAGAAAATTAAAGTTCGGTTAAGCTCTTAATGTTGTAGTAAAATGGGGTTGAAACTGATTTGTGATTTTTCTTTTGTTTTTTTTTTTACACAAATAATCAGTTTAAGTACTTTGGTAGGGCGGTGAAGGCGGCCGCATTTAAGCCATTTATTGTCCAAAGCCGAACAAAAATAGATTTTTTCCAATCTATGGTGTGAAAAATAGTTTTTAATTTTTATAGCTTTCATTTATACCTTAAAGTAAGCGATAAATTATAGAGGTGATTTTAACGTGGCGTTGCCATATTTTCCTATGCTACCGTACTTTCTATTTTATGAACAGCTGGCAAATAGTATTGGATAAATTATGCTTTTAGAGGAGCTTCATAAAATTATTTCTTTCGCCCATTTGACTACAAGGACATTTTTTTAATATTTCAAGATTTTCCTTGTTATGATATTGCCACACTTAAGGAAAGATAAATTTTATCTTGCCGGTAAGTTGGGGCAGAAAATAACTGTTAAAAGACAGTCTTTAGCTACAGATACCTTTAACTAATGCCAGACTTGTTTACTAACCATTTTTTTTTTTTGGACCAGTACTCAGGGTTTGGTCCCTGCTTATGCAGTATATGGTACCAAAACTAGGTTATGTTGAGTAGGACACAAGACGTAGGGTTTCGCTATTTCTAATTTGCAGAGACCTACAATATAAAAATTTTCGTTTACTTTTTTACTTTTTTACAAGCAGGACTTTTGTGCTTGTGTTTTGATGCAGGAACAATGAATATATGAAAACTTCATATATTCCTAGAAAAACAAAATGTACGAATATTAAGAAAGTTTTGCATTAAATACTTCGTATATTTCAAGCTCATGTTAAATTTCATGAATAGGCGGGGATAAATCTTTGCTAAACATTCAGCGTTTTACAGACTCCAGAAACAGGATTTGATTCATCTTATAACCAAAACAAACAACAACAGCAACAACAACAAAAAATATACAATATAAAATGTTGTGCTAATGATTTGATGTAATTTTTTCTATCTCATTCTACTTCAAAAGCTTTTCAACTTTTTATCCATTTTTTTCTTTGGAATTTCTTTTCCTTATCAATCTTTTTTTTTTAGAAAACGTGTTTAAAGGACAAAACGGCAGACAGTAAAAAAAAAGAAAGGCAGCAAAAATGAAACGTCAGTATTGGAGTTTAACAAATATAATGTATGAGAAAACAAAACTAATTATGCGGAAACGGAAACGATGTGTAAACAATTTTGCATGCGTCAAGAATATTAACAATTTACCAACAACAACAAAGCAGAAAAAACAGAAATGGCTGAGAGAACGATATCAATGGAGGCGGAAATAATAAATGCTGCCAGCAAATGGGCTAAGAAACTGTTGTTAACGTGTTAACAGCAAATAGTCACTTTATGATTAATAACTTTTCAGCATAAATTTCCATTTTAATTTGGCAAATTGAAAATTATAATTATTATAAATATTTTTTATTGTTTTCGATTCCTATACATATTTTACAACTATTTATTATATAAAATATTTATATAACTTTTTGAAAAAATATTATAATCTTCGAAACTGATTTTTCATTTAAAAGATATTTTTCGAAAAAAGAATTTTTTAAAATTATATATTGCGGAAAAAGATTTTTGGACAAGGTGAGTTTTTTAAATGATTTTTTGATATAAAGATGGGTAATTTTTGTAAAAGGTACATTTTGTAAAAGGTACGTTTTGTAAAAGGTACTTTTTAAAAAAAAGACTTTTATATAAGGTACGTTTTGTAAAAGGTACTTTGTGTAAAAGGTACTTTGTGTAAAAGGTACTTTGTGTAAAAGTTATTTTGTGTAAAAGGTACTTTTCGTAAAAAATACTTTTACAAAAAGGTACTTTGTGTAAAAGGTATTTTGTGTAAAAGGTACTTTTCGTAAAAAATACTTTTAAAAAAGGTATTTTTTGTAATTATTGTAAAAGATACGTTTTGTAAAAGGTACTTTGTGTTAGAGGTACATTTTGTAAAAGGTACTTTTTCCAAAAAAGTACGTTTTGTAAAAGGTACTTTTTCAAAAAAAAATACTTTTATAAAAGTTACTTTTTCAAAAAAAAAATACTTTTATAAAAGGTACGTTTTGTAAAAGGTACTTTGTGTAAAAGATACTTAAAAAACACTTCTATATAAGATACGTTTTGTAAAAGGTACTTTTTGTAAAAAATACTTTTATGAAAGGTATTTTTTGAACAAAAAAAAAACTTTTTGAAAATAAAATTCTTTTTGAAAAAAAAGTACTTTTTATAGAACACACTTTTTGTAAGAGCTACAAAATAGTACTTTGTTTACAAAATACTTATTTTAAAAGCCACCTTTTTAAAAGTCGCTTTAATTTAAAAGTTTGTACGTTTCTTTTAAGATATTTTTTTTTTTGCTCCTTTTTGCAAAGAATTTAGCTATTCGTCGTTGAACGTTTTAAAGTCACTTTTTTAAAACAGTGGCCTTTGAAGTCCCTTTAATGGCCGTCATGTAAACTGAATGAATTAACTTTTGTGTCATAAGTAAATTTGAAAGCCCTTATTTAATCTTGGCTCCTGAAATCAACGTATTTGTCACTGCCGCCGCACCATAAATTTTGTCCTTCGAATGACCCTGGTGTTTCGTGTTTTATGGTCGGTTTATGTCCTTAAATTATTGTGAGATTTTTTGTTTACATTGTCGTTATTTTGAACAAGTTAGAAGTCATAAAACAAAAGTTAAAACAATGTTTTTAGCGGGGCAAAAAAAAAAAGGAAAACAGAAAATGTTTATTTGTATCAGATAGTGACGGTGATGACAATGCGAAGTAGATGTTTTGTTCCAGCAGGGGATGCAACTGCTGATGCTGACAACGGCTGAGAAAATATATTTCTAAAATTGCTTTATTGTTGTTATTTCATTTGTTTCAAGGAACAGCATTTTTGAAAAACACAAACCCCCCAAAAGTTGGAAGGCATTTGCTTTTGACCATTAATTTAAATTTATGCTTAACGGTTGTTGGTTGGTTGGTCAGCAAGGTGGTAAAATATTGGTGATGGGCACAAGTCACATTTCTTACAGTCGGAGTTTGTCTACTCCATTTTGCTGTTTTCTTTGCAATGGAAATTTGCACTGAAAAACACAAAAAGAATGTGATATACAGACCACCCGAATATCACAAGTGTGTTTTAAAAACATACGGGATTTTGAAATCACGTGATTTTCACAATCGAACTGATATACACATATTTTTTGCTTGTTTGTCTTATTTTGAAAATGTATAATATTGATATTTAACTCTAAGTTCAACTAACTTTTTCCCCTACCCAATATTCAATTCATGTTCTTCGGAAAAATAAAAAAGTTTTTCTTCTCCTCTTTGCATCATTAACAGGACTTGAGTGTGTTTCTAAAAGCAGATTATTTCAGGTGGTTTGAATAAAAGAAAAACTTTTCTAATCCCATTTTCATATTTATGTTATGAAAATTTAGTTTATTTCTGTTTGTTAGTGGCGATTATGCCACATCTTGCCACAATAAAACAAACCCAAAAAAAAAAATTCCAGACGATAATAATATTAACAGATGATAATTTTTGTTTAAGCTGTTGGAAATTTCTATAATTAAAGATTCTTTTAACACTGAACGTTTGGAACAAAAAAATAGCATAATATTAATGCGGTTGGGTTTTTTTCTGTTTAAAATTTATTATTTTTATCTTATTTTAGAAATCCTATTTTTTTAATTTGCAGAAATTTCTTGCGGTTGTAGACAAGACAAGACAAGACACACCACAAGTCATCAACTGAAGCACAAAGTCTGTTGCAAACATATAAACCGCAAAAATGGACAATTGTTAAGAAATGATTGAGAACAGAAGGTTTGTATATAATAATTTTAAATATTGATATTGATTCGGTTTGCCACGTTTAATTAGTACCGAATGCGGCTGTATGTCGTAATGGAGTGTTGCGGTCAAATATCTGCAGAATTACAAGTTTATGCTTTAATTGACAAAAGCAGCAACATGCCGTTCGTTACCTTAATACAGAAAGGCCCTAAATCGTTACTTTTTCCAAAGTCTAGTTCAATGCATATTTCAATACAGGATTTTTTAATTTACCAAAACTTGCCAAAAGAAACACTGGAATTTGGGGAAAGAAGGGAGTTACAACCTTTTTAGATTAAGCTAACGATATGTTTACCCCAGTCGCCGTTTTACAAGATATTTAATCATTTTAAACGTCTGGAGGGCATTTTTCACTTATATAAAGTATTTTCAGCTGCAAAAGTGAAAATCTTATTGCATTAAAACTCCCTCTAGTTTTTGTTCTGTTGCTTCTTTGTGCACTTTTAATTGCAAGTACAACTAGAAGACACTACCAACAGGTAGTTATATATATTATATACGCAAATTTCGGAGGTTTCGTAAGCAGCACTTTCACCGGAACATATCAGTGAATAAAAGCAAATAGACATACATACATATACGACTTATGGTTTTAATAGTTTAGAGTACAAATTATTATTTTTGGATTATGTATATTGTGGAAGACAAAAGCTATTATTATATAGATGACACCGATATGTTCGAGCTGTTAAAAAGCTGGCTGGTGGTCAATGTGCGATTTGTCAAAACAACAAGTTTATTTCTTAAAAGATGTTACTTTAATTTTTATTAAACAAAATTGTTAAAACAAAGCAGTCCAAAAAATGGTGAAAATTACGCAAGTTAAAGAATATAAGAAACAAAAAAGAAAACAATATTTGGGTGAACTATAACATAACACAATTGAATAAAGTCCAATATAAAAATGTTGACAAAATGTACGATATCAGTCAGACATTAAACACTCAGCTGAGAGGCTCATATTTACAAATTACAGAAAATGTTTCTCCTCCCAAGCGTTGAGCCATCCATTTGTTCTTTATTACTGCCAGCTTTAAAGTTTCGCAATTAAAATTTGCATAGAGATTCGTATGTAGAGCACGAGCCATACCCTCAATAACAAGTAAATCAGTCTCGTATTTTTGCAGCGCTTCGCAGAGATCTTGGGGAAGTGCACGCATATCAAGACAAGGCCCCTTTTGGCCATTACCATACACCAATAGCTTACTGTTAGCACGAGCCTCGTTTATCACCGAACATTTGCAATTGCAGTAGTCAAGTATGGTGGTTAGTTCGCTGCTAGTAACATCGTTTAAGGAGGGTGTACTGTTGGCACACAATATTACTTGAGTACCGCGTCTGAGCAGCTCACGAGCAAATGGTAGTATGCCAAGTACAACATCTATGCCGCTATTGTCAACGAAGATGGCGGCACACTTATGGCTATCACCCTGCAGACGTTGCAAGAATTTGTCTAAATCATCTATTAGCCAAGGTCTTTTTTGTATGCGCTCCAGGGCTCCATGCAAACCAAATGATTTATCATTTTGTATGATATTGATGACAGCCTGGGCGCCCCAATCAAACATATTGCCTGCCAATACGCCGCGCACTAACTCAACCCATCTCTGTCTTACATCCTGGATATCATCGATTTCCCTAAGGCGTTCCACAAACAAAGACAATGCCAATTCATTTCCAGATTTCTTTTCTTCCAACCAGGGATCCTCAAAGCCGCATAAATGCAATTGTTTATCATTGTATTCTAATAACTCTCTTATGCCCAGAGTTCTATTACTGGCGGCATTCTGTTCGGCGGTGTTGCGATACTCTTCCAATTTATTGTGGTACGTTTGTTTAAACTTTTCAGCCCGTTCATCGGCCGTTACGTCTCGGTCGCGTTGCGAATTTGCCGCTTGCCGGGAAAATTTTTCGATCATATCATGCAGGCAAGGAAACCAATAGTTTGCTGCTTCGACATCACTGTTCAAATCTAAAGTGTCAGGCTGGTAAGTTGCAGCATCCTTGACCAAAGCATTACAACGCCATTCGCACATTCTGTTTGAAGATTCTTGATAATGAAACTGAAAAAAGCAACACAAATTGAAGAAAAATCTTTACATCTCGTTTCATAACTACTAATTAAATTAATATTTTCACGTTTGCCTTTGCGATTACCTGTTTGTTGTTTACGTTTTCCCAGTTGCAGTTGTGTTTCCAAGTTATTGGCTTTTTATGAAAATGTTTCAAGCTGCAACAGTATTTATGCCCAAACGCATGTGTTTAGTCGTACATACATAAACAATTATGTATGTACTTACGGAAGTGGGTACAAAGGTTCTTCTGCCAGTTAAAAAGCCACCAAAGGACAACCAGCTTTCGTCCTCTCTTTTAGCAGACAACAACAGCAGTCCAGTCGGCTGCAACACACACAGAAGCAGTTCTTCCCTTAATTACCTACTTATCAATTTAACGTTTCGTCAGTTCGGTTTCTCAGATTTTGCAGTTCCCTGTCTCTTTATCTTTTGTTTGTATTATTTTACGACCGAACGGCGGTGCGATAAAAAATTATATTAATATAAATAACTTAACAACAATGCCAAACAAATTTAATGAAAATGATAGCAGAAACCGCACATGACACAAACAGCAAAAATACTGGATGACAACAAAGTGAATTCATAATTGGTGAAACTACAGAACCGCTGATAACTTTTTCGCAGTGAAATTGTACGCCAGGCGAATTTACAATAGGCGGTCTGTACAGCCCACTATAATCGTGTAGTGATTTTTTCAGCTATTTAAAAAGCTTTTTGTCTACGCTATTCAGTTTTTAAAGTTATACGTAATATTGCCGTTAAAACAGCTTCTATATGTTTTCAGATAAATACAGATATCTTCTGAGCTGGCAGCACCACCTGTTAATTATTTCATTGCCCTAAGCTCTAGTAAAGACATCAGCTGCTAGGGTGATGCCATCTAGTAAAACTAATTCGCTCATGCGGGCGATTAGTTTTTTCGGGTGTAAAAGCCGTATATTAAGTTTGGTACCTGGGCCTATGTAAAAATTATGAATTCGTCTCAGTTAATTCAAAATTGAAGACTCCCAAACTACTGTCCTTAAGAAAAGTATTAAAATGATATGTTAGCGGGAATAGATCTTAACATACATACATATCGCACCCTAAATACAAAAGGGGTACAACTCAAAATATTAAAATTTTCAGGAGAGACAAAAAACTGTTTCATGTTTAGTTCGCCGTGCAGAAGCAACACACTTAACATAACTGTATTTTTCCAGTTAAAGAAGATAGTGATGTGAAAGAAATTTTTTTAGTAGTTAGAGATGTGTATTCTGAATTAATTTATGGAAAAGTCAGTTTTGGAAAATTTTGAGTTGTGCCCCTTTTGTATTTAGGGTGCGATATGTATCTAAGAGGCTTTTATAGTAAACTTGGCCGCTTTTCTTTCGTTGGATAAATAAACCTTTAGATAAGTTGATTGCAATTTGAATCTCAATATGAATACCCAGTTATGCTAAGAATAGATATTGGAAACTAAGGATTTGCATTCAGTAAACCGGAAAATTTATTCATTGGATAAAAGGAGTTACTTGTTTTTAATAAGTGCACAAATATTTTTAATGAATACAAAAACAAAGAAAAAACATATTTTTCGACAAGTTAAATGAGACCTTGCAAGCACTTAAGTTTCATGTTTCTTTCCAAATGGATTTATTTTTGACAACCAATTGGATGACGTTGAACTGGACGAAGAAGAGTCTAGCTTAGTAATAGCTTCAATATCCCCATCTTTTTCTGTTGATACTGTTTGAGCTGAAGTTTGTTTATCCGCCGGCTCAGTGCTATCACTAGCTTCACGGATACTAGCTTGTTTCAGTTGTTCTATCAATTTCATGCGGAATTCCACTTTATGTGGCACAATAGGATTTGCAGCACGCAATTGAGCCTGCAACTTTTTCAAGGCTTGTTCATAAGTATAGCCATACCAATCTATCTCCTCAGGAGTATACTGAACAAATTAAAACATAATTTATTTATAATTTTGCAATAGTATATACAAGTACTGACCCCATCCAAATAACATTTGTATTCCTTCAATATCCGTTCGCGTTCAGTGGGATTTTCTGAATGAGATGGACATCCTAGGAGCAGTTCTTGCAAGATTTTACGCTTCAAAGTCAATGCTAAAGTTGAACGCAAATCACAAGCAGGGGTCTGGAATTATAAAAACAGATTGACACTTACTGTGTTTTGCGACTTTTATGATTTTTTTCACTTTTGAAAAACACAAGCATTTGGATAGAAATCATTTTCTTACCTTTAGCAGATAGTGATCGAAACCGTGGCATTCGTGTATTTTTTCAATCGTACGATCCGTGACTATCATCGACATGTATTCCTTCAATACTTGGCTGTGTACAACAGAACGTCGTAACACCGGCACCCAAAAATGCGGCACACGACGCTTCAGTCTATCACGTTTCTGGAAGCCCTTTATAACAGCTTCACCACCCCAAATACCCTTGTGGCTTTCCGGTGGATCGATTAAGGGCAAAGGTATATTTCGTATGGGCTTTATCTTCCCTGTCACCTCATCACGTTCCCATTCACCATCTTTGGGTATATAATGCACTGCAGCCGGTTGCTGAATTTTCCACTCACGCCAAAACTTCCTATACGCATCCGGCAGTTCGGCACCTAAACCCTTGTCAAAACGGGTTAAACGTTTAAATCCATGTAGCAATTGCGGCCCCTTTACAAAAGAAAAACATTATTCTCTTTCAACAAGCGATAATTATTTGTCCTATTTGCTGTGATTATTGCGTCACAAACGCGAAGAATTACATTTTTTGTTTTGAAACATTGTGCTTACTTGTTTGGTGGCATGTGCCATGTCTTTTAATATTTCAAAAGGAATTTATGTTTTCTGTGGCTACTACCTCCTTTTTCATCAACCCCTTCAAACAAAAACAACTTTAAGCCACAATAAACACAAAAATTTTCTCAAAAGAAACTTCAAACAATTTTGTAAGGCCTGCCTGTATGTTTAACTTGCTGAAAAACCAAATCACGTTTGACGTTTTTGCACAACCACAAGAAAAAACTCACCAACAGCTGTGTGCTATCAATTCAGGATGAGTGCTGCAACGCCAAACATAAAGAAACTTGTGCTGTTGTTAGTTCGAAGTGCGTGTTTTTAACGACAACATCGGTGGCTCTTAGAAAAAGCAGCAATTAGTGAATATCAAGTTTGAAAGTGTTTTTGTGATTCTTAAAGAATAAATTGTGTAATAAAAAGGATTGTTTCACTTCGAATTGCAAGTGGTTTGATATTTATTATATATTTACGTCCTACGGGTTCGCGGAACTTCAGTACAAAATATTTGTAAACGTCTCCACAAAAAAAAAAGCGCGGTAAGCAACAGCAAATTTCTGTTTAGTTGAGCGACGCTGCTTTACCTACAAGTGAAAATATTAAGCCCAACATTTTTTATACATAATTCTCAACTGACGCGACGGGTTATCGGTTTTAATCGTTCTTACTACGTAATATAGGGCCTTAGTCATAAAATATAAAATGAGTTTTATTAAAATGATGCTTGAAATACTCGTATTTTTAGTTGCATTTACGTCCACAAGGTGGCAGCGCTAGAGCAAAATTTACCAGCCCCAACAAGAACCGGCTTCTAGTAGATAATGCTGGTGAAATACATTCGCAGAAAGTTCCCATTCCCTTACCTTTATTTTTTCGGCCTAAAAGGCAGCAACGAATTTTTATTAAAATTTTAATCAACTGCAGTTATAATCGTACGAAATGATTTCTTGAAACTTGAAAATTTAAAAAGAATATTTTCGCCAACTCGCCTTTTATGAATTTAATGGCATATCGTCACCTAAAATGCAAAATAGCGTAACATCACATTTCATTAGTTTACAGAAGAAATGGAAACAATTTAAGATATTGAGTAAAAATTTTGTATGTCCTGGTTTCAATGAAACTAGAAAATTATTAATTTTTCAAATGAGTCTTATATTATTTTGAATTTTGTTTTATATAAAAATATGTTTTTTATTTACTAGTATAATAAAGGGTGTTTTTTATAAAGGTATAAAACTTTAAGTTGGCAACATGATCATTTTGCAGCTGTCAAGTGGTTAATTTTAGTTTTGTTTGGCATTTCAACCTGAATAGACTGACGCCTGAATTAATTTAGTTTGAAAATCATGGTTCTGTTCGAAATACTACGTCCATTTTACGGCCAACATAATTTTTCATTAGAGCAATTAATTACTCAAAAGGTAACTTGTACTCTATCCTAGAAGAATTGACAGTCTGCAGGTAGCAAACAAATTTCGGTCTTGCAATAGTTTAGGCTTCTCTTCTTCGATTCCGAACTTGTGGGACAACGCAGTAGAGGACGCCCACGGAACCGATGGCGCACACAAGTGGAGAGGGACCTCAACCAACTTGGTGTGCAAAATTGGAGAACGCTGGCTAAAGACCGTGCCAGCTGGAAAACTTTGTTGGTTGAGACCCAGGTTCACCACGGACTGTAGCGCCAAAAGAAGAAGAAGAATAGTTTAGGCTGCTGGATATCAAAATTTCTAGTAGCCAGACCCTTGTAGTCGTCCTGAGCAACTGGCTTGTTTTTATTATAATTATATTCGTTTATAGAATAATAAAATATTATTTTCCTTTCTTTTCACTTCTGAACGGCTACAACTAAAATGAAAGTAGATTAAATGTTTATTTTAGTTAAAAAAATTAATAGAATAAATGCTCTACAGCTTGAGTTATGGATGGTGCGTTATACTGCCTAAGAAACTTATGCGACTTGAAGATACGTTATTTTGGATTTTGGTTAAATGTTTGGTATTTCCTTTAACTAGAGGACGTTTAAAATTTTGTATTGTACATGTGTACATAAATATGAGGAATTTTTGAGTTTTTGATGCTGCGTTAATTTGCATTTTATATATAGCGATATATTTTCATTCTAATAGAAAAAAAAAACTTATTTCCAATTCATTTAAATTTGTATGAATATACCGCCCCTTGGTGTTCACAAAAATAAAAACCAAACAAAAACTGAATTTGCAACAATGTGTTGCATACAAAAGGTATGTATTTTTGTTTTATATATTCAATAAAATTAACTTTATTTTATAATTAAATTCTGTTAATATATATATGTATGTAGGTATGTGTATAATATATTATATGTATATGATTTAATCGATATAGCAAAACTTATAGAAAAAAGTAAACATTTAGAAAATATTATTGTAATTAGTAGTTTTTATATGCCATATCGAATAAATTTGATTTGATCTCTAAAAAGAAAATATTTAAAGCGAAAATCCTAAATACTTTTCTACATTTTGTTTTCTTTGCGGTTTTCTATAAAAAGTAGTAGAGTTTAGTACGTAAATATGTATTTATTAATTCTTTTTAAATACTTAGAGGTAAAATATGTATGTAAAGCTAAATTGCCCCCACCTTTTGTTCGCATTTCCTTAGAGAAAATTTAGCTGGAATGCAGTGGCTGATAGTGAAAATAGGACCTGGGGGGGCAGGGACATCATTTGCAATCACTTACACTTAATGCAACACAATTACATTAAAATTTCTTTCGGTTTTTGCTTATAAAAACGAGGCCTTTATGGTGATTTCTAACAAAATAAAACCCCCTTAATGAAAGTGTTTTTTTATAAAAGTCAGCCCTTTATGGTGGTTTCTAACCAGCAACAAAACCAGCAAATTTTAATACTTATCAGTTCTTTTAAGAAAAAAAAAAAACTTAAGGCTACCAAACAGACAGGATTTGGCTGCCAGCCGATACCTTCACCGGTACCGCTTACGAGTCTGGCAGCTTCAATAGCAAATTTGTTAAATTTTACCAGGCTTGCGACCTTCCACGCAAAATATTAAACGAAATCTATTAATTTTTAAAGGGTCTCTACTAATTTAAACCAAAATTTAACTTAAAAACATGTTTGTAAAAAAAAATTGCTTAATTTTCTTTAGTGAGAGAAAATGTTGTTTTTTAACCAAAATTATAAAAAGAATTTTCTTGTTTTTGGTTTGCATCGAGAAAACAATTTCAGCAGATTTCCGCACATCTATTTAGGTAAATCACCTTAACGAATTCGACTCCAAGGCCAAATTTGGGGCTCGTTTTAATTAATCTGATTTTAAAATATGTTTTATTTAAGCTGAATGGACAAGTATTGGCCTAAGCAAAAAGGTGTCCGATTGAAAATGCTTACGAAAACAATTGCTGACTGCTTGCAAAACGGGGTTGTTCTCTGTGCAGTCCGTACCGATTTTAGGTCCTTTAACGAAATTATAAAAATTACGTGCCTGTTGCCGAAATATAATAATAAATATTTCGTTTTGATTTCTAAGGCAATAGTTTGTAGTTCCCTGCTCGTACTATAGAAATCACTTCGTTCGAGTCGATGTGGCTGTTAACGTTCCATGTGTTCTACGTTTTATGTACATGTGTGTGTGTGTGGTGTGTGGGTGTGTGGTGTGTGTGTGTGCGTTCCTATATTTATATGCTTTTTATTCTAATATGTTTTATTTTTTATATAGTTTTAAAATAAATAACAATTTTTAATAAAGTTTAAATGCAGCAGAAAAAACAGAAAAGTTTTTCTTGTTTCGGAAAAAAAGCTTTTATTATGGGCGTCACTTAAGCAAAAGCTGAGAGGGTCTACATCAATTTAAAAGGGGAGCCTAAAGGCTGAAGCTTCTGGCAACGAAAAATATAAAAAAATAGTGTTTTTCCTAAAAGTAATTTTTTTTTTTTTTTGGGGAGGCGTGGGGGAATATTTATAATAAATTTACACATCACTAAGTGACACTACTTAATTAATTAATTAATTAATTAATTTCAATGCCTTAATTAAATTTGTATATTTGTATAAATATTATATCTTTTTATATTACAACTTAAAAGTAGATTCTACACAAATGAGGAGGAAAAAAGAAAATAGAAAACTCTCTTTCTGCTTGCGCAAGTTTCGTATTCGCGTTATTTCGTTTCACCACTACTACCAGCCTTGAGTATCTGATAACTTGGATTCGAAAATGCGTCCGGCGCCTTTGAGCCATTGTTGTTGATGAACTTTTTAGGCGATTTTATATTCACATAATTTTCTCCATTTTCGCCATTCAACTTTGTTTCGGTCACGTGATGACGCGGCGATGGCGTGGGCACACTTCTTGTTTGCTGCAACATCTGAGTATATTTTCTGGGCTGCTCAGGACTGTCTTCTGTGTGATGGGTGTTTTGCAGCATGGGGATTTCTTCGGGCAGAGGTTCTATGCCTTCTTTTTTAATGCGTGGCGGCTTGCTGGCCGGACTGTCCAGATTGTTAATGATAGTGGGGGAATGCTGTTGGGTCGCGGCAGCATCTGGGAAATTAAATGTAGAGGTTGAAATATTGTTTGTTTCATCTTTATTACTATCATTATCTTCGCTAGTTTTAGGCGAGTCTTTAGGACGTGTTGGTGAGAATATAACAGCATCACCATTCGGACTCATTGTTAAATAATCGTCGGTTGACAAGTCTATGCCTGCAGTTTGGATGGTTTTTGAAAGTTTTTCAAAATGAAAAGTTGTGTAGGATGTATTAGATGTAGATGTTGTGTGCAAAGATCAAATTGTGTAAATGGGAATTGTAGTGTTGAGGCGTGTTTGTGTAACAGGATGGTGCATAAACCGTGTTTTGTTTTTATTTTTTTTTTATTTTTTTGATATGGAAAAGAGATTAGAAACAAGAACAAAAGTTAGAACCGGGTTAATCCATTGAGAGCAAAAATGAGATTCAAATAAAGTGCAACAGTTGTGTAAGGAAACAATAAAGAATACGTACGTATTTCGGGCAGTACATGACCATTGACATATCTGGGTGGCGGTGGTGCCATCTCGTCGGGTGAACCCATTAACGATAAATAGTCTGTTTGATTACGCTTGAAATACTCCGTATTGACTCTTAAGTAGGGCTCATTTAAGTCCACGTAGTGCTGAAATGGGAAAAAATAATGGCTTTAGGCGTGTTAGCAAAGTGTACGAAATAAGTTGCATGTGTCCAGAATATCCTGTGTATTTCTCTAATACTTCGGAAATGTTTAAAGTGGTAGTAGTATTTAAAATTAGACTGTGACATTGGAGTTCTCCCATTGGCGCTCTTAATTGCATACATTTCTGCTATCGAGGCCCTCTTTTTATTTAATTTCTGTTTTCGGAGTAGTTCTCTGCTTTTATTATCTATTTCACTTCCGCCTCTAGTACTCACTCCTACTGATTTACTCTTAAATATATTGTTAGTATTTCTGAGACTTCCGTTAACTAAAACCTTAAATTTAACGCTTAAAACAGTTTTTTTCTATTGGTCAATTTGTAACTTTTGCTATCGGCGGGAAACAAAAAGGCGAAAACAATTTGATTTTCTTCATAAGACACTTACGTTTGTCACCTCTTCGCCCAACATCAGGGCGAATCTCTCTTTTAACACATTGAACAACGGCCGCCTCTCCGGATTTGTACTCCAACACTCCAGCATAATGTCGTACAGATCATCGTTGGCATATGGCGGCTTTTCCATACGATAACCATCCTTTAACTTCAAATACAAGCTCTGGTTTGCATCGATTTCGGGATATGGCACTTTGGCCAATGAAAACAACTCCCACAAAACGATACCGTACGACCAAACGTCCGTATAAGTGCTGAAGATGTGATCGCTTAACGATTCCAAAGCCAACCATTTAATCGGCAGCGGTGCATCGCCCTGTTTCTTGTAATTATCGCTCTTGTACATGGAGCGCGCCAAACCAAAATCACAAATTTTCACAATATTATCCTCGCACAATAAAATATTTCTAGCGGCCAGATCACCATGCAGGACTTTCTTAGAGGACAAATATTCCATGCCGCAGGCAACTTGGAACGCCCAACTGATGAGATCGGTTGTGGTGACAGCCATGGCCTCGGTAGAATCGGGTTTATAGTTTGAACGCCAGGCTGGTTGTACCGAATTGTTGGACATGATGTTGTTGTCGTCATCTGCGAACGAACATAAATTTCCATGTACACATTATTTTAAGTTTCCCAAAGATTTTCATTAGACAATTTTATATATAAAATTTGTTCATTCACCTGTTTCCTTTACAACTCCTAGAGAGCAGCAAACAAATACAATAATATTAAAGTTACGTGCATTAAAAAGTTAGATTTTTATCTCATTGTTGTATTCGTATTATTTACGTACATAAATAAGGGTGTCAGATGTTGTTGTTTGCAGTACAAATTCAAAGGATTGTCAGAGAGACTTAAAAACTTTGAATGTGTATAGAAATGTTTATAAAGGGTGGTTAAATTGTATGGGCCGATGTTGAATGTGAACCACACCTAAACGCCAAGTTTTTTTCCGAATTTTATTTGATATTTCTCTATTTCAGACTTACTCAATTTGAACCATGGAGAGATACACAATCCAAAAACGTGTTAAAGTTATCCAGACTTATTATGAAAATGGGAGTTCAAATCAAAATGCATATCGTGCACTTCGTAATTTTTTTGGTCAATTTCATCGTCCAAATGTGCGTACAATCGCAAAAATCGTGGAAAAATTCGAGCAAACCGGGTCTGTAGAAGATGTGAGAACACCAGTGCATGCTCGTACAGCTCGTACTGCAGAAAATATTGCTGCTGTTCGCGATAGTGTGGCTGAAGATCCGTCCACCTCAACTCGTCGTCGTTCCCAACAATTGCACCTCTCACGCTCGTCGTTGATGAACATTATGCATAAAGACTTGCATTTACACGCTTACAAACTTGGACTTTTTTCTTTGGTGTTATTTGAAAGAAAAGGTGTACGTCGATAAGCCAGCAACAATTCAACACCTAAAGGATCAGATAATTCGGCACATTAACGGCATAGAACCTCCATTATGCCTCAGCGTCATCGAAAATTTGGACCATCGGATGGAGGTGTGCCGCCGAGGTCGCGGCGCCCATTTGGCCGATATTTTGTTCCATACATAATTGAGTAATACCAATACATCATAATAAAATAAAATTACAATAATTTCCTAAATAGTTTGTGTTTTATTCAAAATCAACATCGGCCCTTGAAATTTAACCACCCTTTACATACAGACACATGTATGTAGATATGCACATAAAATCAGCATTATTTTATATGTATTAGTGTTCGAAAATCGCATAAGTCCTCCCAATAGACTTGCAGGATTTTCGATGGATTCATGAATAAAGACGCTTGATCATACATGTGAAATTTTACGATTCTGTTCTGATAAATAATTCAAATTAAACAACAGGCTTTTGATTCAATATGACAACAGCTTGAAAAAAATATAAGTACAGTGCGGCCTCGATTATGCCTCATCTGCATAACTGGTAACCTCGATTAGCTGGCATAAAATATAATTTTATTTTCTTTAAATTGAATTCATATTTCATATTTTTTCCTTGTTTGTATCGGTTAATAGTTGAACAATTAAATGCCATTCGAATATATAGTATAAACGGTGAGTCCGAAACGTATAATTATAGGTATTAAATTTATTTTATAGAGTCTGCGTACTGTGTACAAAATTCTATTCAAAACTGTTACTGTAGTGTCCGGGAAAATCGATTATTCGGACTGCAGCCACTGCCGCTGCCGCTGCCAATCCTTACAATCGAGGTCTCACTGTATTTATACAACACTTAAATCAGCACTACCGACATTTCAAGATCTATATTGACATTTTAACTGACTGATGGTTCTGTTGCTTACCACACTGGAGCCATAAAAGATTATTATAGCTCCTGGGCTTAATTGAAAATCAGAAACTATAAATCGATGGCTGAGAGTTTTGAAAAATTTGTTACTCACCTTCCGGCACCGTGGTCATGACAGTTTGTTCCGTAGCACAGGTGTTCACTTGACCCTCATATTCAGATTGCGTTATATAGCCAGTTGAATTGGGCCGACCGGCTCGAGTACCCGAACGCGGATCACCGTCCGAATTACTACGATTGTTCATGGAATAATAGTTGTTCATATTGTTTATATTATTCATATGATTGATGTATTGGTGTTTGGAAAATGATAGATTGACATACTTTAGACCATCACTTTTTTTTTTATAGTGTTTTCGTTATGCGATTAGATTTTATTGATTAAGACGTGCCCACACAACCAAATGAGTTTTTTTTATTTTGGAGAGTTGCAAGTCGGGAAGAGTTAAATACGTATAGTTTTGAAGCGTTACACAACATCCAACAAGACAGCACAAGCCCCAAAGTTTTATTTAAAGTAGTATTTTTTGTTTGTTAAATTAATTACATTAATTAAACGCAACATTAATCAGGGGAAGAAATATTTATTTGTTAATTAAGAATACAATTTAAGGGTTAATTTTGTTGATTACAAGCCAAAAAACAGCACATATATATGTATGTATGTATGTGTGCAATTAGTTTTGGTTAAGGAATTATTGTGCAATATGTTGAAAATTAAAAAAAAAGAAAAAACAAAGATTAAAAAAAAACATTATTAGATTCATTAAAAAAGTATGCAAAATGATAAAAAAGAAAACTAAATGGTTGATATTCTAAATTAGAAATATTGGGAATATGATTGGGTTCAAATCAGCATTGAAAAACGGTTGCAATACGAATTGTCGTTATGAAAACGTCTTCGGCTGTACCTTGAGTCGATAAAAAGCGATAAATTGGGATGATTTTTCTTTCAGTATTTCACAGGAATTAATGTTGATGTGAAATCTTTGTTTGTTTTTGTTTTTAGTCAAGAAATTTGTGCAGTATATTAAAAATGTAAACCCACAACTAAGCACCGTTTTAAGATAAATAACTTCGAGAATCGTTTAAGCGGCTTATTCAAAGCGCCGCTGGATTATGGAACTGCATCTCAATTCAAATAGGTTTTTGTTGCAACGGCTTCTATCAATTATCACTCTGTGTTATCATTTTAGCAAACTGCTTTATCATTTCGGTAACTAGAAAGTCTACTACACTACGGTTGCAGTTCACAACTGAGCGTAATGTCATAACGTACATAATTATAGCATATTTAATACTTTAGCTAATTTCTAGCTTAAATTTTAACTAATCAGCAGCTAAATCCTATTACGCTTGAAATTCTTCCAAAAAAAGATCGACCAAACCACTACAATATTTATAAAAAAATGTCTGTGCAAAGCAAAGCAGGATTTTTGTATAAAAATTAGGCAAAGTAGCCACGTACTTCTAGTTTGCTAAATGTTAAAAGTTGTATCGTCTACCGAGTAACGTTTTTCATCAATTGTCATTCGAAATATGTTCGTTTTGGTTTTAAGGTGACAAATAAATAAGATTATAAAATGAAATGTGCAATTAAAAGTTATAAATTTACGGATGCTGCCATGTTAATATTTCAAATAATACGTGCATTTTCTGTTAAATAACTAAATTTTTATATAGTTAAAACTTACCGGTTCAATTCAAAGTTGTCGGAGAACCTCTGCGTCATAATGGAGGGATCGATTTTGCCCGTATTTGGGCTTATCTGATTTATAAAACGTTTGCGATTGCGCATCAAGAAGTTTTGAACGTTACCATAGCGACAGTACTCCACTATCACCATTAATTCACCTAAAAATATAAAACAAAAAATAATCATAAACAATTTAATTCCAATCAACTGATAACCAAAATTATTTTTTTCTGCTCTAGAACACGATTTGAAGGTTTTTCAGCTTAAAATTTTCTTAAATTTTTATTTGTACTTCCCTGTGGCCTTTCGAAATTAAAGAAATAGGTACATATATAAACCATTACAGGATTGTAAACGAAATTTTGTTGGCGTTTCAATCTTTAAAAACCTTTTAAAAAATTACCCAGCTGGAACTTACGCTTTGCAATATTTTTCGTTACTGCTCCCAGCAAGTTGACAACATTCAAATGTTGCCCCAGGTGCACCATTATTTTTAATTCTGATACTAGGGCCCTCATAACTTCGTTATTTGCCTGACGTTTGACCATTTTGACAGCTACAACACTTTCTTTTTCATCTGGTTTTATGCCCTCCGCATGAGCTTTTAAGACAACACCAAAAGCTCCCGCTCCGAGTTGTTTACCCAGCTTAAGTTTTTCGCGCGGAAATTCAAAGCCCCTATCGTAAGGCAGCAAATCAGCCTGCTCATCCAAAGTTAGGGCAGGATTTATGTGTTCAACAGCACCTTCTTCAAAATTGGCCAAACCGGCAGCCTTCAGCTCGCGCAAAAGCTTGCGCTCACGCTTAACACGTATATAAAGATATATAACCAAACCGATAAGTACCAGAAGCAAAACCAAAATACCGGCTATCCAGCCCAAAGTAGGTCCGGGGATATCTATCAAATAAGACAAAATATTGTTTTAACATATTTGAGAAGCGTTTTTGGCCTCCACGTACTTGTTATTTTGATGTTAACAGTTTCTTCTATGGAACCCAATCTATTGAACACTTTGCACTTATATTGACCTTGATCTTCTGGGCGGATGTAGGGAATAACAAGAACAGCCTGGTTGTCGGTATCATTGTTTTCTAGCAGTTCTTCGTTTTTATACCATTCCACCGAAGCCTTAGGTATGGCTTCAGCTTCGCACCTCAGTTCCACTGAGTCCCCCAGCTTACGCTCGATTTTGTCGCCCAGGTTTGTGGTGACCATGTGAGGGGAGGACGGCTCTGAAAGTCAAATTTTTAAACTGCCTGACTGGCTGTTATTTGCTTATGGCCTACTTACCATGTGTTATAATAGTAAAAATTCTTGACTCCGTGGATTCATGATTGATAGCTCGCGCTCTACATTCATATTGACCCTGGTCTGAATCTGTTATCTTTTTAAATGTCAACGATTTCTGATACGAATAGGGAGTCGACGAGCTGTGCATGATGATATCTAAAAAGGAAATACATACATAAAAATGTCTTTAATTTTTATACCAGCAACTTACTGTCAGTTTCCTCGATAAGATTGCCCTTTTCGTCATACCAATTAATATCGCCTGAAAAGTAATAGGCCACTGCGGCACATGTTAAGCTGATTTTGTCACCTAAAGCTATTATATCATGATCCTGTACGCCGTAAATGGTCATGTTGTCATTTATGTCACGTATCAGAACATGACTCTTAGCTATAGCTTTGCCGATTTTGTTTAAGGCAGCACAACGTATTATACCCGGTGACTTGGGCTCAAAGTATAAATCATATATGAACTCTATAGGCGTGGGTCCATCCGATGAAAACGTTTCCTAAAATTTTATTTCCAAGTCACTGGACGAAACATGAAACGTTTCTATCATCAAACTTACATTAAAGTCCTGTATAACCTCACGCGAACACGAGGGCCATCTCGGTACAATGCTGCACGGCTCAAACACCCACGACACTAAAGCCTTCTGGTGTGACTGTACGCGACACTGAACATGAGCTCTTTCGTCGACATGCACATAAATGTCATTCATTGTTATTACGGGTGCATCTTCTATTGTCACAATAAATTCCCTTTTCAACGAAGTCTCGCTGTTCGAGGCCTCTACCACATAAACGCCGGTATCCCATAACCGCGAGCTGTAGATCTTCAATGTAGACGCCACATCGTCCGTTGTTACTTCAAATTTATGATTGTTGAAGATCTCGGTGCCATTGGGGTTGTACCACTTTATTTTGGGCCACGGGTAACCGCTATAACGTACAGACATTTGCACTGTCTTGTTGGCCTTTTCGTTGATCTTGTAATAATCGTTTGACTCCCGCATCTTTATGTAGCTTTCGTCCTTCCGTACTATCAGCATGTTATAAGAGCTCTTGGCCTTATTTGAAGAGTGATCGGAAACATTGCAAGTATAAAGGCCAGAATCGGTAGTTTTGGCATTTTTGACGGTCAAAATGTTGCGACTGTACACATGGGTGTCAGTAACATTGACATTGGCGTAACTTTTCTCAATAAAGCGGGTCTTGGGTGAACATAAGAGAGTGAAAATTAAACGGAAAAACGGACAAATTACAATGAATTTTGTGACAGTCAGTGACAGACTTTTTAAATATTGTACTACAAATACGACTTTTAGGCCAATTTGTGAATTAACTAAATACAATATTTAGTACATGGTAAAAATTTCTTACTTCGTCTCTCTGCACACCATCAGGTAAAACCCATTCAATTTTATACTTGACATCGTGGGCAATCTTAACGTCGCATATCAGCTCGAAAGATCCGCCCTCGGGAGCATGATGCTTGGCATTCGATGTAATGTTCGGCTTATCCACATGCGTGGTATAGGCTAATGTTTAATGAGGTGCAAAAAATACACAGACAAATATTTTAAAGAAGTTTAACGTTTCCACTAAAAGTGCCAACAATACAAAACTAAAAACTACGGGGGAATAATCGGCATGCAAGATTTAACAATTAATTTGTTAAGAGCTTAAGAAAACTTTAAAGCTTTTCTAAATGAAATAACGGCGGAGTTCTCGCTGAAACCTCAACTTCAACTTGTATAGCGATATGGTCACATTATTCTGGCCTTTTGTTGTTTCAGAATGTAGAAAAATTGCCATTTTACAAACGAATTCAGCGTGAACTCCTTTAATACAATACATAACGCTGCTGTAATACAGAAAGGCCGTAACTCGGGTTTTTTCAAAGTCGAGTGTCTGGCATATTTTAATATAAGATTTTTTAATTTTTTATTTATTGCCAAAAACCGGCAATTGGTAAAAAGTACCAGTTAGAGCTTTTTTATATTAGGGCAGCGATTTACTTGTATTGTATAAATATGTATGTAATAAATAATAATTTGTAAAAATATATATATAATGCAAATATTAAAAGCTTTTATTTGCTGAAGCCGCAAATTAACGAGAAAAAAGCACACAAAAAAATTATTAAAAATTAAAAAAAAAACAAATTTAATTTAAAAAACAAACAAATATTTCAATAATCTTAAAAGCACAAAAATATTATTTCGGCTTATTTATGAATATTAGCAATATAAAATAATCCTTTTCCACTAAATCGCTCTAAGCCAGCCTAAAAAAATAAAAGCTTTGACTTTAAAATATTTATATATAAATTAAAACATGCTGTTTATCTCTAAGTGTTAGTTAGACTTTAATTACTTTTAATATGCTGTTAGTTTTTGTAAAAGTTAGCCACATTTTTATAAGCTATTAAATTTAAAACGCAAAAAAAAACATATAAAAGCTATTTGGCTTTCCAGAAGCTTTAAAATAAGCTTTGTAAGTACACAGAAAAAAAAATGTTCAATAAACAAACAAAATCATGCTGGAGAAAAGAACAGAACACAAAACAGCAAGATTGCAATCAGAAAAAAGAAAATCAAGGACACATAAGAGAAGACATACACTCAGAAAAAAGGTTTAGTGAAACTGACTTCGCATGGCGCCAAGTAAATTTTTCCAGGATTTCGCTGTGTACTCGTATATGTACATACGAGTATGTGTGTAATTTGGAGTTTTCCCTGAATTGCGTTATATTGTGATGGTAAACTTTTTTTCTGAGTGCATGAAAAGACACACACAACACGAACTTACTAGTCGAACGATAATGATGGGACGGACGTCTCGTTGTAACTTGACGGGATTCTCTAACATGCTGATATAAATTTGATTCTAAGCTTTCAATGTTATCGTCACTATTGTAAACATGAGTCGCTTTCGGTCGATTGTAGGTCCGACTTGTATGCCAAATAGTTGGTGGTGGTCGGGTTGTTGTTAAGTCCAAGTATCGTTTTGGTCTGTAACTTTTTGTCACCGCAATCAAGTCACTATAATTATGGACATCATCACCGTCATCACCATCATCGCCGTCATTTTCGTTATTATCATAAGCGTGACTAGTTCTATACCCATCACCAATTACACGCAGATGTATTCTAATGTTAAAGACACCATTTTCGGCAGTCGTGGTCTTATGATTAGCAACTTGAAAACTTGTAACATCGGGATGGACATCGCGTACCAAACGTACACTGGTTTTTGGTGGGGTTAAATGGACAGAAATGTTGTTAGTGGCATTCAAATTGTTAGTGACTGAACTTAGTTTTTTCGTAGTTAGTTTGGTAGCGGTAGTTTTTGCTGTGTCTGTTGGTTTTAGCGCCAAATCTTCCAAAGTAGTTGATCTTTCCAAAGGGGTGGTTGTATTTAATGCGGCTAATTTCAGAAATGATTAATATTGTTATTTATTAACCGTTTTTAATTTGATTTATGACAGAAAAGTAAAACAAAAGAATAGCACACACCAAAGCAGTAAGAAAATATTATTGAACGTGTTTTTTTTTTTTTTTTGGTTCTTATGTTGTTCAAAATCAAAAACATCCTCCACCAGTTACCAGTAATTTTAGTATTTTTCTTTTCCTTTTTCACCACACAAAAGTTATTATTTTCTTTAGAACTACTGAGCACTCCTAGTTACTAGCAGTGTGTGCAGGTTCAACAAATACTCTTTCCATAATTATATATTTGTTTTTTACATATTTAAATCAAAAGACCATTAGAAAACTTAAAAAAAAGAGACGGAAACAAGCACAAAACAGGGGTGCAAAACTCACTATCAATGATTTTGTTACCCAAAATAATTTCAATTTCCGTTTGTTCCTCCTCGTTGGCTGGGGCCGGTATCTTTGGCCGGCAGATGTACATGCCACTATCTTCAAAGCCCCGTATTTCGATGACAAAACCCAAACGTGGATTATAACGTATACCGGTATTACTGGCAAAAGTCTAAATAATTAAAAATAGTTTTAATGAAAATAACAAGTTGTAAGTTTTTAATTTAGGCGCAACTATTTCTCTAAGTGCAAGCAGTTTTTAAAAGCTTTTTCCATGAAAAAGTGAACAAAGAAGTATTAGATAATGTAGGCGAGTTTAGAATGTTTGGAAAAGTAAAGTTATTCATTCACCAGCAGCAAAGTTTCCATCTTGTTGCTAAAGCTTTTTAAATAAAACTAGAAAAATTTGTTTCTTAAATTTAGATGAATTCCGCTGAACACAAAAGTTTATTAGGCAAATAAGATATTCAGTCTCCAGGCTGACATGATTCTGTACCAGGTTTTGATTAAAAGCGTTCCATAACAAAAGCTTGTGATACAAAAAACTCAATTAAACAGAAAATACTTGAGCTCCTTTCAATCAAGACTTGAGAAATTTTCTAGCAAAACGGCTGCCATATCACTGAAACTACATCTTCTGAGGTGTGACTGTCACATATTGAGTCTAGTTTGCCATCCATTCTAAACGGAAATTATACAATTGTTGTCATAACAGCTGTTCTAATTGCGTATCCCTCCGAGCGTTTCACATAATTTATGATGGTACCGATTTCTGGATGAGTAGAACCCACATGAGATTCCAGATCACTGTTTCGGCATGGCAACCTCATCGAGAACTTCATCGGCTTATAGACTTTTGCGAACGACTTTGGTGAGGCCATCAGCATCAATGGCTGCCAAATGATTGTATTTTGATCCCATTCGAATGCTTTGAACACCAGGGACCAGGCAGTACCTGTTCACCTGATGCCAGTATGATGTAAACTGGCCAACGCGTTTGCTGGATTTGACTCTGTGAATATTTAAGTTTTAAAATTGCTTAAAATATTAATGCTGGTTTGAGCCAAATTATTGTGGGAGAGCAAGTTTCCCACACCTGGCCTCTCCATACATCACTTCTCTGATACCTAAAATCCTGGTTTCGAACAAAACGGTTATAGCAACCTAATAGATAGATTTACTAGATTTATCAAATCTTACAAATTTGAAATGTCAAGCATCTTGTGTTTATATTCTCGACAATTGGGTTGCTCTGAAAGCTCTTGGACCCACTACACATAATAATAAATATAATGATAAAAACTAAAAGTAATAAATGAGAAAATCACAAAAAACCTTCAAAAGCCCCTATCAAATTCCTCTTCAATTTCAATAGGTCTTTGAAATAATGGTGAGAGCGGAGTCTACGCCATAGTCGGGTTCAAAGTTTCAGTTGCATAAACTTTCCATAATTTATTAATATACGACTTAATTTATTCATGTATATACAACTTTTCTTAAAAATCATAAATTTTGTACAAATATTATGTATGTATGCGGGGGGAGGGGTAGTATTTCTTTAGAATTGTTCAAATTATTGCAGAGTCAAATGATCTTTAGCTGTGAATTTAATAAAATCACATCGAAAAAGAACATTTTTCGGGTTTTGGAAATGCAAATTGTGTTAATTCAAACTACTCGTAAAATATCGTTGGTATAAAAATAATTGTAGAATAATTAACAAAATTAAACACATACGCAAAACATGAACAGTTAAAGGGGTTTCATACGTTTGATCTTTGAAAACGCCAACGCAACTGAGTAGCGATGGACACGTGTCCAGACCATGAACGATAAAACCCAATTTTGGATTGTAACTGATACTCTCGTAGACAAAACCCGTTTTACTGTTGGTTTTTTGAGTCTTTAGTGTGATATTCGAGGAGCGAATGGTAAATGCGGTATTATTGTGTTCATCATCCTAAAAGTGAATTTAAAAGGCTGTTATTTAAAAAAAATTCATTAACGGAAAAAATGAAATTGTATGAAAGCTCTTAAGATGATTTATGGTTAAAGTTTTGTTTACTTCTGGGTTTCAGCATGAATTTTTCCTATATTTAATCCTATAGAAAAATGAGAAATAGCAGATCTACATACAGCATGAATAATGAATATAAAACACATAAATGACATTCATTGCAAATTGCTATTAAAAGGCTTTCTCTCCTTTTAAAGCTTTTTAAGTGTTTAATTGGTTAGTAAAATAAAATAAGAAGGAAATGAAGAAAGTTTCCGCTACCAAATCGAGAACCGATTATTTCATTTAATTTAAGATTAAATACAATAATTTTTTATGAAAATGTTCTTCGAATCATTCTATCGTAAAAGCCACAATAAAAGCTCGTTGAAATCAACAGAAATGTTACAATGAAGTTTTAAGAAAATGCATCTGCAACAAAAGCTCCAAGTTATGGAGAAATGTTGAAAGGTTTTTTATATTAAATTTATCAGAAACTGATTTTGATTGGTATTGTAATTTATTTTGTTTCTTGTATGAACATTTTGCATATATCGTTTAAGATTTTCTTGCTACAAAAGCTTCCAGTTATATTATATTAAGGGGAACATTTTACAATTAAGATGAACAGCAAAAATATAATATAATTTTAATTTTCATTAATACGAAAACAAAAGCTTTATGCCATTAATCACAAAGTGATTTTGTGCTGCTTTAGAAGAGTTTATTAAACATTGCCTTAAGGCCCCTTAATCACGATTCAGTTTAAGCCAGTAAGCTTTTAAGCTTGAGTTTGAGTTTGAGCTTGCAAGTTTAAGGTTCTCATAGCAAAAGCAAAAACTTTTGCACTTGATCGGGTGCTGCAGGTTCAACGAATTCATTCTAGGTTTTAGGTTTGAGATATAAATTAAATTCAAAGCCTTGTAACCAGTTAAACTTTAGAAAAAAACTATATTGATATTGAAAGCTTTTTTTGATCTCGTTATTGGCTTTTTTTCTGTCCGTTTATGACGAAAATTAAAAAGTTATTGATGTGCATAATGATGTTAAGAAGAATGTTTGAATGGAGTTTTAATAACAGAGAAAAGATTCGGATCCAATGAGCCCAATAATTAAAGAAAATATTCGATAAATATTAGAAGGATATGACGGGCTTAATGAATTGCTAGGAAGAGAAAAATATATATAAAAAGAAATAATGCTGGGTGGTGTTACTTTGAGGAGCGAATGAAACAGTGTTAGTACACCTTAAGCAGGCAAAGCTACGAAAATTAAGAAGCTTAAGCAAAGCTCCGGCAATTTATCTGAAATGTGTTAGAAGCATCCTAAATCTTACCGAACCACTGGGTGTTGTTAGTATAACATCATAATTTGGCATGGAAGGTTTACAGGGTATGACGGCATCTTGGAACTGTATAACATAGGTTACCGGAAAGGCCATGGGAGCCAACAAATTGTTCTGATCTGAATTGCAAGAAATGTATACATGACCAGTGCAACTTTACCAGCAAAAATATGTGGTGTTAAACCTACCATTTACGTAGACATAAATCGACGAAGCTAAATTGCTATTAGCCAGATCCGTGAGCTCGGAATCCTCCATAACATTGAGATCCTTAGTTAGGGCACTCGATTTGACACAGTAATAATTGGCGACGTTCATGAAATTGACATCTTTCAGTGTCAAACTGCTGCCATAACGTCTTCTCTGATCTTGCGGCAAATAGGAGTTTTCCTCAGCCGTTATAGCATCAAAGGGATATTTCCAGGCAATGGGTTCAGTGTCTTCACATCGTATGGTAAATTCACTGTTTTCCTCCAATTGCACCTCCTCCATCAGAGGTATGATAAGTGGTGCTCCCAGGGCCACAGCAACATTTTCATTGTTATCATCCTCGTCCGTATGATCGCGTTTACTAATACTATTTGTTGGAGCTATGCTGGTTGTTGGTGGTTTCGGATGCGGCACTACAAAAAGAAAAACAAGAACAAAAAAAAAAAATAAAAAAGAAGCGTAAAGATAGAGAGACACATCAATTGTTATTACCGAGAGTAACTCAATAAAAGAAAAGTATCTTATTTTTGCTGTTTTGTTATTGTTAATTGTATTTGACAGCTACTGTCTGGCGGCAATAGTTTGCCTCCTTCTGGTTGCTTTTTTCTTGTTTTGTAATGAATGCGCCATATCATTATAATAAAATTATTGTTTCTGTTTCTGTCTCTGCTTGTTTTTGTTTTCTTCTTGCGGTTTCTATAGAATAATGATTGAATTTGAACTTTCCTTTTTCATTTAATGCAAGAGCAGCAAACTGCCGTTTGCATGTGTTTGGGTGTGCGAATGTGTCAGAGTATCAGTATTCGTGCTTCAGTATCTGAAGTTATCTGTCTGCAAGAGAGTTTCATGTAAACAGTTTGCACTTTGCGCAGGCATTTCTTTCTATCGACGGTTTCGTTATCACAATTTTGACATGTCGTCGACATAATAATGTGAGTTTAAAGCATAATTGCATTCTACCTGTCCTGTTCTGGGTTTTATTGTCTTTTGGAAAATTTTCAATAATAATAGCTGCGGCTGATTGTTTCCTGCCCAACCCTCCGAGTAGGTTGATTCAGCAAACTGCCAACTCACGAAAATCTAAATTATGTCATGTAATATTTGGCCAAGAGAATTTTTTTTTATTTTCTATTACGGAGCTAAAGAATTTTTTATTAGACAAACGGTTATTCCGCCGAGATTTTTCTAGTTGCATATTATTAAAATCCACTGTTCTTTTCAAGTGCTTTATAAAACGAATGAATGCCGGTGGTAATTTTGTTATAGCCTCAACAGTACGTTCAGTGTGTTACGAAATTGATTTCAAACGAAATTAAATCGGAATTAAGTAATTTTGTGTACGTTTTAAAAAACCCAAATTAGTTTATTTTATTTAAAATTCGTTAAAAGCAACTGGAAATTACAATTACTCTGGTTTGTTTGTGAATCTTTTTTTCCATTATGAATTTTTTTTTGCAGCACGATTTAAAAACGTATCTTTTCTTAACGAAATTGAAACTTTAAATATATAATACAGGCTTTACAAATGCCAGTGACATTAAAATTTTCTGCTAATAATAGCGAGGATTTTAAATTAAAAATCTCTTTTTGTCTGCCCCCTAAAGACTTTAGGCAATTTAAGTTTTCAATAAAACCTTTAAAAATTTTATGAACTACAAAATACTTTCAAAAAGAAACTTTATTCAATAAATTATAACGAATAAGCGCTGATGCACTTCTTGTTTTTGTTCGATGTAATCAGCAATTTATATACTGTGTATGTTTTAGCAGAGCAGGGAAATTAAAAAACAATAAAATAAATAAACAATTGAATTTATTGAAAGTACTATTGCAATCTGATATCACAAAATGTGTGTGTTTACACATGTTTTGGCAACTTAAAAGGGGATTTCATTTCTCGTGGACTGGCGCAAAAAGATGAAATCGACATAATTTTTTTGATAAAAGAGAAAATGAGGTTAAGTAGCAAAAAGTATTACAAAGCAGTTTGACTGCAAAATTTTTTATGCCAATTTTGATTTTTTTGTCTTCCACTCAATTCTAGTTAATTTTTGTCACAAAAGTTGGTATAAATCAAGCATCTTCAGTATCTGTGTATTCTTTACAAGTCTTTTAAAAAAATTTGTCGCAAAAATATTGTTACCAACAACTTTTTATTAACAACAAATTTGCCAGACCAGAAATTTCAATAGTCTATCCGTAGGACAATGAATAATAGGAGTTTCAAAAGAATTTCAATGAACTATTTTACTTAAGAAAGATTTTGTACTCGTAGTATTTGAAAAGAATAATGGTCTCTGACGTTTGTCTCGTCTACAGTCTAGAGTCTAGACACTTCGAAAGATACTTTTCTTCACTTTAATTAAGATTTAAATAAAAGGTGCATCACCAATTAAACTTAACAAACCATTTACAAATACAATCCTGCACAAATGAAAAATTTTGTCTTAAAAAAATTCTTCTAGAGATGAGAAATCCTTACAGTTTGTCATATATCTTACGGTACTAATTGCCATTTATGTAGCATTTTGTCTTCATACTATCACACTTACTTTTAAAACGCAGTATTACAGTCCGAATTGCTCCCGAATTAGCCAGACATTTTAGTTTATGTTTGAGTTCTTGGAACTTACAGTTTTTTTTTAGTAAATTTGTTTTGATGCCGTACATTCATTTGTTTGGCCCACTGTCAACCAAAAAACTTTTCGATTTTCTCTTTTCGTGCAATTTTCCAAGTCACCGTGATTTATTGGCAAATTGTGAAGCCAACCAGGTTGCTTAAACTGAAAATATCAACATTTATCACTGCACTGACATCGAATGACAAATCACACGGCCGATCAATAAGAAAAAGAAACAGCGAGACATGTAAATTAAAGTTGGCTGCAGCTTTGAAATGCGTGCGTGTGGCATTTTGGATGTGACTCCTACAATTTCTGGGGAAAATCAAACGCACAATTGACCATATGAAGTAAAGCTCTATCAAGCAAATTTAAAATTGGTCAAACGTATGCCAAAACCAACAACAAATATTTAGCCAATCATTTAAACCTGTTACATTTTACAAATAATTTAAATGCCCGCCAACTGTTTTTCAGTTTTTTTATTTGTTCTGGCAAATAACAGTTTGTAAATCACATTGTAGATGGCTGGCTGCTGTTGGCGTTGGAGCTGTCATATGAAAACTAGAAGATGTCAAATAATTGATAAATGTTTTCAATTGCAACAACTTCAGCTTGAAATTCATGTCTTCAGTGGACACATTTTTTAATGGATGACACCGTTAAATAAATACACGTTTCAGTATTGCAATTTGCGGACCTTGGACTGGCGGAACATTGCAAAGAAAACAAAAAATTGTTATAATATTTTAAATTTTGAAATAATAAACAAAAAACTTATGCTTTCACGTGCACACGATGGCAATTTAGTGCTTTTTAGTTCACAACAGTGAGCGCTTTTTCAACTTGGTGGCCGAAGGAAAGAAACAACAGTAAATCGCCGCTTTTTCACTTCCATGTTAAAACGTTAAATGCGAACTGTCTACTTTTTTTCAACACTAAATTTAAACTCACGTCTCTGTCTATCCGCTGTGTCCTTTCCAACTGTCAGAGCAGAGAACTTACAAAAAACAGGACAAAACAGTTGAATTGTATCTTTATCTTTGCCTTTTTTATATATATTTTTTGAATGTAATTAATATTTTATTCAATGTATATCGTTGTTATTAAAACAGTGTGGAAAGTATAATCTTTAGTTTCATACTATATAGTGTAAAACACTACATTTTAAAACATTTCTTCTTCCAAATTTATTTAAGTGTTATGATATTTTGTTGATTCTGCGACGTATTCAGCCATTTGCTTTTCGCACCCCAATATTTTGTAGATTCTGCGACGTATTCAAATCACCAGCCATTTGCTTTTCGCACCCCAATATTTTGTAGATTCTACGACGTATTCAAATCACCAGCCATTTGCTTTTCGCACCCCAATATTTTGTAGATTCTACGACGTATTCAAATCACCAGCCATTTGCTTTTCTGTGCAAGTTCATTTTTAAAATGTCGTCGAAGTTCGCGTATAGAATACGGGTTCATCACATTTTGGGGGAAACTGTTAAGAACTTTTTGTTAATTGTATTTCTTTGTTCTGAAATAAGTTACTGCCTACATGATGGTCAGGCTTATTGGACTAGGATCAAATATACTATGGACATAACAAGGCTGTGAAGAGTACAGAGGCAGTCTTTTATGTGTGAGCGTCACAGGTGCTGGGAGACTTGGCTTATATATTCCAAGCGTGCAATCATATAAATCCTATAGAATTGTTAAAAAAAATTTAAATTGAAATCTGTTGCCTTGAAAAAGGTGGCATCGCTGTTTTGCTGTGTTGTTTTTTTTACTGACAACATTAGCCCATACATTCAAGCCTATATAGATATATATATGTATGTATCATTCAATATTAATTTGTATGCGTGATTTAAATTTTCAAATATGTCTACATACAAACAAACAAAAGTTTTTCTTATTCATGTCGTCAATAAAAATAATAGATGAATTGCCAGCTACAAACTACTCAACAAGCATCAGTAATTTCTCTGTACATACACACATACATACATACATACATACATACATACATACATACACACTCGTGCGTTGAATCCAATAGCAAATAAATGTTATTGTTTTGATACGATTTCAATCAATTTGTGGCGCATTCGAATTAAAAATTTTATACATTTGTGACTTTTGAAGAAAAACTCTCCTCTAAAAAGTCTCGTTTGCTCAAACATCGTACACCAATAAAGAGTTATTGTTATTACTGCTCTCTTACACTCGCAGAAAAATGTCCGTAAATCAGCTCATAAGAAACGATATAAAGGTTCTTATAACCAATTCAAGCAAAATATTGTTCATATTGAACAATATGAGTATAGAAATAAACAAGGATAATATTTTACGGAACGATGTGCCAAGTTTTGCGGTGATTTTTGTTTTGTTTTAATAAATAAAGAAAGTATGAGAACCTTTATTTTGGCACTATTCTCATGAAAAGCTCATGAACATCTCTGGCCCTATATTCATGCATTTACACTTTTCAAGTCAATTTTACATGATTTCATATCGAAATGAAATATTTGTTAAAGCATAAGAAATGTACGGGATTTTTACTTCTCAATTTTTGAGTTCGCAAAAACACTGGGTAATTGCCCACTCTTGCAGGTTCGGCGGCTTCAGCGTAGCACCAGTTTTTCACCTGTAAATTTGCTCCAAATGTGCTATAAGTATAAACATACACATACATTTGCATCTCTTAACGTTTTTATTTATTGTTGTTGTTAAACAATTCTGTCTTACGTGTTTATTTTGCTAAACGAAAATCGATTTGTTTTAATCCTTTCAACATGGAAATAAATCTCTGATGACATTTTACTAAATTAGAAAACTCATACGAGTATTTATCCAAAAGACAATTAATGAATTCAATGGAGTGTGAATTGTGCAAAAGAGAACGTTGAAATGCTCTTAACGGGCAAAGTTTATTAATGAATAAAATAATTGGTATTTAAATGGTTTTTTTTTTTTTGTTGAACAGAAGGACAAACTTTTTTGTTCTCTTAGCCAAACAACGAATGCACAGTTTACATATTGGACTCAGGTGTACATTTTAATATGTGTATGTATGTATGTGATGTTTTGGGCTTTGGACTGACATGTTATTCCTCTTGTCTGTCAAAATTGTTATTTCTCGTCTGTTTAATACTCGTACAAGTGACAGTGAAAAATTAAATATTCAAAACAAATTATTTATATTGAAATCTTTGTTTAATGCCCCTTTCGAATAAAAGAAATAAAACATTTTCTTCTTATATCTATAAAAGAAAAATGAAACGAAATCTATTTATAGCCAAACATGATTATTTATAAGAACAAAAAAAAAAAATACGAAACAAAAAAATTTAAACAAAATGAAAAGGAAAAAAATTTCAGTGAAAAAAATTGAAGAAATGATTGTATTTAATGTGGGCACAAGTCGACAATTGATATTAACACAATAACAGAAAACAAAAAACTTAAACACGAAAACATACATTCATTCGTAAAAGATTAATTTATGTATGTTTTGTAAAGAGGAAAAAATATCCTTATCACTTTCAGTTGGGCCAGAAATGTCCAAACTTGGGCCGCTTTTTCTTAAATAGTTGATTTCCTCAACACTGGAGCAGACAGCTGTTGTGGGCTATCCTGCGCGATCATGCACTGGTGCACAGGCCTGTTATAATATATTACCCTGAAAATATTTTTCTTTCACTGCTGCGAGGTGTCCTTAAATAACTTCAAAAATAATTAAGGGCTACCACTGGCCTACGCTCTTGCCTCGGTCCAATTTCTCCTTCTTATATCTAAATGATCTTTTAAATTAAACCGCCAAATCCAATAGATGATCCGCACCAAGTAAATTATATTATATTTCAGTTAATTCTCTTTGAGCTTTGAAATTTTATTTATAAAATCTGTTTCATTTATTCTGCTCTATCAGCGAAAAGTATTATGCGGGCCTTATGCTGGACAATTGAAATTTCGTTAATGAAATTACAGTTGGTGTAGTTTCATTTTCGGATAATGACTGACACTTGTTTCGTGTGGGGGAAAACTGCTTGAACAATTAATTGAAATTAAAATTTCGCAGAATAAAACAAAAACGAAAATATGAAACTGAAATTGATTTATATGATAATTTAAAAATTTTAATTTGGCACGGAAGTGCGAAAACATAAAGCTGCTGTTTTCTACAGAATTTTCAATTGGACTTTAAAATCATATGAACAAGTTATTTTGCCTTTTGAACTTATAGCAGAAAAGTGGGAAATGGTTTAAGATTTGAAAAATCTTAAGAACTCATGATCCTGTTTAAAAAGTTGTGACAAATTTATCGTTCTTCGTCGTTATCTTCGTCGTACCTTCAATTGGGTAAATGTGAAGATTCATAGAATCGTGAAATCTAATAAAGTTCAAAAATAGTTAATGGCTCGATTATAGCAGCCAGCTGAGTTGCCAGTTACTGAAAATAATAAAAAGCAGTTCGATCAATGCGTAACTACAGCTGTTGTTTTTTTTTTTTGTCTTTTTGACAACCAGAAATTTTTAGTTGCCGGCTTGGTACCCGAATTGCAACACACTTGCCTGCCATAATAGAGCCATATGGTGGCAACACACTTGTAACAATGAAAAATGTTATATTTGCCTGGAGCGTTTGAGGCTCTGAAATAGTATTATCCATTAATAATCTATATTTTATATATCCGGAAAAGTGAAATGCTTTTGTGTACACAGTCAAATCTTGGAACTCCGCTTTTAGTGTATAGAGGAGAAAGGGTGGTTGGTTGACACGACAACCAAACATCTGGGGAAAATGGGATATCTTGGAACAAGGATCCTGGTGTTGGTTATTTGTAACGCTGTGGTTGTTGCTATTGTTTTGCAACAGATTCTTGTTTTTTCCACAAGGACTGGCAATCATCGTCTAGTCTAATTACGGCCTAATTAATCCTTTGCGATTAATCTTAACTACAACAACTTTCCATTTTAGGGCAGACATAATTTGTTTAATCTGTTTTGTAATAATATACAAAGGACCTATTTAAGTTTTTTTTTAGGGTCAAGGGTTAGGGTTTTGCGCATTTCAATACCACGTTTCGCAGTATAAAATAAGTTGGCATCTTTCTATTTGATGAAGTAAATTTACTGAATAATTAATACTCGTAGATATTCTAAATGATTCAATTAAAATACGAAATGAAAGAAAAATACTTATTTATACTCACTTGCTGCACAGCCAACAATTGTATTTGATATCCATAGTCCCAATAATATTAAGATGTAGAAGTTTAAGTTTGTGCAATAACAGCCACGCCTACAGCCCGGGCGTGACACTTTGTGCGGGTGAGGTAAATCCATTGTTTAAAATTGTAATAAATACTATTTGCTTTGATCTAAATTCTTTTTTTAATTGTTTGTTTCACTCCTTTTTTCATAAAAAACACATTGTGCTGCGCCCAACTGAAATATAATTTAATAAAATTTACTCTAACATTTGTATTTTTTTTTTTTTTTTTTTGGTTTTAGTTAGAATTTTTTAAAATATTTTTTAGGCATTTCACTAACTTGTTGTTGGTTTTTTTCTTTTCTAAAATAATATTTTTAAAAAATAACGTATTATTTATTAAAATTCGGGCGAATTTGGTTTTTAAATCAGTCTTATCCGTTCGAGTTCCTTTTCAAAACTATTTTTATTTGTTTAAAGCTTTTATTTGGCTCCCAGCTGCTGCTGCTGCTGCTGCCGCCGATTTTGTTGTTGTTCAGATTTTGTTTAAGCTTTATGTTCAGTTCTGAAGATAAATTATTAATACATATAATAATAAATAATTTGCGGTCGTTGCATTGTTGTTGTTGTTGTTTTCTTTTTTGTCGTCAAAAACATAATTCCACTTTATCAATTAAAAATTATTATTATTTGTATGTATGTATGTATGTATGTATGTATGTATGTTATGAATAAAAACAAAACCAGAATTTAAAAAAATATAAATTTATATTTTAGCGCGTTTCAAAAGCTGTTTTAATTCGTTCGTTTTGTCAACAATTCAATTTCCATATTTTTCTTCTTTTTTCTCTCGTTTGTTTTCCATCATTTCATTTGTTTACTTCGCAGAAATGTTGTATATAGTTTTTTATCTGCAACGAAAAGAATGTGAAAACAAAAGTCAATATATTGTTTTAGTTATTTCTGTTCGCGTTTTTAAGATAAACTGTAAAAGTTTAATTGCTTTAGGTCTATTTATTAAGGCTAGATTAAGCTTAGTTTAAACTAGGCTAGGATTAATGGCGCTTTCTAGTCACTAGAAAGACAGATAATTGTATGGAAATTTATAGAACACATTTACGCTGCATTCTTAAGACAGTTGATGTCAAATTATGGATACTAAAAGACAAAACAACAAAGATATAGAAGTATAAATATTATTCTATTATATTGAGTGTATTGAGTGACTTGGAGCTGCCTTGAAGGTGTTGCAGCAAAAGCTTTACCTTATAAAAGGTTTAAAAACCAATTACCCATAATCGCTAACAAGCAGACGATTTAAAAATTTAAAAATTTGCTTCTGATCAAAAGGAAAATGTTGAAGATATGAAAGCAGCATTAAACGCATTCGCCACAACACGATTATTTTGACGAGGCAAGATGGCGGCAGGTTGTAGCTACTTTCGTCGTTGTAGTTACATTAAACTAATTTATATTTTTGTTGGCTACCACACCAAAAACAGTGTTGATAACATAGCAAAATCTGTAAGGCAAATTAGTGTTTAGGAATATTTGTTATGGCAAAATAAATGGCTCAGCAGATTTAACCGATTATATATAGACTACAGGTGACCCACAAACAATTTTCTTCAGCTTTTAGGCTCCTCTTTAGAGTTATTTTTTTTTTTTTCTGGCAGTTACAGATAAATAGAACTTATGCTGTGAAAAAAGGAAATGTTAAAAAAAAATTATTTGTAAATATTCGTCTGTAAAGAAAAATCCTGTTATAAATTTTTGTAACAAAATTTTTTTTTTTTTTAAATTATTGTATAAATATTCGTTTTCTTTAAATATTCTGTAAACAATCTTTTGAAAATTTTGTGAGAAAAAGCATTTTTCGCAATTATAACAAAAAGAACTGCCACAGCTGGGAAACTTCAGATTAGGTCGGTTACGAGTTTTCTATTCTACTGTTTCGAATTTAATTTTTATTTCATCCAAAAAGCCATTTTCACTTTATTGCCACCAAAAGAGGCTGCTGCGTACTTTTCTGATTTCTACTTTACTATAAATTCGTCCATTTTTGCTTATTTTATGCTTAAAATGTGTTTCCGTTTCCGAACGTGATTTCAAAGATTTTTAGAAAATATTTTCTATTGTTGTTGTGTTAAAAGATTTCTGAAATAAATTTTTATTATGGATTTTTAATTTACGAGTGGCTCGCAAACTGGTGAAAATTTTATGGTTTTTAATTCAAATTATTGTTATAAATTTTATTTGAGAAAAATATTACAATAATTTAACCCCTTCATATTAACAAATTTTATTATGTTTTCGTTTGCCAACGTAATGCGTGATCCTTTTTTATGGTGGCTCTAGTTTGAGCCATAACGGCGTTTAAGTATTTTTTTGCAGTAATAATTTCATTACCAGCGTTTTGTAACATTTGGCCGCCCCTTCATCTTCAATGAAAAGTTCGATTTTAGGAGCATTAATTCCACCGTTTAAGGTCTTCATATGTTTGAACAAAAGAATTTGAAATCACATGAAATCGTATTCATACGAACATGATGTTAAATCACCATAGAAATATCTATTTACATTTGTATGTATGTATATTAGATGTTCGTGCTGTACATGACGCAACACGCTGGCGCCTGTCAACGCTTGCCTGTATAAATATTATAATTCGAGTGTTTTTAGTATCTGAATGCTTAAAGGCGATTTGGAATAAATTTAGGCGGAACAAATTTTGAATTGAATGAAATTATTAAGGACATTCAAGTTCATCATAATATAAGTTGGTTTAAGTACAACATTAAATAAACTTATAAGACTAGTAGACGGAAAATATTCTTTAAATGGAAGCGGACGTTCTTAACTTTCCTAAATTACACGACGAGAAATAGCGAATTCTGGGTTAATGAGGCGTCATTGCATTGCCTTTGCCTGTCAATCTCTAAATAGTTTCCTTATATATAACTTTTGCAGTTGTAAACTGTGAATACTCCTATTATTTAATGTTAAATAAATTATCAACACGTACACGTTTGTTGCAAGAAAAATCACTGCAAAAAAATAACTATAAAATAAAATTTCTATGTATATGAAATGCTGTTGAAAGTTCATTTCATAAAGTACTTTTGAAATAAATCTTTGAAATCCTTAAGTTACAAGAGCTCATGTGGTTTTGAATTGTGCTGCAGTCGTTTATGCAGATCTCTGCAAACACACAAATGGCAAAAGATAGAACATGAAAAAATAAATTTGTAAAATATAAAGACATCAGGAATTTAAATCAAGATAAAGTCTTGAAATATCGCATAATAATAAACTGGCAAAAAGAAAACAATAAAACTTACAGATATTATATATTAAAGGATGTGACAAAATGAGCTGTAAATAAAATGACAACAGCAGGAAAATATTGCAGAAAGAAAAATCGAAAATTTGAGTGAAATAACTTTGCCAGGCTGTATGTTGGATAGTATTACTGACTCCATTTAAAACGTATTCCTGCAAACGAACGAACATGTTCGACATTCGTTAACTGGCTCTTTTATAGGCAGCTGGAATATACATGTACAAAAAAATTTAACATTTTATTTTATTCCTATGCAGAGGAATTTAAACATGTTTGAGCAATTCCCTCATCGAGATAATTACACGAACTCATTTAAATGCTTTTCCCGCTTAATTAGCCAAAAATCCAACAAAAAAAATTACGTGATAATTGTGTTCTTTCGCTGTAGTCTGTTATGATCTGTTATAATTCGTAGACAAAAGTTTCAATTTATTTTCGCTGGAGTCACATCATGAGGTGAAACCCTGTCGCTTGAACCCCAGTATATAGTACAATATATCGCTTGCCAAAGAAGGAAGCCAAACATGAGCTATAAAGCAACACATTGCCCGCACTTTGAAAATAAATGAAAAACTGTGTGTTGATGTCTGCTCTTGCAGTCAATATGGTTTATGGAAAATATCAGATTTGATCAAATTTAGTAAATTATACAATACTTTTTTAATAATGCAACGTACAGCAAATAACTCAATTTTCATTGCGCTTTATTCCGACAAAGCGAAATGGATTTTTCGATCTCCCTGAATTTTCCGTTTCGAAATTATAAACATTGAAATATTGAAATACATATACAGTTTCGAAACGCAAGGCAATTCGTATTTTGGTTCTGCAGAAGGCAAAAAGCAAAATATTGCGCTCATTTTCTGGCAAAAAAAAAAACTAATTTTGTTGTGGGAGTGCACTTGACTAGCACTTGATTTCAGGTTTTGTCACCTGTGTTCTGCCGCGCCCATCACGTCCTTCATTCATTATCTTTGTAGTTCTATTCGAAGACAATTTACTTTTTGTGCAACTTAACTAATGAGCATAATTGATTTTCCTACTCCTCTGAAGGGTGTAACTTAGACATTTACATTCTGTTAGAGAACGCCGTGTCCATTACGGCCTGTTAGACAGTCTTGATTTAATTTAGCCAATTGTGTTTGCTGGACATGTTTCCTTAATAAACGTCATAAAATATTCTGTCTCCAGCCTGATCACTGACAGTTACACAACATTTAACATGACGTTTGGGTCTGTTTGTTGGTCGTTGTGTTTGATTACAAAATCATTTGTGGCATGCAACATTTTCCACATCATGCACCAGTATCTATCTCTGGGTTTCATAAGTTTTCTTTATTCTTGAGTATGGCCACAATTAATTGAACTCAATTAGGCGCAGATGTTGGAAAATCTATGCAATTTAAATACCATTAAGAAACTCAAAACTGAATCAAAATTCATTTATTTTATATGAAAAACTAATAAGTTCTTTGATTTTAATCTTTCAGACAAATTCAAGTGAACAGAATTCAATTTGTTACATTTCATTTGGTGTTGGAGTTATTCGTTATTGGTTTTTTTTTTTTTTTTTGAATGGAAGCCAGTAGGTGCGCCCTGATTTTTTTTTCAACTTATGAATTGAAGTGAAATATTTACGATTATTTTTCTTAATAAAATTTTTGTTGGTTACCATGTCACACATTTGCAGAGTGCGTGGTGGGCTTTTATCAGCCAATAATTCCACTCACTCAGTCACTACTTGTGTTTGTTTAACTTCAATAATATTGTACAAAAGAATTGTGTTGAACAAAATGTGACAAACTAATTAAGTATCAAAAGACTAAATGATCCCATAAATATTTAAAAACATTAGCGCACATTGACTACATTGACATAAAAAACCGAATACTTCAATTAATTTATTTCAATATCTGATGATTGCGGGAAAGCAAAAACGTCTCGTTTTGCTTGGCCATTTTTAATCAAAAACAAACAAAAAAAAATTCGAGTATTTTATGTTAAAAATTGTACAAAAAATGTGTGTCATTGTGACAAGATAAGCGTAGGGACGGACGTTCAAGAGGGTGATTGTTTTTGATGACACAACATGACAGTTAAATAATTCCTTTTTATGCCAAAAGTAATCGGTGCCTAATTGAAACATAAGAATTTAAAAAATAGATATATTAAGATCTGAATCTGAAAACACGTCTGACACTATGGAAATCCGAATATTCGTCAGCTTTTAGTTGGAGAAAAGAAATTGGATTAAATTTTTGCTCTGCTTTTATGATGTAGAAGTTTGTTGTGAAACACTTCCTTTTTTTCCTATGGAGTCCTTAGACGGTAAAGTCAAAACGAGCCACGCACCTGATTTAGTAGTCGCAAAGCTTGAATTCGCCTGTACATTCTCCACCATCTAATAGTTTCTTACGAAGAACAGAGATGTGTTACAGCACCCCGAGCGCTGAGTGCATCTAGCAAAGCCGAAGTCATGCATAAACTTGCTAGGCCTTCAACCGAGGGCCATCTTCTTCTCTTTTTACCCTGAAAAGCAGAATGCACTAGTTTGATACAAGCCAAAGCAAAACTGGCTCACAGGCTATACCGTACGCTAGAGAAGCTGCGGCCTTGAGGGAATATCTTAAATTTATTAAATTAACATCAGCTGATTTAAGGGTTGCTTGCAGTTTTTAGTCTCCCATCATCAGAATATCATATCATGTATCTTATCGCCAATTTCATTCAATAATTCATCTAGTTACATTCAATGTCGTACTTATTTATTGTATAAATCATAAAACTCGGGCCATAAACTTGTACATATATCGAGTTACTGAATTTGTTTACTGAAACGTAAGAAAGTGATCAAATAAATACGTGAATTTGTTGTATGTGGCTTCTTGGAAAGATCGCTGCTGCACTTAACGCTGTTTTCGCCAAATTGACAATGACTCATGCGCAAGTTTAATTCCTCTTTAAAAGGTGCTTAATTTGATATTGAAGTGTTTGAATTGAATGACTAAAAACGGTGCATAAATTAATCTGAAACTGTTTGCAACTACTAAACAACTGATTAAACGGCTGGCTTTAGCTTTAACTGAAATTCTCAATAAATCACACAAGCACTTGCTGTTCTTCTAACTTGTTTTGTTGCCATTTTTTTCCACCTTTTCTTCTTTGTGGCTCAGCAGTTTCTCGACACAAAACGAATGAACTGTAGGAAAAAGAGTGTTGTAAGAAGTAAAATGTGACTGTTTTCCGCAAGCGTTTTTAATTTTCAGACACTAAAAAGTGCTGCAACTAAAAGTGTCAGACATTTGTCTGCACTCCAGTCAAAACCGAGATTTACAACTGCTGGAAGTGCAGCAAACGGCAGCAACAACACCAACAACACCAACAACACCAACAAGCACACAACAAATCATAAACTAGGAGTTTAACTAAACAATTACAAAAGTAATTTTTCAAAATATGTAGTGACAGTTTTCGTTTTCGTGTTGTTGCACAAAAGTCTATTAGTTTTATTTGCCAATTTCAGTTGAGGTTGTTTCTGCAGAAAACAATATTAATGAATGCATTTGCAGGTACGCCCTCTTTAAGTGTGTAATTAAGTTCTGACAACTGGCATATTTGCACAGAAAAGATTATGGCTCTTTTTTGTTTTGTGGTTTCAATTAAAGCAAAAGTAAATTCAAATGACTATGGAATGTTTTTTGATTCGATTAATCCGTAAAAAATTTTACTAAAATACATTTTACATACATATTATTTTTTTCTGAATTTCGTACATAATAGTGCAGACTTTTATCGCTTAATTATATTTCATAAAAAACGTGAAAACTTTCGAATATCTTGTTTGAACTCATCACTAGTAAAATAATGTATTTTCGTTGCCTTGACGTCATCGTGTAGTTTTTTGCTCGCTTTTTGTTTGTTTTTATAACATCAGCTTTTTGCTCATTATACTCGTTTGCACTCACATATGTGCAAATTTATTTCTTAGTATTTGGTTTGTTTGACTTTTAAAATACGTTAAAATGACGGAATATACGTTATTGATAAATGTGCAAAATAGTGCGGCCTTTAATAATTAATTTCGAATTTGTTTAGCAAAAATTATTATGAAAAATGCAGAAGAAAATTTATGATTCAAAATGATAATAAATTCGAAATTAACGTTCGAATGACAAAAACTGTAGAATTGGCAGTTTTAAGTTCCATAATAATAAAGAGTTATTTTAGGGCTACAAATATGTTTCTTTAAAAAAAGAAAACGGAATATTTCCTTAAAGAAGCGAAAAGTATTTAATAGTTCAAATTCTAAAATTTTATATAAAACGAATTGAAACACTTTAAATTAAAAATATCTTATGCCATGTCATGGTACTAATGTGTGGATTTGCCTTCAGCAAACATCAAAAAACACAATATCGTGGTCCTGGTATAAAGAAAATGTTAAGAGAAAAACCTGAAAAGAAACTTTGGCTTTGACTTTTCTCAAACTTTGCATGATGGCATCGTCTACCTCATATAAAGGGCGGTACCTGAAATATGACGAAATTAATGAGAACACCGAAAGCGAAAAATTTCTTCTTATGAATTTATGAGTGAATGAATGAATGTTTTCTAAGGAAAACAAAAGATTTTTGCTTTTGTGAATTCAGCGATCAGTGATCTTGCATGTAATCAGGCGAATCTTTGTCTCTAAATAATTTTAATATTTAGAAAAAATATTTCGAACCAAAACTTTTACCAAAAACAATATAATGCAGTCGGTTAAATAATTTATTGAATAGAATTTTGCAACACTTTTGTTGGCAGTTATAACTCTGTTCACGCTATCACTGACACAATTCTGCAACATCCATTTGCCGGAAATAAATTTTATGATGTAAAATAATTATCATTACATTGAGCTGGAATTTGTAAAAAAATCTTGATGCACTCAAAACCTTTTATTAGGCTTAAGAATTACAAAAAGTCACAGCCTCGCCATCCAGATACATAATTTCCATCATCACACATGTTAAACAATTTTAAACACGACGAAAACGAAAATGTAAAGTAAGAAACTCTATAATTTGTGGCAATCATTAAGATCTCTACAGGGGCTCGCCAAAGGGGCTGATAAACAAAACATTTTATGAAATCTAAACTTTCCCGCAGAAATCTTGATCTAAAGCAAATAAAAACTTGAAAATTCTTGCTGCTTCACAAGTTTTTTTTTTTTTTTTTTTTTTTTTTTTTTTTGCTGCCCTGCCCTATTGGCTATTTATGTAAACGCATAATCAGATAGAAGATAACACCGATATTCGGCGAACTGAATCTGTTGCTACGCACTGCAGTTCGCCAACTCGAAAAGTACAATCGATAAAAACAACCCAGGGCACTTCATCCTGAAAACATATTACATTTTTCTTTTTTTTTTAGTTTTAGTTTTAAATAAAGCTAAAACAATAAATGTATGTATGTACATGTTGCAGTAATAAATTCTATAAATAGCATTAAATTGCATTTATAAAAACAAAACAAAACAAAAACTATAAAATAAAGGAAAACATGCAACAGCAAATGGTGAACTTGACCTTGTTGAACGCACGCTAATAGCGAAAGACAACCAGGCAACCAACCAAACAACAAAACTGTGAAAATACCCAGACACAGCCAATACTCGCCAAGGCAACCGCCACTAATTGCTGCAAACATGTCAAGAAGCCACAACAAATCTGACAACAAAAACCGAAACTTAATAGCCATGAAAACTGTTCAGAAACAAATTGAAACTCGGCCGCTTGAAACACTTTTGGCCAACGCGTCCTTTCCAATATTTTTATTTTTACATGTTTTGACCAAAATAAATACAAGATCACTCAGTTAATGGTTGCCTGGTTGGTGAGTACTTGCTGTGTTAAGTCTTTACTTGAAAGTTGATGGTAAAAACAAAGTCCATGTTCAGTGTTGCCAAATGCGCTGCAAATTCGAAAAGTAAAGCCTTCAATATTTGTTATTCAAACAGTTATTTCCTTTTATAGCGTGAAACATGTTCGAAAACAGTCTTCGTAAATATATGTACCAACTTTAAAGTCGTATACAACCGAGATTTTACAAAGTTGATTTAATCAGTGAAGACAAATACACTTCAGAAATTATCTATGTTTTGAAAAAAGTTTGTTAATCGTTTGAGATGTGTATGTGCATCTCCTTTATTTCAATTATTTTGGAATTTAAAAATTTTATGCTCTAACACTTATCTGTTCAAATCTATCTTTTTTTTTTAATGTTTCTACTCTCATAAATTAATAATTAATTATTCTAAGTTGGTATTTTACGTAAGAAACTAGATATTAGATTTGGAGACAAAGAATATTTAATAAAGTAAAACCTTTTTGTTCCCTACTTTTTTTCTCTAAGTTTGAACATTTTGTGGGCGATTAAATGCAATTAATGTCCAGCAATCCTTCAAATTAAGTAGACGGGGGGCGAACTCGTTCAGTTGTTCGTTTTAGACACAAACACCTGATCAAACCCGTACTATTTAAGTTGTTTTGTGCAAAACGAACACAACGCAACGCAAGTCGCTACGCAGTTCAGATTCCCACTTTTGGTAACACTCTTATTCACTTGTCGGCCAGTTGCCCACTTTAAGTTGCTCTAACATTTTATGACTTGCAGTTAGAACTTGTTGCACATTCCCGTTTCAATGATCAATTTCTTAAGAAACTATTCAAACACTCGTACAACCATTTCATTAATTTTATCTATGTTTTTATGACAACAACTATCGATTTGTTGCTGGCCTATTCAGCCGGCTGGCCGAGTGCCTATTGTATGTTGTTGTTGTTTCTGTTGAATTTACCATTAATTTACTTTACAACATATTTGTTGATACATGAGCTGCTACCGGTCTTTTACACACATGAACAAATATTTTGACATATATGTATGTATGTATGATGAGCGAACATTAGCAACAGGCACTTTAACATCTCCGTATGTATCTTCTCCAACTCGTTTTAATCAATTTCGTGCAAAACTTCATCTCGGCGACATTGAATCTATAACTGGGTGTACGTACGCTTTGGAAAATTCCATTTTTAGCATTCAAATGAAAACGATAAAAGCTGGATTTTTATGAATTCTAAAGATGTTACAATATAAAAAACTTCTTGTGCACATCAACTGCAAAAGGCTGTCGAGAAAATATTTAACACCCAACATGATTGAATGTTTGGGGACTGACTGCTTTTTGTGGTTGGTTAAGAATTTCCTGGGTCATGTGGGCTGATTGCATGGCTGGTATTTTTTACTTAATGGAAATTGTTGTGGTTGAAAAAAGTTTCGGATTTTCATAACATGAAGTGGACTGTTTTAAAACATTTTTAATGCCAATCCATTTACACGGTATTTAATATTGACCACTGCGTGTGTGTGTGTGTGTGTGTGTTGTAACTGCCAGTTGCAGAAACAGACAGCTTGTTGAAGATTTATTGTTTTTGCCGGAAATTCGGTAACCTTGTGTTAATTATTTCTTTTATTTTTTTTAATTGAATTTGTATAAAACAGTTCAAAGTTTAACTTAAGGTTTTAACTGCATGAAATGTAATTATATAAAATGTAGAAAAAGTTGTTTAAGTTTTGTCGACACAAATGCATACATATATCGATAAATAAATTCGTCTTGTATCGAAGTCATTCGGTTGTTTGTGTCAGCCAACTGTGAGTGATCAAAGCAATTTGAATACGATCGGTTTGATTATTTGTTTGTGTCTAAAGCGAACAACTGAACGAGCTCAGTTGCAGTCTAATTCATGTCAATAAAGACGTTGTGTCACAGAGGCCCACTACTACAGGCCTACACAGACACTGGCTATCCATAGTTCCCCTTATCAGCGTTATTTTGTCCCTACATTGTACGAAAAAGCGATGGCATGTTTGAAGGCAATATAAATGTGGCAGCCAGTGCTGTCAGCGGTACCATATACCAATTACTCAGTAGATTCTAACGGATACCACTCAACGTGACTAGCAAATTGTTACAACAATAACTCTTTCATTCGTTTTTTATCCTTTGTACCGTTCAACACGCCAACCAAAAAAAATTCATACAATAATTTTAAGTTTTTATTAAAATGAAATAAAATAAAATAAAATATTTAGAAACCATTTTAATCTTTAAAGTCTGGCAGCAGCAGCAAGAAGATTTAGTCCTACCGACGGCTCCCAAATAAATATTTAAACAATCACAAAATGTGTTTGCTGCAACTTTTGCATCAGAAAATTTATTTAATTATTTATTAGCCTACAAGTCTTGGGTAAATTAGAGGTACTGGTAGACAGGCATTACCTAGATTTTTTTAGTTTGTAGCTGTAAATCTCCACAGCCGACAACTCGTGAAACTCTATTCCATCGATATTCCATTCACACTTCCTTCCTCTTCTAACATGATTGATTCCAATTTTATGAGTGTTTTGTTTAAACAAAATTCTGCTTTACAACTAGTAACGGATTTGACAGTCAATTTACGTTGTTGATTTTAATTTTCTTATTCATTTTATGTCATTTATAAGGGAAATAAACATTTGAAAAACTTTTGACAAAACATTTTATGGCTTGTTAAGAATTATTAATGCGTAATACACGTATGGAAGTTTTAACCAAATATTTCATGTTGCCTAAATGTTTTTCTTGGTGAGGATGTAGTGAGTATTTGACACTACAATTATGTCAAAATGTTAAAATACATAAAAGAAAAAGCAAAACCAACTCTAAATATTCATAAACAGTTGAATAATGAATAATATAAAATATATAGAAATCGATAAATTATTTAATTTAAAATCATTAAAAAAAAAACTAATAAAAAATGCCATCAGACTTCACCAAAAAAAAAAAAACAGCGCTAAATATAAGTTATAAATTATTAAGACCCACTATAGCTAATTTTTTTTACTACTGATACGGATAGTTCACCTTTGTGTACACACGGAATTCATTGATCCGCATGAATGAGTTTCAAATGTATGAGTTTGCAACCTACACAATTTTTAATTTTTTTTTTTTTTTGGTATGAAATGGCGTTGCTTTTTTTTGTCATTTTTAAAAATGCCTCCGAGGATGTAGGAGCATTTGCTTATTGACGCAGTTTTGAGTGCTTTCAAGTGTTTTAGAAAACAAACAAAAAATAACTGCATAACGAGTGCATTTACACGGCTGTTGGTAAATCATTTTAATTGCCTCAAAATTTTTGCATATAAAAGAGTTGGCTGACTTTATTAAGGCCAAGACTTTTAGAAATTCACAACAGCTCTGTATAGAGTTTACCAGGAAAAACTATATTATTGAAATGGCATTAAGACGGATTTGGTTGTTTATCGATTGGTGTAGTGTGAAGGCGGAAAAAATAGTTGAGCGCATTAATAGAACCTTTGTCAATAGCCAACTCATCGCTTCGAATTTATGTTTGTTCCAAACCTCAACAAAGACTTAAACAAAATGATTCCAAGGATTCAAATAAATTATATATCAGTCTTCGAGCAAAATTAATTTTTTTAAGCTAAAACCAAGAAAACAGACTATTCTTGAATTGGCATCAGTATTTTTGGAATACGAAGTCTAAATACGAGTAATATCTTTATTTCATTGATGTTATTGTGGCGCCAATAGATTATATTTTTGCCGCAATAATTTATATTGTTGTCGCAACAATTTAATGGAAACACTTAACTTAATATTTTGTGCTCTTGCTTATGTTTGTTTTGCATACAACCACAAGAGGACTATAGCATTAATTTACTGGTCCCGAAAACCATCAATGACCAGAATATGATCTGGTTAAACGAAACAATTCAGTCAGCAGTTCGTTCAAGTTATTCTTTATGATTCAACGAAATTGTTGGCCGAAATATATTTACTATATTTTCGATTTGTCGAACTCTCAGTCCTTTAAGAAAAAAAAATTTACGAGATAAAAATCGGCGAGTAATTCTCAATCAAACGTACTGTATCAGAAAAATATGTTCTAAAATTGAGAACATCTGCTATCAGTTTGAGATCGCATTGCGGATACTATTATTGTAAAGGCCCAATCAAAGAAGAAGGAAAGGTATCAGATAATTGTTTATAAAACAACGAATGGTGTCCATCACGTTCTCTACAGGCCAATTTGGGTCATAGTTTGCCTCCTCTAGAGCTCTTTCCATTTACATTTAAGAACGACTTTCACAAAATGTTTCGATTTGCAACGAAACATTTAATGTTTTATAGTTCTAAATGTAGCAACCAAATCATATATTATTCTATTTTGTTCAATGGCCGCACGCAACACCCCTAAAACTTTCTTTTGTTAAATATATTTACCTCTTATAGCAACAAACATTAGTACTAATCGTAATGAGAACAATTTAAAATTAAACGAAACTCGCTTGCTGGCAATTACAATATTTAAGTGATAAAACTTTATCACCGCCGGCTGATGTTGAGCAGGATATAACAATCCAACTGTGCCACACTTACGAATTCATTACATGCAACACTTCTAACAACATGAATATGACTGTGTATCACTTGCAGCTCAGCAGCACTTCTGCTGTTTTATTCTTCGTTGTGTGCTCCGAACAACAAACTGTCCAGACAAACAAAAAAAAAAAAAAAAAAGAAAAACTATTCTTGACAACACAAAATATTTAATTCCAACACACTGCGGAAGTATTAAAATTAATATCGCTTTATTATGTATCGTATAATATTATATCAAGTGGTTGGCAACTAACACTGAACCATGATCCAAAAAAATAGAAAGAAACTGAAATAAAGATATGACGCTGCCTGCTGTTAATACTTATTTGTTGTCAGTTTTATAGGCTACATATTCAAGACGACTTAAAGTAAAGGCCGGTTCAGACCATAATACTTTGTATTCACACTTGCCAGAAACTGCATTCATACGAGCAAGTGCATGCGATATTGTGTAAATTCGCTTTGAGTACCAACCTTTCTCAAGCTCTTGGTGACAATTGTTGACTGACGTTGCTTAATATTGCAGTTGCTTAAGGCCAGTTCAGACTATAATATCGTAAATATTTAAATGACAGTCATTCTTAAATGGTCGATCAGGGTTGGATATTTACAAAAATCCAAACTGATTAGTCGACAGTTCTGCAGCCGTTCGTGTAAACAACTAATTTTAAAATTTTAAATGTGGTTACCACATAGAAATCATGTCAACAATTTAACCTAATTTTGCTTTATTTATTTTTGCTGTCTTGTACAATATTTGCAAATCAAATGAGATGACAAAATGTATTGTTAAGTTAGATTTTTTTTTTGACACTCACAACAGCTCTCATTAGATTTCTTTCAGGCAAACTTTTATGACTTGTATGACAGTGTAAACTGTCCTTAACAGGCTGATATTTAAATTCCACATAAGAGACGGGCTGACGGTAGAATCACTCAGTGGTGATTAATTGAGGTACTTTTGGCAAATTCTTGAAGTTTTCGACTCCAAACGAATTTCATTTTTATTGATGGCAACACTTCTATCGATTTATTAAGAGCGAAACAAATATTGAAACCACATAAATTAATCGTCTTAATGCACAAATATTTGTTACTTAATGTGACACATTTTTGCCTATAACTAGAAAAGCACGCAAACAATAAATATGTATAATGAGAAGTTACTTTTCTGTATTCATTTCGCGACAATGACTCAGATGAAGTGTGTTTTCTTTGATAGTCATCGTTTTGGAAAGCGGAGGCGTTTTCTAATTTGGCTTAAAGCTAATTTTAAACACCTGCTTTCTTTCAACAGGACTTTGACATATTGCAGCAGCTACAATACATCGGTCGAAATCAGTCCGTTTTGCCGCCAAATCACCGCGACCGGCTGAGACGTTCAACAATATACTGCATATGATGAAAGTGTGTTCTGTTCACAGGACACGTCAACGCCCTTTTGGCCAAGTGGGTAATGAAATCAAGAAATATAAATTTTGTTTATTAATAAATAAAAAAAAACCAAATGTTTTCTATCAACATCACGCCATTATCGCATCAATATATACAACAGCGCGCTTCAAGTTGTTCAAATTAGTGTTTAAAATTCAAAGGGTGTCTTGAGTTTTGCCCCTCCATCGATCTTTCACAAGTGCCGTTTAATGTTCCGTTTTCATTCGTTGGTTTTTATCTGTCATCGCTGCGCTGTAAATGAAATCTTTGTTTTTAATTTAATTTGAAAAAAATCCCTTAAAATCGACTGCTACCTGTCACTCACAACATAAATTTTGTTGCGCTATAGGCGTGGACCATGAATGGTATCATCATTTAACAAAATTTTTTTTTTTGTTACAAAAACAATTGTAGAGAAATTGGAAAATTTTTTCTCGTGTATGTATATATTTGCCGCGACTGTCAAGCAGTGAGTTTTTAATGTAGCGGCCTGAGATCTAATGTGAATTCGTGTTGTTGTAAATTCCACTGTTATGTCTGTTGACGTCACCGTTCAACTAGAAATGAAAATAAGTGCCAGTTTCAACTGATCCATTCCAGTTAGCGCAAGGTATTGTCAGTAGTGGCTAATAAAACCATTTTAAATTTTGCTCGGGTTAACGTCACGTCGTTGGTTCGCGCTTTGGAAGTCTCTTTTGGAAAAGACTGTTTAACAGGAAACCAAAATATGTCTGGCATAACATGTTGCTGGCTAGAGCCACCTGGGAGTGCAAATTACACTGAGGCCAGCCATCAGTAATTTCTCTTTAGCGCACTTTCTTGCCCGTTTGGTCAGAAGTTTCGCTCTGGCACAGTAGTGCAAAATTGTTGTGTTAGTCAGTAGAGAGAGACAGTTTCTTCTGCTACTGGTTTCATCAAATCGTTTAAATTTACTGTAACAACTTCACAGCGTTTAACGATGTTTTCGAGCGTTAAGTACCAGCTTTCGTATACTATTCATTTTATTGTTTAAAAGCACGTATTGTTAAAAGCACACGAAATTTCTGCCCTTTTAGGGGCCTGCCTAATGTCAATTATCTTGATTATACTTATAAGCAAAGTTTTGTATGTGTGTGTGTGAAAGTTCATGGTTTGTACTACGAGCAGCTATAATTCATATACATGAGATGTTTTTCAACTTAAAATCTACTCTTGCACAGTAAAAACTATATTTTATACCTGAAATAAAAAGTACCAAAAGAAAAGAGTTTTAAACGTGACTTCGATACAGTGCACGCGCTTAAAAAAATTATATAATTTATGTTTTTATTTTTAGTTTAAGAATTTTTTTTGGTAAAAATAACATGGCAAATTGTATGTGTTTGGTTTTTTTTTTTTATTAAAATGTTCATTGACATTTAACGTTTGTAGAGCGTGAATAAGTTTAAGTTGAGCGCGAAATGCAAAAACACACATTCACTCATGTCCTCCGGAAACCGTAATTTTCATTGTATTTGTTACAAAAAGGTGAAATATCTTTTCAATGCTTTTTGCTTAGAACATTAAACAACAAACGTTATTGCTGATACTGGTGGCACAATTAATTGAGTCAGACAACGATGCACCACCCCGCTGTAATTAACTTGTTGAGAACAGAGGTGTGCCCTTATTATCTGGAAAAATAATGATAATTGAAAGAGCGAGATGGGACTGAAAAAGAAAAATATTCTTGTTACCAAAAAAATTATATACATTAAAATAAATGTAAAGGAAACGCTGCTTTTAACAATTTTTTTTTTAAGAATATAATTTTACCGACAATGACGCCACCAGCGTACAATCTGCACCCAACACTAACTTTTTGTGAATGCCACCAGGAGAACCGCTTGCACGTTGGCGTCGCCTCATACACGGCAGTTTTGTTTGTTAACAAATCCAGTCCAACAAGATATCTCGTCGTCGCCCAAAACTGGGCTCCTCTGCTAAATGCTTCAAAGCCCAGTCATGAACAAAATTATCACGTTTCAGAATTTCAAAAAAAATTTCAGTAAAAATATTTTCTGATCCAACAAATATTATTCTTGTTTGTATTAAAAGCTTTTGCTGATTAAGTGAAATCTCTTTGTGGCTCATCTTAGTCTTTAATTAAAGAGTTAATGACTCGGCGAATTATTTCATTAAAAGTATTTGACTGAAAGATTTTGTTTAGGAGGAAAACAAAAAGTTCTTTCAAAACAAATATGCTGAAAAAGCGCTCTCTCAGATTGGTGTCTCATGATATTTTAAATTATAATATATATATTACAAGGGCATAAACACTGCAACTATTTTACTTTGCCTCGTAAATCTGCATATTATAGTTTAAGACCTAAGAAAACCTTAAAGTAAGTTTTATATGCTCATGTTTTCTTACCTTTTTTATGGCTTCTTAGCTTTTTATTAGGCGATATTTGTTATCTTCAGGCGTTTTAATGAATTTAGTTGTTGTTCTGAAAACTCTTACTGGCCTGAGATGTCAAATGTTGTCTACTCCTTTTGTTAATGAAACGTTGAAAGTGAATCGCTTGCTCCCACAGCACTGTTCACATTTCATGCTTTCTGCAGGATAGAAAAAAAAAAAGACATTAAATAGGAAAAATATTATATTATTATAGTTTCATTTGTTTATATGGCATGAATTCTTTCGCAAGTCACACAAGGCGGACATATTATAGTTTTTCATTCTCCTGTTAAATAAGGAAAATCATTAATTGTTCAGCTCTAATATGAATATAATCTAGTATTTCATTTAACTTTAGAGGATATTATAATAAACGTTCTAGCAGTGCTTGCGGCGCCCAGCAGTTATGCCGTAAAATATTATTTGTTATTACAGCCTTAAGGATATGCTGTTTAATCATTTAAAGTCTAAGTATCCTGTGAGTATCACGTACAAATTGAAGTTCTGTGCAATTATGATAATGAAATTAATTAAAATTGGCATTTTGCTCGCAGATATAGATATATGTATACAATTGATTAAGTTTATTTCTTGGTAATAAGAAATGTAAATACACAAGTTGACGATTAATTAGAGGGGGAAGAAACTTGCTGTAACTGATTTTAATTTTTTCAGTTATCTTCAGTATAAGCCCTTGTATTCTCTCCTTTAAGTATGGAAGCCTGAATCCTAATTTCGGTTCTAAAAGAACAGAAGCAATAACTAATAGTTTTGTTTCTTGCAAAATATAAAAGTCAAAATTAACTGTTAATATAAAAGTAAAAATGCGCATTTTAAGTTGCAAACAACTATTCTCTAAGTAAGAAAAACAAAAAGTATCAGCGATCTGAGCGACGCACTTTTAATGCCACTGATATTTCCTTAAAGTTAAAGTAATATTCCTCGACTACGTTCCATGTCTGCATGCCTCCAAAAATGATTATAAAAATACGACAGGTAACAAAATGCCAAAAAAAAAATAAGAATATTTAGATGTAAAACTAGTTTCAATGCCGAAAGCTGCAATTACAAATTTTGGAATTTAAAAAAAAAATACATAAAAATTTTGTACAATTTTTAATACTTTGTTTTCTAATTTATGACCTTAAGGAGTGCCAGACAGTTTTACATGTTTGATACCTGGCAAAATATATATTTTGTAAGAGATTTGCTAATTGTTTAGAATTAACTTGAAAAGGGGTTCGGTATTTCGTTTGCATTGAAGCTTTCCTAATTTAGTTAAAATCCCCCTAAAAACATGAACACATAAATAATTTCTATCTGGGCTTGTTTAAGAATAAACTGGTATGAATTATTTAAATCAGTGCTATAAATATATTACAGCAATTTATCGATACAAAATTTGTACTGATCAGATACTGACTGCGCTTGATGCAGACATCGAAAACATCATATGGTTCTTGGTTTTGTTTTTCTTTTCGTATTCGTTTGTTTTTTTTTTTTGTTACAGAAGGTAATAAATTAATTTTAGCTCTCTTATGTAGTAGAATACAAAAAATACTGCATCTCTCCATTAGCAAACACTTTTAAAGACTCTGTTATAAAAAATAGTGCAAATCCAAGTAAAAATATATTTTGTATTTTAAGTATCTGTGCGATCTACAGGCATCTTCAAAATACAACAGAATAGCAACGGTATCAGCGTATGATTAATGTGCAACTGGTATAAAATTTACACCTGCTCCCCGTCTTACCAGCCACCTACGCGTCTCAGAAGTCCGTGTAACGCGAAAATTACCCAGCGGTGTCTACTTTCTTTAATAATTTGGTTACCTTTTGAGTGCAAAACGATAGAAATATACGAATACACGAGTGCCGTGTACAACGGAGACTGAGTGTACATAAATTCGAAATCTCTTAGTTGTCAGAAAAACAAAAACCAAAACAGCAACCACATTGGAAAAGTGTAGGAGGATTTTTAACAACCAAATAATTGTAGATTGCAAAAATGAAGATAAGATTTCAGATACAAATGCAAGTTTTATGAGGGAACGCGCTACACAACTGCAGACTAATCTTTTTGAACGTTAAAAATAAAACATGATTTAAGAACAAAAACCATTTGTTGAGTACGAAAAGTTGCGGGAAAAAATAATGAAAAATAAATAACTAATGACTAAAGCGAAACTCTGGTCGACAGCTTGAAAAATGTCACAACACAATTTTAAGCAAAAACCACTTAAACTCGTAGCAAAATGGTTGCTTCCGAAAATAGTGACGTACGAATTTAATCTTCACGAAAAAACAAAAACAAAAACAAAAACTAGATGAAATGAAAAGAATTTTGTGAATAGAGGAAGATGTTGTGACAAAGAAGAAAAAAACACAAACAACTGCAAAAACACTTTTAATTAACGATTTACAACATTAATTTAATGCGAAGCACACTTTTCAGCACTCACTCACACTCGTGTCACTCGTAGGAATTTTTGCATTTTTCTCACAACAGCAACAAACAAAAAAAACCAACAACAACCAAAATACACAAACTCTATTTGTTTTTCCACTCGACAAGGCTGGTTTGTTGTTGGTTGCTTTTTAAGGCTTGTTGAACACACCAAATAGACAAAATAATTTTTTATATTTTCCTCAGTAAGTAGTTGTTTTGTTTCATTTACTGTTTGTCCAAAAAACACGCAAAAAATGTAGATAATTATTAGGGCAGCGCAATTTATGATGTTTGGAAAAAGATTTTTCTTTTGCAGACAAAACCAAATTGTTGTGAACATTTTACTGCGATTGAGAAGGACTGTTTAAGAGTGAAACAGTTCCTATAAAAGTTTGAGTAATAAAAACTTTTTTACAAACAACACAAAAGTTTTGAATCAAAACTTTGTTATCGATAACAAAAATAATTGATATGAAAATTTTGTTATTGTTAAGGAAATATTGTCTATGAATGAACAATTTCTATGAAAATATACAATAAGTATTAAAAGTATTTCTTTACAAATACTTTTTTTATGCATTTTTTTATACATAATAAAATATTTTCAAAGTAAATTTTTTTATCGATATTTAAATTTTGTTATCGATGGTAAAATATTTTCTAAAAGAATTTTCTGATCGATTATAAACATCTTGTGTATAATTTTAGTCATCGGGATACACAAATTTTATCATATTGTATAAGAAAATAATTTTTCGTGTGCCCTAAAAGTGTCTTCATAAAGAATTTTTTTGTTTTCGATAACAAACAGTATTTTTTTTTTTTTTTTTTGATAGTCAAACTTTTCTGCTTTCGATTTTTTTTTTTTTTTGCCGCGGCAAAAAAATTTTCATAGGAAATGTTACGATTCCGATCAGAAAAATTTTGTAGAGAAATTTTTACTTTTGACCACACAATTTTCATACAAATTTCTTTTATTCCCCCTTAAAACAATATTATAAAAAAACATATGTAAGCTTGAAACTTTTGCTGTAGAGCCTTCATACCAACGAGACATAGCACGTTTTGTACTGAGCCGTTCACACCAATGCCCAAGTGCGCCTTAATGATTGTGACAATTAAAAATTTGTTTTATTCCTTTTAATTACTTGTCACATTCGCCGACATTAAATGATTATACTTTTTGCTTACATATGTATGTATGTATGTACTTGTGTATGTACAAATACGAGCGTGTACAAACTTGCTTTCAAACATTTTAACACTCTTGACATTTTTGATGACACTCGTGTCCGTCAAATTTTATTTCTAAATAAAACTATTCATGAAATTTTCTTCTTCAAATTTTAATATGAAAAGTTTGGTGCAAAAAATAAAAGAGAAAAAACTTCAAGAAATCCGTTTTAATCCAAAAAAAAAAAAACTCTTTGCGTCTACTAGAGATAAAAGATTTTACTTTGATCTAATTCTGAATAAGAGACAGATGACATTTCTCGGTTTTTCTTATTTTTCTTAGCGGCATTAATACACACACATATATTAAGTACATAAATGTCATTGATGACAGCTCCGTCTCAAAAGGCTAAGTTTTTGTCCTCGATGCCAAACTAGAAAAAGCACTAACTTGATGGTTTTTCGTTAGTGTCTTTAGTGCTTTCTAACAATTCTTAGTTTTTTTTACAATATTTTCCTTAATGCATAACAATTTTGTTAGAGGCCCAACACACATTCTTTAAATATTCATGTGTTCAACATGTTATCGATAACATTTTGCAAGCTTAATATAAAAATTTAAAAAATATTGGCTAAAATCGAAATTTTTTTTTAACTTAGCGATTTTTTTCCAAGAGTTTTCATGCAATTCCTATCGGCATCTCTTTCCAGCACTTACTGTTGCAACACAGCTACAAAACTGCTCCTCCAACAGGCCGAATTTAACTTGTTTTGTGTTCGATTTTCGATTAAATTGGCAAAATTGGCTTAATGTTCTTTTTGAATTGAAATGAAAGAGCTTTTTGCTCTCAAAAAGTTGGCATCACTGCTACACAGTTATACACATACATATGTATGTGCATAATTACACACATACATACCTACATATGTATGTATTTATCCATGTGCGTAATACATCCGTGCATATGTGTATGCGCCATCACAGTCCCTGATACTCGTATCTGTGACATTTTTTAAGCGACACAAATCATGGCTTAAAACTAATTCCTTGGACAAAGGAATTTCCATTTTGCACTTCTGCAGTAATAAAACTAAGAATGTATTTTTGCAACTTTGTTACACGCAATGCAACTTTAACTTCAATGTCTTAGACGGCATAAACTTGGCCGCAAGGAATTAAGCGGTTGCAAAGTAAAAGTTATGGGCTTTAATAAGAAAAACAGAAGTTTTCAACTGACTGTTTCGCTTTGAGGTTTTTGTTTTCCCTCAGTGTGTAGAATTTTTTTTCTTTCTACATAAAGATATTAATATGTGCAAAATGTCTGAAACTGCGCACTACAACATAGTTGGCCATATAACATATAATTTATGTATATCCCCACATATTTTGCTGACCGAATATTTTTTTGCTTAAAAATGTTTTTGTGTGTGTGTGTGTATGTATTATGTTTTTATTCGTACATCAGAGTGTGGACCACAAATTTAGCTTAAGTGCTTCAATACATAAACTTAAATCAAAACTTCCCCGCACACATTTTCTATTAAAATTGATACCAAAAAGTTTGTAAAACTATCACATATGGATGGATAATCGCTTTCTTATCGTAAAAGTGAAACACAGTCCGGTAGGACATGAACCTACAAAATTCCTGAATTTAGTGTAATTAAGAGGTAAATAAATGGTTTAAATTAGTGCGATTTTGGTGAGCCAACCATTACGAATTAAAGTGAAAATAAATAAAACTGTGGAGTTTTCTTTTTATGGGAATATTAATATCTTAGTGACGCTCTTAATGTTTTCACTTCGACTTAAACTTAAAAAATTTATTTAAGAATCGGGTATTACAATATTAAAATTGTTTTTGTAAAATGTGTAAAACGTAAAATGTTTGGATAGGTCTCTTAACATTTTTACTTCCTTGTGTTTGCTGGGTTTTTTTGCGTACATATATTATTTAATAATATACACAATCGTACACACACTCATACTAGCACACACACACACACACATGTACACAATTTAAAGTAAAAGAAATATTCTCGTATAATAAATAGTAATGTTTGCATTGCTTTCAACTCCCGGCGACGCAGTTCGAAGCGATTTAAATTAACGAAACTGATTCGCTAAAAAAACTTTCTTATCAATCTTGTCATCTTCTTATCAAAACTTGTGAGTAACTATTTGCCTTGTTTTGGTAGGCTTTTAGGAACGCTTTACAAATGTCGAAGCTAAAATGACACAATAACGCCAAGCCCAGAACCTGGTAAATCACACATGACTTTAAGACTGATGTGCGAATGCCAGGCCTGAGCGAAATACCCCATTTGAAGTACGAGTATTTCAAATACAAAATACTCTTACTTTTGAGTGGCGTATGTAAAATGCTTTCTTATATGTATTTGGAATACACATTTTAAATACAACCGCTGCACTGGTCACTAAAATTAGTGAACATTTAAAGCAACAACTTTGTTCTATTTTTAATGGATGCATACGAAAACTACAAGCTACATATGTAACATACAAGTGCATCAGTGCATCGCCAGTGCAGAAGTTCTTCTAGTTGGCAACACTGTTTTATTTAACACCCCATTTAGACAGATAGACCTACACCAGAGCGAGAGTTTTGATCAAAATAATTACCCAATTGCTTTTGATACAGCCATACAGCAGCCAATACTGTGCTAAACAACCCCAGAAAAAAAAGCTCAGCTGAACAAAAGCCCGAAACGATTTAAAAGAATTCTTGAAAGAAATATACACTAACAAATTATGCACTATGGAAAGAATATGCCAATATGATTCGATAAAAATTAGCTGTCAAATTTGATTAGCTTTCAATTTAAACTTTTACCTTTAAGTCCTAAGTTTCGAATTTGTTTCCAATTGGACTTACTAAACGTCTTATTTGCTTAGATTTTAAAAGCAACTTCATCTTTGCTAAAACATCATCATAAAAACTTTGATTTATTACAAATAAAATTGGTATTACACAATAGCGTACGAGTAAACGCAAAGTGCAGTTGTGGCTTAGAAAGCCAAAGATTTATTTAAAATAATATAAATTCTTGTTTGAAAAATGAAATCCATTAGCAAGTAACCATCCTGCCCTCGCATACGACAGACAGTCAGTATTCAAACCGCAGCAATGGCATTGCAGCCATTGTGGCCATTGTGGGAAGTATTCTTGTTGTGTTGTAAAAAATTTATGAATGAATTTTTTTTTTGCCCCAACACAAACAGTCTCAATATATATGTATATTAGGGTGACAGCCAAAATTTTTTTCGCGAATTTTAAAGCTTTTTCAACGGAATATTGTGCCAATAGGTCCAAAAGTTTTGTGACGAAAATTTGAGCCAAATCGGACAACGTTTTCTGGACGCGCATCCAGGTCAAAAGTCAGGTATTTTCATATTTTACAATATATACGAAATAAATTTTTTGAACTCGTTTATTTTTTTTCAATATTTAATGAAAAAATGTGGATTTATATATATTCGTGAAAAAAATAGTAAAAAGAACTTTTTTGGTAATTAACCTTTCCTTTATGTCAGGAAATTAATAGATGCTTTTATTCAAAAACGTTAACTACAAAAACACATTTGTTTGTTTGTATTAAATCACACCAATCTACAAAAAAATTTTAAAATTGCTAATTTCCTAAACAACAACCATTATTTTTAACGGATTCTAATGATAAATTTCAAGGCCTACTAGATTTTTAAAATACGACTGAATTATGTATTTCCCCAAAAATTATATAAATTGCATTCAGTCGTGTGAATTACTTGTGTAAAGTGCTTTTGGTTAGAGATTTTTTGTGAATTTTGTAAAAATATGCCCTCGTTAAGGGAAGAAATATTTTTAATAGGCTATTCAAAACACCAAATAGTTGGTTCTAAACTTCCCTCGAAGGGGGACTGCCTCAAAGTTTTTTTTTCATAATATGAGGACAACGAAATTAACTGCAAAAGATAGTGCTGATCTTGTGGTAAGAGAGTGTATAATTTTTTGGGAAAAGGCCCGTATTCCTGTTCACGATTTGCACTGGTGTACAAAAAAATTTTGCGTCTGTATGAGGAATGGAAAGATTTAAAAAAAAATATATCTAGAGTGTCCGACATTCATAAAAACAGAAGAAAACTGTGGAGCGATAATTTAGGCGATCTCTTCGATATTGCTCGTACCGATGCACTGGAACTAATAGATTTAGAAGAAGACAAGCAATTTTTAATTAAACAAAGAATGAAAGGTCGCGAAGGTTGTATGTTGGGAGTCGACTGTAATCTAAAAAAAAAGAGGAAAGAAAAAGAAATCGCAAAAAACAAGAAGAGTTGCGTAAAAAATTAAGTGACGAATTACCATCAACTTCATCAGGTAAAAATTTAATTAAATGTTAAATAACGTTGTTTTAAATTTTTGTTGGAAGTATTGAACTGTGGCAAAATTTATTTCAGCCTGCAATGATTGAATTTTCCGCGTCTGAACATGCTGCAACATCAGAGGAAGAATATTCTGAATGTTCGATTGAGGCAAAACGTTTTCGCAGTACTTCTTGTACGAAAAAGCAAAGTGTCTTAACGTCAAGACTAGCTGCAGTTTTCGACAAGTTAAAAATAAGTCAGAGAGATGCTGTACACTTATTGGTTGCAGTTATTGACGCCGTCGGACTTAACACATCCGATTATATTTTAAATCGAACCTCCATAAGTCGGGAAAAAGCGCAATTAAGATTAACGCAAAGTGAAAAAATTATAGAAAAGTTTACTGCAAGTGATCAACCTTTGACCATCCATTGGGACACTAAACTGTTATCGACAATAACAGGAAAATCAGAAGACCGTTTGGCTATAATTGCTACGGCTCCAGGCCTAGACCAAATTATAGATATGCCTGATATTCCCTCTGGGACACTGGAGCGGAAATTTCTTCTGCAGTTTATGATGCATTAGAAGACAAACATATTTTGGAACGAACGGAAGCGTTGATTTTGATACAACATCATCCAACACTGGTAGATTGAAAGGTGCATGTGTGCTTTTGGAGAGATCAATTGGAAGAGAAATTCTATTTCTAGGCTGCAGACACCATATTTTCGAAATTGTTTTGGCAGCAGTTTTTACGGAGGCCAATGTTGGAGTGTCGTCTGGACCGGACATAACGATTTTTAAAAAATTCAAAAAACATTGGCCAGAAATAAATACAGATAGTTTTGTGCCAGGAATAGCTCATCCACGAATTATGGAAATTATAGGCGATAATGTTGGTGAACTTTTAGATTTTGCTTTAGGAAAAATGAACGATTCATTCCCGAGAAATGATTATAAAGAATTTTTGGAGTTAGTAATTATATTCCTTGGTGGCAATCCTCCTTCAGGAATAAAATTCAGAAAACCCGGTGCACTGCACTACGCAAGATGGATGGCCAAGGCTATATACTCTTTAAAGATAGTGATTTTTCGCAATCAATTTCCTGAAGTGACAGATTTTGAAATGAGTGCTTTGATAGAAGTAACAGGTTTCATTGTAAGTTGTTATTCAAATTTTTGGTTTGATTCAAATAAAGCGGATAAAGCTGCTTTAAATGATATTATGTTTTTGAGAAAATTGGAAAACTACAAAAGAGTTAATCAAAATATTGCGGACAAAGCCATTTCAAAGGTATTAAATCATCTGTATTACTTAAGCGAAGAATGTGTGGGCTTTTCTTTGTTTCACGAAAGGATAGACAACATAACAAAAAGCAAGCTAGTAGCGAAGATGTCTGTAGATATATCTGGAAATGAGGATGAAGAGATAGCAAAGAAGCTAATAATAAAGAAGGAAAACTTAAAAAGTTTTATTTTCAGAGACAACTCTGATATTTTACAAGATTTGTTTTCAAAAAATACCAAAAAAGTTTTCAAGAGATTTGGAATTTCAATAGAGTTTTTCAGCAACGATCCACGTTCTTGGAGTGTTACAGGAGAGTACCTAAGAGCGAAACAAATTATTCAAAACTTGGCTGTTGTTAATGATTGTGCTGAAAGAGGCATTCAGTTAATTCAAGAATACCATGACAAAATAACAAAAGATGAGGGACAGAAACAACATTTAATGAAAGTAACTATCATATATTATAACTTTTTTAATTTTTTTTTCTCTTGACATGGTTTAATATTTTACAGGTGGTACAAAAATATAGGCAGCTGTATTCAAAAAATGCTAATCTATATTCTCTGCAAAAAGAGTTTGATCTGTAGATTTTAAAAGAAAAAAACCTACCAAATCACCGATCATAATTTTTGTTTTTAAAATTAGAAAAAGTAGTAGATTGACCATTGAATGCGGTCGACGCTGGTAGCGCAGCAGAAAATATATGCATATTCCATCCTGAAATGTAAAAACTTTATGTTAATTGAAAATTTTTCCTGCAATATTTTTAAGTTATTTTATCAAAAGTACACAGAATTTATATACATTGCCAATAATGGCATACATATATTAAACACTTTTGAAATAAAATAGTTTGTGGATCACTTTGAGGCAAGGGAAATTTGAGAGTTAGTTCCCAAAAAAACTATTTGAGTGTCCTCTTTATTAAAAGTCTACAGAATCCAGATGTTTTTGTAAAATAAAGTAGAAAATATATGAGTTTCTCAACTTTATTTCATACTAGCTGTGAAATATGCAAATACCTGACCTTTGACCTGGATGCGCGTCCAGAAAACGTTGTCCGATTTGGCTCAAATTTTCGGCACAAAACTCTTGGACCTATTAGCACAATATTCCGTTGAAAAAACTTTAAAATTCGAACAAAAATTTTTTTACATACAAACCATTGTCACCCTAATGTATATGTGTGCTAAATGTATTATTTTATTACAAGCGCATATAAATATGTACATATGAACATGTGTGACCATAGAAAGGCAAATATCCACTTCTGTATATTTTAGCAAGAACCCTGTAGCTTTCGAGTATTTTGTAGTATATATTTTTACACAGTCTGCTGAACTCTGTCAGATGTTCTTTTTTTTTTTTTATATAATACATCGGCAGAATTGTCAGTCACTTAATTAGTTTAGTGTGACAAATCACCACGGATGCATATCCATCCATGGACTGATAATATCATTTTTCTGTCACCATATCTGTCTTAGGGGAGATTTTTTATTTTAGTATTTCGTGGCCATATTTCCAATGATCCAATTACCAAGAACAAGTGGATTGAAAAGGACACCACAATGGCCATTTTGCACGAACTGTATGAGGCTTTGGCATCTCCTATTGTATTAACTGGCCATCGAGATCTTGCGATTTAATCTTTTTCTAATTTTTCTTTAGCTGCAGTTGTGGGTAGCATTCAAGGCCACCATAGTGTGTGCTAAATAACTGTTAAATTCGGCCTGATTTAGGCTCCAGTCTTGAAAATTTTATATGTCTGATGCATTATACCCATTAAAGCCGCACGTTCTTACCGGATGACTTTTCAGATCTGGTGGGTAAAGACTTCACCTGAATTTACATCGAGTATAGTGGAACTCTGTTGCGCATGAAGAGGCCGCAGCAAAAGTTTAGGACAAAAATCGTGTTTATTTTATTGATTTTTATTATAAATTGCATTTCGCCTGCAAATGCTTTAGAGAAAATTCATTTACAATCATATGAAGGTGACTTCTGTTTATTCATTAACTTCATTATATAACATGTCTAATTGTCTGATTGTGATGGATTGTTGTTGCTGGGTTTCTGTTTGGCAATTATTGAAACTAATTACAAAATGCATATTGCGTTTGTCTATTTCCATGTGTTTTCAAGAAAATAAGAATTCCAAAGTATTTGGTTTGATGTGCTGATTTTTTTTTTCTTTCCATAATTTCCTAGAATTTCACTTGACTGACCGTAAAATGTGGTGAAAATATGTGATAAAACCGTTATCGACGGTGTCAAAAGACCTTGCCCATCTGACGTGTAAAATGCCTGTAATGTTTCAAAATTTCCAATTAAATAGTTTTGTGGAAATTCAAGCGACGAAAAAATTATTCATGAAAAATGGAGCAGGTGTTGTATCCGCCCATTTCCATGCGGCAAAACATGTTGAATGCCCACAGTTCGAAAGTACCTACATATTTACATATATTTGTGATACGAAAATCTCTATGAACGCTATTTTGTCTAAAATAATTCAATTAATTTACAAAGTTTCGTATACATAAACGCTTATTATGGTATTGCACATTAATTAAATTAAGTCTTTTATAAATAAACCAAATTTTACATGCATGTGCGTGTCACTGCATGTATGTGCAAGTCGGGGAATGCTTAATGAATGGTGTGATTGTTTTTATTTATCTGATGTAGTAAATCTGCTGGCAGTGGTTAAATTCCTCTGAAATTTTGGCTGATTGCATGTGAATACGCATTTGATTGAAGTTTAATACCAATTTGTTTATTTTTCGCCAATTAATTAGTTTTCTTCTACAACTCATGTCTTCTATTTCAATTGAAATCAACAAGTTGCAAATTTTGCGTGTGTGTTTTTGATGTGTCATTTTTATTATTTTTTTTTTTTTGCTTAAACGGTTAATACGTTTTCTCCTTATTTTGTGTTTGTTGCTAAAAAATTGACACCAATATGTTGTGTCAAAATAAAACAGCAAAAATAAACATTTGATGGAATGAAACAATCGGCTCAGCCAACAGCCGCCATGATCATGCATTTATCCAAGTGTCCGAATCAAACAAAACCAAACGAATGCTTCAACGAATTTCTCTAATTTTGTTATTGGCTTGTCTGTTGCTATTCAGCCATACGATTCCATTTACAGTTTAAACTGATTTTCTGTTTTAGTGCTCGTTTCGGTTTGATTTTGATTTATTTTCTTGGTATGCAAATATTTGTTAGTTTTTCTTGCGAATGGAATGCAAAAATCAAACATACGAACTTTGTTTAAAACTTAATATGAAACAGAGTAATTTTCGAACAGTAAATTGCAAGAAATGATGCAAATACTTGTAAATTAAAGAAAAAATTGCGTAATATTGCGTGATTGTGTTATGATTTTTAATTTCGGTGCGTATTTTTAGTTTTACTTTAAACCTACATTTTGCTGACACGCAAACTTTGTACTAAAAACATGTGTGCCAACCAGATTTAATTAAAAATAAACATTCATAACATAAGAAAACCCAGCAATCATCAGCTTTATACAGGACCACTTACAAATAATGGTTATTTTGAATAGACTTCACTAAATAATAACAATATCAAATTAAATTTCCCTTTTTTGATCGTTTACAACAACTTTATTCATAAAGTTGTCGTTGTTGTTGTTTCGAAAAATGCGATGCGCTTAACAGAAAGAAATTATTTGTATTTGTATCATAAATTTTCAATAGAACAAAAAAACAATTATTCGAATAATTTTTTTACACCGAAATTACACAACAAGCAAACGAGTTGACCGCTAAGAGCTGAATTAAAAAAATATATTGTCCGAATAAAAATTATTCGAATAAATTATTCGAAGACTTAAAAAAAAACACAAAAATAAAAAAGTAAAAATAAATGTTATAGAATATTTATTTTTAGTTTAAATTGCATAGAAATGCTATTTATTTGTTTTGCTTACCTCGAGCTCTATTCTTCCCAAAGAATGGCTAGTGACAAAAATCTTATGTAAAACTTGTCCCAGAATATCGAACGTTAACATTTGCCAATATTTGAAACAACTGCCTAATCGCAACACTAGTGTAAGTTCATAAATAGTCTCCAAATCATAAGTTTTCCAATCAAAATGCTAATGAGCGTTAACGTTCGACGATTACATAAAATTTAATGGCTCAATTTAATTATCATGTTGCACCTATTTTGCACTCAGCTTAAAATATAAAATAAAAATATACGACTCTTTCTGGCACAAAACTTAAACACCAAAATCAAAAATACAAAAAATTCTAAACACTAGAGTTGAATGTGAGATAAGAAAACAATATCGGAAAATAAATTCCGTATTGTTGAAGAGGTTTTTAAGCATTTATTGAAGCATTAAATGCATAACATCGCTATCTTTACCAGGGATGCAAAAGTCAGTACAATTGCATCTTTTGAACTGCACTCGAATGATTAATTTCGCATTATTTAATATACTTTTATCTATTTCATTACATGACTTAAATGTATTGCAAAGATTTCCGTCTAGACGAGCCAGGCAAAATGTTTTCACCAGAAACAAACGTCAGACTCTATATGAAAAAAGAACAATTGTTTGGCACACACACACATTGTACTAGTTTTATTAAAATTTTGTCTTATCCACAAGAGCTTTTTTAAACAAAATTTCTGTTAATTTTTATGCTTGTTATATAAACACATAAATACCTACATACGTACGTCTGTATATGTACGAATGTGGAACAGAACTTTCTGTATAGTTTTATGTTAATTTTTAATAAAAAAAAAAAGAATTCCAAACAAACGGAAAAAAGCAATTTGGTACAATACAACAGCAGAATTTGCAAAATCTAGTTTTACATCCCTGATGTTTATTGTTATTTTAAGTGTTTTAGGTCGTGCTGCACACACGTCGTTATTATTCGCACAGCATTTTCATTGGGCTGCACAGCGAGTACCCACATGAGATGATTCTGTTTGTTTTTATTGCTGACTACTGACTTCAGGACACTTTTCATTCAAAAACTATTAGATAAGTCAATTTTATTAACGTTTATGTACGAGTATCATTTTAGTTGCCTGCTGCAAGATCCTGTTGTGCCACTTTTCTTTTGTTAAACATTTCTAATTGAGAATCTGGCAGCGAATATATTAAGCTGAAGATTTTGTGAAAGTAAATTGATGTTTTAAAATGACAATGAATTGTGGCGGCCGTTTGAAGAAAAAAATTTGACGATGTTTGACGGAGAACCGAATAAAGTTTTATTTGAATTCAAAGCAAATATGGTATTTTTGGAAAATGATCTCCAATTTTTATTTTTCTTCTTCTTCTTCTTTTGGCGCTACAGTCCGTGGTGAACCTGGGCCTCAACCAACAAAGTTTTCCAGCTGGCACGGTCTTTAGCCAGCGTTCTCCAATTTTGCACACCAAGTTGGTTGAGGTCCCTCTCCACTTGTGTGCGCCATCGGTTCCGTGGGCGTCCTCTACTGCGTTGTCCCACAGGTTCGGAATCGAAGATTTTTATTTTGGCAAGTCTTAATTATTTGAATTTATGCAAACATTTTTATTTTCTCTCCCTTTTTTGTTCTCATAAATACAATATCCTTTTTTTTGGTAACGACGTTTAAGGATATTAATCTTAAGTTCTTGCCTTCTCAAAACAATTTTAAAATTAAGTTTGATGTGTGGCTGTGTTCAGTTGAACGAAATTTGATCAAATAGTTTGATGTGTGGCCATGGCGCTTACAACAATCTTGAGAAAATTGTACGCGTTAAAAGAAAACAGCTTTAAAACAAAGATTGAAAGAGTTTTTGTTTATAAACTAAAATAACACTTGTGTATCGAGTGCTGTTTTGTATTGTTTTTGTATGGGGCACAAAAAACAAGAAAACAAACAAAAAGTAAACCAAAATATTTAAAGTTTGTCAGCTCAGCCAGTTGTTTTCAACCACCCTATTAAAGATAAGCAACAAAAGTATTCAAACACTTTAAAATCCTTTTTGTTGTTGTTGTTGCTTCGTACATTTAAATGACCATTCAAGTGAATAATCACTGACCCCCATAATTATGAGATTGTTTTCAAATTCTTGTACCAAGAATTTTTTGTAATTCTTTTATTTTCGAACATTTCACTTTGATAACAATTTATGTGAGAATTTCCGAAATAGCGTTCGTTTTTTGAAATTATTATGCAATAAATGTTTTAACACATTCGTCCAAAATAATTTTTCGATTGTCGTTTGAACGCAGATAAAACATGACCGCTAAAAACAAAACAAAAAAGAATGTTTTATTATCAAACCATTGTTTATTAGAGTTTTGTTTATTTTTTCTGAAATGGTAACCATTTTAAAAGACTTAAGAGCAACAGCCTAAGAATTGTTCATAGAGTACAAGAAGTTTTAAAACTTCTTATGGTAGTATTTTGTGGTATATTTACAAGCCTTTTATTTTTACCATAGCACTTCAAACTGCACAGTGTGGGCATATTTTCCAGGGCTATTGACTTTTTTTTATATATTTTACTATGCCAATGATAAATTGGGAAAAAATCTAGTGAGAAAAGCTTTTGATTTTTTGTCTCGAGAGACCAATGAAAATCAAATGAATAGTTGTCCACTTGCAAAGTCTGCAATGCTAATAGAACAAAATTTTCCAGAAAATCGTCGAAATCTGAAACCGTGTTATGAAAATTTATATTGCTACATATGATTGCTTGTATTATATTGTTGCAGTCTACTAAAGCGATGGCGTAAGCGCTGAATACTAACTATTTGAACACAATTTCGAAAATAATACTACTAGGACAATTTATTTTTAGAATGCTTCTATTTACAGTTACACTGAAGTATAATCATTTCGAATAGCTTAAATTACTTACGTGTATTTAGCAGTAAAATAATAACAAGATAAGACAACAAAACATACAATTAAAATATATTTCTTGACTACGTTTTGTGCAAATGAATAACAAATGCCGGCCATGAGTTTACATCTGTGGCGAAATATTTCTCAAGTTGTAGTCAGACAAAGCCAAAATTATCACTTTATAAAAAAATTTAAAATGATTTGTATAGCGTTTAGTTCTGAATGGGGTTGTGTATTATAATTGAAAAAAAACTTCAAAACCTTCTTAACCAAATATGGAGTAAACATATTTATTGCAATATGGCTCCAAGTGGCCACTAAAAATTCGGAGGAATCTATATTTTTTTCGATTGTATTCGATGTATTAAAAGAAATTTTGATCAAAGACTGGCTGCAACAACCATTGAAAAGGTTTTAGGGGAAATCCCCCAAACAAAAATATTTAATTTTTAATTTGCCAGATCAGCGAAATTTTTTTCCGAATATTCTTACATATACTTTCATCATCATCATTACATACGATCAACCAACCCTTGTTTTTATCAAAATTAATTTTACTTAATTTAATTTTTTTATATTGTATGTATGTATGTAAATAAGCTTAAATTTATTCTTCCACCACTTACGCGTTTATGAAGAGATCAAACGAAGGTCTAGAAGTATACGGCTCTCTAAAATTACTCTTTTTCGTGTAAAGCTTGCCAGAAGAACTGCCGTCTGTTGTTGCTTCTGGCTGAACGTTATGAAAATGTTTTCCCTGTTTGAGCAAACGAACGCAAACAACATGCAAAAGAGTGACTAGAATTGCTGCAATAATTATTGTGTTTCTCTACATTTTCGTAATTCTATATGTTAATTGAAGCCAACAGATGTGCTAAAACTAAAAACAATGTTTATTTAACGTTGTCTACAATCTTAAATGGATGTCTCTTATGCAAATGCAAATATTTCATAAGCACGGAGTTGCTAGATTTGACGCTTTTTGTAGTCAGTTTTGTCGATATTAAATTGCACCGCAGACGATCAACTGAACCGTCAAGCATGTGCGTATATACACATGTATGGGATAGTGTCGTTGCTGTTTCGGAGACCTAGAAAAAACATCGTCAATCATCCTTTGCGTTGTGATTTCGCAGCGTCTTGTGAACATATACAAATATAGAATATAAAAATTGTCGTACCGGCACTTTCTCGTGACGGTAAATACAAATCAACTGGAATTGTTGCCGACTAATTAGTTGCTAAAGAAAAAAAATTAAGCTGAAATTAAACACGAATGCAGGCATACAAAGTATACGATTGAAATGTTTATTTGATTGTCTGCAAGGCCTTTAAATGACTTAGATGGACGTAATTGAGACATACAAGCCCTACATACGATTATTATCAACAAAATGGATGGCCAAATACAAAATTCATCTGCCTAAAATAATACAATTTTCTCTCGATGATTTAAAAAATTTATTTCATCGTTATTGTTTCTTGCCCAAATTTGGCGATTTAATGTTGGTTCGTGTGGCAACTCTGCGCTCTTCTCTCTCTCCCACCTTTTATCATTAACCTTCTGTTAAATAGTTTCTTAGATAAGTATCTAAATAATGATGATTAATTATTTTATTTTTGCACGTACGATTATTGTTGTTGCATTTGGAAAAAATTACGTTTAAAATTCAAGCGAAAGAAGGAAGAAACCCAATGAATGAAAAACTAAAAACTGAGTTGAATGAAGTGGCTGACGGAAGGGCTTAAGCTGATTGGCAGGGAAACACGTTGAAGGTGTTGGGCTAATATTGAAATAAATTTTTGCTTGCATTTAGCTTTTCATGTGTTTGTACTTTCTAAAAAGCGTGACAAGAGTAAATAACTGGGTTTTTTTTGGCATCTTTTTACTCCGGTTACTTTTATTTTGACGCTGTTAATTATGCCAGTTAGTTATTAATAAATGTAATAGTTTTTATGACATCTTTCTCAGCTGGCTGTAATTTAACTTTCTCTCTAACTTCAAAAGACCATTGAAGAATATGCGTCTGTGGCATAAATTTCGCAAAAGAAAAAATAATGGTTTAATAAAAAATAGTTAAGGAGATGACTCAGACAAAAGATAATTAATGGAACTGGCTGTTGGGTACAACAAAATCAGACTTCCTTTAAATAAACTGGTTCGACTGCGCGCTATCTTTTAAGCAAGAAATAAGCGCATCTCTATAGGAGATCCGATAGGCCCAAAATCTATAGGAGCTACGCGCTGACTCCAAACGTTGCTTAAACTGGATGTGACAATTGAGTTGAATCCATTGCCTAATGCTGCTAAATACTTTAGCTGCTCGGCCCACTACTGTTGGAGGTTTCATTAAGCCCCTTTTCTATTTATATTTGTTATTTAACTTGAGGAGTGCTGGTGCGAAAAAGAAATGTAACTTCAGTTTCTTTGACACTCGCATCAAATCTCATTAGATTGCTTTCGTACAAACGACAATCAAAAGCTGATGAATTGTTTAATAGTGTTTTTTTGTTTATATTTTATTGCCACTAAACGCTTTTTAATCCTTTTCGCAATATGAAGTATGAAGACAAAAAAAAATGGCAGCACAGTTGTCTATCTTTTTAAACTTAAGCCCTCGAGCTGGAGTTTATTGCTTCTGCTGAGCGATAAATCTTTTGCATTCTTACGAAGAAAACAATGTCTGGGAATTCAATAAAATCTCTACTCTGCTACAAAGATTGCACTGCTGATGACGAAGATGAATGCAAAATCGCAATTTTTTTATTTTCGCTTGTGTTTGAGTGGAAACGTATTAAAATTTCCCTTCTGAAGAAATGATAGCACGTTCCACAGCTAAATTAAAAACGGGGCGGACAAACTGAAGAAGTCATAAACTGAAATTCAAGTACAACATTTTCAAACGATAAACAGATGTTTCAAGCCAAAGAAACTGCAAAACAAAAACAATATAATTGAAATAAACTATTAAAAGTATCTGTACGACAATGAAGCGATGTTTACAATTAACCTTGAGTTGCACATGAAAGTTTTTGCTGTTTTTATGTAGGTGGGAAATTAGCAGTCCTTTCAGTCTGAAGGTTAGAGCTTAAATGTTTTTCAATTGCCAAACTTTAATAAGATATGGCTAAAAGTTTTATAAAATTTTCTGTTTTTGCGGGAACAGTAATCTTGAATTAAAATTTAAAAAAAGAATTATTTTAGTTTTACTCACATCATCAATGGCTTGCCCCAGTTTATTGCCGCGTAAACAATTTCCAATAGTACAATATTTTAATATCGACTAACGTATTGTGCAATATCTTAATATAAAGTATGTCGTATTAGTTATGGCATATAATTAGTTTGGCTAAAATTTTCTATGTATGAAAAGTGAAAACGTGTAAAAAATAGGGAAACAAATGTTAAAAGGCCCTTCAAACTGGGACGTCATACCCACGACATGATGGTTAATGGCTCAAAGACTGGGAAGCAGACTCTAAACACTAAGCATATATTTTATATTGCATTCACGTCTAAAAGCTAGCTGACCGTTTTTCGCTATTCTTAAGGCCTGTGCCATGATGTCGGGCGCACGTTGTGAACATTTCGAATAAGAAAAAACTGATTAAGAGCAACTCAACTGTTTGAATCGCTCTAGCACTGCTTCTCACTTGGCAAACGATTGTATCGCAACAATTTCTAAGCCCTGCATGTATACATGAACTTTGATGAGGAGGATGTTGGGCACTCTTTAAAAATAATTGTTTAACACATTTCTTATTCCCTTAAGGTTTAGGTTTAATTTGATGAAAAATAATAGGATGTAATTCTTATCAACGACAAATTCCTGGGGTTTGTTTTGGTTCAAAAAAAAAATTGCCTAAGCATTTGTTCTGTCAGCAAGACAGTAAATTGTTAAACAGTCATAAAAATTATAAAATATATTTTATTTTATTTTGCCATATGGGAGAGAAAATGAAAACAGGCAGCAAAACCAAGCAAAAAATGGGACAACTTTTAAATGGTCTTGAATTGAAATCGAATTAAATCAAAAACAGACTATTTTATTTGACTGTTTATATTGCAAACAAATGGAATACAAAGAAAGAAAAATACTGGTTAAATCTATATACATACATATGTATTACATATATATATATATATGTATATGTACATATTAAGATAAATTGTTAATATATTATAATATTGGCTGAAAGCCAATGCGTTCGAAATGCCAGATAATGGGTCATATGCTTAATGGGTGTGCCGCCTACAAAAGGTGTTTTATATATGAAAGTGGATTTATTAAAGGAAATATTTTAATTTCTTTGGTCAAATGCCGCCGAATACATTTTTTATGTGCAAAAATCGCTTAAAACAAAGTTTATGCCAGAGAGTACAAAGAAGCTTTTTTTTTGCCCAAAACTAAAAACACCAACTTTAACATAAAGAATAATACAAATTTAAGTTAAAAAATTCATTGAATTTGTCTGGCGCGCATTTAAAACGAATTTTGATTAAGTTTGAATGGATTTTCTTTTGTAGCAAATTATAAATTCGTTACCGATCTTGTTCCACATTTTTATATATTTAGTTATTTGATGGCATACTTTAATGGCATATAAACAAATTTCCACTCAATATGTTGTTTAATATGAATGTTTTTATACAAATTTTGTTCTAAAGGACAGCAACTCATTAGCGAAACTTGTTTGTTTATTTTCATTTTCATTTCCAATATAAATGAAATCTTTTGGGGGGGCAAATAACACTATATTTTATAGTTAAAAATGTTTAATAATAAATATTTTGTTAACATTATTTTTAACAAATGAGCTTATTTGCATGACTACACACAAACATACACCGAACAAATTATTACAAGAATGTTTATAGTACAAGGTTTGCAAAAAAAAAATTTAAAAAAAAAAAAAAAAAAAAAAAAAAACATCCAATACAAATATTTGGTGTGCGTGTTTGTGTGAAACAAAACCCAAAGTATTTGTTGATTTTTTTAAATTGCTTTGTAAGATCGCATTCAAACAAAAAAATTCACTGATTCAGTGCAATATTTGCTTGAATATATATAACAAAATTTTTCATTTTGCCTTTGACCGAAATATTTTCGTTGTGTTAGAAAAAATTAAAGCAGAAGTTTTTGGTTTTCTTTGGTTTTCTTCAATAAAAATATTATGATATAAGACAAAATGTTCTTTGAATGCAGAAATCCTTTTGCCGGTTCGCATTCAACAAAAATCGAAAAATGCCACAATTGTTTGCTCGTATTCATATGAGGAGAAGTGGAACAATAAGTTGATTTAGAAAGTAACTAAACAAATTACCAAATTGCTATTACAGTTTTACTGAAAAGATTTTAGCCTATTTTTTACTACTAAGTGTAGCACCCAGCATTATTTTAATACACATATGTATTTTGATTCAGGTTATTCTGCCTTTCTTTTACAATTTACAATTATAAAATTGTTGCAACACTGAAAAATAGCTGTTATTGCTTAATATTCCGATAATATTTTAAAATCAGGAGGTCTTTTAGAACGTACCAGTTCCGGAAAAATTACAGCACTTGATTTCTTTTACATTATTTTCTATGCTAAATTCCCCACTTTCATGTGACACTAAACACCTTTCAGTACCTTATCAATATGATACATTGTGAATAGATTGCATCAGAGTCCGCTTGGCAATCGAAAACCTCCTTCAACTTCTCATTCTTTACTTTTTATGCAATATTTCATTCAAGACACATATAGCATTTGATTGTGAATAGAAACATTTTAGATAGAATGGCGACTTCCACAGGAAACCAAAACATTTGGCTAACAACTTTCCACAGGATTGAATAGCTTGTGAATAAGAAAAAGGATAGCACAAGTGTGCAACAAGTTGTTGTGGCAAGATAAAATTGTAGGAAAAAGGAAATGAAAAATTAAAAGTTTAGCTCAACGTTTTACAACGAAAGAAACATTAAGCATAAGTCAGAGAAAACTGCAACTAAATTTTTAAACAAAATGTAAAAAGAAAAACAAAAAACAAATTTAAAAATGAAATATAAGAAAAACAGGAAAAATATTTACAATATTAAGAAGTTAAACAGCTGTAGAACACGTCTACACGAAACAAATATGGAAACCGAAAGAGATGAGATCATCACGATCAACAATAAAAATAATGTGCACGGGTGTGTGTGCAATCGATTCGATCGAACTGATCCATTGAAAAACAACAACAACAACAACAACAACAACAGCAGCAACAATGAAAACAAAATGATCCATAATGTGTTCTCCCCACTTTTTTTATGGGCTGCAATACAACAAGACCATTTCAATGCTACAAGCTGACAATTAAAAATATTTTAATAAAAAATAAATGAAAATAATTGTTTTTCAGCTGAAATGGGTTAATTTTATTTTAATTTTTTTTAAATTCCTTAAAAGCTTCTTTATGAAATCGTAAACAAATGTCCAGATACTTACGTGACTGGCTGCAGTTATTTAATCATCCGAAAGATCGGCGTGTTCGCAGTTCTTTGGCTGTTGTTTTCTTTTATTTTCGTTGGTGCAGTTGTTGAGAAGGAAAGAGTTAAGAAAAATTGAAATGACTTCGAAAATCGAACAAAAACAGGCATTTAGTCCATTTTGACGCCAGAAACAAGTTAAAATATATTGTACATGTATGTGGGTACAAAATAAGAAGATGAACGATGCCAAAACGATAATACAGTGTCATAAAACACAGAACTTTTTTTTTTGAGCTGCAATCAACAGTTAAGAGCATAATAAAAACCTGTATCTAAGAACTTTTCATTTGTATTCTTGACAATCTCTTAATTTATGTTCAGACAATTAAAATTGTAAAATTACAGCGCATAAGCAAAACATTTGTTTGTATCATTTAAGAAAAATGATTTGATTCAACTCTCTTGGGAATTTTTTTTCACAAGTCAATCGTTTGTGTTATGGCAACACAATACGTTAATGTTAGTTTTATAACTTTAAAAGTGAATAATAAACTCAATTATCTGAAGTTTAACTCTTAAGAAAAATTTAACTCAAAACAAATCCTCCTACTGTGTTTCTTTAATACGCTCGAAAATAAGTCAGGTAAATTCATTTTTGACAATATTCATAACATTTGAAACGGCTGTCGTATAGAAACTTCAATGGTTTTTCACATTTTTTAAGTAAAATAAATTCGAAAAAATTTCACATTGTATTTATTCCACTTTTAGGTCAAAGTAGTTTCCAAAGTTTGGAATTTAGATGAAAACAATTTTGTTTTGTTGAATCAATTTCAATAGATTTAGAATCGGTTGTAAAAAGGCAACATTTGCGTTTTATTGTTTTTTAAAATGTGTTTTTGGGGAGGGGGGTAAACACAAAATCATTAAATATCGTGTATAGAAATACATACACGCATATATTTAGTACTAAATAGCAATGGATGAATCATGCAGCTCAACTTTGGTTTTCTGGGCTTTAAACAACAACAGCAGCAGCAACAACAAACGGCGATCGTCAGAAAAAAACTTGGTTAAAATAGCGTCATCCGCATGCTTTCCAGGTATGACTTTGAATTTGTTGTTAAGAACAAAAGAACAAAAAATTAACAACAACAACAACAACAATTCAAAATATATGTATGTATATATCTAGGTGCATATATCTACACGAAAACAACAACACTTTTAATGTTTCTCACAAATACATACATACATATACATACGTGTGTATGCGTGTGTATGAGTGCTATTTATCATATCAATGAATAATTTAATAGCGTTTATGTTTTCGTACAAAACTAATAATTGATAAGACATCTTTTTATACATTATGCCATTTTATTATTTTTCTAAAACCGCTCGCTCACTTTACGCCAAAAGCATTAATATTTGTTTATTCTTCAGAACTTTTTAGCCAGCTTTGTTTTTATTGTTCTCTTTAAATTCCATTTCCATTTAGACAAAAGCTTGACCTTCTTTTGAAAAACACAAAATTTAAACTTCAACGTCAATGACCATCAACGAAATACATGTTTTTCTTTTCTTATGTATGTATATCTTTTAAGCCAAAAGCAAAAATTACTTCACATTTCGTTTCATTTTCGTAATTATTTCACCTTCTAGATGGGTTTCAATTTACATTTTGTTGCGAGGTATTTTTTTCGGTTTTCAATTTCGTTAATTTCTAAACCTTGTTTTGATACCAAACACTTGTTTCAATAATGAATTTTTATTGTTAGATTTAAATTATTATTTAAGCGCGCTTGTGTGCTTATTTTTTCTAAGCGAAAACACAAAAATAATATAAAATTGGAAAAAAATTGCGTCCACGTTCCTGCCGCCACGACTTCATGTACTCAACTGCTGTTTGTACTGCGGCACTGTTACCTCTCTGTGTGTGTTTTTTTTTTTGCTGCCGTTGCCGAGAATTAACAGGGCCCCTAACAGAGCGTAATAAATATCTGAGGGCAGTCTGTTACAGAAACACATTTTTGTGTTAAAAGTGCTATAAAGTTATTGTTGGCTGGTTTTTCTCTGTTAGTGGTTTCTAGTCAATCAACTGGTTGGTTTCCCGTCTAAGTAGAGCCAACTGCAAATTATTGTAGATTGTGGTAATATTTTAAATTCATTTACGGAAAATGTATTGAGTTCGTACAAGGGTGGCCATACTTATTGGCACTACCCCCAGTCCCAGTGTAGATATTTCAACTTTTTGTTGGCCACATAATTTCTAATTCGCTTTTAAAGTTGCGTTCAGACAACGCCAGCTTTTTCAACCAACTTTTTAACGGTTCTTTGCTCATTTTATTTATGTTCATATGTTTGCATTTAGTTCAAAAATAAATCTATTGCAGCATAGAAGCTTTTGACTTGAGTTCTGATGATAGTGAAGAGGAGGAAACATTAAATAGTTTGTATGGCGAAGCAGATAATGAAAAGAAATGTCAAAAAGGAAAAGTTTCAACTAACTTCTTGTACATATATAATTTAAACGCATTTCCTAGTACCAGCATGTCAGAACTAATTGCCATTCTCTTTTTCCTCTCTTCGAAAAAACTGAAGACTTGATCAAGTTGAGGCATCTGAATTATAAATGGCTACAAATAAATTATTGAAATTCGTCTGTTATTTTATTTAACAAGACACAAATCCAAAGCGATTATCCATAAACACGCAATGAGCCCAACGTTGATTCAAGTTCGAAAAACCCAATATACTCAAACTGTCTTACAATTTTCAACTTAACTGCTAAGAGACTTCAGAAGGCAGTGATTTATTTGACACTTACTGCCAGCCAAATGATAATCGTAGGAACAGAGTTGCGTTCTAACAAGTTTTGTAGAAATACATTGGATTTTCTCATTACCTTTTTTAAGCCCTTCGAAGATATTTTAACAAAAACTTTATAGTTTTTCTTATAAATATGCAAATCCAGCGGTCTTTGCTGTTTAAATTAAGCATTTAATAACATAATTCCAATAAAATTCAATTCCATTTTTATGAATTCGTATATATAAGGTGGCGCAAAAATAACCTTCCGATGTTTTTTGGCTGTAATTTAAAAAAAAAATGAAAAACTTTGATTCTTCTTGTGGATTTTTTATATTTGGTCTTTTAATTTTTTTTACATCAAGTCGAGAATATGATGTCATGTAAATGGCCGACGCCACAGTTGATTGTCATTTGAGCCCTTTTTATGGCATTTTCCATCACTTTGTCCAAAACTTCCGGCGATAGGTCCTCACATTCTTGACGGATATTGTCTTTAAGAGCTGCAAGAGTCTGAGGCTTGTTGACATAAACCCGCGACTTCAAAAAGCCCCACAAAAAGAATTCTAGAGCGGTCAGATCAGGCGATCTTGCTGGCCAGTGCAAATCGCCGAAACGGGAGATTAGGCGCCCGGGAAATGCATCCTTCAGCATATCGGTTGTGGCACGTGCAGTGTGTGCCGTTGCACCGTCCTGTTGGAACCACATGTTTTTCAATCCCAATTCATCAAGTTGCGGCAAAAAGAACTCGTTGATCATTGCTCTGTAGCGCTCACCGTTCGCAGTAACTGTTTGGCCCGCGACGTCTTCGAAGAAAAAAGGTCCGATGACCCCTCCAGCGAAAACAGCACACCATACAGTGACTTTGAGCGGGTGTAATGGCTCTTCGTGGGTTACACGCGGATTTTCAGTGTCCCAGAAGCGTAAATTTTGCTTATTTACGTACCCGCTAAGATGGATTCATGATTATTTTTGATGAAAAATCATCTTCCTCTTGGCGGTGATTAAGGATGGCTTGAGCGTATGTTAGACGCGATTGGCGGTCAGCAGCTAACAGCTGATGCACCGTCTGGACTTTGTACGGAAACATCTTCAAATCTTGTACCAAAATTCGCTGTAAAGACCGTCAACTGACACCCATTTGCGTGGCACGTCGTCTGGTCGATGTCGACGGCGCTTCCATGAAATCCTCAGCTACAGCAGCAATATTCTCAGCAGAACGGCTACTCCGGGGTCTGCCACGTCTGGCAGCATCTCGTGTTGTGCCAGTCTTTTCGAGGCGAGCGGCTAAACGTCGCAGTGTTTCACCAGTAGGCGTTGGACGGCTAGGAAATCTGCGATGAAATTCACGTTGTGCCAAATAAAGAGTCACCAATATTCCGCGTTCTGCAGCAGTGTAGCGTAACATTGTTTATTAACGTGTATTTCGCAGAATTGTGTTTACTACACAAATGTCAAAACAGAACTGACATTAGGGGCCAATCGCAAAATTTATAGCATTATCTGATAGGAGGATTACTTTTGCGCCACCTTGTATATGTCTTATATGTATATGTTTTACGTTCTAAGCATTATATCATTCAAACATTTCCCTTTTATTTATCAGGTAAGATGATTTTCGGTTCATATTCAGACACAAAACTTTTTTTTACAAAAATCTCGCTTGTGAGTACCTTTCACGGTTCCTTACCGGAGCTTTCAGCGAATTTAAATTTGTCTATGAGAGTTGTATAGTTTTACGTGTAAAAGTGGTGCCAATGCTAATGAGTAACTTTTCACAAAAAAAAAAGATCTTCAATAAAATATATAAATGTTTTTTTTTTCTCTGTAGAACAGTTTTTAATAAATGTATTTTCCAGCACAAGTACGTATATATGTATGTACATAGTTCTAAATTCATATTTAATCTATGTGAAGTATATTTTGGAGTAATAACATTTCGAAAGTTTGCATTAACCCTTGGTTATCTCCATCTCAATGTGGAAACATGATTTGCCCTAAAGATAAAATAAACACAAACATAATGTCACATCTATTGTCACAACATGATCAGTTGACATGCGATCACATAAAACTTACAGTGTCATGCTGAATATTGGCGTCAACTACGATGTGACCGCGAGCCATACTTAGAAGTGCCCTGTACTTTGATAGATCTACACGATGATCGTTGCCACATACTTTGCCCTAAGAGAAATATAAGCAATTAAATTTATGGCAATAATAGGGAAGAACTCAATACTTGCATTTTCTATGGGGCATGAGGCGGGGGCGCCAAATAATTTCAAATAGTCCTTCACCTGACTGTCTGCGTGATCAGCTAAAGTGCACATATCAGTTTTTCCCTCCGCAACAGTGACGCCATCTTTGACTAATTTGTATTGAGATTCGGCGGTTGTAAAAGCTTTATTTACCACACAGCCAGTAGGTACAATTTCACACTTCTTATTCAACTTTACCGAAAAATCGTCATCAATGGTCATAACAGCCTCAGGACCAGCACAATTCTCCACTTTCACCAGTCGGGCCTTGTACCCGTTCTAGGACAGAATTTTAACAATAAAGAAACGAGTTCTTAATTTGGTTTTTTATGGCAACACTTACGCAGGCTAAAGTCTCGCGGACAACAAAACTGACAAGCAAAAGATGGAAAATAAGTTTCTTAAACATTTTCAGGGATTTTTTCCTAGAACGCACGGCAACAACTAGACTATTAGTTTGGATATATGTGAATGGTTTATATAGAATTATTTGTGGTGTTTAGTTTTGTTTTTGTTTAATTACACCAATAATTATTTGTATATTAACCGCTATATAAGTTTTAAAATCTCTGATCGTTCAGCTCTATTGTTTATGACCCAAATGATATTTAATGCTATTTTAACAATTCAATTCACTGAGTTCGATGCACGAGAATTTTAATATATTTTTTCACTTCAACTAACTAAACATGCACTCCAATACATATTCAGTATATTACAATTTGTTTTTAACCCCTGCTGATCGGTGGCATCATTTATTCGTATTGCCCTCTCCCGACTACAGATTAACAATAAACTTTTATTTAAAGTTCGCAGAAAGCTGCTGGCCGACACGACATTAAGGCGGTTACATGATTGGTTCTTTAATGATAAATGTAAGAAGAAAATTGCCATCACAGAATGGCATTAATATTTTTGTCATCGACAATGGGGATCGAATGCCACCAAAGGAATACGCTGCAATGAATACAATAGTCATGAAGAAGTTGAAAACACCAAATAAATGTCTGCAATATGTTGCAGGAAACGCATGGAAATGTTGGCCGTAAACATCGCAAAACAAGTGAAGTTTGTTATTGTAAGAAACAATTCGAAGTAAATTTTTCTAATAAAATTGTTCAACGAAACTACACGGTCCACTCAGCGTTCTATGCTACAACTACACTAGAAATATGGTTTAGAAATTTACCCGAGCTACTTCCATTGATTATTCGAGCGGGCAGTCTTCAAAGTCCATGCGTTTGACTTTCATTTTATGCAAATTTTCAAGCGGATTTTGGGCTTTACGATTTCATATACGGACTTGCAGTTTGCAAAGTTTTAAGTGAAATCATTGTGGGTTAATTTTGTTTTCCATACATATTAGAAATTATTTTAATAACTTCGCTGTTAATACTTTTGAACGCGCTCAGATCAATAGTATCGATAAAATTTTTGTTTGCCTTTCCGTATGTATTTAATTCACTTTTTTGATTTATTCTTTCTTTTGTGTGTAAATAGATTCAAAGTTTAAAAATATACGCTGCTAATGAAAACGATTCGGCATTTTCAATTAATCTACCTGATATTAACAAATATCATTTTGAGTGAAATAAAAACTTATGTATAATTGACGATGAATAAATTCATATAATTAAGATAAGACTTCTTACGTTGCTAGTGCTGGCAGCAGAGAAACAATAAATACATATGTATGTACATTCTTTGAATAAAAATGTCAAATAAAATTAGATATTTAGCAAATTCTATTTATCTAAACAATTTTGTGCTTTCATGTTTTGTTAATTATTTTTGCTACCTTTTCTTCTAACTAAAATAAGGAACAAAATTTCCCAATTAATCTGGTGAATTTTTTTTTCTAGAAATTAATGGAAGAGAAATTCTGTTAGTTCATTCATGGCATGTGACATATGACCAGGTGAGTGATTCTGGACAGATAAGTCAAACAAAAATAGTACAGTCAGACAACGCTAGTACAGCCATATTTTTGCACAAACTGCATGGTACGAGTTAACCCATATCCGGACATCCTCAGCACCTTCTCTAATAATGATTCGACGATTCTCCATAACAATTTTCTTCACTTTCTCAGCATTTTCATCAGTTGTTGATGTGCTGAGACGTCCACGGCGAATGTGTAAAGTTTGATACCAGTTTAATTAATTAATAATAAAATATAGCAAAACGAATTTAAAAGTTAACTATTCTTAGAAAACTGCACACGCACACACACACACACAATACACTTTCCGAATTCAAAAGAAATGTTGCAAAAAGGTGGCAACCAAAATAAAACTTGCGGGTCAACCCTTGCAACTCGACTCGCAAAACGAGTTTTATTAGGCGAGTAATATTTGCCGGCTCTTAAAAGCTGAATTTGTTGCCTTTTATGGACTCGTAGTCTTTCTGCAACTTTTTCAACGAATAATCGGGTATGAGATGGAAAACGGTTGCTTTGAAAACTGTCGAAGAACTTTCGATTTGGAAAACAATTTCCGGACAATTTTTTATAAATGGTTTTTGGAAACCACACATCGATCAAAATCATCCATAAAAAACGTTTTTAGCACTTACATATGTAAAAAAAAAACGTAAACATTTAGTTTATACTACAAATGTTTTACAGATCAAGCACAACATTTGATTGGAAATATTCCAGAAAATATTTAATATTAAATTTGCATAAATAAGTTAATCAAAAGCTCCCTCTGCTTGGGCTTCTTTCACTAAGGCTTTAATGTCACGAGTAGCCTCATCGCACACGCTTAAAATTTCCGCACTTTGCAAGCCTTCATAAAATATAGAATAATCGCGTACTTGCAGGTCCCTTGCAAATGGTATGTTATGGACATAATGGGCGTAGGCTCTGCTCGAACCTGAATATTCATCTGAAAACGAAAATAAAATTTGGTTCTGGTGCACCGCTAATTGTGAAAATAAATTTCTGGCTCCACCAACAGACGTATTCTGAGTGCTATGGGAATGGACAGCTAAATACATGCGAATGTAGTCATCTGGGAAGGAATAAAGATAATTTTGCAGAGCTCGAACCTCCCGCTCAGAGTCACTTTCGCGGCCAATATAAAATTGGTTACATGGTTTGCCATTGTTATAGCCGCCCTCTGTGGGAAAGAAGAAAGTAATGGTATTCCACAACAAAAAAACTGACTGACTTACCGCCCCATTTGTAGCCAAAGTTACGATTAAGAGCGGTTCCAATACACATTTGTGAACCACTACGAATACCAGTAGGCGAACGGTTTTTAAGCCACATTCTATCCACATGGTGCGAGTAAACAAAACCATCTGGATTCAAAACTGGCACAAATATCCAATCATAGTTTTCCAATAATGATTTCATTTCTTCATCATCAGAATGTGTCAAATTTTGCATAAAACAAGTTGTAGCAGCTGAGGTCATCCATTGGTTGCCATATATATTTGATTCTATAAATATTGCTTTCCTGCCCCGCTTCGCGGAAATTCTTAACGCCACTAAACGTCTGCCTTCATAAGTGTGGCCAAACCACAGAGATTTAATGAAATTTGGATTATCGCCAGCTAAATTATCCAACCAATTGTTAATAACTGGCAATTGTTGAAAATGCGTCCAATTCATTGCAGGTAGAGGAGTAAATTCTTCCTCTTGGAGGGCTCTGAAGGAAAAACGCAATATTTTTGCGGTTGGCTCACAAATAATCATAATTACTAGTGTTGATATATGTATGGACATCTTACCTTAGTCGATCTCTATCAACAGGGTTGCCATACAGCTGTCGAAGAGAAAACATTTTTTATTAAAATTGTCCTCTACTGATTTTAAAAACATACTCAGTCACTACAAGTGCCCAACAGTTTCGGGGCTGGAGCAAAATTTTTGAAACAGAGTGTCTTTTTTCTATGGTTTTCATTATAAAGTTTTGTGTTAATATTTTTTTTTTTAATTTAAATCATTCATCAAAATAAGTAACATCTCGACCTTAGCACTATTTCTTATAAAAAGCCATTATATATTTGAAGATGTTCTTGTTTGAATATGTACAGGGACCATCGAGGGCAGATGTTGGCGTCCTGTGCCCGTCATGTTGTTTTGGTGGCGAGTATCTAGTCTTTTATCTCTGCTTGATGCCAAACCCCCATGACAATTTACCTGATTTAGCAGCACATCAAAGCTGATTAGTTTCGGAGGGCTTAGAGGATCCGAATTTTGGGCATAAAGCAAGCAATATTGGCGTACATGGGACAAGGTTCGCCAGGTGGCGAAGCATCCACAAAAAGTTAATATTTGCTAAAGATTTTGCGCCTGCGTCGTTATCGGTATGTACTTGGCTTGAACAATTTAAGAGTAGGGTTATCTTTCGCAGATGTGGCGAGAATTGGCCAACACATCATAAGAAGCCATATTGGATATTTTCGCGATTTTATGTTACACACAGAAAGTCATGAGACTTTCAAATAAAAAAAGGTTTTCGATAATATCTCACACATACTCGTAGTCTTTTTCCATTTCAATATCTACCCGCCCTTATCTCAAACACATTTACAACATTAACTTTATTTTGTGTTGTATTTCTTTTCTTTTTTTTGCACTCATTTCTTAGTACTCACCGGTATGAATGATGGCGTTCCATTCGAGAAAGCGAAATATACCGCAAATAACAAGAGAAGCTTCATGTTTGCCATTAAGTTTAGACTGTTGTCACTATTTATATGAAAAGAACGGTGGAGTTCCTTAGAGTTAATTTATAATTTTATTAAAATTTATGACTTTGTTATTCTTCGCTATATATAAAAGCATTTTGTGAAAGATTATTATCAACGAAAATTAGCAGCGTCGTTATGTGCTTTGAGATTATTTTGATGAAACGACAATATCACAAGTGTGCAGGTGGCTGCGGTGGGGCGGTTTGGTGGTTGAGGGGGAGGGGGGGGGGGGGTATGCGACTAAAATCCTCAGAGTACTTGTGTATAGGCTGTAAAAAATTATCAAAAATTTGGAATACTGTGTTAATGTTTCATTAAATTTTTAAAAACTTTTCAAGCTGTTTTTCTATAAACTCAATAATAAAGTTTATTTTGCTTGTGAGAAAGTCTTGAGATTAAAATATGAAAATAATATTTTTTTGATCGAGAAACGTAGATTCTTGAGTCAATAAAAGCTAAAGCCAACAATATAATCGTAAATGCATTCTAATCGCCATAAAAAGCAATTTAATAAAGATAACAACACCGGGATATATCATAAATAAGTATTTTAGCCCTATTAACTACTGGTTGCAAGAATGCCAGCAAATCAAGTACGCGGATTACAGTTGCTGTCGGCACTATCATTTTATTACTCTTTGTTCGACTGCATTATCATTTTCAGCAAGTGGTAACTCAACTGAAGTTCGTTTACCGTCCACAATCGCGCCGCGGCAATTCTTCAAGTACAGTCTGATGATAAATAATATTTAGATGACACACGATGTATTTACATCTATAAGATGGCAGCAATACAGCGAAATACCAACAATACAACAAAACCAGTTTTCTATTAAAATTTTTAACCACTTCATTTATGATCGAATAAATGTATTGGAAAATATCTTTCTTCCCAAATGTAAACAACAAGAGTTTTGATATTTGCTATCCATGTTGTTGATGTGCTGAGACGTCCACGGCGAATGTGTAAAGTTTAATACCAGTTTAATTAATTAATACTAATAAAATATAGCAAAACGAATTTAAAAGTTAACTATTCTTAGAAAAATGCACACGCACACACACACACACAATACACTTTCCGAATTCAAAAGAAATGTTATAAAAGTTGGCAACCAAAATAAAACTTGCGGGTCAACCCTTGCAACTCGACTCGCAAAACGAGTTTTATTAGGCGAGTAATATTTGCCGGCTCTTAAAAGCTGAATTCGTTGCCTTTTATGGACTCGTAGTCTTTCTGCAACTTTTTCAACGAATAATCGGGTATGAGATGGAAAACGGTTGCTTTGAAAACTTTCGATTTGGAAAACAATTTCCGGACAATTTTTTATAAATGGTTTTTGGAAACCACACATCGATCAAAATCATCCATAAAAAACTTATGAAGATATCATTTAGCACTTACATATGTAAAAAAAAAACGTAAACATTTATTTTATACTACAAATGTTTTACAGATCAAGCACAACATTTGATTGGAAATATTCCGGAAAATATTTAATATTAAATTTGCATAAATAAGTTAATCAAAAGCTCCCTCTGCTTGGGCTTCTTTTACTAAGGCTTTAATGTCACGAGTAGCCTCATCGCACACGCTTAAAATTTCTCCACTTTGCAACCCTCCAAGAGATAAACAATAATCGCGTATTGACAGTCCACTTACAAATGGTATGGAATTGCCATGACGGGCCCAGGCCGTGCTCGAACCTAAATAATCATATGACAAATCACGTAAAAAATTGTTTTGGTCCGCTTCTTTATGTGCAAATAAATTGCTCTCTTCATCAGGAGGCGCAGTCCCAAATCTTAAGGAATGGACAGCTAAGTACATGCGAATGTAGCCCTTTGGGAAGGATTGAATAAACATTTTTAGAGCTCGAACCTCCTCCTCAGAGTCACCTTTGGGGCCCGAATAAAATTGGTCATAGGGGTTGTCATTCTTGAATTCGCTCTCTGTGGGAAAGAAGAAAGTAATAGTATTCCGCAGCGAAAAACAAACAGGAAGTAGGGAGACTAACTTACCGTTCCATCTGTAGTCAAAGTTACCATCAAGATTGGTACCCTTACACCATGGTGGCCCACTATTGGGCGAACGGTTCTTAAGCCACAAACTATCCTCATTCTGCGAGTAAACAAACCCATCTGGATTCAAAACTGGCACAAATATCCAATCATAGTTTTCCAATAATGATTTCATTTCTTCATCATCAGAATGTGTCAAATTTTGCATAAAACAAGTTGTAGCAGCTGAGGTCATCCATTGGTTGCCATATATATTTGATTCTATAAATATTGCTTTCCTGTTAGGCTTCGCGGAAACTGTTACCGCCGCTATACGTCTGCCTTCATAAGTGCGGCCAATCCACTGACGTTTAATGAAATTTGGATTATCGCCAGCTAAATTATCCAACCAATTGTAAATAACTGGCAAATGTTGAAAATACCTCCAATTCATTTTAGGTAGAACAGTAAAATCTTTCTCTTGGATGGCCCTGAAAGAAAAGTGCGATATTTTTGCGTTTGGCTTACAAACAATCATATATACTAGTGTAGATATTTATATATATATGTATATATATATCTTACCTGAGACCTTTATGAACCGGTTTGTCAAACTCCTGTCGAAGATAAACCATTTTTATTAAAATTGTACTCTACTGATATTAAAAACATATTCAGTCACTACAAGTGCCCAACAGTTTCGGGGCTCGAGCAAAATTTTGAAACTTGTGTGCGGTAACATTTTACAACATTGAACTTCATTATTCAATTGTCTATGGAACACTAATAATGTTGTAATATTGTGAGTAAAACGCTCTAATAATATTTTCAAAACCCAAATAACAGAGTGTCTTTTTTCTACGTTTTTCTTTACAAACTTTTGTGTTAATTTAAATCATTCATCAAAATCAATAACATCTCGAACTTAGCACTATTTCTTATAAAAAGCAATTATATATTTGAAGATGATTCTGTTTGAATATGTAAAGGGACCTTCGAGGACAGATGTTGGCGTCCTGTGCCCGTCATGTTGTTTTGGTGGCGAGTATCTAGTCTGTTATCTCTGCTTGATGCCAAAGCACCATGACAATTTCGGAGCACTTAAAGGGTCCGAATTTTGGGCGTAAAGTAAGCAATATTGGCGTACATGGGACAAGGTTCGCCAGGTGGCGAAGCATCCACAAAAAGTTAATATTTGCTAAAGATTTTGCGCCAGCGTCGTTATCGGTATGTACTTGGCGTGATCAACAGTAGGCTTGAACAATTTAAAAGTAGGGTTATCTTTCGCAGATGTGGCGAGAATTGGCCAACACATCATAAGAAGCCATATTGGATATTTTCGCGATTTTATGTTACACACAGAAAGTCATGAGACTTTCAAATAAAAAAAGGTTTTCGATAATATCTCACACATACTCGTAGTCTTTTTCCATTTCAATATCTACCCGCCCTTATCTCAAACACATTTACAACATTAACTTTATTTTGTGTTGTATTTCTTTTTTTTTTTGCACTCATTTCTTAGTACTCACCGGTATGAATGATGGCGTTCCATTCGAGAAAGCGAAATATACCGCAAATAACAAGAGAAGCTTCATGTTTGCCATTAAGTTTAGACTGTTGTCACTATTTATATGAAAAGAACGGTGGAGTTCCTTAGAGTTAATTTATAATTTTATTAAAATTTATGACTTTGTTATTCTTCGCTATATATAAAAGCATTTTGTGAAAGATTATTATCAACGAAAATTAGCAGCGTCGTTATGTGCTTTGAGATTATTTTGATGAAACGACAATATCACAAGTGTGCAGGTGGCTGCGGTGGGGTGGTTGGGTGTTTGGGGGGGGGGGATGCGACTAAAATCCTCAGAGTACTTGTGTATAGGCTGTAAAAAGTTATCAAAAATTTGGAATACTGTTTTAATGTTTCATTAAATTTTTAAAAACTTTTCAAGCTGTTTTTCTATAAACTCAATAATAAAGTTTATTTTGCTTGTGAGAAAGTCTTGAGATTAAAATATGAAAATAATATTTATTTGATCGAGAAACGTAGATTCTTGAGTCAATAAAAGCTAAAGCCAACAATATAATCGTAAATGCATTCTAATCGCCATAAAAAGCAATTTAATAAAAACAACAACACCTGGATATATCCTAAATAAGTATTTTAGCCTTATTAACTACTGGTTGCAAGAATGCCAGCAAATCAAGTACGCGGATTACAGTTGCTGTCGGCACTATCATTTTATTACTCTTTGTTCGACTGCATTATCATTTTCAGCAAGTGGTAACTCAACTGAAGTTCGTTTACCGTCCACAATCGCGCCGCGGCAATTCTTCAAGTACAGTCTGATGATAAATAATATTTAGATGACACACGATGTATTTACATCTATAAGATGGCAGCAATACAGCGAAATACCAACAATACAACAAAACCAGTTTTCTATTAAAATTTTTAACCACTTCATTTATGATCGAATAAATGTATTGGAAAATATCTTTCTTCCCAAATGTAAACAACAAGAGTTTTGATATTTGCTATCCATGTTGTTGATGTGCTGAGACGTCCACGGCGAATGTGTAAAGTTTAATACCAGTTTAATTAATTAATACTAATAAAATATAGCAAAACGAATTTAAAAGTTAACTATTCTTAGAAAACTGCACACGCACACACACACACACAATACACTTTCCGAATTCAAAAGAAATGTTGCAAAAAGGTGGCAACCAAAATAAAACTTGCGGGTCAACCCTTGCAACTCGACTCGCAAAACGAGTTTTATTAGGCGAGTAATATTTGCCGGCTTTTAAAAGCTGAATTCGTTGCCTTTTATGGACTCGTAGTCTTTCTGCAACTTTTTCAACGAATAATCGGGTATGAGATGGAAAACGGTTGCTTTGAAAACTTTCGATTTGGAAAACAATTTCCGGACAATTTTTTATAAATGGTTTTTGGAAACCACACATCGATCAAAATCATCCATAAAAAACTTATGAAGATATCATTTAGCACTTACATATGTAAAAAAAAAACGTAAACATTTATTTTATACTACAAATGTTTTACAGATCAAGCACAACATTTGATTGGAAATATTCCGGAAAATATTTAATATTAAATTTGCATAAATAAGTTAATCAAAAGCTCCCTCTGCTTGGGCTTTTTTCACTAAGGCTTTAATGTCACGAGTAGCCTCATCGCACACGCTTAAAATTTCTCCACTTTGCAACCCTCCAAGAGATAAACAATAATCGCGTATTGACAGTCCACTTACAAATGGTATGGAATTGCCATGACGGGCCCAGGCCGTGCTCGAACCTAAATAATCATATGACAAATCACGTAAAAAATTGTTTTGGTCCGCTTCTTTATGTGCAAATAAATTGCTCTCTTCATCAGGAGGCGCAGTCCCAAATCTTAAGGAATGGACAGCTAAGTACATGCGAATGTAGCCCTTTGGGAAGGATTGAATAAACATTTTTAGAGCTCGAACCTCCTCCTCAGAGTCACCTTTGGGGCCCGAATAAAATTGGTCATAGGGGTTGTCATTCTTGAATTCGCTCTCTGTGGGAAAGAAGAAAGTAATAGTATTCCGCAGCGAAAAACAAACAGGAAGTAGGGAGACTAACTTACCGTTCCATCTGTAGTCAAAGTTACCATCAAGATTGGTACCCTTACACCATGGTGGCCCACTATTGGGCGAACGGTTCTTAAGCCACAAACTATCCTCATTCTGCGAGTAAACAAACCCATCTGGATTCAAAACTGGCACAAATATCCAATCATAGTTTTCCAATAATGATTTCATTTCTTCATCATCAGAATGTGTCAAATTTTGCATAAAACAAGTTGTAGCAGCTGAGGTCATCCATTGGTTGCCATATATATTTGATTCTATAAATATTGCTTTCCTGTTAGGCTTCGCGGAAACTGTTACCGCCGCTATACGTCTGCCTTCATAAGTGCGGCCAATCCACTGACGTTTAATGAAATTTGGATTATCGCCAGCTAAATTATCCAACCAATTGTAAATAACTGGCAAATGTTGAAAATACCTCCAATTCATTTTAGGTAGAACAGTAAAATCTTTCTCTTGGATGGCCCTGAAAGAAAAGTGCGATATTTTTGCGTTTGGCTTACAAACAATCATATATACTAGTGTAGATATTTATATATATATGTATATATATATCTTACCTGAGACCTTTATGAACCGGTTTGTCAAACTCCTGTCGAAGATAAACCATTTTTATTAAAATTGTACTCTACTGATATTAAAAACATATTCAGTCACTACAAGTGCCCAACAGTTTCGGGGCTCGAGCAAAATTTTGAAACTTGTGTGCGGTAACATTTTACAACATTGAACTTCATTATTCAATTGTCTATGGAACACTAATAATGTTGTAATATTGTGAGTAAAACGCTCTAATAATATTTTCAAAACCCAAATAACAGAGTGTCTTTTTTCTACGTTTTTCTTTACAAACTTTTGTGTTAATTTAAATCATTCATCAAAATCAATAACATCTCGAACTTAGCACTATTTCTTATAAAAAGCAATTATATATTTGAAGATGATTTTGTTTGAATATGTAAAGGGACCTTCGAGGACAGATGTTGGCGTCCTGTGCCCGTCATGTTGTTTTGGTGGCGAGTATCTAGTCTGTTATCTCTGCTTGATGCCAAAGCACCATGACAATTTCGGAGCACTTAAAGGGTCCGAATTTTGGGCGTAAAGTAAGCAATATTGGCGTACATGGGACAAGGTTCGCCAGGTGGCGAAGCATCCACAAAAAGTTAATATTTGCTAAAGATTTTGCGCCAGCGTCGTTATCGGTATGTACTTGGCGTGATCAACAGTAGGCTTGAACAATTTAAAAGTAGGGTTATCTTTCGCAGATGTGGCGAGAATTGGCCAACACATCATAAGAAGCCATATTGGATATTTTCGCGATTTTATGTTACACACAGAAAGTCATGAGACTTTCAAATAAAAAAAGGTTTTCGATAATATCTCACACATACTCGTAGTCTTTTTCCATTTCAATATCTACCCGCCCTTATCTCAAACACATTTACAACATTAACTTTATTTTGTGTTGTATTTCTTTTCTTTTTTTTTTTGCACTCATTTCTTAGTACTTACCGGTATGAATGATGGCGTTCCATTCGAGAAAGCGAAATATACCGCAAATAACAAGAGAAGCTTCATGTTTGCCATTAAGTTTAGACTGTTGTCACTATTTATATGAAAAGAACGGTGGAGTTCCTTAGAGTTAATTTATAATTTTATTAAAATTTATGACTTTGTTATTCTTCGCTATATATAAAAGCATTTTGTGAAAGATTATTATCAACGAAAATTAGCAGCGTCGTTATGTGCTTTGAGATTATTTTGATGAAACGACAATATCACAAGTGTGCAGGTGGCTGCGGTGGGGTGGTTGGGTGTTTGGGGGGGGGGATGCGACTAAAATCCTCAGAGTACTTGTGTATAGGCTGTAAAAAGTTATCAAAAATTTGGAATACTGTTTTAATGTTTCATTAAATTTTTAAAAACTTTTCAAGCTGTTTTTCTATAAACTCAATAATAAAGTTTATTTTGCTTGTGAGAAAGTCTTGAGATTAAAATATGAAAATAATATTTATTTGATAGAGAAACGTAGATTCTTGAGACAATAAAAGCTAAAGCCAACAATATAATCGTAAATGCATTCTAATCGCCATAAAAAGCAATTTAATAAAGACAACAACACCTGGATATATCCTAAATAAGTATTTTAGCCTTATTAACTACTGGTTGCAAGAATGCCAGCAAATCAAGTACGCGGATTACAGTTGCTGTCGGCACTATCATTTTATTACTCTTTGTGCGACTGCATTATCATTTTCAGCAAGTGGTAACTCAACTGAAGTTCGTTTACCGTCCACAATCGCGCCGCGGCAATTCTTCAAGTACAGTCTGATGATAAATAATATTTAGATGACACACGATGTATTTACATCTATAAGATGGCAGCAATACAGCGAAATACCAACAATACAACAAAACCAGTTTTCTATTAAAATTTTTAACCACTTCATTTATGATCGAATAAATGTATTGGAAAATATCTTTCTTCCCAAATGTAAACAACAAGAGTTTTGATATTTGCTATCCATGTTGTTGATGTGCTGAGACGTCCACGGCGAATGTGTAAAGTTTAATACCAGTTTAATTAATTAATACTAATAAAATATAGCAAAACGAATTTAAAAGTTAACTATTCTTAGAAAAATGCACACGCACACACACACACACAATACACTTTCCGAATTCAAAAGAAATGTTATAAAAGTTGGCAACCAAAATAAAACTTGCGGGTCAACCCTTGCAACTCGACTCGCAAAACGAGTTTTATTAGGCGAGTAATATTTGCCGGCTCTTAAAAGCTGAATTCGTTGCCTTTTATGGACTCGTAGTCTTTCTGCAACTTTTTCAACGAATAATCGGGTATGAGATGGAAAACGGTTGCTTTGAAAACTTTCGATTTGGAAAACAATTTCCGGACAATTTTTTATAAATGGTTTTTGGAAACCACACATCGATCAAAATCATCCATAAAAAACGTTTTTAGCACTTACATATGTAAAAAAAAACGTAAACATTTATTTTATACTACAAATGTTTTACAGATCAAGCACAACATTTGATTGGAAATATTCCGGAAAATATTTAATATTAAATTTGCATAAATAAGTTAATCAAAAGCTCCCTCTGCTTGGGCTTTTTTCACTAAGGCTTTAATGTCACGAGTAGCCTCATCGCACACGCTTAAAATTTCTCCACTTTGCAACCCTCCAAGAGATAAACAATAATCGCGTATTGACAGTCCACTTACAAATGGTATGGAATTGCCATGACGGGCCCAGGCCGTGCTCGAACCTAAATAATCATATGACAAATCACGTAAAAAATTGTTTTGGTCCGCTTCTTTATGTGCAAATAAATTGCTCTCTTCATCAGGAGGCGCAGTCCCAAATCTTAAGGAATGGACAGCTAAGTACATGCGAATGTAGCCCTTTGGGAAGGATTGAATAAACATTTTTAGAGCTCGAACCTCCTCCTCAGAGTCACCTTTGGGGCCCGAATAAAATTGGTCATAGGGGTTGTCATTCTTGAATTCGCTCTCTGTGGGAAAGAAGAAAGTAATAGTATTCCGCAACGAAAAACAAACAGGAAGTAGGGAGACTAACTTACCGTTCCATCTGTAGTCAAAGTTACCATCAAGATTGGTACCCTTACACCATGGTGGCCCACTATTGGGCGAACGGTTCTTAAGCCACAAACTATCCTCATTCTGCGAGTAAACAAACCCATCTGGATTCAAAACTGGCACAAATATCCAATCATAGTTTTCCAATAATGATTTCATTTCTTCATCATCAGAATGTGTCAAATTTTGCATAAAACAAGTTGTAGCAGCTGAGGTCATCCATTGGTTGCCATATATATTTGATTCTATAAATATTGCTTTCCTGTTAGGCTTCGCGGAAACTGTTACCGCCGCTATACGTCTGCCTTCATAAGTGCGGCCAATCCACTGACGTTTAATGAAATTTGGATTATCGCCAGCTAAATTATCCAACCAATTGTAAATAACTGGCAAATGTTGAAAATACCTCCAATTCATTTTAGGTAGAACAGTAAAATCTTTCTCTTGGATGGCCCTGAAAGAAAAGTGCGATATTTTTGCGGTTGGCTTACAAACAATCATATATACTAGTGTAGATATTTATATATATATGTATATATATATATATATATATATATCTTACCTGAGACCTTTATGAACCGGTTTGTCAAACTCCTGTCGAAGAGAAACCATTTTTATTGTTAAAATTGTACTCTACTGATATTAAAAACATATTCAGTCACTACAAGTGCCCAACAGTTTCGGGGCTCGAGCAAAATTTTGAAACTTGTGTGCAGTAACATTTTACAACATTGAACTTCATTATTCAATTGTCTATGGAACACTAATAATGTTGTAATATTGTGAGTAAAACGCTCTAATAATATTTTCAAAACCCAAATAACAGAGTGTCTTTTTTCTACGTTTTTCTTTACAAACTTTTGTGTTAATTTAAATCATTCATCAAAATCAATAACATCTCGAACTTAGCACTATTTCTTATAAAAAGCAATTATATATTTGAAGATGATTTTGTTTGAATATGTAAAGGGACCTTCGAGGACAGATGTTGGCGTCCTGTGCCCGTCATGTTGTTTTGGTGGCGAGTATCTAGTCTGTTATCTCTGCTTGATGCCAAAGCACCATGACAATTTCGGAGCACTTAAAGGGTCCGAATTTTGGGCGTAAAGTAAGCAATATTGGCGTACATGGGACAAGGTTCGCCAGGTGGCGAAGCATCCACAAAAAGTTAATATTTGCTAAAGATTTTGCGCCAGCGTCGTTATCGGTATGTACTTGGCGTGATCAACAGTAGGCTTGAACAATTTAAAAGTAGGGTTATCTTTCGCAGATGTGGCGAGAATTGGCCAACACATCATAAGAAGCCATATTGGATATTTTCGCGATTTTATGTTACACACAGAAAGTCATGAGACTTTCAAATAAAAAAAGGTTTTCGATAATATCTCACACATACTCGTAGTCTTTTTCCATTTCAATATCTACCCGCCCTTATCTCAAACACATTTACAACATTAACTTTATTTTGTGTTGTATTTCTTTTCTTTTTTTTTTTGCACTCATTTCTTAGTACTTACCGGTATGAATGATGGCGTTCCATTCGAGAAAGCGAAATATACCGCAAATAACAAGAGAAGCTTCATGTTTGCCATTAAGTTTAGACTGTTGTCACTATTTATATGAAAAGAACGGTGGAGTTCCTTAGAGTTAATTTATAATTTTATTAAAATTTATGACTTTGTTATTCTTCACTATATATAAAAGCATTTTGTGAAAGATTATTATCAACGAAAATTAGCAGCGTCGTTATGTGCTTTGAGATTATTTTGATGAAACGACAATATCACAAGTGTGCAGGTGGCTGCGGTGGGGTGGTTGGGTGTTTGTGGGGGGGGGGGGGGGGATGCGACTAAAATCCTCAGAGTACTTGTGTATAGGCTGTAAAAAATTATAAAAAATTTGGAATACTGTTTTAATGTTTCATTAAATTTTTAAAAACTTTTCAAGCTGTTTTTCTATAAACTCAATAATAAAGTTTATTTTGCTTGTGAGAAAGTCTTGAGATTAAAATATGAAAATAATATTTATTTGATAGAGAAACGTAGATTCTTGAGACAATAAAAGCTAAAGCCAACAATATAATCGTAAATGCATTCTAATCGCCATAAAAAGCAATTTAATAAAGACAACAACACCTGGATATATCCTAAATAAGTATTTTAGCCTTATTAACTACTGGTTGCAAGAATGCCAGCAAATCAAGTACGCGGATTACAGTTGCTGTCGGCACTATCATTTTATTACTCTTTGTGCGACTGCATTATCATTTTCAGCAAGTGGTAACTCAACTGAAGTTCGTTTACCGTCCACAATCGCGCCGCGGCAATTCTTCAAGTACAGTCTGATGATAAATAATATTTAGATGACACACGATGTATTTACATCTATAAGATGGCAGCAATACAGCGAAATACCAACAATACAACAAAACCAGTTTTCTATTAAAATTTTTAACCACTTCATTTATGATCGAATAAATGTATTGGAAAATATCTTTCTTCCCAAATGTAAACAACAAGAGTTTTGATATTTGCTATCCATGTTGTTGATGTGCTGAGACGTCCACGGCGAATGTGTAAAGTTTAATACCAGTTTAATTAATTAATACTAATAAAATATAGCAAAACGAATTTAAAAGTTAACTATTCTTAGAAAAATGCACACGCACACACACACACACAATACACTTTCCGAATTCAAAAGAAAAGTTATAAAAGTTGGCAACCAAAATAAAACTTGCGGGTCAACCCTTGCAACTCGACTCGCAAAACGAGTTTTATTAGGCGAGTAATATTTGCCGGCTCTTAAAAGCTGAATTCGTTGTCTTTTATGCACTCGTAGTCTTTCTGCAACTTTTTCAACGAATAATCGGGTATGAGATGGAAAACGGTTGCTTTGAAAACTTTCGATTTGGAAAACAATTTCCGGACAATTTTTTATAAATGGTTTTTGGAAACCACACATCGATCAAAATCATCCATAAAAAACGTTTTTAGCACTTACATATGTAAAAAAAAACGTAAACATTTATTTTATACTACAAATGTTTTACAGATCAAGCACAACATTTGATTGGAAATATTCCAGAAAATATTTAATATTAAATTTGCATAAATAAGTTAATCAAAAGCTCCCTCTGCTTGGGCTTCTTTTACTAAGGCTTTAATATCACGAGTAGCCTCATCGCACACGCTTAAAATTTCCTCACTTTGCAAGCCTTCATAAAATATAGAATTATCGCGTACTTGCAGGTCCCTTGCAAATGGTATGTTATTGACATAATGGGCGTAGGCTCTGCTCGAACCTGAATATTCATCTGAAAACGAAAATAAAATTTGGTTTTGGTGCACCGCTAATTGTGAAAATAAATTTCTGGCTCCACCAAGAGACGTATTCTGAGTGCTATGGGAATGGACAGCTAAATACATGCGAATGTAGCCTTTTGGGAAGGAATGAAGAAACTTTTCAAGAGCCCGAACCTCCAGCTCAGAGTCACTTTCGTGGCCCATATAAAATGGGTTACAGGGGTTGTCATTATTGTAGCCGCCCTCTGGGGGAAAGAAAAAAGTAATGGTATTCCGCAACAAAAAAAACACAAAGTAGGGAGAATGACTTACCGCCCCATTTGTACTCAAAGTTACGATTAAGAGCGGTTCCAATACACATTTGTGAACCACTACGAATACCAGTAGGCGAACGGTTTTTAAGCCACATTCTATCCACATGGTGCGAGTAAACAAAACCATCTGGATTCAAAACTGGCACAAATATCCAATCATAGGTTTCCAATAAAGATTTCATTTCTTCATCATCAGAATGTGTCAAATTTTGCATAAAACAAGTTGTAGCAGCTGAGGTCATCCATTGGTTGCCATATATATTTGATTCTATAAATATTGCTTTCCTGCCCCGCTTCGCGGAAATTCTTAACGCCGCTATACGTCTGCGTTCATAAGTGTGGCCAATCCACTGTGGCTTAACTAGTTCTGAATAAAAGCCAGCCAAATCAGACAAAAAAATGTTAATAACTGGCAATTGTTGAAAATGCGTCCAATTCATTGCAGGTAGAGGAGTAAATTCTTCCTCTTGGAGGGCTCTGAAAGAAAAACGAAATATTTTTGCGGTTGGCTCACAAATAATCATAATTACTAGTGTTGATATATGTATGGACATCTTACCTTAGTCGATCTCTATCAACAGGGTTGCCATACAGCTGTCGAAGAGAAAACATTTTTTATTAAAATTGTCCTCTACTGATTTTAAAAACATACTCAGTCACTACAAGTGCCCAACAGTTTCGGGGCTGGAGCAAAATTTTTGAAACAGAGTGTCTTTTTTCTATGGTTTTCATTATAAAGTTTTGTGTTAATAATTTTTTTTTAATTTAAATCTTTCATCAAAATCATTAACATCTCGAACTTAGCACTATTTCTTATAAAAAGCCATTATATATTTGAAGATGTTCTTGTTTGAATATGTAAAGGGACCATCGAGGACAGATATTGGCGTCCTGTACCCGTCACGTTGTTTTGGTGGCGTGTGTCCAGTCTGTTATCTCTGTTTGATGCCAAAGCACCATGACAATTTCGGAGCACTTAAAGGATCCGAATTTTGGGCGTAAAGCAAGCAATATTGGCGTACATGGGACAAGGTTCACCAAGTGGCGAACCATCTACAAAAAGTTAATATTTGCTGAAGATTTTGCGCCAGCGTCGTTATCGGTATGTACTTGGCGTGATCAATAGTAGGCTTGAGCAATTTAAGAGTAGGGTTATTTTTCGCAGATGTGGCGAGAATTGGCCAACAAAATCATACGATATATCTCACACATACTCGTAGCCTTTTTCCATTTCAATATCCACCCGCCCTTATCTCAAACACATTTACAACATTAACTTTATTTTGTGTTGTATTTCTTTTCTTTTTTTTTGCACTCATTTCTTAGTACTAACCGGTATGAATGATGGCGTTCCATTCGAGAAAGCGAAATATACCGCAAATAACAAGAGAAGCTTCATGTTTGCCATTAAGTTTAGACTGTTGTCACTATTTATATGAAAAGAACGGTGGAGTTCCTTAGAGTTAATTTATAATTTTATTAAAATTTATTACTTAAAAGCATTTTGTGAAAGATTATTAGCAACGAAAATTAGCAGCCTCATTAAGTGCTTTCAGATTATTGTGATGAAACGAAGACATCACAAAAGAGAATGCACTTTCGGGTATGTGTTTGGCGGTTTTTGGGGGCTGAAATCCTTAGGGTCTTATGTGTTGGCTGTAAAAATTTATCAAAAATTTTTCAAGCTGTTTTTCTTCTAACTCAATAATAAAGTTTATTTTGTTTTCTAATCGCTTTAAAAAGTAATTTAATAAAGATAACAATGCCTGGTTATATGTACCATATATACATGTACGTGTATGTATGTATGTAGATATATGTACATATTTTTACGTTCGTCGTCGACATGTGCACACATATTAATTCTTGGTAGAGGCTTCCTAAATAAGTATTTTATCATTGTTAACTAGTGGTTGCAAGAATGCCAGCAAACCAAGTACTCGGATAACAGCTGCTGTCGGCATTATCAGTTTATTATTCTCTATGCGACTGCATTATCATCGTTAGCAACCGGTAACTCGTTTACCACTCACAATCGCGCCATATAAGATCGCACGATGATAAATAATGTTTAGATGAGGTTTAGGGCATTTTAAAATTTTGTTTCTGCTAAAAATGTTCTGCAATAGTTGTAATAGAGGTATAATATTTACGTCTATATAGATGGCAGCATACATATATTGGAAAAGATGTTTTTTTTGCAAGTGTAAACAACAAGAGTTTTGATGTTCTCCATATTTGAGAATAAGGAAGCTAAAAATGTTCCAAGTGCTGTGGTGTTGCCACCCCGCAGACGAACATTGATGAGTAAGGACGTACACAAACAATTTTGCGTGCAAGCAGAGATGTAAAATAGTATCTCTGAAGCGGCGTAAAAGTTTCAATTGGAAAAAATCCATAATTTTTATTAACATTACACATGAAGCTGAGAGATGTTTCGCTTACAAAGCCCATTCCGGTCCAGCTGAGGACTTGCAATCCGGTATTAAATATGCCTTTCGTTGTCCCAAAAACGGAGTGTGTTGTATGGAAAATGAGGGCGCTGGCACAGACTTATGTTTGATGAACTGAAATAATAGATAGTAAAATATGTATATGTACGCATGTGTGTAGTCGTCCTTGTATGTAAAGGGTATTAATCGTACATTTTCGGGACAATAAGTGGCTGGTCCAGGTTTCAAGTGCTCATCGCTCATTATTTTATGTTTGATGTGTAACGTGTAACGTGGTACTCGTTTTTGCAAATACCGATAATTCGTTTCATAGTCTCCGGGACCCGGAAATTTTAAAGTAGAATTTTTTGTTGGCCTTGCACGGCCTGACATGGTAAAAGCAGGTGCAGACTTAGTTCGGGCCTCTTTAACGGTACCAAAAACAGGTGGTAAATTGTAAACGTTGGGAGCTATCAACAAAACTCTCACATTATATATATTGTTAAAGAAATCTCCTTGCTTACCGGGTGTAGGCAAAGTTTTTATAACAACTGGTTTCTTGCCAAAAGAAAATGTTGGTATAGTTCTTGTGGTGGCCTTAAACGAATTTTCTATAGAATAGGTATTAACAGACGGTGATTGGAATTTCGCAACAACCTGTTCACGCCACCTTAAACTGTATGCTGGAGCTGTTTGTAGACCTCTATTACACAATCCTCTTATGTTGACTTTGGCTGGGCCATCATTGGCATAATTTCGCTTTTGGGAAAGTTTCCTTCCCAAAGAGTAGGCGGGTGCCGATTTCTTTCTTGAATCGATAACATTTGGCCCCATGTATGGTGGTATCAATTGATAGGCAGGTTTGCCTGTTCTAAACTCATTACTTATGGCTGATTTGCGTATTGAGGGCTTCCAGGGTCTTTGTTCAATGCTTGCTCCCACACAAATGGTTCGTTTTATTGAGCTGGCTCTATCACATGGGCCTTTGATAGGAGATCTAAGTCGTGCAGGAAGCTTGTGGACCTTGGGTATATGAAGATTGTTTAAAATTTGAAGTTTTTTCAATTGAAAATACTTATATTTGAGTTTATACCATTTTTGTTGAAGATGTAATTTGTTGCCTGAACTTATATATATTATAAAATGTATTTATGAATGTATGTATGTATGTATGTATATTGAAAGCCTTTGAAACGATAGCTTGAAGTAGAAATTTAAAATGGAAACATTTTTTATAGGTAAACAAGTGGTGACAATCAAATCGGTTGGCAAATTGTGTGGATCTAGATCGCCCAAAGCCGAATTCATAGCAGTTAAACAATAAGAAATCGAGCCAACTTTCCATTTGCGCTTTTTGTTTCTGTTAAAGGTTCGTGAAGTGTAAAATACAAATTTGCTTGTTTGCTGATTTTCACATCCAAACAAGAAGAGCGTTGAGAATATTCTATCTGCAATGAAGTGTATTTGCACTGGTCACCTTATTAGAGGTGAATGCATCTTGACCTACATTTTAGTCGATTTTCATTATGAATTTCATTATGATTTTCATATTGATTTCCGATTGATGAAGTGTTACAGATGCTGCGCATTTCAAATAAAAATTCACTTCTCTTTTGGAACCTATAATTTTTTGTATGACGTCAGTAAATACCCTCAGCTTTTGTTTTGGTGATATTTGCGTTTGCCTCTATTTAAAATTTTTTAATTGAATTACTTGGCTAAAACCCATGGCAATAATAAATTTAGACAACTTGCAAATGCTCCATACGTTAAAAACTAGAAAGATCCGATTTCTGTTTAGCATACAATGATTTATACTGATTTTAGTGTTTGCGACCCCGAAAACATTGCACTAACTGTTAGCCCATGTGGCGGGCAGAAAAGCTCTTTCAAACAACACATGATTCAAAATACAATCATGTATAAGGCAGCAAAATTTTTGGAAATAAGCTAAACTCGAACATTTTAATGCAAAAGCGATTTAATTTATTAAGATCACAAAATCCTAAATTTATTGATGATCAAAATCTCACCTTTGGCCCACCATCAATTTGAACACAAATATAAAAGTGAAACTATATTATTTTTTCATTTTGGTTGTTAATTTGATTCTTATTTGGATTTGAGTATTCTTGTAAAATAAATTTTGGATTACTAGTAGAACATATTTTTTTTTCCTTCCAATAAAAATATTTTAATGATTTACAGAATGTACAATTTCTTATTTTATTACAAAAAAAAAAAGGATTAATAATTAATCAGTTAATAAATATGAATATGTGAGATACACATGTGTTGGAAATCTATTGTTAAAAAGTAATTGATTTTAAATCCTGCTTTCCTCCAAATGTGCTCCAAAACTTTGCCCAGCAATTCTCTCGCGAAAACTCGCAGAATGCTTTCGCATCGACATTTTCTCTGGTTGTGGAAGAAAATATTTTTCCAGCTGGATTTCAAATCAATCGATTTCCAACACATAATTGGATAAAAAAAATGTCTTAAAGAAAAGTAACAATCATAAAAACATTAAAAATTAAAATTAAATTAAATCAGTTGGTATCAGCAAAAAAAAAAACAAAAGAAACATTTTTAAAACTAAGAAGGAAACGATTTCACAAATTCATTGACTGCAGACGATTTAAGTAATTATTCTAACAAATGCCCGAAACGCCGTGATCATAGTGCTCCCGAATGTGCCCCAAATAAGGCGAATGTTTGATGCCAAAACTATACGCCGGAACATTAGAGAGATTAACCTGAAATCAGACATAAAACAAAGTTACTGTTGAAATCATTAAGAGCAGGTATTAACCTTTTCCGGGCAGTGGGCGCCTGGGCCAGGTTTCAGGTGATCATCGCTGGGTATTTTGTGTTTGCCGCCCATCGAGTACATGGGCGGCTTTCGTTTGATGGCAGTATATTCAGCATCGTAAAAACCAGGGCCGGGAAAGAAAACAGTTGGCAAGGGGCGAGGTTTCTCTCGACCAGCCATCGAAAAGGCTGGCGCCGATCGGATCGTGCCTTCTTTGCTGATACCCAAAACTGTGGGAATTTTATAGACATTAGGAGCTACATACACACAGAGAAAACAAAAAACCAAAAAAAAAAAACATTTTGTTATTAGTTAAGAGTCGCAATCAATTTGGTTTGTGATTTAAGAGATTTCAAAATTAATTTCAGGCACTGAATGCATGTTGTACGAGTCTGTATGATTGGGCTTAGTTAATGCTCTGCCTCATTCCGAAGCAATCGAAAATTTTTGTTGTTACCTGATAATTTCTTCTTCTATTGTACTGGCTTCTACGGCATACTTAGTACTTGAGCTTTTGGCAGACGTCACTGTGGTAACGATACCGCCATCAGCTGTTACTGTGGTATTACTCGAACCGCAGTCAGCATTTGTTTGTATAACATCGGCTGTTCCTTTAGCCAGTACTCGTTTGTTGCCGTCCTGTTTGAAACCATTTGTTCTGGTGTGCATGGTGGTGGTCATCACTTGGCCGCTCTCACCACCACTATGACCATTCATATGTTCAATGTTTTGTGTCACCTGCGCATCGGATGTACTGGTCTCTACTAAATTAAGCTTGGCCAATTTGTTTGCGATGTGCGGATTTTCAACGGTGATTGAGCGGTTTTGGTTATCATGGCCATTGACCAGGTAGTGATTTTTATTTGCGGTGGTCATTTTTGTTTCGGTTCTTATATTTTTTGTGGTTTTGTTCTCCTGTTGCCCGTTCGGGGTGTGAATTTTTGTTACTGTTGCTGCAGTGGTGCTAGAGGTGTTCTGTTGCTGTTGTTGTTGCTCTTGTTGATACTTTTGCACAGATTCTTGCTGTTGCAAGGTGGCCTTTTCAACTATAACAACATTGCGTACTGCAGCAGAGTATTGAAATTCGAGTTTTAGGTGCAATAATTAAGTAAAAATTAAAAAAATTATAATTTCTTCAGTATGAACATATTTAATGTAAATAGTTGACACGAACCATATAAGCTTTGCAGTAGCAAACTAGAGTGTTATATTATAAAATGTTAGGAGTTTATACATATGTAAGTATTTTCAATACCGAGTTCCCAGCCACCCAAACTAATGTGATACCTTAAAACGGTTGCCCGCGTTAGTGTTAGTTAGAAAAACACCCTGATTTGTTTAGTTTCCTATTAAATGAAATTTAATGAAAAGAAAAATACTTGTATGTAGCGGTTTTTGGCATATTTTCCAGCTGTGTATATGCCGACGTTTCTTAGGTGCTGCCTTACTAGCCAGCCAGTGGGCTCGAAAACACTTGACACAACGTCGGCATATATGACAGCCTACAGGATTATTTCATAACCGGAAAGGTTTTTGTTAAAATCTAGTACAATTGAAAGCAAACACGCTGAATGCGAAGAGGATGTGATTTGTGAGGCAACTACAACAGTTGCAGCAGTTAAAGTGAGCAACTGTTCGTAATTAGTAGTTTAGAGCTCGAAAGCATTGTTAGAGTCTCTTAGAGTCAGCCTTGCTTACCCGGGCTTGCCAAACGCCTCTCACGTCTGTGTAGTATGCGATCTTCGACATATCTGCCACGAGGCAGACCTTTTTTAAAGCACCGAAACACATCATCGTGAAATATAACATACAACATGTTTATGGACACAGACAAAACATATGTATTTAAGAGGGAAAAATATACAAAGAAAAGAAGTACATACATATGTATGTACATGTACGAATAAAGAATAATAGAAATTAGATCAGGAAATAGAAAAGCATTTACATATATCGAAATTGTGATTTAAAAAAAATTAATGCAATTAGTGTGCTTCTACTTCGTCTACCTTGGCTCCCAAGTCAACAGTATGAACAACATCAGTACCGAGATCAAACGCAGAATAACTCTTGCCACTGGCCGTTTCTTTGGGCTCAAGAGGCAATTGAGTAGTAAGGCCCTTTCTCGAAAAACCAAGCTGACACTATATACCACCTTGATAATACCTGTACTTCTCTATGGCGCAGAAGCATGGACGGTGTCGAAGGCGGATGAGGAAGTCCTTGGTATTTTCGAGAGAAAAGTTCTGCGTTCAATCTTTGGCCCTGTTTGCGTTGATGGTTTCTGGGGAAGAAGATTCAATCATGAACTGTACGGGTTGTACAGCGACATGAGCCTAACCAGGCGCCTACGGATCCAACGGCTAAGATGGTTGGGCCATGTAGAGCGCATGGAGAATACTGCTCCGACCCGTAGAATCTTCGATTCCGAAATTGTGGGACAACGCATTAGAGGACGCCCACGGAACCGATGGCGCACACAAGTGGAGAGGGACCTCAACCAACTTGGTGTGTACAATTGGAGAACGCTGGCGAAATGGAAAAACGTGCCAGCTGGAAAACTTTGTTGGTTGAGGCCCAGGTTCACCACGGACTGTAGCGCCAAAAGAAGAAGAAGAAGAATTAGTGTGCCACTGTGCGGTTGCGTCCAATTACGTTTAAAGGTTGGCAGCACTGCGACAGCTCATATTTTTTTGTTACTGTTACTTACGTTCTTTTCTGTTTCGATTCAAAAATTAAAAGTTATTTTCTTTTTAGTTCAATTATAGCAAGTAGAAGAATTTTTGTGAAGGCTTCTTGCACAATTTCGGAGTTTCCTTTTAATTATATGTCACGTTTAAAAACAGCTGCTTCCATTAACAGCAAAACCAATCAGAAAATATTTGCTACAGAAAAGAACGGCACAGCACCACTACCGAGAATAATAACTAATAATGAGGCCATTATTCTCGTATCTACATACATACATGTATGTATGTAAATATTTTTGACTATACTGGCGCAACCATCTTGTAGACATACATAAATACAGCTGGACGGTAAGTTTAAGATAATTTCGAAAATGATGCAATAGATAGAGATCTCTTACCTGGCATTACTGCAGTTCTAACACCGAACGTATATGAGGGCGAATGATCGGGCTTATAGTTTTCTGGGTGATAATGACCTGGCGCTAAACATGCAAAAACAAAACGGGAACATGAGGTGATAAAGAAAAGCTTGGCGCTAAACATTTCGCTAGATATAACAAAAATTTGGATAGCTTAAGCTTAGAAGCCTACCTGGTGCGTCGGTCACCGTTTTGGTTTCCGTTCTTGAGCCAAAAGTGTAAGCTATTTTATGTTCAAGAGAGTGCTTTTCAGGTTCATAGGCAGTGGGTGCTAAAGTAAAGTTGTAGTAAATTTAAAGAAAGTATTTCCAATACAAGTAAAATGATAGCATACGAGTATGTACATAAATAAGCGAGAAGTTTTTAACAAAAGCTTTGGCAGATTAGCCCTTTCAATGGTTGGCAAATAACTGGAGACGTTTTTCATTTTCTTAATCTTCATATATACATACATACATACATATATGCAGATGTATGCATATATATACATACAAATTTCAACTCACCAGGTGTATCACTGACGTATTCCTTCTTCAATTTCAAGCCAAACGTAAATGCTGGCGTGGCTTGACCTTTAATAGCACACATTTCTGGTTTGTAATCACCGGGTGCCGGGGTATTGTCGGGGAGGTGGACTGTAGGGCGTCCGGCAATAGTAAATGCTGGTATATGATCCAGGCGTACCTTTTCAGGAGAATAAGCACCTGGTGCTGGAGTTTCGCTTACGGATCTCTCCTCTTTACGGCCGACTATCGTAAATGCTGGTGCATGATCTAAACGATGTTTTTCGGGAGCATAGGCTCCCGGAGCAGGAGTGTCGTTCGCCCTTTTGAGATCATAACGTCCGGTTATGGTGAAAGCTGGTGTATGCTCTAGCTTGCACTTTTCGGGAGCATAATCACCGGGTGCTGGTGTTTGGTTTTCAGCTTTAAGTTGATGTTTAACACCCATTGTAAAAGCTGGAGTGTGATCTAAGCGGCATTTTTCTGGGGCATAGTCACCGGGAGCAGGCGTAGCATCGATAACTTTGCTTTGATGTTTACCGGCTATCGTGAAAGCAGGAGTATAATCCAAGCGATGCTTTTCTGGCGCATAGTCACCTGGAGCTGGTGTTTGATTGGGTTTTTGTATATTAGGGCGGCCAGCGAAAGTAAAAGCAGGTGTGCCATCTAAACGGCACTTTTCAGGGGCATAATCACCGGGAGCAGGAGTATTATTTTGCTGCTTCAGGTCATGTTTGCCAGCCATGGTGTAAGCCGGAATATGATCCATTCTATAATTTTCAGGTGCATAAGCCCCAGGCGCTGGATTATCGTTTATAGTTTTGAGCTCATGTTTGGCGCCCATTGTAAAAGCTGGGTTGCCATCAATTCTGTATTTCTCCGGTGAATAGGCTCCTGGTGCTGGAGTATCATTGGGCTTTTGTAAATTGTGGCGTCCAGCGAGAGAATAACACGGTGTTCCATTTAGTTTGCATTTTTCCGGAGCATAAGCCCCAGGAGCTGGAGTGTCGTTCTTAATTTTTGCTTCATGTTTGCCAGCCATGGTATAAGCGGGGCTGCCATCCAATTTCCACTTCTCTGGAGCGTATGCTCCTGGTGCTGGTGTGTCATTGGGCTTTTGTAGGTTGTGGCGTCCAGAGAAAGTAAAAGCTGGGATTCCATCCAATTTACATTTTTCGGGAGCATAATCCCCAGGAGCTGGTGTTTCACTGTTATGTTTTGGATTGTGTCTGCCAGCCATACTGTAGGCGGGTGTATGATCCATTCTTACTTTTTCTGGATAATATGCTCCCGGCGCTGGTGTTTCATTTGGCTTTTGAATGTCATGGCGTCCAGAGAATGTAAAAGCGGGCACGTTATCCAGTTTGCATTTTTCTGGGGCATAAGTGCCCGGTGCTGGGGTATTATTTGTTATTTTGGCTTCATGTTTGCCGCTCATAGTGAAGGCTGGAGTATGATCTAATCTTACTTTCTCCGGACAATAAGCACCAGGCGCTGGAGTTTCGTACGGCTTTTGGAGATCGTGACGGCCAGCAAAGGTAAATGCGGGTGTGTTGTCTAGCCTGCATTTTTCTGGGGCATAAGCTCCTGGTGCTGGTGTATGACTCACGACTTTCTGTTCATGCTTCCCGGCCATGGTAAAAGCCACAGTATCAAGTCTTGCTTTTTCGGGGCTGTAGGTACCTGGTGCCGGTGTTTCATTAGGTTTTTGTAAGTCGTGACGGCTTGTTAAAGAATACGCCGGTGTATGATCTAGTTTACATTTTTCGGGAGCATAAGCTCCCGGCGCCGGCACGTCATTTTTGACTTTGATCTGATGCTTGCCCGCCATTGTGTAAGCTGGGGTATGATCTAATCGTACTTTCTCAGGAAAATAAGTACCTGGTGCCGGCGTTTCACTAGCCTTAAATATTTCGTGGCGTCCACTTATCGTATATGCTGGTGTATGATCAAGTTTGGTTTTCTCGGGGGCATAAGCCCCTGGTGCCGGTGTCGCATCTACTTTGCAAACATTATATTTTCCCTTTATGCTATAAGCCGGAGCATGATCTAGGCGGTATTTTTCGGGGGCATAAGCGCCAGGAGCTGGATTATCATTCGGTTTTTGCAAAGTATGACGACCCGATATGGTGAAGGCTGGTGTCTTATCCAAATTGCATTTTTCGGGCTCATAAGCTCCTGGAGCTGTAATATTTTTTATGTTATTTTGTTTAAAAAGAATGAAATACAACTTAATAACAACAACTTCTGAATTCAAATTTTCATTTTAACTGCAAAAGATGTCAAAGCAGAAGGCAAAATGTTGGAAAAAATAAATAACACTCACCCGGTGTACAATCGACAACGTCATGAGAACTTTTGCCGGTCATAGTAAAAGCTGGTGTTGTGTACAATTTAGCTTTTTCCGGACTGTAACATCCAGGTGCTTTGAATTTAACCGAATAAAAGTACAATAAATAATATAAAAAATCAATTAACAAAACTAAAAAATGCCAACTAAATTTTAAAAATTCAACATAAAATAAACAAATTAGAATGGTTATATTTTTAACATTTAGCTCAAGAGCTCTAGATACAAGCTTTCCTAAGATAACTTATTGTAAAATTCTAGATTTTGTTGAAGTATTAGTTTTTGTTTTTAGTTTACCTGGCGTTCCCTGATCGAAGTTTAATTTTGTACGCCTACCAAATGAGTAGCGCGGTGAATTCTTTTTCGATATCGAAACCCTCTCGGGAAAATAACTATTTGGCGCTGTGTTTTTAATCGCATGAGTTTTTGGTATTTGTTAGTGTTAAATCGTACAAAAATTAAAGAAAATTTTTTCAAAATATAAGTAAATGTTTAAGCAAAATTGTATAGATGTTGGTGCCGCTTTTAAGCTTTAATATTACAAAAGCTTTTGTTTTTCCTTATCAGTGCTTGTGTGACAATGCAAAGTGATGGAAAGTATTTACAAGTTTTACTTTTATAAGCAGTGAGTATTTAAACATAACAGTTAAAATACGAGTGCTAATAAATAAAAAAATATTAAATTAATACTTAAAAAAAATGAAAAAAGAAATCCGCAAACTAAAACTTCTCTTAAGAATGTAATAAAACTATTAGTTGATGCGAAATTTTCGCAAAGGGTTAAAAAACCTCTTTCAAACCCGATTAGATACTATTTTTTTCCGACATACATAAATATCGAAAAAGTAGATACAACGATCGTTGCAGGTACAATTTATAGTTTTTATTCCATGGAGTGGCAAAATGCCCGCGTTCATAAATTCGAAATAAAGGCAAGCAAGCAATTTTTGGCGCCACGGTGTAGTTCCCGCATCGTGCATGGTCTGTGTCCACCAGACTTTTTCAAGTCGAAAATCTATGCGAATAAGCCGCAAACGACCGATGTCTTTAAAGTGAACATAATCGAGGCTATGCTCAATTTCAGCCGGATCTGGTGACGATGTTATAGTCCACACCTAATAGCATGCAAAGATGCCGTTATTGAAAATCCATTTATTTTAAATAGCCAACATAACCTCAGAAAACCGTCACCGAAAGCACTTAAAATAAAATATTGAAACACCTTCACCTGTGAAATTTCGCCAAAACGATACTTCACACATATCGGGATGTTATTTTGTAAAAGCGCACAACCTTGAGTTGGCAGCAACGCTTCATTTGACCAGCCATTTGACCAGCATTGGGCAGTTGCTTTTTGCTTAGTTTGGTTAGACATTTAATTGTGGATAGACTTAACGTACAGCAACGCTTGTAAAACGCTTGAAATTTTGTTTGCTAATCAATCGTCAATTGATATTGATATCGAATTTACACTCAAAATTTGGTTCTACGAGGAAGCCTAGTTTTAGCTGAAGGGGCAAGCAGAGTTTTACCGCCACCGAAAACTACTGTTTGGTGCTCTTGGTGAATGGTGGAAATTGGTGTACCAGAGGCGGCCCAGAGGGGAAGCATTAGTATCATAAAATTTTCTATCCAATAAAGCCCTTTTCATTGACATAAAAGCGTATTTCATTGCTTCATTATTATTTAAAATTGTACAACTCTAAAATAAAACACCCTGTATAAGAAAAATACGCGGCGGTTGCAACGATCACTGATCGTATCAAATGGAACACATTGACAATGTGCCGTTCCACGAATAATTTTTTTACGAAAGTGCAAAAAAAAGAGTGTTTTTAATTTACAACAATTATATACAATAATTTAAACAGTTTTCTTTTTCGAGATAAATCTTACAAATAAAACATACAACATAAATATATGTACACACACAAAAAAATAATTTTTATTTGTCTTCCAACTCTATAAAAAACACATGAAAAATAATGTTACCTGGTGTATTTATTATAAAAACTTTAACTTTAATACGAAACGTGTATTGAGGGGCACGAGGTTTTATAACATCGAGCGGTACAACTCGATAATGATTTGGACCTAAATGATAGATAGAGTGAGAACGTTGCACGTGGATAACGCAGGGGTTTAATGTCATGTCAGAGCGGAGGGGAAGGACGGGATTGGAAATAAATAAAAGAAAGAGATAAAAATATATTAAAAATTTTGAGAAAACAACAATTAGCCGAAATTTGAGAAAAATTAAACAACGAAATAAGAAGAAGCATATCAAAAGAGTGAAAAGCAGGCCAAAGCTGTGTGTGAAATTAACCAAAACATAAACACATTTTCGGACAGCTCGAACTACAGCATTAAGAGTATTCACTTGATCTATTTTCCATCACATAATTCGCTAAATCAACGAAATATTTGTTTGATCAAGGGTTGTATTTTTTAAAAGGATTTTACTGAATCAAAAAATAACAATAACAATAACAATTTTTTTGATTTTGTTTGTTGCATCAACAAACATTTTTAGGTAAAATGTTTTGCATTTCTGCAACAATTTTTTGAAATAATTTTTTGATACGCGGCCGACGAAACCCATAAGTTTTGAAACAAAATTTACATATATATTTTTATCTTACCGGTGCTTAGCGGCAAGTGAATACCCTTACTGAACAGAACATGAAAGAATGGGGCCAAACAATATGATACAAGTGATTTAACCAAAAATTTCCGCAAACTTACACTAGTATGTACATTTAATTTAATTACTTTAATAACAAAACTAGAAAAAAGCTCCAACTCAAGTCGAGTTTTGTGGAAAATTTTAATAATTTGTTTAGGATTTTGTATTGAAATATGCAAAAATCTGAGTTAAGGCCTTTCTACACTAAGATATAGATATAGTGTACCAATCTGATCTGTATTTTATATTTGGAAAAATCATAATCTAATCTACATTTTGCTGTTTTAAGAGTGAAATTGGCGGCAAAGCAAATGAAGCAGACGCATTAAAATGTTATATTTACATACATTTGACGCAAGTGTTTCGCATGAATGATCGGACTATGCAATTTACAAGAAAAGCTCCGCATAATATTAAGATTTTTTCAATTATTTCCTGAAAATAAGGGAGCAAAACATGTATGTATGTGACATAGATAACTGATTAAAATTTAAATGACATGTTACATGAGAATGAGTTGACAGAATCAAACAATAACCCAAGCAACCATTCATACAGGACAATACCAAAATTTACACCAGATACCAACAAATCGGTTGTGATAAGACATAATTTATACTTTATTTTCAGTTCTCTTACCCGGTGTAGTGTTGAATTTTTCTGTGGCTAATTTTTGTCCAAAAGTGTATTTGGGAGTCGATTGATTAATGGCCTTGGCCGCTTTTTGTATGTCATATTCACCGGGCGCTGGTGTGGCAAATTTTGACATTTCTTTGTGGCGGCTTTGTAGTGTTGCCGCCGGCGCTGTGTCTTTGCCTTTGTTACCCAAACCGGCAACATTGTACTTGGCAGGTCCCTCTCCCAAAGACTGAACGGTTTGGCGATGTTTCTGGCCAAAGCTAAATGAGGGTGCGGCATTTTTGCGAGAGTCCGTTACCTTGTTGCCTTTATGTGGAAGCAAAGAAAACATTTTATTAAACTTTCTGTTACCTTTTTTTAAATTGTGCACGTTACCAATTAAACTGGGTAGCGTTACCGCAGCTGGGCCTGGCGTTGAAGTCTCAGCTGCAATTTGTCCGCGTCGTACTGTTGGTGTCCAAGGACGTTGTTCGAAACCGGCCACCATATTTGTAAATAAGTCCAAATCTTGGTGTTTTTTCAATAAGCAAGGAAAACGTTTTTAAAGTATTCTGTAAAAGAGAAAAGATCTTAGTATGCCTTTCCTTCAATTTAATGGAAAAATGTTAAAAAATTGGCATGGAAAGATTTTCTTTTTCGCTTAGAAAGGGACGAGCTCTATTATGTTTTTAGGAAAACTAAAAAAAAAACATTTTCATTTCAAGCAAAAATTTCTTATTTTGAGCGTTTAATTTATGCTTAAAATTTGTGCTGCGTAATAGTTATGGCTGGCCTTTTCAGAGTACGAAGTCCGAAGGCTGATAACTTCCAGAATTTGAATGTCAAAGTTTAATGTTTGTCATGAGACGTTTATTAACATATTTAGCTTTCTGCATCCTCATGCTCTTCACATTTCTGCTAGATTTGGTCTTAAGGTGGGACATTCATAAAAGGTATTCAAAACAACGCATGCGTGCGCATGTTCTCAGAGCATTGACGATAGCAGGAATCATAAAATTATTTAGTGTTACTTGATCATTTAAACAAGAAAGTCTTGCAGATTATTTTTTGTCACGTAACGCTATATAATTTAATAGCTAAATCATATTGCAGTTAATAAAATTTTCTTTAAAATCACTGCTTTGGCAAAGCAATAGATTTTAATGCAGTTCTATCAAATGTAAAAGTTTTAAAAATGGTCACACTGGTTTCATTTGCCAAAACTTTAAATACTTTGGCACCCTTGAAATCTAATTATTTTGTTGTACTAAGAATTTCGCTATCCACCCTAATAAAATTACTCACATTTTGCATGGATTTTATTGCGAAGCTTTTTTGGCCATAAAATTTTTTTCCTCAACAAAAGAAGAAATCAAAAACCAACTAAAATCTTATTGTTTTGAAATAGAGCACGAAACGTCTTCAAAGCAAAACTCTACAAAATTAGGTCACAACATTCATAAATGTAAACTACACATGATTTCATACATCATCATCATATATCTCCAGCAGACAAGTCAAGCTTTTAAGAAACCCTCGCAACTAAGCAGTGGAATGTGTTAAATATTTATTTAGGAAAAATTTATTACTACACTGGAAAAACCACTTGTGCTATAATTTCCTGATTGTCATACGGTCGGCCTCCCGGGCAATTGGAGTTGTGCAAAATTTTGCTTAACATATATTTTTCTGCGATACATTTTTCGAAAATGCAATTTGTTTGTGTGTGTGTGTGTGTGTGTGTGAAATTCAACAAACAAATAACTTGCAGCTAAACTTTGAAAACAAACTTATGGGTTTAATTTGTTTTTCATTCATGTTTTAAATATGAGTACAAGTATATTAAAACTTTTCGGTTGTTGTAGCAACGTGTTTGGCCAATTTCTAGAAAATAAATCCAAAAAAGAAATTGAATACAGTAGAGCGAAATACTGATACACACAGCTGTTACACATACCGATGCATGGCAAGTAGGTTTGCATTGTCTGCAAAGGCGTATTTCTTTGGCAAGACTTGTAAAACGAACAAAACGAAAATGAATAAAGTTAGAAAATAAACGAAAAGAAAAACCAATATCATGTCTGAATGTGCTATAGTTCGGTATAAGCTCGTCTACGGTTCAATTCATGAACAACCTGGTTATTTGTCAAAATGTATGAAGCAGAAGACAGCAAATCAAATGAATGAACTCATAATTCAATCAAATATGTAGATATGGTATAGTGATGGAATTTCCCATCATAATATATTAAATTTCTATTGGAAAACTCTTGAGGTAAAATCGCCAGTTCTAGTTCTGTATTTGGCGTAATTATTTTAACTGGGCGATGTCTTTGCAGGCAAATCTTTTATCACTTATGCATAAATAATTCGAAGTGCCACCACTACAAAAAAAGCCCTTCAAACAAACCACACAACATTTGCAAGAAATGTATAAAAACAAACATTGATTTTTTAACTTTGTACACATTTTAAAGCTCAAGTCTTCTTCTTTTTTTGTTGTTGTAAAGAACTCTACATACATATTATTGAAATTGTTTAATCAATTAACATTAAAGAGATAATAGAGGCGTTTGAAAAAGGAACTACTAATTATATATAAGATAAAATTCAAGACGTTACTTGATTAATTCCAAGTAATGTAGACAGTTAGTAGTATGATTTCCTCTTGCTCCGCAACAATAATTCAATCTTCTACTTCTTCTTCTTTTGGCGCTACAGTCCGTGGTGAACCTGGGCCTCAACCAACAAAGTTTTGATTCTTTGTTGTTGTGTCGAAACTAGTGTGTTTTTACACGGTAGGGAAGTTACCCCCACGCACAACCCCCGAAACCTGGAGGACCGGGTCCTGGTTTAGACCCCTGGACAGAGGGGATTCGCTGCACACTTTGGTTCACCTCTAAGCGGGTGCTGTAGGGGCTATCCAGGGGCGCCACGAGGAGGCAGTATGTCAGCTTGACCAGTCCATTTTCAGGGATCGCTGCTGGCTTCTCGCCAGGTTGAGAGCAATCAACAACTTTGCCCTGAGTGCACTGGCCCATTCCCCAATAATTCAATCTATAGTGATTTTTTATTTGTTTTTTTTTTTTTTTTTTTTTGTAAATCTTAAAAACTTTTTTAACTATAAGCCAAAGAACTTATTGATTTTTTTGCTCGTTTTGGTTTGCTTTCTGCCTCACGTTCCGGTAAATAAAAAAAACCTCCAGAATGCCAAACTTTTATTTCGTTAAATCCGAATTAAAAATAATAAAAATTTTAAAAATTGTAGTTGGATCTGAGGAAATGGTCGCTTACGACTTTTTTTTTTTTGAGATAATCAAACCAGTCTTATTCCGAATTTTTGTCCCAGTCCTTCCTGAAGCACTCACTTCAAATTTGGTAAAAGAAGTTTATTACCTACTATTTAAGTTATTCCTGATGTCAAAATCGTCTAACATTTTGGTTACCCAATAATACATGAGTTTGCCCTTCCTATCACTCACTTATTTGGATTTACTTAAGTTTCTTGAACAATGTTTTCTATTCTCATAGTTGTTTAGTTTTCAGTTCATTTGTGGCCTGAAAACAAAAAGTTCTAGATTTCTTTGGGGGGGTTTTTTCGTCGTTCTACTTGCTGCTCATATTTTTTGGAAAACCTGTACAATAGATTTTTATGTGGATGACCTTCTTTCTCTACTGTTATTTAGTATATCGCTTCTTAATAAGCAAAGAAAAAAAAAACACATGTACAAGTATGTGTTTACCTGTCTACTCTTCTAACGAAAAATTTTAAGGAAAGTGTTGTTTTTTTTCTTTTGCCTGACATGACAGACAACAGCACGAAACATCAACACTAAACGCCATAACTCAGCCACCGATACTTGAGCATGCAAATGAAATTTTACAGTGAAACTTATAGATTTTAAGAGAAAAGTGCAGAAGGAATGGACTTTCTTCAAATACGGCAGTTTCGCAGCCAGTGAATTGTGCTGAATATTTTCGCCTGAATCCAGCCAGTACAAGTACAGTTTTCCAACACTGTCTAGGCCTATGGCCATGACTAGTTTAATATATATATTGATCATATTTTGGCTTAACGTACGTTTCTGCTGAAACTTTAATGCAATTCTTATTAGATTATATTTGCATAACATATAAGTTTTTGAAAATCTAATCGAATTTTAAAAACATTTGCAACTGCTACAACTTTGCACCAGCTTTGCTATCCACTGTGGGTGAAGAAATTTGAAAACAGATGTTGAAATTTAAGTTGTTTTTTTTTCTGGCCCACCGTAAGTGATTATTGCTGTTGTTTGTTCGGGCTGGAGTAGCAGGCAAACATGAATTAACAACAAATAGTGTAGCATACTTTAGGGTGCATGTTTAATAAATTCAACTTGAGCCAACTGAGAAGGGCAGGTTAGTTTGATGAAAAAACTGGCTGTTGCAAACTGGCACTGAGCAGACAGACCAGTTACAATGTTTGACAGTTTGGGGTTTTATTGAAGGCCGAGAAATCAATTAATATTTTAATTGCCTGTAAGTGTTCTATTTAATAATTGAAAACCAAATAAAAATCATTCTCATATAGTATTATTTTCACGTTGCGTGTCAAATAATTTTTGTTTTAGCAAATTATCAGTGTTCTATAAAATAATTTGTTAATACCGTATACGACGACACTATAGTTTGGTCGCAGATTTTGTGTGAAGGCAGCTTTCTCCCATATGGAATTTCTTAAGAAAAATTCGCGTTGCTAAAAAATACAATATGTATGCATGGATGTATGTATGTATGTGTTTGAGGTTACAGTTTTTTGCTCTTCATTTTCATGTTAAATGCATTTTTACATACTTTATATTGGAAAAATCTTTAGTCGCTTTAATTATAATATATGATGGCGTCCATAAGACTCAACAATTTCAATACAGAATCAAAACGACTAATAACTCACAAGTTGATTTTCTATAAGTTGTTAAAACACCTTTCAAAAAGTCTCGTTTTGTTAAAAAAAAAAAATAATAATAATTTTGTTAGTTAAACATCTATAAACATAAGCGTGATTGGCAACATGAGTCTTAGCCTTATTTCATTGTTCAGTGACATTGTAAGTGGATCTCGGTGTAGGCTAAAAAATCAATGACTTGTGAATATTAAATTCGTGAAATTCTAGTAGCGACAACAAACAAAACAAAAGTAAAACACCCACCTTTATGTCATACAAATAATCTTAACTGGATAAGAAAGATAAAAACGAAATCACCAACTGTAACATTTAACCATATTTGGTGGTAAGAAACAAATGCTGCATGCAAAAATATCGTAAAAAAAAATATATACACACATACATACATATATTGTATAAAAACTCAAATAGAGCAGAATAATAAAACAATTGCAAAGATGTTTTCTATAAGTTAATTTGTGTGTGGAAGTGTTATTTTTTGTTTTAGTTTTACTTCAGCTTTAAGAAGACAACAACGAATTGTCATGTCTCATCTGTGTCTAAATTGAAACCATATTTGGAAAACACAACCCACATTATTTTCTATGTGTGTATGTTTCGTTGTTTTAAACAAAATAACGTTTAATTATTTCGCATGATTCATTTGCTTTACTAAATTAATTGTAATTGAAAACCGAAATCAGTAAAATACACAAAGAACCACTTTAAGTGGGTGATGGAAAAACCGTTTCGATTGTAACCAAAGTTTTTCAATTCCTAAACTGCAGTTTATCATGAAGGAGAATAAGCTTCATATGTTGGCTCTAAAAGTTGGTGGAGACAATGTTTGTAGAGACAAAGCATTTAACTTCCCTTAATATTTCAAAGCAAACGTTTTGCGTTGACCGGATACTTCATGTATCCATGTAATGAACATGAAATTTTCATACACAGAAAGAATAATCACTACAATTCTTCCCAAACAAATATTTTGTTGTAGAATTTCCAAAAAAAAAAAATGTCCCTTAAAAATATTTGTTCGTTCAACAAACAAACAAAAATTATTTATTTTTACAACGAAAATGTTCATTGATTGAGTGAAATCCTTTTCCAAGTAGTTCATTAATCAAACAAAAGTTTCGGGTTTCAGCGAATATTTTTGATGAAAAATCTTTGTTCGGGAAGATAATAAAAAAGTTTATTTGCTTTTAACTTTTTTAAAAAAATTCGAAACGAAAAATTTTAGTCTATTATTTTATTTATTTCTATCACAAAAAAAAAAATTTTGTGTATAACAAAAAAAAAAAAAAAAACCGTAATTGAATCCAAAATAAACATCCATAATCTGGTGGATGGTGTTACCCAATCGACTTCAGTAAAAACTAATGATTTGTAAAAGGTCACTTCCTTCTTGTTTTCATACTTTTCTAACCCTAAATTTGTGAACCTGCAGTTTGAAAAATTATAGAATGTGTCAATGAATGTGTTTGTTGACTATAGAAAACTTGATCAATTACGAATTTGAGATTTCAAACATTATATACATATATTTTCTTGAAACAGCTCTGTTGACCTTGAGAGTTAAATATAATATTCAAAATCTATTCCCAGTTCTTCTACAACTCACTTGACTTTTCTAGAAGTCTCATTAAATACATACAAAATACAGAGTACCGTGTTCCATATTTTGTTATGGATGAATTGGATTTCCTAATGAATATTTAATTACAACCCAAGCAAATGTTATTTATATACTTATGACGTAATTAACTTGAATCATAAGATTGTTTCAATGAAAGCAATACGTAAGCAGAGGTAGACAAAACAACAGCACCTCTGCATCTCTTCGCTTTATCAAATTAACACAATAATCAAAATTAATATAACGAAGTATATAAAACAATTCGAGAATCATATTTTCTTTTCTACATTTTAAGTAAAATTATATGCAAATAATATTTGTATGTATGTGTTTGGAAAAAATATATTCAGCCAACCAGATCCTGCAGTAAATTGTCGCCCAGCGACAAATTCAATTGTAAAGTTATTCAATTGGAATAATAATAAACACTTAAACACTCTTTAAACAAATAACACAAATATGTCTTTATTAAAACTGTCAAATCAACCAAATTTAAAAAAAAAACAAGCGTGAATTTTTTGCATTCTTTAAACATTTTAAGCCTAAAGTTTTACTCAAATTCTTGAATTAATTTTGCTGTGTTTTTGCCAAGAACAATTACTTACATGTATACAGACATATACGACAATACTCAAGTCATTACACGACTACTTCTAAGTAATGTAGACGGTAAGTATGTTGTTAGTTAAGTGCAACACAGTAACTAGTGTTCGCTGGCATACTTTAAAGGCATCTGAATAGAAACTTAAAAAAAAGGTTTCCTAACATAGAAAGTATGTAATAAAATAGTTTTCTCTAAGGTTTGTGGAAATAAATCTTTATTGTATTTAATGCGATTAAAACAATTTCACACATCTGGGAAATGCATCCGCACTTCCATTCACAACCAGCTATTAAAACGACTTAATAACAATAAATCCGCAGACGACTACACAGACATTTTAATAACTTTCTCGTCAATGCAACAAGACAAAATAAAATTCACTCTACAAAATGCATACACCTATCCACCGTCTTGCGCGGTACTCGTTCTATACGTTTTCAATTTTACATGTTTGTTTGTTTGAAGTTTAATTAATATTAATTAAACGGACGGATGTTACTGGCAAAACATCTATTACATCAATTCTAATACAATAACGAAAGTTACCAAATTCAAAAACACCTGTCACATTTTACACATTCGCTCAAAGACGCCTTATGGCTACACCTGACAGTGACGGCTTTCCCAATCTTTGAGTCTTATCGATAATTTAGTTCTGCCATTAACTACTGAAATATTCGGCCACGTCTCAGTCACAGTTTTGTTGGGCAACGGAATTCAATAGGTTTTCTTTGTCGCTCTTCCGAATCTAATTCTGTTTTTCAAAGACAAGAATACATACCTGCTGATTACCGTTATCGGGCGAGATATGATGCTTGCCCGAGGGTTACCTGAATTGATTTCTCATATTTCCAGCGACTAAATTCCAATTTGTATAATTTTTTGTTGAATATGTTTCTCTAAATTTACGTTCCATAAACAATAAGATAAATGAATAAAAGAGCGGAACGTATTTACGGTGTCAAATGGGGGATAGCTGTACTGCGGTTGCAGTTCGTTTTTTTTTTTTTTTTTGCAATATAAAAATATTAATAATATCTGTAGCAATTATATGCAGAAAAAGTTTTTCTCAAGAAACCTTTTTTATTGCAACTCAGGGATGCCCTGATCATGTCAAATCATGTCAAACTCATGAGCTCGATCGAGGGAGATATGGAACGAAGCTAAAATTCAAAGAAATTCAAGTGAAATTTCAACTTCAAATTAAAATTCAGTAGATGTTATTGTATTTCTGGCGGGAAAAACTTAAAATTCTTAACTTAAATGTCCCAGTGCTCGCAATGCAGTGGCCTATTTGTACCCTCATTAAATATGTATGTACGTATGGAAATAGCTACACGTGTGTACACATGTATGTATTTCTTCTTATTAGTTATTTAAACAGTGTCATGTCATTTCTTACAAAACGTAAACAGTCACATGTTGGCATGGATTTCTTACGAAACTCAACTGAGTACAGAAACAAGTTTTCTGTTTTCAATTTCCTCATTGTTCTTGTCGTTTATATCCAGCGTTGCCGTTTTGGTAACTTTTAAAAATATGTATGTATGTAGTATTTCCATTCCAGCATTTTCTCAAAGATGAGTTTGTTTAAAATAATTAAAGCAGTTTGTAGAACTGATGCATGGCCATTCTTATGTCAGTAACGATCAACTAATTTAATCGCATGAAAGTTATGAACCAGTAACGTAGAGTTGAACCAATATATAGCGAAATATAGGATTTTGAAATGAGCAGGGAGTATGTTAAAATGGATTGAAACCAGCCTTCCGAGAGCTATTAACGAAACTATTTTTTTTCCAATGACAGATCCATGTGTGCCATTTACGTGTACAACGTCAGGCAAATACCCACCACAACTGTTTAAAGTGGGACGGTTTCTAGGGGTACCGCTTATATTGACTTTAGAGATATTGACAAATCAGGTGAAATCGTGGTACTCGTACGTAGCGCCAAGCTGTTGACAACACGTGTTGCATGACGTCGTCGGCGCAAAATCTGCACCAAACATTAACTGTTTTTGCATGCGTCGAAACGTGATGAACTTCCTGTGGGTTGAGGTCCATCCATTTGCGGCAATTTTGTATGTTAGCACATGATGCTCAATCGTTTCACGTATACCAGTGTTTTGCCATCAGTGACTGAATGAAATGAACAATAGATAAGACATCAGCAAATCAGCAAAACGACGGCTACTCGTGTCCATTGAAATAAATTTAACAAAAACTAAAAGTATCGTCTGTATGCACCCACATACATCCTTTTTTGTGGTGCCCTGGTAACATTGCTCACTTCACACAGCACGTTTTGCAATGGCAAGAAACGCTTTTGCAGAGCTGCACACATTCATATATTTATATATTTTTTTCTTTTCTTTTCTACGATGAAACGAATACAAAATATATGCATGAATGTGTGAATGTACATTTTTATATAAATATTGTGTGCTGCTGACTGCAGTGATAAATGTGAACAGCAACAGCCAGAAAATGTGACAACAGTCGTCAATGAAGAGTTTATTTTGGCTTTTTCTTTAAAGTTTAAAATTAATGGCATGAATACACAACATTTTCAAAAGTGAGACGCCAATTTGGCAATCACAATTTGACTTGTTTAAGCCACGTTTAAGGAGGGGTGTTTGATAAGTTAGAGCAAAACTATCGAATTTTTCACTGGTGTTTTTTTTTTTTGTGACCTGCAATCTAAAAAAGATCTGATACTCCTGTTGGCATTTGTCGTCAAGGTGCCAAGATTTTGATTTGTTGCTAAGGACGCACAGAATACTTATTGATATGATCGCATTGCAAAAATTTACCAGACTGAAAAATTTCTGCCAGTTGTACAGAACAACCTGTCTGTCTCAAGCTTACACGGTTTTACTTCTTAAGAAATATGTAGTTTGAATTGTCTGCCGCTCCATGTAAACTCATCTATACCAGAATCAGTTTATACTGTCGCCTCGGAGAGAATACGTTTCTCGTCATCATTATTTTAATTGTGCTATACAATTAATTAGCAACTATTTGACTTCCCATATCTGCTTTTTATTACTATTATTGCAAAACAATAACGTTTATTGAATGCTGGCACCTCTTAATTTTCGACTTTGCTACAACTTTGGCGATATTTTTTTCAGAGAATTTCATGCTGCATAAAGATGACAGCACACTAACTTTTTTGGTCCGGCAGCACCGTGACTTGAAAGGAGCTGAAGAAAGGGTGTCGGTTGTGTACCCTTTGGATTTGTTTTTGTGCCAAAACGCTTACGATTCTTCCTTCATAAAAGTGAGAATCAAACGGCTTTGAAAATTCGCCAACAACTCTCGTTTTTATTCATGTCTGACACTTTTACATTTAAGAGGATTTTCTTACTCGAACGTTTTTATTCTAATGTTATTATTTGCCTCAGTATTGAGTTAACAGCAAAAAAAAACCAACAACAAAAACAACAACAACACATTCAAATAGTTACATGCCTTGAATATGATTTGAAATGTTCATTTCGATGCAGCTGATTGCAATAATTTAATAATTTTTTGTTTGTTTCTTGAAAAATGCTGACACACTTGTAATGAATGAGTTTAAATTAAATCCGAGAAGGTAACACGAATACTTAACTACAATAATGAGATTTCTTTTACGGGGAATTTAGTACAAATATATACATACATATATATGAATGTAAAGCATGAACACGTTGACATGTTGGCCCGAAGTCAATGCAGGTCATGCTTTCGGATTTGGGAACATGTCACATAAAAACTTAATGTTTGTTGGTTTTATTTAAACAAATTTTTTTCAATAAAAGTTTTTGAGTGCTTGTAAGAATTATATGAAAAAAATGCAAGACCTGGTGAGGATAAATCATTCTTATTTTAAAATTTAAGAAAATACTCGAAGTAAATCACAAGATATGGGAAAATTCGTGTTCTGGATCACCATAAACATGTTATGATAAGTATTTGCCAGCCCTTTAATTGTTGTGGTCCATCATACTATTCTCTTTAGTCAAGCATATAATTGTTATGGTCATGGCGTGCTATAACCAACTATGGCTTTATTCTGACCAGCCATATTAATAAATATTGCAAAGAAATTACTTAATGATCCAAAAATTAAGTTCTAACCATATAACCCAATATGTGCATAACGACATTCTTTCACAACAACAAATTAACTGATAAGAATCTATTTTTTATTTCAAAAATTATATGATTGTTGGATTAAATTGGATTATTAAATAAAACGTTATTATTATTGTTATTATGTCATGAATGAAATTGCTTTGAAATATTATAATCACTTATAATAGTAATATGATACAATAGATCACATTAAAGTTAATTGGTTTAGGCACGGCAATAATATGATTGGGCCTAACAATAATATAGTTGGCTATAACAATGACAGTGATATAATTGGCAATAAACATATACTTCAACGATAGTATATGGCGCTCTGAATATGATCACCCCAATCATATTATTTTTTGGAGTTTTGAAATATTTATTTTTCGACCTGAAGGAACCGATGGCTTTTTATTTTTCTTTATGTGTTTCTACGAACATTTTTTAAATAAATTATACATTCAAATTACCGTTTTAGACAATCAGAATTTGTTCAGCGTCTACATAAGTATGGAAAAGAAAATATTATAGGTTTTTGTTTTGAGTGTTCAAGAGAAATGAACAACACCAATGGGAAAGAGGTTGGCAAAATAGAAAGAAATAAAGAATATAACACATTAATTGTATTGAAATTGCAATTTTTGTTAAATAATTGCCAGGAAATACATAATTATGACTTAATTGAATATGAAAACAAAACAAAATATGCCAGAGTTTTCGTTTTCTCTACTGATGCTGACGGAGCGCACAAATTACAATAATATAAGAATTGAGGGGCCTTCAGAACGGCTGAAATTGAGAGCACAACTGAAACACAGAGTTGGGATGACGCCTCATATTCCCGTTTTACTAGCGAGTTTAGATGCTTTGAATTCGTCTCGAAGTAAATATGAAAAAGGTTTTTGAACTCAGGCTTAAAAAAATCTACGCTGATATCACGACTCACAAGCGAATGGTGTCATTTTTAAAATTGTGTAAATTAATTTACTTTCAGCAGCAGGTCTTAATCAACTCACCGACATTCTGCTACAGCCAATAACAAAACAAACAAAGTCTGTCATGCTGCTGTATGTGTGATTGATGGCCAAATTAAGCAAAAAATATAAATGTGTGTAAAAAAATTTGTTTAGCTGAAGAAAAGAATTCATTATTATAAACTGTTTAAAAATATAATAAAACGAAAGACAGGAATAAAGCCAAGAAAAAAATTGACATCATGTGTGAGGTTTATTTTTTATTTTCTTCTAAGCCAGCTTTTAAAAGATTACGGAAAACACATTAAGAGTGTAAAGCGTTAACTTAAGTCAGTTGTAAGCAACAGCAACAACCATGTAGACAACAACATATTGACAATTCAAACGGCAAAAGTGCTGAATGACATCAGCTCTTGTACCAGACCGGTCGTTACAACTTTAAGTGCTTTAACTGCGTTTAAAACTAATGAAATCTTGTTTTTTTTTTTTGTGTTTATGAAAAAAAAACTAACAGACAAAGTAGTAAAAAGAACAAACGATTTGCGTGAAGCTCTATTTTAAGAAATGTAGTAACTCTGGAAAAATTTTAAAAATTGGATTTTAATAATAAGCATTTTTAAAAATAATTTTTAGTTAGAGAGGCAATTATTCGAAAGAAAAAGAATGTAATAGAAATAAAGCTCTATAAAGTTTCAAAAAAATACTCTAACAGAGTTAAAATTTTATATTCAAGAAGTACTGCTCTGTAATACAATATCACAGCTAAAAGAAAAAAAACTCATATTTGCCCCCACCTCCAGAAGCATTAAATAGATACTCGTTTCATTAAAATCTGTGGAATTGTAAGGTTTTCTTAAAACCGTTTGCAGTGACAAGTTCTGGTGGCCACTCTAACATCGCCAACACATGGTCAAATCTTCCAATATTGGGGCCGGGTCCGACAACTGTCCGTAAATAGCTTAAGAATTGCAAACAAAATGGCGTAGTGTTGTTACCTTTTTTTTCCGAGTAGCAGGTTGTCGTGGCAATCAAAAAGAATCAGCAACAACTTAGTTTTTAAATTTTACTGGGTGTAAAAAAAATACATTCAGTCCAAAAACCAAGACAAGATACTAGATGTGTACCTGTTTCATAAAAATATAATAGATTAACTGGCCAGTAAAAGCAGCCTCATTTCCCAAACTTCCCAACAATTTATACATATTTCAAGTACATATTTTGATTTTATATATTATTTATCTCGAGCTCAAAACAATGTGATGATAAAGTTCAGCAGATATTGATAGATCCGTACATTTATTTATTTTGCTTTTCTTTCAAACATTTCAATCAGTTTTTTCTTCGAGAATATTGCATAAAGTTAAAAATAAATTTCTGCTCCACAGACATTTAGAAAAGTGCTCGTATGACCAAATGTTCTACAATTTAAAATCAGAAAAAAAAACACAAAATACAATTTAATTTAAAACAAAACAATTTAGGCATTTTAATTAAGTTTTATTCAAACATTAATTAAGCGAAATAAAGTTGAAGTAACAAAAAATGTTAGCTGGACACATTCTGCACATTATTAAAAATACTTTTTAGGCAGAAATGGAAATTTCACAAAATTTTACATAAAATAATATGCCAAAATTTGTATATACAAATATACATGCGTACATGTCGTTAACTTATCACAGCAAAATCTTTCAACGTTGAGCTGACGATATGGAAATAATTTTGATGTTTAACAAATACTTTTCACGAAATATTTGGTAGCAACTTAGTATTACACATGCAAACACCCGATCGAAATACGCAAATTAACTCATTGTATAAATAAGATCGAACAGTTTCAACTCATGAATAGCCTTAAAAATTGATATATCAACTTTTTATGGTACTCATACTTCCAGTCAGGTGTTTTTCTTTAATAAGAATTTAGTTTTGCTGAGTTTAGAGCCGGCGAAAAGGACTGAGACTTAAGCTTAAGGATTTGGCCGGAAAAAGTGTTTTTTCTCACATTCATGCATTTTGAAAAAATTCACGTGTTCAAAATCAATGAAATGCATGATTAACACTGTTGCCACACAGTTTAAAGAGTTTAATTTTCAACTGGTAAGACAAACAGCTGATCAAAAATCACTTGGTTTGACAGATATTCAGTAGTGAGTCAATTTTAAATTTAAAATGCCTTCGACGAAGAATGATCTAAAAATGTCAAAAATGATTTTCATTAATTTTGTTAATTTTTTCTTACTATAAACGAATTTCAATAGATACAATTTTTCTGATCCGAACACAACTTTCATTTTCGTATAACATGTGTTAGTCAGCGTTTGGAAGGTAAAAAAAAAAGGACTGAGGCTACTGAAAGTGTGGCATCCCTGTACACGAAACATATTCATTTTACCAGCAAACAGATGACATTTTGATGTACATATTTTTAGAGTCACACACATTCATATCTTTAGACAGGCAAACAATTCGTAATTTCCAAAATAAAAATTATGTATTTTTATTTAAAAGAAAATCGTGCCAAACGTTGAACTTTTATCGAATACAGACTCTGTATTATTATAGATGGCAAACCAGTTCAAAGTTAAGATTAAACCAATTCAAGCGGAAAATGTTTCGAAAACCTATTTCGCTTCATATGTATCTCTCTCTCTAACTATTTCGCACTCACGGCGAGAAACGTCAAACTGCATGTAGAAAAAATTCCCGAACACAAATTTTGTTCGCTGCAAATGGGTGAATCCAGCTTTAGTTACTGACTCAGGTAATTTATGATGAATAATCTCTATTAAATATATAACACCTACAATTCCTCAAACACCAAAATACTGAAAAACAAACTTAATTTAAAAACATGTCGTCATAGTTGTAAATAAATAACAAAACGCAATTAATAATAATTCTGGCTGACAGAAACATACATACAAGAACGAGATAATGACTTGTTATAAGATTCATAATCAAATAAATTAAAAACAAAACTCCATATGACATTATATTTTTTTACACGTTAAAACCGAACTATTTAAACTATAAAAAAGCTTAACCGCAAACCCCCCCTAAGTTTTTATTCATTGAACTCTTAGCCGGTTCCTGTCAATAATTCTTAAACGTAAAATAATACGAGTATTTAAAATCGTTTCAGTTTTTTTTTTTTGTATGGAAAAAACAAATCTACTGCTGGTTGTGGAATTAAATCAAGAGTCAAAGATTAAAAATATATTTTCTATATAATACCTACTGACACAGAAAGTTATTCTTGAACTCGGCCTTATGAAAATGCGCTTCAAATAAATAAAAATAAATCTACTTTTTTTCTGGCAAATTAAAAACAATTTGCATGCAATAAAAACATACAGTCTCTTTTAGCATCTCAATGAAATAAATAAATATGTATGAAAATTAATAAAGCAATAAAAATGAGATCATCAATGACATGGGCAAAAAAAAAAAAAAAAAGAAAACAACAACCCACAAACAATTCAGACAGCTAATAAATAAATCCAACCAACCACTAACACAAACCTGTGTTAGATTTACACCCAAACTCAAAAATTATTTTGTCTGCTTTAACTTAAAAAACGAAAAACAAAAAAATTATCGCTGTACCGCACAAAAACCACATGAATAGCAAATTCTCAAATTTTTCCTCATTTTCTTGCTTCGTGAAACACGCATCATTGTCGTGTGGTTGTTGTGTTGTCTATCACTGCCACAGAAGCGACCAAACTTAAACTGAATTGAAGAAATATGTACAAATGCAAGTGTTAAAGGTGCGCTTACACGATAATACCATACCGAGCGTTTAGATTTCGTACAGCCAAACTATCCCCTGCGTCTCTAAAGAGATCAAAAGTCGACTTGCAAGCATTTTGCCGGTTAACGCGATTAGATTCTTAGAGTCAAAATGACATCATTAAATGGCCGAGTAAAATACAAAAACAAATAAAAGATCCAAAATCCACAGCTGCTGATTACAATTCTACAACATTTACAATAACAACCACAACATTTTCTCAGCCAATTTTTTAGTGTTTTTGTAATTATTTTCCAAAAATGTAACGTACTGTTTCTTTTAAAATACAACTCTGGTGTGAGGAGAATACATCGTTTTCTAAAGTGCTACAAGCGAACTGTAAACGCATACAATTCGCTTGTCAAATATTTTATACGCATTTGACGGCTACTGAATGCATTTTGCTTTTCCACCATAAATATTTCTTCATTCCACACAAATTTAAGTGCTTGTATTATCGTGTAAATGAACCCAGAACATGCGCTTCAACAAAAGTTAAGTTTTAGAAAGTAATAATTCTCAAAGTGGCTTCTTGTTAGTTTTTTTTAAACTTCTTTAAGTCAATTTGATTTCCTTTTTTTTTATAGAAAATTAATGCTATTTCATTGAAAGGGGGAGGGGGACTGTTCTGAAAATCATGTTTTATCAAAGTGATTACAAATCACCAGAGTTTTGTGACTTGTCGTCGACAACTTTTTCAAATCATTTAGTTGATTTCACAACTTTTAAATAAATTATTAAATGTGTTGTTTATCAACTTTTTTATGCTTTATTATTGCATATTTAAAATAGATATTTTAAAATTAAGAATATTCCCAGAGACTTTTTCTGCTACAAAAATGTATTTTGATTTTGTGATTCCAAAACAATCTAATTGTTTTCGGCACTTGAAAATCACATAGAATTTTTTTAGAACAGCAAAAACTTAAACGGGTGTTTCGAAAATCCAAAGTAATTTTCAGAACAAAACGAAATACTTGTTTTTTTTTTTGAAAAAAAAAAATTTTTTATTTATAGAAAAAATGTTTTAAATTTGCGAATTTATCAATGTCTATATAAGAGTGTACAAACACGTACAACGTGCCTTCAAAGTTGAATTTAATTGTTTTTAAAATTTATTCACTGCTATCTGTTATATATAATTATTTATATATATATATATATATATATATATATATATGTATATGTGTATATAGAAAAGGGGTGATTTTATACTTTTGCATAGAGAACAGAACAATTATTCGTATCGTGGTCATTCGATGTCTTGTGGAACAGTAAATGTTGCTACTGCAAATTTTCCTGTCTTGCAGCAAATTATGTTTTTTGTTGGCCCACAAGAAGTTAAAGTCCAGCAAACATATACGAGTATCTTAAAACTGTCGTTGTGGTTCTGGTAATAAATAATAGTTACCTAAATGAAAGCGTGTTTTTCCCCCCATCCAAGTGTAAGAAATTCGATATCCAAGTCCCTTCGTTTGAAATACATTAATACGTATGTATGTATGTAATAGAAAAATCTGTAAAAAATGTACTGCTGCATTTCATTTTGAACATTTTGTATTTCTTCATTATTGGTCGTTAACACTTCAAGGTTGGCATGAAACGAAAAGCAACGATTGCAAAGGAAAAGAAAGAAGTGAAAATTACACTATTGACATGTTGCGAAAAAAAACAAACATTAAGGAAATTGTGTCTGCAGCCCAAACGTTTGTTTGGCACGCGAACCCCTAAACGACCAGAAAACGGAACTGTGGTCAAAATGTAAGACTTTTGACTGACTTCCTCCCCAAAAAAAAATTTTTTATAAGACGAAAGTCTGAAAATATTGAATTTATACATTTTAGTTGCAAAACACATGGCATATAATTAATGTTTAATAAAACAATACTTTTTCATTCGTTTTACTTTCATTTATACTCGTAAGAAATTGAAAAGTGGCACCTCAGTTTTGCGTGACATTTAAAGTTTCAGTCCGCGTTTGAAAGTGACCAAATTACAAGTGGTTCTCCAATCTGCTGTTGTGTTGCGTAGCATTTGGCATGTCATTGTGTGACAATATATAGTTTCAAGTGATTTGTGCAGTTTCTGTCACATAATTTCATTATATGCATATAAATATGCTTTCCAGTGTTTGTCTAAATATGTACTCGTATATTTGTATGGCGCTTAACACTTTTGATTGATTTTTTCTTGTAGAAGTTTAAGGTATTCAACACAGAGCGAATGTTTGTACAGTGGACTTGCAATAGTGCGAATTTTTTATTTTTTTTTTGCTTCCTTTGACTGTCCACTTCTTTCTGCATCATGTCGTAAAAACAACGCAGGTATCCATTAATTTGTTCTTAGCTGTCCATTAAGCGACACTTGAAAGCACCTATAACAGCCTAAAGTTGCGTCTTCTATTTTCCTATAGTTCAACTGGTCGATTTAGATTATTTGCAGGGATAATAAAGTTGATTTTTCTGGTATTTTTTACGAAACACATATTGTAGGATGTAATTTAGAACACGAGACACAGGATGAAAACTCATACCAATTGACGACAATTATGCACCAACTGATGTCGATCACCGAATATCAAATAAATTTTAATTCGAGCTATAAAATAGCGAACGCAAATAAATTTGGCTCTTGCACTAGTGTAAATTCGCGGAAACTGAAATTGAGAGCGATGCTGTCGTTCAGGCAGGACCGGACAGTTCTGGAATAAAATGTTATTTTAAAGACTTCGCAGCGTACCCATTAATGCAGCTGCTATAAATTTGTTGTGAAATAAAATAGTATTATTTTTATTATAATTATTGATTATGACAAAAATATGGCACATGACAATAAAATGTTTCAGTTTGACATAATATGGTTGTCAACACCAAAGTATGTTTGACTGATATAATAATATGTTTACTTATACAAAATACTAGTATGACGTTAATCAATACTATGATTAATTAGTATTACTCTACTGTTAAACAAGATGAGGATATCGTTGTTTATAAAATATAACAATATATTATTAGCAACAACCATATAATTCCCCCCTTTGAACCAGTTAAATGTAACTATTATCTTTAAGCTGGGCATTTAATTTGTGAACCAAAATTTTGCAAAAGTATTCTTTGAATAGTTTAAATAATTTAAATAATAACAAAATGCAGTCTTGCGATCTTCAACAAATTGAGAACATCTGCATTTGCGACTCTTACGTGCTGAACTTTTGGAATAAATTATAATATTTATTTGTTTTTTTTTTTGCAGTCCCAAGTTTATGCACAAAGAGGTGCTTTAGTTAATTGGCACCTTTTAAAAGGCGTTTAAGAGGATATATTTTACTCGAATTGCTTGCTGTTATGATGAACATGTAAACGGTTTAATTAAAAATTAAAATTTGTTAAAAATACGAATATTATTAAATGGAGTTAATTTTAAGGGAAAGGATTATGTTTAAAGTAGTTTAGTCGGAAAAATGTTATATACAAACATGTATTTGTTTGTACCTTAATTGTAAACACTTATCTTACATTCTGTACACAATACAAGAAGAAATTTTCATAACAACTATGAGCAAAAATTGCAAAAGTCCCTGATATACCAGTAATGATTTTGACTTTGATACAAGTATATTCTTCATAAAAATTAACAATTTCAATATCACAGCCAAATGCTTATGAAATGCTACAAAACATTCTCTATTTTCCCAATTTTGGCTAATTATCCATTCTTTGTAGTTCTAGTTTTTCCTAAGAGAATTTTACAACACAAACAAAACACAAATTTGTGCCAATGAACCTGAAAAGAACATTAAGAGTATAGAGAAACTTCATAAAAAAGGCAACACAATGACAAAACATTATAAAAGAAAAACACAGGATAACTTCGCTAATACTAGAGGGTTTTTCAATAAGGGCTGTTAGATGTTGAGACGGAATAAAGCAAACCTTGTGAGAGTTATTAAGGAAATTTTGTATGTAAATATTTGAAAGGGCAGCACGTGTCATGAGATATGAAAGATACGCCACAGCTTCCTACGCTGTTACGGTTCAATTTTCAAGAACTCTGCCCAGTTGGTTTGCACTAAAGAACGCTGACTTTGATAACAAAGTTTTATGATTTGCACGGCCTACCTACCAATCGTTTAACTTTGTCAGAGTGCTTCGACATCAGTCATCAATTTGTTGTTCGTTATTTTAAAATATACAATATGTGTATAATGATGAATAAAACAATTTTGAAAACAATAACACACTGTGTGTGCCAACCATATGCATTGCTCTGATAACTATAATATAATATTCCAAAATATCCAAAATTTCTTTCCTACTTAAAAACCTAGAGCAACCCAACCCAATCTGATTTTGCTTACGATTTTCGTATTGAAAAAAACAAATAAAAGTAGAATTTAGGTCGTAAATATGATGAAATGAATGACCAAATCTGTGAGAGTAATAATTGTGGCTTGGTTAACTGGGTGGCAGCGCCAAAGGGTCTTGGAAAACGAATACAAACACGCACACGACTTCTTTTTTTTTTTTTTTATTAAAAAGGGGAACGTACCACAAAAGGAAAGAAAACATGTAGACAATAAATTTTCGGGGCAAACAAAAGAAAAGAATTAGATACGGACAGGCAGACAAAAACACTTAGATAAATTACACAAGGAGGGGGAGAGTTTACAAAATTTATAAGACATAAAAGCCGAATTTGTTTCTTATCCTATTCCTCCAACACATGAAAATAAATCACGTGTATTTTAACGACGTAAATTCGAGTGGCAAGTGGCTGGCAAATTCAAGTGGATTATGTGTGCGAATTTTTATATTTTAATTGTCCTCCCGAATATCAATAGTTTAAAAGTAGAACTCTCGTTTGTGCAATTAGCGAATATTGAACACAATCCGGGATTTGGCCGAATTCGAATTTGCTGTGAAATCGCCTTAAAAGCCGTAAATTTTTAGAAAAGTCATGATGATGGATTTTCCAAAAACAAACAACTACAGCTAAAAAATAATTTGTCAAACATTTTGCCAAATCAGCGAATTTTATGTCTGAATGCAAAATTAATTTCGTGTAAAATTAATTTCGCTGAATCAAAAAATATTTTTTTTTTTTTTTGCAAAAATGATAAAATTTAAATTCATGTGTATAAATTTGTGTTCACATTTTATGGTGGCTGAGACAACATGTTTTTTTTTTTTTTTGAATCAAATAGTGCAATAAATCTTTAAGAAGGAGGATCTGTGATAGAGAGATCGTTTAATTGGCTACTCTCGCAGGTAACTCCAGCTGCGAACATTATATAGGGGCAGCCTGTCCCTCTTAAGCACCAAAAACTAGAAACTTAAGCCCATCGACACTAACCCCTACCAGGATTAAAGAACTTTTCCCTATCACCTACTTTCATTTCAAACAAATCCTTCATCAATAGGGGTTTACACTCTATGAATTTGTGTGTTATATTCTGAAGGGAAAAAAACAAAATATTTGTTGAATATAAAACATAAAATGTTGCCGACGAAAGAGTCAATTAAAAAAACGGGGGTTTCTCTGTTGTGAGTGTGTAAAAGCCTTAATACTTACATTCAAAAGGTGTTGCAGGACAATAGTTCTGAATTTGTTTGGCAATATTTGGGAATTTTTCAATTTGCTTAGACTTTTTTTTCAGACAGCAAAAAGCATGACTTTTCGCAAATAACACCTTTTCTCACTTTTTATTATCGTTCACACGCCTTGTGGGTCGGTCCTCTTTGATCGGCACTCAAAGGATACGGCGTAAAACACGTGAGCTAAATTATACCTTCAGGGACACTTAGTTAATTATTAATTATTTCTTCTGATAAATGTTTGTTACTTTTCTTTTTTTCAATGTTACAAAAAAAAAGAAAAAGAAGAAGAAAATTCAAATTCGTAGATAAAGATTCGTTAAAATATTTTCTTTCCAATATGAAAAATTAGTCGTTGTGCACTTCACTGTCTTTCCGAAATAATTTTGAAATTTTTGTTAAAGAAAGTAAAAAAGCAGAAGAACCACCAACAAAAACAACAATATTTTATTATTAAACGGAAATTTTTTTAGTTCATTTGATTTTAAACAGAGCGAATCATTAAGATACTTTCATTCGTTGATTTCTATTTGATTAATAAAACACAAAATTTTCGTCGAATTCTCCTTCGGGGCGTACGAGTGTAGCGAACCGTTCGAAAGCGCTGTTAAATTGCAACTGCTGGTAAATAAGTTCTGTTTTCTTCGATTTGCGTCTTGTCACACAATTCGCCTGCCAGTGCTTTGAAAGCTTTATTCAACGTTGGCCGAAAGCTTTCATTGTTTAAATTAAACACACTTTGTGAAGGTGTTTCTGGTTTTGTGTTTTAACAGCAGGTGGGGGGGGGGGGGGGGGCTCTGTTAGGCGCTTTCGTTTGCGGTTCTGTTAAGTTGATTAGAACGCCGTTAGCGTTATTAAATAAATCCCACCATTATTTGGGATTTGTTTGTTTTTGCTGTCTTTCCTCCCCTCCCCTCCCCTCCCACCACTCCATAGTGTTCAAGCAATTGCATTTAATTTAAATGCTGCAGATTGCCTTTTCAACAGGCACAACCATCATTAGACAAAATGATGCAGATTTGTGTTTATTTGCTGGGCATTCATATATATCGCCAACTGGAACGCCAGACGCCTTAACTCTGCAAATAAAATTTGGTAGTAGTGTCAGATTTGTTTGACATTTAGAGTGTGTCTTTATGTTCGAACAATGTGTGATCATCACGCACATGATTTGTTTTTCTAATTAAAGAATATTCGTGAACTTCGGCTGGTGGCTGTTGAACGGGGTCAATTTTTGGCCAAACAGATGTACTAAATGAGTTCATACGTTCCAAACGACAAAACAAAATCAATTGTATTAATTAAGTGACATCAACTAGCCAGCGATCAATAAAGCCAGAGTAGTAGTCTTCCTTTTATGTCATTTCTCTTTGAAAAACAAAAAAAAAAAGACGCCAAACCTTGATCGGTGATGTCACCTGTCCGTTGATCGGTGTAAGAGCCTTCACTTGCAGGAACACGGTGTCTAAATGATGTCACTTGCTGTTGTTTTCTTAACTCTTTCAACTGTCTTTAAGGTTTTAACAAAACTTTTAAATGTCACTTTGATTGTTGTGATTGTGGATTTGTGCTCGTTATTGACTTCAAGTTTGCGTGTAATTCAATTAAAAATTTACATATTTAGTTTTTACGGCATTTCTGTAGGTTATTGCAAAGAGAAACCCATTTACGATTGTTCTGTTATTGTAAAATTATTTAATGTGACAGACATGCTCTTCCGTTTCCATGTTTAATAATAATTTTTTCTTAATTATTTTTGATTGGTTGCGTTTTTGGGCACCCACTCACCTGATTTTCAATGATCAAATTAAGAGGTCTCACAGAGTTTGTTTGTTTTTAATTGCCAAATATATACAAACTAAAACTGGTTTTGTAATTGGTGATTTTTAGTTTGTTAAAAACAAAAGGGTCTTCCATTAAGCGCTGCTCAAGTTTAAATTTAAATAAAACTTAGTGGGTCTGTATGTCATCGCAATTGTTTGTACGTTTGAAAGTCTGACACGCATCTGAAACTTGTAATTTTCCATGACTGACATTCAAATTTACAGTTAGTATGACAGATGGCGTGGTCGCTGCGGCTTATTCGCCTGCACCTGCCGCTTAAGAACGACCGGGCGAGTTCATTTCACTTACTTGCCGATAGCAAATGATGCCCTTAAAACGCCGTGTTCTTGAAAACACTTGTCGTTGGTGTCAATAGTATGCGATTGGGTGCAAAAGAAGGCCATCACAAGTTGTTTTGGAATCGCCGCAAATTTGATGTACTCCTTCATCCAGTGTTAAAGATAATTTCATGAAAATAAAGTTAATTTTCCAAGTGTTGCCGGCCCTCCTCACAACGAACACACATCGCTGTCTTTGTGAAAGTTTAACTAGTCATGAGCGACACTACATCAGAAGCAGCAGAGATATTCTTTTGGCACGCCTTGTCTTTCACTTCAATTTTTCCACCATCTCCTGTAAAAAGCTCCATTCATAGAAATATTATAATGACCATCAAAATGGGCGAAGCACGCGGAACGTGGACTATAAACTGTCAAGGTGGGCAAGACCCTGTGTATTGCATTGATGACGCATCTGGAAGCCGTATCGCCATCATCATTCTCGTAACATCTACGACCAAATAGAAGAAATTTTGCTGCCGTTTATTGACCAAAATTGGCGAATTGTTTTAAATTTGTGTTGGCTTTTAATTTGGAAATTTATTGCTTTTAATTAACAAAAAAAATATATATATAAATATTTTTTGTATTCTCGAATATTTAAATTGTTACTGCTAATAAAATTGTTAGAAATGTTAAATTGTTGGTGTCGCTGGGAAAATACACGATTTTTCATACAACTTTTATTTTCAGCTAAATCACAGTGGGCGTCAACCACTCATTTTTTATGGCTCATTGATTTGTTTCTGCGTTTTGTGCTTGTGTTTGCTTTTATTTATTTATTACAAGCGATCGCAAACGTGTGTCAAGACTTGTTTCTGATCATTGTAATTATTATATTTTTCTGTGCCTACAATTTAAATGTAACAGTTTCGTATTAGTGTCAATCTGTTGCCTTGAAAAGTTAATGTTTTTTTTTTTTGTTTGTTTTCATTCTTATTTATTTGTTTATTCTAATTTTTCATGGTTGATAAATTTTTTTTTAAGAATATCGTATCGCTCCTCAAAGCTGGCTGTGATATGATTATTAATGTTTTGTACATTTCACCGCCACCTTAAAGAGGGACACAATTTCCACGCTGTTGGTTTCTATTCGTTTAACAAACTGAACACTTGTTTTGTTCTTACCGATCAAGGGGCTTGTGATCTAACCGACCAATAACTTTGCATTATTCTAATCGTTTGCTCGCTATTCGTTTCTAATAAAAATTAGCTGGCTGGTGAATTTACAACTGGCCACAATTCAGAATGAATCGCCCAAGACATCTTTAACATTTCGCAACGCTTAGGGTTTTTTTTTTTTTAGAGTATCGCACTATATTTTAGAAGCCCCAAATGGCGTTTTAAACTTTAAACATGGACGCGTGGCAGGTTTAGATTTTTTACATATGAACTTTTTGGCAAAAGGCCAACTAACGAGCCCAGCGAATTTCTGCTGTCCTGTTGTTTAGTGAAGCGTGTGCCAAGTGTTGCAGGCGACAAGTTCTAGCCTATAGTACGTGTGAGGCAGGACTTTTCAATCACTACTTTCCAGGTAGTTTTTACAGGAGTTTACACATGTGTTTTTGTAATGGATTATTACGGTTTCATGTTTGGTCGAATTTTCTGTCATCGTCTGGCCCGATTTCAGCAGCTCATATTAGATATTAGCCGTTGGTTGCCCGCAAATGCCAAACTTTTGTTGGCGGCCGGCAAAATTTTTCTTGCCACCCGGTGCGACCACTTGGATCTATTTTTCATTGCTACCAATAATTCGGTACAAAAATGATTTTCTTTTATAGCGCCCCAGTATCACTTCTGCCATACAAAATTTGCCTTTTCAGATCATTCGTCTGCTGTTCGTATGGCAACCAATTGCGCTGCCCTTAATTGAATCCTGTTGCTCGCACACCCTGCCAAATAATATACTTATAAAATTAACAAAAATTAAGACAAATTTTCTGAAAACTGAAATTTTTAGCCTGTTTTCCCCAGAACTTTCCCAGAGAAAAAAACTCCGTTTGTTTCCTTTTTGTATAAATTATTTATAAACTTATAAGTTGTTTTTTTGTTAATAAATCTTAATTGCTTCTCAACTTAAGGCTAATTTTTGGTTTTTATGAGTTTTGTAATATTTAGTTAAGCTTTTATTTGTTTTGTTGTAATTTATAGAATATCACCATTTAATTTCATTTAAATCATACAGAATTTTGTGAATGCAAAACATACGAATAAATGTGTGTGTGTGTGTTTCCTTGCAAATGTCGTTCTGCACTGAAATAAGCCATTAAATAATTTCATCAATAAAGAATTATGTTTTCTTTGTTGTTGTTGGAGATAATTTAAGCATTTAAGAAATTATTTTTCACATTCATAAATGGGGTTGTCTGAAATAGTTTGATTACATGATTTGCATAATTCTGTAAATGCATTTCATTTTCCTACACTTACGAATTAATTTAATTATACATTTTATTAATTTAGTTACAAAAGTCTTATAAAAAACAAGAATACGAATAATAATAAAATTGGTCACCTTTTTCATGTTGCATGACATGGCGTGAACATGACTTTCGCTTATTTGTGTTTTTATGATCTTTTGAAACCTTCAATTAGTTTTTGTTCGTATTCACAGATATTATTAATGGCAGTCACATACAACTAGTTACTTTGTCAGCTGACGTTTAAATACCTATCGGCTAAGTGAATACCCATAATGTTTTGTCTACATAGAAAGTTAGATGTGGCTACAGTTGAAGGTTTTGTTCTAAACTGAAAAGGCATTTCTAAAGTAAAGTTCTCTGTTCTATTGTACACATGAAAAACGTATGACTTCTGCTCGTGTTCGTTAATATTTATGGTTAATTGTTATTTTATTACATAATTTTTTATGCGATATGTGCAAAATATTTGTTTGTTTTGTTATTTTATATGTTCAGAGCCGGTTGTTTTTCTACTACAAAACTGAGTTTATGCCGAAGTAGTCCTTGCAGCTCCAGCTATTTGAGTCTTTACATAAATAAAATGCATTGGAACCAACATTACACGACTTATAGCCAAAAACTCATAAGAACTGCAAGCAGAACTGTCAAAGTGCCGTAATTTTTGTCCAAAAAAAACTTCTAAAGCGGAATCAGACAAATACAGGAAAGTTTTTAAAAGTCAGCAAAAACTACAGGAAACAAAATTGGCCAAACAGGAATGTTCTAAAAATCATGTGATTTCCAGACACATGTCGTTGAAAATGCCAACCTTTTTTTGATTTATGCTTTTCGAAAACGCAAAAAAAAACAGCCCTTTGTTTTGATATTTTAGTTTATTGAACAAAATCACAATAGAAAAAAATAATTCTCCACTAAAAACTGTGTCTTCAGTTCTTTCCTTAAATTAATGCATTAATTCATATAAAATAAATTATTTTACATAAGACATACATTTACATTTACTTATTTATTAAGGTAATGAATTATAAAGCTGAAAATAATGTATCTGTATAAAAACAACAATGTGATTTCAAATTGATTGCAAATCGCAAAAATCGAAAGTGTTTTTTTTTTTGGTGTCTGCCAGGCACCGTCATCAAAAAGTGATTTGCAGAATAGGTGTGAACATTTCTCAAATTTAGGCAAATTCTTTGGTTTCTAATACGAAATACACATTCTTTTCGTGGATCGAAACACATTCCCGAAGGCAACGAATTTGTGGTCCTAAAACGTCGATCTTATTTATGAGCAACAAATTGTTTAATCTTTGGGTAATTAAGCGAGAAATGCAATTGAACGAATTCGTCTAATTACTTCCATGTGGTAATTATAAGAAATTCGAATACTTTAAAATTAAATTTCGCCTGCAACAAAGTCGCCGTGGAAAGTTGCTTATAAAAAGTTAGTTTTCTTGCTGATTTTGTGGCCGCCATATGAAATATGAAGTGTTTTTTTTCATAGATTCAATAAAATTGTTTTATTTATTAAATAAAATTGGCTCCTATTTTTGCTCCAAGTATGAACATATTCAACTGGCGTATTTTAGGTGTTTTTCCCCAATATAGTGTTTGAAACTTAAAAATATCGTTATATAGTTTTCTCCTAAGTCAAGTGTTTTCTGTAGTTTATTTAAATTTTCTGAAAACTCAACTTTGAAAAGATTGGTGTTACTACTTTTCTATGTTAAAGTAGCGATATGTTTTAGGCCTTGCAAAGGAATACTGCGGACAATTTAAAATAATTTTGCTTGCAACTATCTCTGACCTGGAAATTTATTACGAATAGAAAAGGAACTTGATTTGTATTTTCTTAAGATCAGTTTTAGTTACACTCTGGTACGTCTTTAGCGAAAAAAGAAGCACTTCAAAAAACTCTTCAAAAAGTCTGCTGAAAAAAAACATATTGTATCAATTTCTTTCCTCCTCGGTTTTTGCAACGGGGATTTGTTGCCAGAAAATCAACATTTTATTGTAACAAATAAAAAGAACATAAAACAGTTTACAAATTTTTAAATTTCTTTTTATTTAATAATTATTTTTATAAAAAATTATATTTAATACAGCTTAAGAATATATAAATTATAAAAAAAAAAAAAAATTTAAGAAACATGATTTTCTTTAAAGTGATTTTATTATTCTTTCGGTTGCTTATTTTTCCAAGTTTTTGTTAAAATTTAAAAATGAAATAATATAACAAAAACTTTTTTTTATTAAATTAAAAAAAAACCAAACAATAATAAAGCGAAGGGAAAAATTCTTATTTGATATGATTCATTCTAAAATGTTGAAATTAATCTTGAGATAAAAACAAACAATCAGTAAAACATAAAAATAATAAAATTTAAATTGTTTTTTATTTCTTTTTGAGATTTTGTCTTATCATACTTAATTATAATAATTAAACATAAATCACAAAAATTAATTATAAAAAAGTGTTTGTTACTTTAACTAATATTAAAAAATTCAAAAATCATAAACAAGAGTAATTTAACTGAACTGACAAGTCAACTCAAAGGGAGAGTTTAAATAAATTATGTTCAGATAAAAACTGAGTCAAAAGCGAAAGATGTGGGACAGTTGGAGGTTGGAAATATTTTGAAAAATCAATTGATGGGCAGACAGACAAGATGGCAAAATAATGGCTGATGCACTGGCATAGTACGAACAAAGAAGAATCAGTGAATAGTGAGATTTTTTTAGTTAAACGAGCGCTCATAGAAGGCTAAGCAACGTCCTGTATTAGTTACTATTAAGAGGAAATAACAACAAAACTAGCAATAGCTTTGAGCTTAATGTTTAGACCCCAAAAAAAAAAAAGAACTGTATTTTATCCATCCAAAACAATCACCATGTTCTGAAAAAATTGTATTGCCTACACTTAGTGTTTTCGATTTGAAAAACACAAGCAATCGTTTTGATCAAATGAAAACTCTAATCGCAAGTGAATTTTACTTTGAAGAAGAGAAAATTGAATAAAGCCCGTTTGAATTTAATACGTTTTAGTTTCTATTTGAAGACAGTTTTACAAAACATTTCTTCACCACTTTAATGAAAAAATTTGCAATTCGACAATGAGCACAACTTGTTGTGTTTTGCACGAACGTAAAGCTCTGGCCATACAATGTCGAATACTTTAAAACAAGTGGCTTTACCTGCAGTTGGAAGGGAAGAAACTCCTAAATGCCAATAAAACTCATAAAGTGCGCAACTTCTTTTCGCCAAAATAACTACTTTCCCATCAATTTTGCGTGACATCCTTCTGAAAGCTGTTTTACTTGGGAAAAGTTTTGATTTCTTCGATATTCATAAATGTTGGCTCCAACATTTTTAATAAATTATGTATTTAACATTTTGCTAAAACTAAATTTGTTGAAAAGCACATTAAATATTTCCTTGCTTTAATATTTTTGCAAATATGTTTTGCGACAGTTTTGCTCAATATTTTTGTATCAAAAAGGTATAAAAGCAAATACATTTATAGTTTATTTATAGTTTTAACTAATTTCTTACACAAATATGTATGTATTTATGTATGTATGTAGTTTCTTTCATTGTTTTAATGTACTGTTAAATATTTGTAAAAGAATCGAATTTCTTTTTTCTTTAGAATATATGATTTTTCTTTTAAGTTTAAATAGACTACATGTTGTTACATAATTTAATCAGTTTTGCTCTTAAACACTATTTACATACGGTTTTAACTTGTTGTGAATTGTAATTCAAGTTCGTTTTACATTTAATGACATTTTTTTTATATTGTAAATCAAAATAATTTGCTGCAACAACAAAATGTTGTTGCCCTATAAAAAAAGTTCAATTTACATAAAGCAAAATGGAGGGGGAGAAAAATCATAAATTACACTAACAGAGTAGTTTTCTTACAATTTTGTTTAGGTTGTCAAATTTTTTATCGCTCATGTCATATATGTAAGTAAGGAAAGTTGTATACTTTTATTAAATATAATATACTGATAACTTGGTTTTTTCTTTTTCATTATTATTACATATATTATTGTAATTTATTTGTAATTTATATCTAATAATAAATTTAACTTCATCAGTGCTTGTATATTGGCATTTATATTAATAAATAATATATTGTTATGATTATTTATAATTTCCTTGAATGAATTACCTTTTTTTTTTTAATCAACTTATTTAAGCTTAATATATTTTTTCTTTCAGTGTGGCTTCAGAGCGATCGGATAAGTTAAGAGACAAGAATTTGAGTAAAGTTTAATCGGTGAGTGTTTGTGCGACTAAAGCCAGTTGCTCTTTCAGCACACGGAATGACGGACGATCTTCAGGACCATGAGACCAGCATTTTTTCATGACCTGCAATAAGGTAAGTTTTTTCTTTTATAATATTTCGCAAATATTAATACAATTCAGGGACATATCACACAGAGCTGCATATTTTTATACTTCAACAAGCGCAAAGAAATACCAAAAAGTTTTACGGTATGAAATAATATTTTTAGCAGAAAAAAAAAACATTAGTTCCGATTTCATACGGATTGAATTCCGCTTGCGAACAGAACTGAACTTTGAGGCATGGCTGTTAAAGACAATTTCAATTCAGTTTTAGTCATATGTATGTGTCCATGTCACACATGTCCTCCAAATGTTTCAAATAAATAAATTGTATTTAGTTTGTAGTGAAAAATTAAATTACTTACATCGTAAATTTCTTTAGCACATGACTTTGGTTTTTCTAAAATAATACCGCGTTGAACACGTTCCACAACTTCGGTATTCTTTAGACGGCCATAAGGCATTTTGCCGCAAGTGAACACTTCCCACATAAGAACACCTGGTCAAGAAAATTTTAGTTATTGAAAATAGTGTTTTTGCATTTGAAAATAAAAAAAAATAAAAAAATCCCACCATAAGCCCACACGTCCGATTTAGAGGAGAAACGTGTGTAGTTTAATACTTCCGGAGGTGCCCATTTAATAGGAAATTTGGTACCGCCAGAACTAGTATACTGATCATCTAAGACATAACGAGCCAAACCAAAATCGGCCACTTTCACAACATTTTCCGAACCCACCAAACAATTACGAGCAGCCAAATCGCGATGTATATAATTGTGACGCTCCAAGTAGGCCATGCCTTTGGAGACCTGAGAATAAAGTGTACATTTTATGAAAACATTTAGCTGCCTGAAGAAAATACTAACCTGTATACACATATCGAGCAAGAGGCCCATATTACCGATCAATGTGGTCTCGTGGCGTCTTAGATAATTTAACAACGAGCCGTGCTTCATGTATTCGGTGACTATATAAATAGGACGATGTTTGGAACAGACACCATATAATTGCACCAAATTTGGATGTTGCAATTTGGTCATGACTTTGGCCTCCTCAATGAAATCATCTTCGGACATGGTGCCCTCCTTCATCATTTTAACGGCCGTATCAATCGAACCGCGCCATTTGCCGCGGCGTACAACACCAAACTGGCCAGAACCAAGTTCCTCCATTAGCATCAGTTCCATGGGATGTATTTCCCATTTATCTGAAAAGTTTTTTTTTTTTTCATAATTTATGAGTTGTTGGAAAAATTTCAAAGAACTAGAATTTTCATTTACCATGTGATAAACCGGCTGTAGGTGGTACTGGACGATCGCATGGCGATGATTTCAAGCGACACGCTAGACCGCCTGAATTGTGTCGATGGTAATTGATCAGATCCGGTATGGTTTCGCAGCAATGTTTTTCACTTAAATAATATTCTCCGCGAGCATTTTGTTTAATATGATAATGTTTAACATGTGATTGCGGACTGAAAACAAGGCAATTGAAAGAGGTGTCGGTCGGTCGTCAGTTGTAAGTCAAGTATAATTAAAAAGGTTTTGCTCAAACAAACTTTTAATTAAGTTTCTATTTAAACAATTATACTTACACTTTGGTATGCAGCGAAAGAGTGTATAAACCTTTAGTTGATGATTTACGCACCACAAAACAGCCTTCTTTATCACCCTGTTTCAGCAAAGACTCGGCCCGTTGGCGTGACATATCGCCCACGTACCATCTGTATGTAAGCGGTAGAATTTTATATTTACAATAATTTCGTATTTAGTACAAGGCTGATACAGAACATTGACAAATAAGAAATGTTTTAGCATTAATGGTTTTATAAACTTAAACTATATAAAACTATAAAAATATCAATTATGGTCTGTCGAGTTTCTACATTGGACAGATCTGGAATAGCCGATAACTGAGCGCTCAAAAACGTACGTTCGATATCGCAGTAAAAATAAAATCTATATTTTAGCGTCCATTTAATTTGCAGTTTTTCGAACTAAGAGAAAAGCGTGTGTTACGTACGTACTCCACGATTTAAATATTCAAAAACAGACAGTTTTTGTTTCGTGTTTACATCGAATACCTAGAATTTGAATATCCTTTCTTGTTACATTAGATAAGAAATATGTAGTTCGGAGACAACAAATTGCCTTTCTGTGACAACTCTTTCGAAGAGCGTCATTTTTAAAACAGCCAGTCTAAAGCTTTTTACACATTTTACGATCTCTCTAAGATGTAAAAAATGTATGTTTGGAAAATGTATGAGTTCACACAAGAACTCTGAAGGAGCAGTGAGAAAACGAGTCTTATAGAAACAACCTGCAGGGGCAGATACCTTAACCATGGATATGAATTATATAATTACTCACTCATATCTTTCTAGGCCCAACAAAGCTTTGGGTTTGACATAATTACTGGGTATGTAGCCAACATTACCCATCGCATCTTTAACTTTCCACCAGTGCTCCTGAGAATCATCGATTACTTCGTACTCAGCATTCTGAAAAACAGAACAGCAAGAAAAGCTTAAATAAAACACGAATTGCTATAGAACAAGTAAAGCCAGCCAACCTTTTCCAATGACAAGTCCCCTCCCTCAATTGCCTTGAAGGGATACAAAGCCACGACAATCTTAACAAAGTGAGAATTGTCCTAGAAAAAAATTAATAAAATATTTTTCCAATTGAGAAAAGAATCAAAAATTTACCTTAGCTTTTGAATTTGGTGTTCCTGGAGTTGGTATACCACCTGGCATTGTGTTATCCAATAATGAACCGTTACCGTTTAGCAAAGTAGGCGACTGCTTAAATGTGGAAACCGATGACTGTTGAACGTGGTGAAATAATTATATGTGACGCTGTGACGCTCATTCAAATAAGTACGAGTACTAACCTGTGGGTGTAGGGAGGTGGGCGTTGAACTTCCTAAACTGCCAGAGCTGTTATGGTGCAAACTAAATTGACTGGTTGAGGTGGAGTTATTTGGACTAATGCTGCGTTGTGAAATCTGAGCGGGAGAACTGCCGGTGCCTAAAAATGTAGAAGAAACAAAATTAAAGTAATTAAATCAATCAGGTTTCTGTTATTCTGAAATGAAAGTTTAAATTTGATTGGATGTCGAAGGAGTTTGATGCTTTTTCGATTTTTTTTATTGTCTTGCACTACAGGGACAAGGCATGAAAATCGGTTTGTGGTACTTTTTGTGTTTCGCTCTTAGTTGTTACAGCAAAAGTTTGATTTGTGATGAAATTTTCGTGCCAAAGTGTCAAATGCCTTTTTTTTCTCTTTTTTTTTTGGAATTCTAAGTGCTCGAAAATTTTTTTCTTTTTGCTAATTTGTTTACTTTTATTTGAACATGGACTGGGAAGAGCAAAGTTTTCTTAAGGGGAAAATTTTCTTATTCTGGAAGCGTGACTGTTTACTCTTCCCTTATTCCCTTATTTCTTTACAAGAGGGCCTCGAATGCGTTTTGCCAATTTTTATTTTGAAGTGGTAAAATTTATTCCCTTTTTGGATTTTTTATTTTTGTTCCCCGAACATTTTTATGGGAAAAGTAGTCGTGATATTTTGGTAATGGAAAAATAGAATTTTATTTTCCAGTTTCAATTTTAATATTTTGAAAACTATTTCGTTTAATAGAACGCCAGCAAACAGCTGCTGTGCCACACCAGCTTCCAAATCTAAACAGGAAGGGGCAGTTTTAATCGCTGCCAACCAACAAAAGACTAAAGCCTTGAGTTTTGAGTTGGAACAAATTTAGTTCGTTGTATAGTGATGAAATGGTTGAGAGTTTCTTTTTCTTTTTTTTTTTTTTTTGCTACGATTGGTAATAAATTTTCTCCAGTTTGATGTGTGTTTAGAGATAGTCTGTTTTTTAGTTCGGACATAAATTTGTTTCCTCATAATCACGTTGGCCAATTCTTTTACTGTTCGTATGAATTATTTCCTAATAAAACAATAGTTTGGCAAATTTTAAATCAATGGGAATTGGTGCGAATTTGGTTGAAATTGATTAAAATAAGTTCGTGCAAAAAAAAAAAAATTAGATTAAAATCTACATGTAGAGAAACTTTTGATGGACTTAATTAGTAGCATTAATTTAAAGTCGATAAATGAACTAAATAAACATTTGAAAATGTTGCTATTGAAAAAGAGCCTTGAAATCGAAGCACTAAAAGAAAATTTTAGCACTTGATAACTTTTGTATTTATTGTTTAATAAGTCTTAAATTAACCCATTATTAGTTCTCTTATTTTTTAAAGGTTAAATAATTGTTTTCTTCTCGTTTCACTGCCATTGATTGCAGTGTTAATCGTATGATTTAATGGATGCTTTCAAGTGCCTGCCCTCAAATGAGTTCCAACCTTGTTGGTACTTTTTTTTTTTTTTTTTTTTTTTTTTTGTATGGCATAAATTTAATTTTAATTGCAAGATGTTGAAAAATACGAGTATATTTTATATTGTTAAAACCAAAAAAATATACTCGTATGCAGCTGTTTTTTATGTGTTTTCCAGCTGTCTATATGCCAACATTTCATAGGTGCTATTCTACTCAATACGTCAGTAGTTTTAAAGCGATTAAATAATTTGAATGTTTGTTATTTTCGTTTCTTCTTTAAAGATTTTTAAGGAAGTTATTTAAAAAACCCCTCAAGTTGATGTCATAAATCACAGAAATTAAATTTAATCTTTCTTTTATTCAAATTTACGAGTAAAACACTAAAACAATGCGGATTTCTGTGTAAGACATTAATTTAATAAGCCGATTAAAAACAAATTACCAATTTTCGAAATAATTTCTTAAATTATGAATTATGCGTAATTTGATTTGTGTTAATTAAGCCTATAACTTTGTTTTCATAAAACGAAAAATGTGCCGTTGTTTTCGGGAAAGTTATCGGCGGTTTAGTGGCCGCCTGCGATATCGTCATTTCTAAGTAAATGGTTTTTATAAACTGCAATATGTACATCCTTTTACGAACATTTTATCACATAAAATTGAGGTGTTAAACCGCTTACGCCCAAAGCAAACAGTCTACTGCTCAAAACTTTCACGAAAAACCTTCCCACAGAAACCGACATTTTAATGCCTTAAACAAACAGTGAATGGCTGAGAAGTATTTTTGTAAAGCCAAATCAAATATAAAATTAATTTTCCTAAATTAAAGAAAAATGCACAAAAATTTGTTTTAAAACAAATCGTCTACCATTTGCATTTTTCACTCCTTTTTATTACCAGTGAATGCGTAAATTTCAGCACTTGTGTTTAAACAGACAATTTTTAATTGCGGCCGCAAACCAATTTCATATTCAACCACGTCTGTCGTCTACGTTTCAGACAATTTCTGCTTAAGTTTTTCTACGCCTGCAACTTCTGTGTTGAACAGCGGGAGAAAAATCGTTATTGTTGCTTTTTTTAACTTCAGCACAATTATGTTGTATTTCGCCAAACTTGTTGGAACAAACATATCCCAGTAAAGATATGTATGTATGTAAGTATTTAGTTATGTTTTTTTTTATAAATTATGCATAAATGTATAAATATATGCGGCGGTTATTGTTGCTCGACTGCAGCATGATGTGAATCTTAAGTGCTGAAACTTTGCTAGAGTTCATTCACTTTGACGTATTAATTTATAAATGACGAGTATTAAAAGCGGGAAAAAACATTGAATTTTTTCTTGCTATCAAGGACGAATAAAGTAGGATTATACAATATATATATCCACTTGTAAAAGGAAAAATCAATGTTAAGATATGACAGGTTTGTGGCGAATGAAGAGCATAAAATAAAACGCACGAATGTTTGTTTGTACACTGAGAATATTGTTGTAAAACCAGATACTTGTGATCGAGGAGAACTCACCGCACCACAACAAACAAAACTCGACGAAATGCCAAGTATGTACATAATATGTGTTTGTTTTCTGTTCGCCGCTTATCGTCGAGGTAAGAGATTCTTTTATTTTAGATCTACAAAACTTGTGTTTTGTCCGTAGTGGATTTAGATTTCATTCACTCTAATTTTTCTTAAGCTATTGATACTAAAAGCTCGAATAAAAAATGCTAACCACAATATTTTAAGTTTTTAGAAAAGCCGTAAGTCAACTGCTAATTCTCTTCAAATTGTGTAAAACAGGCTTTAGCTGTTAAGAAATCATAATCATAGTCGATTTAAAGATGGTAAATTTTGCCGACTGCTCTTTATTTACCCAAAACTAAAATGATATAAGACCGAAGTACTCGCATGTAGAGTTCTTGCATGAGTGCATTTACGTCTCTATAGCGCCCTTGATCGCCACCAAACTGTTGCAAACAAACAACTATTTCTTGCGAATATTTCTGATATTTTTATTTTATAATGAAAGCAATCAGGTTTTTGTTAATTTTTTCACCCCCCCTTAAACAAAACTTGTCAATTTCTTGACCTTCTGGTATTAACGATAACAACTTTAGGCACCATAATTTAAACAAGTGCTGATCGATTTTTGTTTTTCATTTTGCTATAATTAAAGTGGATTAGACGACAAGTAAAATAAAAATAAAAAACCCTAATGATATCATTTAACACCGTCTGCTGCTGTATATTTGTATAGTTATTAAAGTAGTTTTTGAGAACTTATTATTTAACCAACAGCAACGAGTGCTAATTTATTTTGCAAATTTTATTTTGTATAAAATTTTGAAATTAATTAAATGAAAGAAAAAGCGGCTCAGATTTGTCATCTTACGATTATTTCTATTCACTATTTGTAAAACATTCTCTCAATTATGGGTTTGATACGAATAGTTGAGCGATCTGTTGATACAACTTTTGTAAAAAGAATCTGCAAATTTAAATCCCAAGGTTTGGCCACATGCAGTCAGTCCCGTTGCGAAGACAGTGGATGAAAATCATAAGCAATCGAATAAAACCACAATGGAATTAGTTGAGAGTTTCTCTAGTAGTTGGTATCGATGCGAAAATTGTTATTAGCCGTGCGGCAGATTTAAACGAAAAGAATGACTCAGATATGTGTGACATGCTTAGTTTTGTCACACTCTTAGCCTTAGCCATAAATCTTGCCAATTGAGTCTTTAGATTTGTGTGATATGACTGTCCTGCATGTTACTAATTCGAGGTCAGCTGAAGTCTTAAGACTTCGTCGATAAAGCCAATTGCATTTGCAATACCGCTAACAATACTATTGTCAAGTTTAGCCATATTTCTGAATAACCACGAAACATTCCATTGCAAGAATATTTGTCAGCTATTTTTTAGCGATAATTTTCATTTGTTGCTTGTGAATCGCCCGCCCAGTGTGCACTTAAATAGTCTTATGACATCTTATTGTTTCTTACGGTATTAAGTATTATAAATCACTTTATTTTCATTCACGGCCAACAAAAAATTACTTAATCTTTATTAGAAACACGTTTGCGCGCGTATTCTCTTCTTTTACCATTTAAAGCTGAAATCCGCCAGTGGGTGTTTTTTTTTTTTGTTTCTAATTTACAAAAAAATTTTCGTATGTTTAAAAAAATGAATTAAAATTTGACATCATTTTATCAATTTGAGAACAATGACAGGGAGTAATAAATTATTTTGTTAATAGTGCCGAAAAGCAGTAGATTTTTCTTCATTCGGTGCACAAAAGGAGTCGTTATTTTAAATAAATATTTAAACAATGAAGGTTGTAGTGCTTTATTTTAATATTAAAAGAAGCTGTTGTTCATTAATATTTATATTCGGTTTGTGGTTTTTTTTGTCGCAAGTTCATAAATGTCATCTTGATAATGTCAACAATTTTTTAAAATTGACTTTTTTTCCTCTTTCAAGTTTTATAACATCAAAATGCATACATATGTATGTTTTGCATGTATGTATGTATGTATGTATGTATGTATGTCTGCTGTTGAAGGCATTAATATTTCTTAAGAAGCCGTGCCAAATGCACATTATGAAGACTACAGTTGCAAGGTAATGAGTCTCCCCAGGTGTTTGCTCAACACATGTTAACATGGCTTTCAATGTTTGTAGCCAATGTTTAGATCTTTTGTTGTTGTTATGGGGTTTTGTCTTCATTTTGTTTATGACGTTTTGGTTAAGGTATTGCTTCCGACAGTCAAGGCATTAAATGAACTTTTGGGAATTTAAATAAAATTTTATGGATAAATAAAACATTCAAAATGTTATTATTTTAATCAAGAAAAACAAAAAACAAAATCTAATAACTTAAATGTCAGAACATGACTTAAACACTAAAATTAAACGTATCTATGAATGTACACGACTACATATCGTTATCTGAAATGCAAAAGGGCGTAACAACATATTTCAAAATTTTACAGGAGAGACAAAAAACTCCAAAAAATCAAAGATTACGAAGCTGGTATTGCAATTTCTTCAGTACAGCATTAAATTGCGATGATGCATTTATTTCGTAGAAAAAAAAATTTCTTTAATCGTCATTTTTATTAGTTGTGGGTTGCGCCCTTTTGGTTTAAGAAAAAACCAACTTTGTTGTTACGACCTTTTGATTTTCTTTAATAAAATGGTTGTTATTGACAGTAGGGCTGTAAAAATGTAGGAGGACATGTAATTCGATTTGCTCTACAATAATAAATGAAAAAACCCATTTTGAATTTTTTGGTTGTTACGCCCTTTTGCATTTCAGGTAACGATATGGATGTATATTTATATGGATGTATGTAACACGAGTACATCCCAATGCATGTTTGTAAGAGTCAGGTGTGTGTCTTAAGTCTTTGCCACTTTGTACTTTTTTAGCGCACTTGTGTCTTAAGTCTTTAGATTTTAATAAATTGACAAGGAAAAATTGAAGCTTTTTAATGCTGCCACAGCTAAATACTTTAAATGTTCTAAAATGCCATCAATTCCATGCCAAAAAACTATTAAAAGAAAACTTCATTTTTCTTTGCAGTGCAGGAGAACATTTAATGGAAGCTTAAGATTTAATTAAAACTGAACAATTGTTTTAAGCTAAACGAAAAAAATTCAAAAATAACTCTTGTGCCTGTTTAGAGGAATTAAAAGCAAAAATTTGGCACAAACAAAAATTATAAATTTTTTGCAGCGCATTTCTTTACAACTACTTTAGGCTCGTGTCTTTGAAAGACGAAAATAATCATTGACAATTATCAAGTTTATACAATAATTTGAAAAGGATTTAAAATTTTATTGAAAATTGCAAAATCATTTCATTTAGTTACATTCACTTTGCTCACATTTTATGGTTTCAAGCCAAATCCATTACATTTCTTTAATAAAGATTGCCTTAACAACTTTTTTCCAATTTTTCTTTTTTCTCCGTTTCGCAAAATCAAAAGTGTAATCCAGTTTTGTGTTTTTTCTTTTATCTTTCTTTTTCTGTCTATGTCTAAAAATATGCTTTTTAAACGGCGAATGCTTTTTAGAAAGTAAATTTTCCTTGTGTTTTGATTTGTTTTATTTTTCCTTCTCTTTAAAACTGGGCTTAAAACTTTTTTTTTTTTTGCTGTTAACAAACGAAACCCAAATAAAAAAGAAAATTTAAATACTTAATTTACTTTTTCTAATTGAAAAAATAAGTATTTTGTTAAAAAAAAAACTATACCAGACAAAATTTCTAATATTGTAATTTATTAAAGTGGCACAAATACGTGATAAATTGTTTCCTTAATTTTGTTTCTAATATTTGTGTATAACGTGGTAGCGTTTATTATTCAATAAAATAATATGTTGAAAGATTAACAGGCAGGAAAACATGATTGATTTTTAGTTGAAGAAAGAAAATATTACAGTTTTGTGAAAGATATTACAACGACGATAAGTGTGTTAACGCTCTTACAAGCAGTCGATATTATTAAGTTTTACGTTTAGGCAGACCTTTAGGCTGTAAAATCGGGCAAAAGTATGTTGCAAGACAACATAAACAAAACAATTAAAAAGAGTTTTGCTTTGTTGAATTGAAAATAGTTATTAAACTAAAACAAAACACAGACAGGAAACAATTCTGGGTTAGTAACTATCAGCCAAAGTTTAGTTACTTCAAGCTATTCGCTACTCTTAGGGGTTAATAGGGGTGATACAGCCGAAGCTACGTCTGTCGAATTGGCTGGCATTTAGTCAATCAAAGAATGCGTCATACATTAATATATAAATATGTGTGTATATAATTAAGTAATAATTTTGTTAATTGAAACATTTTTTGTTTGTTTTTGTTCATCTTATTCTTCTCAGAGTGCAGCCCACAATTAAAATAATATGCTTCACTGCCTACTGGCTTCATCAAATTGCCATTTGGTTTCAACAACCTTGACTTTCCTCTTTAGCTAAGAATTCAAGTCATAAAAACACAAAACATTTAAATAGAAAAAACAAAAACGTAAAATTTTTTTGGGAGAAAAAAAGTGAATGATTTATGATCACGAAAGTATTGGATGACTCAAACGTTTTTTTTTTTTTTTATAAAATTAGTTTTGATTTGAAATAACGGAGACTGAAATACAAAATAAAATTTAAATGCTTTTTTATTACCCTTCGAAAATTTGAGTCGACAAAACAAGAAGCAGTTTGACTACATGTCGGTCGGTCGGTGCTTTAAGAATGTTTCTTTCTTTTTTTTTTAATTCGACATAAAGTAAGAAAGCGATGGAATTGCATTTAATATTCAAAATATAATAGAATAAATGGCCACAGAATGGTTGGAATAACTAAAGCCGCATTAAATTTCTAGCTAATCGGGGAAAACCGGCCGTTTTTGTTGGTTTCGGAATCCTGATCTTATGTTTTTGTTAAATGCTGATGGTGGAGCGCCTATAGGAAATTATGTTGTTCTGGTTCTTTGAAATACTCGTATATGATTTTCTTCATCGTTGTTTATTTCGGAAACGCGAAACAAAACCTTTAAGTACGAGTACTTTGCTGTAATTAGCTGTTGCTAGAAGAATAAATCTAAGGGGAGAGGGGGGGCCAGTTAAAGATTTCGCGGCCACTTCAAGGCTCATTAGCATCCAATTACCTTCTTGTACTTAAAATGATATATATTTTTGCCATTCATTAATTTTTCTTTCGGTCTATATTTATTTCATTAATTACACGCAATCGTTTTTGTTGTCTGGTTAATCATTAATTATGACTTTTTCCACTCACTGTGACTGTTTCACGTCTGATGTGTTCGCTGCTAGTTAAGTCTAATGAGCATGAAGTGATCACGTTCTGAGCTGCTTTTGCTTGTCCAGCTTTATTTTGAACGAATAATAAGAACAAAATAAAACCGATATATTTTAATGGACTGTGTAAAAACTTTAATTTATAAAAGATACATCAAACGCTTATTAATTTCGATTATAGTATAATTATATTTATTATAGTAGTTGCTGTAAGTGCGGCGAATCTGTAATAATTATATACCTGTCCGCAGCCAAACATAAAAATGTTGTTTATTTAAATTTATTTATTTTACATATGTACAGGGTGTTTTTTTTAGAGGTATAGAACTTCGAATTGAAATAAAACACAAGAAAATCGTTTTAATGTCCATCAATTTGGCTTTATTGGAAGGATAATTTTATGCCATTAATGTTTAAATATGATTTCGGGCATGTGGCCGCCGCGGCTGGCTCGAATAAAGCCAATTCTACAGGTCCAATTTTTTATGGAAAAAAGTTGATGGACAAAGCTCCAATTGCTGTGCACGGTGGCGAATCGATTCATTCGGGTCCTCTTCAACACTTTGCTCTACAGCGGCAATTGTTTCTTCGGTGCGCACTGTTCGACGTCTCTGCGGATGCGTATTATCACATAGAGTAAACGTAGTGCGAAAACGATCCATGGTTAACCGAATTAATTGCTCTGATGACCATAAAATGGACGGAGCTTGCGGTAAACTTCGCGAACTGAACCATTATTTTCGAAATAAATTTGCACGATTTGCAAGGGTTGTTCTTTTGTCAACCTGTTCATGATGAAATGGCAAACCAAACTAAATATTAATCACTTGACAGCTGACAAAATGGCCGCCAGTTAAAAAAGTGATGCCAACTTAAAGTTCTATACCTCAATAAAAAACACCCTATACATATTTTGTTAAAGCTAATAGAGCTGCTTGTTAAAGCAATCACAATCAGTAGCCGATAATTTGTAACTTGGAACAACTTTTACGCCAGAATCAAGAAATGAAAAAAATTGCGAGCGTTTTCGAGAGTTTAAGATAAAAATGTTTTCTTTTTTCTGCAAAGTTTTAAATCATTGATTTCAAAAAGCACGAACACAAAATTTTTAAATTAGAAAAATATTAACAAATGACGTATAAAATTGTCAACATAATTGAGATGGTAATTAAGTAATTATTTAATTAGATTTGCGAATTTTGTAATTAAAAAGATAGACATGATGCCAGAAAAGTATGAAACGTATAATTTTGTTTAGGCAATATTTCAGATTAATACTAAAGGGTTTTTCAATAAGGGCGGATGGATGCTGAAATTAATTGCAGAAAGTTATAAATGAGGCATTAAGGAATCTCTATCTCACAGACTGGACAGATGTCAAAAGAATAAGATAAGTGTTGCCAAAGGAAAGTGTAGAACCGAGCGTTTCAGATGTGGCCTGTAGTTGATGACGATGAAGACGGCATTAAGAATAAGAGCGCAAAAAATACGACTTATGAAACGTCGTCTCTTTCTTAGCAAATTGTTCGACCAAAAATGCTCTGAAGTTGCATCGGTTTTATTATTTGGTTGAGCAGCTCAGATGCTTGTCCTGATCACGGTGCTTGGGCGGTTACAGGCCGCCAACATCTAACTGCCCCAATTGACAAAGCCTTTACATACATACATACATACGTACTTACATATGTTTGTACATACATGCATTAGTTTCGAAGACTGCGTAGATCATAAACTGTCAAATCCAAAATATTATTGTAATAATACAGTAGACTGACATTTTCAATTGAGAATTGATTAATTGGAAATAACCAAAAATTAAAACTAAACACACACACACACACACACACACACACACGCATTATTAAAACACATACCCAGCTTCAAGGCAGACAAAAGCATCATGTTTCTGAAGTTGATTTATCGCCGCTTGTTGTTGCAAAAAAAAAAAAAAATCGTCACACCGTAAAGCCACTTGTCTGCTGTTTCAACAAAATGTTTTTTGTTGTTGTTTGCTTTGTTATCAGTATGAATTGTTTATAATTTGTGTAGAGCTTAAACTTGTTGGAAATTATTGTTAGAGTGTGCAAGTAATAAACTTTCACTCCGCCGGTGTTGAAGGCATTTAAGAGCAGGCAACCGAATTGAACGCCTGAATTTAAACAGTTTTGAAAAATATTGAGGGGTCTCGAAATGTGTATGAAGATTTATTGATTTAAGTAAATTATAGAAAACACAGAAAGACGGGTTTCTGTAATTTATTGTTGTTCAGTTGTAGAAAATAAATTTTTATAGATCTGTTTTCAACGGCGAAAATATTATTGTGTTCAAAATTAATGACTGACAAAATTTAATTATTTTTTTCATTTGTTTGTTGCTTTTTTTTTCTCCCTCAATACACGAACTCATTTCATTTTACTTTCTTTGTTGTTAAGGCTTATTTTTTGCTGCTGTTTGTTTAATTTTTATTTTTCCTTCGTTTCCTCTTATTGTTTCAATAAAAACTGCATTTTTCGTCTGTCATTTACTTATATCGTAGTTTGCGCAGTTGTGCTATATTTTGTTTGTGTTGAAAATTGGTTTTAAAATTTTTTCGTTTGTAATTTGTCGAATTCGAAGCACGTTTTAAGTGGAGGCTTGAATTTTTATATTTTATTTTATTTATTTTGTTTGCGCTTTCTGCTGCTCGTGATTAACACTGCACCCAATTAACACTTGTTTTTGATCTTAAACGTTTAGAATTATAACGTTATGTGACCTTTATCATTTATTGTTTGCTTTAAAAGAAAGAAGCAAATTTATAATTGTTTAATACGTTTTTAAATCTGCTCCATTTCAGTTTGTTTCTTCGTCTTAATTTTTTACTTTATTTATGTTACGAACTTCGTCAATAGATACAGACGTACGTACGTACATATGGATTGGAAGTGGAATTTTTTCTTCTTAATTAAACAGGTTTTAAATAGTTGTAGACAAATTACACTAAAAGCATATTGCGTAGATTGAGCCCGTATCGGTTGTGTCGTCTGCGTCGCGACTTGTTGTTTAAGCAAAACAACTTTGAGAGAAATACATACTTTTTGTGACAAATGAACTGCAATTTCAATACCAGCTTTTGCTTTTAATGTCGGAAATTAAAATGTCAAAATAAAAGGAAAAAATTATATTTTAAAAATTACAATTATGTATTAGAAACGAATAGCAAAATCTGTTATAGGAAATAGAAATGGCAGATAATATAAAAATTATCTTCTAATAAAATATAGTGTAAAAAGTTTTGTTTTAATCGGAGCTTAAGAAAAAGTTAATTTAAATAGAAACGAAGCCAAAAAATAAAAAAAATTAAGTACATTCTAAAAACAAATACATACATATTTAGAAAGTTGCTTTTAAAAAAGTGCCGTTTAAAACAAACTTCATTTAAAATGTCTTTTTAACATAGAAAATGAACTTTAAAAAAACCCGACTTTAAACAATTTTCTCGTATGTTAAAAGAAATAAAAAAAACTTTAAAAAAGTACTTTTTAAAATTAAAAAAGGTACTTTTTAAAATTAAAAAAGGTACTTTTTAAAATTAAAAAAAAGTACTTTTGAAAATTAAAAAAAAATACGTTTCAAAATTAAAAAAGTACTTTTTAAAATTAAAAAAGGTACTTTTTAAAATTCAAAAAAAGTACTTTTGAAAATTAAAAAAAATACTTTTCAAAGTTAAAAAAGTACTTTTTAAAATTAAAAAAGTACTTTTGAATATTAAAAAAATATACTTTTCAAAATTAAAAAAGTACCCTTTAAAATTAAAAAAAAATACTTTTGAAAATTAAAAAAGGTACTTTTTAAAATGAAAAAAGGTACTTTTTAAAATTAAAAAAGGTACTTTTTAAAATTAAAAAAGGTACTTTTTAAAATTAAAAAAAGTACTTTTCAAAATTAGAACATTTAAAAGTTTATTCCTTATAAAAGAAAGGAACCTTTTAACTGTATTCAAAAAGTAAATTCCGTTTTAAAAACAGGTACTTTTGTAAAAAGTACTATTTTGAAAAAGTACACTAACATTAATATTTTCAAAAAAGAAAAAAGAACCTTTTAAAAAATAGAATCTGTTGATGAAAACCATTGTAGAGATTTGATTGGTTTAAGGACTTGATCAAAACAGATTGGCAAAAGTTTTTAAGATTTAGTGACTTTAATTTAATAGGAGACTCTTTGATTTTGCAAGGAAACGCAAATCGAAGATCAAAGACGTCTAATATTGATAATAAATATTGATAACGAATGCATTTGCCTTAAACTTCTTTACCCTGTTCCTGAAAACCCCAAAGTCTAAACTTAGAAGATTAAGGAGAAGCTTTAACCTTTAAACTTTTCGTCCACCTTCGTCGTTCAAGTTTAGTAAATTTGTTTAAAGTTTGCAACAAAACAAATTCTATATAGAATATTGTAGTCCAGTAACTTTTAAATTTTATAAGAAATGTGTTGAATGTGAAGGTGGCAGGGATTCTGGTGTCGATGCAACACAAGAAGGTGCGAAAGCAGGGAACTGGAAGCATATGGAATGTACAAAATGACAACACAAATACATATAAAGTTTTGAAAAAATTTAAACTCGTTGATTTAATGTCGTTTAAATAAATCGAAGCAATTTCCGAATGAAACATTTGGTTGGAAATCTAATTGGTGAAACAAATAAGTTCAAATAAAGTAAAAAACACTATGAAACGTTGCAATTCAATAAAAGCTGAACTTTTAAATATGTTTTTCTGCTTTATGCAATAAATATAAAAATAAACTACCGTTATGACTTCTTGGCATGTTAATTTCGTTTTTCAAAAATCATGTTTTTTTTTCGTATTTTCTTGGCTTTTAGCTTCAACTTCTATCAAGCGGTGGGCCGCTTTAGGTCATGGATAATGCACAATTGTTAAATGAGTTTTATTAACTATTCATTATTTATTTCATTAAGCCACACAGTCAATGCACTACTTTGAAAGTTAAAGTTTGTGGCTTCTTAAAGAAACTCTTAATTGCAATTGAAAAAAAGAAAAAAAACAGCGCAGGCATAAAAATGATTACAAAACTGAAAAGACTTAAAGCAAACAAAAAATAGTTGTTGTTTGTTTATTGTTTTAAAGCAGAAACTGCATTTAAATTTTGTTGATTTTGTATTACTTTAAATTTTAATAATTAATTGTAAATATAGTCCTTTTCTTTGAAAGGACTGTTTTTGTTTTCTGTCAAAGCAACAAAAAAAATTTGAAATTCTTTGCTTAGATTTTATATTATTTTATTATTATTGTATTATTATTGTATTATTTTTGTTTATTTAGTTTTCTTTTACTGATTTAAAACACTCTGTTGTTTGTTGTATTGCATTTAATGTTTAAAACTCAACTGCCTTAAAGCGACTAAAACAAAATACACAACTGTAGACCTGAAAAGCAAAATGAAACCAATACTTTTACAAAGAATAAAAGCAAAAACAAAAACAAAAACAAAAAAGTATTAACGCTTTTAACATTCAACATTTTCTTATAGCAAAACAGCAACAAAATAAGAAAGAAACGGCACAAAAAATATAAAATTAACAACCATAAGATTTGTTTCTTTTAAAACAACAAGTGATTTTTGCCATTTACATCATTCGTGGCCATATGAGCCATATGAGTTGCCTACTTTATAAGTCTATTCATCATTGTGTTTAACTTTGAGTTGGTATTAGTGTTAAATCATAAATATTCATACATAATTTGTTAAAACTCTACCCAGTTGGCCATGTCTTAAGGGGCAAATTCATTTGAGTCCGGCTTTACACTTCACGCGGCCAAAAATGCACGAAAATACAATAAAAATTTGTTTACTAACTAAAAAATTTCTTTCCAACAGCCTGGCCAAGTGGGTAGGTAGTTTTGTGTAAGTGTCTGGCCGTTAATTGCAAACAATTGAAGCACCAATCGAACGAATACTTGCCAGAGATTGGAAAAAAAGAAAGAGCGTAAGAAAGAAAGAAAAAGTGGTTTAATAACCACTAAATAAATGTATGATGAAAAATGTGATTTTTTTTTTTTTTTATTAATATGAAATAATAAAAATTCACTTTTTGCCAAAACAAAATCTGGTAAAACGAGATATAAAACATGAAGAAGAAGAAAAAATAAGTCAGCCAGCAATAACCAACTTTGAGTTTTAATTGAAATTAATAGAAAAATATGAACATTAAAAAAGATACAGCAGCAGCGCATTTAGGATTTCGAAGTTTCGAAGGGGCACTTTGTACTAAGAAAAAAGAGGAACAGCAGTAATTTATATCTGAGCTGATTTGGACGATGACAGTTTTTAAAGCCGAAAATCGGATGGTAATAATTTGTTTATAAAAGAACTTCTGGACGAACTTTTTCTTTAATTGTTCCAAAAGAATGCTTGGCGTCACCGATTAATTAAATTAAACACACAAACAAATTGTTAAATAAATTGACCAGAAGCCGCCCCTGGAGTTGGGATTAGAATCGTACATCGCGAAAAAGGAATTATTGAAGAAATTGTGCAGAAGTTTACAAATGGGATTCTATTTCCGAGTAATTAAATTTAATTAATTTAAAAAATGTTTAGTTTTAAAATTAAAAATTTTTTTTTGGGTACGAAACTGACATTGTTTTGGACACTTGATGGGAATTGGTTCCAGTTCTTACACTGAGTGATAAGAAAGCAAAATCAATACCTTGTGACCTGTGCTGGAACATGCAACTTGTGGCACTATAAAAAAGTCATGAATTTTGGTTTTCGTTTGTACTGCTAGAGATTGAATCAAGATCAATTAACGTTATATTTTAAGCGGTAGTTACAGAATACTTTCATTATTGCTGGTGTGTCAGATTTTGTATTTATGTATATTTTTTGCTAAAATCCTGGCACACGTTTGCGTTGCTTCTTCGGCCAGAATTTTCAATCAATTATTTTGCTGTATCAGCGAACTTTTTGTTTGATTGAGCGACCGCTCAGTAATTTTGCCGAATCAGCAGCGTTTGTTTGAAAAACGTCATGTTTTTGGTTTCACTTAAAACTAAAAACCCTGTTCGCTTGATAACAAAATATTTTAACTGAAAGTGCTGGAAATTATGCAATAAGTTGCTGGTCTCAAAAAAAAATTTTCTTTTTTTGGAAAAAATTCAACTTATTTTTCCAATGTTTGAAATGTCAGCTGTTGCGAAAACGATAAGCGGCAAAAATGAAAACCACAAACTTTTGTTGCTCCATTGCAAAACAAAAAGTTTGGGGCGTTTTGCTCATATGCAAAATGTTAGTAGAAAACATGTGCTGTTACAGTTTTTTACTTATTTTTTTTTTTTTGTTCGCAACTCAACTTCAAATGCGTGGCATTTTAATTTTTCCATGAACCACTAAAATGTTTAATGTTTGTGTACGCGCAGAGGCAGACAATATTTTAAAAGTTCTCAATAAATTAGATTAAGAAAAAGTGTTCGTAATAAGAAACTACTATTGCAAACACGTTTATTCGGCAAATTTAAATTGCGAAACCTGTACAGTTTCTCAGTTCCGCCACAAAAGTTGTCCCCCCTCCCCCCAAAATTCAAAATTCAACTGACACAATTTCGTTTAACTTCCCATAGAAAAAAGTTGATTATTTTTCTTTCTTCTTCTAATTTAAATCATATTTGTTACTTTCTTAACTTATAAATATATTTTTCCAATTAACTTGCATTTGAATAGTTGCAAGAGAGAAGAAACCCCAGAAGACAGTGCAAAGAAAAAAACGAAAACAACTTGCAGCAGTTTAACTTGCTGCAACATAATTTGGAAAACCAAATCAAACTCTTCTCCTTTTCACACAACGGAAAGGTGAAAAGAAAGAAAAACTAAGACTCCATTAAATAGTAAAAATACTCGTTTACAAATGCAAAATGTAATGAAAAAAAGAAAAACACATCAAGAATAATAAAATGCAATAATAAAAACAAAAAGAAGCAAACAAAAAGCTGTAGGCAAAGATGAATAAAATGCAGAAAAAAAAATCTTCATGTTATTTTTTCTCTTGTTTTCATTTGTAGGCTACAAGATAGAAACTAAAAAAATAAAAGATATTTTTTTTCTACGTGGTATTATTACCGCAATCTTTGTTTGAGAAACAATTGTGGTTAGAAAAATAGCAGCCAACTATTTTGGAAAGGAAATTTGAGAAGCCCTAATATTGTGCAATATTATTAACTTAAAATTAGGCAAATTTTTAGCGAAAAAAGGGATAGTCTTTCCTTAAATACTTGCCATCCTTAAGTTAAAATAGAACGAAACAAGCAAAAACTTTATAGTTCTCAGGATGTTTTAAATGTCCTTAAAAACTCTTTAAGGCGCTGAAGGCGTTCCATTTCTGGATTGGCCTTGGCCTTAAGAAATTGTAGGGCTTCTGCAGCCAGATGACCATGCCTTCAAGTCGCTCAGGCTTAATGTTCAATGTGGCATCAGTTGTGTGGCACGTGTAGGCCATATCATGTCAATCAGGCCAAAAAAATGGGTTATTATTTGTTTATCATCCTGAAATGGGTCTCATTGCTAGATGGAGCCAGTAGAGCCCACGCGTCTTTATATATGATCGTTTATCTTCAGTTTTTGAGTTCCCCCTTTCCCTTCAGGCTGCAAAATTTGCCAAAGGTCTTGTGTGAACATGACGAAATCGGTGACAGTGGTAATTAGGAAAATTTATCTGCCACACTGCAAATAATCATCTCCGCGCTACGACCATAAAAACAGAACATTCATAAGACCCACTTAAAGGGAAAATCATGTTTTTATTGTCATGGACATGGTTTTATTGACACTATTATTGCCGCTATATAATTGAGTTGTATGTGTCTATTTTCCTTAATGAAGAAAGTCTCCCTTCTTTTAGAAAAAGCTTGTAAGAAAAGTGTTCTGTCTCTGAGCGAGTTTTTTTTTCCAGAAACATCAAATTAGTAGATTTTTATTGATGTGTAATTGGAATTTTTATTAAAAATAGCGTTCGATCATTGGATCAAAAGTTGCTCTTTTTTCTTTTACCTTGAATAACAAATTGTGCTTTTGGACTCGTATTTGTTGATTTTGGAACCTTTTTTCCTGCAAACATAATGAAAAGAAAATGGATGAGTATTTTTAGGCAACATTTTTGAAAAATTTTGTCATAATAAAATTGAGTTATTTTCTACCCTGGAGAAAGATGGATATTTCAAAAAAATTTCTCGATTTCATGATTCCTAAAAATTTTCGAAACAGAACGCTTTTCATATATTTATAATTATCTAGAGTTTTACATTTTTGCTGCTGCTGGGTGTCATCGTTGGCGGGGGGACAAAACGTTTTAATTTAACTCCGGGTCGACACCCATCTTCATGTCAATGGTTCTCTCTCTCTCTCTCTAATCATAAAACAACGACCCCAACGCCTTGAAATGACTAGTAAGACCATTGATTTGCGTCGATTACTTTGATTTAGTACCATTTGATCAATCCTATCATTATGACTATCGGGACAACGATATATATATAACGGAATATTTATAAAAAATAAATAATTTCTTTCAATGCTACATATTTAGCCACTGCTGTTTAGCCTCGTTTTTTCTTCATTTTTGTTGGGCTTGTGTTAGTTGGGCTTGCAAATGGTATGTAGAGTATAATGATAGATAAATAAGTTTTTTTCTTACCTATTGTGGCGGTTTTTGCAAATATCTATAAGAAACAACCAGCCAACTAATGTTGCAACTTGCCAGCCCTAATACAACAAAACACAACACAACAACATACGGGCGTACAAGTGTATTTTTGCAAACATAAACTGACTGAAAACTTTAAAACTTATTTTTTTTCCAGTTGTTGACTGCTTTGAAATGACTCGACTGGCTGACGGTCTGATGTTGAGATACGCGTTACGATAGACAAGACACGTGCACAGTCCGATATGCGAGTATGTACCTTGGATATATCGCACATTTGAAAAAGTTTGTGCGAAAAACGGAAAAGTAATAGGGCTTTCGTTTAGTTCGGCTCGCATTTAATGTTTAATAAAGTTTGTGTTTTTTGTGTAGAATATGAAAAGGGAATTTTTTTTTTTAGCAAAAAATTACTTATTCCAAAAGCGAAAAATAATTAAAATAAAAGTAAATTAACCAGCTGCCAGCTTAGACAAAAACACGTTAATAAGTCTGTTATAAAAAATATCAGAAGTACGTAAAAGTGCCCTGGGATAAAGTATTTAAATATATTTTGTCATGAATAATTTGCCGTTAGTAAAATTTTGAAACTCTATATTAAAAAATACTGCTTTAAAACACAATGTTAAATCAAAATTGTTCAATGTTGAGACTGTCTTTCTGTATACATCTTTTGTATTTCCTTTAAATTATATGGCGCGTTTCAGACGAGAATTTGTGAGGTTTTCAAGATGTATTTTTTGACAAAAAAAAAAACAAAACTGCAATATAAAATCTAAGATAAATCTGACCAAATATAGTTCCTAATTTCAAGCAAAAAACTTTAGTGGGTCATGATTTTCTCTGTTCCTTTCCGTTGAAGATCTATCAGTGTTTTAAATTGCACAGAAAAATGGGTCTTGAAGGTTCGACATTTGTTTTACTATATTCATATGTGCATATTATTTGCAAATGAAGAGTGTTCTGAATTTTTTAGTTTTGGCAGCCACTTTGGTAGCACAATTTGGAATTACATAAGTTAAAAAAAGGTGTATGTGTAAAGATCTTTAAATTCTTAGCTTTAATGAAACTTTAGTAACCGATTTTAGCTTTCTAGCCATTAAAGGTCAATACAGTCACTGTCACAAACAGATATGGTGGCCACAAGAATCGGTTTCCACATTCAATAGCCCAAACTCAAATTACCGAGCGTTGGGGCAAAGGAGCTCCTCTTGTACTCTCGGTGTACGAAACCCTAAAATAAGTTCAAGTAAAATTCTTGAGTTTAGGAAAATACAAGTAACTTTTTTCCATAGTCACTGTAAAATTTAAAGGCGAATTTAGCAGATAGTATTTTTCGTTCCTTTTTTTCTAATTTTTATTATAAAATTGCTCATAATTTTTACCCAAAATGCATTTTAATAGAACGTATCAAGTCTTGGATTTGCTTTTCGCAAACTCCTTTATATCATTTACCTTTAAATTTTTCCGTATTTCTGCACAAACCGTACGATACTCTCGGTGGTTCTTACACAATATCCACTTTATTTTATTTATTAAGCATTTTTGTTTTTTTTTTTGCTGCTGTTTTTTACTTTAATTAATAAAATATTGCCTTTTATTTTAAGATTTTTTTTTTAAATGTTTGCGCAAACCCAAAAAAAAATATCATTTCAAAAACCAAAATTAATGAATGGAAACCACACAAAACTTGGCCAACCAAATTGGCAAACAAAACTGAAGACACAGGCCAGCACACACACACACACACACACGCACACACACACAGAAACTAAAGAAACATTCTTCTTCGTCCTTTTTTAAAGCAGGAATGTAGGAATTAATTTCTCAAATTAACATTTTTCCCATAATAAGGAAAAACTGTTTAACGATGTTGGAAATGATACAAAATGATAATGACATTAACAATTTGGCAACAACAAAAATAATATGCAAGAAATAGTTACTGAGTAAATAACGAAAAATTTCATAACAAATTAAACCAATTAATTTTCATTTGTAGTCTTTTGTTTATTACACGTTCAAATAAATTGTGTTTCTGCTGAAAATATTACAAGAGTCTGTCTCTGAGGAACAGAAAATAACGATTAAATGAAGAGGAAAAAATGTGACAGCTGATGTCAAAAATGTATAACAACAACAACAACGACCGACAAACCAACAAAGACTAAAAATATTAAAAGAAAATTTTGTAGAATAATAATAACTATATATGTATGTATGTATTAATATGTATGAATATGTATGTATGTATGAATATGTATGAATATGTATGTATGTATGAATATGTATGTATGGTGGCCATAGAAACGAGATAGAGATCAGCGGTTGTGGATGGGAGAATGAGTTAAAGCATGAAACGTTACGAAGGCGATGTTTTAATAACAAGTATTAAATAATAAAGTCGCATAAACATACAGACAAACAGCCGCACAGAGATACGCACATACATACATACATACGGTTGATGATGGATATCTTCGAAAGCTTTAAAACTGAAGAGTAGAAGAGCTTTTCTGCGATCACATAATTAGTATGATTTTCAGTGTTGCCGATTTGCAGCCACTATCAAGATACAAGAATAAAACAAAGTGTATTTGAGAAGTCGTTTCTATTTTTTTCCGCTGAAAATGCCTATCGATTCCGATGTTGCTACTGACAGCCCATTAAGTTCAGAATACGAGTGCAAAAGAGAGAATTTTTTGTCATGTTGGCTTTAGGTGACGATGTTCACACAACCTGGAATATAGGGGAATGTTTGACATAATACAGTCAAAGGACGACATAACGAATGATATAATGTCAGCCCTATTCGTTATAGCGAAAAATTCGTTATAAAGCGAAGTTGTTAATAAAATGGGAGTAAATTGAATAATAACTACAAAGATGTGAGCAAATTATTTGTATGTGCTGGTCTTGTGATTAGGATCACATGAACGAGAAACATGGATACTTATGTAGGAAACTAACGGTAGTATAACGAATAATCTCACCTTTTTCTGTCCGTTTTTAATACATAAAATAATTCATTCGTTATATAGAGTATCAAAAATATAAACTTTCGCCATTAACACCTTAATATTAAAAAATTACCTATTCGTTATGCCGTGAATTCGTTAAAGTCAGTATTTGTCATACCGAACTTTGACTCCATAGCATTTTCTAATATTGAAATTCCTTATTGGCAACACTGAACTAGATATTTCTTACAAATTTAGGCATTTATGGGGCTTATATTTCTTTATAGTAACCTAATCACGTTGAGAACCCTATTATTATTTAATTATATTTTAGATCTGTGGAGTTTTATCATAACAGTTTAAGTCAAGATAAGATGAAAATACATTTTTGCTGTATATTGCAATGGAAAACTGCATTTAATGATAAATGTTATTAAGCCAAAACTACGAAACAAAAAACATCAATCATATGAAAGGGAATTTTGCCAAACAAAACATGCAATATTTTTTCTAATTAATAAGATCAGATGCTTTTTTCTTGCAAATTTCGACTTAAGCTCTTTTGATAAGATGCCACAGATACAATTACAAGCACTTATGTTTTAATCAAAGGCAATGAATTCCGCACTCGAGTTTTATAATTCGGCCTAAAAGTATGCTTTGATTTGTTATTATATGTTTCACATTGACATGAACGATGGTGTGGCCATTTCAGTTGACGCATTCGTTTTATCAAAATAGCTTTTGTTTGAAGCAAAAAAGGAACTCTTAATCCTATTTTTTTATTTTTAATTAATGCATTTCAACGTATAGACAGCAGCAGGCTGCAAAACTACACGATCTCAAATACTGTCGACTACAAAGTTGCTGTTTGGGTCACCTGGCAGTGTGGAAAACTCAATAGCCAATTTTTTGTCTTCGAAAAGCCTTTCGTTTTCGTAGGCTACGTTTATGTCCGATACCAGCAAAGCCACCAATTAAGAAGATTCTTTTGTGTGTAATAGTGACTTACGTTCAAAGTGTTGCTTTAAACAAGAGCATTGGGCGTAAAATTTATCAGAACTTCTGGAATGGCCATCTTATTTGATCGTTCAAGAATCCATTTTTGTTGCGAAAACTTACGGTTTTCCAACAAGCCCTCTCAGAATCGCTGTAACGCTTTAATCGTTTTAAAGACAATATTTATGCACAAGTGGCGGGGAACAGCTTAATTGGTTTTATACAGCAAAACAAGAAGAAAAAACTCAAGCATTTAGCCTTTTTGCTGTTCTAGAAATTAACGCTTTTACACCTGAACAGAACGTAAATAACAAACAACATGCAGTCAAGTCAACATGTCAGACGTCCACCAGTCAGCCATGCAACCAGCCATATGGAAGTTGCGAGGAGCATAAAGTGCAACGGCAAAATTAATAATTCTGTTAACAAGAAGAAGATTTAAGTTGTCTTGGCTGGCGTTAATGCTTCGCTGAACGGCGGCGGCACAAGCCTTTCATTTGTTTTGTTAGAAAATTACAACAAAATGATAATGAACTGAAAATGCTACACACGAACGTTTCTGGTTTTATGTAAATAATTGTACAACATGACGCGAATCAGTTTCAAACTTAAGCACTAAAATAAAATACGCCTTTTCTTCCAGTTGCCAACAAAAATATTTTTCCCACCTAAATTTTCTTAGAATATTTTCGGACAATTTACAACTATTAAAATTATGCAAAACAAAAATTTTTTTTTTGTTTTTTGGAATTTATAAGAACACAAAATATATACATATGTATAAACTTAGGCCATTATTGCTCTCCGACACTGAGGCCTTTTCGCAAATCAGCATAAATATAGTTTTGCAAGAAAATTGCTATAAAATATAATAATAAACAGCTTTAAAAACGTGACTAAATGTCTAAGGAAAAACACAATAATGATGTTTTTCTATTTCAAACAGGAAATTCAAATTAAGAAAAATAATAATAAATAAAGCAAAAGCTAATAAAAAATAACAATATTGCAGTTTCAAATGCAATGTGGTGTTTTTTCAGCTTCTTTTTGTAAAGAGGAAAAAATTTGCATAAACTGTGCTAATGGCATTTGTGAGTGTTAATCAGTCATTTAAAGGGGTGCATTGCTTTTTGAATTTTGCCGTTTACACATTTATTGAGATGACATTTATTGAGATTTTATGGCATAACGAAAGCAGCTGACCAAGAACTCATTCTTATTTCTGCAGAAAACCGTGCGATAATTTGCTTGTATTTTTTATTCTTTTGTAGTTCTGTCTTCAAAAACTCTGATTTAGCATCAAGCTGCAACGTTGTATGAAAAAACTTCAACTAGTTATTCCAAGCATGTTTGGCTTTTTCCACTCTTATACTAAAACCTACATACACAGGTGCGTAAATACCATTAAAATAGATTAAACGGCATAAATGTTTTCGATACATTGAAGTCTAATTGGCTTAAATGCTTTTTGTTTTTCACACGAGATTGGAGGACAAAATTTCCAACTAGACTGATACATTCGTGCAGGTAAATAAGTTTCCAATGGAGTTGCCTCGCATTGACTTCAATTTCAAAACGACTCTCGCGTTTACACTTAAGGATAAATCATTTACAAACAGAACACACAAACTGTTCAAATCTCGTTTTGGCATTCATGAACAACAATTCAGTAGTGAAATGTTTATTATTTTAACTTAATGTTAGAAATTAATTTAAAACAATTTGTTGTTGCAGCTGCATTTTTGGTTTGCTTTGCAATTAATTATAGAAAACAATGCGACATAAATAATTGCTGCCGCGCTCTCTCTCTCTTCTCGTTTCATTCATTATCTAAAAATTAGACAAAAAAAAACACAAACAAAAGGATTTTTTTGCTTCACTTGAAGAAGGCATTTTTATTAACATAGAAAAACTACCATATTCCTGAGCCCAACTCGGTGTACAATCCGTTCTTTATTTTTATAGAAACCTTCTTAAATTTGTCACTAAAAATAATTTGTTTAAAATTTCTTACCACATTTTCCAAACAAAAAACCTTAAACATTTGCAAAACATACCTGCAAAGAAAGACAGAGACGGAGAAACACGTTCATTAAATACTCCTCCAACTTAAATTCGTAAAAGCTTTAAAAAATATGTAAGAACATGTACACAAACATATTTCAACTTATTCATAAATCTTGCAACTTGCTTCAGTTTTAATAAGAATTACTGAACAGCATGTCACAAGCTGCCAATTATCCCTTGAAAAAATTACCAGAAAAGGGATAAAATGAACAATTAACTGCAAAGAAAAAACATCATGATTGAGATCCAGTCACTCCACTTATTGCACGTTAAAATTACACCTTAATAAAAGGAATTGCAGAAAATGTTACAAAGTTGCCGGCTACAAGCATGTAAATTACGAGTGCAAAAACAGTGGAGAGTAAAACGAGGGGAGAAGAAAAATCACGCTAGTGACAGCAGATGAAGGTGATGCGATGATGGACAGAACAAGTCGAATTGGCTCAGTCATAATTTAATAATATTGGAATAGAATGTCCAACGATAGAATTTAATTAAGCCAAGCCGAGTATAATTAACTTAACAAAACGAGAAAAAAATTAAATTAAAATCACTCTTTATCCCTCTATGTTTTTACATAAAGTTTTTTTTTTTTTTTTTTGTTTTTTTTTTTTGCAAACGGAAAAGGTTTTAAAAACTATATATTTTTCTAAAAAACTGGTTTAATTAACGATAACATTTTTGAACATAAGATGTTTTTAAACCGCTACCAGAAACCAAAAACTGCTTCGAACTGGTTTTGCAAAGCAGCCAGACAGACAGATAATGTTTTTTCTTTTAACAACGATTCTACAGCGGAACTAAAAGCTTTTCATCTTGCTCTGTAGATAAGCCAAGTTATCGATAACTTTTCTATAGAAAACCTGAAGTTGTCGATAAGTGCCCGATAAAGTTATTGATATTTCTTTAGAAAAAGAAAAGTAGGGAAGAGTAAATTTATCGATAACGTTTCCAACTACAAATAAAGTTATCGATAACATTTCAATATAAAAATCCATAGCTTTTCTGCAGAAAAGTTAAATTGTTGACAACTTTAGTATAGAAATATAAAACAATCAACAAAATTTTTATAAAAAGCTAAAGTTTTCGATAAATTTTCCATGGAAAAGTAAATTTATCGCTAAAATTTCCTCTCAAAATTAAAATATTTGACAACTTGTCTATAGAAAAAAGAACTAAAATTTTCGTTAATTTTCCTTTTCCTTGGCAAAGGGGGAATTAACGATAATTTTCCGATAGAAAAATTCAGTTATGGATGAAATATTTCCACACAACTTTTCTTGAAAAATGTAAAGTTATCGCTAACTTTTATTATAAACTCCAAAGTTATCGATAACATTTCCACAGAAATGTTAAGTAATCGACAGCTATTTTTCTTTATTTCTATAGAAAGGCGAACTTATGAGAAAAGTAAAGTTTTCGACAAAGTTTCTATAGAAAAGTGAAATTACTAGTAACATTTCCGTAGAAAAGCAAACATTTTCTTCATTAATGCTTTTTCTGGCTTAATCGCTTGTTTTTAATTTTTGGTTTTTCCACGTAACATTTGAATTTCAGCTGAATAAAAATTAAGAATCGTTCAGCATATTTTAGCTTGAAAGTCTTGGGATTTGCCAAATAACTTATTTGCTTTGAACTAATAAAAATTTGTTAAAAATAAGAATTAAGTACTACAGGCCCATTAAAGTCATTTGAAAACAACATTTCCAAAATATGTCTGCTAAAAGATCACCAAAATTCAGAAAACTTGTGGTTTGTTTTTTTTTTTTCTTTTTTATTTTATTATTATTTTTTTCAACAAAAACAAACAACACGTCACCAAGAAACCAGCTGATTACTTATGAAGGTTAGTTTGTCATGAGTAAATTAAAATTCGGTTAAACAAAACAACAACAAAACTCACAGTAGGAGAACAGAACAGCAACAACAACAACAACAACAACAACAAAGTTTTTGAATATAAATCAATAAAATATTTAAAAATAAGCGCTGAAAACCGGTTCGCTTGAGTGGGTAAATCTTTAAAATCTTCAGGCTAAATAATTTTTTATAGGCAGCATAAAATATTTATTTTTTGAAATCTCTCTGAAGTTTCTTCGTTTCTTCCGAAGCTTCCGAAGTGCATGTAACTGTTTATGAACAATTTAAATTTGAAAATTGTGAATACAACAGAAGGGGGGAAGTTCAAAATATTTGATGTCCCCTAAAATCTGAATATCTAATTCGAATAGATTTGTCAACATCGTTTATTCCGCTTAAAACAACTTGTCTGAATATTTGTTTGTTTTCTTTTTAATGTTTTTATTATTTTTAATGTTTTATTTTGACTTTTTTTTTTGCAAGTTATTCTTTTGCACATGACGTTATTTTTTTAATAATAAAATTTACTTCTTTTTAGTTTCTTTTTTTCGTAAATTTCAGGCAGGCGTTGGTTGTTGCTCTTTGTTAGAAACGCAAACTTATAAAAGAGTATTTGCAATAAACTTTGCTCTTGGGTTGGGCATAAGAGTTTACTTTGGCTGCTACATGTTGTTTTTGTTCCGCGGCATGTTCAAACATGTTTATAGTTGTAATAAATAGTTAAAAGATATTTTTGAAATATTTACTAAATAATGCGAAAACATGTGTATGTGTGTGTGTGTAAAAATTATTTAAAATTTCCAAAAGTTGTTTTGCGCTGAAAATTAAATGCAGCGGCAATGAATATTAGAAGAAAAAAAGACAACAAAAAACGGCAGTCAGGGTTGCAATAAAATTTAAAATTAAACATGAGCGCCTCATACAGTTCAAGCACTTGCAGTCATGGTCGTAAAACATGCAAATATATTTTTTGGTTTTTGAAAACTAAACGAAATTTAAACAGCATAAATACCAACATTAATATCGTCAAGAGTTTTTTAAATTGCAAACAATTTTCTAATAAATGGTTTTTAATTTATTTTATATTGTAAATTAATATATTATAGAATAACTTTCGAACCAAAAACTTATTATCCTTGAAAATTAAAAAAAAAATCAATCAACTTTTCCAATAAAAAAAACTTAAAAGTTTAATAAAGAAAAATTTCCTAAAGAAACAATTTCTGTTATAAAATCAAATTTTCATAAAACAAAAAAATTTTCTATAAAAAAAATTTAAAAAAAAATTTTAATTTTCTGTTGGCAAGTTTTGGATATTAAAAATTTGTGTTTATAAATACACATTTTCAATATTAAAAATTTTCCATAACAACATTTTAGAAAATTTGTATAGAAAAACTTTGCGTAGACAAATTTTGAATATTAGCATTTTTTTAATGCTGAAAATTTAGGAAATATCAAATATTTTCTATACAAAAATTTTGCAACCAAAGTGTCATTTTCCAACTGTTCTAAATGTCTGTCAATATTTCGTAATTGCCAACTTTTAAAGCAAAATGTTCAATAGAAAACTGTTTGATAGTAAAAATCTTATTAGCCCTATTCACAACTTGGCGCATTTGAGGTGGCAATTGCACACATTTACAATAGTTTTTCACAAGTACAAATTCACGCTGATCGTTTGCAAATAAGAGTTCTGGGCACATGGTGCTGATATAAACCATTTGCGCTCAACTGATAGGGACTGTTTAGCCAAATTTGTTAAGTCTAAAGTTTCTAATAAAAAATTCCATTCATTTAATTTATAAATAGAAAATTTGTTTATTAAATAAATTCTCGCAATAAAAATTAATGCTGTAAAAAATGTACTTAATTTAAAACTCAATTTTGCTTTCAAAGATTTTTTATAAATAATTTTGTAATCCTTAAAAATTTCTCTAAAAAAAATATTGAACCTTTTTGAAAAAAGTTCGAATTTTATAATTTAATTTTTAGCAAAATATTAAGAAAATACTTCTTTTTAATTAATAATCTTACTTAAGAAAACGAACAAGCAATAAAAATTTCAATAGTTCCGAGATTTAAATTTGGCTGTTATTTCTCCTAATACTTTGAACATTAAAACAAACCAATGAAAACCAACTATTTAATTAAATATTTTATTAGCAATAACATTCCTTAAATTTTATGATTTTTATTTTTGCATTTTGTTTTTTATAAGAAATTTATGCACTTCAAGGAAAGTCTATAAAAGCCAACTGCAATATACTCGTAAACGGTTATTAAAGCCAAGTACTCTATACGTTTGTCAGTGTCCGGAGAGTGTGACACAATAACCATGCCAATACAGATGCCAGCGGACAGTCTGTGAACAAAATTATTGCAAGTTTGATTAACGCCCAAACCTACTCAGGCAGAGTAAATTTTTGAGAATTTTATAAACGACTAGAATCCTTTAGGGATATCTTGTAAGTTTGAGGGTGAAATTTTATAAAAATTTAATTCACATCAGACAATATGCAAATTGTATGATTATCCGAACTACTAGTAAAACTAGAATGACGAAAAACTTATGCTAGAAAATAGTCATGAAAAAAAAACGTTATTTTATTTTTTCAAATGTGCGAGATCATGAAACAAAATTACCACTCAAATCGCTTCTCAAACCGTCCGTAAAGCCACTTGACTACCTGTAGGTGCACTAAAAGTACATCTACGCATATACTCGTATACATAAATAATCAACTGACGTGACAGCATGTGGCTGTGTGCGTGAGTGAGTGATTGTTGCATAAAGTGTTTACAAAGAAACCAGTCAAGTTGCTCTTTCAATTACTTTGGCTGGCTTTTAAAAGTGTGTATTGCTTACGTTCGATCACTTTTTAAACTCTGTCCAAAGAAGACGCAAACCATTAGGAGGCATTTTTCATAACATAATAATTCAATATCATAATTTACTCTTCACCAGTCCACGATTTCCTTAAGTACTGCCTGGCCTGCATGTATGAATAGGCACTAAAAACTTAAGATGCCTTTAAATGTGCAAAGACACGCTTTTAAAGCGAAAACAATTCATTTATGAAAGTTTTGCAAACATTAAATTTCAAAATTTGTTCTTTATGCGCCAAGAATATGAATCGGAAAGTTGCTTTGTGTTCGTATTGCGTAACCCCTATTTGTGTGTTTGCTTGTTTTTTTCTTGGACAATAATCTAGACGTATTAAATCTTCTAGCTGCCACCACGTTAATCGACACGTTTTGTATTGAAAGTTGGCAACGTGAGCTTTTGAATGATAACAGACTGCTGATTACCACTGCAGTTATTTTATAGTTTCTGACAGTGAGAGAGAGAGAGAGAGAGAAAGATTATTATTAGCCAGCAAGAGCAAGAAAATAGAAACTAATTAACCGGCTTAAGTCCAATTATTTTGGGAAAAAAAGAATTTTGCAAATGTAGAGCTCTTAATATTTACTTTTTTATTTCCATAAAGTTGCTACAACTTATTTTTTGTACAGAAAAAATAGAACTTTTTATTCAAAGTTACTTTTTTAAGGAAAATTCAACAATTGCTATTCAATACATTTTTTATGAAAATTTCCTTTTTTTAGAAAAAAAATTATTGTTTGCGAAGATTTATTATTTATAGTATTTTTTATGATAAGCGAAATGTGTTACAATAAAAGGCATTTTGTTTTATAAGAAAATATATTTCTCTATAATGTCTAAAGACGTTTAGGCGAATAATTTGTAAATTTTATTAGTTTTTCATTAATAAATTTAATAAATAAAAAAACTAATTTGTAGGATTTTTTTTGTAAAAGAACATATTTTTTATAAAAGATGATATTTTTTCATAAAAGAAGATATTTTTTATAGAAGAAAATATTTTTTATAAAAACGGTACTTTTTTCATATGACAAATAATATATTTAAAAAAAAATTAATTTCTATCCTTTTATACAAAAACTTAATTTTTATCAAAAAAACTGGTTTTATAAAAATAGAGTACTTTCAGGAAAAAAGTACTTTTTGGATAAACAAAGCTACTTTTAGTTTTGAAGGTACCTTTTATAAAAAAAATTTAAGAAAGTACTTTTAATAAAAAAAAAGCAATTTTTCTAAAAGACGTGCTTTTTTTAGAAAAAATGTTTTTTATTACAAAATAGTACTTTTTATGAAAATAATACTTTTTATTTCAAAATAGTACTTTTTATGAAAATAATACTTTTTATTTAAAAATAGTACTTTTTATGAAAATAATACTTTTTGAAAAAGTAATTTTTATAAAAAAAAACGTACTTTTTAATTATAATTTAAATGGCATCAACAACACGTTCACAGGGACAAACTTGTAACCGCTACAGCTAAAATATGTAACTATTTCCAAAGCACTTGATGGTGAAGGCGTCTTTCTTTCCAACAAGCTTTTCAATTAGGCAGGTAGACCAACATGAAAGCTCGTTTACTGCTAAATTTAATTATTTGCAAACAAAAAATTAACAAGAACTTCGTTAACAGTCGATGCACACAAACGCTCAACTTATTCGTGCAATGGTTTCAAATTTTGTGTGGGGGGAGGAGAGAGAGCAAAAATTTCAATTTAATTTAACAAAAATTCTTATTGAATTAATGCCAAGTTTACCAATCCAGAGTTCGACTTTATTATCAATATCCAATACATTAATTCTTTGGCATACTTCCCATTGTTGCCGTATTCTGGGGTTATTGGAGTGTGTGTTTGTGTAAGACTTTAGTTAAAAACGCGTTTCTATTTTACTTGAATTACTTTTTTTAAAGCAAACTTCGAGACTTGCATTTGTTAACGGTGGAGCGTGCCAAATGTGAATTTTTGTGCTGGTCTTTTTCTCCCATTTTGCTACAATTTTTAGAAATGACATTACGAATTGTTATTATTTTTTATTCGTATTGTGTGTTTTTTTTTTTTTTTTTTTTTGAATAGTATTTTTGCTTAAGCAACAGAAAAAACAAGCTGTAGGTGGTGAATATGACGTAAATTATAATAATTTACGTAAAAAGTTTGGACAAATAGAAAATATTGCAGGGCGTGGTTTAGAAAACTGCTTTCGAGTGAATCAAGTCGAAAAAATCCTGTAAATCTTTGAAAACGTTCTAATAGATATAAATACGATATTGCCGTCAATGAACCGATTACGTTGCCAAATATCTTGACAAGCATTTTTAAAAGGTTAGTGAATTAACGTAAAAGGGGCAATCATTTTGCGCTGTAGTTTATAATTTAATATGCGGTGAAGCCTTTAATAACCGGATACTCACCGTTGCGGTATTTTTCCAGAGAGTTGGCCCCTTATGGCACATTCTTTTATTTTAGTTTCGCATCTACAAAACTTGTCCGGTTGTGGAAGATGACGTAGATGAAGTAGATTTTAGTTCGCCAATTCAATATTTTAGAATTAACAAACTCTTCTAATTCAAAGAAATAGTCGTTTCCACCTCAAATCCATATGTTTTCAACAGGCACCCTGTATTATTTTGCTAATTAGCTTGAATTTTCCAACTTGACCGTTAAAAACAAACCAATAAGACAACATCCACACTCATGTGCACACAAGACTTATAAGACAAACTCAGATTTAAGTTTAAAGGAAAAAAGAAATCAAAAACAAAATATCTTACAGGCCAAGCAAAATATTAGCGTGCGGCACGCAAATCTTCCCTCTGATTCTAAATAAAACAAAACACAAACATTTAATCAGCAATAGAATTTTTTTGCTAAAAGAATTTAAAATTTCAGCGAACTTTTTTTGTCAAGGTACTGACAAAAAAAATTATATGGGTCAAATGTTTTTTGCCTCTTTGTTACAAACATTATTATTGTGGTTTATAAACATTTTTGGGGGGTTAATTATTCAAAAGTTAAATTTTTAGTAAGAAGATAACTTTAAGTAGAAGATAAATACTAATTGTTCAATAGTTACTTTGTTCGAAAAAAGATAGTTTTCATGCCAAAAGTACTTTTTTTTTACTAAAAAGGTTATATTTATTTAGAAAGCACTTTCTTAATAAAAAAAAAAGAGTTTTTAAGCAAATAAAGAGCTTTTTTATTAAAAGCCGCTTGTTGATAAAATAAAATAGTTTTTAATTAAAAGGTACTTTTTACTAAAAAAGAAAGTACTTTTTTCCTTAAAATTTACTTCTTGGTAAAGCAAAGTATTTTTATTTATTTATATTAAAAAATTTATATTTTGTTTAAAACAAACTTTTTATTTAAAAGGCTTTGCTTGTTATAAACGTTCTTTCTTATTAAAAGGTACTTTTTACAACAAACGTGCTTTTGATTAGAAATGCATTTGCTATCAAAAATACTTTCCTTTACATTCAATAGTTTCCCTAAAACGCACTTGATATATTTTAACTTGGTTTAATATTAATTTATGGTTTAAGTTCAACTTGTCATAATTTTTTTCACATTTGATGTCGGACAGAAGACGAATGTTGTTGCAAGAACTTCGCTTCGTTCAAGTCAAGTGCTAATGAAACGAAGCCCTAATTAAAAGAATACCCTTTTGTTTCCATTAAATTCAAAACAAACAAACAAGTATATTTCTTAATTTATACAAAAACATATGTACATATTATTTTTTTTTATTATTCTGAACTATATCTGCAGATATTAAAAATTTCATTCTTTATTATTCTGTTATTAAATCTAAAGAAATTAAAAATTTCTTTCTGTTGCAATGTAGTTGAGAGGCGACGACAGATTATTAGCTAATTCTGAGTTAACACTTTGTTGTTTTCAGTGCTCTTCAAAACAACACAACACAACACAACACAACACAACAACAGCAATATTATGGTTTAGCTGCTAAGCGGTCTCTTGACTTTGCGTGCCGCACGGCACGCCATGTCACGTAAAACATGTGTGTTGAGAATTAATATATATATTAAACTGAGAGAAATGTATTTCAGAAATATTGTGTTATGAAAATAGTTTTAGAAAAATGGAAATGTTGCTGGTTTTTTCCAGTTGTCTGGACAAAAATAATGATGCCCGCAATCTTGAAAAAAAATCAAGACAAATAGTCTTAGGCCGAAATTAGTGGGTCAAATTGTTTACACATCTTCAGTTCATTAATTATTTGGTTTTTAATTTGAAATTTTGTCTTGTTCTTGTCTCTAAGCGAGTGTTAATTTGTTTGTTTGTTTTAAGACACCGCTACACACCCTTAACAATTGGCTGGTGCGATGTCTAAGACAAGTTTGGCGTGCTAAAGTTTTATAAATGCAAACAATTAACATTCTCTTTCTAATATTTTAACTTGAATTTAGTAACCACCTCCTTTAAAAGATTTAAAACAAAAACAAACAAAACAAAAACAAATAAAAATTGTGTTTAAACGCCTACACTTTGTGTGTGTATTCTATTAACAGCACATTATCTGCATGAAATGTGAAAAAAAATATGTTTAAGTGACACTTTAACGTTGTCTTTCTTTTTTGTTGTTGTTTTTGGCATTTTTGCCAGCACGACATCAGTATAAAGGATGGGCAAAAAAAATAAATTCGCCAAGTGGTTAAAGGAATAGAAACTTTTCAATATGAAAAATAAATAACTCCAGCAACATGTTGCTAAGCATGTTGCTAAACATAGCAAGCACTAAATGCTTGTTTTACATAAAGAAAAGTATTTGTGAAGAGCACCATGACGAAAATGTTATGTTGCTGGTAACACTTAAGACAGCATTTTGTTGGAAACGAAACATTGTTTAGATACTCAAGGTTACACTTTTAAACATTGAACATATTACAAAAATAGTTTCTATGTGCGCAAAAACTAAAATTAGACTTTTTAACAGCCTAAAATGGTGCAATACAACTTTTTATATAAGAAATATCAACATTTACAATGCAATACAAATGAGGAACAATATTCTTTAACATAAATAATGGAACAGTAAAAGTTTATTTCCAGCAACATGTTGCTAAACATAAGCCTATTTATCAATCATATCAATTCGAATGTTGTCTTTCATATGACAATAAACGAGCCGAAATACATAAAATGTTTTCTTGTTTTAAAATAATAGTGGTTTTTATAAACTTACAAAATATTTCTCTTTTTCATCATGTTGCATTGAATGCATTTTGAAGAACATGTTGTTGGAAATTATTTTTTTTTCAGTTATAGGCGCTGCTTTGAGACATTTTACATTTTTTTTTTTTTTTTTTGCCAACTCCAACAACAAATTCCAACTACTCAAACATAAGCTTTCAGATTTCGCTCAAAATATTTAGTTTTTCATCGTTTTAAAGATTTTCTTCTTTCAAAAATCTGCAACCGCTTTTTGTATTCTACCAAGACCATAAATATTATGTTTTTCATACTTTGTTTAATGAGCTTATATGACAGTGTAGAATCCTAATTTAGTGGGATGCTTTTGCCTTTATTCATTTTTCTCATACAATTTCTTATGAAGCTGAAGACTTAATTAAGTGCACTAAATTGAGTTTTGCTGCGTTGTATTTAAGTCAAGCAAGCAACTGCCAACGGCGAATGAAAATTAGGCTGAACAACTTAAAAGTAAACTTGATGTCTGCTAAAAATATTGCTTCTTTAGACCCTCAGTTATAACAGGGCTAATAAACAAACATTATGATGATACTCAGAGCAACATTTTATATACAATAAAAAAAAATTCGAAATAGGCTAGAACCATCCTGACAACATATTTCAACATTGCGAATATCTCAATTAACAAAGAAATACTTTAACAAATGGCATGTGTAAATTATAAGCAACAAATCATTTGTTTAAATCTGTTCTACAAAATTGTAATTTTATTGTATCTTCAACACGAGTGTCGTCACATTCGCTTAAGCATCACATTTTTACATGTTGGTAATTTGCTGGTTTTTTTTTCCAGCCATTATTTAAAATGTTGCAACATCAATTTTATTTCAGCATAATTCAAATCTTTTACAACTGCCAGTGTAATTTACTTTTGCAACAAAAAGTGATATTGGCTGGCATTCAAGCGACTGTGCTCGCGTATAAAAACAGAGTAAAGAAGCTTTAAAGGCACATCAGCATTATTTAAATTATCATTTAAAACAAATCTCAGATGACAACTTAAAACTTGATAAAGCCGAATGCTAAATGCGCCTAAATTACATACTCTACATAAGAAGCAAATTAAAAGTTGCTGGCAGCAACATGAATATTATTGATGACAAACTGCAGATTAGATTTTTACGGGTAGTTAAACACAAAGACGCAAAATAAAAACTTGGCATATGATGATTTTTAGTGCTGAATTTACAATGAAAAACTATTATTAGCAACTTTGTTAGCTGCTGCATCATTAAAGTGAAAAAAATTACAAACTAAAGCAGTTTACAAAAATATATAAAAAATAATATTTAAATTCTACGGGGAAAACGGGGCTGGTGATTGGAATTGATGAACAGAGTATGAGATTAAAAAAATATATATTTTATAACATTTATATAAAATTTTTCCTATATATTTTCTATGAAATTTAACGTAAAACTTCTTGTACAAAAATTGTCTCTGATAAAAACAAATCGAGAATTGGAAAATGTTGTTAAATACAAATGCAATATTATTTGATATTTATTTTACTTTTATGTTTTTTTTTTAACTTTGGTAAAATGGAACTCTTGTTAAATTCTAGTGGGAAATTAAATTATTTCGAAGCTAACATATATAAATGTTGTTTGAGCAACATGTGTCTAGATACATGTTGCTATTTTCCACAATTTTTAATATTTCCTGACAATTTTTTCGCAGCATTCTTTTGAAGAAGACTTGAACGCCATATCTAATTATTTAAATACATTTTATAGGCATTTTTAACAGTTTGTTATCACTGAACTTGTGAATAATAATATTTATTTCATTTAATTATTTTTCAATTTATTTATATAAATCAATAATCAATATCACTTTTACTCTTCGAAATATAACGAAACATGTTGTCAATCTCTATAAACTTTTACGTGAAACGGCAAAAGCCTGTTTGCAAATTCATTCGATATTCAATGTTAAGAAGCTTTCAACTGACTTGTCATAGTCAATAAAATAATAAACACACATCTGATACCAAATTCAATAACATAATTTTACAGTTGGTTTTTTTTTTTTTTCTTTATTTGAAAAAGAAAATTAATTATAATAAAACAATATGAAAACGGTTTGCATTTTTGCTATTTTGTTGTTTTTGTTTGTTTTCTGTTTTAGTAGTCACCATTGTTTTTCGACACGAACAATGGGAGTCACTGAAGTTGACAAAAGAAATGGCAAAACCAGTAAAACTGTACACGTGATGCCTGCCAGTCGGTGTTTTGTTGTGCTATTATTGTGTTCAATTGTAATAGATCTGTGTATAAAATGAAACTGGTGGTGTTTAAGGTATTGTTTTGTGCCGTATATCGGTGTTCGTATATTCATATATCAATGTCAGTTTACAGTGACAGACATTCAGTCACACACACAACTTTTGTACACTTATTTTTCTTTATTGCAAATGGTTGGAATGAAGTTTTTCTTTCGCTTTTGCTTTGCCAGTGTAAATCAGGTTTTAAACCAAGTGGTTTAAATCGATTTGCATCTTAAATATTTGTTTCTTTCGGCATGTCATGGGTACGAGTATTAGTCACAAATTAATCAAGATTAATATATAGACAAGTGTTTGCTACTTAAAAGTGTTACAATGTATGTATATCCACTCTATGCAAAATAGTAGTTAATTAAGAAAATTTGCTATTTTCTCTCAGTTACAAGTATTTGCTAATTTTTAGAAAATTACGAAAAATGTGTTTTGAATAAAGAAAATCGGTCAGTCATGTTTGAGCAGATAAGGAACAGTGACTGAAATATAATAATAAACAACGATAAGAAGAAAACCAGACTCTAAGAGTCTTATTTCAAGCAACATGTTGCTCAACTAAAACCTTTTATACGACGGCAGAAAACATTTCAGCAGTATTTTTCAATAAAGCAATCAATATCACATGTGTTTACCAGTTCAAGTACTGGGCATTAATTATCTAAAACAGCCTTGAATTCTCCTACTTCCTTTTATTTTTTATATCAAATCTTATTAAATATTATAATTTTGTTATTCAACATTTCTTTATATATTGTATTATTTATACATAATATGTTTCTTGTCGTTTACCTACCTTTTGAACTAGTCAAACTATGACTAATATTATTCCAAAAATTTAGCCGACAGCCAAAGACCTTCATTTCTTTAACACGTTCCTTCATATTGCCCAGAACACTGGTTTCCGCGAGACTGACACACGGAATCATTTGACGGCAAAAATTCTGTATTAAAACTTATAACAACAAACACTTTTTTTTTTTTTTGCAATAAAAACTATTAATTATTAAAAATTTTCAGCAAGTTGTTGACAATAAAAATCAAACATTTAAAACAATTGAATAGAGTTATTCTATTTGTTTTTACGCCTAAAAAGAAAATAAAAATAAGAAAATAAACATAAAAATAAATTTTTCAGTTTTAAGTACAAACCAACAAAAAAAAAGAGCCAACCCGCTTAAAGAAAATATTTTGTGTCTTTAACCAATTTTCTTAAAAAAAAAATTACAATAATTTATAAGGGAATGTTACGAAGCAGAATTTTATAACTTAAAAGCAACTCAAGTGTTGGTTTTATTCGATAAAAGCAACTTTGTTATATATATTTGTTGCCAAAATATGAAATATGTTGCCCAACATGATACAAACAGTGTGAACATGATGTTTAAATTCTGGAACCAAGCTTTATTAGTGGTTTCCCTCGTTAAAAGCATTTCCTATATTTCTTAATAGTTAAAGAAAAACTGCGCAGCTAATAAGTGTGTGACAAAGCACATTTAAAAAGAAAGTGTTGCTAAGAATATATTCTACCTTATAGGTTTGCCAGAACACAGAAGAAGCTAAACTTTGGCAACATATTTCAGTTGATATTAAAGACTTTTTTCCAAACGAGTTTGTCCAAAGTAATTTTTACCTCAAGAGCAACAAAGTTGGGCAACATTTTTTAATCATTATGTGACAACGTTAAAGCCATCCATTTTGCATCAAATGTAAAACCGAAAAATCAAAATAAAAACCGAAAATTGTTTTGCTGCTTAGGAAATGTTGCTGAAAATTCCCTATTTCTAAAAATAGTACAAGTTAAGCAACATTTTTTTCAAACACAACTTCATAGCACCACTTCGCTTAAAATTGTTATTAAAATACTGTTTTCAATACATCTGCCACACTTTTTTCAGCTAAAGAATTGAAATATCTATTAATGAAATTATCAGCAAATAACTTTAATCTGCTGTAAGACAACTTCAAGCTTCTCCGCTAATCTTTTGTTTAAGCATTTTTAAGACTCATTGAATTTGAAAACAAATTTGCCAACATAGACAGCAAAGTTGCTTTAAAATGAAAAGAGCTTTCATAAATCTTTTAAGATGATTTGGAAAACAGTTTGAGGCGCAAAACTATTACCGTCATTAAAAAGGTTTTTATTTAAAACAAAATCAAATTGTTGTATATTTGTTGAACAAAAAGTAGGCGTTATGTTGGGAGTTTTTTCTTTAATTTTATTTTACATAACTACCATTATTAACATCCAGTTGGCCAGTGATTGCGTTGCGTAGAGTTGAGCCCAGCTTTGGGGTCTTCTGTTGTCCCAAGCCATAGTTTAAGCCGCAGGTTTGTTTGCTCAGTTGTTGCCAATAGTAATTGTTTGCAGTTTAGCAGCAATTTGTGCATATTTACGGTTAATAATAATATAATAACTAAGAAATTATTATATTGCAGCTAAACAGAAACAGGTTCAAATACTTGACCACTTTAATTTTTCTTTTTTGTTGTTGTTGAAATTATAAAAAGTTATAATAATTTTCTAGCTTGTTGCCATGATTAGTTGTTAATTGAGTTTTTTCCAGTCGATAAACTACAGCTGACAATGAGATTGTGAAGTACATTTTATTGCTTATAATGAAATCAAGAAATTCATTACTGTTTCAGAAAAAACAAGAAAAAATGGTCTGCTAAGCAATTAGAAATTCCTGATCTTTAATGTGCTGTATGACAATATTGCAAGTAGTTAATTCGATTGTTAAAGCTCTAATTCTTTATATTTGAATAAGTTTTGAAATGTCAGCAACATGTTGCTGGTAGAAGCCTAACTAAATAAATTGTTGCACATTTGTAGAAACACTACAAAATATTTCAACTAGTTAATTCGAATAGAATTGTTATGAGCCAATTCTAATTCGTAGTAAAAAGTATTTTACTACATTTTTTTAAGATAAGCAACATGTTGCTGATGGACTATCCAAGCGTCATGTTGTATATTTAGTAAAATATTACACCAATTTTATAAGTTGTTAATTGAAGTAAAATTTTTGTTTTTCTTAACATAATTTAAAATCTTTCGAAAGGCCAGCAACATGTTGCTGGTAGGAGCTGAACTGCATTGTGCGTTTTAAACATTAAAAAACATACTTATTTAAGGCACAGAACATTGACAAATTAACTTGAAAAAATCTGCACTTTGGGTGTGTTATTTTGTTTTCAGCATTTGAATATTTTGGTGGATTGTTGTTGCTTTAAAATTCTATTTTGAAATTGTTGCATAACATTATGTTAGTGTCGATTGGATGAGCCCAATAATGTTGCATACTTGCAGAAGTTCCGAAGTAATGAATGTTGCTCATTATTTTAAACAGACTAATAATGCTCAGGATTTTGTTTTTACTTCAGCCTCATATTTGTTTTATATTAAATTTTTTAATTCTCTATAAAAGCAATTGCATACAATATTTTTGGCCTGCGAAGAGCATACCTGGTTCTGCTGACCTATTTTGTGAACTGAAATCTTTAGTTTGTGGTTAAATTAAGCTTTGGGTCAAGGTCAACAACGTGTCTTAAATTACCAGCCAAACGATTTAGGCCAATAATCATAACAAATCATACACAAATCTAAATAAAGGCGTAAAAGACATGGAAATGTTGCAACAATAAAGAGCCAAGAAAGAAACGATATGCATGCACACGCCAAAAACTCATTAAATTGCAATGCCAAAACATAAATTAAATTGAAAGTTGTTCTCAATAAATTTAACATAAACAATATAAATAAATCTGGTTTTAAGAAGACAGCTGCAGCAAATTCGTACCACCCGAGACTCTCGCATGTCAGACAGACTTCTCTGTAAGAGAAGTAAACGAAATCCAAAAGTGCGTTAACATAAATCAGGTCAAAATCATTTACAACTCTTTTCTTTTTCGTAACTTTTAATTCGGGTTGGCGATGAAGTCTGAAGTGTGCAGCAGTCTTTTAATGAAACATCCTTTCCAAAAGAAATCTCCCTTTCACAAAAAATTTAGCACAAACAAACGGAAAGGAAGCCTTAATAAAACACTTAAGCACATGTTATTAAAGGGTTTTACAACAAAAATAAAACAAAAACAACACAAATTTTTTTTTCTTTTAAGGCCATCAAGGTTTTATATTACTTATATTGTTTTTAAGTTGCCTGCGTGTAAATCTGTTGTAAACACAGAGCACAGAAGCAACAACAGCAGCAGCAGCAGCAACAACAGCAGATGTAATAAACCACACATTCAATTTAGAAGGAAATAAAAAAAATGACAGTAGTGAATTTAACAATAAAAAAATCTCTTCGTGAAGGCATTAAGTGGCGCAATTATGTGCATGTTTATGTTTAAGTGCTCTGCGCTACCATTCCCGTCCTTTCCCTCAGACCCAGAACGCCACACAAACTGGCCAAAGAAAGTCGCGTGCATGTGTAGCGGTCATGCCGTTGTTCTCGGGCCAAACGCAGCTCAATATTTGAGCAACAGTTAAGCAAAACCGAAATCTCAATACACACATCTCTGCTTGTGTTGCGATAAACATCTTGAAATTTATGTTAAATGTTGCAACAACATGCGGGTTGTTCTGAATTTCGCTTTTCCTTGCTCTTTGCTGGTTTTTTTTCTTTTTTTTTTCTGCTTGTTTTGAGTGTATAATTTATGTTGCTTTCGTTAAACTGTGACCAATCATAAATTTGTAATCGTATAGTTAAAATGAAAATATGTATAATAAAACAAAAACATTCAAGTGCAGCACAAGTATGTGTTGTCAGACAGATTTGTATCTTTAAGTACCGTTATTATTATTTAGTGTTGCTATAAAATGCATTGCTAGCAAATTATGAATACTTAAAGAATTTAAAATCTAAAAGAAAAAAAAACAGAAAACAGAAAACAAAAATAAACGCGCAAAGAGATTCAACACGCATTTTAACGACACAAACAGCCAGCCAAAGGGAAAATAAATATTTGTAAGGAATGTTAAATAATACCCTGGGCTATAATGAAGGCTTTCAAGTAAATTTGTTTTACTCGAAACACTGTTATGGGCAACATGTTGCTTACAAATTGTTGGCAAACGAACGTGTGTTTCAACTACTTCAAGTAAAAACAATTTAGAAATTCCTGGTTGCTTTCGTGACAAAGGATAACCAGGAAGTGCCAAGCAAAAATTAAAATAAAAAATAAAAAAGAAACTAGTGTGAAATTTAGCAAAGCTTTAATTTCATATAATGTGCATTTAGCAAGTGAAAAATTTCGTAGAAATTAAGGACATCAAATGATGACTTTTGTTTGCACACGCAAAAATCTCACTTAGCAAAATGTTGCCGCTTAAACTTCTTACTTCTGCTTTACACAACTTTGTTGTACCAGCATAAACATTAAATTAACTATCAACCGCAAGCAACATTTGCAGATATTTAAATTTCAGTTATTTTTCAAAGGTAATACAATGTTTATTCGGTTTCAAACGTTCTCAGCAACATGTTGCTTAGCACATACTACACATTTTCTTAACTTTGTTTAACGGGCTGAAGAAACAAACCAAAACCAAGCATTAAAACTGTTGTTATGAACTAAAATCGTTCTGCAACTGAATTTTGAAAATTCGATTCTTAAAGCGTTTAACTAATAACTATAAAAAATTGTTGATTTTACACGCATTCGTCACTTTTCATTATGTTGGCATTGCAGCAAAAGCAAATTTCTACTCAAATTACCAAGAAACAATGAACAATGTTTTCATTTTCTAGCAATGAAAACACATTCATGATTTCGTTTTACTAAACTTTCTTATTCAAACAAGTTTTGTTAAGACAAAGTTTACAATTGCAATTTCTGTCGCCCACTTCAAACTCATTAACGATAAGTTTTCATTTTCTAATAAATCTTTATGGAAATTGTATTGAAATTCTTTGTAATTGAAATGTAACAGTAGACAGACGTTCGCTCAGCCAGTCACTTTCAAGCAAACAAATAATTGTCATCATTAAGCTGTTTCATGGTTTTTGTTGTCTCATCTCATGGTGGCGTTTTATTATACTATTAATATGTATAAGAAATAAAAAGGCAAAAAAAAAAAATTAAAACCAAACTTATGAAAACTGGCTCTCGAATGCAAGTTGATTGATGAAACATTTGAGCAAATAATGATAAACAGACATTAAAGACACATGCGGCATACATGGCTCATAAATTGCAATCAAGTGCTGTGCCGATGCTGTGACTTAACTTGGCGTTGCAGAGTTCAAACCACATAAACCATAGTTGCAACATGTTGCTAGATAGAGACACAAATGTTTCAGTAGCTGACAGTAATTAGCAATATTTTGTGGTTCCTGCTTGTGAGAAAAATAACCAGCAACAACATCGCTGCTTCAACATAAATACTTCTATAATAAAGTTTAACAAAGTAAACTTTTGTTGGTGTAATTTTGTATTTCATTGGCAACAACACCAGAATGGAACTTGAGTAAAGTGTTTTCTTCTCCACTTTAAGGGATATTCCGCTTAATTATGAGAATTTTAAATGGTTAGCAGTCCAGTTGTTGAAAACTTTTGATATAGCCGGCAACATTTTGAAAGCACCATGTTTACAATCAGTTGAAACTCCCAAAAAGGTTTATTAATACTTCGTAAATGTTCAAAGCAAACTTTTCAAAACAAACAATATTAAAAGTTACTCAGAAGTTACTTCCAGCCTCCATAAAATATTTGTACGAAAATAAAGATCTTAAAGAAAGTTTAAATGTTTAGTTTTAGACACATAAAATTATTTAACAAAATTCCATAGATTCTAGAAACCGACAAGCGAAAGTTTTCCAACACAATAATAATAAAAACAAGAAAACAAACAAATATGTTGTTAAACAACAAATTACAAAAAAGAAAACAAAAACAAAACAGCGTTCCTTACATAAAGATAAAACAAACAGATTTCAAAAGTATTAAAAACGAAATATAAAAAAATTTTTATTTTTAAGTTTTGAGGCAAATTTTATGAGCAAACAATGGAAGTAAAACAACGTACAATAATTTTTATCATTCGGGTCAATGTTTTATCAAAGAATTTTTTTATTCAACATGTTTTTTTTTTTTAATTAATTTGAAACGAAACCAAATAATATTATTAATGTCAGTCGCACCTTTTTCTTTTCAAAGTATATTAATTATCATAATATTTGATTTACCCTTAAAAATTTAGAGAATGAAAATCTATCTCATGGATTGGCAACATTTGTTACTGTTGATATTAATTTTTTTATATTGATTCTCTTTTTTTTTTTTTTTTTTTGTTAAGCAAAACTACAACATGTGTCTGGTTTTAATTATTTTATACGCCGTAAGAAAAACACTATATTTAAAGTCCTACAATATTAAAAAAGTCAAAGAAACTGAACAGGCTTTTAAAAAATTTATTTACAACTTCAATGGATATCGAACTGTAAGGTTTGCCAGTATTAAAGGGGGAAGGGGGAAAAATCATTCCCAGACTATTTATGAACTTTATCTCGTCGCTTTTTTTTTCAAAGAAATATCATCGACACTTGCCAATTATTTAATCAATTTATTCATTGCACAGAACAGATTATTATCACAAGGAAAATCAAATGATGCTCTTGTTGCGTTTATTTGCGTATGAGCTGTAAAAGAAATGCCTTTAGGAACGCCATACACTGACAAAAGTTGCGACGACTTATTTTGGCAGTATGTGACATTGTTGGCCAGCAAAGCAAGACGCGTTTGCAAAAGCATCTTATTTGTTGGCACCACTTATATCACACAATGTAAAACATAACCCAGCAAACAAGACATACATACACATATAAAGTTTCCTAAGGGCAATTTGCTGCTGCCCACGTTTATCTGTTTATAAACTTTAAGGCATTTCTTAATTAGTCTCTGGCAGTTGTTGTCGTTATTTTCGTTTCTAGGGTTTGGTCTGAAAAGCGAAGGTAAATTAATTTGTTTGCACTGCATTATTTTATTTGACGTGTCAAATTTCAACACTTTAAATTTCGTTGAATTTACCCTGAACTAAAAATTTTGCTGACAAATTTTTATTTAAACAAAAATTGTATAACAAGAAAAAACTACAACATTTACTTAATAAAATGAATCATCGAATTGGTATTGAACTGGAAATAAAAAGTTGTTATCTAAAGTTAGTTCAATGCAGACTAACAAAACACAATATAAAAATAGGTCATTCGGCATGTGATGGACTGAGCAACTAAAAAGTAATCCTTTTTTTTATTATCAAATCTTAATTTATACGAGTATTCTGTGGCATCAATTTCTGAACGCCCTTAATATTTTAAAGGGCTTCTTGTAATAAGAAAAGGAGGGAGCCCCTAATACCTGCTTGTAATCAGAAAACAAAAACAAACAAAAACCCTATTTCCTACAACAATCTTGTAAATTTTATTTAATTTTTACAACTTAATGCTACAAAATGTTGCTCACATTTTCATTTGTTACTCTGTCTGTCTGATAATTTCTTAAGAAATTAGATAAAAATCAAATGTTTAAAGCCAGATTTTAACTCTTAAATGAAAACAAACAAAAAATAATTAAAAGAAATGAAACTACAAAAAAAGAGCTGTTGAAGGTCTGGGCTAAATGTTGAGTGCAGGAAAAGGCCACATAAAATTGCAGCCTCATAAAGTCATACGAAAGAAGCAAGGAAAAAGGGCAATAGGTTTATTTTCGTTACAAAAATAACAAAAATAACAAAAATAATACAATAATTTTCCAAATGAACTGCAGACAGTACAAAACAGAGACCTTTTTTTTTTTTTTTGGAGCAATTCTCGTTAATGCTGAAACATCTCTCAAACAGTAGAGAAGACTAAAACAAGACAGCGCTTTTGTTTAGTTCATAATAGATAATAGAGTTGCAGACTAGAACAGGCTCATTGTTTTCTACTTCCTATTTTTGCTTATTTTGGTTGTTGCTGTTATAATTTTCTCTGGACAAGGAAGAAGAAGCAGGAAAAAATCCAAAAACACGAGACAAACAACTAAAGAAATCACATTCAGGAGCTGAATTCAGTGTTACCGATCACTGCGCTGCATCTGATGAACACCTGCAATTATGTTGTAAGAAATGTATGCCGAAGTTGCATGTTGCATGCAATATATTGTACATAATTATTCAATTACATACACGACACTGGCAACACTGTGCAAATTCTAACTTTTGAAACATTTTAATGTAATTGTTGTTTCTAAAACTTTAATCTTTTTTTAAGACACTATTCTTTGCACATCTTTCTTTTTATATGTGCGGTTTTTCTGGGAAACAATAAACTGTCAAAAGACTGCCACTATTAAAGAAACTCTGTCAGACAGGTAGTGACCAAAGAAAAGGCAGAGTCTGAGCAGGGCTGCTTGAGACAGCGGCAAACACAATATAATAATATTTTGTCAACAAATACAATGAATATTTCAAATTCTACAGGGTTCGTTGTTTCTTATTTATTTATTTTTGTTTGTTTGTTAAACAGGGACATGAACTGTTTGTGTTGTCTGTTTTGTTAGAATATGTAATGGAATTATTTTTACACAATGAACAGCAGTAGGTTTTCAAGAGAGTTGAAAACTAAAATAATGAGATATCCCTGAGTTCTTTTGTTTTAACTTTCTTATCTTTTCAAGAGGGTTTGTCAAAATAAAGATATAAAAATTGTAAAAACACAAATTTATGGCAGGAGTATGCAGACACTGTTTGACACCGGCCCTTTTCTACATTTTAAGTTGATAAAATTTTGAGTTTGCAAATAAAGGACATTCTGAAGGTCAGCGTGTCCCCGCACGGATTGTAATGAAATTTGTCGTAAGTTTAAAGCGTTTAGTTTCGCCAATAGTAGTCAGGACTTTTATTGTGTAGTCAGCAAAACTGTAACTAAAATTGAACTTCCAAAGTTCAGTGAAAATTTTCAGCTTAAAAACTACAGGATATATGGCAATCAAAAATATTCGTATATCCTTTTAAGTGAAAGCTGGTTAGAGAAGCTACGATGAGCATAGTTGGATTAAAGATATACTGTAACCCTGTTGCACACTTCAAACACCAATTGTGTTCTTGTTGTAGGTATTAGCAATTATTCCAGCGAAGGAAATAAGGTATTGCAAGTTTTTGGCCAATTCCAGCAGAGAAAAGTAGAAGAACAAATGTTGCTTTGAAATTTTGTGGTCCTCAGTGCTGGGAAAAAGTTGCTTAAAATACTTTTTTCAAATTTTTCCGCAACATAAACTGACACCGGACCGGGCAACGCACAAACACTTTACGGTATTTTATTTTTTAATGCAAAATTTTGATAATTTCAAACTTCGCAAGGTTATTAGGAATGTTTATAAGCATGTTGCTGCAACATTTCTTTAGCCAACATGTAAAACAACAGGCTAAATAATTGACGGGTTTTTTTAATTTCAAATTATTTAGTATGAAAATAAATTTTCTTGTTCAAATCTTTTACTAAAGCAGGCAAGTCCTCGTAAACATTTGCCACTACAACACTTATTGTACAATATTACAAATGTGCTGATGTCTATATTTATTTATTATTATTTTCTGCACAAAAAATCAAAAATAAATAAACGCAAAAGTAAATGCTGGCTAAACAAAAAAACAAAAGCAAACCACAAACAACATCCTTCAACCTAACGGTACGCATTTATGGCTTAAAAGTAAAACAAAGATTTGAATGCAAGAAGAAAAAAACAACAACAGAGAACTGAAAGACAAAAAAAAAAACTTAAAAAAACAGAGTATAGAAACTAAACAAGTAGGATTTTTTTCGCCACACCAAAATAAAAAAGAAAATCATTTGTTTGTTGTTGGGTTTTTTTCATAATTTATTACCATTTGACTGCAGGGTCTGCTTTCTGCAACTTCAAGCCTGCAAACTCCAAGCCTCATGTAAAATAATAAAAAGAGACTGGTTAAAGCGAAGTGAATAGAGCATAATCCACACACACACACACACACACACGCATATACAGAGAAGAAGAAGAAAATCAGGCGCAAAAAACCAAGTTTCTGGTTGAAAACCAGACTTAAAGTAACAAAACTTGCGATCAACTGAAAACGGATAATATTCGAGCAGAAAAGCCTGCAAGTGTTTGTAACTTTTCAGGTGGACGTTTCGAAGTAAAAAAAAAAAAAAAACTTTGTTTGGCAAGAAAAAAACAGACCAAAAGAATTGTTTGCATCTTTACAGATGTGAATGTTGTTTCAAATGCACATCTTCGCCGTAGCGAACGACAAAAAGTCATTGTGTTTGACTGATCGTCAGGTTTGGCTGAAAGTCTCTTTTTGCTTTTTATTTTTGGCAAAAACTTTGGGTGCCAGCCAGCCTTGTTATATTTTGACCACTTTGCAGATGATTTTCGTTTTAGTTTATTTTTCAATTTGGTTTCTGTTTTCCTTTATTGTTGTTGTGCAGCTTAAAATTTTAAACGAGTTTTTGGACCGTGTGCTTTTTTTTCGCAATTTATTCCTTTTAGCTTTGAACGTTTCTGTTTCATTGTGGTTCCAAAACAAAATTAATTTCTAAGCCTACGTTTTGTTACTTCTTGCTGTTGTCGTTGTCGTTAGACTTTGGCGCTTGTATGTGTTTAGTTTTCTGTTCGCGAAACTTTGCAGTTAAATAAATACAGAAACTGGTTATTTTGGTCCACTGTTAATTTAGTTTTTTCTAAATGTTTGTTTGTTTTGTTTTTCTATTTTTAGCAAACAGAAAATTTTCATTAGAAAATGTGTTGAATTGTTGGATTTTTCTTAATGTAATAAATGATTGCTAAATTAAGATAATTAAACGAAAATATTTGAAATGAATATCTTGAAGCTGTAAAAGGAATGTTTTGCAATGGCAACATGTTGCTACGAATATTTCTATACAAAAAACTTTGTGCAGTAAAAAAAATTTACTCTGTAATATGGACGTATTTATTTAGTTGTGAGCTAAAGCTGATGCACATGATTTTACATTTATTGTATAACATTTGGCAGTAATATTTTGCAATATGTTGCCACAGTAGGTACACATTTCACGCACATTTCAGCTGGCTTAAGCGCTATGAAAGGCAGAAAAACTAAACTTTAATTAAAGGCAAAGTCGAACTTGGAATAATGGGAGCGTGAAAAGTTTTAGGTTTGAAAAAAAATGTTTCCATATGAAAACGATACTAGATCGTCATTTAACTTGGTTTTATCAAAGCAGATGGACTTCAGCTTTCGAATTCTGAGGATTTCCGAAATAAAGCGTAAACAAACGACGCAAAAAAACAATACAAACAAATGTCAAATGGAAAACAGAAAAATATACAATAAACTAATTTTAAAAATTTTTTTAAATATAATAACTAAAAAATTACTATAGAAAAATAATAAAAAAAAATTGCATATAGAAAATCGTTTAAGAAAACAATTTTGGAAAATAAGCAACATGTTGCCGGAAAAAAAGCAATTACAAAAATGCAAAATGACTAAAAGCAGCAAAAAGAAGACAAGCAACATTTTCCCGCATGCCAAACAATTTGCTATTAAATTAAGCAACATGTTGCTTAAGAAGGAGATTTTTTTACTATTGTATTAACAGTATTTTAGCGCATTTTATTACGATTCTAAATATTCTATTAGACTAAGAGTGCAAAACTAAAGATGACTCTGTTATCACCTATTAGAACACCATTTAATTGGCTTTCTTGACTTTACCGAGGCAGGTGTCATTGTAGTGTTAATAATAGTTAAACTCTCCAGCTAAAGTAAAAAGCAATGTTAGCATCATGTTGCTAAGAACACAATAGTTATTAAAATAAAAAGTAGTACAAAAAATGATTGATGTTTATGTTGAAAATACTGCGGTGAACCTGGAAGTCAGCAAAAATTACAAATAGCAGGATGTTATCCCAGCAATATGTTTCTGAGCCAGAAGACTATTGTTGTTCAAATATGTAAGTGCAAGCGATTGTATTTGTATTCTACATATTTTATGACAAATATACCAGGTTTTGCTTAATATAAACACCCAAGAAAACTCAAATTTATTAAATAGTTCAGAAAATATTTCAATAAACAAAATTTAATAATATGACAGTTTTTTATAATTTTCTTTAATGTTTCTGTACGAAAATGTTGCTGGCTTTATAAGGTTTAATGTACAATATTTTATTTCATGCCCATCTGATTTTTGCAATTAACATATTTTTATTGTAAAATTACTTTAAAGAAAACAATAAACATCTGTGACACATTAAACCATGAAATGCAATAACTTCGCAACAAATGGATTATTTATAAACACAAAATCATTATGCTCATTAAATCAGGTAGAATTTTTCAGCATATTGTGATAAAATGTTTATTTTAAAATCAAATAAATAAAAACATAATATAAAAACAAATATAGGACTACACAAACATAATCAATACCAATGATAAATAGGATTAAAAACAACTTTCCACAAAAAAAAAAAAAAAAAAACTAACCAAAAGGAATTAAAACTGGAATGACCTAAAGCCGTTCGAGGTAAAGCGATCTAACCGGCAAGATGGATTTGTACTCGTATGTTCGAACACAAGGAAAAGTAAATTATTCGAAAGAACGAATAAAATAAACCTGGTGTAGAAAAACTGTTTTTTTTTTTTATTATTATAATTTTAGTAATTTGTTGAGGCATTTTTTAACAATGTCACGTACACTGTCGCTTATTCATTTAGACAGACCTACGAATTGTAGTTGTACATTAAGTAACAGCTCACGTATAGTGGATTGTCAATAATAAGTAATTTCGACACATAGGAAAATATATAGAAAGAAATACATACGTTTAATTTGTATAAATACACACACACAGTAATATACTACGAAGTCACGGCTAGAAGACGGAGTTTATTTAAATGATGGAAGTTGGCGGTAGAGTCTTTAAATAAATTCAGAATTTTGTTTAGGGCTTTCAACAATTCATTATTTGCAACGCAGTAAAATGAACGAAAAAAGAAATATAAATAAAAGAAAAAAAGTTTTAAGTCTTTATTTCTTTGTTCGGCAACATGTTGCAGCAACCAACATTTCCGACAAAAACTGTTAAACTCAATTTGCAACAACTTCTTACGAAATCTGTAGAAAACAGAGTTGCAAAATTGGACGGTGTGGAACATTTAGCTTTAAACGCGGCACAACTTTTGTAAAACATGTTCTTACATATTTCTTTTTATTTTAATTAAAAAAATATTTTAGAAAATGTTTCAATAACATTTTGCATATGAAGTTCATAACAGACTTGTACATGACAAGCTTCTGCTCTAAAAGCTCTAAAATTCATCAACTTTTACCACAAGGTTTTTGTGTCCAATAATCTTTTTTTTTTTTCCTTTCAAAAACTACCTGCAACATGTTGCTGGGGAATAAAAATCAATATATAATCCAATAAAAATGCTGTCCAGTAATTTTTAATAAAAATATATATATTTTAATCAATTTACAATTCCCCCACGGAAAGTTGCCAGCCTTTTGACAGCTCTTCAAATTTGCTTATACATTTTTAACTTTTAAACGAACATTTTTAAATTAGGCAAACGATTAGCAAACAATCTACTTGAAAACAATTTATTGGGTTAAGAAATAACATTTTATGGAAATCTTGATGATAATTTCTCTTGCAAGAGTTATTTGTTTTTTTGTATACAGTTAAAAGTAGAACGGTTTGCAATTTTTGCCAGCGAGAAAAAAATCTAAGCCATAAAATTTAAGCAACACGATTTTTTGTTAGCTCCGTTTAAAGATAAGCTAATTTTTAACTACTTCTTTTTGTTTAATTTTAATTAAGAAATTTTTCAAAAGTGTTGCTTTTGAAAAGCACAAACACACAAACACACATACACACAAACCAGTTCTAGCCGTAAACAAAACACAATAAATTTTAATTGTTTTTTCTGCTGCTAAGTAACAACTTTTTAACTTTAAGCTAAAAACATCAACAACAAACAACAGACAACAGACGACAGACACACACAAAACGAAGAATTGTTTATGGTAGAGAAAAACAACTCAAACTCAAACAAAACGTATTTGGGTTTTGTTGTATTGTCATGCTAAAATGAGAGTGTATATTTATTAAATTAGCAAAAAGTTCAATAAACAGCAAACGACTGAATGCTTTTGAAAGCAAATTGGGGAAAAATACAATGTGTGTATAAGCATGGCTCAAGTAGAAGGTTATTTCTGTTAAACGAAATTTTAACAAGAATTTAAAAGCTAGAGAAAATCAACAAAACAATAGAAACTCAAAAAGGTCGTTTTCGAAAAACAAATTAAAATATGAATGAATGTCTAATAAACACAAGTATTTAGTTGTAACGGTATAATTAAGCATTAGTTCTGGAAAAAGTTATACTTTAGCAGACGATTATCATAAATGTTGCCAGCAACATGTTTAGGCAAGTAAAACGTTGGATAAAAATAACCTTTTATAAGATTTTTTCTTTTTATAAGTTGTCATGTATACAACGATTTGTTACATGATTCTTGGCATTGTTACAAACATTTATCTGTTTAGAAACACACCCTAGAACGCTTATAATATATTTCTAAAAATCATTTTCAATTGACATATTTTATGCGGCATAAAAATAATTTTAAACGCAATTTAAAATTTTTCAATTTATTATGATAAACATTTTGTTTGATATTTGCTGGCAAAAATAGATGAATGTTACAGTGACCAATAATGAAAGTTTTAATAGCAACATGATGCTCCAACAGAACTTTGATTAGAAACATGTTGCCGTAAACGGAAGTGCAGAAATGGGTTTCGTTACTTTTTGTTAAATAAAAAACTACTTATGTTTATTGCTAACATTAAAATAATAATGTATATATCAGACGACTTTCTAATAGTAGAGAAAAAAAATTCAATTATTGTATTTTAGAAAACTCCACAATGAAAGCAAAAACATATAAGATGAAAAAAAATTATTACAAACATGTTGCTAAAAACAACAAATGTTTTTAGTGTAAAATTTTTGAAATCGGTAAGAGTTCGGCGAACAATATATTTGTTACTTTAAATATATATTTATATTTATATATAAAAGTTTGGAAAATTGCTGGAATGTTGCTGGAAAGAAAAACATATATGGAATTTTGGAAAACAGAAAAATATTAGAACAATTTTGGTTGGTGAAAAAATTATCATGAAAAATTTATTGAAAAAATGTTGTTGGCAATTTATTTCGTTAAAAAAAAATTTCGAACAACATTTTTACATCCCAAAAAGCAGTCAACATTTATTTTTGTTCCTAAATTATATGAGGGAGCTTTTCTCAGGCCATTTTACACCACCACGTGCAAGTAGTTTTTGCGCTGCAATTTATAAGCCTTTGTTGCAAGTTACCAAGGAAAATTGGTGACTTTAACTGAAATTGATCTGATTTAACATGTAAATGCTAAAATGAAGTTTCTCATAAAAATGAAAACAAGTCGACTGATTTCTACAAATTAAATAATAAAAAATAAATGAATTTTTCAAAGCAAGCAAAAATAAAAAAAACCTTAAACCAAATGACAATTTTATAAAACAAAACGAGAAAACATTTACACTTTAACGATTTATTACTTAAATGGATTTAGTGGCTATTTTTTTTTTTTTTTTTTTTTTTTGACATGACTGAGTGAAAATAGTTTAATTATCTTGTAATTATTTAACACTTTACAACAAAAACTTAAAGCAAAAGAGAAGCAAAATGCTTAAGCAGTTTTGATTGCTGCTCTTGCAAGCGTTATTTTTGTATTATTTGATTCAACAAAAAAAAAAATACATTTATATTTACAATATAAAAACGAAAATGTATTTTGTCATTTTAATTGCTGCAAATTACTTTAAGACGCAACACAAAAACAACAAGACAAAAAAACAATTAAGTGAATAAATTTGTCGGAAAACTTGAAATCCAAACTGATAATTATCTAATAGATAGAGTATTAAATAAAAATCACGAAAAAAAACAAAACAATTGAGGATTGAAGAGGAATACGCTGAGTAAAGGTTTCTCACACTTATGACCAACTAACATGATATAAAGTCATTAAGCAAAAACTGTTTGCGAAATTAATTAAATAGTTGCAACACAATGATGTACATTTGAGTGACAAAACTTTACATTATAAAATAATAATTTATAGCACAAGTATTTATAATTTTTCATTTTGCTCTCCACAATTGGCACGCGATAACACAAATAAGAAAAACCTTTCCACTTTCTTTTAGTTTCTCAAAACAGAGAAACAGAGTACTGATGGATTTATAAAATGTCGAGCAACATTGGCCTGACATACATACAAATATCTAAAAAATATTGCTAAGAAGAAGCTTCAACAAGTAGGCAACATGTTTAGTTCAAATTAAGAACTTAATTGTTGATACTTTCCATATTTCTTCTAATTTACAAACTCAAAAAAGAAATCTTTTTAAGCGGGATGAACATTTGTAGGCCACATTTGGCTAAAATATTTGAAACTTTGAGGCTGAAACACTGTAAAATGTTGTGCAACACTGTTTTGTTTAATGTAAAATAAACAACTAATATCAGTTTAAGGCATTTATTTATTTAAAACCAGACTTTATACTTTTAAGGTTCTGCTTCCAAAAATAATAATTGTTGGCTCTTTTTTTTCTATTTGGTAAATAAGAAATTAAATTTAAATTATTTTTATATTTACTTTTATGCGCTGGCCGTTTAGTGTTTGGTGTTAAATTCTTCCTAAAAGTAAAGAAGAATTCTGCAAATCGCAATGTTGCTAATCCGGTTTGTAGGTTGGGCTTTTTTTTTTATATAATAAACAGCCAACTTTTGAATATTTTTTTATATTTGTTAGAAAAAAAAAACAAACAAAAACTTGACAATACTTCGCAAATGAACTCTTAAACTTAAAATAAACAAGTTTTTTTTCTGTACTTTAATTTTCAAGTAATTATTTCAAAAAGATTTGCTCAAATTTGTATTTTCACATTGAGACAGACAGATCACTTTTTCCGCCCCGCTTTATTGTTTCGCTTACAGTTAAACACAAACAATAACTTGTCACTTCTTCACATTTTCACCAAATTTATGGGAAATTTCTTTTCTCAATTTGTTAAATATTAAGAATTAACACAATTTAAATTTGTGTTCGAATTCATTTAAAAATAGACAAACAAAACACATGAATTTTAAATTTTCTTCTTGTTTTGTCTAAGTTCTGCACAAACACAGGAACAGAGAGAAACAAACAACGTACCATCAAATTTCAGTTGTAAAATTACAGTAACAGGAAAAAAAAAACACCGAAACTAAAAAATTTACAACACAAATATCGAAAATCTCGTTTCACGCGCTCCAACACAATTGAATACGTTCAACTCTCGTAGCGAACTGAAGTGTTTGGTTTCATTTTTATTTCAACTCAAGCAAAGAATTGATCGTTTCGTAGAGTATTTTCAACACCAGCCAACAAATGTCGTGCCAGCTTAGCCAGACAAAAGACTCGTTTAACACTATTAAATACAGTGTTGCCAGATTGTCAATTACAAAACTATATAGACATGAAAATGTTCGGAAAAAAGGTATATTTTTACGGATCTACTGGCTCGTCATTTTAGCCAGCAAAGAAAGAAAGTTTTGAGTCAGTAGTTCGGCGGCCATAATTGCATTTTGAGTCTTTCGTTCTAATAGTTTAAGATCAAATCGAAATACCCTCTAAAACTGTGTTGATTTTATTTTTTAAAAATACTCATCCAATTTTTTGTTCCAGATAGATGTTTTTCCATATTCCAAATTACATTGAATTCAATGAGACTATTGAGGCTGCACAGCAGTAGACTGCTGCACGTATGCCAATTTTTTGGACACACCTAAAAACTTGTTAAAATTCAAATTCGGCTCACTGCTTTCCAATCATTTTATTCACTTTAATGAAGTAACACAAAACAATTATTTACAGGTGGCAGCTTTGTACACAGAGAGATCTAGATTCAAGAAAGAATTCAAAAAGTCCGCAATTCAAAAGTTTCGTTTCGAATCGAAGTGCTGCGAACGAAAAGAGTCTTATTACCCACTCGGCAAACCAGATTCTAATCAATAATCCAGAGAAAGAGAGAATTATAGCCAATTAAAATTAAACGCGGCAGGGTGGCCAATTATGATTTTTATGAAAAACAATTACATATCGTTACCTGAAATGCAAAAGGGCGTAACAACCAAAAAATTCAAAATGGGTTTTTTCATTTATTATTGTGGAGCAAATCGAATTACATGTCCTCCTACATTTTTACAGCCCTACTGTCAATAACAACCATTTTATTAAAGAAAATCAAAAGGTCGTAACAACAAAGTTGGTTTTTTCTTAAACCAAAAGGGCGCAACCCACATCTAATAAAAATGACGATTAAAGAAATTTTTTTTCTACGAAATAAATGCATCATCGCAATTTAATGCTGTACTGAAGAAATTGCAACACCACCTTCGTAATCTTTGATTTTTTGGAGTTTTTTGTCTCTCCTGTAAAATTTTGAAATATGTTGTTACGCCCTTTTGCATTTCAGGTAACGATATGTTAAGCTGTTTATTTTACAACGCATTTTACAGATTTGCCCCAGCATTTTTCATCGTAATTGTTGCATCAAATTTTTCGCCAACACAAATCGGAATCTGGTCACACTGTTTTTAAGACACACAATTTTTATTTAGGTGTCTAAATTGCTGTGCTCTTATTATTTTGATTGTTTTATAAACTCTAATAGATCGATAAAAATTTGTATGCTCAGCTCTCTTTTGTTGTTGACTTTTAATTTGCTTCCACTTTTTCTTATTTTTTTTTTCTTATTCTGAAGATAAAGGAACAAAAACTGTGAAGTTTTTCAACTTCCTAGAGTTTTTTCTTTTACTCCGTTTCCAGTTGGGTTTTTATCCATACATATTACTTTATTTAATTTGGCCTAAACACAAATATATGAAAGGAATATGTGTGTATGCAATGAAACTGTCGTTTTTTGTTCCTGTTGTTGACATGTGTAGAAGAGTGGAGGATGTCTTTGCTGTTGAAAGGATGGATACCCTACAGAACAATGTATTGAATTACGAACGCACTTAAAAATGAAGAGATTTTTTTAGAATCTTTTAGCTAAAAGGTGCTTTTCTTCGACTTGCTTTAAGTAGCAATTTTTTTAAGGGCTGCCTTTCGGTTCAGCTACGAAAAACTTTTCTAATGGTACCTTCGTTGAAAGTACTTTTATAAATGACCCTTTTTGAAAGGTAGGTTTTAAGTCGCTTTTAGGGGTTTTTTTAACGATACGTTTTCAAGAGCTACCTTTTTTCAAGGGTACTTTTTTAAAAGCAACATTTTAAAACTGTATTTTTTGCCGGCTGCTTTTCCGAATATTCATTTTTTTCATTTTTTCTCAAAGTTAGTTTTAAAGGCACTTTTTTAAATGGATTTCGTTAAAAAAATACTTTTTCTAAACAACTCTTGTTCAAAATGTTGGGCTATTTTTAAATCGTTGAGTTTTTTTGAGAGGTACTTTTTTAAAAACAACATTTTAAAAATGTATTTTTTGCCGGTTGCTTTTCCGAATATTCATTTTTTCATTTTTTCTCAAAGTTAGTTTTAAAGGCACTTTTTTAAATGGATTTCGTTAAAAAAATACTTTTTCTAAACAACTTTTATTCAAAATGTTGGGCTATTTTTAAATCGTTGAGTTTTTTCAGGGGCACTTTTTTAAAAACAACATTTTAAAAATGTATTTTTTGCCGGCTGCTTTTCCGAATATTCATTTTTTCTCAAAGTTAGTTTTGAAGGCACTTTTTGAAATGGATTTCCTTAAAAAAATACTTTTTCTAAACAACTTTTATTCAAAATGTTGGCGCTATTTTTAAATCGTTGAGTTTTAAAAGATACTTTTTGAGAGATACTTTTTTAAACCGAAGTTTGAAGACCTACTTTTTTGAAAAACGATAGTTCTGTGAATTATATTTTCGAAGCACTTTATGTAGTGAAAATGGTACTTTTTTGAACGTACTGCGTATTTATTTGGAAGGTACATACTTTCTATAAGGTATTTTTTATAGATATAATTTTAAATCGGACTTTTATTCATAGGGTACTTTTAAAGGGCAGATATTTCTTAGCCACTCTTTAAAAAGGTACATTTCCAAAAGCTGTTTTGAAAAACTATTTTCCTACAAGTTGCTCTTTAACTAGATCTTTCGGAAAGTTACTTTTTTAAAATATACTTTTTATAAGATATTTTTTTGAACATCCTTATTTTTGAATATACTTTTCATAAAATACTCTTTTGTTAAAAAAAAAAATTTAAATGATAGTTTTCATAGAAAGATCTTTCTTTTTGAATCAAAATTTGTCACATGTGAGTACAGCGCCAATAAGTTCCAATTATTCCATTCAATATTCACTATTCGCAAACTCTTTTATTATTCAATCCCTCATTTCTTCCATTCAAAACTTTATACGTTAATGATCATGAAGACCTTAAGTGCAGTCAGTCGCAAGTAAGTAAAAATATCTACTTTATTCTTTAACTGAAAAAAATTGTACACGAGAAAAGATATAAAAAGACAACAAAAAAATTGGACAAAAACTTGTACAAAAAAACGATCGATCATTTTAAGTTTTGCCTGCTTTACGGCTGGATCTCAATACAACACATATGGTTAGTTTCTTATGCCCACAGCCGATTTTTAGTGTACATGCACAGACAGTTTCTTTCCTGCTGATGTTGCTTAAGGAAAACAAGAACACAAATCCAAAAGAAAAACAAAGAGCTCCTCATCATTAGCTACTGCAGAGTGGCAGCAACTTCAACACACGACGTCTACTCGCTGTAAAACTTAAAGGCAACTTAAAAAACATCATATTTCTTGGTTTTTGTATGATTTTTTTTTGTAGAATGACTGACTGACAAACGGAATGGCTGGTTGTCTTGCTCTCTTGCATGCGTGTGCATGCCTAAACAAAAAGCCTTTAGAAGACCTCATGCCTTATGGCAGTCTATTCAAATCATTTTTTGTCCGTACGAAAGTTCAGTTCTATCTTCATTCTCAATATTTTGTGTGCAGTGTAAAGTTTTCTTGCTATTGGTTTTTTTTTTTTTTTGTAGAATTATAAACATAAACAGAAATCAAAAATAAACATGACCGAACAAGATTTAACACGCTCACTACTGGCAATTCTTTTCGAAGCACAAAGTGCGGGGCGAGGCAAACTGTTAAGGCGAAAAGGGCGACGAAGTAATAAAAAAGGAGTAAGTATGTACATATATTTGTATGTGTGCAAATGAATGTGGCGGGTGATCTGAAAACAAGTACCTTTTTTATTCGTGAATCGGAACAGCTTTGAAATAATGACAGCTTTGATGATTTTTTTTTCTAAAATGCTTTCAGGAGCGCTATTTCTGTCAACAGCGAGCGTTACAAATCAATGATACCGACTTTTGATTTGGAAGACATCTATGGTTTTAGTGGTTGGCGCTCCATGACACTATGACATCTTTCAGACGCTAATTTGTCAGCCACTTTGGCCGTTTCAATTTTTAGACTACTATTGTCCGGGTCATTCATAAGATTGAAAATTTGATCGACATATAAAACTACTGCGAAGTTTACGGCGGCATTTATAAGAACAAAATTGTGTTCGATAAAATATGGGTATATTTTACTTTCATTTAAACTCTATTTAAGGCGATTCCAAGCAAATTACATAGATATGTAATTTGTAAAAGACACTCGCATTTGGACCATCCTGTGCAGGCGTCGTTGTATTTGTACATGTGGCTTCATAATACGTGTATTCTTTGTTTATTTTGCAATTCGCATTTGGTTGCATCCAACAAATTTTTGCTGATGATAATGAAATTAAAGGAAGTCATAAAAACCAAACAGTCCAACGCAATAATAATATTTGGAAAACTTAAATTCAAAACAAAAATATTAAATCGTCATGGTCTTGGCTTTCCTAATGCCCATTAATTGCTCACATACAAAAAAAGTAATTGAGAAGTCTTTGTTTTTATTGCTGCTGCAAATAATATTTCCTTAACAGTTTTCAATTAAAAATCTTCAATTAGCGGTAGCGCATTTGCTATAAAAGGGATTAATCAAGTATGTCTAGACTTTCGATTAACAAGAGAAATGTTTGTTTGTTAGAGGAAGTGCAAACTGTAGTGACTGATAGATAGACTTGTCAATGGCATAAACGATTGGCACACCCTGTACTAGAAAATTACCGATAAACGTAAAGATAACAATTTAGCAGAAGTAGCATTAATGGCTGTCGTAGTGAAAGAAATAAAAATTCAGATTATGGCGCCATCTGCACTTTAAATGTTGAACCAGCTTTGAAAAATTATCGCTCGCTGTTTGCAAATACAGAAGATACAATCCCTTTATATTTTATAGACTTTCTTATCACTTTGTTTTACTCACCCGTGGCAAATTTTAAAGAATTAATAAAATGAATACGTACCTGCAAAGACACAAAGAAACATAATATTTTAATTAAAAGTTGCATCACAAGAATAATTGTGTAATCAAATTACACGCAAACACACACCCAGACTGTAAGAATTTTTACAAAACCAAAAATCGATTGCACTGAACAGCGAAATACGAAAAACAAAAACTTGTAATCAATATCAGGCATTAAATGCCAGAACAAACCACAGAACGCAAACGAAATAAGATCAATGGAAAATAACTACAAATGGCCCAAAGACACAACAGACACGAATTCATATTGGAAATTCAAACTGAACGGACAAAATAAATCGAAACAAATGGAAAAACTACGACATCAACAAAAAGAATGAAAGCAAAAATATCTGTTTATAATTAAAAATTAATAAAACAAATCTACGAACGAATACATCTGCACACACACACACACATACATAAATTTTATCGCTGGCGATTTCTTACAAAAGCAACTCACTCTGTCTGCGTTCGAATAAAAACTTAAGGAAACAAGGAAGTTTAAAGATCAAATTAAGCGAATGCGGATGTTTGGCGAACGAAATTGAGAAATTATTTGGAATAGATATATAACGAAATGAAATCACAACATGTGCTAAAGCAAATCAAGGCACTCGTATTTTTTTCACTCATATAAAAAAAATTACATCTAAATTGTACATGAACATAAATATTTTCCTATTGAACATTTTTTTTCCAAATTTTTAATAAAATTTTTTTGCAACACCGAAGAAGACGAAACAATTATGATAGATTTTAGCTAAACACTAATTCCGAATAATAAGGGAAATTTCGAAATTGAAACATTTCGACCTATTAAAGCATAAAAAAAATGTTTGCAAGATACTTTTAAGAAATCCTGCAGAAATCTTAACAAATTAAAAAAAAACTTCCCATCGAGGCAAATTTTTAAATTAAAGTCTTTTTTGAATTTTCAATAAAATAATAAAGTAGAAGGTACATTTTGAGGAATCGCTAATGCTGCATAAAAATTTCCCACGCAGGGAAATTTTTAAATTGAAAGAAATTTTAAAATATCTCATAGAGGCAAACTTTGAATTTGAAAGATGTCGCCTTATTAAAGCATTAAAAAATGTTTCCAAGATACTTTAAAAAAATATTGCAAAAATCTTAACAAAATAAACAAAAATACCAGCAAAAAAAAATTATTTTGAATTTTCTGTACATTTTTTATGTAACACTAAAGAAGAACAAACGCCCAATGCTGAATAAAAATTTCCCACACAAGGAAATTTTGAAATTAAAAAATGTTTAACCTTGTATTTTTAAAAATTTACAAAATAAATACTAATTTCGAGGGAAATTTTTTATATCAACGTACTTATTTTTAAATAAGTAACACTGAATAACAAAACGCTAACTCTGAATATGAATTTTTCTTAAAGGCAAATTTTCAAATTGTCAGTTATCCAAGAAGGGAAATTGCGTTTAAAAAGTCTTGCCGAATTTATCCACTTACAGAAAAGCAATTTTCATAATTTTACTTTCCTCAAAAACAAAACCAGTTTTTTTTTTTTTTTTTTATTTAACACTTCCCTGTAGATCTGCCCTTCCGCCATTTGACGACAACAAGAAATTATTAAAGCAATAAAGTGTTCTCAGTGATAAAAACAGAAAAAAATATAAAAACAGAGACAAATTTTGCTTAATGTTAAACAATTTCTTTTGGTAGTATTATCGGATGATGTGAAGGAAGCTTAAGCTGACTGCTTGACTGCCAGGCTCATTGGCTCTTTGGCTTTTTGGCTGACTGCAGCCAATTGTCTATCATGCACTGGACATGCGAATGGACAGCCGCTATCAAATGACCATGGCCACCTTTAATAAAACGCAAACAACAAAAACATGAAAGCAGCAGCCAACAGCCAGCAGCATCATCAACTCAAACAAATAGGAGTCATTAGGAAATTGTTTAAAAAAAATTTCCGCAACTTACAAACAGACACACAACAAACAACGTAAGAAAATATTGCACTGAAAACATGACACAAAAACAAAGCACAAAATAAGAGCTTGAAATGGTAGAAAAAATAAAATTGAATAAAAACAAACTATTTGTTGCCACCACCAGCATTAATTTAAGCCAAAGAGATGTGAACAATAAACAGCTTGTAAGTGCCCTCCTCAGAGTTTCTTTCGCAATGTCAATATGTGCACATGTACATACACACACACACATGGATGTGTGTGTATATAGTTTGTGTGATTTTGTATACTTTTCGAATGCATTACTTGCAACGCAATGTTGCACAACAGAACAATTATAGCATTTTCTTTAATTTCATTTTTGTTTCTTTTGGTGCCTTCGTGTTCTTGGCTTGGTATGTGTGTGAGAAGGAAATATTTTGAAATTATTTTTAAGGATGTTTTCTTTTTAATGTTGGCATTTTTCATTTAACGAAATAATGTGGGCTGAAGTCCAAGCAAATGCCGTATCACTCTTTCTTTGTGGACTTTCGAATAAATGTCTTAAATTGCTAATGAGTTTACAAACCAAAGGGTGAAAAATTCTTAACCAACAACCAGCTGTGCGTCCATTTTTATACGACTATAAATTGGAACCAGAGGTGTTATAATTCGTCGTTTTGGAAATCGAAAAGGGAAATTAGTTCGAGTTGATTAAATAAAAGTATACTGATGCTTTGGTCAGTTTTTCCTGCACGGTTTCTAAAATATTATGGAAACAAATTGCAAGTAAAACTATATCGAAAATTACGAACCAAATTGGACCAGACAAACAATATTTGAAATGAGAATTTTCTGAGAAAAACAGAAAAGTTGTTCTGAAAGTTTTTTAGTAACAAAGTGAAATAAATACACGCAATAATTCAAACGCTCGGTTTGTCTTCCCGTTCAAAATAACAAACAATTCCTAATCCGCTTTTTTCAAGTGTTCATTTCTTTCAAGAACGGAATCCATTTTATGTTTTTATTCTTCAGAAAACAAAAATGTTTTTCGGAACGAAATCTCCCAAATTAACATTTAGTTCATTTCGAAAAACCTTTTTTTCTTATTCGTTTTTTGAATAACAGAAATATGGATTGAATTTTGTTCTCCAAAACAGTTGAAGTCTGTGACATGGAACGAAAATCCATTTTTACAGATTTTGTAGTTGCCATCCAATAAACCTTTTTTTTTTTTCTTGTTTGGGAACAGATTTTATTGAGGAGGGAGAAGGGCTATATAAAAGTGTCATTTTGTAAATATGGAAAACCAGCTGTCAAAACATCTCGACCTTCCACATTTGCCAATAATAATTGTGATGTAGTGGATCAAAACCATAAATCTGTGGATAAAAGGCTTGGAAAAATCGAAAGTTTAACTCCTAATTCTTTTAACTTGTTGGGAAAGTAAAAAATTCTTAGAAATACCGAAAGACTTTGGTTTCTATTAACACTTTTGTGTGAAGAAAATTTAATTTTTCATTTTATTTGCACTGTTCTTATGGCCGATTAGACGATCTTTACATTTTAAAATTCGTTGAGAAAGATTTCGATCCTGGAACTTGTTAATATTTTGCAGAAAAAAACATTTCTCAAGGCTCCATATGATCAAAATGTGTTGTAGAAAAATGAGTATTAAATGGTTTTAATTAGATTTGCATAACCATGGAAATATAGAAGGGAGTGACAGAGAGAGAGAGAGAGAAAGCACTTACACCCCTTCACACTAAATGTGTTGCAGCAGAATTGTAAAACCGCAGACTCTACTTAACAAATCAGTTTTCTTACACAAAAAATTAATTAGAAACAATAATTCTATTCAATAGAACTTTTCAATATTGTAGTTGGTAGGGCGGCCCGCTCTTTATGTCCCGCACAGTATCTTATGAAGCCCACTCAAATTATTCAAAACAAAAGAAGTGCATCTCGAAAAAACAACTCTTTTATTACACGCCTGACAGCAGTTGAATACACTAAATTATTATCTCTCATATTTCTAAACAAGAAATCGTTCAAACATAAAAAGTCAAGAAGATGGATTAAACGAATAGAAAAAATACATTCACTTGCATCTGGAGCTTCAGTAGCAACGGCAGACAGCCAGCAGCAGCAGAGACACCGTGAAGTCTGTGCAACACAAAGTTCGATCGTGTGTAAAAGACGTCTGTCTACTCTACTTGCACAGTTTGTTTATTTGGCTTATTTCTCCTTATTGCTTGCCACGGTTTGTTTCAGTTTTCCAAAAACAAGAACCGCACCTTTAAGGCCGTGAATTCGAAGGTGCTGCTGCGACAGTGGGTTTTTAACGAAAACTGTGTCCGTGTTTGTCTGGTTGTTCTTGTCATTCGTAAAATAGATTCGATTTATACTCGTATTTTACGAAAGCCTTTGGTCTTAAATGCCTCATTGAATGCTTTAAGTGCTTGTATTGGTTATAGAGATGAGAAAACTTAAAAATTAACCCAGCAAGCTAAAATTTCGGTTCATAGAATAATCAATTTTATCGGTTAATTGGGTGACAAACCAGAGAATTCCCCTTTTTCGTCTTATTCATATTGTGTTTGATTGTTGAAAAGCAATTGCAAAAAATTACGCGTGTAAAGGTTGTACAGCGACATGAGCCTAACCAGGCGCCTACGGATCCAACGGCTAAGATGGTTGGGCCATGTAGAGCGCATGGAGAATACTGCTCCGACCCGTAGAATCTTCGATTCCGAAATTGTGGGACAACGCAGTAGAGGACGCCCACGAAACCGAAAGAGGGACGTCAACCAACTTGGTGTGCACAATTGGAGAACGCTGGCTAAAGACCGTGCCAGCTGGAAAACTTTGTTGGTTGAGGCCCAGGTTCACCACGGACTGTAGCGCCAAAAGAAGAAGAAGAAGAATAGGCTAAATGCGATTAATTGATGCAAAAATCATGGATAATAGATGGATAGAGAGAAAGAAACTATAGAAATTACAAGTTTTCCTCCCCACGTTATCGAGGTCGACGTTTAATCGAGAACAGAGAAATTACCTATATAAAAATGGCGTGCAATAGAGGCTTTAACAAATCCATTTTAAAGATTTGCTGGGTTATTTTTTGACTCTGAACACGCACAAATTTGTCTTTCAAATGTGCGTTTCAGTTTCGTTTAACAAAATCTTTAGTGTTTTTGTATTTCCATTTTCGAAAGTCAGCACAGAATTCCCACGTTTAGAAATCAAAACAACATTCGTCATTAATCATTAAAGTTTGTACGTTTCTGTTTGTTTTTGTTGCTGCTGTATAAGGGTTCTGCAGTGGTACTCTTTAGACCGAAATTCAGTTGTGTTCGAAAGGAAATGAAACTTTTTTGCTTGAATGCTTTAACTGGAAAAAAAGAAAAACCTCGATAACAGAGACACCAGCTTTACTTCGATTTTCGTCTTATCACTTCAACTCACTGGAGACGGATCTTCATATTTAATTAAACGTTCCACGAGCAGCGTTCATGGTGAGTTGAAAGCAGGTAGCGTAATGTAAATTTAGTAAAAACTAAATTATAATGGAAATAAAATATCAAATGTTCTTGTTGAGAAACCATTAAAGTGGGTAGATTTTTCTTATTAGTCGTTCCAAAATATCCCATGTTGCGTGATTCTCTTTTGTTTCTATTTTTTTTTTTTTTTTTAATAAAGGTAAGTAGTTTTTTCTGCTTCATGAGATTAATGTTTATTTAAAGTTATAAATTTTTAGAGATCATATCTTTCTTTGACCTTTAATGCGCTCATTTTTGGTTCGTAGTCGAGCAAAGGAAAGGAAAAAGGTTTCGTGTCGTGTCTACTTTTTATTTCTTTTAAAAGTTTGTGCAGGTATTTTCTGTTATTTAAAGATCTATAAACAAAACTGTTCATTTAAATGTGTTGCTTGTTTTAAATCAGATGAACTGTTTTCCAAAAAAAAAAAAATTAGCACAATCTGTTTACCCAGCAGGCTTTTGGTTATCACCACAGTCGATTAGTTATATTCAGTGTAAATGCCGTCCTATTTATCTGCTATTTCATTTCATGTCAAGCACCAAATTAAAATGTAATACTATTTGCAATAGCGCAAAGTTTATTCCTGTTCATGACTCTCAACAAAACAGTGTTCAGATTTTATGGAATTATAAATTTAAAACTAAACATTTTTTTAAGAAAATTAGTTCAAGGCTCTTAACTTAATGCGATTGTTGTCACACTATGAAAGTAAAGTTTTTTAAACTATATCATTTGGGCGCTGGGTCATCATCATATTGTCAATAACAAATGCCGTACGGCACGGATCTTAGACATAATAATAAAAGTGGTCAAACATCAACTGTGTAAGTGTTTTATATTATCAAAACAAAAAAGAGGAGAGTTGAGATAATAACGAAACTGTGCACAATCCAAGTATTTGCAATCATTTGAAATGTGTTGTGCGGTTTCTTTCAAATACGGCACACGTTATTGAAAAGTGGAAAATGTAAGACGGCAAAAACAAAAAACCAAGAAACCAAAAAAAATATGTTTTTTTTTTTTTATAATCCCAACTCAGACAAAAATCCCAGCAATAAGTTTCATGTAGTCATCAAATTAATGACAAATGCAATAATTTGAATCAACAAATTATTTTCTTCGATCTGAGTCAAAGTGATTTATATTTCTGGCATCTTTAATTAAGAAGATAAAAAGATATAAAACAAGCTGCGTTTTTAATATTAAGATCAATGAACTTGATCGAATCCTGAAACTCGTTTGCAGGCCAAAATGCTAATTATTTGTACTGAGATCTTTTGAAAAAACAAAACAGATTTCAAGATCAATACCATAAAAAAGAAACAATGAACTAGATCCTATTGAAAATTAATGTGAGAAAGTTAAATGCAAGAGATATATTGAACAATTGTTTGCGGCGGCAGAATTGCTTATAAAAAAAGAGGTTGTAAAACATTAAAACACTCTTTAGCTTGACAAACGTCAGTTTTTTTAAATGTGATTTATTTGATTTATTGGAAATTTGTGGACATTTAAATATTGTAAATAAAATACACACATAAATCATAGATTTAAATACACAAACAAAAACATTTAAATCAATCTTATTTTTCCATTAATCATACAATCCCTTTCAATGTCGACAATATCAATTTAAGTGATTTTTGCTTCTCAAATGTAAAGAAATAATTGGACTTGTTTTTCTTTCATTTTGTACGGAAAAGTTTACAATGAATCATCAAAACGCAAAATTTATGACTTTATGAAATCATGTTCATACAAAATATTTTATGTTTAATTTCATTGATAACAAATTGATATTCTTTTCGTAATTTCTCTGACCTTTTCAGATGCTTTATCTTTATATATATGTATGTACAGTCATACTTATAATTTTTATAAAAATTCCACATTTTAAGGCAATTTGCCTTTAAGGACATTTTTTAATTTCCAAAAAATTTCAAATAAAGATTGCAATGATTTTTCAATCTATTTCAATGGAAAATACATCACAAATAAAAATTTCCCTTTGAGAAAAATTTTATACTTTAAAGTTTTTCATGCATTTTTATCAAAATTAACCAATAGAAAGTAATTTTCACAGATATTTTTTAAAATTTCCTCCCAACAAAAAAATTTCTCATTTAGGGATATATAAAATTTTTGGCCACCAACTTAACAAGAAAAATATATGTAAAAACTATTACAATGTGTATATTTTAATTAAACTTTTGCAGGACCTTAAATTGATTTTTTTTCTCCAAAAATATGCAATACATTTCACTCTTAAAAGTTTAGAAAAAATTGTTAGTTTTATTTTATGAATGTTTTCAAAAACATATTTTGTTACCAGAAAATTGGATAATTTAATGCTGCAGAAAAAGAAATATTCTAGTGAAAGCAACTTTGAAGTTTGTGAAGAAACTTTTGTGTATCGAAAGAAGGAAATTATTAATTTTTTGTTTAAATGAACTTAAAGTATTTTATGTAACTCTTACTTGTGTGCAATCCTAAATACTTCTTTTAAATTAATTTTTAATGAATACAGTATTTAAACAGTTCCCAAAGGAAAATATTCAACAGAAATGTTTGTTAAAAACTTCCTGAGAAAAAATAAGATTTTTATTTAAGTCCGGGATCCTTAAATAATATGTGTTTTTGAGGGGAGGAGGACGGTTTGAAGTAAATAATCGAAATTAATTGTATCTCATACTTGCAACACCCAGATGTTGAAAGAAAATATGAAAAATTAAAACCAGATGCAGGCGAACAGGCTTAAAATGTTATCTGTCAGATAGAGAGACATACAGACAGACAAGAGTTGACAATAATGGAAAACCGATTGTACTGAGAGGATGGTCGCTTGTTCCACTTTGGTCTGGTGGTGGCACAGACACACGTTGCACAAAAAAATAATAAATAAATAATTGAACGTATGCAAGAAGTATTTAAAAAACAGATACCAACAGGCATGTGATACATGTTCCATCTACAGCACAGACAGACCCACAAAACTTAATTGATAATCTATTGATGGCTTCAAACAAACGCTGGGATGATCACGATGGGATGAGATGAGTTCTGTGTGGATGTACTCGTATTAAATTACAGCTGGTTTGTCTTGATTTTAAGCCTCTTCTTCTGTGAATAAATTCACTTCACTTTAAGGGTGGGTGTTAAATATTTTAAATGGCATTTAAAAATAAATAAGACGAAAACATTTATGGGAAAATAAAATGTTTATTTTTTATTACCCGCATTTAATCGAAAGGATCGCTTCAGACGAATAAGTGTTTACGAAAGCAAACAGCTTTTCAGTTAAAATCACATTCAATTGAATTTATTAACTTTTAATTTCCTTAATAAAGAACTAGTATAAATTTAGACTTTAAGTGCAATGAAAAATGGCTGATAATCAACATGACTTCAGCAAATAATTTTAAAGTGCATAATGGTTATTGTTGGCAGACGTCGCTTTACCGCCGTCTTTAACATGATTAAGCAAAGAGTTTTGGGCTTTAATTAAGTTTTGCTAAACAAAGCAAAGTTTTGCTAAAGTAAAAAGTGCTTTAAAAAAAAAATTAAGCACCCAAAACAGAGATGGAATATTTTACAAATAAGTGAAATTATAAGTAAAATTTTTGGTGTGAATGGTTGGTTTCAAGTTTGTTTTGCAAATGTTCCAGTGTATTGTACAATACGTTTAATGAACTTTAATAGACCTAATTTATCCAATAATAACACTTGTGCCAATTCTTAGATGACTGTCATGTTTTTTTTTTTAAATGAATAGCAAAAACTGCTCATTAATAATTATTGCCAATTCATGTGATTAATTCGTTCGACACAAAATAATATCTTAAAAAAGTCCAGCAAAACTACAGGGGCACCGAGAACACAGTCAAGGGCAATGAAACCAATAAAACAAAACTTCAATAATGAAGTTTTAGTTTAAACAGAATATTTGGTGCAATGCACAAACAAATTTTACACAATAATAATAAGTTTGTATTAAGATTATTGCTGGTTCTATTTTTTAAAATTGCATGAGGGGAGACGACACACAAAACAAACTTATCTTGCAGTACTAAAGACCTGCAATGGTATAATAGAAGGCATTGCAATACTCATTGAGAAACTAAGTAGCAGATATGTAATTGTTACAGAGATTTGTTTTTATATGTGTCTTATGTGGACACATGAATTCACATATTTTTACAAATAACAGAACAAAACCGTTCATAGTCCAAATACATACATAAATGTATATTAAATGAAAGATGTTACGAATGACCTTCTCTAACTTGTATTGTTATACATACATCAGTACTTGTGATTTCAGTGTAATCAGATGGTGGCCAAGAGTAGAGATGAAGTCGACTGTGGCTCACCAACGACCAGATTAGAGGCACTATCTAGGACGTCGATATCTCGGATCATATAATAACTTCCTTGCTGAAAAGCTGAAGAAGCTTGAATTAATTTAATTTTAATTTTTGTTCCTACAAATTTGAATCGATGGATGAGTTGATAGAGTATTCGACCAAAGTCGTGGGTTCGATTCCTACCAAAGACTCTGGTGAAAAAGCAATAGCCAAGGAATTTTTTCAAATAAAAACAATAACAAAAACAAAAAAACAATTACAGCACAAAACACGCAGTGTTGGATTAACTGATGTTTGGCTGATGTATGTATGTGTACACTGGGCACTGAACAGCTGTCAAAACGGCACCAGTTAAATTCCGAGTACTCCCAAAAAAATAAATGAATTTCATTAAACGTTAGTTTTTTAGTTGGCAGCCTTGATTTTGCGGGCATATTTTTTAAATGAGATAATTGGGTTAAGAAAATCTATCCCGGACCAATGCTGCTATACTTGACACTTATGGGTGATTAAATTCGCTTTAAATTTTCAGAAAATCTGGCTACATTCAGCCAAAAACTTCTCCTAATATTACCCTCTCTTGCTTAAATTTTTGAACTCCGATTTAAGAGTTGTCTGCTTGTTTTATACTCTTACAGAGCTCCACAATGTTGTTTGTTTTTGTTTTTGTTTTTTTTTGTTTTTTTTTTTTTGCTTCCTTTATTTTGAGGTTTGTTTATGTTTGTTCATAAAACTTGTAGCTGTTTTTGTTTGTCTAAATCTCAAACAAGTTTTTCAGGTGTTTCAGTTTTTGGTTTATATGCACACATCTGTATGTATATATGTATGTATGTGTGCATGTGTGCATGTATGTATGTACGTGCAAAAGGTACTCTTTTTCGTACAACAAACTTATGCACACAAATACACACTTCGATTAAGTTGTGTTAAATACAAATTTTCGAAAACTAGTTACAATTAAAGTAAACAATATCACTCTTGTAGTCATATGTATGTATGTATGTACGTTAGAGAAAATAACATACATACATATAATAATAATGCATACGAGTACATACAACAACAACAAACAACAGAAATAGAAACAGCCACAGCAAGTCCACAGAAATTGAATTATAACAATAATGCGCACGTGCAATGAACTTGCTGGTAAATAATAGAGCTAAAAAGCACGAAAGTTGTCCGCTGTTAAGTACATACATACATACATATATACATACATACATATGTACATACACAGTACAATTTTGTGTACAAAACTATACAACTTGCATACATAGTGGCAGTTTATAGGAAAAAAAAATTATAAACGAGTGTATTAAATGACGTTTTTTGTTCGGCTGTGCGCGACAAGGAACCTATTGAATTTCATACAAACATAAAGTTTCTTGGGTTTGTCACACATTTCATGACCACAAACTACTGAAAACAAAAGAATTTCGGGGCGGAAGAAGCAGCGAAAACATGTAACAAAAATACATACCTTTTCTAAGTTTCACCTTAACAAAAAGTCTTAAGGTTTTAAGATTTTATTGCAAAAGAAAACAAACTAAAAATCCTATATGTAAAAACATGCAACATATATTCACAAACAAATCTATATGAAATCTATTTTAAAATAGTTTTTTATGAAAAAATTTTTACAAACACAGAAAAAATTATGGCTGTTTTTCGTGGCTTCAATTACGATTTTTGTTGAATGCGGAGCTGTAAGCGGATTTCCTGCATTCGGCGATTTTTTGTTTTATAATTATCATAATATTTTTATTACGAAAATAAAACTTTAGCAACAACTTTTACATATTCAACACAAATAGTTTATTTATTTTATGTTATTTTTTTTTTATATATAAATCAAAGAAACAGTTGCAAAAGTTTTGAAAAAAAATCTATTTAAATAAAATTCTATAGAAATGTTTGCCAAGATTCCATTTAAAATTTCCCTTACTGGGACATTTTTATTCGACTTTAGACCTTAATGAAGAAAACTTTATGGCATCAACAACTCAAGTTTATGGAAAATACTATTAAAAAACTGAAACAGCTTTCAATTTGAAAATTGCCTTTATGGGGAAATGTTTAATCAGTCCAAATATTAAATTAAAATTCAATTAATTTTGGATTAAAACAAAACTATAAAAAAAACTTATATTTAAGAATTCTCTTGTTAGGGAAATTTTTATAAAAATATTCAGCTGAGTTTTTCTTTAGAAGGAGATTTATAATGAAAAGTCTACTAAATATTAATTTTTTTTTTTTTTTAAGGACAGGAGGTTGGTCTGAAAATGACTCTGGCTGGGAAATATTCATTTGGCTGTTGGTTTTCAATGAAAAATCTAATGAAAAATCTATTTAGCAACATAATTATTTATTTCATTAAAAATGCTACTTAAAAAATGATGAGCCCAGAACACCAGTTTTGCGTTTTGAAATCAGTTTGGTTTAGTGTAATTTGAAATCACTTTGCTGAACTGTGATTTGAAATCACGTTGTTGTAATACGATTATCGTAATAAATACGCCGGATAATCTACAATTTGAAAATTTCCCTTTGCTTCGAAATATTTATTTAAAGCAACTTTTTAATAAACATTTTAATCGCCAGCAATAAAAAAATTCGCGTTTTCACCACTGCAGTGTCCGTAGTCTCATCCCACTACACATTTCGCTCGATTAAGTGCGTGTAAAATTAAATCTCACACATTCTGCTTCTCGAGAAAAACAAGAAATCATTTCGAAAAGAAAAAAATTAAACTCAAACTACACAAATCATTTAATTTAAAACAAACAGACTACCAGTTCATTATCAGGCAGCAGAATCTGAAGTGAAGACTTTTCGAAATAAGATGCACTTTGTAACGCGCAAAGAAAACTGGGCGTAACGGTTACGCAAGATTGAAGACTTTAACAGTTCGTTAAAAATTTAATGCTAAATTTTGAGCCAGTAAGGCAAAACTAAACAATAATGTTTAATAACAATTAGTATTTTTTCAAGAAAAATATTTATGTTTTTTTAGTTTTGTCAGAACTTCTAATGTTAGGAAGTTGTAAAGACAAATTCCCTCATTTTGCTTGAACTTTTTAATTAGCATTTGGGGAAGCAGCAAAGAAACTTTTCTTTTTAAATTATTTGCCTTTTAGTTTTCGTTTCCCTGTTCAAGCAAAAAAAATACATTTTTTTTGCAACCCTTTTGCCAACTTTTATTAAAAACACAAAAAACAATCAAAGGAAGAAAATTTTTGTTTTTTTTTTTTGCCATTTTAAAAACAACCCATTAAACAACGTGTAACACTGAAAAAAGGAGTAAAATAAACACGAAATTATCGTTATCATCATCATCATCATCATCATCATAATGACAATTTTGTGGTATTTAAGTGTTGAGAACATGGAAAAGAAGCAGTCAAGTTGAGTTGAGCTGAGCTGAGTCGAGTCAAGTCGACTAGTGACAACGACATAATTCCCTTTTCGAGGGAACAAAATTTGTGAGGCGAACAAGGGGAGGAGCCACAAAATTCAGCAAAGGAACAAATTGTAAGCAAGAGCAGAAAACTAACAGAATGAACTAAATGTTTAATGAAGTTTGCGCTGGCAATGATTTATAAGAGCATTGCACTTTGTTGCAGCATGTGTTGGGGTGTCCAACACATGGAGGCCTGTTCGCTTGTTCGATTGCATTGAGTTCGACTTTCAGTGCGGGCATGCAGAAACATGATAAACAAGAGATAATTACAAGTGTATTCCGTATTTATTTATAGTTAAATATTGCACACATTAAGATCATGCTGAACCAAACTAATCGAGTAGAGAGTATGAAAAATAAATATTTGCTAACAATAATGTCCATTAATCAAGGTGCCCCAGTCTGTTTAACTTTTGCTAGTCCCTTCGTAAATCTGTCACTGTTAAACGAGCATCAAATTTTTGTTGATTTTGTGAATTTTTTTTTTTGTGACAGCAACATTTTTGATTCTAATTTGTCTTCTTTGGCCTAATTTTTCTCTGTTTGCTGGAAAATTGGAAGAGTTACTACGCAGCAAAAAAATTAATTAAAAAAATTTATATCTAAAAATATTTTTTTTTGCTGATTCAAAAAAGTTTCTTTCTCTTACTTTTGAAATGGTAAAAAATTAATTTGGGTCAGAAATTTTTTGTTCGAGAACAAATTGAAGTTAGAATAAAAAACTTGCAAGCGAATTTCATTCGTCTATTTAATCATAAAATCTTAGACTGATGCTCGCCCCCCTTAAATTAGGGGATGTTGTCACTTCAGATATCATAATTGTAGACTGTGCCTGGTGAAGTCTCTAAGTTGGTAAGCGAATGCGCAGCTACAAGTGATGAGCGCTGATAAATTCTTAACGGGCAGAGATCTTCTTCTTCTTCTTCTTTTGGCGCTACAGTCCGTGGTGAACCTGGGCCTCAACCAACAAAGTTTTCCAGCTGGCACGGTCTTTAGCCAGCGTTCTCCAATTTTGCACACCAAGTTGGTTGAGGTCCCTCTCCACTTGTGTGCGCCATCGGTTCCGTGGGCGTCCTCTACTGCGTTGTCCCACAGATTCGGAATCGAAGATTCTACGGGTCGGAGCAGTATTCTCCATGCGCTCTACATGGCCCAACCATCTTAGCCGTTGGATCCGTAGGCGCCTGGTTAGGCTCATGCCGCTGTACAACCCGTACAGTTCATGATTGAATCTTCTTCTCCAGAAACCATCAACGCAAACAGGGCCGAAGATTGAACGCAGAACTTTTCTCTCGAAAATACCAAGGACTTCCTCATCCGCCTTCGACACCGTCCATGCTTCTGCGCCATAAAAAAGTACAGGGATTATCAAAGTGGTATATAGTGTCAACTTGGTTTTTCGAGAAAGGGCCTTACTACTCAATTGCCTCTTGAGCCCAAAGAAACAGTGATTGGCAAGAGTTATTCTGCGTTTGATCTCGGTACTGATGTTGTTCATACTGTTGACTTGGGAGCCAAGGTAGACGAAGTCCTTCACTACCTCGAAGTTATAGCTGCCTATGGTGATGTTCGGGCCCAGTCGTCGGTGTTGCGTGTCCTTTTTTGATGACAGCATATACTTCGTTTTGCCCTCGTTCACCGCTAGACCCATTTTGGCCGCCTTCGTTGAAATACCAGCAAACGCTTCAGTGACGGCTCGCTGTGTTCGACCAATCACGTCAATGTCGTCAGCGTATGCTAGCAGTTGCACGGACTTTTGGAAGATCGTGCCTCTGTTGTTGGCGTGTGAGTTTTGCACGATCTTCTCAAGAATTATGTTAAAAAAGTCACATGACAGTGCGTCGCCTTGTCTAAATCCCCTTCTGACATTGAAGGTCTCGGTGAATTCGTGAAACGGGCAGAGATCACCTAAACCTAAATTCTAAAATTAGAATAAGTCAGCTGATCTGATGCTCCAGTAAGATCAAGGAAAAGTGACTCAAAACAAAAACAGTTTCATTGATATATACAAGAACTTTAGCTTAAGGTCTGGCGCTTCATTTTGCAAATGTATCTATCTCCAATCTTTGGAAATGGAAAGTGTTTCGGGTATATGTTTGCTCTGTCTGGCCTCCTCTGTCAAAATCCACATGAAAATTTTGAAACACAAAAAAAAAAATTCAACAGAAATTTAGAAAAACATGATGTTTTCATCACAGCCTGTCCCACAGTTTGGCCAACAGTCAGCTTGGCAAATAAATCCATGTGAAATTTAACAAACAAACAACAAAATTTCAATAGAAGACAACAACTTCAATAAAAACTCCATTAAATATTGTTTTAAAACAAATTCTAAATAAGCTGTTGCTTTTGGGAAAATATTTTTATTTGGCTCTTTGTTTAGTTGGTTATCCAGCAGAGCGGTTTGCAGTGTTTAAAATACGGACGTACAAGAACATGAACAACAGTACGTATTCAATAACGCAGAAGAACAGAAATCTAATTGCCAATAAGTCAAAAAAAAAGGAAGCCCAACGAAAGGGAATGTGAATGCTAGATGCTGGTTTAACAGTCTGGGATTGCTTTTTTTTTTGGCTTTGCTTTGCTTTTTTTTAAGTGGAGTAGCAACAAGGACAAGTGTTAAATTTAAATTGCATTTTGTTTCTTATGCGGCTTTGAGTTGAGTTGTTCCTTTTTCTAGAAGCAAAAAACCAACAAAACAAACGAAAACAAAAAGGTTTTAAATAAAATGTGTGAAAACAATAACACACTAATGCACTCAAGGCACGTTTTACTGTTTTGTTTTAGAATGGACCCGAAACAATTGCCACAAATCACTGACAATTTCTTGACACTTAAGTATCTTTTTAAAATGTCTGCTGTTGCCACAAATGATTTGCAGTTGCTTTAGCGAAGAAGTAACAAAAATTATGCATTAAATAGTCCTTCTCTTAAGACACATGAGCTCGAATGCGTGTATGTGTGTGTGTTTGTGTGTGTTTTGATGGAATGTTGACATTTTGTATGAGCACTTTTACGACTGCAATCACCACGCATTAGTCTTTCAAAGTACAAATTGCACACTGTGACTCTCCCCTGGCACAGAGAGCGGTAGACAATTAAAGTATTGAAATTTATAGACACAATATTGTAAGAAACTTCATTTAGCACAAAAAGCAGAAAATTTGAAAATAATTTGAAAGCCTTGCAAAAAACGCCAGCAATTTACATGATCCAGCGCACTTCCGAGAAAGTAAGAAATCGAAATATGAAATCTAGCATCTAAAAGGGGGGGTAAATCAATGTTTATGAGCAACTAATCAAAAATACATAATTTAGGCGCAGGACAAAGTGGCAGGAACTACTTCCACGTGTTATAGTGCCAGGAGCTGTTAATGGATAAATAGAATTCAAAAATATATATTTAATACGATATTGCTGTCATTGAAACATATCAATATTATGTCTATGATTTTGGTTTCATTTCATGTCAATTTAACATGATTCCTTTTTTTTTTTTTGTTATCAATAACTTTATTGAAACATACACATAAAACTAAATATTTTTAAGCTTCATGTAACCATTAGAATTATGAATTAAACAAACAAAGTTTGTTTTAAGTCCATTCGTATTTTACAAACTGGAAAATTCTCATAAATCCTTAAAAAAATTCAGTTTATCTACTTCTCCAGGAGAATTAAAGCCTGTTACCTACCGCAACAACCGATTCTACTAAATAATAATGAAAATATACCATGGTTGGAAAAAGTGAAATATCTAGGTTTAGTATTAGATCCTAAACTTAAATTCAATCTTCATATTCCATATGTTATCAACAAATTAAATAATCTGACAAGACTACTGTATCCGCTGGTAAAAAGGAAATCTAAACTTAACATACACAATAAAAGCATAATTTTGAAAGTAATATTCCACGCTATAATGTTTTATGGTGCTCCAGCTTGGTCTACAACAGTAAATTGTCATAAAAATAAATTGCAAATAGCTCAGAATAAAATATTAAATATGATTTACAATTTGCCTTGGCACTACTCCACAAACCGCCTTCACACATTAGCAAACGTCGAACTTGTAAATGATAAGTTAAACCGCCTCACATTGAACTTCATCGTAAGATGTCTTACCGCTGAGATAGCCCACATCAATGAGATCATCTCATCGTAATTTTGTGACTAGTATTAAGCTTTTTATCTAAAACCCCCCAAAAATTAAAAAATAAAATATATAAGGATTTTTTGAAAATTTTCTCCCTACCATTAAATTAAATATAAAATCGTATATGAATATAAAATAATTGTTATTTAATATTTAAGTAGAAAAGGTAAAAATGCCTAAACTCTTTATGGAAAATGTTGTAAATTCATAAAAGCAAATGTTATATAAATGAAGAATTGAATTGAATTGAAGTTTGTTTTACGAAAAAATGGTAATTTTACATGATTTTTTGTAATTATAATTGATTTCTTGTTTAGTTGTTGTCACACTAATTTAGGCCTTTTGGGAGTATTTGAATATTTCTTAGCTTTATCGCTTAGAAGTTGTTGTATGTCTGGGTGCCTTTGCCATTTCTAAATAATAATTTTTCCCAAGAAAGTATTTTATAGCCCAGCGGTTTCAGCCTTTTGAATTTTCATTTCTTATTTCACTCCAGGTGTCAAACTATCGATGTGTCATACATTAAAGAGTTTCGCATTTCGCAAGCAAGTTTGAAGTTTCGACCATCACGCAAATTTTGCTCCAACATAATTTTATAATGTTTTTTTTTACACATGCTTTAACTTTTTTAATATTTTCCTCTAGTCCTAGAAAATATTTGCATGCCATTGTTGTTTAAGCCCCTTTTTTTTGTTGTTTGTTGTTACTGTTTCGAGGATAATTTCTTTTATTCCACATTTGAGTACTTCAGTGAATTCATGCTACCGCTACAGACTTGTCGCACAAACAATTGTGCATCAAGACACAGCAAACAAAGCACAAGCACAAGTACACGGCACGGAGTGCGAGTGTGAGCAAGTATTTTGAACCTGACATGTTTACAAAGTTGGTTTCTAGTTTGTGAGTGAATATATGTTTTATATTTTTCTTTTTCATCATCTTGAAATATGCGACAATTGTCAATTGCATGTTTTTAGCTAAATGCACATTGTTGCAGCCGTGTTGTTGTTGTTGCTGTGGCAACCAAAGTACTTCAAGTACTTTGGCTGCTTGCAGAGCCAAAGATACAAAACGTGTAATACAACCATTTACATTATACCCAACACCTACATACATATTTATCTACATACATACATATTGTTATGGAAAGTATGGAGTGTAATAAAGGAACACAAATAGATGTTTGACAGGGCCAATTGTTTCAAAATGTGTATGAATTGAATGGTGGGATTGCGGGGTACAGGATGGGAAAAAAGACAAATGTCATTTTCAATGTCAAATAACGTGAGTGGCAACTTAAATGTGTCTACATTTAGAATTTTTAAGTTGAAAACGCTTTAATATGTATAATTTTAAATTTATCCTAAATTAAATTTAACAGCAGATAAAAGTGCCAGTTTTTTTTCAAACTTGACTGACGGCGAAAAAATATTTACGTTTTTATCATCAAACGGTTGAAAACAAAGAAAAACGAGTATATCAGCAGGGACTGCGAGACAAGCTATGATTTTTACGGATTATTAAACGAAACTAAATATCTCATTTGAAACAAAAATCAAGTAAAATGTTTAATTGAACCAATAAAAGAAATCAATTACTCGCAAAGGATAATTTACTGATACACCAGCAAGAAGTCTGTCATCCTCGTTGACATTAAGCAATATTACTGCGAAAAATTTATACTGATATTGATTATTGTGGGATCGGGCTGGCTGACAGCTTCTCAATAAATGTTCTTAACAAGAAAAATGCTGCACTCACAATTAAAATGTAAAATATGTTCTTTCTGCTTTTTTTGACACGAAGTAAGTTGATGTCAATAATTAATATTTTAATCAATAAAAATTAATTTATTACTGTTAGAAAACGTATAAAGAGAAATAAAATAAAGGCAAGGGAATTGCGGTCTCTAAACTTGACAAAAATAAGTTTATATTCTGCATGAATTGAACTCAACAAAAGGATCCAGAAAGGCCTATACTGCAGTTTGCCTTAAAAACTCAGAAGATGAAGCGAAAACCTTACTAAAGTTTAGTAAGTGGGCAGGCCACTATCACGTCTATGTGTGAGTGCAAAAATGGAAAGAAGGTGGAATATAATATGCCGTAACTTTTTTCGGGCAACTGCAGTTTTTGGTCTGGATCAACAGGTACAGACTAAAAGCTATAATATTAAGTCTTAGGAATTTCGGACAAAGAACCGAATTCCTATAGGAGTTGACAACCGAAAATTTTCTATTGCTTATCATTTTCAGATTTTTTGCCTATTATATTGCCAGTGTATAAATAGAGTAGTCAATATAGCGAATGGCATGGTCACTCTGCCCCAGTCTTCAACCTAACCTAAAATCAAATACATTGTGTTAAATTAAACGACAGTTAAGAATATGCTTTTATTTCAATGAAATGAAAAGGACGGTCTTTCAAACTATATTTCACTTGATACGCTCGTAAATTAAACGAATTTATCACGCAAAAAAAAAAGAACAAATCACGAAATAACAGAAAATAATGACTGTGCGGTCATAAACTTCAATTTGCGCTAAAACTTGCAAACGAAAAAGAATTATTATTTACTAGGTAGCAGAACCAACCTCAAAATAATTCCAATTTAAACAGAATAAAAAAAAGAGCAACAATTGATGTTTAAGCGGGAGGGAGTCCTCTGCTTTTCTATTCGCGAATAAAACACACCAGCCGATGATGCCAACCAAAATGATGACGATGATGAGTGTGAATACCATGACCGAAGTGATATATGCATGCATGTTAAAACGGGCAGGCTGACAGACGGACGAAGGGACGGACAGACAGACAAGCAGCCAAACTCAATTTCTTTAAAAACCAAAAATAAAACAAATTCACCAAGAAAGAGGAAAACAAATAAATTTGACTCTTTATGCACTTTGCTACTGTTTCTTGCCATCAAGACAGATCTAAAACGACACCAGGAGAACGAGCTGCAAATAGTTGGATGCAACCCATCATCAGCACTCAATATGTTAAGCGAAGTTAATGCGAGTATAGCTGCTGCGGCTGGTGCTGTAAGACTGATCCAAGGAGTAAAATTTACATTTGTACATAATTTATTTATTTTTCTTTGGCATTTTTTGTTTTTTTGTTTGACAAAAAAAAACGATAGTGTTCTTAAATAAATTAAAGAAATGGGAAAAAAATGAGAAACCAAGACATGTCTTTGCATGTATTATTGGAAAATTAAATTTGTAGAGAAATTCGTTGCGGTTATAAATTAAGAAGTGGTGTTTCTGTTTGTATAATTTATTTTAAGAGAGAAAAAATGTTTTTTGATGGAAAAGAATTTAGTGACACGATGAAACGCCCTACAAGAATAGTTTTGCGAGTGTGAAATAAAGGGATCCGGCTTTAATTTGCTTTTTAGGCGCTAAGATTTTAAAGCAAATTTAATCATTTTTGCAATTAAACCAATTCCTCGAAACTGCACTACAATTGGAATTTGATCAAAAATAATTCATTTATGCTATAAAGTTTACACTTTGAAAACTAATTTTGTTTTCCACCAGTAGGTATTTCACCTCAGATAACGAAAACTACATTTCAAAATCAAAAAAAGGTTACGATTTCATATCACCGAATTGATGAGGTGGAGTTTGGTACCGTCAAAATTAAACAACTGAATTCAAGCTTATAGGAGAATCGATTTTTTTTCAGTTTTCAGCAAAACAGATCTGGGCCGAGCAAGAGCAGAAAATTAAATCTCTCATAATAGAAATTCTAACTGTGGTAATTATATGTGGTATCCGCATATGGTTTTCTCTTTCCATGTATTTTAATTCATATTCAATTTTGTTAAGCAAGTTTAAGTTCTGCGTTTCCCAGAATATCCTACATGTTATTTTAATACCACTTGTGATTTCAATATCACACGTTATTTCGAAATCACTTGTGATTTAAAATATACTTGCTTTTTCAAACTCACTTGTGATTGCGAAATCACTTGCAGCCTGGCCTGGTGATTTTAAAACCAGGTGTGATTTGAAGTGTTATTTTCAGAACACGTCTATTATGCCGAAAATTCATAAAAAAAAACTTTGAAACTTTCCTTTATCGAAAAAAGTATTAAAATGCAACAGAGAGAGAAGAAGTAAATGTATGTTTCCTAGCAATGGCCAAATCAAGTAGATCGTATTTCATGCCACAGCCAAGACAAAGGTCATAAAGTCTTAAATTAAAACCATAGATTCTCCATAATGTTGTAAGCTGTAACAACACTAATAACGACAAGAACAAATGATGATTGTATTGAGGTGGAAACAAGGAGAAAAAGAAATATGTACATTAAATATTAAAAATGTGTAAAAAGAAAAACAAATTTTGTTTTTTTTTTTTTTTGTGATGAATGGAACGCATTTCCTGCCGACGGAAAAAAAAGAAAAACATTGAATTTAAATTATAATGAGCGAAAAAACAGAAAATAAAAACAGATGAGACAGTAAAATATCATAAACCAAGAATGAAATAAGGAATTTTTAAGTGGCCAGGAAAATTCTCATAAAAAAGGGGCATTTCGTTAACAGAAATAAAACCGCTCTTGAAAATGACAGGTGAATTCAACAGGAAAAGTATTCGCCCCTACCCAAATGACAAGCACTCATTATAATGGAGAAAGTTGTTGTTTTTTCGGTGTTTAACTTACTTGGATTATTGTTGGTTTCAAGCCAGTGCGTTGCCGCTTGACAGCCAAATGTTGAACGACTGATGCCTTTACAACAGGACCATCGTTTGCCAGACCAGAGACCAGGATGAAAGCGATATGACTTGGGGGTGTTGGTATCTTCACAAACTACAGCAAAAGCAAAAGATATATATAAACAAAACATTATTAGTAAAAGAATAAATAAATACTTTGTTTATTCATCACATTATGGCTTAAAAACGGCTTAAAATCATGATCAAGAAATTTTCTCTTTAAAAGCACAAACCAGCTTTAAGGATAAAAAATGGGTCAACACTTTAACGAACAGTTCAAATCAGCCTTTATGTGGAGTCAAAAGATCACGACATGATTCAAGGAGAAACCGTAAATTCAGCAACACCAGCAGAGTATGAAAACGCTTTTTCTGCACCTCTAATCTCTACCACAGAAAGAGAAAAAATAATAATGTTTATAAAACAACAGGCACCATTTAGGGAACAATCTTTGCCAGCCTTGTAAATGAATGTTTTCTAAGTATTGATTTTTTTTCAAATATATTGATTTCAAAAAAAAAATTACATTTCCGACACTGCCAATATTTTTGCATTTGTAAATTTTAGGTTTTGCATTTCAAAGCGATTGTATCATGCGTGCTGTATTCGTAATATTAATCGATTAAAGCTCAATTCAATAATTTGTTTACAAAAAAAATCCTGGGGGAAGCCGGATCTAAACAGAAGAAGCACACATTGAACTGTTCTAAGGTCAGCTAACGATTACGCTAAGTATTTTGACAGACAATCAGATGATCGCGTCACGATCTCCATACCACTGTAAAGGCTTTAAAAAACTTCACTACACTGTGAAGGCAAAACAAGAATCACTCAAAATTCAAGAAAATCCGAATTAAGTAGAATTAGAGGAATGGACTGAGAAGGGACTATATGTTTTCCAGAGTACACAACAAGAGCTGGCAAACACTAGTGATGCCGCTAATATTTTTTTAAGAATTTCAAATTTGCAATTATCTTACGAATATAACAAACAAAAAAAAAAAAACAAGCGACACAAATCCACTAACGAAAGAAAGACTAATTATAGCCTAAAATGTATTTCAACCAGACATTGTTAAGTTAACTGTTGTTGTTGTTGTTGTCTGCACAGCACAATACGAGTTTCCAGCAGACAATGGAAGCTCGCCCGTAAGAGGATATTTTCTGCAGTCTGATTGTTGTTAAAGATTGCCCAAGGTCAGGTTAGTAGGGAGACAAAACAACAACAACAACAACAGCTTTAACACACTCTGAGAGAAAATGCTGTTAAAGAAAATTAGCAAGCTGTATGTTAACAGACTTTTCATTCTGGCAGTCTTGTTCAGGCAGATATACCTGTTTGAAATGTATTAAAATAAACTAGAAAGAAAATGAATTTAAGACAGATTTTTTTGTATGTGGCAAGTAATAACAGATTTTGCGGTAAAATGTGAATATAAATAGAAGATTTTAATTCGATTTTATGGTTTTAATTTACTCAATACACTCAAAACAAAATTTTGTACAACATCAACAATTCAATGTAATTTAAAATTATGTGATTGGAAGTCACGTGATTTGACATCGTATGGGTTGAAATTTTGCAATTTAAAATCACCTCTTATGAAATCATATAATTTGAAGGCAGGTGTTTTGAAATCACGTGTTTTGAAATCATTTAATTGGAAATCAAGTGGTTTTCAACCATGTGATTTGAAATCGTGCGATTTGTAACCATGTGACTTCAAAAACATATGTTTTTTTATCGCAATTACACATTCAAATTCGTAGCTAATAAATTATTTCGTTACACATAAATCAGTTATAGTTCCATATTATTTTAGAAACAAACTAATAATTTTTGCTACAATCGGTTTTTTCGTAGCCTTAATATTAAACATTAAGAATAATCATGGTAGAGAACTGGTTAAAACTTTGTCATTTACAGTGAGGTTTTTTCGTGTGTATTTTGAAGACAGAAACTGTTATACGTGTGTACGAACTACATCATCTATTCCACAAAATCGTATCATCACTGGCCTGATTGTGTTCATTGATATTGATAATAATGCTGATGATGGAAAACATCTTTTTGTAATTTGCGAGTGTGTTTCTGTGTTGGTTTATGTATTCAGAAATTATCTTTTTCTACGGTACCTAATTGAATTTGATTTGCTTTTCATCTTTCCAACATGTACTCAAAACAAGTGCATTTGTATGTTTTTATTCAGATTATCCAGTGATGTTCTATTCGATTTGGTATGCGGCTTTTTTTGCGGTCGGTTTGCTAAAGATACATACATAATTTGCAAAATTTTGGTAAAAGGCCAGCCAGAGGAAAGACGATTTTATGTTTAAACTGTCTTTAGTACAAACACCCTGTTTAATGTAAAACGAAATAACATGTTTTTAAAGAATCTTGAACATGTCTGCCAGCGAAAACCATCAGTGAAAAATATTACAAAGTCCGTCACAGATTAATAACTTTCTGTTGCTTTTAAGGTCAAAATATTTAACCCTGATTCTTTTGAATACTGAAAACTTAAAGCAATCAAACAGGATTTTGTTTGTGTGAGAAAAAATAAAAATTTCTTAATTAAAAATCTCTTTTCTGTTTACATAAAAACTAATTGCTTTTGACATCTTTACACATGTCTAAATCTTGAGTAGAAATCTCAAATATCAACAACACATTTCCTTCATTGTTAATGCACAAGAGCGTTGATCCTCTGGCTGCAGTGAGTACATAAATATTCTTAACACACTTAAAGACAAAGTCCAATCTTTTTAATGTTTGCCCCCCTTCGCCAGCACTTACCTTGTCTTATGGCACGAATCCAATCTAAACGTTCTTTATCACTACTTGCTACCAAATACAAAGTATATTGAGGAACAGTACGTTGCGATTGATCGTCGGAGGACTCACAGTAACCTACTTGAAAAGGAAAACCCTAAAGAAACATTGAAAGCAAAAAAAAAAAAAAAAGATTATCAGAAAACAAATTTCAAAAAGAAGCAAAAGATTATTATATTAAAAATAAATACATCAAAATAAGTAAAAAAAAAAAAAAGTCTTAATGAAAAGAAAAAAATATTTTACAATATAAAAATTTATACTCACATCCGGTGCAAAAGGATCACCGCCCTCACCATTCACTGTTGCTATTTCCACAAGTCTAACACCTTTAACAGGTATGCGACCACGTTCGCGACGACGCTGCAACAGAAAGCAAATAAAAATAACAGACAAAGCATGAAAAATGGGAATTAAATTCTTGTTTGCCAGCAAAATATATATGTATGTATGTAAGTGAATAAATTACAGAGAGGTGGTAAACAACAATTTCATATGAATTGAAAAATTTCAACCAACATTTTACGCTTAATGAAAACAAAACAAAAAATCTTGTAAATAAAAAGAAGTACAAAGAAAAAGTGTGTGCAGTAGGAAAATATTAGTTTCAAAATTTTCTTAACAAAAGGAGTGATACAATTAAAGAAAATCCATGTGCTTAAAAGTATTATTATGAAAATTCGTTATAGTTATTTCAAAACTAATTTTCTCGTAACAGTTTCTGCCCGAAAGTGGCATAAACAAAAAAAACCATTTAAAAACCCCTGGTTCTTGTCACTTATGTTGAATGAGACATTCCAGAAAAAAATCTGGTCATCATATATCGACAACTTGTTTGAAATGTCGCAAAAGAACTTGTCCCATGACTGGTCTCAAATACAAATAGTACCATTTATGCCAAAACAGCAAAAAATAGAAGAATTTATGAAAAACTCTAAGGATTAGTACTTGTTTGTGTCACTTTTATAAGTTGAAGTCGGTACGCTAAGATCTTATTGTCACATAGGGAAAAGAACTTGTATCGCTGCAGCTTCTGCCACAATGGAGCAAAAAAAAATTAAAACCACTTTATAAATAGAAGAACGTACGTTTTGAAAACCGCGTGTATTAACGAAAAACATATTTGTTTTGACATGATTTTTGATGAATTTTTATTTTCTATTGTAATACAACAAAACCTTTAAGAAGTAATTTTTTATGAAATTCACAATAAAATCATGGCATAATGGGCGAGTGATTTGAAATCGATTACATCACGGCAAAAAATTATGTGCGCCGAACTCTGTAATTTGAAATAACTTTCATTAAAATTTAATTTTTTTTTATCCTTTATTTTAGAAGTAAAATTATAGCAAGTCAATAGACAACTAACATTTTTGTCAGCAAAAACTTACACTTTACATATATTTTTCTGTTCACACATCTCCGAGCACATCTTTTCAGCGACTTCTGTTAACAAAAATTACCCACGAATTATACGGCTTAAGACACAAAAGTGGTGTTTTATATGTGATTCTAAAAATCAACTCACTTTTTTTTTTTTTAAGTTCTGCACTTAAGTTTTCTTAAGTGTTTAAAGTTGACACAAGGAAAACACAAGGGAAGTCATGAGGAGCAGGAATGCAAAAGTGAAAACAAGAACAGAAAAAACAACAAGGAAAAAATGTCATCTGCAAGAAAAAAAATAAATATCAACAGTTAGGGAAAGACTGTGTCAAACGAGGTTTAAAGTTTCCTTTTAGTTTGAAGTGTTTGTTGCGTTTTTCATTTCATGAAATATTAAACAGCTCGGGGTGAAATAATTTCTCAGCGTGAACTATTATGTACATACATATATATGTGTTAACAAGTGTAATATTTAGACATTCGTTGTACTTTGAATTGTTTTTATTGTTGTAAAAATAGGTTAACGTGCGGTGGTCGGCCGCCGGTCGACACACACATGTTGCCCCAAACGTTTACGACAGCCAACGTCTGCTTTTAGGGCTTCTTAAGGAGAGTTACATGCATAAGCAGAAAGTTTTCTTTTCAACAAGGATTTAAAACAAGTGCTGACAAGCAGCAGATTACAGAATTAAGTTTTTTTTTTCTTACATTTAGTTGCAATTTAAGTTTTTTAAAAGGAAAAAGGAATATTGTATGTACGAGTGTGTCATTAGAAAACTTTTGTGTTTAATGTAACACTAAAAGACGTTTCATTAAGTGCTTCCTATCACTAACTTCAAATAAAACAAAGAGTTTTTTATTACAGAAACAGGGTTTCTTTTACAGAAACAGCACCAAGATATGGCACAGATTTTGTCTACTTGTGGTCGGTGATTGTAAGTCGCGAAAAATCCAACCCACTGGAAGTACCTCTCGGAGTGGAATGATTATGGCGACGATAAAATAGCAGAAGCGCGCTGAACGTTGTCCGAATAAACCAAACATTTTGATAAAATAGCCGCTACCAGCTCTCAAAGATCGGAAGACGCCATTGGAACATCGCACACAATATAAAGTAACACATTCCACGACAGCAATAACCATTTTGTAGTTATTTACTGAAACCCGATCTTGTTGTCCTGTGTAAGTTGACACCAGAAAATTGTCACACAAAATAAATTGAAATATAGTTTTCTCGTTAACATTTTTTTTATAATTTTGCTTTTAAATCTGTTTATGAGAAGAACATGATTAATGTAACATTAATTGACTTTCACTTCCTTTCATTTTCAATTTAAATTTCTGACAAACAAAAAAAACGACTTTAAAAACTTTGTAAAATCCACAACAAACACGGACGATAATTCGTGATGAAGTTGATTTAATTCGGTTATTTAAGAATTAATGGGAGTAAAAACTTAAAGTGAAAAAAAGCTGCATAAAATGTGTGTTAATTTTTTTATAACACCAACTTCTTTCCATCATGTTGCTGAAGTGGCGACGACGCTAAAATGAAATAATTTATTTGTGTTTGGCTTTTACTGCAGCTGATAAGCGTGACTGACAATATACAGAGTTGAATTAATGCAACTGAATACAGTTTCGGAATTTCAAAAACTAAAGACAGTGATAAACAAAAGATTTGGAAAGGGAATGAGAACGCAAAAAAATATATGATCTTGCGAAACATTTACTCGTGCCAAAGGATTTTCAATAGTGAATATATTTACAGAATCAGACAAATTGTTTGTCTGAGTTTTGTTGGCCTAAACGACCTTTAATAATAATAATAGGTAGTTTTAAGGAAATTCGACAATCGTAATAAGCGTGAATATCTTCTGGGTGAACAGAAATTTCTCTTTCAAATCGAAATGTGAAAAAAAGACCAAGGCTTTCGAAAGGCAGGTTTTAAAAATACAATTGAGAAGTAAAGCTGGCATTTGCGAAACATTTGATCACCACCAATATTAGTTTTCAGGTTATCAACTTATCGCAAGTGACAAAGATTAATGAACGTTAGAAGGAAACAAAAAACCCGACAATCGCTTAATTTTTGCCTTATCGCAGTTTTAAAACTTATCGAATCGATATGTTTTAAGCACCACTGTTAACCTCTTTTAGCTAAGCCTAGTGACGAACAACAGACTAACAAATAAACTAATTATCCCCTTACAAAAATCTCAATTTAAAAATTTACCCAATTTCCTTTTCTCATTATTAATATTTAACTAAAGTTTGCTACGACACAAAAAGGTATTCGTAACCGAAATATCATGTTAAAAATAAAAACTCAATTACTTTTTAAGTTTTTTTTTTTCAATTTTTGTAACACGTTTTAAGCAACATCTTGTATAATCTATCAATATCCGCCCGTAAGCAAATTCCTACCTGTACAAACAAACCACAAAAAATAAAAACAAATTGGAAAAACTGTAGATAAATTCGACAGCGAAGAAAATGTATTTGACAAACTTGGTTGACATTTACGCCGCACAAACACCGAACAAACAAACAAAAGAACTGTTAAGTTCCAATAAAAATTTTAGCTTGACGAAAATAAAAAGAGCTGGGTGGGGTGTGGGAATGAAGAAAATGGTGACAATTGTTTGTGTGAGGAAAACGGGTAACGATACGATATTTTGCCTGCGGCGCTTTGTCTGAAAAAGTTTTATTCGAACTGCAAAGTGAACAAATTCTTGAACAAGTAAAAAATTCGTTAAACAATTAAAAGAATATAAAACAAAATTTTTCAATTAAATACTGACAATTTAGTACCTTAAAGGCGAAATTTCCTTATTAACTTTATTCTAATTGCACCGAAAGAAGCAACTAATAGAACAAGCGAAAAATATAACACTTCAATTTCTTTTATAGTAAATTTGAATAACTATATTCTAAAGAAAATTTTTTCTTTGGTAAATTATAGGCAATTTTTAATCGACTAATTTTCTTTACGCAATTTTTTAATATATAATTTCTGTAGAAAACTTTAGCTTGATAAATTTTTTATAGGAAATTTTAATAAATTTTTTTTCTTCGTCAAATTTATTAATCGATAAATTTTTTAATCGATTAATTTTCCATTCGATTAATTTTTAATCGATTAATTTTAATCAATAAATTTTTTGGTTGATGAATTTTTTAATCACAAAAAATTAAATTTTTTGCAGTAAACTTTTTTATCGTCAAATTTTATAATAAAAGATTTTTTAATCGTTTTTAATAAAAATTGCTTCTACTCCCACCACTTCCCAGGAATACACACTCTATGTCGCGCCATTTTGTTAGTAGTCTAGTTCAGAATTATGTATGTTAATGTTTGTAACAGAAACATGAATAAAATCGTTGCAGTCGAATTCTTAATTAATTTATTCTTCAGCAGTCAAAGAAACAAACCAATCAATTTTCCCATCAACGAAGACAACAGAAGATGATGTACTTTCCTACAGAATTACTGAAAGCGAAACCAATTGAGTCGTGTAAAATAATGTACATATGTACATACTCGTATGTATGTAAATACGTGCATTAATAACAACAACAAAAATACAATACAAACAAAACAGTCTTGAGTGAATGGAAATGAATTCTGAATGGAATTCAAAGGAAAAGTGGTCAAAAGATAAAACATACATATGTATAGATATGTGTGTGTAGGGGCTTGTGTGTTCGCCAAACGCAGCATGTTTTTGGGGAATTTTCAAAAGGGCCTCTCCTCTCCCCTCCTCATCCACTCATTTCACATACAGAACCTAAATTATTAATTTTTTATTACGACAACAACAACACTGATCATGATTTTTGTGGTGAGATAATAACAACGGTCATGTTGATGTGATCCATTAATGTAAGCTCTTTCTTTTATGCGTTGCTTTTAATCAGTTGTAAAACTTTTGGTGATTAATGAGTCACATGAAGGATTGTTAACGATACAGCATTGGTTTTCGCCGTATTTTTTGTTCTTTTAATTGTTGTCTTCGATTAAAAGAAGTCTCGGTTGGCCTGATTGTCTGCTAAGCCAGAAAAAGGTCTGATGGTACGAGTATTTCTGCCATTGAATAAATTCTTCTTTGTTTTAATTCTAAACAAGAAACAATCTGTAAAACTTAAGTTGTTGACTATTTTGGGCTTTGGAGTGAGAGGCGTAACAAATGTGTTTTACAAAACGAGAAATTCTTTCCAAAAAAAAAACAAACAAAAATACATGAAAAAAAAACTTTTCGAAAACAAGGAAACTCGATGAGTTCTACTTAAATAAATAAAATGAAACATCAAAAACAACTTAAAAAAAAGACTTTTATGATGTTTTAGAGGTTGCCAAAATTGGGTTAAAAATTCATCAAATCTTTGCTGTTAAAAACATTGTAAAGTTTAACATATAAAAACGTCGCTTTTCAAGATAAATCTTTGCGAAGCAAGATATTTGGATTTCTTGCTTGTTTTTCCCAACTTTCCTATAATACATGTATATTAAGTACATATTGACAAGTGTATGTACGTATGTGTACACATTTACATTTACAAGTCCATAATTTAATACAATTATGAAATTTCTCATAGATACTTAAACATCATAAACAAATTTAATTAGAGAAAAAAGAAATCTTGGTTAAAGATAAACGGACATCCTGTCCTGTGGTGGTTGTTTCTGATACAGTCTCTTGCATTTCAATTGTCTCTATAGAGCGCAACCAAATAATGTTTTTTCTCAGGCCAAATTTGGCGCCAAACTACAGGTTACTTTTTCAAACACGACAATTAAAGTTAAAAAAAAAAATATACTACATACATATATTGAATTTGTTTTTCTTTTCTTTTCCAACAGCGCTGTTGTTGGGCAACGCCTTCAACTATTTTACATACAAACATATGAATTCTTCAAGGAACTGAAGAAAATAATTCTTGCTAGATATTTTTGTAAAATCAGCCGACCATTAAGTTTATAATATTCCAGGTCTAGTTGACGTCTAAAATTTGTGGGATAAAAATGTTCTTTTTCTTTTATTGCGTTCATTATTTTCTTTCCGCTCAAAATTAATCCATTCGCATAATTGAGATTCTTTGTTTTAAAGGTTTTGGCCCACAATTGTTTTAAAAAACTTATTTGTTGACGTACCTATAATTAGTTATTACATATTTAAAACAGTTGTTTAACAAAAATTCATGTGAAAATACATAAATACATACATACATATGTACATACATAAGAACATTCACATAAAATTTCCATATGTAGTATTTAAAGTGTGTGCGACTCCCATACAAATACTATAGTATATGTAAGCACTTAAGTATATATTCAAACGAGTAGTTTCCAATTGCGCTTTTAGAATTTTTCCTTATCAAATTATGACAACATCAAAATAATTTATGACAATTACTGTTAAAGGTTACGCTACAGTTTGACAGTGTCTCCAGGAGAAAAGAGTTGTTAACAGACTATTCAACATGTGGCCGAAATAGCTCAGTTGGGAGAGCGTTAGACTGAAGATCTAAAGGTCCCCGGTTCAATCCCGGGTTTCGGCAAGCAACTTTTTTCATTTTATATTATGAAATTATTAATAAAAATATTATTTTTCTATGGCATTTAATTAACGCAATAGAAAACTGAACGAAAGCAAACATTTTCTACAGAAAGTTTAACAAAACAAATGTATGAAAAAAAAATTGCAAAAACAAAAAATTTTCGAACGAAAGCAAAATAAAACAAAACAAAATTTTTATTGAAGTTAAGAAACTTCGTGCAGAAAGTTAAACGAAAACAAAATACCTACATACGTACGTGTATCCACATACATGTGTAGATGTATGTGTGCCGGTATATTCTGTAGAAAATTTTACGCAATGTTGAGGTAATGTTTTGCATAAAAATGTAACGAACACAAAATGCATATTTACATATATTACGAAAGCAAAAAAAATCTATAAAAAATGTTACGAAAGAGAAAAGTTTTCTCCAGAAAATACAACGGGAGCAAAAGTTTTCTATACAAAATATCACCAGACCAAAACTTTTATATAGGAAATTTTAAGAAAGCGGCAAACTGTTTATAGAAAATTCAACTGTTTATAGAAAATTTTCCTATACACAAAATTTTACGAAATCAAAAAAAATTTTTAGGAATATATGACAAAATTTATTATAGTAAATAATATGCCGATATCAACAAAGTATGTTGGGGAGAAAGTATGTCGCAGTTTCCCAAAGCATTTTAAAGATAATCAATCATGAAAATATGTTGAATATTGTATTAAACAAAGTTTACGAAAAGCGATAAAACAAACAAACAAACGCGGCTTTTATTTTAGCTTTATTAAGTCGCCACACAAAATTCCTGGAAGTCTAATAACCGTTTCCTCCACATCGAAATGCTCGTAACAACAACAACATTGTATTCAATTAAAACAACCCCTGTCTTCGTTACTCGAATCATTAAATCAACAACATCATAAAACAATTTTTTTTTTTAAATGCCGTCAATTGAACGCTGCTTTTTAAGATACACTTAATAAATAAATTTTACTCGCTCAAACGTCCAACTTATTTGAACACTTCTCACATGCCTCTCAAGTGTTCTCTTCAGCGATTTTTTTCGACACTTAAGAGAATTAAAAAACATTTTTTTTAGTTATTTTTTCTTAAAAAGCGAACATTAATGCGTTTTGTTGGCAACAAAAAAAAAATTACCAGATTAAAACATGAAACAAAATGAATTAATTTTATTGGAATCAGTGTAAATTGTGTGCAACAAATTGTAGACATCTTTCGGTGTTGATCAAATTCGCCACAATTGTGCTCTTAATTTAAAGTTATTAAGCCTTTGATGCTTAATAAAGGTTGTTTATATAGATTTAGATGTTAAAATTGTCACCAAATTGTATTCGTTTCGTCGTTATTCTATTTCATGAGTAAAATAAAATTTTACTATCAGAAAAAGTTTTTATAGAAAAAAATTTTATAGCAATAAATTTTGTATAGAAAAAAGTTTTTCTATCGATAAGTTTGGAAACAGAATAAAAAAATTTTGTTACGGACAATTTTGTTACAGAAAACTTTTTCCATCGACAAATTTTCCTTATACATATAAAATAGACATTTTTTTATAAATGTTTTTTATAATAAATTTTTTATAAAAAATATTTTCTTTCATAAAATTTTCTATAGAAAATTTTTGTTATCAATCAACTTTTTATATATCAGTTTTGTTATCGATAAATATTTTATAGAAGGTTTTTGTTATTAATAAATTATCTGTAAAAAATTCTTGTTATCTTGATAAGTTGTCTTTAGAAAATGTCGACAAATTTTCTATAGAAAATGTTTGCTTTCAATAAACGTTGTATATAAATCTCTTGTTATCGATAAATATTATAAAGAAAGCTTTTGGCATCGATAAATTTTCTACTAAAGATTTTTCTTACTTTCCTATGGAAATTCTTTTATCGGTTAATTTTCTAAAGCATATTCTTCTTATCCATAAATATTTATGATTTTCCTCAAATTTTCTATTAGTAATTTTTATTACTGTGTCTCAATAGAAAAATTTTCTGATCGACAATTATGCCTTTTTATCTGATAAGTTTTCGGTGTTTTTACAAACCTCACTGTAAATTTGATTGCATTATTGCAGACGACTCTGGGTGTTTTAGGTCACCACTTGTTCTGTAATTTTCATAATTTATAGTTTGTGAATTGTAACAGTTGACAAAAATAACTAGAACTACAATTGATTACAGAATTAATTTCAAATGTTTTAGCCTCCCTCGTCGTTGGTTCCTCATATTTATAAAAATAAATTACTAAAAGTACCCAAAAAATGAATTATTAAAAAATTTGTTTGGCTTATCTTTGGATTTTTGTTGCTTATCTGTTGTTTATTATGCCGCTTTATACATTTAAGCGTCAGAATAATAGTTCGTTCGCTCGCTCTATTTTCAAATCCCCCAGCAAATCGAGCACTCAAATGCAGCTTGCAGAGTTTGTTTTTGGGCGCAGAGTGTACTCGTATTTTATTTTATCATAAATTCCATTTGTTTATTTATTTCTGTGTTAACTTTCCGGATTAACCCAAATAGTATTTATTTGTTTTCCTCACAGTCTTTTTTCCTTTAACTTTTTTGGGTCGTATTTATTTTAATGGACATTTGTTCCAGTTTTAGTGATTTGTTATTCATTTATTGCGGTACTTAAAAACTAAATTTCGGGACCAAAATAAACAATAGTCTTGTCTTTTATAGCATGTGTTTACTGGCTGGCTGGCTGGCTGGTATTTGATTTGCTTACATTAAAATTGTCTGTATTAGGAAACGATTTCAGCTTTTCTGTCGGCAGACATGTAAAATACGATAAGATATGCGGGTGGTCTACAAGATTTCCGAAATGTTCAAGTCAGGGCGAATATTTTTGAAGAAACAAAATGCTTTTCGGTCGGCTTCTGTTTGACAAATAATAAAAGCCGAGTGTAAATTACGTTTTAAAGGAGCTGCACCTACTGGCAAGTATTTTAATTAACACTTCCTTTAATATGGTTGATTTGTTTTGCCAATTACACTCATTCTTAAACGGACGTCGTACAATTGCCACTCCAAGCTCGAAGTATGTTTAGTTTTTATTCTGTTTATCTAAAATGACTTCTGCAGTTGAACTAGATTAACATTTTTTTGTGCCACACAAAATAACGCCATAAAGGGTATAAAAATGAGAGTAGGCAAATTTTGATCAGCTTTGCGGCTTCTACTTAATAAAACGAAATAAAGAGGGTTGACAGGGCGTACTACTTTCACGTGTGTTTGAAAACTTCAAAGATAAATTTGTTGACTTTTGGCTTTTCTTCGAAAAAAGCAGTCACACTGTGCTGTGTAAAAAAAGTGAATAAAAACAAATATCGTCTGTTCCCTGGAAATGGTGAACAGCAAATAGGCATATATGTCTGTATGTATGTATGTACCAGTAGTAGAAGTCTTCACTTTTCTAGTATTCCACTAAATTGATCATATCATCTCATCTAATTAAGTTTTATTTTACAATAAAACTTCATTGTGTTTTATTATCGATAAATTGACAATATTTTTGTCGGTTGTGATTTTGTAGACAACTTCTGCTACCTCAGCAAACTCCTGGGAAACACTCAGGTTCTGTCCGAGTCTGTTAAATACGTATCAATCATATTGTTGTATACATTGGTTCTATATACATATATGCGACTATGTGAATTTAATCCATATTTGTCTTATCTTAAAGTTTTTCACATGAATAAATTTGTCGATGCAACAAAAATGAAAAGAAATGTAATTCTAGTACATGCACAATCATGATGTTGCATGCCTTTGCGTGTAATTTTGATGTGTAAAATTTTATATCTTTGAAAGATTTAAATAAATGCAAATTAACTTTGAGATAACTCTTCAATTTAACTGAACGGAAGACAATTGTGTGCCATTTAACACTGTAATAACCTAAACTTTTGAAAACGTTCTGTAGAAATTGGTTTCAGAAAGTTCAAGAAACTTGTAAACAAATTAAGCAAACAATTCTAACACAAAATATGTAACGTATGTGAGTAAAGGTGAATATATATTTAATAAGTGTGTGTAATTGAAAAGCGCTTGAAAGAAATTATACAATAAAATGAAATGAAATGAGAGAGAAACGGTACAGTTACTGTAACCATAATATGAATGAAGTGACGGATTTTAGAGGCCAAATGGGGCAGAAGTATGCTATACTATTATTATAGTGTTCCCAAATTAAGTTTGTGAAAACTGTCACAAAAGGAATGAAGGTCATTTAACGCAGCAGAAATTCTCAAGTTTCCCACAGGAAAAATTCCCTTTCTGATCGTTGCTATGATAAAAACATTTATAAGTAAAGGATGGCTTAGTTTTTATAAAGCTGGAGGAGGGCGGTAACAAAATTTAAATTTGCTTTTCATGATTTTAAAATTTCTTCAGACAGAGTTTATTCTAAAAACAATTCAACAGAATTGACACAGTAGTCAGGAAATTTAGTTTCTTATTTTAAATTACGAAAAAAAACACAAAAACTAAAATATTATAGAGGGTGAAAATTTAATACTTATCCGCGCCCGCCCTAAGGTGGAAGGTTAACTCAACTGAAATCAATTAAACTTTTGTGGCGCGTAGTTTATTTCTAGAGGTTTGCGCGGGTCAAACCAGTTTCTTTCAATTTAAGTGTCGTTCGCTTTCATTGCTTATTTATGCTTATGAAAATTTTTAATGGCGCATGCTTCGCCATACGCCTGACATTGTTCATCCCCTTTTCATTAATTAAATAAGAAATAAATATCCCCAATATTTATTCATTTGAAAACATGAAATCTTTTCTAATCCCTTTTTTAACATTCAGAGCACGATTATTGTTGGCGCTAAAAATAGCTTCAACTCAGGCCGATGAAATGCAGACAATAATCAAAATAGTTTCCAATAGGAGATGATTGTGATTTACAACATATTGATAAAGAAAAATAGAAATATTTCTAAACTGAAATATGGAAATATGTATGTATGTATGTACGTACAGACATATACAGGGTGTTTTTTTAGAGATATAGAACTTCGAATTGAAATAAAACACAAAAAAATCGTTTTAATGTCCATCAATTTGGCTTTATTGGAAGGATAATTTTATGCCATTAATGTTTAAATATGATTTCGGGCATGTGGCCGCCGCGGCTGGCTCGAATAAAGCCAATTCTACAGGTCCAATTTTTGATGGACAAAAGTTGATGGACAAAGCTCCAATTGCTGTGCACGGTGGCGAATCGATTCATTCGGGTCCTCTTCAACACTTTGCTCTACAGCGGCAATTGTTTCTTCGGTGCGCACTGTTCGACGTCTCTGCGGATGCGTATTATCACATAGAGTAAACGTAGTGCGAAAACGATCCATGGTTAACCGAATTAATTGCTCTGATGACCATAAAATGGACGGAGCTTGCGGTAAACTTCGCGAACTGAACCATTATTTTCGAAATAAATTTGCGCGATTTGCAAGCGTTGTTCTTTTGTCAACCTGTTCATGATGAAATGGCAAACCAAACTAAATATTAATCACTTGACAGCTGACAAAATGGCCGCCAGTTAAAAAAGTGATGCCAACTTAAAGTTCTATACCTCAATAAAAAACACCCTACTCATACATATGTATGTATGTATGTACAGAAATATGTATATGTACATAAGTATGTATGTATGTACATATATGTACATAAGTATGTATGTATGTGTCTAGGGTGTGCCAAAAGTCATCATGGAGTTTAAAAATCTAATAAATTTGAAAAAAAATCTTGTTTTTTTTTTTTAATTTAATATTGAGTGCCAACCCATCAAGTTGTGAAAATAAATAAAGATAAAATTCTTATAGTGTTCGCAAAAACCAAACAAATACAAAAGTTTCTTTCTTTTTTATCGCACGCCATAAATTTCTTCATTAAAATTGCATGCGACTTAAAAGTTAGTCCACCGCAGTAAGACACGTGTGTCTGTCCGCAGCACGAACACGACGGCTGCTTATCACTTTCTTAAGTTCAAATGTGTTTGCTTGTGTTTCCGTTCAGTTTACGAATGAGCTGATCAAAACAGAATGAGAAACCAAAACAAAACAATAATCATTTACCGTAAAGAAGCAAACAAAGGAAATGAATTTATTGATTCTTTTTAAAAATTTGTGTTCGTTCGGCTTTAGAAAAACGTGCCAGTGAGTGAGTATTTAATTTGGCACGTTCAGCTGTCAAGTGGTGGTCGGTCGGTTGGTACTGAAAAGCGATTCGTGTGTTTATGGCTAATTATTGCGACAAAATCTATGAGCCCGGGTAGCTCAGTCGGTAGAGCATTGGACTTTTAATCCAAGGGTCCAGGGTTCAAGTCCCTGCTCGGGCGAGTTTTCTTTTTTAATAAATAATTAGTAAATTGCTTTTTTTCGTTATATCGTTTTTGTCTATCTTATTGTTTATTTTCAAAGTCATTGAACTTTTTTCTAATTTTATTATGTAATTTCTTTTTGTTGAAATTTTTTTTTACATTTTTGTTGTTTACTTTTCCATGTTTTTCTTAATTTTTTGTATTTTGTTTCTTATTTTAAAAAAATTTCCATTTTTTGAATTGTTTGTTTTTTAAATTTTTTATACTTCCTTATTTTTTTATCCCTTTTTATTTTTCGTTTGTTTTTTATTTGTGTTTAAATTTTGTCCTTTTTTAATGTATTTTTATTTGTGTTTAAATTTTTTCCTTTTTTAATTTTTTATGTTTTTTTATTTGTGTTTAAATTTTTATTTCTTTTTTTTTTACTTTTCTATAACTTTTATATTATTTTCGTGCTATTCTTACATGTTTTGATGCTACTCTTATATTATATTAACGTTGTTTTTATGTTATTTTTATTTAAAAAAATTAACTTTTTATTTTAAGCGTTTTATGATATTTTTCTAATTTTAATATTTACATAAATTGATAACCTTAAAATATATTTATTTTTAAATTTTCTTTGTTTTTTTTTTTTTTGTAATTTTATTTTTTATTTAAAAAAATGTCTTATTTTTACTTTTTTTTATATATTTAGTTATTTTGTTTTTCTTCAATTTTTTATAATTTCTTCTATATATTCCATATTCCTAACCGGCATTGTAATTGTACCATTTCTTTTAAGCTTAAATAAAAATTGTACGTCATGATGACTTTGCTTAACAAATTGCACAGAGCAAAAATTTCTCCAGCCGAAGGAAATGTCTATAAAAGAAATTTCCTCACATACATATAATTTTAATCAATTTAAAGTTCCCAGGTTATTTGAGTCTATAACAATATTTCGGCTCTTACAAATAATAATTGTAATCAGTTTAGCAAAATTCTGTTAAATAAATAGCAATTAACTCGAAACAGAAAATGTCATTAAATTATAAGCAACCAACACAAGCAACAAAATAACAAAGACGGTTTAAAGCAATTTGAGCTGTTATAAAAATTATTGAGACACAGGACGGACAAAACAGCCAGCCATGAGAAATTGCCAAAAGCTACAAACTGCAATGTTATATACAAATTTGCGTTGTTCTTTTTTTTTGCTGTTTCTTTCTTAATAAAATATTGTGAGGTTGACTCTGAGTGTGGAAACTGTTGGGATGCTTTAGAAAAAATAAAAAACAAATTCATTCATAAAAAATCAAATTTTTAAACAAAGTCAACGGGCAGCAGCGTAGAAATTTATACTCATGCTCAGACAGAGCAAACCAACTAACCATATACAGGCAAATCGCAAATCAGCAGAATGTGTCAAGTCTGAAGATGGATAAAAGGGAAGTATGCGCATTCTAAGACACCCATGTACATAAATATGTCTGCAAGCTTTCACTAATACTTTCGTTTTATAAATCTTAAATTTTATGTTTATAAATCTATTTGAAAGAAGTAAATTACAAAATTTACACATGTTTGCAGATTCTCGAAAAGATTCATTTAAGCCCTCAAAACGAAGTGTTTGTTTGCCCCATATACAAGTCCAAGAAATAGAAAAAGGTGAACAACATCAAGTCATATTACAATAACACACAAAATCATATTTACATTTCTTTTGCACTTTCTGCCCAAAGAGTTCCTTCCCTTTCAACAAATCTGAGTAATAATTAACCATATAAATTGATTATGGGTTATATGAAATAATACAACAAACACAAGAAACTATACAAGCCGTTGAACATGAACTTTATAGGTAAAAGTTTATCGCATAGGAATAAAGTGTGAACTGACAGGGTGTTACCAAAAGACCTGTTAATAGATGGTTAGACATTTTTGTAAAATTTTTGACACAATATTTTTCTTAGAAAACACTGTGCACTACCACCAAATTTTGTATTGGATGAAGAGGGTATCTGAGCTGGTTTGGCATTCAAATAGAGAGGGAGACAATTTTTGCGGGAACTCCCCAAACCTTCACCAAACTGATTAATTGGCATGTAACGCACCAGATCGACCAAGGATGAGGTGCTTGGCTTGGCTCACACGCACTAAATTTGGGTTAAACTTAAAATGCTTCGCAGAGAGCACGATGATGCAGGTATAGAAAGCTCGCTTTCGGCATTTCAAATGTTTTTCAATGTCAGCGTGTCTCGGCGGCACAACATCCAATTGCTTCAGTTAGCCAGGTTCTGAGCCAAGTTTCTTTATCCTATTTCTAAGCTGTCTAGACAATAATCACCAGCAGGAATGACTATATAGTCGCAGCTCTGCACCAAAAGGATTATGAAAATGTTATCTGTATTAAATTAGTTTAACGCATACACATGGGGTTGGGGATAAGCTGCCCCCGTATGGGTTAATCCGCGATTTCGACCACCATCAATGTACTGATATAATTCAATACTTGTCGTGTTGCACTTTTTAAGCACAAAAAAAAGAAAAACGTAGTTGTACAACAAACCAAATCCAACGTAAAAAAAAATAGTTGATAAATTTGTAAAACTTGTACACAAGCAAAACAAGTCAACAACTTGCTGCTGCAACAAGCGAATGAATGAATGAGTAATAGCTGCGAGGTGGTTATTATGCTTTCAAACAAAGAAGAAATAAACAAACGAAAAGCTTAGAAATGCTACAACATAATGGCAACTAATAAACAACAAACACTTACAGCAAAAATGTTTCAAGCAACACATCATTTATTAAATATGAGACATACAATTTTCAATAAAACACTTCAGCCACTGACTGCGTCTGCATATGAGAAAGAGCAAGTGACGGAATGGCTGGGCGGGCGACTCATGAGAATTGCTGCTTGTGGCAACTGCACATTTAAAGGCCTCTTAACGAGGCAGAAGAAGCTCAGTGAACTGCAACACGATGGCTTTAAGACGCCCTAAATTTAACGTTGCTTAAGCATTCGATTCGATTCGTAACATGAGAAAAATTGTGTTTGTGAAACGGTTTTTAGCCAAAAAAAAAAAAAAACCAAAAAACATCCATGCAATCAAACCGGAAATGGGGTGGATGCCAAACTGCTTGAATCAACTTTTAGCAGCAGTAACAACATTTTGATGTTTTGTGCTGCAGCGTTGTTAAGCCGTTTATTTATGAGAAAAGTAGAAAAGTTAAAGACGTAAAAATGTTGCAACTTTTGACGCAAGTTAACAACAAGTTGTATGATTCTTAGAAAATTTTGTATCCAACCATTGATTGACTCATTCATTTCTGTTGCTTGTGTGCGTCAGAGTTTTGTGTCGTCGCAATCAAATGATGATGCAATTTTTCGGTATTCTCGACTAGAAAAATGTGTTCTACCTTTTACTTTTTATTGATCGTTAATTGTATATTATTTTAATGATAATATCCAGTGTTCGTTAGCATTAAATAATTGTAAGCCGAGTTATCAAGCACTATGCTGAAATTTTTGGATAATGTCACGTTTCTTATGATTTTGCTTACGTGAAAGGAAATAAAAATTAAATTATTGAAAATTCAAAGAATTTAGAAATTCAAATAGTGTAAGACTTAGACTTTTTTATTACAATTCTTTATTTTCCCTCATTCAATGATACGGAGTACATATTCTATGAAAATTTCAGTTCTGTAGCTGCTGATGTTCTGCTTATTAATTACCTTTTCATTTACATATATATGTTTGTATATATTTTTTGTATTTTTATTTTTTCCGCATTATTTACACAATACAAAAAGTTATTAAACTTTTAGACTCCTTGACACCTTTGGACCAGTAATTTAATACAGTTTACGTTTAGATTTAAAATGAGAATTTTAATTAGCAAAACTGAAAACGTTGGAAACGTTGAAAACTTAAGGACGTATTATTTCATCGCTCTTATTGAAAATCGTCTAAGCAGTGGCTGCAGTGCTGATCATAAGTTTATAAAATTCCTTTTGTCCTCCTTTGGCAAAAGACTTTTGTCGAATAGATGTCCAACTATTTACTCGTAACATTGACGAGAATTCGATTTACAAAAGAAATTTCTCTACTACAAATAAACAATTTTTTTGATTTCTGGAAAACTTTACTATTTAAACTAAATTTTTTTGGAGGACATTCGAAGCAAAAGTACCAGCTCCGAAAGCAAACTGGAATATAAACTACATTATCATTTTCTATTTATCCAAATATTTTTCATTGTACTTTATCGTTACAAAAGTATTGCCAATAATTGTGAGTCATCTTATATCAAAAATCATGCGTTACTCTTACGCTTATTTTCTTGAATTCCAAACAAAAAAAAAATTAAATGGCCTTTAAAAGTGCAACAAAATGAATTCAATTTAAAAGACAATGGCTGGTTGTAAGTTGAAATAATAAAAAGAAGTAAGTCTGACATGTCTCTTTTCCTTTAAGTCAAAATAACCAATTGCAACCTGAGCCGTAAAGTGTTTTAAGACATTGCAAAGTGGGACAAAAGTAAAAAAAGTACAGCACAATTATTTCTGATTTCAAGCCGATAATTGTGCTCGGGTTGGAAGAAGCCACAACTTTAGTTCCAAGTGGCAGATATGCTCAAACGTGGCTCATATTGAAAGTTGCAATACAGATCTGAAACTATTATCGATTATCGATTCGAAGAAATACAACATTTAATTGCAAAACTTTTATCGCTTAAAAGGCAAATTGTTTCAAAAGTTTCCCTCCCTGAGTTTATGTCAACCTATTGCCCCGTTCAAAGAACATACATAATTTCAAGCTTATAAGATTGAAACACTAAATTTATTCTCCAAAATTGTTCAAAACCTGCCCCATTGTGCCTGATGTAATGCGAGCCACTGCTGCTGTCTGTATTAACCTCAATTTTAGAAGGAAAAAAGATTAATTTCTTCTTTTTCGTTTTTAAAAACGACGAAAATTCCATGAAATCTTTTTCGATTTATTAATAAAAAAAAAAGAAAAGCAACAACATTCAAAAAGAATGCAGTTGATTTAAAATTTTGTTTCTGTGTGTGTTTTTTTTTTACGTTAAAATTAACAAATTACTGAGAAATTTACAATAAAGAAAAACAGAGGAGAAGCAACACAACATGGTTATAAAACCAAACACGAAAAAAACAATTAAATAATTTGTAACAGAAACAGCCATTAAACGATTGACTAGAAGAAACGTTTGCCGGTTGGCTGTTATTGGCCGTTAAGCCAATAAGTCAACAAACTTTTGGTTGTACAATAAAAAAAAAACACATTTTTGGTAATAATCAAAATAGAATTAAGACACTTCAACAGGTTATATGTATATCCATCAAATTTGTTTATAAGCACTTTAACTTTAAAGAAATTGTAGGTAATAAGATCAAAAAATTATCGGCACTGGGAGGAAATTCGAGTTCTTTCAAGATTTTTAATTGTTAAACGTTTCGCTACGAAACAAAAACCGATAATCCGAATTATTTATTAAGGATGGGAAACAGAAAATTTTAAGCAGATATTGAAATGGTCTAATTACTAATGGAATTATGCGTTAAATTGTAAAGTTTCCTTTCGAAAAAAAACTGATTTGCATTGAAGACAATTTTTCTCTCCTCCTATTGTATTTCTGCCGAATAAAATTCCATAGCCTTTTTTTGTGTAATAAGTTTCAGACAGAGTTACGCTACAATTATAATTAAAGTCTGTATAGAAACGGTTGCGTCTGTCTGCCATAAAAGAAGAAGCTCTTTTGCAAACAATTCAATTTTATTACAAAAGTTTAAATCTTCTGCTGGTGGCATGTTTAGAGCACAAATTTAAAAACGGATGACTATAGTGTTGATCTACAGAAACAGAATGGAAACAAAGTCTTTGTGACTTAAAAAACATACAGACAAAAAGAAATGTTTAATTTCAATAAGCAAAGTCTTATAGGATTAAAAATACAGGCAAACAAACTCTAGAACACAACAAAACTGTAATGCAAGAACATTTTCTAAAGAAAAAAATTAAGTAATAAAATAAAGGATTTTATCTATCCTTGACACTTGAAGAAAATAATGGTTTGTTAAGCATTAAAATATTAAATTAAATATTAAAATGTATTTTTTAACATAAACTTTGGATTTTTTTTAAGCAGGTACTTTCCTAAAAAGTTTTCAAAGATCATTCTTCATGTAAAAGCTGCTTTCTTAACAAGTAGGTAAGTTTTTTCAAAAGTACTTTTTTAAAAATACAATTATATTAGGGAAGTTTTTAAACGATAGTTTTCGAAGTTACTGTTTTAAAAGGCACTTTTTCCTAAAAGGTTTTTTTTTTAAATGTTCTATTTTAAAGCTCCTTTTTAAAAATTTACTATTTAAATATATTAATTTAAAGATACTTTTTTTTTAATGTTCTATTTTAAAGTTCTTTGAAAAATTTACTATTTAAATATATTAATTTAAAGATACTTTTTTTTAAAGGTATTTTCTTAATATGTACGTTTTTTAAAGGTACTTTTCAAAACGTACTTTAAAATAAATTTCAAAAACTTTTTTAAAGTTACTTTTCTTAAAATATTGTATTGTAGAAATATTGTAAAAAAGGCGCTTTTTTAAAGCAGTTCTCAACTTTCTTTCAGTGCATTTTGTAAGCTCCATGTTTGTACGACATAAATAATAAATGCACATGTGATAGATACACAGATAAATGTGGATGACGACGCTTGAACCGATGCTGGCAACCGAGAGCTCCGCTTTACACACTTCCATATAGTATTTTGATGGCAGTTATTTGGGTTGTATGTCAATTTGACAGGCAACAAACCAAATACGATGGCAAAACAATTTAATATTCTGCGTTTATGTATGTATGTAACAGCTGAGCATCCCACCGCCAGCATTTGCAACAGCGACAACCGGCTGACTGACTGACTGATTAGTGTTTCAAAGGCGCGACTGCTGGTTTGTTTTATTTCTGTTTTTTTTTCTGTTTTTTTTTTTTTTTTTTTTTGTTAACCAAACTCTGAGTTGGAAATTTATAATGAAGATTAAATGATGTTGCAGCAAAACGCTTTTGTTCTCGCCATAGAATCAATGTAAAACAATAAAATGCACTAAACTTTTATTTTTATGCCGCTTTTATAAGCTGTAATAACTTCTCATTGTTAATTTAAACCAAATTAGTTCTGGTTGAATTTAAAAATTGAAAAGAGGAAAGAAAATTAAACAACTAAAAAGTTTGTTGAACGTCTGACGAATGATGGGGTCCATGGCACTGAAATGCGTTATTTAAGTAGATTTTAGTTGGAAATTTATTTCAGGTTTAAAGTGGGAGAAGGTAAAATTGTTATTTAGCGTAATGATGTGAACAAGACAACATTACGATGTTATTAAAGGATTTTAAAAATTCATTAAAGTTGAAAAATAACGAAGATATAGTAGATATAGAGAAACATTGTTATTATTGTATTATTGTATTATTGTTAGTGATTGCTGACAAATGTACACATGTTCAATCAGCACCGACGTTCAGCTTTGATTTCGTTTGACATCCCTAAATTTCAAACCGTCTGTAATCCTGACGTACTGAAGTATTTGATAACATTTACATTATCTTGCAATGTTTGATCACGTTAAAAACATGTCAAAATGTGTTTTACGATAAGTTTTAAAGTTTGAAGGCCTAAATACAAACCCACTAACTTAACAGAGCACTGTTAGTGCATCAACACAGAGCGCTGTTAAACATATACATAAGTCCGTAAAGCAGGTAAACATAGTAAAATTTTCGTTACACCAGAAATTAAGAAAGATATAATCTACAACCCATTAGTGCTTCAGGGAGTAATTTAAAACTGATAAGAAAGTAGATAAATGACACAACAAGTCAAAATGTTATTGTGACTGTTTCCAGGCTTGACGACTCGTCAAACGGCCCTTTTAAATTTATTCATAATACATATCATAAACTTAAACTGCAAATGTGTTCGCGTTTGAGGCGTTAACAATACACACACATCAAATTTTTGATTTTCCATCAAAGAGCGTCAAATTTTAAATTTTTCCTATAGACATTTTTGTTAAGAATTTTGATCAAGTTTGTAGGCCTGTAGTAAAATAATACCTTAAAATACAACTAATTGACGAATTCTTTGAACTTGCAAATCTATAATTCAGTAAATTTAAAAGAACTTGTTTCAATGTTTACATTTCTTGTAAATTATTTGTTATAATTTTATCATGGAAAACATGGTTTTTTACCGAAAACAATAAATATCTTACAACATCTGGCATCTCTAAGCAGCACAAACACTATAGCTAGCGATTTTTATGAAAATGTTGCATTATAAGTTAAATTTAAAAATTAAAATTTGTATTAAAAATTTTGCCTGGTTTTAGCGCCATTACGACCATATTTTTGTCAGTGTATTGCGGCAGCTAAAAGTCTATTAAAACTGGATTGTTTGAAGAAAAGCCAGCAAAGAAATTTTTCTAATCCAACAATTTATAAGAGTTTTGATTTAAGAAAGAAAATACTTAAATACGATAAAATACCAGGTTTTAAAATGTTTTCTTGATCGCGATCGTTGCAAATGCATAAAACAAGTTTAATTTTCGTGCACTGAACGGTCATAAAGTAGAGTTGCTCTTAAGACAAAACAAAACCAAGCCGAAAGAATCCATGAAAGCTGGTGAGACGTGTTAAGTGCGTTGTGCATGAAGATACACATGTACCAGGTTTTTAACACTTTTATGACGCGCTTAAAGTTGGCTTTAATTGCTTTGTTACTGGTATTTATGGCCCGAAGGAGTATAATGATGAGTAAGTAAGAAATATCTATATATGTATATATGTATGTAAATATGATATTTTTTCTATTTGCAAGAAGTTGTTTAATAATAATACACATATTTTATAATTTGAAAATGCCACATCGTTAAGTGATTTCATAAGTTGGTGCTATAAGACTTCTATTAAGTCATTACATTTTCAACAAACAGTTTCATAAAATGTTTATTTCCTTTAAAGCATTCCAAAGTAAATAAAAGTAATAAATAATTTTCGGAATTTTCCCTAACAACTGGGTTTTAGTCATCAAGAGAAAATCATATTAAAAAAATGTTAAGTAAAAATTTTATTACCATTTGGAAGGAAGAGCAGCAATCGAGTGCGTTTGGAACTTTACCAAAACATATTTGTTTGTTCTTAAGAATACCGAAATCTGTTTTTGGAATTTCAATGTGTCAACCCGAGTTGATGAATGACAAACAAATAAAACAACAAATAAACAATTTAATCATATTCGTATCATACATTTCTTTACAGCAACACACAATGAGTACCGCGTTCGATTGCGGTTATTAGTGTTACAACATCTGATCGATCTTTTTATTTGCCGCCAGTTTCCTTTTGTGTTTTTAATTGTTTTCTTCTTTTTATTGTTCAATATACAAGTACGTGTTTTAAATGCTAAAGTGTTTATTTTTGTTTCTTCTTCTTTTCTTTTCAAAAAGATCTATTAGTTGTAGAACTGTGGACCACCCAGTAGTTGAGAGTGCGTGCGAATGTGTGGATTTTGTTCAAGCGTTTTGTTTGTGTGTCATCAGATTTACATAACGAGTCTTCACACAACATCTAACCACTTTTATTTATTATGATTAAAATGTTACAATTGGGGAATGAATCATAATTACTCTTAAAAATGGGAATGTGAAATTTTGGGGGGAGAGTATTAATCTACATAAATTATTGTCAAAATTTTGGTGTTATAGTATTCATTTTCCAGCATACATACATACATATCAAAAAACGACGACAAATGTTAAGTGAAGCCATCGAAAAACTTGCTGCTTCGGAAATCTTAATAAATTTTTAATTAAAAGTGTACTTTTTGTCTTTTATTTTACAAACGAGAAATATTATTATGTTATCCCCCAAAGTGCGCATTGTTTATTTTTTTTCTTGAAATTGAATTTTTTTTAAACTAAATTAAAAAATTGAAACTACGCAATTTGTATTTATTCCTGTATGAATTTTTTCACTTTTCTGACACCTTTTTCATAACCTACTTACATATGTATGTATTTTCAACTTTTATCAAGCCAAACAAAAAAATGGGTGTGAAGATAAATTTTAAAATTTTTAACCACAGACTCAAACTTGCGATATTAACATGCCTCTGTTAATTAAGTAGCAGAGCTCTGTTAAGCTTAAAAAATTTAAATTTTGCAATGAAAATGCATTCAAAACTAAAAAAATAATATTATTAATTATATAGGGGTATTGCTCGATATTAAAAAATCCATATAAATATTAGAATGGATCCAAGTCTATCAGTATTGATTTTTATAATAAATATATTATTTCCTTATTAAACTTTTATAGAAAAGTGGCTGTATCTCCGCAAATATTGATTTTATCGCAAAAATAAGCGAAATTCGAAAAAACTTAACTAAGGTATCGATAATGCTCTTTTCAGATATATTAAAACTATTGTAATTTGAAGAAATTTTTGAAAAAATCCATATAAATATTAGGATGGATCCAAGTCTATCAGTATTGATTTTTATAATAAATATATTATTTCCTTATTAAACTTTTATAGAAAAGTGGCTGTATCTCCGCAAATATTGATTTTATCGCAAAAATAAGCGAAATTCGAAAAAACTTAACTAAAGTATCGATAATGCTCTTTTCAGATATATTAAAACTATTGTAATTTGAAGAAATTTTTGAAAAAATCCATATAAATATTAGGATGGATCCAAGTCTATCAGTATTCATTTTTATAATAAATATATTATTTCCTTATTAAACTTTTATAGAAAAGTGGCTGTATCTCCGCAAATATTGATTTTATCGGTAAGGGTCCCTCTTTTCAATATATGGGCTTCGTATTTAATATAGGGGTATTGCTCGATATTATGGTAAGGGTCCCTTTCAATATAGGACTTTGCTCCTTTTTCCGAAAATGGAAGATGGGCGAAAAAAAATTATTGGACAAAAGTCGAAATTTGGAAAAATGTCTCCAATTTTGAGAAAAACACACTGTTGGGACTTTTGAATATTAGACATTCATAGGGATGGCCTGAGGAATGTTCTCCAATAATTTTTTTTCACCCATCTGCCGTTATTTCCAAGAATTTTCAAGAACTTTCTTAAACAAAGTTTTTATAGTCTTCCTTAATGAGTGCGTTGATTTTAGATTTTTATGGCACTATTTTATAGAATATGTTTTCAGAAATATATTATTTTATTTTTTAATATAATTATTATTAACTTTTTAGTTTTGAATGCATTTTCATTGCAAAATATAAATTTTTTAGGCTTAACAGAGCTCTGCTACTTAATTAACAGAGGTATGTTAATATCGCAGGTTTGAGTTTGTGGTTAAAAATTTTAAATTTTATCTCACACCCATAACAAAAAACAGAAACTTCAATTTATATTGAAGCCTTCAGATGGATTTCTAAATACAAGCTGGTCCCCAAAAACAAATGTCACACCATAAAATTTATAAAATTTATGTGTGTTTGTTCAGGAGACTTTTGGCGCCAAATATTTCGTTTTAATCTTAATGCAAATTTCGAAAACAGAAAAAAATCGCAACACAAAAGTGACAGTTTACCGTTTTCTTTTCATGATTTTTTGTTGTATGTTTTTAGGTTAGATACGAACGTGTTATGAGTCACTTATCAGAAAAAGAGAAATGGGCATGATTTATGGCCTGTGGCTTCTAGAGACCACACAAAATTAAATACGTTTCGAAAGCACAACTTTTTTCCTGTCTTGTTTTTCTTTTTTGAAGTTCAAACATCTAGAGATAAATAAACAACCGCGTTAATAATTTTGCTAATTTGTCAGCGTGGCAGGATTAAATGTGAGGCCCGCAAACATGACACAAAAAATGTGTTAAAAATTTCCGTCGAAAAAGTGAAACATTTACAGATTGAAACTACTTAAGAATTTAAATCAAGTTGTCAATATTTAACGGAGCACCAGGGGTTTCAATGAATCAGTTAAAATTTTAGCCTAAACGAAAAGAAGAAAGAAATTAAATCTTTCGAATGCTAAAAGATGTATAAAACTAAGAGGATTATAAAGTTTATTTTTAATAGGAAGAGAAATATTATAAAGATATTATTTTTACAATTGTTTTATAAGAAGCCGTTATGTTCACAAAGGGTGATCCGTTTCAATGTTGTTGTATACTTCCAACTACATTCGGTATAAATCATGTGGGGTCTCAATATATTTTATTGGATCTGCGTAGATAAGGATCATAACTGTGACAAGATATTAGTGCAAAGATCATGAAACACTTAATGTTACACTTTTATATTGTTAAATGACTTAAAAATGATAAAAACCCTTTTTGGCAAATTTTAATTAATTGCCAAAATGACATGAAAAACTAGAAAAATTTCATTAGTAGTTGATATTACTAATAATAATATTTGTATAATCAAAAATATAAATGATATTTTCATGTCATTTTGGCAATTATTTAAAAAAAAAAATTAATTTCCCACTATGGAAAATTTTTATTATATACTAAATAAATTTTTCTCAAAAAAAAAATCTACTCTACTTACAAAAAAAAAAATTGCATTAAAAATTGCTTAAAATTTCTCTCATGGGAAAATTTAAAAATGTATTTTTAATAAATAATATGTAAACTAATTGGCAACATATAGTAGTACAGAAATTTTATTTATTATTATTGTAAAAAGACCAAATGCAAAATTTTCCTGTAGGGCAATTCTTGTTTTCCAAAGAATAAACTGAAAAGTCGCCTCGTTAGTGTCTTCTAAGTGGATTTTGAATAACACGACAATGGCTATTTCATATGTATATGTATTGTATTAAGTTATTACCCCTATTTTTGTTAAAAAGAGAAACATATGTATGTATGTTGTTCGGTTGAGAACGCCTAGAATTTATATACATGTGTATGTAAAATATTCAAATCAATTTTACAAGTTGAATTCTAATGCCCCAGCCAGCCAACTAAGCAAACAACTTATGACAAAGGAGTCTGAAATAGTAGTATTTCTGGCATATCGAAATTAATAGATTATTTAATAACAAAACTAACAATGACTCGGTTTGGCTGTTTTTACCAGCGGCGGCCGTCAACAGATATTCTCTTTTTTCAATAAACATTTTTGGAAATCTGTTTTTTTATATAAAATAAAATTTCCCTTTGGAATTGTTTTATTATCATTGTTTTAACTAGTTTTAAGTTGAATCGTAGTCAATTTAGTATTTAATTTCAATCATTCATGTATGTATGTACATATTTTGACATAATTTCCATATGAATGGTACCAGTATTTATGAATATTTTTCTTTTTTTTTTTAGTTTAATTTCAGACTCAAAGGAGCCTATTGTTCTTGCTTCTATTCTACTCCGACAACGTTTGTATGTGCGTATAAAGCTATTGTTATATTTATATGCCACCAGACTTTGGTCCCATTTTCTGTTGCCCCATAATTTGGCATCTGCTGTCGAAATTCATTGTTTTCTCAAGCTTCCTCCGTGCGACAGACTCATTTAAACAATTGCCTGCCTTAATTGCATACTTTACAGGCAGAAGTACATATATTGCACTAATAATATTTACTTTTTTATACTTTTTGCTAACAAAATAATCAATATTTGTGATGTTTCCTTTCTTAACTAAACTTTGCTTTACACTGCCAGCATTATTTTGTGTAGCATTTGTGCTCCATTTACTCGTCATTATTGTTGTCCCCTTAACTCATTAAAGGAGATAATTGCATTTACAGCTGCCGTTTAAAAAGCTCCTGAAACATTGTGTCGTGGTTTTCGTTGAAACTGTGGCATTTGTGTGTTTGCCGATTTGAGAGAATGTGTTTTTATGTGGTTTAAATTGGTTAAAATGGTCTTTTAATCACTTGGCATCTGTTGTTACTATTCTACGATATTTGCTCTTAAATGTGGGTTTGGGTTTCGTTTTTCTTGTTCTTTTTTATTTTGGTTTTGGTTGACTTTATGTGTTTTTGTAGTCGTTGAAACATGATGATTGACAACAACTACGTAACACAACATTTGTTATTTGGGCAATTTGACAAGGTAAGGGTTACCTGGGGCGAAAATGATTGATGGCAACAAGAATGGGAGGATGGTAATAAAATTATGACGGTACATGGTTCAAAAATTTTAAATTTTAAAAAACTTTAACATTTTACGGAAAGTTTTAAGGCCAGCTTGTCGTTGTGGTTCTCAAAATTGAATTTCAAGCTCTAGAAGTGGGAGTGCAGTTTATTTTGTAGGAAAAATTTCATATAAACTTCCAAGGTAAATAAATTTAAACAAATTTGATTGGAAAATATCAAGCTAAATGAAAGATTTTTATTAAATGTAACAAGATTTATCTCGAAATGTTTGGAAACTAATTATACGCACAAAGTTTGTGTGGCTCAGTGAACCGCCAAACTCTAATGAACATTGAACACAGGTACATTCTTGCTCATCAAAAAGTTTCACTGACTCTTAATTCATCAAATATTTATTAAAACTTACCCCCTAAACAGTTCAATGAACTGTTCAAAAGGATTAAAGCGATTTTCCTCACGCTCGATTAATATGAAATGTGAAAATTTCTACAAGTCTAAACTAAAAATACAATCGACATGGAACATAAACACTAAAGCTACAGGATTTAAACGTTTTCTCCAATCCTAAAATTTGTGCTACAAATCCACCACTAACTCTGGTAGAATAAAAAAAATGCAAACATACATTTACATATGTACGTATATATGCATGTGTTGGGGGGCATAAACTGTTAATATGTATCGACAAATTATTCAGCGATAGAAGTAATAAATAACTCATGCATCGTGCCATAATTCGATGAAGAAAAACATCCTTTTGCAGCACTAAATACAGCAGCAAAAATAAACTTTTATCAAATGCAATGGCAAGCGAACTAAAAGGCCAGTTTGATGGCAAATATGAACATCGGATGTACATATGAATATCGAGAACTGAAGTGATGCAGGACATTTGGAAGCGTAAATGACACTTTCTTGGGACTTATTTTCGTAGGTTAAAAAAAATTCATCTGAATCCCATTCAACCGGGCCAAGAAACCACAATGAAATCAAGATGACGATTTTTAAATCCACGGAGACGTGGTCACCGATGCTCCGATCTCTTTTGAGCTTCCTAGCAAATTGTGTGTGTTCTAAAATGAATTTCTAAGAATTCTTATTTGACAAAGGCGCTGGATTGTTGATGATCAGCTGCCTGCTTAAGATTATAAGGGGCTTCTACGACCATCATGCTGGATTCATAAGGCAATGGTGAGATAAGCGCTAAAGATTTTGGCAAAACAGATTTCTATAATGTATGAAGTTGTGTTCCGTGCGGTCCAGATTGAACTCTGCAAAGGATGTACTGGTTTCCTTTCCTTAATAGGCGTAGTAGAAATAGAAAATCTTACGCAGAATGCAATCAAAATACTGGTAAAAACGACAAATGACATGAATATTGAATAAAAAATATGAAATATATGTGTTTCGCCACATTTTCTATTTGCTGTGAAATAATTAAAGTGGCCACTGTTTTACATGGAATTTCCAACAAAACAGTGCGTTACTGAATTTATGTACATACATGCGTTTTGTTTAGTCACACTTTAAAATTTATTTGCGACATTAACATTGTTGCAGGCCATTATAAATTTTTCTAGTTCAGCCAACGATATGTTAAAAACATCCTGCTAGTATGCAGGATTTCAACAAAAACAAAGTATCACGTAGAAGAGAGGCTGGCTATACCACAGAAAAAGAAAAGAAAATAAGCATGACATGAATTATGACCGGACGTATCAAACGGAAAGGATCAATAGGAAAATACCCATGCGAAGCAAAAACAGACGAAAAACTTGAATATAAAAGGAAAAAAGAATAATCTAGGATAACAGTTAATGAAACAACAACCACAAGGGCATATGGTTTAAATATTTAACTAAAACAATTGAAGAAAGAAAGGAAAACACAAGCTTAATTGCAACTCACCTAAATTCGTTGTTTTAGTGGTTATAAGTGTGTACATACATATGAACTTATTTAAAGATGTTGTTGTTGTTAGTGTTGTTACTTTTATACAACTGTCGTAGTGCCTGATTTGAATAAGTTTTGCCTGTTTTTGTCTTTCAATTTAAAATCCAACAACACAAAAACCCACTTGGCGTTAAACTGAGCCCTCAAGTGGAAAGACTGTCTGTTGGCCTGTCTATTCCCCTGCGTAAAACCATACGATTTAGACGATGTTGTTGTGGTGCCGCAAGAAGCCGACGAAGAAGAAAGCGAAGGCGAGAGCAAAGGCAAAAAACAATAACAAGGTTTAAAACTGTGTTGCTTTGTAGTTGCTGTTGTTGTTGTTGTTGGCCCGTTAGAAAAGTGACACAAAAACTTGGAAGAACATTTGGCAATAGGGGAGTTTGTAATCCTTTAATTTTGTATGCAACTTTAAAGGCAGGGTAAACGTTTTTTGCTGATACTGTTTTTCTTTTCTGGAACAACAAGACAAGTGTGTGTTTGGATTTTATATTAAAACACACACGTATTGGCAGAAAAGTTCAACACAAACTTATGGCACGCCGTCTAACAGCCACTCAGACGCACGCACGCACACATACACACATACCCATTAAGGTGGCCAGATTGTAAGGAATTTAAATACACAAACAATTTTTCGCTATTTTCCGGCTGTTGACAACCAACAAAAGGGTGGGTCGTTTTAAATTCTCTTTTTTGTTTTATTTTAAATTGTTATTACTTTTATTACACACATTTTTTTTATTATTTCAGTTTTTTAATTTACATGTTATAAAAATTTGCTTAGCAGATCTTGAACTGAACATAAAAGTCTGTTTTATTGTGTTTTTTATATTATTTTTTTCTTGTTAGGAAAACAGAATTTGGGTGGAGTTTCTAAGGAACTTTGGTTGGTTTGTGTTTTTTTTCTTTTTGTAAGTTTATATATTAAAGGATTTCGTTTTTACGCTTAATAATTAAAAAATTTTGTTATCTCTTGTTTAACGACAAAATCAGTAACTTGTCTTATAAATATATGTGTATATATATTATTCTCAGTTTCTTATTCATCTTTTTTAAAATTCTTGCCCATTTTGTTTAATTTGCTTGTAATGAAAATATTTTCCACAGAGTCCAATAGCTATTAAGGCTCATCTAGCAAAAACAACAAACACAAGAAATTTTATTAAGAATAATGAAAAACAGGAAGCAAAATAAGGGATGAAATAGTTAGACACCGTCGCATACAAAGACACGCACACATACACGGTTTGTTAGCACACTAAGCACAGGCGACTTTAAAAGCACAACAACAACAACAAAAACACGAAAAAGGAGTTGTTATTAAAGAATGGTATGCCTGACTGGGTTTTTTTGGCCGAAAAAGGAACTAGACAACAACTAAAAATTATTTCTTTTTTTTCAATGTAGTTCTTATTCTATGATAATAATATGAAATTTCCTTTATGTTGTTTATTAATCATTAACTTTTTTTCTTTTTTACTATTTTTTTTTTTTTTCTTTAGGAGCAGAAGATAAAGCTTTAAAGTTTTTCCACGACCGCTTTTCTGTGATGCACACAATATCCCAGTAACCGTTATACTGAAGCCGAAAAACATCATTCGTTTTGGTGGCGGTTAGTGAACTTCTTCATCAAAAAGTTAACACAGCCATATGTATGTATGTATGTATGTATGTTTAAAAACTTTTGTCTGTCGTTCACAGTCGTTTCTATTTCGTTTCCCAGCTACCATCCCATCATGACTGGGAATGTAGAGGCTTTCGTTAGTTAAGGGTAGTTTGCCTCTTCTCTGAACCGCTCACAGGTGTAGAGATTTTTCGCGAAAATGTGCTCAGCAATTTTCTGAAGCTGTAAGAGCACAAAGTAAGTAAAATTTATGTGAAGAAAACAAATGGCAAGTGGCAAAGGAGAGAGCTCAAGTAGGCATTTACAGAAGAGAATGTGTCAGAGGCCATAAAGGGGGTTTCAATGTGGAACGTCAATTTCACCGGATTTTTGGTCATACTTCAACTACATACATATGTATATTATTTCTTGACAATAGATTGATTAAATTTTAGTTATTGTAGGGAATTGTATTGCTCATACTACTTTCTTCCATTAAATATTCACAGTTTAAATTTTTATTAATTTTAAATATTTTTTATTGTATTTGATTGAAATTTCAAAAGAAATATATGTACATATGTGCGCTTCAACTGTTATGATTTCGCCCTGAAGTTTCCTAAAACAACTAAGACGGGTACGTCCAGCCCAAATTGCCAGCACAGCTGATTAATTATTTTTAGGTTTTAAGTTTTGTTGGATGTCAACCGTCGAAAAGTAACATTTTTGTTTTTAATATTTTCCACTAACATTCAACAAAACGAACTGGGAAAGTCGCCGAGTTTTGTGGTTCCGGCGAATGTACCCGCCATATTAGTTGAAAAGTAAATTCTTGTTCAGTAATTCGCTGTATCTGCGAAATTTTGCGCTTGAATGCAAACCAGCAAAAGAATTTTTGTATGCAAATCAATAAAGATTTTCCTTAAGCAGAAAATTAACACCTTGTTCATATATTGTACTATACAAAAATTGGGTCTAAAAGAAATTGTCTGACTCTTTATTATTATTTTAATGGGTTTTGTACGGACACAACTTCTTATGTACTTGAAAGCTATTGAATGAAGAAATGCTTTTGTAATATTAGCCCACACATGTTGCATAAAAAATTTTTTTTGAAATAATTATATCCCCACAAATGTAGTTCTATCTCAAAAACTACACCGTTTCTATAAACGTTTTAAGAACCTTCCGCAGACGTGTCGCCATGACAACGTTCATCAAACAATTGTTTTCGTATTTCTAACACCGATTTCAAGCAACAAAATCCTTATATGGTAAAATCACCGGCAGGTACTAATTACAGCTCATGCCGAAAATTTGGCAAATGAAAATTAGTTCTCTTAAAATTTTCCGGTAAATTTCCAGTTTATGCTCAATTATGTTTGAAAAGAAAAAAACATGCGTATTAATTTTCGCAGAGAGGGTGTGAAAAACGCAAACAAATTCAAAACATTTGGTCGTAATCAAAGGAAAACAAACCGGCTGAGCACTGGGGAAGGGTGTGTCACCGACCCCGCTCCACCGCAAACTAATGCCACCACAGCGACAATGGGAAAGAGGAAGTTATTATACCAAAACATTGGAGACTGGAAATGCGTTATTCTAATACAAACCAGAAGATTTCACAACATCCGAGTTGATGATGAGGCAGGTGACAGTAAAACGGTCCAACACCAGCACAACAAAGCCGGCACACAAGGAGTTGGCGAATTTAACTTTAGTGTTACGCTGCCTCGAACACCAGCAAAAAAGAAGCTACGAAAAAAAAGGTTTGAGAAAAATTTGCGTAGCCGGTATTTAAAATTTAAATTAAAACGAACACTTGCGTATGCAAATACATACATATGAAAATTTAATGACTGCTTTACATAAAGCATAGAAACCAGAGCAAGAGCATGAATGTCGTGTTGTTGACAGCAGAAGAAACCAGCAAAATATAAAAACAATACGCAAACTGATAACATATGGAAGTATAAAGCATGTTTCGTAAAGTTATAGAAAAGGGAACAACAATGAAAAAAAAAACAGTAACTTACGGAAAAATCTTTTCGCTTACAACGCAAAGATATGGAGATGACTTTTTGCTTTTCGTTGCCTTTTTTTGGTTTACTTTTTGTATTGTTGCCATCATCGCATTCAGTCTGCAAATCACACTGACAGGGGAACACAGTCGTTCTAATGAAACTATGGCCGAGTAAATGGCAAATAATTATTTATGTAAGTGTTGCGGGTAAAGCGGCCCAAGCTCAAGATAGCCAATGTAGATTTTAAACACAAGTGTAAGAATTTTAGAAAACTTTAATTCTTTATTCTTACTCTTTAATATGTTAAAATTCCTAAAATTATAAATAAATTCATTATACAAACTTACATACTAAACTGCTGATATACTAACTTTTATGTATGGCTACTCCAAGCGAAGCTTCGTAATCCTTATGACCTGAACGAATGAATCTCTTAAATCTATGTAGGTGTTTTATATACTTATGTATGTGGTCTCGATTAAATATGGCCTCATAATTATACCGCGTGGAAAATTAAAAGGAATAATTGAACATTTTGCCATGCTCATCTCTCTACATATCGATAACAGTAATGTCATATTAGCGATTTATGAGTGGCGGTAACAGTAATGTCATATTAGCTATTTATGAGTGGCGGTAACAGTAGTGTCATATTAGCGATTTATGAGTGGCGGTAACATGTAAGTTTCTTTACTTTTAAGGACACACATCTTTAGCAAATGAGTACCGGCAGAAATTTGAAGCAAAATTGAAATTAAAGAAAATTAAAATTTGAAGCAAAATTTAAATTAAAACAAAAGTTTTTTACAAACACCTATTGAAATACGAACGTCTTAATGAGTTGTTTTTCTGAACAATATTATTGTTGGAAAAGAATTTCTTTTTTTTAAAGTACCTTTCAAAAAATCCTTTTTCAAATTTGTAAGTTTTAAGAAAGTTCTGTTTACAAAAATCACTTAAAAATAATGTGCTTTTCAGAAAAAATATACTAAACCTTCTAAACAAATTACATACATTAAAAAATACCTTCTTTTAGAAAGCAGTTTTTTAAAAAGTACCTTTGAAAGAAGTACCTTTCAAAAACATTCCTTTTAAAAGAAATTACTGCCACAAAATACGTTTACAAACATTTTTTTTTAAAAAAATACCTGCTAAAAAGATTACAAAATGTAGACACATACTTTTATACTGTTTTTAAATTGTATTTCAAATTATTCAATTGGAATACAAATTGTAGAACCAAAAGAATACTCTGTTTTTTGATTTTTTTTTTTTGCCTATTTAAAGACAATTGAATACTCGTACAAAGTTGTGTGCCATTTTAAAAAAGTGCATTTCAACAACCGGCACTTTAAGGGCAGAGAACTTAAGTAAGACAGTATAGAGTACTTCATTCATTACATAAAATAATTTCACTTACCTCAACATTTTGCACATCAAAATACGACAGCGTCTTTTTGGTCAATTCGAACCATCGTTGTTTATAATTAACGGGCGTGAAACGTTTTTTGTTTTGTGCTCGTTTTATCATAAAACCGCTTTTGACAATATCGTACAAACGCTCGGACATCTTATCCATTTTGTTTTGAAACGACTTACTCAAACGCATTGTGGTCGTTGAACTGGACGATTTTATACTGCCACCATGTGCTGAACGATTCATTTCGCGTTGATTTGTGGCCCAAATGGTCGTTTGAACAGAAAATTTTATGGCTTTACGAAAAGGGCGTTTTAAATAATTTATATTTATAATTTATAACAATTTTTTACGCATATGTTTTACTGCAATATAAATGCATATTTTATAAGGGAACTTTCGTATTTACAACATGCCGTCGACAAAATCTAAAATGGAAGAGAGAAGTTATTAAATCGATGTTGTTGTTGCGAAACTTAATTTTTTTTTTTTTTTTTGGCAATATTAAGAAGTAGAAATATATAAATATGTATGCATGTATAGTATGTATTTGTAAAACGAAGAAATGTTACGTTTTTCATCACTTATTTAAAAAGCTTGCAGAAATAAAATAAGATACAATGATATTCAAATAATTTTGGATTCCCCCTAATATACGGCGGCATTAGCATATGTACGAGGAAAGTCTGATCTTTGCTTTGATTTGTGGTTAGAACAAATTTTTTATTAGACAAAAAACTGTTATTTTTCATCAGTATTCGGAGTTGATTCATTTATGAACATTTATGGTTCACCATCTTGAGCCGGGCTCTTACTTTTCATATTGTAACTACTGGGAACGTGTAATTTTAATGGCTACTCAAAACGAAGAAAATCCATAAAGCAACGGAATTACCAAACTACTTTCGTACTTCCTCGAAATGATAAGGCTGTGACCCTGTATAATCTACGTTAAGTTATATTTTGCATTTCTTGATATTTATGTATATAAAATATTTTGCCTTTTTAATCTTCCAACATTTTTAAAGATTCCCACTGACCATTCCGATCATTTGGTCACAACAACACACTCCACCCACATGAGACTTAAAACTTTATTTATGTTTTAGTCTGTTAATGGTAATAAAGTATACATCGGTATGTATACCTTTTCGCACGTATAGATAGATGCTTATACATACATTTATGAAGTTTGGTTATTCGTCGCCATAATCATTCATTAACTTTCTTTACGATCGTATAAATTTTGCAACTTTGATTGCTGAGTATTTTGAGGGGAGCGCGCATGCAAAAATATAAACGTTAAGTCGACTTCTCAGAGCCTTTTAAAATAAGTATTCTTTCATAATAACGTTTCACCACAGTTTTAAAATATGATTTTACCTGAAAAAGTACCTTTTAATATACGAGTAGCACCAAAAAAAATTTCTTTTCTAAAAATTTCTTTAAAAAAACATTTTAAAAATAAGTTCTACATTTAATAGTACAATTTTAACAAAAACATATTTTAAAAAACTGGTAACAACATATATCATTAAAATAGTAGTTTTTGAGAAAAGTACATTTAGAAAAAATTACCTTTTCAAAGAAAAAGTTTTTGAAAAAAGTACCACTAGAAAAAAGTACTTTTAAGGAAAAAAAGTACATTTAGAAAAAACTATATTTTTTTTATTAAAGGGCCATTAGAAAAACTATCTTCTTCAAGAAAGTACCTAAAGTAAAACGTTATTTTTATAAAAATTTACTTTTTAAAGAAAAATAATTTTTAGAAAAATATAATTTTTAGAAAAAAATACTTTTTAGAGAAGAGTTCTATTTAGAGAAAAGTATTTTTTGAAAAATGTACCGCCAAAAATATAAAACAATATTTGGCAATCAACATGTAATATTTAATAAAATTAATAATATTAGAAACATATTTCCGAATTTTAAAATTCGAATAAAACTGGTGTCTTTATAGTGTCTTTTGACATGTACAATAGTTTAGAAAATTGTAATCTTTAACGAAAAAGTTAACAGTTTAGAAAAAACAAAAACAACTTTTACAAAAATGCCAGTGAAAACAGTTGATGTTTAAGTTGCCTTCGCGTTTAGTATTTTAATGAAATTGCATTAACTTCTTATACCGCAATATTTACAAATGTATGTATGTTTGAGCTGTTCGATTAGTGTAGCCGAGATCAATGATCACTGAAATAAAGAAAAATAAGATCAACGTATTGATCGTGTTGTGTTGAAGTGTGATAGTTTTCATGTTAAAAACTGAAAGAAGATTTGAAACGATTTATTTTTACAAAGCCTTTTGTATTACTTTTTAATATCTGTTAAAATGTGCCATAAATTTCTAAATTGCAAATCAGCTCTGGTGGCAGGAAGGAGTTTCATTCAGTGCATGTGCCAGTAAAAGATAAAATATTAATTCCTTGTAGAAAATTCACTTGAATTGATGCGACCTTTGTCAAAAGTTGTCCGGTTTTTTCGCAAATGAATGTACGCTATATACATACATACACACATGTACATACATACAAACATATTTAAAAATGAAAACTCAAGGCCGTTTAGAGTTTTGCTTTGCTTTCCTCTGTTCTGCTCTACGCTACTCTACTCTACTCTACTCTAAACGTCTTCAACCACTTCACCTCACCAGCAGTTTTGCAATGAAACTAGTTTCGATATTTAAATATGTATTTAGGAATTCTAGATTGAATTGAGACCATTTTATTTCTGGTTTTTAATTTAATTGGCTTAATAAAGTTTTTGTTTTGTTGTTTGTTGTTTTATTCATTTTCAGTTTCTGTTTTACCTTAAGACGGCCTGATTAGCTGGTTTAACACACGCTTTAAACCAAGCGACTAAAAAATTATTATTTTTACATTGATTTTTTTCTTGCATTTTTTTTGTTTCATCTTTGTGGTGACCAGTCTTAAGCTGTCTTGTTTAAACTCAGCTTTATTGTTTAAGCCCGCAATTTTTACATCTTCAATTATTTCATTAACCGATCAACAACAACAACCAAACTTGGTCTGGGATGGTGGTTGTGTGTCTGTGTGTGTGTGTATGTGTGAGTGAGTGCATTAATATTTCTGCTGCTACATATTGCCGGTTAAGTACAGCTCAATTTTAAGGCCATTTAACACAAATTAATTAAGCATTTAATTGTTTCGACAAACATGATAAGTGGCGCCTTTATCTTAAGCACAGCCTACAAAAAGAGATAAACCAACACAAACAAAAAACAACAATAAAGGGGAACTGAGAATTTTCGGTACTTGAAAGTATGTTTTGAGCTGGACGATTTTAAATAATTGTTACCAATTATACTGTACCACTCTTACATAAGGAAAGGATGGCCAGGGATAAGTTGTAAATCGTATAATGAGTGTTGAAGGCAACCAAGTTTGGCAATTTTTAAAGCCTTTCGAGTTTTTAAACTTTTTTGCGCTGCTTTTTACAAATCTTATTATCAATATATGCGATAATGAACTACAAGCTTTATGAATTATAACAATTAACGATTTTTAAGGGCTTTTCTTGCCAATTTCATTTAGCAAAATGTTAATCATTCGGGTACATATTACGTTTTATACTAAGAGGAAAATAAAACAACATTTGTAAACAATTAGTTAAGTAACTTTCCTCAAATTAAATGCATTTCAAAATCAGTAAAAAAAAATCTGAAATTTTTTCCATCTTTTCATTTTGCACACAAAGTTTAATTCATTCTTTCTAAATTGGTCGGTCATTGTTTAGGTATCAATGAAAATAATCGGAAACTTTCAGCGAAAAACAAAACAATTCCATAAAATTAACTCGTGATAATCAAATGTCTCACGGGCAATAAACAAAAACATCGGTGTTAGATGCCATGATTTTATAGACAATTTGCAATTTAAAATTTAATATAAATTAGCAACACGCCATAAAAGAGGTTAATTAAAAACTAAAGTTATGAAATATTGGAAATCTCGTTAATAAATAACAATGAGACTGACCAATTCTATATTAACAACTCTGCACAATCGTACAGGTTTAGCTCCCCTAAATTAAGTTTAATAAGCAAGAATACCAACTCATTATCACTAACCCATTCACAAATTTTAAAGACAAATTCAAGTGACGTCTTGTGGTTTTTGTTATCGAGCTCTACTCAAAAATTGCTTAGATACACAAATTGTTATTAAAACTATTTCTTTACTTTATTTGTTGCAATATAAACGGAAATACTTTATTAATTAATTTCCTTGTTTTCAAACGCAAATAAGAAATACAAGAAGAAAAAGAGGTTTTCAATCAAAAAAAAAAAAAAAAAAAAAAAAAAAAAAAAAAAAAAAATTTATATGAGGCGTTCCATGATGATTTTTGGCACATTTAATTTTAATACGTACAACTATATACCAGTTAAGATAAACTGTTCTGGAGAAATAAATAAAATGTTTAACAATAACATTTGATTGTTCTAAGCGCACCCTGGGAAATATTAGGTCAGCCGAAAGCAAAATTTATAATAGTACATTTAGAACACATGACTGGGACGGGCAGCTGTTTTCAAACAAAAGGGTGGTAGGAATTGCATTTGACTTTTAGTGAGACGTCTTGGGACAAGTTGAAATATTGTTGACAAAATCATTATTTTTGTTTGTGAGCTCCCATTAGGACTGCAGACAGGGATATGGTATGTGGAGAAAAAAGTAATGCGAATCACTTTTACATTTTTCCCCCTCTAGGCACAAAGCGGAGAAACTGCTAGACCGTTTCGTTTATACCTTAGAGGTCTAAACCTTCAGAATAAGTAAAAAAAAATTATTTAAATTTGTGATATTATTATTATGCTTTATTAGATTTTTAAGTAAAATTAGTAAATCTAATATATGATTTAAGGAGCACAAGCTTCGTAGGCCATCGGCTCTAGGCAATAATATAAAGAATTGAGGAGTTATTTTTACTTATAATAATTTAATATTAAATCTTGATTGTTAAGGTTTGAGTGACAAATCCGGTCTGAGTTATAAAATCACAAATTTTTTTTTTAAATTCTCTTGAGTAGGAAGTTCTAGGAAACTATTTGGACTATTAGTTTTAAAAATAGTATATCTCAGTTGCTTCAGACAGTGAGCGGCACGTTACGTTTAGGACAATATGGAGTTGGTTGTTTATTTTGTAGGTGACTGTATGGGTGGCATTGTGTGCCCTAGTCTTAGGCGAGAACAGGCTTGAATTTGATGTCGAGTTGGCTTTGTAGGGTACAGTAGGTGTAGATAATTTTTGTTCAGTGGGGATGGTAGCAGTTAGTCCATGCAGTTGTTTGCTTTCTGTCTATAATATTTAATTAAATTTCGAAGATTAGGTTTTCAGGGCCGTTTACCATAACTATAGGCGCTTTGCAGGCAAATTTAGCTGCTTTATCTGCATACTCGTTTCGCTTTATGTTGACGTGCCCTGGGAAATTTGTGATAATATTGAATTTTTATGAGTAAATTTGACATATTAATTCTAAAAATCTGGGCCAAACATAAATATACATATGTATGTACATAGACTATAGGTTTTTAAGATATTTGAGAAGATATGGTTTATACAAAACGGTAGTTATCTTGTGTTTACTAATTTCATCTTATTTGCTAAAATGCTCCCAATTTGGCAAAATTTTTTATTTGAAAATGTTAAATTTTCTATTCAATTCCTATAGATACCAAAAGAGTGCTGTAGAGCAATCGCAGAAAGGTGAAGAAATTCGTTTACAAAGCTTATGAAAACGTTTGGAACTAGACAAGATGTTATACTTGGTGGAGTTCCCTTAAGGATTATATATTAGTTCTGCTGCTGTAATGTCGCTATAATTAAGAATGTAGTACCAATATTTTTAGCCCAGAACTTTCCGTCCGTTCTAAATGTTTTACAATTATGTTCGTCCTAAAACTGCGGAAATCGTTGGATAACCTCCTTTTACACCAGAAGTACATTCTTTCTTCACACAATTTTATAAGCAGACGTCTCTTGGTTAATGCTATCTTTTAACTTACAAATCTAATATATAAAAGCAAATTGTTTTCCTCATATTCGTTATATGTAAATATGTACATATGTGTGTATATAGATTAAGACTTGCAATTTTTATCTCTGCAAATTGCCATTCACTTATTTATTTAAAGTAAACAATTTGTTCTTATCAGAAATGTGTGACCATACACGCGTTAAGGAATGTGAAATTTACTAATCAATATGCATTACATGTCATGAATTTTAATACAAACATAATAAAAATAAAATCAAAAGGCAAACAAATTTCTGTAAAGCCACTTGTAATAACTGCCCCTTTGGCATTATTTACGCCCATATTTTTAATTTCTTTTGTATAACTTTTTTTTCAATATAAATTATTGTTTCAAAAGTTCGTTACACCACCATTCAATGCTGATGGCCATGCGTCATCAGCATCAGTTTGTTTTTTTGTGCTGAGCGGTAGCAGAAGAAGGAGTAATAGAAAATAGAGTTAATTTAACATACATAAATCGAATTAATTGAATATCAAACGCTTTAAACTAACCGAAAAGAAAACACACAACTCAGGGCGTGATTATACGAGTATTTGGTATGTTTTTAAAGACAACAAAAATATTATGAGAATTGCAAAAACGAAATAAACTAAACGTAAGATTATGTGAAACTGTTTGCGTTGCAAATCGTCAAGCCGAAACCTTAAACTACTTTCACTTTTTCTACTATTTTCGATTTGAATTTCTTAATACCTATCAGTGAGTTATTTCTCTATAGTGACTCGAAAATTCACCATATTTCATATTTTTCTACATCAATTCGTTATTCATAATATTAATTTGTAGTTGCTCAATATTAATTTGTATTTTGTCGATTACAATTTAAAAGATGTATGTAGCTCCCAAGTAGCATGTTTGAAATTCTATTTATTTTGTTATTTCGATTCAGTCTGTTTAGTTTATCCTACAGTGGTGGGCTCTCTACTAAAACGAAGGTGTACGTAAATATATATGTACATATGGCAGCTTTTCGCCGCTTGAAAATGTTTTGCATTTGGATATGTAACAAAATTAGTTGATGGGCAACTTATTCTCTTGCATTACTTTGTGACAATTATTAACGATTTTGAAAAATATTTGCAATTGCAATATAAAACACTCCCAACACTGAGTAGATCTAACGAATCTTTAAATGCCAGTCACTTTTAAGTAATTCGTTTCCCTCAACTAAACTAAAGCTGCATTGTAATTTGAGTGTTTGCTTATATTACGAGTATATATTGATAAGCAGAAATTTTACTTTTGCAGCAAGAACACCAATTTCATTGTGCATAGTTTTTTTTTTTTTTGAACTTTTTATCATAATTTGAATTGCATTTATGCATATGATTTTATGTATAGATTACAGGGACACCAAATGAAGTTGTAAGACTGTATTCGCTACTAAGAAATGACGGTTATAAATGTTTACACAACCTGTTAAAAATCATTTTTCATAAGAGATTATTATATCGTAGTTTAAAGTATGTTTAAAAGTTATTGATTGAGGAAGGTTAAGTAAGATATTGCACTCGTATATCGTTGGATAGATAAAAAGACCCGAATAAAAGTACATACATATTTTATTAAACATACAAAATAAGATGTATTTACGTCTGCAAGGTGACAGCACCACGCCAGCTGCCAGCACATACATACATACATATGTATACATAAATAAAATAAAATACATACATAAATACGCCTCGCTACAAAAGATGCAACACAAATTTTTTTGTTAAAACTTAAATTAGAATACATATTTGCCATGCGGTTGCTAACAGCAACTGTTTTCAGTCAGCTTTCAGTTGGGCTACGCGATTTAAACCTGTTATGATATAAAAAGTCGGAATAGAAATAAAATGATTTTATTTCCACAATGTACTGAAATATCTAACAAAATAGCTACTATATACATAATTAATAATAGATACTTTATTTTCAGATAGGGATCAAGCATTAAAAACAATTTTGTGTTTTAGAGAACCTCCCTAATATACATACATAATGTATGTTAAATTGTTATTATTATGGTTAAATATTCATACATACACACATTGTGTAATTGACAAGCTTGAGTTGTAGGTTAAGCGATTATGTATGTTTTATATATTTCATTAAAGAATAATCAAAAATAACAATAATATTTACCACTCATGATTTTTAAAAAGTTTTCTCAAATATACATACACTCAAGCCGTTTATACATAATTTAACCAGTTCGCATTTTTATAAATTCACTTGAATCGTTTTTATTTTTGTCAGCATTTTGTTCTTATAATTTTGCTTTTATTTCTTGTTTTTCTTTTTTACACACACTCTCGCACTTTATCCGAAAATATTACAGCAACAACTTTAGAACTCTGATCGGATTCTTGTTTTGGCTTGCTTGGCTGTGTATTTTGTTACTTTTTTGTTTATGTTGTTGTATTTCCTACAGGAATTTTTGTACGGCTAAGGAAAAGCAAAAACAATAACATAAGAAAGAAAAATGCCGAAAAAGCACACGAAATCACTTGTTGCTGTTGCTCTTATTAATTACTTGTCACAATGAAATACTGCTTTTTTAAAAGTTTTACTAACGATTTTTATCAACAATTTCAGTTTTATTTAAAAATAATAGCTCGTTCTTGTTCTATTTTGTATTTTTTTAAGGCAGTCAAACAGTATTTTAAACACTTCTCACTTTAAAATTCTATCTGCTACTATTGCTTACTTGCGCTCTTTTGTTCATAACCATGGTTGTTATTTCGGCAAGTGCAAAATGTAGTAGGCTAAAAGTACTAAGCCTACTACCAAATAACTTATTGGAAATTTCAAAAACATTTTTAGCGCTCAGGCAAACTCAACTATTAAGTTATTGGAGATAAAAATGCTTGATTCTTTAAAATATTAAGTTAACATTAACGGGCAGAAAGTTCCAACTGGAATTAAAATCGAGTTGAGTACATTATAAGTAATTTAGATGGACAAGTATGTTTCCATATTGTTGTTTATTTTACTGTGAACTTGTTTTCATGTTCACCTTTTAAATATGTGTACACTCCTATCTTATATGATTTTTCAGTTTCGCGAAAGGAAAAATTGCTAAGCACCTGAACACAAATCTGCCCTCTGCCACCTATCACAAGAGAACTCCGTAAGTCATGAAAATATAAAAGTTTTCTGTGACATTTTTAATTTTTTCGATGTCGGGCGGGTTAGAAATCATAAATATGTACCTATGTATGTACATACATATCGTTACCTGATACGCAAAACGCCCTAACTAACATTTTAGTAACTTTACAGAAGCAAAAAACATTCTTAAACATTTATTCAATATTGTAGTAAGGGCTTTTCTATTTTGTCAATAAAGTTGCTATTTGTGTACGTGGAAGTATGATTTGTTTGGTGGTGATGTATTTTGATTAGATACATCGGAATTTGCAAAAAATCGATTTTGAGTTTTTTGTTAGTTAGGGCGTTTTCCGTTTTAGGTAACGATATGTTATTTGTATGTATCAACACTTAGTAAGTTGGAATTTTTTTTTTATCCTACAACATAAAACATAATTATTAAAAAAATATTTTATAAGTAATTTTCAAATAAGCTAGACTTTAATGTATGTACATATTTATATTTTACGAAAAAATGCAAAAGAAGGTTTAAACGATTTTACAAAATAATAAAAAAAACTTATTGAACATGAGATTTGTCAGCTATTTTCCAAACACCAAGCATATAGCGGAACCATATCAGAAATAAATCGGTACCCATTTGAATCCACGACCAGAATGGAGTCAGTTTTGAGCCATCTATTTCTTGCCATGTAACAGCAACTTCACGCACTGGAATGTTCAAGCGCTCTACTAAGTAAAGAAGCTCTACGTCAAAAGCCCTGTTGAAAGTAGAAGTTTTTAAAAAGTTTCTTTTTAACTTTATACCTATTTAAAATACCATCTTTCCACATGTAGACTTTTAAATAATTTATTAGCCGCTGATCTTGTTAAAAGCTTAAATCCGCACTGTGTATCCTTTAAAGTGCGTACAGCAAATAGCCAAACTAGGAAATGGAAGCCATACATAAGAAAAGTTCTAAAAAAAATTTAATAGAATAAGATACAAATTAAGAAAGGTTTCTTAAACAAAGTTCAAGTTTCATAACCTAAATTTTTGTTTAACATTTTACCTAAAAGCACTTCTTGATGCTATGGCATCATTTTCCAAATGCGCTCTTGAGCCAATTACAACAGCATCCGATTTCCAGTCGCTGGATATAGATTGCATGACGTCGGACAATTTGTCGTAGTCCGAAAATTTTGTAGCGCCGTCAGCATCAGCAAATAATAGATACCGACCACGAGCACTCAACATACCCTTAAATCAAAATTTTTATTGTTTGGAAAATTAATTATTATACGAAGCCTTACCAATCGCACAGCTCCTCCTTTTCCACGATTTTCTATTAACTCTAGAACACGTACTCTATTGCAGGAGTATTTTTTCGAATACTTCAAAGCTAAAGTTACCGTACCATCGCTACTACCATCGCTAACTACTATAACTTCGTACGAAAAATTAGATGTTTTCGTTTTAGATTCCAAGAAATCTAGACATTCATCCAGCATGGTGGGCACTATTAACGATTTTCAAGATTATTGTAGTTGTCACCTGCATTAAAATTTCTTCCTTGCACTTACTACGCTGCTCTTCATTATATGCTGGTACTATCACACTCAAGTCTACGCTTGCTTCATCATCAATACTTGGAAATTCGAAATTCTTTAACACATCCGGATCCAAAAACGTCTTTTCTTGTTTGTGCCTTTTTATTACCGGCAAAGGTGTGGTAAATGATTTTTGTACTATAAACAACTAAGAAAAAAGAAAAAGAAAAAAACATCACAAAAATTTGCCGGTCGCTGGCAAAGCTGTGTGACAGACTTACTGAAATCAAAAGTGCTGCAAATAATGCGGAACCAATGAAAAGAATTAACTGTAAATATTCAAGAAATGCCATAATGAAATATTATAATTTTTAAATGTTAATTCATTTTTAGTATTAGAAAATCTTGTGGAAAACGCCACGTATTTTTCTTTTATATTTTTTCTTGTTAAATTTTCTTTTATCGTGCAACTAATAGGAATGTGATGACAATTTTTATCAGATGAGTAATTGTGAATGGTTGAATATTGAAATAGTGATGCCAGACTTGCAAGCTTTGATATAAACATAAAGGATACATTTTTCACACAAAGCGTAAGTTAGTTTTTAAATAAAAATTTAATATTAGTTTTGAATAAAATAGTAATACTTTTTTATAAGAAAGCAAAAGCTCGAAATAAAAAAACTTGTAATAACAATGCTGGTCTTATTTTCAGTATAAACGTCTGGCATCTCAATTTTGTATTGCGGAAAACGAAATGTTGGAAAAAATAACGTTACATTCTCTGTTTACATTTCTCTCTTACCGTTAAGCGTATACATACATACTTAACATGCTCATTGATTTACATACATATGTACAAATGAAAAACGACACAGCCACAACAAACTAAAAGCAGACACATTTTCTAGATACACAGCTTATAAAAGATTTTCATAAAATTAATTTTCATTGAACGGAAATAATTAATATTTAAAAAAAAACGATTTTAAACTTAAACGAAAATATAAGGAAATGTTAATCTATTGAATGTTATCAGTTGGATAAAAATAGAATGACTTTCAAATTCAAGACATCTGTTTTTCTTGCGACCTTGTCCTGTCTGATGATGGTCTCTAGAAGTCACCTTATTGATGAAGCATCTGTCGGTGAATTATATACATATAAAATCGAACCGACCATGTTCAATTGGAAGCGTCAAGTATTTAATGCACAGTTTAGATACACACCTTCTTTGAAGTCGTACCCCGACTTGCCTTCATGGATGCGATACATGTACAGCCAAGAACATCACGCAGGTTTCCTATACGGCACGCCACCGATTGACTTGGCTGCCAGGAACATCACTTTAGAAGTTGTGGCTTTAAACAAAAAGAACTATGAAACCAGGCGTTCAGATCTGTTAATAAACATTCGACCTAAATTCCATGCCACCAATGTGATTCAAATGAAAATAGATAATTTGAATTGGGTTCACTTAATGGATCCCGGCAGAGTGGAGAATTTGCGTAACATATTCCGTAAAGATTTGTGGCCTGAAAGTGATGGCGATTTGAGTTTAGTTTTTATGGAGTCCGCGGTAAATATGGGAGGTCGCTTGCCTCTAAGTCCTCAACAACATGAAGGGTACTAAAAAAATATATATAAAAAAACCCTAATTAAAAATTGTATTTTGCAGAGTAATTGTTCACTTGGGAAGTTTTGCAAAATTTTCAGAACGGCTTAAGCAATTACAGGAAGAAATACGGCCGCTTTACAAACTTTCATCTTGTACTTATAAACGTACTTCTGTACAAAAGATTTTCGAAAATGTGGGTTTTAAACTTGATTGGTGTGCATTTAAAATCATGGGAGCAGATATAGATCCCGAAGTTTCACATCACACACACGAAAACGCTAACAGCAATAAAGTAAATTTCAATACGGCTGATGCCGTCATTCTAAGGAGGCGTGAAGATCGTTGGCATGGCCTGCATCGTCTTGACGTTCCCGTACGTAACTACATTGATGAATTTGCCTTTGCATTTGCTATACCGGGCATGATATTTGGTGTTTTGTGTGGCATTCTTACGGCTAGTTTGTGCTTCAGACATAAAAAATTGTAAGTAAATTTTAAATATCTTAAATAAATTACAGCGTTATTTTGATTTTTTTTGGAATGATTTAAATTTGTTTTATTTTTCAACAAATAATTTTCATGTTTTTAGGGACGTTTGAACGGTATCGATAATCACTATAACGTTTGTCTATCTTTATTTTAGCTTATCCTGTTTTTGTATTATTTTGTGCTTTATTTTTTAAATACATATTTATTTTTTTTAGAAATGATCCGTTATCTGAACATTTTTTTGACAATATATTTCATATTTGTGAAGAAGAATGTGTAAATTCTACACACGATTCTGAATATAAGGACGATAGTAAAGGAAGAGAAGAGGATAGAAAAAGGTGAAGCTTTTCGTTTTCTTTACTTTTTGTTTGTAGTAAAAGTTTAGTGTTTTATTTATTTTTAATGAATGTAAAAACTATTTCTATTTATTTTCTACAGCTATAAAGAAACTTATCCTCCTGCTTCATCCGCTGTTCAAATGGTGCAATACTCCGATACTAATTCACAACCCGTTACTACTCTTAAGAGCCTTAAGGATCCGAACTGTTTGCTGGATAATATAAGCATGCGTTCCCAGAGGTTTGTAAATACAGCATATGTACATATATGCATTCTCTTAACACAAACATATACCTAAAAAAATTTAACTTCAGCCCCAATAGTTGTAATCAGTCTGAGAGCCCTCCAAATACTTATTTGCGTCCCAAACCTCCACCATATAAGAGTGGAACTTCATCAAGAAGCGGTGTAGATATTTGACAACCAACTACTCCACGAATTTTGTACTGCTAAAACTGTGGAACGTGATGCAAAAATATATGTACATAATATCTACACAAATACATACATATATGTATTCACATCACTAATTATCATAAGTTCACCAATATTTCATATATCAACGTACGTAGAATGAAGAAAATGATAGTCAAGAATTGCTTATACTTTTACAAAAGTATATTTAAACTCAACTTTCTGTTAAAATTTCAGCTCTAAAATTCGCGAATTGCAGCTTTATTTCCAAAGCGATAATTGGCTGCAGAGTTTCACAGCAAAGCATAGACAATTAATATGAATAAAATATAGTAAATTATTAAAGGATGCTACCATACAGGCATCTTATCTATATGTAGAGAACCCTTTGTTATTATTATTACCCCATTTTGCAAAAATTCTTTAATATCGTTGAACTGTTTTTGATACGTTTGTATCGATTTATCGAAGTTTGTTTGTATTTTGAATAAAATCAATATTAAATTCCTTTATGTGGGTGATTCCAGTTAACATTGATAAAGCGACAATCGTTATCAATCAGCTGAACGCCTAATGTCAGCTGTTTTGAATTCGCTTTAAGATAATGCAAATATGCTATTGTAATTCACAATAGAAAACAAAACAGTTAACATCTAATTACATATGCATAGGTCCGAACAGTATCCAAAAAGAAAGTTCAGTGATGAAATTTGCTGTCCGTGTTCTAACGTTCTGTTTAAAACTTAAGTTACCACAAAAAACACAATGTTTTATCAATTAAAAGAGGATTTATATGATATTATCGATAAATACAACATCAATATTGTAAACACTATTTTAATTGGGTTCACAGCGGTAATCGTGGTTTTGGGTGGTCTAATGACGTCAGTGGAGCCAATGCTACCGACATTTGTAAAACAATCATATCGCTATGGCAAACACTGTTACAAAGGCACAAAAGATAATTTGGTATCAAAACTAGAAATACCAAAATCGTGGTTTGCACATTTTTATATATTTGCCCTTAGCTGGTCAATTATAGCACTGTATTTAGTGCTTAAAAGCATTATTATGCATAGCACGGCTCCGGAATATATTTTGGAGTTTTTAGACTTAATGGCTGGTGGTGCTACTAACCGCAAAGTACTAGTTAATTCCAATAGCGCTTTGGTGGCGAGTATTTTAATGACGTTACAGTGCGCTAGGCGTTTTTACGAAACAAATTTTGTGCAAATATTTTCTAAGAAAAGTAAAATCAATTTTTCTCATTATGTAGTGGGCTATTTACATTATTTTGCGGCCATACTGGCTTTGCTTGCAAATACGGAGGGTTTTGTAAAAGGTTTGTGAGGACAATGTATGTATATTAGACATTTGTTATGCACTATTTTTTTTAGGTTCTGTGCCTTCAACGTTCAGCTTTTCCAAAATTTCGTTAGTCCAATATATATGCATATTCCTGTTTCACTATAGTTGGTCTCAGCAATATAAGGCTAACATGATATTGGTCAATTTACGTAAAGATTGCAAAACTGGCGAAATAGTTACGGAGAAGCATCTTATGCCCACCGGGGAGTTTTTCGAACTCGTATCATCGCCTCATATGTTTTTTGAAATCGCTATGTATATTGTCTTGCTTGGTCTTTTAGAGCAAAGCTTTACTTGGAAATTGGTTGTTCTTTGGGTATTGAGTAATCAAGTAAGCAATTGAAAACACGAATTTCCCTAAAACTCATTTTGTATCTTTATTCTAGATTATGAACGCTTTGTTAACTCATAAATGGTATAAGCAAAACTTTAAAGACTATCCAAAGCGCAGGAAAGCTTTGATTCCCTACATTCTGTAATTAGAAAAAGACTACGTTCTACATTTTTCTCTGAAAATAATGCATATCCCACTTAATCATTTTCCATTTTTTCATAAGTTCTTTTTATTTTTAAACAAAATAAATAAATGAATATATTTATTGTAAACAAAAACATTGCGTTTAAATATAAATTTCGTCTCTTCATTTATTTGTCTCCAGGAATTTCGAACTACTAAATTACTTAAAGAGAAAACTGAAAAAAAAATATTTTAAATTATATCGAAATAAAAATAAAGCACAAAATATACCTGTAAGGATATCCCTGAGCTTTTGAACGGAACACCGACAAAAGAAATGAAAAGAAAATTGTTAAGAATGCTAAACCAACAAAAGCCATAATCCGTGCTTTGCGTTGATCAGTTTGACTACCCGCTTCCGTGAGCAAAATCATGCCAAGGAAAATTAAAGCATCTAAAAATGTGTGATAAAAATACCTGTCTAAACGAAAGCTGATGTTTAATTAAATCAATACACTCACTTAAGCCTAATACGATATATGTCTCTACGACTAGTTGGCCTTGTGATGAGCCGTGTATGTAGGCAACACCTCCATTTTGTGATCGATGAACCAATGGTGGCCCACGTATGTGATTCCACATTTGTCCTGATATCATGGTTAAACAGAAGAACACTGCTATGGCACCCCATATCGTTTTGTTGTATAAAAATTCTAAATTATTGCGCCTCATGTATAAGAAGCCGCCTACGAGTGCAGCCAAAGTAATCATAGCTACTGTACCAGAGTAGTTGGGTGGACGGAATACACGTATTTGTACGTCCGTACGTTCTGCGACGAATTTTGCTATCGCATCAGCAGCAAAGCCTACACGATGTATATCCATAGTGTCAGCACCCTTTGGTTTGCCCTTGGCAGGGAAGTGCATGAAAACAGGTGCAGTATTCAAGCGTAACGTTTGAAATACATCCGAACCTTCATCAAAATCTACCATAGCAAAAAATATTTTGTTTGAGTAAGCCGGAGAAAATCTATAAGATTGTGCCACAATTTGGAATTCGTCATGAGCATGTCTACATATTTGACATTGACGTGCTGGGGCCAGAGCGGTCAACATAACAATCATGGAATAGTTGCGGGGTGAGTTTTTGACATATTCCTTAAACAGTTGGCCATTAAATCGTAAAAGAGCTTTTTTATTGTTCATTTCCATTAAATTTTGCACCTTTTCCGATATGGGCAAGCTCATCTAGAAGTACAAAAATATTATTTTTACATTTACCGGCATTTTATCCTTAGTGTATATGCATTTCAACTTTAAACCGGTGTGACGTGGCCCTATAAACACCCTGTATTTCGATTATTAAATCTTAATGTTACAACAAACACTACCTTTTGTTTACTTTGAGCCGTTGTGTTTAATATTAAACAGGTAGCCATTACGATTACTGCAAATAGCAAGGTCTTGCATAAAACTTTCATATTGCTACTTAGGTCAGTTAAAACTGATTAGATTTAACAGACAATTTATTTAATTTAATTTTTTTAGGCACCACGACAATATACTACGCGAAAATGAAGAGAAAAAAACACTTGACAGATGTCACGATAACACCAAATTATAGGGCTGCCAGAATTTCGAAATTATTACACATTAGTAAGTTAAATTAAATTTTGACATCACCACTGTAAGTAAAAACGTAAGAAACCTAAGCAAAATAAGAATTTGAATGAATAGAAATTCAACAAAATTTTAAACTGTATGTAATTGCTATGGAGTATTCTTCTTATATACAAAATCCGCTTGATTTTATCTACGGCGTACTTACATACATGCATGTATGTAAATATACACTAATTTTACCGTATACATACATTCACACCGTGAATGACAGCATTGTGATAGGTGATGCCAAGTTGAGGTATTAAATTTCGCCTTCTATTTGACAAAAGTCGTTCTCTCACATCTAATTCACTGCCGTATAATTTTGGTAAATTATTTTATTTGCTTAGGTGTTTATTTTTTATTTTACAAGACACCTAAATTGGGGACTGTAAATCAATCAGTAAAAAATATAAGTGCATTTTGTGGCCGCTTATTATGAGTGATGTTTTAAAAAGCTCGCAGGAGCGCTCTCGCAAACGAAAACAATTGTTAGCGCAAACGGTAAGAAAATATAAATATGTGTATATTTTTCCACAACTTAGGTATTTAATTTTTGCTGTTTAGCTCGGATTGTCAAGCGTTGATGAATTAAAGATTGCATTGGGGACTGCAAACGATTCAAACACCGCTGCCGGCTTAAGTTCTGGTAGTTTTGGTGCAAGCGTCCTGAAATGTGCAGCTTCACAAAATAGTCAACGAACCGGTCAAGACGATGAAGATGGTGTTGTAGCGAAGAAGACACCTGGTGAAATAATATATAGAGATTCATCAACATTTTTAAAGGTAGATTATTTAAAAATATTATGGATTTGTAAAGCATCATTAAGGTTTTAGGGGACGCAATCATCCAACCCACACAATGATTACTGCCAACATTTTGTCGATACTGGTCAGAGGCCACAAAATTTTATACGCGATGTTGGCTTAGCCGATCGCTTTGAAGAATATCCCAAACTAAGAGAGCTTATTAGGCTTAAGGATAAACTAATACAAGATACTGCTTCTGCACCGATGTATCTGAAGGCGGATTTGAAAAATTTAGATATTAAGTCGTTGGGTACTAAATTTGATGTTATTTTAATCGAACCGCCATTAGAGGAATATGCAAGGGCAGCTCCTTCTGTGGCAACTGTCGGTGGTGCTCCCAGATTGTTTTGGAATTGGGATGACATATTGAGTGAGTTTAAACTGCAGAAAAGCGTGTTTTACTTTAATTTCTCATTGCAAAATTTCTCCTCATACTATAGATCTGGATGTTGGTGAAGTCGCTGCACACCGTTCTTTCGTCTTTCTCTGGTGTGGATCATCGGAGGGTTTAGATATGGGTAGGAATTGCTTGAAAAAGTGGGGATTTCGACGTTGTGAAGATATTTGTTGGATACGCACCAATATAAATAAGCCGGGCCATTCTAAACAACTGGAACCAAAAGCTGTTTTCCAACGTACTAAGGAACACTGTTTAATGGGCATTAAGGGCACCGTAAGACGTTCTACTGATGGTGATTTCATACATGCTAACGTTGATATAGATTTAATTATATCTGAAGAAGACGAGTTTGGGTCTTTTGAAAAACCCATCGAAATTTTTCATATTATAGAACATTTTTGTTTAGGCCGTAGACGTTTGCACTTGTTTGGACGAGACTCCAGCATACGGCCGGGATGGCTTACAGTTGGTCCTGAATTAACGAATTCAAATTTTAATGCTGAACTTTATCAAACCTATTTTGCTGAGGCTCCAGCTACTGGGTGCACCACACGTATTGAGTCACTTAGACCCAAAAGTCCACCGGCAAACAGTAAAATTATAAGAGGGAGAGGACGTGGTTTTTCTAGAGGACGTGGTCGTGGAAGATAAAAAACTAAACGTAATTTTCGAATGAGTCATACTTTTAACATTTTATGCATAATCCTTTCTTCATCAGTTTACATTAAGTTTAAAGTTGAGCAATTTTGCATTAATATTTTTTTCTCTTAACACATAGACCCCTATAAATTGATAAGAAGTTCACATTTGGTTTCTATGTTTTTTTATAATAAAATCTATGGGTATTGAATTTCGATTACGATATTTATTACAAAAGTAAATTGTTTAATGAATCTAAGCAGTTTTTTCAATGTTTCAAATGTTTTCTATATTACGAAAAAAAATAAAACTTACAAATATTTTTGACGAACAACAATAAGCAACTGCGTAGTTTTTATTCATTTTTAATGGTTTTCTGAAGGCTATGATGTTTGTTTAAATGAGACATAAATGCATCCAACTCATCTTCCGACTCTTCATCATCCTCCATTTTAATGAAAGAAGAATTTATGCAGTTTCCATCCTCTTGTTTTGTACTACTATCGTCACTTTCATCAAAATATTTATCTTCTTTATCTTGGTTTATTAAATTTAAATCATCATATTGCGTGTTGTCATCTACTGTCGAATAATCAAAGTCTTTGTCTTGTCCTGACAGAAATTGCTCATGCATTTGGCTGATAAACTCCTGGCGAAGTAACTCTCTTTCGTCTGCCATAATTAGGTGTGGCGCAGGTGTCGGTTTATTTTTTAACGACTTTTCATAACGAATTTTACTTGAAGAGCAGGCAATATTTTCGTTGTCGAAGTTGCCCCATTGTTGGCGGCAACTCAATGGCACTTCAGAGTTTTCTTCTAATTTATCTGATATAGAAGCTTCTAAGGTATCATCTATATGCTCATTTTGTACTTTTGCCATTATATCATTCATGTGTTTCTGTTCTAAACTATGCATTAAGATTCCGGAAAAAGTTGTATTTTTAACATCATAACAATCACGCTGTTTTTTCTCTTTATCGCTAAGATATTGGCCTACCAGCTCATTATACAAATCAGGTTGTCTTTTCATCATTTCCTGCTCGCTGAAATATTCACCTTCTTTGATCAATTTTTGCAAGGCTGTGTAACGTCTATTCTTGACATCTCTCTGACGAGTCTTTAGTTTATTGCGATAGTTTTCAACCGTGTGGATCATTTCTTCGTCACCATCTGCAATTGAATGCTTCGCAAAATCTTGTAAGTGATTATCTTCCAAAAAATTACCAAATCGTGTAAGAAACGTTTGTGGATTTCGTTGGTAGACATCTAAAGCTACTTTCAATTTTTCCGTTTCCAGCAGTTCAGGTTCATTACGTTGTTGGGATTTGAAAACAATATTTGATTTTCTGCTTAAATATTCCATTATGTCCATTATTTCCTGCGGTAATATTTTAGGAACAGATGAATAGTTTTCAGTTTTTACTTCTGCAGTTTGTTTTTCATTTTCACTTGGTTCCTCTTCTGTGGCTGTCATTGCGCTTAAAATTGATTTAAAAAACATGTAACCATATTTATATTTTTTGTATCATTCTTGATTTTTTCTAGTTATGTACGTATATTGAATGATTTTACCTGAAAGTATTTGTAGTTTTCTGTTAACTTTTAAAGAATTTGCTTTTTGCAAACAAAAACAAACCTGCTTAGTTGCCAACTCTTTATTACAATTATTGTGAATGAACAGTGAGCAAACCTACACTATTTAGTAAGTTTTTCATTGCGATTTCATTCTGGGTTATTAAAACGGCATTTTTTTATTCATATTTGTAATTGCATTGCTTTTTAATCGAATTAATAATAAACATCTTATATAAATACAAATAAATCCGACACGAACAAAAAGTAACAAATTAACTATAATTAATTCTTTTGGCTTGTAACAATATCAAAAGAGAATAGTTATACATTAGATTTGATAAAAAATCGCCTAAAACAAACGCCAGTAATCAGAAAAAAAAAGTCGTGTTATACGCCTGGGTAAATAGTACCTACATACTATGTACATTGTATGTACATATATTCTGGCGAGGCCACAAGTAATGGGCCTCACTAAAATATATAATAATACAAAGTGTATTAATGTATTTAATTTTGGACGACAACGATATTATACCTTTAAAATAAACTTTAGTCAAATGACAAAGCAATAGAAGTGAATGGAAGTATAGGACAAGTTGGTTCCAGCTGTAGTGCTGTCGCCATACAATCTGCAGAGGCTGTATATTCTCCTAATGATTCCAGTACTTTGCCTAAAGTAAACCTTTAAAAATAAAATATTTAAATAATAAATTATATAAAATATAATGAACATTTTCAACTTTACCAAATTTTTGGACAATTTGGATCTAATTTTGCTGCATCTTTTAGAATTTTCTCTGCCAGACGTGGCTCGCCCAATACATGATGTGTTTCGCCCAAAGATCTTAAGGCATCAGTATGATTAGGATTGGCTGCGACAGCATTTAAAAAACACTGTTTAGCTTCGTTCCATTGTTCCAAATACACACAAACTTGACCTCTCTTAAAACAAAAATCAGAAAACAATCACAAAATTAAACGATTTCTTTTTTGGACTCTAGGCAAGCACAAACGGGTCACAATTCAAAATACTAAAATTTTCAGGAGAGACAAAAAACTGTTTATGTTTAGTTCATCGTGCAGAAGCAACACACTTAACATAAGAATAGACAACTGCATTTTTCCAGTTAAGGAAGATAGTGATGCGAAAGAAACTTTTGCAGTAGTTAGAGGTGTGTACTCTGAATTAATTTATGGAAAAAAGTCAGTTTTGGAAAATTTCGAGTTGTGACCCTTTTGTATTTAAGGTGCGATATGCACGAATGTTAAAAATAACGGTAATAACATGGAAAATCAAATCTTATATGAAAACCACAATTTTAAAAATTGTTTCATAAATTAAATATGAACAGAAACGGAAACACATTCTTGTTCATTTTTATTGTGGGAAAATTATTTAAATTAAGAGAATTGCTCAAGAAAAATATCTTCCTAAATGAGGAACTTCTTGCTTTGTGGAATTATTTGCTAGCGTTAAGTTCATTTTGTATACGAAATTTTATAGCAATCAAGTAAATAACGATATATTTAATTTCTCGCGATAAACTTCTTCTTCCCACTTACAAGCCAATGATTGTTTTTTTTTTTAGAAATTGAAATTGTCTGTTTAATTTATGTGACAATTTTTCTTGTAGTTTTTCTCTAGTTTTCTTTTGCTTAATAATTTTATGTTTAAGATGTAGGTATACATACATACCATATACATTATTTGATGCGATAGTGGATATATTGTGGATGCTTCGTGTATACAGTTCAGTGCTTCAGCTGGTTGCTCAATATTTAGATACACATCAGCCAAAAGCAGCCAAATCTAAAACAGAAGTTCATTTTAAAATGTTATTGTAGAATTTAACAAACTTTCTCTTGGAACCTTTATTTGGATCATCCATGGCCTTTGGGGTCCAGGTCGTGGTGTGAAGGAGCTCATAGAACTTGCTGCCTCACTTAAAGCTTGTTCCACCCGAGATACTGCCGCCAGAGAAGCCGCATAAACAGAATCTTTAAAATTAAAATTGCAAATACAAATTCTTAAATGCCATTAACTACTTAAAAAGCATACAGAGCTGAGAAAGAACAATTCTTGGATTATTATGTATTAAGAAATAAAATCAAAATGCATACAACTTTTACAAACTTTACGTAAACCGAAAATTTCAAGAACAACCAACAATTGTTTTTAAAACACTACTTTAACAAAGTGTACTTGTGTTTTGCAATCCCTACTCAAGTCGAAACATGATGTAGTAAAAATATTTAAATGTGTGGAAGCATAATTTAAACGTGTAGCCTTTATTTAAATTACACAACTTTAATTAGAATAAGAAAGTGTTAAGAAATAAATTTAATTAAGTAAAAAACGCTTGTTAGTTTGTAGCAGGCTAAATCAACTTACAATTTATTACACAAGATCCAAAATTTCGTTTTCATAGATTAGGTATTGTGTATAGGAGAAGATAAAAGTTATTCAGATTAAATTTAAATGTTTATTTAGAATTCATAGAAAATTTCTCTGAGTTTTAATTTAATAGGTTAAGACTATTAACTAATTAATAATAGTTGTAATTTTTATACAAATATATGAGAAAATTTTATAGAGGTCATTCATTACAAAAATTATCATTGCGTTTTAAATTGTATTAATTCCGAAGAAGTTTATTGATTTATGCAAGCAAATTTTTATATTACTAAAAATATTATATCGTTATAAAAAGTAAAGAAACGTGTGTGTTACATATAAATAAGATAAAAAATTATAAATCAAGAAAAAATGTCTTTAAAACCCACTGCAGTATTATAAAGCATTATGTAAAACATTAGCTTCAACAAAGTCAATTAAATTTTTTTATATACTTTTTAGATTATGATTTGTATATTCCGTTTATGTACTAGTGATCCTCTCATAGCTTCAGAGTTACGGTTTGAAATGAATTGTTTTTCGTAAACTTACTTCTCTAAAGTTTCGTTTATTATTACATGATCTATCATGATTGTAATTCCGTTTTTGTCTCTGGTTTGCGAACAAGACAAAGCAAAATTAAAAGGTGCTTCCATAAAGTAAAGTTTCCTTATTAAATTTTGGAAAAGATTTTAATTTTTGTTGTGGCTTTTGTATAAATACTAAAAGTTTCGAAAAAAACTAGAATTTCTGTAAAAATTATATTCTTTAATCGAATAACGCAAGTCACGGCACATTAGAATAGAGCCTCGATGAAAGTAAAGTAAAACTGACAGAATGAATTTGAAATTTATGTTAAAACTGTTATAGAAGAGTTTCAGGTACCGGTTTACACGGCTAATATTTTTTGCTAAATGAAAAGTGAGTATTTTTACATAGTATAATAAAATTTGTGAAACTGTTAGAAAAGCAACACTTACTTGAATCTCTATCAGACATTTGGGAGGACGGCACATGCAATACAACACTTTTGGTATCCGACTGCTTTTCTTCGTTTTCGATATTAATCTGACCTTCGTATAATTCACGCCATATTGCTAACATACGCTGGACTGTAACTAAAGCTACTTCAGCGTCTTGTAAGTGCAATTGAAGATGGGCTTTGACATGTAATAAATTTAAGTTATCTGGAAATTCTTCTAAAGCATCTTCAGATACCACTAAAGCTTCTCGCGGGCGCCTAGATGCTGTCAGGAGCAAAGCAAATAAATGTAAACTGGGAGCATGCTCGGTTCGTAAAGCCAAAGCAAAACGTATGTGTGTTAGTGCTTCTGGTATGTTATTCAGAAGAGCATATTGCAAGGAAAGATAATATTCACACAAGTGATCGTTGCCATCATTTTGTACCGCTTTCTCAAGAGCTTCCAGTGCCAGTTTATGATAGTTTTCTCTTTCAACCTTAAGCATACTTTGTATGGCTAATTGTTGATAGCCAATACCCACATACAGTTGACAACGGGAAGGTCTCAAACCTTTAGTTTCCCTCTTCAAGGCTTGTTGCGCAAAATTTAATCCTTCTTTGACAAGTGCTAAGGATTCATAACAAAGTTTTGAAGCTAAAAGACATGGCAAATGGTCACCAGGATTTAGTTTCATAGCTTCTTGTAAAACTCTCAAGGCATGCATATGTTTACCAGCAGCCATAAGTGATATACCATATTGACGCCAAACATGCTGTTCTCCGAATGAAAACTTTAAAGCCTTTTCAAAGGATTCGTTTAGTAGTTGTATAAGACCCCAGCGAACGGTGGCTAAAGTGAGTAGGTCATATACGGCGGTGGCGTTGCCCATAGCATGAGTTCGAGCTACTCGAAATTCAGGACTCTGAGACAAGACTGTATCCCTTACAGCTAAAGCTTCGGCAATCAAAAGTAGCAAAATCGTTTCTTCTTGCTGGTTACGTGGCACAAATTGACTTCGGGCAGCGTATTTTCTAGGCTTCCATAACTTTTTTGATGAGCTGCTGGATTTTAAAGCGGATCCAGTTCCCTGTTTCTTTTGAAATGGCGGAGTGTATATAGTACCAGAGACCCCTCTCAACAGAACTTCTGCCAATTGTCTAGCTAATGTTAAACGCAGAGATTGAGTGGTTTTTGTTTCGATGGCATTCAACATAGTACGGTAACGATCTATAGCTTCTAGCAGTTTGCCAGCTTTAATTAGTACTATTGGTGCTCTCTGTAAAGCCGTTTCCAATATGGCACCCATCCGTCTGTTTAGTTCCAAAGCGTTCGCTGGTATTGTGGAGCTGATGGCCATATTACTAGCAGACTGTTGAACACTCGCGTTAATAGCCAAAGTAGAGCCACCAGTATTGTTAGTAGTAGCTGAGAATGTAGCTATATCTTGCTCCTGAAGGTACAATAAACCCAAATCTGTTGCCCTTTCGAAACATGAAATCTAAATAAATTCAAATTTTTTCTACTATATTTAAATATATGTATGCCTTTATTAATATCTACATACCATTTCAGCTTCCTTTTCAACTTTTTTAAACTTAGATGACGGCTTAGACGTTTGATTTTCCAGACAGAGACCCTTTATTGCATATGATTCTGCTAAGATTTTGAGACTTCGTCTTTGAGAAAACAGAAAATGTAAAATAAGTATATAGTTTAATTTTCAAACGTACATTATATGTACATATATTGCTTACAGTGTCAATTCCTTTTCAGCCAGAGTGTTTAATTCGGCTTTAATAAAATTTTCTAAACTCTTTTCATATTCACCGCAGGCATAACAAAGCTTTGCCAGTAACAGATAAGCATCCAAAGCAATACCAGCTTTTTGTCCATTTTCACCAGTAATTAAATTAAGATATCTTCTCGCTTCTTGTAGACCATTTTTGGCCTTGCTAAAATTACTTTCAACCGGGGGATTATCCTCCAGAAAGCTTTCTAGTCTTGCTTCGCCAATTAGAAAATGTGCTAAACTCTCTTTTTTATTATAATGGAGATAAGAGTTACAAATGGAAAGTTAACATACATACACACATATGTAAATGCATACATATATACATATTTTTGAATGTTATATGTACATACATATGTAGATAAAACACACACATTGCCTTGAATATACATACATATTTTTGTATCTTACCATTATTAGGTGATCCAGTTTTTAATTCGTCAGACAACTCAATAACTTTTTGCCATTTGCCTTCGCTTCTACAGCTTTCAATCAGTGCTTCTACTTTTGTGGTATTACGCATCCTTGTGGGTTAGTTATTCTTAATCTCCGATGACGTGATTCATTCATTAACTTTAATACATGTTTTCAATATGCAAACAAATCACCTTTAAATTAGTACAAAATCTTTTTTTTTTTTTTTTGTTTGTTTATAAAAGACTTTTGAACTACTGAGCTGGATTGAACATTAAGCTTTGTACAGGGTTTAGAGTTTAATTAAGAACTTTTGGTAATGTTAAAGTTTTGTAATCACATCGATTTTATTTTAACCGAATGCTTCTTCTTCATCCACTGTAAATCACTACAGAATAAAAACACACCAGGGCCTCCTAATTTTTTAATCGCCTTAAAAATAATGGTCAATATTTTAATTTGTCATATAATTTTTCAAGAAAACAAAATGCATATAATAAACTGAAATACTTCTTTTAATCCTTTGCTTGAAGTTACTTTTTATATGACTCAATTACTGGCTATAGACTCTATCTGAGTTGCACGTAATAACTGCTAAAAAGTATCACCAAGGTTGAATCTGTTTTCGCATCGTTGTGAGTTGTTTTTAATATAGTATTAAAAATCGCCTTACAATTTAAATTATAATAAATATTAAACGATTTTTAAAACCAATTAGACATTTCTATTAATCAGTATAAAAAATTTACTGCAATTCCGAACATCACAGACCAGGCAACCTGGCAACCAAAACAGCGGCTTTGGTTTTCTTTGTTGTTAATTTGCATTCTAAACACACAACTATCAGTGGGTTTTGTTGTGATCTCTTATTTCGTAAATTGTATGTCACCGAAGTTATTAACATACATACAGACAGATGTACATACTTATGTAGTTCGCTTAGTATAAACAGATGCAATTAAATTTTGCAGCCTTTTATTGAAAACAAGTGCATAAAAGGTTTAGTTATTATCGAAAAAGACTTATTTGCTTTTACTCGTATGTGGTAAAAATAAAGTACAATAAACATTAGTCATACATTTACAATATATTTATGTATTTTAACTTTATTACGATACGCGTATGACTAAAAATTAAGTTAAAGGAGAAAAAAGTTTGCTTATTGCAATTTAGAAGGCGAAAGAGCATTTTAATGTACATTTTATATCCCAAAATTGTATGCAGCATCATAAAAAGCTATGAATAAAAAAGAAGCGAACAATACCATTTCGTAATTTGTTACTTTAAATAAATACATTAAAATAATTATGAATGAGGAGTGGAATTTGCGATGGAATTGGACAGAATTTTGTTCAACTGGCGTAAAACCATTTGCCAGTGATTCAAGTGATCTACTACCATGTTTCCAGGAAATCCTCTTACAAATACCAATTTATACATTGTTTGCGGCAGTGTCGTCTTACCAATTTGGTGTTTTTACTAGAAGTGTGGCACGGAATGGTACCCAAATAAGGGCAATTTATTTTCGTGTAATATTTAGCATTTTACTGGCTTCTTTACCAGTTATCAAAATTTTCGAATTTTATCGGTTTGGCGTGCGATTATATGCAGCTGATGTTCTTGTTGTCTGCATCGAGTGCGTTATGTGGGTGGTGCATTGTGGTAAGTTTAAGACATTTCTTTATATGTATGTATACAATATAGCCAGTATTTATTTTGCAAATAATGTAGGGTATAAAAGGCAAGTAAAATGATTTTATCTCAAATATTCCTCACATGCTTACATTATTTCTAAGGGGATTTAAACAAAAATGTACTTTTTTCTTGGTATGTGGTTCGCAATGGTCTTTGATTGGATTAATCATAATTCAAATGTAGTTTCTAAATTTATTGTTATGAAAAAAACGAATAAGACACATACATACATATCTACATCAGCAACATTGTTCTTATTTGAATTTATTAACAATACAATACAAATACAATAACATCTATCGGAAACTACTTTTTCTCACATCTTCCAAACAATCTTAGTTTTATTTAAGTTTTTCAAATTTAAAATTTGCTAAAAAAAATTTCATATGTACATACATATGTATGTGTGGCCAATTCCATTACTTTTCTTTATTCTATAAATTTCTGAACAAGCACTTCCATTCACGTGCATAATGTAGATGTAGCATTTTGTTGCTTGTTTCCTAATATGTAACGTGTTCTTAATGTAAATTTCAAAAAAAGCAACTGGAGAAGTTCTCTTAATTTAGTATGTACGTATGCATGTATGTATATATTTATTTCAATATCTTTGATTTCAGGCTTTCTGCTTACGTTACGAACATTCGGTGATATAAGTCATCGAGGACCTCTGGTAATAATAGTGATGTGGTTAACTGTGTTCGTGTTGGACGCAGTGTGGCTGCGTTCTAGTCTAAATTTTGAATGGTGGCCTTGGAGTTTGGCTACCATATTACTCGATATATGTTATGGGCTTAGTTTAATACCAAAAGGAAAAGCGGTATATACAAACTCGCGTTACCCCGAAATCAACACTGAAACAAATTCACTTTTATCACCACGTTACACTCAATTTCATTTCGATTTAAATGAAGTTCACTTGGGACATGCTCAAGATGAAGCTAATTATTTTTCAAGGTTCTTCTTTCACTGGGTGGGACCCCTTATAGCTAAAGGTGTGGCGGGAAATTTAAAACGTATCGAAGATCTCTTTGACTTACCGGATGCCTTGAATTTAGGCAGAATAAGTGAAAAGTTACAAACAAATATATCCAGATCTAAGAATCTATTTTGGGCACTGCATAAAACATTTGGAAAGGAGTTTTATTTGATTGGTGTACTAAGATTTATGGCAGATACTTCAAGCTTTGCTGGTCCTTTACTTTTGGGCTGCCTATTGAAACAAGAAACTACAGAAGTTGAGCCAGATGCGGACTATTTTAATTGGCGGCCTTATCTTTACGCTTTGGGATTATTTGCAGCCCAGTTGATTTGTAAGTAAATCATATGTTTTTACAAGATAGCGTTTCCAGTTTATTTCATTTTTTACAGATACATTTTGCTCTTGTCACTTCAACTGGCGTATGTCGATGATTGGCATGAAAATGCGTATTGGTGTAGTAAGCGCAATTTATCGCAAAGCTTTAGGAGCTCGTAGCTTGCATAATGCCCGCCCCGAAGTTCTAAATCTAATGTCCACGGATACTGATCGCATCGTTAATTCTTGCATTTCCTTTCACTCATTTTGGAGTATACCATTTCAACTGTTTACTACCCTGTATTTATTATACATCCAGTTGGGAGCTGCCTTCATAGCTGGTGTTATTTTTGCTGCTGCGCTTATACCTATTAACCGTTGGTTGGCCAAACGCATTGGCCAATACTCGCAGGGTCTTATGTCAGCGAAAGATGCCCGAATATCTGCCACGGGTGAAACTATCAAGGGCGCTAAACAAATTAAACTTAATTCTTGGGAGGATGTCTTCATTAAAAAAATTTTGAACTTTCGCAGAGATGAAATAAAATTTCTGGCAAAACGCAAATATTTGGATGCCTGGTGCGTATATTTTTGGGCCACCACACCTGTTTTAATGTGCTTTCTCACATTCGGAGTATCAGTATTGATAGGTAATCCATTGATTGCTTCGACGACATATACAAGTGTGGCTTTGTTAAACTTACTAATTGGACCATTGAACGCATTCCCATGGGTGTTAAATGGTCTAATAGAAGCATGGATTTCCATCAAACGTGTGCAGGAACTAATGGATGTAAGTTTTACCGGCGGGCTAGAAAAAATAGTTTTGTACATGTACTGTCTTACTGTTTTGTTTTACGAAGAGCAGACGTTTTTTTTAATAAAACGATTTAGAATATTGAAATTAATAATTATTATTTTTTTAGAAACTAAATAATTTAAATAATTAAAAAATTTTTTTATACAAAATTTTTTTTTGTACAAAAAAACGAGCACTATTTATTTTGTGGTTTCAAATTTGTTATCATTAAAATCCTAATTATTTTTAAGAATTTAGGCCCTAGTATCTTATGAAAAACAGTATTTATAATTGAAGCATCGATTTTCAATTTTCTTTTTATTATCTTACACATATGTATATAGCAGACAACCGAGCAATTAATCAAAATATTATATTTCAGCTCCAAAATCTCGACTTTTCTTCATATTATAATCCTATTATTAAAGGGAGTACCATGACTTTAGCTGATAATAGACCAGCTGTATTACAATTCAAAAATGCAACCTTTGAATATGATCTTGTTAAGAATGACGAAGATGTTCAAATTACAACATTTAGATTAGAAAAAGTGAATATGGAGGTGAAAAAGGTATTAAACAATATCATGTCTGTTACTTTCACATTGAATATAGTAATAAATCTTTTTATGTTTCTGGACAAATTTTAGGGCGAACTTGTGTGTGTAGAGGGTCCCGTTGGAGCAGGCAAAAGTAGTCTTATAGCAGCAATAGTTGCTGGCATAAAATGCTTAGACGGTACTATTTGTATCCAAGAGTTGACATCAGGTTTGTGAATTCATTCGTTATATTATAAACCCTGATATCTAGATTCGTTTGTATTCTGCAGGTTTCGGTTTTGTATCCCAGACTCCTTGGCTACAACGGGGCACCATACGTGATAACATAATTTGGGGAAGTGTTTTCGACGAAAAATGGTACAAAGCGGTTTTATTTGCATGTGCTTTAAATGATGATCTCGTAGCGTTGGGAGGTGATTTGATAGGCGTAGGAGAGAACGGCCAAACTCTGTCTGGTGGTCAAAGAGCAAGAGTCGCCTTAGCTAGAGCGGTATATCAGGATAAAAAGTGTAAGTAATATTGTAACATCAATCAAATTCCTTAAACAGTTTCTTCTTTTCTACTTGCAGTTTATTTGTTTGATGACATTTTAGCTTCCTTGGACGCTCATGTTGCAAGCCATATTGTTAAACATTGCATTTTGAATTTGCTTAAAGATAAGACAAGAATAATTGTGACACGGCATATGCCTCTACTTTACTATGCTAATCAGGTAAGAGGCCATCCATTTAGGTTTCTATAATATTATTGCATTTTCTATTAAGAGTTGCACGTATAACTCAAGAGTTGCCCATTAAAAATTGCCTACAAGAAGTAAAAATGTTTGACATTGTTTTTGGGCAATTGAAAACATTTTTTCAGGTTAACACTATAATTGTGCGGATCGAAATATGCCAAAAAAAATTTTGTTTCAGTTTTTATAACTCATTTGATGGCTGCGTTACAGCGCTCTATATTCTCTTATTAGCAAAGAGTTCAAAAGAAGTAAAAAATATCTGTTATTATGAAACTTTTATGAATAAAAGTTCCAGTGCCGCTATTTAATAATATACTCAAACATTTTTGAATTCCAGATCTTGCATATTGAAAATGGAAAGCTAACCACGAGCGAGTATATGTCAGAAAGTATAGATTTAAGTTTAGAAGAAGATTCCAGCGATGAAGCTGACATCGAAAGACGAGGATCGATTAATTTGGATGAATTGCAAGTGGAGCGTGAAAAGAATAGTGTGGATAGTCTTATGTTGGAGGTAAAACAGAAATATTTATATAAATCAAAACAACACCAAAATGTTTCACACTTGCCCACCCAGGAATCTAGAGAATATGGACGTTTATCAAAGAATGTTTTCGATTGCTATTGGAGAGCTATAACAACACCTTTAGGTTTAATAGTTCTGGGGTCAGTGGCTTTAATGCAGGTAACACGCAATATAGCTGATGCTTGGTTGGCCCACTGGGTGACAGATACGACTTTGGATAACAGCACAATTGGTATGAATTCCTTAGACCATTTGTTACAACCATTGTCGAGGACTGAAGCTTCAAATGGCTCTTTAATACAACATACAACAGCTTATTATTTAAGCGTATTTGCTGCCTTAGCATTTACGAATTCCGTGATGACTTTGGCCCGTGCATTTCTTTTTGCCTTCGCGGGGTTAAGAGCTGCCAAATATATACATGACAAGTTGCTCAACAAAGTGATATATGTAAGTTTGCCAGACAACTTCTGATTTTTGATAAATAATGGTAGATATTGTGACAATTTTAGGCCAAGTTCAGTTTTTTTGATGTAACTTCAGTTGGTCGCATTTTAAATCGTTTTTCTTCAGACACCTACACCGTGGATGATTCTCTACCGTTTATTTTAAATATTTTATTAGCTCAAGTAGTGGGGCTGATCGGATCGGTATTTATAAGTTTGTACGCCATGCCTTGGCTAAGCTTAATTATTGTACCAATGGTGCCTGTGTACTTGAGTTTGCAACATCGTTACCGTTATGCCTCTCGCGACATCAAGCGTCTTTCAAGCAATGCTTTGTCTCCACTATATACTCATTTCACCGAGACATTACAGGGTCTTACTACCATAAGGACGATGCGTGCCAATGTACGTTTTCAGCGAGATTTTCACACTAAGCTAGAGGAAAGCATTAAAGCGCAACTTACATCATCGGCGGCACAGAATTGGCTGAGTATACGCTTACAGTTATTGGGAGCCTTGTTAGTAGGCGGAGCTGGTGTTTTGGCGGCTGTCACTTCCGCCCATACAACAAATCCAGGCTTGGTGGGCTTGGCCATTTCATATGCCTTAAGTATTACAAGCATTCTCGGAGGAGTGCTCAATGCTCTGGCTGAAACCGAGCAAGAGTTAGTAGCCATAGAACGTATAGATCAGTATTTGCAAATTGAAGGCGAGGAAAATGCTAAAGGATCCATTAACCCTCCCTTTGGCTGGCCAGCACAGGGAGCATTGAGTTTTAAAAACGTTGAGCTGTGCTATAGGGAACATCTAGCACCAGCCATACGCAATTTTAATTTCAAAACAGAAGCGTTTGAGCGTCTGGCCATAGTGGGACGAACAGGAGCGGGAAAAACCTCCATCTTGGCAGCTTTAATGAGAATAGCTCCGTTAAGTAAAGGAGAAATAACATTGGACAGTGTTGACTTAAAAGCATTGGCATTAAATGTTTTGCGCGATCGCATTGGTGTAATACCACAAGAACCATTTCTGTTTGAGGGCACCGTTAGAGAAAATCTCGATCCCCGTTCTGCATATTACGACTCCGAAATATGGCATGCAATTACTCACTGCTCTGCGGCTACATATTTAGTGCAATCCTTAGGTGGTCTAGACGGCAAACTCGATAGGGGTGGCATAAATTTGTCGGCCGGTCAAAAGCAATTATTGTGTTTATCGCGAGCTTTATTAAAAAATTCTAAAGTTATTTGTATTGACGAAGGCACATCGAATTTAGACGATAATTCCGAATTCGCTATGCATGAAGCTTTGCGTTCATCTTTTAAAAGTTCTACTGTAATATTTATAGCTCATCGTTTGAATGGTCTAGAGAATATGGATCGAATTGTTGTTATGGACCAGGGTGAAATAAAGGAGCAAGGCACGCCAAAGGAATTGGCTTTAAATAGAAATTCTTTATTCTTTAGTATGCTGGAAGCTCAACGCATTAATATTGAAAACTTCACCAAATAAGAACAGCTACTTTAGATATCTTTACAAAGTAACTTTTCCGTTTAGTTTTAGATTTTTATTATTGTAAAATTAAAAAAGAAATTCAGCAATAAAATATTTAACGGTTTTTTTTTAATTTATGTAGCTTTGAAATTAAAGCCCAAATTTTAAATAAAGCGTTTATTTCTACACCAACAAATTTACTTGTAAACATCAAAGATTTGTGATAGAATTTCAATGCCATTTTTAAAGCATAATTTCAAAGTGAATTGACAGTGAGAGAGCACAACTTGGCTTTCTTTCTGATATCGTATAAGGTACGATCAAAATTAAATTAGTAAGAAAAAGCATCTACCAAGACTGACGAATTTTGTTTTCTAATATTTACAAAAAATATGAAATTTTTCATCAAAACTCTTTTGAAAGAAATCTTTTTCAAACTTGTAAAACACTGATAACAGAGAAACAAATTGTGTATGAAAGAATTTCAGCATGTACATATTTTTTTATTTTATAAAACATCTACGGAATGTACGGAACAATTTTCTTTGTAATAAATTCATTGGGAAAAGTTCGTTTTCAAAGACTTACAATCAAATTTGGTTGTTGAAAAATGAAATACTTATGTAGATAAATGTTTAGGCAGAAAAAAAGAACAACTTATTTTAAATGAATGAAATAAAGAAGCTTTTAAATAAATCAAACTTTTTGTTCAAATAAATAGAAAAATTTTCAGTGCCGATAAAACTTAAAATCTACAAAATCTACCTTACAATTTATAAAAAAAAACAAAAAAATGTTTTAGTATACACACAGTTACACGTATAAACTTATTAACATAGAATTTCACATACACATAAACATACTTAGAAAATGTTCTTAACATTTGCTGCTTGGTTTTATAAAATCTTGTTAACATAGTACTTAATTACTTTTCTGTATTTTTAAAACTTTGAAATCGAATTCATTTTAATTTTTAAAAAATAACAAATTGGTTTTTAGCAACCTATTACATACATACATATACACATAGAAAATTTGAAGAGAAAAATAATCAAAAAGTTCTTAACTAGTAAGAAAAAAAAGCTGAAATTGATTATTAAAGCTTTTTGGAATAGAATAACATATCTTATTACATAAGATCGATCTTTTGTTGGTTACACCAAAAAATATTAAATTTTTAACAACTTTTATAATTTTCAAATAAAAATACTTTTCAAACTAAACACATACATACATATTTGCTGAATTACTTATTTATATTATGGTTCTTTATTTCTTGTGCTTCAGTCTTGTTTTGCTCAGATTGTAAATTTTCAAATGCGGGATCACATAATAATTTATTAAATTCTACTTCAAAAGCGGTTATTGATTTTTCAAAATTTATGTCATTATTAATCTGAAAACATGTAAATTAATTAATTTCGTATGTTTTTTTTAATACTCTTGTACCAAAATAAAAACAAACAAACGGGATTAATATAAGAAAATTAAAAAAAAAAAATTATAAAATATTTTCGAGTTTTGCAATTGTTAAAATTTAACAGAGTTGTGGGTGGCTGATCTGAAAATTACATTTTACAAAAATGATTTGAAATCACAAGAAAGGTGTTCTGTGTATAGAACTTTGAGATTTTAAAAGTTCAGCTTCCTCAACAATCAACAGATTAATTAAATAAATTACACCAGCTGTTGATAGTTAATTTTGTATGCAATTAATTGTTTTATTTAAAATAAATACTTAAAAACTAAGAAAATTTCAAGGGAACTTTTCTGTTACAAAAACGTTTATTTTATTTTGTAATTACTGTCGTGAATTCAAAACAATCAAAATAAATATTCACACCGAAAAACGGAAAAATGGTGTGATTTACAGAACAGCAGAAAATCACAGGTGTGTTTTTAAAAGCACATATGATTTTCAGAACAGGCCTGATAAATTAAAATTGGGGCAGAACTACGCGCATAACACAAATATTTAAAAAGTAATTAAATTAAGAAAAAAAATTGGCAAAAATGTATATAATTTCTGCGGTCTATATAATTTCAGGAATTTTGCTTCCAGAATCCAGTTATTTAATATTTAATTCTGTGTTGCTTACTTTTAGCAACTTGTAGTCTCTCATTAATACGATTATTGTCGTGATATTCATATATTAAAAATTAGGACACATTATTTCAGTTGCAATATTTTCACAAAGTAATATTTGAAAAAGTTCTTGTTGTATTTTCAATTGAAAGAGATTTAAATAGTAGTTTAAAGAAAACAATTATACATTTTACTTTCTTTTGAAGACTCCTAATTTTGAACTCTACTTACCCGATTAGTTTCAACTAATTAAATAAATGAAGAACGTAAAATAAACAAACAGATAATAAGGCTTTATACCTTCTCTGTAACCAAAGATCATAAGAGTTAAATATTTTGATATTTAGATGTGGGAAAAGACAGTAGGTCGTTGGCGTAATATAGGATGGGCAACCCTCAGTTTTTTTTTCAAAATTCCGTTCTTAACTTTTCCTCAAAATAAACGTCCCTTAAAAAATTGAGTGCTTATTGTTTATTGAAAAAATACCTCACTAATTAAATATTGCTTAACCCTAGAAGATCAACTTATTTTTGTTGCATAAGAGTAATACTTCGTCCAATCGACGACGGTTATATTAAGAGGTATAGATTTATCATTATCGTAAATATGAAGTTATGCAGTCTTTCAATTCTCATTCGCTAATTTATTTTATTTATTTAAAGAAAATACCTTATAAATTAATTTATAAAATATATACAAAGACAAGCGCAGGGTATCTAGACCATATTGCGCGCATAATGCTGTTACAAAAGTTATAATAGAAGAAAGTAAGTATATACAATATTGTAGTTATTTATATATGAAAAGAAGAAGAAAGATAAACTAAAATACTAAATTCAAATGTCGTAAATATTTTGTTTTAATAGTGATTGTTTGATTTTTAATAATTGACGAAAATCTGAACAATTAAGAATAATAGTTAGTGTATTGGCCACTTTGGAAGTTGGACATTCAATAAGTATATGGTAAACATTCATTACCAGTTGACAGGTTCTACACATTAGAGGCTCAGTGTGGTTGAAATAATGTTGAGAGTTAAACAAGGCTTTTCCAACTCTTAGGCATGCAAGAAAGATACATTGTGCTCTGGTAAAGCTTCTATGGTACCTGGGTCTTAAGAAAGATGAATTATGTTGTCTAAGGAAGCAGACTGAGTTTTCCCATTCTTGGTGTTTTTTACATTTATCCATTGATTTAAAGATGTTAGTCAGTACTTGAGGATTACAAGGAATCTCAAGAGACCAGGGGTCGCTTAATTGTTTCTTTAGCTGCATTATCTGCAAGTTCATTACCAGCAATGCCAATATGCGAAGGTATCCACAAAATCAGAATGGGATGATGAATATTAGGATTTTTAAGATAAATTATCCGCTAATTTAGTTTGAGGAAAAGGTGCAACGAATCAAACAAAAACTGCAAAACATATGTTAGGTACTCGTAATGTAGTCACACACTCTTAAATTGAAAAAAATTTTCCACAAATTTCATATTTCGTCGATTCGAGTGTGTGTCTAACTCTAAAATTGAAAAAAATTTTCCACAAATTTCATATTTCGTCGATTTAACAAATTTTAGCGAATTCTTGCCATCCTAAGCACATGCTCACAGCGCGCGTATCGATACAGCTCACGGCAAATTTTGAGTTTAAAAACACTTAAACAAGGGGGGGGGAAATCCAAAAGTACTAATATGTGTCGTCGATCGGGTTATTTTCAAGGTATTTTTCTTTTTCTTACTTTGAGTAAGTGCCGCTGAACTACTTCACTTTCTGATACAAATAATTTCCAAGAGTTTTATATATTTAAAATTTGATATTTGTTTTTATTAGTATAAAAATTTAGTTCATAATGTATGTATTTAAGTTAATTTTCGTTACAACAATTTTTAGTTAAACGAAAAGAAAGCAGAAAACGTAAATTCCGTTCATGTTTTTTCTCTGCTTTTGAACCAAACTACGCATTGCAATCAGTTTTCGAACGGAATTGACTTCTGCGACAGGTCTGAGTAATATGAGTTTAAAGTAAGTAATTAAAAGATAAAGTTATAATAAATATGTATTTACAAAAAAAGTAAAAAATACAACGACGTCTATGTTAACATACTGAAATAATTAAGAAAAAGTTTCAATATTTTTTATACTACAAATACACATATATACGTACATCAGCTTAATAATTTTTTTTAAAATACTTTTAAACAAAACTGCTGCTTGGTTGATCCAGGTAGGCGCACCTGGCATTGGAAGATACTACAACATTATTCGAAGATACAGCAGCTACATTTGCATTAGTTAGTTTAGAAGAACAAACTGAAGGCGGAGGAGATAAGGGTGACGTTTTGGTGAATTGGGTTATGTTTACACCCCAGTTTGAAGGTTTTATGGGTAGTACTTTGGGTTTCGGTGGTAGGGGAGGAGGTCCTTTTAGTGATGAATTTAAATCTTCAACGTCTTCGGTGTTGGATTCCTCTTCAAGGTTTGTGGGTGATGGGGAGGATTTAGATTTAACAGGGTTTATAATAGATAGACGTGGAGCAGGTTGGGGAGGCCTTTCTGCAGGACTTGTATCTAGTGAATTTTCATTTAATATTTTATTGTTGTTATTAGAACTCAATGGTGAGCTATTTAAATTTTCTGTGCTCTTCAAAAATTCAGGTAACTCAGAGTTAATTTCTGTTCCACGTTGATCCTCCAGGCGGGCTAATTGAGCCCGTTTCAAATCCTCCAACAAGTCGTCTTGCCTGTCAGCAGCTCTTGAGGGAAACTGTTGTTTAATACCAGATTTTATTTTTTCTTTAATAGCAAGTTTACAGTCCCCCGCCGTGTCGCTGTTAGTGGTAGGCAGTGATTTTTTAGACTTAATTTGGCTCATTCCTATTATTTCCTCGCCTTTCTTTCCATTACGTATGCGTTTTAGGAAGGAAGAGGACTCTGAAGCACATTCATCAGATTTTAAGGAACATTGATCGCATTTCGTTGGTTTCGTAACACCATCTTGATTTTTCAGCTCCATTAAATCACTAAAAACTTTATTAGTAATTTCATCTAATGTGGATTGGGTTGGGTGGTTTACAATTGAGTTTTTAGGCAGGACGTTCTTTTTGTTAGGGATAGTTTGCGGCAGAGGCGGATAGATTTTCTTGAGCACGACCTGCAGACGCTGGTTGTCGACGTGCGTAACAAGCTGAGTTAGATCAACTTTCTCTTGAGTCTCTCTCATGACCACCTCCACCACTTCGGGATTAATGTTGTACCTTTGTAATATGGGTCTTACAACTTCGTACAACTGCTTTTTGGGCTTACTTTTTACCGATATCACTTTTGATGTAGGTAAATCCAACTTAAAGGCAACACGTTGTTCTATTTCAATCTCTTTTCTTGACAGCTCTTGGGCCAAAGATTGCAATTCAACTGCTTTATAAGGCGGACCAGTAATAGATACGTCGTAAAATTGATACTTCAGGTTTCTCTTTGCAAAAAGTCTTTCCACCAGTTCAACTACAGTTTCACTTGGCTTCAACTGTGTTACTGTGGTGGCGCCATCGGGAAACTTAATGCGGCAAAAGTTAGAACTCAATTCGTTAACAGGTAAAGCATCAAAAGAAACCAATGATGATTTTGAGCCATAGATTGAAGCCGATTGTTTCCATATATTGTCACTTACGTTAAGTTGAGCTTTACACGATGGAGTAGTGCAATTTGTGGGCATGGATTCGTGCTTAGATTTTTCATTTGCTATTCTGTCTCTGGATTTACTTCTCGCATGATTTGCTTTTCTATGCCAAGGCAGTAGACTTCTACGTCGGCGCCCCTCTTCGGCGTTGCTTGCCGATTTCTTTAACTTTAATGAGGCACTTTCGGAAAAATTTGTCGTTTTCAGCAGTTCATCTAAGTTGTCGCCCGTGTAAGGTAGGGGTTTGCCCTTTTTCTCAGCCTGCAAGCACTGCTTGTATAAATCCGACTTTAGGAAACGTTGATAACAATCAAATTTCATTAAATTGAAAATTTGCTTTTGAGCCGGTTGGAATAAATCTTTTTCGGCTTCAACTAAGTTTTTTTCCACCAAGCTGCGAGCCCGGGAATCAACATTGACTGGTTCAAGTGAACCGTTTGTTAAATGCTTTGTGTATATAATTAAAGCTTCAGCTTGTCTTTCTGCAGGATCTTCAATATTTTTGAAACGTTCGCACGCTGTCCAGAAGTAAATATTTTCCGCCGCATATTCTAATTTTAAAAATTCAGCAAATGACTTAATACCGGCCGGATCACCTAATAATATTTCTATTGCCGTGCCCCATGCTGTTGGCCCTTTGGGAAGTTGTTTATTCAAGTCATTTAAGGATGTGCCATACTTAAGAGAGTTTCGGTCAGCATCGCTGTTTGTCAAAGAACCAGATCTGCAAACTGCTGGAGAATGATAATTTTCAAGTTGAATCTTTGTTTCTGGTGTAAGGGCAAACTGCAGAGTGTGCTTATCGGCTCTGGGGGTGCGTAAAGAAGTTTGTATCCAACCTCTTTCAAAAGGAGAATTTCCACCATCTATGTCAACTTTTGATAAGTCTGGTGTGCTAGCTAATTTATCGGGAGATGATTGCAAAACTTCGGCAGATTGAGAAGATAAATCATCTAAGTTATTCCAAGCATCAAATTGTAGTTTTAATGATTTTTTCTTCTCCCCTTTAACACTTGCGTGTTCTAGAAAATGTGTATTTTCTTCTGCGGTTAAAGATTGAGGTTCCTTGGTTTTATCAGATTTTTTTTGTGGTCTTAAAAATTGATGTTCCTCTTCTTTCTGCGGCAGTTGAGGATACACTGAAATATCATCCATTGAGGCATAGCATTGTTGCGGCAATGACGTAAGCACTTGTTGATCGTTATCGTAGTTTTCAGCTTCTTGTTCGAGAAGATTTAATACATCGTCACACGAACGAGAAGTAATCAAGCATCTAGCTGGACTATTAAGGTTATAAGGAATTTTCGGATCGGGCATAGCTCTCACCGTTAACCTTTTATTAGCCGCTATTGAAGAAGCTATATTTTCCTGTATATCTTGTTCTAATATGTTATGCGGCCTCTGGCTGACATTTACAACTGCAGGAGACCTTGGAGCGGATGGCCCAGGCTGAGGAAAATCTACAACTACTATGCGATCTGTAATGTTTGAACAGTCGTTATTATATCCAATACCCGAATCAGAGTTGGACGTTGTAGTCGATATTTCACTATGATTACTGGGCTGCGGTGAATGAGCTGTATTGTTATGTCTGCCACCAGCATGAAAAGTTGGATCATCTGACATTGAACGCTGTGTTGCCGGCGGTATTATACGCATGGTGTACATGCTTCTTATAAGATTTACCACATATTCTGAGTTATTTGGAAATTCTAGACATAAGCTTGATATAGGATCTTTGGTGCATTCTATACGATATTCTTGTGCCTTGGCCGAATGTTGCGAATGATCGCATAGTTTGGTATCAACAACAAATACATGACATGAATTTGATATGGTGATGTGATCAATAGACGAGTGTGATACTGCGCCAACATCTTCTTCATCATCGTTTTCCTCGGGCGGTGATGTGTAAACGGTGCTTGTAACTAAGCCAAAGAAACGATTTTCACTCTCCGAAGAAGAACTAACATAGTTTAAACGAGAGGAGGCATATGTCGCCATCACATTGCCAGTATTTGAAATTAGTTTTAAACAGTCAGGTAAAATTATCATTAAGACCGTGGATGGTGTACGCTTTTCTTGCCTTAACTTTCTAATACAAGAGCGCACTGTTTGAAGTTTACTACTGTTGGAAATTTGCTTTGGCATTTCTATAGTACCTAAATAGCCAACAATAGCTTTGTACTCTAAAGCAGCGCTTGTTAAAGGTGCTCTGACCATAGCTCTGACATTAGCTACTGTAGAGCAGGAAGATGTGGCAACCGGTGTGCTTGGTGTTATCGTAGTACACTTTGGCTCTTCACTTAACGGACGTTTTAGATTTATTTGTGCTGCTGAAGGTTTTTTCACCGTGAGCACGGGACATTTTTTTGCTTGGTGTGTGGTTCTCGGCAAAGGCAAAATACTTTCATTTTTCTTCATTGGAGAGTTTCTTATACGTTGTTGTTTGGTCTTGTGATAGACATACCGGGGCCTATAGGGACCCAAGGATGGTATCGATGGCGAACAAGTTGCCGTGTTTTCTTCATCTGTGCTATCTGAATAGTAGTGCTCGGCTATTTGCATGCGTATACTACCAAAAGAATTTCCAATGAGCTGTACCACAGTTTCATGGGGTAATTTAGAGACATTTAGGCCATTTACTGATATCAAGCAGTCACCGGCCCTCAGGCCAGCTTGATCTGCAGGAGAATTTGGTATAATACAAGATAAACGACATGGTTGTTGACCAGAAATTGTAAAACCAAAACCGCTATAACCCCGTCGTACTTCTACCGTACGGGTCCCATAATTGGGGCGTTTTTTGCGTCTTCTCTGTGTAGGCGGTTGTGCATTTGTTACACTTGGTGTGGACGTTGAATTATGTTGATGATGGTGATGCATGTTTCCAACTACAGAACGAAACGCCGAAATTTATTTTTCAACAATTTTAATGTACGGCTAGTAATTGACTCGGGAAAGCGAAAATGTAACTTTAAACACGTCAGACACGTTCGCAGGCAAATAATTATTATTGGATGTTCTGAAAGAGCTTTTCTTCTTTTATATTAAATAAAACGTCTATCTTATCAATAAAGGCCGTCCGTGTACACAATTCTTTCATTTGCGCAGGTAGCACAATAAAGCAGAGCAGAGCAGAGCGTACACACAAATTTTGCTGTTTTTGGTTACAAGAAACTTAAAAAATGCTGAATGACTGAATTTCTATCTATGGAAGTTGCGTTGAGTTGTACATTTTCTGTATGGTATGTTGATAATCCAGTTTGTATCTCTCAACAAAATTTTTTCTGCAAGAGGGCCTTTTTCACGAAAAAAATAGTACTTATTTGAAGATCACTTTTACTTTTTCACAGTCAATTCCCTTTCTTCATAATATGAATTTTTTCAAATTTCCTTTTTGTTTTTACACTCTTAACTAGAACTAATAAAAGTTAGCCACAATATGACAACGCCTCTAATTCTTATTTTTGTTTGAACCAGTCACAATTCCATTAATAAAATCTATTGTGGATAAAATTGACTGAACTCTTCTTCATTTCACTAAAGAATTCATTCATTAATAACTGACGACGCTGTTAACTGATCGGTTTTATTAACAGAAGGAATGTTGAATAATAATTAACTACACTATTTTTTAACAGCAAATAGACGACTAGTTCCGTTTTTTTAAATAGCATATTTTAAAACATATTTTATTTTGAATGAGATTTATACCTATACAAAGGAAATTGTTACGTATGAAGTAGAACTCACCTTTAGATACTCTCTTCCCGCATCAATTATTTTTCTAACATCATGTATAACTTCATAAATATGTTGATAAACACCTATTTGGCATTTGAAAATTATAGAACGTATATCTATAAAATCGTTTTTATGTTTAGCGACAAAATCGGGAAACTAACAAAAAATAAGTAAAAATAAATATTAAATCTCAATTTTAAACTTATTAAATATTTAAAAACTAAGTTAGTACATACAAATAAACTAAAACAAAGTTCACAAAGGCAATTACTTTATTCATATGGGTTTTATGTATATGCAATAATACATACATACATAGCTAATACTCACATAATTTTCAGTAAACTGGATTTTGAAAAAGAAATCAGCAGTTTTCATAGTGTTCAAACGTTCTATCATTACGTTCAGCTGTTCAACGTAATCCTTTTTCAAACGGCGATATAAAACTGTTGGATCGAAATCTGAAGAAGCCTCACTAACATGATCTTCTAAAACGCGTATTACATAACTCACACAATTATCTGCAATATTTTCTTTAAATTTTGCGAAATCGTTTGTTGTTGGTACAACATTAATGTTGCTGGGATAGCCAATATCAATAGCCGGCGCCCAAAATTCATGAAAGCGTTCATCAAAATTTTGGCCCAATTCAGAGTTTTTTGAAGTATTTAACAAACATTTGGATGAAGTGCTAGCAGATGGCTTGCTCGGCGAAAGTGTATCTTTCTTAATGGGCGTGTAAGTGCCAGTTTTAAAGTAAGTTCCATTAGCAGTAGCTTGACGCTGACTACCTTCAGAGTCCTCAACCATGGTATATGTATAGTTTTTATCTAAAGAATTTTGAGTAGAAGGTTCAGCAGAAGTGTTTAGAAAATCGAAAGATTCCTCTATTATAGGATTTCCGTGTTGTAATACTTTAATAGGAGTTGTGTTTGTCGTGTTACTATTTCGAACAGATGTGCCGTTATTGTCTGTCTTCTGGTACAAGTTTTTCTGCGATTGCACCAATTTGTCTAAATTAACAAACGATTTTATAAGATTCTCTACAAAATCCATTGTAGTATCTTGCCATGCTGCAAAGCTCGTTTGAAAATCGGGACTTAGGGCTGACTTCACTTTGTTTAAGCCCTCCGGAGTGTTGTAAACATAGCCTTTAATTATAATCCAGGCATTAATTACACGAGTGAACACAAATATAAAATCCTTGACAGCCCAAGCAATTCCCTGAGAATTGATATTAGGAAGTACACCATCTGGACGTATGAGATCCTGTTTCATGCGAGCGCAAAGGCTATCAATTTTCTTAAAACAAGGACGATTACGATGAGTATATGCTAATTTTTCAGCTATTTCACTCCCTTGTAGAGCTAAGCGAGTTAATTCATTAAATTTAGCTTGCGATAATATAACGGTATCATTGATGTTTCCAGGAGATGGAATATTCGTAGCATCACCACCAGCGCCGTTAACAATGATTGAAGAACTGTCTCTGGAAGATCGGTAAAATTTACATATTTTATTTAATAAAATATCTTATCGGACAGACTTACTCCGAAGATAGCAAAATAGGAGAACTTCGTAGTGAAGAATTAGTCTCTAAAAAAGAAGAAATATTCTTTAATATAAATATATTATTATATGTATGTGAAATTTTTGATAAGTTTTATGTCTATGCTGTGAAGTTGAATTTCTTTAACAATATGCTTCAATGTAGTAAAAACAGTTTTTCAAAAAACAATATAAGAAAATTTTTTTCGCACCAAAAATGTTTAAAATGCAAATGGAAAGTTCAATTCATAAAAATCTTTCCTAAAAGTTTATTTTTATTTATGAAAATAGTTTGCCATTGGTGTAAAGAAAATCCTTTTTCAAAATTTCAAGTTGAAATCATATTTTACGATGTAAAGCAACATAAAATAGGAACGCAACAAGAAAACTAATTATTTCAAATATACTCGTATAACTCATAATAAAGTTAAGTTCAGATAATTTATAAAAATTACCATTAGCACAAGTGTTAGAACGTAACAAGTACTGCTGAATTTGTTGCTGCTGCGGAGTAGCTGTTGTCGTTACAGCAGATGAACCACTTGATGATGAGGATGCTGGTGATACATTACAGTGCTGAGCAGTAGAATTCGGCAAGCCTGGGTATATAGGAACAGCTGCATAAGGTAATGCACCTGCCAGAGCATATGGTAACGGTATATTATGAGCAGCTAACATTGGGGATATAAAAGTGGTTGTACCATAGGGCCATAAAGCATGCATTTCTAAAAGGTGCAGAAAGCATAAGAAGTTACTTGTAGTTACAACGTTATAAGAAATTACCTTGATTCATCATACGTAAACGTTCCATTTGTTGTTGTTGTTGTAGTGTATTGAGAGGAGCAATCGAACTTATTGTATCTGTTAAATTTGTGCTTGAAGTGTTTGCGCAATTCAAAGAAGTTGGCTGCTGAACAGTTGGACTGCACAAATAACTATTTGCAAGACTTATGCAGTCTGCATAAGAACCGTTGCCAAGTATTTTACGAGCTTTTTTAAGAAAAAATTAAAAACACGAATTCAATAAAAAAATTTTAAAGCAGAAAGTCAAAGCCAACTTTGTATCTACTACATTTTATAGTAGTTCGTGAACGGTGCACACAAAACCCTTTCCTAACCTCAAAACTACCATGACAGTTATAATTTTATTAAAACAATAATTAAATGTTTTCTTTCAAACTTAAACTATTTACATAATTTCATACTTACGTTTCTTTTGTCCCAATTGCTGCTCATTCATGATTTGCTGTTGTTTTATAAAACAAATATGCTTGAAAGCTTCTAGGAAAAGGAAATTATTTGTGGCTTTGGCCTTTGTTTGGCAGACCTGAAATTTCGTGTTTGTTGCTTTTTTTTCCAATTATTCAGCGGGGTTCCTTTTCCGCTTCTTTCTGCATAGAAAATATATTACGCTCTAAAAACTATAAAATATATAGCACGATTTTCTTAGTGCACGACACTTAACATATTGTACTTAAACATTAACAAAAGAGAAGTAAATTTAGCGTCTATCTTGTTGAACAAATTATTTAATATAGAAAGAAGTTAAAAAATATGGCGGCAAACGCCAACTACATTGAGATGACTTAAAACTGTTAATTATTATTGTGAATTACAGTTGTCTGTTACATACATTTTTTTAGTATGGTAGCATTTGTGCTGCTAAGAACAAAAGAAGTGGTTTCATTATTTCTGAACGGCCTAGACACTTCATTATTTTAAAAACTAGGAAACGTTTCACTAAATTAAAGGAAAATATATGCAATAAAACCTTAAGTTGTAAACAAATTTTCTTACGATTGGATATTATTGTTTGGTAAGCTCTCTTTATTTTATATACATATAAACTTACACACATAGATAAATGGGCAAACACGTACATATTCATACATATGCATTTATTCGCAAGTGGCGCGAATATATGTACATACATATGTATATACCTTTTACAAATAAATATTTAAGTACCAACATTTTGACTAGATGTTGCTAGTCGCTTTGTAAGAAAGTTTTGGTTTTTTGCAGAATGACATTCTGTATGGTTGCCTATTCAGTTTGATTTTTACGAATTTGGTTAATTTTTCATAGGAGTTTAGTGAGCCTATACATACACAAACATATGGACATAAAAAGTTAAGTTAATCTTCAAACCGAACTTTCGCAAGCAGAAGGAACGAAGTATTCTAGAATACATCCTAAATAAACAGAACCTCAAGCATTTCTACGTCGAAGCTGTGGCATTTATTGATTCATTTTCATGTTTGACTCGCCTTAGAGCAATATAACATTTTTTAGATCCTAAATCATGATAGCCAACTGGACCCATTTCACAATCAGCACATATTAAATATTTTCTTTGATCTATTGTGTTACAAAAACCAATATTTTCAAATGTAAACATGTCATCAACTACCCAGAAGTCGTCCAACAATTCGGTTTCAATTGCGTTTACATCTTTGGTGTTTTTCTGATGCATTACAGGCAAATCGAACTAAAAGCAATCAAAGTATAATTTTATAGGGGCTGACACTATCTAATTGATACGCACCTGAATTTTTTCGTAGAGTCCCTGTTGGCATTTTAAGATCAAAGAATTGCAGAAACTGCACCGGACATTTCGCTGGTTGTTGCTATTGGAGATTTCGTTCTCTAGTTCAGAATCTAAAGGCATATTAATATGATTTCAATATTTTATTATTTCAGAGAAGAAATGGAAATCTTAAACAGAAATTGTGCAAAATTGTTGATGATTAACATAAATGCTTCTTGTTAATAACAAAAAAACAAACACTCACTTTAAAGCGATAACATATAAACACAAGTGTATACAAGTTAGTTTTTTAAGAAATTGTATCCATATACATAGATAATGCGTGCAGCTCACCCAGTTTGGAAATTATTATGCATTTGTCCATCATCTGTTGCTAATATAAAAATTGATTGTGTAGACTGTAAGCACGTCAATTTTGCCACTCAATTCCAATGATTTAATAAGCTAGTTCTATTTTGCATTATATTTAAAAGCAACTGCTTTTAAAATGAAGCAGCGGTCAGTCGACACAAAAAAAACATGTCGAATAGGAAAATCATATGAAGGATCATATTATAAATATTCTACCGTCTTCGGAAAATGTTCGAAAATATTAACCGACAATACCTTATAATTTGTATACGAGTCGTTAAAACGGCCTAGAATCACTTAAGGCGTTAAGCAAAAGTTCAACAAAGCTGCCGGACTGATTTTTTTTATAATAATATAAGTCTAGTTATTAATGCTGGCTATTGGCAAAATTTAAAGTTACGATTTTCTAGTGTCACTACAAATAAATATAACAGCACAAACAACCAAAAACTTTGTGCAGGTTTCCATGCTTAAATTTTTATGGAATTCTCAATTTTCCATGCCTTTATTTGGTTAGAAGTTCGAATATGAGAACAGAATATTTAAAGTTTTTAGTTTTCTTACACTATTCTGGAAGGTTAACTAATGAGAATTCCATCCAAGAAACGATTTTAAATTGTTTTTCAGTGACTGACACTGTTGTTGAAAATCGTCCTGGTTCCTATCACATAGTGATTACATTAAAAAAAATTCATCTTTATTTTTATTAAAGTTTTATTCAATTTTTCCATTTATGACATTATCTTAAATTTTTTCTAAAGAAATACAGTTTTTGTTTTATTATTATTATTATTTTTTGTTAACAAATTACATATTAATTGTAAAGGACAAAGTATTTATGAAGTCAACTTTGAGCAAATATTGTGTTTTTTGCCGCAGATCAATTATATAGTTTGAAAAGCAATATTGCTTTCAGGGGAATGGCATACAGCTAAAACATATTTTACGCAGGGTGTTATTTTATTGAGGGTCATTTGTTCTCATGGTGTAAATGGGCCAGTGTAACAAAAAATTAAAGAGCATACATATGATTTAATTTTTACAATATTTGCTTTAAATCTTATTGGCAGTTGGTCAATAACAAGTGCATATTTGGGGCGAATACGTTTTTTGACGCGTTTCTTAAGTTTTATGTTATTGAAGTTGTAACTTATATTTTCTTAAAAAAAGGGGGGGGGGGGGGATGGTTTTTGTGCCATTGGACTTTTTGCTTAAATTAAATTAAAGAAAAGAGCAATTTGAAAATTATACAAACAATAGCTTTCCAAGTTAGTTAAGTGTTGTGTATGTATGCATGTATGGATGTGTGTATGTACATTAAAAATATTATAATATTTAGGAATTATTATTTTGTTAATCAATTCTCTACATATTTATGAACATATTTTGGTATATAACCATTCATTGTCTGCTTAAATAAATTTCAATAAAATAGATTTGTAACAAACTTTTGTAGCAGAAAAGTTTCAAAGGATAATGACAATGAATCTTTGGAAGATTCTTGATAAAGTTTAGAGATCTAAAACCTTTTAAAAATATTAAAAGCATTAATTTTTCTAAAATACATTAATAAATATATTTCAGACGCAATTGTTTAAAGAAAAGTATATTTTATTTCAAAGGAACAAATTAGTCATTTTTTGGAGGAGATATTTTTTCATTAAACGCACATACACACTATTTAAAAAGTATTTCTTATAATAGGTACTTTTTAAAAAAATACAGTTTTCATAATAGATTCTTTTTTATTAAAAGGAATTTTTTGGTAAAATATACTTTTTTATAAAAAGTACTTTTATATTAAAGAATCTTTATATAAAAGGAATTATGTACTTGATCTTTGTTTTTTTTTGTAAAATACACTTTTCACAGGAGATTGAAATTTATTTTATTCGTAAAATACCCTTTTTTAACAAGTACATTTTTATAAAAAGCATACATTTGTTATGAAAGGTCTTGTTGTTTTATAAAAGACACTTTTCATAAGAGAACTCTATCTGTAGAAAGGTATATTTTTTAAAATGTACTTTTTTATAAAAAGTATTTTATATAAAAGACATATCTTATAATACGTACTTGTTTTTTTTTATAAACGAGGCTTTACATAAAATAAATTTTTTATGAAAAATACTTTTTATAAAAGCGACTTTTTTAAAAAACATTTCTTTACAAAATCCCTTCTTACAAAAAGTATTTTTTTTATTAATGATACTTTTTTTATAAAAAGCTTTTTTTAAAGATATTTCTTTTTTATAAAAACCCCTCCCATAAAAGATTAGTTTTTTAAAGAGTTCTTTAAAATAAACGTACTTTTTTTAAAAATTTGCAATTTTCTTGCCAATATTAAGTCTTACCCGGAATAACTTGGTCGTACTAGATTTTAAACTCAGATTAAGGAGGGTCTTACTTAATTTTTTTTGTTATCTAAGCTTTAAAACTTTTAGATAAAATAAAAGTTAACGCTTCATCTGTTTAGTGAATTTAATTCTTTAGTTCTTTTTTACATGTAAACACTTAAGAAGTTTTATTTGTTTTGTAATAAACCATAAATTTGAAATGTTTATTACAACTATGCACGTTTATTGGTTTTGCTTTTAATTTATTATAAAAGCAGTGATCTTCCATGATCTACTTACTAATCTATTTTTTTCTTTTCTTTTTAAATGTTGCCTTGTGAAAAATTTTGAAAGGACATCTAGTTTATTACAAATTATTTTTGGTATCAGCTGTGTTTGTTTATTCTTTGGTTTTAAACTTATTTTTTTTTTGTTAATTTTTTTTTGTATAGTTGAATAACAGATTTAGAAATTTGTTCTTTAATCATTTTACTTAATTTAAATTAAAAATAAAATAATAACCGGTAGGCTACAATATTTTTTCGTTATTTTAAAACTTTCATTTTATTTTCTATAATACTTTAGGGATGAGTTGTTTAATTTTATTTCTTTTATATGTTTTGTGTATTTTTATACTATTTATGTATATTTAAAGTCTAATTTTTTCGCTTAAAGAGGGTTTTAGATTTCGAAGAATTGCAAGAATGCGCAATATTTAATGATAAATAATACACTGAAAGAAAACTAACACATTTATCGAGTTTTATGTATTTTTACCTACAACATCTCTTTCAAAAAAAAAGCAAAAACTGCTGCTTGCTTTACAATATGTATTTATTGAAATATCTATAAAATTGCTCTCTTGTGAAAAACTTTCTGACCTCTTTTAAACATAACAAACAAGCTACTTTTTCGCGTTATGACAACGGCAAATGATTCTATTGCCAATTAGTTGGTTTTATTGGTATGAACATCCCAATAATTATTTTTTCGTAATGACTTATTTGCTGTAGTAGTTTTAGTTTTTTTTTTTGAAAATCCGTTTCTGTGTTTTTAAATTTTTTTATATTTTATTGCAAGTCTACTATAAAAACCACTTTTCTTAGGTGCAAATTCAAAAAAAGTACATTCAAATTGAAGAAATCAGTTTAAATATATGAAATTCATTTACATATATTATACCGGTTAATTTTATATTCATATCAACCCATAAGGGAGGCGTTTATGAAATTAGATCATAATGAATCACTTTTATTTATCATTGTGAAAATGAATTTTCAAAAATATTGAATAGAATATTTGGATATTTAAGAAACTTTTGTAAAAGATGCCAAATTTTTATTTCAGACACATGCCATTACTTTGCCACCATTTTTGAAATGAAAAAAAAATTAACTTCAAATACAAAATTTTTGATATCATGATGAATATATCAGGTCGTCAGCTCTGACGCTGCTATAGTATTAATAAATTAAGTTCACGCAAAACGAAAGTGAAACGGAAATTTGATTTTCTGTATACAAGAGAGCGCGAATAATTTATTATGGCTGTTACTAAGTAATTTTTTTCTTTTGAAAGGAAAAGAAATAATATTATTAATTAATGAAAAACATAAAATTATCGGACGTCTTATCAGAAATATTCGCAAATTTTTCGATTTCTCTGCTTCATCCCAACAAGTGTCTTTTCTTTATAGTAATAGAACAAAAATTAACAGAAAATTGTTAACACTTAGAGAAAATTTAACAGCAATAATAACAACAATTTACTAAAAAATATTAAAGCAGTTAAATAATAAAAAAAGAAATAAATAAGTTGAAGCTCATTAAAAAAATTAAACAATATTTTTCAGAAATAAAGCAACAGCTGCAAATAGCGATGTGGCCATGGCTACTGATGAGACGCCCAGTCCCATAGCTGTATTACAGTTGTCGGTATCACAGGAGCAGACAACTTGGCGACCGCCAAAACCGGCCCGTTGGTAGCAAACATTGTTGTTAGTTTGATTGTGGAAACCACAGGTACGTATGACACGGCTGTCGGGTGGTACTAAATGAAAAAGAAAAGTTTTAAAAAAATCTCTTAAATAAACTGTCAAAAATATAAGATTCTGGCAATGGATTCTTAAATCTTAAATGAAAAATATGTGTATTTTAAATGTTGATAGTGCTGAAATAACTTTTCTACGCCTAATTTATTAAATGACAAAATTATGGAATTAAGTTTAAGAATACTACAAACTTAAGAACAAAATGAAAATTTTCTCTATCAAAAAACTAACAAAACAAAAAGCTAATTGCCATTATGAAAAAGATTCATTTTCTCTTTAAGCCCAAACACTTTTATTCCAATTTTGTTCCAGTTATGTGTATTTAGTTAGTACCCTGTGTCAAGTCAGAAGCCATTGCCAGTTTTCAAAAAATTTTAAATCATTTTGTTCATACGTATTTGTGTAATAGCATTAGTATACTTACAATTATTTACTGAAAATTCAATAATTTGTGTTATCTTGCGACAATATGTCGAGATGCCACGACCCCTTGAAGAATAATCCTCTTGACAATCTTTTAGTAAATTATCTGGTGGCATATCCAATGCACAATTTGCGTCTTTGTGGCTGTTGCATACGAAACACTTGATAGCTGAACCTGCAACAATTCATATGGGTGTTAAATTATATTTTTTAGTAGTTATGATATTCACAAAAAACTAATTGTCAACAGGTTGTTCCTTCAACATACGACGAGTACTTGTTGTACAATCACTAAAAGCAAAGAATTATTTTCTCGTTTTTTATATCTTCAGTGTGGCAGTCATTTATTTGTAGATGAATGCCACCTTAAAGAGCGTAAATCAATATGCGCCTTACAAAAAGCGTATCATAATCCATCAGAAAGAGCCGCATTTTTATTAACAGATTGATCTCCCTAGCTTTGGAACTGGCTAACAGTTTTACGATATCGCACGTGCTAATCTTAGAAAAAAAAAAAATAAGTTTGTTGAGCCGTACTTACAGAATTAATAAAAAAAAATCTGTTAAATTGAACAAGTGAATGAGTTTCGTCCCAAATAGAGGAATTAATTTATTGTTGAAATTGGTAAAAAAAACGAAACTTTGTTGGACTTATTTTGTTGATAACAAACATTTAACTAAATATAGTTAACATCAGATTAACATTTAATATGATGTCATTAAATTACAAATTATTTAAAGAAATACGAAACTTGAAGCCAGCATAAGAACATACATGTGTATGTATGAACATTCATATGTGTGAACACACACACACATGTACGAGTATCTAATGAGGTCACAGCAAGTTTTTATTATACTATCAAATTCATAAGCATACGAAAAATTCTCAAATTTAAAACGCAAAATCGATTTTTAACTTTAACGTCTTAATCGCCAAGTATTCTTCAGACGCACATACACATGCATACCAACTTCATTAGTGAAGAATTATTTATGTATTTGCCTTTATTGAGCCAAACTGCAAAAAAAAAGCAACAACAATAACTTAAAGAATTTTTGTTTGCTTTGTTTTATATATAAGTACAATAAATTACACATACATATGTACAAATGTATATACATATATATGTATGTATAAGTACTTATTTAATTTATTATGAACAAAGTTATTGGAAAGCATGGAGTTCCTAGAAGGCTTTGAGTACTATAACAAATATTACTCGGAATTATCGAAATGATAATGTGAACTATATCGTCATATGATTTTACAAAACCCTAAAATCAAAATAGATCTTTTGGACAATTATTATGCTCCGCCGCAAAATATATACATACATATTCGTGAAAAATTATACACTCCTACTGCTAAAAATAACGTTCTTATCACCAAAATTCTAAAAGCCCTAAGATTATGACTTTGACTTCTGGCCTGCCCGGTTCATATCTCTGCAAGTAATACAAAAAACTGGACATTTTATTTTTTTTTTTCAGCTTAAATTAAAAAAAAATATTTAGTTATTGTACATAGTTTTCTATATTCGAGTTTTTTATTTCTCCTCAAAAATTTTATTCAATGTAACCGCGGATTTGAGCTCTTGACATAATAAGCAAATTTGCTGCATGATAAAGGAAGAACTTATTGAAGAGGCTAAAATACATACAGTATTGTGTAAAAGGAGGAAGACAAATCCCTTTTCTCAATGTACTAATGTAAAAACTAATATAAAAACAGCTGACGGAAAAATTCTTTTTTAACGCGTGGTGTGTATCTTGCGATTTTTGATGCCTTTGAAGTTTTGGACACACGATAGTAGTCGAAGGATTAACATGTGCTTTTCTACCTTTAGAGCGTTTATGAAATAATATGACGATATGTCGATGTGTAAGTGTGTAGATTTTATTTGTGCTGGCAGAATCACCGTGTGAATTAAGAAAACCACGGCTTTCAATTTTATTACAAAAAAAAAACCGTTTAATTCTATTTGACTTTTATGTGGCGACATGTTTTTAGTTTCCATTTAACGTTATGCCCTTTCAAATGACAACATACATACATATATATATATATATATGTGTGTGTGTGTATGTATGCACAAATGAACTCTCACACACGTACACACACTTTCCTTATTACGAATATCCAGCAGCTTTTATACGCATGTACATACATTGCATCACCATGAAGTTATTTACACAAAAATTTGAAAAATATTTGGTTTGAACTTTCCAAAAACAGCAAAAAGCTAGAAGAAAATTCTGTGTCAAAATTTGATTCCAACTGGGTTAAACAAATATGTATGTAATAATCATCCAGATTACAACAGCATCAATGTAGCCTGAATAAATATCATTCTCCGTCTACTCGAGCAGCAGCAAACATGAAACGAAGAACAATATTCTTATTAAGTTAAATTTGCTTTTTAGCCATTTTTGCTCCCTTTCAGTTCTATGTACATATGTACGTTCTTTATCTTAAACAATAGAAGGCTACTTTAAGTGTCTTCAAAGTTGTTTTTAGAGCGCAGGCAAAGAAAAAAAAATATCTGCTAATGGTTTGGGATGTCGTCATGGTGGTGCTGAAGAATGTTTGTTTTTATATTTATTGCTTTCAAAGGACTTACAGAACTAAAATAAGAACAGCAACAGAAAAGAAAAATAAAAAGAAAACTGTTTTATTTCGACTAATGTAAGAATTTAAAATGTTGTTAATATTTCTTCTTGCATCCTGTTTTTCTTGGTTAATTTAGCTGAAATAACAAAATCACCCTGTTTTCTTTTCCACTTCCTTGTTGGTAGAAATCCATACATACATAAAGTATATGTATGTATGTACTTGTAGGTACAATGACATAAACACTTAGAGATGTACCATGAGATATATACAACGAGATTATTAAAATTAGCCTGCATTTAGAGCTGCTTAACACTTTTTTACATCCGGCGAAATAGTAGATTTTTGGTGATTTGCGTAATAGGGGATATTTTCAAAACTTCTAAAGGCTCGACATTAGCATAAAATTTCCGAAGCTTCTTGCCCATGGAGAGCAGGTTTTCTTTTGCATACTTTGTCAAGCCAAGGCCCTCTGCTTGCTGAAGTACAGAGCTGCAGCACTAACTCAGTTAACTGGGCACTTTAAGCCATAGTGTTGCGGTTGTGCAGGATTCTTTTATCATGCAAAGCCACCCGATATGATTTGTTTACCAATTCAGAGCCCTGAGGTGTCTCCTTCTTGTATAAGATATTATGGCATTGATATACAACTTCATATTTAATGTATTTAATTTCTAATCAATTGAGCTTCAAAACTTACATTTAAGTAAGTTTTAAAGATTTTTTATAAACCTAACTTATATTTAAAGTTTTCCATAACATTTTATTGCAAAATTAGATTAAAAATGCCTTTAATTTGATGAAATATCGAGTGTTTTCCAATCAAAACATTTTAATTTTGTATCATGTGAAAATTAATTAAAAGCCTTGAATAATCAGAAACGTTTGTTTGAAATTACAAAAGTTATACTGTATGAATTTTTAAAACGATAAACAATCTCTATGCATCTATTTAATTAAAATTATTTTCTTTAGTCATTCCGGTCTTCTCCTACTGTTAGACATACATACATACGTGCAAACACTTTAATGACTTTTTAACGGGTTCAGGAAAACAAAAGAAACGATGAAAAATTAAATATGTCTGTATGTACACTAGTAAAATACATACGCGAATGTGTACATACTTTTCACGTCTTCTAAATATAAAGTAACTTCATGGCTTGCGCAAGTAAAGCTCACTTAATCATAATGAGTTTTCTAGCAGATGTAATACAAAAAAGGCACAATTGCACTTGAAAGTTTAGAAAATGTGCCATCCTATATTTTTAGCCAGAAGCGAGCAATTTTAATTACTTTTTGGTGTATAAAATTGAAATTTTTTTTAAACATACATATATATGTATGTAAATATACATAAATCTATATAATAATAGCCAAGAATAAATGCCCATATGTACGAAAATTTCAATAACAATTCATCTAATTGAAATAATTTCAGGCAAAACTTCAATTAAAAACAACTGAAAACAAGGCGGTACAAAAGTAGTCACCCTATCGAAAGATGCGGTATATGTCATTAGTATAGTGGGAATCAACACTGATATCTTTACGCCTGGTAGGCTAAAAGAATATGAGACAACCAAAGAAGCTTCAGATCTACGCCGTCGCAGAGTAGCCGTTCTGCTGTGGCTCAGTATGTCACAGAGGGCTTCGGAGTATTAACATCTCACGTAAATGGACATCAATATCCTGCCTTTACAGAGACATTTTCTATGACAAATTGGAATATATTTCCTTAGAAATTGAAGACATCGTCCCTTGACCGGCGCCAAGTGTTTGTAGTCTTAGCTCAAGCCATGCTAAATATTTTAGCAACTTCTTTTGAACTACTTTTTGTGGGATTTCGTGAAGTAACCTATCAACAAGCCTTAGTGTTATCAAAGGGAATGGCCGACAGCAATGCGGCAACATATCGCCGGAAATTCTGGCAAAAGTGAGGGGACCCGTATTGTGATCAATTCTGGTGGCGGCCACTTAGCCGAAAGCAATTTTCCACTTAATCATAAAAAAAAGAAATAGACATCGGAATAAACACAATCCAAAAGCTCAACTACAGCTCTTCATTTATTAAAATACCTATAGTCTAAAAATATCGGGTGATTACTTTTGCGCCACCTTGTATTGCGAAATTCTTCAAGACATGTTTTAAATGACATTGACTTGTTATTAATTAAAGTTGCCCTTATAATAGGTTATTCCAATAAAAATGTGTATAATGCTGTTAAGACTAAAAGTGCCGACAAACACACAAAGAAATTCCCTACATTTCCTGTTTTTTTTTCACCCGAGCAAACTCATCAACTCATCAATAAATTTCAAATTTTTCAGAATAACTTTTAACCACAAATTCCAATAATTATAAATTTTGCGTTTAATAATTAAAAAAAAAAGATGTTGAGATTATCGCTGGGATAATTGTTAAAATAATCAGTGTTTGATAACACAATATTTGATTGATTTAGAACAGGAACACAAACGATTATTGTTGTGCACTGAACTGTACTGAAGTGTAAGGAACAATGACCTTTTATTTGATCAAATAAGTTTAAATTGAACGGAATAAACGAAACGGTTAAACAATTCAAATTAACCTTAAGCAGGCATTAGAATTGTGAGTGGGCATGACATGATTTTCACGCTTAATCACTTGTTTACACAAGAAAGCTGTTTGGCAGCTGTGCCAAACTTATAAAATTCTTTCAGTGTAGAGATGGCAACACAAATTGATTTATGAAATGAGAACTGTTTTTTATTTCATGGTGATGTTGATACACAGATACACAATGATGCTCTTAGTTGTGGCGTTGTGTTGCTAAAGTGTGACTTTTTGCACAGATAAATAGATTTAAAATTGCTTATACACTAATTGAATACAATGCCAAATTCTTATTGGTCACACGGAAAAAAGCGGAGAGATGTGAACACAAAGGAAAGTATAAATAAACACTACTTAAGTTAAGTTTAACAAAACAAATTAACATTTTCAATTGTACGAAAAAAATAATAAAAAAATTGAAAATGCACTCAAAAGCAATTCAAGATTAAGAAGGCAACAAAAATAAATAGTGATATATATCAGAGACAGAGAAAAATATATTATGCATAAAAATGAGGCATTTAAAAAATATATGAATTTAATCAGTCAATGATGACAACGTTATGAAGAACTGGATAAGCGGAACAATTGTCCTTTATCAAGATGCCTAACAGATGAATGACATTTACTACTGTCACCGCTGTCTAAATCTGCGAGAGTTTTGTAAGAGATTCAAGAAATTATACTGGAATTTCTTTTCATCTATTAAAAACTCGTGAACGTGTCGACAAGCATAATAATTGTGAATATCGTCTTTTATACTCATTACATGGCTGCATGAAAGATATTGTGCTCTTAACCTCAAGTTACGACTAATTAAAGGCCACATAAGAGACGTCATCCTTCAACAGAGCAAATTCACGACAAAATAAATTATGCTATCTTCTAAGAAACGCTGTACAAAAGTAACTATAATGTTGAAAATTGCCCCCGAACAATATCTTAGCACTATTTATAACGTGACGACAATTTTCCGATACAAACTTCTGTAGTTACACTGGTATAATGTAATGAGATAGAAGCTATTTCACGCCTGTTTTCTGGTATACTTAGAATATATATTCTCAGTATACTCATACTTTTTTCAGGAGAGGGTGAAGAATCTTAACTGGGACAGTAGGGCATCCAACTCTTCTGACTCACTAGGGTTTTTGTGGTAGAGTGGGGAATGTGTTGCACTTTTTTATCGCTACTGCATTGTATTTTGCTCCTACTCCTCTTACTCCGGAAACTCTAGTCTTTTTGCGTAATATCTGTTTATAGTCTAAGTTCACCTATATGGGGTCGATTGGTCAGCTAGTCACACAGCGAATTACAGAGAGAATTTGTTGGTCCCACCCACAGACATATTGCCCGTTTCGTACAATTTAGGAAGCAATTTGAGCGCTGAAGTCGGATGTATGAGTATCTTCCTTAAGCTTTCCTTTTCTAACATAAAGAGACTCACTGTCAATATGCTGAAGTACCTCACTAAATCCTTTCTAACTTAATCTAATCACTCATTTTCAATGTGACCTAAGACGCCGTTTAGTTCACTTCAAATTGGCAACTTCCAGACATCATCCCTGCATTGTTTATTATCTTTCGTATTCTAGTATGCGTGGCCGTCGTGCAGTCATTGTCATCTGGGTATTGTTATTTATTGTTAGAAACTCACACCTCAATGCAAGTTATAATGACATGTCTAAGTGGATCTCTTGGTTGTAATTGGAATAAAAAAAAAAATACATAAAAAGATGTGATAAATGTAAACAAATTATCATGTTTGTATTCGCAAATTGTGTTACAAAACTAAAACGTTTGAGGGCATCATCAGATGCATCAAGTTGCATGTAACGAATTAAAAATTAAGTTTTAACAATGGAAAAAGTTGTCATTAGGTCTTAAAAGTAGTTGTTGTATGGCTTTCATTTCAGGCTTGGTTGTTATTGTAAGTTTTTTTTTGTCTAGGACTTTATTAAGATGATACTTTGGGGGGAAGCTGATTTCGCGTTTTTAATACTTTTTTTCTGAAGAAACCACTGATAATGCTGGGAAGAGTGATCCAAGATAAATGCTAATTCCGTTACTCAAGCAGGCAACAAGAAAAAGATTATGCTCTGTCTGATGTTTTTCAAGTCACACCAAATTCAAATGTGTGGCAAGTGATTCGATTTTCGTAACTAAATAAGAGAAATATTAAAAAAAAACTAACCTTTATGTCTCTGCCAAAGTTCATCATTTTATTTTTATTGATATTGAAATGTATACTAAAGCGAAATCGAAGTTTTTGTTGGCCGAGGGGAAAATAATTGATTCTATTTTTGTAAATACGCCCCAGACTTAAATTCTACTGTGAATGAAGGAAAAAAAAATTTTACCAAAAAAAAAGCTTTTCACGCGTGTTGGCCAGAATAGGACTTTAATATCGGCAGCATATAAAGTTATTAACAAGACAACAACAATTGAGGAGAAAACCAAAACAACAGTAAAAGCAAGTAGAAGATAAGCAAATATAATTTTACAATGAAGGGCTAAAAACGAAGGCGAATAAAGGAACGAAAAGTTAGAAGGAAACGAAAACGAAATTATAAAAGAAAATTAAGAAAACACAAAGACGACTTTTAGTAAATCAATGACAAGAAAACGGATATGAAATTTTGTTAAAGTTGCTTTTAAGACAATCATAAAATTTAAATTATGCCTTAACTTTCCAACAAGAATTATCATAAATATATTTATATTACAATTTTTTATGAGCAATAAAGTTATGACCTGGGGTGTTTTAGTAGAACAGGGAGATTTTGTTGTACTCAATTTGTAACCCATTTTGATATTGTTATGTAATTTTAAAGAACAAGTTTATGTGAATTACACACACATACACCCAAACACACCACAGCAAAAAGCTGGAGAACAAAGTTGACCTTTTGTTTAAAAATTTTGATAAAATGGTTTTCTTATTGTTAAAAATTAACAAAATTTTAATTTTCTTACCTTGTTGAACGGTTAAAACTAGAAGCATAACTGAAGCCAGGATTAAAGACGGCATATTGTACATTTTTACTATTATTGTTGTTGTATTTTCAAATTATATAATTCGTGGGTGTTTTCGTTTGAGTTACAATTCTTTAAAGAAAAACTTTTCAGAATAGATAATTAAAATATATTTTTTATATATTTCTTTTTGTTTTTGGCACGTTTTTAAATATATTAATTAATATGTTACGTTTTGAATTTAAAATTTAGTTTTGCAATATACCAAATGCACTTTTGCAAATGTAATATTTTCAATAAAAACTGACTTTTTATAATCCTTCTGAGGCGTTCAAAACATATATATGTTTATCAAATTTTAAACACTTTCACAAAAGTTTTAGTTTGCAATATTGTCACATAAAATATTTGAAAAAAATTCCAAACGCTGCTGTAGAACCGAATGGTTGTTGTTTGTTATCTGCTAAATGCTGGTATTTATTACTAAAGACTTATTATTAATTATTTTTTCAAACCGCCGATCTATGTGAGATGTTCAAATGGCAAAGTGAAATAAGTTCGAATGAAATTTCTCCAATTGCCCTATTGAGCACTTACATAAATATACTACAGCAGTTGCCGTAGTAGCAGCAGCAGCACTAACACGACCATAGAAAAGTATTAGATTTGACTCACAACAATCTCCGCAGAATTCGTATTCATTCACGTTTGTTTTAGTCTCTTTTCAGTGAGAGCACAAGGCTACAAAGAAATACGCGAAACTTTAAGGAAAAGCTTTTTTGTTTACTTCAGCCAACCAACGCTGGTATGTGGTGTTTGCAACTGTTAGTAATTCAAGTTTTAAAGAACTTAATAATGGCCAGAAATATAGCAAACGCCAGAAAAGAAGCGTTCAGGAACGCTATATCAAAAATACAAATTCTATCCTATTCTAAGTGGCATAATAGCGATCAGAAACAGAAGCATAAGCATAAGCTTTAGGGCCTGCCTAAATTTTCAACGACAGCAAATTAAAAACGGAACTAATCGAGCGATACGGGAACTTGGCAAATTGTCTCCAAATCAGTTTTGTGACCATTAAAATGCTGGCTGGCGAACGTTAACATTCGAGTTTCTCCAATAATTTAATCATCTGACAGGATAACCCGCAATAATGGGAATATTATTTAGTTTTTACTATTGGAATGTATGTATATGTATGATGACTAGGCCAAATAACACCAATATGCTACTTTTTTTCTACTCTAATGTCGTCCTGTACAAAATTTATTTTGCCCACTTAAAGCCAAAAATGTACATGCAGACTTGCGAAAGCTTTTTGTTTCAATGAGTGCAAGTCTCTTGGGACTGAGAGCTTAAACTTTTGCACCACTTGCCTACATTTCAATTGTGTGTCATACTTTTCTTTGTATCCCTGTTACAACATCCTGTGTGTGTGTGTACATGTGCTGTTCTTTTATTGTACCATGCTTTTACAAGTATTCGCATTTGCCGTTTTAATTGGTAACCCATTAAAAATCTCTTCTACATTTTAGTCTCTCTGGTTTCTTGATGATGTTGGCTGTGTATGTATGTATGTGTGTGTGTGCGTACTTCGCTTTTGTGTGCACCCACTAGTGAGTGAGTAGTTGTTGCTGTGGCATTTCATTTGTGTCGTTTTTGATTTGTCGTGATTCCAAAATGCTCAATGTAAGTCACTGGCCCAAGTTGAGGTTATTAGCGTTTGTATATTTAATATGTACCTACATGCAAACATACATACATATGTATGTATGGCTGTGTGTAGTTAGATATGTAAGCATGTGTGAATGTATGTAAGTATGTATGTACATATATGTATATGTGCGTTTTGTGTTGTATGTTTTGTACTTAATACATGCATATGTATGTATGTATTCATGTGAGTGTTATTGCTTAAATTTTTTTCGCATGTTGTGTTTTGTTTGCTCATCTCTTTTAAATGTCAAACTGACATTGTATATTTATTTTATATTTGTGTCGGTTGTTTTGTTTTCTTAGTTTTTCGTTTGATTTCATTGTCATAATTCGATTTGATTGAAGATATCGTATGTAGCTGATGGATATTTTTGGTCGTAACAATGAAAGTAATCATGTAGACAAAGAAAGGTTTCCAAATTTCAAAAACTGCGACAAAAACATGACATTTTGTCTACAAAGCAGCTGTTTATTTTAGTCAATAATAGTTGATATGAAATAAAGCTTTTTTTTAAGTACAAAAGGAATTTATTTGAAGCCTTCTTCAGAGAGTGGCATAAGAAAAGATAACCATACAAACTATGCGTTATTTTCATCAAAGTGAACTTGCGTTTGACTTTTGCGTTTGACTTTGTTAAATTAATACATGTAAACTTTCTCAAAAATGGTAATCTTGGCCCAAAATAAGTAAATTTAATTTAATCGCGAGATAATGTTACAAATTTAGCACTTGATTGAAGTAATAAGTACTAAGAAAAGAGTTTTGTATAAGAATCGATACTAAGTAAGTCTTTAAATGTATTTTTGTTTGCCAAAAATTTAAAAAAAAAATCAACATGATCATATTGTGGAATAACATAACAATTTGTGGCGTTTTCAGTATTTTTTATGAATACTTTTGTGCAATACTGTTATGAGTTTCAATTAAGGGTGAACCCTTCAAAGTGACCCACAACTTAAAGCAATTTATTCCATAAAAATGATCGGAATAGTACAATATTTTAAAAAATCGCGAAACACAAGAGTTAAAAAAAATTGGGCAAGCACTAAAAATTCCAAAATGCGTTTCACGAGGTACGTTCCGTTCTAAGACTCTTCATAATATAATTGTAATATATATATTTCCCTTCTTTTGAACTTTGGTAAAATAAGCATTAACATCTAATTAAACAGCTTTATTTTGTTTTGGCACATTTGACTTGTTTTCATGGAAACCCCTATACATTTACCTGTGAATAGAGGCATAATTGCTTAAAATATTCAACTACTAAAGCGATAATTTTTTTTTATCGAAAAAAAAAAAACATTTTGCTATGACTTTGATCCGATTTTCTTACTGTAATTCCAATTCGTTTAATTGTACATGACAACCGGTAATTTATGTATGTCTACATTAAAACTCTTGATTTTATTAAATTTTTCTTAATTAATGTCTGGTCTGAATTTTATCTTCATTGTAAAAAAAATAATTAATTAAGCCTTTTACTTACAAGTAATTTATCTTTACAATTGCAGTATCTAGTCTACATACACATTTAAATTTGTTTCCCTCTTCCTTACTTAATCCCCATGTCATGACAATTTAATATATGAACGCCAACAGCAAGTCAAAGCAACTACTCAAACAATTGCCATGAATGGAGCAGACTTGAAAACGGTGGAAGAATATCAATTAATATAAATCATAAATTTCCTGATGTATTTATTTCAAGATACTTGTTGCAATGATAATTGACTGCAAGTCAGATATAATTTCAACTTTTATTTACTTTTCTCTTAGAATATTTCGCAACACAGTTTAATACATTTTGTATAGTAAAATGTGTTCGCATTTTAAGCCGTATAACGTTATGACGCTGCCGGGTAAAACAGTGGTATTTAATAAATCACAACAATTAAAAGTATAATTAATACATACAAATTTGCTTAAAATGTTCCCAGCTGGCATTGTGTTCATAATCGGATTTTTCTGGGAATTAGCAGCCTGTATATCTAACCAAAAAGGATAGCGCTCACTAATGTTGGCCATCTCGAACCAAATCATGCCTTCGGCCAGCCCCGAATTTTGTTGTCAATAAAATTTTTAGTTCTTAGAACAACTTGCTCTTGAGTGAGTCCATTGAATGTGGCAGGCATGAGATTGCGACAAATTAGTTCGCAGATTAAAAAGCGTTTCTTTGCTCTATTACTTACATATGTACGTACTTAAGTTCTTTGAAATCTTACGGCGCGCAATCAATTGCAGCAATTTTCAATTTTGTTATAAAACAGTACATGTTTGTATGTACGAGTCTGTATCTACATATATACATATGTATTTATTGTGGCTGTGTGCTCTCCTCAGCCCAAATAATAAGGGCATAAATTCATGCGCACATGCATATAGTATACCTACATACATACGTACATGTATGTACATACATATATGTTTAAATTAGTACATAGTCCTAAATAGTTCAGAATTGTGAGCCATGTTAGGTTAAAAAAAAATTTAAATTGAATCTTAAGTTTATATTTAGAATTTTTCCATTTAAGTGCGAAATTTAATTTTAGCACTTAAGTGTTTGAAGAAAAGAAGCGGTACTGCAGACACTTTGGAATGAGCGAAGAATGCACACCAAGAGAAATATGCCGATTTAAAAATTTTCCCCTAAAGATTCCCCTTGTAATAAAGTATTTTTTTTTGGAATTTCGGAATATAATATTTTTGGTGTTTTTTTTTGCAGGCATTAATATATTTATTTTTGTTTATCTATATTCTTGTGGTTGATTTTGGCCTTATTGATTAAATGGGGCAGGGGCATGCAATGCCGCTACATCCGGATTACGTTGTATGCTAATAAAAATAATAAGTGGCATTTCCGAATTGAGTTCGTGAAAATTGTCATAAACGTTATAAATGGTAAAATTTTTCATCACACTCAGTATTCGTCGGCGAAGTGTGAAAATATATCAACATTTTTTTCATAGAAAATGGAAATTTTGAAAAGTCAGGCATGTGAAAATCAAAAATTTTTTTAATTGAAAATGGAAATTTTACAGTTCATGCTGTCTACACATTCGAGCAGGAATTGTAGACAATGTGTGCGATTACAAAAGAATCGACAGCACTGCTGGAATCCATCAAAAAAGCTTTAATGAGCTTATCTTCCACAAAGTGTTGAAGGAAAAACAAAACGCAGACAACTTTTCGCTCTAAACAATGCTTTCTAAAAGCCTATTCTAAAGCTTTTTACATTACGTTTAATATCGATTGATATATTCGGCATAACGAAAACAAACGTATGTATGTATGTACGTGAAAGGGAAATTTCCCATCAAAATGGTGATTTTAAACGAAAGTGCAACAAATTACCAAGTGCATTCGAATAAAACCGTAAGAACTACAAACAGATTGTAAAATGGTGGACAACAGTGATAAATTTTGTGGACAAATACATACATACACATGTATGTATGTATGTACATATATTTATGTACATAATGTCTTCTTTTATTCAGGAGTGCAGTTGTGCATTTATTTTGTCTCTGTACTTTAACATACATAAATATACCTACATACATACATGTATGTACATGCAAGTGCGCTCATATCTGTACATACAGATATACATACACACATACATAAATACATATATGTATACACATAAATAAATACATAGATGTACATGCATATGTATGTATGTATGTATGTATGCAGAGTCTATATAGATGTAATATAAAAGTAGATACCTAAAAAATCATAAAGTTGTATAAATAACAATTAAATACCAAGTTTGGTAGCACTGACTTGATGACGTAAGAGATACAAGAACAATAGTGGGTTTGTTAAAACCAGTTTTTTCACGTTTAAACAAAAAAAAAGCAACATCAAAAAGAACAAAGTGTGTGCACGAAGAATATTTTACAGTTTGCTCTAATAACATTCACTGCTACTCCACATATTAAAAAACAAGAATAATACTCTGCTTCGTTATTTATATTGAAAATTATTTTTTATCAATACGTGATTAATATTTACGTTTTTCCGCTACACAAGAATAAAATATTGAAACATTTTTCGCCAGCATTCTTTATTTGCCTTCAAGTTAACAGAAAGCGATAAAATTGCTATATTTGTTTTAATAAACTTAATGTAATTAATACGTAGTTAATTATTGCAAATAAATCAAAAATTAAAATTCGTATTGAATGGGTAAACTAATAGAAAGCGATTTAGTATTTACACATGAAAGAACAGTTCATTGAAAGAGTTAAATCAAGAACTTTAACTTGGTATGTTTCTTATAAAAATAACATTTAGGTTATGTCTTAAAGTGTGTACAGAAGGTTGTCAGATCTTAAAGAATTATCAGTAAAATATGCCTAAAAATATCTGAGGATGTATAACAACAGATCTGGCCATATAATAGGCTGACAAACGTATGAACTGATCATTTTTCTTGGCAGAAAAATTTATTGTCAGACATAAAGTTATAAGGGGTTTTGGCAAACGTCAAATTATCAGCTCAATTTTTCATTGCCGGCATATAGTCAGATCCTACAATATATTAAGGCCTGGTGTGTTTATAGAACTATTTTCTTAACAAAACGGCGTCGTTTTAATGCATCGGGTTATTGGATTATTTTTATTTTAAGTAAATTGATTAATTTTTATTGTGTTTTAAATTAACTGGCTAAAGTTTGAGGCTGTTCTAAATAAATAGTTTATTTAATGGATTAAATGGTTAATTTTATTGTACATGTAATTTTACTAGATGAAATGAGTTATTCAAAACTATTTAAATGAATCTGTTACTTTGTCGTGCTCTTTTAAGTGATTAATGCTATTCCAGATATTGGAACCAGAACATTTTTCGATCTTTCACTTGTCGCACTTTTAGGCAACCCCTCGATTAATGTTTTATGATTGTAAATTTTGCAGTGCGTATGCAAATATGAAACTTTCTTCAATGCATGTTATTAAAGACAGCAAAAAATACTTGAATAAATATATTTTTCCATGTTGTGTTGTGGTCTGGTATTGAATTGTTTGAATAAATTGCGTTTTGTGTTTCCAATATGTACAAGTTCAGCTGTGATTTAACTCATCAATAATCAAACATTGTCATTCAAACTCCCCACTTTACCTGGCCCATCTGCATTCCTTGTATCTTGTAAATAAACTGAATATTAATCGATTTTAGTTTCAAAGTTGAATATTAAAAAAATTAACAACGGCACGATTATTAAATACATTTGAATATTAAATGTCCGTACGTGTATTAAAACCAGTTTTACATTTTTTTTTCAAACTTCCTACATTTACACGTCTAACCTTGTTTACGATGTGACATGTGACTTTAATCCAACAAATAGTACTAGTAGTGAAATAAAAACCTTACGATATGTTAGTATTTTATTAAAATGAATTTTTGGTACTGAAATAAAATGAATTTGCATTGGTACTTTGGGAAGAGTCCAATGCAAATTAGAAATCTCTGTGTTTGTTACTGCAAAGGGTAAGTAAAAAATACAGAAAGTACCAAAACAAGCTTTTCATCTTTTTGTTGTAGAGGTGTAAATATTAAAAAATCAAACACATGCGCAACATTAATCACCCTATCGCGATATGCTATAACTTTTGTAAGTGGAGGCAAATGTCAAAACAATTATTTTATGCGTTTGTATAGTACAGCGATTCGTGTCTTCTTGACACATACGTACATACATATATTGTATTTCAAAAGTGTTAAACTGGCATTTACCAGCACTTGCAAAAATTATAGCATCTTCCGATATTTGGTTGAGTAGAAAATATTTTTTCAAGATCTCCACAAAATTGTCAGGCTTTTGTGGAAAATGTATGTAAATATTTAAATATGTATGTATGTACATAAATGTTCAAAACATTTTGAAGATATATCAAGCTTTCTTGCTATGCGAGTACAGCACTCTAAAATTGTTGGGCATTCCCTTTTTAAATCAAAATAATATAGAATAATTTGTAGTTTATTAATTGTGTTATATTTCAATATATTTTTGTTACCTTTTTTGCATAGTGTAATTTAAGATGTTTTCTTCGAGTGTACTATTCCGTTGAGAACTCATTTAAACAAGACTTATTTGTTTCGAACCGGTTTGAACCCCACCCAACAGGTTTCAAACAGGTTGTTTTCAGAACTTCTGCACTTGAAAGGAAGAGAATAGAACGCACAAATATTGTGTTAGTGGTTTCATATTGATTATGATATTCGCGCGAAAAGCATCATTTAATAAAACTTTCGAATTAAGCAAAAAGAAGACAAGCATCGTTCTTATCAAGCGACTGATTATCGATGCTTTAAAAACGCAGTATTAAATAAGTAAATACTTAACACATTATTAGATTAACGCATGAAATCTTTACAATGAACATGAACAGTTTATTAAGAATTACATACATATGTAAATACATTAAACAGTTCTGCAAGCTGCTGCTGTGTGCTGTTGCGTTGCTTGTTTGCCGGTGTGTTTGCTACGTGTCAGTCTTTATGAAGCATCTTTAATCCGTTTACCTGTCGTAAGAACTGGCCATAAATTTTGTACGGCTGTATTTTGTATGACCAAACAGACAAGTACAATAATTTCTCTCAATTGTTTGTCAACAAACGAATCCATACATTGCGGATTTGCGGTCTATTATCGAAAAAATCACCAGTTTTTTTTTTTTTATAATTTTGCCATACAATTTGTTTACCATTTTCTTTGCCATATTTGGCACAACTTAGCATATAGTTCTATGTGTTAATCCAAGTAAAAAATTTGTTCTCGGCTGTAAGCTGCCACTAGACAAAACGTCAATGTGGTGGCAAAACTGCAGTATGGTTGGCATAGAGGTCGACATATGACCAGAAATACTTATTTAGAGTAGAACGTCATGTGACAGTCGACGAACGTCTTTTAAATTTATGAACGTTTATTTACTTCTCAACTTGCTTAACTTCGGGCAATGGAAAAGGATGGCTCTTGCCACAAAAATATTTCTTCTTATGGTGATTAAATTAATAATAATTAAAAGTTTTCTAATTTTTTTTTACAATTTATTATGAGTTTCTTTATTTTTAGAGAATTTTTCGAATTCATTCGATTTAGGTGAACTGGTTATTTTGTTATTTAAACGTTAAACAAGTTTCAAAGACGGAATATTTAATTCAGCAGTTAAGCAGTTTCTTTTGCTAACTAATATGAACAAAAAAAATATTTAACAGATTCTATTATAGAGAATTTTAATTAACAACAATATGTCGAAATCGGATATACTCGTATTCTATTGGAAGAAAATATAATTAATATACATACATATGTATTTGTTTACAAATAGAAACCTGTTAATGAAAAAACAGAGAGCTTGTGCTATAAACTTTAAAAAAAACTTGTAAAACTTATAAGCAATTAACGTAATCGATATGTGAGCACTAAATACTAATTTAGTTAATAAAATTTGTTTATTTAAAATTTTATTTTAATATAACTTAAGCTAATTTCTTTTTTAGGATTAAAGGTGAAACATTTAATTTGAAATTCTTTTCCATTCAAAAGAAATTATTGCTCATGATGCACTTTCTTTTACACTAATCAGAGTATTTATTTATTGGTTCAGTTGCCATTTTGTTATCCTCAGTTTTTTTAATTAACAGCTTGATTTAGAGTTTGAACTCTAAACGCACCGATTTATTGTATATAGTGTTCCCATTAAACCAGTTCATTTTGTGTTACATTTTTGGGTAATTGTTTAATTTTTCATTCTATTCTAAATATTCTGAGTTTCAGCTATAATTTTATGCTACTCGAAATAAAGTACATAAATGTCCTAAGTTTGTTAAGGACAGTTTCAGTGTTGATGACATTCTTAATCATAATATTCTTAACCGATTCGTTTCAATAGCTGCCGTTAAAAGCCCATTATTATTTCCCAATTATTTTGGTTATTAAAAGCAATTATTCTAAAGGAACCGGTTCACATATTACTCGGTTATAAATGTAACGTTGTACGTTTCTTGTTATTACAAAACAACTGGTTAAATTTTCATGGAACTCCCGAGCAACCAGTTCACATTTCCTTATAATTTCCCATAATGTTCTTAAGAAACTGTTTGTTTAAGTTCATAACTTGCTAATTTTGCGTATGTGTAGATGTATGTATATAGAATTGATTTTTTTTTTGTGTGGAGATTTTAATAGTACTTTGCTGATTCCAGTAAATCGGTTATCATACAGTTCAAAGCAACGAGAAGTACTTCTGATGATTACGTTAGTGTCTACGCATGAATGTGCAAAAAAAAAATTATAGTCAATAATCTGGGAGATAGTGTATGCGGAAAATAATTGACAGTGCACTACAATTATTGAAATACACTTCCGGTTGGGATTGAGACATCAGGGCTTCATTGTTTTATTTTTAACAGGAGATCTTTCATAATTCAAAGTTCGGTGATACGCTTCAGCATGGGTGTGTACATGTGTGCATTATTAAATGCAGCCTTACTCCTCCTCAAAAGCTTTATATTAATCTATTCAAGTTATTTCTGTTCTTCTTGCTGTCTTTAATATAATAATTTAAAGAAAACAAATTTGCCTCTCTTTTTTAATTAACAAATTTTTAATTGTTTAATTGCTGCTGCCGTGACTCAAACATTGCTGGCAGATAAATACTTAGCGAAGGAGATACGCACGTCCATATGTATGTACGATTGTGTATGTGTGTGTGCATATGTAAATCGAGCAAATAATTTTGATTTTAAGACAAATTGATATTATCTGGTTTAAACCAAAAAATACATACATACATAAGAAAGCAGAGCGTTTCGTAGTTTATGTTTGTAGCAGTGATTTCAGAACAAACACTGACATAGAAAGGAAGTTAATTAAAGCAGAATGAAGCGGCTGGAACAACCAAATGACAAATGACAGTTCTGTGTGTGTGTATGTGTAAGAATAAACAAAGTAATTAAAATAAACATGTAAGAAAAGAAGAAGAAGAAGAAACGAATGCAACAATTTCCTAAGACAAAATAAATTATATTACATATGTACATAAATACATACATATATATAAATACTATATTTATTATTTTCAAATTGTTTTATACAGAATCCAGTTTTTTCTTAATTTGTTTTGGAAAATTCTTCGAAAAACTCTCTCAGCTAAATGCTTTGAAGTGAAAACCACCTCTTCACATCACATACTTCTATTAAATTTTAAAGAAATTGTTGTTAATTTTAAAAATTTAACTCAATTAGTGCACTATTAACTAGTTTAGTGGCGGACTTCTCTTTGTTTTGTTTTTATTAATTTCTTTTTTTTTTTTTTTGGTGTAGAATTTAATTTCTCTTTTTCTCTGGTAGCTTTAAAGCGCACTCTTCTTGGTCACTCTCTGGTTTAACACGATCTTTTTGCTTCGAGTTGATTTTTTCTGTCTCTGGTGGGTTTTTTTTTATTGGTTTTTCGTTTTTCGTTATTTATTTTATATTTTTTCTGTTTGAAAATATAAATTTTTCAAAATTCAGATTCATCTGAACTGTTCAGCTGTTAAGTCGTGCTCGTCGTTTACCGTTGGTTGTGGCCGTTCGTTTATTGTTCAAATACATTGTTGTTTTTTTCATTACAAACTGAGTTTGTGCAGTTGTGTTACTTCTTCGTTTGCATCTTTTGAACTTCTGTGTAACTGCTAATAAAAAAGGAAAATGTTTTAAAGTTTAATGCACGTAGTTTGAGATTTAAATTTTTGTGTTCAGTGACAACAACAACAGCAATAATAAATGATAGTTTAAGTTATAAAATTAAGAAAATTACGGAACAAAGTATTGGCGTTGGCGTTGGATTCAATTAAAATTCATAAAAAGTACGTTGACAGCATTTTAAATTTACACTTGTTAAGGCGTTTTCTGTTCCTTTGATTTGCTGGTAAGTTTGTGCTGCTAAAATTTGCATTGAACATTTTTTGCCTCGTATCGTTACACTATATTTTTTATTTTGTTAGTAAAGTTTTGAGTTTCAAAGAATTTTGAAACTTCTAAAGTTTTTTTTTTTTGTAAAATCTAAAGAAGTTTCTTAATTTTAAAGTTTGTTGTGACTTTTAGATGCAGTTTTCAAAATTTTTAGGGTTTTTAAATAACTTTTTGTTAAGAAATAATACGGGAGCATATACTTACATATATATGTATGTATGTACGTATATAAAAGTTAAGAGAATCGGCATTTTAATCATTTATTTGTACGTACATACTTACATCCAGAAAAACATGTTGTTGGCGCCATAAAAAAGCCGTAGCAAAATGATTATATCTGCATATATTAATTCTTAATATTTTGAAGCTCAGGTAAAATTTTCTGCCATGTATTCTTTTTTAAAAAGGATTCGTTTTTTGATTTGTAAAACATGCCTATATAAAATTTCTAATAAAATAAAACCTGAATTTATTTAAAATAGTTACAAAACTTCTTTTTAGTTTCATATTAATTTAAAACTATTTCATGTCAATACCAAATGTTTTAATAACGTCATGTCAAGATCAAATTTTTTAATAATAAATTGACGTTCATGTTTCTTCTGAGTTACTATTTTGAATTTTCCACTGCGTTCCAAATTTCTGAAAATTTTGCTCCTTTGCCTTTTAGGGTTCTGCCATCTGCCACAGTTCATAACTTATAGGTACTTTTTTTTAGCCAAAGAATATGTATGAACACAGTTTCAAATACCGCAGTATATACAATACATAAACCAGTCTATAACTTTCTAGTGTGTGAAGTTATTCGGTAAAGAATTTTTAAATCGTATTTGCAAGCGACCAAATTTAATTGCCTTTGAATTCGGGTGCCATAAAGAAACTTTTTCTTCTCGGAAATGTTAATAAGATTTTTGTAAGATATTTTGCCACAATATTTAAACGTATACAGACAATAACTAATATTTAATATTTTGTATTTTGTTAAAAAAATTGCATTTTTTTTCTATTCGTCAATGTGTTTTAACAAATAAACAATTTGTTATTGTATGAAAGATGTGATTGTCAGCAGGTTTCAACGACAGTGTAGTTTCGGTTTCAAATCTCGCCAGATAAGCACAAAAAACAAATTTATTGCATTAAACAATTCACTCGCCTTTTACTGTGTTACTTGGTTTTGTTTGTTGTTTCTTTGTTAATGAATTCGTTTCTTTCATTAACATAAAAAAGAACTAAAAATAAAATGAGCGCAAAAAATTTAATTTTCTAGGGTGTAGAAAAATTTTATTTAAATTTATATTTATAATTGGGGGGGAAATATTTTCCTCAATATAGTAAAAGTTGAGTCAAGCAATGAAAAGTAAAACATTAGGCAGGGTCACGTTTGAGATTTTGAAATTTGTAATATACATATTTATGTACATACATACATATATGTATGTAAAATGAATATAATATGTACATCATGTATTCTTGGCGTAGGCAATTATAAACTCAGGCGCATCTGCACTGGAATTTATTTTTCAAATAGAACTCTCTCAAAAAATTTAAAAAAAAAATCATCTTGTTAAAAACTGGTCCGTTGTTGGTTTAAAATTGCACTTGAAATCTTTAAAAAAAAAGTAGACAAAAGTAAAGAAAAAATGGAATTTATTTTAAAAAGCACCAATTTTGAACAGATTCAAAATATAGTTCCTTGACTTTAAAATATGCAGTAATTATTGTTTAATCAACTCTTTGGTTTTAGTGTGGAGCACAAAGTGAACTTAAGGTTCAAATCCTAACCGAAATATTTATGTATGTACGAAAATAAAACATGAAAAAGAAATATTAAAATATCCCAATTTCTTTTTTTTTGTTTATAAAATATTATCAAAATAGGGAAAAAGGTCATAAACATCAAAAGTTTTGACTGAAAATCGTGTTCAAGGGCAAAAAGATAAGAGCTGCACATGTTCTATGAGATACTGCACTTGCAGAGAACTGATAAGCTTTAATATTTCTTTTAAATTGAAACCCAAACTTTTATCTACACATTTCATAGTTTAAATATTATATATAATTTATAGTATACCGTTACCTGAAATGCAAAAGGGCGTAACAACATATTTCAAAATTTTACAGGAGAGACAAAAAACTCCAAAAAATCAAAGATTACGAAGCTGGTGTTGCAATTTCTTCAGTACAGCATTAAATTGCGATGATGCATTTATTTCGTAGAAAAAAAAAATTTCTTTAATCGTCATTTTTATTAGATGTGGGTTGCGCCCTTTTGGTTTAAGAAAAAACCAACTTTGTTGTTACGACCTTTTGATTTTCTTTAATAAAATGGTTGTTATTGACAGTAGGGCTGTAAAAATGTAGGAGGACATGTAATTCGATTTGCTCTACAATAATAAATGGAAAAACCCATTTTGAATTTTTTGGTTGTTACGCCCTTTTGCATTTCAGGTAACGATACATACTTATGTACATATACATATATGCTTAAATTAGAAAACTTTCAGTTCAATTAATTACATCCAGTGTAGGAAATATTTACAAAATAATCATGTGCTTGAATCAGAACAATTCCCGGCTTCCTTGTTATTTCTCTTTTAAAGTTGCCATTCTCGTTTTGATTTGCTTTCAAATTCTAAATTCTTTCACGGTTTTATATTTTATTTATGTATCTACATACATGTACGTACATCTACATATATGTATATCTAAATATATGTACATATGTATGTATGTATGTATTTCTGTATTTATTGATTACTTCCAAATAGTCTTGCGTTTTCCATAGTAAACTTTTTTCTTTATTTGTTATATATTTTTTTATCCAGAATTTTATCATCAAATTCAGCATCTCTGCATAAAATTCAAAATCTCTGAACAGGCACTTATTCTATGTTTGTGTGAGTAGCGGTTGTAATCCCTCAACCTTAAGCTCGTAACTGGTAGTAGAGAAAGCAGTGCATTTACAGGAACAATGCTGAAGAGGAAGTTGGCAACCAGCAAAATCCGTAACATTGTTCTTTGCTACTTTCGTAATTGCATATTAACTCTTCTTTATGCTATTGCTTAAACATTTTCACTTGTTTGTTAATTTTGCTTGATGGAGAACAGTTTTTGCGCCTTTCTAGAGCTTTGCACTTTTCTATGGCATAAAAGTATAAGGGATTGACAACTTAAACAGTAAAATATTTTTTTTCACTTGCAACAAACTTGTTAATTCAGAGTTTGTTGGCATTCTTGGCATGCAAATTTCTTCTTGAATGATTTTTACAAACAGCTGATATTTGTATAAAAATTTCAAGTTAAATTTGTATCGACACACTTTTCTGGTTTTATTAAATATTTTTTTTTGCTTTAATTTTATTCCAGATTAATTTGTGATGTAAACAATTCGTTGTGAGCAACTCGCACAACTGGAAAAAAAAAACACAAAATCAAAAGCTATACGAATAAAAAACGTATCTGTAAACACAGAGAGGCCACCCGTAAATTTGCACACACAAATTGGAGTTCAAATATTAGAAAATAACAATATAAAAATTATAATATAATTTATAAACAATGGCTGCCACTTCAACTATATCGTCGTCACTGCAGTACAATGCCACCAAAATGTTGCTGTGTTACACACTGATCGTTGCCTGTTTTACAAGTCAATTCTTATCAGGTAAATTTTTGTTATTACAATACTTTTTATTAACATTTAATAATAGATGTTACAAAATAAAACCGAGGTGTAGGAGAATGTGTGCGCTTGAACAAGGAACCAATTTTCGATTCATTGATTTTTTTATTGCACTTTCGAGTACAAGTGGAATTTGAGTGTGTGAGCGAGTGAGTGATGGCCGAGTGATACGTCTCTTCTATAAGTTTATGAAGAGATACGTCAGATTGTTTTCGAAGTGGTTTATTTACCAAAAAAAGAACTGTATTATATTTGCTTAACAAAATGTTTGATTCAATCAATAATTTTATTGTTATAGTAAATGGTTTACTGATAACATTTTTGATAAAATTAATTTGTTTGTTAAACGCTTGTTGATCGATTTTTTTAAACAAATTAACTTGATTCGCCAATGAATAAATGAACCAATAATCATAAAACTGATTTGTTTCAAACAATTATTTCCTATCAGTTCAATCATTTCAATAAAGCGATTGTTGTGTGTTTGTGCTTATCTGAATTCGACTGTAAAAATACATCTAAGGTAAACTTAATGTGCAACAGATTACAAATTCTTCTTTATTCCGTGACGAAAAACTTTTAAAAGGCTTTAAATATTTTGTTAATTTTTTTTTTTTATAAAACGTAACCCAACCGCAAGTAAATACAAGTTTGAAAATTAAAAAAAAACCTTTCGCACTTTCAACGCTCAAATTGTGTAACGTAAATACCTTTAAACACAAAAACTACTCAGAATCTAATTAGCATTTAAACAATATTCTCTACACAGCGAAAAAAAATGTCATGAATTTTATTATTTTTTATATGTATATTTTTTTTTTTTAATAAAAAGTTCTGAACAAATTGAAACCGCTAATGACATTGTTGGTCCGTACCAAATTACAGCCGTGTTAAAATCAATTCACAAAACAACAGCAAGAAATTACACTGAAATGAAAAGCATTCAGTTGGAAAACAATTTTCTACGTTTTTGAAGCAAAATGTGTAAAAGCAAAAAAAAAAAAAAATAATGGAAATTAAAATTAATTAATTAAATTAAAATCTATAAAATAATACAGGCGTTTTTCTAAGTAATTTAACGGCCCAGTTTGTTTTCGTTACATTCTTGTGTTTAGACGATTTTGCAATCGTGTGAAAACACAATAGTTTTTAATTGCTCAAATGTGTTTAAACGGCTTCCCCGCCTGCTTCAGCCGTCATCAGAACAATCGCTTTTTACGAGTATATATTTTTAAATATACAATAATTTAAGGTTTCGATTTTGTTTTTTCTTTTGTTATTTTAACAATCATTAAACATGCTAATTTTAGCACGTTCCATTAAATGAAATAATAAATTCATTTTTTATTTGGCTTTCATGCACTAAAAGCTCCAAATAAGCACGTGTTAAACATTTGAATAAATAGCAAATAACTTAAACACCAAAACAATAAACAAAATCTACAGACGGAACATCATTAAAAAAAAAAAAATTCAAGTCATCTGTGCATGGAGATGCATATCGCGTAGCGTTAATGTAGCCAGGTCCTACCTAAGTCGCTTTTTTCGAAGATTAGCCTTTCGACATGTCTCCAAAAATATTGCACAAAAATATGAAACCAAAAATATGATGATTTTGAAATTCAGCGAAATGCCTTCAGAGAGATACATTCACATACAAATTTTGCTGATTTAGCGAATTATTTGTCAACAAATAAGTTATTTTTTTTTAAATTTAGCTTTTTCCAAAAATATTTAGCTTCTAGCCAACAGCTTTATTATCTCAGTAAATACTTTTTGTTGAAAGTATAAAAATTTTTGATTGTGTTGCTTCTTTTTACACAAAAATATCAGTGGAGTTTGATTAGTACGTACTAGATAATATCAGGTGTTTCTTAATCTTGGAAAATTCGTATTATTGAAGTACAATTTTTGCTTTCTTTAAATGCCCGCTGCTTGCTGAAGTATGAGGTTCCATTTGTGATTGAAACCACTCTGGTATCCACTAGTTTTTTTTTTTTACTTGTCTAGTCCACAGTCTGCAGTGAAATTTCCGGGCATCTGCAGCAGCTGTTTTCTTATAAAGTGGTAAACGATTGACTTAGATAATTTATCTGGCAAATAAGTTTGATTTTTTTGCCAACATCCGGTATCAAAATTTTATTGTCACAAATATAGTTCATATCGGCATTTCTATGTATTAAATACTAGCAAACAATTTTCATTTTCTGCTTTAAAATAGCCGATAGGCAACACATTCGCCTTTCGCATTAATGAAAATTCGTGGAAACGAAGGTGCGTACTATTGGATGTCCAATGGATGGTGAAACAAGTTGTGAAACAATTTTACAGACTCGCTTTCATAAAAAACTCTAATTAAATTCATTAGAGTTAATCACGCAAAAAAAATTGCCTCCCCTTCCCTGTAAACAGTTTTAGCGCTTCTTTATGGCATAATAAATTATGCTGAAATAAAAATACGTTTTTGTCAAGGTATTTTCATTTGAAACCAAAAGTGTCCAAAAAAAAATGTAATAATTACGAAAATGAGTACAAAATGTTATACATTTTTATTATCGGGATATAGTCAGATACAAGTTGTTGTTTATGATAAAAAAAAAACAAATGCGTATCCGCGAATGTGGAAGATAAGAAAATATGATTTATTTTTATGTGAAGGCTGATAAATATTAGATAATCAGTATGTATGCAAATACAGTGGACATTCTATAGTACGCACTTTCGCTTGCACGAATTTCAAGTAGTAGAAATGACAAGCCTTTTTTTTGCAAACAATCAACGAATTGTTTAATATTCCAATAATACGAAAAGTGATGTTTTTGAACAGAATTTTTTATTGTTTATAAATGAATGATAACTTTGACATCATTCAAAAAAGTAGAATCAAATTTACCCCATTTGATGCCAACAAAATTTTTCGCTTTTCAAAAGTGAATTTTCTAGTGTTTAATTATTTTTACTTTTCATTATGAAAATGTAATTAAAATTTCTTTTTTTTGGAAATGAATTGACAGAATTTCTTGGGCATATTTTTGCACGTGGTTGCAGTGTTTCTACGCAGAAAAAAAAATTATGGCCGCTTCTGACGATTCAATTACGGCTTTTGTTGAATGCGAATATGTAAATGAGGGGTTTTCCTCACTCGAAAAGTTGTTTTTTTTATTGCAAAAAAATACTTCAGCACCGCATTTAATTGTTCGACAAAAATTGTTTCCCGAAACAATTTAACTAAATACTTGCTCGAAAGCAGCTTTTTGAGGAAAATCACAGTGCCTTTAATTTAAAAAAAATTTTTCTTTTGTTAAACATTTTCTATCAAATAATTCGCTGAATTAGGGAAATTTTTGTTTGAATACGAATCTGTAAAGGGATTTTCCTCGGTCAACAAGAACGTGTTATTAAATATTTTTATGTTTTTTTTTTTTTTTAATTCTCCAACAAACAGCTAATTTTTTCTGTGTATCGTATCAAATATGCGACTTTAATTAAAAATATTTATATTTATATGCAAAATGTTTCTTTTGCGCTTTCGCTGAAAACCCTGTCTTGTTTTGTTGCTGCCCAATGAACAGCTGCTAAGTGTAAACAATTGTTGTGGCACCAGCAAAAATGTAAAAAAAAAAATGTTGAACGATACCAAAAACGGCAGCAACTACAAAACTCGACAGCTGAGCGTTTCTAAGGCAAATACTCAACAGTTACGTTTTGGCAGCGCCACCGCTAACAACTGGGAAAGTTCGGAAGCCCCTATTCGAAACTCCTTTATTTTGAATGTTGTCTGATCTTCGCCTCATATTATTACATTTAAAATAATATCTAAACCTTAAGCGAAAAATGTCCATAAAATATTTACAAAATTAAATTAATTCTCGAGAAATTGCCCAAGTACTCCCCTCCCATGCAAAATTATGCAGCACAACATCATGCTTTTAACTTTCTGGTGGCGCCATGAAACAAAAGTTACACTAGTTGCTAAGATATTTACACTCAATTGCTTGACTCCTCTCCAGTTGGCATTTCATGCTTGCATTTGAAATCATTTACATGCCAATTAATTTTGACATTTTCGGATTCTTTGCCTGTCCTATTCAGGTTTCGCCATCATTAAGTTGTCATTTACTTGTCGTTAATTGAAATGAACAAGTATTTAAGTGTCAGCTGTGTTGAACGGACACTTAATGCCATTTCGATTATTTTCAATGTTTTTGATTTAAAGAAAACTAATTACAGTGGACGCTCAATAGTACGTTTCCACAAGTTTCCAGTAGGGCCAATGGCAAATTCTTGGCATTGACTAGTCTAAGCAGGAATTAAAAATTGTTTGCTGTTCCATAATACAAATGGCGGTATTTTTTTACCGAATGTTTTATGTGTGGCACAACAAGTGTCTTGTGCCTCGGGATTCAAAAATTAATTTACTAGATAAATTATCTAGAAAAACCATTTGCTCTTAAAAAAAATAAGGTCATAGTTCAGTAAGCAGTGGACATTTAATGGAAAAAAGAACAATTTTTATTCTCTAATACGAATTTTCAAAGATTACGGAAAAACCTGATATTATATAATTCGCACTATGCGACGTCCATTAGAAATATAGGCGCAATAGTTATTGTAACATACATATTGGCATGCAGAGATTTGGAGGAAATGGACACATATTATAACAATTTACAAGCAAAGAAAACCGAACAAAGTCCTATAGTCATTAATTTTATTTTATTTTTGTTTAATTCCACCGAAATCAGAAGGACAATTTGCTAATGTTGGCATTTCCTTTCTTTCCAGTCAATGCCATACGATGCCATCAGTGCAACTCGCACATTGAAGAGGACTGCAATAGTTTACGCTTGAGCACGCCGCGTGGACTACGCGACGATCAATTCCTTAAAGAATGTGAACAGCAACAGGAGCAACAAGCCTTCTGCCGCAAAACTGTGCTGAATATCGAAGTCAACGGAGAGCATCGTGTTGTGCGCGGCTGTGGTTGGCTTCGTGAGCGCAGCGGCGTTGGCAACAACAGCTGCTTCACGGCCGACAACGAGGGTTACAAGCAAATGATTTGCACATGTAATCATGATGGCTGCAACGGTAGTTCCGGATTGTTTGTCTCCAGATGGTCTGTACTGGCGTTGACCGCTGTCAGTGTGGCTGTGGCTGCACTATTGCAGAGAAATTAAAGGCTCTTGAATTTTGGATCTGTTTTAAAGATCGCCGATTACGCATGAATAAATTTCTTGCAATTTTAATTACTTTTACTTTCGTTTTCCATGATTTGTTTTTTTTTTTTTATTATTTTTCTTTTATTTATAATATATGGACATGCAATTAATTATAAAAGAAAATTATATATTTTTATTTATCTGCGTCCAATATGTAAGTATTACTCAAAATTATGGATGTTCTATTTGAGCTGAGTCCAGCTCTGCACTAGCAGCGATATGTTTTAGGGCTAACAAAATTTTTTTTTTTTTATTATATATGTACAACTTTGAGTTTGAATTAGCGGCAGTGGATATTTTCCGAGTTATAGTCCTATCTGAAAAAATAAGACCTAAAACTGTGCAAAAAGGCGAAATATGTTAAACAAAAATAAAAAAGAAAAAAAGTGAAACTGGTGCATAATTTTCGAGGCAAATATCTGCGAGATTTGGTCTAAAACTGTAGCAGCAATCAGTACTTTCCAACATCTGAAAAACATACCAGGAGGCAGAAAAACCAAAAGATTCCAAAAAATTTTGTTTGAAACTGTGATTATATGCAAAACGTTTTCAACATAAACAATCAGTCTGTCTTGCTATAATTTCGACAACATTTTTTATGGGGTGTTAGAGTTTGTGTGAAACCTAAGGACAGCGAGGCTTAAGGTGCTCCTAGATCAGAAAATGTCACTGTTTGCGACCGTAAATCAACCATAAAAGAAATTCTTAACAATAAATTTCTCGAACATTTTGAATTCATTTTACACTAAAAAAAGAAAAATACTGATTTGTTGTATTTGTTAAATTTTTCATAAACGACTTGGCTGCAGCCAAAAATTATACTTAAATGAACATTTTCTTTTAGTCCGCCAAAATCAGCAAAAATTCGCCTTCAGGCCTTTAGGTTATTTTAGCTGCAGCCACTGGTAATGAGAGAATCACAAGGCAGTTCAAACTCAAAAATAAACATTAATAGAATTGTTGATAGATGGGACGTGTTTTGTCATCTGCAAGACAACTTTAATGTCGTGCAAAATGCAAAACAAATATTTCACAAACTAAATTCGATTTTCAGGACCTTGAGCGCTGACTGCAACCAACGGCGCTGGCACTGTCTTTAAATTGAATTGAATTGCCTTAACTAAATCAAGGATTAATTTGAGTTTTTTTGTAATATATGTATGTATGTACGTAATTTAATTAGTTGCAAACAAATTTCTGCTGGGGAATGGGAATTAAAATTTTGTCTCATTAGGTAAGAAAATAAGCGGAACTTACTCTACCCATGAGCATCCAATCGCATTTAATTTTTTGGAAAACACAACAGAGATTTCAAAATTTATGATAACTAAAGGATAATAGTATAAAGATTTTCCAAAAATTATTCATCACCTTAGAAGCTTCGAAAATAATTAGTGCTATTCAGGACATTGGAGTTCTTTTTTTTAGCATGATAATATATAGACTCTTTGAAAACAACATCTAAGCTTAGCAAGCGGGAAGTCTGAAACATGATGCCATAATTCCCATCTTCAGTTTTCTCCATTTGTATAGCCAAATGACTGCCATCAAATCCAATTAGGCTGAGAAGGACATGGACCTTTCAAATAAATCTAGGTTTGTCAACTAGATGGGATTAATTATGCCAATTTGCTCTGTATAATTAAATAAAACTTATAAAACTAAAGTAGTATGTAGCTTTTATTAGTAGCATGAGAAACAATTTCCTGCTAAAATATCGGGTAATAGTACTGAGTGCCCAAATGAAAAGTACAATGGCTCAATTAATTTTTAAAATTTCTGGCAATTTTAATCGCGAATTTGTGTTTTATTTAAAGTGAAGTATAATTTAGGGTGTGATTGATGGCAGCAGAACTAACGATGGATACTATTTGAAAACAAATTATTCTTTCATTTCTTTCCTGCAGCAATCCAAAAGTATAGCTGCAACCATCCGATACGGATTTATTGGGGCCGCGTCCTGACTCAACTCATTATGATTGGGTGTAACATTTATTGTACTAGAAGGTCTTAATGTACATACACATATAAAAGATTTAAATTAAGGCCCAAACTGCTCTTTAGGAGTTACATTGTCCCAAAGCTTAGAATAAATATATATAACCTTAATTATTGTATAGAAAAATTTAAGTTGACCAGGATTTAAAACCACTATTTATAAATCCTATAGAAAATCTAACGATAAACATATTTATACTAATCATTATAGATAAATATTCTTTAACTACAAATGTTTTTATTACATAACATCAAAATCTTTATTACAAAATAAATATGTATATTAAATCAGTCGCCACAATTTAGTTCATGCTGCTCCATCCACTTTGCGTTTATTAAATGTCAACTTGTCTGTATTAAATTACAATATCAAAAAGAAGTTTCTCAAAGAAGCCGAAGCACGCGTTTGACTCATATTTTGAATTCATTTGAATAATTAAATTTTCCCTGAAAGTGTCCTTGAATCTTTTTAAAACTCACAAATCATTAAAAGTTGCAAGACCATCTTATATTATTTATAAAAAAGATCCATTTATTTTGAAAGCACCAACACAAACGCAACCAACACACACGCAAAAATGTTAAATAGCCAACAATAAAAGAATAACTATTTAAACTATACATTGCAAATGAAAATGAAAAATTTAATAGCAAAACATGTGAAAATTTTGTTATGGCTTCAAAAACAAACAAATGTAAGAGATTGTGCATCTTCACGACGCCTGAAAGTAGGCAGTAGAAATGTTAAAGACGCAGTTTGAGAAACTGAAATAAGTGTGTAGTGATGAGACAGTGTTGATGGCTGTAGGAAAAGAAGAGGAAAAGAAGTGGATGGAAAACCAGCAGGAGACGTTAAAATGAGTGACAACATGTGTTTTCAGATTATTTGTCATATTCAAGTAGATGCCCAGGAATGTAGTAGATACAAAATTTACCCAGTTGACCACAAGAAGCCAGAAATAAATGTGTTGTGTCCGCTCGCCAGATATGTTCACTCTTGTCGCAGGATGTCTTTCCGCTAAAATCATCTGAGTAAAAAATTTTGTTCGCTTAAAAGATGTACCCAGTTGACCAGCAAGGGACTAGCACAAACTCACCGATTACGTCCGCCAGACATGTCAGCTGTGAATATTGTGGAATTAAGCAATGCCATGACGCTGTTGAGTTAAAACCATCTGGGTAAATGTGCTCGCTTGACTAAACAATGAAAATGATGCCAAAGTGTCTCGCACTACCACAACAACAGGTCACTTAAACAAACGAACCTCTAAACTCTGCGGATAGAGAATAACGCTGCTGGCTGGCATCGTTTTTTCTTTCTTTCTGAAGAATAATTTTAAGCCACAAAACCTTTAATTAGACTTCAAAACAAATATGAAAAATATACTAAAAACAAAACTTAATCGAATGCAGTATAATTTAAAATTAAAGTACTAACTTGAGATTTAACATTAATGCTCGCTCGGTCCTGCGGATATTTGCAAAAAGCCAATATATAAATAAATTAAACCATTCTGTATGCATAAGTTTATTGCCATCAAAAGATAAAAGTACATTTATGAATGTTGCGAACAAGTTTTATAGCCATTGCAGCTTTCTATGCATAATTCATGAGTCAGTATGCTCAGCACTGTGGGGCCGACTTCAAAACTAAATCGACATTGATAACTCATGCATTAAGTATTTGAATATCGAATGTTGTCATCGATCAGATGCTGTTATTAATAATTTATCAGATTCGACAAACCGAATCGGCTCAAATATTCTTGGTACCTGAGACTTTTAGGCAGACGGAAAGGGGTTATAAACTTCACTTCTATCGACATCACCGCATACATTTAAATGCTGCTTTTTTATCTTTCGATATTAAAAATATTAAAAAATACCGCCATAGGACGTGTAAAACAATTCATATAATGCCAGCTGACCACTAAAGTAGAACTTTAGTGGAATTTAGCACATCTCCGATTATAAATTTTGAAAATTTTAACTATTAGCCCATTTTCTTGTAACCCCATTTGAGGACTTGGCTATCATCTTTTTTGACCGGATATAGCTTTTAATAACGCTGCCAATTGTTGAATTTCAAAATTCATGTATCAATATTGAAGAACGACTTTGGCCAGGCCATCATCGCTAACTGTTTGCGTTATAGGGCGCTGATTACCAACTTGATTTTCTGTGGGGTCTCAAAGGGGACAGCCCTGCCTAATATACAGTTAAGGCTATATTCGAATTTCTTTTTTGATGATTCGACAGCATGTTGTGTCATATCGTGCGAAGGTGATGTGATCTGGCCACCGAGATCATAAGATTTGCTTGCTTTGGATCTGACCACATTGTTTCTATGTCAAGATGACATTATTTCATTTTTTAATTTACTTTTTATTTTCTTTTTTAATAAATTTAAGGGTTTGTATATAATATTATTCCCACAAGAATACGTCATAATTCAAGCGAAACATGTGATTCGAGTTATTGCGGCAGGGGTTTTTAGATAACTCGGAAAATCAAATGAATGCAAAATAAACTTCCCCGAAAACTCGATTTGCAATTAAGAAGAAACCTCCACAAATAAAATTTAAATGAAATTATGGAAAAAGTTAAATTTTAGTTAAATTGTGTTTTATCGAGTGCCAGCCTGTAAAATATTTAATTTTAAATAAATCTTAATCTTGTTTAAATAATTTATCCATCACACATGTCCTCCTTGAAACAGCCAACATGCAGATTTACTGTCATTTACTGTATTTCTCTGCAGATGCTTTTGACAGATTATAACTTTAATAATATTATTTTGTTGAAATAAGTATGTGTGTGTGTGTGTGTGTGTGCATAAAAAGCAGACCATTTTTTTTTTATAACTGTAAATAGTTAAAGCAAAAAAAGTGCGTCATACTTGAGCTGCTAAAAACGAAACTCAAAACAAAAATCGAATAAAACTAATATCGTATTTCGGTTTTGCTGCTAAAGCAACGCAATTGTTTTCGTGTGCGTCTGGGCAAGAACTAGATTTCTGTTTTCCTTGAAATCTGTTTTTATATATTTATATTTATGTCTGTTTGTGTGGACATTTTTGGCGCCACATTGACGTAATTTGCTCCCGTTTTTTTTTTTGCCATTTTGTGTTCATTGTTGCCGACGTTGCCACCCACTGTTAAGGTTTCTCTAGTTACGAATTTATAAAAAGTTATAATTTTTCTCAGCTTGTGCGTATGAATTGAATAGTCTGTATTGCACTCACATGCGTGTTAATTTAAGCTGGAGTCATGCTTTGGGTGTATGGCTATTGAGGTAACGCATCGATACCATCTGCTGATAGCGCTAAAGTTTCAGCAGAGTTGCCGCTGCGCTGGCTGCGTAGCGTATATCATCTTATGATATATGTATATTTACCTTCCTTTTAAGTAATTTTAACACATCTCTCCTGATGCTTCCATCTTGAAATAGTTTTATATAATCATTTGCATTATTTTCCCGTGCGGACTGCAAATGTATAAATTCACACATCATGCACGGGCATGCTTGTGGGATTGTGTTTGCGTGTTGCGTTTGCTTACGCAGCCAATGTGGCATTTGCTTTGGTGTGCGTTTAGGTTTGAGTTGAATTTTTTCTAATTTTGCTGCTCTGATTTAAGACTCATTGGCGACATAAAGTTAACAATTTCACAAAACGCAGACACCAAGAAGTGAGAACAAACAACAAAAAAAAAAAAATAAACTGAAAAAAAGAAGAATTCATTATAATCATTTATTTTATTTAGTTTTTCGAAATGTTTGCGCGTCGTTGTCCTTGTTCGTGTAATTTGTACAATATCATTTTGTAAATATTGTAGAATGTACAATTTATTTCAGTTTGTCCTTTTGTACAATAAACAGTTCCAGGGAGAGCGAAAGCAGAGCTGTAAGCTTGTTTCTCCATTTCACCAGTTGTGCGTTGTTGGTTTAATTAAGAAAAATGATTGAATGAATCATTACAAGGAAAATAAAAACGATGATGCACTAAAGCGATGAGAGTTTTAAAAACATCATTTTAATGCGTGGAAAAATGTATTTAATAATCGGATTAATTAAAATTGCTGGCAAAGTAATTCAGTTTATTTAATCGCTCGCTTTAAGGCTATAAAATTTAAAAAAAAAAAATAACCATAAAGCTCGTCGTCATATAGACATCTAGAAATCAGACAAATAGCAGCTTTTTATTTTTTACTTATTACTGAAAAATCTTGTCATTGAAAAATTTTCCTGATTGGAAATTTTATTGATTAAAATTTGATTAGAAAATCTTTTTTCTGAATGATGTGGCAGTTAAAGTTAGAGCAAGGCACCTGAGCACTTCCACCACAACTGGTACCTTTTGATTCCCCTTCCCAAAAGAGTAGAATATTTGTGTCGTTTGGTCCTGTTCCGCATTTTACCCGGCAATATCCATATTAAGGTGCCTTAACATCTCCTCTCTGTTAAGTGTTTGGAGCAGCCCTAGAGTTTCTGGCTGCAACTACTCACTAGACTTATAAGATCTGGAAATCTCTTCTATTTGGCGATTAGTGTTATTGCGGACCCAGGTCGGCAACCATCCCTACTACCGTGCCTTGGCTTCATCTATGTGTAAAGTATGCGGAATTATCTACTAGATATACGATTGCGTCAATTAGTCTTAGAGTCTTTACAGTCGCCCCTTTTCCAGAACATGTTCGTCTTAGTTTGTAAGCAGAATTTCTACCAAAGAACTTTCCTTAATCAATTACAAATTAAATCGAATTAATCATTTCAAAAATATTAAACTTTACAGTTTATTTTTTCTTCTCCAGTGACTGATTTTTTTTTCTCATTTAATCGTGTTACGACCTTCTGACATGTTGTTGTGAACATTTCATCCCAAGAGCTGACAACTTGTACTTTATTTTCAAAATGAAAAAGGCAAAAATCTACAACTTATTTACCCAACTGTCTGCCGTTGTTGGTTTCATAGAAGATTTTCCTTTTAGGAATTTTTTAATATCGAATTATGATGGAATTTTTTGCTCTTCAGTGATTTTGTGAATATTTTAGTTTTTTTTATTTGTTTTTGTTTTTGTTTTAAAGCAGATGACTTCAAAAAGAAAATGCAAATTTAAAAATGCTGCATCACAAAAACATCTAAATAAATATTAAAATTTTATCTTGTGCATTAAAAATATTGTTTGCGAACAAATTTAAAACAACTCAACTAAACATTGAGCCAAAATCGATATGATGGAAAAGGTATATTTTGAAATAAATTGAGAAGAGAGAATAAAATTATTAGTCGTGAATTAAGAGAAGCTGGAGCTGGTTCAAAAAACCAGCCAGACCGATCAGGTAATAGGTTCTTTAGAGGTAGCCATAGGTTCAGAATACTTTACTAAGAGCCGTTCTTTACTTTATCGCCATTTCTTGAAACTTCTCTAGAACTTTTTAGCCTTCAAGGAACGGCAAAGTCCGTTTTCTTTCTTTGTTAAAATGTTGAGTCTTGCCTTGAATGAAAAACTTGGCATTTATGTTGTTGTTGTAACATGAGAACAAGTTGAAAGCAATGCGAATTATCAGAATTTTATCAACATGCAGAACAATTAACAAGTAACCTTGAACTTGCCTGTAAGGAATTGTACTTTTCTTATCGTCTTTAAACTAAATGTTCTCCATTTCATATTATCCCAGCACGCGACAATCATTTTTTGCTTGAAAAATTATTGTTTTTTACAGGGCTGTATATGAATAACCGAAAATGATTTGTTGCTTGAGCCGGTGGCTTCACTTGCGGTTGATTATGTTTCGCTCCTCCGACCATACGAAAAATGTGGAAAGCACATCGCCATTGACTTGTAAGAATGTATGTATGTGTGAGTACGTTCATTGCTCCGCTGAACGAAAAGAAATTTTTCATATATTCAAGATGTTTTGTGGGTCAGAGGGCTTATTGAAAGCAATATTTTCTTCACTGATATTTTCAGCACTGCAATAAAGAAAAATATTAATTGAAGCCCAAAAAAATTAATTGAAAATTAATTTTATAGACATTGAGATTTAAGTTGATTGCGCACGAAAATAAGGGGATTTTGGGAATTATACTTATCACCGGAAATAATTCGAAAATATAAAACACATCAAATGGGCCAGTGCACTCAGGGCAAAGTTGTTGATTGCTCTCAACCTGGCGAGAAGCCAGCAGCGATCCCTGAAAATGGACTGGTCAAGCTGACATACTGCCTCCCCGTGGCGCCCCTGGATAGCCCCTACAGCACCCGCTTAGAGGTGAACCAAAGTGTGCAGCGAATCCCCTCTGTCCAGGGGTCTAAACCAGGACCCGGTCCTCCAGGTTTCGGGGGTTGTGCGTGGGGGTAACTTCCCTACCGTGTAAAAACACACTAGTTACGACACAACAACAAAGAATAACTTTGTTGGTTGAGGCCCAGGTTCACCACGGACTGTAGCGCCAAGAGAAGAAGAAGAAGAAAACACATCAAATACCCGAAGCAACAAAAAGAAATTAAGCACAACAATTAAATGAATGAAATTAAATTTAATATTTTGTAAAATTATTTGCATTTATTCTTTTTGAATTGTTATCGAAGTATTTGATTGAAGCTAAATTTGAAATTAATTTTTATTAAATTGTGCAAATCAAATTAAGTAAAATTTAATCAAATAAAACAAATTATGTTAAATCGAAGTAGAATAAAACTTAATGAAATAAAATAACATAAAATGAAGTGATATAAAATAATATAAAAAAGGAAAACAAGACAAAATAAATTTAGTTTAAATACTAAATTGAAATAAAATTAATTTAAATAATAAATTATATAAGTAAAATAAAATAAATTAAAATAAAACAAATTAAAATAAAATAAAAAAGTTGTTCCCCTAGATATTACGTTTTATGCAAGCAAAAAATAAAATAAAAAACAAACTTCTGTTATTTAAAATAAATATAATATATAATAAATAAAAAAAATTATATAATATAAAACAATATAAAAATATATAATAAGAAAAAATAAAATAAAAGTAAGAAATTATGATAAGATGAACTAAAAAAATTCTATTAAAATGAATAAAATTATAAAAAATAAAAGAAAACAACATAAATACAATGAAATAAAATAAAACCATAACATAAGACGAAATTAAATTGAACAAAAGTCCAATGCAAATAAAATTAAGAAAATAAGGGGGAAAAATTAAATAAAATAACATAAAACTATTTTAAAATTAATAAAATGTACTAAATTAATATAAAATTAAAGTAAATAAAATTAAAGAAAATAAACAAAATAAAAAAGTGCCAGTTAAATTGAAAATAAAATAACGCACAATAAAATAAAAGAGAATGAAACCAGAGCAAAAGAAGTAAAATAACACGAAAGGATATTAAATCAGCTTAAATAAAATATTAAATAAACTAAAATGTGACTAAAATAAAATAAATTTCTTAAAGTGTTTATATTCTCAATTCGTCAGTCTCAATTTTGTGATTGTTTTAAACTCTTCCAAATATCACACCATCTCATTTTGCTCTAAACGGACAAACTGTAACACAGGAACCATACAAAAGGGCATCTTGATGAAACATAAATTGGCTGAAATAAACGCAAGACCAATAAAATCCAATTCATTTCGCAATTTCCATTGAAGTGCATTCCATTGCGGCCGAACTTGTTGGCAGAATAAATGAACACATGTGTTGCTGATGCAACAAATTGCATGCAAATAAATCAATCCCTGGCCTGCACAGTCATGACGACATAAATACACATTTGAAAGCTAAATAAATCACAAGTAATTGAAACTGGTGGACTTCCTGTCAACAAGCGGACGTGAAAACGTTAAGAAGTGCATTATTTTCATTTAACAGGGAGTTTTATTGTTTTACACCAACTTATTGTTGTTGCCGTAAAACAACAATAATGCTAAACTAAAACAATTGTTGTTGGTCGTTTGTTTGTTTCAACGTTTCGCACAATGTTACTGGCAAGTTTAAGTTTTCAAACTTGAACGTCATGCTGTCACACAAAACGGAAGTGGAATGTTGGTGTAAAAGTTTCTCCTCCTGTTTCTGGGGAACGATGTACAAACTTCTGAATGTTTGAGACTGTAAACGGCTCAATTTAAATCAAGTTTTTGATGAACACTGTGTGGAAACTTGAAAACTGATGTTGGGCTAAAAACAAACAAACAAACAAACAAACAAATGTATTGATTCGATGATCTTTTATATTGTATTTAATGAACCTACATATACATTGATCCAATCAAATAATAAATTGATTAATTGAGCTAATAAAAAATATGCTTACAAACAGCGGGACTTGACTTGGCCTGATATCCCTCCACAAGCACTATCCCCCCGGTGAGTTTATACTTTTTGACACAAGTATATAAATACAAATATAGTAATTTTTTCCATAATAATTTAGCACTACTTGTGACTCTGTTATCTTGTTCGATAAATTGAATTGTACACGATTTTTACCAGCTTTCGTTGTTTCAGCGGAAGTGTTCTGAGAAGGACAATAGAAATTTATTAAAGTTTGAGCTCTTAAAATGCTAAACACACGTAAAATGTTTTCTTTTCATTTGTTTTCATTTTATTGTAAAAATAAAATGTTTCATGTTTTTTTGCGGCACCAATAAAAGCTGCCTTTTCGTTTCCATATTTTATATTTTCGAAGCATTTTGCTCCGTTTTCTTGTGTTTTCAGTTTCAAAATACTCCCGCAGGTATAAATTTCATTTCGTGTTATTGTTGCTTTTATTCTACTCGGTTTTTTTCCACTTGCATAATTTATGGCCATTTCCAATTACCTCGTTGATTTTTTTCGTTAACAATTTCGTTTTCCAACTCCAAACTAGTCTGCACACCCATTCATTTTAGTTTTGCACAGAATAACAAAATGAAATTAAATAAGAGATTTTTAAATATTTAATGCTTCAACACACTAAAAGTGAGATCTATATTTTATAAAATTCCAACGGAAATAAAGTTGTTGGATATTTATTGCCGTTTTTGGCGAATAATGCTTTGAAAATAATGCTGAAAATTTATATTCGTTTGCCTAGAAATATGTTTTTCGTTTTGCATAAAACTTTGGAAATTTCTGCAACAAAAATATGCAGGATTCTGTTTCAGCAAAATGAAAATATGAAAAACTATTCACATTTATTCGAAAGTTTTGCAAAAACTTGCTATGAAAATTGATAACCGATTGCCAATATGTAGGCGATTAAAAAATTGGTCTAGGCCAGGTTTTGAATGCCAATCCTTTTAAAGGCCACTTAAATACTAAAAAAAACTCCACCTTTCCAGGAAACTTTTAAAACAATTGATGGAATCAGAATCACTTTCCTACCAAAATTGCAGTTAATTCACAAAATTTTATCCAAAATAATTTAATTAGTCAAATATATGTCAGTATGACTTTCAAATAAATATTCGAATAATTAATCGAATAAATGTTCGAATAATTAATTGAAACTAGAAATATGTTTTTCGTTTTGCATAAAACTTTGGAAATTTCTGCAACAAAAATATGCAGGATTCTGTTTCAGCAAAATGAAAATATGAAAAACTATTCACATTTATTCGAAAGTTTTGCAAAAACTTGCTATGAAAATTGATAACCGATTGCCAATATGTAGGCGATTAAAAAATTGGTCTAGGCCAGGTTTTGAATGCCAATCCTTTTAAAGGCCACTTAAATACTAAAAAAAACTCCACCTTTCCAGGAAACTTTTAAAACAATTGATGGAATCAGAATCACTTTCCTACCAAAATTGCAGTTAATTCACAAAATTTTATCCAAAATAATTTAATTAGTCAAATATATGTCAGTATGACTTTCAAATAAATATTCGAATAATTAATCGAATAAATGTTCGAATAATTAATTGAACAAATATTCGTATATATGATCAAATAAATATTCGAATAAATATTCGAATAAATATTCGAATAAATATTGGAATAATTATTTAAAAGAATATGCGAATAATGAACAAAATTTTCTCGATTGTTGATAATTTAGGAGGAAAACAAGCAAGAAACAAATAATTTTTTTCGATTAATATATATGTACATACATACATACATATTCGAATAATTTCATGCATATTATGCCACAAAATATTTAAAATATATTCTTCCTTGTATTAGCAGTGATAAAAGTATTCTTATACATTTTAAACACTTTAGGCTATTATTCGCATCATTAATCGAATAAATAACTTAGAAATTGAAAAATATGAATTACTAAAATACATAATGAACTCGTGTAATCATTACTCACTTCAGAATGTTCAAATAATCTGCAATTGAACTCATAGAATTAATTAATCAAAGTTTCCATAAAAATATACGATTTGTGTACGCGAATGCTTTAAACGAGTTAATTAGAGAAGGTGCGTTGCCTTCAGGGCAACAGAAATTGTAAAATATTCCGTGTTGATTGTTCGCAAATAATAATAAAAAGTTTTTTTCTTTTATAAAGTTTTCTTTTTTTTTTTTTGAACACAATTTTTTTTTTGTAACCCCACACTTCCTTGTTCACGTTGTTCTGTTATTATTTGGGCTGCGGAAAAGCGAAATAAAAAGCGAACTTTATTTTGTGAAATTTTGGGCAGTAACCAAATTACTTACACGCATTATTATCGAATTGTATGTTATGTTGTTTATGAAGCAACCGGAAAACCATTTGACTGACCTCTCATTTATGACGACAAGCTGGCCGATAAGAAGAAATATATTTAATAATTTCGTGTTGCGTTGCGTTGCGTTGCGTTGACATTTAGGAAAGGTTAATGGATTTGTGTCAAAAAACAAGCCCAAAAAATTGCAAATAAAATGGTTGAATTGCAGATATAATCTCTGCAAAATTAGTCGCATGTCGGCACGCAGAACATAACGAGAAGTAATTATTTTTATGGTGTTCGTATGTGTGTAGACGACACGGATTTGCTTAAGCACCGAAACGCCCGCAAACATACTGAAATAATTCTTTTTACATTTGGAAGGCGATGGATAAGACCAGTCCATCAAGAAGCAGTTTGCTTAATCGAGACGTGTGTTCGCCGAAAGCCTTTGAAGAAACAAATTGTTAAAAAGAATTATGTTGATGTAGCGAAAACTTGCCCTCAGATATACATAAATATTTATTTGTCGGCGTTTTACCATATCCACTTGGTACAACTTTGGCAAAAGTTTTGCTTGCTTCATTTTTATGAATTCTTTGGTTGGGGGCTTGGCAGAATAATGATGAAATAGTTCTTCTTCTTAAAGAAAAGCTTTTAATCATATATTTACCACGCTTTGCAGTTTGTCTACTTCTTTTGCTGTAAGTTTAAGACTTTACTTGCCAAATGTTTCGATATCCTGCAATTAAAACTATCATGTTTTTATAGTTGTGTTTTGTTTTTGCCTGGACTTTTTGTAAGTTTTTGTTTTGTTTTATTTGATTCTTAAAGGCTTTAGTACGTTTTCCAGTTTGTCCAGTTTGTTTGTTATGTGAAATGTTTCTTTTTAATTTTTTTTTTAAATCTTTTATTTATTGTTTATCTTCTTCTTTTCCGTATTAAATTCTTAAGCAATTAAATGGATTTTCTTTTAGTTTTTGCTTTAAAACATTTTCAATTTAAAATATTTTTTTTTTTTTATTGTTGAAGTTGTGTTGAGTTGAGTTGAGCTCAACTCACGTTAAAGTTGGTGGTAGATGTTTGTTGATGTGCTTTGATGGTTTTCTATTTCGTCATAAGGAAAGTTTTCAGTTTGTTTTTATTTTGTTTTTGTTTTCTTGCTGAAAACCAACATTTGCCGTTTGCTTATTTTAGCCAGATTCCAGATTGTGGCAGAAGAGAACATTTTTTTGCATTTTTTTTATCTGTGTTTTTTAATTAATCAGATTAGCAGGTACGCAGTTGTTGAAATTTTCATTCGCAAATTATAAATTGTTTTTTAAGTGTTTTGCAACAAGTTTGTTAAAAAAAACAACCACAAACAACTTTAATGGAAAAGAGTTAATATATGAGTGTTTCTTCTTTGTCCAACTCAACTCAAGGCAAATGAAGGGGAAAGTTTTTCTATTTTTTCTATTAAAAGTTGTCCAAGTCAGCAGGGAATAAGGAAAATAAAATTGATTTTATATAAAATTTTCTACATTATTAAGGTCCAGCTTATACTACAGTATAAAACTTAAAAGTTTTATTGAAATGTCAGAAAATCTGGCTAACATTGTTGGTTTACACGATTAAAACATTAAAACCAAATCAAAATCAGATTATAGGTTGTCGCCTTTTCAAAGTAAGTCCGCCTTTTGAGAAGTTTCAATGCGTAACAAAATAGTTCTCTACTTCATTTTAGTGGTTTAAAGCAAAGTTTGAATAAAATATATTCGTAACCGATACTTGTAGCAACGGTTTGTTCCGGCTTCAAATCACTTGTTAAAATGTTTTTATAAAATTGCAACCTGGATAAACTGAACGGTTTTTTTTTCATTTGAAAACTCAAAAAGTCTTCATTCATTAATCTGTCATTTCTTATTTTCTTAACATCTGATGACTGTAAATAGGTCTTGTAAATGAATTTTCATATATTTAAATTTATTGCATTTTCGCACACATATACATACATCTCCAATATTATTCAACTCCTTCTAATATGTGTTAAAAATACCTATGAACACACACACGTATGTATGTATGTATGTATGTATTTAAAAATTACATGTCATTAAAATATTCTTTCCGATTAAGAAAAGAGACAAATAACCATTAAACGATGCCATTCAGGGCATAAATCATGACGGTTAAGGTCAACCAACACACACAGCTGATACGTTACAAAATTATTATAAATGAAATGTCAGAAAAAAAGCTTCACACAGCGACAAATGCGGCAATGAAATGTCACAGTAAACAATTACATGTTTTAAGTTTTTAAATCAACAACAATCACACAAACGGTTGCAATCTGTACAAGCACTTGGAATATTTGCAAAAACAGCAACAGCAAAAAATGCTTATTCGCCTACATTTGAATGGCGCAATCAGTTAAACTGCCTGGAAGTATGCAACAATAAGCGCTGCAAAGGCCGGAAACCGAATGCAAAAACACGATGCGAAACGTAGTAAATTTACAAGGTTCTCTTTACTTGGCAACGGTTCCAGCTGTCCGACAAACGCTGTTTGCGTCCAACCCAACGGCCGGCACTATTCAGTGACACACTGACACAGCGCTGTCAGAAGTTTTAAGTCATACTTTACAGTAAAAGCATTTCAATGGATTCAGTAAATGCGCCAGCAACTGCTAAAGAGGGTCTGTTGCCAAAGTCGTTTCTTTTTTCTACAAGCCTGGAAATATGAGAAACTGCAACAGAATTTTGCGACCGTTAAGAACAAACAAATGCATCGTTGGATGCATTTTTATTCATTGTCTCTTGCAAATGCAACAAATGACTGTCATGAAGGCTTTTGTTGGTTGCCCACTTTTTATACAATACTTAATCTCAAAACAATCAAAACATGCAATTTCTGCCCACAACTGTTCTATTGAGCAAAAGCGAAAAAAGAGACGAACGTTTTACTTTTAACCCTGCAGTCAGTCGTTTAAGCAAAAACTTGTAAGGATTCTTACTGACATACACAGCGTTCATAAGTTTCAGCAGTCCCAGCGGTATTTTGTGAAGTGTTTAAGTTTTTTCTTAAGTTGATTAGCAGTCAGATTCTTGGCAGGTTTAGTATTGATAATTCAAGCGAGATCTTATATGTCGGTCACTGCTTTTTGGGGAAATTATAACAAAAGAAGGTGCGGACAAGGAGGAAATTCTCGTTTATTTTCCTAGATTTGACCTGCACTGTCGAAATTACATATGTTTCAATTTCTTCGGCAAAAGGTAGTAGGACATAAGAAAATCATAGCTCTCTTATGAACTCTCAATCTCTCTCTCTCTCTCTCACTCACTCACCATCATCTTTTTGCTTTTCCCTTTCCAACCCAAACACAAATGATATCCCTTAATCAAACTCTTGTTTTTCCTATTATTTTATGTCTATCCCCCTCTCTCGCTCTCTGGTTTTTTTCGTATAAATGGACTATCGTGATTGATGTTAACTGGACAGCTCAGGATTTTTTGATTTGGCAAGTGACCTCTCTGCCTAAAATAATAAAATAGCCACTAGAGTAGTCATAAGTACCCCTCTCTGCGATGGATTGTACTCTCCGAAAAAATGAACTTCAAACGAATCTTAAAAACTTTTTTCACTCATTGTTAAATAATCTCACTAAACGTTTAACGCGTATTTGTTTTAATTTTAAAATTATAAACGATTCAACAAATCTGATTTTTTTGAGCCCTTTTGGTCTCGTGCTGCAAAGAAAACTAAATGGTTTCAAATATTTTACTGTTTACTGCTGGATTTTCCGCTAGCGGTTTTTGTGCTTTCCATGGCATTTGATTTTTTTTTTGCGTTTTTTTTTCGTCATTATTTGATATTCAATTCTCTGGCATTAAAAAGAATTCCGCTTTTGTAAAAGTGGTTGCCAAAAAAAATATACATATAAAACAAAAAATGCAACAAAAATTAGAAACACACACAGCTCTTAATGCCATTATCATAATATAGTTGTAGTTGTTGCTGTTGGTGTTGGCGTTGGTGCCTCTACACCCCTCCTTCAGCCCTATTATCTTGTTTAATGGCAACATCATCATCAAAGTCAGCAGCAGCATCATTCTTGTTGCCGCACATTTTATTGCAATCATAAAAATCGAAAGGAACTGTGAATAACTCAGTGTGATTTGTAGTTGTAGCAAAAGCCGAGAGGTTTGTGACGCATCCTTTTTTGCCATTAAACATTTTTCTTCTCCTGCAGTTGAGTGTTTTCATTTTTCACAAGGACGTGCTTGTTGAAACTTTTTTCTTAAAACCATTTCCTTTGTATGTTTTAAGTTTTTTCTTTTTCATATTTAAATTATGACGGTTTCGTTCAAAATGATATTTTCACATTGAGATGTTGTTCAGAAGAAGGAGAAAAAGCAGAGCAAAAGCACAAGATGAAGAAATCGTTTTGCAAGTTAAAATTTCTTCTCCATTATTTAATAAAATTGAATTGAGTCAAAATGAAAGAATGTTAAAAAGTAAAATGGGTGTTAAGGGTACTTTGCATAAATTCCCAGCCGGTAGAAGGAAAAGATCACTGTGATTGGAGTTTAATAGAGATTTTAAGGCTGTCAAGTGCATTTACTGTAGACACTGACAGTACAGGGTGCGAAGTGATTAAAGAACGATACGAAGAAGTTTTTTCTAAAGCCACATTAGGCCGAAGAATAAATTTTTTTTCTATTGAAATTGTAGGATTTCTGTTCAATATATAATATATTACATATATACATATATATATATATTTATTCATTAAAAAAAATTGTATATTTTTAGTTTATGGCAAAAAATTTTTTATAAAATTTAATATATCAAAATTTTTTCAATTTGAAATCAATTCCTTGTGCTTGCTGGGAAACTATCCACATATACATAAATACATATGTATATTAATTGAATAGTATATTTTTAGCAAATTTATTTTTATGACAACGAAAACCTCCTGAACCGCTCAAATTTTCTGCAATTAAAAAGTTAAACCACTTAAATGTTCTGCAAAACAAAATGAAAACGAAAATCATAAATAAATTTTATATCAATTTCGTTGGGCAGACAATGTGTCGTATAAGTGCTATAAATTTGTCAAAAATAATAAATGTTACACACACGCCACGCATGTTGGTGCATGATGATGGTTCATGAAAAGTGTTTCTGTTATGGGTTTCTTTTTTGCTTTTTTGCTTTTAAAATTTCTCTAATATAATTTCGCACAACCGACTGAAATGTTTTACTCTGCTGACACATGCATACGAACACATTAATTTTAATAACTTCAAAATGCTACAACTATTTAAATTATTTGTTCAACATTTCACGCACCAACTCATGGCAGCAGATCCTTGTTTGTGCCCACATGAAGGAGTGAAAAATAATTTTACTTTTTTCATACCTTGTTTGCAAGACAGAAAACTAAAAGAAGCCAAGTAAACAAGTTATTTTAAAAAAATTTTTTAATTTTTTTTTTTGCTGTTTTTTTTTATTTTAGGGAAAAAAACTCATAGAAAAAGGTTATTAAATTTTGTAGTAAAACATACGCGTACATGAATACTTGAGCCAGCAAAATATTTTAACGACTTTGAAAGGTAAAGTACATAAAGTCTTCAAGTTAGAGATAGAGAGAGAGAGAGAGAGAGAGAGAGAGACAGAGGGAGAGAGAATGTGAGAGAAAGGGAAAGAGAAAAAGTAAAAACAAAACAAATATAGCAACATAAAATATAAAAAGTTGTGTGTTTTTATGTGAAACATGTTTACGTCATACTGTGTGTTACCGCATAACAAATTGCCTAAGATGGCTTAGAAAAATGTTGAGCGAAAGGACGTTTAGAGGCATTAGGTGGATTTTTATATTATCAGTATTAAGTTGTACATGATCCTGCATCAAGGTTGTATAGAGAAAAAAGAAACTCGTTGGGCACATTGAATTCGTATTACTTGAACCAAATCAAAAATGACTCTTAGAAAATCTCCTACAATCCAAGTTAACAAATTAGTAAAAAAATTTCATATTGAAAACATTACCAAGAATTTGGGAATAGTTTACGAACTTGAATTTATATTCGTTTTTAAAATTTGATAAAAAATCGCATTCAAAAATCCTGTTCCTTCTAATGATCTGAAATACAACTGGAGGACACTGAGACGGCACCAAACATCTTATATCTACCAGAAGTCACGGCTACTTGGAGCAGCATGATATGTTGAAAGTTTAACTTCTGACCTGATTGTCCCAAAAAAAATGCACAAGTAGCGAAAATGAAGGAATTTTGAGGCCTTGCACAAGAATTGCTGTTGGCTCCGACTTATGGTCTGCTGCAGTCACCGCCTCATATCGACATCTTGTCTATGTTGGAATTGTGAATATCAACAATATGCAACACAGTTTTCCTTAGTATTCCAGCTTAGAAAATGGTTTACTCTCTTTTCTGCTGGGGCTTTGACAGCCACAAGTCGTCCAACAACGATTTGCTTCCACAACATAAAACTACTTTTTGTCCTTTTTTCTAATAAAATATAAATGCGGCGCCACGGAGAAGTACTCCCACATCGAAACAAAACATCAAATCCAATAAATAGTCTTTCTTGGCCAATTGTTTTTTCCCAATACGTTGGGTTTGTCGGATTCACAATATTGCGACCAAAACAAAACAAAAAGAGAAACGTTAAGCAGACACTTTTTCAAAACTATTTTGTTTTTGTGGTGGAAATAAAAAATAATATTTTCATGTTTGCTTTTGCTGAGGGGTGTGTGTGTGTGTGTGTGTTTTAGTTGTTAATAATATTTTCTATTTCCTTTCGTATTCATTCAATAATACACTGAGCTGTTTAAATACGATTGCAATACGAGTGCTTAACGAGTGGCTCCAACAAAGAAACAAGAATGAAAAAAAAAATACAAAAGCAACGACGGGATTTTTGTGCCACAGAAGAGCAGTTTTGCAAAGACAGTGTGCGTTCGTGTCTATGTGTGTGTGTGTGTGTGTGTGTGTGTGTGTGAAGTGAAAAGAACCAGACAGGCATCCTTTAATAATTCAAGCAGAGCAGTTGAGTTCTTCACGGGTATTTGTAAAAATAGGTTTCAGTTTTCAGTCGACTGTGAATTAAATCGGTTTAAGTAGCAAGAAAATAAAATCGCAAAAAATATTTTTTTTAAAAACATATATTTTAATAAAGCAAAACGATTTCTCTTATTGAAAAGTGTAATAGCCAAAAAATATATTTTTATACAAAAAACGAGCCTTATTTAAAGAAATTATAAAAGTTATTTTTAATAATATATATATTTTTTATTAGTAATAAAAAAAAATTCAAAAATATGTCTTTAAATCGCTTGCAAAAATCTTTCATTTTAACGGTTTTCCTATCAGTGCAGCTTTTTGAAAATGGTTGGTACAACAAATTACGGAAATTAAACAAAATAAACTTTATTTAATTAAAAAAAAATTAATTTTTCTTCCTTAAATGTGCTGTCAAACAAACGCGTATTTATTTGTTTGTTGGTATTTGATGTTAAAAATCTAATTGATGCTGCCGAAATTGATGTGTTTTATTGCTGCTGCTGCTGCTGCGGCGGCTACAAATGTGCGGTTTGCGATTTATCGAAATTCAATGGTGCTCCCTGTGTTACAAAATGCTATTGTAATAAAAATCCTTATTTAAAATAACAAAAATCTTTTTGAAAATTCTTCTTTTGCTACGCTTAACTGCGCTCGATTTAAGGCTTCGCTATAAAGTGCTTTGTCTGCGATTCCAGCGATAATCCAAGTTGTGCGGATATTGACTCAAACAGCAGCATTGTTGCCGAGGTAAGCAAATAGTACATATATCAAGGAAATAAAAGTAAAAAACCAATTTTCCTTTTGAGATTTATTTTTAAAACTTCCTGCTGTCACTTCGCTGGCTAAAATGAAAAATTCTCTGAGATTTGTTTTCTTAAATTTTGTTCGAAACAAATGCGGTTGCTTCACTGTACAACAACAATAGGACCTAAAAATATGCTATATGTACCACAATATGCTGCAGCGGAGAAACCTGCCACATCCATTTATTTGTAAACTATTAAAAATAAATTGACTCCACAAAGCATAAAATTTCGACAATTTTTAAATAGGCCTCCGTACTCCCCCCGTCAGTGTTCATGTACACTTGATGTGTTTTTCTATTGCTTAAGTTATTGAGGCTGAAGGTTTGTGACAAAGTTTTTAAAATACACATAATAGATTGTGAATTTTTAAAATTGATTTGTAATGTGAATAAAGAACATTTTTTGCATGTGAAACCAAAAACGGTATAATTCCAGTGAAACGACATACAAACTACATACGATAATTAACAGAGATAGAAGAAATTCAGAGCTGGCAAATCTGATGATTATAGAAATTAAGACAGGAAAGCATACATTTGAAATGAAATAATTCTCGTATACTCTTTCTTTATATTTTCTTTATGTAGTGAACGTTTCCACTCAACTTTAACTGTCTGTACAATAGGAAAAACATTGCATGGTTATTAACATTAATAAAGGGGTGGTTTGACAGCAGTTGTGTTCTGTTTGTGTTGGCTGCTTGAAACGTTTCTCTTCCCAAAAATGTGCTTTTCATTTCGTTTTAAAGCAATTTAAGCTTTACTACCATATATCAACGGAATTGGCTAATACCTAAGAATGTTCATAGGCTAAAAATCTTATCCCATCTAAATAATGAGAATAAAATTCAATTTTGGGTTCGTAACTATAAACTGTATCAAGCAATGGTTTTAAAAACGTGCGATTTTGTTGAAAGCGGAATAACTCAGTTAGTAAAACATAATTTCCAACAAACTGCGTGTGACGTAACAAAAGAAAATGAATGAATTGTATCTTTTAACTAGAAACATAATTAACTTTCGCTATTAAGCGTCGCGTGTTCAAACGAAATATATTAAATTTATGTACTTTTTGAAAACATTTCTTTAAAGCATACGAAAAAAATGTTCAGGAGTGAAACAATATGTTATGGATTTCTTAAATTTTGAGTGCGAACAAAACACTGCTTTAATTTTCTCGTCTATCTAATGTTTAATCTGGGGCTTAGCCAGTGAACAAATAACCTTAATAATTGTTTTTTTTTTTTTGTCAGAATTAGGTGCATACATTTTGTTGTCCTTAAGGGCCGCTGTGATAGACTTGCAGTTTACGAAAACCCCACAACGGCCAGTTCACTTCACCTCCACGTGATATGATAATACTCTCAAATTGCTTAATGTCAAAATCGAATGTGGCATGAGCTGCATAGCCTGGTGCAATCGCATTTGATTGCTTCTATAGCGCTGGCTTTTGACGTCAAAGATCTGGCCAAGCTGAATTATTTTGTTTGTTGGTGTATTCCTTCACCCCGAATTGGACTGAAGAAGATTTATGGATTAGAAACACTCCCCGGACGTAACAGTTTAACACATTGTACCTTCTGTAGAAGATTAGAAGTTCCTATTCGGGGACCTTACACGATAACATACACTAGAAATATGTCCTTTATATTCATTAAATAAAAATTTCATTGTGGTGAAAAACTAAGCCACCCTGTTTCTTAGGGTGTTTTCAAACTTCCTTTTAATAGGCAAGAAAATGGAAATTTGACTTTATAGAAAAACTTCTGTACAGACATATAAAATATTTGTTCCCATCATTTTGCTGTTCGTACTTCAAACTCCGGAATCGGAATTAATGAAGTGCCACAGTCACGGAAATCGAACCGCTACTATTTACAGTACAGCTTTAATTATTTCTAAGTCAGCCACAACGTTATTTACAAATTATATTACAAAAGAAAAAAAAAAACTATAAAAAATGCTAATTCATAGATACCTGCTAATCTAATAAGAAAATATAGCAGTTCCCCATTAAATGTCACAAGATCGTCTTGCTTTTTTTAGGTTAAGGAGATTGTCAAATAATGATATTGTATCCTTTATTATTTCTTTAGCGTGAAAATTGTTTTCCCACTTGTTGGAGTTCAAAAGCTTATTTAAATTCTGAATTTATCGACCCAAGAGTATTCTTCTTGTCATTGATTATCGCCCATAAAATGAAGCCTACAGAAAACATGTAAAATAGAACAAATATTCGCTCATTTTATTTTCACTGGCTGGAACGAAATAAAACTGATATTTAATTGCCAATAAAAAAAACTCTCCAACCAGTTTATTTATTTACTTACTGACATACATACATATTTGCTATCAAACTCAATTTTAAATCACTTGTCTTGCAATTTAGGTTCTTTGTGTGTCCTGGCACTCAACTCAGCAGTAAAATGCCATTTTCAGTTGATTTAATTTGCATTTGAAAGAATTTTAGCTGGGGAAAAGAACAACTAATTTGAAATTCAATATTTATTGAGTGTGTTTGTAAAAGGCCGCCTTAAAACGAGCATGAACGAATGTAGTGAAGGCTCAGGAGAAAAGGAAATTTTTCACCATTTTTCACCGAGAAATGGCTTCGTGTGAAATGGTATTAAAAATCATTTAATTCAATATTTAAAAAGATGTCAACGCTTAAAAGTATTACAAATTAAAGTAACCAAGTGAACAAGAAATAAAAACAAATTACAAATTTTGTGTATATTATTACTTTTAAACGAGCATAAAATGTTTGTGGGGCTTCTGTGCGTTTCAAGAAGACATATTTTATCATTTATTTGATAATCAATCAACCTGCTTTTAACAGGATTTTTGGCAGTTTTTTTTTTTTTTTTTGTTGATATCGTATTGAAGTGTATGACTGATAGAGCCGATCACATCTATAGAGAGAAAGTGGAAAGTCATGCAAGGAATTTCTTTCCTATAGAAATTTAAAGAAGAAGGCGAAACCTTGTTTTAATCTTAATCTGCAAATAGGAAAATAAACTAAAATCGTGTATGTCTAATTTATTAAGTCCGTATGTATGTGCGAGTACGTATTGGAGTTCATGACTACAAGAATTTGTGGCTTTTAAATAAAATATTATTTAAATTGCAGAGCATATTCTCACTTTGTCTTACAGTGAAAATGTTTTGTCACTTTGAAAACTAGATTTACAGAAACTACTTTGTGTCTTAGTTTACACTGCGTTTCTCGCAACGCCGCATCAAGATTTCCATGGTGTTAATCATGTAGTACAAGTAATTACACGTGGACTGAACTTTCACTGTTTTTCAATTCTGGCACTCCATCGCCCCGTGATTTTAAATTTTTACACAGAATAAAGGAAAAGTTGACATTGCGAAGCATCGGCCACTTCGATTCCAGACCTTCAAAACCTTCAGAATCCCTCGACAAAACTTTTTCTTATTAAAACAAGAGGAGGTTCAGTGTTAAATACTGCACGAAATCTTTTTTTTTTATTTCTTTTAATCTCCTCCCAAATTTGTACTGTTTATCAACTATTTTCGTCTACTTAAACTAAATATTTATTTTACAGATAAAAAGATAAAACTCTACAATTATTTATACCGAAAATGTTTCGGTTTTATTTAAGTAGTGACAAACAAAATATACACACTTACATACTTACTGACATTTTGCTTAAGCTGTTGTATTACGAAAATTGTTCACATTCCCAGAATAAATTCTGTATCTTTTTATCTTCAATTATTATCTTGTGGCGAACAAGTGTCTTTGTCGCATTAAAATGAACGAAATTGTGCATCTTCTTTCTTTGCATTTTCTGCGCTCCTGCTGCTGTGATTTAAATTATCTTTTTATATTTAGAAAATGTTGTTTTGTGTGTTTCTTGTTTGTTGGTTTTGTTTAATTTTGAAGTTGACACGCACGTTTGAAATGAGTAAAAAAATTCAATCAGTAGAAGAATTGATGAAAGTAAGTGATTACAAGAATTATAAATATTTATTTCACTGTTTTTAGATAAAAATGTTTCGTCTTAAATTTGGGTACACTTTTTGTTAAAATAAAATCTTCTGACGAGATATTTTTAAATTATTGGCTTCTACACCCTTTTCGGTAGTAGAATTTGCAGTTTGAATTAATTCTATTGTTACTCAGATGGGTCTACTGTAATTCCAAAAGTGTCATTTCTAATCCAGGTAACAACAGTTGTATCTGCCAACAATAATTGCAATATTATTGTTGGACATTACCAGGGCCCTTGAACCATTCATAGTTATGGCCAGTGCTGTCAATAGATAGATTTTTGATTTCAAGTGCATTCATTTAAGACCATCTGGCAATCAAAAATTAACTTACAGTGTCTGGCAAATATATGACGATTTCAATTTACAGTGCTTGTCATGATTGACCGATGTCCGATAATATTATTTACTGTCTTACCCCGATTTGACAACATTGTAAGAAAAACTTTAGCAGTTATACATTTTTAGGCGTATTTTATTGACAATGTTGTTGGATCTGGCAGCCTCATCTGTAAACAGCTTTAGACCACCACTAAAGACGCTTTCGTTACTTGGCTTAAGAGTGAACCATACGACGAGGAGTAAATCTTGAGGAAATGTTACTAATTATTTGCCGCAAAAAATATCTGCTCTAAATTTATCTGAGTTAATTAAAAATCAGTTCCCATTCTCAGTTGATCTCAATCTGCGACCGACCGTAAGTATCGCTTGTGTGCTGCATTGTATTCCGGTATTATTTGCATTTTCGCCCAAAGCGCCATTCCATCTTGAGTGACTTACTTTAACCTTTTCTTGCCGCTGACATTGAAACACCTCAACTGCTTATTAGATCATAATAATCACACGAGCAGGTCCTCGTCATTGTAATGCGCACATTAACGAACATTTAATATTTATTTGCAATCAATTGTCTGTGAATGTGCTGAAGCACTTGCTTTGATTATTCGAATGGTTCGGTTTCGTTTTGAAAAGAAAATATTTATTTTTTTCTTCTTTCATTTATCTCTTAACCTTAATTTAATTATTGAAGTAGTTTTAGTAAGAATTTTGAAGAGTTTTATTTTGTTCTCTTTCCATTTTTTTTTCGTACTTTAAAAAATCCATTCAATAATTCTTGACCCAAATAAATCGTACGATAGTAAAGTACTAAACTAACAGTAAATTTTATTGTATTGTATTTTGTATTGAGTGCATTTTTCCATTTAAAGTTCAATTCAATTCCACAAATGAAAATTGTTTCTGAACTGACATTTTCCCACTCGCAATTTATATTCCATGTATTCCATCATTTTGCTGCATTTGAGAAAATTTGTTCTTAGCGTCTACATATTTTTTTGTTGATCTGTTTTTTGTACTTCTTATTTCCTTTTTAGGCACATACGTTTATTTCCTGTTTTTTTTTTCTAAGTTATGGCTTCCTTGTATGACATTTGCTTGTTACATGGCACTTCTATATTTACACGCAGTTGTAGAAATTTCTTGCCGTCTCCTTTTTGCTCTGAACAAAATCCTTCATTGAATAGAATATTATTTTATTTTTTGTTTGCCAACGCCAATGATAATGACCTTTTCAGTTGCCAAATTTTGTTGTCATGTCATAATTTCCAGGTCAGAAACAGAAGTTGAAGTTTTTCTGAAAGGAAATTGATAGAATGAATGACAATGGCTGGGCCTGAAACTAAATATATGTATGTTAATGCCAGCGCAACGAATTATCAAATTGCGGTTAATTTGGGTACACTCAGGCGTCTGAAGGTGACGAGACTTGATTTTGAAAACAATTTGTAAAAAAAAAAAGAACACCACTTATTACTTTGTCGCATAATTTTATGGTGACCAAACTTTAAATAGGAGTAATACTTCGAAATCATCAATCATCAAATTATTATCGAAAAAATATATAAAGTCGGGCGGGCAGTTTTCTTTCACCTGTTTTGACCACGAAATTTTAAAAAACCATCTGTATTAATTAAAGAAATTTTGTAAGTGTAAACTCTTCTAGATCCGACATCTCTATGTAGTGCACTGTGGCACTGGTCCAAAACTCAAATAATACTTGCAGGTATGATAGTGTGAACGCAAAATATTAAATGAAAATTACAAACAACTACATCATTTTTAGACATTTAGATTTTCCCAAACTTGTAACAATTCTCATTAGTTTGCTTTCTCACAACATCCAATGAAAATCTTAAGACTTGTGTAATAGTGTAGACTGCCCTTAACTAAGACTTACAGCCACTTTTGAACTAAACTTCTTTTTAAATCTATTTCAGGAATGCACCCTTGACAAAATGAAATCGATTGATACGTGGCTTTTTGAGCTGAATAAAATTTCGTATTTCGATACCGGAGCCAACAAGAGCCCACTAATGAATTGTCAAAAAGTGGTGGCAAAAGATCGTGAGTAAAAATTTTATAAAACAATTTAAAAGGCAAAAAGTCCTGTTTAAATATCGATTTTATGACAAATAAAACATCTTTGATCTTTACCGAACACACCCAAGTGATTCGTCCAAAATATACTGATTAATTGTTCAATATTTCTAAAACTAATGGATAGATTTTAAAACAATGCTGGCTGGCATTAATAACAATAACGAAATATTTAAAATTCTAAGCATCTAAATGCACTTCATATTTGATTTTTAGTGGTAATTAAAATAACTTAAATGATGAGTTTAATATTCTTTTAGTGAATTTTTTGCTTTTTTTGCTTCTATTTGTGTGATCATTAACAACAAATTTTCTTTTATTCTTTTATTTTGTTATATCTAAAGCCAACACAAATAAAATGGTGACAGCCCGATTTTGTCAACTGAATACGGGAGAATCGGATGCCTGTCAAATTTTGCGCACAAAATTAAATTTGCCACCTGCCGGCGACACACAGGCGACACAAGGAAATTATAATGGCAACAATAATAATAACAACAACAACAACAATGGGCACCGCAACATGGGACAACAAAAGAGCGAAGAAGATGAATTTTACTGTTCAAATTGTTATACGGACAACTGCAACGGTGCCTCCACAAAGATCGCTTCACTTCTAATGGCCTTGGTGACAGTTCCTCTGCAGCAAATCATTTCCAGGAGGTGGTGAAAGTTTTCAGATGAACTTTTTAGCCACTTAGAAGTTTCACCATAAAATCCTCTTTATTTTTCTATAGAAGTTTTCAGTTGAATTTCTGTTTTTCTTTTATGTAAATACGAGTTGAAGTGTTTTAAATGTGATTGAAAGTGTAAATAGGCCTTTTTTGTAGTGAACGTTTCAAGCAAAGTAGGACAATTTTTAAAAGCAAAGTGTAGCTTGGAAAACCAAAATGAAGCAATTATTTGATTGGACGTTAAAAAAGAAACAAACCTGAGAGACAGAATTATAAAATAAACTTTATTAGAATATAAAATTTTATAAAAAAAATATACAAACGGACAGACATATATTTAAAAACAAACATTTTTAAAAAGCTGCAGCAAAGGTTCCATAAACTATAAATTTATCTCTCTTCGAAGATAAAGGCCTTATAGAGAAACGACACGAAGGCGGTCGCAGAAGTGACAAAACAAGTTGTCAAGTCAAATTAGCAAAGACTCAAAGTGCAATTTCATTCCGAATAGCAATTCTGGTTTTATGGAAAAATATATACCAAAGAGGTACAATCTGCAATGTTTGTATTAATGACACGAATACGGAGCTTTTTACGCATTAAGTTCTACAATTAAGCAAATTTCAAGGCGAATAAATGCACCGGTATAATCTAGGGGAATTCATAATGACTTTTGTGTGACAAAATCGATTGCACATGACGAATATAAGAGACACAAAACTGTTTACTTGTGATTTGGCCAGACTAACAGGATTAGAATGCGGGCAGCATAAAATAACCAACGTTGCCGCCAAGACCAGCTGTTATTATGTCGCCTTGAGTACAACAACACAGCTGGGCAAAACTCTCAAAAATGTATTTTGATTTTTGTTAAATTTTTTTGTGAAATGCCAAATTTTCAACAATATCCCTTTCATTAGTTGCTCGAAGAAGAGTCTTCAGTTGGATTTTGAGGTTAAATGATTACGTCATGTACACGCACCGCCTTCGTATCTTTCTTTTGATTATTCAATGTTTGTGTAGTTCAAAAAACAAAAACCCCCCTCATGCTTTAATAACAATTAAAATAGATCAGTTATACCACAATAACTTACAAAATTTTGGGGGATTACACGATCAAATTTTGCTTTTCAGATTTGCAAATATTTCTGCTTTATTGGTTTTGTTTTCGTAAAAATAAAATTACTTTCTAATTGTGTGCAGCCTGTATGTCACAGCTTTAAATTTTTGTGACTTTTGGCCAGCAGTTTGTGGGGAAAACTTGAAAGCAAAACTTGTTCGTGTGGCCGCAGTGTAAACGAGTATTACATTTTTTTTTTTTTAAATTTGAAAATTTAAAAAATAACAAATAAAAAAGCAGCTCCGTACTCGTATTTAAAGACAAGGAAATAAAAGTTGTAATTGTTTAACACACACATCTAAAAAAACAAAAACAAAAACGAAAAATCATTAACAAAAATATACCAGCAATTTGAAGACAATGTCAAAAATGAAGTTTCAAAAAAGTATTTAAAGACAAAAACAAAAAAGAAATTTATATTATATTCACCTTAATGCCTTTTTTATTAAAAAGAAAATTTAAATAATAATAAATTAGTAAGAAATATTATACACCAAAATGATAATAAACAATACACACATTTCATGGATTGACAAATGCAAACCTTTAAAAAGTTTTAGCTAATTTAAAGTTTATTTTTTTATAGTTTAATTCAGTTTCTTAAAACATAATGCAGCAAACAAACTTAAACAAAAATATACATACGTACATACATATATTCACAAGTCCGGAAAATATTTAAATGTTAGAATTTATTGCAACATGAAAAACTACATTAAAAGCAATTGTTAGAACAATAAAATTGTTAGTAATTTAATAAGCATAATTTTAATAAAGACAAACAAACAACTATTTGCAATAATAATAATAATAATGTAATAAAAAAAAAAACATTAACTGAAATACTTGTAATTAATGTTGAAAAAATATATACCACAAGCAAGTGACAATTAATTAATAAAATATTTTTTTTTTGCCGCAAGAAAACAAAAGGAAAGAAAACTTTTACTGATAAAAACCATAAGTGAAACACCGAGTACTTATCGAAATGGTAAGAAGAACTACAATTGTTTAATTTGTATGAAATACAATCTCTTAAGTTCTTTATTTCCACCGAATCCAAACTGCCACAATTTGCTAAATCACGTCCAATGTGATTTCTGCGGTTTCCATTTTCAGCATAAACGGCAATTGCTTTTTCCTTGCGGCACTTGTAACAGCAAATACTCGAAGTCGAAACGAATTCGAATTCGGCTATAAATTTGACAGGCTAACTTTCATAATAGCTTTTTATTCAAATATGCTGCGAATGTGCGCAGAGCATTAACTGCAGGAAATATAATAAAATAATTTAGTGTTGCCGTATCATTCATACGAGAGGGTTTTATAGCCGCTTGTACTACTTTTAAAGTATATTTTTTGCTTAAAATAATCTTTTTTACCACTTAAAGCAGTATAATTTACTAGTACAGCTAAATCATAAGACATATATTTATATTTATACTCTATCATACTTTAAAGTTGCAAGTGTGGCTACACTGGTGCCACAAAACACTGGCAAACAAAACGAAATACCCCAGGCATTGCTAATCTACATATCAAATACAAGCAATATCTCAAGGTGACAGACAATTGTTGACAACTTATTTATTTCTGTATGTCAAACATTTTTTTTAATTTTTGTCGCGCGTCACTATACAAAATACGGCTTTAAGTGGAAAAGTTTGAAACGGAAAATGTTATCAGACAATTGAAATAGAAAGTACCCCTTGTGAAAAATTATTTCTTTAATAAAAATCAAAAAATCAGATCAAAAGAGGTTTTTGGAAAAATAAACTCAAACAAACAAAAAACCCCTGCTTATTTGAACAACAGTAATTGAAAACTATTAAATTTGCCAGCCCCCAAAGACACAAACTCTAAGTAAAATAATTTCTAACCAAACTTTTTTTGACATGCGAGTGAGTTCATTCTAGTACACAAACAAAAAACCTGTTGTTTTTAGTATTGTTGCATTTATTGTCGAATTGCATGTATGTATGTACATGATATGAAAAAAATTGCTACATTGTTTATCATATTCTGCTTTAAATTTGGAACATTTGAAGTTTTTGTTTTTGTGATACTCTTTATCAAGAATTCTCTTCTTCCCATCGTCTGTTCGTCTGCTTCTACCCTCACAATTTGTTATTAATATGTTAACAGATATAATAAAACAGTTGATTTTATCAGTTTCTATTGCAATTTCTTTCGCATTTCCAACATTAAATTCATCAAAACAGCAAAATGTCACCACCGAAAGGTTTCCTGTTAAGTTTTAATTGGAAGTAGGAGGAGCAAAAGTTTTTTGACAATCAGTGTGTAATTGAAGACGTTAGAGTTTAAAAGTTATTCGGCGAACTAGTAAAAATATTAAAAGTATTTGGTCGGTGGCAAAGTCTCTTAAGCAATGGAATTAAAACGTGTGTTTTTTACCATCATATTAATTGAAGTGGCCACACAACGTTTTTCAGTAGAAGGTACTACTAGATCAGTGCATTATGAGTAGTTGCAGGTATCAATAACGCAGTTTTAATGAAGTACCGATAAACAGTCAATCGTAGTTAAATACTTGAAAACTTGGGAAGGTCGCGACTGGCTACTGTTATCAGTTTCAGCTTTAATTAAATTACTCGTGTAATAACAACCTAAAGGAAGCCTTCAGTTTTTCCATTTGTTTAAAGGTTTTAACAAAACTTGGTAATAACCAATCAAAAAGTTGAGCAATCGCAATATCAAGTGAAGTTCAAACAAATACTTTCGAACGTTTGCAAACGAATGCTTTTACTTTCGAAATGTGTCTGTATTAAAGGAAAGAGCACTTTCGATTAAAAAGTTCAAGCCTAAAACCAATAAGAGAGTAGTTTGATGTTTAGTTTTTAAGCCATTTGAATTGATCAGGCGGCATCTCCATAGTATTTATGAAGTATTTCTTTGGTGTTGGCAAGAGTTTTAAATCAGCACATGTAATTCACTGTTTCCACTTCCGCCGAAGGCTGTCGAAACTGGAACGAACAATCGCAGCTGTCTCAAACAAATTCACCGAATTATTAAACAACCTTCGTATAGCTGCATATTTATTATTGACAAATGAAAAATTTTAATACGATGTTGAACAAACACTTGAGTACAACGATTTAGTAAGATGTTTATGACTCAGACTGTTTGTGACTCCCAGTCTACAAAAATGCTCAGTATCTGCAATATATATTCATATGTGTGTGTGTGTTTTTTTTAAGCTCGCATCTCAAAAACTTCTTGACTTAGGAGTTTTGACCACTTGTCTTGGTTATTGTTCAAAATAAGACTTAAAGAATATGTAATAGTTTAAATTGAATTTTAAGGTTAATATTTTTATAAAAAAAAATAATTTTACAAACAATATCCATGTTGCGGGTAAAGCGGCCCAAGCTCAAGATAGCCAATGTGGATTTTAAACACAACAAGTGTAAGAATTTTAGAAAACTTTAATTCTTTATTCTTACGCTTTAATATGTTAAAATTCTTTTATGTATGGCTACTCCAAGCGAAGCTTCGTAATCCTTATGACCTGAACGAATGCATCTCTTAAATCTATGTAGGTGTTTTATATACTTATGTATGTGGTCTCGATTAAATATGGCCTCATAATTATACCGCGTGGAAAATTAAAAGGAATAATTGAACATTTTGCCATGCTTATCTCTCTACATATCGATAACAGTAATGTCATATTAGCGATTTATGAGTGGCGGTAACAGTAATGTCATATTAGCTATTTATGAGTGGCGGTAACAGTAGTGTCATATTAGCGATTTATGAGTGGCGGTAACAATCCATGTCTAAGCCGCCAAGACTAAAGGCGTGCACAACCACAACGCCAAGGTCTATCTACATACGTATGCCACCAAGTGGAGTACCTGCATTTCACAATACTAGTGCATTTTCAATCGCATGCACTTCTTATAGGTCTATAGCACAGAACATCTTAAGTCGGTAGTACTGGCGACAATGTCAATGGCGAGTCAGTAGTGTTTCCCCACAGATAGATTTCCTTCAGGCTTTATTTTCCCTGTACATACATTTGCATGAAAAAAGTTTTAAATCAAATAAAACTATTTGTCATTCAATACTGACACAACTAATTTTCTTAGAATATGAGCCGAAGTTTTGATAAAACTAAAACATTTTTATTGTCAAGTCAAGAATAAAATAAAAAACAATTAAATTATTACATACAATGATAAATAATATTTTTTAAAGATAATAAAAAGGAATGTCTTTTGTTTAGTATGACATACATTTGTACATACTCGTAGTCGCATATCGACTCAAAGAACTACAGAAATTTTCCAGAAAAATTAGCTGATTTTCGAAATGGTCTCTGATGTTTTTGCTGACAAGATTCTAGACAGAGAAAGGCACTTAATTACACTGGACAACTTAATAACCAACAGTTCTGGCAAATTCAAAAATAGCAAAAATTTTAATTTGTTTAAGCTGCTGTTTTAAGCCTCCCTCCAAAGGGGAATGATAAGCATAGCCCGCTATCTCCACGACGGCGATGGTCTGGACAACACCGTTCTCAAAGAGAGATGACGGCAAAACTTATACCAAATAGCGGCTTTTTCTAAATGCCTTGGATGTTCTTGAATCTCACGGGGATGGGGTTTCGTCCATTTGCCCCGGAAAGGGCAACACCGCTGAACGTTACGGTCAGTTTCCAACGGTGCGATAGCGAATTCATGGTTATTTATGATTATTAGATGAGCAAAAACGTTCAGTTCTTCTGGGTACATGACCTGCATACATACACATGTCCACGTATATATTTGTATGCCGAATACATACGTATGTGTGTATGTATGTAGTATGTAAGGAATTATGTATGATATAATGTTTATTTATGTTGGAAAAATACTGATAATGCTGTAATTCTTATGTTTGAAATATTTGTCAAAGATAAGATAATTTTTAATTAATTTATTAAGGAACCTGCAGATAAATGTGGTGCAGGCAAAGCCCACGAAATATAAAAGGCCTTTTAATTGACCTGCAGTTTTATCTTGTGATTTGTTTTGTTCTGATCTCATACTCCAGGCCTCCAGTGTTATGTTTGCGAAGATTGTAATGAATATGAAGATTTCAAAGAGCTGCATATTTGCGGTGAAATTCCGGTAGTGGTGACGGGGAAACCGTTTACTCTGCCGGAGATATTGGACAGTAGCACAACAAGAAAACCTTTTAAGAGAACATCGCCAGCGCCGTCACCAAAGCCAATCGTGAGGACCACAACTGAAGATTATTTATATGAAGATAGTGGCGATAGACATGATGCGCAAAGTTCGAGTCAAAAGAACGTATCAAGCAAAGCTTCAACACAAACTTCGGCAACTTCGGGTTTAACAATAACCTATACCCGAAGGCCTACAGCCATGACGGCAAAATTAAGAGAAACAACAACCCAGCCTGCGGTAACAAACAGTGCAGCCGGTGGAGGGACCGAAACATCCAATGCCGAAAGTCTATCAACTACATCTAGTGTCGCCGCCAACACAACCAGACCGATACTGGACTACGATGACTATGTGGAATATGAAGATCCTTTGCCAACGAGGAGAAATGAAGTGAAGTCTGTGCTGAAAGTCAGTGAACCCGTTTGTTATATGATTAGATATCATGGTATCGATTTAATATCATTGTTTTTCTATTATGCTTTTGGAGTGATTAAAAACCATTTTCTTTCTTTTTTTCTTACAGTCAATAACACGCTCCTAACAAATCGAGGCTGCACTACGTTTATTAATGCCAACAAATATTTGACCTGCCAATCGTTAAACAATGATGCTCCCATGGATTCGTGCCGCGTCTGTTCTTCGAATGGTTGCAATAAATTTCTAGACGATGACGGTTACGACGATAATTATTTTAATGCTGCTGCCACACTGCAGCATTTTGTTGTCATAATTTTGCTGACGTGCGTTCCATTAATTCGAGCAATTATTTAAGGCGCTCAAACGACATCTTATCTTATTTATTTATCTATAAGAAAGTATTGAATTTTAAATAGAAAAATTTCCGAATTTGCATGTTTCTATTCCAGATTTTTATTTTATTTACAAGAAATTAACGTGAAAAGTCGCTTTGATTTAATACTATAAACGTTTCAAATTACTAGTTTGTCATTAAGATCGTATATGTATTCATGCGATTTGTCAAATATAATTTCACTGATAAAAAAAACAACTCATTAATAAAAAAAAATTTCAAATGGACTTCTGATCAAAATGTTTTCTTTTTGACAGCCTAAATTCAATTACAGTCTTTACTAATTTACTAATTGCCACCAATTGGAACGATCATAAATTTGTTCTTTTGTGAAAGATAAAAAAACGTTTCAAGTGTCATATAACTGTTTTGGACGTAGAAACCCTACGGCCGCGGCCGCGTTCAGCTGCAAGGAGTTTGGAATGATATCAACATTTTTATTTTAAACACTGACTCTGTTGTGTCATTATTTCTGACAGAACTAAATTATCAGGCCGGTTCTGAAAAGCACATGATTTCAAATCGCACGCAAACATATTTACATATTAATAAACACACACACATACACATTTTATACAGACCCGCAAGCGCCGTTGATTGCGGAAATTTTGATTGTAATTAATTGTTTCCGGAAGAATCATCCCAAATCAGAGTTTTCGGAAAATTAAAACACAAGATGATTAAGTTTTTTTTTTTTAAAATCAATATCCCATCTGCTGCTTGTGTGCAACTTGTTTTGGTTTTTTTTTCTGCTTTGTAAATCACAAATTTTACGGAATGTTTTTCAGCTTTTGTTTTTTAAGGAAGTTTCAGTATTTTCCTTTTTTAACAAAAGTGTGAACCAAATAAAAACTGAATTCGAAAGTAGAATTTCATTAAAAAAAAACTTCCCCAATTAGTTTGTATGCATCACAGCAGCGGCAAAGCGTCAACGTAATTTTTGTATATTCTTTATAAATTTTATTGTTTGTGCAAAACAGGGACTCCCAACGTGGCTGGATTGTGCTTATGCCGGCCCTCGGGACTTCAAAAATGTATAGTTCCAGCAGTCATAATGCTTATTTTATAACTTATTTTTCTCTTAAAAAACTTAAACGGCTTCTAGTGGAATTTTGTTCTATGTGCTTCCAATCCCTCATATCCAAAAAAAAACAACAAAATTACAAGGGCGGTCCTATTTTGTGAAACAAACAAATTCCTTGTTATGGCTTTAATTATATTTAGCTTTATTTTTTATTAATTGCAAGTTACAATCAACAGAAAACAGTAGATTACTTTCCTCTTAAACAAAAAGCAAATAGTTTTTCTGCTGTTTGAGACACAAAAATTTGTTTTATTGAATTCACTACTCATGAAATTAAATAAAATGTCACGTGTTCCATTATTTATGCACCTCTAATTTTGACCAAAAAACAATTATATTGAATAATTAAAAGGGGAGTCAAACATAATAAATAACGTAAATGTTGAAAACAAAGTGACACAGCAAAATGATTTAACATTTTTCAACATTAAGAGTTCAATTTTAAGCTGAAAACACGAAAAAAAATGTTGTCGAAAGCAATTGAATTTAATTTAAAAAAAAATCAATTAATTTTAATACAATTAAATCAAATAAAATAAAACCTATAATAATTAAATAAAATAATAAAATTATAAAATAAAATATAATCAAATAAAATAATATCAAAAAAATTTAAATAAAGTAAAAAAATTTAAAACTCAAATTTAAAATAAATAAATCTAACAGTATAAAGTTTAAATAAATCTAACAGTAATAATAAAATTAAATTAAGTAAAATAGGTGGCATTAAATAAATAATGATATAAATTAAGATAAGATGAAATGAAAAATTAAACTAAATTAAATTGAATTAATTAAAACCTTCAATTTTACCATTAATTATTCAATCGTACATAAAGAAAACTATCACGCTACTTGTTGATTCAGCGATATGTCTTTGTAGATGCGAATTCAAATAAAAAATTGAATTGCTGGTCTGAAAATACTTTAAGAATTATTTGGTGAAGAAGAAAGAAAATCTTCTTGTCGTGTTTGTTTTTAGTTAAATGGGCAAGGAAAGAAATCGAATGCTAACATTCCGCATATGGCAACACTGCAAACGTTGCAATTACGTATCATACTGGTTTTCAAACAAAACCTTACCGGCCTGTTTTCAGCCAGAAGTTCTAATTCTAACAGTTTAGCAACAAAAATAAAGTTTTCAAATTTCCTCACAATTGAAACAGGTTTTCAATAAATTTTGCTTTTGTGGTCGTCAAAAAAAAATTTGTACGATTAAATAGTAAAAGCATGTTTGTGCGCCTGTTTTCATACACGTTTTCCTTGGCAAAGTGTTAAGGTCGTTGAAGTGTCTCAGACTTTGGCTTTTCCATTTTTGACTGCTTTGTTTATATTCTAAAGTGATAAAAACAGTTCTCTGAATATTTCAACTCTTTATCGCTTTGGACTCGGACGAACTTGGCTTCATAAGTGTTTCGTTGTAAAAACGAAAAACTAATTAAAGAATTTCATTTTTGCCTACAACTGAGCTGGAAATGATTTAAGCATTTTTTATAAACGACTTATTGCCATTTTAAGGCCCAGGGGTAAATTGTTTTATTTAACGATTATTTTTTTAAATTGTTTTGAAAAGCAACAACAACAACATTGTTAATATTTGTTTACACGCTATTAAGTTTTAATTCTGCATAATAATCACGTAAAAAATTCTACTTTTTTCGAACAGCAAAACAATAAACTAAAACAATTGTAATTCTAACGCAAGTTTTTGAGTAGTTTCTGTCTAATTTGTACTCTCTTCAAGCGATTGCAACGACTTTAATGAAAAAAAAAACGTGATACGAACGCAGCAAACAGTTTCATTTGAACTTGAATACCAAACAAAGCTCGTCAAGTGAGAAAGAGAACCAGCTTAGAGTATAGCAAATTTCTCAGTTTATTGACTTTTGACGTTTTGCGGTGAATTACAGAAAGTCCGCTGGCCAAATAAAATATTAATAATTTCATGCAAAATTTTCATTTAGCTGTTTGTGCTCATATTTTTCACATAATGTCAAGTGCGATATTAGATTTATCAGTATATGTATATCGTGCTTGCAAAATCCCCACAAAATCTTGAGACATGTAGCATAGTGTAAGCAAACACACCCCAATTCCTAGCATTGTTGATCGTTAAGAACACTATCAGCAGTTCAGAACTGTCAAAGTGTTATTCCTATGAGCGCTTTGTAAACGTTACACAGTCTTTTTTCAAACAACCCACTGTGCAACATCGAAATGAACAAACGACACACAACAGCTCTTCCATACACACAAAAATCCCAAAATTGTCTAAAACACAGATTAGACAAAAACACATGTACGTGCGTAAATGTGCTCGGTGTTATTGGATCATGAATTTATTACTCTCGCTTTTCGATAAGAGCAGACAAACGAAAACATACAAAATCGTGCTTTGTTTAGCAGTGCAAACACAAAAAAGAATATATGTACATACATATGTATGTAGATTATTAATTCAATTCGGTGGCTAAAATGTGTTAATATTTAATTATGCATGAAAACATGTTTGTGCTGTTGACTATTTTGTTCTTCGGCGAGAAAAAAGAAGAAAACGAAATAAGCAAAAAATTTGTAACCGAAACAGAAACAGAAGCCACAGAACAATAATTTAGAATATTGTTGTTCTTAATTTTTGGGCTAAAGCAACCACCGAGATGGAGATCATTTAATCCAATCCAACCAACCAACTGGGAAAAATTAAAATGATGATCAGATCAAGCGCAAGCTGAGAGTTCGTTAACGTTCTTGAACAACAGCAACAACAGTAATAATAATAACCACATCATAAACATTATAAACAACTTTACGACAACAAAATATTTACGATATTAAAAAGTGTTTGTTTTTGTTTTTGTTTTTAGTGCTGCTGCTTTTGGCAGAACTTTTGAAAACACGGCCAAATCGACTACTCAACACTTGCGAACATTTTATTTTTAATATCGTTTTTTTTAGCGTCGTATAAAAAGTTCAATTTAATACAAAAGATTTTCAGTTGATTTTTAAAATTTGCAAACGACAGTTAGTTGAACGTAATTGTGATAAAATAAAAATAAGAGTATTAAAAAGCAAGAAATATAATAAAATTTTAAATTTTCAAAACGAAAGCGGATTTGGAACGGGTTTAAAGATTAACGACTTTGAAAATTGTGACAAACTAAAATGATATATTAATATTATTTTAGATAACGAAAAGTATTAAGCCTTCAATATAATTTCATCGAACAAAATATCACTGGAAATTTATTGATACGAATCTAAAAGCAACCACTTAAAATGGAACTGAAAAATCCTATTTCCAATAAATTTTTGGGCCTTATTTTAATTTTGTGCATAACAAAAGGTGAATATAGTTTTCTTTCCATAAAAAGAGAAAGAAATGACAACCGGCAAATGGATTATGGATACGTAACCGAAGTCATTATTATGACTATATTTTAAAAAGCTATTTTTACTCACTATTATTTAATTTCGCTCTCTGATCTTGTAGATATTATATTTTTGAAAAGTGCAACTTAGAAGAAAAATAATATTCAAAAACTTTCTTTCAAAGACTAACGAGAATCTCGACAAAAAAATTATCTGTGAAACAATATCTCAACTAAGATTTTTTCCAGCAAATGGGTGCTATAAAATTGGCTTAAAAATAGCCGAGTGATGCTCTCTTTTTATATAAAAAAGAAACTCTTAAATATTGTACAATAAGGAAAATGGATTTCTGTAAAAACTTATTGTTATTGAGATGTGATTGGCATAACTCGATATAAATAAATGCTTCATAACCTAGAAAAATGTCTCTCTCCATCGCATATTTTCGAACGTTAACGTTTCGGCGGTTAAAAAAAGTATAACATGATAAATCGGAGAGAACGTATGTATTTGGTTTTTTTTTTTGCTTAACATACGATTGGCCATTGAATCGTACAATGCAGGGAATTTAGGCGTACAGTCCGCCTGTAGACAACTGCACTATTTTAAAGAGGTCTTCTTGCCTCTTACAGTTTAGGAAGATTCAAATCAAACGTTCACACTCTACTCCCCATAGCCCAATTTTTCCAGTTCCCCACAATGTATTACATATATAGGAATTCTCATCTCAGTACTGGTCCACTTCATTAAAAACAAGAAAGATTTTTGAGAAAAGTTTTATATATTTATTATCGATTAAATTTTTTCTTGAGGTTTTCGAGGAAAGTTTTTATTATTGTACACAAAATTTGCTTATCCATGATTCAAGGCCTCTCAACTTAGTGTGTCAAGTTTCATGAATTTATTTTATTTTGGACTTGTATGTACAAAACCTTCAATGAAAGTAATTTAAAATTTGAATTTATATAAAGCAGTATAAATCCACTTGGGCGGTGCAACAATGAAATGGAAACGCGCACAGTATGAAAATCCAAATTACGTTACACTCCACAACTTGTTTTGACACACTAAGTGGGCTTTCTTATGCAGGGTCACATATGTCTTGTTTTACTTCTTTCAATACTTTTGCCAGCCATTTGCTAAACTGGTGAAACTGTAAATTAATCAAATTATAATTATCAATTGTTATCAACACGCTGGCAAATCTTCCTCATGACTTTTATTAAATTAACAATTATAAATTTAGTTCTGAGCCCGCATAAATCACAAATTGTACATTAAGCGTCTTTATTGATTGTTAACGTTGAATAACTTGAGTATGTGTGTTCACTACTACAGGCGTAGTATAAGATTAAAGTGTACTTTAAATAAAGAAAACCTCATAAGTTAAACATTCACTTATTGTTTGTAAAGAAAGAATTATAAGATGCAAGTGATTAAAACCAGAAAAGTAGAATAGATATTAATAACGCAAAACAGGGAAAAAACTGATACTAAAAAACATTTTAAATTTTATATCATTTGTGGCCATACGGTTTGGCAAAATTTTTTGTCAGTGTAAAGAAAACCTGATTAAACGTTAGCAAACATTGATCTAAATCTCGGCGCTACATGTAGAAATTAATTGATTTGAGCGATAAATAAACTTGGGAAAATAAAGCTCATAAATACTTTCGAAATTACTTTTTTCACAATAACAGTTTTTGTAAAGGTGAAATTGCAAAATTCCGCCATATGAAATAAATTTTGCTTATTGTAATATTTTTTTCTTAAGTGTATTAATTTATTCATATTTTTTACACCTTCATTTTAAACGATAATATTGAAAATATTCCTTTCTAATCGCTGGTGTAAAATTTCCCAAGTGCGTGAAACAAGTAGCACCTGATTAAAATATCACATCCGTGTTTCAGTTAATCGCATGCAAATAAAAAGTCAACAATTTAAATAAATTTTATTGGAATTAGGCGCTAAGGCGCAATTGCTTAAAGTTGATCATATGCGTTTCTGAGCCATCAAGATAAATATGGAAATTGCGGGCATCTTTTAAACGGATTTTAAAATCGGTGGACGTTTTGTCTTGCTTGATAAATAACAACGGGGCAGTATTAGTAAGTAGTGTTGCCATTGCAGCATTTCAAGTCCACTTTGCATAACACCTTTTGTGTACACGAGTGAGCAGACGGAAAACATGTGAATGCCCCTAATTAAGAATGTTGACATATTTGCCAATTTACGATTTCCTCTAGCGTTTAGTAAAAAAAATTTAACCACTTATTTTTCATATAACAACATAAAGTGGCTATAATTATTAATTTAGTAAATAAAAGTGTGTTTTAACATCTTAAAAGCGGGTTTTAAGCTGCATCTCAATCCAGGTTTATGACCAAAAAATCAAACCAGCTTTTTGAAAGCGTTTTTTTTTTTTTTGCTTTTCTTAATTAAAATAAATGTTAATACATTCATCTGTTTCTGTGTATTATTTTTTTTTTCTTGTTGCTTCAGTTTTGCTAAGTATAGCAAATTAATACATGTTTGCGTTAAGAAGCAATAAATTTGTCATTGAATGTTGATTTTGTTTAACGAATAGAACAAAAGCACTCATAAAAACGAAACGTAGTTTGTTTCTGAAATTGCATTTCATTGAAATGTTGGCATAAAGAAAAGGCAAAAAAAGAAATAAATAAATATCTCTAAATTTAACAAATATCTTTTTTAGCGTAATAATTATTTAAAACCAAACTGAGACAGAATCTGACTAAGCTGTATTTAAGCGATCTTTATGTTAAATGACTTCATTTAAATTTGTTCTGTGTCGAAGTAAATGTACATATTTGATTCAAAAATTATTATTTAAACACAAGGACAGCCAAGCGTATGCAGAAAATAGAATTCAAATAAAAATGGTGAAACACAGCTGGGTGAATACTGGCATTCTCACATTCAGCACTACTGACCTATTATATGTTTTGTGCAATAGATATTTGAAACGTGCAAGTCATTGACTCTGCACTAATGCCATAGGCACTACTGGCTTGGTGCTCGACTTGATGAGGACATATACATATATGTACACTGCGGAACCAGATATTTACTGCCAGTGGTTGTACAGGTGACTGGGTAAAGTTTAAAGTTGTCTGCTACTAGACTAGATAATTCTCTTGGAGACATTAGAAGTACCGATTCACTAGTACATATATTCTAATAAACAGCAACACTTTTACCAGATGCTGGTAAAAGTACTCGTAAGAGGGCTGGGATGTATCAACGTAAATAGTGTATACATTTTGCTGTGTTGTGTTGACTTCGAGACACTTGCTCCAGGTCTCCAGCAGACTACAACTCAAATTGTGTCAAATAGCTCATTATTTTATGTATGTATGTAGAATATCTTTAGCTGGGGGGAAATTTATTTGTAGAAATGAAAAGCAAATGACAGTATAAAATCTTTCTTTTTTGGAATTTTCCCTCTCTAATTTTTGCACTTTAGTTGCTTAGCTTCATCGATGTATGTATGTATGTATATGTTCTCTGTTTTAATGTTTTAATATTTTTTTTATTTTTTTATTTTTTTAATTAGTCTGACCGCACCATTTGCTGTTTTCTTATTGTTTGCTTTGTAAATTAACACCTTTTAGTGTGGAAACTTTTTTTCTTTTTTGTCGAGTTGTATAATTTTTTCTTGTGACTCTGTTCTTCTTCTGCTCATGAAAACCGTAACAAACACAGCACGTTTTTAATTTGAAAGTAGTTGTGAAAAAATTAAGCACAATAGCAAAATATATGTATATAAATTTGACACAACCACAAATAAAAGAGAATAAAAAACTATAGACACAGTCAAAAAATGGCCTTGAATTATAATTATGACAAAACTCTGTTAAGGTTAAAATATTAATATTGTTAAATAATGTTTTTAAGCGGAATATAGTTGAATTTATTACCAGCTGCAAAACGCAGCCACTGCCAAATCGTAGTGAATACTCTGTGCCAGAAGAAAGCTGATCGATTTAATGATAACGTATGATAAGGCGACCAAGAAACAGTCAGCTGTTTAAAGCAATCACTTACGTTTCTTTCCTTTTAAAAAAATTAGTGTATTGTTAAAAATCACAAATTACTTTTCTACTAAAGAAATGAAAAAGCGACTATACATACATATATAAAATTTTTTAACAGATTCTTATTGAATTAAAAATTATTCTGTGGTTGTATAACCATCCCTGGATATGCATAAATATTTCTTTTTCTTTGTTAGAAGTTAGTAAGCACGTTATTTTTTATCAAGAAAATGGCTGCAATTTTTCAAAATTAGAATTACTATATACAGCAATCAAAGTTTGATTATTTATTTATTAAATAAATAGAATAATCTTTAATTAATTGATGAACTTAAGTTGTATCATAAAAACGTGAGCGTCACTCAAGCCTTAAGCTGGCTGCTGACTTGTGGAATAAAATTTAAGCACAAATTACTGCCATAAATTAATGAAAAAATTTTACCGGTTTAAGAGATTTCTTAATGTTAATACCAGTACAACTTGCCTTGTTCTTAACTCGTATTTACTTAGACTTTTCTCCCATATAATTAAAATATTTTATGAAGAAAGCGGTTTTCATATTTTTTTGATTTTGATTGGGATTATTGATTATTACTCGGCCTGAAGATTGAAAAAAGTTGTTAAAAAAGTTGCAATATTGTAAGAATATTTTTTGTTTGTTTATTGTTTTAAAATCGTTTTTATTAATGGCAAAATGACATAAGACAGAATGTGATATCGATTTACATCAGTTACAAATATAAAGTTTTTTGATCGCAAGTAGACTTGAAAAATTTTGGAAAATATATTCCACCATTTCATTTTATATTCAATTCTCTTCACAAGATGAGAATGACAAGTATAAAAAATCAAAAGCAAAACGGTGACGATTGCCTTTATTAACATTTCATGTTAATTTAACACGAGTTCATGTTAATGCCAAGTATCTTCTTAAGCGCACACATATGCAAATATATACATATGTATGTGAAATAGTAAAATAAATTTTAGACTATTATCGTTTGCACACAAAAGAATTATATTTTATTTCATTTACTCTTACACTTGTAATATGTTAATTAATGTTTATCAATTCATTATTTTTAATAACGATTATTAGATTCTTACGAAAGCCTTTAATTATTACTTTTTGTAAGTAGTGAAGTTGTAAACATTTGTGAAGCAAATAAATCAAAAGTGGTAGTGAATATTTGCCACATTTGGAAGAACAAAAAAAGTTGTTTATTCCGCTGCAAACCAAAGCGCTAGAGGCGCGTCATTATCCAAAGTTAAGTAAATAAATAGTTAAAATTGAAAAACAGTAAAAAATATTTGTTATTAGTCTTGTGATTTATTTGAAATAAAAAATAACAACAAAATCCCACTTAGCTGCCGCTGAGCAGTGAAACCCCCACATTATTTATTTGTTAAATGAGTAATATTTATTTAATATAGTGATTTTTAATTTAATTAAGTATTTTTACGAGCCAAAAATAAATTTTTTTTGTCAATGCCAGTCTTCTGGAAGAGTCTTTTATGACTCCAAAACTTTGTTGCCTTTATGTGAACAAATTTTTGAACCCAACAAAAGCTCAGTTCTCTATTGTTTATCAGATGAAGTTACAATTTTTGTTATACTTTGATCATTTGAACATTTGATTTCCTGTTACTTATTCCTTTTCTATCGCATAAAGCAGCCATTAAACTACTAAAATTATAAAAGCTATTATTATCTATGTAAATGTGTACATACAACTGGCCGAAAGCCAGTGGAATATGTTATACGACTTTATTAAGTGGGAACTAAGGACATTTACAGAGATCTAAGAACGCCCCTAACGTTGATTAAGACTGCATATAAACTTTAAATCCTATTTCCAAAGCTGAGGAAGGAGCATTTGATATGGCTAATGAAGATCAAATTAGTTGAATTAGTAATTGCTTACTCAAATAGACCTTCCCAACTCTGAAAATTCAGCAGAACTTCGTTACCTTGCCACATGTTTCCCACCTTCCGAAAATCCTTCTGAGAGGAATGAAAACTCTAATTTTTATTAACTTGATTTCAGGCTTTTGTCCTCAGCGCCTAATAAAATTAAGTATTTGGAACTTGAGCTGTTGCAATAGGATTCAAAATAAAATTTAATAAAACTTCTAAAGTTTCCCATTTTATAGCGATATTCTATCCATTAATTAATTTGCCGTCAAACGAGAGTCTACATCAAAGAATGTTTCTCTTGGTAAACTAAAATGAATTTTTCTCGTTTTTCTTTCAGTGTGCAATGGCCAGTTGATGTGTTACGTCTGTGAGGATTGTGCTAAAGTTTCTACTCAAACACCGCATTTTGAATGCAACGAAGATTTCTTTAATATTGATGGAGCAAGCAGTTCATCGGTACAAACAACAACCGAACAGTCAACAACTACCGCCGGTGATACCACAGAAAATGATACAACTTCCACAGACGACATGACACAAACACCATCCACAGCCAACAGCGAAGAAACGACCACGACAACAACATCAACATCAACAACTGAATCGACAACAAAAGAAACTACAGAAAATGCCACAGAAACTACAACACCAAAGGTGGCAGAAACCACCACTATGAAGGAAATGGAAACAACACAGGGAACAACTAGTACCACGGAAGAACAGCCGCCCACACCTCCCATCATAGGAACGCCCAATAATATGACAGCAGTGCCCACACCGCCAACACTGGACGCCTTAGATCCTCTTGACGATGTGGACAGCTTAAACAATCGCACGGGGGCGCACGGTCAACACGTCAACAAGGACGAAGTCGAGAATATTGACGTGGAACAGGGCACTAGCAAGCCCTACAAATCTTCAGCTGAAATAAGAGTCCGTCAATTGCGATCGGTCAGTGATGTGTCGTTCCACTGTTTCCAGGTTAAAGCCACATCAGGTGAGTTTATTAAAAAAAAATTTGGGATTAAAGCGTAAGTAATTCTCTATCTTCCAGCCAATGGCACGATGGTCGTGAATCGGGGTTGTTCTCGGGTTCCAACCAATGAATCTGTGTGTGGCCAGTGGCAGTCTCAGCACCCCTTGGAGCAAATGAACAAATGCTATCCCTGTTCACGCACAAAATGCAACGGCAGCTCTGCTCTAAGTGTCTCCATTACAGCTTTATTCGTGGCAGTCATAGCGTTTTTTATGCACCGCAAGTAGAGAGAGTATCTGTATGTGTAACAGCATCGCAAATAATTAAAAGAGCAAAACGAGACAATTTCTCTTAAAAATTAAGCGCCATATTTCCTTGGCTTAAGAAAAGAATTTGCATTAACTTAAAGCAACAACAAGTATTTTTACAAATGTGGCCAATTTTAAATCTAATTGTTAGCCGAAAAAAGTTTACACCAACTAATTTCTCCCTTCTTAAATAACAATTTAATTCAAGAGTTTACAATTACAACAACTGTAGATAGAAAGAAGTGAAAAGTTGCGCATTGCAAATGTTATCTAATTACTCAAAATTTTTACTAAAAGAAACAATTACCAGAACTGTTTTACCAAGCCCTTTTATTATTTTATTAATTAAATGTATTATACATACTTTGTTTTAGTTGTATTTTATATAGTTCAAAACGTTGATTTAAAAAAAAGGAAATTTTGAATAAAAAAACTTAAGATTAAAAAAAACAAATCATATAAAGGGCTTTCATTAAGCGCGTCCAAACCTTTTTTGTGGGTGGGCACAACTTCTAAGGCCAATTCAGATTATTTTTACGTTCGAATCGTTTGCCATGAATGTTCAAACCATTGAAATCAGGCCAGAAGGAGTTAATAACCGTCCACCTATAGCTCTCGCCGTTTGCGGTAAAATGTGAACCGATGAATCCAGTAGCCCAATATCTACACCAAACTTCAGGATGCGCTGAACATTCATACATCTAATGTGTTGATACTGTTCAAAGTTCAATAATATACAAAATGTATATATAAATAATTATCCAAAATTGGGTCCTATTTTTGTGAAGGAACTGGGTCAGTTTCTAGCAGGTCTATCTACTCACCGAACACATACAAATTATAAATCTTTATGTCTGCTGATAAATAAAAAACACTCCCAGTTTCACATGTTAAACTTTTCTCTTGTTTTGTGAAGCAAATTGATTTATTTTCTCTAGTTTTTGGGACACAAAAACGAATTAAGCCCTTCGGCCGAAATATCTTTAATTTTTCTCTCTTTTATCAAATTTTTTTTATTTGCTTCTCAAAACAAAACTAATCTTGAGAAGTTCAAAATGAAAATTTACTTTTAGAATTTAAAAAAAAATTATAAAACGAAACAAAAAACAAGGGGACACCCGGGTTTGAACCGGGGACCTCTCGATCTGCAGTCGAATGCTCTACCACTGAGCTATATCCCCCTTACACAAGTTCAACAAAATCCATAATATATAGCCTCTGAAATAATAATAAATTCAGCAGCAAATTAAAAATAATCACCACATAAAAATAAATCAAAAAAAGGTGGTGGATAAACATTTCAGTTCAGTTCTACGAAAATATTCTAACAGCATAATAGACTTTCTACATATAAAAGCAGATTGTATTTCTCAACGCATAAAGAGAAAAAATCATCTAATAGAGGACTATTTTGGAAGAAAATAACATTTACAGAAAATAACTTATGCTCGGTTTGCCTTCCATGCCAGTCGGCGTTGCCAGGTATACACATTTGTCTGCATTCAACAAATAAGTTCTCCGCAATTTGTGTAGATGTAGTAGTTCTTACATCAGTGATGCTAAGCGCATTCTTCTGATTCCAGCAAAATTTATATAGAGCGCTTTTTTCGCGAAAGCAAATATAAATTGTTTATTTTTTGTAGCAACAGAGTAAAAACATAAGTGGCCATAACTGAGTTTAAACCGAACTACTTATATAATTTTATTTATGTTTGAACATTTTAATAACCATTTAAGTCGATTTAGAGAAATATTTGCTCAATAACCAGAACCAATCTCATGCCACAGCAAACAAACCAATTTTCATTTTTAAAAATCTTCTAATACTCCTTTAGATGATCGGCGCTTAAATTACAAGTTCCTTAAATTAATGGGCTATTATTGGTAGAAGAAAAAGTTTCCTTAGTTGAAAAATCGAACTAATATTAAAAATGTAGAAGTTCCAATATCTTAAAAATTACCTTATGCGGCACAAAAGCAGTGTATGATAAAATAAAAATTCAAAAGCTTTATTTTTAAAGTAAATTATCAAATAGTATTAATATTGTAGTAAGTAAAAACTGAAACAAATTACATACATATGTATATAGATGTTTGCTTTATTTTGTGCAAGGCAGAAATCTTTAACTTACAATTAAAAAAATAACTATGGCAACGCTGAAAACCAGTCAATGGTTGAAAAAATACAATAAAGCAAATGGAATGAAGTTTTATGTTTAATTTTTGGCGCATTTTGTTTTTTCATTTCCGTAAAATTTTCCATGAATTTTTTTTCTCTCCTGCTAATATTTATAAAAATATATACATACATACATATATATTATTTGTTTACTAAAGCTATCGAAGAGCGCAATTATAACGGAGTTTGTTATCAATTTATTTATGAATTTTTTATGTACACTTTAACCAGGCCCTTTGTTTTCGTTTATTATCAGTAAATAGTTAAATATATATGGATGTACATATATACATACATTCATACATATTATGTTAACACATAATGATTTTGGGTTTGGTTTTTAAAGTCTATACATACACACATGCAATCATACATACATACATATATACATATATACATACATATGTATGTACATCTACAAACTTAATTCAACTTTATGTTTTTATTTTCTATGTATTATCGCCAGCAAGAATAACTGGAGTAAAAAACTCGGGATAAATTCTAATCTTTTATTTTCTCTCCGAGACAAAGATTTTTGTTCACTATACAAGGAATTAGTGAGGAAAGAAAATTTACTTTAATTATTATCTTCGTTTTTGTGGATTTCTTTTAGCAAAAATTTTGTTTAAAATAAAATGAAACTACTACAACTTGTGCGGCGTTACGATCATCTTCCTATATAAAATATATGTCTGCCATAATTCAGAAACAATGATTTCACTGCGATGTCATAAAAAATACGCTGTTATCTTGAGTCAATAAACTAGATTTTTGATTTATTTGTTATATATGTATGTATGTATATACATAAGCATTAATATATGTTTTTCACAACCCCACACCTATTGAGATAATAATTTCTTCTTTTTTTAGTTATAAGTCCTAAATTGTATTGGCGGATTGCGGAAAAATTATAAATTAAAACATACAATTGTTCTTTTATATACATACATACATATGTATGTATGTATCAAAAATTAGTAAAGAATAATTGTAAATGAACATGAAAAGAAACAGCGCCCATGTTCAAGTGAGAAACAGCTATCTGTTTCTGTGATCGGCAATAAGAGTCCAATCCAATAATGCCACCTAGCAACTTTTCATACGCACACACATGTGCATGCCTTTATACATACTTACATATGTATGTATGTATGTATGTAAATTCGTAGAAATTATTTATTAATTTTGGATTATTATCGTTAAGAATAGCAATAAAGAATTTATTTTATCGCAATATGTATCTTCTCGGCTGTGTTATCATTTCTAAGAAAAGAATTGCAAGAACCTTTTCAACACTTATTTAACACCTGATAATTCCCATTTAAAACCCATTTAGTATCAACAACAACAACAACAGTTTGTGTATCGTAGATGTGATTTTATCGATGACTTGTAAATTAATGGCATGAATTGTTTCGTTACCTTCGAAATATCCACATACTACATAAATGCTGCCTTAAAAAGACAGAATAGCAAATAGGCTAAACTAATTAATGAAACACGAATGTGAATAATAAACGAACTTAAGACATACATATGTATTAAAAGGAAGAAAAAAACTTCTGCTAAAGCTTATTACAAATTTGTAGCTAAAAATAAAGGCATTTTTTCATCTAACCCCCAACCGAAGCTATACCATTTTAAATTCAATGTACAAATCCGTTTTTGAATTAAGGATTTTTTTCTGCAGTATTTCATTCTTACAGATACTTCCGAAAGCTTAAGCATAAATGGTTCCAATTTAGTTTAGAAGCTATTGTAAGTGAAAATTTAATGCATGTGCAGGTACCGATTTTGACTCAAAGCACGTATTTATATTTATATTCTTTGTTTTCAATCGTTAAAGGTTTCTTGATATCCCGAGTGAATGAAATTTTAAAGTATTTTGGAAATCTACTTTCTGTTCTGTAAAACAAATTTCCAGTGCAAAACTGCAAAACATACACATACAAATCATAATTCTCTCTACAGCACAAAGCAAATTAAATAGCACTGTTTGACCTTATCGATATTTTCAAAATAGAAATAAAACTTTTTCGAATGAAATCTTAAAATATATGTATGTTCATATGCTTTTCACTTAAATCTTAATAAATTTTAATGGCTGTAAACAAAAATTTAGAAAAAGAACATGCAGAGTTTTTCACATAAGTTCAAATAGTATCTTAACCTATTAAATATGTATGTTAAAATTGTTTGTAGTACTATTGAAGCCTCATCGGTGTCGCACAAAAATACATATGATTTACTGTAATGTGCCTCTTAAAAATCAGCTTTTTGCCATCACAGCACAAAAATTACACCAAACAAAATTAAATAAAAATCCAAAAAAAAATTTGTATAATTAAACTTGTTTTTTTTTATAAAAGAATCGACCTTGATCTTAAAACCGAAACGTAGCAAAACAAATGAACTGTCCCGCAGTACATGTATTTACAATGCAAACGCGAGAGTAACATTTTGAAAAGAATAATTTTCCGATGCAAATAAGAAAGTCGTAAGAAAAATTAAACAAAAAATGTATTAATAAGTTTTGTTATTTTGTTACGTGCTGTTTGAATTTAGAAATTCTCATAACATATGTATGTTCATATTTTAAACGTGCTTCATTTGATTCTCAAAATAAGGCTACGAATTGAAGAAATTTTATAATAGATACATACATACATACATACATACACACTTACATATACATAAGTATTTATGTGAACTATTTACAGTAATTAAAAGTAATGGGATCAGCTTACGGCAAACTGACATATGTATGTATGTACATACGTATGTATGCACATATGTATGTATGTACATACGTATGTATACATACGTATGTATGTACATATGTATGTACGTGTGCACAAGAGACTTTCAATCTTTTAGAAAAATATTTTTAAATTGTTTTAAACTTAATATACGTAAGTGCTGTTTCCTACGCAAAATAGACTATCAACTATCTTCCATCTCATAATAATAAATCTTTATTTTCTTGTTTGGTTTTTGCTAAAATTGTGACAGCACAAAAAATTACCTTTAATATTAATACAAAGTGACTTCATTTCTTTTACAATTACTAAGAATTTTGCCAACAAAGGAAATTTCTTTTTTTTTCTCTTTGTTGCCATAAACTTTGTTATATTTTATTAATTATTTATTACAAACAACTAATTAAACAATGGCAAAAACTCTTGTCTTATCTAAAATTTTGGGTGGTTTTTCATATTTATTACTGTTTGCAAATACGATCCCCTTGTTACCGTTAACATGTGCTATTGTTTTATTGCAATTTAGTTGAAAACTATTATTCAAAGGTTGACAAATAAAAAGAGCAAAACATGACCTAAGCATTTGAAATGCTGCTGTATGTTCTAAGTCGAGTGAAGGAACCTTTCGGATACTAGTAAAAAGCAAAGCAAATGATAAAAGCTGTGTGCTAACTAACGTCTAATTGTTAGTAACAGTCGAGAAGTTGTCGCAGAACGAACGTTTTCGATAGCTCAAAAAAAGGAAACTGCAATTTAATTGGCCATATGCTGAACGTGACAAAACTTTCTTCTTTTTCAAAATCAAACTTTTAATTGAAAAGAAACTAACTGAAAATATTTTTATAAAAAAGTTTGAAATCAAAACAAAAATGAAATTTTTATACTATATAACAATGGTTTTAGTGTTGGCTAATTATACCAGAGGTACGCATAAAAAATTATTTTTCTTCTAATAACAATATATAAAACTTAAGAAACTGAATTGATAAATAAATAAAATAAAATGAACTCTTTTACCGAAGTGCAAATTTAACTAGAACTTATGGACACAAAAATAATAATAATAATCAGTTAAAGAAGACCAAACCGCATATTTAAAATTTTCACCAAATTAAAAATTGTTCTGTTTTTACATGTTCACGTACGGATCGGAAAATAATAATCTTTTAAAGAAGACCAAGAACAAGGACATCGTAATATTTAAAAATTTCGCCAATTTTCACCTGCTCCGGTGCTAAAACTTGTTCACGACACTTTTAGATATTTCGAGTGGCGAACAAACAAATAATTTAATACACAATTAAAAAAAAAAAATAAAAGGACACAATCTCTAACTTAAATGATTTTTTGGCGAAAGTAGTGACATGTGTCAAAAAGGCGCAGTACATGTGTGTGCGCCTTTTTGACACGAAGTAGTTTGTCAAAAGCACATTTTACTCTGCAACTTCGCATAGAGACTAAAAATTTCAAAATACCACCAATTAAATAAGACCAAAAATCAAGTTGTTTCTTCATATTTTTAATTAATTAAAAATAAAAATCATGTCGCGTTTATTTTCTTACATCTTTTTGATTGTAAATGATGATACATTATGAAATACATATACATATACTATATACATACATACATATGTATGTATGAACGTTTTTTATTCAGGAAAAACATAATAATAAAACACAAAATAAAATATGTTGTTCGAACTATCAAAGATAAAGATCTTAAATTTTTCAACTAAATATTTGAAATATTGGAAGCTGATGCATAATAATTCTGCTAAACAGGGTTACAAACAACCTTATATTTGAAACAAACCAAGAAAAATTTGAAACTGTACAACAGTATAGATTTGGACAACACAAAAATTGACACATTAATATATAGACACACTGGCCGATACCGTTAAGACTCGAAATTATTAAAAATTTTATTTGCTTTTCTCTTTTGCCTTCTAAGGGCAAATTTTAAGATGTTACGTTTGTAATGGCGATGACTGCTTAAATAAGTCTCAAATGAAACATGAAGTCTGTGGTCCTCAGGAAATAACAACCGAACCGCCAGAGCCAGCAACAACAACAAATCTAAATACTGTCACGGACCAACGAACAGACACAACAAGTGAGGACCCAGTAGAAAACACCGACACCACAATAAGTCCCGGCGAAACTAATACACCAAAAACAACAGCAGCAACAACAACAGTTAAGACTGAAACAACTGAGAAACCAGAAACCACCACTACAACAACTAACACTGCAACAGTTAAGACAACAACGGCACTGGAAACAACAACAAATGAAATCGCAATCAAAACAACAACTATTGCAGGCATAATAGATGAAACTGTAAGAACAACTAGTAAACCAGGCGCTATAATTACGACAGACGTATCAACAACAAAATCTCCTGAGCCAACAACAACAACAAATCTAAACATTGTCACGGACCAATCTACAGACACAACGCAGACTGAAGCAGCAACATCAAGTGAGGGCCCAGTAGAAAACACCGACACCACAATAAGTCCCGGCGAAACAAATACAACAAAAACAACAGCGGCAACAACAACAGTTAAGACTGAAACAACTGAGAAACCAGAAACCTCAACTACAACAACTGGGACTACAACAGTTAAGACAACAACGGCACTGGAAACAACAACAAATGAAATCGCAATCAAAACAACAACTATTGCAGGCATAACAGATGAAACTGTAAGAACAACTAGTAAACCAGGCGCTATAATTACGACAGACGTACCAACAACCAAACCTACAAGTGAAACACCAGATTCAACTACCAGTGCCATATTAATTATAACTACAGGAACAACAGAGCAAGATACCATAGCAACAACTGTTGCCCCAGAACTAACAACAATTGAACAACAAAAAACGACAACACCTTTAGAAAGGGAGACAACAACATTTGATGGAAAAACAAGCACGATTGCTGGTCAAGCCCTAACAACAACCATTGAACTATCTACACAAGATACGGACTTAACAGGGATCAATTTCGAGACAACAACAGCACCTATTTTCAGTGCAGAACCGAGTACTACAATAAGTTCTCTGATGTCAGAAATCGAAACAATAACAGAAGTCGGCGCATCAACAACTACTCGTACTACCCAAAATGTTGCAAGAACACTTGTGCAAAAAGCTGCTTCTCAACTTTCCTCCTCACCATCCGATGTGCTGATAAATAACTATCGAAGCCATTCTCGCGTTCGTCGTGCTGCCAATTATTTAGCGTACAGCTGTTATTCAGCCGAATATACACGTAAGATAACGTACAAATTCTTACTTTTTCACTATTTCTTTCTAAAAAAAAACCAAAAGTTTGCGTGCATGTTTTATGTAAACTAAAATAGTAGTTCATTCCTAATGGATCGGTGTTACTAAATGCGAACAAAACTTTTTTTATTTTTTCTTACCAGACAACAATCAAACCAAGATGAGAAAAGGCTGTATCGCCATACCAACGCAAAAATCTGCCTGCCAAGTGGTGGCCGGAGAAGTGGGTTATAAAATTGTGGACGGTTCCTGTAAAATTTGCATCAAAGATTTTTGTAATTCTGGTTCCTTACAACGGCTTTCTATACCATTAATATTAATTGCCATATTTTTTAAGTACTTAGTGTGATTTTATGCCAACCTTTTTTAATATTTAATTTTAATTTTGTTTGTTTTATAACACAATTTTGTATCATAAATATGTACATAAACATCCATAAACAGACAAAAAGTGTAAAAATATTACTAATTGTGCCTGTAAATGAAATATAAAAAAAAAAATAAAAACTGATATCAGAAGCGGGAATCAGTCTTTACACCAAAACAATTCTCGTACGATATTGTTTTTCTAAGTGTACATAAATATACATACTTATATGCACTTGTGTGGCGCACGTTATCACCAAATTTCATCAATAGTGTCCAATAATTACGCAATAAACATGAACCATAGTGAGGATTTCTGGTTTCTTTAAAATTTACGCATGTCAAATAGAAACTCATTTAACCTGGAATAATAATAATGAGAATAAAATTCCTTCATTGTGACTTATTCTGTTTTAATTCAAAGATAACGACTCTGTGTTATTGGAAATATGTACTAGTGTATGTACACGTAACATAAATTCTGTTCCATATATTTTAATACTCTATATAAACAGCTAATAGAAAAGCTTTTGCGGCCGTTAAGCTTCAAATTTAATTTCGACATTTTGAGTAAATTGAGACTTTTATATATCTTATCAACTCTATAGGTTCTAATCTACAGGCGCCGCGAGAACTTTGTAATATGATAAATGTGAGAAATAAAGAACCAGCCATTGCCAGTCGTAGAGAAGAAGTGAAAGTGTTAGCAGGTGTTTAATAATTATTTTATATTTAAAAAGTGCTTAAAGTATAAAACAAAGAAGAGATAACATGTTCATTTTAAGGGAAAAATGTGTCAAACACATTTATTTAATCGTGATTGTTTTAATACAAATAACTGGTTCCAAGACGGTACAGGGTAAGTAAATAAATAATGCCATAGTACGAATAAGTGGAAATGTTTAAACGATTTAATATATTTCAGGCCTTAAATGTGTACAATGTGGAGGTACTACTGGAACAGACTGTAAAGACGATCTAAGCGATGCGTTCGCAAATTGTGAAGCATCTACTAAGTGCTATACGCAAATTGGTAAGTGCTATCTGCTTAAGTATTTAAAAAGCATCTAAATCTGGAAAATCACGTACATAGATAAGTAAATTAAAACGTTTTGCATGTTTGTAGTGATATTCAACGTTTAAATACATACAACCACTTAATGAGTAGGCCATAGAGTTACATAATTCCTTTCTTTTTACACAAAGAAGAATTTTACATTTACTTAAAGAAAATTTGAACAATATTTTTCCACACGCTCAATAAAAAATATTAGCTAACACAATAAAAATGTAATATTAGACGATAAGTAAAGTTTCTTAGCATAATTGTGGCCCAGCTGGTTTAACAAAATAAACACTATTTTTCCCCGAACACATAATTTTTCAACATGATTTTTACGCCTGCAGACGTACAAAGGAATATCGTTCAATCAACAAATACTTTTGTTGGAAACAATGTGTGAATACTATATCGAAATCGTAATTGAGAGAGCGAAACAAATTTTGCATATTGGCGCCGATCGAACAAGTCTGAATGAAGCCTTGAAGTTTTGATTACGGTTGCCGTAGGAAGAAAAATTTTATACAGGCTGAAAAATTTCCATCGGGAATTTTAGTAGCAGCGCCTTAACAATGAACTGAATGCAATATACATACATACATAAGTATAACGAACGAACTTAACCCTAATGACCGACCGCATTGTATTTTGTTGAGCGCACAACATTGTTTATCAGTATGTTGTTATGGCAGTACAAAAACCTTTTCGTAAACTACAATTCGGCCAATAATATTGTTCTCAATGCATGTTGAGTCGAAGGTAGTGGGCCGATCTCCCTCTACCGAACGCTATTGGCAGAAGCTTGTCTTTTTTTTAGCAGTGTAATTTAAGTAATATGTATATACATATGTATATGTACATACATGCTTATATGTACATACATATTTACATATGTATATACGAACTGCTGAAACTTACTTGTTATCAGCTCTAAGAAAATCAATTAAAATAAAACAATTGATAACAATCAACAAACTTTTTATAGACGAACACTTTATGCAGTAATTCAAAAAGTCAGTTTGTTTAATCAAAACAAATACATATGTATGTATGTACGTGTTGGAAATGCACAACTTATACATACATATACAAAGTACTTTCTGCGGAGAGAAAAAATAAGCAAAAACCTTATTTTTGGCACTTTTCGACAAATTTGTTAGAACTGCTGGCTTACATAAGGTAAGATACACAATTCCCTCATGTTTTCTTCGAAAACTCACGAAAAGCATTTTAACCCCCACGCCTTGTGAAATAACGTTTTCAGTGATATGACAGCCGTTGTGAAATTCTTATAAGCATTCGATTGAAGACAAAGGCATTTAACCTAAAAAATGTTATGTCGATATACATACATACATACATACATATTATGTAGATATATTTGTATGACAAATAGATAAATCAATTGCATTTGATTAGATCAATCTCTGATTCAGTTTTGCAATTTGTTTTCATCGCTCTTTTCATTAACAAAATAGTCTTTTGGTCTGCCAAGTAATTAGAAATGGAAAATTCATATCAATAAAAAAAAATAGCACAAAAGAAAAAACTAAAATACGAAAGTTCGGAATGACATATTTTAGGTTTTTTTTTTTTTGTTGCCGATATCGTACTGTCCCTGTCTGCTCAGCACATTTATTATTAAATATTGCGCTTTGGGAGAACGTTTCCTTTTCCAGAAACATGCGTAAACGTTCTTAAGAAACCTTTAGTTTTTAGTGATTAGAATAAATAAAATTCCACCGCAAAATGAATTTTAGCTGTAGAATAATTAAGTTTTTTTTTTGCCAAATTAGTCAGTTCATAAACACCGTTTACTTATTCATTAATCTATTACAAAACTATTGTGTGTTCTGTTTTTAATTCAACAATTAAAATTAAAATAAGGCTCCTTAAACCTTTTTTCTCAAAACATGCTATAGCGATATATTTACATACATACATACACATCTTCAAACATGCTGCAGCTTAAATCCAGCTCACACTAATCAAAATGATTTCAAATTGCGAAAGCCGTAAAATATGTATTTACTTCCGAATCATCAATTTTGTACTTTTATAGTATTTACGAATGTATTTTGCATGATGAACTGTTAAGTTCGGCTTGATCTCGCTCACCATTCGGCTCACTTTGTTCCTTTGCATGATCCGTTCAATTTTAACGTATGGACGTTGTAAGTTATTGGGAAAAAACTGATGACGCTACTCTTGATTCCCATAATTTGTTGAGACAGCTAAATAAAACTCTTCACCAGTCGAGCTTTAAGTTTTTCTCCTTTTTCTCCTTTTTCTCGATAATAAAATCACTTAAAACATGCCAATACACTTCCCATCTTACAGTTATTTTCTAACACCTTTTTTTGTTCCGACTTTTTTATTTGTGTAAGACTAATACAGTTTTTCAACATCTAAATTAACTTTTTTGGTTTTTTTTTTATTTTCTCAGAAAGCAGTGGCAAAATCACGAGAGGTTGCCTTACGTCTGAACATGCAGACGCATGCACGGCTGATAAAAATTGTGTTCCCAGTGAAGATGGTAAAAACAACCAACTTGTTTGCAAAACTTGTTCAAAAAATGATGCTGATTGTTCGCAAACTGATGCCAAGGACAGTAAGCTCAGCCAAGTCTGTGACGCAGGCATCAGCAAATGCATTAAAAAAATTACTGATAAATTTGTCGTAAGAGGGTGCGCCACTCAAACTGATGTTTCCCAGTGTACCGACAAAAATACCTGCGAAACTTGTGAAGGTGTCAATTGCAATACAGGCGTTTTCCCCCCCAATCGTCTTAAATGCTATCAATGTTCAGGCGAAACCTGCAACGATGTAACAACAAACGCCATCATTTCCAAGCCCTGTTTGCTGTTTGAAGATAAAGACGAGTGCTATACGAAGGGTGAAAGTAACACATCAATGGTGCGCGGCTGCAAATCTGATACGAATGAAAATAAATGTACTACTACAGCTGAAGGTTGCGCTTTTTGCACTGAGAGCGGATGTAACAATCTGAAATATAAAGGACAGTCCACACTAAAGTGTTACCAATGCATTAGCGATTCGACAAACACGGATTGTTCTAAAAATCCAACAGACGCAAACCTAAAGACCTGTGCACAAGAGGTTCTCTATAACCAGGTCCAATACTGTTATACTCAGAGAGAAGGTGGAAAAATTCAACGCGGCTGCCTTAGTGATAACATCGCTTTGACGCCGGAGAACTGCAAAGATGAGGAAGGTGGCACTTGCACCAAATGCAACGGTGATGGTTGCAACGGCAACAGCTCTGAGTTTTCTTGCATTAGATGTCGCAGTGACATAAATGATAAGTGTTGGCAACCTGACACCAGTATTAAGGGCGAAAAATGTCGCACTGGAAATAGTTCTGCCGTAGACGGTTGTTTCCATGGTGTTTGGTGTAAGTTGAAAACAATGAATAAAGTTGGAAAATTGGTGCGTAGAAAAAGATGTACCATCTCCAACTTTTGCATGAAGCGGCTGTTTAGCGGCCTTCTTTAAAAGAAAATTCATTGATAAAATGACAGATAACTGTCTTTGCTTAGCTTTCAGTGCTAGGTCTTACTGTTTTCATAAAACCAAGCACAGTCCGGCTTGAGCTGCTTGTAAAGCAGCTGTCCTTTCACCCAACTCGTTCCGAAAATCGGTTGCAGTAGAATTTATATGTAAAAACATAATATACTAATTGTTTTTTATTTTTACTTCTGCCAGACGGTGTTCTCATTCGTGGCTGTATGATTGATGCCAGTCTACAAACTCAGGCGTTGTGCAAAGATATACATAATCCCAACAAATGCGAAATTTGCCATTCAAAGGACTGCAACACAAAGGCCTCAAGTGGTGCTAAAAGCATTTTGCCGGTTTCCTTGATATCACTTGTCCTGATACGAGTAGCATTATGGAGTTTTAAATAAGTTTTTACTTCTTAACGACGAGTTCTGATCATATATATGTATTATAATAAACAAGTTTGTGTGTATGTGTTTGCAGTATAATAAATAAATATTATGATGATTTTTATCTCTAAATTTGTTCACGAATTAAAATTAATAAAATTTTAAAACTGCACATTTAATTAATACGAAAGAAGAAACATTTAAAATCATTTGTGTGTAAATGTTTAATTGTAATTTTGCCGCCGTACTGGGCGCTAGTTTGTCGTTGCAGCCATTGCTATAGCACAAGTTGCAGAGCCTGTCATTTGTTAAGCAATATTTAAGACCCCCTTCGGCCAAATCATCCACACAACCACGCATGGTTATATTCGTATCAGCTGGAAAAAAAATTAAAGATGTTACATTAATTATAAATATGCAAAAATTGAATAGCCCGAGGATCAACCTCGAACGGACCACAAAGCACCTGTTTGCACAGAATTCTTTGCCGACATTTTAAATTTTACGAATAATGTAAAATCAACATTGGTTAACCTTAATCGTCTCCAACAAGTAATTCCATAAATTTTGAAATCCGTAAGAAGGCAAAAAAAATTATTTTAGGGAACAGACTTTTCGTAGATAAAGTATCTAATGACTAAGTTGAAGTCTTATACTAAAAAATCTAGAGAGAAAATTGCATTGGAGAAAGGCGGACATTTTATACCACAACTGGCATATTTATTAGAAAATCGATCTTTGGAGGGAAGGAAGTGTAAAAAAACTATAAACAAACACAATTTGGCAAATCGGTTCACAAATAATAGAATTTTACTACAAAGATAAGATATGCATCCGACCTGTTTTTTTTTTTTTTTTGGTTGTTGAGGATGATTAGCTTATCTTTCAAATCCTTTGGAAAAGGATTGAAAATGATTGTTTTTTGCCTACCTTGATATAACGTATAACAACCATTATGTTTGCCTGCATCCCCTTCATTTGCCTTGGGGCACTTTATTTCTTTTGTAGCTTCGATGGCGCATTTCACTTCTTCATTGCTGGCGCAGGCAAAGCAAAATGCCTTATTTTTCTCCATATCCGTAGTATCTAAAGCTTTCGTTGAGTCCGGGTTATCGCTGTCGTCTCCCTTAGCTGGTTCATCATTGGGCATTGCGGCTGCATCATTTCCTGTCGTCACTCCAGGTGCGTCTGTCACATCATTCGGTTGGGTAGTGGCTTTTTCGTCTTCAATACCGGCTTCCTGTCCGTTTTCTACACCGGCTGCAGTTTCTTCATTACTTTTACTCTCAGTTGCTGTTTCAACTTCAGCCGTGGGCGCTGCATCACCTCCCTCTTCACCCACAGCATCTGTTTCGTTGGTTGTTTCGGTTTCCTCGTTTGTTGGCTCTTCAGCATCTGATGGGCTTTCATCCGTCACCACAGGTTCTTCTTCTTGTTTTCCCTTGTCCGGACCATTCTTTTCTGCAAATACTTCTATATCACTGGAAATATTTATTTCATCCACTTGACCATCCACATCTTTCGTGTTCTTTTCGGATTCGAATTGTAATACTTCATTTTCGTTCGACTGTTTATGTTCGGAAAACTGTAGGGCTACAGGAAGTGACGTCGTCGACACGCCTACAACATCTTGAATGCCATCTAAATAAAGAGGAATAGGGTAGAGTTAGCCCTATTATAAGTTCTAAAACGGTTCTAAAAAATATACGCGAGTTTGTAATAGATTAAAAGAAAATCGATCAGTTTTACTTGGATCTTTTAACGAACATAAACTGTCGGCGATTTTCGAGGGCTTTTCTCAGAATTTTTTAATGTTTAGATTAAATTTTTTTTAACAAATCTTAAATAAAAAAAATTAAAAGCCCAAAGAAAATAAATATTTTTTTATTAAAAGACGGAAAATTATTATATTAAAATAAATAGAAAAAGTTGCGAAATATTTTTTGCTAAATTACAGCTGTTGAAACAGCATTAGTTTTAAAATAATTGTCAATTTATTTTGTAAAAAAAAATTGTTGACACAAAATACCGTTTTCTGCCACAGCTGCACAAATCGTTAAGAACCCGAGAAAGAGCCAAATTTTAGTACAAAACATTTTTCCAATGCAATTTTCTGCCTTTCAACCAACTTTAGTTTTGTAGCGTAAGAAATTATTTGTGAAGTTCAAAATGGTGTTTTGGAACATGTGTCCATGCACTTGAAGGTTTAACGAACGACTGTAAAATATTCCGAAAAAATCGCCCAACTTGTTGGGTGTACAATAGAAATAATCGATATGAAAAAAAAGAAACATTTAATTTTGCTATTTAATATACATATTTCAAATTATAAGCATGGAACCTACATACATACATACATGTGTACGTGTTATTATATTATACATGCAGCCATACATACATATCCCCTTTTTTTTTGTTAGAAAATAAAACGTAAAAAAGTAAACAAATTAAAAGCTAAAATAAAAACTGTGTCGTTGCACATAAATTGTTTTGCATGACATTGTCCCTGCAAGGAGATACACAAGTATAAAATTATAAAAATGGTCAGTTAGACAAGTGACTCATTTATGGAATATACATATAAACAGATACATAAAAACATACATACATACATATGTATGTACATGTGTCCAACATAATTATAATTTGTACAAACTTCTGATAAGAACTAAATAATAACATGGCAACACTTTAATCTCGCTCCTAACCAAAAGTGTAGCAACTTAAAAAGTCTCATAACTTAAATATGTATGTATGTATGTGCATAATTCCATACATACATACATACTCGGACATGTGTACATACATATGTATATGTGAGTATAGCTGATGAATCCGCCATGCATTATCCGTCTTCTTTTTTGAAGGCCGGGGCACATAGAATCCGTTATGCGTCAGTTAAAAATGGAATGGAATGAATTCTATGTGCCCCGAGTTTTAAATGAGGCGACGGATAACATATGGCGGATTCTATATGCCCCGGATATGGATAAAGCATAAAGGATTCTATGTGCCACGCCTTTTGTTTTTAAAAAAACTTGAACTTAAATCCTAAAAACGCAACCTGTAAGTAATTTGATCTCATAAAAAATAATTCTGGAACATTTAAGGCAAACTTATAACTCTGGTTATAAACTATTTTCCAGACAAGCCTGTCTCACATCCCAGATCTGTTCAAGTACAATTATGTAGGTGTCTATGTTTATCCAGATATAGTATGTAAATAAAGGATTAGTATCGTCTCAAATGCGATCGTTTTATTTATGAAGATCACCATCAGCCCTTTGTTTACGAATTGGAATTTTGTGCGTATGCAACAGGCAGGGCCTAGTCACGATGCAAAATCATCGGCATATTACGCCAAGCTGTAATATGCCAGAAGAACTATTTTCTGCCGAGCCGTAAATTCTCGAATCAATTCATTGCTTTAAAGCCGATTTTCAAAGTATAAAATGTAAAAAAAAACTATAAATTTCAACAGAGAGAAACTCAATCTTTAATTTGGCAGGAGTGAGAGAATTTTGGTGAACCTGGGCCTCAACCAACAAAGTTTTCCAGCTGGGACGGTCTTTAGCCAGCGTTCTCCAATTTTGCACACCAAGTTGGTTGAGGTCCCTCTCCACTTGTGTGCGCCATCGTTTCCGTGGGCGTCCTCTACTGCGTTGTCCCACAGGTTCGGAATCGAAGATTCTACGGGTCGGAGCAGTATTCTCCATGCGCTCTACATGGCCCAACCATCTTTTTCATTCCATCCCAACCGTTGGATCCGTAGGCGCCTGGTTAGGCTCATGTCGCTGTACAATCCGTACAGCTCATGATTGAATCTTCTTCTCCAGAAACCATCAACGCAAACAGGACCGAAGATTGAACGCAGAACTTTTCTCTCGAAAATACCAAGTATATATCAAATATCCGTCGAAGGCGGATGAGGAAGTCATCCGCCTTCGACACCGTCCATGCTTCTGCGCCATAGAGAAGTACAGGGATTATCAAAGTGGTATATAGTGTCAACTTGGTTTTTCGAGAAAGGGTCTTACTACTCAATTGCCTCTTGAGCCCAAAGAAACAGCGATTGGCAAGAGTTATTCTGCGTTTGATCTCGGTACTGATGTTGTTCATACTGTTAACTTGGGAGCCAAGGTAGACGAAGTCCTTCACTACCTCGAAGTTATAGCTGCCTATGGTGACGTTCTGGCCCAGTCGTTGGTGTTGCGCGTCCTTTATATATAATTATATATATATAAAGGATATTTATACACCCTCATACATACACACATATCCTTACAATAAAGTCGCTAATTTTAACCTTTTGCTGCTATTGCTGATAGGAATGTACGTAACCTCAATCTAAGAATTCATCCTTAGACTGAATCAATAATAATAATAATATATCTTTAATGACCTAATTTGTTTTAATTGAAAAAAAGATTGATTTTGTATTTTATACACATTTTTTAATTGGTTGGGAATAAAAACAAGGTTTATGTATATAAGTATATATGTATATGTGTATGTACATATTTACATGTTTATCCATTCAAGGGAATGTCAAAGAGTTTAATAACTACTATTTTAACAACCACTGTAGATGATAGAAAATATTTTTTGCGCTCCCCCACACCCTCTCTTTAATCGAATATATTTCATTGTCTGGTTTATTAAATAGTTAATGATGTGAAATTTAAATATGACGGAAAGCCATGACAATACTTTTGTGATATGAACTGTTGATATGAAAAATTGTCCTTTGTGCACATGTATGTATGTATGTATGTATGTGCCTGTTGTAGGCATGAATGTGTCTAATTCCAGTGGTAAAATGGGTCGTAAAAGTAGAACTTCTTAATTCTTTTTTTTTGTTTTTTAGTTTAAAAGTCCAGTTTTTTCTACAAATCAATTAACACCAACGCTTCATACTCTTCTGTTGGCGAATGTTATTGGTCGCGATGGTGGAACAAGCGCTCAATTTTATTGGTTTATATTTTCTTTGAGCAGAAATTACCACTAGAAATCTTTAAAAAACATATACAAACCAAATATAACAGCCTCTGTTTACTTTCCTCTTTTTACCACTGGGCAGGCTGTAAATTTGACTTTGAAATTGCACTGATTATGACGTGCAAAAGTATATTATAAACTTGTACACACGTCTGCATGTAAATACATACATATATAAATATTTAAGTCCGTAAGCAAGTGAGAAATCCACATTCTTGTGCCTTCTTTACAAAAAAAAACTTGCCATTGCTTTCAGCTTGAAAGGTCTGCGGTCAACTCTACTTTACACCGTTTCAGAGTGTCATGGGGTCAATAAATAAGGACACACATACATATGTACTAACTTTCAAATACACAAATTCAAAGAAGTTCCTTAAAAATCACAAAATGTTCTTTATAATAATAAAAACGACACAATATTTATAATATTTTTATTTCAACAGGCACATGGCACATGGGCCTAGGGTAGCGGAAATTTTCAAGATCCGCCTAACTGTTATTTTATATTAGTTAAGTATAATAGTTTGCTGTAGGAGTAACATACCAGTTTTTTTTTTTTGAACAAAGGCAACAGGGCTTTTAGTCACTATACGCAATATGTGGAGTCCAACCTGCGATAGCTGTTGACTGCCATTTTTGCTTCTTGTAGTTCCTCTATGAAATATGTAAATCCCTTCTGACTAAAATCATATCATTAGGGTTAAATGTAAGCAAACAAAATTTTAAAATTTGTTTTAACTTTTTTTAAAGAATATTTTGTAAGCGTTTTATAAAAAAAAACTAAATAGCACCTTAAGCTATCAGAAATATAGCAACAAATATCTCTCACAGTGTACTAGCTCCATTTTTCAGAACTACCATCCATTTTCACTAAGTAATCAATGTCCGAATATGAACTAAGTATGTATGTATGTATGTAGTTTTTCTAGTACTAATTTAGTTATACATACATATGTAGGTATGTACATACGTATGTATATATATATTTAGTTTTCATAGATAATACACAACTATACATTTAGTTAAGATAAAGGTCAATGACCATTATGCATGGAAATGGACGAAATTTTCCTCAATTCAATCCAATCATGCATGAAATTCCTGCTAAACTTTATCACGAGGCGCACAAATAAATTTCAACAACTTACACCGCATGCAAACCTGTATTTAGAAAACGTTTATAAAAGATAATTGAAATAAAGAACTACATATGTATGTAATTTATTAAAAATATATGGACAAGTGCTTAAATTGTGTGATAGAATGCATATACATACATACATATGTGCATACAAAAGTAAATACTTATATATGTATGTATTTATATACGTATGTATATATGAATGAATGTGTGTATGTACATATGGTGTTCATTCATATCGACATTTTTTACTGCAATTTTGCCACGGCTGTAATTTATATAAATAAGTAAGCAGAATTTTCCATATTTTCATGAATACATTTTTACATAACTTTTATGAAAATGTTTGTATTAGCCACGGGTGTAGTTTATACATATATGCTAGCAGAAATTTCCAATTTTTTATGAAAACAATTTTTCATAACTTTTATGAAAATGTTTGTATACATATATTAGCCACCGATGTAATTTATAAACATATGTCAGCAGAAATTTCCAATTTTTCATGAAAATGTTTGTATTTTGCACTGGTGTAATGTAATAAATATGTACCACATGTAAGATGTTATAAATATGTATATTATAGTTGACTCGATCAAGACATGACAGTCGCCGCTGACGACATATGTAACACCAAATTGCGATTTGTACTCGCTACGTTTATCTGTTACTTTTAAAATCTGCTGCAAGATTTTTTTAATTTTTTAAATATGTAGCAGTCTGTAGTAGTTAATCGAAATAACAACACTGTTTTTAAAGTCATGCACAGTTTGGCATTCTTTGAATCATCTTGACTTAATGCACAGTTAGAGAGCCGTAGCTCAACCATTAAATGTCATTTCAATTGCCAGTTGTCTTAATTTGCTAAAAGAAAAAAGATAAACTTTACAGCCTTTTGAATTAAATTTTTAAAGAAAAAGTATAAGTTTCCAAAAGCTACGGAGAAAATTATTAAACGTTACAAGATGGTCAACACAGTTTTTAATAAATTTTTATTGATAGCCGGGTTTGCCAGTTTGGCACATGCAGCATACTCAGCTGCACATTGTAAGTGAATTGAATACAAAATGTAATTTTTTGTTAATAATAGTTAAATGGTGAAATCTTTTTAACAGACCGCACATATTTGCGTCTAACAGCACAAGAATTTACAAAACTGCCATTAGATGTAAGTAAAATACCTATATTATTAATGTTCGTTTATAACAAGAAGGTTTTTAGATTGTTGTCCAAATTGTGGTCAGTTTAATTATTGTCATTTACAATATAATACAAATTGTGGGAAATTTTAAAGAAATACGTGCTACTGTCGATATGCAAGCCAAATCATGGGATACCTTAGGCAATTTTCCATCGTTCTATTCGTTCAATCACAGGGGTAAGGCGTTATCAACAAATTATATGCCTAACGAGGATGCTGAAGGTAATTCAAAATTGGAGTTAAACTCCTAAGACACTATATAAATAATTAATTATGTCATTTTGTTTTTTAATTTTTCATAGATAATTAAAAAAATGTTGGAATGCTTTATTTATTACAAAGAAAACAAAGTTCTTTAACAATTAATTCTAAACAATTTACTACTTAAGGTGTATATGTTATTTTCTTTTTAAATACAATTAAATGGAAATTCATTTAGTTTTAAATAAATATATACGTGTTTACAAGATACAGGCTAAAAGTCTAATTTAATTTAATCCCGTCTCCTTAATGACCCATTCCGTGACCGATGTTTTGGAGATGAATGCACTACAATATTCGATTTTCATAAGAAAATTTTAAACAATATTTAATCATGTTTTATGCAATATGGATGAAAACCTGCAACGATCAGTATTATGCAAATTTGAAAAGAACACCTTATTTGCTTATAAAGATAACAAAAGCATATACATTCATACATAAATATAATACGTAAGAAGGATCAAAGTAATGCCCAATTATTTTTTAATATCTGAACTACTAAAACAAGGAGCGAAAAACATAGCCATCTCTTAATAATGTTTAACTATTTTACCATTGAAAAGTCATACACGTTACGATACGAAAATATGTATCGAGAGAAGAATCTATTTTGAAATTATTGAATGTATATATTTTTATATATTCGAAATGTGGAATACCAGAAAGTCTACTTGTATGGGTATAAAAAATGAAGTGTATATGGTTACTAGTTCATCAGTACCCTCGAAACGGAAAATTATATATATTAAATTTTCTATATGCGAATATATTGCATTTTTTTATACTTGGCTGTTAATAATCGCTTGTACTGAAAGCACCATACACCGTGTCAAGATGTTGTGATTAATAAACAATGTTTTGAGTGCAATATTTTACAAGTGTGATACGTTAATTTCGTCATGGTTGCTTTCAAATGTATTAAATAAGAATTTAATTTTTTTGTAAACATCAGTCACTCTCCAACTGTTTAGCTAAACGGTCACACATGTTCGTGTCGCGCAAAGTTGTGTTAAACTAATAACGGTAGAAAAGTAATTAAGTTAATAAAAACAAAACTTGTGCAAATTTTAATAATAACATTTCAAAAACAACAAAATAATCATTATATTTAGTTTTAAAAGTGAATGTTTGCAAAAATAATCCTGTAAGAAAGGGTGTGTTTTGGATGTAAAAAAGAAACAGAAAATTGTTGTTGTGCTGTTTAACTTGAACTAAACAACTATTAAAGTAAGAACTAAAAAACAGAATTGAGTGCAAAATAAAACTAAAAAAGTGTTAATTTAAAGTATTAAATAAAAAATGTCTGTCTCCTCAAATGCTTCTTCGGCTGCTTCCTCTGTTTCTGGTGCCAACACCTCAAACGGCCGCCGTTCTTCTTTGGGTCGCCCAAATAGCTGCGATTCGGGTTCCACCGACTCTTCCGAATTGTCACATATTTTAAACAGACGTCAGGTGATAATTGACTCCCAAGAGGCTGGCATTGACGTACCCCACAATTTTAAGGTGGTCAATGTTTATACAGAATTTCATGAATTTTCACGCAAACAAATCAAGGATTATCAAAAAACTTTCAATACGTAAGTTTCTCACAAATTTTCCTTTTTTTACATTTATTTAATGGGACAAAATGTCAAGATCCCTGCCAAGGTCATCAAAATATAAATAAAAGAATAATGAAAGAATTTGTCTACATTGTTAATATTTATAACTGCCTCAGCGTTTCCACCACCAGTTTGAAAAAAACACCCCTGCCTATAGACTTTTCAAATGTCCTCCTACATTCCCATACAGTTTCGAAATTTTTCTGTATTGCAGAAGGAAGAAATACACAAAAACAAAAAAGACACCCACATACCAACGTACAACAACTTTTCATTTCTTCTACTCACATCCATTTCGCGATGCTGGATAGACACCTTAAGTTTGTTTGTTTGTTTTTGTTGTCGTTGTCTAAAGGTTTAGAAACATGCGACCGAAGCCCATACCAAATATTTCATGTTGTAGTTGTTGTTGTGCTTTATATTTCAGTTTCACGTGACTCCTCTTTATCATGAATTCTGTTTGGGTTTTGCATTATTTTCTATCTACTCTTTATGCTCTTTGTATGTTTATAAAGGAAAAGGTCTTCCTTCGACTGTGTGTTAATGTTTGTTGTGTGCAAGTATGTAAGTACTTAATTTATTGGTTGCTTGTCTATTACAGCTGCAAGTTGAAGTCTTATTAATTCTGCACAATAAAATACATTTGTAAATATATAAGTACACACATATGTATGTATGTATATGAGTTTCTAGTTGACAAAAATGAAATAAAAATCAGCTTCTAAAAGCAATAATAGTTTATTTAGTTTTAAATAAATATAAAGGTTTTTTAAACACTACAGTGGCTATTACACGGCTCATCATACCATCAATACCAACAACTCGTGTAATGGTGCAAAAGTCGTGTCTGTCAGTTTGGTTTGATAGGGTTTTCAAAAAATGTTAATATCCGCTAAATTGCAATTCTGTCAAGCACATTGTAAATTTCTTTTTGTGTTTTCATAAGGAAGCGTTAAAGATGTGGTTTCTAAAAGAATTTATAACAATAAAAAAAAATATTGATAAAAAGTGATATGTACGCCACAAGTAGCATATTCAACAAGATAAAGGCTTTTGAAAAACATTTAGAAAAAATAAAGTTCAGCCACAAGCAACAATTCAAGTTCTTGAAAGAACTTCTTCTTCAGCTTTCAATGTTTGGGGCGAACTTGGCATGATAGTCTAATAACAAAACGTTCTCTCTCATCAGATGATACTGGCATATCAATTTGAACCGTCGAACAGCCGCTTTGCAAGGTTTTGGTACGCAAAAGTTGAGCATCAGACTTAAGCCTTAGTAAAATTAGAAAGAAAGAAATATGCATATTTGAACATATGTACTTACGATCCACATTCAATACATACATACATATGTTTTCGAAGCCCTTTTTTCCAGTGTCACCATGTCGCAATTTCGTACATTGATTGTCTACAGTAACTAAATTTATTAACAGGTACACACTTTCATGTGTTTTTAATTCAGCTTACGATACGATTACACATAATTATTTTCGAAATGTTTATAATTCCAATTTAACTCCAACAGTTTCAGGGACACTAATGCTGTTTATATCTTTTCAATGAATAACTGATTGCAACTTAAAATTTTGCAATCATTCCGTGATTGGCAGATATTTTCAAGTAATCTGCCTTTATATGTACATATGTATCTATTGCAATCATATTTTTAGCCAATAAATTGGTAAAAAAAAATGTCAATATTACTGACTGGTTTTGTACACTAGATATCAATGAATCTTAATTCAAATGGATATTTCAGTTTCCCAAACAACGAAGAAGGAAAGCAACGCTTCTAAATCGTAGTTTACTAATTCTTTTTTAATTTGCTGATAAAGCAAATTTTGTGAAATAAACTAAATCGAATCGAACCTGAAGTATGTCGAACGAAATGCCCGTTACGTGTTGAAACCTATTTTCTTAACGAGTCACTCGGATGTTTCTTGATTCTCCCTAACACGTTTAGGAATTCAACTTTTCAATTAATTACGTACCTCCGCATTCATATACATACATATATATATAGTGTATGTGTGTATATCCCGATTCACATACAATCAATTACCACATGAGCTCTAAATTTGTGAACAAAATTGTGTTTAAAATAATGAAACGCCTTAAAAGTTTTCATTTAATTTTTATTTCAAGTAGAATTGGTCTTTCATAGAATTGGTGCACTCAGGGCAAAGTTGTTGATTGCTCTCAACCTGGCGAGAAGCCAGCAGCGATCCCTGAAAATGGACTGGTCAAGCTGACATACTGCCTCCCCGTGGCGCCCCTGGATAGCCCCTACAGCACCCGCTTAGAGGTGAACCAAAGTGTGCAGCGAATCCCCTCTGTCCAGGGGTCTAAACCAGGACCCGGTCCTCCAGGTTTCGGGGGTTGTGCGTGGGGGTAACTTCCCTACCGTGTAAAAACACACTAGTTTCGACACAACAACAAAGAATAAAACTTTGTTGGTTGAGGCCCAGGTTCACCACGGACTGTAGCGCCAAAAGAAGAAGAAGAAGAAGAATTGGTCTTTATCCTTTTGTGAAGACCTTTGCGTTGCCAACGTTAACATCTTTTTATTTTTTTAAACTGTTAATATTTATCTTTGTTTTTGATTATTTTGCTGGAGTGTCGGGCTTTGTCTCTTACAAACACTTGCTTTACACGAACAACACTTTATTATAAACTTTAGATTATCTTGTGAATGCAACTTTTTTTCGTCTTTTTTTTTTATATATTTATGTATGTAAATATTCTAAAGAAACTCGCCTCTCTTTCGACACCCACCAACAACAAAACAAACATTCAAAAGTGCACAAAAGGGGCTTTCACAAATATTTATAACATTTATTATGATGACGTTCAAAAGCTCGCACATGCAGGTGAAGTTGAAGGTGCCTGTCTCGTTTATAAAACGAAAAGATATACACCTACATACATATTTACATAATCGTAGATTATGATGACGATGATAATTAAAATTGAAGGTGTTCTTAACACGGCAAAACCATTTCTTTTCCTCTTATTGAAATACTTAATAGAAAATGCCAAACACAGTGTTATTTTATGAATCACGACATCTATTCATTTTGCTGAATCTTTCTTACTGGCTTTTTACAGCTTGTGAGTTGATAACCTCTAAACGTAAAACCTTAAACTTGAACTTTGATTTGCAAATTCAACTAATTAAAAAGACAAGCAACGAGTATTGGTTTAATGTTTGTGGCTATATTTTTCTTAGTTCAATCGTATATATGTACATAATATGTTCATATACATACATACAATTCAGCATTCTATGAGATTGGATAGATTTAAAACCTTACGACACTATTTTCGGAACATTCGCTCACTGGTTTTCTAACATACATATGGCCTAATGTTCTTCATATTTTTCTTAAAAGAAAAAATAATTAAATTCAACTCATACTTATTTCTGCTTTCTGATTTTTATAATAATTTATAATTTCAATAATTATGCATAACTAGATTAGCGCGCAATTTTGAAAATTGATTAACCAACAACAAAGTAAAATGATAGTCCGTCCACCTGGGGACAAACTTTGGCCCAAATATAGTGGACCTCTTCCATATGCAGAAAGAGTTTTGAAAATTGCTGCACAAAGGGCGAAGTTATACTCGTTTATACAAAATTACAAAATCTGTTAAAAACATAAAATGTGCTTAAAAGTGGGCGTGATCAGAAAAAAAGTAGCCTATAATTCGTTCGAGTCCCAGTTGAATGGTGTGAAAGTTTCAGCAAGATCAGTTCAACGGTCTGGTCTTCCATAAGGTGCAAACAAACAAACAAAGACACATTCTTTTTTATATAGATATAATAATTATAAAAATCCCTTTTTGAGAAATAATATTTTTTAAATACATTTAGAACTCAACATTTTGACAACAAGCCTTTCAGACTTATGCACGTCCATATGTGTGTGTTTTTCTACTGGAGCCAAAAGTGTTTACTTTTTTCATTCTCTCCCATTTCAATACAAGACAAACGTTACCATTTTAATTTTTTGTTTTGTTTTTTTTTTTGTTAAATAAAAAAAATAGATTCAATCAATTAACATTCAGTTCTAAGATGACACTGACAGGCAGGCGGACAGACAGATTGACCCAACAAAACAATTCTCTGTGATAGTATTAAGTTCCTTTACTTGGTGGTGGTCTGGAATAACATTTCACCGAAAACGTCTTTAATAGAAAAATGACTTATAAATAAAACAAACAAACGAAGACCTAAAAAATGTTTATTTAAAAAACAAAATATCTACAATGGCTTGAATCGAAAATAACAAGTCAAAGTTCTGTACATGAACGAACAGGTGCCACTGTAAACATTTTCTGTACAACACTATTACCTAAAGGTTTTATTACAAAAACTAACCTAAAAATTAAAATGCAAAATATAAACGTAGAGTCGTTGTTAAGCAGTTCACACATTGTTCATGGATTGTACAAAGACTTGCAAGAGGAACTTTGATTGTTACTGGCTGGCATTTACTCAAGCAGTTTCGCCAAACAACGATGTCCAGATATCGAGTTTAATCGAGCGAATAGATCGAACAGGGTATTTGCACGCTCTGGTTGATAAATTTGAATCCATTGAGTTCAGTAAACAATTTATAGGAGACGATATCAACTCAGTGGCTGGACCATTGGTCTGAATTTTTTTGAGATGTGGTTTCAGTAGGATGGTACCAAATGTCACAATGTACTTTCATTTCACATAGAAGTGACGCGGACTGCGACCGAGATCACAGCCCTTAACCTCTTTAAACTTTTTCTTGCCAGAAGCCACGCCGAATCTCAAAGCCATCCTAACTTATCGAGGGGTCTTTCAAAAGAACAGAAAACTTCGATGATATTTCACTTAGACTCCGTTCATTTCCATTTATTTATATAGCAGATGTTGATCTTGCCGCAACTAAATAGACGCCTGCTCCCATTGTGTGACCATCCGAAAGAAGCCTGTTTTTAGGCCCCTCTCGGTTTGTTGGATGATTAAAAACCCTTTTCAGTCCCCTTTGAACTGAACTAGAAAAAGCTTTCATATGATATATGATTCGCATATTTTTACTCTAGAAACTTTTGTGAATACGCAATGGGTGTCAATAATTTGTCACCTTGATTGGGTACGTCTAATGTCTGCATATTCGTATAAAAATCCAGAAGAAAGTTAATAAACTCGTCTCTCTTTTTCCTTTAATTATTTTCATATTATTAATTTCTTAATAAAAGACACATAAAAACCCAGCAAACCTAAAATTTACATTAAAACTTTAATTTTTTTTTTGCTGCAAATGAAAGATAACTTTTCAGTAAAATCCGCATAAAAACAACAGCAACAACAACAACAAACGTAAGATAACAGAAATCGTTTTAGCTGAATTAAATATAAATTTTCATCGTTGTAATTTTTTATTTTTTATTACAAGATCCATAGTCAAGTGCTATCTCCGACCAATTAAAAATTGCATGTAATACGAGAGAACCACAATCGCTACTTTTTTGTATTTTGTTTGTACATATTTCTTTTTCTGTTGCTCATGTGTGCGCGCGTGTGTGTGTGTGTGTGTGTGTCTGTCTGACTGACTGGCTGGCTGGATGCCTTTTGGACGGATGGTGCTAATGCTGGCTGATTTTACGCCTAGATGACTCATTTAATATTGCTTTTGCTTACAGTTTTGTTGTTTCTTTTTCTTCTTCCACAATTTTATTGCAGTTAATTGTTCCTTAAAAAAGTTATCGCTTTCATGTTTGTCGGATTCACACATGCAGTTGGCGATGCCGATCTGTGTGCGCTGCACTGTGTGGCAAAATCATAAAAAGTGCATTAAACATTAAAGCTTTTATGCGTTTAATTAGTATATTAAAAATGTTTAGTAAGTTCATGCTGATTTCGCCAGTTCATTATTATGATCTTAATCTCTGCGCATAAAGATATTAAAATTAATGTTTCTTTTTTATAACTTTAGGCTGAGTTTTATGCAGAAGTCTTTTTCTTTACACGGTTTTTTTTTAGAACTTTGGCACAAAACACAAACATTCTTCAAACTTGTTCCTACAGAATTTCACAAAAAGTTAAATTCTTTTTTTAAGATTTCCGACTGGTAGGACCAGCAAGGACAACCGGCAGCAGGGCTTGAAATTTTTCAAAACAAAATATAGACAAAACGTGTATTTGTTATAGAAAAAACAAATAATATCGGATTCGAATATTTTGCTTTGATAATTTCCGCTGTCTTCTTAAAACTGGTAGAAATCAGGGTGAATTTTATATATTGATTTTTGACTTGTCGGTAGGTGAGACATCGGCATAGCGCCAAATCCTGCTGAAGACAACCTGTTTTTAAGAAACACTGTTTTCAAAGTAAAACTATTTCAACTTGGCAGTGTTTTGTTTTTCTACTCTTTTACCTTTTTGGTTTTTTTTTATTTTATTAGGCAATTTGCTATGAAAAACTTGCTATAGAATCAAAAACGGAACAAGTTAAATGGTCTCTGGAAAAATTTCCAACATACAATATTAGCACAAAATCATTGAACACATACATACATATATGTATATATGTAGATAGATGACGTATCTGATTCGAAGACAACAATAGCCACAACAGGATCTTGATTGGGAAGAAAATGTTTTGACCAAAAGCCATTAGATCGGGGCTTATGTCCCGCATTTACTCTGACTTCAGCAAACAATTTAAAGGCTGCGGTGTTTCTCAACAGCTTTTGAAGTAATCAAGTGCTTTTCAGCGGTTCTTCAAATTGGTATCTTTATACCAATTAAAGTAAAAGTAACCCGTTCCATTTCTTGAAAAATCAATCAACAAATCAGACTTGCAACCGTCCCGTTGCGTTTTGTTTTAGAGTGCTCCTCCGTTCCCTCGAGCACGTTTGTGTTTTTATATAGATTTTTCATGTTTACCAGCCCACTGTGTCTCTTTGCCAGCCACCGTAAACTTTTCGTGACTTTATTTTATTTATTTATTATATTTTCTGCTTTATTTTCATAAGGTTTTGTTATCATTATTAAACTTATATTTGAGGAAATTGTTTATTTTAAACAGAATAAAAGTGCAAATTTGTAATTAGTCATTAATTCAATTAAACTTTTTATCATTTCACTTCTGTGTTATAATACTACATACATACATACCGTTACCTGAAATGCAAAAGGGCGTAACAACATATTTCAAAATTTTACAGGAGAGACAAAAAACTCCAAAAAATCAAAGATTACGAAGCTGGTGTTGCAATTTCTTCAGTACAGCATTAAATTGCGATGATGCATTTATTTTGTAGAAAAAAAAATTTCTTTAATCGTCATTTTTATTAGATGTGGGTTGCGCCCTTTTGGTTTAAGAAAAAACCAACTTTGTTGTTACGACCTTTTGATTTCCTTTAATAAAATGGTTGTTATTGACAGTAGGGCTGTAAAAATGTAGGAGGACATGTAATTCGATTTGCTCTACAATAATAAATGAAAAACCCCATTTTGAATTTTTTGGTTGTTACGCCCTTTTGCATTTCAGGTAACGATACATACATACATACATAGTAAACAAAAAAGGAAGGAAATGCGAAAAGTGAAACCATTATTTAAGAATTAAATTGTTTTCTTTTTTGTAATTAATTTAAATATTATTTCGTAGAAAAATAATAGATACAAAATCTTCTTGTTAACACATTTTCTGATTGTTTTCCTCAATGCAGAACTGCACTTTAACTACAACGAAATGGCTTAAATCTGCTTAAGCAACACAAATTATTTGCAGTGTATTCTTGTGAAATTTTTCTCGCCTCTGAAAAACATTAAAATCAGAAATGCTTTCTATTCGAATTGCGTAACAAGATGTTGCAATCATCGCGCTAACGGACGTGCAGATAAACTCGGTGTTTTATTATCTTGTCTGGCAGAAAAACAGCAGAAAAGATTTTGATGTACAAATTTAAGAATCTAAACAAACAGCCAGCAGTTGAGGCTGTAACATTTAACATCAAAAGAAACATGTTGTTGTGTTTAATGAATTCAGCCTCGCCTTACAAAAACCTAAGAATTTAGGCCATAAAGTTGTGAAACTGTTAATAAGAACAATTGCATTTTTAAAGAGTTTCCTCAATCCATATGTGTATTTACCTACTCGTACATATAATAGCGTTATAGTTAGTTACGAAATTGTTTAAAATTTTGGAAAAAAAAATATTTAATTGTGAAAAACCAGCGTGTCTGTGTGTGAATTTTTCGGATTCTGTTTGTTCGAAAACTCATGCATCATATTCATGAACGGCATTCAAAGAAAAATTCTGTTATACTCTTTGATTTAAAAAAAAAAAAAAAAAAAAAAAAAAAAAACATTGCGTGGGTTTTTCTTTCGAAATTATTTTGAAAAACAATTCACTAACACAACAATTAATACTTTTCTATATTCTGTTCGGTTTCTCAGTCGAATATTGTTTTGGATTATTTTTTAAGGAAACAGAAAAAACTATTTAATTTTATCATTTTAATCGAATTTTTACCAAAATGGTAGGAAATGGGCTACTCTCATCTTCACATCGTTGCATGCGAAATCTTTGATGCTGAAGCACTTGCAACAGCTTTCGCTAGTATTTCTCCCGGAACAAACGTTCTGGGCTTTTGGAAATATTTGCCTTATCAGAACAAACTAGTCATATGAACCGAAATCGAAGCTTGTTTTCTTCACTTTGTATTCGAAAATCAAATCAACGAATTAGAAAATAGCTTGAAAACTGCAAATGCTACTTTGTACAGTTTTAGAGTCTAACAGTTACAGGGGCATGCCTGCACCTCGCCTTTGGGTTCGTTAAACAATGTTGAAAACTGCAGGCACGCGGCGCCATGATTAAGCAAACAGACTGGTCACAGGCCGCCAATTGAAAACCCCTTTACAAAAAATACGCAGAACTTTTTTTTGCCAACTTTAAGCAGTTACTAAGAACTAAAACAAGTTAAAACGGAGAAAAAGTGGCACAAATTGTGTCAATGTTACGTTTGAAAATTAAGCTGTTGCTATTACTTTCTTCTATTGCTACTGACTTACATTAATTACTTCACACTTGCCGGTTTTGTTTCTTCCCATTTACATACATATATGAAATCTGATACGCTAAATCCACATATTTGTTGCATACACACCTCAGTATTATGCTGCTCAACTACGGCGAGATATGGGTGTCACGTTTGTGTTAGAGTTTGTGTTGCTAAACAAAATGTTAAAACTTGTTCAAAAAATATTGAGTTACAAAACTGTGTTCAGCCGGTTGAATTCAGTAGTCATTAATTTATAAATTCTTATGGGTATTATCATAAAAAATGAAATGAGCTTAAATTCAAAAACTTCATTCAAATACGTTGTGGTATTTTTATAAATATGCCATTAAAATAGGCCTCAATTCGACAAAATTCACTTGTAAAAAAGCCTCAAAAATTATATGTCGAAAATAGCGTAAAATTTTTAGACTATTTTTCTTGCCGATTACTTTTGTTATTGTTTTATTGGAAAATGATCTGCGAATGTCCTCCATGTCCTTCTCGTGGCGTCATTTTTAATCGCTTGGCGTACATATTGAACTGAGATGAAACAAAACAAAGAAGAGAGGGAAAACCCCAAAGCTACATGTGTGCATCTCTTTCATATTTTCTCTCGCCAGTCTGTGTCTGTTATGACATTTGGGCGAAAACGAAAAACCCTGATTTTATTTGTGCCTACAAACAAGTGTATGGAATTCTTCGTTGACTTTTTTTTTCTGTATAAATACAATCAAAGCGCATTCATAATCGATAAACTCGTCCGCCCAACGCCAAGTATGTAATCGTTGTGAAATCTCTAAATAAAACTTTTTTTTGGGCAATTTTGACATCCAACAGTGACTAAAACACCACAAAAGTTATGGCTTGTACTGGCAACTTCACCTGCCAAGAATTCGCCTTCATTGCAGCCATTTAATGGCAATTTGGTTTTATATCTTTAGTCGTATTTTATGATTCTTTTAATTAACTTTTCGTTATTCTACAAATTACTCACGTTAATTAATTTAACACGTTCGTATTTCTGTTATTTGAAATGTACAATAATAAAACGATTTTTTTTGTTCACCTGAGAATGCAAAATTTTATTTATTTATTTAATTTAAGAATGTTTTTGTGGATATTAACTTAATAATAACAAATATCGCGACTCGACTCGCTGATGATTCATGTTTATTTCACTACAATTTGGTCAACAGTTTTTAATTACAATAAAATCTGTTCTCCATTCTGAATGAGTCATTTTTGAAAATTTTGAAAACAAACAGATTTCAAATTCAAGATTTCCATGATTTTATTAGCAAAAATATATAATAACAAGCTGTTAAGGTCGATGAATGATGAATGAAACTCCAATTATGAAAGTAACTTAGAAAATTTAAAATATAATTTGTTGTTACAAAAAAAAAAAAATAAAAGTGAAAAATGTTCACCTATTGATGGTGTATTCATCATGACTTTGAGGCAACAACCTATTCTTTCATATAAATCTTAATAATTTAGCAAAATTTGGTAAATTATTAAATAATTGAACGTACTGTTGAAGCGTTTTCAAACCCAGCAGTTGTAAAAAAATTTAACTTAATCTGAAATCTTTAAATAATCCTTATAATAAAAAATTAAACATGCTTAAGCATGTCTCTAGACAACTGCTGGGCTTATTTCTGATAGTTTAATGCACACAATAAAATAAATTAAAAACCATGGTCACCATGGTCAAAAACCTTTTAATAGAAATTACAAAACAACCCCTAAGTCTTTCTTTTTTCCGTTAGCACATACAAACCACATACAAACTTTTCATATACACTGAGAGTTTAGTCTTCTTCGGAAAATGCCAATGAAATTAGCGGGCTTCAAGACTTAATTGTTGGGAGTAAAATGTGAGCACTTACTTAAACACTTGTGTAACAAATATTAGCTTAAATATACTGAAGATTTTGACTTAAGTAGTAGTAGGGAAATTTTGTGACGCAGACTTTAGAAAATTTTAGATTCAAACTTGAAATATTTTTTTAAAATTCTATAATCAAGCGTTTAGATTTTGTTTTGTCTGTGTAGTAAAACAAGCATCGAAATAGTGATAATGATAGTTGAAATTAATGCCGGAATTTCCTTCAACCCTTTGCCGCCCCTCTCAGCCAGTACCGCTTGCATGCGACACCCATTGTTGTGGCTTTTTATTTATTTATTTATTTTTTTGCTTTAATCAAATCCGCACATTATTTGCAGCACTTGTGTCACTGCAATTCGTGCAAGTAAAAAAATTGAAAATAAAATCCTCATTGTATTCACTTGGTGGCATGTTGCAACAGCACAAAATGTTGTGGCACAGTTAATTTGCATTTTACTTCGAGCAGGGTTGATGGTTGCTTCTCTTTTATTATAAAACTTTATGATGATAAATACGGTGGTAGTTTCCTATAACTTAAACGAATTTCTGTTTTATCGCGCAGAGGATACACATGACTGGTCATTCAAGTGGTAATTGAAAGAGAAAAAGCAAAAAAAAAACAAACTTTCCATTAACAAAACCTACAATTTCCCTAAACCGTGCGTACATGTACATACATACATCAAAGGAAGTAGTTATTAATCCACCCCAGGAGTAGTTATTAATGTTGGCAAATGTCCGTTACAGCAGGAGGGTGGTGGCAGCACAGACTGATTTATTAAGCCGGGAATTAAGATTCAAAATGTCATTTTACCTTAAACATGAAAAATTAAAACTAGAAATTGATTTGATTGATTTAGAAAAAAAAAACGTCATTGTCATCATTTGCTCATTGCCTGATGATTCGACTGTTGGTTTTTGAACGATTTAAAAAAATAGGTGCCAGGTTTCATACAGAAGTTGCGAGATGATGTAGACGTAGATTACAGATTAATGTAGGTTGGTATTTGTCATTACTGCCTACTGCAAATATTCGATTATGAAATCGCTTACAAATGCCTGGCCACAATGCTCAAGGGCAACTCAAAAACTTGCCACCAAATCGCCCAATTGATACGCTTATATATTCGCGCCATACAGAAATGCAAGACAAGAACATCAGCCGAGAAAAAAATTAAGCTCTCGGACCACCATCATCTTTCTGCAGCTACGATATCCAATTCCAAAGTAATCACCTCTATTTCAAGACTATTAATCAAATGTGTTGACAGAGTTTTGCCAGGCTCCCAGCTCTGACAGATGTCAGCTGTCTGTCACAATTTCTTAATTTTTATCTAAAGCGCCAGCGTCGTCACTAAACCCCTAAAACACTTTCTTTGAAATATTTTAAAGGCGCATAATTCTAATCTTAATTTGTTTTCATTATAATCATTTTATGTTTAAGTACAAAATACCTTCTGAATTGCTTGTGCAAAACTTACGCCAATCATATTCATAATATTTTAAGTTTTCTTTAAGTACGAATAATCATAATTAAAAACTTACGTTGATGGTAAAATGCTGCCATAAAAACATAATATCATAAAGTTGGAAATATATGAAACTAGAGACAATAGTTATAGTACAAGTAGATGCAACATTATATGAAGCACTTTATATTTTATAACAACTTCTCTGCAAAACAGTGTAATAAAAACCTTATTTGTTGTCTCTTTCCCTTAATATACATATATTTGAACCCTCTGGTTGTCGTATGAGACATGTGCAGTCTTTTCAAACTTAAAACAGACAGACTGGCTGGCTGTCACTTCTAGATTATGAACTTCTCCCGGAGGGTGGAAACGAAAGCATTTTTTTTTTATTTCATAAAAATATAATAATACAAACACTAACTTTAACTATTAACGTACACTTTAGTAATTATCATAATTTAATCTTTCATTTCCAGATGTACATAAATGTTTAAATATTCACTGTATCTAAAAACTTCTTACTTCTTAATATGTTTTTAATTATTAATTTAATTAATATGTTTTGCTTGCAAAGCAATTAGTTGCTGTCAGGCAGTTAAATAAACGTTCGTTATAAAAGTTTTTATTTTTTATGCTAATGAAGTGCCTAAATGTCAAAATGTGTTAAGACCGAAAACGAAAAAAACGCTTCAATACAAATTTAATTACACATTTGTAGTTATTACATATAAACATGTGTGTACACATGTATGTACATATATAACAATCTTTATTAAAACGCTTTTTGTTAACGGAAATAATAAGTAAAACTTTTTGTTTCCTCTGCTGGCGTCCTAATCACATCGGCACACGAGTATTGCGTGTTTCCTTCCATTGTTCGAAAAGTATTTGATTCTAAAAATAAATTTTAATCGTACAAAATAGTTTTGGCTAAAAAAAAAAAATTCATGCGCCTTTTTCCACTTCTGATAAAAGAAATCATTTAGTTTTTGAGTTCGTCAGTCGAATGCTTGTAATTCTTATTACGACGCTGTAAGTGAATTGTGCCCTTAATTGATAAGAACCATATATTTTATGTGCCATGCAAAAGGAGGAAATCTGAGAACAATCAATTATTAAATGCGGACAAAGAAAATTAAAATTTTATAAAAAAAAATTTAATATCATATGAGATTGAACTTGAAATCTATGTACATATTTTGTGGACACATACTACATACATACATATATCGTTACCTGAAATGCAAAAGGGCGTAACAACATATTTCAAAATTTTACAGGAGAGACAAAAAACTCCAAAAAATCAAAGATTACGAAGCTGGTGTTGCAATTTCTTCAGTACAGCATTAAGTTGCGATGATGCATTTATTTCGTAGAAAAAAAAATTTCTTTAATCGTCATTTTTATTAGATGTGGGTTGCGCCCTTTTGGTTTAAGAAAAAACCAACTTTGTTGCTACGACCTTTTGATTTTCTTTAATAAAATGGTTGTTATTGACAGTAGGGCTGTAAAAATGTAGGAGGACATGTAATTCGATTTGCTCTACAATAATAAATGAAAAAACCCATTTTGAATTTTTTGTTTGTTACGCCCTTTTGCATTTCAGGTAACGATATGTATATGTACCCTTATTAAATTTAAATAAATTGAAAAGTTCATTCAGAAACATCATTGATTGATTCTTCAAAATTAGATTCAAAAATAAAGCAAAATATTCTTCAAACTTATCAATTTTTTAAAGTCTTTGGTTAAATTGAATCGAACTAAACAGCAATAAAGGATTTTTATTCCGTATAATTTGCATCCAGCAACCCGTTGCTCCCTTGCCAAGTTGAATTTTACAATGCGGACAACATTTCCACGTAAGATTATTTATGACAAAGTCACACATACATACATACATACATACATATTATGTACATGTGTACATACACGTTCGTATAAAGCATTTCTGTAGTTTCTCACGCCTAAGTTCATAAAAAATAGGGGTATTCATTTCATAAAGGGTTCGCACAGCACCATAGATTCAGAATGGTGGCAAAAACATTTGCTATAAATTCTCCTAATGATGCTCAATAATATTATATATTAATTCAGAGCTTAATTCCAGAAGGTTTGCGGTGGCACATTTAATTAAAAATTTTGGCAGCAAGTTGAAATAAATAGGCCGCTTATTAACTATACGAAGTTAGGAAATCGATTTAGCATCGGCTTTTTTAAAGCTAAGTCTGTATGTCAGGGCTAATTACAGCGCATGAATAATTTCACTGTTCGCCACTGAAAGGCAATTCGTACACAAAAACTATTAAATAATTGACTTGAATTCCTGTCAAATAAAAATGATTACGAAGTCAACTTCTCGTTACATGACAATCCAATTAAGACAATTTCGAATCACATAAATAAAATGTCAACATTTTGGCTTTACAAAACGATGACAGAAGAATATCAAATAAAAAAATGTCATCACAGTTAATGTTTAAATTTTTCGCTAAATAAAAAATTGTACGAATATATGTATTTATGTATATGTGGTACATATCCACCATGTATTTATGTATATTTACATATATTAATGCATAGAAAGGCATTGGAGCTTCCATTAATTAAAAAAAAAGAAACTTTATAACTATGCCGGTACCTACATACATATATCAGTATAATGTTCATATACATAAATATATATATGTATATATTGCTACAAACTTAAAATCCAACTTATTTTATATTTAAAATGTGCTCGAAGTGTATGTATGTACATTAAATAACATAAATAAAGTTATAAAACTTAATAATGTTTCGTGGTCATTGAATTTTGAGCGTTTTGTTTGAATACTAAAACCAAAATTTGTTTTCCTTATTTAATGTGTTTGGAATATTTAATTTCATAAGGACGGGGTGGGGGAGGTCCAGTTAGTCGGCATGAATTCGTCCAATCTTACTAATACTTGAAACAAAAAATGTTAAATAATGTACATGGGAATTGTGTGCACAAACATTTTCTTTTTTTTTTACTCAGTTTTGTGGTAGCAGTGCCCACATTCATATGGATCTGTTGTCTATTCATACATACATACATACATACATACATACATACATATGCACATACATACGTACATATTTTAATTATCATAAAAGCTGAATAATAGCCTGTCCCTGGTCGCCATGCCTTCAGATCTTTTGTGCATTTCAATTACTCGCAAAAGAAATGCTAGACATCACTCGAAAAGGAACACAACCACACACACACACACACACACACATACATACATATTTAAGTATTTGATTTTATTAAAAAAAAAACTACGAATTAAATCCACAATTTTTTTAAATTGAATGTTTGAATTCGCCGTTTTAGCATTCCAATAAAACAAGTACAAATCTCACGTTCACAGAAATAATTAATAAAACAAAAATCTGATTTTATTAAATTATATCCACTTCAACTTTGGCAATAGGTCCAAAAAAAAGGAACTGATTTTTGTTTATTCTTTTATAAATTTGTGAGCTTAAAGTGAAAGAAGTGTTTACTTTAAAATATTGATTAAAAATCCAACATTTTATGAATGATATAACCAATTTTTTTTTTTTTTTGTAATAAATTTTTATTTCGGTCATCACAAATGTGTGTCCTCAATTAAAGGTACATGTGCATAGTATATAAGTCCACCTCCTAGCAATATTAGGCGGGATGCTGTACTCAACTTTGAGATCCGAATTTGATCGTAAACCGTGCCTGTGATCAAAATTTGGCCCAATAAAATAGAGAGAAAGAGTTGGCCAGAAAAATACAATATTTTTCTTCTTTTTGCACGAAATAACGCGCACTTCTTCATCGTTCACATTGGAAAATTTGTTGTTTGAAAAAAATTATTAAATAAATAAATATAAAAATGTATGGAAAAATAATCAGGCTTATTATGGTTCTCGAAATATTCGAGGGTTGGTAATAGATTACATTTACAAACAAAAATATATACAATTTTATCAATTTTTTTAATGTAATTTTCTTTAAAATTTTTATTCTTTTGCACAAGTTTTTGTTGGCTTTTTGTGCAAAACTGACCATCAATGATGGAAGTTCTTATTTTACCAAACTGTGTCGAAAGAAATACCACAATACAACTATTACGGCATTTTAAGTTTTCAGCAAAATTTAAATTAAAATTTAGACTTTTAATATGTTTAGGGTCAGCACCATTTAGAGTTCTTTTTATTTAAAAAAAGAATAATTATGAATAATATTCATATTACATATTATGTAAATATATGTATCCTTAAACAGGTTAAAAAGTTTCAAAATGCGCAACTTATTACTTTTATGCAGAATTAAGTTGAAACAATCAGACTGAGTTTCAGTTTACAACAATTGTTTCCTGCCATTTGTTTTATAAAATAACATAATGTTGCAGCCTTGTTAACATACAAATTTATGTAGTATGTAAATATGTACATATTTTTTCCAACAAAATTGCAACTTGAAAGCTACTGAAACCGAAAAAAACAAAAATTAAAATTAACAAAAGCGAATTTTATATTTTTACAATAAATGAGGGCTTGAAAAGTTCATTGACATTTCTGCTCCTATAAACAAATTTGTTTTTGGATTAAAACGCCGTCATGTTGACAACAAAAGTTAACGGGCCGCATGTTGATGATGATTTTGTGTTTGTTTTCAGTGTTGCCAATTGTGAAGTTGTTGAGGAAGCAGCGTTTTATTTTGGGCTTCAAATTATTCAATTTTCAACTATTATACATACATACACATACGTATAATAAATTCTTTATGGACAATCAGATCTTACCAAACGACTTCACTAATATCTCTTTCTTTGTTTATTTTAGTTTCCTTTTTTTTCAATCATACATTTTTGAGCCAAGTTGGCAAAATATATATTCTTTAAAGAAATCTAATATTAATAATTAACAGGATAAAATGATAAATAAAAACATATTTCATTATTTATTTATTGATTGATTGATTGATTTCTACTAAACTAAACTAAAGATATTCTTTAAATAATGTTTTAAACATTGATATTCGTTGAATACTCTAAGACATACGTCTAAGACATTTTGTAAACATCTGGCAATACCTTTTTCCTGTTTTGTTTAATTTGTTTATTTATGTATGTACATACATATGTATGTATGTGATAAGAGAGTTTTGTAAACCAGAGAAAAGTTTGTACTGCATAAAAGGGAGCATTGCTGGCAGAGGTTATGGGTACCTTAAGCCTTCAAGTAGGCGCCAAAAATTTTATTTACTAAAAAAAGAAAAAAACAGTTTATTTTTTTCTTACAAAAAATTAACACGACATTAATAACATACATACATACATACACATGAAGAAAAAAGAAGAAAATACAAACATACATACATATGTACATATTATGTATTTACAAATTTACAGTTGCATACTCTTGTTTACGTTTATTTCTTTATTCAGTTGTAATAAAAGATGACCTGGTTTTGTTTTTGTTTTTGATTTCTTTTTTTTTTGTGCAAATATGTACTCACTTACGTATAGATACATAAATACATACATACATACATACATATGAATGTGCATAAACATACATATGAATATTTCGTAAATTTTAACATTATTCTACATACATATGTACATATGCACGTACATATGTATGTACATACATGCCGTTTCTGTTTACTGTTGTTTTTTTTTCTTGTCGAAATATACATATTTATTGTCATTCATTACATTCATAGGGACGTACTTTATGTACATACATACATACATACATACATATTTCACATCTGAACGATTATGGATGGATTGCAAGTGCACATACAACTAATACATAGACCTACTCGCACATACGACATGTCTGAATGTTTTCACTGCTACCGATAATATTGTTGTAATCAATATCTGATGTAAAATAATACTTATTTTTGATTTAATAGTGCATTAAAAACAAATTGGTTTAAATAAATAACAAAAATTATAAAAGACTTCCACACATAGTTTTGCATTAGATACAAATACTTCAAACAAATTTTTCCGCGTACATGTATGTATGTATGTATACAAAATACAGTGGCTGCAACGCATAATCGGACAAGAATTTTAAACTGATGTCAACGCACTCTAAACAAAAACAAAAGTTCATACATTTTCAAATGCTATCCATAAACATTTTCTAGGCGGCTGGAATATTCGTGATCTACTTACATATATACAACATATTAGTCTAACAGCAACCCGAGTGAGACACAAAAATAACACAAATTTTTGCACTTTACATGTAATCGGACAAAGCTAAATACGAAGCTGCCATTTGCCACTGGGCTTGGTAACAAACAAAGCTCTGCACAGTGCTCAGTTTGTCAGCAGTTTGCTTAAGATTTTGCAAACATGCACAAATTGGCTACTCCTCCACTGCAGTCAGACTTAGCTGCTGAACAGCAACATTATGCTGTTTGATTGTTAAATTCAGACTTTGATTTACGCCTACAGTTCGAACTACATACATGTGTACATATATATGTAAGTATGTATGTAATTAGAACATACATATACTACGAGACATAATCGAAGCATTGGGAGTGTTTGTTGTTTTGCAAATAAACCCAAAACGGCAGTAATCGATCCCCATAAATAAAAAGAAGAATACGTGTACATTATGTGTATGTGTGTATCACATGGTTTTCCAAACCTAAATTCCCTTTAATATACAAGTAAAAACTATAAATTTATTCATTCTATTATAGTTTTCTTTTTGTTGGCATCGCTCAATTGTAATTGACCATATTTGCGGTGTACCGCTAATTTTCTGCTTATGTATGTATTTACTTCCAAACACGCCAAAGAGTCACAATGTCTGCAAAACAAACATTCTATTCAAGTGACAATACACTCAAATGACAATCGTGACACAACGCACGCCGCTCACACCACACACACAATGTCTATTTACCGGACATGTTGCTTTTATTATTATATTTTCTGTTCTGTTCTGATATGCTGATGTGAACATGAAGGAACAAAAAACTAAACACTTTGCTTCTTTATAGCGCTGGTAGTATTTTAAAATTTTATAGATACAAATAGATGATGAACATTTGCAATAAAAATGTCATACATCATAAAAATTGTGTTCAGTGTGTTTTGACATAAAATTCCTTTTTTCAAAAAAGGAATGTTTTTACAATAGTCTTATAAGACAACTATGAATCTTAAAAAACAAAAAAAAAAAAAAACATTTATGTGCAACATTTTCGAGGGAAATTTTCACAAGGACAGTTTTACCTTCGAATGCAACTTTTAATGCAAGTGTTCTAATAGATACGGATGTATGTGCATAAATGTATAATATATGCCAAGAGAGAAATTTGTTCACCTTTATTAGCTTTATAATGTTATATGTTGTTGTTTATTTTTCTCGGGAAGAAGATTTTTAATATTTTCAAAAACTGATTTTATGTAAAAAAATTTAAAATAACATTTTCCCACATTAAACTGGTTTTTTTTTTAAGTTATGATGCTCTTCGAATAAATAGCCAATTTATTCATTGGCCATGCAAATGAGGAAATATTAAATTATGTTTTATAAATACATATTATAAGAATAGTGTAACCTCAAATCACCAACCAGAGTTACTCATAACAATGCATGTGAAACATTCCTATCCATCATCATTCATGATCAGCATAAATCGTGACCATAAGCCATCGTTGTCTATCTGTTTGGTTGGTTGGTTGGTTGGTTGGTTTGTCCCCTCAACTATTTTGAAAATTATAAAAATACTTGCATGTACTTACATACATACATACATACATACATACATACTCGTACATACTGTTCATACAAAATACTTACATACTTCTGCATTGTATATGCGAATGCATGTTTTCAATCTGTTTTAGCGATTGTTATTCATTCCTTTGTGATTTATTTAACTTGACTGCTAATAAATACTTGTAGCTTTTGTTCTCCTCCTTTTTTTTTATTCTTTTTTTTTTTGTATTGCATCTACATATTTGTGTATCGTATGGCTCATGCCGGACCGGGCTGCCTCTCTTCAGCAACACCATAATGTTCATGTTCTTTGTCACTGCATAATTAAATATGCATTTTATTGATGTCGAATCTAAATGTCAATTGCATTTTATTATATTATTTAATTAATGTTCGCTCTTTCTTTCCAATTCCAATTTGAAACACAACCAGAGCAGTTACGAGACAATGTAAGCAAATGCATACTTACATATTATGCATACAGTGGAGATCATAAATGAGTAATAACAAAACAATTTTTGATTCTAATGGCTCTATCTGCATATGAATATGTATGTATAAATCTTTTCTCTCTCAGATAAGTTTTCCGCTACAGACTTTGGATATTGGTTGTGCTATTCAACGAAGGACGTCTCCTGTCTGGATGTAGATATCATTGAAGCTTTTTATTTCGATTTTCTATGACTCTTATGCATGAATGTGTTTAAGCATCAGCATATCGAGCTTCTGCGTTGGTTAAGAAGGAAATGTCTCACCATATCAAAACACACGATCCTGCTGACCATTTCCATCACCACTATGGGAGGAGGCCACACCTTTAATTGAATCAGGGCAAAACCCACATCAAACAGTGACTTTCGCGATGCGATGATATGGATTCGGCAATTTTATTTGTTGATCTCCCCATTCATCCGAAATAGGATTCTGTGATAATAAACATTATTATCGGGTCATGGCACGCTTTTTCCGTCCATAATGAATTCAGCTGGCACCGCCGGAAGTAACATACGAATAGCCCTTCTTCTTCAGTTGAGAAATTCCGGAAAATGTCTTTGGCTCCTGTATGTATGTATGTACGATTTGCCACAGTCGGCTTTAGCACAATTTTTGGTGAAAATCATTATCTGCTGGCAACTTTGTCATTGTCCCTAATACGTTTGTTTGCGTTAGCCAACATCGATGTTAATTGTTTTACCTTTTGATTGCCAACGTCTCTTACAAATTTCCTTTTAAATCATGTTCGCACTCTTGTATCTTATCGTAAGTCTTAAGGGTTAAAGCATTAAACTTGAACTTGATTAATCGCAAACATCTTTGTGCCTGTTGCTTGAATAATTTTCCTATTTTACAATAAATAAATAAGCAGGAAAGCAAACAATGGCTTAGCGGTAGCGTTTGCTTACAGGAAAACATACTTATGCACATGATTAAATAAAGTTATGCCATTCAAAGGTTACCCAAACCTGACGGCAACAATGAGTCTGCAAGTTACTCTTCCCTGATGTTTAACATTCGAAAACTTGACTTAAAGTCAGAGACAGTTATATGTATGTATGTATGTATGTATGTAATTGTGTCCCATTGCAGTCTTTAGGAGGTACGAGCCCAAACCCTAACGCTTCTAGATGCAGCGCATTACTCAATCTGGCTTATTGTCATATTCGATGTAACATCAAAAATGGCTTCATTGTCACACAAAAATATACATACAAATAAATATGTTCCCATAATTCTTGCAAGTCTCACATACACTTTACATGCATCATGGTCTTGACGATTTATTAAATGAACAATGAATGGAAAAACTCGAAGCAGTTGCTGGTGCATTAATGTGTACAGCGACCGACCGTGTAACAACAATATTTTCCATTTCTTGCAAATACAAACTGCAACTGCAAGACACAGGCTGAAATGCAGCAAACAATCAAACATAAAGTGAAACTATAAATCTAATGACTGCATCAGATGATGTTCGAGCAAGAAGTATTACCTAATAGTCAGTCGCTTGGCATGATGTCGTCACAGCATCATCATCATTAACATCAGCCATCGCTAACAACACCAGCAGCCAAGTGTATGGGCTGACTGCAGTGTTAGCAGCACATGCAGCTCAGTACAGCAACAGGGATGGCACTACTGATGACATATACTACATACATGCATGCAACATTTAACACAGACGGGGGACCGCATAACAACAATCGTACACGTTTTTCTGTTTCTGGCCATAAAACAACAACAAAAAAGCATTTAGCTGAAAATTTAATTAAGCTCTTCTTCGAATAAGTGGCACACAAGCCATGTTTACAATTCATTTATGTATCTCTGATTAAATATTTCATTTCATTTATTTTTATTGCAAATTAATTTAATAAAAATTAATACAACTATCTCCTTTCATCTATATATTATATTATATTATATTATATTATATTATATTATATTATATTATATTATATTATATTATATAAGTATATATAAAAAAGTTGCATTGTGTGTGAACTCAATGTTCGCTGAAAACTTCCTATAAAAGGTAAAGTCACGCGACAGTCTAATATACATACATTTGTATAAAAATAAAATGCCATTTCTGGTTGTAATACAAATAAAAGTGTGGTTAGGTAGTTTTGGGTCAATGTGATCAACTTTACAAGGTAAAGTTCCAGTCGCACTGGCGAATGTAAAATCTCGCTCGCAGCCAATTTCATAACAGATGAAATTGAAAGCGCAGCTCTAACTAACTTTTTTACGGTTTTATGGTCTCAGTTTAAGGTTAACATTTGGTTTTTTGACATTTCACGAACACTTAACAAAAATAAAACTCATACGAATACTTCGGACTACGAGTAGTTCTGTTGTGTTATGGAATTAATCAATATACGAACTGGAGGTATTGAAAATTTTTCATACAAAAAACGGCCTAATAATTTATTGTTGTTTAAATACAAGATGTTGGTTTTGTTTTAGAGTTACAGACAGTTTTAAACAAGGAAACAGGATTTATTGGATAGAAAATTTTATGGCAATATCAGATAAATCTCTAAAATTATCCTCAAAACAAAACACCCCATATAAGAAACGGTTTTGGACAGATACCTGAACCAAACAAAAAAAAAAACGTAAATATCTTCATAAAAACTATTTGAATGTCGAATATAACTTGAAGGTAGGGAAACATTTCAGACGGAAAACGGCCTAATAAATTGTTCTATAATTATTTTAAGGCTAGAAATCACTTGTTCGAATATTGTTAAACCATTTTGAAATAGAACGCCAATTCAAAACTTCTTGTATTGTATTAGAATTCCTATTTAAACGAATAGAAGTGAGATTTTCGCAGTTGAAACATCTCTGTTTCATAAACGAAGAAAAGAAGATGCGCCCAGTGCAAGTACTAGTACGTAGCAGTTATGAGTCTTTGAGGAGTCTCTGTGAGGAGATCCAGCGCCAAGAAAAATTACAGAAAAAACAAAACTCGAAGTTTAAATTGTAGCTGTTGCTGTTGCTGTTGCCTGCTATTGACGTTATTGTTGTTGCTGCCGATGTATGTACATACATATATTTTCACAAGACCTCGTTTCTTGGCAAATGAAATTAGTTGCCGCTAAAATGTTGTGTGTGTGTGTGTGTTTTTTTCTTACAGTTTTTCCACTTGCATTTTTATTGTTGTTGTCTAACGCTTGAAACTGTCTGTGTGTGTGTAAGTTATTATTAATACATCTACAGCAGCGAGTTAGAAAAAAAGTTTTGTTGGCATTTGGCCAACAGCAGTTTGAAAGAGAAACTTTGATTTTTTTTATGCTTTTTTATATTGCAGACGATTTGATTTTTTTTTATATTTTCTAATTCATTGATTGTATTTTGCAGTTAAGTAACTTAAGTTTGTTTGTTTGTTTGTTTTTTTTTTGTTGTTTTCGTTATTTATTATGAGTAAATTTATTTTCTGTTCACTCGCACCAGTGCGGGTTTGTTAAATTGTTTTACGTATTGACCCAGATTCTTCTGCTTTTTGCTGCTTTGTAGTTTTTGCAATCCGAAAAACGTTTAGGTGCATGTGGTATGTATGTATGTGTACGGGTATGTCATTTATTTCCAACAAAGAGTTAATTGTGTTAAGGAGTTGAGGGTTTTTATATTCATCTGAGTGAATCCTTTTCCTTTTTGCTTTATGGACAGACAATGCAGCAAAATTAAGGATAAGTATGGCAAAACGGTTCACCCTATTGAGGTTTCTTCTTATCACACACATTTATTAATAAACAGAAGAAATTTGTGTGCTATTTATTAGACCAAATTTTTGTCCGATTTTTGTCTTTTATTAAATTAAAGTTTGTAATGATGGTGGTGCTACAGGTCAAATAAAATGTCACTTTGCAAATTACAGCCTCCCTTAAGAGGTGCTTTTTCGTCAACTCTTTTAAGATAATGTGGTTTACTGGTCAAACTTGAACGTCATGTAACGAAATCAGTGCCAAATTTTTTTCAAATAAATGTGCAAAATACTACTTGAATTACGTTTTTGACAACCGAAATGCTGGCAAACATCACCGTTCGATATAGAGGGAATCGGCCAGTTGCTTTCAACGGGAATTCGATCCAATTTGGTAAAATAAAAAGAAACTTTTTAAACTTGTTAAAATGAATGATTAACAGCGCATCTAGACCAAAGTGAAGTCTTGTTGATTTCAATTGAACTCGAACTAAAAATCCACTGTTTGCTAACACTTAGCAGGATTTCATTTCATAGCGAAAACCGCTGACTCTAAGAACGCTTAGTTGTTTTCGTAAGTTTGTACAACTGGCAAACTTTCATCTAACCCTAGAACATCATCTTTATTTTTGGTACATTAACGTCATCCTTCGTGATATTGACTACGGCATACTTTATGGGACCATAACACACGTCATGAGCAAAAATACGTACGCAATGCAATGAAAAGCTGGGCTTGGTACTGAGGAGATTTCACCAAAATCTCCTTACGAACTAGATTTCATTTGGTATGAGACATCTCTTCAAAATCTGCTAGAATTTTTGGCGTAAAGACTCGCATGAACTAGATTTCGTGTTGTTATTGTAAATGCCAGCAATTTGCTTGGCAGCACACCTACTTGGAATCACCTACAAGGAATCTTTATCAAAAAAAAAAAAAAAAAAACGAAGAAGAAAAACCAACAGTTTTTCATATTATTTTAACAACTGCGCCAGAAACTGTGTTTCTTGTGTGCAAGTGTGGGGTAATTATCGTCGAGTTCTTCCAGCCTCTTATACATCGGTATGTACAATGTATGTATTTGTCGTGACTTGCACATGTTGTTCATGCTCATACTCTAAACTTGCCTTTATGCTGGCACGAGTGAATCCTGGTTTTGTAATTATGAGTTTCTGAAGGCATCATGCTTTCCTGCCACATGTTAAACATGTGCTTCAGCATAATTACTTTAAATAATTTCAATGCATTCACATACACAAGTATCTCCATATACATACATACATATATTCCGTTATTTACGTTTGTATACAATTTACTAGATGCTTGTGTTTGTGCGGTTTTTAAATTAAATTGCATAAGGAAACGATTTTCCAAATTTCAACACACCGTACATATGTACATATTTCAATCATTTACACAAGTATGTATGTACATACATACACACATACAGACAGTTTTCTATGATGTAATAATTCTCCTGCCACAACAAACAAGAAATTATCTACATATAACAATCTTCACATGAGGTAAAATGAAGCTCTAAATTTGTGTGTAAGAAAGAATTTATATGTTTCTGTTAACATATAACTAAAACTAAACAAACGTCTCTATCAATCCAGACAAACTAAATATGTGCTCGTATTTAACTTAATTTCAACACTTACCCATCCAGCAACCCCATCCACGATGTGATTCTTCTTTTCGATTGCCAGTATTTGACAATTTTAATTGACTCAAGCGCACAAGTGATCGACCCATGGAGTGTCTGCTTCTGTTTGCCTGCCTGCCTCGTCTTCGTTAATTGACTCTTAAATTTGTAGTCAAAACAAATTTAAATAAGGTGAAATTAAGTAAAAAAGAAAACTACTTACGGGCTGTTTTTTTTTTTCATTTTTATGTTGATGTCGTCTTGTACGCCAATTGGCGACTGAATTTGGTTTTTAGTCTTTCTAACTTTTTCTGCTTTTATTGAGCGCCAACGTTTTCTTTTAAAAGACAATACAAAAATGTTTAATTTACACATCATTATGGACCAGGGTGGAATTTCGCTCTATAGGTTGGCAAAGCAAAGTTACAACAGTAAATCAGCTCTGGGCTCAAGACCAGCTCTCGCGCCATCCCACTGGTTGTCTGATTTACCTCGGATAGTTGTATTGTTTTACGGTTCATTTGAGGAATTTCATGTCGGTTGCGCTGCTACGCCCCATGTCAAGGCATTGTTCATACAAGTTGCCTCAATTCTGTGCAATTCTTACTTGTAAATTTTCTTTTCAAGTTATAAAATTGCCTGCGAGAGCGTTAACGTTCGCTAGCCAATAAACTGACTTAGAGACTATAAATGAAATTTTTTTGCCAAATTTATATTTTCATATTTTTGGATAATTTTGTTTGTTAAAAAGCTCAAAATTGAGACCTTAACTCGTTATCGCTAAGTTTTTTCCAGGAAAACAACAACTTCTTAAACCGCATGAAATCACAAATTATATATTTAGCAAATCTAAATCTGTTAATGTTCTTCACTCTTCTATATTTTGTTGGCAGCGCCAATTGTCAACATCTTGCCTCACACATGTATTGAATTTGCCAATGTGGCCGCTCATTACTAAGAAATCAGCTGTTTTGCATGCTCTGTGAAGAATGGAATACCCCACAAACGTCGGATGACTATTATTCGATCGCCTTCAGTAGCTGGTAATTAGCGTTGACACAATCATTACAAATAAACAGTCCAATGTATAACAAGCAAATCAACTGATAACGTACATACATACATACATACGTTTAACGACAATATTGAGAAATTATGAAACATTTCATTAAGCAGAAGAAATGAACATAAATAAACATCATGTGTGTAAAGAAATTGAAAGTTTAACCAGTTTCCCGGCTGTTGTGTCTGTTGTTTAACTCTTTTCTTCTAATGGTTTTCCAATGAAAAAGAAAAGTCATATTGAAAAAAATCGCATCTCGTAATAATGACCATGAAGTTTTGTTGTCGTTGTTTTTTTTTTTTTTTGCGGCTGATGCAACATCATAACAAGATCGCTTAGCAAACTGTACACAGACATTTTGGCCGCAGGGAGTTTTAACATGTCGACACCGTTTAAACTTAAATGAAAATTTCAATTTCATAAACATTAGAAAAATAGTTTTGACGGCCGACGACTATCTTCTTTTTTTTACTATTAACATGAAAATGTTTTTTTTTCTGACCTTTCTCACACAGGGCACAGGGAAAGGCAAACTTATTAACTAGTATGAATCGTGCTATTGAAAAGGAAGGAAATTGCTGCTCAGGCAACAGTGTAAGTTTGCCTGAATGTTGTCAAGTCTGGTAGGTTGTTTTTTTAAAGCCAATTGCTACTCACTTTCAAGGTGTTCAGTGACCGTGGCCTTAAACAGCGTTTGTTTCTTCTTTAAAAAATATAAGCTGCACTGTTGTTGCATTTGCGCTGCGTAAAAAAACATCAAAAAGAAAAAACTCAAAACAAAGAACAGGTTTTCCCTACCAGTTGCACTCACTCGATCACTTGCTCACTCACCGTTGGCGTTATGAGTTGGTTTTGTTGCTTTAGCTTTTGAAGGTGAAGGCGATCTTCACGCAACCGGTTTTATGCACGTCGACAAGGCATGCGACAAATGTGTTCGTGTGTCAGCCCATAATCCTTGGCTTGTAAAGCAAATACGTTTGAAACTATTGCCTGAAATACACACAAAAAATACTTGATAAAATGTTTGCTGAAGGTGCTTAAAACGTTTGAAGGCAAAGCAGCAACAACATGTTGTTTGTTCTTGTTCTTGTTTTTTTTTTTTTTTTTTTTTTGTTATATTGAAGATTTTCTTGTAACTTCTGTTTTGTTGTGCTGTATTTGGCCGGCAAACTTGCCATATTGTTGTTCCTTTTGGAAACATATTCTATTTGACGAAAACCAGCTCTGTTGCAATCATTTATTTTATATTTAATGCAATTGACAATCTTATATTTTCATCTTGGATTCTGGCTCTTGCATTTCAAACTTTAAAATTGATTCGGAAACAGTTTTTTTTTTTGTTTTTGCCAAAGAAAACAAACAACTGACATTAAGAAAGTGTTAATTATTATCTGCTTAATAGTATCATTTTAACTGGGCAGAGCTTTTTCCATATTGACTGCTTTTGGCTAAAACAATACGATACAGACATACTGTGAGCAGGGCTACTGGCATAATTAGTCATTTAATCAAACGTGTTGGGCCAATTTAGAAATGAATAATTGCATTTGCTATCTTTATACTACATGTTAACAAGAACTTGCGAACTTGGACGATTGACAGCGTCCTTAACTTCATTTCCGAATTAAGTTTCTGTTGAATGCAATCAGCCAGCAGCTGAAGGCGCCAAGTGTGCGCTGGTTTCAAACTGATATTCAATGCGTTTTTATACGACATCAGCTCAATTTGCACACTCAAGCCAACAAAAATAAGTTCAAATCCGACAAACACGCAATTTGTTCGCATTCGCAAACTTTCAAATGAAGTTATTTTTTTCCACACTATTTAGTAATTAGTTTAAGTTATTGCAAAATTAAGCATTTTCCTTTTTCATTGTTGAACTCCTCTTCTTCATTTGATTTGTTCGTCTGGCTTGCGGAAGTTTCTTTTTCTTTATTTTTTCCAATTTTACATAATTGTTGGTTTGTCTGTCTGGCGGTGATGATGATGAACATTTCTATCACATAATTGCACGTGTGGTAAAAAAAAACACTAATATACTATATATTTTTTTATGTATTTCTTTCACAAGACAATCCATCAATATTGAGAGGCGGAAATGGCTTTTGAGGTTTTGCCGTCTTCAGTGATCTTTGTTTAGGAAAATTTTGGTTTCTTCTCGTGTTGTGCGTAAAAACAAATTACTACATGTAGTATTTGTTTTTGTGGTAAAGTAGTGTTTAGGATTTTTTCATTCTCTAGTGGCAGTAACAGGGACTTGGCCAAGAAAAAGTCACTCGGAATTCCAATTCCTTCAAATGGAATTGTATCTACTAGGAAATACGTTTGCAAAATAACAGAATTTTATAAGTTGCAACCCCTGTAAGTAAATATTTCTTACTTAGTTTTCAATGTTTGCGGTTACCGCTTTGCGTATCTTCCGCTTTTTTCATTTTGGTATATGATTATGGGGGTTCACCCTCTTTAAAATTCATACTTACAATTGAAGAGAGATATCGATTTGTCCGGTAGATTTCTATGAAAATCACTCACAGCTCTTCTGGTGGCCAGGTGGAAATATTTTATTTAACACATTATTTTTAAATAGAATAATTATGAAGGAAAACAAAAACAGTCAAAAACAGTTTAGACAAATTATACCATATATTGAATTCAATTACCTAACATTTTGCTTCTTTCCCTCCAGATATGATGTTGGCCATGACGGCTACCTGGATCTAACCGAACTCAAATATATGATGGAAAAGTTGGGTGCCCCCCAAACTCATTTGGGCCTTAAGGAGATGATCAAAGAGGTGGATGAAGATCATGATGGCAAAATTTCTTTTCGCGAATTTTTGCTGATTTATCGCAAGGCTCAAGCTGGCGAACTCGACTCTGACTCTGGGCTCAACGCCTTGGCCCGTCTCACCGAAATCAGTGTGGAAGAAGTTGGTGTCAGCGGCGCTAAGAATTTCTTTGAAGCCAAAATTGAACAACAACTGCGAAGTAACAAGTTTCATGACGAAATCCGGCAAGAGCAGGAAGAGCGACGCCGCCAGGAGGAAGAGAAAGCAAATCGGCGCTTGTTATTTCAGCAAAGAGCTGCAATTTTTCAATAAATTTATGTACCACCTTAACAGCTGGAACACCAGTCATGCTGAATATCTTGAAAAGCAACTCAAAGGGGGTTACACGCGAAAACTACACTGGAACAGCATAAAATACCCTAAACAATTTTCAAGCTTTAAAGTCAAAATAACTATTTTAAATTATGATTATTATTTTATACACGCAAACACCTACACACATATATATTTTATTTTTTTAAGTAAAAATGTTTTTTTTTAATATGTTTATTTTGTAGCTTAAATTAAAACAAATCATTTATTTTCGTCTTTGATTTTTAAACGTATATGTATAATTTGAAAGCCTTTTTTTATGTTTCTAAAGCAATTTAAAAATGTTTTATAAGTTTTTAATAAAACAACATGTACCGAACGTACATTTTGTTAACAAAAAAAGCAAATAATGGTGAACAAGGCTTTTCACACTTACGAGTACATCGCATTCAATTCTATTTGTTCAAAATAACAAGAACACACACACAAAACCATCACAATCTTATACAACTCTATACATATAAATAACATCATAATCATCAACTACATACATACATACATATATACACTTTCTACATACATACATGTTAAACCTAAACTTAAAACAAACTAATAACCAATTTCGCACATACATACATACTCCATAAAAAAACAATTGCTTATGTAATATGTTTCATAAAAAGCTATTAAAAGAATTAATTCAGTTGAATGTTCAAACAAATACGATTCACTGCAATCAAATCAAAACTTAAAACCCTCTCGAAATGTCTTTATCAGGAACAGTTTGGAATATTTATTGCACATTTCCTTTGAGATTATCAGACGTCAAAGCAACTGTTTCAGTTAATTATTTATTTTTTTCTCACTTAAACTATTTGATATATAAAAATTATACGATTTTCATGATGCCCACAAGTTCTTCTGATTGGTTTTAAGAGACCGATAGAAACTTCTGATGGATATTTCTAGCAGCACTACCGGTCAGTTTCAAATCAAAAGCATCGAAGCTTGTTGAACAACAACAGTCATTTGAGCGGTCATCTCTTCCCGGTAGTGCTGATGGAAATTGGCATCAGAAGTTTCTCCAGATCGATCAAAAATATAATGGAACTCTTACTATTCTGTAACAGTTTTTTTTTTTTTTTTTAAACTATATTAATTCTTTTCATAGCTTTTAGTTTTAAACTATGATTTTATTTGTATTTACGATGTATATTTTCTACTAAAACGCATAATTTATTATACAAACAAAAGTATGTTACTAAAACTTTCTACCAAATAATTAATCATTAAAAAACTAAACTTATTTCACAAAAACAAACAAAAAATTACCATAAAACATTTATGCTGATTTTTAAATCGAACAATTGTATTCTTTTGAACACTGTCGGTCGCCCAATTTGTTCTTGAAACTAAATCGTTTGCAAGGCAATTTCTGATTCAATGTCCATCTTTTTTGATGAATTGCACACAAAAATTCCATCGACTGTCATGACTTTATAATTAAATTTGCTCCATTGGCGTTCGATTTGGATGGATTGACAAAATTGTCTACAAGCAACAGAACGCATTCCGACAAGAAAAAAAATCAATAAAATTTTGCCAAATAACGAACTTAAGAGAATACAATTTTTCCGCAATAATATTTTTTTACTTTTTCGAATATAAGTAGGTAATTACATACATACATTTACAAACATATTTATCAACTATTTCGTGTAATGTGAATTTTTGTTGTTGTTATTTTATTTATGTTTCTTTTTTCAAATCAATGTAAAATTTCTGTGTTTATTTTATCAAACTTGTAATTTTTTTTTTTTTCTACAATATCTTACCATTTATTTTTAAGAAAAAACATTTTTTTTTAACTTTTTATTTTAGTGCCATTTTAGTTTCTCCCATTATTATGCTTTGTTGGAAAAAAATTAAATATTCTATAAACAAACAAAATATTTGATTATTATTTGTAAATGTAATTTTTACTTATTTAAAAATTTCTCGTTTTGGTTTTTTTTAAAATAAATTTTGTTTGTTTGGTTTTAGTTTTGTATCTCCTTCAAAATTACTTATTCTGCTTACAAACAGTATTTGTAATTATCATATTTAATATAAATATATTATAATATTGAATTTAACAAACAATTTATAAAAGTTGTTCGTTTAAGTGTACATAATTTAATATTCATAAAAATAAATAAAGAAATAACAATATTAATAAAAAAAAACTTGTGTTTTAATCAATGTTATTCATCATACCTGATAAATAATGAAAATCAATGATTTGTATTAATCCGCCTACAACTGGTGATGTTCTCCTCCTCTTCGATGCATACTAAAGTTGTAATTGAAAATCGCATGATTTCAAATTACATGTGCTTTTAAAAGCACACGTGTGTTTTGTTGCTGTTCTTTAAACCTTGGCCTTTTGTGTTTTTCAATGTTCAAGAGAACACAAACAAACCGCTATTTTATTTATTATGAAATCACATCAGAAAATAATATTTTTGCAGCAGAAACGGTTGCTTGGAATTCTATTAAGTTTAAAAGCATTTGTTTTAACTAAAACAACCAATTACACAAAAAATTAATATATAACACATTGAGTAATTTATTTAGATTTCTTATGAATTTCAAATCACTTCTATAAATGTGATTTTCGTTAATGGATACTGCCCATTTGTATTAGTTACTTTCAATACACACTACACTAATGGTGCATTTAATAATTATTCACTTCAAAAGCCCGGTCGATATCACTGTCTTACTCACTTGTGCTTTATTCATGAATTTGTCTGCGTGCCAAAAAGCGAAGCATAATTTTAGGCTGCAAAAAATTAAATCATTTAACGATTTTGAGTTGCTACTTATTTATTGCCTCCCATTAATCAGAATTTTAAACACACACGCACGCAACTTCTGTTGTTTTTTATATCAATTTTATTTAAAAAGGACTTTACACTTCATTTGGGAAAAAATGTTTTTAAAGTAAAAAAATTTTAATAAAAATTTAACAAAATCTTAAATAGTGAGTGATGGGATCTAATCAAAAACAAACTTCAATAGAATAATATAGACTTTATAGACTTGCAGAATGTTTTTGTTAAAAGCATTTTTCTAAAATTGTTGTTGTTTCAATTGAATTTGAAACAATACATTTTTGCAAATGGAATATATATGATCCGGAAAGTAATTAAATATTGGCCAGAGTAACACTAACATAATTATTTTAAATTACCATTTAATTGAACTTTAAAGCTTTGTTCGGCTATTATTAAAATTATATTTAATTGTTTTAACTGCAAAGCATGCATATAATTTTTTCGAAAATGCTGCGTTAGGTGGTCTCTTAATTTAATCCAAAACGATAAACTAATTTCTTCAGTAGACTGTAAAAAATTTTGTTTGCTTAATTACAGCTGTAAAATCGTTTCACTATTTTTGCTTATATGTATGTATAATATTTCCGAAAAGAAAAATAATTAACAGAGTTAAATATTTCATTTCATTAACACATTTTCCAGCAAAACTTTTCATTACTTAATCTTTTTTCTTTATTTAATTTTTTTTTATTAAATATTTAATTTGCTTTTTTCCAATTTGCAGTTCACTCCAAGTTGCCTAATTTTTATTTTTTTTTTACCTTTTATTGATAACTGCATTTTTGTTTTCTTGTTAGAATGTTAGAGTAAAAACTATTAAACTAGAATTTAATTTACAGCGTACACCCGCTTCGGGACATGATGGCTTTTTTTGTTTGTTTCTTACGGTTTCATTTTTGTAATTCGAACTCTTGTGTAGAGTTATGTTGTATGTATAAATGCTGAATATGAACCACCCCACGTTTACTAATGTTTTCCTTTGTTTTTATTTTACAAGTGTGACAGATGTTGTTGCGGCTGTTTTGGTTGTTTTTGATGTAAATGTTTTAGTAAGATGTCCTGCTCCAAAGTGGCAAATCATTTCAGTTTGGCATAAGCATCAACTTTTTTATGGAATTGATTGATGTATTCTACAGCCAAAATTTGAGTTTTATTGAATGTTTTACCTAGATTTTCGGGAGATAGACTTCCGCTAAAATAAAACAAAAGAAAATGTGAAATTGACGAATTAAAAGGATTTGTCTGCCAATATCCAACTTACACCAACACCTGGGTCTTGAAGAAAACCAAAGTTTTTTCATACAGATCAAAGGAAACGGTCTTGACGGCTTCAGCTGTGTTTTCAATTTTTTTGGGTAAACCGGGCACATACTGCTCCAACTGTAAACAAAATTATAAATATTAATTTTTTTTAAAGAAATATAAATCCATTTGAAACAAGAAAAAACAATGAAAGGGAGCAACCGAAAGATATTTTTTAAGTGTGTAGGGCGGCCAAAAATGTCAGAGGCGATCGGAAATACATATATGTTTATAAAATTATATAGCTTTTTATATTTAATTAATTTGTTGAGTTTTATGTGCAAAAAAATAGAAACAAATTTGAGATGAAAAAGATTTATAGCAAATTCTTCAAAACTTTTGCATTGAATTTTTTTAGTTTTTCACAAAACTTTCTTACCTTTTTATTCTTATATACTAGATATAAGATGAGAAAGATGTGTTTTTATAACTTTTTACAACTATTTCAATATTCTCTTCCTTACAACTTCGTAAAATGTACAAAACCCTGACAATATTTCTGAATTTAAAAAAATGTCAGTTTTCGACAAATTTCATGACACAACTGAATGAATTCAATAAATTATACTCAATCTTAGTCTTTTTAAATTATTATCTCCAGACTAATTGCACAAATCAGCGGTAAGACCACTTTGCAGCAATTCGAATAAAATTAACTATACAATTGAACTTAAGCAGAATGTCGTTGTTTGCAGATTAAGAACTGAAAAAAGTTTTAATTTTCAACTCAAAACTGTATTAAAATATTAACAAATACAAAACTAATGTTTATCAACTAAAAATTAGTTGGTTCCTTTCTACATATATTACGGTGTCCGCAATTTGTTAAAAGTTTCGAAATAAAGACACATAAGAAGTTTGCAAATTAATGTGGTATAGAACAGAAATGAATTTAAAATAGCAAATTAGAGAAAAACAACAATTTGTTAAAGACAGTTAATAATCTCGTTAAAAATATAACATGATGTCATATGTACAAACACAAAAGATTTGGTGGCTGGCTTTAAATCTTATGTGATTTGTGTTCAACAAATTATAAAATGAAAGTGAAGAAAAATACTTACGAATTCAGCGGCTACCTGCATTTTGGCAGTGGTGAATTCCCTCACAATATTGTATACATTGGCAGCAGCATAACGCAACAATTTCGAAACATCGCAAATAGACTGGATAGCGGGTTTTGTGTAGGGCGGCATAATCTTTTCGGCCCACTTGTAACCCCGGGCTGCAGTACTCATTGATGTGTACCATGCTTTCTCAACATGCGGCAGGAGGCCAGCACTTTGCAACATTTTGCCACCGGCAGATTGAGCAAACACACCTTTGCCATTTACTTCGGTATCGTAGACCACAGCACCAGCGATCAACGCAATCAACACAATACTGCCCAAAGCCCATTTACAGCATCCGCAGCCTTTCTGCTTTTGTTCCGCCGCTTGTTTCTTTTTCTGTTGTGCGGTTTTTTCTTGTACATTCTGGATAATTTTGGCGGAAGTGCGGAACAGACAAAAGAAATATATTTAATATTATTAAGTGAAAAGCTGTAAAACGTCAAAATTTCTTAAAAGTTCATATGAATGTACATATGTATGTATGTATGTATGTATATATGCTTGTACTACAGCTACACATATACAAATGTATGTATGTGCATACATATGCATAAAAATTAACAATTTAATAATTTACCTTTTTGCCAGCACCTTTCTGTTTGGTTTGTTTCGGCTTAATGCTTTTTTGTACCATTTTATACTTTTTTTATGTACAGTTTTTATTCAAAATGTTTTTATTTTATTTTAAATTAAGAGTATGAATCAATATTATTGTAAATGTTAAAAATAAAAAATAAAGGATTTTGTAGATCAACTAAAACTGGAAACAAAAATTAAATCATTTATTTCGTTTAATTATAAAAACCTTTTATATTTATTTAAGTCGAGTCGGTTTTTTAAAGTAATTGTTGTTAGAAATGTGAAACGTGTTTAATTAAAATTAAATTTTTTAGTACGTATTTAAAATTTGAAATAAACAAGAGTATAACAGGGTTCGGCTGTTCGATCTTAAAAGATTGCATTAAACCAGGCTGATTGCATTCATTGGGTGGAAATAATTTTAGCATGAAACTGCCTCAAAACTCTTCGAAGTTTTAATGAAAAATTACGAACACAAAAAACAAATATAGCTGGTTTTTGTGTGTTTTGACTCAAGTACTTTCATTTATATAGAAATTTGAAAATATTCGAATAAACTGATGTACTTACATACATATGTATGTATGTACATGTTGATTTTCAAAAACAAGTTGTTAAATGTTTTGAAAAAATTATTAAAAAGAAACCAATAAATTACTGTATGATGGATTAACGCACATCACAAGATTTAATAATTACACATTTCTATGCAATACGCAATAAGAAAGTGTTCAGTTGTTTTACGCTTTTGTATAATTGAACGAGTGAACACACATATACATATGTTTATATATACATACATGCATATATGTATCTACATATATCTCTTACTAAATATATGTATATGTGCGTATGTTTGTATAAGTCTTATATTACAGTATTTTGTGGTGCAGTCATAATAACAACAATGATAAGTAAAAGTGAATGACTGATGATGTTATCTGAATGTTGTTTACGTCTATTTACTTTACTCTCTTAAGGACAACTTAGAGGCATGTAATAAGTAAAAGGTGCAAAATCGCACTTTCGGGAGGAATTTAAAACAACAGGCAAGCCATATTTTGATCTTCTTAAATAATGTTATATAAATAAGGCAATACTTTGCCAAACTTCTATGAAAAATATAAGCGAATAAGAAAGTGTATAAAGAACACAATTTGGAGTCGAAAAACTTACTAGAACACATATTACCACAGTAAAATCCTATTAGATATTTTCTTACATACCTACATATACATATAACTGTAAATTTTAAAATAAAACAATAAAACATTTGCTCATAAATAAACAAAATTATACATACAGTTTTACTAATAAATTTGAATGTAGCCGCATAAGAGATGTCTTCCAAGATTCAGAAATGTTTTTAAATAAAATTTTGAGAGCCTGTTTCGCTATCTCGAATGTTAACGTTTAATATGCTGCTTCAGATATAGCAACTGGCAATTTGACTCTATTCTCTAACACGAAGTTTTCTAATTGGTTTACTAACTAAAACTTTGTGTTCGAGTTATAATTTTTTCTCAATGAAGCGGTTAGAAGCATTTAAATACGTATGTACATAAGACTATCAGAATGAATGAAAAATATTGAAAAACATGAATGGATTGCACTTGAAGAAGATATAAAAGTTTTGAACTTAAACAATAGACAACAGGTGTTTTAAACAGATACACTCTTTTAAAACAATTTAGGAGTGCTGAACTTGAAAAAATTGTTAAACAATCAAGATTATATTTGTATTCTTGACGCCGGCATTTGCTTAGTAGCTGTTATCAGTACTGACGACTACCACTAGAATTTTCAAATTATATACTCGTACATACATACATATAGGTATATTTATTTATGTTTGAATATACGTATGTATGTATGTATGTACATACAAACGGTATTCATATGTAAACTTAAAAAAAAAAAAGTTGATGATGTGTACCATTCGCGATTGGCGAGTTTAATGAATTGTGACAAAAAGGTTGAAAGCATTCTTTCCTGACAATTTATGCCCAATACTAAAATAGTTGATAAACAATTGTTATGCCGGTAAATAAATGAATAATAAAATTAATACCTAATAAAAAAAATTTCTTGGTCAATTGTAGTTATAGATTAAAAAAATTTTAAATGTATTGTTTGAATTGAATTTGGAGAAAAAAACACTCAACAGAATTCGCAAAAGCATTTCCAAACAACCTTTAAGCTTTTACTTGTTCAAATACAAACGCTGATAAAAGAAAGTTTAATTTCAATAAGCAAACACATTTGGTGCTGATAAACAAAAAAAAACCCACACAGTTTTATTTTCCCCAAAAAGTAAAGTTTTTAGGTTGGTATATTTTATTGTCAACGTCATCAAGCACAATTTAAGGAAACTGTAAACTATCCCTTGATTTCTATTCATTTTACCTGCTTTGACTAAATCAGACTGAAGTTAGACGACTGTTTTATGCGGTTTAACAAACGAACATACACTTGAGTATGTTTTAATCCATACATATGTAGTTCGTAATGCATGTGTATGTCCATAGACAGAAGAAAAAAAAAATTGATAAACTTAAATGGGAAGCAATCTTAGTTGCAGTGGATCTTTAATTTTTTAGCAATATATTGCATTTACCTTTTATGATACATAATTATGCAAACATGTGGCTCTTTCATCCAGTTGTTTCAATGAGAGTCAACAACATCGAAAAGGGCCACATTTTATCGAAGAACTGTTTTATGGATTCTATGTGACAGAATATTAATTTGTGTGTCAAGATTACTAGCAAACACGTACATTTAGTACGAACAGATTATTAGCTAATTTTAAGAAATAAAACAATAGCTAATTATGTATGTAGATTCATATGTATTAAAATAACAATTTGCGTAATGCAATTACGTAAAGTTATATGAAGAATATTGCTCTATTTTATATATTAATAGGTATAACGAGCAATTTTTTCTTATATACATCAAACATTGTTATGAAAGTCACCAGGACATAATTTAGTTAGACGTTAGCATGAAATCCAGCATTTAAGAGTAGATCTAAGCACAAAGCTTTCTTGGCTAACCTACATATGTCGATCCTAAATAATTCTGACCGTTTTTGCTTGCCACAATAAATTTTTAGTCTGGCAACACAAAACCATTTCCAGAGGTAACAATTCAACATGGCATACAACCATACATAGGCACTGTTGTGCGCTTGACGATGAATTTTTAATAAGACAAAACACACACACACACCACACCTCCCAAAAAGAAAATTAAATACGTGTACAATTATTTGATATTTTGCAAAGGGCCCGTATTATAAGAGGTAGCCCTTTCAATACTGATTAAATTAAACCGCCAGAATAATATAATTTTCCACGTAGTCTTATTCATTAGTTCATTTCCATTTTTTTTTTCTTTAACTTCGTCATCGTGTATACCACTCTCGGAAACCCAAAAATTTGACTTTTACCACCCCGCAAAACAAAACACGTTGCACATTTCTCTTAGTGGCAAATTTGTTTTATCATTTGTTAAATAAAAATATTATACAAATAATCAATTTGGTCAAATATATTTCAGTTTTCAAATACCAATTTTGATTAAATTTTTATGACGCTCGGAAAATCGGCGGCGTTGTTCACTCAAATTTCAGTCAATCACTAAAAATTTACTTTTTCTCTCTTCTTCTTGAAAATAAACTCGTTTTTTTTTTGTATAAAATGAACACGCCAATGATGAACGCTTGATAAGAAGTCATTATTTAATGTTGCCAGATAATTTGAGACGATATTATGTCTGTTGATTGACACACATGTTATACTTTCAAGTTGTCTCGAACATTGCTGCTCATAGATAAATCGAATTGGTTGCTGTCATGTGGACTGTATTCGACAAAATGGTCGCTTTAAAAATTCTTTTACATTACTCTCCAACACTATTGTACTTAATTAGAAGAGGCGCAGATTGTACATATTGATATATTTCATAACAGAATTTCAGATTTTTAATACTTTTCCGAAAAGGCATAATCGAGAGAACAATATTTAGGAAAGCACAAAATATATTGTACTTTACAACTCATTTTAAATGCATTATTGTTAATTAATACATTTCAAGTGTATATATGTACATAAATATATATGTGCATACATACATACAAATGTACATACATACATTATAATACAAATGCCAATCATTTAAAAATTCCACTTTCTTAGAATGTACATGTGAATGCACCTAGATACATATAAATTAAATATCGTTAGATAAACTTACTTTGACTAATTCTATTAGCAAATCAATATTTGGATCACGTCTTTTACTTCCATCTAATTCCGCATTTAAAATTTCAGCTTCATGTAAAAATTTGTGGAATGCCTGTGACATGGCCAAATTGGAAGCACTATCAAATATTTCATTTTCTATTAAATAGAAAAGGGAGCCTAAAAATTAAATCAATATAAAATATCCTTAAACTTACCAATTTTTTGTAATAAATTAATTGTTGGAACTAATTGTTTCTTATAATTCATTTTCCAAACTTTAAAACAATCGTCATTGTGCAATAAGGCTAACATGCAGCCATTTACTTCATTAAGTCTTAATAAGTAAACGAAGAGATTTGCATGGCTATTGGTGCTAGCAATATATTTTTCCTATTAAATAATAGCAATTAGTTAAAAAACTTATTTTAGTTCTTTTTTCAGTTTATGGTATGTATATACATACTTACCAAAAATATTAATGAACTACGATTTAAGGCTTGTTGACATTCACGAGGTAATGCGGGATATGGCGTCTTCAAAACATTATACATGGCAAAAAATTCATTTTGATTAATAGTCAATCGCTGATCAGTTGCTTTATTTAATATGTTCTCAATATATTCGGAAATAAAGCGGCAATAACTTCTCATAGTCAAATTTGGTAACATCAAATTTTGCCACACTGCAATATGAAAAAGCTTATTTATCAATTATTCGAAAAAATTGTCAATAAGCTAATAATATTTTACCTCTTATTCCTTCCATTAGATTTTGATAGCCTCCCTGGCCTATTGCCCATAAAATGCTTAAACATATATTACTACGGTTTTGGTAGGAGTCCCTTAACATTGCTGTATTGGCCATTTTATTTGAACATATTTGGGGCCAATTATGAGCTATTAATTGTAACAGAAACTATAAATAAAAAAACAAGAACATTCCAGTAAAGTATGTAAGGAATGTAATTTTTATGCATTACCTTATACCCAACAACAGGAAGGTTTTTATTCAACTCAGAACACATGCTTTCCAAAAGAGTATAATTGAAAAAATACTCAAGATTTGCTTCACCTTGTGATGAGAGAAAATCTAGCACTGCTTGTTTGAACGCGGGAGAAGCTAAACTGCTAGGATATGTTACTGATTTGCCAAAAAATACTGGATCACAATCAAAAGGTAAATTGGAGTTTAAATAATTTGCAACCTAAAATTTTGTTAAAGATTTAGACAATTTTTAATTGAAATGCCTTTTTTGAAAGCTAGATACATATGTATATAAATACCTCTTTTAGCCACGCCAGTTTAGAACCAGGGTAGATTATTTTCAATTGTTCTAAGTAAGAGGCGAAATCATTAGCCGTTAAACTTTTAAAAGCTTGTTCAAGTCCTTTGGGCTTATCTGTTCTTGGGAGGACATCACTTTTAGTTTTTTTATTGGAATCACGGTTTTGAGTAGGCACTTTCGAAAATTTTGTGTTTTTTTTGGGCGCAGAGCTTTTGGACTTAGAACTATCATTGGATTTCGAAGGTGAATGCTTTTCCTGACAACCACCACCTGTTATGATTTTACGATACTGATGCAAAGGCACTAGAAAAAATGTTATATGAAAATTAAATAAATTTTGCTCTCTGTGTTTTTACATACATATTTCCTCTAATTTCGGCAACAAAGATTCCTCTTTTTTCTTTTCCTTGAGAGCCACAACTTTCTTCTCTAAGTTTTTCTGCTTTTTCGTCTTGGTCACCACCTCCCATTGAGTATTATTATTAGACATGACTGCTTTATTCAAAAGAATAAAAATTTATTCAGGAAAATCAATTTTTTGTTTATTAAACAGAAAAACTTTTTTTTACCAAGTAAATGTATTGACCGGCTGAGTTTTCTTCAAACAGTGCAATTAGTTGCAATACCAAAAAAAATTCAACAGCATAGCGCAAATGTCAAATGACGTAGACAACTTTATGTCAAACTTGTAATAACAAAACAAACTGAAGTTCACTTACAGTTCATTTTATCAGAGTTGCACACCTTAGGCATTTATTTGAATTACAAAACACTGTTATATATTCTTATTACAAATGGCTTTGAATTTAGTTTTGTGACCAAACTTTTTGGCTGGTTTGTCGTTTTTACAAAAACATATTCGGAAGCCTTACAGCACACATGAACGTAATTTGGTATAACAGAAATTTACCTTGATTTGAAAATGTACATACAATCATATTTATTTCATACAAAGGCAATTTTTTTCTTTTTAAAAATATATCGAAAAACGATAGATATAGATTCAGTTCATTTCATATACTTATACTAATATTCGGAAATTCCGTTTATAATAAAAAATATGTTTAAACTTTGGCAGTAGTTAAATTATTATAACGGTTTTTAACAATTTTATTTGCTTAATACAAAAGTGGTTTACGTGGTTAAATCTCAGGCATATACTTATGTATGTATTTACATAGTATATCACCTTTTTCACAGCATCGGTATATCTTCCACTGTAAAGCCATCACGCTTGAAAAAAATACACAACAATATGTAGCCGTAATAACCACCTGGTATAAACAATAATATACCCAAAATTAAAAGTGGCCAACTACGATCGTCATATTTCTCAGTAAATACACCAAATGAAATTAAGATACTGAACGTCAAACAAGTCTGCAACAAAAAGTACAACATTCCGTAAATGGTTTCAAAGAAACTAATACAATGACCTGAATGACTCACCGCTCCGGCCACAAACAGAAGCAATATAAATAACACTGTTTTCCAGGGGAATTTTCTTCGTGGTTCCACCCATTGTTCATCTATGAAACCATCTGGTTGGTCATTTTGCTCCGTTTCATTGTTTAAAACTTTATAGGAAGCAGCATTCGTTCTGCGACGTGACATATTGACTGGTTGTTACTTATGTATGTGTGTATGTAATATAATCAAAATATATTATTAATTAAATTTTGCTCTTTACAGAAGATTATTATAAATAAATATATGTAAACAAAGTAGCCGCAGTTGCAAACAAAAACAGACCAAGTGTCAAAAAACGATTGTTTCAATCGGTGTCTGTGTTCACTACAATATGAGTGTTACCGTATTAATACTAATATAATTTTATGTCTAAGAAAACGCTTAGCTTAGACGATGCGTTTTCATGTGCAGTCAGTGAATTTATCGATAGTCACAGCTCTCTTAAAATTTTTGAATTTGAATGAAAAAATCGCTTAAAAACAAACTTACGTATGTATATACATATGTATGTATTCTTAAGTTTACAAATTAAAATAAAAAAATGACTTAACGAACATATTGATAATAATAATTAACTACTATAAATTGTTGAAATGTTGTCCACTACCGTACAAAAAATTGATGATACTTTGTTTTAAATTGAGCCAATAACAGGTTTAACTCAAGAATTTCAGTTTTCTTTATATCCGTCAGCGATATTAAGCGACGAATTTTAATTTGGTCAGTTTTTATTTCATCTTGTAAACGAGAGCAATATTTGGTGAATCTATTAAACGAGGGACACCAAACAATTGGCTCTTTCCCTTTAGACTATTTGGTTAACTTTAGGATGAATGTACATATGGCTTGACTTGAAAAAATCTTTACTAGACTATTGCTAAATTCATTGTATGTAAGCCGATTCAACCGATATTTTGAGAGTGCATGATTTAAACATTTTTGTATTCGTAGATATCTCTTACTAAACAACAATTAAAGTTGTTTATACTAGACTGCAATTTTTACTAAATCAAGGTTAAATTAAGCATATGTATTTAAATTAACCGTTTCACATTCTTACTCATGCGCTACTTCTGGCTCTTTCAATTTATTCGACGTTTCAAATGACTTGCATTTTCAGGACGACTTAGATATTTTTTGTTAAAAATTTAAATTGGAATGGAAGTTGTTGGTTCATTGCTTTGTTCGCTTAGTTGGGCAATATGACTTAATACTTATACTTTTTTCTTAGCATTTCTAAATAGAACACTTTCAACACGTGCAATGTGTTGCAAACAACACTGTTTCCAGGTTTAATTCTGGTTTTGCTATTAACCAAAACAAAATTTAATATTTAGAAGAGTTTGTGTTTCAACTTTCTTAAAACTAAAAGGTGACTTGTTTGGCTCAACTTCTAAGTTATGTTTTGGTCTTCATCTCGATGTCCTTCCTATCCAGTAGGATATGGGGTTCTTTATCCTAACTTTGCTGTTGCAATATTTTTTTTGCTTCTTTATGCTACGACCACACGACATATGTAAGTCAGTAAAATTGCATCACATTAACATTTTACCTCGAACTAGAACCGCATATTTAAGCGTTCTCTTCTCCAGATCCTATGTTATTAGAATTTTACGCTTTTTGAATCGCGTATGTTCTCGCATTCGAACAATGTTTTCAAAACAAAAAGTTTCCATTATTCGGCGATTTGAAAATGGTGTATAAAGTTAGATACCATCGCCAATAGCACTTTTTATGTCACTACTTGTTGTACTTTATGTTTATATAAATTTTGTGTGTTAGCCATCTTCTCCCTTCTTCTCTTTTTCTTTTTGTTTCCTGGCCGATTTATTGCCTTCTTTAAACATTTAAAGTTTGGTGCAACTCTTGCCTTCAATATACCCAAAGGAATTCATGATTCATACATTCCACTTTCTTATGGATACTATTTCAGCACATTCATTTAAGTGCTGCAAGTGTGTGTTTGCTTGTGGTTTGTTAAAAAAAAATTGACTTAAATTGGCATGTACATACATACCTACATACATATGTATGTACATATGTACATGCATATCGCATGATTAGTAAATATGTATGTACAAGCATTCGAACCTACTTGAAATTCTGTCGGTGAACATTCGGTTAAAATGTCAGTAAACAAAAACTTAAATTTAAAAAAAGTTTTGAAGGAACCATGCCATATTTGACCATGACATTAGCTCCATTTATACATGTGCTTATTGTCATGAAAGCGCTGCAGTTTAATACCCTACACTTAAGCAATTTACAGAACTAAAATTTAAGTTGTCTAAGAAGGAAACATAAAATAATTTAATTAAGACATTTGTACATGTATACATACATATATATATGTGTAGAACGCACTTCAAGCTTCTTTAACAAAAAGGTGTCACCCTAAACTCGTGAACTGCTCAATTTTATCTTTAAATCTTGTCAGAAACGCGTTGTCAGTCCATTGTAAGATAGCAATATTGTCAGGTATCTGACAACCGTGAGAAACCTTAAATTGCCATCGTCACCCAATTGAAAGACATTGGAAGATCTGACAGCCTTCTGCACGTATGTAGATTTATAAACAAAATGATATTTTTTACGTTACAATTGTAGGGTATTGTCTCACAGTCACAGTATTCATCAAACTTTTATCTTGGAAAGTCAAAAAGAATGTCAACAAACGAATGGACCATGAATGAGCAATTCATTCTCAGTAGAATTTATGAAGGACTGAATGCACGAAAAAGTTACATACATATGTATGTATGTATTTGTACCAATTAAAAAATCAATTTCAATTTATTGTTTTACCAATTCTACATTATAATTTGGCCAAATAAACGTATTACTGGGCAAAACACAAAACGTATTGCCAATATTTTGTACCAATATATGATTTAAACACTGCAGAATACAAATGAATAATAATATAAATTAAATCTTTTTAAACTCATTAAAAAGTAGGTAATATTATATATACATATGTATATATGTAGGCGTGTGCATATGAATAAAATTTATTTAAATTATTATACAGCTTAAGGATATCTTTGGGAAGAAATTCGGCAGCGTTTGCAAATTGCCATGAATTGTGCGGTGTGGGATGGACTGATTCACGTACGAAGAATACCTTTTTTATTCACTTTTTATCTGGGAATCACTTTTGATCGAGGCATGATAATTTTGAGCATAAAATAATTTATTTAAGAACATTTTTTATAAGACGAACTTTTAAACTCGAATTTAGTTTCATACACATTTTCTTAAAAATTTCACTTATTTTAGATTTAAATTTTTCGATTTGCAAATTAAAAAAAGTGGTTCCGAGATAATACTTCACATATATTCAACGAAATCTTAGCCTGAATGTGAACTTATACAGAATTTCACTGAAGCAACTAACATTTTGGTTAAATTTCTGTTTAATTTTCATTGAAATTTCTAATAGAAACAACGCATTTAGTCTAACCGGTACCAAGCGCTTTAAACAATTGCTTAAACCACCACAGTAAGCGAGCTCGGTATAGGCTGATTCCAAAAATTTAAATTGAACTATGACGTACGTAACTTCACTTAAGTCAGTCTCTTTTTGGTCACATACTTAACAAAAATATGAGTATATACATTGCTTACATTACGTACGTATCTTTTTGAACGTACACGCATCAATTCTGGTATCAATCATGTCCTTTTGGTTATGCAGTTGTCATTGCTTTTCAAGAATACCATGTGAACTTTACTCAACATAAAAAAGGACAAACAGCAAACAAACCTCTAAAACAACTAGAAAATAAAAATAAAAAATAAGTAACCTTGAAAATGCTCGTATTTGAAAAAGCACAATCACATCCGTCAAGCTTTTGAATGTTCAACTGTTTTATATACATACATACATAAATGTGCCAGTCATTTACAACAAAATTGTTTTAACTCCGGAAATTTGTTTCTCCTTTACTCAGAAAAAATATGTTATTTGGAAAGCTGTGATCCGTAGACAGGACATATGAATTTGATTTTCTTCATAAACGTTTTATAGTCCTTAATGTTCACCACGATCTCTTTTGTGAGACAAATTTTAAGTTATAACAGTTTTACAACCACTGAGGGATGTTTACATATGTATCCTTACTCACATGCATACACACACATATGTACATATGAATGACTTTGAATAGAATAATACACGTGTTTTAAATGTCATTAGTTTTACATACATACACTACAAGTATGTAGATATTTATGCACATTATTTTCATTCAAATACATTTAAATTTTGTAATTACCGACATAAAATGCAAAATATGAAAATAAAAATTATACACGTTCTATAACTTTTCACATACATACATACATACATACATACATATATATATATATATATATATATATATATATATATATATATATATATATATATATATATATATATATATATATATATATATATGCATACATATATGTATGTATGTACATACACATGTAGTCATTTAACTAAAAGTATTTATTTAACCCATCTCCTAAAAGGCTTGAATTTATTACCGCTAACCTTTGAAGAATAAACAGTGTTGCTAAAGTTTTACTGTGTACGCGTATATATGTACATACATACATATGTATACATATGTATATGTACATATGTACATTAAAGTTTTCGAGAATGAACAATTTTAATGAATTATTAGAGTAGGCAAGAAAATCTAACTGTGTTGTATTGAAGAAAGGAATAGCAAATTTAAGTGATGGAAACAAATCGAGATTTTTCGCTAGATGGCAAAACAGCGTCAAAAAGTAAGATTAAGGTATCAATCAGACAATTTTTGTAATATATACTAGAACTTGATTTTTTTTAATTTCCGCCAGTTACCATTAATTAAAAATGTTTAATAACGTTAATTAAGTTTTTTAGAACTCTAGAGGCTAGCATTACAATTATTAAAATGGAAACGCAAGCATTTTAAGTATGACTAAATGTGGCTTTAAAACCATAATACACTGTTTGCAACAATCATACCTATCGTTATAGAAAACATAATAATGCAGCCGCAACATTACATGCACCCGTACATTTGAAATGACTTTTTATTTGCGTGTGGAAACTTCGTGTACTGGTAACAACAATTATAAGTCAGTATTTATTAGCTAGTATTTTAATAATGATTTTGAAACATACTTGTGCACATACATATTTACATATACACGTATACTTATACATATATATAGGTATATATAAAAATTCTTAACATTTGGTAACACTTACACGTTAAAATTTAAAAACTGATTTTAACACATACCAAAAAGTCTGTTACATTGCGTGCCAACACGGCGTCAAAATGGCGTTCGCACCACACAACTTTGCTGCAAGCAAAACAAAGTAAATCGCGTGATACTTGTATTGTGTGCAGTTTAGCAAACAAGAAACTAAAATTAAACCAAATGCCGTAAAAGGAATAGAAAATTAGCCAACCTAAAATTCTGCACTAGTAACAATGGAACGGCAGCTTTATACTTAAAAGATTAGAATATAACGGATATTTTATATAAGAGACAAAAACAATATGGCGTAAGTAAAGACAGAAAATAAGTGTCAACAAATATAAATGATACAGAAACCGACATACTCGTAAGAATAAATAAAATCGTACATTCTTACGGGGTATGACAGTCGTAAAAATTTGCTTAGATGCCTACTTAAGTGAATAGATATGGGGTTTGAGGAAGTTCGTGTTTTTCATAAAACTAAATGTTATATAGATTCATCAAGAAAGAAGAACTTTATTTAAAGTAAGAGGTTTTTTGCAAATGTTCTTAGATTGAAAGACCTTGCTTGTATTAAAATATGTGCACATATGTGCAAATATTACGTTTCTTCGTCATCAGCCGATAATAAATAAAATAATAAGGAACAAGATTTCAGACTCGTACGTTACAATGCAGTTACAGTGCAGTTTTCAGCGATATCTATGACAACAGTGATGCAAGTTAAGCATTTTGTATGATAAATTTACCACTTTTTCTTTTTCTTAGCTTGGAGTTTACTTTTAGAAAAAGTCTACTAAATAATAACTTAACAGTTTTCCTTTCAAAATCTTAAAAGTAACATTAAATTTATTCACAATTTTCAAACAGAAATTGCTGTCAGTCAAGATTGGTTTTTAAAGAAAATGGAATAACAAACTTAAAATGGAATAAAATTAAGTTTTTTGCGAAGGATAAAACTGAGGTTTTTACTAGTGTCCATTTAGACCGTAAGAATTTTCCTGCATAAAATGAAAGAGTTGTTCTTAATAGGAACAAAAAATGCTGCACATGTTCCGTTGGTTATATACAATATTTCCGTTGTACAATTGTTAAAGTTTCTTCTGTATTTTCTATCAATGTCATACGTTCACATTAAATACAAATCTTACACTCTCTTCTACACAAAAACAAGATCGGAAGAATAAATCACAAACGCAAAACAAAATTTTAGATCTTTTAAAGATCTAATTATTTAAGTGGAAAATAGCAAGCACCAAGATGTTGTTCATAATTGCTTGAATTTGGCCATATGCAACTACACTTAAGCTAATGGCCCGAAGTGTAAATACAACTAACTATTGCAAGTGAGGCAAATTAAAATACGCTATACACAATAGCAATTTGCTATGAAATTATTTTAACTCAACGAAATTCCTTTAAGGGCTTTAAACAGTGAACAAATAACACTGACCTTGAAAATGAAATATATATGTACATATACATATAAAAAAGGCAAATAATTTGCGTTTGCTTCAGCATTTATAAAACAAAGAAAGTTGTTCGTTTAGTTAGTATGAAATTTATGTCCATATCCTTTGGCCCCATTTATTTGTCGCCGGACATGGAATAAAAGCATTAAATAAATAAAAAGTTTTACATGTCACCTCTTTTTTTTTTTTTTTGGCAATGTGTGAAGTCCTTAATGTCCAATTAAAGCCTAATTCTTATTTTATTACGCACTTTAATCAACTTTTCTCGCTACGCTTTTTGTCTGAAATTAGATTTAAGTTTTAAAAATTAGTTGAAAATACAAAAATTATTTATGTATTTATTTTTATAGTTTTTTATCTCAAACTAATAAGAAACATTCCCATTTATAATGTGTTGTCTTACATGGACAAAATTTTAAGTATACAATAATTGAACTAAATTTTATGCTACATAAAATTTTCCTTGCAACAAACATTTTTGATCTTTTTGCTACATTTTAAATTTAACCCGAATCTCTTAAAGACAAATATTTCCGGAGCTGGGCAATTTTCGGGTAAATTTTTATTGCTTTTTTAATTTTTCCTATGTAGCTATAGAAGTTCCTTAGCCCGCGAAATATTAAACGTTATTTGTATTTGCCTCATTTTTAGTTAAATTTTGCCATAAATTGAATGATAAGTCAATGTTAAACTTAATAGCAATGCCCCCAGTGTACTCACTCATTATTTAAAAAGATAAAAGCCGCTTTTATGTACATATGTATGTTAATTTATTTCATTATTATTTTTATGGCATTTGTATTACTTGTAATGTCCTGCCCTATCCATTTCACCTGTTATGCAACCGGCTTGAATACGTCCCAGCTTAAAAATTATACCAAAAAATAAAAAAATTTTGAAAATTAAAAAAAGAAAAGAAGAATATGGCAAATGTTTCATCTTAACCTTCTATTTTTATATACATAATTACACATATACATATGTATGTATGTATGTATGTATGTATGTATGTATGTATGTATGTATGTATGTATGTAGTATGTACATATAATGCTATATTCAAGTTAGAGGAAGCACACTTTTTCTATACGCAGTGCCACACGCTTAGTCATTTTTGAGTTCTTTTCTTTTAGCAACTTAACAAAAAAAAAATGTTTGTTCTTTTGCCATAAAATTTATTATTTCTTTTATTCTGGCCAATGTCAAAATTGCGTGACGCATTTTGTTTATTCCAACATTTGTTTTTCCTTTTTTTTGTTTTCTTAATGTTTTTGCTTAAAAGCAAAACATTTACATATTCTGCCACCCGAAAAGTAACAGACGTATTTAAACGTTTTTTGTAACTTTAGTGGGAGTTACGTAGTACATAAAATTTTGTGGCTAAATTAAATACTTACGAGTAGTTGCATGTCAACAGGTCACAATTATAACAAATTTAGGATTTTACATGACACACACACACCAACTTATTTATTTATGCAACTACATGTATGTATGTACATACATACATACACACTCCCACCAGCCTTTTGGAAATACAACTCATATCTAACAATTAGGCATTAAATGGGTGAATACGTTACTGAGTCCCGCAAATCTTGTCATATGTTTTGAGCGCCAAAAGTAAATTAAAATATGTGCGATGTTAAATCAACACATTTTAAGGTTCAATTTTGGCTCATAATAATATTACATATATAAATATATGCATGTATGTACATACAGCAGATAAAATTCGATAGCCGCAAAAAATTTAAATTTATTTAAATGTTCACACTAAAAAACTTTGTGAACAACAAAAAAGCTATTATCTGACAAGTGGCAAGACCAAACGTGATATATCGAATTCGAATCAGGCAATAATCTTAAAATTATAATCTGAATTAAGTCGTTTGATACTTAAAATGGTGGCGAATGGGAATGGGACGATCGATAAATTTTTAGGCCACATTAAAAGTGGGTTAACGAATACTTCTTTCTTAAAATATGTATTTATATATATTAAAAGTGATAAACAAAATATAGAGAAAAACTTAATAAACATCTTCAGAGAATAGTTGCAAAAGGCTATATTTGCACTAATGTTGGTATTTTGAACAGAATACTTCAAATGTCTATGACAAAGAGATTAAATAGCGATAAGTTAAATATAATAATAAAAAAATAATAAATAAAAAAATAATTATAAATAATAAATAATAAAAGTTGGGAAAAAAACATTCCAAGTTATTAAAATGACACCACCGCCTTTAATTTTGTTCCGGACAAGAACTCTTGAAATCTCACTTTCCCACAAAATGAAAAATGTCGGCAAAAGAAGACCTCTAATATAGACGCATTACATATCTTTTTCAGATTATCTTTTCAAAGTTAAGAGAACAGCAACATCAGAACGTTTTTTAATCTGCAATCAGTCTGTTGTATTCTTCTTTCAAAAAATGTGGAAGCACGTGCAAAATATTCGCAATTATAGCAAAGTTTTGCATCGCAGAGGGCATGCTCAATGAGAGAGTCAGTTTGTTATTCGATTAAAAAGCAACATAATTTCTCTTTTTATGCATGCGTGTGTAACTGTAAACATTTGAGATGAAAATGTTAATAAGAATGTTCCATAGCAACCCCTTTAAAATCTTTACATATGCATGTATGTACATACGTACGTATATATTCAGATATGTACATAAGAAAGCAATAAGTAGACCCAGAACAGAAATTATGTATGTAGATGAAATGACATACATAAATTCACTAGCAGACATTTCTTGGTTGAAAGGCAGCCGCAAAAGTAGACGTTCCACAACGAATATGTGTATCTTGCTACTCGAAATGTTATCAAAGGGTGTTCTTTTTTAATTTTCGGAAAATTAAGATTACTCTGTTTAGTTTGGTTTAACATTTTACAAGACAAAACTTTCAAGGCATGTAAATGGTGCAGATTTTGCATTTAATTGACTTTTTTGAATTTGACTTTTGCATTTAATTTCTCAGAAAAAGGTTTTGTGGACGAATTTAAAGCAATAGGCAGGACTTACGACTTTATCAATTTGAGGTTGTTGATTTATTGGCCTTTATGAAGTCCCTGAGCGAAGCAAACAGTTGATGCCATATGCTATCAATGTAAGCTACTTCCATTGCTGTAAGAAAGCAGGTAAACAAACAATATATTTTAGACAAAAGGGGGTTTATACTTGAATGAATGATTTTGGTGAAAAACAAAAAGATTTTCCAGATCACCCTCGTACTGAGCAATCGAGATAATTTACTTCTAATGGGTTAATAACGTGTCAATGCAGATTTCTTGGCCACATTCGAATACCGGCAAATATGTATGCGATGGATGGATGACACGTGTACAAGAATTTTTTCCCTCACCATAAAGTGAAAGCAATGTTTTATATGCCGACTTATAGGGGTTGAATGCAGCCACAGATAATCGTCCATACATGCATGTATGTATGAATGACACTGAAGTGCTCATGAAGAGAACATACAGATATGTAGATGCTACAAAAAAGGAAGAGCGAAGAAGATACATACGTCAAGAAAAACCAGCGTGACCGTATTAAAATGCCAAAAATTGCTACAAATTTCACTCGAAACTTTATTAATGTTATATTAAGAAATGGAGTCTATTTTAGTTATAGAAGTTCGCCGTCATGGCTAATTCTACAAAACAAACAAAAAAATCAACACAAAATTTGCTAAAAAAAAAAAAAAAATATGTAGCAAAAATTTATTGTTTAACAATGAGTGAGAATCTTAAAAGAATTTACTTTTTTAAATTCAGAAGATACTCCAACAAGGCGTAACAATCCTTAAAAAAATTACTGTTCAAATTTAACGTCAGCTCTTAATCCCAAGGGGTGCCTTATTGTTCTATTTATCATTTAAATACTTACATATGTATTTAATAATCGGAATTGTTTACATGGTCTATTCAACTACCATAAAATTTGTTAGCAACAGCTTGATAACTCCTGCTGATTTGCCTGGAGGTGGATGTTTTTGCCATCACAGTTGGTAAGCTTTATAGTGGAGTGTGAGAGCGATAGAATAGTGTAACGCGATACACGTTTCGCCTTACACAGAGAACTTTTCATGAAAATGTATGTAAAAACGAAAGAATCGATAATCCAAAGCTTACAAATTACGTAGATATGTATGTTACCAAAAAGCCAAAATGGTAACGCCAATAGTAAGTAACTGTATTAAATGCTATAAAACGAACGCTTAGCTCTATATACAAACGTTTGTATGTATGTGCATTGAATAAAGAAATTGTGGATTATAGGACGGGAGAAAAAAATAAACTAAGTAACAGAGAATCAACAGAAAAAAGCCGCCCTTCGCTAAACAAGCTTACAAACAATAACAGCACTTGCAACAGCAGAACCGCAAAAACAAAAACAACTATGTATCTGAACGGTCACGAGACGAATAAGAACGAGAACTCTGGTAATAAACAAGAGTCATAGTGCAACATCTGCTCCTTGGCAAATAATCAGTACAACGTCAGTCAGTATCCGAAGAAGAACAACGAATAAAAGAATCTACTGAATAAAAATATTTAAAAAATATCTACTGATAAATAAAAAGTATAACCTAACTAACATCTTATTAAACAAATATTCATTAAAACGTTCTTAAACGTGAAAATTATTTTTTCAATTGACAAGAGTAACACCTTTATTCAAATTTAAGGTTTTTTTGCGCTAAACATTGAAAAAATTAAATAAAAATTCATTTTAGAGATAAACACAAAAGAAAAATCTTAAAGATTTACAAAGAAAAAATCAACAAAAATACGCATTTTAGTTGCAAAAAAGGAGATTTATGACATTTTTTCAAATAAAAAGTGCAATTTTCAAACATTAAATAAAACAAATATAAGAATTTTTTAGAATTATTACACAAAAGGGTATAGATTTTATTGCAAATTTTGTAAAACATATGTAACTAACGCCATTTTGACCAGAGAAAATAAAACTTATTGATTTCTCAGCATCAACAACAACACCAGACAGAGTCATACCAACCAGCTCTGTTAATAAAGTTGTCTTAAAAAAAGTCACTCACAAATATATTTGATTTAAATATTAATTTTGCTCAATTGTAAAGAAATTTTGATATTTAAGCCAAAAAATACATATAAGCCCAAATCAAGGACATTCAAAATCCAAATACCATTTAACATTGTTTTCAGAACCGAAAGCTGAGTCACGCAGTGTTGTATGTATGTATGTATGTACATTTAAGTGTATGTATGTATGTATGTGTTTGTGTAGTTGTTGAAACACTACATGTGTGAAAAAATTGCAACAGCACCAAAGTAGTGGCAACAGCAGAGAAAAAAGGAATAGAACTTAAAAACTTAAGAAGAAGAACGCTATAAACTAAATCAAACAACAGCAGCAACAAAACTTTTATTCTACGCCGTAAAAACAACAAGAACAAACACGCGATTTTGAATAAAGTTCTCGTGTACAAGCAAACGACTGTATAAACCTTATTGGAAAAAATACAGTTGTGCAAAGCAGGCAACAAGAACAGCAGCAGCAACTAAAACTGCATTAACAACAACAAATACCTACAACACTTACCACAACAAAAACGAAGAAGAGAAGTAAGAAAAGAGCCGCAGAAGCATAAAAACAAGTGAAAATAACATTTAACACTTAAAGCAATTTTGGGTCAGGCCAATTGGAGGTGTTCCGGGGGGAGTTATAAAAATTCTTAAAAATAACGGTTTTCTACCAAATTAAAACTCACAAAAAATAATCGATAAAAACAAGAATTTCTTACAAAAAAAGCGTTAAAACTCATAGGCATTTTATAAATAAACAAATATATATATACATACATATAAAAACACAGAAAAATCGTAAGCCTCCCGTCATCTCCAGATCTTTAGGCCGTTACACCCGTGTTTAAAAAATTCAATATCAAAAAATATATAGAAATTTATTTATTTTTTTAAATAAAAAAAGAGATCTGTGATTAAATAATTTAAAAAAATTTAGTATATTTTTTTAATACGGCACCTTTAAAACTAAAAACAAAAAATTTATTAAAGAAAAAAAATATACATGCATATTTTAATATTTTTTGTCACCAATTTTGTGCACTTTTTATAAAAAATTACACTATTTTTACTTAAAACGGTAAAAAAAAACAAACCAAAAATTTAATTTAACAATTTAAACAATAATCAAATAACTAAAAGAAAGTTTATAGCAAGTTTTTATCCTCTTCTCGTTTGTGGGATTTATAAAAAAAAGCTTTTTGTAAGTATAAATTTAATTGTCCATAAAATAAGTCCATTCTTAACTAAAATTTATGCCCAAAAACAATAAAAACCACAATATATTTTTACAAAATTTTATTCTAGTTGTGTCAAACTGCGACGTATAGCATCATTTCTTCCTGTATATTTGTTTAATATTTTCATGAAAAATGTCATGAAAATGTATCGAGAAAATATCGAAAAAACTGTTCTAAGAACATGAAAAAATTACCTACCAAGAAAATTAAAACAGTAAATAAAAAGGCTTTCGAGATCTACACTTTGAACTTCGCAATATCTTGAACAAGTTTCATTAAAAACATGTACTAAAAAGTCGAAAGGGATCTTTGAGGCGAAAATATTACATATAAGGGTCAATAGTATTACGATTAAAAGATATTAGAGTAAAATTATTTCATTTTCATGCAAATTTATAGTTTTAGGTTAAAAAATTAGTCAGTAATCAGCAGTGCAACTGCGAAAACTTTGCTCATTGCTATTTACTAATTAATTTAAAGATTCGTATTTATGTATATAGAAAGAATTTAAGAAAGCCTTCGTGAAAAATGTTTACCCCATTTATCGACAGCAATGTTTTAAAAGTCCGCCCAGCTTCAAACTCACCAGCTTTCATGCATATGCAGTTTTCTCACTGCTAACATCGTTCAGATTGAGTGATAATGTCAGCTATTTAGAGCAGAACATTGTTTTGAACTACACTCATATTTTTCATTTTCTAAAATCTTAAAAGACTTCATGTACTTGACCTTCCCTTCCGAAAATAGAAAAAGTTAGAATTCGTTACTCTGTATTTTAATTAAAAAGTAAATTCTTCTTGTATTTATTTTGTTTTTGGGTTTTAGGAAACTCAATATATGTTATGTTGTTATTTAAGAGTCATGAAATTTGCTTATTATTTTAATTGTAAAATAGATCGTAAATAAAACAATATTAAAAAAAAAAAAAAAAAAAAAAAAATTTTCTAAAATGAAAGTGTCCAATATAAAATTACACTCTAACATAGTATGTAATTGGATTAAATTTTTTGAAAAAGACGTTAAGGAACGTGGTACATTTTGTACCAATATTTTCAAATTTCTAGTAATAAATTTTTTAATATAGTATTTCTTTTTAAGAAAATATAAGTGATTTAATAACTGTGAAAAAAGAATGAAAAGAAAATTTTAATCCTTTAGATACAAGCTGTGCGCTCACTAACTAGTCTACCAACCAATCTGAATATTAATAATTGCGCTAAATACATCAATATAAAGCAGCAGAGGTGATATTGTGTGTCTGTTTTTTTTTTTTTTTGTACAAAAGTTTTGCTTCAAAATTAAGTTTAAGTGAAACCAAAATTACCGTTAAATCTGCTTGTTAGTTTTCAAAATTTCGTTCATTTCATGTTTTGGTTAAAAAAGAAAATTTGTAAATGTCTGATATATACAAAACGCGACAACAAATGAAAATATATTTTTCAAACAAAACGATCTACATACATACATATACACATATATACATATTTCTAAGTTATTCTCAAGTTGGAAGTGCTGTCACTATCCAGATTGAAGTTTACACTTGTGCAAGTTGGGCATATCTTAATAAGGTTTTTTTTTTGTGTGACAAAACTTGCCTTCCATTTTGGCTTAGGACGAACTACGTGGGAGATTTCTTTTCTTGAAGAAAATTACGAAGTTAAATTTAATTTATTATTTTTTTTAGAAATTCTAATTTTAACAGCAGTTCCCTGTGCAACATTTCACTATTCGTTATTAACTGAGTCTGCAGAGATTAATTTCAGAACTTACAACATGCGTTTATAAATAGAAATCAGAAATCCCTTTTTATATTTCTTGTGCGAATTGTTCTTCATCGACTCGGACATTCGTTTCGAAATGCACATGTGCATGCCAATTTGAACTTTTTCAAGTTTTTCCTCTATTTGTATAAATATATTTTTTTCCTAAATGTTTATAATTTTTTTAGTTTGTTTTTATATTTTTCTCATAAAAGTTCATATTATTGTATATTAAAGATTGTGGTATTCAATATGTAGCAGAGAGCAAAAACAGAAAAGTCTACTCATAAAGAAACAAATGCAATTTTATAGTGGAAAACTAATGTAAAATACCAAATAAAAAGTGGACGTTCATGAAAACGTATTCAAGTATTTTAAAGTAATTTTTATATTTTTACGACCACTGATTGTTTTTTTTTTATCAGATCAGGAAAAATGGTACCTACTCGAAATGCAAGTAACGAAATCTTATGAAAAAAATTTTAAAAGATTTTCTGTTATTAATTAACTAATACTTTGAAAACATTAAAGTCACAAAATTTTACCGATATTTCTTTAGTCAAATATAAAACCTAAGCACCGGGGGCCTTTTAAATCAGTAGTGCTTCTCTTTTACTTTATCGATTGTTTTTTTTCGTTAAAATGTTGGTTGAGTAAAAAAATTAGATATTTTTCGCTTTTACAATGATTAAAGTGCTGTTTACAGAATGCCAATGTGTGAAGCGTCGAGAAAAATTAATTATATTATATGAAAACGATTAGAAAAATTGAATGAAATTAATTCATTCGCGTTCTGTAAACAACATTTTAAGCACTTTAAAATTAAATTTTTTTTTATTGAATTCTTTATTTACAATCTATCTATTTATGGACAATAAGAAAATTTGATACAATAACCAACATAAGAGTAGTTGCTGCACTCCACTGAGTACAACAACAATGACCAAAACATTAATTTCGATATTTCATTATATAAAATGGCAAAATATAACTAGTTCCTGAATGGCAAATCCAAAATACGAAGCCTTTTAAGACGACTGAAAAACAATAAGTAAAATAACTAAGTTTTTACACAACTGGCATTTTAACCGAAAAAATATTGGTAAAGCTGTAGATTCAATTTAGAATGAAAAAATTTTGGGAAAATTTAGTCTTTTACCTTTCTTTTAAATTCTAAAAGTTACGTTTTCAAACTGTAAATTAATTTTTTAAGAAAACTAAATATTTTGAAAAACAGTCCGTATTTTAAAAAGCATTTCAGAACTTCAGTAATATTTGAACATTATTAATTTGTTAAAATCTTGTTGTAGATCTCAAAGACGTCAAAGATCTTTTAAAACAGAAGTGAAAACTACAGGATTCTAGTGAAAATTCGATAGTTGTAATTATCCTTTTAACACATAAATATGTACATATGTATATATTTAAATATGTATGCAAAAGAAACTTTAAAGTGAATACTGTTTGGTATGTTCCATATGAAAAATTAATTAAATTTTAACAAGCTGGTACGAAATTCTTCCATAATAACAAGGCTCTGTAAAATTCACACTTTCTAAATATGAATGTGTGTGTGTGTGTGTTGGTCTGAAAAAAATAATAAATTGTAAGAGAATTGTTGTCAATTGCTTATTGAACCGAAAAAGAGATGGACATCTGATTATTCTCTATGAAAAGAACACACCAGATCACAAATGCATATACGTATGTATACATACATATACATACACACTCAGTTACTTTAATTTTGCTTAAAGGAAATATTAAGCTCTTATTTGCCACACCCTGTATACACACAATATGAAAATTATTTTAGTTAATAATTGATGCCTTCAGGCAGAGCATTATGTTAAATTTGTAATTTATTGGCAACTTTTATTTTCTAGTGAAATAAAACTAAAATGTAAGTGATTATTAATACCAAATCAGTGTTGCCAGCAAGTGTTAAAAAAAATCCACATTATCTATCAAAAACATTTTAGAACAGAAATACCATTTAGAATATAAGAAATGTTGCATAATAACGTATACGTATGTATATATACGTATAATGTACGTATGTTTTATGCCAACACAAAAAGATATGTAAATAACCATGGCAATTTTATAATTTATTCAATTGCTTTTGTCCTCTATGAGTTTCAAATCAAAATGGACCAATGACCACAAACTGTCACAGTATCCATTGTCCGAAAATTGCATATATTTAAAAGATTTTAATTTCAGAAATAAACACATTTCCAACATAAAAATCAGTAAAAGAAAGATAAAATTTCTTTGATTTTTTTTCAAACCCAGAATTAATTTACATGTAATGTCTCATATTTAAGAACAATATACATACATATTTCCGGTCATTTCAAATCTGGCCGATATTTGTTTTAAGAAAAGAAAGAAACACATATTAGTTGAAAAGCTGGCTTCGTTGTTGAAGTCAATAATACAAAAACTGTAGATTTTTTTCGCTATTTGGAAATAAATTTCTGTTTATATTGAAATTAAACCATTTCAATTTTTTGTTTGTTTCCAATATACATTTTGAAACAAATTGCAGTTAAAACTATAAGAAAATCTTCATAAAACTTCTAGCAAATCAGTATTAGCACCAAGAACAATATTTTCATAGTCTTTATGTGTTACGTTTTCTCTCTACATTTATTATTTTGTTAATGGAAAAACTAGGTTTCTGATTAAATATTAAAAAAGCAAAACATTCAAAGAATCAGTTTTTAATTCCAATATTCGAAGATTCTTATTTGAAAAGGTCTATCGCTACAACGAACGAATAAAATGCCGATTAAAGTAGTCTAGTAACAAATTAATACACAAGTACTCCTAATAAATAATTGCAGTTATAAAAGAGTGCACAATCTTTTGCATACAAAAGTAACACACACATACTCGTATATAATTATTTTTAAAAATTGCCATGTAAGACAAACTCCCACAGAAATAAAATAAATGGCATTCTTTTACTCTACTGTGTCATCTAAAACATATAACAAAATATTTGTATTTTGCAATCAACCTTGAAACAGCCTGTTTGTTACTATGCAGTAAAATTACGAAATATATACTTCTATGTATAAATTTTTATCGCAAAAAAAAACTATAGAGAAGGTCCTTTGTTCAAAAACCACTTACGGCAAATATGTAGGAAAAAAATCAAGATCAAAGTTAATTTAAATATTAAAAATAATTTCTCGGCCCTTATAGCAACATAGTGGTGGACAGACAGTTGACAATTGAAAATGTCCACGTTAATGTTTCCAAAGCTTGTCGACCGATAAAACACGAAATTAGTTTGATATTCATTGCTTTGCTTGCCAAAGTGCACTAAATACTCATACTCATTGACACATAAAACATGCTTAAGTAGACCAAATATCAATTGTGTGGATTTACAAAATAAAAAAGATTATTGATTTTCGGTAGGCGTGTTTAAGACATGTAAACGTTTGCAAACTCCATACATATGTATGTATGTATGTAATTGGATAGAAGCTGCTGTCTAACATATTTACTTTTGGGTGTTATAAGTTCATACCCATACATACTACATACATACTCGTACACACATTTAAACATTTATGTACATACATACATACATATATTATTTCGATATTTTCAAAAAGAAAAATGTTAAGAGATTGTATCTTTTCTATTTCTTATTAAAAATAGGACTTTCTCTTAATATTTCATAGTTTTTTATTATAAAAGATTTAGCTTTCAAAATTGTACTTTAAAGATTAAATATCATCCAGGTTACTTTTCATTAAAAATACTTTGAATTACTCTTATGTATAATAATCCTTTTAGTCTTTTTAATGAGATACTTTTTTAAAAATGCTTTTTATTTAAAAGTAGTGCTGATAGCCTTAATTCTCTTAAATTAAATTTCATCTTAAAATAATTGCTTTTAGTTTAAATAAACTAGTAACAAATTTAGTTATTAATAAAGACATATCTTTTTTTACGCACTGTTTATTTAAAAAAATATATTTAAGTATTTATTTAATAAAATAGTTCTTCTTTTTGTAGAAAAAAAACGTTTTTTGCACTTTGTTATAAAAAAAAGTTTTTTTTTAAAAGATACTAATTATCAAAAAAGTAAAGCTATCCCCCTTTTGTAGTTTTTCATTAAAAATTTACTCATAGGTAAGAAACAGTTTTTGTTTTAAATATACCGTTTACTGAAACATCAATATTTAAAAAAAATTACTTTTCGCTAAATGAGTAACTTTTATTAAGAAGTGTTTCTCATTCGAAAGCGGATGCCTTTATTAACAATATAATTTCTAAATATGTGTGTGTACTTTCTATTAAGACAACGTTTTTATATATTCCTTCTTCTTCTTCTTTTGGCGCTACAGTCCGTGGTGAACCTGGGCCTCAACCAACAAAGTTTTCCAGCTGGCACGGTCTTTAGCCAGCGTTCTCCAATTTTGCACACCAAGTTGGTTGAGGTCCCTCTCCACTTGTGTGCGCCATCGGTTCCGTGGGCGTCCTCTACTGCGTTGTCCCACAGGTTCGGAATCGAAGATTCTACGGGTCGGAGCAGTATTCTCCATGCGCTCTACATGGCCCAACCATCTTAGCCGTTGGATCCGTAGGCGCCTGGTTAGGCTCATGTCGCTGTACAACCCGTACAGTTCATGATTGAATCTTCTTCTCCAGAAACCATCAACGCAAACAGGGCCGAAGATTGAACGCAGAACTTTTCTCTCGAAAATACCAAGGACTTCCTCATCCGCCTTCGACACCGTCCATGCTTCTGCGTTTTATATATTTACTTTTATTAAAAACACACTTTTCTGAAATGCTGTTTTTTTCTTCAAAATTATGTTTTTTGTATTAAGTACATACATATATACTTTATATTCACAAAGGCGTTTAAAAAAACGCAGTATTACAGATATGCTTTAGAGCCAAAGCTTTTCTATTAATATTCTATGAAAGAATACTTTTTACATTTTGTTCAAAACATACTTTTCACTCGAAGTGTATTTTTTCTATAAAAGAAAATACTTTCTATACACGATAGTACTTTTTGTTTAAATTGTGTTCTTCATTTAAACTGGTACCTTTTTTTGTGAACCATAAAATGTGATTCAAAAACTGGAAACAATCTTTCAGAACCTTTCTGTTGAGAAAAGAGCACAAATTGCTCTTCATTAAGTGTAAAAGCTTTTTTCAAATTAAGAATTTGTCATGCCATTTTCCTCTTCAATTTTTCCTTCTTACAAGCTGTGTGTGTGGGGGAAAAAATTAAGGGGGAGGAAAATCGTATTTGACACAGAAATTGGTATTTTTAACTGTCATAGTAACAAAACAATCTACTGCCAACATTTCAGCAGTGCAGCAGTTGTTTAGTATTTTTTTTTTTTAGAAATTTGTACTTAATACTTTTAAGCATTAGAACGAACGGCCACAATTTTATTTGTAGTCCTCGCATAGTTTTGTTGTTTCCTTTGGTAATAAATAAAAGATTTCTTGTGCTTATAAATGTTTTCCGGGCCAATATGTCGGCGCAATATTAAATCTTTTATTTATTAGTAAATTGACAAAAGCTGGAAGATTGTTTTTGATGTTTTGTACGAATTTATCTCAATTCAGACTATTTAAAACATTTAATGCTCTGAAGATTCAAATTCTTCTCCTTTATTTCTGTTAAAAGAAATTTTATTTGAAAAATTTATAGCTCGAACAGAAAAATCATCCTTCTGTAATCCTTTTATCTCTTGCAATAACAGTCTAAAAAGTTTCATAATCTGGACGAGGACTAAGAGGACTTTCATATCATGATGCAATTTACTTGCAAAAAATGCTTTTTCTTAACTTTTCTTAAGAGCCTGCTGGAAAATTTTCTTGCACAATTCTTGCTGTCTCGTAGCCAAAAATCTTTGATCGTAAACTTTGTGTTTGAACTTTCGTAAGCTGCGTTGCTAGTTTGAATTTAATAAGCAATAAACGAGAGATAGAAACGACTTATGAAGACTAGTCTGAGTACAGGTTTGTTTGTGGCCATTTAAGGACTATGCCATAGATTTCGCGCTTTCAGGACAATTCAGTAAATTAGAAATATTTGCAGGGTAATATGTTAAGATCTTCAATTTATATGATAATTTAGTTGGGGAATGTTTAACTTCAAGGTCCATCAGGAATTTTGGTGTTTTTCCCCATAAGGCAGTAACGATTTTGCGAAGCCAGTTAGGCAATTTGGTAACATCTTAATAGCCATTTTTTCTTGGACATTAATTGAAAAAGCAAATTCATAACAAAATACCAAAGACCCTTTTTCAGAGAATTTTTATGATGTATATAATGGAGACATGAGGGAAACGGAACAAAATACTTGGCTTTTTAAAAATCCAAATTGAAAAGTTGCAATTACAACTTTATGTACAAAACATAAGTCTATGTACAAAAACATAAGTCTAGTCTGCCATTTTAAAAATCCAATAAACACAAATTACTGACTTTGTTTATCTTTTGAAGAACTGGTCTGCAAACAACATATTGCAAATGATTTAAAAAAACAGAGGCAACATTAAGTACAAATACATTGGAATAGCTTTTGTTACTTAATTCGCTTATTTGATTGAAGATATTTCCATACGTGAGTATGTGCACATTATCGGAAATTTTATACAAATGTCCGCATTATCATTAATTGAAGAAAATAGCGAGCAATTTCTTTTTTTACATTATACACCAGTGAAGCTTTTCACATGTTAAAGTGTCTTTCTTGTTTAAAAAAAACTATATTTTAGACCTGAAAAATATTTGTTTGCAGGCAGAATTCTAATTTTATCTTAATCAAATACATAGAACGGTTTTACAACCTGTTCCTTTCAGAGGTTGTGGTGAACGTTCGATAGAAATTAAAAATTTAATAACTGAAATTTCCATACAAGCCCCTTTAAGCCTACTAAATTTGTAAAGTTGTTTGTATTCTTTACTTTGCCAACGTGATTATTATTTTCCAATAAATTTCTTTAGTAACTTCAAAACAGATTAACAATATAATTTAATATTATTCGCTTAGTGTATAAATAATGCGTGCGCAACAGTTGCAAGATTAAGTAAAATAAATTAAAATAAAGACAGACTCATGCCAATACAACCCACCCATGAGTGCCTAAAAATCAATAGAACTTTTTTTAACGAGGGTCGTGAAGAATTTTCCAAATGTTAACTTTGAAAAAAAATTTTCCAGAACTTACAATAAAACAAAGTAACTTCATAAGCAAAGCTTAACGTTAGATCTTGTAACCTTGTAATCATACGATAAACCTAAAATTCTTCCCAAGTACAATAAAACCCCAACGTTTGGGGTTCTAAGACATCAAACTATTTTGAAAAACCAGTTTTATAGTATTTGGTGAGATACTACAACTTTCTGCATTGAAATTAATGGACAAGGAATACAATGATGAGTTGATTGGAATAAAGTTCTGGATTTTGTTCTTGACAACAAATTTAAATATTTTTATCATTTTGCAAAAGTTAATTAAAATATAAGTAAAGAAAATATAAATCGTTTATTCTTTAATATATTATTTTCAGTTCGGAAAGGCTCATATACTCGTATCTTAATATCATTTTGTTTAAAAGCAAATTTTTCAGTCATCATAAATCTTCTAATTAATAAAATAGTTCATTTTGTTTTACTAGTTTTATGGAAATGGAACTTTTCTAAAATTGTAACTTTTATAAATCGTACTTAAAAAATAATACAACCTATAAAAAATGCTACAAAAAGTTGCCTTAAAAAATACTTTAATTACGAAAACTATTTTTTTTTTTGGAAGTCTCAAAAACTTAAGTAACCAAAATTTTTGTTGAATCCCTCCATTAATTACGGCAAACGTCATTAAGTATAATACGTATTAATGTCTTTTGATGTTTCTATGGAAATTAGATTAATTTGTATTTTTTCTATCCACCAGTTGTAAGCCAGCCGACAAAGCAGCTGCCTGTTGCTTTTGTTTTGTTTTTTTTTTTTTTTTTGACAAAACGTGTGTACTTTACAAGACGAAAACTTTTGTGAACAACAACTTAAAAAGTACACAACAAAAAAATAATTTAAGAAACAAATTTCAAAAAACCGTTATCTTTGAAAAGGTTTGTCCTTTAGAAATTGCCTTCAATTTTGGTTTACCATTTTTTATCTTGCAACAATAGTACTACATAAGATTGGGTGGGTTGATTGCGGGTGGAGAGACAATAAGAGACTTGTCTCAAGACTACTCTTGTGATTTATATGGTTGCTTTGAGATGTCTGCGTTAATGTGGATGTCTTAATAACAGGAAATCAGTAAGAGTTTATTTTTCGTGGGTGGGTTTTCTACCCTTGGCGCCAATGGCAATTAAGAACATTGTAAGTAGGGAGCAAGTATTCTCTTCTTGCTGGCATTTCCCATTTTTATAAAATATTAATTGCGTACATGAACGCTATGATTTTTTCTCTATCAAACATTTCATATACACACATAAAATGAAATATATACTATATTTTTTCATTCGATTTAAGTCCTATTTTTATTTATATATTTAATAAAAGGTGTTTCAATTGGCGTGGGTAGATGTTTCAATTCATGAATTCGAGAAATTCAATTCAAGAAATAAAAGAAGATTTTTCAACCATAATTGAGGTCCTCTTTCAAACGCTCTGAAGCCCAGTCAGTTTTAGCATTTGAATGTGCTGCTCAATCGAGTAACTTGTCATCAGTAACTGAATAAATGGCAACAGATAAACCAGGCGCCACCAAAACATCATCCAACAGCATCACCTGAAAAACCTTTTAGCATTTTCAATACTCTTTAATCTAGTATTATTAATACCATACGTATGTACATACGATACGTGAGAATGATTTTGAACTTAAACTTATAAACATAAACTTCATACATGATACTCAATTTTTTGCATATTTTTTTGTTTCTTTTTAGAAATTTAACCATTTATTAACATGTGTGAAAAAATATTATTGCAATCGTTAGCGTTAATAGTCCATAAAATGTACACTTATTTTTATCTTTCTTCAAGTGTTTATTCGTATGTATGAGTATTTTCAAACAAATTATAAATGGTGCCCTAATTTACCGCTGCACCCCCCGTAAAATGCGTAAAAAGTACCGAGCAATTGGTTGGCAGCAGAATGAACTGGTTATTGACTTCTGCACTTGTGCAGAGAAGAGACATTAAACAATTACAGAAATTAATATCAACATTTTCAATCGAAACTTGTTTATTTTCATATTAAAATATATCTTTTGTCGACATTTATTTTAACTTATGATATGATCAATTAATGGGTCAATACACTGTATGCCAGACAGCTTTTATCTAAAAAAAAAAAAGATCAACTGTGCTGAAATACTTTTCAGTTTCATAAAATACTTCTCAGTCTGGATTTAATACGACGTGCATTATTTCAAAAATATTTTAATCATTTCTTTTTTTAATAAAACCAAATATTTTGTTAAAAATAATTTTCTTACGATCACAAAACAAAAGTTTAAAATGTACGAAAAATATTAAAATAAATGTTGAACTAAAAAATGTAAAATATTCTTGCCAAAAATAAAAGAAAATACTTTAATAATAATAATTTACAGCAAGAAAGGCGATGAATCCTTTTGCATACTTCTACGAAAAATTTGCCACACGATTACAATTAAATTTACTATTTATACTTTTTCTGGATTTTCGCGCATGAAGTCATGTTAAATTTACATGATTTCAAATCAGAGTAATTTTTTTTTTTTTTTGAGAAAAATATTTGTTCGAATATAAAATCCAATAAAATTAAAATTAGGTGACAGTTTACGGATATCGAAGATGTTCGTTCGTTTGCATAATTGCATCTCAGACAAGATTAACATTTAAAATGTTTGTTACAGGTTTCATACAGACAAAATGGCACTAAAGTTTGATAAAGCAAAACTTATCACATGTTCCTCTTCGAACCAAAATTTAGTTTGGAAAACTCCCATCAGAATGATTTCCAGAGATCAGTAATAGAATTTTGCATTCAGATTGTCACTCAGTGTAATTATAATTTTTATTGCAGTGTAAAGTTTAGGACTATGGATTTTTTAAAATATAAAAAATGTTAATTGCCATAGAGTAATTAATTGTATTAATAAAACGGATAACTTGTACTATCTTTTAATCTTTTTTATAGGCCTACACTAATACTACAATAATATATGTATTTTAAGTGATATTTTAATATCAGAATTTCTAATAAATTAATTTGACAAAAGCTAAAGTCGGTTCATTTTTTTAAATTTAGCGACAGTAAAAACAAAATAAGAATTATGTATAACTTTAGTTATATATATAGATTACTAAAATGTTTTTACTTTGGGTTATTATTAAATCTTTTTCTACTCAAACTTTTGGTAGACCAAACCGGCCCAAGAGAAATTGCAGCACAAAAAAAAAATTATTTCATATTTTAAAATTTTTATATTTGAAAAAGTCTACAATTAATGCAATTTTAAACATGAAAATGAACGCGTTTGTGTGTGAGTGAATACGTGTGGATGTGTGGAAAGACAAATTCAAGAACGATTTTTGTTTTTCGCTGAGTTTAATTAAAACAACTGCCAAAAACTAAACTATGTCTAAATAGACAAACCCATCAAAAAAACTGTTTTTTTCCTGCTTAAGGATATTTTCACAAGGTTGCTGCCTTAAACTCAAAGATTGTATAGGAAAAACTTTATTTATATGACTTTGTCCCAGTAAATTTAAGCACTTATTTATAAAGTACTCACTCAGTCAGTTAGTATTTCAAAATGCAAAAAGCCTTCAGTCATCGCCATGCTAACTCAAGTTGGTCTATTTTTAATATGATGTCACAAATAAAAATATATGAAAGACTTTCGATGGAAACAAGATAAATGAACACAAGAAAACATATTCAATACGACAATATATTTAATTGAAATTGAATTCAATGCCGAGGCCTTCACCTTACATTAATTAGCAGAACGGCTTCACTACTGCTCGCCTGAAACGTTCTGCCTGTAGTGGCATCCTACATCGCGTCCTAGAGTTGATAATAGCTATACTCTTGGGATTGTGTTGTAAAGGAATTCTGCAAAAGAATTCTACCTTAGCAGGTAATTGGATGAAGAAGTGTTGGGGCGGGGATGCCCTTAAAAGACTTTCATCCTTTAACACACTTGCCGTGTTTTTTGTGCTGCCAACGAAGTTACTCTGAGAAACGGTTTATACGTTCGAAGTCCGTCATGTGTAAGAATGTACAATAGCATCATTACTATGAATTTAATCCCAAAAGAGGTTGTGATCTAAAACAAAATTAATTCTGTTCTCTTAAATGAATCTTTTCGGCATCAGCGTAGACATCTGTAGCTGTTAGTGAGCCCACAAAGACATTTAATGTAAACGTTTGTTGTTGAAATGTAAAATTTTCAGACTTAACGTCCTTTAGTTTGGAGCCATCAAAATGTAGCATCTTTTTTTCAATTTATTTGTTACATAACGGATTAAAAAATTTTTCACATGTTCTTATAATGCAGTTAGTTAGTCAGTCAGCCATCCGGTTTTGATTCAGTCAGTCATTCATTTTTAATCACGTCCAACATTACGCCATCAACAGTAGAACAAGAAGCAGACTCTTTCATCACCATCATCGGTAACATCAATATCGGTGTTGTTGTTTTGGCGCTGTGTGTTGCTGCTGCTGTTGTTGAAAGCATTTCAAATCCATTGTTGTTCAACGCAGATGATTTCATTTACATGATGCAGACTTTAAATTTATACAATACTACAGAATTGATTTTTTATCTTTTGCAGGACTTATTTTGTAAATTCTTTTGTTTGAGATTTTTTAGCCGCTGCCTTCAAAGCAGCACTGCAGTGGCCTTGAAAATAAAACCATTATTAAAAGTGTGACTGTAAGAGCGGAAATACTTTTCAATCGTTGAAATTCTGTCAGAAAAGTGGATACATTTTAGTTGTCGCTTTTTTTCGCTTTTTATTCTTTTTTAAAAGCAAGAAAACAAAGTTAATGCTTAAATGTGTTTGTTTTATTTTGTTTTAGAAATGGAAATCATTCCTGAAGGCAGACACTTCCGTTTGGTGCAAGAATCTGAGCTTCCCGAAATATTGGATTATTTAGAACGATTTTTTCCGGAATCATTAAAGGTAAGAAAAACAAGTTTCAAACAAGCAAGTTTTTATTGGTCTTAATAGCCATAAAGTAGTTGCAATATTTCGGTTGGAATAACAAAAGTAAACTCTTCTTCGGCTCCAAAGATTTTTCAATCGGGAAATTAAGCTTGAAGTTTTTAAAACAATTATGAGCGTTTCAGTGAAGTTGACAACACTGACGCTGTATCTTGTTTTGTAGCCAGTTTTATTAGTTAGAAAGGGTTGTACTGAACGTGACAATTCGTCACGTATATACCAAGATCTAAACGATCATCTTTCATGCGAAAGGAACATAGGAAAGTATAGATAAAGATATTACAGAGATGACTGATATTTCTCCCATGCCAGACTGTAGAACCAGTCAAAGCTGTTGATAAAGCCATAGATACAGATGGATGGTCTCTCTTTGCTTAACTATGACAATGTTAACGTTAATTGAGCTTAATTTTCCATTGTCCGGTTAACTTAGACACTATACAACGCTGTAGTCCCCATCTGTAATTTGTGTTCCACTCATTCCGCAAAATTTCCTCAATGCAGACATGCAATTTCTTCAGAAATAATCGTAACAACTGATTTAAAATCAATGTTTGTTTTCATTACACTTCCAATTATTTTCCAATCAATCTTTTTAAGTGCAAGATATTAATATTATGAATTTCTTAAACTCTTTTGGCAACGACAAGTCTCACATTTCTTTAAGAAAGCCCTGCTATGTATTTGTTTTAACGCCCAACAATTCTTTTTTTAACAATTTCAAAAAGGAATCAAGAGTTTTCTTAATAATTCATATACAAGCACAATTATACGAGCATTGTGCAACTGAGTTCATAAAAAATTAAATGTTATGATTAATTGAGGCACTTTTAATTTCAAAGGAAAATAAGGCAACGCAAAAGTTTTGTTTTTTTTTTTTTTGTTTTGTTTGTGTGCCTTGAAAGCCATAAAAATGAACAAAATAATGTACAAACAAAAATGCCACATGTGCAACATGCAAAATATATGTACATACACAGAATAAGTAAAAGAAAAAAAGTATTTTTATTGCAAGCAAAATAAAAAGTTTTAAATGTAACCAACAACTGGTGACAATATGATGAGAACGATGATGATGATGATCAGGGTTTCATGGTACAAGTACAAATATTTCTAAAATAATTTATACATACAAAATATTAAACAGTTACAAAACAGAAATACACAATATAGAAAAACTATAACAAAAAATACAACAAAATAATTTTATTAAAAGATTAAATTAGACATGCAGATCTGCAGCATGTTTATCTTTTTTGGGGTTTTAAAAGGAAATTATAGTTTTTTACAAATTGTTTTCAGTTAACGGACGATCCTGGCTCACAGTTGTTTTATAAGTTGTGCCGCACTTCATTCAATACACCGCGCAGTAAAAAAATTCTGGTTCTGTTTGTCTAGACACGCAGAATAATAGCCAAGATTTTGGAAAAATGAAAGTTTTGTTTAGTTTTATCATTCTATCATTTCTTACTACATTTGTTCCAAATTATGCACAACAAAGTTTAGGAGGATATTATTCGGTGTTGTTGCCAACAGAAATAAAAAAATCATATTAAATTAACATGATTTCATATAAAAATCAGATATTCCTTTATCAAACAATGTTACTTTTAAATTTTAGTAAAACTCATTTAACTATTAAAGCCAACCTACATACATTCACCAGACAACCATACAAAAAATAAATGAAATATGTACATATGCATGTATACATATAGACAAAATGGCCAACAATCGGAAGTAAAGCTTAAGATTGACATATAATGAAAAATTGTTCTAACAAAAGTAAAGAGAATTCGAGAAAGAATATCGGTGAAAGTAAAAACATTCGGAATTAGAAAATTTTCCGTAAGCGAACAAGAAATTTTACATTTCATAAGTGCCGGCCCAGTCGAAAGCCGACATTACATAAAACTCTTACTGCAGTGATTTGCCGCCAAGAGAAGAAAAAAACTAAAATATTGTTCTTTACAAAACCATTTTAAGGACAATTTTAGTTTGTTCAAATGATCAAATAATTTCATGTGCCTTAAGCTGTGCAAAAACAAAAAAAAAAACACCTTCTGAATACATAAATAAAAGGGTCTGCATCATAAACATCACTATTATGACACATTGTTGTTTTTTTTTTTTTTGCTACTTTAGAACTTTTTTAAACGAAAGCTGCAGAGAAGATAAATTATTATTTTGAATGATGCAATCTGAAAAGTTGGTTAATCATCTACTGCATACATATGTACATATATCTATTTTATCTAAATAATGAAAATCAAACACATCCATTTTTATTTGCAGTTCAATTCATCAATATTACATGGCCAATTTTTATGCACACACACATACATACGTACATTTCCATTTAATAGCCATGCAAGAAACACCAAATCATAACGATGGCAAAGAGTTCAAAAGTTTAAGGTCAGCAAAATCATCTTTGCAAATAATGATGTGGTTGGTAGTTTCGGTGTTTGTCTGTTTGTTTTAGATAAACTGACTGATTCATTTGTGTTTTTAACTTTTAGCAGTCTTATATTTTCTTTTGGTTTTTTTTACTTATGAAATCTAATCTGAACTTCAAGGGTATTAATATCATGTTTGCTTATAAAACTGTTTATCAATATAGGATTTTGCCGTCAACCTCTTCCTCGGTGGTCTGCTGACAGCTACGCCTTTTCAAGCTGTTAATTGACTTGTTTTAATTGTTTATGTATATTTAATAAAATATATATGTATGTAAAACACAAGTACATTTTCAGACTGAAAGGAACCGGCTGATTTTGATAGATTGAAAATTATTTTTTTTAAACAAATGTACGAGTATTTGTTGATCATGCAGAAGTTTTAATAGGGGCTATTTTTTCTGGAAAGCAATTAATTTTTTTCTACATACAACAAATGCTTAAAAGCAAAACAAGGTGCCCTAAAATATATTATAAAGTCGAATATAAGATCTAAATTTTTTATCAAGCTAAAACATGTGTACATTCATATGTTCATTATTGTGAATGAGTTGCCTGATTCGCTACATCGCCAGTATGAGCTACTTATTAAGTATACTTGATATTTAATCATTTAAAACAAACCTACGCAACAGTGTCCATTGTAAACAGTAGTTTGGTGTATTTTGTGAAGCCATCATACGGTTAAGCTTCAAGTCAACTATCAGTAATTGATTTTTTATTGCTCTTGCTTTTATCCATTTTAATGCAAAGCGATAGAGTGATAAAAATATTTAAACTGTTCATGAAGTTTTCTTACTGACATTTTAATGCAGGTTTATACAAAATTTCTATATTTTCTCAACCTCTTTAACCGCTACTTTCGAATAATTTTAGTTTTAAATTGAACATTTCCAAGATTGGTTTTGTGCAAGTTAAGATTTGCTTTAATCTAAAAATTAAAAGTGCACAATTCATTTCATATTTAGTTTCCCTTTATAATTTTTTTTTTTTGAAGCAAAATTTTTTTCTGTTTTTTTGTTCTCAAATTATTATTTTCCGTTTTAATTTTCTATTGTTTTCTTTTGTTTTCTTGCCATTGTTATAGTTTTTTTTTTTTAATGATTCGTATAATCATTTGAGGTTAGGTTTTGAAATTTCTTCATTAAGAGCTTTTCCTTTTTTGCTGTTGTTAAGCAATTTTGCAAATATAGGATTAAATGTGAACTTTTGTTTTAAATCAAAAACTAAGAGTTCTGGTGTTATTAAAGAATTCAAATTAAACCCGTATTTATGTACATATGTGCTGCAAGTCTTTCATGAAATATATTCACATTAGTCTTACAACTAACAGCATGGGCAATTTTCCATAAGGCTGGCGTATAAAGCGGGCTGCATTTTTACCGAATGTTTAGCTTTTGCAAGCGAGGCGAAATCACCTGCGTCGAGTTCCTGTGGATTTTACTTCATTGTTTTTCTGACTCATGTATGTATATCGGAATTTTATTAAAACTTATTAAAAATAACAAAAACAAAAAAAACCGATAATTATTTTAAATAACTGCTGTTTACATTCGGGCGAAAGACAGTTCGTCAGGTGGAAAAAGTTAATGGCTGTCAAAAAGTAAACGAGAATTATCAAATACGCAAACAAAACAAATGTAATACAGGCTGTTATAAAAACACGTGGAAAAAAAACAGAATTTTAACTTTCAACTGGTTTCGATCTTAAAAGTAAAAAATTACTCTACTTTTTAGAATGCACAAGATGTATAAAAATTATTTGAACTATTTTCTTTATTGTCTAATTTCAGTTTCATCAAACAATACAAACGTACCTGAATGATCGTGTTTGGGAATTTAAATTTTATGTTTCGAAAGATTGGCCCGAAAAACCAATATTGTTACATTTTCCGGGATGCACACTAACGGTATGGATTACGTTATGATCTAAACAAATTTAGAAAGCGTAGAATTTGATTTGATTTGCAATACCATTTCAGCCCAACAACAATATATACCAAAGTTTTGGCATATTCTGCCCATCCGAACAAATCGAACATGTGGACTTAATGCGTACCGAAGATATACTGATCGATTGGCAACAACCACTGTACCTGAATTTTACGCACATTGCTATTATGAATCGCCTGGATGATTTTTATAAAAAAATGGGCATCATGGAAAGGCTTGAGGGCGATATTTATGTGTGTAATAAATTGAATACGGAGTTGGAATTCGATGATTTACCCGATAATGCGTACATGCGCCAATTAACTGTGGACGATGTGCAGCATATTCACGACTTATATCCGGCCAATGAGATTGAATGTGTCCATGTATTTGAAATACTGGTGAAAGTGCTGCCCGGTTTGGGTATTTTTCGAAAAGATACAAACGAACTTGCAGCATGGATGGTACATTCGTACTATGGTGCAATGTTTTCAATGCAAACACGTCCAAATTATAGAAGACTAGGGTAAGTAAATTCAAGTTTCATAACTAATTTAATAATGTATATTTGATAACACTTCCAACCAGCTAAACTTGAAACGTTAGTTCGTTGCAAAAATAATTTTGAACTTAAGCAGAGATCTTTTAGAAACATTTTCTAAAGAAGAAGGGAAAAATGCTCTTACAAAAAATTTTAAAACACAAAAAACAATTTAACAGACTTTTTTTTTTAGATATAATCAACTAACCATAAGATTCGTCTGTTATTTTTCAGTTACGGCATTCGCTTAGCAATCGCTTTGACTAAAAAGGTCGTTGAACGCGGCTACAAACCATTCGTTGTGATACGTCCACAAAATGATGCTTCTCGTAATCTCTATACAAAATTAGGTTTCGAAAAAGTCTACGAAACATGCCGAGTCAAAATGACACCACATCCTATTCAAACAAACGGTGCCCAAGAGCCATCGGCCCCCGAATTAGACGCCGATGCTAACTTAGAAGCCAATAAGGAGAACCAACCCATAGACGAGGGCATCGAAGATATGCTTGCTGAAAAGTGTGATATTAAAGCTGATGACGATGAAAATGCAGCAGCTGCCATGGGTCAAGATAAAAAGACCACAACGGCTGATGAGGGCATCGGTGATGATAAATAAGTAGTTAGTTATAGCTTTTTAAAATAAACCGTAGATCGGAGAAGCAAAATGCGAAAAAACAAACAGCCAGGAGAATAAACTTTTGAACACTTTTATTAAAAAACAAACAAAAAATGTAGTGATGACTAGATGAAAAACAAATAAATAATTAATTAAAAACCAATACCAGAAGAAAAATCCCTATACATAAATACTTATATATTATACATATATAAAAAATGAAAAACTGTATTAAGTTTATTACATAAAAAATATTAAGAAATAAGAAATTTATAATAAAACTTGAGAGAAAGAATTTATAAGACAACCTCTCTTGCTCCGAAGGTCTGTGACAGCAGATAATTGGCGTTTGTACACTTGTTGTCAAATTAACTGCTGCTCACAGCAGCCCTCAACTGTCCGGTGCAGAAAGATATCATAGACAACAAATGCACAAACAAGTGCCTCTCATTTGACTATCGGTTTGGAACGTTGTCCTTTAAAGGCTTTTAGAACATGAAGGGGAAAAAAGATTTACTGGAACAAAAAAAAAATGTTGATAAAATGTCTTTGATTACAGATTTTTTTCGCTTGCAAACTCTGCTTTTACTCTAAGAAAAAATAATAAAAAATTAAACACTCCCTTTTAACAAACAAATAAACAAACCTACTAAAATCAGTATATTTTTGTAAAACTTTGATTTTCTCAATTTATACTTTTTCCTCCCCACCAAAATTTTGCGAATAGCAGTTATTGAAAGGAGTAAAATTTAAATTCAATCAATTATTGATATAAATATTCGTTATTTTTAATTCTCAATTAAGAACAAGTTTTTTGTAACGTAATTACGAAACTCCATTCCAGTTTAATAAAAAAAAACATTTAACCTAAACGAAAATAATAAAGTTTGAACGTTGATGTGTTTTAAACCGGCTTCACAAATGGTAAATATTTCCAAATATTATCTAGAGATTTTTGTAATACCCTAAACACAGACATTTTCATTCATATCTCAGCAACACAAGTGAATTATTCTTTTAAATTGAGTGATTGCTAACAAAAATTTACGCTAACAATTTCTAAAATTTTTAATTAAATACCATTTCTAATATTAAGAACACCACTCTCGTTCGGAGAAAAGGGAAAAAACTTTTTGTTCAAATATACCCAAAACATATTTGTCAAAAATCTAGTCTCTTTTCAAATTTTTCTTTAATTTTTGTATTTAGAATTATTTCCTTTAATATTTTCAAAAAGGAATATCCTTCAATATCTGCTTATATTTAATATCACACAAATCAACTGGAGATTTATTAATAGGCGAAAGTTTTGGTATTTATTTTAACATAAAAATTACTGCAGCAAATATCTCTAGTACATACTTTCATATTAAGTTACAATTAAAGGCATGATAAGGATATAACCATATTAGCAAGACCAATAAATGCAAGCAGAGAATTTATTATCATCATCTGAAACCAAATTTCATTTCACTAGCTGGAAAAACTATTATTTTTAATCATTAGAAACATTTCCAAATATTTATACACATATATTTTAAAAAATTGCATAATAATTTTCATTTTAATATGAAAACAGAAAAAAATATAGCATTAAAATTAGTTTTCCTAAAGAAGAGAAAAACTTTTTGTCTATCCTTTAATTTAATAATTAAACAAATATACTATTAAAATCCTTGTGCGTGTAAAGGCATTCAAAATGTCTTAGGATTCTTTTTTTTTACAACAATTTGAAGCTTTTTGCCCAAATACTATTTATTATTAATAAATTATTATTAACTTTACGTATACTAACACACTCACACAAACAGGAAAGGAAAACTAACTTTTCGAAATTTCTTTTAAAGAAAAAAACAAAAACACAAAAATAATAATTTTTTAATTATATTAAAAGTCTTCTTCTGCTTTAAGTTAAGCGATGAAAAAAAAAACTCAAATATTTTACTGATAAAACCAAATAAATGAATATTTAACAAACACACCAAAAACAGAAAAAATGTTTAAAAAACTCACTTTGAAAAGAAAAAAGAAAATGAGAACCAACAAGATATACGCAAAAAATCAAAACAAAAGCTGAATTAATTGATTAAACAACCATCTTAAAAGAACTATGTATCCCAGAACTTTAAAACTAAAATGAAAATAATGCGAAGAAATAAAAGAAAATTTGAAAAAAAATTGGTAAGATATGTTCAAGAGGCTTGTTAGCAAGATTTTTGCTGATTGTTCAAAGAAGGTAAGTGGGAAATTCGATAAAACTTACGATAAAAGGTATTTAATTAATTGCCCGAAACAGAACATCAGGGCTTCGTTGTGGAGATAATGACTGAAATGGCCAATTTTCCATTATTAGGATCTCACTGGGTCTCAAAAAAAGCCCAAATTCAAACCAAAATGATTGGTATTGATTATTGCAAAGATCGACAGTTTTTTCTAATTCGTCCAAAAATGGGCTTCATCATTGAAGGCGAATTCAATATAAAAGTCAGTTTCCAACTACCGCAACGCTGATTTAACGAACACACTTCATCTATATTTCTTTATCTTCGACTCTGTGGAAGTCCCAATTGTTGGGAGCTCAAACGCAACTTTGATATTCTGCTTAGTAGTTTTGGTAGAATATGTATAATCCCTGCTCTGCTTCATTGGTCAAATTCCTTCACAGGCAATATCGATTATATATTAAATGCATTAAAAATGGCATTTTTGATACTTCCGTCAACGAAAAATATCAAATACATGTACATAAAAAAATAAAAGAGGTAAGTTAAACAACCCAAAATGTTTTATACATGTAAATAGAAATTTATTTTAAAAGTATTACCTGGATATTTTCTACAAATAAACATTAAGACAATGTACGAAAAATTTTAAGAACGCCTTAAAACTAAAATTAAACTCTTTAGTATATATGCATATATGTATATATATATTTTTTCCTTTTTTTTTAAATAAAGAAAGTATTTGGACCAACAGACACTAAACAATTAAAGCTGCTTTGAGTCCAGTTTACTTTTCAATTCATCGGCTACATATTGCCAATATCTTCGTCTTATTACATCATGTTTCTTTGACATGTCATCACACAAACTGTATACTTTGCGCGAAAGTATTTCCTTTTCTTCCGCATCGTTACATTTAACACATTTCTCCACATGAGCATCTATTAGAAATGCCAATAAATAAGGAGACCTGGAAGAACTATTGTAGAGTTCCTCACAAAATGCAATAACTTCGGGAAATTGATTAAGCAAACGGCTTTCACTTTGTCTTAAAACACCTTTAAGATAATTCCATGCACTTTCATTATTTTTCACAAAACGTATACGATTCATAGTATATTGTAGTTCACTTTGTATGCTTTCCGGTGTAAAGCCAAAATGTTTAAGTACAAAAAACCGCTGATTCCAGGCGGAGTTGTTGCGAATGTCTTCGGATATGAGGCGGTCAACGAAGGCCAATTCAGTATCGTATAGGCTGAAATGGCAATCAAAAGTTGAATGTGATACTTAATTTCTTTTTCTTTTCTGCAAATAAAAAGATCTTGATTTTTTCAGTCCAAAAAAATTTTAGAATGTTGATTGATGAGTTAGTGAATACTTTGATTATGTACTTTGTGAAATAATGAAACACTTAGGATCTAGAACCAGTTTTTCTAAGGAAAAAACTTTATTCTCTTTTCTCAAAACAGACATCTGTTTTTATGATCGCTGTGACAGCGAACAACAACAAAATGTCAATCAAAGTGAAAGAAGTATAAAACTTAAAAATAAAATTTGATACCGAGTAAAATTTGGCTCTAAACGATTTAAGCTCTTTTTATAGTAAAAACTGGAAAAAATACGATTTTCTCGCCTCCTTTCTCTAATGTTAAGACTTTTCTTTTTAAGCGATAAGCAATTCACAAATTTAAAATTTTTGAATAAAAATACTAGTCGAATATGAACTTTTACATTTGATCCTTTAAATTTGAACTCCTAACTGAAAGGTATAAAATTCCAACTTCATATTATTTTTCACTGACAGAGTGTAGGTCAGTGGTAAACTTTATTTCTGAAACCAACATTAACAATAACTCCTTTAGTTACAATTCTCTGACTAAAAAATATTTTTGCTTTTTATTTTCAGCATCTATCGAATTTGCCTTTTCCAAAATGCATACTTCAATTCAAATTAACAAAACAAATTCCCCAAAATCTTTCAAATAGTATACATATTTAACAACCTCAAGTACAGGTTTCTTAATTAACATTCAGCATTTGCACACGAAATGGTATATGTATGTATGCAACCTTTTTGATTTATATGTATGTAGCTGTTTAACATTATTTTTATCAGTGAATCACAATCAAAATTATCGTAAATTGCTTTTTTTTTACATGAAAATAAACAGAGAAGCGTTTTTATAGCTTAGTACTCACTTGTAAGTTTTAATTGCCCATTGTCGATGCTGCCAGGCATGATAATTTTTGGCATCTGTTCTTAACGCCATTTCGGTTAAGTCCAATTCTTTTGAAGCATCATTGATCATTTCCACTATAACACGGCGATGATGCCAAACTTGATAGTTTTTGGCGTTTTCAGTAATAACATCTTCAATATATTTGAGTTCCTCGTTTAAGTCACTATCCAAATCACGCAAGATATCACGGCGGTACTGCCAGACAGTGTAATTTGCTGGGTTTAAATTTAGAGCATCTGTAGTTAGTTCCAAAGCTCTGGAGGATTTCTCATTACGCGCTAAAATGGCACGAAAATAATCGAATACTTCGCGAACTGCAAAAAAATAGTTAGAACAGATTCTGGCTCTTTTACACGCATATTTACATCTGGGACTGTAGGAAATTGCCACTATTGGATGCTCCCCATCATCTTGAGCTATTGGAGCAATATCTGACCAGTCATTCCGCTGACTGTAAGGAATCCATTCGGCTGCCCACTCATCATCGGAACTGTCACTCATTGCTAGGGTTGGTTACTTTTTTGCTCAAAACAGAATTTTCACCTCGCACGTCGTTATCTGTTGTGTTACCTTAAAGAATTAAACTTCTTTTTATTTACGTCCACTTTTTCTTACAGACCCTAAGGTTTTATTTTTTTGTTTGAGCACAGCTGACTCATTCTTCCGACTGTGTTCAGTTTGTTTTGTCAGTGTGTTGCCAATCTTGCGTTTTAAGGAAACCAGATTGTGTAGAAATGTGCAAGTACCTAAATATTTGTTCGTTTTTCGATATATCGAGCCTTTGCTGGAAGTCATATCTGAAAAAAATGTGTCTAAAGTTTTCATATTCGTTGAAAGCCAACGTTAAAGATAGAATCATATATTTTCTTAACATTCATTGCGTAGCATTTCTACATACTTAACTCAAAAATTTAAAATTTTGAATTATGACTATTTGGCAGCAAAGGCTCGATATGTACATGAATATACGCTGCTACTAAAGAAAGATTTTGTTCATTGCTAAGAAAAAAGTACCAAAAATCCGTCTTGCTTATTATATCCCCTTAAATATGCAACATTCAAATTACCAAAATCTCTTTCTTATCTTTAGTCACATATTTTGTATTGAACTATTTGAAAATTAAATTTTCAAAATTTTTAATTCGGGAAAATTTTTTATATGGAAAAGTATATGAATCATCAATCACAACCGAAGACATAATGGAAGCATTCCATGAACATCATGCCATTAATACAATCCAATAAATTCATGAATTATTTTTAAAATAGTGGCTCTATTGTTTTTTGCATCATATCTTTTAATCCTATTTTTTAGAGATTTTCATCAAACACAATGTGTTTTAAGGACATAAACTTTTAATAAATTCCCTTTTTTTAATATTTTTTAAAAAAGAATTGAACGTACTTAGGGACTGTTGTCGGGGGCTTAATAATGTTTTTTCTGTTTTACCTTTGGAAAATCGATTTTTCTGTGATTATTCACTTTTTTCCTTAATTTCTGTTTAATTTTTCTTAATAAATATGTTTACTATACAAATTATTGACAAATTCACCTAATCATTTACATACATACATATCGTACACTTACAAAAAATTATAATTGTTAAAATTCGTGAATAGTGAATAGCTGCTTAAATTTCTTTCCTTTTTATTGAATTTGTTTGCAACAAAGCAAACATAAAACTCCTCTACTAAATCATACTAATTTGAATAATTTCATGCTAAATATAAAATACCAAAGCCAATTATTTTTACATACAAAACCTAATTTGAAAGTGAACAAAGTGAAACTAAATATTTACAAATCTTATATTTTTTTTTTTGCCTGTAAAAATGTCCTTTAATTTAATATCTTGATAATTTTGCTACGACAGCTATTTTCAACATGTATGTATGTATGTACATACATACACACATATATTTTTAACTTAATCGTGGATAAGGAATTGTTAACACAATAATATTTAGACATGAAAAGTTCCACAACTACCACCCAGACAATAATAAGATTACTTAAATCAGTCTTATCATAAAGTAACTATAGGAAATTAAACTATTGTTTTTTATACAAAAGTTGTCATGCAGGTGTGATAATTGCTGTAGATATTGCATCTTATTTTAATATTGTAAGCAGTTTTACAACTAAGTCACACATATTCGTATTTTTAAAACAAAGGCAAATGTATGGCGAACACCGAAGAGTTTTTTATTTTAAAAATGTTAATGTCCTAATAACAGCAATTGAAAGAGTTAACAAAACAAACTCAGTCTGCTCCAGCTCCGCGAGCTACTATCTAAAATCGGTACACAAAACTTTTTCACATCTGGCACGTACATACATATGTACATATGTATGCATGTAAGTGTTTTACTAGAAAGGTGTAAACATTCATTAAACCGTTAAGCAGTCACCAAGGATACAACAACAATATCAAATCAAGTGATAAGTTACCACAACAGGCATTTAATAGCTTATAACTATACAGTGGTGATGTAATGTGGTAGAAAGCTTATTTTTAAAATATATTCAAATGAGTTCCTTAAGCCATTCTAGAACTATTTATTCCCACAAAACTCCCTTCAGTACATTTACATACATATATAAAAAAAATTAAGGGCCAAATTTTTAAGTTACAAGATTTTTAAAATTTTAAAAAAATTTAATTAATGAATAAAGAGGCCATCCGATTAAAATATATGCTATTATTCTTGAAATTTCTATATTTCTTGCGCAACTAACTTGCCGAATGTGAAAATAAAAATTAATATTTTGGAGTTGATAGTTTAGAACTTATTTTTTTCTTGAGTATTCAGTAAGCTTTGAAATAAATACTCTACTACTTTTCATGTAAATAGCTGATACTACCCTAATACTCATTGTTAAATGTCCTGCACAAAATTGTCTGTCGTCGTAACCATTTCATTGTAGACTTCAATTAAAATTAACAACAACAGTGCAATCAAATAAATGTTCATGTGTAAACACAATTATCCTTTCAATAACTTTTGTGGTCACTTAGTCTTTGGCATTCCTTTAAAAAATTATTTTTATTTCCGATGTTTTCATTATTTATTTTTGTAATATTTTATTGAAAGCAGTACTGAATTTAGTCATATTTTGAAACTCGTTGTGACAAAAGCATAACAAACGGACTAAGAAACGGTTTCCGTTTGTGAAATTTTTTTTCTTAGCCATCCATGTTGAAGGTCATTTAAAAAAAAAAAAAGACATGGTTCTCATATTTTCAAAGCATTACAAAATTATATTGTTTGTAATTTTGAAAATTTCCATAACAAACAAAATCATAGTCCGGGCTCAAACAAGTCAAAATATAAATGTTTGTAAGTTAGATTTATAAATTTTTACATATGTATGTATGTATGTACATAGCACATACATATGTACTACATAATAAAACAATTGTTTAACGAGATTGAGGATTTTTGCATACATGTGTATGCCAGTAAACGCTGCAGGATCGTGATAGGCATATCGGGATTTAACGATGTATACTCGTATACATACATACAATATAACAATTGAATCACAATTACAGTCGACATTGACATTCAATTGTCAATGAAATTACGGGCTTAAAAGGAGTGAATAATCTTCTATGAAGAATTGGCATACATATATACATATGTATGTATGTACCTGAAAATGGGTTTTTGGCGTTCGAAATGAGCTCAAACCTTAATCGGTCGCGACCGTTGACCAGCCTCTGGAAGCCCATTTTAAAAAAATTAAATACATTGTACATACATACATATGTGTAACTTTCAAATTAAACGTTGAAGAAACTGACTGTTGAATTTTTCGGCAAACGGCCATATCCTCGCTAAAAAGTTACATTCGTTAACTTATTTGCTTAAGTAAGAAGATAAAAAGAGCCTGTCTTATATGCCATGCAGAAACTAACATATTGATTCGTCCTTCCAAGAGTTTTGTTTTGTTGAATTACATATTTAGATATGTATGTATCTACTATGAACATGAGAAACGATTTTTTATTTTAGTGTTTATAAACGAGCTCGACAACGACCCAGCAACTAGAGCAGTTGAAACGGTACAGACTTTTTTGAAGAAAAATTCCAACTATGGGTTGTCGCTGCAAATCGATAAAATCGAGGCTAATAAGACAGATGCTAAGGCACTATTGGAAACGAGTAAGTAAATTTTCCCGTTGACCATATACCTACATATTTACATATTTTTGGAATTTTTGTCAAAAATAAACACAATCATTCCAGTTTGCACCAAATATGCCCAAAGCATTGAAAAAAAGCAACCGCCACATATTGTATTCGATACTACCAAACAAGGAATAGCTTCGGAAACTGTTAAGTCCTTTACTCAGGCTTTAGGTTTGCCCACCGTAAGTGCCTCTTATGGCCAAGAAAGTGATCTAAGACAGTGGCGTGAAATAGAAGAGAATAAACAAAAATATCTCCTACAAGTTATGCCACCAGCAGATATTATACCGGAAGTTGTTAGAAGCATTGTGCGTAAAATGAATATAACCAACGCAGCCATTTTGTATGACGACACATTCGTTATGGATCATAAATATAAATCCTTATTGCAAAATATACAAACGCGCCATGTTATAACTGCAGTAGCCGATGGCGACGCCGCCAGAGCCGATCAAATAGAGAGATTGAGAAATTTGGACATTAACAATTTCTTTATACTGGGAAGCTTGAAAACGATAGGCCAGGTTTTAGGTAAGTTTCAAAGTGCTTTATTTACAGTCGGATGACTAAGTTCGGACTTTTGATTAGAATCCGTCAAACCTGCCTTTTTCGAGCGGAATTTCGCCTGGCATGCTATAACACAAAATGAAGGAGAAGTCAGTAGCAAACGTGACAATGCCACCATTATGTTTTTGAAGCCGGTGGTATATCCACAGAATCGCGAACGCTTGGGTCTGTTGCGTACCACCTATAACCTAAATGAGGAACCACATATTATGTCCGTGTTTTACTTTGATTTGGCCTTGAGAACCTTTTTGGCTGTTAAGTAAGTGAACAAAATAATAAAGTAACTCCACTTTTGAAGTTTGCACTTTTAAAATTTGCAGAGAAATGTTACAATCGGCCGCTTGGACAGCTAATATGGAATATTTGGGATGTGATGATTTCCAAGGTGGCAATACACCCGAGAGAAATATCGATTTAAAACAATATTTTATACAGGCATGCGAAAACACAAGTATTTAGTTTTGGTGAAATAAGACTTTAAAACTTTGTTTTTTGCACAGGTCAACGAGCCAACATCCTACGGTGTCTTTGAATTGGTCACCCAACCAGGACAAACGTTTAATGGCTACAGTTATTCGAAATTTGAAATGGACATAAATATTGTACAAATAAGAGGCGGTAATTCGGTAAACAGCAAATTAATTGGTTCTTGGACTGCTGGTCTTGACTCACCTTTAACTGTAAAAGATGAAGAGGCCATGAAAAATCTAACAGCCGACACCGTTTATAGAATTGTAACAGTGGTAGTAAGTTCACCAATAGTTACAATGCCGTCTTTATTTTTAAAATATCGAAGACAACTGATGCAAAACCATGAATTATAAACCTTTTTTTTAGCAAGCACCTTTTATAATGAGGGACGAAACGGCTCCTAAAGGCTACAAAGGTTATTGTATTGACTTAATTGATGAAATCGCCGAAATTGTACACTTCGATTATACAATACAGGAGGTTGAAGACGATAAGTTTGGCAATATGGATGAGAAGGGCGAGTGGAATGGTATCGTGAAAAAATTAATCGACAAACACGCCGACATCGGTTTGGGATCAATGTCGGTTATGGCTGAGCGGGAAATTGTCATAGATTTTACCGTGCCTTATTACGATTTGGTCGGCATTACAATTATGATGCAAAGACCAAGTACACAAAGTTCCTTGTTTAAGTTTTTGACGGTTTTGGAAACCAACGTTTGGTTATGCATATTAGCAGCCTATTTCTTTACCAGTTTCTTGATGTGGGTATTTGATCGGTGGAGTCCCTACAGTTATCAAAATAATCGTGAAAAATATAAAGACGATGATGAAAAGAGGGAGTTTAATTTAAAGGAGTGTTTATGGTTCTGTATGACTTCTTTAACGCCACAGGGAGGCGGAGAGGCACCGAAAAATCTCTCGGGACGTTTAGTGGCAGCTACTTGGTGGCTGTTTGGGTATTTTACTACTATATGAATCTTAATTAGAAATCCGTTCACGTGCAAATGTAAAACCAATTTTTTCTCTTCCTCTAGTTTCATTATAATTGCTTCATATACCGCTAACTTGGCTGCCTTTCTGACAGTTTCACGTCTAGACACTCCTGTTGAGTCCTTGGATGATTTAGCTAAGCAATATAAGATTCTATACGCTCCTCTCAATGGTTCGTCATCTATGACATATTTTGAACGTATGGCCAACATAGAAAATAGGTTTTACGAAATTTGGAAAGATTTATCGCTTAATGATTCTCTGACACCTTTGGAGAGATCAAAATTGGCTGTTTGGGATTATCCTGTAAGTGATAAATATACTAAAATGTGGCAGGCCATGCAAGAGGCTCAATTGCCTGCAACACTGGAAGAAGCTGTGGCAAGAGTTCGCAATTCAACCACCGCTACTGGTTTTGCATTTCTAGGCGATGCCACCGACATACGCTATTTGGTTATGACGAATTGTGATCTTCAAGTGGTAGGAGAAGAGTTTTCACGCAAACCCTACGCCATAGCTGTACAACAAGGATCACATCTCAAAGATCAGTTTAATAATGCGTTAGTACTTCATGCGTACACACACTCATGCATACAAATTATTACCTTAATATAGTCACACTGACTTCTTTTTAAAGTTTAATTTTTTGCATATTTCAATACAAGATTGTTTAATTTATCAAAATTGCAAAAAGAAACCAGTTAGGACCTTTTTGTATCAAGATAATATGTTATGTTTGTATGTACATATTTTAAAAATTTCCCTAAGCTTTTCGTTATTTCAGCATTTTAACACTTCTCAACAAACGCCAATTGGAAAAACTTAAGGAAAAGTGGTGGAAGAATGATGAAGCTCAAGCAAAATGTGGCAAGCCAGAAGATCAATCGGATGGAATATCTATCGAGAATATCGGTGGCGTTTTCATTGTAATTTTTGTGGGCATTGGAATGGCTTGTATTACTTTAGTTTTTGAATATTGGTGGTACAAATATCGTAAAAATCCACGCATTATCGATGTAGCAGAAGCTAATACACCCCAGGGAAAGGACCTCAAATTGGCTGAAGGCGTAATTTTGGGACAATCTGGCAAGGAGCATGATAAAGCCAATGCTGCTTTACGCCCGCGTTTTCATCAGTATCCCCACAACTTTAAACCAAGATTTTAAAAACAGGCCACACCAAATGAAACATTTTTGTTTCGATATGAATTTAAATAGGTAAAAACATACTTATGTGCATATCGTTGCCTTAACCAAGAAAGACTCAACTCTTGCTAAACATACTGAGGCACATTTATGTATGTATCTACATACATATGTACGTGTGTGTGTTTTTAAGCACGTTTCCATAATCGTGTACGAATGCAATTATATTCATTGTTTATTTGCACAAATTCAAACAAAATTAATTTTGCTTTTATGAACTCTCTCTAAAGGAATTTTTTAATAAATGTTGCTATTCACCAATTTAGTTGTTGTTTTTGTATCGCATTGGACTATTATAGTCAGTCTATATCTTAGTTCATAGGATGAAGTTAAAAATAATTACCTCTTTTTTTAATTTGCCATTTTCTTTCCAGTTCAACTAGCCCAAATATTAAAAAATTGTTTTTGAAGACATATTATATGTTGACCTCATCAAAAGTGTAGAAACATTAACGTTTGTAAGTTGGCAGTGCAGCTAATTATTGATGGAAACCCCCTTTGCTTTAAATAACTACTGATCTTAAATAGAATTCGCAACATTTTATTTTTCCTTTATCATTTATTTAAACACCTTTTAAGAGTTTTGAAAGTATAGTATAAGAGAAGTTTTTTTTTAATATTTTGATCGGATTAGTTTTAATTCCGAAGCACAGCGATTAGAATAGAAAACCTGCAAATAAAAAAAAAAGGATTAAAACTGGGAACATAAATAAATGCTCAGAAAGCTTGATTTTTATTTTATTTTCAGAGAAAAAAAATAAGAGTATCAAGTCTTTTCAGCAATTTTGTTTAAGAAGACCGTCATGATTTTATCATCAGAAAATTGTATACCATAACAGTGAAACATAAATTTCTTATTACCTTTTTAATTAGAAACAAAATAGACGCCTGGAAGTATTAAATTTATCTGCAAGAGAAGAAAATTTTAAAGCATCAGCAAAACAAAATAGATGAGCTAAACATTTTTGCACAAAATTTAATTTTCTAATGCTTCACAGCAATTTTGTTTTAGAAGATTGATTCAAATGGAAAATTTATTAAACTGAATTCTTACATTTATTTTTTAGTTTGTTTAGACATTTGTTTTACCAATTTGCCACATATTTCTTCTATTAAACAAAATATTTTTATAATCAATATATGTATTAGAGGAATTTGCTTGCCTGCGTTGACCATTAAGCCACAAGGCAAACATAAGAGCTGTTTTGTGCACCCCACTTATGTCCTAGGTGGTATACTATTAATCGTTAGTAAATTTAAAAGCCTTTTAAAAATACGTATGTCCAAGCATTTCAGCCTTTAAAACGGCAATGAATATTTAAATTTTTTTAAATATATTTTCCAAAACAACAATTTTCGAATAGATACATTCAACTTGAGATAATTTATTTTTAAATAAAGAATTTAGGATTAAAAAAAATATATATTTATATATGTATATTACCTCTTTCAAATTTGTATTTGAATTATTTCATCACGTTGTGGTTATTGTAAAATTTGTTTGGCTGTAAAACTTAGAAAGTTAAAAAAAATTAAATCTAAAAACAGCAAAAAATTGTTTTAATTAATTTTTAATATTTATTTTTTATAGTTTGAACATCAAACTAAACAAAAAGAAAGTATCATTTAAAATTTCTTGAAACTCTTCTTTGAGCCATGACCCTTGGAGACTTTCAACACGTTGAAGCGAACAGTCTTGGACAAGGGACGACATTCGCCAATGGTAACAATGTCACCGATTTCAACATCTCTGAAAAAAAAAATAAATTAGTATTAAATTTACAGCAACGATTCAAAATTTTATTAAGTATTAAACATTTTTTAAATTCAGGATTTTCACAAATGTGAAAAAAATCAAGTTTTTTCAGCAAATATGTTTATGAAGACCGTCATGATCTTATCATCATTTTGGGAAAAATATATTGTATTATGTAATGTTAAGCAACGTCAACCCCGATTAACCGGGCCTATATTAATCGGTTACATCTATTAACCGGCATGCGGTTCTTTTTATATTTTCCCTCTATTATCCGTGCTTTAGATTTATACCTCTATTAACCGTGCTTTACATTTATTATCCGTGCAGCATTCATGTTTTGTATTATGTAAATCTAAATCCGGTGTTTCCCCTTTTTAAGCCCACTCATACGACTTGCGTTTTTATTCATTTAGTAAGTGAAATTTGATCTGCTAACACCTGTTGTGCAATGATGGCTCCTTCAAATTGTAAATTACCAAAAAGAGCAGGAAAAGTTCTTTCAATTAAAGACAAAATTACTTTGATTCATGACTATTGAACTATTATTTTGCGTTCTCTATGTACAGTTAAGGAAAAAATTCTACATACACCCTATTATTTTGAACTTCTAGAGAACTAGTGATAATATTAAAAATAATTTTGATGTCAATGTTTACGACATTAATAGTTAAGAATGTTGGAAGAAAAAATAGCTGGAAAATATTGATCATTTATAAAATATTGGCGATAAGCATAGAAATCGGTGGGAAAAAAGTCTACATACAGCATTGGCCAGTCTTAAAATGAATAAGAAAATGAAGGGGGAATTGCTAAAATAGTGAAATTAAGTCGCTCTACAGTGCAAACTATTGTCAAAAACTATAAAAACACCAATAGTACCGAAAACAAGCCACGATCTGGAAGACCGAAGAAGCTTTCAAGACGCGATGTTAGTAGTGTCCTTAAAGAAGTCCAGAATGATCCAAAAATAAGTGCCCCAAAATTAGCCGAATACCTTGCAAGATGTTCGAATATTACTGTTTCATCAAGAACAGTAATAAACGTTTTGCATGATAGCGGCTTTAAAAGTAGAACAGCACGCAAAAAGCCATTTATTTCAGCCAAGAATCGTCAACTTCGCCTGGACTTTGCTAAGGCACATTTACAGAAAGGAATGGATTTTTGGAAGAAAGTTATATTTACAGATGAAAGTAAGTATAATATTTTCGGGAATGACGGCCGAAACAAAGTTTGGCGAAAACCGAACAGTGCACTTGATCCCAAAAATATTATACCTACTGTGAAACATGGTGGGGGCAGTGTTATGGTGTGGGGAGCTATGGCGGCATCTGGAGTTGGTCGATTGGTTTTTGTTGAAGGCGTTATGGACAGATATCAGTATAAGACAATATTGGAACAAAATCTGAAGCCATCTGTGGAAAGCTTGGGGCTAGGAAAGCAATGGATTTTCCAACAAGACAACGATCCCAAGCATACTGCGCATATTGTCCGAGACTGGCTTCTTTATCATGCACCAAGACAGCTCAATACACCTCCCCAGTCACCAGACCTCAATCCAATTGAGCATATTTGGGACGTTTTGGAAAAATCTGCGCGCAAATATGATATCAGAAATCGTGAAACCCTGAAAGCTGCCCTAACACGGGCGTGGTCGGAAATTGCGCCCACTATTACGGAGAATTTGGTGATGTCTATGCCACGTCGTCTTCAGGCGGTTATTGAAGCCCAAGGTGGTCCTACAAAATATTAAAAATATATTGTTTTCTTTTATTTATTTAAAAGAAATTAAATATTTTATTCGATTTTTAAGACTGTATGTAGACATTTTTCTCATGAATTTTTATTGTTTTTGTTATTTCTATTATTGTTATGCTTTTGAATTAGCTTTTTGTTTTGTAAATAAACTTTGTTTTTGGTACTTTAAATATTAATGCAAACGCCTTATTAATTTGCCTAACAAATATCTTAAAAACACAAAATAAGGGGGTGTATGTAGAGTTTTTTCCTTAACTGTATGTTTTGTATAAAAATATGTGGTATATTTGAATCTTTACATAAAAGTAAATAAAAAAATTTCTGTATATTTTAATATAACCTCTATTAACCGTGTATTTCGATTATTCGTGCTGGTGCCGGTCCTACGAGAGCCGGGTATTCGAGGTTTAACTGTATATTTAAATGTTTAACTATATCTTGTAATTTAATATCTGGATCGAGTGATAGTGTATGGGAAATCGTCCATATTTGTCATATATAGAATATGAAATTAATATGGATTTAAGTATACATATAGAAATTTTTCTATATACTGCTCTATATATTTAAACTATTCAAAATACATCCAGTATTAATTAACATGACGATAGATGGAATTAGTGCGTGTTGGCTTTATTAATAAATAGTTTTGGTTAAGTTATTGAATTCAAAATTAAAGTTTTGAAAAAAGTTTAAACTTTTGCTACACTACCCATATGAATCCATATAAGAAATTCAGTAACACCTATATTAGAGTTTGGGAAATATTTTTCAATTACACAAAATAGGCATTCAACACGAAAATGTTTAATTTCTTTAAAAGCCACACCAAACAAAACTTTTGCAAACCTTTTGTTGTGACATACTCAAATTTTTAGCTCCATAGAATTTACCTGAAGCAGGGAGAGCAGTGAGCACTCATGTTTCTGTGACGTTTTTCGAAACGGCTGTATTTGCGTACAAAATGCAAGTAATCCCGGCGAATAACAATGGTACGTTGCATTTTTGTTTTACGAACAGCACCAGTCAAGATGCGGCCACGGATCCTTACATTGCCAGTGAAGGGGCATTTCTTGTCAATGTAGTTGCCATCAATTGCCTATGAAATGAACAAAACACGAAATTTGTTAAGCAATTCTATTAAAACATTTAAAAGGAAAACTCAAACCATTCTTGAAAATACAAAAGCAATAAATTAATTAGAAAACAAGATAGAGCGAACAAAAACTATTATCATAACAACTTACATCGCGGGGAGTTTTGAAACCCAACCCGATATCACGGTGCCGGCGGAGTACCTTCTTCTTGGTTAAGCCAGGCTTAACTTTTCTGTTTAAGTTAATGCCAAATTGTTTCTGGAAGGCTCTCTCGGTTTGCTGGTTGCATAATAACAAACAAATGCAGGTTTGACGCATGGACAGGTCGTAAGTTGAGGTAGTGTCAAACGGGTTTATTAACACCAGTTTAATAACAATCGGGGAAATATTGTACAAGGATATTTACAGACAGTGTTATAATTCAATTGATAATTGGATGGATACAATGGGTGTTGCAGCGTGCAAAGAAACAAAAACAAACAAAAAAATTAGTTATTTTAGTTCTTGAAACTCACCTCGGCCGGAGTGCGGAAACCCAGACCAATACACCGATGGAAGCGTGTCTTTTTCTTTAAATTATTTGGTTTGCGACGTATCACAGGCACCGGAAATTGTTTACGAAAAGCACGCTCCGTTTGCTACATTTAAATTTTTTAATTACACACGAAAAGGCACAAAATATTATAGGTTATTGTGATCATAAAGGTGTTAAAATAAGTGACTAACTATTGGTTTCTTATCGGTATAGATATTTTAACACAATACCAATAATTTTAATGAAGAACCATAGCAAAGGTAAAAAAAATAAATTATATTTTTAATTATTTTCTTTAAATTTATTCTTTTCCTCGTGGTGTTTTTACTAGCCGATATGTCACAACAGCCACTTTAGTATCACGGTTTCTACATTTTCATTAATTATTTTTACACCATCGATAGCAGAATCTATTACATTCTTAACAAATATTCATTATTTTATAAAATTATTACATTTTGTGCACTTTTTGTGGGTTGTTCTTAACAATTTTAATCGCGTCTTACCTGATCAGCCATATTGATGTAGAAGGAAAGAGCACTAGCATGCAAAGGAAGTAGAAGTAGCGAGTAAAAAGGGAAATTTTTAAAAATAGGAAATTTTATAACACTTGTAAATGAAGTTAGCTGCAATTTGGAATGAATGTAATTGCCAACTATGTATTACTAGATGGCGCAGTTTTAGTTTCGACAACCATTCAATTGAATTTCTACAAGTGAACATAAATATAGTACATTTGGAATGCAGATATTAAGATACTCAGTATTGTTTGAAAAAAGATGCAAAACAAATTTGAGGAATATGTTCCAGTAACTATTTAACTAGAAACAAGGCTTCCATTCACTTTTTTGAAAATACAAAAAATTATTTACAAGATTTAAAATTACGCGATAATTTAAAAATATATGGCTTTCAAAAATAAAAAATTAAACAAAAATATGTACTTATGTATATGAACTGTTAATTGTACTTTAAAATAAAAAATACACTATCGATTTCGATACATATTTTTGCAAAATTCAGCAAGATAATAAAAGAAATTTAATAACAAAATTTTCTTGTATATTTATTTTTTGTTGTTAAAATATTTATATTTTTTATTATTAAAATAAAAACTAAAGGAGATTTGTTTACAACAACATTAAAATTAATGAAAAGTAAAGCTTGTGACTCACAAAAGTGTTCTATTAAGAGTTAACTCATCTAATATGGCAACTATGATGAAAGCGTTCCAACAAAATTTATAAAATACTTTTAATTTTGAATAAATGCAAAATAACAGATAGTAAAGGGTAATAACAACAAATTACTTAAAAGCTGTTAAAACGTGACTAAAACAAATTCTCCAGAAATAAATTATAAACGAAAACGATAGTTGACTCGTTCCAAATATTGTTGAATCATGAAATCGTGCCACAACACAAATTTGTTCAATTGGCTTATAATTTTATGTGACATTATTTATAGAAATTTGAATTATTAGCCTTTAATAAACAACAACAAGTTCTCCTGAACAAAGTCTTGTAATATTTCTTTATAGTTATATACCTACTAAAACTTTGTGCAAACAAAAGGAATTGGTGAAATAAAATTTAAAGGTTTCATATAATTCTTCCTTATGTTGTATAAATATGCTAACTAGTTTTTCTTTCTGTTCTAAACAAAAACTGGAATCAGTTTTAATTGTTCGTTTGTTTGCACGAGTGATTTCTGAAAATTTTAAATAACTACTATTTATTGAGATTTTTTAATAGCTGCTTTTTGTTTAGAGGATTTAGCCGGTAGTGGATTCTCTACACACTGCTTGTACAAGTTATTGAGGCCAAATGCTGCTCTAACATTGTCCAAAGAAAAGAAAAATTTCTGCAATTTGCCTTTGGTATCGGCAACAGGGCGACGATCGACTTCTTTCCCATTTTGGAATAGTACAACACTTGGTAGTTGGCGAGATAAACTACTATCTGAAATGCGATATTTTTGAGCCATTTCCGGAAAGCGTCCAATATCGATTTTTCCAAATCTTAAATTCTCCAAATTGTATTCCGCCGACAGTTCGGCGAATATAGGAGCAAAATTTACACAGCTGGGATTCCATACCGTATAGAAGCAAATCAACCAATTAATACGTTTGTCACGGGCTAGTTCATCTTCAAAGGACTGAGAAGTCCGGAAATATGTTATATTTTCTGGTCCCTTGTACGTTGGTTCAGGCAGCAGCATTCCAACAAACACGCACAGCAGTAAATATCCTAATCCAAAACGAAAATCACTGTAGGCCCATAATATAACGTTTGCTACCTTCGTATACAAAAATGACGATGATAAGTAGTTAATCATAGTAACACTGCCAGTCTTTCGACTTCTTATCATTATTACAATTAGCAGGAAGAAAAGGATTTCTGTTTCTCGGCTGTCAAGTTCACACGAATCTTCATCACTGCGTTGGGTAAAAATCCGTGTACAAATGGGCTTTGTCTTTTTGCCTATAATATAGAACAGGGCCATTAAAATATTAACCCAATAATAGGGTTTAGCCAGCAGACGTAATTGTTTTTTCATCGTCATTTTGTTAAGTTTGTGTTTTATTCACTTAAATTTCCTTTAGTAATTCATAGATTTGTGTTAATTATTATTTTACACTAATGGCAGCCTCTTGTGTGCGTTTTTTAATTAATTAACAGTTTCCGTTTTATTAATAAGTTTGTTAAAAGTAAACTTCTTACGTCTTTATAAATAAATGTAATGAATCTCTGTGACAAAAGAAAATCAACTGAAGAATAGATGGTGGTGCAAATATGAGAGGAAGTTGTTATTATTCTCTTAATATTTTTATTGTCAAAACTTCTCAACCTACCTACATAAAAGATGAGGGAAAAATATTTGACATCTTGACGTTTTTAATAATTTCCTTTCTTTCTTTGGTACTTGTTTCTTTTAATAGCTGACAGTTAATTGAACCCGATAATTCAGTGTTTCAATTTCTTCCAAATGTCAGGGTGGTAAGTCATTCAATTGAAATTAAAAAAAAAAATCCCTAGCAAACACAACTTAATGCAAATTTCAGCCAATGCGACCTTGTATGTGTATAAACAGCATGTTTTATTTTAAAATAAAATTTTATTTTCTGAGAACATCTTTCGGTCATCTGTCTAATTATTGAAAAATTACTGAAAGAAGATAATAAATAATAGATACAAATATTGCTAAATTCTAGTTTGACAACACTTCACAACTTGACAGCACTGTTCAAAGCTTTAGTAAATCTGGTAACGGATGAGTATTTACATACAATAGGCGGAGAACGTGAAAATTATTTGGAACGGTCGATTTTATTACAAGTTTATTATTTATGAAACATGGCTTCATCTGTTCATTGCCAACTATGGATGGGAAGTGTAAGTCTTTAAAGCCTTAATAATTTAAACAGATTGATTTCAAATGCCTAATATTAATTTTAGTTGGAGCCCTATATGACGGAAAACTTTATTATTGCTGCTTTCCGTAAAATGGGTGAAGATCCTACAACGGTACGTCTAATGCGAAACAAATATACGGGTGAACCTGCAGGTTATTGCTTTGTAAATTTCGCCACCGATGATAAAGCAATGGATGCTATGCACAAACTTAACGGCAAACCTATACCAGGCACAAATCCGATTATACGTTTTCGTTTAAACAGTGCCAGTAATTCTTACAAATTGCCCGGCAACGAAAGAGAGTTCAGCGTTTGGGTTGGAGATCTTAGTTCAGATGTAGATGATTACCAGTTGTATAAAGCATTTTCATCTAAATACACCTCAATTAAAACTGCTAAAGTTATTTTGGATGGTTCAGGCTTTTCCAAAGGATATGGGTTTGTACGTTTTGGTATTGAAGATGAACAAAAGTCCGCCTTATATGACATGAATGGATATATTGGCTTAGGATCGAAACCTATAAAAATATGCAACGCTGTACCGAAACCCAAAAACGAATTGGGAGTAGCCTTGGGTACTTCCAGCAATTACGGTTATGGTAGCTCTAATAGCGTTAGCTCTCCTGCACCAGCCTCTAGTGCAGACTACACACAATATTATGATCCGACCAGTACTTATTGGCAGGGATATAATGCATGGCAAAGTTACTATGATCCCACCGGAGCAACTACAGACGCCAGTACAGCTTATTATCAGCAAAGTATGGCACAGTCACATTCAAATCCCCAAACATTGGCTCAACATGCAGAGGCATGGAGCGCTCAACGTAGTGCCCAGTATGAACAGCAAAATGCTGCTGCATCGGCTTCCTCAAATGGTGGCGTTGCTGTCGAAGAAGAGTATGCTCTAGTTGAGCATAAATACGTATTAGATGTAGAGAAGTTAAACCGAGAAGCTCTCGATTCAGATCGTAATTTGTATGACGCTTTGGAAAGTTCTAAATGGTTGCCCTTGGAACAGTTGGAAGCATATTAACAGTTTCCAATTCATTAATTGATTTTATCATTTATTATCCTTTGTTTAAAATAATCTAACATAATATTTTCATAAGAATTTAATAAATAATTATTTGTTAAATTCCGTCTATTGTTTATATTTGATGGCATTGCTATAAAGATTTCAGGTCAACTAAAAAAATGTCATTTGTAAAAGGTAAGATGACCATTTGTAAGCTATTGGCCTTTCTGAGGCAGGTGATATATAGACTGAAGTATTTCCGGTATTTATTTAAAATGAATTCTTTTGGAACTTGTATGTATTAAAAAAACATTTCGAAAGTTTCTTGCAATGCGAACTAAACCGTAACAACTTTTTACTATTTAAATATCTCATGAAATTCAGGAGATGAACTGGTAAAAATTTGGTTTTGTTTAGAAAACAGAGAAGCCAATTTTTTTTTTTCGAAAGTCGCCAATAACCACTTTTTGAATTTACAAGAAAAGTAAGAAAATCTAGTTCCTCAAAGCTTCTAATTCCGTTAGAAAACCACATATTCATCGCCATATATTTTCTGAGAAAATACTCTTGTTTCATCATAATCAAAATTCCTGTTTTGATTATTTGCTCTTAACCGTCTGGTAATTTAGGTAATGTGTTGACACTCAAACCTTAAAATTATACACAATGAATAAAACTAATATTTATGGAAATACTGCCTTATTTATTCCAATATTATAGATAGTTAGGGATTTAAGTAAACACTTTTATTTCTCTGGTTTTTACATTTAAATTATATAATTAAGTCTTAGTTAATTTTTGTTTTCGGCAAAGAATAATAAAATATAATAAACTGCTTTAATGATACAATACTAATGTTTTATTTTTGGAAGAGAGGCAGATATCTAAATATGTATATACATGTCTGTTCCAGTTTTTTCCATTTTTATAGAGTTTAAGAACTTGTCATTGTTTTCGTTACTAATAAAAGTATATAAAAAAGTAGAAAATGTATAAAGTAAAATGAAACTTGAGCGAATATATAAGGACGTTGTAACAAAAAATTGCTGAGATATAACATTTATAGGAAATTACATTTTTGCATATTTTTATATGTATGAATTTGGACGATTTGTAAAGTGTTTGGGATAACGTTTAACAACTGTCGAAGAATGTTGTGGAGTTGTGTTAATGACTGCCTGATTATCAGTTGTTGTTGTGCCAGCAAATTCGGCACCTGACAATCATTTAGCTTTCTTAGATTCCTTCTTTTTACTGCTGCTGCTGCTGTTTTCCTTAACTTCCTTCTTTTCAGATTTTTCCTCAGGATGATCCTCGTAGCTAAATTGAAAAAATTAGAATGAAACAAAGAATTTCAAGTTTTGTTTCCAATTCCAAATACATACGCAAACAGTGTTTTTATTTCGCCACGTACAAGAGCCACCAACAACGGGGTTCCCATGCAGGCTGGCACCAAATATAACAAAGCAGGTTGTGCGTGTTTAAATACATGCATAACGAAAATTGTTGCCATTAGACCCAGAAAATAAGCTATTAATGTTGAATAGAAATAGATGCGGTTCTTGCGCTTAGTGCTGTGGTCAAATCGCAATAACAAGGCGATGAAAATTCCAGGTATAACAATGTCTCCCAAGCCCAACATCGCAAAGTTGGAGGCATTTAAGCCGTTTGTGAGTAAATCTTGTGGAAAGACTAGTTTAATGGGGGCTTCGAAACTTCTGGCAACCGTCACCATAACATTTGTTCCAAACACCCAAAAGATGTCGTAGAAGAAGAGACCACTTAACAAAATACAGCCAGTAACAATATTATTCAAATGCAACATTTCAACACCATTCACAGCGAATGCCAATCCAAACATGTTGTTGGCAATCCAGTGTTTCTTAAATAAATACCATACGCCGATCGCCGCAGATATGATTAGGCACACTATGTCATGTGTGCTGAATTTATAGTTGATAATGTCTTCTTTATTTTTACCTTCACCGCGAGTGAAATGTATATGGAATGGTATTTTCGGTACAGCCGCCGGCATCAGGGAGTTTGCGATAGGGCTCAACAAATGAGCCAAAGCAATCACACCCAAAACAAAGAAATATCCTGTCAATAACATATTAATGTGGTCTTTGGAGGAAATTTTGAAAATTATATATAGACTGAATAAAGCCACAGAAGCTACAATTGGGAAAAACATAGCGTCTGTTGCAGTCATCGTATCAGCTTTCTCGCCACTTACCTATAAAATAAACAAAACAAAAGTATATATTAGAAAAAATGCGTTTTCAATTTTGTACAATCAAAAAGTGTGTAACGAAATTAAAAAATGAGAACTAATAATAAACAAATTTAACGAAAGCACAAATTTCGAACTTTATTTTTAATAATATCTTAGTACCAATGGCTGAACAAACAAACAAATATAAGTGTGTGAGGACGTATTAGTTCCTGCCTACTGATTATTCCGAAGCCTTTGATCAACTGAATCGTACCCTATTGACAACCAAACTAAACCGCAAGAATGGTTTTTCTACACTGCTTACCCTTTAAATTGGTTACGTTAAAGTTTGTTCTTTTAATAAAATCGTCTTGGATGCAAGAAATTTTAGATCGCAATACTATTGGTACAACTGAAGTATTTTGGCCAACAATAAATATTATATTTTTTGGATTGCTATGCCAATTTTTTTTGTCTCCAAAAATCAGCATACAATATACAACACTGGAAGGACCAAATATTTTAAGTACATATGTATGTAGGTACATACTTGAAGTGATATTTTCATGTATGCTTAAAAAATAGATTATTTTCTGGACTGTTTTTTTCTCCCTTTATAAATAGGATATATTTACTTACTTTTTTTGCTTTGTGCAATTTGACGGAACGTATTGAACCAAAAACAATTGGTAACATAGCCATGATGACGAGACTTCCATATGCCACGGCAATACCTTCGGGAGTCGAGGGAACTTTTTTTGCATTTGTTATAGTTTCAGTTGCATTTTCAACAGCCGATGCTATACCATCTTTGGCAGCTTCCACAATTTTTTCAACCACCTCTTCAGACATCTTTTGTTTATTTTTATTTGAGTGTGCGTTCTACTTACTAATATTTTCCAAAAATATTACAATTTTCCACGATTTCTTTTAAGAAACAGGGAAATTTGTAAAAAAGAAATTAATGACACGCACTCAATTACAGAAAGTCGTCAAAGTGACAAAAAGTATTTTACATCACTTTGAGAGAACGAAAATAAGCCAGCAAAACTGCTTTATCGTATCTTATGAAAGTTGACGTGTCAGTACTCGGTTTGTAACAAGTTGTATATTCTGGTGCAGGTGGCAACTCAAAGTACATACACATACATCAGGTATATGCAGCCTGACAAGAAATACAACAGTGCAGAAACAACAGACATTTTGTTAATGAAAACAAATTTACTTATGACATTTTGTTGTTGTTTGCTAAGCAACTTTAAAATTTTAAAAATGCTATGAAATTCCATAATAAATCGGTTCATGCTAATGTCAATTTTTTTGTGGTAATTTGCACACTCTTTATCTTTTTGTTCTTAAAACGATCATAAATTTTCATTGTTTTAATTTTTGCTTGAAAAAATATTATTATCTTAAAAAGAAAAGTCTGTATATAAGCAAATTTAATGATAAATAAATTGCTAAATAGTTTACTGCTACAATTATTGAATTAGAAATTTGATGTCCTATTATAAAATGGAACTGCACTACCTACTCAAGCAGAGAATACTACAGCCAACTTCATTAACAACACTAAACAGATTGTCATTCCCGGCTAGAGAAAAAAATCTAAAAGAAGTATTTTTGTATTTGTTGAAATTCTGCATAAAAATAAGTAAAAATGGAAACAATTTTGGGAATACGTGGTCCTGACTTCGTAATGCTATGTGCCGATACAACACAGGCTCGTTCTATTATTGTTATGAAGGAAGGTGAGGTTCTTGTAAATGCAATAATGACTTAACAAAAAAAATATTTTGCCCCTTGTTTGTTGCAGACGAAAATAAAATACACAAAATTTCGGATAATTTAATGATAGCAACAATTGGTGAATCTGGTGACACGGTACAATTTACGGAATTTATTTCCAAAAATATTGCTTTGTATAAAATGCGCAATGGCTATGATCTAAGTCCAAAATGTGCAGCGCATTTTACGCGTAAAAATTTGGCTGATTATTTAAGATCACGTAGTCCTTACCAAGTTAATATGTTTGTGGCTGGGTAAGTGTATAAATATGGATATAATGATTAACTAGTTATTAAGAATAATACATGATATACTTTTAGTTATGACCCAAAGGAAGGTCCGGAATTACATTACATCGACTATTTAGCTAATGCCAAATCTGTCAAGTACGCTGGTCAGGGATACGGTGGCATGTTTTGTGCAAGTATATTTGATAGGTACTATCATGAAAAAATTACTCAAGAGGAAGCTTATGATGTACTCAAAAAATGTATTGTGGAGATACAAAAACGTTTGGTTATCAACCTGCCCAAGTTCAACGTAGCCGTAGTTGATAAAGATGGTATTAAGGAGCTACCTTATATAACTTCACAAAATCTTATTGGATATAAGCCTTAGATCACACTCAACACTTAAATAAAAAGCATTTAAAATGCTTGTTTCCAAGTTTTCATTTTTGGGTTTAACAATGGAAAATTTTTATTACAAATTAATAAAATAAAATGCCTGAATTAAGACTATTTACACTTTTAACGTGTTGTCAATTTCCTTTGGCCAATCCATATCTATAGCCATAACATCTAAAGCCATAATGTCTACCGGCTGTCCAATTATAGAGGATATTGATGGCGATGTCCTACCAAATTCTCCATGAACGAGTTCCTTAATATAAGTACCAGCCTGACTTACTATGTCTAGTATTAAAATTTTAGGATTTTCTCGCTGTACTCTGGCTTTAATCTGATAAATCATCCGAGGACGAGTGTGCAAAGGTCTCCGATGTAAAACTCTTATTGGAGTTTTTTGTTTAATTTCAAAACTCTCAGATATGTTTAACATTTTTAAAATTTTGGAAGAAGCAGGTTGCTGTAAAATACAAAGAGCACGATAATATTTCTTTTTCTGTTCTTCACCCGACTTGATGTTCACTAATTCTTCACGTTTAACCATCTGCAAATTGCAAACAGATAACTTTTGGGATTTTTCTATTCTCTGTTCCATTTGACTGGCTTCGAGGGGCTTAAGAGTAATTCGAAATGAGTTCGGTATTTCTAAAACAAACGGCCTTCCTTTACCCAAGCAGCGAACATCAACGTCCTCACGACCACTTGACATGAAAATTACTTTGTATGGATCCTTGCTGTAAAAAAGCTTTGCATTAAACAACAAATACAAATGAGGTACAAAGAAAAACATACCAAAAATGTGGTGTCACAACTCTCATTATAATTTCTTCTATACTGTCCTCCATAACTCTTTTCCCGTTTAGTACCCACGGAGTGTGAGATAGTTCACGTGAAATTTTTCGATATCGACCAGCTACAAATACCGTTGGACCCGTTAAATCTATAGATTCTAATGTTAAATGGGTAGAAGCAATCGAAGGTGGTACGGGAAAAAATTCGTTGAACACTTCAGCTTTAACTCTTTTTGGAATATACTGTTTTTCCAAAACTCCTCTTGATATTACTTGTCTTTTAGCATTTGGTCGTGTGGGGAAAACTTTTTCATGTAATAATTTAAGCTTCTCGACATCTTCCATCTCTTGCATATGTGATACTTGTATATTTATCATAATGCCATTAGCGTTATAATCCTTTTCTAATTCTTCACAGACGATCGGATTAATAATAAGTTTAACAGCTTCTTTTAAAGGAACATCTAGCGCCTTCTCCTTATCAATCCTATCTCCAAATTTTTTTATTAACGCGTACCACATCGATAACTGACGTATTTGCACAAGCATAGGCATACTTATTGCCACTACAATTTCATTACATTCAAACTTTTGTATGTCTGTTTTTAATATACCTTCAATTAATTTAGTTTGAAAGTCTTTTGAAAATAACCCTATACAGCAAGGACATACTGACAACTTTTGTTTCTTCGCAGCCCGTTCCTCAGAACAATCATTGATGTCTTCAAACTTTACTTTTAGCTACATACATATAAAGTAAATTATTTTATATTATTTCTTTTTAAATTCCAATTCTACCTTATCAAAACTCTCCTTTAAGTCCCTATATTCGTCACCGCGAGCTTTTAAATATCTTAACTGACATATTTGACAAACCCCGCAATCTTTCAAATAATCCACTAGTTGTTGATTAAACATTATAGTTATTTAAGCAGGTAAATATATAATGCTATTTGCAAGGTATTGTTTTTTATTTCTGCTTTTTAACACGTGAAGGATTGACAATGTAAACAAAATTTTGACAATTATCGGTAAAACAGTCTCCATTGGTTTTGTACTGACTATTAACAGCTGACATAGTACTTTTTTAAGCAAGTGATAAATAGAAGTTTTGTTGTACTGAACTGAACCGCACTAAATATTATACTTATATTTTCACAAACAATTTTAATAAAAGGAAAAAAAAGTAAGTTGTGCATTTCAAAGGAGCTTAATAAGCTATATAAAACCGTAAGTATGCAGCCTGTGGAAATAAATAAAACTGCATATAATAATTGCGGATGAGATTTTCTCGATTGTTGTTACGTCATTAAAATGATTTGATAGCATTGAAACTATTTTGTTTAGAAATTTTGTTAATTAAGCTCCTAATTCTAGAATCACCATGCCTATCACTCCATTCTTTCTCTCGCCCTTTACCGATTTAACCGGGAGTCTGATTAATCACCAAACTTATGATAAATGCGGAGAGCTAGAAATGAATATGATGGATTGCTTAGAGGCTTATGGTGCTGAAAAAGGAAAAAGGATGTGCCAAGATTTAATTGATGACTTCAATGAATGCTTTACCATGCAAAAACAAATGCTGCGTTTCAGGGTAAGCAGTTTAAAGATTTGTGTAAAGTTAACGTATTTTCCATATATGTATATTCCATAAAAAAAGTTTTAACTTTTATGATCTTCTATACCCTTCCGAAAGTTGCGTAAAATTTATTATATATTACTTTTCTTTTTTTGTTGCACGCCTTTATATAAAATATTTTTTCAACCAAAAATTAAAACAAGATTTATGATCGATTTAATAACTAAAAGTTAGGGAGTGTACAAATTCCCACCAAAAACTTGACATTACCATGAATATGAACCGATTTGAATTTATTATATATGTTGTGCAGTTTCCCCAGTCTATAAACATGTATCTCAAGAAGACTCAAGTTTTGTTTATTGAATGTTTATAAGTTTTTTATTACAATTCTGGCTAATATACTTTATTAAATCATTTGTTGAGTTTGTCCCTTCCTATTTATTCTCTGCAATGCCAATTAGTGCTAAATATATTTTGTTGAAGCATATGCTAACTCGTCATTTGATGTACTCCGACGTTTATTTTTTTAAGTTTTACAAACGTAAAATAAACCAATTTTATTTTTCTCAAGTAAACTTTTTTAAAATAATTCTTAATGTAAAATCGTTTGTAAGATTAATCACAATTTTCCATAGCTTTAACTGCAAGATAATTTAATTTACACACTAAAGCGTAAAAATATACTCTATTACCTTTTGTCTTTATATACAATAAGTTCTTTATATATTTTTTATTTCCAGGCTATGCGCAAAGAACGTATGAGGCAATATTGGAGTGGCGAACGTAAAAAGGAAGAACTCTATGCTGAACCTCCAAAGGTTGATGCCTATTAATTAACAAATTTTTCAGATTAAACTATAGAAGAAAACATTAAAAAACAAAAGTATAATTATTCTCACTGTCTATGATATTAAATTCGAACTTGAGTTTTACATATTTGTTCTTATAACTATAATTGAAACCTGCAATATATCAAAGGAAAGCCGTGATTCGTTTTTAGTTTCAAAAATACCAAAACTTTAAAATTTTTCTGTTTCCCGACACAATCTTCTTTCGTTAATTCCGTTGACGTTTTAATTTTGTAAATTCAGAAAATACACAAGTTAATATATGCCCTGAAATATAACCCATAATTGTGTTGTTAAAAGAAAATAGTTTTTGTATCCTAGGTATACTTTTTTCAAAATGGAAATTATATCAGTTATCTATAGATCTGATATTTCGGAACTGTCTTACCGACATATTTTTTTTTTGGCATTTTCATTGCTGATTTGGCTGCACTGCTTCTTATCAAAACTATTATGACAAGAGACAATTTGTTGTATTTACGGTGTTTGTATGGGAGATTTTTTTTTCCAAATTTTTAATACAAGTTGTCTGCTGATTATTAAATGAACGTAATTAAAAATATATAGCGGAAACTTTGAAAATCGTGTATATTGTATGTTCTCTCAACAATTGATAAATTTTTGTTAAAAAACGTCTTAAAGTTTTGATTAAACACCAATTTGACAAAATAGTTCCACAACATTAAAAAAATAATGAATTACATGACGCAAAAAATAAATTCGTATAAATAAATTAAAAAACACTTAAATACCTTGCTGAGCAATTAAAGTAGCAGAACATAATTTGTGAACCGCCACCACCGACCTTCAGGCAACCTTCATCACTACTGCTATCATCGAACTGAAACATATTTGTACATACATATGTATATATGTATGTACATATATACATATTTTGCAACCAGCAGCACCGAATGGACAACCGTGTTCACGCGTGTAATCAATTCCTTACATGATAGGCTTGATAAATATTTGTGCATGTTTTCAAAGGGGTGGCTTCAAGAACAATTTCTTTTTAACTTCAGCCATCTACATCAGATTTTTCCCACCACCAGTGGCTGCTAAGTAACGTAAAATAAACAAACTTCATTCAAAAGGAATTTTCTTTGTTGTTGCTAAATGATAAGAACAAAAACAAAAATATTATGACTCTAACTTAAAGCAATCAGTCAGAACTCAGCTTTTGGATTGTTAACATTAAGAATATTGAATATAATAATTTGAATAACAAAATTGCTTCAAAACTATTGCCAGTTGAGAAACGGTATCAATTGTGTTCGAGTGCCCGTTGACCCAGTGATATACATACATACATATAATGTTACTTTTGTTACCTCTGTGATGGAGTTTTAAATAATATTTTTACTAAAGTTGGCGGTTTGTGTCCATAAAACATTTTTGTTTTGAAAGATGTTAATTTTTTCTAAATCAATTTTGAAATTTGGTTTGTAGAGTAGATTTATTTGTTTGTATAAAACTAAACGCAATTTAACAATTGAGTTTTGTATAAAATATGCAAAAGTAAGAGAGAAATTGTTTTAAGCAAATTTTTGATTTAATTACTTTTGATTCTTGTAATTAAATTTACTACAATATATTATAGTATTTTTCATAGTTTCAATAAAGATCATTAGAAACTTTAGAGATAAAGATGAGATATATGTAACTATTACATTCATAACTGCAGAAATCCAAAATTTTATTTTTCATAAAAGTTACAAAATCTATATACATATGTACATACCTACATACAAACATATGTATGTATTTTTATATCTATCCAGATAACATAAAGACATTTCCCTCAACTAAAACCACAAAACCAACAACTTTTTTATACTTAATAGATTTTACTTAATAGTTTTTATTATATGTAAAAAGGCAAAAAATACCTACATATGTATGTATGTATATTTCTCAGTTGTGTTATTTACATACGTACATACATTACGATCTCATATCTTAATAAAAGAAATTTAGCGTAAGAGCTTATTATTATTTTTTTTAATGGTAATTTGAACAAAATTTGTATTACGATAGTTTGTGTTCGGTGATCAAAAAAAAACTTTTAAAATCCGGCAATTTATGAAATGTTTGCGGCCATGAATGAACAAATGAAAAACTTCCGTTGCCTTCCTCATTTTCAGAATTGTGAAAAACAGTTAAAAAATAATAAAGATATTGCTGTTGACGACTATGTTGCAAATATTTAATCACTATATGCTACTTGCTACATTTTATGACTCATTTGTTCTATTGATAACGAATTCATGCTATTGAAAGAATGCGGCTCATTATCAATGTATTTTTAATAGCATTTAAGTGCTATTGTCATGGTCACAACATACAATATGCATATTTGAACTAGTGTGCATTTAGAGAACATTTTCTTAACAGCGTTGCCACTTTCTGCATAATTACACAAAGCTGCGCTTTTAAATTGTTGTAAAATTTTAAAAATACAACTTCAAGTTGTTCAATATATGTACATACATATGTACGTACATATATATAAAAAATTTATTTGAACAAATTTTAATTTAAGTAAATTATTTGTTTGGAAATTTCGAAAGTATTATTTTTATGTTGCTTAATATTTCACAAAAAACATCAAAAACATAACAAGTGTAAATAAATTTCTTTCAATAGATTCTATTGTATAATTGCCTGCGTTACGACAACAATTGTTTTCTCTTCAAAATATTGTTTTTCACAACGACTGACTGATTGCCTGATATATACATATGTAGCAATAATACATACATATCGCACCCTAAATACAAAAGGGTCACAACTCAAAATTCTAAAATTTTCAGGAGAGACAAAAAACTGTTTATGTTCATCGTGCAGAAGAAATACATTTAACATAACTGTATTTTTCCAGTTAAAGAAGATAGTGATGTGAAAGAAATTTTTGCAGTAGTTAGAGAAAAAAGTCAGGAAAATTTTGAGTTGTGCCCCTTTTGTATTTAGGGTGCGATATGTATGTATGTATGTATGTATGTATTTTTTTGAAGTAAAGGAAAAATTGTCCAAAAATTATTGCGTATTTATGGGTAAAACAATTTGTAAACAAAATTGTGCAACTATTTATTTATAAAACATGTACTTGAGATGTGAAGAAGTGCACAACACAAACAATTTAAATACACATTGAAGCAATTAATTCAATTCCCATATATTATTGGAAATATTTACTAACAAAACGTAATAAAAATAGAAGCGCATAAAACTATATTGAGAGATGCCATAGTTGGGAAAACCATAAACGTATAAAACGTTTTTGTTTCTTTTCGTTTCGTCTTGCTAAGAGAGGTTCTCGTTCATATCATATCCATGCAAAATTACATGCCATTGAAAAATTAATATACATACATACATATAGTAAATATCTACATTTCGGGGACAGACAGTTTAATCGCGATCGATTTTGATACGCTGGTTGGTTCTGGCAGTAAATCAGTTTTGTTTTCGTTTTTTCAGAACTTGAGCGACCGTAAACGTTCGCCATGTGAAAACTATAATATCTCTCTCAGTTTCAAATTTGATAAGTTGATAAAATTAGAATCAGGTATTTATTTGATTATTTGGGACACAAAGTAAAAGCCAAAAAGACATAGTTCGTGCACGGGCTAGTTTTCAGCGCTTTTTCCACATTTATTTGTGTCAAACTTGCCCAATTAATAGCGACGAGAAGATAACTTCTTACCATCTTCTTCCATTCTTTTCTTGGACGAAACGATTTAGGTCGAACGATTGGAGAGTTTAAAAAATACCTACGCCAATTTTGTGCTAGATTAATGAATAAGCGCACTTGATGTCTTTAATCTATTACAGAAGTTGTCTACTAAATGGCTGAAAAGACTGTTGCCGCAGCCACGGTTGCTTGAGTCCAAAGGACTCCACTCCAACGCCATTTTTGTAATACTGTCCGGTTTCTTTCTCAGTGTATGACCGCTTCAGCCCACATTTTTTCTTTGTGACCTGCTTCTGTATGGGTTCCTCCTCTGTAAGAGTCCAGAGATCTGCGTTGCTGATAGTATTGGACCAGAATATTATACATATAATTCTTAGGCATTTGTTGATGAATACCTGAAGTTTTTGTGTGATGGTGTTTCATACAAGCCAAATTTCGCTACTATATATATAGTAACGTCGACTTTATACAAGTGTTGAATATTCTTAGCTTGGTACGCCTAGAATACGGTATGTAGTCGCCCGAATACTGCTCTCGCTCGGTTGAGTCTGGTATCTATGTACGGCTGTTTCTGCGTTGCCATTTGTTGTCATATTGCTACCCAGATAGCAAAAAATATAGACGTAGAGTAGACAAATGTCATCTGCATAGTCCAAATCCTCGAGTTGGTGTGGGGTACTCTTTTGCAACTCAATGCTTTCCATAAAGCGGTACGTTTGATGGTGGTCGAACATTGAACAATCTTTAGAATGCCGTACTCGTCTGCATGTACTGTTTGTCAACACCATCAAGTTTATATTTAAAACCAAAGCAAAGCAATTTTGTAGACTTCAAGTGATTTCTTTGGAATATGATGTCAGCTTTAAAATGTTAAAAATTCCATGTGAAATAATGGATAATAAATTAATTATGAGACCACCTGAAAAACTTTGTGTTTATTAATTTGGCGAATTGTATTAACGAATTTATCACTTAAAATCGTGTCACTTATTACCGATAGATAGACTGATAAGGCTCATGTGCATATTCTTGCCTATACATATTTGTACATACAAAAGTATATGGGTATGCGCTTCGTGTTTAACTTTTAGGTCGTTTAACAATTTTCGAGAGCAGAATGATCAGTCATTTTTCGATTGTTCAGTAGGGAACTGTAACGTTTTGGTTGTGGCTAATGAAAAGTTTTCGTTTCTCAATTGAATAAGATTAAATTTTAAGTATTTTTTTTGTTTCAAAGTCTATATGCATACATATATATTTAATAGTATTTAAAACTACATATGTATATATTTCTATTTTATACGCACGTGTTTGATTTGTAGAACACTAAACTTTAAAATTCTTGAACTGAATTAGCAAAAAAAAACTTATAATTAAAGCATTCGTTAACGTTGTGTAAAAAAAAAATAAAAAATATAACTGAAAACATTTGTTGACATTATGAGTGACCGTGAATTAAGTTGCAGCAATACAGCCGGCCAATTTATGGATCGTGGCCGTATGAATCAAAACGGTGTGGTGCAACCTTTACTAACAGGTGAGTAAAAGTGTAATAATAACTTACATGTATAGGTATGTACATGTAGGGGTAAATGCTGCATATTTATCTCTACACATACAAACATACATATGTATGTACAAATTGGCAGTACAAGAATTTTTTAATGGTTCGATTTGAATGAAGTTTTCAAAACTCTGCATACAGAAATATGTATGTATATTTTCATAAAAAAGTTATGCTCTCGAGATTTTAGAATTTGATCAAAGTATTTGCTATATTTCTGTCAGCAAAATATCATTAAATATCAAATATAATTGTGATTAGATTATGGAATATCTTTCAAAACAACTGAGTTTCTTTCATCGGCTTAACGTTATACAAATTAAAAGCAAACAAAAAAAAATACTTGCTGCTAGCCCACTCTAAAAGCTTAACTTAAAAACCTGTGAAAAATATGTTCAAACTCTCATCTTTAAAGTCAATTTTCTTCAAAAAGACAATGAAAACTAAATGAAACACGTTTAACGTTCGATATCGCAAGGGTTTGTTTTGGTTTCATTAGCATTTCATTTTAATTTCAAGCTAAATACTATTTTTTGGCAACAATTTTATTCAAATAAAAGCGATTTCACCGTTATCACGCACTTGAATTGAACCGGCGACAGAACTACGATCGTTATCCGTATCAATTGAACAACCATGAAAAGGGCCTTTGTACATTGACCAAGTTCAATATTTGTACAATATTCAGTAAAATATTAAAGAGTACCTTCCCTAGTATGTACATACATACATATGCATATACATATATCTCATTTTGGGTTTTTATTGCTTATATGTAAGTATGTCATCGGCCATTTACCTTTTGTCTAATTCACATGCACTTTGTTGATGTTCGTCTAATTTTGTGCAACAAAAATGTGTCGCATCACTTTTTCTGTTTTGTTTTTGGTAAAACGTCCACCAAAATAGTTTTCTCTTTTCGTAAATTCATTCAACTTTTTAATTGCAAAAACATTGAATATATCCCAAAAAAAAAACATAAAACAAAAGTTTTAGTGCCGGCGTGCAGTAAAAGGCTTTCCAAAAAACATTATTAACAAATATTTACAATAGATCGAAGAAAAACATAATTTCCATTGAAATATGAAATTGATAACCGTCTTGAAGTTGAGGTTCCATAACAAAGAATTTTTGATAACCCCAATGGCGAGAGCCAAAACCGGTTAAAAATGGTGAAAGTCGGCAATCTTTCGTCTCCTTTAATTTAATAATTTTCTCATATTAATGTCTTATAAAATAAAAAATCTAAAGTTGGTGTCATTTTAAAGACAAGCACAAATCTGTGAGATTTTTGCTGAAAATCTTTTTATGTTACACGGATGTCTGACACCTGTCGCATTAGAGTAAAGATTTAAGTGATTGGCAATCGTGTTTCAATTGTCAGGCATCTTGAATTGTTACTTTCAAAGAATTTTATAAAAATAAAACATATTGAATATTTTTGTATTGAACTGGAACTGAATTCCGTCTTCCCGGAAAATAAAAAACCAAAAATTGTATTTTCTTTGAAGTGCTTTAATTAAGAAACTAAACATTTTTGGCACTTAGTAATTTATATGCGTAAAAAAAATTTAAGATGTTAAATTCCAAAAGGAATGAGCAACAAAATTGAATAAAATTGATCTCAAACAGTGAAAAGAAAAATAATCAAAGTTGAGAAAGGTTGCTTTTAGAATTTCATGAATCCTGTACAAAAGATCGTCTCTAATTAGTGGTTTAACAACCTTTTTAAACCGAATCTAATAATGTCATTCCACTTTGCTTATCATCACTCGTAATAAAACACCAGTGCTTGTTGTACATTTTGTTAAGTACTTGTTATCGAAAAAAAAAAACTTGACTATCATGCCCTGGTATCAGTAAAACAGGCCTTTAAACAGCCACACGTCTGCCTGTATTCAATGTGAATTGAAGCAATTCAATGGGATGCAGTGTCAGAATTCACACTGATTAATGAATGTCACCGAAACAACAGCTTTATTACATTTTTATCTTTGATTATCATTTCACATGTTATTTAGATAATTGTTTGGTTGATTGTTTGAAATTAGTAAACAGTTTAAAAGAAGAATTTGGCGTGTGTTATCAAGCTGTGAAGCTTTTATGATACGTACGAGTACTCGTATAAAGCCACTGACAACAAGATCAGTTCAGATCAAAGTTTTATATGAAACAAGCATATATGTATACGAGTATATGTAGAAATAATCATTATACAAGGATATATGCTGAGACGCTTTTTGAACTTGTGAAAACAATAATTAATTGATCATTAAATGAAACACAATTCGTTGATTTCTTTTATAAATAGGTGGCCTCATTTAAATCCATTGCGGATGAGCAAATCTTAAAGAGATTATAAATAATTGTGTTTCGTAGGTTTTGCAAATTTTTAAGTTTCATTTTATTGAATTATCTTTTGGAAGGGTACGTTGCATAGAATGCATTGACCTCAAATATATGTATGTATGTGTATAAGAAGCCGTTTACACAACACCCCATACAACAGACTTTATATTTGTCCCATTATATATCAAATATTAAATTTTGCCAGCATTATACGGGTCTAAGGATGATTTGTTTACCTTTCCTTCAGTTTTCTGTTGTGCAACAGGCCTTTGATATTAAATATTTTTAAAATTTTATTCACATATATTTTTTGTTAAAATTTTCAGATTTATATCAAATAACAATGGCGTACGCATATTGGAAGTCTGGCAAAACAGACGATCACGCCGTGTTCGATTTGTTTTTTCGCTCAAATCCCTTCCATGGGGAATTTACCATATTTGCTGGCCTCGACGAATGCATGAAGTTCTTGGACAGCTTTCATTACAGTGAAAGTGGTAAGAGATATAATCTTTTGAGTAAATTTCTTTACTTGAATGTTATTGTAATGAAATTATTTTACTTTTTAAGATATTGAATATTTACGTCAAACCTTGCCCGAGGGTACAGAAAATGATTTTTTCGTGTATTTGGGAAATTTGACGGCAAAAGATGTCACACTGTATGCCATTGATGAAGGTACTGTGGCATTTCCCCGGGTGCCAATAATCAAAGTTGAAGGACCCTTAATAATAGTACAATTGTTGGAGACAACTCTTCTCACTCTAGTTAATTATGCAAGGTGAGTTTTGGAAGCAAAATAAAATGTTTCATATTTCAGTTCTATTCGTTTCAGTTTAATGGCCACGAATGCTGCCCGGTATCGCATGGTTGCAGGTAAACACGTAAAATTGTTAGAATTCGGTTTACGACGAGCTCAGGGTCCTGATGGTGGTCTATCTGCTTCTAAATATTCCTATGTCGGTGAGTAGGCAATTTTAATCCCTAGCATTAATACACATTTGCTGTCTTGAAAGCCTTACAAATAAAGAAATATGTACATATGCACATATTTGTATTTCTTTAAACAAACCCAAAATAAAAAAGCTGATGGTAACAAAATACTCGTATCAGTAAAAATTTGTTGATGGCTAATTTTGCGGAGAATAGATTAAAAATTAGTTTTTAAGAGGAGCTGGATAAAAGCAAGAGTATAAGCTTGAGGCATTTAAGCCATGGCAACAGTACGGAACGTTTCATAGGCGACAGGAATTACCTTAAACTTAAACAGTTTATTCCTTTTATTTTAAAATATTGAAAAACTGCTGTTTTTCTTTACGTGACTAGATTGGTCTCAACCTTAAAAAATCATATAGATATTTTTTTAACACTTGAGTCAAATGCATGTTTTAAGTGTCACTTTTTATGATTGACGAGCAAGGTCATGATTAGTCAATAAACAATCATATAATAAATAATACAGAATCAGAAAATTGTTATGTTAAAAAGGATTTGCAGATATTCAAACAGTTTTGCGTGTCATGTTGTTTTGTAGTTTTCAAAACAAACACCTGAAGTTGCCAAAAAAAAGGCATAAATATTATATACGAATATAAAAGGTATCACTTTAAAGAAACACACACACGAGAATGTTTCATTGATTCATGCATCTCAGTTAACATTAACAATTTTGCTTAGTTTTAATTTCAAAACAATTTTGCAAGTCGAAAGGGGGCGTGAAACTAACGGCAAATATGCATGCAATTATTTTATAGAGCTATTAAATGTGAAAATTCGTGGAAAACAATGCTTCGTTTTGTTTTGTAAATTTTTATTAAAATCATTATTTTCCATAAGACGTGTCTGCCAAAATGTTTCAAATGTTTCCTTATACGATGTACACTGTCCCTCCTTCATAACACCTGTTTCCCCTGAAAATATTTATTAACTATTGACATCAAAACGTGAGGGAGGCATAAACTTTTCTTTCGCGTTATATAAAAAAAGAACAAAACTACAAGAGGAATCCATGTAGGTTGGTGAACGTGCGGATTTTTAACATATTACTTAAAAAGTTCTTCTATTTGTTTGTTTTTGTTTCTAGTACCATTTTGTACCAGGTTAAAATTGCTTCCTTCGTGCTTATTGTATTTATTTTAATGATTGCGCAAATGTTTTCGCTTGAAACTAACACGTCGTAAATTATACGTTGCAAGCTCTTGTTGCTACGTTGTTGCATTGCGAGTATTAACGTTTTTCACTAGGAGTTCCAATAGTTCAACAAAATGAAATAAAGTTTGTTATGGAATTTCCATTCATTTCGTATTAAAAAGTTTTAATTTTGTTTTTAATTGCTCAGCCCATTAATATGATTAGTTTTTGTTTAATTGGCATCTAGTTGAACATACATACATACATATTTTAGGTGTTACGTCCGAATGCAGTGCAGTAGGAACTGTCATAATATTGTCTGACAAAATTAATTGCAATATTTTTGTTAATAGGTGGTTTTGATGGTACCTCAAACGTCCTAGCTGGAAAGCTTTTCAATATTCCCGTCAAAGGTACTCACGCTCATGCCTACATAACCTCATTTTCCGGCATCGGTGAACTTAAAACAAGACTTCTGAAGCATAAAACAACCGGTAAGTGCGATTCGATTTAAATAATTAATTAATTTTTTCTCTTAACTGGTACAATTTCTCTCGCAAAGGTGTGGCAGGGGATCTACTGGAGTATGCCGTTAAACATCGCCAGTCCCTTGCTTCAGTTTTGGACGTGTCAATGGAAGAATCATCTGAGGGAGAATTAGCAGCCATGGTTTCCTATGCGATAGCATTTCCTGACGGTTTTATGGCCTTAGTCGATACGTATGATGTTAAGAGGTATTTCGCTTTTAGGCAAATTCTCTCGGAACAATAAAAAAATCATTTCTATTTGCGCCATTTTCTTAAATACTAACTTTGAACAGATCTTTAGACTTACAACAGCACAAAAAATCAAGTATTGAACAGTATGATAAACACTTGTCTTGTCCCATCAGTGTTTTAGTTCTCTAGATTTATTTGTATTTCAGTTGAATTTTATAAAAAATGTTTCTTATTTAAAACTCTTAACAGCCCTAAAAGCAAAACTCAAGTATTAGAGCATACAAAGTCATATAATAATGCTAAAATTTCGCCCAGTGATATGAAAAGCAAAAATTCCTTAAGTACTAAAAAGCAACAAAAAAATGGTTTTACAAAATCTTCTGAAACCAATGGAAAATTAGCAACACAACACAGCAATAAGAATCAAGCAAACGGAAAACTGCTTTCAAACAATGGCCACGTGGCAGCGAACGGCTGGCATGAGAACGGTACTAATGCCAGCAATATTCCAAGTACTATTTGCAACAAATCTACTTCTGCTACTACGAATAAAAAACCTTTAGGGGACGTTTATTCATTATCATCATCATCGTCATTTATAGCTTCACAAGCTTATCTGCCAAAATACGTCGAGAAGTCATTCAGGTAATTTTCTGTACTTTTTATCTTTCAGTCTTAATTGGTTCTATTGCTATCCTATTGGCCATCCATACCTTCATATGTGCTTTAGTTTTTCAGTGTTCATCTAAAACTTACTAAAAATTTTCATATTTTTCATAAGTTGTCTGGAATTTCTATTGCATGCTTTTGTGAATTTATTTATTGAACGCTGTATTTCTTTGAGTGTAACCAACTTAATACAATATCATGATGTTTTGTGTTATTTGTGTTACCTAAGTTTCTTTATTACATATTTTAATTACTATAACACAATAGAAATGGCTTTAAAATGGAAACAAAACTGAAAATGAAATATTTCATTACATTATTAAAAGGCGATAATCTAAGGCCAACTAGCTTGGCCAACGCAGTAGAGTGATGGTTGGCACCGAAGGCTTATTTCTAAATACAACTTTTATGTTCGAACTTTTATGAAAAAAGCAACTTTATTAAAACTTAACGCTTATTTTTAAAAAAATTTTACAGTTTTGTTTCATATATTAAAAATCCATTTCCTGAAGTTATCGTTTTGAATGATTTTGGTTAAACGTTTTGTTTTATGCACATTTTAAATTTTCTTCCAAAACAAAAAGATCAATTGGTCAACTCTACAATTATTGGCTTTCCAAAACAACACAAAACGAGGTGATAAATTGTTTTGCTTAAATTGTTTCTGCTTTTTTGTGTTAGAAATAAATTTAGTTCTTCTGAAGCCTAAATAATTTTAAAAGGCAAGAAATTCTAAATTCGATTTCTACCACATAAGTTTATTTATTTTAATTTTTGTTGCTGTTAAATATAAAAAAGGTAAACATTTATTTAGTATGTTTTCATTTGTATCGTTTTTAGTTATTCGCCCACTCTGAGAATTTTAAACTTCCGGAAATATTTTCCAACCGAACAAAAAATTAAATAATTTTAAAAGAATGTTCAGTACTCGATTAATCGTAATCTTTAATAGTATTTAATATAAAATTTGTGCTAAAAAAATTTCTTAATCGGGGAAATTTTCAGCTTTAAAGTAATTAAAATATTGTAAAGATTTTTTTGTGCATAATACTAAGTAAAAAGTTTATTGGTGTTACGGTTTTTATTTTAAAAATGTCCATAGATTTTTCTGCAATTAAACTTTTCTAGTTGGGAAATCGTAATGCTATATTATTACAGTTTCAGTATTAAACAATTTTTGTAGGATCATAAACTGAAAGACGTTTTTTAGGCTTTTATTCAAAGATGATACGCAATAAAAATTTCTCAGCGAGGGATGTTTTCTATTGCAGAACTTTGAGTTGGATTAACTCTATTAAACATTTATACTGCTTAAGATTTTCCGTCAAGAAAAATTTCTATTTTTGTGGCGTTTAAAGTATTTTCTACAACCTACATATGTATGTATATGTATGTATGTGCATACATACATACATATGTACATATGTATGCTCATAGCATGAGCTCTGAAAATACGATGTTTAAACAAGCTCTTCGGCTTAAATTCTTTATCGTGGGATAGGCAACAAACTTTTAACTGACATTTTACTTTAATTTATTATATGTACATATTTAATTTAAATTCTTTGCCTCTGTTATTGTTTTTCTTCCCCGCTTTCTGGAAGTCTTTTTATTGGCTTTACTATTGTTGTTTATTTATTTCCTTTGCAATATAATTTGTATTTTCTCTCTTTTAACTGGAAGACTCTCAATAACAAATTCATAAAAAGAAACCGTTTTTCATGCTCGCTCTTTTCATCGCCTAACAAAAAAATATGCAAAAATAATGAAATTTATAACAATCAAAAACAAAAATCAGAAAAAAATCTAAAATATGACTTCCCGGCACTATTTTGGCAGAGGTACGTAAAACATCTATTTTAATCAAACCACATTCCATATTTATTCATTTTAAATCTAAAACTACATACATATATAATTTTAAATGATATGTGTGTTAATTTATTTGTATTAATTGCTGAATTGTCTTTGTCTTTAGTTTGTTAAAGAATACAATACATTCATACTTACATATTTAATTAATTGATTTTGTTTGTAGCCTTTATTACAAAGGACAGATATTAAAAGAAAAATGAAGTAAATTTGAGATTTTTCAAGCACAAAATACAAACAAATATTTTCAGTGTTAGAATTTTTATATTTAAATTTTTATTTTCAAAAATTACATCAAATGGTCCGAGAGATGTCACTGCATGGCTTTTGTAAAACATTTTAGCTGCAGTTTTGCTATTGTATATTCTATCGTTTAACTTCTTGAAGCAATACTTTTAATTTCCTTTCCTAGTGCAAACAATTTAATTGGTACTTCGTATCAGGCTTAAATGCAATCTCTTTTATCCTTTTTTTGTATGAGCACTGATTTTAAGACGCTGTAGCTTCTCGATGCCACCTTTTGAATATACCCTAATGCTCCGTTATGCCTTTAGACAGCTGTGCGATCGCAACCTTTAAGTCGACTCTTGTCGACCCTTGTTTTGAGAAAATTTCCAACTTTGTGAAGTATTTCCATCAAAACGCAACCAGGGAAACCCTACTCTTGAGATTTTCTTTTAAATAAGTATATACATATGTTTGTAGACGGAATTTAAATCATTCAATCGAGTTGCAGTAGAGGATCGACGTCACGCATTGGCAAGTTTGCTCACGCTGCAAAGAATCACCACTACGCAATAAAGTACGAGGTTTGCATTACTTATGCCTCTTTTTTTGGGCTGATTTCAAATTGAGAAAATAAAACTTAGGCTTCAGGCAAATGCACTAAAAAATTTACTGCACCCCAAAATAGTTTCTCGATGGCATGAAAACCTCTTACCATTCAGCCATTTCTTTGAAGCTGGAAATAGAAATAAGTAAGCGCGAAAAAAAAGCTAAATCGGGAGAGCGCATGCTGTAAGAGGAGGCGATTCGTCGGCTCATTCTGAACCTATAACCGCTACGTCTCAACCACTGACTTGTACTCGTAACTACTTTTTTGCTTAACATCGAAATTTAATTAGTTTTAAGGGAATGAATGATCTCACCTCATCTGCTTTCAGGCAGCTAAAAGTTGGTTGTAGAGAAAGTGCCTATAAATCTATTTGTACAATAATAAAGCCACGGGCCTTTATTTCAATGGCACTGGAAGTGCGTGTCAGACCAAGCTCAAGTTTTTAAAGCGCGCACTGCAAGCTACAAACAATTTTAGTATTCTTTGTTTTCCCAATAATTCACACTCACCATTTGATTACAATCCAAAAGTTTTAAAAGACAAAAATAATCACACAAAAGCAATTAGCAAGCAACTTAGTAAAAACAACAACATATATATTTGTGGACACAACTCTTTTATATATAGTATATAAGTAATACATATGTATTTCAATTAACGTAGGAAAGAAATTAAATTTGGTTTCTGATTTCTCTTTTTTGTTTTGAATAATTCGAAATTTAGAAGTGGTTTGCTGAACTTTTGTGCCGTCGCTTTGGGTCTAAACGATTTGGACTACCGCGCTGTTGGCATACGCATAGACTCTGGGGATTTGGCGTATTTATCCTGCTTGGCACGTGACACCTTTGAACGTGTGGCAGAACGCTTCAAGATTCCATGGTTCAACAAATTGACCATTGTGGCCTCAAACGACATCAACGAAGACACGATATTGAGTTTGAATGAGCAGGGTCATAAGATTGATTGCTTCGGCATTGGCACACATTTGGGTGAGTAAGAGGAAACTTAATGAAAAATCTTATAACTCTTACGAATTTCGCTAGTAACATGTCAGAGACAACCTGCTTTGGGTTGTGTTTACAAACTGGTCGAAATCAATGGTCAGCCGCGCATTAAACTAAGTCAAGACGTGGAAAAGGTGACAATGCCCGGCCATAAAAATGCTTACAGGTATTTTAAATCTGATTCACTTTGACTAACATAAGAAATAGTGAAGTTTTTTTTTTTACCCATTTCTGCATTCCTTAGATTATATAGTGCTGATGGGCATGCCCTAATCGATCTACTGCAGAAAGTCACTGAACCGCCGCCGGCAGTTGGACAAAAAGTTTTGTGCCGTCATCCTTTCCAAGAATCCAAACGTGCTTATGTCATTCCAACACATGTTGAATCGCTATACAAAATCTATTGGCAAAATGGCAAAATATGCCAACAGTTACCGACCTTGGAACAAGTGCGAGAACGTGTACAAATTTCTTTGAAAACCTTGCGAAATGACCACAAACGGACTTTGAATCCCACGCCGTATAAGGTAAATGTAGGTGTATTTCCGAAACGAACCTAAGTAGAAAAAACCATGATGCACAAATAGAAGGCAGGCCAACTTAGTAGACATCTTTTGACTTTTGTCGGAATTGTTGAAGTTTGTGTTTTGTAAAAAGTTTTTCTCTTATTTTCTTCAATTTAAGCTGAGATATCATTAGAAATATCTTTTGTGCGGGAGCCAATTTCTGAAAGCAACAAAAATTTATGTAAAATTTATGTAATAGTATAAATTTACACATTGAAGATGCATTTCAATAATAAGTTACGTCGCTGCTGCGGCCTTTTCCAGCTTTTTGTGGCTCTTTTTAAACTTTCCGAACGCAGAAGTTGTATTTTTACCTTGAATATTTGTTTCTCACCGTGTGCGTAGCAAAGGCACCCGTGATGGCTGCCCTTACTAGGGCTTTGTTGTGTTATTCATTACAGTACGCCATCCGCTTTAGAGTGAATCCGTGTTGTAGATGTTGGGTATTGTATGAAAATGATTTGCAATTCTTGAACCGCACTAGACCGTGTTCTACGCGGGTTACTCCTCCCGGTCGCGATCATTACAGTCAACCCAGCTCTGGAGTTATTCATAAAGTTCATAAAATTCAGAATTCCTCTAAAAGTCGAAACATCCGTATGGTGACAGATTGGTCTACCCTCTATTACTATATTATGGAAATAAGCATGCGTTAAATAAACTACACTGAACGAAATTTCTCATTAGCATAAGAAAACTATTTTCGTTTTATTGCTAAAAATCTGTTTTCATACAAATTTGTTCAATTAATATGTCATATTCATTTGTTTATAGCGTATTTATTTTATTGCTCTGAATTTTGGCACCGTTTTTACTGCATGACGTAAAATCTGAAACACTAGTTCGATAACATGTTGCATAGTGTGTAGAAAGAAAGCATGAATGTTGAATGGGGGCTGTGAGAACCACAGAACAGCATAACAATTTGTTTCTTATATTTCGTAACTTCCGTCCTGTTTGAAAAACGTGTTTTTGAACTGAACTGAACACTTTTTTGTCAACTTCATTTACTAAATATATAATTCATTTTATGTGAAATAATTTTTTTTTCTTTCAGGTCTCAGTCAGCGATAATTTGTACAATTTCATACACGATCTTTGGCTACAAAATGCACCTATTGGCGAACTCTCATGATCTATATAGAGAGCATTACGATTGCATGAAATTTGTTTTCTCATAAAAATGGATTTCTTTTAACTCCTCCTGCTGAACTCATTCATCATTTAGGGGTAGAAATTATTTTTATTTTTATATATTTATTATAAAAAAAAGGATCACTTTATGCTGTTAAAACAATGAATTATGATTGTTTTTTGTTGACCAAAAAAGAAAAAAAAAAGGATTCAATCAAAATTATTTAAAATGAAATAGGTTGGAAAGATGTTGCTTTTATGAATAAGAGAATTTTTATCATTAGCTTTCACATAATGCATATGACTAATCAATCATACCAACATTCTGGAGTGAGGAGTCGTAGAACAAAACGTACTTTCTTGTTATCTTTTTGTGTGATAAAATGCTTTTTTGTTTCTTTTCATTTGTTGACGTAGATTGAGTCAACGTCAAACAAATTTATTACTATTTGTTCTTCATTCATTTAACCACGCGTTTGTAGGGATAACAGTTGCCGTAGTGTGTGTTGAGGCACCCTTATACTTCATGCTTACATTTAGGAATATTTGGCGACTATAACCGCGCGTGTAAAAATGTGGCGAAAAAACGTTTTCCCTGCACGCACTTAAAAATATCTATTTCACTTGATTCTAAATTGCTCCTGTATTCAAAAAAAAAAACACTTTTTGTCATTGTCGAATATCAGATAATGTTGAAACGCCAGCCGATTATTTTTGCCACTTGCATTGCGAATTACTACGAAACGGGTTTTTTTTTTGGCTGCTTGCAAGACGAACTCATAGCATAAAGAGCTGACCAGAACAACAACAAAACTGGACGAGTTGACGTGTCCGGCTGCCGCCGACAAGATGAATTAAAACAACAAGTTAAAGAAAGACAAATTTTGTTCTGCAACTCCCCTCATATTTTTGTAAAATTTTTACATTTCGAATTCATTTGCGCAACACTAAGTTATTCTTATTTGATTAAGAAAGCATTCATTGAAAACATATTTTGTTTGTATGTAGTAAGTAGCCCACTTGGGCGCATTGAGATTTCCTGGGAGCTGGACAATTGCCAATATTTTGGCAATTTTATAATTGTAAGAAATTATTCCTTTAATAAAGTTTGTTAACTCGTTTGTTATAGTCAAGCAAAATAATTAAACTACTTTTATATAATTTTTAATAAATATAATAAAATTTAAAATAAATATAATAAAAAAGAAGGAAACAACGTATGCACAATATTAAAATACTCGTACTAAGTAAAAAAACACACCAAACAATCAATATAAAAGAAATAAAAAAAAAACAATTTTACATTTAACCAATTCAAAGGAACTGCTGTAAATGTTGCACGTTGTAAAACTGTGTTGATAGTCCGCATTTAAGTGAAATGCTCAACTTAATTAATGTTTCAAATTATTCGAATTTGTGGTCTGCTTTATTGTTATTTATTGTATAACAAAAAATAATCATTAATATTAATAACAATATTTCGATACTACTTTTCTTCTCTGAACTGAAGATTTAGAATAAAGCAGATCTAAAGCTGCAATAATCTATTGAGTGAGCCAGAATCAGATCTATAAATATTTGAGGGAATTATGACAAGCAACATTTAGAAGTGGTTTGTGCTTTGGGCAGATTGGGTTTTACAATGAAAAACTTTTTTGTTTTGAAGAAAACTTTGTGGAAACTAAAGCACAAAAATTTCGTATAAAAATATACATATAGAAACAGCAGACAGCTGAACGAAGTACGAATAATAAATAGCCGCAAACAAGAAACGAATTAACGTACTTATTTTTTTGTATTAAACTCTTAAGGATTCCACACGTTTAAATGTGCCTTAAAATTCAAGATCTTGAACACATCACCGAACTATGTAGTAGATTTTAGCTTAAAATGAATAAGTTTACAACATAATCATGTGCGTATGTATGTATTGTATAATAAATTAAGTAATAATAGTTAGTAAAAGTTTGTTTTATTTTATTGATTTAATTAAGCACAAAATTAGTTAAGAGTTTTTCCTTTTCTCGCTTTAGTCATGTTGGTGTTTTTCATTTACTCTTTTATTCGACTAAGAATGTTGCACAAGAATCATGTAATTATAACAATTATTTATGAAATAATTTAAAAATATTACAAAACAAAAAAAAAAAAAACACAAAATAAAAATGCTTTATGAAAAGACCTGAAAAATAATGAGTTCACATTTAGAAAATTCCTGGTTTTTGAATGACTTTGAAATAGAAGAAGGTAAAGTTTTTTTTGTGAATCGCAAATCGAATTAACAAAATAAATGAAAATTGATTAATTAAACATGAAGAAAAATTTGAAACAAATGAAACAAAATAAAGCTTTTACTTGGTGTGTTATCCAGCTGTCTAAATAAAGTTTTAAAATACGAGTATTATTCGAACATTAGAAGCAAAAAAGCGACCTCAAACTTCAAATGACAATTGTTTTATTTATGGACTTATTAGAATATTAGCGCATTTCCTTTGCTTTCGTCTTTCGATCAGGCATGAGTCTTCGTCTTACAGAACATCAAAAATAAAAATTCCTTGCGACAACAGGACCGAGCTCTTAAGCATTTCTGTTAGCAAAATTTTTCCCTTTGAATTGTTGGTCGCAGAAAGTTTTGTCATTTCCGATTACGCGCGTGCCACGAACTCCGTCCTCCACTCCATTACTAGATACTTACCATCAGAAGTGCTTCTACACTCTTAAACAGTTTTTCGTATAATAACAAGACATTTTGAAAATATTTTTTTTTGTTTTTTGAAATTTTCTGTTTAATCATTTTATTTGCATAATATTTATAATAACTTGTTTCTCTTTGTTTTTAAATTTTGTTTGGTATATTTTGTTTATAGTTTTTACATATTCGTTTTTTATATTTTAAAATGTAATATTTTTTTTTTATTATAATGCCAGATTAATATTATGCTTTTGTTGATTTTGTTTAAATGTTTTTGCGTTTCTTTTGTGTTTTCGCTACAATAATATGAAACGATAGATTCTTTGTGTGTTTGTCTTTGAGGGAGTTGCTTAACGGACTGGTTAATTTTTGTTCATGCGCTGCTTTGTTTTTAAATAAATAAGTACATATGTATGCATGTATGTATGTATGTATGTATATTTTAATTATTGCATTTTATTATTTTTTAAGATGATTTGATTAAATCTGTTCGATTAGACGTTGTTGATTTTGTACATGTTAATTTCTGTCTGGCTGTCTGTCTGTTTGTCTGTTTGTTTGTGTGTGTGTGTGTTTATTTTTCTTTCATTCTGAGGGCATAATTTTTATTTGATTTTCAAAAATGTTTTAATTTTAAATTAGAATTGCCTATTGAAATTGAAGGGAAATTATTTTTTGTTTATAAAAAAATGATTGTTTATGCTTTTAGTTGTTTAAATGTTTAAGTAAGTTGTTATGAATGCATTCTTTTAAGGTTTTTTTTTTGTTGTTTTATTTAAATATAAAATTTGTACTGAAAACCTTTAATATTTATTATTTTGTTTTTAAGGTTTAAATTATAGCATAGAAATAAGTTTTGTTTTTTGTTTTTAATATATTTTTTTGTTTTGCGTTTTAAATTCTTTGTTCCTTTAAATATTTAAACAGTTTTTTTAAGTAGAAATTTTTGCTCTTTTTTTGGCCATATAATTTAATGCTAATTTGAATACCATTTGTTTTTGTTGTTGTGGTTGTTGTTGTTATTAATTTCTGTTATAATCATGGTCTTTTTTTCAAAAAAGTTTTTCCTTTGTCAAGTCTTCTTGTTAAGCTTTTTTTTTAATTTTATTAAAGAAACTGTATGTTTTTCTTTTGGAGTAAAAGTAAAAGAAGGAAAATAAAAAATCAAGTTTTTGTTTAAAGATTTGAATATGTAGTTTTATTAAATTTTTTTTTTTCGTTTTAAATTTATTTATTTTAACAATATTTATTTTTTTGTAGCTTGTGTTTACAATTAAGGGAAACAAACTGCGCGCCATTGTGATAAGGTTGAATATTTTAAAAATTGTTAAAAACAAACAAAACTTCCTAACAAACTGTAATTTCTTTATCATCTGAAAAAATATGTTATTATTTTAAGTGTCAGCTAATCTGTTATAAAAAATGTTGACGCCACATTCTGCCTGCGCAAGCAACCTCATCACATTGGCGTGCAATTTATTGAAAAAATGGTTTCGATTTTCTGTTTTTTTACAATTTTATTTAACAACTAAATTAAACTAACGTCTTAATCGGGATGATTTTAGCTTTTTATTTTGTATGGTGGAGGGGAGGGGGGGGGGGGTTATTAGATATTTAATTAATTTTATTAATTAAAAAATGCTTAAAATAAAATATTTGTTCATTTCTAAATTTCTAGACCCAATCTAAACAGTAAATTGAATTTAACAATAACATTTTTTTGTTTAAAGATTTTTCTAAAATCTTGCTAAATTTTAATCTTAAAAAACTAAATATTTACACGGAGAAAAAGTATTTTCTTTACTTTAAATTTGAGCTTAAATCAAATATTTATTTAAATAAGAATAGACAAATTATAGAAAACATAATATATTTAAAGCAAAATTATTACTTTATAAAAAAAGAAAAAAAAAAAATTAAAAACATTAAGAGTGATGTTTTTCCTTTCTTTAACTTTTAATGTATGTATGTAGATGTTTTGATAATTGAATAATACTTTAAATTTGTTTAAACTCAATTATAAAATTATTAAATATTTTTGTTTTTGCTTTATATTAAATTTTAATTTAATTTAATAAATAACTGGTGGGTTTGATAATTTGTGTTTTTTGTTGTTTTGTTAAATATAAAAATAATATATTTTGTTTTTGTGTATTCATTTAAATTTAAGCTTAAACTTAAATGTCTTAAGGGCAAACATAAAAATGAACGCAATAAATATTAAATAATTATAAACAAATTTTCTAAAAATTAAGCCTCCACTTAACACAAAAATCTAGAGAATTTAAAACTGTTTTTACATTAACTAAAGTTTAATAATAAAAAAAAAACATATATATATATATACGTATGTATTTCTATATTAATTAAAATTAAAATGATTTCCTTAAATTTCAACAAATTTATTATTCTCTTTTTAGGTTTTATTTATTTCATAATTAAATTTAAAGCTTTGGTTTCATGTGATAACAAAAAAATTCTACTTCTAAGTTTAAGAAGTCTTTTTTTCTGAATATTTTTAGTTTTTAATAATTTATTTTATTTTAATTTATATGGTAATAAAAAAAATTTACGATTAAAAGAAATTTAAACATCAATTGGCACACATTTAAAAAAAAAAAAAACAATCCATAAAAAACAAAAATTAAAGAAATAATATTCAATATCTGAAACAAAATACAATATTTAAACGAAGGAGTAAATTTTTCCCAACAATTATGATACAGTTTTCGGGCTTCTTTGATATTTTTAGAAAACTTTAGCCCAAAAACAAACAAAAAAGAAAATCACGATAATTAATCCACGAACAAGTGTTTGGTCTAGAGAAAGTCTTACGGAATTTTCCGGGGGGTTTTTTTTTTCATGGTAAAAAAGTTCAACTTTTCAAATAAACTAAAGCTGGTATTTAAGCCTTCGCAAAGCTTTAAGCGTTTTGTAGAATATTGCTGGAAACTGGAGATCTGTTTGCTAAGCAAAGTATTCATTTAAGCTGCGGCTCTTGTGCTTTTAACTTGACGAAAGCCTGCGGCAATTGAAGTCTTCGTGATTTTGGCGATGCCAGGCGGCCGGAAATGGTTGTGGAAAAGCATGAGAACACTGTGCCCTCAGAATCCTGCTAATAACAGCTGCAGAGAGTTGACATATCCAGACACACCCAGACACTTGCAGATTCTGCGCCAAAGAGGAGGACACCAACGATTATCAACTGCCTGGCACTGGGACACAGGAGATACCGGCTGCTTTATGGCCACTTGACGGTTGCATAGAACTTGTTAATGCTGCCATTGCAGATCCTGCTGCGGTTCTTGGACAAAGTAAAGGCGGACGCGAAGGATATTAAGACATGATTCAAAAAAAAAAAAAAAAATTCTTGCATTGAATTGAGCCTTTTTTTGGTTTGGACTTTTGCATTTTTAGACAAAATAATACAATTGTATTGCAGCGATATTTCGCATCTCTGCCACGACAACGAACGTTAATGTTCGCCTGCCTATTTTGAAGGGCAAACAACTGTGGATTGGACATGCACTTCGTGGATATGGAACTTGTGTAACGTGCGTTCGTTCGCATAATTGCATTTGCCATAAGAATAAGAACAATATTCTTTCAATACAATATAATTATGTGAACAAACGAAGGAACGAACGACCCAAGAAAAGGAAAGAAAAGAACAGTTTCGATATCCGTCAACAGGCACTAAATTTCATGATTATGACGCTTAAGTGTTTCTATTTGGTTCGTAATAAATACAATAAAAAAAAACAAAAAAAAATTCTCTAAATTTGTTGCTTCTTTGTTTAAAATCAAACATTTGTAAGGCCAAAAGCCCGGCTCAAAAGGACGAAGACTTCATTGTTGTGGCTGCTTTGAGTGCATTAAGAGAAAATCTGCTTAAATTTGTTGCTGCTAATTTCAAGCCTTTTCAAAACGAATTGGCATTTCTTCTTCTTTTTTAAATCTAAAAAAAAAAAAATGTTCAATATCAAAAACAAAATAATAATACGATATTAATACGATAGAAATCACGAACTACTTTAGCGTTCAACTTTTCACAATTTTTGTTTTGTTTTTCTGCTTTTTGGCTAAACTATTAAAAAAAAAGATTATTTTTTTAAGTGTATTTACGAGTTAGTTTTGAGATTTGTTTTAATTTATATATGCCAAATATTTATAAGATAGATAGAGATAGAGAGAGAGATAGAGATTGAGAGAGAGAGTGAGAGCGACACGATGGCCTGCCACTGAAATTTCAGAATACGTTGGTTTAAAACTTTACAATTTGAATTTATTCTGTTCTGTTCTGTTCTGTTCTTGTTTGTTGTTGTTGTGTTTAATTTTGTTTCTAAATTTATTTTTTTTTCTTTTTGTTTTTAATATTTCTAATATCAATCAATTATTATTAAAGATCTTTTTTAAACATGAGTTTTGTTTTCATGCTAAAGCTTTTAAGCTTTTCAACTATTTGCAAGTCATTGAAATTAAAGGCTGTTTTCTTCTTAGGAGAGAGAAAGGAATTGGTTGATGGGGCTGGATGGGATTTAAAGTTTTTAAAACTCAATTACAAGTATTTTTATTTGTTTGTTTGTTTTGTTTGTTTGTTTGTTTTAATCTCACAGATGACTAATTAATTTTTACAATTTAATTTTTGTTTTCTACATCCTAAAACGTTTTGTTTTGTAAACAAAATTTCTTTTTAATTTCATTCTTTAATTTGTACTTAAAAGCTACAAAAAAAAAAAAAAAAAGAAAGAAGAAACTAAAAACTTAAATAAAGAATCTGCTGAAGAATGTCGAGATGTCTAGAATAAGAGTTTCAATTTTCGTAAAATACATTTTTTTTTTTTACAATATAAAACACGACTTTTTGAAAATACTTTTCATTAACAAAAGCTGCGGCACACGGCCACAGTTCGCATCAAAGCTGGAGTGCAATCAGCGCAAGCGATAACACGATTACAGGCGTAACGATGTAACATTTCGACCGACATGATGTCGCGGCAGAAGGTCTTATGCGATGTGCAAATTTTAAAAGACAGTGTAAGAGATTTCTAAGTATTTGCTTTTTTAACGCTCTAGATTGTGCAACAGATGACATTTCACTTGCAACTCTTGCAACATTGATAACACATTCTGCTAGAGAAAAGAAAATAAGAAATCTACGAAGACGATCTCAACATCTTTGTGTCGGATGGCGAAAGAAGCCAGAAGCAGAAAGTCTGACTCTTCAGGTTGAAGCACGTCTGACGGGGGGGCAGACTTATAAAGCAGCAGGAACCAGCATTTTCGGGAATGCAAAGTAAAATTCAATTTGTTTGTGAACGAAGTTTACCATCTCACGAACACAAATTACGTTGGCGGAAGCTCTCAGTGTACCTGCGTATATGAAAAAGCAGCTGGACACGCAGCAGTCACGATTGCGCACACGTGTGACAAAATCGTTCCTCTGCAATAGCAGAAAAGTAGTGCCATCACAGCCAACATTAAGGAGGTGAATGAAGTTGAAATCTGAATAGTGCCAAGGCCAGGCGGAGAACACGATTGAGACATGTTGGTGCAACAGGTGCCTATTATGTAGTTCGATTCGAAAGAAGAAGCGGTGGAGTTGCAAACAATCTGGCTTTTGTTTCGTGGTTATGTAAAAGCTGTGTCGCCTTTATGTTGCATCGTGCTACAGAGTAAAATCTGAGTGTCTTTTAAATGTTTTTCCCCTGCTACTTTTTTTTTTTTAAATTTAATTTTCTCTTAATCGCCTGCCACAAGATGTTGAACGTCTTCGTTGGCAATTAATTGTTAGCAAAAGAATTTGATCTTCTTTTGAGTCGTTGCCACTGATGGCATGCAACAAGCATGACTTTTTGTCTCAGAAAAGCATTTCGTAGCTCTTAACAGCTCCGGAACTGTTTTGTTAACAAACAAAAGTGCATTTAATTAAACGATTTGTTAAAAAATCTAATTCTCTTTTTTGTTTTTGTTTAATAATCGGCACATTTAACTTTTTTTTTGCAGCTGTTTCGTCTAAATAGTTTTTTTTGTAGTAATGGTTTACTTTAGCTTTGGAGTGGGGCTTTGAAGGGGCCGGGGTTCGAAAAAAATCTTAATTATAGATATTCCTGTTTGATAACTATATCATTATTCGTTGTTGGAGTTAATTTTTTGCTGGCCTTGGTAGCCAACACAACCGTGGTAGTGTTAGGAGGCGTTGTTGTCGTTTGATTTATGGAAGTATTTGTGGTGTTCAGTGTATTGGCGGTTGTCGCTGCGGCGGCCGTTGTGTCTAGTGTGAAATGCCGCGTTTTGTGGTGATGTGCATGATTTGGCGTTTGGTGCTGCTTATCGACTTCGATTTCGATTTCGTCTTCGGAATTGTGATCAGCTGTATGGCCAGCATCTTGTGACTGACTGTCATCGTTGTCCTCAGAGTGCTGAGCGTTGCGTTCGTCATTATTATTAACAACATCGCCATCGTCGTCATCGTCGTCGTCGTCGTTGCCATCATCGTCATCGTCATCGTCATCGTCATCGCCATCGCCATCGCCGTCATCGTCGTCTTCGGCATCATTGGTTTCGGAATTCATTTTCGCTAAAGCATTCGAGGCTGACATTTGAGCTTTTTTCATGGAACTTTCATCGCTACTGTTGCTGCTGTCGAATAACTGGCCGGCAGTGGCAGCAGAATCTGGTGACAAGGGTGTGGTAGCAGTGGCTGGAGCCGACAGAGCGTTCGTATGGGGCGCCTGTATACGATGTTGAGCTTCGCCCTCGTCCTCGTCATCTTCGTCGTCTTCTTCGATCTCCTCATCTCCGTCATTGTCGTCTGGGCACTCTTCGTCTGCGCACTCTTGTACTCGTTGTCGTTCCCGTTTCTCATCTTCCTGTTCGGACTTTTCATTGGGCCGGCAATTGTTCGCCGGTTGCTGCTGCGTGCCGTGCAGCAACTCTTTTTGATTGGTTGTCGTTTCTAGTTTTCGATGATTGTCTGGCTTATCATCCTGTTGAGATCGTTTTTGCTTATGACTGTTGATCACTTGCCTTATGCCGGCTCGCACGTCACTCTGCTCATCTTCATCTTCTTCTTGCTCCGAGTCTGTTAACTGATTATCATTATCGGCCTTATCCGGCTTCTCACTGGCCTGATCGGGCTGGGTACTTTCCACATTTGGCTGAGAGTTATCATTTGGAGATCTCTGCTCCAGCGTAGTAGTACTCGATTCATTGTCCTCCTCCTCGTTGTTATCCTCCTCCATTGACTCGCTCAGCTCTCTTTTGATCTGGCTCAAATTGTATTGGATTCTTTCCTCACACTGCATTTGAGCTCTCTCCTCATTTTCCCTCAGTTCTTTGTCGTGCAATTCGCGCTTGTAGATTTCGGGTTCTCTACGCTGAGATTTTTTCAGAGGCACTCTTAAAATTAATTGATCATCACATTCTTTTCGCAATGCTTTTGTTATTAAGCCATTGCCCAGGCAGCCGCTACCGTTTAGAGCCGCCGGCATCGGACTGATTTGTAAGCCTTCCAACTGACGTTGACAGTGTTGTAATTCGGATTGCAATTTGGCAATCTGCTCGTTGCGCACTTCAATCAGTTCCTTCAGCTGTTGATTTTGCAAGCGATAGTGTTGGTTTTCGTTTAAAATTCTCTGCAGCATGCTGAGCAAACGTTCTCTGTCCTTGGGTCGTGAGTCACGTAACGTTTCGATGGCCAACTCCCAGGGCGTCAGCGTATTGCTGCTATCGGCTTCGCCGTCGTTCACACTTTCGTCATCGGTATCTGTGGACAATTCAAATTCACTGTTCATGGCGGCAGTTGAGCGACCGTTCTGCAAATGATGGTGACTCATGAAGGCCTGCGGTGTACGCAAATGAGGTTTGTCATGAGTTGCTGATGTATTAGCTGTTGTTGTTGTTGTGGCTGATGCTGCATTCGAGGCCACTGTCAAATTTGTGGTCAAATTAAGGCCTGTTGGCGTATTTGCATTAGAAGACTGTGATGGTGAATGTTGTCGTTGCTGAAGCTGATGCTGCTGCTGCTGCTGCTGCTGTTGTTGATGTTGATGTTGATGGTGACTAAGATTTGCTGTCAGAGGTTGTGGTGTATGATTACGTTGTTGTTGTTGTTGCTGCTGATGATGATGTTGTTGTTGTTGTTGTTGTTGTGGCGTCAAATGCTGTTGATAATATCTTTGATTTTGTTTATAATAATCGTATTGTTGTTGATGATTTTGAGCTGCCACTACCGCTGCCGCTGCCGCCGCCGTCTGCTGGCTCTGAAAGCCGACCTGCGGATGCTGATTTTGTTGGGCCTGCTGTTGGATATGGTGATGATGCTGCGGCTGCGGCTGCGGCGGGTGCGGCTGCTGCTGATGAGGATGGCGAAGTTGATTATGTGAAGCCTGCTTGTTGGAAGCGGTTGAGGGGGGATAGGGCGGCGGAGTGGGTGTTCGCATTATATTATTTTGGTTGATTAGATTTTTACTAATCCGTATACGGCCAGTCAGATCGTTGTGTTGTTGGCCACTGCTGCCATTGCTGTTGCTGCTAGCACCGTATGTTGTACAGTTTGGCAACAATTTGTTGTGATGATTAACAGTGGCGATTATTGTTTGTGCTGCATGCTGTTGTTGCTGTTGGGTTTGGGGCAGAGGTGATGTGGATGAAGTGATTTCATTAGAACCACTGAACTCCTCTGGACTTCGTGGATTATTACAGCTGGTGTTGTTGCAATGAGCATGTGAGGGCGAAGGAGATTGTCTTAAATATGGCTGGGGCCCATGAACGGAACCGTGGTGATTGTGTATTCGTTGTAGGTGGCCAGCGGCTGGAGGTGGAGGGTGATGCTGATGCTGATGCTGATGATGATGCAGTTGCTGCTGTTGTTGTTGTTGTTGAGGTTGTTGTAATTTTTGGGCAGGTATTAATTGTTGTGATGGTGTACTGGAGGATGTTAAATTTGTGGGAGTGGTCGAAGAGGCAGATGACGATGAAGAGGCAGCAGATGAATTGGAGTTTTGCAGCGACAGACGGCGCGTCTGCAGTTCCATGTGATTGAGGTGTGTGGGGGGCAAGGGTTTTTGTCGACTTAAGGCCAGGGGAGATACTAAAGGCGTTGAAGGCGTTTCTCCTTCTATTAGAGGACCATTACAGCTGTGACGATCCTCGTCACTGTGATTGCTTAGGGGCGGGGGTGTTGGAGACATTTCGCAGGGTGTAGGCGCCCTTTCTTGTTTTATTTGTATGTCCGTCTCACACAAACCCGTAACAATGGGTTGTTGTTTATTTTGCAGTTCCTGTTGTTGCTGGGCCTGCAATTTCTTTTGCATTTCCCTTTCTCTCATTTCACGTTCCCGCTCAAATTCCCTTTCTCTGGACCTTTCACGTTCACGTATTCGTACAATTTCACGCTCCCTTTCTCTTTCTATTCTCTCGCGCTCTCTTTGCTCTCTTTGCTCCTTTTCGCGCTCTTGTGAGAGGTGTGTTTTACGTGGCGCCAGAGCCACATTTGGCTGGTAGGTGCGCTCGAAGCGTTCCCGATCTGTAGAGCGTACTACGCGCTCAGGATTTTGTAGCACCGGCGGCTCCTGTGACAGATAAGGAAGAGTGGATAAAGCTGCCACCGCCGCTGCATTATAGGCTGCGTGCATGAAAGTTTTGGGCTGCGGCCACGGCCGAAACGCGGACATTTGTCCGGCTGCCACCATTCTTTGCTGCTGAGCACAGTGGGCATACATTAGCGATTGATAGTGCTGATATTCCAGCTGATATGCAGACGCTTCGTCGAGTCCTTTCGATTTCTTCGACGTCGGAATGTCCAGCTGATCGCTACGATGCTTGACAACACTTGGTGGTAAGGCTTGATGAGGTGGCGGCGGTCCCAAGCCCATAGATGGCACTAATAACGCATGATCCATATGCAGTTCCGCCTGAAAATAAGAAAGATACGACATTTTAAAGCGAGTTTGAATATTCTATATTGTATAAAAATATTTCCTAAGTTGCGCAAAGTTTGTGACTATTAGAAATATGTGTTTCCTTCTTTTCGAGACAATTTAGTCTTTGAAAATCCTGGCCTGCCTTAATTCTGTTACAAGATTTTCGCTCCTCTTTTCGTTTTGGCGCCATAACTGAAACTGCAATTCAAAGATTATGAATCGTTTTCGATATCACTAATAGTTAAAGACTTCACATTCATGTCATTGCATCAAAGAGTGGCTGGCTCTCCCTCCCTCTGTACACATTAATTTTTATTTATGACTGCTGCAGATACTCACATCCACACCATCCACACCATCTACACATGCAACATCATTATGTTGCTGCTTCTTTTGTGGCCTCTTCTTGCTTTCTAGAACAATTTAAACGCTACTAGACTTAATTATACACATGATGCGATATGAATTGCAGCCAGTTGTTTTACGCTTGTTTTGCATAATTGTTTCCAGTTGCAACGCCTGTCGCGTTTTCGACTGGCTGCCGTTTGGCCAGACATTCGCGGTTTTTTTTCTCGATTTTTTTTCTTCTCGCTTCAGCAACATGAGTGCAAGTTCGCTACTGGTTTCTAGTGGCGGTTTTTCAACTCCAAAAAAACTCATTTCTATTTAACGAATTTATTTTAAATCCATTTAATTGTCCATATTGATGACTGCTTCGCTTGTGGTGGAAGTTTAATGACTTCATTAACTGGAGTGAAACAAATTTCTAGTGGAATTTTATGACGATGGCAAAATATGTGACATTTGTGACAACAATTTGTGGCCGAAGAGAGTTTCTGGCGGAATAATTATTGATATATGAAGACATGTATTAATTTAGACAAATTAAATGGTCATTATTTTTGTTAATATTTATTGTCTCATTAGTCTATTATTTTAATAAGAATTTCTTTCTTTTTTTTTTGGAAATAGTATTTATATTATTTTTTTTCATTTTCAATTCAATGAAGGTGAAAGGCGGGTCGGGTCGGGTCGCGCGTATGTAAAATACCACCATTTCCGAGTGAAAAGTGTAATACACACAGAAAAAAGTTATAGCGAAAAACTTTGTTTAGACATATTCTTGTTTGCAACAAAAGTGTTGGTTGGTTGATGCAGCGAAAGGTCTTTGTCGACCAGAAATTCGCTGATTCGGCGAATTATTTGATTGAAAATATTTCAACAATCGCCTTGAAATACAAATCTTAGGAGATGGAAAGACAGATACATAATAAATGAAACGCTGCTATAATAAAAAGACCGATTAAAGAAAATACTTACTTATTGGTCAAGAAGAAATTTTTACTAAATACAATAATTGTGGCGATATTTTCGTTGTTTCAGAAAGCAATTTTTGTTGGGTTGAGACAAAATATTTGTTTTATGAGGCGAGATTTTTAGCAAAAGCTGCACGCACGTATCGGCAAATAATTAAGATGCGGCTTAAAGTGCACAATTTGGCCTTTAATAGAGACCTCAATTGATTGTGCAATTTTACAGAACACAGTGGGTATCTCCAACATGAAATACTCCGCAATTTTACAGAACACAGTGGGTATCTCCAACATGAAATACTCCGCAATTTTACAGAACACAGAGGGTATCTCCAACATGAAATACTCCTCCAATAAGGATTTATTTGCGATAGTAGTACTAAAATCTTGAAACTATTCTATTGTTCGCTACATTTTGTTTAATGTAAAAATTAATGGATTTTGTGAGAATAGAAAGCAGAGTTTTATGTTTTATGTGTTTGTGACAAATTCGTTCCCTTGGCATTTTTATTTTCTTTTTTGAATAAAAGCCGGTGCTTAAAATTTTATTTCTGCTTGTTTTTCGATGCTTCTTACTAGAAATTTTCATACAACCATTAAAATATTTTCTTATATGATTTCTAATTTCAAAGACTTCATGCGCCGTCTGTCTGCCCATGACTAAGAGACAGTTTTTGTGTGACGTTTTTACGCTGTAGCTGCGGATTCGTCTTGCAGACACACCAACAAAAAAAAAAAAGAGGGCAATGATGTTAAATTCGTTGTTGTTGCTGTTTGTGTTGCTGATAACGATGTTGTTGAATGTGTCATGAGCCCGTTAGACCATTATAGATTGCCGAACAATATTAAAAAGGCAAAATTGGAAGAAGAGGAGAAAAAAAAACGAGTCAAGACCAGCAGCAATACAAATATGTTGCTGCTGGCAGTCTGACTGGCAAGAAGTCGGGCAACCTCAACCTAATCCAAGGAGTGTTTTCGAAGTCAGTCATGCGTGACAAATTGCATTTGCCATCATGGCAGCAACACATATGGAGGAATTGCGTTCAGTCTTAGTTTTTGTTTTGTTTTTAGTTGGCAGGGAACGAAAACAGAAGACAGGACAGAAGTTAATTGTGTTTTTGTAGAAGTTTGGAAATTTTGTTATTGCAAAATTATAGAATAGTTATTTTTTAACAAATTTTCTTAAAAAAATTTGCTTCGTTAATAGAAAAAATTCAATTGCAATTTAAAAATTATATATGCAGAAGATAAAGTATTTGTTTTTTTTTTTGCGACAGACAAAAAAATTCTTGCTTTAGAAGATTTTTTTGCACAGTGGGGGATCGCAAGCAGTTCCTTAGTTTTTTTGGAAAACACGTTGGTGGCGTCTTTCTTTGTTTTTGCCTCAAATAGAATGATGTGGACGTAGACGATATGTGTGCATCCAGCAATAAAGGGGCTAAGCAGAATACAGTGGACATGAACAACTTGAACTTTTGTCGCAGCAGCGACGTGGAATTGGCCGGATCTCGGCGACAGGGGCCTCAAAAAATTGTACCAATCAGTGCTACTGCAAAAAAATTTCTGCCTATATTTGAATTATGTCATATTCTAGTCTTTAAAAAAATCAAAACATATTTATTAATATCCCACAAATGTTTCACTGTTTCACTCCACTTCATCTAATAACCGCTCGCTCTTGTTAAAAAGTGTTTTTTTGTTTGTTTAGTTATTGGGCGATTTTTCATGTTTTGTTGTTGTCTGTTTTGAAACAAATGAAACTTTAAATAGGAAAATAAATGTATCTTTGCCAGGAACAACTTTTACAAGACAGCATTAAATTTTTTCTTAATGAAAAAAAAAAAAAATAATTTTACGGTATATTAAAAATACGGCGGTTTACCATAAAAAAATGTTTTCTATCGACATTTCAACTACTGGAATTAAAGTCTTTTAAGGCTCTGCATGGAGCGATAGAGAGCCAGTAATCGCTGCAGTCATCTTCGAAATGTGCTACTTTAAAGCATTTTTAAGCTGTTTTTGGTTGCATGTGGCAACATGATTATTGCTTTTTGCCGCTTTCTTAATTTTGTTGGTTTCAATGGCTGAAAATGAGCTAAACCCCCTCCCCCTTTACTCGGCAGCCCAGAAAGCAGAAAAGAAGAAGTCAAATTGATCGATCAGTTATTGGTAAAAGGTGTTGTTGTTGTACTTTTCTGTACGCTTTAAGACACACTATTGATTAGTTTGGCTTGCAGAAGTTGCATTGAAATAAATTGAAATTGATGAGGTTGTAGAAAAACAAATATTTTCAACATATTTGTGTGCATCATATGCATGTACAAATATGTATGTATGTAGGTGTGTATCTGTGTACATACATATACTGTGTACATATACTATATTTTAAGGCATCCACAATATTTGCAAATTATCCAGACGCTTGTGGTTTGTAGTGATTAAAATTGCTTTATGAATCTGTGCAAGCAACTGTGTTGCTCCTCTTCTTTGCTGTTGTTGCTGTTGTTGGTGTTGCCTTTATTATTGTTTATTTATTTATTTTTCATTTTTTGGTTGGTATGACATTGATCGTGTTAGGTGCAGCACCTGAAGATCATTGTTAACTTATATTCAACAGAAGCAAAAACAAAAAAAAAACAAAAAACAAAAAAAAAAAACAAATAAATAAATTATACGAAAATATTTACACACAAACAGTTTTTAAGTTGCATCTAAATCTTTCGAATCTTTGTTTGTTTTTGTAGTTGTCTTGCGTTTTCTTTATGCCTTGATTTTTATTTGTTGGCCTAAAGAAATTGATCGTCAAATTAGGAAGCCATTGTATTTAGGCATGTTTGTGTTCGCAACCGAAACGATATGTACGAGGTCCGTTCCAAAAATAAGTTGAATTTTAAAATTTTCTGGACTAGATACATTCGATTATCAATTCTGTTTATGTCTTGCCTAGACTCGTACCATGTTGTGTTTGTGGGCAACATAAAAGTTCCTGTAGAAAAAACTCAATTTGAAGGAATTTGCATCAAAATTTGTGTAAAACATGGAATGGAAGTGCTCAAAAGCGTCTGGAATGTTAGCAGTGGCCTACAGCGATTGTACTCCGAGTCGGAAAAATGTTTACATGAATGAAGGGCGATGCACGCCCTGGATCGCAGCACACCAGCAACTTATGAAAATGTTAAGAAAGTGAAGAAATTTGTCGAATCACTATTGAAGTAGTTGCGCAGGAGTTGAGCAACTTTGGGCATAAAGCGCACGACAGCGACGATCCAAAATTGGAGAATAGTTACAAAAATAACACCATAATCACGGCTCAGCTCAGCCCACAATGAAGACACTCTCCAAAGTGACAGAGTTTTGTAATGATTGAGGAGATAAACACCGAATCGGTGAGAGTGTTCATGGGTATATCAGAAGTGCTTCGAGGAATGAAAAAAATAGGTATGTGAAGCGGACAAAATAAAAACTGATGTATAATTAAATATTTCGGAAGAAAAGTTATTTTTTGAACAGATCTCGTACGTTACGCTTTCGTTGCCTGCAATATTTGGAAGATTGTTGTTGTATCAGTAGTTAATGTCAATTGGTCATGTTTATGACCCATTAACGGTAAAATTGGTTTTGACTGCTTTTGGTTAAAAGTTGCTTCTTTCAGTTATTTCGATTTTGGCAAAGACGGTCAACAACAACAACAGCAACAACAACAACAACAAAAAAAAAACAACAAGAATAATAATGTTTACTTTTCTGGTTTCGTTTGATTTCAATCGTTTCTGGAGAGCAAAAATAAAAAATAAAATAAAAAAATATAATGCGAAAACATTAAATGGGTCTAATAAACGGAGGGAAAAAACCCGTCAGACTTGTAACCTTGTACAGAGAAAATATTTGTAAGTACTAGTATTTCGCGCAAAAAAGAAACAAAATTTTGCAATTACATATTAAAAAAAATAAATATGTATGTACTACTCTTAGTTATAAATTACACTGGGCAACAGATAATTATCATCATTTAAAGTGGTAGAAATTTGTCTTGTTTTGAAGTTTCCTTTGGAATAGTGTATTGACACCAAGCGAAGTCTGTCTAGTTGACTTTAATTAAAAATCTATATCTGGTACACCCCTGGGGTTCTGATGTGTATCAAGATTTTATATCGTAACTAAAGCAGCTGTTTAATAAATTACAGTTATTTTCATTAGTGTGCACAACTGTCACAGTTTCGGTTTAAGTTTTTATCTGTTTCTCTGCTTTTCTTTTCTTTTTTATAAATATATTAATCAAATAAATATAATAAAATTTGCATAAACTGAAAGTTCCCCACTTTTAGGTTTTTTTTGTTTCTGACAAACTGTCAAGTTTTATTTGTGCGGTGCTGCATTTTTTAGGCCATAACGAAGGAAATCACAGTTGCATCGTTTGCTACCGAGTAGATTTTAATTAATTAAATTTTGATCTGCAAACGTGAGAAACTGGAAACAGTGTAAAAGCATTTTTGTTTTGCTTCTAATAAACAAAATAGTTAAAGCAAAAATAGAACCATCCGTCTATAATGATAGCAAAAAAAAAAAAAACAATTGCCCAAAAGAGCGAAGAACATCTTCTACGGCAGCAACGAAATCAAAAATAAAAAAAATTACTATTCTTGTTGACATTCACATGATCATTAGCAAGTTGTATCATCAACATTAACCATTATTTGCTAGTTGGTCCGCAGCGAAACATTGATGGCTAAAAGTTATTTGACTGACTTGAAAGTCCTAAAGGATGATGGCTCATTTTCATTGCTTTTTGTCCACGAGAAATTGCTGGTTTTTTTTTGGCTCAGACAACATCAGCGCAAGACCGTTTCAACGCTCGGTCGCAATCTGTGACCGTTTTTACGACAACAGTAACCTACAGCGGCCATTTGCGTCGTCTTGTCTTGTCTTGCAACCTTAGACAATAGAGGTTTGTCGTCTTGACTGTTCGTTTAAATGATTATGATTAAGAAGATTTGTGGTTATGTTCTCAGCGATGGTTCTGCGTTTCTTGTGTTCGTTTGATGTTGCAGGGAATTTCCAAGTACCTACGAAGCTTTTCTTTATTTTAGTAGTTTGATGTTATTTTTGATCAAACGCAAACAAAAAAACCAAAAACAACAACAATCAAGGCGCAGCTTTAGCAAATTACTGGTAAGTAAAAACTTAAGGCGAAGACAAGATACTTTAAATTAATAGATTCTTTGTTGTTTCGTTTTATGGACGCATACATGTGTTGCTCCTAATAAATAAATAATTGTATCGATTAAAATGTTTTATTGAATTCCTATCCATTTGGCCTTGATAAAATTGCAAAATTGCAATTGCAAAAATAAAAATATTGGTTCAAGAAGGAAAGCAAACTTGAAAAAGGATCACACTAAATGTGATGATCAACATCGGATCGGGTGGGTGTTGGTGCTAGTGGCTGCTGTTGAATCTGAGGATTCTAATGATAAATTAGAATTTGATCTTTTCTGCAAAGTTGGCGGAATCAAGATTTTAGCATTCAGCAACACACACAAATGATAAAACGGACAGTCGTCTTCCGTAATCTTATTCCAAGATTCTATACGATCGATTTAAGAGCTAATCGACCAGATCGCACGATTTGAGTTCATTACGAAATCGTAAAAAAAACGTGAAAATTAAAACTACTCTTCTACAACGCTATAAAATCACTGAAGTGGAATTGAAAACGATTCGATTTCATGTGGCCTAGAAAAACAGAAGTTTTAAATAATAAACTTCGATTGATTTGAATTTGTCTTATCGGGAGCTGTTTGTTGGTGGTTTTGCCAGCAATTCCAGCTTTTGTCAGCTGGTGACGATTACAGTTGATTTTCAGACGCATTCCCTAAACAGCCTTCAAGGTGAGGTGAATTAAGTAATAATTTGTGACTGGCATTAAAGGACATATTAGTAAAATTTATTTGCGAAGAATTGTCATTGCCCTCAGCTTCAGTTTTGCTGGTATGTTGGCTGTTGGCAATACAATTGCATTTGGCCGACGTCTCCAGTTTTACACCTACGAACGAATTTTTCGAAACATATCTGAAATGACAGTTTAACAAGTAAAAAAAAAAAAAAAATAAGCAGCCTTTCTTCAACCTTAACATTTTGTTGCTGACTAACAGTTTTGCTCATTCTCTCGCTCATGTTATAAAGGCGTTTAAGGAACTAAAAGAATTTTCAAAGCGCTTATGACTAAGAGGCGTTTAAGTAAAATTTATAACACCCTGACATGTACATCTGTATGAACGTCTTAATGTGTTACCTTAATAGGAAACAACAAACTGTTTACAAGAAAAGATAACCAAAAGATATAGCAAAAAAAAAAAAAACCTTCTACATCAAACGTGACTGACACTTTGACATCCCCAGGGGCGCTCTATAGAGATGCATGTTCCTAAGTAGTTTTAATAACATCTTACAATTTCGCTTTTATATTCGCCACAAATACATACGTACGTACATGCATACATATGTACAACACATACATATTGTGAAAATGAAAAATAGAAAATAAAAAATAATTAAGAACTTCAAACAAATCATAAAACATTATGAAAATTTATAGCATTTTTGCGTTTAATTTGAAAATTTTCTTTTACAGTCAGTTGATGCTTTTTTGTTTTGTTCGTAATTACAAAAGTTGCCATAATTTATGATTTTTTGTTGTTGCTATTGCTGTTGCTGTTGCTGTTGTACTTTTACAATCTTAAATTATAATCTTTGCAGGCAACAACAGCAGTTAGACTGTAAAAATTATTTTTTTTAATCCATTAGTGTTTTTTGTGAGTTATTTTTTATGATTTTTCCATTTTTTGTTTTTGTTTTTGTTTTTGCTTTTCTTTTATTTCAACTTTGTATCGCAGGAAAAAAATGCATTTATGTCTGTTCGTGCAAATATTGAGTCTCTTAAAACCATTAATCATTGCACATGTCCGAGAATGCGTTAACAATTTACAGAAATTGGCTACTGTTTTACACTTGATATGAAAGCGCTTCATGGCAGGCAACGCACTTCGACACACCGACACAACATACATAAATGCCACATACTCGAATATTTTCTTTTACAACGCGTACAAATTTTCATAAGTGTATAGACATTTTATTACATGTGCGCAGGTTTGTGCAGCAGAAGCATCTACGGCGATAAAGAGTGATACGAATTAAAAAATTAAAATCTGTGTAGGGGAAACGCTAGCGAAATAATCCCGTAACGACTATAACTTTGAAATTAAGAATCAATGGAAATGAAATTCGGCAGAATTAAACATTTTTTTCGTCAAACGTTTTTTGCAGAAAATGTATTGAGAAAATGTACAGGGTTTCTCGAAGCATTTGTTTTAAATCTAACAAATTTACACAAGACAGTTTTGGCCAACAAGTAAAGAGATGGTATTTGAGATAAGCTTTATGTAGGGTGTTTTTTTTTTTAACGATGTTCACAACTTTCAGTTGGCAATACTGCTTTATCTGTTAGTTTGAGTTACACCAGAGCAACGCTGGCAAATTTTGGAAATTTTCTTTATCGAAATAACGATTCTATTTGTCAAATTTATTGTTTTCCAACCACAATAACTTTTAATGAAAACTGAAACATCTGTCGTCGATATGCAGGAAAACAATTCGTCGCCTTTTTCAGCAACTGGGGTTCCACTTTATGCAAGATCGTGAAGTTCGAGAAAATGGGTGTTTTATTTAGATGGCGGCTGTCTTGTACACGCCAGCCGTGACGGCCACATGGTCCAAATCGTTTTAAGTAAATATAATGTTAGAAATTTCCAAAGAAATATTTTGATATTAAGAAATATATTTCTTTGTTTTAATATGATTTAAGCTGGTGTAACTCCAAGAGAAAAAAAAAACCAACCTGTTTATAACAACAGTTTTTTCTTTCGAACATTTATTTGAGCTGGTAACACTTTCGTTCGCTTGCAGCTCCAAATGTGCCTGACTTTTAACACGATTGCGATTAACAATGAATTGCATTTGAAATTAAAATGTTTTGGTTTTGTTTCGAAAAAACACTTGTGGTGTAATTAAACAGCCCACTTGATAATTATAAACACTAAAATGCCAAAGCAAAACTAAATGCATTTTGCTTTTTTCTATTCAAATCCATTATATTTCAAGTTTTTCTCTTAGTATTATTTTTTTTTCGTTAAATCCTTGAACATGTCCGCCTTAAAGTGAGTTAATCGGGGGGAAAATACATGTGTTTTCAGACTAGAGTTGAGCTTTTTTCCACTATTTATTTCTAGATAATCTTGATAACAACCATGCATTAAGGAGATGGCGAGTGGGACATAGAGAAAGAGATAGAGATAGAAGGTGGAGGGGGAAAAAAGAAAACTGTCAAACTGTCAAAATGAGTTTTCACAGTTAACAGATTTTATTTTATGTGCCAACAGAAACACCCCAATGACCTTTTGTGTTACTTTTGTTTTATTTTAAGTGGTTAAAATATTATTATTTTCATTTCAAAATTAACTTCATGTAAATTTCGTTGTTAATGTTTGTTAAACTTTAACCGCAAATAAAGTCTTTTAAGTTTGCGATGGATGCCTGATTGGAGAAGACAATTTAACTATCCAATAGAACATTTTAATTTGTTGTTATTTTTTGTTGTTGTTGCTTGCATTGCTTTTTTAACCGAATCAAAAGTCATTGACTTTATCGGCTTTCTCGTTCTGGCACACAGAGAGTTGTTTGCCAGGAATGTCGCTGAACTTTCAGCTCTGCAATCCAAATTGGAAACTAATTAATGGGTTCACCAGTTTTTTTGCTTTTCGTACAAACTTAAACAAATTCTACACTAAATTGATAGATCAATACGATATTTGTCAATGTTCAAATTTGTTTGCCGAAGGAAGTTGGTAAATGTGTATGACAAATGAAATAGATAAAAGAATTAAAGTCTTGTTTCGATGCCGTTTTCAAGGAAATGTTGTAAAACGTAGAAACGAACGATTTTGTCCAGGTGCATGATTTAAAAGTTTTGTTTACAAATTTTCACATTGTTTTTAATAAAAATAAAGGCATTGCCATGAACGCTACAATTTATAAATTAATCATACGCCTCGTAGCGCGGGTGATTTGCATGACTTGGGGAAATTAATGTTACCGTTACGTGATTTTTAGCAGAGCCAAATTTTACAGAGCTCTGTTGACGAGTTGACAGTATTCGCAAATTTAAAGTTAATTCTTAAAAAGCCAATGCCTTGTTAAGATTGACAAGGTTAAGATTAATGCCGAGAGATTGTTTTATGATGCCCCATCCCGGGTATACCGAAAATAATCTCAGAAATCGAAAAAAATAAATTTTTGCAAAGAATTTTTTTTTTTGGAAATTGACAAACGGACGTTAAGAGGTTCCTTTATGATGTCTAGTATATGAGAGATCTTGAATAATTTTGGGATTTTGTTACCACCGTTAAGTCGTTCTGTCTGATTTTTCGAAAAATATTTGTTGCTGTCACTGTCCTGAACTTACAATTTATCTTCAGCCACATCAATTTCGTATGTCTTTCTCCGTGCCTTTGGAATTTTCATCATACGTTTTCATCTAACAAATGATTTTAGTGTAGAAACATTTCCCATTGAAATTTTTTTCACAGCGCGAGAATTTCTTTTTAAATTCAATTCCTTGATTTTTAATTGTGCATATTTTTTAACCATTAATAAAGTAAAATTTTACATTTCAAAAATAATATAAAAATTTCCACTGTAGAGAAAATTTGACATTTCTTACTTTTGTTAATACTTTTTTTCAAATACCTATTTTCGTTTTCGCTAAATTGTTGAAAGGCAACATTTTTTTTTTTTTTGCTATGGACAAGTATTCTGTAGAAAATACTTTTGCCATTATAATAGTTCTTACAACATTTATGAACCGGAGAGTTAAAGATGTCTTAATTCATAATGAAATATTATCTAAGAACAAAAAAGAAATTATTTCCATACAATTGCAAGTTTATTGCATTGAAATTTAATGAGGCTCTTAGTACCGAAAAAGTGATGATAAAAATCACATTAAAAACCAGCATATAAAACGTGATGATGAGACCAAATGTAACGAATTCTTACAAAAAATAAAAAAGACAGAAAAAAAGAAGAAAAAAAGAATCTTTCAAGACTTTGTTTTTACATTTTATTTTGTTAAAAGTTCATTAACTTTGGGGTGACAACAGACTGAAGTGCAAAAGTAAGTAGAGGCTTTGAAACGGCTGTGAAGGCTGAAGTGAATTTTAGGATTAATTAAAATAATACTCATAATAAAAGAGAAACGAAGTCAACAATCAGCAAAGAACATCCTCACAGACCTGCATTATCAACAACTTTCATAAAAATATCTAAATGTATTCAGACAGTTTTTTTTTGTTCCAACTTACGGGCTGGTGTTGTTTGAAGACACTTTATTAGGAGTCGAATTTGTTGTCTTATTTAGAATGAGCCAAAAGCAGGAAGCAGGTGACAGTTAATCTGTATATTTTATGACACATTTTAACGAATAAAGGATATAAAAATGTTTGAAGAACTAGTAAAACTTGGCAACACACAAGTTTTGAAATAACTTTGAAGTGAATTAAAAAAATTATATATTTTAATTTTGTTTGCCCACTGGCAACTCAAGGAAGCCATTAATATCCTGCAGCATAAAAACTGCAAACCAAAAAAAAAAAACAAAACAATATAATTAAATAAACTTACAAAAATATACAAGTAAATTCATCATAAGCTGCAAACCCACTAGATGTTTAAAGCGACGACGACAACAACAACAGCAACAGCAACAACAAATTCCAACCCGACAACAAAACATCCCTCAAGTCATAGAAGTTGCCATTTTATTAATGAAAAAAACTTACATAAATTAAAAAAAGAGGAGAAAAAAGTATATTCAAGTGAATGAACAAGTACTTTGGAGTATTCATGCCACCACTGCCAGGACACGAGACAAAAAATGCTGCATTTTTCTTTAATTACAAAAACAATGCAGCGCCAAGAGTGGGAAAAAGTTTAAAAGTAGGAAAAATTGCGATTATGTTAATGGGAAAGGCACGAAAATAACTGCATATTGTTTTTAAAATCCTTTTTGAAGGTTCGGATTTTTGTGTAGATTTTTCAAGCTGGAAATAATTTTTTGTAATTTTTTGTGCTCAAACAAAATTTCTGAAAATTTTTAACTTGTCTTGTTAAAATAAACGGGCTTGTTTTTTCGAATTATTCCTAATTGTCTTCAGGTTTGAGGATCCTTTTGTTTTCTTTTTTTAAAAAAAAAAAAATGAAGTGTTAAATTTTGAAAGACAACTGCGATTGCTAAACACTGCATCCAGATGGCGCCAAAGACGTGAGCTGTTCAAGTACATTCAGTCAAAATTTTGATCTTCAATTGTCGCAAACACCAGCAAACAAAAAACAGAGTCTGAATTTACAACAATAATCGTAAAAGCAAACAACATTGTTGTGGGGGGGGGGGGGGGGGGGGGGGGAAAAGCGTCTTGAAATTTTCTTAGTTTTAAAAGCATTTGTTTTAAATAAAAGGCCAATTTATTTGATTCATATATTATGACATTTTCCACAGAAAAGTCGAGAAAATCAAAAAGTGGTTTGAAAAAGTTCTTGGTCTATGTATTAACTGAACGTTTTAAAATCACCAAATTTTTCATCTATTTCAATTTTCTGCTTTCAAATGTGATTTTGGAATTAAAAATTTGATTTCAAAGCTGCTTTAATTTTATGACAAGCTCTTTTCGAAAAGTTTAAAAAAGCCCCTACTGACCTGAATTTCACAGCAATTTTTATTTTCTACTTTTGGTTTTTCTAATTTTCTTTACAAGAAAACATTTAAATTTTGATATAATTGTTTTTTTTTTAATTAATAAAATAAAAGTTTTTTAATATATATTATTTGAGCCTATTTTAAAAGATTGCTGTAGTCATCGCACCATCGAATTTCCCTCAACAAACTTGAAAAGCTTTAGCAATTTAAAAACGTTCAAACTACATTCCAGGACTCATTATCATCGTGTTGCACCACGACCTTCCTACAGGAGTTTAATACAACAATTCGCTAGAAAATACATTTCTTCGGGGGAAACAATTTACAACCCTTGTTTGTGGAATACATAAAAAGAAAAAAAAAATACCCAGAAAGGCAACGAACTAAAAGTCAAGTTTAATTCATGATGAAATGGAACAAAAACACGTAAAAATCTCAATATAACATGAATTTTCTGCAAAATTTAACCAACTTTTATGCTGCTGTTGTTGTAAAATTACAACCAAACGGCCACTATTTTAACATGTTTTGACACAATTTCACGAGGCCGGTGTTGAAATTAACGCAAAACAAAAATGGAAAGGATTTTTCAGTTTTAAGTAATTTTTATCTCTTAGATTACAATAAGAGAAAAACAGTTTTTGCTAGACAACTCTTTATGCAGCCCTCGTTTGATTGCTGTTCAGCTTAACTTTTGTATTATTTTGAAATCTTTGTTGTTTCACTGTGTTGGAAATATCCCCGTTTTTCAGCTTATGGGGATTAAGCGCCTTCTGGAAACTTATTATTCAGACGAGTGAAGGAATTTGAACAGCAAAAGCCAACAGCGTCACTCACCATCACCATCACCATCACCATCACCATCACCATCACCATCACCGTCACCATTCCCATCACCGCTCATTGCAGAATGTTGATGATTGCAAATGCTTTTCCATGGCACATGTTTGAGCATGAAGTTAAAACTGAAGTAAAAACATTTGAACGTCGACTTTCCCTACTTATATGTACAATATATTTTCGTTTAGGGGAATAATACAAAATTTATTCACTGCAGTGTTTTCCATAAACAAAAGCGTTTTCCACTCCTTTTAAGGTTTTCGTTTTTTTTTTCTGCTTCTTGTTCTGCTGGGGGTTCGTTCGGATGGAAACTTTGTTTTTTGTCAGTTCATATTTGTACAAATAATGATTTTTTTCTGCGCAGTTTACCCTTGAATTTTTACTCCATTTTATTAAGGCAAAATAGGTTTTGGAGTAGAAGTTTCCATCTAACAATGACTTTTCCTTTAAACAACACATACAGATGTATGTGATTATATTGTTATTAAACAAAGGCAGGCAAAAAATGTTTATCTTTATCTTTAAAATCTCAAATGTGTGAGATATTTAAGAAAAGAAATTTTATCGATGGTTTAGCAAACTGTTAAAGGCAATTGAATGATGGCAAAAAGAAAAAAATTGTCCATTAACTTGAAAGTTGTTATAGAAATTTTATCGATTATGGAATCTTTTTATATAAAATTTATCAACTATAACTACAATATAAAGAAAGTTTTTTACGGAAAAACTTTTGGCCACAACCAACTTCTTTACAGAATCTATCATCTAGTCGTATAAAAGTGTTCGAATAGCGACTTCCCAACTTCAACAGCTGACAGTGATCATATTGTTTAAGCAACATCCCTCATTTGTTAAAATCTGATGTTAAATCATCGCAATTGTGTGTGAGAATGGTGGTAAGAAATGTGCGGTAACTGCTATTAATTTTTGCCAGATCACAACTTGCGACCACAAACGCAATTTGTCTTGTTGTAATAGAACCCCTTGCAGGGTAACGAAAGAAAGGATCGAGTTTGGGACGATTCCAAACCACAAAGGCACTATTTGGCAAGCGGTTTGTGCAGGAAGTGCCATAGCGGTCTAGGCCAATGATTACCTATTACTTTTGTTCTAAAAACTGCCACGCAGGCCATGCTGCTCAGTGATACGAGAGGCATGGTCGTCTCAGCTGGCGACGCTATGAGCTGGCTATTGGGACAGTGTGAGACCGTTACCATGTCTGAATCCGCCGAGTTTCTTTATAGGTTTGTATAAAAAAAAATGTATTAACTGATTGAACGAATACCGTTGTCAAATATATGAACAACATTGTTTACGGCCTCTTATTAAAAATATTTATTGCAATATCTATTTAGGAAAACCAATAAAATTAACAGATTTAACCCTCAAATCGAGTAGTTGTAGCTGTAAATCGGCTAGAAATATAAAATTTCCTTTGGGTTTAGTACACAACTTTATGCTGCCTCTTCTGGCTGTTTTGCAATTATTAATTCAAAGTGGAGACTGAGATTTTTCTCATTTGCTCATCATACGCTTTGTTGGCATTTAATAATCTCGGGGATGGCTTCTAAAGTGCTGGCTGTTCGCTATTAATATTGCTGATGTTTTCATTCTGCAATTACAACTTCTTTTTTTCCTTCGAAACATATTAACAGCAAAAAGTTCAATGACATTTGGATAGAAAGCACCAAAAACAGAAAAAGAAAAACAAAACTTTTGTTTTGCGAAATCAACTCAGCAACGACGAAGCTCATGGCTAAAATGCTGCAGCAACGAAAAATACTGCTTTTTGCCGAATTAAAGCAGCAACTTTGAAATTAATTAGAAAATATTGCCACAGCCAGCCAGCAACTAAACGAGTGAGAAATAAATTCTGCACAGCAAAGGAAAAAAAAAACAAACGTTTCAATTGTTGGCCATAAATTTAGAAAAACAAGAAACGAAAAAGCACCATTTTACAAGATTTTTCCGCAATAGGAATAGGAAAAACTGTGCAAACAAAAAACCCGTTAAACCGTTTAAATGCGAATGACTAATTTGCTAAAATCTGGCACAAACAGACACTCGCAGCAAAAGACAAACAAAAAGCGGATAAATTTTTTCCGAAATTAAACGCTTTTGTGTCATAAACAAATCATTTATTTAAACATGGCTAAAACACGAGAGAACAAGTGGGAAATGTAGCAAAAAATTTGTGGAAGACAGACACACAAAAATTTAGACAAAAACGAAAGATCTGACAGTTTTTTGTGAATGTGAAAAATGTGTTGTTACTGTTGAGGCCACATTTAACACGAACTCGCGAATAGAACAGATTCACAGCAGAAATAGATTTTTGGTTTTTAAAGCAGGCGCAGGCAGGCACCCTCCTGTTCTGTTTCTGCCGGCCACCACCAACAAAAACACAAATATTTTTGATAATAAACAAAAAAAAACAGCTAAAAACTTAACAGATTGAAAATAAAAAACGAAAAAAAAAACCACTAAAATGTGACTAAAATAAATGAGCAAACATTCGCCTTAAACACATCTTAACAACTTTAAAGTGGCTTCTAAAATATTGACTACTGCGGCAAGCAAGACTACAGGAATATAAGAAAAATGGGAAAATAATTGGGGGAAGGATGCTCTTAATTGTTAAAAAAAATATGCTACAATAAAGTAACACTTCTTAGTGATATGACGGCCTAAGAAATAAACTATTTCAATAATATTTATACTAATTTATTAATAAAAACAGGAACTATAAAATTGGCTTTTGCAAAATATGCAAACAATTTATTAATTTGCTACAAAGACATTTTTCTGAAGGACATTTTCGTTAAGAACTTTCTTTTTTTAAGAAACCTGTTAATTTTCTAAAAAAAAACGCTAGAAAGATATTCGGCGCATAAAATTTTGTGATTTTAAAACGCTCAACAACTTTTTAAAATCATTTTGTTATATTTTCGAGTTTTCTTTGGTATACGTGTGATTTACAGAACACCGGAAATTCACACGTGTGATTCTAAAAGCACATGCGATTTGAAATCATGTGAAACGGGAAGTTTTTTAAACATTTTAGTTTTATGTTTTATACAATTTTCATTCCCACAGGTTTTCTTAAAAAAAAGGCTTTGTCTTGAGAAAGTCAGTTGATAAAGAACACTTTTCTTCAGGTTGTTTCTTCAAGTAAATAAGTTTTGCTTAGAAAGATCCTTTTCTTTTTAGAAAAAAAGTATTGTTTGCTAAAAATAATAATAACTTAAAGATTAAAAAAGTGTAATTTTTTAAAAATATATTTTAAAAATACTTTTGAGAGGTTTATTTTTGAAATAATATTTTTCAGTGCCAAACATTGTTGGCACACAACACCTGCTTAGGGTAACTTCTTTTTGAGTGTGGCAGGAAATCAGTAAGTATTTCAGCGCCTCCAGGCTATTTTTAGACATAAATATTGTTTTATGAAATAGACTGATGAGGTTCTATTTACAGCATTTAAGTTTTCTGGCCGGTTGGTGAGTGCGGCAGCGGGCGTGCGCGGTGACGGATGGACGTGTGAGCAAAATTCGGTTGTTGCTTGTTTTCTGCGCGTTGTTGACTGGCAGGCAATTTCTACCGCAACGTCCAGCAATTTTTCAACTTCATCTTTTGCAGCTTCCACAACATCTACGGGTTGCGATTTTCTTTTTACGCTGTTGCCTTTCGTGTTTATTTTGCTTTCACATAAATACTTTTATATGCTGGACCAATAAAATTTGAAAATGAAGACCACATTTTTGTAAACACGAATTGAATTGTTTGCTACGAACGAAATATTTATTATTTTGTTAAAAATAAAATGTTGGTATTTTTATTTTTGATGGTGATAAACCTTAGAGCCGACATGTCGGCCATAAAAATCGCTATTAACAGAATACAAATCGTATTGTGAATTTATTTTTAGAGGGCAATAATTTTGTTTTGAACAAGATTTTTGCAAACCAACACAACTGCCAGGATTGAAGAATATTTAAGTTAAAAAAATGCTGTGGAATGAATTTAATTTCATTCTTAAATAATTTCTAATGCCAATTATATGTGCAGAATGTATTCAAAATTGGCTTAAAATAATAACTCTTAGAATTAAGTTGGTGCAAGGAAAATCTGTTGTATGTCCTTTAAATTAAAGAGCTTAATTTTAGATCAAGTCTTTATTAGAGCACAGCAAAATTTTGCTTATAGCTTAGGGAATTATCAGCTCCTACTACTTGCCAAGTCTCACTTTGATTCTTTCAAGGATATGAGCAGTTATCATATATCCTTTATTTCAAAAATTCGTTTATTAGTACAGTTTTTGCCAGAATGCAACAAAAATTGATAACTATTTGCCAAACCACATCATTTTATTCTATGCCAAATACCACTTTGATACGCGCAAGGATACAGATTGCTCTCATATATCCTTTATTTCAAAATGATGTTTTTACATTTAATTTTGATGAGAATAGGCCCGAAAACGGATTTGTTCATTGCAAATGTCTTACCTCCTGTTTTCTATCCAATTGCATGCCAGTCATTGTAAGGGAAGGCGTAACTGCTATATGTGCTTTTCTGAGATTAGAACCTACTTCGAGCACATTAAAAAGCTGCCGAATATTTGAGAAACTATATACGAGTATTGCACATCCTTAAACAAATGTCAGTACAATTCCTTGCAGGATATAAGCTGCTCTTATACATCTTTTATTTTGAATTTCCTTTTTAAGCCACAGTCTTGATGAGAGTATTGGAAAAACAAATAATTATTGGCAAAGTAAGATCTATATTATACTATGGCCTCTTCCTCTTCAATTAATGTAAGGACAGATCTATCTTTTATTATAAGAATTAAATTTTAAAAATGTAGACAAGTCGTCAACTATTTGTGCGACTGCAGTTCGTAGTTGAATTTGTATAAGTTTTGACTAAATTTTTTGATCTGGAAGTCACTTCTGTTTTTGTAATATTTGTGTATCCTCTCAGCTATTTTTATCGTTTTGATATTTATTACAAAACAGAAGTGACCTCAAGCTCAAATAATTCAATTTAAAATTAAATACAGCTTCAGTTTAACATAGAACTCAGGGATTTTGTGCATGCGGCAAAAAGTGGAAATTCGAAACACTCATTTCGTTAATAGAAAATACTCGTATTAACAAAACAATCAGTTTAAACTTTAACAACAGCTGCTGGAAGAACACATCTCTTCAAGTTACTCTTTAATTTTTTATATGACTCCTTGCAAAAGGGCACTTAAAAATTCTTTCATGGCAAAACACCTTCAAAAATTGTTATTATTTCAAAGTTCCGCCCATGAGCGCCCACCTTCTTGCTTTTCTGCAATCTGGAAAAGAGCTACAACTTGAATCTGCATCTCAATTACATCTCCTACATCTCCTGCATTTCGTTTATAATTTATTTAATTTGAAGTTCATTATCGTTAATTATTTTAATAATAAGACACGACATTGAAAACTATAGCTCCGATATTTGAAATGCATAAAAATCTTCAGCTGAGTGTAAAGTACGAATTAAATTTCCGCCATGTTCGCTGGCGCTCTAATTTATTTCATTCATTTTAAAGAACTCCAGACGCCCATTTGCTACCGTAAATTCTTTCGTTATTAAATTTAATATTGAAACCGAAGAAACCAGCCGCCATAATTAATTATAGAATAAAAAAAATATATTTTGTTTTTCAACGCATTTTAATTTGACGGTTGTGGTCGGTGTTGCGGAATTTCTAAAGAATATTTTCAATTTTAATAAAAGGAGGAACAATATTTTGTTAAAGTACTGAACTACGGTAAACAAGATTGAAGTTGCAAAGCTACAGTGGGGCAAATTGCTTAAAAAATATGTACAAATGTTATATATATTTTGTAATTCTTTTAATTTTTGTTTTCTTTTGAATTCTCTTTTATAAATATTTTTAAAATTAACCTTTACCAGCAAACATTTTTAAAGTATTTTTCAATTTAATAATATTCGCGGTACTGGGGAAAAATTACTTCAAAATCACGTCACGTGCTATCATCAATCATTTTGCCAGCAATTCATGAATGAAAATAGGTTTTTAAAAGGAATTTTTTTAAGCACTCACGAACATTTTTTGCCAGCCAAGAAACAAAAAAAAAATGAAAAAATAATTCCAGTTGAGGAAGTTTTCTCCTGAATGCTGGTTGGAATTACATAGATACGCAAGTCCTGTAAAAAATGTTTTAGGCACCACCACATTTCATGTTTTTGTTGTGTTTATAGGATTTTAAAAGAACGTTTCAAAAAATGTTTTTTTTTTCTAAAACAAATATATAATTTTTTTAAGTTAATTAAGGTCGTTTTTAAAAGGCTGGATATCTTTTAGCTAGCAAGGACATATACATATATAGTTAAAATATAATGATACGTGTTATATAGTTCATGCCACATTGGACAATCTGCACCATCGTTGTGAGAACAAGTTCATTTCATGAGTAATTGATAGGAATTGGCCATCCAGAGCGAATAATTTGATTCCGTTAGATATTTCTACGATTATAAAACATGTTTACACTATAACTCACACTAAATACGGCTTCTATTTCAACAGATCAACTAAGTGAACAAACAAAGTGAGCCGGTCATTTAATTAAGCGCTTTTCGTTCAATAGTTCGATTTTGGTTGCTTTCGTTTATCTGATTTATATGCAATTTGCTTTCGTTTTTGTTCTTTTCTGTGTTTTTAACTGAATTATCTGTATGACAGAGACTCGCAGAAGCTGAGTTATAAGAACAGATGGCATGAAATTTATTACGATTTTATTAAAAAAATGTATTAAATTTTCTATTACTTTTTTTTTAGCCTTTTTATGTTTCAGGCATTTTTTCTTGTTGTTTTTAATAAAAAAGCAAGAAAAGTGCAGGGAATTGTTGTCGCACTGTTGACTCAAATTGAACGATTGAACGAACGGCCCAGTCTTGGGTAATTGAGCACTAATATGCACTCACCAAAAACGAACGAATGGACGCAGCTCTATCTCACACACTTTTTTTTAACTTAAAAGTTTATAACTGACCGTGTACCTTTTTGGTAAAGTTCTTTTTCTAGAGCTGCCTTAAACAATTTCGTTTTTGGTACTTCTGTTCTGGGCCACTTAAGTACAGCACACTTTCGCTAACATGTTGGCAAAAAGGAAAAAGGGTCAAAAACACTAAAAATGTTTAATGCTTAAAGACCTTAAAAAATAATCCAACATAGAAAATAATATTTAATTGTAACTTATTACCAACACATGTATGCATGTGTGCGCGTGCATTTGAACGTGTGCAACAAACAAACCAACCAACCAACCAACCAACCAACAATTAGTTGCATCCTCTTCCCTTGCCTTGCAATTCGGCCTTAACAACTTGATATAACAACTGCTCCTAGTTAGTTGCAGTAGCAGAAAAAGACTTGAAAATTTTAACTAAAATGCCGGGGGAAATTAATCCCCTTGTACTTTTTTCCCCCATATTTTGTTAACATGTTTCAAACCAAACAAAAAAAAAAAAAAAAAAAGAAAGAAATATATATCATTTTCTTGGTAATGTTTTGCTTTTGTTTTTCTTTAGCCATGTCTTTAATTATGTATGATGTTGGTTGATTCTTCAAAAGCACGCATATTGAATTTCACACTCTTTGGAATGGTATTACGTACGTATGCAAGTTTTGACCATTTATGCAACAAACAACAACAACAACAGCAGCAATAAAACCCCAGTCGAATGCAATAATTTTCAATAATTTTTATTTTTAACAACCAGAAACTACAGCAACAACAGTTTTTAAATATAATGTTTTTTCTTTTGTTGTTGTTGTTGTTGCTAAAGAAGAGCTAAAACATCAAACATTAAAAGCCGCCTTTTAGTTGGTTCATCATGAGCGGGAAAGGAAGAGCAAAAGTGGGTAAGAGTGAAACGAAAGGAGATGGGTGACTAAAACAATTAGTTGTAGAAGGTTACAATTTCCTTATATGAGCTCAGCAACGAAGGCCTGCCTATACTACCAATAGCTGGGGTTTTGTTGTTGTTGTTGTTGCTGTTGCTGTTGCTGCTTATTTTGTGTTACAACTTTGTTAATTCATTAAAGGGAAACTTGTATAAATATGTGCGTATGTGAACACACCTATTAACAAACACTAAAAACGTATGCAGATACATATTTATGTAGTTATGCATCCCATACAAATTTCATAAAGTGGTAATTAAAAGGGTATATTAGCATTACAGTGGGCAACAAGAGTGTTTAGACAAAAGGAAAACACTGACATATGATCACACGGCTAATTTGTGAAAATAACCAGCTTATGGATAGAATAACGACCATGTCAACTGATGTAACGTTATGGTATACGCTACGTAACATTAACGGGACATTAAAGAGAAATACTAATGGGTTATTCAATTCGGAGCTGCATCTGTCAGATTATGAGTCATTTGTTCTGTCTGTCAGATTGGCTGTCATTTAGTTAGTCTGACAAATAGATTTTCAGCATCCCACCGAATTATATGCCTTATACCGAATGGCTGGAAAGAAGATTTTTTAAGAACAATTGAACTCTAACAAGAAAATATTGCAGAGAATTTAAAGCATTTATAGGTATTTCGGCAGGAGCTGTAAACGTGACATAAATAATTTTTCTCATATGAAAGTGATATCATTGCAGCATAACAGAGCGGATTGTTACTCAGCAAACAGAAACATTGTTTGTTGCGTTGGCCAATATTTTTATTGAAACTTTTTTCAATGCGAAGATTTCAATTGTTTAGAAACTTTCTCCGCACACTGTTTGTTTTGGCGTTGGCTTGTTTGCCACCACGGCATCATAAAGTTGGTTGTAGTTTTAATTCTGGTGTTGAAATGCACTTTGTTAAATCATGCAGAACTTCAAAAGCGCATTTTTTTTTCGCTCTCTCTGTAGCTTTTTAGCATTTGTGTGAAATCAAATAATAGTCAGTTAAACTTTTCATTTAGTTTTTGCCTTTTGCTTTCTTTTGTATGTAACTTAAATGCTGGAGGTATGTGCGTGTGTGTGAGTACGTGTGTGCATGTATACAGGCCTATCCTTAAAGGTTGTTGACCACCAAGAACGACAATCATCATCACTGCCACCAAGAGCGGCAAGTTTTATAATAAAACTTCATATAAGTTTTCAACTTGTTTTAATTTTTTTTCTGTTTTGTCTTCTACTCGTTGGCTATTCTACTCCACTGTCCTGTTTTTTGTTTGGTTTTTTTTTTGTTTTTGGTTCATTACTCTATTAGAGCATGAACCTAAAAGAAATGCAGTTCACGCTTGTTAAAATGAAAATAAAAGGGATTTTTTAATTTCTGTTCACTTTGTTCTTTTGCCGAATTTCAGCAAAAGTATCAAATTGCAAAATAACCAACCAACAACAACTATAACAACGATGACTTTGTTAAATTGTTTATTTCATTTTTTTTTTCGCTTTGTAAATTTCTCTGTAAAGTTACCGATCATAAATTGCTGCTGTTGTCACCGGCACCGGCACCGGCACCGGCACCGGCCAGTTGTGACTTTCAAAGTCAATGAACTTTAAGGAAATCGCATTTTTGTGCTGTTCAATCAGAGCCCGTGAAAAACAATTTAAAACTTTAGAGCTTCTTTGGTTGGCAGAAACTTCAATTAGACAAGCATATCATTGCACAGGATTTATTATCAACAAACTCGTTTCTCCCGACAAAGCGGGCTATTGAAAAAGACGCTGGTGAGGCTGTAGTCGTCAACGAAAAACGCTACAGAATGATGATAACAAATTTTTTTTGGCCCAAAATGGAACGTGAATGAACTACGACACCTGCCATACGGCAGAGCAGAAGTGACGTGAATTGGCCGCCAAGATCGTGCGCTTTCATTCCACTACATTTGTGTTTGCAGGGTTTCCTGAAGTCACAGGTCTATATCAAATGTCCGATGCCCTTAAAGTCATCACAAACGTGGCAGTTGTTCAAATTCAGCCACATCAGTATTTCCCACATAGGGCAACAGCTTACCGCCCTTATTGAAAAACGCTTACAACTTCAACGCAGGTTAGATCTGACGGACATTGATTATTTTAAGTGTTGTCGGTTTTGTAAAAAAAATCATTGACTCATTGTCTGGTGGCTGCCTCATGCAAATCTGTTCAAAGTCACACAAAAATATTGTAGAAAAAAAAAAGACTCACACCAACGAACAAAATTCAAAAACTAAAAACGAAAGCGTTAAAATCAATAAGCAGCCAAAAAATCGATCAACTTAAAAAGCAACCAAGCGGCCAATTAGACCGTCCGCCCGTACGCCAGCCCGCCCGTCCGTCTATCAGACAGCCAGCCAAGTCATCCAGCAATTTGGGACTTTTGGATCATTAACTATTTCGCTGCCTGCATTTTCGCAATGCATTGATGCATTTTATAAGGCATTACGAGATGGATGTAATTAAAAAAAAAAAAAACAAAAACAAAAACAAACATATTTAATTTTCAATGCATTCGCAATAAACATTTTAATAGAACAATTTTGAATTTTTTGTGTTTTGTTATTAAACTTATTGGACTTTGGTTTATATAATGCCCATTAAAAGTGTAATATTTAAATTTTATAGCAGAATATTTGCTATTTGCTATTTGTTCTGTTTTTTGTTTTTTTTTGTTTAATTCAATTAAAATATTTGTATCTTTTAATGATTAACTTATGGCTTTTAATTTGCTATTGAAAATTATGTTTATACATATTTTTGTTTTCAATTAAATAATTTTTGTTCCAATTGAAAATAAAAATATTTAAGAATATAAAATATTGGCTGAATTTAAGTCTGCAGATTGTGGCTAATATGGGTGTTAAGTGCACCCCACTCCGCAAGGGACATTCTAATTGGATTAAATCGCCTGATCTCGTGCCCAGTTCACATCACTTCTATGCTCTGTAATCGGTTGTGCCGATTTCTAGTCTAGTGTGGCATTAGCTGCGCGCTGTCTTCGGTGTCCAAATCATCAAATCGGGGCCAAAAGAGTTGCCAATCAGCAACCTGTAGCATCAACGTTTGCGTTGATGCCCAGATCAAAGTCCTTCTTGTAGACCTAAAAAAACAAATCTTGCACTTCCTTATAGTACAGATTTAGGTCCATTAATCCCCGAATAAGTTAATGCAGACTTTTGGCGATAAATTCGAGTTCAAAAAATGGCCGGAACGCCCGGATCGAAACAATTGCTTACACGAGCGCTTCATCCATGAGTAGTGACTTGGCAAAAGAAACGGAATAAATTAGAGATAATTCGCTATAAGTAACTGCAAAAATATGACCTTACGACTCTCAAGGATTGTAAAGTCTCTATGGGAAGAAAATTATCAATTTCCTTAGAATGCACTGCCCATTTTTCATCCCATAACTATGGATTCTTGCAAAGGGAATGTGACAGCCGCCGCCTGCAATATCACTTGCAACAGTGCAAACTTGGCATTGCTTCTCAAAGTTTGCTAAAGTTTTCCAATTTTTTTTCCCCCATTTCTGTCCTCCAGATGAGCGCCTTAAATCTAGTTCTAATTTGCAAAATCCATCATAAACTTACAGTCAATCAAAAGCTGTCATAAGCGGAAGGATAATTTGACTTAAAGCAATTTTTAATACAATTTAAACTCAGTTATGCTGTATGCTTTGCTGTTGTTGCCACCAGTGCCACCACTGCCACCACTGCCACCACTGCCACCGCCACCGTTGCTGCTGTTATGGCCAGAGTTAATGTTTTTATGCGAAAATGATGATGCATCTTTTTAAAGAGATTGTTTTTTAATGCATGCCACACATAGAATGGAATTAAAACGAAATCTCTTGTGTTTCTTTTAATTTAATTGCAACCAAATGCTGTTTTAAATACAAATCTGATTTTCTGAATCTGAATTACAAATACGAAGGGGACATTGGCCGTTGAAAGCAGGCAACAGAAGAAAAAAAAAAAGATGTGGACAGAACAAAACGAAAACATGTTTAAGCCTCAAATACAACTGGTTGGAATGGCTGATGAATACTTGTTCACTGGGAGTGCGTCATTTTATTTATTCATTTTTTGTTTGTTTGTTTGTTTGTTTCTGCTTTTGAAAGCATTTCGAGTGGATGTGGAGAGTACGAGTATCTGTGTATCTGTGTATCTGTGCGACGTCTGAATCTTAGTTATGAATAGATTTCATTTGTCTTCCTTCAAGTCTCATTGTTTTCAGTTGTCTTCCACAAGTTTTGTTTTTGTACGGTCGTGCAAAGTTGTTTTGTTGTAAGTTTTAACAAGCAAGTTTCAACCGGTTCTTCTAGCCGAATGACCTTGCTTAGGACGTTTCATATTTTTCTTTATTTTTTCTGAGAAGTGCAAAGAAACTACAAAAAAGGCAACTTATTGTGTTGCACAAACAAATAACTTGAGTTAAGGAAATCTATTCGTAAAATACACTTTTTCAAAACAAATGTTTCGACAGTGTTCTCAGGCAAAAGTTTTCTACTTTAAAAAATTGTTATTTTTTAAAATGATTACAAAAGTTTAGTTTTTCAAGAAGTGAAATTTTCAAAAGAATTTCTTTTATTAGTCTTTCTTCAGCGCATACCTTTTAAAAAGGATATATAAAATCATAATTTCTTGATATTTAAAAGGTTTTTAAGGAAAGCAATTATTTTAAAATTCCATATTATTAAAAACCATTTTTATTAAAAAGTACTTTTACTATAAAGTTTTTTTTCAAAAAGTACTTTTGATAAAAAAGTCATTATTTTTAAATTTAACATTATTAAAAACCATTTTTTTTAAAAAGTACTTTTACTATAAAGTTTTTTTCAAAAGGTACTTTTGGTACAAAGTACTTTTATCAAAAAATACTTTTATAAAAACAATATGTTGTTCTTAGAAAGTGTCTCTTCAAGAATGAATTTCTTTAAGTACTTGTTTAAAAACAGTTTTTTTCATGATTTTTAAGGCTCTTTTTTTAAGTTGTTTTTAAACGTCCATTAAAAAACGTCTGCTTAAAAAGGTACTTTTTGAAAGCAGTCCTTTTGAAAATACGTCTTGGCTTAAGATAAACATATGTAAATGATTCTTGTTTGTTCTTTTCACGAATTTGTTGCCTAAAAAAGCAATTTTTTTAAATGTGCTTCAAAATGTATTTTCTTTAACGTGTTGCTTTTGATTATTTTTAGGTACTTCTTAAAAAGGTACAGTTAAAAAAACACTGCCTTTAAAGAGAAACTATTTGTTGTACATAATTACGTAAATTAAAATAGTCAATTAAATATAAATAAATAGAAAACGTTCCGTTTCAACATAAATCTGTCGAATTTACAGATATTTAACTTTAAATGCAAATTATTCAAACGGAAACTATCCTCATTCCAACACCATTGCCATATTGTGCGGATTTGCAGGAAAAAACACAGCTTTTCATATTTTTACTACAATTTACTACACAATTCTACTATTTTCAAGTGTTTACAACTGGCACAACCTGCCCTTCATTTACCACACTCTTGAAAACTCCGCTAAAACGGGTACAATGCAAACGAACGGTACATGTTGTAAATTTTTACTTGGAACGATGATAAAAAGGGTGATTTTTGATGCAAGAACTTTTACATTTTCCTTTTGCTTTTTTTTTCATTTTCGTTTACTCGTTTAAATAAACATAAATACAAATGAGTTTTTTTTATGCAGTCGTTTATTTACGACTCAGGTAATCCCAAGAGTTCAATGTTCCTTAAAGCTCGCTACCACCAGCCATAAACAGCGCAACATCTGGTCGTTGTAGCAACAGCAATAACAACAGCAGCAACAGCAATGGCAACATCTGCACAAAATGCAAACAGCAACAGCAGCAGCATCATCTATTTAACATTTTTTTGCTGCTTCTACAGATGAAATGTGGCGTATTGCTCTGCTCAAACTCATTTGCAAACTTAAAAATGTTGTTGGTGTTTAACATTAAAATTGATTGTAAAATAAATAAATTTAAACTGAAATTTAAAAGGTTTGTTTTATTTTCAAGAACAAAATTGTTTAAGGCATAAAAATACTTGAAAATAATTTATTACGGGATAAACAAATGCAGCCTGAGTTCAGTGCGACACCAAACGTAAGACTTAATTAAACGCAGTGTTGTCAACCTTTTATAGCTTTTTCTTACATGTCATTGATTATTTATTGAATCTTCAAAACATGCAAAGTAGGCAAATTTTAATGCTACAAAAATGTATTATAAGTCCAGCCAAGGCTACACAAAAAGTTATGGTATCACAAAAGGTATGGTTATGGAGGGCGGTAAGATTAGGGCCGCCTTCGCAGCCGAATATGGATAATGCTTGCAAGAAAAACTGGATGAAGATCAAGTTTGTGGTTTATTTTCTACAAATTAAAAAATATAGTGTGGTATTTGCGTAAATATTTTCAACACTAAAAAATGAAATCTTTATGAAAACTGAAAAAAAGTTGAATTGAAGCATTTTTTTTTCTTTTGATAATTCGTCTAGAAGAGACGAGATAGATAAATTTTATTTAAAAAATTAGGGAAATCCCGTACAGTCTTGTTTATAGTGCGTTTATTTAGCGCCCTAAAACCAAAAAAAAGAAAACACTTGAAATTTTTAGCGCTGATTGAACTACAGTTATTTTAGCGAATGGGTTAAATTTTAGTTATTTACACTTTTTTACAATTTACAAAATCAAGTTTGAAAAAAATCATCTTATGATGGAACATTTTAGTTAAGAGCCATTTTCGAAAATCGTTAAATAACTTTTAAAAATATCATGCCGCGACTTTTCTGAAAATGTTGCAACTAGTGTGAATAATAGATAGACTAGACAAAACAAACTTTCAACTTTCAAAATATTAGCGAACGTTAACGTTCGATAACGGGGGTACAGGCGATAAGCAGTAACTTTCCAACAAAGCCACAAATACAGTGTGGCAGCTTTTATAAATATGTATGTAAAAAGGTATGTATGTAGTTATTTTTTTTTTTTTAAATTATTTTACTCACTTATTTTTGTGTTTGAAATATTTTGAAAAAAAATTACCTGAAAAGAGAAACAAAAAAAATATTACTTTAGTTAAAGGAAGCCACAGCTTGAATTTAATACTTTGAAATTAATATTTTATTACAAAAATATGGCTTTTGTTGAATGCTTTTGCAAGTTTTTGTTTTTCTTAGAAATTAGAATTTTTTATTCTAATCCTCTGTAGTGTTTCTTCTTAGACAACAATAAACGTTTTTTGTCTGCCCATAATAAGTGAATAAAAAAAAGAAAGACAGGCAGACAGACAGACAATCGAAGAGGAATTTACACTCAAGCAAAATATAATCATAATCACAGCCAACATAAAAACAGAAACAAGTATCCATAGAGCCCTAAAACGATACAATTTTTTATATTATTTCAATTTCATTTCAAGCTTGTTTCCTTTTTAAAAGAATTCTTTACCGTTGATCGTCAATTTTTTTTGCAGTGTATTCTCAAGCAAAACAAACAAACAAATAAATAAATTTAGAGCAAGTTGATCCCTTTAAATTGGCAGACTTGAGATGAAACTTTGTTTTGGTTTCTGCTGCCAAAGAATTCCATTCATTTCTTGGAATTGTTTGTTTATTATTTACGTTAACGAATATTTTGTTTATTTTCTTATTGGGTTTGGTTGTGCTTAAAACAAAAACGGAGTTTTGGATTCGAATATTTTTTGAAATGAAGTGTCTTCTCTCTCCGCAGCAAAATAAAGGTTGAGTTTGTTTTCGGGGTTTGCCTTTTCATGCTGTTTTTTTGTTTGCAGTTTGTTTTGAATTCGAAGTTTTTTATTTCAAGTTTATTGTAGTTTCTTCTTTTACTGTTTTTAATCATATTTCCTAGAGCTGTTGTTGTATTTTTTTTCTGGATAACAAAATATGCGGAGCATTAGAGCAATTAAAATATGTAGTATGTGTATAGTATGAGAACTAACGGCCTGTTACGCGATCTCGAACGCTAATGTTCGTGTGCATTCTTAAAGCTCGCATTAAAGCTGTCCGATTTTTCACTTCCGGGTCTACAAAGGTTTAGATTTTACAAGGACCCATCCGATTTTTCACTTCCGAGTCTACAAAGGTTTAGATTTTACAAGGACCCTGCCGCTTTTTTCACACACAAGTGCTCGTTGCAGTGTCTTGAAATAAATTTAATAAGACTATTTTCAAACGCAACAAAAATCAGCTGGAGAAAATGTAAAAGTTTTAAGCGGCTCAACAATCTTTATTCTAAATATATCAGTCAGAGTATTACAATTTTGTTCAAAAAGTGTTCGTACTCGGTGTATGAGCTGGTATAGTATTCGACCTGGAGTCGAGAACTCGTAACTATATATATTATAGCCCTTCCCGGAAAAAACGTCTGCAATATAAAAGTAAGTGTTTGGATTCAAAAATTTTCGAGAACTTAACATTTTTCCGGAAACGGGTTTAATGAGGTTTAACCCTCTCCAGACCATCGTATTATTTATTCAAAATCTCTGCGTGTTTCTGCAGACAAGCAAAAGTAGGAATGAATGGAAAAAAGAAATTTATAGCCCAAGTAAGTCTAATCATTAACGTACAAAAAAAAAAAAAAAAAAAATAATAAAAGAATCACCCTAAACTCTGCCATTCCGTATCAAGTTCCCTCCCATTAAAGTTTATGTGCAGGCATTGCTTCCTACAGCCTCACTTTCATGGTTGAGGCAGAGTAACTTTCGTTAGAAAATAAAAAAAAAATGTAGAAATTTTTTGATTCCAATTCTACTTCTAATTTTTTAGTAGAACTGACTGTGCTGCCAGATCTAATTTTTTATCTTAATGCATATAGTTTTCCTTTTTTTTTTTGGGCTAAAGATTTTTACCTGCCCCAAATTATGAACTTAGCCAATTGCGTGCGTATTTAAAAACAATTTTTTCCGAAATCCAAACAATACGAGTATTTAGGAAAGAAAAAAGCAAATTTATGTAGTTCGATGTGTGTGAACAAAATACCACGCCAAAAGAGATCTTTCAAATATGTTTATACTATTTTATATTTATGCATCACAAACAGGGTCAGGCAGTTTTGTTGTTGTTCTTTCATTACTAATCTTATTGTTTTTGTAATTTGATAGGCAGCAACAGTTGGCTGTCGTTTGCTTTTCTATGCACAGCAAACAGAGTGTCTCCTCCCTTCCTTTTCGCTTTATGGCAAATTCTACTCGTGTAGTTTGGTATGATTTTTGTTTTGATCTGGTTATAGAATTCCAGGAATTTTAAAATACCGGAACTCTTCGTTTTTGTTGACGATTAATGAACAACAAAAAAAAAAAAAACTAAAAACAAAGCAACAAAAACAAAAACTGAAGATGTAGCCATTTGTTAAATTCTGTCTGAAAAACCTACACACAAACATATTTTCGTTGACTGTTTTCTTGTGTGTGTGTGTGTGTCTGTTTTGTAGGCGGTTTTTAATTAAATTTTCATCGTTACTTTGAACTTGGTATTTCAAGTAGTTCTAGGAAGGCTTCATTTGCAATGAGAAAAAAATCGAAAAGTAGGCCTTTTTCTTAATATTTTTTGTCTACTCTTTTTTATTTTTGTTCAAGAAGATTTCTAAGAATTCCTCAAATTTGTGACTTTTGTGTTATAAAAGTAAAAATAACTATCGTATGTCGGTTTCTAAACATGTCCGCCCTGGATCAGGACGGCACCAGACAGTAATTTTCATAGAGAATCTTCATTCGCGATGACGCCCATTTTTGGTTAAGCGAACGGAATTTTACAACACATTCTTTGGACTGGTTGCGTCATTGTTTCGTGTTTCTAGGATAACAGCAACGTTGGCCAGGACATTAACGTTGGCGCTAATGGTGGATGATTCTCTATCAATTTTCACCTGAGTTGTATGATATGGAACTCAACTATATATGTCACGTGCTGTCACACAGCTCATGCTACAAGCGACATTTCACATACGGACAGATCGGTTGTTACAAATTTTTCTTAAGTCACAACTAATGGACTCAGCTTTTGATTTATATGCTAAAATCAAGAAAAATAGAAAGTTTTGAACGGGAAATCTCTGTCCAAGACGTAAAATTGTAAGCAGAATGGCATCGAAAGCCCTAGTGAACGCACACATTTCACAGGCAATTTGCTTGTATTTAATTTGTAAAGTAGGAAGCACCTTCTGAAAAACCTTTCAATAATTCCGAAGAGTAAAAACACAAATAGTTGTGACAGCGAATTTGCATAATCGTAAACACGAATAAAAAAAAATGTCAGAAACACTTCTGATATAAAATTTTTCTTCTGGCAACTCCCACACAGTCGCAAACCCCGGAACTGGCATCTGAAATAAATTTACATTCTTTTTACATAAACAACCTGTTTTTCTTTCATCTGCCTACAATGATACAAAATATGTAAAATAAAACCGAATTCTGACTTTAAAACAAGTGACTTTCATACGAACACGTCTCCGAAATCAATTATTAGTTAATTTGTTTGTGTTTTAGACTTTTTGTCATCCATCTAACGATCTTCATTAACTGCTTCCATATTTTTACATGAATTTGGTCAATTTTGTGTTCGAGTTGTTTCAACATAGAGTCATGTCATGACAAGACTGTGACGAAGTTTGTTCGATTGTGTCGATGCCGAAAATGATGCCAACCCGAGTTCATGATTCACTCATTTAGTACGAGAATGATTATAAATGTCATCGATGTGCCTGGTGATACCACCTGCCGTTTCTGTGCTGTAATTTCGCTTATAGTTTACTTTTGATGTGTTAATTGTGTCGGCTGTAGGAGCTAAAAAGATATGGAATTTATTTGCTTCTAAACGAATTGTGTTGGTGTAACGTTATGCTTGAACTTCAAACGTTTGCAATAGAACAAATGTTATACAAACAAATTTATAATAATTTTTGGTAAGTCGCACGTAGAACAGGATTTGATTCGTAAATGTTTTAATACGGCGCTCACGAAATTAATTTTTGATTATTTTTTTAATTTTCCTTAATTATTAGGTAAGAAAACTTTTGGATGGAAAATGAAATTTTTGTAAAATTTAAAAAATTGTTGTACACAAAACTGACCGATTATTTAAGGTTTCTACAGAAAATAAATCGATAACAAACACAAGAATCTTGGTTGCAGTGTAGTCTTACCAAAAAATCAATTTTCTTTAAAAATTTATCGATAATATAAATTTTCTACAAAAAAAATGTATCGATGACACAAATTTTCTTTAAAAAATTATCGATAACAATCGAAGATTTATCTATTACAATAATTTTCTTTTCAAAAATTTCTAATAACAACGATAGAGATAAACCAATTGTTTATGCAAAATCAATGAGCAAAAAAATCTGTAGCAAATCTATCGATAATCTAGAAATTAATGAATAAAGAAATAAATAAAAAACTTCCATAGAAAATTTTTATACAATATAAAAAAATTGTGTAGAAAATTTTTACATAGAAGAAATTTTCTACGCAACATTCTTTTTGGCTATTCTGTCAACTTGCCAAGTGCCGTAATGCTTCCGACCTAAACAATCCTCATCAATTTATTGCCATTTATAGTGGCAAAGAAAAAATAAAACAGAACAATATTTTTCTTGAGACAAGATGTAATCGTAATACTTTTATTTTCATAAAGATCACACGTCATTCAAAGATCAACGACACTTAACATTTGGTCATTTCCAGATTTAAAATGACAAATTGATTGATTAACACATTCTTTATATGGATCACTTTCACTTGTAACTGTCCACAAATAACAATTTTGTTTCGTCGATCTTTTCAGTCATATTAAAAATCCATTAGTTTCTTACTGGTTCAATGAAGCAAAAAGTAAAATAGGAAAAACAAATACAGAAATAAGCGGAAGAAATGCACATGATTGATGCAATATGTAGTTGTTTTTGTTTTCCTTTTCGCGTTTAAAGCCGGCTGGCTGTCTGCAGTTTGGATTTCTCGGATTCCCATTATGTTGTGTCAATTCATTCATTTAACCAGTCAGTCAGCCAGCCAACCATTCACGATTACTATCGATGATGACGCTGCTGCTGCTGACCACCATGTGTGTGGTCTTCCATTTTTTTTTTATTGAGTTTTGATCTTGTTTTGTGGTTTAACTTTTTTCAGCTTGTCTCCTCTTTTTGTTTTTTTTTCCTTTGCCTTAGAATAAGTCAATCGTATGCGAATATGTCTATTGGTTTTTTTTTTTGTGTTTTTAAGATTGATCATCTTTTACTGCGTCGAAGTTGTCGTACACATCATCACACATCTTGTGTTGATGACCATCTTTAAGTCTGATGTTGGCCGTTTTTTGTTTTTTCTTTAGAGTTTTTTTGTTATTAATAAATCTTTTGGTTTATTTCTCTATCTAATTCACACATTGTTGTTTTGTTTTCTTCATGCAATCTTGTTTATGATTTGAAGGAACTTATCCGCAGTCATTTTCCCTTAATGTTAAAAACCATTAGTGATATTTTTATGATTTTGAAAAACTTAACGCTTAATGCGTTAAGACCACACACGCACTGGCCAACAAAGAATTACTCGCCTTAAATGTTGGAAAGGCGAAAAAATGTTACATGAGCAGCAACAAAAATAAGCGCTACATACCGAAATAAGTTTAATTAGTTTTCCCCGTTTTTAACCAGAGTTGAATTTAAAATCTAAATGGTAAAAATAAGAATTTTTTAGTCCAGGGGTAGCCAAAACGACGTACAGGCGTGTCACAAAAAATTTCATCGCTGGCAAAAATTCTAACACCAATTTCTAATGGTTGTCTATCGTTCATACTTGTATAAAATTTTGGTTTAAAAGCATTTGTTTTAGATATGAAATCATGTTGAATTAACATGAAATATCAAACTAAGGCAAAATCACCAAAAAAAAAAAAAAACCAAGTCTGATGAGAGCAAATTGATTCACACAATGTGAGTATAATTCGTGCCAATTGAACTCATATCTCTTACAAGGCAAACCTTTCGTCGTGACTGGTCCTTGCATTCGTTAACAATTCAAATGAAACCAGAGCTGAAGCTTTACGAGTGCCAAATTCGGAAGTTTCGTTTGAAGCTGACAGTAAAAAGTTTGTGTCCACAATCTATTGGACAGAAAATTGTTGGCTGCGCGCAGTTTCCAACGAAAATTATCGATACCGAAAACTACAATATCTGAAGGAATCTCATCGACGAAAAAAGCTTAAAATTTTCCACAGCGGAACGTCTTTAAAAGCATTAACTTTTATTTGCACTTTTGTTTGTGCTTTTGTAAATTAAAGGGGGAAAAAAAAATAAATTCGCTTTCAAAGTTATCAGCAAATACTTTTGCATCCATCTATAAAATTTACAGGTAAAATGTTAATTTATATGTCTTACGTGTTAAAGTAATTTCTTGCCTTCATTGTATTAAATTTATTTATTTATCTAACAAATAGCCGTCTAATGCAAATGCTAAAACACCAGTGATGCCACGGTCCGCTAAAGAGTCTCCAACAACGATTTGAAAATTTAGCCAACAGTGTAAAATAACGGACACAGTTTCAAACGCAGCCTATAAAGTTCTCTGAAAATGATTTTCGAATCTTTTGATGTTTAAGTCGACTTTGTTTTCATTGTGCCCATCTGGCAATACTAGTTCTAACACAACCCGTCAAACAAAAAACTATTCACACACTTTTTCATTTGTTTTTGTTGTTGTGGGGCTCACACATGCATGTAACTAAATATCAAGAACATTTCGCCAGGATTTGCGTTGCAACAAAAAAAAAAACAAGAAAAAAATACGAAAACAAAAACAACAAGAAATGTAAAAAGCTTTGAAATTGATTGAAGTTGTCAGTTTCGCCGACAAAGGCGGCAACCATTAAAAGAAAAGTGTGATTGTGTGTGTTAAAACGGTGTGTAACAGCAAAACCAACAACAGCAACAACAACAACAAAACTAAAGAACAAAACCAGGCTGAGAAAAAAGAGAATCAGAATGGAAAAAATTTACTTTGACTATTCTGGCAGAGATTCCAAAAGGAAAAAATTACGTATAAAAAAGACTGCCAACATATAAACAACAACATTATTAAAAGCAGGCAACAACAAATGGTCAACTTTAAAACAAAAACACAAAAAACCAAACGGTTAAAACAGAAAATCAAAAAGGCAGCGAACAAACAACGATTGTTGTTTTCACTCATGGACAATTGAAGGCGGCCGCGGAAAAAGAAATGCTTGGCAAAGGCATTTATTCCAGCCAGCTAAACTGGAGTTAAACGGAGGATTTCATAAACTAAAACAGGGCTGAGTTGATTCGAACCAAAGCTGAAAACGAGCAGCAAGTGGGAGGCAGGGCAACGCAGTGAAACAATTTATTTATTTACAGTGTTTAGAGTTTCTTCTTACGCTTCTTTGATTTTTACTTACAGGAGCAATTTCAAACGGCAACTGTTTTAACATTAAAATCTTCGCTGATGGACGCATAACGCCACCGTGAATACAAGCTGGGGCTTAACAAAAGTTAGAATTTTTCTTTTGGTGCTTTTTTTTCAGTTTAAATTCCAATTTACCATTCAATATATACGAATTGAAGTTATTACTGTCCATCTTCTAAAGCAGATCGCAACTTTTGAGAGAAAAAAAGGTTAAATTTCCTTGTGCCAAAGAGTTTATCGCCTCTTCGAAAAGTTATCGATAACAAAATGTTCAACTCAAAGAAATTTGCAATAAAAAAATAATCGATAACTAAAATTTTTTTTTACCAATTTTTTATAGAAAATTTTTGATCAATAGCAAATTTTTTGGAAAAAAAATTTTTTTCTGTTACCATTTGTAACAGGTTTAGCAAAATTTTTCTATAGAAAATTTAGTGAAAAAAAAAATTTTCTAACGAAAATTTAAAGTTTTTTTCAGAAACAAAAATTTATCATTTGGACGGCAAAAGGTTTTAATTTAGTAATAAATTTGCACATGGCAACAAAAAATAAACATCATTCATCAACTTTATGTGGAAAACAGATCGACAAAAAGCTTTTCCACTTGAACAACAGCCAAGTTGATTTCAATTTAACAATATGTTTTAACCATTTTAGGAATTTCATAAAACAATTGGAATAAAAACTCTTTCTTAAAAATTGACTTATTGCCATTTGGAAGCGATAATTACCAATTAACACCCACAAGTGACAAGTAGTCGCAACAGTAGACAACAATTTCTTTATTGGAAGATTTAAATAGCATTTATTTTTGTTTCTTTCGATCGGCAATAAAATAAATTTCTCATTTTGTTTTCTGCCACCCGCACATGTGTGTGGCAAACTTTGTCGGCGTTTCAGATAAAATTAGCTAACAAAAAACAAAATATTAAATTTATGAAGAAATAATTCAAAGCACGCTTATGCACAAAAAAGAAACTCAAGTATTTTAGTTTTTCGTTTGATAATAAATTTTTTAAATGGTTTTGAAAACCCCTGGTTTTAATTGGTTTTCAACGGCAGCGGCTGGCGGTTAATTGCAAAAACAATAGAAAAAAACAGAAACAGAAAAAGATTGGCGACATTTGTTGGGCGGCGAACGGGGGAAAACACTCCGCCAGTTATTTATCTAAACAATTATTAAACACCCACTTATTGCATGAGTTGTTTGTTGTTGAAAAATGTTGTTACGAGTAATTTCATGCGGCTGCCAATGAAACCAACGAAAAAGAGTTTTACTCTGAACACCTGATTTTTGTTTATATTAATTAATTTTTTCTTCGCTTTGAAATTTGCAAGTTGGCGTATTAACACGAATCATCATTACCGTCGTTGTTAATAGTTTGTTATTTCTCGTTTTTAATTTCAATGAACACATGTATAATTAATGTTTTGTAGATGTTTATCAACAGCGTTGTACAATGCAAAATATATGTACGTTGAGAGGCAACATTCGTACATATGTACGTCTTTGGAAGTATTAAAAAGGCTCTTTTTAATCAATGACTTTAATTGTGTCGATATAGCAAAAATCATTCATTCATTCATCATTCATGATGGAAGTGTTTACGATAAATAGAATGCAAATTAGTTTGTGGTCAACCAATTTTGTAGTTATTTGTGTATTTTTTGTTTATTAGAAACCTTTTACGTTATTCCTTTACGAAGGCTTTTGATTATTAAAAGTCTTTTTACCTGTTACTGACTACAGCATCTCATCAAAGATGAGAAGCCCTTAATCTTTAAACTTAAAAAAATGCAGTTGCGTGGGAGAAATCAGAGAAATTTTGTGTGGAATGCCGCAATCTATAAATTTCCATGACGATGCGCGCATAAATTTGGCTAAATTTGAGTGACTGATCGCCTCAAAAGCCGCTGTGGTTTGCTGCTTGGTCACAGAATAAGTGTAACAGGGTCAAATCGGACCCTCCATTATTCGAATAGACTTTCCAGTAGGGCATGAAATGTTTGTTGAAGTAAATCAGTACAGATTGCGCAATTACTTCAGCACATATTACTCTGATGAAGTACCAATTCCAGGGACGAAGTAGTCAACGGCTCACCACCGCCCACATGTGGCACGCAAGGTACATAGAGTTGGCAACTTCTTGTGATATGTTAAAAGGGGCCCATATATCTATCTAATCTCTAATGATGGTAGTTCTGTAGACAGCCGATTCCGTACATCGAAATTTTTCAAAGGAACATCAGGCCTTGGCCAGCCTGGCCTGATGATTCCTCACCATTCGGCGTCTTACGAAAAATAGAAGTTTGTTGCAAGCAAATTATCTCCGTAGGGAATACGGCGACACAAAACTGTAAACCAACTGCTAATAACAGGCCTATAGATGCGCTGATGTTGCTGAGGATATGCTACTGATTGTCGTTGTCTCAGAACCGTGAACCAATGATGCCACCAGCCTAAAATCTATTAGAAGTTTTTGGTTTTCATATGGATTGGTATCGTCCCAAATTCGATATCTTTGTCATGTTGCTAAAATCCTTTAAATTATAGACTGAACGCGACGTAAAACTGGCAGATCTTGTGACTTTGATTGATCGCACGCGAGTTGATTTCTCGTCGCATTGCCAACTGAATTGTGAATAGTTCTTTCGGTAGGATAATTAGGACAGCCCAAAAAATCAAGATCCTAAATACTCGAATCTGGGCAAATTTTGTTATCTGTTGCAATTTTATATGATCTCTTTGGGCTGCACACAGAACACACATTATTCCGAATTAGTCTTAAAACCCCATAAAAATGTCTCTTTAAATAAATGTATTAATATTTAAAGCGTTAATGTTTTATCACGATCTCATCAGCCCCATCCTCATTTGAAAAATCTAGATTAATTTAAATAAAATCATTAACATTATAAGTAAATGGATATCAAACCGCCAAATATGGCAGAATCAAATAAGTGCATCCAGAATTAAAATAAGAGAAACATTCACATGAATTATTGAAAATATTTGTGTCGGTTGGTTTCGAAATGATTTACAACCAGATTAATGGAGAACAAAAAAGTTGCACAAACAATTAAGCAGCCAAGAAAGAGTGGGTTGGCTGAAGACAGCTTGTAGTAAGCTACACTGAGCAAAAACAGTTGGGCGTTGGATGAGTTATTGCTTGCCAAGCTGATGATCTCTATCTCGGAGACATTGTGAGGAATTGTTATGAAAGCTTCGAAGCAAAATGAAATTAATCACATTAATTAAGTGTTTATGAGTTTTTATAAAAATAATAACATTTTTCAGCTATTGTATTTTACTGGAAATGGAAAAGTTTGTTTTCATTTTGCCTTCTTCAAACGCAGCCATGTGTAACCCAACAAACAATTTAATCTTGATTTTTTGCTGGCAAAATACATTTCATAGTTTTGTGACCATGATAAGTGCTAATTGTCTTAAAAACTTGCAATTCATTTCTTAAATGCCCGTAATTTTCCAGCTTTTTTCTTTTTAATTTGTTTGCAGCCATTTAGAGCATTAAAAGCGTGCGCCGAAGAAGGGCTTTAATTAAAAATGAGCACGTTAGGTTGGCAGGCAGAAAGCAGAGAAACGGGCATCAAAAATGTATTTATAGTGACACTGAAGGCATCTCGTAAGAAAAATTAAATTTTTGAGGGCAGTAGATTTTTTGAGGGTATTTAAAATGGCATAAAAAAATGCAGGGGGTTTTTTAACTGAAATGGGAGTTTAAAGCGAAGCTTAAGTTCATTTTACTTCAAATTTTTATTTCATCATATTTATTAAGGACGAATTTGTAGAACATTTAAGCACATAGAAAATTAATGTGGCAAGGCACGGTACCCATTAGTAGTGTTCATGCAGAACTTAACAACTCGCTAGTGAACACCAATCTCAAATCTTGAACCAATCCGTGAATGGAACTGACATTTGTTTCCCCCTTTTTTTGTGGCTCTCGGATGACAGAAAAATCATTGAATATGACCTATTTATGCGTGTAACCCAGTTAATTCTTTTTCTAAAATTTTAAACATATTTTTTTTAATTCCCCTTCAACATTTCAATTTCATTTAAAAATGTGTTGAAATAAATTTGTTTAATATCAAGGTTTTTAAGAGACAAACATTTTACAAAGTTTTTCTTAAAACTGGAGCTTTTGCTTTTTTAAATTTCCAAACAATTTTATTTAAGACTATAATTTGCAATATTTAAATAAAATTTATTTAGCAGTTTTTATAACTATTTAAAAGCATTCTGCTGGTGAAGAGAAATTTGAGCACCTTGTGTTCAATTTGCAGTTTTGTTGTTGGTGTAAATTATAACCCCGTTTAAATAAACTTGGCCCACTGACTTCGAAACATAGAAAATATATTTTAAAGGCACCAAAAATTAAAGAACAAAAAATCTAAATCAATGTTAGGAAATGAAGTCAAGCGTAAAACCGTTAGACATCAGCTTTAATTTGATCTAACGGCTATGAAAATGTGAAAACTTAGCGAAAAACAAATCAACAGGCTGTTTCAACAGCAGTTGTAATTTGGGTATTTATTAAAACCTGCAAAACTTTTGAATACAGCACCAGCCTTTGCAACTTAGTTGAATAAACTGTGTTTTTTACGTGTTGCTGACGGTTTACGAATTTCTGAACCACCCTGTAAGCCAAACATAAATTAAAGTTTTTAAAAATCTGCCATACATTTTATGTTGCAAGCTAAAAACACTATTCATATTTCAAAGTGGCATTGACTCTGGCCAATAATTACCAAACAAAAAGAAAATGTTTATTAAACAAAAACTAAGCCATACGAGTAGAAGAAACCGCGGCGGGTTGGGCTAACAGTAATGCCGGGCGTTCGCTTTTCTGTATTACTCACTGGCGAAGTGCAAAGCTGCGAGCCATGGCCAAGTTGAGCAAAATGTAAGTTATGGTCTATGAACTCATAGATACCAAAATAAAAAAAGAATTTTTTGAACGAAAAACAAACAACAAAAGAGCTGATACTTCGCTAAATTAGTGGGTAATTGTGGCAAGATTTATGATCTCTGTGTCCGAATATGCTATTTTATGACTTAAATAATCCAAAACAAATAGCAGAGTCGCAAAAAATATACTTACACTTATGCATACAAATATGCGAGGGTTATTCTGATGTAGTTTTTCTTTTGTTTCAACACAAAGAACTTTCGAAGAAACAATCAAAGTTTCCGAAAAAAACTATTTTGCTAAAAGTGAACACTTTTTAAAGATTTTTTTTCCAAGAGTACATTTGAAAAATATTTTTTAAAAAAGTACTTTTTAAAAGAGTACCTTATAACAAATGCACCTTTTAAAAAAGTACCGTTTAAGAAAGTTCCGTTTAAAAAGAGTATATTTTGAAAAAGTACCTTTAAAAAAAAAGTATATATATTTTGAAAAAGTACCTTTAAAAAAAAAAGTATATTTTGAAAAAGTACCAATTACAAAACAAGTACCGTTTAAAAAAGTAGCCTTCAAAAAAGCATATTTTAATAAATACTTTTAAAAAGGTACCGTTTTGAAAAGACTTATTTCAAAGGCGACCTTTCTAAAGTGTACCTTTCAGAAAAGTATCTTTTAACTTAAAAAATACTTTTTAAAAAAGTACGTTTTTGAAAAAGTAAAAAATATTGCTGCTGTTTTTTTAATTTCGGAATGACTCTCGTTTAGCGAAAACGGTGTTCAATAAATGTCCATGTGGTACCTTTTTGTTTAACAAACATTCGACCCATAATTAGAGGAGAATGGCAACAGTAAGAGGGTTTTAAATTACCATGAACGAGTGGGTGGACGCTTGATATTGTTATTAGTTACTGTACAAGTTTGGAAAATATTCATGGCTTAAATATCAAACGCTGGGGTTTTTCGCTTTTGATTTTATATCTTTATCTTTCTCAAAGACCATGTAATTTATGTGGTTGACTTCGAGTGAGTACGTCTTTAATAAGTCTTTATGCGAATGGTTAAGAGTTTACTCTTTTGCTGCAATTATTGTGGCAATTCTAGCGTCTAGTTGTCTGCAATAACTATTTGCGGTGTTGTAAGCAGAGCACAATGGGCGAGAAGGAAAGCGAAACAGAAACGCATAGCAGTGTAAAACCGACAACCAGCTTTAAAGTGAAATAAATCAGTTTCGAATCAGTTTTGTGTGACTTAAAGCCAGCCATTGTCATTGTCATTTAGGTTGGATTGATGGTGATTCAATGCAAATGTTTCTAGTCTTTGCCACAATGGTAGTCATCAAATGAAGTCAACATTGTGGCAACAACTAAGTAATTGTCGAATTGTGAGTAGCGAGTCAATGTTAATTGGTCGATGATTTCACGGGGCGTGTTTCAATTGGCATTTTGTCTTGATTCATGATACCGAGTACGGCCAGCAATATTTCGAACCGGTTTTTTTTTTCTATACGAAAATGTTTTCGGCGACTCATGTTTTCAAAATATGAATTTCTTTGTGGTAAATAAGTATGTATTTTATTTTAGCGGCAAGCAGACTGAAATCTATTGCCCTAACCTGGAAAGTTAATTGCAACATGTTGCAACATGATAAAAGGAAAAAAAAGTAGCAGAAGCAGAGGAGAAAAAAAACTCATTACCCATCAGCATGCAAAACCGTTGTAAAGGAAAACGTCTAACGTTGTCGTTCCACTAAAAACCATTTGAAAAATTATGTGTATCAACCATGAATACTGCAGACCTCATACTGTGACGCATTCGCTGTTGTCTGCATGATGTGCGATGATAAAGTTCAACAAAATGTGAAAAATAGACAAGGCAAGAAAAGGCCAATGAAAGGCCCATAATAGTCTTGAGTCACATGAAAATATGTAAACATTTTTCTTTTTTGTTAAAGATTTTCTTTTAGTCTTGTAACTGAAAAGTCTAAAAGATAAAAATTATAATGAATACTTTTGCGCGAGCCCAAACTGTCAAATGAGCAATTAATAAACTACGTAAGCGTGAACATGGACGAATTTGGCAAAACAAATTGTAAGAATTGGGGCTTTTTCTTCTTCTAAAATTTGCATGTTTGAGACTAATGAACAGCGCAACAGAACCAGAAAAGCAGATGCAGATATAAAAATGCAAAAGAAAAACATCTCACGCTACATCTACTCAAATATTTTAAATAAAAAACAAAAAAAAAAAAAACAAAAATCGTACATATGTGACGTATTATTTGTAACCACCCCAAGAAGCTTTATGAATCGGCTGCATTCGCCTTCTACCTGTCAAATTTGTAAGGAAAGCTTCTGTCGCCGAAAACCCTTATGCCATTAAATACGAATTTTTTCCTCCTTTTTTGTTTGTTTTGGGCTTCCAATCTAAAGATTTCAGCGTTTTAAATTTTGGAAGAATTTATTGACAAGCAGATTTGACTAAAAAAGAAATCATTTTATTTGGCTGGCAGCCAACACCTTTTTTATTAACGAGAGAGATGCCAAAAGCCAAAAACGCTAAAAACATGTGAATTTTTCTGTGACTGCATGTTGCAGAATAATAATTTACTACAGATGAGCACCGAGTGGTGCTGGACAGCCAAAAAGATTGCACATGCACTCCCCTGTCTATGTATTGAAACTACGTTTTTATATTAATGTTTTGTTTTTCGCTTTGCCACTGACTTAGAAATATGAAAATTTTACATTTTCAAAATTGAAAACACGAAGAGGTTGGAAAACAGGGAACTAAATTTTAAGATTTTTTTTTTTAGCTGAAGAAAACTAAACAAGAGTAAGAAATTTTTTTTTGCGACTGTCTAAATTTTGCGGCGCAAATTTATCGAAATCAAAAAAATTTGTATAGGAAATTTATCGATAGGAAATAATTTTTACACACAATTGGTCGATACCACATACTTTTGATTGGCACCTCATCGATCGTGAAACTTTTCTATACAAAATTTATCGATATAAAATATTTCGGTTAGAAAAACTAAAATTTATTGATAACGAAACTTTGAATTTAGAAAATTTTATCGATAAGCAAACACATGTTCCATAGAAAATTTATCAATAACAAAACTTTTACAGAAAGTTTTTCGGTAGGAATAAGTTAAATGTATCGATGTCAATAAGTTTCTGAAGAAATTTCCGCGATAGCAAAACTTCTCTATACAAAATTTGTAGATGGCAATAATTTTGTGCAGAAAATTAATATAGAGAAAAAGTTTTCTCTAAAACTTTATTCGATAACAGAAATGAGCCGTAAAAAACTTATCGCTAAGCAAAATAGTCCTAAATACAATTAATCGATAAAAGTATTTTTAAATAAAAAGATAATTGATTTGTAAAGAGTTTCATGTTGCTGTGGTGTTTAGCTTTTATATTTTTTTAATTAGTGCCGTTCACCGAGATCTGGGTGTTTGAAGGAGGCACTTTTCTTTTCAGTGAAATGTAAAGAGCAAAAAAATTTCAAGTAAAAATACAAATGAAATTGTTTCAGCATATAGAGCATGAAGATAATGTACTACAATGTTTAAACAAAACGAAACTGTAGTTTTTCTTTTGGATTTGGCTTCTGTTTCTAAGATTTTTGCTGCAACTTGTGCTGCTGCACATTGTTGACAGGGGGACATGCACATTATGGACAGATAAATTATAAAACTTAAAAGAAACACAATAAATACATGTGAAAATGTGCACAAAATTTTGAAATAATTTTGTTTCCGTGTTTTAAAACTATTTAAACAAATGCATAAATAAAATCACACACACACACTCACACGGTAAAACTTTTTCAAGAGAAACTAAAACAGAAAAAAAACAAACATTTTAATAATTATTTTAGTGTATAATAAAAAATTAATTAAACGAATTGCAATCAATTAGAAAAGGTATTTGAAAAAAGAGTTTTATAATATTTAAGTAAGTAAATTAACGATTGACCATAAATGAGTATTTAAAATACTGTTTGCGATTAAAATATTTGCAGTTTAAAATCGGTCCGCGTGTCTGCATTGAAGCAAAAAATGAAACCTGAAAAATATTCATATTTAAATGAAACTTATTTCTGTTGTTTAATCATAAACCAATACCGCAACTGTCAATGTCATAATAACAACAATAACAATAACAACAACAACAAACAATTGCAGCAAAACAACTTTGTGGTTCATGTTAAATAATTGCACTCCGGTTGGTGGCCGCAACGATGTTTCTTTCTGCATTGAAAACTACTGGCGCAAAAAAAAAAAAAATGCAATTTCGGTTTGTGTGTCAATCCGGTGGACATAAACATGTACGTACATATAAAAACTACATATGCAATTGTTGAGAAAATATTATTAATATCTTGCTGTTCAAAACTTTATGTTTACACATCATACATCATATATTTTACATTTCGCAGGTAATAGTTCGATGTTGGCTGGTGTTACGGGCGGAGGTTCGATCTACACAAAAGTTAATTATCTGAAAGAAATTTTGCTACAAAAGGTTCTTACACTGGCCGAAAGTTTGCCCATTTAGTTTTGACATCTTTTTTTTTGTACTTAATAGTCAAAAATATTATTTCCTTTAGCAAAATTTATTTTTCCGAAAGCGGGAATTGAAACTTTATAAAGAAAAAAAAAATGATAGTAAAAAATTTGCAAACAAAAATTAGAGCTATGAAATAGCAATTTTTCTATAGAAATATGATCGATAACAAAAAATTTCGGAAAAAAAAGTTTATCTATAAAAATTTTCGAATTGCGAAAAGTTTTCTGTAGTTCCATAAAAAATTGATTTATTGCCATAATCTATCGATAACAATCAATACGTTTCTAAAGATCAATTGGCGACAAAAATCTTCTATAAACATACAATGGATTACAAAATGATTTTCTTGAAATACTTTAACGATAACAAATTTCGAGACAAAGTTTATCGATAAAAAAAATTTCGAGAGAAAATTTATCGTTAACTAAAATTTTCTTTGGTATCTAAAATTGTCTTTTTTTTTTTTAAATTATAGATAAAACAAAAATATATAAAAAAAACTTTGCTATAAAAAATATTCTTTATAGAAGTATTTATCGATAGAAAATCAATTTGCAAAAAAAATTTATGAATAAGAAAATTGGTGCATGAAAAATCTTACGGCAACAAAGATTAATTTATCGATGGCAAACATTTTCTGCAGAAAATTTATTGATCAAAAAAATATTGTTTAGGGAAATTTATCGATAACAAAGATTTTGCATAGCAAATTTATCGATCGAGCGATGGAGAAAAAAACCTATTTTAAAGTGTCTTGCCTTCATATAAACTGAACATTTTATTTATATTAATTCATAATGCCAAATTGTCTGTAGCTCATCGTATGATGACACGGCTGTTGTTGTTGCTTGTCACTGTTTACATCTAGAATAGATGTTTTATTTTTTTGCTTTAAACACCCGCAAAAACCACACGTTGACAATGTTGTTTGAATATGTTTCAGAATAATGACAGATTGTCGATATTGTTTTATTGATTGTGTATTTCGTGTGTGAGCAATTTAATTCAAATATTTAAAATTCCTCATGTTTCAATTCTCTAGGGACCAGAATTTGTCTAAAGAATTTCAAAGTGTTTTTGGAAGTTTTGCTTTATTTATGATTAAAAACCCACACGTGATTGATGATGGAGAATAAAAAACATAAATAGAAGTTTTTTACTCGCAACAACCTTGATTCGATGTTAATAAATTCGAACTTAAAACGAAAACGGAACACAATAAAAAGCAAAGATTTGAATTTGAATGTGATGTTTTGCTTCTTGCATAAAATACTTAAATTTGACACAATTTGATTATTTTTGAGTGGGAGTCAGCAGATATGGGTTAAATTAAGTTTTAGATTAAAAAATTAAGGTTTTTGCAGAGGCCGGCCACTGGCAGCTCATAAATAGAAAGTTTAACTAACAATTAAATATCCTTGTCTTGAGGCCATATGTGGAAGCAGTAAAGGAGCTTTCCCATAAGGTACGAGGTGCTAACAAATTTCTTTTTTGAATTGAAACATTTTCATATATGTGTGAAATATAAGAACTTTCAAGAATCTGCCGCTACTTTTTACAACAGCTCAGATCGGAGAGGCCGAATTTTCAATGACTCTGCACTTTCCACACAAAATCTGGCTGGTTTGGGAAATGTTGTCGTTATGTTGGCTTAAAGGGTGTCCTCTGACGGTGGTTTATTGGCTGGCGCAAATCTGTGACTTCTGGTAACAGCTGCCAGCTTTTTTTTCTCCACGTACAAATTCCTTGTTTGTGTTGAAAAACGCATGCCCAACAGATAATTATATGTTGCAAGTTGTTTTAAACGGCTGCTGTTTGCAAGCCTTTAACTATATAACTGGATTCATTCTTGCACCAAATACAGAACAAAAAAAAAAAAATATACGAAAAATGATTTTTTGATGCTGTTATTTTATGGCGTTGGCTCTTAAATTCATATAGACGTTCCTGTTTTTGTGTTTCTAATCATTGTCTTTATCAACTTTGTAAATTTCCACTAAGAAAAGAGAAAAAACTCAGTAGGAAGTAACTAAAATATTTTACATGCTGGTTTCTTCTAAATTATGCCTGAAAAGTAGTGGCATTATTAATGATGATTTCATGAATGATATGACTGTGTGGCAGCCGTTTAAATGGAAATAAATGTTTTTTTGTTTATAGGGCAAAAGGGAAATTGTTGCAATTTTTTTTATGGAAAACTTTAAGCAAAATATCATTCGAACAATTTGGCTAAATATTCGACTAAAAGAATTAACACACATAAATATAATCGAAGAGGTTGTTATTTTTCAGCGAACATTTAATTTAATTAAAAATTTAGTCAGCAGCAAAAGAATATTATAATTTGTTTTTGTTTCGCATTTGTCACCATCCGCATCTCATCTTTTATTCTCTTCTCATCTTTTATTCTCTGCACTTCATATATACCCGATCTAAGATCATCCGAAAGCACTAAATTTTTGTCGACTCAGAGTTTATTAACGCCGATTTTCTATTATCGCATTGATCAGCTGTGACTGCGACAACGAATATTGACCTAAGGCGGAATAATTCGCCTTTTTATTCCACATAATTCGCCAATTCGACAAAATATCCTCTGAACAATAAAAATTTTTATACTTTTGCCTACGACAAGAGGACGTGTCACTAGACCGGCCATTTGAGTGGTTTACAAAAGAGAGTGGCAAACTCAAATGTCGAAGGCTTGAATCATATTAAAGCACTCGTGCAAAGACTCTCAGAGTATAGAAGAAAGGCATAATAATAAAATAGAGTCGCTAGGGCTAGACAACCAGTGTGACCATCTACAAATTTTAAAACATTTAACGTAGAAGAGTTCTTTTTCACCACGTACAGCAAATTGGTTTAGTGGCCGCCAAGCTAAATCATAGCACATTCATGCAACTTTTACTTTAAAAATCCAGCAAATTTGAAAGCTGCAAATATGGTCATACTGGGGCCACAGCAGCTTAAAAAGGAACAATTAAACCGGACATAGTGTAAGAATGTGTGTGTGAGTCGACCTTGAATGGTGCGTTGCAGAGCAGAATATAAAATTAGCGATTCGAACAAACGATGTTGCCTGTTTAATTATAAATATTTTTAATTAAATGAATTAAATAAAGTTGATACCTTTGATTTGGCCATGTTTTGTTTTCCTATATTTGTTGTATTAAAACCAAGTTTGATCGATTGATATATAGAAAACAAAGAGTTAAGATACGAATATCGCTGAAAACTTTTTACCGTTTGATTTCTTTTTCCAAATCATCTATTTCGGCTGCTGCTCTCAGCCAAAAATTATAATAAATCCTGCCTTAGTTTTTAATATAATACAATATATATGTAGATACGTATGTATATATATATATATATATATATATATATATATATATATATCCAGGTATGTACTCGTTCAAAACTTCTACAGTGTTTTGTTTTTCTTTCTCTTAAATAATTTGAGCTAAATAAGCACTAACAACAACAGCAAGAACAACAAAACCAACCACTACGGCTGTAATCTAAAGTGCTATCAATTCCAACAAATATTTCAGCCCATTCAATTGATGGGCATTTTATGATACAGTTTGTTGCCCATATTTTCCTTCTTTCTGCAACAAGTAGCAACAAACGTTATTAGTTGTATGTTGCAATTGAGGCAACAAAACACAAAATTGAGAGAAAAAAAAATTGCCAACATCCAAACAAGGAAGTTTTTTTAAATTATTATAGTTATAATAAAATAGAACAAACCCGACAACAACCTCGTAAGATGCCTTTCTTTATTACTTTTATAATTCAATACAATAAATATACGCCATGTTTAATAATAAAAATTGATGGCCTTTGCAAAACCTTTTATTAAATTTAATGCTAAGAAGATTTCCAGTTTGTTTGCGCCGATTGTTCGAAAGTTTTGATTTTCTCTTGCCCATTTGTACAGCGCACAAAGAGTTTTCCTTCAAACTGTTAAGACTCTTCTTGTTAAACGGTCAAAATTTATATGGCGTATCAGTCAAATTCATCATTCGGGGTTAAAAAGAAGCAGAACAGTAGCCGAGTTGATTTCAAAATTATGAGTTTATTATAAAATAAAGTTCTAAAAGTTGCAATACTTAAGGAATAATTTACACAACTTGATTGCATTTTCTGCACAAATATTATTGGCACGACTTTTTGTATTTAGAGCTGTGAGGAACTTTCAATTCATTAGATATTCCAGAACTTTCTAATGAATAATTGCACGCAAAAAAGAAATATGGCAAACGAACTTTGTTGTATTAAATATATTTATTTCGAACGAAAAAAATATTTTGATAATGAATTTTGAAAGTGTCTGCTGTTGATCATAATCAAGAGAACAATTTCTTGGCTCATCCGAAAATTTCATATAGGAGTGTTTAATACAACAACAACAACTAAATAAGTAAATGTTAAAAAGGGGTGGGGGTTCTGAAAATGCATGAGAGTAAAAAAAACACTCTGATTTATTTAAATTGTTGTGAAATTTTCATTGAGTTTGTGAAGTTTTTAGAATATAGATTTAAAAGTATGATTCGTCGGTTTTTCAAATCTGCAACGAATCGAAAGTAATAAGAAGAATTAGGTCATCGATTTAAAAAAATAATAATAATTAATATTGAATTTTAAACAAAAATTAGAAAAGTTCTAAAAATAGTTTATCCGGCAATTCGTTATCAGAAAATTCAGAACAAAATTGATCTGAAGAAAAAATTTCGGAATATTTGTTATGCAAATTTTTTGTGAAGAAAATCTATAGCAAATATTTTTAGAAGAAATTTATGAAAAAGATATAAAAAAGTTCTGCAACCAACATCTTTTTATTTCAATAATCAGTATTATTTGTCAAGACAACAATTGCATAAATATGTATTTAAAAGTTGTTGGCATTCTTCGTTCTTAGCTGCAAATTTGTACATGGACATTTTTTCTTCCGTTTTATCCTTTTACAAGGAAATATCTGCAAAACAAATGAGTATCAATACAATCAACACGCTAACGTTAAAGACAAAAAGATTCCATTTGATTTGACAAATGCTGAACAAACAATTTTAAATAAATTTAATAAAACGCATTTACTTTGAACTTAACATTTATGAGCAGCATTAAAGACATCAAATTGCAAACCAAACAATAGCAAACCCAGCAATTTGCTAAGAAACTTCGAACGAAGGAATTAAATTTAAGTGCAGTTTTGGTAGTCGACGGAAGATGCTGATGATGTAGTCAAGTAAATGAATGAGCGCTTCCAGCAAATTTGGCGCCAGCAACAGAACATCAGCAACAAACACAACACGACAATCGCACAAAACGAGAAACAAAAAAAAAAAAGGCTGTCAATATTGAAACGTAAATATATTCGAATGAAAAAGGAAGATGGTAAAATTAAGCGAATGTTGCCACACTCAAGACATTTGCGCAACTAAACACTAAACAATGCAGCAAACGACAACCGCAGGCACTATTGTTGTAAAAAGTAAGTTATCGATGCCATGTAAGTTATCGATAGCACGTTGTTTGAGAAAAAAAAATCGGCGTTTAAAACCTTATGTCGCCAACTTATTATTAATTAAAGAATATCCAAATTGTTTAATCGAACATTTTGGCAGAAAGTTAATTTTACTCTAAATACAAATTTTATATAGAAAATTTATTCGAAAGAAAAATTTTTAGTTCGTTAGCAAAAATTTTCCATAAAACATAAAACAACAAGAAAGATTTTCTATGAAGAGTTTATAGGAAACAAACTATTGCTAATTTTCTATAAAAATGATTGATAAAAAAACTTTTTTTAGATGAGTTTTAACGATGACAAAGATTTTGCTAATAAAAAATTTATCGATAACAAGCCATGTGTTGACAATATTAACGCAAAAATTTCGATTACCAAAATTTTCCACTTTTTATTGAATCAAAGTAATCGTTTAGCAGAATTGCTTTTGGAAAATTTATAGATTGACAAATATTTACTACATAAAATTTAACAATAACAGACATTTACTATAGGAAATTTTTATTTAAAAAAGTTTTTTATTGACAACGAATCGATGGAAAAATTTCCTATAAAAGATTTATCCATAACAAACATTTTTATTTATAACATAAATTTTTAAAGTGTGTCTTATTTGTACCTTAAATATTTTGGTATGAAACCTATGAGAATTTTACGAAATTTTTTATTATCTATCGTTTCGGCAAAACTTTATGTTTTTCTGAATTGAAAGCAAATTTTCAGTTAATTATTTCGAATTTCATAATTGTGTTTTGAAACGAGCAACTTAAATATTTTTTAAACAGCGTTTTTAAAATTTTTTAATATGGACATGTTTTTAACATTTTCCACCCAAACTTCTGTAATGTTACTGAAGTGCAATGTTAAGGTTACTGAATATTTCATTCTGTTAAGATAACAGCTGCTGTAGAACAGACTGTGTAAGAAAAACAGGAATGACGCAGCGAACTGACGTTACACACACGCAAAACTTACCTCATTTCAAATTCAGTTCTTAATTCTCCGTTTTAATAATCGTTTAACTCAATTTTTTGTTTGTTTTTCATTTTGACTAGAATGTGAAATGATTTTTTGTTTTTTTTGCTTTTATGATTTACATGCAAATAAATTGCCGCCACACTGCTACAGACAGCCAGACAAACAAACAATTTGGGTTGAGGCTGAGAAAAAAAATGCTGACGCCGTTCATTATTAAAGGAAAATTTGTAAGGAAAGCAGCCACATTGAAGCAGACCTTGAAGCATTTAAATTATACATTTAGGGATGGCGTCTGCCAACACGAATAACAGAACTTTGAAGCATAAAGCCGTAGCGCTTAGGCACTAAATGGATAAATGCGAGCAGGTTTTTGTTGCTAACGTTTGTTCTGCAGAGAGATATTAACACGCCTTGGACTTTAGGGCAGGAGACACAAATCTGTTCTTCATCATTAAAACAATACCCTGCTGCCAGGAATATGTACATATTTGAAAATATTAATGAATATCTTTTTATACCAGACACATGCGCCGTATTTAACATCAGCTTTTGTTAAGTTGTTGGTTGCCTTCTTTTTTGCTGGCGAAAATACGAAGTGATTCTTAACAGAAAGATTTTCCAGCAAAGATAATAATATGTCGCATTACATAGTGCGTGCTTGGCATGCGCAACATTCACTTCATGCAAAAAGCAATAGTAACAACAACAACAACAACAACAGTAGCAGCAGCAGCAGCAGCAGCAGCAGCATTTCCAAATGTTTAAATCTCAGAATACAAGCACTTGCCGGCAAACGCTCACACACACACACACACACACACACACATGCAATTTACACAAGTCCAAAACATGGTCATGTACAACAAATGATCAGAACATGAGAGAAGATGGGGCAAGTGAACAAATGTTGATGCAGCCGGAGGAAGAGATATCGGCCATGCCATCAATTGCAGCAGGTGAATTTAATGTTTAAAACGTTTGACATTGCTGCAGGCTGCTTTCAATAAATGTTCGTTACTTTTTTAAAATGTTTAGATGGATCACTTTGGCACAATCACAAAAGCCGACGACAGTGTTTTAATTCTTTTGTTGTTGTTGTTGTTGTTGCTGCTGCTGCTGCCGTTCAATGCAATTACCGACATGCGTACGTACGGTTGGCAAGTGCAAGTGTGTTCTGTAAATTGTTAGAGAACCAGACTTTGGAACGAATAAATTCATTTTGGTAAAATTATCCTTCCCCGAAGTAAATAATTCTCTGTCGCAAACTTTTTCAGCCCACTAATTTGCTCGGCAAAATTTACTCACTGCATTAAATGATTGCCTTTTATACCAGACGTTTATTATTTTCGTATTTTAAGGACAAACATCGAATGGAAACCATGTTGTTATCGATATGCCCGTTTTTTGATCGTTTAATATTGTAAAGAAAATATTTGCTGTCAAGAGATTTTCTTCAGAAAATTGTGCCAAACGACAAATTTTCTATTGAAAATTTATGCCAATGCTCAAGTTTCTATAAAATATACATGTTATCGAAATGTGGCGATCGATAAATTTTATCAATATTAAAAATTTTTTGTTATTATTATAATTTTTATTAAAAATTATTTTTATACAATAATATTTGTTATCGATAGCAAATTTATGTGATCGATTAATTTTTTATGAAAAATATTCGATTTCGATGAAATTTTTATAAACAATTTTTATCAGCGATAAATTCGATATGGAAAATTTTTGTTATCGATGAATTTTCGATTTAAAAAATTTTGTTGACAGAATTTATTGACAAATTATAGGGTGTTTTTTATTGAGGTATAGAACTTTAAGTTGGCATCACTTTTTTAACTGGCGGCCATTTTGTCAGCTGTCAAGTGATTAATATTTAGTTTGGTTTGCCATTTCATCATGAACAGGTTGACAAAAGAACAACGCTTGCAAATCGTGCAAATTTATTTCGAAAATAATGGTTCAGTTCGCGAAGTTTACCGCAAGCAAGTTTACCGCAAGTCGACATAATCGTCCATCAGAGCAATTAATTCGGTTAACCATGGATCGTTTTCGCACTACGTTTACTCTATGTGATAATACGCATCCGCAGAGACGTCGAACAGTGCGCACCGAAGAAACAATTGCCGCTGTAGAGCAAAGTGTTGAAGAGGACCCGAATGAATCGATTCGCCACCGTGCACAGCAATTGGAGCTTTGTCCCTCAACTTTTGTCCATTAAAAATTGGACCTGTAGAATTGGCTTTATTCGAGCCAGCCGCGGCGGCCACATGCCCGAAATCACATTTAAACATTAATGGCATAAAATTATCCTTCCAATAAAGCCAAATTGATGGACATTAAAACGATTTTCTTGTGTTTTATTTCAATTCGAAGTTCTATACCTCTAAAAAAAACACCCTGTATTTATAAGATATTTTTGTTATCGATAAATTGTCTATATAGAACATATTTGGTAACGACAAATTTTGCATAGAACATTTTCATTATCAGAAAATCTTTTTAATTCCGACTTTTTCATAATTAATTTTCTTATAAACTGTTTGATTGCTGGTTAACGAAGACAGCACCGTCTTCTTAGGTAAACACCAAGAAAACTTACAGCGAATGTTTTCGTCTAACGCGTGCTGAATGATCTTTCTCTATTTCAATAATTTAATAAATTACACATAAATAATTAGATTGAAAAAGGACAAGTTTTCAGTTTTCCAGCAAAATATTTTTTCAGCGGTTTTAGAAATTTCTGCCTTCAACTGAAATTCTAAAATAACTATTTTTAACATAATTTATAGAATTTATTCCTTCAAACGTCTGCGTTTGAAAATACGATACAGTTGTTAGCGTTTTGTTATTTGATTGTCTTTAATTCAGAAAAGGGAAGTTCATGTCTGAGACATCACACCATGCGAGTGCAGCCATAACTTGCAGCAAGTACTTAGAACAGATGGAGACAGCATGCAGTTGCTTACACTCGAGCCAACTTAAAACTGATGCCACTTTATTGTTGCACTAAATACTAAATGGTCGGAAAAAAGAAATGCTTAGTTAAAATTCTTTTTTCGAAATAAATTTAAAACATTTCTTTCTTCTTTTTTATTAGAAGATTTAAATATAGCTTGCGAGCATGAAAAGCCCCAACGCAATAGATTGAAGAGCCACTCTTAATTTGAACAGTTTCTTAGCAGGCAGCCATCAGGCCGGCAGATTGCAGACACATTTGTGTCTACATATATGTTGGCCTGCATGTTTGTTTGTTGTTTGGCCAACTGTTAAGTGTTGCTGAACGCAAACTTATGGTCACATTCTATTTTTCGTTTGCTGGATAAGAAGTTGCGTCTGTGTCGTAATTGGTGTGCAATTATGACCGCAAGAGTTGGCGACAGGGCGCCTTAATTAATTGCCACTGCCATGTTCTGTTTTCAACTCCACTGGGTGCAATGTTATGATTAGATAGATATTGACCAATTTTCCGCAATAAAAATGGGCAATGAAACATAATTACGGTGCCATTATTTGCTCTACGATGCTTGCGTTGGGATTTTCCTTCCTGATTCTCGTTCGTGATGTTAAAAGCGCAGAAAAACTTATCGGTAATTGCATGGTACTCGGTGTTAACTTGGAATCGCTTTATAATTTGATGGCGATATATTAATACTTCTGTTATAATGTGTGTTTTTTTTTATTTTCAAAGTAGAAGAAATCATAAAGCAGGCAGGATTATGTTATTAACCCATAAAAAATGAAAATATGAAAGAAAAATCACATTTTGTGAGGAAACAAAGAATCAGATACATTGAAAACGATAATAAATATTATCGCTCGTTTTATAACTTCCATTCGAATAACTGTTGTCCGTTCAAACGCTTTGAATTCTCGTTCCAAAAGCAATAAATATTTAGTATGAAAGATTTAATTGTGGTAAAAGTAAGAAATGATAACATACATAAATATCATCAGCTGAATTCGATTAATCTTAAGTGGTTTTCTGTATTAAGTATAATGACTATAATAAATGACGACTAACACACATTGATCGTTGGTTATCGATCGCTTTTTATTGTTGTTGTTGTTGTTTTTGTTGTTTTCTGCAACTGCAACAGTTGCTCATTCCTCAAGGAAAACGGAATACATTGAAGGGAAATCAATATGATCCCCCAACACTGACAATGACCGAACTGCAACCACAACTAAAAGAAGCAATAGAATGCAGCAGAATAGAAGTTGTTCAAACAAGCAGACATGTTTGAGGGAATGTGATACTTCTCGGTAATTAATTTCACGGCCGCAAAAAGAATTAGGTCTTTTGAAGTTGTGAAAGCAAAACATATAAAATTGGTGGGATTTTTATAATTTTCGAATTTAAAGAAATTTTCTGTTCATGTGTGAAGGGTCGCTCGTATTTAAAACCAATTTTTTTTTTCTTTTTGCAAGAAAAATGTAACTTTTCTTGGGAACGGCAAGCAAATTTAATAGCACAATAAATTTGTTCGCCAACTAAGTCAGAGCTAATAATAATTTTGTCAGTAAAATATGTCTAGAAATATCGGAAATAGGATTTTCAGCCCATTGTAAAACAAAAAAAATATTCTGAGACATTTAGCAGACGTTAGTATTGTCAGGCAATTGGCGGACGTTCTACGCTATATTTTATGGGCAGTTAGCCTTGACAATGATGACATTGTCAGAGAAGTATTTATATTGCCAACAGTATTCGTACTCTACTTGCGCGTGGCAGTACTTTGAGATGCCACGCATTGTCAAACTACAGATCTGGTAGCTGACAACCATTTTTGTGGCCAGTTAAATTTTTGCAAAAATAATGAAATAAAAAAAAAAAAAGAAAAATTGTGCAAAAATAATGAAATAAAAAAAAAATTAAAGCAATTTAAATATTTTGAAGAAAAATTTTATAAAATAGAAAACTTTCTGAGAATTTTTTTTTCCCCTACAAAATTCTTCTGCAGACAATTGTACAGCACGGAAAAGTTCTTTAAGAAAATGTCTCTAAGAAATTTCTAAAAACAAAAAAAAAAAAACCTTTCTGTCGCAAGAATAAAAAATGCAAAAATACCTTTAAGCATCTGCTTTGAAGTTCTAATCACTGCTTGTGGGCTTCACCCGCCAACATTCGGAGGCATAAATACTTTAGGCATTAAAAAGCAACACAGTCAACAACACGCATCAATGAAATCAAGCTGCTGCTGATGAAAATACCACATCAATGGCAGCACAACAGCTCCGTAGTTTATACAAGTTTGTTGCAAAGAAAGAAATATATATAAGAACCGCTATTTCGGTTGCCATTATTATGACTTTTCAAATGCAAGAGAACATATTGTTGATAAAAGACAGCGCACAGAAGGCAGACCCAAATTAAAACGCACAGCGCCAGAAACAGCAACTGCAATTTAATTGCTACTCACTATTGGATTTGAAGTTTGTGCTCTATAACTCAGCATGACCAGCTATACAAAATGTGTGTATTGCGTGTGTGTGTGTGTGTGTTTGTCAGTGTGTGTGTGTCAGTGTGTGTGCACAAGTCAATGGTATTGCATTTTGTGAAGCAGGGGAGGCGGCCTTGTACCCACAGAATTTATTATCGTGATATCGATGTTGTGGTTGAGTGGTGAAAATATATTCGCAAATTTAAAGCCCAATAAAATCAAAATCGTAACATTCGTTGATTCATCAGCAAAGTTTCCAATACCCTCCCTGCTTCAGCAAACAGCGAAGAAATTTGGTCAGAAACGACAAGTTTGTTAGAATGTTATTTTATTTTTTTTTTTGCAGCTTGGAGAGGTTGCAAGATGGTTTTGCAATGGAGGAGTTGCATACAGTTCAGCTATTGATTGTAAAAGTTTACCATCAAAAATGGAAAAAATAATCAATAAAATGAGCATCCGTTCAAGATAACGCGCCGTGATTATTGGTTAGATGGTTGGTTGGTTCTTGGTTGGTTGCTTGGCTTGACTTAAATTGAAGACGGTGGTTTGCTTGCAATAGCTGGGGTATTTCAGTTGTTTTGCTTTATCAGATGAAAGGGTTTTCTCACATAGAATTCTCACAATATTTAGAAATTTAGTTATTTTGAAAAGACATGCAAAATTTTTAATGTCGTTGAAAATTTTGCGTTATCCTAGAAACTTATTTTTAGAAAAATTTTATTATCACTGAATTGGTTTACGTAGGTTTTGTTATCGGTAAGTGTTTCTTAGAGCATTTTTACTATCGCTTAATAAATAACATTAAACTTTTTTTTTATGGAATCATTTTCACACTAGCAAATTTTCTATAGTAAACTTTTGATATCGATAAGTTCTCTTAACAAAATTTTCATAGCCGTAGATTTTCTGATTATTTTTATTAAAATTTTCCCTTCGATAAATTTTTTTCACAAAAATATTTAGTATCGATAAACTTTTCATCGATAGTTATTGATTGCAACAAATTTTATATAGAAAATATGTCAAAATCTTATTTGGAAAATTTTTCTTATCCACAGCAATTTTGTTACTATTAATAAATTTACTTTTGAAAATTTTTGCTATCGATGATGTTCTATTGGAAAAATTTTTTGCCAGACAAGTTGCCAAGTCCATGTTAAAGAAAAGTATTCAAATCGTTAGTGTTCCATTTTTAAAGCGTTTGACATTAATAAACTAAAATGTAGCACAAAATGTAGAACTTGACCTCGTGAGATAAATGCAATGCAGCCATCAATTTGTTGTGAAAGATTGTGGGTGACACAAATAAATAGCAAATGGATTTTTGAAATATTTCTTATGTTTCTGGCACCCAAAAGAAGTCATTGAAACTATATACATTTTTTAAGTGTAAAATACCACTGTATTAAAAGGTTTGTGTGTCTATAAGGATAATGGGGTACGCAAGACTGCTTAACCCAGATGTATACCCACAATCACACACCCAAACATACAATCATTTATTGCATTTAGATTTTCAAATATTATTTTAGCACACATTAAGCAAAAGCAATACAACATACAGCACAAAACACATTAATGAAACACGAAAAACGAAAAACGAAAAAAAAAACTAAATAAATAAATAAATAAAAACTGAAAAAGCTTCTCTTTGATTTTTCCTCCAGCACTTGTATAATGAAGTAGTTGCCATTACATTCAGCCAGTATTCACGGCAACAACAGCATCAGCATCAGCAACAGCAACAGCATCAGCATCAGCAACAGCAACAGCAACAACATTCAACAAAGTGAATACGTACAAATTAAAGGAAGAAAACTGTGGCAGCTTGAATGCGAGTATGAACACGTTTGATTGAAAGGCAACGCAAGTTGGAAGGGGGATGGGAGGAAGCGCGAGGCAGTTGTTTTGGAGTGCATGAGGGAAAAAAGAAATGGGAAAAAAGAGGAGACCATTGAAAAAAAAGGTTTCCTTTGTGCCACAAAAGAAGTCAAAGAACTAGAAACGTAAAAAGTGAAATAATAGTGAATGAATGAACCAACCGACGAACAAATTTTTAAAATCAAATATTAACATTTTAATGGGAAAATCTGCATTTTGTGTTGTTCTCATACATACGCACGTATGTATATATTTTACGAGCCTTGTTTATTTCTATGCTGATGAGCGCAAAAAACAAATATAGTGTTTGTGTTAATAATGATGAGGTTGATGATAATGATTTTAATGAGGAGCGGTTTATGAATCTGTGCGACGCCGAGGCTTTCGGTTTTGCGCAGCACCGATTTAGTTTTAGTTTTCGACTGGTTTTTGTTCACAGCGATGACCCAAATTGAGGGCAGACATTTAGACATTTACGTTTGAAAGGCTTTTATCAAGTTTGCTGCGTGTATTCAAAAGGTTAGAACAACACCAATTTTTGTTTTCAAAGCAACAAAAACTGGCACAATATATCCGATTCGCTAAAAAGAAAACCAAAAACAAAAAACAAATTCCTAACAACATCGGAAGCTAATATTTACTCTTATGTCGAGGTTTCATTAACCCCACTTCAAGTTATGGAATGTATTTGTATAAATTTTTAAATGTTAGATAAATATTTTATTGCCAAGAAATAGGCAAATAGGCTCGGTTCATTGACCATATTAATTTGTTATTAAACTTTGAAGAGTTTTATAACGCTTTTTTATTTATTTTATTTTCTTCCCCGCATTTAATGAAAAAACGTGTTTTCCCGCTGTTTAAATATCTACTTTTATTATAAATTTTATGGCTTAAAAATTGACTAGTAGAGTCACTGGTTTAATTTTGTTTCTTTAACTCTCTATCAAAAGTTTAAATAATCGAAAGCCAGTACAACATTTTGCCTATAAAATAACAGTTTCACTGAGAAAATTATTATCAATAGATTTCCTATTGCACATTTTTGTTGTCGACAGAATTTCTAAACAAAATTCTCACTGATAACTTTTTTAGATACAATTTCTAATATCAATAAATTTTTCTTATCATTATTCTCGATTCGATGGATAGAAAATATTGTTATCGAAATATTTTACTTTTTTCTTAAATTTTTTTTTTTTAATTTCTGTTATAAATTAATGTTACAAAGCTATTGCTATCGATAAACGGTCTTTAGAAAATTTTCGCTATCGATAAGAGATTATTTGTTATCACTAAACTTTTATTATCGATAAATTTTTTTGAAAAAAAAAATTGAAAATTTTCTGTAAAAAAATTATTGTCGAAAAACTTTTGTTGGCGATAAATTTTTTATAAAAAAATTTGAATATCTATGGATGAATTTTATTATAAAAAAAAACGTATTATCTTCTTTGGAGATTTTTCGTTATCGATAAATTTTCTACAGTTAGAAACATGTGTTATCGATAAATTTTCTACAAAAACTTTTTAATGCATAAATTTTATAAAAAAAAATGTTGTATTAGCGATAAAGTTTGTATAGGAAACTCTTCTCGCCTAGAAAAGTTTTGTTCTCGATAAACTTGTATGATCGCTAACGTTTTTATACGAATTCAATAAATTTTCTATTGGGAGTTTTGCTGTCAAAAAATTCTTTTTGCACATTTTCCGTTGTCGATACATTTTTTAACAAATGTCAATTATTTTGTTTTGTAGAAAATTTTTGTTATCGATATATTTTTTCATATAAAATTTTATTATCGATAAATTTTGTGGAGAAAATTTGTTCAGGTGCTTAAAATTTCTTATCAAAGTTTTTGTTAGCACAAATATTTTTATGGCAATCTTTTGTTATCGATTAATTTTCAATGGTATATTCCTTTTGTAGATAAATTTTCTTTACACAAACTCATTAAAAGATTACTTTTACTGCTTAAAAAAGATATACATTTTTAAAGAGGATTAAGAAGAATCTTATAATTTAAATTAAATAACAAAATTATATTTAGTTTTAAAAGGGATTTTAGGTGCTGGAAAATTAAATTCGAAAACCCGGCTGTGGTGTCTTTCATATAATTTATTTGTTTATAAAATTTTCCAGCTTTAATATGCCAGTATTTTGTATAAAATATATTTCTTTAATTTGCCCTAATTGACAATGTTGCGAGGACAACAGGCCCTAAATATAAGGATACAAAATTGCTTGACAGTAATAATACGTGTTTCAATCTTAGGTTTGGTATAACACAAGCAACTGCCCGTTTGAAAAGCCGCAATCCGATGTGCATTTGCCCGCCCAGGGTGCAAAATTATTCGAACTTAAGCCTTGACAGCAAAACCAAAACAAATTTACTTACATTTTAAAAATAGCAACGAACGGTATAGAGAGACAAAGCCTTTTTGATTTTGATTTTTTACAATCATTAATTGTTTATGTATCTCAGTTTTTAGAGTGTTAAGTCTTTAATGTGTCCAGGTATTTAAAATCCACACAAGTGTATGACAATTTGCATTATTCAGACTTGTCTTCTCCGTGACGCTCATCTTTGTGTGTCCTGCAAAACATCTATGAACGCCAACAAGACGAGAAACAGAATTAATTTTGATATTCTGTTTCAAACAGGGGAGTGACATTAACAACCATGAGTGTCGCAATGCGGAGTGACACAAAAAAAAAAGGGAATGACAGAAAAACGGCGGAAAGTGCAAACACACAAAACTACTACACCAGCCAGGGAATAAGAAAAATTAAAAGTAAAGAAGAAAAAACTTGCGCACGGGGGGCAGAGAACACCGGAGCAAATACACCGAAAGCAGTAAAAATCTATTTATTAGTTTCTTCCATTGTGTAGTCAGTATTAAAGGCAATAAAAATTTAATAATACAACATGTGTTGGTACTTAATGAAACGCAAAAATAAAACAAAAGACAGTCTTTTGTGATAAAAACTTGTGCGAGTAAAAAAAAAAATATTTACAATAAACGTGTCAGGCTCAAAAAAAAAGATATAACTGTCAGGCAAGAGATTTGTCATTGGATTTATGACACTTTTGCCTGACAAAGACTGACAAAACGTTGAGGAAAAAATAGACGAAATAAATAGCAAGAAATAGAAAGTTTATTATGAAAATTATGATCAAATGGCATGGAACTAATCAATAAACTAAACAATAAAAAACAAACAAACAAACAAAATGTTCGAGGCAGTCTAATCGGCTTTTAATAACAATTTAAAATAGTTTTATTACAAGCAGGACGCAAAGCATCTCCGCTTTTTCGTTTCAATATGTCAACTTTAGGTTTTAAACAATAACATTAAGTTTAAAGTTATATTTTTTGTTGATTTTCAACAAATTAAATGCGAATCTAATATATTGGATATTTTTTTTTTTAATTTAAGGGGTGAAAATTAATTAAAATCGATTATTGATGGTTGTGCTAGATTTTATTCGCTTATTACGAGTATTTGATGTGTTGAGGTGTGGTGCAGAAATGAAAAAGAACTCCAAACTAATACAAGGACGTGCAAATTATTGCCACAATGGCGCATTAGAGCGCTTTTCAAGAGCTCACGTTGACGAATCGAGGTTGCACTGTACATACATATGTAGACGGAATAACTAGCAAAAAAAAAAGTGGTTAAAATTTTCGTCAAATTAATATTGTTCTATGGCAAAACCTTTTTTGTTTAAAACAAAAAATTAATCACAACAATAATTTCCTGCCAACTAAAGAGACATAGACACGAGTTTGAAAAATCCATATTTAAACGCATGAAAACAATATCAGGAAAATGTAACATATTTCTGGCTTCAGCCAGAAATCTCTACAACAAAGAATGTCGTCAGCAAACAATTCAGCATTGAATTGGCCGACTATATCTTTTGTCTTACGGATATAGAGAACAAGTGCTGCTGCTGACTGTACTCAAATATTTTTGCTTTTTCGTTTTGCAACAATTTATTAAACTTTAACCTTTTAACATTAAAACTGTCGAACATATCCAACATTTTGTTTTCAGCTACATCCGGCATCCGTTTCCGTTTCCTTCTGCATTCATCATAATAAATCTATATGTAGATGTTTGCGTATGTCTGTATCTGTCCATAAGTCTGCCTGTGTGTGTGTGTGTGTTTGGGTGTGTGTGTGTGTTTGGGTGTGTGTGCGCGCGAGCATGTGCTGGTAATGACAATTTGTTTCGAAAGGCCCTTCCAACAAGTGGCAGGGGGTAAGGCAGAATATTTAGCGTGTGTCTACTTTTTTTTCACATAAATTCTGACAACACACTCAGAACACACTTGCCGAGAAAATCCATAAAATTTTACTAACACAATAAATTTTGCATGAAGGCAGGCAGGCAGGCAGGCAGGCAGGCAGAAACGACAGCATTTGAGTGCCGAAAGCGTTTCTGTGGTTTGGTAAAGCTTTGGCTTTTCTCTAAATTTATTTTTCCTGTTGCAACTCTGAAACTCTCTCGTCATACCATTTTGGGTACGATTTGGCTTGGTTTGGTATTTGGTTACACGTTTTTATAATTTAGTTTAGTTTGTTGTTTGTAGAATTTCCATTGGCAAAAACACACACACACACACACACACACACACACACACACACAGTCACACAAATCTATGGGATTGCTTGTACACCCAACAAACAAATTAATTGATGGTAATAACAACCGCGTTGTAGGAAAGTTATTGGATTTTGGAAATTTTATTAAAGAGTTGGTATTTGCCAAAGGAAACGAACTGAGACAAATAATTAGAAACTTTTTTTTCATATTTAAGATAATCGACCAGCAACTTCTTGCTGGAGTGAAAAACAGCGAAGTAAATTGCGGCAAAGCAATTGCATTTTAAACTATAGCTTAGAAATAGATTCTGCGGATTAGGAGAGCGAGCAAGAACACATAGAGAAATTTTTTCACCGTCAATAATTGAATGGGCTAAATCAGCCAATAAATTGTTTAAGTAGGTTTGTTTAGCCTTCAACATGTTGACGAGCATTAACCTTCACTTCACTATAGTGAAGATAAAAGTTGATAAAAAATTGCAAAAAAAGAAAATGAAATTGGAACCGAACAGTTTGAACATTCTAAAATCTGACAATGTGTCGTCACAGTACTGCCGAATGAGATAATCATAAGAAAATCTTATAATTTCATGGCCAGACAGTTGGATGACAACTAATTTTTTTTTTTTTTTTTTTTTTTGTCAATACAACAAATATTGTCATGCCAAAATACGCTTTCGTATGCCAACACAAATGTTAACAATGACTGTTAATTATCGAATAATGGCCACTCGTTCTCGTGATTGCTCAGAATATTGTTGTCTTAGAATGGACTGATGATGCTTTTGGCGTTTTTGACGTTGTTATACAAAAATTGGCAGTTCATAAACTTGTGAGACACATTTTCTGACAATATTGTTAAATATTTCAAACACAATGTTTTCAAACGTTTGACATTTTGCTTGTTGGGTAGTCTTGTTTGTGTTGAAGTGTGTTGGCTGTAAGTGTTTTTTTGTTTTTGTTTGTTTGTTTGTTTGTTTTTGCTACTTGGAATCCTTCATACTACTCTTAAGTGTCTCGACAGTGTCGCGTCGAACGTCTTTGGTTTGTCTGCCATTTCAAATAAAAGCTGCCGGTATCTCTTATTGTTTGCTGTATTTGTTTGGTTTGTCATTCGGTTCTACGTTCTCTTTATTGGGTTCAAGTATTAGCATTTTCTTCACAATACACCAACAGGCTTATTTGTGTGCTCACATACACAGAGCCAAATTCAAACGAAAAATACATTCGTATACACAAAGAATTAAAAGCCTTAAGGATTTCATTTCGGGGTTTTTTTTCATATATTCAAGTTTCCTTGTAAAAGGCATGTGGTTGCAGGGAATATAATGTTTCTGGTTGGCATTAAGCGGTGATGAGTCAGTTGCAGGGCGTTAATGGGAATGAGCTCATTAGGCAGGCAATACTAGTTTTTTTTTTATATATATTTTTGTAAAAGTACAGAAAGGAATTTCTTTTAATAGGAAATTTCCCAGTTGCTGCATTTTGCAAGATTTTTCTTTGCGTTCGTTAACTAAATTCAAGAAAAAACCGCCCAAAACAATTATGACTGGTGGCGAGGGTACAAGATTTTTGAAACCGGCAAACGTTAAGCGCGTGTCTCACTATATCCAACATTAATGTAAACCGGGCATTTTGAAGAGGAAACAAAAACGATTTCCCAGCTTCTTATAAACGTTATTTTGCGCAGCTCATCTATTGCTCACATTATTGCTTGCGATTAGGACAGTTAATTGGTTTTTAAGCGGTTTTCTGTTGACGAACGTGGGACAGGCCCTAAGTAAAGTTAAAAAAATTTTATATATGTATGTACTTCACTTTTACATATTAGAATTTAAAATATCATTATTTGCCTTTAAAGAGGGAAGAACTTACAAAATTTGCGATGGAGTTTTGGCCATTGTTTTTTCATCAAAGTCTTTGGTAGGAATCGAACCTGCGATCTCTTGACTGTTGGTCGAAAACTCTACCAACTCGTCCAGCGAGGTTTTATTTTTCCGGAAGGCTATTTTAGGGCCCAAAGCACGTGTATATTAAGTATAAAATTGTCTGGTTCAAATTATCAAATTTAACATTTTACGAAAAAAAATAATAATTAGGAACAATATTGAACTTCATTAACAGAATTATACATCACGTAAATCACCGATTTTTGGCCAGTAAAAATATGAAGCAGATTTTATTAATTGTTTATACTTTAAGCGTCTGTCCCAGCCAACGCGAATACGATTTAACAGATACATCGGGTGAAGGCCATGCGTTACAGGAATTAAACAAAAAAATGCCTGCAAACAGTCGGTGAACTATAAACGGTCGTTAAATTGGGATGGCCAGTGTATCCAACTGGCATATCTTAGTTACTTTATGGCTTTATTTCATCTAGACGTGTGCCTCCCTCAGCATTACATTACATTTTATCTACTTCAAAATGTTAAACTTCGTTTCTTAAATTTACAATATTTAAATGTAAATTTAAGTTGACCTATTTGTGGCACTTGCAGCACCCGACAGAGTTAAAATAAAAAAGGGGCTGTGTTTACAACATTTGCTGCAATATACACACTATGCACATGTTCAAGAGAAATGTGAAAACAATCAGTCAGCCATCCAACCAACCAACCAGTCAACCAACCAGCCAACCAACCAGCCAACCGGCCAACTAACAGCCCGTTAAAACAAGTGATGCAAACAAAACGTCATAAAATGTATATTCGTTCTACTTACAATAGAGAGAAAATGTATGAGAATATGCGGAAAACTTTGGGTGTGTTAGTTCTGTATATATATATGTATATATATATATATATATATATATATATATATATATATATATATATATATATATATATATATACATATGTGTGTGTGTGTGTGCAAGTAAATGTTCTAACAAAAACCAACAGACTGTAGAGTGGAACAATACACCAGCAGCTGCAGCTTCAGCATCAATTTCAGAGTCAAATGGTTTTTAGTAAAATATAACAACATCATTCTTAAAAGTAAGCACAAACATACACATGCAAAATTATCTACAATTGCACACACACATATACCGATAAGAGCAACTTTTGTCCCAGAATGATCCACCCACACATACGCAATAGAAGTTTCAATAAAAAATGGCAAGTAAAACACAAAATGTGAAAAAAAGAACAATTGGAAAAACTGTGTAAATTACAGAGTTGTGTGATTCATTAACGAACTTATTCATTTGAACTATTTGTTAATGTGAACTTGTTCAGTGGTTTTGTTTAATGTAGGCTTTTTAGTTCATGTTTTGTTTCTTCGGTTCAGTTCTATAAATTCAATTTGAAAATCTCTGTTCAAGATGGTCAGGCCACAATTTAATAGTTCGACTCAAAATGAAAATTTCTCTAATTTTGATCAAAAAAAAAGGGCACATAAGTTAGCAAAAATGTGAATGACTTGAATAAAAATGAACGATTATGCCCAACAAGAGTATTTTATAACAGTTTGTTAATGTAAATATTGTACTATATTTGGCTAGTTTTTAGTTTTAGCTCTTTTGCGGGCCAAACATTGCACGGTTCGAACACTTTAAATTGTTTAAATTGTGTCTGTTCTGTCGCCAGTTCGAAATACTCACGGTCTGACCCACTACCCGACTGAAACGTCTCATATACTAGTTAAGAGAAAAAAAATTGCAGAACAAAAAATATGTTTTCGCCTTAAGCCCATTTTGTTGTTTTGCGGCTTAAAACAAATGGCATCAAAGGCATCCGTCCAACAGCAGCTGCTGTTATTATCGTTCTCAGTTTTTGTTCTATTTAATCCGGGACTGATGACGACCTGACATTTGAAAAATAAAAAAAAAATGGAAAAACAAATCAACGGAAAAATAATAAAAAGTAAGGAAAAGGGGAATATTTTAACAGCAGAAACTAAAACGAACGCAGTCTCCAGCATAACTGGCACTGCTTAAAAGCTGTCGCCAGCAGCGCACACACACATACACACACACACACACACACACACCCTGTGAAAACTCTATAAGTTCGTCTCTAACCAGGACAAACAACAAACTCCAGACCAAAGTAGCAAAGACGCACAAGTGCAGCAATAAGACGATGCTGAAACAACAAATTTGCCACAATTTGATGTGTAGAAATAAAATTGAGATCAAAGTAGGCGGGTGGAAAAATGTCCACAATTTAAAAACAAAAAAGGGATTTTACTCCTTAAGCTCTTAAGTTTCAAACCATAAATTATTTATTTAAATTTAAGTCCCGTTTTACGATCTCGGACGTTAACGTTCGCAACCATTCGAAGCGGTAAAAATTAGATCTGTACGTTAGAGACAAGTCTTTTTTGTTTATTCAATAAAATTCTTTTGTAGAGCAAAATTCAAACAAAACTTACGCTGATTCAGTGAACTTTTGCTTTAGATTTCCAAAAATTGCAGAAAATTAAAAAAAATCTTTGCATATTAACAGCGTTGCCGTTTTTCTACAGCAAACAAGTTATCACAAGTTATCAAGTTATATAAAAATATTCTCATCTATAGAATAGCATTTTTATATTATTTAATTTTTATATAATTTTCAACAAAACTGTTTGTTGATTCAAACAAACATAACGCTGATACAACAAATTTCTTGTTTAGAAAAAATATATATTTTTCTACAAAAATCTGTTCTTTGAAATGACACAATCGATTATCTTAATCTAATTCGTATGTTGCAAAGAAATCTGTCTGATCATTTCTTCTTAGAAAGCTATAGACTGGCTGTTTCTTTAAATATGTATCTGCAGGGTTGTTTGTAGCGCAAGTGTTTAATGTTGGCTGCTGGTACTCGCCAGCAAATGCCGTGAGACACACACACACACTCAAACAAGCTATAGAACTGCTGCAATACAATTAAGGAAGGTGGCAGGCGGCAGGCGGCTACGAATCTAAAAGTGTGTGGGGCGCGGGGTACGGGCTGTGGCATGCACCACTATCTGTGCGTGTTTTTGTTACCTTTTTACTCACAACACATGCCACTGTCAAAAAGTTGGTCAAATGGCTGAATGACTTACCGACCAATCGGCCGACCGGCAGACTGACTGATAAATTTATCTCACAAGCTGACTTCGGGTCTGGCAGATTTTCAGTAGGACAAACGTTGTTAGTGTGTGCCAGACAGACTTCGACCCAAAATCACAGACATTGTTGGTGTCTATAAACAGTTTGTGAGCGCAAGTGTTTGCTTTCAGCTTTTTTTTTTTTTTTTTTTTTTGTTGGTTCCTACTTTTCTGTATGTGGGTTTGTGCGAGTATATAAACGTTTCGTTAAAGTATTAGTGACACAGAAAACACTAATATTGAGTACACAATATATTTTTTTGTTGTAAGCAAAAATGTGTGAGTGTGTGTGTGTGTGTGTGTGTATGTACGAGTAAATGTAAGTAAAGAACAAACACGAGTCTCAAGTAAAGAACAGTCACGAGGCAAAAATGTTTTTTATTATTCGTTGGCAGGCCTGTGTGTTTGTGTGTGTGTTTGTGTGTGTGTTTGTGTGTGTGTGTGTGTGTCTATGTCTTTATTACAGAATCCTTTCAAATTGGATATTACATATACTTTTGTACTCGTGTATACTGTACATGGAAATAAGGAGTGTCTGCTCTAGAGACATAAAGAAGCTGAACAAGAAGAAGAAGAAGAAGAAGAAGAACAAGAAGAAGAAAAATAAAACAAATTACACAAAAACTTGGTGCACGGTTTTTACATTGAAACGCAGAGAAAAACATACACACAAACCTATTGATAGTATATAAGTTTTTGCTGTACACTTTTCTGGGTGTGTAACAGAGTTGCGAAAAAATTCCAAAAAGTACCTGGAAGGCACTTTTCTTTCCTTCAACAAAAATATCTTACATTTTAAGAAAACCATTCCCTCAACCCCCCGGCCAAAAGAAAAATTAATTAAATACATTTTGAAGCATTACAAGAAATATTTGTGTCTTTATAAACCAAAAATTCATTTCTATTTCGAACAAGGGGGTTATTCGTTGTATTTGGCCACCACTGTGCTCTAGGTACTTGCATATGCATGCACACACACACACACACACACACACACACACAAACATGCTTGGCATCGTTCGCAGATGAAAATGTATCCGTGCAATGGCGAATGCGTAACTATGTCAATGAGTTTTAGAAAGAGAATATATTCCGTAGCATACTTTTTGGCAAGTCGTTTAATCCTCTTTGAATAACTGGTACTTGCAAATGTTGTTGCTTTTAACTGTTAACTACACACTGTTTTTGTTGCCACATTAAGCAATATTTATTGCTGTGCAGTAAAGTTGTGTTCAGACAGTCACTTTTTTTACTCTTCTGTTGTTGTTGCTGCTGCTGTAAAAAGCTGCTTAATAAAATCCAGTTGCTATGAATGGGAATAAATAAAATTAAAGGCAGCAACTGGGTGTTTTTTCAGGAACATTTTATGAATATGTGAGACTTCACAGATAGTGTTGCAAGGAAGTGAAAAAAAAAACTGAAATGAGGATTTAGATTTTTAACAATGTGGACGAATCTGTTCAAGTTACTAAGAAGTATTAAATTTTTGAAAAGGACTCTAGGAGCAAAAAATTTAACTGGCCATAGATCGCCAGTAATAGTGATGGAATTGTAAAAACTATTCATTATTGTTTTACTGAAGAGAATTTACTTGCCAGGGCGGCAGGAACCCACCTGCATATTTTGCAAGAGTAAAAAGATAATTAAAATTCAGGAAAATTGTACACGAACATGTTCTTGGCATCTTGAGCAAGAAGTAAAAGTTACTAATTCTTTCTTTATAAATTATGTTTCGCAAAAAGTTGGATTCAGTGTTCAATGTTGTTTATTTAAAGAACGCTTTTAAATGGATTTATTTGTTTTTAACACATACAAGACGTATGAGTAATAATTATATCAATTATTATCAGTCATACGGCCTGTTTATTTCTTAAAGGATCGTTGAACTTAAATAGAATCAAAACCATAATTGAGGCTTAAAAAAAACTTTTACATTTTTTACCGAAAATTTATGTCCTAGTGATGAGTTGAAATGCAAATGTTTTTGTCTTTCGAACAAACACGGAATTGTAAGCGGTAAATGTGGCATGTACTTGTAATACGACACCAAAGAAACCCAGATGAAGTTGCTACCAATAATACCACAGGATGAAAATTCAACTGAAGCAGAGTCATATTTGTCAATGTTGTTTTATAACATTTTAAAACATAATAGAATAGCTTTTGGTTTTTGTATATCAGAGACTAATTATTTCATAATGTAGTTCTGATGACTTCAAATTCAAAACACTTTGGAAAACAGAGATTATCATATTATCATTTCATCACAGCCATGTTTTGTCCATTATAACCGCAATTAATTTGCCGCTAGCCCACCCATTTTTTGCCTCCTTGACTTTTATTGCATGAAAATTTAGTATAACAGAATGTTGCAGCATCGATTGTCGTTTGTAGACATGTCAGCCATTAGTGATGTTAAAATAAAAACGGCTCAAAACGGGCACCACTAAAACCGAAAGCTTTGCAGACATTTGCAATCAAATGGAGAACTCGACAGACAGCCAGCCGGCCAGCCAGCCAGCCAGCAAGTCGGCCATCATACAAGACTAAAAGTCAAATAGCCAAGCAATTCGGTGGCCTGCCAGACAGAAAACGAGCAAGTGTCTTACACACTAACAGACTCTCATGCAACGCCCTGCCATGTGACCGTGTAAGCGCTATTTTAACGTAAAAGCTATGCTGCCCAGTATGCAATAAATAACCAGTGACGACATGCGCGAACATGCTAAGGGAAATATTGGCAGAGTGTTTTAAGGGCGGCCAAATGTATAGCTGAAGTTTCATGGTAATAAATGGGTGCTGTGTTGTTTTTCAAATAGTCCCCCTCCTCTTACATTCTACTTGTGTTCTTTTTTTCCTTTCTCTTTCCCATCGGTGTCGTGCAATTTAACTAAGATTTGCTGAGGCATGAGCATGCCAAAAACAAAATTTCTTTTCCTCTAGTCAAGCAGCTTTTTATGTATGTTTTTATTTTTCAACAATTTTCTGCATCAATTGCGTGACTGTGTCGTCGATTGATGCCAAAAAAAGAAATTCTTTACGTTCTTTTTTTTTTTTGAAATAAATTTATTTTGTAGCTCCAAAACAAAATTTAAGCCGGAAGAGGTTTAAGTTTGAATTTTGTGTCATGAGGAATTGTAAATAAGTATAAATTTTATAGCAGAATAAATTTATAAATTTGAAATGGTATCAAGCTTTTAGCAGACTTGAGGGATTTGAATATTTAAATTGTATTTCATGGTGCATGGAATCGTATGCGAAATTTATTCAGGAAAACACGATTTAGAAAAATGACCATAAATCACAATTGAATTAAAACGCGAAAAGTTTTAGTCAAACGAAAGTTGTTAAAAATAAATAAAAAGATTTGAATTTTGTTTGGGTTTTAATTTCCGATTACATGTTTTTCTTTCTTTCTTTCTCCTAAGGATATTTTCATTCAATGAAATCGAGCTACAGTTTTCATATTTCATAGGCTTGAATAGCGCTAAACATCTCTTAATGCCCTATTGATGGCGTATAATTGATGGGAGTGACACAATTATTCATCATCCGTTAATCATCCGCCCACCGTTATTATGAAACAATCGGAAATATTTGCTTTCTAAATAAACTTACCCAAAATTTATGTAGCAATTTAAAAGTAAACGACTTACCTGAAAAAAAGAAGAAACAATATTTAATTACTAAAAATTATTTTATTGAGGAATTAAGGAACAAGAAACATTATGATGCAAGTTGTTGGCATAAATGCTATCACACGAAATCAAATGACAACTTAAAAGAACTACTACGAAATAGTTTTTTGTGGCTTCGGCAGCACGCAACAATACAGTGCAGTTGTTTCACCAGCAAATATTTGGAGTATGAGAAAGGAAACAATTTGCCGATCACGCATATCGTCCAATAGGCCCAGTGTCTTGCAAGCTGTGCTTTTTCCAGAATCGAAATCGAATCAAGAGATGAAATATAATAAAGATTGAACGTATGCAGCATTAAGCTCTACCTAAGAAGGTGACTTGCCCTAATTTAAGTACTATAGTTTAATTATATTTCTAAATTAACTTAAAAATTACCGATTTCGGGATAATGTTTTGAAGAATGTTACAAATATGAAATTAAAACATTTCGTTTCGGCTTTCTTATAATTTTGGTTTCTTTGACGCATCTGAGAATTAGAAACAATTTGAATTAAAAAAAGGATCACTGTTTAGAGAATAATTATAATTTCAATGTTGTCACATTTCGCCACAAACATCACAAGGAAATCATTGAAGCTAAAACGGAACATTATATTCATAATCCGACTTTCACGATAACAATTCCACCAAACAGCAAAACGAATGCCAGTAGAATAGTTAAAGAAAAAGAACAATAGAAGTAAAGTTCAATTAAAAACAGACAGACACACACACACACTCACTCACTCACTCACACAAAACAAAACCAAACAACTCCCAGTCATAAAAACTAACGGGTAGAAGTATGGAAATCGCAAAATGAAAAGTGACTTTAAAAAACATACATATAACATGAAAAAAGCGAATAAAAATATCACAAGTTGACGTCAGCTACATTTTTTCGCCGCATTATCTCGGCCATATTTGTACTGAAAAGAACAACAGTGAAAACAAAAACAACAGCCAACAAAAAAAATTCAAATTGCAAAATATAAGAAAAACTGGCAACAAAAACAATAGCGCCAGTATCAACAATAATAAATATTAAAAATAATGCTGAAAATAACAACAGACAGAGGACAGACGACGTTTACACAACTGAATGTTATAAAACTATTTAAATTAACAACAACACCAACACCAACAGCAACACCAACACGAACAAACAAACCATCCCATGCACACTTACATTTATACTCACACTTGCACTCTACATACACAAACATGCCTCTATTTTCCATCAACAGCCAGAGTAAAAAATAAAACGTCTCGATTCCGTTGTTGTTGGGTATGCAAATGAGAGGATTTTTACAGCTACAAAATACAGCTGTTGGCTGTATGTGATTTGCAAGTCTGTATGTGTGTACGTACACAATATGGCAGCACTCTAATTTGCTACCGAAATGAACATGATTATAGAGCTCGTAACCAGAATTTATTCAAAATGAATTTATTCTATTTGCACTCGTTTGATTGTGTTGTGTGATTCTTGCTTTGTTCAAAGGACACACCCCACACAGAGGGGGACATGAGTGACGAATATGGATGTTCGACATTTGCCGGAAAAAGATAAAAGTTCGTTTTTCATATTGTCGCCCATGTTTCAGCAAACACTTCCATATGTATGTAACTTTAAGGCTACAATATTAAAAACCAGCTTTGATACAATATATTCCAGGTCTTTCAATAATGTTCAGGTCGGGTACATGTACAGACATACATAGTTATAAAAAAAAGCCAACTATGCATGAAATTATTTTGTTAGTGGAAAGACCTATACACGGCATTATGTATGACATGTGATATCAATCAAATGTCTGCTGGGGCTTCTTATGCTGGCACACATTCAAGCAAACCAATATGCAATCTTTATATGTATGTATGTACATCATTTTTTAAATACTCGTACCATTTGCCTTGTATTTTGTTCTATAAAATTTAAGCGTTAAAACTCAAAACTTTATATTATTCTATTTGTGTTATATATTTTTTATATGTATATTATTTAAAAATTGTTTATTTACCTTACTTTTGTGTATAATATTATGAAGCGAGCACAGCACGGTGAGTTTAAAAACAGCTTCATAAAAAGTAAGTCAACAAAACCGTTAATAGGCGAAAAGATATAAAAATTATCCTGCAGACGCCTGCACAAACACGCACACAAACATATACATACATACATACATACTTACATACAAGTCCACAAATAAACTGATATAATAAACATTTATTTTTATTTAATTTTTTTTCTCAGCTTTCTGAAGGCCATTCAACGAACTTATTTTTTGTACAATTCTTCTGTTTTTTCATTTCCAGCCCAACAACAACAAGAATTTCTGTTTTCAAAGTATCCGTATTAAGTAGACCAGCACATTGTATTCATGCAACGTACATAATATAAATCCCCACCCTCAAATAAAAGAGCGCACCAACACAGTTACACGCACACAGAAACAAGCGTTTTATGGAAATAAATTCCTCTACAAGGGAATACTTGCAAAGCAGCCAATACATTAAACACACACACACTCTCAGCCCCTGTATATACCCGCCTTCACATACAGAGATATACAAATATGTATTATAATGGCTACACGAGTGTTTGTTTGTTTGTTTTTTTTTTTCATTCTGTTTTTGCTTTCATCAACAAAAGACCGAAAAACTGAACTGAAATAAATTTATAAAAAGAAACACACACACACACACACACACACACACACACACACACACATACACGTATACGAATAAAAAAAAAACAAAAACAAAAAAGACCCCAGTTCGTGCAACAAAACAATAAGTAACTGTAGGATTTTTAGAAAAGTTGTATGAAAAGAGAGCGGCTGTTGCCACAACTGCTACTAACAATACCCCTGATGCTGGGGCACTGTATGCTGCACAGTGGGAGGATAACGAACAAAAACACCAGCTCGGAAGTTTCCGCTTACGAAAAACTAAAGGATACAAATATTGGTACAGCGCAGATATTATTAAAGCAGACCAAAGTTCATAAAATTTTTTGTCTAAAAACTTATTGTATTTTTTCAATAAAATTTGCTTCTATTGTATTAAAAAAAAACCGCAAAACATGATTAAAATTGCTTATCATATATCTTCTGGACTAAGCCAGATAACAACAGAAAATGTTTGAAAATGAAATTGAAATTATTTAGAAAACGAGTGGTCAGATGTCTACTTCTTCTGCAAATGGAAGGAAATAAAATGGACAAAAACTGAGTGTTGGTACTTTCCACTCTAAAAGTAACAAGCAACAAAATTCAAAGTTGTAGACGTTCATAAAGATTTACCAGCAACTTTAGCATTTTTATGGACCTTTGACCTGTACGAAGTAAAATAAATGCCCGTTTCTGGTTATAATAAAACAAAAATTTTGAAATTACAAAACGAAGAATATGTGGTATATTCTAAACATGATGCATGCATTTATTAATCGATTATACAATGGAAGTGCGGCTCGCAGAGTAGTGACTCAGGGCCTTTCAAACACACAAAACAAAGCATAATTTTATAACAAAATCGGCCATGCGATGCAAAGAACTCAACTGCTACCAACACCAGTTTTGGGCTGGTACTACCACTGTAACCATGTTGATTGTCAGCGGCAAGTGGAATTTTTTCATACAGCCATGCGGACAATGATAACGACGATGATGATGTTCATATTGATAATGATGACGATGAAGGGCCATCAAGGACACACACGATACAATGGTTAAATTTATTTTTATTAAAGTGTGTTGTGTTTAAGTGTGTTTGTTTGCTCAAAATATACACATACGCACACACACACACACACACACACACACACATACACAGCTAAAGAAGAAAAACTTTTTTGTTTTTATTTGAACAAGTCCATTTGCCAACAGCCAAATTTTAGACATTTTAAGGACGTCATAGCAAGCCACCCAGCCAGCCAGCCAGCAAGGGTGTGCATGTGCGTGTAATTAACTGTTTAACTGTTCAACGCTGAGCAAAGGAGAAGAGCAAAATTTGAAGTAAAGCGCGAGATAGAGAGAGAGAGCGAGAGAGGGAGAGAGAAATGTTGGCAGTTTGAGTAGGGTAAAAACTTTACACGTGTCAACTGTTCTACCCATAAATATGCCTATAAAATTTGGGAATGAACTTTAGCACACAATTTATGCCCACACACACGCACGTACACACATACACACACACACACACACACACACAAATGAAAACCTGCATACAAAATTGAATAATAACAAAATACTACTACAGCCCCAAAAAAAAAAAAAAAACTAAATAAAAGATAAAACCCAGACATTAAAAACGAAAATTGAAATACATTTTCAACAGCTCGGATTTGTTTCGCTTCAGCCTTCTTGGCCGCAAGGCACGTCTTCCAAAAATGGAAAGGGAAGCCAGAGGAGCTTCCTTAACTTTCTTCCTTTTATAATGTTTTTTTTTCTGCTTTAGAATGGAAGGTAGTAGACTGGTGCCTTGTATTTAATAATATGAATATTTATATATTTGACAATTGTACAAAATTTATTGATTTTAATCTTAATTGTATTGTAAAAAAAAAAAGAAAATGTCAAGCTTTCAATATGCAGCAGTATGTTTAAGAAGTTTTTCTGTGAAAAGAAATTGTGCCAGGGATTTAGGTTTCAATAAATTGATTTTTAGTGAAGTTACTTTTAAAACAAATTTTAAGGCTAGAAAACAAAAGTGTGTGCCATTTCTTAACAGTGTTTATGGTTCAGGACCAGATTTTGTAGATTCTCACAAGATGCTTAGACTTCTTGCCGTCACCATTTTAATCTAAAAAAAAAGTATTTCCAGTGTTTCAGAAGTTTTATAAAATGATACGACATTTAGTGGTAAGTAGGTCTAGTGTACGATTTTATGTTCAATTTCAACAAAATTTTGTTTTGTAAAATTAATTTTTTCAATTATTGTACAACTAAAAGTAGAAATTTTAACGTTGTTTTCGATTTCCAATTACGAATTGAAATTATTGCTATTTGGCGTTTTTTTTTTTTTTTGGATTGGGGTTTTATTTTAAGGTATCATGACCTTGAGATTGTCAAAGGAATATTTACAAATCTGGAGCTCGTATAGAGTAAACAAAACAAGTGATATTTTAACATGTTAAAATGTTGTTATAACGTTTTTTTTTCGTGTCAATAGAGCTTTCGATTCCGAACTTGTGGGACAACGTATTAGAGGACGCCCACGGAACCGATGGCGCACACAAGTGGAGAGAGACCTCAACCAACTTGGTGTGCAAAATTGGAGGACGCTGGCTAAAGACCGTGCCAGCTGGAAAAGTTTGTTGGTTGAGGCCCAGGTTCACAAAAGAAGAAGAAGAACAGCTTTCACAATGTGTTTTTGCATGTTGTTTCATTAACTTAACTTTTTCAGTTTGAAACAGCTGTTGATGTTGGTTGTTGTTATTTTGACATGATTCATGTTGTTTTAAAATGATTTTATGTTGCTATACAATATATACGAGTGTTGTTTCATTATTTTCATATCCTTCAAACACGAACATACAAACATTAACGGGCAATAGTTTGGCTTTGAAAAATATTAACAAATATATTTCCATTCACGAACACCATCAATTTTTCCATGTGGTTGTTCAGCTCATTTTTAGGTGATTTTATCTCTTTTTTTTCGTTTCCAACATTCTACTTTTGATTACTTTTATTAGATATTTAACTTCTTAAACAGAAAAAAAGATCAAACACTTTCAGAGATCTGAAAGCAATTAGACGAAACAAAGAAATTCTTCACGAAAAAAAAAAAACATAAATAAAAAACCAAACAAAGAGTCGCAAATGGGCAGAGAGACTGATAGACACCAACCAACAGTCGCCGCCAACACCAATTTAAGTATGAAATAAATGAAAAAAGAAGAAGAAGAAGAAAAAAGCGAAACATTAAAAGAAACCGACATCATGTTGTAAGTCAATGTTTTGTTGTTTATTGTTGCTCATGTTATGTTTGCTGCTGCCTCCGCTGCTGTTGCTGCTAATGATTATGATGGGTTTCTGGCTGTCGTGTTGCTGTGTTTGCTGTTGTTTTTGTTGCAGGTTTAAATTGCTGTAAAGTGTCAGTTGTTATTGAAAAAGATAATGATGTTGATGTTAATAATGAGGGTGAGGGTGACGGTGACGATGAGGGCAAATCACCATGGATGACAATAAGCTTTTGCTCATAATGATGATAGAGGCCAAATTCACGATCACTACAACTGAATGACCAGGCCCCACTGTTTAAATGTTTTCTTGCTTATACATATATATGTAGATATAAATATATTAGTAATTGTTTTCCAGTTTTATTTGTTGTTATTAATGGCCACGTTTATATGTAGTGGGTTAGAGGAGTTAAAAGAAACATAAACTGTTTGGTAGCTAAATGATCTTGTCAATATTTATAGGAATGTTTGTTTGCAATGATTGCCACCAACAAGAACGTGTTGTATGACGATCGTTTGTGATTTATGTTTATGGGGAGTATGTTTACGAGGACAGTCCTGTGTTGGCGTTATACACTCGCGCCATCACAGTTGCCAGCTAAAATTGTTGCAAAAACGTAAAAAATTTAGAAACAAAACATCATCAACATTAAAGTTGTGGCAGACAGTGATTTGTCTCATATTCTTGCGGTGCGTGGCCAGATCTTGCATCTTGTGCTCGTTTGGTTACTGGTTCCTCGCTACGCTCAGATTTATCCATTAAACTGAGAAAAGTCCGTGCGGTCAAACGATTTTGCAGGCCATAAACCGTCAAGACCAACTTTGAAAAAACAATTTTATTATTTTTAAAAAATGTTGAGTGCTGCAAAAATCTGGCAACGCTGCTTACAATCTGTTAATATTGTACATAAAAAAAGGTATTTATGCTTGCATGTGACTTTTATCAGCCCAACTAAATGAACAATTTTGCACACACAAACAAACAAGAAAAAACGAATCATAAATGAAGGCCGCCGACTGGGTTACAACTTAAGACGGCAATTGGCGGCTTGTTGTCTAATTTCCTTTTTGTATAACAACTGTTGGAGTTTTTCCATTAGGACCAACATACATACATTTAACAAATTAGATAAATGAAATGACATGAGCAACATACGAAACACCGGGCGTAGAAAGAAGCACACAAACTATTGGACATTTAACAAATGTTTTTGAGTCCAGCATTAGCCACAGAACTATTGCAAAGTAGTAGAGAACCGGTCTGAAAAAACCTCACAAAATTGCCAAAGCTGAAAGGAAACTTATTCGATTTTAAGCCAAAGTGACTGGGAAGCTGAGGCGCGCAGGCAAAAACAAACAAAAAAAAACACTAGGTTGGCCGACAAACACATTAGGTTGAAGCCCATGTTCAGCAGGATCATTTTTGCGAACAAAATCTTTCAAACTTGAGACGATTTCAATCCACAAGAGATTCAAGAGCAAGCAAAATATTCCGAAAGTCTCTTTACACATCTTTGCGAATGGCATTGGCCGTCAACGGCGAGCTTCATACGTCAATGCTTTGTGGAATGGGATGGTTTGGTTGGTCCTGTAAAGTGGAACGAGCTGACGCGAATTGGCAATTTAATATGTCAATGGGTCAACATAACTTATGCCAACGACCAAATTTGGTATTATTTATAATACAGATCCATAGGAAATTGGAAATTTAGAATGCACGCCAACCAGCGACGCCACAACGGCGCTTGGCATACGACGTTATATTCTATATAAAAGGACATTTAGTGATCTTTGATTTAGCCCGAGCTCTTAAGCAAGAGCTTTATGATTTGTGCTGTGCAGCATATTATAAAAGCTTGGCATCTGTGTGGCCTTATCAGCCACATGGGGGCGCTAGTGAATCGTCAGCCTGGATTTGATCCACTGCCAGATATAACCGTCAAGGCAGGTGCTGGCATAAAATCATATCCCAAACCTATTTTGATTTATATATATTTCAGCTGCACGCCCTTAATGCAAAAGCTTTGATTTTCTCTTAATATTTTTCACCAATATGTTTTCTTCGGCTTAAAAGTATTTATTATGCGTTGTAGTTAAATACAAAACTTTTAAATATATTTTAGTTTTCTTTGATTTTGCTTCTAAAACAATTGTTGACTGGAATGAGGATAAACATTTAATGTCGGTAGCAAAAGAGATTATTTTTTGTTTTTATTCGTCAAGCGAACAAAACAATTTGTTAGTCAAGCACAATCGTACACATGTCTGTTTTTCCAATTTCTTTTAGTGATCTGATCAGATTTAAAACAACTGACATGCATTTAGACAGATAGAAACACCGAAACAACTCATTTTAATGTTTGAGCGTTTCTTGTTTCTTGTTTCTTTCAGTTTCTGCTATTGATCGTGTTTTCATTTAAAAGTTAAGTTCATTAAAAGTGACACATTGTTTCCTGTGGCATTTTACATTTGTTAGATCAATGCCAAAACAATTTGTTTGTTGTTGCTGGTTTTTTCTAATTTTTATTTTTTTCGAAAGGATCTTGAACATGTTCCATATCACTTCGTCATAATCAATGTCTGTCAGTGAAGCAATTTGCAGCACAATTTGTAATTGATGTGTAACGTTTAGTAACGACCTTTTTGTTTTGTAATTATATTTTTGTATAGAAACTGATAAATTGCTCAAAAGTGTTGGGGAAAAATTTTGATGCCTAATTGATATAAAAAAGGTAATTTATATAAAATAAAGAAGTTTTAGCAACTCAATGAGCTGAAAAACTAATAACATAAAATATATTAATTAAATTACAATTAACTAAAAGCAAGTAAATTACTATTTAGTTGAACTGTAGAGTTCGTAGTAACTTAATTATCAATCATTTCAGCAGGCCAAAGTACTTTTTAAACAGCTCAATTTGTGGTTAATAAATTTTCATTATTATTAAGCTGGAAAAAAAAATATTAAGTAAAATGTAGACTTTTGAAAGCGGTCACTTCCCCGCAAACGCAAATGATGCAGCCACGTATCTGACTATAATATTGAACAAATTCCAGTCAAAGATGTGTATAATTAATGTCGCTAAACACCCACTATTTAACGTAACAGAGCTCTGTTAGCGTGCTAACATGCCACTGTTAAGCCTACAGGAGAATTTTCAAGACACCTATTTGAAAATATTCATTCATTTATAAAAGAAAAACTAAACGAATATCGGTACAACCGAACAAATCAATTAAGATTTCGTTTTTTTTCAATGCAATTAATCTTTCATTGACGTTTAAGGATTTTTGAAAGTTTTCTATTTACATATTTCCATAAAAACGGAGATATAATTAATGTTGGCTTACAACAGATATAACAGTGAGGAAGTTGCATGTTTAAAGGACATCGGTGCTCCAATCTAACATGAGTGCCAAGCGATTGTTGTTAAAGAAATGTGATAATCTAAACTAGTCAGCAAGTGGTTTTTAGTCGTGTGACTCAAGGCAATGGTGTACAAGACCAACTGGTTCTGCCAAGCAGGGTTAGTGATGGACTATTTACTAATGGAGACACACACAGCAGGTGTCAATAACAAGTCTAATCATGCCACTATTTCGGCTGTTCTTATTCTTTTAATTATCTAATTATCTTACTTTCTGTCTTTAAGCATTTTATCAAACACAAGTAATTAAAATTGTTGTTATCTGGCTAATCATCAAATACAAAAACAAAAACAAATAACTTTGAGTTTCGTTTTCAGTTTTTTGTTGTTCTTTAGTTCTACTTTAGATGGAGTCTCATTTTCAAAAATAATATAGAAAAAATTATTTTAAAATTCTTCATCAACATCAGCAACACTCTCTTACAGATTCAGTTAAAAAAAATTTTTAATGTATATAAATAATTTTTTTATGTCAAATCTTTGTAGGTTGGTTTTAGCTAAAAGAAAAGTTATCGTTTTCTCAAGAAACAAAAATGCAGAAATTTTTGTTGAAATATTTCCCCTTTACGAACAACATATTTGTTTGAATGCGAACCTGCAAACGCATATTTTTGAATTAACAAACACTTTCTTTACAACAAATTTTTAACATCAATTAAGCACTTGTCCCACGAAATTAACTAACAGTCCTTTAATGCGAAAAAAAGCTGAAAAGTTTTACACGCTTTAAGGTTTTGTAAAGTATTTTTTCATTAATATCAATATAAACTATAGTGATGCATAAAAAGTCGGAAGAGAACAACTCAAAAAGTAAAAACAGACAAAATCTATTTAATATTCTTTGGCATAAGACCTGTTTTTTGTACGCTGTCATGTCTGCCACTAATGCCAAACACGCGCCAAATAAAATTAAAAAAAAAATGCCAAAAAAATTTATTATATACTTGAAAAGAAAGAGAAGCAGAAAGTAACAAACATGTTTGCAAATTTCTATAGAGAAAATGAGCTCAAACCCCTAATGGTATACTATAGAAAATAATGTGTTTAATGTGAACTGTTCAGCTACATACATGACATAACAACATAAAATGAGTATGTGTGAGTGTTTGTGTATGTGCGTGTGTGTATGTGTGTGTGTGTGTTCGTGAGCGAGCACTAAAACAGGGCAAATTATTTTCTTTTTCTTTTTTTACACAAACATGCTCCTACAGCATGCCACCAGCAAATCGCACACATACACACGATGCAAACTTTTAGAAGAGCAAACGGAAGACAGAAACAGAAAGAAAACCCCAAAGAAAAAAAAAAACATCATCATCGTCGTTAATATCTTTTTGCTAAAAATATGTTGAATATATACGAGTACGTTTTGACTTGGAAAATGTTTTGTGTTTTCTTTTTTGCTCTACACACCAGCACAACAGAATAATGTAAATGTAAATAAAACAAAATGTTTGTAATGACCGCTCACACTGCACGGTCGGTCTCCAGCAGAAATGCTGTCGCAACACGCTGGGGCTTGTTAATGTTTGTGCAACTGTGTTGAAAAGGCAAATATTTGTGTTACAGTGTGCGGGCATATTTGTTGTCAAGGGAAAATGTTTGTATATTTATTATCGGTTTTTTTTTCTCGTATTGCCAGCATTATTGAAGAAGTGGTCGACGATCACGACAAGAACAACAATGTTGTTATTCATGCATAAAGGAAGGAAGCCAGGCAGGCAGGCAGGCTGGGTGGCAGGCAGGCAAGAAGAGAAAAAGTGTGCTAGACAGGCAGACAGCTAAAAGTTGCGACACATGGCACATTCTTGTATCTACAGGTTGAACAAAATGAAACCCACCAGCGGCGAACACTCAATGCATTAATTGATAAAATTTTCAAAGCGAAAATAATTTTTTTTAACAATTACCTGTAATAAACACTTTTGTTTTGTTTGGGAAACTTTTTCATCACTGTAAAAGATGGACGCATAAAATTTCATCATTGTAACAAGTGTGTAACAAGTTCTTTCAAAACTGACATCTATTTGATACAATTTTATCTCTGTAAAAAATAATGTTTTTCAATACATCTACAATTTGATGACAGCGAAGTTTTTATATGAAAAATTCTACAAAAATTTAAAAAAAAAATCACTGCCAAAAAAGGGTTTGTGTGAAAATATAGATAAATGTATACAAAAAAAAATAGGAGTACCAATCAATTAAAAAATATTTTGTTTTTGGCAACAACAAAATAATCTTAAGAAAATTCCTCATTTTGGTTAACATTTTATTACCCAACTTTAAGTTGAACAGAAAAATTAACTGAGAATTTTTTTTGGAAAACTGCTGTTACTGTGATAAAACATTTCTTTCAAAACTAAAAAATACATTTATCACTATTTTAGCACATAATCAAAAGTTGGACAGAAAATTTAATTGAGAAAAAAATTCTGTAAATTTACTATCATTGTGATAAAAACCCGAATTAAGCACTATTTTTCAAAACCACAAATGGTTTATTTCAAAAGTTACAATATCATAATGATAAGAAAGATATAACAAATATCTTTGGAAAAATACAAAAAACAACAATATCAAGTGAATTTCAAAATCATTGTGATACATTAACAAAACCCAAATGTTGCCTGATTGGAATATTTAAAACATGAAATTTTATAAACATGTATCACAGTGATAGATTTGCACTTCAAATGATATGAAACTATGGCCCTAATATTCGGGGCGCCGTTGTACGTTCTACGCTAATATGCGAGTGATATCTGTTACACTGTTCTTAGCAATTTCGTTTAGGGATATACACATAGTTGTGAACGTTTGTTTGCCACTCATTAAAAACAATAATTACATACATTTATTAAGAAGTTTATATGCTGCGTGTTACGGAAAAAAAGCAAAAACGAAAAACTCCACACGAGTTCAGTTTTTATGTACTTTTATACTCGTAAAACGCTGTTTTCTTCTTCTTAGTTCTTCCTCTCACTCCTAAACTTTTTGTTTTTAACTCAGACTCGTGCTAGTTTTGTTTCCTTTTTGGTTTTGTTTTTGCGGATTTTTCCGTTCTTTTTTTTTAACACAACCGTTAGAGATATAAAGAAAAGAAATAAAAGAAAAAGTTTGAACAACACCCCGTTAATATAAATTGGGTTTTTGTTGTTTTTGTATTTTTTTCGTTTTTGCTGTTCAAGTTGTTTTTATTGTTGTTGCTGGCGGTATCAAAAACCACCCATAAAACTTGTGTCTGCTAACGAATTTAGGTTGCAGCCGCCATCACAGCCACAGCCACAGCCACAACCACAACCTACAGCAACACAAAAACATTTTTGAATGAATTTTGTTTTTGTTGCTTTCGATTTTTGTTTTCGTTCAGAGATACTGAGATACTTTCAGAGAATTCGCTCGGCTGTGTACGTGTATGTGTTTTCAACAGAGTGTTTGCACTTTTCCCTTTCCGCCTGCAGGGCTGTATTACACGCGCGCGTCTGTGTGGTTGTGTGTGTGTGTGTGTGTGTATGTCTCGTGTCTTGTTGTATTCATTCGAAAGGCATTTTATTTCTTACAATGTTTTCGGGGTATTTTTCCATCTTCTCTTGGTTGTTGCGTCTTTAGTAGCATCCTGCTTTTGATGTGATGCCGTTTTTTGCGAATGTATGAGTGAGTGTCACTGTGTGACAGCCTGCTTTTTTTCTTGTTTTCAGTTACTGGCATCTGCCGGTTCTATATTTATTCAGCCTGTCTTGTGCGTTCATTAGGAAAAAAAAGTACTTTTCTTATTCAAAGTTTCAGCATCTATATGAAATTTAAAACTAAGTAAAACGTAAGGAAAAAACAACAAAAACTTGCAAACTTTTCCAAGCCAGTTCTTAACGAGTGTTTTTGTCTCAAGGGTGATTTTCAACTTGGAAAACTTTTCATTTTTCCTTTCTTACTGCCACTGAAAGTTTGTCCAAGTGTCTTCGTCAGCAATGGAATTAGTTCATTGATGAATTTCATTAGAAACATTTTCTACACACGCGTACCTACATATCTATTATTTAAGTAGCAAAATTTGTAAGATTCTGTTCAGCTAATACATAATTTAAGAAATAAATTCTACACTTCTGAAAAGTAAATTGCTGGCGCTCCGCAAAAGGCTAGAGAATTTTTTATAAGTGGAATACATTAAAAATATCTTTTCTATAAGATACTTTTCGAAAACGTATTGTGTTTACAGATACTCCTTTAAAAATCTGCTTTTCTAAAAGGTACTTTTCTAAAATATTGTTAAATGTGCTCATCATAAATGATATTTTTCTAAAAGGTCCCTTTTTAGAGCAGGTACTTTTTTGAAAATATATTTTTTTGAAAAAGTATTTTTTGTGCAAGTGGCACTTTTTCTAAAAAATACTTTTTTAAACGGGTTTTTTTTTTTTTGAAGATACTTTTCTTGGAGGGCACTTTTCATGGAAAGTAGTTTTTTAAAATAGATTTTTTTAAAACGGCAATTTTATATACAGCCACAGTTTTGAAAATATTTTCTAAAAGATATATTTTTAAAAAATAACCTTTTTAAAAGTACGCCTTTTTAGGCATCCGCTTTTTAGGATACCCTCTTTATAAAGCCCCTTGTTTAACAAAGATAATTTTTAAAAGTATTTTCTGTATAAATAGTTTTTATATATAAATAGTTTTATTTTTAAAACTCATTTTTCCTATAAGATTTGTTCTATAAAAGAAAATATTTTAAAAAGATCTTTTTCCAAAACTATTTCATAAAAGATTAAAAAAAATTCTGTACCATTTGGAAAAAATACTATTTTTAAAAGGATACATTCTTAAGCAGAAATATTTAAAGATGGTTTTTTAAAAGATACAATAATAAAAGGTACTTTTGTAAAAGGTACTTTTGTAAAAGGTACTTTTGTAGAAGGTACTTTTGTAAAAGGTACTTTTGTAAAAGGTACTTTTGTAAAATGTACTTTTGTATAATGTACTTTTGTAAAATGTATTTTTGTAAAAGGAACTTTTTTAAAAAGTACTTTCTATGAAGTCTATTTTTTCAAGCATTTTTTAACAGATTTTTTTTCTTTGCGAAAGCTGCTTAGCCGACAGACACTTTTCTCTTATTTTGTACACATTTACATGGCCGAAAAATTTTTACTTTTCGCTTCGTTTTGGTTTCTTTCTAGCAATATTTTGTATTTTCCCCAAAAACTTCAAGAAATCTGTTTTATATTGCATGATTTTATAGATTATTTGTGTTTTGTTTTTTGCCCCTTTTTTCCTGACAAGAATTGTGAATTGGAAAATTCGTAAACAACACAGTCCTCTACTTGAGCCAAGCTACCGGGTAAACACCATCAATGGACCACTCAGCGTCCCAGTTTTGTCTGTTTGTCTGTATGTCAGTTGTTCCGTTTTATGTTTTTTTCTGTGAATGTAGAAGCGAACGAGTAAATTTTTTTCATATCACTTCAGTTTAACTGACATTCTGTGTCTGTCAGTTTTAGTTGTGCAAATAATCAACAACAAATAAAGTTGGACTCTGTTGTTATTATTGTTATTGTTGCTCTTGGTTGTTCTGCTGCTCTTTAAATGGGACAAATAAAAGATAAAGAAGGTTATTGTTAATAAAAGACTGGTGAGATTTTCATGGCTGACAGTTGTCGTTGGTGGGGCTGAAGCTGATGGGTGATTTTATTTGTTTTTTTTTTTTTTTTGTTCTTGTTAGTTTCACATATTCTGGGGAAAAGAAAAAGAAATACGGAACGCAGAAAATGATTTAAACAGCATTTTGAATGCTTTAAGTGTATTGGTGTCAAAAAGAAGGCCACGCTTTGTAACTTTCAGATCATATGAGATCTAGTTTTACTAAAATAAAATCATGCCCATTTCATGAAAATGTACACCTTCAACAGCTTTTACTTGAACTTTTCTACAAAAATCTTAAAACATGTTGTAAAACATTGTGCCCCTGTGAATAGATCTGCTTCCCACAGTGCAAAAGCTGGCACCAAAAATATATAGTTTTGAAATTTTTTCAGAACATATTTTGTTACTATCTTCAAATCTTAAGGTGCGTACAGACAGACAGACAGACAGACAGATCTTACATTTTGTACGTAAATGTAAGCGAGTTAAAAAATCCATTTTTTTTTAAATTTTATGTACACATTTATAGTTTTTTGCTTTCTTAAAAAATTTAAAATATTTAAACATGTGAGTCCTTTGACATATTTTCGTTTACAAAACCAATGCAACATACATTTAACGAAATAGCAAATAGGAAATTCTCCGCGTACATATTTTGTGTAACACAAGATGTTTTTTACACGTCTTCTGATTCAAGTGCTAAAACAACAACAAATATTCGCATTTCATTTGTTCTAGTCGTGGTGGCTCTTAACAAGTTTCAAACTGAACATCTCTTTCGCTCTCTCGTAGAGGAATTTCTTCTATTGTATTTTTCCTTAGATCTGCTGGTTGCTGTTGTCAGATTTTATTGTGCTCGTGTTGCACTTAAACAGAGATTTATGTTGCATTGCAAGCAGCCATTAATTTTCATTAAATTCTTTCAAAATTTCTCCGCCAGTTGGAAGTTGCTTTTCTGTTTTTTGTTTTTTTTTTTTTTTTGCCAGCTTTTGCTTCAACATTTCGTGTACATTTTACACCAAAATGTTTGCTTTAGTTTTTTCTTTCTTTCCTTCTTGTTTTCTTGTCAGACACGAGGATTTATTATTTTGTTTTTCTAGTATTTAGTTTCAAACAATTTTATTTGTAAGTTGGCCATTTCGTGAGTTTCACTTTCATTCTGGTGGAGCGGGCAAGGGGACAAATAAAAACTGTTTGCTTTTGTAAATGAATTTGACAGTTAATATCTGTGTGTTTAAAAAAATGATAACGTCGTGGAAATTTACAATAAGTTAAATTTCTTTGCCAAGTTTCCACATGTAAATTACACGAGCAAAACCGAAAACAGCCAAAAGTTTAACACAACCAAAAGCTGAAATGGGGCGACGAAAAAAAAGAAACGATGTTCGTACGCTGAATGGGCTACGGAAGCTAAGCCCGATCTTCATTTTATAAGGCTCACAGTTGGATGGAGGAGTACTTCAACGATTCCAAATTTTTAAACTCACATGAGATTCACATCACCGCAATCAGAATAGTGTTTGTTGATATTAAAAAGACAGCGCTACGTTCCACACAAATCATAGCACTTTAGAAATACTGGGATTTGAGACCACGGCCGTGTCCCATTATGCTTCATGTCACATCTATTTCCTCAGTTAAATGCAGTCAATTATGTGTGTTAAAGCAGTGGAAATTACGTCACGCCACGCCCCGCCACTACGTAAATTTGTGCAATATGCTACTCATTTCATAATGTCATAAAATCTATAACGTTTCTTGAGATAAAATGGCAACAGAAAAGATCACAGCAAAGGAGTTTAATCAGTTAATGACTTTCCTAAAACAATAACTCTAAAAATCATAAAGAACTTAAATACATTAAAACTGAACGTCGCGGTTTAGTAGATACTTTCCTAAGCGTTGGTGGACGTGACAGCATTTGAAAACCATATTCATTATATTCAATTGTATTCAAAAATTCAATGAGAACGAAATAGAAAAACAGTTTGTTCATGTTACAGAATAGCTTCGGACGTCCACTGTATATATTTAAAGCGTTCGAAGTAAATGGTATGAATGGAATTTGTTTTTCAAAATTTTGTTGTAGCTCTGCTGTTTAAATAATTATGAAAAATGTGATTCAAAATTTTAGTTCATAAAAAAAAGAAAGGATTGTCTGTTCTTTTTCTTTGAAATTTTTTAATAAATAATAATTTCCTTTTCATTTTAATTTACGACCTTTTTAATTTCTGTTGTTGTCATATTCTCACACATCATCACTTCTGCCATTAGCAAACCATAAAACTATCGCCTAAATTGGCGACATATTGTTGTCGCCATTTTGCAGCTTCATTTGTGTCGCCAGGCTGCCAAACCAACAACAATAATAATACACAGCAAAAAATAAACAAAAAAAAAAACGGAACAATAAAATCATGCAGATTTCTTAAAACTAAACAAAACCATTAAACACACGCATACGCACACATTCACTCACGCACTCAGGCACACACTCACGCATGCATAAAATACTTTTTACCGTTAACAGTAATTACAACAACTGCAGAAGAAACCCTTAAACTTTTAACAGGATAATTTATGTTTAAACCAGGAGGGAAAAATTATTCATAAAACGGGCATGAAAACTCACACACACACAGGGTGGGCCTGTATGTGTGCACTTGCACCGACTGTTTCGCATTTAAGCACAACTTTTGCCAACCGGCTGCCAGAGAAAGTAATTTAGTGCATTTTTTTCCCCTTCCTCCATTTTATTTATTTTTATTTTTTATTAGTGTTATTATTGTTATGGCCAACACCATTTTCAAACAAAAATCAAATGGCAATAATATTTTTTATTTATTATTTCCATTTTCTGGGCTTTCTTTTCAATAATATTACTTGCACTTACGAGCACACATGTTCCCCCCATAGTTTAATAGGCAGGCTGTGGTAGATTTTTGGCGGAAAATCTTTTTGCCAAATTCGAAAAAAAAAACACGAGCAAATTGCGTTTTCAATTTCTTCCCCCTTTTTTTCACTTAAAATAATTTTGTTGTTGCTGCCAATTTTGTTGGTGTTGTTGCTGTAAGTTGTTATTTCAAATGTAAATTTATTGTGTTAATTTATTATGTGACACAAGAATTATTGCTGTCTTGTGTAGTTTTAATTATAGCGAAACAGCCAAAACGAGATGCGAATGAAATTATTGTAATGGCCGGTCAGAGAAATAAAACAAACAAAAAGATTTCTTTTGAAAAGGGAAATTTCGTTACAAACACACAAAAACACACATACGAACATACAAACATACAAATACAAACGTCCGTCCTCTACTGTGTGGGGCACTTTTTCAAACATATTAAGGAAAAACTATTGACATTGTTGGCAAAATGAGTCATCTAATAAATGATTATAAAGTTAAGTATTCAATTAATATACATAAATTACACTGTGCAACAAAACTAAACAATTTTCTTTTCAATAAGAACATTTGGATCCAAAAATCTGAAAATAATATACGTACATATGTATATGGCCAGCCTGCCAGTTCTCTCTGGGGGTAGTTTCAAAACGAATATGATAAACAGAAAAACAGTATTTAAATATAACATGTAAAATTTATCATATAACATTTTAGTGGGAGCTAAATATGAACTTGATAACTGGAAATTTATTGAAAATTGATTATTTTTAAGAAAAACAGAGTCACAATAATTTAAGCATATTTTTTCTGTTTATAAAGTTATTTTCCATTATACATATTCATGCAAAAATTTGATTCCAATGTTTTTTATTCGAACATTTTTTATTCGAATAATTTTTTAATCGAATATTTTTTATAATCTTGTATATAATTTTCTTCACCTTTTATTATAATTAGTGTGAAGTTCGTTGTTTTCTATTTTTTCTAAAAATTATGCAATTCATTTTTATTATTTAATTTCCTCCCTTTTAATCGAAAACTTTATTTTGTCTAATTTTTCGATCATTTTCAAATAATTTTTGGCATTCTAAAATTTTTCAATTAATTTCTTTTTCTAGCTTTAAATAATTTAATTTTCCCAGCAGTTTTTCCGTTTCTTACAACGATGTGTCACTGGGTGCAAAAAGTTTTCTGTCACTTCAGAACAGTGCATAATTTATGTTTTCTGTCGATTGCACAAGGAAGTTGCAGGGAATTCATTTGACAATCACAACAAATTGTGCAGCAAAAGTTTAAAACAAACTTACACACACACACACAAATTTGTTCTTTTATTTACAATGTAAACACACATTCTGACTTCACTTGCCTCAGCATATTTTATTTTTTAATTCTGTTGCATAATTAATTGCTATTTGTGACTTTTAAGGTATTTTTTTTTTTTATCTTTCGGTTTTAAAGTTTAACACGAGTTTTTTCGCCGACTGCTGTCTTAAGGAAACCAAATAAAATGAACATTTTTGTCTGCAAGATTGTGAGAAGCACAAGTGCTCGAAAGAACTATTTAAAAGCAAGTGATTAATTTGATTTAATATGTCTGGGCGAAGGGTTGCTAAACAACTGCAATGATTTAAGGTAAATTTATTGCACATGCCAGACAGATTCTCGTAGATTAACGGGGAAACGTGTGAGGCCAATGACATTTCGAAGAAAAAATTCAACTTAAACAGATTAAGGAATGTAAAATTTAATTAATTTTCTTAAAGCTTGTGGTCCTTTTGGAAACATTTCAAGTGTTAAATTCCAGCTTTTATCCAAAATGTCGGTTTGGCTTTGTTCTAGTTCTAATTAATTGTATAAAACACAATAAATTGTTCGAAACATTTTAAATTTATTCGAAATAAGCTCATGCCGTTCGTTCGTTTTGTATTTTGTTGTGAATAAATTTAATCGAATAACTTTATTCGAATAACTTTATTGCAAAAATAATTCCATATATGGCCTAGATTTTTAGTTTATGTTTTTATTCCTACACTTTAAGTTGCACACTTTTCTTTAAATAATTTTTGTCATTTTCTTTTCATGTTTTTTTATGAATCGAATAATTTTATTTGATTTAATTTAATTTAGTTGAATAACGAGTATTCAAATGTTTTCGATTAAATATTTTTAAAGGCCTGCATATAATTTCTCTCCAAGAATGTATTTTTATGGTTTTTTTTTTTTGCGTTGTGCGTAAACATTTTGATATTTAGCCAAGAATTACATTTTGCATATTTTTATTTTGTTTGCTATTCACATCGTTTTCCTGAGAGGGCGTAAACGCGTTTTGTAAATGTAATATTATGGAAACATCAAATGTATAGCACAGTTTTGCAGTGGATTAAAGGCAACAAGTTTAATCAAGCTCTCATTATGGTCACCCCAATCATGTTTTGGTTTGTTTGTTTATATTTGAAATACACTTGAAATCAAGTCGTTCTCGAAAACCCAGCCTTAAGCTTAACAAAAATTTTTTGTAAATAGCATAAATGAATAAGCGTTAGCAGTTTTGTCTATTTTTGGTAAATTATTTAACGGCAATTTATCATGGTATTTAGTACTTAACATCAGTTGATGTCTCGAATACCAAACGATGTTTGCGAAACTCAAACAGACAACAAAACGAAGAGAAACACTGAATTATGGGCATGCATATGCAAGTTAAATAACTTTAAATGCATAAACATTTGTAACTGTAAGTTGTTGAACGAAAATTGAACTTTGTAACACAACGTTTAAGCGTCATTCAACCTGCCTGTAAATCTATTGGTTTTCAAAGATTTGGCACACTTTGTTAGACATTCGAAAACAACACGAAGAAGAAGAAGAAGAAGAAGCAAAAGAAGTATAAATAAGCGGCCACTTAATCGCTCTCATATTGAAAGGCAAACAGTTTTTCACAAACGATTTGTAAATGCAGTTTGAGTAGCAGCACTCAACAGCGACTACGAAAAAAGAAATATCGTCTTTTTGGCAAATTATTTATGAGTCGTATCAATTGGACGCATTAAATATATTTTTTAATGTTTCTTGTATTACAATTTAAAAATAAAATATAAATTACACAAATCCAAAGTGTTGTCATCATCATCATCACAGACACCAACAGTAAACACGTAATTTAATGCACAGTGTGGCAAATGCAACCAAATTTTATTACAGGTGCAAAAAACAATTCGGGAAATTTTCATATTGCCACAATGAAGAAATAAAAATTAGTACAAATAAGAAGAAATGAAAAACGAGTAAAAATTATTCGTATAAAAAACTTTTAATATATGTATGTATGTAGGTAAAAAAAAACATTAGGCTAATAAAAATAATAATAAAAATTATTCGAATAAAAACCATTCGAATAAAAATTATTCGAATAAAAATTATTCGAATAAAAATTATTAACATAGGTACACAACACCAAATTTAGAAAATTTTCATATTGCTAAAACCGAATAAAAATTAATCGAATATTCATTACAGTTAAATTATTCGAATTAATTACTCGAGTGAAATTTTTCGCAAATTCCAAACCAAAAACTGCAATTTATGCAATTTAATCACCACTAATATAACAACACAAACGTAATTGGGCATCTAGTAAAAATATTATTCAAGTCGTGAGAAAATTTGTTTAAAGCAACCAGTCTGTTCGAATAGAAAATTTTTAAGTAAAATTTGTTTTAGAATAAATTCAAACTAAGGGCAAACTATTGCTCTTTAAAACATCTGTAACGACAAAATATTGTTTCAAAATATGCTATCGAATTTTATGCGAATAATATTTTATTGAACAAAAAATAAGGGGTCTTAAAGAAATATGTTATATTTTTCACTTTTTTGTTTTTTTTTTTGTGTCCTTCAAAATAATTAAAAAAAAATTGAATTCTAAGTTTATCCCTTCAAATGCAGTCAGCTCATCACACACTGTGCACATACATACATGTATTTAAATCGGCATTTTTATGTCATTTAAAATTTTTTTTATAATATTGATTTGACCATGATGCCATTCATGCTTAAATAGCAAATGCTTTTGCTGAAGTCATATTTTAACAGTCAAATTAAATACACAACTATTTCGAGTATTTGAATGCATCGTTAGACAGCAGCAGTTGTTGTCTCGTGTGGAAGTATTCGTGTTGAGTGACTGCTGCAAGCAATTCAAATTCGGTTCCAAAACAAAATGCATCAGTACGCACAGAAAATGCATGCGAATATTTCAAGTGCTGGTGTCTGCGTGTTCATGTGTGTGTTGTGTTTGTGTGTGTGTGCGTATGGCTTAAATATGCATGATTTGTTTAAGTGTGAATTTTTGCATGTGAGAATATGTGTTTAGCAAACTTCATGACCAATTTTCAAGTGCTGTGTATTTTAAATTAAAAATATCCAACCATATTGACAAATTATAAATTAACCGTTTGAATAAATATAATGAAATACATGTTTTTCGTAGTTTTTTGCAGGGAGTTTAAGTCCCAAATAAATAAATGTACTGGCATTCAAAATTTGTTCAATTAATATTATAAGAAATTATACGAATAAACATACATAAGTAAAATAAAAATTAGTCGAACAAACATTATTCTAATAAAAATATATTTTTTACTCACGTTAAAATAGCTCTGACATTTTGTTTAAGGAAAACATTCAAACAGAGTTTAAATACTAAATCAATAAATATAATAAAAATTGTATCCGTTTGAAATTGTTATAAATTAAACGGATAAAAATTATTTTAATTCAAATTAATCGAATAAAAATTAATCGAGTAAAAATTAATCGAACAAAAATCAGTCGGTTAGGAGATTAATCGTATACAAATTAGTCGAATATAAATCAATCGAACAAAAATTATTCAAATAAAAATGAAAATATTTTTATGACTCCCATCAAATAATTCGTTTAAACTGTATAATCGAATAAAAAAAATTCAAATAAAATTCTTTTTAATTAAATTGCATCAGAAAGTCGATGATTTAACCTTTGCTGCCGCGATTCAAATTAAATTTATAGATTAACAAAATTTTTGCTTCGTGTCTAACAAAATACTTGTTTGGCTTTAAGTTTAAGCAAATAGTCATGTACAAAAATTCAGTAGCAATTTAAATGAAAAAATTTGCAACCAAAAAAAAAAAAGAAAAAAATTCTTCAAAAAGGCGTTAGTATTAAATCATTTCTCGTTTTAACAGTTTGGCAACAAATATATTGACATGCTGCTGATGGTGGTGGCAGGTTGCCGGTTGTCGTCAGCGACGTTGACGGCTTGGCAAACATACGTTGGGTTATTTACAAATAAAACAAAAATTAAATTCAGAAACAAACGCCAAAATAGTCAAACACCATTGTCACGTTAAGGCGTAACTAAACTTAAGTCTTAATACATAATGAAATTAAAAATACAAGTGCATTTCTCAATTAATTCTAAAGATTGGACACAATTTTTGAAATTAAAACAGAAATGACTGGAAGGAAAACACGATTATCCGACAGACAACAATTTCAGTGCTCACGGACGATTCTAAAATGGCTGTAGGTTATCGGATACCGGTTCCGTTTTGCTAGGCCCAGATTTGCGACGTCAGTAAAGCTACTCATAGACAAAATACAAACAACTCAAGCAGAAATGAAGAGAGCGAAAAAAAATTCCTTTTATTTGGCTAAAAGTCCATGCACGCGCATCCTTTAAAATCTTATCGAACAAAAATAAAATAACCCACAAAAAGAAACAATTATTTGATTAAATTTCCTCCTCGAATACAATTAAATTCAATTTGAATATTTTAAATCCGTTTTTCCTTTATTTTATTAAAATTATTTAGTAAAAATAAAAAAAAAAACTCTTTTAACTTCATTAAAATTTCAAATGACCTGAATTAAATTAAAATGGTACTGAAAAGAAGCAGAAGACAAGAAAAACCAAAAAAATGTTCTTGCAAACAGCGAAAAAGGATAGAAACTCGTGCTACAGCAACAACTCGGAATTGTCAGCAGCATAATTTGGGTTAAAAGAAAAGGCCGACAGACAAACACACAGACAGACAGGGGGAAAACATAAAAGGGAACTATGAAAAACGGAGGCTGCAATGTAGTCGCATTCCACCCCACCCACCCCACTCCCTTTTTATTTCATATACAATACATACAAACAATGGCAAAACTAGGCCACAAATGTATGCCAAATTGCAACCCTGATATCAACATGCATTATGAAAATACATGCAGTCACCAACACAAGCCCACACACACACACACAACTCCTCGGAAACACGAACACAAAAACATTCATATCAGTAAACAGGGCTTGCACAAACATGTTGTCAGTGGAAACATAAAAAAAAACTTAGTTTCATGACAACTTACATTGAAGCAGACAAGAGACTACAAGTTTAGAAAACAACTCGAACAAACACACACACGAACACATTTCGATTTGAAACTATAATGCAGGATCTATCGGAGCAAAATGGACCACAGTTACAGCAAAAATCTATGTAGCTGTGACTTAAATTTGCAAAAAGTACGTTTAAAAAATTCGTTTTTAAAAATATCTGAAAATAATATTTAAAAACAACCTTTTGAAAAGAAGAACCTTTTAAAAAAAAGAGCCTTTTAAGAAAAGGCATCTTTAATAAAAAAAAAGTCTTTAAAAAAATATATTTTAAAATAAATGCATTTTAATAAGAGTAGCTCGTAAAAAAGTACCTTTTATAATAAGTGCATCTTAGGAAGAGTAACTTTTAAAAAGTACTATTGAAAAAAGTACTATTGAAAAAAAGGACTATTGAAAAAAAGTACTATTGAAAAAAAGTACTATTGAAAAAAGTACTATTAAAAGAAGGACTATTAAAAAAATAAAAATTTAAAAAGTACTGCTAAAAATGTACTATAAAAATAGTATTATTGTAAAAAAAGTACTATTAAAAAAACTACTATTAAAAAGTACTATTAAAAAATATTTCTTTAAAAAAAAGTACATACTATTAAAAAAAAAAGTACAATTTTAAGAAAAGTACATTTAAAAAAGTGCCTTTTTAAAAAGTACGTTTCTAAAAAATTTGTTTAGTTTAAAGGAAACTGTTTCCAAATGCATCCTTTTAAAAAGATAAGTTTTTTAAAATAAGTTCTTTTTTTTAAAAAGAGTATCTTTACAGAAAAGAATATTACACAAAAATTTGCTTTTACAATTTGTTGCTTTAAGGTACATTTTAAAGAAAAGTATCGCCCAAAAAACTACTTTCTGAAAAAAATTCATCTAAAGAAATTCATTAAAGAAAAAAAAAAGTACATTATAAAACAAAAAATACTTTTAAAGAAAAGTACATTATAAAAAAAATAGTACTTTTCGAGAATGACCCTTTAGAAAATGTGTTCTCTGAAAATTAAAATTTTAAAAATATGTTGCTTTTAAAAATGTTCTTTGGGAAGCACTTTTTAATAACAAAATAGTACATTTTAAAAAGGATGTACACGGGCTCCGCTATAAATACATATATGCCAATTATTTTTGCGTCACTGTTAACTCTGTCAGTCTAGGACAACAGTTATAATTCGGAAAAAAAAGTAAAAACACATCACTAAAGCACACCTTTTACTATATCATTTGCAAACAAAGTTCTTTTAAATAGTATTGCTGCCGGTGAACTTATGTGTGTGTGTATGTGTGTGTGTGTGTATGTGTGTGTGTGTATGTGTGTGTGTGTATGTGTGTGTATGTGTGTGTGTATGTGTGTGTGTGTACTTTGGAAATGGTAGTTTTAGTTGTTTCATTTAATGTTCGAGAGTTTGCCAACTTTGATGTTAAACATAACCCAGATCATATTCAATGCACATCCTCGTTTTGGTTCCAATTTCAACCAAGTGTGTTTCCAGTGGGCGCTGCGTGCTACAGGGGTGTATTCTTAGTTTGTATGTGTGCGTTTCGGCGTGTTGGGATTTCAATAGTTTTTGTTTGCTAACACTGAAATTAAGTTTTCCATACACACAATACAGAAACATCAGTTTTAGAGTACTCTAGTGGTTAGAGATGGAATTTCAAATAAAAATGAGGTTGATGATTTAGATAATGAATGGGTTGTAAGGCTTTTGTTATTACAACATTTAGTACAAGTACAAAATCATCATCATCAACAGCAAAGTTAAGAACGACTGCAACAGTAGTTATAGAAACAACCAAATTGCACTAAATTTGCAGACAATAGTCATGTTAGTAAACAAATGAAATGACAACAGTGAAACACACTCACACACGCACGCACACGTGCTACGAAAATGCAACATAAATGTCAGGCTGACGTTGGAGGCAGACTTATCAGACAGTCAGTCATGACTGGCCATTAGTTGTACCCACCACAAACACACGGACGTGTCAGCCACACTAAACAAAAGTGAAAACGAGTCTCGAGTCTGCACCAATGGCGAACAGTGTGGCTAAAAATAAAAGAAACAACACTCGAATCGTGCTGTAATTGCAAACGCTACAAAATGGTCTGTTGAATTTTAAGTATAAAGGAATAGAATTTAAGACTTGGTGGAAAAAATGACTTCAAAAGTTTTATAACAACGAACTTACCCAATAAAATTAAAAGCCAATATCACATTGAACCGTTTGGGATCTTACCTGCAACAGAAAATTAAACAAGTTTTAGAACAAAACTTTAAACGCATTTCAGAAATTTTATTGCAAAAGAAAATTTTATTTGAAAAATATGCATCCTGTTTCTTCAGAACTTTAGAGCACTTGTAAACTTGAATTGGTAAACATTTCTTATTAAATAGTTATACACACATACATACATACATACATACACACATGTTTTGAATTCAATTTGTGGTAACTAACCTTGTATTGTCTTGCTTCTTATTTGATTACAGACATCTAGCAATTTTGTCATGTCAAATGACAGACAGCTCCTTTCGAATCCAACACATGCACAAAGAATGCCTACACCAGGTGTCCAAGCTGTATCAAAAGCACGAGAGTTTCGACGTTCCGGCCAATGAAGGACTTTTTTGTCTTTTCAACTCTTATTGATTTCTGTTCTGTTCAGCTGTCATGAAAAATTTTAACTTTCTAAACACACAAAACTCTGCTTGCCGCTGTTCTTCTACTCAAGAAACGTACATATATTTTCCAAAGCATAAAAATCAAGCGATAGGATCTTTTGACATAAGCGACAATATGCAAAATATATGATATATGAAACGGTCTTTCGTCGCTCATTTCTGGTCGACTTATATTTTGGCCAACTGGGTTGGCTCGTACACATGTAAACGTATGTACGTACAATAACATGTGTTAAGCAAATTTTTAATGGTTTATCTAATCTATTGACTTTACAATAAAAATTTTAATAGTTCCATCACGTTCTGATTATTCAAAAATAAAGCAAAAAATAAACACAATGTCAAAATTATTTGTAGAATAATTTAATACTTTTGTTGCATAAAAACAGCGAACAAACCTAAGAGAAGAAAGACGTTGAAGCCCCGATGCAAGAGATAAATTAAAGTTGAGTAATAAATTTTGTTAATGTTGAAAAATATTTCATTAATGTAAATGAAGATAAATAAATTTGTGCTGTCGAGAGTCGGAAAGTCGAAATAAGGAAAATTTTAATGATAAAACAATCGAAATTCTAGCAAAATATTCTCAATAATATGAAAACAAATCAATAAAATTAGATTTAATTTTTGCAATTTTTAAAATTCCACTTTAGCATTTAAGAAATCTTTATCATTTTTTTAAGTTATTTTGATATAACTTTTTTCTATGTTTTTGATTTTAAAAGCATTTTTGGAGTAAAATTCAAAGTTTTTAGGTTCAACAGCGCCATATTCCATGTTATTAGTCATGGCTTGTTATTAACCGAGGCATGCATGTAGGTTAGTGTAATAGGTTGGTGTCTGGGGTAAAACATTATGAAATTTATCCATCAGCGTCACACTTCTCAAGAACTTTTATCGTGTCTCTCCCGCTCTGAATGTCTTTTGTTCATATGATCCTGAACTTGTACCATTTAAAATTTATGGCGAAAGAAGCGTGAACGGTAGGCCTACGCCAAAAACATTAAGGAGCGGAACTTGAGTACAGAGGCCTTCAAGACGGTGCACGTTTTGTAGTCTCTTTCCCGGCGGGTATATTTGCATGTTTCATTTATGTACTTATGTATGTGTGTAGGTTGTAGTGCAGTCCTGTGTTTGAGCAAAGCCTGGGCTCTCAAAAGTCTGCAGCGAGTTTGGACGTACACAGATATGGGTTCCGTTTGCGAGCTGCCTGATTTTAACAGAGTGCGATAAAATCACAAAAACAATCATCGTCGACAATTAAGCTGGTCAATAGAAACTACTTTCAACTCCAGAGATGGCATTTCGCTTTCCATTCATTCATTGACAATTTAAAGTCACTTGAATGCAAAGCCTTTAAACTTTAAACACATTTTGCACTGGATATGAAATCCTTAAGTCAAAAAGTAACTTTTCGTAAAATAAAGTTTAATGTTTAGAAATAAAACTTTCCAGCATTTCAATTTTCCTTTTCCTTTTGTTTTTTTTTTTTTTCTTTTTTTTGCCGAGGGTGTAATAAGAACTAAAAACTAAAGAGAAAATCTACAATGGAATCATAGAATAAATTTTATAATAAAACAGAAATATTTAAAATAGAAGGCAAATAAAAATTTGGTTTTTTGTCATTGTATGACAAACAACAAGTCATGGTAATTCATGTATTTAAAACTGTATCTCAAACGAGTGATTGCCGTCAAGTGGAATGCAAATGCCAGGGTGCAATTCAAACAGAACAGACACGCTGAGACTAAAACAAACAAACACACACACACATACATATGTATGTATGTATGTATAACCCACTAACACACACACACACACACACACACACACATACACACAAGATTAAAAACCATATATACATGTACGCAGTTACACTGGCAAAAAAATGTATCCAGTCTTGTTTGTTTGTGTTTTTTGTTTCTTTTATAAAATTAAATGTTTCAAGATTTTGTTAGATGACGATAATGACAATGATGACGTTCAGTACAAAGACAACAACAACAAGAACAAGACCAAGACCAAGAACAAGAAGAACAACAACAAGAACAAAAACAGAACACGGTTGACTGACTGTATAAATGACAGACTCATTTAGTGCTGCATGAGGTTGGGCCTTATGCGCGCTGGGTCTGTTGTGATTTGAACTGTACTGTGCTGAAAGCTGGCACACAGGCGCGTTGGCAATGACAATAAAAATTAATGTGAATACATATGTGTGTGTGTGTGTGTGTGTGTGTGTGTGAGTTATAAATTTAAATGTTTTCTAGTTTTTTCCCTCGATTTGCAACACACAAAAACAAAATGTTATACAAAAACATATTTATCCAGCCACCAGCCAAACCGTTTCCACAACAACATTCTCATTCTGCATTAGATTTAAGCTTTGGAATATCTTTTCGTGTTTTTTTTTCGTTTGTTTTGTTTTCTTTTCTTTTTGCAGTTTGTAACATTTATATTGCGATTTTGTTTTAAGCTTAATTTAAAACGAATGAATGATTATTGCCGCAAAAAAAAGCAACAGCCAAAGCAAAAAACAAGCAGACAAAAAAGACTACCACACGTGTGGCCTTGTACTGCATACATTGAGATCTCAACAGACTGACGGCTTGCATCCACTGTGTGGTTTCGATTGCAGGCAGATACAACCAACTCACACTACAACCTGTATTTAAGCGAATTATTTCGTTGTATCAAGTGGGTGGCTTTTTATTGCTATTTTTATCTTCGACAGATACACAAATTCTTAAAATCTGCGAAGAACGATAAATGGTGGTGGAATATTAATTAAATATCGAAAACGTGGTCCGCTGGTTGTACATATTAAATGCTGGGAATGCTTAAGTTGATATCATGGCAATTTTTTTCCCCCTTCTTTAAGTAAATTCTACTCATTAAGTTGTAAGTAAAAAAAAATCACATATCACGTTTTACATAAATTTTAATAAATGTATTTATAAGCAGGTCTTGCATAAAATTATAGTCCTTCACAAAAATGGAGGAAAAATTGCAACCCCTGGCACTATTTCAAGCTCCATAACCGATTTTGTCGGCGGGAAACCAAACACATAAACGAACCAAAAGTAGCGCAATAAAATCGCATACATTGACAATATATTTCTAAATTAATTTTATTATTTTTAACAACACTTCGAAATGGTAGTTCTTGAGCACTAATCGTACTGAAGACGGCTATTACACATCAAAAACTAAAGGTTATAAAGAAACGGTATAATGATCACTACGTCCGGCCATTTGGAATGCAACACAAGAGCTCAGTAAAATAATATATAAACTAAAATCATAGCGAAATTGCTTATTAACAGGTGTCTCCATACAATTTTATTTTTAACAATTTTTTTTTTTAATTAAATTAAGTTGTAATTATCAAAAATTATGTTGATAGTAAAATTTTTGGCATTGCCAATATAAATGTAGATTATGGGAGCACCCTTTATTGAAATAAAAATCTGTTCCAATGATTTATTATAGCTAATTCAGTAATTTGTATAGATTGCAGTGTTAGTAAAATGAGTATTATGGTCAGGTTAAGGGGACACCCTTTGCTTATACACAAATGGTGTAAATAATTAAAAAAAAAAAAACTTAAAATAATTTTTTTTAGATTAGAAAAAAAAAGTATAGTTAAAGCAACGTCAAGTTAAAACATAATAATATATAAATACATATGTATATGGGGATACCCTTTATTTAAACCCAAATCTGTAATAGGGCAAATAACATAAAAGTCATACACAGATGAAATAACAATTAATAAACATATTTGAAGGATTTCAAAGCCTAACAACAGATTTGAACAAATTTTAAAGTAAAAAACGACTAAACAAAATCAAAGGTTACCCGCATTCAAGAAACGTATACACGACATATTGCATTTTATAGCTTTATTATTTTTAACTAATTGGTTGTTGTTTGTCCTAAGGTAGGCGTTTCTTAGCCGCCCATTTTTTTTTAGCAGCTTCTTGCATGTCACCTCCCACATTATTGGGTCTTAACAACTACAAAACAACGACGTTCAACCAAAACAATGCATTCCGGTAGCACCTCTAATTGATATTTATTATTGTAATTGAAACCGGCCAACGGTTACGGACTACCAGTTTTAATTATTTTAACTAAAATATGCTGCAATTGGACAAGAGAAAAAAGCACTTTATTGCTTTTATCCACACACTCCTGCTCACGCCCTTTTGCCATATTCCCGTCCTCTCTGTGGCCTGACTGTAACACCAACCTCAACTTTGCATTTGCTGGGTTTTTAAGCATAAATTCAAATATGTAATTTTTTTTCTTTATCTGAAAAAATTATAATAAAAATGAGTTCAAAATCCTTTAGATATCATCGTAGAACACAGCACAAGAAGACATCGTGCACTTCAATTTAAGAAAAAAAAAAGACGAAAAAACCAACAACTTTTAGCAACAAAATTTTAAACTCCAGCACGCATCAAAAATCTCTTCAAAAGCTGCAGGGAAAAATTATTATGAAAAACAACATACAAATTGTTTTCTTCTACGTATTTTTTTTGTTTGTTTTATTTTTTTTTGCAACAAATGAGACAACTGATACGTCAGGGGCAAGAGAAAAAAGATGTGCTTGAAAAAAGAATCGTACAAAGTTGCCACGACACAAGACAGAAAAGACAACAACGACACATTTGGGTAACAAACAGCTCCATGAGCCAGAAAGAACAGCATTAAAGACAGCTGCAGCAGACAGATTAAAGACTGGCAAAATACTCGCATATAAAATACAACAGTCTGCAAAAGTTTAAGGGTATGAAGACAAGAAATTAAAATGAGACAAATATTTTGCCAGAGAAAAAAATGATTATTATTCTTTTTTGTTGTCTTTCATAAAACTATGAATAACAACAACAGTATGAATTTGAAAAATAATACAATATAAAAAAATAATGCGATTCCTTTTCATATTTTTTCTCGTATTTAATTTAATGCCCTCAGTCCATGCACAGAAATAACTTCATATTAAAAGCTCTGGTGTACCCTCCCCTGGCCGCGAGCCATCGCTGGCTTCTCTAGTTGTGTGTTTAATATGCTGGCTGCGAAAACAAACTCTATTTAATTTCTTAAACAAACAGAATTCTCCCCAGTAGAGTTTTGGTTTTTTTTTTTTTTTTTTGAAACCATCAAACTTTTTTTCACATTCAGTTTTGTTGTTGTCTTAGTTGTTGTTGCTGCTGCAATGTCGGATATTGCATGGCTGGATGTGTCATATTATGAGGTAAACCCTTATGCAAATTAAAATTTATGTTGCCATGTGCAGTAAATTTTAAATGTTGTGCCTCCCCTCCCCTCCCCCACCCTACCCTGCCCTATCCACCGCCCGTTTTCCACATTGTCTACACATACACATTTATTTCAGTCTCCACTCTGGAACTGCTGCGACAGTGCCACTCTGCCATAACAATGGCATCGACATCGGCATCTGTATCTGCATCTTCTGCTGTGTTGTTCGCCACGTAGTCACCTCTGGTTTAATGGGGCTGGAAATAGGAGTGGGTTGGGTCTGGAAGAGTTTTAGTATTTGTTTAAATAAATGTGTATTTATTTTTGTATTTATGATTCTATTTTTCTTTCCCTTGTGTTTTTCTTTTTTTTTTTTTTTGCTGTTGCTGTTGCTGTTTCTGTTTTTTTATTTTTGTTCTCTTTTGATTTTTTATGTTTTTATTTAGATTCAAGTCATTGTACGTTGCACAATTTAGCATTTATACTGTTTTTCTTTCTTTTTCTTTTCTTTTTTTTTTGTTTTTTTTTTTTTTTTTTGTTTGCTACGTGCGGCAAAGAGATTTTGGCTGCATAGTAAGTTACAAAATAGCAACACTCGTAAAAAGGATATTCACCGAACACTGTTGAATTGCTAAAGTCGTAACGATCATGTGATAATAAAGAGTTATAGGTTTATGATAATGAACATTTTTACAAAAACATACATATAAAAAAAGAATTGCTTTAAATATTTTGTGTCAATCAAGCCAACAAGGTCCTTTTTAAATACTCAATAAACACTTTAATAAAATGCAGCAAAAGTCATAAAAAATAAACACACTTTATTGAAAATTTTGCCCACCGTTTTTAAATCAAAATAATTAAGAGCTACACCGGAAAAAATGGTGGCCGCTTTACGCGGATTCAATTATGATTCTTAGTGAATGCAGAATTTCCTGCATTCAATGATTTTTTGTTGCGTTTAATTTTTTTTTAGTGAAAAAAACTGCATTAACAGATTTTACACATTCAACAAAATATTTTCATTAAAACAAAGAAAATATTTGCTGGAAAACCAAATTTTTGAAAAACATCACAGCATAGTTTCTGTGAATAATACGCGTTCTGGCAAATATCTGTCATCTAATAATGCACCGAATCAGTGAAATTTTTTAGTTTTTGTGCGCGAAACTATAAAAGGATGCTGCTAAAATGCGATCACGGCAGCTTGGGCTTGGTTGAAGAAGTGCTGACGACTTCATGGCATTCAATGAGTCGCATCAACATTAATGGAGAGAACAACGAAACCCTCAAGCAGGGACAGTAAAGTAAAACTTAGAGATCTTGGTATTCCCTGATGTTTGATTCATTTCAAATCCTTTAAAAATATTTTCAAAATTTCTACTTAAACATTTCTACGTTCTTGGCGTGACAAAGTGCCAGGGGTGACAAAGTGAATCTGTATACATCAGTTGAGGGGCACCTCAGCTATTCTATAGTCTTGTTAGTGTTTATTAAGCTGTTTTGAAGCTTTTGTAAGTAAAATGGAAAGTTGTTATTTCACATTTCGCATAATTTCTAAATCATTTTTGAATCGTTTTAAAAAATCTATTGCTTTCGTTTAACACCATTTTTTAAAACTGCTTTCTTTTCTGTTTAATGTTTTATTATTAATTTGGCTGCATGCCCTCATTTTTATGTTTGTTTTTTCTTTTGCATTTGCTGTTGTTGTTAGTAACTTTTTAGGGTATTTCATTTGTGCTGAGACTGCGTTTGTCTCGTTTTATACTCCGCATAATTTTCTGTACAAAGACAAAATCCATGTTACTCAGTCAAGTGTGTGATTGTGTATGTGAAAAATTGGTTGTCCAAGCAGCAATAGTCTTGTAAAGGAAGACTATTGGAAAGCAGTTGTTTAGTTCAAACGACTGACACAAATCCGGTTATCTAATTGGCTTTTTTCTGAGCACTATATAAAACTAAGTCCGTTGTAAATTGAAAAAAATAAATATTTGTTGCTGTGATCTGTTTTTGAAACATTCAATCAGCTTTTCGTAAAACATATTTATAAATATGGGATATTCACTCAAAAAGCTAAGCGAATAATTTTATAATGCTTTTATAACAACAAGAACAGTTTGCCGCGATAAGCAGCTAACAGAACGAGTTCATGGATGCATCTCATTTGAACCCATCTTGGGATAAGTTCGTGTTGAAACAGTAAATACTAATTGCCCACAAACAATTAACAATAATAAAAATTTAAAAAAAAAATCGGCTGTTCTCGTTCAACAACTGTTTTGGCAAAATTGTTGGTCGAATCCGTGAACTCTTTTACTGGTTCGTATTCATACAATTCCTTAACTCGTTCAGCAAGTTTCGCTTTCTTTAAAAGAAAGCAAATGAAGCGGCATATTATAGGGTTGGCGAAATAGTATAAAAAATGCTGACAATTTTGTATGAAACAGTTTGTAAAATTTAATTTTAAAGACTGAACAGAATTGCAATTTTTTTTTTAATTTAAATCCACCACAAGGTGTTGGCTCTTAAAGCACAAAAAAGCTTAATGCGTGGCAAACTATGCGAATTAATTAATTTGCATTAAATAGCATTATTTCACCTTCTTCTTCAATGCACTCATTTTAAACTCAGCAAAAAGTTAAACAAAAAATGCCACTTAAAGCGGAGGTGTAACTGACAAACACGTTCAGTAGATATTTAAAGAAAACAAATCTAAAGAAATACATTTCTTTAACATCACACAACTGAACATGGCAGCAGGAGAGGAGTTTCGAGTTATAATTGGAATGAAGTTCTTGCTTTTTAAAGTTAAAAATCACCAATGAAAATAATGTTCTTTAATTGCTTTAAGCTGAACTTAAATATTACACATATATGACATTTTGTTTATATTTGCCTTTTTAAATATTTATTTTATTTTTCTAACCAATAAGTTTACAATAATAATAATAATACAGTAATAATAATACAATAAAAATAATACAAAAAAATAATATAATAATAATAATACAATAATAATAATAGAATAATAATAATACAATAATAATAATACAATAATAATAATAATAATAATAATACAATAATAATAATAATAATACAATAATAATAATACAATAATAATAATAATAATAATAATACAGTAATAATAATACAAAAAAATAATACAATAATAATAATACAATAAAAACAATACAAAAACATAATATAATAATAATAATACAATAATAATAATAGAATAATAATAATACAATAATAATAATACAATAATAATAATAATAATACAATAATAATAATAATAATACAATAATAATAATACAATAATAATAATAATAATACAATAACAATAATAATAATACAATAATAATAATACAATAATAATAATAATAATACAATAATAATAATACAATAACAATAATAATAATACAGTAATAATAATACAAAAAAATAATACAATAATTATAATACAATAAAAATAATACAAAAACATAATATAATAATAATAATACAATAATAATAATAATAATACAATAATAATAATAATAATACAATAATAATAATAATAATACAATAATAATAAAAAAAAATAATACAATAATAATAATACAATAAAAATAATACAAAAAAATAATATAATAATAATAATACAAAAAAATAATATAATAATAATAATACAATAATAATAATACAATAATTTTTTTAAAACAATCACAAGCACAAAAAATCACTCGGGCTATATTTTTTAAGTTATTTGTTTAAATTTTGGAAATATTTTGCACAAGTTTTTCATTTCATGGGGCCTTTTTTGTAAATCAGATTTTATAAAAGTGATTTGAAATCGCAAGAAAGTGTGTGTGTGTGTGTGTGTGTGTGTGTGTGTGTGTGTGAGTGTGTGTGTGTGTGTGTGAGTGTGTGTGTACAAAATTTTATGATTTTAAAAACGAACAAATACGCACAACTTTTTGAAATTACTTTCGACTTTTCTATAATCAACATTATAATAAATTAATTAAATAAATTATTCAATGTTTTGCTCATTAATTTCTTAAACAATTTACTCTTTAAAATTATGAAAATAGTTTTTGCTATAAAAATGCTATTTGCTTCTATGAATTGTGCTTGTGTTTTTTACAATTGAAAATCACACCGCAAAAAAAAACAAAAAAGTTGTGATTTACAGAACAGCACAAAATCACACGGATATTTTCAAAAGCACATAAAATATGAAATCATGTGATTTTCTTTTCTTCAAATTGAAGTTTAGTTTAATGTTCGTTAAAATCATTAATGGAAGCGATAAATGAATTTGGCAAACAAAATCACAACTGAAAATCATAACTGACAAATAATTTTCGAAATAAATTTTAATCCCTCGAAGTGCTGGTGATACTTAACGTTCGACATCGTACATCGAACAGGCGACTAATCTTGTATATATATTAGAGATTTATTTTTTATTTCATGTTTTCCAATACATAAAATATTTAACAATTAGTTTTCTGTTACTGCTTCAAAACCCCATAACTTTTCAGCTGAGTCCGCCAGCCATAAAATGATATAATCTCATCAATTTAAAATGCATTTATTTCTGTTCAGATCTCAATTAGTTCATAAAACTACTAAAGCCACACAAATATTTTTGACACTATTCTACATTTAAAAAAGAAGTGAAACAAACAAAACAAAATTATATAACTATTAAAGCTGGCCACAAAATAGTTTAACTGAAACGTTGAACATAAAAAACAAAAGAACTCAACAACAGCAGCCATGTGATGAACTTAAATTTATTTCGACTCTGAAAGCACCTGACAGACTATAATGGCCAGCAGCATGAGTTCTCATCTTGCTGCAGACAGGACATCTAGTGTGACCCATATATTTTCGAAATTCATAATATAAATAAAATATTTATTTAAAGAAATATTGATTACAATGTCTGACTGGCCGAACATTAAGCAGTAAAAATATGACCACAAAATATTCAGAAATACAAACACACACATATAAATACAAAATTTTGTTTATATCTATTGTATGTACATATATAGTATTACTTGAGTAAATAGTTTTATTTAACAACTGACACACATATACAATTACGGATAATAGATGGGCATGAGTTGGTAGTATAAATAAACGTTTTGCAAAATAAAACTCAACATATGCAAATAAATGCTTTTCATGTCTAGACACACTGACCGTAAAATTATATACAATTTTCAACACAAACTTTCTCACACACATGGCAAACATACATCCCTACATACATACATAAATATGCAGGTGTGTGTGTGTGTCTATGTACAATATGTTCTTGTATGTTATAATAAATATGCAGATAAACAGTTAATTGCAGTGCACATGCAGTTTAAATGAATACTTGTCTTTGCACAAAACGTAGTGTCTAAATATAGATAAACACGTAACTGTTCTTAGTGGGTATGTGCACAAAGACAGACAGACAGACAGACAGATAAACATGTTTGCGACAAGTGCTGCAGTCGTCAACATGTTTGTTTACTGCATTATTAAGCATTTCCACAAAATCACACTTTTCCAGTTACACAACAAATTCTATTTTCTGTTTAAATTTCTTTTAACACCGAATAAATTCGAATGAATAAAATTCTTTAAAATACCACATTTTGATATGAACGTAACGTATACGCGTTGCCATTAATTTAGAGAAATTGTTCATTAATCATACGCCCGTGGGCCAAACACTTCTGAATACATATTATGTATTTTGTATACTGTGTTTTATTCATTAATAGTAGCCTATTCCATAAAACTGCAGTTATGCGCAAGTTCAGTATTTGTTCGTGAAAAATCTGGGTTTCAGACTTTACGCCAGTTTTATTTTTGTTTCGAAGCTCAACAAAGAAATTATGCTACAATATATATACATACATATTATATAAAATATAATTTTCTTTTCAATAAATTATTTTATTTGTTTAGAATAAAAATTTTAAAGTTAAATAAAAAAAATGTGTGCCTTTAAGATTAAGTATCGTATATATTATAGAAAAACCAGTTATTTTTAATAGAAATTATTAATATGAATTAATAATCATTTTTGCAGAACATAATTGACTTAATTTGAAATAATAGTGGTCCTTTATTTATAAAGCCCAATGTGTGCAGTTTTAGAAAAAAAATTAGTTTTAATAAATTAAAAAAAAAACTTTTCTAGCGGGCAAACAATTGTTGTAAACAATCCAAACAAGTCCAACCAAAAATTCCAGCTTTGGTAATTACTGATAAGTATAAGTTTACTATAACATCGAAACACTAGAAAACATTTAATTATTAATGATATTATTAATTATTTTTCAGCATTAAAAGGATTTTTATTGGAAATTTTGTTTATATTTTTTATTAAAAATCAATCTGATAAATAAATAAAGCAAATCAAATAAATTTCATCTTTTAAGATGAATTTCATCTTTTAATGACTAAATTAACCCGAAAGCATATAGTTTCTCTTTCTCTTCTCCTTTTTTTTATTATGCTACATCTATTCCTTTACCATGTTGAGCGCTGACAAAAATAAATCGAGGACATGTTAGATGTCAAACTAAACAAAAAGACAATATTCACTGTAAGAAATGGATGCAGCTGAAGAACAACATCATTTTCTTTCGGTTTGTTTGTGTCAATGCGGTTGTTGTAGGGCTGTTGGCAAACAAGCAGATTTGTCATTCATTCCCTGTTAAGTCTCTGAGGCACAACAAATCTTTTAATGCTTAAATCTCATTTATTGTGACAAGTTTTTAATAAAAGTTGGACAAGTGCAAATTTTAATTTATTTTATTCATATGTTCCCAGAAAATATGATGGATTTTATAAAAAAAAAAAAAAAAAAAAAACACTGAGTGACACCAAAGCCGCCAGCAAAACCAAAAGTACCGCCTGTCCCACAACATCGAACGGTAACGTCAGCATATTATCAGCGCTCACATTATTAATTTCCCACCTGTCGTGCTTAGGAACGTTATTTTGCTTTGCATGACTTTAGTGTTGCACAAAATATTGAGCAACTTTAGCGATCGACTTTATTGGACAGGGCCAGACGGATTAGCTGTTGAATTTTTGCAATCTGAAGCTGAATTTGACCGATGGAATGATGTATGTTGCCTTTAAGAGACTGTTTGGGGGTAGGCATCCACTTCAGTACGAATGGCGTCAAATTGGGCTATCCAACAGCACTCTGTTAGTCAAAGTGGCCCTTAAAAACTTTGGCTCATGTCACTTAAAGTGGACCACCAACAGAACAGAAGAACTGTTTCCTCTTTTGCAGGTTCGTTTTGTATTTTATCAGTGTCTCTTCAGTACCGACTGCCACCCTAAAGCAGTCACCCACCACCCCTTAACAATTTAGTTGAGTTGCACAGTGCATTTTGCAACGATCCTACACGATATAACCCTACACGCCCTCTATAGTCAGCCCGTATATAATTCTTTTGTTTCTATTCTCCTGTTTAGCATAATTGACTGCATTCCTTACGCTGTCCTTTATTTTTCTTTATTTTAGTGAAAGCTTGAAGTTTTTAATTGGTTTCTTGCTTTCCCAAAGGGTTAATTGAAAGTGTCTACTCGTGCCTGTGTGCTTTGTTTTTAAATTCTAATTGTTATTGTTGTTGTTTTTGGCCATTTCTTTGTAACATTCAACCTCAACCATCCATCCATCCATCCATCTATCTATTTTGTTTGTCTTGTTGCCCTGTTACGGCTGCTGCTGCTGTTGCTGTTGCTGGTGCTGGTGCTGCTTGTTGTTCTGTTGCCGCTGTTGTTTTCACAAAAAGACTTTTACTTCTATTTCGTTGTTTTTTTTCTATTTTCTTCATGTGCAACTAATTGCAAATAATTTCATTTAATATGTTGCAGAACATCAGGTTGTTTTTTGTTTTTGTTTTTGTTTTTCATTATTATTCATGTTCAATTTATTTATTTCTCTGTGTGTCTTTTCAAATGCAGCCTTTTATGAGTGCTGTTTGTGACTGCCTGCTTGTGTGTGTTTACGTGTGTGTTCTAAAGATAATTTTCATTTTATATTTGTTGGTTGTTGCCGAAGAAGAAATAAATCTAAAATAATGACTCATTAAATTTGTGAATAATACAAAGTTGTTGTTTCGTTTGTGTTTTGCGCTTTAAAGGGATTTTCATGTTTATTTTAAGAAATAAAATATTTTTATACTTTTTGCTGCAAGTTGTAAGTAAATTCATACATGAATTTATGTTCGTTTAAGTTTGATAAATTTCCCTGACAGAGCCTCAGGCATGTTTTAACAAAATTTGAACGAAAATATTAATTGCCCAGCAAGAATACAAAACAGTAACTCAACAATTGCAATATCATGAAAGTAGTGAAAAAACTCTCTAAGAGTGTTAGCCGAATAGCTTTGAAATGTGCGTTTGTTCTTGTATAACTTCTTTAGTAGGTGTCATAATTTTTTAGATGGGCCATTGACGAAAGCAGCCGCTTTGTGCGCTAGTCCAGCACTACTTTGGGTAGCGTTTCTTCGAACGTAGACGTTTTTAGCAGGCATTTATTTGACAGTCCTGCCAAATTTGTGGGTTTCCGATAGTTTTTCGTACAACTTTTTTACATTTCCAGAACAATTTTACAACAAATTTAGTATTTATTTCGTAGTCATGATGAAGAGAGATTATCACTTCGCCATTAGAACAGAAAATACGCCACCAACAACAACTCTGAATAACAGACAGCTGTCGATTTTAATCAAAGAGTTGTTTTCCTGTTCATTTTCTTGTATCTTTTATGCCATGTGTACAAGTATTTATCAGATATGAGTATTCTACTAAACGAACGAACACTATTTACGTATTCCTTCTCCTTTCATACTTCATCCACTACAATTCAAGTGTCTACAAACACAATATGTTTGTACCTCTTCTTTTAATTCTGCTTTAACGTTTGCTTTAAATGTTGTATAGAAATCCATATGTGTAATAATTTGGAAAAACAAAATCGCGTCTCATCAATCTTTTAAGCTGTTACCAAAGTATCTAATAAGATTTCCGGCTTTTGGGAGATCCGAATGTTCAACTTGTATGAGAAACATTTTCATATTCATGGGTTCTTTAGTTTTCTTCAGCTATTTTTCCTTAAAAATTTTATTTTGCAAAATATTATTAATCGCCCACAATTGTATTGACATACAGGCGAGTATCATGCCTGTAAATACTTGTATCTTGTTTATTTTCTATTGTTATTTTGTTTCTATAACACGAGCAGTCAATCAATCACAAAATTACTTTCGCATTTTGTAAACTAGACAATTAAAACAAATTAAAAATGTTTGTTTATTTATTTATAAATTTCTTCAGTGTTTACAAAAGTACTCGTATTTAAACAAATGCTGAATTGATGTGTCTGACTATCGGCAGAATTACTTGGAGATTTTGTTAAAAGACTCATATAAACAAACTGTTAAGTCACATGAATGATAACGGTGCACTGCTTCTCTTGCCACAAGTTTTAGGGCACCACTTTTTTTATAGGTTAAAAATGTTAAAATTAAAATTGTAAAAATAAAAATGATTTAAATTTAATTTTTTCTTATAAAACTGTTTCCATGTAGAAAAAATTATTTATATATTAAAAAAAAATACAAGTAAATTATTATTGGTCCAAAGAAAAATTTTTAATGGCTGAAGTCAAACATAAACTAACAAAAACCTATTTCTTTTGGCAACAAAGATGTTTGTTAATTCAGTGAAATCGCTTTGTTGGTTGTGTATTCAAATAAAAATTTAACACATTCACGGCATTATTTAATTGAAAATGTTTTCAATTAAGGTTTTGTTTAAAAAGAAACGTAATATGTACAAAGTATTGTATTGTCCAATAAAAGGGTATTAAGTAAATATTGTGGTTTTTCCACTTTTAGCTAAAAGCTGACAGAAAATATTCATAAGGATAAGTTTAGACGATAACGCCAAGCAGTAAGACTGTGTAGAAGCAAAATATTGCGAAATTCTCAATGTGACTTTTTTAAATTTTCCCCTAACAACAACAGCAACAGCTTTTACATATTCAACAATAACAAAAATTTTACTAAAACAACAAAATATGTAAAATCTGTAGCTGAAGTAAATATCAACTGAGGAGAAGACACGTAAAGAATTTCTTAACATTTTCATTCTACAAAATCCGATTACCTTGTATTACCGCTTGAGCGAGTCTAGACCAATACTTTAGTACGGCTTAAAAAATATTGACTTAATACACTTTTAAGGTTTTGGGCACAATGTGTGTGTATAAATAGCAAAATTGCAATAGAAACTTTGTTACATCCCTGTTGCAAAAATTTTATTTCTTTGCAGAGCCTGACAGCCGGTACAAATTCCACAATAAACTTGTTGTAAATGTCATTTTACCATTCAGCACGATGTTGTACATACATACATACATATGGCTAATTTAATATTGGTTAGCATTATTTGTTGCACAGTTGTGTGCCAATTAATAGCACAATAGCAAAACCTATTTCAGCATCTACTAACAAAAGTAACTTAAGTGACCGTCCGGCCATTACATGTATTTGCCCTTAACTGTTCAAACTTGTCTGGCATATCAAATCTTGCCTGGCTTAATGTTCATATCAAATGCTTACTGGCAGTCAGTCAAACGCTAAAAGGAACTGAGGAGTTGCAAGCAAACAAAACAAACAAACAAAATCTGATGATTTGCTTGTGTTTTCGGGCTCTGCAACTCAAGCAGACGTTCACGCATGCGCAATAACAATGTTGTGGTTACACATGTCATCAAAAAGTTATGGCTTTTTAAATACGCTGTTAAAACAACCAATCAACGTATTGTGCCATAGATTAAAAATGCCACAAGTGTATGTGAAGTGAACATGCAGCCAAGCGTAAGCCGTTCGCAAAAAACAAAAACAAATTGACAATAAATATTTAAAGCTGACTTGCTGCATGCACACGCGCTCCCTTGACACCCGCACTATCGCACAACCATAATACTAATAACAACAACTGTCACATATTTCCCACCAAACAGAAACAAACACAGAAACAACAGCAACAGCAACATCATTACCATCATCGTGATAAACAACCGGCTAGAAAGAAACCTGTGCGTTTCAGTGTGCAAATAATTCATGACAATTATTTAAATTTTTACAAATTGATTGTTTCTTTTTGCAGCTCGCAGACCCTTCGTTCTCTTCATGCATTATTCACTGTCTACTTAGATACTATTTTTTTTTTTTTGTTAGTTTGTTGTGTCACAAATGTCAACGAGCTTTGTTTTGTTAATTGTTGCTGTTCGTTAGTTGTATTACGCATTTACGCATTTGAATTTGTTGCAAAATGCACAACGTTAAACTGGTGGTTGTTGTCAAATGACCAGACAATGAACCCAGGATATGAAAACTACAATTTAGTTTTCATACATACATACATACATATATGGTTAAATAATTGGTATGCTATAGCGCATACGGGCTGCGACTCAGTTCGTGGCAGTAAAATTTTCCCTATTTTACTAGTTTGCAAATATTCCAGAAAACAAACTTTTAATTATCTATTCGAAAACATTCTCCCAATGTGGGGATATTTTATTTTATAGTTTGTTTTTTTTTTTTTGTTCTTAATTCGGAGTGTTTTTTTATTTTGTGGAGCTGTAATAAAATGTAGTTTGAACTTTTTAAAAATTCCCCTACAGGAAAATTTTAACTTTAGCCCACAAACTCTTAACTCTAATTGGCAAAATTTTCAGGAAAATCGTTTAATTATTTGTTATCAATGGAAAAAATATCCCGAGTAGAGAATATTTTATTTATTTTATTAATTTTCAATTTAAAATGTCTTAAGTTTAAAAATTTCCCCTTTACGCAACTTTTAATTGAAGTTTACTTCAACACACAAGTCCTTTATTGATTAGTAAAATTTTTAAGCAAAAACCTATTATCTATTAATAGATTAACAGAAAAAAAAGAAAACAATCTGCTTTTGGGGATATTTTCTTGTTAACGTTTCCTTTTTACTGCATCTTTATCTATTCCAAATGCAAGTTTTTTTTTTTTTGTATTATTTCACTTTCATTTGTTTCTAATAATTTTATCGCAAAGCGTTTAAAATTTTTGCAGTAAATAGAAAATTTCTCTTGCTTAAGAATTTCCTGCGCAGGGAAATTTTAATTTGCGGCCACTTCAACACACAAACGCTTAATATTTAAAGATTATGCGATAAGTTTCAAAAATTCCCTCCAGGGGAAATTTTACATACATACATACATACATATCTATGCACACAATTAGAAAAGCGATACCAGTGTCTGGGCTATTAATTTTTAATACTTTTTGTATAACTTATTAATACTTCATTTAGGAAAATTATTATTAGTTGCAAAGAAAACAGTTTTCAAACTGAACAGACATTTTGCTCAAAGCACTTCTGATTTTAAAAAATAAGAAGAAGCATACAAAACTAACTACATACAATATTGTACAATAAATTAAAATAAACACAATTGCGTTTATTGTTGTTGAAAAGTCAACAAAATCCTTTTGATGTGCTGCTGATGACGATGATTATGATGATGATTGAGTGACTTTATGGCTAAATGTGTATGGTTTTGAATTTTTAATTCGGTTTTGTAAATAACAAAAAAAAAAAAGAAGGAAAACAAACAACAACAACAACAACAAAAAACAACTCCGGCTAAGTTTTCAGCCCAGACCACAGACGTTCTTATTATTATATTATAGTCAAGTTGCATGAGTGGACAAAGAGAGAGAGAGAGATAGAGGGAGAGAGGGACGAACGCGCGGACGGACGCATCGGTAAGCAAATGTATAGGAAAGTGTATGAAAGTTTTGCTCACATTTATTATATGGTTAAATGCATTTGAATAGATTTTGTTGTATTTGTTATTGAAAGTTGGTTGTCTGTGGCTGGCTTAAGGTTTCGAAAAATTTCTTGGAATATTGCAAAGAAAACCAAGAAATTTTGCTTTGCCCGGCCATTGGGCCGCTAACCATTTGTTTATTTAAAATAAAAGTTTTCTTTTTTCTTTCTTACAGTTATGGCAAAACAAAAACAAACAAAAAGAAAACGAACAGAAGGGCTTGGTTTAGGAAACTCAATGTCTTGAAAAACCGACAACCAATTCAGCCACAGCCGTAAGTCAGAGTTTTCCTCACATGATTTCCAGGAATTGTTCGCCTGACATCAACTACAATGTTTTTTCTGTGCCATAAATTCTTAAATGGTTATTCTACAACAATTTCCCCGTCAATGATTTTTTGTTAGATAAACAAACTCCAAGTTTAGTTTATTTTTTTCTTCAAGTTTATAAAACTACTTACATTTTAAGCGGAAATTGTTGACAGTTCCATTAATGATTAAACAAAATAAAATCCATATATTTTGTCTATTATAATGGAACGTGATTTTAAGGAATTTTTTTATTCTTAATTACCTGAAAAGAAACAGAAAAGAAATGGCATTAGATTTAATGCTGCTTTTATAAAATTTAAATGAATAAGAAATATGGATTTCTTAAAAACATTAATAACTAATTAAATCTGCTCAAGTTGAAAAAAGTTACCCTATAGGGACAAGTTGATAAATAAACCTCAAATCAAGGCAGACAAAAACATACATTTCTAAAGCCTGCTCTTAACTCTAAGACTTGCCTTAACAGTAAAAGATTTCCCTTCAAGGGTAATTTTGGTATACAGTCATATACACCCACCACAACGGTGGCAAATTCTCATAATCTTTTTAATAAATACAAAATTTTGCCACCGGAAAATTTGTTTCTCCCACGAAAATTTTTTCAAGTTTTCAGAATTTCTCCTATAAAACAATATCCGTTTAATATTAATTTCTTTTTTGTATTGCAAATTTCGTATTAATATTATATTCCCTTGTTTTTGTGGGATTTCTTTAAAAAATTATTATTCTAAACAAAAATTTTTTCAGCACAAAAAGGGAATTTTTGGAAAATATTATAAAACACTTCCAGTCGATTACGGAGCTATATATCAAGACCAATTTTTTCTTTGTTCTTATTCTGATCCCAAAGACTTTCAATTAAAAACAAACAAAAAATCCCCATAATTCATTTCGAAAGAAAAAGAAAAACATTTTCACACACCACCAAAATAAAGATCTTAAAAACGTAATAATTTGTAAAATTAAAAAAAAAAAAAAAAAAAACAAAAATGCTTAATTTAATAAAGAACAAAAAAATACAAATAATTAAAATAATTTCAATTGGCTTTAGTCCAATAAAATAAGAACTTGTTCGTTTAGGAAGCGAAAATTTGAATGCAAAGCAAAATTTAACTATAAAAGAATACAACAGCAAATAAATAGAAATAGAAATAAAAAATTAGAAAATTTAGAAAGTTTTAAGAACATTTTTAAGATTCTATTAAGAAAATTATACCAATTTTAACATTTTTAACAGTTTAAATATCGATTGTGTCATAAAAGTTTAAAATTTATTCTAAATCAATAAACAAGGCGTCACTTTGAAGAAATCTTTAATAAGTTAAAAGAAAATACTTGAACAAAAAGAAAACATTTTGCAAAAATCTTTATACAATATATATATATATATATATAAAATATCTGTAAAACGGAAATATATTAAACTAAAAAAAAAATTACAATAAATTAATTCTTATATTTTATTGCATTTGCTGCTGAGAGAAACACAAAAAAAAATTTCTTTAAAAAATACTTTAACCCTTATGTGTTCCCATAAATACGATAAATCAGTAAAACGAAACATAAATGATTATTTTCTCCTCCACCTGCATAAACTTAAAATGCCCCCTTTTCAAATTCTTGACATTTTTGGCTCGACAACAACAACTTGCTAATTTTTTTGGTGTGAAAATGGCATTCCAATTTTTTGTTTTTAATTTTTATTTTTCTTACTGTAAGAAGAAAACTATTTTTCTTTGTGATTAAAGTACGAAAAAAGATGGAAAACTTTGAAATGGTTGTTTTGTTGTCATCACAGTGTGAAAATTTAAACGACTCTAAATAATATTAAATGGCCATAATGATTTTTTGGTTGGGTGCTGAAAAATAATACGACTCGGGTCAAAATGCTATATTATATATAGTATGTTGGGGACATTTATATGAAATTTATTACTTTGCAAAAAATTGAATACACTATGCAGTGGGCAACTAAAGGGTGATTCGTTTAGAACATTCGTAACAGTGGTAACGGCTGGGCAGAATGTCAAACAATATGTTTCATTTACCGTTTATTTTGTTGGGCAACTAATTTCCCATTCACTTTACCGAACCCCTATCATCTTCAATACTAACGTCTAGAATAATTGGAGTTATCTTGGGACAAATGTCTTGGCAGATTTTTCAGAACATTTTACCTTAAATCTTAATTCACCCCAAATAGCAAATCAATCGGTGAAAAATTGAACAAATGCCGGGGTAACAGTGAATTACGTTTACGCCTTTAAAATTAATTTTAAATTAATTTGAGTTCGCCTGAAATATCTTATGGCATGACTTAAAATTTTTGTTAATACAAAAAAAAAAAATCACAAAATTAGGAAATCTCAAACAAAAATTCTCTATTCATCTAAAATTTTCGCAATATCAACTCGCAAAGTTATTTAAAAATTTTTGCCATATAAAAACTTCTAAATTATGACATAACACTTTTCAGTTTAATATACAATTTGTTTAACAGAAATTCCCAAAATCACAAATTTGGAATCTTTTCAATATAAAAAATTCGCATAATCATAAGATCATAAGTAAAAACTTTTCATCGTTGAATTAAAATGTTCAATTTCAATTAAAAAGAAATTATAAAAAGAAATTAAATTTTAAAAGTCCGGCATATTTCGTAATGGAAACTGTGAATTGCTGAAACGATAGAACCGGTGCAAGTCTGTGCACGTCGCATAATCTTAGTTCAGCCAGTTTTTTAATTTTTTTTTTTTAATTGTTTTCCTTTTCTGTTTCTATATTTAAAAAAAAAAAAACATTAGATAACATACCCAACTTTTTCTTTTAAATTTTGCTGGGTTATTTTCTAAACCAAATAATTTTGTTTCTTATTAAACTTTTCTAACATATTTAAATATGTATGTAGGCAGCAAGACTATTTTTTATGGCAAAAAAAAAATTTTTTCATTGATATATTTTTCCTCTAAAATTTTGTTGTGGTCATGTTTAAGGTATTTATATTTTGACATTCTTATTCTTTAGTTTTTATATATTTTGTTTATTAACAACAGGATTTTTTAAAAACAATATTTGTTTGTATGAAATATACATTCTTTCTGAGGAAAACCAAATACCCGTGGGCCATAAATCACCTAAAAATTGCGACAACTCGTGCAAAATGAAATCGAAAATATCAAACTTGTTGTGCGGGTGTGAAGATAAATTTCTAAATTTTTAACCCCAGACTCAAACCTGCAATATTAACATACCTCTGTTAATTAAGTAGCATTCCTCTGTTAAGCCTAAAAAAATTAAATTCTGCACTGAAAACTCAAAAACTATTAATAATTATATTAAGAAATAAAATAATATATTTCTAAATAAAGCCATAAACATCTGACAAACACACTCATTAAAGAAGACTATAGAAAATTTGTTTAGGAAAGTTCATAAAAATTCTTGGAAATAACGGCAGATGAACGAAAAAAAATTATTGGAGAACACTTCTAATTATATGACACTATTATATGATATTACTTTTTATAAAAATAAGATTACTTTTTAAAAAAGTTTAATATGAAAGTAATATTCGTATTATTAATATGAATACTGATAGACTTGGATCCATCCAAGTAATGGAAGTAATGCCCTTAATAGGGTTTTAGAAATATATTATTTTATTTGTGAATATAATTATTATAAATTTTTTAGTTTTAAATGCATTTTCAGTGCAAAATGTTAATATTGCAGGTTTGAGGAGTCTGGGGTTAAAAATTTAAAAATTTATCTTCACATCATCACACATTATTTTGTTGTCTAGTTACAATTTTTCTCAGTTTTTTCTCCTGCCCGAAATACAGTTTAATAAGAATTCTTTTACTGTATTTATTTATTTTTTTTCAACTAGAAAAATAATGTTAAACTCCCCCCATTTGGTTTTATGACAAAGAAAAATATTTCTTTATTTTAGTTCAGATTTTGTTTTTGTTGAGTACTTTAAAAGAAATAAAAGAATCCCCTTTATCTTCCACATCAAAGTCAATACCCAAGTGAAATTTCTATGCTTCACTTTTTGCGTATAAAGTAATAATTAACCCCTCTACTGCCACTCCTGTTTTCCACTCTTCTAATGCCGGCAATTTGTTTTGTTTCTTGGCAAAGCAACAAACAAACAAAACAAAAAACGAGAAACACAGAAAATAGTCCCCTTTTTTATGTATTTGACTCTAATCAAAATAAAAATTTTTAATTACTCGTCTTTTTTCCAAACAAATACTTGATATGTTTGTTTGACGTCTTTGCAATTATTGCAGTCTCAGTCGCAGTCGCATTCGCATTCGCATGGTGCGTCTTAGGGCCTTAAATTGAATGGGGGAAACTGCTCTGCACTTATTGTACGAGTATGCAGGCAAAGCAAGTTCTTTTACACATGTGCTTGGTATCCTTTTGTGCGCAAAGATGCTTGTCTTAATGACTTGTATTTTATGTACAAACAAACTTCTACAGGACTCAGCTGTAAATGTATATATAGGGAGGGGCTTCTGGTTTCTTAATCCTTTCTCGGCTAAAAGTTGCGTTGAATCAACACAAGACGCAATTTTAGTGCAAACGAGACACATGTGTGTAAAAAATAATAGCATCTCTTTCGTATGATAAATTTGCTACAGCAAACAACTGGTTAAATTTTTATGTTCCACACATGGGATATAGAATTGAATTTTTGCATATTTGGCTTTTGGTAGCACATTTTACAAAAATTTTAAATTTCTGCGCATTCACTTTTATCCAAATCCATAGTCTTATTAATTTTTGCCCCCAGAAATATCTTCCTTGCCATTAACATTGTCATAAACTGCAGGAAACAAAGAAGCCGCCAACGAAACGTTTCGCCCGATTTACACAAATCAGAATATTATTTTTTGTTTAAAATATATTTTTATAATAATCTATAATTTTTATCACATGTGTAATATTTATTTAGGGTTAGACGACAATAAAGTGCGTAAGAAAACATTTAAAACTGACCCTTTGGAACGATGCACACATTGAAATTGATAAGAATTTTAATGATTTTATTTAATATTCTTTAGAAAAGTGATGAAAACATCAACTATAAGGAAATAAAAAGTCAAGAAATAATACACCATTTCTCATTGAAATAGGAAAAACTTCAAAGATATAGTCATTAAAAGTACATAATTGAAATTGAGAAAACTCCAACTAAAAGTGAGAATTGGCATAAAGAACCAATAAAATGGAAATTTGACAAATTTCCAAATAAGAATGATAATTTTTATTTTGTATTGTGGAAAATTAAAGGGTTTAATTTATACTCCAAATTTTGTAGTTGAATAGCGAATGCAAGTTTCTAACATCAAATTAATTTGCTTTAACAACGTGTCAATTTTATTTAAAAAAAAAAATGGTGTAGCAAGACGGAACCGTTCACATGTAGTCATAATTGAGATTGTAGATTGTTAAAACTAATAAAACCTGCTCTCAAGAAATCATGATAGGAAAGGATATAAAATAGAAATTAAAAGAAGTTTTCTAAAAAAAAGTTTTAAGCTACATGATGTAAACTACGATTTCGTAGAATATATTTGACCCTGCAACTCTACGAAAAGAAACTACCAAACGGATTTCCTATGGAAGAGGTAAATGTTTCAAAACAAAACCAATTTTTGACAGATTTCACAAACCGTTTGTGAAAATTTTAAAACATGTTTTAAATTTTAGAATTCAAAAATATTTCCGAAAGTCAACAATTGAAAATGACAAGAAGTATCGTTTGCCAATAACTTATTGTTATCGAGTGGGAGTATCTTTTTAATGTGAATCTTTCGAATCAAAAAAAAAAAACAACAAAAAGAAAAAACAAACACCCAACAACATTAAACAGCCCAAAAAGCATTATTAATACATCAGACGACATTCGTACATAGAAAAAAATGTAAATTCGCTCATTAATTTATTTTTTTCAAAATTTAATAATTTAAATGCAAACACTGACTTGTTCTGCTCAAGAAACATTTTAATGAATTCGAAATACATACACAAAAACATACAAACTTACATTATTAATATTCATATATTACGTCTGAAATGCAAATTTGTGTATTTTCTAATTCTTAAAGCGAAAAGAGAAAAGAATTAAAATTTCTTTGACTCAGAATTATAGAAAATATTGGATGTGGGCAGGCAGGCAGTAGAGCAGTCTTGTTCACAGCCCAGTCGGTCTGTCGTTTTAGCACATATTTTTAACATAAAATTATGATGATGATGATGAAGCTGATGCTGATGAGTTTTCTTTTAGGAAATTTTGAGTAGACTTTTTTAATGACTGTTTTTTATATGAAATTTTGTTATCATACAAATTATTTGGGACGGCTAGACAATTAATTCGTACACGTTTTTTGAGTGTAACAAATAGATAAACCAAATATTTTACAAAATAATAATCAGAAAATCTAAAGAAAAGAATATACAAAAAATTAATATTTCTACTTTCTTTTGGAAAAATACATCAGAGAAATAAATTGTACAAAATGTATTTTTTTAAAAAAAAAAACCTTCAAAAACGCTATTTTCTGCCTTTGGAACTACTTTAAAAAATTCGGCAATAAAAAACCAGTACATTTAAACAAATTCCTTTTTTTTAATATTGTTTAAAAAAGTATTTTTTTTAATTTCATAAAAAATACCTTTTGAAAACGCAAAAAAACAATATTTCACAAAATATTTTCGGAAAAAAATTTTTTTTTGGAAAAGTGCATTTAAAAATAGTACTTTTTAGGAAAAGTGCCTTTCAAAAACGGTTCTTTTTTAGAAAATACCTCTTAAAAAAGTAGCTTTCAAAACAATACCATTTTAAAAGGACATTTTAAAAAAGTACTTTTTAAAAAAGTACATTTTAAAAAAGTTCCTTTTAAAAAATGTACCTTTTAAATACGCACCTTTTGAAAATATTGTGTTTGTTTTTTTTAAGTACATTTTAAAAACAAGAACCTTTTAAAAAATTTATCTTTAAAAAAAACCTTTTAAAAAAACCTTTTGAAAAAATTGTACCTTTTAAAAAATTACCTTTTTCAAAAAATATTTTTTAAAAAGTTCCTTTTAAAAACTCTACATTTTTGAAAATAGTACCTTTAAGAAATTAATTTCTTCAAAAAAGTATCTTTATAAAAATTGTTATCTTTACAAACAAATTTATTTGAAAAACCTTTCAAAGAATACACTTTAAAAAACAGGAAACTGTTCGAAAATATTATAAAAAAAAATTAACTTCCTCTTTTGCACTTTTCAAGTTCTTTTCTTTCGTTTATTTTTTTATTACCAGGCACCAACTTGTCCACACGATTTGAAGCCATTGGACACAAAAACCATTTTCATGTTACGAGTACAATTTTTTGAAACTGTTTTAGTGTTTAATATAATTTCTAGTTTAATGAAAAGTCTTTGACATTTTAGAAGTTTCCTTGACATCCCGGCAAATGTTACCAAGAGATCTGATTAAACGAAAAAAACCAACAACAACACAGAAGACGGGTAGGAAGAAGGGTAGAAGCAGCACAAATAACAATTCAATTAAATAAATTTTGATCAACACACGCGCACACAAACATACTAGTATTAACGAACTGACATTGTCGTGTCATTTAGAACGGAGCTGAATACAACAAACCGAAATGCTGTGGCAAATGTTGCTTCTTCACCCTCCTCCCACTTCCCCACTCCACTGCTGTTACTAATTCGATTCAAACAACAAACACACAAAAGAAGAAAAGGACAAAAAGGAGCTGTAGTCAAACAATACAGCACAGTCATCAGCAACAACAACAACCAGCAGTAAAAAACACGAAGTGGTAAGAAATTATAAAATCCTTGAAAGGTTAAAGACTTTTGTTAATGTTTGGAAGTATGAGTTAGTCGTTTTTTGTTTGATTGTCAGGACAATACGATTTGAGGCAAAAGAAAAAAAAACTTTGCAACAAAGACACTTACAGGAACGCTCACACACACCACAAACAAAGGCGAAGAAAAAGAAGAGCACAATAATGAAGAGCTTCATTGGCTACCAAAAGAAGGGGAGATAAAAAAATAAAACAATAGTGAATAACATGAGTTGGTTCAATCTCGAACAAAATGTGATAGAAAGTTTTTTTTTTGGGAATTTTTAGGTACAATTTTTAGTACTTTTTCATTTTATTTGAATTTTGCTCTCTTTATGGGTATGTTCTTTTTCCTAATTCTGGAAGGCTGCACGTGTATTCGTATAGTTTTTTTTTCATCTAAATCTAAGAAAATTGTTTTCGCAAGACGGTCTCCCCTCTTGCATTAAAAAAAGTTGATACAACCGAACAATGCACTTTTTAAAAGGATACTTTGCCAAGAAGTTTTTTTCTAATAGACAATTTTTAAAAGGTATTCTTTTTAACTTTTTATAAAAAACATTTAAAAAAAATTTATTTTTACCAAATACTGTTTTCAAAAAATATTTTTTAAACTGCTTTTTTAACATTTTCTAAAAGGTATTTGTTTAAATATTACTTCTGAAGAGGCAATTTTATAAAACGTGCTTTTAGTTACTTTTCCTCAAAGGTACTCTTTCTAAAGTTAATTTTTTAGAAAAGTATTTTTCAAAAGGTGTTTCTTATAAGATGAGTTCTTTAAATGTACTTTTTTCAAAAAGTACTTTTTACAAAGGTTTTTTTTAATCAGGCACTTTTTCTAAAGTATGCCTTTAGGTACTTTTCCGCAAAGGTACTTTTTCTAAAGTGAAAAAGTATTTTTCAAAAGATATTTCTTAAAAGATGAGTTCTTTAAATGTACTTTTTTCAAAAAGTACTTTTTATAAAGGTTTTTTTTTAACAGGCACTTTTTCTAAAGTTAATTCTTATCAAAGCCATGTTTTTAAAATATTTAGTTTATTTAAAAGATACTTTTTTTAAATAGTATCTTTTTAAAATGTACTATTTTTTAAACGAAATTTTCCTAAAACGAACTTTTTACAAACAAAGTACTGCTTTAAAACTTATCAAAATTTAATATATTTTCGTTAAAAAATTTGATTTTTAAAGAGGCTCTTTTCGAAGAAAAAAAAAATACTTTCATTAAAGGGTACTTTTTTAAGAAGAAAAAATGTACTAAACGACAGGAGTTTTGTTTAAAATATATGTTGTACTCGTACAACAAATGACAACAATATCTAAATTTATGTATGTACTTAAGAACATGGAGAGCTTAACAATTTCAAAGTTATTTATGCACATTTTGTTTTACGCTTTCAGTTATTTGAATGTGAAACGAAATAAGACTCAAAGAACAGAAGACTTGTGTCTCCGTTTGAGCGCTAAACAAAAGGACTGAGCAACGAACTGACTGTTCGGTAGGGATTTTTCATGCGTCTAGTGTTTAGTATGCATGCAAAGTTGCAGCATTGAGTCGCGTATTCATTGGAAATTTATTTTGTTTAAGCAGTTCCTTTTCTATTGTACATTTAACAGCTCATCAATTTTCTGACTTTGCCAACGAACAATATGATTTCTGTTTTCCTCTGCATATTCTCATTTAATTTCTGTGCTGTACATACATATACATATACATATACATATGTGTGCTCGCATACATAGAGAGATCGCTGTACGAAAGTATGTGATTCCTTTTAAGTTCATTTGCACTTTAAGCTTCGTTTTCTTTTATTGTATTCTGTTTAAAACCACCTTTTGTGTAATTTTGTTTTTTCCTTTTAAATCCTTTTGTGCTTTCAAATGCGAAATTTGATTGTAGAAATATGAGTGTTTTTGAGTGTTTTGTTTTGAACAGATCCAAAATAAGGGTTTTTTTTTTTAGTTTTGTTAAAAGCACACAGCGTATGTCCTTTTATGTACGAAGAGGAAACACAGACGAATTAAATGCTTTGACACCAAAGCAAAATATTTCCATTTACAAAACTTTAAACATTTTTGTTGGTTTTTCTATTATTGTACGTGATAACTTAACTAAATAATTTGATTTGTTGCTTAATAAGATGAAATATTATTGAGCTGTTATTTTACCAGATGCAAGAGGTGCCAGATTTTTTACTTAATGAGCGAGGGTAACAGTCTTGCCTTCTTTTGTTTAGGGATACATGACATCAACGGAATGCATAAAACAAAGTTGGAGTTAAGACACTTGCAAACTTCTTTAATGAACCGGTTTGTAAATTGTTTAGTTATAAAAATTCGGAGTCAGTTCGGAGTTGCAGTAAAATGGTTTAATTCGTGAGCAAATCATAAAACTTATGAACAAACAAACAAAAATCACATTTACAAGCACTCTTCCTTTTTCTAGCAACAAAAGGATTTCGTTAATGGCACTGTTTACCGTTTTCACATGTTCCATAAATTAAATTTCCTGTAACGTTTTTTTTTAACAAAACAAAAAAAAAATTTTTTTTTGCAAGACAAACAACAGCAGTAAAAGAATTTTATGAAAATACACTCAGACAGCAGACAGTGGACCAAAAGTCGAAAGTAACCACGAGTATTTAAAAGAATTTATTGTGTAATGAAAAAAGTTTAAGTGACAACATCCGCTGCTCAAAATATCTGTTTTTGTGTTCATCAATGATAACAAAAGTCCCTGTTTACGAGTATTAAAAATAGAACTATATTATGAACATAATCAAACTAAGATGTATGTGTTAGAAATGTCTTGTTTTCGAACGGCAGCATATTGGAATAACATGATTTCTGTGATATTTTTCTTTTTGACATATCCGAATATTTAACAATTTCGCTCGATAACCGCAGAAAAATATCTACTATGAATTAGTTTCTTAGATTTTTCTCTTCAAGCACATTGAAATTTTGTTACTCTTTAGCCACTGTACGTACCACCACCCTTTACTTGTCCATTAACCAGACCTTAAAAGGTAATGAAAAAAAATCTCAAAAAAGGTCAAAACAAGTGCTAAACATGCGCCACTAAAACCTAAAAACAACAAAAATGTTACTACAACTGCAACACAATTCAACAATAAAAGCTACTACAACAAGTAACCAAATAGCAACAACAGCAACAACAAGTAGCTTTTATATTTTTTAACATAAAACTATAAAACATGAACTACAGAAACGAAACGAAAAACCAACAAAAGAAACAAACAAACACTAACACTAAACAAGACAAAACAATTTTAAATATTAAACAGAATTAAGAGAGATAAACAAAAAAAAAACACCAGCACAACTCTTTTTGCGATATGGAACAGAGGGAGGAGTTGTACAACAAGTAAACCGACAGTGAAAATGATTAAAGACTTGACTGGCACAGCCAGTGTTAAGCGTTTTCATGTTCGGTCGACAAACGAACAAAACAAAAAACAAAACACAAAACACAAACAAAACAAACAAAAAACAAAAACTAGAAAAAATTATAGACATTTATAAGGTCATGGTAACAAATCGGAAGAAATGCTTGGAACGCATACACAACAATAAAGCTGTCTTTTTGTAGGAAACAAACCACAACATGTGCAACAACATAATTGAACAGGTTGTACAGAAAAAGTAGCAGCAAAAAAAAAAACTATGAAATGGCTAAAAAATTTCTACTCATTTAGCGTTAAACTCCTAAACTGGTCATGAAGTAATTGCTGTACAATGATAATGACGACGATGAGGATGATGATGATGGTTATAATGGACTGCGGGCTTAACTACTGATACGGAGGCCGTACAAAAAAAACCTGTGAACTAAATAGAAGACTCCTAGCCAGCCAGCCAGCCAGCAGGCCACTTTATCCCCTCTATCCACTTAGTTGGAATACGAGTACTCGTAATAGAGTAATACTTTTGCACTTATTAGGTAGTTTGCGTCTGTTTGACTGATGACCAAGTATTAAGTTTGAAATATTATTGAAGAAAAAAAACGAAGAAGAAAAAAGTGCGAAAAAACAAGAAAAACTATTACGACTCATTTAAAACAGCAAATACCAAAACGCATGCGCACACTCAGGAAATATTAATCTCAAAGTAAAAAACAAAGACATACAAAATCCATATAAATACAAAACGAATTTAAAGGCGTAACATAATCGAGTTTCATTATTGAATTTGGTTTTCTTGTAGAATTCAATTAAAATTAAATTTCAAAAATTAATTTTGATTTAAAGAAAATTTAACTTAATATCTCTGCCAAACATGACCCATCCAGTTCTTCTTAGGAAAATATGACAGAAGATATGAATGTAAGCTCTGGCAGTTTTACTAACAATTTTTTTTTTTAGGTAAACAATAATTGGCTCCCAATATCTCCACGCCGCTCACCCCTTTTTTTTCAAAAGACTCCCCCCGGGAGTGGTCTGTTGCACCACTGATATTCTTCTTTCATATCCCATTGCTCTTGAAATCTATTTTTCTATTTAATTGTTTGTTGGTAATCATGAGTCTCTTTGAAAATTTAGAATTTTTCCATGAAAATAGTTTATTTTTCACTTCTTAAATTGCACTCGTTGTTGCGTGAACGTTTGTTTATCAATTTAAAACTGTAATTTTTTTTTTAAATTTATTTATTTGAATAACATAAATTTGTTTGCTCAGCTTTTCCTGCAAATATAAATGAGTTGCAAAATAATCGCTTATAACACCAACGCAAACAAACAAAATAATTTGAAAATATTGATAAAAACAAGAAGCAAAAAAAAGAGAAACACTTGAATAGAGCGCCCGTCATAATCGATAACAAACAATATGACACTTGACCAACACAAAACGCTTCGCGATAGGAAAAAGTCTAAAAAAATACTTGTTCGTTTGCTGGCTTAAATAGAGAAAATTAACCTTGAACAGGAAGCAGACACAAAATCGTTTAAAATATTTTCAATTCAGTAAAGATTTTCAGAAAAGCTGAAACCAAATCTTTTTCAGCACAGGCAGTCGAAGGCCAACGAAATATTAAGAAGGAAGAAGAAGACCAAAAGGTATTTGTAAAGGGAAACCGTTACCCTGATTTACCTCCGAAATGATAATAATAAACTATTTCAGTACATTCACTTAGAGACAAGTCCTCATACTGGAACCATTCACAAAACCAAAGAAAAGAAAAAAATTACAAAAAAAATATTTTAAAAAAATTAAATAAAAAAACAAATAAAAAAATTTTAAAAAAATATATAAAAAAATTAGAAATATATATAAAAAAAGAAGATAATAAAAAAAATTTAAACTAAATAATAAAAAATAAATTAAAAATAAGCAAATAAATAAAAATAAATAAAAATTAAATAAAAAAAAATGAAAAATTAAATAAAAAAAATTAAAAATAAATTTTAAAAAAATTAAAAATAAAAAAAAATTAAAAATAAAAAAAAATAAAAAAAATTAAAAATAAAAAAAATTAAAAATAAAAAAAAAATTAAAAAGAAAATAAATTTGGTTGCTGTCGTTGCAGGTACTTTGGCACATCTATTTGGAGATTAAAAATGGTACCTTATAAGAAAAACTAAGCAAGTTTAAAAGAATGAACCAAACAAATGATGAGGTTTGAAGGAATACCACCAGTTTAATCTTCAATTTTTTCCTTCTCACTAAACTCGTCCACACTACAAGCCGTATTATTGCTCGGATGAAGCTTTCGATAATCTCTTAGCTTGCACTCCTAGACATCAGCGAGTCCATCAATGAAACAGTTGCCTGACTATGACACAGAATGTGGTCCATAATCCCCAGCTTCTCAAACCACAGAAATTACTCGTAAGTGTATCTTCTTCCCGGTAACAGCACTTAACAGCACCACCGAATTAGCTTTCATTAGCTTTTCTAACTTAGAACCCTGCATTGCCAATTCATCTGCCATCTGGCAGCCTTCCACGACAAAGAAACACATTTTGGACGTCTTGTTTTTCTTTTCAATATTAAATATTAAAAAACGACAAAAGAAATTATTAAATTAAGAATAAAATTATTTTGCTTTTGTTGAAATGCACATTAAAGCAATTCTGGAATCCATGTTTTTCCTCCCACTGTATTAAAGTTGCTGGCGAATGTCACAACTATTTCCCCATTGAAAAATCTCAAGAAAAAATCGTTGCTAAGCAGACTTATTTCTTTATTATAGTATTTTTCTTTTTTAAGAAAAATTTTTGTATTAGAGAAATATTTTTCATTTGTCTGGAATTTTCATTTAAAAACGCATGACTGCATTCAAGTTTATAGATGATTTTCTAAATATCTTTCTTCATCATTAAGATCATAATCATCATCATTGCAATCGCAAGCAGTTAAAGGAGAAAAAAGCTGATTATAAATATTATTTACAAGATGATCACATTCCAATCCATCACAGCGAATAGACACGTTTTGTAGAGCAACTGCTCATATTCAATAATTTTAAATATGCAACAAAAAGAAAATTGCAAGCAAAAAAAAATTGGAATAATTTACTACTTGTTTTATAAATTTATTTTTATTTTTTGTTTAGTTTCAAAAAAAATAAAAAATATTTTTCATTTTAAACATAAAAGCAATTTAAGTATCAAAAAAAATATATACTACATACATATGTATGCATTTTGCCATAATGATTTGATATCAGGCATTTCACTGGCTCAGTCGGCTGAAGCTGCTTAGGCCAGTGGTGGGATTGGTGGGACTTAATGGGGCTGAGTGGTCGTTTGGTTGTTGTTCCTGCCATTTAAAATCAATTCCATCATATAGAAACTATTTCATAACATTTACACGTTTCGTGCTCGTTGCATGCAACTAAAACCAATAATAATAAAAAAAACAACAACAATAACAACTACAACAACTACAACAACTTTAAACCATTTGTATGTCTTTTTCAACGTCTAGTAGTTTGTTGTTGCCAGCCAGGCAGACGGCTTTACTGAATGACTGAGCGACTGACTGAATGTCTAGTGGATTCTCTTGTCGTTAAATGTAAATGATATCGCAAAACATCACATCACTATCATGTCATATTATATACACACATACATACACACATACACACACACACACACACACATCCATATACATATACTTGGAAATTTTTATTTATAAAGAGTGGAACGAAAACAAGTGGATTTATTTTGAAAAATCAAATCAACTGGCTGAACTTGATTTCTTTTGGTAAATTATGGTCGTAGAATATTAGAAATATCATACATATATATAAATATATATATATATATAATTCTTTCATTAATAAAAATATGATTCACTTGACTGTCGTGGAAATTTTCAACACTTTGTTGACAGTTTCCGGTTCTATCTCACGAGTCATTTGGATCAAGATATTCTGAAGTGTGATATGCAATAGCATAGAAGCGATTTTCAACAGGGTATTACAAGAAAATTTCTAAAGAGGGAAATCGCTGACGATTTAGGTCGAGTTCTGCATCAATCGGATGCAGAAATTATGAGTGTCGTTCACCAGCCAGTCTAACAGACATGCATTTCGCTTTCTTAAACAAGTTGACAGTTCATGCACTGCCTAACAAACAACTGAATAATAATACATAAATTCTTTCAGTGTCAAAGCCACATATTTATAAAAGACATTTGTTTTTGGTTCACCCGGTGTAAGCCATTATGATGGTGTGTGATTGGATTGCATGCAGTGATGAGTTTGATATCTCATGGATACAAACAACAAACTCAGTTTTTAAACAAGACGACATGTCTGCTAAAGCCTTATGACGTTTATTGCACTGCAGCCAAAAACAACAACACACGAAAATAACTAAAGCGTGTACTGGTACTTCAATATACAATATAAAAAAAATGTATTAATGCAGGCCTCTAAACTGAAAAAAAAAAATAATCGAACAGAACCTTAAAAAAGTACCACATTTATTTTTTAAACACCTGAAAATATGTATTTGAAAATTGCAACAAAAACAGCAAAAATCCAACCGCAAAACAAAAAGAAAACCTGAAAATGTAGTATTTTTTTCAACTTTTTTCGTATTTTGCTACTGATTTTTAATATTTATACTTCTTGTATTAAAAGTGTGACGAATGTCACGTTACGGCAAAGAAATATGAAGTATATATAGCTAAGAAAATTTATACTGTTAAGTTTTTTATTGAGAAATTTATGCTGACTAGTGGAAAATTTTGAAAATATCTGACATTGAAAATTTCCCCAGTTGGCAAATTTTAATTGTATTTAGTACAAGTTTCATTTCTAAAATAGTTATTGAAATAGTTTTCGATTAGGAAATTAATGAAAAATTCGAAAATGTTTAATATTTAAAATTTCAGTAAAAGTTTCTTTCGTAAAATATTAGTTTTCTATGGGGAAATTTAAGCAAAACTAATGAAAATTTCCGAAAATCTCTCACATTGAAAGTTTCCTTTGCTGGGAAATTTTTATTCAGCACAAACTATTTGTAAAACATTAATTAAAACAGATTTTTATAGAGAAATTTATATAAAACAGGAGTGAATTTTTTTTTATAATATGTTAGAAATTTTTTTATTCTACCATTAAATTATATTAAATAATCTATTAAATTAAATAGCATTTCTAAATGATAGTTTGGAAACCAAAAATCAAAATGTTAAAGTTTCTATTGCTGAGAAATTTTATAGTAAAATATATTAAATAAAACTGTATAAAAATAGCAAAAAGTTATTTCAAAAAATTTTTTAATTCGTATTATTAAAACAGTTGGTTATTAGCAAGTCTAGCTTAAACTAATTTAAAATTTAAAAATTTTTCAAATTATAAATTTCCCTTACTGGAAAATTTTTTCACTTCAAATTTTCTTAAATAAAAAAATTTATTAAAATTTTATATTTTTTTATACAATATGATTTATTGATAAATGGGTTTAAAAATTCCAAAGCTGGAATTCCCATGCAGGGAAATTTATGCACTTCTTTAAATAGTTTTTTTTTGTGGAAAAAATTACAAAAAAAAAACTAATAAAATAAAGTACAATTTCTTAATTGAAAGGTAAAAAATATATACATAAATATCGAAATGAAGATTTTTCTAACATGAAACTTTGTATTTCTTTTACAAATTGACAAAAAAAAATTACAATAATATTTACAAGGAAAAACTTGAGATATTTTTTGTTCGCTGGGTTATTTGTTATATTTTAAAAATATGGCTTACATTCCTAAGCAGGCATTTCTCACAAGTGCTTAGTTCTGACTATTTATTAATTTCAATATGCATATTTACACATTCAGAATGTCTGGCGATATTGAGCGTTAATGAAAAAACAAAGACACACAAACAAAACTGTTTAAATGACGACACCACATTGTTTTTTTTTTTTTTTTTTTTTTTTTGTTGCGTTAATATTCTCAGGTTTCTTTAGGGAACTTTTTTCATTTCATATCTTTTTCATAGCGCATTTTTTTCATTCTTTGGCCCGTCATACGGCCAGATGAAATGTGTACAGACATTTACTTCTGCGCTGCTTAATATCAATTACACATTAATTGCACACTTACCTAAAAATATATATACGTACATATTGCCTGCACATTTTTGGACCCAGTAGCCCAGAAATAATAACTTAAAACCTCCGTAAATATAAATATAACTTATACTCGCCTATAACGAGACAAAATTAAAGTTTTATAGACAGTAAATGGTAAAACTCAAAATATTTTCAAAACCAAAGCGCACAACAACAATTTAGGGAATTGTAGGGCTTCATGTCAATTCAATATAACCCCTCCCATACCCCGGCACCCAAGGCCAGATTTTACTTTGATGTACTCCAAACTATGGCACTATACAATACAACATTAGCATATGCAGGTTCTTCTGAAGAATGGGGATCAATACGCTCCTGGGTTGCTTTAAAAGAGGGATCCTGGAGTTAGTCTTTGGTTGAAATGGCTACCTTGGCTGAAACAGTCCTAAAAACGGCTTCGAGATGCTGCTGCTGTCTTGCAACGAGACGGTGGGGAAGTTTCACAAGTGGAGTTCGTTCACCCTCAACTGATGACAAATGCTGACGTAAATCAAATTTACAAGCTGCCGGTATAATGGACTTTATGCTCAGAAGCTCAGGGACTTTTTCTAGGCAGATTTTTTAAAAATTCGATATCTTGAAATTTCTTTGGAACTGAATTCCACCAGATACAAAGAAGATGGGAAAGCAATCAAAGGAACACATTTAACATCAGAAAAATGTACAATAACATTTATGGCTTTTTAATACTTGACTTTCTTTCCAGGAGAACAAAATAAAATGGGTGCGTAAAAATATATTGCAAATCATTTTCTTCAGTTCAGTTGAAAGAAACTCTTGCAGCCAAAATCTCTCAAAGGTCAGATGCCATATGAAGGATTCAGATTGACCTCTAAATCAGTAACTTGATTTAGATATTCTACGTAGAATGCAACTTAATATCTACGGTGTTTATAACCACATTATCCATATTTGCGTTATTGTAAAACGAAATAACTCGAACAATTCAAATAGGAAAAACTTAAAAAGGAAAACTTTAAAAAACCAACCATTTGCGCCAGCCATAAATTGCAGCTGGAAAAAAGTTTAAAACGTCTGCATTGCAATTTCTAGCAGGAAAATTTGGTTTAAATACAATTTAAAATCCGCAAACCAAAAGAAAAAAGTTCTGTATGTTTCTGTATGTTTTTGTCTGTGTGTGTGTGTGTGTGTGGGCTAAAGAGGCCGCATATTTCTACACCAGCTGACATGAAGTAGAAAAGCCAAATGTGACACAACACAACCAACATTGGTGGCATTGACACAGGTTAGTTTTTATCTCTTTTTTTGTTATTGTTGTTGCTATTGTTGTTGCTATTGTTGTTGTTATTGTTGTTGTTATTGTTGTTGTTATTGTTGTTGTTGCTTGTTACTTTTCCATTTGTTTTTTTGTTTCTAAATTTGTTGATTTTGAGGCAAGCAAAGGTTGAAGTGCAAGCATGCAAGAAAAACTAATACAACAATAACTTCGCTGGAAAACTCTTAAATTCTTTTTAAGCCGGCAAGAAAAAGAAGTTGTACAGCAAAAGAAATTACCACAGAAATGGGTGGCAAACGTGACATGACAGAGTTGTTAACAATAAATTCTTATTTTATTAGCCGCTTGCAGAATTGGGAAGCGTAAAAAAATGTCGAAGGTGGTTGTCCTCATTTTAAAGAAAACCAATAATATTGAAAATTCCCATGCAACTAAATAAAACTAAACATTGAGAAACAAAAATAATTGCTGGCACATAAATATGGCAAAATAATAAGCCAAACGTTTGTACATATGAATTATAGAAAAATCGCTTAAACTGCAATATTTCCAGCTCTAAAAGGATGCACATGAAAATAGTTTTTTAAAAAATGAAATCGTATATTTTTTTACATAGAAATGATTTTATACATAAAACTATTTTTTATACACAAAAGTATTTTTTAAATAATACGCTACTTTCTACACAACAAAAAGTTTGTCGTATCTGACAAGTACCTTGTAGACAAAAAAAGGACTTCTCTCACAAAAACTGTACAAGAAGCAGTACTTTTTTTACACAAAATAATAGGCAAAACAAAAGAAATCCCTTTCACGCATACAAGTACTCTGTACATAAAACATGAACATTTATGCGAAAAAATTTACTTTTCATATACAAAATAGGCATAAAAAGATGTTTTCATTCAAAAGAAATAGTACTTTAAATAAAAAAATATTTTATAGATAAAACAAGGTATTTTTTGAACAAGTACTTTCTGTAAAAACAAGTAATTTTTGTGAAAAAAAGTTTTTTTTATAAAGTACTTTTTGTAAAAAAATTCTTTTTGTAAAAAAAGTACTTCTTGTAAAAAAAAAAGTACTTTGTGTGAAAAAAATTCTTTTTGTAAAAAAAAATACTTTTTGTAAAAAAAGTACTTTTTGTGAAAAAAATTATTTTTGTAAAAAAAAATACTTTTTGTGGAAAAAAATCTTTTTGTAAAAAAAAGTACTTTTTCTACAACAAGGTACTTTTTGTTAAACAAGGTATTTTTTTGTAAAAAAAACACTTTTGTACCCAAAGATGCTTTTTATGCAAGATTTGTTTTCAATACAAAACAATTTTTTCCACAAATTAAAGATGGGATTTAGAAGAGAAGGAACTTTCTATAAAAAAAAGTCACTTTTTCTGCATTTACACGCAATATACATATTTTTCTGCAAAAGCTACATTTTGCTAGAAATTGAAACCTCAGCAGAAAGTACGAACAAGCAGTTTTTAGAATTTGTTTAATATTGGAATCATTTGCTGCACAATTTCATTCCAAATCAGTTGTCAGTAGTAGCTGGGGTTGCCTGCCATAAGTGAATTTGCCGTCAAGATGTTGCTGATTCAGATCGGCGAGGAGACTCTCAGCGATGGGGTTGGCAGCGGCGATGATAATGTTGCTGATTCCATGCATATTTCGTGCTAATGATTTGTTCGCAAAAGGGTTCTTGAACACCGGCAGAAAGTGTTGCTGCAAACGATGATGACTGACATTAAAACTTTGTAAAAAATTATTTCGTTGTTTATTTTTTTTCTTTTCGCTGTTCTGGTGGTTTTTTTCAATTAAGGTATTGTTTTATATTAATGCCAATTTTTTGCAGACAAAAACAAACAAGAACCATGTCAAGCAATAATATTTTCCATGTTGATGATTTGCACCAGCCAGTGCATACATTTTTTTTTTTTTGTACTTGTGCACACGATTTGAAAACACAACCAAGAAAGCAAAAACATTAAGGAGTTAAAGTTTTGAGGTGAACAGTTAAAAAGGCCAGCCACAATTCAGAGAAAGAAAAGAAAGAATTGTAGAAAAATAAAGCCAATAATTTCATCTGCTTTGCGTTTCAATAAAAGCCTAATTTTCTCAACAACAACTTTTCAAAAATCTTATTCCTCAAAAATCGGCGGCACCTTAATGAGTACTTTTGAACTCCTGGTATGCTTGTTTCGCAATCCAAACCATTTAATTCGTTCACACATCACTGTTGGCATCATAAATGATGATAATGATTGGTTGGAAAAATTAAGCTGATTCTTAGTTTTTTCGAAAATCGCTTCGAAACTTAAAAATGTTGATGACTTCTACAGCATTCTTTGTAACGCAACATGCAACCTGTGTGCAACACTAAAATGTTTAAAGAGTGCAACAACTTTTGAACAATATTCTTTTCAATTGGCTGGTTGTTATATTTTCGTCTTTCACGGAAAAGGTGTTGTCAGCTTAACAAGTGACGTGTTGACACGAGATAATAAAAAACTAGATGTTTACAAAACAAAAATACTCTTTACAAGTCTTTCAAACCTTCGGGTAGAGAAAATATTCTGTATACAAAATAGTCTATACACAGTAAAAACTCCCATAACGGAAAACTCCTACAATTGGACAACTCCCTTACCCGGATAAATTTTGTAGACTCAAAATTAAAATAAAGAAATATATGTATGTAAAATACTTGTCGCAAGCGGTCACCTCGTGTAAAAAATTGTAGAAAAATTATGTATTTTTGTAGAGAAAGTATATTTTTGTAGAATAGTTCTGATTTTGTAAAAAAAAATCATATTTTTGTAGAAAATGTGTAATTAATTAACGGCTGGCAGACTATTTTGTTTACACGCTTGACTAATGAGTTTATTTAAAAATTTAAACTGCTTTGAATGAATTATTACCAGAACCTGCAAAAATTTTCTTAATACAAATAAAAATACGAAACATTCTTTTAGCGAGAACTTCAAAATGCTGTCAACCGACCACTTATTTTTTTCACTAATGAGTTCTATTTTTGATTGATGATTTTAAAAGCAACCCCAACACGCAATTCAAAATACCGGTAGTAAAACAAATAACCCTACAATTATGACAGCCAAGTTCTTTATAAAAAAAAAAAAAAAAAAAAAAAAAAAACAGCACACAATCACTGAACGAACTTCCGTAAAAATGTTACCTCATATTTATTCACGAATGCAGTTTTTTAAATAATAAAAAATATACAAAAAAAATTTCTTACCTTAAAATATTTTAAATTGCGTTCAACAACTTTAACAATAAAAATAAATAGTTACCTGCAAAGAAACAGAAGACATTATTTAAAAATTAAAAATTCATTTAGAGATGTAAAAATTATTATTCACAAAGACAAACAAAAACCGGGAAAAACAAGTGCCCTCCAATAACTCGCAAAGGAATTCTGGCTGTTCGTTCGATAGAGACGCGCTGGTATCTTCTCAATAAGAGATACTTTTTTTTTTCTTTATTCTATTTTATGTTTGCTCCAGAATGACTTTCATATTTTTAAAAGCGAGCACTTTGGCAACGTTTTAAGAGTTGTTGGGGGGCAATGGGTCCGATATCTTTGATTGATTATAAATATATACACCCACATTTCCGAACCGATTTGAAGTATTTTTTTTTTTTTTTTTTTTTTGTAACAACGGACGAGCTTCTCATCTGACTTTCAGGAGTTCAGTTTTTAGCAAAGCAGCTGCATTTTAGTGCCAGAGTTATAATTACAAAAGGTAAATGTTTAAAACTGTAAAATTTTTTAGGCATTTTTCAGAGTATATTTTTGCAAAAAAAAAAATATTTAATAAAAAAGTTAATTTTTTAATCCAACACAAGAATACAGTTTTTCCTTTGTTTTGATGAAGACGGATCGAACTGGCCGGGAATAATGCAAAACAATACAGTGCCCATTTCAAAAAGTACTATTTGAGGAAACTTTTTTTTACAAAAAAAAAGTAGCTTTTCCAAAAAAAAATCACTAAAAACTTAACTTTTGTTTTAAAGATTTTTTGTTTAGCCTTATTTTAGAATTTTCCCTTCATTTGCTCGGTTAAAAAGAGTTTTTTAATGAATACAATAAAAGAGTTATTTAAACTGACATTAAAAACCACATTTCAATACGAAAATTCAACCAGCAACAACAATAGAACAACACAAACAAAAGATTTGACATTTTAAATAGGCGCAGAGAAGGAAATATATTCAAATTTATGCACAGAAAAAAATAATAAGAAACATCTGAAGAAGATATAAAAGAACTAGATTAAGAGCAGAAAAAAGTCAATCATCAGGAGAAAAAGAGGAGTTTGTGCTGTCACTGGTGCAGGTGTAAACTGTCAATAAATGTAGTAAACTGGCCATTCAACTGCTAAAACGAAGCAATAAAGATGTCTAAGATCGTGCTTCGACATGAACTAAAGGAAGCCAAGAAGTAGGCAACAGACAACTGTCTCTGTTTGGCAGCAAAAAAAAACAAAACAAACAAACAAACAAACAAACGAACAAACGAACAAACAAAAAGATCACCAAGTGATCTATAGAGACTGCTTTTGGAAAATGATGATCATGCAAAGAAGCAAAAGGATGTTGTTTATTTTTTTTTTCTACGCGACAAGTTTTTGTTTGTTCCATGGCTCAAAGTTGGCTGCATCAGGTTTAAATTATTTGATATGAAAGCAACAAATTTGTTTTTGCTCTTTGAGCGAAATGCAAAATAAGCAGACCCAACGGGATTTGGCCTGCTTGCCTCGTCGCATGACACGATCACTAGAAACTGAAATGTACTGAGATTTCCATGAAAATGTCCAAAGAAAAGTATAGTTTCTTTTTTCCAGCAAAATTACTTGCCTGTCTGTCTATCATTAGAGAAAAAAAAAACAAACAAATAAGCAGCGGAAATCTAGATAATTATCGGTTCAAGTAGTTTCTTTACGCTGTTTAGTCTATTGCAGCGTTAGATAAAATGTTTGTTATTAATCGTTGTTGATTTTTATGATTCTGCAGAAGTTTTAACATACAAGCTCATGAATCCATTCTTGTTCCCAGCTGAACACCGCCAGCATCCATTTTTCACTTGTAAAAACTTGTGATGCGCGAAACAGAGATACAACTAACCCAATTAAATTAATCACGTTTATTTGCATGACACATGCGGACGGTGCCAATAAAACCACAACAAAAATCAGCAAAAAAAAAAAATGTATGATCATTTCTGTTGATATACTTTTGGTGTACGAAACAGGCCTTGCAAAACAAATTGTGCGCAACTCAAACTTTCATAAAGCAAGAAATAAGAAAAACACGTACGTTGAGTCCACCAGACGACAAGAAAACAATTTCATTGAGAAGTTTTAAGGAACGTGATTTTTGCACGACAGACAGCCAGATGTAAAGTTGCTTTAAGTATTTTAACTGCTTTTTTTTCCTCTTATTTGTCAACTTCCACTTCTGGTGATGATTTAGCGTTTACTAGTTCGTATAGCTTTTGCCCCATCAGCGATGCTCAATTGCAACATTATTTATCAAAAAACAAAATCATCAAAATATGTTTGTCAATACAACAGATAAACAGCTTCAAATGATTTAAAGGAAATCTTAGAGCGATAACTTTATATAATCAAGCATTACAGCGCTGTTTTAAGGTTTCGAACGTTGACGCTGGCCTGCACTCTAAACAAGCTGACCTACCCTCATAAGAAAAACAGCTCTAAATCTGTTAGTAAACCAACTGTTAGACACCCAGATTATTATGTTCGCGAGATAGCAACAATTTTGTATGGGAAAAATCTATTCATCGATAACAAACATTTTCAATAGAAAATTTATCGAAGACAAAAATTTTCTATCAAAATTTATCGACAATAAACATTTTTATAGAAAGTTTATCTATAAGAAACATTTTCTATAGAAATTTTACGATAACAATTGCCTATACAAAATTTATCGATAATATAAAATTTTTATAGAAAGTTTATCGAGGCAAATCATAAGAAATTTAACGATAAAAAATGTCTATGGAAATTTGTATGCAAAGTTTATCGATAGCAAACATTTTCTATAGAAAAAATAAAAAAATATCAATAACAAAAGCTTTCTTTTAAAAATTTATCGATAACAAAATTTTCGCCCAAGATTTTATTGAAAAGAAGATTTTTTCACAGTATATGTATTTGTGGATAACAAAACTTATTTACACAAATATCTATCAACAAACATTTTCAATAGAAAATTTATAGAAAACTAACATTTTAACGATTAAAAAAAAATTATCGATAACAGAATTTTGTTTGAAAAATTTATCGACATTAATAGTTTTTATAGAGCGTTTATCGATAACAAAAATGTTCATAAGAAATAGTAAAAAAAAATTTAAAAAAATTGCCTATAGAAAATTTATCTATAATAAAAAATGTTTAAGGAAAGTTTATCGATAGCAAAATAGTCTATAGAAAGCTTATCGATAACAAACATTTTCTATAGAAAATTTATCAATAACCGTGATTTGCCATAAAAAAAAATTATCAATAACAAAAACTGTATTTTCAAAACTTGTCGACCACAAATCTTGTCTATACAAAAATATTTCGCTAAGAAACTTATTCGATAAAAAAAAATATATCAGTAGCAAACATTTTTCGTAGAAAATATTTTGCGAAATAGATGTCACTCCAAGGCCATTCTTGTGTTGAGGATGTTCTACACCCAACATCAAGCAGTAGAAACAAATGCAGGAAATATATTACGCAACAACAACAATGTGGCTGCTTGTTTAACACTTTTTTTGGAAACAACATTTTTTTCAGCGTTTTAAGGAAGTTTATGCACAAGAAAGTTTATTCGCCAGTAAGTATGTATGTATGTAGTTTTAAAGATATTTCGCTCCTTAAGAATTCCCTCTTAAATAATTGTGCAAGAAAAGTCACTACCAAAAGAAAGACAAATAACTTCACACATCAGTTTTTTCTTGCATCTTTTATGCACAATCAGTCCAGTCAGTATCAGTCAGGCTTTTCGCTGTTAGAATTTCATTTTCAAAACAATTTAATAAACAAAACAATAAAATTAAAACATTTATTAATTTAATATTTTTTAATGATAAGATAGGAAGAAAATAACGACAACATTATCAACCGATCAGTGGGCAATATTGTGTTGCCCTCAATGATTATCTCTTAATTTTCTGGTTTTTTTTTGTCGTTTTTCTTTTTTCAAAAACTTATTGAATAACAACAAAAATAGATTTTTTTGCATTTTGCATTTATCTGATAAGCAAAGTCTACGCGTTAGTCTCATTCGCAATTTAAAATTTAATATTAAATTCTTTTCATTTCTACACACAGACTTTGAATTTGTTTTTCTTTTTCGGTGTTGTTTTTTATTATTATTTTTTTGTGTTTGTGTTAAATTTAACCTTAAACTATTTTCAAGCAATTTGCATTTCAATAGAAATTTATTCAGTTATAGAAGAATGTGTTTGTTTTGCTGTCTGTCTATATGCATGAATATTTATAAAAAAAAATGTCTCGTTACAATTTCTATTGTTTACGTTTTTGCAATTAACTTTTATTTATTTTTTCACTTTGCACAAAAATATTTAAGGTTTGTACTGGAAAAGTTGAAAACAGTATAGAACGTATTTCACCGCATAAAAAACCAACAGCCATAACAAGATTGTAGAATTAGAATATATTTGCTACACAGTGGAGAAGAAAAATGGCAGATTAATGCACGTCTGTGTTGAGAACACAAGCGCCCGACACGTCCGAAAAGAATTTTCAGACGTGTCTCTCCAGCCCGAAGGAAAAGAAATAAAAATATTTGGCTGCAAGTTCAGTGACAAACACTTTTAACAAAAAGAAAAGTTTTCTACTTAAGTAAATTTTACAGAAAACAAAAAGTTCGTTCGGTAACAAAAATTTCTTAGAGAAAAATTTCAATAGAATATGATTGGATAATAATATATAATTAATTAATAATATATTAAATTTTAATTAACAAAAAAAATGTCCATAGAAAAGTTTTCCGCTAAAGAAATATTATTATTGCTGGCAGTTTTCGTGATAATAAAAGTTTTTTATAGAAAATTCATCAACAGCAAAAATAGTTGTCTGTAAAAAACTTAAGTATAAAATTTTTCAATAACAAAAATTCTTTTATACCGAATTTATTAATAATAAAAATTTTCTAAGCAAATTTTGTCAATAACGAACATTCACCGATAACAAATATTGTTTCATAGAAAATTTTGTATTAAATAAAACTTTCCAAAAATAAATTATAGATAACAAAATTTTTTTATAGAAAATATGTATGTACATACATCAAGAAAATTTATCGATAACATTAATTTTCAATACAAAATTTATCGATAGTAAAAAATTTTCGAATAAAAAATTATTGAAAACAAAAATTTTTAAAAGTAAATTTATCCATGACAAAACATTTTTAAAGAAAATTTATCGATAACAATAATTTAAAAAAAAAATCTGAAAAATGTATTCTTAACCAAAAAGTTCTATAAAATTTTTTCGATAACAACTTTCTCATAGAGAATTTATCTATAAAAAATTTAGCAATAACAAATATTTCTATATAGTATTACAGTACAGGGAAAATCGTATTCATTTCCCAAGCAAATTTTTTTAAATTCTCTCGTATAGACAACTACAACAATTTTTGCAAAACCCCTCCCATTTCCCAGCCCTTAGAAAAAACGACTTTCATACTTCAATAAAAAAAAAAAAAAAAAAAAAAAAAAAAAAAAAAAAAAAAAAAAAAAAAACTTTAAAGTCTGTGTTTATTTTAAAATGTTTATATTTCTGTCTGACCAGTTGCTACTTAATACATGTGTGTGTGTGTCTGTGTGTGCGTGCGCGCACCTCTTCTATAATGCGAAACAAAACAGGGATATACAACGATGGTAATTTATTATTTTCAGATCATTTATGACAGCTTTTTATTATTGTTTCAATTATTTTTTGTTCTTGTTGTTGTTGTTGTTGCTTTTCCAAATTCTTATTGGAACGATTAGTTCTGATCATACGTGAAATTCTTTCAGTTAATGCGCGAAATAATTAAAGAATATGAAAAGATTTGTTACCTTGAGCTTTTTATTTATTTTATTTGTGAGTTTTGTTATTGTCTCAAACAGAAGCAGCAAAATTTATGAACAAACATGCATGCGTGTGCATGTATGCGTGCAGGTCTTCATATGTTATACTAGTTGCTGTCGTTGCCGTTGCCGTTGCCGTTGCCGTTGCCGTTGTCGTTGTCGTTGTCGTTGTCGTTATTGTTGTTCTTCTTCTCTTTGACCCTCTACAAAATATTTACGACTTACTTGGAACACTGCACAGATACATATAAGTCCGTACATACATACATATGTACTCGTATCTAGTACATAAGCAAATAAACTAAATGAACTAAAACTATTTTTTATTGTGTATATTTTTGCTGCAGTCATTGTCGTCGTCATCTTCGTTGTTGTCGGCTTTTTGTTATTAATTTTTTTCCGCTTTTTTTTTGCCTAGACAGTTTTAATGCCTGAATGTGTGTTTGCGTTAGACAGAATGGGTACGTAAGCAGCATGTTTGTATGGACATACATACATACATACATCCATACATACATACATACATGCATACATACATACATACATACATACATCCATACATACATACATGCATACATACATATATACATACATACATACATACATACATACATACATACATACATACATACATACATCCATACATACATCCATACATACATCCATACATACATCCATACATACATACATATAAATATGTATGTGAGTGCATGTGTTTTATGTTTTGTTGTGTATAAACTATTATGATTTTTAATTGTGCTTCACTCACCGATCTACATATTTTTATTTTAATATTAAAAGAATATCTTCTTTTTTCTTACAAGGGAATACGAATTTTTTTTAAATTAATCTACTTGCTATAACATTTTTCTAAGCCAGATCTGCCGTGACTGCCATAACATAACTATGAGTATTTCATCACTTTGGAGAGGTGTAACGTTCAATAGCACGTGAAAAATGTAATATATGTATAGTCTTTTCTCAAAATGTTCGCTTAAACAGCGTAATTGCAGAAAAAATGTTTACATGAAAATCTGCAGGAGGATACGATTTCATGTCACTCACCAGAGCTCGTCCTGTGTTCTATCTCAACTTGGCCAATTTTGTACCGTAACTTGGTGCTGCGCTCGCTCCATAATTCACTATCCCCGGAAATGGTCGATATGACCAAAATCAATCAAGAGTATTCGTTAAATCGGTCCTTATTTTCATCAGAACATCCAGTTCAACGATGAGATTTCTTTATGAATGGGCTGAAGAAGAAAAATGCCATTTTCTGGCATGGATTTTGGTCTGGTGGCGTCATTTACGCATTTGGCTTTAAGAACGACATTGGCCAGACAAACGCTATAGCCTAAAGATTGTCAATTTCTTGGTCGCACGAGCGACTTGAGGTAATAGTTATATCTTGTCGAGCTTTGGTCGCCGAGATCGTGTGAGTTTACGGCACGGCAGCGAACTAAACGAAATAGCCACAATGCCATCAAGGTCTTTCCGTACCGGAGATAAAATGCGCCCTATTTAGGCGCCACAGTTATAGAAAATTAGACATTTCGTAAAAGTCCCAACCCGTGACAGATATCCTATATTCCAAAAATAATAATATAATGGTATCAATATTCCTCTGACAAGAGTACAAAATGTTTATTATATCTCACATACGCTTTGTTCTACTTCAACTCGAAAATGGCAACGGTTTAGTGAAAGACCCAAAAGCTAACCCATTATCGGATTTATCAACCTGGGAACGTTCTCTTATGTTTTTCGTAGGCATTCATACTTGTACGTACATATATAAAATCTTAAGAAATTATATACACAAATCACTAATTTATACAAACTTCTTTTACAAACTAAAGAAAATATCTGCCGTCTCCAAAACGTGCCATTCTAAATTTCATTCTGAAATTCCTTAATCAGTGGGTGTTTAATCTTTTGTTTATAGACATTCTTACGATTCATAGTAATTTAAAATTGAATTGTCATTTTGCTACGAAAACTCATAAAAACTATAAGTTGTTTAAACTATAGCGACAGATAATCTTGAAGCGATGAATAAGTTTCTTCAATGACAGCGTCTCGAAAGCAAACTGAATAAAACTTGTGTCACAAACACGTGAAACACAAAAAAAAAAATAATAATCAATAAAACGAAATGAAATAATTGCATCAGACTCCTCCATTGAGAACAGCAAACATTTTTCTTTCTATTTAATTATTCATTTTAGCAAACAGCAGCAAACAAACCTGTAATTATTTAACGAAATGCTTTGAAATACTAGACATTCACAGCAGTAAGAATTTAATAACAAAACATTTTATTGCAAATACTTTTAGAATAGGAAAACTGAAACGTTAAGAAAAAAAATTCTAATAATTCATTTTGACAGACAGAGAGACAGACAGACACAAAAACTACAGTCACCAACTGGGTTAGACCACTATGGGAATATTCTCTAAACAGTACTCGTAAATAGTGCGCTACAAAAGTTGCCTCAGACGCGGCAGAACAAAAAGCATAAGAGTTTTTCTTATCGAAAAAAAACTATTTTTTAAAAGAAAATAGCCAAAAAAATAGGTCTGTCCCACAAGCAACGAATGTTAACGTCAGCCAGGGGTTTTGAACAATAGCAAACTGACGATTTGGCGAAAAAAATTGTTTGCTTTATTAAAAATTTACCAACCAAAGTTTTCAACCATTTTTTTCCAAATTCGTTTTTTAACGACAAAAAAAAAGTTTGAGAAAAAAAAATTGAAAAGTTTGAGAAAAAAAAAATGGTTTGTTTTCAATAGTTTTCAGCCATTTTTTTCCTTAATCGATTTTCAGCCATAAAAAACTGTCAGTTGGTAGATTTGGCCAACAACATTTAAAATTGTTTAAGAACACATATTACTTTCTAATGTGTACAGTTAACTCTAAAGAGAGACGGAGACACCACTAGGGTTATTGTGGCACGTCCGTTTCCGTTTTTCCATTTCTTTAAAGACTACAAACGTACGAATGAGTAAATAAATGATGGAACAAATGAATGAAAACATGAATAAATGCACGAACTGACTGACTGACTGACTGAGTGACTGGCATTCGCCAATGTTTATTTATTTAAGAGACGCAAACACACGATCTGAACTGGTAGCCGACAAGTGAAAAAAAAAAAAAAAAAAAATTAGAGATAAAGGAAGTCATCTGCAAGCGGTAACAACATTAACTCAGCAACAATAAAAACAACAAGTAGATGTTTGTATTTTAAGTAAAACAGTAGAACTGAAAGTAACTGGTCGCTCTAAACAACAAATGCTGTGGTGGGGTAAATGCAGAAAAAAATAAACAGCATCTGCAGAATTTTACACACAACAGCAACAACAACAGCAGCAGTAATACCAGCAATAGCAAAGACATAACCTCACTTCATTAAAAATCATAGACAAACTTTATTAAACAGACCCCCCCCCCCCCTCAAAAGACTTCTTATTGTATTCAACGCTTTCGTTAGAAGAAATACATGCATATATCGAAGTAAAACTCTTTTCATGCCAACTGTTTTGTGATCTAGTTATAGAAAGGAATAAAAAGCAAATGAATTACAAAATGTACAAAAAGTGCAAACAAACAAAGAAACAAATGCTGGATTGCCTGCTTGGACAGGTGTGTTTTTTCACCCAAAGTTGTATCTGACTGTTGAGATCTGAAAACAGACAAAATGTAAATCCAGTTGTTTGTTTAAGTTCAAGTATCATGGAAAATTCCATTCCAAGAATTAAACAGCCCTACAGAACGTTTAAAAGAAATCCTGAGATTACCCAAAGAAAGGGGTCATATTTCTTCTAATTAACGTCAACAGGCAGATAAACAGACGAATTTTTCCAAACACTACAAACTTTTATTGGACAATTTTTTTTTATATAGAAAATTTTCCAATTGTGATTTCTATGGAAAGATTTTCTCACTACAAAACTTTTCTTATATTGTAAGACACTAAAAAAAAAAAACAAATTCTGATCGTAAACTTTTTAGGGAAATTTTCTAATCAACAAACTTTTTGTGAAATGTCTTTTCTCTAATACAATTTTTTAGCAGAATAAATTTTATATAGACAATTTTTTTTCCACCAATTTTTTTATCAGGTGCCATTTGGTGAAGAATGAAAACTTTTCTGAAGAAAAATTTCCTTAAAATAATTTACTGATCGCAAAACCTGCCGACTAATTTGCAGCAAAAAACTTTTCTCATTTACATACATACATACATACATTCTCTAGAATAATAAAAAAAAATTTCTAATCGACAATTTTTTCTAATTTCCAATAAAAATTTTGTTGATCGCCAAATTTTCTATAAAAAAATGTACACAGACATGTTTTCTGTAAAAAAAAAATTCCGATTCTTCGAGCAAAAAATTTTTTGATGGAAAATTCATCTAAAGCACAAATTTTATATTCAAAAAATTTCTAATCGATAAATTTTATCTGATCCACAAATTATTATATTCTAAAGAATTCCTTATTCTCTTTTTTATTTTCTTTATTTCTGATTTACAAATTTTTATTAAATTATTTGTTGATAGACAATTTTTCTACAGAAAATGTTTGCAATTTTTAACAGATCATAACATTTTCCCATAAATATAACATTAGATAAAAATATCAGATCTCTAAATTTTCTTTCAAAGAATGTTAATTTCTTTAAAAAAAACAACAACTTTCTTATTATCAAATTTTTTACACAACAATTTTTATTAGAATCTTTTCCATTAAATAATTTTTGATGGAAACTGTTGCAAACTTTTTTCCGAATGTCTAATATTGATCGTTGAAATTTCTCCAGAAAACTGTCTTAATCGCAAAATTGTTTAATTTTTTTTTGATATGAAAACTAAACTACTGTAACGTGACAGTAAGTAGTTCAGCTATTAAAAAAAAAAAAACGATTAGCTTGCCTTGTTTTGAATAAAATTAGAGAAAAAGGCCTGGATCTCCCAACAAAGTGATCACCCCGATTCAAACTGGATTTTTATTTTCCCTTTTTTTTTATTTTTAACACTGAAAAATAGTAGCAGAATTGCAATTCGTCTATGGCTTCTGTGAGTAAAACTCCTTTAATGTATTTTTTCTTTTACTGTTTATTCGGCTCTTGTTTTACTATCAAGAGGCTTTTATCTCTGCTAATTTTGTTGTTTATTTCAAATGCTACTCCCGTAATGAACGAGTGCAGAGACGTGCACATGTAAATATGTATGTATGTATGTATGTATGTATGTATGTATGCATGTGTGTTGTGTTATTTGCTGATGCTACTGAGTGGCAGTTAAAACAATTGTAACATGAAGTACACAAATAAAGTTTTTGTGGCAATTTGCAAGAGCGAAAAAAAATAATAATAAAATTGCAATATTATAACATTTTGATGCCATGTGCGCGCCGTGCTGACTTTTTTTTTTTTTTTTTTTGCCACAGAGTCTCCGCTCTTTAATGAGTTTAAGTGTGTGGAGAAGAATTTCTGCAGTGTTTTTTGCGCGCATTTTAGCAAACGTCTCTATTTCCGACATTTTTAAGGTTGTAGACCTTCAACTCAACAAACGGTGTGGTCTCTTTGTAGTACATTTTAAGCAGACTTCTTTTTTTTTTTATAACATTTTTCTTCTCTATATATTTTGTATATATGAATGTATGTATGTATGTATGTATGTATATGGTTCTTGTTAGTGGCGTTTTTCAGCTATTTGTTCGTGGCATTTGTTGTTGTTTTTTGCACTCAGAACAAAAATATGTGCCTATGAACGTATGAACGTATGTATGTATGTATGTATGTAGGTTCATACATTGTTGTAGTTGGGGAAACAAAATTGCATGTCGCAATTGAATTCTTAAGAAAACTAAGACCGGCAAAATTAAAAAAAAAAAAAAAAAATAAATTGTCTAGAACTTAATTTGCGAAAGAACCAAAGCAAACAAACTAAAACAACAAATAAGCATTAATAACAATTAAAATATGCCATTTAGCTGTTATTTATTTGTAAGAATGCAATGTTGCAAATGTAATGCGAAACTGCACTGAAAGCTGTTTACTGAAGCGGTCCCAATCCACACAAACACAAACCACCAAAACACAACAAACAAAAATAAAACAAAAATTCGAAAACAAATGAAAAAAACAACGAAAATTTCAAACGATACAAAGTAATTACAAATGTATGTATGTATGTTTAACGTGTAAAAAATGCGTGCTGTGGCATCTTCAATTCGCAGTGCCCTCCGCTCGCTCAGTCGGCGGAATTGTTGCAATTTAAAACGGTGCGTGCGGTGTGTGTTACAGAATTAACTTAAAAATCACTTAAGAGGTATTGTTTTGAAACAAAAGCGTTTAATGTGTTTTATAAGAAATGCCTAATGGATGTACAAAATAATGTAACCGCTTCATAGTTTTATTACTATATACATACATACATACATACATACATACATATAAATTATGTAGCTTACAGAGACGCTGCTCAGTCCAAAGTATTACATTTGCTTAGTTCCTGCTAAAATGCTGTTGTTCACCGTTTGGAAACTAACTACTGGTGAGAGAGGGGAAAGCAGAGTAAGTAGTAAGCAAGGAATTGTTATAGAGTTGCTTGTGCTGGAAAAGTCGTTTGAATTACTTATATATTGTACATGAAGTTGGCTGCAAGTTAACATTTTTGACATTTCTTCTCATTTTTTACTTTCATGTGACAAAATTGTGCATATCATAAAAAAAAACTCAAACAAAAATATTTCTTTTAAAGAAAATACGAGGTTTTTGTACTAATAAAGCATATTAAATCAAATAAACTTTAAAAATATTTAAAACTTAGCAGCAAAATAAAATTAAAATTGATGGAAAAAACGCTATTTGTGTAAACATTAGGCCAAATGAACTTTAAAGCCAAATTAAAACGAAAAGGATTCACAAAAGTTCAGGTGTTTGAAACGGCCCTACTAACATTGTCTTCAAATTAGTTTTTTTTTTTTTAATTGTAATTGAATTAATTAACAGTTTATTCATATTAAGTAACTTTTTAAACTTAAACTAATTATTTTACTGTTGATTTTATTGCCCTTTTTAGTATTTGGCGTAAAATTTTTTTACAATTTTTCTACAAGTTCATAAATAGCAAGAGTTTTTATAGTCCACGCTGCAGCCGTTGTCATTATTTTATTACACCCACCCTTCCGCCACAAATTCTAACAACTGTGAGGCAGTTTCTTATGCGTCCTGCGGTATTAATAACAAAAATGCATTTTTTTCCACTTAAAGCAATATAAAATTTGAAATTATTTATGTACATGTGTAGCAGGGCACTTTAGTATCCCAGTGTTGTTTCATTAACAATTCAATATGTATAAGTATTTTGTTTGTTGGCTGAGTAAGAGAAAAAAGAAAATTATCAGATTATAATCTGCGACTTGTACGCAGCCAGACACATTCGGTGGCGTATTTTTTTCCGTTTGCATTTTCATTTTATTTTACTTTTAATTGCTGCTACACATTTATAATCGCAACTGGCACGCAATGAAACTTTTTAAATACCAACAATTTCGAAATAGAAATCTTTCGAGTACGAAACAAAACTGCAGAAGCTAAAAAACAACAACAACAACAACACCAACAAACGTAGAAAAGAACAGCAATCATAATCATTTTAACGCATCTTTTGCACTGACAAGTTGGCAAACGAGAAAATTATGATAAGTTTTTGCCATTTATTTTGAACTAAAGTTTTCGTATTTTTTTTTTTTTTTTTTTTTATTGCTGAACTGAAACTTTGTTTTGAAACAGTTTTGAGGGAACAATTGTGTTGCGGGCTGCGGCTGCGTCAGCGGACAGGAGATATGAATTAGTGAATGGCTGCATGTGATGTGTATTTATTTGAAATTGCATTTCAAAAACAGGAAAATTGCAACAAACCACCATAAAAATGTATGCAAGTAATTAGAAAATTAATAGAAACACACAGAGAAATAGAATAGTTCTGTAAGAGAAATGTTGCGTGAATATTGGGGTTCATCTTTCGTTATGATCGCGGCTTAGCGATGCATCGCAACCAAAAGGGCAGGGTGGACTACGAACTCATCTTAACTGCAAGAGATGGTAAGAAAACAAAACGAACGAACAGGGTTGTCTCGTGTAGACAACTGCGAATTCATGAAATATTGTCAAACAAAAAATCTGTAAAATTGCTCTGTAGCAAAGATTTCGCTCGATTGGATGTTGTCACCGTATAAAAACCTTAAGATTTTCAGTAACCAGCTGTCTGTCACCTTTCAACCTTTATTAAGGGACTTGTTATTCACATACGCCAAGAATTTTTGTATTAGAGACAGCAACAATTTGGCAAAAATGCGCTGAATTTAGTTTGTTTTTGAACCACCAGCAAATATATATACACACACACACACATATATATATATATATATATATATATATGTATATCTTTATAGGGAAATGGTCGCTAAAATAAAGTCTAAGTTTTATTGGGCATGACTGGGTAATCAGTCAGTAAAAGAATTATGTATTTAGACGTGCAAGGAAACAAGCAAGGACTTCAGTTCATTCGTAGAAGAGGATTAAAACTTGTGAAATTGTTGCAGTGCTGACGTGTTTGCCTGCTTTAAATTCGCCTTGGATAAAGGGATAAGGCTAAATCATCAACTCCGACTCTTTTAAAGTCTGCTCCAATGGATGATACAATATAAATAAGAAAGACTGATCTTAGCAGGCCTTTAGCAAGCAGTCAATATATAATTTACCCAATTTAAATGTCACGATACAATCAACAGAAATTAGTCTCTAACTCTTACATTTAGGCTATTGTCTAGAAATGTATTTAAGCGTTAAACGCTCGAGTGAGAGAAAGTGAGGCAAAGAAGCTCAAACCAGACCAGCCGCTATTGTATTCAATTCTATTGACCTTCTCGAGCATCAACTATTGCCTTGACGAAAGTAAAAAGACAGCTCGTTTGCTAAGTCCCAATCACCAACAGATTTTATATGTCTGAGTCCAGAGCATTGCATCGGGCACGGCTGAATTTTTGGCCGTACATTGCCTGTGTGGGGAAATTTAAATTCCCGCTTTGAACTCTTCCGTACACCATTTTTGTAGATCTGTTGGAATGTCGTGGCTTCAAAAGTTGTTAATTTTTTGTTACAAAAAGTTGTTGATTTAGGCAGCTCATAAGTTTATGAAAGCAAAATTTCACTGCGCAACTATTCTTTTTATATTTTAAGCTACGACTTTTCCTTTAAACTGCACTGGCCGGGCTGCAGAAGTGTTTTATTATAAAAGCGGTTTTTAAGAGAAAGTAAAATTGAAACAATGACATAATAAAACCCTTTTACATTTTTTACAAAAGCAATAAAGAGAAGAAAACAAATCTTTTAAACAACAATTCATAAAATTCCTGGCACATAAAGACCACAAAACAAAGCTTTTAATCACCGGGAAAAAACGAAACGACCAAACAAACAAACCACCAAACGACCCGGCATAAAAGAAAAAGTTCATGGAAATCCTTAAATTGTTGTTTAAGATTTCTGCTATTTTTCGTTTATGCCGCAGCATAAACAAGACTCATGCACTTGGTGGTTGATTTGATTTCAAAGTTGCAGACCTGTCTTCTCCAGAATCGCGAAAAAAAAAGGCAAACAACAAATAATATCAAAAATAAAATCTATAAAAATAAATACGAAAAACAACCAGAACCGGTTTAACAAACAATCGACCGGTTAATGTCTCTTGACTTTGTCTTTAAACCGGAGGAGCGCACATAAACAACATGCGAAATGCGCCGAAAATATAAAAATCCGATTTTTTCGTTGTTTATTATTTTAAGAAAATACGAAAATAACCAAAAACAAAAAAAGCAAAGAAGCAAAAAAAAAACCATCGTTAACAAACTTGAAATGCCATTGAACAATCAAAAAAGCCAGGCCAGGCCAGGCTAAAATGCAGCACCAACAACAAACAAAAAACAAAATCATAAAATACATGCAACCAAGAAGAACAAACATTGTTATCAGGCTCTTGTATGCGAACTTTACCGTACATATGAATGTACGTACGTCCGTATATATGTCAGTGAAATAAATAAATAAAGCTCACACACTATTCGGCTGCCAGAACGAACCGGGTTCAGTGTAGATGAGGAAATTGCCGAAACAAAAGTTGCAGCGTATTGGATTAGCTGAATTGTTGTGTGATTTTTACGGAACGACCGCGAGGGCGGAGTCCTCCCCCTACCGGCTGAATATGTAACACCTCTCACATCTTTCAATTTCTGCACTGATTTTACAAATTATTCACATTAAGCTAAAAAGTTCGATTCGGCTGGCTGTATAACCAGAGCACTATGTACCACTGTTTTGACTTGATGTTCTCGATTTTTTCGGAATATTTCATGAAAGAGTTTTATCGCCGCAGCCCTTAGCGAATTTAGTGCAATATTTTGCTTCTTCATTCCGTTTGCTTTCTGATCACTTGGCTTTCTTTCTGAGGCAGCACTAGATTTTAACGGGCAATCGAAATTCTTGAAAGAAAATGCACAATTTTGGGTGTACAGTAATTGCCGAAACATTCACCAATAAGCAGATTGGCTGAGCGGGGATCACCACGGCTGCGGAATACTTTGTAAGCGGCATACTGGCGTTTGGTTAGAGAGCCGCCTCTATCGGCTGCAAAGTTCTCATTGTGGCAGGTAACTGCTGTTTCTAGCGTAGCCTTATGGCTGTCCGCAAAGTGCTCTGTATCTGTATCTTGTAACAGACACCTGTCTGACCAACGAACTATGTATGTAGTATGTGTGCACACGTGGTGTAGAGCATAAGGCGAGGCTGTTTAAGGTCTGCTGTTCTTTGTGAATTTCAGTGTCGAGATATAGTCCCCAACTGAATAGGGAATTGCGTACAACAGGAATTAGTGGCCAAAGTACATATTCTCAAATAACTGGCACTGGTGAGCCAGGGAATTCATCCGCCGTGAGGTTTACGCTCACGTACATCTATTTTACATCTGTTTGCTCTCAAGTTTTGTAGGTTTTATGAAAAATTTAAACTTTATTACAGATAATACCGAATTTCCCATGAACCATATGGCAAAAGCGGGCATTTGTTATCCGTTTTAGCCACCAAAAAAAAAAAAACTCAAAAATCTAGTACGTCTTCGTCATCGTCATCGTCATTATCATCGACGGTAACATTGGCGTCGTTATTGCCATTGACGCTGCGGCTGACGCTCAAGCTGAAGAACAGTTTTCGAAATATTAACTTTTGGCCAGCCTGTCAGCCTGCCTGCATTTGCAACAACAACTGAAATAAAACCGAAATTTATGTTGAAGTCATCTTGTTTAACGGCTTACAAAACAATGTTGCCTTGTACCTCGACGATAACACACACAAATTCGTGTATTTGTTCGATTTACGATTATGTGGGTATTTATGCCTCTCGTTTGGTCTTCCTTTAACTTGTTTTTTGTTTAGCCGTATGTACAGCATACATTTGGTTTAAATGCTGTGAATGGCTGAGCTGTCACTTACGTTTAGTCTGTTTTTTTTTTGTCTTTGTTTTCAAGAAACCAAAACACCACAAAAGACATCTCCCAAAAAAAAAAAAAGAGCGCTTAAAATCGCATTTAGAAAATGGAAATACACAGCATATTAAGGTTAGACTTTTGGCGGGACAACAACGCAAAGTGTTGGCTTGTTTATTTTCGGAAAGAAAACAATAAACCAAACAACTTTTTTTGCAGCATTTTTGAGAGCAAACTACAGACTTTATACTACATAAACTTGCCACATGCTTTTCTTAGCACACAAATCTCTCAGACTAGACATAGTAGAGTTGTACACGTTGGGTCTCTTTGTGTACCGCCTAACAGCCAGCCAGTCGGTCGTCCCAAGTCTGGTCGGGCGGCGACTGTCAGCATGCTGCACGCTCAGTTGTGCTTTTTGGCTTTTTTTTGCAACAAGGCAAACAGCAAAAACCAGCCAACAGGCGACTTTAATCGTGTTTTACGATATTTTATTTTGACTTTTCTTTTTTTTTTTTGTTTTTTTCTTTGCTGTCTTACTTGCAATCTCATGTTTGTTTAAAGTATTTATTTTTGGACTTTTAACCTGATATTTAGTTTCTTTTTTTTTTGCTGTTGCTTTTGTTTTTTTGTTTAATAAAAATTTGCAGCAGCCAAACTTTAATTATGGACAATTGAAAGAAGTTGAAAGCTTCGAGTTTTCTACAAAAAGCCACAACACTGTACAACAAAATTAGCACTAAGCAAACTCTGCTGATGGCTACCGTCTCAAGGTGGCTCAAATTTTACCACTCAGATACAAAAATGCGGCTATTTTTTGTGGATTCAATTAGGCTTTTTGTTGAATGCCGACAAAATTGTTGGATAGCAATTGGAGACCAACAAAGCCAGTTCTGGCAGCAAATCACCGCAATCGAAATCGAGTACTTCGTCATCGAAATGTAGTCAATATACAGGGTGTTTTTTTTAGAGGTATAGAACTTTAAGTTGGCATCACTTTTTTAACTGGCGGCCATTTTGTCAGCTGTCAAGTGATTAATATTTAGTTTGGTTTGCCATTTCATCATGAACAGGTTGACAAAAGAACAACGCTTGCAAATCGTGCAAATTTATTTCGAAAATAATGGTTCAGTTCCCGAAGTTTACCGCAAGCTCCGGCCATCAGAGCAATTAATTCGGTTAACCATGGATCGTTTTCGCACTACGTTTACTCTATGTGATAATACGCATCCGCAGAGACGTCGAACAGTGCGCACCGAAGAAACAATTGCCGCTGTAGAGCAAAGTGTTGAAGAGGACCCGAATGAATCGATTCGCCACCGTGCACAGCAATTGGAGCTTTGTCCCTCAACTTTTGTCCATCAAAAATTGGACCTGTAGAATTGGCTTTATTCGAGCCAGCCGCGGCGGCCACATGCCCGAAATCATATTTAAGCATTAATGGCATAAAATTATCCTTCCAATAAAGCCAAATTGATGGACATTAAAACGATTTTCTTGTGTTTTATTTCAATTCGAAGTTCTATACCTCTAAAAAAAACACCCTGCCGTAGATAACGGCAATCGTTATCAAACACAGCAACTCAAATATATATATTTCGAAAGTTTTGCTAAATAACTTTAAGAATAGAAAATATTTTACAACCAAAAAAAAAAGCATATCCCTCTTCATAACCTAAAAAATTTGGCCGTATCATTAATTGAAATCGTTAATATTAACTTGAACTTGGCAATCAAATGGCTGTAGGCGATAATAATACGGGCATTATATTAATTATCAAAAACTATATTGTTGGTACTGATAATAATAATAAAATATGATGCAAAGTAGAGGGCAGGTTGTAAATTTTGTACAAACGATTTGCAGGTATAGCCCCATTGCAGGCGAAGTAAATGTGAAGTGGCCAACAAGAGTAGATTGTGCACCTGCCATTAAGGCCTAATCTGAGGGTGGATCAGTGCCACTTGGTGTGAACTTGAATTACGGCTCACTTCATGTGTCTTACCAGCGCACATACGTAGCCCGCGCTATCTAATACTTCGTTCAGTAATTTCCTGGACAGTAAAAAGAACACGGAACCTTCGGGCTAACACAATCAGCTCTAACATTCCTCAAGAAGAACAGAAATCTGTTGCAAGGCATTTGCCACATTTATTGGTATCACCCTGCGTATACCATAATTTACCCCAGCCCCTTTTTGCGTGTCAGCACAGGTAGGGACCTCAATTTATGATTAACTGTAGGATGCCTAAGGAGGATCCAGCCTCATGTTGGTCCCCATTCTGCCAATGGACCTTTAGTGAAGGTTTTAGAATAACCTGCATAAACAAAGTCATACATGAGTTTCGTGGAGTTTCGGGGTGACGTGCCAACCGAGGGTCTCGCCCAAAAGCAAGGCAAGCCCTGCTCCTTTTTTGGGGGCCAATAAGGACAGCTGCATTTTAAAAACATTAGACTTTTCTTTGTAGGTGTTTCTAAAGTCTAACGTCAGAGCTACACGATTAAGACATACAACATAACACACAAGTCATGGCCCAAATTTAGCCCGATTTGTACGTAATAGTAGTCAAGGTGACTTGGTGAACTCAAGGTGGACATTTATAGTTGTATGTTGTATAAAAGCCTCGGTAGACCCTCTGAAAGAGCACAACATTTTTTTCTAAATATGTTTTATATGAAAAATTTATAAACGCCTGGAAATAGATCACGCCAACCCAGACACTTTAAGGGGGCGAACTGATGTCATGATTTTAGGTACATATTGTACACACAGCAAAGAATATTATTACATTGTTTCCATTCAACGTATTGTTGGCGTCAGACCACCCAATATCGATAACAAAAGCCAAACATGCTATAAAATACCTCCGCAGACATCAAATTGACTATAAAATAATTACTTAATTGCACATTTTAATCTGGTGTTGGTAAAGAATACTGAATTTAATTGTATTGGCTTTTTATTCCACATACAATAGAATGAAGTTCAAAAGGAAACTGTAATACCATATTGAACAAACAAGAAGTACATAAAAAAAGGGGGGTGGGCGGGGACAACAACCAAATACACTGCGACAGTTTTCGATAATTCTAGTCTGAAAATAAGAAACATACACACATCTTTCATTACACAATGTTTGTTGCAAACAACGACAGCCATTCAGCTTCACCTTTTGGGGTCAATGAGCAAATATGGCAAAAAAAAAAGCGAAAGATAGAAAACAGAAACGTTGCTTTTGGAAACTAAAAAGCTGAAGAAAAAACAAATAGCAAAAAACAAAAACGGAACGGATACTTTCGAGACAAACGTGCATGTACTTCTACGAGTGCCTAGACTGAAAAGACAGACAGGCGGACAGACGGACAGGCAGACGGACAGGCAGACAGGCAGACAGACATGATACAAAAAAATCATCATAACATATGGAAAATGTTCTACACGAGGAGTGTTGTAATACTAAACGAGTGCAACACCCACACACAAGCATACAAGCATACCATACACGCTTGCACATACATCGTATATGTATGTAAGTACATGTGTGTGGTATTTGCTCTTGTAAATATACTAAATAAAAATACTATATTGCAGATATGCACATATGGGCATTTCGCTCAGAAGGGCGTACCGTGGCGAATAGTATTAAAAGTTATTAAAAACCAACTACTTTACGATAATAGTTATAGGAAAGCATTCGGATTTTAATAATTTAATCAATTTCCAGCATTAACTCATGCCCTAAGATGCCGCACCAGACCAAGCCAAGTTGCAAGAATACAAAGTGTTATCATGGCAGCCGAGAACTGCTCATCCAATAAAAGCAATTCGAACGTCTTATTGTCACAAGAAATAGTTTTAATTTAAAATTCTATATCTAGTTTAAATTTTTAACAATAAACTTATCATCATCATCAGTTCATTCAGCATGGATATAATGTCACGTGCGAGATGTTACACAGTTAAACGTTCCAAAGGCATAAGACTCATACAAACGCACAAGAGTTGTCTATTTAACTAAATCTATTGTTAACTAAAATTCTAAAAAAAAAAAATAAGTCGCTGAACACACACCCCCCTCCCCCTTTTTCGTCCGTCCTTATTTACATCTTTTGTCACATTCGAAATGCCAATTTTGTTTCTTTGCCATTTTCTTACATCCACAAATCCCCCCGCTCATATAAATATTATAATATAATTAAAATATTATCTGCTTCTTTTTATTTCATTGCATACGCATACGACCGTCACGTCTGACATCATGGAAATACCCACATGTACGAGTATGTTAACTGACCAAAAGAAAAAGAAAAGAAAAGCGCAGACAGTCTGGCAGTTAGTCTGACAAACATAAAAAAATTACTAACAACATTTGCTTGCGTTGCAGCGCATTTAAGACATGTCATAAATTTCTATGTCCAATAAAAACAAAATATAAATGCAAAAATCTCTATTTCCGGCAAAACATGTTTAGGGAGCCGGATTATTGGGCAATAAAATATTTCTGTAGTTTACAAAAGAATTTGTTTTATAACCCAAATCTTTACACTTGGCCTTTTAAATTATCACAAATGCGACATAATTACTGCGATAACATGCCCATGCATTAATGTTTGCGCCAACATCGTTCTACCTACGAGTGTTTATTTCATTTCAAATAATACTTTATGTAAATTCGATCAACTGATTGGAGAAAATTCATAAATTTTGGTAACTCCAATGGATGTGATAATCATCAGACTATAATTCATTTAAAATGTTTGTGTTGGCGTCGTGTTACATTTTTGTGTTATTTGAACAAAATGAAAATAATTCAGTTCTAAGCTGTCAATTAACGAACAAAACATCAATGATGAGAAACAAAAAAGTGTGTGTGTGTTTGGTGCGACACCCAAGCACTTTTTGAATAACATATACGAGGACGGTTTGAAAAGAAATTTCATAAGGGACGAAATCTTATAAAAAACGGTTTGTTAACATTTTTTAATACTTTTTTAAAAGCTGCGTGATCTTTAAGAAACATTTTCTCGTATACAGAGACATCTCCCATAACCGGACAATTACGGTTATTAGAGATATCATCTAGTTTCAATATTGCATCTAAAGAAAACATGTGCGATTGGGAGAGAGTGCGCCCGGTAACTGTCTGCTTTAAGACTTTTCATTGTAGTATTTTTATAATGAAAGTTTTTTGAAAAATTTTCTATCAAAAGATCCTTTTTTTTTTTGGGAAAACACGTTTTTACACGGTGTAAGTTGTGCAAGAGATGTTTTTTTTTTATTCAAGGTATCCTTTATTATAGAGTCTAGAGGACTTGCGAATTTTGGTAGTTGAAGTTAAACTTTCCGGATTCGATGTCATTTCTTTCGCTTGTTTTAGCAAATCTCTAGGGACTATATGATAAAAATTTATGATCTATGCGGGCAACGGGCCGCGAACTTCGCACGTTTTAAGAGCGGATAGACAGCAAAACACAAAATCTATTGAAAATATCGTCGCTAGATGTGTACAAGTGTGTACAAAAAACTCTAGGCCGAATGGAAGATGGTTTGAAGAAAAAGTAAGTCAGCAAAAAAAAACTGGCGACCTAATTCGTTCACACTGGCTGCGGAATAATGTTGGCGCTGGCCATCACCCTTAGCCTTAGTCGCCGTTTACCGATTTTGGACTAGTTGCCAAGTGACATGCAGTTCAGGCCAGCATCGACATTCATAACTTTGATGGCAGTCGGAGGCGATGTAATGCGGCCACTATAATGATGTGGCGCTTTGAAGTGTTTGGAAAAATTTGTGTGAGGTTTTTATAACGACTGATTTAAACGCCATTGGTCACTTTAGGCAAGCGCCACCCTTCGCTGATATCTTGCATGCTCTTTATTTTACTTAAATTTAAAGATAACAAGTCCACTCTTAATAAAAGATGTTTTATGAAGCGCCCACACCTTTTCAGATTCACTGACGACAGCCTGTTTCCCTAAAACATACACAAATTTTTGTTTATAAAATTTCCGTTTTTAAATAAAAGCCAATTTTCCGAATTTATTGTGGTTTTCATTACAAACATTTTAGTTTGTTCAGCTTTGAAGCGCAACGCCGGCTGGGCTTCGCAGCGTCATGCGACAACTTCAATGCAGCTCGTCTAATGGGCGCACGAACTGCAAATCTGCATATGAGCCTAAAATGAGTCAAGCTCCGGCTTGAAAATATTACAATAACACGATGAAAAAAGTTGTAGAAAAAATCGAAGGCAAAGCGAAGGAATGACTCGTACGAAAGACAGATGTGAAGAGTTGAACCCCGAGTACGAGTGCAAGATGACAATGATGTTGATGTTGATGTTTTTGATTTGTCTTCTGTGATATGCGACGTTACAAATATTTTTGTGTATGTGTGTGTGTGTGTGTGTGTGTTTTATTGCAGAAATGTTATTGTTGTTGCTCTTCTCGGTTTGTAATTGATGAAGTCTTAAAGTGGCTGTCAGACATATTGAGATCAGACAGTCAGCAGTGGATGTCTGTCAGCAAAACTATGGAACCTTGTCGTTGACTTTCTTGTCGCTAAACCGACACACACAACCATATATGTATGTATGTACATATACATATAGGGTGTTTTTTATTGAGGTATAGAACTTTAAGTTGGCATCACTTTTTTAACTGGCGGCCATTTTGTCAGCTGTCAAGTGATTAATATTTAGTTTCGTTTGCCATTTCATCATGAACAGGTTGACAAAAGAACAACGCTTGCAAATCGTGCAAATTTATTTCGAAAATAATGGTTCAGTTCCCGAAGTTTACCGCAAGCTCCGGCCATCAGAGCAATTAATTCGGTTAACCATGGATCGTTTTCGCACTACGTTTACTCTATGTGATAATACGCATCCGCAGAGACGTCGAACAGTGCGCACCGAAGAAACAATTGCCGCTGTAGAGCAAAGTGTTGAAGAGGACCCGAATGAATCGATTCGCCACCGTGCACAGCAATTGGAGCTTTGTCCCTCAACTTTTGTCCATCAAAAATTGGACCTGTAGAATTGGCTTTATTCGAGCCAGCCGCGGCGGCCACATGCCCGAAATCATATTTAAACATTAATGGCATAAAATTATCCTTCCAATAAAGCCAAATTGATGGACATTAAAACGATTTTCTTGTGTTTTATTTCAATTCGAAGTTCTATACCTCTAAAAAAAACACCCTGTATGTAAGTATGTACGTATAGCTGTGTATGTGTGTGTGTCTGTGTATGTATGTGTCTGTAAGACAAGTGTTAGGCCACTTTCGATGCCTGTAAATCAATTAAGTCATAAATATGTATCTGCCAGTTTCTACAAAAAATATTTCTACATACATACATACATATAAGTATATGTATATATGTACAATACTTGTGTATTTAATTTATTAAATCTTTCCCGCAGGTTTATAATTAAAATGATAAAATTTTACAATTTTCTGTTTGGTAATTATTAAAAGTGTTAATTGTAAATTGTCAGTGACATTAAAAGCTGAAGGAAATTATGCGGTTTTTAGCTTCAGCTGTAGCTAAAAATGGGCCAATGACATTAAATAACATATTGGCCGGCTTTTAATTTGTTTTTCATTTATTATGGGTGTTTCCATACATTCAGCTTTGAAGCCTTCCAGAGTTAAAAGTGGCCAATTGGCCCAGCAAAGGAAATACACTAATCGAATTATTGATTCTGTTGATTTCTATTGGCAACCGAATTTGTATTCCTGCACTTTCATGCACCGGGAAGCCAGGAGAAAATGACACATGTGCAAACAAAATTGTTAAAAAAAAATAAAAAAAATAGTACGAATAATACTTTTGTGTAAAATAGTGTAACAATTGGAGACTTTGTGCACGTTGTTAAGGACATCGGGGCACAGACCCCAAATCTTTGATCAGCTTAATTGCAATAATTTAAGAAAAAGCTATAGCCAGACGCACAATTCGCCTACTACCAATTTAGCCTCGACTTACCTTTCGTTTTAAATAATTAATTTCCTGTTGTGCCTTCATTTGTTCTTTAATCTCCACCTCCTTCAGTTCATCCAATATTTTTTGATATTTTTCCCGATTCTCCACATCCAAGGCGACGTGCAGGTAATCGTGCCAGTTACGCGAATCGTACCCCCAATGACAAGTACGATTTTCCACTTTACGATGAACGTGACCGACAAACTTTTGGGGCGAAAACCAGCCCTTACATTCCAGACACATAATGCAAGTGGGCTTCTGGTACGAATACATATCCGGTGTACAAATGCCTTCGCATTTGCCGAAGCAGCGGTGATAGACCTTGAAGGAAATAGCTCCTTTGGGTATGTCTTCCACATTGATATAACTATTGCGGTCGGAACGATGTAGGAGAATGGCGCACAAACGTTCGGCATCGGTGCGTGTAATGAGACCGCTGGACTTGACGTCGGAAGGTAAGATTTTCGCAGCCTTAAATTCCATTAACTGATCTGGTGTACACTGGGAGCAAAATATGCCCAAATCATCGAAACTACGATTAATCTGTTCCAATGAAAACTCAGCCAAGACGTTATTAAGAAATTGGGGCAAACACAGACGCATCTCACCGCCCAGCGAAAAACAGCCTATGGTTTTGCCCTCTAGCCGTGTCTCGTACAACTCTCCGGAACCCGAATCGGCAGCCGATAAAATCGGCTGCGATACTTCAGGCGGAGGCGGTGGCATTATTTTGATGGGGGCAGGCGGCATAAGACTGTGTGATCCTGGCACCGACGCGCCCAAAGGACCTTCATGTGGGAGATCGTGAGCATTGGCTAGAGCAGGTTCAGGTGATGACATTATTTCTTTTTTTATAAGAGGCAGGGCAGGATTAAGATTTGTTGCTGCTGCTGCTGCTGCTGCTGCTGTGACAGCGGCGCTAGAGGCTGCGGCATTGGCTGTTGAAGCTGCTGACGACGACATGGACAATTGGGTCTGTGCACTATTTGAATTGGCCGCCGGGCACTGTACTGCATTCGTTTTGATAAACTCACATGGACTATTACGCATAGTAACCAATCCATGTATATCCGATACCAGGGCGGTCTTGCCATTATTAAGGCTGACATCCAGAGGGCATGGACAGTTCAAATTGTTTTGTTGCGGTATTTGCTGGTTGGCTATCGTGGACGTTGTTGATGTTGAAGGCGATGTTGCCTGCGACGTGGCAGCGTGTAGAGAGTATCCTGGTCCTTGCAGAGATTTGGGAGCACTTGTTTGATATTTTTTCAAAACTGTGTGTATGTTTGGAGTAACGTATTCGGTCATGTTGATTTAGCAGACAACTTTGGGAATGATGGTTTCTTGCGGATATTCTCCTTTATCTTTCTGTTCTGCTTGAGTACAAAATTCCCGTTATCTAAACGTTAAGAAATGTTCTTAAGTTTCTGATCAGTTTCGTGGGATGAGGCAGAAATATTTTATGGCTTAATTTCATTATGTATGATAAAAATATTACATACTTATATTGTTGTTCTCCTGTACGTTTTAAGCCTATGAGTTCAGCATAACATTTCATATTCTTTTTTACCGTTTTTATTATTCACATACTACATACATACATACATAGTGCGTGTGTATGTGTGTGTGTGTGTGTGTTTGTATAGTTTTGATAATTTGGCACGTTTAATGATAAAGTGTTTACTTTATATTATTTACACGGTTGTTTTTTTTTTATCGCATTTGTTTTCTGCCGTCGGCATTAATTTTATGATTAATTCTATAATTTTTATTTAAGCAGCTTTTTTTGCACCTCTTTCCACTACCTTTTTTCTTATAATTTTTTCCCGTTTTCGCTTTATTTTTAGAAACTCAGCACCAAAATAAGCAAAATTTCACGATTTTGTTGAATTCGCTATTTTATTTTTTCGTGCTTTTACACTGTTTGTGACAAATTTTTATTTAAGATCTTTAATTTTACTTGGTTTAAGCAAAAATCTATAGATTTTTCTTTACTATATGTACATACATACATATGTATGTACATGCATATGTGTATGCCTTTTAAAACTGACGTGACAAACTTTTTTTTCGTTATTTCATTTGGGATTTTTCATTTTGCACTGTGTGTGAAGATAAGATAAACACATCCTCACTCACTCTTCTTGAACATTTTTTTGTAGAATAATAGCAAAAGAAAAGCCGACGGATAGTTAAAAAGCTTTTTGGCGTTTTATTTTTTCTTTTTTCTTTTTTGTTTTTTGTATTTCGTTCGTCTAAAAAAGGGGGTTTGTTGATTTTTTATAGGTTGTTGTTGGGTTTTTATTTTTGCGGATGTAAGAGATGAGAGTTTGACGCACAAGCGAAGAAGACAAATGTCAAACGAATTCCAATTAGTATTTTTGTTGTTGCCTTTAGCGTGCTATACTTATGCACATGCAGTATAGGTTTGGATGTGTATGAGTTCTGTTGGTGAATATGAAAATGCTTCTTCTTAATACAATTTCCATGTTTGTATCTTTAATGACATTTTTGTTTTGTTATTAATAACGGTTATTTTATATTTTCATCTTTAGAAACTAAAAATAAAAAAATCAATTCAACTCTCCCACTCATTTTTGCACATAATATTAGAGAGAGTTATATATTTTTTTGGCTGTTGTTATTGTATCATGGCGCGTGTCTTGCTCCACCAGTTGTTTTGTTTTGTTTTGTCGTTTAATAATTCACCATGTACACACACACAAGTTCATACATAGGTACTTATTTATTTATTTAATCGTTTTTTAGGCAAAGGTTTATTTTGATCAAATGTAGACATAGTTGGAGACAGAAAACCGCATAGAACGAAGAGAATAATTGTGATTATGAGAAATGAAGAAAATCAAGAAATTAAAAACACAAGAAATAACAAAAACAATGTATAAATTTTGTCTGGTAGATTTTTTTTTCTTTTGTAATAAAAGGCTTACGCGAGATAAAATGTTTGAAATCTTAAAATAGCAACAAATCAAATGAAGCTGGCGACCGAAAGAGAGACTATATTACCGTAAATAAATGAAATTTACATAAATAGGCGAAAAGACAAAATCCCAACGCAAAGAATTTCTTTAGACGCCTAACCTAACAATTAGAATTGTTAAGAAGAAAAATCTTTCTATATTTAAAACTTTAAAATATTTCTTGCTATTTCGAACATTTGTTTTTGTTTTTTCTTCTGCATTTTTTAAATGATCTAACAATCCCCAATTCATTCAATATACTTTAAACACATTTTTTTCGCAGCATGTTGTTGTTGTTAGGTGAATTTTTTACTTCTGTTATTTATGTGTTTTTTCCCCTCCCTTTTTGCTATATTTCTTGAAAATTAATTTGCTGCCGCTACACCAGTAGAACGCTAAATTTTTTGTTTATTTCTTACATCTTTTTTAACATTTTTTCGCATAGATATTTTTGCAAAAATTTCTGCAAATTCTTTATGTATACAAATTTCTTTAAAAACACTTTTATTTTCTTTTCATTTATGAACTTTTTTCTAAAACGTCAAACACATTCGTCGATTTTATATATTTTTGTCGTTTTTTACGTTGATTCCTTTATGTTTTTTTTTTCTTTTTTGTATAATTTTATCGTCAAGCTTCTTTAATTCATACAAAAAAATATACTCTTGTACACAATACAATTGAAAAAAAAACAATTTAAATTTTCAGATACACACGCGCTGCGTCTCCGCACGTTGTTTTAATGTCGACGGCATACGTTCGATTAAAATTTTGCGAATCTTAAGTTTTGCCACTTGCTCATTTATTTCTCTTTATTTGTTTGCGCAAAAAAAGCGAAAATATCTCTTTAGTAAAAGCTTATGGAGTAAAATAACAAAACCAAAACAAAAGCAGGGAAAAGAATGTCATTAAAAGAAAATGTTATAATTTAAGCTTTTCAATAATGATGCCAACAAATGTGCAGAGCGTTGAAATTTCCCACCCGATTAACAGTTGCTACCAAGTGTGACACATTTTAAATTTAGTTTAACGGACAAGTCAGTTCAATAGCACTTTAACATTAATTCCGCTGAAACTACCAGTTTGATACTAAAAACCTTACCATCTTGCGTTTGATGGTTTCGATTAAAGCGTTGCAAGGGATAAAAAAATATGTTAGTTATAGTGCTGGAATTTTCCCGGCTCGGTCTTTGATCTATTTTTTTAACCGCAAGATATACCAGCAAAGCAAAATCATCTAGATTTTTAAAATACTTAGTTTTTAATTAATTAATACAAACATCAGCGAGTAATAAACTCTAACAATAATAAAAAATTTTACTTGCAAATGAATTTAAGATATATATGTAGATAAATTATGCGAGAATAATGAAAAAATACCCTATTTTAATACTGGTTTTGCACAATTATCTTATTTGTCTGGCAACTTTTATCATGTTGTTTTTAAAACAACAACTAGTTTCTTCTTTCATTTATTAAAAGGCGGCAAATGGTTTTTTACTCAAGAAATTTTTTAGATGATCAAATTTTGTAGTATTTGGAAATTTCGTTAATAAGGGCGACACGAGTCGTGAGCTGGAAAAATACATTTTCAAATTGTATTGAAAAGCTGACGACATGGAATTGAATGACGCTGTGCTAACTTGTGTTGTAAGTATACAATGGACAAACGCCTTGGGAATTGTTGGACGCAAATTGGCTTACAAAGTGGCCACGTTAAGACTAATTCGTAATGATATAAGAGAACTTTTCATAGAGTTGTCGGCAGAAAAGATGAAACCATTGAAATTTAAATTGAAAAATATTTTGGTGCATAAAAAATTCATGTCTGAGGGCAAAGCGTCAATTAATTTTAAATCGGAGAATTGCGCCATGTATTTATCGAACGCACCACCCGGTACTTTGATGTATTTTCTTAGAACACTCTTTATCAAAATGAATGGTGGTGAAAGACTGGACGAGGCTGCCGAACAAAAGCAATTAAGAGCTCACATGCTCTCAGGTAAGCCAAGTCAATTTGAAGAAGTTTCGCCTATTACAACCACGGAAATGATAATGGCACGTAAACGAGCTGGACTGATGCCATCACGAGCGACTGATACTACATCTTCTCCATTGGCAGCCAAAAAACGTCGTTTTGATGAAATAAAGGGAGGAGGGGACAAAAGCAGCTTGCCTGCGTCCAAAAAGCTTTACCAGGAAACACCCATAGCAACTGAAGAATCAGTTAAATTATGTACAGAACAAATGGAGGTGTTAAAGGCTTGTATTTCCGGAAAAAATGTGTTTTTCACCGGTTCCGCTGGCACCGGTAAGAGTTTTTTGCTTAGAAAAATTATTTCAGCTCTGCCGCCAGATGGTACAGTGGCCACGGCTTCAACAGGCGTCGCAGCTTGCTTAATAGGTTAGCAATATAATTAACACTTTAACATGTTCTGAAAGTATAGTGAAATAATTTGTTTTATTTTCCTTAAAAGGTGGTGTTACATTGCACGCCTTCGCTGGCATTGGCGGTGGAGATGCTACTATGCAGCGATGTTATGAATTAGCTTCTCGACCAGCAAGTGCTCAGGCTTGGCGTAAATGCAAACGATTAATAATTGACGAAATCTCTATGGTGGATGGACAATATTTTGATGTATGTAATAAAATAAAACATAATGGTGTTCGGTTGGCTAAAAAATTGCAATTTCTCTTTGCAGAAAATCGAAGCAGTTGCTCGCCACATACGTCGCAATGACCGTCCATTTGGTGGCATACAACTTGTTCTTTGTGGTGATTTTCTGCAGTTACCTCCTGTTATTAAGCGTGAAGAAAATATTTTGAATGGCGGTAATCACGCACTTCCACAACGTTTTTGTTTTCAATCAAGCGCTTGGGAAAAGTGCATTGAATATGTTTTTGAACTTAAGGAAGTGCATCGTCAGTCGGATCCCGAATTTGTTAAGATTTTAAATCATTTACGGATTGGCCGTTGTACCGAAGAAATAACTAAACGTTTGGTGGCCACCTCGAAGCAAACCATAGAAAGCCATGGCATTTTAGCCACTCAACTGTGTTCGCATACCAACGATGCTAATTCTATAAACGAGTCAAAACTAGAAAATTTGCCAGGTGAAAAAGTTTTGTTTAAAGCTGAAGACTCGGATGCTTTAATGACTAAACAGCTGGATTCTCAAGTGCAGGCTCCCTCGCTGCTTTATTTGAAAATTAATGCCCAAGTGATGTTGTTGAAGAACATAAACATTTCGGCTGGTTTAGTCAATGGAGCGCGTGGTGTGGTTGTGCGCATCGAAAAGGGTGTACCAGTTGTGAGGTTTAAAAATAATATGGACTACGTTTGTAAACATGAAAAATGGATTATTAAAACGCCTTCTGGGGGCTCAGTGATACGTAAGCAAGTCCCACTAAAACTAGCATGGGCATTTTCAATACACAAATCTCAAGGATTAACTTTGGATTGTGTTGAAATGTCATTGTCTAAAGTATTTGAAGCTGGGCAAGCCTACGTAGCCTTGTCACGAGCTAAATCATTGGATTCTGTACGAATTTTAGATTTTGACACCAAACAAGTATGGGCCAATGCTCAAGTTTTACAGTATTATAAATTATTTAGACGTCGTATACTAGACACTACTATGATACCTTTGGGTGCAAAAAGTAAGGAACAGCGAACAAAGAATGGCTCCGATAAGGTGTCAAATGCTTTGGCAAAGCTAAAAAAGAGTCTCATCAACAAGCCCTTGGTTTCTATAAGTTAAAAACAATTTTTACTTAAATTTTATTTCTTATTTAATTATTTAAAATTAAAGTTTTTAAGGAAAAAACGAATGCAATTGTTCTTATAGTTATTCTTTAATTTCTGCTTTCACGTTCCAATTTTTGAAATCATTTTTCACAGTTTCCTTTTCAATGACATTTTGAAAATTAGTTTTTTTAATCCTTTAGTTCATTTGCAATTTTAAGATTAAGACTATGCTAAATTGCATTTATTTTATATATCTTTAAATATCGCGTTTCAAACAAAAACAAATATTTTCAGAAAACATAAAACTGTTTCATTTTGATAAAAAAAATATAAGCCGGGACATATCAGAGCAATAAAAAAATAAAAATGTATGCTCTGGAGCGTACGTAGGAAGCGTAAATATACATTTCAATATAGTGTCGAACACAAGACCCTTTAAATCGGAACTAAGCCAACATTTTCTGTGCGCGGAGTAAAAGTTTAATATTGCACTTTTTATCGGAAAATAGAATTTAAAAATCGATATTTAATCTGCTTATTGCTACATTTTGAAAAAAATGAAGGCGAACTGAAGGGTTGCAAGGGAAAACTTCAACGGTTTGTGTAAAGAAAACTTGTACTGGCTTCTTTACATTTGATCAAATAATATAAAACACATTTTCGTTTGTTTAAAGTTTAGATCTTATTAAACTTTCAATAACTTTTCTAAGTCAGTATCTTTTTGCTGAGCTCATTTACATAGGTTAAAAAAATGTTAGGGTTTGATGTGGCTTTTTGCAACGTTGGTTTATTTTTAAAAAATATTTCACTTTATTTGCTACATTATCTGGTTGGAATCGATGCTGATCTAGTGTTACAAGCACAAATAAGAATTTTGTTAAAGCTTTACCTACGATATGAGACTTTAACCAGATTTCAACAAAATTTGAACACAATCAGCTTTACTTTGGTTAACGAGAATTACACGTGACTTATTCTTCGGCGACTTCGGCCTGTTTTTTATTACTTCCAACTGGACCATGGCGACGTTCCCATATAAGGCGATGCTTCTGCTTCATGTAAGCAGATTTTGCATTAGTGTAAGCACCCAAATCACCGTCTGAAATAAACAAATATCTAAGTTTTACTGAATTGATTTATAACAAATTTAAATAATTTACACTCACATTTAATGAACCAATTTTCGGAAGCCTTTTCATATTGCTCTAAAATGTGTTTGCAGTTTTCCATGTGATCTGGAGTTTCGTACATCACACAATCTTCAAAACGCTGACGTAAAATGGAGACAATTTCATTGTCTACCATGCGATCACGGCGAAATTGTTGATCCGCTTCAAAACGGCAAACTGGATCGTCCGTGTAACATTGGTCAATGGTTGGTACACGACGGAATTTCTGATGGTACCAGGCATACTTTTGCTGGTTTGGCTCAACAACAGATTCTGTTAAAAGTTGAAAAATAGGATTTTTAAAGCATTTAACGATTAAAGTTATCAACATGCACATTCGCCAAGACAAATCAACACAATTTTTACAGAACAAGGTGAAAAACAATGTAAACAATAGATACGCGAATCACAACACAGAATAAACCCGAATCTGCTACACATTTGTACATACTTACATTTAATCAATGAGGTTATGTTATTATGTAATGGAAACACAAATTAGAACAGAATTCCCAAGATATTATAAATTTAACCCATCGCAAACGTAAATACCTTAATTTTTAAAAGTTTTACATGATTCCACTAACCTTTAAACCATGTTACTGGCCCTTCAACCATATTATTTACGCATTGTGCAAATGCTGCCAAGGGACTGCGGGGCTCGGGCATTATGTTCTGCTGTTCTTCTACAAAATACAACAGGAACCATGTTCTCCTTGTGCATCAACAAATTGCAAAAATCTTTTACTTACTTTTTTTATTAATAAAGGAAAATTATCTCAATATTTAAGTTTATTTCCCGTCGGTTTTCTTAAAGGCCAGAAAACTAAAATTTGTTTTTTTTTCTCCATTAAAAACAGCTGTGTTTGTGTAATTTTATTAAGAGTAGCCAGACGTTTTTTATAGCCTTTCATGAAAACTCAAAGGCCAATTTACACGATGCATGTTTTTATTGTTAGTTCAATTACTACTGTTGTGGATGTACGAAAAATATAAGTGGCTTGGTTGATGGTACGTGACCACCTCATGTTGTACAGAGGAGAATACTTCTGTACAGAGGAGAATACTTCTGGTGTAACAGGAATTGTAGTGTGTTGCGAAACAAAATTGTGTTGCCTAAAATTTAAGTTCGATTGTAAATTCAATATCAACTTTTTCTTTCAATATGGCAATACTAAAAATTTCTATTTCAAAATAAATACATATGGTATTTTTAAAAGAAAAGGCGGCAAAAGTTTGGAAAGAAAAAAACCGGTGTATTCAGCATAAAATTCTAAAGAAAATTATTATAAAATGTGAATGTGTGCTTAAATTTGAACTTTAATTTTTAATACAAATACATTTAATCACAGTAAAATTGTAGTTTTAAGTTGCTTTCATTTTTTCTAACAGCAGATTGTTTTTTTTGTTTGTGTGTAATTTTGTGAAAGAAAAAGCAAAATATTTTTCTCCCAAAAATATCTCGCTCACTTATCCAAACTAGAGTAGTGAGACTTTTGATAAAAATTTGGACCGCAAAGTTGAGTACGGGAACGGTCCTAATGTTTTAATACAAAATGGTAAGTGTGTTTCCTATATAGCTACATATCACTTTTCGTGATTTTAGAAATTGTGAATACGTTTACAAAAAAAGTATGCATATGTTTGTATGTTTGTACATACATATATTCATTATATGTGCGTACTGTTTGTACAATGTCTGCCAAATTCTTGTTTGTCAACTTATGCGCGTACATTCAACCTTACGGAAAAATTAATAAATTAACTACGTATGTACATGTGTGTGTATGTACATAAGTATATACATACATATGTACATATGTATTTGATATTTATTATAAGACTGAAAATTTAAATTTAGTGAAGCGCGTGACACCCACAAAAAGAATTTTATGCTTATTTCAAGACATGAACATACATACATATGTACATACATACATATGTATGTATGGAGATGTCTTATAACCAACTGGGACACTGTAAATTAGATGCCAACATAAAAACGGCACGTTTTCTTTTGCTGACCTTAAACTTTTATTTCGATATTTTATGCATACTTTACTACTGACAATTTTACTTGTTAATATTTTAGCATATTTAATATTAAAGTGTAAAAGCATGTTAAAGTTAACAACTAGTTTTTGTTTATTTAATGTTCCATGCAAAATTCGTTTTACATGCTGCATAATTTATTTATTTATTTTTGGTATGGTTTATTGGGCGGTAGAAAAGTTATTAAAAGTCTTAACTTCCAAAAGCAGAGCACTAAAAATTTAGAATAAATACATCACATATTTGTGATTAAATTCGCAGACATTTCATTAATGGGTAAATTTCGATGAATTGCAGGATCTTGTATTGAAATGTGCAGAAAAATCAATTTTGAAGAAATTGTGCTAGAACCCTTTTATATTGTGGTGTTGTTGGAATGCTTTACATTGCAATAACACTTATTAATGCTCCATGGAATTATTTTTTCTCTCGTTCGACAAAGTTTGACCCAAATCTTCGTAATTTGCTTTAACTAAAATGAATTGCGGTGAAATATTTTGTATATACACAAATACATGCACATGTATGTGAATTTCGTTCTAATTTTAATTTGAAGTGTTTGCAAAAAAAAGCAAATTCCTTTATTATTGCAAAACAAATAAGATTATTTTGAAATAAATTTCTTTATAGAGTCAATAAACTTGAAAGGTTGTATTTTTAATGAATTTACTTACCTCCAAAAAAATAATGTCAACATCAGCTTAAACAAGATTTCTATGAATTGAATGAAGGACGTAAAAAAGAGCAAGCGCTTTTTTAATTTAATCTAATAGCACACATTCATAATGTTAATTATTACCTTCTCTCTCACTTGACATTTATTTTTTGTCGACGCTTTTTTAAGTTCTATATCGAAAGTAGCTGGAACTGACAAATACATCGTTACATACATAATAACTTGATATGAGAAAAAAACTTATTATTATTATTGGACATATGTAAATGATAATACTTAATGGAACTTTCTTAAAATGTTTTTGACAAGGCTTATCTACAGAAAACATTTTTTCGCTGTATTGTTTTTATACTGCTCTAGCGCTGCCACCTTATACATACATATGTGCCTGTACATACACACATACAGACATAGAATTAGACTACATATAATAGAATTGTTTTATTACCAAAATGTGCCTTTAAATAAAGCTTGCTCTACGATCATTTTCAGATGCATGTGATCTGATCTACTTACATACATACATACATACTTACATACTTTGTTAAGATTTCAGTGTTGTACTTTTTATTGGAAATCCTAGAATTATGTATGTATGTACATATGTATGTCGATATGTATATATGTATGTATGTATGTATATGCAGTACGTAAAACAGAACATAGTAAATGGATAAAATGTCTACCGTACTCGACCTTTAAACTTTTTATTCATTAGACAAATATACATATATACATATGTATGTACATATGTACATACATACATACATACGAGTACATATATATAATATGTAGTCATGTAGATAAGTATGTATGTATGTATGTACTTATAATTTTATTATAAATATTTGATACAGAATTCAATTCTGACAGACATGTGCTTTCACTCAAAAAAATATTATACTATATGTATGTATGTATGTATTTGATTCTAACTTTTGAAATAAAGGGCCGCAATCCATATATACATATATACATAGTATGCACATATGTATGTATGCACATACATACCATTAGAATTTGAACTAGTTTTTCGATTTGTCTGTGCTGATAACAAAAACGTGCAAATGTACACATGTACATACATATGTACATATGTACATACAAAAAACATTATTATAAATTAAAAATGGTGCGTTTGTTTAGTTTTACTTTTATAAACGTAATAAAAATTAAAATTGAAAGGTTATGAATTGAACGAAATATAAACACTGTTGCAACGCAATAATAATTGCAATTGCAACTTTACGAAGTTAACAAAGTATAAAAATTGCTCAAAGATAAATCTGAGAGTTCTTTTTAGCTTTTTTGAAATAAGGTAAACATACATAAGTATATATGTATGCACATGTGTCTATCTATCTACATACAATAATAAATGCACATACATACATACATACATACATACATCTTTATAAATTAAAATGACAATACAAATGTATGTATGTACATACATACATACATATGTAGATATGTATGTCTATACATACAAACATGCCATTTCTTCCGAAACACGCTGCTAAAAAGATTTCCGCATCAATGGTGTTTCATTAACCTTAAACTTCCTTTTATTTAATGTTAATTTCTTTGTGAATGCTGATAACGTTGCTGTTTTCGTTTGCTTTTGCTTTTATAGAATATAAAAATGAATTAGGTACCGTAATAAAAATGACTTGAGTGGAAAGCAGAGTTGCCCATTGTTAAGGTTTACACTGTTTGTTGAGTTTTTTAAAATCTTTATCAAAGTACGTTGTGCTGATAATGCTATTACACCTAACACGCTTTTTACATGGAATATACATATGTACGTATATAAGTGTGTACATACATATGTATGTATGTATGTATATACAAACGTTGACAACAATTCGCGTAAAAGTGAATTACTACAATATCAGATACTATATCTTATTGGAAAATATTTTCTCCGTTGCAAAGCATATCTATTAAATCAAATTCATGTCAAAATTCGTTTACAAAAAAAATTAAATAATTATGCATTATTATCAGCGTTGTCTTACGCTGTAGCTGACAGCTATTAACCTGACTGCCCCTAATTTCACATAGTACATACATATGTACATACATACATACATACATACATACATACTATGTATAATTAAAATGCCTTTGAAGAAAGTTCTGATAATGTTAGCTTCACTTAAACTGCGTTTGACAATTTTATTCAAATATTTTTTAAAAACTTTACAAATTTAAAATAAATATAAAACGTATCTAATTGCAAAAAAAATAATTTCTTCATTTGCAGATAAAGTTATCGGTCTGATAAGAAATGTGCATAATTCATTGCTGGAGTAAAAGAAAAAAATAAATTATAAAGTAAAACTCTCATGCCCTAAATTATTTTTGTATGTATGTGTGTATGTACATATTTGTGTAGTGTCATATAGTTATATAATAGACCAAGACAAATGCTATTTGAAATTTCTCCATTTACTGCGAAATATGTATCATATATCTAAATTCCTTGAAGATGAAGTCATGCCCATTAAGAATTTATTTAAACAGGTGCAATAAAAAATTTTCAAGTAAATTTTCTTTTCTTTGTTATTTTGTAGATAATGCAAATATGTACATAAGTATTTTAAATAGTTGAGTAAAAAGCGAAATAATTTTTTATTCAGTATACAGATGTTTTTTTTGTGCATTTGTTTTGGTATTTTTCTATGAGTCATTTAGTCTGTCGAGCACTTCAGCAATGTTAACGTGATAAACTTACCTTCATCCCAAAAATTAATACACGCACTAGTATTTATGTATAAAAAAAGCTGTCTAATTTTATTAACCAGTTGAATCTTCACGTGATTACTTTTTTAACATTCAATTACCCAGTAAAGTTTTTCGACTTCGAACGATTGGAATCGTTCTAATGTAAAAGTATTTACGTCCTTTTTGTGAAATAGGTGCATACACACACATACATGTGTACATACATATGTACGTAATATTTATAGAAAAAAACAATTGGCTCCCACCATGATAAACTAACGCAAACTGGCAATGAATATTTTCGTTTAATTATTTGTTATGTTGTACGAGTTATATGTTATAATGTACGAGTATAATTACGAGTACGTCTAAAATAAATAAATTCTCAAAATTTGGTTTAAAAAATATTTAGATCATGGTTTGTTTAAACAAAATAATGTGATGGCTTCTACTCGGTTTATTTCACATAACAGAAACGTTTTCAGATGAATGTCAAATTACGTATGTATACTAATGTATGTATGTACATATGTATGTGTATGGTTGCATTAACATAAAACGAACGTAACTACCTTTTTTTGACAATCGATTTTTTTCAGAAATTATTTGTTTTTGTATTGAAATATGCGAAAAACGTGAATTTGAAAAATCGGGGTTAGAAACTTTCTAACAAGTATGTAGCTGCGTACATACATATGTACATGTGTTTATACTTATATATGTACATACATACATATGTATGTCCATACGAGTCTATTATAACTGGCCAGTTTTGGAGCCTTAGAACTGAAATGTAATCTGAGAAATATTCATAAAAAATAAGTCACCATTGCAGGGATCTTTTTTATCTGAAATTAAGATTTTACGACTTTCGAAGATTATTTTGAAACATTACCCTGCATAAATTCATCCTTAGCTGACATTTCCTCTTCAGCAAACGAAACCATTAGATATTGTGGAATATGCAGATAGTCCAAAACATCTGTGCTATAAATTGGACTAAGTTTCAAAGGATGAAAAACATACCCATATCATAAGACTACCTCCATAATTTTGTTGTGTGGTTATTATGTTAACAACGTTCAGTGACTTTTCCCAACGTTTACGTTTAATAACTTAACAAGTCGTCCTATTATTATTATTTACATATATAAAAACTTCTATGTTATTTAATATAAGAATAAACAAGCCACTTTATAAGAGACATTGAAAACACAACAAATCCTTATTTTTTGGCCTACCAAAATATTGTTTTCACATCAGAACCGAATAATTTTATTTTTAGATGTTTTGAAAAGTATAAAACGGATCATAGCCACACAAGTAATCGTTCTTATTATTTTTTCTAACACTATACTATATGTACATACATACATACATACATCTATGTACAATATATGTACATACATATTAAAAAATAAATCTGAAGAAAGTATAAAAATTTCCTACATATGTACATATATTTATTGTCCATCATGAAATGAAATGAATTCGCCTAAGAAAACTGCTTGTTTTGTAAAACTTAGCCAACTATTTCTTAAGCAAATATTGTTATTTATTTTATAGCATTTTATTATTTTGTAATAGTGTTGTTATTTAAAAATACCTAAATACTTGTTATTTATCCATATGCATCATTGAAATTATTTAAATGAATTTGCATATTTAATTTGTTTATCTAGACATGTTTTTCTTTTCATTTTTGTTTTCTATTTTCATTCTTTGGGACAAAGCAAACTTGATAACAATAAGCACAGGTGACTTATTTTTGTTGTAAATAAAAACAAAAATTAAGCTAGAAATAATTTAAATACAAAACAAACGTATACATAGATAACACTTGCAGACAGGTAGTTAGATACGTACTTACATACGTATGTATGTACGTAGGTAGGAAAATAAATAATTAAATACTTTATTCAACAAGTGCTTAATTACAATAATATTTGCTAAAATCTTAAAAACATACATTTGTATGTATTAACATACTATGTGCGTACATACTATGTACATATGTACACACATACATACATATGTATGTACCTACACTGGAAGAAATAAATTCTTTGAAAATAAATTCAAATTAATTAATTACGAAACAAAGCAGCACAACTTTACCTCAAAAGTATGTACATACATACATACATACATACATATGTACATATCTATTAAATGCTCTACTTGAATATGCTCATGGATTGTTTGTTTTCAGGGAAAATATTATGACGGTAAATCTCGAAAACATAAAATGCAAAATTCTGAGCATTCGAATCTTCACATATACACACATATATATATACATAAGTATGTATATATGTATGTATGCATTTATGAACATAAAAATTTGACAAAATGTCCTTAATAATAATAAGTGATGCAGAGATACGCCGTGAAAAACTATGCACGTGCTTTCAATCAGCGGCTTTTAAAAATATATGTATTTCGGTGCACAACAGCATGATACAATCAAATACATATGTACATACATATACATATGTACATATACATATGTATGTATTATGTATGTTTTCGAACTTCATTATTATCTTAACGAGTTCTTCTCTAAATTCTTAAAAAAATTGGAAATTTCCCATTGGGAATGGTAGCAGAAAAATTATAATTTTCAGTAATTTATTTCGCCTTAAGTAACAAATTTATACTAAATAAACATCTTTGAGGAACCTTGTGTAAAAGATTTATGAGATGGCCAAAGATATTATGTACATAAGTATGTATGTATGTATGTACATGCATTGCAAGATCGCGGCCAATAATCTTTTTTGCGTTTATAAAATTTAAGCATGTGAAACAAACATTTTTTAAATGCACAAAAAGAGATCAATGACTTCGTAATAAACGCAAATTTCATATTGCATTTACATATGTATACATATATATGTAGTATGCATGTACATATGTACATACATACATACATACATATTTAAATATGCAGTTTTACGTCCACAAGTCAGTATGTACAAACGCACACAGTCACATTATGGTTTTACTACGTCGACCAAAAATTTTTGGAACACAAAATACTTACATATGTATGTACATACATAGTATATGCATAGATACGTATGTACATATATATATGTGTGCGTGTGTATGTATGTATGTATGTATGTATGTACATTTGCACATACAAAGTATGTAAACATCTCAAATTTATCGAACAAGCCCTTGCATGCGTTTTCATTTACATATTTTACGCGAAAATATCATTTGAAGAAAACTCAATTCTATGTAGCAATTGCAATTTGCCAATAAAAATTTACACAGTTGCAATGTATGATTGCATACTATGTATGGACTTACATACATACATACATATGTATGTACGTCTAACATTCAATTTTGGTCAAAAGCATCATGTTACGAGTAATAAAAGTTAGGTTTTGTTTATGAGTGCATGTATGTATGTATATGCATATGGATGTATATGTATATAAATACGTACAAATATATACATACATATGTGTGTAAACGGATATGTACATAATTAGTATATGCTTAGAAATTTGCATATTTACACATACATACATACATACAAACATATGCAGTGACACCAACGTGACACGATTTTGTTGTATGAAAATTTTCCCTTGACTGGAAAATAAGTATGTACATATGTAAGTACATCTGAATTTTTGTATGTTTATAGGCTTTATTGATACTTCTACTTCTTTATGTTCCTTCATACATACATACATACATATGTACATACTTTTCTGCTTAAAGAGACAACCAACAAATTTTGAATTGCAAAATAACCAAAATTCTTGCGCCCGACGTACTACATACATACATATGTATGTATGTATGTACTTATAATCGGACAATACAAAATACATATGCAAATAAATTTTTAACAAAGCTTGCATAAATTTGTGTTCCGACACATACATACATACATACATACTTACATACATATGCTGCACACATAATAAATGCATACATAGTGCATACATATATACATATGTATGTATGTATGTATGTAAAGTTAATTAAAAAAGTACGAATGTTCGTAGGTCTCTTCTCATGTTTATTTTATTAACTGAGGCAAGCGTTATTACTCACGAGAAATGAATAAACGCATTAATTAATTATTCGATGACCACAAACTATTAAGTTGTTGTTGTTTACTTTCAAACAGAATTTTCTTTCATGTTCAGTAGCACGTAGTACAATCAAATATTTTCTTATAATGCGAAGCAACTACATACATACATACATGTACACCTCTACATATGCAGGTATAGTGACGAGGAAAATCCATGTCAACAGTTCTTTTCCTTTAAGAATTTTTGTGTCATTTTTATTGGTGAATGGAGAAAAAGTCGAAGAAATTGTAAAAGAGAAATAAAAGCAATGAAAAATTGTTTTTATTAAATATGTACTACGTTGATAAAATGCGTTGAGTGCGTAAAGACCTGTTATTAAGGGACGTTTTGAAAAAGGCAGAAGTAGAAAGTAAACGGGGTTTTAAAGATGGTTACTCTTTTCTGTTAGGAATTTTTTTGTGTGTACCTGCGCATTAATATCAACCGATATTAAATTGCGTATTAGATTTTTCCTCACGATTACTGTTGCTACAATACTTCAGTTTTTGTCACGTTCGTATTGAAGTATGTATGTATGTACATATGTATGTAAGTAATACATACATACATACATACACAGTTATGTATGTATGTGGACATATAAATATGTACATATGTATGTATGTATGTGTGTAAGTTATCCATTAACACTAAAATCTACTTACATAGTAGTACATACATACATACATACATATTTATTAAGTATGCACTTATACATACATACATACATACATACTTACATACATACATATATATATATATGTATAAATACTTAAAAGTTATTATACTCTAGTGAATAGATACACCACCCGCTCCCCTAAGACTAAGACTAATTTTTTTCCAAAATGCCACCTATTGTGGTTTTGAAGAGCAGAAAATGTACATACATACATATGTATGTATGTCTGTATGTACATATGTACATACATATGTATATAATTCGATCTATAGAATAACGCATGAAAAAAATTTCCCTATCGTACTAGGCACTGAGAAATTGTGGAAACGAATGTGCGATTAGACGTCCACTGTATTCCTAATACGTGCCTATAGAAAAATACGAATTTAGTATTAGAAATTTGTAAAACTTTGAATGCAAATTTTATTATTTTGTTTTATGTGTATATGTATGTATGTAAATACATATGTACATACATATGTATGTATGTATTTTGCTGAAAGTTTTTAAGTATATGTACATATAGACATACATATGTATGTATTTACACAGAATGTACATACATACATACATACATATATCAAAAAGGGGTGTGTCTGCTTGCTCTGGCGCAAACACTTGGACATTTCATGTAAAACATACAAATATATGTATGTATATATGTATGTATGTATGTACACATAACACAATTTTAAACAAGTTACTTTGTTTCAACTTTATAAAAAATGTATGCCAAAAATTTGGCCATATCATTAACTTTTATGTGTAAGATTTTAATATTATGTTCATAATATGTATGTATGTATGTACATATGTATGTGTGTAAGTATACCAATATTAATATAAGGAATAAATTAACTTAAACTGGTTCCTAAATTATATATGTACATACATACATAGTACATATGTTTCTTTGGGTTAAAGAGGCAATTGAGTAGTAAGGCCCTTTCTCGAAAAACCAACCTGACACTACATACATACATACCACTTTGATCATCCCTGTACTTCTCTAAGGCGCGGAAGCATGGACAGTATCGAAGGCGGATGAGGAAGTCCTTGGTATTTTCGAGAGTAAAGTTCTGCGTTCAATCTTCGGGTCTGTTTGCGTTGATGGTTTCAGAAGAAGAAGATTTAATCACGAACTGTACGGGTTGTACAGCGACATGAGCCTAACCAGGCGTCTACGGATCCAACGGCTAAGGTGGTTGGGCCATCTAGAGCGCATAGAAAATACTGCTCCGACCGGTAGAATCTTCGACTCCGAACGAGTGGGACAACGCAATAGAGGACGCCCACGGAACCGATGGCGCACAGAAGTGGAGAGGCATCTCAACCAACTTGGGATGCAAAATTGGAGGATGTTGGCTAAATATCGTGCCGGCTGGAAAAGCTTGTTGGTTGAGGCCCAGGTTCACCCCGGACTGTAGCGCCAAAGGAAGAAGAAGAAGACATACAGATATACATGCATATGTACGTGTGTAGTAGAAACACATGCATGAGCATTCATATGTACAGACCTACATATGTATATATGTATGTATGTTGTATGTATGTATATACATACATACGTATGTCTGTATATACATTTATGCATACATATGTGCATGCGTATGTACATCCATATGTACCATGTATGTACTATGTAATTGGTTAAGCATGTTTGAAGAATTAAACATAAAAACTTTAATTGTAAAGAAAAATTAAGATGAAAAAGAGTTCTTTAGATGCTCAAATTTTTGATAAACAGTAGCAAGCAGCAGATCACCATAAACCATGTGCTTCTTTCTGTTCATTTCAAATTATTAACCAAGAAAAAAAGTCCGCACTCATCAGTGAGCAGATGGCAAATTGAGAAGCCAAAAATGTTTAATGTCGCACTTAAAAATTCAAAATTGTTGTTTTTGTTCTTGGTGCTTATTGTGCCATTGACGCCTGCTGAGATATTGACACCAACAAGCACCGTCAGTCGATCTTTTTTTCTTTTAACGTCTATACACGCACACATATGTACACACATAGTATGTATGTATGTACATATGTACATACGTGTCTATGTGTGTGTGATTCTGGTTTTTGTTTTGCTACTTACCCATCTAGTATTCGACTCAAGAGTAAATATGTAGGTTTGTCTATATGTATGTGTGTATATTTTATTGCTTGTTTTTTGGCTGATGCAATATCTTCTAGAGAAATAAAATCGATTAAATTTGGTAGAAAACAAAATTATAAACCTAATAAAAATTTAAATTTATATAATGACATATTTTTTACAATTAAATACATACATAAGTATGGGCTTGCTGTTGAATTTAATCAGTAACAGGCAGTTTTGTACAATCATACATATGTACATACATACAGGCAGGGCCAAAAGACACCATGAGGTTCAAAACTTTAATAACTTACTTACCATTATTTGAAAAAATTAGAAACTTTTTAAAGCAATGGAATGGGTAACTGGGTGAATACAAAACAATTGGACGCACTAACATCTCCTTTAAAGTGGTGGCCTGCCACCCACTATAAAAATAAATATATGTATGTATGTATGTATGTAAGCATTTTTTAACACTGGTAAGAAACATGTTTGTAATCATGACTTTTGCCTGCCGCCTGTTGCTCTTCTCTTCCGCTTATTAATATGGAAAATTTCTTACGCATGAACTTCCATTCTGCTGACAGAGTGTATTACGTACATACATACATACTACATACATATGTATGTACATACCAAATGTATGTTACAAAGTATGTGATATGACCTAACAAGTTCCCCTTTAAGATTTTCATTTTCATCATTTGTTTATTCATAAAATGTTTCAATAAATATTTGTCTTTTAATAAAATAATCACATTTATAAATGCACGATCGCATGAATAACAAACTAACGTCACGTCTTTACGTCGGCAGCCAAATATACTATGTATGTGTGTATGTATGTAGTACATCAAGATATTCATACGAACAACATCCATGTGCAAGTGTGCATTCCGGTTTACAGCACATACCCCCACTACAGTGATTTAAAAAATTAATCAGCTGTATTCATTAAAAACTAAACATAAATTCGATGACATTTTAAATGCAAAAATTTTGTGCAGTAAAAAGTAGAAAAAAAATTTGAAGATTGTGAAAGCTTAAAATTTTTATAGGTCACTGTACTTAAACGTAATCGTCCTTTGCTTATGAATGTAAATATGTATGTACACATGTACATGTAAGGGATGTTTATAACTGAGAATTAAAGTCTTTACATTCAATTATAAATAGCACGTTCATTCATTTTCAAATCTTATTTTATTGGTTTATTGAGTGACGTCGATTGTTTTGTTTTTTATTCTTCTCATTGATCTTTCCTCTAATACACAAAGAAAAATGTATCTACCTACATACATACATACTTACTTAATTAGTTAAATGTGTATTTTTATATACATATGTATGTATGTATGAATGTATGTGAATACATATGTATGTGTATTCAGTTTAATCCATATTTTTTACTCGTACAATTCTTGCGAATGGTAATAATTTGAAAAATATTAATTTATTTTGTGATATTCTATAATTATTAAATCTTGGTTGCTTGCCGCTTTTGTTGCATGTATGTACTTGACTTTTTTCTATAGTTATCAATTTTTTTTTTTGATTCAGTGGCAGTGATGTCCCGCACAGCGGTGATATCTCATGCATGTAACAGTTTTCAAGCCTGATCAAAGTTCGCAAGAGACGCAAATGTAGGTACATATGTATGTATGTATGTCTTTATGAATATGTATGTATGTATGTATATATGAATATGTATGTATATATGAATATGTATGTATGTATGTATACATGTATGTATACATACATACATATTTACATGTAACATATTGTCATATAATTTCATAAAATATCTTGTATGTAACTAGCAAGGATAAAATTTCTCAAAAGAAACGAAAAACTTTAATATGAAGAATTATGTATATACTACATATGTATGTATTTATGTACGTACATGCATATGTATGAATGTACATATGTATGTATGTACATAAATTAAAAAGTTTTTAATTTAAGTTTAATTTGATCAAAACAATTATTGTTTGAAGAAAAATATCAGTTTTTTTTGTATCATGTACTTGCAGAGATCGATTTCGAATTGTTTATAGATTAAAGCACTTTTTCAAATCGTATGACGATATATAAGTATTTGTAAACAACACTCAACTCTTATATAATTCCATTAAGAATTCAAGCACTGCGCAGTAATTTAATTTCATATGTATTAACTTATTTCAAAGATAAATTATAAACAAAAATTTTAAAAACAAACAACTCTTTATTTAAAAAGAAATAAAAAAACCGAGAGCACTGAGGGTGAATGCAAACGGTTTTCACAGTTTAAATGTGTATGAGTTATTAAACCACGAAAGAAAGAAATAGGGTTAGTAATTGCGTGGCCATGTTAGTAATATTGTGCAAAATTGAGCAATTTTGACTCTGTTATGGCCACAATAAGAACATGTTTTGGGTCTTTGCAGATGAAACTAAACACATTAATGTGCCTTGGGGCACAATTTTAACCCGCAACATCATTTTCACCGGTCCTTTATATGTATAAATACGTATGGACGTATTTACTCAGGTATGTACATATGTTGATAATGAATTTTGTTTTTGGGGGTAACCTTGTTCTAATTTGGCCACTCTGCTTATTAGCAATAACAGAACGTGAAAACACAACAACAATAATTGTTATGAATGTATCTGAGAGAAGAAAGAGCATCAAGTAGTCGCAAACTTTTCACCGAGTATTTATCTACGTATACACATATACACACATATATATATATATATAGAGAGAGAGTGTTTCAGTGGGAGCGAGAGTTTCGTATATTCTGATACGTTCACAATTAATATAAATAGTGGGGGTCTGGTGTGTTCAGAACAACATTTCAGTTTTGATAAGCAAAAAAGTCGGTACTGGTACTATATAAGTTCGAGAGAAACGAAAGTGAAGCTAAAAGTGTAAGCAATTGAATTTAAAAAAATCGTTTTTTTAGACAAGTATCTGAAAAGAAAAGCACTACCTATTGCGAAATAAATAGTCTTTAGCTTCTTGAACCCATTATTAAAATACAAAGTGTAATCGAATATCAAAATAAATCTTAAAATGTCTGCTTCGCCTACTGCCCGTGTCGCCATGCATGCACCACAAAAAACCAAGAGGATTACCATTACGGATCCTATCCAAATGCCGGATGTTTATTCTTCTACACCCGGTGGAACATTGTATTCGACAACGCCTGGTGGTGAGTGTGAACCATGTTTAATTAATGTTTATAATCTATAAAGAACAGTTTGGTTCCTTCTTTTTAAATACATAAATTGTTAGGAAAGGTCAGTTACTTTTCGGCCGAATTTTTGTTTTATGAAAACAATAATTGAAAGTAAAAGTAACAGAAAATTGTGTGAAACTTTGGCTTAAAGAGTTTTTAAAGGAGAAATAAAAAAAATTCAATGTATATGATTATTGAAATCAGTGCAATAATTTTTCTTTTTAATTCAAAGAATTGCCTGAATTATTGGAAAAAAATGTTGAAACAATTTTGCAGTATGTTTGTACATACGAGTACATACTATTTACTTACATAAATAAAAAATTATCTTGTATTAAGTTTTGAGGGAAATTCTGAGGAAAAAATTCTAAAATCATGTAATCTTTGAAATGCGCAATTAACAGTTTAAATTAAAATTAAAGTTAAATTAAAACTTTACAGTTTCATTATTAATGCTTTCCTCAAAACTTTGTATGTAACTTCAAAATGCTGATGCAATTCCGAACAGAAATTGCTTGTTGGCCAAAATTGTGTGTGTGTGTGTGTGTGTGTACAATATAAATATGTATACTTTTTAACAAAAGACTTTGACTCGATTAATTATCAATGTTTTTACACAACCACACAATAAATTTTTATTTATTTTCACCTCAAATGATTCATTCGAAAAATTAAAAATGAAAACCCCAAATAACAAATCAAAGATAACAAAAAATCGAAAATGACCTTAACGATTTCTTCATTATGTATATCATCGGCTCTTCGAACCGAGAGCAACCCCCAATTGCCCAGATAAAATTGTTCGAATTTTATTATTATTTAAAATTATTATGAAAACACACATAAATTTCACTTACTCACCTTCTTCTGTTTTAATTTTTCAGGCACAAAATTGATTTATGAGCGCGCTTTTCTGAAAAACTTGCGCCAATCTCCTTTGTCGCAATCGCCACCCTCAAATATCCCAATCTGCTTGCTGAGAGGCACACCACGCACTCCCTTCCGCAAATGTGTGCCACCACCATCTGACTTGAGCAAAAAAGTGGAATCTTTGAAAATAGAAGAGCAAGAGCAATTTCAGTTGGAACTATAAATTTCTGCCCAAAGGATTTTATCATAAATTGTGCAATCAAAATTCCTGCCACTTAAAACTTATTTTTCAAGTCTCCAAAAACAAAACAAAAAACAAAAATACAAGCTATATCATCATTTAATTATTTTTAAGCTTTAAGAAGTAAAAAAAATTATGACAAATTTGAAAATACTTCGCTGAAAATTCCAAAACTGCCCGTTCAATTGCAAAAACAAATATGAAGACAGGAAATGCAGTTGAAGAACAATTATTAGTCTTGCTTTCTTTTCTAATATTTTTTTTTTTCAAAAATTTATATGTTTCTCATTATTGCATTTAGTTTTAAAATTTTGAATTTTTATAAAATTTTTGTATTTAATATTTTTTCAAATTTATTAATTTCTTGTAAAAAAATTGTTTAAATGATTTTTTTAGTCATCGGTCATATTGACTGCAAAAATTTTATAACATCAATTTTTTTGTTTGTGGAAAAATAAAATATTTTCCTAAATACATATGTACATATATTTTTTTCATATTTTAAAATATCATTGTCATAGTTTAAAACAAGGATTTTTTATAAAAAAAAATAAAAGCAAAAAAAAAACAAATAAAATGTATAGAAGTAAAAAAATAAATAAAATTTATAAAACTAATTAAAATTTATAAAAATAAATAAAATTAATACAAAAAAAAAATATATATATATTTTCCTTAAAGTATTTTTTTTTTTAATTTTATTTTAAAGAAATACAGCGTTCGAAGTTTGATATTTTTTGTCTTGGCTTTTCCACTTAAATTGTTATGGGACTTGATTGCTTTATGTGACAGTTTATAATTGTGTGCGTATTTCGAAACTTTTAATCAAGCTGCTTAAGAATGGCAAAACTCAAGGATTGTGTTTTTGGTATTGTTCGACTTTATTCTTATTATGTACAATAATACAAAACCACTTGCTATCTTTCCTTGACGGGTAATCGTATTTGAAGCTGTCACATTTAGAAATAACATGTTTAAAAACAAAATTCTACAAGCCCTAAGACTACCAAAACTATTTTTTAATTTGATTTATTCCATTTTCGGTTCAAATCCTTGCAAGTAATAACCAAACCGAAAATTTTTCCACAAAACATTAATTCTTTGATAAAAATTGAACTGAAATAAAAAAGGAAATTTAATTTTCAACGATTTTCATTTTAGAGTTTTTTGTTGAAATGTTTTTTTTTAATATAATCAAGTAGTTTTGTGAAACCATATACAGATTCGAAAGATATTTCTATTACTCTTGGACGATATATGTACATACATATGTATGTACATGGGCATACCTACACACATACATTCATATGTATGTATGTAAGTATGTATGTCCTCCTCCTTATAGTGAACGTTAATTTTAATTACTGCACAAGTAATAATTACAGATTGTGTATGTACATATGTAATTGCTGGCAATTTCTAAAATTCAGTACTTGCATAAATATGTATAGTACATATGTATACATATATCTACATACATACATGTATATACAAACATGCATACATATGTAAATAGTACGTATGATTGTATGTATGTACATACATATATTTGCATAAATTTTGCCGGCCGGGTAGTTTTAATAAATAAAATATATGTATGTATGTATGTATGTATCTATCAATTTATGTGCTGTGTATGATAGAAATATTGACTAACAGTAAAATCACAAACTACTGCGTAGTTTCTAAAATACACACATGCATACATATGTATGTAAGTATTTATGTATGTGGGTATCTTTATACATATTTTGCTATTTTGTTTTCAATCTTTTAATTGTAAATAAGTACATACTTAGATACATACACATGTATGTACATACTTACATCCACTCAAATGTATTGTACCGGCACACGCCCATATGTATGTACATACATACATACATACATACATAAGTGTTATAAATGTACATATGAATGTGTATGGCCACATCTTATAAATATAATGTGGTGAGCGTTCATAAAGATTTGAATAAAACTATTAGTGGTTGTGTTCAACAACCACAGCTACACACATACACATGTACCTACACACACATACATACATACATGCATAAATGGTGTGATAAGTATGTAAAGCAGTATCTTTTTAATTTACTGCGACATGCTGGCTTTTGTTTTTATTTACACACATTTACACTTACAGCCGCGCCATCCATTTGTATTATGTTGCTTAATAAGAGGGTAGCTTTTTCGGCGTTCAAAAAAACGGGAAACTATTTGGAGACAACAGCAAAGTTGGCTTAAAATCAAAATGGATTACTGAAAATTTCCATACATATGCATGTACGGAAAATGTTCAAGACGGACTTTTTTCTGCTCGTTCTTGGGAAAACAATAGGCACATCTGGGACTACCAGCAAACCAAAGATATTCGCAAAATAAAATAATGCGAGGAATATAGCGATTCGATCGGGGAAATGAAAGGGCTGCCAAGCCCCGCAAAACTAAATTATTGATTGCCAATACGGAAGGCAACCAACACCTACTGTTGCATTCGGCACTACCATTTTGTTAACTGTGTTATTTTAATGAACTGCATTATCATTTTTATACAGCCTTATAGTTCGGTCGCCATCCATGATCTTTGTATTTAAATAAAACAATGGTTTTTGTAATATTTTTAATTTATTTTTGTATGACAAATATTTTCTTCATTTTCTTAGTTACTAAAACATACATATTTGGAAAACGGATTCTTAAATGTATGTATAAACATGCTTACATACATACATACATACATATATACACTGATTTTTATAGATTTTTTACCCAAGCAGTTTTCAAACGTAACTCATTTTGACAAAATCATACTATTGTAAAAATAAAACGTTAACACACTCTGTGCACATGTATGTATATTGGTCGTACTATGAAATTGTCCTGATAAAGCAGTGGCATCAGCCAGCTAAATAAATTACGATGTCTGTGATTCAATATGTAAATTTATTGAATATTCTTATTATGAAATTGTACAAAACACCAGACTTATTTTGCAGCTCCGAATGTCAATGTTGACACAAGCGTTTGGAGCGACTCAAATTATATGTACAAGTTCACATTTAACCGTGTTTTCTCTTAACTTTTTGTACACTTAAACTGAAAAGTGGAACGCAAATAGTTTTGTTCGTCGTTTTAAGCGCTTGCGAACGCAAAACATTTCTTCTCCTATATAATATACAGAAAATATGCACAAAATTCATTTTTATATAGAAAATAAAAAACAATTTTATAAATAAGTCAATTGAACAAAAATATATTAAGATAAAATTATGTATGTATATGAATATTAAATATATAAAAAAAATATTAAACAACATTGCTTGGTTTTAAATTGGATGCAGGAACAAATTTTTCGTAAAAAAAATATTGGGAGAACATTTGAGGGGTTTCTTTCAATATATTCACATTTAAAAATTGATACAGCCATTATTTTGTTGATTTTGTTGTTTTATTAGTGAGTTTAATAGCTTTTATTATTAATTAAGTTTTTGTTAGTTTTATTTTATTTGTATTTTTCGTTACATTTAAAATAAATATGGCAATTTTATTATTGGTTTTAATTTGTTTTTTTTTTTTTTTTGCTCCGACAACATTCATTTATACAAAAAATAAACCAGACCCATATCCAGTGCTACGAATCTTTCTACTTCACTGCCACTTGCTGAGGATTTCGCTCAACAACAATAACAGCCATTTTTAAAGCATAATTTGAATTTTTACAATGAAAGTTTTGATATTTTTACATTAATTAATGTGGTCGTCTGAACTTTTTCTATAAATGATTGCTGGAGTAGATACAATATCTTAAATCCAATAAGTCGTAAGTAAACTTTTTTAAAAATGCAAAAAAAAAAACACTTGACAAAAACTCAAGGATTCCATTTTAAAATTGAAAAAATTTCGCGTCCGTAAAAGAGAAATTGTTTTTCGAAAAACATTTAATTAAGACCTTTTGGATTTTAGACAAACAAATTATTAATACATTTTCGTTTATTAGGCGTCATAAAGTTTAATGAAAACTGTCGACAATTTGTCCTAACTAAAGTTTTTTTAGGCAATAATTTTGCATTTTGTATTTGAACAAATTGTTGAACATTTTCCACACCGTTGCGATCTTTTATAACTGTTTTTATATTTAAACTGTTTAAACAGCAATGGAAGAACGAACTTGTGCAATTGAATTAAAAAAAGGAAAGAAAGAAAAACTAATTTCGATAATTATTAACTTGGACAAACATTTTTCAGCTATTGCAGTAGTCAAAAGTATTGAAACTAAACACATACATATATATTTAAAACGCGATTTGTTCACATAAGTTTGAACACAACAACATGTACTTAAAATTTTGTGTAGTCCAGCATAGTTGAAAATCATTGTGAACTGTACTAATGTCCATTGGCTTGGTGGTGTTGAATTTTCGTTTATACTCGTATCAAGTATTTTTCTACAGACTTTCGCTTTTATGTATAAAAATAAATATTGGCTTTTATACGCTTTATAAACAAAATCTATATAAAAAATTAAATTGCAGTATGTGTATCCAAAAATAATACAGAAAACGGGCCGTTTGTGTGGACCGCCACATCCTTTTTGAGATTTAAATATACTGAGTCCTTTTTTATTTCAAGTGTAACAATTAGAACTTCTAGTGAAATTAAAAAGTCTCAGTTTTACTTCAAACATAACATGGAAGTTGCTCATTATAAAAAACCCACTTAAGTATTTTGAGCACTAAACAATTGTTTGTAGTATTTGCCAGCGTATAGCCAGCCAGCCTGTTATTTAAATACATAAGTTTTTATTTGGTTATTTTTATTTTGTTAAATTCGAGAGTTTGTTTATAAGCTTATGGTCACGCATTTCATCAAATACCAAAATATCAAATACAAATTTCTTAGATGTTGTATGAATTCACAAGATGCCCTTCGTACTGTAAACAGCAAATGTTTGAAAGCTTTGTGGCTTCTATGTATCGCACTACTGGGGAATTCAATGGCTTCGCGCAATAAAGAACATGCCAATACAAAAAAAAAAAAATTATGAGTACTGAAACATACGTACAACTAAGTTAGTTATTTTGTATTCGAAAGTCTGTACGGAAAAATAAAATATAGTATATTGTGGAGAATAGGAAGAATAAAACAAAATAAAATCACATGTAATTTTCATTACAATGACAGAACTCTGTATGCATCCCATGTAGGGGAAAAAAACTATAGTGCAAAACCAAGCCTATGATAAATGACTTCTAAAGTTGCTTTGTTGTTATCTAGTTCCGAAAACAATAAAATATTTTGTTTCAAATATAGAAAAAAAAATAGAAAGAAAATTTTGAGAGGCGAAAAATGTGTTAATTATAAACAATAAAAACTTTTACTGGAAAAAAGCACATATTCTTGCCCGCCTTCATTGTGTGTGGGTGGCGATAAGTCCGATAAAACCTATGACCTACATTAAAGATTAGCGTCGTTTTTCTTAAATCTATTACAACTCTTTGTACTTGTCGCGTATATGCATATGTATGTATGTAGTTTTGAATCTAATATTTAACTATTTCTTTCCTTCAATTCAATAGGCGGGTTTTTATAAAATCTGCCTGTAGACTATTAAGTGAATCAAACATTTAAGTAAATAATAAAAAATAAAAATAATAATAAGTTGTTTGCACGGCACAGTTTTCAACATATGAATTTAAATTATATTAAACATCATATAACATATATGTATTATATCAAATATTTTTAAAAATAATGAACAAAAGATTAAACAAATACGTTTCTTTTTAGTTGATAATAATTTGGTGGCTTAAAAGAGTTGTCGGTCATGTGAAGTTCGAGAAAACATATTTGTACCTATTTTAATTCCTGCTTTCAAATTTGTTTTTAAACTGTTTATTCAAGTTTATTGCCTTAATTTATTACAATAACAAAAATCCGTTTAGAATTTTGTGCAAATACCTTTTTTTAACTTAACAACAAGCAACTTCGAAGCTTTGCATTTGTTGTGGTGCAAAGCACATTTGGATAATATTATGGATGGTTGCTAAGTTGTTTCTACTAAATTGATAAGGCAGGCACCACAATGATAATGCCGATCTCAATATGGCTTCACTGAATTCTAGTTGCTTTTTGTAATCGAAAGCTTTCCTTTCTCGTCTTTTAAAGCCAAGTTGGATCGACCGTATAATTATACTTAGGACAAGAACAATATGCAAAACTTTGGTCTTGCTTAGTATCACATGCGAAAGTTTCGATATCCGTGAACTGGCACTTATTGATTGCTTTTATATGCATGAAAAAAAAGAAAACCTAATGGAAGTTCTTCTGTAATTATCAGAAAGTTAGTTTTACTTGAAAAAAAATTGTTCCTACCAGTTATTCAAAGAAAAAATTCTTATGAGAAGAGATCAATAGGAAATCAAAATAACTTTTCACAACTCTTTTAAACAAACCAAAAAAAAAATAAATAAATATCAGGGAAATGATTTCAATCTGGAAAGTAGCAAGTAATTAATTTCGTTCAGTTTTAACTTTATATTTTCATTGCCTAAACAATTGTACAAACAGTTTTAAAAGTATTTGTTTTATTTTTTGTTTAGTTCATTTTTTTCTTCAATAGCCAGACACTTTCATTTTGTAATATAATTTAGGACCAGAATTTACAGTATATGATGAACTGTTGCTGTAGATTAGTTTAAATGCATTTTCCTTAAACTTTTAATTAACAAGTAATTGTGAATTTAGGCCCAAGTTTGTTAAAGGTTTGTTTATAGTTTTACTTTTTTTTAAGACATTGTTTTGTTTTTTTATGAACTTTTTTAGTAATAAATTAAGCCAACATTTAATCTTTTTATCATTTGTTATTACAATTAGTAATTTATTAATTTTCTTGCTTTAACGATTCTGTTTTAGTTGATTTGTTATCATTAATAGTTTTCTTTTGTGTTATTAAATATTATTATTTCCTTTTTTGAGTTTTTGTTCTCATAGTTTTTACATATTGCATATTTTACATAAAAAATATATAACCGATGTATAAATAAAATTGTATTGTTCCAGTTTATTACATTTTCTTTTCTTTTGTTATATGAATTTTAATAATAAAAATATATTTGATAACTTAATTACTAATTGCACGTTATTTAAATCTATTACAAATTTGTTTCCATTTTATTTTTATTTATTTCTTTTTGTATGCACTTCGATTATGTGTATTTTTTTTTCTTTGCAGAATTTTCACAATAAAAAAAGAAAAATAATTCTAAATAACATAAATGTAGTTTTAAAATGTAATATTTACAAAAATAAAAAAATTACATACGAAATATAAACATGAAAGTACATTAAGAATAGTTGTTATTGGTATATTTAAATAACCGGTTGGTGCCTGTACACGATTACATGTATATACATACATATGTTCTGTCCGATCTCAGAAATTTGCTTCATAACCTCGAACGTTAATCGACGACATTTTTTTTAAGATATTCCCATTGAAAAAAGCCTATATTTCAAGTGCATAGAATGATTTAAAAGTGGCTTAAATGGTAGAGATATTTTGCTGAAATATTCAACTCTCTCAAAACAAAAAGAACTCATGTTTTAGTCAGCACTTAAATTTGAACACTAACTCTGAATATATCTCTTTATGACCAGCCGCACACACATCAGATATAACAAACAAGGACTGGACTGTTCGCTACTGTGAAAACGGTTAAAGGGACAAAATAATGTAGCATTTAGAATGGTTTAAGCAAACTACTTTTCAAGTTATTTCATTGGCCAAACAACTCCGAAGTTTTCGTTTATAATTTTTTCATTAATTAATGCAACATTTAAAATGGAAATTCACATACAGCTGTACATACATATTCCGATAACAACATGTCTACACAATGACAGAATGAAAAAAATAAAAATAAAAATAAAAAATCTCTTAAAACATGACATCTTAACTAAATACATACATAGATAAATAGGATATGAATATAAAAAGTAAGGTAATTATGTTGTTTAAGAAGACGAAGTAGTTTTTAATTAATTACTTAATATGTTTTTGTTTTTCGCATAACATGATTTACTACACATACACAATAAAAACTTATAACTTAGTAAGATAACATAACTTAATAGTTTTAATAGTAATTTAACATGAATTTTAAAACAATCAGGACAAAAAATGTATATATAATAATATATTTATGTATATGCAGAAAAAGAACAACCATGATACAACATACGAGTAGTAAATGCATCATGTTGAATTTACATTTTTGTTAAACAGAAGCTTGTTTTATTTCGTTTTGCCATCGTCCCATTTTAATTAAAAAAGAATGAATTCTTGAATTCGAATTATTGTCATTCGAACAACGAAATTGATAAATTAAGCAGAAACTATTTTACAACCACGGGAAATGTGTAGTGGTGAAGAAACAAATGCAAAGCAACATGTTTTCAGATTAGAAATTAACAGTTTGTTTAAAAAATCTAATTTTATTGCAATGTGAATAATGAAGAATTAGCTTTTATTCAAGTTGTATTAAAACTTTAAAAATAAAACGACGACAAAACTTAAAACTTGCACAGCAAGGCCTCTCTATCGTATCGAGTTTTTGCCGCCGAAGCCTCAGATATCGGAATGAAGACTTAATCAAGGAGCAAAACCATACAATATGACCTCTATTTCGGTTGGTTTGGAAGCTGGTTGAACGCACTATCAAGTGGCAGAGCTGTTAAGACGATAGAAACATATTTGTTCGTTGACGTCCTAATTTTTTTTATTATCATTCTGCACGCGAATAGCAAAGAAAACAAGAGATTTTGCAAAAATGTAAACCAATATCGTTCAATATGATAATTGTCTTTTTCCGTGTGTATTTCTGAATACATTTTATGTGTCTGCGTAATAATTATTGTATTGATTAAAATATTTAACATTTCATCGCTTTTCACACCATGTTCACTTAATATATCACGCAATATGCACCTACATACAATATTTTGTTTTCGTTTTTTCTTTGCCTTACTTTAAAAGAAAGCAACAATCACTTATTTTAGCTTTATATTTCAATGTTTAGTTTTTGGATTTTATTTGAAATTCACAAAAGTAAAGTATATGTATGTTTTTGAAGTCTTAACGGCAAAATAATATTATTTAAACATATAGAAATCACCACATATCGTATGTAAAAAAAAGTAAAAAACTAAAAGATATCAACTTTGCTTAAGAATAATTCTTTTAAAGAACAAATTCAGTTTTTAATAGATTTCTTTTCTTTTATGATAAATGAAAACAAAGTGAAACTGGTTACAGGGAGTAGAAAAAAAATTATACGTACAAAAACAACAGCCAGCTGTAGCTTTTATTAAAACAGATTTATTTCTTTTTGTTATTTCTCTCAAGCACCACTTATTAAAATGTGATTTCTTTCTTTGTTTTCATTTTTATTTCCGATTACAAAAACTTGAACTTACCCAATAGAAAATCCATTAGATAGTTTTAAACTTATATCTATTGTTTACAACTACTATAGATTGCTGCCTGGATAGCTGCTAGCGCCACCACCAATAACGCTATCACTGCCTCCTGCAGCACACGTGCTGGTGCCAAAGGAATGTGCTTGAGTAGTTGCGGCTATGGGTGGTGTCTGACTAGCTGCCATATCGTTAACAGACATTAATGAAGAAGCTCCGGTCACTGCTATCGGTGCTGAGGTGGGCATTTGTGGTGCTGTCGGCAGCATCATGTGTTCCTGTAATTGTTGTTCCAACTCCTGTTGTTTACGTTCTAATTCCATTTGTTCTTTCAATTGTTGCGTAATAAGTTCTTTGTTTTGATGCCAATACATAACAGGTATGCTCAAAGTAGTTGTTAAAGTATCGTTGTGCTCTTCCAGTGAATTGGTGGCATAGTGTTCCACCAATTTTTTGAGGGTGTGATAAATGTTATAGGGTGCCGCAAAGCCATAACCACTTTCCGTTTTATAAATAATACAGTGGTTAATACAGTCTTTGCAGACAATCGACAAAGCGTAATGACCCACAGGACGGGCACGTATTAAAAAAGTACCAGTGGGTGCGCCACACAATAGTTCCTCGGCATCATGCCGCGATATATCTTGTAAAAACCACATGGACTCGTCGTTGTGCGGTTGTTTTGAAACATTTTCATAACGCTGTTGCCAGGCCTCGAAGCCCATTTCGATCAATTCCTTAATATCTTCGTCGTTTATGGAAAATTCTTTGAGACGTCTGAAAAAAATTTAAAATTTATTTTAAATAGTTTTTTTTTTAAAAACTTAAACCAATTTTTTTCTTTTTGATTATATAGTTGTATTAAGAGATAAAATATATTCGCGATCTATTAAATAATAGTTTAGAACTACAGATTTTTATTATTAAAGAATTATTAGAATTATAATAAATTTTATAAAACAAAACTTACATATGAGAAAATTCCAAGAAGAAAATATTTGGCTTATTAATTTTTATGTAACGAATTCTTTTCGAAATAAAATTTTCCCATATTGCATCATCGTTGCCGTATTGCTAACGGTCGCTCTTGACATACACAGAAACCGTTGGCTTGCGATTTTAGTAGTACGCCAGTTTAGAGCCATTAATGAGACTAATTGGCGGGATCTATATATAAATATTTTATATTCATTTAAAACAGGAGAAATTGTTAACCTTTTTTCCTTGTTTCCTTATATAAATAATTTAACGTAACACTCAAAACTTTTTTACAGTGAGAGGAATTTTTCAACTCCAATAACAAAAACTATTTATTCACAAAGATTTTAATTTGCAACATATTTCCTTTTCCTTAAAGGAAGATTAATAAATATTTTTGCTTGTTCAAAAAAAAAACACTAATTTCAATTAATTTTTTAAAAATCTCTGCTTGGATTTCGATTACACGAAGAGAATAGAAATAATAGAAACAAATACAATTGGATACAAATCCAATAATTTTTACATTGGGAAAAAATATTTTCCAAGGGCAGAAATGTGTAATAACATAAATTTATTTATTAACCTATTTAAACTTTAAAATATGTAAATCAAATATTTTAAATTACTTTCAATTCTGCTTCAATCAATTTGATATACATATGATGTATGTATTTATGCAATATTTATGTACATATGTATATGTATGTATGTAGATGTTGATACTTAGATATGTAGATATCTACATATGTATGTATGTATATCTTGCCGATAGTTTTGATTTGGCGGGTTATTTTTCGTGTAGACATGGACGAAGTAAATTATGTTAGTAACGTCGAAAAGTATTTACGTGTTTTAGGTACTCTTTGCGAACTAAAAATGCGAAATCTTCCACGATATTTTCAAATAACAGCTAACATTTTGCAAGCTTGTGAAATTACAAAATTTATACATATGTAGTTGCTTTTGACACGCGACGCTCTTATAAGAAGAAGAAGTGCTCTTAACTTCTCACGATACATGTGCACTTTTTTCATTTGTTATACTCACATTGCTGTATAGTTAAATTATCGAAATAAAATAAATTGACTGGCAGTGAGTGGTGATTGACGAAGTTTTCTAACACCGTTTCCGATATATCAACTGAACCGTTGACCAACTCTAATTAAAACATGCAAAGTTTTTGATCACAGCAAGAAGGCAGCAGCAGACCTTTTTTTGCTTTGTTTAAAATCGTGATTTGTTGCAAAAATTGTTTAAGTGATCACATGAATTACACCACTACCATATATTACACGCTAATGTATTGTTCTTTTTTTTTTTAGTTGTTTCTTTTAAAGAATAGAAACACTAAATCATCGTCCGATGATTATTTAATTCTTAGATAAATGCAACAGAAAATATAGAAAACTTTTTGTAAAAAACATAAGAAACCAACTGAAGAGTACGAGGTGGTTTCGGTGTATTAAACGCTGCATTTAGTATGCAGTTTTAAACGTTCTGTCAGCCTGTCAGCGAGTCATTCAATAAAAACTAAATAAATAACAAACTGGCGATTACTCTTGGTAACACAAAATTTGCAATTGGCGAAGCAGCTAAAATAGAAGAAAACACATAGCGTGTGTGTGTGTGTGTGTGTGTGTGTGTACATGTGTATAGCCAAACATGCGAACAAACAAACACACGAAAGACAAAAAACGTATGAACATACAGATGTGCATATAAAATTCAACCAACAACGACGACCGACAGTCTAAGTTGCAAATTTCTATTCTGTTTCTCTTCCCTGCTGCAGCCGTCATCGAATTAATTCCTAAAGTATGAACTTGCTGCTGCTATTACTCATATGTACACATGCACATGTAGTATTCATTCGGTTACTGCAGAAAAATTAGTGTTTGTTTTTATTATTGTTGTTTGTTATTGCTATTCGTTTCGATCAAAGTGGAATTAGAAATTGATCGACAGAATTATATATTTTATTATTTATGTGCAAAGAAACAAAAACAAATTTTTAATAAGAACTTTTTTTTATATAATTGTTTGTTATTCTTGTCTATATACATATATAAACAACACTATACAACAAAAACTAAATACATACATATGTATGTACGTTCTTACTCGTATGTACTTTTCAAAAAAAAAATGTTACTAAAACTTAAAAAAAATTGAGCCCGTAATAAATAAGCATTTTTGAAACTCCGTCGCCAGGCACTTGTCTTTTTGTAAACGTTTGAATTTGTTATCTAGTGTAAATTTCTGTTTATGGAACTTTTCCATAGGAGGCCTGTCGCTTTGGCAAAATTTACGAATACCAGTATTAATGATAGTACTTTCATATCAATTTTTAATAGGCACCTACATACATACATACATATGTGCATATATTTGAAAATATGGATGTTATCCAAAAGGAAAAATAAGCGAATTTCGATAAAACGGGACAAGAGTATGAAAAATTCAATTTTCAATGCAATTAATATATCAGCGTTATTAAAGATTTTTTTGAAAGATGCCATAGAAAGCGGCAGATTTACAAAAGAGTTCAAAAGTTACGATTGCAACACATTTGCATCTTGCAAGCATTTCACAGAAATGTTTGGTTGATTGGTGTAGAAAATATGTATGTATGTATGTACATAAGTATTTGTATTAATGCGTATGTATGTACATTGTAATTTTTTTTTTAATTCAATTCACTGCACTATTTTAGGAAAGAAATAGCAGCAATTATTCATACATATGTATGTATGTATGTATGTATATGTGTATGCTTAGAATATACTAAGAGCTAGTTGTTGCTAAAGTGACTCACCAATTTTTAGTACCAACCATACGGAATATATCAAAATTAAAGTCAAACGAACAAATACATCAAACCGTCACCTTCAAAAATTCAGTCGAAAAAGCGCGCACACAAGTGGAAAAAATAAGCGTTCACCAATTTTGTACGAGTGTATAAGAAAATAATTCTGAATTTAATTGCTTTTATATATATACATATGTATGTATGTAGGTACTTATTTTTTGATTTTGTTTTTTTTTTTTTTTGTTTTAAAAAGAAATTCTGTACAAAACGTTTTGGTTTTAGCTAGACAGAACGACGACAAAAGTTACAGTTTTTTTTTGGCTTTTGACTGATTGCTGTATTTGTGCAATTTTATTATCTCATTTCAAGAAGTTGTTGATGGTGGTTTTGCTGGTGTATTGGTTTGCGGTGCTGATGGTGCTAGTGCTGGTGCTGGTGCTTGTGCTGGTCGTGACTTCAGTTTTGTGGCTGTAATCGTGTGGTGGTGGTCTGATAAAAATATTTCAGCAAATATTTATTCCTATGTATGTATGTATGTATGTAAAATATGTATATATGTACATATGTATGTTCTGGTGTATGTAATAAATATTATATTTAATAAATTGCGAAAGTAAAATTGCGAGAAAATCGTACAGAAGTTTTCTTTTTGTAATTGATTTAAGGTTGGCAAAATCCTAAGTCATATTAACAACTCTACGTAAAAGAATTATGGCCAGTAAGTTGTCAACAACAATTGAATGTTTTTAGCCGACTATATTTATTGTTTAAGGCTACAATGAGTCCAAATATCTATTAAAATTAGATCATTTTTGTCAGCGGCGAGTTGTTGTGGTGACGATGGCGCGTCATGGAATACGGGGCATGTGCTTTAGATCAGACAAATACATAATATAATAACATAATAGATAAATTAACTAATTAATTTTTATAAAAAATAAAGCAAATAGGACCAAAAGGAAATCGTTTTCTATTTAAGTTTATTAAATACGCACACATCTAACAGCTGATCCAGAAAGCTTTTATTTTTTACAGAATCCTTTCGATTGTATTCCTACTTAAGACTATATGACTTTCCAGTTTCAATAAATAAGATTATGTGGCTTTCGATTGTAAAACAATTCTCTGCTTTGGAAAATTCTTTTCAGTTAAATAAGTTATATTTTAAAACCGTTAATTTTCAAACATAAATATTTAATATTAAGAAGTGCAGTAAAAAAAATTTAAGTAAAGTTTAATAAACTTTTTTTAAATTCTCAAATAATTTTTACTAACAAACGAATATCAGTGTTTTTATATATTAGTTCGACTAAATCGGTTGGGTTAATTGGTTTCGAAACCAAATACGTAATAGCTTTTTCTCTCACAAATTTTAGGAATGTTTTTTACGTTTTTTACGCTTGGTAATTGTTTTCGAACCAATAGAACGAATGAAAAATGTATTACGATATGTAAAACGCAGGCAATATCGTAGATATAAAAAAATATCAAAACAAAAGTCTGCTGTTTCAATTTGTTTACAATATCAATTAAAATGTCGTTCACGCTCTGCAGTATATTTCTAAATATACCACGATAGTTCTTAAGACATACATACATACATATCTGTACATTTTTCAACCAAAAGAACAACATTAATAAACTTTTTAATTTGATTATAAAAATATGAGAAACGACTTGAAAAGTATGTTTTATATCTTTTTATCTTTAAAAAATAACTAAATTAACACCTCTTTTTGAAATTCAGTGTAACACACACATATATTGTAGCATTTTCATATTATTTAGCAAATTACTTGATAGCATGTAAAATGGATTTGTATTAAATAAAAATTGATAATGACATCACGTTGAAACGTTTAATTGTTTGATAAACCGTAAAAAAAAAGTTGATGCCTTGTTAGTGGAAAAAAATATTAAATGGCTTATAATAAATTAAAAGATATTTAATAATCGTTTTAATTATTTTTACTATCTTAAAAAATTGATTTCGCTTTATCTACAGCCTGTCTAACTTTTCATTGTCTAATTATGAAATATTAATGAGAAAAAATAGCGGCTTTCAAGCTTCAACTTATATTTACAACTGTTTTATATTTATACCAATTTTTACCACACGACAATATGTATGTACATACATATATGTATATATTTTTTTTTTGCATCTACATACATGTTAACCGGTTTCCAAACCTGCTTTTATATATCACAGAATTTGAAAGCAAAACATTTATTCGAAATATTGGTTTCAATTCATTTGTTTTTGTGAAATTTCCAATCATTTCTGCAACATGTGAAATAAGTTCTTGCATAGACGAATTGAGAAAACTTTTATAATTTCTTAACTTGATCATTAAGAAAAGACGGCAATAATCTTAAATTCTTCTCCATCTCCATGCCAGTGTCTCAGAAAAAAAAATACAAAAATCTTGTGAAAAAAACACCCAAATGATTGTAAAAAATTTTGTATTTGTACCAAAAAAAAAAAAAAACAAACAATTGTTTGCTCAAAGGATCGTTATATTTTAATGACTCCTTTAGAAATTTTTATTATTTCCCCATAGCTGCATACAAATTTCTGTTAAAGGCTTGCTTATCAGACAACATTAATATGTATGACTTACATACGATTTTAATATTTCAAACGTGATTGGTTAAGCAATCTCGCAAAATTGTTTATTGGCACATGTGTGTATATACTTACATATATATATAATTGCAACAGATATTCATTCTCAAGTGGAAACCGCGTAGATTGCACAATTACATTAAACGTCATTTATAATCAATTTCATTTGCAAGCACTGAAGTTAAAATTAATAAATAATAACAACAACAACAAAAGACAAAGGGAGCTTCAATAGGAAAGGCGAACAAAGACCTTATTTGATTAATCATTAATTGATGAACAAAAATTTGTCAGAAAAAAAAAGGTAAAAGGTGATTATGAGAAATAGACAAAAAAAGAGTTTGATATCAGGCGTTGAAAATTTTTTTTATATACATACATATTTCAAAATGCACTCGAACAAATCAAAATCATAGTCGTACAATTTTAAAGATACGTATGTATGTATGTATGTATATAATAAAATTTATTTATATAAAAGGTGTTTTTTAAAGAGGTATAGAACTTTGAAATGGAATAAAACGGAGATAAATTTTACAAATTGCCATGAATTTTATTTTATTCGAAAGATAATATTCTAGCATTATAATTTAAATATGACCGGGGGCATATGAAGGCCACGGCTGGCTAATCTGAAGTTCGAATTTTCGATGATTTTTTCCAATATTTGTGGCCGTATATCGGCAATAAAACGGCGAATGTGATCCTCTAAGTGGTCAATCGTTTCGGGCTAATCGGCGTAGACTAGAAGATAGAAAATATTTTAGCGGCATTAAATCGCACGATTTTGGACACGTTTTATAATTAATCGAATTAATTGATGGACGATAATTTTGACGGATGATGATTTTCAAAATAAATTTGCACAGTTTGGAAGCCTTGTTCAGGCGTCAGTCTGTCTATTCATGTTGAAATGCCAAACCAAACTAAACATAAATCACTTGGCAGCTGACAAAATACCAACTTAAAGTTGTATACCTGTATAAAAAAACACCCTTTACATACATATACATACGTATGTATGTATATGCATGTATTTTTAATTCATTGATTAATTTTGTACTTTAGCTAACTCTATTAAAAATACGTTAAAATGTGGTTACTAATTATAACGAATGAATAAAATGAAACATATATTTTTCTTTTAATTCAATGTTAAGTGTATTATAATTATAATAAGATAAAATAAATCTTAAATCTTAGTGCGCCAATCAACAAACTGTTTGGTAACAACAACAGTGAATGTACTGAGTTTGAAATGTGGCAGAGAGAAGAACGCCATGAAACCGGAAATATTTGTTCATTATAAAATGCCGTTTTTAATTTAACCATTTCAACTAACCACATGACAATACAGTCTAACAATATACCATGCAATTAGTTATTACATTATTATTTTAGAGTATTTTTTTGGTAAAGTAATTAATTCAATAATGTTTAATTGTCTTCAATTTTTAACACTTTCAAAAAATAATGATGTATGTACATATATGGAAAGTGTAAACATATAGTGTTTTTTTGAATACCTGAACATTAAAATTTATATCGTTTGGCATTGAAGAAATTTGAACAGTATATTGTAGATTCTAAGCTGTTACGCCACTCATCGGTACTCATTGGCCTAGTGATGTATGTACATACATACTTATGTATATAAGTAACTTGTTACGACAAACGTATCAGCGGGATATACGCTTCACATTAGACTGACTAATTCTAATTTCTGAGCATTTTTATTGTTCGTTTGTTTTTAACGCTGGAAAATTGTCTTTTTAGCTTTTGTTTGTCTTCTCCGAGGTAATAAAATAAGCGAATCACATGTTATTTTTATTGTCCGTGCAGATTTCTTCATTTGTGAAAGAAATTTAATGAGCTTTAACAAAATATATAATATGTTGTGTGTTCCTTTATATACATATAAAAATCTATGCAGAAGTATTTTTTTGTCTATTTCTAATCTTAGATGTATTCTTATATTTTTTTATCAAGAAAATAATAAATTAGAAGTACTCGTGATTTGGAACCACGCCAGGTGCAAAGTGGTTCTAATTTCCGACCTCCTCAACTGTAATAGAAAATTTTAAATCTTTTCTTCACTTTTGTACTTATCCTACTTTATTTCTTGTATTTAATTATTTTGATTCTGACTTGTTGACATTTTTGAATTGCTGCAGCTGCAACATAATCTAAGATATATTTTTGTTATTTTCTTACAAACAAAATTTAACAATATTTATTCAATATATTCTTTCCTTTTAGAAAACATAATACAAAAAAATTTTTTATAAAAAAAAACACAAAGATATAGAGCTTTTGTACTTTTTTCTTTATAAAATCATAGCAAATGTTTTTGATTTACTCAGTACTAAATTTATAAATTATTGTTTCACTGAAATTAGTAATTAAGTTAATTAACTAAAAAAAAAAACAAACCCTGCACTAAAATTAACACACTTTCACATACTTATAGAAAATTACTTATCATTTTTTATCTAACAGTTATCTAATAATTTGTGGATTTAATACAAACATTCAACGCACATTAAAAAAAACAGAATAGTTATCGCGATTTAACTACTTATTCTTGCCTTTTTACAAATATTTGCTTTTTACCTGATTTATTGTCCAAAATTTAATGATAAAATTGTGTGCGAGTATTTAAACTTTTTTATTAGACATACTGGCAGACGAGAAATTAAAGTAAAATAAAAACTTGATTTATATTATTATATGACCTTGTTGCCAAGAGAGAGAGACGAAAAGGAAAACATTTAATTAGCAAAAATCTTATCTTACTTTAAAGTGACACATTCAAGTCGCTTGTTTAATACATACATAAATTAAAATTACTAAAATTTTATTTTAAATTATAGCAATTGCAGCGTCTACGGCACGCTGATGGAAAAATATTTTTATGCCGCTAATTTATATTTTTCCCACAAAAACATTTTAGGGTAAACATTTTTCGAATTTTATAGAAATTGAAAAGATCTATTATTTTTTCTAATAATTATCATTTCATCGCTATAATTAAGAACAGCTACACAAATGAATTAAATAACTACTAGGAAATATATCTTTAAAGTCATTGCCATTAAATAACATCTTTCCATACGAGTATAAAATATACTCATTATGAGACTCTCCAACCAGTAACTAAAAAACTTGGCTGCGCGCAATGGCAAAAAGGTAAAACGTTAATGTTTATATTTTCGATCAGAGCAAAAACTATCCCTTAGTTTTTAAAACTGAATTTAAAACAAGTCTTTTTTTATTATCCCATTTCTACAACTATTTCAAAGTTACTTCTGTTTAATTTTCTTGTATTTATTTTGTAATCACAAAAACAGGCTTCTAAATTTTCGGCGTTTTGAAAACACATAGGAGACGAAGAATCTAAATAGCGACGACACAAATTGAGAAATGTGTGAGTCTTTATTTCCGCACAAATTCGGTGACAGAAAGCTAATTGTTGTTTTATTTCAAAGCTGCCTACTCTGTTGGCTAGAATTGGGTGAATATTAGCTATTTATTAATTAAACAATTGTTTATTTGTACAGCCTTCTTTAGTTTGCTTTTATGTGTAAAGTTTTTTAAACTCTTCAAATTAAATTAATGAAGACCCATCCAGGTATTTATTATATAATTAAACATCGGAGTAATTTTTCTAATTTCTAATTTATTTAAGCAATAAATTTTAAGATATACAGTTTTTAACATTGAAATAAAATGAAATTTCGATTAGATGACATTTAATTTAATAAAAGTATGTCTAGTTGAAATCAAGCACGTAAACTGCGAAACACAAAATGTTGGATATTTTTGGATATAAAATATGTAAAATTGTGATATTTACATCCAGTTCCTACGTTTTATGGACTAAGTTTCTCTAGATATAAATGCAATACTCCAATCGAGTAATAAGCTTAGAGCTTTATTATGGAAAATTGTCAATCATTTAAAAAAATTTAATAATGTCAGGTTGTAGATTCTGAAACAAGCATTTTTCTGGGTTTTTTCTGGGTGTGTCGCAAACGGTTACAAAATGATGTTGGGTGGTCTGATTTGTCTTATTTCTACAGTTTTTCAATTTTTTATCGAAATGATAAATTAAGTCCAATGAGCCCATTAACATCTGAATTAGCATTGAATGTATAAATATACATTTTTTCTCATTTTTTTGCTTTTGGGAGAGAGTTTAATCTTTAAAAATTAAACACTATTTTAAGGTTGTAGTGTTTTTATAAAAATTAATGAATATGTAAACTTCCTTAAACAAACACTAGTTTTTTTTTATACGCATACATAAATATGTATATGGATATATAAAAAGAAATGAAACGCAATAGTAATTTTGATGTCTTTTTTGTGCACGGATTTTGTAAAAAAAAAAGGTAAAATTTTGCTGATAAGATTGTTTGAACCTGAAAAAATATACAACAAAGAACCTTTTTATTTTTAAAGGTTTATTTTATTGTATTTTTTTTTTTTTTTGCCAAGCTCGTACTATTTAGGTATCTCTAGAGTACGTACTGACACATGTACATTATGTATGTATGTATATAAAAATCTAGAAACAAAGTTCAACACACATACTCCGAAGAAAGTATGAAAACTAAGAAGACACAACATAGACAATAATTAAAAGAATAAGTTTTTTGTTATAAATTTAAATCCGGTTCATGAAGAGTTTAAATTAAATAAATACATATTAATTTGGTGCTTTCAGTTAATTGTTCAATGCATGTACATACATTTTCACATATGTATTTATTTAACATGTTACAGAATCCATTTGCAAATTGCGAATCATCATTAATTGGAAATAGTTTAGAAGCACATCAATGATATAGAAATCAAAATTTCTAAATTGTAAAAAAATTTAGAAATTTTTATGTGGTTTTCAACATCTTTGAACTCAGTAATAATTAATGTATGAACACGCATAGCCGCGCAAACATTTCTCATGCTGCACATAATTGCCTGGACGGAGACTAATTTCCATTAGATTTTAGTTCATGCGTTAATTATTTGTGCGTTACAAACTATAGGCATTTCAATTTGTTAAATTAAATTAAAAAAAAGTTATAAATTGTAAATAGTGAACCCTGCTGTCAAGAAAGAAATATTAATAAATATTTTGAAATTTTGTACAAAACTCTTGTGGACTTATGATTTTGTATTCAAATTAATGAAGATTTCGGAAAATTTAAAAATCACTTTAAATCGTTTTCTTCCATTATTGTTTTTTTCAACATATGTAAGTATGTACGGGCTATATGTACGTCCATACATATGTAAAATCTTTTAAACATTATAGCGTAATTTTGTATTTAAAAACTATATTAAAAAGAAAACAAAATTTAGGACAGGGTTTTTTTAAATTTCCAAATTATATCGGGGACAGTTTGCCATTAGCAGACCCTAAAATTAATTTCATTAAACGACAAATATACTTACTCAACATATTTCTCTTTTCTCATATTAAGAGTTTGTAATTCCGGCTTTGCTGCATTAATTTGACGTTCCAAAGCCTTGTAGTCTTCCTTTTTTGTTTCAACATATCGGTTTAACTTGTTCATTTCAGCACAGAGATCATTGAGACGAGTCTTCATAAGGGAGGCATTGTGCTGTAATTGATCTTGTTCCAAAATGCGGATAGATTGCTGAGAATTAGCTGCGGCGGAGGTATTCCCCGACGACAAAGTGTTTGAAGATGTTGAATTTAGATTTGTATTCGCACCGGCCTGCGGTGTGCTATTAATAAAAGTTTCCAGTAATTTAATTTGAGATTGAAACATCTTCTCCGCCCTTTGAAATACTTCTTGGTGCAATTTTTTATCATTCAATTCAGTTTCGATGGACTTGAAGACCTTAAGCTTCTGATCCAAACTCGTTTGATGTTTGTTAAGCTTTTGGTGTATCAACAAAAATTGTTCAGCCATTATGCGCAAATCAGCATTAGGTTGCAGTTCCTCATCTTCTATGGGACGTATAATTGGATTGCTTAGAGTTATATCCAATGTTTTGTTATAGAGTTTTAAAGAATTTGCCTTGTAATAATTTATTAACTCGACCACTGAATTGAATTTACAGTCCACGAAACCGTATTTGCCATTTAGATGGCAAATTTTAATAAGTTTCTCTGTGCCATCTTTGATGAGGGTTAATGTATATTCCCCTTCTTTGGAAAGGGCATCGCGTACCAAAAAGCTACCATCTGGTTTACCGCTTAAAATATTTTTGACATCTTCGCGGCTGATTTTCCCCCAGTACCATTCGACATTTCGGAGTTCCTCTGCATTTTCATCTAAAGCGGGCCCACTCCCAGGAGGTTGTGGCCTCATAGTCGAATAATGAAACGGAGAAGTATACACTGCAAAAAAGCAAACATTTAAGGATTACATTTTTATATTTGTTAAGTGACATGCCAAATATTTTATATATCATTTTCTATACGTTTACTTACTGGCTGTGTTCCTTAAAATCAAAAAATATGGTGTTAAGCGTAGTTCCAGGAAAAAGGTTTTTGTTTCAAACAAATTTCTCTACAAGTTTCCTTGTAATGATTTTTGTTGCTTTCTTGTTGTATCTTTTTGACAATTATCTGACATTAGATGTCCCTCTTTAATTTGTTAATTTCTTTCTCTTCAACCACTTTTTCCTGTTCCTTCTTCCTTAGTTTTCCTTTATATTTTTCTTTTCCACAATTCTTTTTTAGTTTTATTTCTTTAATTACCCGGACCCACTTTGTACTCACGTAGTCACCAAAGTCCCATTATTTTTTTTGTATGCTACATATCTTGTTCAATATTAAGCAAAAGAAACACAATTTTGTAATTTATATCGTTCACAAACAAGACGTTACAGCAGTAGAGGTACAAGTTTTAACTTAAGTTTTCAAAATTTAAAAGCGTTCCTATTATCTATACGCGTGTTTGAGTTCGCACAAAACATTTTATATTTTTTTCCACTTCTCCGAAACTGACCTTGCTTTATACACATTTTACTCAATTAAACTATCTTTCTACTTTCCATACTACTAATTCACTTGTTATATTTTTTTATATGTTTTAATATTTTCTCAGGTGAATTTAGTTGCCAAATGATAATTTTCTCGTATTATAAAAAGTTAAGGAGGAGTAAAATAAGTTGAAGAAGAAAAAATGGCTTCGTGATTTTTTCTGCTACCACTGCTAAAAAATGGAAACTTGTGCGTATTTTACATTGTTGCTTCTTAACATTGCGCTAAAGAGAGAAAGCTAATAAGTTTTAAAAAGAAATTAAGAATACCGACTACATTTTCTGTGCTACTTTTTTCTAGCGGTTATTTTTAGTATAAGAAAATTGCGGAATAACCATTTCAACAATTATGTGGGGGGTAACGAAAATTAAAGATAAAATAGATTTAACTCAAAAGATTTTAATACCTAAACAATTTTCGTACCTGCGAATATGTTAAATCAAAGTGCAGTAAATATGTAGACGTAAAAATAGGGCGTTTTTACATAATATCTACCCAACTAGCTTTTACAGCAACGAAAAATGTGTACAGTAGAGTCCCATTAGTATGTACATAAATAGTATAAACGATTTTCAACAACATATGTATTTAAATTATATAATTATACAAAAAAGTAAAATAAAACATATATTACGGTAAACGCTTCTAAAAATGTTTAATTGAAAATTATTGTGAAATTGGCTATGCTTGAAATGTCTGGCATCTTTGAGCTTTGTTTATATGAAGTCAACTGTCGATTTTATAACAAAAACATAACCAAGAAATCGTCGTACCCCAAGTAAACGAAAATTAAGCAGTTTTGGGTAAATATTTTAACAAATGGCAAAACCTCCTCAGCGAGACATCATTAAAATTATATTTCAAAATTTCTTTAAATCCTTTCGCCCCAAACAAATTCGAGGCAACTTTATCGGTGAGGATTATTATGGTAATAAATATTATGAAATTCCTGCCAATGCCTCAATTGGAAAACGCAAACCATCTAGATGGTTTGAACCTGTTGATAAGGAGGCATTTGATCAAGAATTAACCGCTGAGTGGGAGGCTTGGCTCAGAGGCCGTAGAGAAGAGCCACCTAGCAAAGAGGAATTGGTAAGAAACCTGCAAATTATGGAAATGAAGAAAAATAATGCCGACAAATTGGATATTAAATATGGAAAGAAAGATGATCAAGGAAAATTAGTAACAAAAGAAGCCGAAACTATAGGAACTTATCCCAAATATAAAGAATATGAAATAATTCCAGGCAAAGATCCTGAAAAAAAATTTTAGCTAAATTAAAAACTAGTGTTTGTGATAATTTACTAAATAAATGTATTTAGTTGTTTAATGTGTTGAGAAAATAAAGTTTATAAATATTTAAAAATAAAACCAAATGGGAAATTTACATTCCCCATTGGCTGTTAAAAAGTACAGTCTAGAACTTCTTAAGGTAAAATTTGGTAATTAATTATGTTTCCTTTATTATTCTTAAACAGATACAAACATTTTAGTATATATGTATGTACATCAGTTATATGATTTACCAGTCATCTAGATCTAAATCTTTAACGATATCAACATCTTCGTCTCCTTCTGCTGGCTCTTCAACTGGTATATCATATTCGGCCTCCTTCGTAAATTTGGGTTTCTTCAATTTCTTTTCTTTTTTAGATTTCTTTTTAGGCACATCGGCGATTTCCTCGTCACTATTTTCTACTCGGGGCAATTTTACTTCGTCTTCGGAATCAGATGGGAAAAGCTCTACTTCACCATTTTCATTTTTAATGGTTACTGATGGATTTTTGTTTGATTTCTTTATAGAAGGCAGATTATAGTCATCATTAACGACGTCAGCCTGAGCAGCTTGTCTTCTCTTTTTAGTTTCATGTGTTTTAACCCAACTTCGGTAGTAAATATTCAATGGTGTACCTTTGTTGTTTATTTTCGTTTCCCAAGCCTGAATTTGAGCCGTGTCCTTCAAGCCAAAACTAATATTACGTCTTTCCTGCTCAATAAACTTCGAGTTCTCTTGAATTTTATCCAGCAATTGCTTTATTTTGCGAGAATAGTTGGTATTCCGGCATTCCTTTAGGTATGATTTTAATGCCATGACAGTATGAACAGCCAAATCACAAAAAGCTGTAGAAGCCGATTCATGAGCCAAGAACTCCAGAACTAAGCCACAGATCTGTTCCACTACTTCATCTCGAAAACCATTTTCAGCTAATTGTCCCTTGTTTAGGCGCAATACGCAGGTAAACTGCATGGGTTTCATGGACACTGTGGTATGTTTACGATTAAAAGTACTGCTTTTTAACACTTCCAGAATCAATGGCAAAACAGGTACAAACGTACGGGTAGACTTGGCTAATTCAATCAAAGATTGAAGACAGTGAAATCGCAAAGGAAAGTATTGGGCAGTTGGTATCAGGCGTATAACTCCAATTGTAATAGTAACCAATGGATAAATTAAAGGCTGAAGTTGGGGTTTATCAGAAGTTGCTCCCAAAAGGTCTGACCACAAACGCAAGGAATTAATATACTGCCAATTGTAACAAGCTTGGAAACTATCTTTCTTTTTCAATATAACAGCATTACGCAGATGTATAGCGAGTTGACGAATGTATAAAAATGCATGTTGGTAAGTGACATTTAAATCTAGTGCAAACATTTCCACCAGAGAACGTCTCATAAAGTTTATTGCCGGCAAAGTATTTGGCGAAACAAACTTCGAATTACGAACATACGAAAGATACATGGCTTTAAGAACATGAGTCAGCATAGAAGCCTAAAATAAATATAAAAATAAATAACTACTAAAAAATTAAAAAAAGAATTTTATTTACCTGCTGATTACGCGTAATTTTTAAAATACACAAAAATGCTACGACTCGAACAGTCTCGTCTCCGGTAGACCACAACACGATTAACCTTTTTAAAATAGTTTTACCCAAAGCAGTGAAAGGGGCCACCATAGCAGCCATTTGGTGAAGATGTTTCAATAAAACAGATAAAATATTGGGACTAGAAACTTGCTCTACCAATCGTATTAAGTCAGCCAAATAATAGCGCAGACAACCGCGTACTTTATTCCATTTTTTTGTCTTCTGCAGAGGTATAGATGAACGTGGCGTTACATTCAGAAAACGTAGCAAAGCTGGCTGCAAATGCAAGACACACAACTGCACAACACCGTTAAAAGCTGCAGAGCCCACCACTTTAAAAGACGTTGCAATATTTTGATCACTTTCTGGCGAAATACTGAGCAGAGCCGAGCTAAAAGCCTGAGTTACTTTACGTATCGTGTCAATTCCAACATTATTCTTCTCTAGTTGTAATTGCCATTGACGCAGAAGATTTAAAGTTATTTTTTGGGAGCCTTCGCTGCCTACACTTTGCTCATCTTCTGATTCAAAATCACTTTCGTCGCTAGCAACTTCTAAGTCTGTAGTTGGTCTGTGATATTTTTCGTCATCATTATCATCTTCAGCCATTTCTTCTTCAGAATCTGAATGCAAAGCATTCGTTAACTTTTCTGCATCATTTTTTTCGTCATCGTCACCGTCACTATCTTCATCTTCACTGTCTAAAAGATTGAATTCTAACAACTGTTTATCATTTTTCTTTAAAAAATCGTAAAACTCGGGATCGATTTGTTTTATGCCCTCCAAATTGTTTTTCTTGTTAGTTTTTTTCTGCGGTTTCTCAGCCAGAGTTTTATTTCTTTTATTGATACCTTTAATTGCTTTATCTTTGGGTTGACTATTCTTAACTTTCTTAGTCTGCTCCTCCAATAATGAATGTTCCTGCAAGTTTTTTTTCAGCTTCTGTACTTTCTTTTCTTTATTCTCGGAATTTTTCTTTTTGACTAATGCCAAATTTTTCGATTTACTTGATTTTCGCGGTAAAATTTTCATTTTAAAGCTATAAGAAAGTTATTTTTTTTTTAAATGAACTCTTCAAAAAGCAAATTGTTCAACACGTGCGTTTATAATGTTTTTTTCCCCAGAGATGTCAAATTAAAAGGTTTATACATACATATATATGTATGTGTGTATGTATTCGTAATGTAAATACTGCCTTCTCGTATAAACAAATTACAGCTGAAACGTATAAAAAGAAAATAAGGAAAAATAAAAGTGCAAGGCGAATTATTGGACTTGGACAAAAAGCTTAAAAGAATGAAAATATGTCACAACAAATAATAAAATCAATTACAAATTTAGTTAAACAGCAAAGGTATGCATATTTAACTTAAAATGTATATATTTAGATTTGGAATTAGAAGGAAATTTTTTGAAAGGGGCCGAAACTTGTTATGTAGGACCAACAATATAAAATATATTGCAAAATGTAGTCAAACAGATGCTCAGCAGCAAAGTAACACAAAAAATGAATCTTTTAAGGATTTGTCGGCATCAGGGCATGAAAATGTGGACCTGGAGACGCGGCGTGAGGTACAACATCATGCAAATTTTGCAAACGACTGGTGGAATAAGAATGGAGCAATGAAAGCATTACATTCATTAAATGCTATAAGGTAAGCCAAAGAAAACATATGTACATACATACATATATACATAAACCAGAAATACATACATATGTACATATTCACTTTTTCGTTCAACTGAATTTTTTAATAAGTTCGTGTTTAGTTCTTAAAGTTTATTCAACTTTAAATAACATATACACATTTTTCAAAAATATGTACATACATACATATATCTCTGAAATACATCTAAATTTATTAAATAATTGAAACATTCGCAAAAACAAAATATAAACTCGGATCAAACAACTTGTACGCCTTTTATGAGTTAAAGATAGAAAATTCTTTCTTCGTTTTCTTTCTTTTCAACGAAAAAAATTAATTTTATAATAAATATTTTATTTTTTAAAATTTATAATAAATATTTTATTTTTTTAGAGTACCTTTCATAAGAGACGGTTTGGTCGCACGTGGAAATATTCTCCCCGAAACTATTAATACTTCACATGTATTAAAGGGTCAACAAATTTTAGAAGTGGGATGTGGTGGTGGTATTTTAACGGAGCAACTGGCACGTCTGGAAGCTCATGTAACTGGTATCGACTTAAGTGATGATTTAATACGTGTTGCACGCGAACATCTATCAGCAGAAGGTGAACCCGAATTATGTGATCTTATACAATATAAAATTGAACCGCTAAATGTGCATGCCAGCGAAAAAATGAATTTTTACGATGCCGTTGTAATATCTGAGGTATTAGAGCATGTAGATGATAAAATATGTTTACTAAACTCCAGTGTTCAATGTTTAAAGGTATTTACAACATTTATTAGTACATTTATAATCTTAGCGAATGCTAATTTTTTCTAAGCCTGGTGGTTCACTGTTTATAACAACTTTAAATAAAACGATTCCAATGTGGATTGGCGGTGTGTTGTTATCGGAATATGTTTTAGGAATTGCTCCCATCGGTACGCACCATTGGAACAAAATGATAAGCCCTTTGGACGTACAACGTATTTTAGACACAAGTAAGTAAACACTTCAGGCACATATTTTTGCATTTTAATTCGTTTTCTGGATTAAGTTTCCCCCATACAACTGTATATAATTTTGAATTTTTTTTTAGTGGATTGTCATACAGTCCTTGTTAATGGCAGTACGTACGATTTTTGGAGGAACACTTGGCGTTGGATAAATTCAACTAATTTGTGTTACGCTCTACAAGCGATCAAAAGCGAAGGATAAATACAGTATTCTATATAAAATATTCAACTTATAATTTTGCATATTTAAAAAAATAAAATAAATTTTGTTTGTACATTCTTCAATTTCTTACAAATAAACAAAATTATTAAATTATAAACTATTTTTAAATTTTATTTCATCAATTAGCGTTATCGTCACTTTCTTCGGGTTTAATAAATTTTGGTTTTTTTCTTCTTCCCCACTAAAACAGAGGCGTTGTCGTCGTCATGATTCCTTTTCATCTTCTTGCCCGATGAAGCAGCAGTAGAATCATCATGCTTTATTTTATTTTCAATATTAATCTTCTTAAATTTAGAAAATTTTTTGGCGATAGTGTGTGCTGGTCCAGCTGTATTCTTTTGATAAAACTTCATCATATCTTCATTGGATACATCCGTACACTGTTCTTGCCTCTTCGCGGCAGCTTTTTCTTCGCGTTCTATTTCTAATAATCTTTCTATTTCCGGATTCATGCCCCTAAAACTTAAGCGGCCATCTATAAGATTCTCACAATACACGAAGCTGGGCTCAATTATAAAATTCGAATTGCTGTTCAACATTTTTTCGGTTATTTCATTCGAGTACATGGCTCTTCCTTCAGCAGCCTCAATTTCCTTATCAACTTTTGCTTTAGTACGTTGCATAAATTTCATTTCTAAAATACCTTTCGATAAGCGGGGTTTTTTAAATGTTTTCGCCGACATATTTAAATTGTCCAATATTTAATGTATATGTATTTAGTTAATTAATTATTTGTGGCGACCCAAAGAACACAAAAAATTTGGACGATTTTTCATCTGTCTTTTAACATGTGTCAAAATATTAACTGTTAAAGCGCCATCTACATGTCAATCTGGCAACACAAACAGGATGTCCAAAAGCTTGTTTTATTTTTCGTCCCACAAACTTCTTTTAAGTGACTGTCGTTGCTACTAAAGTTATAGTTAAAATAAATCTGTTTCCTTGAAACCCCTTTTGACAAAGCTACTGAGAAGTGATCGATACAGCAGAATAAAATTAATCAGAACTTAATACATTTTCCAAAAACTGTACATTTATAACGAAAACGGCAGCACTGTTTTCTTCATATTCCCACGAAAGAAGATTTAACAAAAGGTGTAAAAACTACACGACGAAGAAAAAAGCAAATAAAATGTCAATGAAAAAGTAAATGTATAAAAATATCCAAATGGCGGCAGGGTTAAAAAATCTTCAAGCGCCAAATTTCTATTCTTAATTCGTAAAAATTTTACAATTGAACGAAATAGACTTGAAATATATATAGGAAACATAACGTTTGAAAGTTTTAGTGTAAAATTGTTAGAAGTTATTGTTAAAAAAGACAATGGAAACTCCCGAAAATACCCCCAAAAAATCTAGTGGTACCCCAAATAGTTATGTTGGAACGCCCGCCCATCCCACTGAGCGAGAAAAAATACCAACTACGCCTCAAACTCCAAATCGTATTGTTGGTTCACTTGTCCTGTTAACACAAAAATTTGTGGATCTGATGATTAAAAATGGTGGAGAAATTGATCTAAGAGATGTAAGTGATGAAAAACACCAGAAAAAGCTTGGTTATTTTTGTATTCAGTATGAGTAAATATTATTATTCAACAACTACAACAACAATAATATTACTAATCACCTGCACTTTCTTACGCGCGCCAAACATTTCACTTTTCTATTTATCGCAATAAAAAATGTTTCTTTATTTAATATCAGGCAGCCGAAGTTTTAGATGTACAGAAGCGTCGCATATACGACATTACAAACGTCTTGGAAGGCATTGGTCTAATTGAAAAAACACGGTATAGTAGTGTGGTGCGATGGCGGTAAGTTGTGTGTTTTGTTAAAAAAAATTATTCGAAATTAATTAGATATAAAACAAATACTTGCAGAGGCGGAGTTGAAGGTCAAGAAGATAGTGCATATCTATCTTTAAAGGATCGCAGTAATCAGCTTACAGCTCTGGAAGCTGAAATTGATATGCAGCTGGACTATGCCAAACGGAATTTGAAATATATTAAAGAAGATGAAACAAATCGTTCATTTGCCTACGTCACCCGCGATGATTTGCTTGCCGTTTTTGGTGAAGACTGTGTTTTCACAATACCCAAACACTATGAGGACGAAAAGATTCTCAAACTGAAGGTAATTTGGCGTAAAAATAATGCAAGACTATATGTACATATATAAATTCAAAACTAATTTAAACTATATGGTGGAAATATATTACGTGGTTTGTAGTAATAAATAATATATGTAAGCGATAAATTCAGGAATTACAGCACCGAGTTTGATAAAAATTAACGCATCGCATATCATCTATGAACTATAAATTGTGTTTTTGTCGCGAAATTAGGAAAAAACATTTACTTGAATGGTTAAATACTAATGTGTGTGCTTGGAACAAGTGTTACTAAAATCAAAATACGTTTTAACGAATTTTTTGACTGATTTGTTAAAAACAAAGCGGATTGGGTCATCATTGTTAATTATAAAAAAGTAAACTGTTTTCTTAATTTATTGTATTCAATTTCCTTATTAACATTTTTTAGTAACATGTACAGTCACATATTTTGATTAAGTTATTAGCAATTTAAATTTATTTAGTAACCAGCGTTTTTAATAATTTGACCTGGAAATGCAGTTTCAATTTTGAAAAAAAATAATTTTTTTAGAACAAATTCTTTTTTTGTTAAAATTGCTTTATTATGTGAAAATAATTAAAATTTAAAAACTACTTTATTTTAATGCATAGAATTCTTTGCACATCTCTCTTGACAATGGAAGTACAATTGATGTAAGATTGGTAACTGGTCAAGGTCGTTCGTCCATAACAAAGCCTGAATCTGAATCTGTACGACACTGCTCACGCTTGGAAACCCCATCACCGACACTTTCCTCCTCCTCCACATATTCGACAGCAGCAGGAACATTAACACAAACAACTACCAAAGCTAATCTAGTCAACGATGAACATACATACTTCTGTAATCCGAAAGTAAAAGAACAAATGGAAGCTCTAGAGAACAAATTAACAGCACGTATTATAATGCAAAAATGTACGACAGGACATTCGCTAAGAAGATTTTTTCCCGACGATCCGCATATGGGTAAGCATGTTATGACAATTTTAAAGCGACTGCTTGTCCATAATATTGTCCAAAAATGTTTTATATCTATTTTCAATACAAAATCAGTAACAAATTTTTTTATTTCTTTTTTTACAGAAAATCCTCCTCTAATGCCCTTAAATCCTCCCCAGAATGATTACAATTTTGTTTTGAGTCCGGATGAGGGAATTTGCGAACTGTATGAGGTGCCGAGTATACCCGGCAAAATTCAAGTAAAATCTATGGCGCAAGAGAAAAAGAAACGATAGAGGAGAAAATATTTGAATTTATCAATCTATTCTTGATTAATTAAATTAAAAAAATCTTCTTATCTTAAGAGAACTTAGTGCAAATATTTATTTAATAAGTCTTAAATAAATGTAGATTAAAACATAATAATCTTGACAAGCATGTAGTTAATCAAAGAAGTCTTTATTTGCTTTAGTTTTATATAATAAAATTAATTATTATTTGTCGACTTTTTTTTTTTAGTTCAATTCTTTCACTGATCTTAATGTAAACAGCCCCTCCCGACTTTATTTTAATTTTGTTTTTTGTGCTAATAAATTCTTTTATATTTTACTTTAGATTTCGAGTGGTTTTATTGAGAGTTCACTGTAAAGTGTAGAAAAACATCAGCAGGCCTAACCATCGCATACGATATCGATCAGTTTAAAGCCTGCCGTATAATCAAATCAATCGTATGCAATATGTATTGTAATTTTTATGAAATTGTTCTAATCTTTCGTCATTCTAGTAAACTTAAAATAAAGGGTTTTTTATTTTAGTAAAAGTACAGTCCAAAAATAGTCCACTGATAATTTCATCAGGATATGCGGAAGAAAGTGGTGTTACATGTGTTCGAAAATAAATTAGAGATAAGAAGTGACCTCTTTTCCCTTTGCTCATCACTAAAATCCATTGCAATTACCGGAAATAAAAGTTAAAACAAAAGACTTTCCAATTAGCGTTCAAAATACAAATGAGCAGATTTATTAATAGTATTTGTGGGCATTTACACTTATTAGAAAATAACATACAACCTACAGAATTTACTTCCTTTTAGCTTTCTTCCAATTTGTTTTGCCACCTCTACCGCCTCCACCAGTTTTCAGACGCTTCCGAGCGCCAGTAAATTGTTCAGAGTCATCAAAATCATCACCACCCTTCTTAATACGTCCTTTAGAACCCTTGGAGTCTTCAATGTCTTTGAGGTCTAACTTGGCAGTACGCTGGGCCTCACTGACACGTTCCTGCAAGGCCATAACTTCGTCTTCTTCACATTTGTACAAGGGCAATTGTTTGCCCAATAAATGTTCTATGCGTTGATACAACTCAACATCATATTGAGTAACAAAAGTGATAGCTTTGCCCGAACGGCCGGCACGTGCAGTACGACCAACTCTATGTATATAATCTTTGCTGTGGGTGGGAATATCGAAATTTATTACCACATCTACGTGCGGTATATCTAAACCTCTGGAAGCTACATCGGTGGATATGAGAATTGAGCGATTTTTCGCTTTAAACTTATTAAGAGCAGCTAAACGTTTATTTTGAGACATTTGACCGTGCAAAGGAATAGCAGCTAGACCCAATGCTCTCAACATTAGAGCTGTTTTCACTGTATTATTACAAGTACTGCAGAAAATCATAAAACTATTGCCTGCCAACTCATTTAGGATATGAACAAGATAGACATCTTTGTACTTAACAGGTATAAATATGTAGTACTGCTGCAATTGTTCGACTGTTTGGTATTTATTGGAAACTTCCACTTTTACGGGATCTTTTAATGATGCTCTTTGTAGTTTCTTAACTTTTTTCGTCATAGTGGCACTGAACAAGAATGTTCTTCTTTCCTTAGGCAAAACCTTTAAAATTTTATCCAGCTCCACTTCAAAGTCCATGTTAAGAATACGATCAGCTTCATCCATAACAAGATACTTGATAGCCTTCAAATTGAATCCTTTTAAGTTTTCCAAATGGTCAACCAAGCGGCCGGGAGTTGCAATTATAATGTGAGGTTTCTTTCCTAACTGTAAGGCCTGCGACACCATATCCATGCCACCGACTACCACACAACATTTGACCCCAATAGTACTGCCTGCGAGAATTGAAATAAATGTTTTGTTAGTATTAATCAACCGCATCAAATCTTGCTTTATTATATCTGAGAGGTAGAGACGAAATTGAGGTTTTTATATTTTCATTTGTTTTATATCAATCTAATATTAACATCATTGTCAAACGGAGTATCATGCCTCTACGTTTGTGGTTTAAAGATTTTCAAAGGAGTAGTGGCATCCATGCAAAGCAGAATATTTATATTCTAAATTTATGTGACTTACCTAAAGCTTCAAATTGCTCCGCTATTTGGAACGCTAATTCTCTTGTTGGCGTCAGAATTAGGGCAAAATATCTTTGTGGATTGTCTAACAAGGTTTGAAGAATGGGTAAAGCAAAAGCTCCCGTCTTTCCCGAACCCGTTTCAGCCAAACCAATAACATCTTTTCCCTGCAAAGCGACTGGTATTGCTTCCTTTTGAATTTTGGAAGGAAATTTCCACTTCAATTCTTCGCAAGCTTTACATAACGTTTCATTAAGACCCTAATTGGTAATCAGAAATACTAATAATATACCATCTTCAATAATTGTTTTTGTCGCGATATAAAATTTAAATTACCAATTCTTTCCATGTTAACGGTTTATCATCTGTGGCACTATCGTCAGCATTATCGGTGTCAACAGCGTCTTCATCGTGGCATTCTTGTTCTTCGTCACTTTCATGCTCTTCTTCACCGCTTACAACATTTTCCTCGTCTTCTGAAGTAGAGGACATTGTAATTTTTAGTCTGACTTTTTGTACAAAAGTTGTATTACCCTTCTAAATAATAATATGCGTGTTCTGGAAAACGTGCACGTTCTCAACTTGTGGCTCAAATAAAAATGGCTTAAATGATTTTTTTTACATAAAACATAACCTATTTCAAGCATATGCTTGCTACAAACGTCAATTCGCTCTTGTTCGCTGCGAAGTGAACAGTGTTGTAGTATCAGGGCTCTGACATATTTTACGAAAACCTCTTTGGCTCTTAATTATTTAACACTATTTTTGTAAGATTTAAAAACAAAAAAACTTATGTAAGGCCCCGGAATACAAGGCGTAGAAAATAGTGTAAAAATATGCTTTAGGGGGATTTCCTTCATCTGTCTGGCAAAATACATTCCATGGACATGATAAAAAATCTTTTCATACCTGTGATTTGAAGATTGTTTTTTTAATTGACATTCATTACTTATTTATATACATTAATAGTGTATAAAATGCATTTTCTTTTTCAAGTAACAAATCTTTTACTTATTTAGAATATACGATAGGTTGAATTCCTAAACTACGATTATTTACCAGATGAGTAAATTTGTAGTATGGTAGCTTCTATACCCAAATTTATTGATTAAAAAAGTGACGTTTGCAAATAGTAGTAGAAAATTTTTCCAATTCACAAAATTACGGGATATAAAAGCAAAGAAAATTTAAAATTTCAGTGGAAGATAGTAAAAAATAATTTAATTTTGTCACACATTTGTAAAATCTGTATTGTAGTATTAAAGTGAGTTGAGAGATCCGAGATGGTAAAAGAACTGCAAAAGCAAACTGCAATTTTGTTGTTCTTATACCAAGAATTTAATAAAAAAAAATTGTATACCCTTTTTAATATGTGCTAAAAAAGAAAATAATGAAAAACAAATTAACTGAGGTTAAATAAATAACATATTTTTAATTTAAACAAAAAAATAATCATGTGCTGGAATTAATAAAAAAAAAAAATACTTTTACTATCGCAATTTTTTGTTTCGACCATTAAAATCTTCACGGGATACACATACATATGTAGATATGTACGGCCTCCCGCAGCCTGCTGCGTACGTTCTTTTATTGTTGTTAGAGAAGAGAGGGGTTAACACACAATTTTTATCACAACTCTCAACTACAACAACCATACGCAAAAATAGCAACCTTTTATTCGAAAGCTGAGCAAACCGAGCAACATATTTAACGAAATAAAAACCATTAATAGAAATCAGAAACGTAAAGGAGCAGTATAACGAGAAGAAGAGCAACATCGCCATCATCATCACTACTTAACTCGTACTAAAAAGAAAATCAGGCGGTGGGAGTTAGGGCAACAACAAAAACACCAAAAACAAACGCAAACGCAATAGAAAGGAAACAGAGGATTAAAAAATACGAACACTGAGGAGAAAATTTAAAAAATATTTTTTTTTTATATACAGTTGGCCAGTAATAGTACAACAGAAAAAGGAGCACTGAGGAAACAAATTCCAGAACAACTTAAGGCTGGCTACATTTAGAACAATAATAAAAAAATTTTAAAAAATGGAATACTTATAAAATCTCCCGACAAAAATAGTAACAAAAACCCCCTATTGGCAAACTCAAAACGTTAGTTGTTGGTGGAAGAAAAACTGGAGCACATGCGATTTCCATTCATCGCATTTAAAGAATACACACTCAAAGAACACTTAATAAATTTGCTCAACAATAAAAAAACACTTCTCAGTAGCAATTTTTCATTTATAAAGTCTCTAAGGCAGGAAAAATAAAACAAACGATCCAGCTCCTATGCCGAACTTTTAACCATTATTCAGCCGGAGTTCAGAAAAATAAATTGTTTATCTGTGTCATCTTATAAATATATTTTCTTAGTACGTCACTGCTTTTCTTTACACTTAAAAAACTTTAAGTGCATTGGCCTAATTTCAAATAAAAGAAGAAAAAAACTAAAAAGTATAGACAAAAAATTTCTTCCAACTCTTATTTTTTCATTTTAGTGTGAATAAATATCTCTGTTGCTGTTGTTTGTTGCAAATAATAATCGTTGCCACCGCCAGTAGATTTAGTAAAAAAAATATCATCATGAATCCAGTTACAGATCCCTGGCTTATAACTCAACGCGAGAAGTTAAAATATCATGAACAATTTAAGGCATTGCAGCCGCAAAGCGGCTTCGTTACCGGCGCCCAAGCTAAAGGTTTCTTTTTACAATCTCAATTACCGCCCTTGATACTTGGTCAAATATGGTGAGTCACAGTGTTAAGTTAACCAGAACTCTTTTTTTTGTTGTTGTTTTTTTTTTAATTCGGTATTTATATACATATATGTATATATGTATATATCTATGTATATGTATGTATAATTTCAAATAGTTTTGCTAAAATGTTTAATGTTTTTCATTTTTATTCTTTTAAATAAAATGTATTCTTCAATACTATTATTTATGTAATTATGCTAAATTTTCATCAGGTACCAGTTCAAAGTTAATGTTTTTGTATAAGTATTTGGTCAATTCAGATGGGGTTTCAATTTAAAATTTTTTATAACACCTTAAAAAGCAAAAAATTTTTGTAGAAAATAGATACGTAAAGAAGAATTGAGATAATCCTACACATTTCAAGAGTGGTCATTGTCAGCACACCAAATTGACATTTAAAAATTATCGCTTTGTACTCGCGGTGGACAGAAAGTTTGCAGGCTCACTAGACAATAGACATATTCCAGACTTAAGACAATAGATAGCGACAGCCAATAACACTATTTTTGTCGACAGCGAGTATGCTAATGTGACTGCGATGACGTCTATTGGAACAAGAGAGATTATTAATTCATTTTTTTTTATAAGAAACCAAAGGGACGGATATCAAGCTCAAGTAATTTAAATCCTCAATTAAAATGTTTAAATTTTGGGAAGTTGCTTGTATGGAAAAATGAGAAAATCGACCGTATAAAATGGCTTAACACTCGTATAATGTTTTAGTTGTCTGAAATCATTTCTGATATAATCGGTTTGGGAAACATCGGTTGCATAGTTTTATAGTCTATAACAAAAATAAATAAATAAATTATTGAGAGTTCGCCGAGTTTTGTTGTTGTACTGGCGAAGATTTCTCTTTTCATTCGGCAGCTCCTTTACTTTGGCTTTCGATAGCGATCGATTTAGAAGCTTGTCGTCGGCTGGCGAATAAAAGACGGAAATATGGGATATCAAAGAGAAAGAGAGAGAGAGAGAGAGAGATCGACATAGAAAGAGTAAAGTTCAAATTGAGCATTCCATAGCACCTCATGGTTAAATTAAAAATATCGTAAGCAGTGATAAATTTCATATATCAAAGGAGTTGAAACCCCTAAAATCAATAGTTGGCATTTCTACAACAAAATCTTTTCTTTAGCATTCCGACACAAAAAATTGTTAAATTGTCTTGTTAAGCCACTTTCTGTTACCGTTCACGATATATTTAAAGGTAGAAATACATCTATGTATGTACGAGTATGTGTTTCCTGCTTAATGTTTAGAATGCTATTAAATCACAACAGTCAACTTACATTAACAAAACTTTTGGTTAAATGTCCTTTTATATGCAGAAAAAAGAAGTACCTACATAAATGCTACAAAAAGTTTTTGCTGTAAAACATTGAAACGACAGACTCAAACTTTTTTTTATGTTTTGTGTCAGTGTGCAGGGAAAGAATTTGAAATCCTGGCATTTTACCAAACAACTTAAAGTTTTATTTTTCATTATTTCTGTCGTCTATCTCTTCAAACTTTGTGCAGCGTATTTAAAATTTTTATTGATTATTCATAAACTCTGTTTTTTCTATTTGTTTTTGATCATATACGTACATTCAAACTTATAAAAGACAGTCTATTTTGAGGGCTCAAAAGAATGTATTTATTAGATGTAAGCGGCGTTAATTTTAACTACTTATTGGAACTTCAAATTATGCAGTATCGCTTGGTTTATATATTGGTTATATCCGGTCACTATAGTCTATATGGTTAAACATTTTTCACCGAAAACTATTTCTTGTTGTATTACAAGACTCTGGTTAGATGATGGCGGGTTGAAAACTTTTTTGGGAATGACATTGATTAGCAAATAATTATAACAGACTTGGACGTAGGCGGCTCGGGGTTTTAGCAGAATGACGCTACAGCTACAAATTCTGCAGGAGCGGTTTAAGGGTGTGGTCAGAAGTGATGTGAATTAGCCATCAAGATCATGGTTCGAATTCTAAGTACTTTAAGCATTTTTAATTCCGTTTTAGTGATTCCGGAGATTGGCTGTTGTAAAACATAAAAAATTTACGCCTATAATAAGAGTCTAGTTAAAATTATAGCTGATATTTACAGTCAATTGTTAACTACTGGAACTAAGCCAAATCTTTGGTAGCAGTTCACTAAATACTGCAAATTTGGATTTAAATAAAATAAATTAAACTTTTCTATAACTTTTTATTATTGCAAAACTTTTTTTTTATTGAATGGGTTTTAAGCAACTAAAACTTGCTTTATTATATTTTATTCCATTCATGACTTTGCACTTAATAAAATAATTATTTACGGACGAGATGTCATGAAAAGATTATGATTTTTGTTTGATTTAAACACATCATGTGTTAATTGAAATAAGCAAAAAAGAAAGAAAAACAAATTAAAAAGAAAACAAGTTTAAAAAATGTAATAAAGTTCATAAAAATATAGAAATCAAAAAAAAAAGTTTATAAAAAATTTCCAGGTCATAAAAGAAAATTAAAACTTGAACGTTAAGTTAATATTTGGGCAACTTTGTTTAGTAAAAACATAAAGAATTTTTTATACACAATCCACAAAAAAACTTCTCAATATTTTTCCGTCATAATAATGTTGAAAGGGACCATTTGTTTCGGCCATAAATTACTGCAAAAATTAATAAAATAATTAATTTGGCAACCGTCAGAATCTAAGCCAGTATACAGCAACTTTATTATACAAGTTAAAGGGTCTTTGGCCGGAAATTTAGAAAAATGTAAAAAAAATTTAATAATTTTGTATGCCAACCTATTTTTAGGTGATTTTTCAGCAGCTAAAACTATTATGATTAAAGAAGGATTTGCCCCATTTAAACAATTAAGCAACTTGAAGAAAATACCATTAATTGCTGTCAATTGTATTTTTCTGTCAAATTTCTGCAGATTGGGTTCTTCTTATCAATAGTTCAAACATATTTATTTTATAAAAGTTTGTATGAGTCATTTTAAAAGTCGCCCACTTTTTGTTTTTTGCTGAAAAGATGCTGATAATTCATTTATTTTTAATTTTAGTGTTTTCTTTTTATGTATACATTTTATTATTATTTACAGGGCACTGGCTGATACGGACTCGGATGGCAAAATGAATATTAACGAATTCAGTATTGCATGTAAATTAATAAATTTAAAACTGCGCGGCATGGAAGTACCTAAGGCATTGCCGCCTTCACTGTTGATGTCGCTGACTTCGATGGGTACTACGCCGACATTGACACCGACAGGCGCTGGTAGCCTAAGTCCTATGGAAACTGCGAAAAGTGTGACAGGTTCGGTAAAACCGGATATACCAGCGCCACCAGCAGCAACAATGACAAACGTGGCAATGGCAGCAGCTGCTGTACCAACAGCAGCGCCCATGGCACCCATGGCCGGTGCTGTACCCATAGTACCAGGAATGGTACCCGGTACATTGCCGGGTATTGTGCCACAAGTTAGCATGGCTCCAGCCGCAATGACTGGTATACCACCCATGCAACAAGTGGCTGGTGCAGTACCCGTTATGCCATCAGCAATGATACCGGCAGCAACTGGCGTACCCGGCGTTGCTGGAGTAGCAGGTATGCCGGTAGTAACACAGCCGGGAGCTATACCGGCTGTTCCCATGATGCCTGGAGGCATGGTACCCGGTGTAGTTCCTGGTATGCCTGGAGTTCCAGGTGTAATGCCAACAGCTGTTGTACCTGGGATACCACCAGTTCCTGCAGCTCCTAAAATTGTTACGCCTCCAACGGCCAATGAACCTAAAGTCACACCACCTACCAGTAATCCTCCAAGTCGTAGCATGTCCATTTCCGAAAGAGCACCGTCTCTTGAATCTCCGTAAGTTTTTGTTTGTTTTTTTTCTCAAGACTTTTATTTAATATATATATTGCGACGTTTGATTTGGCAGACAAGGCGAATGGGCTGTGAAGGCTCCAGCTAAACGCAAATATACACAAGTTTTCAATGCTGCAGATCGTAATCGTTCTGGTTACTTGACTGGTGTTCAAGCTCGTGGTATTTTAGTACAAAGTAAATTACCTCAAGCTAATCTAGCACAAATTTGGACTCTTTCCGATTTGGATAACGATGGACGCTTAAGTTGTGATGAATTCATTTTGGCCATGTTTTTGTGTGACAAGGCCATGAACGGTGAAAAGATACCAGCAACTTTACCCATTGATTGGATACCACCCAGTTTTCGCAAGGCAAAGTCACGTACAAGTTCAGTATCTGGTGTCGGCTCTAGGCCAGGCTCTCAAACAGCTTCCAGACATGCATCAGTTTCTTCACAAGGCGCCCCCGATGATCCCTTAGCAGGTTTGCCTCAAAGTAGGAACTTTCTTTTATTATTTTTACTATAATTTTTTTAATCAATTGATCGCTTTTTTGAGATCAAGATTTAGAATCTATTAATTAGCTAAACAAAAAAACATTTCAGCTTCCTTTGAAGATAAACGTAAAGAAAACTTTGATAAAGGCCAAGCCGAACTAGATAGAAGACGTAAATTGTTGCAGGAACAACAGCGTAAAGAAAAGGAAGAACGTGAACGTAAAGAGCGTGAAGAGTCGGATAAACGTGAAAAGGCTCGTTTAGAAGCGGAACGTAAACAGCAAGAAGAACTAGAAAGACAATTGCAGAAGCAGCGAGAATTAGAATTCGAGAAAGAGGAACAACGAAAACGCGAATTAGAAGCCAAAGAAGCAGCCAGAAAGTAAGAATACTTAAACAACTATAATTTCAGCAACAAATTCTCATAGTTTATTTCTTGTGGTGTACAATTTTGTAGAAAAATTGTATTTAAAAATAACTATTTTGAAAATTTACTGCATGTCTCATGATACCGAACGTTAACGTTCGCCAGTATTTGAAAGGGAATATATGTAACTGATTTGGCGACTAAGCTAAGATTCATCTTAACAATAACTTGAAAAATTAATAATATATAAAAGGACATCAAAAGCCATTTAATTTCGACTGAACAAATGTTTTTAAAAAGTTTAAAAGAGTTCTTAATCATTCACTTAAAGCTTTTCCATCATAATTCTTATATATCGTATTTGGTATATGTTCATGTATCTAATAGATTTCTCCGATTTTTATGCTTTATTTTATTAAGGGAACTTGAAAAGCAGCGTTTGCTTGAGTGGGAACAATCGCGGATTGCTGAACTAAATTCACAGAAACAGCGTGAACAGGAGCGTGTGTTAAAACAAAAAGCTCACAATACCCAACTTAATGTTGAATTAAGCACTTTGAACGAAAAGGTTTCTAATATTTTATAAATTTTCTTAAATTTAATTTTAACTTCTAACACTTGCCAGATTAAAGATCTTTCCCAAAAAATTTGCGAAACTCGTGCCGGTGTCACAAACGTTAAATCTGTCATTGATGGTATGCGTTCACAACGTGATACATCCATGTCTGAAATGTCGCAGTTGAAAACACGCATTAAAGAACAAAACGCAAAACTATTACAGCTGACACAGGAACGTGCCAAGTGGGATGCTAAGGCCAAAGCTGCTGCTATTGCAGGCGATGCTGGTCAACAGGAACACTTAACTGCGGCGTTTGCAAATAAACAGGTAAAATTGTAAAGTAAGTGATACAAACTAAATCAATGTAAGTATTTTTACACTTATAGCTTGTTATAAAGCAACTGCAGGATAAAGTAGAAAATCTAAAGACAGAGATCGAATCGAAAAAGGAAGATATTAATTCGCACGACACGACCGTCGCCGAAGTCAAGGGCGAACTTTCCGAACTCATAGCAAATTGTGAAGAACTCTATACAGACTACGATAAGCAACGTAACCAAATACTAGAAATGAAATATAATAAGAAAAATGAAAATGTCACAGCTACCTCAGCTTGGGACACCGATTCAGCTTGGGGTGCCACTACAACATCTAGCATTGATCAATATGCTGGCATTACAAATGATAATAGAACAGATAATACGGCAGCACCAATGTCCAATGCCGTCGACTCTAGTGGTCCAGCACCAGAAGGTTTTGTTAAATACCGAGCCGTTTATGAATTTGCAGCACGCAATGCTGATGAAATATCATTTGTTCCTGGTGACATAATATTTGTGCCTTTGGAACAAAATGCTGAACCCGGTTGGTTGGCGGGGGAAATAAATGGCCATACCGGTTGGTTTCCCGAAACATACGTGGAAAAAATGGAAGACGAAGATGCCATTACAGCTACAACACAAGACTTTACAGCACAAGATTCTTATAACGACAATAGTCAGCAATATGGGTATGTACGAACTGTAGTTTTGGAAAACAAACATTAATGTGGTGCCTCTTTCAAAGAACCACAACTGCGGACACTAAAATAGCTACTGACGCTCCTACCGATACCTATAATGGTGATGTAGAATATTACATAGCCGCCTATCCTTATGAATCCGCCGAGGTCGGAGATCTGACCTTTAGTGCTGGTGAAATGGTGATGGTAATTAAAAAAGAAGGTGACTGGTGGACGGGCACAATAGGCAGCCGTACAGGCATGTTTCCCTCAAATTATGTGCAAAAAGCTGATGTGGGTGGCAGTTCTGCTGCCCTTGCTGATACCGAAACCGATATGTCATCTGGCTATGACGACGCGTTTAAGGTAAGACCAATTTAACAGTTAGAAGTTAGTTACAATAGTTAGATTAGATGAAGTTTTTGGTTAGATGTGTTACTGTATCATGACTAACAAATTATATTGTTTGTGTGCAAAAATTAATAAAGCAAAGCAAAAAAAGAAAACTTGAGCAGAACCCAGACAAACAGAACAATTTTTTTTTTTTTTTTTTTTTATAAATTCACATTCATTATTTTTCATTTATTAATAAAATCCTCCTCCTAATCGTGAAATTCCAAACATATTTTTTTGTGTTCTTCTCTGTCTCTCATTTCCTTCTCTAGGACAATACATATAACAATGGCAATGCTCAAAATCAAATTAACTCCGATATAGAGGTCACAACAGCTTTGCAAGATCATCAACACACAGCACAGCTATCGCCATTAACAAATGAAATGCCACCTGCCTCTGCTATTGACCTGTACGCTGACACAAGTTTAGCAGCGGCAGCAGCAGAAGAAGAAACACGTACAAACGAAGAGTTGGACACAGAAGTATCTCAGATAAATACTCAATCGAACAAATCGCAATCAAATGAACCTGCTGAATCTTATAGTCGTCCCATGTCACGTACTTCTTCCATGACTCCAGTAATTAAATAAATTTTTTCTACTTTTACTACTACAATATAATCTGTATTTTACAATCACTGTTTTGGTTTTCGTATCTATTACAAAATAAGTATTTTTATATTGCTTTCAAACTACAGTTGCTTTTAAATGCTTCTAAATGACTTTTATGTTGTTTTGGTTTTTGTTTTTGGTTTTTATTACTTTAGTGTGTTTTTTCTTTGTCTGTTTAATGTCTTTTCTTCTTAAAACCTAATTAACTCGTACGATGTGTTGCTTTTAGCTTATCATGAATTTAATTTTTTTCACTTTAGGGTATGCGAGCTAAGCGTTCGGAAATAGCACAAGTTATTGCTCCCTATGAGGCTACCAGCAGCGAACAGCTTTCTTTAACTCGTGGCCAACTGATAATGATACGGAAAAAGACGGATTCTGGCTGGTGGGAAGGTGAACTGCAAGCGAAAGGACGCCGCAGGCAAATTGGATGGTTTCCGGCTACTTATGTGAAGGTGTTACAGGGCGGTCGTAATAGTGGTCGTAACACACCAGTATCGGGAAGTCGCATTGAAATGACTGAAACTATATTGGGTAAGAGTTGTTTTTCTTCAATTGTAAATTCACAATATTTGAAATTTTCTTGGAATTTAAAGCTTTAATCAAAAAAGTACCCAGAAATAAACTAAAATCCAACTGAATCAATAACACATTAAATTATAATAGTTGGGCTTTAGTTCGAGGTTTGGGTTGCAAAGGCTGCACGAATACGAAGTAGTAGTGAGATCGCAGCTCGAATTCAGTACCCATAGGCTGCTCAGATTCTCGGGCCGTTCATGGTCTTCTTACATAAACTGAATAAAAACATTAGCCAAATTTAAAATAATTAATAACTGGAAAATCTTTAATATTTTTGTTGGGGAATCAAGTGATAAAGGAATCCTTAACACTGATACTGAAAATTGTTTCTTGTTTTTCAATAAATTGTTAACTCAAAATCACCAGAATTGTTGTTAGATTTACGCTACCTAATATTTCTTCATTTTATTTCTTACAGATAAAGTTATTGCTCTGTATCCGTACAAGGCACAAAACGATGACGAATTATCCTTTGACAAAGACGACATTATCAGTGTTTTGGGTCGCGATGAACCCGAATGGTGGCGGGGTGAATTAAATGGTTTAACTGGCTTATTCCCTAGTAATTATGTGGGACCTTTTGTAACGTCCGGTAAGAATGCCAAGGGAAAATAAATGCCATTATAAAAGCCATATAAATACACTCAGAACTGCTGCCGCCCCTTCTTAAACCAAACAAATCCTAGACCTACTCCATATCATGCTTTAAGTATTTTAAATATAATGCTCTCTCTCTCTCTCTCTCTCTCTCATCTATTTTAATATGTGTTATTTTTGTATATTGTTGTTAAACGTAAAGATTTTTCTTATAAGTAGTTAAACTGTTAAAATTAAAAAAAATATTTTAAATGTTTTTATGTTAATTATGTCATTATTGCGAGTATGTTTCTCTGGTCTGATCTGATATTTCTAATAAACATTCCGTTAATAATTATTATAATTCCTTTTTGTTCAATTTTTCTTTAAGAGTCTATTTCAAAATTTATATATTGTTTTAGTTTTAAGTGTATTATCTTTTCGTATTATTTAATTTGTCCAGCCTATTAGACATAATTTATTTTGAATATTTTTTTTTAAAGTTAAAACAGCTTTAATTCATTTAGTCTGAAAATAGAGACAAAAATGCTTCGATATAAAATTACGTTAAAATGTGCAAATGAATAGTTATTTAATTAGTTTTTATTTTTTCTCGTAATATATTGAAACACTGTCTGTAAAGTAGTAGTATGCCTTCGATATTTAAGTTTTCTTTATTATAATTTTAGCTAATTAAATTAATTTTTAATTTAATTATGATTTGCCAACGTATCTGTGTATACATATATTTTATTTATATATGTTTATTAATCAAATATCGCAATTATATATTTTTTTAATGAATTATTGTTTTTTTTTTTTAATTTTTCTAAAAACTTAAATTAATTAAATAAAAAATTATACCTTTTATTGAACTGATATTTTTGTTTTACACTTTTTGACAAGGATCGCAAATTTATTTAAAAAAAAAGTAATTTTTTCATGTCACGTAACTGCACGGATATTAACCTATAATCATCCATGTTATTTTTATAAATTTTGATCCAGAACACAGAATATAGAGCACAGAAAGACTGATGATTTAGCTAGAGAGAAATAAAAATCTCATATAACTTTTTTTTTTATTTGTCAAATCAGTCAAAAAGAAAATCTTTTGACTCATATGAATTTTTTTCGTCAATTAAAAAATATGTTTTTGGAAAAAAATAAGTGATTGAAACTTAAAGTTAAGTTAAAAACCAAAAAAATACTAATATATCTGCTTCTTGGTTAATATATAAAGTTAAAATTTCACTGATGATATAGATATATGCGAGGCAAGGAAATCAAGCTCAACATTTATGTATGTGTTCTCAGAAAGAAGGTGAAAATTTTCCTCGAATGAAAATGAGTGTCAAAAGAAGTTCTTGCTTCCGAAATATTTATAAATGAACTTTTTCCTTTGTGATCGAGAAGACTTTAAACCTTCAAATTGTGTTGCTCTTGCTTCAGTTTGACGCAACGCAGAAAATATTTTGTTTCCATCAGGCCATTTATCATTAAATATAATAAATTAATATTTAATTTTTGTTATCTTTTAAATAGCAAATAAGAAACCTTTTGTTAAAAATTTATATTTTATATTTACAGGTAACGTATAACAAGCCATGGCAGCACCAGCTTATTAAAATAGTATAATCCACAAAAATTAAGAAAGAAAATCAACAAACAAAACACGTCTGTATTTAAAAAAGAAATCTCTACTTAAACATCTCCCAAATTATTTATAAACATACATTAGAACATAAAAAAGGAAATGTAACCAAAGCAAATATGAATTGTATTTATTATTAAAGAAAATAAGTTATAGGAAAAAGAGTTACAAGTTTCATTAACCAAACAAGAAAAACAAAAATATATTATCAAATTATTTGAACGTAAACCAACAACATTTAAAGCAGCATAGTAAATTAGAGAAAGAGTTTTGAAATTTGTTAAAAAAAAGTACATATTAATACATAGAATAGAAACAATTTTTTGATAGAATTAAAGAAAATTTGCAGAGTTTTTAATGTTTCAAAAACACAAAAGTTTAAATTTCTAGGTTTGACAAAAACATCTATAATTTTTTGTGTTAGAAACTAATACTTTTCCGAAAACTTTCTAGGCTATTGCAAACCTTGAAATAAAAATTAAAAAAATAGCTAAAAAATTTAAACAAAAACTAAGTTTTCTTCTCAATGGCATTTAATTGTCGATTTTTCACAAATTAACAGATTTCTTTGAATTGAATACCTATTTGCAACCAAAACAAATTTTGGTACATTTCTTCAAGTGTATGTTTTCGAAAAACTGACAATTAAATAGAGAAACGTTAAAAAAGTTATAGATTTTAAAATATTTCAAATAATTTTAAAAGACATGTGAATTTTTGAATATACCCATTTATAGCATTAGCTGAGAACTGCTAAAGTCTTAATTCCAATTGTTCACTGGGTAATTTTTTCGCCCGCATTAGAACAAGATCAATATGTATTTAGGACATTATAAAGCTTTTCGAAGTTAATTTAAAAATTGCAGCATTTGCAAATACTTTTGTTTTATTTTAATTATAAAAAGCGAAATTAAAGGGAATTAATTAATATTTTTATAAATAATTAAGGCATCACTTATTAAAACAAAAAAGAAATATAGGAAATCATAAGCAAACAAAAAACAATAAAAAAAAAACATTTTAATAAGGGTTTTTACTTACAGTGTTTTTTCTTCATAAAAGTCTTGGAAAAAGAAAAGGCAAAAAAAGTTTTTTAAAACATACATTACAGTGGCAAGCAAATCGTTTTTGTTGAATTGTAGCTTTTCTCAGGATCTTTTAGATGTGTGGGGAAATCGAAACAACAATTTTTTTTTGACAATTTAAAATAAAATTTGGATCTAATTTAAGACAAGAATTCCTCATGTCATTTAATAAATATGAACTTTGTTTATATAAAGATGAAGTTTCGAAGACGTCTTTGTCAATGCTTTTCAAGATCACAGCTTTTAACCTTTGAAAAACGTTTTTCTAAGGGATTTATAAATAATAAAGCCTCTATTTCAGTTCAAAAAATAAAACAATTGCGTATATTTGCCTATTTGCTACAAAATTTATATTTTGTATTTAAGTGAAAACAAATCTATAACTTCTGGCATCACAAACAGCTCCAACGTTTTTTTTAACATTCAAATAGATATATACATATATGTATATATAATGCCTGTTTATTTTCCAGCTTAGCAAATTCATTTTGCTTGTCACCATATTTATAATTATTAGAAGTTTAAAATTCAGGTTTTGGTGTTTGCAATAAATAAAAATCAATTCACTAACAGCAACAAATATAAGACGCAAAACAACCCATGAACATATTAACCACCTTTTTAAGTGTTTCTTGAAAATTTATATACATTAATTTTATAAAGGAAAAACTAATTAACCTACAAAATTGCCTAACAAACAAAAATATCATATACCAAAAATCAATATCATTCCAAAAACAAGAAAAAAGATTTAAATAAAATTTAATATGTATGTATTATATATAAAAACAATTTAAGTGTTAAACGTTACAAAAAATTATATATGAAATATGTAAGCGAAATAACAATGGAAATGTCCTTTAACTAAATCAACACAAAACAACTTAAAACATCATTATCATTAAAATGCATTCAAATAAGCTCAATTATCATTATCATCATACTCCTCTAGTCATCGTCCTCTCACATTCAAAACGTCCTCTCATTAAACACGCATACACACACTCATACATACATGTGTAATTTTCCTATTAATTAATCACTCTGTCAGCCTTCGAAGTATTTATAAAATTAGCAAATAAATACATAAAACAATTCAATTTTATTGTAATTAATTTATTAAATTTGTTGCTTCTTGTATTTGATTATAAATTATGTAACTACGTAATAAACTTTAATGAAATTAAATAAACGTTAATTAGACAAAAATTAAAACAAAATATTTTTTCTTTTTGGAAAAAAATACTGCCACTTAATTGGTTCTAAGTTTGTATTAAAATAATTTTATATTTAAGTGAAAAGCGTTTGTTAATAATATCCTTGTTATATTTTTACAATATTAAATAAATTTGTTTAGCTTTAACTATATAGTTAAATTACTATTATTGCATAGTTCTATAATCTATGTAAATATTAAGAGGTCTTTAAGAGGCGCAGTAATTACGCTAAATTTTAGTCAAATTTTACGGGAATACGTTCAAGAGATAGAAGTTGTTGACTTTTGTGAAACTATATAACGAAAACGTATAAATTTCTGCAAAACCTGTTTTTCATTCATCGATTTTCTGAATACATCTTTTTGAATGAACATACAACTGAAATGGAGAATAATGGCGGAAACCACGCTTTTGACTTGATCGTATTTTAGCTAAAGTGTATTCAATCTTTAATGTTTCTGTTAGTTGTTTAACCCACTGATAATTCTATGAAACCAGTTTTGTAAAAACGAAGCCACCATTCAGTTTGTAAAGCAAGTGCTTGTATTCGAATACTTTTTATTTGAGGTTAAATAGAATTTCATGAAGTTTGGAGTTTACAAAATTTTGCATTTCTTTAGCAAATTGATTTAAAAACTTAAATACTGCGCCTTTCAAAAAACAAAACCAAAACAGGAATTTTCTATTAGTTAATCTAACTTTCATTAATACACCCCTCCTCCCTTGGAAAAGCAAAGAAATTTTTTTAATTTATTTATCTTTTAATAGACAAAAAAAAAAAAAAAGAAATGAAAGCTTTCAAGAAAATATGTTAATTTAAAGTAAAAACTGTTCAAATTGTTGAAACTAATTAATGCTAAATAAAATTAAAAACTTAATAACCCATAATCCTCAACTATACGCCGATTTAAATATTAAAGAACGAAATAAAGCTAAATTATACATATTTTAGTACATACATACATAAATATGTGCATTGACATACAAATATGTAATGGTAGTTATTTACTTATGTAATCTTATTATATACTGAACTTCAAAACATATATAAATGCATATGTAGCTATAAACTGAAAATTGTTTGCGTTCACTTGTTTCAGATTTCAAATTAAAAAACTAAATAAATAAACAAATATTATATACAATTTACATATAATACATACTTGGCATTATAAAAGTCGTAAAACGAAAATCACGCATCATATTAATTAAAAATAATAGTGCGAAGCGAAGGAAAACTTCTAGGAATCAATTTATTATTTTTAAAGTATTATTTTCAAATATTAGTTCTTGTTATTAATATTTAAGTTGTTCTTTAACATATCGTTACACAAAAAAAAAAAAGGAAATATACAAAATGTTTTTTAGTACTAAATGTTCCGTCTTCTTTTAATTTAAATCTTAAAATTAGTTTTAATGCATAATTTAATTACACTTGAAGAGAATAATAAAGCCAAGGACAACAAAAGCAAACAAACAAAACAAAACAAAACAAAACAAAAAGAATCATTTATCCATCTACTAAAGTGCGCTTCATTAAGAACCAATTAAATTAAAACAAAAAACCTAACTAATTAATGAAATTATAACGAAAAGGAAACTATATCTTTATAATAAACTATTCTAAATATAATTTTGAATGTTGTGGATTTTTGACTGCGCAACGAGTTTAGAAATATCTATTCAAAACCACATGAACACCCGATTCAAACGACTTACGAGTACATAGACCCAACAAAAAAGAAGTGCATAAAGTCCCCCTCATCAACATTTCATATAAATATTTAAACAAATACATATACACGTATAAACATTATATTGAATTTAATAAATAAACATAGTCATATACTAAAATGAAAACTACATATTTATGTATGTAACCATTTCAAAATCTTGCGATTATCACACCCGAATAAAAACAAAATAATAATTAAATTTATAGAATAATAATTATACATAATATGGGAAAAAAATTAAAACAATAATCAAATATTAATCCAATAAATTTAAAAGAAACAAATATTTGATGCAATAAATGTATAAAATTGATTTAAAAATAAAACTTTCAATGTGTTTTTATTCGAATTTCTGTTATGGCCATTATTTCACTTTATCATAATTGCTATATAGACTGCCGAAAATAAATTTATAGCTTTTATATTTTATATACAATATATCGTCTAACCTAATGCTAGACGGCAGTAGGCTGGTGAAAAGAAACGAAAGAGAGAGAGAGAGAGCGTTGAATCTTTTTCCATATCGTATTCTATATTTTACACTCAGGCTTTTTATGGTTCTCGAAATACTTTAGAGCTTGTAAAAGAAAATTCGAGTATTTTTCCTTAATGCCTTATTAGCTTTACGAAAATTTCGTGAGCCATAATAGGCAAGAACGTGATAAGTTATTTCTAAAATTCAAAATTAGTTTTTTACTAGAATATCGAAGCTTTCAATTTCAATTTATATATGTATATACTTTTTCTGCTTCTTTTTTAGTGTCTTACACTCTTAGGGCTTGAAAAAGCTTTTCGTGGTCCTGATGTACATATATAATTACAAGCTAAAAGCTCTTAATTGGATGTTAAAAAAGGTTGAGCTTCTAGTGAATTAAAAATATACCACTTTTAAAAAGGCTGTAATAAAGTTGTTATACAAACAAATAACTGAACTGAAGTATAACAGCTGCCACATTTATCTTTATCTGCGATTGCGCTATAACCTCCAATGTAGATTGGAAAACAATACTAAAGCAGTTATAGCAACGTTTTTTATGTGCTAAAATGGTGTTTTTGAATTGCTGGCATAAGTTCTATAAATTATTTTACACATGCATCACTTTTAAAATATTATCTTAAAGAAACTTTCTAACATATTTATAGCTTTCATGCTGCAGTATGAAATATACATGGGTGCAAACTTTGACTGGCGTTCTTCGGTTTACATATTCTCAAAGTTTGAAATGCTTTGGATTGTGGACTTTGAAATTCACTAAACAAGACTCATTCAGGAATTTTCAAATAGAATTTTCTGTTTTAAGCTAAAAGATGTCGCATTGTTCTGACATGAAAAATGTAACAAAAATAGACACAATAACAAAATGTATTAAAATAAAAGTTATTAAATTAATTGAAGTTAAATCAAATGAATTAAGAAACAAATAATAAAAATAAAAACGAATAAAATATAAAATAAACATAATATCCGACGTTGGCGCATTCAATTATATTTCTCTGAATCTTTACAGTTCAGGGTACTCTAATCGTATGTTGTACAAAAACACTCACTAGACAGCCCGAAACACTTGTTGCTTCTCTTAAACTAGCCAAGAGATTTCAATCATGTTGCAAATACTGCATGACTCTTTTCTGAAAGATATAATAGTTTGCGCCGGGTGGACGACAAACTGCTACATAGCAAAGCTGTGTTAAAACTTGAATTCATGGTTTTGAAAATATGGCAACGCGATCGGCTTTTAAAAATCAAAAAGGCTGGGTGGCAACAATGCACAAACAAATTTAATTGTTGTTATATACTTTTTCATATTTATACTTCGTTTTGTTTTTATGAAACTAAATAATTAATAGAGAAGAAAGTAAAAGTCGAACATCCTAAGAAAATGTGGCAAATATGTACATATATATGTATGTGTGCATGTATCCATGTGCATACATACATACATATGTATATACACTAAGAACGTCACGCTTAAAATTAATGGTGGATGGTCTTCCTTCTCTTTAAACGCCCACAAGTATTGAAGGATTCTAACTTTTACTAGCGTCAAATTGTAATAACTTAATCTTTTATCCCAATAATAATTTGCACCTTCTTTTTTCGTTAAAGAGAGCAGACTTCGTGACGCATTAAACAAACAATTAACACTAATATTTAACTTTTAAAATTGTTCTTTCAATATTTTCTTTTAAATACGATTCAAACGCAAAAAAATAAAAATCCATTAACGTTTTTTAATCACTCAATTGTGGCTGAAATTTCATTTGTTTTTCCATTTAAAACACATTCAATTGATTTCGACTTGGATGCAAGTATACAGTTTACCCAGTAAACATTTCCATGGCATTTCAGTCAAGTTGAACAATATATGAGGGACAAGAAAAGAATAATGTTTTTAAATTCATTTGAAATCAAAAAGAATAGTTTTTAGATCTATGGTGATGGCATTTAGCCATATTTCAAAATGTTAAATATTTAATTTCAAGCCAGAATCATGACTGTATTCCCAACGTAAATACATATGTATCTTGGATTTGGTTTCTTGCTACCGGTGTATCTCAGAGTTGAATGGATACGGGCGGCCTTATTTTGATAGAAATAGGGTTTTTCATGAATCTCAGACACAATGAGACCGAAGGAAGAATTTATAACGTGTTGATTCCAGTAAGACATAAGTGCATCATATCACTGAATAATATTCATGCGAACTTCATAGAGCTATTCCAAAGTTAACTGCCTGTAAGTGTTGTAGCTTTAGTTGCTCACGGACTTCAAGCAAAATCGTCACTAGAGCTGCAACACTCTACTTATTGTTGGCTGGAGGTTATCTAATCACTCGAGTCTTATTAAAAGCAAGGCCACCATACATTTTGGTTCAATAAGATAGATATTTCTATTTTCTTTAAATTGATTTCCTTTTATCAGCTGCACGAGACTTAGGCGAAACATCTAATGGCAAAACTTATGCACAAATCCATGTACATACCTATAAACATATGTATGTATTCTATAGTGGTTTTGCCATGTCCCCATTCGTAGAGTTTCTTTTTTAAATTTATTTAAATTATTTGTTGGTTTTCTCTTGTATGTTTTCGGCAGTGGCAAATAAATAAAATAATAATATGTGCAGGAAATTTCATCCTTTTATTTTCCTTTTCTCATTTTCAAATAAGACAATAAATACATGTGTATGTATGTGTGTATGTTCATATGCATGTACATACATGTATACATACATATGTGTGGATATGTGGATGCATGTGTTTGTTTGCCAACGTGCTTGAGTTTGCTTGTGCATGTTTTGGTGTTTCTCTTTTGACAAATGAAATTGGTTTGGCTTTTGAAAGAATTCCTTAAAGCACTTTTATTTCATATAAGCGACCGACCGTATTATTTATTTGGATCTGTTTTTTTGTGCCATCCGTTACTAGTTGTTGTTTAAATTTCTGGCAACTTGGAGATGCGAAATGTGAATTCTGCCAAGAAGGCGTTAACTACTACATATATATAAAAAAAAAAAAAAAAAATATAAATTGAAAAAGGCAGAAAAATATATTTGGTTGGTTTGAAAAAAATCCCATGCTGATAAACAATTTAAGTAAAACAATACAAAGATACGGTTTCATATATAGTTTTATACACAGTGTGTTTTATATTTATGACATATGTATGTATCTCTCTCTCTCTCTCTCTTTCTCTTGATACGAAAGTGTGTACATGTGTATGTATGTATGTTAATTCGTACATACGTTCTTAACATATTAACTTTGAAGTGATTCATTCAATGAACTATTCTGATTTATCTTTGCATATAACTTTATGATCTGTTACATATTATTCAAATATAATTCTAATGGGTTGTACTGAAGCTTCTATTGAAGCCACCTTAATATGATCACTTTACCACGCTGTTGATTTATATATAGAATATACACTTTGAAACATTTTAAGACCCCGCGAAGGGAGCTCAAAACAGGAGGATTCGACAACATGCAAGACAAATAGGCCGTAATGGATACATATATATATGTATTTCAGGCAATCCCATAAAGCAACCTGGTAGACAAATCTTCAGTTATGTGCACTACCCGCAATTCCAACAAACTTAAATAAATTCATTGCTTCGAAGCGCCTGAGACTCAGGTAGTAACAAGCGTGATTATCGATCCAATATATGACTGGATTCCTTTTGATTTTTGCCCCAATATTTGTTTCTTGTGCCACCTTTTCGGCCTATATAAATTTGTCGGTAATACTTTTCTAATCAGCTCTAGAACACCCCCGGTATCAGTAAAAGTTTGTATGGGTTGTATGAAAACATATCCGATTTTTAATGTGACAGCCACTTAAACTTAAAACCAACTTTAATTTTACGCCTATAGTATTTAATATGAATCGACTGTAGTTTTTGACCATTGTTATGACCCAACTATTCTTAAAACTTATTAACTCTTTGGGGTACTTTTATTCGTTTTCTTTTTTATATACTTACATACATACATATTATTTTAGTTTATTAAAACCAAAATGTATTAAACGAAACGTCGTGTTATTTTTATCGTCACCCTGAGGATGTACATCCGTATATGAGAACATGAGTATAACATTTGATAGATTAAAAAAAAAAGAGAAAAGTAGAGAAAAAATAAAGAAAGAATAAATATGAAAAAATACGCTGCAATAATGGAGTGTTTATAGTCAGTCACTGGCATATTGCCAGGGTGACTACGATTATCATCCTTAAAAATTTTTTAATTCCAATGTTGAATTGAGGTTTGATAAAATAAGCCATAACAGTGATATTTTGTTTTATATTTAGTGATGGAGCCAAAAAAAAAAAATAGTTTCTTATTGCTCATTTCTCCCATAAAAGTAGGTCTTAAAAGATTGCGTTGAACGGATTTTGAAATAGATGCATTTGATTTATGTGAGTAAGTAACTAGAAGAAGACACAAATCTGAAATTAGATTAAAAAGAGCCAGCATGCGGTTAAAAAAATTTGTATAAAATAGTTATTTTCTACAAACAAATTTAGGCTTGAAAATCGCATTTCGCCAAATAATACATTTACGCTTTGAAATCGTAAAAATGTTTAGGTTTTCATTTACTTGCATACCTACTTTTAAGGAACACCTTAAAAATCAATATTGGTACAATATAAAAAGTATTTGCCACATAATAAAAAATAAATAAAAGTATTTAGGAGCTTTTGTTGAAAAAAGTCAACTAATTGCTGTAGTTTTATTGATTCGCTTAGATTTTATGCAGAAAATCGTTCAAATAGTAGACGTGGATAAAGGCATATCGCAATTGCGGCAATTATAGTGTCTCCAACCGCATGACAGTCCATGAGAGCCACCCTGATCAATAGTCTGATATCTGTATAAAAAAAAAAAGAATTCGCTTTCAACTGTGCTGTGCAAAAATTGCAATTAAAATTCGCCTATAAGCGGATCCATGAGCTTCCATGAATTCCTCTAAAATAAAGGAAGAATTAAGAAATTTGTTTTAAACAATCAAAACAATTTCTACTGTTTATATAAATTTTATTTCTAAAGCTTAAGATAAAGTTTGCTTCAAGTAATCAGAAGAATAAAGAAATGGCATGATCAATATTAATCTGGTACACGAAAATAATATGATCGCCATCGACAAACTGCAGCTGGTTCCTATTATTGTCTACAGGTAATTAGGCCGCTGTAAATAAACTCCAGTCGTTTCCTTTTTAGTATCATGAAAATTTTTAATAAAATATTTATTTTTTATAACGAAAAGATGTGAAAATATGTTATGCTATATATTTTTAATGCTTTTTGTTGTTCGTTACAGTCCAGAGAAACACTGAAAACGGCATTTATAAATGAAAAAGAAAACGTTTATGTGCCTTGTTGCTGAACGGAAGACATGAATTTAGGGAAAAACATAAAAATAAGTTTCACTTCATCCGTCTCTCGCCCTCTCTCTTTCTGTTTCGCCGAAACACACTCTCCCAGTTCCCTGTATAAATAAAAGTTGTAAACAACTTATTATAAATTATGCGAAGAAGCGCTTTGGAATTAACTGTTAAAAAGGGAGCTGGAAGAAACAGATATGCTTATAATCATATTCACATTTCTACAACTTGCAATTGCAGTCAGTTGTTTAAAGGAATCAAATGTAAAAAGGAGAAAGCAACCGCATCTTTGAGTCCTCATTTAAATCCATTTACCAACTGTTACTTTATAATTTCGTGAGAAAATGAACTCAAGCATTTTCATACAAGATTTTAATAAAATCAACAGTTTATTATTTGATATATTTAAGTTTTCAATTTTATCCCTTTTGCGCACAAACGAATAAACAAAAGAACAGCTAATCAGGATATTAAACTACACCCACACGTTTCCCGATAAAGCCATGGTTTTTGCTTGTTGATATTTGTGTAAAAGCTCAACAACAAGAACAACAACAATTGTTAATACGAATATAGCCACGTTGCATTCAAAAACTCATCTCGTATTTTGTTGTTTGTTTCAGCATTTCAAAGTTTTTTATCCTTATTCCTTAATATACATACACTTTTTTCAATCCGGTTTACACTATTGACTCAGGGGTTATTAAATAGTTTGTCATTAGGCTTGTAACGTGTAAGTTTTTGAGAATTTTAAAGCCTTAAATCGTAAATAATATTTTTAAGGAAATATTATTTTAATTTTAAATAAAGAACTTTCACGATGTTTAAAAGAAATTCATTTGTATAGATTTTTTGTAAATTTATATTTTAAAAAATTTCCCAGCAAGAACATTTTTTATATTGAAGCGTTTTGTGGCATTTTTATTAAGTTTTAAGTTTCTATGTTAAGTATAAAATTGTTTTTATAGAATATTATTAAAACCCTTCACCAAATAAAAATTTTTCTGCAAAATATTTGACAATAATTTTTAAAACTTGCAATATTTTACTTAAATAATAAAACTAACATTTTTAAGGAATTTCTCTATTAAAGAATTTTTCGTTGAGACATTTTATCAAATTGTAAATTTAATTTCTCAGCAGAGAATTTTGCATACTGAATGTTTTTAGATCATTTGTTGATCAGTTTTAAGTTTCTACCTCAAGTATTTAATTATTTTAGAAGAATTTTTTTTTTTTTAATTTTAATTGTAATTTGTGTAAAATGGCCATATTTTGTTTAAGAGAAAGTTTTTCTTTTTACCAATTTTCTTTTCTATTCATACAATACCCAGTGTAACAAGTAGAGAAAGTTGTTTTATTTAATTTTTATTTTAAACTTATAAGTCAATCAGGAGAAATTTTTAAGCATACGACTTAAATACTGAACCACATAAGTTCTAGCTGATAATGTTTATTAATGTGAATTTAATTTTTATTTTATTTTATTCAAATAATATTCTTCAGGATGGGTTTTTATTCAAATGTAAAACACAACAACAATTTTTGATACATATTTTTTTCCATGAAATTTTTTTTGTAAAATCTTTCATTGCAATCAAAGAGCTCAACCTGTTCTACCACAAGTCCTCTGATTTAAATTTTGCTTTAACATATTTCTTATTTCACATGGATACTCATGCAACATTAAAATCGTGATGTTATCATGGCGGTGAGATTGTGACTTAAGAAGAACAAGAGAAAGATCTAGAAGACAAAATATATAAAAAATTAAAAATAATAACAAAAAAAAAAAAAAAAACAAAAACAAATAAACATAGCAGAGATAACAATATTGTTGAAAAAATATGGTTTTACCCTTCCAAAGAAGTAAAGAATATGATGCACGACAATGTTCATTTTGTAGTACAAACGTGCATTCTCTTCTCACTCAAACATTGGCGCATACACACACTCCCACATACATACATACATTTACACAGACATGAATTGTTTATTTTGTAATAAAGCTGATTTATAAAGTTGAGACAAACAAAATAAAAATTACACAAAAAGAATGCAAAAAACAACAACAACAACAACAAGTCGAAATCAAAGACTTCTGCTGCATGTATTACATGGCAGATTAAAAAGGGGAAATATTGTGAGCTGATATTATGGTAATGTTGTTAAGGAACAGCAGCTTTTGTTGCACATTCGCTTTACGTTGTGCAGGATATTAAAATATTAAATAAAAATCCTAAATATTCTTTGAATAATTTTCTCTTACTTAGCCAGAAATATTGTGGCTAAAATATTTTGTTTAATTAATATTTTCCCTTGAGTTGGAATGCAATAGTTTATCATGTGTTGCGTATGATTAACAATTATTAAATTTGTGTTCAAATTATCACGCATACGCTCCACATTACAAGGAAATGCAGTGCTTAAGATAATTAGAATGTCTCTTTGATTTCAATGCGTATTAATTAATTTAATGATTTTTTACATTATGATGCTTTAGAATTGGCGGTTGCTACTTTTACACTATATTTTAGTGAATGAATGAAGAATTAAATTTGTAACACACATATTTATTATTTAAATAATTTTTCCTACAAATAATATTCAAACATTTTCTGCATTATCTTTTAGATTAGATAGTTTTAATAAGTTATTAAAGAATGTGGTATTTATTTATAAATTTTTTTTTGAAAATTTACTCTAAAAAAATAAAAGTGTTTTTTTTATAATTTTTTATATGTATGTAAATTATTTTAAGTGCAAAATTGTAAACAAGTTTTCATAAAAAAATTCCGTATTAAAAATTCATTCAAAGAAAATTTTGCCTTTTAAAGTTTAAAAATAATTATTTTCATCTTTTAAATTAAAATATCACTTTAGCAAAGGGAAATTTTCAATTCGATTTTAAATTGAATTTATTTTCTATGACATAAAAGAAATCATTAGTAAATTTGAATATAATATAGAAATAGTAATAGCTCTCAATAAGAGAAACTCTTTTTTAAGCTCTTGAATTTAGAGTTTAAATTCAATTATTTAATCATATTTTTTTCTAGTTTTAAGGTTCTAAAAGCACTTTCAACAACATTTTTCTTTGCTTTCAATCTTTCGCAAAGTTTAGCTTGAAATTTATTAAAGACGTGCATACTCCTATAACATCAATAAACTGATGCTTACATTCATTGCAAAATCTTCACTTTGAACATTTTCTTTCTTTTCTCTATAAAAGTGTAATGTATTTTGCTCCACTTCTCCTGCCAAATTTTGTTACTTAACAACTCTACTTGGAATGTTCATGTAATAAACGCAAAACAACATTAAAATATATTTTATATTTTGCCAAAAAGTTTCTAAGTTCTAATGCAAAAAAAACGAAAACGAAAACGTAAAGAACGACATGAATGCATATATTTTTGACACAACAATAAAATGTACTTAAAAACTAATGTTTAGAGGTGTTCGGCAGCACTGCCAGTTGTTGTTCGCTGCCACCAAGGAAACAAACAACAACAACAACAAAAAAAGGGAAAACAAAAACAAGAACAAAACATCGAGCATGCCACCAACGAGCACAAATTGTGTTTTTTTTTCTGAACAAATAATAAAGTTGTTACAGAACTTTAAAAAAAAGTATGGAAATTATTCAAAATTTAACAACAAAATAAACACTCTTGACTCCTGCGAATGCGATTGTTGTAGCTGTTACCTGTTTTTGTTGCTGTTGTTGCCAACTGCCATCCTTTTGGTGCTCATAAACGTGTGGCAAGGAAAACGAAAAGTTTTATTTAATTTTTTTTATTGCATTTCATTGTTGAAGCCTTGATTTTTATTATGATATAAAATATTGTAAAACACAAGTACATGAAAACAGAACTTTTCTCCGTATTTTGTGTTCGAAATAAGTTTATATTTATTGTTGGTGCTGTTTTGCGCTGTTGATACGTTGACGGCGACATTTGCATGCCACACAATTAATGTCCTTAGAAAATTTGTTGCAACTCTTCGAAAAAAAAACAATAATAATAAAGAGACCTGGAAAATGGAATAAAATAATGCTCATAATTTTTGTTACTTTTTTGTTTCTCTTTTTCGTGGCGACAAGTTTTATTTTTAAATGATCAACTTCCTATTGGTGTTGTTGCTGTTATTGTTAGTGTTGTAGCAAATGTTTTGCAACAAAAGCTTTTAAAAATTTTGCTACTTCAGTTCGCAGTTATTTTTTATGGTTGGCTAAAACTTTCAGCGAGAAATTTGACAATTAAATGTGTTCGCGAAATTTGGAAATTTTTTACGAGGGTGCGTTAAGTTTTCTTATATTGAAATTTTGTAAATAAGATTGTTTTTGCGCAAATAAACTTTTGGAAGTTTATTTTTTTAAAATAAAGGTTTTTTCGAACTTTATTATTCATCAATTACTAGGGAAATTATATAATTTATAAAAGTTTCCCCAAATTGGTAATTTCCACCTAATTTTCATAAAATTATAAGTTCTCCGAAAGAGGCAACTTTGTTTTATAAATTGGGAAATTTTATTCTGAAAACATTTTTTTTTTATCAAAACTTGTGCATGATGCCAATTTATTTAAATAGGGATCACTTTAATTGAATTGCAAGTTGTTTATTAGTTACTGCTGTTGTTGTTGTTGTTTTGTTGACCGATTTCCACAAAGTGAACTGTTTCGAAAATACAAAAATCTTTTAAGATTTTACTGTTTACAAGAAATAAGAAGCAACTTATTCATGGTGTTGTTTTATTAACACCCAGTTTTATTGTGATTCTGTTGGATCACGCATTAAGAATTTTTGTATTTTCATAAATAAAGTTTTGGAGTTTTCTGGCAAAAGTTTTGTTATTTTTAAATAACAAAACATAATAAAGTATTTAAAATAGAATAAAAATATGCAATAGAATAAGAAGTAAACAATTTTGCAAGTTTTATTTCTTATTTGAACTCTGCTCAATGTTTTGCACAATAAAGTTTTCTTCTTTTCAAGCGGAAACGGATGTAAGAGTTGAAAACATAAGGTTGTTGTTGCTTGCTGTTTGGTATAAATAAAAGATTTTTTTATTGTGCATCAACAATAAGCAAGTATAAATTTTAGTTTTATTCCAATTTATTTATATTTTTAAACTAAATCATATTTTGACTTTATAAGATTTCAAATAAAATGGAAAAAAGGACAACAGCTTAATTCAATAAAAAGTTATAAATATATAAATAAATTAACAATTTAAATTTGCAGTTGTATAAATTCTTTTTTCTTTGTGTAAATAATTTTGTTGTTGTTGTTGTTGTTGTTGGTATGTTTTCAACACTTTTGATTACACACCAGCATTACGGAATGCATTTTTCTTTTTTGATAAAAAATTAACACATAACGATAATAAATTCATAAAAATAAAATGAATTGAAACGTTTCTATTTATTTGGATTTTACATATTGAAAATGTGTTGTTGTTGTAATGCCTTAAACCCTAATAAATAAATTTTAAATGTCATTTAAAGACTATTTTTTGTTTACTTTTGTTTTCTATTATTTAATTTGCACTAGCAAAATTCCTATCAACCAAGTATGCGGGCTTATGGTATTGGGTGATTCATTTAGATCTTCTTTATTTTGTTCCGAACGACGAATTTAGTTTCATTGTTCGATTTTTCATTAAAGAAACTGTAGTTCTTTGTGTAGTTTCGCTGATTTTCCGAACACACTATGAGCAACATGCTGTACAAGTTTCTAGCGCCGTGTATTTCAATGATACTGATAATATTTATAAGGATGTGATTAGCCCGCATCTTGAATTTTGTAAATTTAGGCAAGCGATGAGTGAAGAGTAGACTGATGCCACGGACTCGGTCTCGGATTTTATAGGTGCACTTATATTATTTGCAAATAATAAAAACAATTTAGACATAAAAAATAGGTTTTACATTTTTGTTTCTTAGTATTTTTTTCTATTTTAAATGCCTGCATTAATTATTGCAGGAGAGTTTTCCACAGCTGACATCGTTCTCAAACAAATAAATTATTACTCTAGTGTACGTATGTGGTTGTGTGTACCACACATGCTGGTGTGAGTGTTGCCATTTAATTTTCTCCAAAACAAAAATAAATTTTAATTTTAGTTTTTTGCGATTTTATTGAAATAAAATTTTGTGAAGGATAGACACGATCGAAAAAATTAAAAAGCATATTTATAGTTTTAGTTAAAATATGTTGGTAGGTGGGAGTGACGCCGGCGAAGCTTGATGGAAAAGCAAAAGTTTTTAATTTTTTGCCTGCTTGTTGTCAAGCACATGTACATACACCAGACGGCCAGCACTCATTTTGATCAGTTTTTATAATGAAAATGGTATGTAACAAGGCGAATTCAGAGCAAGTAAAGTTGCTGGCACAACAACAAAATATGGCGAAGTCTCAAATATTAGTATTAGTATTAGTTTTTTGTTAATTGTTTATAAAATGTAAAAGAAAGAAATTTATCGGCTGAGCTGCTGACATCCTTAAAAATTAGATATGTTTTTACAAATGGCAACGCCGGCTGGTGTTCAAGGACATGAGTTTATATCAATCTTTCTGTCAATATGTTTTAATAATTTAAATAAACATCAATTTGAATGTTTGTTGCTGTTGCATGTTTGTGAAAATCTTTTGCACACACATGCAAACATGTAGCCATATATTGTACATAGTATGTATGTACATATGTACACATGGACACATGTATTAAATGTGATTAATTTGGAAATGTAATCAGAATTCAAAGTTAATTCCTTTTTAAGCCGACATCAACAGCATATTCAATAAATGATAGAAAAAATAGTTCAAATGTTGTATGTACACACACACACATACACAATCACACACACAGCCTTGCATAGATACATATAAATTCATATTTATATTTATTTATTTAGTTTTTCAATGGAAAAAAAAAGACGACACCAAATGTCCTTTGGCAATTTTTATGAGCAAAACAACAACACAAAAGATAATTCCATTTTGTTTTTGCTTTTCGTAAACAGTCGTTTAATTCTTCAAATATTAATTTCGCTTAAAGGCTGCTCTTGTTTGATGCTGGCATAAACTTCGAGAATATAGTAGATATATTCTTTTGAAATAATTTTTGCCGTTTTTAATTTCATCAAGTTTTATTTTATTTCTTTGCCTTGTGGCCATCATAAATTGCAAACAGATACAATAAAAAGAACAGAAAAAAAGGAACTTTTTTAAGTATTGTATAATAAACTTGAAAATATAAAACAAAAAATGCGGAAAATAAGAATAAAAATAGTTCACTCAACAATTCTGTTCATCATTTGGAAGACTTTAATAATTGGAGATTGCGAAAACTTTTGGCAAAAAATTTAGTTTAAACAGTTTTAAACTGCATTATCAACACACTACACGTATACATATCGTCACCTTAACGTAATTTAGTTTCGTTTCAAAGTTGAGTCTTTCTGCATATTTCAATACAAGATCCTTTAAGCCTGCAGTTTTTATAAAAATTTGGGGATAATATAATATTTTGCGCTTAATAATTATTTTGTTAATAAAAATATTTTGCTCTCTGCGGTTCTAATTTTGGAGCATGACATTCATGTGCAACACGTTTGTGCAAACAAGACATTTTTGCAAATTAAATTGAGGCGAGACTATTGCCATAAATTTGCGTTGGCATCTATAAGGCAGGTAGTCTGGTCTCAATTCGCTTTGCAAAAATATCTTGTTTGGATGCTGAAACCAGTTGCACATGAACGTTTGACGATTTATTTTTTAAAGCAAAGCCCATTATACTGAATATATAAATTATATAATATAAAATATATATATTTTTGGTCACTTTCGAAACGAAATGGTGCGCAAACTTGTTGGAAAAACAAATATATAGCGCCCTGCTATAGTATAAAAAGCTCTCAGCTGCGTTGCCAACTGCATTTGTTATAACTTCGCTTGGGTTGCAGCAAAATGTAAAATCAAATATAATAATTTTTTTTAATATCAATAAAAATACCCTAAATAAAATACTTTTTCCGGCAAAGTTTTGAGCAGTAACAAAGAATGTGTGTAGTGAGAATTTACATTAATTATTTTACCAGGCCTAGTAATTTTACAACAACCTTCCCAACCATATCAAATAAAGCGGACGCCAATTCAATTTAGGGCAGTATATAGCAAATTTTTTTTTATAGATACAAAAATTGTTTCGAATAATAATAAAAAAATGAACTTAATATCAACTTTATATTATTTACATCTAATAAATAAAACTTACATATTTAAAAATGCGGCCTATTTATAAAACAAAAAACAAGAAAACAAAAAGAAAACTTTTCAAACATGTCTCCAACTCATTTTCTTTCCTTATTTTTTAAATACTATCGTTGCAAATAAAAAACTTTTAAATGTTTGTTTATTCTTTGCTGATAAGAAAGACTTAAGAATTTTTGAAACTAAATTTTTATTTTTGCATCATAACTTTGGAATCTCTCGTAAGAAAAAGTACAATCAACCAACAACAACAACAACAACAACTATTACCAAAATAAAAAAAGACTGAAACACGTAAAAGAAACAAATAACTTTTTTCGTTCTTTCTTTGGCAAAAACTTTCTGCTGTTTTTTTGTCTTCGTAAAATTTTCTAATTAGACTACTTTTTTACAAATTTTCATTGCTATTTTCGTTTCTATGCACTTTTCTTGCCGTCGCAAAAAAAAAAAAAAAAAAAAACTTTTGCGGAAAAAACGAAAAAGACTATCTCTCAGATTTACAGCGGAAGAAAGGGTAACGAAAGTGGTGGCAAATTTGGGCGTTTAGGCGGGCATAATGCAAAGTTTTGCCATGTGTGAGTTGGGACAATGTTACTTACATGTCTATTTTAGTGTTACATGACAACAAAAGTGACAAGAAAACGTTGTCAGTTTGAGTTGATGATTGAAAACTAAAGTGCTGCTTGAATTTGAAGAGCTCTATCAGATTAATAATTAGTTGTAATAATATATTGTATAACAGAATAAACTAGAATTATAATACATACACAAGAGAATTCGAAAAATCATAATATTAAATACAATATGGCTTGTATTTGTGATAAGTTGATAAAGCATTTGAATGATGATGAGGGAAGCAGCGACCGCGAAACACTTAACTGTCACCCCGCTTAAAAAAAAATTAATCACAGCTATAACTTGTAAATTTAACTGCTTAATAGGTAATACCAGCGTGAATTTAGGCCTGATTAAATAATATTTTGCAGTATTTATAATTAGATTACAATATAATAAAGTTCAATATTTCATCAAGTTTATTATTCCTTTAAGTTTATTATTCGTTTTAAAGCTAAAAAAATTATTTTATTATTTTAAGCCACAAATGTGTTTTCCGTAGCTGAAAGTATTGAAAATTGTCTATTCATTCCTTGCCTGTGACTTCAAATTCGTTTTATTTTTAGATCTTCCCCGTATATATACAGGTTTTAGAGCAGCTGAAAAGGAAATGATGAAAAGCCTGCCTGCTACAAACCTGGTAAGATCGAGTTGCCATCAAATGTAGGGTACAGTTTCAAACGTTGCGGTTTGCTTTCCACAAACTCAACTCAAACTAAACTTTTCTCTTGCAGTCTTAATTTTTCTTAAGATGTTTCTTTCTGTCATTTTTGTTTCTTTTTATTTTTTTGGTACTTTTGCTTGTATGTCAACTGACTGATAAACTGTCATATATTCCATTGCCACATAAATACTGTTCTCATATTCACATCTTGTCACGTTGTCAGGATGCGAGTAGTAAGATATATTTCTTGTTCCAACATAAACATATTTATTTAGGACATTTTTGTAAGTTCTTTTGCACAAAGAAAAAAAAAAAAAAAGAAAAATGCAAAAAGAAAAATATATTTATAAGTTATTTGAATAAGGAGGTTAGACTTTGCAGTGTTCAAGAAAACTAAACAAACTATTTATGGTTAATAATCATTGCAAATTTCTCATGAGAATTTCTAATTTTTGGGTAGATTTTTTTTTCGGTGTATATTCTTACAATGTAAAAGTTCTTTTTTTTTGGCAACTTATAAGTTTGAAAACAAGAACCTGTTCAAAGTTTTTGCTACAAATCGAAACGAAGCTCTCAGGCTTTTGGCATAAATAAAGTTTTCTAGTCAAATACGTGTGAACTACTTTCATAAATTAAAAAAAAATAATGAAATGAGAGGCCATTTAGAGCTAAATTTGGAAAAAGTAATTTTATAAGTAATAAATATTTATTGCAGTGATTAGTAGAACACATCTGAGCGAAAAGGATGCCAAAATTGAAATTAATATTATGCTAAGGTTAAGCAAATTAAAAGTAGAAAACTACTTTACTTTGTGATAAATACCGGTCTCACGATGTCGAACGTTAATGTTCGCCAATTTTTTGAACAATAGAAAATTGACTTAAAGCCAGCTTATTGGCCTAAATGTGACTTATCGGAAACGATGGAAGAACTTGACACAATAAAGTTCTCTGTTTGGCCTTCAAAATACTGGCAAACGTTAACCTTCGTTATCGTGGAACAGGTGATTTTATTTGGAAAAGTGGCTGTGCTTAAGTATTTGTTATCTGTTGAAGTGATACTGGCTTTAAGATTAGCCCTTCAGGGAATACTGCATTAAAAATTTCTGTAGTTAGAAACATTTTTGCCGCTATCGTTATTCGTTTTGCAAAATCAGTAAGTTTTTATGGGTTACTGTCTTTTTAGGTTTTACTCATGTTCCAACACGTTCGTCAAGTGTTTTGATGAAAATGAGGTTCTGCTCTGACCTGCAGAATTGTCTTTTCAACAGGACTATTCGTATTGCGATGGCTAAATTTGAATGTACTATTTCAGTAAATAAGAAAACAATATCCGGATAGCAAAAAATGCTAATAAAATAAAATATCTGGCATGAGAAAAAAACATGACGTTGGAGAATACGATCCAGTTGAGTCACAAGAACTTGGCTTTTCACGTACACATTTGGTTTCTTAACGTGAAGGTATATTAACGTAGACAATTTGGTAGTTGGGGCCTTAAGTACTATCCGCCTTCTACCATGCCAACAAAAAAAAAGTTATCGAATGTAGACGACACCAACCCACCTAAGATTCAAAAGCGTTTGATGCTTCTCTAAAAAGTTTGAGTTTGGCGTGGATTTTTCTTCTATTACGGGACTTCTTTTGTGACAGGACTATGCCAGTAAGCCACATACCTCAGCGCCCCTAAGGACCAACATTACCCATGACATCGTTTATCTGCCAGAATTTGAAGAATGATACATTCCCCACAAACTTTGTTCTATTTAAATTTGAGCATAGGAAGCACTTAGTGAAGGAACCAATACAATAAAATAAACTGACTTCATCACTGGGCTTGGCGTACTCGACATAAAGATTACTAACGAAGTTTCCGCTGGAAACGAAAATATGAATTGAAAACAAATCATTTTATCTGTTCCCACTAAATTTTCTTTCTCAATTTGCATTTCTAGCATCTTCAATTCAATAAGTGAAGAATGAATTTTTTGTTATTGCTCGGAATTTCATTATTAATATTTTGCCTTCGAAGTGTAATTCCGTTGATGTCTTTTCTCTTACTTTTCACCCATTTTTAACTTTTTTCTTTTTAACAATAAATCAGCACAAAAGCAACTTTTAAATTATTTACCCTTATTAAGTTTTGGACATTTTCTTTCACCGTTGCTGTAAATAATTACATAATTTTCCTCAACAATCGTTTCCAGCATCAAGCGAAAAGTTAAATAACTGACTGCTGCATCAGCAAAAAACTTTTCAAATTGTAATTTAATAGTATTTGTTCTATAGACCAAAAACTATTTGTTTGTTTTGTTTGAAGCAAAAGAAAGAAAAACAAAAAAAAAAAAAAAAAACAAAAGCAAAATAAATTTGTTTAAAAAAATATCCTGGTTTCTGTACGTTGTTGTTCCCTTCAAAAGTTAATGAACATTTTAGTAATTTTGTTTCACTTCCGTTTCCGTTGTATTGTTGGTTAAAATGTTGATATTGCAGTTCTGGACGTATTGTTTCGTATTTGAAATGCTGCTGCGTTGACTGCGGATGTTAAAAAAATTATTTTTCCTGTTTCTTTCTTAATTAGTTCAATGTAATATTGCGGTTTTGAAATACAAACCTGAAGTTTGATAAGAAAAGTTTTAGTTTCTTTTCTTCTTCTTATATATTTTTGTTCGTAAATTTTTGAGGTTTGTGGAATTTGAAACAAAAGAACTTTTTGCTAACTTATTTAATGAGTTTTTTATTTGCTTTTTTTTTAATGCTTAGTTCAATATTGAGCAGCTGATAATAATTAGAAGCTTAATTTTTAATTCCAAAATGAAGTTCATGTTTCAATATTGATGCTCTTATTTCTTAAAACTACAAAACGTTCATATTAATAATTGCAATTTTCCATTTTGCCAACAACACAGTTTGACAAAAGCCAACAATATCAAAATGTAAGCAACAAAATATAGTCACTTAGGCTGTTTCGAAGTTGAAGGAAAATTATTTACGTGATGTGACGTCTGCAAAGTTTAAATTTATTACAGTTTTCATTACAAAATTTGCAAACGAAACGAGTTCCTTTAAATTTTCCTTTCCTTATACGGTCTTGTTTTTTAATTGAATACGTCAACTAAATCGTTTTTCAAATTATTGTATTTCTTTGATAAATAATAATATGTAATAGATTTTTTAATTGATTCGCGATGATTCATAAAAAAGTTTTACTGGTTCTATTTATTTCGTGTTTGAATAACAAAACGAATTTTTGTGTAAATACATATGTTGAAATAAAGGACACTTTTAAACGTGTAGTAAAAGATTTAGAAAGAATTGTGCTTGTTGATTGATATCCGATGTTATTATTGTTTTCCAAGTGGAATAATTCACAATTAAATACATTCAATTCCGTGTCTATTGCTCTTTCGATTCTGTGTGCTATTAAATTCCACCAACTGTAATAATTGAGTGAAATACTCATCATATCCATTCTCGTCATCATCGCTGTCGTCGCATGAAGAAATTTTCGGTTGATGTAACTAATAGTTGGTGGTATCGTAAATTGAGGTTTGCCTTTGCGTTTAGTAGTGTCTGTCTGTTTGTGTCTGCTTGTGTGTATGTGTGTGTGTGACGTTACATTTGCATATGAAATGCTCAAACACCAAAAACTGATTAATTTATGTTGCACCGCCAAACGAATAAACAAACAAACAAACCGTTAAACTAAACAAGTAGCAACTGCAACGGCACGGCAACGGCGAAAGCAAAAGCAACAGCAACAACATCGTCGTCATCCCCATCCCCATCGTCATCGTCATCGTCATCATCATCGTCGTTATTAACGTATCAAAGAATCAAAGTAATCACATTTATGTTTGTTAAGCGGATTCTAAGTGTTTGTTGTTTCGTTTTTCTACCTTTACCTCTAATATGTGTGTATGTGTATGCGAGTGTGTTTGTGTGTGTGTGTGTGTGTGTTTGTGTTTGTTTGTGAGTAAGTAAATGTTTGTGTGTTTTAGTCATATTCAACTTTGATAATTTTATGTTATTTTTACGTTTGTCTGAGTTTTGTATTAAAAATATGCATCATGTATTTATAAAGAATATTTTAACTTATAGGAACAGTGGGCTTATGGGCTGAAAAGCTGACTATGCGAAAGTAGAGATACCATAAGAATTTAGAATGATGATCGACATTGAATATACTAATCTTTCTTTCAGACTATTGGCTTAAACTATTTGCGACCTTAATGCCATCTTTTGCTATAAAATTTTTTTTTTATGTTTGTATTTTTATTGTTTAATTTTGCTGGCAAACAAAACACTGTGGCTGGTATTTTTATTCCTAGTTTAACTAACTACGAGTTAACTATTAAATTTACAAACATACTCGTTGCAAAACATGGTTGCAAGATAAGGAGCAATCAAAGTTTATAATTGGCTTTTGAATACTTGAACACTTGTTGTTGGTATTTCAAAGAACGTTAAGTCATAAATCTCGTAATTCTGAAAGGCCCTACAGTTCTGCTATTGCGCTGCCAATTAAGGATTTACTAACAAAGATATGGAACAGTTTTAGATAGAAAGAGCGATAATAGTTGGGGCCCTACAGTTCTGCTATTGCGCTGCCAATTAAGGATTTACTAACAAAGATATGGAATAGGTTTAGATAGAAAGAGCGATAATAGTTGGGGTAGAACAAGCATCTTCAAGCACATGCATTAGAAGGACACACTTCAATTACAGGGATGGTAAATGTTCACTGAATCGTACCAATTTCTTTGTAAAGCAAATGCTCTCAAGCTGAACTAGATATAAGCGGTTTTTTGTAAAACTGCATTATAAAGACAGAAAAAAATCAATGACAGGTATGGAAAAACGTCAGTAAACTTTACAGCAAATGTTTTCCAGCTGAACTAGAATAACCAGCTCATTAAAACGACAACAAACTTTAATGATAGGAACGGTAAAGGGTCATTAAACTGTACCAATTACTTTATAGTATAAATGTTTTTAAGTTAATTTTTATGTATATGAAACAACCTTCAGATTTAGAAGGATTGTGAGTATGAGACATTTTAAGAATTTCAATTTCAGAGCTGCTGGGTTCGTTGCAATGCAAATGTGTGATTGTAGTAATGCACTCGTATGAATTATTTACAATAACAGGCACTGTATTAACGAGCCACAAATTAGGTTTATTTTATGCAACAGTTGCAACACAAGTAATAAATTCATTTTTTTTCATATTAAGTTAATTTGCTCCTTTTTCTCGTTTTCTTTTGATATATCAATGAATTTATTATAATAACGGTGTAAGACAAGACAAGAAAATAGAACTTTGCGAGGTAAAAACCTAATTGGTAGGGGTGGCGGTATTCATGCGGCTGATTAATGTGTTGTGATAAAACATTATCGTGAAAATGTGACAATTTGATAAATATTGTTTGCAATAAATATCTGTTAAACAGTGAAATAGATCACGAATCTCTTTAAATGCTTTAAGTTAGAAAATTCCATGATAATGCATAATTTTCCGACAAATTTTCTTAGATTAGAATGCTGGACTTTTTTATAAGTCTCTAAAACGTTTAAGAGTCAAGGCCAAAATTAAAATTTATGGAAATTGGAAAATAGTGGAAAGTTCGAATATTGCATTCCAGTTTTGGCTAAATTATAAACTGGCTTAAATCTTGTATTTTAGAACGTTTTGTGACAGTACTTTTAAGACATTTTATAAATAAATTTAAATACAGTGATAAAATGTAGCATATAATATCTTTTAATCAATCAAATTATTGTGATGTTCAATAATATTATGGTGGTGTAAAAATACTTTATATTTAAAGCTTTTCACGTTATTATTTTTAAAACCAATTGCATAGTATTTACTGGTTAACGAAATTGTAGTGGTAAATAATCATGTTATTCTGAAGACTAAATTTAACCAATTTTGAACATATTCATATCATTATCTTAACTGGCCATTATAATGAAAAATGTAGGCATGATTTTGTTCAGTTTTGCTATATACTATTATCCCACCTGATTATTACTCGTATATAACAAAATGTAGCCATAATTTTGTTCAGTTATTTGCTAAACAAACACCCATAATCTTGTTCTAATATTAGATATATACGGCCCCTTATGGTTAGATTGGCATTCAGTCTTTTACTCGGCTGAACGCAGGTGCGTATAAAAGATTTATTTAACATGATTTTATATAGAAATCAATCATCAACTACTTCGTTGTAACGTTATCAGTGTAAAGTGAAGTTCATATACGTTGTATATGTACAAGTACATATGTATGTATGTAGATATATTTAATAATCAGAACTATGTATAAAAACTGAAACGTGGCCAAACTTAATAAAATGTGAAAAATTTTATTCAATGTGATTTTTCATGGTTGATTTTTTCACTTTTTTCGTATTCACATTCTTATTAAAAGTTTGAAAAAGAATGGCTTAGTAGAGTGAATACTACACATGCCCACAAAGACATGACTTAAAAACATTTTGAATAATACTTCTAGGTAAGAATAGTTGATAGAAATTTTTCCATTAAATTTTGTTTTTAAGGTTTTCTGTTAAAATAATAACAAAGCAATAGCCCTTTTTTGTCGTTTTTTTTTTCAAGCATATTTTCGTTTTCAGTGCTTTATATTTTTATATACATACATACATACGTACATACATGTGTATTTTGTAAATTTTATTAAGTTTGTTTTCATGATGTGTTCTGGCATACGAATATTCTTTCTAGTAAAATTTCAAGAATATTGAAATACTTGTTATTTGTTTTTGTGTTAAAACAATTTTTCCCCCTTTTCTTTATTTATTCGAATGCAAGTCTTTTATACTCTTTGCTATTTTTAAGTGAATATGTTTAATCCATTTAGCGTTTCGAACATTTGGTAGAGAAGAGAGTTGATGGGGCTATTCATGGATGAATTGTTTCGAGGTCAAGGAAAGAACAGCTACATACTTACATATATGTACATATTATTATTTATATGTATATGTACATATATGAAAACTTTTAGAAACGCATTTTAAACCCACTTACATATATGTACGCATACATACATATACATATATGTATTTGTTTCAATATAACCAAACATTTAAAACACATTTTAAGAAAGAACTTTTTTGCTTGTCATACATATACATGTACATTAAACAAAGTCGCAGCTTACATAATTATCTTATAACAACAGAACCGCTGGTCCGTTGTATATTTCACCGCTTCGAGTAAAATAATAAATATTAAAAAGTCTTATTCATAAATATATTTTCTGTTTATTAAAGCTTAACAAGTCAAATTTCCATATAAAAAACCTTTTCAGTGATTATAAAATTTTAAGAGCAAAACATTCGCACATGTTTTATTTTAAGTGAAATCCATCTCTTACTAAATGACTGGACAGTTTCGCTGAAATTTTGTGAGTTTGGTCCAAACAAAAATAGTTTGTTTCACGAAATGGGGTGAGCATTATTAGCCGATCCTCTTTTTTTCAAATCTAAATCATGTTTTGGAAAAGGGTTCTTTAAAACTTGTCTCTGCCGCATGTCATCAGTTTAGATTTTCAACACACAAACCAACTTACAGTTAAGAGTATATTCCAAGTTGCAGCAAATATTTTGACAAAAATTATTGTTTCCTATTTTCAAACATTTCTTCTTTCCCAACAAGAAAAAACCCAAATAAAGCACTTACATACACAGACATACTTACATATACATATATATTGTATATATTGTATATATGCAATATATTATGTTGCATGCATTCATGTCCTTAACATTTCTTGCTTACGAGTTTCTTCAAGAAGAAAAATAAATTTCATGCAGATTCTACTCGTTCTAGTCAATTGCTTGCAAAACCTTCACAATCAACCACTCGCTCACCCACCGTTAAGTTAAAGTCATGTGACACGTGTTACATGCAACATCTGATGCTTATTGTTTCTCCTGACAGATGATGGTTAAGGCACAAAGACAAGAAAAAGAAGTTAAAAAGGAATAGAGCTGGAACACAACATATTCACTTACGAAACAATTGCAATCTTCATTTGAAAAAAATCGCCAAGAATGTCTTTTTTGTTTCTTTTCGTTTCTTTTTTCGACAAAGATGTTTTTTTTCTCCTCATGCGGAGAAACGGGAATAGCAAAAATGGCGTTTAAGAACAGTAAAAGCACGTTTCAAGTGTCAATTGAAATTGTCATGTTAGAAATTTCAATTATACTACATAAATTTTTTGTGTGTGCTTTTTTTAGTTGTCATTTGTGTGTTGGTTGACCATTTGCATTTTACGTGCTTGGAAGAGAAAACGTCAGAATGAAGTTGGATTGAAAATGGAATTGTGGTACAAGAGTTACTACATGGTTTATTTTCTAGTAGTTTAGAGTGCAAACAAAAAAAAAAAAACCCAAACATTTTAAAATCTTTTGGTACCAACTTCTTTTTTGATTAATGACATCATAATGAATACTTTTTGCTACAACATTTTACATATGAGAAGACAAAGTGATTACATATATATTTATGTATGTACATACATATATAGTAAGTACATATATGTGCATGTATGTATGAGAACATACCCTGCAGGAAGTGCCTATAGCGGAAGCGTAAAGTTTTAGTGATATTGTGCGAGCATTACTGGTGAAATGTACCTCGGCATATGTTTGTAAGCATGATTGACACTATATATTAGCTTGGTATTGCCAAACCACCACGAAGTATGTATGTATATAGTTTTCTTGGTGCTACATGGTAACATTGAAAACAAAGATTGCCTGTCCATTATAAAAAAACAAGTTATTGGCGTGCCCCTGGAAACTCTCAGAAAAAACCGGAACTTGCCACCTTTTGGGCTGGTACAATTGCCGCTAGAGAAAGAGTAATGATATAGAGGAATTTGGTTTTTGGATGACTACAAGGTATGAATGGACATATGTATGTATATATGTATGTATAAATACAAATATATACAGACATTCATACATAGATATATGTATTTGATACATATGACGAGTACATATTCATACATGTGCACATTTTCTTATGTCATGTTTCTTAATATTTTGCTATTCATCACTATCAGTTGTTTAAATGGTTTCATGTGCGTCTGGCTGGTATTATTTAATATTAAAAATCAAATATTTAATAGGCAATTAATTATGAACAAAATATCAACAGCTATGAAAACATTTAATTTAATTAATTTTTAATCAATAAATTCACACAATTTATCATTATTAATTGACATTTGTTGTCAATTAATGGTGTAGAAGAACGAAACAATTATTTATGCACGTACATATGTATGTATTTTCATACTGCGTTTACACGTGCAAGTGCCAGTTATTTTGTTCACATTTTTTATTTTACTAAAACCCCACGATTGTTCACTTCCTGGAAGTAAGATAGCAAACTTGTGATATGGTTGCCTCGTTGTGCGTGCTCGTGTTATAATTGTTATTGTATTAGTTGTTTGGTTGTCTCCTTTGACATCTGTGAAGGCTTCAGTTCCTTGCAATGAAGCAGTTAGGCTCTACAAACTGCCTTCCCGGGTAGTGAGCTAGGAAACTTTTTGGCATTTCCGGCATGCCGATGAGATCGATATTCTCATGAGAGTTTAATGTGTGCATTTGATACTTGTCTCGTACTGAATTTAGGGCCACTGCCATGTGTGCTTGCGTGTCTTGTTGTGAACGATTTTCGATGTGAAAGAAAGGCCTTTGTTTTAAATAATAGCCACATGTAAAATTTTAAAACCTTGATAATATCCCCCTTGTGTTCTGTTTGTGAACTGTGGCGATCTGGCCGCTCTGTTGACTGACGAGATTAGATGACAGTTGTGCTTCAGAAAAGAATTTGTTTTTAAAGAAATAGGCAAAGAACATCGTGGATAGTCGCCACGTCGTAGTGTGTAGAGTTTGCTTTTTATTTTTCATTTCAATGGTTTTGCTTTAAGTCCCTGCAAATTAATTAATAAAAAAATCTGCAGCTTTTAAAAACTCATACTTAAAATATTAATCAATCTTTAAGTAACGGGGGTAGAATTACTTTATTTTTCATTGAGAATACAATATTCAATGCTGGAACTTATATCTACGCGTTTGCAACATTTTGAAACAAAAATATTCCCGTTCATTCAGATTCCTTCATCAACGTTAAATTCAAACTGCAAATAAGCACTTCAGCCAGCACTTCAGTGTATCAAGGAGAATTTGTTTTATTTACACTGAATATTATTGAATATGAGCCTGGGGTATTCGTGTGTGTGTGTACGTATGAGATAATTCTGGGTGGAAAAATAAATAAATAAATAAAAAAAAAAAATTGAGGAAAAAAAAACACGCCGTGTTTGAATGCAAAGTGAAGTACGAGTATCACAGCAGTGGCATAAGAGCAGTGAGTGAGAGCTGATGCTGTGGCAACATTGAAGTAGAATTGGTTTGCTCTGTTTTCTCGTATGCTGTACATTTGATGTTCAATGAACTTAATACAAATTGAAACAAATTGAAAATTTATTGATTTTGCGGTCTATGGAAAAAACTAAATGAAAAATAAGAATTAAAAATGAATGGTATTAAATAAATAAACGTTCATTCGAATGTGAGTCAATCGGTAGATGGCAAATAAAAGGATGGGTTTATTAAAACAAATACAACCAGATACTGAACTCAATAAACTAAAATAAAACGAGTTCCTGCAACAGCAGGTGCTTTAAAAGTCACACAACTTTTCTTGAGATCTTAAGCCAGCACTTCAAGTCACAAGGAATGAATTAAAAGTTGCTAGAATAAATAAGATCTCAAAGTGCAATAGAAGAAAACAATAATCACTTATAGAGCAAGTTTAGCCTTGATTGGAAAATCTGCTAATAATTGGCATTATTATTGTGAGTATAATAGAACAGAAAACCTGAAGCTGTGTAGTGATGCCACCACAATCCAATTTCCCACCAAACTACAATATCATTAAATGTAAAATAGTTTTTTGTTCGATGATAATTATTTTTATTGAAAAGAAATTGCTTTTACAACTAATGATAATTTGGTGTAAGGGGTCCTGGGTAGTGTAAACCTAAAGACGCAGCAGGCGATGTGGTGATTCATGGCCCTATTTTCGAGGATTCATATGTCCTGATGATACCGTCATCTTGCAAGAGATACTTATTTCAACAAGTAACTGAAAGTTGGGCAACATTCGGCGAATTGTTGTAAAGCCCGATGTTGTTCATAGACTTCCGGCTACCGGGTCAGGTGTTTTGAGAATTTTTGGCAGGAGGTATAAACCAGTTTAAAGTTGTCTAACATATTACAAGAAACTACCACCAGTGTGAAGTAAAATTTGCCGCACACATTCACTACATGAAACTGGTGAATTTTGAGGTTAGCCCGTTATGGCCTAAATACTTACTCAATATGTTATTATGAGTAGAGAAACTCAACCTTCTCCTCCTGCGACCCTACGAAAACAAATCGTCGCAACAACAATTTCCCATTTTTAAAAGGCAGGGTTAATAGGGGGCGTATACATCTTTGGACTCTCCAGGTGCGTGAGATATGAGCATTATATAAGATAAAGCAGCTAAAAATACATACAATAACTTTTGTGTAGGAGAGTTGGATTAGAAAAAATTACAAGTTTTTGTTTGTTTTTCAGTTTCAAAAACAGCAATCAAAGCAGAGTTGCATTTTAAATTGGCCAACCGTTTTCTTTAACATATTTCAGCACCTTAAAATTTAAGCCTTTAAGTTTGCATACTTTTACATATTTTTTGTTGTTGAAATTATTCCACAGTCAATTGCACAAACTATGGTTATATGTATGTATATGTACATGGATATATGTATTTATCTATATGTATGTACATGCATGCTATCATATGTAAATATGCACATATGGTACACATGTACATACTCTCGTATATAGTTTTACATTTATCCCTAATTAAATGAAGTCCGTCAACAGTTTTGCTATCGAGTATCAATAGCGCAGCAAATGCGAGTACTTTGCAACATCATGTTGCCATTCAAGTCGACGTCTTTGATAATTTTTTCATTAAAGTGAATTTTAATGAGCAGGATGATGTCGATAGTGCTGCAGCTGCTGCTGTCACCGATGCTCCGGTGAAAATTGTTGCTGTTGTTTTTGTTGCTGTTGTTCTTCCAATAGCTGATACTTAATATCATTGAGGTTCCCAGTTGTTGCTGTTAGTGTTATTTCAAACCGTTTGGGGAAAAAACGTTAAAAAGGTGTGCATTGCTTGCGGTATTCAATAAATTATTTTAATTTTAATACAAATGAATGACGACTACCGATGGCTTTTGTGACTGTGGCTTCGGTGGGCAAATTAAATATTTAGTCGGCTTTTTTTCTCAATGGTTTTGTAGCTTTATCATTGGATGTATAAACATTTTATATTAAATGGATAAATTTCAACTGTACGCTACGAGTCCATATATAGCAAATAAATGAACTACCCGTGCATTTCTATGGCGTCAATGTGTTTAGAAAATTTTGCAACTGATACTAGTTCAATTATTTTTTATCAATTATGTAATCTAGTTCCCTTCTATACACACCCAGCAAACACAAAAGCTTGTTTTGAAGCCGAGAACTACATATTTGAAGTCAAACCTTTTTACCAAAAGACAAACTTTTGACTTTTATTGCACAAAGACTTTTTTTCAATCCTAGAAGCAGTTCTGATATATAATATTTGATATGTCCGCAAGCACTGTCACAAAACGTCATCTTTGCATGTGTATCTTTAATCTGATGAATTGGGCCAGAAAAGTATGAAGATCCGATAGTTTTTCTGGTAAAAATTCAGTGCTACACGTATCTTACTCGAAGCTTTCGACACAATTGCCTGATTTGAGCCAAGCGGTATGCCGACAACTTCAGCACCTTCTCTATGAGTGATTCGCCGATATCCTTTTAAATTTTTTTTAGTGTCTCCATATTTTCATCGGCTGTTGTTTATGTGTTGGGGTGCTGAGTGTAAGCATAGTTTTTTTTTAATTTTTAATCTTTGCTATTTTATTTTACAGGGACGACGTTGTCAGACTGTAACTGATGTTGTATTTCCAAAATTGCGTTTTTGTTCTATGTTCTATTAATATGGATTTGGTTCGTTTTTGTTTGATGGGTTATTGAATGCTTGTATATATGTATGTATATATAAATGTGTATTGAGGTGAGTGTCCAAAGTCTTTGGTAGTAGTCGAACTATGACCTCTGGACAGTTGGTCCAATAGTCGGATAATTCAACTTTGAAAAAAGAAAAAGAAAAAAACGATAATCGAATGTATAGAGCCCGCTTCATTTTTGGAAATTCACCTTATTATTTGAACCGAGCTTATACGCTTGATACCAAATGTGTTTGCTGGGCAAATATTGCATTTCATTAGAAAAGAAAATAAATATATTGTATCTAAATACACGTGTACAAAAGTAGGTATATATGTATGTTTGTGTGTATGTATGTTTTTATTTACGTTATGCCGACTTATGGAAAATAAATGTTGCATGCAAAATTAAAGTTAATAATAAAAAATAAGCTTGATTTTATGACATCCCTTGAATGTGCATGCGAGTGTTTCCAGCTAAGGCCAAAAATAACATAATAAATATCTTTCTTGTATTTCATTGTCATATAAACCATTTCATTTTGAATTCGTTTCTATTGCTACGAGTGCACTTTGCTGGAGTTCACAAATATCCAGGAAAAGTTAATAATTTCTATATTTTTAGTTACAAGTTATGAGTACAACTAAAGTACTTATATTTGAAATTTATTCATACATATTTCTATTACATAAAAAGAAAATAAAACAAATTTCATTTGATATCTTTACTTTTGCTGCCACATAATAAAAACATTCATAATGTATTTGCATTATTCAGGCATCTGTAGGCAGGCAGGCAGGCAGGCAGGCAGTCAGATATGTAGTTACCTGTTTTATTTTCTATTTTATCTGAATAAAAATATTTGAAAGAAAATATTGCCCAAAATTGCCAGAATTATTTGGCATTCACAAACCACTGAACATACAGTGAAACCACCCATCAATGATACCGCCTATAACCGGACATCTGTCACAGCCGGACAGGTTTTGGTGATTCAGTGAATGTACGGTTCGGGGAGGTTTCACTGTTCGTAGATTATGGCCTGTCGGAAAAGATAGATGCTGGTTTCAAAAAGGGTTTAGGTTTGAAAACAAATAAAAATGAGAGCTGCCATCTGTAAAGCTAGAAATACATAGATAGTACGTATGTATGTATGTATATAATACGCACATATATCTATAAATGTATCGATGCACTATGGGAAATTTTCCTCCCACATTTCGGACAAAAGTAAAAATAAATATTTTACACTTTATTTTGTATGTATATAAAAAAATAACAAAGTAACATATTTTTGTTGCAGTGTATCTTCAAAATTGATTTTCTGTTATTTTGCACGGCGATTTTGCTTGCGATTTCGAAATTACTTCTCAAAAAACTTTTAAAAAATTAAAAAATTGAAAACTGGAAAATATTTTGAAAATAAGTACTTTAATATCATATAATGAAATGTTGACTCATGAACTCATATATTAAATCGATTAAATTGGACAAATTAAAGTGTCCTTAAGAAGGTCAATTGGAATTATGAATTAAAGATTGATTTAGCCTGAAGATAAATCTATTGATATTGTATTCTAGGACAATCTATTATTTTCTGAATTTAATATACTTCAGTCACAAATGTCTGTAAATGTCTTAAAAACCCTAATTTTTCAGACGTCTACTGCGTTCCAAAATTCAGATATGTCTAAACAAACATTACGAAGTTGCTGCCAATTTGTCAAAAATCAAAATTTTTAATAAAATATTTTTTATCTTTTGTTACTTTTTTAAGTTGGTAAAATGCATTTCTTCCAAAATAAGTGTATATTCTAAAACAATTTAGATAATCTGATCAGAACGGGAACCTATAACCCATAAACCTACTTTCGAACCAATTATTAGTTAATTTTACTTAAGTTTTTTTCTCCCTCTCAAGAGTCTTCCAAAAATCAAATTCCAAACATCATTCGAAGCGGTTAGAAATAATTTTGGTAAAAAAAGTATAGCATTTCCTATAGTGCGATAGTGTAATATAGAAAGTACTTACCTGGATTTTAAAGGAGACACATTTGATAAGAAGAATGCATTTTTATTACCCGGTAGACAATAAATTCAGTACTGGTCTATTTTCTCTGGGGCGTGGCGTGTTTCAAATAGACATAAATATGATATTTTTAAAGATATATTTCGAGTTTCACTTAAACGAAATTTCGAAAAATATAGAGAAACGAGCTTTTTATATTAAGCCTTGGCGCGAAAAGTTCCATAATATTATTTTTAGCTGATAAACCTGTAAAGCTGGAAAAAAGTCATCAGCTTTGAACAATTTTGGTTTTACTCTATTGGAAAACAGTTTTTTTTTTTGTTCTAGAGAGCCACCTGCAGGCTGGCAACGTTTAAGTTAAAAAAAGTTTTATTTTTAAATTCCTTTGGAAATTTTTGAGAGCAGCGAAGTTATTTTTTCATATTATTCTTCTATGTTCTCTCTCACAGCAATTAGTTTAATTGAAATTAAAAAAAAGGAAAAATATTAATTTAGTCTTTTAGGAATAAAATGTTTTCAAACCACTTGCTATTTCACCAGTGTTTTTTTTGTATTTTTTCCACACACACGAAAAAAAATCCCGTTTTGTGAAATTTGCTTGAAAAGTAAATAAAAATTAGCCAACAAAACTCTATTGCACAACACAATAGAATAAAAAGCTAAAATAAATTGATTAAAAAAGTTATCTTTAGTTGTGGACGCTAAAGAACATTTATGATGGTTGGAGTGGATTTTTTATTTCATTTTAATTTGAATAGAAGTGCAATTGTGAAAGTGAGAAGAAACTATTTACTCATAAATTCAAGTTAATGTTATTAACTGAATTTTTTCTTAGCAAAAGCATTATAAATTTAAATTAAAAAAAAAACAAAAATATTATAACCCAAAGATTGATAGAAAGGTAATTGAAACCAATATTATCCTTAAAATTTGTAAAGAAAACAATATTTAAACAAATTTTATAAAATTTTTTTTAACAATTTTTTATAGAATTTTTTTTTATAAAATTTTTAATAGAACATTTTTTTGATACAATATTTTGTAGATTATTTTTTTATTAAAGTTTTTCTAACAAATTTTGTAAAAACTTTCTTAAATGCAAATTTTTTAAACGAAACTTTCTCAAAACAAGTTTTCATTGTGAACATTTTTTATAAAAAAAAAAAATTTGTTTAAAAATATTTTATAAAATAAATTTTTTTTTGTAAAAAATAGATTTTGGTGTAAAAAGAATTTGTTTTTTATGAACATTGACGAACAACTTTTTATAAAAAGGTTTTTCAAAAAAACTATTTTATAAAAAAAAATTTTCTTGTTAATTTTTCTTCTTGTGAATTTTCTTTTTATTATAAAATTTCTAGGTTAAAAATTTTTATTTATAAAACCTTTCGATAAAATTCATTTTAATGCAATTTTTTTTGTAGACATTTTTGTTAACAAAATATTTTTCGATGAGAACGATGAGAAGCAGCGTCAGTGTGTTTTTACTTCATTGTAAAAGATTTGATTCCTGTAGATTGAACCACTTCTTAAAAATCCTTTGTTTTTCACAGTAAGGAAACTGCGCATTTCCTTATTTTGTCTTCAAAGTTAACTTTCTGCCTAAATATGTATGTATGTATGTATGTATGTATGTGTGGTAGTCAAACATTTATAAAAGAACACAACTTTAACCAAATTAGACAACTTGTAACTGGCAAAAATAAACCAATGCATGAACAAACATGCACGCATCTTCACACACACATGAATGCGCACGTACACCCACACAGACACACATTAAATTTTAACGATCAAAGTTATGACATGATTTTCAAACTGACAACGATTTCATGTGGGAGGCAAATGGCACGACAAACTGCCTTCTTTTGGCTTCTCCGAAGGAGGTTGTTAAAAGTTAAATTATTCAGAGTTCGTTTGGGAAGCAGAGCTTAAAATTTCAAAATAATGATGATGAAACGATGATTATGACAATATTAATTGGTTACAATCTGTGTGTTGTGGGGCGTGTATTTACTGTTTGTGTTGCATTAGAAATTTTGTGGAAGTTGTTGGTTAGATATTTGTTGATTTTGTTTGTTTTGTTTGTTTTTTGCTCCATGCAAACTATGTTGTTCATTTAAAAAGGAGAAAGGATAGCACAACAAACAAGAGATGTGCAAACAAAGCAAATGCACAATCATAATTTTGCACAAGAGCTTGCAAAACTTTCGACAACGACAATAGAAGCTGCAGGGAATGTTGTTCACTCATATTTGCCTCACAGTTGTTGTACAAAATGCTGTAATGAAACATTAGCATATAGTTTTGTTATTAAACATTTCATGAGAACTGATGGCCGGCCACAAGGGAAGATGTTCAAATTTGGCTCTTTGATCATTTTACGTGTGTTCCCCATTCCAGAACTTACACAAAATGTAACAGTTGGCAACATAATAAAGCACCAAAATTTTCACCATTTGGGAGATGTTAAGCCCACTGTCTTATTTCTGTTACATTATCAGTGGGATTTTTCATATCAGCTCTCTATACCGTTTTCACCAATATAAACATACACACAAAGATATATGTATGTATGTATATAGGATATCTTTTGTGTGGACGATAAATTTTTCATAAAAAATTTGTTTCTATGGAAAATTTATGTCTTTCATAAACCTTTTTGTAGACAACCAATTGTTTGTTTAGTTATTATAGAAAAAAATTAATGATAGTTGAAATTTATCGATGTTAAGGAAAATTTCCGCTATCGATAAATATATGAGTTTTGCAATCAATAACTTTTGTATTTATTGTTAAGCACAATTGTGAAAAAAATATAGTTGTTGAGAGAAATTTTTCTCATTATATGTATTTAATTTGTTTGAAATAAATTTTGAAATTATAAGCTACCATATTCTTAGATATCCTGCCTGGATGGCGTATTGCCTCTTCATGGTCTCCAACATTGTCAGCATAATAATCATTCTCATAAGACAATATTTATAAGGACAAAACTAATTAAATTCATTACATTTTCTAAAGTTTCACAAAATTAGTTTCAATGATAATTTATCATTTAGTGTTGTCTTCTTTAACGAATGTGCTGTGCTGCCAATACCCATCATCCTGCTTCTTACACATTGTCATTATCTTCGTTATTATATAGATGTATGTATGTAGGTGTGTGTGTGTGTACGATGAAGTGTAACAACTTTGTTTTAGTTTAAATAAAATTAAATTTGAGATTCTTGAGCAAGAAGAGCAGATGTAATTACGACCTTCATTGTCAATATTTTTTCATTAAAATCACAACGTTTACACTGGACTTACTAATTATTTTCCAAAGAGGATACTTAAAACTTCATTTCAAGCAAGTTATTTTTTTTACAGCATGAATTCACACACAGATACACACACACTTACATACTTTACTGACATACAAATAAACGTGCACAAACACCCATATACGAGTACATACATACATATATTTTCGAAGAAAGTGTAGAGTTTACGTTTAGTACTTCAGTTAATTAATGGTGGATAAAGAAGGTGTGGAAGGCAACAGGAGACGAGTCAGTTGGCGTAAAACTGATGCTGTCATGGAAATGCTTTTGTAAGATGTTAAACTGAAAAGGGATCTAAACTATACTGGAATATATTTTTAACTTCTACTATAAAACAAAAAACCAGAGTTTACCACTGATAATGCTGTTATGACAACAAAAACGCACATACGGACACTTCTTTCACTGAGAGTACATGCAAATTTTGTCCATTGCCTGAATATTTTGATGACACTAAATATAACAATGATGTGACGGATGTCGATAATATTTCAAAGCTTTTAAAAGAAGCGAAATTAAAAAAGGGAAAAACCAGACACTCTGCCGTTTGATTTGATTTTAATGTTTTGATATGTTCGACATCGAAATATTATTATCTTTATATGGTTAAATATGATACCCCTTTTTGCGGGGAAAAATCAGGAAACATCTTTTTAGCACATTTGGCTCAAATTTTCTTTATTCTTATATTATGGAGTTAAAAGCAATTATCAGCAGGTTAGACAACAAATAGATCTTTTTTATAGTCATAATAGTAACTGTCAGCTGTAAACGAATAGTTAAAGTTAAAAATAAGTTTAACGATTGAAATTATTTTACTCGAAGACAGTTTTCTTCTTGTTTTTTTTTAGGTTAGATTGAAAAGGGCATTATTCATTCATACACAATAAAATTCCTTTCGAAAATGTTATTATGATACATGTGATATGATGACATAAAATAATTTTTGAAGAGATTTGATTGCAGTCCATAAAAACTCTTTTTTAAACCGTACAGATTTACCACAAGACTTATAGATCGATCATCAGCATGTTTTTGAACATTTATTTCATAGTGCAATCGTGTTTGTTTAATTTCGTTAGATAAGTCATGGGAAAAAGATCGTAACAACGCTTCCAAATTTTCGTGAAACACGACGCCACTAAAGCCGATACCCATCACAAAGACAAATTTTGTGTTTCAGTGCTCCCTTGTTACAAGTTGCGCCAGCGACACAATCAAATTCTGTTAGTGGTGGGCGAATACGTCGGCCGTAGAACATCGTATCACTTATCGGAGATTTACGATCATCTCAATAAACAAAAATTTTCTGAACCAAATTGTCTGATGAAATAAAATCGTCACTTATAATGATTTTAGTTTGCTTTGATTTTGCACTGTGAGCTCCGCAAAGTTTGGTTTTTGAAAAGATTATAATGCCTTGCTTGGCGTGGCTTACAGCCGGATCGGACAGATAATTACTAATTAGTGGCGAGCGATGGCACTTTAGGCAAACATATTTTCATTTGGCTGAAATTAAAGTCCAAGACGCCGACGGCATTTTATTTCATTCCAACGATGATATTCGGCACACAGTGTTAGCAAAAACGGAAATAGTTTTGCGTGCATTCCCCACAGCGAAATCTAAGCAAATATTTGATTGTTATTTTTATTAAATAGTAAAAGCAAAAGATTTTCTAAACCTTAAAACGATGGTGATATTATATTAACTTAGTATAGCTACAAGCATTTTTTATCATTATGACTATTACTTTTAGGTTAAAGCATTTCATTAAAGATTTGGAATCTGTGTGGTTTTATCTGTGAAGTTCCCCGCACACTTTTCCAATTCTTATTACTTTCTCTCAAACAACACAGAGCCACTTACACGAAAATATTGCGAAAGGTAACTGCAATATTTTGAATAAATTCGAAAGTTTGGATTTTGGAAAGTTTCATGCCAACTTACAAACAAGTTGTTTTTGCCAGAATTAGGTAAAACAGTCCATTAATTTTCAGGCACTATATGCTAATACTTTCCAAAAATTCAAACTTATTTGTTTGCTGGGTTAGGTGAATGTCTGTCCTGCCCATATTTTCTATCTGTCCATATTAAATAGTCATATTGAAATTGTAAATGTATAATTAATTTTATCTATCTGTTCTCTGTCTTAATATTGGCAAACTACACCAGTTTTGCCTTTATTTTGTGCTTCATTATACGAATAGTAACTGTTCGTGCGTGCAAGGGCAAGTGTGTGTATGTGTGTGTGGGTGGGTGTGTGCGTGTGAGTATTTGCATGTGCGAAAATGTGTAAAAACATCATTAACAAAATGCGTTCGTAAATAAAACATTTTCGCAAACACACTACAACACTTGTTGTGGCATTTTTTATTATCATTATTGTTGTTGTTCTTATTATTGTTCAAATATTGAATCGACAGACAGACAGACCGATACACTCACACTTATACATATATATGAAAAATGCATTTTATGTAATTGTTTATAATTCATATCTCTCCTCCGTTGCCCAAATACGGAACAACAATGTCCTATTTAAATTTTAATTTCTAAATGTGAAACTAAATAGAAGGAAACAAAATATTGTACGTATGTATGTTTGTTCAGATGTATGTATGTATGTACGTGTTTGTATGGATATATGTATGTATGTATGTATGTATGCATTTATGTATGAATGTTTTGTGTTTGAATATTTGCTTATGAATATTTGTATTTTCTAAATTTTCATGTACTTTTGCAACAATAATAATTACAACATCAATAACATCATCCTCTCATACCAACATACATTCATAAATTTATTCACACACACAAACACACACACACGCTCACACACAACCTGCATGTAGTTTCGTATGCATTTATTTATTTATTCATTTCAGTTATTGCTTTAAATAATATACACAAATTAAGTAAATAATATTTGAGTATTTTCATTATTTAATTGCAGTTGTTATTCTTGTTAATTTTCGTATTTTTTTTTTCCATTTTAGTTTTGCTTAAAATCTTGAGTGGGATTCTCAATGACTTCGACAACAAGTTATTTAACAATAAATATTTTGTACAATAATGTAATTGTTTCTTGAAAATCAAATATTATTAAAAGGAAGTTGTAATGTAATTTTGTCTTGAATGTGAAAAGAATCTTGAATTGGAATAGATTCATGCACAAACAGACCCACTACATATGACATTGTGATAGTGGGTGATGACAGACCCGACAAACGCTGTTCTCTTTTTTGTTAAGCCACTTGAGAACGGGGAGCAAGTTGGAACATAGGGTCATAAAGGTGTTCGTCCTGTATGGATTTCTGGGGTACAGAGAAGAAGAGTCTCCCTGGTTGACACGACAATAAAAAAAGTGCTTGCATGGCTGCGATTATGCAATTTCTTTCGAAACTTTCATTGGAAGAAACTCAAATCTGGCAGAGAGTTCAGAGTACTGCATAAGTATTGCATAATAGCATCATACATCCCTTTCTTTATTTCTTAAAAAAAAAAAAACCAAAAAAGGTGAATGATGTTGTGTCATCTTTAACCAGACGTTTTGGACAGCAAACACTAACCCATTGCTAATAAACGCCAGACATTGTTAAACATAAATTTTTTACGATTTGAGATTTAAAATGTTAACAATTTTACTCAAACGAAATTAATAAGGCCTCCTTAGTTTTACCTAGAAACTAGTTCGTAACTACTTTTTCTGCTAAAATTTCGTTAGAAACTCGGCTTTCTTACTTACCAATAAAATCTATTGGATTTGTTGCACAAAATATAATTTTCTTCCAATAAAATGAAGAGTTTTTAAACGTCCATTGCTTTTTTTCACAGAATTTTAATTGCTTTTTAAAAATCTGCGATAAACAGAAATTTTTTCAATCTTCTAATACCGATGAAACTAATAGTTTTGGCTGTTCTATTGTGTAGGCAAGAGTAAAAAACAAGTCACATGTACATTAAAGCATCAATAGCGATGTTTTGAATTTAATTAAAATTATTTTGGTCTTTGAAGAATTACATTTTTTATGAGGAAGCCATCAAGGCTGTGAATATTTATATTCATAATACGAGTTTACTTCCCTATTAAACTTTTTTAAAAAAGTTTCATATGGAAGAAATATTCCTTTTATTCGTATGAATATGCACCGACTCGATGACTTTCTCGTATAAAATGGTTTTTGTCAAAAATTCTTGCACATCAAAATAATTTTAACGTCTTTTGGAAGAGCATTAGCCAATTGAGCAGAAACAAAACAGCTGATTCATGACAGAAGAGAAAGTAAAAACTAATTCTAATATATTCTTTTGAATCAAATTGCTAAGCAAACGCTTTTGCTAGATGAGTCTTAACTTTTTTTTATTTAAATTTTTTTTTCTTTTTATAAAAATAACAATTTTACTATCTTCAGTGATGACGAAACATGTTTGATTTTCTATAGCTGAAATGAAAATTTTTCAATAGCGAAAAAGTTTATCTCTGTTATTTGAAGTTATTTCTTTATTTAATATGTATTTATTTGCCTATTAAAGCACTTTCCCATTTCCGAAATGTTCTCATCTATCACCAGGCAAAATTTCAATGTAGCTGGTTTCTGCCTTTAACCAACCTCCAAATATTGCGTTGCCTGCACTTCGGCAGTTAACTTTTTGTTAACTTTAAAAAATTTTTTAATTTATATATTCGTGATGCATAAATATATTACAAAACGAAAAAGAAGAAATATGCCAGCTTTAAATTAAATTTTAAGCTAATTAAAATCATAAAAATTTAATTTTCTTAGTTTTATATTTAATATTCTTTTAGCAAATATTTCAGCCATAAATTTTTCATTACCAATTCATGACATAAATTGTGCCAAAATGTCTACAAAAATGTTCATTTATTTTTCTATTCATTTTGCAAATTGTATTAAAAACATGATTTTATTTCCCAACACTTTCGTTCCTACATTCACCAGCTCTCCACTAAAAGGAATAAAGAAGGTTAAAGAATTTGCTCCTGTTTTTTTTTTTTTTTTTGGTTTTTTTGTTAGACTATTTTATTTATGGTTTTGGCAACTTTCGTATTTGCCACTTAGTCACACATTATTCTTTATATAAATTTTTTTTTCAGGTTTTTAATAAAAACATGAAAAAAAACAGAATAGAAGAGAGAGACAGACACATACTTAATATTATATAAGTCATAAACTGCTTGTATGAGTTAATTAAAATAAAATATATGACAAAATATTTGAAATAAAATGGGAGAGACTTGTTTTTTGGGTTGGCATTTTGCTTTTGCTTCTTGGCAAAAGTTTAAATATTGGCAAAAGCATGCTATTAGCAATTTAATTTGAATGAATGACGGAATGAATGAATATATGGCAAATCATCGTGATTGCTGCAGTTTTGATGCTGCAGGGAATAATGCCAAATATTGGCTGGTAAATCATTAATAAATGTGTAAAATGAATATTATGTCAACAATGTGTGAGTTTGTGTTAAAGTGATTTAAATATGTCTACATTTAATGGCAAGTGAGTGGCTGCGTGTGTGTGTGCATGAAATTGTGTTCAAATTAATTATAATCAGGCCGACCGAAAAGTTGAATTAAAACGCTACTAATGACTTCAGATGGCAATATTTTGCAAGTTTAATATATGCATTGCTGACTTGCACATTGAATTACGGCTCCTTTAGGTGAGTTCAATTAAGCTTTTTCTTAGGTTTATCGGTCTAATAATAGTTCAACAAACAGATCTCTAAGTAATAGACAAATATGCAGGAAAATATGTCCGCAATAAAACATCAAGGTCTTTTCACAAGAAAAACAGCACATTTTTTTAATTCTTTTTTATACAACGTGAAAGTTTGCCGATTTATAATTAAATTTCAGCAGGCGAAACAGTAGGACATCGTGAATATCACGTTTATATGCATTTATTTACACGTTCTATAAACATAAACAAAATCCTTGGCCTTATCTGTGCTATATCTGAAGCCAGTCCCCGCCGTTCTGATTTCACTAAACTCGTTCTATTTTAAAATTTAAAGCAATTAAAAAAAAAAACCCAAAAATATGATATTTTTGGCTAGAAAAAGTAGATTTGTGATACATTTGAGATCCAATATGATCAGAACAGAAGTACATATAATTTATATTGTAAAAGCACAAGTTTTTACGTTTTAAAACCGAGTAAATGTAAGATCTTTACACGACAATTGAAAGCGGCCATAGTGTAGAAACGGCTGCCATTTATTCAGTCTCGCTGTCATGAATAAATGAATCAATTTCGCAGATCGCAAATGCAGCCAATGTGAAACAAAAAAAAAACGTTTGCAGTTACGAGGGCAGTTTCCGGAAGAATGGCATCGACAACAAACAAAGATGACGAATTTGAGACGCCACCACTTCAAATGAGATCCAAGAGCTTCGTAATATTTGTCAATACTTGTTGTGGATTTTTGAATGGCGGGGTCATTTCTTAATATACCTTCTTTTGGCCGCAATTGTGTCATATGTTTAGCCGAACCGAACACCTCTTTTTTATAACATAAGTTTATCAATTAATTTGATGGTTGAGCGCTACGGTCAACCACAACTCGGAAGCCTTTTCTTTTAATTGTTTATTAACCAAAATATTTTGTTTTCGCTCACCCTGCCTGCATAAGAAATTCTCATACACAAAAAATTGTGTAATTTATATGCATAATTTCATTCCTCATTAAATGATCATGATATCGTATGTTGTATAAAGTGAGTTTATGAAATTATATCTCAAAGTGCCTATAAAATCTAATATTCAAACATTAAAATTTTATGCAACTAAATTTTGGTGAAACTTGCAAAAAAGAAAACTTGTGCTATGCAATTACTATTAAAGTGATGAGCAAAACCATCATTAAAATCATCATCATCACCATCACCATCACCAGCAGCACCAGTATTACTCATGCTACATACATACAAACTTATATTTGTGTGCATGTATGTATGTATATTATAGAGTCGTATTTTGAACAAAGTGTATAGTGTTAAATAATTTATTAAACATTGCACACACTAGAGATGAAATATGGTTTTAAATTTTCAAGAGGGAAACAGATAAAAAGGTTTTAAAACAAAGAATTGTGAATAAAAAAAGTTTAAGGAGATTTTTAAAGGAAATGCACATGCACTATTGTTTGTAGTCACTTGGGTTTGCTAGAATCGGAGCTGCAAAACTTTTTCTATTTGAAAAGAACAACAATTTACTGTCGAACTGCCATCAGCCATTGTAATTTTTGGACTGTATAGGATTCTTATTGCTTGGCCAAGAAGAAGATTCATTCTATTCAAGACTGCGAAAATACTGGGCAACATAGATTTTTTTCAATGCTGCACTCACGTTTTTAGGATTTTAGTTGCAAAGTAATAACAAAAACAGTTGGTCAAAACTCGCTTGAATTGACATATGTATGTATGTATGTGTGTATATAATACTGGCTGCATAAAAATTAGTAGTTTTATTAATATATGAAATATCTGCGACGGAGAAAGATTGAAAAACAAACGCCAAACATTAATATTTTTTTTTTTAATTTTGTTCATCACTTATTTTAATAAAATAAACGCCAGAATTTCAAAATAAATGTATAGCCAACTTTCTTTTAACTAGAATAATTTGTTTTAAAATGTGAAGTGCTTAAACTAATTTGCGATCAGCTGTTAAAGTTCAACAAAACATGTCGACACGGAAAAGTTGACGTGTAGCCAAAGTTGGGCAGTGCTTCTCAGCCGCCATCTCCATCTCAGTTTTTCTGAAAAGAATGAAAAAAATTTATACATTGTTTTTATTTTACATACACTTACATTTTAACTCGGCCTAAAAAATGTTTGAACGCTCTAAAATAGGTTCATTTAAAAACAACTTGATATAGCAATAGGAGCACTTGTACAAGATTTAAATAATTTTAAATAATATTCAAAAACAATAGTTCATAAACTTGACGTTCTTGACGGCGTCATACAGCGTAAATTTAACATAAAGTCATAAACCACGATTTGTTAAGGGGCATAATTCTCATTTTCTCAGCTTTAAAGGAACCTATAACGTGCACGAGGACACATTGTGAGATTGATGTACATTAAGATCCGCCAAAATAGGCTAAGCTGATGGTGGACCAGCTGCCTTGGTGAACTTATCAAAGTCACACATACATATGTAGGTGGCAATTTCCTTGGCTATGTGGCAACGGTACATTGCAACAAAGGCTTGGCTAGAGAACTGCAGCTATCTAATCCCTAGACAGTCACTAGAAAGTAAAAGGAAGAGAAGACAGCTTCGAAACAACAGGGCTTAACCACCTGCACGGTACATTCCCCATTATCCGTTTCCTTATGAAACATTGAAATCTCTTGGCATTACGAGTGTAGGGTTTTCAAGTTTAAGCCACAATCAGAACGTTTCAGCCAATATCAGGATGCCTCAAGGCAACCCAGCGGCAAGTTGGCCTTTTTATGGCCAATTCACCTTTTGCAAGGTGTTGAAAGACCGTGCAGCCTTCTGCTGCACCTATCACGCCAAACCTAAACGAGGTTACGTGTGTGCCCCAAAAGTGCTTAAATATTGACACACTTTTCAGTTGTCACTTATTGAATTCACTCTTAACAAATACATGTATTTACATTTAATTCTAAATTATTTCTTACTTTTGAATATTTTACTTTGAAATGATTTTTCCATAGAATTGTGTAAATTCTATACAACAAGTAAAAATAAAAATAATGTAAAATGCAAAGAAAAAAAAAAACATTTTCACACTTCACACAGTTTCTTTGTGAAGTTCTTGTTGGGTAAACACACTTTTTCATTCAATCTTTAAATACGTTAGTTATGCAAGCAGCTCTTATGGAGACACACACACACTCACACACACACACACACACACACACACACACACACACAAACAGGCGTTCTTTGCCAGCAGGCAACAAAGCCAACAGGCATTGTTGTTCGGTTACGAACTCATGCCATTAAAAATGGCCGTTTCGAGCAAAAAAGAAAAACTGCATAGAAATTTTTCCCAACATGTACTTGAACACGTTGCAATAAAATTTCTATTTTTCTTCTGTTTTTTTGTTTGTTTCGCTTTTGCTTTTTTTTTGGCTTCTTTTGCTTTAACTAAATTTATTTACATACTTATGTGTGTGTATGTGTGTGTGTGTGTGTGTGTGTTTCTTCTCGTATTTATTTGTTAAGATGTTGGTGCTCATGCAATATTCTTAAGAGAGTGATGCAACAAACCAACCATTGTTGTTGTGTTGTGTTTGGGTAGTTGTAGTTGCGGTTTGTTGCATGCTTGCACATAAGCCAAGTTCTGGCATGTGTGTGAGGCTGTGTGTGTGTGTGTGTGTGTGCGAGGGTGCGTTTTATTTAATTTTATATTTTTATTTATTATAAATGTGTGCAATTGTGTCTTCTGTGCTTTTTTATATTTTTAAACAAATTTTTTTTCTTCATTTCTTAAACACACTTTTATAACCATGCAATTTATTAAAAATGAAGAGAACTTTTAACATGTTTTTTTTTACTTGGCTTTATGCCTCTCAAACTTTCTATTTTATTATTATTTTGCTTGTTTTTTGTTTATTTTCAGACGTATGCAAATGTGTATGTGGGCAAATGTTTAGGTGTTTATGTGTTTATGTGTATTTGTTTATTTCTTTCGCCTACAAAGAAACATCTTGAGGTTTCTTTGCTACAGTGGGGTTGAAAAATATTCTTCAAAATTTATATTCCCAACTCTCTTATTTCTAAAGTTTATTACAATCGGTTATCTGATGGGTGATGGAAAGCAATTGTGAAAACAAATTGTTTGCTCAATTTTGAAATGAGTTTCCTTTTGTTTTCAACTTCGTGTTTTATCAGCTTTAAATGTACATTTTTTCTTAATGGATTCTTTCTAATTAAGTTTGAAAGATTGTCAAAATTTGATTGTGTTCCATGGCTGGGTTTCTATCACCCCTCACATGCATAAATAAATTTTGATTTAAAGAAGCGGAGTTGCGCCATCATAATTGTTTTTGAAGTGCGCCTACACTTGTTGTGGTTGTTTGGCCCAGGAAAGTTTTGCGTCTCACTCGCAGTGGTTGACTGCTTTTCCTCTAGTAGCTGTATTGCTTTACCGTTCATTTGATGAATTTCATATCGGTCACGCTGCTACTTCTATGTGAAGCAAGCAATTGCACACAACAAATTGATTATAACTTCTCCAGCAAGTACTTTGAATAGTACAAGTTTTGCCCACCACTGTAGCCACATATTATTTTATATGTTTTATTTTTTTTTGGTTTTGTGTTATATCTCGTTATGTTTTTAATATAAAAAGTTAGATTTTTTTTAGCAGAAATAAAAATAAGACCTAAATTACAAACTTTTCTTATAAAATTTATTTATTTTAGGAACATTTTGTTAAATTCTCATGTAAAATAAATCAAAAAAAATTCTTATAAATGCAACCCACAACCTGTAAAACGTTCTTATTCTGAACATTAAGAAAAAAAAAACATTGTTGTTGCTACCCTTTTTAATGTTGGGGTTGATAGTCAGGCTGTTGCTGTGGGCAGTAAATCCTGCAGCTTAACAACAATTCGCAGAAAATGAAAATTGTTTCAGCTTTAAATTTGTTCACTAAGTTGTCTTGTTAATTACATTTTTCATAAAATTGTTGGTACGGCCACATTAGAAATTGTCAAATTACTTTTACATATCGTTGCCTTACGAAAGAAAGGCCGTAACTCAGTACATGTTTGTTTGGGCTTTAAGTGAATAATAAGTTCAATTGTTTGCAATCGTTTATTTTAAGCTTTCAAACAAAACGAATTTTATTTACGAATTCCCTCTTAAATGATGAAAAAATTAACAAAAAAGTTCAACAAGAAGAGCATACAATAGTGTCATTGTCTGTTAATAAAATGATTCACTCAGAAATTTCGATATATTAAAAGTAATTTTTAGCTAAATAGAATGGCAAACATTTTTGTGTTACATTTCTAACCTCTAGCTCTGATTCACATGTTTCCTTCTTCAGGCCGCCGGATATAAAGAACAATTACAAATCGTGCTTTAGAATTTACCAAAAAAACATTAAATTTTCATAATTTATAAGCTTGTAGCTTGTGACCATCTATTTGTCAGGAAATAATTTAAGTTGTCAATCGCACAACATTCTTTTCCAGCCGGAGCCAAACTTGTTGAATTTCTGCACAACATATTTTGAGACCCATAACATTTCCTTGAAATGTATGTATCCATTTGAACAACATCTCGAATTTGCTAATATTTCTGCAAATATGGTGTGCGCATGTCGTAATTCAAATTCCGCTCCGACACAGTTAACCTGGCGTTATAAGCAGCAAATTTGCTGTGTATAACAGTTATGCTCTCTCTCACAAGTTAAGATTTACAGAATATCGTAAACTCTGGATTAACATCGTGATGAAACGTATTGCATAAATTCCATGTTAAAACAAACCATTATTTAGGGATAATAGCAGGCATGTTGGCCAAAAACAAAACATAGAAAATGTTATTTTAACAGTATTTTGGATAAACCAAAATTCTGTACAATAAGAAAAATGAAAATAAAATATATTTACAACTTATTGCTGTGATTCGATATTCGATATACATATTTCTTTAAAAAAATTCAAGAAAAACGGGGGGACATGTGGTCCCCTTGGTGCCCAGTTCATAGTACCTTCTCGTGAGATGACAATGACCACAAATCTCTTGAAACCGCGTGTCGTTGTTGACAGCATCATCCAAATTAGAAGCAAAAAAAAAAAAAAAATTGATAGTGGTCGCAATTAACGATGGCTGGACCGCGTTGTAGTTAAAGAAATGTGCATCGTTAACATCTCGCCATCTTAAAACCTGTACAAAATAGTGACTTTTTTTGAAATGTTTTGTTTTGTGGAAATGGCAGACATATTCCTAAAAACGATTTTTTTTTTTTATAAAAATAGGGATCAGTTTCCCATAGAACACATTCAGCGAACAGCCAACATTTGCTGCTTATTGCCAACTTCTTTGGCAATTGAATTTTGTGCAGCCCTTTCGCCAAGCTCTTATCAGCCCTCCCAAAAATTCACTAAGCTGCTGTGTTTTCTGCAGACTTTTGGTTTCCTGGTCTTATGTGTGCTGATGCGTTGCGTATTAGCCCCGGTAGGGGTTTGCCGAGCTTAAGCCACTTCCTGTATGCAGTGCTTTGCCCCTCTGCAATTTAGGTTTCCCAGACCAACTTCTGGTCCCTCAGCCTTCATTAATTAAGAATGTCTTGTAAGCAAAATATACCAGGGGTATGCTGAATCTTAGTTGGCCATTTAAAAGGCCTGCACTCCCACCCATCCAGCTAGTGTGTCTTGCCATTTTACATACCAGTGCGTCCGTTATCTACTCTTATAACCCAGAAAGTAGAGTGCTGGTATCATCCATGTTAAATTTCATTTTCAAATAAATTTAAATTGAAATACTTTTGCTGTCAAACAATACATGCCAGCAGCCCTCCAGATATTTGTGCATGTCTTCTTCCCTGAATTGTTTTCAATGTTTCATTTATGATTTTAATTTCCATAAAACGAAGACCCAGTTAAATTGTAGTTTACAACACAAGTTGATTGACCCACTTTTACATTTAAAAAATGTTAAATTACTCATTATCTTTGAAAATATGTGTGTATGTATGTGTACGAATGTATGTATTCACATACATACATAAGTATTTATAAGTAAATAAATGTGTACACTGCAGCTTATTTGTTAAATATATACAAGCATGATTAAATAGAACACGGAGAAACATGTAAAACGGATATTAACTGAATGTTATTTTTAGGATTAAAATAAAAATTGTTCGAGCGGGGAGCGCCACGTTCAGTTTTTTTGTTTATTACTTCGTTTCTGTAAAATCTTGTTGTTATTGTTTGCTTTTTAAATAATGCAACATATTTTATATAACTGTATGCAAATATACATGCATACATATATGTATGTGTGTACGTGTGTATGTGTGCACATAAAACACACATTAACAATACACTAAAACTCAAACTCATTCGCTTGTGTGTGTGTGTGTGTGTGTGTGTGTGTGCTCGTATTTTTATAAAATTCCCCTAAGTTATGCACACACACACACCTGTGCAATTACATTATCATACATGTATGTACATACATATGAGAATATGAATGCATGTTCGCACATGTTTTATATTTTTATAAATTACATTAAACAATTTAATAGCAAATATTAAACTGTAGATCACTTAAACACTTTAAGCCGACTGTTGTAATCCACCACTTAATTATTTACAAAAAAGGAATAAAATAAAATAAATAAACAAAAGTTAATTCTATATAAAAATATTATTTAAAATTAATTCCAAAAACTATGCACGTGACAACAATTTTTATAAAAATTTTAAATTTTATTTTACTCCCACATATAAAACATTTAAATAAGTAAGAAGTTTTTATTACACGGCGTATTAAGGGCCCGCTTGGGCATTGTTTTAATTCAATTTGCCGTCGTTTGTGAAAAGTTTCAGAAGAAACTTAATTTGCAAATTTCATTATTTATTTTTAATAGAATGCGATGTAGTCTTTACTCTGGCTATAGTGCCAAAGAATGTCTCTGCCCTATTTGTTTGCTGCGGCCAAAATGCCTTGCAGGGGCTTGTTTATTCATATGCCGCCGAGTTTGGTACAATTATGCCAAGTATTTTCAGTTTTTCTCCAGTGTTAGTACATCTAAAGATTAAAGAATCTTTAATCGTGCCAAGAGAGGGAGTGAGAGAGCAATTTTTTTTTGAAAACTTCCTGTTTTTGCTATACAAATCTGTAATGTTGGTTAGTTTTGAAAACTCAATCCAAACTAACGAAATTAAATAAAAGTCAAAAAGAAAACTTCCCGTTTCAAATATCATATTATTGGAAAGTTCTATGTGAGAAAATAACTTATCTCATTGCGAGCCCTTCGTTCAACATAATTGATGCACTGAAACTATCAGCAGACATCCTGCATCCACGTTAGAGAATACTATGAGCGTAAACACAAGAACACACTAAATGGTGTTCGCATCTGGACTGAGACGATGAAGACCGGAAGTTCTGAAAAGACAGAAATCCAAAACCTCTCAAAAACTTTAATACAAAAATTATTATTTGTGAATTTGTTTCGTTGAACAACAATCTTTAAAACAGATTCTACAGACGACCTGTTTAACAACAGCCGTTCTAGCGGGCAGTGCTGCGCATGTTGCATTGCAACACAATAAATATCATGCATCTGTTTTCTTATATGCAAACGTACTTATAAATAAACGCACCCATGTGAGTTTGTAAAAAAGCAACAAAAATATATGAAAAATGTACATTTTTTCCAATTTTCATAAAAGCATCATCATAACAATAACAACGACAACAATACGATGAGCTGAAACAAAAAAGAATCTTCAGCAGCAGAAAAAACTCTCAGTGTAATATTTTAAAAATATTAGTTGGAAAAAAAGAACAAGAAACAAAAAATATAAAACAAATTTGAGCAACAGCATTGACGGGAATAAATGTGCAACCAAGAAAAATTATTCACGAGCTTCTTATTGAGTTCCAAAAGAACGAGATGTGCATCGAATAAAGAAATTTGTTTGAGAGAACTTTTTAATATACATACAAAAAGGGCACAAACATATGCAAGGATGTACATAAAAACATTAATTATAAGAACGTGTCATAATCTTCAAAAATCAGGAGAATATTTGAGGAAATCTAACAAAAATAAAAAACAAAGTTTCTGCTGCTATTACAGAATTCGTCAGCCGACTTATTCGAGATAAATTCGTGGATGCCGCAAATCTCCGTTCTTTCTCTCACTCTTTTTCTTAATGACTTTTTTTCATGATCCATAACGACCATATCCATTCGTTTGCACATGCCAGCAGCACTTGCCATTCGTTTTCCTTCAGCTATAGGCCATATGTATCAGACATCGCTGCCATGCGGCAAAACATGAACGACCCGCCGAACAACGATCTTCTCACAATCTACGAATGGAGTCGTATATATTTGTTTTTGCATACATGAAGGCACGACCACAAATGCTGCTTCATTTTTATGCAGGGCTTGTACAGCCATTGAGGAATCGCAATCTCTTGTTGTTCTTGTTGTTCTGGGTGTGAAAATTCAGTATAATATTCGCTAGACCGATCACATTTTTCATACTTTTCATGCAAAAAAAGCAGTCGAATGCCTGGGTTTTTTTGAAACGATCGCCTTAATATTTGTAACCCATGCATACTCGTATGTCCGCCTAAAACTGGAACACAACTCCCATGTGTGGGCCGGTGCTTCCCAGTCTATTTTGGGGTTACTCGACCGTGTGCAGGAGAGGTCGAAGCAGCCATCGCTGCAGTGTGGAATGCTTTACACTGTCGTTACAAAATCGAACAAAGTTTTATGCAACAAGTGCGCAGGGAAGTTCCTTAACAGGGATCCAGTTTGCAAGAACTTACGAATATTGTTAGATTTTACTACACAAGATGTGCAAAGAAAAAACTTATTACTTTTAAAAATTAATGTTTTTGCTGCAGAATGTGAGAGTGCGGCAGAATGAAAAATTAATCCCATATTGAGTTTCGGCCGTGACTAACGCAACAGCCTTGAACAAACACTCCATTGTGTTTCTACTTCATCCAGAGAGGAGGCAAAATGAATCAAATGAAATAAAAACATCTCATTAAGTTTTCTATTCAACAGACAACGACCGAGTTGTTGATTGTGTGCGTTCGCTTGTGAGCGTGTGTGTGTTCCTTTTTTTTGTTTCATTTAGACGCATGCAGGTAATGAAAGCTTTCGCAGATTTATGACATCAAGTGTTTCCACTACTGGCACAACTTTTCACAGAAAACATTGCAAACAGAACGATGAGGAAAAAAAATGATTACAAGTACTTTGGAGTGCCCGTATGATAAAGGCTCTCTATAATACGAGTACAATGATGTGCTCGTGTTTGTGTGTGTTGTTGTTCACTGTTCATTTTGTATGTTCTGCAACAGTTTCAAACTGCAGCCTCTTTAAAGTTGATTTCAACCAATTAACAATTGTTGAAAAGCATCGCTCACGCCACTTTAACAGGAATATTTTATTTTTTTACTCAGATATAAAAAAAAACGACAAAAAATTTTCAAATAGTTAGAAATACACTTTTCGCTTTATTGATATTTCAGAAAATCAAGCCGAAAATTAAAAACAATTTGGACGCGAAAGCATGCTCGTCAAGAATGTCCATATATAGGGTTTCTAGCGGTGTACACCAGAGTCAGCTCACACACGAACTGCGCATTGAAAGAGATTTCAGCTGGTGCCAGCACAAGGAAGTCTCCAGCATCGTTTGGCATATTCGATCTGATCATCAAGCAGTGCTCTACCACGCTTTTGCCTCTTCATTCGCACAACTATTCAGCATATTGTAGATTTGCCCTGAGTAGAATGAATGGAGCAGAGGCATGCCTTGCCCCCATTGCCAGAATAATAGTAGTATCCTATTCTACGTAAAACAGTAGACAGGATGTGAATAAAATCATATCTGCAAGACTTTGGACAGAGTGTGCCGCGGTGCATCACTGTCAAAACTTCTGTCTTTCGATTTTTAAGCTTTTTTCAGAGAATGCACTATTTGTATTATAGTTGATTGGGTTACTTCCGATTAATGTTGCCGATTAATTTATAGCCACCGCTTTTTCCTTTTATATTTTATTCAAGTTTTCCTTTTATATTTTACTGAAGTTTCATGTCAATCATTTACGCTCCAGTACTGAACATTCATTTTGATTTAAATACAGGCCGTGCATTTTAGAGTTTGATAATAGTCTTAAACGAGATCTTGTAATAATCTCGGTTTACTCTGGTATATCGATTCACGGGATGGCGGGCTGTTTTTCACTGCTCCTTCGTTACTGCAATTAAATTAGTGGAACTTTTATTCGAAACTGCAATGATACTGCATTCCACTCATGTTCTCTCTCAAGTGCACATCTGTATGAAATCAATAGGCCTTGAACCGTTCATTGTATTTCGTTTTTCATGGGCAACGTACGAACACGAATAAACTCTCTTTAGAGGCGTTTCGATCATTTTATCATTTGGTAGCGCTCCTGTAAAGCGCTCCTGTAAATTGCATGCGGGCAAAATTTATATGCAATAAAAACTTTAAACAATCTTAATTCAATGCAACTGTCCCTCCTATGCAAAACATCTACACCAGACATTTCTCAAGAAATATCACTTTCCAAGAAATATCATTAATTTCATTAATTCATTATATTGGAACCAGTTGGCGACAGCCTGCAAACATGCAAAAAATATTTAATATTCTCTATTTCGACTTGTGTTTTATGTGATTTGCATTTCTTATGATTTTATTGCTAAATTAGCAGACCTCTGGGAAAATAAAATTTAATATGAAAAAATATTTCAAATTAATTGTCGAGTATTTGGCTTCCACTCATTCACTTCAAAGCCCATTTTATACTTGTCTGACTACAGACTCTTCAGACAGGCAAGTGTGTGAGTCTTATTTTAATAATTATTTTTTTTGTGAAACTAATATTTTGTTTAAATGTTAGGGTGGATCATTTTAGTAACGTTTCTTTTGTGTAGTCACACTAGCAAAAATGGGTATGGATTTCAATGCAGGTTTTCCTCTCATTAAAAAAAATTTTGGTAAAATTGCAAGAACATTTTAGGTTGGGATGTAATAGTGCATTTGCGCCAAAATAAAATCTCGTTCAGTAGATTTTGAGAAGAATTTCCGTACAAAATGCAATCTTCGTCTCCTCACATCTACTCAGTCCCATGCGATGCAACTATGGCTTTCTTGGTTTTGGACTAAAAAATGCAGCACTGCACTTATAGAACTGATCTCTATTATTAATTTATTTGTCAACAAAGCAGAGAACTGAAGTCCTGCTAAATGTCAATAGACGATATAAACTTTCAGATAGATTTTAGTTTAAGTCCATTAGATTTCGCTTTGGTGCAAATACACTGTAAACAAATTGTTAATAATATGTCTTTTAATCCGTTGTAATGAAAAATTAACAAAATCTTTTGTGTTTAAGAGGTAAAAAACATGGCAACGAATTGTGACCCCTTTTTGTTTAAGTTTTTCGCCGACCTCTATTTATAAGAAACTTTTTGCGTTTTTCGTGGCAATAGCAAAATTAAGTTCACATTTACACCCTATTCAACGTTTATTTTAATTTTTGTTGGCATTTTTTCTTCTTCTCGGCTGCATTATAGTTTGTGTAAATGCTGTGCGATAAGTAGGCAACTGCGACTGTCTGTCAGGCTGGCTAAATTAAATTAAAGTAAATTTTCATTTAATTCACTTCTGTGGCTTTTTTCAAATAAATTTAACCGAGAGCTTCAGCAGAAGCAAGAGCAGAAGCAGAAGCAGCCAACCAGCCTCACTTATGCAAGTGTCTGCATGCTGGAGCTAATGGCTTTCAAACACAGACGGCTGCCCAGCAAAGTGTATGATTGTGTCATTTTTCGAATATTAACTAATTCGGCGCTCATAAATGATAGTTTAGAGATTCCACGAAAAAACTATTTGCAACATTTTATATTAGTCTTAATACTACTCGTTTGTTAAAAGTTGCAAGGACGTGCAAATTAATCCTATGGCGCCTTTCAAACCAAATAGTTCTTTTTTAACTACTGTCCATGGTTTTTAGTCTTACAATTTTTTTATCTGCCCGTTGGAAAAGCTGGATACTCGTGAGAAATTCCCAATTTTTTTTTTTGGAATTCATAATAAATACTTATACTTCCTGGTTATGTTTTCGCCATAAAATTTTTATTGATAATAGAACAGAAATGGGAAAAGGCAAATATTTCTTGCAGAGCGATTGGGCTGAATGTGTGCTGGGTAAAGGCCGCACGCAGCCAGCCGTTCATATGCAGACAATCAGTGCGTGTGTGTGGTTGCATGCGCATTTAAGGTTTTGCCAAACATCTTTTTTTTTTCTTTTTTTTTAAATCAGACAGTATTTGATTTTTTTATTCCTTTTTAATTAAAAAATTTAATTTTTTTTATATGTATATTTTCTCCTCTTAATAAGTTTGCGGTTGTTTATTTATTAATGCAATTTTCCGTTTTTGTAGTTGAATAAAAAGTTTCTATTAAAATTATTATTTTTATACCACTAAATCCTACATGTATAAATTAATTATTTATGATTTTTTTTTCAAATTGATTATTGATTATTAACATGTGTTAACATACATCCATTTAATGCGAACAAATTTTTGATATAAATACATTTTTCATTAAATTCATATGTCTTGATTTTGTAATTCATATCAAATACAACATCAAATGTGTACATAAATAAATTAAACTGGTTAAACAACAAATTGGCTTTTAGAAGTTACTTTTTATTGACGGGTTTATTGTATTGATTAGTTTTTATAGTATTTTTTTTTAAAGGAAATAATTTGACGAGTGTTTTTCTCAGGTCATAAATCCGAAAATTCTTACTCTAAAGCGGCGAAATATTTTAGAAAGAATAAAGAAATTATATTTATTTATAATTTAGAACAAAATCAAAATATATCTGCGAATGAGTATTTGGCGTAAAAAAAAAGATGTAGAGTGTCGTTGTTAAAGTTGCCAACATTTCATATTCAGTTGGCCATTCGGCACAAGAAATCATGCTGCGGCTTTTTCTACGATCTCTTAAGAAAATTTACGAATCGAATTTATGTAAAACAGTACAGCAGTTTCTTCTGCGGAGAACGAACCGAACGGAGAACCAAGCGTCTTTACCAAGTCCCCAAATGTATAGAAAATTTTCCCATATGTTAAATTGTATGTTTTATAAATATATTTGCTGATGAAATATACTTATATCAATAATATGGAATGCCAAATGACCAACAACTTTAGCATTTCTACAACAAAAGCAGGAATTAACTTTTGCTGGCAAGCCAGTGTTACCTAAAACACGCGTTATAAGAGGGGGAACAGCTGACAGTTTCGCGGCCGTTGCTTATAATTTTCGATGACGAACACGATGTTTTTAAAATGACTTTTCCTGCGGTCTTCTTACAATTTCTCAAACTTGAATGCAATATGTTTAATAACACATAAAGTAGACATTTTATTGTTGCACTTGAAATAAAATAATTTGAGAAAACTTCTTTTAAAAACTATAACAGTTTTCTAATTTAAATACCAATAAGAAGTTATTAGTTGCAAATAAGTGTTTAAAAAACAATAAGCCTGGAATTTTTACAATAAGATCGAAATTAATGTGTTGCATGCATGCACATGCATGCATATTTCATAATACCAACCAAACTATTTAGCCTCCTTTAAGCTTTAAGATTAACTTCAGTCTGTCTATATGCGCACATACATAAATAAGTACATGCTCGTGCATATGTGTAAATAAGTCACATTTTCCACTTCTAACTTTGTTTTCAATATTTCTCTTCGCCTTTATTCGTATAATGCCCAGTTGACAGCAAAAATAGAAGTATGTATGTACATATATGCGCACATGTACATACTTACATATATGTATATGTATGTGTGTGTGAACGTACGAGTGTGTTGGCCAGCACTTTGATTTTTTTTAAGTCTTTTGTTGGACGACAAGTCTCTTTTGCGTGTTCCTCTGGCCTGCCTGTATTTATTTAAATGTCCAACTTTTTTGTTTGTTGGTGTGTGTGTGTGTTTTTTTAATTAAATTTACGCTTCGCAGATTTACACTTTATATTCTTTGGAGAATTGTCAGGGAGTGATGCAGTCAGTGTATTTTAAAATTCATTTTGATTTAAATGTTTTCCTTTGGAACGTTTTTACCGCTGCAAAAGGCGAAAAATACAGGATTAAGTTGCTGATGGCGCTGCGCTGCGCCAGTTGCTGTTGCCGTTGCTGATTGCAACAGCGGTGATGCTGGCGAATTGAAAATACATTTTGAGCTTGTAAATGCAAAGATAAAATTGAAATTGTATTTAAGAATGTTTAACTCAAATAAGTAGATTTTCGCGAATTGGTTTGTTCAGTTTCTGTTTTAAAAGACAAAAGTATTGTAGTTTGTGCAAATTTGAGGGCAAACGCAGGAAAGCCTTAATGAAACTAACGAGAAAGCAGAGGGGTTGTTCAGCAGTTCTTTGTATTTATTTTAAATTAATTTTAAGGCTTCATTTCGAATCACTTTATTTCGGAATTACACATCTGTGATTAAGTAATTTTTGTTGGAGGTTTTAATAATACAAAACTTAAATAAAATATTTAATGTTTATTCATTTATAATAAAAAATTTATATATATTGGGCTTTGCCGACTGCCTCATACGTTTGTAACGAAAAAAATGTATGTAGCTTTGGCAATCAAGTGCAAATTAAACTTTTTTTTTGTTTCCGAGCTCATAGCAAAAACAAGCAACTGTCACAAATACTCAAATGCAACACTGCAGTTGCTTCAATGTATATGCACTGAATTTGTCATGCCTGGCAATCTATCAGAGGAATAAAAAGGTGCAAATCCCACCGAAATAAGATTTATCTTGAATTAATTTTTTTTACTTCCCAACAAATTTTATATTTTTCTTTCAAAAAAATTCAAAAGGTGAATGAGGTAAAATTTTGTTTAACTTATTGTGTTTATTATGTTTTAACACTTGCTGATTCAAATGCAAACAACTACATTTTTTTACTTTTATCTAACAAAAAATATCAAATGTTGCCTTAATTGCAATATGCGCTATACAAAAGAATCCAATTACATTCTGTTCATTGCTTTTGATTTTGAAATTACAATTAAAGAAAAAAAAGAGAGAAACCAGAAATTAAAAAAGTGCCAAAATTTGACAAACACTTTATTTTCTTTTATGCACTTCGTTTGCCATTTTTCCGAACTATTTTTTTTTTTTCAACTTTATTGTTACTTTTATTGCCAAGTTATTGCATTTTTATGAATATGCATATTCTTTAAAAGAGGGGGGGAAAAAAAACGTTGCAAATATTTTTATTACAATTTTTTGCAAAGTTTTTTTTAGGTGAATTTTGTCACAAATGCACTGAAAAGTCAGCGAAAATAATCAAAATATCATACAAATTTATGAATTCATTCAGTTTTATGGGATTGAAATTTGTGACGAGCAAAAACAAACGTGTAATTTGGTGTATTTTTGGGAAAGCACTTATTGGGCTGCGAGTGAATGCGGCAACCGACAGTTCTGGAGTGGAGGGAAAAATGAAAATGAATTGTTGCCGAAGAATCCAACAGATGAAAACGATATTGGAAATTTAATATAACAAAAATTTACGTTATTCTTTTTTAGGATCAAAGTTTTACTTAACATATATTTTTTTTCGTTTAGCTTCTTTTTGATTTTCAAGACTAAAACAAGAAACTCTGGCGGCTAAAGTACATGTTTTATTAAAATGCAAAACCAGTGGACTAGGGCGACTGTAGAACAACTGAAATTGAGAGTGCAGAAATTTACTTTACAGTTGCAAAGTATGTACAATATATATTTCTAATCGCCATTTCTCATATATTTAACAACAACAAAATGCATACTTCGGATTTTGGCGAGTTCTTTTTTCGTTGTACTGACGAGTTAAAAATATCACGAATTCGTCTTGCGGCGAAAAATTAACAATTTGTAATAGTATTTGCTGAGCAAAATTTGTCATTTATTGAGTTCTTAACAGAGTTTCAATTACTTTTTCAACTGCTGGGTACAATTTTAAATTGTGGAAAAAAGAAAACTTAAAAAAATTCCATTACTATAAAAATATATTGACAACAAATACGAGTAATAAAGCCAAAACATGCAGTATTAATATTACTTGTTCTTTATGGGAGAGTTTCATATATGTATGTATGTATGTTCATACAAAAATATTCATATTTAAACAAACATACCTACACACATACCTGTATATAGTACATATGGATATGTGCGAGTACGTGGGCAACTGAACGACTGAAAAGTCATATTCAGTTTTGTCTAGAGTCAATTTTGAATAAATAAAAGACAAAATACGAGGTAAAACTTGTTTAGCATTTTTCGCAAATAAAGAAAAAAAAAGAACTTAAAATTTAATATGCAGATACAAAAACTATCAATAAACCGAAATCATTTGAAATAAACTTCGCTCTCTCTCTCCATATTGCAGGAAATAAATCGAAATACTTGTAAAATGTCAAAATTGACTCAAGCAGAAAATTGTGTTAAATGTCTTTTTATAGTTCTAATAATTTTTTATTAAAAATTAAATTGATTAGTTTAAGAAAATGCGCATCACATCTTACAGCGCATGAGCAACTTTAAATCTTATCTAAATCAATTGTATTGGTTCTTTTTTAGCCAAGAGCTAAAAGAAGGTGTTATTAAGGACGTTGTTTTCAAGTCCGATAGAAGGAGCGCCAAAGGACTACCTGTCAAATCAACTTTCATCTCAATTTATTTGATGATTTGAGCAAGTCATCTGGGCTTATTACGAAACAAAAACGCCGCATGTGGAGTGAAACTAATCGACAATAGATCATGCAGATTGCACACATCCCACACCATGATCACCGAGTTTTTGTTTGAAAATGTCGACGACTTTGATCCGTGTGTAATTTCAATTTGATAATGTCAGTACGACAAATTAATATCAAGAAATGGTTTGGGCAACTGGTTTTTCGAAGTCCAGCGTATTGGCACCTGTAGTTTATTTTGGCTACTTGTGCAGTCACTGAGTTATGCTGCTAAGCCAACAAATATTTACACACTTTGCGAGCCAAAATGTTTCGCGTTATTCGTGACATAATTCGACGTCCGAAAAAGTCTTCGTCGTGAGCAGTCTCAGAGGCACTTTCGTTTGCACATCTTAATGGATTGATCTTTCGCGTTTATAATTTTCTATGAATAAAGTTTTATTTTCTTTAATATTTGTCCGCATCAAGTTCTGAGCAACCAACCTTTCGTTAAACGAAAAAATTAAAGATAACTGTTATTTTGGCGCCATAAAATAAAACTTGAAACTTAAAAGGCATAATTTCGATTTCTAGTTCCTTTTGGATGTCCTATTTGCTATTTAGAAGCTCCCAACTATCGTTCGGCAATGCGTTAAACAACAACTAGGGATTGATCTCGTACATTTCGAATTGTTTATTTGTTTTTGTACTTTTGTTTAAAAATGCACGTCAATAAATACAACGAAAATGTTGGTGTTTTTTTTTTGGCTTTTTTAAATTCCATATAAAATGAAAATATTTTATTTATTTGTTATTTTGTTGTCGTTGGTTTGAAAAAAGCTGTAAATTCGAGAGATGACTGCTGTTAAATTGAGTGTTAAGTTTGATGCTATTAAATAAATTATTATGTACACAAAAATGCAGCCATACAAATACGAACAGACACAGTTTTATGTTTTAAAAAATAGAATTGGAATTTTTGGGTTTTTTACTTACAATCAGAGACATTAACGTTTTACTTAGTTCTGGTGTTTGGCAAATGGCAAAAAATTGATTTTGTTAGAAACATTTTTATTGCGATGCAATATTTTGATTAGCAATAGTTTGGATTCGGCTAGAAACGAATCATGCTGCGGATATTCTTCATTGTGCAATAATTTTAGTTTATAATAATTTTAGTTTTTGTATCGTTAAAGTGCATTTTGGGATTTTTCTCTAACTTGTAAGATCCGGGCGTTTTAAATACTTTTTCTTAGTTCGGCTGTTTGGGCTGTAAAAAGTACATGTATTATTTACTTAAAATATCCCTCATAAAGAAAACAAATAAAAAATTGTAGGAATTCCAAATTTCCCGTATAAATTTCTCTCTCGCTTTACTGCACAACATTTGCTGACGCCAATAATATTTAATCACACTGAACAAGAAGAAAAAAACAATCGAATCAATGCGTTCCCCATTTCAATTACTTTTTCTTGTGTATAAAAAATATAGAGTAAAATTACACGTTAAAGTATATGGAAAAATTATATGAACCCGTATTCACATAATTTGTTAATCGTTTCAGCGAAATTTCTTTGTGCAAAAATAATTGTCTGGAATAAAAAACTTGTTAATTAAATATTAAGTTCAGTTAAAGAATTAGATGGAACAAACGTTCGCATAGACGCTTCGTCGCTCATCGCCACCAAATTGTTTTTACAATGGGAAATATGTTTACGCCATTCACTTAACCCTTTGTTTTCTGTTTCTTTTGCTTTTTGTGTTGGTCTTATCACATCAGGTTAATAATAACAAAATGCCAGCAGAAACTTGGACGAAAACAACAAACAAATACAAAGTATAAAATTAGTGGTGTCAGTGGATGATAAAAAGGAACTGTTCTATGTATTAAGTGGACCCAACAAGGCGGAAGATTATAGTTTATCAGATGATTGCAGAATATCATTACAAATTTGAATGCAACATATTTTATCGTTACGCTGATATTAGCGAGAAACAGCTGCCTCCAGCTTAAAGTTCTTTGCCAATTTTTCTTGTCTTTTCTTACATTTATTCAGAACAATCTATAGAGACTTTCTCTTTTTCCGCCTAGACGAAGACAAATTTGTTTCTGCCCGCTAAAATTATTATCTTGGCTATTTCGTTTCAATGTTGTTGTTTAATAGAACGCAAATATTTTACATAACTTTTGCAAAATATTAAAGGCATAAATATTCTTTCAATAAATTAAGATTAAATTGTAAATTTTGAGATTAAAGTCAAAGTTTTGTTTTTATTGTGTTCTCTATACAGCAAGATAATTTCAAATTAGATTATTATTCATCAAGTTTATTTTGAATTTCTTCATTTTCGTTTCGTTTAAAGTCAATTTTAAGAGCTTAACAACTTTCATTACAGACCTGCAAAGTTACATTTTGCTTGAATATTTCCAATAAAATAATTTCAGGCATTGCGGCCAAACAGTGCAACTTGCGGACAGACGCACTGAAAAGAAGAAAACACCATAAGACTCGAAAAGAACTGTAAATTAGTGCACATGCCAGTTAACATGTGTGCGTGTGTGTGTGTGTGTGTGAATGTGCATATTTTTAAAGAAATAAAAATATGCATTTTTATTTTCTTTATCTCTCATATTTACTTTTTTGCTTTTAAGAAATTCATTAAGAGCATAAAATAAATAAATTTTATTACTTATTTTTATAACAGAGCAATAAAATAATTAAACAAAAAAGAAGAGGAAGAACAGAAAAACAAAATAAAACTGTAAGAGGTACAAGAACAAGAACAAAAACAATAATAACTACAACAGCAATTTAACAAGAGCAAAATTCACTCATGTGTAATAAGTGTTTTAATTACATTTTATGAAAATTTAAATGTGTTCGAGTGTCAGTTGGGCTTGGTCTTTTATTTGTATTAAACCACGTGTGTGTGCGTGTGCGCGTGTGTGTGCGCGTGTGTGTGCTTAAAAGGATAAAAGCAAAAATGCATACATATGGATGCGTTTATATTCGTTGTAAATCTCTCTGTTCGTTTTTGTTTTATATTGAAAATCACTGAGTAAATGCTTTTTTCCTTTTAATTGAAAAAAGAACAAAAATTAACACACATATAGAAATATGTACTATATGCATATAACAGAAGTCATGAAAGGACATGCAAGCACTTTTACATGTGTATGTCAATTATTTCATGCACTAACTACTACACATCTGCAGCAAAGTGTTACATAATTCTCCACTCGCAGAAGTCACAACCACTAGAAATCGAAGAAAACGAGTCAAGCTGTTAAGGGCCCGGCAGATATTAAAACTAAATGAAAAGTAGAGAGTAAAAACTTGTCTAAATGGCTGCATTACGATTACAAGTTTTGAAAACTAAAAGGTTCTCAAAGCCGATTTATGGATCTAATTCAGTATCTGAATAAATCTGAAAAAATATATTTTAATTAATGAATGCTGAACTTCATGTGAATGTTCATTTATTGAAAAATAATTTAAATTGTTTGTTGCAAAAATTATTCGAATATTTTTTCAAATAATTTGTTATTCAATTTATTTTAATAAATCTCCACATATATGAAATATTCGATTAACTATTTTAATGCACATATATATGTGTGTATATATGCGCCTAATTTTTAAAACATTTAGAAATGTATTTAATTTTGTAAAGAAGATTCTTCGAAAAGTTTGCAAAGCGGAGCGATTCAATTCTATCGACATCTATATTAATAACACATATAAATAATACTTCCATAAAAAAGTAGCTTTATCTGCGTAGATAATGGTTTTATCGTAAAAATAAGAGAAATTAAAAACAAAACTTAACTGAGGTGATAGTGCTATTTTCAGTTATATTTAAATTATTATAATTTGAAAATTAAGAAAAACAAAAATCCTCAATTTTGCAGCACTGATTCAAGTATATTAATATTTCTTACTATTTTCAGCAAAATAATAATAAATTGATATATATATATATATAAATACAATAGAGAAATCACAATGGCGTCCAAATCCAGAAAGATGGTAATAAATCAGAAAAATTAGTAATTTGTTTTAAAATACAATAAAAAAAAAAATCTTCCAAGTTGAAAAAAACTTTTCAAACGGGCTTATAACTGACAATCCATCAGTTGCTTTCCAAATTGTTTGTGTTTGAACACCAGCTGCATTCATTAAAAAAAAAAGAAGCTCACTTTTGCCAACTCCTTCCTTTTAAGATAATTTAATACAGTCTATTTTATAGATATCTGGTTGACTTTTATTAAATATTTAGCTGCCAGCTTAAGCATGTTTTTTAAATGCGAATATTATTTTTAATATCTACATATAAGTATATATGTAGATATAAATTTTAAATTTTCCATAAAAGAATTTTGAAAAGAATGAGAAATTTCCTGTTTAAATTGTGCTGATGGAAATCATCGTAATGATGTTTTTGTTTTTGTTGTTGTTGTTGTTGTTGTTATTGTGCTTAACCAACTCCAGTCATCATCGTAATCGTCATCAATAATACGGACATTTATTGTTTTTTGTTAATGGTTGCTATTGTTAAAACAACAATGAACGACAACAGTACAAATAAATAAAGACTAATAAGTATGCAGTTTTAAGGCGAATTATTTATTATGTGTACAGCGACAGAGACAACAAACGACAACAACAACAACAACAAATTAATTAAAATACAAAACGAACAATTTTAAAATAAAAGCACTTTTTTACACACACACATACATACATACATACATATGTAAATTAATACACAAATACGTAAGTGTATGTGTGTGTGTGTATATATGTAGGTATTTTAAAACACACACACACACAGAAATACATACTGCGCTTTGCATATGCATGGCTTGGTGGCGTATGAATAATATTTAATTCTTGTAAATTTAATAGTAATCACACGTGGCAGGTGTTGTTTTGCTACAATGGCCTGACATTGAAGGCAACACCATCTTTCTTCGTACTATTTTCTTTCAGGAATATTAAATTATATTTAAAAGAAAATATTTTAATTAATTTTTTTTCGAAATAATACAAAACAATTTCACATCAATTCAAAAACCATGTAACAACCTCAAAATATTATGAAATTTATCTTTGGAAATTCCAAAGGAATATAATATTTTCATAGAAAATTGAAATTTGTAATCATAATAAAATTATTTTGATCAAAAAAATTATCTTACTATAATGAATAAGATCCAACACACTCCCAGCGAATGTTTTGTCCGTCACTTGTTATGCTGCAGAGCTCGAATCAAATGCTTATAAGCTCTGCTCGCTTTGCTCCTTCTATTGGATTTCATGTAATAAGGGTAGCTCCAGTACAAAGTTTATTTGCCCATCATATTGAAATTGGAATTTTATTGTATTAAATCGTTTTTTTATAGGTATGTATGTAGTTCAATTAGTAAAATATAAAATTAGTATTATATGTTAAGTGTAATGTCGTGAGGGGACAGAGAAGAAAGATGAAAGGACAACTTTTCTTTCATGCAGTTGATCACCGAATGATCCTTATTATTTTCAATCTTTCTTATGATCTACTTCTATTATAAATTTACATACGAGAAGCGCTGCCAGAGGATTAACTATAATTTAACTATTACGTTCATTGATACTAATGTACATATATAACAATAAGTTAATAAGACTTAATGTTAAAACTCAATAGTTTTAGTTTTGTTGTTTCTCTGACAACAGCAACGAATAATTGTTCGCCCACGTATTAAATCACTGTTGCTGAATGTTTGTTGCCCTTTTCTGTCCGTACATATTTTCATAAATTTTCAATTATTTGGAATTACACTTTCTAACCCACTTTCAATCAAAAAACTTCTTGAGGCCTGTTAACAAACCTCTATCTCATAATACGTTGATGGTTTCAAGTGTGTCTGTCATTCTGTGTTTCCTTCCTTAAAGAAGATTTTATAGTTTATAACAGTATATTATGGTGAAAGAAGACCATAAATGTAAATTAAAAACTTTAAGCCACCACTCGCTTCCCCCCACAACTAGTGACCAAACTTTGCAAACATAATATATTTGCAGCCATATTTTAACCCTTCCGTCACCTACAAGTATTTAGTTCTCTCATATTTAAGGATATCATTAATCATATTCCATTTCTTTTTTTTTGCTGAAACCGTTATTTCGTCTCTAATTAGCTAATTGTTTGTTGTGTTCTCTTCTCTAATTGACTGCTCATGCCTCGAACAGCATGAAGTGAAGACACCGTTCTAGACAATTTACATAGACCCAGTGCTTTTTTCCAAATGTATAGAAATATTATTTGTTGAACTGTCTGGTAAAATAACTTTTGTAATAATTAATTTTGTTGTTGAGTATTTTCAACTAATAAGACTCTAATAACAAATCAAAACAAGATTTTTACAAGATTTTACTAATAAAAATAACTGTTTTAACAGTGAGTTTGAATATCTTTCCATTTGCCCGGTTTTAGCCTGCAATAACCAAAACGTGTTAAGTGGAAAATTTACATTCATTCAGTCTCCTTGTTTCTTTATATAATTTAAAGACATAAATTAATATACATATAACAAAGAATACCTTGAAGTCAAATGTTACTCATTTTGCATTAAACTCATTTTCTTCTGTGACAAGTTTTGAAAATAACTGTCTTAACAGGGAAGGAGAAAAAGCAAACCAGACAAGCCTGCGGCCAACTTAAGGAACTAAATAATTTATTATGTGCAAACACAGCTCAAGGCGATGGATGGAATACACTTCACTTCTTCCATCATAATACTTTTTTAATTCCTTCTTTTACCTGCACTCAAACAATACACTTCCAGATATTTCTTTTCTATATTGTAAAGTGTTTTAGTTTCTTTTCTGTTTTGTTTTTTATATTTCTTTTCTTCATTTAATATATTAACAGCACTGAAACGTGAAGTGTTTACAATATGAAGAGTGCAAAAAATAAAATATTCTAAACTTGAGCAGAGCAAAACTTTAAACATAAAAGCGCTTAACTTTTAAGTACCATTTGGTGTTAGAATTAAATAACAACGAAAACAACTAAAATGCATCACTCTCAAATGTTTCTTTAGCAACCTGCGATGCTCCGGGTGTGGGGGGGAGGGGGGGGGGGGGGAGGCGTGCGGCAACAAGTTCGCAAAAAAATTGTGAGCTGATTGTGTATTTGAAAAACAGGGTTTGAATGTGTTTTATGGTGAAAAGCAACACGCGAGACGCTGGTGTCAATTAAAGTAATTGGTTTCATATATTTTGGAAAAACATATGAAGTTATTAGTGTTTTGTGTTCATCACAAAACTAAAAATTTACAATATTTGAAATAGAACGTGTGAGTAGTATAAGTCTTGAGAGCTGCTTTAGACACTTTTTGCCATATTAAACTGTTTTCGATATATTACGATATCAAAACAAAAATATTTAGCATAAACAATTTCACAAGTCACAATGTGAAATTCAATCGATTTACTGCTTTGGATTCTGCGGCACAATCTCAATAACATCAGCGCTTTTTCGATTTATCTGCTCTTCTACCGCCATACGGATAATACGAGCAGTTCATTGCTTCCTAAGTCCAGTTTATGCAAATGCATTCACCACACAATTTGGCAACACAGATTACAGAATTCGACAACAACAACGATTGCCACGGAGGCTAAACATTTAATAAATTTTGCGTAAATATCAAAATTTGAATGAAAATTATAAAATACACAAATTGGAAACTTAGTATGAAAAATAATGTAACTCAAGCTTCTAAATGAGGGATTATTTTTTTATAGCCTTTTCCAAAATATTTTGAACAATCTGTGTAACGCTTGAATTTGGACAACGATATTGGGCTTAAGTTCCAAACCTCTCTCGCTCTTATGCACATATTCTCGCTCCTCTAAATTAGTGCAACGAATACAACAGGCTGGGAATTTGTTGTGCCTCATTTTATTCAGCGGACTAATGCGAAATCTCCTACATTATGGAAACCAATCACTTACTGTAGTAATAGACGATCCCTTTCCAAACTGGAATCTTCAGGCCCGCCTAAAGCCGGTGTCAGTCTTAGAACATTTTAAGAAAGATTTCTAGGGTCCAGAGCGTGAGATTCTGATCTGATACATTTGTATTCAACCTCCCTAAATACACAATCCTTGCTGTCCATTGGCTCGTCCGGTGATGAAAAAACAACATCTCCTACAATGCATTTTTATATTGTACATTAGCATTCCGGTGATCTGTGTGTGTGTGTGTGTGTGCTTTTTTTTAATACATACTACAACATCAAAGTGAATACTTTGAATATTTTGCTTTTTTATATAAATCACAAATATTTATATAGTGAAGAGAAATTTGCTAAATGCAAACTTATGTACAATTTAAACACACATTTACATACATATTTGTTAACATTTGCTCTCGCACATTTAAGTATTGTATGAAAACACTCGCAGCAGTCATCATTATTTGCCAGTCATCAACACTTTCTGCAGTGATTTTTGTAACCGATGCCGGCTGCCGGCTGCAGGCTGCCTGCCGTCCGGAAGTGCGCACCAATACAGTAACAAAAGATTAAGTCAAACGTAAATTTTATTGAAATTTTTTAGATTTTAAAAATTGCACATTTCCCATTTTAACAACAAAAAACAAGAAAAACATTATTTTGTCTTTGTTGTTTGTAGCAGGAAAATGAAAAAAAAAAACAAAAGGAGCAAAACAACACAATACACAACACGACACAACACGACACAACACGACACAACAAGACAACAACAGGACATGTGAAGATTTGAGAAAAACAAAAAAAAAAAAATCATCCCTGATGCATCTGTGTGCCATCATTGTTCCAGCACCCAAATGAATGTATGTATTTGGTTTTGTTTTTGTTGCTGTTGCCGTTGCTGTTGCCGTTGCTGTTGCCGTTGCTGTTGCCGTTTTTGCATACATATGTATATACATATGTATCGTTTGTGTTGTTTGCTTCCGTATTTATTCTGTCCTAAATTTATGTACGTTTGCATGCAAATGTGCCACTATGCGATTAATTCGTTCTGTGTCCTCTGTGTGCGTGTTGCCAAAGTTTGCTTATTTGCTTGTTTGCATCGTGCGAGCCATGAATTGATAACAAATAACTTGTTGTTATCGTTGCAGTTGTAACAACATTTCAATGTTGTTTTATTTATTTGTTTGTCATTTGGCTTGTATTGGCTAATTTATTTTTGTCAAAAACTGAGCAAGACTCACATGCTGATAATGTGAAAAATGCAGCACAATGGATGATTATTTTATGTTCTGGTTTAGTTGACATCAGAGCCGTTTTATTTCATTTTTTTGACTCTCATCAGGAATATTCTGAAATATAACGTTTCAAGGTGATTGAAAATCAGAAGAAAAAAATATTCTGTGTTCATGATATTTTTTGAGGTCATGTGATTTCAAACCGTTCAACGAACCCGCTAACGATTTTAATTTATTTAATTGTAATTGCGAGTATGTTTTTGAGTTCATTCCTTTAATGTTACTTTTTTATGTTTTTTATTATGTTTTAGAGCGGAATTAGTAGTTGTAAAGGAATTCGCGGACAAGTTTTTAAGAACTGTTGTTGGAATAAAGAAGATATGGTACCCTAAACTTTTTTCTAAATATAAAGCATTTCAAACAAAAAAAAAATTTAATATAAAAATTTTATAATATAAAAAATTTTAATAATTAATTATTAAAATTAAACATTTTTTTTATTATCAGCTGATTCAGTTTAACGGTAATACTTGGCTGCCTGCCCGCTAATCAAATTTTTATTCTATATTATCAAATATTTTCTCATAAGACACTCGAAAACATGAACAGCAAAAGAAAACATCATATAAAAGCTCTAAGCGTTCGATGGCAAATGCGATTTAAAAATCACATGTGATTTGAAATGGTGTGATTTAAAATCATGTGGTTTTTAAAATAATAACTCTATATTTTGATAATGATATTTTATAATAAAACCGGTAAATTTGTTGCCTGCTTCGCATTCACACATCTTTAATATTTCTTGGTCTCTGAAGGGACTTATAGTACTGCGTGTATATTCGGAATTTACAGCATGAAACTCAAAACTGTATGCGTTTTATTAAACTGTTGAGTACAATGTTCTACAGAGCACAATTTTGTACAGCAAATAAACACGAATTTCGAAATAGTTGCAGTTAAAAGCTTCCAATTCCGTACAAACAATTTTGTTATTTAATTGCATTGTTCAAGCCAATTAAACAATTATTTGTCAAAGTTTGATAATGAATTGCTCCAAATGGAAAAGTAGCACATTAAATAAACAAATTGAATTTTGTCTGATGCCGTAAAACCAACACTTTTGTTCGCTCTCCTGCTAAACTGGAATAGCCCATTGTGCAAAGAGGAATCATTTTATTAGCACTGCATGTCAATTGTTGTTTATTCATTTCATTTTGATTTTGCAATACATTTTTTTTTCAAATAAACGCCAAATATATCAATACTAAAAAATTTTGCATACAAAAAGGAAAAAACAAGAATTCGTTGTCTTTTTTTATTTCTTAAAAAAGGAAGATATAGTTGTTAAGCATTGAACACATAGACGCCAACAGACTACGGACTACAAAACTGTACAATAATAATATACGACTTTTGTCGCTATCGCCAACTAACAGCCGTATGGCAGCTCCGCAAAAACTCTCAATTAAATAATGATCCCAGAAATTTCAATTAAATTGTACACTAATGCTGTTACTACAAAAGTTTGCACCATAAAATCTACATTTCTAATTTAGTGCAGTGTTTAAAAATACGAGGAAGTATGACGAGGTACAAGAGCTAAAAAAAATAGTGATTGGCGTTTTTATTCTGTTTGTTAACATTTACTCGATACTACATATAATTCCATCTGACTGTTTTTTGTTGCTGTTCTTATGATTGGGTTTTGATTTTAATAAAATTGCCATGTTTTTAGAGTAGTTTTAGTCCCGATCACCGAATTCATTCAAAAGTCAACTGAATAATGTGGCAACTCGTTGGACAGTGAATGCTGCTGCCGTAATAAATCCATATTTTCTATAAAAGTCATTGATTTTTCAAAAGTTTCTTTAACAAAATGCTAAAACAAATTCGTTGGTCTATTCAAATTGAAAACATTGATACTATATAAAAATCAATTTATTCAACGCAGTGAAACTGGCAGTTAAATGTGCATAAATTTCTAACGTTGTGGAAACAAATAGTCATAAAATCCACTTTATATCATCAACAGATTAAAATCGTTTATTTATTTATTAATAATTTGTTATTGTATGCAGGTTTAATTCTTAAAATAACAAGTACATACATACGTTTGTACTAGTGTGAATGTGTGTGTGTGTGTGTGTGTGTGTGAGAGTAAAAATGTTATTGCAAATTGAATTTTTGTGAAACGAAAAAATAAACACAGAAAAAACTATTTTAGTCTAATCCAAGTGAACACCCCTGCCCGGGTTCAGTGAGCCTTTCAAGAAGGCAACTTAAAATTTAAGGCATATTCACACAAACAACAACACTGCAAAAATAAATACATAAATGAACTAACAAGTGAATGAGTTATCAATTAAACAAATATTAACACATACACTCGTACATTTTTCCAGTTTTCCTATTTTTTTTTTTTTGCTTATGAATCTGTGTGCATTCAATGCATTTGCAATGTAAAATTATTGTTCGAACATTCATATGTATGTATGTATGTATGTAAGTGCATGCAACTGCATGCAAACTGCTGTTATGTACATACATATATGTATGTTCGTGTGTTCGCCTGTGTGTGTGTGTGTGTGTGTTGAGGGAAATAACATATAACACGGTTCAATGAACTTAATGAAACTATAACAAATTATTTTATTTTTATGTTTTTGTAATTGTAACATTTCTTTTTTGTTATTATTGCTTATTTAATATTTTTTTAACACTAATGTGCTCTGAACGTTTTGAAAAACTACATTTTGCATTTAAGTTTTGCAATAAAAAAAAAATTGCATAAATATATACATTTGAGCAAAAAGAGAATTGTTTTACAATAAATGAGATCTTTTTGTTATTTCCGTAATATTATTGTGATTTATTTATATTTTTCGCACGTTACTCATTTTATTAATATTTGTTACTTTTTTTTTGTGGGCATAATTTTTTAATTGTTTTCAAAGGCGTTGAAGTGCAAAAAATACAAATTACTTTGAAAGTTAAAAGCAAAAATATCAGCCGTTTTGATATTTTTTTCAAACGATAATTTAAATACAAATTAAATGTTATTTTGAGTAACTAAAAAAGTATAAATAAATAAAATGGAAAAAATTGATTATTTTAAACATTTGAGTTAATTATTTGCTCTGGCAGCAATTGAAATCTGTCAGGCTTGAGCAGTCAGTTTTGAAAAGCAAAAAGTTCTTCATTCATCCAAACTTTTTTGTTCTTAAGATAATAACAAATATTTGACAAATTTAACTATTTAATCTAATGTGACGTTTTCACAGCTCCAGCATGTGAGTATTCAAAAAAATTTATACGAAATTCCAAAAAAAAAAAAAAACAGATTTACATGATTTCCATAATCATAAAATTCCTTTACAAAAAATCGATATCTTTAGTGTGGATTTCAGGATGGTGGCGTCATCGCAGTTTATTTTTCTTTGAGAAGCTAAAGGTTATCTTATTTGGCACTGGATAGAATAATGCGAACACCAACCGCATGTAGTTGCAATAGGACCAGACCATTGCCACCCAACTCCTGCTCCATCGGACATTCCAACTCACCGAGATCGTACATCAGATTTGAAAGACCCCGTGCAAATGACATACATTCTCGTCTAAGCCGTAAATTTTTTTTGGAGTTTCAGCAAATACAATATTTATTATATACATAAATTAATAAAAAGAATGGGCTTAAATACAGTTTACAAACTAAAGTGATTATATGATGTATTGGAGTCAAAGTATATAATTAATCTTAAGAGTTCGTATTAATCTTAAGTTCTATTACCTTCTCTTTTCTTGGCATCAAGCCTAAATCTGCTACATATAGGCTTTGATTAGACTTTATGCGATATTGACACGACTTAAGTCACGATGTCAAAAATAATACACCTTCCGTTCATGTGCAGCTGGTTTTGATATCCCAACAAGACACTCTTCAATTGAATTGAGACGATACCAGCTGACTTGAGTACTTTCCTAGGATTTGGCTAATTTTAAAAGTTGTTCTTACGTAATCTGTTCAACAACTCTGATTTGCTTCACACACAGTACTTGGAAATGCAACGCTGCTGTACAAAAAAAAAATTGACTTTAAAAAGTTGAATTCATTGTTTAAAATAGTTTGTTATGTCGCACTTCTGGCACACATTTTATGATACAAATTTTAATATCTGAAAATCTATAAGGATTTGATTTTGGTCAAGTGCAAACGAGCTCTAACATGCCAACCATGTCCATTGCATGCCTTTGCTGTGGCGTCTCTCAAACAACAATAACAATAAAAAATATACAGTAAAAATGTAAATCTCAAATCCCAAACACAATTCCCTGCTCCAAATGTTTAGCCAAAGCGATTAAAATTATAAAGTAAACAATATGCACCCCTGCGAAGCATAAAACAAAATTAATGGTTGTTGAAGGGCGTTGCAACAAAATTAAAATCATGTTAATTTATTGCAAGAACAACAATAACAGCAACTGAACACACAACATCCCGCTTGCGGTTGTTGTAAAGCAAATAAAATATTTATTATGACAAGAGGTGTCAAATGAAAACATTGATGCAACAACGCCCTTCTAATAAGATTGTTTTTATATTTACATTTTAATCTCTTTTTTAATATCATATTTTTTAATGCAATAGACATGTGTTTCTGCGTTCTGTAGGTGGGCGAGTGGGTGTCTAAGAAACTATTAGATTTTAAGAAAGAAAGTGCATAAAATAATATGGGTTGTTGTGTAGAATTAAGAAAAAGTGCTTAATAAAGACTTGTCAAAGGTGGCGTTTATTGCATATTTGAAATCATGCCTACAAGTTTTGCCACTAGCAAAGCGCATTAGTAGCTGGCAATCCTGCCAGTACAACAACAGTGAGAGAAATTGACGAGTTGGTTGTGGAAAAGTGTTAAAAATTGTATTTAAAATTGTTCCGAGATAAAACCGTGCCATCATGCTTTTAAGCCAGTTACAAAAACACTGGGCCAAATTGGAAGAGGTTTCCTTTTGTCTTGTAAACTATTTATTCCCTATTTTCCCCCGTTGGAGGTTTAAACTCAGATCTAATTCACTCTGCCAAACAAGATTTCCCTTAAAAATTTTGAATGCAACAGCTGTCATTCTTGTGTTCAGTAAATCGGAGGCTGCCAAAACCGCCACACTATTCATACCCAACATTGAACTTAAGATTTCGGACAAACATTTACTTTGAAAGGGTATTTTGCCTATTGTGAATACAATGTCATTGTTTAAAAGTTAGCAAACACACACATACATACACATCTAATTGTAATAGATACAAATAAAGAAACATTCATGTGTAATTTTAAACTGACTTTATACTAATTTAATATTCTTATGGCAAGTCCCCATAGAAAATGATTGAATTATCCTACATTCAGTGGTCCTCCGCATTTGGTCGCTTGTTTTTTACAACCCACAGCTTACAAATTTACTTACCCTGGCACACACAAACATATCTACATATGTATATAGTGTGTACGTATGTAAAGTATGTGAAAATACCGAAATAGACGTGCATAAATACCCGGCGTTCATGTGGAAGTTTACTGTCTAACAGACACTTTTTTAACGCGCCCAGAAGCGAAATGATAACTTTTACTTCTACAAATTAATTGAAAACATTAGAATTGGAGAAAAGGAATTAAAAGTTGTTAGTTAATGAATATATAGTTAAGTCCATAAAATACTTCATATTAATATTGATATAAACTCATGTTAATTTAACATGACAAGCTAATGAATTGTAAGTATAAGTATAAGAATTGAAAGCACTTTGCCAAATGCCACCATTTGAGTCAGCTGCCGCAACTATTTTCAAACAATATTTTGTTGAGGGATAGAGATAATTTTCCGTTGAATGGGTCCGTATATTGTCGCATTTGCAGTGAAAGTAGTCCGCAAACGACTGCTGCCTACCGTTACGGCCCAACTTTACATTAAACCTAATCTGTGAGTGTATTTGTCAAAGGCCAACCAGGATGTATTCGGTGAAGGTTTCTCTTACTATGGTTCGATTGCCAAGAGAACCGTGGAATCCGCTCCATGCCCCAGAAAACAGTCTATACAAGTTAAGAATACGGCTGGACGAAACTTACTCCCCGAGAGAAAGTTCAGTTTGTCGAGTTATTGGCGACAAAAATATGTAAGAACTGAAGTTGCAGATTACGCCCTGTATGCACCAGCCGTGCCGGATATAACATACTGGCACTAAACACGGTATGTAAGAAAGTGCAAATGCTGTTGATCTTTTTCTCTCCCCAAATAAAGAGCGAGTATCTCAATTCGTAGCCCTCAATCAACATTACCCCCCCCAACAATCCTAACGGCATTTTTTAATAGAAAATGTTTGCTGGGCAATCTGTTGAGTGTCAATGAATAGATAGTAGTGCGATAAAATGCAAATTTACACGAGTATGTGTTTTGGTGTGTGTGTTTGTGTGTGTGTGTGATGGGAATTAAAACATGATGCTGATGATGACGTTGGCAAATTGTTTGTGTAATTAACTTAACTAAATGTAAGTCATGTTACAACAATGTTTAATTTCACAAAATTTTACAACATTTTAATGATATCGATGCAGTTGGTTTTCATTGTATGAGTCTCTAATATTTTCCAACTAATTGTCATTGATAAATTTTGAAACATGCAAAGTTTAGTTCACCAACTGCAATTATATTCAACAAAATTTAATTGTGTTCAAAAGGAAGGCAGATAACATTTAATATATTGTCTGTAATGATGACATTTTTCTCATACAATATATTTTATGGTATTTAAGTCTGATGACATGCACAAACAGTCTTGTGAAATGATTTTTGTTTGTTTTTGTTCTTGTGGCTCTTAAATTTTCTTATCTGTCGAATTGAAGTAACTTGGAATGGTGAAAGGAGTTTTTTTTTTGTTGTCGTTATGTAGGAAAAAAATACAACTTAGTTGTGGGGGCCGTAATCCTTATATGTGGGCCAATAGGTCACTTTTGATATGTAAAGTCAAAAGCTTGAAGTGAGTGTTAAAAATTCAGCCTGTATGATGGCCAATGATTATATCACGCATTAATAACAAGTAGCCCTTTCTTAAAGTTCCTTAACTGGAAGCTAGAACATGTCTTTTAACAGGCCTCCTCTCTCTCTCTCTCTGTTTCACTCTCCCACCCTCTTGACAATTATTGACACAAATATACTTATATCTTGCATTCTTATTGCACTTGACACTTCGTAGTGTAAGATTTACCGAATCCGGCCATAAATTTTTAACGAACTGTAATTTTTTCTTGATTAGCAGAACAAAAAATATCATCCTGTCATAACTTTTTTATTTAAACGATTTAAAGTTTTTGAGACAATATATTTCAGTTTTAAATAAATAACTTCTAACTAAACAAAATGCCAATTTTTAAAGAACTGTTAAACAAAAGTCGAACGCTTAACAAATTAATTCGTATGAATATATGGAAATTGTGCTTTAGGTCTTATAGAGCATCTGTTAAAATTGTTTCCCTTTTTGTTAAAGTTAAAATTAAATTAACTTTCCTTTTAAAGTGAGTTTTATTTTCTGTGAGAAACAAAAAATGCTGCTATTTGGTGAATAAATCTCATGGCTAAAAGTTTTTTTTTTTTGCTTTTTTTCTCTGCTGTTGTTTTGTTGTGGTTTTAAATTATTATGAAAAGTGGTCAAGAGAGATAACAGGGCGAAAAAATGGCAATTTATCGCTGGAGGTGATATTTATCATATGCAGCGATAAAACACAACAGAAAAGTCATGCAACACTTGATAAAGTTGTGCTCCAATGGAAGGCAACTGAAACAGTTGAAAATTATAAGCCAAAAATTTGCTAAAGGGGGTATTTACTTTGACAGCCAACTCTACAGCAAGTTAATGCTAAAGTAGAGAGACACCTTTACTTTTACAACTAACTGTACACGAAATTAATGTTTGTGACACATAAATTTAAATTCAAAAAAATTATAAATATGTATGTATTACATTTTATTAAATTTAAAATTCAAACCGCATGGCGCCAATCTGATGGCCAAAAATACAAACCTAATAATGGTAAATTTAATCATTTCTTTTTTGCATTAATTATTTAATAAAAATAGAAAATCACACAAACTTCCATTTAACTGCATTAAACTAATTTTACAGGATTTTTCAACACAAATGAATTTTAATTAAACAATTTCTGTTTCGATAAGAAGAAAACACAACAACACAAAACTGCACCCTATTTCTCATCTCTACCTGTTATCGGTCACTAGTTGAAATATGTATGTAAATGGTGAAATCATTTGAGCGAAAGCAGTGTTCACTAGCGTTTTGTTTCTAAAAAATAAATAAGCGGTTGTAGCTTTAATTCCAAAATTTCGATTGAAAGCAGATCCCGAATTGGCGAAAAGAAAACAAAATGTATGGCAGCACAGACGTGCCACAATATCCATTTTAATTTTAAAAAGAAGGTTTGCTGACTCATGTCGCTCGACATGCAGCCATCATTGCGTTCCTTTTTCCACATTAAGGGTCTTTCATTAAGTTTTTCCCATTATTCCGATTTTACTAAAACGAAGCGTGTACGAGTATTAGATATCAGATATATTTGTCGCGTTGCCATATACTTATAATAACACAAATATTTGCCGGCTGGCGTGCACATAAAATATTAAATTTTCTATGAGTCTGAAGATTCTGGGGCCGCCTAAAATTTCTCGCAACGAACTGGGCCTTTCATTTCTTGTTGACGACATTATTATGAGTAAATCACAAGCAAAACCAATATCCCAAAAACTTCGCTGACATTGTTGCCACATGGTTGCCAAAAGTAGTGACTGGGAGGCGCTTCCGTCACCGGTTCTTCATACGCTTTCCTTGCTTGTTATAACACATATCGTGTTGATGTTCATCTGTTGGAGCAAAAGCAATATTACAAAAAAAAAATAAAAAAATAATTCTTTTTAGGACAAAAATATTCCAAAAATCTCTCAATCTTTTGCGAGATTATTGATGGCAAATAAAGTATTGAATTCACCAATTTAAAACGCATTTCAATCAAAAAACAAAAAACAAAAAACAAGAGAGAGAAAAAATAACAAAGAAAACTTTCACAAACTATAAAAAACACACTTGTCATTGTCCTTAAAAAACATGCAAACGAAGGAGTTGAAAAAGTGACGTCGGGAGAAATCACATAAACTGTGGAACAAAACAGAACATTTATTATACTTGGCTGTCAAAAAATGTTTCCTGAGTAAATGCAATGTGTGAGGGAAAATATGAGTTTGTTAAACTGTAGCAGCAATAGAAGTAGAAGTTGGTAATAAATGAACAGAAAACAAAAACTCATCGCTTAAAACATGTTTGCTGGGTAAAAGCAAATAGGGCTTTTGCGCCGAGGGCCTTAAGCGTTACGAGTAGGGTTATAAAAGAAACCGGCTGAGATCACCCAACAGCTTGCAACTAATTTTTCTTGGGTTTTTTTCCAGCCAAGACAAAAAACAATTTTCGAAATACTTTTAAAGGCCCTTCAGTCGCCCGGATCAGTCTGAGTATGCCTTGGAAACTTGATAAAAAAGTTTTGTATATTAAAAACTCTGTATACCCAAGGTTGTTAAAATGGATGTTTTATAAACTTTATTCAACTCGAGAGCATCAATAGCATGATTTTTCTATTTTATAACAAATTATTCGTATGCAGGCGTGTGTGTGTGTGCGTGTGTGTGTGTGCGTTGGCATGCATGTTTGTAAAGAAGATGAACAAAAGCTGAAAACTAGCAAGAACAAATGGTGCACCTCCCTTTTTTTTAAATGGCCAACTTCCGGCGCATAAACTACCATAACCAACGTTATTGTTGCTGGCTTCACATCAAATGTCGCTCGTTTTAATAGAACTTTTCAATGCATGTAAAAGTGTGTGCATGTTTGTGCATGCTCACATACACATATATACTTTTTTTGCAAAAGATGCGCAACAATAGCAAAAAAATACAATGTAAAAAAAATCTATACTTAAAGGTGTGATTTCGCAATTCTAAAAGTTTGTTTTTGGCTGTGCAGCCAAATTTAAGTGGCAAAATGGGAAGACCAGCGTGCCCTTTGAGATGATTTTAAAGACAGCAGTTCTGGTTGGCACTTAAATTCAAGTTTGTCTGATAGTTAGTAATTTCTGGTGATAATAGTGCCGTGTGGCGCTCCATTGTTGAGAATTCAGATTTGTCCGAAATGCTGTGGCTGGTTGGTGTGGGCGAAGCTTGTTGTTCTTAACAGATTTTCAGTTCAAATGCTTTCACTTCCTCTAATGTCCAGGGAGTTGTTTTTAACAGGGACTAGAAGAGACCGGATGATGTGATCGTAGCTAATAAATGGCAGGCATGAAGGGCCAATGTTCTTAATAGATCTTAGGCCACCAGTTCAGATAACTTCCTCGACTTCCTCGAGTGTACAGAGAATTGTAACAAAATAGATTAGATAAACCAACCTCTCAAACAAGAAGTTGATGATGTGACCGTTATCCAACATACGACATGAAATTGTCACCTGTGTATGCCTTGGCAGTTACGGGGCGCTCACGTCTGGTTGAATTCCTTGCTGTTAAATCACGAAACATCATTATAAAGAAAATGTACACCAAAACTATCTAGTCATGAACAATAGGAAAAATTTGTCTACACTTAGACAGGCAGAAAAAATCTGTAATATTTCTAAAGGCCGCCAACCTCCCTCCTTATCAGTGTTCATGTATAGGTATTGTCTTGCCGCTTCAATTGAACTGCTGAGAGTGATAAAGAGTTATTTGAACACATAAAATTCCTTAAGGCTTCATACTATTTATTTTAATATAGTTTTTGCTTTACCTAAAATAAAATTTTCATATTAGTGAAATCACTATTTTAAACGACTGCTGCATAACTGTGTCATATGAAAAATAAAAAACCACTGATTCAAATAAGAAATTTCTGTAGCTTTTGTTGGTTTACAATTACTACAATAACATCTATGTGAAGAAATAGAAAAACATTTTTTTAATTTTTTTGTTATTTTACAGAACAGAAAACTAATTCAGACTTCTTTGCAGGTTCTATTATTGTAGCCGTCACACGAGCACATTGTTTCTCCAAGGACTTAATTAAAATTTTAATTAAACAATTGATTCATTTATGATTAAAAGCAGCTCTAAACTTAAGTCATAAGAAGAAAAAAAACTTTGGATTTTTTAATGACAGGACATTTGATTTTCTAGCCGCAGCAAAAGGATGCCACTTTTTGTTCTAATTTTAAAACATTCACAACTCTGCTGAAATCACTTTTTACGTTCAGCGCTGCCAAAGCAAGTTTTAATTATCGACTTCACTGCGCTTAACGGCAACAGAATTTAGTTTGATTGAATCACATTAAGCTGCATTTTAGCAAAAGGAAACTTTTCCAAATGTATCAACGCATAAAGAGCTTTACGAACTGCAGTAGAATTTCCTCTTTCAATACTCATTGTAAAAGTTGCTAAAACAACATTAACTTGGCTAATTTTTTGCTTGAATTGTTCGCAACTTAATTAAAAAAGTTTTATTTTCATTTCCTTAAACCGCAGCCTTAAAAAACGCAAACATCAAACAAGCGGAAGCGGTTAATATTTATACATTGTGTGAATTTAGAAATTTACGGTCTGCGGCAAAACGAGATCGTTAACAAGTTGCATATTTCGAGAAGGCAAAAAAAAAGCAGCACACACACACACACACACACACACAAACAAATGGATTATGGCTTTAGAATAATATTTGTAAAGAACTGGTCTCCTAAATGCTGCAGTCAAATAAAATTGTGTAAAAATGTGTATTCCCTCTGCTTTAGGGAAAGATTTCCAAATAATCATATTTAAGCCACAAAACGAGCAATCATCATCACCGGCCCGCAGACATTTAAGCCAGTGGCCAAATATGAGTACGAAAACCTTAAGTCGCGGCCAGTAAAGTTTCTCCCCAAATTGTATGAGTCTTCTCAAAAGATATGATTTACTTTGAAAATGATTGCCCACATGAAACTAATAAAAATATTTAAGATTTGTAATACATTTTCAGAGTTCTGTAGTGCTAATAAACAGTTATAGAAAATATTTTTATATGTAAAAAATAGCCTTTCCCTTGGCCAGACAACGTTCGAAGCGATAAATCGCGCTAATGCCGATATTAAAAAATGCAACATTTTGTGTGTGTTTGTGTGTGTGTGTGAGTGTGGCTGTTTGTTCCGCTATAATACAAAAACCGCTTAAGCGACTTGGACGGAGTTTCTTTAATGGCCAGCAAGTGGTGAAAAATTAAAATATAGGCCACTTTTATTAAAGGAAAAAGAAGCCCGCAAATATTATTCACCGCTTGTGAACAGATTGCATTTATTAAAAAACGACTGGCTGCAGTAAAAGACTTAACCCTTTCCAACTACTCTCTATTTCCAAATGCCGCTGAGGAGATGATCGGTTTGAAGACCTTGAAAATTATAGCTTGTACCACGATATCGAACATGGAGGTTCCCTGATATGTTTAAGCTAAAAAGAAACTGGTGTGAAAACTATTCGTAAGTTTACTTTCGCCAATTTCTTTTATCACTCGCACTAATGAGTTACGAGAGGTCAATTTGCCCCTAATCAATTGTCTGTGGTTCAAAATGTTGGCGAACGTTAATGTTTGACATTGTTGGACAAGCCGTCAATATGTGGACCTTAAAAGGGTTTTCTGTAAAACGTTATCGAGCGATATCTTGAGATGAGCGTGGAGTTTAAAAAGTGTGGATTCCAACAAAATAAAAATAAAAAATGTTGACCGTGCCTAAGAGAGAGAGAGAGCTGCCCGATCACACAAAATAATTGACATTAATGAAGATTTTTGTAAATTATTTTTTTTTTTCGTTGCAGAAAGGAAAATAAAAAATGTTATTGTTAAACTAAACTTTGCTTAACAAAAATCTAATCACTAAAAAAATCTATTGAATTTCAATACTGTTTATTAAAAGAAAATTTGTTTCAATTGAAAAGCTAAGAAATTTTGTTCACGCGAACTTTGAATGACTTTGAAAAAAGAAAAATAATTTAATTCTTCTTTCTTCAATGAACAATCCTTCAAACAATTCCTTTCGACTCCCGCAAACTTGTAGCCAAATTAATACTCTATATAAAATAGTTTTGTTAAGTTTCATTGAAATTCTTCCCAACTGTATAGCAGTTTCTTAAAAAAAAAAAGTCCTTTCCTCTGCTGTTCTCCGCGCAAGCAAATTTTATCTGCATAGAATTTTGGTTTCCAAATCAACGTATTCGTTGCATAAATTTCTATTAAAAGTTGGCGTATTCGCGTATTGGCTTGTTGGCTTAATGAAAACTCAATTTGTTTTCCAACGCATTTAACCTGCTCGCAGTTCTTTAATTTCTACATTTTAAGTAGATTACATTTCCTTCTTTTGAAGGAACATTTTTGGCTGCAGTGGCGAAACGATTTTGGAAGGTTTTTTGTTTCAGATTTGCATTTGCATTTTCATTTTCATTAAAATTCTTTCGTTTTTCACTTCGTTTGACCAAAAAGGATTATTTTATTTAACTCCTGGCTGTTGTTGTTCGCAATTCGGGCAAAACAAAATTCTAAAAAAACAACAACAACAACAACAACGTCAATAGCACAATTGTTGCTGAGCAAAATGTAATCCAAAGCGCTCTTTACTATGATAATGAGTTTTTCATTTATGTTTTTATTTTAAAACAAAAAAAAAGCAAAAATGTTAAGTCTGTCATTATTCGTGTATGTGTGTGTGTGTGTGTGTGTGTGTGTGTGTGTGTGTCGGGATGCTTGTATTAGCAAGTAAGTGTTAATGTGTGAGTGTAAGAACAAGAATTACTGCAAACCAAATTCAAATATTTTCATGTTGATTTTTCTCGCAAACCAAAAAATAAAAATGTAAATACTGGTTTTCTGTTGCTGTTCGTTCAAATGGAGAGCAATTTTTGCGCGAAATCGTGCTTAAGTAGAAATTTCTTTCCTTTTTATTCTATTTTATTTTATTTTATTTTATTTTCAACGCTAAAGTTTTTTTTTTTTTTGTTAGTTCTTTGTTTTTTGTGATTATTTTTGTTTGTTTTTTTTTTTTTTTTGTGTGTCCCCAGCCAAGTTAATAAGTGTATTTTCAGCAATTACAAGCACTATAAGCAGGAAATAAAAATGAGTTTTAAAAAGTAATAAAATTAAATGCATTGCGGTCAATATGTTTTCACAGACACAAGTTTGTAATGCATTGTTTTATTTCATCTCCTACACGATGCTGGATAATAATATTCGAATGGCATGAAAGTAGCGATTCTAGTTGTGACGGAGTGCTGCGACACTTGAGCCGGCAACATATTGATCTGGCTTTGCTGGAAGACTGTCAAAAGGGTCTTGTACTCCCTGTCGATGTACGATGTTTCAGTAGGAAACTGGACATTAATACTCCCTACAGAGATTCTAACACGGAGGAATACAATAATCGTGAAATGGGCGCAGAGCATGGAAAATTGTCCGCAAAGACCATCAATTTCGATAAAAGTAACTAAATAAATGCCATCCAAGCCGACAGCTTCGGCTGTCCTAGTTCAGAGATGTCTATTGGCAGACCTTGTACAAGAACACTATTAGTTTCAATTCCTTTTTTTTATATAACTTTTTGCTGCATTCGCCTTAACAAATTCCAAAGCAACATGGACAACCATTCACCAAAACGAACAAAAGTTTTCCCTCCAGAACAGATGTCTAAAGCGAAAACCGAATACTTTTGCTCTGCAGTGTTTTTCAGTAGTTGCCATTAACACAAATGCATTGACAGATATCAAGTGCAGAGTGTTTCAGGGCCCGCATCACCCGAATGCACGTTTGTTTTTCATTTATAATTATCGCTTCTTCTCTTCCCAAAATCACAACAACTGAACAAGTAATTATGGATATACATTTTTTTTCTTCACCCACTTAAAATAAATTGCAATTATTTTTTAAATGTTGAAGGAGACAAAAATGGAGCGAAAAAAACGTCTCAAATTGTCATTAACGGAAATGAAAAATAATGACAAAAAATAATCTTCAACAAGCAATTAATTTGACACCTTTTAATACCGTGGAATTATTTTATTATTGTAAAAATATTATGATAATTTCTGTGATGTCTTGGGCTGCTGGTTTTATTTTGCCGTTTTGGGGTTTTCCAAAGGGGCACAGCAAGGAGCAGAAATAGAATAGTGTCGTGCCTTCTTGACTCTGGCGGCAAGGCAGCATGTGGCGGCACCAACAACGGCACCATAATTTCTTGCACTTTACGGCAAAATGCTAAAATGCTGAACAACGAAAGTTTCTCTAATGACATCAACCTTTTGCTTGTCTGTTAGTTCTTGGTTGTTTCTCTGCGCTTATTTTTCTAGAAACACGAAACGTTTTATTAGTTTTGGAATTTTATATACCAAAGTTTGTTTTTGTTTTTGTTGTTGTTCTTGCTTTTTTTCATTTCTTTCCCTTTAACAAATGCGGTCGTTAACATTTTATTTCTCATATTGCAATTTTCTCCAAACGTCACAGACTGCAATTTCAGCAGCTATAATAACAACAATAACAACAATCAGAATGGCAAACGCCTCCACTTAGACTCGACGAAAACATTCCGTAGAAAGGCAAAATGATAATGATGAACACATGCTTATGTCTTACACGAGAATTTCTTCTCGAGTGTAAGCAACATTTAACCTCTTTCTCTGATGCGAGCTGTGCAGCAAAGTCCGTCTGTCTGGCCTCGTTGCCGGCTGCTGCTGTGTTGATTGTCAAAATTCAAGAATAATATTGCATTCCAGCTAATGTTCCTTTAGCTACCTTCATCTGCATCTTCTTGTGCTGCCTCTTGACGCTTCCACTTCATTTAGAGCTCCAAAGTATTTTCACATGTTCTGCTTTTCTGCAGTGCCGCAAATGGAAAACATACAACCCACCCACCACATTCACACTGACTGCAGCTGTTAGACGGTTAACATTGCACCTACTTTCGTTTCGTTAACATCAGGCTTCGTCAGGCATTTGAGTGCAAGTATTTGTGTTGGTGTTGTTGGTGTTGTTGCTGCTGTTGCGTTTTTAATATGTTTTTGCATGTACTCGTTGTAGGTGACTTAGAATGAGGCAACAGCTGCCACGATGTTGCTGCAAGATGGCAATATTAAGTGCCATCATTAGTTAGAATGGAATTAAGGAAAAACTTATGAGTTTTAATTTTATTATAAGGGAATATTTAGTTACAATAAAATAGCGACAACAACAAGAACAAACAAAACCAAAAACAAACAACAAACAACAACAGCAAAAGTAATTGCATTTGTTTAGTTTTTCCGTCATCTCATAAAATAAATGAGTTTTTAATTGATACGTCAAGGCTTCATAAACATAAACAATTTGGTGGAAAATTGTTTTTCGGCAAAAACTGCAGGAAATGTGTTGAAATTTTAAGCGTTTGCATTCAATTTCATGAAAGAAAATTTAAAGGAATTTTAGAACACAAAAACAGAGAAAAATCAACTCTGGCAACAAAATAAAAAAATAAGCGTTCTTTGCTGAAGTCGGTCTAAGGCAATTGAATATTCTTTAGTAACATCCGACGAGGTGTTCTTGTACCTAAAAGTCTGACCGTCGACAGGCATATTTTAAAAAGGGTGAGGGAAGGGAGACAATTAGTTGTTTCGCGGTCGCTGCTCTACTCAATAGCAGTGTATGATCTACCTACTCCGCACGCAGTTTTTGTACTGATGCTTTAATTCGATATGAAAGAATTTCTTTACATTCAAGACCGCAATTATTGTAGTATACAAGAAAAAAAATATTTGTTGTTCAATAACGGAATTGGCTGAAGTAGTTAATAAATTGTTTAAATACGGATCTGGAAGAAAAATCGATTATTCAAAGAACAATTTTGCGAAAAAAAGGTTAAAAAATGAAAATAGTTAGATAATTCCTTTTTTTAAAAAAATAATTATTTCTTGAAACAAACAAAATCAGCAAAATGTTATCGAATCAGCAAATATATTTACAAAAATTTTATTGCTGTATTTTTTACAATAATATTTTCTGTGCAGAAAAGTGGAAATGCACAAAATTAGAACTGGCGAAGAATTATCTTAACTTCACTTTATTTTTAATAAGTTTTTTATTACACAGTACACAAAATTAAATGCCATAAGCTTTTGGATTTCTCCTTCAACTTTATGGCAACACAATTCTTCTTCTAAAAAGTAAAAGGCTTTGCTTTGCTGTTTCGTCGCAGATGATTTCCTGCAAATTCTAAAATTATTTTAATATTTTTTTACTATTAATAAAAACACACAACAAATTAAGTTCAAACAATATTTTCGGCACGCGCATGAATAATATTTAATAGCAGGCACTTGACGTATGATTAAGATTGACAGTTTAATAAAATGTTGCTCATACGTGCAGAAATCTAAAGCCAATTAATTTGTTAACATTAAAGTCATTCTAAAGCATATTTAATTAAAAGTCTATGAAAAATTAATTCAATTAAAATGGCATTGCAAAAAAAAAAAAGGAAATAATCCGCCGTTCAAACAAAAAAAGTAAATAAATTAATAAAGAAATAATATAAAATAAAAAATATAAAAATAAGAGCATTAAAATGAGCATAAAAAAAAGATGGCAGAAAAAATTGAATTAATATATAATTTCATCAAAAGAAGTTCATTAAGTGAAAGAACACAACGAACACTGGCAGCTCTTGTACTCAAATGACCTTCTTTATGAACAGCTATTCAAGTTAATAAAAAAAAAATTTTTTATATATATTGTACATACATACATATACAATATAGTATAAAAAGTTGGCTTAAGAAAACATATTCATTAGCTGCATGCAGTCGTTCATACAGTCCTTTATGTGTGTTCACTCCGTGGTATGAAACGAAATGAAAAACGTAAAAGCCTTATGAAAAAAGTGTAACAGGAAGCGTCATAGTAACAACCTGTGGGGGGTGAAAATACTGGTACAATATACAGTTGGCTCAAATTGTATTAAAAGGAATTAAGTCTCAATTTAGTAGTCAAAAGAAAACAATTTAAAGAACTTGCCCTGCCATTTAAGCTGAGAGAGAAGTGATGTTGGTAAGTGAGTGGTGCAGCGGCCGCGAAACTCAGACTCAGTCCCCCCTCTTAAAGGCAAGAAATTTCTAATATTTTTGTTCTTAATAACAGCATTAATTTAAAGAAATAAGTTTTTTAATAAAGAAATCAAATTGATTAAAACATTTAATAAAGGATATTTAATTTTAAAAACTCTGCTCATTTGATAAACGAAACGAAAATTTAATCAGCCTCTCGACACATCCGCCATTTCGGCTTAACCAAGTATTTTATTTATATGTATGATTTTGATTTATTTATGCAGGTTCTTTTTATACCAGGTCTTTATTCAGTTTCCGAATAATGCAATGTCCTTCATGGACCAACAACAAAGCATCAATGAAAATTCACTGAAATTAAGTCATTTGGCACATTTTTGATCGGAAATTAAAGTCAAAAATGAATGCAGCGACAATTTTTTCTAATCAGCCTGAAGTTCGGTTTAGGTTATCTGGATGTTTTGCCTGAGCTTTCATTAAATATACTATATCTATATATTATTGTAAATAAATAATAATTTAATATATTTGTATAATAATTTTATTCGTTTTGCTTTTGTTCATTCTAGAGCAGTGAATTTTTGCCATCAGTATGTTCTTTTTGGGCTCAAAGCCGAAAGCCCTATTCTGCAGACTTTAAAATGGAAAAACCGGTTTCAGATATTCCTCACAACTGAAGTTGAGGGTAACTGCAAAAATTCGCAAGCCTGATTTCGATTTGAAATCATTTAAGCTCTATTAAATTGCCCCACCTCCACGTTTAACTTTTTCGTTTAATACCAACAGCAAGTCAACGCAAACAATATGATATATTTTAAAAATAAATCATTTTTGGTGGTGCTCGCAAAATCCGTGGCTCACGCTGAAAGCCCTATTCTGCAGAGGTTAAAATGGAAAAACCGGTTTCAGATATTCCCTCACGATTGAAGTTGAGGGCAACTGCAAATATTCGCAAGCCTGATTTCGATTTGAAATCATTTAAGCTCTATTAAATTACCCCACCTCCACGTTTAACTTTTTCGTTTAATACCAACAGCAAGTCAACGCAAACAATATGATATATTTTAAAAATAAATCATTTTTGGTGGTGCTCGCAAAATCCGTCTGCAATCAATATTGTTCGGAGTTGTTTTCCTCCCCATTTGCGTGTATAAATTTTGCCTGCACTCGGTTACACGTCAGTGTTTATTTAAGCGTGTTTGCGTAAATGTGTCTAAAAATTAAAATTGTTAGTAATTTATTATTATTTCATTTAATGCTTTTATGAATTTTGTTGCTTTAAATTATTTATTATATGAAAACTGTTTACCACATGCTGGATAAATGGCCGTGTACGAAAACCATCCAGAACAGGGTGATATAGAATAATGAAGACAAGCAAAAAATTGTGCAAGCAAAAGAGTAGTTTTTCCACAGCGGGAAATTTGGCGTTCAGAAGAGATTTTCATGAAAAAAAACTAAATTTTTTTGCAGTAACAATATCTTTGCTACAATATGTTTGCGAACCAATCATGTTTATTATATAATACAGTTGAGTTCAATTAAGTTCAGCTGAAATTTGTCCATGTGTGCGAGAAACTTAAAGCTTAGAAATTTGCTTTTTTCGGTATTTTTCTCTGTTACACGATTCTTTATTAAAAATTTCTAGAAATTTATTTATAAATAAAATTAAGTTAAACATTTTGCTAAAAATTGTGTTACAAATTGCATATAAAAAATTTCCTTCTTTTGGATGAAAAGAATTGAGTTTGAAACTTAAAATAAACAAAAATTTCCCCAACACCAGATTTCTTTTGATTTCATTATTTATGTCCAAAAACTCTTTTACGGAAGTTTCACACATTCTGGTTGCGATGTGAAATAGAATACAGGACTTTTTTTTCGCGTTTAGTTTTATCATGAAAACATAATGTTGTCAGCAGTAACAGAACAGAGCCGAAGAAGGAAGATGTCAGCCCTGAAATAAGATCATAAATAAAGATATTTGTTTTTCTGGTAATTTTTCAACAATCAACAAATTTAATTATCACAATATTTAGTTTCTTTTTGGTTTGTTTGCAAGTCACCTCTGCCTGCTTTCGCATCAGCTGTAGCGCGTGAGGAAAAATGACAAAACGTTAAAAAGACTGCACAATATTGACCTCTGTTTGATAACAAATGCATAAATGCATTGATAAAAACCATAAACCGATGCAGGGGATTTAAAGGTTTTTTAAAACCACATGCGGTATCGAGAAAAAAGCAATAAATACACACATACGTGTGTGTGTGTGTGTGTGTGTACGTAGATACATAAGTGTAGCATTATTTAAAATGCAAACTGTCCAGTTGCCGTACGCACACACACGTACACATCCTTCCAGCCATTTGCTCGCAGGAGACTCTACCCGAACACATACGCAAATATGCAGGCTGTCAAACGAGCGTGCTTGGCTGGCTTTAAGGCCTGTCTTTCGTTCTTTCTGTTTCTGTTTTTGTTTTTGTTTGAGTTTTTGTTTCTGTTTGCCACATGCCAAATACATTTTATCTGTGGAAATTCTATTTAATATGAGGACGTACACACTCGCACTCACGCGGTATATGAAAATGGTAAAGTTTTGTAATATGAGCGTATGTTTGTGTTTGTGGTCAAAGGCATGTACGTACGTGTGTATATATATGTGTGTGTGTGTGTGTGTGTGTATGTGTGTGTGTGTGTTTAAGTAAGTTTATATTTGTTTATTATGATGTCCCATCATGTGCCACTGTTAAGAATTAATCGCCAACATCAAAAAATAAATTGCAACACATTGCGGTCAGACATTGTAAACGCCCAATTATCATACACATCACGATGATCTGCACCACCGGGAGCAGTGGTATCAGTGACATCAGCACAGCCTCATCCATATTATCATTATTATTGCTGTCCTTTGGTTTCGCTTATTTTTGAATTCTTTTCATGTACATTCTACATGTCACGGTGTGCGTTGCGTAAGTGAGATTTAATATGTAGTTTTTTTTTCCTGTGAAAATACAAATAATAAAATTAAGTTTAAGTCGCTTAAAGTTTATTTAATCTCTGTGAAAAATTAATTCTTTTAGCCATGCATGACTTAATCTTGACACGGATAAAAAGAAATTTAAATGATCCTTCCGAGCGGCGTGTACGGAATCTGTAAGAAGGGGAGTGAAAAGCAATATGAACAAATTAGTCGCCCTTATTTCTAATAGATTAATCTCTTTGATCTACTGCAAACATGACGTAACGTGCTTTCTTTAAAATTAGCAGCCATGATATTTTTAAAGTCTGTCTAGTCCAAAACTTTTAGAAAATGAAAGATAACAAGAAAAAACATATTAACGGCATAAAAATGTCTAACAATCATTTAATGTATTCAACTGGTCAACGTGTAGAAGAGGACGCCAAAACGTCGCACGAATTGCCAGAAGACATGTACTTTTTAAATTTTATCCACTTAATCTTACAATGGAAAAAGAAGGTGAGAAATAAATGAAAACTAAGCATTTTGGTTGTGTGTGAAAACAAAATTTTTGTAATTGATTGAAGAGAAAAATTCTATTTCAACATTAATCTATTACAAATTGTCATAATCGATGACGATAAGAGGACTAATTTATTCATCTTAAATATCAAAAGAAAAAATTTTCACAAATTCTTGCTTTAAGCTCTTAAATAATCCAAATTAGCAACTTTTAATATTTCAACTATTTGCGACATTATGCTGTTTTATTTTTCTATTTTTTTTTCTTCATTCAGGTTTCTAAAATATTAACAAACAAAAATATTGTTGTAGTAACGTTTAATATGCAAAATAAATTTCTGCAAATTTGTTATATGGTACATAATTTTTGTTTTAATTTATTCGTCCCAATTAAGCCACTGTGCAGACTTAATTGATTGATTGCAGTTTGCATTTTTAAACAAGTTTCATATGAAATAAAATTCATATTTTTAACTTAATTTGATCAGTAATTTCATTTTATAATTTCATCAAAAGTCAGTCGTCTTCTTTTCTATTAATTAAATGTCATTCAGACGCGCCCTGTGCAAACAATTAAATAACAATCAGCCGTGCGGCACAATCTGCAGCTCCATCGTCAGCACGACACCATCATTCGTCATGGCGCTGTTTGGTAAATAAGCAAATAAAAAAAAAAAACAAATAAACAAATTATGTTTAAATATCAATGGAATTACAGAAATATATACATACATATTCGTATGTATGTACAATATATACATGTGGAGAATCAGCAATATAATTTTATATTATTTAGTTTTGTTTTTTCCATAAACAAACAATTTTTTTCTTTATTTTGGACATGTTACAATCAATCAATTAACGCGCTCGGCTGTAATGAGATGTGGGTGCTTGTAATTGAAATTTATTAGTTGTTGGTAACATGAGGCAAACAAAAGACACTTAATTAGTTCGAAAAGTATATTTGATTTGCGATATGCATAATTAACTAATCAAGTAAAATCAACACATAAAAAACAGCAAAACCTTCTGACTCTAGATGTGATGCAGAAAAAATGTGATGACAATGAGGAAAAAAACTAAGAATCTGCATTTGGTAGCTGTTGGCCAACACTTTCTTAAAAAGGTTTATATAATCTTGTGATTGCAACAAATAAAAACCCCTCCAATCCCTCCGAAAACTATTCCGGACATAGATTTTTAACAGATACAAACGTCAAATAGGCTGTCATGTTGCAATCTATTTTGCGAAATCACCGTGAATGGTGATGAAAGCGTTCAACGCTACGCGCACCTCAGCTCACCAGGCAGTTCTATATGATCATTAAAGAAATCTAAATAAGAAATAATATGTAAAAATGAGAGCCTTTTCTAGGAATCCCGTGATTTCAAAGGGCATTCCCATTTAAAATCACAATTGTCAGTTGTACCTATTCCACAAATCATGCAAAACTTTTCGTGATTTTCGATGGCATTTTTACTTTTCGAAAACGCAAAAAACAGTGGCTTTTTATTTTGGTTGACTGGTATTTTGAACATTTTAGTTAGAAAATTTTAATTGTTTATTGATTTCACCATAAATTAATAGAAAAAAAACAGATTTACTCGTATTAAATGCGTTTCATTTATTTAACGAATTTTTCTGAAATAAAACTGAAATGTTTTCATTTCATTTGGCAATACCAGAAACAGGTGATGATAAAAAGTGAAAGAAAACCGCAAATTAAGTTACAAAAAAAAAATTAACAATTCTTGCAACAAAAAAGTGTCTCTAGTTGTTTTCTTAATTTATTGCATTATTTCGCATAAAATAAATTGTTTGACTGAATAGGAAAAACACATTAATATAATAAATTGTGCAATTCTTGATAAAGTATTAACAAAAACAAGAATGTGATTTTACATTGATGGATGAAATCACACAAATCAATTTTTTTCTTTTGTGAACTGAAGCCATTTTCACAAAATGTAATTTGGAGAGTAGGTCTAAAAATGTGTTTCTTTTTCAAATTAGAAAATGATTTCACTTCAAGGAATTTAATTTATTTTCATTTTCCGAAGAAGTTGTGGCGATTTCAAATCACTTTCACAAACAACGATTTGCAGAACTGGTCTGAAAGTTTTGAAAATTGTTGTCTGTTCATAAAGAAAAATAGGTTAAATTGGAAAATACTACAATATCGGATACTACAATATTTCGAATCTTGAAACTAAAAGTTCGGGAATAACTTGCCAACGAAACTGTTTTTTGCGATAGAGCCTGTCTGACACTGATGCTCGTGTCACGCCACTAACCCCTTAGAAACGTGAAAATGTTGCTGCGTTTAAGCTGACAACTCCTAAATATTTCTTAAAAGAATACTTAAATACTTATCGTGCACTAGTAGTGAAATTTAAATTACTTGCGTTTAAGTTTTTCTCTCCTACTATTTCATAATTGCACCGCAACATGCGGTTCCCGCTTCCGTTCTTATTTCTCGAACAACATGTTTGAAAAGAAGCGTTTTTGTTGCACTTCAACATGGGTTGGCTTATTTTGCTTTTTTTCTACATACATTGATATATAAATTATTTTTTTCAGAGCATATTTATATGGCAAAGTTTTTGTCTTTATCGTTATTGCAACAAATGTTTTTCATTTGCCTGCTTGCCAGCCTGCCTTCTACCAATATTTATGGTTTTGCTTGTGTTTCTCGGTGCCGCTTGGCGACTCGGCCGTTAAAGTTGTTGACTCAAAACTTTCGAGAACAAATTTTATGTCACATCTGTTGTTTGCTTTAAATATAAATCACAAACTTTAATCTAGTTGCAACACAAAACTTAATTGTGCAACATACTAGTGCCTGACTATTTTGTTTAGACATTTTGCTTGTGTGTGTAATCTTGCAACATTTTGGCCAAAGTATTTGTTTATTTGTTGGAAGTTTCCTGCAGAAAACTTTGCAGAATGTTTGATTTCACATATTTTTGTTTGACAATCTGAAATAAGCAACGAAAGACGAATTTATGTTTATATTTATGTATGTGTATGTGTGTGTGTGTGCGTGTGCGTGTGCATGTGTGTGTATTCCTGCTATAAATAATTTGAGGTTAGTTTTATGTCTCTTTGGTAACTTCATTGACTTTTGCTTCAATTTGAGAGGTCTTCAATTAACTACTTTGTTGCACTTTTAAGCGCATTTCATTTCCAAAAGGCACCACCGTAACAAAATGTGGTTTTTAGCCGGAATTTTATTGTTCGGCAGCAAGAAATTTTTCACGAAAAAAACCCAAGCAGGAGAAATTAGCTAAACGAAAGCCGTCACAGAGAGCATCACACCTTTGCTAACTAGTCCCAGTTTTTTGTCATCCAAAGTCACCAGAAACTGGCAACACTTTGTTTCGGCGATTTTAGATTTCACCCCCAACTAGAACGTTACAGGGAACTTTAGCCACTCTACCAGGCTTAGCCTCAGATATGTCTTAAGGAAAGTGGTAGCAGACAAATCCCACTTGGCCTTAGCAAAAACGGCGGCGTTAATCGTCATATTTAAAATCTTAAAGTCTGTCCCATGATGTCGAAGGCTAATGTTTTCAAGCGTTTATATGGGCGACAGAAATGAATTTGACGAAAGAGGACTTATAAAGAGGCTGTGCATCAATCTTAGTTAAAAGTAGAGCCAAACGTTTACGTTCTACATTGTAGGGCATATCTTTTCCTTTGATCAGAAGGAAGGATAGCGCATTGAAATTACCCTTCATAACTTATTTTGGTGTTAGCTCGACTTAAACTGTTATGACAAAAGGGCACAGCATCGATCGTGCGCAGCTTCACAGACGGTCAAAAGCATCCATTAACGGAATACGATTATTAAAAAAACAAAATTTGACTTTATTTATCTGCAAAAATAATCATTTTCAAGTAATAGAACTCCTTGTCCTGTTTTTTTCAATTATATAAAATGGAACGCATATATAAATGTGTATAATTTCCATATTAATTAGTTTGTCATTAAATTATTGTATTTAATTTTACCTCGATTGTATGTACAAGTGTTTGTCGGCTTTTTGCTTATTAAATTAAAATTCGTTAAAACTTTATTTAATTACAAAACCAAACACTCATTAAAAAATTTTAAATGTTATTGGACAAAAAACAACAACAAATATTACAAAACACTTTCAGATTTAAGTGATAACATCGAAAAAAAATATTAAATATAGCACAGTGGGCTCAAAAATATAACTATACAGCTTAAATGAACCCCTAGAAATAACTTTTTATAACAAAATACCGCAGATATAGCACAAGTAATTTGCAATTGAAATTAACAAGCCTCCACCAAACAAACAAAAAAATTTATTCCACAACAAGGTAAGCAAAATTACTCGTAGTTATGCCACTGTTTTCGAAGCATTCAAATACACACACATATTTATTTAAAAACCTATGCGTGTGTGTAGTAACATTCAATAAAGCATTTTGAAGCATAAATTTGCGGATCTACAAACGTACACTTAGTGTTGCATACTTTTTGGGTTCATTAAAACATTTATGCAATTCGAAAAATTATTTCCATGTTGTTTTTCAGATATGAGTTGTGTTTGCAATTGTCATTGTTTCCATTATTACTAAAACTATTCATTGTTATTTGAATAATAATTTTGTTTTTATTATTTTTTCTTTTCAATTTTTTTAGTTGGTTTTTGGTCAATTACTTGAAACAAAAATTAAGCGGTGAACGCGTTACAAAACATTTACATATTTTACAGTTAATACACACGTATTTATTCACAAAGAGAAATGCGGTTTTAGTGTCGCATGAAAAAAAAAAGGAAAACATGAAAATGACGCATAAATTGCCGAAATGCTAATTAGATGCGAATTAAATTTATTAAAAACAAAAAATAGCTGTTGTTGTTAATTCACCAGGATATTCAAAACTTTTTGGGCGAATTAATTTTATAGGCAGATATTGCAAGTTTGCTCTGTGTATTTCAAGAACTGGGTTGCGCATTTATCTTCTATAAAATTTGTGCCATTAGAACGGGTTTTATATGTAAGTGAAACAAAAATTTATTCTGTTTTGGAACAAACGGATTTGTTGATTTAGTGAAATTGCTTCTTTGTTCGTTCGTCTGCAAACAAAAATTTCGTTAATTCAGCAAATTCTTTTTAATATTTTAGAAAAAATTTAGCTCTCAAAATAAATTTAAAAAATGTTGTTTTTTTACTAACAAATTCTGACAACGCAAAAATAGTCACTGGTACTGTTTTTCATGTCTTTTAATTTTTGATATTTTTCTTTGAACTCTTTTCTAGTTGATTGTTGCATTTTATTCCTTCTCGGCTGTTGGAGTGACAAGAGCTTGTGCTAAAACAGAAGAATTGTGGAATTGTTGTTTCAAAACGTAAGAACTTATTTTTTAATGACTTAAGTCAATAGTTAACTTAAGTTTCTAACTTTTATTTTCTTAGCTTTTAACTAAAAAAATTAAGAATGAGGTTATGGTTTTCCTCAAGAAGTTTGGTTTCCATTTTTACAAACGAAAACATGACATCAAACTGGGATTTTGCGTGAGAATATAATTTTTGCACGCGCTTTAATTTTGCATTTTGCTCTCGCAGCCACAACGACAGTGGGCGGGTGTTGTCTGACCTTTGTGTAAATTGGACGAATAGAATCTAAAGCGCCACTGTGAGCGCAAATAATAAGAAACGATTGGTTAGTGGCGCCACTTAAGCAATTTGCAGTGTTGATAATTCGATTGTGATAACATGCAGCGAGGACATCACCCTGTGATGCATTTCCTTGCTGTGGGTAAGTATATATCCGTTTTACAACACTGAAAACGACACGCATTAAAAAGAAGCCAAATTTAAGGGATGTTTTTCTCTTAAATAAAAAACAGTTTAAATTTTTTCTTTATTTTTTTTAACTTTATTTTCTTGTTTTGAAACAGTTGTTTTATTTTTTTTTTAAATTTAAATTCTATTTTAGTAAAACCTTTATTTTCATAAGTTTGTAAGCCCAAAATTTGTTAATAATTACAAAGAGTTTTAATTTTAGCTTTCCACAAGTTTTTGTTAATTTATTTTGTTATTAAGTTTAACTGGACTTCATAAAAAATTACACTGTACAAAATTTTCCACGCATTACTTTACAAGGAATAATCGACTTTGGTTATTTTACTGTAAAAACTTGATCATTATTTTGTTTATATTATACAATATTAAATTCAATATTGAAAATGTGAACAAAAACTTAAGCATTTTTTAAAAGAAAACATTTTTTAAATCAAAATATAAGAAATAGTTTTAATTTGTTAGTTATGATTAGCATTTTTTAAAGGCATTTCTTTTCTACAAACGAAAATATTAAATATTTGTTTTCTAACTGTGTTGGAGGATGGTCGACGTGATTTGCCTTTTTAAGTAATTTTTTATTGTTTTAATTTATTTATTATAGGTAAGACTAATTTTCTAAAACGACCGCAAAGGCTTGTGTAAAACTACTTATTCAAAACGGAGAATAATTTCTTTTAATTTTTATAAAATAATAGTACAGTTTTTTAAACAATATTTGCAAAATGAATTATAAAAGTTAAAAAAGTTTTTTTTTAGAGTATTCTACAAATTTGCTCACAAACAAAACAAAAAAAAGAACTTATACTTCTACATAAATAAAGAATAAATAGACTTTTATTAAAAAATATAACAATAAGTTTCTTTCTTAAAAAGTATTATTTAAAAGTGAATCATGCCAGAAGATTCAATAAGACTTTGAGCCATTCTAAAAAAAGTTAGACATTTTTCGGGTGGACAAAAATTTCAATTATTTTTTTTTAATAAAAAACAATTGGAACATACAAGGAGACGGAGGTATTTTTTTATACAACTATAAAATAAAATGGTTTACAAAATTTCAAGAAGAAACTTACTGCCAAATAAATATTTTTCTAAATGCATTAAAACATAAATAATAAAAAATTGTACGAAATTAATGATTAAAAAATTATGTATGGAAAAACACGTTAACATAAAAAACACATGGCAAATGGAATATCTTAAATATACATTCTTCGAAAAATGTATTTCAAACAATAGATTCTTTAAGAAGGGGAAGTTATTATTAACTCTGTGCTCCTATAAAAAATTGGGTTTTTTACGTCTGAATATTTGTATTGAAAACAAAAGGAATTTATATTGGTTTTAGTATAAATTTACAAATGGAGCAAAATAAACTTCTTTTTCAAAATTTTATTTCTTTTCTGACATTTTTTTATTTCTTTTTCAGATTGTTTTCCAAGAGGTTTCTTCTAAAAAGGGGAAGTCAAATATAACTTTTCAAACGCTGTCTGAAAAGAATTAGAATAATTTGCATTTAAAACATGCAAACAATATTTTTAAATGATATTTTTCTTAAATACTTATTTAAACAAATACGTTTTTGAAGAAGGACATTTTTTCACTAAACTGCTTAAAAATAAAACATACTGCAAAAATAAGTAATTTTTTTCGAAAAAAGTAACTTTTATAGTAAAAGTACCTTTTTAAGTACTAGGCACCCGTTTTAAAATATGTACTTTTTTAATTAGTACTTTCGAAAAAGGTAGCGGCTTAAGAAAAAGTCCTTTTTTTAAATAAAATTTTAGGCTTTTAAGTACGAATAACATAAATCGGTTTGGAAGCTGTAACTTTTTAATCACCACTTTTAAAAAAGTAGCAGGTTAGAAAAAATACTTTTTTTATAAAATTTTTAGGCATATATTTTTTTAAAAAGTTCTTTCTAAAAGGAATTTTTAGTTTTAAAGTACTTCCTCGACTTTCCTGAATAAAGGCGTTGCTAATTTTTTTGTTCCGAAACAATTTTATCTACAAATGTTTAAAACAATTACATATTTTTCAACAAACAAACAATTTTCCAATTTTAGTAACTCTGACAGTGTCTTAGAAATAAAAATACTAAAAGTGACTAAAGGTTGGACCACTCATCTTTTAACATTTTTATTTTTCAATTTTATCTCGGCTATTTTGTTCTGTTCTCTCCTCTTTTGCCTCCCGCCGCTTCTGCGTTTTATTTTTTGCTTTATCCATTCATATATTAAAGTTTTGTTTTATTTTTTTACTTCCTATACACAGTTCAGTAACGCATTTACAATCGTTAATTAGTAGTTAAATTAATTTTTGTGCTAAAACTGTTTTTGGTTTGTTTTATTTTTTATCAATAAAACATTTCATACTTAAAGAAGTTTCTAGATTTTCTAGAACCCATTAGCAAACATTGTTGTTCTTGTATTTCTCTATCATCGTCGTCTTCGGCTTCGGCATCATCGCCTTCAGCCACACTGTCATCATTATTGTCCTGCTCTTGGCCCAACTGCTTGTCCGCCACTCAAATAATGCTCTCATCATTGTTGCGAGTTAAGCGAATTGTTGTTGTGGTCGTTGTCTTTGGAGTTTCCTCGGTCAAGCCCTGTCTTGTTAAACGGCTGATGGGTTCATTCGATGTTGTCGTGGTAACGACAATATTTTCATCATCATACAAATCAAAATCCTCTTCTTCGTCTTCATCATCATCATCATCATCGTCGTAATCGGAATTGGTTGAGAGCAGAGCAGTTGTCACTAGGTTTCTTTTATGGCCGCCGCTGGCGACACCGGGGACACTTAGGCCGCGTCTTATTTGGGCACGCGGCGTTAGTCTGGGCAGCAACGGTTCCCGGCCATTGTTTCTCAACAGCTTGTCGCTATTGCCGCAGGCGTAGTCGGTTTTTTCCGCATCCGCTAACATTGAGTCCCATTCTTCGCCGGCGGGTTCACACAGCGACTTTGAGTGTCCATGGTAATAAGATTCCTCGGGGATAGTGTCTCTGTTTATATGTGTTATTATGTGTTTTAAGAATCAAATTCGGAAAGAAATTTGAAAGAAAGAAAATTGTAAAAAGAAGATTATGAATTGATGAGTTTACAACTTAAAAGAAAATAATTCTAGAAACTGTGATAAGAGTGATAAGAGAAGAATTTGGGCAAAAAAATAACAAGAATGAAAACAAGTGACCGAAATCAGTTCACTTCTAATGCAGAGTTCCAGTTTAAATGAAATTTGCGGTATAACTTTGCAGACGTCTTTCTCAAAAGCAACATGAGTATATTAATGTTATGCCATGAGGTCGAACGTTAACGTTCTCCAACCAACAAAGAAAAGCGGTGAAAAACAAATTTGAACTTACAAATATTATGATTTAAGTGATGAGGAATGACTGTATGAATAAAAATAAATTTCATAAAGAAATTTAGACTCATCAGTTTTGTTGGCCCTCAAAATACTGGCAAACGTTAATTTTTGACATCGTGGAACAGGCTTAAGTTTAAAACCCATCCGGACTGATTTTCGGGTACCGCCTATTTTTAGGGACACATGATTAAATTTTACCCAAATTGTTCTCTCCAAAAAATTTTAATTATTTGTTTTGTTCAAAACAATTTTTTTTTCTCTTTTTTTGTTGGAAAAGTATAAAACTTTTTTTAAGAGAAACAAAACACGCTGGGAAGAAAATAATGGACTGGAATGCGCTGCACAATTTGCCGTTATTTTCAACCCAGTGTCAAGTCCTTTTATAATTTTATAGCCAAATAAAAGACATGACATTTTAAGTTTTAATAAAATCTTGTTTTTAAAAGTCTTTTGATTACCAAAAGCAACAAATCCCACCTGAATATAAATGCTATAAGTTACTACTAAAGATTAAACTTAAAAACAAGATTTTATGATGAACAATTTATTACAACATCAATAGAATTATAAAATAGTCTATAAACGAAACGACAAGAAAGAAGCAACACCATGCAAATTAAACAGCGAAAGAAGTGAAGAGAAAAGTGTTTAAAGTTTTATTGGTAATAAATTATAATTAAAGATCTTTAATACTACAAAATAGGTTCCCTCCCCAAATTATGTGTTAAATACGAGTAATTTCAGTTTTATTTTACCCTTCGAAGAATTTAATTGCCACAATTATATATTTTTTTCGAGTTATTACCATCAATCAAATTTGTTTATTTCTTTGTTTTGTTTTTGCGTATCTTAAAGCTGAAATATATTTCTAAACATGCAACTTATTAAATAAAGTAAGTATATGTATGTACAATAAAACCATAAGAATTAAAGATTAGGAGGGGGAAAAATACAATTTTGGTATTAGGGGACTATTTTACAAAAGTTTAATTTATCTAAATTAGACGTGTTTGAATTTGCCTAAATTAGACGTGTTTTATTGTTTTGCTTTAAAAAAATACATTGAAAATCGCACAATGAAATATAAAAACAGGAAATTAATTAAAAATAGTTCTGTTATAGAATGATAAAGAGTTAAGGGCAAATAGTTTTTACAAACCAAAAATTCGTATAAAACCCAAACTTTTTTTTTTCTGTAAAAAACCGATTACAATTTCAAAGGCAATTTTTTATAAACATGATTTTTTAACAAATACTTTCTCTAAAAGTACCGTTTTTTGAATAATGAACACTCAAGCCACTTGTCTGCAGAAGCACCAAGAGTCTTTGGTAAAACTCGAACCTATGACGACCTCTGGGCTTTTTTGTCGAACACTCTACGAACTCATCCATGGAGGCGCTCTTTATTAAGCAAACATTTTTTATACGTACTTTTTAACAAATCTTCTTTAAGAACGTATTCTTCGAAAGATGTTTTCTAAACGATTCTACGAATATCTTGCAAAGTAAATTCTTTTGAAAGATTCTCTTTTGTAGGTACTTTCTCAAAACGTTAAGTTTCAAAAGATGTTTTTTTTTATAAAAAAAAAAGGTTTTTAAAACAGTACGTCTATCTAAAAGGAATATCTTTTTAACAGGCCTTAGGTTTTTAAAAGGCATTTTCCTAATTGAAATGTTTATTTCTATCTTCTTTAAAAAAATACTAAGAGATGGTTTTTTAAGTCGTTCTTTTTGAAAGGTATTTTTTGAAACGTTATTTTTTAAAAAAAGTATTTTTTTGTCAGAAAAAAATTTGTTTTTTTTTAAACTTCACTTATTGCTAAAGGTACTTTTTCAAAAAGTACTTTTTTAAGTAGTATTTTTAAAAGGTACTTTTTTAAATGGTACATCACTCGAAAACTAATTTTATAAAAGGTAATTTTTTTTATAATTTTTTTTTTTAAATGTACTTTTTTTTAATAAGTAACTTTTTTAAAAGTGTACTTTTTTCTAATAAGTAACTTTTTTAAAAAGGTACTTTTTTTGAAACTTGCTATGTCTAAAAGTGTTTTTTAAGCGGTATTTTTAAAAGGAATTTATTTTATAAAATACTTTTTGTAAAAGGTACTTTTTTAAGAAGTACTTTTTCAAAAACTACTTTTTTAAGTGGTATTTTCAAAAGGTACTTTTTTAAAAGGTACTTTTGTTAATAAGTAGTTCTTTTAAAAAGGTACTTTTTTTAAAATATGTTTTTTCCAAAAGTGCTCTTTAAAAAGGTACTTTTTTAAGGTATTTTCTTTTAAAAGTACAATTTTTAAAAGAAATATTCTAAACAGGAACTTTTTAGAAAGTCATCTTTTTAAAAGGTGCTTTTTTAAAGTGCAATTCGGATATATTTAAGTTTTGACTTTTTCGAATGTGACTTTCTTTCTGATTTTTAGAACAGTTTCCATAAGAAAAATACTTTTTTTTGCTAGTAAAAGTTTTAAGGCTCCTTCCTTCCTATTGCCAAGAATGACGTTTTGTATTAAGTGTAAGAAGTTTCATATCTCTAATTATATACTTACGTAAGTTAATTTCAATGACTAGCAAGACATTGAACTAGAAAAATGTTATTGAGTTCCTTAAGAAAATATTTGGCAACTGAATAAATAAGTACAAAAATTTGCAGGAAGAAGTTTGTGAGGAAAAGATTTTACGAGTATTTCAAGCTTAAATACATTTTTTATGGATACATTTTTTTTTGCTTTCTTTTCCGGCTTTAGTTTTTGTGATAACATTCTTTAATATAAGAAAATTTATCATACTAACAACGTTTCATATGGAGTTTGTATGAATTGAGGTGCAGGTGTATTTTTATGTTTCGGATTTTGGTATCAATGTTTTATGATCTGTAATCATTTCAAAATCACTGTCGCTAAAAAGAAACAAAAGGAAAGAACGGGGGAAATTTTTGATAATTTGTTTGCCAATTGAAAAAGAAAAAGCAATAACGAATTTTATAACTTGGGATTAGTTTTAAAGCAAATTAGTACAAAATAAATCATAAATGACAAATCAAGAAACATGATGGAACAACATTTTTGTTTTAAATTCCAAAAACCATAAAACACGTTTTGTAATCCCTGAGTAAAAAATAAGCTGTATAGAGAAGTGAAAGAGACGAAGAAAGTTAGTAAAAGTTAATTTAAGTAGTAATAAATAAAAAGAGTATGAGTTTTAGAAAATAAGAACAGGACAATGCGTTTTCCTGCAAGATTAAAAAGACACGAAGTGACATTGTGCAGTTATTTAAGAAAAAATTTGGCTCGAAATCAGATTTTAAGCAGTTATTCTTCAGTATTAAAATTACAAATGCCTGAATGGCAACAGGCCATAACGGACAAAGTCGAGTTGCAACAAATTAAAAATATGTTTTAGATAAGATCTTAATGAACAACATTAGATATTTTTCCATCAGGTATTCCCGGGGTCCTGCCAAATTCTTTTCAAATTTAAATCTCTGAAATTTTTCATTCTCAAATGACTGCTGCGTGTGTAAAACTGTTGTGTCACCCAAATGGCTGTCTGAAGATTGCTTTGGCGGTCGGGCAACAGACTACAACAGACTATTAGAACCCCTAATTTTAATTAGCAAAATAGCCCACTGCAAAGCCAGGCCCTACAGCCACGTGTGTCATTACATTTTATACATAATCTTTGGATTTTTCAATAGGTGCGATATCGATTTGCGATTATCTGCTGCTGAGACACTTACAGTTCGCCCTTTCTTGTTATATTATACACAAGGCCACATTCCAAAGTCCTTGCTCTAGAGTTGGGGTCATCTAATCTCGTTTCGTAATTTGCTGCATGGTCAGGGAAGTCAAGGCACCTGAGAAAACCAGCCCTCAACCAGATCCGACCCACTTCCTTGCTATAACCGGTATCTGTTGCGAGATAAAAGTACCTCGAGAACAAAAAAAAAAGTACAAATTTCATCGGCGCTTTAATGCGGCTTTGGTCTAATTAGCAGCCTTCCCTCATTTTTGAAAACTGTGGCACGAATATTTTAATTTTTTTATAGAATTTTTTGGCTTTTTAGCCAATAATTTCGGTTCTTTGAAATGTTTCACTTCTATTTCTTTACTGTGGCTAAAGACATGAAAGTGTCTTTTACTTTTTGTCACGTTTCCCACACCGTAACGTTCAATCCGTACCAAAATGGCAAAAATATAATTCGAAACGACACTTACAATTAGACATAATTCATAGAATCCCATTCTGTAGCATTAATTAATATTTACTGATACACTTAAAAAAGAAATATATATAATTTAAGTAAAATTTCACTTCATATGACGCCACAAGCACTTTTTATTGAACAAAAGTTAAACGTTTCTTTATGATAAGAAAGAATTCCATTCCATACTGTCATTGGCGTCATGTAAAGTAAATTTCCTGTTACTGTGTTTTTTGAGTGTAGATTTTGGCAAAACCTTTAAAAATATTGCGCGAAAAATCAATAGCACCATTTTTGTCATACGCTTGTAGCGAATATATTTTACCATAATTTTTCTTTGCGTGTATAAACAACATACATATAGAACATATATTCACTACTACATACTACATACATAAATTTTACTTCTTTAACTGCAAGATGCACTTACGTCTACAAGGTGGCAGCGCTGGGCAAAAATTTTAACAAAAAATCGCCACCTGCCACAGTGCAGACGTAAACACAACTTCAGCGGCTTTCAGAATATAATAAAAATAAAAACAAGGACAAGGACAAGGACAACCAATAATAGCATGTTTTTCTTTTTGCTCTAATAACAAATTGGATTTTTTCTTAAATAAGTTTCACATGAATTAAAGTGCAGCACATTTAAAAACATTTAGGCATTTAATTAATAGTTAATAAATAAAAATAGGGGAAATCTTAAAAATAAAATAAAATTCAAGACATGACAGGTTTTTCTTTTCAAGTATTTTTTCACAACCTTTTGCTAAAAGAAAATATAAAGGAAATATTTAAAATATTCGGAAACAAGAACTTGGGAAGAAACTCTTCTTTAGAGTTACAGTTGTAGGGGCTGGATTTGTAATAACATCGGCTGAATGAACAATTGAAAAGGTTGTATGAAGTAGTAGTAGTAGTAGTAGTAGTAGTAGAAACAGTAGTAGAAGTAGTAAAATTAGTAGCGGTTGTGGTATTAAGTAGTTGTGTTGTTGGTGATTGTTGTTATGTTGGTGTCGTATTTGTTGCAGTAGACGTTGGCGTGTTGCTGGTGGTTAATTCGTTATTTTCACTATCAAAGTCCTCAGCGTTTTCACTGTCACTTTTGTCAACGCTGTGAAAGTTGTTCATGAAACAGTTGAAACAAAAACAAAACTGAGCTTCATGGCGAACAACAACAACAAAAAAAGAGAACAAACGACTTTATGGATGAACGACAGAAAATAAATACACTTAAAGAAATATTTATACACTGGTTTTATTTATATACAACAGCTTTTTTTTTGTCAATGGAATGATGTTCTTTTTTATCGTTTTTTCTTCTGAATGCGAATCAGTTTCAGTAAAATGAAATAATGTTCTGTGGTTTGGTAACAAGTGAACAACAACATCATCGTATATAAAATGGAGAATTTTTCCTTTTTTTTTTTTTTGTTTTCAATATATGATCGAAAAATATGTTCATTTCGGGATGTACAATATATGTATGTTTCTTACTCTGTCTTCTCTGTTCATGACTTTTACAAATAATCGTTTTGCCTTAAAGTTTAAAAAAGAAATTTTGTTTTCTTTTTTAGTTTTTCTATTTGACAGGGAGGGATTTAGATTTAGATTAGATTTCCTTGACAGGACTCCATGTACTATAAGGTGGACTTCTAGTTGTAGTTGTTGTTGTTGTACCAGTAGAAGATGAACAAGTAGGAGAATTGTCATATTCATTATGAGTAGCAGTAGCAGACGAAGTAGTAGTAGCAGTTGCAAAATAAGTAGCAGAAATGGTAGTAGAATTTTTAAAATTAGTAGAATTATTATCATGGTTGTTAACAGTTTCATTAGTAGGTGTTGTTGTGGTCGTGGAATCATTGGATTTATAAAATTTTTCTATTAACAAGGGACTTATTTGTATTTGTACTCTACTGGGCCTGCGTCCAGTTACCAATAGGCTGGAAAAGAATAATACAAACATAAGGATACTCACACACATACAACCAAAGAAAATTTGAAAAAGAAAAAGAATTCAAAGAAAATGCGATCCAACAGAAAAGAGTTATTTGCAATATTGGAAGTTTTGTTTTAAAAAATATTTACTAGAAAAAAATTTAAGTGTTGAAATAAAAACAAAGAGTACTCAAAAAGGGGGAGTTAAACTGTAAGAGAAAAATTATACGAAATTAAAAGAAGGTTTTGTTTTTTTTTTTGTGGCTGGTTATTATAAGTTCTTGCAATATATTTTCTCTTACTGAACAGAAATTGAAATTGTTTAAAAAACTCAAGACAATTTTAAGTGGAAAAAAGTGTCTGTGTTTTTTGGGTGAAATTTCGTAACTAATCACATCGCTGTGTTTACAAATACGAGTAAATTGTTTGTTGTATAAAATGCGAGAGGAATAAATTTGTTAAATAGAATTCGGAAAGAAAAATTTTGCTTATTTGATGATGTCGCTTTTTCAAATTTCATTTGGCAACAAAACTTAAACATTCGCTTTCATGAAAACTGTTTGCCGGTTTGTCTGAGCACAACATTGGATAGATATCCGTCACGATTTTGCTGGATGAGGCCCAGCATAACCGCGACGCGCAAAGCTGTTTCAGTTTTGCCCATAGTATGGCTTACGATGGGCTTATTCGCTTAAACCTGCAAGTTAAGACTGCAAATACAAAGTGTGAAGGACGAAATCACCAAATCATCGTCACATCATCATATCACATGCTCTAATCGCTTTCGCAGAAAGTTTGAGTCAAAATTCATCTAAAAAGATGTGCCAACTATAAGTAGCCTTTAAGTGGCGTGTCGCGTATAGTCAGTCCTGCTCCCTTTCGCGTGAACTTAATATTTCAATTTCTATGACAAACATATTTGTGGGCCTAGTTTTCACTGAAAGCTGTTTCCACCAGTAAATAAATTTGATTTAATTCGTGTATATGTATGTAAAAAAAAATTATATATCCCAATAACAACTAGAAATAAGCAAAATTTTCTTTAATACTAATAATTGTTGTTTGGATATTGTTGGATTACAATTTTAAAGATAATACAATTTGTGAACTGAAATACATTCGAAAAGTGAACATTTACAAAGTTTTAAACATTTTTTTTTTGCAATTTATTTTAAAGAATATTCACAATTCTTAAAAGGTGCGCATTTACGTGAAATTTAAAACGAATTTAAAACCCAAAAGAAACATGTTTTCCTTATTATTGGTTTGAAAGTATTGCAATTACTAATATCTTCGAACTTTAATTATTTGACCATTTAGCTGGTAAAAGCATATCGAAACTAGAAAATAGCAATCACGTAAGTTGATAGTCTAAAACATGGTTGTGTGCCAAGTGGTTGCAGCAACCACCATAATCACTGCGAACAATTTTATTTTCAGGTATAAAATAATATCGCTAAGTAAATTTTATTTTGGCATTTTTAGTCACAATCTCAATAAAGGACAGTTTTGTCACAAAACACTTGCAATTTAATTAAACGCACACCTTTTAAGCCGAATTCGGACAAATATTGATTTTATAAAATTCTTTGAATCTTAAAAAATAACTTAAATTTAACCACAACCATGATTTGAATAAAACTTAACTACATTTTAAGACTTTTTTTTTATTATTTTTATATAAAAGCGGGACTTTTTAGAGACCAAAACTTGAAATCGTATAAAAACAGAAAAGCAAACAAAACCATTAAACTTTTTTTGACTAAGAAAACTACAAACTGACAAAGTTTTAACAAAAATAAACGGAAAGCTTTCAAGTTCAACACAATTAAATAGACCAGAACCAAATCATGCGAGCCTTTTTTCTTTTTTAATTTTAGCTATTAGTAGCATTCAACTATTGAAATGAAATTGAAGCTTTTACGGAAAATTATAAAAGACAAAACGAAACAAATTTTTAGAACAGATTAGTCGAAAGCAAGAAAAAACACTCACCCGCTCAATTCAAGCATTGAACCACGACGCACATTGCGACGATGACTGGCCGTTACGGGGAAGGGGCCGCAGTGGCCTTCACTTATGCCCGAACCAGATGATATCGATTGCGAACGTTTGTCGAGGCGTGGATTGTACGCTGTTGAAGGCACAACCATGGTGCTCAAGGCAGCTGCTAAAGCAGGATCCGAACCGCGGGCTGTTGTGCAAATTTCCAAGCCATCAACGCCACCGACGCTGGTGCCACCTCTGGAACCAGAACTTTCACGACGGAAAAGACCTATGACGGACTTGGGCTGTTTAGGTTTATTTATACCACCTGAGTGTTTTTTATAAAAATGTTTTTGTTTTTGGTTTTTTGTTCAGTTGTGGGTGTATGTGTTTAAGAGGTGAAATTGGGCGGTTTTGTAAGTGATTTAAAACGTGCATTACGAAAGAAAATTTTAGAACAAATTCAGATTTCAATTGGTGGCATCATTCGTCAAATTTTGGCAGTTTATTTTATTTATTTTTTGCAACGATTTGTTCAGAGTTGGGAGTTTGGTTTTTAGGGAAGTTTCCAAATTATAGTTGAAAAAAGACAAGAGTAGAAGTAACCGAAAAATATATGGAAAAAAGAAAGAAAGAAACAAATAAAACAAATTAACAAAACTTTATTTCATATATGTATGTATGTATGTATGTACGTACATACAACGTATGTATATTTTGCAAACTTAAAACATATCGGAAAATATTAACAAATATGTACATATGTGTGTACACATACAATAAGCAACATTAATGTGAACTCTTTGTGATAACGGGGGCTCATATGCTGCAACACCGTCATAACTCGCGAAAACACAAATACTTTTTCAATTCGTAAGCAGACCTTCCAAAGCTTTCCGCCCAAAGTATTCTGCATTGACAACTTTAAAAGTCAGAGACTTCCATTGTGACGACGCTGCAGCAAATACATATTCACAAATATTCATATGTTTATAAATATTTTACAAAAAAAAAAATGTGCTTTCAAAGGAAAACTATTTTGGGGTGAATTAACATTGATTTTTAACAAGACCCAACAACACGAGTACACAGAGAAAATTTTACAACGCAAATAATACAATATAAGAAAACAATTCAAAACAAACATGCTTTTTGTAATTAAATATAACATTTCAAGTGCGGCTGTTTTAGCTTTTCACAAAATTCAAAACAAGTTTTGCTTGCCTTTTCTAGAACAAAGCACAGTGTTTTCCAGTGGGAAACTTTTACTAATTATCCAGCAAAAATGCTTAAAAGCATTTCTTTTTATTGATTAAATTTAAGTAAAGACTGCGAAATGTTTATTTAGTATTTCTTTAAATTAAAATCGTTCTTCACATCTTTTCAAGCCTGTACATTTCCCTTTCAATTTTAATTCATGTTAAAAACTTTTAATTTTTTTCAAACCATATTCTTTTTTAAAAATCCTTTATTGCAAGTTACCTTCCAGGTTATAACACTAATAGATTCAAATTACTGGAAATTCTCTTATACATATGAAAAAATTTTCCTTATTGGCAAATTTTAATTTTGCATAGATTTTCAACAAAATCGTAGTCTAAGGTAACTTAAGCATGTTATTGGGAAAATGTTTAAAAATTTTAAATTTCCCTTTTAGGGAAATTTTTCCTTTTAGGGGAAATTTTTAATTTGATCGATTTTACAATTTTTCCAATAGCGTCCTAAAAGGCAAAATATTTGGCTTTATTTTTATTAAAAATTCACATAAAATAAAAATTTCCCTGAAGGGGAATTTTCCATGTAAGAGAGTTTATAACCAATTTTCAAGCACAGCTTTACTTTGAAGTTGGTAGCCAGTTTTTAGTACAAAAAATTAGGTAAATGATTTTGTTCTAGCTGAGGCGTTGCTATGCAGGAGAGCTTTTTATTCTTTTTTTTTTTTTTTTTTTGTGGGAAGACAGAAGAAGAACATTTGTTCCCAAGACACTGTGAGTTTTGTTAAAGTTTTATAATCTGGCCATGAATTCTTGTGTGCAGTAACGCAGCCGGCATTTATTTTAATAAATATTGCAAAGCTATTTTTTTAAATAAATCGAATTGCATTTGGGGTTTTTTCGGTTTTTTTTATAACTTACCTAAAAATGTAGCACTTGGTGAATTGTAGGCCAAATATTCTTTATTTGAGGCCCAAGCAGGGAATTCGTTTTGTTGCACAGCATCTGATAACTCATCACCTTGCCGCTTCCAGGGCAATTGTGATTCGGTGGCTGTCGGTGTGGCAACACGTCTCTCATCACCCGAGTCTCTCGAAAGATTTCTATCTTCCTCGGGTATGGTATTCTCAGCTACTACGAGAAGATTTTCGAAAATAATATTAAAATTTCTTTAAAATAACTTTCGATTTAATTATATTGTACAATATAAAATTTGCAACAACGTAAAGCTAAACATAAAATACTTTTAAATCAAATATTGTACTAATTTTATATAAACTAAAAAACAAAACGATGTTGGAACCAACCAAGAAAGTGGCAACACCGGAAGTTGCCAATCTGTTAAAATCATGCAAAAACTGTGTAATTTGTGTGTAAGGCAAAAAATTTAATTTTCCAATTGCAATGAAGTGACATTCGTTTGACAAAAATTTATTGTGCAGAGCAGAGGCGTTAATCCCGCTTCCTATTCTTGCATTCTATAGTCGCTGGCGAAGTTCTAAATGATGTGACGGTGAGCGTGTTACAAGTGTTCACTGATAAGGCTGTTCGTTGATTGTGATAATCCTCCACAAATAATCTTAAACTTGTGTTGGTCATTAGAAAATTTCCATCCCAAAAAAAGCTGAAGATCAACAAATTGAATGTTTCAAATATTTGGCGTTTGGCTTTAGGGGGAATTGAAATTTCTAATACACTAACAATTTCTTACTAATATATTCGCACCTTTAAAAATCGATTAGAACTTGTTTGCAATTTTTGCGGTCTTGACAGCCGTTTTACTGTTTGCATTTTCATCCTGTTAGTCTGTCAAAATTAGTTCTAATAGTTTGAAGCCTTACATTGTTTTCAAAGTGAGCAACAACATATATTTTAATTTATATAATTCATATACATCTTCTTCTTTTTCTTTTGGCGCTACAGTCCGTGGTGAACCTGGGCCTCAACCAACAAAGTTTTCCAGCTGGCACGGTCTTTAGCCAGCGTTCTCCAATTGTGCACACCAAGTTGGTTGAGGTCCCTCTCCACTTGTGTGCGCCATCGGTTCCGTGGGCGTCCTCTAATGCGTTGTCCCACAGGTTCGGATTCGAAGATTCTATGGGTCGGAGCAGTATTCTGCATGCGCTCTACATGGCCCAACCATCTTAGCCGTTGGATCCGTAGGCGCCTGGTTAGGCTCATGTCGCTGTACAACCCATAGAGTTCATGATTGAATCTTCTTCCCCAGAAACCATCAACGCAAACAGGGCCGAAGATTGAACGCAGAACTTTTCTCTCGAAAATACCAAGGACTTCCTCATCGGCCTTCGACACCGTCCATGCTTCTGCGCCATAGAGAAGTACAGGGATTATCAAAGTGGTATATAGTGTCAGCTTGGTTTTTCGAGAAAGGGCTTTACTACTCAATTGCCTCTGGAGCCCAAAGAAACAGCGATTGGCAAGAGTTATTCTGCGTTTGATCTCGGTACTGATGTTGTTTATACTGTTGACTTGGGAGCCAAGGTAGACGAAGTCCTTCACTACCTCGAAGTTATAGCTGCCTATGGTGATGTTCTGGCCACGTCGTCGGTGTTGCGCGTCCTTTTTTGATGACAGCATATACTTCGTTTTGCCCTCGTTCACCGCTAGACCCATATTGGCCGCCTCCGTTGAAATACATACATATCTATAAACAAATATTTGTCTTTATATTGTTTGTGCAACTGATTTTGAAATCCAAATAAGATATATGTATTTCATAGCAATTCGAGACGGTACGGTACCAACTGGCATGAATTTCCCGAATGTTTTTGTTAAATGTAGAATTGTAAAAACATCGAAGGGACAAACAAATAGAAAGAGTAATCAGTAGCCTGCCTCTCTGCCACATGTTGCTCAAAACTCTTTTTGGCGGCCAAGTAACGTTTAATAAATGTTGGTTTCCCCTTTAACTGACTTTTTGTGGTGGATTATCAAAATCACAAGAAACAAAATTGTTGTATTCCAATATAATTTTAGGATTTTAAGTTTGACTTGAGTGCAAAACATTTACAAATCAAAACTGAGTATTTTACAAATTTGGTTTCATCTCATGCACAAAAATGCCATGCTTTTTTCTTGTTGTTTGTCATTTCATCATGATAGTTTTCAATTCAGTTCAATTTCAATATCTTTTAAAAATCAAAACAGGCGGTTTAAAAGGGAAATAATAAATATACAGAGTAATTTCGTTTTCGTTAAAATCATCAAGAACTAGAAAATAAAATACGCATTTATGAATATGTCGTTGGATATTTTTTTACACATAATCAAAAAAAAAAAATTTTATATAAATACAATCCCAGCCTAAAAGCATCCTAAATAATTGTACTACGCTTTTAATAATTTAAGAAAAATTTTCTAGTTGAATATCAAAGGCACAACAACATTAATGAGAAAATGTTCTTTTTTTTTTGAAGCAAAACTAGTTGGCAATTCATTATCTATGCATGTGTGAAATGGTTGGCGGTTCATGGATTTTTATTTTAATGCAAAACTACTAAGCTATTATGTAATAAGATATGGTCAGTAAAGCCAGGCTTGATTTTTCCTCTACGCCAAATTATTTACAACGATGTAATTTTTAATTACAAAAAGTGACCAAGAATATTAATTTAAGTAAACAAAAATAAATGAAATGAATTTAATTTAATTGAAACTAAGCAATATCACAAAAGTAATGGTGTAAAGACTTTAGAAGTCCGAAAGCAACTTCTCTACTTATAGTCCTTTGAACAATAAAACAGGAGGTTTTCGTTTCGGAAGATTTAACGGTATTGACATTCAATATATTGAAATTCTAAAAGAACAGAACTATGAGCGAAAATAGGGCAGAATATTCAACCGAAAGAGTTAATTTTTAAAAAACTCAAATGTCATTCAACAACTTTTTGTAGGGAAATTTTTTTTTTTTTTTTTGACAACAATCAGCTGTTTCTGATTTGATGTTGAAAAATACGTTATGATTTTCATAAATATTGGAAAAATTCAAGTTACTCAAGCTGAAGAAGCGATTGTACTAGTGTTCCCAACACGAAAACAAATTTTTCATTCACGAAAATATATGTAAGTACAGTATTTACACCATTAACCTGTTACTACAAATGAATTATGTCATAGTGCTAAAAATTGTAACACTCCACAGGAACGAAAAGAAAAATTATATAAAAAGTTGCCATGATATTTCGTTTAAATGGAGAAATGAATCGGTTTTAGGTTGTCATTTAAATATATGTATTTGTTTTTGCATAAAACTAAAACACTGCACTACAAATGAATAGAGTAACAAAATGTGTGTTTTTCTTTATGGTTTTTTTTTTTTGTTCTTTAATGGTTGCTGCGGCATTTACCAATGCTTTGATAGGAACGATCTCTGCGCCAGGGCAATATGAGTTCGGCCGCTGTGGGGCCAATCGGAGGATCTTCGGGTGAAAGTAACTTTTCCGGACTTTCACTTGTACTGTGTTGTGACGATGGTGCAGCATAATGTTGAACAATACGAGCTTTAGAAGCATCAAAACCGGGCAGATTTTGTATGTGAGCAATTAATGAATTATTATTGGCACGATCCGAGTCCGCTGTGTTGGTTTGTTTATCGGTTTTTGTGATTTCATTCATTCAAATTGTGTGGGAAACAGTGTGGTTTTGATACAAATTGTTTATAAACAGTTAGCAATACAGTTAATTTAAAGATTTGTTGTAGAAAAATACAAATAAATGGAAAATAAAAAGAAAACGGTTTCAAATAAAATGATAACAAAAAATTAAATTCTGTTCAGTTAAAACAATAATAATAATAATAATTATTTCTCCAACTAAATCAATTTTTAATCAAGAGCCATTATCGATAACTAATTGAATGAAAATTATACATATGTATATAATATTGTTGCTCAGGACTAGTCTTTTGTTCTGAAATTATCACTCTGTGTTGATTAAAAGTTTAAGGCAAATTAGCGTTTCTTTTAATTTTCTTCTTTTTCGTTTTTTGTAAAAAGAAAATTATATCAAACTAAGCTCAAAACTATGGCATTTTTGTTAGAAATATTGTTGTTTTACAGTTGTGATAATAAACTTAAAGGGAAAAACAATAATAATAATATCGAACAAAACGAAATTAATTTCAAAAATAAAGAGAATATATAATTATTGGTGTTTTAAAATATAAATAATTGTAAACGTTTTCACAATTGCGCACAAGCGAATGAACTGAGGCCAATATAACTGAGAAAATAACCGATTTGTTTGTATTTTAATTAATTTTTGAGACCAGGTTGAAGCTCAAAAATCTTTAAAAATCGCTTCATACTTTTAGTAGAATACGACATAATCGCTGCTCTGTATACAGTGGCATTGCATGACTCTTCAACATGTGCTTACCAACATCCCTCTCAGGAATTTGGTCGCTACTATGCCATAAGAATGAGTAAAATTGTCTGCCATTACTAATCTTTATTATCTATAATTTCATTTAGTCATTATACAGGGTGTTTTTTAGAGGTATAGAACTTCGAATTGAAATAAAACACAAGAAAATCGTTTTAATGTCCAGCAATTTGGCTTTATTGGAAGGATAATTTTATGCCATTAATGTTTAAATATGATTTCGGGCATGTGGCCGCCGCGGCTGGCTCGAATAAAGCCAATTCTACAGGTCCAATTTTCAACCACTTTTTCGAGCATATGGGGCCGTATGTTGGCAATAACGCCACGAATGTTGGCTTCCAAGTCCCCTAACGGTGCTGGTTTGTTGGCGTAGACGAGCGACTTCACATATCCCCAAAGTAAATAATCCAATGGTGTCAAATCACACGATCTGGGTGGCCAATTGACTGGTCCATTCCGCGAAATTATGCGCTCATCGAATGTTTCCTTCAATAAATCGATTGTGACGTGCGCTGTGTGGCATGTAGCGCCGTCTTGTTGGAACCACAACTCATCCACATTCATGCCATCTAATTCGGGTTCGACGTCTCTGCGGATGCGTATTATCACATAGAGTAAACGTAGTGCGAAAACGATCCATGGTTAACCGAATTAATTGCTCTGATGGACGATTATGTCGACCATAAAATGGACGGAGCTTGCGGTAAACTTTGCGAACTGAACCATTATTTTCGAAATAAATTTGCACGATTTGCAAGCGTTGTTCTTTTGTCAACCTGTTCATGATGAAATGGCAAACCAAACTAAATATTAATCACTTGACAGCTGACAAAATGGCCGCCAGTTAAAAAAGTGATGCCAACTTAAAGTTCTATACCTCAATAAAAAACACCCAATATATTTGTTCTTAAATCTTTATTTAAAAAGTTAATGATTTTTTTTCGAAAACTATTTATTATTTACGACCATCATTTCGAACATCAAAACAATCAATTTAGAAACGCTTTAAAAACTGGAACCATTTTTTTACTTTAATTATTACTTAAGGCCTTAAACATCATGCTGATCCATTTTTTCTATATACCCATTTTACTGACAATTATGAAAACGTTTTGCATCATATTTTCAAATTAGCAAATGTTTAACTCATTTGAATACTTGAAACTCAACAAAAAATTCTTTGAAAATAATTAAACTTATTGAAAAAAACCAATTCACAATAACAAATCAAACATAAAAACTAACAGAAAATAATAAAAATTGTCAAGAACTTCTTTAAGAAAACTAATTGTAATATTCTATATCGATTCAAATTAAAACTATTTGTGGACTTACGTGATGATTTCGCCGTAAATGTCAAGCCATCATCCCAGTCATCGTTTGTTCCCACGACGGTTACTTCGGTGAGTTTGTTCGGATTTTCCTCGGCTGTGTCATTGAGAATATCATTAATATAATTGTCTTTACCAGATTTTGTTTTACAATAAATATCAAGCATGGGGATGTTGAGACATGGTTTTGTTTGAATTGATTAAAGTTTTTGTTCAAATGCATTAAAAACGGTGATATTTTGATTGGTTGTTTGTTATTTGGATGATAAAAAAGTGCACGTGTTTTAAGGTCCAGGACGTTTGAAAATTAGTGAGTTTTTTAAAGTTTTGTTATGGTTGTAATATTCGTGATTGCAATTTTTGTTCATCATATTTATTTACATGTCATCGAATTAGTTTGCATTATTTGATCGAAAAAAAATTAGAGAGAAAAAGAAAAATGAAAATAGAGCGGCTATTATGAATTGCTTAATACATAAATGAGTTTTTTGCTTTTCATTTTAAATTATATTGAAATTTTGTTAAGGATTTTATGATTTCTAATTTTATTACACATTATAAAAAGTTTAATACAAAAGATATCTTTTTTTGTTTCTTTAGTGTTTTTGTAATTGTTTGCTTATGTAGCATGAAATGTAAGATGTAATGTAGGGTAATGGAATGTATTTCTTTGTAAAAAACTCTATAGAAGTTGAATAAAAGTAAAATAATAATTAAACAAATAGGACGTTTTAGCTGGAACTTTTATAGATTATTTTCATGCTCCTTAAATTAAATTAATCTGATCTTGTACTATAACAAGCAGATATTGTTGAGGTGAAGTGATTTTTAAGGATTTGGAGGGTTAGTTAACGCAACCATTATTAGAGTTCTGGTGTCTCCACCAACTCATATAATTGACAACATCAACCTTCAAATTAATTTCCGAAATTGTTTGAATTTGCTAAATTTTATTTTATATAAATTTAAAATTTTCAAATCACTTAGATCTGGCCAAATTTGAGCAGTGGCCTCAGCGCCCCACTTGTGGTCCAAGTTCATATCACTGTGAGGCAAAAGAAATCGTTAAACATTCGTTATTTAATTCTGCCCTTATAGGTGCTTGTTGTTGTGTGTCATTTACTTGAATATGCTGTTTCCATATTACAAGGGATCGGCGGCGTCAAGAGAATTTATAGGAGAAGTATTAAATTTTTTGAGTGAATTCTGTACGCAACTATAACAAATGTTATGAAAGCACCGCTTAAGCCGGCGACAAACAAAAATATTACTTCACAAATCTTCATCAAGCTTAACACCATCATATTCGTTTAACAAAATCATAACGAAAAATTGTTTCAAATTAATAATTTCACCAACCAACAACATCTACTATAAATTCCTAAAATATCATAACATCTAAAGAAGAAATTGAATTAAAATCCTTAGAACAAAATTGTAAAATCAGAGCAAAAAAAGGAGATACGTCACAAAATTAACAAAAAAAAAAAAAAGAATACAAGACAAGTAAACATTTAAATAAAGTTATTAATTGGAAATTTTAAGGGGAAATTTGTTTAGTCATTTGATAGTAAGAAATCAAGTCATTTACCTATTTCTAATCTACGATATTTGTTAAGTGAATTGTGAGAATGTTTTCTGATTAATTTTTTGCGTAAAACTGATTCATTCTTACTCGTACCGTGCGAGAACTGTTTCGTTGTTCCGTTCTGTTGGAAATCATGGAATGACACATGATTCTGTTTGACACCATCCTGATAATTGTGATAAACAATAAAAAAAAAAAAAGATGCCATTAGTTTCAAGGCAAGCAGAATTAGGAGGGGAATAATTACCTTATTAGCGCCACGTTTGCTGCGTTTATGATGTTTACGGTCGTTGAACATGCGACGGAAATTCATTTGCATTTTGTAGTTCACCTAAAAATAAACAGATAAAAAGAGTTATTTACAAATTTTGTTATGACATAAAAACTTAAGCCCAAAATATCCGGCCGCAGCAATTCTAGTGTAAACAGTGCTTTGTTCTGCTACTCACCTGTGTGGATAAATCTCTGTCATCTACGGCGTGTCGGCTATAACTAAGACGACGGTGCTGTAAAAACGAAAACTGAATTAAACGACTACAAAATTGCACAGCTTTTTTTTTAATTGCTTGTTAACATTTGAGATAATTTGATTAAATAGACACTTAAGTATTTATATTGAAAATATGCAATTTTCGTTGCAGGAACATTTTAGGGTAAAATATTTAAATTACATTTAAAAAACATTTTAATACATTAAAATTTAAAGCAAATGGAAGATACTGAATTGAAATAGTAAAAAATAGTGTTTTTAAGTTGGACATAAAATTTGTTGTATTAAGGTCGACCGACAGAGCCAAAACAAAACTCAGCTTTACTCTTGAACTATTGACATTCAAGAGAGACTTAAACATAAAGAAGTAATTATTTCACCTTTAATGAAGACGCCTTGTATACAACCCTGGAAAGGGACAGCTGCCAAACGAGCTGTCACATTGCACGCAATTGGAAACCCCTTTAATAAGCAAAATTGCAAAATTGCGGCAGGTGGAGTGACATCAATGAGCCACTTGAACAAATGCATCGTTTGGCGTGGTTTACAAAACGGTGGCTTCACCAAACTTATTCTATTTCATCAAAAATGAAGCCGAAGCTCGCATTATAGTCAATTAACGGACATCGCATTCATACTTTTGTTTGAAAATATGTGTGACATTGACGCAGGCCCGAAGTGCATTTAACGGTATGACGTTAAGTTTTATATGTATTGTGTATATTTTTAACTTTAAAGCACTATTTTTTGCATTATATATTCTATTTTTACAAAAACTTTATATTATTACAAACATTGAAAGCGCTTGTGTTTTTAAGGTGCCTTTTTAAATAACAATTATGTGATAAAAAATTATTAAATATGTTATAAAAATTTAATAAAATGACAAAATAAACAAATCAATATATTAGATAAAGCTTTAAAAATAAATAAACAGAATATAAAAATTAAAATATACATATAAAAATGTGCAAAATGTATATTGTTATGTTTAGAAAAGAAGCAGCTTTTCCAAATGCTTTAAAAAATAAATAAATAATAAGAATAAAAAATTTACATTTTGCAAATTTTGTCTTTAACTCATTCCAAATTAAAACTGAAGTCTCCAAACAATCTCAAGTTGCGATCTGCTGTTATTGAAGAAAATATTTTAAAATATCAAATTAGGGAAATTATTCAATTGTTGTTCTCTGAGATCTTCGAACCCTACCAAAGACAACTGCTTTCCGAGCCGAAGCAGTAAATGCCAGAACGTTGTCTGGGGTTCGATTGTCGGAGAAGATGAGTTTTTGATCATTAAAAATATTTTTTATTATATTTTCGATCAAACAAATACAAAGGAATTTGGCTAAATCAAATTTTGTGGTATAAAAAAATTATTTTTATAAAAAACTTTTCGATTTTTTTAATAAACAACTGATCTGAATAGAAATATATGACAGTTTCAAAGAGTAACTCTAAAAACGGTTTCAGCTTAAATGCTTCTTAGATACAATTTTCTAAAGTGTTTTATAAAAATTAAAAAAACTAAGAGAACAAAATCAGAAGGAAAATTATTTGGCGGAGCTTTGCTAAAAGGCAAAACAAGTCACATGAGCGATTCCCATATAAAAGTGACTGAGTTGAAGTCATTTACTGACACAACTACAAGGTCACAGGCCCTATATCCACCTTAAATATGTCTATACCCTGTTCTTGGCTTTAAATATTGTATTTTTATTAAAAAAGCTGGAGAGTTTTGTTATGGGGCTATTTTTTTGCCACAATCTTCTATCTAAGAACAAAATATTAAATTAGTGTTAAAGAACAATGACAATAGAAATGTGAAGGTGAAATTTGTTTCTAAGGAAATTTTTAAAGTTTTACATTAATATTTAAAAAAAAGCAAAATTTTTAACAATGCAAAATTCGCAAACACATAAAAAGTGAAAAAGTAGACATTTTAATAATTAAATAAAAGAAAACATTTAACAAAACAAAGTCAACAAGTATGATTTAAAAAATGCTGCTTAACATTAAGAAGAAACATTTATCAAAAACTTGATTTTTTTTCGACGCGTTCGCGTACTCTTTTATTTGTTGTCAAAGTACGCAAACACACATTTTATTAGTGAAAAAAAAAACTGAAACGGTAAATTTCAACTAATTTTTTTTTTTAGAAAAAAATTAAAACAAACTAACAAGAAATACTTAAAACTTAAAAATTAACAAACACAACCAATTTTAATTAGATAAATTCGTACCATTTGTATAGAGGCCTGGATTATGATTTTTTTTACAGAGAGATTTTTGGAGAAATTTTGATTTTTCAAAATTTTTGTTTATATATTTTTGTTATATTACAACAACAATGAGAATAATGAAAAATTGCACATAAAAATAATGTAAATTTGAAACCAATTATTTTGATATTGAAACAAAATATTATAAATTTTTAAATAAATTCAAAATATTCAAACGCATAATAATTGAGTGTAAATTAACAAAAATAAACAAACAATAGTTGGGCGAATTTGAGCAGGTGAGAAAGAGAAAAAAAAGTAAAGATTATAAAAATTAGCGAAAAAATAAAAATAAAACGATTTATATTTATACTTAAACTAAAAGTAAAAAAACTATGTAATAAATATTAAACATTTTCAGTACTACAAGTTAATTTGTAAAGGCATTTTTATCACAAAATATGTATGTATATTCTAATCTGCAGACTGAAGATTTCTTCTTTCGTAAGAGACCAGCTGCCTCAATAAGCTCCTGCAAACTTTGACGATTGATAGATAACAGCCATAATTCATACATATGTATGTAGTACGTAGATTTGTCAAGTTGGCTGTCATCCCTTCAGTTTCTTTGACAAATCACCATAGACGAAAAAGACCCAACTATAATGCGCTTATGCTAATTTATGCTACTGTCAGAACGAGTTTTGGGCTACTACTGTACTTATTTCCAAAAATTATTTTCTCTTTCCCTAAAATATAAATTTTCCATAAAATAGTAATAATAATTAATATATGTAGTTCCTTTCACAGCTTCGCTGTTTAACGAAAACTTTCTAACCACAACTTAACCTTGCAAGATTTAACTGATCCATCAATATTAAAACTACTGCTACTCAAATAAAATGCCTTTACTTATTTCATTCCCTACGTATTTCTGCATTAAGCTTCGTTTTACAGATATAAAAAAACTTAAATCATTAAATTAAACCAATGAAAAGAATTAAATTAATAGTAAAAATTTTACAAAATATATTAAAAACAGTCTGCAAGTGGTAAAAAATAAATTTAAAAAAAAACTAAAAATTTAAATAATAACTATTCGAAATGATTGAAGTGACTTACAGAAGAAAGAAATGTAATTAAATGAAGTTTTCAAACTTTACATACCCTTCTGTAGGGTTTTAATTCTTCCGCCAACAAATGATGTATTTTGGCATCAGTCAAATCCTTTTTGGAGGGATTATAATCCAGTTCGTGCATATCCAGATTGCGTGAACAGCTATTGTCCAAATTTGTCAAACTGGGACTAAATACATTAAGAGAAATATAAATGCATTAAAAAGAGAATAAACTTTGAACTGAAAACTAAATTAATCTACTTTAAAAACTAGTTCAACCATATGATTTCAAACAATAATTTTTATACACAAGTTTTATAAAGAATGATATATTTACACATTTCTTATCACTTCTACCAATTGTTTATACCAATAGAAACTTAAATAATATGTTTATGAAAAATTTTAAAGAATATCAAACATATACATACATATTACGGTTTTCAAATATAAATCTCAAGTTGAAAAAATTTTATAAGATTTGATAAAAAGTAAACGAATTTTAGAAAATTCAGTGCACAATATCTAAAGTTTATATATAAAAAGAATACATCAGTTTGTTTCTGCATATTGACAGGATATCATGCAAAAACACTAATAAGGAAAAGATTTATTAGTTTTGTGTTAATTGCTAACAAAAAATAAAAGAACAAAATATAGTTATTAATCAGTTTCCGCCTTTGGTTAAAATTTAAAAAAATCATTTGAGTTATTGCAGCGTCCTTCCCTGCTAATATCCGTTATCATGGCTGAAGGGTTTAAAAACGACAATGACAGTTTGTAGTAGATTAAAAAAATTCACGCCAACCACGATAACAAAAATTGAGGACGCTTAATGGGAAGCAAATCATTGATTGTAAGACTTTCCATAAAAACATGCAAACGGCATTAATAGGGCGTTTTGGGGGGAGTTTAGCGATTTTTTTTAGTATTAAAGGCTTTGTTTAATGAATGCTAAATAAACCCAAGTCTTCTTCTTAGGAGGAGCATATAAAAACTCAGTATTACGTATCAGAGATGTCTAAAGAAATAGGTTTATAATAACCCATCTTATTTTAGCATTTTAAGCGTTCGCGTTTATTTACTACAAAAATAAGTTGAAGCACTTAAAACCTTCTAAAATAGAAAGTCAAACAAGAACTTTGTTATTTAAGAAAAATTTGGAATTGGTTCTCAAGCGCAATGAGTTCATTTATTTTAATACTTTTCCATAATTTACTAAAAATTTGTTTATCACATTTTCAGTGAATATGTTGGCATTTCTATATAATTCATAGACGCACTCGTATTACAAATTAATCTAATTTAGCCGAACTTTATTATTTTCTTCGACATGGACAACACACTTTCATATCTATAGTCATTAATGTGCAATCAATCAATTTTAAAATTAATTGGCATTTTTTAGGCCATTTCATGAGGAAAGTAGTTTTTAATTTAAATGAAATTTCTGGGCGCAGGAAAATTCTTAAAAACGAGCGTCAAAAAAATCGTTAGAAATCGTTTTGTTATAATTTTGTTTTAGTTGCTAAGCCATGAAATCAATACTCATTAAAAATCGCTTCACATCCATTCTTTTACGGTAAAGTGGGTTTTTACAGTTTTTTTTTAATGCTTAAATAAAATAAATAAAAAGATACTTAAACTATCTGTAATTATATCAATTAAAACAATTTCACATTCACAACAATAACAAGTTGAAGTGATCTTTAAATAGAAAAACGAACACATTTAACATGCACTTGTTTGCTGGGGGTTTGCATTTTTTTTTTTTTTTTTTTAAATAAGAAAAATATTTAATTGAATGACCAGCTTTAGGAGACAAAAACAAACTAAGAATTTTCTAAAATTCGTTTACCAGGTTGTATAAATAGTTGGTGGTTCCCACCTTCCACCAATGCAGTTATTAGTGTAATTTCTAAATAAGGCACTCATCGATTCAGTGCCTGTAATTTGACCAATCGTTGAGGGATTGCGACGCATCACTTCAATTGCATCACGCATGGTTAGTTTGGAATAGGTTTCAATGATTTTCGGTTCGGCACCCTGTCAAAATAAACAAAAAGCGCAAAATTAAATATTACAATTAACATTTTAGAAATACACAAATTTACAGCCACTTGATTAAATTTAAAAACTATTTTCCAGCCCACCCTTTTGCGTATTTTGTTGGTTTCTGAACTGAATATGAAGATTATTTGCTTAATGTTTTAAAATTTTGTTTTGAGGTTTTGAAGAATCTAGAGACCTTCTTCATCATCTTCGTCCTCATTTCGCTGCCTGAGTTTGTAGCTTGAAAATCTTTGTGAGGTTTGGCGGAGAGTATTTCGTCTGTCCAGATTTGCTTGACGCTTTTTCCTCTTAATTATTTCAATATAGTGCATGGGTACTTGACCCACAAGAAACTCATCGATTTCATGCTAGGAAAGTGAAACGATAATAGATGAAGACTTTAACCAGATCAAAATACTAGAAGCAGGCAAGATCGAATCATTGTGATCGAGTTTTTTAATACAAAATTCCTTCTTCAAAAATAACCCTAAAATTGCTGGGCGAAGTGAATTTTTAAACTAATTCAGTTTTTATACAAAAAAAAACTTCGAACTGTGAATACTATTGTATTGAATCTGAGAAATGATGAGGAAAGTATTTATGTTTTAAACGTTTTAAACAAGAATTTAAAACACTTTCTGCCATTAAGTTTCATGTTATCAATAAAATTTTAATATATCAAATTACGAACTTTTATTCATAAATATGTTTCCTATTTTGAAATCATTTTAACTTTGAAAAGTTGGACACAAATAGTTTCTCTCTTAACTTTTGAGTGTCTGCTTTGGTAACACTTTTAAAGGACACTAAAACTGAAATTATATCACAGTCAAAACATTCAGAAAAAATTTGAAAACTCGAAATTTATTAATTATATTTAAATGGTAGTTCCGCCATAGAAACTACGCGATTAAGTTTAGTACGTTTTAAGATATTTCAATTTACCTTCAGATCTCTTATCAACAAAGGACGTATAAAACGATTGTCGAAACGTTTGAATTTATCACGCACATTGTAATTTCCTGTTTTGCCAATAATGTCTTCAATGCCAGCCATTAAGTGGTCCATAAACTAAAGATTTCGAATAAACACAAACAAAATATTTATAGATTATTAAATTGATATAGAGTATTCAGCAAAAGCCATCAACTTACTCTCTCATGTATGCGTTCATTCATGGTGGGTTTACGTTTGTTTGCACGTTTAACATTTAAAATTTTAACGAGTGGTTTAATTGTGATGCCCTGCAAGAACACGGTAAAGTATATCACAGCAATGGTAGTGGTAACAAACATATTCTTTTGAGGCACAACACGTTCATCAACCAGTAGGACAAGGGCAAAGGCAACAGCACCACGTAAACCACCGTACGACATAACGAATTGATCGACGCGAGATAGTTTGTGCAAACGAAAACGGTTCGCAATAGCCGATAAAACAATAACACCTGTAGCAGGGAATTTGGAAAGCATTACATGATTTCTTTATTTAGGGTACATATTTCAATTACGAGCGAAATTGAAATTAAAATATAAGTATCATATAAATAATTGGCTTCCAGTTTGCTTGATGTGAAAAACAAAATGTTCCTCGTGGCAAACAGCAACCAAAGCCGTTAAACGAAATTAAACTACTTGGTTCAGCATATTTTCTTGACTTACCTATAACTCTAAAGAAAGAACAAAACAATATGGTCAATAAGACGAACCAAGTATTCCAAACATGACTGTTGTTCACTGTGGCCACACCCAAAAACATAAATATAACTGTTTCCGAAGAGCTGGATAACATTTTCAAGGCATATTTTACGGTTGTGTGCGACTTTTGCGAAATATTTGACTCCACATAGTTCTTCATCGTAATGCCACAGAAGGTTATACTGGAAACAAAAAAAGTTTGTGTTCATTCTTAAATCGAATTCTACTAATGCTGGGTTTGATTGGTAGGACTGTAACATTTTAGCTAATAGATAAATTGTCAAGTGAATTTGAAAACCCCTCAACCAACCAACCATCCCATCAACATTTTACCATTCGAAATAAAAAGAAATACTCACGCCAATATGCCACTCATGTGGAAGATTTCGGCATTTAAATATGCCAAATATGCCATCACAAAAATAAATATGGGTTCTATAACACGCACGTGATCAGTGAAACGTGTTACCAAGCCAGTCAGGAAGCCCCAAACAATACCTGCAATCACAATAATAATGCATACGAATAAATATTAGAAATGTCAAAAATTACTTTAAAACTAGACGTGATGGCAATAAAATTTTGTCTCTTGTGTTTTAGAAACGAAATACAAAAAGTTTCATTTGAAAATGACAGATAAAATGATTACTTACCAATAACAGTACCACCAAGAGCAACAACAAAGAATGAACCCACACCATTGACAGCGTCCTGGGCAATAATGCTCGTTAAGCCAATGTGATTATAAACCTCCATCATATGATACATGACGACCTTTGAAAAGGGACGGCAAAACACACAAAAGAATTAGAAAAATGGTTAATTATTTATTTATATTTAACACATATTCCGGATCAGGGGGGTATTTTCCTTTTGATTTTAAGTCCAATAGAAAACTTTACTTTAGAAAATTTTAATACGTATTTCACTTTTAATAAAAATATATAAAATAACACCAAGTATCTTTTCAAACATAAACTAAACTAATTGAACATATTGTGATCAAAAGAGGGGTCAAATCACGGCTTTAAAATGGTCAATTCACATGGACAAGACGGCTACCGAATCAAAAGCGTAAAACACCGATCTTTGGATGAGAAGGTACACACATCTTGCCGAAACCAAAGATTATCCAAGTATACATTTTCTATTTGTAGCATTCAAAAGCCGTTTATTGTGGTTCTGCAACGGAATTTTCACAAAATTAACCACAAAAAATACCACACAATAAAATGTCCCATCATCAACAACGTGAAAACCTTTAGCAGCAAAAAAACAAAAAGTTGGTCCAATATTAAAAGTGTCCCACCCAAAATTAATCGACATCAACAATTTTTATCGATAGAAAAAATGCATAGAAAATTGTTATGAAAATTCTTGACAGAAACTTTCCACAAACTTTTTTTATCGATATCAAAACTTCTACAGAAAATATGTAACAATATTAAAACTTTTCAATAGAATATTTTTTATAGATTTTAAAAACTTTTCATAGGAAATTTTTATAGATATCGAAAATGTATAAACAGCCAAATAATTATCTATATACAAGTTTTCTTGTGGCTCTGCCTGACCACTTCAACACGTTGTAAATGACACAAATTCTTTAAAGGTTAATCATACTAACAGTCATTATGAAAGAAGGCAAATGTTAAGTACACAACCATCAATTGAGCTACAGATGACATAAATTGATTGGAAAGAAGAGATTTTAATTGATCCTTGAATGGAATTAAAAACTATGTTTGTTTTATTTTAATTTCCAACACTCACCGTAACAGCATCATTAAGTAAAGATTCGCCAAAGACAACAATGTATAGAATTTCATTGACATGGATTTCTTCAAAAACAGCCAGCACAGCAACAGGATCCACAGCCGATATGAGAGATGCAAATAGAAATATGTCCAAAAATTTGGGAGTATCAGCATCGCCTCCGTAAATGCCACACAGCCCACAGGCATACAAAGAACCGCCTTTAATTAATAATAAGTAAATATTTGAAATAATTAAAAATTTAAGGTTGCGGAAGGGAAAGAAAACAATTAATTGCCAAAATTGGCAACGTCTTACATGCGTCATTAATTCGTTACTTGTATCTGTTTTTGGCAGACATGACGCATTTTTGTTTAACGTTTGGAAACAGCAGCAGTTTTGTAGCGTGGCAAAGAAATGTTTCAGGGATAATACACTCTGTGTGATTTCAATAATGTTATTTGTTTGAATACTTTCAAAATTAAGTTAAAATCTTTTATTGCAAACTAATTTTAGTTTCTAAATGAGAATATAAAAATCTTAAATGTAAAAACAGTTTGTGGAAAGTAATTTTTTTTTATAAATATCCTTTAATCAATTTACTTGGGGTGTTCAAGTATTCAAGGGATATACACATGTATGTAACAACGGCAAAAAAAACCTAACAATTTGTAAATGATAGAAATTCAATATTATCACGGTGCTCAAGCTGCCGTCGTCATCAGTATTCAATGGTCTTGTTATTTAACTTTAAAGCAGGAAAAAATTATAATAGCCATAAAAATGGCTGAAGTTTTATTTAGATTTTTCACACAGATATTAAGAGCACTATATAACCGTTTGGTATATAAATGGCAACCGGCGAAAGTTAATTTAAATTGGAAAAATAGCAGATATGACTAAATTCGATTGCCATGAAAATTCTTAAAATCGTCCATAAAATAATATGATTTTCTCTTATGAAGTCTTGTATTTAATCTTTTAATAATAGATTAAAGAGAATGTGTTTGTATTAAATGCATCGCCAACTGCGGCATTTTTTTAATTTTCGGTGCTCAGAGAAGAATGCTACACAAAGTTCCTGTGTTTATCTGCTTGAATCAGAATCAGAAACATTATAGCAATACCATTAGCATGACGGCACTTCATAACATGTGCCATGCAGCAAATGCACTTTTTCATACACGACCATACAAATTTCAAATATATTTAAAATAAATTTTACTAAAATTTTTGTATGAGATATTTGAATTGAAATTCAGCTCTAATATCCGGACAACAATGTCGCGACAATGAGAGTCCGGTTAAGCGTGGTTTCACTGTATATTTAAATTTGCAGGCCTTTGTACACAAAAAAAATTTAAATATGTATATTTGAGATGAATTTTAATAAAATTTTACATCAAGTATTTCAATTCAATTGTTGTTGCTGTTGTTAGATTTGTAGTCAAGTGTTGCCATTTTCCCTGCTTTTGAAGTCTGTGCGCCACCAGCCGGTCGCGTGTATTTAATGAAATTATTTAAATACTTAACAATTTTACTTCGCCAACTATTTAATTTGTTATTGTTTGTCGATTTTTGTTTTTCTATTTTCATTGTTATTATTATTTAATATGACCGACCGGTTTGGTTGTCTATCATTTATCTAAATGAAGCGGTAATTTCATTGTTTATTTGAATAATTGCATACAGAGTCTAGTTGTTCATTGATCTACTTTTCAATATTACATCAAATAACTTCAAAAACTTGTCATTATTTATGAACAAAATGAGCAAATCAAACTGAGCAGAACTCACTCCATCAGGTGTAAGATTTTTATTCAGAGAATGTGTGCGTGTACAGGCACACCTTGTAAGACAAATACTTATGTACGTTTTATATGTATGTATGTATGTATGTATGTATATGGTACTTGTTAACAGCTTTTGTAAAGAAGTCAATTAGTTTTTGCCAAGATTTCTTGACGCCTTTAATTTAACTGACCCGTTTGTAAAGAGAAACGTTAATTAAAGGCTCTAATTGATATTAACAAATGTTTATAATTTTTGCTAAATACCATCGTTTATTTAGAAATTTACAAAACAGTGTAAACTACGGGCACTAATTTTTTAATCTGCTTGTGAAATAAAAACTTAAACACAAATAACAGATATCTATCAAGTAAGACTAAATAATGTTGTATTTCTTATATAAAGGCAGTGATAAGCTTTTAAAAGAAGTAACAAATGTCTCTCGATATGATGCACCCACTTTGCTTTATTTATATGCAAAGATATCAAGCACTTAATGAAATACCGTTTGTTTTAAAGACCTGCTCCACTGGCTGCCAAAGGAACGTACTCGAAAGTATTGACACACATTTAAACTACATGCGTCTGTGTGACTGCTTTTAACATTCTTTTCTTTCTATTTTACATCCATGAAGAAAGACTATTTTGTAATTATCGGTTACATCAATCGAATTCAATAACATCCAACAAACTGGGCAATAAATTTAATGAAATGTTGAAGCTGGATTAATTAAAGCGACATCAATTTGCCTGCGCTTTTAATTTACGAAATTATCATAAATGAATTGTTGGAAATAAAAATCGTATTGCTGTATTTACAGCAGCGTCGTAATGTCTTCTTCTTACAGTTTAGTTGTATGAATGTGCAATGCAAATGTTCGAACTCGTAAATAATCATTAGACAAAAAAAAAAAACAAAGAGAAAAACAACACTCCGAAACTTGTTCCCTGTCTCTTTAGCGGCAATTAAAATCATCAAATTTTCAAATAGTTTTTTTTACTCACCAATTGTTGCAACATTAAATATTGTGCCAACAACCGCCATCAGCAGAATCGTGCCCAAATTATCGAAAAACAAACGATTGGGCATAAAGTAGCCGGCATCCAAAATAATTGGTGGAAGCATGTAGAAGAAGAAGGTGTTTGGTGTCAGCGGCGAGACAGCAACATCTGTACAAAAGTAGAGCACAACACCGATGACAACACCAACCACAATCAGTAGGCAGGACTCCGGAAAGATAAGATGCAATTTTGGTGTCATATGAAAACCTGCGAACGAGTGAAAAATTCAAATTTAGTGTTTTCAATCTTAATTTCATTGATCACTCAGTAATTCGATGTAGAATATAATATTTTTAGCCAAAACTTTATTATATTTAAGTTTTTATCTACTTATTACTTTCTTTGAAACTTAGACCGCTTAAACTAAAAACCATAAAACAAAATTTAAGTTAAGGGCTTTTTTTAATGGCCTTGCAACCTCAAAATTTGTTTGCTAAAACCAAACTGAGCTATTTGCAACCTCGAAGCAAAAAAAAAAAGAAAAGATATATGAACTAACCTTAAGTTTGTGTGGCACAACTACAACACGGTCATAGAGTTTTGGAAACATGTTTTCTAAGTGGCAGACATGAAAACGTAGTTGTTTTCGCACAAACCGTGTTTGAAAATTTCCACTTTTTATAATTATTAACAATTTAAATCGACGTACAAAAACGTTGTACTCATTAAATTTTCAACAGCTTAAATCGAAAATTTGAAAGAAATAACTGAAAGATTCAGTTTTATCAGAAGAAACCGCAAATTTTTATAATATGCGCACAAGTTCGAAAGCTTAAATTAGTATTCGAAATTTCAAAAAATTAAGTTTAAGTACCGAAAGCAGGAAACAAAATTATTAATCGGCACAATTTGTATGAAAACCTTCACAATTTCGAAAAAAAAGAAGAAATTTCCAAATAACAGAATTTTTTAAAATAAAAAGTTTTCTTTATCTTTTTACAACTTTTAGAGTGAGTTGAGGAACAAACATTTTCGAAAATCGAACTTTGTTTCGAAATTTACAAAACTTAGTATGACATACTCAGAACTTTTCGCCTTAAGCTTTGTTTGGATCGAATCAAATACTCTTTGTTTGCCTCTCATTCAATGAAATAGTTTAATTGGTGATAACTCTACTAAACATGCACTAAGCAAACCAACTCGAAATATATTGATTATAATATTGTACAAAAATTGTTCATTTCCACACCTGCTGCTGCCTGGTGAGGACAACGATGTTCATGACTTAGTTTGAGTTTGCTGCTAAATCGGCACTTTTAGGCACTTTAATGCATGTAACAAAATGTGCATGTCCTTCTTTATTGATTTTAGTCAGTTTATTTATCTGGTATATTTTAAAGTTTTCGTTTTTCATGAGTTGCAAGGCGGCAAAAAAATAAACTTACGACTGTTAAATGTCATGAACACAGTTTATAATCAAATCGATTATTTCATCATGGAATAAAATCAAAAAGGGTTTCATTCTTTACATTAAATGAAATATCAATCAAAATATCACACAAACCACCAACATTTTCTTTAAAAATATTTATCGATGATAAACATTTTTCTACAGAAAATTTATCAATGATAAATAATTTCTATAAATAATTTATGGATATAAACATTTTCTAAAAAAAAATTATCGATAGCAAAAAATGTTCTTTTGGAAAGTTAAGGGTAACAGCATTTTCTGTTTCTTCTTCTGTTTCTATTCTGTTCTTTAATATTGAAAAAAAACATTAAATGCCACGTTTTTATTTATTAAAAAAAATTTGTTTGCTGATTTTAGATTTGGAACTTATTTTGGCATGTGTCATTGAACAATTTATTTCAGGCCTTTTGTTTTCATATTTTTTACTTTAAACAATGACATAATAAAAAAAAAAGTTACTTTGAGGAATTAAAAGATTTAAAGATTGGAATCCCCTTAAACAAAAGAAAAGCGTAAATGAAGCAAAAAAATTTAAAAATGTGCAATCGTTAATGTTGATTCGTTAGTTTTAATTTAAAAAGTATTTATTACAAATTTGTTTATTAAAGTATTTGGTTGACAGTAAACCTTGTGCTATAGAATAAAAATGTTAAAACAAATCAAATGCCAGCCCGAAAATAAACTACCAAAGAATTTTACGATCAAAAGACAATTAATTTAAATGGTTTCTTGTTGTTTTGTTGGTAACAAGAAAATTATTTTTCAGTGCTTTAAAAGAGTCTTTATATTACAGTGGCAGTTAGAAACGATTCCAATGGCATTCCAAGTACAATCATTTAAAGAATTTAAGCAAACGAAGAAACCCCTAAACTATTTATATTAAGTCGAACAACAACAAAATAATATAAAATTAAATTCTTTTATTTAAAATGCTTACGCAGAAGAGCAAACAATAAGAGTTTTTTTACTTCTCGCAAATATTCTTACCAATTTTTGCTATACTGGCTGATAAAATCCAAACACCAATTATGAAAGGTGTCTTCACGCGGTCGAACTCCACCTGCGTCAGAGGATAGCGATCATGATGTGCAACTTCCTCACTTTCAGCGGAATGACTCTCATCGTGTCCGCTATAACCAGGAGGTTTCGCAGTTGCTGAGCCACCAATAGTGGGCTAAAAAAAATAAATAAATCCAAATTTTATGATTCAAAACCAAACAAACTTATTGAAATATGAGTTTAGTACAAGTTTTAGTTTTTCCCAAAATAATAAAACAAGCCTAAATTTCACAAAAACAAAATGGTATTCGAAAGCAACCTTTTTAACTTACTTTTAAAAAAAAATAAATCTTAAAAAAAAAAAAATTTAATTTACCTTTAAAGTCTCATATACAAAAATGTACAAATAAATAAGATTTTTAAAAAATTCATATTTTTAAAAAAGTATTACACTCCAGAAATGTCGGCAGAATACTAAACTGATCTTTAAGGTGCAACTTAGAAATATTATTAGTATAGAAAAATAAATAAAAACTGTACCAAGTGCAATGATTACATTGCAAATGTAACTGTTTTCTTATCACCAGGCCAATGCGGCAGAATAAAATAGAGAGAGAGCGAAATCATTCAAACTATTATTGGAACTAACATTTATACATGAAAAGAGACTTTAATGCGCACTAACAGCAGTAATTGTTTAAGAAGTGAAATGGCAACAGGATATCAGCTGTCCTGAAATGCCAAGGGACTGTGAAGCTGCAAAAAGGAAAGCAAAACTGAGACAACAACGAATTAAAGTTCAGCAGAACAGCAAGAAAATTATAAATAAAACGTGCATTCTGATGTTAATGTTGCATTTTAAACCGAAAAATAATTTGTTGGAATATTTCAATATTCTTCAACTCTATATTACAAAACACTTAATAGATGCACTGAAAAAATATATACATATGTACAGATAAAACGTCAATACGAAAGATGTTTTCTCTATTTTATTTTAATAATTTATCATAGAATATTTTAATTGTCTTTAAGACAACGTATTTCTATGCAAACAAGTCTTTTGATAAGATACCATTTAAATCATTTAAGATTAAAATGTTATTTGGCTTCTATTTTGTTACCAACTGATAAGAAGTGTTAGCAAAAAATAATCCTGCTGAAATTGTGACAAACTGCAGTTCCTTGGACGCAACATCACACGAATATATAAAAAACACTATAGGAGCTATAACTTTTAATTTTAAAAAAGTCACCGATTTAAATCATAAATTTGCAGGCAGCATCAATTTGCATTAATCGTGTGCTCAGGCTTACAAGTCAACTCTACTTGAATTGAAACTTGGCAAGATATTGTTACGCGTTGCTTTTCAAAAAAAAAAAGTTTAATTGAATTTATTCATTGTATTACAATGGCAAACCTGAGTTACAGTCACCGGTGTAGATAGGTCGGTCCGGGGAAGGTTAAGCTCCCTCATTCCCACTATATTTTAGAGTAAATACTTTTTTGTGTATAAATTAAATTTTATTATTTGAAGAATTACAGGCCCAGAGGGGCTACGCCATTGCCAGTAGCCCTACATTAAAATAACTTCCACTGGCATCACACCGGAATATGTGTAATACTTCGCACATCATGCTTAGGAAAAAGTCTCATTCGTGGCTTCAAAAAGAATGCGTTCCCATCAATATTTTGGTCGCCGTAAAATATATTAAATCTTTTAAACGTATTTCTCAAAATCTAACTAAATATAATTAATAATTTGAACTTTTCACCAGTACAGCATTCATATGTTAAATCCTCATCGTTCTAGGCTGGCAACTTTCAACATAATAACAGCTGAAATAAATTGTAGTTGGTGACGCTAACAAATTGTTAAACGCCGCAGTTCTGGCAGCTTCAACTCAAGTGAGTAGCACTGCTGCAAACTGAAATACGAGAAGGCAAAGCTCAGGAATAGGAGCTGGCGAAGAGCAAGAAAGTCAATTTATGACAGCCCGAATTGATCGAACAATATTAATATTGAAGTTTTATGTCAGGCAATACTAAGTACTAGGGCATGAGTGCAGTGACCGTGCACTTGACTAATTTCTCTTAACTATTCTCACGAAGCGATAACATAAGCGCCCAATTAAGGCATAATATCAATTTAATTAATTTAATTGTGAGTGGCAATTTATTTAACACTTTAGAACTGCAACAATATTTGGTTAATTTTTGTTTATAAATAATAAACAAGTAGTGAACAAACATATTGCTCGTTTCGAGCAACACAGTCGTAAGTCAAATAAGATAAATTTAAGCACAAGATCTTTGAAACAGTTAATCAGACGATTGAATATGTTTTTCAGTTTTAAAAATCGTGCATGTCAGTAACGAGATACATACATTTGTGTGTTTATAACAGATAGAAATGCAAATTTCTTGTTGAAAATTGTGATTAATGTTTAGACAGGTACTTTTTTAATCTTGTTAAAAGTCTAGCAAAAAATCTGTTAATATTAAAACAAATTTATTATTCAAATAACTGATTGCATAAACAGAACTTTAGCAGATTTAAATTGCAAGCATTTCCCATGAAATAATGAACTCCATAGAAACCCGATTTGCTGCTGATTTGCGTTTTAAACAAAAAATTCATTTTAAAGCTAAATTTTTTCAATATTGGAATTCGTAATAGAAAAAAAATTAATACAAATTTAGTTTCCTCAAGTTTAAAAATTATTTTCCAACACGTTTTTCAAAAAAATATTATTTAATAGAAAACAAATTTGCCATTTATTTTATTTATCTTTTGATAAATAAATTTCGCCAAAGAAAAATATACAATTGTTGCAAAATGCAAATCGAAAATTTCCTTTAACTTTTTCTCAGAAAACACATTGTTTTGTAGCAAGAGCTTAAATTAATTAAAAATTGGGCAGTGATGAGATATATTTAAGTATCATCTAAACCTCCAGCAAGGGTACCTCTGTTTTCCGGTCGCCATACCGCTTATCGGCCCCCCAAAAGCCCACAAACTAAGAAGTATTAATGGTGGCCATATTCTATTATGTTGAGCCTTTTTTTTTTTGGAATTAGAGTTTTTGCACGTTTATGGCCTCCAATTAGTTTGAGCCACATTTTTTTTTTTTTTTTTTGGATAGAAGTTTAAGATTAAAACACGAAATGAGTTCAGTTTCTGTTTTGGCTTAAATTTAGGGGCCCTATTGATAGTCTATGCGGAAAAATGTTTAAAAATATTCAAATATTTTAGATTTAAAGCGTTAAAGCTTTCCTGTATCTTGCGTTAAGACGAATCCCACCTGCGCGTCCATGTGGCTGCACGTGATTTCTTTATATAGAAAATTAAGATTCACAAAACTTTAGTTTAACTATTGTAAGGCTTCAATTTTATAATCAGCATTGCTTCAAGAAGACGAAAACCGCTCGTCAATCTAACCCTTAAAGATGACATCGCGGCCTAAAAGTCAAGGAGATGTAATATTCCAAAACTCAGCCTTTTCTCCCCTTTCTGACACTGTTTGTTCGTATGTGTGTTACGTTAGACAAGACAAAATGCGGAAGTTTATTAATGGAACAGAATTGTGCTGAAATTTAAGAAAACAGAATAACTGTCAAGATTAACACAAAACACATGTCGAGATGCCGCCATCCATGGGAAACATTTCTGAGTATAGCAAATAAATTTAGAAGAAAAAAAAATCCGTTTGTTTAGTTTTATGTGCTGTAGCAAAAATAATGATAGTAAAGACGTAGCATTTTCAAAACAGGTGGCAGCTTCTTGTGATATGCAAAAAGCGGCAGTTAACACAAACACCTTGCTCGACAGATCGGACTGTCCAAACTCTGCTCTCAGCAGTGCCCTAAACAGTCACCGCAACTACACCATCAGGATTGCTTTCTTAAGCTCAAGGAACAACATTTCAACCAAGAGTGGACTCTTCAACCAACACCAGAGTCTCGCTGCCAAGGTGTGGTGGGGGCATACTGGTCCCGTTTTACCAGTTAATATTTGGCGAAGGTTTCAGGAGTTGCATAAATACAGTTTTGATTCAAGAGAACTCTTTCCTACACGAGAAAGCGGAGTGGCAAGGCAAGAAATCGTTGTAATCGGTGTTCGATTTCAGAATTTTAAGAACAAGTTTATATTTGATTTTGCACATCATATAACAGAACCGAACTTTTTCCATTATTACAGTATTCGTGAGTGGAAGACGAAACTATTTCATTGAAACTACACAACGCCAAATGGTATCGCACATAGTCATATGCAAAATATGTGCGACTATATCAGTTCCTAAAAAAAATATGGTACTTACGTTGCTTTCACCATTGATGCTGTTATCCTTGGCCTCTATAGTGTTTACATCGCCACTAATAGACATCAATACTGGTGCCACATTCAAATCCAAGTTATTTATCGACTTTCCCCCATCTGGACGGGCTTCAATGCGATTTACACATGAAAAGAAGACACAAACCACAAATAAGAACAAGATTTTCTTATTGCTTAACAATTTAAGCTGAAAACTTTTCTGTCGGCTTGCTGACGCATCTGCTGAAGTATTTTGAGACGAGGAATTCTTTCTGACATTTTCCCGATGTGAAGCAAAACATGGATCATCGCTTTTAATTGTGTTTTTATCACAAAATTCTACAAACGCCAACCACATTTGTAGAAGTAGAGCACAGATATAGGCCAAGAACTTATTGATGTGACATGTGTGTTTTGTTGGATTATTTACAGGCGAGAAGCGACAGGAGGAATTACTAGCGGTGTCTTGGCACTGAAAAGAAGAACAGTCAAACGAAGTTCTGTTCAAACGAATTGCTTCATTTTCGTCCGTTTTGTGCTTATTAATTTGATTTGTTCTATTACTTAAACTATTTGTAGTGGTAGTTTTTGTTGTATTACTAATATTTTTATGACTACAACAACTAGTTATGGTTTTTGTTGTTCTTTTTTTATTATCATTATTAGTAGTTATATAAATATTTTTACTAAAGTTTTTAGCACCATTCAAAACCGTAGTTTCTTGATCATTTTCTCCTTCTTCTTCTTCATCATCGTCATCACCATCATCATCACCATCATCATCATCAGTATCGTTATTTTCATTAACAAGACATGTTGCGTCAACGTCGCCATACACCGCCTTGTCATCGTTAAGACGTTTAAAGCAATTCTCACAGCATTTATGTTTCAATTGTAGTGTTTGTTGTTGTTGTTGTTGTTTTTGACTTTTTAAGTCATTTGAATTATTGTTGCACCAACATGCCCTCCGAGCCAAATTCATTTCTTGTTCCAGCGATGGTGTTTTCTTCTTGTCCTTCCACTCCTCCCGGTCATCTTTGTTGGCTGTCATCATAATTGTTGGTTGTTTCTTAGTAACAGCTATTTTGTAAGCAGCTCTTTCTAATTTCTTTTTCTGATTTGTTGTGTTTTCCGCCAGCCGAAAGCTGCGATTATTTTCAGAGAACTTAACGAATTCACTTTGGTTTCCTTCACGCTTTGCTCTTACACCAGTTTTTCGAGCTGCTGGAACTTCATACAAATATTCACTCGAATTTCTCTGTAGAAGGCCATGAAACATTGCGTTTTAATTGTTGTTCTTGTTGTTAATATTCCTGTTTTAGGGATATAATTTAAACGAATTGGAGTGTCTTTCTAGGGAGTAATTTTGACTTCCTAAAAGTTTTAGAATGTTTTATCACGCAAACATTTGTAATGTTTTTGTTGTTATTTTTTTTCTATTGTGTGTAACAGAAGCTTCTTTCTACTATTCTAAACTAAGTTTAATTTAAAGTTTGCTGCAAGTGGTTTGTAAATTAAGTACGTTAGTTGGGTATCCTGTAAAGAAACAGAGAGACAGAGAGAGAACAGAAAGACAGAGATATTTAATAAATATGCAATAAAAGGTAGGACTTAAGAAACTAAGCAGCATCGCCAAAAAAATAAATAAATACAATTAAAAGTATGGCCCTGATATATACGAATAGATACTTATTATAAAATTTTATGCTTTTTATAAATTTAGTTATTTTTTCACCGAAATCAATCAAACATAATTTGTAAGCGAGTCTTATCAATAACATTGCAATGGTTTATGCCTAATAAATTGCTGCAAAATAAAGTTGAAAAATGTCAAAACATTTACTTGTTGCTCAATTATAGAATAATTGAATTGTGGCCACCAAAAAAAATTTCCAACACAAACGAGAACAAACAAAAAACTTTGCAAACAATTTCGGTAATTAAAATAATCTTTTCTGGTATTTAAACTTTGTTTGGAAATATGTTGAACTTTTCGAATTCAATTAGAGAGGCGATAAATTCTATTTTCAAGAGCACAAAATTTAATATGAATGACAACAAGCTGGCGTTTTAAAATATTAATAATAAAAGGGTTTCGATCCAGCTTTCGACTCGAAGCAAGGCTGGAAAGACCTTTGGAATTATTTCAAGACGAACTTTTTTCTTATTCTACCACGCAGCGCAGAAGTAAAAATACATAAATATGCGCATTAATATTTGCACTGGCAACACTGTTGCTAAGCCTTTTCATTCTTACTTGCCGCTTTTGGTAACTTTTCTTTCTTTATGACATATAATGACTCATATTTCTGTTCATTGGCCGACTGAAGTTCTTCCAACGCCTCAAAAACTTGTGAATGTTGCCTTAATTCTCCATAACACAAAAAATCACTGGCTGCGAAAAAGACGCCGGCTTTATTGTTCCTACTTCACTTTCACTGTTTTCAAAATACGAACAAACATTTATAGACAAATATTTGAGCACTTGCAAATTATTTAGTAATTTTTTATTTATCTAATTTGTTTCTTGTCGGCAAATAACTTAATCACTTGAAACCATTCGCCAACTGACTGACCTGTCGCAATAACCAAACCAAACTGGTTTCAGAAATTTTCACTCGAGTAGCTCTATATATAGCAGATGTTCTTTTTTCATTCTGAAAGAAAGCTTTTGTTTCATAAGCAAATAATTTTTTTTTTTATTTTTTATAAAAGCGCATGGATTTCGACTTGAAAGTGAGTGTTTGGATAACAATTAGAAAATAACTGTTAAATTATATTTATTATTAGGTTGTACGAGGAAAGTTTTGAAATGATTTTTATCTACAAGGTTGAATAAAAACAACGGAAGAGAAATAATCCTATTGTCATCATAATAGACTTCCAAGCGTATGAAGAACTTAAGCCTCTAAATTTTAGGAACAGTTTTGAACTGGAATGATAAAAACTATCGCTTATTTAGACCTACACGATGACAGCTTTGCCCCAGCTGACAGTTTTTTCTATCGTCAAAACTATTATAGTTTACATTCGGGAATACAGTTCTTCTCCAACTCTTCACTTCCAAAAAATATTTTTATACGATTATAATTTTTAAAATTTTTTTATCTCTTCCGGATTAATTGTTTATCTTATCTATCATAAAAATATTTATTATTTTCATAACATTTGGTTATAGGATGCTTTTAGCTTCTGACAAGATAGCATAAACGAAACTCTTCCCAACGTTTGCTTAACCAGCAGATGTTATTTTTCAATCTCAACTATTTGATGCATCTGTGGTTAAAGTCTGTCTGCACATGAACAACTATCAGGGGTAAGTTTGTTAAGCGTGGAAAACAGTGCTGCTGCATGAAATAGGTGAAAATTTTTCTTATTCCTTATGAATTAATACTTCATAAATGATGTATAAAATACTGTATATAAGAATATCTCAACAAACCAAGAGTCTTCTACATTTTACTTTTTTTCCTTATTATTTTGAGTAAATTTTTTATTTCAATTCTCTTAATTTTTAATGAAGACTTTAATTTTTTTCTCTTTTGTTTACAAAATTTTCAACTTTATTCTCCGTTATGCAGACCTTAATTCAATATTTAAAAAATATTTCCACGCTTAAATCAGTTTAATATTCTAACAAGCGATATACCTGTGCCACGAATTCGAGCTTTAAGGTTCGCAAACAACTGATTAGCAGATCATCGCTCACATTAATGTTGGGTCAACTAGCTTGCTCTCAACCAGTTATCAGTTGTTCAAAATGTTAATGAACGTTATGGTTCGACTTCGTGGGATGGAGCCATTAAATATGTATATCGCTGAATGAATTTTGAAACTGTTCTCTGCAGCATTGAAAAACCAAGGAACAAATAAAAATTATAATATGAAAATTTTAGAGTTCGTCTCTTATAGCATTCGAAAGCCGAAAGCTAAAAATATACAAATACGTTAAAAACTATCAAAAATTATAATAAGAACCTGTTTCCTTTTTCGATTTTTTATCATTTTCTTCAGATATTGCGGTGCATAAATAGTTAAACTCTCTACTACTGGGTTGCGAGTGAATTTAAAAAATTTATTTTTACCAAACAAAACTTTGAAAAGCTCTTAAGTTTTGTTATCACCGACAATACAGAATGCAAGCAGATACTGCTTTATTACTCTGACAATTGAGCACATAATTTCACACTTAAAAAACTCTTTAGTTGTTTTTCACTTTTACGATTTGTTGATATAAACAATTCACCAGCCAGATTAGCAGAAATGTTTACTTAAGTCTGGAAAAAACCAAAACTTATTTCACGTGTTATTATATTTTTATAAATCTGGCCCTTTTTCTTTTTACGGCAAACTATGACTCTTCTCGGCGTATTGTAGGTAAATTTAGCGAATTTTATTTTGCTTTGCGTGTCTGGGATTTCACAGAATTATCAAACACTTTAAAAAGAAATTAAGTTTTTATTGTTAGAAATAAAACATTTGTTCATCGAATTAGCAAATGCTTTTCCTGAAAATATTTGAAAAAATGTTACGTAAATTTTTTTTAACTGCTGTTCTCTCCCAGTTGCCTGCGTCTGATAACTAGTACCATATATTCTTCTGAACATTAGTTTGAACTATATATTTAGATGTTCTTTATTTATTAGTTTATATAAGAACCTTTAAAAAAAAAGTCATTTCTATATGAAAAAGTTGATAGTTCGTAACGCACAGTGTCTATAATTAAAACTAATCAGTAGCGCTACTATAAATTCATTTCGTATCAAAAATAAATAGCAGCAGTAAATTTCTATAACGTTTACGATTCGGAAGATATGAAGCGAAAAAAAAAACTACTTAACTACTCTCTTACAATGTAAGTGGCCAACATTGAACCCACCAGCGTTGCCACAGATACAAATTTTTATTTCCACAAAAAGTCTGGATTATAATAAATATACAATTTTAAATTGGCTGACAAATCTGATCCAAAAAAAAAACATTAAAAAATAATGTCACTTTTACAGTAAAAATCTCATTTAAGAGTAGCCCCATTTTTTCAATTTCAAGCCAAAACGGCAAGGCTCCATCCAATCAACCTTTATCACTGTTATCTTGTTCTTCAATAAAGCTTTAAATTTGACAAACAGATTTATTTTTGTAAAAGTTCAAAAAGGTTTTAAGTTTTCAACTTTTTGAAGAACAAAAAAATTGCCGATCATTGAAGATTGAATGCGAAAAGCAACAGTAAAGTAAAAAACGATTAACAGTTACGTTCGATAACGATAATTACTTAATTGTTAATGTTGTGTCGCGACATCAGGGTCTGTTGAAAGGCGTATATATTGTATATAATAATTTAATATTGAAATAATAAAAAATAAATTAAAAAAAAAATTGATAAAGAAAGAGATAAACAAATAAAAACAAAAAAGAACAAAAACATAAATAAATAACTTGTCATTCTTAATAGACTAACTTATTAGTCAACATTCCGACAACCGGCCAATAGGGCAAGAGACAAGCACGAAAATCGACGAAAAATCCAATTTCGTACAAAATAGCATTCAATGGAACCACGCATTTCTACTAAATTTTCCATTTGGGAAAAATTTTCGCTATGCAACGCTTTACTTATGACCCCCTCGAAAACAAAATGAAATGAAGTTGTATAACATACCCCCCTAAATACTAAAACACAACTGGCCAAAAATAGCATATCCTTTTAGTGCTTCTTACAACTCGGACACTGGCCAACATATTAAATTTCATCTTTCTTACTTTCTGCAGCACCTGCTCATGTTGTACAAACGGTCGCAATGTGCGTGGCTGGCATAAAAATTATACAAACAACAACCACAAAAAATATCTTTGTAAATTAAAAATCTGTCTGAATAAGAAATATTTCAGCAAAACTTATTACATATTGAAGTGTTTTTGGAATGGGAGATTTTTGCAGAATAAACAAAAATATAAATAAAACATTTGTATTCGCATACGTAAATTAATGACGTAAAATGAAACTGATGAAGTAGTATTTTTTGTTTTTAACAGACGTTAAAGTGTTTGTATTCTGTGAAAATTTAAATTTTCTAGAGAAAATATGACGTTTATACTGAGAAAAGAGTTACCGAATTCATCATTTGATTTTGTTAATTGTGTCAAACAAGGTATTCCCTAGTCTACGGGGTATATACGCAGATGGTTAGTCCTACTGTATTTTATCGCGCTCCTGTATTATGCGTTAAGACCGAACAAATTACGGCCATAAAGAGGCTGTGCAGAGCTCAAAGACTTGCATGTCTGTGCGTTACAGGGACAACGAGATCTACCCCAATGGCTGATAGGTGCAAAAGAAGTGAACCGGTGCCTCCTTTTCCAATATCCATTTAGAAAGAAAAAAACTAAAGGCGGATTTGTCAAGGGATTTGTCCATAGCGAACAGCCACATAAATCTTATACACTCCTTTGATGGAAAGTATAGATGTGCCTTTCCGACAGGGCAAAAGTAATGCCCAAGTCCCAATATAATTCATTTAATTATATTAATATTTTGTAATAGAGAAATTGTCATTTCGTTATATAATATAATATAATATATAATAATAATATGTATTTAACAATCTAAAAGTTTCATTACAGTTTTGCAGGCAAATTTTGCTGCCACTGGATCTGCCTTACCAAAAATGTTACATATATGTACATATGTACATACGAGTATGTATGTTTTATTGGGGAAAAAATGTTAATCTCTTGATTCGATTTGATTTCGAACTCCAGGGGGTTGTGTGAACTACAAGGTAATTTTTAGCCATTTCATGCATACAAATTGGAATGATAATTGTTAACGTATTTAAGAGCAATTGACATTTAACATTCTGCTAATTTTTCCACAATATTTAAAGTAACGATTTTCTGAAATTACACACACACACACACACACACACACACGTACAAATATTCTTAAAAGAAAATGTGCATAATCAATCTTTGGCCTGATGCCATTATCATTTTTGCGTTTTTACCAAAACAGAAGGAGAGCTAATAGTTTTGCAGTCAAGACACAAGATTTTATGAAAACAAAAAATTATTCAGCAAAATACAAATTACGATATTTTTAATTATCAAATATTGATTTGTTTTTCCCCAGATATTTTTATTTGTGGTTTTGCATCGTTTTTGTTTAAATAAAAGAACATTTTTCAAGTGCAGGGAAAAATAAACAAACAGTCGCCTCATTGAATGATTTTCAAATTCAAAGCTGTTGATTTAAAAATAAAATTTATGAACTCATTAACTTTTTAATATCGGCATTAAAATCTATTAAATTCAATGACAAAAATATATTATAAATTGAAAAAAATATTGTTTATATATGAAAAATTTACGGAAAAAATAAATGTTCTTTAAAATGTTTTAACTTTTTGCCGATCAAGAAAGATTTGAAGATTTCAATTTGTCCTCGTGATGAATTGAAATTGTAAATAAATTTTCCGCATTCAGTGAATTTTTGGTCTCATATACGACTTTATTGCAAAAACTTCAGCAACAGTTTTTGAAAATTATTTGTTGGAAAGCAGGCCTGCGAAAACTGAAAACTTAACACACTTTCAATACCCCACTATTTACCACCTACAATACTTACAAGTAATCATTTTGTCTGGCAAATATTTGGGATAATTTTGTCTGTGTACAATGATAAAATTTTAAACACTGATCCAAATCCTTGTATTCTAGAGGGTTATGAAATATTTTGATTAAAAATGCTAAACAGTACGCTAAAAATAATGTTTGTATATTTTGCAAAAGCCTTTCAATCAGTGACTGAGAATTATTCACTATTTTTATAAAAATTTTCTTTTAATCATCTCTACTAGATGTTCAATTATTTCAATTAGTTCAGCAAGCAAGAGCTACACGCGGGGTGGGTGTTTTTGTATACGGGGTAATCTTTGCGTAATCACGATATTTCGGAAAAAAATTTATGGAAAATAAAATTATTTTTAGCAGTTTCTGTAAGATAAAAATCTTATCACACGTTGCCGCTTAGAAGTAAAATCGCATGCGTAATAATTTAATTCGTTTTGTATATTTTTAATAGAAAATTTTTATTTGGGACGATTGTAACACGTTAGTGGGTGATTTTTTTAATAACTTACAAAAAACGATGTTTTCTCCATTGACCACACTGTCTGTCTGTCATATATTAAGACATTTGTTTATGTTTTTCCATGGCAGTTCTTAAAAATAAATGCATATTTGTGGATGTACATATATTTTTTTAACATAAAGTTTTGAAACTATTCATGCCATTTGCGAAGGCGCAAGCAAGTACTTTAAGCTCTCTTTCGTTAAAAACAAACAAAAAATGCAAAGAAACAATGAAAATTTTAATTGAAGAACAACACTTTTCAGAAAAACTAAAATTTTTGTTCTTTCAAATATTTTTAGTTGAAAATTTCGCTAAATGAAAAACATTTTTTGCCTGCAATTGGGCCTACAAAATAGTTTCGTGAATTTCAATTTCAAGCTTTTGCTTTAGATAGCAATAAATAAGCCATTGTCTGTTAGAGCAGCAACTAATTTTACTGAAATGTTGCAAAATTCTTAAATTTGCGTGGAAAATTGTTATACACTGATTTCTGATTAACAGCAAAACTAACTGACCTAATCGGAACATGTCGGAGCTGAACAGCCTTTTTAAAGTTAAAAAATCTTTACCTTTCATATCGTGACACAGACAGATAAATAACTTTCATACAAAATAATTCCTAAACAGAACTTTTTAGTTATTTTTAATTGAGGTTGTAAAAAATACTATTTTTTCATATTTCAACACCTCAATGTGAATAACATCTCATTTGAGACAAATTGAATTATCTCATTGTGGATGTTCATTAAAAATTAGACTTTTACTTGAAAATCTTTACCTAAACTCTATTTCGTTTTCATTATTATATTTTAAGGCATACAAATTTTAATTTATTTAATATAAATTAATGTTAAGTGACACCTTTTGTAAAGTTCTTCCGCTGATAAATCATTTTGTTGCTTATTTTGCAAAAAGTAGAAAAATTCATTATTTCAAAATGACAGCTGCTTGTTTGTTTATTTTAAAAATGTCTTATTTAATTGTACAAGTGTATGATGGCCAAGGTGTGCCTGGAAGTAACAACTATAGAAATTAATGCCCATATACGAGGGGCACAGTAACATTAAACGTCCCCAACTACAGTCGGGAATAGATGTTCTTTTTGCTAATTTTCTCAGAAAATAGCACAAAATTTACTGGGTTTAGTTCATAAAAAGATAATTATAAGATATAAGTTTTCAAAAGAAGAAAAAAAGTATTAGATTATAAAACTCATGCACTGAAAAAAAACTAAATTCCATAAAATTTACTTGACGGAAAAAAACATTGTTCACAATAAAAATTGAAACGAAAATATAATAAATAATAAAATTAAGGGAATTTCCACTTAAGCGCTGCTGGAAACTACGTAAAACTAAATAAACAAATTTTTGCTACGCACTTTCTTTTAGTGTACGAGTAAATACAATAAATTCATCAGTTTGTACGTACATACGTACGCTATCAGGTATTCAATCTTGAAAAAAGAATGCTTGTTACAAATTAAGGCCATTAAATACCTTTGCCGTTTTTAAAATATCAAATTATAAACCAAAAACATTCTTCCCATACTTACGGCAGTGAAAAAAATCAAAATCATGGCAAGAACTGTGGAGTTTCCTTGGCAATTATGTACTTCTATGTAGAAAAAGAAAACAATATCCATTATCATACCAGCAATTAGGAACGGCCAAGAAAATTAAGCCCAGAATAAGGTAAAATTAAAAGAAAAAAAAAACTTCATACTGAATTGTTATTTATTTCTTTTTTTCGTATTCTTTTTAAGCGTCAAAACAGTAGAGGAAAATTTTCACTTGTGATGGGTTATTGTGATAGAATTGAGAAAAATATTCGAGTCTTAGTGTGCTGCACATTTGGATTCCGGCTCCTGGTAATACTTATCGGCACTGGCAAAAGCTCTTTTTGGATTTTCTGGCTTAGCTCGAACAAAAATGGTCAAAAGTCTTGATTTTTTCAAATTTAAAAATTTTGAAACTTTGGATTTTTAAAATTTGTTGCACTTTTCTCAAGCTTACAAAAATGCTTAAGATATACATACATAAAATATAAACTCCAGCCAGTGATCAAACGCTATGATTTGCGTCAAGCCAGAGGAATACAAGCGAGTTTTTGCTGATTTCGTTTTAGTACATTCGGAAAGTCAAGATAATGTGGATCGCTCATTTTGCGTGTGTGTGTGTGTGTGTGTGATACTAAAATATCTATAAAACTGCTAAATTGTTCGCATTATTAAAAAAGAAATTATTTAAAAACCCTACTTGCGTCTAGCCAACACAAATTAGTTCAACAACATTTTCTTTATATTTTTATAAATACTCGTATGTTGTGAAGTTTAACTGTTTCGATTTAAAAACTTTGGCTTTTGCGTGATATAATTTAAGAATTGTCTGCTTTATTTTCTTAAGGGGCAAATCAATTGACCCGCTCTGTATTTACAAAACAAATGGTAACTGAACACTTCTATAAACAATTGAGGATGTTAGGGAAAACAAACACAACAAAATTTCCAGATAGAAATAAAATAGGAATAAGAAAATACCAAAAGTACATACATACATACATACATACATACATACGTACATAAATATAAGAAATATCTGTTTCTAAAACTATTGAAAGATTTACAGTCGGAACAAAAAACTTGAGTAGCTACATAAATACACAAATTCATACACACTCGTATGTACATACATATATATGCGTATATGTACATATTCTTGTGCATTTGTTTATTTTATGGCGCATTAATCATAACCTTTCTGACATTAAGGAAACATTATGGTTGCCTTTGTCAATGAAATGATGTGTATCCAGGGAACCGCCTGAGACGGCCTTTCATGGTCAATCGAAAAGTTTTCAGGCAAAAAAAAATTATTTAATTATTCGTGAAATTTGTTCTCAAATTGTTCGGTGTTTCTCTGCTTCTATTGTACAAAAACAAAAAACATTATCAACGTTATCTTTTTTAATGCGTAATTTAATTTTCTAAAGGTATCTACATACATATGTATCTACATTTGTTGAAAACATACTATTTAAAAGGCAATTCTTTTAATAGTACTTTTTTGAAACGATACTTAGCAAAGAACTTTCATTTTGAAAAAAATATGTATTAAAAAAAGTACCCTTTAAACCAAAGAAAAAGTTTAGATATTTTACCTAAAATAAAATATTTTCCGTCAATTCATGCAATTCATCATACATACATATGTATATAATTTTTGTTGATGCTTAAAATCCATTTTGTAGTTCTTTGTTTAATTCTTTAAATACAATCAAAACATTTTTTTTTGTTTATCCATGTTAAATGTTGATTTTTTATCTCTATTACTAGTAACATCAATGTTGTTGGTATGAGCAACTAATTTCCAGCTGCACTTGACTTCACACTTCAATATTAATAAAATTAATTTATAGTGTCAGAACTGTTTTAAGCGATATAAATTGACAGTGCAAACTGTTCAAACTTATTTGAAATAAAAATATAAATAATAGGGAATTACGTCGAAAACGTTTAAATTTATGGTTGACGGCGTTTTTAAAGTAATAAAAATCTTTAAAAATAAATCACGCAATAGCTGCATTTTTTCAGAGAAAATTATGTCAATGTTATAGTTATAGTTCAATTATTAAACGACTTAAATTTGCACATATTTAAAATTCAGGAAATATGTGTTTTCTGAGTTTTCTAAAATATATTTTTCCAGACAACATTTTTTGCACACAATTCCATCATTTTGCAAAATTTGCTTCGAAAATCAATTATACGATTTGGCTTTTCTCTCTCAAAAGGAGAGACATAAAATTTCATGTACAAAAATCTTGTCCGGACAAAAATGTTATACGAAACAAGGGAATAGGTGAATCTTACTCTAAAAGCATTTGAAAAACTTACTCATTGGCGCTTATCACAGATCTTCTTCATTAAAACATCTCACCTGAAAAAATACAAGAGAAATACGATTTAAAAATAGTCTCAACACCAACATGTTAAATTAATAATAATGTTATAATTCTTAAAAATATTTTTCTTTTGTTCATCAAATTAAGCAACCTGATTTCACCAGTTGTGAAGTAGACTAGTATTTTTTATAATAAAATGTGAATGACTTAATGATTGGCAAAATTTATTCACTGAAACGAAGAAAATTTTTTCTGAAGAGCAAACTTTTTGATGTTGTCTGGAAAAATCTTGCTGACAATTTGTCTGTAAACTTTTATTGCTTTAGTCGCCAGAACAGTTTGGCTTTTAATTCTGCATTATTGAGTGCATTTACAAGTTTAATTCGCTGTTTAAATGGCAGCTCTTTACCAATTTAATAAAAAAAAAGGAATTTTTATATGGCTTAATTCATTTATGTAGCTATGCGGAAAATCCAATAAATGGAAATTAGAAGGACATACAGACAACAGCACATTAAAAAGCCTACAAATTGTTTTATCATTTTAATGAGAAGAACATATTTCTATTAATGAAAATTAAAATGAATTACGTCTCTATCGAAGAGACTTTAATTTGTTGTATATCTGCAATTTTATTTATTAATTAGTAATTAATACAATACAATACACTTTCATTTTATTTTTCTAATTGCGGCAATTTCTGTTTACAAAACATTGTATAATACACTATTTATTTACCACGACTGGAACAATTGTAAATTTTATTGTAAATTTATGTGCGAAAGACTTAAAACAAGTGATTGTATTCGATAAAGTCCAAAATTAAAATGCATAAGAGCTTTTTATTATCAATCAATTCCTACTATTTTTATTTATTTGAAAATAAAAGAAGAAAACACATTTTTCCGCAAAGATTTCAAAATATTAAGACTCATTACAATTCAGAACAAACAAGATGTTTTTTATTCTTGATGTTGATAGCTAAATACGTTAAAAACTAAATGAGCCATGTTTCGTTAATTAGCGTTCATAAATTTTGGCTTTATTCACACCCTTTCCAACAATTTCCTTTTTTTTATAGTTTATCTTTAGTATAAATTATTTAAGAAAAAGTAAAACCAATAACAAACCTTTTTATATGTATTGCAGTTCAAACTAATTGCAGATTATTAATAAATTAATGACATAAGAAACTATTTGAGACGCTGTCTTGTATACCGCCCTACTTCCTATTGTTAAAACAAAATCGTAATAGAAAAACAAAGAAAACGCCAATTATTTCGATTCCAATGTACACAATTTGAATCTTTGCTTGCATTTTTAATCCATTATAAAATTTGTAATACATATCACATTTTTTACTTTGCTAAATTGTAGGCGCGCTATTTGAATCATCAAAGACTAAAAAACGCAAACATAATAAAAAAGCATAAAATTATTTTTAAAAAACCGCAAAATGTAATCGCATTTCCAATATTGTACGCAAAACCAAATTAAAAGAGATTGGCAATGTAAACGTTTCAAAAATGCATGCAGATGAATCATGCGTTAGAAAAACATCCATAGACACAACAAACAAAAAGCTAAAAATGTACGAAGAAACACTTCGCTTTAGCCATAAAAAGCAACATGCAACACACAGAAGTTATATAGAGAGCAAGTCTTATTCATAGCAAATAAATTGATTTTGAATTTAAGAGCACATGGCGTTTATGTATTTTACAAATTTACAATTGAAATAAATTAACCAATGACGCGCTAATTTTTCTTATGGTTGTTAGAAAATAGACTCAACTTTTTTAAAGCCCACTCTCCCAAGTCTCTGTTAGAAACAACGGCATTGAGAATGAGTTCTTGGAGATTAGCTTTTCTATACTATACATACATAAATATTTTTATGGCAAATAATAAATTGACAAGTAAGCTGTGGTAGAGAGAACATTAAGTTGTTTTGGTGTCAATACTTTACGAAAAATTTCGCAAAAACAAAATTCAGCTGAGTTGGTGCATCTATCTGACTTTTATTTTTTTACCAAAACAAAAAGCATCCCTAGATTTGAATTCTATCTTGCATTTATGGTTATTCTAACTTATGTATATGTCAACGCTTCAGGCCACAAATGGTTCAATATTAAGCAGATATGATTAGAAGAAAACTTTTTCTTACTACAAGTATTAAGGATATAAAGTAAGATAGTATAAACGTTATTATTGCCTTTAGACGATTTACATACAATATTTTATATTTGCTTTTTCCCTGACAATCCGTCCTATATTTGCTGTCGGACGGCTGTGTTCTAGGATGTTATTTTATGGCGCCGTTAAATTATTAAGATAATGAAACACTCTTAGGTCAATAGACAGAAATACGTAGTAAGAAAATATACATACATACATATGTTAAGGTTAGAGAGTAATATATAAAATTTAGTTCACCAATATTTACTGGACAAGGCAATTAAAATGTGATACAAAATTTTTTGGTTTTTCTTTCGCAAATTATTAACACCAAGTCTGGCATCTTTTTATATGCAGTTACATGTTTCGTTTCAGTTTGTCTACTCCAATGCAACACACTACAAAAACAACAACAATAAACGCAAAAAAGAAGTGTAAAACAAGGAATTGGCTAAAGCGGCAACAGCAAATGTGAGCATATACTACATACATATATATGTACGTACATACATATATAGCATTCTAACAAATAATGCTTCAACCGAAATAGATAGAAACATTAATAATTCTAAAAATACCAAGCATACGTACACACACATGCTTACCTACATACATACATACATGCTTATGAACATGTTTGTATCTATGAGTGACACACATACATATGTATGCATGTATTTACATACCAAAATATGAGCATGGGTATGTACTAGATTTTATACATCAAAATGATCGTGTTTTTAAAATTATTAGCACTTATATATACATACACATATGTATGTACATACTTAAATACGTATGTATGTATGTGAATACGTACAGTTTATAAATATGGAAATTAATTGAGCAAAAACTGCAAGACATTCACATACATACATACATACACATATCTATAAATATATGTATGTATGTATGTACATACATATGTATGTAGTTTGCATGTATTTAGGTACTTACAAAGCCTTTATTTCGTTACTGCATAAGTGAACAATGTATGTACATACATAATAGTTTAGCAAATTCAAATAAATTAAATAAAATCTTTTTGACGTTTGTTTATATAAAATGTTAAAGCAATGCGGTCGGTAGCCGCTTGATTTTGTGGAGACAAAACCGACACAAATTTAATGCGTAGACATTCACTAAATTCTTATTTACAGGTTTGTTTTTGTTTACATATATATGTACGTAAGTTAAAAATTTACGAAAATATTTTCAACTAGACCCGCCAGCTTACAAAAACGGTTGAACATTTGAACTTTATGGCTGAGTTTGGTTATACATACACACATACTAATGTATGTATGTATGTATATGTACGTATATTAGAACTGGCAACAGCCACACAAAACTATAGCACAATATTGTTCTTTTTTCTACAAAACTTCAACACTGGATATTTGTTTTGATATTTTACGCACGCACACACACACACACACAAATATTTCATTTAGACGAAAAGATTTATTTATTTTTGGTATTTTGTTTGGAAATACGAATGTCGCACTGTTTCCTATTTAGAGAAAACGAAAAATTATCTGGAAAAAAACCGTTACTACCGCGTTTAACGTTTTCTTCTAATGGAAAGAAAATTTTAAATGTAAAAAGTACAAAACCGACAAGCGATAAAAACAAACTGAACGGCGATGTCAAAATGACAACCGACAGCTGTGTAAAAAATCGTGTTTTGTTACAAAAACAAAATGCAAATACGAATTTATGTGTAAAGCAGAACTGATAAGATACGGAGAGAAAAAATGTTCAGAGAGCACCGATAAGAACGAATCGCAGGGTTGTATACAAAAGTATGAAAAACTCATTTCCTTATCTATATTATATTAAACACATTTTTTGTTTAATATAAAATAAGACTAAAATTTTAAGCAATACAAACATATCTACGTATTAAGAATCAAAAGTGGGAATGAGTTAAAACACAATCAAATTAACTCGATCCAATGGCACCAGTAGTTTCTGAAACTTATAAAAGCTTAAACTTTTGTTGAAAACAGTACATGTCAAAAATTACATCAACTTTTATGTACACCTTAGAAAAAATTTTTACAAAAATTATTCGTTACTATAGATATAGATTTAAAAACCCGTTTGAATTGAAGAGAAAATTCTTTGGAAAATTAACATGACTTGTGATGACTTCAAATTTTAATAATTTATTATTATTTTAGGTCCATGGGTCCATAAATAAAAATATGTATAATTTAAAAATTGTTTAAACACATAATACATACACATATTATGCACGGAGATAAAATATGCAGGACATCACTGCTTGAATGTTCTTTGTTGGATTAAGAATTGAAATCATTTGACATTTAACATGAATACACCACGAACGTTTTTACCAGACAAACTTTTACTTACAAACTTAAATTATTACGTCTCAGTTACAAAAACAAACTAGAAATGCAGTTTTATTCCGTTGGTTGGCTTTAACCCATAATGTGTGTCGTCATCAATATCAACCCCAAACGACTACAAAAATGCAAGGCACATTTTTTTTCAATTTGAAATGTAATTATATTACAAGAATATTTACAATCCGAAAACAAAAAGAATTCCTTCAGAAAATAATGTCCGCCTTCTTCAAGTATGAAAAACTACTTTCCGACATCAAAGTGAAACACCCTGCGGCAGAATCAAAATACAACAACCAAAACGGAAACTGGAAATGCAGAAACTATTCATTCATGCAATGAGGCTCTCTTACCAAACTCACACACTCACACAAATTTGCAACCATCCATCGATACACGTGCCGAGTTTGGTCATTTCATCTACACATGTTGGATTTTGAGTTTAATTAACCCTGAACTTGACTATGATTTGCAAGCTACAAGGCAGACAGCCAGTCCGATGCATTTCAATGGCGAAAATAGGAAATAAAAAAACAAAATAATTGCACAGCAACAAGAATGGTTGGTTATTCCTCTCCTATAGACCAAAAAGTGCTTTAACTTGTGGTTATTTGAAAGCAACAAACTGAATAAAATTAAAAAACAAATTTTAAATTACTATACAACTACTTGGCTTAAATAACAAAACTAAACTATTAATTTCTGCTTTCTCTGTAGTTGTGATAATCATCGATTTTTGTTTGTTTTTGTTTTCACTGAAGTGACCCACAACGTTAATTTAAAAAACAATGAAAGCACAAAGTAGATGGAAAAGTTATCACAAAGCGAAATCGGAATATTGTTGGTATGTATGTACATGTGTGCATGTGTTTTTGTAACCAAGTGAATTGTTTCAATGAAATGGAAAGGGGATGTTTTGTTTGTTTTCTACAATTTTGGAAGGATATAATAAAGTTTTTATAATATGCAATTTAATAAATATCAAAAAGGTGAGATTCCTTCTGTGAAATGTCAAGAGGGGTTTTCAAATGTTCGCACTGCAAATAAGAACAACTACAACTACAACAGCTTCAAGAACATTTAGAAGAGACAAAGATTTTATGTGATGATATTCCCTTGATGATGAATACATAAGGAAGTGGTACTAATACAAAAAATCAGAGGTCGTAAAGCACAAGTAGGGAATGCCGATATAAGTCCAGGAATCAAGCAACGAGTCAACAAAACAACACTGTGAAACTATCAAAAAGCAATGACCCGGAAAGACTTTGCAACCGATAGTTAATTATAAATAAAGCAAGAAAACAGCAATTCGGCTTGGGTCCAGAAACATGATTGCAGTTACTATAGTTGAAGATAAGTTCTTTCTATTACTTTTTTCTTACCGGGTTTTCTCGAGCTTGAATCTGATCTTATGTGTTGCTAAGCAGTTTGATTGAATAATTTTGTTTATTGCGAATTTGCCAAATGCATGAATGAATGTATGCAATTAAAAAAAGTTTATGTAAAAATTGTATTGCAAACTCAAGCGCCATGCTTGTCAAAAAAAATTGATCAAATTGGCACCCAGCCGCAGGACAATGAACTTAACTGACTTAAGAAAATAAACTAAAATTAAGAAAATAGTTTCAACAGATTATGTCATTTATTGCATAAGTATGTCTCTGACTTCACAACTTGACACAATTATGAAACAAATAATAACGAAATCAAATAAATTTTTGGTAATAAAAAAACATGTAAATATTTTCGAAGGACATGTGAACAATTGATTACAACAAACCATATGAAAATACGAAGTCAGCAGACTTTACCCATCATCGAATCGTTGGCTGCATTTCAGCAACTTTAAATTGAGGGCCAAGTGCGAGGGCAAATTTGTACGGAAGAATTCATAAGTATACTATAAAAAGAGTAACTCAATGGCTCTAAACATTTACGCCTTTTGACAAAAAATATATGTACATACATACATACCAAGAGCTGGCAAGCCGAAAAGGGTGTTAAACTGACAGCGAGAGAAAATGGTTTTACAACAATAAGCACACAAACACTTGTGCGGATTGCAGAAAAGAAAAGCTCAAACATGAAATGTAAATGATTTTTAAATAATAGCAAATCAAATAGGAAGAGGAATACAAATTCAAGCAGTTGTTGGGAGTAAAAATTACTTTTATTTTACTTGCAAAAAGCGGCAGTTTACGAAGTGCTGCCAAATACAATTTTATTTATCAAGAAAAAAATTAACGCAATGTGGTTTAACCTCGGTTAACGTAATAGAAGTTACGGTGTTTGCTGTTACTGAAGTTGCTGCAAAGACCCAGTATTAAATTTCTATGACAATTTTCGGCTAAAGAGTTCATAATAAACCAAACAAAAGGTTAGTTAAAAAACAGTTTTTTGCTCTTCAGAATATTAACCGGTGACCATTGACATTAACTATTTCGAATTAAGAATTGCATAAGTGCCTTGGAAATAACTTAATCTCTATATGAGTTTAATCAAAATTAGCCATTTTCCCGTCCACTTGAATAAACTGCAAAGAAAAAGGGAAAAATTAGCTACAACCTATTTAATGCCTTTGCATTAAGTTACTGATAACTACATACATACATATGTGTATGACAATTATTAACCCGATAGTTAGAAGCCTGTCTGTCCAGCTAGATAAATATTCTTTTTCTTTTTGTCCATATGTTTTTTGTCTTCCCAAACAATGTGCTTTTGTGTTGACATTCCCAATTACTATTTGCACTCGCTTTGCAGACGGTAGTTAAACGGAAAGAGGGTAGACAAATCTCTTTAAGTGTCAAAATATTGGAGCATGCGCCTTTAAGATGCCGTTGTAGGCAAAAGCTTTTCTTACGTCTTGTCATTATATTTTATTTACATTGTTTTCCTAATATTTTCTTTACTCATCTATCTTACATTATTTTATCTTTTTAACTAATCGAACACTTTTATTGTAATGTTTTTTTAAAGGGATTTCTTAGAGGAAGGAAAAAGGGACACGTAAAAGCCCCTGTATTGAAATGTTTTGAGTACATATAATTAAATTTAGTTTTATGAAAGTAAAAATTTGTGAATTATAGCCCACTATTTCCGGTATTCTATATAATATATTTTAATTAATTACTGCCGGATTATATAACAAAATTGTAACAAATTGCTCGCTCCCCTTCCTGTAGCATGGAAAATATTTGCTATCCAACTTGTGAAAATCAATTATTTTATGCTGAAACACTTAATAGAAGTACTTATGTTTGGATGTACATACATAAATACATACATATGTATATAATTTTAACTTATATACGAATATGTACATATACTTTACTTTTTGTTGTTGTTGCTATACCCCCACATAAAATATGTTCGAAATGGGTAGCTATTACCAAATCACTTCATATTTATGTACCCAAATATCGTTCAAAAATATATACACACTGGTACATACATGTATTGTGTGTAAGACACATTAAAAAATTTACCTCTTTTTATTTGTTCTTGGTTCTCTAAGCAATAAAAATTATGTAAAATATTTTCAATAACCTTTAAAATTCTGCCATATTTAACAACTTATTAAAACTTTAGTTTTTTCTTTTATACACTTTCACAATTGTTCCATAAATTTTTGCACAATAGATATACTAAACATTTTTTTCTTCTACTATTACAAGCTTTACTTTATTATAGATGTAGATTTTGTTTAGATTAATTTATATTTTTATCCAATAAACGCGTTGTTTAAAGAGATCTTTTAAGCACATTTGCATTCTGCAACAAACTTGCTGTTTTCATGAAAACAGCAAATAATTTTATGTTGTTTTTATGGAAATTTAAAAATACATTTTCAAAGAATTTTCGCGCTGCCATTTCTTGTTTAGACGTCTGTAACGATGACTGAATTTTTCTGTACTGATGAAAAGTATTTTTCTTGTCTCTACCATCAGCACAGTCTGGTCAAAAGCTTTTGGTGCTCAAAGGATTCTTTGCAGATGTTTTTCGATAACAAACCTACATACATAGAATATGTATGCATGTATGTAATTTTTGCTAGGATAATCATGTCGAATCTGTAAGCTTTTCGAAATTGAGCTTTTGCCAAAGGAAAACCGGTTTTTAAGGTTTACGGTACGGTTGTAATGGGAAAAACCACATTATGGGAAACGAACGTTTTGATTTGAAAAGTCTTCATGATATGATAAACGTACAAATGTATCTACATTAGTATGTTGTCCAAAAGCTGACTGCATTAAACAATATCATCGAATCGAGTGCCAGTAGTAACATTTTTTCTTTTTTCGAAAACCAAATTGCCGATTGAATTCCATTTAGGCGCGAAATTAGATTCTGTAACGTGATTAGATATGACATTTCAAATACTACAAAGCCATATAAAACACATTAATAAAATAAACTGTAAGCTTCATTAAACTGCGATTCTTTTACTTATTTATTAATGATTTGTTTTGTGGATTTTGTTCTCGAAAAGAAATTCGCGTTTTACAACCCTGAAATTTCATGATCACATATTATTGCAATATTAAACTCACAACTTCTAGTACTTTTCAATGACATATGGAACCGTTATCCGTTATATTAATTAAGAGGAGAGATAATACTAAGCTGTAATTAAATATTGGAGCAAAAATACAAATAAGTCTGCGGCCTGTTTGCAAACTGTGTCTTAACTATTCTGCAAATTGTAGTGTTTTCGATTTCAGTTCAAATGAAAACGAATTGATTTTTATTGAAATTTCTGTTAGTTGTCGCGTCGTAATTGTTTTTTTTTTTTTTGCTTAATGTTTAATTATGGACGGCAGAGCTTCTGTATTATTTGTCGTAACAATACCCACAGCAGCTGAAGAAGAACGCCTTAAACGTGAGTTTCTGGCGAAAAAATTTGACTTGATAAAATCGGAACAGGGAGAATTTACACCAATTAGTAATGCTACGGTCCCATTAAAAGTTGGCAGTAATAAAACAACAACAAGCGCGGCAACTTTGTATACAACACCAACAGCATTTGGAGAAAATTATACTTCTAGAAATGAAGGTCCAGTTATGAATGACAATGCAGATGTCATAAGCACACCCACTGCGAATGTTGATTCTTCGATGGCAGAGAGTGCCAATGGTGAAGTTAATACTGATTTGCATTCTATCCAATATACTACATTTCCTAAACGCCGAAAGCTGAGTCAAAGAACAGATACTGTGGAACAATTATCAGATGTTACAAGGACACAGCAAGATGGCAGTCTGAAAGATATTGCCGTCAATACAACAGTTTGTGTTTTTTAGTTTTGTTTTAAGTTCTTTTTAAATTATTTTCAAAGTTACAGATGGGTTTAGCGCCTGCACATAAGTCCCCGGAAAGTTTGAAAGATATTTTGATTTTGAATAAAAGAAAAATAATGAAAAAGAACGACAAATACGTCGATTTGGAACTAGAAGAGCATATATGTATGGAAGCTGTACTAAAAGAAATTTTAAGAAAATTTCATATACAAGGTGCCACATGGATTGAAAACGTTGAAGGCGTAATGTATCAGGTAATAATACATATGTATGTAGCTCTCCAAGTTTGGTATAAACAAATCATCTTCTCAAGTAATGTGCCAAAAATATTAGTTTCATTTCACACAAGGAAAAAAAAAGATTGTGATTTTTCATTGACTTCTTTATACTTTCTATGCCGTTCACACAGCAGAGAACAAGTGAAACCGAAAAGTAAGAGATTTGCACAAAAATGTGTACATATTTACATACATATATCTATATATGTATGTACAAATATCTCTTTTTTGGTATTAATACTTGCTTTGCGATCTTATTTGCAAACCCAAAAATGTATTGACTTAAAAGAACACGTAAATTGGGAAACATACAAAAAGAGACAGGACTATAATTGTGCTGCCAGTGCTTAGTTTTCCGATGCCAGTACGACCAGCGTAGTTAGCTATTTATGTATATCCAAAGGAGACTAAACCCGAAAAATCACAACGTTGACGAATATTTGTAATCAAAATTGAGAAATAGTTGGAAGCAAACAATATAAAATCAAAATTTATAAATATTTATTTACAGATCTTTTTCACTGTAGAATTTAACGAAACTTATGAACAAATATTATTTAATTTGAACGAATGGGGCATCGGAGATCGAGAAGGCTCTACAGTGTCTGTCATGAATTGTATAACATCAAAAACTTATGCTGCACAGGCTGTTGATAGCGAAATGGGAAATGACTTTTGCACAGAGTGAGTTGAAATCGTTAAGAAATATGTACGTATGTAAGTTTTTACACCAGTAGTGCTTAAAATTCATACAAACATATATACATGTATAATAAACGCAAAATATAATTAACTTGTTCTTTAGAAATAAATTGTCTCAAAAACAAAGCGCTTGGGAGCGTTTTATGAATACGGTTCGAAGTCGTTTAAATGTTGCGAACATAATACGAGATGTACGCCAAGATGCCGCAATAACATTTGATTTTGTCGTACTATTAGTGTCCGCAGCGTAAGTATTTTAAATTCACCAGGCTGGAAGTTTGTGTTTATTTAGCTGCAATATTTTCTAAAGCAAACCTTATAGTAACGCATATAAGGAAATTATTTCAAAAGGACTTGCTTCATAGTGTTCTTTATAAACTTACCGCAATTAAAACTCTTTTATAGAATTTTGGCTTCTTTTGGTTTGGTGGAAAACAGTACAATCTTTCTAGCATCCAGCATGTTAATTTCTCCGTTAATGGGACCAATCATTGCGGCGATTTTTGGCACAGTCATTAAGGACCATTCTCTGCGTCGACTGGGACTTAAGAATGAACTTTTGGGTATATTGATGGCGGTATTTGTCGGTTTTCTTTTCGGCATGGTGGTTTGCACCACTGATGAGCGCTATAGCATTGGGGATGGTCTAACCGAAGAAATGTTGGCGCGCTGTGAATTACATTCTCTCATAGTAGGCGTATTTACAGCCATTCCTTCGGGAGCAGCGGCAGCTATTGGTATCCTAGGTGGCAATATTGGCTCTTTAGTGGGTGTAGCAATATCGGCCTCGTTGCTTCCACCTGCTGTTAATTCGGTAAATTCAAACAAAAAAGTAATTAGTGCATGACCTAAACAGTTCTCTATAAATTATGAATTAAAGTTGACTTACCGTGAATGTTGAAAACAAAAAACCGAGAAATTTTCAGCATACATTTTTGTATCGTTAAATAATTATTATAAATTGAATCTAGCGTCCTATTACATGAATACTTTGGGCTGGAAAGATTCATTTATTTTAAATTGATATTATTTTATTAATGAAATAAAATGACCATTTTAGGGTCTGCTTTGGGCTTTGGCTTTGATTTATAAATTTTTTGAAAAAGATGAATCCCGCTACAATAGTGTTGTGAAAAGCACAATCTATTCGAAGAATCAAGCAACCGAATTGGCTATTTTGGGCACAGTTAGCATGTGTTTAACCATTTCTAACATAATTTGCATTTACATCATGGGTATATTGGTGTTGAAAGTAAAAGAAATAGCACCGGTGATATCGCTTAATAATAGCGATTTTTGGAAGCATGATATAAAAATTGCACGAGATCTTAATCGCCATGGTCTCGATACAGACACTGCTATAATCGACGAATTTGCGAACTTGCCGAAGGAGGATCAGAGAGCTTTAGGTATAAGCTGTGATTTTTTGCGGAATATACACACGGACGACTCTTTATATCAAAATACTTGGTCTCCAATTGATGGACGACATCCATTTGAAACCACTTATGAACAAAAATGTGATAACTATTCCACTGTACACCGTCTAGATAAATTGTATTCGACAATAACACGACAACATACTTTAAAGGAAAAAAGGTAAAAAAAGTATTTAATACAAAACGTTTAACAGTTATGAAATTCATTTAAAGGTACAAATTTTTGTCTCGCCGCCATACAGGACATTTAACGGACTTTGGCACTTCCTACAAAGTTCTGAGTGAAAATGTAAGTAAAAATTATTTATTTAAGGTTTTTTCATTCATAAGCCGCGTTTGAAACTTCATTTTAGATGCCACGTTGTTCTACCATGCCTTCTAAAGTAGTGTGTCCTGCCATAAATATAGCTACGGCAGATAAAACTGTTACATCCAACATAAACGCTGTTATATCTAAAAGCTCACCTACTAACGGTACACCTACTAGTACTGTAGATGAACGTAAAAGACGGTTTATTGTTACACCAGCAGAAGAAGATCCCTTACACCACCATACATATGCCCATTCTAAAGTTGCAGATATTTAAATTATTTTTTTATAAATACATACTATGTACCTACATATATAAGTTTTGCTAAGCCAATGCTAAAAGATGTTTATAAATTATTTGATAAAACCGTTTTAAAGCTATTACGTCTTACACACAGCGATTCATACATCTGTTCCATGTACGGCTTAATTGGAAACATTTTTGTCAGCTTGGAAAATTTATTTTCAAAGAAGATTTATGCAAGCAGTTGCATTAATTAAAAAGTAATTACAGACGTTATAATTCAATGGAGATGCCATCCGCTTTAATACGTTCAATGCAGCGAAAAACCTCGATACAGTTTGGAAGCTACTGAATTTGCCTTTTTAAAAACACTGTTGTTTAACAAAAACGAAATTGTTCTATTGAATAATCAATTTGTTATAAATTTCATAGTGAATTCAAAATGTTAAGAAATTGTTATCTGTATGAAAACAACGTTGTTGTTGAAATATATACATATGTATGAACAATATATTAAAAAGTATGCAAGATGACAAATAAATAATTTATGTGAATCATGTAAAAATCGCCTTTTTAGCAGCACTGATACAAAATATTTTACAGGTGTTACAATAACGTGAGCTGGATTTATTTTCAAAGTTTTATAAATCTTTTGTTGATAAGATTTTTTCGTTGCTTAAGTAAAATGGACGTTGATAAAGAAGATTCAAAAGTAAGCGTGTATATTTTAATGTTTTTTTTTAATCTAATATCGTTGCTTTGCAGGTGCACATAAATAAACCTATAAACAGAATAGTTTGCGAACGATCTGCTGAAATTGTATCTGGAGGGAATGTTTTTTATAATCCTGTACAGGAATTTAACCGAGATCTAAGTATTTCAGTTTTAAATGTATTCTTTAAACGCTTGCTTAAAGAACGACAAGAAAAGGCTTTAAAAAAGGCGGAAAAAGACGGCAATACTTGTATGGAATCAACTAAAGAGGATGATTACGTTTATGGAACAAAATATGAAGACGGTTTAAGGATATTGGAAGCTCTTTCTGCTACAGGATTGCGTAGCATACGGTATGCTAAGGAAGTGGCAGGAATCAAGGAAATAGTGGCGAATGATTTATCAAAACAAGCAGTTGAGGCCATTAAAGAGAACATCAAACACAATCAAGTGGAACACTTAATAGAGCCAAGCCACGCTGACGCCATGTAGGTATTGTTATACTCATGTATGAGGCTTGTAATAATTGAATTTTTCATTTGAAGGACTCTTATGTACTTGTCCACTTCAAATGACAAACAGTTTGATTGTATAGATTTAGATCCCTATGGTTGTCCTAACCGTTTTCTCGATGGTGCCATACAATCTTTGAAAGACGGTGGTTTGCTACTGGTCACTGCCACTGATATGTCAGTTTTGGCGGGAAACGTGCCCGAAGCTTGCTATGTAAAATATGGCTCGGTACCATTGCGTATGAAATCGTGCCACGAAATGGCTTTGCGTATTTTATTACATTGCATTGAAACGCATGCCAATAGTTATGGCAAATACATTGTACCTTTGCTAAGTATATCTGCTGACTTTTATGTTCGACTTTTCGTGCGAGTTTTTAGCAGCCAAGCAATGTGTAAATTTAGCATGAGTAAGCAATCTATGATTTACCAATGTTGTGGTTGTGACACTTATACTCTTTATCCTTTGGGAAACGTCAAGCCCAACCCTACGCCTTCAAATCCAAGTAAAATTAAATTTGGTATTCCTACAGGGCCGCCCGTGGGCATGAGCTGTGAACATTGCGGCCAAAAACATCATGTAAGCTGGTAGTTGCAGATTTTAAAACTTCTTTTTAATTTTTTATTTTAGTTGGGTGGTCCAATTTGGTCCGATCCCATACACGACAAGACATTCGTACAAGAATTGCTGGAAGCTATTAAAGGAACACCGCTATGCGAACTGGGAACACAGAGACGTATGACAGGAATGTTGACCGTAGTGCACGAAGAGTTAGAGGATGTACCACTATACTATTCTCTAGATAAACTTTGTTCTGTTTTAAAATTGGAAATTGTTCCAATATTGAAATTCCGCTCCGCTTTACTGAATGCCGGTTACAAAGTGTCATTTTCACATGCCTACAAAAATTCTATTAAAACAAATGCCTCTGCTTCTGTATTATGGGATATTTTAAGATGCTGGAATAAACGCCACCCTGTTAAGGAAGATCGCATGGTAGAAGGAAACCCTATCAAGTCTATACTGGGCAAAGAATGTTCACAAGATTATAATTTCGATAACATACACGTGGACGCTAACCCTAAAAGTAGAAAGCTGTCTTTGTCTAGATTTCAAGCAAACCCAACTGCACACTGGGGTCCCGGCACAAGAGCAACAATAATGTATGTTGACTTTTTTAACTTTACTTGCTATAAATTTATAAACTTTTGTCCTTGCAGGATAGGGGAGGAAAAGGTAGCGAAAAGTTATCGCAATCAAAATAAGAAACAAAAACTACAGAATCCAATGACTACAAAGGAACAACAAGACAGCATTTTATAATAAACTGTACTTGCTAAAAAAGTTTTTTTATCTGTTTAATTTAATTTTAAGAGATTTCATGTTATGAGAATTTCGAGTGTTCCGTAACAAATGAATTTAAATGAAGTTGGCATTGAGCGGATGAATCTAATAATAAAAAAAAACAACTTACTTGCAAAAATTAAAAAAGTCAAGTTTTATTCACTTCAAATATTATTTTTATTGTTGAAACATAAAGAAGGCTTAAAATCCAGTCTTTAAAGCTGAAAAAAATGAATTAATTGAAGATTCCATAATTACTTACAAATAATCCAAAAAAATCAAGTAGCTTTATTCAGAGTCCAAATTTAATTACATGCTCCAAGATGTGATAGATGATTTTCCCGTATTCCTCATAAACCTGTGCTATATTAATGTTTTGTGACAAAAAAATAAAACTCGGAAACCAACTGCTACTAAACACCAATCAACCAGACAGCGAACAAAAATTGCATGTTTTTTCTAGGGTCTCGTTGAAGAAAAGCAGTAAAAACTTTAATAAAACTGGAAACCTGCATTAGTTATAGTGAACGTTGAATACAGCAAATTCTAGCTACGATCAAAAATAGACCACAACTTCCGACACCACGATCCCATAATAGCAACACCACTACCCCTGCTTAGCTGCGCTCTGTACAGTACGATGGAACGCACGAAAAATGTTCATTTCTATAGAAAAATATGTTTTGGACGGCTTGTGTTGTATGTAATGGAATAAGATAAAGAATGATGCTTTTGATAAAACTACACCGAAAACTGTTGACTACTTCTGCACCGAATGCTGCTTTTAAAGTTGAAGACGTTATTTGAAAAATTAGCAAAAATGTAATAAACTTATTAGAAACATTTTTACCAAAAAGTGTTTATGAGTAGATAGATTAATGAAACATATAAACAAGTTGCAGCAGACAACATGATCAGCAACCGCTTTAGAAGATCTAACAGCTTTTGATGCTAACGAGCAACAACAGCAGCCACACCAGCAACAACACTGCGCTGCTTTAGAGAATTGGTTTTTTCTCAAAACAGGTCTTAGCAGCTCGGTTGTACACAGCTCACTTACTCTGCATCATTTACATTAACTTTATAGACTGGTTAATTTTTTTAATATTCTTTCATCCCTCCTGACTGCGTTCCGCTTAAAAAACCAGCCAACAAACCGCTTTAATGCCTGCATATATATAAAATGATTTAAATTAATTTTTGAATTTTAACATTAAAAAAATAGAAAATCAGCAAAAATAAAAGTGAAAGTAGAATATGAAAAAAAAAATATATTAAAATAAACTTTTGCTTGGTTAACCTGTCGTTTTCATTAATAATCCTAACTAGACATTTCCTTGTAGTTTCCGACAAAAACTAATTGGAATTTGTGTTTATCCTTTAAATTTTATTCATTACATTTAAATGGGGTTTTAAAATGACGACTACTAAATACTTTTATTTCAAATTACGTTAATTGTAATTAAAATGTTACATCTGTGCTAAAGATGTTTTGGTTCATACATAATTTGTAATGCCAATGCATTAGCAAAGAAAGCTTGTGTAAACTTTAGTTTCTCTGTGATATTTTGAGGAGTTGTTATTTTTAATATGGAAAAATAAGCTTGTTTTTCTTCACTGTAGTTAATATTGATATCTTAAAATAAAATTAAAGAATGTTGAATTAGAGGATATGTTTGAATCATCTCTAAACATCTTTTTCATGATTTTGTTAATAAAAACAATTTCTATGTTTTTGAATTTTAAACTGTTTGTGTAGACGTAGTGAAATAAAAGTATGATATATGTATATCATTAAGAATTGTTATATACCTGCTGATAAGTCAGCAACGTAATATTAGTAATAAGTATAAAATACGTGTCCCCAAAATCCATTTAGCGTAAAGATTCAATAGAAACCTAACAAAAACATCAAAATAAATAAATTTTCTTAGGTGCATATTCCTCATGTTAATTACCTTTTTCATCAAATTTTTGATTTTAAGATCTACTGCGACTACGTGAGACACTTCGGCCTCTATCTGCGCCACCACCCCCACCACTTACAGTGCCCAGAGCATTTCGACTGCCACTGCGACTTAGGGAGCGTCTGACAGGACTGCGAGAAAATTTGTTACGTCTGACGGGCGAACGACTTTGAGGAGAACGCGAGCGAGAGTAAGAACGACGGCGTGGGCTACGAGAACGACGACGCACAGGAGAACGAGAACGTCGGCGTCCCCCACCACCGCGCCGATTGTTGTTACGCCTGTTGTTGTTTGATGGTGAAGTAGGTCTTCCATAGCGTGCCATTTGTACACGCAACTCCCTTCCATCTAGTTTACGACCATCCATAGCCTCAAGAGCCTCTTCAGCATCACGTTTGTCATAAAATCTAAAGAAAAACATTTAACACCGAATCTCTTTCAGTAAAATTCCTTTCATTGCAGCATAAAAAAAAAAAGATAATCGCCCAGTAATATTGTAAAAAGAATGTAGATTTCGTACGTATGTCGCCTAGTAAAATTGCGTAGGCAACTGTTGCAAATTAAAAACAAATTTATCTAGCAATTATTTTCTGCACCTTCAAGTATATTTACATAAGGCGATTTTTTCTACAAATAATTGCATATTTAAGTACAAGTTTTCATAAAACTATTTCAAATTTATTGGAAACTTCATTATCTTTTATGAAACAAAATCTAACTCTTTCCAGCCACTATTTTTTCAATTATTATTTATGAGAAATAAGAGAAAACTGCTTATGATTTATCAAATATTATTTAAAAAATTTTGAAAGGTGTGGAAAATCTGGAGAAATTCACACAATTTTGCAAAACACAAACATTTTTTGATATGCATACATTGTAACACACATACATACATATGTATGTATATACAATGAATTTTAGTACTGTACTATAGTCATACGCACTTACCTAACAAACGCAAAGCCACGACTTTCACGGGTATAACGATCGCGTGGGATGTAGATATCTCCAACATCACCGCAACGCTCAAAAACACGGCGCAAATCTTCTGGCGTTGTACGATATGTTAAATTATCTACCTGTAAGAATAAAATATCGTTTTTATCGACAATTCTAAAACGTACGCCATTCACAAAATAGCAAGTAAACTATACCTTAAGGGATATCATTCCTTCAATTCGTGGCGGAGGCCGACCGCTGTTATTGTTGTTATTATTGTTCATTCTTCGGTTATTCATTTTGATGCCTTTTTTTTTAATACGGAAAGCAAGTAAATTATCTCGTGGCTACTTTTCAGTCACTTTTAATTGTAAATATGGCGGATAGTTGATACAAATGAGTACTATACGAAAATCACACACAAATGGATGATTTAAATATGTAGTTGCCAGCCGATAAAACTTTTCTGATGGCAGCACATTATTAAAGGATTGCCTATATACTTGTTTTTCGTTATGGATTTTTAAATAAGAAAGCGAAAGAAAAATGTGTATCAAGGTGAATAAAAAATTAAATTTTTTAAAAAATTATATATAGTAATATATGTATACAAAACATTTAGGAATATCCTTTATACGTTGTGCATAATTTATATATTTCTTCATGTCAGGAACGAAAATTTTGCATTTTTCGAGTTGTTTTTTTTGACAATTCATATGATTTTATATAATTGTACGTGATCAATACAAGTTTTTGGATATTTAATTTTTACAAGTAGTTTAATTTTTACAAGTAGAAGTAGTGATCACCCTGAAAGGAAAGATATGACCGTGTAATAGCAGCATACACACCGGATAAATGCTTAGTTTTGGAATAAATAAATATCACTTATTGGCAACGCCATAACATATAAACATATTGTAATATTATTTTTCTTTCACCTGAATGTTTTATTAGGATATACAATAATATCATGTCTGCTTTTCTGTTACTCTTTTATTCTAAATTCTTTAGCTTGGCATTACTACTTACGTTTTCATAGAAATTTGTTTGACAGTAGGACTTATCGCAGCAAGAAACTATCGTATATATTCTTACGGTGTGGCTGAATATTATATTATCTGCGTGGCCATTTTAAGTGATTGAAAAACGAGTCGTTGTGGTTAATTTTTTAAATTGTGTTCAATATTTTTTAATACAATCGGAAGAAACAGTGATTCGTTTGTCTAACACCTCTGGCTTTTAGTTGTATTTAAATTTTTTTTATTAAGTTTTGACAATATTTGTCACAATATGTCTTAAGTACGGTAGGAATTCCTTTGTCGTCAAACTAGTGAAAAACGTGATTTTCGTGAAACGAGACAAGAAAAAGAAAGCGTAAAAATATACGTATGTACATACACACAAGTTTACAAGCAAGGTGGTAATGTAAATCCTGACTAGAGGTGTGTTAAAATATTTTGCAATAAAGATCAGAGAACATTAGAGGTACTATTTTAAAGGGAAAGTGACCATCTGTATCTAATTTGAACAAAGAAAACATTGGTTGAGGGTGAGAATCATTAAAAGTATATCGAAGGTTACCCGGATTGAAAAAAAACAGAAGAAAAAATAGCAGAGTTGCGTGTGTGCGTGTTTTGAAAAGTAAGTCGACAAATAAAATAAATTTAAGAAATTTCACAATGGCTCAGGATAATGCGGAAATGTCCACAAAATTCTCCACATTAAATGTAAACGCCGCTGAGTTTGTACCAAGTTTTACTAGTTTCAGTGCTGCTGCTAGTACTGCTACAAATACTGACAACACACCGGCAGCAGCAATTGTACCCATGGAAACAACCAGCTTGCCAGCTTCTACAAGCGGCACTCCTGCCACTACACCTAATTCGGACGCATCCGGTTCAGGTTCCACAAACGTTCTCAATCAAACTGATGTACCGCCAGCCGAATCACCTATGCAAACGTCACCCATAAAGACTGCGGCCACTTCTGCACCTGTAGAAAATATCAACACAGCCGATAAAATTGCAGCCAACAACGGTAATGGTAAATAGCAAAAAACTAATTTTCTATATTTTCAAAAATTTTAAATGCACGCACAACTGACGTCATGACATGTTTATATACACGTATGTAAACAGTGAGCACCTTCGTATGGATTGGTATAGTTTTTCTTGCTCTTGTTGGTTTTATTGTTGTGGTCATTAACCATTTGCTGTATTCTTTACTATTTAAGGAGTGAGTGTTAGCTTTTCTTTTAATATTTGTTGTATTTTCTTCTATTTTTAATACAAATCTAACCTTAAATTTTCTATGGGGCGGTTTCGTTATTATTAAAATATTTTTAAGCAAATAAAAAAAGCTAAATTAATATTAAACAATTTGCCAGATAGTATTCGAATTTACTGTCCTTTTATTTAGTATATTGCTTTGAATCAATGTATACTTGATCTACTTTATTCATTAGTAGATATGTTTTCGTTTCGTTTTTATATATTTTTTTACTACCTAACGATACATACATATGTATGTATGCAAGTATTTGTTTTTCTTTTTTGAGGCTGTTGACACGTTACCTATTTGCGAGCTTGTTTTGCAGTTAACATTATTCAAACGTATTAATAACTATTCTGGTTGATTAATTCATTATGAGCATGTATTCAATAAAATGTTGGTATTTATGTTCATATGTACGTGTGGAGGTACTATAAAAAATTATGTAGATATGTATGTAACTATGTGTGAAGACAAATTTTAAAATTGTTAGTCCCGCCATGAACCTGATATGTGTAACGGGTTTAGGTACAGTGCGACCATGATGAACCGTATTGGTGGGGAACCGAAGCATTTTGGATAATCGATTTTTGATACTGATATTATTATGAGCAGTAAAACTTAGGACATTATATTCTTAAAATGTTGCTCACAGTATAGGTACATGTATGTTAACTGCTACACTAACATATTCACTGTATTCCCTAGGCCTTAAACTTATCTAAACCAATAATTTTGTTCACTGCTATTCTGGCAAATTAAACCATGCTCGGTCCATGTGTTCTCTTACATTCTCTTCACAAATTGCCAATGGACATGACTATTATTATTTCTTTTTTTTATCTAAATATTGGCCAAAATAAAAAAGAAATATTAAGTGCATTCTCAATAATATTTATGTTAATCAAATGGCAATAACCATTGTCATGCAAATACTAAAATATTAACTTTATTTTAGTCTGAATCATATAAATGATGAATAAAATAGAAGAATATTTCCAATAAAATTATACTAGATGATATAAGAGAGCACACCAACACCAAAATATTTCTTATGAAAGAATAACACCTAAGAAAACGTATGTATGTACATACATACATATATAAACGAATGCCATTCATACTGCTTCCACTTTTAAGCAGAGTTAAGCAGTTTTAACCAGTTTGCATTTTGCAAAAAGAAAAAAAAGAGAAAAATAGCAAATAATCTTCAACGTTGAATGAAAACAAAAATACCATCAAGTAAATCCAATAGCATTGTTTTACTTTATTATGTTATGCCAAGTGAGTAGGTATAAGTTTTTGTTACCATGATAATTCAAACATTAAAATGTGCTTTAAGTATTGCATACAATGAAATTGTTAACTGTACAAATGTATTAATTTGTTGTGTGCACAGACATCTTACGTATGCAAAATTTATTTATGATTATCAACAAAGTTTATGGAGTTTGACTTTGATAGATATAATTTTTCTTAATTAGTTTCTGGCAATAAGTCTGTTGTTAAAATTTTCAATTGCCAAATTTTTGGAATGTTTGGTTAACTTGAAAGTTATTGGATTCGAATAGTACTGCGTGCTGTTGTTCGTGATCGCTCAAAATAAATTTTATTCGATACAAATTGCAGCGAGCATGAGATTAGTTGTTTTCCTTCTTCCAGTTTGCAAAAACTAACATTTTGTTTATATTTTTCATTAAATTTGTAGAAAATGATCCAGTGGATAGTTGGGATGTTGAAGACGATCCCGTTATAACTCCCGATGATGACGACATTGACGACAATGACGATACAGAAGGTGAGGCTACACCTAAAGTTTCTAAAAAGAAATTGCCAAAAGTTGAAGAATCACGAAGCAAAAAGGAGCACGTAAACGTTGTCTTCATTGGTCATGTTGGTAAGAAATATTGTATGAATTAAAGGAAATTTACTCATTTTATGAAAAATTTCTCAATTTTTGATATTTAAGATGCTGGCAAATCAACAATTGGTGGTCAAATTATGGCTCTTACCGGCATGGTAGACAAACGTACTTTAGAAAAATATGAACGCGAAGCCAGAGAAAAATCTCGTGAAAGCTGGTATCTCTCGTGGGCATTGGACACAAATCAAGAAGAACGTGACAAAGGCAAAACCGTAGAGGTGGGTCGTGCCTATTTCGAAACAGAACGTAAGCATTTTACCATTTTGGATGCGCCCGGTCACAAAAGTTTTGTGCCCAATATGATTGGCGGTGCTGCTCAGGCAGACTTGGCAGTTTTAGTTATTTCGGCGAGAAAAGGTGAATTCGAGACTGGGTTCGACCGGGGTGGGCAGACACGTGAACATGCTATGTTGGCAAAAACAGCCGGTGTCAAACATTTGGTAGTGCTGGTCAATAAAATGGATGACCCCACAGTCAATTGGGATGAGGCACGATACAACGAATGCAAAGACAAGATCCTTCCTTACCTCAAGAAATTAGGTTTTAATCCAGCCAAGGACTTAACCTTTATGCCATGCTCAGGCTTAAGCGGAAGTGGCTTACGCGATCCATTACCAACCTCACTCTGTTCTTGGTACACTGGTCTGGCCTTTATTCCCTTTATCGATTTGTTGCCTTCACTTAATCGTAAAGCTGATGGTCCTTTCATTATGCCAATTGTGGACAAATACAAGGACATGGGTACAGTTGTAATGGGAAAAGTTGAATCAGGATGTGCGCGAAAAGGCCAGAACTTGTTAGTGATGCCCAACAGAGTAAGTAAAAGTAATAAATAAGCTTCAAGTATGTCATAAATAATTTTCAATTGTTTAGACACAAGTTGCTGTCGATCAACTGTGGTCTGATGATGATGAAGTAACGTCTGTGGGTCCTGGTGAAAATGTCAAAATTAAACTGAAGGTTGGTTTTTATTTTTTTTATATTGTTTTTTTTTTTTTTTTTTTGAATAATTTTATGTAGTTAAATTCTTTTCTGATTATATTTGTAGGGCATTGAAGAAGAAGATGTCTCACCCGGTTTCGTTTTATGTGACGCCTCAAATCCTATTAAAACTGGCAAAATTTTCGACGCTCAAGTAGTTATTTTAGAGCATAAATCAATTATTTGCGCTGGTTATTCAGCTGTTATGCATATACATTGTGCAGCCGAAGAAGTTACCGTTAAAGTAAGTAAACACACATGCAGTGTCCTAATCTTCTTAATGGGCTTTTTATGGATCTCGAACCTTAATGTTCCTTACTGAGTCACTTTAAACTTGATTAAGTGACAAATTAAGTTATTTATTGAGCTACAAATCTGTTATTCCCGCACTTCAACTGCTTGTGAACGTTAATGTTCGAGATGGCGAAACAAGTATTAAATTAAAAAAAAAATTTTTTTTTGTTCCATTCATTTAAAATTAATTTTTTTCAGGCCCTCATCTGCTTGGTTGACAAAAAGACCGGCGACAAATCAAAATCACGTCCAAGATTCGTTAAACAAGATCAGGTGGCAATTATGAGAGTTGAATGCTCCGGAATGATTTGCTTAGAACAATTTAAACTATTCCCCCAAATGGGAAGATTTACCCTTAGAGATGAAAGTAAGCTTTCAAAATAGTCCTTGCCAAAAACTGGATAACCATAATTTTATTTTATTCTTTACTTAAATCTAGATAAAACTATTGCTATTGGCAAGGTACTGAAGGTGATCGAGTAAATTGAGCCAAGCTTAATTTTTTTTTAATTTTTATTGAGTGCTTGAAGCCCCGCCTTTTTAATAATAAAAAACACTAAACAAAAAATTAAGATCTAATTTTACAAGGCTTTTAAGCCCAGCCGTCAAATAGGAAAAAATTAAAAAAAAAACGTTTAAAGAATATAAAAACACACACTCACACACAAAACCACAACTTTTTATTTAAAAAAAGAAAACAAAAATTAAAGTTTATTAACGAAACGAACGAAAAACAAGGATCATTATTAATAAAAAGAAACAAAAGATAAAGAAAATCGTCGTATAAAAAAGTATATATATATATTATATAATTGCTATTAAATATTTAAAAGAAAATGAAAAAAGGAATTATATTGTATAATTACCATTATTTTTAATTTTAATTATAACAAAAAAAGAAGAAGAAAGAAAAATCTATACAAACGATTGGTTAAAAATAATAAAAAGAGTGACAAAGATAAACCACAAATTGAGAATTAAAGCAAAATTTCATGAAAAATAAAACTAATTCTTTCAACAACTAAGAGCGGCGTTTCACATCGAGGCTAGAGATTTACACATCTTGGCTGTGTGCATCTCGTTTTCAGGTTAAAGAATTTTTTAAAATACCACAAAAGTACGAATATTAAAAATTTAATGATTTTTTTTATTGGTAAGATTTGTGACAAAAACTTTTAACGACTTGTTTTCTCGTTTCGTAGTTCTGCCAAGATTACGCTTTCATTAAAGGTCTTAAATTCAATTTTACATTATCTAGTCGGTTATTTCAAATTTGCAACCATCTTTCTATTTGGTGTTAAAAAAAAATATTTTAAAGAAAACACTTTTTTAAATTATTTTTGTGCATACAAAATCACATTACGGCTTTCACGGAACTTGCTTAACATGTTGAGGATTTGTTTTACTTTGGAAAGAAAGGGCCACCCACACTCAATGGATTTTCCCCAAAAACAACAAATTAGTGGAATAAAGAGCAAACAAACACGACTGATTGCACTGTTATAAAAAATAAAATAAAAAAGAAAACACTAAACTAAACTAAAGCATAACGTTAAGCAATTCTGCAGATGATTTCTAGATTTTTCAACACTCATATTCATGGCGAATTTCTTTCTCATTTCGATATGTTTTCGTTTCATATAAGTGGCGGCTAATTTTTTTTAATAAAATCAGTTTACGTATGAAAATTTAAAATTTATAATAAAGAATCTTACAGTGAGCGTGAGAGCAAGTTGATGTTTTTCTCAAAACGTTCAACACACTGCAATTCGGCAAAAGCGCTGGCAGTATCAAGGTCTGTTGATAAAAATTATAGATTTTCACTGTACATTCCCACAAATGTTTCTATATAGTAGATATATATACATACATACGTATGTGTATTTTATTTTTATTGGTGTGTTAACGATTTTCCGTCATCTGTGGAACGACTTCAAAATTTCGTTGGCCCTGCAAGTAGATTTTGTATAAATCAGTTTTTGAAAAAAGCGAAGAAAAATGGTTTAAAAATTTCTTTGGTCTCGTAGCCAGGTACCAGGTACCAGGTTTCCAACCAAGTTTTGATAAAAACGGAGAAAAATTAGTTTTCGAACATGTAGAACAGTTTGTCCCCTTAAACAGCGATAGAATAGCAAATCGTATTATCTCTCATACAGTGTTAAAAAAAAACATAAAACGAGTGCAATATCTGCAATTGCGAAGTGAGAGAGAGAGAGCCCCATTAATAATAATAATAATATCTCTTGCTATCTAGTTTTTGTTTCTGAAAATTATATAAAATGTATACGAAACACAAAGATTGCCAAATCCTTTATCAAGTGTTTTTAACAAATTTATTCACACATTAAAACAAAAGCCTCTCAACATTGCGAAGTTCTTGCGGGATGTGAACTCCCATCGCAGGTAACAATAATTTTTGTTGTTTGCTTTTTGTTTGTCTAAAAATGGATTAGTCGAAACACGAATTTGCTTAATTAAAACTTTTCATCGATTTCATGAGTATTCTAAGAAAACAATAATATTTATAACTACAATAATTTCTTAAAATATACATATGAATTATTTTTTTTTATTTTTAGTTTTTTGTTAATGATTTATTTAAAGGGAAATAAAATTTGTTTATTGTGAAAAATATACACACACAAGGTTTTTTGTTTTATAATTTTTTAATAACATAAAAAAGCGTGAACTCTATTAATGTTCGTTAATACTCGTACAGTACAGTACAGCATAAATAAAAGCTTTATATTGCATGCGAATATCCTTCTTTAACCGAGCTGCCTCGAAATAATAAGTATAGAAGCGTTGTTTAACTTGTTACCTTCGACTTAGTTCAGTATTTTATGGCAGTGCCAAAAGTATCCAGGTTGTAAGGCTGCTACAATTTCTTTTTGTATTCAATTGGTTCCACAAAATAAAATTTAAATTAAAAAAAAAAAAAACATTTTAAAATGATCGATTGTCTTTTATTTTACTCAAAAGTTTTGCACAACTTTCTTCATTCGTTGGCTGCTATATGGAGGGAAATGTATGAACTTTTTTTGGGTTCTTTGTTGCTAAGTACTAAAGTTTCTCAAATTCACTTGTACACAGACAGAATGACTTTAAAACTAGAGTTTTTGTGATTTGTTGAAGTAGAAGAGAGTATCCCCTGATGCTGATGTGCGAACGGAAATAACAAGGGGTTTGATTATAACGATCTAAACATCAGCTGGGGGCTTATTGGGCTTTATGATTGACATCCATATCTAGATGTGTATGTACATCGTTAAGTTAATATAGAGAGAGGGTTTTATGAGTTCCAGTTGGCATAAGGGGCTATAACTGCGCAAGATCTTTTTGATTTTTATTAAAGTACTGAGATCGGGTTACCTCTTTGTTCCATATTAAATAATGTTTGAATACAAAGGAGGGATTTCATGTCTATTAATTGCATAAAACATGATTTGGAGTTTTGGAATTAAAACCAACCACTCCATGTTGGATACCACGTAGAAGGAAGTGGCGATTTTAGTTGTGGGGGGAAAACAAATTACGGTATCAAGCGTAAGTGTATGAAAATCTGTATTGTTTTCAAGCGAAACACACTGAAAATAATTTTTGTTGAATTCAGGGATGGTCAAGTTTATTTTGAATAATTTTGTGTATACAAAAACAAAAGTATTAAATTGAATAGTTCATAGGACTAATAAAACTTTTAAATTCGTCTTTATACTATTGTACTACAAAACGAAAACTACATAAATTTCTATTTCTTGGCCAATAATGGTGTTATAGGCTTATTTCTGCGCTCCCGTTCCTGCAAACGTTGAGCTTCTTTCACACCGTACAGATCTAAGTGGCGGCCATGATACCAAACCAACAAATCGAATATGACACCAATTGCTGTCAGAGCTGTTGCAAATATGTGCATAAAAATCAATTAAAAAATTAATCAATAATAATTTTTTCCGTTAATTTACAATAATTTGATTGATACTTACAAAATGCTGTGGTATTAACCAAATACCGAAAGGCGGTCTGATCATAAATCTGACAGTTACCGTTGCCGTTGCAAGTTCGCGTCCATTTCAAGCACGTTGAATCAATAATGCGGCCAAAAATAATCGGACCTGGTATAAGAGCCAACAAGCTGACCATCATCAGGGATAAACCCTGGGCAAAAGATTTGTCTTCGGTCGAAACTGATCTGTAATTGACCAATAGATTGCCTATGCGACCCGAAGAACCAAACCAATTAACTATCATCGAGGCGATTGAAAAAGTCCAGAAGGCGGTGTTGCAGCCTTTAAGGCAAACTCCCGGTTTCAGAACATTTAGCAGGTCATCGGTAGAGCGCTGTACTCTCGAAACTGGACTTTGTTCAGTGATCGCATTAAGGACAGCAGTGGCTTCTTGGAACAAGCTTTCAGCTGGACCTGCTTCAGTTAAGCTGGTTTGGGGCTTGTGGCTGCTTACCGGGCTTATCGGTGTGGTGGTCAATAGCAACGATTCCATTGAGTTCCCTACAATAGAGCTTTTTGTGTTGGAAAGTATTGAAAAAGTAGAGGTTGTGGTTGGAAGTTTGTCTTTGGTGGAACTTATAATATCGACGTTCAAGCAGGAACAATTTGAGTAGAACTAAACAAGGAAAAGTTTGAAAGGAAATCTTTATAAAAATATGAAACTATTTACCAAAATTTAGATAGTTTTTGATTAATTGTATTAAAACGGGCTACAGTTCATTCCTTGATTATTAATTTGAAGAAAAAAACAGAACTTAAATTTGGGGCTTTCAGCTGGAAATAGCTGATGCTCTCCCCAGCATGAAATTTTATGGTAATAGGGCAACCCGTTTAAGAAATGTTTGCTTTCATATACTCGAATAATTACCTTTAAAACGGAATTCCATTTGTGGCAGCCGGCATGACAGGGCGAGAAATATGTTGTTTCCGTCGGCTCATGGCAAATGGGTGAATACGGCACATGATCGCAATCGCAGTTCATATTACAGTTGGCAGATAAATTTAATCTTTAAACAAAAGCATCCAACGTAAACAATCTGTGTATAAAGGTCATTAATTTCAATTTCAATTTCAACTGACTTGCCGTCCGCCTGGTCCAACGAAACTGTATCTTTACAATACATAAACATATAAGATATTTGCCCCACAATATAGACCAAGCCCACTATAACATTCCACATAAGCACTTTGCTGGGCGAGGGTTTCTTTTTCGATATAATTAAACCGGAACCAATCAAGCCAATAACCATGCCGATAATGGAGACTGGTCCCACAATGATTGTGGCGCTCTGGGCAGTCTTATGAAATTGCACTTCCATGTATTTGGTTAAAAACGTCATATAACCGGCGGCACCCAGTATGTAAAAGACGCCAGAAATGATATTGTAAATTAAAAGTTTATTGCGCAGCAAACGCACCAAAGCCTTGGGAAAGTCTTAACAGAGCGGTTTTTAAATGAATAATTTTATTTACAGATATTGCAAGAAACAAAAATACCTTTCAGTGTAGGAAAATCGGAAGCCGCCACTATTGCCGCATCTAGAGCAACATTTGAAGAAGAAAAACTTCTGCCCAAGGGCAGACCTTCATCCGTTTGTAAGGCGTCGTGACGCAAAACTTGCGGTACATGCGAGTTGTACAAATGTCTGGTCTTTTTCGGCAACTCCTTGGGAAAAAGGCCTATTAAGCCCGAAAACAAAACCATCAGCGTGCCCAAAATCATCCAACCGAACCACCAGGCACCCAACCATCTGGAGTCTTTAGCGTCAATCAAGGGTGTTTTGCTGGGATCGATAAACATATTGAGCGATAAATAGCCTAAAAGCAAAGAAATTGTTCATCCTACTCTTATAGTTGAGATCTTTAAAAAGTCTGAGTTTTTATTCGCACCTACAAAAAAGCCCACTATGGGCCCAATCATTCGCAGCGACATGGCAACTGCCAGCATCAAAGGCGTATTTGTCTTCTTCGTATTGTCGTCCAGATACGTTTGACCCAGCGAATAATAAAGAGTATTGCCCACGCCCAGCACGAATTGGGAGAGAAATATTAAAACCAAAGGCACCACCGATATAAGCGATTCGCATTCCTGCTGCAGTGTCGAAGCGCCGCACAATTGTTGAGAATTTTTAACAAGTGAGTTCTACATGATGGCGGAGATGGAAAAAGTCATGTTTATTTCAATATGTATGTAAGTATTTGGCTATAACAAGTAGGTAACGAAAACCGTGATGCTTGAGTCGGTTTATTTCTTAGATTTGTTTACTAATTTTTCCCCCCCACCCAACCGTTTAGCTTTAATGGTGGTAATGGGGTTGCTCTTGCTAACGACATTGTGACAAATAGTGTCACTATTACAGATTTCTGTTTGCAGATAATGGGCACAAGCCAGTCTTGGAAAAGAACCAAACAATGGCAATTGAGCTCAATTGTGTTTCGTTCTTTTGATCGAGCCCACACAAAAAGACCAGCAACTGCAACTCTAAGTGCCTCCAATACAGGTCCGTGTGAGAGTGTAAGTATGATGTATGTATGTATGTGTGTGTGTATGTATGTGCAGATGTATAATATTGTAGTAGTTGTCAGTTAATAAAATTTTGCTTGAAATTGAAGAGATATTGAAATTTGTTCACCTACAACCAATGATACAGTCACGTTCTCGCCAGACGCATTTTCGTAATACTCTTTTGTCAGCTCTAAAGCATCTTGACCGGCTCCATAGATGAAATGCGGCAGGGCCAGTATAAAACAGGACAGGCCACAAAACACAATGCCCCAGGCGATCCAGCGCGGCCGGTTTCTTTGCCCCCCAATGTACGACAAGATCAGCGACAATAGAATTTGGGAGATTTCATTGCCGCTCAGAATAATACCTGCAACGAATTAGTTCATAAGTTTATGTTGTTCTGTTTTTCTTAGACAAATTTATTGGCAAAACCAAAATGCTACGAAACAGAAATATTGTCACTCTTTGGCAGAATTTCTTTACCAAAAAAAAAAAAAAATAAATTATTTTGCATTCATCTCATGATTGGTATCAAACCAGTCCTTATTCGATTGCGGATATAAAAACATAATAGCAAATTTACAAGTTTAAATAAAATAAAGCTGGAAGAAAAGACCTGAAAATGGGCTGTCTTAAAAAGCATCCAAATTCCATAAACAGCAAATGATTTGCATTCGCTTGGAATGTGTTCTTCTGTTCCGTCTGTCATGCCAAACACAAAAAAAAGGGCGCGGGAGAAAATCGCTCCGTTATCAAACAAAATCGAATTCTATAAATAAAAGCAACGCCTGCTAGCAAATACGTATTCTGGAAACTCCCCTGTTCAACGATACTTCATCGCCACCTAAAACTGGAATGCAATAAGTACAATATTTGTAAAAGACTTAACGAATTATGATCACTACACGTTGAAAAACCCAGTCCACAAGTGACCGAAACTAAACCACAAACTATTTTGAAAACATTTTCTTGCAATATGTTTCTTATAAGGCTGAGGGTGCCAGACTAACTGGCATTTTGCCGCATTCGAAACTTTTAAATTTGAGGAATTTTTCGCACAATTTCTCTCACTGTACAAGTAAACGACCGTTTGCCATGTACTCCCACCCACCTGTTGTCTGGCTGGGTATTTTAAATCTCTTCTCGATGGTTGTCAATGTGACTATGAAATACATGTACGACATGGCTTGTATGGTGCCCAACAGACCGTACACGGCCATAAACATTTTCGTGTTGGCATAACGTTGCATCCACACCGGATGCCAATTGGCCAAGCCACATAAATAGTGGCCGGGACGTTGACGCAGTTTAGTCGCTGGCATTTCTGCTTCTCATCGAATGTCATGAACAATGATTTCACCGCCTGGCCATATAAGTGCTGCAAAAAAAGCGAAATAAAAAGAAACTTTAAATCATAAAGGCAGGAAAAAAACTCCGTAACACAGAGTTTTTTTTTTTCCTACGAAAATAATCATTTTGTAAATATTAGTTTTAGATCATTCATCCTCAAGTGTTTTTGCCTGTCTGTGTTTTTAGCTGTGCGATGGCGAGTGACATTGATACGCGATATATTTACAAAATATTTATCGATACCGACTGTTTTTTTTTTCCTAAATATCAAATATTGTGCTCGAGATTGTCACAAGTTAGACTTGTGTGCACTGCGCCGGCAACTGCACTGGCGAGTATTTAACAAACTGATAAACGATAAAATATATTGAGCTTTGAACAACATTTCCTCTTTACTGCCATTTGTGTTTGTGCTTCGTCTAGTAGCGTCAAAACCAACACTTTAATACTAAATGGCCGGGCGGCGTATGATTGATATACCTGCCGATATCTACTTTGTGAAATACAATCATACGGTCGGAAGTGCGGAAAATTTCTACAGCGAAATGAATCACATAAAACATCAATTTCATAATTAATAATTAAGAATAATTAATAAAAACAATAGCTGTGTTTTAGCCTATACATTCCAGCTGTCTATATGTTGATGTTTGGGAAGGTTTTCTAAAATCACTGACGAGTGGGAACAGCAGCCAGGAAATGTTGTCCCCTAGACTGCTAGAAAACACCACCGACAACGAAAGGACCGCCTTATTTTTTATTCTTAAACTTAATTATTCAAGTTTAACTGCCTTAATTTTTAACGTAAATGCAAATGTAAAATAATTTATTATCATAACTTATTATATTAATAAAAAGATTATTATTATTATAAGACTTAAAGTCTACAATAAAAATGAAAACTTTTGCAGCCCAGCAAATGTTTCATCGTTTATCTTCATTTAAATTTGTTCTGGAGTAAAGAAAAGGTCTGCCAAATAAAATGTTTGGGTGTTTTTGTATTCGGAATCTTGGCATTTTAAATATCAGCTCAATTTTAATTACAACAAACTTTTTAAATAAATAAATAAATACCAGCTACAACATTTTTTTTTTTATGTGATCCAAGTCCCGCCATAGTCCAGTGCATTACAATTCATCTGCTCAGAGATTGCAAGTTTGATTGCATTGATACAACTAAGAAAATAATTTCTTAAACTCTTTTTTCGCCCATTTTTACCAGCCCTTTTCAGGCCTAGACTTTTATATACGAGTATGCGTGTATGGCCTACAGTTCCTTCCAGACATATTCTGGAATTGTGAAATTGATTTACGTCAGCACCAGTCTCTTTCTAGTCACACTGGGACATTGATTTGTATCAGCACCTGCCATCTCAGGGTGGACCCATCGCACAGATGAACCTTAGCGAAGGCTTACCACCGCCTCCGTGTGGCATGTCAGACACACACGGGTCACAACTGCTCGGCGTATCTAAGTCCTTCTGCCAGTAGTTTGCTGGACAGTTGTCATGATGCCTTAAATCGATAGGGCCGAACATCCAGACTCACCCCACCATTCCCGGTTATCTGTTGTAAGACTATTACTGGTTCGCTGCAAACGCAATTTTATAATCCGATTTGCCAGTTTTCAGTGTCCCAAAGAATTTTTAAGTTTTACTTGAACTTGTCACGCATTTTTCGTTAAACTTTAATTCTTTGGAGAACGTAATATATAATTTTAAAATGCAGAAACTTGATTTTGCCCCTAACTGGACTTAGCACGTTTGTACATTGAACTGGCCCACTATCTATTTTGGATGATCATTTTATTTTTCATAATCGCCTTCAATAAATTAATAAAAACAAAAATTCAATTCGATATACAAATTATATCAGCAAATTATAAAAGTAATTTCATACTCGTTTTAGTAGTTTTTGTTGACAATCAAGAAATTAATAATTATTAGTTTTACGAAAAAAAAGTGATAAAATTCAACGAAATTGTATGCAATTTCAAATGCAAAAGGTTGTAGCCAGAGTTGTATTTATGCTTTAAAAATTGCCCCAAATAATTTAGAACCAAGAAAAAAGTTTTATTTGTTTTTTTTTTTTTGTTATAAAAACTTTCAACTACTTTCATGCAAAATTGTTGTGTTATTCTACAACGAAAACATTCTACATCAAAAACGCAATTGAGAATTGGAACTCCATAAGTCCAATAGACTTCCATCTGGTTTTAATTATTTACAAGCACCATTTAGTTAATTTGTTTAAGAATTTGTTTGGGACCTACACAACAACAGTTTGCCGGCCCCAAAACAATCTGCTGCCCCAGATCAGCACTTACAACTTTGTTGTTTACTATATTTTTTTAATATATATTTATTGGGTTTTAATTACACTCCATCATTAATACAATTTCTTTAGTTAATCGTAACGAAACGTTATTAGCACAATTTATGCTGATACGGATGACTTTTTGGCCGCCCGCCTTCAATGAAATTTTATTTATTTATTGTGTTTTTAGAACATTTTAGTTTTACTGATTACAAAAAAGAAAACAAGAAAAACAAGAAAAAAACACAAGAAAAAAAAATATTCCACATTTAACATTGACTTGTGTTTTTGCCACGCTTTTCGCAGCACCCAAGGCTTTCACACAAACAGACACTTAAGACACTCTTGCGGCAAAGCGTAATTGTATAATTTGTAGTATAACTGAACTCGAAAATTAAGTTCTTCGTTCTGCACTCGGTCACCATCTTACTTGATAATCAAAATTGAATTACTGTGATCTGGTATTTTTCGATCTGTTTGTTTGTTGGTTGCAGCGCCTTTATTACGCGCCGTCAACTGCTCGTCCGCCACTGAATGTTGATTTAATTATTTTTAATTTTTAATTAAATTTGCTCAAAATTTCACACATTTACTTGAGCCTGTATTAAATATTATATATTAGAATATTTCTTTTTATCAGTTATTAATACGAGTATATTGTTTATTATCGCTTTTCGAAAATAATCTTATCACAAGTGGCAGATATTGAAGTTATTTTTTTTTTGTTTGTTATTTTTGGTTCCAGACAAAGAATTTTTTTTTATGGCATTTGAAAATCGGACAAAGGAAATTCGTTAGCGGATGACATCAGTCAGACACCAGCTGGTAATTATGTAACTATTTTGTAATTTAACAGGTTTTATTTACTTTTATTTAAGTCTCTAATTGTTTAATAATTTTCTTAATTAATCGTTTTATTTTTGGAATTCGCTCTTCGAACTCGCACTCTGGCAATCATTCGAATTTCGGTTTTGTCCGCCCTCTTTTCGCTTTCAACTATTCCAGCTAAATAATATCTGCTGGACAATCTCTGGATTCGTTACTCGACTGAAAATGCACAAAAAAAAATGGAAAATAGAAAAGAAAAAATAATATTTAATGTTTGGTTTGTACAAATTTATTTAATTTTTTACTTTTCGCAGTAAGAAATTCCCACTTGTTTTGGTACAATTTTTATTTAATGCTCGTTAAAAGAGCACATTGTGAGCGAGTGATCAGAGATGGAACAATTTGTACACTTGCCATATGCGATTAGAATGAATTCCAAAGCAGATCAAATGTCCAAGTCCCATGGCGTGCGTAGGTGCTACGGGAGGTATGACACCACGCAGCATGTCCAGCTCAGCCAGTTGTTTGGCTGTGATTAAGGCGTGGCCAGGAAATGAAATTTCATACAATACATTTTGGCTAAAATATTCAAGTTGTGGAAAAAAATGCTTTGCAAGCAAATTTTGCCTTCCAAGTTTTCTGAAAATTTAAATATTTGTATTTTTTTGATGCATCATAAAATAAACAAACCAAAGCAACTGTACATTGTCACGATCTACCAGTTCCACAAACAATCTACCAGCCCAAAAGAGGGAGTTATTGTGAATAGACAAATTTTGGCAGAGATATAGATAAATTCCGAAATCTTATATATATTTTAAACTGTATTTATTCATGTATGTGTCACGTATGGTCAAATTCAAGATACCATATCAACAAAATGCAAAATTAAATTCTTTTAGAATTCTGTTAAATTCGTCTTTCTTTCAGGACTTCAATTATTTTTTGTGTGCTTCACATACTTTAGCTTTCAGGGTAGGTTACTGTCGCCTTTTGTAGCATGCGTCACCAAACTTTTGTAATCAACAAAAACCTGCTCCGATATTTTAAACTGTCGAAAATACACTTAAATCTCAACACATAATATATAAAAGTTGAAGTTATGTACTTTAAAAAATGAAATAAAATCCTATTTTAATGGGAAAACGCACGCGATTGTAGCGTTCGTGACACTGAACTCAGTCATATGTCTGCATATAAGTAGAATTTTATAAGGAAAGAACATTATCAAAGGAAGTATGACAATATTCGGTTACGACGCTTGTTTTTAGCTTGTTGATATCCTCATAAATCTACAATTTTCCATCTCTGATGACCACCATGAAATATCACATGTGCTGTAACCACTCAAGTGCTAGTAAAATAAAAATCACAAAGTCATAATGATAACTTTGATAAGCGCAATTCATGGTTATGTGGAGGCGTTTAAAAAAATGGGAGAAATAAAAAATGAGAGACACAGTCAGCAAAGAGAGGAAACTCAGTATAGAAAACAGTAAGAGAGAGAGAGAGAGAGCACATATTTAGGTATAAAAATATCGTCTATATCTTTTATTAAATTTTGTGTATGAGTATGTGATGCCAATAGAATATGGATAGTGTGACGCACTGATAACCTGGTGGATAAGAACTCCCAAGCCACACAAATCAACCAAAACTTTCTACTTTCTATAGCCCCAAAATTTTTAACAATATGGATATACAAACTTTCGACAGTGGTCTCTCTCTCTCTCTCTTGCTTAGAAAATTACCTTCTGGCGAACTGTGATTCGTTGGCTAAAAACAAATTTAGGAACACAAATGCCTATAGAGTGTTACAACGGATCTGAGTTTCAATTTCTGTACAGTTGACTCCAGTAGGTTTCACTCGTCTGCCCGTCTTGTGTCATATATGAACTGGACCGGATTTCATACAATCCTAACGAACTTCCAAAAATTATTATCTTAAAAATTTTGGGCTGATTTTATGTCGAGCTAAAATATTTGTGCGTACGAAATATTTTGACGTTTTCGATAAAGTCATGGGAATAGTAAAAAACAACAACAAAAAAAGCTTTAATCGAATACAAATAACCCCAGAAATTTGAAATTTTCTGAACGGACCTTCTTCATAATTTTTTGCTCTTTGGTACGAACAAGGATTCGGTTATAGCAGGTTGACCGTTTAAGAGTATTCGAAAAGGGGCTCAAAGCAATACTAAAATTATTGTTATTGTTGTTGTTTTTTTTCTAAGAGCATGTGGCATGTATTTGAGGCAGGTGCACATCATTTCTATAAATATGAAAAATGCGACATGATTATTTATTTGTTATTATTTATTTGTTTAATTTTTTTATATTATTTATTTATTTCTATTATTATTATTTAATTATTGGTTAAAATAATACAATTCTAATAATTAATATTAAAGAGAAAAGGAGTTCTGGCGGCGGGGCCTTTCGACTCGAGACATTTCGTTGTCGATTTTGTTAAAATGTTGGCAACAGCTCTACCTGCATCTGGAGGGGGCGAACAATAAAACTGTTTATTTTCAATTGCGCCCGGATGTAGGAAATAAAGCCCTTCACTAATTTTTCAAGGCGAGTTTTAAATCGGAAAATCCAACACGTATCGAAATCAGGCCGACAGATGTTGTAAAAGTTTGTGCCTGCACAGACATGTTTAAACAGGCATCCCTTTCGAGTGGTCGTAGGTTCGATTGACTTCGAGACCAGTCTTGCTTTTTTTTTAAATGTTTTGTGATCGCCAAAAAAATAACCGTAAAAAACTTGTTAGGGAGTCCCTTAAACATTTTAGCCAACTCAACCTTCACAACTTCATTTATATTTCCCGAATCTTGAAATTTACGTACTTTAATATGTGTTTGTTGTATTATTTAAAAAGCTTGCCCACAAATTGCTTAAGCAACATTAGGCCAACGAAATAAAGCTTTGCAACATGTTTACGGTTCTATTTCCTGTTTTGTTGTTGTTGTGATAAGTGCGCCAGCAGCGCACTACACCTGTTATCAGAACAGTGATAAGCCGAACAATTATCTAAAGAAACCAAAAAAAAAAAAAACACAAAAAACAACAAAAAGAGTAAAATTACTGGGCGGATTGGGCTGGTGAGCAACGTTGGCTGGTTAATAAAATTAGTCATTGGCCCAAATTCGAAACGACAATAACAAATTAAACGACACGAAAAAAAGTTTTTTCTAAACCAACCAAAAAAAAAAAAAACCAAAAGAAATGTTCTATATAAATTGTAAATTGGGACTATAGTGGAATTCTGAAATTCAAAAAACAAAAAGAAAAGAAAGAACGCTAAACATGGGCTTGGGCGATCGTTATTCGGAATTGCCAGACGTGTCGGCCAGTGCAAATATACCAGAGGGTGGGTGCATCGTGTGCAACATAAAATTAGAATTAATAAATGGATTGAAAAATTTCAGGTAGTATCGACTGCGGTGTACGTGCTTTGGGCTGGTGTGGGGGCCCCACTTGCCTCAAATATGCTCGACTGCGCACATTTGTGATCGTGCTGGCTGGCGCCGGCATCTTGCAGGGCGCGGCCGAAACATATTTTCGCGTATCGGCGAAACAGGCGGCCGTGGAATACGGCTGGAATTTATTACTTGTGGGCAAGTTTGCATCGTCTCTATCTGTTTGTAAACTAATATATATGTATGTGCACACACACACACACACACACACACATGCATTTATGTATGTGTGTATGTATGAATGTGTGTTGCTCGGTAGATGAATCTGTAGCAGAAATACTATAAAGTTTGTGTGTTTCGTTATTGTGTAATAATTATTCATAACTGCTGTCCTTATCTTTGGCGATATCGTGCAGTAGGTTCGGCGATATCTAATGTTTGTGTTGGAAAAAGTGAAAAACAACAACAGCAACAACAACAACAACATATGAATTTGTTCGAGTACCTCTTTTTCTTATCTTATGATTCGGCGATAACGATTTACAGCCAAATTAATAGTCATGATTTTACAACAAATTTTTTGTGTGATTTGGCAGCAGAATATTCGAATGTTGAGCAGAACTTGCGTTTATTTGTTTTGGGGTTGCGCCAACAAAAGAACAAATCTAACAATAATAATTAAGTAAATTTTCGTAGTTTTACGTTCTAGGGCAAAAACAAACCGGAATTGCGTTGAAGAGTTAATTCTTTTCGGGAACATGTGATTAGAATTTCGGGCTTTTGGCCGGAAAATTATCACCAACTTTTATTGTAAAACGCCTTTCGGCAGTCGGATTTTAATGATGGGTATTTTCAGAATGGCTTCTGGTAAGCAGCGGCATATTTCAAGCGCTATTTGCTCTGGCTTTTGCTTACTGGGCTCATCGATGGCATCCCATCAGTTGGTTGAGTGGGGCGGTTGTTCTGCAATCAGTCACCTTTGCCACAGCCATGATTCCCTCAATCATGAACTTGTAAGTAGCGATAGCCACAACTATATACTACTACTATATAGAGACATTACTTTTTTTCTACAGTGCTGATAATCTGAGACCGATTTCGGTGACAGCGAAGGAGGAAATCTGCACCTCAAATTGGCCAACATCGTCAGCTTTAACGCTGTCGGCCGAGAACGGCAAACTGTTGATTTTGATCATGATGTTTGTACTGCAAATGGCTTTGGGTTGGGGAGCTTTGGCCTTTTTCACGGTCGGCTTGACATACCTCGACGACAATTCCAACTCCATTGATAGTCCAGCGGTAATTGCGACGGTCTTTGGCGCCAAACTGTTTGGTCTACAATTTGGTTCTGCCTTAATACTGGCGGTTGGTGTCATAGATGTAGGCTGGTGGTTGGGTTGGGTGATAATTGCGCCCGCCATTCTGGTAAGCGGTATTTTACTGGGTCTATTTCCCCAGAAACTGCCCAAAACGGTTATACATCAGGCAGCCCAAAGAATTTTAGAGGAGTCCCACAGCCGCCAGTTTGGCAGTCAATTTTCTGCGTACATCGATGACATGGCATTCGGCGCTTCCGTCAAACGCATCTTCAGCAACAAATTGCTCATGTTCAATATTCTCAGCATCACGTTCATACAGGGTGCCACCATCAACTTTTCGCTGCAAGAGGAGAGTTATTTGCAGTCCCGGTTCTTTTTGGCCTACAGCGAAGAGGATGGTTTGATTCAGGAGTGGAGGGCGCGTTTTGTATCGTTCTTTCTGAAACCGCCTGTGGCAGCCGTCAGTATGTTTTTAGGCGGTCTAGTCATTTCGAAACTGAAATTGAGTGGCAGGTATGCGGTAATTGAATTTAGCTGTCACTGATAATTATGTTTTTGCTTTATTTAAGGCGAATTGCTGCCATCAATATTGGCCTGAGCCTCAAACTGTTGGCCATTTACATCGCTTTCATATTCGTTGGCTGCGAGGTTGGTCCGCTGGGCGGTACCGTCAACGGCAAACTCCAACAGCCCTATTGCTCACGACAGTGCATTTGCAGTCCCACTTCATTTCTGCCAGTTTGTCCGGAAAACTCAACTGTCACTTATTTTTCCCCCTGTTACGCTGGCTGCGCCAAGAAGACGTCCATAAATAGTATAGGGGTGAGTAGTTTAGCAGTGTTTTGCTTCAAATGTCCAAAACAAGTTCGAAGTGAATAGCTGTGATCTTTTGCTTAGTTCATATTACGGCGGCTCCACTGTATTGTGAAAATATTGAATATTGCCTAGATTGTTATAGGCGATTTGTGTGAACTTCGCTAAGAAGGCGAAAGTCGAACATTCGACTCTTTAATATATCGAATATTTATTCGTTCTTCTATTGGCTTTTTCAACAGCTTAATTCTTGCATATGTTTTTATTCGAATAAATTTTTGTCTAAAGAGGGCTGTTCAACAACTCCGTGACTATTTGAATAAAACAAAAATTTGCGCGTTTTCTTTTCCTGCGATTTTCAAATTTGTTTATTCCCGCGCCATAATAAATACAAAAATAATAATAATAAAAATAATATTTAAATGATTATATTATTGTTGAAATAAACGATTCAATAGTTAAGCAAAACTTTTATAATATATTGAATTTTTTTATATTAAATTTCGTTATTTCAATAAGTTAATTGTTCAAGAGTCTGTCCGGTCTGGGGGTAGCACTGCCTCCCGCGTGCACTTATTTTTATTACTATTTCCGTTTGCCTTTTTAGTTTTATGAAGGCTGCAGTTGTGGCGGTACAAACAACTATGACATGGTGACCTCATTCAATATAAGAGCCACTGAAGGTGCCTGCAGTGCGAAAGCCTGTCAAAAGATGCTGGTTGTCTTTCAAATATTAAGCATTTTGGCAGCAGCCGTTTACGGCATGACGGCCTTGGGCAAGATCATCATATCCTTTCGTTGTGTACTGCCTCAGGATAAAGGTTTGGCCTTGGCCATGGAAGTCATGTTTGTGGGACTGTTTGCCTACATACCGGTTCATTTGGCCTACGATGTGGTGGCACGTGAGTGGGAAGAATATTTTTGTTTTTTTTTTTTCATTCATTATTCTTATTTACGGCGCAGGCACCACTTGCGTTTATTGGGCTCCGGAGTATGCGCGCTGTTTGCTGCGAGACAACCCCAAACATGGCAATATTTTGAATATACTTACGGCCAGCTTAATATTGGTGGGAATAATCTTCGATATATTGGTTTTCATATTCATCAAAGGCCTAAATATCTATAACTGCAAAGTCACCGATGTGAATTATACGCCGTCTCTGTACTCTGCTGTGCCACAAGGTGAGGCCACCACAGGTGCCGTAAATGTCAGTCTTGCAACGGCCATGACTGCAGCATCGCCAGGCTATAGGCCGGTACCTCAGCCCAATAACGATATAACCGTTTTTCGTCACTCCAGCTCAGCAACCAATTCCTCTAACGGCGCCAGTAGCATTGTGGAGCCTTCCGCGGGCGGCATTACTTATGCACAGGTGGTATTTCCTCCCGACAAACGTAAGCCCAGTGATGGCAGCACCAGTCCAAAACGCCTGGTACCACGAGCCGATGTCCCACTGCATCATTTATCCGAAGAAGACGTAAGAACTCAACTGGGAAGCTTAAAATCGTTTAAGCCGAAATCTTCAGACGAAACTAATGGTTCTATTAACACGAATGCAAAGGCCTTCGAGACAGATATTGACAGTGTAGAGGCTACCAGGCCAGGACTGAGTCCAGTGCAGCCTCAGGACACGCATTTAAGTGACATACGACCACAAAGTCCTGAAACAGACTTTTAGCTTCGTTTTTTTTTTTTTTATTATTGGAGAAAAAAAGTGCCCGATTTTTATTTTAATTTTATTTTAAGCCATAAATTTTGACTAGATCTGTATGTATTTATGTAACATTAATTTTTAAATTCTTTTTAAAGAAAAATATGACAAGTAAAAATTAATTATTTATAAGTAATTAAACGTTTTAAAACTGCTGCAAAAACCCAGAGTTGAATTGTCAGCCCAGCTGGGCGTGTATGTGCTGCCAAGTTTTCATGAGCTTTAAAAGGGTTTGTTTACATTTTGCCTAGACTTCTGGCTGATAGAAGAGTCTGGACAGCCTGAGGAGTCTCCTGCCAAGGACTAGCAATGATGCGCCTCAGTGGTCACTTTGAGTCAGTGGTGAGCCGTTGACTGGTTCACACTCGTAGAACTCGTTAAGCCCCACGGCAGAGGTACTCGAGTGAATCAAGCTACTGCTCTGTCAAGAAGATCTCGTGACAAAAAGGTCCTCACGTTTTGCTACAATTTGGAAATTTCCTATAGCACAATTCAATGAAAGAAAAATACTTCTTTATATTTGAATTCTTATTCTTTATTTCATGCTTTCAGCGCAGAAGCTACAAATTACAAACAAGTCTTAGATGTAAATAAAAAAAGAAGTTATTTTTATAAATCAAAATTTTTAAAAAATGTTACAAATTGTTTAAATCAGACAAAGAAAATTATGTAGAAAATAATAAAACTTAATAAGAACAAAGAAACTATTATAATAATAAAATTTGCCTACAGCACATAAAATTAGGAGTATATTTTTGTTAAAATAAATCTAAGGATGCAATAAATAAATAATTAAATCTTTAAAATTGTTAATTTACAAAAAAAAAAAATTCAAGTAAAAAGGACCAGTAAATTTTTATACCAAAAAATTTTAGAAAACAAACAAACATTTACAAAGAAATTCTTTTTTTTTTTAAAGAAATACACAAGAAAATAATCAAATAAAACAACTGAAAATGCCAGGGAGGCTGCCAACGGACATTCTAAATTCGGCAAATAAAACATGTTTGGTTTTGTTTAGCTTTTTTTACTCTTTATTTTTCAGTTAAATATTTTATTGTTACAATTAATTAAAGTTTTTTCTTCCTTTTGTTATATGTTTTCTCATACTTTTCTCTTTGTATTTAGGCAGAGTGAATGAACTCTTTTAATTTCTGGTTTTGTTTTTTAAAATTTTACATACACGAGTACAATACAATAAGTTTTTATTTATAGAAATTACAAGGAGTTTTTGTTTTTGTTGTTGTTGTTGTTTTTGTCAATGTTTGTGTTTTTGTTTTGCTCTTCTTTGTTTTGTTTTCTGTTTATTGTTAAAAAAAAGGACAATTTGTTTTTAGTCGAAACACCTGCGTGGCTTTTCTTTTCCTCCGTTTTTTAATTTAATTCTATTTTAGTAAAATCATACATTTTGTATTTACAATTTGTTTTGTAGTTGTTGTGTTTATTGCATTTAATTTCTTCGTTTGCATAATGAATAAATATGTTTTTAGTTTTCAATTTGTTAAATATATCTTTACAACTATTTAATAGCGAAATGGAAAGATGCATTCATTCTTTCGTTTTGGTTTTTCGTTTTAATCAATCAATGCAAAAACCAAAAAATCCGGCGAAATATTATTAATAAAATAAAAGAAAATTCTTAACAGTTTCTCAGGCCGTTTTCTAGAGTTTTTAAATTAAATTAAAAATTATTACTTCAACTAAACTTATAAAACTAATAATGGAACTTGGTTGCTCGGACAACTGGCGTTTTATTTTATTTATTTTTTTGTTTTGTTTTGGAAAATGAGCGCCTAATTGTTGTCCTGTGTTTTTTTATTTTATTTTTTATTTTTTATTATCGTATATAAATTATGTTTTGTATTATTTTTATCAATAATATATTTTTTATCAGTTTTAACAGTAGATTGTTTTTAATGCTGTTTGTTTGTTTTATAATATTCTTAGTTAAGTGCTGTCATATATTCTTTCCTTTTTGTTTATATTAAAGAATCCTTTAACATGCTGTTTTAATTAGAAAAGAAAATATATTTTTATATAAATGTTTTTTTTTTTCTTCTTCAAAGACTCTCTTAAACATTTAATAATATTATTACAATTTTTCTGCTTCTTTTATTATTTTAGTCTGGCAACACTTTGTCAAAATTGTAAGGACATTCGAAAACAAACAAAAAAAAAAACACAATTATTATTGATGAAAAATTTTTACCGCTTACCAGCCCTGATAAATATGCAGCTGGTAGGCTGCGCTGAAAATACTAGTGAAACAGAATCAGTTCAGATTTAAGGCAGCGCCCTAAAGTATGCAACGATTTGTGCTCGGCAATTTGAAAACTCTCCTGTAATATCTGTTTGTATAAGTTTTAAAAATAAAACAATTCCAACATTTGTAGATACTATTTCCATATCTCTCCTCCTAAATAACGAATCCGGTGCTTAATAATTTCTTCAAAAGTTATTTAAAATTTTGTAATTTTAAAATATTGTTACCGAAAAGTGATTTAGATTTTACGAATTCATTCAATCACAAAATTCGGCTCCAAGATGGTTCATACAAAACCCCTCTGCCCTTCAGGCGGCGGCGGCAGATCTCATAAAAGCAACTCAGAGTCTGCCTTCACTCAGGAAACATTTCATTTCATTTCGATTTTTTACTTTACAGTCAAAGTGAAGATTGTGGATTTGAAAGAACACACAGGCTCCCTGATATTTCAATTAAACGAAATTCTTTCGCTTTTGTTCGCTTTTTATACGATGTTATGAACATTTTTGTCACGTTTGAATTGCTACTGGTTTTTAGCATTTTCTTTGATCCAACTTTAATATAGTGAAGTGTTTTGCTTTTTTCATCATATATAATTGTCACGTTCGGCATCATGAAATCAGCCGTATACGCTTTAGTTTGTTTTTGCCAATTTTTCGCTTTAGTTTAACTTTATTATCTGTTTATGAATATCCACTCAACTTGAGTTAATTTTTTTTTTGGAAATATTTTCCGAGTTAAAATTTTTTCGAAAATGAGTTAATTTTTTTTGCCGCTCTGAAATGTGTAGATTTCCACTCAAATCAATTGCTGAGTCGATTATAAAAAACAAGCGATTTAAAGTTGCGTTCTGACGTGCAAAAAAGGACTCAACATTAAAGTTGAGTGGTTTCAAAGTGGCAACTTTGAACTTCCCGGTTATGGGCTGGCAGCACCGCTTGCATTTGATTGATTGAAATTATGTTGAGTTTTGAGAGTTGGTCACGCCAAACGGGCAGTACAAAGAAATCCGAACAATTCTGGTTTTAGACAAATTTATTTTTAAAAGTTGAAATTTTCAAAAAGTAGCAAATCCAGCGGATTGTTTAACGATTTAATGGCTCTAAACGGGGGATGGTGTATTTTAAAAGCGCCTACGACTGTTTCGTAAAAGATTAATGCAGAGAAGAAGTTGCGTTGTCCATCCATTCATTATTCATTTACATTATAAATGCGCTTAAATAATATTTTGCTAAAAAACTTTATAGACACAATTTTATTAGAACTACATACAGACAGTATAAATCGGAGGTAAAATGTAACAGTTATGAAATGGGAAAAGAATTGTTTTGAAAAATATTCTCCCTAATTGTAAGAGCCCGTCGTTGCAGCCACATTGATTGAGTGGACATAAAGAACCTGGCGCCAGTTTAATTGTTGCCGGCCAAACTTTAATGCTATTGACAATCTCTGTCTATCTATTGTCTCTTTCTCTAAAACATGTCTATTAAGATCAGAAAACTTTGGGTGACAACAAGTGCAACGAAAGCGAGAATTTTCTTTGTGCCGGCTTTATGTGACAACGATTGGAATATAAGGAATTAGTTTCCGAAGGGTTGAACGTCTACGACGATTTTGTAATAGATTAATGAATCAGTTAAATTATTCTTTTTAATCTGTAACAAAACTGTCGTGTGCGTTACAAAACTTTTACAATTTTTAAAAGCGCCAACCATGATACGGTTGAGTATTTTTAATTCGCCCGCCACCACAAGGGCCGGCCATCGTTTCCAGAAGTTGTGATACAAAACAATCGATTTGGGAATTAAAATTAATGGAAAAATCAACAAAAAGACGGCTCCTTTTTGCTGCAACTGGTTATTTAAGAAATCACGTGATTTCAAATGAAATGATTTTCGGAACATTCAAAAATCTCTATCGAAGACTGATGGATTTCACTTCTATCTGGCAGATGATAATTTTACTAAGAAGGATATGGAAATTATGCTTTAACAGAATACGAGTGCATAGAAAATTTAATTAAACGAAATTGGATAAATTATTATTTAGAGCCTCCTGCATTCGGGCATTGAAAACTATAATTTTCCGTTGGCAAATTTGCATTGAAAATCATACAGTTTGATATTTTCAAAGTAAATTAGCGAGCGAAAGACGACATTTTTTGAGTGTGAAGGCAGGAGGAAACAGCACGTTAGAAAGCCTTGGAAAGCTTTAATTAAGGCACACATCTTTGCCTCAACTCCTTAGACAATTGAAGAGTCTTTGCAGGATAATTTTATGCGTTTGTGTTGCTGTTTTAGTAGCCTTTAATGGTTTTCATTAAACCTTTTTCTTTCTTTTTTTTCTTTTCTTTTAAAGCGTTGGTGGTGGTAATACTCTGTTGTTGTTGTTGTTTTTTTTTTAAATAAACATTTAATATATATATTTTATTAGTTAAATAGTTAAAGCTTAATGTAGAAAATAATAACTATAATACAAAACTAAGCCAAATAAAATGATAAATTTAATTAATAACATTAAAAACAAAAAGAAATCTTAAATTTCTAGAATTTTTTTTGGGAGAATTTTTGTGTTTTTTTTTTGTTTGTTAAAATAAGAGAGTCTTTGAAAAAAATCTTACAACAGATTTTTTTTTTATATAAAATTAATTTCTTCTAGAGTATGATTTTAAAATAAAATACTTAAAAAAGAAATTTCAAAACAGCATGAAGTTTTTCTTTAAGGATTCGGACAAAACAGAAACGCACCGGGCCGGGCCGCAACCAGAGCCCGCCTGATCCATAACGACTGTTTAATACTTGAAATGCTGAGAATATATGAGTTTTCTGATTTGAAGGGCTGCTGCTGCTGATGCTTTTTGAGTTTGCAGCGCAAAAACGAACGAGTTGTTTTTCAATTGAATTAATATTTACAGTGTTTTTTTCTTTTTTGTTTTTTTTTTGTTTTTTTTTTAAATATCAAGTGTTGTTTGTTGATTTACAAAAAGGATAATTACATAATTTCTGCTTGGATGATATTTTGTTCGCTCTTTTGCATTTGAGTTTTCAAGCAACTATTTTTTTTTTTTTTTGTTAATTTCTAAAAATTTGTTGATTTGCTTTAAAAGTTTTTCAAAATTTCGAATTTAATTAATATTTTCTAAGCAAGTCAACGCATGCAATGCAAATTATCACAATTTTTATTTTCATAAATTTAAACAAGAGACACTGGGAGGGAACCCAAAAAAATATTTGCATTTTTTTGTTTTGTTTTTTAAAATTTGTGTGATGGCGAACTTAAAAAACTACTTCTTTAATAAAAGTATAATTTTAAGCTAAAGAAAATGGGATCGACGATCACTGTTTTATGTATTTTACATGCAGTAGAGGGAAATAATTTTTTTCTCTTTACTAAAATATAACAAAATTAATTTTAAATTTTATATAAAAAAAAATTGAATTAAGAAAAAATAAACTTATTGAGTTATAAAAATGAAAAATAAAAATAAAATTAAACAAACAAAAAGAAAAACAATCATGTGTATTAAAATTTATGTTTGAAAGCATATTTTTTAATTCCCTTAATGTGTATGTTGTTGTAATATGTTGCCAGGGAATTGTTTTTCTCTTGGTTTTTTCTTTTATATTTAATGTTTTAATATTTTAGTTTTTGTTTTTAGGAAACAACTGTTGGAAAGGGGCAGGAGGACTATTTGATTTATATCACATAATAAATAATAAAAAAATATGTTGCAGCAACATGTTGCCTCAACAAATATGCCAGCATTGAAAGCAGCTAACAACTCTTCAGGGAGGCTTTTGTTCTTTGTTTTCGTGTGAAGTTTCAGCCAATCATGGATAAGAAATACAATTTCTACTTGTAGCGAAAAAAAAACCCAAAAAACATTTTTTTCAAGTTACAACAAAATTTGCTGGCTCTTATTTTTTCTTTGCGTTTTTTTTTTTGGGGGGGGGGGGGGGGGGGGGGTTAAAAAAGTATGTTTTAGTTAAAAAAATTTTGTTTCAAATTGCAATACAATTTGTTTTTGTGTTTTTTCTTTTTGGCATCTCCACGTTGAGTTTCTATTCATCCTTTTTTTTTCCTTTGAATAAGTTGAAAAAAATTGTTTATTTGTTTGTTAATGTTGTTGATGCGCCAAAAACAACATTTACACTTATTTGAAAAAGTTGCTAAACAACTTTTTGTTTAGTGGTGCTGTGAGAGTCTGCTTAACGACAGACAAGTAAACAAGAAAAACTTTTCCTTTTTCGCCCATTTAAGACATTGGTCCATTTGTGGCCTGTACCGATCCCTGGCTATCGTCCGCGTTGGCAACATTTGTTATTTGAGTTGCTTCCATGTTTTGATCTGCTGTGGCTGCGGCCGATGGCTGTTGTGTAGTCGGTGTTGCTGTGCCGCTTCCTACATTCGACTGGGGTGTTGCTGCTGCTGTGCTGCTATTACTGCCTGCATTAACGGCTGCATTCGCCACTGCTGTGGCAGCTGCTGATGTTGGTGCCCCCGTTGTGGGGGCGGCGGCAATGGCTGCTTGTGTGGGGGCGCCCGTTATCATGTTGCTGCCGTTGGTCGGTGTTGAACCGGCGATTTGAAGTTGCGTTTGCATTTGCAATTGCTGTAGTGTTTCCTGCGACATGTTGGCCTTCAGAATGGTGTTCTCCACTTCCAATTGATTGATTTTGTCCATAAGTTCGGAGATTTTCTCTTTAAGAACCTCAACTTCCTCACGGACCGCTATCATCAAATGGGATTTGACGAGATCCTGGAATAGACCGAAAGCAAAAGCGTACAAATTAGATTATTATTTTCTTTTAAATGAACTAATAAAGATAAATGTCAAACTTGAGTCATTAATTGTAAAGCAACATGTTGCTTTAGAACCATAAAGTATGTAAGTTGTTAAAGCAACATGTTTAAGATACATACTTCGGCAACATGTTTGAGATACCTATAAGTCCGCTTTCAATCTCGTAATACATATTCACCGATTTATGCGACCAAGACATTAGAACATTTTATGGGACATTAAGGAATTATTGCGGAAATCATATGAAATGTATGTGGCAGGAAAGTGCAAAGCACCAATTTCACAAAACCCAGTTCATTTGTTTATTGACATTCGCCTTTCTTGAACTTTTCATTTGTCTTTTTGAACAGCTTTTCCTAAATTCAAAAGAATTCCAGGAATTATGTGTTTTAATGTTCTTAGAAAAGTTGCCAATGAAATATTTCCCAGAAATTGTATTCTTCTTAGTTAGAATAGAAGTAACCTTCTTTCTGATTTAATTGCCTGTTTAATGTTCGCATACTAAAAGTTGTTCGGTGGCCAATAACAAGTGTTGACAGACTTTTTTCCCACACAAAACACTTTTGCTTAACAACAATTATTGATTTGGTCGTTTTGGCTTGAGCTTATTTTGTTGCATTTAATAGTTGTGTGCCGCCGCATGCGATGGATGATTCATTCATGGATTCATAAATAAAGCGCTCAACAAAAAAAAAAAAAAAAAAAAACGTTACAAAAGAAACAAAACTTGCGTGTTACAATTCCAGTTGAGAGCGAGAGGAAAAAAAGCAAAATAAACGACTTGCCATAAAACGTTTTATATCGTTTAAAATAGATGTTTAGTAAACAGGTACGTCATGGTTATTAAAACTGTTAGGAAAACTTAAAAGTACCGAAAAGGCAGGCTCTTACCAACATGTTGCTAAACAAACACTTGCGCAACAAAAGCGCTTTCAATACATCAAAGCACAAATCTACGTGTGTTTCGTTTCTTTGAAATTGACTTAGAAATCGTAAAAACAAATATTTTTGTTAAGCATTAACAGACTCTTGTTTTTAACTTTGAAATGGTTTTGTGTGAAGAACAAGTCACATGTATGTAAAGCAGTTTTCAGGGTCACAACAACTAACATGTGTTTTAACAGCATGAACCACTACAACTATTTGGGCATTAATATTAAATTTATGTAAAAGATTGCTTTCAAGTGTTATATTTAAGGTGTTATAGAGTTCGTTATTGCCAGCAACATCATGTTGCAATGCTGGTGGAGCCGAAACCAACATATTTCCCAGGCCAACTTTTTTACGAGAAATACATAAAGTTGGTACAAAAATGCGGCAAATTTGAACAGGAAGCTTTATTTTACAACCCATATTGTCACTTGCCGTTTAGACTTTTCGAAAGCAAAGAAAAATGTTGTGCAACATTTGTAAGCCACAATTCGCCGTCTGATTGTGGCCTCAACGTTTCAGCTTTTGTTATTCATTATTCATATGTTGTGCTAAAGTTGTGGCAGCAGAAATTTTTTACTTTATTTATTACGCCACAAACGGCAAATGTTGCGGCAACATTTTATGTAAAATGAAGTTTGATAGCATTTTGCTCGAAATTCTAAATACTATATAATTTTCGATTTTCGACACTTTAACAAAAATAAAATTAAAATAAAACAAGAACGTTTGTTGATCATTTTTAAATGCATCGATGCCTTTAGGCTTTTATCGTGCAGTGTTTGCAACAAGACGAAGGTGTGGCTGAAACTTTGAATTAAATTTAATTTGCATTTTATGTAAAAACATGTTTTTGTGTTTTAAGTCACCTCTTATAAATAGTTACATTTGTAGTGAAACAAGTTTAATGAAATGGCAAAATTTCAACAATTAATATTTTCTGTGTGTTTAATAAAAATCAGCACGTTTTTTTGGTTCAAGTAGATCCAACCATAATCGATTAGAGGGGGTTGTTCAACAAAAGAAAAAAATAAAAAAGGGGGAAAAATCAACCATATTGGAAGGTCATTCTGCTAAACTGTGGCTTTTTATTCTTTTCTCTTCACGCGCCTGAAAAGTGAGTGATATTTTTAATTCGATTTTGTAATTGTCACTGGCCAAAAACACGAGCATTTTCGTAACACTTTTTGTCTAATAACTATTTGTGGTGAATAATATTGTAAAATAAGTGGATTTATTTTTGGCAGTAGTGCAAAACATAATTATAATATATTTTTCTTTACACAAACTTTTTTTGTGTTTTATCTAAAATTTATGCGCCGGCTTTAAAGACAAGACACCGCCGCGCCTTTGTAATTTTTAAATCTTATAGAGTTTTTCTGCAGCGCAAAAGTTATCTTTTAGTGTCAGAAGTTTGAGTTTAAATGTTCTTGTTTTAAACAAAGAAAATAATCTCTTCTGAAACCGCTCTGTCTTGTCCTGTGTTTATTTAAATAAGAAATGTTTATTTATGAAATTGAATTTATAAATAAAATGTTCAAAATCTTGGCAATGACAAGACAGACAAGCAATCAATTTATAAATATTTCATTAACAAATAATACGATGCATATTTCGCCCTGACATATTATGATGAATATCATTTTTCTTAATTATTTAAACGTAACAACTCTTGAGTTGCGTTTCTTTTGTTTCCTCCCCCCGCCACCACCACCACCAGACAGTAACAGATTTTAGTAATTCTACTTACAAAAACAAAAAAAGAAATTATAATGAGATCCTTAAATACTCAAATTACCATTTCAACAGTCACCGAAAAAAACCACTCGAGAAAATTGAAAAACTGAACAAAAAATCTAAAGTGTGTCACTTGCAACAACTTGCGTGGCGCAAATCTAAATTTATGCATGTTTTTATTATTTCATTTTGTTTCGTTTTTTTTTTTTCTTTTTCATAGTGAAAGGTATTAAAGAGGATTTCAAAACAGTTGCCGTTTGTTGCTGAATTTTTTTTTTGAATTTTGTATTTACGTCGTATATTGTCCAATATTTAAAGGTTTTAGATATAAATTATTGTAATTTTTAAGCAGCTTAATGAATTAGAGCCTGAAACTTCACAACGCTTTGGCATAATTGTAAATAGTCCTCAACATGTTGGGTAAAAATGTTGCCAGCAACATGTTGAGGGATGTTGATTTTTTAAAACAAAATTTTTGCATATTTTTTAACATATTGTATTCATCGTCATGTTAAAACAAAAAGTTGCTCAAAAAATGATAAGACATTTTGAAATGATCACAAGTTGCTCAACATTTCGCAGCTCATAAAAACTGTGAGAAATATTTTTAATTTTGTTTTTTTTTTTTTTGGCAGAAAAAACAGAAGAATAACACTAATTTGACGGAGTACTTGCAAATCTGCAAAGATCTTTTACACAAAATTGTAAAGCAATTCTTAGGGAATGCTAAAAAAAATTTTAATTTATAGTTGAAATAAAATGTTTCAGGCATTTCGATACTGAGTAATTTTGAAAAATATGTGACCAAGAATGTACATTTGAAAGCCGGCAAGTTTTTGGATATTTTTAAGTGTTTGCAACATTTATTTGCCTTCATGACAAAAAACGGCTTGACGTCAGTAAGTTTTTGAGTAACAAACATTTTGTGTTGCCAGCAACATCTTGTCTTCCACAGCAGTCAGCCGTATTATTATTTGATTAAAAGGATAAACTTTAACTGTTACAGAATTGCCGAAATCGTCGTTTTGTCGGGAAACTTAGAAAATGCTGACACAAGTAAAGTTCAATTAAGATTAACTTTAAGGCGGATAAAATTGATATAAAATACGGTAATAGGAGAATGCAATTAAATAAAACAAGCAGCGAGAGCTGATCTTTAGCAAAACAACTTATTGTCATAAATTATTATTTTGTTATTTCGTGTTGATTGTTGTCTTTGCAAAAGCAGCCAGCAGTCATTAAAATTAACACCTTCATAAAAGCAACCAGTTTGAACTGGCATCGAAATAATGAATGCCCAACACAAAGAAACATTAATAATTTATGCCGAAAATAAGCAAAGATTTGAAAAACAAAAACCAAAACAGCCAGCGAAAATACATTAAACGATTTTAAATACAATAAAATAAACTGCTCATATCGTAGAGAAATATGTACATGTGTACGCCTAATTGAAAAGCCACCAATTATGGCGGCAGACTTGTTTCTTTTTCGAGAATAGGCTGGTTCGGCTGATGATGATGAGTCTTTCGTTGCATAAATGAACAACAACAACTGTTTTATTTGTACAAATATCCACCTATAATTATGATAATTTTGCAAAGATTTGGGAAAAGGGATAAAAGTGCAAACGAAATTTTGGATTTGTTGGCAGCATTTCAAAACAGCAAGACAGACTTTCTTAAAAATAGCAGAATTTTTCATGTTTCGTGTCGTTGTTGAATGGTTTTTTTTTTTGCAACAAACCAAACATAAATAAGTCGCTTGATGAATTTTTTTTTATTTAATTATTTAATGAAGCGTTCTGCGGTGGTGGATCATTCATAAATTCATTTAAAAAAAACCTGTTAAATCTAGAAGAAGGAAGTGTTTTGTATAGTACAATATATTTAAATGATAGATACATAATTATAAAAACAAGAATTTCGAAACGCCATTAGAATCAGAAGAAAAAACAACAACAAAATATTTTATTCTATTTATTATTTCGTGTGAAAAACTGATAAATAAGAAAAAATGTGTCTGAAGTCGCACTTTGTTTGTATCGTGAACAGCAACATGTGTCTGGCAACATTTTTTTTACAACTGCGAAATAACTTCAATAGCACCAAATTGGGGCAAAAGTTTGACTTTAGAAGAATTAAAAAGAAAGCATTATACGAAAAAAAGACTGCAAAACATTTTCGCACGTTTGAACGGTTTTTTTAGTATTTGTGTGCATTCCATAAGTTGCTACACATTTGCATGCGTAGAAAACATGTTGCTGAAACATTTCATTATTTGTTTACAGTTTAAACTTGCAACATTGATATACTTTGTTTTGGAAAACTTTTGCACAAAATTAATTTACACAATATGGGCAAATATATTAGATTAATGAATTAATTTTTTTTTTTTTGGAATTATGATGCTATTCTATCATTTTTTCTGTTAAAGTTTAAAATGTTGCCTGCTAAAGTACTAAATTTGTTATGTATGTTAAGGTCCAAAGATGCTTTGAAGCAACATGTTGCTAAAACTTGAAAAAACTATATAATAAAAAAAAAAAAAAACAAATAGTGTTGCGTTAGTACTAGAAATAAATGTTACCAGCAATATATTAAAGGATTTTTGAATATTAGAGATTGACGTTGCTAGCAAAGATGTGTTCTTGAGATGATTTGAAGCAACGTGTTGCTGTGATTGTCAATATCATCAATTATCAATATATCAATATTAAAGCAAATGTTTTAACAATTTTGCCAGTTCTGATCAGATCATGGAGACTATTTAGTTTTTTAATATTAGGAACTCAGATAAAAATTTCGGGCAAAATTCTGTCAGACGGCATACAAAAGTATTCGTACGAAATAAGTTTGCATAAGCAGTATCGAGTTCTTTAAGCGAAACACACGCAAAATGTATCTGGCAACATGTTGCATTAATCAAATTGTTTCTGGCATCATGATTTCAAGCAACAGCTGATCAGTTTTTTTTTTTTTTTTATTAATTTTCAATTGAAAAAGGAAATTTTAAACATAATCCATCTGTACGCAAATACATGCATACGAAATGAATTAATAATTTTTATAGAAATCATTAAACAGTAAATGAATTGATTTTAATTTGAAGTACTGCGTTTTAATGCATTTAAATTAATATAAGTACATGTGATAAGAATAATTAAGCTACTTTTTGTGAAATTGTGTGATTGCTCAAAATAGGCAACGTTGGGTACTTTTACGTTTTTTCGTATGAAATATGTATCGTTGCTGAAAATTTATCGCGCATTCAATCTCCGTTACGGGGGCTTGAATTTGTGACAAAATTACTGTTCTTAAGAACATGTTGCTATGATTATCACAACTTATGATAAAACAAAACAAATAGCAATATTTAAGAATTTAAGTGATTAACACAACCTGTCACAACATCAAAGAATCTATTTTCTGCTATAATTTATGAATTTTTTTTTCAATTTAAATATAAACAAAAATAAGATTTGTCACCAAATGGCTGTGGGAATTTGTCAAAACCGACCGGCAGGAAAATTATAAAATTTATTTTAGCAATATTGTCAAAATAGTTTTGAAAAACTATAATTAATTTCTATTTCCTGAAGTTTGCGTCTTCTGCTCTTTTTCAAATTCACAACGGAATAATGCCTGCCTGCTGTAATGAGTAACAAGCTAATGAATCACATTGAAATCTATTCTTTTCGAGATACAGAGACTTATTTCAAGATACATAAGTGAAAGAACACAGAGGGAAAAAAAAGAAGACCGACCTTCTGTTTTATTGGCCAAAGTGTGCTGCTGTTGCAGCCAAAGTTAAACAATGGGATGGGATGCAAATAGAATGAAATTAAATTGAAAGGCGTCTAAATTCTTCAACAACACAATTGAACGAATTCTGAAAAAAAGAGAAAAACACCAGCACATGTTTTGGGAAATTGACCTCAAATCGTGCGGCACACAGCAGGTAGTTGCATTAGTTGTCCGGTTTTTATGGTTCGTTCCTGGAGGTAATTGACTACAATATAATTTTAAGCTCATAAGTGTCGTCTTTAATTAAAGCACAGAATGACTTCAAGTGCAGTTTTATCGATTTTAAAAATTTGTCAATAAGTTCGCATAGAAGGCCCCCCGCCCCCCTCCACACACATGAGGAGTTTTATTGTTTAGTTGCATTTTATTTGATGATTGTGAAACGCCTGGATGTGGGTGCTGTAAAACTAAATACACTGACGTCTATAATAATTTAAGATGTTTTCAGTGTTTTCGTGAGACTTATTTTTATTTATCTTACACAACGATGTTGTGCAGCCCGCCAACCAACCTCAATGTGAAATTGTATCAATTTTAAAGTGCGAAAAGTAAATACATGAGATATAAAAAAAAAAAAGCTGTATAAAATTCATGTCGTTTTCAATGAAAATTTTACGTTTAACATTGAGTAAATACATACTGTAGTTTTTTAGAATTTAAGTAATAATTATTTATAATAAAGTGGTTTCTGTACTAAAATTGTAGCAATTAATTTAAACAAAAAATTAGCAATTGTGTTGTATTTTTCTTCGAAATACTTTTGTAGGTGGGTTTTATTTAAAGCTGTTGTTGGAGGTTAAATTGGTTTTGAGATTTTTAGAAAGCAAATCGGCAACAAAATAACTCGATATTGGTGATATTTTTAACATTTCAGCTGGATTTCGAGCTGAAAGAAAAAATAGGATAATACTAGAAAGAAAGACTCAAGCGGTCAATTTATCTGAAATGCTGAATTTCAATCTGAAAGAAGATATTATGGAGAGATCCGGTATATAGAGTTCGAGCGAGCCAATGAGGCAAAACTGATGGCTTTTCTCTATCTGTCATAAAAAACTTGAGACATTTTTGAGTTAAAAGAAAACTTTATGTCTTTCTTCGAAACAAGTTCACAAAACGATAAGATGGCATTTTTTGTTAAAGATATTAAATGATTTTTGTATAAACAAAAAAAAAACAAGAAAACCTGTTTTCTTAAACAAAAAGAAAACAAGAAAATATTTGCTTTTAAACAAACTTTTTCAGTTTAAGGGCGTTTTTTAGTTTCTTTCTGAACAAAAATGCTCTTTTCTTTGGAATTTTTTCGATCAAATAATTAACTAATTTAGCGAAGGTTTTATCTAAATGCCAACCTACAAAAGATTTCACTAAATCTGACAAAAACTTTTGTTGTAAAAGAAACTATTTTTTGTGTGTGTTTTTGTTTCACTTGCGACACAAAACATTCATTGATCGTGGGATTAGAAATTATTTTTTTTATAAAAATGTTGTGAAACAAGAAAAAATATTGTGATAATTTTTCTTTTTTTATAAAGAAAAATTTATTTTGTATTCCGTTTATATAAAATCATAATAGAGCATTTGTTTAACTCAAAAGTTTTTCTTTTGGTTATGAAATTGAGTCAATTTAAAATAGTTTAAATACTCAGTTTTTTTTTTGTAAAAAAAAAAAACAAATTTTATTTGATATAAATTTTTTTCCTTTATAAAATACCAGCATTTGATTGTAGTTTTTAGTGTCTTTTTTATCGATTTTTTTTTCTAGAAATTTTTTATAACACCAATTGCTAAATTGCTTCTATTTTATATATATAAATGTATGTATGTATATGTGTGTACATTCATGGGAATATGTACGTTTGTATGTGTGTGTATGTCTATATTTTATCTTAATTAGTTTCCTATAGTTTTGTTGTTGCTATAACTGTAATTGTGTGTCATTTTTCTACACTTTTCATTTTTCATTTCATCCCTCCAACAGCAAAAGTTGTGTAAAATCAATAAAAATTTATGAGTGATTCGTCCGTCCGTCCGTCCGTCGTCAACTAATCAAAATTGTGGCAAGAACGAAAAATGAATTTTTAGTTTTTATTATTTTAAATACGTACTTTGGCATTTGGTACCATCACGTAGCAGGGGCTGTCCTGGCCCTTTTGCCAAATTTCGTACAACCAATTTTCTGGTTGACGCATAGACATGGTACCCAACATTTTATTGTTGTATACGAGTTTTTTCAATATGAACTGTTTAAATTGAATTTTTAAAATATTTTGTCTCCAACTCAGCGGGATTTGTAGACGATTTTTATATCGTTTTTCTTTTTTTTTTTTGTTATTTGATTTTTTTTATTTTGGTTTTAATTAAACAGTCTTTGTTTAAGATCGAATTTTTTTTTGTTTTAAAATAAAACACTTTTTAAAAGTGATATGTGTTGTGGTATGTCATAGAAAAATATTTTTCTTTTCAATAATATTGTTGCATAGTTTTTTAATTATTATTATTTTTTTTTTGTCAAAATCAGAGATTTTTTTTCTTCTTAACAATTGCCTTTGTTTAAATGATTTTGATATATTTGTTGTTTTCGTGTTTAAATTTTTATTTTTCTTCAATAATTTCATCTGTTTCTTGTGGTGAATAATTAATTAATTCTCATTTTATTTGGTATAATTTTTGTTTCTTTGTGAGCAAAGGCACCCGATTTGCTATATTGTATATGAAATGATTGCTTTTATTTCTTTTTTCATAAAAAAATTTTTTTTTAATAACTTTGTATCTGTTTGTTGCTATTTTTAATGTGTTTGAAGCAAAAGTTTAGCAATAACTGATTTTCTGTATAAGAAAGCGATACAATATACAGGGATTTTTGTAGCTCGCTGTTGAGAGAGTTATTGAGCTGAAGAGACCGGTGGAACTAAAGCTTTTCGCTGTGATATTATATGAGCGGTTTTCAAAAAAACTACTCTAAAACAGAGGGTATTGTCGCACACTTTCTCTAGCTAATTTTTTGAACACTTAATGTTATTTCTTGTTTAAGTTCTTTTTGTATTTTATTGTTCTTTCATTATAAAAGTAGAAAAATAAACAAAAAAAATATTTATTTATTTCTTTTAAATATCGATTTATTTAGTCATAAAAACTGTTTTCTCTGGGAGCTTTTGTAGGCGACTGAAAGTCTGCTGGGGCTTAAAGAATCTTTTATATGGTCGCACACAACCAACCTATAAGATACGCCAAATTTTGTTAATTGTTAAAACAAACAAAATGTTCTGCTCTCTTTTGCCAAAACGCAACTCTCCCTTTAAGTAACACTCACGCTCAAAAAAAAAAAAAATTCAACACTTAAATTAATGCAACCACTCACTCATACAAATTGCTGCAATAAAAACACTCAAATACAGCTGCCAGACTAAATGGATTTTAATAGCAATCATTTGACGTTTTAACAGCAAATAGACAAGTGAAATGTAGTTGAAGTACAGTTTCGTTATAGCAGAAACACGCCGGCATTAAGGAATTCCAAGGAATTGAAAGAAAAATACTCTCTAAAGATTGCGGAGAGTTGCCAGCTCAGAAAAAGAGTTTAAGTGAAAGTACAGGAACCTTAACAGCCACAAACATGAATACTTTGATTCTTACTTTAACTATTTTTTTTTTATTTTTTTGGCTTTAAAAGCAAATAAATAAGCGAATAATCAATGATTTCTACTGCTAACGATATGATTGAAGAATATGTAAATCTTTCAACAATCATATTAATTCTATATGCTCTCGAGTTAAAGCAAAAGAATTACTCTAAAATTAGGCAACATAAAAATTAACTTATAAACTTATTTAGTTGCAAGAAATGAACTCATCGCAAATAAAAAAAGGAAACAATTCGAAGTTCAAATTCAATTATTATTCGTATAAGAAAACAACAATCTGAAAATTTACGATTCTATACCACCAGCACCACCATGAATGTCTGGCAACTGTGCACAAAATTACTAGTCTTTTGTCACTCAAATATATTGAGAGTATTTTGATTAAATTGAGTACTTTTTCAATTACTTTATATGGTAAAAACAAAAGCAACAAAATACGAGAGCCTTAAGAACACATGCGCTGTCACAAAAACGACTACCTGGGTTTTACATTCATTTGCTATCAAAATGCGACGACATTCGTTACAGTGTGTTGATGAAAACACCACTAACTTTGTACTCTTTCAAAACTCTCCCAAAAAGAGTGAGTGTAGGAAGAAGAGGAAGAAAACAGGTAGATAGATACCTGAAAGTTTTACAAGAAGTCGACAAAAGTCCACTAAACAAATAAATTGAAAAAGACAAAAGAAATACTATATATTTATTACTTGTGCGTGCATAAAGCCATACATTCTTACATTCCTACATACAAATTATTTATTTATTTTCTGTAAAAAGCAAAGAAATACTGAACATAGATATGTATGCATGTATGAATGTATGTATGTATGAATTTATGTATGTATGTGTGTACATATACATACAAATTAACATGCGAAACGGTTTCATTGTTGTGCTGTTTTACTTGTCGATTAATTGTGCTCATGTCTGTCTCAGTTTCTCTACCAGTTTATAACGTCATCAAATATTTATGGGTTTTATATTATAAACAAATTAAATTTATTCATTAATGTTGTTTATGTATGTATGTATGTATGTATGTATTTACATACATAAGCATGTATGTATGTATATGATTGTTTCTGTCATTTCTTTGATTCAAAATTAATACCACAAAAGGTTGTTTGTTTTGTTTATCTGCTGTTTTCAACAGCAAGAATTATCTAATCTATAAATATAGAAATTCCAGTGATAGAAAAATATAGTTCAGTAATTTTTTCTGTAACCAAAAAAAAAAAAAAAGGTGGTACTAAGTATCAGTATAACAGTTTTTTTCCCCTCATTTCGCTTCGTCACCGAAATTGTATAAATTTTTTATAGACTACATACAGTATTTACAAAACTTACACACACACACACACACACACACACACACACACACACACACACACACACACATACATACACACATATACATACATACATATGAATATGTGTAAAGAAAATTATTCGAAAGCTTAAACAAATTTATGACAATATTGTTCAACGATCAATGTGGAACAAAAACATAAAATTTTTCCTTTAGATGCAGAAAAATGCCTTTATGGTATTTTATTCAGACAAAAATTTCTCTGATTCGGTAAAACTAGTTAATGGAAAATATTTGAAAAAAAAATTTGGTTTTTAAACTCAAAATTTTCTTTTGCCTTCGTAAACATTTTTTTGTTGAATCTGTAAAAAAAAAAGTTTTTTTTCAGTAAAATATTATGAGTAAAAAAAAAAAATTCGTTGAAAGGGGAATATCTGTTTACCAGCTCCGCCTTAAATAAGAAACGTAATTGAAAAACCATTTAAACGTTTTTTTTGTGGAATGTTAATTATATAGTCCAGCATCCATTTATTCATTTGCCACACACAAAACTTTCTCTCAATTGGTATTTTTTCACCAGTTTCGTGACATGTCACAAAATGTGTAAAAAAAAACTATGTCCTCATTATTCGCAATATGCAGTCTTTAGTGTCCTGTTCTTTTTTATGTAAATTATTTATATTTGTTGGCCGCCTGGCCTGGCCTGGCATAAAAATGTGGCTTCCATAAAGATACGAGTGTTTTTTGAAACAATTTTGCGTATCTACTTCTCTTTAGTAACCAACCAGAAATATTTATGTATGTGGCATTTTACTGTAATCCACTCCTTATTGAATGTATACACCAGCAAAAAATCAAGGACAGCATTGAAAATCAAGGACATGCACGCAACCAATTTACACTGTGTTTACACTGGACAAATATGCTGATCCGTTTTTTAGGAGTCTAATTACGAATTATGAAAATCTTCCTTTATAATTCATTTAGGCAAAGGAAGTTTTCATGTTTAGAAATTTATATCATAAATTATTTCGTTTATAGGATTTTTCTATTTAAATTTTTCTTCTCCTCCTTTTATTACTGCCGACATGGGTCAAAAGTCATTGTCCTATTTACTGGCATCAAAATATTAACGATTCAGACAATTGAAAACGTTTGCCAGTGTGTATGTTATGTATTTTGCTTAGTGTCAATACCATTATTGTCAGATGTAAACCCGCCGTAATACACGTTTTCCGCTTTATTATTCATTGTATCTGCACACATACATACATACATGTAGGTTTGTATTTTTAAATTAATAGAATTACCACTTACAAAATATTTCGATAATTCATAAGTTAAAGACAAGTAACATTTTTCAAACAATTATCAGCCTTTTAAGATTGAAACTTAAATACGCGCCACTCCCAGCCACAAACATGATTTCGAAAAACAAAATTTAATTGCTGCAAAAAATGCGTAACTAAAACGGTATCAATTTGTTAAATTTGTTTTTAGCTCTTTTTTTAATTTTATTATTATGCCATTTTTGCTGCCTTATCAAAAAACAAATTGTCATTTTCAATCTAAAAGTGAAATAAAAAATGCCATAATAAAAAAAAGTAAACATCTTGGGAATTAATTAAATAGTGTTAAATATTTTATTTTATATTTTTTTTGCGACGCAGTTGACTTTTATTAAAGTTTTCTAGTCTTTTTTTTTTTCTTTCTTTCATTTTATACTTCTAGTATGAGTGAGTATTCCGGCGTGCTACAATTAAGCTGGTCGATAGTGGTAGTGGTGTTGGCGATTGTGATTGCGATGGTGTGTTATTGGCTGGTTCTGTTGATTTGTTGGCCGTTTAAATTCCTATACATACGACGAGAGTGTCGTCAAAACAAATTGCGAGTGCAGTTAGTGTGTTGGTGGACTGTGTGATAAGTTTTAGTAAGTGTGCGATAGCGATAAGTTAAGATAATAGATTTGACTAGTGTAGCCAACTTTAGATATGTTAGAACAGAAAACAATGTTAAGAACAGGAACAAAAACCCCAGGGTTTTGGTGTTTTTTATAAAAAAAAAAATGTTATATTTATTTGCACTATTCCCTTTTCCTTTAATAAACTTTTTCAGGCAAAAACAATTTTTGCTAAACTACTAGTAAATATAAATTTTCCCCAGAAACCAGTTACACGATAAAGCAGCACGTTCCAATGAGAAAACTTTATTATCAAAGTAAATATTGGTTGGCGCAAACTGGGCGCGCGCTTGACCCGATGGTGCTTCACTGTCGACTCCCCAACTATAGGCGGTCAAATTCGGGACATGTATTTTTTAGTGTATAAGTATTTTCCAATATGTTCTGTTCTGCTCATTAACAATAAACCTAATACATGTGCTCACATACATACATAAATCACCACACAAAGTTTGAACATTCGTCGGCCACGTTTTGGCGTAAAAACTCTTTTTTTTTCTCTATCAAACTGGAGTAATTGAAAAGAATGTGCTTGTTTTTCAAAATTCATTTGCGTTTTAAACAAACATGTGAAGTTGGAATTTATTTATTAACAATGCAAAAATTGTATTAAAAGTGTTGAATTACCCTCTTAAAAAAAAAATTGAATAAACAATTCTAGGCAATATTTTCCTGGCACAAAACATATATGGTATGTACATACATACATACACACATGTGTGTACATTTCTATAAATTTATTTAAATGCGGAATTTAAGTTGTTTTTGTTCTGTGATAAAAACAGCTGAAATAATGAAGAATATGAATAACAGGAACAAATCCCACAACAATAATAAAACTTTTGTTGAAGTTATCGCTTAAGGGAAATTTTTTATTTGTATTTTTCAAAAAGTCCTTGAAAATTTAATTTTTTTTCTAAATTATATACGTATTTACAAAACTTTAAAGTTCATTCAGTATTTATTTAAGTCACTTAATCTCATAAAATTTTAATTCTCATTGGTTTTAAAGACTTGTATTAGCCTAAAATATTAAATGCAGCCCATTATTTTTATTCTTATTCACATGGGGACTGAACTTGTAATCAGCCTTAAATAATAAAAATTTAATCATTTAATTACGAAATTCAAAGTCACTAAAAAATTTATGAAAATAATTTTCAAATCAAACAGCTGGCATTTTAAAAATTCTGACAATATTTCGAAAATTTTCCTTAAAGGGAAATTTTGATTGAAATTATGTTGTTTTACTGTAAAAACTTGTAAACGAACTTGAAATAACTCTTACGGCAAATAAAAATATATTTTAAAAGGTGAAACATTTTTGTGCCATAGAAAAGCTACAAACAAATCGCTAAATTCTTTAATTTACGGGCACAATTTGAATTTAAAAAATAACAAGAAATACTGTTTAAGTTGGCCTTGAAAGCCCCTCTGGTAAAACTGAAGCCCTTAAAATATGTTTTGAACAAATTTTTTTTTTCAATATTTTTCAATAACACGTTTCCAGTATAACAAAGTTTTATCTCAAATTTTATTAATTTTATATTTTATTATATTCAAAGTAACTTTATTATTATTTGTCTTGCAAAATGTTTTCGCATTTCACACTGTACAAAAAAATAAAACAAGGGATATTTTTCATTTGATAGCCAAACAGTATCAAATATGCCTCGAGGGGAAATTCTTAATTTCAATAATTCGTGAAGACTTATCAATTTATACAAAGAAGTCTTTTCAGAAGAATTATAAAAATATTTTTTTTTAAAATATTGTTCTGTCGAAAGGGGAAAATTTGCCTTGTTGAGAAATTTCTAGCGTCTAGCGAAAATTTGCTCCAAACTATATTTAAAGAAATAACTTTGAATTTAAAATTATACCGACAATTGATTACAAACATTGCAGAAGTATTCAATTGAAGTGAAATTTTTTTGCTAAAAAAAAAAACTATTCTCAATTATTATATAAAAAGTTATGTTTCACTATTAAGGTTTAAAATTTCCTTTAAACGGAATATTCTTTGGATCGTGTTTTTGTTTGTTTGTAAAAAACAAAATAATATTTAACTAAAAGTTTGCATTTATGTTCATACACATGTGCACGATATACATATGTAATAAATTTGCTTATAAACGAAGTGATACATACAGTAAAGACGTCAATAATTGATTACAAATTTGATCGATATGATTCGCATAAAATATACAATAGAAATATTGCGCTACATTTTTATAATACGGAAAATTTTCAACATTTTTTCCCCCCTTTTAATTTACTACTTCCACTTAGAGATGAGTACGTGACAAACTTTTCAATCACCCCAAAGATTTGAAATACATGAAATTACAAAATACATGAAATTAATAAGTTTAAGCCCGCTTTGCTTGAAGTACTATTATTATCTGTGGTATAGTCCGATTGCAAGTTGTTAGAGCGCCACGTAAAATATAGTTTTGTATATTTATTTCATCAAATTGAAAGAAAAGTTTCAAACGATTTTTTAAGGACCAAGTGACCCTATTGATGACACTTTAGTAATTATTTGCATAAATTTGCTGAAGGTAATGATGCGAATTCACTCCAAAGTCTTCTTCTGAATTGCATAAAAGTAGGCTATATTTTTTCGTTCCTTTACTCTTAATTAATAAAATTTAAAATCTATATCTATTATTAAGCGCTTTTCAGCACTGAAACAAATATATTTTATATGAAAATATTAAGTGAATATAATATTTTTAATATTTCCGTACTTCTGTAAAATATGCAATAGAAACAAATATAGATGCAGAAAACTACAAAATAAAATCCTCAAATCGCTTGAATTGAAATCGAAATAAGAAAATTTTAAATAAATAATAAAGTGAAATGCCAGCGCTTTTTTTTTGCAATCCTCGCACTCCACCTCTCTCTCCCGCCTTCACAGATTCCTTTTGACATCCCTATGAAGTTTTAAAAAAAATTTTTTTTGGCCTCTCAATGAATTCAATTATGAAAAGTTTCCAATAATATTCTATTAAAAGATCTGACAGGGAAACAATCATAATGTATACCCACGTACTACATACATACATACATACATTCGTTATTACAAATGAATACGATGTACGAGTACATAAATACATACGTTCGTTAATTTGTGTATAAATATTTTATTTTATTTGGCAATCAAAATTATTTCTCCATGTCACTCATTTGCAGAAGGCTCGTATTTGAATATATCTACATATTTATTTGTAACAAATAATACACTGAAGCCAGAGACGAAGCACATACATATGTAGATTAAGGATCTTGAGCGCTTTTTTGTGTACTATAAATTTAAAAAATAGTTAATTTTTTTTCTAAATTAAAGTAAAGAAAAGTAAAAATTCCAAAGTATTTGGTTTTATTCTTCAAACATTTTATTTTGGAATTATATTACGCAATTCTGGTGTGGCCATTTGTAGATGCAATGAACAGCGTTGTATCAACACACATAAACATATCGTACCCTAAATACAAAAGGGGCACAACTCAAAATACTAAAATTTTCAGGAGAGACAAAAAACTGTTTATATTTAGTTCATCGTGCAGAAGCAACACATTAGACATGACTGTATTTTTCCAGTTAAAGAAGATAGTGATGTGAAAGAAATTTTTGCAGTAGTTAGAGATGTGTATTCTGAATTAATTTATGGAAAAAAGTCAGTTTTGGAAAATTTTGAGTTGTGCCCCTTTTGTATTTAGGTTGCGATATGTATAGATGCCATATTTGTTTGTTTGTGTGCAGTTGCATTTCCCTGTTTTTAAGTAAAAATAATTCCATATCATCAGATGATGATCCCTTTTCTAAAGGTTTCTTACAAATTTCAGGCACGTATCTGCGCTTGTTGCTTATTTTTTATTAAGGAAAACTATTGTACAAGTGTTTGTTGACTGGTCTATTCAAACAACAGCAACAAGAACCAATAACACACGACAACAATAACAAACCAGAAGCAAGTGGTAAGACATCACAAATTGATGACTGACTGAGTGAGTGAGTGAGTGAGTGAGTGCTGCCAGCCTTACACCGCTTCGGCTGTTGTTGCTATTTGGATGAATGCCGTTGTTTTTCTTGTAATAAATTATATTTACAGGAATTGTTAGTACTCACAAAGTCTGCTAATAGTTTTGTTTTTGTTGTTTTCATAGCTGTGAATGCTTTTACATACATATGTATGCACTCGCATTAAGGCGCACGAGGTTGGCACCAAAAAGTCCAATGAAAATAACACGATTTGATGAATGGGGAAGCGAGTACAAGACAAGTTGTATGTGTTTTTGGCTTTTTTTAAATAATATTTATACGAAAATTCCAACTTATAAAATAGAATTACAGAGCAGGACCTGGAAGGTACAAGGTTTTATGTTGTATAGCAGCAACAAATGCTTTTTAAATTCAAAGAGGGAAAAAACTAGTAGGTCCAAGGAATACTGAAGCCTATTTTAGAAAGTGACGAGAAAAAAATCTGCAAATAAGACACATAAATACTGCACATCGCTGACATGAAGGTGGCAACGAAACTGCAATCCACCGTTTTAGTGTCAACTCCAATTCAAAAGAAGCTCCAAGAGAACGGAATAGCACAGTACTTTTACGTTTGCCCTCGAAAATACTTATATAAATATAGAAACAATCATACGTGTTTTACACGTCGAAAATATATGCGGAAAACGAGATTTACTACGCAAAAAGCCGGCTGCACACCCACTAGCGAATAAAATTTAAATATAAGCAAAATTGTGCTGTGTGAGGCGTGGTTGTGGTTGTGGTGTGGGGGGTGGTGGTTGGATGGAGTGGTGCAAATAATTTATTGCGCCTAAGAATTATTTGGTTTTGTAATATACTATAAAAGAGGCATAAAAAAAACATTTCTGGCCAGTAGTTTTCCGCAATAAAATGACAAAAACTTTGTATGCAGGAATGTGTGGGGCAGAACCGCAGACGGCCAATAGTCTGGTCATGTGTTTTATTTAATAATTAAAATGCATATAAACAGATACATCCATGGATATCATAAAAATTCCCACAAATTGTAAACGAATTTCTTATATATATTTCCCACACACGTACACACACACACACACCCACCAGCAAACACAAATACACACGAATGTAATAAAATTATATTGTATAAATATTTGTTTGAAGTTCTTTTTCTATCAGGAAAACATCACTTACTTGTTGATAACAGTAGAAGAAGAAGAAGAAGAAGAAGAAAAAAAATGAATAAATCAAATTGATTAAGAAATATGGAAAACAAAATCTTTTCCTATACAACCAAACACTCACACAAGTATTCACCGCCCCAGACACACATTCAGTTGTTGCTCTATTAGCAATAACTTTATCACGTTGTTTACAAATGATGGGTTGAAACTACAAAACAATTAAGATTATTTTTATTGTTTTGCTTTATTTGAACTGTGAAATCAAAATCAATATTTACCCGGAGACTTGTTAGTCTACTCGATACGAGACTAAAACAAGATTTGGTTTGAAAAACATCAATCACGCTTTTTTTCATAAATTAAGCCAGAGTTAAAGGAAACAACAAAACTTGCCAGTTTTTGCCAGTTTGAAAACGCATTCACACATTTACGATTTTTAGCCCGTCCACAAGCCAAACGATTTGAATGAAATTTGGAAAAGTGGGTGAACTGCATGGGAAGAGAAGACCATCATCAACCAGCTTTTGTAAAATTGAATACAAACACGTGAATCTTGATTCGAGAGAGGGGCGAAATATGTGGCAATTGGTTAAAAAATGCAACTCCAGAAGACAATATTTGAGAACTGCTTTTTGTCTATTGCCTTAAGATTTGTAAGTGGATGAGAAATCCTGAGTTAAAGAAATTCTAGTTTCTTTTTCAACCATATTCTCGCGCTTCTTCGAACCTTCTAGGTATGTTGCTAAGACATGTTGTTTGCAAGTTTTAAATAATTTTTTTCCGCAAGTTGGGTGGAAGTTTTGCGTTCGGATATCCTTTAAACTTGGGCGCCAAGTGATTTTTTTATGTTTGTTTTGTGATATTTCCTGAAAACGAAACACATACTTAAGATTTCGCCGGTTCTTTTTTTTTTTGTTATTTGTAAAACTCCAATTACGAGTTTTTTTCGTACTTCTTTAATGTATCCGAACGACGTTTGCAAAACCCAACTTAACTCGGAAGTATTTGAAATTATTTTACACATCTGCCATTCGAGGTCATTTAAGAGATTTTATTTCAATGCTGAAGAGAAGGAGAAAGAGAGAGGGCGAAGGCGAGGGCGAGGGAGAGAAAAAAAACCATGTACTTGTTTAAAAAATAATAAAACAATTTGGCTTACAGCACAGAGCAGGTAACAACATCGCAACTGAACGCACAAATGTTTTTACAAATTAAATTTAAGAAATTCGCACGATTTTATTTGATTTTATGTTAAATTTTGCTTTTGCTTCTTTTTTTTGGGTGAAGGTCGTAATTCTGTTTGTGTTTAAATTTCGAAGCATTTTATCGCTTTTTGAAAAGCGACACAGACACATACATATTTTTAGCTAAATAAATAGTTTTAAAAATTGGCATAACTTATCTAAACACATTCGTAGTGCGACCTTAAGATGACTGATAAGTAAATTATATTTAGCGTTAAAAACTAACGTGTTGTGTGAAAATTATTGGAAAAAAATCTGAAATTTATTTTTTCTTGAGGCTAAAGAAATATGCAGATTTTTTAAACTAAAATAGGCAACAACTCTTTTTCCCTCGTTTTGAGACGAGTGTGGCCGCCAAAAAGAAGTTCAACTCTGCTGGTATATCCTGTCGCCTACTTTGAAAATTCGTCCTTAAACAAAGCTGTAGTCTAGGTCTTTGTGAATTCGTGAATTTTTGATGTACATTGTCATAAGGTCTTCAAATAACATCGATTTTTAAAAATTCCTCCGTAGTTGGCAAAATTCTACGCAAAAATATTACAATATGTTCGAATGCTGGTCTTTCTACCATTTTTATCTGTTCTACTATAAAATTTGCATTTAAAAGCATCATGTTTTGCAGACCTTTTTTCCTATTTAATGAAGCAAATCTTTTGTTTGATAAGTTACAAATTATTGGCCTCACTTAACCCTAGAAAAATGTATTAAACAAACATTTCTACTCAATTATTCATGGATGTTTCTATTCAGTCTGTTGCAACAAGCAGTTTATTTATGGTTGGTGGTTTCAACTTGAAACTCCATTTATGTGTGTTGCATATAATTACTTTTAATGCAGCCAGATTGATAAATATATATATTTTTTGTTGTTAATTTCGTAGATTTTCATGTATGCAAGTAACAAAATAAGAAAAGATAAGTTTTTTTATAGTTTTCTTTAGGGCAAGAAATTTGTTCAATTTATTGTAGACTAGAAGCAGCCATATTTTCGCTTCTAACAACCTTTTATCAGTTTGTTCCAAATTTGAATATAGTTCAATAAAAATATTGAAAGGAATTGGTTTAAGAGAAAATCGTTTTTATGGATTATCATAAAAAAAAATTTAATTTAATTAATAAACCAATTAAATTCATTAAAATAGTGAAAGAAAAATATATGGTGCTACTACTGTTACAAAATTTCAAATGGAATTATCGTTGAAGATAAGAAATAAATGGTGAAAACGGAGACAATAAAATATTTTATAGCATAAAAATCTAATTTAAAACTTCAGCCAGTAAAATGAGAGGGATATTGTGTTCAAATTCAGAGAAATAAAATGTACTTTTAAAACATTTTAACTGAAAAGCTGTTTAACAAAAGTAAATTTGCAACAGAATAGAATATGTTTTAACTTTTTTTTTTTAATTATTATAAAAAATTAGCCTAACAAAAATATTGAATTTTGTTTATTCTTACAATTTGTAGCCAATGGCAAAATATTTCAGTGTTTATGCAAAATGTTTATTTAAGGAACTTCGAAAATTCGAACACACATAAAATTTAGAGAAATGTAGTAAAAAATCTTACAATAAATATATTTTTTGGTAGTTACACGATATATAAATTTTAATGTTCGAAAAATTCGAACAAAGCAAAAATTACATTGAACTCGTTTTAAAAAACATAATAATATGGGTTTATGGTAGAAAGTATTAGTTTCTATAAAATTTGTAAACATCGAAAATTCGCACTTAGCCCAAACCAATTTTTTGTTTTGCAGTCTTATTTCCCAAAATTTTTATTATATGAAACACAACTAAATCTCCACTATCTTGAGTTCGGATATAAACAAATTTTTATATGTTCGAAAATTGGTTTTATTTCGAATATAATTTGTGTATGCCGGTCAGGTTTGTAATTTTTTCAACTCTTCTTTAGCTCATATTGTATTGAAAAGGAAACAGTTTTCGTAAATAACACTTGTATGTCTTTTCCTAAAATTCCGCAACAATTTACAAATATTTTCGAAGCTTCGAATCTGCAAAATATGGATAAAATTGTATGCGATTTGGCTAATTTCGAAAAAAGCATGAAAAGCGTTAATGTGGGCTCTGCAACAAATTCATTTAGTTTATAAAAGGATGCCTGTAATCCATTTGTTGGCCAACGTTTAAAACTATTTTTTGTAAAGAGATTGGATTTTTTCAACTTTCCTTTTTTTTTTAACGTCAGCTTTTAGTTAACCCTGAACTAATTTTGATTATTTCAAACTCAATTTCCCCACAGTTTGCCTGCTGGCTTTAGCTGCATACATCTCTAACAAAATTAACAATTTTCAAAAGTATGTAGTTTTTAACACTAATAACCCGTAATTGTTAATTAATTTTAAGTTTAATATTTTTTAAAGCGGCATTTAACGCTGTTCAACTGGCCCAAGCGTGAGTGCAACACAACTGGCTCACGCACACACACAAACTTATTCAAAACAATCACCGTCCCAAGTGAAAACTAATGAATCAATAAAGACTTAAAATTAGCCAGTCGTCCGTCGCCCGTCTACTTTACAAATTGATAATGAGAAAAAGTATGAAGTTTTCATTATTGGAAAACTGTTGTAATGCATTAAAGATTTTATGACCGCTTTTGCTGACATAAACATTAAGCTGGTCTGAGAGCTGCTACTGGCTGGCCCGCCCGTTGCATCGTTTACAGCGAGATTAACGACAGGCAGTCCAGTCCATCGTCGCGCAGTTACAGCCAGCGAACAACTTAAAGACACATTATGAACACAGTCCGGCCGCTGATCAAGTTATCAAACACAGTTGGCAACAAAGAGACAGTTTACAACAGGCAGTGCAAAAAACAAACAAAATGCTATTTGATGGTTTAATTAGCATTTCAAACAAAGACGTAAATCTTTAAAAATAAAATAAGTAAAAGATTAACATTACGTTTTAAGGAGGTCTTGTCGGCATTGGTTGCTAATTGGCGACTTATACTCTACGGGTGGTAAGAAAAAAGACAAAAGTAAAAACGGGAAATATACTGTGGAGATGCGAGTCTACAGAGCTGGCAAAATTTTCCATGGCAAATGAGTGACATTTTTTTTCAATCCATTGAAATAGTGATATTTTAGATATTTTATTTGTAAAAATTTGATCATAATATGACTTATTACCAGCTGTGAAGATTTAACACTTATTTTGCATTTTCGAATTTCGAACTTAGTTTCGAAAAATTTCGAACAAAGCGGATCTAACGAGCTATATATTCTACAGCAAAACATTATTATTAGTGGTTTTGAAATTTTTTCTAGACTTAGAAGATATTTTTGTGAAATTTTTAAATTTATTACGCAACTTTCGAGCATTTTAAATGAATTTCGAAATTTAAAATAACAATTTATTTTACAAGTTAATTTTGCCTTAAGAGTAGAGGATGAACGACCGGTAAATTAATAAAGAGAAATATCGAGAAGAAATCATTTGTTTTCTTATTGTTTCATTTTGTTTTCCAGAATTTTTATTTTCTATATATTTAATTAAGAAAATTATTCGCCCACTTTTAGCGGCATTAAATTTTATTCAAATTTAAAGAAAATAAAATTTAAGTATCGCATAAAAAAATTACGTTTTATTTTCAAGGTTTTAAATTCATACAGACGAAAATATTTACGAAAAATCACTAAACTATTAAATTAAGCACCTTCAAATGAGTTCAAAATATTTTCAATTAAATTTCAAAAGTATAAAATTTTTTTCGAAACAGCGAACAATTCTTAGAAAATAAACGTTTTGAAAGTGGCCAACGAGATCATGTGCAGAGAGAAGCACATTCCTTTGTCAAATCTGTTCAAATTTTCAGAATATTTTAAAAATCACTAAATAATCATTTCTAGAAAATGTGAAGGAAACGCAGGCTTATGATAAACTGAGAAATTCGGCTAAAAATCCAGGTGTTCACAATTTATTCTAAAGAAGTTGGAAACATTAAATTAACACAAACATTGTTAAAGAAGACAAATTCTAAAGAAGTTGGAAACATCATGAATTTCTTGGCACTGTTGCGCCTTCAGTAAAAGTAAGAACTAGGCATTTTTCGCTGTTGTGCCTTAAGAATATTAAAAACTTACAGTGACCTTGAATTGTTTGTCATCAAATAAGAACGAACATTCATAAATATGAAATATTTATACATGTATGTATGTGCGAGTTATTGCTTACCTGCAAAGAAAAGAAGAAAAAGTAGACAAATTATATACAAAATTTTCCACAATAAAATTCGAAAAGAAAAATTATTCCTATTCGATTCTTTAATCATCAAAAAGAAAACTAGAAAACGAAAATTTTCCTCAACACAAATTTTATTTCATTTTGTACGTGGCCAAAAAATTTGTAATTTTTATCAGGCGCCCACAAAACACAGCCATATTAAAGAGGTGAAGAAGGCAAGTCATATTTGAACGTTTGTTTGTTTCATTGTTTGTCTAATCAACACTAAAGAAATAGATTTAGATATTTGGTTTATTAAGAGCAAAGGGAAATATTTTAGTTTTTTAGAAAATATGCAAACACTTAAACGAAAATTGCCGTCAGAGTCGTCATGAGCTGAAAAAATATGCCACACATTTTTGGCCCATGACTCACAACAACCTCACAAAATTCGCTTTATTTTTTTTTTTTACCAGAACTGCTCTTCTCAACTGGCGAGCCAAAAACAAGGAAAACTTTCTGCCACATAATCAAAAACTTAAAGGGTTTTCCTTTCCATAAGGATGGGTAGATCTTGAATTGAGTTTTGTACAAGTTTTAATAAATTACAGCCTCCACTATTGAAGTGTAGAAATATAAGTAATTGAATTAGTCCCCGTTCCGTGTTGAGGCAACGATATATCTGTATATCCTCAACAGCAAATTACCACTGTATAACATGATCGATCTACAATTTTGGTTTGTATTGCAACAACACAAAGACAAAATTCATTACCTGAATTTAGTGAATCGCACTACAACAACAGACGACACCTTAAATCATTAATCTCCTTAAATTCAAAATATAAAGTTAAAAAAGAAAACTTAAGTGCTGAACAAACGTAATCGGGTATTGTGTTAAACAGAGAGTTGGTTTTTAGTGATAAATTTAAATAAAATATTAAAGTAAAACAACATATTGAAATCTCGCATATCGAGTTTCTTGCTTCACCTTGGCCGCTTGATTAATGATTGATTGATTGCACTGGCTGGCCGGATCGTGGTTAGAGCACCAGTTTTAGGCCGTTATTTGCATAAATTTGTGCCAGTAGCAAACAAGTTTATGTGCCATCGTACATTATCGCACACTGAATACAAGACAGTAAAAAAACAAACATTTTCAGAAGAAATATTTAAAGGCACGTTTTATAATTTTTTTTTTTTTTTGAATTTTTTCTGTATCAAATTTTTTTGTTCAAATAATTTAATTTTCTTTTTGTTATAAGAAACATTTTTTATGGCTTTCTATTTAAAAAAAAAAAAAAAAATTGTTTGCCTAGATCTTATTTCTATACCGTTTGCTAATTGGGTCACCGTATTAATGATTTGAGTGCGTGTGTTTTGCTTTGGCGGCGCGTTTGGGTGGATTTCATTTTGAATACAGTGAAGCCTCCTATAGCCGAACGGACAAGTTTTGTAGATCCAACTTGTAACTGAGATACTGTAGGCTTGCAACGTATTGCTGTTTTACGAACATTATCTAGGCCTGATTAAAGTTCACTAGTGGAATTGGTGCAGGAACTGTTCATTTAGCTTTTTCATACAAAATGCTTGCCCATAACTCGGGCTCGCCAAATACGAATGCAAAAACCCAAATTTTAAAAGAAATTTTGTTGAAAATATCTCTCATAAACGCGCAGAAAGAAGCGTTGAAACACAGCCACAAGAGTTGTATTTAAATAGTAGTTCAGCTCTGATTCGCCTGTGTATTAAAGTCAATGATATTGCAGACAATCAGCGTACGGTTATAAAAGGTGTCCCTGTAATAATTTTATCTCCTCTGTTGTTTTCCTGACAACTTTAAAACACATTTGTTTGGAGCTAAATCTCTAAGTTAGTAATAAAAAAAAAAACACATAAAAAAGCTGCTTGTCGGCTTTAGGTTATTTCTCGAAAGTGTGTGTGCGTGTGTTTTTAATTTTAATAATTTTTCTTTGGTATTTATTTATTTATTCAATTAAGTCTGCTGACTGATTAAAATAGTTTTTTCCTTGACTCTTTTATAAACAACTGATTTTTTTTGTCAAAAAACTTTTTATTATTTAATCTGCAGGAGAATCATTGACCTTTAGAGCGCCAAAACAACTGTTCCGAACATTTGCAAATTATCGCTGGAAATCACAGGGTCACACATTTTTGTTATGCAAAAAAAAAAACCTATTATCTAAAATCATTATAACGATTGCGAGAGGCCATAACTTTTTTTATATAATCAAATAAATATGTTTCTTTTGGGGTGCCAAAATGTTTGTTATGTTGGTTTCTTTTTTTTTATAAATTTTTAACGCAAAAACTAATTATACTCTTCTTAGCCAGAAATGCGAATATTCTTAACCTTCAGTGAGTTCGTTGGTCTTTGATGAAATAAATGAATTAAATTTTATGTGTTTAATCAAGCTTCATATAATTTTTTGTTTTGTCAAATAGACTTCCGTTTTTTTTTTTTTTTTTAGCTAAAAAGTTCTTATACCAACGCAATTAAATTAAATTAAATACATATTTGTTTCATTTTATTTTTTCTTTCCTTATAAAGTGCAATTGATCGCTTAATTGAAGTCAAACGTTTTGTATATTTAAAATTTTTCCCGTTTTGGTTGCGAAATCAACAAAACAACCTGTTTTTTCTTTTGAATTGTTTATTTAATAAACGGGTATTGAACTGGTTTATGAACTAGAAACTAAATCACACACGTATTTTTTGGGAAATGTATTTCTGTTAAAAGGACGTTGAAATGAAGTTTCAAAACAAAATAATTTTAAATGTATTTTTGCGAAATGTACGAGCACATACAGGGCAAGCTCGATTTGCTCAACCATTGATTAGGCCAAGTTTTTTCAAGAAATAGTCTCGATAAGTGCAAATTTTTCTGGACATTTTTAAATTTTTTTCATTTAAGACAATTTGTTTAATAATATTTTTTAGCGAATTTTTTTGGAAAAAAAGCTTTTTTTTTATAAAAATTCTAGATATTTATTCGAAAGCATAATTAATTAAGATGGTTTGAAGATTTTTTTCAAGGGTGCTTTTGGTTACCCCTTTAAAAATGCATTTTTATAGGGTAATCATTGTTAAAGAAAGACGCTTGAAAACATACTTTTTTCTAAAGGTTAATTCTTTAAAAATGTTATTCATAAAAATAAGAATTTCAACTCAATTGTCGTTCTTTTGCCCAAAAGAGTTCAGATTTGTCTGCTTAAAGTGACATCGTGCAACAACATTTGCATTTCAATTTGCTTGCCCGTTTTAATCTGTACGTTCGCGTACGAGCTTTAAAACTAGTTTAACTGCTAAACTTTATTTAAAGTTACAATGATGGAGCAACTGTTTAGAATTTATGCACTTAGTAACAGATTCATTTGTATTTAGCTGAACAACTTTTGTAAAATTATTAATTGGCTTGAAAAATCCAAAGCCTCGAAATTGGTTTTCCAAGAACATTAAACTTGTTTGTGCTCTTAATTCTACAGCTGTTTATGTCTACATGTTACTGAAAGTCCAAAACTTTTTCATACACCCAATAGTTCGTATGGCTTTACTATTTATTCCACCGTTCACAACAACAGAGAAGAACACTCATATTTTATGTTGTAGGGGGGGAAAAACAAACACAAAATATAAAATAGTGAACGATAAAAGGAAAACCAAAAAGAAACACAACAATCAGCATTCTGATGACCCACTTTTAATGGTTCGGGTTAAAAATCGTACCGTGTTTGCGTATTTATTTAAGAGCTTTTAGTAGGCTTTTCATTCTTTTCTGCTTCTGCTTCTTCTTTTTCTTTTCTTTTTTCTTTGCAAAATTTATACCTACAAAATCCAACAAACAGAATATTCTAGAGAATTTTGAGGCTGTTGCTTATCATCTAGAGGGAAAAGTAATACACAAACAAACAACAACAACAAACATGTTTGAACGAAATGCTGCTTGAAAATGAAATGCAGGGAAAATGAAATATTGCCATAATTAATTAAAATGCATATTCAACAACTTTATTATAATGCAATGTGTTAGCGGCGTTTTAAATAGTAACAAAAAAATTGCGCAATATACTTAAATATTTAAATAAAACCACACACACACACACACACACACACACACACACGCTTAACAAACGTTGAGTGAAAAAACTCTCCAGAGGAGAGTGAAACGTGGTTTTCAAATGCTTTGTTTTGTTTTTATATCTATTCCTTCCTCCCCTCCCTTTAGAGAGAAATTTGTTTGAGTATTAATTTAAATATTTTATCTGTTTTTTTGCAGGCTTTTATTACTGCAAACACTGTGAAGCTGCCCAGCTTGCGGCATAAACTATTTTGGTCTAGGGGTTTTCTTCTTTGTTTGTTTAAGCGGCACGTGTCACAAATTAAAGACTTTCTATTTTTTGTTTGTTTGTTTGTTACTTGTTTGTTTATTGAAGTGCCCTACAAGTTTGGAACTGGATTCAAATGATTTTTCACAGACAGTCTGTCGTCATTCTTTTATTTCGCGGTACTTTATAATAAATAAAACAGCTTTAATTTTTCCAAATATTGTATAAATATCATAATCATGTTCAAAACGCTTTAAACGTAAAAATGTTTTAAAAAAAACCTGCTGCCTGTCCCATGATAACAAACGTTAACGTTCGTCAGTGTATTGAGGATCAACAAACATTAATTTTTCGCTTTCACTAAAGAGACTCCCATGTACATTAAAAAAAGACTTCAAACGAGATTTTAATCACTTCGACTTTGTTGTGGACTAGATCCTTAAGATTCTTCTTTAATGTTACAAAAGAAATATATGTACATGTAGTTCTTTTAGGCATTTCTTCGGGCCCTTGTCATTATCAATGTTGCCATTAACTGGTGTGTGTTAGGGGCTTTAGAAAGACGTGTAAATGCATTTTATTGCATCATAAGCCGCCATCACGGCGTCTGTCAGGAATTAATGAGAACTATTACACAACAGCTTGTCTCTTAGGAATACAGCCACAAACAAAAACATTTTATCGAACACACACTTACAACTTTTATGTGTTTTAAGGTTTTTCTTGAATTGAAATCTTCTTTGCTGTAAAAATACACTAAAAGTTTTGCTGGGCATTTCGTATGTCTCATATGAAACCAATCACCACGGCAAATAAACAAACCAAAAGTTGTAAATAACATTTGGTGCGATATTCACGTTGTGATGAACCGAATGATAATAATTTGTTCAAATAGTTCTTGCACAACATTGTATGGACAATATGTATGTATGTAGTGAAAGTAAAACTTCGTACAAAATTTTACATACATACATATGTATGTAATTGCATCCTAAAAATGTTGGCAGCAGTGTTGCCAAGTCTTTCAAATTCGTCAAAAAGTTATAGCATTTACAGTCAACACCACCTGTCACTTGTTGAGAGTAGATTAAGTGTCCGGCTGCGCTCCCAATTACTTAATATCCTAATAATATTATTCTAATCTTTAACTTGAAGCGATCATTGTCCTTTTCTATTTTATACAGAAATACAAAATCTAGATCACAGTCAGCTGGCAGAATTGCGTGGCAAAGTCAGCGTGTTGCTGGCCTGTCAAATTACTGTGGTTGGCATATTGTCATGTTTGGCGCGCAAATTTGTAGTGTTTTTTGTTTGTTTTTGAAAGTACGTATGTATGTATGTGCACCTGTGCCTACACACGGTACAAGCACACAAGTTTCAAAGTGTAGATATAATTTTTATAAACTATAAGTTGCGTACTTTTTACTTATGTATATAGAGGTAAACAAACAAATCTGATTGACTGACGACACACGCATGATATGTATGTATGTATGTATTACTTTTTTATGTTTCATTATTGTTTTCGCACTTTAAGAGGGTTGGAGTTTAGTTTAGAGGTTTCTATGCCAAGTCTAAAAAAAAACCCATGTAAAGCAAAAAGCTTAATTTGCCCGCAAACATGACGTTTTCGTTTGAGTGTAGGCGCTCATGAGTATTTCGGATTGTATTCACGCTGAAGGCAATTAACATTAAAAAAGAATGAAAAAAATTGCAGGCGACTTTATGTAAATTTGTATTTCTTTCTCTTTTACAGAATTTGACATACATTTTAGCCAACACTCACACATACCCGGTTAAATTAATGAGGATGAGTGAATGAGAGTTAGCAAATTATCTGGGATTAATAGAAATTAGGAATAATGTGTTAAAAGAAAAGTTAGCCTTAGTTTTTGTGTGCTCAAATAAAAAACAAATTAATTGTTATAACAAAATTTTGAATTTATATTATATTTTTTCTTTGGGTTACTATTTGTGGCTGTAGTCAAATACAAGGGTTTAATCGTTTCAATTAACAAAATTGATTGTTTGTTTTTAAGACAGCAAATTTAAACAAATTTTAACTAATGAAACAACTAAATAAATAAATTACAGTTATTAATATATTAATAAATTCTTAACGGATGTTATAAATTATGGGATTTAAATTTTCTTACGGTGCAGTGTACTATTTGCTGTTATAATATAGCAATAATACAATCAATGAGTGTTGAGTATTTAATTATTGCAATTAAACTTTTAATTGTTTCAAACAAAAGCTATTTACCTGCTTTTAAAGGCTTAAACAAAATAAAATATTGTTTTATTTGTTTTTTATTCGAAAGGCCTTATTTAAAAAAAAAAAAAAAGGAACTAATATTCAGTCGGCAAGATTGATTGAAGCATTTCAGGTCAGAGCCAACCACAACCCTCAGGATGTTGCATAAATACTACATCACTATACAACAATACAGCTTTGCCAATTTTTATATTAAAAACACGCCATCAGTAGCGAGTAAAAAAAAACTATAATATGCGAAGCAGCGCTAAATTATCATTGAAACTTATTTTATGGCTTCTGGGATAAAACTTTACTTTTATATGTGCGACATTAAACTTAATTTGATTGTCATTTCTAAGCAGGCAGTTAAAACAGTGATGAAAGATTTTCATGATAAGATACATAAATGTTTGTTGTTGCATCTTTTGCTTAACGCACGTGTCCTCAAAAACTACGCGGAAGCAATTTAGAAAATTTTCTTTATCTTTTGGATTTCAACAAAAGCTGCATGAAATGTGGTCGCCAAAACTTTAAGGTTTTTTAAAGGTAAAGAAAAGGAAACTGGAAAAAAATTTACAAAACAAAGAAGTGTTTTACTTTTTTTTTTGCAGGTTTCGGTTTAATATTTTGTGAAACTGCGTGATTAATGTTCATCAAACTAGATAACAAACTTAAAGAGAAAAACAAAAGATGAATAAATATTAATAACTTAATTTGTTGTTTTCATCACAATATTTAATAATTTATGAGTCGCAGATTTTGCAAACAAATTATTATTTTCTTTTTATGACAGCAGACAACAGTGCATTGTTTTTGGGGATTTCTGTTGTTTTTAATCAAACCCGTTTCTTTCGCATGTTGCTTCTTTTTTTCGAAAACAAAAAATATGTGCGAGCACAATAAATAAAAATCCAAATTAACATAAAATTAAAATAAACCAAAAAAATGTGAGAGCAGCGTCAAGATTTTGGGCGCCACTATATGCAAACATGGCGCTTTTCTGATATGTTTCAACACAAATCTGTTTAACCCATTAAGACAAGAATATGATGCGTTTCATATTTGATGCCTGGCGAAACTGCTGTTCCGTTTGACACAGCCAGCAGATCGTGTTTGTCAAGCAAATCGAGGCGATCATTGTGATTGTTCCGCAAGCCTGGCGATTATGACTTATTTGGTGCTGAACGCAAATAATATTCTCAAATTATTATTTAATTCCAAAAACAAAATTTTCTTTGCAGTTTTGTATTCAAATAACAATTTCACGGATTCTGCCAACTATTTGATTAAACTTTTTGTTTGATTTTGTTTGGTTTTTATTTGCTTTATAATTAAAAATTAAAAAAATATATTAAAAATGGTTCACTTTTGATTAAAATATTAGTCATTTTGCCGCAACTTTAAAAAAAATAATATGGAAAATATTTCTCCTTTCCATTCTATACAGTAAAATATGTTACTATTTTATTTGTGAACGAAAAAATATTATCAAAATTTAAATTATTGCTAAATATTGACTTAAAAAATAATTGACTTTTGACCAAAAAATATGTCAACATTTGGCCCCCAAAACGTGTACAGTTTCGTCTTGCTTTATCAAATTTTTATCGTTGCTTTTGACAATTTAAATTTTGCTCGAAAACAGTTTTTGTAGTTTTTGATTTGAAAAATAAATATTTGAAATTTTGACTAATATATCACTCATTTTTTTTAGCCCCAGAACAGTATACAAAAATTTGCAAAACCCTTTAAAAAAAAATATAACAAAAATGTCTGGCATTAGAATTCCGGCATCAAAATGTAATAAAATTACATTAAAACAGATAAGACAGACGTTAAGAATCAGAACAACAACATTCTGGCACATTTAACTCATTTTAAAACGACACCGAAACAAAATTAAGTGTCAATCAAACAAAAATCGTAAATTTAATTAAATAACGCTAGATTGGTTAAAACAATTTCGATTTCCCTACACTTGTTTGTTAATTGAAAGGAAAAGAAAACTAAATTGAACGACCACAATTCAAACCTTAAAACTGCATGAAATCAAATGGCATTAAAAACTAGAAGAAGAAAAAATTGCCCCAAAGCCGTTTACGACATGTAAGCAAGAACTATACAAGGCAAAACATTTTTGTTAGTTCGCAAATACTATTTGAAATACGCAAAATTTGTCACAGTATGCAAAGCCTAATGCTGGATTAGACTGACGCAGCACACCAGGGTTATAAGGAATCTTTAGCCCATACAAACTTGCGAAATGTAACACAATTATAGCGGTCATACAGCTGATGTTAAGTCGCTACGTGGGGCATATGCCTTGCAAAATTGTACTCTCTATATGAGCGATTGGGAGGGGCATAATATAGTATAGCCCAGATTGTGCCGTTTGATCTTTTTAGATTTTTAATTTTAGGTTGTTTATGCGAATAAAAAACATGATCCAAACTGCTGGCACAACCCACGCCTGTGGCCATATAAATGGCACATTTCAGGCTTTACATATGAGGGCTAATGTTGACGGGTTGTTTGCTTAGAAACATGTTCCGCAACAAATGTTTACAGCGAAACCAGCAACATCAGTTTTGTCATGATGATGTATAAATAAATAACCAGCCACAGCTGTTGGCAACTTATAACAAATACATAAATCTGTACATTTGATTCTATAAAATTTCTACTCGTAAACTTATTTAACGCTTATTCTTGCCGCTTATTTAATAACGAGAACTGACTCAATGATTTGAAAATAACAAGAAAAAAAAAAATTTATAATTTTTAAAATTCTACACTCAGTGTTTATTATTGCAACGATAATTAGTGAAATGAATCCGAAAACAAAACACGAAAAAAGTAGCGATCAAATAATAATTTTTATTTAATTGTTTTATTGTTTCATTGCAAAGCACAATATCAGATAATCATTGTAAATTATGAACTTTGAAAATAATTAAAACAGCGATCATGTAGTTTGACGTCAAACTGTTCAAACAAAAATAAAAAAGACTGTAATGATTTTGAAACCTGTTTGAAATTTTGCCGATACTTGAGCAGGTCTACTATTAAAAATCAAGAAAAAAAAGCACAAGTAACAGCCCTCGCACACATGACTTTAAGGAAATAATTACTGTAACAGGCGTGCTGAGCAACAAAGAATATAATGACGACAGATGTGATAAATTGAAAACTAGTTACACGTCATTACGAATAACAATCAATATTTGTAACATGTGTATATAACAACTGGATGCCTTTGCTGGTCCACAGCAAAGGTGTCAGAAGATTGATGACAATGATGATTAGCAGAAAATTTGAACTTAGTAATGGAAAATGCCTGTATGTATGTAGTAGTTAGACGCGTTACATAAACCGCGATATCAATATCAGCACTCACACCTCCAAGAATAGCAAATTTTATAAATTGTTGCATACAAATGTTTTTCAGTTAAATGTAGATTTTATTGGACTAAAGATACAACTTTCAGTAACTGGTTTTGGTGAGACTGCCCCAGCAAGTTACCAGTAGGTAAGTTGTAGCATTTGTAATAAATTATTTAAATTTATCACTTAATCACGTTAGAAACTGTTTTGAAAATGTTTACACACATTGACAGTTTTCCATAAATTAAAAAAACTTTGAATTTTGCCACAAATTATATGCACTTTTAAACTGTCAACTATGAAATAGAATTTTTGTTTAGAACAGAAAACTTGTTTCAACTGGCTATTTGAGGATAAAATATAAAATGTTTAAATCAAAACACGCCTACAAAAGCAAAATAAATACGGTAGAAAATGTAAAACATTTGAGATAAGTTCTGAATATTTATTTGAAAACAAATGCTTAAACATGACTAAAAAAAAAAAACAGAGAAAGAAAGCAATGAATTCGTCCTAAGTGCAAAAAAAAGAGATTTCTTATCTATAAGTAATAGTCAGTTGTCTGAAACTGAATTAATACCTGGGCCATACATATTTCAATAAACAGTAAACATGAAATCAGTTTGCTTTTATATGAGCAGCTAAAGGACGCGAACTTGCCTTTTATTTTAGTACTTCAATAAAGTTTGTTTTAGAATCGTCAACTTCCTTTGTATACGCCAACACTAATCATGAGTCGAAACAACTAACATATCTTCTGTGTCTCGGTATAAATTATAGGTTGCTTTTAGTCTTTCTTTTGAATAAATATTAAAAAAGAAGTTATATTGTAGTTTTATGGAACGCGTCTGATATTAAATATTTCAAGTTAAAACTATTTTTAAAACACATTTTTCATTTCTTACAAATATTTATTTAGTGGGCACAAAAAATTCATACCGCTAGTAATTAAGCCTTAAGTTCGGGAGTTAGTCTTTGAGACTCATTCCGAAGGCGCCGCCTCTGTAATTTACTATGAAGCTTTATTTAATATTAATCATTAGTCGATTCGGCTAACACGAAATTTGTAGGAAACTAAATATTTGGTTTATATTTGTTATAGGCATAAACATATGAAACATCAAAAGCTACATAAACCGTAATCATTAGTCGAATGGACTAACAAATCGCAACAACAAAAAAATAGAAGAAAACAACGACTACGAAGAATGTAAATGCAAGTTCAAGCAGATCGCACATCACATCAAATAAAAATTTTCATATGCACATAAAAACATTGTTAGTCGATTCGACTAACATTTCGGTTCTAGTTGGTCAAATAATATTTTATTTATGGTTTATAAACATTCAATTATCGTTTGTGCAGCAGCCGCCGATTGTGCAAATTTTTGCAAATCGTATTTTGCTTCCATTTACGGGACAGTTTTTCAGATTTAAAAAGGTCTCTTTGGTTGGTTGCAATATCTAGTTAGAAATTTAATTTAAATTGGTTCTTCTATTTGGAGTTGTGCTGCTAAATAAGACCATGTTTTTGAGTACAGCAAATCTCCGCAAATTATTGTTGTAATGAACAACAACAACAAACTTGACCCTTTGATTTTAAGCTGTCACTGGTCTCAAGGTATAAAGAGGAATAAACGATTGTAAGAATTTTTCCTGAGCTACAATAATTACAATTGTAATTATTTTCATTAATTGATTCTTTAAGACTTCACCACAACTACAGTGATTTAAAATCTTAAAGTTTTCTTAAAGAAAGCAATAAAAATGCTGACGTCATTTTGCCATAAAAATCCCAAGACGCCAGACAATCAATATATGTACAAATTCTTTTAACATTTTAACGTCAGCAAAACAAGTGCTAACGGCTCTAGGAGTTCTTCTGTTCCATTTAATAAAGTTTAAGTGTAACAGATATTGATAAACCATTTAAAGCTGTAGACGACCATCGACGCAAAATCTTGCAATATTCTGGAGGTGTAATAATTATTGTGTACATATTTAAAATAAAGGAACAACGAATTAAAAATTAATTACGTAATTTACGTAGAAACAATAAACCAGCAAGAAAAATAATTTAAATAAATTTCAAATCCGTTTTGAACTGAACTTTTTATGAAAAATTCAAGAAAAACTGGAATATTCCTGAAATAACCTAAAAAAATCTGATTTCACAAATAACCATTTCTCTTTAATATTGTGTCAACTGAGTATCATCGGACGACAACGAATGATGCTGATGGCAACTAATTGCTACATATATAAAAATAAATTAAAGTTTATAGTTTTGCCAACCTTTAAATCAGTCAGGAGATGGATAAAAGAAACACAGATTTACTTTGTTCCAAAACTTGACCTTCATGAGTTGTTTGGCTACTTTTTTGTACTTCAATCAGGAAAAGTGACTGTTTTTCAATGCTGAGGTATGAAAAATCGTATACTTTGGATTTAAATTTATATACGAGTAACAATAAAATAAGTCATTTGTCTTCCGGAGGGTATAACTTGAACGCTTTTCGTTTAGATTAAATACTTTGTTACGCCTTCTCAACACTACGTTCGGGCCATGTTTGACCATCCTTTTTTCCCTCAGCAAGAAATACAAACTCAAACATAAAAATTATTGTATATTTATAAATTTAAAATATAATAATTATTTCTTATCACATTTAAATAAACATTAAGTCATTTTGCACATGTGCTTCTTCTTATCAACAACTAATTCCTTTCAATGATTCATAACGAGGAACTTATAAATAAAGAATTAAAATAAATGAGTTTTCGTTTATACAAAGTATAAACATTTTTATGCAACAATTCATCACAAACACAAAAAAATATTTAAAATAAAAGGAATATTTTAAGAACATTAAGATGAAAGTGAAATTCGAAAGCAATTTTGAGGTTTTTGGATTTAATTTTCGTATTTTGTGGCCTTCATATAGGAAAAAAACGTAGACCAAAAAAGCGGTTTCCCACTACTTTTTGTGGTTACCAGTGGCAAGCATCGCTTAAACAAGTTTAAGTCCATTGGCACCTATTGCGTCCTAGTCTAGAAAAATGGAACACTTGACGGGTGGGTTCACCTGACAAATTTTACCTCATTTGGAGTATAAATTTTCCAACAAAATGGAAATCTGGTCTTACAAAATTCCAAAAATTACACAATTAAGCTTCGATACAATCTGTTTGGCCTTCGGAATGAGTCTCAAAGAATAACTCTTGAACTTAAGGCTTAATTACTATAAATATGCATTTCTGGTGCCCAGAAAGTTAGTGAAAATATATCTTAATTCTCAGTTAGATGCCTAAATGGCAGTAATACCTCTAACCATCACCATATTGACGATTGGTGTAAAAAGGTGGCACTCGAACCGGAATCCAGTCACCCCTGAACCAGTCACCCCTGAACCAGTCACCGGACTGGTTGTGCTCGGTACCCTTTAGCGGTTTCGGTTTCTAGCATTTAATTACAAATATCTATTTTTAATTTAAGAAGTTTAAAAAAAAAAAGAATTCTTGTTCTTATCTCTTCATATTTCCACTGCTTTATTACTTTATAAATATTTTGTCATCATTCGCATTAAATACACGATAATTAATATTTATAGAAAAGCAAACAATGAAAACAATTCTTTTCTGATTTATTTATTTAACAGATTAAGACAGAGAAAAAGATTACGAAAGAGCAACAGAGAGTGGGTTCTGATGCAAGTCTGCAGCAGCCGCAGCAAAAGCAAATATTTAGTCGTAATTTTAAACTTCATTTTGCAAGCCTTTAAAAATGTAAATTTTATTTAAAGAAGTGATTTTTTTATACAGTTTTATATATTAAAAAAGATTAAGTAACTTTCTACTTGGGTTGGTCGGACGCCCGGTCGGCCTGTTTGCACATTTTGTATTTCTTATCGCGAAATTAAGCCAGACATGTTAAACACAAACATAACATTCACAAAGAGTTTTCATTTTATGTACGTACAAATAAAATAATTAATTTTGCATTTTCTTTGTTGCAATATAGATTTTAGAAATAATAAAAACTAAAACACCATGAAATGATTCCATTTTATTAAACTTATCAAAGCAGCGACAATACAAGGCGCCAATTGGCGATGTGAAAAAGGGGCTACGATTTGCTAGTAATCTTAATAAAATTGTTTTTATTTGGTTTCTCTCTTCATTTTGAACGATTTGCAAACTTTAAATTCGCCACTCAGATGGCCGTTCGTCCAAAAAGCGGGAAAAATAAAACACTTGAACATTTTTCTTATCTTATTAGTGATAAGATAAGTCAAGCTGTTTTTAAGGCTCTATGCAGACAAATAAAGTGGGAAAAAATTATTAGACTTTGGGGTTTTTCTACTTCTTACTTTTATAGCACTCTCGTAGCTATAATTTGATTAAATTTGCAATAAAAATTATTTTGTATTAGGAAAACAATCGTAAAAGACATGTTAATTTGTTCAGCCTGGCCTCTTGCCGCCATAAAAGACTGCAACATTCTCCTCCTTAAAACAAATGTTAATTCAAATGTAAGTCGAAAATACTATTTCCTCAAGATTTCTATACTTTTGAATTAAGCGTCTTCGTCAAATTTTCTTAACTTTAAATATTTAAATTTAAAATCAACTTAAATTAAATTTAAAATCAACTTCAATTAAATCTGAAGTTTATTTTATATATTTTTTTGCGAAACAGTTTCAATTGCTTTAGTTATTTAAATGATTTTCTGTGCCGCGATATCGAACGTTATCTAACATTCGACAATAGTTTGAGAGGCGACATTAAACTAATTCACAAACTGTTCATGAATTTTGTTCTGTGCGAAATGACGCCATTGGGTCAGTTAGTTTTCTGTTCGCAATCTTGGCACGCGCCCCAAATTTTAATACATTTTCTTAGTTGGTCTGTTTTTTGACATCAAGACTATAGCGTTTAGGGTAAACATTTCCTAAGAGAAGACGATATATTTGAAAGTTTTTCCCATTTACTTTTTTTTTTTTACTGAAAATCCGATATACAAAAAATTACTCCTCAGCATTTGATTTTTGCCATTAAAATTTATTTGAATAAATTTAATTCTTTGTAATGTAATAAAACAATAAAACTCATAAAAAACTATAAAAACTAAAAAAAAAAAATAAAAAATTAGAAAAACTTTCATAAAAAGCATTAATTTATTAAAAAAAAAAATTACTTGTTATCTAGAGAGAAATAAATTAAGAAAATAATAAAAACTAAAACCACCTTTTCAGACCAGTTCCATCCATATCAGTCCAAATGATTTGTTATGGCAAATAAAGAAGAAACAAACAAAAACCAAACGATAAGATAAGTGCAAAGAAAAACAATAACTCAGGAGGCAATAATAGGAAATTGTTTTAAAAATTCTATAAACAACAACTTTCGCAAAAGTTGGAAAAATGCCAGAGTTTTTACTGCATTCGAAAATGCTGTCCGCTTAAGAAAGTAAAACTGTTTCGTGTTTCGACCAGACAACAACCGAGAGACATCCTGCTAGAAGACAATCTAACACCAGCACTGACTGCATTTTGAACCGGACTAATCCAAACATAATTTCACTTCAACAGCACTCTCTCACATCACCAGCATTCATTCAATTGACCTAAATCGACAAATTTGGTAACAGAGCTGAATGAAAAACGAAACTAGCGAACAAACAGACATCCACCACCAACCAGCCTGTTAAAGAGACAAAGACAATAGAAAGTTGCGAATGATGGTTCAATGGTTGTTTGATGAAAGTGTCGTTATGAGATGCCGACCAAAAAAAAAAAAAAAAAAAAAAAAAAACAAAAAAAACAGTAAAAGAATTTCAAGAGGATTTTAATTTTTAAGGTTGTTAATTTTTATTCAAATAATTTAATTCTTTATACGGAACCGAAGCCCACATTTCTTATGCTCCGACATACGACGGAGCGAGCAGCTAAAGCTGCAAAAATCAATTTTGCATTCATTTGAGATGTTCATTGTTTAACACATTTTTTTTTTCGTTTGTTTTGTCTTAATAACAATAAACAAAAAAGGAAAAATTCAATTGAAGACAAATCAATTGAATATAAATTAACATGAGCTATTTTTAGCACTCAAGTACTTTAGAAAAGCCTGCCCAATAAAAATAGATTTACAAAACCATGTTTATTCTTTTTTTAATTTTTTTTTTTTATTTATTTTTTATTTTAGTTTTTCTTTTATTGTTGTACAAATGACAAACATAAATTGTATGTTTTATAAGTTTAAATTGAATTTAAGTTGAAGTGTTGAACGCGAACCGTTCAAGGAAAATTATGCAATGGCAGATTCTCGTTAAGAATTAAAAAGTTGCAGTAATTTTTATTAAAGATAAAAACAAGAAAAATAAAATTTTTTGCTACAATGATGACTAGCAAAACTGTAACAACAAATTGCCGAAGATAAGATGTGGGATAAACCAATATTTTCTGGAAAAATGTGGTGAAATATTAATTGCTTAGATGGGTGACAATTTTTAAGCTTCTGGAGGATATTTTTCAACTTGATTCATTCTGCCACTTAAACAAATGCATAAAAGGAATAGCGCTCAAGAAAGAGTGGATAAAATTCATTGTTCCACGATAACGAACGTTAACCTTCGCCATTACTTTGAAGGAAAAAAAAAACAGATTTAGAGATTTTTAAAGAACAATATTTGGCTATGCTGTGATTAGGTCCGCTAATTTGCGAGACAACGTGCGAGAAGCCAATATTCGTTTATTATATAATTTAAAAAAAAAAGTAAAGTAACAAGTAGCAGGACAGTTTTCTTTATTCTTTTTAAAAACCATAATGAGCATGAATATTTACTCAATGTCTAAAAGCGTAATCATTATCGGATGTTGTCTCTGCCATTAATCAAAAATGTTTCCTGATATCGAGTCATAACGTCGATGTTGCAGTTAATGAGTGTTATCAGGCTTTTCGAAACAAATTGCTTGTAATTATCCTCTTAAAAAGCTGATTGTTTTTCAATTGCAATCTTAAGTAATTTTTTTGGGAAATGTTTTGGCATTTAAAAAAATTATGATTACGTTTCCTTCCTCTTTCTTTTTTTTTTTTTTTTTTGGGGATTACAGATAACTTATTGTTTGCAGACGCGTCTGCATGTATGTATGATGTATATAAATACAGACATACGTGACCTTTAAAAATTAACAAACAATAATTATCGCTTGGCTGGACGTTTTCATTAAAAATGTATTTAATCTTTTCATGAATGTTTGATATCAATATATGGAATGTAATGAATGGAATATTTTCATAAATTATTCTTAAATAACAATCAATTTTTATTTGAAATTGTTTAATAATTTGCCAAAAAATTTTGTTAACAAATCCGACAACTTAACTGAGATCGAGTTATTTTTAAGGGGGGTACGAGTAGGTTTTGAAAACACTTGTATTTTATTAGTGCGCCAAGTTTTGACGCAATCTTTAATATTCAATATCGTTGCATACTTTAGGGAGCCGTATTAAATTTTCTTTACAACATTCACTGACAAGCTGAAGCTCATTTTTGTAAACAATCGTCTAGGCCACGATATCGAACAAAAAGAATGCCTTCCATTCTGTAGGAATCCTACTGGTTGTTAAGAAATATTTTCACTTTACAATTTTCAAATCGCCTGAATATTAATTGACATTTTTGTTTACAACATTCTTAATAAATTTAGTGTAAACGTTGCTTTTTATGTCGCCTGAGTGAATTTCTTAAAAACAATATAAAAAGCACAACCTCATTTTAAATATGAAACGCTTTGATCTCGAAATTTGACTTAAATTTCGCTGATATATGTATGTATGTTTTAGTTGATACTGGTACAAGTAATTTTATATATTCTTTAAATATTTTCACTTACCATGGCTTGTTCGATTTTGTTGTCGATTGCAACTGCACTTGTTCCAGATGCACTATAAAGAAAATAAAACATAAAATTAAAATTAATAACTCTGGAACTAAATATTAAATATTTTTCAACTACAATAATATTATTAGCGAATTTGGGAAAAAGAAATTATTTCTTGAAACTTTAGATTTCAAAACGTTATCAAAAGCGAAGAAAACGCTATAGCATACGCTGAGTATATCTTGGATCTATAAAATAAAGCATATTTTAAGGCGTAGGGTGAAAATAAAAACAAGAAAAAAGACTCAAGTCATAAGTATAAAAAGTATTGCCGAAGAAAGTACTAAAAATGTTGCGTCAAAGAATGCAACACGCACTTCAAATTAACCTTGTGTTGCACTATTTCTGGAGCAAAACGAAACGAAAAGAAATGGTGTAGCAACCCATATTACTCGTCTACCGAAACATCTTCATCAGTCACGATACGCTAAAGCTGTTATTACTTTTTTTTTTGATTTTTGTTTAGCTACCAAACATTTTTTAATGCTAATGAAATGTTATTAATATAATACAAGTAATTAATCGCAAAACATTATAAATAATTAATAAAATTAAATTTTATAACAAGTTGTTAATAATAATTATCAACAACGCCTTTTTGTAAGAGTATTATGGAATATATGGACGACGCGACGCGCTCGTTTGTCCATTGTGTAATCTAACACTTTAATTTTTTGTTTGTTTTTAAATATGTACTATTTTGCAGCTCTTCTTGTTGTTGTAGTTTTAAAAGTAATTTGTTTTTATTTGTATTACAATAGCTGGTGTTGTTGGTGCTGCTGTTGCTATGAACGCTGGCATATTCATATCTGTTCAATTGACCTGAAAAACTTGTTCAATCAATTGTATAAATAATTTTGTTCATACACTTGTTTGTTCCAAGTATTTTTGTTAAATTTTATATTTTTATTGCCATGTTTTCGGTTCGTTTTTTTTTCTATATTCCGTTGTTTTATAGTATATAAATATGTTTTTCTTAGATAGTTTGCTGGTTGGCTTATCGTGCTTATAATTATGTATCTCAAATTACATGAATTGGGGGAAAAAAATAACTACAGCAGACATGCAGCAGTTCGATGTTAAAATCATGAAAAACCTAAAAATTTACTCACTCACATAATTTTTTATCGTATTTTTTTTTTTTTTTTTGCAAACAAACAAAATTAATTTTTATTATTTATTGTAGTTTTTTGTTTCTTTTCTTTGCAGCGTATTACATAAAGGCAAATTTCATATGAACAATTTGTTTTAGACATACCTTGCAATCGAGACTCATACTCGTACAGTGTGTGGCGATAGTTTTCGGTTAAAGAAAGGATGTGGGTACATATATTCTTATATTGGCTTTTTAAAGAAATTAGTCATAATAATGGTTTTAAATAGATATTTTAAACATATTTTATTTCGCAAAGTTTTCCAAGAGAAATCAGTGTTCGTTTGTTTAGACAAAAATAAACTGAATTTAACTTACGGAATTACGAATTGAATTTAGTTGTTGAACCAACAATCAAAAAAATGCCTGTAGATCCGTATAATGGAAGTAATCACGATTCACCGAAACGAAAGAAAGGAAATATCTGATATCGATGTTGCCGATTAATTAAAACCTCACACTGTAATAGAAAGCATTTCAGTTATGAAGAAAAAATGCACATTTAAAGCTTTTTTGTTCTGTTTCAATTGCAGTTACTATTCTTTGATTTGTTGTCAAATGGTGTTTTAAATGTAATTACTTTTATTGAAATTTCATGTATATTATTTTCAGACTTATGGGACTATAAGATCATTATATATACCTAAACAGCTCACCACACAGAGTTCACTATCGCTCAGAAATAGATTTCCAGAGGCATATGGGTTCAGGCGGAACAATTTTTTTCAATGCAAATATTTTTAATTTATTTTCTTTGCAAAATGGTTTTATTTATAGAATTTGTTGTGCGAACAGCCAGAGTTCGTTTATTCAAACCATCTAATTGTTTTTGTAAACGGCGAATGAAAAATTGACACCAACGAACCGACAAGACCTTTTCTAACAAAGTTGTAAGACAAAAATTGCCAGTTCGGACAGTTTGTAGACATTTTTGCATAATTTGTCACATTTCTGTTTCGAACAAGGTCGTGGGTCCTTCCTAACCACTTAACTAAGAACTTTGGCTTTAATCTTACTACCGAATTTTATTCCAAAGTTCTGTGTATTTAATATTCAACAACACTATTGTAATTAAGATATTTTCGCTTATTAAGTCTATATTTTAAAGCCGCAAAAAACAAATATTTTACAATAATAGATATACTAATTTTACATTAAAAGTCAGAAAACTGAAGTGCCACACTGTGGCTGCGAGTCAGGCAAAAATAATTGTTTTTCATACCAAAAACTTTGCATTACACAATATTTGAAATACAAAAAGTTTGCCAGTATTAGCAACATAATCAAAATAATGAAAATGTTTAATAATAATTCACCCGAAAAAACAAAATCTTTACCATTTTATGAACACATAACAATTTGTAACATAATTAAATGCGAATAAAAATTGTACACGAATATCTAGTATAGAAAAAAAAAAAAAAATTAAGGAAATACTCGTATAAGGAGGTTAAAATAGCCTGTAATGCAAATGTTTAATGATTGTGTTTTTTTGTAACAACAATTAAACAGTTGTTTTGCTTCTTAGTACTTTCAGATGTTAACAGCTCTCGCTCAATAAATATATGTATGACAAACATTAATTATAAAAGATTGAAACCATTTCGAAATTAACTACAAAAGAAGTCGGAAAAGAATATGAGAATTATTAGCGTTGGTTAATAAGATGTTTAACAACAACACAATTGGCTAGTATGGAAATTTTTTTTAAAAAATTATTCAAAAAAGAGCCCTACATAAAAAAATTTACTTAAAAGACTTGTGAAAATTCGCATATTCTTTTTTTGTTTAACTACTTCAGTGAAACAAAAATAAGAAAATAAAATTTTTTTATCACAAGAGATATTTTGCACTTAAGCCATCCCTCAATAACCAACAACTTTTTATAAAATATTTGAGTTAGAAGCCTTTTGAAATTCTCGAATTCCTTTTCGGTTTAAATACTGACTAAGAAATATAGGAACGATTTGCGTCGAACGTTCAGAGTCCCAAATTTTGCAATAAGCAAAAAAAAACACTACATAAAAATTTGAGTTGGAAGCCTTTTGAGGTTCATTATTATTTCACTGAAAAACATGCCATTATTATCTCTAAAGATAAAAAAGAAGGGATTTTGTGCGGCAATCATTCAGCATCCAAAAACTTATTTGAAAATTAACAACAAGCGAACAAATTTTTCTGTTTAAAAAATCTTTTTAAGAAACTCAAACGCTCTTTATAAAATATTTGAGTTGATGGCCTTTTCCATTCTGTCAAGAGTTCAGTAAAAGACGCTAGAAGTACAAACAACTAAAGCGATTTTGGGCGTTGTGCGTTCATGCTCCAAAAATTTATTTATTTCTTTGTTTGAGATTAACAAATGAGGATCAAGATATTTTTATAGAATAAAAGATTTGAAATAAATTCCATTCACAAAACTCAAATATTCAATTCCGCAATTCACTTCAAAATGCCATCCAAATACATATGTATGTATATATTAATATATATTAATCTTATTATTTTGTTATTCGCAAACAAATACTTGTAATCTTGTTGTAGTCACCCATAAAATATCGCAAGACAAAAAATCTATAAATACCGTTTTTTGTTGGCATTTTGTTCTATTCAATTGCCGGCCGCAGTCGTTATTAAAATGTATGCCAAGTCTGAAATATGATTTGTTTTTTCTTCTTGCATATCCTTGAGTTAATTTTTTTTTTCCGAATGTAGTTTATTTGGCTGCTTTGAAAATAAGTTCTTGAAAGTCTGTTTGGAAAACATTTTTAAAGAGAATACCGTGCATTTGTGTTCGAGTGTCGTATCATTTTGCGTTCCGCCTGTCTGTCGTTGCCTTCGTTATTTTGTACAGTGTAGTACAGACACTTTTTGAAGGTGTGCAGTTATTTTTGTAGCCAGTTTTAAGTGGTTTAAATAATTGAAGCTGGTTTGTTTAAAAATTTATGCTAAGCGTTTTCTCAAGGTTGAAATTTATGTACCACAATTTGTTTAGACATTATTTATTAAACAAAAAATATCAGCAAAGAAATATTTTCGTTAAAATATGGGCCGAACAAAAATTAAATTAATAAACAACTATAAAATATTTAAATTATTAAAATAAAATTGCTTTTAACAAAAATGCTTTTAAAAAAGGGAATCAATAAAGAAAATGGTTTCAACAAAAATTACTTTTAAAAAACATCTTACAAAATCTTTCTATTAATAAAAAGTATCTTTTGAACAGATACTTTTGAAAAAAATACTTTTTAAAAACTCATTTTATATTTCATAGTATATTATATAGAATATATATTTTTTTAAAAAGTAGCTTTTGGAAAAAGTCGATTTCAAAAAGTGTAATTTTTTAAAAAAAAGTTAATTTTATTTTTATTTAATGTCCATTTTAAAAGGTAAAGGTTTTAAAGTACTTTTTACCTGTGAAAAAAGAGCACCTTTTTCATTAAAAAAATCTTCTTCTTAAATGTTTGAATTTTAAGCCATAAAATGTCTTAAAATAAGTTAATTTAAAAATCGAACTTTTTAAAATATTGTATGACTTTTTTTTAAAGGATGTGTGTGAAGATAATATTTATAACCATCGACATCCTGAAATAAATCCTTTTATAATTGAGGTGTAATCACCAATAAAAATTTCGCAAGATATGAAATTGTATGAGAATTACTACAAAAAAAATGACGTTGAAAAGATCAAATTGGTTTCGTTTAAATACATACAATTTTATCTAATTTTATAATAAAATAAAAACATGAAGAAATTACGAAAACGTTTTCAATAAGAACGAGCAAAAAACAAACATTTTTATTGTATTAAAATCAAGACGACGAATTAATAAATTTTGAGTGGGTGCTCTGCTGGACTAAAAAATGAAAACAAACATTTTTAATTAAAAACAAAATTAATAAACGCATATGCATGAATAATATATATATATATATATATATATATATATATATATATATATATATATATATATATATATATATATATAGACAAATTGGAAAAAAAATTTTGTGCGTGCGGAGGACTCGTACGAAGAAGTGAATGACCCGCTGGTTCAAACACGCTTAAATCAAAAATTAAATAAAAATTGTTGCTGCTGAGTGTTGAAAGATATTTTTGTTTGAAAATTAAAAATAAAATATAAAAAAAACAATTTATTTATTTAAGAAACAACAAACGTATTCATAAATAATATACATACATACACTACGTTCTTTTATTTTTGCTTTTTAGGGCTAATAAACTTTGGCGACCAATTAATACGTTGCAGGGTTGTGGTTGTTGTTTGATTTGGCCAAACACCCCCAAAAGCAATTCGCCTGATTAAATTTTCCGTTCGTGACAAATCCAAAACAATAAATAACGCATTTCTTTCTTTAAAGTTTCCTTCCATTTCTTTTCTCGGTGAAATGAAAACAACGAATTGTGCAAAAGAAACCGCTTCCAGTGTCGTGTCATAAACATTAATAAGCAAAAGCAAACAAAATACTTTCAGAGCCCAGCACAACATTATTATGATGATTTTTATTGGTCTTAATGCTTGATATGAAATGCACACAATTAACAGAGGCTCGCAGCAACACAGAATCATCAAATATCAGCCAGCCACCCAGCCTCTTAAGGGACCCCAAAGAAATATAGGCAAAAAAAAAACACTTTTTCTTAACAAAGGCGGTGACAACGGCCATGTACATACATAAATGCGAAAGTTTTATTAAAGGAAAAACGAAAAAAACAGATCATAAAAATATTTAATAGGTGCTGGCTATATTTAAAGGGTAAATAAACTCAGTACAACAAGGACATTTCCAGTGCTCCACAAAGAAGCAGGACGCACAGCGTACATATTAGTATATCAAGGGCGTGAGTTTTCACACTTTTCCACATAGTAAAGCCCTAAATCATGAGTCTAACAGTTACATTTTAGACCAATTTATGGCGAAAGGCGTTGACTATCTGTCAAAATGTATAAAGCAAAGTGAAATAGTGGAAACTACAATTTTGAAGGGGTGTAAAAACAAACAAGTGAAGTTGGCTGCAAAACAACTGTTAGCACTTTTTTTATATTTTACATACATTTATTGTGTCTTTTTCGAGATTAAAGAAGATAAGTCATTAGAGCGTAAAGGCAGGTTTTAAGTTACATCGCGTCTTACGCCATAATCAATCTGGAAATGTTTGCAAAATATTAAGTCTTTGAGGGCAGATTGATACGGTTTTAAAATGTTTTAAATTACAAAATTATTTTTGAAATCCCACACAAATGCGAAAAAGGAGCGATTTGTGTACTGAATAAAGTCTTTTGTTAAGTCATGAGACGGTCAACTAATTGATTACCGATTCCAAGTCCCTGAATCGCAGTCATGTCGGTTGGTCGTCAAAAAATATACGATTCTTGTGTGCGTAGTTATTTTATTGTAGTTTTAAATGTCAGAAATGCCAAATACCAGGCATGGAAGTTAGAATTTAAACAAACAAAATGTTTTTAAAAATATGTAGATAAAAAAAAAATTGAAGTAAAATCCATTAAATCGATGATTTAGAAGAACTAATTTTTATGTATGACGTATTGTTTACGACAACAACAAAAACTGTAACACTTCCAGACCTGGAAAAATGGAAAATTTTCATAAATTGCCACAGTGCCAATGATACGCGTAGAATAGATTAACAGAAATTAAAACATAAAATTGTAGAAATGCAATTCAAAAGGAAATTTGCAAATTACAATATTTCAGAAATAACTCAACTTTCAAGTGTAAAAAGTGTTTAACAAAAGAAATATTTGTGTTTTTTTTTTGTTCCAATGCAAATAAAATTAAAAGAAATTAAAAATAAATTTCAAAATAAACAACATGCAACAGGGCTGCAAATTATGATTGAAACAAAATGCAAACGAGTGGTGGAGTGTCTGTCATAAATTCATGCAATAAAAATAATTATAAATTCATACAGTATTTAATTGTATGTACATACATATACCTGTAAAAACAACAACTAAAACAATAAGACGAAAGAGCAAGAAACAAAAACCAGCTACAAAATGAAAATATATTTAAAACAAGACAATGAGATCATCAATTGAATAAAGTTTAAAACAGAACCGAACCGACCGTCCGTTTGAGCAGCAAAATGCATCGCCATGTTTATTGACAACAAATTCAAGCTGATAAGCAATTTTTGCCAAAACGAAAGAAAATCAATCAACAAAAACGAGATCAAAAGGCAAAGAAAAACTGTTTTTGTAAGACTCTTACACGACAAACAGACATGTATTTTGGCATGATTAATACGAGTGTGACACGTGCATCAGAGGTGATTAATGTGAAATGAGAGAGCGCATACGAAATGCCAAGAAATTCAAACTATTTATAAAAAGTATCAATTCCTGGTGTGTGTGCGGCCACAAGTTGTTGTTTTTATTTTAAGAGCGAAAGTTTAATAAATGTATTTTTTGTTATTTAAAATTTAAAATTAATACATTAAAATAAACGATACAGTCAGCAAAAAAGCTGTCGTCTGCTTCTGCAGTGTCCCTAAAAGGTGGCAGCTCTTGCAGAGAAGATTTCACCTGGTATCACATAACACTATTTCCCTTGTATCAACTACCACAGACCTCTTAATATTAAACAAAAATGAAACAAGTATGAACTTGGAATTTTAAAGCATAAATTAAGAGTTTCTCTTAGAATTTTTTCCATTCTATTTGTTTTTTAATCCTAAATTCTTGCGTGGCAGGTTAGAAATCTATTCTTTTACATCTTATATAATTTTTGTGCTTATTGCTTATTTATTTTGAATCTATTGAGAATGAAGTATTTAATATAAAAGTAAGTGTTTAACTTAAAAAAAAACCTGGGAGGCTAAAACTCTTGTTAGGGGCTTAGGCCTGCTTAGACAGGTCTATCTCCGCTGTTCAGGATCAGAGTTTTTCTTCAACGATGTGTAGCCCACAACGGCTTTCTTTTCTTAATATTTCGTTCATTGGAAGGCTTCATTTGAAGCGTTTCATTAGAAAACAAATTCTGAATTGATCCCAAAATTATATTTTATTATTTAATCGCCCTGTTGCCCAAAATTGAAAACAAAGGACGAAAGTTTAAATAAAAATTATATAGTAATTATAGATCTAAACTGTAAACAACCGCTATTTTCAAAAAAGAACCCATGCCCGCGTAGTTATACAGTAACAGGTATAAGACCAAACAATTTTTAATCAGCAACTGACTGTTTTTCGGGGGAGATGAAGAGGTAAAAAAAATGGAAAAGGTTACGAAGATTTCAATAAAGGGAAATCTAGCAGGAAAGAAGTTTTAAAAAGGAAATTGGTCTCACTTGAAGAGAAAACCGATCACACTTGATGTATGAGAAGTAGCACCAACTCGTGCCTTCAAAGAAAATATTTCGCAAATTATGAATATTCGTATTACAAAAGCAATTGGTTTTGCTCCGTGTACTTGTGTTTGTTGCTTCTCGTGCGATCGTGTAGCACTTATTTATATTGTTTTGGCCTTTTGAACCTTTTGCCAATTTTTAAATGCCATTTTTACAAGAACGAAAATTTATTTCATTTTAAATTTCTCATAAATTTTTGCCGAAATTGGCCAACAACGATAGTTTCTAAATAGAAAATCTTTAAATTTTCTCAAGAATTTTTTCTTACGAAATTCTTTGTTCAAATTTATTGGCAAATTTGGCCAGCGGGTAGAAACACAAACAACAACAAAAAAAGAAAATTTAAATGCCAACTATATACCTTTAAAAATATAAGAAGCCAACAACAGCAGCAGCAACAAATTCCTGAAATCGTTTTTTAGGTGAATGAATTTCGATGATGTTGCAATGAACCCTGTAATAATGGTTGCACGTTTTACTTTATATGTATGTATATATTTTTTGTTTTTGTTGTTTTTGCATCACAGTGTAAATACTTTAAACATGGCAACTAAATAAATCTTTGCGATCTGATCTTTCTACTTAGATTTTCTCTATCTTCGTTTTCGTTTAAGGTGATTTGAGTGAATTTTTCTGTTCGTTGCTTGAAAATAGCAAACAAAAAATCTGAAATGACTAAGAATTTTGCGGTTTTAATGCGCTGGATTTGTAGGGTTACACAGGTCTTTAATGGTGAATGTGGCACGTGACACAAGGGGCGGAAACGAGGCTCACAGAAAGAGATATTAAAAAAAATAGTTAAGGACTTAGGAAATTGTTGAAGCTCGAGTTGTAGAAATAAAGAAAATGATATGATTTTGTTTTGCTACAAAAACGATTATTATAGAAAAACAAAATATGACGTAATTGGTTAAATGTATTGAGTAAAAAAATTTACAACACGTTCCGACAGATTCTGCTGCATGGCAACGAATGTCTGGATGCCATTAAAGGGGTTCTTGTTTTGATGCTGTAATTGAAAACTAGAGTTTTTTTTATTAAAGCGGAAACCGGAATTTTGTTTCTTTTACTTTCATGCCTGATGCCGACTTGACTCATCCCACTGCTTAAGTTTGGAGGGTTTCGAAATTGGAAAGTGTTGTACGCTGTACGCAATTTTCCTAAACTCTCGTCTAAGTTTTGGCTAAAGAACTAGTTTGTTTGGTAATCTGTAGTTTTGTTCTCTGGCCAATCGATCATATATGGGTGAGCGAGGTATTGACGAGATCCGCCTAGAGAGCAGTAACTGATTTCTACAACTTGTGCAGAAATCATAACCGCCTGGGTGCGCTTGTATACGGCAGGGTCCTGCCAGGACTATAATTTGTCGGCACTTTGTAATCTCACCAGGTTATCTGGCCTGTGCACTTTACAATAGTAACACTGTACTTGTTGTAAACAGATTTTCAAACAATCTCATCTGTGGCCCTTTATTCCAAGCGGATTCCAGATTTCGCCAGGTTATGCGCAACATTCATACGCCTTCATTTCTTAGCCCTGAAGCGAACAACACACATGTATTTTCTTACATCCTATAAATCAAGCCAGATTTAAATTAAGTGATCGTCAGTAAAGATTTTATTTACAAGTTACGAAAGCAAACAAATTCAGTCAGTCTCAATTCATTTTATATAAACAGGAAATACAAAAACCATTAAGCAATTTTTTTTCAAAGCGTTTTATTATTTTTAAATTCGGTATGCAGAAATCAAAACAAAATTCCTGTAAAGTCAGCATAAGCGAATACATATAAACTTTTTTAAGTAAATTTAGAACATACTTTTTTTGTGCAAGTTTCAACTTCTTTGTTTTTTGTTTTTTCCTCTTTGATTATATTTTAAAATGATTTTGATCGCACGCGGCGCGCTGAACGATTTCAAGGCAAGTTTCCGAATACAATGGCATGACGATTGGCGTAACAACAGCAATAGCACTGTTTACAGGAAATCAGAGTGACAGAAACGAAGCAATAAGATTCCAGTGGTGTTTTATATTAAAAGGCAACCACCGCCAAAACATTAGCACAACAAAAATACATATGTATGTAAAATGCAACAAAGTATTTTCCATTCCATACGTTTTATTTTCATTTGAAAAAAGAAGAGTATCAACTGCGCTACAGTTACAAAATTTAAGTGAGTTTTTACGTCATTTATTGTTCAGCCGCCTCGTTAAATTCCCAAATGAAGCATTACGCTGCCTTCCATTTGCCTGCCTGCCTGCCTGCATTCGTTTTATGGTTTATCTTTGGTTTATGGCCACTTAATGTTTCTATTTTTCTACTTACAGCTGCGTAATCATTTTCTGTTGAGCACCTTCTGCGCTCGTATCTCGCTCGCCTGACCAGAAACAAGATAAACAAACAACTTCTTGTGTCTGGTTTCTCCGATTGTCTCGGCAAATATGTAAGACTTAAGTGTGTGCGTACATTTTGTGCGGATATCTCAAGTGGCTGAATGCTGTAAGAATTTCAGCGTTTGCGCTAAATTTTTGGGGGGGCCTTTCAACAATTTCACTCAACTCATGACCGTCACCATTCCCCTCGAACAGGCACTTGGACACATTCTGAAAAATTCTTAGTTTATAACCGGGATTTAAAATCACAAAAAAAGTATTTGGTGCATAAAATGTTGTGGTTTTAAAACGTTCGGCTCCTCCTACAACTTTTTCAAATTATTTTCTAATTTTTTCAAACTTTTCTATAATAGAAGCCATAATAAGTTTTTCGTTAACTTAATTTACTGAATTTGTTGTTTATTAAATTTTTTAGGCATTTGGCAGTTTTATTCAAAACAAATTGTGTCTTAAAATTGCCGTGATTTTAAAACCGTAATAATAAATAAATATCTGTTTGCTTGTGTTTTCGACAAATATGGTGTAACTTACAGCGCAATAGAAAATCACACGTGTGATTTTAAAAACACATGCGATTTTCAAAACCGGCCTGATTATTATAGTTTTATTATCGCAATTTCTTAGTGAAGTCGCATGTCCTCTTTTAATTAAAAGGAAAATCATAATATATCCAAGGCAAACTTTTACTTTTTGTACTTCGAAAGAGAACAAATCGCCCGAACTGTAGGGGAAATTCTGGCAAAAATGTCAAGATAAACCATTTGGCTGCAACTCGAATATCATCTTATTAAGGGAAACGTATTGATGATGAATTGCTTCTGAAAATTTGATCCTTAATTAAAAATTAGGTATTATTATTTATTTTTTATATTGTTTATATTTTGCACAACTATAAAAAATGACACAATTATGTTTATGAGAAGTACGAGTAAGTTATTTGGTTTCTGTGAAACCGATCACAATAACACATTTAAGAATTTTACTATCTCTTATTAAATTATATTATTAGACAAAATAGTTGTACAAAATATTTAAGAACAACTTCTTGCTTGCATGCACATATTTTGGCCCTGACACATATTAAGACCGACCGACCAGCCACCAACCAGCCTATGAATTAAAATTTTCAGTTTGAAATAATAAATTCGAAAAGAAAATAAACATTTTTCTAACACACAAGATAATACCAATAAAGACATCATAAAATATCTACAAGTTGTTGGCAGCAACACTTAAAATATCTTTTATCTGACTGACGTTGGTTGCTGTAAAATTCATATAATTTTTCTTTTCTATTTGCATGATTTGCATTGCAAACGAAAAAAAGCTGAAAGAAAACAACGAAACAAGTTTTGTTCGTTTTTCCAACAACTTTTCACATTTATTTGTTAATTTGGCCATTAGGAGTTTTACAAATAAATTAACAAAAACAAATTTAAGAAACAACTACTGGCTTAAATACCAAAAACAAAAAGTAATAAAAATATAAAGGAAGTAACGCGAAACAACTACGTAATTTATGTTTTTGTCTTTTTTGTAATAGATGGTCAAAACTGACAAGACATGGTATAAATTTCGAGTGTTGGAGACTGAACATTTTTGTTTAAAGCTTCACTGTGATTGGACTGGTTGTATGGCCGACTCTTTGACCGGCTACTGCGTGTGACAGTGTAAGCAACTGGTTTGCTTGGAGTGTTTTGAAAAACGTCAGCAATTTGTGGTTGAAAGACAGTTTTCGAATGAATGTGAAACCCAGAAGATATCAAAAAAAAAAAAAAAAACAAATAGTTTTTGTCAAATGCCACAATGAAAACCTACTTTTTGTTTTCGCTTTATTTGTAACTGAATTTGTTGGTAAACATCGGCAACTAATGGTAACTGTTTTGTTCATAAACATTTCATTGGCCCCGTCTCTGTAGAAGAGACAATCGGCCAGTGTTTATGTTTCAGGGATGGCAAGTATAAGTTTGAGATTGTAGTTAGCAAAAGTTTGCGTCTGTGGCTGTTAACATCAACAACTTTCTAAATATAACAAAATGCCAAAGTGTTCGACTGTTCATATGTATTAGAAGCCGTTTTATAACAAGTCCAATATATTAATTTTATTTATTCATTAATCTGGTGCAAAACTGTCGAACTTAGGTTCTTATAAAATTTGGCATATTGGAAAAAATTTTTTTAAAAACTTTCCTTTCAAATTAAGAATAATGCTCAAAATGGAAGTTTTTTTATTTCTAATAAATATTTTGAAAGTAACAACTCACAAGAGCTGATAACTCTCAAAAGAAAATAACGACCAAGTTTGTCATCCCTGCCATATCTTGTTTATCTGTTCATGGCTTAGTAGGCCTACTTTTTTTCTTAGAGGCTGTTAGTTACACACTTTTACATTAGCAACAAATCTGGCTATTTGTATTAATTTTGCATTTCTCTTAGACAGAGGCTTCTCAAACGTGAATATGTCTAAATTGAAGTGGATGGACATACTTTTTAATGGTTGCTTTGCTGCACGAAATAGAAAATTCAGGTCATCTTAAATCATACCACAAAATGATAATAACAAAAACAACCACAACCGACATGTGAACACACAAAAATTACCGGATTGTCAATTGTAAGTCAGACACGTTGTGCAAGTGCTGGTTATTTCTCGACAACGAGCAAGTGTTGGTGTTTGGACAATCAACTGCACATGATGTAACACATTTCTTTCAGGATGTTTGCCTGCACTCGTATGCTTTTGTTATTAATGCATCTAATTAAATATCTATTGACATTTTTATTTTTAGCACAAAATTGTGAAAAATGAAATTGTTTTTTTCTTCTTTACGAAAAGAAAAAGATAGAAGTAGATTTTGAAAAGAGTTACTGATTTTTATGGCCCCAATTTCTATGGGTGTTACCCAGCAAACAAATGGTATTCATGTCAAATCGATATCAAGGAAACAAGATGGTGAAGAAACAAAGACGGTGAACACAGGCTTATAAGCTTTTAGTTAAGAAATATTATATCGCTTATCACTTAAATTAAAATCAAGTTTTGGGGACCAAAAACTTTCCGTGTACCAAGTATTTGGAAAATTAGTCTTTTTTGTTACCCAAAAACCAGTATAACTGTTCCAATTCTAGTAAAACATTGAGCAGACATTTGTCAATTCCATATGTTTGTATGTATGTATGTAATTATCGTATTTAATAAAAAATTTACTTACTCTTGCAAAAAGTAATCAATATATTTCATGACAACTTCCCGTACTGGATCCTGTTGTTTACCCGACGAAATACTCGGATACATATCGAAAGCCATTTTGGCCGGTGAAGTATTTGCTGGCTGAGTTGTTGTTTCAGTTTTCATGCTTAATGTGAAGAGCAAAATTTTGCTAATTTTACTTTCAAACAATCGGCTCAAGATTATTTTTGGAATAGAGTTGCAAAACAACTCGGTTTGCAAAACTGGTTGAAGCAGACAAGATCGAAATTGCTGGAACGGGGGTCGGTGCTCTTATGAGAGAGTTATGAGCGCCGATAAAACTTTTCTTATTTATTGTACCGTTAGTTGGGAAAGATTTTGTGATAATTTTGTTGACGAAAATAAATGTTTTTATTGCTTTATGATGCAAATAACAGGCTACCGCTTTTATTTGCTACACACACACACACATACACACATTAACACACACATACACACATTAACACATTAACGCGAAGGCTCGTGAGTGTATTAATCGTATTCACTCGTTTGCAAATAATTAGGAAAAACTGTGAGGAGGTCGTGTCAGGAGTGCTTGTTTGCAGATGTTTCTTTTTTTCTGTTTTTGTAGTAAATAATTATGTTGTTGTTGTTTTCTGGTCGCTTGGCTTTTGTTGCACTAAATGTTTTACTTTGACAAGTTGCAGTTGTTTTTCACTTGTTGTTTTATTTTTTTGCTGTAATTAGTTTCTTGTACTGCCAAGAATATTTGCCAGCATAATATTAAAGGGGCGGCGGCTTAAGGACTTTTTTTCTGGTTGGTTAATTGATACGCGTGTTGTAGTTGGGTTTAGCTTTAAGTGATACAATGAGCAAACTTGTTGGAAGTTGTTGAGATGTGTTTTTTTTTGGGGGCTTTAGTAAAAGTTGTCTTTTTGATATGTTTAGTTAAATTACTGTTTTGTTTTTATATAGTATTCAATAATAAAAAAAGACTTAAGACAGAGAGTTTTCTAAAGTAAGTCTAATTTTTAAACTTTTCCTCATTAGAAACCTGTAAAGTATTTTTCCTTAATTTTGGTATTTATTATTTTAATTGCTTCTGCTTAATGCAGCTTTTGTTAGTCTTGATTGAAGGATTATTTCAACAGTTTCTTATCGTTTTACAATAAATTTTTTATTTTACAAAAAGCTTTGGAGTTTTTATGTAATTCAAAGTCTGTTTTCACAATTATCTTATTATTTGAGAAAACATATGAGTATAAATTTTTTTAATCTGCAAAAAGAAATACATATACATACATATATGATAAAAGCATGATTTTATGAGTTCGAAACACTATTTTTAATTTCACCTAAAGAATTCGAACATTTCAAAAGAGTGGAAAATATTTTCCAAAATTTTTGCTGTGTTTTATTATTGCCTAAGTCAAGAGTTCACCAACATTTGTTTTAGCTGACAGAAGCCAAACTTACATCAATAATATTGCAATAATTGAAATTATTAACGATTTTTTTCTCAGCCCAAACTAAAACTTAAAAGTTTAAATGTTTGAGTTCAAAAACTCTGAGAAATTTTCATTTCAGTTTGTGCCTATTTTTTGAAGGCAAGAGAAACCTATTAAAATTCAACTGAAGTTTCACAAGACCACGTTGATCTTGTTTTTGGATTCAAATATTTCAGGAACTAGAATGCAGCAAAGTTTTTGTGAGGAAAAAGAGTTATGATGCGTTTGCACAGTTAGACCAAGTTCAGCAGGCTAATTTTAGCAACACTTTTTACTACCTGCAGACGTACATATATTACCAAAAACTTCGCTAATCGGCTCCATTGAGTATTAAATCTTTGAAACTGTCCTTCAAAAGAAAATTTTTGCTTATCAGTTGTCTCCGCAAAAATAGGGACACCACGATAAGAAATAAAAAATATTATTCTGTATAACCTTGCGGATTTAGTAAATTTCATGACTGATGCACTTCCTACTGAAAAAGTTACATATTTATGTTACGAAACTAAAGAACAAAGATAGAACAAATGCATAGACCAAAAATAGTCTCCACAAATTTTTTCTCATAATTTTGTTGTGTTACTCTATATTTAATAAATTTATTTAACGCTTTATCGTAAAAACTGTATAGTCTTTTAAAACTTAAAACTGCAGCTGTATTCAATTTGGAAAGCTTTTAAATATGAATGCAAATTTCAGATTCGGAAGTCTTTCTACCACATTCATAAAATATATACATACATACATATGTACATATGTAATTAAGTGAACATATTATGTCGCCAGGGTGTGGCAATAGCTATTTTAATTGTCACCTTGGAATTGTTGCATCTTTCTGGCAAACGTACCTAATTCCATTTTAGAGACAATTTCTACAAGTTCTGCCTTTACTTTTCATCATTTTGGAGTTTGTTTCATAAAACTAATATTTTCCTTCGTTTCTTTTTTAAACGGCAGTTAGAACGCAAATGTTATCGATAACAGTGTGACATCTGGGTAGTAAAGTTTTCTGAAATGTGAGACCAATCGATAACGATAACAGCAACAAAAGCTGATGCACAGGTAGATACACAATTAATTTTTCTGACTGAAAACTTTTTCCAAAAACCTCAATGTACTGACTAAAATAATATTCATTATGTATGAATGCAAGTCATTTGCATTTTAACAATTAACATACATACATACATAAGTATGTATGTGTAGGTCTGTTTTTATATCATTTTTATGTTTTTTAGTTCTTTACATTTTGTTTGGATAACTGTAATTTTTTAAAGCCTTTTTAATTCGATTTCACTTTTAAGTCGTACATTCGATTTAATTTTCTTCAATTTATTTAAGCACACACTCTGTATTTCACTTGCATTAATTTTTTTTTTTTTTTTTATTAAAACGCTACAAAATATTTGCTGTATATGCTTGTTCTTAACAAAATCTTATTACCTTTTACCCAAATATTGCACACAAAAACAAATATACTGCTCTCCCCCATGAAATGAGAAGCAAACTTAAAAGAGAATGAGAACTTATCTAGATATTAAATGGGGTTTTTAATTCATTCCGCCATTACATTTCCATACAGCTGAGTAAAAGTTGGCAGACTGCAAAAAACAGGTCTTCTGTTCATTTCATTTTGATCCGACTAACAGCTTTTGTTGTCAGATAAACGCTGATAACAAATGTTAACGAAAGCAAAGCATGCTTCAAGCAACAACATGCTGCGTTAACATTTTAATGCTAACTGAACATGAGTTTACATGAGCGGAGCAGAGCAGAGCGAGAGTCTGTACTTAAAAACCTCACGAAAGAGATTTTAATTGAATACAGCAATGGCTGCTGGCGAATATACATTTTTTCATGAAAAAATTTAAGAATTATTAATTAATAAATGTTGTTTTAATGCACTTATGTATCTATTAAAGGAACATTTGAATAAATAATAGAGGGTACAGTATTAAACAAATTACTTTTGCAATGAAAAATATACTTTTTATTGGGTATTCTTTTTACAACCGACGAACGACCGCTTAATAAAAAAAAACTTTTTATCTTTTATAAAATACGATTTAAAATAATTTTATGAACTTTAAAATTATGCTGGTAAATTTTATATTAATTTTTTTTTATCATAAGTTATATGTATGTATATTATTTAATTAATTTTTATTTTTTACAAAGCAACAACAAAAACTTTTAAAAACGTGTTTTAATACCAAGAGCTCTTCAGCATAACTAAAACTTCAGTTTTCGTACAAGATTTTTGGCTTCTATGTTAAAACAACATCAACATTTTATTTGTACGTACAAACATATGTACATGTGTACACACACACCACACACTATTTGTTTTCCAACAGACATCACAATGACAACAACACCAATAACAAGCACAAGTACATAAGTCCGTACATTAAGTTGCAGGCAAAAGCAACAACATAAAAGTTCGAACAGCAGAACAACAATATTTCGTTTGCATTGGCACACTGTCCTAGACCAGTTAGTCAGAGTGAGACGACACAAATACAACAAAATTAACAATTGCTTTTGGTTTTTGTCTCTCTGGCTGTATCAGTTGCAGTCAGAAAGCATAAAAATTGGACTTTTTCGAGTGCATTTTCAGCAATTTTAGTTATGAGTTTTTTTTTAAATCTAAATGGAATTTAATTTTTGATGGCATAAACAGAAAATTATTGTTACCAAAAAACAACGAAGATTTAAGCTGGCCCTAATTTCGTAATCAGACCAATTTTATAATTTAAGTGTAAGACTCCTACTTTAGTATTTGTATTTCTCCATTTGCAGTTGTAGTCCAGTATATTTTATGGCAAATCGCACATAGAAAGGATATTTGAGGAAGAGGATGTGGTAGGCAGCAGATTGGCAGCCAACAAATCCATAAATCAAAATAAAAAAACAGGTGCGTGTGCACCTGATTTGGGTATCACTAATCTTTGCAATAACAGTTATACATACGTATCGAAGCTGTGATTTAAGTCCTTAAAATGTATTTCTGCTGTCTATTTTATAAGACAACTGCTATGCAAAGAATAGAAAAATGATCCTCAATCTTAAGTCTAATTCCGCCTGAACTATTAGTGAGATAAGACTAGTGGTTGGTATGTCAATGGGGATTAAGTCGATTCTAGTCATTGTTTGAAATCAACCATCTGCAATTCCGCCGTGAAACAAAAGCTGGTACAACCGAACATGGTTGCAAGGTAACTGCCAAGATGTAAGGGAGAGTTGTAGCCTATTTCCATTGCTCTGTCCAAGAGGGAGTGAACTTACCTCACGTTTGGCCTCTGAAATTCGTTCAAGTTTCAGGGATAAAACTCAAGATGGTGATACTCTGTGTAAATAACCCTCCTCAGAAACAGACAGCTTTAGTGCAGCTTCAGATCGTACAGAATTCATATATCCGCCAATAAATATCTACATATTCCCATTAAAAAGCAGATATTCACGCTTTAGTATTAGTTTTTTGCTTGCAATTATATTTATTTTTATCTTTGCATGTTTTATTTGTTTCTTTTTTTTTCAGTACCGAAATTTTGCATAACAATTTCCTGTTTACGATATTCTTGTTGTTGCCAACTGGAGGAAGAAAAAAGAACAAAACAATTCACATTTGAGCTTCTTCCTCCAAGTTATTTACGGAACGGATTGCAATAACAAAACAATTCACATTTGAGCTTCTTCCTCCAAGTTATTTACGGAACGGATTGCAATACTTTTTCGCATTTCGGTGCAATTCTCATTTTTTATACCTGGTTAATATTTATGTTTGTCATAAAATTACTGCAGTTTCGCAATTGGTAATTTCAATAACGTCTGAAGAGGGGGGGAAAATGTTTCAAGTAGTTCGCTTAACATAAGAAAACGAACAATCTCAAGTGTTGCAATTTATTCAGCTGGCAATTTACTAAGCTTTTAATTTTGCTTTGGCTTTGATTTGTCATGCATTCGTACATATGTATGTATGTAAGCGCTGATGATACCCTACAGTTTAAGAGGATGGTACAATGGGCTTAATCAACAACTGCAGGTTCATATCAAAGTAGTTTTGGGGTTGGTCAAATGATCGCAAGTTTTCATTGCTTCCATATAAACCAACTTTATCAATGTAACAATGTAAGACTGTTTAATTCATGCTGCCTTGATGGATGAGTTGGTAATGTTCGCCCAACAACCCAAAGATTGTAGGTTCGCTTCTTACCAGACAAACAAAAAGTATTGCATTTTTGTGTTCGCTATTCAAAAAAATAATAAAATATGACGTGATATTTCCTATCGAAAGTGATCAAAAGTTGCATCGATTAGTCTGTTTTCCAAAACCAGAAAAAATTTAAGGAATCAAGTTTTGATTATACAATGTATTATACATACAATCAAGCATTGATTATACATCATCTCTTATATAAAAAACCCCGTCAGCGAAACTGAAATATGTCAACAATTTCAAGGGTTTAAACGTTGTTTATTGAGTCTTGCTTGAGCAATACATTACGTTTAACGATCATTCAAAAGATAATTTCACCGGAAATTTTCAATAAAACCAGTGGAAGCCTGACAGACAATAAGATGAAGTTGACGTAATTAGAAATTCCGAAATCTTATCATCTTAATTTGCACGATTATTTGTAGATGTATGTAAGTAAACCGATTGTTTATCATTGAAAATGATGGAAGTTCTTACCGCCGAAAACTTCAATAATGATTTACGGCAAACTAAGACAATGAAGGAGAAAAGTTAACTTTTTTCCAACCAATCCCCAACTGTTATCAACCGAATATGCCGGAAATTTGTATCGTAGGGCACTTCCTCTTAAAAAGCAGTCTGGCTATTCAGCAGCCATTGTCTTGCTGCTGCTTTTATTTTCAATTCAAAAAACACCCCAAAAATTTAAGGGATGTTTTCAAATAATAAGCCACACAACGCAAACAAACAAAAAAAAAAAAAAGAGAAAAAACTTTATTTGGCAACCAAAAGAATGACAAGATATTGAAAAAAGGTCACACAACTTTAAGGTTTGACAGCCGACAAAAAAATAAAAGAAAACTAGTTGCTCTAAACACGAATACTCAAAAACATCAACAAACACAAAGATAATAAAAATGACAATTTGGTTTATTTATGTGGTAAATGGCCCAAAAACCAGCTTAAATTATAGCAACTGAAAAAGAGATGAAACTATTAATCGCAGCAAGAAAAAACCAACAAAAATAAACGGGGATTAGAACTCAGCAGATACATACATACATACATACATATGTATGTACATATTTATGTGTGTATGTATGTAATTACATAGTAGCATTTGTTGTATGCACTTCTGTTTACAGATTTTAATCCAATCAGATTATTAATATTGTTTCTTATTTTATTTAAAATTTTTTACAAGAGAGCAACTATTTAAACCAAACAAAACACAACGTGTTTGTAGTATAATATATACATACATACATACATAAATACTCGTATTTACCTTTTGTTTTGCAAATTACAACAACAACAAACATGCAGCCATGTTGTTTTTCCTGTAGCTGTTTATTTAAATGATGGTTGAAGGCCTGCTGTTTGAAAAAGCTTAATTCAGCCGAATACGCTGAATACTCAGCTGAATTGTTGAAAATTTTGTTTTGATACATGTATGGCTGTGTGTGTGTGTGTGTGTGTGTGCTTAAGTTTTTATTTTATTGGTGGCAGTAAAAGTAATAAAGTGCATGCTGCCAATTGTAACGAAACCATATAAAATCCTCTTTAATATTTGCACAAGGTTTAGTAAAACAAAAGGTTAAAAAAGAAATATCGGAAACCAGTATACCTACCGAATAGACATTTTTTTCGTTTGCATAAAAAGCATTGCGAGAACGAATGTGGACTCTCTGCTGCGATAACATTAAATGAGCTGGTAACGGCTTTACAGACATGCGCTTGGCAAACATATTTATTTCACTTTAATGTTAAATCTTGGCAAACAGAATGTTTAGTAAGGGAATGTTTAATAACATGCTACGTCACTTTTTGCTAAAACAACGCTCCCCTTTGCCCGTACTTCGTTTAACGAACCAGACTCAGGCATACATACACATTCGCAGGGAAGTTATTAAACTTTTTTTGTGCTGTTTTTGATTTCCAAAGTAGCATCACTGTTATAACAAAACACAGCAATAAACAACAGAGTTGTTGTTTTGCCAGATTCAGTTGCTGTTCCTAAACTTGTTTGGAATTTATTGTCGTTTTTTGCTGTATTCGGTTTAGTTATATAGAGAGGGGGCGAGATTTATGTATGTGTTTGTTGTTATTGGTGTGTATTATTTAAATGGCGCGCGTTTGTTCGTTCATTTCGAACTAAACACATGTTTTCTTTGTGGCATCTTGTCATGGCAAAAGCCAACACACACACACACACACACTTATTGGTACACACATAAAACGGCCAGGCATGTTTTGTTGGTTTTTTTGAGACGTTTATCAGCTGTTTTTGTGGACGACGTGAAGAAATCTTGCAGGTTTCTGTATAGAAAAAAAAACCGCACATGTTAAGAGTGCTGATATCAGTCATCCTTTGAGCACATGTTTTCTGCTGTTGGTGAAGACAAATTAGTTTGTAACTTGTAGGCAACAAAGTTGCCAGGGTAGAAATTAATCTACATATGATATATGTATGTATGTACATACATATGTATGTTTATATGTCGCAGCCTAAATACAAAAGGGGCACAACTCAAAATTTTCCAAAACTGACTTTTTTCCATAAATTAATTCAGAATACACATCTCTAAATACTGCAAAAATTTCTTTCACATCACTATATTCTTTAACTGGAAAAATACACTCATGTCTAATGTGTTGCTTCTGCACGACGAACTAAATATAAACCGGTTTTTGTCTCTCCTGAAAATTTTAGTATTTTGAGTTGTGCCACTTTTGTATTTAGGGTGCGATGTGTTTATTAAAACATCGTCTTTTTGACCAGGATAATATTAAATTGGAATGAATTGATTGAAGCAGAAAATGTTCATACTTGATTTGCCACGATATTGGAGCTTGCAACAAGGCCAGGGATGCCTGCTGGAGCAACTTTGTTACTAACCAAAAAATTTCTGATATTGCAGTAATTTGGCCTATATCTATTGGGTATACAAGTTAATAATGTAAATTTTGTTTTTTTGGTTGAAAAATGTATAAATTTTACTAATATTAATATTTTTATTTCGTTAAAACTTAATGCCCACATGGTTACAGATTTTTTTTACACATTTGCAGGATGATGATCCTTGACGGCCAACAAATTGTTTTTTATTTTATTTAAATTTGATGAAATTTAGAGTTAACACTTCAGTCATTGCAATTTAACTGTTCTGTTAACCTGTTCGGTTTGAATAAACTGAAATCGCCCTACATTAATCATAGTCTGAATTTTTGCTTTTTCTGGCAACTTTGTGCATATCAAGAATGAAATGTCTATGCAAGTGCATGCACGAATCTCGGCCCTGCCTGCATTCAGATGCGTATTTTATAAACATAAACAACTAGTTATAGATACTTTTTATCTTCTCATTGAACTGTTTTTGTTTTCATCGTAACATAAAATTCTATAGTTAAACATGTCTTGATTTTATTTTTATTTCTTGCAATGATTGTCTAGCTCTGGCTGGTTTGTTTTGATTTCTTAATTCCCACTGCAGAAAGCGAAGAACCTAAAAACAAATACAAACAACGACAATAACAATACACCCACTAATGACAACAAAAATGAGGTTGAAATGAAATTCTTGTTACCAAAAAGCTGTTCAGAACAAGAAAAAAAGGCACAAAAACACAAAAAAAGCCAACAACAAACACAAGAACAGTGAGTATATAATTGCCTTTTAATATGGCAACGCGTTGCAGTATGACATTAACACTAATTTCGTTGTTGTTGTCATTGTTGTTCTTGTCAGTTGTAATTCTCCAGGGCGTTTTGTAAACACTTGTTCGTTCATTAACCAACCGATTCATTCATTCATGGCTGTTGGATAAGAGTTTTCTCTTCGCATGGATTTAATTTATGATTTGCTTTTTGATTTTTCCATGTTTTCATTCGTCTTCTGCTTTTTGTGAAACGGTTTTTTTTTTTATTCAATTGATAAAAACTGTTCACTCGCGATTGAGTTCGTTTCCCTCTAAAATCAGTATTTGAATTTAAGCTGGGGATTTGTGTGGGATTAAAATTTTTGTTTAAGTTGGCGAAAGTGACAGGTTCTATATTTTACAGTGAGAGAAAAAATGCACTTGAACGCTACATTTTATAAATTTTATAATTAATGGTTATTAAATTTTTAATACCTTTTTAAGAGAAAATGCTTTTATTAATATTTTACTGTCGATTCTCAAGGTAATTTAATATTTGCATTTTATATACATATATTTGACAGTTTTTAAATTCTACTGACAAGTATGAAATGTCGGCCTGCAGACAGCTGGAAAATACACACTTTATTTTCTTTTAGAAATTTTCAAAAGGGAAAGGCAAAGAATTTTCAACATCAAAGTTTTCAAGGTCTACTAAATGTAGATACATATAAAGTTATAGGATTTTGCAGCATATCGCGAACAAACCAAATCCGCATGCAAGACTTTCGGCTGTAAAAAAATCAAGAGATCACAAACGTATGAAATAGTCGTGACTGCCGGCATCCAATAAAATACCTCTGCTTAATCAGTGACAAACAAAAAATTATTAAAAAAAAAAATTAGATTTTCAAAAATCACATTATGAGGTAAATTAAAATATTTCAAAGCAAAATCCTCTTCCTTTACTTAATGGTGCAACTGGCACTTTTTAGACTCACCAAATTTACAAAATACGGAAAATCATTGGTGTGTTTTACACTAAACTTACCTGAAAAGAAACAATACAAAATATGTAATTATTAATAACAATATTCCATACAAAAAAAAAATTATTAAAAATTTATGCGATTTGATTAGCTGTTTCAGCTGCAAATGAATTAATAAAATATTAATTTTAAATAAATTAAGAACAGTCTATAATAGTAAAATGATTAAATGTGTGGCCACAAGCAGCATTTTGAAAATGTTATTGAACTTTTTTCTTTTCAAATTGTACATGTACGTACATACATCCACCACCCCCTTTGAATTGTCAACTTAATTTTTGATATCGGCCTCAGCAAACCGGTTTCGGCCGGTTGCTACCGCTTCGTGTCAAATTCAACAACCGACAACCTTCTTTTTATTTTTTTTTTATATGAGTTGTTTATTTGACTTTTTCTTTAGCCAGCCGATAAGTTTTATTTTTATATTTCTAATGTTAATTGCTTTGTTTTGCTAAATTGTTATTTATTTGCGTTCGTATTTCTTAAAAAAAAAACCAAAACATTTATACAGTGAAGTTTTGCTATAACGAACAGCATCAGCTTATCATAATATTTACCATTAAGTTGAGGTCGAGCTCAGATTGGGTTTACATTAATTAATGTTACGATTGTAACTGCTGGCACTTTTTTATTACTTGTTGTCTTTTGTCAGACAAAAGTTTCTAATTTTCTAATTTTTAAGCATTGATTGGCAAAAGTGAAGATATAAAAAAGTATGTGTCCTTTTTAATATGTACAAAATCGATCAAAATCAAAATTAGCATTCAAAACCAGGCGAAACAATTCTTAACACCAGCAATATTCGCTTATGACACTGTTTTGTTTCAATATAATGAAACAGTTTTCCTTTGCAACATTTTGAAACCAACATGATTTTAAATAATAAGTCATAGCGCGCATTTAATACTATGAAGCAATAGTTTGCAATCTTTTGCAGATATGACAGTGGCCGGCCCATAGGTCCAGCTGTTTAAATGATATTACAAACTAAAATGCACTTATATTAACATACGGTGGGAGTCGTTGACCTAGAAAGCCCACAGGCTGGAAAATTTAGTTTCGGGATATGCGATTAACTGATTAGGGCACATTTCATCCCACTACTGATATCATAGACCAGTATGATGACAAAGAAAGTGGTTGATAGCTTCAAACTTTCCATTATGCCCGGGCAATCCACACATTCGATTTATCTTTGTATTATTTACTGCAATTATAGTTCAGGGTTCTCAAATCGTTTTTTGCCATCGCCTAAAGAATACTATATAGTCCTAAGGACCAGAAGGGAGGAGACAGGGGTGAGTACCTATCTTCTCGCACAGGTTGACTTATATTCTCACATATATTTGCAAGTGGCTAAAATCCTTTAAAAATCTAACTACTTGTTATAGTAAAATTAAAAGTTTCCAGTGAAAGATTTTCATTTAAATTTCATAGTTTATTTAAGGACCAGAAATTTATGGATTTCTAGCGAATATAAACAGAACAAGTATGCAGATCTTAAAAGTTATAACTGACGAAGTCCTTCTTTACTTTGCTCATATCATAGTTTATTGCAATCAGTTGTTCCTACCCTGGTTCTACTGTATATGTTTTTATTTTTCTGTTAGGCAAATACGTTGTCAAAGAAAGAGTTTTTTTTTTTTGTTTTTTTTTGTGGCAATTTAACGCACAACCACAGTTGCCATATTCGATGATTTTTGATCACTATTTTTGATGATTTTATTAAATTGTTTTTAGCAACTTTGAGAATTGAGTTGGGAATTTAAAAACAAATATCTGCCTGTGTTTTCGCAATCATTCCTAAATTTTCTTCTTTCTCGAAAGCACAAATTAAGTAAAAAAAAATTTATCAAATTGTGGATTTCATAGTCAATAACGAACCGGTCTCTGAACCGGTTAATACCTTGTTTGAATACGGATCTATAAATGAATGCGAAAAATCAATCAAAACCATTCATTTCTTCAACAAAGAAAATATTTTTGTAAGTTTTTTAACTTGGCTTTAACTTCAACCAAAAAATACTAATAAATACTTGAATCGGCAAAACGCGATTTATTGAAAAAATTGCAATTTTTACACAAAATGTTTATAGATTTTTTTTTTCATAATAAAAATTTTCTTTTCTTTTTAATACTTCTCAGAAATAGATTGAGATGGAAATCTTATTTTCATAACCCACAAATTGGACGATTTTAGCGCACAACACATGTGTGCCATAGCATTCGCTTCTACACTTAAAAAAAATCACCCTCTTTTTTACAGGCCACGTCAACTTCTTCCTAAATTGTTTATAAACGGTGAAAAGTGCGTGTTCTCAATATGTAGCGCGTCGATGTTATTCGCTTTCATGTCTTTTGTCATGTTATATTTTGATGTGTTCATTTCTATAGTTTTGCAAACTGATCAACAACAACAACAACAACAAGTAAATTTTTTGTATTTTAATTTTTGCCGCTAATATTTTTCAATTATAGATACACATATATATTTGTTTTTGTCATTTCAAATCATCATAATTTTACACGCAGTTTTCCACTTTTAATTTGTTGTTGTTGTTGTTGTTGTAAAACAGCGCGCCTTAACTGCATGTTTGGCGTTTCTTTTGCGTTTTTTGTGGGGGGGGGGGGGGGGGGGAATTTTTGTTTGCCTTTTAACAATGTTTTACAATTTCGTTCGATATCGTACTGAACAACATGCGTGTTTAAAATAATTAATTGAGTTATTAGATGTAGGTTATTTGAAGACAGAAACACCAAATCCCGACATTTTATAGTCCCCGGTAATGGTGTAGACACAGGGGCATTAAAAGAGTTAACTTTTGCATGATGAAAAATCGAAATTGAACTATTGAATTTAGTTAATATTTGAGCTGAAAACAAAGTCTTGAGTAAAAATCCGGCAGAGGATAAGGACATCAAGTTATGAAAACTTGCAGACTCTGATGACTTACTCAGAGCATCGACTGGGATTTCCAGCCGGTAAAAAAAGACCCAAGAGTAAAATTGATGCGATAGGAAAAAAAAATTCGAAATGATTCAGCAGTTACCCCCCAACCCCTATAAAAAAAAGCACTCACTTTTGATTATTGTATTTCTTTTTTTGTATTATTTTTTTTAATTTTAAGAACTTACGAGGGGTGGCTTACATTTATTCCATCTTTTTGCTGTTTCTGTATGAAACAGTGTTAAGTGCATGCAAGAATTTTCAAATTTATTTTATGTGTATTAAATCTTTTTAGGACATTGGAAGCAAAAATATATGTTCCTTAGAGTTTCTCTCCAGTTACGAGCGTGTTGACCAAATCTAATACACTTAATGTGTAGGTGTAAACATATTAAATTAAATGAATATTTTCGAAATGTTTTCTTTTAGGATTTTTCCTAAATTAAAATTATTTTTTTTTTTTTTGCTTAGAATTAGAAAACTATTTGAGTCATAAAATTAAAGTCAATTGTTGGACTGCTCTTGTGGGCATAATGATTAAGATGAAACGTGCCACTTGTGTCATAAATATCAAAATAATTTTTACTTTTGAGAACAGCTGTAAAGTCTTGAGGCTGTATTAGAAATTTGTTATAAGATATGGCATATTTTTCGACAACTTCTATCGACTATATCTTTTGTTCTCAATAGCTTTTTATCATTATGGGAGCAGTTTTTTCCAACTCTGCCAGCCAGCCGTACGTTACCCTGACTACTGTCTATCGCCTTTACAAAAGTATTATTAGTTCGGCTGCAGGAAATGAGTTTTCTTAATAAACTGAATATTGGCGTTTTCTTATTAGAGCTCAATTTTAGCTGAATATCAACTTTTTTTCTCCAAAAACAGTTTCATGGCGGCCGATTTTTATTCAATCAACATATTTGCAAAATTCGATTGCTATTTTTATTACTTAAAATTATTGCTTTGAACGTTTTTAGCATTTTGAAGCAGCGATTTTCAAACATTAATAAGCAGAGGTTTTTCTTTGTTTTGTTTCAGCTTTGAAAATATTCAGAAAGTCTTATGTGCAGCAGTTCAATTAAACAAATATTTGCATAAAAAAAGGTAATTTTAAAAGTCGTGCATAGTTTAAATTTACGAGAAATAATAATAAAAATCAATGGCATTATAAAGGCATTTGCATATCACGTTTTTTAAATAAAACTGCCAGGAATGGCAAGAAAAAACTTTCAGCTTTTTGCAAAGAATTTTAAATGATATGAGTGACACAACACGTCAGTTTAACGCCTGACCCTTATTCCTAAAAAAAAAAGTAGAAACAACAGTTCCACAACGTCTTTCGATACTTTCCACTTGTTGCAAATAAAGGGTGCTTGTTTTTCGATTCACTATTTCAAGTTAGCAGCACTGTTTATGACAACTGATTTAACAGTTGTTGGTTTCTTTTGTTTTTTTTTTATTATAGTTGACATTTTTTTTTTAGCAAATTAATGATTTTGTTTGTTATACTAATCGTGTGCACTGGGTCTATTTTGTGCTGGTCGTAAAGGTCTGTCAGAACGTCTAATTCGAACAACTAAATTACAATAATATTCGCTAGACATACACACACACATATACTCTAAATGATGTCATTTAGCACCCCTTAAGATGGCAGATAATGCGCAGGGAACACGGTCTAGGTAATGTACAAATACGGCATTGAAAAGGACACAAAATGAGGTTAAGTCCAGTCAATTAAAAAAAAAACACCGAAGCAGGTTTGGAAAAAGGATAATAAGGAAAATTGTCCCATTTACATTTGCCCGAGAACTAGTTGGCGTGTTTTAAGGGCCGGCGGTTTAATTTTTTGCATATGCCATCCAAAACGATGGGGGACAGAGTTTGGCGGTCAACGGTGAACGGTATAAGGAAATGATTGAATCAATTGCTCGCATGTGTTATAGTTTGTTTTTTTTCAAATGAAACCTTTTATGAACCAAAACAATTTCTCTTAAGGGTTCTACCGATTGGCCACCAAGACTTCTTACTTCTTCCCGGCCAATATGAAGTCAGTTGTCTACGCCACGCCGTAACAGCCAAACACATGCCTTCAAGCGACCGCAAAAGACACGTAACTTGTAGGAGAATTGCAGTTCCAGATTGCGTCACGTACGCGCCAGTCATTTCAACCATATACGAACCAAATCATATTAAAACATTAATCACATTAATTATCATTGCTTTTTTAAAGCTGTTTCATTGATTTTAGGAATATTTTTCTTTGTTTTATTTTGAGTTAAAGTTCAGTAACTCCAATAAAAACAAATAAAAACACACTCAGCCTGATTGGTTTCATTTTCCAAGCCAATTTCATCAACATGAATGTCTGTTTGGAATTCATAAAATAGTCACGTACGAAATCTTGTATATACTACATTTTAAACATTTTTCAAACCAAAACAAATACATAATAATTACAGGAATTGAAAACAGAAAATCTTTAAACAAATTAATTTTAATAATTTTGAAAACGGGTTTGCATATTAAACAATTGATTTGATTTAGTCGTATGTAAAATTTAATAATATTAAATAATCATTTATTGCACTTTTAACATTTATTGGCAATAAGGTTTGTTTGTAGTGGCGTTTTTCTTTCCAACCAATTGGCATTACTTTGTTTTTTTTTTAGCTGTTTACGCATACCGCGTTGCCAGCCCTGATGAAACCTTTTTCCCCCGCTTTTAACTCTGTGAGTTGGACTGTTCAAAACATTTCCTATGACTTGTAAAAGAATTAATTTAATTATTCATTTTACGATTACAAACAACTAAAAGATAAGGAAAAATAAAAATTTATATACATTAATTTATCATTGTTTAAATAACTACAATAATAAGTTGTTAAAACAGAAATTAAACTTTTACTGGAGGAGCTACACAAAACGTCTTATGGCAAAGCTTTGCGTAAAATAATTGCAAGGTTAAGTTTTTTCTGTAGCAGAAAAAAAACACATAAGTTTTATTACCTGCTTTTAAAAAACGCGCACTCTTATATAAAAGTGCAGCATATAAAACAATTAAAATAAGACAAAATAAATCAGGAAAAAGCTGTTGACATGATAAAAATAAATGTAATTTCTGTTTCATTTTGCCAGAGAGTGACTTAAAATAGAAAATTTTTAATAAGTTTTAGCGAACAAAAGCGTCCAGAAATTGTCACAAAGATCAATTATTTTTAGCGCAAAAAATAGTGCAGAAGAGAAGAAAAATAGTTGTGCAAATCGCATGTATTTATTTTATTGTAAATCAGAAAAACATTTTTTTTACCCCCCACTGAATAAGGGCTTTTGGCTCCGGGGCCCAACGTAACGGTGCCAATTCTGCCCAGTAATTTATGGCCCCCAGGGATGGATAAAAGTAGTAATTTGGAAGTAATAGGAGTTGCTGAACTTGTTTTCAATTGGTAAAGCGCATTGGATCAGGTTTCTGTTTCATATGGAAACTGGAAGGTGAAGCCCGTTATGATAGAGATCACCAACAAATAAATTTAAAATCTGGGTTTAAATCGTTAAGACCCATATAACCTGAATTAAATATGAACATTTTTAGACGATTTTAATGAAATCTGGTAGTTGGGATCCGGCTCGAGCATGATGCCATTGAAAACAACCAACCCGTTTTAATTAAGTTTAGAAAATATCTCGGTTTTTAATTTAATAGAACTTTTCAAGATGTTTTTTCTTTTTTTTTAATAGGACAGGATTATTGATTATGTATTTATTTTATTAATAGGATGTGAATTTGCAGGAAACGCACGAGGGCAATTTATGACCCCCATACACTATAGAAACTAGACCAAGGGATCGATTTAAGCCCATAATATTTTAACAAAGTTTAAGTTTAGTTTCCAAAAAAAAAAGAATAATATTTTCTTCCTTGTTCCTCTTTGTAACTTCGCAAGTCTTTATTAACAGGCAAAAACTCAATTAACTCAAAATAAATAGCGAAAACCGTTCCTTTTTGGGGAGAAATTTTTGCCAAATTCAGGTGCCTTAGAACAACATTTGCTTCAGAAAGTTACTGTGTTTTTTAAACAGCTGTTTTTCTAATATCAGAAATTAAAAACAGCAAGAAAATAATTAAAATTTAAATGAACCACACAAGGCCTACTAAATACGTTTTAAATGCCACAAGAATTATTAAAAGTTTTTCATGAAAAACCAAAAAAAAGCAATTCAAATTTATTACTAATAGTTCATAATTTATGTTATTTTAGAACTCAGTTCATTGAAACATGTGCTGGCGATTTCAAAGCGCCAAAATGCTTTATATTGTAATTTAACGCCTAAAAGTATGCAATATTATATTTTCTTGCCGTTTATCTTTAACAAAGATATCCTGAAAGCGAAGACAAATATTATGAAAAATGTTGTGTGAGATTCTGGCAATTGCTTTAAGATTGAAACGAGTGAAATTTACAAGATATCATTTGCAGCTAAAGGCAACATGACGATTCCATTTCAGTACCTTTGCCACACCACGTGATGGCGTACTCGGTTACTTTGGGTTTGTTGACCGGTTTAATATTTAAATAAAAACTTAATGTTATAGAGACAGAGAACTTCAACAGCAGGTTTCAATGATTTTTGTCGCCCAAGGCCACAGTTGACACAAATTTACCCAAGTGTTTCCATAATTTCATAAACCGCATAATGGCAATTTGAGGTTGCAGCATGTCAGGAGTCCGACAAGAAACTGAATTAAAAAACAAAGGAATAAATCTTTTGGGAAGAGAATAATGGAAAGGAATTGCATACAATGTGCACCAGGATATGAAATGAAATCAAATGGAGTGGTTTGGATGGAACACGAAATCGTTATGGATTTTAAAACGTGAATGCAATAAAACTGTCATTGATAGCAACGTGTCAATCAAAACATCAGACTGAGAAAGAAAATTTTGTGGATGCTTTTGATAAGAACGATGTTATAGAAGAGATGTTTGTTCCACAAAAAAGTACAATATATTTGTATATGATTTCTCAGTTCTTGCAAGCTTTATCTGCCATTACTAAGATAACCCGATTAAAAAGAAACCAAATACAACCCCCAGACAAGAGCAAGTTATAAATGTAGTTGTCAGCTACATTTTTTTTTTATTACTAAACATAAAATCTTACACTCATCAGAGGCTGAAGGTTTTCGTTTTCATGAAGACAGGAAAAAGTTGCAACATTCAAAATCTTAGCAATAAACCAGAAATCATTTCCTTTTCATCATCATTTTTAAACTTTTTGAGGCCTGCTTTGCTGCGTGGATTTCCCCAAGCTAAAAAAACAAACATTGGCAAGTTTTTCAATGACGCATAAAATTTTTTTTTAAACATTGATGGGTTTTTTATGGATGTTGAAAGGGTTTATTTTTTATGAAAGCGTTCAAAAGTTTGTGCACGCTTCCAAGAATGAACAGATCGCGTTAAAAATATAGTGTTAAATCATATTTTTTTCCAGCATTTAATGCGAGTCTTGAAAGAGTAATTTGTTTTTCCGCGCCCCAAGCCAAAAGCACTTTCAGTTGAATACTAAAAAGTCGTGGCTTCACACATGAAATTAAAAAGAAAAACAAGTAAATACAGTCACTAAATGAAAAAGCCAACGAATCAAAACATTCGTTTGCTTTTTTATTTGCAAACAGTTTTCAAGATAACGGTATTTTCGAATCATTGCCATTCCACTCGATTCTTTTATTTGTATTTTCGAACATACGTTTTAAAACGTAAAAGTGTTTTCGTTTTCAAATCGAAAGTAAATCTAGTGTTATCTTTGAATCCTTTGTATTCGATTATACAATATTATAACGAGATGTACTGTCTGACTTTGTTTGTAAAGAAGGAAAAAGTATTCCTCAGGGATGGAAAGCTGTCAATTTATACGTTTCAAATTGCCAAGCTGGGGCAAACAGATGTTTGTTGGTACTAAAACCTAGATTTAATGGATGGTGGCACTGGAGATTTGCTTTGATGGAGGCTGGTAATTGAACGAAAATAAAGTTATAAATCGAATAAACGTTTAAGTTCGAAGAACTATTCGAATAAGTATTATTCGCATAATATATATGCAAGTAAACTTTCATATAAATATTCGGATTAATCGAATACATATCATTCGAATAATTAATCGAATACATATCATTCGAATAATTATTCGAATACATATTCAATTAAGCAAAAGCATATTTATTGCACAATAGCATATTGTACAGAAAGACAAATATTCGAAAAGTCTTCAATTCATTCGATTAATAACTTCACTTGTTGTTTGCAATAAATAATAGTTTAAGTCAAACTGCACAATATATTGAAACTTCTGATCACTACGCACGCATTAATGCCATCCATTTTACGCAACGTCACTGTTTTCAGTGCAACAAAACAATTCGCCGTTAACCTTAAATTTATTGCAGATAAATAATAATTACTTCGGTGAAAGAGAAGAACAAGCAAGAAGGAAATTCATCAAGTTAAAAATTATTCGCGCTAAACCAACAATTTATTGAGCAGAAAAAAAAATTGCCATGAAAAATAAACAAAAGGAGCCATCAATCATGTGATTTTATGGCCACTCATTCGCGCTGCACAAAGGATATAAAAACAAGAACAAACAAGAATTATAAAAAAAAAAATAAAGGAACAGTTTGAGGAAGGCCACTAATTAAAATAAAGAAAATAATTTCAAAGTGTTTTTTCTTCTTTTTTTCTCTCTTAATAATCGCTTTAATTTTAAATAATTGCAGCTGGTAGGTGCGAAAAGTTGACATATTTTGCTGAACTGAATGAGAATTGCGCATTTTACCCCACTGTTTTGCAATCATTCGCAAAACACTCGTAAGTTAAAATCGTTTCAAAACTCGAATTTATGGAACTATTCATTTAATTTACATCGCAAAAAGTGCGCAAGATCATCATCGCGACAATAGTCGGCAGGAATTATTTATTACAGTGGAGACTGGATTATCCGTCTTTTAGCTCAGAACAAATATAAATTAATACATCAGCTTATCTTTTTTTCTTTTTCCGTATTGTTCAATCGTGGTTACCTCTATTATTAAGTGAAAATTGATTTTCCGGGGGTCTCACTGTATTTCTGCCTGCGGCCACCTTAACATTTTAATTGTTGTTGTTGTAAACAAAAAAAAAAAAAAAAAATTATATATGTTTTTTCTATATATTTTTCGTGCTGTTTTAATTGATTTGTAATCATCATCACTAGCGTTTCACGTGCTGGCGAACTTGTTTTTTTCTTTGTCCAGATGAGAGGAGATTAAAATAATGAAATTATGAACAATAAATAATCTTTCACAATAAAGACGGGCGTTATTTATTAATTACAATATTTTATGATTCAATGGGGTTATAAATTATTGTTACATGCCCTGAAAAAAACTTAAAAGATAAGACAAACAGGCAACTTTGAGGCGGTCAGCCACAGAAAAACAAAAAAATGACTGGCAAAACGTTAAAGATCTTTCAATTCCAATAGATAATTCTAGGAAATAGTTTAAGTTCATTAACAACTCAAATGCAAATGAACTGGAATTTAATTGCGGGTAAATAAAGTTTTGTACTAAAAATAAAAATTATGTAAGAGGTGGTGGCGTGTGTTTCGTGCAGAATTAAAACGAGTATTAAAATAATATGGCCGCTTTAATGTTTTACTTAAGTCCAATGATATAATTGCATTTAAGCCATCGCCATTAAGTTATTTAAATTGGATTTCGAGCGGCCCTCGTAGGTGAATGACAACCGATGATATGATTTTAAAAACGAAACACCTTTTGAAAAAAGCATATTTAAAAACGTTCGAATCATATCAGGGTCGCTGGAAAAAAACTTATTTTAAAAACAATCATTTATAAAACAAATACCTCTTTTCTAAGCCACTTTTTAAATTTATTTTCCGCAACCGAAACCATTTTAAAAAGTTGATTAAAATAGAAGTCTGTTGATTTTAAAAACAGCAACCTCTTTCTTTACAAAAACTTGCTTTTAAAGAAAATGTTTTCTAAAAAAACCTATGGATCAGCCGCTTGTAACAAAAATAATTTTCCCCCGAAGCCTGAAAACATTATTTTCTAAATGGGTAATTTTCAAAATGAAACTAAAGAAAATTGAACTTTTCAAAGAAGAAAATATGCCGTCTTACACAATAATACTGTAGCTTTTTGCAATAACGGGGCCGTTACAAAAAAAAAACTCTTTTAATTTCTTATACAATTTCGGGTGATTTCATTTAGTCGAAAAAAAATCACTTACTTCAGGTAATAAAATAAACAAATAGAAAACATTACGGCCGTTAACATAAACAAACCAGATACCAAAAATAAGAAAAATTTATGCAGTTGTTTTCAAGCAAAACAAAATGTGATGTCATTAAATAAAAGCAGAAATCATAAAAATTTTGAAACTGTTAAGAAACAAGAGGAAAAAAAAAGAATAACAAAATACGAATAAAATTTGGTTTCCAAAAACAGATGTTGGTTTTGGTGGCTTCCTCTTTGATAGTCTCAAGACATGACTTCGAAATTAAAAGCAAATCTAGCGTTTTTCTCTCTTTTTTTTTTTTTTTGGTGCAGCAACAACAAGCCCCAAACTGTGGCATTAAATTATATAATAAAAATGCGAACAGTTTTGTATAACATCGGTGTTAATTTGCCAAAACCGGTGTTAAAACTAAATAGAAAAAATATCCACAAGTCTGGCTGATTCTTTTATTATTATCAAATCCATAAAAGTATCCCCAATGAAGCAGCAAAAAAAAGCAAATTAACAAACATGATGCGGCAGTTTATGAGGCTGTTGTATAAAATATCACATATTTTTAACACGTGCCTGTTTTTAACAATTAACTTATGTTTTTTTTTTTTTTTGAACGCTGTTGGCTTTATTTTGTATTGTGATCTGTGTTTCAGAATCTCGTATGCCAGCACTCGCACGCACTCGGACTGTTGGCGTTCCGATTTCCCGACCGAAACCAGAGGTTTTTGTTTTATTGAACTCTAGTGGACCGCTAATGGGATTTTCGTCAGCGTAGTGTGCGATAGTAAAACAAGCCCTGAGTCTTTTTGAAGGAAACAATAAAGTTTGCTTTGCTGTGTCTTTTACCTTCTATTGAATTGCACGAAGTTCTAAAATTATATGTACCAGAAATGTGAGGAGAAAACCGCCGTCGTTCCAGCCCTTGTTAACGCTAAACCAATCATGCACAAAAGTGCAGATTTTTGAAATAATTTGGACACACATTACACTTCAACACTGAGCTCTGATCTTTAAGTTTCTGAGAGGTGCTAAAGATTCATTTGTGCATATTTCTGGAGGACCGAAAAAATATTAGAAAACTTGTTTTTTTATGCATTTCACCAGATTTAGAAAATTGTCGTTGTGTGCAGATTATTGATTTAAATTTTTATTTTTGTATAAATTCGACGCTTTATTTTGCACGGAATTTAAATACATTTTTTACGTTCAATTACAACTAAAGAACAAAATTAAACATAATGTTTATTTGTTAAACGATATCGCAACGTTTAACAAATAAAAAATTTCCAATATATATAAAAAAACTATATAAATGCAAACAACCGCAAAAGTCAATGAATTTGAATTTAGAGACAGATTTAGACATTGAAACTAAAATAAATAAAGAGAAAAATATTTCCTTCAGATATATTTTTATTTGCATATTGCAAAAAAAAAACAGAAACCAGATGTATGCAGAACCTAACAAGCATTATTGTTGGATGTTAAATTAAAAATTAGTTGAAATCAACTACTTGCTTTCTTTCAAACGTAAAAAGCCTGCCTGCCAAGTTCTTTTTCAAACTTTTTTGTACATATATTGAAAATGAACAAAGCATTTTTTACCTACTGTCAACTTGAATTGTTCTCCTCATTTTCGCTTCTACAGACTGTTGACTGTTTTCTCTGATTTTTCACCATACTTGGCTTAATACAGAAATGCCTTGTCGCAAGTTTTTTTTTTTCAGTTTTGATTTGTATTGAACAAAATTTTTCTGAAAAAACTCCCTGCTACATCTGTCTTTATAAATATTGTGTATTAAAGAAAATCACCTAAAAAAAAGATATTAACAAGTTACTGTTGTACTCTGGTACATTTACTACACATGTCAACTATAGTTGATTGTGTGGTTTTTTAACCACAGCATGGTGGTAGTAAATAAGACTTCTAAATTGCTGGGTAATTGTAAACTCTAGTACTTTAACCAAATCTATTACACTAATATTGACTTTTTGTGTCTAAGATGCTGGCAAACGTTAAGGTTCGACAGCGAGTCAGCGTGTATTTAATGTTTGTTGGGATATAACACGAGCTAAAATCACATTAACTCATTTACTCAATATTACATCAGATTGTTAATATCGATATATACAATGGAGGAAAAAAAAAAGAAAGAAATTAAATAATAATATCACTTGAAAGGGTGTGAATTCTGTTTAAACGAACAGACAGACAGACACTCATGCAGAAAGATATCAATATGTGAAAAAATTCAATTATTTTACTAAATTTGATTTGGCTGTCTTTATTTATGGCTACTAAAAGTCTCTTCGTTTATTGAACATTTTCATTAAACGAAAATTCGTATTTGTTCGACTACAATAAATAATTTTTTCCAGTTTCGACAATTAACTTCTTTGACTTCTTGGCCGCAAACAAAAATATATAATAACCTGAAATAAAAATCTCCTTCACAGACATAAAACTTCTATTTTTAAGCTCTAGTGACAGACAGATATCTCTAGTTTTCTTTCTTAATCTAAGTTTGACAAAGAGAAAAACTTACTCTTCGGTACTAAACATTCTGATAATGTGATGTTGTAAACACTGGGAGGCTAAGGCGGCTGAGGATGGGGATGAGCCAGGCGACTGGGGCGGAGTTTGATAAGGATTCATGGGATCGTCATCATCAAAGAACCCCGACGAATTACCGGAAGAGGTACGTGGATATTTAATCATATTAATTAACTATTTAATTAAATAATTTCTCTGCAGTTGTAAATTTTGCTAAGCAGCCTCTTTTCATATAGGGCTTTATTTTCTAAATGTTTTTCAACTCTTTTTTAATTATTTATTTTAAAATTTTCATAATTTTTCGTACAATTTTTTTTGTATTAAAATCTTTTTAAGCTGTTCTTTTTTTTGCACTAAATGTTTTCTTTTTTTATTTTGAGCATTAACATTAAAATATGTTGCTTTGGAAATTTAATTTTTTTCACTATAAGCCGGATAAAACATTGCCTACACAGGAACACTGGCGCGGTTTCTTTCACTGTTTTATTGAAAATTGTTTTAAATCTGCCTCTTTTGTTGTTGTCATAATATAAATTTATTTGTTATTATTAATAATTTTTTTTATTATTTGAAATTCATATTTTCATTCTGTTCCCAGAGTTTAGGGGTTATTTATGCAGAATTTCTATTCAAATTTATTCAAATACTAAATGAATTCGTTCACACTTTTTGAAAGAATATTAAAAACGTTTCTTTTCTTCTTCTTCAAAACATATTTAAACTTTATAATCACTGGTAATATTTATTCATAAACTGTGTTCTTTAAAACTCAATTTGAACTTTGTTTATGAAATATATTTATTTTTTATTTGCAATCTTCAAACTGCACAAACACTGAGTATTTTTTGTTTGTTTTTAAAATGATTTTATATATTTTACAAAAAAAAAATTAAAAAAAAACACGTTTGTTGTTTAAACAACTTTCCAATACATACTAAAACATTTGAAGAATATTTAATTTTATTTAATTTGCTTTTTTCAGTATTATTTTTTCTCACACGAAATTTATTCCCCAACAAGTGAAAAGCCAACAGACATAAATTCACTTCACTTCAAATAACGCAAAAATGCCACTTCAAGTGGTTGAAAAATCTAGATACGATACATTTTTTTTTTATTTTATTTTCAAAATTAACAAACACTTAAATAAACGTGAAATTGTAAGCGAAAGAAATTACGCGAATTTCATACGGCCAAATATGAAAATAGGCAAAAAGTTGAAGAAAAAATATATGTATTTCTTTGGGTATAAAAATTGACCGGAAGTTGTCTTGCTTTACGAATTAACACCAAAAATCTGCTCAGCACAACTGCAACAGATTGAGATACACTATTCGAGTGTGCATTTAATGGTTTGCAAAAACAAAACTAAAATAAATTTTAAAGTTCACTGGGTTAAACACATGCCAGCGTTCTGTTGCTGCTGCCGCCTGTTGCTGCTGTTGTCGCGTTAATTTCCTAAAATATTTCTGTGCTGCTCGTTAACGAACGGAACGGAACGTACGACGAAAGAGCGCTGTAAAGTAGTTTTTTTCTACACGATTTTCTTTCCACCTTGTGTTATCGTCAATAGACCTGCATTTGTGCACAACACGTTTCACAAGCGTCGGTCGTATTGTTTTTCGAGTCGTTTGATTTCTCGACAGAAACAGAAATTCTGTTACTTGTGCTGCTCAGCTGTTTTCTTGGCCGGTTGGAGATTTCAATTTGAAAACATAAAATCGAAACAACTCAGAACGCTTGCCAAAAATTGAAAAGCTATTATTTTTATTCTGTGTTTTGTTGTTGTTCTATTTTCAGAATTTGCCGAGAAGTGTTTAGCCACCCACGCACTGAGTGTTCGTAATGGAAAATATATATTTTTAAGTAAATTAACGGGGGGAAAAAACGCGAGAAAAATAAAATAAATAACAGATGCTGTATAAACAAGGCAGCAGTGATGTCCATGCGAAACTACAGTGTAAATACTCATGTGCATATCGCTAGCTGAATGTAGAAAAGCACCAACTGAGGTTTTTCAAAGTCAAGGTTTTTGTATGTTTCACAGCCACATCCTTTAGTTGAAAGAAATTTACAAACAACTCCACTTTCAAGGAAAAGAAACTAAGTTAAAGCCATTCTATGTTAAGCTAACGATATGTATGTCTGGTTGCCTACTAAAATAAAGTGTTTTTGCAATTGGAAAAATTTTAAGTCAGCTTTTGTGTAAATTATTATTAAAATCTATTTTTGTGAAATCTGGATGCTTTTTCACTGTCAGAGTTTTGTAAAAATTTATTAAAAATCATTTTGTTTTTTCAAATGCTGATATAAACTAATTAAATTTACTAACAAAAGAAAATTTCCCTGTTTGAGAAATTTTTAGTTCGTACATAATTTGCTGGAAATTTGGTGGAGAAATAATTTTATTCATTCTGGCAGAAAAGAGAATTTCCCTGTTGGGAAATTTTGTCAAAAAGTTGTGATAACAATTTCTCATCGTGAGAAAATTCCTATTCAGTTTAAATACTTAAAAATCTTACAATTTGAAGATTTCCCTCCGAAAGAAATTTGATTCAGGACATAGTTTCTATATAAAAATCCTTTAAAATCACTTTCTAAATCAAATTCAAATAGGAATATTGTTAGAAATGCTGTTGCAGCTTTAAAAATAGAAATTTCCCCCAAAAGGGAAATTTTAATTTGCAGCAGTTTTCAGTTCCCGATAAAAATAATCAAAATAAACCTATAAATTAGAAACCAATTTTAGGTAAATTATTGCAAAAATTGGCTCACTTGAAATCTTTTAGTGTAATTTTTTTTTGCAAAAAAATTCTAAATAACTTGATATTACAGTATTTTTATGTTGTTTCCAAGCTTTCAGCTAGAAAATTTCCCTTGATGGGAAATTTTAAATTTCGGGAATTTTTGGAAATTTTTCTTCTAGATTTATAACTTTTATTACAAGAAACTGGGATGTGATAAGAAATTGTTTATTCCCCCCCCCCCCACGTCATATAATATTTAATGTTTTTCTACATTTTCAGAAAAGAATTTTATTAAAAAACAATTCCCAGTTAAAAGTAATGAAACAATGTCAAACATACATATATTTATTTAATTGTTGCAAAACGGTACAAAAGTATTTGAAAAAGTGAAGAGAATCAAGAGAAGATAAGTTTTACGTAACACCAGGAGTCGCTTGAAACGAAATTAGCATAAACGGGTAAACACGAATGAAAAGAAAACAAATTCATTACAAAACGAAACAAAGTTAGAAAGCTGAAAAACCCCACAACAACAATAACATACATATAATATCTACAGTACTGCTAATACTGCTGATGCAGTACTGCTAAAGCGGCGTTTTTCACGACATTTGACAACACTGCAAAGAATTACAAATTATTTAAAATTCTCTCAACATATATCCCATATGCTGCCGCACATACATATATCTAGTGAATACGTTAGTTAGTTTTCGTTGAATCGTTTTTGGTTGTTTCACTAAATGTTTACGAACGATTGCGTTCGACATTGTGGAACAGGCCGTGCTTGTCTTTAAAAGACGGAAAACCGTTTACTTAATTTATAGGTGTTTTGTTTTAATCTTTTGAACAAAATACAGCATTTAACAATTCTATAAAGGTATTAAATTTTGACAGCTAAAGGGTAGGTCGACCTACATATATAAAAAACGCTGCAACACTCGTAAATGGCAAAAATCGTGCCAAAGTCCGGAATAGAGTCAAGCTTGTGCTATATTTAATCGCATTAGCAACACTGACTGAACTTTAAATTATAAACAAAAGACAAGACAAGACAAGACAACAATAAATCCAGCAATACACCAACAACAGCAACGACAACAACGCGCACTGCTGATGTGCATACCAACAAACACACACAAGTTGTTGGCAGAAGTATTGAACAGCAGTAACAATTAAAACCAAACTTATTATTGTTGTAAGATGTTTGTAGCTGTAGGTGTTGGTGCTGGTGCTGTTGTTGTTGTTGTTGTTGTTGTTGCCACTGTCAAGGTGTATACAAGGTTAGTTTAAATAATAATAAAAAAAGCACCCAACAAAGAAAAACATACGAGTATTCGTATGAGTGCACGATTTATGGCTGCGAAAAAAAATTTCTTCAGATAAATTTGATCCCACATTTTAGCAAAAACAAAAGAGAACAACCAACAGACTTTTACTGAAAATTCTGCAGAGGACATATTTTTTTTTTAACACATAAAACAAGATATTTGAACAAAATTGAGAAGAACTTGTAAATTTTTTTCAGCTGTGAAATACATTAAGAGGTCAAAAAACTTTTCAAAACTGTTGAACAAAAAAGTTGGCTACTACTTTTTTAAACTTTTTTTTTATATTTACACTTGTTTATTTACACTTATAATGTATTTTATATACATATTATGTGTTTGTTAATTTTTTTACGTAAAGTTTTGTTCGATTAACAACTTAATTTTTTTTTGAAGAGAAAACAACGCTGTTCTCCACGTTTAAACCCTCCGCCGGCGACAAGTGTTTGTTTACTAAATCAAACGCTGTTGAATGTGTTAGAAGAACGCAAACAGAAATGTATTAATAATATTAAAAAAAACAACAACAACAACATTTATATTGTTATAAAATTTTGATTATAGAAGCAAACGGCAAAACGGCAACTCCGAAACGTTTTTTTTTGCTTTAGGACTACAAAATGTGGATTTTCTGATAGGCGAAAACAATGAAATTAAGAAAAAAATTGAGGCCTAATCGGAGGGTCACTCAATTCCGTTTGGTGAATATATATGGATAAAGAAGAAACACACTTTTTGGACTATGCGAGGCCGCTTGCTCGAGAGTATGGACTATCTAATCTGTGATTTCCTAGACAGTGGGAGAAGATGAGGCACCTGAGAATCGCAAGAGAAAAACCGGCCTTAATCGGACTCGTCTGCACCATACAGTGCTTAGAAATATGTTGCCAGACAATAACACCTTGGAGGGCAATTGAATCGCCGCCAAAATACCATTATTATCAATATCTACTAAAGCCTCTTCCTGGGTTTTAAGTACAAGGCGTAGCCAAAACGTTTTAACTCAGGTAGACACCTCAAGTTATCCCAGCGCCACGTTTGTACCTCTGTAACGGTTCTAGAAGAACCTGCTCAACCAAAGTCATACAAGAACTACAGTGCAGTTTAGGTTGCCGTGTCAACTCAGAAACCCTTTTTGTACTCTATTGCCCGGACTGCCAGACTACAGCCGTTTGGAATGCCTCAACCAAAACCTGCTATCCCGGATTATGCATGTGGCTTACAAAAACGGTTGTGATTGCAGTCAACTTGGCCGAAAATAAAATGCGCCAACTCCACAATTCTTTGGGCATTTGTGGCCTAAAGCAGTTTACACAAACGGTAGTTGTTGCAGGGTTTGGTTATTTACCACTAGAATAACAAAACCTAAAGTCATAAAATATTTTTTGTGATTTGTTATCAAAAGAATTTCCTTGGAAAGAATTAAATTAAAATTAAGGTTGTTGTTAAATAAGTAAATTTCTTTTTTGAAATTTCGATTTTATTTCTTAAGACTCTTAATGAATTTTAATTTTAATTTTTTTCAAACATATTTAGTAATAAAATCATATAGATTTAAAATGTTATCAGGTTATTAGTATCGCGATTGACTCTATTATTAAAATCTACTGGAATTGAAGAGCACAAATAGTATTTTTTTTTTCAATTAAATTATATTTAAAATTGTTATTTGTTTTATATTTAAGGCTAAAATGTTTTTTTTTTGTCAATAACAAAAATGATTTATTGTTTTGTTAAAAACAAAATAATCCAAAAGAAATGGCAAAATAACAAACGCGGGGGGTTTGGTTTAATTTTTTGCTTGAAGAGTTATCAGCGATTACAAAATTGTTTATTTCTTTTGTTTTCTTTATATGATTTATAAATTAACAACAATATACTAATTAATTATAGATTGTATTAACAACGCGAGAGAGAAAACATATATCGGGTGTTTTTTTCTGTTTGTTTTGGAGTTATAAAACTTCCGCTAGGAATGAAGCGGGAATCATCTGAATGAAGTATGTTTGATCTTTTTTTCAGTGTACTTTGGCAAATTAGCATGCAAAAGCATGCACTTGAACAGTGTTTACAAGTCGTTGATATTAATTTGCAAAATTCACGCTTCGTTTGTCGATCCTGTCCTCGTTAAATCAACTGCACGGCTGAAGATCGTTTCTGGCTTAACGGGTAAATGAGAAAAGCGTAATTATTGTTGTTGCAGAGAGCATAATCCTCATGAAACTCGATTAAATACCAAGAAAAACAATGTTTTTTGGTGTGTTTTATATGACCCATAAATCCTATCCCTCCATTCACCTTTAAATCCAAAATCGGTTACAACATTACCGTGAATGGCGAACGCTACAGACAAATGATTTTTGATTTGAGGCGTAACTTCATGTGATTGCAAAATAAAGGGGTCCATCATTTTGTTGAGCCGAATTATCTCAAAATATGGATTTCTGAATACTGAATTGGGCCAGTTCTTTTTGGTTGCTGAGTACATCAAGTCTCTGGTCTGCGCTGGAAAACCAGCCACAATTGCCTGTTTATAAGCCCAGATTCGAGGCTCTATTGACGATATAAAGTCGGATCGGTGGTTATGCTCGAAAAAGTCGTTTCAATTTCGAACGACATGAAATTTTGTTAGATAAACATTTTAATCACTTCGTTGAGTTTTTTATGTTTTAGAATATTTAAAAAAAAAAACACCCTTTACATATTTTGTTTATTCAACAAGGACAAAGTGCATATTTAATGACACAAAACGACCTACAAAATTAGCATTTCAAAGGCTATAATACGAGGCCCGTTTGATCATTATGTAGCACATTAAATTTAGAGAACAACAAACGTTTTGTATTGCTGGCCTACTGTGGACAGCGCCTGCAAACCAAATATATAATTCGTAATTAAAACATCCAAACTTGGACTTGTCCACGTCTCCATTCAGCGTAAGAATAAAACGCGGAAGCCAAAACTTCGCCTATAATTCATTTGTGATTGTTTCCCTTTCATATAAATTTATGGATTTTCTTAAGCAATAAAAAAACACAAAACCAAAAACAAGATAAACAAACAACAACCACCACAGAAGCTGCCATACTTTATGATACGCGGTAATTAAGTGTTTAACAGACTTCTTTTGCTACAATGTTGGCTGTTGCCAGTTGCCAGTTGCCTGTTGCTCGTTTCACATGTTGTCGCCAGACTCAAGCCTTCTTCTGATTCAAAGTAAAACATCATTTTAAAATAGATTTTTTTTTTCAAATGATAATTTTAGTACTTTAATTTTGCAGCCAGTTTTCAAATTTATTTTTATTTGTTTATCTGTTTCTCTTACATCTCAAATACACAGACAATAATTTCGCTCCGTCTATTCGTTAGAAGATTGTTGGTTGGTCGGTCTGGTCCGTCTGGTCGGCCTGGTCTTAAAAAATTTAAAAATTGCTTGTATATGTTGCTTTTTTGTTGAATTTCGTTGTTAATTGGTGAATGTTTATTTTTCTGTCAGTTTTAATTGCTGCAGCTTAATAATATTTATGACCTACGAATGTCGGCATTAAATGTTCTTGTTAAATGCGGCCGGTTAAGAAGAGGAAAACAACCCAAATTGAAAATGAATTCAATAAACGTTTGTAATGAAACGACAAAGTACCACCACAAAGTACCAGTAGATAGGAAATTATTACAAGAAATAGGGGCTGCTAAAGAAACAGCGACACAATTGTTTAATTGCATCCAAATATTTTGACCCCAAAATAAAAGAGGTTTTAATTGCTACAACCAATTGAACTCCACAAAAATTCAATATTTGTCTTTATTTTATTAAAATGTTCTTGTGACTTTAGACAAAAATAGATTTATTTTATTGATTTGTCTAAAAAGAATTCCTTTTTAAAAAAAATACTTTTCTCAAATTGACTTGATTCAAAAGCTGTCATATTTTTTTTTTGCTGCAAAATTATCACTTTTAAAAGTTATTAGAATTTTTCTACAAATACGGTGTTGGATAGTATTTTTGCTGAAAAAGTATAAAAAATACGTTAAAAAAAATACTATTTGAAATAAGTACCATTGAAAGATTATATACCCCGTTCGCAGGGCAAAATTTTAGTGTAGCGAAAACGTACGACTAAATTATTTAAAAAGTACCTTAAAAGTGTAACTTTTTCAAAAACAATAAATGGGCTTTTGACGATGGTTGTTATATTTTGCCAAAAAGAGTACTTTTTAAAAAAGTACTGTAGCTTAGCAAAAGAAATTAATACAATTAAGTACAATATCCAAAATATCTTTATAAGGAAGAACTTTCCGTAAAAACTGCTTTCGTAAAGAGAAGCTTTTAAGAAAAAATCTTTGCAATAATTTTCCAGAACAGCTTAAAAAACGGAAATTGGTTTCTGAAAACAGGCGTTCTTAAGAGTTTGGCAAAAGTTTTGTGTCTTAAGATAAATATTGCTGTCAAAAAATTTAAAATTTTTCAGCCTAAAAATAAGCATTTTGCCAACGGGAACTTTTCGTCTTTTAAAATTTTCACACCATTTCCTTTTTTCGAAATGTTTCGCTTAGAAAATAAATCCACTACAGCATAAATAAATCATTTGTGTTTGGATTTCGAATAAATAAATTAAAATCACTCACTCGTTAAATGAATATTCATTTGCTTGTCTGTAATAAATTCAAGATGCTGTTTACGTACCTGCAACGATAAAGAACAACATTTCAATTAAAAATCAATTTAGGAAAAATTTCGTCAGACGCAAGTTCTAGGATTAAATTATGCTAAATTGAAAAGAAATGAAAAAATTTGCAAAATGCATTGAAAAAAAACACGACTCTGAATAATAAAATTCATAGAAAAGAACCCCGCCCCAAGCGAATATTTCGAAGTGTCAACCTTGCGAGCAGACCATCTGTGATAAATAAATATTAATTTTCAAATGTTAATTAATTAATTAGCGTAATCAAAACGTTCAAAAAACAAAAATTTTCAGAACCATGTACGTCACACCCCAAAGTGGCAACGAAATTTCATTTCAGAAACATTCGCAAGAGAAGTTAAAGTGATATAATTAAAAAAAATAGATGTTTAGATGGTGTTTTTTTTTTTTGGCGATTCGTTTCGATTCACTTGCAAAAATAAAACTATTTCGTGTGGAGGGTTTGAGTTGGTGTGTGTGTTCGTGTGCTTTTTTTTTTGGCAATTATTCAACTATTTTGTATTCATTATAAAACATAAATCTTCAATTTGCTTTACGTGCTTAATAGTTCAAGAAGAAAGAAAAAAACAAACTAATAATAAATATCCATCTGAAAGATTAACACCAATAAGTGAACAAATAAACCAACAAAAATGCGTAATAAATTTTTAATTCACAAGAAATTATAAACTAAAAAAACACAAAATTTGTTAAGAGACAGTTTTAAATGCATTCAGTAGAAAATTCTGGCCGGGCCAAATACAACACAAATTGTAACTCAGGTATGTACTAAGATTTATAAAAAAAAACATGTTTAAATTTGTGCATTTTCTTTAAAATTATCTGTCTTGGTCTTTGTGTTTAAAACAGGACATTTTTTTTTTAAATAAACTTTTTCCGCCAGCTACTTAGACTAATAGGTGCCTTTTCAGACGCCATTCTTTTAAAGGTACTTTCTTAAAAGGACTTATTCTAAAAGGTTTTTTAAATTAATTTTTTCAAAAGCTACTTTTTTAAAAGTTACCTTTTCAAAAGGCATTTTTTAAAGCATACTTTTTTACTAACACTTTAAACGGTACTTTTGTTGAACAACTGTTTGCAAAATGGTACTTTTTTAAGAAGGTTTTTTCAAATGCACTAGTTTCCTACCCTTTCAAGGTACAATTTGAAAATTTTAAGGTTTTATGAAAAAGGAACTTTTTAAAACTGTACATTTTTTAAAGTTCTTTTGTTTTAAACAATTGTTTTTTCTTCGCTTTTTTAACGCACTTTTTCTAATATACTGCCGTCATAGATAAGAAAAGGGTACTTTTTTAAAAAGTGCCTTTTTTAAACGTACTTATTTTTCGTACTTTTTAAAACATACTGTTTGCGAAAACAATGGTACAATTTAAGAGAATGTTTTTTGAACTCTCAAAATATATATAATTTTAAAGGGGGCCCCTTTTTAAAAAAGTTTTTTTAAGCCAATTATTTTTATATATTATACTTTTTCAAAAGTTATATTTTTAACTAGAATTTTTTAAAGTTATATTTTTAAAATTTATTTTATTTTAAAACTTTTTGAAGGTACTTTCTCTAAAGGTACCTTTTCGCAATTTGTTAAAAATGCGTATTTTTTTTAAACGGGACTTATTTGTTCAAACAGAAAAAATGTCAAGACATTTAAAATTTTTTTTTCTAAAATATAATTTGTTTAAAATAATCTTAAGGGCAGCAAACTTTTCTAAGAGGTGAATTTTTTTGTTTTGAAGTTCTGGTTTTTTAGAGGCTCTTCACGAACGTTAAAAGTACAGCGCAAATCTAATTTTCTGGCAACTTTACAAACCAATGCCGTCACTCACCATTCAATGTGACCATATTTGAATGTCGCAACGTATATTTCGCCACCGGGTCTTCGCAGAAAACGGTTCAATCATCGTTTCATATGTATAAACACACACACACACACGTACAGACAAGCTTGTGCGGGGGCAGATCCACGTTAGTGGCGAATATAAGTATTTAGTTGAAAAGGTGCATGAAATAAATTTGGCAAACACTTAAAAAGGAAATAATATGTTGTGGCAACGAAACCGAATAAAAATCCGTTGGCAATAAGCATTTCGAATCGGTTGCAGGTGTGCGAGTGATGATGTTTTAATATGCAATTGATAGACCAAAAAAAAAAAGAGAAAAGATTTTTTGCCACTTTTTTAGTTTGTGCTTTTCGTTTCGCTTCTTTTTTTGTGTTTGTTCCCCAGAGCTGTTGACAGCCGTGTACGATTGTGAAAGAATATATGTATGTATATAAATACGTTTTAATGCACTTTTGCAACCTTCAACTAAATTAATTTAATTAGAAACAGTTGAGATTTTCTATGTGAAAATTCACTGAAAAAAAAAGTTATAATAAATTTCAAAGGTCGCGCAATATATTGTCGACAAAAAAGAAATTGCAGTTTCATCATAATCACCATCATCAACTAAAATAGAATATACAAAAAGATTAAAGTGTTAAAATAATACAAAGTTAAATTGTATTTCTTTCGTCATGTGAAAATTTTTTCATTTTATGCTGCATTTCAAACAAATTTTCTTTCGAAAACAGTTTTATGATTTATCATTCATTTGCCGCCTCCGATGCTGCTTCGGAAGCAGACACATTTTAATTACTTTTCTTTCTTAAAATTGTCCAATTCAGCTGAATTGAAAATTGAAAACAACAAAAAAAAAAAAAAAAAACAAATCTTAATAATGATTTGAAGGAAAATATCAATTGTTCATTATTGACTTTGATTGAAATGTTTAAATGATTAAAATTTCTATATTAATTTTCTTTCAAAATGCTTAACATTTCCCAGGAAATTGTACATCTTTCTGCTGATTCAATTTAGTTTTAATTAAATATAATCATAAAATTCCGAATTATAGCCAAATATTTATGTAGTTGGCGACTGAACAAAGTGTTGATTGATAAAAAAAATATTTCTTTGAGGTTTCAAATGCCTCTTGCAGCACTTTGTAAATATTTAATGGAGCCGCGGAACATAAATTCGCTTCAGTTCGCAAATATTTCACTGTGTTTTGAAAAAACAAATTCAAAAAAAAAATAGTCCGCCCCCGGGTGGGCTTGAACCACCAACCTTTCGGTTAACAGCCGAACGCGCTAACCAATTGCGCCACGGAGGCACCTGCCAGTCATCAGCCAAGACCGCACCATGTGAACAAAGGCCGATAAACTCACGCTTTCCTGCAATCAAACTATTGACTCTAAAAACTTCTAAATATGTGTAACAGTAAACAAAAGGGAAGAATCAAACACAAACATTTTCTGTAGCCAGAGCTGTAAGTTTCACTACACTTTGAATATAGCAAATCGTTACCTGAAATGCAAAAGGGCGTAACAACATATTTCAAAATTTTACAGGAGAGACAAAAAAACTCCAAAAAATCAAAGATTACGAAGCTGGTGTTGCAATTTCTTCAGTACAGCATTAAATTGCGATGATGCATTTATTTCGTAGAAAAAAAAATTTCTTTAATCGTCATTTTTATTAGATGTGGGTTGCGCCCTTTTGGTTTAAGAAAAAACCAACTTTGTTGTTACGACCTTTTGATTTTCTTTAATAAAATGGTTGTTATTGACAGTAGGGCTGTAAAAATGTAGGAGGACATGTAATTCGATTTGCTCTACAATAATAAATGAAAAACCCCATTTTGAATTTTTTGGTTGTTACGCCCTTTTGCATTTCAGGTAACGAAATGCTGACATTAAATAAATTTTCCTCCCCTTCTGTCAAGTCAATGCAGCTTAAGATTTTATATAAAGTTTTAAATTTTTTATTAAAACATCTGCAACATTTTGCTAAACATTCTTAGAACAAAACAATTCTTTTCAAAAAAAAAAAAAAAATGTACTACAAATTAATATATTACGAGTATCTATAACTTTTATGAAGAATTTCAATTATTAAAAATCAGAGATGCTTAAAAGCGCCAAGTAAAATGTCCAATTTTATTTAGTTATTGTGTTATAAACAAATTATTACATATAAAAACTGGCGCGCCTTAACTAGCAGTAACGTGAGGCAGGCGCGCTATGATTGATTATTATTAGGCCTAGTCAATTGTGTGCATTAATGTCGAGACCTCATTAAAGCGCTGATCATTTTGATTGTATTGATTATATATTAATAACAACTATTAGCAAACAAATCTGAAGATGATAAAAATTTGATTGAAGTACTCAGGACTTTTTCATTTCTAGATAACAGAAAGTTTGCCAGGACCAAATTGTTTTTTCAAACCACTAAAGAAGAATTTTTGCCAGCTCGAACACTATTAGTTATGGAAACTGTGCTATTCCAGTAGTAAGTTTCCATAGTGCAAGTCCACATAAAAAAAGCTATCGCCTTCAACAGCAATTATCTATTGCTGAAAGATGGATGCTTAACATTTGCGAGACCTAAGAGATAGATGCAGATGGCCAATAGTGTTCAAGTGTGGCTGACAACGGGCAAGCAAGCAAGTGTCAGATATTTTGATTGCGATTTTATGTGACTACGACGACAACTTTTGGAACTCTTAATAACAGTTGGAATAACAATATCTGTGGCATTTAGTCATAACAGCTTAAATCGAATTTTAATATAGCAAAAACTGCTTCTAATTTGATTAATTTGAGCAAATGTTACATGTTGCGTTAAGCAAAATTCTTTCTCTTATTATTTTGGTTGGTTTGTTTTTTGTAACTTTGATTTAATAATATGCAGATTGTCATTGCGATAAGTGTAAGCCAAAAATTTATTTTCGTCTTATCTTGACTTTAGATATAAAAACTAAAATAAGTCCTTGAGTTAAAAATCATATAACGTAATATTTCTTTTTAGTAAAAACATTGAAAAAAATAAACCTTGAAGTTTAAAATGTATAAAATAGCTTTAAAGACCACTAATTAAGCTTCTGATGAAAAAAGAGATTCTTTTAGTGAGAAAATATAGGGAACGGGCTTAAAAACGAATTAAAGCAAATAACAAATAATTATCAGAAATAGGTTGATGTTTTAACAATTGTTTTCCCCTTTTTTTCTTTTAATAATTTACATTATTAACTTTATTTATATCTAAGTTATTTACTCAACAAATAAGTATTTTTTTTATAAAAAAAAAAATAACAAAAAAAAAATAACAAAAAAGAAAAAAGAGACTAATCTGTTATCATTCTTAAAAGCACATTTGAAAAGAAACAAAAATGTCAGAACAATGAAATTGGATGTCATCAATTAAACACAGGTGATAATAGCAGCAAATGTAGCAGGAGAGCAGTGCTACTGTAAAGCTGCCAGTCTACTGCGGCCGATAAGAATGCGAATTGTTGAAAGAACTTGATATCAAATAAAACTGATAAGAAGGGGAAATAAATTAACAAGTGTTGACGTTTTGGAATAGAAAAGGGTGTATACAACGAACCCGGGGGGGGGGGGGGGGATGATAAAACAGTTGGCGAGTAAATAAATATTTTCATACGGTTATCTTTCATTTTGATATCTATCACTTGTGCCTGAATGCGTTAAACAAACAGATTTGCAGTCTTAGAGTACAATAAATTTTCTTTATAAATATAAATAAACTATGAACTAAAAATAAATACATATTTAAACAAATTGAATTGTTATTCGCTTTTGAAATTTTTTCGCTACATGAGATTATATTCAGCAAAATAATAATAAGATGCCGTCATCTAGACAACTGGAAATACTTCAGATATCGTTAAAAAAAATTAGGATTTCCACTTTTCAGAGGTATACAGTCTGCCATCAATCGTTTACATTGTAGTAGAGCAGCACCAAATGCGAGTACATGTAGTTATAAATCTATATTTAGCTCACAATGAACGCCAATAAATCAATTACGCAGGAACACTGTGCTGCTGGCAACGCAACTATATCCCTTTTACTCCATTCAGTGAACAACAATTTTGAAGGAACATGATCTTTCGTAGACAACAACAACTTCACAATTTCTACTGTGTGACTTGTCCCACCAACTGTACAAGATTGCAACGATCCGGCAAGTGATGTCAAATGCCCATAGGCAACGAAGTGGGCTCTCAAGTTTTATGAAAAAAAAATTGTCTTTATGAATGAAGTGAGTACATTCTTAGCAAACGAAATTGTCCAATCAAATCATATAAGATCCACAAGAGGCCCCATAGGACACATCTGTGTTTGACGAGCGCTATAGGTCAAGGATTACGAAATCAAATTGGATGATATAGACATCATTTTAAAAAAATGGCGACAAATGGCGAATTTCCAAGCAAGCGAATTGGGCACCGCGATCGTGCGATTATATTCCTTTAGACTGGATCGTGGAAGATGTTCGTCCGCCGTAGGTCTTGCGTATGAGTTGTGAACTGTAACGGCTCTCAAAATTAAACTGTCCCATGCTATTAGTGAAACTCTGCGTTCCAATCAAGGAAAACTGCCCATTTCTGATGTTCTCGCCATACAGCAAAGTCGAGGTGGACATTTATTTCCACGATGTTATATTCTAGACTTGCAAACGACTAAGATAGTACGATGGTGTTTCGCTCAGCGCTCTTTGTTTTATTTAAAGAAGCACTTACTGCTCTACCCTTTACCTAAAAGTCATTATTAAGATATGTTGTGATGATGATATAGGGTTCGCTACATATTCGAATGATCAGACTCTAGAAATCTTCAAAGCAAAATTCTACATCAGATTATAAAACGATCAGAAGATGCAAAAGGAAAAGAAGAAACAAAAAAATTTCAAGGCAAAGACAATACTCGAGGGGATTCTTTTTTTGCGGGGGGGGGGGGGGGGCGTGGTAATATTACTTACCCTATAAAGTCTTTGATAAAACAATAAACTTTAAACAAACCGAGATCATTATTGAGTAAAACGTCGGGTTTTAAGACGGGCAAATAACAATTGCATTGGTGGTGAGGTTGTTGTTTTTGTTGGTCAAACAGTGTTGGCTGTTGTTTATGTGTTGTTGCTGTTGGTGGTGGTGGTGGTGGTGATGGTGGTGGCGGTTGTGTATTTGTTGTTTGGTGCTGTTGTTGCAAAGGATGAAAATTATGCTGTTGTAGTTGTTCCACATGTGAATGATGACTGGTGTTGGGTAATTGTGTTGTTGCTAAAAGCGTTTGCGTTTGCTGTTGATGCTTATGCTGATGATGTTCTTGTTGTTGCTGTTGGTGTTGATGATGTTGATGATGGTGATGATGATGATTTTGTTCTAAACTAGTCGTAGAAGGGGCTGCCATTGATGTTGTAAGCAATTGTTGTTATTGTACAGCGGTGTAACATAAAAGGCACCACCAACATTTATTTGTTTTGTTTTTCTCTTTTTGTTAATTTGTCTTGTCTTAGAAGAATAATTTTATATTTTTACAAACATTTTGGCATTTGGTTTATTGTCATCATAGTTGTAACTTAAAAAAAATCGCGTTGTAGTTGTTGTGGTTTCTGCAGCAACAGACGAGCTTCCTTTCCAGCTACATTTTTTACTAAGATTTCTTGGTAGTTCTTGTTTGTTAGAAAAATCTGTGTATGTATATTTATGTTCTACTGTTTTATTATTTTACTTAACGAAACAACAAAATAACAATTCTAATTTGGTAAAGTTTTCTTGCAAAAAACAAATAAGTCGTTAAACGAGTACAAATCATCAATCATACAAAGAACAGTTTAATTGAAATAATCACACAAATTTCAAAAGTAAACAAATAAATAGTTTTTTTTTTTTTTTTTCTTGTGAATAGAATGAATGGAAAATATTACAAGTTCATATCAATATCGCTTTATATACAAAACTAATATTTAATTGAATACTCGTATATATACAAAAATCAAAAGGTCACCAAAAACACATGGAATGTGGAAAATATGAACTGTTATTTCGAATCCAAAAGAAATGTAATTTTCTTTGGATTTTAAATATACAATTTGTTTTCCTAAGAAATAAGTTTTTGATGACTATGATCACGTCTCAAATTTATATACAGATATAAATATGTATGAAAAATTGATGAGGTTATGAATTTGACGTTTACCTTTCAAATAAAGTGAAATGTTAGCCGGTATTTACATCGTATAAAAATTAGCATAAAAATTTAAATTGAAGAAGGAACTAATTTTAAAATTTTTTGCCTTGATATCTCACCATGTCGTGAAAAGAACTCCTACGACAGTTTTGTAATAGATTAAAGGGATCAAAATTATGTATTTAACAATCTATTAGAAAACTTTCGCTGGCGTTTTTTCTAATAAATGTTCCTGCTATTGCATGATTGTCAACAATATGCTTCTGTTGACAACACTGTCCATACATACATATTCTAGCTTCACGTCTTCTGGTGTTGTCTAAAGAACAGATCTGGCGTTTTTTTTTTTTTAACAATCAGTAATCGGACAATCGCATTAGCGGACAATTTTGATTGACAGATAAACTTATTGTCGGGCACAAAGTCGCAACTGACAATTTATCTTTTAGTAGCAGATTTTACAATGGGGGAATGGGCCAGTGCACTCAGGGCAAAGTTGTTGATTGCTCTCAACCTGGCGAGAAGCCAGCAGCGATCCCTGAAAATGGACTGGTCAAGCTGACATACTGCCTCCCCGTGGCGCCCCTGGATAGCCCCTACAGCACCCGCTTAGAGGTGAACCAAAGTGTGCAGCGAATCCCCTCTGCCCAGGGGTCTAAACCAGGACCCGGTCCTCCAGGTTTCGGGGGTTGTGCGTGGGGGTAACTTCCCTACCGTGTAAAAACACACTAGTTTCGACACAACATGTTGAGGCCCAGGTTCACCACGGACTGTAGCGCCAAAAGAAGAAGAAGAAGAAGCAGATTTTACAATCTTGTAATTTTAATGACAGAATTTGCTAAAATAAAGCTTTTCATACGCCTCGTATGATAGAGCTAAATGATTTTTATATTGTATATTTAAGAGATGAAACAAAGTAAATATTTTTCATGTCACATCACGCTTAAGCATGTCAACAAAACTAACTGCAAGTAGCTGGTATATATTTTATTTTAGATAATTTTTCCGCCACCCTCTGGTTTCTCCAAATACAATATAAATTTCCGTTTTGCCATTTGCTGTTACAAATTAATAAATATTTTAGTTGCAGTTGATGCTGATGCTGATGCTGACATTTGTAAACCATCCATCTGTCCAACAAATCCAGACAATAAACCACAAAATGATGGTTGGAAAATGACAAATGGTTGACAACATTGCGTGCAAACTTGTGAATACTTACAAATCCATAAATAGAGAAGTACAAATGTAAGTATGCACGCCTCCAAATGTGATGACTATTATCGAAAGCCCACAAGATTGATGAGAAGTGCGAATGTACATAAATCACTTCAAATGAGACTGTGACAAGAAAGACGTCGTCGCCGATTAGATTGTATGTATGTATGTATGTACATACGACTACTGCCTTGAATTTCTTTCCACTATATTTCATATGTAATTGTTTTTGTCTATATATATTTGTTGGTTTGTATTAATCTGTACTCGTATATCATAACGATAACCACTATCAGCTTACTAAAGTCTTCGCTGTTAAAATATCTGATAAGATATTATTTAGCTGCCAGCTTTATTTAATATTTAAAGTTTGCGCTCATCATTTGCTGTTAGCAAAACCAGCTGGCCCACAATTATAAATCAATATCAAAATGTTTTTATTAGAATAGGGGAAAAAATAGAATAAGAAACCAAACTGCATTTCTATGCTGCACAAGAAAAAATTTAGTACATCAATCTGGCCATAGATTGATTTTTTAAAGTGAAAACAATGTTTTGGTTGGGAAAACAATTTTTAAAACTATTAGTTTAAAAAAAAAATCAAGTGTAATGTTGAAAAAACTTTCACGGTTTTGCAAACTAGTATTTAAATACTTCTAAATAATTAATATTCTGTTGTTTTTAATAGATATTTTTGATGGCTAATTTTGTTCTAATTGTACTGTTTTAAAGAAGGAGGCAACAACACCCTCAAAATATTGTTCACACAATGTGTCCAAAATCGTTCACTTTCCAACACCCTGTTTCAAAACCATATATTGCAAAACAAATGATTTCCATTCCACACAGCCGACTTTAAATAATTAGTGTTTTTAATCAGCTGTGCCACAGAAACGAAAATCACACGTAAGAAAAACTGATCTAAATCGGTAGAGAATCTTGCTATTTGTTAAGTTGTATCTTAAAATTATTTTATATATTTTTCAAAGTTAAAAAAAAACCATTGCGAAACTATATTCTACCAGGGCTGCAACTACGCAAGTGTCAGGCCAATTGTTGGTTGAGTGTCAGAGTAAAAATTATTTGCTGGCCCACAATATCGAGCGTTAATGTTTGCCGATTTGGAGACTCTTTATTGTGATAAGATCATGTACCGCTTTCATTAATGATACATGTCGCAAACAGGTGGGTTAGTTCTACTTTTAATGGGTGTGAAGATAAATTTTAAAATTTTTAACCCCAGACTCAAACCTGCAATATTAACATACTTCTGTTAATTAAGTAGCAGGGCTCTGTTAAGCCTAACAAATTTATATTTTGCACTGCAAATGCATTTAAAACTAAAAAATTGGTAATAATTATATTGAAAAATAAAATAATATATATTTCTAAAAAAATATTCTATAAAGTGCCATAAAAATTTAAAATACACGCATTCATTAAAAAAAGACAGTTTAAGAAAGTTCATAAAAATTCTTGTTGAACACTCAGACAATATGGATTCATTGCACTACATAAGTAGCAGGCAATGCTTTTCTGTGCCTATTGCTGGCGAAAAGCCAGCCTGCAATAGCTGCTATGCATTTATTTATGGAAGAACCCTCTTTAATTACCCTTATCATAAATACGAAGACCCTATATCCATATCATAATATGGAGCAATACCCATATGGCAAATAAGAAGACCCTATTTAAAAAGGCATAATGGTCCTGCCTTTTTTAAAAAAGTTTAATAGGGAAGTAATATTCGTATTATTAATATGAATACTGATAGACTTGGATCCATCCTAATATTTATATGGATTTTTTCAAAAATTTCTTCAAATTACAATAGTTTTAATATATTTGAAAAGAGCACTATCGATACTTTATTTAAGTTTTTTCGAATTTCGCTTATTTTTGCGATAAAATCAATATTTGCGGAGATACAGGCACTTTTCTAAAAAAGTTTAATAGGGAAGTAATATTCGTATTATTAATATGAATACTGATAAACTTGGATCCATCCTAATATTTATATGGATTTTTTCAAAAATTTCTTCAAATTACAATAGTTTTAATATATTTGAAAAGAGCACTATCGATACTTTAGTTAAGTTTTTTCGAATTTCGCTTATTTTTGCGATAAAATCAATATTTGCGGAGATACAGGCACTTTTCTAAAAAAGTTTAATAGGGAAGTAATATTCGTATTATTAATATGAATACTGATAAACTTGGATCCATCCTAATATTTATATGGATTTTTTCAAAAATTTCTTCAAATTACAATAGTTTTAATATATTTGAAAAGAGCACTATCGATACTTTAGTTAAGTTTTTTCGAATTTCGCTTATTTTTGCGATAAAATCAATATTTGCGGAGATACAGGCACTTTTCTAAAAAAGTTTAATAGGGAAGTAATATTCGTATTATTAATATGAATACTGATAAACTTGGATCCATCCTAATATTTATATGGATTTTTTCAAAAATTTCTTCAAATTACAATAGTTTTAATATATTTGAAAAGAGCACTATCGATACTTTATTTAAGTTTTTTCGAATTTCGCTTATTTTTGCGATAAAATCAATATTTGCGGAGATACAGGCACTTTTCTAAAAAAGTTTAATAGGGAAGTAATATTCGTATTATTAATATGAATACTGATAAACTTGGATCCATCCTAATATTTATATGGATTTTTTCAAAAATTTCTTCAAATTACAATAGTTTTAATATATTTGAAAAGAGCACTATCGATACTTTAGTTAAGTTTTTTCGAATTTCGCTTATTTTTGCGATAAAATCAATATTTGCGGAGATACAGCCACTTTTCTAAAAAAGTTTAATAGGGAAGTAATATTCGTATTATTAATATGAATACTGATAAACTTGGATCCATCCTAATATTTATATGGATTTTTTCAAAAATTTCTTCAAATTACAATAGTTTTAATATATTTGAAAAGAGCACTATCGATACTTTATTTAAGTTTTTTCGAATTTCGCTTATTTTTGCGATAAAATCAATATTTGCGGAGATACAGCCACTTTTCTAAAAAAGTTTAATAGGGAAGTAATATTCGTATTATTAATATGAATACTGATAGACTTGGATCCATCCTAATATTTATATGGATTTTTTCAAAAATTTCTTCAAATTACAATAGTTTTAATATATTTGAAAAGAGCACTATCGATACTTTAGTTAAGTTTTTTCGAATTTCGCTTATTTTTGCGATAAAATCAATATTTGCGGAGATACAGGCACTTTTCTAAAAAAGTTTAATAGGGAAGTAATATTCGTATTATTAATATGAATACTGATAAACTTGGATCCATCCTAATATTTATATGGATTTTTTCAAAAATTTCTTCAAATTACAATAGTTTTAATATATTTGAAAAGAGCACTATCGATACTTTAGTTAAGTTTTTTCGAATTTCGCTTATTTTTGCGATAAAATCAATATTTGCGGAGATACAGGCACTTTTCTAAAAAAGTTTAATAGGGAAGTAATATTCGTATTATTAATATGAATACTGATAAACTTGGATCCATCCTAATATTTATATGGATTTTTTCAAAAATTTCTTCAAATTACAATAGTTTTAATATATTTGAAAAGAGCACTATCGATACTTTATTTAAGTTTTTTCGAATTTCGCTTATTTTTGCGATAAAATCAATATTTGCGGAGATACAGGCACTTTTCTAAAAAAGTTTAATAGGGAAGTAATATTCGTATTATTAATATGAATACTGATAAACTTGGATCCATCCTAATATTTATATGGATTTTTTAAAAAATTTCTTCAAATTACAATAGTTTTAATATATTTGAAAAGAGCACTATCGATACTTTATTTAAGTTTTTTCGAATTTCGCTTATTTTTGCGATAAAATCAATATTTGCGGAGATACAGGCACTTTTCTAAAAAAGTTTAATAGGGAAGTAATATTCGTATTATTAATATGAATACTGATAAACTTGGATCCATCCTAATATTTATATGGATTTTTTAAAAAATTTCTTCAAATTACAATAGTTTTAATATATTTGAAAAGAGCACTATCGATACTTTAGTTAAGTTTTTTCGAATTTCGCTTATTTTTGCGATAAAATCAATATTTGCGGAGATACAGGCACTTTTCTAAAAAAGTTTAATAGGGAAGTAATATTCGTATTATTAATATGAATACTGATAGACTTGGATACATCCTAATATTTATATGGATTTTTTCAAAAATTTCTTCAAATTACAATAGTTTTAATATATTTGAAAAGAGCACTATCGATACTTTAGTTAAGTTTTTTCGAATTTCGCTTATTTTTGCGATAAAATCAATATTTGCGGAGATACAGGCACTTTTCTAAAAAAGTTTAATAGGGAAGTAATATTCGTATTATTAATATGAATACTGATAAACTTGGATCCATCCTAATATTTATATGGATTTTTTCAAAAATTTCTTCAAATTACAATAGTTTTAATATATTTGAAAAGAGCACTATCGATACTTTAGTTAAGTTTTTTCGAATTTCGCTTATTTTTGCGATAAAATCAATATTTGCGGAGATACAGGCACTTTTCTAAAAAAGTTTAATAGGGAAGTAATATTCGTATTATTAATATGAATACTGATAAACTTGGATCCATCCTAATATTTATATGGATTTTTTCAAAAATTTCTTCAAATTACAATAGTTTTAATATATTTGAAAAGAGCACTATCGATACTTTATTTAAGTTTTTTCGAATTTCGCTTATTTTTGCGATAAAATCAATATTTGCGGAGATACAGCCACTTTTCTAAAAAAGTTTAATAGGGAAGTAATATTCGTATTATTAATATGAATACTGATAGACTTGGATCCATCCTAATATTTATATGGATTTTTTCAAAAATTTCTTCAAATTACAATAGTTTTAATATATTTGAAAAGAGCACTATCGATACTTTAGTTAAGTTTTTTCGAATTTCGCTTATTTTTGCGATAAAATCAATATTTGCGGAGATACAGGCACTTTTCTAAAAAAGTTTAATAGGGAAGTAATATTCGTATTATTAATATGAATACTGATAAACTTGGATCCATCCTAATATTTATATGGATTTTTTCAAAAATTTCTTCAAATTACAATAGTTTTAATATATTTGAAAAGAGCACTATCGATACTTTATTTAAGTTTTTTCGAATTTCGCTTATTTTTGCGATAAAATCAATATTTGCGGAGATACAGGCACTTTTCTAAAAAAGTTTAATAGGGAAGTAATATTCGTATTATTAATATGAATACTGATAAACTTGGATCCATCCTAATATTTATATGGATTTTTTCAAAAATTTCTTCAAATTACAATAGTTTTAATATATTTGAAAAGAGCACTATCGATACTTTATTTAAGTTTTTTCGAATTTCGCTTATTTTTGCGATAAAATCAATATTTGCGGAGATACAGGCACTTTTCTAAAAAAGTTTAATAGGGAAGTAATATTCGTATTATTAATATGAATACTGATAAACTTGGATCCATCCTAATATTTATATGGATTTTTTAAAAAATTTCTTCAAATTACAATAGTTTTAATATATTTGAAAAGAGCACTATCGATACTTTAGTTAAGTTTTTTCGAATTTCGCTTATTTTTGCGATAAAATCAATATTTGCGGAGATACAGGCACTTTTCTAAAAAAGTTTAATAGGGAAGTAATATTCGTATTATTAATATGAATACTGATAGACTTGGATACATCCTAATATTTATATGGATTTTTTCAAAAATTTCTTCAAATTACAATAGTTTTAATATATTTGAAAAGAGCACTATCGATACTTTAGTTAAGTTTTTTCGAATTTCGCTTATTTTTGCGATAAAATCAATATTTGCGGAGATACAGGCACTTTTCTAAAAAAGTTTAATAGGGAAGTAATATTCGTATTATTAATATGAATACTGATAAACTTGGATCCATCCTAATATTTATATGGATTTTTTCAAAAATTTCTTCAAATTACAATAGTTTTAATATATTTGAAAAGAGCACTATCGATACTTTAGTTAAGTTTTTTCGAATTTCGCTTATTTTTGCGATAAAATCAATATTTGCGGAGATACAGGCACTTTTCTAAAAAAGTTTAATAGGGAAGTAATATTCGTATTATTAATATGAATACTGATAAACTTGGATCCATCCTAATATTTATATGGATTTTTTCAAAAATTTCTTCAAATTACAATAGTTTTAATATATTTGAAAAGAGCACTATCGATACTTTAGTTAAGTTTTTTCGAATTTCGCTTATTTTTGCGATAAAATCAATATTTGCGGAGATACAGGCACTTTTCTAAAAAAGTTTAATAGGGAAGTAATATTCGTATTATTAATATGAATACTGATAAACTTGGATCCATCCTAATATTTATATGGATTTTTTCAAAAATTTCTTCAAATTACAATAGTTTTAATATATTTGAAAAGAGCACTATCGATACTTTATTTAAGTTTTTTCGAATTTCGCTTATTTTTGCGATAAAATCAATATTTGCGGAGATACAGGCACTTTTCTAAAAAAGTTTAATAGGGAAGTAATATTCGTATTATTAATATGAATACTGATAAACTTGGATCCATCCTAATATTTATATGGATTTTTTAAAAAATTTCTTCAAATTACAATAGTTTTAATATATTTGAAAAGAGCACTATCGATACTTTAGTTAAGTTTTTTCGAATTTCGCTTATTTTTGCGATAAAATCAATATTTGCGGAGATACAGGCACTTTTCTAAAAAAGTTTAATAGGGAAGTAATATTCGTATTATTAATATGAATACTGATAGACTTGGATACATCCTAATATTTATATGGATTTTTTCAAAAATTTCTTCAAATTACAATAGTTTTAATATATTTGAAAAGAGCACTATCGATACTTTAGTTAAGTTTTTTCGAATTTCGCTTATTTTTGCGATAAAATCAATATTTGCGGAGATACAGGCACTTTTCTAAAAAAGTTTAATAGGGAAGTAATATTCGTATTATTAATATGAATACTGATAGACTTGGATACATCCTAATATTTATATGGATTTTTTCAAAAATTTCTTCAAATTACAATAGTTTTAGTATATTTGAAAAGAGCACTATCGATACTTTAGTTAAGTTTTTTCGAATTTCGCTTATTTTTGCGATAAAATCAATATTTGCGGAGATACAGGCACTTTTCTAAAAAAGTTTAATAGGGAAGTAATATTCGTATTATTAATATGAATACTGATAAACTTGGATCCATCCTAATATTTATATGGATTTTTTCAAAAATTTCTTCAAATTACAATAGTTTTAATATATTTGAAAAGAGCACTATCGATACTTTAGTTAAGTTTTTTCGAATTTCGCTTATTTTTGCGATAAAATCAATATTTGCGGAGATACAGGCACTTTTCTAAAAAAGTTTAATAGGGAAGTAATATTCGTATTATTAATATGAATACTGATAAACTTGGATCCATCCTAATATTTATATGGATTTTTTCAAAAATTTCTTCAAATTACAATAGTTTTAATATATTTGAAAAGAGCACTATCGATACTTTAGTTAAGTTTTTTCGAATTTCGCTTATTTTTGCGATAAAATCAATATTTGCGGAGATACAGGCACTTTTCTAAAAAAGTTTAATAGGGAAGTAATATTCGTATTATTAATATGAATACTGATAGACTTGGATACATCCTAATATTTATATGGATTTTTTCAAAAATTTCTTCAAATTACAATAGTTTTAATATATTTGAAAAGAGCACTATCGATACTTTAGTTAAGTTTTTTCGAATTTCGCTTATTTTTGCGATAAAATCAATATTTGCGGAGATACAGGCACTTTTCTAAAAAAGTTTAATAGGGAAGTAATATTCGTATTATTAATATGAATACTGATAGACTTGGATACATCCTAATATTTATATGGATTTTTTCAAAAATTTCTTCAAATTACAATAGTTTTAGTATATTTGAAAAGAGCACTATCGATACTTTAGTTAAGTTTTTTCGAATTTCGCTTATTTTTGCGATAAAATCAATATTTGCGGAGATACAGGCACTTTTCTAAAAAAGTTTAATAGGGAAGTAATATTCGTATTATTAATATGAATACTGATAAACTTGGATCCATCCTAATATTTATATGGATTTTTTCAAAAATTTCTTCAAATTACAATAGTTTTAATATATTTGAAAAGAGCACTATCGATACTTTAGTTAAGTTTTTTCGAATTTCGCTTATTTTTGCGATAAAATCAATATTTGCGGAGATACAGGCACTTTTCTAAAAAAGTTTAATAGGGAAGTAATATTCGTATTATTAATATGAATACTGATAAACTTGGATCCATCCTAATATTTATATGGATTTTTTCAAAAATTTCTTCAAATTACAATAGTTTTAATATATTTGAAAAGAGCACTATCGATACTTTATTTAAGTTTTTTCGAACTTCGCTTATTTTTGCGATAAAATCAATATTTGCGGAGATACAGGCACTTTTCTAAAAAAGTTTAATAGGGAAGTAATATTCGTATTATTAATATGAATACTGATAAACTTGGATCCATCCTAATATTTATATGGATTTTTTCAAAAATTTCTTCAAATTACAATAGTTTTAATATATTTGAAAAGAGCACTATCGATACTTTAGTTAAGTTTTTTCGAATTTCGCTTATTTTTGCGATAAAATCAATATTTGCGGAGATACAGGCACTTTTCTAAAAAAGTTTAATAGGGAAGTAATATTCGTATTATTAATATGAATACTGATAAACTTGGATCCATCCTAATATTTATATGGATTTTTTCAAAAATTTCTTCAAATTACAATAGTTTTAATATATTTGAAAAGAGCACTATCGATACTTTATTTAAGTTTTTTCGAATTTCGCTTATTTTTGCGATAAAATCAATATTTGCGGAGATACAGCCACTTTTCTAAAAAAGTTTAATAGGGAAGTAATATTCGTATTATTAATATGAATACTGATAGACTTGGATACATCCTAATATTTATATGGATTTTTTCAAAAATTTCTTCAAATTACAATAGTTTTAATATATTTGAAAAGAGCACTATCGATACTTTGGTTAAGTTTTTTCGAATTTCGCTTATTTTTGCGATAAAATCAATATTTGCGGAGATACAGGCACTTTTCTAAAAAAGTTTAATAGGGAAGTAATATTCGTATTATTAATATGAATACTGATAAACTTGGATCCATCCTAATATTTATATGGATTTTTTCAAAAATTTCTTCAAATTACAATAGTTTTAATATATTTGAAAAGAGCACTATCGATACTTTATTTAAGTTTTTTCGAATTTCGCTTATTTTTGCGATAAAATCAATATTTGCGGAGATACAGGCACTTTTCTAAAAAAGTTTAATAGGGAAGTAATATTCGTATTATTAATATGAATACTGATAAACTTGGATCCATCCTAATATTTATATGGATTTTTTCAAAAATTTCTTCAAATTACAATAGTTTTAATATATTTGAAAAGAGCACTATCGATACTTTAGTTAAGTTTTTTCGAATTTCGCTTATTTTTGCGATAAAATCAATATTTGCGGAGATACAGGCACTTTTCTAAAAAAGTTTAATAGGGAAGTAATATTCGTATTATTAATATGAATACTGATAAACTTGGATCCATCCTAATATTTATATGGATTTTTTCAAAAATTTCTTCAAATTACAATAGTTTTAATATATTTGAAAAGAGCACTATCGATACTTTATTTAAGTTTTTTCGAATTTCGCTTATTTTTGCGATAAAATCAATATTTGCGGAGATACAGGCACTTTTCTAAAAAAGTTTAATAGGGAAGTAATATTCGTATTATTAATATGAATACTGATAAACTTGGATCCATCCTAATATTTATATGGATTTTTTCAAAAATTTCTTCAAATTACAATAGTTTTAATATATTTGAAAAGAGCACTATCGATACTTTAGTTAAGTTTTTTCGAATTTCGCTTATTTTTGCGATAAAATCAATATTTGCGGAGATACAGGCACTTTTCTAAAAAAGTTTAATAGGGAAGTAATATTCGTATTATTAATATGAATACTGATAAACTTGGATCCATCCTAATATTTATATGGATTTTTTCAAAAATTTCTTCAAATTACAATAGTTTTAATATATTTGAAAAGAGCACTATCGATACTTTAGTTAAGTTTTTTCGAATTTCGCTTATTTTTGCGATAAAATCAATATTTGCGGAGATACAGGCACTTTTCTAAAAAAGTTTAATAGGGAAGTAATATTCGTATTATTAATATGAATACTGATAAACTTGGATCCATCCTAATATTTATATGGATTTTTTAAAAAATTTCTTCAAATTACAATAGTTTTAATATATTTGAAAAGAGCACTATCGATACTTTAGTTAAGTTTTTTCGAATTTCGCTTATTTTTGCGATAAAATCAATATTTGCGGAGATACAGGCACTTTTCTAAAAAAGTTTAATAGGGAAGTAATATTCGTATTATTAATATGAATACTGATAGACTTGGATACATTCTAATATTTATATGGATTTTTTCAAAAATTTCTTCAAATTACAATAGTTTTAATATATTTGAAAAGAGCACTATCGATACTTTGGTTAAGTTTTTTCGAATTTCGCTTATTTTTGCGATAAAATCAATATTTGCGGAGATACAGGCACTTTTCTAAAAAAGTTTAATAGGGAAGTAATATTCGTATTATTAATATGAATACTGATAGACTTGGATACATCCTAATATTTATATGGATTTTTTCAAAAATTTCTTCAAATTACAATAGTTTTAATATATTTGAAAAGAGCACTATCGATACTTTGGTTAAGTTTTTTCGAATTTCGCTTATTTTTGCGATAAAATCAATATTTGCGGAGATACAGCCACTTTTCTAAAAAAGTTTAATAGGGAAGTAATATTCGTATTATTAATATGAATACTGATAGACTTGGATCCATCCTAATATTTATATGGATTTTTTCAAAAATTTCTTCAAATTACAATAGTTTTAATATATTTGAAAAGAGCACTATCGATACTTTGGTTAAGTTTTTTCGAATTTCGCTTATTTTTGCGATAAAATCAATATTTGCGGAGATACAGGCACTTTTCTAAAAAAGTTTAATAGGGAAGTAATATTCGTATTATTAATATGAATACTGATAGACTTGGATACATCCTAATATTTATATGGATTTTTTCAAAAATTTCTTCAAATTACAATAGTTTTAATATATTTGAAAAGAGCACTATCGATACTTTGGTTAAGTTTTTTCGAATTTCGCTTATTTTTGCGATAAAATCAATATTTGCGGAGATACAGCCACTTTTCTAAAAAAGTTTAATAGGGAAGTAATATTCGTATTATTAATATGAATACTGATAGACTTGGATCCATCCTAATATTTATATGGATTTTTTCAAAAATTTCTTCAAATTACAATAGTTTTAATATATTTGAAAAGAGCACTATCGATACTTTGGTTAAGTTTTTTCGAATTTCGCTTATTTTTGCGATAAAATCAATATTTGCGGAGATACAGCCACTTTTCTAAAAAAGTTTAATAGGGAAGTAATATTCGTATTATTAATATGAATACTGATAGACTTGGATACATCCTAATATTTATATGGATTTTTTCAAAAATTTCTTCAAATTACAATAGTTTTAGTATATTTGAAAAGAGCACTATCGATACTTTAGTTAAGTTTTTTCGAATTTCGCTTATTTTTGCGATAAAATCAATATTTGCGGAGATACAGGCACTTTTCTAAAAAAGTTTAATAGGGAAGTAATATTCGTATTATTAATATGAATACTGATAGACTTGGATACATCCTAATATTTATATGGATTTTTTCAAAAATTTCTTCAAATTACAATAGTTTTAGTATATTTGAAAAGAGCACTATCGATACTTTAGTTAAGTTTTTTCGAATTTCGCTTATTTTTGCGATAAAATCAATATTTGCGGAGATACAGCCACTTTTCTAAAAAAGTTTAATAGGGAAGTAATATTCGTATTATTAATATGAATACTGATAGACTTGGATACATCCTAATATTTATATGGATTTTTTCAAAAATTTCTTCAAATTACAATAGTTTTAATATATTTGAAAAGAGCACTATCGATACTTTGGTTAAGTTTTTTCGAATTTCGCTTATTTTTGCGATAAAATCAATATTTGCGGAGATACAGCCACTTTTCTAAAAAAGTTTAATAGGGAAGTAATATTCGTATTATTAATATGAATACTGATAGACTTGGATCCACCCTAATATTTATATGGATTTTTTCAAAAATTTCTTCAAATTACAATAGTTTTAATATATTTGAAAAGAGCACTATCGATACTTTGGTTAAGTTTTTTCGAATTTCGCTTATTTTTGCGATAAAATCAATATTTGCGGAGATACAGGCACTTTTCTAAAAAAGTTTAATAGGGAAGTAATATTCGTATTATTAATATGAATACTGATAGACTTGGATCCATCCTAATATTTATATGGATTTTTTCAAAAATTTCTTCAAATTACAATAGTTTTAATATATTTGAAAAGAGCACTATCGATACTTTGGTTAAGTTTTTTCGAATTTCGCTTATTTTTGCGATAAAATCAATATTTGCGGAGATACAGGCACTTTTCTAAAAAAGTTTAATAGGGAAGTAATATTCGTATTATTAATATGAATACTGATAGACTTGGATCCACCCTAATATTTATATGGATTTTTTCAAAAATTTCTTCAAATTACAATAGTTTTAATATATTTGAAAAGAGCACTATCGATACTTTGGTTAAGTTTTTTCGAATTTCGCTTATTTTTGCGATAAAATCAATATTTGCGGAGATACAGCCACTTTTCTAAAAAAGTTTAATAGGGAAGTAATATTCGTATTATTAATATGAATACTGATAGACTTGGATCCACCCTAATATTTATATGGATTTTTTCAAAAATTTCTTCAAATTACAATAGTTTTAATATATTTGAAAAGAGCACTATCGATACTTTGGTTAAGTTTTTTCGAATTTCGCTTATTTTTGCGATAAAATCAATATTTGCGGAGATACAGGCACTTTTCTAAAAAAGTTTAATAGGGAAGTAATATTCGTATTATTAATATGAATACTGATAGACTTGGATCCATCCTAATATTTATATGGATTTTTTCAAAAATTTCTTCAAATTACAATAGTTTTAATATATTTGAAAAGAGCACTATCGATACTTTGGTTAAGTTTTTTCGAATTTCGCTTATTTTTGCGATAAAATCAATATTTGCGGAGATACAGCCACTTTTCTAAAAAAGTTTAATAGGGAAGTAATATTCGTATTATTAATATAAATACTGATAGACTTGGATCCATCCTAATATTTATATGGATTTTTTCAAAAATTTCTTCAAATTACAATAGTTTTAATATATTTGAAAAGAGCACTATCGATACTTTGGTTAAGTTTTTTCGAATTTCGCTTATTTTTGCGATAAAATCAATATTTGCGGAGATACAGGCACTTTTCTAAAAAAGTTTAATAGGGAAGTAATATTCGTATTATTAATATGAATACTGATAGACTTGGATCCATCCTAATATTTATATGGATTTTTTCAAAAATTTCTTCAAATTACAATAGTTTTAATATATTTGAAAAGAGCACTATCGATACTTTAGTTAAGTTTTTTCGAATTTCGCTTATTTTTGCGATAAAATCAATATTTGCGGAGATACAGGCACTTTTCTAAAAAAGTTTAATAGGGAAGTAATATTCGTATTATTAATATGAATACTGATAAACTTGGATCCATCCTAATATTTATATGGATTTTTTCAAAAATTTCTTCAAATTACAATAGTTTTAATATATTTGAAAAGAGCACTATCGATACTTTAGTTAAGTTTTTTCGAATTTCGCTTATTTTTGCGATAAAATCAATATTTGCGGAGATACAGGCACTTTTCTAAAAAAGTTTAATAGGGAAGTAATATTCGTATTATTAATATGAATACTGATAAACTTGGATCCATCCTAATATTTATATGGATTTTTTCAAAAATTTCTTCAAATTACAATAGTTTTAATATATTTGAAAAGAGCACTATCGATACTTTATTTAAGTTTTTTCGAATTTCGCTTATTTTTGCGATAAAATCAATATTTGCGGAGATACAGCCACTTTTCTAAAAAAGTTTAATAGGGAAGTAATATTCGTATTATTAATATGAATACTGATAGACTTGGATCCATCCTAATATTTATATGGATTTTTTCAAAAATTTCTTCAAATTACAATAGTTTTAATATATTTGAAAAGAGCACTATCGATACTTTAGTTAAGTTTTTTCGAATTTCGCTTATTTTTGCGATAAAATCAATATTTGCGGAGATACAGGCACTTTTCTAAAAAAGTTTAATAGGGAAGTAATATTCGTATTATTAATATGAATACTGATAAACTTGGATCCATCCTAATATTTATATGGATTTTTTCAAAAATTTCTTCAAATTACAATAGTTTTAATATATTTGAAAAGAGCACTATCGATACTTTATTTAAGTTTTTTCGAATTTCGCTTATTTTTGCGATAAAATCAATATTTGCGGAGATACAGGCACTTTTCTAAAAAAGTTTAATAGGGAAGTAATATTCGTATTATTAATATGAATACTGATAAACTTGGATCCATCCTAATATTTATATGGATTTTTTCAAAAATTTCTTCAAATTACAATAGTTTTAATATATTTGAAAAGAGCACTATCGATACTTTATTTAAGTTTTTTCGAATTTCGCTTATTTTTGCGATAAAATCAATATTTGCGGAGATACAGGCACTTTTCTAAAAAAGTTTAATAGGGAAGTAATATTCGTATTATTAATATGAATACTGATAAACTTGGATCCATCCTAATATTTATATGGATTTTTTCAAAAATTTCTTCAAATTACAATAGTTTTAATATATTTGAAAAGAGCACTATCGATACTTTAGTTAAGTTTTTTCGAATTTCGCTTATTTTTGCGATAAAATCAATATTTGCGGAGATACAGGCACTTTTCTAAAAAAGTTTAATAGGGAAGTAATATTCGTATTATTAATATGAATACTGATAAACTTGGATCCATCCTAATATTTATATGGATTTTTTCAAAAATTTCTTCAAATTACAATAGTTTTAATATATTTGAAAAGAGCACTATCGATACTTTAGTTAAGTTTTTTCGAATTTCGCTTATTTTTGCGATAAAATCAATATTTGCGGAGATACAGGCACTTTTCTAAAAAAGTTTAATAGGGAAGTAATATTCGTATTATTAATATGAATACTGATAAACTTGGATCCATCCTAATATTTATATGGATTTTTTCAAAAATTTCTTCAAATTACAATAGTTTTAATATATTTGAAAAGAGCACTATCGATACTTTATTTAAGTTTTTTCGAATTTCGCTTATTTTTGCGATAAAATCAATATTTGCGGAGATACAGCCACTTTTCTAAAAAAGTTTAATAGGGAAGTAATATTCGTATTATTAATATGAATACTGATAAACTTGGATCCATCCTAATATTTATATGGATTTTTTCAAAAATTTCTTCAAATTACAATAGTTTTAATATATTTGAAAAGAGCACTATCGATACTTTAGTTAAGTTTTTTCGAATTTCGCTTATTTTTGCGATAAAATCAATATTTGCGGAGATACAGGCACTTTTCTAAAAAAGTTTAATAGGGAAGTAATATTCGTATTATTAATATGAATACTGATAAACTTGGATCCATCCTAATATTTATATGGATTTTTTCAAAAATTTCTTCAAATTACAATAGTTTTAATATATTTGAAAAGAGCACTATCGATACTTTATTTAAGTTTTTTCGAATTTCGCTTATTTTTGCGATAAAATCAATATTTGCGGAGATACAGCCACTTTTCTAAAAAAGTTTAATAGGGAAGTAATATTCGTATTATTAATATGAATACTGATAAACTTGGATCCATCCTAATATTTATATGGATTTTTTCAAAAATTTCTTCAAATTACAATAGTTTTAATATATTTGAAAAGAGCACTATCGATACTTTAGTTAAGTTTTTTCGAATTTCGCTTATTTTTGCGATAAAATCAATATTTGCGGAGATACAGGCACTTTTCTAAAAAAGTTTAATAGGGAAGTAATATTCGTATTATTAATATGAATACTGATAAACTTGGATCCATCCTAATATTTATATGGATTTTTTCAAAAATTTCTTCAAATTACAATAGTTTTAATATATTTGAAAAGAGCACTATCGATACTTTAGTTAAGTTTTTTCGAATTTCGCTTATTTTTGCGATAAAATCAATATTTGCGGAGATACAGGCACTTTTCTAAAAAAGTTTAATAGGGAAGTAATATTCGTATTATTAATATGAATACTGATAAACTTGGATCCATCCTAATATTTATATGGATTTTTTCAAAAATTTCTTCAAATTACAATAGTTTTAATATATTTGAAAAGAGCACTATCGATACTTTATTTAAGTTTTTTCGAATTTCGCTTATTTTTGCGATAAAATCAATATTTGCGGAGATACAGGCACTTTTCTAAAAAAGTTTAATAGGGAAGTAATATTCGTATTATTAATATGAATACTGATAAACTTGGATCCATCCTAATATTTATATGGATTTTTTAAAAAATTTCTTCAAATTACAATAGTTTTAATATATTTGAAAAGAGCACTATCGATACTTTAGTTAAGTTTTTTCGAATTTCGCTTATTTTTGCGATAAAATCAATATTTGCGGAGATACAGGCACTTTTCTAAAAAAGTTTAATAGGGAAGTAATATTCGTATTATTAATATGAATACTGATAGACTTGGATACATCCTAATATTTATATGGATTTTTTCAAAAATTTCTTCAAATTACAATAGTTTTAATATATTTGAAAAGAGCACTATCGATACTTTAGTTAAGTTTTTTCGAATTTCGCTTATTTTTGCGATAAAATCAATATTTGCGGAGATACAGGCACTTTTCTAAAAAAGTTTAATAGGGAAGTAATATTCGTATTATAAAAATTAATACTGATAGACTTGGATCCATCCTAATATTTATATGGATTTTTTTAAAAGGGGGACCCTTACCATTATATCGAGCAATACCCTAATATTAAATACGAAGAACATATATTGAACATTTATAGGGATGGCCTGAGGAATGTTGTCCAATAATTTTTTTTCGCCCATCTGCCGTTATTTCCAAGAATTTTCATGAACTTTCTTCAACAAAGTTTTTATAGTCGTCTTCCGTAATGAGTGCGTTGATTTTAGATTTTTATGCCTGTATTTTATAGAATATGTTATTAGAAATATATTATTTTATTTTTCAATATAATTATTACTAATTTTTTAGTTTTAAATGCATTTGCAATGCAAAATATAAATTTGTTAGGCTTAACAGAGCCCTGCTACTTAATTAACAGAGGTATGTTAATATCGCAGGTTTGAGTCTGGGGTTAAAAATTTTAAAATTTATCTTCACACCCATTACTTTTAAGCACTTTTCTGTTGTTGGAAGTGTACACGAAAGTTAACGTTCGTTATGGAAACGTGAAAAACCCACAGAACTGAAACAAAAATGTTACGAATTGAAATAAGTGTAAATTTTAATTTTCCACTAATTTCTGATTTAATATTGTTTATGGGGAAAAAAGAAAGGCCCGCTTTTGCTGGATAATAAAACAAATTATTGATAAAAGAAAACAGACGCCAGACCTGACAACTGCAGTGCCTTTTAAGTCTAATACAACACCAGCATGTGCGCTATAATTTCGGATTCCAGTCTGGCACATTTACAGGCCGCTATTGCGCTTTTTAATGCAACGGCATTGCCTTTCTTGCCAGTCTTTTGACCGCATTGGGAGTTCAAAGAGAGTTTTCAAGACTTTTTGCAACAATCATTTCTAAGGTTTCTTTTCAGGTTTAGCGTTCAACATTTGTTTGAAAAACATTAATTAAAGAGTCGACGTCAACATGAAGAAAATGATTTGTGTTTTCTTTTAAAACATGTATTTAATTACAAAAAACAATATTGTTGTTTTTTCTCTTGTCGACATTAAAGAAAAGTTGTGGGAAATGAATTGTGATACGTTTTCAAAGTTTACCAGCCGAAAAAAGTAAAAAAACAGAAGATTATTTGGACAACAAAAACAATTAAGGCTGAAGACAACAAAAATGGAGGCAAATCAGTGTAAAACATTTTGCAACAAAACGGAGCGGTTTTTTCTCTCTGTGTATGTAAACAGCAATTACTAATTCGGGAGTTGAAAGGCGCTGGCTAAACACAAACAGTCACATTAAAGACTTTTTATTGCTATTTTTGTAAGGGGCCCCCAACCCGAAAATCTCATTCAAATTCTTATAGAGCTGTAACTTTCCAGTCATCTTCTATTAAAAAATCTCATGTTTTTTATTGTGCCAACGTCTCTATTTCAAGTGCAGCACAATTTTTGAACTCTTTCTTTCTTGTGGAATGTGGCAGAAAAATTTTAATAGGTTTTTATCCTTGTAAAAAAAAAAAAGAAACGAGAGACCTTGACAAATCTGACGAAAAAAGCCAAGTAAAAATAATTGACATAAACTTGAAAAAAGTACTTTTCTTATAAATTTGCTACAGCAACAAAAAACAAACAAACTACAAGTGCTGTTACCTTAAATTGTTCACCTTTGAAAACAACATTTTTTTTTTAAATTTCTTTTTTAGTCGCACTTTATGCAATTGCATACTTTTTCTTGTTTAATTTCTGTACGACAGCAAAAAGTTAAAAGTGGAGGTGGGGAGAAGGAATTTAATACGTTTTCTTTTGTTTGCTGTTCCTCAAGAAAGTTGGATGCAATTATTTAACGTGACTGAAAACTGAGTAGAGAAAAATCTGAAAGACATACAAGTCGCGTCTCATGCAGGGTAATTTTGAAATAAATAAAAAAAAAACCGAAACTAAAACTAAAACAAACAAAAAATTTACATAAATCCAAAACCTCTTGAATTTAATATTTCCCCTTTTAGTATTAAATTTATGATTAAAAAAATACAATATATTTTTAATGATTATTTGGTATGAAAAGCAGAAAAGATTTCAAGTTGATATCATTTTTAAGGCATTAATTTGATTTGAAACCTTCATAGCTTCAAAAAAATAAGCGGCCCTACTCCAACTAGATTTCTCGTTTTCAAAACTATTTCCTTTTTTGTTTATGATCCGAAATTACGTAGTTTTAATCGGTATAACTCATCAAAATTACACATCAAACGCTAAGAAAAAAACATGTAAAAATAATTTTCTTTCGAATTTAATAAAATTACTTTCAGTTTCGAAATTAAATCAAATGCTTTAATATTCCAATAAATTAGTAAAAAAGAAAAAACCTTTACAAAACAATTTTTATTTTTATTAGTTTGAATCAAGTTATTTGTAAATTTAACAGATTTAAGCCTAAACAAAATTTCTTTTTTTCTATATACGAGAAATTTAACTCAAGAAAAATGTTGCAGGCCGCCCAATTCCTATTCCTTTTTAAATTTCAAATACTTATCGTTTTCAGATAGTGGCGTTGAAAAGAATAAATTTTTTTTAAATTAATTAAATTAAAATTATTTTACAAACATTTTCAGCAAAAACTTATATCTATATATCCACGTTATATCATGTAGAGGCAAATCCTTTTCTAAATTAATATGTTTTCCCAGTTTGCTTATTTTAAATTGTTGTTAGAAGGAATTCACATTTGAATTGTTTTAAAGAGGAAAATTTCAAAATCTCATAAAAAGTTAAATTTCTTAAAAATTTAATTTTTTCAAACGTTTATACAACGACTGACTCTAAAAGTTGAGTAATTTAACACCATATTTATGACGTTGCTAAATACATACATACATGATCATATCAAACAGTGGTTTGGCTAATAGGAAAAATTGCAGGAGAAATAAATAATTCATTTAATTTAAGAAACTTTTTTTCTTGCCAAAACTTTGATAACGTAATAATTGCAAAACAGAAGGACAGACGTTTTGGGCCATAAACTTGAAAACATGCATTGCAGATTAGTGCAGAGGAGGAGACATGGATTCGGGCAGCATTAGGGAAATACATATAAGTTAAAATCTTTAAGCAAAACGGCAATAACTTATTTTGTCTGTAAAGCTTTAAGAGGAAATTTATTTTTAATTTAAGAACAAATAACTTTGTTTCAGGTTATCTAATAATTATTTGCCTATATTTGCCTATACAACAGAGGGAAGTATTTAAAAAGCGAGCGATATTCAAAAGTTTATCCTTTTGCTCTTTTATGGGCTCAAATTTGTATAATTCTTTTCTTTCTGGAGCTTCACTGTGCCCAACTAAAAACAAAAATCTATTTTCATTGTTTTGTAAAACATGAAATTTGTGTTCCAAACATGACGAAGATGATAAAGTGTAAAGATATACTCGACGGACAAAATATGTATTTTTAAGTTTCGTTTGTTGTTCTGCTTCTCTCTCTCTCTCTCTCTCTCTGTCACTCACCATCTCTTTAACGTGAAAATGAAAAACAAAGAAAGAAAACTTGTGTTGAAAGAAACAGTTTCCAAACAATAATCATGATGAACATCAGTCGCTGTTGGCAACATTGTCAATGCAAGTAGTTGGCTACACATCCACACACACGTGATGCTGGTGATATTAAACCACACATCAGCAACAACAAGACAACAACAAAACAGTTATAAAAATAAAAATATAGTTCTTTTTTTTTTAGATAGAAAACAAATTGCAAAAACTACACATATTCACACTATAGCAAATAATTTAAGATGTTTTTGCAGTAATTTTTTTTCTTCTATTTGTTCTGTTGCTATTGTTGCTGTTGCTGCTGCTGCTGCTTCTTTACTTTTCCGATTTGATATGCATGCGAACGTGTGAGAGCAGCATGTAAAAGTATCTATTGGTGTGCACGACTCTGGATGTGAGTGTGTGTTTGGATACATTATATTTTCCAGGCCAAGGTTGATTGAGAAGAGAATGTTCAAGTTTGTTTGTCAGTGGGTAAAATTGCAATGCACAAATATGTATGTATGTATGTATGTACTCTTTCATATACATATAAAACAATTCTTTCTTATTTGAATTTTATTTATCCATTTACAAAAAAAAAAAAAAAAAAAAACTTTTTAAGAAATTTTCCGATATGAAAAACTCTGGTTTTCGACAAAAACATATTTTAAGTGAGTTTTTGGACATGTTTTATTTCTGCTTATATGTGAGACTTTTAAGTATAGAAAAATTATATATATAATGTAATAAATTCGTCAGACATTCTCAGTACAGTATAATTTAAAACAAAAAGAGCCCATGTCTCCAATCCAGCAATTCAGTCTTTCACATCATCATCAAGAATAGATTGACGCTTGAACAAGGCTGCCCTGCCAATTCAAATGCCAAAATCAATCAGTGATTCGATGAAACGATTTCGTGATTTCTATGCCGCACAGTGGATAGATTTCATACTTTATGTTGTCTTGCAAAAATTATACGATCTGGCCATGTACTGGAAATGAAAAGTTGCCCCCGCAAAGCGAATTGCTCGAAATAAAGCATTACAAAAAATTGTCTGTCAAACGTTGCCACAGCACTGGTTATATTTTAATAATTTATAACTTTGAACAGTGTTGCCAATAAAAAATAGTTCGACAGAAATGCTGTCACAATGAGCTGCCAATGTTTGGCACAAAGCTGGCAATGACGACGACGAGTGTTCGCACGGCTGTCAGATGTCTGACAATATTGTTGTCTTACAACGGATTGGTAATTCATTTTACTGGCAGTTTTACGCACAATATTCTAAGATGTGACCACCTTTAGCTTTAAGCTTAAAATTACAAAATTTTGTCACATTGAATGTGGCACTTTTGAAGACACCCTCGTCGTTTGAACATGAGTTAATACGACATCATCACACTTGCTGTCCGTCCTTATTATTACCCACTGACCTTTTGGCCTTAAATTTTTATTGTTACTTTGAACAATCGCAAAAACGATTGCTTATTGTCTACTTCGTTTTTGTTATTTCTTGAATATTAACAGCTTGAAGGAATAAATTGTGTGAGCGGAACATTGAAGATATCATCCTGCTGCTCTTCTCATAAACAGAAAATAACCATCATTATTCTGACGATTGTGATGACTTTGCGACTCGTCGTTCATAATGGCTGTTGTTTATTGTTGCTGCCCATAAGACTTAAAATATTATTTATACTTGTAAATGTTAGTTGTCATCGATCCACTCCTTTTTGAATGAAAGTTTTAAATTTTTAAAGGTCTATTGGCGATAACTTTGTATTCTGTTTTTGACAGTATTTGTTTGTTTGCAGTTTTGCATTTGTTAAGATTTGTTCAGTTTATCAAACTTAAAATCTAAATTCACATTTCTGTAAGAATCATCAAGCCATTTAATCGCTTTTTTTTTCCTAGTCGGTCGCGCTGTTTAAGTTTCTGCCATCTGCTGTCATCGTGAAATTAAACTTTTTCTTTTTTTATTCGCTTTTTATGACATTCGAGTGAGTAGAATATGGCCAATAGACGTCATAATAGATTTAAGATAAAAATGCATATTAATAGATTTAAAATTTTTGTTTGTGCTTTTTAGCATTTTATGTCGGCTTGGAGCAAAAGCTTCACTGCACAATGAGTTTAAATTGTTTCTGTTTTTTTTTTTTTTTTAGTCGGGGTGTGTCTTTCTCCGAAGAAATCTTAATTATTATGGGGTTTAAGCTTAATGGAAGATTTTTATCGTTTGGACTTTCCTTAATCTGAAACATGTTGTATTTAATTCGTTTTCTAATTTGTGCCTTATTGAACACAAGCAGCGAATTTGAACATTTTTGAAATTTCTACCTGCTTAAAACTAAGATTTATACGATGTTTTTTTTTTTTTTTTTTTATTAATTTGGCAATAGAAAAGTAGTCATGCGAATTTTTAAAGAAACATCTTGCAAAATTGGGCAGTTTTCTAAAATGGGAAATATTTATTTCGCTTGTTTTGCTTAAAGGGAAAATAATTTTATAACTCTCATGATGAAAATTTGCATTGCAGGGATATTTTTTTTTTTTAACCTCAAATTAATGGATACTTTCTATTCCTCTTGATTTAGGGGCAACATATTTCTACAGCTTTTATATAAAAAAAAATTTCAGGCAAGGAAATTTTCATTTTAAAAAATTTCCTTTGCCGGGAAATTTTTTTCTCAACTTGATTTATTCTGAACTTACTAAAATTGTTTTTTTGTTTAAACAATTGCAAAGATATTTTTGAGAAAACAAAATTTAAAACTTTCGAATTGAAAAATTGCCTTGAAGGGGGAAATTTTTATATAAAGGAAATTTTTAATTCCAATCTGTTTGATTGAAATGATTTGCTATTTTAATTTATAAAATGTATACAGAAAATACTGTAATAAAACTTGCAATTGGAAAAATTCCCTTAAAGGGAAATTTTTGTTTGGTGCAAATTTTTAGTCGAACACTCTTTTCAAGTTTAAAATTTTCCCTTAGGAAAACAAACCAATTCAGTCTGAGAGTTTAACCACAAACTTTTTTGGCTTTTACTTAAAATGGAAAAAGTCAATTAGAACAATATTTAATACAGTAAAAATTTCTTAAAAGTTAACGAAACTATAAGATTTTATAAGTCTACTTTAAAAGGAAATTCTGTGCGTAGGAATTACTTAGTAAAAAATGTATTAAAATATTTTTCTAATTTGGGTTTTACTAAAATTTCATTCATAATGGCGCAAATGGTTGTGATTTAAAAATTCCCTTTTTTCAGGTTATTAGAGTTCATTGTATTTTATTCGGCTACAAACAACTTGTGGTTAATAATTTCTTATCCTTTTATATAGAAGCCAAAGTTATTTATAAAATTAAAATAAAAGATTGACATAAAAAAATGATGTTTTCTCTATAGTAAAAAGGGATATTTCTTTGACCTTTAATACGAGCAATTTGCGACAAATCGTTTTTCCCATAATTGCTCTTTAAGGTTCGAGGACTTGTTTTTTTTGCGTTCTCCACTAACGTCAGTAATTTTTAAAATAATATTTTTGCTTTAAATACCATTTTTCGTTTAAACGGTCAAATTGAACAATTTCAAAAGCAGTGCGTGGGAACAACATCACATTGGCCAAACAAAGAAAAACAAACTTACAACATCTGATATAATAAATTTCAATGCCTTTTAAGTTACATACGCTGGCAGGGAACACAAGATAGATCGCCTACAAAACTGAGCCAATTATTTTAATAAAGTTACTTGGAAGACAAGCAAGTGGATTTAATTTAATATAAACTTTTAAATTGTCTTATAAGTTTAGCGTAAAGGATTTTCAATTGAAAACGCAGCGAATGAGATATGAAATAAAATAAGACAAAAGAATTGTTTTCAAACTGATTTTAAAATTTCTCCTTAACGTATGCGAAGAACTTAAGTCAGCAGTTGCTACTAATTAAAAAAAAATAGTCGTTATAAAATCCACTTAAGACATTTTTTTTTTGTTACAAATTGGTTGTGATTTAAGGTATTTCTTTCATTCACAGGCTTCGAAAGCAACACATCTATTTCACTTGCATGGAAGTATTTTTCTCCACTTCGATTTTATTTCAAAAGTTTAACTCAAAATAAGTTCAGTTTTATGTTAAAAGTGAGAAAATTAGTTCAAATATGAGTTTCGACTTATTTCCCATTCATTCTTAATACTATTATTTTTTTTTTTAATTATTTAATACAATTAACCAATTTCTAAAGTTAATGAGTGTCTTAGAAAACATAATTGTTAATATGTAAGACGTACAACTTTGCTTTCGATAACGGCGCCAATATGATACGTATTTTTTATTCCGACTGAACTGTTATCGGCGCTAAAAATATTTCTTATGTTCAGGTTTATTAAATGCTGCTCAACAAATATCCAGACCTCTCACCGCCTTTTCCGCAACGAAAACTGAAACATTTGTGCAATATTGAAAAACCATTATTGTCTAGATCTCGCATGTCGTGGTAGTACTAAGAACTGATCCTTATTGCAATTCCCATAAGGATCAATTGTGCTCATTATAAAGTCTTTAAATGTTTTTGTCCATGTTCGTTCGCCTCACTCCCACTTTCGTTTGGATATTATGAATTATGAATTTATTCTGAAAGAAATTACGAGCAGTAAATATGTATATACATACAATACAATATACTGAAACCTCGGCGAGGACCAAGAGTTTATTATGATATGAACATGAACAGAATCTTATTTCAAAGCAATTTCGTAAGTAAAAAATTATAGATTTTAGAGCAAAAAGTAGATGCCTCTTAGGACTGAACTGTTTTTAAGAGCAAAATTGGTTTACGGCTTTATACAAAACGAGAGAAACACTATGGCCCACGAGTGCGCTCTAAGATCAAATAAAATTTCCATTAGTTTACTTGTACCCTGAAATTTGTTAGAAGTTGGCTTCACCTTGTTTCGTCTCAATTAATTTTGTTAATTATATTTTTGTTTCAGCTCCCGACTGATTCTCGGTTTAAGGGGTGAATAACTTTTTTTGAAAATTACCAGCTCATAAGACCGATTAATTTTACACCATACAAGATCCGAGACGGATCCAGTGGCACGTCAAGGTTTTAGTCGTCGTACAGGAGTTGAATCATAGTGTTCATAGTCCTTCCGATGGAGAAATCGGATTTGAACACACCCAGTTTGGTGGAAAGAAATGTTTGCCCTATATTTCCATCGACATGGTAATTTGACAAATGACATTAAGGGTGGGGGGCAGCAATCCGACAATATGACTGATTTGAACTGTTAAAGTTCGAAAACCTCTAGTGGAGGATCCGGCCTTCATCCTAGCAGCGACTGGAAGTCGAAAAATTTAATATCTCTACGTTTTTTTTTTCAATATACTCGTCTCAGACTGAATACAGAATGAAATTATTTACATATATCCGAATTGTTTAAGAAATTTAAAGCATTTTGAAGCCACAACGAAGGCAAGGTTGTAACGCAAAATAAGAAAATGAATAAATTAGTTAGTTTTTTTGTTAAAATAAAATTCATTTTTTTTTTGTTTTTTTGTTTCTGTTTACCTTTTTATAAAAATACTGCCATTATTAAAAGCAATTTCAAAATTGTTTTTCTTTTCCATAAATATTGCTTTTGTTTTAAACTGATAGTTTTGGTGCGAGACAGAAAGTTTCAAGTTTGCGGGAAACGGCGGGAAAATATTTCTGTTTTCCTTCTTTAAATTAAAACTCAATATGAATATTTCTAAACAAGCACTTTAGCAGTTTTCCTTTGCCACAAGAATTGGTTGAGAATTTTTCCTCTTTTCCTTTTTGCCTTGACGAAAAGCAGTGAGAGAAGGTGGTACTTTTTTTTCGTAAAATAAAATTGGGTTATTATAATTTCTTTTTTGTAAATTTTTTTTGGTATTTTTTAAAAATATATTATTAATTGCTGGAGAAAAGTTGTAATTAAAATTTTTCCAACTTTTCTGTGGAACAAGAGCACTTTTATTACTTGATAGCCTTTTGACAATTTTTGGGATATTATTTTTGTTTTTTTAATTTTTTTGTACTTTTTTTCTTTCTTTTTTTTTTTTTGTAAAACAATTATTGTTTCCCTTGTTTTCAAACAATAATTTATTAAAACACAGATGAAATTTTCTTTGATTTCCGCGTTTTTTTTATGTATTTCTTTGTATTTTTTTTTTTGCTCTTTTACTTCTGTTTAGACCATTTAAATATTGCTTCGTGAGTATTCGTTTTGCCTTAAATTGGCTTCGTAGTAGAAAAACGAGAAATATATTTTGTTATAAATTTTTTTATAAAACTTTTTTTGTGGTAGGTTTTTACTTTTGGCGTTTTTCCCTTTTGGTATAAAAAATTTTCTTTAATTATTTTACAATTTTCTTAGATAAAAAACATTTTCTTTTTTAATTCTTGGTAGATATAGTTAAACTTTTTATATGAATTTACAACATTTATTTTATATATTTTAAATTTTTATGTGTATTATTTTTTCTTGTATTTTTTTTAATAATTCTTTTTTGTTAGATTCTTTTTCTTTGGTGGTTATAGTAAGAAGCCAAAGTGTATATTAACGTCTCGCAAACTGAGGGTAGCTTTTTCAGTTGTATGTTGTATACAACAAAACTGTTTGTTGTAGTTGTTGTGTTTGTGTTTTGCTTTCGTTAACGCTGAGTGGCAAATGTACGAAATGAAAAATGGGTTTTTGCAGCGTTCATTAGAAGCAAAAACATACTGAACGTATGCGCTCATGTCTAACACAGTGATGCCAATTTGGTGCTTCTCAATATGGTGGCCAAAACGAAGAAGGTGAAATTTTAACGCCTGGAAAACAATTCGGATACGGAGATACATACATACACATTTATGTATAACATAAGTTTTGAAATACGCGGCGAAAGCAGCAGAACTAAAATCTCAAAAGCATCAAAAGTATGTTGTTGTTTCTCATACAAAATGCAATATAATAATATAATATAATTGCCCGTTTTTTTTAGCATTATTTGAAAGTCAGAGTACAATAGTCGCCCACTGATAAATTTTGCATTATTTTAGAGTTTTCTGATTCAATTGCCCAGTTGTACGTATTTGGCAGAGTCCCGTCGCGTTATTATCTAAATTTTAGTGTCTTCTCAACTTGTTCATGGCAACTCTGGGTTAATCAACCATTGTAGCTATATTTAAGCTATAAGGTAGCCCGAAAGTACCACCAGTAGCGTCCTTAAATCGTCAAAGTCGCTAAAACGACAATAATATACTTTTGGAATGGGATATCAGAAAAGATACAGAAATTTTCTAATATTTCTAAATGTGCATTTGGGCAAATGTGAAGCTATTTAATACAACCCCAAGATAGGAAACGAATGTTTATTTATTTCGACTGTCTCCATCCAATCCAAGCCAAAGCAAGCATTTGATCACGTCATCAAGTCAATTCGTGCTGCGACAATATAGGAATGGCTGACAGTTTGTTGTCAAGAACTATTTACGAAATAGTTATTTTATGTTTAGATCTCAGCAACTAATAGTCTGTTTAAGAAATATTTAAGTACAAATGATTTTTTATTTAATGTTCAAACAAATCTATCACTATTTTGTTGCTAATTTACATGTAGAAGATTCACTTTTTAAGGTGTATTTTTGGGAATATGCGTGAAAAGAGCTCAGTCTGGGTATATTATAAGGTTTTTTATATGTTAAATTTTCCTACATTTCATCTGGTAAAGTCTGTATTACTTAGTTAAAATTTCATAATTTATTTGGAAAAAAATGCTTTCGATGATCCGGGTAATTTGATCGCCTACATTTTTGTACTCGTATTAGTTCTTTGGACGGGTCACAGATTATAAAAATGTATCTCTCATCGTCAGCCGACAAATTCAAGCCAATTGTTGCCGTGTTAAAACTTTTGTGCCAATTCAGAGGCAGTTCGAGTTTCGGCAGATGCATTTTAAAGCGGTTGGCATCATTGTTTTAATGTTGTTATTGACGATGAATTTGTATTTCACCAGTTTGTGTTTGTTCTCGTAATTGTGCAGCTTTCTGGCTTGCTGTTGTTGTTATTGTTGTTGGCGTCGTTGTTTCTGTTAGCCAGCCATAATGTCTACATACAATTTGATATCTGGGGCCTCTCTACACTTGATGAGCAACAGCAACAAACAAACAAACAAACAAAAACAGACTAGATATGTAACTGTAAACATGAATAATGCTAGATGGTAGGCTATTCGTAAAGCTCTTGCTCTCCTTAATTTCTTCAACAGCTCTTCGCTACAAAAGTTTCGATTTAAGAAACTAAAAACTGCAAGAGATTGAGGGTGGGAGGATTAGAACACTGTTCTGTTGTTAAAAGAAAACGTTGCTATATGTGGCAATACAGTCTGCAATTGATTTATAAAGTTTATCTGTACAACGCTGAGAGTGAGAGCAGTTGGGAGAGCGACAATTGTTTAAGTGGGTGGTGGATTGAATGGGTGTTGCAATATGGAAACAAAAAACAGCAAAACGTTTTCAATAAACATTTTTTTTTAATTAAACATAAATTATTGGAATTAATATTTTAGAATCATAAAGAAGGCCACGAAAAAATATGCAAAAACAATTTGATTGCCTTCAAAGTGTTTAAAATATTTCCATAAAAAGCGAACAAGAGAAGTTGTTCTCTCTTAAAGCCAACAAATCGAAACAGAGTTGTTACTTCAAGCAACTCAAAATTTATGGTTTTGAAAACTTAAAAGTAAATATCGTGTTAACAAAGAACTACATAATTCTAAGAAATTTCCGAGACAAAACACTAGTCTAGTTAATTGTTTATAAAGAAACAAATGTATGTGAGTATTAGTTTATTTCGTTTTATACAAAATTGAAATTTTTCTTAACAGTCCCAAAATAAATATCAAAATGAGGTCATATTTAATGAATTATTATTGTTCATAAATTTATAACGAGTGCAATTGAAATATTTATGTTTCAGTTTATGCGGCTGTAAATTAAGAACAAAATAATTGTTAAAATTGGGTTAAAAGAGTTTTCTAGATGTTTTATGACTTTCAAGATTTAACTGATGGGCAGAAATTTAGTGCCTATAACAGAACACTAAAGAGGGGAAGTTTAGCTGCCATATAAAAGAAAATTTTCTTTTTCTTACATTTTTTTAGAGGTTTTTACTAGAAAATAAATGATTAAATAACCTGTAAAGAGCCAAATACTAAAACTAGTCTTTAACTTCATTATTCTTATGTTTTAATATCAGTTTTGTTGGTCTTATATGCGTACAAAAAATGGCGAACGATGTTAAAAGCCATCGGAAATATAGTTGCCAGATCTGCTCATATCTTTTAACTTTTTTCCAAAAAAAAAAAGGGACCTTGAAAAGCTTTTAATAAAAGCAAAATGTTGGCTTAAACTTGCCTATATAAAACAATACATTAATCGTTTAATACTAATAATTAAAAGTTTAATTATATTAATTAAATTTTTAAACGAATCAAGCAAAAGTTTAATTAATGATTTTGTTTCTGTGTGTCGGTGTTACTGTGTTACTGTGCGACCTAATCTATCGCCTTAAATCTAAAAATCTGAGGGATTTAAAAGCCTTGTAATGACATTAAGAGTTTTTTCATTAAAGAATTTTTCCAGAAATATTTTTGTATTTCCCTCCATTTTACAATTGACAAAATTTTGCCATGTGTTGCAAGACAACCCAGTCTTTGGAAAAAATGTATATTTTCTGTTTTCAAGTGCTATTTGTTAATCTCCCTGAAATTGAAATTTATAAAATCTTAATACTCTGGACGCTGAAACAGGACATGCGCTTTAAAAAAAAAAAGGGAAATAAAATGTCTGCAAATGCTGACACAAACACACGCTTTCGCGAGTAGTCGTAGGCAAAAATATATGTGTGAATAGAAGATACTTAAAATTCAAAATTCAATTGTGCAGAATAACAGAATTTATTAAAATATTTATATGATTTCTAAAGACACACACGCGCTGGATACGACACACGCACACACACTTGTACACTTGGAAAAATCTCATTTAACCGAGAAACATTTGATGGTTTAGTTTATATATTTAAAGGAAATGAACTGTTTACGAGGCAAAACCCATTCACACAAACAATACCAAACTTTACGACACAAACATACGCTTTAAAATCGGAAAATAGGACAACAAGGACTAAATCAATGGAGAGCAAAAATAAACAACAACATAAAAATGAGCCAAACAATATTAGGAAGAAATGATTTGTTTGAATCACTTTTAAGAATTTCAAGTTTTCATTTTCTATACACTATGAATCCTTTAATAAATTCAATTACGCGTGTGGAGTTTCCATGAATTGATTTTAGTTTTTATAAAAATAAACTAAATTTTTTATTCGATTTTCAATAGAAAGAAGAAATAGTTTGTTTAGATTTTTATTTAAAAGTAGAGTTTTGAGTTTCGAACTTTGAGGGACGATGTCTGAATTCAACAAACTCTGGAGTCAGTATATATTTAGCAAGAAGATTTCCTTGTTGTGTTTCGTGAAATATATTTATTATGTATTTTGACTTTTTTCCATATAATCGAAATATTTATGCATGAAGCAGCAAATTTGTCATTTACAAAAAACATTTATGGAAGAACATCAATGTCAGAATTTAGGGTTATTTGTTTTTTGTACTTATCCTGGCTTCTTGATGTTAAAGGACATCGTATTTGAATAAGTATTAAAAAATTATTTGTTTTAGAGAAAAGACAAACGAAAACAGGCAGGCGAATGCCAACAATCAAAATGACAAAATTAGCAAGAGAAGATTAATAGTTTAAGTCATCTGCAAGCAGGTAATTAGAGCAATAAATGTAGACATCTTATTGTATTCAAACACATAAATGTGGGCAGCAAAATATTTATTAGGTCCATCTCACCGGGAAAATACTTAATGAAAAATTAACCAGCACTAAGTACAATTAAAGTCTAAAAGTGGTTGCTAAAAGGCGCAGCTAATGCGTGTTTTGCACATATTTTAGCGATATGTTGGTAGGCTCTAGTTTATTGATTTGCATTTAGTTCAACCTATCACTTAAAACTTATACCGTGACACATTCATTTTAACCTATCACGTGACACATTCATTTCACCCTATCGCGTGACAAGTCCTTTTGACACCACTACAAACACTAACTTTTATTATTGTAGAATAATATGTAAGAAGAACGCGTTTTTATAAACAAAATTTAAATTAGTTTGACTTTTAAAATACAATTGCACAGGATTCGAGAGAGTCCAATCTAAAATTCGGATGGAAAACGCTGGAGACGGGAAGGCTTTCAAGTTTGGATTACACCTGCCACGCCACATGGTGCAATTTTAAGCGGTTAGAGGGAATTTCGAAACTTCAAATTAATTGAAATATTTTTTTTACGATTTTGAATGTCACGCAACTGTTTAATGAGCGGAAACAGCCAAACGACGAAAACATCTCTCGTGCAATGTAATAAATCTTGGCTAGAATGGGTCGTTTTACAATGTAATGTCGTACCCTTTTTAAGGTTATTAACCTTTTCAAATTGAACACAAATTATAAAATGTGCATAAACTATTTCAAAGCTCGTTTGCACTGCGTGCTTTTTGATTTGACGCCACCCTTCGCATTAAATGTAACAATGAAGAAGGAAAGAACAAAAAAAAAACCCACACAAGACAAAGTGTGTAACAAAAAAATACCCCCCCCCCCCTTTCAATGATTTATGGTGCAGAAAAAAAAAGGAACTTTCAAGGACTCCTTTCAAAGGAATGTCAGTGACATTTATATGAGTAATTTGAGACGACATGTAAGCGTTTATATTTGTCAGTTTTCAATTAATTACAACTATTTTTCCATTTCATATCTGTTTTTCTAAAGACATTTTAAACTAGACCAGGACATTTCTAGGAATCGCAAATGTTTTCTCTAAAAACTAGTTTAAAACAATTGTGTTAAAATACAGAAATTATTGAGTTGAAGTACTTACCCTTTTGATAAGGAAATATTAAACAAACTATAAAGGACATACCTGAAAGAGAAATAAAGAAAATCATCATGTAGTAAAATATTAAGACATAAAAAGTAAAAATTTTTAGATAGAAAGTTAGCATTTCAATTCGCTGTCAAGTGCGTACCACTGTGCACTTGTTCACGGCAACTACAACCTGTTTCAATTATAATTTTAATGAAGCAAAACTTATGAATATTAAACATGTACTTAAACTGCAAACTGATAATTAAATTCAATCATATTTTAAACAACAAACAAACAAAAATTTTAATAATTATATTAGAAATATATATAGAAAAAAACTACAGCAATTTGAATAATTTTCCATTGCCAAGTGAAGAGAGAAAAACAAGACAAAGAAAAAAAAACAAACAAACCAGTTGAAAACATTAATTTCAAACTCAAGAACCAAAGTTTACTTGTGATAACAACTACTCGCGCTTAACAAGATTATTAATTATTAGTTTTTAAAAGTGAGACTTCAGTCTCGTGTAATCATTTTTGGGTTGAAATTATTTGCGTTTGCAAATAGTTCGAATGGACTAAAATAAAACAAAAACTAAAGACAATCAACTGTCTGGCATTAGTGATGTTTGTGATCGTTTCGCCACAAAAGTTTGAAAAAGATGTAAAAATCCTAAACGAAGCAAAGAAGCAACAAAAAAGTCTAAAAAGAAATAAAAAAAACTCCATTTTTTACACCAGGCTTAAAATATTGTATACAGAAAAGTTTTTCCACACAACAACAACAACAACAACAACAACAACAAAATACGTATTTGGCAACAACGCTGACAATAACTGAAATCAATTTAATATCTTCCATGATCCATTTTAATAGTTTTTTCTTTCCAAAAAATTTACAAAAATTATCGAAAAGAATTTTTCGAAAACTTCTGGCTTTTTACAAGACGTTTCTATATCTTATTATTTTTATATTTATGGTTTTATAAGAAAGTTTGTAGAAATGTTGAAACTTTCCCAAAATTTATTTTACTAAAATTAAGTTTTCATAAGAATATTTTCTCAAATTCAAATTTAAATTTTTTTTAAATATTTTATATAATTAGACTTTTTAGAGGAAATTCTGCACAAATTTTTTTATAAGAAATCAAATTTTTTAATGTTCCCTTTTAATTACAAATTTTTCAGAAGTTCGGAAATTATAAGAAATATTTTATGGAAAATCTTTCAAAAATTTAAAGATTATATTACACATAAAACATTTAATAATTATAGGATATATTTCTTAAATATGTTTTTTGCAAGAACGTAAGTTTTACTTTTTATAAAAAGAAAATCGAAAAAAAAATCTACAGGACAGTTCCACAAAATTTCTTTTATAAAAAGTTTTTCAATATCTATATATATTTATTTCTATAGTTTTATACGTTTTTATATGTGTAACTCTAAATGTCAACATAAATGTGATTAATTTTGTTTATTATCTCAAAATAAAATAGATTGCAAAATAAATAAAATACAAAAAAAAAAAAAATAAATATATACAATTTTTAACAAAAATAAATTTTCAAAAGTTAAAATTTTATAGTATAATTTTTAGAAATTTACTCCGTACCACTTTTTTCAAAGATTTGATTTTTATACGTAATTTAATGCAAATTTGCTTTTTATAAGAAATTTCTAATATATTCAAATTTTGTAGAAAATATTACAAATATTTGTGTTATAGTAAAATTAAAAAGAAATTCTTTTTTTTTTATGTAAATTTTTCAAAAATTTACACTTTTTAGGAAAGTTTTAATAGATTTTTTTAGAAAATTGCGTTTCAAGCAAATTTCCTTTCTCTTGAAATTTTCCTATAAATTTTATCTTCTGTAGTAAATTTTCCAAAAACTTTATTTTCTTTAGTAAATATTTTAGAAATTTTCGTTTTATGCCAAATTATTTAAAAATGTAGATTTTATATTAAATTTTTCAAAACTTTGCTTTTTATGTTAAATTTTTAAATATTTATAAAAATTTACTTTTTATAGCAAATTTTTTAAAACTATAGCAATATGTTCAAAAAGCTATTTTTTATAGTAAATTTTTGAAATTTTAATTTTATAAAAAATTAAATATTGTTTTTATGCGAAAAAAAAGCAAATTTAAGATAAATTTTTCCGTGGAGAAAATCCCATAGAGGTTTTTTTTTAAGAAAAGTATTTAAAAAATCTTGTGTTATTTCTATAAAATTGTGTGTGCGAACACACCGTATTCGTTGTTGACCAATTGTAGGGTGCACAAACCGAAAGAGAACATGAAAACAAGTACAACAAAATGATAACACGCCAGAGCAGGGATTATTAAATTATTTTGCATGCTCTCACTGTAACAAGTGTGGATGTGTATGTATTTAGAGGTATTACTCAATGCCTCAGGCAATGATCAACATAAGCAGAGGTAAACAAAGTTTGAGCAAAAAGAAAACAAATAAGAACGACGAAATCCCCCAACAATCGAATGCCTGCTCACGAGTGCGTCATTAAGTGAGCGAAAATCAAGTGAGAGTAGTTTTTTTTTTATTTGCTATTTGTAATCAAACAAATTGGTCACGCTAAATAAACGGAAAACAAAGAAATCCAAAACAAAAACAAACAACAGCCGAGAGAAGCAACAAACCAAACAGCGGAGCGTACAAAACTGACAACAGAAGCCAAAAGAAATAAACAGAAAACAAGTTAATAAAAGTAAAAAAATGCAAAACGTTCATCAGTCTTGAACTAGACGCCGTTATAGGAGCGAGCCAAACGTAACGTAGTGAAAGCAAAAAAAAAATATAAAGAAGATAAAATACAAACTGCAAAAATATCTTTTGATTGCAATATAAAAACAAAGTTTTCATAAATGACTTTGAACACAGAGTGTTGGACACTTTTCAAATCAACCGCCCTGAACACGTGCTCTTCTTCGGAAGGAAGGGAAGTTTTAGCAACAAGTTGTGTGTGACCTTCGAGTTTCGACAGCCAGCAAATGTTAACAAATAAATCATAATTATTTATGGCACTTTGACACAGCAAATTCAACAGCACCATCAACATTTGGCAAATTCCTTCGGCCGTCCTAAAGAACGCAAAAAGAGGAAACATTGTGTGGCTGGCTGGGTCTAGTTGTGCGGCTCAACACATAAGCACTTATTGCCTCGCTCGCTACCTCGCGCTCAGGCAGTGGTTTACAAACGTATTTGCGCCTGTTACTTGGAGAAGAGCAGAAAAGCAACAATTCAAACCATGACAGAAGTGGCCTGCCTCATGTTTATTTGCCCTTGGCTGGTATTAGTTTTAATTATAATTTATGCCATGACTGTTTTATAAATCAGAGTTACAAAAACCACCTTAAACATGGCTGAAATTTGTAAACGAACACGTTGCCAGGGACAGTGACGTTGTCTCCGATTTGACGTTAATATCACATGAACAACAGCGCAGACGACTGTATGCATGAAGCAACATGTTGGCACAAATTGTATCTGCAACATTGTTGGAAAAAAAATATATCTACAAAGGAAGCACCTGCTTTGCCCACCCCAAGGGCAATATATATTAAATCAGTTAGTTTTACTTTGATTTAAGTTTGAGTATAAAAATAAACTTGTATGTTTGAAATTGTACCTGAATAAATATCATTTTGTTTCGCAAAAAATGAACTTTATATAAACATTTTTTTTAATGATGTTTCTATGATAAAAGAAAAAAATGTTGCGCAACATTTTCAGCTAAAGCTGAATACAATCGTTCAACAGAATAAATAAGAAGTATGTATGTATGTACAGAAGCATGTGTGCATGTGTTTAAAAGAAAACAACGCAACATGATGGAGTTTTTTGCGCAGTTATCAAAAGTTTATCTATCTCCATGGATGTCTTTAAACTACAACATGGCGCTGGCAATAGGGCTCTAAAACAGCCAGATAAGAGTCATTGGCAGCAATTTAAATAGACTTTAATGTATTTTCCATACACTGTTCAAAATTATTCAAGTTTTTTTTTTTTTTTTGGTGGTTAGTTTTTTGGAAACATAAACTTTTCGAGGACTTTTTCACTTTTTTTTCCAAAAAAAAAAAAAAAATATTTGAAAAATTTTCTATTTTTAAAGATTTTTTTCTTTTTGGATAATTTCAATTTTTTATGAAATTGTATTGGTTTTTTAAAAGACTTTTCGCGGGGAAAAAAAAATATGAATATGAAAAAATGTCTATGAAAAGGTAAAAATTTTTGAAAAAAATTTATATAAAACAAGTAAATTTTTTAAAAATTGTTGCTATACCAGTAAATTGCTTCAGAAATTGGTGCTTTTAAAACGTAAGTTTTTGAAAAAACTTCGCCATAAAAAGCAAATTTTGTAGCAAATTATTTTATGAGAAGTAAATTTTTGGAAAAACATTTACTAAAACATAAGAAAATTTTTGCTATAAAAAGTAAATATTTTTGGTTCTCAAAAAACTATTTTAAAAACTAGTTTTTTTAAACTGCCAACAAATAAGTTATGCCTGAACACTAGTTTGAAAAAAGAAATGTTTTAAAGGTATGAACAAACTCGTACAAAACAATTACGAGTTCAGTCAGAGAAGCAAATTTCAACGTATGTATTTCAAAAGTGGTTGAATTTAATTTCCAACAGTTGAAATACTTTTATATTTAGCAACTGCATTTTTGCCTTTATTTTCTTCCAGATGACGTGACGAAAGCAATTTGGAATTCATGCGATTACGTAATAACATGGTCCAAAATGGTGGCAACAATCCGCAAAACCTTAATATGGTTTGTATGTAGAAACAATTGTCTCTCTTTGCTTGGCTCTTGTTCTGTCGTTTGGTGGAATTCTTCTTCCTGTTTATATTAAAGAATTAATTTAAACAAACATCAAAAATAACCAGATATGGCGAGCGAACAAATACACAAAAACAAACGTGTGTATTTGCTCACACCTTCTTTTTGTATCCATCGACCGAAAATCGAATGCTGATCGAACTACAGAAAGAGAACAAAATCTTCTTTGCGGATTGTGATGTCATACTGTCAGAACTGAAGTGAAAACACGACTGTCACGATATAAGTACATAATTAATGTGAAAATATTAAGAAATATTTTTTTATACATATTCGCTGAAATCTCCTAAATGAATTGTATTGAAAAAGCCAAGTTCAAGGCTTATTAATAATGCGCAATATAAAATATTGTGGGAATTGCCAAATAACTTTTGCTTAGAATTCCATAAAAATATTTTCCGAATTTAAATCACTATTTAAAACTTTTGATGTCTTTCAAATGAAAGAAATATTTTTGAAAATTTGCTATAAAATAAGATTTTTTTAAAATAGAAAATGAATTTGTTTTATATTGTTTGTCAGTTTGTTTTAACTTTCTACTGAAAACAAGTTTTTCAAAAGTTGCTTTTTTTTGTAAAAATGAGTCTTAAACAAATTAAAAATAAAACAAATTACTGTAAAAAAACAGCACTTTGAAAAACTTCCGGTTAGAAATAAAATGTTCAGCAACTTTATAAATTTCTAAACAAGGCCTTAAAAAATTTATTTAAAAATTAAATTTAATAATTTAATTGATTAAAATTTAATAATTTTATTGATTATTAGTTAATAATTTTTTATAGTAAATTTTTCAAACAAGAATTTTTTACAGTAAATTTATTACAAATTTATAATAATAAATGGAAAATAAATTTTTTATGGTAAATTTTTCATAAATAAAAAAGTTTTCAAGGCAAATTTTCCACAATTTCTTTTTTTTAAGCAAAATTTTGAAGATTTAACATTTCAAAAATAAAAAAAACTTAAATTTAGGCTGAATTTTTTAAAAAATTACTTTTTATAGGAAACTTTTCAAACATTTTCTTGGTTTTTTTTAAGTACATTTTTAAACAATTCTTGTTTAATGGAAATTTTTTTTTTAAGTTTCCAATAAAAATTAAATTTCTGAAAAATTCGTTATAAATTTTCTTTCACTTCAATTTACTTTTGGTAGATAATTTTTTTATAAACTTCCTTTTTTAATTTGGGTAAAAAAATTCTTTGTTTTAGAATTTTTTTTCAAATATTTCTCTGTTGAAGAAAAATGCCTATAAATTTACCTGCCTTGTTGTTGTTGCAGACTTTTTTCGTTTGCGAAAACTGCTGATTTTCAAAAACTTTAAAGTTAAATTTGTCAACGCAAAAGTTCAAAGACCCCTTCTTCTTCGTATGAATAATTGTTTCTGCTTGGCAGAATAAAAAATTGTTATTTTTTTTGATAGAACCTGGTGACCCAGCAAGCCGAACGTATGGCAAAAAGCAACGTTTGTTTGTGTAGTTTTTTTTCCTGTCCCCGCCACAGGCAAAAATACCGTTAACAAAATTTGCTTTCTTTCCATGGCTTTTTATTAACCAGACCAGAAAAAATAACGATAAGGATAAGCTGGTTGCAAGGATGCACACATACATATGTATTGCATATTGTGAACAGATTTCCAGCCTAAGCATGCAACAAACACGTGCGTTTTAAGTTGTAAGTGTATGGGTAGCTGCTGCTGTTGTTGTTGTTGCGGAACAGGAAATGCAACTACATTTTTATGTCAACAACAACGATGAGAATGCCAGCAGGAAGATAATAATGAAGAAACAGTCTAGTTATTTTCGTTTTTGTAGGTTAACATTTTCAATTATGACAACACAAATACCTAGAAAATAACACAAAAACTGTAGCATACTTTTGGGTGACGTTTGTTTGTGACAAATTAGTTGTTTGCTTTCGGGCATTTCTAAGGATTTTTCCAAAATTATAATTACTTCAATTTAAAAGCCGGAAATGAAATAATAGTTTCATAAAATTGCTCTTTTATGGTGTAATTTATGTGATTCGAAATATGTTTTATTTTATTGCATTTTAAATTTACAAACTAAAAACGGATTTTTTTTTTTATAAAATAAAATTAATTTTAATAATTTGTAAGTGTTGGCGCGCAGAAATAACCAAATTAATTAATGATTTAAATAAAATGTTATGGAGTTTTTATGCACAGGGTGGTGCAGCTATCATTTAAATATAATTTTATAGGTTAAACTAAAAATCAATATTTTATTTACTCTAAAAAGTCTGCCAGCGTTTTGCGTTAAAAGAGATATTAAGTACTTTCCTTAATGACTTTCCAACCGAAATTCATGGTCAAAAGATGTTAAATCTCAAGACAATTTCATTCCCAACATTAATGTTTCCACGCTTAACACAAACCCCAGAGCTTTTAGTTTTACACTTTTGACTTTCACTTTTAATTAGTCTTCTGTATAAATTTGCTAGTGTACTTATGTTTCTGTGTTAAAAGTATTTCTAACATTATGATTTCATTAAGATTACAATGAAGTTCAACTTCACTTTCGAAATTTGTGTGGAAAGATATTGAAAACAGGCACTTGCATGACTCGGAACGTTTTAATCTCTTTTAATGCTTTCGCCAGTAATAAGTGTTTTCCTATAAGCGCCTAAATATCTATAGCACAAGTTTTTAAGGGAATTTGTTAAATAAATGGATGAGTCAAATAAATGTGTTTAGCCAGCCAATAGCAAATTACAGACGTCACGTCACGAATTTCATTTGATCATGATGACTAATTTGTTATCACATTGAAGACCAAAATTTACTTTCAACATTTTTCTAAAATTTATTTTCATTTGCAAAAATCTATTATTTTGAATCCAAAAAATAATATTTTGTATGCAAATTTTGAGAAAATTTCAATAAAAATACTTTTCAAAGTGTGGCTTTGCTTTCGCACTAGTTTCAACTTAAGGGGTTGATGTGAAAAATTTTGTATTTGAATGATTTAGGGGCGCCATTATCTGAGGAATATATATAATCACAGCTTCTCACAGTGACACAGGATCTGAGTGAGTAAATTTTTAAAGATCCGGCCGTACAGATACGTCTAAGTTTGAGCAGCGACTTTAAGGGTTACGGTCAATTGTCACTTAGTGGCATAGATCTAAGAAAAATCTTCCATTTCGGCTCTGCGTGAAACGACCAAACCCCCTCAAATGCATGTGCATCGAGGCGTTCGCCACTACATGTCATCTTCTTGTATATCATTAAATTTTGGTTGAAAAGAAATCGGGCTTCGTCATTTTTTGTAGCGCTCGCCTCACCAACGTGCTTTTTAAAAAAGTGCACACCAATGACACCGGCGCGGGAATATCCACACCAAGCAATAAATATTTCTCGAAGTATTAACACTTTGTGCACTTCGTGTGGTTGGGCGTCGTTGCATACGAGTATTTGACAATTTTGTCGCATATGTGACGTGTAGAGGAGACGACTGTGAAGAGCCACAGCGTCTGCAGCAGTTCGCGCAACGTTTTGGACCAACGAACACTCATTTTGTTAATAAAATTCTATCATTTGAACGTTCTGTTCAATTGTGTAACTTGTTATGGTGCTTTGGCATCACCGGCAACTGAATAATAATTAATAACAGATTAGAAGAACGCCAATTGTAAAACGCTTTATAAAATATTTGCATGATTTGAATTGTATTCAGCTCAACACAGGCTATAATTAATGGCTGACATTGATTGATCCAGCGAGAATAAATTAAATCAAATAAAAAATATATTTATTCCGAAATTAAGAGAAAAATAGAAATAAATCATGACGAAAGAGACTTTGGACTGAGAGATTTTAATTGTTAGTTCGCTGCCTCAATACGAAACCAAAATTATATAAGAAATACTTTTAAATGACATGACTGCAAAGTTTTTGAAAATAATTTCTTCATTTTTCTTAAGAAGAGTGAATTGTTTTTGAGAAGAACTTTTTTTTTTGTCATATTTTACATTTCAATTTTAGACCACATCAAGAAAATGTATATCTTTAACGAATTTGCGAACTAGACATGATATCGTCAGCGGTTTTTTGCTCTTTCACACGGTGGAGGGGATTTTTTCAATCATTGTTCATAAATTGTTTAAACAGTTTGTTGTTTCATTTATGGATTTTGTGCAACAACAAGAAGACATTGTTTTGCTGGATGTTCATGCTGCCATCGTATAATGATATTTAAGTACTTTTTACTGCTTAGTTGCGTTTTTGTGCGAGTATTTCACCGCCTCAGGTTAGTTACCTTTAGCTTAATTTCGTTGGCGAATTGAGAACTACCAGCCCAGGTAAAAGGAGAAATTTCTAAAAAAAAATTACCTTGTAACAACATTCTTACAGACAGCCAGGCAATAGGAAACGCATACACATACACATCTAATGCAGGCAGTTGAAAGAGTGCCAACATTTAATACAATTTTTGTAATATTTCTAACAAAGCAAACTATTGCCAAGACTGTCAGTGAAATAGTGATTAAGGAAAAATTCACTATAAAAAATATATTATCAAAAATGATCATTGAAAAGAAATTTAAAGAATATTTCGGGAACTCTTTCTTAAAAGACATTTTTGAAAAATGTATCTTAAAAAGACATTTTTGAAAAACTCACTTTAAACACAATTTATTAAAATCTCGATCTCGAACATTAACGTTCGGGTTTTAGAGTGAGAACCTTTGATGCAGGTATTTGGTATGGGGGGAGGGTGAGAAATATAGTAAGTGGTAAATACTTTTAAAAATTTAAAACTAACATTTCACTCTTTCACTTTCCGGACAAAATGCCACAAATCGTGCAATTGCGGTTTTTATGAGTTCATTTGCTTTCGACTTAACATTTTTTTCTCTCTCTTGTTTTTAGTTTGTTTCAACTTTTTATTCATATCATCATATCAAGTGGCCCAACAAAATCCAAACACATAGAAATTGTTTTAAACACTAAACGGGCGGGTGCACAGTGTTTGCTTTTGTTATTCACCTAAAATAGAATGCTGGCGTAATTCTAGTGAATGTGCGGTTCGCGTTAGAACTTGTAAGCACAACAATCTATGATACAGTTGCTATGGAAACCTTACAAAAAAACTATATCAACTACTTTTCCTAAACACTATACTGCGTTAAAAGAAACGCTCATATATGTGTGTGAACCTGTATTGAGAGTATGAGTAAGAAAACTTTCTTGGAAAAGCAGCAAACGCCACTCAACGAAATAACCAACCAGCCAGAAAAGAAAACGCATGACCCAGTGTAATTTTTATAGGTTTTCTTATGTTTTTCTTAAACGTTTTATTAGATTTTCTTGGTATTTGCAGTGAATTTTTTTTCTTTTGCAATTTGAGGATTTGATTATGGAACTATTTTAGTTAAAATCGTGAATAAAACGAGCAGTTAAACGCCAAGAATAAGAAATTATTTCAATGAAATAAGTCGTAGGTTACTTTTCTATGGTCGTTAATTAAACAGGGGTTTGTTTAAGCTCCATTTTAAGCAACAACTAAAAGAAATGCTATAAAATTGAATACTCTATATCTGTGACAAAATATTTCTATTGTGATTGAAAAGACATCAAATATCTTTCTTTTGTAGAAGATTTTTTAAAAGTATTGCACTATTACATGTATTACTACTACTACTGTTAGTGTTTACACTACTACTACTACTACTACTAATGTATTATCACTTATAATCCTACTACTTGCTGGCGCTACTACTACCACTATGATTATATTACTAATACTATTTATACTACTACTGCTCCTAATACTTATACTACCGCTACCGTTACTACTACTTATACTACTACTACTATTTATACTATTACTACTACTACTTACACTACTACTACTTATACTACTACTAATACTACTTATACTACTACTACTACTTATACTACTACTACTACTACTACTTATACTACTACTACTACTTATACTACTACTACTACTTATACTACTACTACTACTTATACTACTACTACTACTTATACTACTACTACTACTACTACTCATACTACTACTACTACTTATACTACTACTACTACTACTACTTATAATACTACTACTACTAGTTATACTATTGCTACTACTACTTACAATACTACTACCACTACTTATACTACTACTACTACTTATACTACTACTACTTATACTACTACTACTTATACTACTACTACTTATACTACTACTACTTATACTACTACTACTACCTATACTGCTACTACTACTACTTATACTACTGCTACTACTTATACTTATACTACTACTACTGCTTATACTACTACGACTACTTACACTACACTACTACTACTACCTATACTACTAATCCTTATATTGTAGTACTACTACTACTTATACTACTAATACTTATACTAGTAATACTTATCGTTCTACTATTTATACTTCTAATACTGCTATTTGTAGAAATATTAGTAGTATATTTGTATTACTTATGCTACTACCTGCTTGCACCACTACTACTAGTATGATTATACTACTAATACCACTTACACTAATACTATTTATACTATTACTAATTATACTACTACTGCTACTGCTTATACTACTACTACTACATCTTATATTATCTCTATAACTCCTACAACTACAGCAAATAGTAGCAACTATATCGAAATAATGCAATTTACAACATCTCACTTCAATGGCACACGTTTGACAAATATATTCTTCATTAAAAAAAAAATACTCGTATTTTTTTGGCCACTTTTGATCGCAAATTTCAAAGAAAGTTTTTTGTTTAATAAAAAACTACAATCACAAAGTGGCAAATTCGGAAATAGCGACTTCCTCACTTTGATAAACATGAGCGACCATTTTACGGTCCCCGTAAAAAATCGATAAATTTGCATGAACTGGTCGGGTAATTAATGAAGCAAACAGAACTCGATCTTTTACACAATGACGAACTTTACGACATGAATTGATGCTGCAGTCGTGCAAAATGCCATTGCCCCAAGCGGCCATAGACAACGACAAAAGTTAGCGAAGTGGGCCATGGAGCACTTGGAAACTCATCACATTCAATGATGATGATTTTCATATTAAATTTTGGTTTACAAAAAAAAACTGTTTTACCTCGTGCCAGCACTGGCTGTCTTATATCTTTTAACGCAGTGAACATTGACATTTATATTTCCCATTGTAACTGGTTATTATTTGTAGGTAATTATTACTTAATTTTTTTTTTTTTTTGTTCGTTTCGGTTTTTTTGTTTCACACAACAATTTATTTGCCATTATTAAAAATGTTTTAAAGCGCTTTTCAACGAATGCGACTGGTTTTCTCATGAATTTGTACTTATTTGATTGTTTCGTTCGCAGAACTGCAAAGTTTCTTTTCCCATTTCAAATTATTGTAAATGCATCATGCAACACGTGTTGCAATATTTTGTACAACGTCATAATATACGTTTTCAAGTCATAAAAACGTTGTTATGGAACAAGATCATATTCTTGTGATGGAGCAGAGCAGGCAGGCGGCAGTCAAATGCACACAACATTCTTGAATTGAGGAATTTGAGTAAAACTCGGCTAAAAGATTTATTTTGAATTTGGAAGGCCTTCCAGCCATTCGATTGGCCGCCCGCCTACCCTATTCTCTATATCAAACGGGAGTTTCGTTTTGTTAACACTAATAAAACAAATTTAGTCGTGTTTTGAGGCGTGTCATTTCTGCATTTAAACTTTGACTGAAACAATTTGCGGCAACGGTTTTTGCCATAAAAAAAATTCATTTGCCTTTTAAATGCCGGGCAGAATTTAATGAATTCCTGCTAAATTACAAGTAAACTTTTTCTACTAAACAGACTGTATGCCGCCAATAATTTACTTTCAAATTCTTGGCAAAAAAAAAAAGAGCTGGGATATATATTTAATAAAATCTTACAATAACAACTAATGAGTATTTGCAAACGTAGTTTTATACAATTTTTCTTATTGTATTTAAGTTTTTTTTTCACAATTTATAAATGCCTGCTAAATTCTAGGAAATCACTTGTCAAATAAATTATTATATGTTAAAGATTGACTTGACTTGACATGAACGGCATCATGAGACTGATAGCAAATGGAAAAAAAAACTTAATGTGCTCAAAAGGCAAAAATGTTTAAATCGACTTGAAGGCAAACTGAAATTGAAAACTATAATTATGAAGTTCAACAAATTTAAGCCGACATATTCAAACAAAATGCAAAGAAATTGACTAATCGTCTGAGAAATCGAGAAGAACACATTAACGATTTACTTTTATGCCTTTAAAAATTATCAAATTCAATATATGTTTAACTGGATGTAGAGTGTCCTTAGGGCAAAACTAATGCCATTCAATTCTTTTCCATATATTGTACAATATTATGTGAAATTCCTCTTTTTTTGTGCTTAATTTTATTGCAAGAATTTTTTAAATCACAGAATAACTCTACGTTCCTAGAGGAGATTTTTTTTCCAATTAATGTCGAATTGTTAAGACACTAATCAGACTTAAACAGTATTTTCTTATTAACACAGATTTGCAGCCTCACCCAATCAACTCACTTTTCAATAACTTGGCATTTAAAGAATTTTGAAACTCTTTCAAGTTGGCACAGAGTCATAGAGGCAATTAACAGTAATTGTTTGTAATTTAATGCACATATTTATGCGTATCTTAAAGCGAGCAATAAGTAGGATATGGAAGAACACCTGCTTCTAATTAACAACAATAAAAAGAATAAATCTTAATGGAAAAATAAAAATGTACAGATGTTGAAAAAGAAGTCTGAAACAACATAAAACTAGAATTTGTTACCAGAAGATTTAATATTGTATAATTTTAGAAGAACATATTTTGGTTAAATCGTTTTCATTTTATTGAGTTTCTGAAAATACACAACTTTTGACGCAATTAAACGAGTACTCGGTTAATTGAAGCGCCGAGGCAATTAAAACGAAAATCGCTTAATTGAGCAATATGTGCAATAAAGCGAAACACACAGAAAGAAAATAAAACTCAGCGATTAAAAAAATCTGTCATCAACATTTGAATTTTAGATTTGTTATGGCTTTCGATAATACGTTTTTCTATATCATCAAGTTCATGTGAATAATAATTTTGTGCTCGAACAGAATCTGGAAGTACATTGAGACAATTAAGGTGCCTCTTTTGTTTTCTTCATCTTTTGTAAATCACGTTTGTAAATCACTCTTATTCCAGTTGTAAACGTGAAACAAAACGATATTGTTTTGCCTTGTTTATTTCAAATTGTTATTCCAGTTGTCGTTATCGAATATTATCGATGACTGTCAACATAGAATTTGCATTCTACAAGAAAATATGACGGCGATATTGTTTTGAAACGACTTTGAATTTGTCGTCGCCAATTTTCATAACGACTTGAGTTTATTTGAAGCATAAATAAATTGAAAATGGAAAAAACGGAAAAATTGTAAAATAACAACTGGAACCCAGTTTGAGAAATTAGTGAAAGAGTTGCAGAAGAATCCGTCTCTGGCAGTGGGATTTCGCAGAGGCATTCTGCCAAGTAATTTCTTCAATTTTTTCACTATCCGTCATTTCGAATTTAATTCATTGGGGACAAACTGTCATTTCCAATGAATATAGTGTTGCCGACAAAATCTTAGAAAACATTGCTTGCGGTAGTCCCAAGTTGAAACATCGTTGCCAACATTTAGTTGGTATGACCCTTGTGCCAAAAATTTTAACGTAGCTGCTTTGTTGTTTTGGTAATGTATGTTGACCTTACCCCGCTTTTCGAATTAGGTGTTATTGTTTCTAAAACATACATATTTAAAAGCAAGTAACTTTCAAACCTTTCAAAAAATAAATTATAGAATCATTAAAATAATAGACTGAAATTGTTGATCACTTGCTGTCCAGTAGGTTAAATATGTCGAATTTCTGTCTCAGAAGCTTCCGTTCTAATATGAGGTTTTGTTTTCTTGAATTTTCATCACCACTCGAGTCGGCATTTATCTCACAAGTAAAAAACATTTCAATTTTTAATAACATTTTTGGTCAAAAGTAATAAACAAAGCAAACAGCTGTTTCAAATATTTAGAGATGTGTTCTTGATATGTTGGCATAAACGTTAAGTCGTCAACGTCGTCGTCATCCTGTTATAGAATGCAAAATTGTTATTGAATTGATGATGACGTTGAAACAAAATGATGTTGACACTAAAATGACGGCGACGTTGTTGACGACAACTGGAATAAGGGTGATTAAGTAGACGGTAACAATTAACCGAAACATTTGCTTTTGTTTTTCGCAATGCGATCTTATATATTGCGAAATAATTAAGCGGCTGACGCAATTAAACGGAACTCAACTTAACGGCTATTTTTACACAGACAGTTATACTGAATGCTTTCGTTTCACGAGTTTTAGTGCAATAAAACGGAAAACTCAATTAAGCGGGGGTTCAATTAACCGAAAACAACTGTATAAGGATTTCTCCAAAAGTATATATATGAATGTTTATTTAGTATTGACTTCTTATTCAAGAATTCTTAATGCTACTTTATAAGGACTTGCTTGCTTAGAACTATTACTAAGTGTTAGAGGAAGTCATAGTTTAATATACCTGTAGCAAAAGAAACATGAAAAATATATTATTTATACAATTGCTATGATTTGAATTTCCAAAAAAAAAAAAAGCATAAAGCAATAATAATAATAATAATACACATTAAAAAAACATCTAATCAAACACACAATTAAACTCTTGTATACATTTACAACTGATTGCATGGCAACAATGGGATTCATTGATACAACGAGTAAAACAAGAAAAAGTTTAAAACAATTTCGTTTAACCCTGCGCCAAAATTTAATGACAAACAAATTACAAGCTCATAGTAAAGTCAACATTAAAAAAAAATCTAGCTTTTGTCGTTTCTACGACAGCAATTAATACACATTTGACATCTTCCCAGCACAAGGATAGACCAGGATATAGGCAGGAGGTCAGGTCATTACATTAAATGGTTAAATTTTTAATAACGTCTTTTCTAATATTCTGAGAATATTTGTATAATTAACACGAGTCTTCCCATGAGCTGTTTTTTAAACAACGAATTTAAAACAATTTTGTGTCAGCCCAAAAATTAAAATGAAAATTATGAAATTGGTGGTGAAGGTGTCACTGAAACGTGTCTCAGGATTTGCTTTATTTTTATTTTAAGCAATTTATAGTTTTTGACTAAAAACAAAAGAAAATTACCAGGGAGGCTGTGGCTTGAAAGTAAAATTTGGGAAGAAGCTTGAACAAAAAAAAAAAAAAAATTGGCCGGGAAGAGCTGTTGGTTAGACATTTCCAAATATTTGGGTTTTCGCTTAGTTTTTGGGGCGATTTCGAAAAACTTTTGTATGGGCCAGAGCCGCCCAAATTTTTTTTTTTATTAAAAGCAAATTGTTGGGCAATATGACATTCCAAGTTTACAAACGATTGCTAAGGATTTATTAAAAAATTTACATAAATTGATCGGCTGGATTTTAAGACGCCTTCAAATTTTTCAAACGGCCTCAATTTTTTTTTTATTGAAACATTTCTGTTTCCTCTAATTTGTTTCGGTTGCTGCATAAAATTTTGGAAATTGTGCCGAAGAAGAAACTCGAAAAAGTCAATTCTGTTTATAACGACGCTGTCATCCAACTGATTTTACTTTGATGAAAGGAATTTTCTTAAAAATTTCGCTGCCCAAATATTCACAATAATGCCAAAAACTGAACTAGATTGACGGTCAACTGACCGGCTTTGTGTGAGAGATAATTTCGTTACTGTTTGCTACAAAAGCCGAACATATTTCTTTGATAATGTAGCGAGCGAGACATGATAGTAAAGGCCGCCACTTCTTGCCAGTCTGCTGGCAAACAGCCAAATATAAATTAGTATGTCAATCGAATTATCTATTGATTTAGACTTTTTTAACTTGCCGCTCGCAAGTAGTTGTTACTTGCAAGCGATTGTTGCAAACAAAAAAAAACAAAACAAAACAAAAACTACATCCCACAACATTTTATGTGTAAAGAAACCAATAAATGATGCAAACCATAATTTAGCAAAACAAAAAAGCCTTGAACACAACATCACAAAGAAACCCAAAAATGTGACTGTGAACGGCGGCGAGATCAGTCCATTGTCAGCAGTTGAAAACTACAATTTCAAAATGTTATAGCACTTATCGAATAAAGTGTTTTTGTGTGTGTGTGTTTTTTTTTAAGTTCCAACAATAGATAATTTAATTAAATTAAATAATTAATTCTTGAGTAACCACTCTTTTGCACAAAAGAAAATCATTAAATGGGTACGACGAACAAATATTTACAAGCAGAAGAAACCAGTTTCAGCTGGAATTTTTAATCATACAATTAACTTTAGATTTTTGAAAAACAGTAAAAAAAAAAATACTGACATAAGAAAATTGAAGCTTGAGAGAAAACATTGCAGCCAATTGCAAGACACGACATGGACATGTGTTTGTAGATATGGACTATAGGCCCATTCTTTCGGGGTGCTTTTAGCCTGAAGACCTGAAAATCTGAAAATCTACAAACGTTTGTAAAGATGATGATGAAGATGATGATTAGTTCTGCGCTGTTTTAATGTTGTGTTAATGTGAGCCATTTGGATGGTTCGAAGGACCATAAACAATTTGACACCTCGAATCATAATAATAGATTTAAGATGCAGCCAAATTTGAGTTTAAAGCTGTCGACTAAAGCTTTCGTCTTTAGCCATAAGTTAGCGCAACGCATAAACTGAAGTTATTAAGGAGTAACCAAAAAAAAAATATTTGCAGCAAAGAAGTTAAAGTAGAAGTTGTCAGCAAATTTATTCCACATCAGTGGAACTTAAAAAACATAAAAAATATGCAAAAAGTTCAATGAACTTGATGGTGTTGTTGAGTGTTATTAGCCCCTCAACCGTATTACGCTCTTACCGCTCTCATCGTTTAGAACAATGGCAACAGCGTTGCCAGCTCGCAGCATTTTCAGTGTGTTTTAAAATTCTTGATGCGCAAAAATTTCCTCAATACACATAAGAAATTCTAAACTTGATGCGTTTTTTTCCCTCCCTTTTGGTGCGTTTTGAAATTCCAAAGTTGACAACGCCGAATAGCAATTATGGTCTCCCACAAACTGTTCTTAACGACGATACGCAATCATTGTTCAAAGGCAAACGAACCCAAAAATCTTTCTTTCCTTTTTTTGTTGAGAACAACGTCATTGAAAGACCAAATGGTTTTCAAAAATATAAGTTGGAACATGAAATTGCATCAAAACTTTCATCTTTGTTGGCAAGAAAGAAGAATGTGAATTGTGTTTGCAAAACACCAGAAGGTTAATGTTCTTCAAAAATCATACAATAGTTCATCATTTTATGTCTGAGTCGTGAGTTTAAAAAGTGAATCTCTTTAAAGGTAAAATCGGCAATCAACAAAAAAAAACTTGGGCTTTAATTAACTGTGAGAAAACTGAACACGAAAAATCAATTTACAAAATGGTTATTTCTTTAGCCTTTTGATGCTGCTACAAAGTTTCCAAAAGAGTTAAGTAAAAACTTGGTAAGGCTATAGGGCCCATGGCTCCGCAAAGAGTGCAGAGAACACGAAATAGCAACATTAACTCAAACAACGACAACAAGAAGAGTTTTTGCAAGGCTTAATTGCAATTTGACCTCATTAATATAAACATTTTAAGAATATGTTTCCCCATCTTCATGCACAATCGTAAGTGGTACTCCTACACTAGTCCCGTGACTTGTCACAATGTGTGTAAAATGTAGTAATTTCTCGCACATTTAGCAACAACAGACAAATGTCATAATTTTCTTTCCCAAAAATTTTATCAAAACTGCATCCCTGTTCCTAGAGTTGTATTTCTACACTAGTCCCGGGACTTGTCCCAGCGTGAATAAAAACTATTAATTTCAAAATAGAAATGCTTTAATTTTTTTTTTCATAATAATTTTAGCAAAAATATAACACATTTTGGACTTGTCTCCGGATATGTCACCATGGGTGTATTCAGTGTTAATTTCTTGCTCGTGTGGTAACACCACGAAAACAAGATGATTCATTTTCATGTAAATTTCTCCTTTCTTAATTTCTTAACAAATGAATTTTTACACTGGTCCTGTAACATGTCCTAAGGTGGGCAAACAAAAACATTTTAAGCCTGCCGCAATCTCATCAACATTTTAGGCGGCGAGGAGAAAGAAAGAAAGAAAATAACATGTGATTAGTTCACTTAAGTGAAGAGAAAATGGCTAAAGCCAGCAAATGTTGAACGATAAAAAAAAGTTGCTTCAACATGAATGAGAAAGGAAAAAAATTTATTTAAAATAAAAATGACATCATGTTCAGTAAACAGCAAAACTTAATAATAAAGAAATTAAATAACACCGAAATTAATTTATAGTCGATTTGTGTGAGTGTCAGCGCACTATTTTCCCTGGCGAGTAATTCCCGATACAAACGATTAGCAAAATAAAGTTTTTGTGTTATTATTTTAACAAAAGAAAAACACCAACGTCATTAATAAAACAGCAAAGCTTTCTTCTTAACTTCAATATGTTTTCAATATTCTGTGTTTTTTTTTTTTTTTTTTTGATGCATCGAAATCTTGGCCGCGCGACTCTTTTGGGCTCCGTTTCGAAAACAAAATTTATTTGTCAACGGTTTGCTTCCCTTATAAAATACAAACAAGTTTTTTTTTTCTTTCTGTTGAATAAAGTTTTACTTCATGTTGAGTTTTATGCGGCCAAAAAATTAAATGTTTAATGTTTTTCAGCGAAAATAATACAAAAAAAAAACCGATCCTTTCAGTTTGGAGAGAAGGTTATAAATTTCAAGACTAAAGCCCTGCCTGCTTCAATAATATTTCTTTTGTGGCTTGCGGCGGAGCCTTAAACACACACAAAAACCAATTATTGTATATTTTTACACCTAAAAAACACACACACACACACACATACACACAAACGCGCGCGCACACGCTCACATATTTGTTTTTGGATTGTTCTTTTAACCTTGAACTTCATAATGAAATGAATTTAAAGTTCATGAAAAATCTGTATTCCGTTCGGACAGAGAAACAAAAATTCTTCTTTATTAAGGCTGAACAAATTACAAATGCTGGGCATTTTTCACAATTCCTTTTTCTTTGTTACTTTCATAAGCACACACGCACACACACACACGCACACACACACGCACACACACACGCACTCATACACTCACGCAAGTCCCTACTTAAATATTGTACATAAATATGAATGTTTGGAGTCAAACATTACACTGTGCAACACACCACAACGGAAATATATAATAAAAAAAATTTAGTCAATTCCGTTTAAAACTCCAAATTAAAGAGTATTTCTTTAAGCGTTTGCCATCTCTATGAGGCATATCCTGAAAACACGTGTTTTCAAATCACGAAATTGATTAAAACTCAGCAACATTTGGAACGTCTTAATAATGTTAGAAAAAAGAAAATAATGAAACAAAAAGAAGTGCTTTTGAGGCAATTTGTGTTTAGAAACCACCTGATTTCATATGAAGTGATTTTCAGAACACATCTGTATATGTATGTAGTAAATAAAACCGAGAATGTGTGACATAAAGGATGCATGTTAATATTGTGCGATATAAAGACATAAAGGAAATGTTAAATTTTCCATAAATTTGGTGCATAATTCAGGCGGATTTTGATCGGTGGCGTGACTTATGTTGACATTCTAGGTCACTGTGATTGACAAGTGAAAAACTATCACAAGAATAACTGTACGGCAGTCAAATCGTGCGTGTGACCAGTTCACATCGCCTGCGTCTCAGATGACCCAGGCCCACAAATCACTCATTCAGGCGAAACACACACACACACAAACACTGACTTGCAAGAAACAATTATTGAGCTCCTTTCTCTAGTCCTATTAAGGTAACACTATGTATGTAGTTGCGTGTATATGCTCCAGCGTTTTCATAGTCCTCAGCCAGTTGCTGGAAATATTCTTAAGTTCGCAATAACTTGATTTGCGCCTTAAAATACATACATACATTTCGAAGCACACAAAATACACTTGACTTGGCTGGAAGGTGCAATGAGAAGTGGCAAAAGAACAAACTCACCATGGTGTGTACGATGGAAATAGAACACGTGACATTCGTGTATATGTTTCGTTCTTTCGCGCTCTGGAAAAGGAGATGTGATGTCACGTTTGTGTGTAGACACATCATTTAAAGCACAACAAAAATGGTATTTTTTTTTGGCCTTCGTGGTTGGGTTTTTATTTATTTAGAACGCAAAAGCTCAGCAAACCAAATAAGCGCATCCGTACAGCAAAATTTCGCTTTGGCATTAACAATTATGAATAAGAAAACTAAGACGCAAATTGCCACAAAAAAAAATAAAAAATAAACACAACAAAAAAGGAATTTTGAAACTTTTTTCTAATACCCAAAGATTAAGTTACAAAAAAGAGGCCAACTCATACAGACATGTAGGAACATACTCGTACACAAAGGATTCTGTGTCCAGGAAATGCTCTCACTGAAAAACCATAAATCAATTTATTCATAAAAGCGGTTTGAGGGCTTGAAACCTGCAGCCATTTTCTTGTTTGTCATAGGGCTCAACTAAGACCCTGTTCGAGCTGCGCATTCACTAATGAAATTAATTTAAATTCTATTTTCTACTTTAAAAACTAAATACATACATATATTTAAAAATAAATGTCACGTTCGCAATCTCATATACTTAGTATCTACCGCCTTCGATTAGGGCTTAAAAAATCGCACACAAACCACAAGACAGTTCAGCTGAAGTCAAATTAATTTAAGGTAAATTAATTGCTGCACGAAACTGTGAATTCGTCCTTTTTAAACGTTTCCAGAAAAACTACTTTAATTTTTGTCACGTTGGAAGCGCCATTTTTTTTTGTTTGCGTTTAGAATTTTTGTTTTTATCACTTTTAATATAGATCATAGAGCTGCCTATGAGTTATAATTTAAAATTAAAAATGGACCCGGAAATATATTTTATTTTTGACTGTCACGTTCACGACAAACGTTCCACAAACGTACACATATTATTCTACCACTTTCTCCGTCACATTTTCTGTCTCCAGCAGACAAAAATTTATCTATTTCCCAGCTCTGAAATATGTATATTCTTTAAATTTTAGCCCCAAAAAAAAAAACAAAAACATTCTTCTAATATATAGAACGAACTCCATCTACTCTCATATTTTTTAAATCACATAAATTCTAAAGAAAGCTAAAAGTTTTCAATCAAAAATATCGTCTGTTTAGAACGGAACGGGAAAAGATTTATTATTTAAGAAATTTATGGTTTAACGCAATTTTATGTGGAAATGTTTTGAAAAAATGCTGTTCTTAAAAGGGATAGTATTTCCTTTACATTATTATACCTAAAATCTTGTGATTACTTTCATTATAATACGGAGTCCTTGAGCAGAAAAAGAAGTCCTTGTTTTCTTCTGTTAAATCCGCTGCTTTAATACGCACTAATGACTTCTTCTTCTTCTTCGTCTATCTTTAGCACATCTTTATCACAAGACATGATTATATTTTGCAATTATTATGTGTTTGTAAGTTCTTATTCTCCCTCCCCCTGACAGAGTAGTGGGTTGTCAACATGTTGCTTGTCTTGTTGGTTTTTTGTAGCAACAAGAACTACAAAAAAAATAAAAAAACTCACACAAAAGCTCTGGTGTTTTACTTGTTTGTGTCCCCCTTTTTTTCGGCTTTTATTGTTGTTGTTGGGTTTTTTTGGTTCACTTCTCATAACATCGTTCATCCAAAACACAAAATGGGAAATTGCGTTGTAAGAATTGAAGGCATAATGCGTTGTTTGGGGATAAAAACTTCCTTTGATAATTTCTTTGTTTTTGGGGGATTGTCCTGTAGGAAGCAGCAACAATAAAAGAAAACAAAAAAAGTGGCGTGACGGCCGCTTATTGCGACGCAATTTCAAGTGTATGTACATACATCTGTATTTTGTTTGAAAAACAGATATATACATCTGTATATATATTTACACACATATCGTCAGCTTGATGGCAAACGGTCGTAACTAGACTTTTATTCTTTTTATGGCAGAAGCAAAAAAACGTTATAAATCCTGTAATCTGTATCTGTATAAGTACATATATAAAACAGACTGTGTGTTTGTTTGCTGGTTTGTGTGTTATGTTTTTTTCAGCCACGCCCACTTCTTCCACCTAATTTTCAACCGATTTTATAATATAAACGAGCATAACTTTGCCATTTATGGGTCACTGTTCAAACTTCTTTTTGCCTATGGAAGAGGGCCAGTAAAAAATGTTTTTCTTGTTAAATAAGGAGGGGGCAAAATGTGTCCCCACAAAAATGGACTAGTTAAATTTAAAAGTTCTTTTTGCATATGAAAGTGTCGCAAATTGCCCGCCTCAATAATTGCCTATCAAATAACTTCATCAGTTGTGTGAACTAATTTTCAAAATGGAAGCGTTGGATCCAAATTATTTTAAAGGGTAAGACGAGGGGCGGTTAGCAGAGCACAGCACGTTAGACTAGTATACATCGAAAACAGACTGTGTGATTGTTTGTAGGTTATGAGAGACCATCATCTTCTTGTGATTTTCTCAATACTTAAGTCGAATGAATTATAGGTTACATTTTCTTCAACCACGCCCACATTTCTAAATTATTTTACTACTTTCGCATAGTTTTGAACCGATTTTGAAAATAAAAACGAACATAACTCCGCCAAAGGGGGTGCGGGGTCTAGTATTTAATAAAGTATTCTGGGTATTTCGTTTCGAATTTTATTTATAATATTGATAAATATTTAATTTTTAACAATTTATTTTCATTTCTTTTACAAGAGTAGAAATGTCCTTTTCATTATTTTTTCTACAAGATAAATACATTCGTAGTGACGTGACGCCACTCAAAAACTCGATGACCAAGTTTGCATTTCAGCTGACGATATACTACACATACAGACAGACATACATACAACATATCAAAAATAAGGAGCGGTACGTTGTGTCTTCAGCAAATTGTTCATTTCTGCAAAAGCACATTTTTCGTTTAGTGAAAGCCCCCATCTTTTGGTTTTAAACAATGGCTCTGAAGTACGACATTAAGGTTTCAGAAATTAGGTATTCAAAACGCAATATATCGACAGAGTTATGTACACATTTATGTACGTATTCTGAACATTATTGTCATTAAAAAAATGTTCTTAAACTTCAGCGAAAAAGATTCTTATAAAAAATATATTGTTTTTTGTTACTGACTTCCGAATTTCAATAATTAATGTCTGTCATCTGGTTGAAACAACTACATCTACCGAATTGGCTGTCCCTTAATCAGTTTGTTTTGCCAACTGCAGAGCGGATGCCTATAAAAGGGTCTGAGTCGTGTAGAAATGAATTAATTGAGTGTTTAACTCTGACAACGTTGTGCATGTTTTGCCTAGAGCACTATTTATTCACCGCGTGTTGGTCTAATTTGAGCCTACGAAACCGTAGAGAAACTTGAGACATGGCGAAAGCAGGAGAATTATTGTAGGAGGAGACAACTGATAAACGCGTCGCGTTACAAAAGCTGCGCCGCCTTTCGTAACAGACTTTGTTTTCAAATTCATCAACACTTTTTTGTAACATTTTTGTGGCAAGTGTCTCACATTTAAGTTTTTTTAAGTTGTTGTTGGAGCCCAGGCGGAATAGTTACCCCACCTCAAACGATCCGTTATAGTTCAACCTGCTGTTATAGCCCACAACGATGACAATAATTCAAGTACAAAGTTTGCTGCCTTTAATAGCGAAAATTTTAAAGCTACATCCGCTCAGATAAAAAGACTTCTGCTAATTCAGATATTTGATGGGAATTCATAATTTTTTTATACGGAACCAGCATAAAAAGTCTAATTGTGCCCTAGTCCGGGCACAGTTATTGGGTACAGTTCGAGCTGTACCCGATTTAAGATATAACAGCACAAAAATTTAATAATGCCAGTCGATAATTTTTGAAGTTCTGTGTCATTGGGAAAATTCGCTCTACGTTTTTGTCTAATTTCATCATAAATTTTCCAAGTTATTTTTTTAAGCGATTCAATTCTTTACAGTTTTAAATCAATTAAATATTTTAAAGTTTAATAAATTTTGTATACCCACCTTTTGCTTAAAAATAATGTTTTTTTTTTTTTTTTTTTTAAATTAAAAAAATTAAAAAAAAAAATTAAAACAAAAAAAATTAAAAAAAAAAAAAAAAATTAAAAAAAATTAATCAAAACGCAAACAAAAGAAGCTCCATACCAATTAACATGCCTTAATAAAATTAAATTTATTCAACATGAAGGATGAGTTTTTAAAAATTTGAAATCAGTTTGTGGATATAATTTGGTCATGGAAGAATTTTCAAATTGCCCCTCGCCGTTATTAATGAAATCGGATTTGTTGCAAAATATTTTATCTCTACAAAATTTTAATGAAAAAAATGAACTTTTCTGGAACACCAAAATTTTATTTATTTGCATAAATTGTATGTATTAGAAAATGCAATTCAGTGACAACATGCTGTTAAAATGCCGCTACGGTGAAATGGAATGATCAAACCAAATGAGAATTGTAAGGATGACTGATGTACAAATTGAACTTAAAAGTTAAACAGCAAAACCTCAAATGCATGAGTTTAAGAAATAATATCAAACCAGCCAAATAACAACATTGAGATCAGATGAGTAGCAAGGCAAGATAGTCAGACAGAGAGAGAGAGAGAGAGAGAGAGAGAGAAAGAGAACCAAAAGTAAAAAACACAGTTATGAACAAATTACATTTTTTGAAACAAGTTAGAGAAGTAACAAACGAATGCTTTACAATACAAGACGAACTGAAACATTTTAAAGCCACAAACACGCGATGATTAAGGTTAGAAAGAAAGAGAGAGAGATAGAGAGATAGAGAGAGAGAGAGAGAAAGAGAGACGATGCACCATGTGTTCTTTTTCTTTTTACACAGAACAAAGTTCTTATTTGATCGTTTCTTTTTTCTGTTATTTGAGGCCTGTCGCATTACTGACCTGTTAGAAAGTGATGAGGTGGGCGAAGTGGCAAATATTATGGCTCCGGGGGCACTTTCGATGGAGCCGGTGGACAGTTTTTGCATCGCTTGTATTGGGCACGTTAATTGACTGGCTGTACTGGGTTGCGAGTGTCGTTGTTGCGGCGGTGGCGGTTGGCGTGGCAATTGTTTTTTCTGGTGTGCCTGTTGTGGCTGCCCCGTTGGCAAAGCTAAATGGTGTATGTTGGCCCCAACTGAGGGATCGTAGCTAAATGATATTTTAGCCGGCGGCACGGTACTGCTCTGTGCAGTCTCCGGGGAGCCACCTAGGAAGGGCGAATAAGGGTACAGGCCTGTGGTAGGGCTGGCACTAAAAGCCATATGCTGCTGTTGAAGGCTTGCTGTGGGCGAAGGTGCCCGTTTGGGACTTTTTTGTCCACAAATGGTGGGATTTGTTGGCTTGGGTTTGTGTACCGGACTGTTGCCGGCGCTGATGGCTATCGGCTGGGATCTTTGTTGCTGGTGTGCGGCCGAATACAATAGTGGTGAAAATTGATCAGCAGATTCCTGCAATTCGTCCTCATTCTCATTCACGAGATCTTCTAATTCCTCTTCGTCGTCGCATTCACACTGCGTGGTTAGGCTTACGCCTGGACTCACAGCAGTGCTGAGTTCGGCCGCCGGTAATTTATAACGTTCGTTGCCCAAAGCCAAATTCGTATAAATATTGGAGTCCGAGCCCAGTTGTTGTACTATCGGCGGATTATTGTTCATAAATCGTGGCACTTGACCGCTGGGCCACATACTTTCGTCGACACAGAATGATGAACGGCCCGATGAGGTTTTGTTATAGAAATATATATTTTGTTCGCTATTGCCCCGCATCGAGGAGGAGGAGGAGGCCGAGGCCGAGACGGACGGCATCAGCAATAGCTGCGTTTGTTCGGAGCCAGACAATGCGGTGCCTGCTGCATTGGCCAGCATTTGTTGCTCAAATGCTGTTATGTAGGGCGTGCTGAAAGCTCTTTTGCGATTGTTTCCCGGTTGCGCTTGGCTGTTTGTGCTCATGGCCTGGGTGAGGCTGGAAACATTTCTGCTGAATTGAAATTTCAAATATAGATGGCGTTTTACGTTTGCAGCATATTTTACAAAGCATTCGAGAAATAGTTTTGCAAAGGAATTTTGATTTGTGCCAAAAAGTCGTTTCAAAAATCAGAATATAGTTTTTTTTTTAGGTTTTTAGTTTGTTTCAGAAGTTGTGAAAAATCAAAAAAAAAAAAGAAGAGAAGAAAAAACAAAATTAAAAATTGTATCCAATTTTTTAAGATTTAAAACTTAAGATTTATTTTTAACAATCTAAAGTTAGATTTGGTTCGAACGTGCTTAACTGAAATTATTTCTTAGAGCAAATGTTGTTAGAATTAATTCTGAAAGAAGAACAATTTACATAAGAATGGGAGAAAATATTCTTGGGGGTCAAACGGTACAAAGGAAAAGGTACGAAAAAAATTATAATATATACAAATAAAAGATCCGTTTTTAAGGTACTTTTCTCGAAAAAGCAATTCTTTCGCTGGGTAATTTTTAAACGGTAATTTGTTCACAGAGACTTTTAAAGCCACTTCTTTACAAGATTATTTTTTTTTTAAGAAAGAGCATTTCCTTTAAAGGTACTTTTTCACTTCTATTTTATAAGAAGTATGTTTTTCTTTAAAGATACATTTTCGTTTAAAAGATATTTTTCAATAGTAATTTTAGAGGCTACTTTTTTTAAAGATATTTTTTAAATGGTATCTTTTTGAAAGACCTTTTTACCAGGTACTTTTTAAAATAAGTAATTTTTTTATATCAAGTTCTTATTTAAAATGTAATTTTTTAAAAATAGTTAATGTACGGTTTCTAAACAGGTCGTTAAAATAACTACTTTTACTTTAATTAATATTTTAATTTTTTTTTTTTTAATTTACTATTTGCAAGAAGGTACTTTTCTATGGTACTTCTTCAAAGTTCCTTTTTTTAAAGAAATATTTTGTAAAAGGTAGTTACATTTTTTTAAGCTCCTATTAGTAAAAAGTGTTCTGTTTAGTTACTTTTTTATAAAAATGGCCACTTTCTAAAAAGGTACTTTTTGTGAATAGATAGTTTTTTGTAAAAAAAAGTACATTATTAGAAAGAACTTTTGGTAATAGTGTATTTTTTTGTTATAAGTTAAATTTTGTGAAAAGGTATTTTTTGTTAAAACTAAAATTTTGTGAGAAGGTATTTTTTGGTAAAAGGTACTTTTTGTAAAACGATATTTTTGTTGTTAAAAGGTAAATTTTGTAAAAAGGTAAATTTTGTTTAAGGATATAAATTTGTAAAAAGGTACTTTTTGTAAAACGGTACTTTTTGTTAAAAGTTACAATTTGTGAAAAGGTACTTTTTGTGAAAAGGTACTTTTTGTGAAAAGGTATTATTTTTTGTTAAAAGGTATTTTCTGTAAAAAGGTATTTTCTGTAAAAAGGTACTTTCTGTAAAAAAGGTACTTTCTGCAAATAGGTATTTTTGTACTTTTTACTAAAACGGTACTTTTTGTAAAACGGTACTTTTTGTTAAAAGTTCAATTTTGTGAAAAGGTACTTTTTGTAAAACGGTACTTTTTGTGAAAAGGTATTATTTTTTGTTAAAAGGTATTTTCTGTTAAAAGGTATTTTCTGTAAAAAGGTACTTTCTGCAAACAGGTATTTTTGTTTTGTCTAAAAGGTACTTTTTGTAATAGTAAATCCTGGTCTGTATCTCTAAATTATTCATGATTCCAATTACTAACGATGTCATAACAATGAAAAGATTGTTTATTACAACATCGGAAAATATTTTTTTGTTGCAGCCATAAGAAAATTATTTATAAATCTCCTTAAAATAGTCTGTCAGGTTTCCAACAATCTATCAAAAATAACATCCACCAACCACTTTTCCAATTTCCATTTATTGTTTTAATAAAAACGAAAAAAGCCAGTCGAATTTCGACTGAGTATTTTCAACAGTGTCGTCGTCGCTTGGTTGTTTTATGCCAGTTTTTACAATTTCCGCAACAATTTTTCTTCCACATCTACGATTTACTTCGTGCAAACTTAGAAGGAAAAAAGTTATAAAGTAAGTTTTTGTGTCTGTAAAACAATTGACTGCCGATTGGCATTGTAAATTGGTCGCCAAACTTGCGCTGGAGGATTTGGGCACCCCAACAAACACACACACACACACATGTATAAATAATCAGAAACACACTCTCACTCTCAATCAGCAGCTTAAAAAGGTGTCGTCGTTTGAACTGGGTTGGTGTTTCGCTGATCGAATAACATTCGAGTTGGAAAATTAGTAAACAAGTTTTTAGTCTGTGTTTTGTCTTTTTGGGAAAAACAGCAAATGTTTTTATCTTGTCGTTTGCCACTTAAATAATTGTAAATTGCTGCCAACCACAACAATGCAGGTAATAATTGTTGGTTTTTAGTTTTCTTGCAAGACAAAACAACTTTAAAACTTCACAATGTTTTAGTTTTTGGTAAGAAAATTCCAAACAGTTTCACAGCGGCAACGCCACTCTCGAGCTGGAAAAAAATTGCAGTTCGGAAAAAAACACTCTCCTCTTTTGTCGTCATTATTTTTCATGGATTTCGACCAAAATCAAACCACAACAACAACATAATGAAGATTAACAATAAAGAAAAGAGAAAATGGTAACTAATAATTGTAAACAAAGTTTCAAGGAAATGATTATTATTTTTATTTGTTTTTTCTAAAACTTAACAAAACAAAAGCCCAGAAAGTGAAATAAAAGACCACAACAACAACAAGGAAAAATGTATGAAAATCGAAATACGGGGTTGTTGGGGTTTAAGCCAAATGAAGGCAGCGCCATGCAGTGACTGAAGGCTGCAACCACAAACCGACTAAGATGAAGTGCAAACAGTAGTCAGATGGGGCACAAGGAGCTCGTATCTCGCAGCCAATAAGCGTTAAAGTTTTTGTTTTTACTGCCAGAGATAACCGAGAAAGCAAAATTTGCTATCAAATTCTCTCTCTCTGGGAGTTTCGATTATTAATATTATTATTTGTTGTGTTGGGCTGATAGAAAATTTTTATTCTCTTGTTTCAGCGCTTCGGCTGTATTGCTGGCAAATAATTTTCGCAACGAAGCAGGCATCTGAGACTTTTAACATAAAAGTTAAAAAAATAACTGTTATTCTTTTAACTTTATTCTATATTTTCTATTAAGCAATAGAAGAAGGTGGTCACATGACATCCACCATTCAACAGCTGTTAAAACAAAACTTTGATATTTGCTTAAAAAAATTTTTAGGACAATTTTTTCTGCTAAAAAAATTGTGAAAATATAAATCTTTAAAAAAAGCATTTATCGCTAGAAATCAAATTTAGAAATAACAGTTATCTCTGCTCGAAAAATATAAAAGTTGGCAATAACAGTTATCTCTGCTCAAAAAAAATAAAAGTTATGAGAATGTAAAAATCCCAATACGGATTTCGTATGAAATTTATTTAGCACATTTGCTTTTTTTTTGTTTAACACAAAATATATTAAAATTTCAGTCCCAGACTTTCAGCACACAATTCATCTACAGACAGACACTGCCAAAGCAGGTAAACCTCATCAGCAACAACAACAATAGCCACAATTGTTATCCTCATTATCATATTGTACAAAACTGTTTATTTATGCCTCAATACTTTTGAGTTTGAACTTTTTTTTTTCCAAATTCTGGTTTTTGCAGGCAAATGACAACAAAAGATCTGATTAACATCTCAGCTTTTTGTTATTGCAGTTTTTTTTTTGTGTTGCCTTCAACTTTTTGCCCACAATTTTGCAGCTATTTTATTTAAGGCAGATAATGTTTTAACTTTGAACTTTTTTTTTTAAGCAAAACTGTGTTTTGTTTTTACCAAACCGAGTTCAATTAAAAGTTGTCCGGAATTATAGCAGGATGGACTGCAGAATAGTTTTTTAAAAAACGTGTTAAAACCAAATTGGTAGTTTAGTGGGCAAAATAAAGGTTGTTGTTAAAAGCAGCAGGTATATCGAATTGTTTTGTTGTTGTTGTTTTTATTATATAAAAATTTTGCGATAATTCTCATTTAAATTCTCACCACAAAAACGTAACAAATATTTCAAATTCGAAACTAAATTCTGAAAAATTGTAGTGCCTGCAAAAAATTTAACTTTTCGCAAAATTATTCAGTTTTTATGTTCCTCAACATTAATATAAAAAAGTAGCGCGCACTGTATATTGCAGACTTGTTGCTAATTTCAATATAAACATTTGTTTAGAAACATGTTTACAGGTCAGTGACCCTCAACATTTAAGCCTATTGCAATATTTTGATTTCTTTGTCAGATTCTGAAACCAAATTTGTGGTGATTCAAAAGCTGAAGGGTGTTGCTGAAGGGAGTATAAAAATAATATGCCAATATTTGCGGTTATCGGAAAAAACTGCAATAAAAACTGAAAACCTTTTCTGTTGAAGCACAAAAACCTCCCGAAAAAGAATTTATTCTAAATAATTAACAAACAAATGATTATAAGTTGTTATATCAACAAAACCTGAAGTGAATAGTGACAATGCGTTTTGTTGCATTATTTTGGCCCTGATTTAAACTGCAATAACAAATAACTGCAATTTGAAATTGCCAATTATTGTCCAAATGGCCATGACACCAAATCAATAATTAAGAGTTCTCAAGCAGTTTAAAAATCGACTTGTGTGTAGAGGGTTTGCAGATACAGGCCATTTTGTTAAATTTATTATTTTATTTACATATATCAGTTTATTTTTTTTTTTTTAATTTTTCCTCAATATTTTTGTATTTACGATCATCACGATCACACGCCCAACCCGGCCTTAAAGTGAATTACAACACAAATTATCTCATTTTTTAGACTTAGATACCAACCCCTGCATAAATACATACTTAAAAATTTACTTTTACAGAGCAGAGACTTTTTATTTTCTAATTTACTTCAGCTTTTATAGGTTCTTTCAAGTATTTACTCTACAATTATTGGCTAAAACGATGTCTAAGATAGATGAAGAGAGGGCAGTTTTTGTATTTACATTTTCTAACGTTTAAAATAAATATGTATTTATATAGATATTGAAAATGCATTAATTTACAATGACTTCTATCTACTTACTGAAAACGATTGCTGCTTAACGTTCATTATGAAAACAAAGTGGGTCTTACCTGAAAAGATAGAAAAGAAAGAAAATAAATCAATTTGAATGAAAAAATTACAGTTCATTTTGCACTAAATTAATTGAAACTCCCGAAACTATTGAACAATTAACTTTGCATCATGTTAAATTTACATCCTTTTTGTTAGACATTTGTGTCATCGTTTCATTTCAAATACGGAATTCTGCAGGTCATACGAATTTAATTTCACTTATATTATATTAAAAAAAAAAAAAAGGAACAACATCTTTAAATTTAAAAAAAAACAAAGGCCTAGCGATGCCATTATATGTATGAAATACAAGTAAGTCATTGTTCTCCAAGTAGTCGTAATATGCACTGATGACACTTTCGCTTTGAATGCTTTTCGATCTCAAGTTAATTAGAATCATCTCCAATTCAACTATAATGTTTTTGTACGCATTCATTCATCTATAAATGGACTTCATCGATTAAGATAATTTTTTTTGATTACAAACTCAGCCATAAATTTTGCCAAAATTAGAATACAAAATACAGTTAAATCAAGCGAATCCCACCCACCATTTGAAATCATATAAAAATTATTCTGTAAAAGGCCAAAAACGTTCGCAATGTTAAATAACAACCGTATATTTTTATTTTTATATTAAGTCGCAGCGCCATCTGCTGTTTGTCTTATTACCGTTTGTTTTATAGCAAATTCATAAACCGAACAAATGACTACAATTGTTTCAAGCACAGACACGCCACCTTCCAGAGCATTTAAAACTTCTACAGAATAGGTACAGAAACAGTAGTGTTTAGTGTAAGAGGTTGTGTGCCGGGCTAACATGCAAACAGTCAAGGTTTTGAGAAAAAATCTTAAGCTAAAACATGTTAATTAAATTATGTTAAATAAAAGAACATTGATTCTCCAACGGTTGTGGTAACTGTAGCGAGATTAAATAAAAGGTGCTAAAAAAAAAACGTTAAACCTACAAAAAGAAAACAACTTTTGTTTTATGGCCAAAGTTGAATCTTTGAAGTTATTTTTCGAAGGCCTTCAAGTCTAGTGAGACCAATGGGGCAACATCTACGAAATGGGGGCTTATAGACAGCCATTTTTTTCGTTGAAACTATTAACAAAAGGGAAGTAAAATGATCTAAATGAACAGTTTTTATATGTATATGTACAACTTCCTTTAGTTGCCAATTGATATTTGAAAAGAATTGTTCTTCCTGCTTTTTGTTTTTGCATCCAAACGCGAACGTTGTACGTACACCCGCATTCGTTACCACAAACACACTCACACACTCAGTTCATTTCGCTTTTTCAACAAAATGCCTTCAAAACAAACAAAACAAAAAACATGTAGAGCCAAAACGAAAAGGATTTTTTTAATTCTCTAAATTCTTGACAAATCAAAATGTGTCTGAATTGTTTCGATGACCCACCAAAAACAAAAAACACGAACACCTGTTGTTAATCGACGACGATCATCGCCCCATCATGTGCACAACTACGATAATGTTTGGCTGGGTTGCTGGCCGGGGTTGCCACACAAAACGAAATAGTATTTGTGGAAACGCAATTTGGGCAAATTAAAATAAGCCACAATTTAAAAATAAATCACAATGACACACAAAACGCACACACACAAAAACAAAAACAATTACAACAACAGCAATGAAAAACAAATGCAATGCAGATGTATGTAGATAGCAAAAGAAATGAGAACACAACATGGGCCACACCGCGGCAGGGATGGAAATCCGCTTTTGACATTTTTTTTTACTTTTTTATGGTTGATAAGTTTCTGGTTATGGAAATGTATGTGAACAAAAATAAAATTTTAAATTAAAATGGTTTTTCAAAAAAAAAAATATATAATTTAATACGATATCAGGCACTCAATTTAGGCCTTTTTTTTAGTATTAAATAAAACAGTAGAAGCAAAACTTCAGGTTGGAATTTTTGTTTAGGCCCAAAAAAATATCTCTAGACACATTCTATAATAGGGAAAAATCGTAAGGACAAGTAATCGGTTTCAAGTGTTGAATAGAAATGCTAAATGAAACGATTTCTCATGTCGTCGTCATCGGAGGCTTCAAATTTTGGTTTTTGCGTTTTCTGGTTACCGGGGAAAACATGAAAATTTTTAATTTTATATTAAAATTGTGCCAAAACTATACAAATACAAAAGTACTGTAATTTCCATGCCTGCAGTCCAATTATCTTCATGAGAATGACGATGATAAACAAACAAAAGCAAATATTAAAACAAATAAATGCGGGGAAAGACTGAAGGGGGACAAAGAGAGATATAGCGACGGCAGCTGAAGGGCATGAGTAAAATTATGATAAGAACTGAAAAACGGTCATAATTTCAGTTTTTTTTATTTTGAAGATCAATTTCAAAAAAGATTTCCTCTTCTTTAGTTATAATACTATCATTTGTTGCGACCGACTTCGCCAAGCTTTGCGGCAAACACAACCCTGTCTATCAAGAGCAAAGGACACGAAATTTGGTTAAAAAAAATTTGTAATCTAAAAATTGAGCTGGCAACACTAAACAATTATCTGTTCAATTGTCATTAATGAATGGGTTTGACCGAAAAGACGACATTGTAAACAAAAACAAAACAAACTACAAAATGTGCAAACAAAACAAAACAGAGAAATATACAAAAGAAGAAAAAAAATAGCAGAAAAACAACAATACAAACTATTTGCGCACTATTTTTAATACAACTTTTTCAATACAAACAATTATTAACACAAAAACTAGAAAATAAAAATAAAAACAAAACAAAGAATTAAAAAACACACAAACACTCGCCTACAAAAAAAAAAAAAAACTTAAAGCTGGTTTCTAAGATAATAATTATTGATTAACTGATTTTGTAAAAAATACTCGCGTTTGTTTGGACTTGAATGAATTACAGAAAATGAGAATAACAACAAAAATCTAAACAATTAGGAAAAATCATTTAGAGAAAGAAAAAAAAAACTACACAATCGAGTATCGAACACTGACTCGTATGCAGAAGACAGCAGGCTGACGATTACCAGCTGTAAAAATGAACGCGACACGGCTGCCGGACACAGGACTACTTTGGTCGCAGGCGTCAGCTTAGGCTAATTCTTGGTTATTTTGGCTGGTGTCCAAAAACAAATTACATACATTTTCCGTCTGAAAGCGGCGCACTAAATTGTTTAAAGAGGTTAAGAACTTGTGTTTGTTTCACTTGGAAATAAAACAGGATACCTGGGATCAGCAAAGGTTTTGTGGGAATCTGTAAAAACCAGCTGGAGCGAAAAAAATATTTGAAGATTTTTCTTTTTGTAATTTCAATTTTGTCTTTAAAAAATATATTCTCGTCCAGTTGGTTTTACTCCCTTTTACTATTCCTTATCTACGTAAATACTTGTACGAAAAGCCCACTACTTAGACTGTCATTCAGGTTCAGTATCGTTCTCTAATTTCATATTTTCCTTAAACATTTGGAGAAAATATAACACGACCCTTTTGCAACAACCCCTTCAATTCTTTCAATTTGAGTTTCAGTGTATATTTTTGGATAAGACGTCACCGATCCGTCTGCGAGTATTTCAGGTCTTAAAGGTATGAAGTGTTATGAGATGAGATTTACCAAATTTTTCCTCTTTTTACTTTAAACTAAAACTATTTGAAGATATTTTCTTTCATTGTAAAACGAATCTGAATTGGAGTCACAAAATAAAACTGTGATCCATCTGTTTAGGTTTCTATTTTTTTTTTTTTTTTTTTTGGAAAAATTGTTTTAACTTTGCGGGCAATTTGGGATGTAGTCAAGTTTTATTTGCTTTAATCATGATTTCATGGCAAAAGCAAATATTTTTCCAAAAAATAAAAATATTTCCTTTACACACACACACACACACACACACACACACACACACACAAACACACACATACACGGGCGCGATTACTTATGAATGTATTTAAAATCATGTAAATTTACAAAGACTGATTTTGTGAGAGTGCACATGTCTGTGTAATTAAATATTTTATAAGCAATTTCAAATATAAAATATTGAAACAAAAGCACCTGATAGAAAAAACAGCCATTGAAATGAAGAGAAGACAAAGAGTAACACTGTGCAACAGCTGGCGGACATACCAACAAGAAACACAAATTATTTGAAAAAAAAAACTTAATTTAAAAATTAAAATTTCTATTTGTTTGATATAAAAATTTAATTGCTATAATTAAACATTTAATCATTACAACGAAAAAAATATTTTTGATCGTTTATACATGTGATTTTGGATACATTTTTAATCAATATAACAAAAAATGTTATTAATAACATACAATATTTTTTTTTTAAAAGATTTTGGTACGTTTTTTCAAGTTTGAGGCAAAAACGTGTTAAATCAGAAACTGCATTTTTTCGTTATACACATTTTTCCAACTGCAGTTGCAATTCCAAAAAAAAAAAAAAAAATGGGGGAAGGCATGAATGTGAGTAAAACTCAATCAAAAGCCAAAGCTCTGTTTTCTTGGACTTAGTACTTTTTTACCTTAACTCAAAAAATTGTATATTTTTTAAACTTTTTTTTATATTTGTCTACTTTTTAAGGAATTTTGTTTATATTTTTGCTGAAATTGCACAATATTTTAGAAATTTTATTAAAAGTTATTTAATTTTTAATACTTTAATATTTTAAATATTTATTTTCAAGAAAATTTTCAAAATAAATTTATTAAAATTGTTTTGTTCCATTGTGCTGCAATAGGAAAAAAAAACATCATAGAAAAATATGAGAATCTTTTAACTGGCGCCAAAAAATCGCTTGCTTTACATTTTGTTTTTTATCACAAACGCTCGACTACATCTTAATAATTCACAATAGAAAAACAGCAACAAAAACAACAACACCACCAGGAACAACAACAAGAGTTATATATAACAAGTGCACATGTAACAGACGTTTATGAAACATGTGAAAATTACAATAGATTTTTTAACAACAACAACACCAACCAAAAAAAATAAACCAAACTAATGAGACGAAAACGTTTCTATTTCTCATTTTAAAATTTTGAATATTTTATTAGACCAGACAGAAGACGGGTCATTGAAATACAGTCGAGGACATAAAAAAAATATTGCACAAGAGTTACGTGGTTTTTGGGGGAGGGGGGCACAAAAAGTGAAAGCAATAATTTTACATTGTTTCCCCGCGAAATCTATCATTTTTAATCGATCAAAAGATTTCATTTAAAGATAATAGACTGAAGCGCTTTCCGTTCTTTATATTTAGATCAAATAAAAAGTGTAAGAGAGAGAGAGAGAGATAGAGAGAGAGAGAGATAGAGAGAGAGATAATCTTATATAATTTTGTATGGATTGAGGCCTGGCAAAAGCGTTAACGCAACCAGTTTTGTTCTGTAACATCAAATTGGATTGCGGTCAGCTGCTTCTGTGCTCTAACAGCTGTCAAAGTACGGTTATCTGGCAACAATATATTTCTATAAATTGTTTTTCTGTGCTGAAAAGTGAGAGTATTGCGGGCTAAAAAAAAAAAAAAACAAACACCGATTGTTGTTAATTTTCCGTCCAACATTCCATGCAATTCTTTGACTCAAACAAACTTTGTACCCCAAACCCTTCCGGCAGATGTTTTTCTTCTTCTGGTCGTCTGCTCGTTTGAAAAAATATATGTATGTACGCGCGTGGAGGAGACACTCTGCTGCTGGTTGCGTTATCTCAATGAAGTGATGGAAAAAGGTTACGCAAATGTGTAAACAAGATCATTTAAATTAAAGAGTAAATACAGAAAAGCGAATTATATTAAAAATAAAAACTAAACAGAAAAAACAAAAACATTCATTGAAAAATATTATAAAACAATAAATTTTTAAGTAGTTGAGAACTGATAATAGTTTCTAAAAATAGAATTTTATGTTCTAAATATAAGCAGCAAGGAGCCGTTTGAGACGATATCTCGACAAGTTGTTGAAGAAAGTTTTAAACGAAAATCTTGGCCCGTGTATAAAATTTTATTACATATGTATGTATATATGTATGTAGAAGTACGTGTGAGTGTGTAAGTATTTGTTTAAATTTTATCATTGCGTTTCGTTTATTCAAATATTTTAATCTGTAAATGATTCATGAATTAAAGTTTTTGCTGCAGCACAGTTTTTTCTTTTTTATTTATGACATGTGGAAATGAGTCAATGAAAGCGATATATTTGCCCGATTTCATACATATACATGCACACACATCTACATATGTATGTACATATGTTGGAGAAAGCAACACATTTAGAAAAAAAAATCCAAATGACAAAAAATCGACAAAATCGACAAAATCGGAAAAAATTTCCTTAAGTAATTTTTTACACACAAATTCTTAAATATAAAACCTGTTGGAGTGAAAATTTTGCGAAACTGTAAAAAAACGTCAAGATTGCAAAAATCGCCAAAATCTCATTTTTTTTTTGCGCATAAGTCTTAAAATATAACACCTGTTGAGTGAAAAATAGCGAAACGTTAGAGATAAAAAATCGACTAAGTTCAAAAAATCGCCTAAAGGATTTTTCTAATGTACAAAAATTCTTATATACAAAAAAGTTAATTTGCAAATTCTGAATCGGGAGGCTAAATAATAAAACGAAAATTAAATGCACTAAAAGTTTGAAATGAACAAAATAATATTCCGGTTTTTCGAAATTAGAGAAATACCACAAGAAAAAGAAGGTCTTCAAATGAACGTTCTGAAACGTTCTGAAACAATCAGCAATCAAAAACCCATTATATACAGAATGATTTCATTTAAAATCAGACAACATTAAATTACATACATAGACCAAAAACGTTGCTTTAAAACGGACTTCCGCTGTATTTATAAAATATTAAACAACTTTTTATGACTTGTTTTAAAAGTCTTTAAAATACATATAATTTAGAACATCTCACACATTTTGCTAATAACTGACGTTTTCGAGATTCTACTGTGTTTATAAAAATCCTCATCAAGAGTATTTTAATGTATTAAAATTTGATGAAACGCATTTTTAGGAATAAAAAAAATTCATCAGACAAAAAGGCAAAAAAAAAATATTATTTGTTGCTTGAAAAGACAGACTTTCCAAAAAAAAAAAAAAAAAAAAAAAAAAACTTATAAAAAGTCTTTAATGGCTGCGATAAAACCTTTTAAAACTTTCCTATTACATTCGTTTAATTTAACTAAAATGAGTGCAGGCAAACGGAAAAGTGGAATCAATTATTTGTGGGAAAATAAAAAATGTATATTTTCCCCCCACCACCAAACTAGAGGTTATTGACATTTTACTTCTTGTGCACTTCTTAAATGGGAACCTCAATTACGAATTTTTTTGCTTGAATTGTTAAATTCCTCAACTATAGCGAGAGGAAGAAAAAAAAAAACATTGCATGCCATTTAAAATAAATGTGGACTGGACTGCTTTCTGAATTCTCTGAATATTTAGAAGTTTTTTCCAAAGGCATTTAATTTGCACTGTAAAACAACTGCACACACATACATACATACATAAGTGCGCTTTTTGTTAAAGAAAATAGACAATTAAAATTGCTCTAAATTCCAAAAAAAAAACAAAAACAAAAACAAAATAATAATTTTCGTCTTCGTTCTTGTATTAATTTTTATACAAATACCAACAAAAATTCCTTTTAAAATAATTAATAAATTGTTTTAGTCTTGTTAAATTAAAAAAAAAACAAACACAAAAAAAAAGAGTGGAAATAGAAATAAACACATGATTACATGATGTGGCAGGCATGCAATCATGCAAGAACATAAAATTCCAACAACAACAACAACAAAAGAATCTTTCTGCGGTGTTAAAAATAACCAAACAGACGAAAAAGAAGTGCAAAAAACTGCAACTGTCCAACTGCGATTTCTTAACACAAAAATGGTGGTAATTTTCTTACACAAAGAGTTTTTTCCATTTGGCCAGTGTCTTGAAAACGATTTATCGTACACAGCAAAAAAAAAAAAAATTATGATCACACAAATCGGTTTCATCATCCCACATGATAGAGAAAACGAAATATTAGAGCGAATCGAATCACAATGCGTTTTCAGATTGTGTAGAAAACGACATCATCTAACGAAAAAGATTAGTTTTACACTAAGAAAAAAAGTTCTACCTTCGTTCTTAAATCTAGCAGAACGACTTTGGTCGAACGTTGAAGGGTTCTACATCGATGATTAATAAGTTCTTATGGCCTGAATTTGATGACATGACGAACACCCACAATATGTGGTTTCAGCCGGAAGGCAGGCACTAAGTGGAACACAACACATTGGCCGGTTGATATCTCATACACATTTTGTTTTGCATTTAAATTAAGAGTTAAGATTAAGAGAATGAAATGAAAAACTCTTTAGAAGAAACAAATTTCGGCCAATTTCTTACAATCGCCCAAAATTTTTTTTCTTTTCGATCGATTTTGGCTGTTTTTTCACTTGCCTAAAAAACGATGTAACGTCTCATTCGATTGGATTACATAAATATTCCTATTCTCGTATATGTAATCGTTTATTTATACTACAAACTAAACACTCGCCTAAAAGAATTTTTGTTTGTTTCCCCAACTGAAGTTCGCAGTTTCTGTTTCTTGGCCCTTCAGCTGTTGAACGAGACGAGACGTGTGTTTTACTGCCGGTTTATGGCTCACAAAATAATACGACAATCAATAATTCATTTTATAGTAGTTGCCTTTATTTGGTCAACACAACAAATATTTCGATGATTAGTCATCCAAAAGAGTCTGGTGTGAAAAATAAACAACAAAATAAGTATCATGATCAGCATTTAAAATATTATTTAATATTATTGAGACTTGAGTTTGTCACCATTGGAGCACTAAAACGGTTTTGGAATTATTTGTTTTTATCAGAATGAGTCAAAATTAATATGATTGCAACAACTAGACACAAAATAAATAAAAAACTTATTGCAAGGGAAGCTATGAAAGATCTGGCAACCATTACTGGCACAAAAAGTTAGCTGTTTTCAGAACTGACGACTGTATATTTTGTTAAAAGGGTTGAAAAAATATCGTTTGTAGTAAGAAACCAACTTGTCCTCGTCAGCATCAGAAAACAAACAAAAAAAAATCCTTTACAAGAAATATTCAAAAAAGTCAAGAGTGAAAAAAAAAATTAAAAGGAGACAGAAAATCGCCAAAATTCTTAAGAAATATTCGTGCAAATGAAAAAAATTATTTAAAAATTACGCTCAAAATCGTCAAAAATGGAAAATTGCCTTCTATAATTTTTATAAGCGTCTGGCAAATTTGAAGAAAAATTTAAATCATGAAAAAAGGCTGAAATCGACGATACAATTATTAAAAAAAAATTGTAGAAAAATGTAAAAATATGATATCAGAAAAAAAAATCGCCAAAAATAATTTTTTTTATATAAATTTTTAAATCAAAAATCTGTTGAGTGAAAAATTTTGCGAACGGTAAAGTTATGAAAATATATAAAAATGTATGAAATCCAAAAAATCGCCTAAATGATTTTTAATTTTTATTTTGTTCAGAAATGCCAGGTTTTGGAAATACAGCCATTTAGCAATAAGCAGAAGAAAAGTCAAAACAAAATGGAAAATTTTGAAAATTGAATAATAATTTTATTAAATAAAAAATTTATATCCAAAATTCTTAAAGAGAAAGATTTTTTTTTAAATAATTGCTTTTGACGATTTTTTGGATTTGTAGATTTTCCGTTTGGTTTTGCAAATTTGTCACTTAAATGATTTTCCAATGGAGAGTTTTTCATTCCGCTTTTTGTTTTTTTTTCGTTTTTTGACAATTTTCTAAATATTTATTGTACATCTGGCGATTTTTTTTTTAAATTTGATCATCTTGCCAATTATTTTTGTTCTACACGTTTGACATGTTTCATAAAATTGTGCAAGAGTGTCCAAATAATCTGTCATTGATAGAATCCGGTTACTCAAACATTTAACTTCATTTCTTTATTCATCCTTACTTCACTCGTCTAGCTAAACTTGACGGGCTGAGTCGCGGTCAGACTATTTTTAATCGCAATTATTATTTTAAACATGTCTGTATTGGCGTAAAATTTATATTTGATGCGTCTTTTATTTTCATTTTTTTATAACCAAGTTTGCAATGTTTTTCTAAATTTAGAAATTTGTATTTTTTGAATTTTTCTCTCCGCACTTTCTGTTTGAAGAAGAAGAAAAATATATGTATAATAAAAATAACGTTTTGAAAGTTAAATTTATTATGCTTTACCTGTCTGGAGTATTTAAACCATAAAAGGCGTTTTAATGGATTTTATGGCAGAGTTTAAGTTTGTTTTTATTTTTAGCTTTTACTGTGAAAATTTCCAATAAAAATCCTAGTTAGACAAGAGCCATAAATTTTATTATTTCCTTTTTATTTTAAAATGATCGGTTTTTCAAACAAATTAAAGTCGTAACCGAAGTAGAAGATTTATTAAGAAAAACTGTGAACCGGGTGAGCAATGAAAGAAATTAATGAGAGTTTAAAATTAGCAAATGATTTGTGGCTAAAGAACGACAGTTAAAAAATAAATATACTTTAATCCAATACAAAGAAAAAAGAGAAAAATGGTAGTTTTTTTCTGTGTCCGTTCCTTTCTGTTTTGCAAACATTGAACTCAAAAAGTTTTGTAAAAAATGTCTCTGTTTGTTGTCTCACATGAACAAATTATATTATCAAAATTACTATTTTCATGTGACAGCTGTTGGAAATCAATATTTTTATTGGATCTATCATGAGGTTGAGCTTGATATTGGCTTTTATATCGACAATTCTACATGAAAAGTTTCTTCATTCAATCGCCGTTTAGGGTTAATTTATAATGAAACCAAAATCATTTTTAGATTAAATTGATATGGAATAGAAAAAAATCAATTTTTAATACAAAAATTATGTTAAATTATATAATGAATTTTCATTTCTTTTGTATAATTTTAAAGAAAAAATTTATGCAAAATTTAATGCAAAATTAAACAGTGAACAAACAAAATCTTTAACTAGAAACCAGGAACATTTTCCCAATTCTCGTGTGTCCTTTTTTAATGGATTTTATTTTTCTCTTCTCTTCCTAAACAACAGAATTATTTGATTAAACAAAAAATTATGACTTTTTTTCGTGATTCAATTACAATTTCCGTTGAATTTTTCGTATTCAAGTAATTTATTTGTCTGATGTCATAATATTTTGATTAGGGAAAAAAAACAAAAGTTCCAGCAACAACTTTAAAACATTGAACACAAATTATTCACTGAAACAATGAAAACGTTTGCTGGAGAGCCAATTTTCCTTCTTAAGGAAAATCGCTTTCAATTAGTAGAAAACTAGTTTTAAAAACTTTTTTGAAACAGTTTCCATCAAATAATTCGCTGAACCAACAAAAGATTTCACTGAATCAACGAACAGTTTTGTTGGCAAAATAGAACTTTTTTTTTTTAATATAAAACATTGCAAATATGTTTATGCACATTTTTTCAAATCCTGCGTGAAAATATTTTTCTTTTTAATCTAATGAATTAATTTAACTGGAGGAAACAGAAGCAGCATGACTTTAATGTTGTTATAATCTGAACATAAATTTTTTTGTTTATTTCGCACTTCTAATTCAAAATTTTAAACGTACAAACATAATTTCAAGTCAACATGTTCTAAGGTCGAATCATTAATGGGCGGACAACAACAATTTTAAGGTATAAGAAATTTGTCGGAAAAATGTATGTCATTAAGTAAGACCAGTTTTTTGTTTATTTTTATTGATGTGAACGCACAAAATATCTTAAAATAGCTGGAATTTGATCAAGAAAGCAACACAAATTGAAAATAAGAACAAACACAATCAATTTACTATTGGAATGGTCTGCAACATGTAAATTTGACTCTAGATCCATTGATGTAAAAATTGTCACGTGCGTTGCTGTTGCTGGCTAACTTTGATCGTATCTTTATTATAACATTTTTGATTGAAATAAAAGTTTTTGATATTTATAGACGAGAGAGAATAAATAAAATAAAATCATTAATCAACAACATACCAACGCCAATTAAGACTTTATGATTTTTGCCGCCTTTAATTTAATTAATTGGCTTTCAAGTGTGTAAAGTTTGCAACGTATTCCAAAACACATTTCAATTGTTTCAAAACGAGACAATTTCAAATGTAATAATTCTTTGTTTCAATTAGAATCTATACAGCAATTCAAAAAAAAAAAAAAAAAAAAAAACAAACGAAATATCTCGAACTTGGACAAAAACCAGAAACAGGCCGAGTTGCTTTTCTTCCATTCTAATTATGGAGAACTCATGCTCAGTGTTGCATGTTGCCAAGTGAACGCTGCAAAAAAGTAAACAACAAGCAGCCGTTCGTGTGCGAATAAAGATCACACTGAGGTGACAGACATACATATTTGTATACATGAGAAAATTTCAATGTTGTGTGACACATAAAAATAAAGTTTTCAACAATGTTGCATGCAACTTTCTTTACATTTACCAAAAAATCAGGATGTGAAGTGCTAAAAAGGCAAAGCGAAAATATTTAACTACATTAAAAAAAAAAAAGAAAATCAGGCAATTCTGCTTCTTTGCCACAGCAAACAAAAGCAGCAAAAGAAAATTTTGCAGGAATTGCCAGATTTTTTTCTTCTTCTTAATTTCAACCGAAATATGCATGAATTAAGTTTTATAACATCAACGAAATCCCTTTTTTGCTCACCAACATAATATAGTCCTAGTCATGCAAATAAATGCCATATTATGTTTGTTGTTTCAAGAATTTTTTCTGCGTGTAGACAGACAAACAAGGGTAACTTGCTTAGCCGATCTTGCAGCGATTAATGCCAAAACCCCTTATAAATATAATAAATTAAAAAATAAAATAGGTTTGAGCAGTAAACGATTGCGGTGGCCGGTCCGTCCCCCCGTCTTCAGTATTTCAACTGATTCAAAATGAGAGAAAAATAGACACAAATATTACGAACAAATTCATCATATTTGCTTCCCTGCAGCAATTTAACATTCATATGTACAATCTGGAGCCAGAAAAGGAGGTGTGACAAAGAAGAAAAGCGCAAAAAGGAATGCAAAAAGAGTTTCGTTGTGTGTTCATGCTTGCAAAATTAACACACACGGAAACAAACGCACCGGCGGATAAGCCAGTTGGCCAAACAGTCATCAGCAGTCGCAAAGCAATAGGACAGAGAGAGATGATGCGCCGAAAAAAAAAAAAGAAAAACAATACAATCCTACACTTTACAGAACAAATTGCATTCAAATTCATTCCTATTGCCAAAATATTTCGAAAATTTTAATCATGCTCGAATCCTTTTAAAAAAATTTGCAATAATTTCTATCGGAACTCAGTTAAAAAAAGAGTAATTTTTGTGTTAATACAACTGAAAATTAAAGTAATCGACATGATCATGCATGACTTTCGATCGATTCACGATGACTTTTGTCTATTGGTTTGAGCAGGTCTGCCATTGCATTACATCTTGCCAGAGATGTCATAAGCACTTGGCCACTTGGGGCCATAATCATATGACGATGTGTGGTTAATGTTTTCAAAATTTTGAAGTGTTAGAAGTGTCAGAAGTTGTTGCTGCAGATTTGCATGTGACTGGCAGACTGGCGGCAAGCCGGCATTTCTATTTTCTTTAGCTTTTTCTAATTAAAAAGGTGTTAAACGATTTCAAATAAGGAAAGAAAAAGCCAGGGGTCGTGCTTATTGTGCATTTCTCTTTGGTGGTTTGCGCCTTAATTGTTGGCGTTAAAAGAAATTGCTCCAACCTGTAGCCCACCTCGTTAAATGCTAAATTTGGTGGAAATTAAATGCATTCAGACATCATCGTGTCTTTAGAAATTATCAAGTTGAAGTATATACACATACATACATACATACATATATGTATATAAGAACCGCAAGTATTGTAATATTAGTCGTTTTTTTGCACCTAATCAGCTTGTATTTAAGTGAGCACATGAATGCCATAAAAAGAAGAAAGAAACAAACAAACAAAATTGCCACAATAAAAACTCATTTACAAAAAAGCTCATTCTCATTCATGGACTTATAATTTTATTCATTTGTTGCTGCTTTTTTTTGCGCCCAGTTCTTCTTAAACTCATAAATAAATTCAGGCAAGTCGACCAGACGGGGAAATATTTCACTTACTTTGGAGTTAAAAAAAAAAAACAGCAACAAAAACAGAAACAAAAACAAACGATAAGGCTAATGAACTCACGACAATAAGGAACAGAATAAAAACAAATTTACACACCAATAACAACAACAAATATACTTGACAATTGTTGTCAAACAAAAGTGGCATTACATTAAGTAAACAAAATTATATAAGATCAAACGATTAACGAAATCGTCGGTCTGCCAAGTTACCACTGAATGGTGTACCTACATACATACATTTACATGCAACTGAATGCTGCAACTCAAGTCAGAGACGCTCAAACCGACAAATTTTATAAGATTTTAGTATCCAAAATTGAAATGTGTAAAATTCTAGGAACAAAAATGCCGAATTAAATGATTATTTTCCATAGAATTTGTACAGGGTTCAGCAGATTTCGAACGTTCGAAGTTATTTTTGGAAAATTAAAGTTACCAGATGGGCGTCACATGTGTTAGCGGCACATTTTAGTTCCATAATGTGGCAAATTATTGCATTTTAATCAATTATAATCTAAAACAAAATGTATAATTTTGTATGATTTTGTTTTAATAAAACTTTTCCGAAAATATTAAACGTTCGCCACTATTATACTCAGACTTTATTGTATGTATATAAATAAACATAATTATGTGGCAACTTAGTTCAGGTTTGGCTGGAAAATTTAAATTATTGGCAAAACAGTTCAATTTTGTGGCAACGAAGTTTCAAATTAAATCAATTAAAAACGAAAATTCGCCTCTATCTCTCCCTCTCTCTCTTTCTCTCCGGAAAAGAGATGTGATTTTACGTTTTAAAAAACTATTGTTGATTAATTTTTAGCTGCGGACATACAAAAATTAATTCTTAATTCAATATATACAGAATTGTAATATATTAATAGCTCCCAAATAAAAATTACATTCCCGCTGTTAAGTGACTGATATAGATATTTATAATTCTCGTATTCTTTTTCAATTTATTACAGAAATTAGATTTCCCGACAGAAAAAAGCCAACCACTAAAAACCTTAATAACAATTTTCATAACATTAAAATGCATCACAATTTTCTATATTATGGCACAAAATTCATTCATATTATGCAGGTCTTTAGTTAAAAACACTAACAAGTATTTTCGTTGTTTCTGAAGAAAACAACTTTTGACATTTACACAGTTAATATCTATTATTTCATAACAAACTTGCATCGACTAAACATTTCACTCCTTGCTGCCAGCCCGAGCTTCCTTTAGAAAATCCTTGTAATACATGTTGCTACAACGACTTTAATTTTGTGGTGATTTATTTTCGAGAAAAAAATTAACAATAATTAAACATGCAATCAAGAATTATTTGAACTTTGTTGTTAACTTTTTTTGAGCAACGTGTTCACTACATTTATTTAAAAAAAAAAACGAGGTCGATTTTAAAGAATTTAACGGCGGCAGTTGCTGAAAATTGTGCTTGGCTTAAAGTCTAAATATCGAGTCTATGAAATAAATACTTTAAAAATGCATTTATTTTATTTTTTACCTCAAAAATCACTTGTGTACGCGTAATCAAAATGCGAAATTTATTTAGGTCAGTCAGTAGCTGACTTGAAAAACTAATCTGATAGCGGATCAATTTTACAGAATTAACTTATCAAGAGCTCACATGGGGCGCCTTACAAGGCACACGCATGTGACAACAATTTCGTGTAATATGTTAAAACGGCACATATGACAAACCCGTTGCTGGATAGACAGATCCCTTCACTAATTCACTAAATAGTTTAGAAAGTCTAGGCGCAGCCCCAAATCCCAACAATAAACATCGGACACTTTCATTCTATTACTATTGCGAAGACTAGTAAGACCTCTTCCAAAAAAAAAGAAATATTAAAACAAAGACTAAATAATTGACAATTGCTCTATTTTTCCTAAAGGCGGCGAAAAACCGGCCGAGTTACTTTTAAAACTTTAACCGACTTGGGACTAAAGGTTCAGACAGTTTTGTTTTTTTTGTCTTCGAAAAGAACGTAGAGAAATAAAAACTATTGTAATAACAAAATGGGTTTAGCGTTAAATTGTTGCTTAAGAGGGAATTCTTCCAGCCAACGTTTTTCTTGTTTATTTTATGACCTTGACGGAGAAGGGAAAAGCAATACGAAATAAAAGTCCAAGTGTCTAAAGTGTATTGATTAAATTAACCGAAACGAACAAAAGATGAACTAAAAGACACAACCAAAATTAATTTGACATTTAGAGACTGTTCCACATTCACGAACAATAACGTTTGTAAATATTTTGAATAACAAATGACTAATTAGAAACCAATTAACAAATCGTAGCTTAACATATCAAAAGTAGACAACGCAATTAATACATAATTGTGGCAGAACAAATTTTAAAAAGATTATTCGAAATACTGGCGAAAGTAACGTTCGTTATATTTTGGGACAAAATGTTATCAGTAATTCTTTTTGAAGAACATTTCAACATTGATAGTTTATTAACTGCGTCCATTTTGCCGAAACTATAATCAGGGTTATAGCGTTCAACGAGATTTGTAAACGATAAAATAGTTTTATAAAAATGGTCGTTACGTTCGTACCACTTTTCATCAACAAATGATGGGACACCAACAAACAAAATTGTCGCACTTGGAACGATTTCGATTCCCATGAGGATCCGTAAGAGTCACTGCTTGGTACAAATTTTCAGTCCTTATTTCTTTCCTTAAGAACTTCCTACAGGCCATCACCATCAAAAGCGCTCTGTATAGAACCATTCGGCATGAATTCGAGGATATGGACAATAATAAAATGTAGTTTGAACAGGTCATGTCACATGGGACATTCTGCACAAGCAATTTAAGGGTAAGATCTCTCATGAAGATACTGATCAATAGTAGACCATTGGTCTCAAATAGGTGCTACTTTGAGTAAATTGCGAGCGGGTTTGGCCTGACTTTTAAATGTATCCATCACATCACTAATTCACCGCGCATGTATGTGTCACGTAGTGTCCATAGTTTTTTCAGAGATTCAGTTTGGTTTTAATTTGTAATTTATAACAGATAAGACACATTTTTTTCACTAAAAAGAAATGTAATAAATATGTAATAAAGAAGTAACAAATCATCATCAATCGCTTTAAGTATTTTTAAAAGGGTTGATTAAACTTTTGATATGTAAATAATAATAATAAAAAAAATTGTGCTTAATTTACAAACGACAAACGAATACTTTAAATGAAAAACAAAGGAAGAGGAAAAAAAAATACCATAAAAACAAATTCCTTTACCGGCCCCCAAATCAAGGAACACACACACGCACGTCACGGACAGACACTGATTGCAGAAGAAACAGATGAGTAGAAAGAGGGAGAGAGAGAAAGAATTAATTAAGTCACTTTTAAAGTTCTGTTTATCGATCTCATTCTTATTTAACATCCTGCACTGCACGAGCTACAGTTTAAAATAAAATAAATAAATAAAGCAAAAAATAATGAAATACTGCGATTTTCTCAGCTAAAGTGCGTGCAAGAAGTTTTAAGGTTTTATTACGCCCTGCACTGATGTGGAAAGCCTCTGCAAGAGCATCAATGCTATGCCGGAAACGAGGTTGTTTCAAAACTAATTAAAAATTTAAATGATAAATAATTAATGGTTAAATGATGAAAGAACAACTACTTTTATGTTATTTTATCCTCTTAAATACCAATTTGCTAAAAGTACATGTGTTCCACATACCTTCCACACACGCTAATAAAGTTGCTCGTCAAATTATTCAATAAAGTTTTCACTAATTTTAATTCTGTTTCTTAAGAGCTTTCAACTGATATGTGACAATATTGTTCAAGTGCATCGTTGCTGTCAAATTTAGGCATTAGAAACTTTTTTTTTAGGTTATGATATTTTTTACATTCCACAATTTGTGGCTAAATGCGAGTGATCTTGTTTTAACATATTTGCAGTATTCCGCGTAGGATATTTCTAGTTGTATTTTACATTCCTTTGCCTTAAATGGCAGCCTGATCGCTGTAATCACTTCACTATATGTTCAGTTCAGTGAACCTATATTTTGCACCAATACTAGACTGTGCCCTGAGAAATATCTAAGAAAATGGAGTTTAATATTCCGGAAAGTTTTCAATTTAAAAAAAATTAATATATATTTTTAGCATGTTACGAATTTGAAGGAAATTCTTTAATATACGAAAATAACTTTATTATTTCTTAGAAAAAATTCAGAATATCCAGGTTTGTCTTTCTTTAACTTGGCGCTATAACTTTGTTTACACGGATGTGGAACGTATGCAGCTGTTACTCTCTTTACATGAAGTCAATGCGCACAGACAGCCTTTTTATAAAGTAGTTTTACAAACTGCAGGTCGTTTGGACGCAAAATATTAAATTATAATTTACATAAATGCAATATTTGCGGTCACCGTCACCTAAATTGGCTGGGTAACGTCTTCATAATACAGACGCACGTTGTTTGTTTGGCGCCCAGACAACAACAAATTGGATTGTTTAAGCAGTTTTAGGTTTTGTTTCGGTTTTTTTTTTTTTTGTTCTATGATTTAATTTTAGTTTTTCAATTTGAGACGCTGAATTTATTGTAGCGTGTGTTTTTAACATGTCGCGTGTTTTTGTTTTTTATTTTCGAAAATCAAATAAAATTGTACGCCTTTTTGATCTAAAACAACCTTGACTTTTTTCCGCTGTTTTGTCATTAGAGAGGATTAAAACAAATTAAATGTGCGTACGTTTTACAATTTGCTTTTGTGAAAATACACATTTAAATTTAAGTAAAGAAAACACCCTATTAATATTCTAGTTGGATGTTCTCACAAATCTGCATGTGATAATTTGCGGCAGGGTTGGGTTAAAGATTCTATAATGAAGTGAAAACTTATTTCTTTAAAAACAAAGTGTTCACACGTCACTAGACCACTGTGATGGTTGGAAATGAGTTGAAAAAGTAGTAGATTAGGAGCAGAAAAAAATTTTCATTATTATTATTTAATACCCAACACTTGCCCCTCGATATACAGGTCAGTTTTTTCTTTTTTATACAGATTTTGATGTGGGCACAATTTATAAATAATAGTGAATTGATAAAAATTTTGTTTTACAGTTTAAAACAAAAATACAAAAACGGTGCCTGAAACTGCTTTACGATGCCATAAAAATTAAATTGAAAAAAATTGAATCCATGATTCACTGAGAAACTGTGAATCCCAAGATTTCACCAATAATATTCAGATGAAGACAGGAGTCTTCCAGAATTTGAGCAAACCTGAACTAAATTAAGTGACAAGAGTGCGAGGAGTGTAAAGAAAGAGGACAAAAAAACATTGGACCAGTGTCCATGGCAAGGCCCGGCGCTTTCTTATAACTGCGACCACAATCGGCTGATACTCTATCAAAAAGTAGCTATAAACTGGAAAACATGGAGCAATTTTGTGCCCTGAACAGGTTACGTCTATATGTATTTGTAGCTATTCGGAAACTGTTGAGTTGAAAACTGAATTTTTACAGTGAAAAAGAAGAATAAAACAGCAACGGCATGTTTTTCCCTCTCCAGTTATTAGTGCATTTTCTACGAACAGCAACAAGAAATTTTACATGATATTAAGATTTTCTTTAAAACTTTTCCTATTTCAGAATAGCCATCAATAATTTCATGCGAGTCTTTCTTCTTATTAAAAAAGTGTAGAGCGCAAAACAGGTCTAATAACGGCTTCAGTGCATGTCGAGGGAAAATCAGCTCTCAGTTCATATTTTACAAGTTAACGGCTTCATCATAACTATTTGGCGTAAAGGAATTGCATTTTTTGCTATGAGTCAAGCGGTTCTAAGTGCGTTTCGTTGACGCATAGTACATACACATGTTAAAATATTTAATACTTTTAAATAATTAAGACTGATTTAGCAATAAGTTTTATTAAACGCACCTTAAAACACATTTTGCTCCAGTGAGTTTGAGTGAAATGGCAAAACTTGCCAACGCGTTTCATATACAAAATGTTGGCAACGCAGTTAATTTTCATCCATCAGATGAGAGAACTATTTGGCAATGAAAAATTAATAGGAAATACTATTTAAATACATACATACTTTAAAAAGCTTGAAGAAAAGTGAAAAATAACATTGAAATCCATCCTTATATGCAAGTATTTTAAAACTTTTACAATTTCCTGCTAATTATTGGTAACAGTAAAAATTGTTAATAACATTTTCTTCACACGTTTGCCCTCAAGTTGTGTGCGTTCGTTTCGCTAAGGAAACTTTCTCCAACCAATTTGTTCAAAAACAATTTGCTTCACAATGATTTTATTTACAATAATTAATCGATTTTTTCTTAATTAATGTCTAGACAACTTTACTAATAAGGCGTTTTTCAAATAGCGGCCATAATTTTTCAGTTTTTTTGTTTTAACTATGATAAAAATGATTGACTGTGCAAAACAATTAACTTATATTGTTGCAAGGTAGTATTTGTCGTCTCTAGTCTACGAAATTTGCAAAAACCAAAAGAAGTGTGAGTTGAAATTTGCCGTTCGATAGAAACGTCAGAAATTATTAAACCTTTTTTGTGGATTCAATTACGTTTTTTCTCGAATATACAGATTCTACGAAGCAGAGCAAATATCTTAGCAGAAATTATATTGTAAGTGAAAAAAATTGTAATATTTTCAATAAAATAATTGTAGAAATGTAAAATTTTTTCGTAATATTTAAAGAAATTTAGCGGAATTGCAGCATTTTCTTTTCGGAAATTGTGTTAAATTGTTTTGATTTTAATTTTTTGGCTCAGGAAATACATTTTAGGATATTTTAACTGAAGTCTAGGTTCTTTACATTCGACAATAAATGCTTGTGATAGGCGGGAATATATATTATTCTACCGGTTTATGGAGTTTTTGTTTTTCACTTTAAGAGAGAAAAACGTTTTTTTTTTAATAATTACTTACAAGTGCTTTAGGATAAAAAGTTTCTTTGTCTTACCTGAAAAGATAAGGGAAAAAAAGAGATTTCAGTACAAAAAAAAAAAAGTTTTCATAATAAGAAACAATTAATAATAATAGAGAATAAGGGAATGTGCCACACTATATCGAACGTTAGCGATTGCCAGGCAAATAATCGATTGAAGTTTATTTTGCCAAGTTCAACTACCGTCCACATTGCGACAAGTCGTAATCAGATTAGTTGGAATACTTTTCCTCAAGTTCTTGTTCTACAAAATGCTGGCGAATGTGTTTCAATAAAAACCTTAATTATGTCCGTATTTTTTTTTTTTTTTTTTTTTTTTTTTTGATAAAATCATAATTTAAATCATTTTCTAGCAAAGAAAATAGTTTTTTCCCACGATATCAGAAGTCAACGTTCAAAAACCATTAAGAACAACTACAAAATCGATTGAAAGCAAACTGAGTGAGTGGATCGCGACAATGTGAGCAATAGATGAATTTGACAAAAGAAAGTTCTCAAAAATGACAGGAAATCAGGTTTCATTATACGATGTTTTTATGTTGTCGGTTGAAAACTTTGTCCGATAGAAATGAGCAAATAAGTCTCAGTACACAGTACAGTAGCAAAAGGTCAGAAAAATATATATGTATCAAGATGTTCAAAACCCAATACATAAGTACATACATGCAAGTAAAATCTGACTCAGAAGAACCGACATTCCTGTTCTCTTCAGATTATTTTTCTTCGCGCACACATTGGCAAAATCATACATATGTACATATATTCATACACATGCACATATACATACATACTTACATATGTACATATGCATAAGGAAGACACTTTATGATAAATATTAGTTTACGGCTTGCATGAACGCCAAGTGTTCGCTCGCTTGTTCGTTCGTTCACTCTTGCAATGGCGTGCGTAAAGTACCACAGAAAAAAAACCAAGAACAACAACGACGCTGAAATAAACATGAAAAATTAACCATTTTGCAGGCCATATCTAGGGGGAGGATGGAATGTAGAGTGGGCATAATGTGCAAACACAATAACAAAAATAGCCTACACAGCTTTTAATTCTGCCAACGTTGTTAACGACAGCAACAAGACACAGTGTGTCGTAACGTAAATATATCGCACCAGAAATGCAAGGAAATATTAAGGAAAGAATTCAGTTTAAAAATTTTTCGTGCTCACACTATTGAACTTGAACTTTGCTACTTGATGTATCACAAAATCAAACAAACAAACAAACAAACAAAACAAATTTCTAGGCGCCGTACAAACAACGTAGTAAAAAATTACTTAATATGTTTCTCTAGCGGAGAAGGAGGTCACGTTTATCTTATCAAATATTTATTTAATAATTTGTGCAATGACGCAGATATTAAATTCTGAGTTGTCGAAAATGTTTATACATATGAAAATTAAATTAAATCAAATTCTATTCCCTTTAAATGCAATCTGAATCAAGAATCGTTAATATTTATTTGTTATCTTTAATATTCCACAAAATAAAGCAGAAATAAATGGAAAAGTTTTCATAGATATCATTTAATTTTCTGATATTCGAACACAAGAGTGTGATTTTTGTTTTTCTATGAATAATCTATTTTCTTTTAAATTTAAAGTTGTTTTAAAGAGAGACAAAAACAATAACAGTTTAATATAAAAATTAAACTTTTGTGATAAATGCCTTTTTCCTTATAAAATCTTTAATATTTGAGAAATATTTGTTTAGAAACAACTGAATAAAAACAAAATTAAAGCCACTTTAATAATTTTTTCAATTTAGAGCAAAAATGTATGATTTAAAAACTACTAATAACAATATAATAACAAGTTGTAATACAAAAGTTAAAGTTGGCTTATACTTAAATTTTATTATATATTAATAAAAATTTAAGCCAGTGAATAATTTTTTAAGCAAAAAAAAAAACACTAATAATCAACATTTTATCAAAATCTTTCAATAGAAAAATAAAAGTTAAATTAATTTTAGCCAAATAAAAAGAAAAACTTGAAAAATTACTAAATTATTAAAAATTAAAGTTTTACTGAAATGTAGAATAGAGTCCTGCTGCAGAAACTATAAATTAAGGACAACGAAAGTTGATTATAATTATATAAATAATTATCAGGTAAATAAGTCAAAATTTTTGGAATCAAGCTAAAACTATATACATACATACATACATATGTATGTACATACACATGTATTTGAAATCAAAATATGCAAAAAAAAAAAAAAATACGTACAAAACTTTATCTTTCGCTCCTTACGTTGCACAAGAAACACTATGTAAGTACTTATTTGCGGTTGCCCTGGTAACGATTATAGCAGAAACTTAATAAAAACAAAACGCATTTACACATACACACATACATACATTTTTACTAACTTTTGACGAGCAAAAAAAGTTATAAGACACTTCCCCTGACGTCCTTTTGTCTGACAACGTCTTTTTCATACCAACATCATCGATTTTCGATTGATTAAAAATGAAAAGAAAAATCTCTTTATTTAAGTACATGCAAGTGTGTATGGATGTATGGATGTATGAATGTATGTACATACATATGTATATGTAAGTATGTATATGTTTGGTGAATAAGAGAGTGTGGTTGCACTCTTATTTTCACAAACTGTTCAAGCTTCAAAATGATCTGCCGGTCTCAGTTTTTATTTATTTCTGTTTCAGTTTTTGTAATGATTTTTTGTTGTTGTTGCCTTTTTCTTGATTTTTGTTGACGTTTCAACAAAACACGCGCTAGTGTCAACTTGATTTTCTTTTAAAAATAACAACAAATAACATATACAATAACAATAACTACATACACACATTTATATATATGTACATACATACATATATATGTATGTGTGTATGTATGTATGTATGTATGTTTGTACTTGTAGTCGTCTTTCACAAAGTTTTGCTGTCTGTCTGACTGTCGGTTTTTTGTTTGTTTGTTTTGCCAATTCACGAGACCGACCGTCCGTCCAAAAGACTTTATTTATTGCATTAAAAAGATTCGCTTTTACAACAAAATAGCGCCGTTGTCTTCGTTTCGTTCAAGATTTGCTCGTATAGTACTCGTGTCGTATGTATGTAGGTATTATCAATTCGTCTTGTTGTTGGTATTGTTGTTCTTGCTGCGGCAACCATATGTACTAATGTGATCGTGTTTTGTTCAGCTATTGTGAATTTTCTTGTTTTTGTTTTGTTTTTGTTTTTTTTTGTCTATAAATAGACATAAAATATTTTTTGTTAATTTTAATTGGTTTTCATATTTTTTGTTATTGTGTTTAATTGATTTTTGTTATTATTATAAATACATAATAATAATAATAATAAAAACAATCATTTGTACTAGAAGAAGAAGCAGTGATGAGAAAACGACAAGAGAGAATTTACATGATTTTAATGATTCCTCCAAAAGCAAACCAATCACATACTCACATACAAACATACATATGCACTTAAGTATGTATGTATGTACATATGTACTTGCATAAATAAATTATAGTTTTTTTCTTTTTATTACAAAAATAACTGCATAAGTATATATGTAAATATGTATGTACATACATGTATTCGTTAAGTAATAAGCGAAAGTGTCATATGTACTAATTTTATAATAAACAAGTACTCTTTTATAAAAATAACTTAAAAGAAATAATAAGAAACACGTTTTACTCATTTACACAGCAACAATGTTGCACCAGCCATAAAAATGTTGTGGTAATTAAATAAATTGTTGCATAGAGATGAGTCCATTATTGCGAATCTGAAAACGATGGTCATAGCAGAGACATTTTCCATACTTAATATAAAAAATTCCGTTTTATATAATTTCTAACCTCATAAAAAAGACATACTAAATGTATGTATAAACGAAAAAGTTATTAAGTTTTTAAGCCCTATGGGCCTTTGGGCCCACTCGCTGGTTCAAAAGTGTGACTAACTGACTGTTCCAAAAGAAAGATTTTTAAAGTTTTCGCTACAATTAACGAATTTTTGGCACAAATTTCTCCAGTTGTAGTTTAAAAACCAACATTTTTAAGTTAAATATAGTATTAAAAAGATTTCTTTGCTATAAAAACGAAAATTTGTAAGGTGATCATGTTCACGAAGTCTGTCGGTTCGGTTTATTAATTGTATTTTAAGAAAAAAGAGAAACACAAACTCTCATATTGGCAAATTGATTAAAGGATCAAGCGCACCCTAAAATTGCTAATATTAGAAATTGAGGCATTTGGCCTTACAAGTAATCAATTTGGACATTTTTTAAATACAAATTTTTACTATAAACGTTAGTTATAAAACTATTGTTTTTTTTTTTATCAAAAGTATTTGTTCATACTTACTTACATACATATATATGTATGTATGTATGTATGTATGTACATCCATACGTACTTATGTGTATGTACGATAAACTTAAAAAAACAATTATTACCCCAACAGGCAAAATAAATAAGGAAAAATACTTAAATACTCTTGACAAGGTGTTGAAATTTGTTCAAATATTTTGACCATTTATCATCATTGAATTTAAATGTGTACATATGTATGTATGTATGTATGTATGTAGGTACAAACATATTTTTGGTTTTTATTACTTTTTTTATTTTCTACACTCTCTCTGGCAATTGTTGTTGTAAGTAACAGTTTCCTGTTGCTCTTAGCAACACTGATATGTATGCAGATACAGGTGGTGGTTGGTGTAGTCGCATTCAAACTGTTCTATCTCATCGCATAAACGATTGTTTTAATTTTTTTTTACTGCTTCAGTGATTCATGAAGTATTTGAAAACGGGGGGAGAGCGAGAGAAAGAGAGAAACCTTTATCAAGGGAGAAAGTGGTTTATATCTATTGAGATAATTCCATATTTTCATTGTTGTGTGGTATGTACATACACATGCACATGCACATATGTACATATATCAGGTTTCCTTTGCTTTATGTATTTCCTGGAATATCTTTCGTTTTCAATGAATAAATTATTAAATAACTTTAAATTATATTTTTGTTGTTTTTTATATTGTATTCATAATTACCTGAAAATTACATCGTAAATCAAAATTGAGATTTTATTGTCAATATATCGTTTAATAAATATAGTAAACATTTGGCATTCAGATGTGTGACAAATATCGTTTTTGGCAGACGGATGTGATGGAAAACAAACGATTTTGAACAAAAAAATTTAACCTTTTTTTAAAGTCCCTTTCAAAATTGATTTCTAACTATTGACATTTTTTACCACTCAATTTTTAAAGAAAATCTGCAATTTTTTTGCAATCTCAGAAATTTGCAATTTTTTTTAATATTTCGAAAAATATTTTTATTTCGAAAGTATTTTTTTTAGAACAACTCTACCTACTTCAGAAATTAAATTTTATTTTAGAAAAACAAAATAAGTCAAAATTCTGACTGTTAAATTTGCCTGAAAAAGAGTATAAAAAACTAAATACTTTTCCCGCAATAATTATAGTGAAAATTAAACACGTTTTTTAATGACCAATTAATGTCGAACATATTGTATTTCCATACAAATTATTAATAATTAATTTAAAGTCTCCTTTCAAATCGGCTGACTTGGAAAAATCAAGTTACATTTATAAAATCCTTAATTTTTTAAATGATTTTGTAGATAAATACTTAGATCAAAAGCCATTTTAGCTGGCTTTAGGTTTAAGCCCCACTTTTGTACGCAAACTGAACTTTTTCTTATTTATGTAGTTGTAGAAAAGTGTATCGTTTATTACAAATGATTTAAAATTGTTTAAAGCATAATTTGTTTATGACCAAATGGTTTTATGGGTCTTTTGATTCAAGGTAATAAAATGTTGATCAACGTTGATTTTGTAAATGTAATGCTCAAAAAATTTCCACGTAATAAGTTTTCTTGGGATTATGCCACTTTTGAGGTCAATGATTTTTAATACAAAACGCAATAATATATTAGAAATTAAAATAAAATTTATATGTACAATACATGTGCTTTAAATCAAAGAAAATTTCAATATCCATGAACTAATTTTTGAACAATTTAAAGAAAAAAGAAATTCTTGTTCAAATTGTCGATAAGAAAAAAAAAAATTAAATTTATAATTAAGAATTAGGGCCAATGCCACATTTTACCTCAAAACATTACTTTGTCGCAAATACTACAACAAAAAAAAAGCAAACGAAAACTGAGCTAAAATATTTTTCATTATGGTTTATGGCAAAAAAAAAAAAAAAAATAATAAAATGACCTACTGGAAACTTTAGCCAAAAATTAACATTGACAGGTGTTGGCGCATTTTTTAGACGGTATTTTAAAAGTCATTAAACATAATATGTATATTGAAGAAAGAAAAATATCAATTAAGCAAAAGGTAAATACCGTTCAAATACGAGAGGGTACTGCCAGTTTACTGACAACTGGAGACTGTTATGGCGGTGCCAAATAAAGAATCTGCAATTTTCAAGAGTTTTTGAAAATTCTGGCACTTAAAAATGTTTTTAATTTTTTTTTTGTCAAAAAGTCCTAAGCAGAAATAATTTGTGCTTTAATATGTACAAAATTGTTTCTGAAAATGAACTTTATCTAAAAGTGTTCTTATTAAAAACATGCCGCTTTAAATTTTTTTTTTTATAATTTAAAATGCGACGTGATTCATGTTGATTTTACATGTTTTAGAAAGCAAGTTTCCAATGATTGAATAAAGTTTAAAAATATGTTGAATAAGAGGGCATTTCATCTTAATTTAACATTAATTATATCAAAGGTTTTATTAAAAAAAAGTCTAAGCAGTTGAAGGAGATCGATACTTTCATATTCGTATCATCGATTGGTGCTGCCTTCACCAACCACATGGCTACTATTGTAAAGGAGTTTGTCTATGAAGCCATATAAAAATGGTACTAATAATACGATATTTCTACCCAATATTGTTATTAAAAACAAAAAAGGAATGTTGAAGATAAAGACTCTGTTTATTAAATATGCAGGCCTCCAACATTTTACAATAAACTTATGCTGACCGCCGTTTCGCAGCAAATTTCGATGTATCGATATTTATTCTCGCATAAGTGTCGCACATGTTAATCTTGGAATGCTTCGTATATTTTTTTTTCTTTAATTCAGGTACATTTTCATTTATAACTTGTTTCGAGTTAAATTTTCATAATTTTCTATGTTCACTCATAGTCTATTAATTTTATTTTTGCACAGTGTTGCTATGGAACGAGCCTCGTATTGTTTGACGGCATTAAGCAAGTAAATAATTACATAAGTATGTCAAAGTCTGTATTTGTGTTGTACATACAAGCACATACATACATACATACATATATGTACATACATACATACATACATATATGTACATACATAAGTGAAAATTAAAAAATAGTTAGTAAGTGATCACTTCTATAATGCTTTTAAAATTGATTATGATTAAATTGTTTATCCAATTTATATTTTTTAATGCGTCAGTGAATTCGTGGTAGGATTTTTTTTTTATTTGAAAAGACAAGCGCCACACGTTTTTTAGTTGATTTACTTTCTTTTCTATGCGTGTTTGGTTTGGTCGGTGTTACCAAGCTCGGATTTTTTTAAATCATATCATATCATATCATATATGTATGTCTATAGGTTTATTTTGTTTACATTTATGTATGTGTGAGTCTCGTTTACAACGATTTTACAACTGCAATAGCGAGAAAATCTAGTTCAGCTGTTAATTGTGCAATTAGAAAATTTACAAAATTAAGATTAACTGGTGGAGATGTTAATATAAAATCCAGTAAAACTGGCTCGAAATTGATGCACAAAGCAAAATATATACACATGTACTAGTGTGAGAAGAAAATAGTAAAATAATTAATAAATTGAAAATTGTTACTTGACATTTGGAGATTGAAACAGTAACTGAAAGCAAAAATCATGAAGATAATATAAGATAGAATCAAAGGAGTGTTTGGGGACAAAGTTATGCAGTTTCGTTAGCATTGGTGCGGTCCAGCAAGTACCAAACAATAAAAAGGTGTGTACGTCATCTACACAATGCGAATACGGCTACTTGTGACATGTGCGGTGTCCTTTTCATCTGATGTCTTCAGTCAGCGCTTGGTTTCACTTTCCATCATATTTGCATTCGTATCCCTGACACTATTTCCTGATAAACGCTGGGCAATAAATAATTATATTCGAACTAATAATTTTCTTCAGTTTATTTAATAGTATTTTTTTTTTTCGTGGCCACACTGAGAGCAGACACACAAATATATGCATGCATGTACAAGCCCACGTATGCTTATAGTTATAACCAACCACCCAGTTGACCAAACCATAAAGCCAAAGGCAACAAAACCCTCGATTTTCTAACTCAATTTTAACTATCACTAAACATTAGTTTTAAATGTCTTCGTTATCGTCTGCTCTTCAACTTTTTCGCGTTTCTTTGTTTCCATTCCTTTAGCATATGTTTTTCTTTTAATTTCTTAAAAAAATTTGTTAAAGAGTTTAGAATTTAATGTAGCAAAAGCAGATATTTCTAAGAGCAACGGATTGTTTTTGAGATTTTCTGGCACCAAAAATGATTCAAAACCAAGACCAAGTACTAGACATTTCATTCATATACTCGTTGACGTCGCAATTCGTCTGTTTAGGCTGCCATCAACAGTTTACCACTGCTATTGACCAGCATGGCCAACTGGGAAGCCTAGTGGTGTTCAATGAGCCTGTGAGTTTGCAAAAACAATTAATATTTTTAATGCAAGGTCAGCTATTATTTGGTGCCAACACTTTTTGTTTTGTTTGTTTTGTTATTGTTTTTATTTTATTTTAAAACAAGAAGATTGTTTCTTGTTCTTTTGTTCTCTTCTCGTGCGGTCGGCCAGTCTGTCGGATGGTAATTGGGGTTTTAGTTAAAATATGCAAATAAATAATAGTTTGAAATAAATATTAGACAATAAAACAAACAATGTTTCTAAATGTTTTCAAATAAAGCCAACAATACAAAGAGATTCCTTTTAATAAAAATCTAATTTTCTAGTGAAAAACGGAAAATTTTAGTCTTTACTTTTTCGAAATTAAAAACACACGAGGCAAGTACATACATATTTAATGAGGTCTCATGTGTGTTTTTATTTTAGTTCGTTTAAAGTTCGACACCTGGGGCACCTTTCCCCAGTTACATTCCAAGCCTTGTGTCAAGTTTTGTTCGCAGCCGGTTAAGCTCATGAAAAGGTCTTTGGACTTGCAAATTCAATTATGGCTTCTTGGCCCAAGAAAATCTCTCCTGTTTTAAAGGAATCAAATAGATTTGCTGGTGCAAAACACAAGAGCCACAAACAACAAGAAACTCACTCCTACTCTGGAGTATCCCTAAAATAAAACTGATGTGTCATCTTTACAAAAATAGGGAGGGCATGCCAAAGTTATTTGCGAATGAGCAAATCCTCCGTCAATCTAAAAATAAAAGTGTTGTCAAGTGCCAACTCCTTAAACGAATGAATGCAAGCACTTTTTTATTTGCCTCAAAGACTTATACATAAATATTTTAGCTCCAAATGTTGGTCTGATCAACACAAGCTATTACTTTTGCAGTCACTAAATATGTAAGATCCATTAAATTCTTAATACAATGCATTTAATATCACGGCTACGGCTACGGCTACTGGTGAAGAGAAACAAACGAGGGAATGTAGACGTCAAGCAACACTTCCCCACAAGCGAAAACTTTCTACTCAAAAGAAGCAGACTTTTTTTACTTTTTAGTTCAGAATTTAAATCTTAATTTAACTCAAAATAGGGGGGGAAACGAAAACACTTTTCTGGGTTTTTTGTTTGTGTGGTTGGAAAGTTGCAGGAATGTTGACTCCATGCAAAAATAAAATTTTTCCACAAACAAACAACAACAACAACAACAACTAACAAAAATTAAATTAAATTTTTATATATGTATGTACATACATATGTATTATGTACAACATATCTTTAAAGAAACTCTATGTGAATAGTTTTTTATGGTCGTTGAAGCAAATGATTTGTTTTCGCGAGCAGTGAGTTGATGTGAATGTGTTTTGTGTGCAATTCATCAGGCTGTACAGCCTGTAAAAATTATTTTTCTGTTTTCAGACGGCTTGTCTTGTAAATGTTGGACGAGGCATTTAAAATATGTTGAGAGAACGCACAATGGGAAATACTTTTCAAAACCTATTTTCTATAAAGAACAAGAAATGTCACTATGGCTGAAATGATGTGAATTTGCCACTAAATTGAAATGTAAATAATAAAATATATTAAAAAAAAAATTTTTAAACAAATTATATGACAGTCTGAAACAGCAAGGGCGAAAATCTGTTATTAGGTGCTTGGGGGCAAGTTCTGTGACTGGTCCCAAAGTGTTTTGAAGATTACCAACTTATACCTATACCATTTTGTATAGACCAGACCTACATAATGCTTTGCACCCAAAACTTTAAACGCCACCACACCCAATCATTTGACTAGGCCACATTTGGGAATTGTTTCGTCTTATGAAATTATTTGAATTCGTTAAGAAACTCTATAAAGATATATTCCCTCTTATATATGTAGTTTCTCTTTTACAGGTTTGTACTTTAGTTTCTTTTTTTTTTTTTTTTAATGACTTGTAATCACTTGTGTTTGACAACAAGTAGATGAAGACATGGATTTGGTAATGCTTGTGCTAAGAACCGAAGAATTTTTTCTGTTTTTTTATATACAGCAGGCAATAAATGCTACTCTCCTGCCACCTCGTGTCATAATGATGTGTAATGACAGTTGCTATTTTTTGCCCCTGATCTTTGAAAAGAAATCCAATGGGCAACACAAAGAGCAAAATGAGATTTTCTGGTTTTTCTACAATATTTAAATTGTTACAAAAGTTTTTCTTATATTTTTGTTTCGTTTTTTCTTCATGTTCTCTTTCTTTTAGTATATTCTGTGGCGTTGCTGCATTTGTATCTATTTTACTGCCAGATTAAAGGCAGGCGATTAGTTTTGTTGCAATGTAGCAATAATGACGACAGCTGATAGAAATATAATTGCAACGGAAATGCAGCGCAATGGAAGCGAATACCACAGAAAGTACTCACCAATACATTCGGTTCAGTGGTAAACATTGATTAAGTTTTTATAAATTTCGTTAAAAAAGAAAAAAACAAAAAAGAAGAAAAAAATTATCCATTTATCCATTTTGCAACATTGTTTTTCATAATTACAATTTATGGTTTGAGGAGGCGGTGAAGAAAAATTTCTTGTAATTGGATTTTTATTTGAAAGTTTAGCTTAAGGATAACTTGAATGTATGTGGGTATAAAATGATTGAAATACGAGGGTGGCTGGAGGTCAATTACATAGCGATGTATGTATATATTGTTATAAAGTGCAAACAGTTTCCATCTACTTCATTATTATTAGCGAAAGCGCCTTTTTAAGGTCATACGCACTTTAATTATTTGCTTTTTTTTATCTGGCATAATAAATAAATACATATAAAATAATAAATAGATTGATCCACTAGTTTTTCTAGTGAGAAAATTTCTTTGCTTTGACTTATCCCCTTTGCCGAGAAACTGAACACCTCAGTTTCTCTGGACAGGATACGTACTTAGATTATAGATATCCTAGACGATGAAACAGTTTATCGCCATTAAGTAAGACCTTCTTTGAATTGAAAATATTGGCACCTCATTTGCTTCAAAGTGGTTCAATAAATCCCGTCTTATCAACTGAAACGAACTTAAGCTATAATGTTGCTTAAAACAAGTCATCATGCCAGACAAGTCGATAATATTTTAAGTACTTTTGGCGTAAATTGATTCTAGTCAGTGGGAAAATTTAATTTCAACTCTTTCTCTCTAAATTTTATAGTTGCTTGTAATAGTGTCAGTGCGCAACGATCGCCTCTATCAATTTTCAGAGTCAGAGTCGTGTCTCAACAAAATTAAACCGTCACATTTTCTTAAAAAAAAAAAAAAAAAAAAAAAAAATCGGCGCTGTCGACAATTAGAATTTTTTCTAAGAATAAGTTAAATTTGTCTTAATAAAATGGAAAAATTCAGACAAGATTTGCAAAAGGAGTTCACAAATATTAAAAATATTTTCTTAGCCTTTATTTTTTTATTTTTTTTTGTAAGAAACATTTTGAAACAAGTAACGATGGCAAGATATATCATTTGCGTAAAAAGTAAAGTAATTATGTAAGAGGCGTCGCTCCTGTTACCCTCTGGCGGCAAACAAGATTCGAAATGAAGCAAATTTAGACTTTAAAAGCGGGCTTCTTTGTCTGAAGAAATTTCTTAACGCTGTTGGGTTCGACTTTGTACAGCAACGTCATGCCTTATATCAAGTGTAAGCATCTGTGACAACAACATTGTGGCCATTATGAAGTCTGCAAAGTTCAATCAATCACTTCAGCATTGATAAGAAAAAAATCGATAATAGCTCATGTATGTGTGTATGTATGTATGTATATCATTTAATATTTATAAAACTCATATTCCATTAATAATTGCGAACTAATCAATGAAGATGTTGCCAGCAAAAGAAAAACACACACACACACACACACACACACACACACACACACACACACACAACAAAAGGAATAATAAATATGTATGTAATAGGAAAGATAATCGCGAGCAACTACTGCCACACTAAGAAAAAGAGTCACAAGTATTAGTTTAGTCTTTAGTGCAGCATTCCAGCTACAGTTTAATTAATAAACGAAAGACGACAAAAAACAACAACAAATATATTACAAAAGTCAAAGTTCGCAACCAGCACAGAAATCTTAACGAACAACAAAACTTAAGGAAAAAAGCAAGAAAAATGATGAAAATACGGTAGACACAGAAAACAAATCTTATCAAGACGAACTAATCAATGAGAGATGGGTGTGTTTCTACTAAACTGCAAGCTAATACTTGAGTAGACAAGACAACAACAATATATGTAGGTATGTACATGTACATATATACATACATACATACGCACTTGCAGACTGACGGTAAAGCTTAAGAGCAGACTAACTAAGTGACTGACTGACTGGCTGGCTGAGTGTGTGCGTGTGTGTGTGTGTGTGTGTGTGATAGAAAGAAAATAACACTAAATTGCTTATGAATAAAATCTCTAAAGTGGCAGGCAAACAAACGGTCAATGGCCATTGGCCGCATTTACAATACAGTCATACATACATACAAACATGCACTTATTGTATGTAGATTTCAGTTATCAATGAATTATATAGTTGCTGTTTGTGGAATTCAAAACTTCACTCATAAATGCCTTTAACAGGCCCATAACACCATCATCATCGTCATCATTATCCACTGAACTTAAGTGCACATTTACATGCAGCACAATTTACCACCAGCCAACGAAATTACATATATTGAACTGAACCAAAAACAACCTACTGCTGCTACCTGTTCCAATATTAAGAGCAATAATTTGTAAAAGGAGAACAAACAAAAAAAAAAAAAAACCAAAAAAACAGAAGAAAAATATTACAACCATAAAATAAAAGCAAATAATTTGTATGTGCCCTGCCTGCCTGCCGCACACTGGAACCAACAAATTGCGACAGAAAAATACCAAGGCCGCCTAAAAAGTTGTTAAGAAATTTTCTGGCTGGAGTAAGAGGGAAACGGAAAACTTGCCATCGTCAAGTTTACAAAAAAAAAAAAACAAAAAATTATGAGCACAAACAAATCCTCCCTCTGTAATCTTAAGACTTAAAAAGCCTTGACCGAGCAAAATGCTTTTGGCAAAGCAAGAGAATTTGATGAAGATATCAAGATATTTTGTCTAATAGCGGTGCCCGACATCAAGTTTGTGGTCTATTGGGGTACGGTCGCAAAACTTAAACCAACTATTTTGTTGACGTACTGGCCATAAAAATCGTCTCTCTTACTCGGTTTATTCCTTGTCGAATGAGTTTGAGAACATTTTTTAGACTTTTCGTCCGGCCTCTCCTTGTTTTATCAACTATTTCAAACATTCAAACACATTCGTATTAATGGGTTGGTGAACTGAATCAACCGGCAAAATGCGAAATTCAACTACATAAATCCTCCTCAATCAAGGTGGGATTTATAAAAATTATGACCATGATAAATATGCAATATTGACTTTGTTGTTGCCGTTGTTGTAATTGCAACAAGAAAAATTTAATTTATAAGTTAATCTTAGTTTGTTGGTTTGTTGCTGGTTGGTTGCGTACGAAAACATATGAATAATTTTTCAGGAGGGGTATGATTGTGCAGCATTTCACAAGGATAACATGATGTGTGTGTTTTTTCCATTTTTTGTTTGCGTTGAAGAGAAGACCAGGGTGTGGGTGTCATTTGTCGCTGGCGTTGCAATGACGATAATCTGGTTTGGCTTGAAGGCTGATAAGTTGCAATTTGTTAAATGGCTTACGAATGTGAATATTGTGTTTATGTTGTAGGGTGTGGTGGGGCTTCAGAAAACCCCTGATTTACTATATATGTACATTTATTAGAATATTTGGTAAAACTATGTAAGATCGTACAATGTCCTGGCAATACACTGACAACAAGGGACAATGGCCAGCAGGAGATCAATTGTCAGTTGGGATGATGATGGGTAAGAAAATCTTACAATTACATGGCCCAACTGAAACTGCCAATTCACACGGTTGTCGGATTATTATCAGATCTGTTGTTAGACATCAGCAGAAGACTTAAAGCATTCATATAGGCACTCGTATAAGGCTAAGGATTGCCAATAGAAATATTTTAATATTAATAATAATATAATTTCAACACTTTGGCCCACAAGTAATAAAACTACAATATCTTTGAATTATCCGGCCATGGCAATTGTCACTTATTTGACCAAATTGTTTGTTGTCTTACAAACAGACGATTATTTTTTCTGGCAACATTGCAAAAGACGACATTTTTAGGCATATTTTTTCAGATCTGACAACCTCTATCTATACGTAAATGGCTAAATAGAACTATTTTGCCTTTTAAAAGTGCCAAAAAAATAAAAATCAAATATTTTAAAATTCTTATAATTTGCAATTTTTTTTTTTTTTTGAAATTCTGGCGAACAAAATTATTACAAAAAATATTAATTATGGTGCGTTTTCGTCATTTGTGGTTCGTTTTTCCAAATTAATTTTCTATTTAAAAGTTTTCCAGCATTTGAAAAACCCACAAGATTCGTTTGTAAATCTTGCAAAAAAGCCTGCATTTAAAACTCCATTCATTAAGCAATTTTTTCCTTTACAGATTGTCACATTTTCTTTTTTTTCGGATATATACGAGTAAATCCATTGCGTTTTTGTTTTTGTTGTTGTCGTTGTGGGTTTTTTTTCTTTCTTCTGCATACGTTATTTATTGTTATGACAAGTTAGTCATATATATAAAATTTATAACAATATTAATAATGTCAGCGAAAGAAAGAAAATAAAAATTAAGAAAAAAAAAAACATTAAAATTGTCAAGAAACATAAATTTGCCACATGTTAAATGAATTTATATTTGCAGACAGAAGCAATTGGTATGACGGTTATGGAATGTTATTCGTTAGGGCGTAACTTTTATGTGTTTTTAGTTATATAAAATTTAGCAAGTTTCAATTTCAACTGAACTTTCCTAATTTTATACATTTTATATGATAAATGGAAAAAAACAAAAAAATAACAAAAAACATAATAACAGTCAAACCTTGGCATGACGAATATCATAAAGTTCGAATGTTTTTTAGTGCACGACTTATTCCTTGATTCTAGATACTTTAAACCATTATTTCTAAAAAATAAAAACTTTGTTATTTAGAAACCAGCCTCTTATCGGGGTTTCCTTGCAATTCTCTGGGTACTAAAAATTTGGCCTAAATTTATATTGATGGGATCTATTCTTACATCAGCTGCCTCGTTAAACTGATCACAATTGCAAAGAAAACTACAGTTCTTTTTTATGGAAATACTGAGTTGAATAAATTAGCAACGCCGGGCAGTCAATAGTTTGGAGTTCAGTCAGCTTTAAGCCCTACATCTTTGGTCAAATTATTTTCTTTAAATATATTGTACATTGAGATTTATTTTGGAACTCCTTTACCAAAATTTTATGGACGATAAAGTTTTTCGCTGCAGTTTTTCGACCAAAACTTCACACAGTTCGCGTCGCTTGGTACGAAGTAGAATTGAAGAGCTTTTGCAAAAATCTACTCACACGTTAAATATCATTTTGTAAGGGAAATATTATCAAAATCTACCAGATTTGGCATGAAATCTCTTATGGATTGGCATTCGATTTGGTGAATATTATGCTATTAGGAAAAAAGTTTGCCATGTTTTTTTGTTCATCGACGATTTGGAGACTCTATTGACAAATGATCAACTTGTGGTTCAAGTTTGATGATTGATCGTTTGTTATTTAAGGTCTCAGTAGATAAAGGAAAACTTTACTCGTTCATTAAACTCGTTGAGCTGAATGTTCAGCATAACGTGATTTGTCTGTATATTTTTATGGTCATACATATGTACATACTCATCTGCATTAATTGAGCATTAACCAATTTTGACAAATGATTTTACATATCTTTATTTTTAATCAAAATACTTCTGGCCGGCTGCACATACGCGAATGTCTGTTTGCAATGAATGAATTTAAATAAAACTTTTGTTTAAATTACTTATAAAACCAAATACATACATATAAAATATTCAATATTCATTTACAAAACAAAATTATACATTCAGACAATTTCCGCAAAGTGATTTGATATGCCACAAAAGAGCTTCTGAACACAAATCTTATTTGATGTTGGCGATTTCAAAACCGATTAGTTAAACCGCAATAAATATGAAATCACTTTTTTTAGTTTTGCTTGAAAATTTTTCTTTTTACAAAATAAAATGATTCAAATTAATAAACACAAAATTAGAAATAACGAATGGAGATAATTTGGGAACTTTTTTTTTTTAATTGTTGAAATAGTTATTTGCTTTTTAAATTTCTTTTATGATTTTTCTTTAAACTTTTATAAGTCAGCTGTTCAAATACAAGAGTTTATTTGAAGTTTTGAATTTGTGGAAATTACATACATGTAAGTATGTATGTAGATGCTTGGGTCAATTTTAGATTAGTAAAAAATATATATGAATAAAAAAACGTGTAAAAATTCAACGTAAAAACTAATTTTACAGAGAAAAAAAGAGATCATCTTAATAATATAGACTTAACGACGAATGCCTAAACTAAATCTTTTAGATCAATTTGGGAGCCTGCAATCAGATCAGCTTTCTATGGCGAACTTGTGCTTTTGTCGTACTCGCACTCTTGAAAAATGTTGGATACTTTTTCTAAGATCGCTGTTAAGAATTTGATAAATAATTTAGGAGTAGATGAGCTGGTACACAGCCCCCTATTGTTAGGCGGATTGCTTTAGACGAAGCCTTGTAGTCCCTGACCGGCCGAGTGAAACATTATCGAAAACTATAATTTAAACAACACTTCCACTAATTGCAAAAAAGTTAATAATACTGTTGAACTTTTCACAAGGGCTGGATTTTGGTTCTGTATTCTTGTCAGATACATTCAGGTGCATGTATTAAAATCCAACGACCCTCCACTTCACCGTATTAAAGATTATTAAAGAGCCAAATTGTTGTTGATAATTGCGGTCTTTTAAATGAGCAGGAATTATTTGTATATTAAAAACAGTAACAACAAATGTAGCGGCTGGAATGCGAACGGTGGCAGTGTTCGAAAACTGTTGTTTTCTTTTTGATAAAGTTCAAATCAACCCGTAAACGACCGAAGGCGTGACTTGCCGTCGAACGCAAACACGTCATTGTGATTTTGAAACTTCAAGTGTTTTCAATTCACATGATTTTCAGAAAATTTCCGATAAAACGATCTTATTACATAATTTCGAATTAGAATACAATTTTTGAAGCAAACATTATTTGCTGAACGTACAACATGTTAAAAAAAAATTAATTTAAATAAAAAAAAACCTACCAACTCACAGTTTCCACACTTGATTTTTAAAATTTATTTATCAAATCGACATTGACTTTGAAATGAATGGAAAAAAAAACAACAACTACTATTAGAAAAAATACTATATATGTACATATTTAAGTACAATATTCAGTGTTGAATTAAATAATACATAAAAAAAAAATTTGCAATTAAATTGATAAAAAAAAAGATAAGATCAACAAGAGTTTCGGCGCGTTTGCAAACGAAGGTAAAGCCAACCAACAGGCAGGTCTTTGCGGAACGCCTTAAAAGTATGACAACCGTAAAGCGGCTTCATGAAATGCAAAAGGAAGTTAAAAACAAACAGTAAAACGGCAAAAAGAAGGAAACAGAAATTCAAACAATAATTTTTTTTTTTTTTTTGTATTAAAATGAATCATTTCACTAGAAATATTTAATATTTTAATTATTAAAAAGTAGATGGATAAACAAATGAACGTCCGTCTACACATACACATTAGACTCTATGTGAATGTCTGCTGAGTTTAATTATTTTTTGCAATAGAAGCGAAATGGTTAAAATAGATCCGAAAAACGAGGTTAGTACCAAAATTATTGTTATATTTTTCGCATTTTGATAAACGCGATGAGATTTAGCTTGGCCGCAATGTAAGACAAAACTTTAACACCACATCGTTGGTGTATCTCGTTTTTCTTAAAGTGTATCACAATTCTATCTCATTTCCGGACATTTTCATTTAGCAATAAAATTAATAAAATATCTTTGTATTTCAGATAAGATTGATTGAGAATTAAAAATGAATATAAAAAGTTTGGAATTTTCTAAAAATCTTCCAAAAGTGGCAAATTTTATTTCCAACTCTTCTAACAATATATTGAAAGGGGACATACAAAAAACCTGCTCATAATAATATCAAAATTTCCCCGCAAGATTTTAGGTTATGGGAAATTTTTCTTTTTGGGAATTATTATGCGTTATTTTGTATACAAAAAATAATTTAATTGTTTAAAAATATAATTATGCAAATTAAAAGATGAAAACAAATTTTATATCAGAGAACTGTAAAAGCATCTTCATCTTGCAAATATCCCCCCCTTTTCTGAGAATTTTTTGTTTATTTCAATACAAATTTAAAATAAGTGAAAAAGTTTTTAAGGCGGCAAAATCTTCCAGAAATCGTAATAAATTTTCAAGGTAAATGAAAATCTTGAAAAACATAATAACAGTTTTTAGGTTTATAATATTTAATCAAATTGGAAAAATCCACCGAGTTAAAAAGTTGCCTTTATGGGAAATTGTTAGGCTGTCCAAATTTAAATAAAATTCTTTTTATGTTGCCATTTTCTTTAAATCGTGCCTGAGGATACATTGATGGCTACTAATTTTAAAAATATCCCTTTCGGGAAATTGAAAAATGTCAAAAATTGAATGAATAAAAAGTCGACTTCTTTTGTTCCTAATTACAAAAATAGCCTCCTCAAAAAAACGCAACAAACTTGAAATGTTGAAGAATATTTTAAATAACTTTTTAGCATTTCATTTCGATATACGTATATTTTTTTTCTGATTTTTGTAGAGCAGCAATGCATGGCGACCTGCCTGATCTGCTCTCGTCTAATTTTGCTTAACTCTAACGATTGTATCGAGTTGCTAGTTTTCGGCTAAAAGTTTCACAGTTTTGAAACTGCACATGCGAAAATTTTTAAAGCTTGAGTTTGAAATTAAACAAATATAAATTACAGCACACAAAAAAAAGAAATACGTACGTATGTATGTATGTGTGTACATACATACATATGTGGAAAAAAAAATGCGCGTGTTGGTACTTAATAAAAGCCCAGACCCAACCAAATGGCACAACAGAAACAAAAACACCGTCAGCGTGTGTGTGAGTTTGTGTTAGAAATGATTAAACTTTTTTTTTTGTTAATTTTTTGCAAACTTTAAAATAGCTAAATATAATCCATCCAAACTGAATGCTAATTGTTGTTGTTTTATCTATTCTTCCTCTCCTTTAGTTTCTTTTTTGCAATTGCTTTTTTTTTTATAAAATGTTGTACAAGACAAGCAAAAAAAAAAAAGCTGCAGTATTAAAAAATTTCATTTATGTTGAAATTTTGGTTAGTGAGTTTTTAAGGGGGGTTTGAAGAGCAGAGTTTAGCAAAATATTAGGGAGGATCGGATGGCTGAATTTTAATAAAGGCGTGGCGCGAAGGGATCAGCGTAGGAGGGGATATACATATGAGTATTTAAATCAAAAAAAAAACAGTGATATCTTTCTTAAAGTTTAAGGGAAAATTTAATTTTGAATAAAGTAAAATCACGGCATCGCTTTAATGATTCATAAAGAAATCTAAGCTCAGCTGGATTTCATGAAATAATGGAAAAATTTACAAATTTCTTTTTTTGTTTTCAAATAAAATACAATTGAAACTTTCTTCGATCTAAAAAACGGGGGAAAAAAAACAAGAAAAAATTTTCAAACAACAACGGAAAAAAATTAAAATTTGAGAGAAAAAAAACCAAAGTAACTTCAACGATCTCCAGACACAAACAAACATGCCGCTAGAAAAAATGTTTAATGATTTTGTTTGTTGGTTTGTTTGTTGGTTTTTCCGAACGTTTGTGGAAAACTATACCGCCTTTTGCAGGCAGTCAGCAAAAGACAGTCTTGAAAAACTAATGCCGTATTAAACAAAAGTAGGTGTTGATGAATCATAAGGCGATCGATCTGACAAGCAACTCAACCAAACAACAACAAACAAACACAAACGAGAAAATGGATTGTTTTGTCTTCTAAATTGGCAAGACAAGGCGGCTTGTTGTTGATTTTAACTGGTTTGCTTTTCATTTAAGCTGTAAATTTTTAGCAAAGAAAAACGAAGAAAATATTAACACAGCAGAGCAGACAAAACAAAATTAATAATAATGAAAACCATTTACAAATTATTACCATTCAAATAATGCACCACAAAGACACAATGACACATTCAGGCAGACAGACGCGAATTAAAGTTGCCATCACAAAACCGGACAACCGGCAGGTCGGCAGGCCGGCTGAAGCCAAAGCTAAACGATGTGACTAACCAACAACCTCCAGCGGAATAGAAGGCTACAACAAACAACAAACAGACGACCACAAAACACCAGCCAGTTGACTATGAAAACTTTTGCAAGCAAATATTTGCACGCAAAATACTATTTATAAGTATTAAGCATTGAAAATCCAAATTATTTATTTGCAAGAAATAATTGAATAAATCCAACAACACAGACAGCCACAATATTTCCATTATTTCTTTATGTATTTAAGAAAGCAGATATAATTGAAATAAATCATGCGGGGGGAGGCAGGGGAGGATAACGAAACTGCTTTCTCACAACTTTTGCAGATTGCAGTTCCTACATTGCAAAGCCTTAATCCAAAAAAGAGTTGGCGGCTGAGCACCAAGTTGCTAATATCTGATATATTAACAAAACATATATTATATCGATGGCTTGAAGGAACATAAATGTCTGGGGGCTTCAAAAGCATCTCTTAAATAATTGTTTAATTTTGTCCAAAATCCATTATACAGTTTTTAACAATTTTTTCAAAAATTTCCCTTTGGGAACTGTCACATTTTACCATTTTTGCATTCAAATAATGTTTGGATTATATAGAAAAAACCAAAAAAAATTTTAGTTCGGGCAGCTGGATTATGAAGATTTTCACTGTAATGAAAATCTCGCTTGGATATTCACATTCCATTTTTTAAAGTAACCCAGTTCTAGGCTCATTCAGCAACTGCCACATTCAGGTAGCCATTTCTAGATGCATTAAATATCTTTTTTATGCACTAGAAAACACTAATTTCATTTCAGAGAAAGTCAACGCCACTCTTTTCCTATATTATAAAGTGTCACGGTACGAGCGATAAAATGTCTGAGAAGAGAACAAAAGAGGGTAAGAGCACAAGAAGAGAATTCAGGTTGGCCGGCTTGCCTTTGAAGGTGCACAGAATAACACACACATTTTGGAAATTGCTTCTCAGGAAGTAACCCTTGTGGCGGAGGAAGGGAAAAAAAGGGGACGCCACGCCAATATCCTCTGTGTAACACCTCCGCACTAGTACAAATGTATAAAGTTTTTCAAAGCAGAGGATTATTTCCTTATTCGAAGAAATTCTTAAGAGTTAAAATTATTTTATTTTTTATTTAAATTGTTTTATTATTGATAAAATTCGAAATACTAAAGCGGCTGGCTGATGCTGGACGGACATGAATTACGATAAAATACTACTTTGACAACCGTAATACGATGGCGGTTCTTTATACAACAACAGCGGAGCCAATCTCACACTATTCGGGCAGAGATGTTAAAGTGTTCATTATAGAGCTTTAGGCTGAACTTTAAAAATGTTGCTACCGGTTGAAGATTTGCATACATAGAGTTTCATTGCCGCACAAAAGATGCGCATCACATTTGTCATTTTTGCGCTTAATTTGGGTCAGTATTAAGACATATTTCTTTATTTTTTCCTTTTTTTTTTTTTGAAGGTAAGAAAATAGCTTTTAAAGACTCTTATTTACATACATTTCATATTATTTGCGAATGTTTGCAAAATTTTAATGCCGTGTTGGAGTTCGCTTCTATAGCTTCGTCTGCAAACAAATCAAATTAAATATTTGTACATTTAAATGAATCTAAAATATGTTTTTTGTATTTTTTTTTTGTATTGTCATTATCGTATGGTTCAATTAGGCGGCAGCTGCTCCACCCATTCATACACTTGAAGAAGAAGAGCTAAATGCGCAGTTAAGAAAAGAAATTTAAAATTGCTCTTGAGTAATTTATTCTTCTTATTTCGTTTTCCGTTTTCTTTTTTCTATTATTTTGTTTGATTAGATTTAGTAAAATATTTGTTTTTTTTTTCGATTCCAAGTTTAATCGAAGGCAAGTTTTTCATGTGGAATTTAGAAATGTTGAGTGGAATGAAAACGTCAACTTACCTTTCAGTCTCTGTTTCCGTATTTTGTTGTAGTTGCTGTTGCGTTGTTTGCAATTGTGATGATGTGGTTGGTTGCTGGGGTTGTTGCGGTGGTTGCATTTGTTGTTGCTGCTGCTGCTGCTGTTGCTGGCTTTGTAAAACTGTTTGATTATCAATATTAGTAGATGTGTTGTTGCTGCCGGCAGCATTTGCAGCAGCAGTAGTTAAGGGTATAATTGAAGCTGTCGTAATGGGGTTTAAATTAACTGTACTATTGCTACTATTGGCACTAACACTTGTTGGAGCATTACCATCAATTGGTAATTGTGGCTTTTGTTGTTGTTGTTGCTGTTGCTGCTGCTGCTGATAGGGAGATGGAGCGTTAGCTACAACTGCAGCAGAAGGTTGCATTATAATGTTGCTTGCAGCAGCTAAAGTGTTGGTTGAAGTGGTTTGCTGTTGCTGCTGCTGTTGTTGTTGTTGCTGCTGCTGAGCTTGCAATGTAGCTAGTAGAGCGGAATTGTCCAGCATGGAGGCTGGAGCGGATTGCTGTTGTTGCAGTTGATGTTGCTGCTGTTGCTGTTGTTGATGTTGGATATCATAACTTGTCATTTGAGTCAGAATGGGCATTGTTTGTCCTGGTGCTAGAGGCGGTTGCTGTTGCTGCAACTGCTGGAATTGTGGTGGAAGTTGTTGTTGTTGTGGTTGCTGCTGCGCAGCTTGGGCATGACTTTGCTGCTGCTGTTGCAGTTGCTGAATATTTGCTACAGCTGCTGCATTTTGCATATTAGCCACTCCATCAGTTTGTGACGTTTGCTGTTGCAGCTGTTGGGGAGGAATCTGTTGCATTTGTTGCTGATGTTGCTGTGGAATCTGTTGCTGCGTAGTTATTTGCGTATTCTGAGGCTGTTGTGGCTGCTGCTGCTGCTGCTGTATTGGTTGTCCGCTTTCCTGCATCTGCGGTGATTGTTGAGGTGGTGTTTGCTGTGGTGTAGCTTGGAAACCAGCGGTCACAAAATTTGGTGGTACTTGCATTTGCTGTGGAGCAGGGGACATAGGCTGCTGTTGTTGTTGTTGTTGTGCCGCTTCCACGTTATAACCCAAATTCTGTGTCTGCTGTTGCGACTCAATCACCATTTGCTGTTGCTGCGGTTGAGTTTGTTGCTGCACGGGCACATTGTTGTTATCCGTAGCAATTGTTATATTTCCATTTTGCATATTTATATTGCCGGGCAACGTGGCGGCATGTTGTTGTTGCTGCTGTTGAATGGCCACCTGCTGCGGTTGAGGTATGGATACCTGCGGTTGCTGCTGCATGGCATCGAAATTGACTGGCTGTGATTGCCCCGGCATATATACTCCGCCGGCAACAGCAGCTGCCTTCTCAGAGGCAGCAATTGCTTCTTCTTGTTTCTTTAACTCCTCCAAAGACTTTTTAAGTTTTTGAGCTGCAACAGTAGCATAGTCCATAGGTACCACCTCCGGTGGAGCTGGAGCAGGGATTGTCATTTGGGGTGTCGCATTAGCATTTAGTTCTTGGGGTGGTGTTTGATATTGCGGCTCCTGCTGCATTATCTGGGTTGTTTGTTCTTTACCTTCGGAATTTTCCACAAACTGTTGCATGCCATGAACAACTGTAGCCGGGGCAGTGGCAATGCCACCGGCACCTTGATTACTTGTTGCATCTGGGAAATTCCAATTGCCATCAGCGTTTGGCGCAGAAGAAGGTTCTATATGATTTTCCAATGCAGATGCTGCTCCTGGTCCCAATATCATACTTTGCGTGGTTTTTGGAGCCTGCTCGCCATTATCAACTCCAGCTCCAGCCTCAGTCTTTTCATTATTGTTGCCTGCTTGGCCACCGGTACCATCTTCTTTGCCCGAAACACTTGAATGATCTAGATAGTCCATACAAACCCAACGACCACGACGAAATGGTTCAGTGGATTCTATTTTAACCACCTTAAAACGTTCGCTGCGGTGCTGGGCTGAGTCTTTTAAGTCCTCCTTTTTTATGCCACTACCGCTGGGCACAACATTTATGAAATTCTCCCCAACATTAACCTGAACGTTGGAGATGTCCTGAGCTCCTAAAGTGGCCACAACTAAACCATACTGCGAACTGGTGGGTATGACCGGAGCAGTACTGCTTAAAGCATCGTCCTGGTGATAGTAAATCTCCTCCTTCGAAAAGGTGTCCTCTGACATGGAAGGTGTTTCATTCTCCAAATCTGTGATACGACTATTGTCGTCGGTGTGAGATTCGTCGAGGTCATCAGCCGACTCTTCCTCTCCATTGTCAGTAGCTACCGGAGCTTTGGGATGGCCAACCGTAACAGAAGTAATTTGAAACGATGAAGTAGTCTTTGGTTTACGCACCCCGACGCCAGAAACATGGCCATGACCATGACCATGACTCTGAATATGACCGTGACTGTGATGAGTGCGTGAAGCATGAGAGCTGCCAGCTGCAACTGAAGCAATGCTGTTGTTATTATTTGGCGATGTGGCCTTCGAAGAAGCCGATGATGACTTGGACGTAGTAGATTTGCTATGACTTGCAATGGTGCTAGTCGATTTTGGTGCAACCGAAGCTGAACTTGAGCTATTATTAGTCAAATTTGAGTGAATGCTGCTATTGCTGGTAGCATTCGATAGAGTATCGCCGCCGCCACCGGCGGCAGCTGAATTGCCACCACCCACCGGCTGTATCGCATTTAGACGAAGACTTTCGCTTGTGGTACGATGTATGGCTGTCGAATTACTATTGTTAACGTTTGAGGGTGATGAGTTGTTTTGATGATGGTGGTGGGGGTGATGATGGTGGTTTGTCATACTGTTGTGTTGATAGTGATGGTGATGATGTTGCTGCTGCGGTTGCTGTTGCTGTTGTTGGTGATGTTTATCCGTTGTAGTGGTTGAATTCTTTTCGCCACTGCCAGTTGTGCTACCAGTCAGCGAATTCATTTTTGTCAGAGCTGGCTTCTTGATCGACGTGGTGCTGGCGGGTCTCACCGGCACACTAGTAGTCTGTATGGTATTACGTCGTATAGCCTTGATTTTGGTATTCACTTGGCGATCGATCATACTGCGTTCCTGCTGTTGTTGAGTGTGTGTCTGGGTTTGTTGCTGGTTTTGATTTGTTTGTTGCTGATGGTGATTGGCAATTACTATGGTTTGTGGTTCGTCAGGCGATGAGGCTGAATTATTTTCGTTTGGTGGCGTAGAAGGTGATGTTAGAGCCGACGACAGCTCTTCAGAATTTTGCAAAGACAATGTCTGTGAATTATCGTTGTGTGAATGGTGTTGTTGATGCTGTTGCTGTTGCTGCTGCTGCTGTTGTTGTTGGTGATTGTGATGGGGATGCGTTTGATGTTGTGTTGATTGTTGACCGGAATCTTCTGCGGCAGTTTGATTCTCGGCCATAATCGGGTTTTTCAGCGTGCGCAACGTTTTCAGCAGCAAATCCAGGGTCGCGGTTTTTATTTTTAACTGTAACCCGAAATTTAGATTTGGAACAAAACTCAAAAGATATGTAATCGTTTGCGAAACAAAACTTTAGAAAAAAAAATATGTTGAGGGGGTGGAAGAGATTTATTTTTAGCTTTTTTTTTTTTGTTGACTTTGTGGCACTGACGACGATCGCTTTTCCAGTTTCAAACTACTTTTGCTATTAACTTAACAAAAGTAATGTGCAGTGTTCTTAAATAAAAGCTTCTAGTGTGAGAAAGACTGAGAGATTGGCTGATAGTTTTATTAAATGGCGGTTTGGCTGGGTTGTTCGAAGCGTACGTTTGATCAATCTCTCCTCGTTCATGTGCAGCACTCTCTCCGTCTCAGCGCAAAATTATCTTTTTTGCAAGCAATTGTTGTGTAGATGAGGTTAAGCAAACACACAAAATAAGTCAAAAATAAATTAGATTTAATTGAATTTGATCAACACACTAAAGAACTGATGGAAGTATGTAGTATGTATGTATGTAGGTATGGGCATGCATGAACGTCAGTTTTTATTTTTATTATTGTTATTATGATTATTACTGTTATTATTCACTCAAAATAAAACCATCATAAAGTTACAATAAACACAATTAACTTAAACGACGGCAACAACGATGGCGATAACGACAGCGACGAATGCGTCAAGGGTAACGGTAACTGTAACGGCAACGATATTAACGGTGACGAATCGAATGTTCTTTGCACGGTTTCTGCTTTACAAAACAAACAAAGCTGTAACAGAGGCCCAGGCGAACACGTTCTTGAATAATGTTCTACGCTCAGAAACGCGACTTTGCTATAAACAGTGTAACGTTTCACTAGGCGACAATATTTTTGATACATATTATTGTGTTTAACGCGGCTGGAGGGCAACGTTTCTTAGTGATGGCATAGCCCGATCGTAAATGGCACGACTGCATTACCGTTACTCTGTTGAAGTGTTAGGAAATTGTAAAATTTGTCTTCTTTTTTTTTCTGTTGAACTAATGCTTCTTCTGAGGTCAAATGTGTCTTGATCTCTTGCAGCTATCTCTCTCTCTCTCTCTTTCTCTGCGTGTCTCTCTTTTTTCTTTTGAATTTCCGTTTGTTTTGGTTACTGTTAAATTGCCAGACTATTACAGAGAAGAACGGTTGTGGTGAATTGGTTGGGGGTGGAATTTTTATCTACTATTTTCAAATAATGTTCTTGCTTGCTGTTAAATATGTATGTAGTATGTTGAGTTTGTTGTTGTTGTTGGCTTGTCGTTGTTGTGATAAATTGCTAATGGCTGGTTTAAAGATGTGTGCAGTTTCTTTTTCCCTTCAATAGTGATGACAATAATGATGATTCCATAAAAAATTATTTTTTTAATTTAATAAAAATTTAAATTTTTGAATTTAAACTAAGTTCTAGCCTTTATCAAAGCCACATTTTTGTTTATGGTTTAAATTTATAACTTGTAGGTGTATTGAGGTTTTAGGGGGTGTTTTATGAATTTTATTTATTATTTTTATTTAATTAATTGATGTAAATTCAATTTTTCTTTACTTAAATTCTACTAGTTTGACTTTATTACAATCTTTTGCCAAATTAATGATTTAAATTCGATTTATAACAATATTTAAAACTGAAAAACACTCCGTCACACTTTCAATTCAAAAAACTTATTAGCAAAAGTATAAATTACAACAGTAGAGCGGCGAGGAAGTAAAGAAGAAAAACGTTAAGAAAACTTAAATTTAATTATTTTTTAATTAAACTGATGTAAAATAAACTCTAAAACAAATTAAAAAGAATTTGGGCAATAATATTAATCACTTGAAATTTTTTTCAAAACATTTTTACACTCCCGATGATTAAATTCAAAAACAAATTTTGTTATTTCATTTATAAAAAAAATCACTACAAATATTTGTTGTTTTTTTTTTTATTGACTTGTTTGTTTTTTTTTTAGCGAAAAAGTAAAAAGATTCCGTTTAATTTTTGCATAAAGTTGAAACTGTAAAGAAAGAAGCAGAAAAGAAAAATAAAATTAAATTTGAAATTATTTATCTATTTAAAGAGTATTTGTCAAAACTGAATCCAGTTTCAAAAAAAAAAAAAAAAAGAGCACTTGATATATGTACATACATACATACATACACGTATGTATGTACATATTTAATTCAATTTGCGTTTTTAAATTTGTGCAATATGTTGGTAAGAATGTGGAGAGCGCGTGTGTGCGTTTTAAAGATCGTTTTGGAAATTCACTTGGCTCAATGATTGGTAGTTCGGGATTTTTGTTTCTGAATTCACACAAGGTTGGTTGGGTGTGAAACAGGGATCGTAACAATTAAAGTTTTTAAAGCAGATAACAGTTATGTATTTAAAAATTGTATTTGATCACTTTTTGCTTTGGATTATTTTAAGTCTAAGTATTTATTTATATTTTATATTCTTCACAAGCAGCCATAACGGATATACAGATTTAAATGTATATACTATTGTACGTCTTTCGTTTTATTTCTTTCTATGTATTTCTTTTGAGCTTTAATATAAAATTTTATTCTGAATTTGCAGCCCATTTTGGGACATCACGCTGTCATAACAAAACAATAAAAGATGTATTTTACATTCTTGATAAATGGTTTTTGCTAACGAAAAATTTAAATTTGTTTAACTTTTAGCTAATTTCAACGGGAAATGCCTTAAGGCATTTGTCAAATCCAATTTTAAGAATTTACTGGCATATTTGAACACAATATGCAACTTTAACTGGTGGCTCTAAAAGGCGACACCACATACTTTCATGATTGTAGAAGCAAACTGTGTGTTGTAAAATTACAGAACTTCAGTTGAAATTCCATGACCTGGACTATATAGTATAAGTGGAGCAGCAATGGATTTTTATTTAAAAACTTTCTAGCTTCAAGATTGCATCGAAATTTTCTTATCCGTTTAAATGGTGTCATGGTGTCATGCAGCTGAAATTTATAATTTTACACAATTCAGACTCATTTTCGCTAAAGGCATGGCTTATGGTAGGTTTACTTTATGACCTACCGGCAAAGGTCTAGCGTTAAATGTTTGCGCTATGAAATCATTGTTTTAGGATGTTTAATGTGTCACGTGGCGACCGCATGTCATTCAACGCCATATACATACATAATCCAATTAAGACTCTAAGCAAGTTTTAATCATGCAGCTGCTTGAACTATTAGACGCGATCCAAAATTTCTAAAGAAACGCCCATTTTTTTGTTTGTTTGTGAAAGAAAATAAAAATTTCAAACTTTGGGCATTTCTAGGGCATTCAGATAAGTTTCGACTTCGTAGTCATTTTGGATCCCTGATTTGAAGCCATATTTTTGGCAGCTAATATTTGCCTTTCTTCAGTTTTTGTTTTCAGTCTCAATATTATTTAGTTATACAAATATTTTACTAATAAATATTTGCTTTGGTAAAATCAATATCAACAGTTGTTTAAACTTTAACTGAATTTTTTCTGCAATTATTTTGAAACTCCCACATTATAAAACTTGTGCAATTTTTTTTTAAATGCAGTTTTTATAAATGTGTCAATTACCAAAAATAAACAATTAACAGCAAACGTTTGTTGATTTTAAAGCTTCAGAATTTCCGCTAAGATTGTAAAAATTTCGCTTGTTGTTGGTAAATCTTTTTGTTGTCGTTTTTGTCACTTTTTTTGATGACAAATCTTATCAGTTTTTGGAATAAATAAACACAAGTTACGCACGTAAAAACATTTAATGAGACTTTAGACGAGGCTGAATTCATTTCTTTTGGAGAACCACTTGTTTTGTTTCAGTTCTGCCCTCCGTAATAGATATACGAGAAAAATTTATTCTGCTCAATGAGTATTTAAGGGTAAAAGTAGAATAATACTTGACGCCAAAATATTTTTTTTAAAACATATAGCAAATTGACGTAAAAATGTTATCAAAATTAAACAAAAGTAGCTGTTGATAATAAGAAAAATTTAAAGATTTTCCTAAATTTGTCTAATTAATTTCATTAATTTTCGCAAATTCGGGTCACAAACAATATAAATAACTTTAAAACATAATTATTTAAATCCAATTTTTTTTGGGGGATGCCAATTGTTTGTTGACAAACTGTAATATACTTTTTGCTGCATACTGTGCTTCCCGACTAACATTATCGTTGTCACGTAACAATTTCAGTCATTATGTTGTTCCCTTCTCTGCAGGAGGGTTGCAGAATTAAAATTGTTCTTTTTTGTGCTGCTTTTAAACGCATACAGTCACGTGCGCATGGATTGCGTTTTTCCAAAAATACATGTTAATTACATATTAAATTGTTTAGTAAACTTTTTATCAAAAAAAAAAAAAAAAATGCAAAAACACTTCTACAGGAAACGTAAAGTAACTTTTCGGGTATGAATTAAAAGCTGAGTATTACACTCTTTCGCTATCGTTTGCATTAATAATTAATTAATCATTTCAGTTAAATGTTTATTAAAAAAATATGGATAGAATTGTTAAAAAAAGGTGTCTACTACATTTTTAACTCTTAAAGAAAAATACATACAATATTATTCAATTGAATTTTGTTTTCTTTATAGAAAAAGAGTCGAAAGCTGGCATTAAAATGCTTTGGAAGGAAATAGTAAGTTCTTTAAAAACATGAAAGTATTCCGTCACTTGTGCGAGTCGTAGTGGCGGAAAAAACTAAAATTTCTCAAAAACTTCAAATATCACATGAAGAACAATATGATAACAAAAAGCTTTAAATGGGTTTTCTTCTGCAGGGTCAAACATCTACATATATTAATTTAAAACTAAGCACTTCTTAATCAAATTAAGAAGAAACGACAAATCAATAATTCCACAAGAGATATTTGATACCTATAAAAAAAAATTATGTACTAAAAATGCAAAATTCCTATAAACAAAACTTTTGATGCCAAGAAGAGCATTAACATTGATTGCAGTAAATTTTTAAATCATTCAAATAAATATTCTTTCATGTTACAACTTTATACATACAATTGTTTAGATAGCAAAATTTTATATAATCAAATTGGTCGGCAATTTTGTATTTGGAATTTTTTTTTATCTTCTATAAAAATTTGTGCAATTTTCAGACATGAAAACAGACCAGCAGCACATCCGACCAACAGGAAAAAAAGGTACATATGTAAAGGAAAAAAAAAAAGAGAGAAAAACGAGATGCTAACAAAAGGTATAGCGAAATGCACAAAAAAGAAAATGAAGGAAAAGTAAAACAACAGGAACAACCAGAAAGAATGAATCAACACTTTTGGGTGGAAAAATGTTTGTTTTAAACCTTAAGAAATTTTAAATAGGATTTCAAATAAAACAACAATGTAGTGAATATTTAAAAAAATAAGCAATTAAATTGCGTTCACTGAAATATTTATTAAGATTACAAACAGGAAATGTTTATCAAGTTTTTTTTTTGTTTGAAGATATTAAAGTTGTAAACAAATTTGTTCGTTAAATTATTTTTTAACAATATAGTTGTACAGACATACATACATATACTTGTGTCTATATGTAAATGCACTCGTAATATATATTTATTTCTGTTACAGAAACAAACAAAATATATATTAAAATATTGTTAAAATATTAACACAAAAAAATTAAGTAGTCATTTCGGCAAATGAAGAAAAACAGAATGACATTTCAAGCAGAGCAGTAACTGCTTTCAGTTAAAACAACAACAACAACAACAACGTTTTTGGTATAACAAAACTCACAAGAAATATAAAACCAAAAACAAAGAGGAGAACAAATAATAAAATGCAAATTTGCGAATGAATTCCCAAAGAGGGGCCGTGTCGTGCAGTGCCGACACTTAATGGGGAGACAAATATTTGTAAATTTTGTTAAAAAAAATATTAACATTTTGGCACAATTTTAACCAAATAGCATAACATTTTCTTTTAATATAAAAATCAAAATTTGTCTGTTCTTCAAAAGAGAAGAAAATAAACTTCGTTTTTAGGATTTTAATTTCTCAACATAAATACAAAGTCCATTTAACGAAAAAGAAGAAAAAAAATTATACAGCTGGTTTGATGCAAAAAAAGAAGAAGAACTAAGAAACGAAAGAGAAAACGATAGTTAACCATTCATTGCTGCTCAACAAAAAAAAAAAAAAGAAAAAACGAAGTTATTTCTTCACAAGTGTTGTTAACTACAGAAAATTAAAATACAGCTGGCGAATAACAAATTTCGGTAAACTTCCGAAGTCGGTGTTGGAACACATAGAAGTATCTTACATTTAAAACTTTAACTCAAGGAAAATATCCAGTTCCACAACGCCTTTATAATCGTACACAATATTTAAAAATCGTCTTCTTTAGGGTAAAAGCATCAGTAGTCGATAGTTTAAATGTTTTAGTGTTGCTGAATTTTATTACTAAGAAAAAGGTGCAGATTTAAACTAAATTAACTGGCTTTCAGCATATTTAGGGAATAGTGCGTCTGTAGTCGGCGCTCTCTAGCTTTTATGAATATAGTTTTGTACGAAAATAAAAACTGAAAATGGAAAACTAATGCAATTCTAAGACATCATGAGTAATATTGATATTAAGTCTTTGGCAAATACAGAGAATTTGGACAGTCATAGTTGCCGCATTTCTATTATTTTCTCAGTTTCTATCGAATTTGATAGGATATTGTTTTGTATAGATCGCTGGGTATTTTAGACTGATAGAAATACACACACCGCATGTGCAGTTTATAACTTAGGGTACATAGAGTTTTATACTTTTACTCGTATATGGTAACGAACTATAAAGATCTGGACAACTATAGTGTAGTTTAAAATATTGTTGGATAAATTAAAATTAAAAAAACAGAAAGAATGGCTTTTCCAAGACCAGCATGCGAAATTGAAAAAAGAGTTATTGTAGATTTTCTTAGAGGAAAGAAGTTAAATTATTCCGTTCACTTTGTCATCGTCGGCTGTGTTGCAACAGATATGCCTATAATAGAAAAATTTCATACTTTTTGGCTCATTCACGACAATTTCTTTTAATTCTAATCATTTCCAAACGTACAGTGCGTCGAAGCACAATTGCAGTACATTAAAATTGACATCAAATTACTCATTATATTAGTATACATAAGAAGAACAAATCTTTTATTGTATTAACGTTAGCCTATGAATTAATTTTGCAACGCAGTGTAACGTCTTTTATATCAACTGTCTCTAAATATCAATCCATACTCCATAATATGTCCATAGTTCGCAAGCCGCTAGACATTAGGAAAAATGAATAGCATCGATATGGCAAGCGAGTAGATAGCAATAATTTTATTAGAAGATTGAGAACTTTTTCCGGCTTTGATAAGTAAATGGTTAAAATATTTTAAGCCAGTAGACGACCAAGCCAAGTTTTTTTTTTTTGGGATTATTTTATAATGCCATGTAATGAACTTATCCAACAAAGTGTGTCTTCCCTAATGAGCTTAAACGCTTTTCTTCCGCATAATCTATGCACGTGCACTTATTCTGCATTCATTTAAACAAACTATTTCTTAGCTCAGCGTAAGTCATCCTAAGTTAGTATAATTTAGTTGTTATTGTCCGGATTTTGCTATAGAAATCCTTGGATATTCTATCTGTGATATTTACGTGAAAGGAAGCCTAAATCATTATAGCTGAATTGCTTTATTTACATATCTAAACTTAGTAGTTCAATTTTTATATCCACATTTATCTACACAGTACAAGATTTAAGGCCTTTTCTTTCTATTAATATTAAATAAAATCAAGTTTATATTTTTCTTATAGATACCACAGAAATTTGAATAAGAGTTTTAAGCATCCAAAAACAAAACTTCAGCTTAAAAATATAGCGTTCTTATTTGTTGGCGCTTTTTCTCACAATTCGTTATTGGCCACTCTGACGAAATAGTCTTGGTAAAATATTTCTTTTCTTTTGTTTACAAACCGCAACTTCAACTAATTTCTAAAAGCTTTTCGTATTAAGAAATTAATCTATTTTAGAATATTTATTATTTAAATATCTGCTTTAGGTTTTTGCAATTTATTAAAAACAAAGAATAAACATCCTCGTTTGCAAAATTTTTTTTTCAATAAGAGATTTGTTTTATTTTTCTCTTCTCTTTTCGGTGACACACACACGCACTCGTTTTTAGTCAAATTCGGTTCTTTCATATGTTTTTTATTCTGTTTTTCCTTGCTTTTTTCTCCACATTTTTTCCGCAACAAATTTTTTTCTCTTTGCTTCCTTTTTATTTAATCTTTATAAGCATTGATTTTTTTATTTAAATATTTCTGAAATTCTTTTCTCAGAGGCATTTTAATTCCAACTTCAGCAAGCGGTTTTTAATGAAACTGTTTGTTTGTCATCAGGTAAACAATGAGAATTGTACGTTTTTGTGAGCAAATTTTTATTTTTCACCTTGAATTATTATTAACAAACAAAACTATCGCGTTTTTTTCCACTAGTTTTAGGTCTTTATGCCTCTTCGCCGTTTTTCAAACTGGCAGAAATTTTCGCAAACCCGAGCGAATTCGCAAATTAAAGAAGATTTGCAAGAAAAACGAACAAAGGGTATTATAAATAAAGACAAAAATGTAGCAGAAACAAAAAAAAAATAAAGAAAGCATTGAAAGAAATTGGGAAACGAGTAACGAAAATAAAGAGTATGCAACAGAACCAAAGAGAAATTCTGGTTATCAAAACGAACAACACAAAACGCAATGGCAGAAAATTCCGCGACTAGAAAAAAATACTCGTTTTTTTGTTGATTTTTTTTCATTTGCCGTCGTCGTTTAATTTTTTTTCACTTAACTAATAAATTTTCTAGAATTACAAAAACTGTTTATTTTAATCTCATTGGATTTTTGAATTGGTTAACAATAATATACACATTTTTTTTCAATGTTTTCAAAGAAAATTTCATTTCATTTCTCACTCTCTTTGCAAGACACACTCTACCATTTGCTCTTTTCATAGCCCACATATTCAAAAGAGTTTACTAATGAACATTTTACTACTTTGTCAAGTATTATTCTGAAATTATTTAAGAAATTTTATCAATTTTCGTAACTTTTACACTACGCCACAAGAATCGCAATTATTTTGTTCAATTGATTTTTGTCGTATGGTGTTCGTCACTGTGTAACAAATACTTTTTTCTTGCTATATTCTTTTTCAACAATTCTGCTCAAAATTTCCATTCTCATACACACATACACACACACACTTGCACACAAAATCTATATGTAAAATTTGCTCTTATTCATTTGCTTTTTTTTTTTTAAATAATTTCATCAAACTTTTTCGCCTTATACCTTTTTTCTATAACTTTGTCCACTTAATATTTGGATTCTTCTCGGTTTTCTGATAATTAAATTGTTTAAATACACAAATTATTTCTTTATTTCGTTATTTAACACGCGCGTTTTCCATAGTTTTCCATCCGTCTTTAAATAAACTGCTTTCGATTGAGCAAAAATTTGTCGTCTTGTTACAAAATCTTTAATTATCTTTGTTTGTCAATTTCGTCTATCAGTTTCTCTTAAAATTTGCTTCGGAACGAGTAACAACCAGTCAGGGTTGTATTTCTGCCTAGAGTTGTATTAAATATGAACAGCTCTGCACAAAAAGAAAAATTTTCAAGTTTTTGCAAAGAGACTTCCTATGTTAGGATGTTTAACCTGATACAGGGAAAATCTTTGCAAGATAAGTGTCATATACATATATTGTTAACTTATCTGGCATTATAAAACTTTATTTTCTTGTGTTGTAACACAAATATTCTTATATCAGCAGTATGTAACAAAAATGTTCTATTAAACTTTGGTCTTAAAATAAGGCTTTTGTAGTAAGTTTTGTGCCTACAGCGTATTATGAAACAAAAACTTTCATTCATATAGAGAATTTCATTAATTTAACATGGAAAGCGGCTTGTGTAGGGTCGCTGTGGAATGCCATAATGGCCACGCTGTTTAAATAGCAGCATGCGCTAATAAGGGCCACAAATATCTGCACTGCCTTAGCCATTCATATTATTCTTCAAATGATATTAACAATAATGAGATATATATATGAAAGTTGAGAGCTGTGGTACGGTTGTTAAATCAACTGTGAAAGTTAGTGCCAACTACTTTACAGTAGATGGCGCTGTAGTTCTGCCTGTTAAAAGGAGGCAGCAAAAAATGTGTGTGTGGTGTTGATAATTTAAATTTATTTTTAATCAACTTTAAATTATTCAAGTGTAATAAATTAATTTTTGATGTTGATATTATTTTTAGAGCAAGAGAGACACAACAGACATAATACAATATATTTGCATGCGTGTGTGTGTATTTTCAATGGCAAATAATTGATTTCAACTCGTGAGCATTTGGAGCCATTTTGTTATAATCAAATTGATTTTTTCAAATACAAAACATATTTTAAGATTTTCTGTTGTCAGAGAAAGAATTTTTTTTTTTTAATTTGTTATAATAAAAGTGGGTTTCTTCAAAATTTTGTTTGTTTAAAAAAACTATTTTTCTGCTCAACAGTTATTTTGTGAATACTTTGTTATTTGCGAAGCACAAGATGACAAGAAATTTTAATATTGTAATATTTCTTCTTCGATTCCGAACCTGTGGGACAACGCATTAGAGGACGCCCACGGAACCGATGGCGCACACAAGTGGAGAGGGACCTCAACCAACTTGGTGTGCACAATTGGAGAACGCTGGCTAAAGACCGTGCCAGCCGGAAAACTTTGTTGGTTGAGGCCCAGGTTCACCACGGACTGTAGCGCCAAAAGAAGAAGAAGAAGAATACTTCTATTTAATGTTATTTTTTGAAAAACTTTTATACTACAAATGGTGTGGCTGTCTACTAATAACTTCACACTTTTAATAATTGAGGCACATAATAATTCTCATCAATTAATTTGTACAAACAAACTGTTAAAAGAAAACTTTTGATTCAATTATAATAAATATATAAAGATTTTCTTAATGAATATATAAATGTTAATTACAACTCATTATTTTTGCCCAACAACAACATTTTGTCCAAATTAGTTTTGCTAATATTTTCCTTTTTCGCTCGGCTGATTCAATAATTTTGTGCTCCTAAACATTTGCCCTTTACAACAACAATTTATGAGTAATTTGCTATTTAACCTTCATTATCATTATGATAATGAAGTTCGCTTAAGCTTGTTGTTGTTGTGCTCGTTTTTGTACCCACAATATTTTGTCACTTGTCATACTTTGTGTTTAATCCCTCCAGATACTTTTAAGGTTGTTACATTCGTTTTTTCTTTCGTTGGCTTTACTTTATTGCTGTTATTGCTGTTATTGTTGTTGTTCTGATAATACGTTTTCAGATACGATACGTTATCGTTCGACTATATTTTGTGTTGCTGCCATCGGCATCACTGTTAGTTTTATTTGGGTATCTGGTGAGGATGGAATGGAACGGCTGCAAGACTGTCATTTATATAATTAGTTACTTGCGGTGAAAGGGTGCCGTCTGCCAGACGTCTGTAGAGAGATTTTGGTTTTTTGTCATGGGTCGAATAGTCTCAGTTTAGAAAAAGAAAAAAAGTGCTAAAGCCATTTTATTACAATTTAAAATGATGTGTAATGAACTCATCCAACAATCTTGGAGCGTCCTTTCTAAGGGCGCATAAAGAATTTTCTTACTCCTGACTGTAGGCTCCATTTGGGATAATAATGACATTAAATCGTTCGTAAAGCAGGACCCCCCGCCGTGGCTAACCAGGCACACATAGGTGTTATGTGGCAACGGTACCCCTAACACAACACCCTTGCTCCAAAGCTGGGGATATCTAATGCCTTCTGGCCGCAATTACCTACACAGATTATGCCATTATGGGCTTATCTGGCACAAGTGAACTGGTCAACGGCTCACCAACGCCCCCATGTGGTCTTTATGGCTCACACAGGTGGCAACTTCTTATAAAATAAGGCGATCATAAGCTCCTTGCTCCAAACCTGACACTATCTAGTCCCTTCGGTTTTGTAAATCGTGAGATAGTTAAAGAAACACCGAGCCCTTGAGGTGGCAGCCCGCAATCCTCAAACAACATCCGGCCTTAATCAACTTGCCTTTAGATCCCCTCCACCCTGTAGTGCCTTAAGAAGTACCGAACCTGATGCAAGACAACAGCACCTCGACGACAAGGATCATGAAAGTAGTTTTTCTAGCCCAGCCAGAAAGTTTCACCTCAACCTGTGACCAACACTAGAATGCTCAAAGGCATCCTGGGGACATGTTGTACCCCTTTCGGCCAATTGGCTGAAGGTTTCAGAAGAACCTGAACTTCCTAGCGTTTTGGTTGTCGTGCCACTTCTCCTCTACGCCCCCCCAAAAAAATGAGAGTGGCTTAGATTGATATACACCCAGACCTAAGCTGCTCCCCAGGAAGCTTGTGTGACACCTAGCGCCGTCCTAGAGAAAACGTACATCCCTGCTGTCCTCAAACTAAACATCGTATAACACTCGCCCGTTGAGTTTTACTCAAGTACGAGTAGACTTACCTAAAATTATGCTGGACAAATGTCACATACGAGTACACAAAGTTTAAAATACAGCTCTTTTGGGCATAATCAAGGGCCCAAGTTGCATAATGACACAGATACAAAAAAGTACTTAAAATTTATGTGATCACTTGAATGCAACAAGTGCAGCCTTAAAAGCAAAGGTCTAACAAATACTGAAAATATACGAGGGGCGTTTATGCCCTGCAGCCAAAACAAAACTGGCGGACATCTATTTAAAATTGAATGGGGGATTAGGAGCGGAATTTCAGCTGACTTGTTGGCATAGCAGAGACAGCCCGATGAGGGCTAGAAGGATCATGAAAGAATGACACTTTTGCTATCACACGTTACTTGTAGTATTGTAATGCCCACCAGCTGAGAAGGCAGCGACAGCAGCTGGATAATGCCCTAAACTGTTTGACGAGTCTGTAAAATAGGATTCGGTATCGGTATAAGTTGTTGAAATCTCAATAGCAGGCAATTGAATAATTCCCAGGCCCGGTGATTAAAGTCTCAATGCTATCGCTTTGTTGGCATTTCAGGTTAATTTAACATGGTTTTTTTGTTGAAGGCAATATTAGATATTCTTGAACTAAACAGGGGTCGAGACGAACTATTTTCTGGGCAGGAGGACAGAAGGAGTAGTGTTTTTTTTGCTATTCCTGTTTTTAGTCTATTTTTTTTAGAGATGAGAGGATGTCAGAGTTTAACTGATGGTTCGACAAGACCTGAATTTAGGGTCTGTGGTAGGAATCGAATCTACGACCTCTGGACTGTTGGTCGACAACTCCAACGAGCCACTCGATGTTTATGTTCGTTAAATCAAAGAATCGAAAGTTAAGCCATTTTGAAATGAAACAAACAACAAATTGTTTTCCCACCACTTTAAATCAACGTGCTGCCCTGTTGATGGCGTGATGTTGTGATTTGTAGCGCACGGTTCTCCTCGGTTACCCTCGCAACTCTCTTATCTTGCTTATACCAGTGCAGGACTTATAGAATTTTGTACAATCTCTGAGGGCGGGCTGTTTGTTTTTCGTTTATCGGTAACCCTGAATATATTTTTAAACTGACAAGCGAACGTTAGTTACACTAAGCTAAACAACAACAACAACAACAACAACACTTAAATAATTATTTCACTGTAAACATTGCAAACGGTAGGAAAAATTTATAGCATCACTGCGAAGCGATAAAAAAAGCTCTTGTACGATCGTTTAAAGTGAAAGAAAAAGAAAAAAAGAAAGAGAAAAGATGCAAAAATCTGACGTGTGACAAGTTTTCTACTTTATCTTTATCTGTTATAAGAGAAGAAAAGTATGTAGCTGGGAGGAATATTTAATAGATATGAATGTTTGTATGCAAATACATCCACATACATGTATTAATGTATTAATGTATTGATGTATGTATGAACGTTCCAATAACAGCGCTTCAAATATGGAACATACAGTCGATTGTACGGGTAAAACGAACAATTGCAAGAGGATCATCATGTGACTGTAGTAGTGGGGCCACTGATGTAGTGGTTAAGGTGTATTTAACACAAAGATAACGAAATATTTAAATGTTGTTTGTATCGTGTTGTTGTTACTATTTATTGTACGTTTAAGTAAGAAAATAAGAGTAAATGTGTGTGTGTGTGTGAATATGAGGACGGTGGCAAAAGTCACGTCACTGAATTCTTATGAAGTTTTCCAAGATGTTTGAATCGAATGAACATGTCGGCGATTTTCTTACTTATAAGACCTGCCTCATCAATTAATTGCTTGTTTGATTTTTGTGCGGTTGATGTTACATTTTTGTTGTCATTCCGCCATATGGTCACCATATTTTGTTCAGATATTTTTCTTTAATTGTGGATTTTCTTTAATTAAAAATCATCCTCAAGCCAGTAACAAGAGAATTTGAGTTATTTTGGGATATTTTGATTCGTTGTGTCGTGACAAAGAAGAGCCGCAAGTAACAACTCAAGTTTTTCAACACAAAAATATTCAAATATCTCGTACAACAAAAAGTAAGATAAAAATATTCAAATATTATTTTTCTTTTACAACAAAATATACGATATAATTGCAAAAAAAAAAAAAAAACATGACCAAAAAATATGCATAAATCTATTAAATAATTATTATATAGGGGGTACTGCCAGGGTGTCAAACGTGACAAAAAATATATTTCGATTCAGTTTTAAGCATAACTCAAGCTGATGTCAGTTTACACAACATCTACCCTCAAAGGACTTGCTTCGGAGTGTCTACATGGTGTCGAACGTGACGGCGGCATATGTTTAAAACGAAAAAACGCCAAAAACAAGTTTTCAGGTCCATTTTCCATTTAACTTGGAGATCGTAAGAAACAATGTAATTGATGTCAGCTAGAGAATTCCGCAAAAAGATGAAAATTGCCGTTTCGAACGTGACAAAGCTGGAAGTAGTTTTCAGGCTGTCGTATAAAATGGAGAATTGTGCAAATCATTTTAAAATTTTACTTTGGCCTAATTGGAAATTTTGCACTTGTGTTTTAAAACCATAATATGAGTCGTTGCGTGACATTTGGCAGGTGACATTTTTTCTTTTTTGCACAATAATAAATTCTTAAAATTAGACATTAACGTGAAATGCACGTAGTCAGCATATCTGATCTGATACCTAACATTTCAAACGTGACATTTTTTGCTCTATGACATTTTTTAAAAAGTAGAAAATAAAGAATACAAAGTAAATGTAATATTTGGAAAAATGTGCGAGCCCTTCACTGTAAGCCGAAGCTTTGTTTTTGTTTGTACTATTGCAGCTTCTGCGGATCAGAAGTGGAACGACAGATTTTCGTGACTTTCAGCCATTTGCAAACGGCTGTCGTATGTGACTATAATGAGAGTATAACGGCATTTACACACAGATTAAGATCACTGACAAGAAGAATATATGATTGTGATTATTTATTTATCGTTTTTTTCTTCTCGTATTCAGATTCAAAACTTTGGGATAAATGATTAAATAATTTCAGTCTTTGTTCAGACTACGGAGCGAGCAATACAGGGGCTTGAAAACGAGTCGAAAAAACGGCGGCAAAACTTGAAAACGTTACAATTTGTAAATAAGAAAAATACATGTACATAGAAATGTGGAAGTGCATCGAAATCCATCAAAATTTCACAAAACGTGAAAATCTTTATTGAAAAGAAAAACAAGAAGCAGCCAAAAAAAAAGAAAAATTGTCAAAACAAAAGCCCTCCCAAGCAGAATTCCAATATTCAAAAATTCTAAAATAGATTTGCAACAAAAGAAGTGTTTCAGTATCTCGGCAATCCCGGGGAATTCAAAAGAAATCTGATCTATTAATTAAACTATTGTGATCAAACATAGAAACGAACTTCAAATCGTACAACTGAAAAGCGCTGATTATTATGATTTTATTCACAAAAATTGTGCAAATTTTGTGTTTTGTTTGATATTTAAGATCTGAGATCTGCTCCAAGAAAAAGAAATAAAGAAAGCAGAGTAAGAAGTAGAAAAGAAGAAGAAAGAAAAATAAAGAAATCTTAAGAAATATGGCAAAAATACAGATGATGAAATTATCATTTAAATCAAATTGAATTAAATTCTAACAGAAAAAAAAGCAACAGACATTTAATTTCAAGTGTGATTTTGTGATTTAAATAAATTCTAAAGAAGAAGCGAAAGAATCTTAAAATTTTACTCAACTCGAAAGTGTCTAAGTTTTGGCGTCATCATCAGCGTTGCCGCCTCTCTCACCGCCAACGCCTTCGCCAACCGCCTGCTGCTCCTGCCGTTCTGCCTGTCGCTTTCTATTGTTAAACGAGAATTCAAATTAAATTACAATTAATTTTCATTTATGTGTCAGGCCCAACAATCGCGGCAAATGTGTATTTTGTGCACTAAATTAAGTTCAACCAGATAGAAATTGAATTAAAACAAGTCCAACAACAAATTTTTGTTGATTTCGAAATCAAAGAAATTTAAAGGAATCTCTAATAATTCGAAATAAAACACAAACCAGCGATCCTTAAAGCAAATTGCAACCACTGTGATAATAATTTAAGAACTTTGCTGCAATGGGTGGCGAGGAAGTGGGCACGGAAACGGTTTATATGCCGCAACCGTCTAAATTCGATGAGTTTTGCATACGGCGCGGCATAAATCCAAATTTGATTATGTTGAAAATAACCCTATTTGTCATGTACGGCGGTAAGTTTCAGTTTTATGCGATATAAATATATTATTTAGGAATTCGTTATGGCAAAATGTTTACAATATAAAGTGGCATAATTCTCATCTAGTTCATATATAATATTTTATAAAAAATGTTTTGTGCTTTTTAATCAAACATAAGATTTTTGATTCCCGGTCTTATGAGGACGATAACTAATGAAGATTATAAAACTATCGTAACTTGCTGAGATTCTTTTTGCAAGGGTTAAAAGCCCTAGACGAGAGCCTCTCATCATGACCAGCAATTAGATTTCCGCCAAGAGGTTGGACAACTTGGTTTGACAGCGTCATGACTGTCATGACATGTTGGACATTTAGCAGCAATAGAAGTACAAATATTCCTCATGCTGCCTACAGTCCGGTAGACTTTCATGGATTTTAGTTTTATATTAAGTTTCACAAATCCGCTGTCTTGGACAGCAGACAACTCTCTTCGCCTAATCTGTTAGAGATTAATTTGTAAAAAATATATAGTTACTTTCACAGGATCATGATTACAGGTGTCCAGGTGCCCAAATCATAATTTGCATATCTTTACCTTCACAGAATCGCCAAATCAAATGAGCACAAAACAAGGTGGGGGAGGATAAGGAATCCTTGGAATATTCTACATCTACCTTAACACTCCGTTTTGAGCTCAATAGTTTCTAGGCGTTACGGTATCGGGCTCGATTAAGAGCTATAAGGGCAATTCTTCCCTCCTATTCTATGAATAGGTTGTCATTACAATCGTGTACAAAAACAGCATAAAATAGATCTGGCGAAGGCCCAAGGACACGACCCAGCAGCTTTTTTCTTCTGCATGATGTGATCTAAAAGTAGATTTATAAATATACAAACAATTTCCTTCGAATAAATTATTGTTTTTTAAAATTCTATATTCAAAAGTATTAAATTTTTTCAAATGAAACATTTTAGGAAAAATATTGGCATTGAAAGGGGCTTCCCCTTAAAACCACCTGCTATCATGTTCGTAACAAGTTTGTACCCGTTTCTTAAAGTGTTCTTTTTTGCGGATCCTCATTTAGACATTGTTTTTTGTAACACTTTCAATTGGACTGGAGAAATGCTTTGCGGAGCGACTGTAAATTTAGATATTCTAGACTATTTTTTAATTTTTGGCAAAAACGGGGGCTGGAAAAAACTCTTCAGTTGGCCTCAAATACGATTGAGGTCACACTCAGGTCATGGCCAAAACATATTTTTAATTATTGAAAATAACGCCGCATTCGAAGCTTGTGCTTAAGACAAAAACTTGGTTTTTAAACAGTTTAATTTAACTGAAATCCCTTAATGTGTGTACGTGTGTGTGTGTGTGTGCAATAAAATGATTGAATTTCTGTGGTTTTATTTCTTACATCAATTAATTAATAGTGTTTTTTGTTTGTTTGTTGGATTTTTGTAAAATTTTAAAATTTATACTTAATTACAAATAAACAAAAAAATAAAAAAAAATTCCTACATACATACATACATACATACACATGTATGTAATTGACTCTTTGTTGTTGTTGGGCTTTATTTTTAATTGCCATTGACCGTCAAGACTGTTTGTTTGTCGGTAGAATACAAAAGTTTAATTCTTTTAATGTCATTTCCTTTAATTTGTTGCTGCTGCTGCTGCTGTTGTTGTTGTTGTTGTTGTCGTGGTTATTGGTGTTGTTGTTCTATACAAAAAATATATGTAACTGGGTTGAAATTTTACCCACCAACAGCCATCATAGAGACAACTACTATTTCACTTGTACTTTAATACATCTATTTAAAAAAAAAGAAAACAAAATGAACTATAAAGAAGATCTAAAACTATAAGATCTATTTAGATACGAACAGCTACACACACACACACACACACACACGTATGTACATACATGTGTGTGTGTGTGTGTTGGTTCCATTATAAAATAGTTGCGCTTCTTAATGTAGTTAAATTGTTTTTAGTTTCTACTACTAAAAATAACAAGAACTAAATAAAACTGAACTTAAGACAAATGACGGTCATACTGGTTTATTCATGTGTGTGTGTGTGTGTGTGTAGCCTTTTCATACTTTAATTTAATATACGGATTTTTGTAGTGGTTGTGTCACTTTTGTACCCACGAGCTTTTGGTTAAATTTGATCTGTTCGATGCTGATGTGTGAAGAAAAACAATTGTCCGTTTTCCATTTTAGTTAATGCAATTAAAATGGGACATCACCTTCACAAAAATAAACAAATTAGTGTTAAAATGTTGGTTGTTTATTTACGTTTGAACGGCCGGTGCAAGCAAAATGTGTTTTTTTTTCTCTTTTTAATTAAAAGTTGAATTTTTACCTGAATTTCACTTTCACACAAAATTTCTCTGCATAAAAATCATATAAATTTTTCATTTAGAGCGTTGAGATGTTGGCCGCCATTTTGTTTTGCTGATGCAGATTTTGCTAATGATAAAACTTTGGTTAGTGCTCAGTTTGCACCGGTCACACACAGTCCATTCGCAGTCAACTTTCCTGAGGCAACTTCCACGTCAACAATTCGCTAAATTATTAGCCAACATCCGCAATCGGCAGAAACACTAGATCAGTGGCAACATGGCCCCGTAACTTGATGGTAAGTAACAGCATCAATTCCGGGACGAGCACAACATCGCGACCATCAACATCATAATCAATACCGCTACCGTTACAGACTGATCCTAACCGATACCTTGTGGCTGACATGGGATGATATAGATGGCGACAACCTATAGAGGACGCCACGATGCTTATTTCTCGTTGAACGATTTGAGGGTACGATCATTTAGCTCCAGCAGAGACCTCGACGGATGAGTTGGTGACATGTTTGCCCAATAGTCTGTAGGTTCGACACCCACCAAATGCTTTGGGAAAATAGATCTGCAAAAAACTTTGCAACTACTGGTGCGTTTTTAAATTAACAAAAAACAACATTGAATTGGCCAACAAGACCACGCGATTTGACTGCACTAAATTTTCTATAGTGCGATTTGCTGAAGTCAATAAGCGGCCAGTAACTGAAGCTCTTGAAATCAACACTATCTGGAATATTGATCAAACTGGGGTTCATATATATAAGGGCATGAATGGGTCTTACACAAGAATGTCGATAGCAGTTGTGTTATTATATTTTGCTGCATCTACCAGCCTATTGCTGTGGCGCTGCCTAAAGCGTGTCATCATTTAAAGCAGTTTTTCCACATCATATACAGGGTCATAACATGAATTGCGTACGTTCTCTTAGCGATACCGATTCGTTTAATATAAAGGCCGTTACAACCGCCACCCGCATGAGTGCTATACACTAGAGTACACTGTCAGCATGCTGGGCACTAGTATACCCTTTACTGTACACTGTACGGCTCTAATGGGGTACACTGCCCTGTACTTTAGTGTACACTAAAGCTGCTTAGTTTTAACACTCATCTTTCGTTTTAATTGAGATCAGATGGCGAGATACCGAAACATTATGGTCAGTTCGATTCCTCAACACTTTCTTTCTCACAAAATCTGCTGAAAATCTCTCGAATTATATGACAGTGTAAAGTCTGCGCCAGCATGTTGGACTAAAGTCATATCAAATAAATAGCAAGAGTACCGGTGACTGCTGATGCCGGTCCACCATTTTGCTTGGGCATACTTCCCCTTCATTTAACGCTTAAATCTTATTACTAGATCGAAAATTGAACAAAAAAAAAAAAAAAAACAAAAATGCCAGCAAAATCTAATTCATCTCATCTTCAAATGGATATTTTCGTTGTCAAACTGTTTATATTTGTTTTATGGCATTTTTGCCATCGTAATGCCAGCAATCTTTTCTAATCAAAACCGCAGTTGCAAGTTGTTTCTTTTGTTTCTATGTATTTCCATTGAAAATGTTTGCGTTTATTGCTTAAATTGCTTGATACTAAACAAACTACACGCAAAGAAATTAAGCTTAAAATGGACGGGTGTGTTTTATGGCGAATGGGTAATTAGAAGGCGGGAAACTAGAGCGGCGCAAACGAGTTCAAGTTGCTGCAGCGGACGTACAGCAAGTTGGAAACTTAAAGAAGAAGCCGACGCTGAGGCGAACGTAAAAATTAATTATGAACATTTTATATATTCTATGAATGTATAAATGAAGTGAGTGAGCGGCATAATGTGATATTTTCTGAAAATCATAAGGATGTTTCAAGGTCATATATATTTAGACGTGTGTACACTTCTATTGAAAGCTTTTCATGCGGTTTATATTGAAGTGTAGCCTTGTATTGTTTTTGGTTAAACTTATTCCTCTGGTAAAATAATCGATCTGAGATGCAAAAGTCTCGCAAAGACTATTTGGTGTGAGTCTTGAGCTGGCGGCATCTTTAGGAGTGACACGGGCCGGAAGGACCATCATCGCTAACGGCAAGTTTTACAACTTGATGATTATCAGCTCAATGTTGCTCATTCTGTACGAATGAGTTGCCGATTTAATAAACTGCCCACCAGAGTTGGGCACTTTGAACTCATTTGACTTTTTCTCAACACCGGCTTTCTAAAGTCTCTTCAGGCCACATGAAATATAATAAAACACGCAAAACGCGATAAACTTTAGTCAGAAAATGCCGCATTTCAAGTCAACGATTTTCTCTAGAATCTGCTATGGTTTTTCTTAGAGTGTATTTTATGGCATTAGTGTTAGATTTCTTTTAATCTACCCACTGCTGTTACTTGAAATATTGTATCTCATAGTGTCTCATCATTATCCAGGGGCCAGCAGCCACCAGCCACCAGCCACCAGCTTTGTCACCATTTGCTGTTTGCGATGGAATTCAGAGTGTTCAGTGAGTTTGACAGTGACTTTGGGATTTATATTTATTAGTTAATAAACAATAGCAGTACATATGTGCACATGCGGCATAATAGGTTTATGTTCCGCTTCTCATTTTAAGCTTTTAAGTTTTGCGAGTGTGAAGATGAGTGCCAGAGTATTTGTTTTTCTAGTACTCGTTACATACATTAGCAAAGATGTATGTTTTCATGTAGACAAATTGATTTATTTATCATTTGGTTGTTGCAAATTAGGCAATTTTTTAATTATTTAATTTTTTTTCATTCGAAACTGAAAAGTTTAGTTTGTTTTTTTTTTTTAATAACAAAACAATTCCATTCGGGCTTTTTTTTATTATATATTTGTTCAAATCAGGGATCTTTGTTCCCACTTCTGGGTAGAAGAAGAAGAAGAAGCCAAATGGTCCTTTGACGAAGAATTTTGCGTTTAGGAAAATATTTTTTTTTTCCGAAAAATTCGAATATAAAAATTACTCGTAATAAATTTTTTTCGAAACTTAAATTTTAATTTCTAAAATTAGGAGAAATAAAATATTTCAAGAAAAAAAAACTAAACATTTTAATATCTAAAATTAGGAGAAATAAAATATTTCAAGAAAAGAAACTAAACATTTTAATTTCTAAAATTAAAAAAAATTAAGTTTTTGGAAATAAAATAAAAAAAAAAATTAATTTAAAAAATTTTAGGTTTTCAAAAGCAATTTTTTTTTTTAATCTTAAATATACTACACAATATAATAAAAACTTATTTTGAAAAAAAAAAATTATTTTTTTCCTAAAAAAAAAAAAGAAATTTTTTGCAAATTTTCCATAAAGAATTTTTTTTTGTTAAAAAATTTAAGTACCAAAAAATTTAAAAAACAATTTCTGAAATATATAGTATAAACAATATATGTATTTGAAATGAGTGTTAAAAAATTTTGCATAGAATATTTAAATTAGAAACCATTTCAAAATTTCTTTGAATTTGTCTGAATATGCCCAATTTTTTTTTATAAAAAATGTTCTAATAATTATAAAACATTTGGCAATAAAAACTAAATTTTTATGCAGAGTTTTTGCATGACAACCGTTTTCTATGCAAAGTTTTCCAACAACAAACAAATTTTATAGAAAATGTTTCGATGAAAATAAAACTTTTCAAACAAATATTTTTGATAATTATTTCCTGTAGAACATTTTTCCAAATCACAAACTGTGCAAAATTTTCTTTATCAAAAAAACAATTAAAATTATATTGATTTTGTATTAGACATTATATTCAATTTTCTTTCTGTGAAAAAGCAAATTTTGTGTAAAAATTTTTCTAACTAATTTTTGTATTGGAAAATTTTTCCAGAAAAAATTTTTTAATTTCAAATAATTTGAGTTAAAAATTCAATTTTCAAACAAATTTTTATGCAAATCTTGTAATGGTTGGCAAAATTTTGTATTTTTCTCACAATATTTAATATAAGAACTTTTTTTTTTTGGAAAATGTTTTTTTTTAAAAATTGAATTTTTTAAATGTTTTTCATACAGAATTTTAATTTGAACATCTTTTTCACAAAAAATTTCTACAACAAAATGTTTTTAAAGAACATACAAGAAGTTCAATGTATTTTTTTGGCGATAAGTTTTTATTTTTAAACGAGTTTTTATACCGAGAAAAGTCTAAAAGTAAATAATATGCAAAAGTTAACAATTAACCTTATTTTGATAATTTTTCTAGTTTTTAAAAATAAACAAACGCAGAAGAGATAAAATAATTCGACATGCCCCCGAAAACGTGACGAACTGGTGCAATCTATAAAAATGTTATCACATGATTTTTCGAGATAAGATTTTTGTTATTCCAGAAAATATTTCGAAATTCTTAAAACTCGTTTAAAAAACGAAGATATTTCACTTTGAGTTTTTTTTTAAACTGCCTGCGTTGGCTTTTATTTTCCCAAATCTTTCCATTCCACCAAGATTTGTAACAATTTATTATTTCTTCTGTGGAAATTGTTAATCATCGCAGAGAAAGCAAATACTCGTATTTTCATATCAAAATTCAGTTGAGATAAAAAGTTACAGGGTGAATTAAAACAACAGGTACCATAAATTCTGTGAGAATTGCGTCACTTGTTTATGGAGCGTTCAGCTGTAACATGGGCTATCTCTCATTTTATTTTCTGCTGTCAACCCCTTCTAACGCCTCGTTCTCAAATAAATATTTAGATATTTTTTTTTTTATATTTTATTCCATTTTTTTTTAAATATCAAGAGGAAAACAAAATGCAAAATGAAGCGTAATTTTATTTGTAGTTTTTCTGGGTTTTTTTCCTTCGGTTTTTCTCGCAAATAACAAAAATTGTTGTTGTTTGTTTGGTTATAAATGCAGGTTTTGTGGTTACAAAAAAAAAAAAACAGATCAAACAGAATAATAAATTCTAGTCTTTTTTATTTTCATAGCAAAAAATTTCAATCAGGGTTACAGGCAAAAGGAGAAGAGCGAGAGAAAACTAAAATATTATCTCTCACCCCGATCCAAAATCTGTCTACACCCAGAAAACGACATTTAACAGTGAAAAATGTTGTTTTAATATCAATTTTTTTCCATGCGACAAATACGCGACATTGTGCCCAGCTGTTCAAACTAAAATATTAAACGTTAACATGAATTTGTATTAATTTAACATGAAAAGTTAATTGATTTGGCTTCGTTTACTATTTGATGCTGGTTTTACATAATTTTAAATAAAAACATACGCCTCTGAAGGTCTCACTTCATTTCTTGTTCAAATTGCAAGATTTTCTCTCTAATGTTTATAATTTTTGCTGAGATGCCATACGTTACTGGTACAAATTAGTACCAGCGAAATACTTTTCTTTAGCTATTTTGTTGCTAATAAAAGCATTTCACCATAAATCTGCAGTAACGTATGGCATCTCAACAAAAATTAAATGAATTTAATTATAAAATTATAAAATGTTGCCGACCGAGCAAGTCGACTGTCATGCCATTTCTTATAAATCATCATTTTCACTAATTTTAAATCAAAAGTAGCTGGGAAATGCTTTTAATTCTTAGTTTCTAGTTTTAAAAATAAATTTTCTTAAAGTTTACTAATCGTCACGTTTGAGATGTCACCAGATTTTTCCATCAAACCAAACCAACTTGATAAGGTAACACTGTTTCATGCCTATTTAATGAGAAAATAAATGAAATATTGAAATGACGTCAAAAATTCGTGTTGTTTTTTTTTTTTTGTGATGTAAAATTTTGTAACCGTTTCTTATTGGAGTCGTTTTTCACCCAGTTTTTATTTGCTTATTATATGTCTAACAATATAAGAAATAAGTGTATAATTTACAAAAAGTGTCCTACAATATGTTTTGCCTTAAAAGGATTTTCCTGCAAGAGGAGCGGGTTTTAGAAAAGAATGAGGTTAAACCGCACGTTGTTTTCTCCATTTAATATGAGGTGGCAAGTAATTGCTTTTCCCCCTTTCTTCCACAAAGGTTGGCGGCAGTTTGGCTTCCTCGCTGCTTGCTGGGACACAATAATTTGTTAGAACAGGAACAGCCTCCAGTCAGACGCTTTGTTTTATGCCAATAAATGACTTCAGTAACTGTAATAAAATTGCAATTTATAATTAGTTTTTAACTCCTCATTTAAATAAGGCAGGAAGAAAGGAAAAACGAAAATCCCAAAACACACATTCCTGCTCAATATCTGTTTGCATGTTGGGCAAGATGATTGTTGGTGTTGACCAGCCACAGCAACAGCAACAACGACAGCACCAGCACCAGCACCAGCAACATTGTCATCGTAACGACAATGGACACATTGTTTTTACGAATTGCTGGAGTTTGTTGAAAACCTGAAGTGTTGCGACAATTATAATGAAGTTTTTTGTGTTTGCGTTGATTTTATGTAATTAAATACATGTCCAGGATATCATAAATGTAGGGACATGTTTCAAAACAATGGCTACAGATTTATAATTAAAAAATGTTTATGGCATTTAAGGTTCTTACATGACATTAATGGCCAATGATTATGAAAAGTTGTGAAGTGTCAAAACACACGCACGCAAAATGTTTGTTACGGTTTGTTTGGCTTGCAGGAGATTGTTTTGTGTCCTCCGTTTATGGTCTTATTAAATTTTTTTGTTGCATTCTATAGAAGGGCGGACAACGGCTGACCTTAATTTAAATTAAATTAAATCTCAATTATTTATGAATATTTGGCATATTTAAAGTTTGTTTTTTAATGGGTAAATTTAACGCGTATGTCTTCAAGCTTTCGTTCACTTCCCCTTCTCATTATAAAACAATAAATCCACTACATTAATTCAAGCGATTAATCAACCATCAACTGTATCCATCAGCCAGCAAGTGCTTAAACATAAATTCATTATCAATTATAGACTACAGCCAGTACAATGTAAATAAATTAATTAACAATTATGCACTCACTCAAACTCAAACAAGCACGTGCCGACACACAAACTTACACGCCCGCCAACACAGGTTATATTTTAACACAAACAAAATGAACGAAGAAACAGAAGAAACCAGAAAAAGAATTAACGTTCCCAGGCACTCGTTCTGGCACGCTCACGTTTAAATAATAAAAAAAAAAACAAAAAAAAAAAAAAAAACTCAACAAAATTTTAGTATTAATATAGTTTTTCTTTATGCACATTTTTATATCTGTTTCCGTTCGTTTTTGTTGGTTGCTTTGTTTGATTAAACAAAAGCATGTGTTAAAGTGTTGTGCGCTTTGCAGCGTAAATTAAATATTATTTCATTTAACAATATCATCATAATCATCATCGACATGATTGTTAATTATCTGCACCAGCAACTGCAGCTACAAAAATATGAAACGGAAAATTATAAATGTGCAAAGCGAAATTAATAGCGAACTCGCAAAACACACACACACAAACACACACACACACACACACACATGCAAACATACAACATCATTCGTTTAAAGATAATTAATTAATCGAATTTCTTTTAATGCCAAAAACATAATCGATTGCTCTCCGTGTGCTGCCATATTTGGTTACAAATTTAACAAGAAACTCGTCCTTTTTCCGCTCTGTTAGTTCAAGGGGGGTTTTGAAAAAAAAAATTCTTCTTCTTCGGTTGCAAAATTTGGTAAAGCTTTCCATTAAAAATTCGAACTAACCGCTTTTGAAATCTCGTTTCAGCCACTTCTTCGCTGCTGCCCTACTTGACCATACACATGCAATCAATTGGCTTAACGGTTGAGGAAATCGCCATCATCTATTTGGCGCTGCCGTTTACAACGTTTTTAAGTCCACCCATTACAGGTAAGAGAATGCTTTTCAAAAAGTCCCAACCAACACTATTTTAATATGTAATTTGCAATATCAGTTTTTCGGTTTTGGTAACACTGTTGCGTGAAGATAGAGGTGTAAAATCGTTTGTGAAAATACACCGTGAAAGTGGTCAAACTGTACAGTCTGTGGCATGGCCACACCCATGTACTTTTTTAATTTTTCCATTTTAGGCAGAAGCTGTACCGGCTACTTAACTGCGACTATTGCCATTACAAAATTCGTTTTGGCAACACTCTGTTGTACGGGCACACCCTTTAGTATTTATATTTATTTTGGTTTTAGTATTTGCCAGCATCATTGGTCGCCGCAGCAGTACGCGTTGTGGTCACTGTGACAGATCTATTGACATGGCGATTTTCTACAATTGGGAAATTCGTGTGGAACACATAAAAGTGTTGCCGGAACGCTAAAAAAAAAATTTAAACGGGAAAAACAATTTACAAATAACAATTTCAATAGCAAAAAAAAAAAAAAAACAATAAGAAAATTTACAAGAACAAATAAAATTCACAACTTTTCCATAAATCGATAAAATGGAAAAACTAACATTTTAATTAACCCGCGCTTAAAGCAGACAGTCTTTAAGAGAGCACAATTAAAAAGCTGGGTGACTTTTATCCGGCAAATAAGTCCACTAAATATTTAAGGAGAGCATAATTTTTGGCCTTTTGTTAGGAGCAATAAAATACAATATAAAAAAGGAATTAATTTGTTTTGGTGCTGGAAATATATTAAAATAATACTTTTCTTTATAATTCTCATTTGTTTTTGAACCTGTTTTTATTGATTTTTAAGTGCAAAGAAAGAGATATAAGAAACAGCGCATTCGCTTAATGTTGTTCAGGCATTAGTGCAAAGCATTTCCTATTAGTTAAAATGCTGCAGATGTGGTTTTATTACAGAGCTGTCCTCTATGACATACGAACATTATTCTGCCTGAAATTTTAATAACGTGGACTCATACATACATTTTAATAACGTGGACTCTAACGTTCACACAGTGTATGCACAGGTTGTGTTCTATGTTTTGACATATGACAGCTGGAAAAGCAAACGAACAGCTGTTTTTCATCTGACACTGAGAATGGCACAACAAATTCATTTAAATGTTCTATTTTTATTCTATTTTATGCGTTTTCTACTAATTACCGGGTTGTGCAATATTACACATGTACCTGTGTACATATATGGAGGAGGGACTCATGGTCCTAACGATAATTAGGGTGACAAATCAGACACATGTCGTTATCTATCTGTCGACATGTGACAGCTGCTCTTCTTACCCTCTGGTATAAATTTTTCCACAACGGCGAACAGAATAACAAATTCACTGTTTTAAGTTTTTAACACATTTGAAATCCCACAGATTTATTTCAGCCGTTTTGTTTTATCGCCATGAATAATAAATCAAATAGAACCGGCCATCTTTTTATCATCTCCACCCCGGCCACAGTCGCTTTTTTTATTACCTTTTTTTCGAATGTATGCCTTTTTTTAGATCTTATCTTGCCCCCAAAGAGCGATAACCGAATGGAATAGCGCTGCAAAAAGCATTTAATGGGTGGAAAAGAAGAGCACAAATTGTGTAGAAATTGCGCGCCTTGTATCGCAGCTGTCATAATCTGTGCTTACCTGCCAGTTAGAGTCCCTCTGTCATGACAAATTTACGAAGATGTTTTCTTCAATTTTATGCTGAATGTGTTTGTATGTTTTAGCTAAAAAGAAATAAAATTTTTCCCATCTCTTATCAATTTTAGAAAGTTATTACCGTCATTATGTCATTTCATTTCCCATGACGTATTCTCTTCACCCGAACGCACGCAGTGACACATATCTGCACTCACTCTTCGCCTATTCTTGCAATTTTAATTAACACCCTAAATAGTAATTAGTTCAGCCATTCAGTTTGTGTAATTAGTTCACCTCTCTGGCCAAACTATCAATCGAAAGCACATGAAGTGCTTAATGTCCTTTCCAAAGCTGTATTAATTAAGATTTGATTTCAATGAAATTTCGGCATTAAGTGCATAAATTAAACATGTTAAAAAGCCTTCTCCTTTAGTGCTTTCAATCTCCTGCAGCTGCTGCATCTACAAACATGTCGTCCACGCCTGAACAGAAACCTGTTTACTCGCAGCGATGCGAGTACAGATCACATTAGACTTAACAAAATGGAATTATTGATTCTGTTAAAAGGTTTTTATTTTCCAGCAGATTGAGTTTCCTAAACAGTGTTAAATAAAACTAAATCAAATAAACCAAAATGTGCAGCGGCAAAATCGTTCGAGCAGAGCAAATATTTTGGGCATTTCATTTTCTAACCTCATGTTGGCGTCTGAACATTTTTCAGTATGTTCTTTCTTTTTTTCTCCGTGTAGTTTTGACCTAGTTTCATATAATCTGAATATTTAGTAATTGATTTCTTTAAATCAAATTTAGTTGAAATGTTGGTTGCACAGGGGGCATTCAATGGGAACACGCGCTGATATCCCTGCACCTACATTTAGGCCAAAGATATCGATTTGAACTCTGCGGGCTGGCAAAGTATTCCCTGGAGATGTTCAATGATGATATTTAAATAACTCAATTTTGGAAAATTTTTAAGAAAATTTTATATGTGGCAAGAAAGAAGAAAAGGATTTTATTAAAAAAATTATCGTGGGCACTATTTAGAACATGTTCTGCACCGCGAGATTAGTTCCATTTGGTAAGGGAAAAAAACCTTAAAGTTGAGAATTATTATATTTGTTAAAGAGGGGTTTTCCATTCCGTTATAGAGACGAGAATAGAAGAGTATAAAAGAGTGGGCAGACATGGCAACATAAACTGTAGGAAGTTGTAAAATCTTCAGCTTGTCCAAATTGAGACGACTGTCACGGCTGATATGGATTCCCGAACCGGCTGGCAGAGGCTTCGATACATCTATTTTCACTGATTCAGGTTTTTTTGTTATTCATAGAAACCTGGATGGTGTGGAATATACAGTCGAGTGTGGTTAAGGCCTGATGTTCCTTTTTGAGCTATCAACTCGGTCTGACCAGTGTTCCTCCACTGTCTACTGGCAGACAGTAGCACATATTCCAAGCTCTTGAGCCAGCGGTTTCGGCTTATGTGCCTCTATATTATATATCAAAAGTAGTGGGTTGCCAGCCGTGTATTCCTGATAAGCCACAAAGCGATGAGTTTTTATTCAATTCAAGCTCAATTAACAAAATTTCATTCTTTACCAGCCAGAATCATAAAATGTTTTTTACTTTTGATTATTTTTGGCTTTTCATAACTTCTTTGCCTTCGAAGGAGTGCATGTGGTGGCGGCTTTCCATATTCATATGAAAACTTAAGCCCAGTGCAGCCACATTTCTTAAGTTGTATGTGAATGTATTGAACTAAAATTTTGCAATTTGATTTTGTTTCTTCTTTTTTTTTCATTTCACAAATTCTAGGTTTTCTTGTTGACAAGTTTGGTAAATACAAACCAGTTGTGGTTATGAGTCTTCTATTGAATGCCATCTTCCATCATTCGCTGCTGTTTATACCGCAGCAGGAAATACCGGGTGTTGTGCCGTCAGCATTTGTAATGCGTCATCCTGACAGCGGTGATATCGAGGTAAGAGTTAAAACAGCTTTTAAAATTTCAGTCCTTGTTTTCTGTTTGTTTTTTTCAATTTCTGCAAATTTTAATTGAAAAGTTTTACGTATTGAAGCAGCAGGTGCGTCATGAATAGTTTTCATGCTCGCATATTCATGACAACTGAATGGCAAGTGTTTTGTCGGTGTGTGTGAGTGCGAAGCAGCGAATAGTTGTTGTGTGTGTGTGTGTGTGTGTGTGTGTGTGTGTGTGGAATTTATTGGAGTGCTGCAATATATTTAGTATGTTGTTGCTATTCATTTAGTCGTAGCTCGGCAAAACCATATTGAATAATTATACTGGAACTGGAACATGCATATTTCTTGTGCTCCTTGTGTTCAGTTGTCAATGGAAATTATTCGTTGTGCATAAATTGGATAATTAAACAAAAAAAAAAAAACAAAAAACCAAAAGAAAAAAAGTTTGCTTTGATTTATTAAACAGCTTTGCTTTAGTTAAACAGCTATTGGAAACTCTGCTTTTGAAATATTAATTTAACAACAAGTTTAACATTTTTTATTTGTTTATAGTTTAAAAATCTCTATAACTTTCCGTCACACCGTAGAGATAAAAAAGTAGATGATTTATTGAAAGGAAAACATTTAGCACATAAAATTGGAAAAAAGTTCTTTTCATTTAAGGCTCTTTAACAAACGAATTAGGGAACTGATTACTTATTATATAGACACGCACAAACACTCTCTCATCGCCACACAAACTGTACAAGTACACTTTAGTGTTTTTTGTTTTTAATTAATATTATACACACACACACACACACACACACACACACAGACATATGGCAGGATACTCCTTTATGCCCTGTCTTAATTAAAATAATATATTTGAGTGAGCATTTTAAATTGCTTTTGCATTATTACATGCGGTTAACACATCAATGCCTTGCAGGTTGTGATCTCTCCGCCTGCCCCATGTGTGTACGAGTCTTTTTATTGATCCAATACAGACAAACAAGCCAAGCAAGTGCTCCGTTACTTCGAGTACATACGAGTACATGCCTCTTACATGCTATTGATGAAGTTACCGTGGGCTAAAGGGAGTTTGAGGAAACAGATATCTGAAAACCATATTTAGCAACGACTCTACTGGGCGACACTTAAGAGTGACAGTTTAGCTAATGCTTTTCGCAAAGAGATTTGTTCTTCAAAAATGTTCTAAGAGGTACTTAAAAGAGCAGGTACTTGTTAGTATTTTAAAAGGCCAGTTTAGGATATTTTTTTTTCCTCATGATTTTGGCGTTGTCATCTTTAAAAATTCAAAACCCACCAAAATGAAGAAAAAACGTGCCCTACAAATAGAAATTTACTAAGTTTAGAATTAGGAATTTTATGCCCGAAGAATTTTAGAGCGAGCCTGTGTTGAAAAAGTTGTTGGCTTCTATGAAAAGCTCACCCGTTTTAAGGACCTTTTTCTGTACCCAAAATTATTTAATCTACTAATTTTAAGTATTTAATAAAAATGTCCACTACAATTGACTTCTAATTTTAGTTTGTTAAATTTATTATTTTGTTGGACACATACATGTAACGGTTTTTGTGGTTTAACGTTTCTAGCTGTCTAATATGCCAACATTGCCTAACTGCTACCCTACACGTCCGTGGACTTAAAAGCCTTGAAACAAAAACTTTATATTCAATACGATGAGAATTAAAAGAAAAACATATTAATAATATTTTTCTACAACGAGAAGAAAATATTAGGTTTGGCAACACTGTTTTGCCAGTACACAGTTCGCTAAACATTGTGCTGCTTTATATAAGTTTGTCCTCTAGAACATCTTTGACAGCTGTCAAACGTCATATGAAAGTGGGTAAATCTGGCCAGCTGACAATAATATCAAATCGAGTCTGGCAGCCACGATTCTATAATCTGAAGCGATTTTGTAGCATATGAAATTGACAGCCCAGCTGTTTGTTAGCTTTTAGTCATCCTTGAAGAGTTCAAGACTAAAATTTCAGTTTTTTTTTGCATTTCAAGAATGTGTCACAAAAACTATATACAAACTTGGGTTTTCGGCAAGTCCTGTTTCAAACCGCCTGACTATGATATATATTTCATATCTGTTTTGACCCTTTATTGTACCACAACGAGAAAATCAATAATTTTCTTTCATTTTAAGAAGAAGAAGAAGAAGAAGAAGAAGAAGAAGAAGAAGAAGAAGAAGAAGAAGAAGAATAATAATAAAAAAAATGCAAATTAATCAATTGCTGCAGTTTTTGTAAATTTTTACAGCCAACAACTCTTCTGTTGGCCGCTGAGGTTGCCTCCCGTAACGTTACGAGCGTCGTCGAAGACTTACATGTACACTTGTATGTATGTATGTTTGTAAGTGAACGTTAACCCTCTCAAGTACTCCCGGCACAATTATGGATGTGCTATTGAAATGTTTATCACTAAAGCCCAGATAATTTACGTTAATTTACACTTACGAATTAAACTTTAAATATAGATTTACCTTAAAGCAGTGCTGGTCTAGTGGAGCCCATCTAAATATTTTGTAGTTCATGGGGTGGCAACAAGTGTGTGCGAAATCTGTACAGGGATACTTAATAATTCCAATAAATTGATGCCTGTTGAGGTATTTAAGCTGAGAGAATGTATCTTTATTTCTAAACTGATTTTTGCATACTTGGAGCAGTTCAATTAATGCAACAGAGTTGAGAATTATGAAAAGTGAACATAAATTATGGCGAAGAATTGCTTTCAGGTAAAGCACTTATGTATGTATGTACGAGTACGAGCAGGGACGGCAAAGTCAGTGGCGTATTGAAAGTAAATTTTAACTTTAACGAAAAGCTGAATGTTATGATTTTCCCAGAAACTTGTCTAAAACTCAATGACTCAAATTAAACAAAGTTGTTTATTTGTTTTAACTTCATTCGTTACGGCTTTCATATTTACATAATATTGTACTGGATAATTTCAAAACGGTTCATAAAATATTTGTTGTTGTTGTTGTTGGCTTGTGACTGGAATTGCTTCACATAAAGCTATTTTGTAATTTGTTGTCTCAGGACTTACAAGTTTGTTGTATCTCTAGTCTTTCAAATGCAAACAAAGTTATTTGTGCTGGATTCCATGAAAGGATTTGTCTTAATTGGGTTGCATGAAATCTATTGAAATATTCACTGTCAATGTATTAGATTCTGGCATGTGGGTTGTTTGAATTGGTGGAAATAAAATATAAATGATACGTTTAGGAATTCAGTAAAATTTAAAAAAAAACCGAGGATTTACAAATGTTTTTGAAAAGCTTTCAGAAAAGTTTGTTTAAGTGGAAGTTGATCCTTAAACATTGAATTATTAAATAATTGTCAAAAGAAAGATTTTCCTTTTTTTTCAAAAGGGCAGGTAACATTTTTATATGTATAAAGCAGTTTTATAGAGTGACTGTTTCAAAACTTGCTTTCTCGAAAGTTGTTATTTTTGTGCTCCGTTTGAAGCAGGAGAGGAAAACAAGAAAAAGAATTTTTGGAAGTTGCATTTTTGAAAACCTGGTTTTTTAAGGATTTCGTGTTTTAAAACGCTTTTATTAAACTATTTTTAAAGGATATTTTCTTATGAAATAACTTCGGAATTTTTAAAGTGAGTTTTATTAAAACGAACTTTTTACACAGGATAATGTTTGAAAGTGTAAATTTGTTTTAAGTGTTTTTATTTTTAAACTTATTTCAAACTAATGATTTGAAATGCGCCTTTTGCGTTGTTTTGCACAATGACCGAAATTTCCATCATTTTTTTTTATGGAAGATCCGTAATAATTTTTGCCTAAATTGAAGCTGAGCTGCAGTTAAAAACATCTACATAAAGATTAAAGTCTTATCAAAAGTCGTTTTGTGCGATATGTAAAAGTATTAGTAAAAGTTTCCAGCAATAGCTTTTATCATTTAAAGTAATTTCTAATTTTATAAAAAGCTCGAAAATCATGTGACTGAAATTCACATCATTTTTCCAATTTGCTGGCATTGCACTTTCGATTGTTTTTTCACAAAAAGAAAAGAACAACATTTTGCCATCAAGCAAGAAACTGAATAATAGTCATAACAGAAAATCATTTTGCAAAACTCTTGCAAATGATAAATATTTTAAATTACTCGTATGTTTTGTTTGTTTATTGAATATCATGTAATTCGTTGTCCTTCAACTTTCTGCGGAATACGATAATAAAGGAGAGCTTAACGCTGCGTTTTGTAACAGTTTATTATAGAATATAAAAGAAAAAGTAAATTTTTTGAATTATAATTTTGTAGCAGTCCCTTTGCCCACTCATCTGATCTAAAAATAAAATAGTTTTTGTATATTATAAATTGCTTTATAAATAATAAAACGTTACTCATTTGCCTTTTACATAAATTTTTAATTCTCATATTGTTTGGTTTTTTTTTTTTTTTTGGAACCAGTCAAGGAAGAAAAAAACCTGCCATTGTGCTCTTAAAACATGTGGTACACGGTCATGCAATCTATTGATTTTTTCTTTTTCTTTCTGGGGCAATAACAATAATGTGGAGTTGTTGTTGTGCAGCTCTTAGTCACTGATTAAATAATTTTTCTAGTTAAAGAAGAACCGACACAAATATACCAGTGACAAGTAAATAAAATAAAAACGAAGACTGGGTCAAATTATTTTTGCTTAAAAAAAAAAACCATAAAGTGTTGGCGGGGGGAAGGGAGGAGTTTGGGCAATTTTTAACAGATTTGAATCGAACAGGAATAAATCGCAAAGCAAATAGTCAATATTTGAGCAAACAATATTTTTATCCATCCGTTTTGTTTCAAGAACGCAAAACAAATAGACTCTAAAATTGTGATAGTGCAAAAAAGACAATCATTTGCGAATAAATTAACTAAAAGAGAAATGAAACAGATGCCACTGCCTTAAAGATACATACATGTGGTATATCAAGCTAACGTTTCTTGTATGGAAGTAGCCTTTGCAAGGTATATAAACAACTAGACCAATTCAAGACAATTCTAAATGTTTTTGCTTTTCCAGCCATACTCTGGCTTTATATGTATATAAGATATAAAACTTACGTTTCTTGTATGGAAGTAGCCTTTACGAGTTATATAAATATCTAGGTCTAGACCAATTCAAGACAAGCTTATTTCGTATGAAAAGCTTTAGGCGTGTGTGCAAAGTTCTATTAAAAACTCGATTTACTTATTCTAAAGATCGACAGGAGGAGCTCCAACACGTTCAATTCTTGCCATAATATGTTGCACTCGTGACAAATCAAGTGTAAAATGTAAAACAATTGGCGATAATATGTCAAAAAACCAAAGTAATGACTTCAACACGATTTGAAACATGGCCTCGAAGTTCGAAGGACTCGCCAAGTGATGGCCACCGACTCTTTTAGAAATGCAGGAGCGGGGGAAACATTTACGAAATTCTTGAAAAATAAGATTTTTAGCTACAACGCAAATCGCAACGCTTATCTTAGAGATCATTTAATTTTTGTATTTAATATGCAGCCTTCAAACCCTTCGCATCCCCACAACCAGCGCAGTGCATGATGTTATTATGCGTAATGAATATATTTGTTATAATTTCAACAAAACTTTTCATTAAGCATCTCTTGTACACTTAAATGCTTTTAATGATCCCATTAAATACTTATCATTATAACAAGATTTGCTCATGTTATACAAAATGCAAGCAAATTTTAGTATTTTTCTTTTCAGTTGTTGTGCGGTCGTGTGATGGCTTAAAAAACGCTCATAAAAGTAAAATTTTTCATGCGTAATTTAAGTTCTACACTCAGATTATCGTTGGGATTTATTTTTGCGAATATTTTGAATGAATAGATTAAAGCGAATGAGCCACATGGTGAATGGTTTTCAATGTTAAAAAGTAACGAAAGGAAGAAAAAAAAAAAGAAACGAAGGAAAGGCAACAAAAAAAAAAAAATCAAATTCGCAAAGTGTTGCCAAGTTAGCGGTTTTATATATTCGTTAAGAAGATTTTTTTGTGGATAAGAAATGCACAAATTTGGGGCTGCAAAAAAATCTTGTTTAATTTAAATTCTTTTAAGAAGACTTTTAAGAATTATATTCTCATCATTTATAAAAATTAAAGGTCGAAGTCATATTTAAAAGTTTCATCGCCTTCAGTATTAAAATTAGAATATGATCAAGAAGAACGAATGCACCGTGAAAGTCGAAGCTTTGAGACCAACGTGATGACAAATGAGATTTGTGTTCTGTTTTCAAATGTCTAACAGCTGATAGTCATACTGTATGACTCATACACCAACATATACTTGATTAAAATTTTCTTAGTTGGTTTAATTAAACATTTGATTGATATACTAAAATGCTTAATCAATTCAATTAAAAAAATTATTCAATACTATTGATTAATGTGATAATTAATAAGTGCAAAAAAAAAAAAAACTCAAATGTTATTGTAAATTTTTTTAATAACGTTTCTTATGCTTGTAAGAAACGTTTAATATTGATTTCAGGGACACAGTTAAATGTTTTCACTTCAGTTTGATTTACATCAATTTGCTTGGCAACCAGGCAAATAAATTTTGTTTGTTTTATTAAACAACAAAGCCAACAAAACAACTTTAAATATTGACAAAAATGAGGGGCCTAAAAAGGACTTTTCGAACGTTTAATACAGCCGACTCTAGATTTATTTTATACCATAAAGTAATAGAAGCTTTTAGGGCATAAAAATATCGCTTGTCCCACCATAGAGAATGTGTGCCAACAACGTTCACCAGCATTTTCAAGTTCAAAAGACTGATTTCATATATCGCTAATATCGGCGAACGAATTCCGAATTGGTTCTTCAACAGTTCTCTATTGTAAAAATCCTTAATTTTAAGGATCAAATTCTTCAACTGCTTCAATTGGCCACCTTCAGCTCATCCAGTACTTTGTCAGGATTAAGTAAAGGACTGGAATTTTGTTGGGTCCGACTACAGAATAAATTGTGCGAAAGTGTTTTTTTTTTTAATATAATTTTTTCAAAACAATAAATAAATTCTTGTGGTTTGAGAAGAGAGAGAAGAGAATCAACCTTAAAACAAATTTCCCATTTATGTTATTCTTTTTTTAAATTTTTGTCATATTTTTCTTAACAATATTTATTGTATTTCGCATACTTTTGCATAAAACCTGAAGCGAGTGATATATTTTTAATAACCGCCGCGAATACGAGGAATACGCAAACGTTTTTGTTGTTGTTATTGTTGCGCTAAAAGCACAAAAAGAGATGAAACAAAAGAACGAACAACCTACACATGTGGAAAACTGAACATACAAACTCACAAATCGCAGCGATTTCGAATGGGAAACCAGCAAACGAAGGATGTCTCCACCAAAGGCAAACTTTTATATAAATATGTATGTACATACATGTGTGCTTGTGTGTGTGTGTGTGTAACTCAAAATATTATTCAGTTTCTGTGTAGTTACTCCAAAATATTCTCTGCCATGAACACAATAATGGCTAAACAAATAAACAAACAGCCAACAGTAAAATGAACATGAATCGTTGTGTGTGTGTATGTGTGTGTGTGTGTGTGTGGCTGCGTATGAACTACAGCATCAAATGGCACAGATCCATTCATAAAACTGCTATCTAAACATCTTGCAAACTCATATGTACAATATGTACGAGTACTTACAGATATAAGGTTTGCATATATATAGAGATATATGTATGTATGTATGTATGTATGTGTGTGTGTGTGTGTGGATGTACCTAAAAAACTCACAGCGATTTAGTTTTAGTGCATGAACATGTGCGAACCCCCAAAATACACGCACATCCGCACAAGAAACAGACATCTGCAGCAGAAGACTAATGCCGACGGCGCCATTATAACCGTTAAACATGAAATGTACTATAACTGAAAAACATACATACACACATACATACATACATGTAAATATGTGTGTGTACATTTGTATACGTGTGTATGCCGGATAATCTGAAAAGCTTTTTGAAATTTGTTTAGATTCGTTTTAAGAAAAACTTGTTTAAGGATTTCAATTTCGTAGCCAAATTAAATTTTCTCTAAAGCCAGCGGCAACAGAGTCTATGACAATGTCAGCATTTTATAAAAATACATACGGGAAAAAAAATGCTATGAAAATTAAATTTTTTAAACAAAAATTTTATGCATATCATTTTGTTATTATGGGGACAGTTCACCAGTCCTGTCGTATTGTTTAAATTTTACAAGGTGGCATCACCTCAACAGCTGTTTGTTACTAGTTTTTGCTAGAATTTTAGCATGTGATTAAAGCAGAATTTACTCGTTTGTTTTTAATAAAAGTTTTTTTCTGGCCACCTCTCTCCGTCTCTAAGAGTTTCCATTTCGTTCGATACGAATACTTTTGGTGCCGCCTTAAAGCTGTTTGTGTGTCGTTTTGCACTTTATCCACATGAAGTGTAACATTTTAGCATCGAACTCGCAATTTCTACATTATTTTTGCATAGTTCATATTATTTGCTATTAAAGTGGTTTTTGTATTTTGGTTTTAAAGACTTTCAAATGCCAGGGAAAATAACAGTAGCGGGTAGTGACAAAGTTAAAGAGACAGGGAGTCTACTTTTCATAAACTAAGTGTCAGAATGTGGTTTTAGTTTCTGACAAAATAATGACTGTCTGCGGTTGGATTTTGTAAACGCTTTGATGGTTTTTTTTTGATGGTGATCAGCCAGTTTTTATGTTGTCGAAAGTTAACGTTCGTGTGCACTAGGGACGGCACGAGAAGAACTAATTTAAGTTACTCTAACAGGTACTTGAATTTTAATACATAAATATGTATGTATAAAATTCCGCCGTCATAGAATTTTATATATAAGAAAATAATTTCGAAAAATCAAATATATATTAAAAAGAAATTTTATAAAAATATACGCAGTGTTTGTGTACAAAAATAAACTGTAACAAAAAGCGTAATATTTCATAATTGTGGTGTAAAATACTAATTTAAGATAATGTAATATGGCAGCACTGGCTTGATGAAATAAGAACACACAACATGGTGTCAGCTGTGCCATCTATCAGCATCTATTATCTATAATATATCGACTGTATCACGATGTCGAGCATTAACGTTCATCACTGATTCAACTGATTTGCAGTCATAAATAGGACTTTTTGTTTTATTGCGCGTTTCAATTAATTTAAACTTGTACAGATTAGAGCAGCTAATTTACTGCTTAATATTTGACAGTGGGCCCAATCGTTAAGACCCACCCTCTGCTTTACAAAACTAACTAACTGTAAGTAATACAATAACAATTTTAAACTAAAGTTTAAATAATTTGCCGTTCTCCTTTGTGAAAAGTCTTCTATAATTTAGCAGTCTTATCAACTGTAATTTGCAAAAAGGAAAAGAAAACGAAGCAATTATTTCCATTAAACATTCTACATATGATTGCGCACAAACAAAGACGTTATCATCATCAACAGAAGCAATTTACATCATGACACTGCAATTAACAACTCATGCAAAATGACGGCAACAACAACCGACTGAAAAGCGGCAATAGCAAGACAAAGAAACGGACACTCCAGTTAAAAACTCACAAAAACACAAAAAGAAGAAGGCAAGACAAAGAGAAGGCAAACCATCAACACATGTAAATCAGACATCAAATGCAAAATAACACGAATGAAGGGAATGCAAAACGGCAGAGGCACAAATACTGCTGTCTTCAATTCGCGCGTAATTGCTATGAAAATGTCAACAGCATTATAATTGTCAGCAGCTTTTCTGTGCGACACTCGTGTAAGAGCAGAACAGTTTGGGGAAATAATTTTTACAACTTTTCCTGCAGTCATACAAAAATTCATACAAATTTTGTTTAAGTGTAGAAATTTAAGCTGGCAGCTTTTGGCCCCGAGATAGTTTTTTTTCTTAACGACAACATTCTGCTCTTCAACACTCCCCTGTCAAACAATGTTTGTAGAAAATCAAAGCTGCCATATGAGGTAAATGTCTAAACAAGGCGTGTTAATTTTACAAGGTGGCACCACAGGGACAGATGAGTGCAGGTTGCTGTGTTCTCGCTGTCACACCAGTGAAAAAATTTAAAAAAAATTATGCAGCAAAATGAATATATGTTTTTTTTATTTTATTTAACGAATGTTAAAATTTTATCACACAAGAAAAATTATGTGGCAACTCAGCTCAAGTTTGGCTGAAAAACTCAAATAATGGACACAACAGTTCCAATATTACTTTACTTTAATCTCTTATGTCTGCAAGAAAACATAAGGGACACAAGAACACTGCTAAAGGAGACGTTTGTTCGCCTGCCTAAAACTTGTTCAGAATTTCAGCAAAATTAAAATTAATTAATATGAATAGAAAGATATATTTATGTGATTTCATACGATAATTTACTGCAATATTATAAATCTTTGCAGCTGGTCCACGTCTCTAATACTTTAAATACACGAAATTAGATCAAATTTAAGAGTCTCTGAGTTGGCCGCTGCTTCCTGCTGTCCAATTAATTTACTTGTTAACAATCACATCAATATCAATGTAAATGTTTATTAAAGATAACAATTTGTGAAAGTAAATCAAAATGATTTTGATTTTTAAAACATTTACTAAACCAACACATTGTTCAGCTTTTATGAATAAATTGTAGTAAAACTTCATAAAATCTAAATTATTTATTGCTTAAAAAGTTTGCATGCGTCAACACAAAAACGACTTAACTCACTTAATTTGACAATGAAACGTTCCCTAGTTAAATACATCGGAAGGGCAAACAAAATCTCATAATCACAAAATGCGTTTGGGGCATTTTTCTATTACGAAAGAAAATTTATCTGCTCGTATATCGAGTTGAAATGAAAAACAAAACGAAAACGAAAAGAATTGTTGCAAAGAAATGGAAAAGGGAAAGGCAAAAACTGAAACAATATATTTTTGTAGATATTTTTACAATCAAACGCCTTTTGTTTATGGTTTATAACCCCCCCCCACACACACACTCTCATCCACCATCCACTTGTGTCCGATACTCGCATAAAATATATAGCAAATTAAAATTTTAAAGTTGTGGCCCCCACCAACTGTGGCTACTTTTATTGTTTGAGAGTAAACATTTTATAAAAAGGCGGTAATTTAGGAAAACGTGATACACCCCTTCGTGTTTCAACAACTTCCTTAAAATCATGTTGACAATTAAGCGCTTTTTGTGCTGGTTGCCAGAAATGCTGTCACCTGACGCACGAATTTTCCCCCACTCCGACAACTTTAAGGATATTCGTGCACAGCTACAAGTTTCTCTATGTCTGATGGGTTACATCGCAATGTGCTATATTGCCTAAAACTTATGTCATAGATTTATATCGAATGAGAATTTTATTTCCAACCTATAAAATTTAGTTTATAAAAGTTTTGCTTTACAAAAAATATGTTTACTGGGTAGCTTCGAGTGCTATCATCTCCCTGTTTATATGTCTCTATATAAATGCATGAGCTGTTTGACCATAAGTCATAAAAATATGAACATTAGGTAGGTTCGCTATATTTTTGTTAAACAAATTTTACTCAATTTTTTACTTTGTGCTCTAAATTTATACAAAAAAAAAAAAAAGGTTTTCATAATTTTTTCAAAGAGCCTGTTCCAACGTTTGCAAAGCTTTTGGCCCGCAAAGGCCAAAGGGAAAGCAATTTTTTGGCCCAAAACTATTACAAGTTTTGTATTGCATTCGGACAGAAAGCTGTCGTTTCTTTATTGCAAGTGTTTGCAAACTTTAACCTGCGCCATCCTGAAACAGGTCTTAAGTGAGTGTTAGATTTTGAATATTAATTTCGTCAATTTCTTTTTGCCACAAAAAAAATTCTAAAATAACACAGTAAAAATTTTATATTACAATAAACAATTCCCCTGAAACGTTCGCATTCACCAGAAAAACCAAACTTTTTTTGTTTTGCCGCATTCATTTATATATTTGAAAAATAATATAAAAAGTGACTCAAATCAAATGTTGTTGGGGTTTTAGTAATTATTTTGTAAAATCTGCTTTATTCTTCTGTAAATAAATTTAAGTGTTTTAGGTTTACATTTTTGTTTGTACTACTTCAGTGCTCTGTGGAGAGAACAACTTGAAAAAGAAATCCTTAAAAGATTAAAACAAACAAAAGAGAAGAAGAGTGAAAAACCCACTTAAGATAAGAAAGTGACAGATTTTGTTATCTTACCATCTATGAATTATTGACTATCCAATACTGCACTTACACACAAATTCATAGACACATTTTGCACACACATACACGAATGTGTGGCATGTGGTCGAGGTATTACGATGAACCAAAAAGGAAAAAAAGGCAGAAAGGATAGCAGAAAACCCACAATGAACTGCATATGTACGAGTACATACATATTTATCTACATATATGCAAATAAAATAAACGATAAAAGTAGTTGGTTGTAGGACTGATTGTAGCGTAACATTGGCTTCTTATTACTAAAGGGATTGTCCTTTAGAGACAACTACGACCATAATAAAGGCAGCACACAAATGAGCACATATGAATGTGTAAGCAAACGTATTTGTGTGTGTGTGTGTGTACTCTCACAATAAGAGTTGAGCACAACCCACTTCATCGCAGTGGAAATATAAAATAATGTCGACAGGAATTTGAAAAATAATTAAGGCAGAAGATTAAGATTTCAGGAAAATTTCATGCGAATACGATTGTAACTGCGATTGTCTCCCATTAATGTCAGTTGAATAAATGTTACGAAACGGCCGGCCACTTGGACAATTGGGATGTTTTTAATTCTAGTTCAAATATGTGAATGCAGGGAGCCATCAGGCATCATGGTTAAACAAATATTTATAACATTGTTTTTAGTTCAATAACAAAATATTCCTGATGCAGATTTCACAACAAATACATGAAGTGCGTTTCATATTTATGACACAAGTGTTTTTTTTTTTAGGCAAACCTATAAATTGTTCACCCAAATCGAAATTATTCTACGATCTCATCTTCACAAGGAATTTTTGTCAAAGCGAAATATTCTAGTTATAAGAAAAATTTCTTATAACTTTGCAAGTCGCAAGAGAGACTGTAAAATTATATAACGCACTGTACAAGATTATTGCAACGTTTCCACAAGAAGGACAAATTGCAAGAATTATATTATTTTTTGAGTTTGTTTTTATGCCAAAACATATTAAAAATCTTAAAGTTGATTTAAACAGTCGGAAAAATAACAATTAGATTAAAGAAGAAGAAGAAAATACCAATAAAGTACCTTTAGAAGAGGTATATCTTAAAAAGAGGGTACCTCTTCGAAGAGTGCACTTAAAAGTGTACTTTTTTGGGCAAGTATTTATATGCCAAAAGTTCTTAAGAAAGAATAACTTAAAAAAATAGTGTTTTAAAAAGGCACTTTTCAAAAAAAATCCCCTTTTAAAGAAAGACCCTTTAAAAATTATGTCTTAGAAAAGCATAGTCGAAAAAAGGTGTCTTTTAAAAAGTCACTTTTTGAAAAGCGTGTGTTTAGAAAAATGTATTTTTAAAAGTAAAATATATATATATTTAAAAAAGAACCTTTTAAAAATAAAAAAATAAATTTTTAATAAAATGCACTTATATTTTTTTATATATTTAAAAGCACTTTTTAAAAATGTACTTTTTAAAAGTTATCTTTTGAAAATATTACCTTTTACAAACTTATGTTTTAATAAAATCATCTTTTGTAAGAGCGAGTACTTTCGAAAAGGTACTTTTTAAATAAAAGTACAATGTTCTCAAAACAAAAGCATGTGAAAAAAATGTGAGCACATCAAAACAAAACGGGTAAAAAGGACTCTTTCAGAGATGAAAAAAGTACCGGTTAGAAAAAAGTCCCCTTTTAAAAAAATACTTTTTAAGAGAGAAGTACCCGTTAGTAAAGGCGTTTTTTAAAAAGCTTATACGTTAGATGGTCTATTGTGACCTTCTTTCATTGTCCAGTTCTTATTGAGACATTCTAAAGTGCATTCGTTTTTGAACGTTTGGGTCCATATTTTGAGAAGTTCTTTTAGGTAGTGCAAGGAAATTAGGCGTGGATTGGCGCCACTGAATTTTAAAAGCTTAAAGATTTTGTCAGCTCATTTTAATCAATATCAAATTTTTTATGTTTGATTTCCTAAAATAGTTGTTTCGTCCTTCAGAGCTCCGTTCCTATTTTCATGCGCTCATTTCTTCGGACTCCAGCTCAAACAAAAATTTAATTTGTTTGAATTTCTATTGGAAATTTCCTCCATTTTTAACAAATATTTTCTTTGCTTCCTCTGCCTCCTCGTTCTGCATCAGCTCCGGTTATCAGTGCCCAGAAGAAAAGTTATTTTCCTCCTCTTTGCTGGTTCTTTTGTTTTAAGTTAATCATGAGGTTTCATTTTCAATATTCTTGGCTGGCAGCATCCACTAAATGGCCTTTAATTTATTTCTGACCAACTATTGCTTGTTCCTGCCTCCCGCGCCGCTTTTAGTTGTGCGTATAATTTTAGTTTAAAATGTTTTAATTGCCTGTTGGTTTCATGGTGTGTGTCTCCACTAAATGAGCTCGTAGTCTGTGTTACGAGCTTAATGTAGTGGTGATGTTAAAATTAATTTATTGAACTGAAGTGGAATTAACATTGTTCTAGAGATGTTTACAATATTATTTGAAAGTAAATTTGCTTAGAAATAAGGATATTTCGTGAGATGGGTGAAATTGCGAACATGATTCTTAAAACTGGCAATTACATTCGTATTCAAGTGTTAAACAAAACTTTTTTGCAAACGACATTGTAACAACATGGAAAAACTTTATTAATTGATGAAATTGATTAATTCTTGAAAGGAAACTTTTTTAACAAGCATTTTTTTCAACTATTTCAGAAAAGTAATTAATTTTAAAAAGATGCCGTTTTGCAAACAGGTTGTTTTTTAATAGGTTTTTTTTAAAGATAAGCATTTCAAAAGGTACTAGTTTTGCCAGATACTTTTTTATTCAAAAAAATGCCAATTTTAAGCCCAACAATTTTCCTTTAGTTCATTGTAGTTTCTTAGAATTTTCTCTGCCTTATGCGTCATAATATACTCTTAAGCCTGTTTATTATGATTTCTTGTTTAAACTTATGAAACAAAAATCTTCTATTGTAGCCAATTTATGCCACTAACTTGGCCAACTGACATTTAAACGTGCTTGACAGCTATTAAAAAGTTTTATTGTTAAATACTCGCAGTCGCTGGCACTAAAGGCAAAAACTAATAGCGTCGTTGGGTTTAGTTGCTTTTTTCCGCTTTTTTATTGGGATTGTTTATAAAGCAGTTTGTAACAAAAAGAAATGAAGCAGAAGAGACGAAACAAAGTCTATTTAAGCGCAACGTCTGTCTCTGCCCTCAAGAACATAATTTTTATTAAAGTCTGCCCCCACTTTTGCCTCATCCATTCATATTCGTCCTGCATTAGTTTAAGCCTGAAACAATAAAGTGACATATTACTGAAATGATTATAACGCTGCCTTCTCTCTTCACTATTCTGACTATTTTAGGTCTGGTGGTCACCCTGTCCGAGCCGCGAATGCCCCGAAGAACCTGAACTTGATTTGGCTGTAAATCAATGTGTTGATTACTGCTTGTTGCAAGAACCAACAACGGCAGCCTCAACATTATTAAGTCAATCAGCAGAGTATTATGCGGCAAACGATAGAGCAGCACAAAAAAAATCTTTATCAGCAATAAATTCGTTGTCGTCTCTGGGGACATCAGCGGCAGCAGCAGCAGCCGCGGCAGCAATAGCAACAGCAGCATCAGCATCAGCATCTGCATCAGCCGAAACACCATCGAGCAGAAGGCCACCGTTGGCTGTACCCCTTGGCCCATCAACGCAAACGCAAACGCAAACACCAACACCAACGTCTCGAAGTATATTCCAAGATGTACTTAATATGTCAGCGACAATGTTTCCGCCAGTTGTGACATCTTTATCCTCGCTGTCTATGTTGGAACAGCAAGATTGGAATCGTAAGTATTTCGCCTGTACGAGCACGTCTTTATTAGCTCGAGTGCGACTTCTTGTGCAAAGATGTGTTTCATTATTTTCCTTTGGGGGTCTTCCTTCTTCCTTTGTTTTGCCGTACACACCCGTACTTCAGTCAGCTTGTTTGCGTTCTCCATTTACGAGTGGCTGTCAAAAAGTACCAAGTTATTGATGTAATAATGGTTGTAAGGGCAGTTACAAATTATTGGTAGTAATTTGTTTTGTTTCATTGATTTTCGTATAAAAATGTTTCGATTAGAGTTGATGAAGGAATTGCAGAGGGATTCTTACAGATATTTTTTCTAGCAACTGTTTTTTTTGCATCGAATTCTTTTCAAAGGTGATTTTTAATCGTTTTTGGAAATATCTGTTTTTAAACTTTTTTTGTTTAAGTAATTTTTTTTTAAATTCCGAAGGTGATTTTCAGAAGATAATTTTTAAAGGATTTAGAACGTAATTTTAAATAGTTTTTGGTAATATCAGTTTTTAAATGTTTTTTAAGTAATTTTTTTAAAACTCCGAATATGATTTTTAAAAGATAATTTTTAAAGGATTTCAAGGGAAATTTGAAATCCTTTTGAGAAATATCTGTTTTTAAAAGTCATTTTTTTTTTAAATCCAAATGTTATATTCAAAAGATTATTTTTAAAGGATTTCAAAGGTATTATTAAATCCTTTTTGAATTTTCTCCTTTTTGGAAATATCTGTTTTTAAAAGTATTTTTACAAGTAATTTTTTTTAAGTTCCGAATGTGATTTTCGGAATATAAATTTTAAGGGATTTGAACGGAAATTACTCTCTTTTTGACATCCGAATGTGATTTTCAAAAGATAATTTATAAAGGATTTTGTTTCCATGTTTCGTGCAAGGTATTTACGTAACATAATATTTTAAGGATCATAAAATAAAATACAATTCTTCATTAGAGAAGTTCTTTTTTTAAAAACATTTTTTTATTAAATAATATTTAATAGTATTTTCGAAAACTATTCTACTGAAAAGATATATTTTATATTGAATATAGTTTTCCAAAAAGTGCATTTTCTGTAGTTAAATTTTTTTCAAGGCATTTCTTTAAAAGTACTTGTTTTCTAAGGTACTTTTTGTTGTAAAGGAACTTGTTTTAAAGTATACGTGTTTTAAAAGTATTTCTATTAAACCATACGTTACTTTTTAAATTTAATCATAGATACTTCTATAAATGGTACTTTTGTCAAAAGTCCTTTTTTTTGTGAAATGTACTTTTAAAAATATAGGGTTTTGAAAATGGCATTTTTTTAAAAGGTACTTATTTGAAAAAAGAAAACTTTTCCAAAAATCCTTTTTTTTAAATAAATAAGTAAACAAGTACTTTTTTAAAGAAATATTTTAGTAAAAGGTTTATTTTTTTAAAAAAGTTTTTTTTTTTTAAATCACTATTTAAAATGGTACGTTCTTTGAAGAAAAACTTTATAAAACGTTCTTTTTGTAAAAATCTAACATTTTCAAAATTAGTTTTTTCAAATATACTTTTTATTGGAGAACACACTTTTTATAAAAGACCGCTTTTTGAACAGCCACTTTTGTACTTTTTTGTACGGTAATTTTTTTTAAAGCTACTTTTTAAAAGAGTTATTTTTAAAAAAATTCTATCTAAAAGTTTTTTTTTTTTAATGGAATTGGAAAATACTTTTGTGGAATGTTTCTAGTAGTTTCTCAGTAGGGAATATTTTTTTTAAGGTTTGATTTTTAAAGTTAAATTTTTAAAAAATTAGTTTCTTAGGAAAATATTTTTTGGAATGTTAGACTTACATGTAAATATTTCTTTTACGATTTTAAGGATACACACAGAACTTTGTGCCACTTTCTGGTGGTTTCAATTCCACTTTTTCGTCCATATCAAACTGTACTTTTTTTGTATGAAAATAATTTTAATTTTAAAAAAATTAATATGCAAAGATCATGATATATGTGAATATAAGTTGAAAAAGATTCAAGTAAATATTTCGTTGAGCCAGCGAAAATAATTGTTGTTGTAATGTTTTCTGTATGTGATCTTATTATTTGTTATGAATTGAATATTGAAAGTGATTTTATGTGTGACTTGTGCTGCATTTGGCAGTTGTTTTTATAACTTTTGGTGTTCTTGGCAAGACGTCAAGAAGTCACCGAGACTGTATTTACAATATAGATTGTCAAATTAATGAAACATCAAAATTTTATTAGTCCTGGTGCCTTCTGGCATGTAAAACTTTTTAAATTTCAAGTACGCGAGTGATTAAAAACATTGTGGTTTTGGTTGGTTTTGTTTTTGTGGCAGTTTTGCCAGCATTAAATGAGTGTTTTTTTTTTACTGTGGACATTTAAGCAAATAATAAAGTGCACTTAAGCAAATAATATTTTTGTATTATTATTTTATTAATAAAATTATGTTCCTTAATCCTATCACTATTTTATTTGACTATACAAATCAAACATCTTTTTGTTCTCAATCAGCAGAAGATGTCATATGACAATCAAACAGAATTATTGTTCGATATTTGTGCATCGTCATTGTTTTATATATGAAAATAATATGCTGTTTCAGAAAGTTTCCAAATAGCCTTTAAACATGTTTTTAAATCTTGGCCAGAGACGTTTGCCCTCGTGAGCTGTCCAACACTTTAACTCTATATTTAATTTTTTTTTAATGATGATGGAAAAAAATTTGTTTAAAAATTAATTTTGTGTCTTAACTAAAACAAATAAAATTTCTTTTTCATTTGCACATCTTGTACAGAGTCTGCTTTCGCTGAAAATAATACTGGCCCGAGTGTCCGACACAGTTGGGTACATTCAAATGCCAGTGATTCCACATTTTTCATGCTGCAAATGCATCCAGATTTGGCCGATCCCATCGAACAACTGGGCATGGAAATCGAACAGGACGACAACGAGACGGTCACAGATTTCAAGCAACGTTTTGGTGAAAAACGTCTCTGGGAAATGCAAATTAATGTCACCGATTTAGAGGAGTTAGATTTGCGCTGTGGCGGCATTGCCAGACGTCATAATATGACACGTGTTACAAACGAAACGGTCACTTGTATGGTGCAACGTTGCACGTTCACTTTAAATGCACCAGAGATTTGTCCGCCCGATTATAAGGAAACTGATGATACAATATTTTGGATTTATTTTATGCTGAGGTAAGTTCGATGCAAACAAATGACATTTATTGACTTGTAATGCAGTGACTCGAAATGGCTGGCCGATCGGCTGGCGCACTGGCTGGCTGACTGGCTGGCTGGCTGGCTGACTGGCACACCGATTGATTGGGTGTTTGCAATGGCAGCGCTGACACAACCGAAACAAAGACATTGTGTGCATTAGTTTCTGATATAAAATTGTGATTGCCGAGAAGTTGTGTGGGGGGGAAAGGCTATGGTGTAAAGTAGAGTGGCTCTCTATTTAATGCTTTTGTTGTTCGACTCATATAAAGGACATGCAGGGTGTAGCCTTCTGTTTGTAGCAAATGCATTCATTGGTGGCCTCAGTCAGCGTTGCGGCTGATTGTATTTCGTAGTTTATAGTTTGTTCTAATAGTATTAGAAAAGATGTTTGCATGGCAGACACTCATACAAACATACAGAGTTTGTAGGTGTAATTTGAACGTACATTTTTCACTCTGACATTTGATGTGACTTTAATGCATTTTCTTCGGAGCTTTTGTTGTTGTTTGTTCTCGACAATAATGGCTGGGTATTACAGATTTTAGCTGGCTTTTGATTTCGTTTGTTTGCTTTGGTCTGTAGTTGTTGCATTGTCAGGTTGTTTGTTGCAGGGCTTTTGAGTTTAATTTGGAGCAAGATTAATATTTGAAGGCAAAATTATTTAAGGGGTTTTTGTTGGTTTCTTTTTGGCTTAGAATTTCAGTTTAAAATACATACATATGTCACACATTTTCAATAAGTGTTTTTGATTTTTCGTATAACAAAAGCAACAACAACACAGATAAGAAGTATAAAAACGAAATGCCGCTGTTTTGTGTGAAAGAGTGGAGACTTCTGAATTGATCGGGGACTTTATAAGAGGGAAGTTATAAAACAACAACAATTGGGATTATTTCAGTGTCCCGAAAAAACATGTCAGCCCGTAAACACTTCACGTTTACCAGTTACATAATTGCGGTGAACAACCTGTAGTTGCAACCTACAACTCTGCTGCTCAGATACTTTTTTTTTTACATTTATTCAGGCAGTTTCCAAAAACAACTTATTTTTTTTTTTCCATTTTAAATGGCAGATAATGTTTTTATCTCCGACTTATTTTCCGCCCGACTTTTTGTACTTTATATTGTCATTAATTAATTTTGTTTATTATAATTTAATAAACATAATTGAAGTGCGATTTTAATAACTGAAAGTGGCCAAAGCAAAAACAAAGTGGAATAAAAATCGATGACAGTTGACATCAGTTGCATGAAGTTGACATTTAAACTTGAGGCAAATTGACACTGAGAGAGCAGAACTGTTGACAGAATTTGAGGTAATGGAAGGAGTTTGTGTACTGCTCGACTGCTAAAAACTTTGGCCAAGATAAAGATTCCGTCAACATCTCAAAAGTGATGATGCCAACGAAGATGCTGAAGGTTTTGAGATTGTTTTGAAGTTGAACCGCACAACATAAACTTGTGCAGGAGTGATGGTGATGGTGATGATGTTGCTGATGATGATGATGATGATGATGCTGATGATGACATTGATGAGACTGGTGGTGAAAATGATTTGTTTCATAATTTTTTTTCCATCTTTTACCAACCCCCACTCACTTACAGTTTACATGACATGATTTAAAGTCTTGGATTTTGTTTGCCAACAAAACTAAGTTCCTTTAAGTTGAGTTTGAATGACTTGTCCACGCCGTCATTGACGTTAATAACCCCCCCCCCCCCTTTCCACCACACCAAAAAAAAACAACAACAAAGAAGCCAGAAAAGATTAATGATTAATTTTATTTTTTATTTAAAATTTACATGCAGATTCCTTGCGACTACCATGTTGTCGGCTGGTGTCACAATCATGGACCCCATTGCGCTGACAATGATTGAAAAGTATGGCGGTGATTTTGGACGCGAACGTTTGTTCTCCAGCATTGGCATGGCCATCTTCTCACCCATAACAGGCATAATGATTGATTATTTTTCACGCGGCCTCGGCTACACCGACTATTCAGCAGCCTTCTATACGTACGACATTTTATTAATTATTTCGACCGTGTCGGTGCTGATGATGCCGTTGGGCGAAAAACTGCCAGCGGATAATGTCTTCAGAGATTTATGGAATTTATTGAAAATGCCGCACGTTATAACATTTATTTTCTTTCTGTTCATTTTGGGCAATTTTTGGGGTTTCATTGAGAGTTTCTTGTTTCTCTATTTGAAGGAATTGGGCGCACCAAATTATTTATTGGGTAAGTAAATTAGGCAAAAAAAAAACAAAAACAAAAACAAAAACAAAAACAAAAACAAAATAGAATTACATACATTCATGTATATGTAGGGGTGAGTATGTTTAAAGCGCAAATACATGAAAGCAAAAACGTATTAGGAAATAAATTTCATTTAAAATTTATACAGAGCATAAGAAAAAGCTTGAAGGCTCCGTGGCCTGAGTGGGATACAAAAATCGTTAAGTTGTGTACTGGCCGCAGGCGACTCCAGCAGAGGTGAAATTGTAACGATTACTTTTTTCATATTTCAGTGTCCTTGAGCTGTGAACAAAGTTCACGAACAAAACACAAATTCCGTTTTAACATTTCACAAATATTTAACGAAAACTAACCTTCTTCCTTTGACGCTACAGTCCGGGTTGAAGCTGGACCTCAACCAACACACTTTTCCAGCTGGCACGATCTTTAGCCAGCAGCCTGCAATTTTGCACACCAAATTGGTTGAGGTCCCTCTTCACTTTGCGTGCGCCATCGTTTACGTGGGCCTCGGAGTCGCAGATTCTACCAACTGCATCGCATTTGGTTGTTGTACCATTTTATTTTTAACAAAATAATGAAAATTAATGTCTAACTCGAGAGTAGACATTTTTGTAGCTATTTTCAAGCTTTGGACTGAAAACTGTCATGATTTTACAAATTCGAAATCGGCATTGCAGTCAAGTGCTTTAAAATCACACGATGTGATTTGTTGTAACTGAAAAAAAAAAATTAACTAAAAACACACAAAAATATTTTCTTGACAATAACTTTTACGATAATGTAACCACTGAAGCCAGTTTTGTATGTTTTTGTTTTTGTTTTTGTTTTTGTATATTTTTGTTGGCACTTGCCGAATTTAGTCAATGTTATGGTTTCTATTTGCCGTTCCATTTCATGGTTTAATTTCACTTTTATTTTGTTGTTGTTGGTTTCTTTGTGCTTTTCGTATTTCCGTAGGTATAACGATTACGGTGGGCACTGTCAGCAGTATACCGTTTTTGTATGGAGCGGAGAAAATCACCAGAATCTTCGGCCATGTTAATTTGATTATTATTGCTTTCTTCTCGCACGCCGGTCGTTTGGTGGGCTATTCATTTATTGAGTAAGTATTGGCAGAACTACTTAAGCACATGCTAGCAAACAACTAAGCATTTTGTAAATTCTTATCACACATACAACAACCGTTCAACTAATCCCTGCCTTCCACACAGCCCACACACACACACACACACACACACACACATTCATTTGAAAAATAAGCCATAAATGTCGATGAGTTTAAGTAGTTTCGTAGCTGTTTCGAGGCTTATTCGAATGTGTTGTTTGTTGCTGCCTTTCCTGCCACTTTCATTATTTTCTTTGTAATTGAGTGTGATTTGTTTTAGCTTTTATTGCTTTCCTTGAAGGAATGCCTTCCATGTTGATTGCGTTTTGTTGTTGTTTGGTTTTTAGTTACTTATATCCTGATTTTTTGCTTGTTTGTTTTTAATTTTCGTTTTTCGTTTTTCGTTTTTTGTTTGTTTGTGTTTGTGTTTTGTTTTCTATTTCGTTTTGTTTAGAAATGCTTGGTGGTGTTTCCCATTTGAAGCCATGGAGGCCTTATCGTGCCACTTGATGTGGGTGGCAGCTGCCACTTACTGTTCAATTTTGGCTCCCAAAAGTCTTCTGGCCACATTGATTGGTGTTTTGGGTATGGCCCACTTTAGTTTGGGTAAGTGCAATATTTCAAACAACAGCAACTACAACTACAACTACAACAACCATGAAATTTGAATTTTATTTGCATTTTTGTTTTGTTCTGTTGGTTTTTGCTTGGGTACGTGATACATTCAACTTTTTCTTGCATTCGTTTCTCTTTCTCTTTCGGTTTCTGTTTCGCTTTCGCTCGCTCCTCCGGTTGAGTGCGAATGCAAACATTTACATTCCAATGTGGCTCAATCACTTGCAATCGAAGTGCAATGAATTTTTTCTGTCAATTTTCCCATTTAATGATGTTAAGTTGAATGCCATTTCTGCCACACTGCCGATCTTTTCACATGAAAATTTAAAATTTTGTTTTATGCAATTCTCGATTGCTGCAAACATTTCAATTGCAGTTTAAAAATGGTTCAAAAGAATTCTTTTGACAACTTTAAACTGATACGCACTCACTTATTTTGGTATTAAAAAAAAAGGTTGCAAATACCAGAAAGAAGAAAAGCGATTAAATGACTGCACGATATCATTGTGGTGTAAAAGTATTTAAGTGCAGCAGGTAAAAAAAAAAAACAAACGAAAGTGCAGTGGTTATTATAGGCTAAAAAATAAAATGCTTAATAATACTAAAAATAAAATAATAGTACAATAGCGCCATAATTGTATAACTTAAAAAGTTATTAACTACGCAACTGCCAAACTGCTTAAAAGTTGCTGCACAATATTGTGTAATTGCTGACCGAACAATTACATAGTTGTATAGTTGTATAATTGTATACACTTGACTATTTTATATATTTAGCTCTTAAGCATTACAATTAGATGTTTGTGTAATTGTAGAATTATACAATTTTCAATTTTTTGGCAAATGTTTGTATAATTGTATAATTTTATAACTATACAATAGTAAAATTACTTAATTGTTTAATTGTAAGATTATATAAAATTGTAACATCTGTACTAATTTACAATTGTACAGTATAAGTTAAGTTCGGGTATAATTTTTGAACTATTCTATTATTTTATAACTAAGTGATTGTATTGCTGTACACAGAGATATATATATTTATTGTAATAAGTCATATAAACTTTGATATGTATAATTGTAGAATTGCAGAATTGTAAAATTCAAGTGCTGTGTATATAGAAATATAAAAATTATTATTGACATGTACAATTTTAGGGTTGTAGAATGTTAAAGTTGTATCATAATATACATATGTAGTCATATTATTGTATAATCGTATTTTTATATAATTGTTCAATTAAACAATTTCAAGACTGCATAATAGTTTAGTTGTATTATAAAATGATGTATATATATATATTTATATATATATATATATATCGTGGGTAAAATCGTAGTATTGTTTTAATTTTTAATAGTATGATTATAAAAAAAAAAATGTTTTATAATTTCAAATTTATAGTTGCAATGAAATTGTTTCAGGTCGCGGTAGCGGTTCGTTCAGTGGCGGTCTGTTAATCGGCCAGTTCGGTACCAGAGATGCGTTTCGTTATATGGGTCTGTTGGCGGTGGTGGGCGGTATTGCCTATGGTATGTTACATTTGATTTGGCTGCGCAAATTCGATCACAACATGGACGATCTGGAAGATGAAGTGGAGGCGGTAGAAGCCGGAGAAACAGAAAAGTTAACAGAACCTTCTACCAAAGAACAGGGAACTTCAATGTCACTGGAACGTCTATCGTTGATGATAAAATACAATCAAATCGGCAGTTTGTCATCGCTGCCACGAGGTTCAAGGGTGAGTTAACAAAACAAAAAAAAAAAAAACGCACAAAATAAACATAAATAGGAAATAGATAAGGATGTCATTAAGCCTCATTAAAGATTTTTGTTTGGTTTATCTTCATTAAATCCTTTTATGTTTATATGTATGTACATACATATGTACATATTTATGCTTGTATGTATAGATGTATGTATGTATGTCTTTAAATTTGATTTTATATTTCCTTTTTGCAGGGCGATATACACGACCATTTATCAATACGCCGTAGCAGCTATAATGTGGAATCCTTGCGTTCGCCCAAGCATGGCATTGGCAGCGCTTCAAAGGTTGATATTCTACGTTCAGCATTGGAGATAAATCACAAGTCCTCCAATAATTCGGTACTCAGCAAAACCGATAATCGTACATCAAATCAATCATTGGGTAGAAATCGTGCCGACAGTGCACCCAAACTCAATCATACAACCATGAAAAATATTTCACAGCCAGCCCTGGAGGCTGTTGTTTTAGAGGTGAGATTGCGCGCGCGTGTGTGTGTGTTTTTTTTATTTTGTAGCTGTCAGTTTTGTATTTGTGTTGATTATCATTTTAAATATTTTAGATTTTTTTTGTACAATAGTTCGTGTTGTTGTGTTTTAAATGTTTCGCAATAATCGAGTTAAAAAAACCAACTCAAATAACTGAAATAGAAATACCTGAAAGGCATTTTAAATGTTTAAACTTTTTCAACACTGTTTCCGTGATATTATTAGCAAACAAGTTTCGTTGGATTAAACAATTACCAGAAATACTAAGAATATGTGGCTAATTATCGTAACAACATTTCTATATATATATATATTATTTATTACTAACCCTGTTTCAAACTTTTTGGTTTAAGTTCTTCATGTTGTTTGTTTGTAATTTGGCAGCAAAAATATCTTTAAGAGGGATTTTAAAAAAAAAGTGCATAAAAATAACGGAATTTTTATTAGTGCGGTGTTTTAAATGATCAAAGTTGATGCTGAATAAAAATTTCCCTTTAAAGGAAATTTTCTGCTTAACGTTTTTTTTTCTATATTTTAGTGACGTTTTAGTTTAGTTTTTTATAAAAGATATTTTAGAGACTTAAAATAAAAATTTCCCCAAGGGGAATTTTCAATCTTAAGGACATTACGGACTATTTTATAAAATTTCAAGAACGTATTAAAAAGAGTTCTGTCAAATATTTTTTATATAATAAAATATAATATAAAAAAAAAATTCCCAATGAAGGAAATTATGAAAAACAAAATCATACAATTTGAGGTGTTTTTACAAACCAAAAGAAAGATATAGGAATTTCCCAAGAATGGAAATTTTCGAAAGGGTATTGCTTCAGCCGGCGCTTTGCTGACTTGACTTTAACTGTCAAAAGAGACGCTGTTATGTTTTTTTTTCCACAAATTTAAGCCATTTTAAAATGTCTGAAATGTGACTTCTTACCTATTTGCCGGTTTATTGCGTATCTGTTATTGTTGAAAACGGTGTTAAGAAAATAAAATATTGTGAATATTGACAACATGTTAGTGGGCGTTTTCCGAAAGTTTCCTTCGTTTCTCAAACACGAAAAGACAGACATTCAATTTAAAGACAAGAGAGAAAGAGAGAGAGAAAAATGCTGTTATTTAAAGTTGTCCATGATTACTTTTCTCCTGTCATTTGTTCCAAGTGCATGACTTTGAATATTCTCTTTTCAAGCGCTGGAATTCCGCAACCAAACCTTTTCCATGGGAAACAGCAATTCCTTTCGGTATTTTGGTTAGCAGATCCATGATAATGTTTTTATGTTCTTAAGGAAAATTCCTGGCATATTTACTTCCATTCTGAGACTTTGATTTGCTGTTCAACTTACGCTGCCTTCGCAACGTTGGCGGCATTTTGTTTTGAACCCAAAAACTGTAACGGTTGGTTACATTCCTTTGAAAGCTGAACTGTGTCACGTCATTTCATCCAAACAGACAGAATTCTGATGAGGAGCAGATTCCTGTTCTCATTCTGTTTTGCTGGGTCTGGCTGGCTGCTTTGTTCGGCTTGATGATGCTGAGCAGCGAAAAACGTGTACTTCTATGCGTAAATAGAGGGAAGAGAGGGAAGAAATAAAGGCAAGAATGTTTTACAAACTGGTGTTGACCTTTAGGGCTAAAGTTGATATTAGCATTTGGTTGTTGCTTTTGTTGGCTTGTTTATGAGCATTATGTTGGCAACGTTGTTAACAAATTGTTGTTGTTTTCTTTTTGTTTTGTTTGACAAATGTAGCCCTCCAGTCATGACGTACAAAAGATTAACAAAACTTTGCCGGTTGTTTCAGTTTTGAAGTTTAAATAAAAAAAGAGAAACAGCAGTTTTAAAGAATAAAATTTTGTGTATGAAAAAGAAAATAAATTACACAAAAATGTTGACAGCAGAAGAGTTGAAAACGTACAAATTTGTTTGAAGATGAGTTTTCTAATGAATCTGTTTGTTAAACAGCATTTCAATTGGCTTCTCTGACAAATATTTATGTACACATGTATGTGTGTATGTATGTATGTCTGTAGGCCAATTTAAACTGTTGTTAATGTTTTCTTTCCTTTTCATTAAATCTGCTGCATCAGGCTTTTACAAAAAAACAAGAAAAAAAAGTATAGAAAAATAACAGCGGATGTTGTGCTTGAAAGTGCGTGCGTTGCCGAACTCCAGCAACGTTTCATCCTTTTAAAATTGTTATTTGTTACGCGTTTGATTTTTGCTCTTTTCCAATTTCAGACGGAAGTCTATACGAAATTTCCCATTTTGATTCCTTTGTTTGATAAGGTTTTTTTTCTTCTTCTTCTTCTTCTTCTACTTCTGATTGTTCGATATTTGTTCTACATGCTGTTGATACTTTTATTTGCTTTGTTCTGTTGCCTCTGCAGAACATTTGCAATTTGCAATTCATGAAACATTTCGCAGCGTGTATAGCAAATAGTGTTGCAAAAATTGTCTATTAAGAGTGCTGTTGCATGCTAAAGCATGTTCATGAAACGGGGTTTGTCAGAAAACAAATATGTGTGTTCGTTAGATTTTATTGTGCAAAATGAAGAAGAAACGAGAACAGAAATGAAAGGAGAGAAAAAATCAAATCTATGGCATGGAATTGTTGTATTAATCTCATTTTTGCCGTATATTAAATGTTTGTTTAGGTTCGACGACATATTCGTTTGAGTGTATCGGCTTATTTACGGCGATTTGGGAAAAAAAATGTCCATATTTTTGTGCTGTAATTTGAAACTGCAATTTCGTCTGTAGCCAATGAAAGTAATTATGAAAAGCACGAATTGTGGGGGAGTGACATGTGTCATTCAATTCAGACCACTTTTTTTTTTTCATTTAAAAGCAAACTTTTTTAAAAACTTGAATTGTTTCAATGCACCATTTAAGGTACCTTTACACCGTAGTATGGAATATTCAGGGAATTCTCTGTGTATTTAAGGAGAGAGTACAGAAGTTCACACGAAAAACAGCTGATTTTTACAATTCAATTAAATTCTGACATCTTCATTTCTGCAATATAGAATAACAACTGAATATTACTCCTTCTTTGCTTTATCCTGCAGATGTCGGGGTCGAACCTTGAGTATGCAGGGGTCATAAAAACAACTTGAATATTTCTTGAGCTGATTTTGTTTTATTTAATTTAATAAAAATATCTTATAACCAGCTTTAAAACATAGAGTTACTGCTGCCCTTCTTTACTTTAAGACATGGTTCTGGGGTGAGAAAAATATACATATAATTTTGATATATGATTTAGAACCTGAACGTTTAGCGAATGCCTGAATAATTTTACATACTTACATATTTCTGTGGACACATTTTGCTTTTGCGCCGCAAAATTTTTCCCATTCGACATAAATTTATGACAAATCTAAGCATTTGTAAGTATTGAATTTTAGGCTTTAATTAGTCGATAAATTAGACGATTAATAGGAAAATTTATATGTTGCACACAAATTTTATGTTTTATTTTTTCCTTTAAGATATACATATTTTCCAACCGATTAGTAACACCCATTAACAATTAGTCCAACAAGTTAGAATTTATGGCTTTAATTTAGTTTTCTTATTTTCCTTAGTTGTTTGTAAGTCCGGGCAAATTAAAACACCAGAGGACCTACGAAATATTGTAATAAAAATCATGTTTTTAATTGTTTTGCATCGTATCAAGTGTCAGTAACAATTTTCTATATAATTTATCCTCTGACTTCTTTAACATGAAATCTGTTTTACTTTTCCTCCTGAATGGATCTCATTAATTCCATACTTTAAAGCTGAACGAAACGGAATAACGATGGAAAAAAGAAAGGTTTCGAGAAGGCAAGAATATTAATTTCTTTCACCCCATTTCATGTTTAAGGCCAATATTTTAATATTTTGCTTTCAACCACTCACTCACTATTCGTAAATGCTTTTTGAGGCATAAACTGGTTGGAGGCTTAAAATAAGTTTACGAGAGTGAATGGATGGATGTACGAGTATATGTTTGTTCTTTACAAATACGTACACACACACACACACACAAACACACACACAGGCACACACATACACGTACATACATCTACATTTGTAGGTATTTTGTATGAATAATTGGCAAAGTTTTATGCACAGAAAATGCAAAAAACACAACAACCAAAAAGGGAGGAAAATGTAAAAACGTCTGTATGAATAAATTTATGAAGGAGCCGTAGGATTTCATATATTTTTACGGAGTTTACTCGCTTTGATGCAAATAAATGTATGTGTGTGCAGCAAAAGTACTGAGAAATAGTAAAAATGGCTGGCAATTTGCACATGTTGAGCCGGTGTGAACATGTGTGAAGTTATAGAATTGTTTGTATGCATTTTGTTTAACAGCTTCTTGCTACCCTTTAGTTTTGTTTTTTTTTTTGCAGAAAAATAGAAGAAACTCGTGAAAAATGTGTTTTTATGCTAAAGAGCAATAAAACTAAAAAGAACCGACTGCATAAAATATGATCAGAACTCAGACATGGAAATTATTCTGCCCAGTTGACTTTTCGATGCAGAGTTATATTGATGTCCAGGTACAAGTTATATTTTTGGCTTTTTCATTTGGCAGCCTGTTGCTTCGAGTTATAAGTTTTATTAAATTAAAATTATTGCTGTCAGCTTTCGAATGCAATAAGGGATTGTGTGTACCACTTTTCTGCTTATGTTCTTGCTGCAGGGTGGTCTCACTGGTTTGTCGCTCAGCATCTTATTTCTGTAGATCCATTTAGTCGCTTTACGCTTAAACTTCATGATGAAATATTTTATATTAAATATCAAAATAAATATGTAACAGCATGCGGTTATGGTTATTTTTTTTTGTTATAGTCAATATGAAGATTTTTCCATCTTAAATTGGAAATTCTTTTCAAGCCACTTTTTTTTATTTTTTATTTTATTTATCTTTTTTCTACAAAATTCTCATCAAGTTCTGTGATGTTTTAACCTTTTTAATATCAACAACGAAAGTTGCCCCAGTGTTGTTTTCATTGTTTTCAAAACATAATAAATGAGTGAATTAAAATATATGAGAATAAAAGTTGAGAACAATATGTTAAATAAATAAGGCCGCAAATGTTTTAAGAGTAAAAGAAAACGGGCAACAATAAAATCGTAAAAATCTGAACGTAAATAAACAAAATTGTCGACTTGGCAGCTGGATGCCAAAACAATTGTAGACACGGTTGTGGCACGAAAAGCAGCAACAGCTTTTAAAAGTGTCCTTTGGACAATTTCTAACATATATAAATAATTTATTATATTGTTTTAGTTATTATTTTGAAAATCTTGTGTTTTTCTTAAAGCAAAAATTTAATATATTCTTTCTATCTTTTATCTCTTTAAAAACAAAAAAAACAAAAAAAAAACTGAAAAACAAAAATCCGTTGCACAAAAAAAAAAAACAAATTCCTTATAAAATACAGGGTGTAGAATCAACCTTTTTCCCCAGCCGTTTGAAAAAATATCCAAGTGGTTTACTAACTTCAATACCGGCAGTGGATTTGTCTGTCATACCGAACTCTTTGCTAATGGTAAAGTATGGCATGCTTTTATATACTATATAAATATTTCGGAATGTACAAACACATATGCATGCATTTTCTTAAACACTTACACGCACTCACATCCAATAACTTGGTGGCCCCTCCTTGACTTGACTTGACTTGGAAAAAAGCAGCCAGTCAGCAAATTGACAAATTTTCCTCGTTCATGTTTTAGTTTTCCAGCTAAAGTGTCTTTTAGGCGTCGAGTTGAGGTGTATTCTTTCGATTAGTTGTCATCATTTTATTGGAATTAATTTCTTCAAATCTGAGATTTTGTCCAGTCGAAGTTTTTTTTTTTTTTTTTTTTTTTTTTTTTTTTTTTTTTTTTTTTTTTTTTTTTTTTTGTTAAAAGGAAAACAAAAACACTTTGTGGAATTCACTGTTTTAATCTTCGACTTTTTCATTTATACGAAATAATTGTTGATTCGATTAAGGTCTCTTTTTGTTAAAACTACAACAAGACAATTTTGTGGAATTCACTGTTTTAATCAGCTGTTCAATTGTGCGATCTTTTCATTTATACGAAATAATTGTCGATTCGTTTAAAGTTTTTTTTTTTCCTCTTTTTTATCAGCTGTTCTTCACCTCAAAAATTAACTCAACGGGGAAAATTTACTTTCTGCAAAAGTTGTTACTGTAAGGCCTTATTGTTTCCCTCTAAAATATTTCTGCAAACGAATTCTAGTCGAACCAATAACTGGTTCAGTGAACTTTTGTAGCCTCCAAAGTAGTCGTAAAAGAGTCGCTTTAAAGATTTTCACGAAACCAGCCAATGCTGGCAGGGTGTACAAATAAAATGATGAGTCATACTCAAGTAGAAAGTTCCACTGCATTCTAGAAATTTGGTGGTGCTGTTGCGAAACCTCAATTCAAACAACCAGAAAACACCAAACGAACAACAAACATCGGTGTGTGTGTGTTTTTCTTTGGAAGAAATTGCAATCCATAAAATTATAATTTTATTTTAAAACTGGAAAAATACAATATCTTTTCCTGCAATTATCTAGAGAAATGAAAAATATGAAATACTATGAAATACTTTCTGTTTTGTTTATTTTTTGAAGTGAAGAAGAAGTTTGTGAAAGTTGGTATGCGGTTTTGCCAATAAAGCGATGAGATTCGGTGCGTTGTACGCAATATGTATGTATGTGCTGCAAATATATATATTATTTATATGCTAAATAATTAAGTGACTACAGTTAACCCATTAAGAGATGCAAGTTCAATTTTCTAAGATTTTGTCGACGATTTGTGGGTTTTCCGTACGCTCGATATCCGTCTTTGGATTGTTTGTTGATTGTTCGTGTTGCATAGAGCGGCTGTCAATCGCTATCGACAATTGCCTAATCGACTGCCCAAACACAACATTAAAATTCCCCTTGTCATCCAGCATTTCTATTTCATTTCATAAAAATCCACCACTATGACCCAAAAAATTAGCCCATAAAAGCTTGACTTCAAAATCCACAACGAACTGCTACTCTTTAAGGCTACTGATACAATATTTCGGCAGAAAGATATATCATGTCCGGGTATTACACAAATAAGTCTGGCGCGAGCAAACATTTTTGGAAATTTGAACAACCAAATTTTCCCATATTTTAAAAAGTCCTGAAATATAAATTTAATCGATCTATTAATATATCACACTGAAACATATTTCGATGCTAAAGGAACATATAACTGAAAGAAGACCACCCTGTATTCTCTTCGCAGCCTGTTCGTTAGTCATACATATGTGCATTATATATATTATAAATATAATTTTTTCCACAAAATATACAACATGTGCTATATTTTATATTTCTTTTTTTCAAAATTCTATATTTCACCTTAAAAATAATTTATGCAACTGGGTTTCCTTTAATGTTGTTTAACTTTTCGTGTTCTTTAAATTTGAATTCTGTACAAGAAATGCAAATTAAACATTTAATGGAAATGAATGTTTGTGTTGTACGAGAAACTCACATACAGAAAGCTGTTGATGCTGACAGAGGTAGCTTCTTCGACACTTCTCGGCGTTAGCTGAAAGTACCAGTAATATCATTGTGTGTTTAATTTCCTTCAATAATCCGTTTCCATTACAATAACAAACACTTGTTTGGAGCAAAACATGTCGAAGTGTTTGCAATTTCGAAAGTTCGAATTCTGTTTCAGTCATTTATATCTTGTGAAACACATTTGAGCTCAAAAAAAAAAAAAAAAAACAGTTAACTGATAAGTTGAAAAGAATAATCCTGGATAATTATTTAAATTTTCGAATATCTTTCATTTTTAATGGAAAGCAAAATAATGTATTTGTTTTATTGAAAAAAAATTAGAGTTGTACAGAACACTTTTAAAATACATATATTTAAAATTTTTTTACGTTTTCATGGGCAGACTATTTTGCGCCAAGCACTTGTTTTTGAACAAAACATCTGTGTATATATGGAAACGCATTATAGCTGCCCGTTTTGCGAAAACGCACGAAAATATTCTTTCTTAAATTCAGACATATTGAGATCAAAAACAAATGATTGTTTTCAACATAAATGAAAAACAGGCATTTAAAAAGATTTTTATAAATTTCAGTTAAAAATTTCACAAAAAAATTTTTATAAATTTCATTTAAAAATTTCCCATTATTTTCTAACGACTCATAAATTGTTTGTTGGTAGCGACCACTCACTCATTCAGATGCGCTTATAAAGTGCTTAGAGAGAAAGAAAAAAATGCACAAGTACTTTTGTCTTCTTAATGTAAAAATAGTTTCACATTTCGGTTCATTTGCATGTCAAATATTTTGAAATTAAATTCTTCTACTTTAACAAACACAAACACAAAAAAATATATGATCTTATATGAATATGAATTTTCCGCATGAGTTTAAGCAGAATTTTAGTGTCAAAAGCGTGGGGACACTTTCTACCAGCAAATGAGTGAAAATATTCATACCTGATGAAATTTGCTATATAAAATTTTTATTATAACGTGTTTAAAATACAGTTATTTTTCGAGTATTTCACAATAATAGTAAATAATTTTTTTCAAAATTGAGGAATGCCAAAAAAATGTTGTCTACTTTTGAGGCACTTGTTATAGAATCAGTCACTTGACAAAAAATCGTACACACTTACGTTTGTGCCTGCGCAAATACTTGTAGCATAATTTTTTAGAAATTAATTAGTTTTTTGTGAGTTTAATTAAATTGTATAATTGTTTATTTAGACAATATATTTCTCAGAAATGATAAAGTTTGTGACAAGAATTTTATTTCAAAATACTTGCATATTATATTTGATTTCAAACTCACATTTCAACATGTGTCTGTGTATGTGTCTGTGTATGTATGTGCGTGTGTATATGTTTGTGTTGTTAACGATATTCCTTCAATTATTTTTTTTGCAATACGGTTTTTGCATTTTAGGCCAGTTAATTCTCTAATATGTCGAAATATGTTTTCGATTTTAAAACAGTCGTTTAAGGGGCGATTTTTTTTCAAGTTAAAGTTATTTTTCCACCATAAATTTCAAATTGATTTTTTTTTCTTATATTTTATGGTGCAAAAAATATGGCTGGTGCTACAAAATATTTTATTGAATGCAAATTTTATCATTTTTTTGTCTCCCTCCTCAACAGCAAAAAGCAAAAAAAAAAAAAAAAAACCAAAAATAATATTTGATTTCATGATGTTTTTCTTTATCTGTTCATTTCAAGCTTGAATATCAATATGTTGTATTTTTCTTTACTTTTTCTCGTTTTTATTGTATTATTTGTTTTTTTTTCGCCCCCCAAAAAGCCTCAGCAAACAGTTTTCGTTGCGAAAACAATACAACAAAAAACATACTTTTTTAAACGATTTATTGCTGCTGTCAAAATAAAATTCACGGGGGATTTTTGGCGTATGAAACGTGGAATTTTGTAGAGTTTAGCAAAAATTTGCAACAGCCGGAAAAGAGATAGAGAATCATATAGAGAGTAAAAGGAAAAAAATCGCAGTTAAAAAATAAAACCTTTTGCAAATTTTGGTAATACCGTTATAGTAACCGTATTTGCAAAAACGTTTTAAGTGCTCAAATAAATGGAAATTTGTTTATGAGAAATGCAAAAAAAAAAAAAAAAAAAAACAAAAAGAAGTCACAGATTTGGAGAGATCTTTTTTCATAACCTTAGAAAATATAACTAATTGGCTGAGTTTTGTACAGCATAAACATTTAGTGAAACTTTTTGCAATGCAAAAAGAACCAAAACAATATAGTGACGGGTAATAAATACATTTTTGGATAAAATTTGAATAAAAACCAGCAACATTCCATTTGCAGAGAAGAAGAATAAAAAAAAAAATACCAGGATACGGCACAATTAACATGTTAAAAAGTCGCATTTAGTTCTTAGAAAAGAAGGAGATTTCAATAAATAAAATTAAATTCTGATTTCAAAACTTCTGTGTTTTTTGATTCAAATATTTCATACAAATTTGTACCAAAAGCCTTAAAACATATCGCTGATATGTTTTTGTTCAATTAAAAGAAATAACACGTTTTTGAATTGATTTGGCGAGTGGAATGGCATAAATTTAAATGCAACTCTACAATCCTGCGTGAAATTTATGTGGATTCGATTCAAAAGTACCTCACAGCTTGACCACTTTCTAACATAACAATGGAACAAGCGAAGGTTTTTATCCGAAATGTTTCCACGGTTATCAAAGTAATGGCAGTGTTGGGTGCCTGTATTCTGACCAGCAAAAGTTGTTAGTCTGGCAACAAATTATTAGCAGTTTTCACCCTTGAAGCAATACCAACAACTTGTATTATTACTATGATTTTTTTTTTTTACCACAACGCACAATAATATTTTTTGTGTTCTGAAATTTTATAAATCAATTGAGTCTGAACACATTAAATATCGGTAAATGCCAAATTCGGACACATTTTGCATATATTAGTTGTAATTATTAAATATTTCCCCTATTCGTTATTGGTGCGAAACTCTGGGAAAGATTTCGAAATCAGTGAAATGGTCCATTTAGCGATTTTTGTTAATACCAAGCGTTAGTGGAATTGAATGCGATGGTCTTGTTTCTTTGATTTCGGCTAATGAAGATTTTTAGCAATTCTTGCAAAAGGACTGCTTTTTATATTCTGGTACATTTACCACAAGTTTCTTAACCAGGGTATAGTAAAAAAAAGTTTAGTCCATATTATTGCAGAACTGTTGCGAGTGCTGAACAAGTTTTGAAGTAACAAAAATTGTGCAAAAATTTATGTGTAACAATATTTTTTTTGTAGTTTTAAAAAATAATTATCAGCGCAGTGGAACGTGAAAAGCCAGCAAATGAAAATTCTTTTTGCCTTTTGAAATTCAGCGGGTATATTCGTTCTTATGCCAATGACTTAATATTTTTCGAAAACATTTTCATTTATTTTTTACTAAGCAGATTAATTTCTTATATATTTAGTTTGCCAGCTAAATAAATACGATCAAAAGAAAAACTTTGAAAAATTTCTTTTAAAGAAAATATAAAAAGACAACGATAAGAACTTAAAGTTGGAGGAAGCTTTGAAAAGATTAAAAATTTTTGCTGTTCACACCGACACGAATACAAGTACTTACGGACTATGGTGTTCAATAAATTAGGTTTTTGTTTTAATCGATTAATGGAACAACTCAACGGACGAATGAATCGTTTAATCAAATAAAATTATAGTGAGCAAAAGTTAAAATATATATACAAGTGTTCTGTCTTATATACGCTAAAGTCGATTATATATCCGAAATAATTGCTGTGACAAGTTTGTGATTGGGTTTTACAAATATTCCGCCTAAAGGGAATTTATATTTGGTCCCGACACATTTTCAGCTGAGATGCCAATAGGCAAAGTTTTTTGAATTTAGTGGTTCGTGATATACAATTTGCATAATAATTTTATTTTGTTGTTTTAAATTGTGTTTTTTGTTTAAAGAATAGTGTAAAAATTTAAGAAAAGCTTAAATAAAAGTAATGCATGTTCTTCACATGCGGCGGATGAGAAAAAGGAATATGTTGTTGGATTGCAAAGCAAACGCAGCGATGTGTTGCATTTACACTTTTGCAAGACTTTTGAATTGTGCTTTTGTGAAAAATTATTACTGTAACCGTTGATATTAGCATCGGGTCACGTACGTAATAGTTGGTTGTGCTATTTAGTTCTATTAAATGCCAAAAGGTGCTGACAGAAATATATGTTTTTGCGATAAATTTGTAATTCTGAAGATAAATTTATTCACTTATATTCGTTTATCAAAATTGCTTTGCTTCTTAGTGAGATGGATAATACAAGAAAATAAACATCAATCGGTTAATCGCATATTGATCGAATGTATGAATACCCTAAATCTATACACAATATGATGGTTATGGAATATAACCATAAGAACAAACATCCATAAATGCTCGTACTTACATTTCTGGCATGTAAAAATGTATTTACTACATAAACACTTAACAACAGTATTAGAATTAAGATAATCTTAAGAAGAAGAAGAAGAAGAAAAATAGAAACTTGTTATTGAACTTTTTCAATTTTTCAATTTCATTTATTTTTGTTGTTTTCTCAAAACAAAACTTCCCATTGAAAAAGCAAAAGCAAAAGCAAAAAAAAAAAAAGCGAAACCAATTTTCTTTGTGAAATCCAAAGGAGATGAAAATCTGTACAAAGTACTTGGAACAATAAAGTGAAAAAGAAAAACCGTACAGGATTTGCCAACAATCAAAACAACTGCAAACACACACACACACAGACACAGACACCGACACAGAAAAACATGAAAAAAGACTGAAATTTTTGTTAGAAAAATATTAAATAAATTTTATTATTTTATAATATTGTTTACTGGAAATTTTTCTTACTTTTGGTATAACTGTTGTTGTTGTTTACGATTATTTCTTTGTCTTGTGCACTCGACTGCCACTTGATCAAATGACAGCGGTGTAAATACCCTGTCAAGTTGAAATTTTCTGGGTAAAGCCATGTACAGTCGGTGCTTTTCGTTTTCCACTTTTTCCGGTTGATTTCCAAATATCAGGAACGGGGATCTAAGCTGAACACACTTTGTTCGCTTTGCATTTTGTTTCATTAAATTTCCCCCCTCCCCAGCAAAACAAAAAACTTTTTCATTTTTAGAAACACTTGAGAGCGTTACATTGCCTCTGTTACACACTGTATGCTTTTATCAACCAAAATAATATAAGAAAACCAGATTATAATACAAAGGAACTTTAAACAGAAAAAGCAAAAAAGAAAAAAAACCAGCCAAATAAAGAAGTTTTTCTTTATTTAAAAGATTTGCAGAGTAAAAAAACCGGCATCATCAACACCATGTCTGTCATGACATTACAAACACTGGCAACCATCAAATAAAAAAAAGGAAGAAAACGCCAGTCAACCAGCCAGCGGGCGGGCAAAACAAACACACAAATCGACACTTCATTTTAATAGACGATTCAGGGAAGCAAAAACGAAAAAAAAAACAAACAAAAAAATCAAACATCGTTTGAAAATGCAAGAAAAACATGATGTCGTGGTGGAAATAAAAAAGTAATTCCGAAATAAAATTCACTAAAGCGAAACCAAGCAAAAATAAACATCCTTATAGAATAAAAGAAGAACAACAACAAGGGAAATTCGCATTTGTAATGATGGAAAAAATCCATTTTCCCATTGAATTTTGTTTAAGAAATTTTGTTTTCCATTCCTTGTAAGAGAAGGGGGAGGAGGACTCAACTCAAAACGCAAATTTATATATCACGCAATATAATAAGCTTTTAAAACCAATCATTCACAATTAATTAAGTGATTTAAATTTACATTGAAATATATTAATGCAGGAAAGTTGTTTGTTTGCGGATGTTGTGGAATTAAACGAATATACGAATATTTGGCGAGTCCCACATTTTGCTCTTAGGGTTCTGAAAATCCTTTAACATTTTTCCATGCATAATAATAAGCAAATAAAAAAATTTAAATACTATTCAGGAAATTTGTAAATTGCAATTAAAAAATTAATTTCAAAATTAAAGTTATTAGTTTTTGGCGGTGGAACTTTATTTCTGTTGTTTTAAATATATAATTTCAAACTATAATAAGTGATGAGTTTTGTAACAATTTCTATACTGAAATAATATATATAAAAAATAGCCGCTTAGAAAATGAAACCAGCTGGGAGCACTGACTTTTTGCCGCAACTGTATGTATAACTTTTCCTATAAAGTTATTAGACGTATAATTTTTTTAAGACACGACCCAATATTTGTGCAAATGTATATTTGAATAGCTGATTTTAATTTATATATGTCGATTTCTCAGGCATTAGTAAACGTTGTCACGAGTCGTTACTCACTGAAATCTCGGTGCGGATTGTCGCCAGCAGTCACCCACAAGCTTTTTAAAAGCAGACAGAACATTTGAGCTAAGAAGAGCAGCAGAGTCCTTAGTTAGTTCGAAATGTTTCGGCGGGCACTCCCCAAGGCCGTATGACACGTATGTGACAAAATTTGTAGATGATGTCTCATTTATAAGAGCTATAATTTTATATAGTTGCAAGAGTCGGAGATAAAGATTAAACCATGTAACTTTGACAAGTTTTCACTTAGCCCTTAAATATTAAGTATTTGGAAGTGCATCGTGATCGGAGCAAACCCCAAAATTGCTCAACTGTATTGGATTATGTGGATTCTAACTCAGCGGTGTTGTACGTCCAACGAGTTGAGTTCCTCATTATGGACAGGCCCAGAATAAAATTTTATTGAAGTATTGGACAACGTCAGCTCTCTCTCTCTCTCTCTCTCTCTATAAAGTTTTGCTATATAGATCCATTAGAAGACCTTTGTGGAAGTGGTTAGGATTCAGAAAGCGTTTCCCGTTATACAATATCTGCCGTGACAGAACAAATTACAAACTATTTATTTCACATGAACAAGAAAATGAATAATTCATTTAAATTGCTACGGCCGGGACTTATTGCAGTTTAGTGAGCAGCAGAGACTAAGAAGTATCGTTACTCTGAGTCTAGCGAGACGGTTCCGCTAAACCAGTTTTAAGTAGCATAAGATTTGAAGACGATTCGAATAATCGTTGTAAGACAATTTAGAAATAGAAATAAAAAATATTTAACGATAACGTGACAACGGGGCGCTGGTACAATTTCGTGTGAATAAGTTGCTTCAACTCACACACGAACGTTTTTCTTTCCTTCATGGGTCCAGTACAGTTTTCAGCGTCAGATGCAAAGATATTGATTGATTAACCTTTTTCTTTGGAATTTTATTGCATTATATAGAATATAAACTTGTTACAATATGTTTTTCCACCATTGCGAACTTTTTAAAATAAAATAAAAACTATCAATTAATGTGTAATTTTTTGCAGGATCAGGATCAGGTGCGCATACCTGAAGAAACTGAACTCAACAATTCCAAATTGACGGTCAACAGTGCCAATGGTAGCAGCAGCAGCAGCGGCAGCGGCAGCGGCCTCGAGGAGAATCCCATCAAACACGCTAATGGAAATGGCAAAAGTATAAAGGACGATCAAACTGATAAGGATGGTGCTACATGATTTTCGTTAAAAACGGCATTTGAAAAAGATCAACACAAAAATTTATTTTAGTCTTACAAAGCATTAAAATTAAAAACATAAACCAAAGAAATTTTTTTTTAATTCGAACCAAACGACAGTGATATTTAAAGCAAAAATTATGTATTTGGTAAAGAAAATCAGTTGATGGCTGATTAGAAAATAATTCAGGAAATGCAATTAATTTGTCTTGCCCCACCACAATCAATTAAAATTCATTAATTTGTTAAATGCATTATAAATTATTTATTAATAAACAAATTGATTAAATTATTGATACGACAATTTAAAAAACGCCAGCACCAGAATAGCGTTAATATAATAAATAATTCAATCAAAACTTAACAAAATAATTAACAACAATTACATATAAAAATAAATGTCTGTTGGAACTGTAAAGAAATAAAAAACACATTAATATTAATATTGTTTTATTAAATTAATTAATTGCTTTTATTTATTGTAATACAAAATTTGAAATGTGCAATGACAAATAAAATTTTCCCACTGTGGAGCTGGAGGCTGCTTTTACTGGTGGATGTACGGAATGGCTGCCCGATCTTTACAAAAATATATCGTCATATTTTTGATGAGGAAAAATTTTGCAAAAGCCAACTTCAAATGAAGGAAATTCTAAAGAAAGATTAAATTAAAAGAAAAAAAAAAACAATAGTGGTTTTCACCCTTGATAGCAAAGAGTATTCAAGCTTGTTAACTGGATAGATCTGGTAAAAGTACTAGGGAAATATTCGCAAAAGTTAAAACGAATTTTAACAGGGGAAAACGTACACAAATTTTCAACTGCTGGTCTTGGTTTCCGAAACAATTTAAAGCATAAATACTTTTACAATCTTCAGGCACAATCTCAACCAGCTTGTGAATCGTGTTTGTGACTGCGGAAAATAAACATCAAAGTTCTTTATATAAAAAAATTATTTGCTATTATATATTTCTAAATTCCGAATCCAAGCCTTAAAATCTTATAAATTTACAGAGTGAAATGAAACTCATAGAATGGAAATTTATTTTGAGAAAAAATATATTAAGGAAATTACAATTAACAACGACTTATGTGGTTGCCTGCGTAACCAGGGATATTAGTTTAATTTTCTTTTGCCAGTTTGAAAACACTGGCCTAACAAAACATAAATATTGCCATTTATCGTTTAAATTAATTTTTAATTTTTTTTTTTTGGCAAAAATTTATGAAATTAATTCCGCTTAAATGTTTCAATTTCGTAACTCAAGTTGTTTTAGTATCTTGTATCAAAAATGTATTATTGTTATTTTTGAGCTGAATGTATAATTTTGAACTCTGACTTATTATTTGACGTTTGTGTTGCTATTTCCTGTTTCTTTTTTTTTTGGCAGATAAGAAAGTTTGAAGAAAACAGGAAAATGTGTTTGTTTGCAAAGTTTTTCATTTTGAAAATTAACCAGAAAATTGTTAAAATGCTGCATGTTCTTGAGCTAGATTTTGTTCTGGAGCAAAAGTTTTCTGTGGAATTATTGTTCTTAGATTTTGTTTTCCACTGAAAACATACGCTCATTTCCGCAAATATGTTTGAATATACTACACTGGCAGAAAAGTTTGTTTCGTAAATGGCTGGAAGTCGTAAGTATTTGATAATTGAAGTTTAAAGCTCAATTAATATAGCAGATTTTTACGCAGCTAAAGGGGTTCCCAAAACTCAATCCGAAATTTTAATCTGTTGAGCCATTTCATCAGGAACACTCGGCTGCAACACTGCTAACAAGCATCAGTAGCTTTTTATGCGATTTAAAGTGAAATATTATTAAAATTTTCTAAGTTTTGTTAACATTTTTATATATGACATTTTAAATATGACCCAGTGCAGAAAAAAGTACTTGTTACTCTGGGTTGACAAAAAAAAAACCTAAATGTTTTAAAAGCCATTAAAGCATAAATTTTGTTTTTGCAAGTTTCACTTTGTGTTGTGTTGTTGCTAAGTAAATGATTTATTTTATTAATACATTTCAATTAAAATTAAATTCCACCTTGGCAGCAAAATATTTACAACCCAGCATTTCAGTCATTGAACGATATCAGCAGGTTTTATTTGATATTTATTTGTATTCATAAATAAATATTTTTTTTATGTGGCTATTGAGAAACATACAGATGTTTGGCATTGTAATGCAATACAGATCAAAATAATGTTTTTTTTACACCAGCATACATTCATAATTAATTAAATTAAAGTGGTCTGTATTTTATGGAAATTTTATTATGAATTGTGGCACTTTGTAGGAAATAGTGTTGGAAGTAGCGATATTTTTTTAAATAATTTGAGTTTGAGTATAGATATTTAAAAAGAAATACAAACAAAAAAGAAAAAATACTTTAATAATCCGAATTAAACATTTAATTGGCACAATTAAACTTTTAATCGTTTCAATTAAAAACTTAATTGAATCAATGTAGTAAATTTTTAGTTGAGCGACAAAACAGGGAAACGCCACATACATATATATTAATATCAGTTGCACAGAAGTAACTAAAACCGGCTCCGCTTAAGTCTCTAACTAGCGAAATATTCAATTTCGTACGGAAATGGAATTTAATTCTTGTATTAGTTTTTCAGAAAGTGAAAATTTTTTAAATCGTTTTTAATGTCATGAACGCAATTTAATATTGTCTGTTAGGAAATATTTTATTCCCGAACAGCTTTTTAGTTTTTCATATTCGAAAATCCAAACCTGGGATTTAAATTCCATTTCCGAACGAAATTGAATATTTCGCTAGTTAGAGACTAAAGCGGAAGCACTCTCGGTGACATGGCCGACAGCTCAGGGCTACAATTTTAAATTTCACGTCGAATAAAAAATTTCAGCCACAAATTCGTTTTAAAGCCTATTACCGACTTTGGGCAACAGTGCTGCCAGTCCAATTAAAATAATTAAAATAAAATTAAACAAATATCCGCTAAAGTAATCGGCTTGTTAATTTTATTGATTGTTTCCCATTATGGAATGACCCAACTGTTACACTCTTCAGCAATTTTCAGTTTTTATTTTTATTATGGCATTTATTTCTGATATTATGCTTTCAGTTTCATTTATTATTTGTAAGTTTGCCTTGCAAATGCTCAGGAGCCACAAATGAATAGCATAATAATTAATTAGTTATAAAAATGTCTGCAAACACAATTTTCCATTAAAACAAATTGTTTATTTAATAAAGAAATTTATTGAACTTAATTAACCTGTTAAAGGCATCTTTTTGACTGATGAAATTTATTGAAAATTAATGCATATGTTTTTTTTTTTTTTTTTTTTAAATGCAGCCATAACAATTTTATATATGTATAAAGAAACCATATGCAGGACATTTTGTCACAAACGGGGTTTTCTTTCTGGCTTTTAAAGTAGTTTCTTTAACAAGTTATTTAATGGTTAAGTAAATTTTTTGCATTCCAGAGGGAGAGAAAAACTTGTTTGCTTTTCAATTTGTAATTGGATTTTTTTTTTGGCTTAATAATAATATAAAATATTTTTAGAATTTAGAATTTTTTTTAACAACATGTTGTTGACATGTTGGCGAAAGTTCTATATAAAAAATCATTTGAAATAAATGCGTAATATTGTCAATAGAGGAGTACTCTGTTGACATTGTGAAAAGCCGTGAGATGTACAAGTATCTGGCAACATGTTTAGTTAACAGCATAATGTTTCTGGCAACACTTTTTTTCCAACAGTGACATAAACATGAGCAGCATTTATTTCGTATGTATTTTTGCTGGATGAATCGCCTAAAAAAATGTCTAATTTTTAATAACTCGAAATGGCAGGCTGAATTTAGCGCTGAAATTTAAGCTTAAGAAGAAGGTGTGCTCGATTGTGGCGCATGCAAGCTGATTAGGACTTGGTACGTAGCGCGAACGCGACATCTGTTTTGATCAAACTATGGGGCTTGTGCAAAAAGCTTGGGCTTTTCATGTAAGTTTCTCCTAAAAAGTCGTTTGTTTTGTAAGATGGAAATTGCTTGCCAACATCCCAACATCAGGACCATAAAATTCAAGAGCAAACAAATAAATATTTTACAACTTACAAAACACAAAATAAAGTTGTTTTAAATTTAGTTCTGCAAAAAAAAAAAAAAAATATTAAAATTTTTTTTCAAATTAAATCCTTTTGCATATTTTCCAGTTGAAGTTTATTTCCAAAAAAATAAAATATATTTTAGTTCTCTCGAGCATCATTGTTTAAGAATATTTTTTTTTTTTGGTTTCGTATTTTCGCTTCTTTTTTCGTTTCGCTGGCAATTGTTGTGCATTCGCACCATCGAATACGTAATTGAACAATTTTATTAAGCCGCCATAACAATACAAACCAAACCAGTGCTCTTAAAAATAAAATTTATATATCAATGTCTTGCATTGCATGTACATGCATGTACATGCATGTGTGTGCATGTGCGTGCGTGTCTGTGCAAACGTGAGTCCTTATACAACGATTATTTGTTTGGCTCGTTTTTATTTTTTTGTGCATTTTTCGCTTTTCTTATTTTTTGCCGTAGAATCGTATCATGCTTTGTTTTCTTTTGCACAGTTTATATTTTTAATACATACTAAATAGTACCGTTATAACAACATATCCGGCTGTAAGTGTAGATGCCGGCATCCCAGCAAACACATGCTCAAACGTTTGAAATCAAGGTAGTTGAGTTGGCCGCTGGACGTCATTTCTCAATGTTTTTAATAACAAAATTTTTGAAAGTTTGACTAAAATTTAAGTTTTGGGTTTGAAAAAATATATTAAAATTGTAAAAAAAGTCATAGTGGATAAGAATGCAGGAATTGGGTTGTATAGTCACCTTGGATTCAATCACGGTTACCACTTGGTTTTATGCATAATTTAAGAAAAATTAAGTCAAAGCTGTTTCTTTCTTACTAAGTTCAGAAGAAGGTGTCTGTTAAAAATAAGAGTTTGCTTAAGAGAAAGTCAAAACAAGAAGAGAAATGGATATATGACTCATATACACATTTGCAGTTCCTTTCGAAAAATCTCAATGTTAACAGTTCTGAGAAGCGCCACTGGACATTAGAGGTCAAGTCTGTTCAGTGTATATAATAGAACAAAATGGGAATATCCTCCTCGTCCTGACAACTTATGCAAACATCATTATCTACTTAATCCTTTTATTAGTGTTTTTTGAGAATTAGTGATCGGTAACGACTGTCGTCACTAAAGTCCTCGTTTGTATTGGAGTATTTCAAGTATTCAGATGATTTTTTCGGGGGACTTTGGACATCCAGACGGATGTTTGCAAGAAGACGAACTACTAAAATGTCCATCTTACCAAAGTCCGTAGTAGTTAAGAAGGCTCATTTCCTACAACAAATATCACATCAGTTTCTATTTTAAAGTTATTTGCCTTTCGTTTAAATTAGTGGCGACATAGTGGCTGGTTTCAGCGATGCCATTTCACACCATTTGATATGTCATTTGTAAGTGTCCAACGGATCGAAAGCAGAGATTTTCTTGTAGTTTAACAATCCGCTATAATTTAAATATCCTGTATGTTATAGTGAACGACAGCCATTTTTAAGCGTCTAAATTTCTGGTAAAAGAATTCTTCAAGTTTTTGCTTCTGTACCTGCCCTTGTATGTCCAGTGAAATTCTTCCCCAAGCGAGAATTCCAATTTTCGTGCAAAGAAGAAACTTCAAACAACACCGCAGTCTCCATAATCCTGCAGTGACCTGTGATCTTTTGCCATAAATTTATTATTGATAATGTAATTAAGATGCATGTAAACTTATGAATTTTTTCAAAAGAAGTAAAAATACCTGCCCTCATTCCAACTGTTTACTGGGAAACTGCATACTGTGAATTTGAACATGGGTGTGTGTGTGTGTGTGTGTAGGATTCTTTTTACAGTGCGATATTTATGTGTTGTGTTGTTGTTGTGTTCTGTGCTGAATTTGAATTAACAATATGCATTTTAGTTTATAAAACAATTATTCAAATTATTCCATTGTTGTATTTTCTTGCGCTTATGAGGGGAAAATGAGAGCGTTTAGGTGTTTTTGAATTCTTAATTGTGTTTAGCTGAGCCAAATGTGAAGGATTCTAGCTGCGCAGATCCTTTATTGTCTAACAAAAAAATTTATTATTCTACAAGGTGGCGCAAAAGTAATCCTCCTATCAGAAAATGCTATAAATTTTGCGATTGGCCCCTAATGTCAGTTCTTTTTTGACATTTGTGTAGTAAACACATGCGAAATACACGTTAATAAACAATGTTACGCTACACTGCTGCAGAACGCGGAATATTGGTGACTATTTATTTGAACAATAATCGGTCGGTGACTTTGGCACAACGTGAATTTCGCCGCTGATTTCCTAGCCGTCCAACGCCTACTGAAACACTGCGACGTTTAGCCGCTCGCCTCAAAGATACTGGCCCAACACGAGATGCTGCCAGGCGTGGCAGACCCCGGAGTAGCCGTTCTGCAGAGAATATTGCTGCTGTAGCTGAGGATTTCATAGAAGCGCCGTCGACATCGACCAGACGACGTGCCACGCAAATGGGTGTCAGTCGACGGTCTTTACAGCGAATTTTGGTACAAGATTTGAAGATGTTTCCGTACAAAGTCCAGACGGTGCATCAGCTGTTAGCTGCTGACCGCCAATCACGTCTAACATACGCTCAATCCATCCTTAATCACCACCAAGAGGAACATGATTTTTCATCAAAAATAATCATGAGTGATGAGGCTCATTTCCATCTTAGCGGGTAGGTAAATAAGTAAAATTTACGCTTCTGGGCACTGAAATTCCGCGTGTAACCCACGAAGAGCCATTACACCCGCTCAAAGTCACTGTATGGTGTGCTGTTTTCGCTGGAGGAGTCATCGGACCTTTTTTCTTCGAAGACGTCGCGGGCCAAACGGTTACTGTGAATGGTGAGCGCTGCAGAGCAATGATCAACGAGTTCTTTTTGCCGCAACTTGATGAATTGAGATTGGAAAACATGTGGTTCCAACAGGACGGTGCAACGGCACACACTGCACGTGCTACAACCGATATGCTGAAGGATGCATATTCCGGCCGCCTAATCTCCCGTTTTGGCGATTTCCACTGGCCAGCAAGATCGCCTGATTTGACCGCTCCAGACTTCTTTTTGTGGGGCTTTTTAAAGTCGCGGGTCAACAAGCTTCAGACTCTGCCAGCTCTTAAAGACAATATCCGTCAAGAATGTGAGGACCTATCGCCGGAAGTTTTGGACAAAGTGATGGAAAATGCCATAAAAAGGGCTCAAATGACAATCAACTGTGGCGGCGGCCATTTACATGACATCATATTCTCGACTTGATGTAAAAAAAATTAAAAGGCCAAATAAAAATAATCCACAAGAGGAATCAAAGTTTTTCATTTTTTTTTTAAATTACAGCCAAAAAACATCGGAAGGTTATTTTTGCGCCACCTTGTATTTTTGTGTTTATTTTTTTTTTTGGTTTGAAGGTTTGCATTTTGAAAGCCATTAATTATTTTAAATTCATACGCTTAAGATTCAGTTGTAAGCCAAAAGTAAGAAGTGCTGATTAAGATTATGGCATCTATGGCATCACTTTGACAAGTTGAAGAAAAAGAAAATCATTCTGTCGAATGAAAGAAATCTTAAAGCGTGAAATGAAAATGTTTTCCCGGGGCATGTAAGAGCAGGCCTTTCGCTTTCCAAATCATTTCTTGTGTCTTGTCACGCAAGATAGTCAAAATTTCTCAACTAATTCCGTACAAATGTTCCCCACTGAATATGATTCCATCTTTAACGTTGCCAATTCTGCGGATAAAGATGTCTCTATGGCCTACAACGATTTGCAACAATGTGTCATCCTTAAAGGCATTTTTCTCAGTTTGAGTTTTTTTTTTTTTTTTTTTTTTTGACATATGACTCTCTGGCAGCAAAGGCTATATGTATTAATTCAAGGACTAAAGGACTCACTCAAAAGATGAACGTGGCCCATGTTTTAAAATGCATTAAAACTAATATAATAAATTCGAAAAATATTTAGTTTTCTATAATTTAATATTATGTAAAATCGATAACAAAAAATGAAAAATGTTTAAAACTCATTTTATTATTACATCCCAAAATCAATGTTGTCTAATATTTATGAGAAAATATGTGTGAAAAAACCACACAATTTCAATTTAATTTTTTAAATATTTTGCAACATGTTGTATCTATTTTTAGAATATTAATTTTGCTTAATTAATTTTGTAACGCATTCGGTGGAATATTTAATTGCAAAACAAACAAAAACAAAAAATTAATATTGCGCACCGTTGGTTATTAAATGAAATGGTTTTTATTACATTTTTTTTCACAGAATAACATTTAGAAATTATAAAATAACACAAGTTTTTGCTTTAAATATTATTAGATTAATAATAAGCTTTCGAAAATCGTATAATTATCTCTTTATTGAATTTTCGTTTATTAAAATAAAAAAAATGAAAAGCAGTTATACAAAAATAAATTGAAAAAACAAGGAACCTTTTCATAAATTAATGAATAATATTTTTTTGCCTAAAACGAAAAAGATTTAAATTTTTTCAATAAAAATATTTTCGTAATCAGCGAAGTTTTTGGCTGATTCGCATTCAATTAAAGAATTGGGCGGCTTCTGTAAATTGTTGGTTCAAAAATGTGTTCGCCTGGAAGTCAAATAAAGATCTGAGAAATGTTATTGGTGTTGTTTTGCATAAAAAATATTGTAAAAGAATACGTTGACGGTCTCATAACGAAAGTACATATGCCAGAGAGAGAGAGAGAGAGAGAGAGAGAGAGAGATAGAGAGAGAGAGAGAACAACTCAAATCGATATTCTAAAGTAACTTTTGATAAAAACAGGGTATTGGCTCTATAAAAGTCCCAGCAGAAGAAAGCAAATAGATTGTTGACAATATCCTAAAAATATGAATTTTAACCAGTTGACAAAATGTTAAAAAAGATACTGGATTTGGCAGAGCCCTCTATTTTGCTCCATATTTGTCGAGATAAATCATCGTTGAAACAAATTATGTGCTGCCCAACTTGATGCGGACTCACTGCGTTTTAAATCTTAAAAGAAGTTCGATATCTCCTCCATCAGCCGCCAGCACCTGCTTACATTTTCTCCAATTCCTTAAAAAAAAAACAAGAAGAAGATGTTATCACTCATTTGAAATGGTTCCAGCAATAACTGCCGGAGTGTTGTTTCTTTTTTTAAGTCAAAGAAAAAAAAAAAAACAATTGATCGATCGTATGATGGAAATATCAGTTATAAGTGTCTAAGAATTTCTTGGGGGGAATATGAAAAGCTAAGAAGCGTATGTATGTGTACGTGTGTTTCTGAAATAATGTTTGCCGATGTCAGTTACCTTTATTTCTTGCAGGGATGGAAAAACATTTGTATATTTCAACGCTTTCAAATGTTACTTAACCAGTAATTGATGTTCTTGTAGTTTTTCATTTAAATATAAAAACCTGCCTTTATAACATCGTTTGAATACAGTGACTTGCTACGTTTTGTGTGTGTTTTTTTTTATACATGAAAAAAAAACTTTAAAACTTTTGATTATGAAACTTTTAAATTGTGTCTCCACTAATTATGTTAATTTAATCTATTTGGTTTTTTTTTTTGCAAATGTCAACTGGTTATTTAAATTAATTCACTGTTTCAGGAAATGCGACATAAAATGACAGTTTTACAAAGTTTATAGTAGCGGCAATTAAAAAAAAAAGAGCGCATCAGTTCTTGCGCAAAAACTAATAATTTCACTTCAAATCCAATTATAATTACCCAGCTGTTTTAAATAAAATATGATAAAATTTTTTCCTTTCAAATTTGTGCAGGAAGTTGTTGTTCATTCGCAGCTAAAAAGGAATTATAAATTTGAATTAATAACAATTAGTTACGTTTTTCCCAATGACTTTGAGTAGATAAAAACAATAATAATATTTTTAAATATGCCTAAAATTATTTTAAGGCAAAGAATTTTAATTTCAGTACTAACAAGAACAAGCGCGATATAATTCGCGTATTTCTCTTTGTTATATGTTTGATAAAGTAGAAGACTTTATCACACAACAATTCATACACCTGAACACTAATGAGGGTGAAGTTCGATGGCCCCCCGCTTCAATAATGTTCTATTTTATTTGCACAGCTAAAATGTGCATTTTACATCCCACAATTTTAAGCCTGTAAGTCTCCTAAGACATCATCATAAATATTTAGTTTTTTAATTATTTTTTAGCTGTAATTAATATTAAATGAACGGCGATGTTTCAGGAATGAACGGTTTTTTCCGTTTCTTATTCAATAAACATGAAATGTTTAAAAAACTGTCAACGCAACTCCCTTAAGATTAATCAGTAAATGGCAATTAAGAGAAAAATAAGTTTTCTGGCTGATTGCTCCAGGGCTTTGGAGCAAAATTTTACATGACTAAGAACTAAATATGCAAAATGATGTTTTAGGCTTTTCGATTGGTGTGACAAAATTAATTTCACTTCCGGGGACCATTGAACTTGTTTTAAAACATAAAATGTTTCAATCCATATAAAGCAAAAATATTTTTTATATAAAAAAAAAATTATTTGCTAATAAAAAAATATACAAAAAGAAAAAAAAAAAAAAAAACAATAGTCATTAGTTGCTCGTGCTTCAGCTATTAAGATTTATTGTAATTTTAATTATAGTAAATTATAAATAATAGAATAAATAACTAAGAACTGATCATCGTAAGCACAAACAAGTAACTGGTTGGGTGATTATTATTTTATTATTGTTTTGCGGATGCCTGATGAAGGCACTATAATTTTGCAAAAGGGGAAAACTAAGTTAACCCATCACTACTTACCACTATATCTCTACTTTCTGTGGCACTTTCGAACTGCATGAGAACTCTTTAGTTGGAACAACATCAATCAAATTCTGACATCCTCAAAATAAAATAGCCAAAAACTACTCCTCGTTTCGATGTAACGCACTGCATGCGTAGGAGTCGACCCCTAAGTACTGGTCCCAAAAAAAAAAAGAAAAAAAATATTTAGCGATTTACGGTTGTGTCTACGCGACACTAGAAAAAAATGCGTAAAATTATGGCCGTCATTTCGAAAGACAAAGAATTTTCGACAAACAAAAAGATGCAAAAACTGCAACGTAATAGAACATAAAATGTGCAATCGAATCCATGATAGGAATTGGGTATTAAGGCTTGAGGACCTGTCCTGAGAACTGCCAATAGAATTTTAATGTTTAAAAAAAAATTTAAGTTCCTCCTATTTTTTTTTAATATTTAATGAACTCATATTTTTGATATATTTCCCATAAAAAAGAATTATATTACACGTTATAAATATTACAACTCTTGCCGCTTTTTACCCCGAAAACCGTTCATGGCCACGCTGGCTTAAAACATATTTTTGTTTTAGTCAACAAAAAATTGGCCCTCAACATTCATTTTCACCAGTCATTTTCATAATCTTACTGGCATAAATTAAGCATAATAACCATTAACTGAAAAACATAAGACTCTTAAAGGCCCGAAACCATAAAACTTTAGAGTTGAACGCACAAACATACATACAAACTGGCCAAAAAGGACTGACTGACTCTGTTCGCCGGATCAGAATAAAACAAAGTGGCCCAAGAAATAACAACTTTCTTGTTTTGCCAAATAATTTATAATCCGGTTTTGGTTTTATTATTATTGATTATTTACTTTGGAAGCGTTTATAAATCGTTAAGAAATAAGGCTTTTTATTCCTTTTATTTTGTAGTTGTTTTTGTTGTTGTTTGTCTTCTTTAAATGTGTTTGTTTTGCGCATCCTGTCCATCGTTTAGTCTTGTTGGTTTTAGCTGCCACTTTTATACCAATTCTTCCGTGTTTTTTTCCAATTTAAATATATTTAAGCAGTTTGTTTATTTGTTTATTTCAATAATTTAGTTTTATTTGTATTGTAATTTGTTTAAACTTATCATAAAATTCTTGCTCTTAAGACTAAAAAACCTTCTTACAAAAAAATCACTTAATTTTTTTCAAAATATTTTTTTCCATTTTCTTAGTTTTTTTTCCACTTGCAAACTAAATAATTTTGTATTGTTTTTATAATCGTAATATAAATTTGTTGTTTGTGTTTTATTAATATTATTGAATACTAATTTTGCTTTTAGAAATTGTTTTTATTTATTTTTTTGTTTGTAATATTTGCGAAGAAAATTTGATTTTATTTGTATTGTTTTGTTTATTTGAAATGTGAAAATAAAACCTTTTCGAGCGGATTTAAAGGATTCGTTTTTAAGGTTGGCTTGAGGACGGCAAGTGTTGAGGTTAAGCACTAAATTTTGTATGCTGATTGGCATTTGTTTGACTTTTTAATTGATATTATTCTGTAGAATATTTTAATTGACTGTAATAGTAATAGTTGAAGGCTAGAAATATTTACCACACAAATTTTTGGAAAAAAGTCTTAAGAACTTGTTGTAGTTTCAATGATTGTTGTGGCAAGAAATAAACAATTCACTGAATCCGGGAAATTCCTAATTGAATTAACAAACATGTTTTTTCGAAAAACTAATTTGTACTGATTAAATTAGTCTTTCTTTTTATGTCATATTTAAAGCATTATTGTGCCCATAGAATTTCGTATTCTAATTCAATTTAATATCTTTAGCTTTGGAGTTCCTCAAGTTGGGGACCAATAGCAGATGCCCTGTCAGAACTAGTGAAAATATTTACAAGCAGAAAAATTCAATAAATTTCGCCCTTTTTTGTTTGTTCTGTGTCAATTTGCTTTAAATTTTCTTTTAAAGCTGATGATTTTCAGAATATTTCGGCTCCTAAAATTATTGGCTATTTCACACATCGAATGTTATAGAGAATTTCTACATGACATCATGTCAAATTAAAATTGAACTTAGTGAATTTCTTGTTAATTTTAGACTGTTTCATCTGGAAATGAAATATTTATTTTGCACTATTTTTTTTTAAGTGTAAAAAATTCTTATTAAAAATTCCTAAAATTCATTTAGCGAAACGAATTAGCAACGAAATGATGTGCAAAACTAAATAAGTTTTTAAACATCTTCAATATGATGATAAATTTCGAGTTCTTAAGAGCAAGAACAGTATTATATGGTACTCCCATACAATAAATCTCTTAACTTTGGACAGTTAATTGTTAATGGTTGTTGCGCCAGAAGGATTTTACACGCAATGATATAGATATTTTAACCGCAGCAATTACTTGAACCAGTTTATGAGGCGATGAGTACATGAATGGCCCTGCCAACGTATAATAACTGAAAATACCACTCGATGGCAGATTTGCTGACCCCGCAACACATTCGCTAACTTTGCAAAATTTTCATTTATTGCAAAATCTCACTAATACGCCAGATCCAACAATGCGATTTTTATGGTTGCTGTGACCATAGAATTATAGTTTTAACCATTATATTTTCGAAAAATAACGATAGGCCTTTAAGTTCCATAAAATGTGAATTGATGAAAACATTCGCTCATAATAATTTTCTGAATTTGAATTTCTTTTACTTTAACCTGTCTTCTTTTCGCAGCCAATAGTTGCAAGGACAATTGTTTTGAACCTTCTCTCCCAACCAGCCCTAAAAAACTCATCCTTGCGTCGGCAACTTAAAAAATCAGCATAAAATTTATTTCATTTCTTTTTTTTTTTTGTAATTCATTTTATAATTAAATTTAATGGCGTAAAGTACAAACATACATACACAGTAGCAATAGTTTAACTTAAATTATAATTTAAATTAGTTGTACAGAAAAACAGCAAAACGAAATACTCCACTCCACTCCACTCCACTCCACCCCGCCCCTCCCCCGTCCAGTGTTTAATTTCAATAAGAGCTTTTTGTAAATTTAACTAACCAATTATTACTATTCATACCAAAAATTCTACCATTATTTGTTTTAACCAAAGCGTTAACAAGATTTTTTCTACAACTTTTGCCACCCCTCGAATCCACTGCAGCACTTTTTCCACTACGTAACTTTTTTAAAATATTTAACGATTTGAATTGTGTTGCTGTTGCTGTTGCTGTTGTTGTTGTGGCAGCTGCTGCAGCATTTGCTTTATTTGCTGGCATTAAGTTTCACTGTATCAGCGGCGAGTGCTGAGAGTTTTCACTAAAATCTACTGTATAATACATGTCGTTTTCCAAGTTCATGGCCAAATGACGCTGAAAGGGTCGTTCGTTTAATTGACCGACGTGTGTGTGTTGCTGTTTGCCCGATGACGATGACGCTTTTGCGGTTGGCAAATGTCCAACACTGTTTCTTTTTGAAGATGTTGATGTCGTCGTCGCGTGCAACGCTGATGTTGATGAGGATGATGCCGTTGCACCACCACCACCAGCACCACCAGCACCACCACCATCGCCAGCCCCAAAACGCATTGCATTTCCAATACCCAGGCCTTTGCCACTCAACCAGTGTCTGCTTATTTTTGATGTTGCCTGTTTCGTGCGCAAACGAAACCCGATAAAGGGCAGGAAGCCGTACGTACGTGTTGAGAATTTCCGATACGTTTGATTTACTTTACAGTGGCAAATGGTGAGCTGTAATTAAGCGAGTAGAGAAATAAAAAGGGGATTAAAAGGCGGGCGAAACTTGTATTGAAATGTGAAAATTTTACAATGTCTGTAGGCGAAACAAAAAAACGATTATTCGGATACCAAATTCTACTGCTGTGAGTATTTCAGTTCGTCGGGCATGAATTGAAGGGCCACAAATGAATTTTAACTTTTGAGCAATTGTACAACAGTGTTGCCAGCAGCTAGTTTGTCTAAGAAACTATGAAAATATCAAGTCATTGACAATGATATTTATTTTTTCATTGTTTTCTGCAAATTAAAGGATAATTTTTTTTTTCACTTAAAACATTTAAAGCCAAAACTGAATATTGGAATCTTTATAGTGATGTGAGACAACCATCTTTAACATTTACTACTCGGAACTAGGAACGTCGGCCTTTTGAGGAGCACAATTTATAAAATATTGCATCGCGACCACGCCCAAGGTCCGGTGCGAAATTCGCCTCAGCCACCAGCGGGAGGAAACGCCTGCGGACAATGATTTGAGAAGGACGTTGTCACAACTTCTTTCGGCCCCAAAACTTAAACAGAATGGCGCCAGCTGCCGTACAGCTCTTATCGCACGGATTATTCGGCGTGAACATCTTGTGTGTTACTTAAATTCTAGTAAAACTTTCTTATATTCATTCTGTTAATTTCTGTTTCTCCAGCCTTGTTTTTAGTTTATTTGTAAAAATTCTTTCAGGGACTGGTTCTTTAGCAATCAAATTAACTGTCTTCTTACTGGCAGCAACCTGCCAGCTAAAACTTAACAATCGAAAACCACAATTTATATTATTCACACGAAACACAAACACTTTAATTTATTGGCGTTCAGAAAATGTCACACAACTGAAATGGCCAGCAAATAAAAACAGAAATTGTGCTGAGAAAGTTTTCAATGTTGGTGTTTTTAATTAAAAATTAAGACTAACAAAGACCAGGACAAAGTCGGCCAGTCAGTGTCAGTGTCCTTAATTTTTTGTTTATTTTGAAAGAAAAACTAACAAACAGCCACAATTTCTGACTTTCTTATTTCGCCATCCAGATTGTAACTTTTTCGATTGTTAAATTTGCAAACTTGATGCTCTTTAAATTATATAAATTTTGCAAAAATTTCATCGGTTTTTATTTCCATACAAGCCACAACGACTCTCAGGACATTCGAGCAGCGCTTTTTTTTTTGCCAGTTTTGTTTTATAAGCAGGGAAACCCCAAAAATAGATTAACATGGTTTTCTTGGGGGCCACGTTTGGAAAGAGGAATAAGGCCTGAATATATGTATTCATTTCATTTCATTTTGAGAGAAGCAGGTGACTGCTAGAGACTAGTTATATAAGTGGTTCTTGCTCAGACTGGTGCTGCCTAACTACAACGAAATCTTGCATAAATAGCATCTCATTGGGGTCAGAGATGCTATTTAAGAATGCAACTAGTTCTGCCCAACAGGCCGCATTCTTACAATGAGTCATCCATAATCAAATTAAACAAAAAGTATTAAAATATGGCAATATTTTTTGGAATTTTTTTTTCTATGATATTTAAATTTCGACTTTTTTTTCAAGGTTACGAAATATTTTAATTTGAACACTGCCATGTCGAACACAACTACGACGAACGGCGAATAAGACACATCGGTGTGAATGAAAATGTGCACAACAGTGGAGTTGATCGAAATTCGTCACAATCGGCGAGAATTGAAATAGATTTATTTCTAATATTTTCGCCGGCGAACGACGAATCAGTCCTCCTCTTTGCACAAAATTTAAACAACTTTACCGACTGCCAACAGGAGTTATTTATTCGTTGTTATTGTGCTTCCGCCGGCAAATTTATACAGCACAAGGCTCGCCTCAATTCGCCTTGAAAACATTTCCTGTTGGGATGTCAAAATCAAAAGCAGCTGAACGCGTTAAAATTTAGTTTTCAAAGCAAATTGCATACAAAAAACTGTTTTAATGAGAAACATATAAATTATGGTCCCGTCCTGTGTCAGGATCTCGAACGTTACGGGTTGCACACGCTTGGAGAGGGGGAATACAAAACTGATTTGCTGGTCGAAAACAGTTCTGTTTTTCATTAAATTTCGTGAACGTTTTTCATTAAATTTCATTAAATTTCATAAAATAATCGTGAACGATAACGTTCGAGATTGTGAAACAGGACTTATGTAATAATATTCAACATTGTTAGAAATTAATTTTAACTAAACGGAAGTAACAAAATCGAGTCAAGAGTTGTCACACATGTCATGTGTTATTAATTGGTCTTGTGCGTGCCCTTAAAAAACAACAAATATGCCGTTAAAGGTGTCAAATGTTAATGTTTAACTTTGGCTTTGCAACTGAGTAGATTTCCATACTTCTTGTTGCAAGGCCAAAATTGCTAAAACACAATTCCACCCTTTGCAATGTCCATTGTGAAGCCCCTTAATATGAACATTTTTTGTCAAAACAAAATTCTTAAACATTCCTACAGTTTTCTGTGCCCCAAAAGCCATTGACTTAGAGATAAACACATCTACACACAAACTGGCAACTTATAAGTATTTAGTTAAACTGCTTTTTGTACAAAGAAATGAAACACCTACAAAACATACAGACATACATATTTGATAAAGTTAATTTTCTTTGGCTGCAGTTCAGACAAGTACAACTGAGTCGATTGAATGCCCTGGTATTGTATTTTTTGTTGTTGTTATTTTGTACTTTCGTTTAATGTGGTGGTTTTACTTACGTAGAGAGCAACGAAGAAGATGACTAGCGCCAGCACAATGGCCGCCGTGTATGCGTTGTGCAGTTCAATGGGACTCTTCAGAACAACCGATGAACCAAAACTTTTATCATTAAAATTCCGAGCACTCGTATCATCGACCATAAATTCACTGGAACTAACAACAGTTTCTACAACAAATTCATCTGCATGGCGTGTTGGTTGTAGTTGTAGTTGTTGTTGTTGTGGGTTTTACAAGTTTGAATTTGAGAGAATGTGTTGGCGGCGGGTGTTTAGCAAGAACGAAACACAAGAAAAAGAAAAAAAAAAAGACATACACACACACACATACATAAAATAAATTAGAAACAAATATAAACAATAGCAACAACTATTGTAGTATTAAATTAATGATAAATACAACTGCAGCAATAACAACAACAACAACAGCAACGAGTAAGAACAACAAACGTGTGGAATACCTAGAAAAATAACAACATCCATATTAAATTTTATGTTTATGGGGTGGTATTAAGAACACACCCACACACACACACACACCCACACACACACACCCACACAAACACACTTTCTCGTTCCATTGACATGGCGCAGTATGCAACAATAACAACAATGTAAATAATGTTATGGTTGTTAGTTAAATAAACACTCGCATGTAAATATGTACGTACGAGTACAAGTAGACGTGTGTGGACATGTGGATGCATTTAAATATTTATGTACATTTTGTTTGTTTGTTTGTTTGTTGCGAAAGGACTTTCCTATAAAAGTTACATACTCGTACATGAGTACAAATATCATTATGAAATTGTTTGCTTTGCGGTTTCACTAGATACAGATGCCACATTGTAAACAAATATTTCAAAACACTGGATGCATGTGGGACAGTCGTAGCCAAAAAAACGATACTTGAAAAATTTTTGCCATTTTAGTTTTCTTATTTTTATAGTTTTGATACAGTTCTTAGTACCACAATGTGGAAACTTAACATTAGGCTGAATTTTGTAATTCAAAAGACTAATTTGCGAATCTACAATTTCATCTATAGCTGGCATTCATACGATTGAGGTCAACAGTTGCTATTGCACAGAATATTGGCGAACGTTAAAGTAACGACGTGGTGGGAAAGAAGCTGAAGAGAAAAGACAAAGTAGGCGGCTGCAACATGCGATTATTACTTATACGCCTCCTACATCGAGAAGAAAAGCGAAATAAATTTCAGCTTTTGAGGGCGTCAAGATCATTTCTTTCTTTTTTTTTTTTCTTATGAAATTTTGCATAATATATGATAGAAAATTTCTAATTTTTTGCTTTCATTGAGGGAGATTTTGCGTACAGTTTGCAGAGCATGAATGTGCTGAAAATTTATATAGAAGACACTAAAACATTTGAGAATATTTAATACAAATTTGTGAGACGTAAGGCTCTTTCGTGTTGTGGAAACAGCAGTCGTTGGTAGCACAATCGAACCTGAAAAAAATGGCTGCGCTCTCCATCAACTCACTCAGCGAAGTTGTAATATTGTTGGAGAGTTTGCACTGGCGCCCGGGTGTGCCAGGGCAAAGTTCAAAAATAGCCGATTTTGGCAATTTTTAGTTGCTTATTTCTCACCGATCTAAAAGTCATCCGTTTATGCTGCATTTTATAAACACTATAGAAATATTCCGCTTTATTTTTACTCCTTTTTTTGTTTGTACTAAACAAGCAGCAAAAGATAATCTTGCCCATTGGAGCCGTTTGTGAAACGCTAAAATAGATTAACAAATTACAACTTGTGTTCGTTTACTGCTGCTGCTGCTGCTGTTGTTGTTGTTACTGCTATGATAAATATTGATTACTACAACAATAACTCACCTTCGCACATTGTGCCCGTGTAGCCCGGCCGACAGGCACAATAGAATGAATCTCCACTGGACCAGCAGGTGCCGCCATGTGCACAGGGATTTACATTACACTGCTGCAAATTGGTTCGAAAGTATTAAATCATTAAAATATATGCAAATTATTTGGCATTTCCCTAAAGTGATTAAACCGAAAAGCTAAAGTTTTTAATAAATATTTTATATTCGGACCTGGAACGAGTGGCGGCAAAACTTGTTACCAGGTTGCATGCGAGCGTATCATTTACAATATTTTGTTTCGATTTTTATTTCACGCTGAAATTGTAATTATTTAATGGTTTTTCTAAAAACATGAATTCAATTACTGGTTACATTCGTTTATGAAATTTTTGCGGCAAATTTTATATGAAATTAATTAAAAAATTGTTTGTCATATTTTAATCCATTGAATTTTGCATAAATTATGAAATTTAGGTTTTTTTTCAAATATATTATTGAATTTTAAATTTTTTGCAAAAGTATTTAAATGATTAATCTGTGAAAGTTTTGTGTGTTTTCCCTAAAAATATTTGCCAAATTGTATTTTAGATAAACAATAAATAATTAAGTATTTAAAAGGTGTGTTTTTCGCTGGCTTGTAAATGTTTTCGTTGACGAAAGGCAAAAAAAAAAAAACTTGCCTACTTTATTACGAAACCAGCTGTTCGCAAGTAATTTTAACAACTTCAAACTATATTGATAATTGTAGGAAACCATATAATTTGAAATCATACGATTTGTGTGAGTGCAATTTGAAATCATATGATAAGTATTTACATATATAGTTCAAATTCATAGGACCTCAAATCATGTGATTTGAAATCGTGTGGTTTGATATCATGTAATTTTAAATCGTATAGTTTTAAATCATTGTGAATTAAAATCGCGTGACTTCCAATCATGTGATTTGAAATCGTGTGGTCTGAAATCATGTAATTTGAAATCATATAGTCTTAAATCATTGTGAATTAAAATCGTGTGACTTCCAATCATGTGATTTGAAATCGTGTGGTTTGAAATCATGTAATTTGAAATCTATAGCTTTAAATCATCATCATGTGATTTGAAATCATGTGGTTTGAAATCGTGTGCTTTGAAATCATGTGAATTCAAATCACATGATTTAATATCATATCATAGAGTAGTATGTAAATTCAAATCATACGTTTTAAATCACCTGTTTTGAAATCATATGACTTTTACAATATAATGAAATGTACATTGTTCAGTTGTTAAACGTATGAATGGCATTGAAAGAAGTGGAATGGAGAAATGTAGTCCTTAGCAAAAAAAAAAAAACTCAAAACTAACCATAAGACCTCCCTTTAAGTTTTCAAGTTCAGAATCCTTATAAAGAAAAAATGTTAAAAAAGTTGTTTCAAAAACCAAATAGAAGCAAAATTCTGAGTAACCACAACTCACATCCACTTTTTGATAAGATTTTTAGATGAAAAGAAACTCCAAAAATTTCAACATTTGCTTAAACAATTTAACAACAGCACAATTTCCACTGTTTACTTTAATCAACGTTATAATTCTTCGCCTCTTGTTTAATACGAATACAACTCTGCACAAGCTTAAAAATATGATTATTCATATATACGAGCACAATTTTTTATTCACTCTTTTGTGTCTGATTTGCTTATAATGTTTCTTCTGCTGCTTACATATTCTCTGTCACAACTTACCGTTCTTTGCATTTCATTACAATCTGGTCCATTGCGCCCCCCCAGGCACTCGCAGCTGTAGTCATTACCATGATCAATGCAACGTCGTCCTTCAGGACATGGTTTATTAGCGCAAAAATCCACCTTGAACGAAAGTAACATGAGAAATAAAACTCACGAATATTAAAACCAGAAGAGAATTAAGAAAACAACATGAATAAATAAAACTGAAGCAAAGAAATCTCGAATACCAAATAAACAAAAAAAAAAAAAAGGAAAAACAGAAAAATATGAAATACGGTTTTATTTTTGACAGCAACATGGAAAATATTTAACTTTGGGGATTTAATAAATTATTTAAGATACTTGAGCTGAATGCATGAATAATTTTCACAGTAAGTTCATTTGCACTCGAACTATTTTATGAGCTCCGTTTAAACGAATTTTAAATTCAAATTTCAAATAAAAATTAAACAGCATCTGAGAGAACAGTCCTGCAGGATGAAAGGCAATCATGCCGCAAACGTAAAGGAACGTCATATAAAGAAACTTTGGTATAACAAAATTATTCTGAATATAATCAAAAAAAAAATTTTAAAATTTCAAGACACTTTTTAAACAAATTTCAAAATTCCCCTGGCATGCAAACATTTACATACATACACGTGTACATACATATATAATATTTATGTACACTTGTGTGTGTTGTGAAGGAAATTACCTTGATTTGACAACGATTTCCCGTATATCCTTTGCTGCAGTGACACTCATAGCTGCCAATATGATCAATGCATTCGCCGCCGTTCTGGCAGGGATTCGACTCGCACTCATTATATTCAAAATTGCAAAGTTCGCCAGCAAAACCTGTAAAACGCGCGAAAAACCTCATGAAAAATATACAAAGAAACACAAAAGTAAAACGAAAATATTCATAAAACATGACAGAGTTACATACAATTCATGACAGCCGGGCCACAGAGGACAATTTTTGTGCTCAGTTTGTGTGAAATAAATACCTACATTTTTGGAACGCAACAAATACTCGTAAGAATGCGTGTGTTTGGAAAATATCAGAAAAGTCGTGTCGTGAAACAGAAGTCGCTTTGTACACTGAAAGAAAAATGGGCATCTGCAGTTTCATACATTGCCTAAAGTGAACGCGATTTCAAGGTGATGACAACGGAACACGTAATTGCAGAAAGATGACGTTTTATCAAATAAATAGGGAATTTTTCAAATCAGGCTCAAGAATAAGTTCTTCGAAAGTGTGAAGAAAACGTTGTTGAATTATGCTGACAATATTTTTTTTTCTACACCGCAAATATTTAGTCTGTTTTTTTTTCTATTGTTTTAAGAGGTTTTAAGCATTCGACGAATTTTTATCTCTTTACTAATTTTTTTTTTTTTTTTTGGAAATCAATAAACAATTTTACTCAAACAGTCAAAACATTATCGGAAAAGCAACAGTTTTAGAGGAGCTAAAGTACTTTCAGCTAAAGGTTTTGCATTCACTATTATCAGTCAAATAAATCGCTGAATTAGTAAAGTTTTTGTCTGACTAAGGATCTACAAATGAATTTTACTGAACTGGCAACGCGTGTTGTTGAAAAATATTAACTTTTAGTTGACGCCAGATGTAAAGTCTTGATAGTTGAAAATTTTCAAACTCTATTCTATAATAATTTTTTTTTTGTAAATATTTTACAAACACCAAAATTTTGTTTTTAAATGTTTACCCGTTTCTTTAATCATAGAAATAGTGTCAAATTTGAAACTGTGTATTTGCCTTTGAAAAAAAAAAAACGATATATGTTTTAGGCGTTTTTGTGAGCAAATGAATTTCTGCTGCAAGGTGGCAGCACTACGCCAGCTGACCATTTTTTCTACTCTTATTCTCGTGGACAATTAAAAACAATAAAATATCTGTAAATTTCAAAATTTTTCACCTTTTGTTTCATATTTGCACTTCTGCTCTGGTGATGCCACCTGGCAGATGTACATAAATACACCCTGATTGTGGCTTTATTCTATCGTATTACTAAATGTCAAAGAGGAGTAGTGCCAGGTATGGAAATTTTGCTTTCGTGACGAGCTGTTGCTTAAACATTAAATTGGAAACATTAAGAAGAATTTAGTTTCTGGCCTTAGTTGTCACTAACCAAAACGATTTCTAGAAATTTACCCCAAAAATACAACATTTCCAGGTCTGGTTTGTAGACACAACTTTTTAAAACATAGAAAATTCAGACTTTTTTATGAAAATTATAAACAAATAAAATGCAACACTGTATATTGGGACGATTAGACAACACTTACGATGATTTTAAAGCAAATCTATGCACTGAATTATAACGACACATCAACTTCAGGTGCGTCTATGGCAATTATTTTGGTAGGCAAACAGATATTAAAATTACATACAACCGCAACCAAGTTCTCAGGGGTATTTGGAGGGGGGAAAAAAATGTTTAAGCAGCAGATAAAGTTGCACAGAAACAAAACCAAAAACATTTTTATTTTTTTATTCACTTCCATGTAAAATGATTTTCTGGTTTTCATATTTCTCTTGACCACAATAATGATTTTCATAGAGTTTCGCCTTCTTTTTGCAAACAGCTGTAATTGGAAGTTTCGAGTGCTTTTCTCACGCCTGTTTATTTTCGTGTTGTTCGCTGCATGCTGCGGCACTTGTCGCACTTAAAGTTTGTTGCCGGTTTAATTTATTTGCTACGGAATTCATATTTGTGCAAAACGAAATGATTTTTAATGAGATTTATGCAGATGAATGATATGTTGTTGCCATGCCACAAAACTGATGTATGAACACATCCAGGGAATGAAAAGGAGAAAAACAATTTAATTTGTGAAGTTGTTCGAACTCTGAAATATGGGTGTCCTGTTTCGTTGCGAGATCTTAGCGGCTGAGAGAAAAATATTATTTCTTTTAGCAGCACTCATTAAGCACCAGGCTCTGGAAGTGATTGCTTTCGTTAGAATAACGAGTACTCGCCTGGAAGAAAAAATTGGATATTTTCTTGTTGCTTGACAATAAAAAAAGTACAACTATTTAGTGGAAGTAGAACCGGGCGAATTAAATAATAAAAGGTGTTTTTTTTTATTGTTGGAATATTCATATTTTTGGATCATAATTTTGTGTTCTTTTAATTGTCTGGTTCTCACTGACGTAGACGTAAGAGGTTCTCTTGTTGTCATAAAAACTACTCTGGTATCCCTTAATTTTTGCTGATAGTTGCACACATCAGAAACAATTTTGTAGTGGGATTTGATTTCAGTGCAATTAAAGGGGCTTAAAGTTATGTCCGTTTTCTCGTAAATGGTTGACTTGGAACATTTATCATCTGGAAATTAAGTTTGATTTAATCGGTAATTTTTCTACTACAAACATATTGTTGGTATCAAATTTAGAACATGAAATACTTGTTGGCGTAAAAACTCATACCGACTGATGACTATTACGCAGTTCAAAGCAAATACGCTGTCGCAAAATAACGCCATATCTGTGAACCTGGGCCTCAACCAACAAAGTTTTCCAGCTGGCAGGGTCTTTAGCCAGAGTTCTCCAATTTTGCACACCAAGTTGGTTGAGGTCCCTCTCCACTTGTGTGCGCCATCGGTTCCGTGGGCGTCCTCTACTGCGTTGTCCCACAGGTTCGGAATCGAAGATTCTACGGGTCGGAGCAGTATTCTCCATGCGCTCTACATGGCCCAACCATCTTAGCCGTTGGATCCGTAGGCGCCTGATTAGGCTCATGTCGCTGTACAACCCGTACAGTTCATGATTGAATCTTCTTCTCCAGAAACCATCAACGCAAACAGGGCCGAAGATTGAACGCAGAACTGTTCTCTCGAAAATACCAAGGACTTCCTCATCCGCCTTCGACACCGTCCATGCTTCTGCGCCATAGAGAAGTACAGGGATTATCAAAGTGGTATATAGTGTCAGCTTGGTTTTTCGAGAAAGGGCCTTCTTACTCAATTGCCTCTTGAGCCCAAAGAAACAGCGATTGGCAAGAGTTATTCTGCGTTTGATCTCGGAGTTACGGAATATCGAACAATTTTTATTTCATGCTATAGAATAGCCCGTGCAAATAAAGTTGCCTTTCGCGTCTGTGCTGGCTACAAAGCGGCGTACTATTGGACCGTCCACAGTGTGAGACGAAAAAACTCCCTCTGTTTTGAAATCGTACGTTCTCTTTTCTTTGCCCTTTTCTTGAACATATTTTTCGTTCAATTCATTTATTTTCTGATGCAATTACTGGCGTTTTTTAACAGTTTGATTTCTTGCGATATGAAATTTTATTTTCCTCAATGTTTGTTTTTTTTTTTTTGGGAGCGTTGGGTGGTGGGGAAGGTGGTGAGCAGGAAAGTAGAACAGGCTTGTTTGTGTATTTCGTACATACATACGTGTATATTTATGGCCATGTTTGGTTTTGAAGAAAATAAATTTGCCCCTGTATGTTTTACATTGATGTCACCGGCAAATTTGTTCGTTATTTGGCACCAACAGTGGCGTCATCTTGAACTAATATTTTATCCAGCAGCATATAATTTTTCAACGGTATAAAATACATTAAAGGTTTCCTTGATTTATTATCATTTTTCTTTATATTTTTACTTGCCACGTCATAAATGCCGAAAAACTATATTATTTTTGTGCCGGTGCAGTTTTCTCTCCATTAAATTTTAATGTTCGTTTTTTTTTTTTTTTTTTGTGGAGTATAAATGAAAATGTAAATTATTTGTAGAACGAAAATGAAGAAAGTTGTAACTGAAGCCTCAATAAGTGATAAATTTTACTTGCTCGTATTTGTAAATAAATTTTGGGCTTTTTTTATGTTTGAATTAAACTATAGCAGCGCAAATAAAGTTAAAATCAGTGAAATGTAAATGGAGGGAATTAATGCCAATTCAGAGGAAAAACTGTTTGAAAAAAAAAAAACTTTCTGTTTAATGCAAAATTTCCAAAAATGTCAGTTAAAATATTTCTTAAGCCCTGCAACAGCGTCATAAACGGGGCGCTAGTTATTCGCGTATCCTTTTTCTTCTTCTTTTTCTGGCGCTACAGTTCCAGATGAACCTGGGCCTCAACCAACAAGCTTTTCCAGCTGGAACAATCTTCAATCTTTAGCCAGCAGCCTCCCATTTGGTTGAGGTGCCCCCCCAAGTTGGTTGAGGTGCCTCTCCACTTGAGAGCGCCATCGGTTTTGGGGACGTCCTCTATTGCGTTGTCCCACTTGCTCGAAGTTGAAGGTTCCGGCTTTTCTCATCTAGATTAACTTAATATCTTATTCTCAAATAAAATCATATAAAAAAGGATGATCGTGGTCAGAAAAGAAGTGATTTTACTTGACTGACGAGTATTAAACAAATCACATTTCACCGAATTTCGTTGTTGTAATTAACGGGTAAACTGGTCCCATTATGAACTCGCCTTAGCCCTCATTACTTTTGTACCCACAAAAGCACACATTTCTTGGCCACTGTTTGTTTCTTAAATTTTCCAATTAAACTGTTTGCCAAATATTGCAAAAACTTGTCAAACAGTTTTTTTCTGTCCTATTCAAATTTAACCGCATTACAAAAGTACCTGATTCTGCAGTTTTCATTTCACCATAAAAACCTAATTGAGTTGTAGTCGTTGCACAAGGAAACAAAACAAAAAAACAGAAGTAAGAACAAATATTTTATTTTATTGCGAATTTCTCTGGGAAATTAATTTGTTTGTCGATACTCGGCAGCAGGTTGTCCTCAATTCATTTACGCAAAAACTAGACCTAAACCACAATCGAAATACACAAAAATACTGAATTTATTTGTCCGAATATAAAACTGCAGTTGTAACTTGAACCGAACAAAACAATCATAAACAATTAAACCGAAACCACTTTGAAATGCTTGAGCAAAATCTGTGCAAGTGGCAACGGCAGACAGAAGGCCAAATTTAATTAGAAATATAAGACAAATGATTGAAAAGTAAATATGTATTAAATTTGAAGAATATTTCAAGCAGTTGCGCCCGAAACTGCATAAATAGTTGCAGAGCGAGTCTTAAGCTAAAGCTGTGGGGTCGTACGAGGGTAGTTCTCTTCACTTGGCACGAGTGCAGAAAAAAACCTCAAATAAATACTGCAAATAAAAATTATTTTGAGACTTATTTTATAAGCCACGTATCGAAATTTTTTTAAATTCTCTTTTCTAATGACATGTTTGATAGCCCCAAATTATCGGTCATATAATTTCGAGAGTACTGAATCAAGTCCCTTTGCTAAAGTACTTCGGCTGTATTATGATACAATTATGAAGCCAACCTCATACACTGCGCACACACACACACACAACCGAATGACTTCAGCTTAAGAGCAGCCAAGAAAATTTTCCTAGACAATCCCAGACAGACCATAAACCAGAATTTATTAACAACTAAACAAAATGTTTTGTGTTTTCTTTGTTTTTGCTCATGGTGTTGAGAAGCCTGACAAATGATGATGGCTCTAAGATGATTTACTATAATACAAAAGACAAACCATTTGAACAGCAACAATAACGAAATGATAAATTTACTGGCAGCCAAGACAAAAGCTGCAACTTTGCTGCTGCAACAATAAATAATCAAACACTTGTCCGTCGTCCCAACGCGGATGAGGGGGGCTGCTGTCATGACACTTGTAACAACAAAAACCAGCCCCAATATTAATTAACACAAATGTTTGTTTTATTTGTCGCCCGTGAGGCCGAAACTCAACTTACCTGGTTGACAGAAGCACCGAAAACCATCCTCCTGATCGACGCATATGCCGTGAATGCAGGGCGATGACTCGCACTCATTCAAGCTGTGCTGGCACAGGGGGCCCGTATAGCCGGGCGAACAGTCACATCTTAAAGTAAATTGTTGTCATGAAATATACAATAATTTAATTGCCGAGTTCTGAACTTATGAGCGTATTGTTTATGGCATAGAATGTTGAAGATGTTGTGACAAAATGTGCAAATTAAGGCGTGTTTGAGTGGAAGGCAGGAAGAGCTCTGCACATTTGCATGTATTAAAATTACCTGAAGTGGGTAGAATTTCCTACACAGCTGCCGCCATTCATGCATTCAGCTGGATTGCAAGGATCCAATTCGTATTGGCAATTTTTGCCGGTGTAGCCTGCAAAGAAAAATAAAACCAATTAAGGCAGCTGATTGCGGCAGGTACTCGTAATTTCTAATGGTTGCGCTGCTTAGTTTTTGCTTTTAGTGCGCCGCCGATTTAATTATGCGGGAAAGGCTTTTTACGGGGACACCTTAAACGCATTAAGTAGTTATTCAGTTGTGTTGGTGGGGGGAGGGTGGTGTTGGGCATCACTACATTCGGCAATTGTTGTTGTTGTTGTTGTTAATGCAGGCAGAATATGAAATTTTATGTTTTTGCAATATCGTTTTAGTTGTTATAGCAAAACAAAACTGATTTTCGTTTCTTATTGAAATTTGTACTTAAATAATTTAATTAATTTAATTTAATTCAATTTAACTTAAATTCCCAAACTGGGGAAACAAATTCCCAAAACTTATATGTTCAACAAAACTTTCTTTTCAGTTGTGTTTTCCTTTCCCATTTAAAGCTGCATTAAAATAACAAATTCAACAAGATCGGGCAGGTCTGTTCTTTTAAAACACTTAAAAAGAACTGTTACCGAAAGTTTTGGCTAATTTTTGTTTGCACTGGAAGAATTTATGATTTTTTGTTGCAAAAACTAGACAGCAGAAATCCTTTTTGGCGAGAAACATAAAACAAGCGGGTCTTAACGCAAGTTTTAATTCAAAACTGGAAACGTTTTTTAGTTTTATTCAGTTTGTATTAAATTTTATTATAAAATCTGTTTGTATTTTCGAAAAATTTATTGTAATTAAAATGGATCATTAATAAAAAACTAATTTAAGTTTAAATAAAAGAAGAATGAGAGAGTCGACTTAAAATGAGAAAGTTTTTCGAGGATATAGTGTAATAAGTTGCTTTAGCGTTGCCACCCTGTAGACGTATATATAAACTGATCCGTATGTAAAAAAGGTATAAGAAAGACTTGTCCACCTTTCGTTTTCTTTTAAATTTGTTACAGAATTCATTTTACATTCACCTGATGATTTTTTAATTCACATTTATTTGCTTTTGAAGTTCTTGCCAAACACATTTTACAGTCCCCTGGTTTTACATTCAGCTGATGGATTGTTGAAACATGTTTTATGTTTTTGGGCCTATAAAAAATTAGCCATGAAAGCCAAATTTAAAGTGGGTGTAAAATGTTCGCCTCTCCTGTCCTTCCTCGTACCTCGTTTCTTATTTACCGAATTTGCCTACAAACAGAATGACATGTCTTAAAAATTACCGTACAAAGACCGCTTTGGCTCTCAAAAAGGAACAACAATAAAAAGAAGAACAAAAAAGTTGTATAATGAAAATAATGCCTTCAGCAAATTTTGCATAATTTGTCGTTCGTTCAACTTCGAAACTTATGATGAGATATATTCAAGTGGACAAACCGAAATAAGATGCCAGCTGTGGCGTTTTTTAATAAACCGCGTCAAAAGTCGAAATCTATAAATTAGAAAAGAAAGCGGCCCAATTAACGCTTTTTATCGAACGATTCGCGTTCCAGAGACAAGCTGTTAGTGGCAGCTGCTGCAAGTCATTAATACTTTTCCCCGGCCTCAAAAAAAAAAAAAAAAAAAAAAAACCCGTCCCTACCCTCTATCATTTAAAAAACGTCGCTTTAGCGTTACAACTTTCCACTTGTTACAACTCATAGAAAATAATTATCCTCTTCCTTCCGCACAAAATTACAAACAAAAAAAAAAAAAAAGAGGAAAAAAAACGCAGAAAAGGAAAAACAAATTTAATTCAATCATAATCTGTAGCCTCTGGCGAAGCATCAAAAAGCGTTTTTCTTTTTTAATTCTGTTTCCCCTTTTTTAATTCAGATACGAGTACAGCGGCCCCTTGACGCAGCAAAAGCGCGGCCTTCATTAAATAAAGTGAACCCTAAATTATCCATTTCATTAAAAAAGCTTTATAATCATTTTTGTATTCTTTTTGGTTGCCACCGCGCTTTTAGCACAATTTTTGTCATTTAATATTTTTGTTGTGCGTTTTTGGCTCAATGGATGGACCTCCATTTCACTTCTGTTGTTGCCATAAATTTTGCGGTTTTTCTACAATATTTATTTTTTATTTTGCTGTTTTTAATAATTTCTTTTGTAACAACCACAAAAGGATATAAAAATCAGGATATTTAAGCGTTGCGGGCGTTTATGTTTTGTTTTTTTCCAACTCTAATTTGTTGTAGTTTTTCTACTGGCAAAGGAGGTTCTCTTTTTTCTTCTCTTTTTTGATTTCATACAATCATTTTGTTTTTGTTGTTCTTGTTGTTGTTGTTTTAGCTGCTTTTCGGGTTCGCTTATCCACGGGTTGTTGCAAACAATTTTTAATTTTGGTTTTTTTTTTTAATTTGCCCTGGATTTTTTCAATCTGATCGGTGTTTTCATGTTTCTTGTTGTTGTTGTTGTTGTTGTTTATTTATTTAAAATTTTTTTGTTTGTTTTGTTTTTCTATAATGCCTGCAGTCATGCTGCAGTCAGTTTTATTACATGCTGAAAAAATGTTTTTTTTTCCACAAATGCAACTTTTTTCTTGCCGTGTAGCAGCATTATTCGCTGTTAGGGGTTGTTATATGGTGGCTTATGAAGCTGAAATAACCCAAAAGGAGGCAACTGCTGATAAAAATAATACAATTTTCTTAATTAAGTTTTGCTTAAGTTACACAATCTGGACGTTAAAGACTTGCAAGGAGGTAAGATTTTAAATTAAGCAATAATTTACATAATAGATTTCATTAGCTGGCGAGAAGAGATGTTGTACTGCAGAAGTGAAAGGTCCGCCATCAGCGGGTTTCTCTACCCGTTTTGGAGTTTTATTTCAGCGAAGTATCTTGTTGGTGTCAAAGGTGCGGACTAAATGTCCAGGCCTCTTTAGCCTCATGGCTAAAGACTATAATAACTCCAAATGCTTCCAGAACAAAACAGTAAAGTCTCGGCCTTTGGGTATGGCCCTTGAACTACGCCTTTGGAATGAATAGAATTGGGCTCTTGAATTTCGCCAGCACACAAAATTCCCCCAAAACACCGTCATCTTTTGTACGGTCTTACGGATGTAAGATTATTGACATGGAAATTGCTGAACATTATCCAGCCCTCCGTGTCTACTCCCCTCCGCAGGAAGATTATAGTGACCGTAAAATTAGCAGTTTACTTCAACAAAATGACAGCTGTCAAACACTCGAAATTCTTTCTCTCATTTCCTCATTTAAAAATTTCTCAATCCAAATTAATGCACATGATTATGGAAAGTCTTCAGTGACACTTTTGTCTGAGACCCATTTTTCGCCATTTAACATTTTCTGTTATTAGAAAATTTTGACGACAGACATTAAATAATTGAATGTGTAGCATCTGGTTGGGGAACAAGAATAATATGAAGCCGCAAATAAATGGTATTTTCCAATTACAGCCTCAAAGAAAAAAAAATATATATATTCTTATAGGAAAAATAGTTGCAAGTTAAATTTCTAAATTTAATGAAATCGTTAATTTCTAAATAAAATTAACATACATTCCAAGAGATCGTTCGAAGTTTTTGTTCGCCGACAAGTTCATAGAACACATATTAACCATCAGCTATTCGACATTTAGACAGTCTTTGCCAACCCTAAGGGACTGCGGCTGTGTCCCCGGCCGCACTGAAACATTTACACTAATTAACATTCACGTACACGCCACTTCTTGCCCCATATTCGTACTCGTATTTAGAGGGCAAACAAAACTTACCGTATGGGCACAAGCATTGATACGAATTGCCTTCATGGCCTTGTGACAAATCCACACAGATACCGTTATTTGTACAGGGACTGGGTGTGCAGGCATCAATTTCCTCACAATGTGGTCCGGCAAAACCACTACAACATTGGCACTCGTACTCTTCCATGTCGTAGTTGGAGTAGCAAATACCTTTGCCGGAGCAATCTGCATTCTCACCACAGTTTTCGGTTTTTGTGGTGACCTTGAGACGCACACATTGAGCACCCCACAGCTCGGAGACAACTAAAGGGTGTGTAAGAAGAAAAAAAAAAACAAAACAAAAAGTTGCATCATGTATTAGAGTACCACAAAATAATTTTTAATATTTATTTATGTATATTTTTCGGTTTTGTGTTCTGTACGAGTATAAATCTCTTAATTAGTTAATTCCACATTCAAATCCAAACTAATTACGGAAATGACACAAATGCTGGGAGGCTTAAGTGTTCGCCCTTAAGAGCGTTGGAACATTTCGTATGACCTGTATTAAAAAGTTTATCTCACTTTAATGTCGGACGTGTTTAACTGTTGGTGTTTCGTTTTAATGGGCCAGCAGGTAACACTAATAGGTGAGAATTAAAATACACTGGAGCTCAAAATTGGTTTCATCGTATGTTTTTAAATTGCAATAGGAGAAATTTTTACACTTATAAAAATTGCCATAAAACTGTTCTGTGCAGTTCTAAATTTTGCAATTTTTTTTTGCCGGAAAGTGTAATTTTTATAATTCATGAACTGGTTTGGAATCCAACCTCTTAGACGCTTTATCAATATTGGAAATTGACAGTGTGCCATTGGCAAGCAGCTGGCGACAGTGTTGCTGTGTTGAGCGACCGAGTAGCAACAAAACCCAACTACATTTTCGAAACTGTCAACAACTTCTGAAGACTTATTTGTCAAACACTCAAACAATATGAGCAATAGGGTGAAAGCTAAATGTTTGGAGAATCAGTTTTGGAAATTTGTTTAGAGGACGGGGGCGCACTGTCGCCGTACACAGGCTCAAAATTTGTGTTCATTAGACAATAAACGATTACCAGCCGCTGGTCTAACTTTCCTGCTGAAGACATGTTGCTGTTACAGATCTAAACAACTTTAGAGTGCCTTAATGGAAAGCCGATTTTAAACAATTCATGAATATTTATTTATGTCCGGCTGCCAAAAATGCTAAATTTTACGCTTAATACAGAAAATTGTTTTCGTTAAACAGTAGCCGAGATATCAGGCTCCCAAGTCTAACTGCTGTATCAAGAAATACTCGTGTAACTCAAGCAGGTCCTAGAATCGTTGTCTAAGTTTGAATGTTATACAACAAATTCGAGTGACAGCAGAAACTAGAGTCTGGCTGCCAAAGTTTCAGCAAAAGAAACGATAAAAACCAGTCATACAATTAATACGGCTGCAGCGAAAGTCAACAGCACAACATAAATACTGGGAAATTGTTTAAACCAGGCAAACACTTTTTCCATTTTACACCTTAAGCCTTTTTATTTTAACTACTTTTCAAAGCTTCTATTCTATTCAGGTGTGTTGGTTGTTTTGTGTTGGGTTTTTTATCGCTCATTTCTATTCAGCATTTTCATATTTGATTATATTTAACTGAGTTCTCTTTTTACTACTGTTTCATTAGTGTGTTGTTTTTGTTTTTTATTTTTATTTGTTTTCGTTTATTTGTTGTTTTGTTTTACTCACCAATTAGCAAGTTAACTCCTTCGGTGAGGTCCTTATCGTACAGTGTTACCAGCTTTCTGCCATCGACAATAAGTGGCGTGATATCTAAGAGTATTCCTTCGGTAACATCACAATGTTCATGTCCGGAACGTGTTACTTGATACACCTGAGTGTTGTGTGCACTATAAAGACACATATAAAACAGCAACAACAGCAACGCCAACAACATCCACACCAAACATTAACACCGTCACCGGTAGCAACATCCATTTTAGTTGGCAGAACACAAAAATAAAGGGGAAAAAAACGGAAAAAATATTCCAGTTGCATAAAAAGATTTCAACAGAGAAAACAAAATCAGTGTTTTGGAAAAATGTTGAATAAGAGAACAACACAGAAAACATGATGCGATAAAAGGGAATTGTTTAAAAATTAAAAACATTTTTAACGTACAACAACAACATACGATAACAGCGACCATAAATACACAACAGTTTTATTAAGTTTAACAACTTTAAGGACGAATATGCAGTAGGAGCAACAAAAAAACCAAATAATATTTTGAATTGTCCATTAAATTTTTAAAGTAAAAACTTGTGGTTGTTGCTACAATGCGAAAAATTAGTTGAACTTTGCACAGACTTCAAGGTGAACACTTTTCAAACAATGAATGAGTATTATTAGAGAACAAAATCATTAGCTGTTCCAGTAAGTGTTTGGCCTTAGCAGGAGCTCTGCAACGAAGCCAAAGCTTTTTTTTAAGGCAAAAACACGTTTTAAGAAAGTCCTTTTTTTGAACAAGTTTAAGTTTTAAATAAAATCAATTTATTTCATTTTAGGAACTGACCCAACAAATTTAATGTGATTCGGGACAACAAAATGCTCTTTTACCCCCATAAATGTTTGGCTTCAAATTTCAGTCCAGAGACGCAAATGAAATGATAAGGAAACTAATGGAATCCTTAATCATTTCATGCAAATACAAACAACATGTTAAAGTGTTTAGAAATCCGGGTTAAGCAAAAGTGTATGCCGGACTTTTTGTTTTAGTCATTTTAGCCATTGCTGAAGCTGCTAATGCCGCTGCTTAAATTCAAGTGGTGCAGGGCATCAAAAAGGAAGGAGAGAGAGAGAGAGAGAGAGAGAAAGAAATATGCAAAAACTTAAAACTAAAAGGACATAAGCGAGGGTTTTCCAAAGAGGCTTAACAAAGATTTCGTTTTTGTGTATGAAATGAAAAGGCCAGGAAAGGAGATTCTTAGAAACAAACTATTCTTTGCCAAATTGTCAACATTGCGTTGTTGCGGAAAAGGGACAGCAGCATTTGTGAAACTGTTTTCTTCTTTATCTCTGAAAAAACCACACGTGCATTTATTCCCTTAGCCGGTCAAGTATCCAAACACTTGGCCATTCACCCACAAACTGACTGCATGAAACGTTCCCATCATAGACAACAGCAGCGTTACCTGAACTTTTCCATGCGTATTCAGTGGCAAGACAATAAATGGCCAACAATTACGACTCCTACCCCCCCTCTCCACCCACCTTTTTAAGGCTTCACTTTTATTTTCAGGAGTGTTCATGCTTTTAGTGCTGGACACATGTAAATCTGGCCGCCCCGTGTGCAGGTGAAATTTATTTTGCTTTGCAAAGCCAAAGGATTAAAAGCAAAAATACAGTGTTTTCTTTTTCGAACATATTCAGTTTTGTTTTTAAGGGATTTGCCGGCTTAAATTGCATTTAAAGCCATTTACAAAATGAACTTTTTCCCCCCGTCACCCCACAATTTGCAATGAATATTGGACGGTTTACACAACCTTTGATTTTAGGTTAGTTTTTAGGGATTAAATTAAACTAATAGAAATGATTTCTTTTTTCTGATTATTGTTTTTTTTTGTTTTTGTTTATTTAGTTGTTAACAATTCGACACGGTTGTAATTTATTTGCAAAAGGCCAAGAGGTTGTGTTTTTATAATTTATGACACAGTTGTTTTCATTCTAGTCAATTGGGTTGGCATGCAAACAAAGTTGAAATAAATATGTAGTTTAAAAAATCAATTGTTTGATTTGTGATGGAGAGAAAAATGGAACACAAATTGTGGGCACTGGATGAAACTACAAGAAGCAAAAGGGCTGTAAGCCACCGGCAGTGGGGAGCCGAATGGTTATTTGTAAGCAGGCAGGTGACCGTGAAACAGCTTTCGGTCCCCCACTTGCCACTTTTTACATGAACTACCAACAAATTTTGAACTACCAACAAATTGCCTACAATTGAAAGTAAAATAAAAACCAAGGCCTAAGAATATGTTTTCCATTGCAACTGCCAACTGACTGGCGACCACGAAATAGCCCAAAATTAAAATTTAGTCCAAATCTAAAAGCGAAAGTTTTCTCCTAAAGTCGTCTGCAATATAATAGAAGGGCAGCAGGCAAAATGTTATCAGTTGGAAATTTAATGGTGGACAATTAGTACCACCATTCCGGTGTTATTTTTCCAATGAAGACTTGTAGTCATTTTTAGTGTTTCACAAGCGTAGGCCGAGTTTGAGAATTGAAAAATGGGTACAAATTTCAAAGAAAGACACTTTTTTTTTACCATTTTTCCTCTTTTCAGAGCAACTTTGTTTCAGTTTTGGAAAACTTGTTCATGCCTTTGAAATTAAAAAGGGGCTTGAAATTAAAAATTTGAAAAAATTTCATATTTATAAACTAAAAATTATCTCAAAAAAATGGTCCAAAATTTCCTGTAACTATTTTTTATATAACAAATTTTTGCAATTTTTTTTTTAATTTTTGTCTTAGAGCCATGATTTATTCAGATCATTTTTCTTGAAGTCGCACAAACGTTAAGTTTCAATTTTTATATACATACAGCCATACACACACACACACATCTGTACACAAGTGTATGGTTTTACTTGCTAGGGAATGATTAATATTTAGTTTTTGCCGATAATTAATGTTAATCATACGCTCGAGTACCTGAAACCATCAACGAAAATGTTGAATTATAATTGACTGTATCAACAAACACCAGCTCATGAATTTTCACAATAAATGGTGGCAGCATGTGCAATATGTATGTATGTATGTATGTATGTATTTATGTCTGTATGTCTGTATTTGTGTGTGTGTGTGTGTGTAAATGCTAGAAGAAACACTGAATTTTAATCAATCAACTTGAAGTTCTGGAGGAGGTGCACAAAATTCGTCTGCTCTTAAGCCCAACAAAGCAGAGATTATAAATCTGTTTTTATCAGATTCATTGTTAAAACAAATTAATTATTTAGGTGTATGTCGAGTTCGAACAATATAGAGATTATGGATGGCGGAAGCAAATAATTTGCTTTGAATTATGTATGTTTTTACCTTTTTCTAATTTTCTTTTCTTCACTTTTACTAAAATATAATTGAGTTGCTTAAACGTATCTCTTGAATAGACCTGCAATTGAAGCTTAACTTTTATGCTTGTCTAAATAATAAAAATGTAAATGCAAGCGAGCACTTGATTTCTTTCGATGGCTTTTTTTTTTGAAAAAAAAAAATCGCTATAAAATGAGGAAATTAGAAGATGAAAATATTGGCAAATATTTAAGCAGCTTCTGTTTGTTAAAGAAAAATCTTTTCTCAGCAAATTAGTTCTAGATCAAAATTTGTTTCTTTTTTTTGTTTTTCTATTTAAACAAATTTTTTCTTGAATAGGCCAAAAAACAACACTAATAGTATTTGTTCATTATTTTCGTATATATTTTTTATATCACTTATTGCAACTACATTTATTTGATTCCTAAAATTTGACTTGTTACCTGCAGTAATTTATAAGAACTCTGGGAACTTGTGTAAGCCACGCCCAGTAACAATTTGGGAACATTTGAAAAATTAAAATATTTGACAATCTCTTGCTATAATTGCTACAAAAATTAGTTTTTAACAAATTTATTTAACTTATGACTCTTCGCAGTCATATTCATAAGGAACATGATACACTACAATCCAATCACTTAAGCGATTTGAGCGTGAATGAGCCACAAACGCACAATATAAATTTATTATCATCATTACTACGACCTTCTTCTTCTTTTTTTGTCTTCTTTTGTGTTGCTTACCTGGTTGTTAAATTTATATCCTTTGGCGTCAATAATGCGTCATTTATTTCCACGATTAATATATCGCCCGATTGAATTTCCGCCTCCCCTTCCCAAGACACCATCATAGCTGTGCAATCTTTATCGTTCTTACAATTCTCCGGAGTCTGCAAATGAGAAAATAAATAAAATATCAAATAAACTTGAAGAAAGCAACAACGAGCTTTTAAAGCATTTACTGAATGGAATTAACAAACAAACAAACAAACAAACAGGTTGGGCTGCCTCCAAACCAGCGGTAGCGTCAGACTTTACCTCTTTTTGGAAGCAAACAAAAGTTAAAAATAGAACAAATTTTTCAAAACAAAAACAATCTTAATATTTTATGTCCTTTATAAACATTTGTTGTTATTACGCAGGTGAATGTGCGTTGCTAAATAAAGATACAATCTTTATAAATATTTTATTTAGGTATTTTTTACATTCAGGAGATTTATTTCTGCAGAAATCTGGCCGAAACACAAGATTTTTATGAATTTTAAACGTTGTTGTTTCCCAAACCATATTTTATAAACGAGGCGAACCTACTTCTTATAAATGCATCTTATTTGATTAAGAAAACCAATTTCAGAAACCACAATATTTGTTTTATAGCTTTTTCAAGCAATTTTGCAAAATATTGAAAGAAAATCCTATAGAAAAATGTTTGTGCTTTAATTGCCAGCAGCCAGACATTTGCAACTGCTGGAAAATCACTTTGCATTGAGTGGATGTACATTAATATTTCATTTATCCTGTTGGACCTGTTTATGCTACAATATTTTTTCAATTTCATTTAAGACAACATAAATTCGGGTGAATTTCTTTTTCCATATTTGAAATAAAAACAGAATTTTGTATTAATTTTTAATATCAGTGTACAGTGGAATGAACGTGGCTGGCAAAACAAGTTCATTTTTGTGGCAAAAAAAAAAAGAAGAAGAAGAGATTCATAGCAAATTTTTTTTGTTGGTCGTCTGTAGATGAGAATATTTTCCGTAAACAGACCTCAATGGCGACTACCCGATTAACAAGGTTTTAGAGTACGAATATTAATACTAAATTCTTAGTCAAAGTTAAAGGAAACCTCAAATTTAATTGATAGTCCTTGCATGGGAATTAAACATTTTGTTGGTATCGTTTACACACTTTATTTAATTAAAATTTGAATATAAAAAGTGATTTATGAAAGATAATTAATTTTGCTAAAAACATTTCTAAAGAGTTTTTAGAAAATTTATATATTTATTTATTATTATATTTTGAATTTTTTGCCAAGCAAAAAAAAAAAAAAATTTTTCAGGCAGCAAAATTTTGCAAAAAGAGGAGGAAAAAATTTAACAACATCCATAAAATGTTCAAACGAAGTCGGGGCGGAATAGCAAAATATGAAGTTATATTATCCCAAAGTGGGCAATAAAATAAATTCAGTTCTGGTTTCTTTTGTTTTCTCGAGTTTTCGGTTATTTTAAAAAGGCAACATTTATTTAGTTCAGGTTTTGTCTTATTATACTCATCGGTATTTATAAATATATATAAATATATTTATATATATTTTGTCTTATTAAATATTTTTCTGTCCTGCCCACTGCAAAAACCACCAAAAACACTTCAATTATTTACTAAAAAAAAAATTGTGATGGAAATTTCCATCATTTTTAAAAAAAGCTAAAAGTAATATTAGCAAAGTTATCAATAACGCTTGTTTTCAATATATTCAATGAGATGACTGATGTTTCTATCACATCGCAGGGAATACAAAATTCACGAAAAGAAGAAAATTTATGAGATTTTTATGAAAAAATTAATAATAAATTTATAAAATTCATTTAAATATTTCACTAGACAGCAGACTGGCTGTTGCTCTCTCTAACGAATACTTCGGTGTTTTCACTCTTTAGGTTTTAAGGACACCAATATATTTAATATTGGAGTGCATAAAGTGCACTGATTTGTCTTATTTAAAGCAGATTTATTGTAAAAAAGAATATATTTTAATGTAACGAATTTTTAATTTTTCTTTCGTAGGACCTCAAGTCCTTTGAAAATTTGCCTCAACTTTGAGTCTCATCATAATTCTCTTATATTTGGAAAGTATTTGCTACATATATTTCTAATAAATAGGACTTTAATTGGAATTGGCTTTGAGCTGGGAACCATATCAAACATGCTCTGGTTTCTTGGGGGAACTGTAACTATTCGGATAAGGAGCTCCTGCTCAAGATGCCATCTCTCGTTTCCTAATTTATATGTTTTTTTTTGCTTATGAAAGATTATTAAAGTTGAATTTAATATTTCTTATATTTTATTAATTGGCTTGGAAACATTAAACTTGTTGCAATTCTTAGGAAAATATGAACTGCAAAAAACTCCAGGTTGATATTTTATACCTCTTGATGAAACTTCCCCAAGTTTTTGGCATTTTAAATGATAAAATATTATGTTTTATTTTTATTAGCACTTCCTTTGTTCCCATAATGTAATTAGTTTGGCAAACAAAAACCCTGCTTTGCACATGTTCAGGGACTGAGGACATAAAAGCTTTTTATTGTAAATAAAAAAAGACTTTAACATTTATTCCCAAAAGTCTAATAAAACGTTAAAAATCAATTTTACGAAATCTAATACACGTGTTTACGCAGTAAGTGGCCATCGGGGCAGCATTAACAATCCTTTTTGAGTCTGTTCCTTATGCCGCTGCGTCTCTTTCCCAAAACAAATTCTTGCTACTTTTTTTGTTATCCTTCTGCTGAGCACTTAGAGGTCACATTTCCTCCAGTTGCTGGCAGTTGGTTTCAATTTATTTATATCTAAAGCACTCGTCTGGTGTTTATCTCTCATTGAACTGAATTCGCTTTTAAAATTTAATTATATTTTGCTGTGAATGTTTGCAGCAAAACGGTTTGGCTTTAAAACGAAAAAGTTTTCTTTAAACTTCGCATTAACGTGGCTATAAACTTTTATTAGCAACATTTTAAACTTAATTCGATGCAGCCTAAAAGTCGTTTAAATTGAAAAATTATTTCCGAAAGAAATGAAATTAAAGGCACGAATTGAAATTGAGTTAAAAACCAAAAACCTAAACAGAACAACAAAGTTTTCTATTCGTTCATCAGCTTGAATTTTTTCCCTCTTCAAGTTACGAAAATGTTGCTTTGCAATGAAGTGGAAAGCAAAAAAAAAAAAAAATTGCTGTTTATCCTCAAAACTTTTTCAATTAATGAGTCTTTGTGAAATTGTTCTAAGACAATTTAGAGATTTAAATTAATTTGTTTTTTTGCAAGAAGCAGCCGAACAGGAAGGCTTTCAAAAATCAGCCAGCCATAGCCATAGACTTAAGCCGATGCCTGCAGACATAGTCACGTTTGCGGCTGGAAAATAACAAACTGGATGGTTGTAAATATATGAACGAAAAGAATATAAGGACTAAATGCGACTCAGGAAGTGTAATAACTACAGACTTTCCCCAACGAAACACTATAACTCTGATACTGTTTGTTGTTTCGTAAGAGGAAAAGCTCTGTATCATTGAGCTGCAAGATTTGTAGCCGTTTTCTGAGTCGACCTCTTGAATTGAAATTTCTTACACAATTTTCATTTACGTTGTCTAATTCTTTTTTTTTTTTTGCTATAGGGGCATTTTATAGAGACTGATGATAACCCGGACTATAATAATATTAATAAAAAAAAAAATAAAACTTAATTCATCAAAAACTTCACTGCATACCGAAAAAGAGGCATTCAACATTGAACAATGTTGATTTTATATATATTTTCTAATAAAGTGTTTGGTTTAGCTGCTCCATAAAACGAATGGACAAATTAAGTACAAGAATATATGGTGCGATATTCATGATATTCTTACAAATATATGAACTTTTTAAATGAAATCCCTTTAAACTAACATGAAAGGCTAATGAAAGAAAGCCGTTTTGAAACTGGTTTTGGTGCTTGTTTCTGCTTTTCATTAGTTCTTTAAGTTCTTTATATTTTGAACTATAATTTTATAAAAATATTTATTCGACATTGAATGAAATTAATTACATATGTTTTATTTGGTTACTGCGTCCAATCAATAAATTAAGTAAAATAATGTTTAATGCGAAACTTAAGATATTCTTACCAATATATCAACTAGCAATCCTGTTAAATTAACATGAAATGACAATGAAGGAAAATCATTTCCAAGCTGGTTTTGATATTTTAACTACTCAACTATTCTTCAAAGTTGGATATATTTTTAACTATGAGTTGAGTAAAAAAATCTGTGCAATATAAAATGAGGGCAAAACATTATAAAACACTCTCTTCTGCCAAAAATGTCATTTCAAACGGATGCAAAGTTGTTTTTTCTTCTCTTGTGCCAGCTAATTAAATTATTATTGATAAAAAAAAAAACAAATAAGCCGCTATTTGCGCCATTTAGCTCAAGCAGTGCTGCTCTTCTAAAGCTTTCATTAGCTCCGCTAAGTAGCAAAAGTTAGAAAACACTTACATCGCTGACTGCTGAACAATTCAGAGAGTTTCGTAGTACCCATCTGTTGTTAGCAAACCACGAGATGGGTGTCCAGTGGGGTTTGCAAATCTAGAGTGTTAAAGAAATTGTTAAATAAGAAATTATATTTTTAAAAATAAAATGGCAAATTTTAAATAAAGAAATTTTTGGTGCCTTTCCTAAATGATTAGAACTCCTGGCATGAGATGCATAAATGGGGCTGGCTTTAGTTCTTTGTCTGATTTATATTGCAAATGATTCTCGTGTGTAAGTGCTGGGATGAAATAATTGGACGAAAGTGAGTGAGAATTAGTCTTTAAAAGTCTTAATGTCTGTCTGATAAGTGCAAATTTTGTTATATAATAACGGATGTTCATATTGCATCGCAAAATAGTCAATTAAAGGATAACAGAAAAAATATTTTAACACCAATCAAACTCATTAACTTTTAAGGCAAAGATAATTTGGTGTTTAAATATCGTCTAATGGAATCTCCATTCGACAAGAAAAGATGTGTCCAGTGAGCCAAAAAATTTATAAAATTTTTTTTAAACCTACTGCACATACATAAAAATAATACACTAATTAAACTTTTTATTTTATTAAATTAAAAATTTAATTGATATAATTAAAAGTTTAATTGTTTCAATTAAAAATTTAATACAAAAATTGTGCCCATTTTAAGATATCTTAAATTAGTACAAACAATTTTAAACAAATTTTATAAATTTTTCATTTTGTATATGGAAATTAATGCCTCACCTCCATAAGATTTTTCAAATCTTACTAAAAGTTAATTATAACAGCAGTACACAAAGTTAACTGTCATTAATAATTTATTTAACACTGAAGGGACGCAATAAGATCTGTAAAAAGATTCTGCTGGCCTAAAATATTTCCAAATAACTGTTAAACTCTATTTAAGCTGAATAAAACACTGGACTTTTTAAAGCCTCTATTAAATTTCAGTGCTTAAAATTTGCAGTTTTATCAGAAGAGATTGTTTTAAGGCCATTAATTAATATGTTTTTATTTCGTATATATATATTTTATTTATCTTCGCGATCATAAATTTTAAACTAAAACCAGTTGCGTAATTGACATTTTGTGTTTTATTTATATACATCTTTTTTGCAGTTGCATTTTTCTTAAATTTATTTTAAATTCTATTTTTTTTGTTTGTTTTCTGTACAAACTGAATGCTATTGACAAAGAAAAAAACAAACTTTGTTATCAACTTTGGCTTAACAATATACGGAAAAGTTGTTATTGGTTTAAAATTCAAATTTAATTCCATAATAGAACCAGAATTTTATCCACAGATTAACATATTTGTGTTTCAATTAGAACAATTTAAAACTGCTCTAGTGTAAACATAAAAAAATTTATTTAGTGCATTAAAGTATTAAAAATGATTTACATGGACTGCAAAGCGAAATATTGGCAACGACAGCACAAAAAAGGACACGAGTGAGAAAACTTGTAGGAATAGTTTAACACACGAATTATTGATAAAGGAAAATCAAGCTGTACAAAGTGGAGATGGATCTCAAACATCTAAAACCAATTGTATAAATTTAAGTTTAAAAGAATACTAGAAAAAAATTTTGCAATAAGAAATAATAAATGTTTAATTTAAAACTACATATTTTGAAAAAAATTGAAATATTTTTCAGAAACAGAATTTTAGCTAAAGAAAAAACATCGCAGCTGGAATTGTCGTAATTGTTTTAATTAATTGTTTTGGAGAAGTTTTTAAAGCTCCTTTTTTCCAGAAAGTAGTTTCGAGAAGATACTTTAAAGTCAACATTAACGTTGAGCTGAAGCGTTTTCAAGAGACGCCTTAAAACTGAAAACCTTTTACAAAAACAAAATGCCATAAAAAGCTGCAAAAAGCCAAATTTAGTTTCATATATTAATGAAATATTAATATTAAAGTCTGCTAAAATCTTTTCGAATCTAATTTTAAGTTTCGTCTATTTCTTTGAACTATTTTCGTAGCAGAAAAAAACACACAATCTCATACATACAAACAAACATACACATACACATGAATATATGTAACTTAATAAGAGGAACAAGTGACTTTTGGCTCGAGATAAGTGGAAAAGTAAATAAAATAGAATTAAATAAAATAAAATATCCAAGAATCTCTTGCATACAGTTTTACTTAAGCAAAAAAGACAAACGGAGCCGGAGTTTTGTTGCCTTAAAAAAAAAAAAAAAATACCCTCTGGCTAAAAGGAACCGGATACAGATGATAACATTTTGAAGCATTTCCTGTTTATGCTGTTTTGTTTCACCCTTCTGCATTGTTAATGGAAGTGTAAAAATCCAGGAAAATACTTCAACACAGCAAAAGTAACAGAGTGTAAAAACTGAGAAAATGTTACTGGAGATTTTCAAACAGATAATTTCTGTTACACAAGATTTAAATTTAATGTTGTTATTTAAATTATCTATGAAACATGACAGGTTGTACAAATACACAGGAAACGACAATCTTATAAATTTAATGCTAAAATAATTTGAAAGAGCTTTTTTATGTTTTATGGAAAATTTCATTTATGAACAGAACATAATGAAGATGTTGTTGGATACGCAAAAGTTTGATAATGAATGAAGTAAATAGTTGGTCTTTGCGCCGAAGGGCTGCAGTGAAAAATTACCTCAATGGCAAAATTTTACACAAAACTGGATTCAATTTTTCATTTTAAATTTTGGAAGAATTTTCCATATAGAAAGTTTTAGTGGGGGGAGAAACGGCAGCGTGAAATGTTAAGGGGCTATTTTCTGTTTTTAAAAAAATTTAAAACGCCCGTCAATTGTATCGAAAAGTGAAACTAAATTAATTCTTAAAAATTGTAGCAAAAAACGCTTCAGCTGTAGATTACAAACGTACAGGAGCACAAAAACAGCAATTCCCCCGAATCGTAGAGCCGACAACTTTTATGCTCAGGAGCGGCAAACGAGTGTCCCCTCTTCTTGCCCCTCCATAGTACCTTTTCCTCAAGGCACATCAATATCAAATGTTACCGAAATGCGGTTTTTAAATACAAACTCGTGATTCATCTTAAAGACTCGGGACACTTGAGTTGATTGAATAACAGTTTTTAGCTTTCAGAATTGTTTACAAAGGACTTTTGCATTGCAAAATGAATTTGCCTCTCACAATTATTATAAAAATTGATATTTATAAGTAAAATCGTAATTTTAAACAGCTCTTGGCTATCGCTGTAACAAATTGGTAGGCCAATTGGTGTTGACACACGATGTGCTGACCGCGAAATAGTCAAATTGTTCCCCCCCTTTTTTGATACGAAAATTCGCAAACACAATTCTTACACTTTGAAAGCAGCCTGCCTTCAAACAGAATCCGTAACGCAACTTTCATGATATTGATGTTAGTTGTTGTTGCTGGCGTCTTGTCACCTTGAAATCGTATTGTTTCGTGCATTAATCGTTTGGCTGCAATTACTTTTTATGCAAATGCCGCCATGTTGCTCGCATTTAGTCTAAAAACTGCTGTCTAAAAAATCTGTTTTTCTATTCTTTATCTTAAAACCTTTTTTTTTTTTTGCTGCTTCTTCCCCAGAAATTGAAAAATTTAAAGGAAGATAGAAAGAAACCCAAAACAAATTTATGAAAAGGGTAAATAAATTGTAAGTGGAAAAGTTGAGTAAAAAGTTAAGGGCTGGTTGGTTTTGTTGTTGTTGTTGTTGTTAATCAAAAGAAGTAATTTGTAGATATTTTATTTTTCCATCAGACGAGTAATGGCCATAATACTGTTGTTTGCATATTTAAAATGATTTTGGAATTGAATCAAAGTGTCCTACACACGAGTTTGAGCAGATACAAATTTATACAGTCTGCTGGTCATCGTAATTTGTGTGTTGTTGTTGTTGTTGTTATTGTTGTGCTTAAAGCAGCTTCAAGATGTGAAAGACATGCATGTGAAAAGGAACCCTTTATTTTTTCTTATTGCATTTTACGTCTTTACCCTACTCAGAGTTGTTTTTTTTTTTTTGTCTTCTGTTTTAGGCTTTAAAATTGAAAAGTCTGTCTTTGAACTTAATCGAATTTCTTCGTTGGTTCTTTTAGTTTCTGAGGAAAATAAATTGAATAAAAAATGAAAAAAAAATTACAATATTATTTTATTTAGAATCATGGGATTTTAAGCAAAATTTTTTTCTTACTTTAATTCATACATAAAGGGTGTTTTTTATAGAGTGACACAAGCTTGAATCATAATAAAACAAGGAAATATACATATTTTTAATATCAATGGAACGCGATTTACTGGAAAGAAAACTTTATGAAATTAGTGTTTAAATATGATTTCAAACAGAATGTTTCAGCCAAGAATAGACTGAAATACTGTCGTCCTGTGGCCTGCCTTTTCTATAAATGAAATACAAATAGTAGAGGCGGATCACTGTTCTCGACTTTTTATCGGATTCCAAGCTTGAGAGCTGCTTTATGACTGAAAGTTTTTTTTTTAAATTTTACTAAAATACCTAAATAAGTAAAATAGTTTGGTCCAAATCGTACTACTTGTCCTATATCCTGGTAGTGGAAATCCTATCATATTTCATGTCTGTCACTGCGAGTACTTGTTTGAAAAGAAATCTTTTTGTACCGAAATAAATTCGGTTTCATCAGTTTTCTTTGCAAAATTTTACTTTGATTTATTTGCCCAATTTTTTCTGCGAAACATTTTTTCATCCTACTTTCCCTTCTCTAGACCACCTCCATATAGGAGATCACGCATCATTTGATATGTGTTGCCTTAAATCATACGGCCAAAGCAACTGACACGCAGTTGACGACATGAAAGTCCTTTGAAACGAAGAAAAAACAGATGAAGGGGGCGCTCGCATCACACAAAAACTCATTAAGGATGTGAGTAAGAAGGAAGCCAGAGAATTATAGCAAATAAAGAGTTAAGCCCCTGGTCCCCAGCAACAGCAACAACAACAATGGCATGACAATGAATAAATTAGCAAAGATACTCACCATGATGGGCAACAGCAGCTCATGCGTTTCGTTGCCACGCCACAAATGTGCATCTTGTGGCAGGTTTTGTAGTTCGCATTCCAGCGAATTGATTTTCTCCTGTAGACGACTTAAAATGCGTGGCCGCACAATGGGATGCAAAGCAAACTTCGGTGTGTTCGTTGAGCTGAAGGGCGATGCTGGTCTTGCAGCTGTTGCAGTCGCTGCTGGGGTCGTCGATGCTGCCGGCGTTGGTGGTTTTTGAGGCGAGCTGGTAACTGATGGCCGGGCTGGTGTTGTCTGTGCGGCAGTTTGCTGTGCAGCTTGTGTTGTGGTGGTCGCCATTGTGGCGTCTTTCAGTTCGTTATATATGTTTGGTGGGCTGTGGCTGGGTGTGGTTGTTGCCGTTGTTGTGTTTTGCTTAGGCATCATTGATTTGATTAAGAGTTTGGCCCGTTTCAATTCCTTTTGGAATTTTTTCGTCTTCACCAAAGCAGCTAAAGGCATTTCCGTTAATGTGCTGGGACTTAAGCCTTTTGTGGTTGGTGCAACTGTTTTCCTGTCGTTGTTCGGCTCGGCGCTGGTGGATGTTGTTTTGCTGGTGGTTGTTGCCGTCGGCTTTTCATCACTGGACGACAGAGTGTTCGTGTGTTTGGTAGCCTTAACTGTGACTTTTTTAATGGTCAAGCTTTTCTGCTGCTGCTGCTGCTGCTGCTGCTGTTGTTGTTGTTGTTTGGGTAACTTGGCTTCATGTATTTCCTCCAGTTTGGCCACTTTGGGCGAATGCAAGACAGCAAAACTGTTTAGCGTTATAGAGGGAGCTGTCCGGATATTTAACTCTTCCTTGTCTTTGTCATGCTGGTCAGCGGGATTGGAGTTGGGATGGGGGCTGGGTTGCTCCAGCTCTTGCTGTTGCTGTTGCTGTTGCTTTATTTTATGCTGCAACATTTCATTGTATAGCTCTTTGCTGTTGTAGAATTTGGTTGTGGAGAACTCAGGTTGGGGTCGTGGGGCAGGAATATCTTCTTTTTGTTGGCCATCGTCAAGTGTTTGCAGCTTGACCAGTTGTCCGGGCTGGTTGTTGTTGCTGTTAAATTTTGTATTGGCGAAATCAAAATGCTGGGGCAAGTGTTGGGCATCGCTGGCCACCCGATGCATGGGAAAATCAAAACTTTTCTTAACCCGTCTCTCGATAAACTCCACCGGCGAACGGCTCAGCAGGGGGGTTTTGTTCAAATCCAAAATTTTATGATTGACTGAGTAACTGGCGGCATCATGAGGCTCTTTGGCAAATGTAGTAGTTTGGGTTAATTCCAGGTGGGAATGGGGGGTGGTGGCCGACGGCTTGTTGGTAGTCTTGGCTTCGTTTTCAGGCTCAAAATCATTCAGACGAAACTTCTGCTCTATTTCAGTTATAACACCGTCCTGCTCCTGCAACAGTTTGCCCGTAAAATCGTTGACCGGTGTGGCTGGATGCAAATAAGGACTCCAGTTAATGTTGTGTTCGTAGGTCTTGCTCAGTACAGGCTTATTGGCCTCATACGCCAACTCGTTGGGCATCAGGTTTTGTTTCCACTCATCGTTGCCGGAAAAAATCGTTCTTTCTTTGATCAGCCTGTCATTGACGTTCTTAATGACAGGCTTAAAGTTTTCCACAGCTGGCGGCGTTTCCTCGGTCGAGGTCAAGGTTACAGGTTTGATGTCATCGTTTCCCTTCGCTTCCTTTTGTCTAACATGATACGCTTTGTTGTGCTCTGCTGGGCTGGCGGCGGCAGATGCCTTGTTCACGCTGTAGTCGTGGGTGTTTGTTGGTGTTGTTGCGGCAGTTGTAGCATAATTTGGCGGAGTGTGTGTTTGCTTTGCTATTGTTGCTGTAATTTTGAAATCCTTCTCTGCATTTCTGTTACTTTCCGTTGTTTGTTTGTCTATATCCGTTTCCTTTTGCCAGTGCACTTCCGTTGTTATCGGCTGACTGTGTTGCTGCAGTGGATACTGTGCCACAACACTTTCTGTGACCTGTTTCGAATCAGTTTCCGTTATTTCCCTTCCTAATTCAGCATTGTTTTTGTATTGCTGCAACAATGCTGGTGTTATTGTTGTTTCAGCTGCCTTGTTGCTGCTGCTTTGTTGTTCAACATCATCAATGGCGGCCTGTTGTCTTGTTGTGATTTCCTTGGCCTCATTTGTTGTGGTGGCTGGAACAGCACTCGAAGAGGCAGAAAGTGTTGAGGGGGCTGTTGCAGTCACCTCCTCTCTACTTTCAAGTTGTTTAGTCGTTGTTATTATTGTTGTTGCTGCTGCCACTTTGTCTTTGTTTGCCAAGTTGTCGCTAACAGCGCCCGCATCGCCTACATTGGCCTGTTGCAGCCTGAGTTGTATTGTGGCGGCCGTTGTGGCAAATCTCAACACTTTCATATCATTTTCTGTAGTTAATGGTGCAGGCTCTGCGTCTGTGAATGCTGTTGTTGCTGCTATTGTAGTTTCTATTACATTCGCTCTTGTTAATTGCGGACTTATTAATACGACCGTCAACGCTAATAAAGGCCATAATCGCGGCATTATTTCCAAGCATTTTATTTTCAACTTCATTTTTGTTGGGTTTCTGATAATCGTCGTTAAGGAATTGAAATTTTATTTTTTACACATGTAAAAACTTTTTGCGAACCCCCAGCTCTGAGCTGCCATTTAAATGAAGTTGCCGTGGCCTCGAATAATTTCCGTTTGACTTCTTTCCTCCGCTTCAACTGTTTTGCTCACATTCTGCAAATAAAAGAGGAAAATAATTGTTTTTACGAAAATTCATGAAATCACAATTATTTTATTATTGTTGCAGTTTTCAGTTTTTAATGGCCTAAATTAATTGTATTGTTTGTGGTTGGTTTATGGATCGTTTCGCTTTTGTCGAATTTATTCGATTTGCAAACTGTATACAATTGCATTTGGCCTGTGGTATAAGAAAAACAACAACAGCAACAACAAAAATCACAGCAAATGACGGCAATTACTGCCGACAGTACAACAAATAATTGAAGAGAGCAATAAATTAGTTTTTATGACAGCAGCTGCTGTCAAATACATATTTTGAACTTTATGGACTTGGACTTTTGAACTTTATGGAAAAATCGAAAAGCCAGCAATTTGTTGTCTAACGACATTCTAAAAGTTAAAGAAGAACATTTTAAAGAACAGACACATGAAGATGTGCCGTGGAAGGACTACGTAAAGGATCAGTGAGTGGAGTCTGGTTTCTGACAGAAAAGAATTTTTGTTTCAATTGGTACAATCTTTTACATCAAATGCGGTTGCGATTGAAAACTTTAGTTCATCATCGCAGTTTAAGTCGTTGGAAAATTAAGACAAATTGTTTGCACCGAAAAGCTGCTTTCCATGGACTGATATAGTTCAGTCAGTTAAGTTAGATGGGGTGCCGCGAAAAGGATTTCGCAAAACTAATTTTCCCATTGAAAGTTGTAACGACTCTATTGGAAAAAATTCAATTTGGATTTAAGGTAAGCAAAGAAAATGTTTAATTTTTGTTGCACTACAGCTCCGTTGAGATTTTGATAGATTTTTGGTCTGTTCCCCAAATATCGAACATTGTCGTTCGCCTGTTTTTGGAAAGCCAAACAACTGATATGTCGACTATGGCTTCGCTTTTGGCCAAGTTCATCTGCCGCTCAAACGGATGATTCGCCTTAATGCCGTGATTGCATCAGTTTATTGCATTTTACGTTCGACAACTATAATTTATTGTTGCAAAATAAAGCCCTAAACAAATTTTTGGCAGGTCCTTCACAAAATAAAAAAAAAAAAAATAAATGTGGAATATAAGAAACTGCTGACGAATTTTTTAACTTGAAATCTTTAGTGAATTCATGAAATTAAAAATTATTATGTTCCAAAAAACATTTTTGTTTTGTAAAAAATAAAAATGCGTCCACAATTCTATTTCCAAGCAAAACTGAGCCCTTCACATAATAAATTCACTTCGTTAAAGAACGGACTCGTGTGAATATTGGGTGGGGTTTTTTACAAGTATGAGAAATCTAAGCAAGAAATTTAGCTGCATTGGATTTCGTCTACGCAAAACAAAAATTCTAACTTTTTTTCAGTCAAATAATTCGCCGATTTGAAACGAAATCTTTGTCTGCCTGCAGTTCTACAAACAACATGTTTTATTTATATTTTACACAGACAGAATCTTAGTTTAAGACAGAAATATTTTATAGGTCATTGCGTCAGCAAATATGTTCTGTATAATTTTCTGAAACTGCTTAAAAAAGTGTACGAGGACTTTTAGTCCTTTGTCCTGGAAATCGATATTGTGTTCTTTTAATGATTTTGATTTGTTTTTTAATGAAAGTGAAACTTGTGCAAAGTTTTATTTATTTGACAGTTGTTTCAGACGTTCTGGCCTACCTTTTTGAAAAACGATTTAAAACCTGTCAGTTGTTAATACAAACAATGCAAATTGTAGGTGACAAACCCATTTACGAAATCCTAATGTGCTCATCAATAAGCGACACGTCCTTGTCATTCCCCATCACTCACGTGCAATGCCGACAGCAGCAACACAGCACCGTTTTCTCCCCAAAACTTTGTATAGATTGAGCCGGTTTCCGTAAGTATTTAAATGTCACTTTCAGAGTGAAAAGATTTTGTCGAGACATAAAAAGACAACAACAATAATGGAAAAAAGCAACACTTTTCATTGATTTACAAATATAAGTTGTATTGAAAAAATAATCAGTAGGGAATCCTTAAGTTTTTCTGGGGAAACAAAAGACACAAACAGGAAGATTATTCCACGTTGACGATGTGTGCGAAAGCGTGCAGGAAAATAAGAAAGAAAACGTGTGTTTTTTTTTGTTGGATTGACATGAAAAACCGCAATTTGAAATGAGTTTTATGATGTCAGCTCAAATGAAATGGCTCAAGAATCATTAAAAGAAGACGGTGGGGAGGGGGAGCAGTAATTACTGAACAAAATCAATTTGACACACAATGAGGTGTATGTTTCGGTTTTTCCTCTTTGCGTTTTCCGGCAGACAAATCCATAAACTTTAATGGATAATTTCAAGCTTTCACTGGGAACGACAGGTAATGAGACTGGGGATTAGAATAAGGAAACTTTTTCAATACATTTAATTGTCGAAACAATTTTCTTAAAAAAAACTTGCAAGATTAAGGGACTAACGTGACCTAAACACATTATGCCATAGTCACATAACCGCTGACGCTTCCAGCATGAAATCTGTAGAGACGGGCCACAAACCTGAAACTGGTCACTACACAATACTTTTTGCCTAAAGGTATTGTGCAGTCCATGGGGAAAAGGTAATCGATTTTGCCCGCCCTTGATGTAACTATTGCAACTTCATACGTAGCAAAAAAGCTGAAGTCTGAATGACCTGATTCATAACCTGTGTCACAGAATGATTCTAATACTCATTAACGTGAACTAGATCTAGTAATACTGTTTATATCAAGCAGGTTGGTGGTTCCCAATGAAGACACTGAACTTGATTTGAGAAAGTCTCGTATCAAACTATCACGTAAATGAAAAACTTTAAAAACTTTACTCTTATGGGGTGGTCCCATTGTGTGAAAAGACTGAGCAACTCTTTAAAACCAAATATGTGAAAAATCATTGAAGAAATGTTTGCTGGGTAAATGTGCACACAATTGTTTTCAATTCACTCCAGCTTCGACGAATGTGTTATTGACTTTAGGAAGAGTTGGACAAGTTCAGAAACTTTATTTTGTATCGAAAAGTTCTTAAGGGATTTCCAGATATATTTTAAAGAAAAGATTTTGTAAATAAATTTTGGAATTTGTCATAAAATACACCATTTTACGAAGAGTTTCGATTTATATGTCTGTGAATTTCTTTTTAAAAATAGGATTTTGTTTAAATTTATGTCATTTATTGGATTCTAGCGGTGGTTGGGGGCAGCTTAAAAAATGTCTGTGACACTTTTCGACATTTTTGTAATAGATTAATGAGAAAATAGTCGGAGTCTCTTTAATCTATTACAAAACGGTCGCAGAAATTTTTTTGTTTTTGTTTTTATTTTTATTACAATAACTGCCAGCTAAGAAAACACCACTGTTTCAAAACTCTGGACAGAAATAACGTGTCAAATGGCGAAAGTAACAGTTCTTAGATATCAGACTTAAAACAGAACGATTTGCACAAAATCACAAGCAGTCTGATATGAGTGAACACCACTAAATAATATATGTATAGAAAATATAGGATCTCTTTTGTGGCTTGACAACCCCTTTAGAAAGTCAATCTGCTCCTCCTTTGAATAGTTTTAAAATTTCAACGTTCTTATTTAACTGCCGCATCTAAAAGCATAATAAGCATTTGATGCTTTATTTAATCAATTACACTCATACAGAGCGCTGTGTGAAGAAAATATATTAAGCGAATGTTTTCATTGCTATAGAGCACTCCAGCTAAAGTGTTTTTCTATTCCAGAAACACACACTCATTATTATTTGCCTATTGATGATAGAATACACTTAAGCTATAAAAACTTAGAAAACAACTATCAAGCGCTAAGAGCTTTTCAGTGTGTAGTTGTTCGCATTAAAAATTCCTGCAAAAGTAATAGTGCATTAACTTTTAAATATGAAAAATGAAATATGAAATCAAAGCGAAGGAACACACAAAAATGTTTTCGAAAGATGTGGAAAAACAAATGGATTCGTGCAAAGATTTTGCACAAAAGATTTTATACCTACTTCATTAATATTGCACTGATAACTGTTGCATACTTCTAGGTAAATGAACAAAGAAGCATGACAGAGAGGGGGACGTACATATATGAAAATCCAAAATATTTTCATACCAAAAAGGAATATCAATGAAATGAGGGCAAGCGAACACTTAAATAATCAATGTAGCGTAATGTGTGCGCTGAAGTGTGTCCCAGATGAGAGTTACTCGATTTCTGCTTTGCATTTTATCATTTCATGTGCCTGCACACACATACACGCACACAAAAACACACACCAATACTACAGTGTAACCAATCGAAGCCAAGCACCGCTGAAAGCGAAAACTGAGTTGTAAAAAATTTCTATGCCTGTTTCAGGACTAAAAGGCTTAAAGTTAAAGGCTGGGCGTCATGCGTTGTCTATCAACTTTGTGCAGGCATAGCTGTAGCGTGTTGTGACATGTTTGCTTTCTTACATCATTATAGGACTATAAAAATGTGTTGGTTGTTTCGTAGTTTGTACTCATGTATAAAGAATTTATGTGCTGAAACACACGACACAACTTTCGTAAAAGCTGGCCACACCTCTACCTCATTAGAGTTCATGTGTCTGCATTGTTTTTCTAATGATCGGCATAAAGTCATTGAAATTTATAGGCAACAAAACAGACCAGGCAACTAATTGTACATCAGCTAAACTGACATTATAAATAGTGCTGGATGGTCGGGAGGGACAGGAGTAAACTTGGCCGTACTTTAAACGAATTTAGAAAACCAGACGGAACAACTTTCGTTCCGAATCATATAATTACATATATATTTCGCCGCAACCAGCTTTACGTTTTTTGTTTGTTTGACAGCCAGTTTTGTTGTTAAACTTCAAAATTGTGGTTCCACGGGTTAAAGATAAGAAATAATTTACATAAAATATTCTCAATTATTTATGTAATTTGTTTCCTAAACAAAATTTAAGACTTCAATGAGTGGCCTGCCAGCAAAATCTGACTGTCTTTGTTTTCCTACAGTCTTCGCATTTCGTTTTATAAGTTCATGAACGTCTTACGGACGAAGACCAAATAATTTTTTATAAATTACTTATAAAAAGGTTTTAATTGCGGGATTATTTCGCGGTTGATTATCTCCTGCTTTCGTTCCGCCCGCAAGACAAACATAAACGACAGCTCAACAAACGCCAGCAATTTTTAATTATAAAATTTATATCAGTTTTAACTTAAAACCAAAAAGCGAAAAATTTACGCCACTATAATTGCCTGAACGTAATTAAGGAATTTATTTGCGGTTTTCTAATGAAATAAAATTATAATTAATTAATTTCAAATGAATTTAATTTATGCAAAAGTTTATTGTTTGTAGCTGTAAATTGTGGTCAATGATTTAAATGTTTCCATTTTGGTCGCCAGCACGTGAAAACTTAAAAGCCCTCTTCAAATCAAAAGAAAGGAAAAACTGAATAACAAACGTTTTTCGATAAAAGGATTTTAGCCAGAGTTTTGTTGTTTTGTTGTTTTGTTCAGAAACAGTTTTTGTTGTTTTTGATATTAAAAATGATTAATACACTTTAGAATTCTCCAATATGAAAATCTTTTCCTGGGGTTTTTTTTTTTTTTTTTTTTTTGTAAATTTTGTTTTTGTCAGTATTAAACAAATGAATATTTGTCACAACTGTCAGGAGCAGGTTTCATTTTTAACTTCAAGTCGTGTGAACAGATATAATGTTTAGCTATAATTCAGATTTATTTGTTGCTAAAAATTCAGTACAACACAACGGGTCACACTAAACGGCATACATTTACGCCATAAATATACCAGCAAACACATGATTAAGTTGGCCCTGTTATGATACTAAACAAATGCTTAGCTTTTCATTAGAGTCTCAATTTTGTTGTGCGTGGTAAACGCAATCAGGGCGAATCCAATTCGTCAATAGTTCGCATATGTTGAGGTTTAACAACTAAAGAAATCTGATCACAGAACAGACCAATTTTGCACATTTTGTATATAAATAAAAACAAAAGTGCGAAATAAAAGTGTTGCCTTCTGGTTTTGAACTTCATTTATTAATTAGTTTTGCTGCGGTCAACTTCATTCTATAAAAAACTCAAGGACCTGATTACATATAAATTTAGCAACATTCTTTGTAATCCAGTAACCAAGCCCAACTGTCAAGGAGAAGAGCAGGATAGTTCATAATTGGGCGACTTTATCATAAAACTTTTCTTTACCAGTTGCCAGGACCTACCCGTGAAAAGCCGAGTATGTCTTTCTGTTTGGGAGTCTGGGCAGCCTAAACTGGCAGGAGTGAATGCGAGATACAGGAGCTTCGTTGGCACTGGGGCCAGTATTCTCTCAAAACATCTGAACTTTCTTCAAGTTGTTGGGCATTTTGCGCAAGAAATGAGACGCTGGCTGGCAAAATGATATATTTAATATTAATGCGTACGCTGGGTTGTATCAGTGTTTATGATTAGCAAGTTTTTGTTAAATAAAACCCAGCTTTTATGGAAATAAAATTTTGTACTAGACAAATTCGAGACTGACTGACTGCATAAATAAAACAAATTGAATGACAGTTGAAAAAAAAACCTAATGTGATATTTTCAATGGCCCAACAATAACGCGATAGAGATACACCCCTGCCATTTTCGTTGTCATTGATGTGCTCGTTCTTAACATGAACATGCAAGAACTTGTTTACATTTCTGTACTTAATGTTCCCCTATTTTTGTGGGCATAAATAAGAACAACATAGAAGGAACAGTGGAAAATAAAAATATCAATATTATTTAGTAATATTAAATAACATTGAATCAAGATGATAGTGTTTATGATTTTCTTCAATTTTATGACGAAATTTATAGTTTTTTTTATGTGTTACACTGGAAATATTAAGATTAAATTGTTTATTTATTGAAAGTTATACACGATAATAATCATTCAAATATAAACCATATTGATTTAACATTTCTATAAAATCATTTGTTAGTTATTTACAATAATATTCAATTAATAATTTGAACTTCTACTGTGTATGAATAAAATTATAATCGGCCTGAAAAACCCATAGGGTTATTACATCTGGCAGCACTGACAGCATACAACACTGCTTATTAATGCTACTTTATTGTTGCTGAACAAAATTTTTCACTGTCTGTGTTCTTCAGCACAATTCATTTATTATTATCGCCACATTTTGCCGGAAAACCAAAGCTGCCATATGTTTATAGTTGCTCTCAAGTGAGATTTTACAGTTTATCTTTAAGTTTTTCAGAGCAATCAATTTATTCGGCTTTTCTTTTTCTCTTTTGAAATTTTTACACCAAATGTTTTTCCAACAAATTTCAAAATTTAATTTTAGAAACACCAGAGAAAAAGATGAACCTATTGATTGGCATCTCAGTTCAAAAGTTCATATATAGAGGCAAACTATTTTCTCTGGCCGAACCAAAAACAGATTTCGTTCGTTCCATCTTAAAGTAATAGATCCAGCTGTTGGTATAGACACATACACACATACATTTGTGTGTAAATATTTATGTTTCTAGGACAATATGTGGTGTGATTGAATAAAGAAGGATTTGAATGAAGTTGTCGTTGTCGCTTACTCGTATGTCAAAAATACTAAAACTCATTGTGGCAAAACATGTAGTAGTTGTAATTAATAGTATTCAAAAGCACGTTATAAAGGAGGCTGTCATTATGCCATTATAATAATTGAGGTTTTTGTTTTAATAAAATAACAGGCCTTTCTCCTGCCCCCACCTTCACTGCAGCGAACCAGTTATCAAACAAAAGGCTCACACACACTCAAATGCGTGACCAAAACAGAACTGAAAGAACTGAACAGACTCACATTCACGGCGCCAGTTTGTACATTCACTTGCCACGGAATGCCATTCAACAAAAGTGTTACTATTAAAAAGCGCTACTTGAACTTTTATTTACATTTTCATTTTGTTTTCCACGACAAGCAGATGATTCTCATGTTGAAGCCGCACAAATACATAGAAAACATGTTTTTTCTACCTCTATCTTATAGCGATAAAAGATTGAGACAAAGATTATCGGGGAGGAACATAAAGAAACCACGATGACAATGACTGCCATTACGGGCCGCAGTTTTCAAAAGTTTTGTGTTACAGCAGCGGGTTTTCTATGAATAACATTAACAAAATGTGAGATTTTAGAGCCGTTCTAAGCATTTCTGTGCTAAAAGATTCTTTTCGGTGGCAAAAGATTCTTTTGGTTGTGTGACCGTAAGTTTTTCATATGCGAGTGTAAGGGAGGGGGTACGATATGAATGTATGTATGTACGAGTATGTACAAAGAATTTCAATTTTGTTTTAAGACTTGTTCACCACAATAAAAATGAGTTTTAATTGAAATATGTCGCTCGAGTTCTTATTGAAAAAGAAAATAATTAATTGCTTTGGGCTTAAGTGAAAGAGTTTGTTTCTTCATGAAGCCCGATAACCGCTATTTTATATCGGGACGATATATTGCAGTTTGAAAAATGACTCTAGAAATTTTACTTTTTTGCAAATCAGTTTTTAAGGTTTTGTGACATTCAATTTGTAAAATACTTGACTTCTGATTTAATACAGGATACGCCTACTTTCTGAACTACGACAATTATCGATATATGCCGATTAGCTACAGAGAACTGATGCTTTAGAATAATGGAAATTGTTTCCCTGCATAAATTTCTAATAGAGTTTTCTGATGCAGCTTCAGCACAACAGGCGCCTTTTTAAAAACTTATAAAATTATGCAGCAATTTAAAAGACAAGCTTTAGATATGAAATTATGGAGCCGGGTATCTCGGCTAAATGCCCAGTTTATGCTCTTAACAACAAAAAAAAGGCCTCATTATGCATTTATGCAATTAAGTTAAAACGTATTTAACAAAAAGTTTTAGGTTTTGGTTAAAAGCAAAAATTCATTTATGTACAAAAACCGAAGAAAAAAGTTACATAAAATGTTTTTCAGACATGTTTTTTATTGTAAATAAATTAAAAAAATTATACTCTTGTTGTGTGAAAAAAATTTTGTTGTGCAAGTTTTGCGCACTAAAGTGGGAAAACCATTAAAGTGGGCTGCATTTAGGCGAAAGCTTATCTTTACAATCGCAATTGTGGTCCAATAGCCGGCAGCAAATAGCGACGCATGTCAGAATGTTGAGGTATAATAATATGGTGGCACTCTGTTGTAGTATGGGGTTACCCTTTAGAGCAAATTTGACAACGTCGATGAGATGTATTCCGAAATAGAAAAATCGCTTAAAATTGATTAAAGTTATGCCTGTTGGCAGTTTGTTGAGAAATACGTTTTGGGTCAGCTTTTAAAGTAACAGGGTGCCTCCAAGTACTATATTTAAATGCTTCTTACCTTCAGCTCTGCTTTCATTTGAGTTCTAATTTTTGAAGTGCTGTTTAGTAACGCCTTTGGTGCGCCAAATATAACAAAATTTAAACAAAGTTGGTTTAATATCAATTTTGGGAAAAAGGACAACGGCCGCGGATACCCGAAATCATATTCAAAGTGAAATTGAAAAGAATTTAATTTACATCGTGTCTAGAAATGTAGAGCTGCACACTTTCAAAAGCCGTTTATGTTATTTTGAAAAAAGTTGTTTTTAAGAAAAGATCTGCTTCTCAACGACGTGACAATAACAAGACGGTTGCCCTCATAAGTATGAGAAAATTTAGCCTTAAAACTTGTAAAACCCCTTAAAAATTTGACATGTGTTCACGTACATACGTCTGATTTAAACATAATACCCAATAATTTATGTTGATCCTAATTGATTAAGTTCTTTCCTAAAGAAGTTTCCCCCACCCAAAATGAAATATTGGTTGATTGTAAATTTTTTATGAAACAATCCAAAAAAAAAAACCTCAAGCCGGAAGAAACTTTTTAACAATAATACCCAATAAACTGGGGATTCTTTCAAATTTTATTCTGCGAAAATGTTGTCGCAAACGCCAAAAGAAACTTTCTCTAGTCAGAGGCAGATAAAAGGGAATCCAATAGAAACTTTAGACTTGTTGTTGTTGTTCACAAAAGTTGTCAGAATAATTTAGCCTTAACAACTCTGCCTCAGCATTTTTCATTGCAAATACATACATAAATAAATGAAATCAAAAGGATTTGACTTACAGTTATTTCCAACACTTAAAATAGTCTGCCGCTGAATATTCGAATATTCCCCTCTGCCGTTGAAATATGAGTCAGTTGTTTGACGAAACAAAGAACACAAGAGGGCAGAGAAAAAAAAAATAGCGTAAACGAAATCAAATCACTGTTTGGGGTGTTGCCCTTGAGTAATCCACAATTATTTGGTGTTGTCGTTTCGTTTGTAAATGTTTTTATTTCATTTCCTTTCGCTGGGAGGAAGCAAAATATGTCTTTGAGGATCTGCTTAAGCTGGAAAACTAAAAATAAAGATTTGCTTTTATGTTTTGTGTTGATACCCTTGACACGAAATGCTCAGAAAACAGCCTTTAATCCAAAGTAAGTCCTTTTACGTACTCCTCGTACCCAGGGATATAGGAAAATGTCCTACGGCTTAATAATCTTCTTAAATGTTTAGAGTTCTACAGACTTCAAATACTCAATATTATTGTAGAGGAGGAGGAAGGAAATAAAATCAATTTGGATAGATAAATTTTTAATTTGACCATAAACATGACATCATCGGTTTGTGTGTGGCACCACTTAAAATTGTTTTCTCTTAATTTCATAAAATAACAACAAACACTTATAATAACCTTGACTTGAATATCTGTGTGTGTGTGTGTGTGTGTGTGTGTGTGTGTGAGTGTTTTGTTATTCTTTTATCTTTTTCCTTTTTGTTGCTGTTGTTGTTATTTTATTGAATAATTTATACTTTGAACAACTTTACTTTATTTCTTGCTTTCGGTACGCACATAAAAACTTCTCTGAAATATTCCTTAAGTGTCTAATTTTATTTTGCTTTTCTTATAGTTTTACACCTTAAACACTTTATATCCTTTTTGTTTGTTTGGTTGGTAGTTTTTCTTTTTTATTCTTTTGGCTGTGTTTGAAAAAACCGTTTCGTTTGCCGTCCTTTAATACCGTTATGTTTACAAGTTTATCTGCAACTGATTCCTTAAAGATTTTCTCGTTGACTAAGTCTCCTTTTCGCACGGATGCTGGAGAGCATCGAAAAAAGCTTTTTCTGCTCTCAATGAAATCAGTGCGCTCTCCTTCAATAGTCTGCCGTCTGTTTTATCTCATGCCAAGCAAATAACGGGAAATTACTTTCGTGTTTGTGCTGGTGTTGGTGTTGGTGTTGGTGTTTTACTTGGGTTTGTTTTCATTGATGCGATAGTTGTTGGTTTTGTCCAAATAATCTTTACAACGTGGTCGTTCAGTTGAAGTTTTTTGTTGGCAGACTTTTTCAAAACATACGTTTTTTTTTTGCATTAAATATTTGTGCATGCATGTGCATGGGCGTACGTGTGTGTGTGTGTGTGTGTGCGTGTGTGCGACTTTTTCAGAGTGTTTGTTTCTCAGCGAAGCATCTTTGACCGTTGTTGCATTGTGCCAGTGCCAGTGCCAGTGCGAGTGCGAGTGCGATTGTATGTGTTAATATTTATTATATTGTGGCATGTTTCGTGCATCAGCTGTTTTAATACTATTAAGCTTTGTTTTTGTCTCTCTAAATGTTTGTGAGAATGAATGTGTTCTTGTTTTGATATCTGCTTAAAGAAATTATTATTTTTTTTTTTTTTTGATGTAGGGTCGTATAAAAAGGATGCTATAAAATCTAAACAAAAAAAAAAAAACCATTTCGTTTAATAAATTAGACCACAACAAACCAGTTGTGACTCTACTCATATATTTTTCTTTCTGTAAAGGATTTTTCTATAAGAGTTTTGTTTTCCACCGGGGCCCCACTGACACAATATTCAGCTTTATTATAGTTTTGTACAAAACAACATTTTTTTTCTACAAACTGCTAAAATTGCAAAAATAAAAAAAAATATGGCAAATGTATTCTTTATAGAATTAAAAAAACAATTATTATATTAGAAAAATTATTTTTATTATCATCAACGAAATAAATATTGATTTCTCTCTCTGCTAAATTTGTAAAAATAAAAAAAAATATGGCAAATAAATTTTTTAGGGGGGAAAAAATATTATATTATATTAAAAATAAATAATTTTTTTTTTGTATCAAGGAAATAAAACTTTTGTATAATTTTTTTTTATATATATTGATCACTCTCTCTCTCTCTCTCTCTCTCTGTTTCTATATTTCTTTTTCAAATTTTAAAGCTCAGCTACCATTTATGCTAAAACTTTTGAAACGCTCCTCGTATGTCATGTCCTTCCTTTTAATTTTTCTTAAATTATATACAAACATTCATATTATTTTTTAATAAGTTTTATAGTTATTACGTATTTTTTTTCTTGCATCCACATTCGTATATGATTTCTTTGACGCAGTGTTGCTTTATTATTTTTTTCTTTTTCTTTTATCTTTCATCGCAAAAAATAGACAAAAAATTTATATTTATATAAAAAAGCTGTTGTTTTTTAAGTGTTTTTCTTAGAGAAAAGAAAAAGAAATACAAGTAAGTAGAAATGTTGAAGGTAATCCATTTAAGTGTTTAAAATAATTCAAGTGTTAGAAAAACTATCTTTGCAGACTCAAAGAATATGATTTAGAGAAGTTGCAAATAAAAGTCTGCAGTTTAATTTGTTTGCGCAAGAGAAGAAATTAAAAATAAAAAACCCGTTTCCGGATTTGGTTTTTATTTATTGCGGTAATAAAATATCAGATTATTTTTTCAGTATTTAATTGCATGATGTGAAACTGAAATTAAAGAAAACAAAAACGAACTTAATCCGGCCACTTAAATCCAGCCACAGTTGAACTCGTGGAGAAACAAGTGAAGGTTTCGTAACTTGGAAAAAACAAAATTTGTATTTCTTTCTAGGAATATAAAAAGGCGTCACCAAACAATAAAAACATTTAAAAATTTAAACTATTATTCTACAATATGTTTATCTTGTATAACGGCCAACATTTCAAGACTCAAATCGCTTGCCCTGCCATCCACATGTCCTTCATATTAATCAACATTTTTGTTAACGAAACTCTTTTTTTTTTTAATAAATACTTTTGCTTTGGCAACAGAATTACTGTTGCTCTTATGTTTTTTTTTTAAGAAATTATTAAATTTTTGGTTTTCCAAAAAAAAGTTTGAGCGAGAAAACTAAAAATCTTGTATATATTTAATTTTTTATTCTATTCATTTGGCTGTTTTTATTTAATAACTATTTTGTGCAAAATTGAGGTGCTCGTTCAAACAATTTATTTACTGATTCAGCCAATTGTGTTGTTGAATATGAAACAAAAACTTTATTTCAATCCAAACGCGGACTATTGCTTGAACTGAACACCTTGTTTTTTTTACTAGAATACAAAAATGTTGGTAAAGCCGACTAATTAATAATCGCCCATGTGATAGCTGGAGCTTCAATCCATATCAACTTTTGAAGCGAAGTCCAAAGCTGCTCAAAGTGCCGGCGTTCTTCTGTAAAGTTGTTAAGTTTTTGTTTAGAATTTTGCGGAATGGCTAAATCTCAGTTAGTTTTTTTTTTTTAAATAACAGTGACATGACTATTATTATTTTTATTTACGCCGGATTCATGCCGTTAATTGCGGCTTTTAGCTGCTTTTTAAAAATTTAATGCAAAAATAATTTATGCGAATCAAAGACGCTCGCAGCACAAAAGCAGCTAAAAGCTAAAACATTAAAAGTAGTTTCCTTTTAATCGCAAATTCTTTATTTTCTATAGTTTACTTTTAGCATACGATTATTCTTTATTTCCGCCAGAATAAAATAGCTTTAGAATTTCTTGTCGTTTTTTTCCCTTCTATTTTCCATTTATTTTCCTTGAAAAGCGCATTTCGCCAACAAAGTATTTATGTTTGTGAAATATTTAGCTCAGAGCGAACCATTGTCTTGTCTTACAAATGCCAGCAAAAGACGAAAAAAAATCCTTAAAATATAAAAAAAAGAAAAATAAAAAACTCGAACAACAAAATTTAACAAAGAATGTGGTTGTTTTACTTCTTTCAGTTCTTTGTTTTTGATTCACTTCTTCTGCTGCCATCTCCTCAACGAAACAAACAAGCAGAAAAATAGGGTTTAACATGAAAAGACAGCACCATGTTTTTGGCCATCGATTGTGCATTTTGTGCAACAACAAGTTGGAAAAGCAGCAAATAGTGTGACTCAAGGAGAAACAAAACTTGAGGAGCTGCAAATAGAATAATAAGGCACGCCACTGCAGCAAACTAAATGCAGCTTTTGGAATGCAAATATAAAAGAGAAACTAGTGATAAGGGCAGGACATGTGCCCGATAACAGCCCTGCCACATTACTAATATCCTACAACTTGTACAACTGCAATTAATACTTTAATTTGATTTGAAGATTTCATAAAATTCATTACCAAACAATTTTGAGACTGCCCTCCTACCTAAATGCTAGTGGCAAGGTGTCAGGAAAGGAAAAGATCTCACCAGTTTTTTTTAAAAAGTAACTTCTATAGATCACAATGTGAGATGTTCATTTTAAAGAGTCGCCTTCCCAATATTGGACACACGGGACAAAAGCTTGTGATGTATTAACTCTCGAAAACCCCGACTACAATGCAAAAACTAACACTACAAAAACCCCCGGGGGGCAGTTTTCTGGTAAAACCTATTTCGTTTTGCCGAATGAAATATTTTGTTTCTTCTGTTTCAAAAAAAAAAAAAAAAATTCTGGGAAACGGGTGGGACAGTCAGCCCTTTCAAAGGTCAGAAATAAAAGAAAGAAACTGTAAGTCATATTGTAAATTAGTTTTTAAAATGGCGGCAATGATTTTAGAGCATCCAAATTAAGAACAAAATTATAAAACCTCTAAAATCGCAAAAATATTGTAAAAACTTCTAATTAAAACAATAGCAAAAATCTCTGATAAGTAAAAGCAAAAGTATAAACAGGTCCTTAAGAAAAAAGAAATTAGCAAAAGCATTTAACAGACGTTTTGAAAGATCAAAACAAAAAAATCAAAAATAGCGAACATTATCTCTCAATTTGAACCACCTCAACAGTATGACAAAGCAGCGTATACACATGAACCAGTGGCCAGAGGCTACTTGGCAGCGACTAAAAATTGTGCTGGTTTGTTGTTTCGAAGTACTAGTGCACTGTTCGTTTTCCCCACTCATTTTGGCTGTGTAATTTGTGAGAGTTGAAGTTGCAGCGCAGGTTAAAGTGTAGCTAAATTTTAAGGCAATAAATGATCGCCTACACAGAGAAAATAATGATTTTTTTTCTATAAATACGGCTGAAATGAACGGAGATAATCCTCATTTATCAAATAATTTCCATTCAGTTGCAAAGTATTGGAATAAAACTAAGGCTGGCAAGTGGTACCATGTGCGCTACACTGACAAAAAATAAATAATAATTTTTGGAGTTCAATTTTTTTTTTCATAAATGGAAAACTTCTGAATTCATGGGAAGGCCAAATAAATATTCATTTCTAGCAGTTCTCAATATCTATATGATAGATTGCAAAATAAATTAAATACAAAAATAAATTTCTAGCAGTGTATGGATGGTTTCTATTGGTTTTAGTGTGGCCCACGTTTAGAGTTTAATGCCTTCTTAAAAAATGGAAAAGATAATTTAATTTAAGTGATTGCTGACATGCGAAAGCCAACTAAATATTAATTTCTTGCAGTGTATGAATGAGACAAAATTAATTTTAAGTTTTCAAATCTTTCTATAATTTAATAACAAGACAAGCAAGTGAAATTGTAAAGTTTGTGATAATCTTTAGGCACAAAGAAACCAACGAAATGTCCTTAAACTAAAAGTTTTTAGTTTTTTTTTTTTTTTTGTTAAAACATTTGATCTGAACACTGATCTGATCATTTTCATACATTTACATTTGGAGTTGATGACCAGTAAAACAACTTCAGTTTGTTGTTGTGGTTGTTGTTGTTGTTGCTGTGAATGTATGTATAAGCGCAGATATAATGAAATGTTTCGAAAAAATATATATAATTTACACAACCGTCAACAGGATGATGACATGTGCCATAGAAAAGTTTGTCAACTGTTAAAACGTGTCGCATTGCAGGTATTACAAACTCTTATACGCCACAAACAATTTTAATGCATAAAAATTGAAAAAAAAAATACGAAAAGTTGACAAACACATATAAAAAGGAAAGTTTCCAACAAAAAACGAAAACATGTTCATAAACTTGTGAATTCATGATATTGGAAAAATTTAATTAAGTATTAAAAACCAAATGGAAAACCAGCAAAATGCTGGAAAAATGATAGAATACAAGAATTAAAACAAATTGATTTGCATTCAGGTTGCCGAAAATAAAAACAAACGAACGAACGAATGTCAAGTTGGTCGTTGTACTCGTACTCGCAACTCCAGTGCTGGCAACAGCTGCAAAGGCCAACTGTGTGTCTGTGGCCGAAGTTTTGTACTGCCAGCTTTTGAGTGCTGGTGGCCAAGTCCTAAATAGTTAGTTTCCGTTTCATAAGTTCAAACTCAAGCGAATCGAAGTCGAAGTCGAAACGAAGCCTACTTGATGTTCAATATCTGCTGTGCTGAGGAGGCGTTGATGACTGACTGTTCGCAGGCACTGGCATCTGCAGTTAACTAGTTTTGAGGTCTTTTCTTCTTATACGAGTACATTTCATGTCCTGATTTAATCAGTTTGACTGGCATTTTTGCTTTAGAGAAAATTTTAATTAAGATCTGCCATGCACTTGGTGACATGTCACGCGACATACGCTGAACTACATCGTGCAAGATTGTGCATTTCAGATTTCTATTTCTGGATTTCGCCACAAATGTCACACTAAAAACTAATTTCATCATTCGCCATTTTGCTCACGCCATTAAGTGTCTGTAGCGCATATATATAACTCTGTGCTCATATGTCACGTCATTATCGCATACGTGTAGCGCGGCCAATAAATATTTAATTGATATGATTCCACGGAACTTGGAAATACGAAAGAAAATTATCTGCTGGCTGGACTAGACACGACTGACAGCATTTTATTGCTGCTTATGCCACCCCGTCCCTAGATTTTTAGCCATAATTTCCTGAAAAAGCTTAAAACTTTCCATGTTATAATAACAGTCGCTCCGTAGCGTGAATCTGCACTTAAGGAAAGTAAACAATTTTATTCGAGCTTAAAACAGTTTAATTTTTCAGAAAGTCCTCACACACAAAAACAGTGAATTTTCGGTTATCGCGGTATTTTTCACGTTTTGCCAGCTTTAATAATTCGCCTACAGAATGTATTAATTTTGCAAGCAAATTCAATGAATTCGTGTCCGGTGAAGAAATTGTGTGAAACTTGTAACTTTTCTACAAAAATTAATTAAACAATAAGACTCTAGATCGCCGCATGACTTGCGGTTAAAGCTGAAAGTTATCGTGAGCAAAGCCGAAATCTACTCTCTAGTTCATTGTTGATTTCTTTTCTTATCAAAAAGAAAAAGGATCTGGGCTTAAAGGCTTCCGAGGCTTAAGTTGTGCACGAATTAAGGCCAACTGATGTTAAAAATATATTTCTTTGTTTGCCTACAAATTAAACGTGTACAACTCTAAAAAGAGCACCCTGTATTTAAACAAAAATATATGTAGCCTGCAGTTTGAGCCCTAAAACCTCCAAATAAAAACGCTCTTCTTTCAATAGCTTTAAAACAAACTGAGTTGAACTGAATTTTGCCTTAAATCGAAATAAAATAAACGATTATTTTATGATGCCGTGGCCGCGAGGAGAGGGGGGGGCATGGAATTTAAAAATTAAAAAGAAACCAGATAAGAGAAACTTGAAAAACCCTTGTTAAAATTGCTTTCATTAATACCGCAATCCCGAGCGGAAGTGTTTGGTATCGAGCTAAAACAACAACAACAACAACAACAAAAAATACAAGATAAAAATAAAACCACAGTGTTGTTTACAACAGGAACCTCCAACGCAGAACTTCATTTAATTTCCTTTTTTACTCACTAAATCAATTGGAATCAAAGGAGAAACGAACACTTGTGCTCCTCTGCCGCAAGAGTGACACAATCCTAAAATAGGCAAAACAAAAACAAAAACCGAAACAAAAAACGTTGTCAGGCGCTTTGAATTTGCAGTCTAGGATTTTTCCAAAAATTCATGTTGATACAGGGCCCGAAAACCGTCAAACTCCATTCGCGGTTGCTTCAACAACGTTGTATTCTTGTTAAAGTCACAGGCTATTTCCGCACATGTTCTTTAATGCTTTTCATAAAAGGCACGTGACGACATTTTGTGCTGTTTAACAATTAAGGCCAGCATTTTTCCAACAAGGTGCACACGTTAGCCGAACAATCATATATTTCGAATTATGTCACTGTTGAAACAAACGGGCATTTTGTTGACTAAACTAAAGGAACGGCATCATCAGCATTTCGCAAAACTACATCATTATTATTTTATGGCATAATTTAAATTTTATAGTTTTCCTTAGACAGGAAATATTTCAACTGTGTCTTCAGCTCCATGCGAATGGTTGCCTTGAATTGCGAGCATTCGTTTCTTGGCACATTTGTTACTATTTCCTTTTTGGAATATTTCAATACAAGTTCCATATCAATTTGCAGTATCTGTTTAAAGGATCAATAAAACATAAATAAAAAGCCAACCAACTTGAGGACTTCTCATAGAGCAGTCAAACACTGAGCCAAGCACCAGTTAAGATCTGTGTCTAATTTTTGAGGTGTCGTTACAACTGCCAATTTTTTTTCTACTTTTTCTAGTTATTTTTTCAAAACATTGTTTGTGTCAGGGGCAAAGTCAAATACAGTCCTCAATGACTTCCACATGACAAATCGAACAGGGCCAGGCAGCGGCAGCCGTAGCGGCAGCAGAAAATACATTGAAAAATACCTTTGTTTGTTATAGTTTCCTTTTCCCAACCCCCTTAAACTTGAAGCACAAAAGAAAACCAACAAAAAAAGAGCACAAATATTTTAAACACGCTGACTGCCACAAGGATATTGGCATGTTTTTGTGTGCATCTCCTGACAGAGCTACTTGTGCCTGTGTGTGCTTTTGGTTTATTAACGTTGGTGCGGTTTTTGCCAAGGATTTTGGAATTTTGGAATTTTGTAAAGTTTATGGCATTTATTGCCCGCAGCCATAAATTCGGCTGGCAAAAGTATCAATGATCGTGACAAAAGTCAAAAGTCAATACAACCAAATTCGCTGACAACAACAATGCATCCTAAAATGTATATTCTTGTACCTAAATAAAATTGTAGCAAAATCATATTTCGTTTATAAACCTACAGACAACCTGCGTTTGTGTGTATTAATAGATTAATAGAATTAAAGTAAAAGAAAAGCAATAAAATGGGACTAGGCGGGACTTTTGTATGCAGTAATTTAAAACCGCCAGAGTAGTTGTTATAGATATACATAATTTTTAAAGTCTTATTTGTGATTTTGTTTATTTCGTTCAGTTGCCATCACTGTTTCTTAACCTTTATGTATATACAGAAGGTTGCCAGACTTCGCAGGGCTTCAAACAAAATATGTACTTGAGTGAACTATTAAGTTTTGTCTTACAACATTCTGAGTAGTACCGTTATCATGCCATTCTGAGAGAGCAGTATTGCCAGCCAGCGGACAACCGCAGAGATTGGTCTACATTGTCATTGTCAGATGGTTGCCAGATATTAGTAAGTTCATTTCTTATTGCCAGATCTGTTTAAATTAGATATATTTAGAAATAGATATATATTAGAAATAATTCTATTGGCAACACTGACATATCAACGCATCAAGTCGTCTGGCGATGTATAACTATAGATCTGACATACAATCATCTGACGGCCGTATAAATGGAGAATTTTATTGGCAGATAAATTTATGGCCAAACAATCCTTAATCGTGTGGCCTTAAAATTGTAAAATTTTCCTACAATCGTTTGGACTGAGAATTTACCTGCCGGTGGCAATTTTTCATTAGCACTATTTTAGTCATTAGCTGTCAGTCCATATTCATGCAAGTATTTACTTATTTGCAAGAATTTTGAACGCTACATCTGCCCCTTGAGATCTGGTAGGGCTGTCCTTATACGAACATCTTACATTTAAGGGGATTTTCCTTTGTACCTCGGCGCCAATAACTAATTAAAACAAATTAGTTAAATAAATATAACTTTCGTATTTTTATTCCGATGGAACTTCAAAAGATCATCAAGTGTATCATGTGGATCCCAAGATTCCTTTGCCAGTACGTGCCAGTGTCCGAACCACAGACATCCTCCAACATCATGCTTCCGGAGTGCCTGCTAGTTTTTTGCATTCTTTCTATCGCGTGGTGGGTCTTTTAACGCCTTGATGATTAAACGGGCAGCAGAAATTGCAGTTTGTCTGTTTTGAACGGTCAAACAGCCAGTGACTTTCAAACCACCTTCTTTTGGGAACAAAATCGACAACAACGAACAATTTTAGAATATTTTAAGTCAACATCTCACCAGAGCCTGACCTGTTTCGGGAACTGTCGACTTTATGCACTGTTTTTTAAGGAAAACTTGTTTGGATTCTAAAAAGTAACAGGATTTTTTATAACTGTGGATGTCTTATGGCGCACAATGATGTGCCATATTTTGCGGCTATCAGTGATTTTAGAAGATAAAACCTGATCCAAACTCACTTGATCACAATTGAATTAATTTTTCAATTCATTACAATTCTGCAATAATTTTCTGCTGCTGGAACTCTGTTTCTCTTCAATATTTCAGGGAAATGTTTAATTTTTTTTATCAAATATTTCAACCTTTTTGTCACTCTCTGGCTGAGAAGCTTTTGGCGCAGCTGAAATTTGGGTTCGGGGCGTTTGTTACGTTTAATGTCACATATTCCGAATTTGAAAAATTGCTGTCGGTTAAAAATGAAAAAAATTGGCGTTTTATTTGATAACGAACTTCAAACTACCCAAATAAATGAATTGAAGGAGCCGCTGGTTTTATCCCCAAAGGACGTGTCCCTATTTTAACAGAAACGCACAACTTGCCTTAAAACTCTTTAAAAGAGAACGAGAAACGCCTTTTTACTATAAGCCTCGAGGTGTGAGTGTTTGTATAGGTTTTGGGGGCCCAGTAAATGGTTTTCACTTCATTGGGAATTTTGTTTTATTGATTAGTTGGTGGTTTCTCTCTTGTCGTTTGGTTGTCTTCGAAAATTCAATTTAGGGTGTCGGCCAAAGCAAAAGGCCTGCAGTATGACGAGTTTATTGTACAAAAGGTAACTCAAATATATTTGTTTCAATACACATATATATTTTATTTGACATTTGCTTCAGTTTTCATGTAAACAGACACAGACACAGTCTGATTGAAACACTCCCCCGCTGCCAGTGGCATTTACATATAAATTAAAACTTTTTGCCTGCCAAAACAGCCATAAACTATTGCAAAACCAGAAGAAAAAAAAATGAAACAATAAAATAACATTTTGGCACATTGACAGGATTCTAAAAGAGAAAATTGTTAGCGGAATTATTAATTTATGATAAACGGCAGTCGTATAAAAGTATGAAAATTTATGGTGGGAAAGCAGCTGATGGCCAGCAAAAAATTATTTTTTAAATTGGAAATTTTTTATTTAAATAAATCGATTGCTGTCAATAGTAGAGCATAAATTATTATAAATAATCTTATTTTCGGTAATAAACTATTAACTACAAGTAAAGCTTTTGGGATATCAGTTGCCCTTTTACTGTGCAAATGCCTTTGAAAATGCGAAATAAAAAAATATTTTCTTCAGAAGGAGCCAAGAAAAATGTGTTTTTTTTTTAATTTGAAGCAGCAGTCAAATGACTTAAGAACCGGGCGATCTGTTGCTGTGCCTTTAAGTCCACAATTGCTTGGTGTAAATGTAGAAAATTTTGCAGAGCAAAAAAATTTCAAGATATAATTAAAAAATTTGCGTCTATATGTTTGGCAATGATATCGAGTTATAACCAATAATCACATATCGTGGCTGTTTGAGCGCTTTGTCGACGATTGCCAAGCCTGTTTTACGAAGAACAAGTACATTAATGGGCTCCAAAGTGCCAGCTGGAGCAGATTTATAAACATAAGTCAGTGACGTCACTAAAATCCATAGGAAATAGACGGCCTTGGAGGCCAATTAACAGGCCTCCTTCAACCAATCGCCAAAGTTTTGAAGGCAATAAGCCAAGGGCTGCGTTTGCTGCATAGCACAAATCTTGCCCCATTCAATGTCATTCTTGTTTCCACTTAAACAATCGACGACTATTTTTTTAAGTGCATTTATATATTTTTATGGAACTGTTTAAGTGTGAGGCTGTTCTGGGTGACGGCTGGGCAGAATAAAATGATCGTAAGAGTGCGAAAGTGAGTGAAATATGACAGTTCGACCTTTCGCAAATATTATTGGAGGTTCAAAAAATCAACTTTGTGGAATGGAAAAATTTCTATACAAATTTTTTTTTCATGGTTTTCTACTTTAAGGCAACGGAATGCCCCCTGATAATATTTCATTACATCACGCACACAATTACCATCCCTTTCACCAGCAAAATATAAATAAATGTTTAATGTCAGCATTTTTTTTTACACGCAATCGATTTTATTAATATAAAAGTTTCCTATTAAAAATTATTGTATATTAATACAATTATAAAAAGGCCTGTATGCAACTCTAATAGGAATGAAATTATAACTGTCTTGATTCGGTTTCATAAGTTGATTTTAATAACGTTAAATTAAAACAGGGATGTTAAATTACCAATTTATTTTATTGTCAAACAAAACATTTGTACAGGCACAAACCCTTTTTTTTAGAGGAAAATTATACGACTTGAAAGAATTGTGCATCCTGAGTTCCATAAACAATCCGTTTTGGGCTTCAATGTTTTGTGCCAGTTGCTGTCTGTCCCAATAATATTTGACCCGTTTAGTGTCACACCAATTGTGACAATTCAGTTTTTGAAATGTGCAATAAATGTCATGAATTGCTGCCTGGTCATAAAATAATAATTTATATTCTCAATTTGTTTCTCCACTGTTTTGTTGTTGTTGCTACACGTGAGATGGCTCAGCCGGCCAAGGATTAGGGATTTATTTAATTAAATGATAACGAAGGCCAATATAGCAGAAATGTTAAAAGGTTGTTCAACTGCAGATTATTAAGCAAATACGAAATGTCGTCATATAGACAGCTGGAAAACACTCAAGAAAGGCAGATATGGTTTTTATTGCTACAGTTTTAGAGCATTTAAATTAATTTAGTTGTTTCTAATGATTTAGTTTTTCAACTTCAGCCGAAAACTCCGAGCATCTTCCAGCTGTCGATTAGACAAAAGTGCTTATGGTTTATTTAAACACAATCAAATAATTGACAAATGAGTTTCTATATGTCTGTTAAAATATTTTCATAGTTCTTGTACAATAATATTTTCGATATTTAAGCAATAAAATTTTATAGAAAATTATTAGCATTTAAATAATAAAATAAAAATAAAAACTACAAAATTTTATTTAAATCGGTAGACGGGTTTTATAGAAAAACGGCTTCAAAATAAGCCTTCCCGAGAACACAAGTTTTTCTTTTCATACATTAATTTATACCCATATTTTTGATATTTGTTGTTGGCCTGTTCATTTCTTTTCTCTTTTTGTTATAAAAAATACAGTTTTATTTAAAGAAAGTCTTAAAAGTCAGATATTAAAATTATTTTTGTTTTTATTAAAAAATTCAACTTTCAATGTACGAGAACAAACACTTGGTCATAAAAGTCTTTAGACGAACAGTTGTTTATATATCGACATACACACATGGGCATATGAGACCAGACCACAAATGGTAGGCAACAACATACAATAGCAACAACAACAATGGCAACGACAACAACCAACATCCGTGCAACATGTGATATTTTGATGGCGAAAGCAACAAAAGGATATTGTCGAACACATGTTTCCATATTGTTGACTTTATGCTCTTCCATGTGTGAAATTATGAAATTAAAAATATTTAACGATTGTTCTTAAAGTCAATTAAAGAAACAAAAAGCTGCAAAAATTGGGAAAAGACACCGCCAGTGTTTCAGAGAATCAAGTTGGCTTTTATTAGCTGGATAAAGTTTGTATAACAAAATATAAGATTTAAAGAAGGAAATTACCACCCACCACCCCTTGCGGTGAACAAAGAAAACATTTTAAAAGAAAGTAATTGGGTTGTTGGGCTTAAGAGTGCACAACAATCAAGTAGAACGAAGTTCTACGGAACTCTGTTGGCTGGAGAGCTGAAATATTCAGATGTAAAGGGGTTTAGGGGGGGGGGGGAGGGGGAAGGGTGTAACCGTCATTATCCGTTACGTGTAATGCAATGTTCAAACGGCGAGTCAAACTGGACTTGTGCTTTTTGTAGCTCAAAGAATTGACTATTTTTTTTTTAAACTCAGTTCATTTTGCTCAGTTAGTTCGTTCAGTAGCTCAGCAGTTCAGTGGTGTCTGTTGCTGAGTTGATACAATGAAAATTGGAAAAACATTCAGATCTGAAATATAAATGAACGAATATCTCTAATCGTACTCATAATAATCTCATAATTGCACCCGTAATGGCCATTCACTCCAGCAAATAGTTCAATTGAACTGGCTCACAGCTAAGCGGCTCAGCTCAAGAGCAGGTGCCCTACTGAGGAGTTCGATAGTCCCCCGCAACTCGCCAAACAAAACAAAGTCTGACAAAGGGACTGACAATACTATTTAGTTGCACATGGCAACCGGCTGGCCAGCGATAACAACAACAAACTCCCCACAATTTGATCAAAATACCAGGATAATTTCCTTATAACTCTACTACACGTGTGAACGGCGTTGCTTTAAATATGTTTGTTCACAGCATCTCACGGCCTGGAATTTTGGTTTAAATGCACTCAAAGAAGACCAAAAAAAAAAAACATTCCTTTTTCAAGCCATCCTGCAACGTGTCAAAAGAAAGAGGGGGACAGCTAAAGAAAATAAAAGAACAACGAGCACATGGACACAGGAGCGGTCTTTCGTCAACATTCACACCGTCATAAATGCACAAAACCACAGAAATTGCTGTCTAAAGTGGAAATAAATTTTACTCTAGTGGACAAATTTTCGTAGTTATGTGATTTTAACGTCATTGTCGTAGTTGTTGCTGTTGTTGTTGTCGGTGTCCTGTTGACGTTCCTTACAAAAACAACAAACTAGTATTAAACTGAAAATGCTGTTGCGGGCGGTGGTGGGGAGGGGGGTGGTGGTAGCGGTGCTGCCAACCATCGCTGTTGTTGCAAATAGTTTTCCACTCATACTTTTATTTTTGAATGTTTGTTGTTGGTGTGAGAGTGTTAAGTTGAATGATGTTTTCGTGTTTGGTTGATGGGGTTTGTATGGCGGCGTGTGCAAGTGTTAGTTAGAGAGTGTGTGTGTGTGTGTATGTGTGTGTGTGTGTGTGTAGTTGTAGGAAAGTGTAAAGAATGCATTAAAGTTACACTAAAGTACTAAACGTGTTGAGTGGGAAACACGTATATGACCTCATTAAACCACTACGTGACATTTTTTCCACTCTCGTCTTCTGTTTTGATTTTTTGTTATTGTTTTTTTCGTTTTGTTTTTTTGCTTTTCGGTTTCCTTTTTTTTTTTTTTTTTTTTTTTGCATTCTATAAGAGCTACAGAGTTACGAGTTTGCTACAAAACTAGCATTTGATTTTGCAAATAGAAAAACATTAAAGGAAAGGAAAAAAAGTGCTTTCCCGCATTTGGTAACATGGAGAGATAGTGAGCAGCAGAATTATATATTTACAGTTCCTCTTTTTAGGGCTATTTGTTGCTACAACATAAAACAGGCCCAGAATGGTTTTGGGGCAGAAAAGCTGTTAATGGTGCCTAAAATTGTACAGTTGCTTTTGCTGCAGGGGACACAGTTTCAGTGGAGACTCTTTTAGGCCTGTCCGATTCGAGTGATTGGATCGACATGGCGCCCTCAACGTGTTTGCTTTTGCCAAATAAAAAACAAACACTTCACAATAATAAGACATGTTTTTGTTATCCAAGACGGCAAATGGGCGAAATATACCCCGCCATTTGCTGGCAAATTACGTTTACAACTATGCGCTAGGTTTTACTTTTACTACGCACTGTCAATGAAGTATTCCATTCGTGTCTCTTTTTCTGCTATAACAACGTACTTCAAAACATATTCTTGGCATTATGCCACCACAACAAAGTGACACCGAACACCAACTTTTGCCATAGAAAGATTGTCAGTGGTTTTTTTTTCGTAAATTCTTTTTATTTTTTCTTTTTTTCTATAATTCTTTCTATTCATAGAAATTTTTGATTTTATTTTTGTTGATTTCTAAATGAGGTCAAGTAATAAACTACATGTTTAATTTACTGGTCAGTTGTCTTCATTTTCGTTTATCTTTTGTTTTTCCGGGGGGGACACTCAGTATTTGGATATCACGTTTTGTTTTGGCGAAATGACACCATTTATGAACTGATAAACGCTGCAGAGAATTAATTAAATAAGCACTTATTGTTGGATTAAACATCAATTGTTTGCAGTTGCCTTTGCAATTGCGATATGTCACGTTCGACATTTAACCTTTTATATGTAAAATTTAATCATCACTTTAATCATGCGCCGGTATTCAGTGTAATATCTGCCTTTTAAATACGTTCAAAACCTGCAAAATTTAATATCTTTATTTCATCAAACCGACAAAATATTCGCTTTCAAAGTTTATTTAAAACGGGCGCTCAAAGTTTTCTGCTGCCAGAACAAAAACTTTACGCTGTAACTAAGAAAAAAAAAAACGAAAACGGAAAAATGAAAACTTGTTCACGTGTTTGCCTCAACCAAAAAAAAAAAAAAGAAAAAAAAAAAAGTATAATAAAAGTGGGTAATTTTCTCTACACAATTTTGTTGTTGTTGTTTTTTGGCAAACTAAATAGTCAGTCCCTGGAGGCGCATAAAAAATTATTTAAAAATATTTTGTTGCCTCTGCCTGCCTACACTCTGCCACACATTGTGAATTCCAAATTGACTTTTAATGCCAGTATGTAGCAAATTCGTTGTTCCTTCTTTGCATTCAATTTTATTTAACACTTAATGTGCTGTTTGTGTGTGCAAAACAAAAACAAATAAAAAAACCGACAGGACTAAAATGAAATATTTTTTGTTTTTGTTTTTGTTTTTTGTTTTTTGCTGCAGTAGCAATTTTTATTTTTATCTCTGCTGTAAGCGAACATATAATATCCCGCTGCTGAAATGTAAAAGTGGGATAATTTTGCGGCAACATTTCTTCTGATTAACCCAATTTATGCTCATTAGCACTGATTAAGTTGTTGTGTCCTTAACAGGAAGATGCATCATGAAATTGTGTGTGTGTGTGTGTGTGTTAATTTTTAAGCAAAATGCAGAATTTTGAAATATTTTAAATGTAAAACTTGGAATAGGCTTTCGAAATATACAAGTTTGACTTTGGATCGTAGCAATTTCAACTGCACTGTGTAGCAACAGATTGAGCTTTTGGGCGATTTACGATTTATGGCCTGAATTATCGATAAAACAGATGCCAGCAACTTGTATTAAGGAGATAATAAACGCTAAACCTTATTAGGAGATTTGCTGGGTATTGTTGGCCCAACTGGATTGTAAAGATTGATTAGCCGCAGAACGACAGTGGGGAAAAAGAGCTGCATTACAAAATGTCTTCCTGAAAATCCCCCTCTTGCTGTATTGGACTCATCATTGGCTACAAACACTAACTGATTAGATGAAGTGTTCATCATTTAAAAGCCGCCAGCCTCATCATCCGTTTTGTTGCCGAGTCTCTTTATCACGATTCCTCAATTTTTGCATTTTTCGCCCAACTGAGTTCCAAAGCTGGGCTTAGAACAGGACGCCACCTCATCCTCATTTTTCAGTTACTCGTCTGCCCAACCCTCGGCTTTTCTAGCCCGCCATTATTTATTTTTAATTCCCAAACACGACAGGCTAATGTAGCCTTAACTCTGCATTATAAGTTTGTTATCGTGTTATATAACGCTTTTATTATGAGGTTTCATATTTCTCCGTTTTTTTTTTATTTTCATTTTTTAAACTCTCAAACTCAAGTTATGCTGATGGCAAAAAAAAAAAAGAAAAGAAAGAAAAACAAAAAGAAGAAGAAGAAGAATAAAATACACACACACACACACGATGTATATGAAATACGCTTTTTTACATATTATAAGAACCTCATATTATCATATTTTACTCCCTCTAAGACCAAACAGTTTTCGCTTAACAGCCACAGAAAAACTGGCGAAATGAAAACGACAGACAAGTATGTACGAGTGGCCCAAACGACTCGTACTTTTGCGCGTTGACACACAAAAATTTAATGTAATAAAATGCAAATTAAGTTATTTAAATTAATTCATTTTTCTTCGCATATCACAATTTTTAATGCTGGCTGGTACATTTAGCCAGGGGAATAATTTTCTTAGAGGAATTGAAACAGTAACGCAGCAAACAGACAGGAGCAGGAGTATTGAACACAACGACCGCGACTAGGCGACAGCAACTGCTGCGAATACGTAGTTATTTGGAGCATGTCAGCATCATCAAATCAGCTGGTGGCAGGTTTTTTCTTTGCTCCTCATGGACCCACTAAAATAGGTTTTTGTACTTGGGGGCAAAAAGTTTAATAAAAATTAAAATTGTATTACAAATATGATGCATGAGGTATGATGAAAAGGTAAAGACAAGTAAAGTTGCTACAAAACAAATTCACCAAACATTTTTTTAGGGCAACACCAGCAAATTTGTTCGGTAACAAATTTCAAATTTTTTTTGACGCTATTTTTCAAACAGAAAAGCTTTAGTTTGAGAGACACTCTTGGCGCTAACAATACAGGTTGAGGGGCATGCCACGAGTGAGGGCACGTATCAGCGCCAGCTGTGGCCTTCTGTCGCAAAAGTTAAACTTGTAGGTTTTATATTAAAAAAATCGTTTGATACGTTGGCGCTATAAAGTTTTTAGGCGCAGTGTATTTTTGGCAAGTTATCAGCCGGCAATGAAAATGAAAATGAATAAGTTAAACGAATTTGAAGGGGTCCAAGTAAAGACCCAAATAAAATAAAAACAGCTGATTTGTAATTTTTTATGCGCTCTAATTTTTAAAAGACAAAATCAACGCGTGCCACGTACCACTACCTCAATGTCAGCAAATATAAGTATTAGTTGTATTGAGTTTTAGATACTTCTTGGCTCAAGTATGTAATTTCCGAATTCTGCAATAGCGTGGGCGCAATTATGTCTGAAATGAAGCGATGTCGTTTGAAATGGCCTGTTGTTTTGCAAAATTTATTGTTTAATTGTCAATTTTCTGCTCAACATAAATAACAGTTTGTTTAATTTGAGTGCAACAAAGACATCAGCGTGGACAACAACCGGCCGTCATGTTGCCTTGAAGTTGGTAGTCTGCCGTCTGCAATGTATTTGACGCAAGCAGCCTGGCACTTTAAAAGAAATTCTAATGCTGAAAAATTTTTAAAATAAGATGCGAGTAAATACTCGCATTTATAAATTAATAATTCAGCTGTTCTTTAAAAGTGATTGCATGCCCTGACAGGAAACTCTCTTCGTTTTTGTTTTGCTGGGCTAAAGAAACTACTAAGAATATTGTACAGAAACAAAATTTTACTTGAAATATAAGTAAAATAATTTTTTACGTTACGGAAAATTGTACATTAAATTTTAAAACGAAACTTTAACACAGAAATTTATGTGGTTTTGTGCACAAAATATTGATTTTTACTTGTCCTTTTTTCCGTATTTTTTTTTTCTTTTTGCCATAAAAACTAATGTTTCATATATCCTCCATTTCCTTCTCTCTGTCTCTCTCTCACACTGCCGCGTGCTGTGTGCTGTCAGAGTGTCTGTACTGATGTCAGTGTGTGAAGATGTTGTGTGAGTAAGAGAGTGCCTTAAAGACACAGTCTCTTTTTTCTTCAAGTGTTGTCAGTTTTAATACAGAAAATTTTAAATAAATATTACTTATGTTTATTTTAAAAATATGAGCAAACACGGGAAAACATTCAGGCAATTGTACACCAGGTTGTGCCATAGAGTGGGCTGTTGGCACATGCAGCTACACCGATTTTTGTGCTTCAGGGCCGCTTATGGTGCTTTCATTATCCCAGATGGCCTGAAGTTGCTCACAAATTCCAGGTGCTGCATTCACAACACCTCTAAGACGACTTATAGACGAATTCATAGTTGCATTTTAAGTCGCTGGCGACTCCTCTTGGTTTCGTTTGTATGGAAAGTAGTACTTTTTCTATTGCAGTCTTATTATAGGAAAAACACAATTGTTTTAATATTCTTAAAATCTAATTGTTCTTTCAAAAAATGAATATTTTAAAATTTAAGCAACTTTAAATATTTTTAGCATTTTTAAATTTTTTGCATGAAAAGAAAATCGGTTAAGTGTGTTGAAATATGTTCAAGTGTAATTGAAAAGTTTTCGTTTTCGTTTTCGTTTTTTTATTTGCATTCATTTTGCGCTCTGTTATAGAAAAATGAAAACCTAAAAAAAAGCAACACTTATCTAAAGCATATAAGTTTGAATGTGGGTCTTTAGTCATTCATGTTTACAAGTTTTCGGGGTGAATGGCTGAACAAGATGAAAACCAGCCTTTAATGAAAAATGAGATGGAAAAAATCGCCTATTTAATATGCGGCTGCAGTATTTTTCATAAAACCTGAGCTGTTGCTTTAATATATAAAACTACATTTACTATATACATACATACATACATATATAAATTAACATACATATAATGTTGCTTTGAGTTTAAGACGCGCCAATAAAAAGCATATTTAAGGTTTTGTTAACAAAAAGTATAAGAAAATTTGCCAAAATAATTTACTTGCGTTTTTAATAAAGAAATCATAAAGTATTCAAGTATTGTTTTTCGCCTGCTTTTTAAATTACATATTGTATACAAAAAGCATGCACAGACATGCTTGAACCAGATTTTTTTTTGCAAATAACTCCAGCATTAGTAAATGTTTCTGTCCTTCCACTTCGCATCTATTTCTTCATTGCCACTTTTAGTTTATTTTTCAATTACTGTTTGCTTTTCCATCGTTCTGATTGAATTTAAATTTGCGAGGGCACAAACTGCAGAGCAAAACTTTGCGCTTTGTGTCTTCTTTTTTGCAAATTAATGAAATAGCGTATTTCGCCCGGTTAACTTTGAAAATTGCATTTACTGTTCATTTTCTTTTGAAGTTTTTAAGAGCATGAAGGAAAATTACTTAATCAAAATGAATGCAATCTTAGCGAAAACTGTCACAGTCGTTAAAAGTGTTGTCGGAGTCCTGTTGTGGCGAATACTTTCAATGTCACGTAGGTTAATGGCTTTTAAGAGATATGGGCTAATAAGCGAATTTTGAATTTTTTAAATGTGTTTCGGACGTGTGTAGTAATACTTTTTGGTATTTGTTATTTTTATTACAGCCAACAACTATTTCTGTTGGCCATATTTTCCATCCAATCATTTAGACGACTGAAACGCAAAACCAAACAGTGAGTATTTTTACATATTGTGGAACTTGCTCTGCTTTCGGGTTTCTCTTATGAAATGTCTAACTTTTATAATAAGAGAGGAAAAATTTTGATTTTGTATTTTTTGTTTGGTAACGGGATGTTGTGCATTTAAGTGAGAAGCACTTAAACGGTAGCTATCGTACAGTTATTGTGTCTGTGAAATGAAAGAATTTTTATTAATATTTTGCTATTATACATCAGACTTCAGTATTATTAGTGCCAGTAGAGACAGCGCATTAAAGTGAGAAGCACTTAAACGGTAGCTATCGTACAGTTAATGTGTCCGTAAAGCAAAACAACTTAAGAGTTTAAAAACATGATAAGTGCCGCTAAAACGATCAGTTCCATGCGAGTCCTATTCATGTTTTTTTTAAAGTGGAAAAAAATGTTGCCAGCATTTTTTGCTACAGTGGGAACATGCTGCCACACATATGCACACTGGTATCGGTGGCCAGCACATATTAATTTTTCCCCAAAAAGTGTAGTCATCTGAAGCCGGTGTCAATTGACATCTCAACGTGATTAATGTCTTCATGTAAAGGACCCTCCGTTTGTCAGCTGACAAAACTTTTTTTAATTAATTACGCCTAAGTTTTTTCTTCTTTAATTTACTTTTTCGATTGTGTCCTCAAACAAAAAAAAAAACATCAATTTGAAAGGAAAGTTTTCGACTGACCAAAATAAGAAACATGTTTGTAGGTATAACAAATCCTATTTGTACTTTGCAGCCCGTGACTGGCAAATGTCGGTCTAACAAAACTTTTGTGTATGAAATTATAAGTATAAGAAAAGGAACTTCTGGGCTGCCTTCAATGTTTTAATTTCTTTTTTGTATTTTATGAATTACAAAAAGAAAGTTTTTCAAAAACTCAGTTTTGGGTTTTCTTGTACACAATTTTCTTCAACTTTTGCCAAATCAAATGACGGTGCGAAACTTTTCAGGTTTCTGCTACTTCCACTTCTTCTTCTCCTTCTTCTTCTTCTGCTGATATACAATACAATTATTTTGTGCGTCTGTTTCGAAAGAAATTTTTCTTTTGCTTTTGTAAATCTAACGAGAGTGGCATAAAAATTGAAAATAATATTTGCCCGAAAGTTCCTGCATTTTCGACGAGCAATTTAAGACCTCCTCGTGTTCTGTAGTTTAATGAATATGAAGTGACTGAAATAAATGAATTTTTAGTTTGCCAATGAACACACAAACGCACCTTTGCAGTGAAAGTTTGCAAAAACAAGAACAAAAAAAAAAAAGGAAATAAAAAGGATACAACTAATGATGGCAAAGTGAAACTTAATGCAATATAGTTTGAGCATAGAATTTCTTACGTTTTGCATTTTCCTACATTTATTCTTTCTATTGTGAGCAGAAAAAAAACCTCCTACATATAGAGGGGGGTAAGGAGGGGGTGGTTAATTTGCCAGCAGAAGCGGAAATTTAACAAAACACTATACGAAAGTGCATGCTACGACATGTTCTTGGCGGTTTGGTTGCACTCGTTCTTCTCTTTGCATACTTTTGCCGGATATAAGGAGGGCCATACAAAAACGCTTAATTAATTACTTTAGAATGAGCCAGCGTCCAGGCTTAAATAACTCAACTGATTTCGTTGGTGCTTATGACACCTTCTCAGTGTATGTGTCATTATTTGTTTATTAGTCGTATATAAAATTATTAACCGCCCATTGTTGGTTCTGGCGGTTTCATAACACAGAAGAATGTATTTGAAGTAGAGTGGCAAAGGCGCCTTAGAAAGGTATTATTGCTGCATGGCATCGCTGCTCTATGCATTAGAAAAGGACAAACCCAGTGAAGTTTATAACAATTTTATTTCACAGGACCTGCTGCCCACTGGACGGATTATTGATAATTGAAATCCGTTCAAGGCGGTCTTTGTTACACTGTTGGCGGATATGTGGCCTCCGTGGCGCAATTGGCTAGCGCGTTCGGCTGTTAACCGAAAGGTTGGTGGTTCGAGCCCACCCGGGGGCGGTCTTATTAATTTTTGTATTAAGACTGTTTTTAACTAAATCAAAGCGATCAAGCAATAAAGCGCTAATGAAGGAATTTTAATGTCGTTATAAGCAATAAATAATTATGTTTAAATTAAAATTAAATTTATATAAAAGTATTTTGTAATACCAGCTGAATAGTACAACTATAACGCGGTGCCATGGACCACCGTTTTCGACATGTAAATTTAATAGTTTCAGGCTTTTGCGTACCCAGCAATATAATAACAAACTTCCGAGAATTCTTAAGAGATGTGTCCTTGTCTACAAATTGTGACAAAAAGGAATTTGTTTTTTATAAGTTTCTGTTTTCTCTTTTTGAAAGCGTTTCCCTTAAAATAACATATACAAGATTTTAGCTTAAAAAATTATAGTATCTATTTATTTGAATGATTACCAAGTTTCGTCTCGTGTAATGATGTGAACATGATGCGCACATGGAAATCGAATCGAGTCTCGAGTTCATACGCCTCCGTGGCGCAAGTGGCCAGCGCGTTCGGCTGTTAACCGAAAGGTTGGTGGTTCGAGCCCACCCGGGGGCGGAACAAGTGCAACTTTTTGTATCTTTAAGCGCCCCTTAATAGGGGCTAAAAACTGAAAAATGCTGCCTGTAACAGAAATTACCAATAACTTTTATGTTATAAAAACTTAATTGTATATGACTAATATTTAAATTTTTAAATATTTTCCAGCTTTAATCATTGAAATTTTGGGGGGGAAGTCCCAACATCATATTCATTACTGTACAATTTTCAGTTGGCAACACTGCTTTGTTTGACAATCTCCTTAACAGCTGACAGTTGATTTGGTTTAGTTTGATTCCAAAAAAACTGTTTTTATTTTTATAAAAATAATAGTTGTGTTTGTGATGTTGAATTTCACTTTTAAAATTTTGTTCTGCTCTCTTCCGTAAGCAGAACTGGAGTTAGGACAGCCCCCAAGCTTTAGCCGAAACTGTATTCCATCGCCAGCAAATTATTGTTCCGTTTTAAACGGGCTCCGTCCATATGTCTTGAAAAACAATGAAGACCAGAATGGCGGCTTGAGACTAGCGGACACATGACCGACCATATTCTATGCCATAAATTCCAGTTCATTCATATTAAAAATATATAGATGTATATATTTTGTTATCATGATTGAAAGCAGAGGAACTTAAAAAACATACAGGTTGCACTTACTAAAATATATATATATATATATATATATATATATATATTTTTTTTTTTCAACTTGAGCAAATAGTCTAAACTGGATGTGTAATTTTTACCCCTGACTCTTGTCTTATTATGTCCCAGAATTCCGATTTCCCTGTGCTGACAAACCTAAACGGCCTGAAAACCTAATTTGTATTCCATCTGAATTCATATCGAATTTGTTTTTCCAACTGATTAAAATAAGTTCCACAAAACTTTTGCCATTCCTTGTTTGCAATTAATTTCTTTATATTTGTTTAACAATTTGTAAAACAAAAACCTTGTGTTTTTCGTATTAAATATGTGTATAAATTACAAATAGTGATACGGACGATATTATTATGCATCATTATGAGAACGAGATAAAGTTATTCAAATGAAAATTTCATCTTTTATTGCCAACATGTGCATATAATTAAACATTTATATCGTAATCTGAAGGTATTGAAGGGTTTGTGTAAATATTGTTTCTAGTCGTTTTTACAGCTCCATGCAGGCCCACTCATGGCAAACCAGCACACCAGCTCACGGGCACACACGCACACGCATTACAACATACCCGTGCAACGGACAATGTGGACTGGCAACCAACCAATTCAATTTTAATTCAATTGTTAATATGTATGAATTACTTCCTGCAAATTATTTAGAATTAGAAAATTTTGCAATACTCATCAACTCAATACACACAATTAGAGATGGCATTCAAATCAATTGAATGCGATTCATTGGGGCTGTCGATGATGACGAACATGATGGTGATTTTTTTGTTTTAATTTCTTTTTTGTTGTTGCCTATAATTAGGCCTGACTGCCAACAATTCTCCATACACACACCTGCATGCCTTCAGATCGTATTTTGAAATGTACAACCGGAAAAAAAAACACATTTAAAATTTACGCAATTTCTATGACTATTATGGGAAAATATGCCTGAGTTGCTGGCAAAAGGGTGTGCAAAAAAGATGACAGCCACAAGGACCGGCATCAGAACTAGAAACAAAACTTTAAACAACGTACAAATAAGATTAACAACCGCCGAATGGAAAACAAAAATCAATTCGAAAACACCAAAAATTATGATTAATAAAACTGTTAAACTATTGGGCAACAGCGTAGCACTAGATACTTGCTACAGTTTGGCTGGCTAAAAAAATCAAGTTTTATCGTCCATATGTTCCACGTTATTGAGCCAATTAAGTTTAAGCCACTATTGTTTGTTTATTTATGTAAATAAAAGTTATCGCCCAATAAATAAACGATGGGAAAAAATTGCTAAAATTAAGACAACTGCCGGCTCGGCAATTGAAATGAAATGTTAATTGCGACAACAATATTGCTATAGGGTTGTCGTGTTATAAATGGGGCGGCCAAATAGCCCAGAGCAAAAGACCTAAAATGGTTCTCAAGCAGTTTTCTAGCCTTGAAATCAGCAGCACCGCACCAGAACAGTATTTCGTTATTTTATTCATTTTATTTGCACAAGACTTCAAGTCAAAGTATTGAATACAAGATTCACAACAAAATGTTGTCCGTGTGAAAAGCCACTTAGAAGTGGACTTTAATAACTGGTAAAGAATCCCACAAAAATACTCGATACTCAACTAAAGGAATAATATCATATTTAATATTCATTTAAGAAAACGAGTTTGTATTTATCGGGGGGCCAACATTTTATTTTCTTTTGTTATATTGAAGTTGTTTTTTAATAGTTTTCCTTCCGGTTCTACGTTTTCTGACGCTTCCCTGGACTCTTTCTAAGGCCTGATACTCGTAATACTAAAGATATAAGGCAAAGCCCTTGCGGGTCTTTCTAGCACGCAAGAAATGTTCTGCTGAAAATAGTACAAACATACTGATGACTAAGAACTTTTATAGCCTGCCCTCGACTGTAGGGACGTCTGTCATCATCCGGATTATGTCGATTCGATTTCGTTACAGTTTTTCTTAGGACACAAGTCACAGCGTATGCGCCACTAATGTTAGAGTCCCTCAAAGCCATTGACCTGATTCTCGAAAACTTAGATATTACGACTGCCAATCAGCATCAATACGAAAACCAAATCACTTCCAACTGGCGTGTATTTAGCTAAGCAGTGGCGGAGGACTTAACACTTGAGTGTTCGAGAGCAGAGGACCTCTTGCAGTTTAGTGTGACAACGGATTGGCGTTTCGCGAATGCAAGATAACATCTCCTTCAATTATCTCGTTACCCTTCATTTCATTTATTGCTCAAATTTAGTGGCTATTTCTTTGAAAAAAATAAAAAATACATTGTGAATCAGTTGCGCAATTGAGTAACACCTACTGCTGCAGCAGCCTTTTGATTTATATTATACCAATAACGTATTGCAATCGCCTACTAATTTGCATTTCAGGCAAAAACAAGTGTGAATTTGTGCGTGTGTGCGTGTGCGTGTGTGTGTGTGTGTGTGTGTGTGGGTGCGGACTAATGTGGCAAATACTTTTGAATCCATTCATACATTCAAATATTTTATTGTGGTCATGTTGTGTACATTGGCGGTCACTGCTGACACAAGCCGCAAATGTTAATTTCATGTTGTTTGCTTATTGTACGAGTCTGTTGACGAACACATCGATACACTACAGCTGCACTGTCCTAAATACACACGTCTACGAGTAGATGTCTGCAGAAATGCACACGGGTAGGCGCATCAACAACGCCGGCCGGCCAGTGGTATTTGACTACTGTTTTTCAATATTTGAGCAACATTTAGGTTACTGGACAATGAAGTTAATTTCATAATTACTTTGACAATCATTGTTTAACTTGAAAGATTGACAAACATTTGACTAACACAAACCAACAGGAATTTAAAGGACACATTTTAATGACTTCTTATTAAATGATAGGATTTAAATTAATTAAATGCAGTTTTGAATAAGTGAAATAAGTTCAATTGTAATCGAGTTAAATTGCGATGTCCTTGTACAGGATATAAACATACACACACACACACACACCTCCATACACAAAGGGGAAAAGTATTTTTATGCAGGGCAGTACATATTTAGATCGAAAATAAACAGAATCTGGTCCTTTTGAACTTTCATAGAGAGTTCGAAACATAAACCGTTCGTGAAATCTCGTCTCGTTTTTGCAAAATCATCAAATCAATCCTTATGAAATTAATCACAAACAATTTGTTATGGCCTAAAATTTCTTAATATAAATTTATTCTCTTCATTTAAAACTTTAAGTAGAAAGATAATAAATGTATTTAACGACAGCCACAGCTGCAGTATGTGTGTAGGGTTTTAGAAGACGATAATTCCCGGGAATCCCCGTCATTAGTTTCCACCGGAAATCTTTTTTTTTTATAAGTTCTCAGGACAACAAGAAATAGAAAATTTTATATAAAGACTGTAATCTATCAAATTTGTTCTTGTATTTTTTTGCATAAAACCAAAACCAAACAAAAAATAAGATACACATTTTAAGTACAAGGTGGCGCAAAATGTATCACCCTATTTGCAAATGATGGTAAATATCAGCCCTGGTTTGACGTTTGTGAATTTAACAGGTACTCGAAAACTGGCGTCTTCTTCAATCAAGTTATCAAATAATAACTCAGTGTTCCTTTACTTTTATATGCAGACTTTATTAATGATTTATTGACTTAAGCAAATCATATGGCAACGTTGAACCAAATTTTATAACATAAATTTAATTAAAACTAAAATTACAAGACTTTATTAATGAATTATTGGCTTAAACAAATGATGTGGCAACGTTGAAGGATATTTAATAGCATAAATTTAATTAAAACTAAAATTATAAGTTGCTGGACAACAACAAAAATTTATCAAAAAGTTACGCAAAATTGCGTAAATTCAACAAAAGATTTAATTGAAACGCTTTGAACATATAATTTCTGTGAATACTTTTGATCATACCGCCAATTTGGTTTAATAAATCAAAAATATTTTGTTGTTTCTTCCATCAAAACAAGAATGATTTGGTATTTTATTTTACATTGACATTTTTTTCTGACGATTTTGATTTGATTTCTTTTAATTTAAATCAGTTATCAGTGACGATACACTCACGGCTGTGGCGCCTCGAAGTCCCAGGGTTTCTCTGCTTTCTTTTTTCTGCTTACGATTGACAGAAAGCATTTCTAACATCTGGCAACCATTTAAGCAAAATTCTGCATCATGCTTTTCTCCCAAAAAAAAAAAAAAAAATTCTAAAAAAATAACGAAATAAGTCAACCTGCAAGAATTTGCTTAAATTTTTGTTTCATAAACAATAAAAACTCAATATCAATAAATATTCAATTATATTTGAAGCAGGAGCTTAAAATGTATTTCTGTTGCCAATGAACGTATTCGAACATTAAAAGTTCATTGAAATATTGCACTTTATTATGGAAACTACCAACTAAATATTGCTATAATATTTGTTCATATTTATGTTGTTGTTGTTGTCATTGTCTATTTAGAAATTTCATTCGATTTTTTCAATTTCGGCAAAATAACATTTTATGAATTAAAAAATAAATATACATTTTTATTTGCTTTTTAGTTATTTGCTGATTTTTATGGTTGAAAGTTATAATTGTTTTAAATAAACTACAAATTGAAATAATAATTTTTATTATTCTTCGTCTTTATTAAGGCCTATAAAACAAATTTAAAAATTAATGATTTAATTGGTAGTACATACGAGTATAAGCAAAAACAAAAACTCAAAGCAAATATTTTCATTTAGAAAACAGGCTACAAGAAAAACTCATCAGAAGTCTATAGCAGAGATTCAAAATAAAAATTAGCGCCCTTGATTGGCCATTGAACCAGCAAAGCACTTGCACACAAAAGGGAAATTTTAATATCGATCATTGTTGATTTTACAGTTTTGTAAAACATTTATTTTGGTTTTACAATTCAATATCGATTTCGAAATAATATGTTTTTCAATTCCGAAGTTGGAAACTAAAATGTTTAAGTCTCTGCTTAAGGCTTAAGTGGAACGGGCCGCGAAATGGGAATAAGAAGATACATTTTTGAAAGAAGATACATTTTCTTTAAAATGTTTATATTTTTCTTATTTGTGGAAAATTTTCACAGTGTCCATAGAATGACTATAGATTTTTCGTTTATTAGAGCCGCGATCGATTAATTCCATTCTTAAAATTTTTATACAAAAACAGCAACAATTACCTCTTATTCCATTTTAAAGCTAATTTTGTTTTTTTCTAAAGCCCCAACGCTGTTCATTGTTGAACAAAAGAATATGTTTTATTAATCAAAGCAAAATTATGAAATTTATGAAAATCTACCGGCTCAAAGGACAATTGCTTGGTGTTCAAAAACTAAACCGCTTTTGTAACTTATTTAGGCAATAGCTCCAAGACAAACGTTTCTCAGCATATTTCCTACTCTTGATTATATCAATTTCAATGATAATATATTGTATATAAATCCTTTAGCTTGACGGATTAAGTTTCTCTGCAGCTTCAGCTTCAGCTTCATCAAATTCTTACTTGCCACTAAATTCCACTTAATGATGGCAATTTTTTTTAGGCCCTTATAGGCATATAACCCCCACCAACGTTTGCCAGCAGAGCACCCTTTTCAAAACAGTTTATTTTCCCACTCATATTCGTGCCCGTAAAAGGTGAGTGAATGAAGTCTTTTGTTGGTAATTTTCTAATATTATTTACTTTCTTCATCTCTGCATTAGGGAATAAAATAAGAGTCCCACTATTAAGGGCAAATGAATGGATTAGGCTGCCATAACAACTGTATAAATATTATACTACTTATGAATTGTTGTCATTATTCTCTGCTTTAGTAGTTGTAATAATATTCGCACATTATTTATACATCTACAAGCACTTGAATCACACGCACACAGGCGCACCGAAACTTAAATGTCGACTGTTATCGCAGCTAAAGCATCATGATACATTGTGACGCATATAGAAGAGGCCTTCCTACTTCGTTATTATCCTTTTGGCATCCTCTTGTTTTGAGTATTTCATTTCATTTCATTTGATTTCATTACATTCGCTCACTGACTGACTCACTCCTTCACCGCCGGTGTGCCTCTAGAAACTCCCTACCAGTACAAAACACAAAGACAACAAAGTATCTGCTGGACCATTAATCAGTCGGTCACAATATTTTTCCGGTTTTATTGTTGCTGTACAACAGCAGACCAAACAAAAGCCTTTCTATTTATGTATATAAAATATGTATGTAATCGTATAAATTTTGCAAAAAGCTTTTGTTTTCGCTCAACATTTTGTTCATGCAGTTAAAAGTACCACAAAATCCTCATGTAGTTTCCAGTACACACGAACACACCCAAACACACACACACACACACACGCACACCCACGCGCGCTTACACATTTACAGTCACTCGTATGTGCAAACAAAGTCATTCATTAAGGCTTTTGCTTTCACTCATGCAAACAAAACACACACGCAGAACGAGGAGCCCAACGACTCACATCCAGCCATAAATTAATGTTTTTGCATTGTTGAGATCATAAATAATTGACGACAATTTAGCACTTTCAATATCTTGTAAAAAAAAAGAAAAAATGTTTCTTTTTTATTCATTTAATTTAATGTTTTATCAAAGTAAATTTTTGCATTCGCACTTGCACATGGTCGTGTGTCAATCCGTTACACGCGTGTGTGTGTGTGTGTGAATGAATGAGGAGCGTGTGTGTGTGTGTGTGTGTATGTGTGTGTGTGTGCATTATGCTTGTATTTATTTTAATCGTTGATGGCACAGAAGTGGCGCACATGTCTCAAGCACGTCGTCTTTCAAGACGTTGAGAAAAACTGTGTCAGATCATTATGGATTTTTAAAAAAGACTGGTTGACGATGTAAATTACACTCGTTTAAGCCAACACGTTTTATTCTCCTGTTTTTTTTTTTTTTGCAATTTTGCAACGACACAAAGATAAGTTACAAAAAGCAAAAGCAGAAAGGAAAGTGTATAAAAATTATTGTATTTGTTAGACAAAGTCTTATGGCGGCTATAAAAAGTAAAAAAAATATTATTGTATTTTTATCATCAAACAAAAGACAAAACAACCGACTAATTTGCTGTTTAAAATGACTTAATGTTGGAGAAATTTGTTGTGAGGAAAATATGAGGCATGCAGAAATGCCAAACTGTTCATGCTGAGTTTCGCAAGACAACTTTAAGGGTTTAATAAGGCTTAATTAGCTAAATATAGTGTAATTGAGCAAATCTCCTAGTGAGTCACTTGCACGCTGGGCAAAAGTTGTGGCCAGCGTTACAAACCTGAATGCTTTTAAATCAATTGAGTGGCTCGAGGGCTGAATTGGTAGAGACTATTCGACCCAGAGTTTGGAGGTGTTGGGTTTGAGTCCCAACAGAGACTCTGGTAACAAAAGGCAACAAACAAATACCATAAATTAAATAACTGCATTCAATACTACCAACCCCGGCAATAGCAAACAATAAACAAAATATCTTTACCTCAACTAGAAACATTCAATAGCCCAGCAAACAAATCTATAGAAATTCAGCATAGAACAAACAAAAACGCAATGTTAAGTTAATTGATGGTCGACTGTGCAAGGAGATCGAGATCAGTTGACATGCCTTAATCTAGTTCTGCATTAAGGTGCTACTTAAAGAAGCGCTAAGTGGCCACATGGGTGCTGCTAAACAGTCGTAAACTACCCAACAGTTTGTAGAACAAAACTTTTCATGTAACATTTTATGAAATGAAAATTTACTGTTCAAATTTTATTGCAAGCGAAACTTTCTTATATTTTCATAAGATTTTTTTTTTCTTATTAAAAAAAAAAACTTCCTCCAAAATTTTTAGGAATATTTGATCAAACTTATACCAGCGGTAACACAGTGGGACCTAAGATTCACTAAATACAGATTTTGTAGGGAAAATAGAAATCTGTGGCATCTAAACCTTTAAATTTCAAACTCTAAGCAGCGAACAAAAAATGTCGATTTTGTTGCACCACCCCAAACGAAAACTCTATTAAAAATTAATGAGTTGAAATGTTTTGCTGTTTCTACTTCGGCATTTTAGGTAATTAGTTTCAACATGACGATGTCATTGGACGTTTGGCAACTAATCCATCACTGTCGCTTAGTGTTGAGCTAATTCGTAAGATTCACTAGAGAAGCTAATTTTCTAAAGGTCCTTAAAACGAACAACATGACTGTGCATGTATGTACAATATTGCCAAATTAAAAAAATTAAAAAAATACTTCGATCATTTCATTTGTATTAGGATTTAGTGTTACCAAATTTTTTTTTGTATTAAATCTATATAATTATTACTCAAATGGTTTCATCAGTTTTTATTAAAGAAATACTCTTAATAAATGTATTTTTGTCACTACCAACTATTTATGGACAAGATAATAAACGAGTCGTTACTTGATCGCTTCCCAGTCATGTGGATTGTAAATAGTATTGTATGATATTGCAAAGCATGTTTTTAGACAAGTGCAACACGCTGGGACTGCAATAACTGCAGCTTTTGAATTTATAGATTTTGCACTTCGTTTGACTCTATTCTCTTGTTGTTTTATGTTAAATTGACTGAATGGTTTACAAGATATTTCTGTTACTCACACCTTTATTTATGGTTCGCCGTGTAAAAGTTTATGTTTATCATTTTTACAAACACTAAAACACTTAAAATAAGTATTTCAATTAAAATTTTAATTTAAAACAAAATTTTAATATAACAACAACAACAACAACAACAACATTAAGTACAAATAAACATTTTCAATGATCAGCTCAACGGAAAAAAAGATTAAAAATAAAACTGACTTAGAACCTAAAAGCGAGATATTCAATGTGTTTTTTTTTTTTTAAACACCAGTTCAAATTAATTGGGCAATAAACAGTTCATTTATTTTAATAATAGGCTTAAAGCAAAAATTTATTGTTTTTTAAAAACGTCATAATTATTCTTAATTTACTCTGATACTAAATGTGGGGAGAAACAGGAAAGTGAGAATAATCTGATAATTTATGGCCATAAAAATGTTGTCCTACTTTAAGAGCCACAAAATAATTGGTAAAGAATTTGTTTTCTTTTCTTATTATTTAGATAAAATGTTTTTCTACTTAAGCGTGATTTTTCACACGATTATATTGTGGTATAGACTTTAAAGTCGTACGATCCAACACAACTTTTACACTTGAAGGAAAATGTCTAAGCGGGCTGCCTGTGGCAGGATACAACAGGCTGAATTTGAATTATAAAAATTAATTCACGCCTACGATAAAAAAAACATTACATTTTTACATATAGGAAAATGGCAGATTTACTGGTTCTTTGGTCCACATCAAGTCCATAGATTTTGAATTGTTTGCGGCCAAAGTGTAAATTTTTAATTTTGTAGATTTTTTTATTACCAACTTCTTAAAATGAAGAACACAAAAGGATTTTGTTCGAGGTGTCCAGTTTTTTTTTTTTTTACATTAAGTCTGGCGGTTACAGCTCGATCAGAAGTTTTATTAACTTTTAAAGTCCCAGAGTCGGGCACAAATTTAGCCCAGTTTCTACAAACGGGAGGCCACAGCATCACACCCATTGGTCACAAAACTTTTACCCTTCATTACGACAGTCCTGTTTTTTATGGTTTTCGAAATCTGCTAGAGTTTGTAATAGATTAAGGAAAATTCAAGTATTTTTTCTTTAATCTCAGGATTATTGCAGCAAAACGAATATATAACTGAGTCTGTGTCCAAACAAATTCTTTATAAGAAACTTAATCCCATAAAATTTACTCCCAATTTTGCCACATTCACATTTTCCTTAAAACATCAATTCAGAATCTTTGCAAGCGAAAGTCTCAATTTAATTAAAATAATTTCTATGGAAAAACTTAAACTTATTTGTCCATAAAATCTATTAAAATTAATTATTGCAGATATAAAATTTTGTTGTAGTTTCTTTGTTTTATCTTGGTTGTTGTAAAAAAAAGAAATTAAAGAAACTAGATTTTCATGCAATATTTTAGAAAAACTTTTTTTTAATATTAATTGTTTTATAACAAAATAAATAATCTTAACAAGTTTGTGTGTGTGTGTATGTGTGAATGTATGTTTAAGAAATTGTTGTTTTACTGATGAAGAAGCAGCATGAACAGGAACACTGTATCACGAAATGATTTTGGCCTCAAATTGTTAAAGGAGACTCAAGCAGAAGCCTGTGTCTGTGTGTGTTTGTATGTTAAAGAATTATATTGTTTTTAAATTTTATATTAAGTCGTTTTCCTTAAATTAAAATAGTAAATCAATTTTCTTTTATTAGACTGAAAAATCTTAAGCAAAACAAAAATATATTTTATTAGGCTCGATTATCCGTAATACGATTAAGCCGCAACGACGATTGTTTGGCAAGAAAATTAATTTCCTTTCTTTTCTTTTAGTACTCGTATCCGGTTTTACTGGCATACAATTTTCTATTGCTTTTGAACAAACAAATGCAACGCTGCGTGTATAACAAACGAAACTAGTTTATTTTAGAGACTTTAAAAGTCAGTACTCTGTTATCATCGAAAATCGGTTATAGAATAAGATCCTGGTATCAGTCTTTAAGGTTAGTCGAGATCTTACTGTAACTCTTAAATTAAATACAAATAATTAACATTAAAAAAGACCTGTTTAAAATTAGTTGAATTCTGTGTTTTTTTTCTGGACACTTTAAGTCGAAAATTTCCCCATAAAAGAATATGTGTTTCAACTTTTCACTTTGAAAATTAATTTACAACTTTTCAAATGAAAATTTTTATAGAACCTCTTCACCTCAAATTTATTTTCAAGAAGAATTGCTGAGTTCGGTTTGACCTTCTTTGCTGGTCGTTTTAATCATGTCCTCATTTAATTTGTTCCCATTGTTTTTGATGCTTTTTGTATCAAACTTTGTTTGCCAGCTTTCAGTGGGTGCGTGTGTGTGTGTGGGTGTGTGTTTGTGTAAATGTTTTAACAAAAAACTTTGTTCATTGTATTAAATGGGCTTCATTTTATTTGCTGAAGTTGAAAACAATTTGTAAAAGGTAAATTTTTGCATACTTTGTTCTCTCTTTCAGTTTGTTTCTTGTTTTGTTCATTTTTTTTTTTTTTTTGCTGTTCCAAATCTATTTTCCAGCCCTCCCTCCCGTTCATGTTAATTGAAGCCGATTTCATGTGTGTTTGTATGTGTTGAGCTAAAAGCAAAACTTCTGCAAATAAAAGGTTAAGCCCTTGTTTCATTAGTTTAGTTTTTGTTCTCCGATTATTTGATGTTAACAAGTTTGTTTAGAATTTATGCTGAAACTTTTGTTAATTAAAGGTCAATGTTTTGTGAATATTTAATTAGTTCTTAAATTATAAGTTTTAACAGAAACAATTTCGTTAATTCGGCGAAAAAGATATATTTTCATTAAAAAAAAAAATTTATAATAAAAGGCCGTAATTTCAGAAAATGACAGACTGTCACGTCACGTTCATGAATGAAAAATCAGAAGAAAACAACGTACGGATTTCAGTATATTCTTCTTCTAAGATTGACATTAGTGTTATCAGCTTAAACTTCTATCAAGACAAACTGTCACGTCACGTTCATGAATAAAAATTCGGAAAAAAGGTAGAATTTTTTTTAAGCCGAAGATTTTTGTTGCAGTAAATTGTTCTTCGAAGAATGGCAGCTTAAACTTCTATCAAGACAAACTGTCACGTCACGTTTACAAATAAAAATTTGGAAAAAATATAGAAATTTTTTGTAAGCCGAGGATTTTTGTTGCAGTAAATTGTTCTTCTAAGATTGGCATTAGTGTTATCAGCTTCAACTTGTATCAAGACAAACTGTCACGACACGTTCATGAATAAAAATTCGGGAAAAAGGTAAAAAAAACTCATAAGCCGAGGATTTTTCTTCTAATTTATTAAACAACATTTCGTATAAAAATAATAGTTGCAAAATTAAGAACAGCTTAACTTGAACTGAGAGTCACAATATCCGCTCGATTGAAAAAATTATGCCATAAAATGTTAAAAAATATATCGGTCCACAAATTGCAACCTAGTGGGGTTGTGTTGTTGTCTTCGTAATTTTCTTTTGGGGCAAAACGTGTAAATTGTACTTTTAAAAATTTCTTTAACATATTTTTTGTTTGTTGCTCTGGCAGTCGTTGGCTTTTTAAGGTTTTTAAGTGTAATTTTAATTCTGTTTTTTTGCTTGCAAATTTATAGACTTCTCTTCATTTGTATGTGTGTGCAGCTGCCAAAAGAGCAACAAAACGGGGACTTTTTAGCAAAACACACACACACACACACACACACAAACACACATACACACACAAATGCTGCACACTTTGCTGGCACCATCACATGAAGTGCATATAAAAATTTATTTTCCTTCTATTTGCTTCAACTGTAGGAAATACAACAATAAAAACAAATAGCAATAATAACAAAACTCCATAAACAAATGCAAGTGCAGTTGAAAGCAGAAAAACAAAAGAAAAGAAAACAAAAAAAATTTAAAGGAACTAAAACGGAAACTACAAGAAGAAAACAAAACGATTTTTGGCATTAAAGAACAATTGCAGCACGTTTTGTAAAATATAGCAGAGAAAAAACTGGCAACAACAAAAATAGTTTATCAACTTACAGAGAACGAAGCAAACACACACACGCACACACGCACACACACACACTGACTGGCACAAACATACATACATGCATACACAAGAAGCGCCGTACAACGTGAATATAACACGAAAATAATGCCTACGAGGGAAGAGCGTAAAGTTTATAAAAGAAGAAAACATTACAAATTGAAAAACTACAAGAAAATGTTTGTGCAGGACTTTTTAAGCTTAAAGAAAAGCGAAGTGGGAGCAGTTATTTACTATTCTATGAAGAAACAATTCGATATTAGTAGATTATTGGGGAAAAACAGGGACACCGATTTCTTGTGGTATATTTAACATGACTGCTTACCACAGCTATTTGGTGTGGTTTTTAACCACAGTGTGGTAAACATTTTGCTGCTGCAGTGTTGTCAGTACTAGTACTTTAACCAGATCTACTTAATTACCCAGATCTACTAAGATATTTACTACCAAGCATTTTTATAACCTTTTTAAAAACCCCTTCGTTTCGAAAAGAATTGCCATTTGTTCGTGCACATGTTTACGTTCTTGGTTCCAATAATGCACAAATTCCCAATTTTAATTAAAAAAAAAAAAATATATCTACCAGCATCAACAAAAATAATATATAAAAAAATGTTCAACCAAACACAGGCCTTCCAGCCCAAGCACGCATTCAATACAAAGGACACACCTCTGCTTAAGCAAACAAACACATGCACTTACTTGCCACATACATACCTACTACATACATACATACACTTACTTATACAGAGCTTACAGAGCAATATGTCTACTCGGGCCAAGAGACTAAAAAGCGCACATCTTGAAACTCGCAAAATAACAACAATTGCACAAACAGACAGAAGAGTGAACAGAAATAAAAATGAAATAAAGATACATTTTTTTTGGTTTCTTCTGTTTTTTTTTTGGTAAAAACAGAATAAAAACTAAATTAAAATTGAATGTCTTTCATTCTGTTTCCCAAGAACAAAATAAAATTAAAGTTTGTATTGGCAAAAAAAATAAATTCATTATTGAAAATGAGTTTCAACTGCTGCAACGTGCACATGCATGCACAAACATGCACGCATCTCAACAAAAGCATAATAATTGTGTTTGTTTGTTTAAGCAGGGAAATGGTTAAATCTTCACACAACCATAAAAGATGGGCCAGTTTAGGAAACACTGAATAACTTTTTAAAACTTTCTGCCAGTAAAAAATAAAGAAACAAAAACAAAAAGCAAGTCAAACAATTTGATAATCTTCTCCAACAAATCTTTTATCAACACAAATCACAGACAGCTGCTGCAAAATGCAGTTAAAGTTTCTTCACACAACTTCTGCAGAAAATCTAAAAATAATAACTTAATTTATAAAAAGAACTCGCACAAATGCAGAGACAAGTGGCCAGCAAAGTTGCATGAAAGGAACACATTCTGAACAAAAAAGGTTTGTTTTTCTTACAACTTCCGATAATACGAAATTAAAAGACATGATGTGACTGTAAACAGTCTGGGCTGCGGGGACCTTAAGACGAGGCGGAGCTGCCTCACATGTCGAAAGAAGTTCTTGCGAAGAAGAAGAGCGGAAAATTAACAGCAATTTCAAAGTGAAAGTGAAAAAATTTAATTATATTTTCCAAACAGCCAGCAGGGAGGGGAAGTAAAATGATATAAAAAGCGATGCAGCTCAGATATATAACTAATTTTTTTTACCGGGCTTCACCTGCCAGCAGTTGCAGTTATTTTATAAGTCACCCAAATCGATTGATACGGTTTCAAAAGCATCTTTTGCAAGACTCTGTTGTTCAGCAAAAGCAATTGTGTGCCGGCGCCGAAATTCGGTTGCCATGTAAATTTAACAAGTTTTCTTATCAAATTATTATTAAAAACTTTGTTTAAACAGAATCAATAGGTTTTAGTTTGAAAGGTGAAACAATAGCAACACAAACAGTTTAAAAATGTTAAATCAATACGATGGCAACTTAGTTTTTCCATGTTGTTGCGCAGTCACTTTGCGGCTCTGAGGAGTAAAAGCAGGAGTTTTCGGTAGTCCTTGTGGTTAGGCGCTGCTACCTAGAAGGAGGAATGCCGGAGTACAGTGTTGCTCAAGACTCCACTATGCCGGCGGGGTGTTTTGTTCATAAAACATCTTCGGCTGCTTTGGGCTAAAATGAAATCATTATAAAAAAGCTGACGCTGGGCGTGCCAATGATGATGTGGTTCGATGTGGCGCTGTCTAGAGGCAAATGACTGCTTTGCTGACAAATCAATTGGCTTAAAGTTTGGAGCGAAGTGATTACGAACTGATGGCCTCAACGGAGTTCAGTCTAAAAGTCTGACATGTTCCCCTTCAGGTGCAGCCCTCCCGGCTGGCATCGACCAGAATCGAAATTCTCTTCTGCTGTTCAGCTTAAAACAATTACAATTCTTCAGCTAAAACTAATAAGAGACAGTCTTAGTTTTAAAATTTCCAGGAAAGGTATTTAAGCGAATAAAACAAAAATCATCACTAAGAACATTCGTCCACTTATAAAATAATATTTTTGCTGCTCCCTTCAAAATTGCTGTTAGAACAAAATTTAATTATTGTATGTAAATAAAAACAGTTACTTTAGAAAATATCATATTTGCCCAAAATGTATCCAATCAATCACAGCAGATGTATCTCATTCGATTACGAAAAATTCAATTTATTCATTTTAACAAAATTAGCAATTTAAAGGAAGGAATGTGTTTGTATGTATGTTTGTGCATGTGAGGCAAGCAGCAAACAGTGTTAACTTAAGCCGAGGCTTTGCTGCATAGCAAGTGTAAAAATTTCATATACATGTAAATTATTGCACAAATAACCCTTAGCGTATGCCTTTTCTTTTTTAACAGGCCACGAGACCGGAAAGGACATGTTAAACAATATCCTTGTTACCGAAAAATAAAAGCCCAAAAGATATAGCAAAAAGTAAATTGTACCAAAAGACATACGAGTACATAATACGAGTATTGAGTCTGTGCCACAAACGTTACTTTTCCCACATGTTAAAAGAGAAACCAAGAAGGAGACATACATACATACATGTGGATATAATAAAAATTGATGTATGTGTTCTGTATTGAAATACACAACTGACATTTAAGTGCCTTGTTAACACACATTTTTGCCTTCAAGGGTCCTTTTTATGTATTTTGTTGCTGCTGCTGCTGCTGCTGAAAATTGAGAGTAAAACAATTTAGGGGTTTTACGTGTATTGTTGCAAGCTGTTCTGTATTCCTTCGTTTTCCAGCGGCTGTGCAGCCTGGCTGACTGACTGGGTGACTGGTTACAAGGTACGAGTACGAATATAAATTTATGCATGTCTTAAATTTTTACATAATTTTCAAATTTCTCTGTATCGTTTTTAATAAAAATTTCAAACATTTGCATACGATTAAATATAGACAGAACAACGACTCTAACATGTGCTGCTAGTCAAGTCCTTTTAACATTTCTTGTGTTCATTTGCAATTTTATCTACTTACTTGTATAAAAGTATCAGAAACCGGAGAAAAAAATATAGTGTTCATTAAGTACAATCTTAAGAGTGGTAGCAAAAACAAAAAAAATTGCAACATTCTTGTGGCACTTTACGGTTGCTCAATTCTGCAGGAACTCAACTGAAATGCCAGAATTTCTAATTTAATTAAGAAAGAAATATTTTTAATTAATAAGAAAACTAAATAACTCAATGATTTTCAAAACGAAAATAAACTGAAAAACTCAACACATACATCTATATATTTCCATATATGAACGTGTCTGCTGGCCCTTCAGGGGGAAAAGTTATTGAGGCTTTACTTTTCTATACGAGTTGATTAAACCAAAAGAGCAAAAGAGTTAAAATCCTTTCAAACAAACTAAAATGTCAAAAATATATTGTAGTATTAATCGCTGCAGCACAACTAGAGTTGATAAATTTAAGATCAGTCCCTCAGTTGCACCCAGTCACGAACTTTTTCACTATATTGAAAAAGACGACATTAATTTCGTGTGGCGCCCAGAATATTTTTGAACGGTTGTTATTTTTTTTAAGAAAATTTTCTTCCAGCCTCGTTCGACACAAGATATTTCAAAACAAGAAGGTTTTGTTTTTTGATTATTAATTTTAATATAGTGAATTGAATCCAAGTGATTAAATGTCCTGAGGTCCTCTTCCTCCTCCTCCTCCTCCTTCTCACTTAAGCCCCGCTTTAATGTAAGTGATTAAGGAAATGTCTTTGCTTTTATTTAATATTAAGGAAATTGCGACCAGAAAGTTTGGCTCTTTAAGATAGAACTGGAAATTCCATAGGCACCACTTAGGGCCTGTCCCATGATGTCGAACGTTTGCATTCGCCAACATACTTATAAGTAAATAAAATAATAGTTTTGTTGTTGTTAGAAATTTACAAATTATTTTAAATATTTTATATCGCCAAAAACCACTTACATTTAGGTTTTTATTTTATATATATACAGTACAACAAAAACCTACTTCAAAGTCAAATGTCAAGGACATGTTTTGCAAAATTTTATGCAAAATTATAAATATGCAACAAACATCCTGGCAACCTGTTGGTTGAAGCGGCAAAACAAGTAAAATAAAAATCCAATAAATATGACTGCAATTGGAAGACAGACACCAATGTTGTTTCTCGAACTACATACAAAAACAACAACAATTGCCTCCAAGAATTGCCAGGAGTGGGGATATTTTACGGCTGGGTGGCAACAACAACAACGCTTAGGAAATGCAAATAATCACAGAACCGAACTGAAATGCAGGAAAAAACAAATATTAAGGAATGACAAAAACTTACGATTGGTCTAGAAAGTAAAATGTGGATCACAAAACATATGACCAATACTATACAAACAGCCACGCACACTCACGCACACACATACATACATACATACGTGTGAATAAGCGACCATTTAGTCCAGCCAACAATAGCAGCAAAGACGACGTACGAATGCAATCACATGAAATGTAAATCAGACAGGCATTACAAACAGATAAGTGGTTTCCATTGCTGGGCATATCATTAATATAACACGTTTGGAAGCACTACAAAACGCAATCAACTCCCGGAATTTTGTCATCCAAGTGTGTCCTTGATCGGGTCTCCTTTGTTAAATATATTTTCTTGGCTTTGTTATGAATCAGTCTTCCACAGGGATGCTCAAAGTAATTGTTGAGAAATGGCTTGAACATTATTTGTGCAACTTATTTTACCACATGCAACCACACACACGCAAACAAAAGCACACACACACACACATACACACATACACACACACCCACATTTACATACAAGAACAAACTTGCAGCAGACCGCCATAGAATTCTGTAGAATATTTAAATTTATATCTTTTAAAGAAAATACAATATTTTTATAGTAAAAATATTTTATAGTTTTTTAATTTTTCTTTACGAAACAAAATCCTTTCCAGATTATAGTTTTATTTTTTGCAACAATTTCAATAAAAATTTGTTTAACGTTATTATTTTTAATTCAAGTTTTCCAAAATTAAATGAAATATAAAAATTATTTTTATTAACTAGATAATTAAGTGTTTAAGAACAATATGGTTTCGGCTTAAATTTCCCAGAAAAAGAAATTATTTGCTAATGGGGCAATTCTTGCACATAATTTTTAATTGTGAAATATTTTCTATAAACAATTTTCTATTGAAAAATATTTTTATAGAAAAATTTTCTATAAAAAGGAATATTTTTGTCACAAGCCTTCTTTTCTCTAGTGCATTTTGCAACAAGAATAGAAAACTTTTTGTAACAAATTTCTCGTGAAAAAACTACTTTCTATTGAGGATAAATATTCTCTAGAAAATTTCAATAATAAAATTTCCCAGCAGAAGATAAAAGTTTCATACCAAACGCGTAAAAAAAGGCATCTTCCATCGATATAAAATCGAATCGAATTTAATTTCACTTTTTGTATCAAAGAAAAAGAAAAAACTCTATCAAAATTTACAAGTTTAATTTTTGAATGGAGAAAATATCGCTTTTATTCTGCTGTTTTAAGTTGTGGGCCAAACGCTTTACTCGGCCACCCCTTCCTCGATAGCGTTCGTTTCAATGCTTTAAGTTTGTTTTAAATGACTGTAATATTTTATATACATGTCCTGGTGCGATTACAAATGTTTAAAACTTTTTTCTTTCCTCTAGCACTTAATATGTTGACACAAGGGAATCAGATTGTTTTTCTCTCTTTTATTTAATTTTATTTCGGTTGCAAACACATGTACACACACACACACACAGCGACACACACACAAACACACACACAGACACACACACACAGAGACACACACACACACACCAACAAATTGGTTGGTTACAACAAAATTAATGTGAATTCGAATAATCGTAAAAGTTGTTCTTTTCTGGTTTTTTAGCTGGTGGTTTCTGCCGTATGAAGCTGTAATGTGTTGTAACATCAGGGTGTGAACCGCAAAACGCACAAATCCATAAAAAAAGAAAAGAAAAGGCAAGAAAGAAATTATTCGGTGCAACTTAAAACTCAAAGCCAGAAAGGATTAGAAAATACGTTAAGGCAAACAGATTTGTATCAATTTTGTTCACCTTCGTCCGAATGGGTCTAGATGTACGAATGCGGTCCAACCTAAGCAAAGGACGAAAACCTGTGTCAGCGAAGTTTGTTCCAAAATAACTGAACTTTGACCAAAAATCCATCGCTTGCTGGTAAAATTCTGGTTAAAACAGCAACGCAATCCTGCCTCATCCAACGTGTTCATCAGCTCTCAAGGACGTATCAATAAATGCACATCAGAACTGCTGCGAGGATTGGAAACAACGCTGGCCTACATGTATTATTTTGGAAGCGCACTACCTTGATCAATTGATTGTTTTGAGGTGGAAATTGAGAACATGTTTTTTCCACTTCTCTTTTAATTACCTGTCATTTTTTAAAGTTTTCCTCTATAAAGTTTTTCATTAAACATTTTTGGTCGCTACTGGTTACTCGTACAATTTATTTAAGCCGAATTTAGATGGAAAAATAAACTTATATTTAACAACTATCACTGCAAGTGCTGTTTATAAACATTAATATTTAAAACAACTTATTAAAAAAAAAGGACGAAAAAAACTCTCTTACTTTTTTACCCGTCAAGTTTTCTTTTTTTTTTTGTATGCGCGCAATAAAATTCAGCAACTTGCAAGTTGTTCAAGTTAATTGTTTATAAAATTCCACTTGTTGTTGTTTTTTTCTTTCTTTTTTTTTGTGGAGAAGAAGAGAAACTACAACTGCAAATTGAGCTGCTTGAAAGTTGTTACAGAATAATGAATAAACGGAAGAGTAAAAATGGTGAATTTTTTCCATAAGGAATTTTAAATGAATTATTTTAACAAGATTAATTCAAAAACAATTGAAGAAGAACCATCAAAAACGACTCAAAATTCTTGTTGTAAAAATAAGGCAAATAAATTAGAACTAATTTCTTTGTACTGCTTTTGCTGGCATTGAAACATTTTCGAGCTCTGTTTTAAAGCCTCCTTCCTGCGCATTAATCGCTATCAAAATTTTAAAATATTTTTATATTGTATATTTTTCCTTATTATTATTTTAAACTAATTGAAAAAGAGGTGCAATTTGTTGCATAATAAGTCTGTACTTCTATTTATTAATTAGTCTGATTTCTGCTGCACAGAAAGAGAAAACAGTTTCAACCAGCATCAAAATATCGAAAACTAATACCAAGTATTTATAATGGAACAAACGTCAGCTGAAGTTCAATTAATTTAAATGAGTAATTTTTATTGTTTTATTTATTTATTTAAGATAATGTGGCCACAATTTCAGTAAAATATTTCGCCACTTTAAATGTTGGGGTTTCTCTGTTTTGGCCGCACAAAGTTGAAAGTCATTTTGTTGTTTGACTTTGTGCAACAAAAGATTAATGATGGCAAAAATTGTTGCACACCAGCGAACTGAAAAGAAACAGACAAAGAGGCAAAAAGTACGCCAAGAAAAGAAAAACAAACAAAAAACGTAACACAACCATAAACAAAATGTTGTTTGGTGTAAAGTTGTAAACTATTTAATGTGGAGAAGACATCAAGCTGTGAATGGTTTTCTGCTACTTTTACTTCTGCTTACTTTTTGTTTGAACGTTTGAGGGACGTGGGAGGAAGGGAGGGAGGGAGGGAGGATACACTCAAGTAGAAACAGCCAGAGCAAATTCAAGTTTATGAGTTTACAATCCAATGGTCAATAGTAGAAATATATTCCTCGAATACTTGCGTTGCTTTATTCTCCATTATAAATTGAGTTGAGGGTTTTTACTTTATTTTTCAATTTATTTTTATTTATTTAAAATAAATTGTTCAAGATATTCTTCAGCGGTTGTTCTATAAAATACTCCAGTATCATAAATAAGTAGAAACGCAAAGACTTCAGCAGCTGGAGTTCAAGTGAATGTTACAAGAATCTCTCTGAATTGAAGTTTTAACAATTTTTTCTTAAACAGCCAAATGTTTGTCAAAGTTGTTAAGATTCAAAAATCTATTACAAACTAATTTTAAAGAAAACTGCTGGTTTTCATCTGATTTCCCGTGTAAAAAAAAAGTTATAAATTGTCACATATTGTTGTTGTTGTTTTTAACATAAATTCAGAGCTGAAAGTATTCAAACATTTGCAGCCATAGCAAATGTAAAGAAGGCATCACCTGTCATAAGAACTCTGAACTTTTTGTTTTATTGAGAGTAAATTAATAATTAAGACATCAACTGTCATGAATTCGACTTGATTGTCAAATACTTGTAGTTGTGTCGCCGACAGCTTTAGCAGCCAGAGTTTAAACGCTACTCCATAAATCTTAAATGAGAAAGATGTTGATTTTTGTGATGACTGTAATATCGGACGACCTATTATGAGTGTTCGGCTTGTTGGACTTAAAATCCAAGCCTGAGCAGTTGACCGCCCACTCCAACCGACTCGATTGTTATGTGTTAATTTTTCTCGCAAGCCCATGTTGAAAGGAAATTTATGTATTTAATTGCTTTTGCAAATAAATTTGCATTACATTTACATACATACAATAAATAGATTCAAGTGCGTGCAGGACTATAGTATATTCTGCTGAGAACGTTTTGCATCCGACTTGTTTGTTATATTTTAATTTTGGAACTTCAGAACTGCCAACACAAATGTTTTTCTTTTTCACGTTCTTTCCTTCTAATCTTTTTTGTTTCACAAAATCTACCGGTTGAATGAAATTTTATTTTATTTATATCGATTAAATTTGCCAATTGTTTGTTCGCGTGAGTTTTTGTTTTTTCTTTAATATTTTTATTTTAGATTATTTTCATAAAGTGCAATTCAATTTTTCAAGCGAATGGACAAATGCGATTATTTACATTTTAATAACACAAAAAATAAATTCAATTGGAGCGAAAGCAAAAGAAAACACAAACCAGCAGCATCAATTCAAATCCCATCATGTGCCACTTTCAGAGCAACTCCTTTAGCTGTAATGCTTATGAAAATTTCTACGAATTAATGGTTTATCGTTCGAAAGACCAACAAAAACAGAAACAAAAACAGAATTGTGGAATGAGATTCATGCGATGGATGGATGGATGGATGGATGGATGAATATCTGTGCGTGTGTTTCCGCCAACAATTCAATAAAAGATGTGAAAATGATCCGTTCGGATGATAAACCGTGTGCTGCGCTGCCATCATGATGCAAAAAAGCATTTGATTGAAAGTAAAACAGTTCAAGTCTGAGTGCTGCTGCTGAGGTGGTTCGTTCGCTCCGTTCCCTTCGTTCGGCTTCATTCGGTTTGGCTGGGCTTGCATTTATGGCAGTTGGCAAATTATTTCAGTCATCATCATTAAGCAGTTGGTTGGCAACTTAACAGAAAAATTGCAATTGTTTTAATATTGCAAACAAACAGCTCATAGTGATAAAGTTGGTTTTTTGTGCTGCCAACGTTATTGCTTGAAAGCCACAAATATCGTTCGAAGAGCAGGGAATTGGCAGCACACATTTACATACATACATACATACACATGTATGTACATGCAAAAATTCACAGATATTCATTTGAATGTTGGGAAAAGGATTTAAAAAGGCTAATGAAAAATATGTATGCGCCAGAGCTGGGCATACATAATGCAAATGAAAATCCTACAAAAGATTAAGATTTTTAAAAGCAATTGGCCATTTGTTTAACTGGAAATTTATATGCATGAAAGGTTTCTTGGTTGGGCCAAAAAATAAAAAAACTTGATTATTTCAGCATTTAAAGATGATGTTTCCATAAATTATAGCATATGAAGACTTAAGAAATTAATGTTGGAGTATCAGTTGGCCCGTAAACATTCACATACATGGTGCATCTATATATATAATTTTAACAAAATGAACCTATTCAATGCAAGTGCAGAAAATTGTCGTGTTTAACAATATTCCCACTACAGTTTTGCTTTATGAAATAAAAATTAGAAAATATCTAAACTATTTCACCATTAAAGTTTTTTTCGAATCTATTTTAGTTATAAAATAATACATAAATGCAAACTTGGCAGTTAAATAAAGCAAAAATAATTGCATTCAGTCTGAGACCATAAAAAATCTCTACAATGGCCCGGTAACCGGCGAAAAAAATCGAGATAATTTCTTCCATACAAATTTTCCGCCAACAAATTTTTGCCCCAAACATTTTCCTTTTTATTTATTTAATTATAAATTTATTTATTTTATAGAAATTTTTGGGTCAAAAACAGAATCATTGCATTAAAACTTTTTCGTCGAAAAAAAAAATTATTTTATAAAAAATTATTTTGTTAATAAACATAATTTTTTTTAAATATTTTTCTAAAGAAAATAATTTTTGAAATATTTTTCTAAAGAAAATAATTTTTTTAATATTTTTCTGAAGAAAATAATTTTGTTATCAAAAACTTTTTTACCATATATATTTCTTCAAAAAATAATCATTTAATTTAAATACAATATTTCTCTAAACGAAAAATAGCCAAAAAAAATTTTTAAATTATCTTTAAAATTGGCACAAAAAAGGAATTCCTAATGAAAATGTTGCACCAACAAAAAAAAAAAAATGTAACAAAAAATTTTTATTAAAAATAAATAAAAATGTTTGGCAAAAAAATAAAGAAACATTCCATAAATAAATGCCGGCTGAAAATTTTATTTTACATAAAATTTTGACAAAGTTTTATAAAAAATATATACAGCTAATTTTTGGGAGTTTTCCAGCTGTCTATATGCCGACATTTCGTAGTTGCCTAATAACCACTTCATATAAATATTTTTTTAAAATTGTACAGATTTAATTAGAGGAAATTAGAATCTATCGCAAAAAAAATTGTTTAAGAAAGTTCTCAATAAAAAAAGAAATTTGTGTGAAAATTTCGTTCAAATCAATTATATATCTAAACGTGTTGGTTCTAATTGCTCTGGAATCAACATGCGAAGTCGTCAATAAAGTAATTGAAGCACTCAAGCAGTGAAGTAAAAAGGACCTTAATTTTATGATTTTATGGGAAAAGAAACAAAGAAAACAAAAGTTTTTGCCATTGAAAATTAAGTGCTGCGATTGGAAATGTGTCAGATGCTGCTCAAACGTGGCATTTACTTTAAAAGGTGTCAACGCCAAATACGCCAACGTTAGATTTTTGTGCAGCACAACAGAGATATTCCAATGTTGTGGCAACTTTTGAGATGAAGTAAAATCTGAAGAAAAATCACTTTTAGCGAGTTTAAACATCAACTCGTTGTTGATTAATAAACACTTTATTTATTTAAATTCACCAATTTTCCAAAGTTTGTACAAAAATGAAACACTGTTTCCCGCTGCAAGAAAAGACTCTAAACTTTATTGCACTCGTTGCCGTCGTTTTAGTTTTGTTGGCTTCCAAGTGTGCGGTGCAAGTCAGCATTTTAACTTGTATGTTAATCAACAAACAAACAAAAACAACAAAACCGAAAATACTTCAGCCGCACAAACAGAGTGTTGCGGAATTATGATGCAAACTAGAAATGCAACTCATTGAAATTTAATTTGCCATAAAAATTCATGAATTGTCATACAGTCCAAAATATATATATCTTTTTGTCAGTTGCTTTTTAAGTAGTTAAAGCATATCATCAGCCGTAAGTGGAGCTGCAAGTTGAAAAGAACTTATCTGCCATATAGTACGAAAAAATTATAACAATAATAATAACGCAAATAAAGTTTCTTTTGGGTCATGTTGAATGGAAATGCAAAGAACTTCTCTCTTTTTAGATTTCTAAGCAAAAGACTCGTTTTTTTCATTTTCTTTGAAAAGAATTACTTTCCTCGCAAAACTGTAATAGTGGATTTATACTAAAGCAAACTTTAGTTCACACGACATTTCACTCAAAATCTAGTAGATTTTGCCATAAAAATTCTACTACGTTCAGTAGATTGTGGCCAAAACTGCTGCCTTTTACCTCGTACCAAGTCAGGCAACTGTGACTTTATTTATTTATCAATTGAAAAATATAGAAAATAAAAGTTGACAGTTTGAGCAACATTTTTTTATATATTTTACTAATTTATTTGTTAAAAAAAGAAGAGAAATGGCGTATGATTTTATAGTCAGCTGCTTTTGTTATGGAAATCTTGCTAAATGGGGCAAACGATATAGACTTTGTGTTGAATTTTCATTAAAATCTACTACCCCTAAGTGCAACGCTTTGGTGCTGCATCGTTGCCCTCCTCTGAGATCACAAATCTATAGGGAATATAAATTTTGTAATTAGAATTAATTACAATTCAAAATGTTTAAGTGAAACACTGCAGCAAAATCTTAAAAATATATACATATGTATTTTCTTTATATTTACAATAACATCTGGCAACTCGAATAGTTTTATATTGTATTTAGCAATAAGTAATAATCGAAACACAGCAGAATATTAGTTTTTGTGTTTTATTGGAATTTATTTGTGAGACCGTAAAGAATGAATAATTGTTCGCTTCTCTGCTGATGGAAACTTATTCTGCTGCAAAAATGCATAAACAAAAATGCTTAAATTAAGAAAATAGAACAAATGGAAAACTTATTCATCCACTGCAACCAACCACTGCACATAATTTGCATATATGTATTTGCTTTAGTGTTGCCAGCTGTTTCTTTTATTTTCCCTCCCCCCCCCCCCCCCCCCCAAAAAAAAAGGAAACGATTTTTTAAAGTCCTCACGTCCTCATTCTTACGCGGACAAAACGGACGTTAAGGCCTTTTGTCACATACTTTGGCACACCAACCGCATGACATGCATTCTGTGATCCCAAAACCACGATTGTCTATTCTTTGTAACCGTTTTTATGTGACAAATTTGAATACACATACATACATACAGAAACGTACCACTTAAGCCAACCAACATTCCACAATAATTATGTACGTATCGTATGTGTGTATGGGACAAGCGTTTGTAGTCGCATCTGAGTAGATGACAAGCCAAAATATGCCATTATTCTTAAATATAATTTTAATTTTCACACAATTATCTTGTGCTGTTGTCGCCGTGGACTATGGGACCCTTAAAGGACAGTGAAACACTTAATTATAAAGAAGGTTTGTGCTCTATACACAGACACACAGTTATACATATAATTTTTCCAACAGTCCATAACGAACAGCAAACTTTATGACAGACAAACCCCGAAAGTTTGGAATGAAAATTTAATAGATTTTGCATGTAAAGTACTTCATTTAACTGATGGACTGACTGACTGGTGGGGCTGGGCGTCGGTGTCGGTGTGCTGTCAATCTTAAGGACACACACATACACTTTAATACCGTGTTGTAGAGTGTGTGGTGGATGTAGGAAATTGTCTGTTGCTGGAATTTGTTGTTTAGTAGCAATTAAGGCAGTCGATTGAGTGATAGTGGATATGGGGTATCATTTGCATTTATGGCTCAATTAAGCAGAGCATCTAATGAAAGTATTGCTGTTGGAGTAAATTTGGTCGCACCAATTGGTTTTAATAACGATTATCTTATTCCAAACATGGCAGTTATAATAGCAATTAAAGTTTGTTACTAGACTTAAACTTAAATATTTTTGGCAAACATTAACATTTAATGAAAGTTCATAGTCGCTTAATCTTTTTTTTTTTATATTTTTTACAATTTTTTTCTCTTAAAATGAGAGTCAAGCAACTCTTTGTTGTGTCACATGCCACAAAAGTGAAGAAAAGATTTTGTACGTTTAGACAAAATTTCAGAACTAAATTAGGATATTCGTTTTGTTGTTTTACTTCGCATACAGTTTCACATTTGAGGCCTCTGCCCTACGGTTGAGATTTGATGTCTCATATGCCGCAGGTATAAGTCAAAATTCTTTCGTTTGCCAAAATTTTAATGTAAAATTGCCACTTACATATAATTTGGAATAGAAAAGGACCTAATTTTTACTTTGGATAAAATGACATTTTATTTTTAGTAGAATTTTTGACAAAATATTGCATTTTTCTACAAGACTCTAGAATGTATGTACACGTCTGCATGTAAGTTCTCCACTCCCTATCCCATCATTCCCCATGTTGTAGGAAACTGCATTAGTTTTTTTTTTTTCTATCTTGCTACTTCTTCCTGTCATCAACAACGTCATTTTAGTTGACGTCTTCCTTGTTAATGGTGGAATTTGCTGAACTTTTATGTGGAAAATAAAACTAATAATGGCTTAAGATAAAAATCTATTATAAACTGGAAAGTCAAGAGTTGCGAAAGTGAGTAAAAGACCAAATCAGCTCCTTTCAGTCAGTCAATCATGCGAACAGCAGCTGCAGTTTATGGAGAGCTGGAAAAAAGTACGATGCGCGTATAAAAATTTAATAATGACAAATTGGGAGCGCCGAAAAAGTTGTTCAGTTCATCATGTATGTGTTCGTTTTGGGGCGGTTGGAAATCAAAAGTTGTACCCGCTTAAGTAAATGTGACAAAAATGTAGTGGCATTTTTTTTTAATGATCTTTAAAGATGAAATATTTGTTTCTTTTTCAATTAAAGTTACAATTTGCTGTTTCTTTTACTATAAATGGCAAATGTGACTGACAAAAGTCAGCTGGAAGGCAGACATATTGACTTGAGTATTTGACGTTGTATTTGCAAAATTCAAATATGTATGTTTTTATTCAAATCCATATCGGTTCAGGAGTTTCCGGTTTTAGCGATTTTTTCTTTGTTCATATGACAAAATTCTGGGGCCAGAATTTGGTTTCTTAAACAATAGAATTTATTAACTGAGACAACTTAATAAAACACGCGAAATTTGTCATGTCACCTTAAATTGTTTTCAATTAAAATATTCGCTTAACCAGTGTAATCTTTAATTGAAGTTAGACCGGTAAAACGTACCGAATTAATAAACTCTTTTCTTTGAAAAACTTATAAGACTTGTTGTTGATCAATTTTCTCATGAAACACGTCTGCTGTTTTTTTTAGCAAGAAAACATATCTTTTGACTTCCTGACATAAGAAAAAAATCGTGAGAATCATATTTTCTATGTCGAGAAAGATGAAACGTTTTATTACTTTAAGTTTTTAGCTTTTAGTTGTGTCTGACTTTAATGTTGGCTTTTTTTTTTTAAATCCAAATTTAATAGTTTTTTGCTGCAAGTGTTGAAATTTGTTTTCCTGGTTAGACGATAAAACAGCCAAGCTGCTGGTGCTGGTGTTGGTGTTGGCTGTTGCAGGCAGCCCTTGTGCTGTGTCAGCAGAAAAGTTTATTTGAAATGCAACTTTCTAGCAGCAGGCAAAGAAACAGCGCCAAAAGCGTCTGTGTAAATCATGTTCATATTATTTTCTAAGAAGGCTACAAAAATCTATAAACTTTAACACCTAAATATAAGAGTGTATGTAAGTTTGTATGTGAGCGAACAGAAGGTACATAAAAATCCCAAAATATTTGCCCTTAAAAGCTCTTACATAACTGGTATAACTGGCATAATGACATGCTGCTGCATGTCGCATAATGGCAAATTAATAGAAAAATTTTAAAACTGCTAACAGCTGAGGCAATAATTGTCCATTCGTCAAATGTCCAGCAGTGTGTAGGGAATTGCGGGCAGGAGAGATTAGATAGACCGCATAGACAGGATTTTGCCACGTATTTGCACCCAGGTATGCCACAGCAGGGCGGTGCTGAGCTGCTGACAAGTCCATCAAGTTCGTTTAGTCCACCATCCGAATAGGCTGGTGTTAATTGAATTCACTATTTTTCGAAATTTCAATGGGGTTCCTTCCCCACAGACATTTCATGTCTAAGGACCTTTTTTTTTTTTGGTAGCGAACTACTTACAGCTTGCAACTAAGAAATCAAAATTATTCCTTTAAGCAGCCTTTTAAAAATAACTTCAGCAAACTTTTAGTATGTTTTAAGTTTGTATTTTCGTTTCCAAACTAAGGCCACCTGTACCCAGAAATGGCAAAAAAAAAAGTACTTTCATGTTAAATATGAAAACTGCAGCCAAGCAACGAAAATTTCAAGTGAGAATAATTTCTTATTATTTTCACATTTGCACGAAGTTCAGCGCCAGCGACACCAGCAGCAGCCTTTATGCCAGCCAGACAGGAGGAGCTGTCGAAAAAAAAGCACCAGTTTTGAGATAAAAATCCAAAATAATATTTTAAATGACATCTTTGTTTTTAATGGCAAAAGTCATTATTATGCACAGAGAGCAGAACGAAGACAAAACGCGGAAAACCCTGAAGAAGTACATAATAATAAAAATGTTCAAAAGGTGGTAACAAGATTTATTATGTTTTTAGGGTGTCTTATTAAATTTGTTAAGTGAATGACAGAAGTGCACTTTTCAATAGAAATAAAAAGCATTTCCATGTTAAAACAGAGTTTTAAAGGGTAAGTGGGCTTGGCAGGTGCTGTGGGTGCAAAGAAAGTGGTAATAACTAAAAAAAATTTGCTGCACGTTTAATGAAAGTTTTGCCAAATTCAGATTTTTGAATGAAAATCCTGCACTTACAATTTAGAGAAAAATCTGTCTAGCAAAATTGTCCTTAACATCTAAATTATTGCTGTAATTATGATCGAACAGAAATTTTGCAAATTTTTGTTCTCCCAAACGCAAATATTCTGATTATTCTCTAACCAAATGCAAAAAAAAATAGATTAAAGCATTTTTCCTGAGCGAAATTTTTTTGTTTCGAATTGCTGAACGTTGAAATTTAATTCCTGTCTAAAAGCACAACATTTCCAGTTTTTACAGTTCAATACATATCAAGTTGTCAGTCCATAAAACAAGTTAGGACTTTTGATATACAATAATTGTTTTGTGCTGCAAAACTTTAAAAAAAAGAAAGAAATGAAAACGAAGGGCATGAATTCTGTACCTTAAATTTGGGGTATTGTAAAGGCCAGCAAAATATCCTTTTTTTATTTTAAGGTAGAATGTGCCAAGAAGGAAACATTAAAAGAAAATTCCTTTCTCTTCCATAAATTCTGCAAATATCAAAACATTTTTGTGAATTAAAAATTAATGAAATATAAAAGAATTTTTCCAAAGCATTTTTATTCGTTAATGATTTGGGGGCAGTTCAGATGCAGCAGCTTTTCCACCAGGTAGACGTGCATGAAACTATAGGCCGCTGTTTGATACAATTACATGTTCGTCTAGTCAAACAGTTAGAACGTTCTGTGTATGTATTTTTGTTACCATAATTTTGCTGCAATAAATAGTCTAATCATTCTCCGACAACCCGAAACACAACTTTGCATATTAAGTTGGTTTAACAATTAAAAACAAACAAACAAAAAAAGCGAAGTCCTAAACAACACGATACGAAACACACACCAGCAACACCTTTGGGAGCACCACGCAGCCCAGTACAAGGTATAATTCCATTAAATATTCCAATCCAATTAAAAACTTAACTTGTCCATATTTCACAAAAATATAAACTGATGGGTAAAAGATACTCTGACTGCAACAAGATGTAATAAAATTAAAATGCTTTTTTTTTTTTGTTAAAGTTTTTCAATATTTTTTTTGCGCTTTTGCAGCTTCTGTATATTCATGATTTTTCTCAACAATTGCTGTTAGCAAAGAACGGTGTTGCCAATTTTGTTGATGTGTCAACTATAGATTATGGCATCACAGCTCTACAGTTTTTCTAGTGTTTTTTTCTTCCATTGCAGTAGATTTTAAGGACTGAACGCATTATGCAAGTTCCTGCGGCGCCCGAAACACGCCTATTGTGATGCTGAGGTTACGCAAAATAGTTACGAGCTACATATGTAGTTTTGGGGTCTGGAGTTCTAACCGTAAGCCTGCACCTTCACATGGAAAAGACCTAACAGGTTTCCTTTGCTGCTAAGTCCAAACAACTCCTGCCAGGTTCTGCGCCCCGGTTGCCATAACACTGGCAACAAGTGCTCATAGAATTTATTAATTTGTAAAAAGCAACACAAAATTGTAAAGCATTTTTGCTGGTCCAAGTCTTTTGGTTGGAATTCAAACTGCAACCTGTGAACTGTTCGGCGAATCGACTTTTTCCCACCTGAAAGGAGGTGGTTTCTTCTTTCGATCTTAAATTTAGACCCTAGAGTTGTGGATAGCACCATCTGGATAGTTGGGGACCGCCCGTGAGTAGTTTTTCTAAGAACTCACTCGGTGGTGTGACATTAAGCAATTTTCCAAGCGGGTTGGGAAAGTCCATTGGAAAAAAATTCTGATTACAGGAAAAAGGCCGCACAGTAGTCAGTTTTCTTATTGTCATGTTCGGAAAATCACATAAGTGCGCGACGCTGTCGTCTCAGCTCACACGTATTGTTGGTGTATTGAAGCCAGTGAACGAGTACACATCGCTACCTTAATATAAAACAACTCTGTCAAACTTAAATTATTTTTTTTTTGCAAATTTTGCTAAATTAAACATTTTGATATGGAAATAAGAAAAAAATAATTTTAAAAACCAAAAAAAGGATTGATTAAATATATTAAGATAACGGTAAATACATGGATAAGTTCATTACAGTAGAAGCCATTATTTTTTTTTTGGGAGGGGGGAGAAGTGGTGTGGTAAATAGAAAATTATTAAGAAGCAATATAATAAAATTTACACACAATCTCCTCTCCAGGCAAACTGATACTACACACTAATCGGCAACACTGGCATGGCGGCTACTGGCACAGACATAAAGAGAGAGCGAGAGAGAGGTAGCTAGAGATAGAGATAGCGAACGAAAGCAAAACATTTTAATCCCGCAAATATTCACAGTGACGTGGGCGAGCTGGCAGTTTGTTTGCCAGGTCTTAACAATGTCTACACAAAATAACTTTTGTCAATGATTCAATCGCAAAAACTTTTAATTACTTTAAATTGTATTCTGTTATTGCTACAGCCACTGCAGCACACAATGTTGTTATTGCCGTTGTTGTTCTTTCTTCTTGCAGCAAAATAAAAGCTTCTCTTCTTTATTCTCTTTTAATTTTTGTTTACTTATTTTCTAGACGATACTAAAGTTTGCTACAGTTTTAGTACTATTTTACATACAACTGTAAAAACGGGGGCAATAAATTTTGAAGCACAGCAATCAGAGATTAAACATTGTATTGCGAAGGACATAAACATTTTTGGAAAGTAATAAACTAAACAATGTTTTATGAGTTGGAATTGCTTATAAAAAAAAAAACAACCTACTCGTAGTGGAGTAATAAATCTGCAGAAAAATGTGCTGGACTTATGAAAAAATTAAAAAAAAAAATTTATATTGTTGATATCAATTTTGTGTTTCTGAGTTAAGGACTGACAAAAAAAAACCAATAACTAAAAATATCAGGCGTTAAAAGGGAATATATGTCTGTGTGTATGTATGCATTTTATTTTAATTCAAATCGACCTACTGGTCTCCAAAAAAATAAAAATTTCTGTGATAAAAATATAGAACTAATTTTGGAATTTTTATCAAGGAACAATTTGCAACACCTGATATAGTTTATATTATATTATTAAATGAAAACCAAAGCAGTACTTCTATTTTTTATATATTATTTACAATAATAATACAATATTTATAATTTTGTAATTAATAATAGTAAATAAATAAACAATTCTTTTACAATAAAACAATAAATTCTGCAACTGCAGTATTTTAGGGCAGCAAATATCATTTTCTTAACCCGAATGTTAATATTCTTTTCCTCGAATTGCTCAGAGTCAATTTAAATTTTTTTTTCCAACAACGAACGTAAAACTGTGCAATTTTTTGCTGGTGAGGAGAAACAGCATTTGTAATAAAATTTGAATCCACAAACGTTGGACTGTTGGTCGACCAAGAGTTACCAACTCGCCAATCATTGCTTAGAAAAAAAGCTTTATTTCCAAATGTCAGCTGTTTGAGTGTCAGAGTTGCCAATGGATCCCGTTGCAAAACAAGCAGCGTTCCTTAAACACGAATATCTAAATTGTTATGAGTTGTACGGCAAGTATTGTGCTTTCTTGCACTTGCACTTTTGCAAGACATTTGCACAGAAGTGCTCTGCAGTTTAGTTTGTGGTTTATTAGTTTCATACAAGATGATATTATAAATATGTTTATTTGGATAAAAATTAAATAAAATCTTGGTGGAAGACATACAAAAATTTTTTTTTATTAAACAATTTTTATAAAAAAAAAATATTTTTTATTTTTATATTTTTTTTTTATATAAAAAAAATTTTTATTTTTTATAAAAGAAATATATATTTATATTTTTTTTAAATATTTAAAAAAAAAAATTTATCTATTTTCTGTAAAGAAAATAAAAAAAAAAATATATTTTTTATAAGAAAAAATATATAAACTTTCTAAAAAACAAATAAATATTATTATAAAAAAAATTAATATATTTCTTATAAAAAAAAATTAATATTTCTTATAAAAAATATATATAAATATATATATTTTTAATAAAAAAATAAATATATTTTTCATAACAAAAATAATTTTTTTTTATATATATAATATATATTTTTTTTTTAAATATAAAAAAAATTATTACATTTTTCAAAAAAAAATTATTTTTTATAAAAGAAATATATATATTTTTTATAAAAGAAATATATATATTTTTTATAAAAGAAATATATATATTTTTTATAAAACAAATAAATATTTTTATTAAAAAAAACAAATCCTTTTTTGTGTATGTAGACTCCGGAATCCAAAAGAAAGTTGTGATTAAAAATAAATTTTTATAAAAATTCAAAATAGGAATATTTCGTTTTGTCACAAAAGCAGCCATCTCAAACATTTATTTAAAAAAATGTTTTTTTCCAGCTGCCTAAATACCGACATTTAACTATAATTTGATTGCTTTAAATGCGTATCACTTGTTCAAATTAGTGTCTACATATGCAAACACTGTTCCAACTCTACTCCAATGACCGTAAACCAACATGGTTTTAAATTAACATTTTGATGACAACATAAAACGAAATTTAACTGCATTTTGTATAAAATCGTGAATATATTTTGTTTTGTTCAAATCTTTTATGATGGTGAATTTGTTTAAAATTTGGAATGGTGATTTCTCTTCTGATAAATTGAAAATTATACGCTCTTCAAGCGGAAAACTCAATGAAGTGTTAATATCCAAAATTGTTTGATAATAACAAACAAAAAATTATCTAATGGGCAAAACAAAATTTTTTTATGCTTTTTGACATTTGAAAAGATAATATTATGGAAATAATTATAGTTGATTATTTTCGGCACATTGAACGGAAAACCTTGCGCTGCTCTGCAGAATCAACGAGAGTCGGTGATAGGAATCGAACCTACGGGCTCTGGGTGGAATAATATAGGAACTCATCCCACGAATGTGGATTCAATTACACACTTTGTTGTTGATTATTTAATAAAAATTATGGTTAGTTTCTCACTAGCCCAGGACACACTGCGTAGTGCCTGATATGTTTGTGGACCAGATTGAACAATTCGCCAATTTCACTTTAAAAATATGGCGGGAATTATTTGTCAGAGTACATCAGTCCCTAGTAAAATGTTTAAGAAAGGATTTTAACTTTAAACAAATAATATAAAACTGTTTTAAGATTTTATAACATATAAATTTTCAATTAATTCGAACAACTAAAATATTCTACCATTTCAAAAGATTTTAGTTTATTAAAGGAACTTCACAACTGCCAGAAACAGGATGACACTTGAATAAGCCGGGTTGCCGCAGTTACCCAACCGACCAACATTCTCTACGAAAGCAAAACATCAAAGACAGTAAAACTTGTGCCAGCTGCTGCCCGAACATTAAAAGAATTCCGATTCTTTATGATGTGTGTAAATGATTATTTTAACATCAATCGAATAACAAAATGGAAAAAGGATATTTGAAATAATATGTGTATGTGTTTATTTAATAATTCGAATATGAGCTGTAATGATGTGTAAATGCTGGAATGATTTGGTGGAAAGGAAAAACAGACCGCAACAGATGCAGGCCGAGGCCATACAAACATTAGAACTGCTTACGAAGAAAGAGTTTTGAATTTACACTTAAAAAATTAGAGAAAAAATAAACCCAATAGAATTTGTTAAAACGGGTTTTATGCAAAACAGCCAAAGCTGTTCCCTAGAAGAGTATAAAATTGTTGAAACTATGGGAAATTGTGTCCCAAGTCTTGTTCGGAAATATTCATAGTGACAAATGTTTTTCTTTCACTTGAAAAGCAATTCAAAACAGCTCTAAAATTTCATCCCAAATCCACATTTCAGAAAACCGGTATAATGACAAAAACTTGAAATATTATGCGGATGTGTCTCTTAAGAGATTCCTACTTGTGCTTTATCACAGAAAACGGGAATGGAATAGATCATGCATTTCCTTAATTTCTCAACTAGACGAATCTCTATAATGAAAATATTCAGCCCATTGAAAACAGAAGAGAACATTTTTATTGCCCTATAAAATTATGTGCTTTTTTCATTCATTTTTCATTATTGAATTCTGGAGACGAGTGTGTGGTGATGACAAGTTTGGCCATAAATATTTCTGTTTAGAATCCATATGCATGAAATTATGCTGCTTTTTGTGAGTGTCCTTTAACACATCGACAATCAAATTTGCCTACATTTGCTAAGACAAATGTTGTCACATGCCATTGAAATCAATTGGGGTACAACATTTTCTATTGATATGATTTATATATCTTTCATTTAATATAATTTTACTTTTGCTCTTCTGTTGTTCTCATTGAACAAAAGTTGGTATTTTTAGCTATGATTTTGTATTGTTGTCTTCTTTTCGAGCACTTTGGCAAATAAGGGTCCATAAATGTAAATGTGTCATAAAATCAATATGGTGGTTCTAAGTAAATCAATTGTAAGCAAATTGAGGCAAGTAGAACAGCCGAAGAGCAGAACCTTTCACAGAACATCTGCGAATGATATAAAATATTTACAAAATTCTGTTTAATAGTTTTACTTTCTTAGTCTTAGTTTTAGTGGGATAGAGATGGAAACTCTTAGCAGTGCTCCAATAAATAAACTTGATGGCTAATTTTTCACTTGTACTATCTCGCCCCCCCCCCTCCCTCCCCTCTTCCTTTTCAGCATTAACACACTCGCCTTAACTTAAATACTCAATCCACTTGAGATTTACTAACAACATTATCAGGTTTTTGGGTAAAATTTATTACCACAATTCTTTGGGGTATTGGCTGGTGTTTGTTTAACATTCAATAAATAAATATATTTATATCTAATTTGAAAAACGGTAAATTTTTCTTATTTGATTGGCAGTTTAAAGGAGTCTCTGGAGTGTTTATGGCTGTCGGTTGCATCCAATAACTTCAAAATTCAATAACATTTTCTGCAAATATGAGAAATTATAGATTTTCCAGTTTTATTTGGCAACGCACAGAGCTCATCAGCCGCCCCTTTCGAAATAAATATCAACCCAAAGCAGCCATTATTTCTAGTTACATGTGAAAAAGTTTCCAATACATGCCAGCAATTTTAAGTCGAATTAACAAAACACTATTTCATATTTGATTGCTACGAAATATTACTGCTGCCGAGGGACTAGAATTTTGCCTTTGTTAAAAAAACGAACCTACCATGTATTTAAACATACATGGACTGCTGCACAAACTCACTCACACATAATCGTTTTGGGAGTTGTGTAATTTTATTCACGTTCGAAATTCTAAATAACATTTCTTTGACAATTGCGAACGTGCGAGGCATTAGCAATATTCCAGAGCTGATGATGTATGTATTTACACGTGTGTGTGTGTGTGTGTGTGTATGTTTGTGTGTTGTATTTCCTAGAACATGCATGTGCTTGAGACAAACTTTGATAAACAACTCGCATTCGTACTCAGGTATTCCATGCGTCGCACAACGGCTACATCATGATGTGATTGTTTTAAAGTTCATCATCGTGTTTTCTTAATGCTAATGATGATGTTATTGTGCGTTACATGGCAAATTGTTTTAAGTTCAAAAGTAAACTATTATTTTGTCAAATAAAAGCACGTATGTTTTGCTTTTTATGCATGAGACGCGCAACGCATATACCACGGTTCTACAGAATATGCTGCGTATGATTAATATTTTTGAAATTCTATAACACGTATATACGCCACAAAGTTTGGCAAATGAAGGGGCCGAAACTGTAAGATACGAGTACTTGCATGTATTTATATATCTACATATGTAGGTCGTCTGTATGTGTAAATGTATGTGCATAGACACGTATTTGGCAAGCAAAACATATATTTTCTAAATAGGCAAAAAAAAAAAAATTGTTTAAATGCTCTTAATATAAGAAAATAAATGAAAACCACAACTAAAAAAATATATATAAAATTTCCAATACAAAATAACATAAATTACAATGGAATGAAAGAAAATTAAATGAAACAAGATAAAATAAAACATTATATGTATTATAAAAATAGATTAAACCAGGGTGCTTTAGTCCTCCTCACTTAATAAAAAGCAAACAGCTTTTCGAACCAAAGAAACTTGAGAGGCCATTTTTTGGTGGCATATTTAAAAAAAAAATTCGTCCACACCTCCGATATGCCAACAGGATTTTAAAAATTGCTCCGCAAATAACGAAGTTATATCATAATCAATTATTAGGGTGACCAATTTGCAACCACCCTCTCTTAATTTCCAAGAAGAAAAAGTAAAATAAATAGAAGAAGACAAATAGGTCCACAACTGGCGTGGTTATGCTCGATTATATTATAAAAATCTGCTAAAAATCATGTGGATGTGAGCAATACAATTTGAAAAAGTGGGTGTGGTTGGGCAAAAGTAGCCTATAATTCCAGTTAAATGTTGTCCAAATTTCAGGAAGATCGGTCGCAAGGACTGGTCTGCTAAAAGGTACAAACAAATAAACACATACACAATCCATTATAATTAAAATAAAATAATATTTTCAATATCCTTTAACCTGGAAGGTCTTCTATTTATTTTTATATAAAAAATTTAACAATATTTTTATTCAATATTTCATTTTCCTTTGGCAAATGGAAAAGATATTCATAAATTTTGGATTGCAAATATTAAAACACAAAAAGGTCAACAAATTAGTCTCAAAATATTTTCCATATAGAAATCACATTAAATGAAGTAAAACAAAATAAATTGAGGTAAATTAAAGTAAAATATATAGAAATAGAATGTAATAGAAAGAAAAAGAAAATAAACCTAAATCATATCAAATAGAAACAAACAATTTAGTTGTTTTGTGTATTTTCAAACTGTCTGTATGCCGACACTTCTTAGATGCGTTTTTCAGAAAAATGGTTCGGGAATGTTTTTCTTTCTCGTTGGGAGTCTGAGAATCACCGATAGGTGGTAATATCCTAAAGAAAATTCAACAGTTTTGTTTTTCTAATCTTATATACAAAAATACTTACATACATACAAAAATGTTTCCATTAATTTCTTTGGTTTTGATGATGAGTTTATTATTGTCTCCTTCCAATCTGAGTTAATAGACGATGTTACAAGCAATTTTCTTTCCTCTTCTTATATTTTCTTATATTTTTTTTCATTATTTTGAAACAGTTTTTCTTGTTTAATTTAGTCCAAATTTTTTTAACTGCAATTGCATCTTTTATTTCAGTTTGACTTGTTTTCTTTTCATTTTATTGGGACGGGGTTTTTTTTCCTTTTTATTTTGAAACAGAATGTTTGTAAGTGATTTGAACTCTTAGATAAGATGCATGTTAAAAATGTTGTATAAAGTACCAACATAACTGCTTTTAAAATTCTTTTTCATACCTTTTGCATTAGCAAATGTAATGGGTTTTTCTATTTTTGCCTGTCTGTCTGTTTGGCTGTTTGGCTGTTTGGCTGTTTGTCCGTCTGACAGAAGATTTACTAGAAATTCTTTACACAAAAATGTAGTTGCAGAAATATCTTGTTAACTTTGTAAATGTACTTCAACATTTAGTACTTTGATATTCATATGAAATGTTTGAATGTTCCGAGTGAGAATAACGTGACCAACTACAGATAAAGAATAACAATCGCTGTCTAGCTGGACAGCTCTTTTTATGTTAAATAAATACAACATTTTTTTAGCAACTTTTACTTCATACGAAGATACTCACTATTTTTTCTTGAAGACAATTTACAGAACTAAAATTTCCTTTAGAGCGCAAATTTTTAACTTGAACGGTTTTTCAAGTTTGATATACTTTTAGTGTAGCGTCCTTCCAACTGTAATTTCCCAGCAAGGGAATTTAAATAAATTTTATTATTATTATCATATGATTGTGTGATGACAAAAATATTTCATGGAATATTACATGGAAAAACATTTTCCTTTTAGGGAAATTTTCAACCTTGAGGTTTTTATAAAATTTTTTTTAAATTGCTAATTTATCTTCAACAAAAAATAAGTTAAATAGAATTTATTTGTCTTTGCTTCAAAATAAAATTTCCCACTGAGGGAAATTTACAATTTGAAGGCTTTCTCTCAGTTGGCATTAAAGTTTTGGATATTATTTTCAAGAAAAAGTCTTCGAAGTTTTTTTTTTTTAATTTACTATGAAAAAATTTCTTAAAAAGGCAAATTTTTTTTTTAAATTTAATTTAAAAATATATATTTTGTTACCAAATTTTTGGGGGGGAAAATTTTACATCTGGAAGAAATACACTTATAATAAATAAACACTTTAATTTAATAAAATTTTTATAAAATGTAATTTTCCTTTGAGATAGAAACTCTTAGAATAATTATATTTTCTAACAATCGCGTTCAATTTTCTTTCTTTAGTTCGTTTTATATTTTTAGAGTTTGAGAACTGGTCACACTTAACTTGGATTCCTGAACCAACTTAATGCTTAACAAGCCGTTCTTTTTCTTTCGCCTACTATTTTCTTCTTCTTTTTTTTTTGTTTTTTTGCTCAGCATTTTCAGTTTGAGTGCAATACTTTTGCTTGTTTGCATGATTGTGTTTATGATGTTCTTAAAATAATGTGATATGAATAGATTTGCATTTGTGCAGATGTCTGAAAGGAGTTAAATTTTCCTCTGTTTTCTACATGTTCTGTCTATTTTGTAGTTTCTTTCTTTCCTTCTTTCTGTCTTTCTGTCTTTCCACTTTAAAGCCAAAAACATAATAAAGTGCTTGTCACAGTGATGATTTAAAAGAGACCATGATGAATGTTGTGGTGTTGATAACACATCTATGATAAATTACAAACATGTTGTTGTCTCCATGCTTTTGATGGTCGTGTTTCCTTTTGCTTAAGGCCAGGGTGCTTTTGCCTACAGTCCGTAAAAGTTGACCTTTTTATTGAAGTTTTGCTTGGCTTTAAATTTAAGATTTTAATAAAAATTTCTTACACCAGCTTTTGTTTGAGTGTATCTGTTTTTTCTATTGAAGGATTATACTTATCGAACTTCAAGCTGTCATTATTTAATTAGGATTAATATATTTCTTTTTTCAAAAAAGTGATTTGTTAATAAAACAAAAGTATTAGAGGAATAATTCTAAATATTTTGTAAATTATATTCGTGTAGATCCTGTGTCCAAAATTGGCTAAAAATTGTGCAGGATATAAAGGAAAATTTAAGGTACATTTCCACATACTCAACTTTATTACTTTGGCCAAACATCGGTGCAGGATTGCAGCTTCTGGAAACTAATACAAACTATAAAAGCTGAACAAAGCCGTGCCACATTGTCGAACGTTAACGTTCACCTGCCTATTGAAGGACAAAAACTGATTTGCAGGTTATTGGTAATAATTGGTATATGCCACCTTCAACTACCGCCCACATTAATGGCTTCCGAAAGGTGGCAACAAACTTAATTAGTTTGGCGGATATTAACGTTCGATAAAGAGGCACCGGCGCTTAGTGTTTGCCCCAGTTATTCTTTGAAAGAAACAAATCAAGGGAATCACTTTGACGCCGCTCAACTAAATCCTCTACTATTCGTGTTTTAAAAAACACCAGAACTGTCATAATAAATACAATAACGATTAGGCGTCCTGCTGTCGAATCATAAAACAAAATCTCAAACCCGTCAGCTTTTTTGCAGGTTAAAGAATTCAGACCCAAACAGACAACTTAGACAAGCTGGACAATTTAGAAACACAAACAATTTTCTTCAAAAAAAAAAAAAAAACTTCTCATTCAATATGACAGTTTTTGTTCAACTTGACTTTAAGTGCAAATTCTACGGTAACGACAACTTTTTTTTAACCAACAAAGGCCACATACAAAATGAACGAAAAAAACTGTTTATTTTATACGTTTACACTTAGAAAAATGTCAAGTGTGAAATTAACATGAACACGTTTTAATAACAAGTTCAAAATAATATTTAAAATTGTTTTGTGATTTTAAAATTATCAAATTAAATTTATTCATCTGCAGGACTTAAAAATAATATTATTGCTATTTTAGTACGACCAGCCAAGAGCGCTCTCAATGGAGAGCCTGACTATAAGTATTTTTTTTATTTCAAAAAGGGGGGATGCAGATGCCGCCAGCTGAAAATTTACATCAAACTGGCACTTTTGGACACATTCGATCATGTTCTTTGGGGACTCAAAAATGCACCCAGAAGTAAGTCTCATCGCCGTGATAAATGTGATCAGTTTCCAACTGTTTCCAGGCACTTTCAGGAAACATATACCTGAACCTGGGGTCATTAAGGCCGAGTTCTAGCCAGCTACATGCCTCTGACACTCTCCTGGGCAGCGGTCATGCTGATTGGCAAATAAAATTCAAACCAGCGTTCTCAAGTTTCTGCGCTACTATCAAAAAAAAGTTATTTCAATGTCTAGTGCTTTTAAATCAATGTGATATTTCATGTTATTTCAAAAGCTTTCATATACATACAAATATTAAAGAATCTCATTGATTTTATTATTAATTTTTTTTGCGTGTAAGAGTATAGAAACTTAACAAATCCTGTCACATGATTCCTTGTATGTGTTTGTCAACAGAGGCTGTACAGCCGCCACGTCCAAATAAACCAAATTCTTTAGAAAAATGTACAAAGACAAAATTTCAACAAAATAATATTAGAAAAAAAAACCTGCTGACAAAAAGGAAAAGGAAAAAAGTTGTAAAAAAATGTTGCGTGTATTGGAATCATATTCCAAAACATTTGATTGAAATTGAATTCTGGCAAATGCCATCAGGTGCTGACATCGAACAAGAGGAACAAGTTTTATTGTTAATGTAAAAGTTTTCTTTATTTCCTACCCAACACCATAATAATAAAAACTAAGAAGGGACAAAGAAACGAACTTAAAACGTGAACAAACACTCACACTAATACGATCATAAAGTTTAAAGAACGAAAAAAGTTGGCGGAAGTTGGCAGGCTTTTGCACTGTAGGGCAAAATGTTAAATGGAACCGTTTTACTATTTTATATGTTTAATAATTTTATATGATGCCAGAGCGAAAAGAATTTTAATTTGTTATAAACGTACGCCCAGAATCACAGGCGTAAAAGTTATATAGCGTTGCACGAAATGCAAAACCATGTAACTAAAACTTAAAGCAGAGTCTATTTTGGTGCTGTATATTAACAAGATCCTTGTGCTCTTCAATTTTCACTCCCACATACTAAAAATTAATTACATGTATTTTTAAGTTATGGTTTTGCTGGTCAGCTGACGATATGCCAGAGTCATCATATGTAAAGAAAGAAATTGTACTTTTTCCATCGGCTGTCAGTTGGAGTATGAAATGGCTGCTTAAGCAGGTCGTGTAAGTTGTCAGAGAGTTTGTCTTTTCAGCTAACGATATGATAAATGTAGCGTCTCTATTGTTCTATTGTTGACGTCCATATGCGCCGCTGGGTCATTGAAAGTTTGAATGTCGATGACACTGTACTTGTTTCTGTAATAAAATTATAAGAAATGAAATTTCCTTTGACAAGAAACAGGTGGCATCTTAAACAAATTATCGGCTTTCATTTTTCTTTCCCCCCCATTAAACGAAATATATATCGGTTCCAACTAATTTTCTCTTTAACACATAAAAGTTTTATTTATGTTTGTAACCAATTTGAAGATAAACAGAAACCCGAATTAAATTATGTCAATAAAACCGTCAAGCCAAAATCCATTAACATTTGCGTCTACACAATTTATTATTATTTTTATTTCACTTTTTTTTTTGTCTGAATTTCTATTTGGTGAAACAGCGACTTAGATGAGGTTAATTGTCTTTGCTTTCGTCAATTGCCCAAGAAATGGAGTGGAATCATCAACCTTTAAGTCTCAAACATACCAACATCATTGTCATCCTTGTCGTTTGCAAAATAAGCGCTGTCAGCAGCAAATGTTGATCTTTTCGTTTCAACATTTTCTATTTTAATTGCTGGAAAATTTTGTTTATTTAAGTGCGCAATTTGTGAGTTCGTTGCATTCACAAACATTTGGAAAGCAGTTGTTTTCTTAAGAGCTCTTTTGCTGTGCAAATTAATTTTGTTTTCTTGCTTAATTGCTTTTAGATTTATAAACTTTCATTAAATCGTATGCAGAGGATTAGACTAGATTTTGATTGGAGCGAAATTTTTTATTTTAATTTTTTCTTTCTTGAATGTTTTGCTCAAATGTCATATCACGACATAAATATAATACCCATGTGTGTACATATTTGTGATTATACAATTAGACACGGGTCAATGAATCTTCCAGATACGTGCAATCTAATACAGAGTTGCTCAACTTTCTGTACACATAAAACAATGGGATTATTAAATATAATGTCGGCCTTGTGGCCTTTGCACTATCAACTCTTCAAATGTTGAATTTACATGATCCCAAAGAAAATAATCCAATGGCATTAAATCACACGATCTCGGTGGCCCAGTAATAGGAAAATAGCGTGAAATTATTATTTCTTCAAAAATAAATCAATTGTGTAGCGCGCTGTGTGGAATGCGGCTTCATTCTATTGGAACCTCGTGTCAGCAAATTTAATGACAACTAATTGAAGTACGAAAAAATTTCCCTCTAACGTTCACTATCGACATTCAACAGTCTGGCCGACTGTGACTGCCGTAAAGCTCGCCAAACAGTAACAGTAATTTTCTGGAGATGTAATTGGTGCTTCGCCAAAGGCTTGTGGACTATTCTCACTCCAAATGTAACAACTCTGTTACAAACCAAAATGGAGTTCATTGCAGAGCAATATTTTGCATAGAAATTCAATGTCAACATAAATTCGCGAGCGCAACCTTTATTTTGGGAAAAAAATGTTCAACATTTTGCAACCGCTGATCTGCTGTCAGTCTGGCCCTAATGAAATGTCAATTCAAACTAATTAAAAAGCAACTGTCAGCTGTTAAATGGACGGTCAACTCAAAATTATGCAAAAAACACACCCAATATTAGTAAGAAGACATATTCTTAGAGAAATATTTTTCTCAACTTTTATAAAATGGAAATGAATTTACAAGCATTTACACATTTAGTTAAATATTAATTTTTAATAAAACTTCTAAAACCCAGAAAAGTTGTAGTGAAAAGTATTGAAAAGAATATCACATCCATATGAGTGAAGTTTTCTTTTTGAAAGAAAATCTTTTCTTATATTCCGCATCTCGCAAGAAAAAAAACCGCAAAAATTAATTTTTCTTCTGCTCCATAATCCCGTTACAAATGCACCACAAATGATTATACTGATTGCAAAGAAAATCTTCTTAGAACAACATAAAAATCTTTAAGTCTTGTTTTGTGTGTGTGTGTGCGTGTGTCTGTGTTTGTTTGGTTTTTCACCACAATATGAAACGTGATAGTTGTAAATAGTTTTAAAGCTTTTGTTGCTATTGCAACCAGTAAATAAATTACTTCATACATCCAGAAAACAACGCAACAGCCAACAAACTGATGGCGCTGCCGCTGGCGATGGCGATGGCGTCATGCGGTTCTTCTTGAACACCATAAACTGTAAATGGAAACATGGTTTTAGAGAAATGTCGTCAGTTAGTCGGATTAAGTAAAACACTCCTGTAAACTGGTGTTGTTGGTGGTTGTTGTTGTTTTCTTCTTCTGTTGTTGTTATTGTTACTATTGCTTTAGCTGGTGCTGTAGGAGGTGAAATTTTTCACAATTTACTAGTTGCAATTTCAGTTGGATTAAAATCCTTTATTATTGTTTTTTTCGTTATCTTTTTGCTTTTGTTTTTGTTTGTTACAATAACACCACTGCAGTTAGTTAAGGGAAAGGGTTTAAGTCCTGGATAATGTTCGTTGCTCAAAACGTTGGCTACATTCAAGTGGGGAAGTAATCATTTTGGCGAAGCAAATTTCGACATAATTTCCTGGCCGAAAAACTGTTTGCAATTTTTTCCAATAAATCAGTAAAAAGAAGTCCCGAAATTAGTTTAAGATTCTTGGAGAAAACATTTTTGTAGTCATTTCAACATTCTGTAGAATTTTTCCATAGAACCAAAACTATAGTTGGCATTTCGTAGAGGACCCCGAACTCACAAAACCCCCCAAAAAAATGTGTCCAAACCTGAGAATTGAAAGCAAAAATATTCAAATAGACTCCTCTAGTTTAAGAGTCGACATCGTCATCACATCAAATCGACATCAAAAATATAATTCTTACTTTTGTAAGCGCTTGTTTTATTCTACATCAAAGAAATTGGAAAGAGCCGGTCGTTAGTGGCATTCAGTTGGTGTGAACGGTCAGGATGCTGCTGGAAATTGTTTAACGTCAATTTAATGTGACTACGACGACAACTTGAAAAGCCGATTAGTCTTTTTGGAGGTTTTACTTGTCCTCAGAATGTTTAAATATCGATCAATCAACTGTAATTTTAAAAATTTTAAAAATTAAACTTCAAGTTGACAAGCCCTTGAACAGACACCAGCTTTATTTGTTTAGTATTAAAGCTTTTAAGTAATTTTGGTTAACAAAAACATTAGCGATCCGTTTTCACTAGAATAGAAAAAAAATTACAGAATTTGTATACACGCTGAACAAAGATTGGCTAGAGAACAGTCACAATCAAGGAGTGTTGATTAGGCAGGCTGCATTTCGCGCTCACCGGAAATCAATTTTAATTTCCTGTCAAGAGAAATTTTTAATTTAAAGGACTTTGTCTAAACTTTAAACATTCTTTTTTTTAGAAATTTATGCAACATTGATATACACCTGCAATTTGCCATCAAAAGTTCTTTCCATCTACTTTTATTTATGGCTCAAAACAACAGATTTTATGTTTTTTTTTTTTTAAACTTATTCTTCTTTAGTTCTCCTTTTTTAATAAGTACGTATTATTGGTCATGGTCTGTTTGCAGCTCATGTTCTTCTGTGGCATGAATAAGTTTTTGCCAGAATGAACAAACGAATGAATGAATGAATGAATGAGTGAATGCAGAATAAAGCAAAAACAATGAAAGCCAGAATAATCATAACGAAGAGAAATGATGTATGATTGATGGTCATGATTGAAATGAAATAAAATACCATTTACTGATAGTCTGGAAGAAAATCGAGAAAAAAAGCAACTGAGAAAAATGTATAAAATGTTTATTGGCAATTTGTTTAATGAGTTATTGGAGGTTGAAGTAAAAGAGATTTGCCATACGATTAATTAAGTGTTTCAAGGAATGAACAATGAGTGTATGTCCATACATATTTATATGCTATAGAATATTGTAAGAACAAAAGAAACTTAAACGGATTTAGTTAAACACTTGATTAGAGTCTTTTAAATACTTACAAATATAGCAGCCAGCTTGACATACCAGAGATATATCACAAATATGAAAGTCATTATTTTTGTTTATATTATAACATCGTTGCGTTTTATGTAATAATTTGAAATTTCAATACTTTAAGTTTTGTACTTTCGAACTTATAAGACTGCCATGTTGCTCCAATAAGGCCTCTAAAGCGCTGGGGCTGTCACTAAATGAAATACTTGTTTTTCTTGTTTGTTATTGAATTAATAATACCAAAAACTAAAAAGTCACTTGATTTCATTTCTTAAGTCGTTTATATAAGAAATGGTTTTAATTAATTTGCGTTATCTTAAAATTACTTTACTTTCCCCTGAAGCATGACAATAAATGTACTTATTTGGTGCAGGCAATGATAAGTGTAAAAAGTTTTGAAAAGAAACTTTTAATTGTAACTTTTGAAAGTTTACAAAAATATATGGGACATAAACAGATGTCTCTACCCTGTAACGCCCTTATATCGTTACATGTCCGCAGGATTTAAACTAATTTGATTTATCTGAAAAGAAATACTTTCCCCTGGCTTTGAAAATATTTTTTTTTTCTTTTTTGTAAATTGCAATGAATAGTTGTAAATATTTCCATTTTGCATTTCTGTTGTTATATCACAAAAAAATTTAAACGAATTGGTTTTGCTTAAAAAAACACTTTCCCCTGGCCTTAATTAGAAATTTAACAGCAATTTCTTTGCCATTGTAGCGAATAGTTGTGAATTATTGATGATTAGTAAGTTTTCAATTCTGGCTGGGAAAAATCTAACCACTTTCTGTATAAAAAATTAATAAAATTTCGTGTCAATTATTTGACCGGTCAATAGTTACCAAATTTCTTGTTACCAGATATGTATGTCGGCCACAACGTGTGTATATAAATATATAACAAAAAAGAAATAAATTACCAAACTTCTAATTCATCAAAGTTTTGTCAATTTTAAGATTGGCTTTTTTTTTAGTTAAAAAAAAACCAATAAACTTTTTCTAGTTTTAGTTTTTTCTTCTTTTTGAAACTTGTAATTTATATTCAGGCATAACATTCTGTCATCAAATTGCCGTTTTTCTAAAACACAACATCTACACGATATGCAAAAACAACCAAACTGTCAAACAAACAAATTTGTATTCAAAATTTTTAATGTAGAAAATTAACTTTTTATGTTTGACATAAAATGTCAAATTTTAAATAAAATATAAAAGTTAATTTTTTCCTTTCATTTTTTACGTCGTACTCTACAACATTTGCTGCAAGAAAAAAATCTCTGGGGCGTAATTCTGTGGGAACTTTGACGTTGTAACTAGAAATGCACTCGATACGTGAATGCTGTTATATAGAGCTGAGATAGACATTTACTACATCTTAACGTTGAATATACACATGCGTACATATAGATATATATATATTAGGGCGGCCTATATAACTGTCAGCCATCTATCGTACAGTTTAAAGGCTTAAACGCGACGAAGGTGCGGATTTAAGGGCTTTACATTTTTCTTTCATTAATTGATGGAAAGAAACAATTATTGTTCAAAGCAGCGAGTGATAAAAAATGTAAACAAAACATTTATTTTTGTTTGATTTTATTAAGTGCTGTCAACTTTTCGTTTATAAGAAACCGCAAAACCGAACAAAAGAAGATCGCCTAATTTAGCTACAGATCGCACTTTTGGCGGTTCAAGCGGGAAAAGTCAATTGTAAATTGAAAACTTTAAAATTTTTTTAACAAAACTTAATTTCTTATCGATAACTTTAGGGAATTTTTGACAGTTTGCTATTTTTCTTAATATATCTGGACTCTTTGCATTTCATAAATTTTTCTACTACTCTATAATTATGCTCCAAAAATTGAACAATGAACCAAAATGTAGTGTCGCAAGTACTTTACGCAGGTTTTTCCAATAGTTTTAGGTTTGAGTTTAAGAATTTAAAATATATTGTCATGACTACAATGATTCGATTTTTTTTTTTGCCTGTTTTCCTAAATACCTGTATGTAACTTTTAGTTGGTGTTTAATTGAATTAATGATACTTTACAACACTGAAAATCCAATGCATTATTTTGTGAAAGGAGTGACAGTTTAAAACAGTACGTTAATATGAATGACAGCTGCCAAATTTTTCATAGTCCTATTAGAAATACGAGACGCTGAAAAGTAACTTGTATTTGAGGTCCGTCCGTCATTAATGTGTGTCGACTTTCAACGATTTCCCAAAAAATCGATTTAATTTTCCACATGTCTACCTCTTGTTACGCGTTGTCGACTATTGACCGAAACAATTTTTCACTTATTAGCCAGATTATGCTGTAACGACGTTCCATGAATGAATAAATAATAGAGATATGCCCTAGACCTTGGTTTCGCACTGCCACCCTCGCTGGTCTCTTGCACTTCTCCGCCCCTCAAGGGCTTGATACGTCTCGCAACTGGATTAAATACGTCAAGCGGAGTGTCCTGCTCTAATAACGATATAACGCATTTAAAATGCGTTTAATTAGGATAATTCGTCATGGCAGCATATTTGTAAAATTCTATGATTTCAAAATAATTTATATATAATAAAATAATATAAATTTTCTTTGCAGAGCTTTGAAAAATCGAAAAATTAACAGCTCAAAAATTTATAAAAAAGAGACTTCTTATATTTTTAAATAGTATTTCAGGCAAATCAGAAATTTTGTAGAAATCTTACACCACAGCTCTCAATATAAGGACTCTGATATCATCAAGATGGCCAGACATGCGGAAGCAAACACAAGGCGTTTTTAAATGAATTTTTAAAAGGTAATAATTTTTGAAAGTTAAAATTTACCTACTTTTTAAACAGTAGAACAAACTTTTAAAATCCAGCGGGAAACACTTTTAATTTTCAGAATTTTCAGAGCGCCACCTTAATGAACACACAGTTGATGTGAACGTACTTCTCCAAAAAAGCTGGCAAGCATAGAAACAAAAAATTAAAGAACAAGACTTTTGTTTGAAAAAAAAAACGAAATACGGAGGAAAACTTTGTTCATTTATGGATGAAACTGCATAAAAAGAAGTTTTGAATTTCGTAATAAACATAATGTTAATTTTCGTTCATAATGCGACAACAGAGTAAAAGAAAAGTTAAATATAATAAAATATTAAAAAAAAAATACATGAACATACACACGCACACACATACATACATATTAAATATAAAAGTTAAGAAAAGTTTTCGAAAAGATACGTGGCATAAAAATCGTTAAATATGTTCCTATGACTGTCTTTACAGGGAAGCAGAAATTAGAAACTAAATAGATGAAGAAACGAGAATTAGATAAAGACAATGAAATTAGAAAATACAAATTTGATAGGAAAGAAGGCGATGAATTAAGAAAGAGGACGAAGAAAAACCTAGAGAAGCTCCATATTGACCAAATATTGGCAGAGTCACCTGCTTTCAATACATTCTGTTTCAAGTTTTAATAATTCTCATGCAATATTTTCAGCTTTAGAAAGAAAAAAAATCACATAAAAATAAGAGTCTATAGAAAACTTTATTAATGATCTTAATTATTTCTTTATTTTATTTTTGTTTCATTACAATTTTCACAGCTCAAATATAACAACTTCAGAATAGTATGAAAAGCTGGCAATTGCAGTGGCGCACACCAAAGAAGAAATGTTGGCAATCTGGGGGGAAAAGTATAACAAGGCTAAGCACAACGTTGCCACCTATAAAAAATTTGTCATATCCTGCCGTACACTACGAGTTGTTAATATCAATTGTGCTGCCGGCATTGAATATTCTTTAGCTGGAAGTGATTCATTCAACAATCGAAGATATGATGAGCACCGCTAAAATTATTTTCCCTTTGAAGGGCATGAGCCCACTTGAGTAGCAAGTCCAGCTGTAGAAATGAAAGATTGGGTAATTTTATTCTCTTTAATCTATTACGAAAAGGTCGTCAGTGTTCTTAAAAGTCACCAACTACTCGTACGATAAAAATTGTTATTCGATTATTGCTTAAATGCACTTAATTCAGCTTTTCATTAAAATGTTTAGCAACTTGCATATATTTTTCTGTTTCAATTTCAGATGTTCCATCCACATCGTGTTACAGCTCGATTTAAGATGGCTCTAGTGATTCGTCTTGCGTTTCAGTTTTTTCTTCAAATGTTGTTGTTTCTTGTAATATCTTTATGTGGCGTAATAAAAGCACCTCAAACAATTTACTTTCATGAATATTTTCTAGTCAATATACTCGTATATTCAATATCAAACTCAACACAAGATACTCCAAACTTTAAATGCTACATATTTTACTTAGCGTAAGTGCTGACGTCTAATCGATAACACTTCCAGAAAATGAACAAACTTTTCTTTTGCGGTATTTTCTCCTTAATACTGACTGGTCTGCAAAACTTTTCTTCGTTCTGTACTTTCATACAAAGATTTAGATTTTTATTTAAGTTTAGGAAAATAACTGGTTTTCGTGTTTGGCGAATTGGGCAAATAGTTGCGACAATTTCGTAATGGCTTAATGAATAATGAAACTTGTTATTTTTAATTTACAGCAAAATTGTCACAGGTCTTTTTTCTCAAATAGTTTAATTATACGAAAAGCTAAAGACGTTTAACTGAAGAAATAATTTTGCTCTTTTTAAAGGAATATTTCACATGTTTGATTTTTTTGATTTGTTTGCAGACCCGTGTAATCGTCTTGTTGTCTATGAAATAGCAAAGCAGCTAAAATAAATCTTAAAGAAGGCTTGAAACGTAGAAAGTTTTTTTTTTTTTTTTTGAACATCTTTATATGGATTATTTGATTTTTTGCAATCTGTTTTTGCTGCAGGAAATACGAGTATTTTCCAGCGTCTCTTTTTTTTTGTCCACTTGTTCAAAAAAAGTTTGCAGCAACCAGACTAGTACCTTCTTAAATGAAAGTTAACAAACTTTGATGTTCAAATAAGGCAAATGTTTTAACTTTGCAGCCTGATAGGTGCAAGACTACGATTATACTTGTTAATTTTTTTTGGGCACTCCTTTTTTCCTTTTTCGAAAAAACAAAAAACGTTCACAAAATTTTAAAACTTTTAAAATATGCTAATGAAATTGCAAATTCCAAGAGCAGAGAAATCATTATAGCTGATAAGCGAAAAACTCTTAAACTGTAAATGGTTTCAGGTGAAATAAAATTTACTTTAGCATTAAATGACTTTAAATTTAATAATCGTATTGTTATGAGTTTGAATAGAAACAATTTTGAGTTAAATGTTACTCCAGTTTGTAAATTCAATGGAGTTGAATTAAATAAGCGATTTTAGCTAAATAAATGTGAAAACAACATTGTTTCTCATTAAATTTGGTTTTTCCTCTAATCACTATATAAAACAGATTTGCGACTACAGGCGGAATTCGAACATGTGAGCGTGTGAGTTTTAACGGTTTTATATATCACCGAAAGTGAGTTTAATAGACACGAATTCCATAACATTGACGATTTAATTTATATGTTATAAATTTGCGAGATTCTTAAGACCCAGCCATTACACTTGTTAACAAGATATTTATCAAACTTTTAGTTTCATATAAATAATAAAAAAAAAAAATATGGAAATATTATGCCTGTTGTGAAAATCACACGATTTAAAATCGCAAAGGCATACAACTGAGTTTCTGGTAAATTCTGTGTTATTTTCGCAAGGATCTTAAAGTGCCGAAAACCAAAACCAAATCAGCTGATAATGAAAAATATATATGAATTCCCAACAAAAATCAAATGACATTTTTGTAGCAGAAAAGGTGTCTCGGAAATTACTTAATTTTTTAAATATTTGTTACAAAGAAAATAATCAATAGCCGAAAAATTTAATAACAAATTATAATAAATAATTTATATAATAAATTTCTTATGACATTTCTTAACAAAGTGGAAAATATAACAAAGTGATTTGAAAAAGTTGCTGACGAAGCTGAAGGCTTTAGAATCACAACATTTTATACACTTTTATAAAATGTGTTTTCCACAACAGAAAGAATTTATATGTCTCATTGGCAACTTTTAATGGCAACTTAATTAAAATATTATTGATGGTTGTGCCTGCCATTCGCCCATTCCACCTTTCGACATTTATTTACTTCTGCGTCTTCCGCATTATATTGCCGTAGCAAATTCTATGAATAATAATGAATTGAAAACAAAAGATTTTCGTACATATTTTTATTTGATTTTATTTATTTTGATTCGTTTGTACGTAAATGGATTTCCATTCACTTCACTTTAAACTGACACAATTGTCATTAAAATCAGCCACACAGACAGAGTATTATTTGGATACGGTTGTATGTGCACGGCCAAGGAATACTCCAGGTTTTTGTGTGAATTCAGATGCAGACCTGTCGTTTTAATGCGTTCCGATATTTGATTTAAACTGGTATAAGTAAAATTGAGTGTAAAACCAAAAATCTATAAAAGAGAAAATCATTTGAATAGAGGAGATTAATATGCTTACGAAGTACACTTTGCGAAAAACGGGGGCATATTGCCATTACGACTTCACAAGTCGTCAAAAAATGTATGTAGTTTGTCACATCGCAAAATCATCAGCTTGCCAAGTTTGGGCGTGCCAACAAGACTGAAGCACGCCCATCATTTGCGGAAAGTAGTATTAAAGGGTGGTCCAACCATGAGTGTTAATCGCATTTTAATGTCAAGTTTTTTGCCCAACTTAATTTTATATAATTTTTTTTTTGTCTCGGTGTTTGACAAATTCAACCATGCAGAGATGCACAGAAGATTGTTGCCGCGTTTTACGAAAATGGGCGTTCAAATCAAAATACATTTCGTCCACTTCGTGAAAAAAAAGCCCGTCTGAGCGAGAAATTCAATTGCCTCATGTCGTGGCGATGTTAATTTGCCGCCCCGATTATATGACTTGACGCCGTCGGACCTCTGTCTTTGGGAATATCTAAAGGAAAAAGTGTACGTCAATCAGCCAAGAACAAGTCAAGAGCTAAAGGATGAGATAATGCCTCATATTAACGACATTCCATTTCAATTATGTCTCAGAGTCATTATCAGTTATGGATCATCGGATAGAGCTTTGGCGAGTATTCGGTGAATATTTTGTCTCAACCATAACTGCCACAGATCCTTCCGTCATAATAAAAAAAAAATTCAGATAATTGTATTTAAACTTTTTGTTTCATTTACAATTAACATCGTGCGTTTTGGTTGGAGCACCCCTTAGACATCTGTATTGAAAATAAAAAAACCATTCATTGGCAGTCTTCATCCTAGTCCTTAGACCTAGAAGATGTGAAATGTCTAGAGACTTTGACTGGATTCGACGACTATGACGGCACTTGGCACAGCAAAGATTATTGTAATCCAAAACAAAGTGCTTTTGTAAAATAAGACGTGAAAATATTGTTGTGAAATATTGTTGTGAAATATTGTTGTGAAATATAATGGTCCCATTCCATTGCAGTGACACCCTACAAAATTTACCTTATGATGGGGAAACTCGTCTGCCAGCATGTTATTGTACCTCAGCTCCTCGTCGGATGATGCGGAACCAAAAGTTACACTTTGTTCCATGTGCTGGAGTAGCGCCAACAAGCGGGGTTGGAAGGCTCTAAAACCAAACTATTACAGAGCCTAGAATCTGGAAGGCTTTATATGCGTTGTCACTCACCTATTCCATACAGTTTTGCGCATTGTACGCCATGAATTTATCTTCTTCATTATTTTTCTCTCAATATTATGTTTAAGTTCCGATATACTGCAAGAAATGCGATATTTATAATCCAGGGAATGAAATCCACCCAAAGGAGCTGGATTTTTCTTAGTAAATCCGGGCAACCAGCAGCCCGAGTCATTCCAATTGAAGTTCATCATGGAAACACGTGTCTCAGTTTGTATATTTAAATAGAACTGAAAGCAACGAAATGTATAAAATGATCGTAACCATTTCAGAATTCAAAACTTACGTTATTAGTTGTCACAACCATTTTGATGGTCTGCAAAGGACAAAACACATCCTTTAAGCCATAACGTTTACCCGTACAGGGATCTATGAAGAACATTTCATTTTCTTCACCGGCATAGATGACAAAAGTACATTCTCCATAAGGAGGGGCTATGCCCAAAATCAAGGAACACTGTAGGCCCATGTACAGCAAATAGTTGCACAGTAAAACACCCAAATCTTTTGGGGAAGCCCAAGTTGTATCCAACAGTAACTAAAAAGTAACTTCCTGTTAACAAATTAAAATCTCTTTTTTTCATCAGCTGAAACTTTAGTCTTATTATTTCGATTGCGAAAGTTCACCGAAAACCCCGCTGTTCATCAAGACAGTTTAATTTGTTTGCGGGAAAAATTTCTTGACTTCCAAACTAACAACTCACCACTTCACTATTCACGCCATGTGCAACCTGAGTAACTCACCTGATTGTTCAGCCACACCCCTGCAAATCCCAAACAGGGATCATAATATTTCGGTTTCGTTATTAAGGAAACGAATCTACAAGCGCTATCCAATATATTTTCACTTGTTTCAATAGGCGGCGCCAACGGCTGCAGCACTCGTGTAATACACAAACGTTTGCCCTCTGCTGTGCAGATTAAAGGCTCCATAAATCTCTGAGGCTGCATTTCGTAGGCCTGTAGGCTCCAGTTGCTGAGATGTTGACGTACCTCGATCAGTTCTGAGCACTCCAAACATTTGGCATTCAACAAAGGCAATTCGGCGTTTGGCTCCAGGCTTAGAAAGCACCAAAGTCTGACAGACTCTTTAACCTCGGGAAATTGCTCGATCGATATATTTGTTTCGGTATTCGTTACAATATTTTCCAGCGAAGGTCTTTTATAGCCGATTAAAATTTTCGGTGCAGTCATTTCGAAGACAGCGTCCATCTGTTGGTGTTAAATAAGTTTTAATATTCGGCAAAAAGGAAACCCCTCCAGCATCTGTATTGATGCTTCTACAGAAATATAAAAGCCTGGAAAGCTCTTACTTTTAATGATTTAATGATATATTAGTGTCACTTAGTGCCAGCTGACACACAGCAACTTTTGCTCCTCTACTTTTTATTTTGCTGTAAGAGAGAAAGAGAAACACCTACAAATTATCGGCAAAGCTGTTGCATCACTCTACCACATAATATAAGACTGAGCAATAAAAGTTGATGTGTGTGAACCGACATTTAATCACGTCACGTTGGCTTTTTATAGTGCAACAGATGCTACATCTTTCATATCCTTTATATGAAGACAAATACATTTCAAATAGATCGTTTATGTATTTCTAGTAGACAAAACCAAGAGCTAATATTTTAAATAGAGTCACGTATGGGTGCACTTTCGCTAAACACTTCAATCTTTCTCCAAACTTAAAAAAACTACTACCGGAGCTACAACAAATACTGACGCTGTAACTTCTTGATATCCTGCCAACGGGACATCAACAGCCTCTTCATGTTTAAAATATTTTGCTTCAATTACTTTGATATTACCTTTTGCAGAGTTAAGAGCGCATTAATGGGTATGCGATATTCACCCAACCAATTATTTTGTATTCTTTGGTGAATGTCCGCGTTCCTTATAGCAGGATCGTCGTACATTTGATGCTCAATAACCTCATCGAAAAGCGAAATTGTTATATCATCATGCAGGTCGCTCAAACTACCACTGAAATTGTAAAAAAAAAAACAGTTCCTTTATCGTTTGTTTTTGTTTTATTTGGAAGATAAAATGATGGCCCTGTCCAGGCACTGGCGCCACAATAAAGTTTCCTTGCCAGTTTTGGACCCTTATTAACTTTTCATTAGGAGAGAATATTCTTTAAGATTTAGTAACTTACCTTATTTGCAGCACCAGCTGTTCATTCCAAGTGGGATTTGAACCTTCGGCGGTCAGGGTGCGACAGCACTTGTCCTTAAAACTCAGCGCTATAAAGGGTCGCACGTTCGAATACCTAAGATCTAATCAAATAAGTTTTATATAGCAAACAAGAAATATATATTGTATTATTGAAAAAGTCGTTGACGCCACATCAAGCCACTATTAAAAAATATCACTTAAACAATCGCCTACGACCGCAATTGTCCATTTAGGGAAAGATGTTTAACATTTCCTGGATCTAGGACGTCGGTTATAGTTTGTTAATAACAGCCGAATGTTGCTGACAACGACTCTTGGAATAGCGGTTGGGTTCTATTTACTCTGCAATAAAAATATGTTAGAAGACTCGGGCGAACTGTGTACTTTACTGTCGGCATCGTCCACACACGTTATTCTGATGGGTACGCCAGTGGCCCTGATAATATTGCAAATAATTTTAAAATTCCTTTTACAATCCGTTGTCGAACTGGAAGTATTTAAGGCAAAGGGCATGTTTCTATCCACATTCAAAATAAGTCTGGGTTGAAAGATCAGCTTGAGGGTTCGGAAAAAGGCACTGAAAGAAACCATATCTGTTATGTTATTGCGGCCTATTCTGCCTACCGAAGGCAGATAGGCTGCGCTCTATCATTATTCGAACAGCAGAATCAATGCCGTATATCTCTAAAACTTCATGTACCTCCAACTAACGGGCTCATCGTTCAACAACAAATCCTGCCGACTTTCCACCACTTTAGTCAAGCGATTGGACTGCATTTGTATGGCGGCATAAAGATTGCGTAGGTATTTTTTCGCCTCATGCTTGTGCAAATCGATGGGATCCATCCAATTGCCAGCATCCAAAACGCTTTCCTCCCTTTCCCATTCAAATTCAAGCTCCTGATCCAACATGGGTATGAATTTTAGGTCTCTTGTTCTGGCATTGTTTTTTAAATAACGTGATCGCAAAAGATTTAATCTCCGATTACCCTGCAATAGCGACTGCTCACAAAACTGCAGCAGATCTTCCTGGAACGTACAGGTTTCTGTAGTTAGCACTCCCGGCACCAGTTCGGTATCATCCTCAGTATCGCTGGCGTTATTTAATGACCACACAGCGAAATCGGGACTGGCGTTTGTGTTCAGGAGTTTGCGTTGATACCAGTCCCGCAGAAGATTGTGGGGAATTGTCGTGTGCTGTTGGGGCCTCGGAAACAATTTACTTACCATATCGTTTGGATACAGTTCTTCATCGCTTTGCAGATTTAGACGCAAATAGCCCGATATGGGTTGTTTGTGTGATGAAAATGTTGTGGTAATTGTGCGAGGTTCTAGTTCTACGGCTGAGGGCAGCGGTAAGGGCACAATGATATTGGCAATCTTTTGGGCAGACGATATTTTCGATTTTTTGTACAGCTGCCATAGAGATATAAAAAGAAGTACGAGGTTATTGATTTCGAATTTTGTAAGTAACGAAAGTGAAAGGGGCTGCCTCAGGTGATGTTGGCGAACAAATTTTACCAGCTTTCATTGGGCTGAGGAACACAGAGTGCCCAGCAATATTTTTTAAGCGGAAAATAGTGTGCCGTCGACGTTACTTAGACAACTGTCGACATTCATAATATGGTTTCCTACCCGCATAATATATAGTTTAATTGCAAGCATCTGGGCATGTACTATATTCTTACCTTTATTCTTATATCTTTTGGCAGACTTCTGTTCAGCATAATGCCCATGTTTTCATTGACAATCACGCTTAGGTCTCTCTCCAAACGATAGACTCGTGTCTCTCCCACCATCTGGCGATCGAAAAATACGCGCATAAAATAACTTTTCATTTTGCGTGGTCCTGGCAAATCCTTAAACTCATTGTCACTGAAAATACGCACGACATCTATGCGCGGTTCTTGGGGATTGAAAAAGCTGTTGGCGTACTTGGACTTCAGTTCTGCAGACAATGCGGTGATATTCGGCTTGCGGGGTTTGGCAAAGTATTCTTCACCCTTCGCCTTGTTCTCCAGCCTTAAACGTTTGCAACGATAATACTCTTCCAATTGCTCGCGATAGATTTCACTCAGATCGGCTTCGAAGCGTTGGGTCCAGATTCTCAAACGCTTTTTACTCTCGTTCTGATGCAGGTCTTCAATTTTAATGAGCAACTTGAGTCGGGTGCAGGGTTGTTCCTGCTGGCTTCTCAAATTTTTCAATTTCACCCAATTGCTGAGAATTTCCTGCAAAAGTTGTTTGTTCGCCAACTCTTCGTCGTACAGCTTTTCACGCAAAGCTTTTACTTTGCACAAGTGATGTTCTATTTTTAAAGCCTTTTTCTGTTGCTGTGAAACATCCGCCGATTTGCAGCCGTTTTCAACGGATCGCAACAGCTCATTTAAAATACTTCTTTCGATTTGCAAATCGGCATAAAGTTTGTCAGTTATTTTCTCTTGCAGACGTTGGGCACGATGCTCGTATAAAAGCTCCAAGTTGTTGGCCAAACGGTGTTCCGGCTGGAGCAGCGGATGTTCGGTGAAACGCAGCTCTCTTATGTGCAGGGTCAAAAACTTCTTAGAGGGCATGCAAAAGCTATTCCAGGAGGGTTCTATGAATATGGGCTTGAACTTTAATTCGCAGAATGTTTTGTAGAGGAGTTTATCCGTGTAGAATATGGAATTTTGCTTAGAATCCTTTAAAATATTAAAGACATTTTTGTCTATTTTCCGTTTGCGCGATTTTGATTCCACAAGGAGACGGTTCAGCATCAAACTGGTGTTCTTGTCAACTGCAGCAACTGCTCCGATAGAAGTTAAACTATTTTCCAATTCAAATTTGGGCTTGAAAATAAAGGCTGGCTGTTGTGAGGCCAAAGGGATGAGTTCTGCTCTTATTAAATTCTTGTCATCAACCGATTCAATTTGTATGAATGTAGAGGCCAAAGTTGGCGGTTGGCGTCTTGTTGTGTTTGATAAATCGTCTGCGGAATCCTTTGACAATCTTCTTTCTTCATACTGAGAGTCTTGACTTTTAATTTCGTCGCTTCCTTTGGCTGCATTGAGCCTGTCCAGCTGTTCTTGTTGTTGTCCTTGTTGTTCGTTGCCATAAAAGAATCTTTCGCTGGGTGATTTATTGTCCTCATCACGATGGCTGTTGTTACTGGATTCGCTTAATAAACTTGTATTCTCCAACAGCGTCATGACCTCCTTTTCATTCTCCTCAAATTCTTGAGTTAATTGAATTTTTTTCCTTCGTTGTTTCTGTTGCTGCGTTTTCAATTTCCCTTGTGTTATTATAGGTTTTTGTGCTTTTAATTTCTTTTTACGTTTCGCAACTGCCCCGCCGTATTCACTCATCTTTAACATAAATAACAAACAACTTTAATGCTGTTTAATATCCCTTTGACGGGTTTTGCTTAAGCATTGTTTTTTCTATTGTATTTTTCTGATTACTTTGGCCTGGTTGTCAAGGTAACGGAAATTTTTTGTTCGCAAGAGGCCAAAACATTAATGCAGTGTTGTATTTCGAAGGCATGAAATTTTATTGAAGCAAACGAGGGTTGAAATGTCTTCAATGGAAAGAAAAAAACGGTTGCTTGAACAAAAACAACAACAATTAGGGAACACAAATCGTGAAATGAAATGTTTTTAGCAGGATAATACAAACAATCTACTTTCACCAACAACAGATTCAAATCCATTTCCGAGCGTTATTGAATTCTGGGACCGGACTGAAAGTGGAGTTATTTAAACCAAAACGAGAGTTTAAAGGACCCCTTTTCAAGGTTTATTAAGGAGTTCGTTGAGAAAGGCAGTGAAAGACACGGCCTATTTAAGTGCTAAACTCTGAAAATGCAAATTTTATACGTGACTAAATTGGGAGTGAAAGTGATTGGAGTGGATTTTTTTTTGCTTTTGGTAGAGTCACAACCTCTAAACATTTATTTTTTTTTTTTGGCAAAATATTGAAATTCCAAAAAAAAATATTCAATTATTTTTGTTTTCGTCTACAACAACAACAACATTTTATACAGTATCAACTGTTGCCGACAGAAAATATTTGAATTCCTTTTAATAAAATTATTTACATTTTTTTTAACTGATTTGCATTTTATATATAGATTTTTTTTTCATTTCTACAAAGTCAAGGGGATGAAATGTGGTAAAAAGTACCCAACAAAAAAAAAAAAAAACAAGAAACAGCTCATGAATTATTTCGATTTCGCGCAAAATAACATTCACAAGCCCCAAACGAGAAAGGAAGCCACTTGTCACATTTACAGCCAAAGTTTCCTTCGTGTTGTTTTTGTTTTTCTTTTCTGTGCTTTTATGAATTTTCAATCAACTTCTTGCAGCTCCCCCAGTATAATTTTAAGTAAAAAGTGTGTTTCGTTATATTTTTTCTTCGGGCTCAAACTACAGTTATAAATTTAATAAAAATTTTGTGCCGAGATATTTAGATTTTTACGTTTTCTTATAATTTATTTGAGTTTTGTTTTGGTCTTTGAAGCCTTCAGGCGTCATAAGGAGTGTTCAAATATTTGAAAATAAAAATTAACATGAATTTAAGGAATTTCAGTTATTTCTATTTACAGCAAAAGCTACAGGCGGGTTATTATAAATAGAAATAAGTTTCGGTTGAAAATGAGGGCGTGTTTTTAAATCAATTGAAAAGCATTTTTGGTTTATTTCGGCATAACAACTAATTTAGGCAAATAGTTTATTTAGAATAAAAGCAAAAACTTTGCTCCGCAATATTATTTCACAAATTAAAGCCGTTTGGCGTTTTTAAGCATTTAGGCACTAATTAAAACTTCTGCGTGGCAGGATTTCAAATTTATTTGCCTCACGCGCCTCCAGCCGCCATCGAGAAATATACAAACACACACACACACACACGTTCATAGTTATTTGCGCTTGTTTGTGTGTCGGTATTTTAGATATCAGCTAAATTCTGCTTCAGCGGGGGGGAAACAAACTAATTTATTTAACTTAAACGTGATTAAAAAGAAAAACCAACAACAACTAAACAAATGTTTGCCGGAATTTAGTAACAAAACACTTGATTATCCTTAGGAAATGTTGCACAGCCCAATGATGATGTATTTTTGCTTTTCTCTTCTTCTTCTTTCCTTGTTTTTTTTTTGTTTTTTTGTTTTTTGCCAACGGAACGATTAAATCTGTTTCAGGAAAAAGAAATTTGTTTTTCTATCATAAAAATTAAGATTTGGTGTTAATTGCTCACGTAGTTGGTGAGAGTATATAAATTGTAGAGATACGAAGATAGACGCAAAAGATTTTTAGGAAGCTGTAGCTGGCAAAAAAAAAAAAAAAAAAAAAAAATTGCGAGTTATTATATCGCCAGCTGAAATGTACAACCAGCTAAATAATATTTTTACTATTTTACAGTAAAAGTAAAATAACAAAATGTCAGGGGAAATATGAGTCTCCTGCGTTCATAATATATGTATATAATTTGTATTAAATGAAGGTGAAAAGTGGGAAAAGATCTGGATATACAGTGCGGCCTTGATTATCTGCCGCAACATTGAAAAAATATGAATTATTTGCTTTACGCTGATTTAACTGTTTTCCTTTTACTTCTGTGTGTTTTTTTGTACTGGTGATGAAACAATTAAATGTAATTTGAATATGCAGCCGTACGATAAGTCAGAGTCGTATAATCACAGCTATGAAATTTAGTTTTATTTAAAAAAAAACCAATAAAGAACATACAAACCCCTACTGTGCGCTAAAACTGATGATACGGACTTTTATCATTAGGGATAATCGAAATCTCACTGTAGCAACTCGATTTCACACTTTTTTTTATGTTGATATATAAATATTTTTGTATATGTCACACATCCACATCTAATTCAAATATCGCACTTGTAATAGGCAAACTTTGAACTCTGGCGTCTATAGGGAACATTTTTTGTCGCAAAAGGTTTCTTTATTGTTCACTTCTTGCAGTCAGATCTTTTTTTTTTTTTTTTAAACTCCAAAAGTAAACTTTGCCCTTCAACTTGAAAGCGGCAGATATTAAAAGAAATAACAGCATTTGCATAATTTGAATCGGTTAAAGGGATTCGTTTTCAAAGCTTGAAAAAACTCAAAATTTATTAAGGTGAACATGTTTCGTTTGTTTGCACAAAATTCAAATTGGTGTATTCTTGGGGGACAGCTTCAAATGTGGCATAAATATTATTAGGGCCTGAAAATGCTGAAGTGTTGAGAATTTAACATATTTTTGTGTCACACCAAGTATTTATTTATTTCAATACATTTTTCAAATAGGCGCAACTCACATACAAAAATATAAGATGAAGACTTCTTAAAAATGTGCGTTTCAATTGAAACTCATTTATATCCTTCTGTTCCGTTCCGTTCTTCGCGCACCAGCTTCAGCTTAAGTCATTTCGAAACGGCTTCGCTGCAACTTCCTTTTATTTTATTGCTGTTGGTTTTCCACTGCTTAAATCTCACAGCAGATAATTAAGAAAACACGCAGCAGTGGCAGCAAGACTGGCAACCGCCGCCGTGCGCTGAAATGTGCGTTTTAATCGTTCTAATTAAACGGGGGTTCATGTGTAAATATTTGTGTTAATTTTGATTCTATAACTTTAAACTTAAGGCCCGGTATGTGTGTGCATAAGTTTCTATATGTAGGTGTGTTGGTGCATATAATTGTGTGTGTGTGTGTGTGTGTGGGTGGGTGTGGGTGTGTGTTGTAGCAGAAAAAATATGTTGCCACTTGTATGGCGCAAGACACTTTAATTTTCTTGTCTTTTAATTATCATTTCTTTATTCTCAAATTAAGAAAGGAGTTGTTGCCAAGAAAATCGTTTTTTGTAATTCAATGAAAATCTTAAAAAAAAATTGCTTTAACCCCATAATAGTGTGTTTTTCCTTCGCTGTTATTAATGTGGTTTTTCACACCAAGTGAAACGAAGAGGAAAATTTGTTTGTCATTAAATATATAATAATAATATATTATGAAAAATGCCATAAACATTTTGTCAGCTAAACTTAAATGAACACTAATAAGTTGAGAATTTTCAGCTAAAATTGATCTGGCAACCTGCCGCATATCACAGAAACCTGCGCTTTATAAAAGACACGTACGATTTGTTCTAGTAATTCTCGCTTAGCAAAATGTTTCGCATAAAAAGTGATTAGTTGCCAGAGCAACAATAGAAATCGAAATAATATATCACTTTCGTTCTGCCAGCTGTTTCTATATTTTGAATTACTTTGTAGAAAGATGTGTTTCAGTGTTTCAGTAACCCAAAATTTCACACTTCCTAATACGTTTCATTTAATGCCTTTAAACAAACTTAAAAATTTTACCTTCCTTTTGCCATTTATTATTAGCAGAGATTCTAGTCGATTGTCATAAGAACGTCTTAAAGGCAACAAAATCAGAAGTTGCCGCCACCAAATTGCTGAACTGCAAAAGTGACAACCTTGGCAACGGGAAGACCCCGTTTAAATACAACTTTATTTAAACATTGTTTTACCGTTTTACATTGTTTTGCCGCCGCAAAATATTGCAACCGGTTTTTAATTGCAATATTCCACTAGAAAAAACAATTTCTGACATGTCGAGAAACGTGGAAATTTTGATTTCAAACTTCTTAAATTCATACTTTCCCACTTGCACTGAAACACAAAACTGAGCAACAAACTTAATTAAAGTTCGCATTTTGAAAAAAAAAACTCCTTATGAAACTCCTTAATTTATTAAAGAACACCAAATTTGCATATTCATTAATCTACTACAAAACTCTCGATTTTAAGTTCGCGGACTATTTCTTTTTTCTACACATTTTTAAGTCCAATAATTTTTATAAACACTTTGCACAAATTTCTCCAAAAAAGGTGTCTTCAATTCGGTTTCCACTTTGTTCTTATTTCGTTTGTTTTTTTTTTCTTTCTATTTTCATAAAATGAATTTTAAACAGCTGCTTTCATTGTGCTGAGGCTTTACAAAAAATAGAGTAAAAAAATCCAAAAACTTTGCGGCAAATAATTCTTTCAACTAATTGGAGCGGAAGTGAATTAAAAAAATAATAATTATCAATATGAAAACAAAAAGTGGCAACGGAAGCAGAAAAAAAAGTGACCTTCATTAAGATTTAAATAAAAATGAAAAACAGAATCTTAATGATTTTATTTTTACTATTAATAGAGTAGATTTCAAAATATTAATATATTTGGGAAAATAAATTATTATTTGAATAATTAATATTGTTTAACAAATATAGCGGATCTAATTCATTCCTCACGTTCCCTCTACAGGGTGGCCAGCCGAGTTTTATGAAATTATGCATTTGGTAAATTGCAGCACAAGTGGCAACCTGACAACACGCTTTTCTCGGACCTACCGCAATTCGCCTGAAGCCATATTTTTTCATCTGTGGCGACTAACAACCAAATTCTGGGGCAAAGTTGTTCAAACTTGGAAGAGTGATTAAATTTGGATAGATTAGATTTTAGGACTCCGATGTCTTTACTTCAATCCCCTCAAACAACTGTTTGGTAACTGGTTACTATTTATATTCGTTGTTGCAAATAAAAAACTAATTTATTGTATTTTATTCAACTCAACTTTTGCCGAAGTTACAGACGCTTTCGCTTTATTTGAAACTCTTGTTGTCTACATGCAACACTGCACAAACATGAACACTAATGAAAGGGCAGCTTGAAAACATCTGGCAACAGTGCTGTGGTTTTTTGTCTTTAACATATTTTGTTTACGGAGTTTCATTTATTTTATATAATATATTTGAAAAAAAAGTTATTTTTCGTAAATAATCCCAATTGTTATTAAACTCTTATTTAAAAGACACAATTATTTATTTTTAAAAACGTTTTTAGAGCTGGAAATGATTATTTACAAAATAAATAAATTTAATCCTTTGAAAATACTACGCATGAAAATTGACTTGTTAATTGTAATCCACTTCAGCTTTATGGGAAAGTTTGTTTTTTATTTTTTTTATAAGATTTGTTTTTTTGTTTTTTTTTTTGCTTAATAAATATTGAACTTAATTTCCTTTCGATTGTTGTTCCATTTTCTTCGTTGGCCCAAAATTAAAGTCACATTTTTCCAATCAGTTCAATTTATCTTTTGATACTTTCAATTCAATTGGGATTACTTTGACTCTTTGTGCTTTAAATTGCTAAAGCAAATCTCTTCGTTTTTTTCGGCTCTTTATGGTTATTTAGGCCAAACGATAAAATAAACACAATAAAGTTTCATTTTATTTTTTTCAGCCAAAATGTTTTCCGTTTTGGTTTTTTCTGTCCATATTAAAATGTCAAATATAAATAAAATTTTCTTGACTGGGAATTCGTTTTGGTTGCATAACAGGTGAGCGTTTTAACGGCAATCTAAATATTTTGAAAAACAATTATTAATGTCCAAAATTAATGTGCAGTGAAAAGAAGGGTGAACTGAAAGCGTGGCCGCGAATATTATTTTCAAGTCTCAGGGGCGAAATTAGTGCTGTGATAATTTCAATTTGAACATTATTTCGATGTAGTGCAAAAAAAAAAAACAAACACACGGCAGTGAATTGTTTAACAGGTGATCAAAAATATATTAACGTGAGCGCAGAGACGTTGCTACAGTTCCATTTCTTGCATATTTACATAAAGTGTTTGCAGTTTACAAAGATTCAGAAGCTCTACTCCCTCTTTGCTCCTCTCCATAACCTACTCGTATTATCCCAACTCTGAGTTCAGTCAGTTTTTTCGTACAAAATGTTTGTCCACACAAAATTTCTTTTCTATTTAGTTTGATGGCACTCTTCACAAGAGTGGGAAAAAGGGGCAGAGAGAGAGAAAGAGAGAGAGGCTAAATATTCTTTACCAACAACTCTCCGCTAGAATTGGTTTAAATTTATATTTTGGTCGGGACAAAATTTTCAACGCAGTTGCCAAGAGGCTAAAATACTTTCTTACAAAATTGCATGCAGTTGCCTGTTACATAAAATGTTTTAAATTGTTTAAAAATTAAAAACTAAAAAACCTAAAATAAAGCCAAAGCAAATGTCGTGGAATTTTTCACCTGCGGCCGTTATGACTTCCCACACAAACTTTTCGCCATGAGTGAATTGTGTGGGAAAACAATAGCAATGAAATAGCTGTTACCTGGACAAATATTATCCCTGTTAATTTAAGAATAACACGACTCTTACAAATACAATATTTTCAAAGTATTTTAGTTGTTTACAAACATGTATATGATTGCAGGATATTGTTATTGCAAATCGTATACAAACATTTATATATTCTTTTGTTGTACATGTAAGAATTCATACTCATTCTCTGCCAGGACATTTTTCACTGAAGTTTGTTCTTTTTGATATAGTGGACACAGAATATTAATTAGGATCTCTTATACGAGTATAAAGAAATAAAACTTGTTAAACTTGTTTTTTTTTTTGCAATTAAATGTAAATCTACTATTATTCCAAAATTGTTCAATCTTATTTCAAATTGATAAAATTACCTTGACAACTGTCTCAATACTCATGTTATGGCGTCACCCGAATTCTAGTTTTTTACTTTTGTATTTTCGAAATAGACAAGTCAATTAAAAATTACAAAAAAAAAAAAAAAGGTTAATAAACAAATTTAATGTTTTCGTTTGTCGTTTTCCATGACATTTATAATTAATTCTGTCTCGTATGTGACTGTGAAAGGAATTAGTTTTGCCATTTTTGTGCATATCTCGCGTATGAAAGCGATGACAAAAAATAGTTGAAATGTTTTCTTGCACACCTGCATCCATGGCCTCAATGCATTGTTGTTTTCTTGAATAATTAAAAACTGAAACATTGAAACATTTTTTTAGCTTGAAATTTTTGCGAAGAAAAAACCCAACTCATTTTATTAATAATTCAAAAAAAAAATTGTATTTAAACTTGTAGGGATGTGAAATATTTGTTTTTTTTTTTTTGCTTTTGTAAGATTCATTGCAAATGTTAATTATTATTGTAATAAAAAGCTGTTTTAAAACACCAGGCACTCATGCTTTTGCACAGTGGCCGATCATGGTGGCAAAACAGACACTGAAAATAATTAAACCAGTTGCCTGCCTATATCTTTTATAAGGTTTTTTTCCTCTTTGAATTTTAGAAAATTTGAATGGCAAAAAATCAAAAGAGTACAAAAATTTTCTTTTTCTTTTCCACTTGCAATTTCAACTTCTTGTTGAATATCATTAATTAAGAATATTTTCTTCAGTGTTGCTCTCCACACGACAGTATTTAAGTATGAATCTTTGCGTTTGAGCGTGTAATTTAAAAGCGCGTAAATTATTCAGTTGTTGTAAAAATTTTGTATGCCTTTCATATGCAAATTGCCAATTATAAAATAGTCAATGTAGTCGCATAAAAACACTCAATGCCAAAGCGAATATTTTAAATGTTAATTGCCGCCAGTGTGAGTAGGTGATAACAACAACCTGCATACGTTGTACATTCCCAGTTGGCCATGACAGGCACTATGCCCCCGTTCGGGTTAAAGGACAGTTGACGGTGTTGCATCATTAAAACTATACATTTGATGGCTGTTGTGGAGGTTGTAACAGTCGTGAATGCCTTCGGCTTTAATTTGGCCAACTGGAGTCCTTGTGTCCCAATAAACAAGTAGTCCGGCCACATCTTAAGTTCGGAATAAGTTAAAAAGAAATGATTTCTCCAGCATTAAATTTTCGCCTTCGAAGCTTTTTTCATAACTTTTGATTTGCAAACAGGTTTCTTGTTAGAATTCTCTAGTTTATAAATAACAACTAAAACTTTGTTTAATTTGGTAACCTTTTATTTTTCTTATTATTTTTTATATTTTAAAATTCGGTTGTAGTTCCAATGATGATGAATGAATTCATTTATTTTCCAATATTTCTTTCATCTTCAGAATTTCTACAAAAAGAATACAAATCTAACACAAAATTTACAATTAAAATGGAACTTAACAGTCAATCAATTTTTAATTGTTTTAATATTGACATTCTGTTGATGTTGTGTTAAATTCCATATTAATTTTAACTTGTGTTATTTTGTATTCTTTTTGTAGAGACGAAAAATCATGGTATTTTTAGGTATTTGAACTACTTCTTCTTCTTCTCTTGGCGCTACAGTCCGTGGTGAACCTGGGCCTCAACCAACAAAGTTATTCTTTGTTGTTGTGTCGTAACTAGTGTGTTTTTACACGGTAGGGAAGTTACCCCCACGCACAACCCCCGAAACCTGGAGGACCGGGTCCTGGTTTAGACCCCTGGACAGAGGGGATTCGCTGCACACTTTGGTTCACCTCTAAGCGGGTGCTGTAGGGGCTATCCAGGGGCGCCACGGGGAGGCAGTATGTCAGCTTGACCAGTCCATTTTCAGGGATCGCTGCTGGCTTCTCGCCAGGTTGAGAGCAATCAACAACTTTGCCCTGAGTGCACTGGCCCATTCCCCCATGAACTACAGTCGAGCTTATAAATCAAAACTTCACTTGCAACACAATATTCTGAATTGTCATGATGTCACGAAATTTACCGCTTGTTCCCTACTACGTTCTACGTTTGCGGCATCACAACAAACATGATTGACAAACTTTGAAATAAACACGCACAACAATAATGTCTTGCTGCTCAAATTGCCAGCAACTCAACTGCCGATTCTAAATCTAGCCGAGATTAAAGAAAAAATAATTATTAATAACTTTCCAAGGCAATGGCCAAAGTGTGTTGTAGGCAAATTTTGCTAAAATGTTTGCTGGGATGCATGAGTGTGTTTTAGTACATATGTTTTGTATATGTAAATTTTAGCCAAATATACAACTTGGTTGTTAGAGTCGATGTGTTTCTCTGTTGAATTCATATGTAACAAATTGCTAAAAACTGTACAAATTTGTGCCTGCCTTCATGAATGACAATCATTCTCTGTGTATTTGCAATCTGAGGAGTGATTAAAAATCTTTGTCGTTAAGAGAAACTATTTTCACAGTCATTAGATACAATCAATAAAAGAAAAAACAAGGATGTTTGCCTTTTATAGGACACACTTTTCAATGGGTAAATGTTAATTTGATAACATCATTAATTTAAAACGTTATTAAAATATTAAAAAATTATATATATAACGCATAAACCAATCAGATAATTCTCTGCTGCGCCAAAGAAGATAAAATTTATATATGACATACTTCGATGAACAAATTCTAACCTTCAAAACTTCAACTCATAGACTGAACTAAAACATACAACAACCAGCCATATTTAATGTGTAGACAACCGCGTCTCCTACTCTCCAACCGTTCCCTGGCATCAACCTCTCCCATTAACTCACATCCTTAACTGAATGTGACTTTCGGGACAATGATACATTATCTTCCACTAAAAATTTGGCTTTATTACTCCTTTTTTCTTATTAATAAACACACCTTTTTTATTCTCTCTCTCTATTTTTTTTTTACTTTTTCTGTTATTGATTGATGCTTTTCTTTTTGTTTGAACAATTCACAGGGTTTTTTTGAACTTTGCTCATGCAGCTCAAAATGCAAATAGACGAGCATTAAAGCAGGCATATGGTTAAGCTTAAGGCGGACTAAATTGGTTGGAAGGCAAATACAAAACACAAATAAAAATTAATACCAAAGTTTGCACAAAAGTTATGAAACAAACAGACTTTCCCAGCAAACACACACTACACAAATCAAGCCGAATTGCCAGCAAACAAACGATGGAAAGAGTTTGCCGATATCCTGGCACGACTGCTGGCATAAGGCAAAATATGTATATGAAATGAGTTTTAACAACTTTTGTGTGGAATATTTGAACTAAAAATCATTTCAAATCCACTTGAATTTTTATGAATGTGTGTGTGAAAGTATTTGGCCAGACTCCTACACCAAATTTGTTTTACAACAAACTTTCTTGCCTGACTCTCGGTTTATGTTATACGTCCCCTCTAACACAAGATGACCAGCTGCCACTTGCCCAAAAACTTGTTTTCACGCCTCCGAAATCTCAATTCTAAGAACATTTCATTCATTGAAACAGGTTTATTTCTTTGTCTCTCTTATGGACTCCTTTTAATATAATTATTTGCAGAGATCAGAAAAAAAAAATTTGTAGTTTCTAAATAAAGCGACCATGAAAAACGCGCCATGACCCCCTCGGACTTAAAACTTACAATTTTCAAAAACTTTCTTGTCCGTAAAAAAAGAATTTCCTCACATCAATAATTTACAAAATGTTTATTTCTTAATCAACAAAAAAAAAATTATACTCGTACACAACAATTATACTGAAACCTAAAATCATTAAAATATTTTAAAGACCTGCGTCTACTTAATAAACTAAAAATGAAATATAATAATAATACGCCCAAGCAACATTTAATTTTCCTAAATTTAATATTTTTGTTTCTAGGCTACAGAAATTTTATTAAAGAAATCGAAAGAAATCAAATGAAGTAACCGAACACGCCCTTAATAAAAGTGGCTGAGAAAAGTAAAACGTCAAAAGGGAACTAATCTGGCTTTTTTTTTGAAATACGAGTATAAATTCTCTTCAAATAATTAATATAAATCGAAGTAACCCACCCACAAGGTGGCCAGTTGTCTAAGCGCTGCCAAGAAGAGCAGAAGTCTTTTATATTTTGTTTTTGAATAAAATTCTGAAAATATTTTCCTAGAAATGCTCATTATTTGAATATTTTTTCATTGCTTTTTCAAGTCTACTGGCAAGCAAAATGGTTGTCATGTAGACAGCTGGAAAAATCAAGAAAAAAAAGTACTAACCTTTTGCGGCTTAATGTAAATTTCTACGTATAAAAATAGTTTTCATTTTACGGCTAGAGCTGAAACTTGAACTTGTTAAAACGTTTCCTAAATACGATATATACGAGTATATACCAGGTCTGCTGGTGAATTTTCAAATGTCACGGCTTACGTACATTCGATTTGTGTTTACTTTCCCCTTAGAACACCCCCCTCAAACATATGTTTATAGTTTCAGCAACTATTATGTTCAGTTTTGTTGAATAGGTTCTGTGCATTCCCCGATTTTCTTCGGTCAAAAAATGGATTTTAATGAAATGGCATAAAATTTTAAGTAAAAATATAATTACAGTAAGAGCGCCAGACCGTGATTGAAGTCTACAACAGGTACACGAAAGTCCTGCCCTGGCCTCCTCAGCACATCACCAATAATGATGAAATTTTGAGAAAGAGAAAGGAAATTGTTAGGCAGCACCATCGTCTCACTACTAGAGTAATAGCTGAGAATGTGGGCATATCGGTTGGCTCGTGCCATACAATTTTTTCGGAGTTTTTGGATATGCAGGGTCCGCCAGTAAAGTTCGTTCCAAAATTTTTCAATTTTTACAAAAAAAAAAAAAAACTGCCGTCAATTCGTTATTTTTGGGAGCAAAACAACGTATTCATCAGATGCGGCCGCCTGCCAACCATGAAGACAACCATAAAAGGACGGTGTGTTAAAAATCGAATCACTGACGAACTCTTAAGGACGTTCGTCGTAGAGCGTAGAGCAGACGGGCTTTACGGATTATATCTGAGCCTATTTTGAAGGGGACAAAAATAGTAGTTGATGGAGAAAACCTCTTCTGTAGTTTTTCCCTTAAAAACTCCGAAGCACATGCGAACTGGTGAATGTATGTGCATGCCATTTCAAAGTCATAATATTATATATACATAAGGGTGTTTTTTTTAGAGGTATAGAACTTCGAATTAAAATAAAACACAAGAAAATCGTTTTAATGTCCATCAATTTGGCTTTATTGGAAGGATAATTTTATGCCATTAATGTTTAAATATGATTTCGGGCTTGTGGCCGCCGCGGCTGGCTCGAATAAAGCCAATTCTACAGGTCCAATTTTCAACCACTTTTTCGAGCATATGAGGCCGTATGTTGGCCCAATGACTCCACCAGCCCATATATGTAAATATTTTTTTTTTAGACAACAAATTTGTCTTTTAAAGCCAATTTAATTTGTTAAAAGAAAACCTTGTGTTTTTTTTTTTTTTTGTTTTTTGTTTGTATTTATTTTTTTCAGTGAAAACATTAAAAATTCTTCCGTTAACAAATTCGGGCACACGTTCATAATTTGATTTAGATTCTCTTTATTTTATGCGCTCTTACACACCCGACACATGTGTGCACAGTTAATAGCACAAAATATAAAGTTGTAAAACAATTTATTTAGCTGTGTACGCATGTTTGTATTGGTATCTACTATATGTATAGTGATGATGTGTGTACATATCGTTGGCTGATGTGCAAAACTGTGTAACCAACATTTAGAACATTTTGTGGTAGAAAAGCCAAATAATAATTTTTCGATTTTTGCGTTTAAAATGTCCTTAAATTTAGTTATATGAGAGTAAAAATTGCTGATATGCATCTTAATCAATCAAAAGAAGTGTTATTTTTTCTTATTTGTTAGTAACGGGGATTTTGCACTTCAGCTAACGGCATAATTGTTAAAGCAACTGCACGTTTGTGTGTCCACACACGCACACGCACACACACACACGCACTCAGTAAAACACAGACTGAACATATTAAATAACAAATAACGTTAAATTTGAACAATTTGTTACTGCTGGTGTTTGTTTTAGAACAGTTTTTGTGCTTTTTTGCCTGTATTAATGAAAGATAATGGAAACAGCATGAAGTCTGCTTGCAAGTGAAGACATCGTAAACACAGTTGCGGATGCTATAAAATATTATTAACTTATTTAAAATTCTATAGAAAAGGTGCTTAATTATCTTTATGTGCATTTATTTGAAAAAGAGAAATCCAATCCATATGGGACCCCTAAAGAAACAAAAACGATCAGGCCAACTTAATTAGTAGCAGAATTTGGAAATGGAAGCTCTTCCACCAGCCGGCATTAACTTAAAATCCAGACATTCGCTGCAAGGGACTTGTATCTGTTTCTGCGAAATATCTGAACCAAGAGAATATGGCCGTAGCTAAATGCTAAAAGACTAAAAGGGTTCTGCTGGCAGTATCTCATCTTATCTTCTAAGATGTACGAGATAGTGAAATGAATTCCGATAGTTGTTAGTAAAACGTAATATTAATATAAGTGTTTCTTCTTCTGCGGAGAATATGTACTAAACAAATTGCTACAGAACAAAACCAGAAACTAGAAGGTGTCCCCATACCATGAATCTTATCTTTTAAGACGTAATAGATTTCATCATCTGACACTTCCTATTAAAAAGTGCAATAGCGGGAAACAAGGCAAATTAAACTAAAGTGTCCCCATACAACAAACTAAATTTCATAAAACAAATGGCTAAACGATTACATCTTGTTTTTAACAAATTTAAAATATAATATAAAAAAACTGATTTAACTATTTTTTCAATTATAAAGTCCAGTGGCAGGCTGTCTAGAAATTAGCAGTCGAATTTATGTATCTAGAAATTCAGGGTAGCGGTGACAGAAGAATCAAGAATTAAGAGAAGCCTTTTATGTGTTCCATGCCATCAAACTGATTTTAATGACATTTGGCACAGGGACAGATATTGAAAAATCAGGATATATGTATGATTTCCAAAAATTCCAGATGTCAAGGGCCAGAAAAGCAATTTATTCTTTATAAGAACGCTATAACCAAATCACAAGGATTCAGATGTAATTTATTATGTGAAATTAAAATCACACAAGTTTTGTGACCAACAAACCTAATTTCTAAAGTGCAGATCATGTTCTGATCCTTACTAACAGGACGAGGTTATTACACACTAAATTAAGAAAATTATTAAACATATTTTTATATTTCAGCATAAATATTGAAATAAATAAAACTATCCGGATGGGATAGTATTCGTTTAACAAGCCACCCAAACAATTTTATGGAAACACCGACTGTTCCTTAACTAAAAGATGGAGCCCAAGAACTGGATTGCATCCAAAAGTAGGGCTCTCAGAGGGCTAACGACTCTCCAAATAACGATTAATCGATACAAATGAACCGCAGGCATAATTTCCTTATATTTCAAACTTGAATATTAGAAGGGAAACGTCCATGGGTCTAACTCTCACTTAATTAGAAATAAGTTTTTGCTGAGGGCATAATTTATAAGCAGATGTATGAAGTAACAATAAAAAACAAGGAAAATAAAAAAGAAAATAACATAAATTTGTATTAAATGACATTCTTTGGTGTTTCCCCCGTCGTTTTAAGGAATATTTGTTTAAAATTTACATCAAACTGAACACTATGGCGATCTCAAGTGTGTACCATACTCCTCACCCGCCCCCTCCACCGGTTTCATGAAAAAAACCTTAAATATGGAATAGCTCCGTATATTTAAGATAAAAAACTGCGCATAAATTTTGCTTTGTTTTCTTTCATACAAAAAATTTATAAACAAAATTCAAAAGTCATGAAAACAACTACGAATATCAATACAATTCGACTTTCAACGGCAGCAGCATCATAAATTAAAACATCAAAGGAAGCTTGGAAAAATTCAAAGGTAACAGCAGCCGTTTTGAAGATGTACCTCCCACCTGAATGAGTGCCTTGAAATAAACAGCAAATGGAAAACTTTGCATTGATCATTCATACCTAAATACCTACATTCATATACATACATGCATATGTAAGTATGTATGTATTTATGTATGTATGTATGCATATATGTATGTATGTATGTATTAATATATAACATCCAATGATGCTGCTTAATACTTTAAAAGGAATTAATTAAGCATAACTTTTGTATTATTTTCCCCTCCAAAAACTACAAGTTTTTGAAACAAAATTCAATTCTAAATTAATTAAAAACTTTTACGTTTTTCATTAGTTAATAAAAATATACTTGTTCCTTCGCTTTAGCTATAATTTATATTATTTTGTTGTTTTATTGAAATAAACATAAATTTTATTTTTAGAGCAAGAAAAGCAGGTTCAAATTAGTTTCGCAGGCATCCACTTAAACTCGTATTTGTTGCTGCGCATTAAGATCTTTAGAAAAGCAAAAGCAGCAGCAGTAGCAGCTCAACTTGCAATTAAACAACCAACTATAATGATAAAGTACTTGTCTTTTATTTATTTCGTATTTTTCCGCTTTTTTTTTGTTTTTGTTTTGCTTTTTGTTTGCGAACTTTTTTCCAGCCAAACTGTGCGTTCTAGTACAAAATATTTACTGGCAGGTCGCAAAATTGTTTTCATAAGAAATTAAAAGCACAATTTGAAAAAAAAAACACAAAAACCGGGAAAAACTTTAATGCCAAAGATAAATCTTTTAAATTGTTTTAAGAACAAGAGCAGCAGTGAACAGAACTAGTTATTGCTTAAAAGACATTTATTAAATACTTAAAGGTTAACGGCTGCGAATTAGTGGGGATAATGAGTTTTGTTACAGTAAACAAGTTAATGATTTTCAAGGGGATACACAAGAGCTTAATGAAAATTAACCCAAAATGTTTTGAAAGCATGTGGTGAAAACTTTGTTCATTGCAGCTTAAAAAAATATATTTAAAATTTTTGGGCGGGCTGCTCAAGAGTGAAAGTTAAGGAAATTATGCAAAAGCAACTCCAGCTGGTGCTTGTATTAGGAATTCGAGTTATTATGCCATAGAATAGTTTAGTTAAGATCTTTCACGCACTGCAATAAACCAAAAAAAAATGTAAAAATTAAACCAAATTTATATTAATATTTTCTAAATACTTTATTTCAAAATTTTATTCGAATAACAAAACAAACACCTTGTGGCATAATTATTTCAATGTGACACCAAAAAAAACTATATTTTTATTTCTTTGAAAGATTATACGAATATATATGCGAATATTTATTCGAATAAATATACACTTTGTGGCATAGTTATGCCAATATATAATATAAAAAAAATTATATATGATTTTTGTTGAAAAATTATTCAAATAATTATGCAAATAATTATTCGAACTTTTTTATTCGTGGACAACAGTTTGGAAACTGTTCATATAGCCGGTTAAATATATTTCAATAGTTATCCGAATAATTATTTGATTATTTTTATTTGAGGTTAATATTTTGAATATTTCAGTTTCAGCAATTGATTAAATTTATTTATTTGAAAAATTATTAATTTTAATTATTTTTTTATTGCTTTGAAGAATTCAAATATATTTTTTTTTTAATTGAATATAATTAATTATAATTCTTTATTCCTGGACAATAATTGAAAAATATTTAAGTAGTTGCTTAAATTTTCCTGCAAATATTTTCACATTTCCAATAACAAATAACCGGTTAGACGAAATCCCGTTGGCTTTTTTAGAGAAATATTTTCCAAAGCCCAACTTCATCTCTCAACCATATTTTTTATTGCCTACAAAATTGAATAAATATTGCCACCCAGCAGGTAATAAAATTTTTGCATTTACGCGTACATTCGTTATAAAGCAAATAGCGATATACATATAAATAAGATTTATTTATATCCTTTAATAAATAACTTCTAAAAATGTGAAATAAAATTAAACAGTCGTGCATGAGCGAACATGTTATGCCTTAACTTTTATTTATTACAGTTACAGTTGTGCTCATGCACAACTGGGTTCAGCCGTTCTACTCCTGTTCTACTACGCCAACAATCAATTTCTCATCCAAAGAAAAATTAAAATTTACATTCGTAATGCCAACATGTCAGCGATGATTTTGAACAACTGAATGATGGTAAACAAAACAAACGACAATATAACGACCTTTAGCCTTAGAGTTTTTGTTATTCTATGCTTTAAAGAGCTTTTGAGAAAAGCTTTTCCTATACCACAAACAGCTATTTCGCGTCAGTGTTACGCTCTTGCAGTTCTCCAGCACTCTTGTTTTTGAATAACGGTTTAATGTTAAAGAAAAGGGAAATTTATGCAAAAAATTTGTATTTCAAATTGAAAAGCAGCTGTTGCGAGAGAAAGGCAGACAGACGCAAACCGAAGAGAGGCCGAAAATACTGCAAGTTCAATAATTTTTCAGTAACAACCAAACCAAGTGCTACCACTGCAGCCAATAAACCGTAACTACGTACTACACATGTGTATATGTTTTTACTGTGTTCTTCTTTCTCTATTGAAAAATTAAACTAATACTTTTAAAATATATTATTCATTGGAAAGTTTAAGAAAGTTTTCTGTGATTTGTTGGAAGTGAAAAGCAGACGTGTACAAAATAATGATATGAATTCTAAGTTGAAGTTTGAGTTTGTTGTAGAAACGGTGATTCATAAGGACGGTGAAAACTGGCGGTACGACACAGAAAGGATACCATTTATATGGTAAAAAAAAAGAGAGTTTTAGGGTAAATTTTTTTTTTGCTCAGCCACGAGCAACAAAAAAAATTAATTAACCTTCCAACCAGATATCATTTTGCCCAACTCCTACTTAATGTATGTAAATAGTTGAGTGTTAAAAGTCTGCCGATGAAGTGAAGTGAAATAAATGTCAAATAACCACAGCGATAAGGTTCTCGTTGCGTACCATTTCCTTTAGACAAGTTCCTTAGGCGTATGTTGCCGTTATGAGCACTTAGTATGTTCAATCGTGAACAATGTGACTAAAAACTGACGATGCTTTCCACAGGCACATAAAGTCAACAACTTGTCTTAACTATTTACAATTTCTGGTATCCTTCAGCCCTGTTACAGTAATCCCTGTGTATGTAAGAATATAAATTGACACATTTTTCCCTTTTCGATCCAACTTCTCCTTAAAGTACGAGTGTGATACGCCTTTGCTGGCTCTAACTTCATTAGGAACTCCATTTAAATCAGGCTTTCATGAAATCTGACTTTTACGGTTACAAAACAAACTCATCATTAAAGTTGCCTCCGTTTCTGCTCCAAAATGGCTACAACAAAAATGCCAGAACTGTTTCATATTTGGCCAATATACCTCGATTGAAACCTAAAGTTCTTGTGGCAATAATCCGCTCACAGGAACTGGTTTTTTGTCACGCACCGTGTAACATTTTTGTTTTCCTTTTACGAAAATTAACTCATCAATTTCGGCTTTGAAATGTTTAAAATATCAGATCAGCAAATAACAAAGATATATGTAGGTATTTGTCTGCACTCGTTTTAAGAAGCGAATAAAGGCTCTAGGACATTCACAATAAAAACATACCGTGTGCATGTTCGCTGGAAACAAAGTGCATTTACGGCCAACTCCTGCCTTGTTGCGTTGGCAATTTGGTGAATAATAAAACCACATTGACATGAAAAGTTTTTCTTTTTTTTTTTTTTGTTTTGTTTGGCGTGTAAATTAATGCTTAAATGTGTTGTATGTGACAATTCTTTGGGAAAATTTCCACAAAAAAAAAAAAAACACGCAGATGCTACACTGGACTGTTCAAGGATGTCCGAAAAGGAAACTGACATCAATTTACACCCACAAAACATTCCACCAATCAATCGGGTACCCTTCAAAATTGTCCATAAAAATATATTAAAAATCAATGAATGAAAGACAAAAGCTTTCTTTGTTCTGGAAGTTTTTGACATTCCGCTACAAAAAACTGTGAAGTTTCAGGATCGATGGCTTTCTCCGCCACGAGTTATAAAAAATGAACTTAAATTAAAAAATCCTCCAACAGGATATCATCTTTCTCAGTTCTTAATTAACGTTATAGAATGCTAGAGAACTAGTGATGAAGTGGAGCCACTATAAAAACACTCACCAGGAGATGTGAGTTTTCAATATTGTTGTGGCAATCATTCTATGTTTACTTTTTATATATACAGCAGATTGTAGTATATCATTATCGTTTTAAATATAGTTTTGTTTAATATAATTTTGATTAATTTTTCTTTTGAATAATTGGAATAACCAACAAGGAGTTGGTTAAGCCCCAACCCAATAACGGCCAATTTTCTTCCCTTTTAGTTTTAAGTTCCAAAACCAGCGATAAATATTATTTGTTTAAAAATAAGTTTTTTAAGGTCTTACTGTCACCAAATGAGCGGGTATTGGACTGACTCTCATCAACTATAATCACGTGTAATAGTTTGTAGGCAAAATTTTATAAAAAAAAACCGGCGATTTTTGCTTTGCACATCATTGTTTGCTGGGATGCAACATTTCAGTGTGGACATTTTTTACTTCAACATGTTAATATTGAAATGTTGGCCAGCCAGAAGACAGCACTTGCGCCCATGCACTTGTTTGAAGGAATTTGAATTTGGGGCAAGTCTTTAAAATTACTTGGCCCATTTTAGTACTTCTAGTACTAAAAAAAATATGAAGAGCTAGGAAACGAAAAAAGGTCTATAAAACAATTGTAGTGGCTGCAAAAAATGGCTTTCAAACTTATTTATCAGATATTATTTCATGTTCTTGTCATGCTCCCCTATTCCAAGAGTCGTCTTCACTTTTACACCAAAATCGCCATCCAAAAAGTCTCAATATCGCATTCGTCGTTGGCACTGGCATTCTCTCTTAATGGGCCTTCGACATAGTCCACATGCAAGGCAGTAGCTAGAGGCTGCCCGTAACATGAAATTTTTGTCAACGGCGACAATTTTCTACATCTACTCAAGGTGATCGCGATAACGACTCTTCGAATAAGGCTGTTAAAAACATCGCCAGGAACTGTTTTCTAAGCCAAGATCCCAGAACGGTCTTATTAATTGAGGTAACCAACACTTTTGATGCGTTTCTTACAGCTCTCAACAGTTTGTTGACACTTCCATTTCACAAAACCTTTAACAACTATTTCGCTTTTATCGACTCTAAAATCACTAAAACACTCTAATGCAACAATAAGCCCGTCCGTAATTCATAGGCCAATTCCGAATTTAGCTCTGCAATAATGTCTTAAGGAATCTACAGCCACCAGTGATCCGATGCTCGTTTCAGCGCTGGTCTCGAACAGGCCAAAAACGTTGCCAGCCGCTGACTTGCTGACTGGGTGTTGACACTTGACACATCTGCAAATATGCGAGTATGTGCTCGTTACTAAAGAGTTATTAAGCATGAAAAGCGATTTTGAACAAAACTGAAAGCAACTAAGGACGACCAGAGCAGAACATTAAATACATTTACAAATACACCGAAATCTCAAAGGTGTACAAAAGCTGCCACCTGCTTTTGTCTTCTAATTAATGTTCTAATAGTGATACATGCGAGAATGTATTTTACACTTGTACACACAAAAGCCTGAAATAAAAAGCATATTCACGTGTGTGAATACCTGTGTGTAGGTCTGTTCGAATAACGAGACAATATACGGGTTTCGAGAACAACAAAACCAACATTTGACAAACAACGGAGGGAAAATGTGCAACAAATGATCTAGTGCAGGCGGCAGTGCTATAAACTAGAACTTGTCGAGCAACTTCAACGATTTTAGTACATGTCGCATATGAGATGAGCGTTTCTGGAAGGGTTGTGGCGAAAAAAGTTTTGCATATAACGAGAGCAGCGACAACAAATTGTCGTTTAAATCGGTCCAGTGTTTCTGTGTTTTCAGTTTTTTCCTGTCCTTAATTTGAGAGTCCTGAACGAGTTTGTGTCTGTATTCAAATTTTAGAAAAAGTTGTCCCGGAATAGCGTTCAACTTTGATACGACATATTCGCAATAAATAATATTAATTGTTTGTATTTTTAAAAGAAATATTTTTTTGTTATACATTTATTTTATAACCGCCCGCACCCTCCCTTTTTATATTATAAGTGTTAGAAAAAAAAGTTTTTTGGTCTATATAATGGCAGAATTTTCGCAATAAAATATTCATACCATTCATGAACTATATTTTCATCACTTTAAAATAAATATTTCTTAAAGTCGTCCATGTGACTCCTTTTTTAAATTTTGCAAATAATATGAATACAAGATGCCAGCGATTAAAAACGTCATGCAGCTTAAATTAGATCAACATCAACATTTGATCAGCTGTTTAGGGGGAAGAGGAACAACCCCCAAAACCACAAACCAGCAGATAATAAATAATTGGTCAGTTCGTTGCTGGGAACAAAAACACGAATTATTTATTTGCATTTTTTTTCAAAATTTATTTTTTATAGCTGCTAAATTAATTTAAGCTTCAGTTTAATGGGAAATATTCTTGGCCGGTGAATAGTTTTTCCCTCAAATTTCAAGTGCACAAAGTAATCGCTGTTTTAACTGAACAACCGCCATTTCATGTGTCTTTCGTAAAGCCTTCCAGTCTCCCCCATGTTCTCCTCATTATACTCGTATTCTTGCTACGTATGCAATTTTGTTGCTTAGCTGGTCCTGCCATTGGCCTGACAACTTGTATTGTGCAACTCATTCATTGTTCAAACTACAGCTACAACAACGTCAACATTTTAGTGGGGTTTTTTTTTGTGTTCTTTATAAATTGTTATTCTTTTGGTCCGCTTGCGTTATCCTGGCAAAGGAGGGCTATTTTTTGCTGCTTTTGCGACCGGATCATGTGCGTGTATGGCCCATTGCATGTCTGTCATGGCACTGGTATTGCACGTTATTAACGTATTAAAAGTGCATTGGCATAAATATCAATTTACCGTCAGTGGAAAGTGACACAGTCCTTGTGTTCTTACATGTAATGAAAGCAAAAACTTGGTCGCTCTGTCAATATGTTGCATCAGTGGCGATGGTTGCATGTTTTCAAATGACCACTCACATTTCCATAAAGTCACTTGATTTGTTGCTGGCTGTTGTTGTAGTTGTTTAGATTTCAGCAATAACGATGAACAAACAAATTCTTGGCCATCTGCCCAAAAACCCACAAGTTATTTAATGCACTATAATGTGATTAAATATTGTCTGTCAGCTGGAACAAGGAAATCATGAGTTCTTTGCATTGAGTATGAATTACACGAATCTCCTCAAGCGTCCAAAACTAAAACTATTAATAGAAAATTTCTATCTGCCCTTTAATTGTGATTCACTACAATTAATTTGTGTAACAGAAGCGCAGCTCAAAAATAAGTTGAAAGGGAAAATAAATAAGAGATTTATGGAAAAAAATTCATGAAACGCTTTAAAAGTCGCTGCTATCGCTGGGCCAGGGAACTCAAAATCATATCCCTATAGAGCACTTTGTAAGTTTTATGATGAGAAAAATTAAGAAATTTCCAATAGAAAATGAGATAAATAAAATGTACTCTTGTGTATATCGCCTTAACTGTAGAGATAAGGCAGCACTATTTCACATTTTTATTCTTAGAGTCACTCAAAATAGAACTCTTGTTACCTAGCCATGTAAGGCTACTCCTCTGGAGCCTCGGACAAACACAGAAATTGTGCTCAATAGTCCTCAACTTATTGCTGGTTACCTTTTTGGTGCCATCGACCAGTTCTGGTCCTGATAACGCAACTGTATTGCAGCTCTTAAACATTCTGCCTACAGTGAGCTCAATGCGGCCGTAGTTTTTCAGGACAGACGGACAAGTGGCCTATTTTTCTGGCCTATATACACATATATGTATGACAAACTATATAAGTAAAACTCCTAGGCGTTAAGTTTCGGAATCTTCGGACTGAAACTTTAAACTCGAAACTTTTTAATAAACTTTTGAATTGCCCCAGTTAATTTATTTCCTGGAATTTGTTGTCCTAATTCAAGTCATGGGATATTTTTTTTTTTTCTTTAAAACAAAATCACAAATCGAATCTTCATTTGTCGTCTAACCAAAAATTTATTCAGTTTTTTGTTCGCCTGATTCGCCAATTGGAAGCCGAACTTCAAGATTTTCCTAAAAAAAAACTGTAAAACAACTTCTCTGGACTTATGTCATTCTTACACCAAGTGAGCAAAAGGCCCAGATCTTCAATTTATTCAATTTAAAGATTTTCCAAACTAAAACTGTGAAACAACTTATTTAGACTTATGTCAGTCTTGCAGCGAGTGAGTAATACGCTAAGATCTTCACTTCCCTTTTAAACAAAATTTATTCAATCATCTTGTGACAATTTTGGGAGCAGAACATGAAGATTTTCCTAAAAAACTGTAAAACAACTTCTCTGCACGAAATAACCAAAATTTATTCAATTCAAAGATTTTCCAAACTAAAACTGTGAAACAACTTATTTAGACTTATGCCAGTCTTGCAGCGAGTGAGTAATACGCTAAGATCTTCACTTCCCTTTTAAACAAAATTTATTCAATCATCTTGTGACAATTTTGGGAGCAGAACATGAAGATTTTCCTAAAAAAACTGTAAAACAACTTCTCTGGACGAAATGAGCAAAATTTATTCAATTCAAAGATTTTCCAAACTAAAACTGTGAAACAACTTATTTAGACTTATGTCAGTCTTGCAGCGAGTGAGTAATACGCCAAGATCTTCACTTCCCTTTTAAACAAAATTTATTCAATCATCTTGTGACAATTTTGGGAGCAGAACATGAAGATTTTCCTAAAAAAACTGTAAAACAACTTCTCTGGATGAAATGAGCAAAACGCCCAGATCTTCAGTTGTTTTATAATAAACAAAATTTATTCAATTCAAAGATTTTTCGAACTAAAACTGTGAAACAACTTATTTAGACTTATAACAATCTTGCAGCAAATAGTGTGTGTGTGTGTGTGTGTGTGTGTGTGTGTGTGTGTGTGTGTGTGTGTGAATAAATATTTTCATTCAGCGAAGAACAAAATCACTGTTAAATAATAAAACCTCTGACACGCTGGCTTTGTGCGCACACATCTAGTTTTTGTTGCTGCAGCTTTTAATGTGGCTTCCAATTTCCAGAGCGTATCAAAAGTTACGTACTTTGACGCTCAACCACATATTTTTGCAAGTTCTCCATTTCGTTTTTTTTTCTTGTATGTATTTTCGTTAGTTTTTTGTGCCACCAAACGGGATTATAAGGGACGCTGTGAGCAAAGGCGAGTGCGGTGTTGAAAAGAAGAAAAGGGAAAAAAGTTATAATTCGTAACATCAAACACACACAACAACATTTTCCATACAAAAGTTCAGTCAACGGTGGCTGTTTTTGTGGCTGTGGCGGCTATTGCTGCTGCTGCTGGTGCTGGTGCTGCGAGCGAACTCTGCCTTGGCCGCAGCCTTCAGCTGCATTATTGCATGTTTCATAATTAACTTCCTAAACTGTGACTGTGACTACAAATAATATGTTGTCCGGCAAAAACTTCTGACAAATTTAAATGAATTACATGCGTTTCTGTTCTTTTTTTTCCACATACACATGTTATTCATTTTGGTTTTGATTACCGCCAGCCCGACGACCGGCACTTTTTGTGCTGGGCAACTTAAGCGGCTTGCCAACTTTCTAGCCCTAACTCGTTAGCAGAAGCAGCATCCATTTGAGGCAACTAATTAGACCCGGTGCAGAATTAAGGATCAGAGTTGGAGCAACAGTTAACTGGCGTATAAACTTGACTAACTTCAACGAAAAAGTAGTAACAGCAGTTGCTGTCTGTCATAAACTTTTTGTTTAGTTGAGTGGCATTTGTTGGTCCTTTCCTCTCCTCTCCTCTCCTTTCCTTTAGTTTTTTTCTTGTTCATTTTTGTTAACTATGGCTTAACAGCCTTTTTTGCAGAAAAAACCTTAAAGAGAAAAGCAAAACCATCCTGCTGAACATCAGCATGCATCGTCATGGTTGCGAAAATTTTCCTCGTCATAGAAAATGTTCTGGAAAATAAAAATGTATTTACTTTTAGCTGAAAATGCATGTGTACCTTTTAAAAATTGTTTGTGTGTGCCAAAGCATGCATATCCTTACAAACACACACACACACACACGCGCGCGCATCCTTAAACAAAAAATTTGTTCACTTTACAATTCATGTGAATTAAGGGGCTTTGAGTAGAATTTTATAGTTGTAGTTTTTGGCAGCATTTTAATGCGGAAATATACACATTGCCAGCACTTTGCTGGAATAGAATAAAATAGAATAAAGAGAGAACTTTATTAAAAACCAAAACCAAAAAAAAAAAAAAAAAAACAAATACAGCAACAAAAAATGTATAGCGAGAAAAAAGTAAGAATATGTCGAGAATGTTGCAAAGAAAGTATGAAAGAGTGAAATGGGAAGACATTTATCTTTTGTTGCATATAAAATGATAATATAGTACAACTAAATTAAAATCGCTTATTTGTTATAGGGCTTCCTTTTATCTCTGCGAGACCTCAAAATGTGACACACTGTGCGCGACATGACTAAAGACTTGTTTTCTTTTGGCTCAACCACTTTGCTGCGTTAGTCTCTTGGTCAACAATTTGTTTCGGTTTAAAAGTCATAAAACTAAACCTGAACCACTCACTCTGCTTTTTTGAGCAACTCTGTTTTAAAAATTTCCTCACTTTAATTATTCTTTAAAGCCATTAAGCAAAAATTTAATTTTAATCAAGTATCGCTTTAACAAGTAATTTTGTTTGACATTTTGGTTGGCTATTCTTTTTCCATGGATCATCAAGTGGGACTTTCTGGCATTTTTACTGAGAGAAAAACGTTAAATTAAATGCATCATTTCGGCCGAAGAGTTTTTATTATTGGTTCGCTTGCGACATTTTTCCTGCACTTTTACTGGGAGCAGGTTAAATTAATTGGATCATCGTCTGGGATATTCTTTTCGATGGAAGAGTTTTTATTATTGCTTCGTTGAAGGCATTTTTCCTGAAACTTTCAGCGGGAGCAGGTTCAATTAAATGGATCATCGACTGGGATATTCTTTTCGACGGAAGACTTTTTATTATTGCTTCCATGAATACATTTTTTCTGACACTTTTATTGGGAGGAGGTTAAATTAAGCGGAACATCATCTGGGATATTCTTTTCGATGGAAGAGTTTTTATTATTGCTTCGTTGAAGGCATTTTCCTGAAACTTTCAGCGGGAGCAGGTTAAATTAAATGGATCATCGTCTGGCATATTCTTTTCGATGGAAGACTTTTTATTATTGCTTCGTTGAAGGCATTTTTCCTGAAACTTTCGACGGGAGCAGGTTGAATTAAATGGATCATCGTCTGGGATATTCTTTTCGATGGAAGACTTTTTATTACTGCTTCGTTGAAGGCATTTTTCCTGAAACTTTCGGCGGGAGCAGGTTGAATTAAATGGATCATCGTCTGGGATATTCTTTTCGATGGAAGACTTTTTATTATTGCTTCGATGAATACATTTTTTCTGACACTTTTATTGGGAGGAGGTTAAATTAAGTGGAACATCGTCTGGGATATTCTTTTCGATGGAAGACTTTTTATTATTGCTTCGACGAATACATTTTTTCTGATACTTTTATTTGGAGCAGGTTAAATTAATTGGATCATCGTCTGAGATATTCTTTTCGATGGAAGACTTTTTATTATTGCTTCGATGAATACATTTTTTCTGACACTTTTATTGGGAGGAGGTTAAATTAAGTGGAACATCGTCTGGGATATTCTTTTCGATGGAAGAGTTTTTATTACTGCTTCGTTTCCCACCGTTTCTCTGGCACTTTTACTGGGAGCAGGTTCAATTAAATGGATCATCGACTGGGATATTCTTTTCAACGGAAGACTTTTTATTATTGCTTCGATGAAGGCATTTTTCCTGAAACTTTCGGCGGGAGCAGGTTGAATTAAATGGATCATCGTCTGGGATATTCTTTTCGATGGAAGACTTTTTATTACTGCTTCGTTTCCCACCGTTTCTCTGGCACTTTTACTGGGAGCAGGTTCAATTAAATGGATCATCGACTGGGATATTCTTTTCGACGGAAGACTTTTTATTATTGCTTCGTTGAAGGCATTTTTCCTGAAACTTTCGGCGGGAGCAGGTTGAATTAAATGGATCATCGTCTGGGATATTCTTTTCGATGGAAGACTTTTTATTACTGCTTCATTTCCCACCGTTTCTCTGGCACTTTTATTGGGAGCAGGTTCAATTAATTGGATCATCGTCTGGGATATTCTTTTCGATGGTAGACTTTTTATTATTGCTTCGTTGAAGGCATTTTTCCTGAAACTTTCGGCGGGAGCAGGTTGAATTAAATGGATCATCGTCTGGGATATTCTTTTCGATGGAAGACTTTTTATTACTGCTTCGTTGAAGGCATTTTTCCTGAAACTTTCGGCGGGAGCAGGTTGAATTAAATGGATCATCGTCTGGGATATTCTTTTCGATGGAAGACTTTTTATTATTGCTTCGATGAATACATTTTTTCTGACACTTTTATTGGGAGGAGGTTAAATTAAGTGGAACATCGTCTGGGATATTCTTTTCGATGGAAGACTTCCTATTATTGCTTCGTTGAAGGCATTTTTCCTGAAACTTTCGGCGGGAGCAGGTTGAATTAAATGGATCATCGTCTGGGATATTCTTTTCGATGGAAGACTTTTTATTACTCCTTCGTTTCCCACCGTTTCTCTGGCACTTTTACTGGGAGCAGGTTCAATTAATTGGATCATCGTCTGGGATATTCTTTTCGACGGAAGACTTTTTATTATTGCTTCGTTGAAGACAGTTTCCCCGGCATTTTAACTGAAGGGGACCAAAAAGAAATTGATCGTGAATAAAGAAACGTGTTTCGACAAAAGTCAAAACTCACTTCATCTCTTGAAGCGGCTTCGTATAAGACTATAATTTTATGGATTTTATAATTTTATATTATGACTTAATAATACTAGTGACATAGAACTGACGTATTAATAAATATGTATATAAAAGCAGAGAACACTTCCCTTTTAGCTTAACGGCCGTTTTAAGCATTTTTTCACTTTTAATCCCAAATTCATGACAAACATTCTGCCGGAACTCATTAATGCTCCAAACTTGTCCTTAATCAAATACATCGTGGTGTAGTACTCGTCTGGCAATACATATAACACTAGTACGACTCGCCTCTATCCATCATCAGGGCTCCTACATGTACAGACGTTCTTTTCACTCCATTCACATGTTGGAGCTCATTTTCCCGCAGCCAACAATCTGCTCCTTCCTCTTGGTTCAACTGTCACCATGAATTGTTTCTTATTTTTTAATTTTCTCAACCTTTTGTATGATGTTTGTTCAGTCGTGTATGAGTGATTGCCTGTATTATATTATTTTCTCTTTGAATTGCACATATTTTTTTTATGCATTTGAATACAGAAAATGTGTGTAAAGGAAGTCCTCTAAGTCTCTATTATATTTTACCAGATCAGTTATTAACAAAATCTGTTTGTTTAAGCAAAGAAATATTTTAACTTGAGTTTGAAGTGGGAAGTGTGGGTTGTAAAGAAATTGATGGAGGTGCCGGTAAACCATTCGCTCACGCTGAGATGATTCGATATTTTCTTGGTGGTGGCGTTTTTGAACTCTCTCTCTCTATTGGTGCAGGGGGAAACGATGTGGCCGCAAAGTCCATACACCATTTACAAGAAGAATCTAATCGATAGAGACCAATTGTCGTATTCCCAAGCAGCAGGTTGACTTAAGACCAGGACTGGCAGGTGACCCCATGCCAGAACCGTTTGCTTTGTTTATATAACAAAATCTTTTAGTTTCTATACTTTTCAGGGATTGTCTAGCAGCGAAGACATCAGCTGGAGCGCAGACTTTGCACACAAGACGGGCACACATCTACACAATGTGTTACCTTCTTATCTCAGGCTGATACACGATAGAGAGCCAGTGTTGTTCACTTCTCTAAAATATCCTTCACTAGATGATGGAGATGTACTCACTTCAACACGTGCGCAACGAAAATTTTACATTATTTCAAAGATTTGCGAACATCAGAAAAACGTTTCTAAACTATTTTATCAGTTTCTTTTTCGGCCGTTTCGCTTTATGAAATTTTCGGCCTATAAAATGTTTCTGTTATGACCAACCCACCTAAATTACGACGTCAAAAATTCTCATGTCTATATATAAAATGTACGAGACCCACCCAAATAGAGCGACGCTAATATTTTGCAATAAAAACAAAAATTTCGCTGTTTTCAGGCCAATTTTTGTCAATATTATTTCTTTTATTTATTATTAAAAATTTAATGGTTTTTATCGAACAAGGAATGTGCCTGGCGCTCTTGTTTACGCTGCTTATGGCAGGATGAAAAAAACTAAGAGCAAAATTACGCTTCAAAAAAATACGAAAAAATACGCGTTTTATGAACGGAAATATTTCAAATATTATAAATCGAAATCAATTTAACAGAAGCATCGGATATTATAAATTTGTATAAGAATGAAAACTAGAAGCGATAGAAAAGCCGCTGACTCAAAAGCGGTCTCTTGATGTCAACTACAGGAGAACATAAACTTAACGAGCGCGCCTGAATAGGGCACTGAGCACGCCTCACTCACCCACTAACAACTATGGAAGCCTTAAAGAGGCTTTCAGCAACACATTTATGAAACAAATTAAGCCCAACCTTTAGGCATCTCATTTATTGCAGTAATAGATTTTTCAGCTCAACTTTTGCCAATCCCTTTTTCCATATTTCGTTTTTCCTCAACTTGAAATGAATCCTTGTAAAAACTATAATTTTTCCATATGGAAAATAAACCAAAAAAAAAAAAAAAACAGCATCAACAGGGAAGTCAGTAACTAAAAACCATGAACAAGGCTTTAAACATCGCGGTAAATAACGAAGCACTGCTTTCCAAGGGCTTAAAATTTACATGCAGCGCAGCTCATCGCATCGCATCGTTCGTTTCCTTCTGGCTGCTGATAATTATGATGAAGCCTTTATGAGAGTAAATATGTAACGTATTTTAAAACTATTTTAATGTTTATTACGGATTTATGCACGTGTTGCTGAAATAGCAAAATATTTATGCCAACCAGCATCTAAACATGCCAAAAGGATTCAACAGCTGCAGGACGGAAAAGCGCTTTCTTGTGTTGAAAATGTTGTTGTTAAATGTGCAAAAACACCCTGTAAGACAACAGCGCGGTTGAGCAATGTCTGCCCTGCCCTCATGAAGGGTTGCAGGTGGCAAAAGACAGACCAACAGCAAACTGAAATTATAGTGCAGCATTTGCAACATGATTTGCTACATGTCTGTTTAAATATTTGTTGTTGTTTTTTTTTGTGGGGGGGCTCGCGACTATGATGAACTTTATTAAGTTTTAATGAGTGTGAAGTGCAAAATTTTCTAAAAGCACTGGAAGCATTTTCCACATTTGCTGAGTTGTAGGTACGTGCGAATTTGTGCAGGTAAAAACTATTTTAAGATCCTTCCTTTTGCCTAAATTGGATAATTAAAGTTAATGTTGGCAGCTCAAATTCAAGGTTTTCATTTGTGTTTGTGAGAGAAAAAATATATATATATATAATAATCACCTCAGGGACACAGAAGTTTTAGGAGCGAAAATGGGTCGTTAAAGCAAAATGCGATGGAGTATCAAGTGCACGATTAGAAGCCAAAATCGATAAATCTTGTGCTCACATTAAACACATTCAGTAGGATAAGGGCTGAGCTGAGTTTATAACAGCTGAAACTGACAGCACAGCTGATTTATTTCTCTCTTTTGTTTTAGTGTCTCTCTTCAATGGCAACAGTTTTAAGTAGTTTTTGACATTCCACGAACATTTAACAAAATACAGTCGGTTTCAGTTATCGAAAACTTCCAGAAAATATTTCCCCTTTTAGATGTGATGCTGAAACTGCTGAAAAACAGCAGAATTCGTTGAAATTGCAATTCTTCTTTTGAAGGGCAAACAAAACAGAGCAACCAAAACGTTTTTAAATTATGTCTGATTATGTGAAATTGCATAAATTTAAACCTTAAAAAGGACAATCCCTTGTTTTTGGGCAGCTCATTAAAAATTGGGTTTTGTAATTGTGACGACTGATAAAAGCACACAAGTCAATAGAATTGTTAGTGCAAAATAATAGTCACGCATGTGGTATTTGAACCAGATATACAAATTCCATTGAATTCACAAACCTTTCAGTGAAACGGATGCCTCAAATAAAGTCGAAAAAAACCAGGTCTTGTAACTAGTTCAACAGGGCTGAACTAAATTGAATAGTTACAAGTTGAAATTACAAATGACATGTGAAGAGTTCAGTCTGGTGCAAGTGTCACTTGAGAAAATATTTCGAACAGATGTTCAAATGTTCAAATGTCACTTGAGAACATTTTTCAAACAGATGTCATACATTTTCTTTAACAAAATTTCATGATTCCAATTGAATGTAAATTTGTGAAACGCTGTTAATTATAAAATAACATATAACAAATTAATAGGCCCTTCAGCTTGGCACGAATAGGATTTCAAGACAATAAGCCATTCGCCAGAATTTTGATAACACACAAATTAGCTTCATATCGTTGAAATCAAATTGCACTAAAAAAAACAGGAATAAGCAACACTGGCTTTCTGCGGAATTCGATTTTTTTATGAATTTTGTTACAACAAAGATTTTATAATTATGAATTTATTACAGAAACATCTAATTCATTTTATTATAATATTTAGAAACGATTCGATTTGTGGTCGTGTATGAAACGCAGCCGCTTTGAATAATATTGAGTGTTTATAGCAACTTTTATTGACGATTTCTTTTCTCTTGTGTTTTCACTAAAAAACCTAATAAATTTAATAGGAAAATGCTGTAGTTTTCAGTCCATTGTCGTTGCCAACAGCAACACCAGAAAAACAAACGTCGGTGTAACCCTGTCAACTCTGCGCCAAAAATAACAACCCTGCTGATTAGTGTTTGTTCGCTCTCGCACCAGCTGTCAGAATAAATTTTACTCTTATTGTGTCTGGACGTGTGTACTTCTTTGTTATTGCGTCCATCAAATTTCCAAGCTAGAAAAATCAGCTATTTGTTGTATTTTTCGCAAAAAGAAAGATAATTTTATAAAATAGATTTTTATACTTTTATAATAAAACATAACAAATACGTATCAGCATCAAAATAGTCAGCAAACAAAATGACTGACATTAAAAACGAAATGGACAGTGACTTGGATCAAAACTATTCGCTAAACAGCAACGCAGATCCCAAGAATATGCAGGAGTTGACAATTTATGTGAGTTGTTATTAAATTTTTCAATTTTTCAAATCGACTCGTCTGGGAACGTTTTGTTAAAACTTTATTGTGGTAATTGTTTGTTTTCACGAGGGGGGCGGAGGGGTGGTACTTCCATAGGAAGCAAATAATGGCTGCAATTTGATGCCAGACATTGAAAACAAAGGGCGGCAACTTGTGTCAAATGTAATTAGAACAATTTATTTAAATAAAATATGTTAATAATAACGACAATTGCAAATAAACGGGTGCAGCACTATGGCAAATTCTGTATTTGAATGGTAGTGCTAAATGATAGAAGAAAATGATGCGTAAAGAAAAAGGAAGGGGAAAAATCCGGCATAAACATTTTTAAAATTTTGATGTAGTCTTCATTTTTATAAAATTTTTGTTTTTAATTAAAACAATTATCAATTGATGCTTAAAAATTGGCAGGAATCATTAACAACTCGTTAAGATTTTTGATTATAAAAAAATACAATTTCGAATATAAAAACAATATATTAATGCTGTTTTATCAGCATAAAGGCAGCATTTTCTATAGTCCATTAGAATTCGTACGAACGTACATACATACTTATATGCAAATGTATGTATCTGTCAAACTAAAAGAGATAAATTTCTCCGTGTTGCGAATCCCGAACGCTACACAGACAGAAAAATTATATAACATTAAATTCTGAACTTAAAACGTAAAAAAAAACCCACAAAATTCAAATTACGAAAAAAGATTGCAAAAATAGCACAATAAAAACATTGTTTTATTTATATCTCATGAAAAATTACTTTGAATTTTCAAATCAAAACTATTGTATAGTTTTGTTAAAATCGCTGCAGTCATGAGCATTTAACAGTTAATTGATTTTGGCATGAAATCATATTAATTTAACATCATTTACTGTTAATAGCTTAACAATAACAACAGACTTCGTGGGGCGGTAACAATGTAGAACGTTATATTCCTAAAATTCAAATTACATTTTAAATCACGAACAATCTTTTTAAAATAATATAAAAAAATACATTGTTTAAAAATATACACAAAAAACTAAATTTTTAAAAAGTATCTACTCAAAAATTCTCGCTAATAAATTGAGCCGATTTTATTGTAAAATTTGCCTTTTTTTTTAAATAAAAAATGGAAATTTTTCACTAATTTTGTGATCTTAATTATTTCATATTTTTCCTAAAACAAATTGAAAAATTTATTTTGTTCGGAAAATTTTGTATTTGTTGTTTGTAATTTATAATTCTAACATATTTTGCCATAATATTTCAATCATTTGCTCTTTTCCTCTTTCTTGCAGGTTCAAAGTCTGCTGCAGAATGTTCAGGACAAATTTCAAACAATGTCGGATCAAATTATAACACGCATCGATGACATGGGCAATCGAATAGATGATTTGGAGAAAAGTATTGCCGATTTAATGAATCAAGCTGGCGTTGAGGGCCCAGAAAAATAAGGGTTTTTTGAAAACAAGAGGACGCTCAATTATAATTTAAGTGCAACATCAAGAAAATATCAATATATACACACATATATATTCTCCAAACACGAGCAGACACTCCAGCCACATCAACAATCAATATTTATACCACAACAAACAATTGATGCATAGAAAAATTTTCCTCTCAAGCACACATTGATCGCCATCATTCATTTCTTTAACCACAATTAAGCTTTATTTTCTCTATCCCTTCCGGTCTTTGTAATACTAAGTTAAACTTTTTAGATATTTAAACTAAAAGAAAAAGAATTATGTAATTTACAAAAAAGAAAGTTTTATCACAAAACTTTAATTTTTTTTTTGTAATTGTTTAATTTTATATGATTTTAATAAAATACAAAAATGTAAGTTTTCTTTAGTTTGAAAGAAAGAGAACATCTTTTAATTGATTTTATTTAGTGATACAAATACGAAATTCTTCTATGGCAAAAAGTTGATCATTCAATATTATGACAAGATATTGGCCTTAGAGCCAGAAAACGCTCAAGAAACCACGAACTCATGTCAGTATAATAGCATAAGTGCTGTTTGATTGCTTCATTTTTTGGGATTTTTGCTTTTGCTTTTATTGAAAAAAAAAGTAGAATAAAAAAGTCTTAATTTCTAGAGTTACGAGTACAGTCAATAATATTTTCGGTCGCATATTCATTATTTGTTGATTTCTTTTTCGATTCAACAACTGTTACCAGGCGACGACTACTACCCCCACTGCCAGCAGGAGCTTCTTTCACGTCATCACTGTCACCGTCACGATTAGTTGTTACTAAGCGTGGTATGCCTGCAGCACGAGAGCCTGCTAAACGTTTGGTGGCAAACGCGTTTTTGTTCTGCTTCAATGAATTCTTAAGGACCTAAACAAACATGGATAAACAATTATTTGCACTTTTAATAAACAAATTAAAGGAAGGGTTTTGTTAAGGCAGTAAAACTTCTGCTAGAAACTTAAATTCAATAAAGGCTGAGGTAAATAATTGAAGGTGCTTTTAAAAGAATTGTTTGTTTCAATAGACTCGAATGTTGTCATGCGAATGATGTTGCACCTGGCTTTGTGTCAAGTGTGGATGGGTGCATAATAATAAAAAACCAATTTGATGTTTTTTTGTCAGCTGATGTTTTTTCAAGAGAAATTGTTATTAATACTGAGTTTTTAGGAGGGTAAGATTTTTACAAATTGTTGGTTGCTTAAAAAAAAATATTTAAGACTGCACATGCATTTGCTTTTGCAATCTTACATGTGTAGCCGCAGCAGCTTTAAAAGGTTGCTTTATTTGTGGCTTAGCTAAAGGCTTCTTTACATTCAACTTGTTTCGTTTGGAATTAGAGGGGTTTTCCATATCAGTTGCTTCACCCACATCTTCAGCTTCAGTTAATGAATCATCCTCCGATTTGGTAGAGTCACTGGCATCCTGCAAGTCATATAGTTTGCTATATGTATGTATGTGTGAAAAATGGTATTACTTTACAAACCTCATCATCGTCTTCATCTTCTTCATCATCTTCGTCCTCATCTTCATCAGCGTCCTCTTCATCTGTTTTATTATCTGCCAAGTTTTTAGTTGATTTGCTCAATCTGCCCTTTCTCTTTAAAGGACTCAACAACTGATCTCTATCGAGACTCTCCATTGACTGGGATCTTAAGCTTGAGGCGTTTTTGTTGGTTTTCCTGTCTTGAGTTTCGGTTTTGGATTTCATTAATTTTTGAAAGTCCATTAAATCTGCCTTTTCATCAATATTTGATATATCGTAGTAGCTGGCAGACAATGCCTCCAAAGCTTTCGTGTGATATTTCAGAGAAATCAATAAAAAATCTATTAATATGGCTTTAAGATCGTTTAGTTTGCGTTTCTCAAAGTTATAGATGATCTCATCGATCTCTTTGTTTGTGCGACTGACTTCCATTTTGGCTTTTAATAACTCAGAATCGGCTGCAGACTGTAAGAAATATTAAATTAACGTTAAGTAGTTTGTACCTCGAATGTAAATAAATAATTATATTGGTTTCAAACGTATTTAGAAAATTTGAAAACAACGCGTACGACAGTTTTGTAATAGAATAATTAATAAAAAAAAAGCTGTGCCAGGTATTCTTATATTTGCCAACCCACTTAAACGATATATTAATCGACATTCAAAATTTTAAAACACAAATAAATAGACGAATGGAAAAACTGGCTGATTTATGTGCAAACTTGTATGTCACCAAAGGACGTGAACCTCTTAAACGGACTGCGACAATATAAGCAGCAGTTTGCGGCGAATAAAAATAACAAGCTGAAACTTACATTATTTGCTGAAAATTTTGTTTTAAGCTCAAGCATTTGACGCTGCTTTAAAACCTCCTTGTCACGCGCTATGACCGCCGCACGTAAATTATCTCTAGTTGTTTTACATAAGCTATCAAATTGAGCCAATTCGTTGACTATCTTTAGGGAAAGAAGAAAAACAATGAATAAATTAACTACCAACAACAAAATAAAACAATTTACCTTAATTTCCAAACGATGAACATTTAAATCCATGTAATCGGCCAAAATGGTGACAGCATTGCAGAAATTTTTAATGCCATCACAAAAACTTTCGTTGATTTCCTCATCATCGGAATAGTTTTTAAAGCACTTAAATAATTCGTCATAGGAATCACGGTATCTGCGAATAAATGATTCTTTTTATATAATTCTGTTTCACAAATGTGAATGTTTGTTTGTGTGTGAAGTGCATCACTAGTTAACTTACTTGGCCAGCTTCCTGGTGCAGTTGGCAAATGTGGAACACATTTCAATTAAATGTTTTTCGGTTAAATTAATGCGTTCATTGATTATCTTGATTCGGTCGTCTTTGGTATTTAAAAATGTTAATTTACTGCGGCGAAACATAATTTATTTTGCTATAAACTGCAGAAAATTACGTGTTTTGCGTCGAAATTGTTCTACAAACAATTAACAATTTATCGCCAAGGAAACGGCTACATGACAATAAAATCTAACTGTCAATCTCAATAGCTTTTAAAATAGTTCTTGTATATGCTAAAAGAGCTACTTGAAACTTGGTAGCACATATTCGTATGTGTGAGATGGTATTTGATAAACACAAACAAGTACAGACTTGACATCACCTTTGTTGTTTTATTTAGCACAGACAAATATGGGCATCTCTTTTGCACTTGTGTTAATAACGAGACAAATAGTTGTTTTGTGCATTATTTAACCGCCAGTTTAATACAAAAATGAGCAGTTCGTTCTTGTAAAACTAAATAAAAGTAAAGCAAAATTTAGATTAAATAAAATGACAGCTAAAAAAACAAAACAAATTAGAATGTGATGTGAAAATTTTAGTGTTTTGTAAATAATACTCAATAAATTTTAATAAAATAGTTAGAAAGTAAATAAATGGAATCAAACACCTTTTAAGTCTGGCTGTTCGTATAAAATAAAAGCAATGAAATTGAAATAAGCAAGAGTATAAAAATAAGTTGTTTGCAAACATATTTGATTAGTCGGAAATGTGATTGATGTGCAAATAAAATGTATATAATTTTCAGTTAAATTATGTCCATAAAAGAATGCCCAATACAAGATGCACCCATTATTCTCACTCACTTATACCGGATTAAGTACCTGCCACCAAGTTTGAAAGGATCAAATCCAGAAGCGCTTCAGGTATATTACAATTATTAAGCCATGCTTTTGTGCTACAACAAATTAAACGTTCTGCTGGATCTTACACTTAAAAAAGCTGTCATGTCATGAATGGAATAGGTCTTATTAAAACAGTCACAGAGACAATTATTGCATAAGAGTTTGTTAGCACCATCATGGGCATATCGAGCCTTTGGTGCAATACCGTAGTAATTCAAAAAATCGCGAACTCAAAAAAAATGCATTTCATTTCATTCTTGCAAATAAATATTGTTGGAAATAGCTAAAGGCAATAAAGAAATTTTTAGCTGAATAGTTAGAGATGGAACCATAATCTTTTTTTTTCTCTAGATAGATATTTCCCCAAAGATCATTTCTGCCCACCCAGCTCAAAAAATAAAATTTTGAGTTACTACGGTATTGCACCAAAGGCTCGATATGGTCTTTGTTACTTGTAAACTAACAAATAGTAATACCGTTTTAAATGCAAATTCAATTTGTGACAGCTGTCAAAAAATTGTGAAACCTGCTTTGATCCGCTTAAAAACAAATCGGGGTCGTATATATCTATTACAAAATAATAGTCATGCACTATTTTATTTCACTTAAAAATCGCATTCAAAAAAAACTTTGCGCTACACAAATTGTAGTGTTAAGCGGTTTTTAAGTCGTTCATCCGTGTGGCGCAAAATAATTGATCAATTCACTTCACTGAACTGAACGAAATAACATTTACTTTTCGTCTGCCAAATTTTCTTTGACACCTCTACAGAATTGCATTTTTAAGTACTTTTTTTTTGGTAAAAAAAATTTCCTCATCTTGTTATAAAGTGGATTTTTTTCTTATTCTAATGAATATTTTTAATTACGGCTGATACTGTTAAGACAAAAAATAAACTCAATCGTGAGCTAATATAGTGGAATGAAACTGATGAGCTAAAGTTATTGAGCTGGATGTATAAATATGAACTAGTTCAGCTAACTGGCAGGACAACTTCAATAAAAGTCAAATTATAGTAGAGGTTAGCACTCCTTGTAACACCAATCAGCTGTTGTGTTCTGAGAGTCCATGTAGCGTTTTATTTCAATCATTTCTGCACATATAAATTAAGACAACCTGCTAATAAAGTTCACTGTTTGGTATATTGCACTTAATTCTCCTTAAGCTGCTAAAGAATAGCAGATTACGAAAATTTCAGACACGTACTTACTTTAAAACAAACATAAAAATTTTAGTATTTAATTTATTAACGGCCTTGACCACCGCAGCGTTTAAAAATAAAAACCGCTATTAATTGAGTTTAAACATGAAAAACCCCAGTTGCCCGAAACGCCCGAGTCTCACGATGATGATACATGTTAAAAACCTTTCGTTTTTTTTATTTTGTAGATATTACAACTTTTAAGATAATAAAATCAGAAAACTTAAAAGAGGAATCCGGTTTTGAAGAGCTCTTAAAAAATAAAATTTATTGGCTGCGAACGTTCAAAGAATTTGCAGTTAAACAAAACAAAAACGAAAAAAAACCAAAAAATAACAGAACCAAAAAAAAAAAAAAAATGATATAAACAAAATTTAAATAAAAGAGAAATAAAATTTACAAACAATAACAAAATTGTATCCGGTCAAGAAAACAAAATTTTTATCTTTCAGGCAGAGACACTCACTCACTCACTCAGGCACTCACTATCCTCTGAACAACTGAACAAACCTGAAAAACGACGTGTCTGGCATTTAAGTTTCGATTTGAGGGTAAAACTCTTACAAATGCAGAGCACAAAAGGAAGGATTTAGTTTTAAACGGTTTCACAAAAAAAAAAAAAAAAAAAAACAGTACGCCATCAATTGTCCTGTTATGGCAGGTGCACAATGTTAGAGGTTTCACTGTACAGACACCAAGTTGAACCCTAATATGGACCACTTTATGGCCTTTCAGAGAATTAATTCTTTTCCACACAACGGCCGCTTATTATTATTGAAAAGAAAGAAAATTATGCGTGTGAGAAATTCGTTCATACCAAAGAGTGCCACGAACGTGACGTATTTTAATGATTCAAGTGTGTCTGCTCATAAATTGTCTGACCGTATCGCTGCCGGTCGATCTCACTTGTTGTTGTTTACAGCCGGACCAGAGTACAATGAATTTACAGCAAAAGTATAAAGAAAAGTAACAGCCACTAAAATGTTGATCATCTTGCGAATTCTAGAGCAGGAACTCTTTGACAGTTCGAACAATTTTAAAAATTAAACTCTTTCTCTTAAGCGTGTGCGAGTTGTTTTCATATTTTTGCCAGCAAAAGATCATTTCGACAAGACCAAAACTCAAAATGAAAATAAGAAAAACAAAAATTCAATTGCAATTCTTTTTGGGATATAAAAACAAATCATTTTGTACGCAACGGTTTAGTTCGCAAGCGTTTACCGGTTAAGGCGAAGTCACAAGTCGCGGGCGGTTTTATAACACATAAAGTGAAGCGTTCAAGTGCTTTAAGGTTTCCGATACAAAAAGAATATATATACAATACAATATGTATGTGCGTCATATACAATATTATAAAAAATTTTTTGCAAATTTATACAAATATTTAGCTCGTTATTTATTGTTTTTGTTGTTGCCATTTTCCGTCTTGTGACAAAAGTGTGTGAATTTGAAGAAAATCTAATTTATAGAATATATTTTCTTTTGTTCGGTTTTATTGCTGCTTTCTAATTGTGTTCGAAAAAGATTAAAAAACAAATTCTCATTGCAATAACTTTAAGATGAACAAAATCAATGTCGACTTAATTATGTCTGTGCACAAGTCGAATCTTGGGCAAACAATTTTTCACGTTACAAATGATTTTCGAACGTGAGTCACGCCTTCGAGATAAATCATTGCGGTTTTTTGCCGTTTGCAATTTAAAGCTGCAAATCTTCTAAAAATCATTATTGTTTTTTGATCTTTTGAATAATTAATTTGTTTTTCTGCTGAAATTGTTATCATTAGACGTGTTTTAAGGTGCTACATATTTGAGAACGACACTCTGAACTGGCAAAAGCCTTAGAGCACAGAAAGATACATTTCAATGCTACAGCAGAGCATGAGCGGACTAGTTAAAAAGCGAAAGAAGGTTGATGAAAAAAAAAACAGATAATGTGGAATCCAGCGGCTGCAGCACTTACACACATACTTACCTATATGTCAATATGTTTATAAATATGCCAAACAGAATTGATTTGGAATTGATGTTTGATTATTTGACGTCTGCCAATCTGATGGAAAAGTAATGACTATTCAGTTGATGAGTTTTAGTAACGTTTTTGTTAATAAAAAGCGGCGGCATAAAAAATAATTAGAGAACATTTTCTTCACAGTTTTCTTAACATGTTTCGCCAATTATTTTGGCTCGTTTTCCACGTTTAATAACTATTTTTACTCCCAAAACTACTGATGGAACACCAAGGCCGTTCATTGAACTTCTTGTCCATGTTCTCATTAATTCTATTTTTATCGATAAGAACTCTATAACCATTTATTTGTTGTTGATCAATAATTTGCTATCGCTCAATATTCTGTAAAATATTTTCATTATCGTCATATTTTCTTCAGAAATTTTGTTGTTGTTGAAAAAATTTTCTATAGAAAAAATTTGTTATCAATAAATTTACTATAGATCAAGTATCCATTTTTTATAACATTATTGTTATAGATAAATTTTCTTAAAATAAATTAAATAACAGGGATTTTTCTATTGAAAAAAATGTTTATTATAGACGAACTTCCTAGACAAAACTTTTCTATCGATAGACCCCAAATTTTCTACACAGAATTTTTATTATTGAAATAAATGTAGTAGATAAAAAATTGTCGTTACAATTATAGCCACATTTTCTATAAACAATTTTTATTAAATTAAATATAAATTAAAATAAATTTTTTAAAGAAAACTTTTGTAATCGATAAATTTTTTAACGAAAAATCGATAAATTGTAGTCGCGAATTTTTTTTGATCAACAAGTTTGCTATAAAAATGTTTGTTATCGACAAATTTTCCAAAAATAATATTTGTTATCGATAAATTGTTTAAGAACAATTTTTAGTATCAATAAGTTTTACTTAGAAATTTTATTATAGTAAAAACTTTCTATATAAAACGTTTTTAATCTCAAAAATTTGCCATAAACAATTTTTGTTGTCGATGAATTTTTTAAAGCAAATTTTTGTTATCGATAAGTGGTACTCAGAAATTTTACTATCGACAGCTTTTCTATAAAAATGTTTCTTATCGAAAAATTTCCCGAAAATTAATTTTTCTTACCGATAATTTTTTAAAGAAAACTTTTGTTATCGATAAAATTTATTTAGACTTTTTATTATCGTAAAAACATTCTATAAAAAATTTTTGTTATCGAAAATTTTTCTATAGATAATTTTTGTTATCGATGAATTTTTTAAAGAAAAATTTTGTTATCGATAAGTGTAACTTAGAAATTTTACTATCGACAGCTTTTCTATAAAAATGTTTCTTATCGAAAAATTTCCCGAAAATTTATTTTTCTCATCGATAAGTTTTTAAAGAAAACTTTTGTTATCGATAAATTGCAATCGGGAAATCTTTGATCAACAAGATTGCTATAAAAATGTTTGTTATCGACAAATTTTCTAAAAATAATTTTTGTTATCGATAAATTTTCTAAGGGAAATTTTTGTTATCGATAAGTGTTACTTACAAATTTTACTATCGACAGCTTTTCTATAAAAATGTTTCTTATCGAAAAATTTCCCGAAAATTAATTATTCTTATCGATAAGTTTTTAAAGAAAACTTTTGTTATCGATAAATTGTAGTCGCGAATTTTTTTTGATCAACAAGTTTGCTATAAAAATGTTTGTTATCGACAAATTTTGTAAAAATAATTTTTGTTATCGATACATTTTCTAAGGAAAATTTTTGTTATCGATGAGTGGTACTTAGAAATTTTATTATCGACAAATATTCCATAAAAAAAAAATTTTCCACACATAGTCATTGTTATCGTGACGTTTTGTATTGAAAATGTTTGTTATCGATAAATGTGTTGTACAAAATTTTGTTTGTATTAATAAATTTTCTGCAGAAAATTTTTCCATATATTTTCGTAATAACTGTCTTAACGATATGTGGCAAATTGCACCTAGAAACAGATATGTGGGGTGAAGATTTCTTTTCTAACTTAAAATATGTTCGTGGTTGGAATATCCTGGCAAAATTGGAATGTGAAACTTTTTGTTTGCGGCTTAAAATCATTTCGGATGTACATATTTTTGTCCTGTACGTGCAAACTTTTTCGACTCGAACATTTCCTTTTAATTTTGCAAATATTTTGTTTTTAGTATTATTTCCTAAATAAAATTATATTACTTTTAGTTAAATACAAAAGTCTAATCTGTCAATTTTGTTCATAATTAATTTCATTCGAAAACAATTACTTTTGCATTTTCACTTCGACACGAATTCTTCTATTCAAATTTATACAATTAAATTTGTTTTTATGTTTCAGCATCTCATTAATTTTTTATTATTTCATTTGTTTGCGGAAGACAATTTTCAAATACTTTTATGGGTTTTTTTTTATTTCACAATTTTAATTTATGAACTTTGCAAGAGCGATGAGAACGGAACGAACACTTTTTTGCGAGCAAAGCAAAACTTTGCTTCTTGTTAGAATTTATTCTGAAATCTATCTAATTGTTCGCTGCCACAATATCGTGATTAAGTTTTATATCGTATTGTTTAAATTCAATTAAATACGCCATTAAACGGCGATTTCAATAATTTGAATATGTGATCTCTTATGACAAATAGATTTAGCGGGAAATAATTGCGCAAAGAGGAGCTAAAAAGAACAAAAAATATGGTACCAACAAATTTCTTTAAAAAAAATTAAATGATAAATAAATTTATAAACGAAAAATGTTTGCAAGTAACACATTTTCCGCCATAAAATGTTGAGTTTTCTTTGAGCGCTAAATTTTATAATACAAAATTTTGTTCTGAAAAAATGTTCTTTAGAGAAAATTTAGCACTTTCATATACATACATTTTCTGCTTTAAATATTTTTCTGTAAACAGTTTTTAACCAAAAATTTTGCATAAAAAATCTTTGATTTGAAGAAATTTTTAGTAGATAAATTTTTCATAATTGCGGTCTGGCCACAAAATATTTTCTTTTATTTCTCCAGCTCGGAATTTTGTCAAAATTTCTGCTTTTTAAAGATTAATTTAATTTCAAAGAATATTTTTAGGCGATACATTTTTCTAATTACATGTTTTTCAGACACATTTTTCTTTCATATATTTCTTAAGCGATACAGTTTCTATGAAAACTTTTTTATGGAGAGTTTTTCAGTGTAACATTTTTATATCAATACGTCTTCTATGGAAGTCAGTGAGAAAAGAAAAATTTCAAAACCTTCATCTCCTGGTTTGTATAAAAAATTAAGTTTTTTATGGAAAACATTTGCGATAGAGTTTCTATAGAAACATTTTGTCAGCGATATAATTTTTATAGGCAAATGTTGTAAGCGATAAATTTTCTACAGCAATAAATTTGCTATAAAATATTTTCGTAAGCAATAAAAAATTCGTTGTAGGCAATTAATTTTCTAGCTAGTTTTTAAAAATGATAAATTGAAAATAAATTTTTTTACGAAAATTTTCATAAAGGCTACATTTTCTATAAAAAAATTTCAATTTATAAATTTAAAAATTTTTCTATGGAATTTTTTTTTCCAAAAATTAAGTTATTTACTGGCAATTGAATTTTTTATATAGACAATTTTTGCAAATTCAATCGTCATTTCAAAGTTGTGTTTCATCTCACAATCGCTGCTCAATAATTAGGAAAGCTGAAGCTGCTGCGATAAGCGGCCAGTATTCAAATAAATATTAATAACAACGTGGCGCTGGACAGACATTTGCATATTTTAGTACAAAAATACTTGCAATCAATAATATTTTTATGTATTTTCCAGTGTTTTATTTCTAAGAAAAGAACTTACTTGAACTCCAGTGTACGAATAAATATAAAAGAAGGTGACAGAACGTATAAACATTTCAGAGTTCAATTCGAAACAGAATTTTAAATATTTGCCTGCCAAATATTTCGCATGTTAAAAATGTAAAATTACTTTTTAAATAAATTAAGTTCTAATTATGCGTTACATGTCACATATCCCAGCCCTTAATAAATAATTTACAAGCTTTTTGGATTTCTGTTCGATTCATTTAAAAATATTCAAATGAAGGAAAATTGATTAGATCTCTATTAATCAGCCAGTTGGTGGCAAATTTATCGCCTGCAAACATGTTCATATTATAACGGGTGTTTTTTTTTAAGAGATTGAAAATTTAAAATGCTGTAATAATACATTTTGTTTTGTCATTAAAATTTGATGGACAACTTTAAGGTATTTAATGCGTAAATATGAGATTGCGGCATGCTGTCCGCTGGAGCTACCAGTCGTGTATGGGCCATTCGATAAGTTCAAGTTTCTTACCACATTTTCCAATGATGGCTTGAATATTGGCTGGCAATGCTTTAAGATTTGTCGCCATAAACCAATGACTGGACATGCCTCAATAAAAAGTAATCCACAGGCGTTAAATCGCACAAACGAGAGCGAGTTCAAGTGAACAGGATCGACTCTTTCACTACAGAAAGTTGCACCAAATTAATTTTGCAACAAATTCATATCATCTTCTTAAGTAGTTACGTAAAACAAAAACACCCTATACTTACACCAACAACTACATGTGTCTTTGCAGAAAAACTCCAGCCCCACCCTGTGGTGAAAATATGTTTGTTGCTTATTAAATTTAAAGTTCGGATTTATAAAATTTTCTTTCCCAAAAACTCCCAGACAAATATTTAAAACTTCTAAAACTTCAATTCATGGTTGGCCCTGTTACCCATCACAAAAGTTCTTGTGCTGTTTACATCAACTGCCGTTTAATTTGTTTGTTTTTAGCTGCCAAAACACTAGAAAGTTTTACGTCATATCTTGTTTTGCTTTCTGTAAGATCTTATCCACTTTAAACCAATTGCAATATCTTAAATAAATTGATCAACGAGTGTGCACTTACATACATATGTACGTACTCGTACCCAAGTCCATGTGTACTCGTATGCAGCTCATAAAGCAATTTTTATATATGGAAAAAAGCACAAATTGAAACAAATGTAGATCTGGTGTTTTTTTTGTTTCTTCTCTAATTTGAATATCATCAGATGGTGGTTGGCCGGCCCATTATACTTATGGCACTTAAAATTACATATTCAAAATTGAAATGCAACAACAACAAAAGCAAAAACCAAGAGGTACAAATTTATGTAAAACCTAAACTGTCATTGCACTTTTATAGTTGCATTTAATTTATTCCAATTCGATAAACACCCGCATTTAAAATGATATTTTCTGTTTAAATTGTTATTTTACATGCAGTAAAACGATGAATTGCAGCGGCTGGGAGTCGATTGCAATGATTTAATTTGTGTGCGCGCAGTTACGACAGCCTATTTTTATTTTGTTGTTGATTTCATTAAGTTCTTATTGTTGTTGTTGCTAATGTTTTTATTTTTGTTTGGAAGGTTTCAAAATGAAACTGAAAATGAGTTTAATTTTAACATTTCATTTAATTTATTCCCCACATACGATAGACAGAAAACAAATAATTTTTTTCTTTTCTTTTGACAATTACGCTGCAAATAGTAATTTTACGAAATTCTGACGGCTGTACAGTGGGCGACAAATAATTATCATAAGCTTTAAATTTTTCTCTTTTAACAAAAAAAAAAAAAAAAACAAATTTTCAATAACAAAAAATTTGTATTATAAATTTTTTTATAAGCGATACATTTTCTATTTGTCTATTAAGAATTATTATAAGCGAGACATTTTCCAAAGAACATTTTTATAAGCGATAAATTTTCTCTATAGAAAAATTGCTAAGCGACAAATTCTTAAAATAATTATATTTATACATTTTTATAATGGACAAGTTGCTTAAAGAAAACTTTTATAAACCATAAGTTTTCTCGGAAGAAACGAAAAATTTTATAAAAACAATTTTTGAAATTATAAATTTTCTTTTATTGACGAAAAATTTGTCAAAAAAATTTTCATATACTCGTAACATAAATTTGGTTTTTATGGGCGGGAAATTTCCTGGAGAAAATTCTTTAAAAAAAATAATTTTTTACAGAAAATTTTTTATCGGCAATAAGTTTTTGTACCCCATTTTTAGAGCTACACATTTTAAGGTGATACTTTTATTAAATGATATATTTTTAAAGAAAACTTTTTGAAACGAAAAATTTTATAGGGAAATTGTTTTTAAAACGAAACATTTTATTTTTGAAACCACGAATTTTCATACAAAATTTTTATAAACAATAAATTTTCTATTAAAAAGAAACTTTAAGCCATAAATTTTGCAATGAAAAATTTTATAGCGGAACATCTTTGTAAAATTTTTCAATAAAATTTTGTATTAACAATAAATTTTCCATGAATAAATTCTGCAAGCTATAGAAAATTTTATCGATTTGCTATAGAAAATTTTTTTAATGGATAAATTTCAGGTGGAATGATTAAAAATGTGAATAAATTTTTTGTAAAGTCTAACAAAAAAATAGTATAACAAAAATTTTTATAAGCGACAAACTTTCAGCGCAAAATTTTTGTAAGTGATAAGTTTTTGTGCAGAAAATTTTTCTGAGCGATACATTTTTATTAAATTTTTTTATAAACGCAAAAAATGTTTGTTTTCTATCGAAATTTGTATGTGTAATAAAAGATTTCTTTAGAAAAATAAAATTGTAATGGAGAGTTTTTAGTAGCCATAAGTTTTTTATAGGGCAATTTTTAAAGCGCCATGTTTTGCATAAAAATCTTTCAAAAGCGACAAATTTTCTATAAACCCTTTTTTAAACAATAAATTTTTTATATAAAAATAAAATTTCAATGGAAAACTACAAATTTCCTCCACACACAAGTATCTAGTGAATTTTGAATAATCTGTTTTATTAAGCGTTTTGTGCAAGACAATTCTGTTTTGTCATTCAGTGCAAACGAGTACCCTCGTTCCATCAAAACTATTTAGAAAACGAGTTTAAATAGTAAATAGTGGCGGTGAATTCTATAATGTTTTTCCATAAACACATTGCAATTAAACTGGTTGGTTGGCTGTTCGTTCCAGTGTCGCATTTTTTCTGCGTCTGATAAAAGAACAACTGCCGGCTGATGGTACACGCACACATCGTCAATACACACGCACATACAAACATACATACATCCATAAAATAAATATCAATATTGTTGAAATTTCATGGAAACTTTTCGTTTCCAGCCATCAGTGGGTTTTTGGCCAAAGTCTAAATATAATTTTCGTTAACTGCATAATTTCAGACAATATGTTCGTTCTTCTCGTGCATATTTTATTGAATTTTCTATATCATTGACCTTAAAATGAATTTAATTACGATACTTAATGTTCGTCAAACTAAAGGGTGTCTCAAAACTATTGAACAGAAACAACAGCGATATAGCGAAAAAATGTTTGCCCCGTTAAATGCTACTTGGCCATAAGGTCCTTCCGATTTCAAACTTCCTGGCCGGCCAGACATCGAAATTGCTTCAATTCGCAACATTTGGTGGGACCCTTTCGCTATATTCCCATATTATTGCTTCAATGTTCATATATGTATGTATAAAATTTACGTGGTACATTATTTATCTACTTACATACATACATATGTATGTATGTGCGTTTCTGTTTACTTTGAGGTCATGGTTTTCTGTGAATTTTTTTATTATTGTATCAATGTTTTGCTGGTTTATTAGATTTTCGGTTTATTATGTTCGTTTTTTTTTCAGATTAAGTTAATTAAGTAAAATATTTTATACGCTGAGTTTATTTGCAACCAATAGAATTTCTATACATTTTGGGAAAATAAAGGAAAGCCGCTTGAGTTTAAAAACTGTTTTGTTTAAAATAATTTCATTTAATAAATGTGTATAAATTTATGTAGTTCATTCGACATATAAATTAACATCATTTAAAATATAAATTCAGATCCTTTAAAATATAAATTCAAATCATTTAAAATATAAATTGAGATCATTTAATTTATAAATTGAGTTCATTTAAAATATTAATAGACATCATTTAAAATATAAATTCAGATCCTTTAAAATATAAATTCAAATCCTTTAAAATATAAATTCAGATCATTTAAAATATAAATTCAAATCATTTAAAATATAAATTGAGATCATTTATTGTATAAATTTGGATTATTAATATATAAATTTAGTACTATTGATATATAAATTCAGATCATTTAAAATATTAATTAAGATCATTTAAAATATAAATTCAGATCCTTTAAAATATAAATTCAAATCATTTAAAATATAAATTGAGATCATTTAATTTATAAATTGAGTTCATTTAAAATATTAATAGACATTATTTAAAATATAAATTCAGATCCTTTAAAATATAAATTCAAATCCTTTAAAATATAAATTCAAATCATTTAAAATATAAATTCAAATCATTTAAAATATAAATTGAGATCATTTATTGTATAAATTTGGACCATTTAATATATAAATTTAGTTCTATTGATATATAAATTCAGATCATTTAAAATATTAATTAAGATCATTTAAAATATAAATTCAAATCCTTTAAAATATAAATTCAAATCATTTAAAATATAAATTGAGATCATTTATTGTATAAATTTGGATCATTTAATATATAAATTTAGTTCTATTCATATATAAATTCAGATCATTTAAAATATTAATTAAGATCATTTAAAATATAAATTCAGATCCTTTAAAATATAAATTCAAATCCTTTAAAATATAAATTCAAATCATTTAAAATATAAATTGAGATCATTTATTGTATAAATTTGGATTATTAATATATAAATTAGTTCTATTGATATATAAATTCAGATCATTTAAAATATAAATTCAGATCATTTAAAATATTAATTAAGATCATTTAAAATATAAATTCAAATCCTTTAAAATATAAATTCAAATCATTTAAAATATAAATTGAGATCATTTATTGTATAAATTTATATCATTTAATATATAAATTTAGTTCTATTGATATATAAATTCAAATCCTTTAAAATATAAATTCAGATCATTTAAAATATAAATTGAGACCATTTAATGTATAAATTGAGAGAATTTAATATATATATTAAGTTCTATTGACATATAAATTAAGATCATATGAAATATAGACTTAATACATATATAAATTGAGTTCATATAATATATACTTTCCGATTTGTTAGGTTTCCCTTTAGCGAATTTTCAATAGTTTCCTAAAGTTTTGTCTCAAACTGAACGCTTCCTGCCCTTAAGCTGAAAAAAAGCGAAGAGTATAAGAGTAAAGCACATTATAACGTGTGTTAAGACTCGCTGCTGCTTTTCCACATGGGACAGTTCCAAAATTTTAACATTTCTACAACTTTGGTGCAGAGATCAGACGGTCTGCGATTACAGAAGATCTCATGAGAAAAAGTGTCAGGGGTCCAAATCATAAGACCTCGGTTTGTGTGACTCAGATCGTGCCGTACGTAGTTGATGGTAGGATGATTAGGGAGACCATTAAATAGAGGAAAAGCATGGAAAGTTGCACGAAACAGAACAGCCATTTTCATAAAGCAACGAACAGAACGAATAAATGATAATCAATATGATAGATGTATGTACCTGTATGTAGCTTTAACAATACATACATCTGTATGTATGTATGTATGTATGTACATATGAATATCGCTGTCAACTGTCAAATTACAAAACTTTTTCAATTCGACTAAATTTTTAGAAAGCCTAGACAATTTTTTGCTATTTCTTACAAACAATGTTAATTTTCCGAAAATTGGCTGAAAAACCTCTTGTTATCGCTAAAGTTTTTCAAAATTCTCTGTGAGCATGATCATTCATGCTCACAAAGTGTAAATAAGTGTACATATGTAGGTAAATGTCATTTTGATGAATTCTCTCGATGACTTTTCATCTGCCGCTTAAAAAAAAAAAAACGTTTCCACATTTGAATTGTGAATTGATTGTGGAGTAGATACTTTTTTTAATTTATTCAATGAATTAATTAATTTTGATCTGCGTTAAAACTGTTTTATGTAAATGACAAGATCGTTGTTAGAAAATCTGTTTTTCATTTAACTGTGTGACTCATTTAATCAGATGTTTATTTTTTATTTCATAACTAAATTTTTTACTACAAATATTGATAAAGATACAGATGTATGTATGTATTTAAATACATATAAGTATGTATATGTATGTATGTATGTATGTATATATGTGGCTGCGTATGGCTTTAAGAGTAAATAGAAAACGATGGAATACAGAGTTATAAAACCGACATTTTTGTGCTGTTCATAAACTTAAAGTAGAATTAAATTTTTTAATCAGGTGACTAAATGTTTTCAGCGAAAAATCCAGATCTTTTAGGTACAACAAGATTAAAAAAACATACATACATAAGTATGTATATATGTATGTATGTATGTATGTAAATAAAGAGAAGTTCTGCGAATTTCTAAATAAACACCAACTGAAATAAACTTTAATGAGGATTTAACTGTTATCAAATGTCTACGTGTTGAGTCGAGTGTGTGATAATAAAATAATTTGATGTCTCCGTCAGCAACACTTTCTTTCCAGTGGACATGAACGTAATGCATGGGTGTATGTACTTATGCAGGTAGACCTTTTGCAAAAAGGGTTCAAAATAGTACAGTAATTTCCGCTTAATTGATTTTCTAAAAATGCACAGGTTTTGTTGCAATTAACCGGGCATATCATTAAACCGATACTCTTTTAATTGATTCACTGGCTCAATAAAAAGAACTCCGCATAATTGCGCAGTGGGATCAATAAAGCAGTAAAATATTTATATACATATAGATTTTAATTCACTGGCGTTGGTTTTTAAGTTTGTACAAAATAAACAAAACATATGATTTGAAGGGCTGCCACATAAATTTGTAAATATATGCCATCACGAAAACCAAAAGTCGACTATTTGACTTTTACAACAAAAAGAGAATTTTTAAATGTCAATTAAGCGGCATGTTTGTATGGTATTTACAAAAATAGTTTTTATATTCTGATTCAATTAAGCGGGCAATGCAATAAAGCGGGACTCATTTAAACGGGAATTTTTCTATAAAACTTATATTGAATATTTTCAGTGTAATATTTTTGGATCAAATAAGCGGGCAAATCAATTAAGCGGGAATCAATTAAGCGGAAACTACTGTACTTACATATATTCCAGATTATGGCAACAGTGATCGTTAGCGAGCATATCGCTAGCGATGACATATCTGAAGTCTTACCGTTTGTTTGTTTATTTATGTATTTACAGACGTAAATATTTATTGCTTCTGTTTCTTTTGCAAACGTTTGCTGTAATTGTTGAAACAACAAAAATAGCAACAAATTGTAAGCTTCCCTTAATTTTATTATTATTTGTTCCTGTTCAAAGTGTTTAAATAAGCTTAAGTAGAAAAACGTAACAACAACAACAACAACAACAACAATTCGCAACGATAACGACAACACATAATGCCAGTGTTGTAAAGGAACAACAACGTATTACAAAACTGACCTACACTCCTCTATTATTCAATATTACTTTATAGTTTGTCTTGTTTCTTTCCAATTTTCTGGGTTCGGAGGAGTATTTTTATTTGCTCAGACCAAAAAAAAAAAAACTATACGAAATACGGTGGCTGTATGTTTCTTACACGAATTCATATGGCCGAAATGTGAGCGACATCATTTCTGTTCAATTTTTGTTCAGCTGCACATCAATATGTGCAACACTTATATATACATTTCGTGTGGAATTTTCACAAACAGCTGATCTATTTAAGTTTTTAAGTGCGGGGTCCTAAAGTTTTTTGTGCACAAAAAAAAATACCAATTTGAAAAATGTGTGAATTCACTTAAATGTAAAAAAATTTGCATTAATTTTAACTCTGTATTAAATTGCTCACTTTTTTCGTTTGTTTGAAATAACATGTTACTTTTAAGTGCGATCAAGGCGGCTGACAATTTTTTGCTGCTCTTGTTCTAGTGCATAATTAATGCGAATATATAAAATGTTTGACAAGCAGGACACATATTTTGTTAAAGGGCTGACAACTTGTAGGCGTGAAAACACCTGGAGTGTCATCATATGTCAAGGTAGTATTTTTATTTTATATATCTATCTGTATACATACATACATATATTTAGAGTGAAACTTCGATATAAAGAATTCCAAGGGTATCCGAAAATACTTCGTTATAGCTATTGCTTCGCTATAAATATAATCAGCAAAGCCTTGATATAACGAAATTTTAAGAAATACGAAAAAAATTCGTTATAACTAGATATAGTTTTCTCTATTCAAATTCTATTTAACATGAGATTGCTAATAAAAGCTTATATTTCATCAGGTAAATGAACCATAAAACACACACAAACTTTAAATTTTATTCTTACTTCGTTGTATAGAGTCTTTTGTACGAGTACTTCGTTGTATAGAGGCTTTACAAATGCGCTTATAAATATGTACATACATTTAGACTTTGCTGTTTTTATAACGGGACTTTACCCTTTAGGATTTATTCTGATTTCGTTATATTGAGGCATTTGAATGAATATTTCGCTATATAGAGGCTTTTTTGCTCAGAATTTAATCGTTATAGTTATAGTGCATTTTTGTATGAAAAACTTAATAAAGAGGTTTTCTCAAGGCACTCAATAAAACATACGTTTTATTGAGTTTTTCGTTATAACGAAGTTCGTTATATCGAAGTTTCACTGCATATATATATATACATATATAATTGCCAGCGTTTTGAAGTAAAATAAATAATATGTTTAACATATTTTTCTTAACAAATTCAAACAGAGTGATTAAGTGCTTAACAATTAAAGGGACATTTGACACATCAGCCGTTTCATTTTAGTTTGCGCTTAAGGCAGTTCAGCGAAACGATTTTGTGGTCATATTAATGCCCCTTAAAAAGGTAGTTCTTTTCACTCTCGTCTCAACTAATCGCGAGTTTGAAAATTAACAACTATTTTCCTGTTTATTAACTTAATTTTGTGGCACTTGGAATACATTTTTTAAGAATATTTACTGACATTCAAATTATTCGCTATTGTTCGACTTTAATATAAAATTTTGCCCTTATCTGCTTCCCCATGCATTTTTTTTGTTGGTCTGAACTCTAACCAAGATTACAGGAATAGGAATGTGTAGGTTATGACCAAATTTTCGAGAGCTTAAGTTTTTATTATTTATTTGTGATTATGAATTTGATGGCCTAACAAAAAGCAAACAAATTAGCTTTCAACAAATTGCAATTGAATTGAAAAAGAATTCATTCTTTTATGCAGCTGTTCGCGCAACGCCGCAATAAAAAAAGTTTCCATTAAATAACAAACAATAGCTGCCACAGCTAGACAGACATTCATATCTACATACATACATGAACATTTATATGGAATCACATCGAATTTGTGTTTTTCATTTGATTTCAGGCTGCTGATAGTGAGTACGAAAACTTGTCTAAAGAACAACGCTTCACATACTCATATTTTAACGTTTTGAGCAACAAAAAAAAAAAAAAAAAACAACAACAACAACAAAAACAAAAAATAACGAAGAAAGAAAAAACCCAACTACAAAATATAAACAACAGAACCTGTCGTCGAGCTTAATTATATTCTCAAGTGGCCGGCGAGCACTTTAATAATCACAGACAAGCCTTTGTAGACTGTAGACGCGCAAAGATCACAAACCCGAACGAATTAAATACTTGTTGAAAAAGTTCTAGTGGCAAAAATAAAAATCTTTCTAAGTTTTTTCTATAACACAAATAAATATTAATTTTTTTCTAGTAACAAACTAAACTTGCCACACAAAGTTGCTGAATAAAAAATAAACATATAAAAAATACTTATTTCCTACTGTGAGTGGAAGCGTAAAATTTTGTTAAAAAAGTAAAAAAAATAAAAATCAACATTTTCACAATGAAACTGTTCATGGCTCTACTGTTCGCCGCCTTGGCTTTGAATGGCGTTTTGTCATTACCAGGTAAGTGGGTCAAAATTATAAGAAAAAAAAATCCAATATAAATCTCCACTGTAAGACTTCTTTTAAAATATGTTTTTTCTGTTTTAAGCAAATTCAGGGATTGATCGATTCATTTTCAGCGAGAAAATTTCATTTATTTTATTATGAGAGTTGTTTATTATATTTTAAGCTGTTGCTTTGGGGCAAAAAATTGGGTTAAAGTGAATTAATAACCTGTCACTGAAACACAACATTCACAGTCAAGAATATAAAACATTTTGGAGAAATGCAGTGCAGTTTCGCTGGCTCTCTTGAGGCAACGCAAAATAACACAAAAATGACCAGTGAAAAATTGAAAAGATTATTAATTCTCTGTTTTTTTTTTGCCGCTTGAGAGTTTAAAATGTTTTCCAGTTTTAAGGCTTTTTTAAAAATTGCAAGTTTTATTTATTCGAATGATGGGTTTTGACGAATAAAATGAAGTACTTTAAGATCGAACTTCGTCAGTCAAGAAATCCTAAATGAGCCATTTAAATAATGACAGTCTGCCGCCTGATTTAGTGCCATTCCCTGAATCTAAATATTTTCCATCACACCAAGAATATTAAATAAATTTTTTGCCCATTTGAAAAAACATTTTTGAGGATTTGGGACTAATAGTTTTTCTAAGAAGATGCTGTGGCGGAGGTCGGACAGGGTATTTCTTCAAAGACATGTGATCGATCTTATGGTTTAACCTTTTTTTTTAAACCCCAAAGAGAAGTCATTTGCCAACACCTTCATTGTTCCACTAGTTGAACTTGAGGCTGAAATGTATCCACCAATATTAAGACTTTCAATTCCTGCTGCGCAGTTTTTTTTATTAAACCACAACAAGAAAAACAAATTAACTAAAATGTAAACAAATGTCTAAAATGTTTACCAAACGCGGTTTTAACATAAACACCATTGAAATTATTACATTCTAGATGTTGATTTAAAAAAAAAATATTTTACGCAAAACCCCAAACTGGTTGTTGCTATTTTTGGCGGTGACATGTTGCAGTAATTTGAATGCGAAGTCTTAAAGGTCTTGTTTACCTGCCGGAGTAGAGTTGTAATTGTAATGAAAAGACATTTATTTTCATACATAAACTGCCAACTACGAGTATTATCAATATAAATTGAACTTTCGTTAATTTTCGGCGCCACCATGAACAACTTTTTACACTCATTCAATTAATTGTTGGATGCTGGCGTTACGCGACAACTGCGAAATAAATGTTGCACATTTACTTTAAATAACAACAGCAACAACAGTCTTACCAGTAGCAAGAAGGAAACAATATGTTGGCCTAAAAAATTCTTTTAATTTTATTGTTTCGTGTTTCGTTTTCGTTTTCTTTTTTTTTTTTTTTTTGGGGTGATATAAAATTTATATGATTTTCTTTTCATTTTTGCGAACATATAAATTGGAAACAATTAAAAGCACAAAACTGTCGTATGGCGCAGTCATAAGCAGATGTGGGCTTGTGTTTGAAAACAGTATGACAGAGATTAAAGGCTACAGATTTTCAAAAAAAAATCACACGAATGAAGAGATATCATGTGGCAAAAGGTGTATAAACCAGGCAATTCAGCTGGAGTTTTACCCATTTATATAATTATTTCCCTATTTAAAAGACCCATTCTTGCCATTATGTACGATATGCAGCATTATACAAACGATTTCTTTATATGGCTTGTATCCGTGTAATCTAATTACACATATCCTAGACTGAAACTCAGCATTGATGTCGGCTATGTCGACCTAAAGGCTGGCGATAATTGGTGGCTTGTTAGCCCCGACCAGTTGGGCCAAGCCGTAGGATTTTGCTGGTTAATAACGTCACATGGCTCATGCAGAATATGTATCGTGGCAGCCACTGTGTGAGACGTAGCGCCAACCGCGTCTAAGAGTAACACTTTGTGGATGCAGTCCCACTTGAATGATCTCGGGTGGGTTTGTCTGGTTCTGTACACGATAATTTTACTTCATAGCCTGAAAAATTTTCGGCCAAAATCGACATCATCTGGCAAACTTTACATCCTTATCACATAGACATGCTGCTCCATCGAATAAATTGTCATAATGGTTGGGCATCAGTAACTGAAGAACAAAAACCAAACCGATTAGACAAATGCCGCAACAACAAACTGCCTCAATTGTTAAATCCTTTGTGTCATACACAGTTTTCTCTGTTTTGTAAGAAAAATAACTGGCAACCCCCTGCAACTGCTAATTTGGTGGGTTTCTTCATGGTCACACTGTTGCATGTGCACAAGCGAGCGGCTGTATTGAATTAATTGAGTCATAAAACATTCAACAAATATGACCAGATTTTCCACGAAATCCACAAAAGCTGGCAGTTTAATATTGGGCTTTCGAAAAAATCAAACAAAATTAAATATTATGAAATCAAAACAAAATATTAATATTATTTTTGCTTTATGGCCGGCCGGGCACAGTCAGTCATGAGCGCCACACAAAATCTGGTCACACAAATTTATGTTCGTTTGTTATTAAAAAAAAAAATATATATATAAAAAAATGCATTAAATTTAAAGGAAAATATAAATATGATATTTTTATGTTTTATTCTCGTGTTTTATGTAAAAATATTAATATTAGTTCATTTTTATGCCGAACAAAAGGCAGCACTCGCGTTTATTTTTCTTTCTCTTTTTCTTAAAACACTCGCCAACAAATTGCGAAGTTCTGTTCTGGCTTCATTCATTTATAACTTTTTCCCTTGTAATCGTAAACTTTTACATATTTTTCTGTTTTTTTGGATTAATGTGGAATTTCTTTTGGATATTTCGTTGCAATTTGTTGCCAGTCAAGTACACAAATACATACAATTATACATATTTATGTTATTGCACTTGCTTTCGTCCTGCGTGCTTTTCTCTTAGCTGGCAAATTGGGCTTTGAGTAGTTTTAGTTGTTGGCAGCCGGTTACTTTGGGGCCGCTTCAAAAAAACTTTCAAGTGGCTGGTCAAATTGTTGTCTGCCATCTGCATTTTATACGTTCTGCAAATAATTAATCTGCATTTTAATTTTTAGCAAATAGTTTTTATGCAGCATTTAAATGTGAACAATTTAATACAACACAGAGAAAACGAAAACAAATATTAAATCAACCAGAAAACGTGTTGATTGCAATGGAAACAGGATTGATTCATGTTTATTTATATGTAAAAATATTTGCGTTTAATTAAGTCATGTTGAATTAAAGTAAAATACTATTAAAATAACATTGGAAAATATTGAAATCAAGAACTATTAAATTCATATTAAGAAAAACTGCGGATATGCAGCGAAAGCAGTTACACCATTTTTCCAGATTCTGACATATAAATTAGATAAAGATGATTTCTGTTCTCTTGGCCGTAAGCACTACTACAGCTTGCACTTTATAGGCGAAAAAACGCTGGCTGGCCCAATTCGTATACGATCATGGTCACATTTTCGTATTTTCATTGTGTCTAAATCTAAATTTTTCATGCCGAATGTTTGTGAAATTTGTTTAATACCTATTTTTGTTTATTATTTTTGTAATTTCAATGACAAAGTCACCTCCGTAAGTTCATTTGCTAGTTCGTAACTCCAAGTTTATTCCTCAGTTTTATTTTTGTAGCCGCTTCAGCACGCCATTAGTTGCTCTGCGCTGTAGCTGCTTAATTGGTTTTTTATTATTTTTTAACTGCCATCACGACATTTGATCTTTGTAAATAATTACAAAGTTATAAAAACTAGAATGAAAAAAAAAAATTCCCTAGAATTTGTAGCTCATCAATTATTTGAAGTGCATCGTGTATGCAAATTTTTTCTTCGTTTCTATTTTCTTGTCACTGTGCAAGGAAGCAACAAATGTTTGTAGAATTAATCTTCAACGTTTTAACAATAGCTTAAAAGCACAACAACAACAACAACAAGAACAACAACAACAACATTTACAAAAATAAAACAAACAAATTAATGGGGATTTCCATTAAACTTTCATTATTCAAGTTGTTCTTTGTAAAATGCAATATAAAGTACTTGGACAGAGATAAAATTGGATATTCAATGTAAATTGGAAAAAGAACAAAAAAAAAAAACAAAAAGAAAAGAAATGAATTTTCAAAACTAATGTTGTAAATGTTTTTATACCAAAATGATTGTAATTAAATTAAAGTAAAATCATTGAGCATCGATTAATCTTTTTTTTTAAGGAAAAGAACAGGATAAAACTGAAGCGAAACAATTATTGGGTTGGATTTTTGAACACCGGTCTTTTAATGGCGATTTTTTGCCCATTTAAAAGTAAGACATGACAATGTTGCCAGTTAAAAACCACATAAAATTGAAGCGAAACAATTATTGGGCTGGGGTTTCGAAAATTGCTCTTTTAATGGTAATTTTTTTGTCTTAAGAAAAATTAAAAGTAGGGGAAATCGGGCAGAGATAATTTATGACAATGTGGCCAGGGATGTTAATCAAAGTTTCTCACCAAATGACTTTAAAAATGAGGCAGTAATACGCTGCTGGAGCCAAAAAGAGGCCGACAATATTTTGGCTGAAGAAGTTCTTTAACCAAAATTTTTGTAAACGTTTTTTTCACAATTTTAGGTGATGAAAAGTGTTTCACACTGTTGCAAGGTCGAGTAAAAGTTAAAAACAAACCATTAGAAACCGACAGTTTAGGTACGCAGTTGAATAGTTTCAGCATTATGGTAAATAGAATACATTTAACATTGTAGGCGACCGCGAAACAGCCAGCTGTCGCCCCGTTTAAGGCCTTCAAATGTACTCATAATATAAGTTTTAATAATAAAATGCACCTGTAATAACTTTAATATTCTTGGAAATTTATTTCAACTATTCAATATAATTTTGTTTCTATTTTTAGTTTTATTATTTTTCTTTTAAATAAAATATTCAAAAATTTTGGGAACTCCAAAGATTAGAATATTTCAGAATTATGTTTAATTTGGAAAATTTGTGTAAATATATTTTAATTCATTACTCTTTCTCTAATTGTAGACTTTTGTTTTCAATTACAACTGAAATTTATGTGAGAATTCAATATCATGAAAACATTTATTCGCATCAAGCTGTTGAATTCAAGAAAAGTCAATTGCTGGCCTTCTCTTTTTGTTCATTTGGTAAAAAAAAAAAATCTCTGTATTTATTTACTCTTTTGTTTAAATTTAATCCAAAATAAAATAAAATAAAATCAACAACTTGAATAAAAAATATTGTAAAATTAATTAAATTTTGCAGACACCTCAAGCACAGAAACGGAAATAAATAGAAAGCAGCAGCTCTATAGAAATCAATGGAAATGTATTCGTATTATTTGAGAATTAAAAATATCAATACAATTAATTTTACTTTTAAAATAATATTATTTATTTTAAACAAAAATCAGCAACAATTGGCACAATCAGAAATGATAAGAACAAAATAAATAGGACTTGAAAATAAAAGCTCTTTGAAACTTGTCTTTAGGAGGTTTGCAAAATTGAAAACAACAACTGCACTGCAAGAAAAATATGAGCAAATTGGAGAAACATCTTGTTTCTTAAGACGGCCATGGCCTTAAACAGGTTTTCAGTTGCAACCGTACAAGTGAGCTGAAGTTTTGTTTATATCCTTATTTGGCTTAAGTACGAGTATTTTTCGTTTCTGTTGTGCTTTATAAAAATAAACTTTTATTAAACTTACAAAAAACCCCAACAAACTCAATTGCAGTAACAAACTAATAAATTTCTATTCAATAAGTAGATAATAATAAAAATGTCTGGGTTGTTGTCGCACAACCTCAACCACATTCTACAGAGTCCCAAATCTGAGTTTCGAACTGATAAAGTGATTTCAAATCAATTTTTTATTAACTTTTAGTTAACTGAGATTTGTTGTGTGCAGTTTGATAAATAAACAAATAAATAAAAGAGAACAAAAGAATGAAAAAGAATGAGAAAATAAAGCAAAAGACTTCAAGACGTTTTCGTAAAGTTTCATTAACCCTTTTGAGCCCAAAGTGGCTTTGGAGCGCCATCAGCTCAAAGCCTGCAAAAATTAAGCCAAGAAGCAACAACAATTTTCGTTTAAGAGGAAACAAATTTAAAAAAAAGCCGAGGATTAAAAGTTAGAAAATCATTTTTCTCAATTAAAAATTTCAAAATTTTATATCAAATGGCGCCCTGAAAATTTTTGCAGGACTCAACTAAAATGTTTCTTACAAAAAGAAATTGTTAAAGAAATAAATTTCTCGAAATTACATAAATAAAAAAAAAAAAAAAAAATCTGCGTTTGTTGAGTGATGGAAATATCAGTCACATATTAGATAACATGTGACATTCTGTTTGCGGCCGGGGATTAAAATATTATACTGTGAGCGTCCCTTATCCTGTTTTGTTTTTTGTTGCCTGCACCGTTATTTATCCCGAACTAGACCTCATCGTTCAAAATGAAAGACGTCTTTAAAGCCCCTTCACTGGATATATGACGTTATTCGTGCTGTTTTAACTGCGGGTCTTAATCCATGGTGTTGCAGGTCCCGGTCGCGATGCTCTATACTCATCAAATTGCGCGCTGCGGCTCTTGAGAGCAGAAAACAGCCAGTATTGATTTATTGTCTACGAAATCAGACCTCTCGTTGGAACGCTGGTGACATTGACCGAACAGAACAATCATTTTTTCCATTTTCAAGTTCTGATCCGCCCATTTTACAGATCTATCCAATTTTTATATCATATACAAATTAATCAGCCAAAATCGGTTGGAGAATTAGTGTTTCAATTAATCGGTATGAAAAGTGATGACGCAGACAATTTGTTTATCTTCAAATCTGTATCTTCTAATTCGCTTTGTGATGCTAAAGTCTAGTAGATATTTAATAAGTTTTTCTGTGAAAAGTTTTCGTTTTTTTTGAGTTTTTGCTCAAGATCTGAAAATCTTATTCAATTTCTTTTGGTCGAACTTAAAAAACTTATACATGAATTCTTAATTAAATAAAATTTTACATTAAATACTTTAAATGAATTTGACATCAAATATCAATTTCACATTTCAAAAATCTATCATATGTATGTGTGTATGTATGTAACTAGAGTTGATGATATGGAAGTTTTCAGTCCATTGGACTGCAGAGTCTCAGTCCCTCCCAGCTTCAAGCGGCTTGGGTAAATGAATATTCAAACATTACAGTCATATAAAATAGTACGTCTATTCTATTCATCAAAATGTGAAAGGATTTTTATGACTTCTTGTTTGTATGTGGCGGCGTATTTGTCTGTTCATATGTATGTATGTATATATGTTTGCTTGGCATGTGTGTGTGTGTGTGTGTGCGTGTGTGTGTGTGTGTGTGTTCATTTGAACTTATATTTATTAGCGCACATTTCGATACTCAGTTGTGCTTTTTTTCCATGCATATTTATGGCATGTATGTGAGTCCGTACGTTTGTATGTTTTGCGGTAGCTGTAAATTTAATGAGATTTTTGTCAAATTAATTTCCGGTTATGATTAGATTTTCGTTAATAGCAATTTGTGGTTTTAACACAAATTCAAACTTAGTCTTTAACTTTTCAGTTATAATGAAAATCAGCTAAATATTAAACATACGCGCCCAAACATTTGTTTTCTCCTCGATGCTGTTTGCCGTTGTGTAATAAATGTGAGTGCTGAGTTTTATGCATGTTTGTGCATGCATTGCATGTGTGCATGTATGTACATATGTCGTCAGTGTGTAAATTTTGATGTATATGAGTATTTTATTGAAATGCTGTCTGCATTTGCAAATGTACAAAAATGTGTTTTCATATCCTTGTATGCGTGTGTTTGATGGTTTACCTTCTTGTCCAGCGGCATGTGTTTTCTATCTTATATAAGTTAACTACAGTGGGAGGCAAATAAGCGGCTTAAATATATGTTTGTTGTGTATGTATTGGGGCAAAACTTTTATTGTAACACATTTCTTGAAATCTTCTGGCTGTAGTTTAGGCAGGAAAAAAGTGCTGTTAATTACAAATAATGTATGTATGTATGAAAGATATAGTTGTAAGAACTATGGTTCAGCAATCTTCCAGGCTTGGACTTTGATGTATACCCCACATCTACTACTCTGAACTCTGTACTTTGAGATTTGTTCTATAAGCCACGGCTGTCAGCTACCAGATCTTGTCAAGCTCGCTTTTGGCCACTATCAACTTAGACTACAACGCTGGTGTGAACGCTAATTTTGAAGACGAACTAGAAACTTCACTTGCGAAGCATTTTCGAATGAAAAAAAAAAAATCTTTTGTAACATATTGAATTCTAAGTCTATTCGTGGAAACAGCAGCAAAGGCTTTTTTCCGTAACGGGTGTGTGGTATGAAGGCAATTAAACAAGCATCAGGCCTGCTCCAGGCCCCATATATTGAAATGAGCAACAACAACTCACAATAAACGTAACAATAAATGTTTCAAAAAGTTAAGGGAATACTGATTAAACACAAAATCTTGAGTGAAACCGTTTTTCAAATTATCTGGTTTTAATTACTTGACAGACAAAGTTATTTGATTCTTAAGTCTGGCAACGAGCAATTCTTGTTTAGTTGTACCGATGAGTTCAAAGGTTATAACTTCGATGGGACTAGATTCTTTGAGTGTTAAAACCGGTTGCATTCTTCTGAAAAGCCGGTCTATTGTTTTTCTCTTCACTGTTGAAGTTAGATTTAACGCCGAAACACAGACAGCTCCTCATCTGCCTATCTAATGTCTGTCGAAAAGTAACAAACACACGCAGGCACACACGCACGCACACGCACACGCACACATTCACCCACAAATGAAACATAATAAAATGAAATACATCTGTGTTTTTCATTGGTCAGAACGATTGTATGTATCAAAATGAATATTCATTCTGTAAAAGGTCATAAAATTACTACAAACTCCATCGCACATTAACATAAACATATAAACGGCATATAAACGTCTATGCCTGTAAGTACAATATGTACATACATACATACGTACATATGTAAGTTAGTATGTGCCGGAGTGTCTGTGCGTTGGCACTCCTGATGTGAGTTGTTCTCGGCTGTAAAACTCATTCAGCATTAATATGCATATGACCCCACAGGCGTTTATGCAATAATACCACTGTTTGCCACTGGTTTCTATTAGATTAAAATCATAATTTCATGAGAGCTGCAAACAGTTTCAGTTTTTTACGGCCGAGAAAGACGAGCAGAAAAAAACCTTTTATTTAATTTTAACAAGTTCAACTAAAAATTGTTGATATGCAATATTTTGCATAATCTGCTAAAGTTCAATGTGCAAATAGTTTTCATCAAATTTAAATTGAAACTAAAACTAACCTTTTTTGTGCCACATTTAAATTAAGCAAATTATGATGGATTAGTTGAATATTTAAATTATTCGTACAGTTTGCAATTGAGCAATTAAGAAGTTCAACGAACTTTTCTACTTCTTTTTGGCTGGAAGTCATTGTTTTTGGGGGATGTGTTTAATTTAAAGTGAAATATTTCGTGCCCTTAAAGTGTTAAATATTTTAAAGCATATTATTGCCGATTTGCTTAAATGGCAAAAATATATTTCTTTGATCAAATGCTTGTATTTCAATCGCTAACAAAAATTGCAGCATACTATTGGGGGTTTGGCCATTCAATAGAGCAGGTTTAGGCGCAACTTAACTGTGTAGAGAAATATTTTAATAAAAAAATCCAAATAATCACATAAAAATTAAAGCTCTAAATACAAATACCAAATATCGAGTTTCTGGGGGTAACAAAATTCTCCATAGAAAGAAATTTGTATAGAAAATGTAAGACCTTTGCCAAGCAAAAGTTTGTGTAAAAAAATTTAAGCGGATTATGGCATAAATGATTTTCTACAGCAAATATTAAGCCATTATAAGAGAAAAAGTTTGGCTGGCGACAAAATAATACAAATTTAAGTATTTATAGGTTATGTTTTAAACGATATTAATCTAAATAATATATAAAAATGTTGTGTTAAAAATTTGCCCGTTACGGTACAAAATGTTTGAAACCATTAGGGGACAAAATATTTTCTATAAAAAACTTACACCGAAAACAATTTAATACGTTGTAAGACAAACCATGTTCCCAGCAAAAAGTTAATACATTACGGGACAAAATATGTTCCATATTCTGTAGAATGAGTTCATTACGGGACAAAAAATGTTCTTAAGAAAATGTTGAGTCATTGGGGATCAAACAATTTTCTTAAGTTTTATTTAAATAAAACTGCTGCCATATTACAATATTATTATTTCTTTTGAAACTTTTATCGGTGTCTTAAAGGACAGATAAAAAAATGTTTTTATCTTTCGTTTTAAAATGAGAAGAAAAAAATAATATGAATGGAAAATATTCATTTCCTGTATTAAATCTGTTAAAAATAATAGTTTTTCCCAGCTTTTGTTAAACAAAAATTTCAATTATATTTTTTTTTTGTTCATTATCTAAAGGACACTTTTTGTAAAATAAATGCTGAAACCATAAAGAAAACAACAAAACAAGAGACCTGAATATATATTTCCTTCATAAACAAATATTTTTAATAAATAAATGCCATTCCATACAGTCATTTCAATTGCAATTGTGTGCTCACAGTCTGGGCTGATGTTGGTCCAGAGTTGAAAAAAAATGCGAGAAAAAAACTGTTTAAAAAGTGAAAATTGAATTATTTGCCTTTACAGGGAGACAAAAAATTGCAACAATATTAAATAAAAATGGTATAAAGGCTTAAAAAAAACCTTTATCATTTATTTCTTCGCTGCCTACGAATTTCATGTGCAGTTTTTTCAGTATAAATTTAAGTTTTAACAATTACATGGATTCATGGCCAATTTCAAAAATAAATAAAAATAAAACTAAAAAAAAAAAACACAAACGCAACTGAAGCTGTGAAAAAACAAAATCCATACAAAATTCAATAATTAAATCGTGAAAAAAATTGTAGGCAATTTAATGAATCCGTGTTTTTCTGTGCCATTGTCTGTTACAAAAAAAAAAAAAAAAAAAAATAAAACAACAAGTTTTTTTTATTGGCTGGCTCGAATATCCGAATGCATGTGAACGTGCATTCACACTTAAATGCGAACGTAAGATGCTGAAAAATGTCAATTTAAGATACGCAAATAAAAAGGATTTGTTGGAACAAGCTTTGGCCGGCGAGCGTGGCTCAAACTCTAAGACGGAGGAATGACAGGCGTCCGTCCTCTGGCCAGCAAGATAAAACTGAGGTGGGGACTGTGTTTTGAAAAGCAAAGTGAATTATGGCATCTGCTGTTAACAGCTTTTTTACTTTGGCTTTAATGTTAAGCCCGTTGTCACATTGCAGAACGAAAACACTGTCGTACGCGTACAATCTGTTTAAAATTGCTATAAAAAGGTGTTTCGAGAACCCCTGCTTTATAATGGTGTTGGTGAGACCAGGCATGAGGGCATGAAATTTTTTGTTTTTCCTCTTGTCAGTCCGCCGGTAAGCAGGTTTGGTCCTCCTTCAGGTTCCTTACGAAACCTTCAGCAAAGTTTGAATGGCAGAATGGGGACCTTGGGATGACTTGAATGAGAAAACCAGCTGCTGGTCATATGTCTGCATGGGCCGTAACTTTCTGATTGTGTTTTATATATTTATTTCTAAGTTTTATTTTAACCAAACACTTTCTTTCAGCAGTGACTGCTGTTTGTTTTTGGGCCAAGGATCAACTAAACCGGCGGGCTTAAAATGTATTTTTACTTGTTCAATAGCAGACAAAAGCCGGATTTTATCTATTTAATTCTCTTTTGATGTCTATAGTTGCGGCTTCCCACTATTTTGATAACTTGAAATCCTCCAGTTTCGAATAGTTAAACATTTGCTTTTTTCTAAGATTGTCAAGTATTTTAAATGCTGAACATACGGTTCAGAGTTCGTATAATATAATTGGTTAGAGCATCGAATATTAAGCCAGAGGCAGCAATCAAAATTATGAATTTTTCTGATGCGTATTATTCTGCCTTGGAGAGCAGGTCCTGACTAGGATTTTTATAAAAATTTTATTTACATTCTTAGAATTTTTGAATTTTTATTAATTTCGTTTTGTTTTTATCACAGCAACTTAAACAAAAGTATAAATCAAATGAGAATTATTAAAGACTTTTCGTTTCTGTTTTGAACTTGCCAAAATTACTATTTATAACGACAATATTATGCCGTATGGAATAAGAACAAATATTTACTTTCATAAATGGCTCGTGGAAGCGCTTTATTTATGCAAATGTATTATAGAAAATCATAGCACGAGCACCTGCCTGCCTGTTAATGACGAGCTGTTCTCATTGCAGTGCGTAAATTTTCATTATATTTATACTATAGTTTTCGCCAGCAAATATTTACCATTTTTATATGAGATTCACGTGTGTTTCGTTTCTTTTTTCTTTTGTTAAATAACTTAAATATGTTGAAGGGTGTGTGTCACTTCCTATTCTGTTTGCTTTGGACAATCCCAGCACTTGTAGTTCTTATATATGTTGCAGATGAGTACATACATTTTTTGCTATGTTTAAAAATTTCCCCCGTTGCTTTCGAGTTTGAAAAAAAATTCTTTATATCTACTTACATACATACATATATGTTTGTATGTATGTCTGCAAGTTCTCATACATATTTCCAGAGCTCTTGAACGCTTTTTATTCTTATACATTTTCAATGCTCTGCCCTCTTAAGTTTTTCTTAAAAGAATCATGTCAAATACAACGACGTAATATTATGTAGATATTTTTTTTTAAATCGGCTTAAAAAAAAGAAATACAAAATGCAGCAGCAATGACTTAAAAAAATACAAAAGAGCGAGAGAACAATAAGAATATATATTAATAGAGAAATGTGTAGGAGCAGCCAGCGAAAAGTGTCACTTGTGAAACCGGTCACAATGGCAAGAAAATCAATAATTTTAATTAAAAATAAAATATATACAAACAACAACAAAAAAAAAAACATGCAGATAAAAGTTTATGAAAAACAGTTAGAAATATATCAGCATTAGTGTACATATATCGCTTTCTATAGGCCTTAAAATTTTACCAAGAACTGTTTTTGAGTTCAGTGTTTGGATAATTGAGAGATATTCTTGTGCTACTTCTTGCCAAAAAGTTAAGCAAACTGTGTTGTTTGGTAAGATCGCCCAACCAACAGCTGTTCGAACACAGTGAACAACAAAAATCTCTAGTATTTATTAAAAAGGAATATCTTGATTTTTCCTCTTTTGCCGGGAATGGAAAAAACTTCAAAAAGCGCAAAAATTCTTGAAAATAAAAAAACGAAACATACAAATTTAACTTTTTCACTCAACATTAAGCGTTTTTTTTTGTTCGTTCTGTTTCTTCTGCCAGATGAGCAAAAATGACATTTTAAAGTATTTGGTTTGTTTTTGCCGGAAAAAGTATTTTTTTAAAAGTTATTGTTGTTGCTGGAAACTGATAAAAAAAAATTTTTGCCGTACAAGTTTTTTCTAAGCTTCAGTCTCAGATTTATTAAGAATTCTCATTTTTGTTTTCTTTTGGATTTAGTTGATAGATTTTTTTGTTTTTAAGATTTAGTGAATATCGTTCGTTTCACTCATGGCTCCTTACAAAATTGTGACCGAAACTGTGTTGAAATATTTAATAAAATCTCTTAATCTTAAGTGCAATGCCAGGAAAATATCTTAATGTTGGTAAAATTAGATTTCAAATGATTTAAGAACGAACCCATTCAGCTGAAATGACTATTATTTACTAATTAACTTACAATTAAAATGATAATTAACTTACAATTAAATTGATTCAATGGGCAGCGCAGGCCTTCAGCTCAATATTATCAGTAAAATATGTATTTATTAACTTAAAAAAATTAACAACAAATATTTTGTGTTTATTATTCTAAATAAATGTGTATTTAGTTAAACTGACGTCCCAGGCAGCCTTCTACTGTCTGCCCATTGTGACTTTCAAGTTATCAGTGTTAAACGTAACGTCAAAACAAAAAAAAAAAAACAAAAACAAAAACAAAAACATCTTGTTCATAAGTGTGTCACGTTCATATTATACGCATCACGTTTTCAAAATATGTATAAAAATCCGTTACATATTTTTTGTACGTTTTTAAAAATGTATGACATATTTTAAATATCTCGGAACGTCTTTGGCCAACATTCATTATCTTTTTCGCTTTGACTTAAGCATGTCACCCATTCCTCTAAAAATAAATATGTTGCCCATCCAGTGAGTTTTACTGCCACTCTTCGCTTCTTTGGCATTTTCATGCCACTATCAACTACATATTTTCTGCTTTCAACCCGACTTTGTCAAGAATGTTGCAATGTTGTCATCACAATACCTACATATGTATGTGTGTATGTGTGTATGTCATGTTGCTCGTTGTATGAAATCCGTGCCAGTGTTTCGTGTGTTTCTTACGTACAGACATATTTTCCTGAACTCTTTATTTTACTTTTTTTTTTTTTTTTTTGTATATGACAATTGAATAAGATTCCAGTAGTGCTGTAAAAATAAATTATTTTCAATTGGTATTTATTTTCTTAAGAACACTAAATTGTTTTTTGAATAGTTGGGGGGGACTTGGCCAGCAAAAACGTAGTTAAATTTAAATTTTGTTTGTCTATTTCGGTCGCTGTAAAATCAATATATTTTGCAAAGTTTTATAACTAATTTCAAATTGTATTTCAAATTTCAATTTCTATAAAATTGACGTTTTTTTTCTAAATAAAAATATTATGATATATGATAAAAAACAAATTCGTTAAAAGCTCAAAATCCGTTTAGAGATCTGCTTGCAACAAATATCTTAATTGAATGCACGAAAAACGTCCATAATTTGTTTAGTGCAAAATTCAGCAACAATCTGAGAGTTAATTTTATTACAATTCTAAGTTCTTAAGGAAATTTGCCAAGAGTCGTCCGGAAGAGCATGGAAAACACAGTGTAACAATAGCACAAAGAAACCGGTACTTTGTTTTTTTTTAAATGGGCCTCCAAGAGGTCTAAACCACTAATTTACGCCTCTTTGCCAACTTTTATAATTACAGCTTAAATTGCTGTATTTTAGCACAAATAGTTAACAAGTGTAATGATGCCAATTTCCGTCACATAGTTTTTTGAGTTTTTTTTTAAGATTTTTAACATTTAAAGCTTAAAAATTTAGTGGCAAAAAATTTCTATAAAAAAACTCTAAAAAATTATTAAGTGAAATGAAATATTTTAGTGAAATGTCAAAGCAAAACCTTCTAAATTATTAGATAAAGCAAATCTTATTAGAACCGTATTTCAATATCTGCAGTGTTTTAAATGTCTTAAATGTTTAAATCACCGCACATTTACCCTTAAAGTTTTTCTTTTATCTCAATAATCTATGAAATGAGGGAAATTTCCCTCATTTGGCAAAAAAAAAAAAATGGCCAGCGTAAATTTTTCCTTTGATGTTTCTATACAAATAATATTCGAAAAAAAACTATATAAGATGTTGTAATAATTTTTTCAAATTTCTTTTTAGTCCAAAAGTAATTGCCGTCAAATTAAAGTTTGACATTGTCTGTCTGAAACAAAACTAAAAATATCTGTTTTCAACTTTCTCTCATAAAATTTCCAGACAATTAATTTATTTTTCTTTTTTTCGTATAACAAAACTTTTGCAACAAGAACAACAAAACACACTCACAACAACCAATAATTAATTAGTGCAGTACAAGGGCGGGCGGAAAAAAAAATTATAAAATTCTTTTTCAATAATAGACAATAAAACGGTTGAAAATGCGAAACTTAATTCAGTTGTGTACGAGTACGTCCAACGAGTTGAGTTCATCATTATTGACAGGCCCTGCATACAATTTTATTGAAATATTGGACAACGTCAGCAGCAACAACAAAACCGAAAAGAGAACAATACGTTGGAGCGTAACAAAAAAGCAACAGATGACTGACTATAAATATTGCAAAAAAAAAAAAAAAAAAAGGGGTGCGGTGCGGGGCGCTAAAAAGAAAGAAAAAATCCGAACAAAACAAAAAGTTTAATTAGTTTTTCGAACTAAAATTGAAAAAGTAGCTGAACAATATTGAACACTTTTTTCATTCAGTTTTTCTTGTTGCTGCTGTTGTTGTTGTTGTTGTAGTAGTAATTTGTGTAATGCTGTTTGTTGTTATTAACAATGTATTAAATGGAATAATAGTTTAGCACAGAAAAGTGTGTAGCGAGGCCGAGGCCGAGGTCGACTTGAAAAATAACCTAAAAATTAATATTAGACTGAGAGCTGGAACAGGGCCGCGGAAAGTAGGTGGGTTCCTTTCTTCTTAATTTGATGCAACATTTCTGTGACTTGAGACAAATTGTTAATACAGGATTTAGACAAAAATTGTTGTAATAAATAGATTTGAACAGGGAACTTTTGTTCAAATATTCGTTTATATAGCAAACAAACATGGGCATCTCACAAGTCTAGCTTAGACAAACCTGGCACAGTTAGCTTAGCCTAACGGCACATCATAATTAGGGAAGCGTAACACAGAATGGCCAGCTTAGCACATCACAGTTCAACTCAGTATAGTTTTGCATCGCATAAGGAAGCACGTTATATCACAGCAAAGCCTAGCAAATTATATCTCAACAAAGCAAAACCCTATAACAGAATAGCCAAACAGATAGAATAGTATAGCATATCATAAGATAATAGAATCATTTCAGAAAATCGCTTAGCGAAGCATAGCAAGACATATTATATTATAGTAGAGCATAATAGTGGCAAAGCGTGCACTAGTTTAGCAGCAACACAGTCTTAGCTGCCAAATTAAAGCCATGGCCTAACATAGCCTGAGTTATCACTACTTAGTGTAGCATAAAAAAGCAGAGCATAGCAAAGCCCAAGCATATCATTATATTGTATTAACATGGTCTTGTCTCGTAGCATACATCTTCTTAGTATAGAAGTTAAAGCCTAGCAGAGCCTAACAAGCCAAGCCTAACATCGGCATAGCCTGGTATAGCATATCATTAGTATAGCATAGCACAGCATAGCAAAGCATAGCATGGCATAGCATCAACATGCCCTTTGCTAGCTGGCGCCGCTCACCTTATGATTTTTTAATTAAAACTATTTCGTTTGCGCCATCGCCCAATTTAATGTTTTTTCACTCACCCACATGAAAACCAATTTTCTCAACAACTACAAAAAAAAAAAAAAAAAAAACAAAACACGCACAAACCAATAAAAATGAAATTAATGTTAATAATTTGCAAAAAATTTGGCAAAAACTTTTGCAAAATTTAGAAAATGAATTCAGCAGAGTGGCCGAGCATGAAAACGACTCACACAAGTGCCTCAACATGAAGGCAACAATTATGTTTGACCAAAAAGTATTACAAAACAGGAGCTGGTGTGTGTTTGAGTGTGTGTTTGAGAGTGTGTGTTTGAGAGTGTGCGTTTGAGAGTGTGTGGGTGGGCGTGTAAGCAAGAGAATTATTGAATTGTGGCTTGCATTTGAAATTAAACATTGATGTGCATGAAAATTTCATATGAGAGGGACATGGGGGGCAAAAATCCTAAATTCATAAACATTCAATTATTACACAAGTTCAAGGATTGTATTATAGCGAATTAAAAACCCAGTGCATTGTATGTTCAATACATGTGTGTGTGCCTGTATGTGAATAGAGAAGATCCCTCTACCAGCAGTTTGCGTAAAATTCAATCAATTGCATTGTTATAAATATTTAAGAGCCTTTTTATACTCGCAGTATTTGTTCGATGATATTGTTATAACAAAGACAGCCCTAAATTAGCCATTATACAATTTAATTCATACAATTTAGTTTTACTTTAGATTTTTCAATAACTTATCACAAACAAACAAAAAGGTTTCGTTTGAGAGATTTATTTAAAAGCTACTTACGTTCTGTTTGTACTACACTTTCATACACAATATAATATAAATTTAATAGAAATATGCATCACCAAAATTCTATACTTTTAAATACTCATTTCAACAATTCTGAATATATATTTCTATATAAAATATGTTTTAAGCAAATTTGTCAAATATTTTATAGCAAAAAAAAAAAAAAAAAAAAAACAAAAAAAAAAAAAACAAAATAAGCAGAAGGGTCTGGTGTTTATTTGATGTAGAATTTAATTTGTTATAAAAACCCAGTGTATAATAGACAATTAATGTTGTTGATTGTAAAGCCAATAAACACAAGTCAATTAAATTTTATGTTAAAGCTCTTTTTCTTTTTTTTTTCATTTTGCTAAATTACGGTCTGCTTTAATTGTTTATAAAATTTTATTTTCAAATTTACGGATTCAATGAATATTATTATTAGATATTTTTAAGTCGTATTAAAATTAGGAGAAAAAAAATACAATCACGCATAAATTTTCAAACTCAATTTTTGTTTTTTTATAAATTCATTTAAATTCTAATTTCTATTATAATAACAACAACAAAGGCTGGCCATATTCTAAAGCTTATTCCTGTTTGAAGGGCTGCCAGTCACGGTGGCCGATCACAAATTGGGTGGCCGGGACAAAAATACACAATAACAAAATTCCTCTTACCTCTGGCAGCTCAAATCATATATAAGTTTTGTTATTGTATTTTTAGTGCTATTTTATTGTTTAGGTTCCATAAGTGCAGGAATCTCTTTTCTAATACACATATAACGATTTGTATTATAAAACTTAACCAAAATATTTTGTACATTAAAGGCAAAAGACATTTTGTTTTATTTGTGCGCTTTCGTCTTATTAATCTCTTTGCTGCACAGCACAATTTTCGTTCTTAATTTATGGCAAGAAAAAAAAATTTTAATATATAGTGGGAGAATGCCGTAGTTTAGTTTTTCTCAGAAGGTAATTTCTTGTTATAATTGTTTGGTGGGAAAAGTTTGAGGGGGTGGTAAAAAACTTAAACTTTTCTTATTGTATTACAAATTATCGAATCATGTCACGTCTTTGCTGTTCTGGAAGATTAAATGTTACGTTTGCCGCTTTTAAATGAGTTTTCTCATATCCTTTTCCTTTTGCTGTTCCTTGTTTGACCTTTTCTTTAGCTCTTTGTTTTCCATTAACCACGAGGTAGCTGAAAAAATACAGTCTTGCTGTACTTTACTTATTTATTTTACCTTTTTTCTCTGTACATATTTGCTTCTCTAAACAGAATTTATGTACGGCAAGAATTTCGAGCATTAAAGTTTTGAGTGGAGAAAGAAATAAATAAGATTGATTTTCCAGAAAATTATTGAGCATAAGATGAACGGTTTTTTGTAAGAATTGTTTGTCAGCTTTTTAATAATACAACATATTATTATGACATGATTTTGAAACAAGTCAACGATAAAAGTTTGTAAGAACAACATGTCCAGCTAAATGTATTACAGTCTCTTAATTTATTAGTCTTATATTGTCACGAACTATATCCTCCTTCTTAGCGTTTTTCTTTCAAAAGCAAGCGCCAGTTTTTAATATATAGAGTTGCATGTCTCAATTTATTAGTTTTATATTTTCGCGATTCTTACCTTTTTAGCGCTTTTCTTTCAAAATATAAAGTGACACTATTGCGTCTAAATAAAAAGTGTGCGAACAGGCATGTCAGATCCTTGTAGCATTGGGCATACCAAACTCAGTATATTTAATTTCTAATTCAAATTATAGCTGATAGAAAGTGCGGTAATTTGTATTAACGAGAAGAGAAAAGGCGGAATTTTGAAACACACACAGAAAATAACAGGAAGAAAAATGTTAAAGGCTCGAACGTGACCAAAAATGGACGTAGTTTTCCTGATGTCTTAGAAAAACGTACAATTTAGCCCAGTGTAAAGTGTTACTATGAAATGTTTTTGGAATGATTGAAATGCCTGGGCCTAAACGTGACATTACCAACGTGACATTATTTTCATAATGATTCAACGGCGTATTTTTAAAAGTAAAAAGCATCTCATCTTATGAACATTTTTAGTGATTGTACTGGTTTTATGTGACCAGCATCGCCATCGTCTGGTAGTGAAAGAAGTTTCAGGTTACCAGGAATTAAGGTCTGCATTTACAGCCTGAAGATATTGCATTTGTGCAACTTGACACGTGTTTTTTTTCCATCTTAGTTCATGAAGCTTTTTTATGGTTACATTAATTAAATTAATAAACTGTTTTAGAAAAAAGTTTGGAAGGAAAAATCACTTGCAGTGCCTTAAAATATTTCTTATTTTGTTGTTCCTTAATATGCGAAGCAGCATCTGTTGTTCAATTTTCTGTGTGGCCGCCCATATTGTATGGCGAACCATTGTCAGACTTCTGGGTATTAATGAAATGGCCGCCGGTATCCAAGAATTTTTCCTGCACAATTAACTAACATGACTGTCAATCACACATGCTGCTAATGGGAATTGACACAGGCAAATAAAAAATTAGATGAGTGAACAAAAAAAGGAAAAAAAACTAAAATCCACTAGACATGCAACTGAAATCGTAGAAATTAAACAACCAAAAAAAAGAAAAAAATCATATCAAAACTGACACTCTATAAAGGGAATTTGTTGTAACAGCATGAAAAACAATTGCTGGAAATCAGTAAACAATCAATGAACCTAAAACAAAATTAAATTAAAGAAAACAAAAGAAAAAAAAGTCAACACACTGACCACCACAAGAGTATCCAGTTTGACAGGCCACAACGTTCTTGTAGTGTTCGAAGTGTCAATCCTGCCGCATCAAAAATAGCCAGAAACCATGAAAGGGGTAAGAATAAAAGTTGCTCGAAATGTGCTGTGCAATATTTGTGTAAAAGCAAACAAACTCTTGTAAGTTCAAAATTGAATGGCCAAAAGCCTGGTATAGGAGTCCCACAGCTTCACAGCATCATCAATCAATTGAAATTGAAGTCAAAAGAAAACTGAGAAACGTGTTTCTTTTTTTTGGGGTTACTGTTTCCAACAAATATACAAATGACCACCTGTCGTCTAGTGTCTACAATAATTTCTATTTGTTTATGCTGTTTCAAGTACTTTCTTCAATTCCAGCAGACAGACACACAGCCATACAAACAGACACTTTTGTATGTGTCTGCCAACAATTGTCGATTAATGTGTCTGTCTGTGCTGGTGGCATAATATTGAAGTGTAACGTACTTTGAAAAGTGAAAGCCGTGATTTGTCTTTAAAACAAACCCCCCACCAAACACACACACACACACACATATACACACACACACACACAATTATTTCTACTAAGGACACTTATGTGTGGCAATGAATTTGCAATCAAAACCTTATTTCAAATTAGTCCTTAAAAACGTTCGTATATGCCAACATACTTGCCTACTGTAAACGACTCCTCTGTATATACATGTACGTTTTAGCCCAAGGAATAGCAAACAAACTCGTTCCTCCCAATAGCCCACCCAAGCCATTTCGATTTAACATTGAAAGCCAAGCACCAAAAGATTGAAGCCATCGCCAGCATTATGTTGTTTGTATGAGTTTTGCGATTGCTGCTGACGACGATAACAATGATGAGACAGAGAGAGAGAGAGAGAGAGACAGAGAGAGTCTGTCGAAGACCAATACAAAGTTGATGGCACTCAACATAGATATAATTATAGGTTCTTTTTGTGGCTCCACAAACGTCCAAATGAATATGTATATTTTTGTAATAAAAGAAGCCAACAACAGCTGTTGCTGTAATATTTGATATGAGAGAGGGAACAGAATCGATAACAAAATTGACAACAGCTGGGAAGATTATATTTACAAAAACTTCCCAACTTCAGCAGGTGATCGAATCGCATGAATTTTCTAAAACTGTACCAGCATTAGCATGATCTTTTCTGATTTCCAATGCGTTGATTTTGTAGTGCGTTTTGCAGAACTATTTTTTTGTGGAAAATTTGCTATCGAGTAATTCCACCAGTTGTTGAGTGTCTTGATGGATGGGATGATAAAGTGTGTGGCTTACAGTCCAGTTCCCGTTAAAATGTCGGCGTGTTGCTGCCGCACAGCCAGTTTTGCCTTCATTTTGTTTTTTAAATCCTGACTGGCTGCCTTAAATAATCAAAATTTTATTTTAAATCACAAAAAATTTCATCTGTGCTCATGATTTTGAAAACTCAACCAAATCACTATCGATTACAAAGCACTTCTGTTTTAAAGTTTGTATCTGCGAGGAGCCATCTTCTCGCAATTTTCACAACATTTCCCCAGACCACAAGTCCCCAACTGGGACTTGGGCATGAATTACGGGTTACTATTTTTCAAACCACGCCCACTTTTTTTTTGTTTAATTATGTTACTCCTTCCATATAGTTGTTAGCAGATTTTTTTAATGTAAAGGGGCAAAACTTTGCTATTTGTAGACCAATTTTTAAAATTCATTTTGGGTGGGGAGGGTGTCATAAAGTGCAATAATTTTTGATAATCAAATAACTTGATAATTTTCAAAATTCTTTTTACCTACCGCAGAGGTCCATTAAATTTGTTTGTACCAAAAGTGGGAGCAGCGTAATGTGGCCCCAAAATATGCCTGGCCAAATTATTTAGTCATGCTTTTGGCATATGGAAAATGCCCCTAAATCTTTTTTGTTAAAGGGGGAGAGCAGCAAAGCACAGTCGATTAATCTAGTTATTTATAGACACTGAAAAAACTTTCGATATATTTCAGTGAAATCTTTTGTAATTTTCGGCTGATTCCTTTAATGTACAAACATTTTTTTTCGTCGCTTTTTATTAGCGATAACTTGGCTATAGTTTTGTCCGCGACTGCTTAAATGCTAATGAAATTTATCAGTGTTGGTGTTACGGCCGCCGATGGGATGGGCTGGTTAAAGTTTTGTTTCGGTAATTTATTAAAGTTTTCTACAAATCAAAATCAAAAAGAGGGCAAATGAATAGTTGCAAGTGTTTGCATATCATCATTTATATAGACAACAATTGAAACTTTTGCTGTTGTCCACACGAGCCGTATGACTGTTACTTTGTATGCATAAAATGTATACAACATATTGCGTGTGTGTGTATGTGTGTATAAGTATGTAGATGTGTATGACTGTAATATTAAAAATTCATATACAAACGTGCATGAAAATGTTTAGAACCTGTACGTGTACAGACGTTATGTGACGTTACTAGACTGTCAATGATTGACATTTCATAGCAAATGACAGCTTAATACCCAACAGGCTAATAAAAATTTGTTTGTCTCTATCTCTTTTTGTGCTCACATATGCCAGTCAGACTGTCTCTTCGTGCTGCCATCCACACATACATACATACACATACATACATACACACATATTCATACATGAACGTCGGTCGTCGGTTGTCGGCCGTCTGTCCAGTTGTCCATCTAACTCTAACATTTGCAAGTGTTGACCGTCACCAAAACGTGACTTATTTGCTATGCATGGGAAAAAAAATGTTTCGCAAAAAGAATTTTGTGAAAAAAGGAATAAACGAAACCAGCAACAAATAACATCAAAACAACAACAACAACAACAGCAACAGCGAAAGAATAAGGCAGCCCATCAACAAAACAACAAAATATCGTCAACATTAATTTTCATGCCAGCCAATCTTCTAATGTTGTTGGTGTGTTGGTAGTTGGCAAAATAAGCCGCCAAAACAGACGCTGAAACGAGTCGATTCCAAAATTAGTTGTAACAAGAAATTGACTATTTAATCGGGCCTCAGAAACCGATTCCCTACACCGCTCGTCTAAACGTGTTAATGCCAGCGACGTGTGTGAATGTCCAATGTGACCTGAGCTGTGTGGCCTGTAGCTCTGAACTACTTGACTGACAGCGTTCTCATCAAAGTAGGAATAACGTTCCCATTTAAAACAAATGTTTTTAACATTTCGACCTGTAATTAAATGCTATTTTACGTTCGCGATGATTTGCCTGAAAAGGTTGAATAAATAGCAGCGAAATGGACAGTGGAAGCATTAATAATATGCCAACTCTCAACTGACAATGTACGCAAAGTCTGGCAGAAAGTGCTGTCAGATCTTACAATACTGGAAAATTGTCAGCTTCGCTGTTTGTAAGAAAACTTTATAATTTCACACGCAGACAATTGACTTGAAAAATAACTTTATTTGCCGACGACAATTTCTAATTCACAAGGCGGTGAAATTATTTTATTGCAAACTTTGCCCGGCCTGTTACCAGATGCAAAACATTCATTTGTCAGCTGTCAGATCAGAGTCAAACTTGTAATGCTTATCAATTATCTGACAATAGAAAGGAGCATCCCACGATTGGCTGATGTCAATACATGACAATATTATTCTTTTGCTGTTTAAGAAAAAATAAGCAAAAATCTTGTAAGATGTGACACGTAAATATTTCTTTAAGGCTTCTCGTTTCTAGTTTTGGGTGGTAATTACAATATTATAAGTCGAAAAATGGAAACCTTATAGAGTTTACTGTTCTCCAGTTTTAATTCTTAACAAATCGCTGTTTAAATTCCTTTACATTCTGGTGCATGTTGTCACTGTAAAAATGCCACTATTTGTTCATTTTCACTGACATTTCAATGGGTGATCTGCACTTTAAAGTCATACCCAAATACAGGCCCCTACAAGCAAACGATTTAGCTGTATTCCCGCACATAGACAAATTCATCAATACCTTTGCAAAAACAAAGGCACCAGCATACACACACACACAAACACACACACACAGGCCAGCACAAACGCTTGCACAGACAGTCAGTCAGTTAGTGAAACGGGTAGCAGGCCAAATATTGCATCGACAATTGTTGCCTGGAGAGTATTGAAGTCATGTCGTTAATACTTGAAGTACTATTAGATACGCTACATTAAAGTTGATGTATCTTCAGGGAGGCCAATTAAAAAACATGAATTTATATTGTCGAAGTATGATGAAAGTGTTTGTCATACGTTTGCAACACACAAAGATGCTGCACAGAAAGGCCACAGTTTTGCTGCACAGCCGCTTCAAAGCAAATTGACTAGTAATTCCCGTACACGGCCATGGATTTGCGAACTGCAAATGCTTCGGTTGCCAAAAGTTGTGGAGAGTTATAGAGTATCGACAAGGATATTGTTGTTATAAATTGAATTTTAAATTACGCCACTGAAGTTTGATGCATCGTTATGTGATTTGGAGCCGGTTCTTCCTCCGAAATGGGGGTCATTATTCATCAGTAGTTTCTTATTTGATGTTCGTTTTTACGTTTTTTGTTTTATGCTCGTTGAGGTGTTTTATTTTCAAGTATTTTTTGTTAATTATATTTTCAATGACTTTTCGTGTGATTTGTCGGGTTGAACAGGCTTGTGGAATACAGATTCCAAACTGACATAATAAATAATTGGAGTTTATTATTTGTGGCGGACAAAAGTTTGTACATTTTTTTTATCGAATGAATTTTCAAAAGCGACTTGATGGTTTTCTGGTTTTCTAGAGCACGACATAAATTTGGTTAGAGTTGCGTTTAATTTCCAACGATCCCAAGAGCCTAAAGGAAGTACTTACTTATATGCATTTCAATATGCAGACTAACCCTTTAATGTGGTTAATAGTATAGAACAAATTGTGGATGGTGGTGTGGCATTTTCAAACAAAAACTTTAATTTTGATTTATGCTCAATGGAAATGGTTTCTGAAGCGATTTTTGATTAAATGCAAACAAAATTTTAGACAACTTTTGATATTGTTGCCCTTTAAGTCAATGATTTTCACATAGAAAAAACACTTAACAAGTTTTGCTATCGATACATTTTCAATGAAAATATTTGGATCTGTATCTGCTGGCGAAAATAGGAACATAAATAAGGAAAATAATTCTCTGTTACATAATTTAGGCATCGCAAAGCTTTTTGTACAAAAATTTATACTATCGGTAAATTTCTTGTATGAATTTCTGTCATTGATCAATTCCTTGCACTGAATTGGTGTTATCGATAACTGATTATGTAAAAAAAATTTTTGTGGCTTAATTCTCTGTAAAAATATTTTACTTTTGCTGGGTTTTCTATGAACACATTTTGTTATCGATAATTTTCCTTAAAAACATATTTAAAAGAAAGTTAAATTTTGCTTTAAGAAATCTTGTTATTGATAAATTTGTTCTACAAACTTTATATTATCACAAAAACGTACTTTAAAAATTTTTGTTTTCACTTAATTTTTATGTACAATTTCCGATATCGATAAAAAAATCTTGGCACCGATAAATTCTCTATAAAAACTTGTTATCGCTCAGTTTCCTACACTAAAGTTTCGTTATCGGTCTTGTGAAAAATCAGTTTTGTATAGAAAATTTTTATTTCTCGTTTTATTTTCTTTGACAAGTTTTTCTTTGAAAATATTTTGCGGCAAAAAATATTTAAATAGAAATTAAATTTTTTCCAAAAACTTTTGTTACTGATTAGTTTGATAAATACATTTTTGTTATCGATATTTTTTTTGTTTTTGCAAAACTGTTGTAATTAATAAATATTAAATAGAAAAGTTTAATATAAATAAATTTTCAAAAGTTTGTGTTACAGAGAAAAGTTCTTAAACACAATTTGTTGTTGATAAGTTTTTGATATAAATTTCTTGCCATCAGTAAGTTTTTCTGGAAATATTCTTATTATCGATAGATATTTTGTGCAGCACTCGAATTATCGCTAAATTGCTTGCAAGAAAGTTATCGATAGGAAAAATTCACTAGATTTGCGAAAACATATTTATGCAGTTTTTTTTCTGTGTGTTTCACTTGCAAGCAACAGAAACTCCTCATTTCTTAGTGCTGTTGTCAGCGAAAATTGCTTGCCTCTAAAATTGATGCCATCAACTAATTAAGTAATTCGATAAACAAATTGAATTTTTTACTTTTTAAATTATTCAAACAGCTGAGCAGCACCTCCTGTGTGTGTGTGTGTATGTGTGTGTGTGTGTCTGTATGGAAAAATTCCAATCAGTTTTGTGTCCAATCATTAAAATTATTAATTGTGTAAAAATTTGCAAAGTTGATTAATTAAAAAACTTTGTGCAACTCAAATACAACCCTTCATAGTGTTGCGCCACCACAAATGCCCGCCGCTAACATTTTAACTGGCATTATCTTTTCCCTTTTCGCTTATAACAGAGACGGAACAAACAAATTCCCAGCATATTTTTATAACACCCCAACATTTGCCACCTCACAGCAAACCCTAAAAGAAATTTATTTTGAGTTTTTAAATGGTTTTTGCAAATATTTTGCTACCCTGTCGCTGAAGGCGGTTTTCTTTCGCTGGAAAATTTCTGGAATTTGAATACATTAGAGAAGGCGTAAGATAAGAATAGAAAGTGTCACAGGACTAACAAACCCTTTTTAAGAAATTCTAAAAGTCTAAACTTTTGCGAAATGGCAAAACTTGGCAGACGAACAAAAATTGTAACTTTTTGTTTTGTTTTCTGATTGTTGTTTTTTTCAAAACCGTTTATAAATTGGCCAACAAAAGAAACAGCTTACAGGCAATTTGGGCAAAATACCAGGCAGGTGTTAATGGCTACAGAAAAGATTTCTGCTTCGGGCAATTTTTGTTCTTCATCTTCAGCCCCAAAATCTAAAGAAAAATATTTTCATAAATTTTGTCTGATAATTGAATAATTATAATTGTATTGTGTTATTTAAATTGTTAAAATGGTTTTAAGCCGATTTCGGGGCTGTCACATGAAAGGGGCTTGTAAGCCTTTTGATTTATTTGCATAATAAACATTTTGGAGTGGTACAAATGTTTCTTATAATATTTTGTAATTATGAAATAACGTTAATTATATTTTAAGTGCCATTTATTTGTTCATTTGTGCGTTATTAGAGAAGAACAATAGCAAATTTTCACTGCTCCATAGAAACAAGTTTTGCGGATCAAAAGGCTGATGGGAAAAACCTGCCAGATATTTTCACCGCTACTATATGTCTTAATCGTTCTTCTTCTTCTTCTTTTGGCGCTACAGTCCGCGGTGAACCTGGGCCTCAACCAACAAAGTTTTCCGGCTGGCACGGTCTTTAGCCAGCGTTCTCCAATTGTGCACACCAAGTTGGTTGATTGGTCCCTCTCCACTTGTGTGCGCCATCGGTTCCGTGGGCGTTCTCTACTGCGTTGTCCCACAGGTTCGGAATCGAAGATTCTACGGGTCGGAGCAGTATTCTCCATGCGCTCTACATGGCCCAACCATCTTAGCCGTTGGATCCGTAGGCGCCTGATTAGGCTCATGTCGCTGTACAACCCGTACAGTTCATGATTGAATCTTCTTCTCCAGAAACCATCCATCGGCAAACAGGGCCGAAGATTGAACGCAGAACTTTTCTCTCGAAAATACCAAGGACTTCCTTATCCGCCTTCGACACCGTCTTAATCGTTCTTAAAAACATAAAAAAAAAAATTGTTTTAATTCAAACGAACGAAAAAATGTGACAAACTAAAGTTTAAAATTAATTGGGTAGAAATTAGTTGTTAATGTGTATTAAACACTTTTGCCGGCTTAAAATAGCAGAAACAAAATTTGCAGAAAATCCACTTATAAATAAAGGACTTTAAGTGGTTTTAACACTAACGGTTCCCAAAGAAGCTTTTGCAGCTTAATTTTGGTTGCCTCAATTTTCTATCGGGCATTTTCATCGCGCACCTTCTGCTTCGTTAGTACATCAAGGCTTTAGTAGTTCATATTTTGCTGCAGCAAAATTTTGCAAAATGTCACCGTGGCAACGTGTTCAGTCACATATTTTGAACTACTTGCCTGCCATGTCATAACTGTATAAAATTGCGGTTAAAATGGCTGCCGCTTGAAGCCGCATTAGTCATTAGTTATGATTCCGAGTCTTACTCATTTGCCAACAATACAGAAATATGTATGTGCTCGTATGTACTATATGAATGAATTTTTGTGGGTATGTGTGTGTGTGTGGGTGTGTGTGTGTGTGTGTGTGTGTGTTGGTTTGTATCACAATCAGGTATACCTATTTATTTGTTTTCTGCATAATTTTTGTTGCTTTTGTTTTCGGAAATATGTAAATGAAATCTTCTCTTAGAAGTGGCATCATCTGTTACATTCAAACATTTAGAATTTTTTGTTTTTTGATGGTAAAAAGCAATTGTTTTCAGTGCTAAAGGGTGTGCAGAAAATATATGTAAAAGATATATTTCTTTTAAAACTAAATTTGATCAAAAAGTTGTTGTTATTAGCAAAATATTCAGTTTATCAGTTTTTGATAAACCAAAAATACTCATTTTCAATATCTCTTTCCTCTTTAAAGCTGCATTGAAAGTACTAAAATAACTTGTGTCTGGTACATGGAACTAATGCAGTCAGTCACAGCTGTTACCCACTTAAAGTTTTCACTTCACTTATTGTGTTTCCTTTTTGGGTTCTCAGAAATAAATAAATAAATAATAAATAAGTAATAATTAGAAATGCAAAATAATACTAAATACTTTCTGTTCAGCATTCCGGTTTCTAAATGCCAAAACAGTGTCTCAATTCTTATAACAGTTATCAATTTTATTCTTCCCCGTACCCATACAAGGGTATTCACAGTTTGATTTGTACTGTTTCACAGTGTCGTTTTGGGTCTCATTTCTTGTCGTCCTGGTCGTTTCGGTCTGGTTGTTTTCGCAATCAATTTTTTTAGCTGTAATCTTTTTATCTTCGGCAGCTAAAAAGACTTAAAGTCCAAAGTTCCTCGTCTCCAGTTGTCTCGCAATTATGTAGCTCATCTTTAAGCCTACGACTGTCAACTAAAGTGTGTGAAGCTGGAACTATTTTGTTTTGCTTTTATGCTGAATGAAGTTGATTCACTAATTAGGAAATATATATTCCACCAGAGCAAAAGCGATTTTTTACTAGTCGTGTTGCAGTGGCCAGTTCAAACAACTAAGTCAACAAACAAATCGGATACAATGTTCACCTGATCTGGCATATCTGTTAATATAATTTTGATTTTCATACATATTCAAAGCGCATACCCTTTATTTTGGTTTTGTTCATAGACAAACTTGTTCACATACAAATTGTCAAATTAATTACCTGAGTACTGCTGCATAATAGTGGTTTTTCCTTTACACGGCATTTTATGTTACCAAAGTATGCAATTAAAGGCAAATAATGAATGTATCCATGACTGTGTTTGCACTCATACTTATTTGTACAAGAAGATATACGCAAATATTTATGAAAATGAGATCGCAGTAGATGGTATGACTTTATGTCAATGTTTTATGCTCTGTGATGTTAACGGGGCAGTTCGAAGAGCATTAAAACTGTTAATTTATTTAATTAATTATGATCTATGGATAAATTTGTTTCTACTCCATAATACAATAATATCATATAATATTTCCAATATTGTTTGAAGTCACTTTTGTTTCCATTGTTTAATCCATTATGGTTCGAAAAAAGTTACTTTCATAAAAATTGCCTATAGAATATAAATGTCCCATAACAAAAACTTCTCTTTGAGGAAAACTATTGAAAAAATTATAAATATAAGAAAATATCACCCCAGCATTTAGTGGAATGCTAATTTTAGCTAAAATTTTGTCTTTTCAATAATTTTCCTAAATTAAAAAATGAAATTGCTAAAATATTCCTATATTTTTTTTTTTAATATTGACTACAAATTTTCGTCAAACAGCAATTTTAAGCAAAACTATAAAAAACTAAAACTTAAAATTTCCCTAGTGGAAATTTTTCTTCAACGTGAATTTGAAGTAGAAGTATAAGAAACTAAAGTTTAAAACTTTTTGGTGTAGAAATTTTCTGGGAAAGAAAATTTTAGGCTAAAATATAAAACGCTGAAATTTCCATTGTAGATGTTTTTTTCTTCAAGGGGAATTTGAAGTAGAAGTATAAGAAACTAAAGTTTAAATCTTTTTGGTGTAGAAATTTTCTGGGATAGGAAATTTTAGGCTAAAAGATAAAATTTTCCTTGTAGAAGTTTTCCTTCAATGTGAATTTTAAGTAAAAATTTAAGAAATTCCAATTTCAAATTTCACTGGTAGCATTTTTCTACTATTTGTATGTTTTGAAACGAAAAAATCTATTAAATCTGCAAAAGCTCTATTCAACTTTTTTCCGAATTAATTAACAGAAGAATTAAAAAAATTGCTCTGCTGTTAAACATAAAGGAAAGAAACATATAATATAATAAAAATACATGAATAGTGTTTGAAGAAATTACTTCTAAAAACCTGCTAGTTTTTAAAACAAACAAAATGTTATTACAGATTTCAAAATGACGCGTTTTTAAACATGTGAAAAATATCGTACACGAAACCAGCTATATCTTTTGATTTAATATAAATTTCGTATAGCAATTAAATAGCAATTAAAATAAATTGAATTTTCCCAAAAAAAAAAAAAAAAAAAAAAAAAAAAACATTTTGAATAGAAAATAAAAATTTGTTCGCTAAATGTAGGCATATTTTTTCTTTGAGTGTATGTTATGCCCCAATCAAACAGCTTTGCTGGCCTTTTCGTTTTCCTGCCACTAAACCTGTTCATTTTAACAATTTCCCATCATGCGACAACAAACGCTATAAATTATCAGAATCTAATGCGATTTCAAACGTAATTTTAAGTCGCACCCAAATTTAGAATCTATCGTGTTCCTCTCTGAACATACAAATCTACTTAACTAGTGTTCATGTGTATGTTTGTGCGTGTGCGTGTGCGTGTGCGTGTGTGTGTGTGTGTGTTTGTCTTTTGTTTATGTTTTATACACTCGTACTTTATAATGTCTTCTTTTAGTTCCCTCTAAACATCACAGATGCGATTGTTGTGTAACTGAAAATCCTCTTAATTTTATAAGAGCTAATAAGTATCTGGAAACTAATACAACCTTCAAAATTCACTCGCAGGCACAAGAACACGCACACGTACACGCACGCACACGTACACCCGCACACCCGCACACACACTTCAGCCTGCACCAACACACCGACAACAACACTCGACTGTTTATAATTACAATTTAGAGAGAGAGTGAAGGAAAAAAAAACACACACACACACACAAACACCCACACACACACAACTCGACAAATTAAATAAATAAATATTTGTGTTTTCAATTGTTGAGTGAACTGAGGAAACTATAACAGTTTGCCTGGCAGGAAATATTAAATAATATATTTAGTTAATACAAATGGCATTAAAGTAGAAAATATTAAATAATATAGTTAATGTTGAATTAAGGCAGAAATGATAATAATTTCAAATACTACAAGTTTTGCAGTAAGAGAATAATAACTTTATTCTCGAAGGGTGTGTGTGAAGCGTCATTGCAACGAACTAGAACTGAGAAGGAGTAAAACTTTTCACCATCAGAATTTTGTTTTGAGACAAAAACACTCACTATTTTCTGGTTTTTAGCCAATTTGACTCTTCTATAGACTTGGTTTTTAGTCTTTTGATAAACTTATTTTTTTGCCGTTTACACATTTCTTGCTTAATCTTTGGATTTTTTGAGATTTGTAATTTCATTTTTATAGTCATCAGATGTTTGCTTTTTATTTCCATTAATTTTTCTTTTTCTTCAAACAATCCAAAAAAAAAAACAAACAACAATTTTTTCACCTGCTTTGCGCATTTATTTATATAGTATCGTGTTAAGGAGACATCCTTGTTTTTGTGCTTCCTGCTCTCAAGGCTGTTAAGAGTCTTGCGTTTTTGTTTTCTTCAGCTACAATCTTAATTTATTATAATTCGTTTAATTCTCCCCTTTGGTGTGATGAACTGGAGCAAAAATAATTTAATAAAACTTGTATCAGTCGGTTTATTAAAACTGTCCGGTGGCGCTGCAGCGGCAGGCCCGGAAAATTTATTTTCTTATAAATTAATATAAAAAGAAAAAAAAGAACACAATTTCGTGTATTGCAATAAAATTTTATTATTTATAACTTATATCCGTTTTGTTTTCTTGCAATTTTGCAGCACGTGCGGAGGATGCTGAAGTAATTGGTGGACCACGTCGCATTTCAACACGAGCTGATGACGACGCTGCTGCTGATGACGATGATGATTTCACAAATTTTAAAGGTGTCATCGATACCGGTTCAGGATATCCTTTCCTACAGCCCAATCCATCGGTGATACGTGTTGGCTTCTTTGATTCATTTGATGGTGAGTGCATTTAACTGCATTTAATTGACAATTATTAACATACAGACCACGGCCAACAGCAGACAAACAAACACACACATGTTCGTTCGCCAAATTGCGACTGCATACGCCTTCCCATGAAAATGTGTTTGTTGGTTTTGTACAATTGTTGTGCCGAAGTTGGCAGGGGGGGGACTTTGTGTTGGTTAATATACAGTGTTGACAAATACGCAGGTGGATGTGAAAGTTGAAATCCCAAGAGTTTCAAAATTGAAGAAAAAGAGTTGCAGATTGTTTCCTTTTTGTTAAGTCCAATCTGCTAATTAAACTAGACGTAATGAAAGTATTTGTTAAAAATCTTAAATAATCCCAAATCTTAAATAAATAAATCAGTCGCTAAATTGTAATTGTCACAAATTTATGTCTCGTCTAGAATGTTAGCATGTGCCGTATGTGACAATACAAGCGCAATCGAGTTGTCCAAATAATTTATATGAAAAGCATTAAAATAATATTTTGAGAGGGTTCGCTGCACATTTTGCTGACAAGTCGCATCACATTAAAAATACTAAGAGTAAATTTTTGTTTGAGTTGTTATAAAGAGTAGAAAAGTTTTCAAGTGGAGGACTGTTTATTTATCAGATACAGATATAGCAAGAATTTGACTTCCCTCCATCTTCATCTTCATAATCAACAAGCAAAATCATAAAATGTGTATTGAATATCTTTTTCATTAAGAACGATCACGATATTGGGCCAGAACCCCCAACTCGAGTTTTTATCACATTAATAGTTTTTATTATCAAACTAATGCGTTGAGTTTTGCAGGGAAAATAATTTAGACCGTCCTACTTAAGGGGAAAAGAAACTACGCAGATTTCTGAAATTATATTTTTAAAAACTGTAATATTTAATGCTGTTAAGTTCGTCTCAGATATAATATTTGTTTATTAAAATATATAAGAAATAATCTTAATATTAATTTTTCTCCGTACTTTTGCCTAAAATGGTTTTCCAAAGCCAAATAAATATTATAAAAAAAAAAATAAAATATTATAAAAATATCGCTGACATTGAATTGAATTGAGCAACTAAATAAAAACTTTATGACTATTATTATTATAATATTCCAAGAATTTAAGTGAAATGTGTGTGTGTGTGTGTGTGCAGGTCTTATATTTTTTTTTGGCATCTGTTGAGTATGAGTGATATTCACTTCTCTGAATTGATTAATGATACGTCAGAGTTTTAATAAATATGTGGTTCTTGAGAATGCTTTTAGCGTGGCATTTGTTCTATTCCTCGTGCCAAAATTCACATTTCTATTTTTAAAAATATTAAAAAGTCATTATTCTTGGTGAGACACTGAATTTTTTTCTATTAAATTTTTGTTCTTAAAATATAATTCTCAATTCATATGTTTATTTATAGTTCACAATTGGGCCAATCAAGCCAAAAAATTGTTCATATAATATAAATAAAAAAAAATATGTTCAAATGAAATTGGAAAACGGAAGTATTTAAATTTAGTAGGATTTTGTATCTTCAAATTCAGTTCGTTTTTGTTTGGCAACAAGTCCATTTTGGAGCTGGCCTGGACTGATGAATAGCTGTCGCGTCATTGTATATATTTGTATATGTATGTCACACTCGTTGTTGTTTGATCTTCGCGGGTATGGCTTCTCATTCGCTGTACTGTTAACTGATTTGCTTCAGACAACTTTGTTGGTTTGTTTTAATTAGGCTGCTATTTTCTAGGCTAAGACACAGGTACTGTACCGTAAGTCACAGAAACAACTAGAAAATATATATTAATGTCATCAGTGCACACATCAGTAAATTTTGAAGAGGGTTTCAGCGAACTAGTTCTGCAGATGCCAGCAAAATAATGGAAAATTTCCATCCAATTCTTTACATCAAAATACTTTTGCGTGATTTTTTGCGCCAATTTTTACTAAAATTATATAAATTTTTAAGAATATTAGATTGAATTGCAAGATTTCTGAATTGGTTTTCAACAACAAATATTAGTTTCAAACAAAATTATTTTGATTGTTAACATAAAGCGATTGGATTTATTTTGTTCTGCTGTTAAATCGCAGCCTTAAAATTATTGTACTCACTGTTGTTAGGGCTGATTTTTATGAAGAGTATTTATTTGCAATAGTAGTAGTTACGTGTTAACACGGTTTTAACCGCTAAAATTGTTATGTTTATATCAGCGATAGTCGAAAGGACAGCGCCGACAACAAAACACAATAATATAAGGAGAAGAAGGTACTTACACGACATCAAACATATCGCTCTAACGCAAAATGGTTGGCATAAATCTGAAAAGCAGGTTTCTAAAAAAAAAAAATATTATATTAAACATTATTATGACACAAAATGTAAGAATTAAGGGGACTTTTTTTTTTAGACAACAAGTTTGCTTGAGTTAAGTCTGTTTTGTGGCTCACCGGCGATACGCTTGTAGGTGGCGGCAGGGAAATGAGAAAGTTTGAGTATTTATAAATGCAATTTAAAATTGACCTCTATCAGGCGCAGGAAAGGTTGAGTTTTGTATCCGTTGCCGACTCTTAAGTTATACACTGACTTGGACATGCACGTGCATGTCCAAACATGCTCTTACTCACATGTACGTGCGTGTGTTGGCGTATAAGTCTAAAAGTTTGTGTGCATGTACAGTGCACGGCCAATGTCTGTGTTGAATGTCTGCTTGTGCAATAAAATGCGAATTAATTAAAATTTTATGTTGCGTTAAATTGTCACCCCACAATGTGCAAATGTTGCATCTTGTCAACATACGATTTTACAACTTTAAACTCACACTTTTGCCTTTTGTTGGGCCTGCTCAGCCTCTTGTCTAAATTAACAGAACTCTATTACAGCGTCGCTAAAGGCCAGCCGTAATCAGTTTGATGCTTTTGCCCGCATACACACATTTTATTTGTACATATAAGAATCTGTGCGTATGTATGTATGTATGTACGTGTACGGGCCGTAAGTATTTCGGTAGTCTGCCATCATTTATTTGGTGACAAACAACACATTCTTACGCGTTTCATTGGCCTTGTGTTATGGCTGTAGTTGCAGCCATTTTCCCAGTAAATGTTATTTCTTTATTTATTTTATTTCATTTTCGGTCTTTGTGCTCTTCATTTTTGTTTTTAATTGCTTATTATTATTGTCGTTTTTAACAGCTCTCAGACATACAGACAAGTGCCGCTTATTGAATTTCATGTTGTGAAATTAATTATTTCGATATTATTTGCTGTATTATTCTTTTCATTTCAAGTCTTTACATTTCCATCAGGGCTGTTGAATGTTTAAGTATTTTTACCGTTTTTGCCTACAACACGAATATATCGTCACCTGAAATCAGAAAACTTGCTAACATGAAGTTCAACCAGTTGTCAACGGAGACTTGGTTTTATTTTCTGGAGGCCATATAAAATAAAATAAAAATATTCTAAATTCAGAAATATCTTATCAAATTTTAAAAATTTCATATCATATCATATCATATATATATATATATATATATATATATATATCTAAAGTTCGCAAACTGTAGTTTGTCGAATTTTGCATCATGTCCTAGGCCTGCTTCTATATCAAACCCAACTGGCGCATGAATTAAAAGTCTAATGACTGCGGACAATGACATGTGTTCACTAAGTAAGCGGTGGGTCTTTTGGAGATCGATCAAGATTTTCATCAAGGCTGCTGTATTTAAATAATACGATACCAATCCACGAGACGTACAAGTGTCGAACATATACCACAAGAACACCATTTGGCGACAGTTGAGTCACTTCTTCTGAACTAGATGGCAATTGTCCATATAACGTTTTACAAAGAAGATGACTCAGGCCGGATTGCACATTCCGCACGAATGCTTTAAGGAATGACAACATCACATCGATGCAACGTGTATCCGTTACAAGGGTCTATGGGATGGTGGTATTACAGGTCTATTCGTATAAATCACAAAACCTATCAAGGCTTAAAGCCGATAATAATCATATCTGATTTGTGCACCAGAGCGATATAAAATTTGTGGGAACAAAATGCTTTCAATCATTTGCCGAGTTAAAATGCAGCAAAATTAAATCTTATTTTGACGACGGATATATAAAATGGCTTCAAGCGCTATTATTTCATTTAAAGTTAGTGCAGTATTCCATAAAATTAGACAGTGAAAAATTTGGTTATATTTTTCATTTCACGCATAAAATATTTCAATAAAATTTTTAATTAAAATGATTAAAAGTTTAATTATAGTTATCAAATTTTTAATTGTAATAATTAAAAAGTTAATTACTGTTTTTTTCAAATTATTATTGCAGCTGAAATTCTATTCAATTAGGAATTTTTATATTTGATAAATACCAATTTAACAACAATTTGCTGCAGCGCTTCAAAGGATTCATATTTCAGTTTTAAACAAAAATTAAATTCCTTCTTTATACATATGAATTTATTTAATTATGGCCAATAGATATGGCAGATACAATTTTAGTTCTTGACGATTGTTTCTTTAGATATTTGGATAATTTAATTTAGTTGACCTCATATTTCAAAGCTGCTTCTTTGACCAAACGTTGTTCGGTAGTTGCGCCAGTCTTCATATACAATAAAATATGCCCGCCTGTTTACCATATTTCGTTTTGAACAAAACAACCCCTTTCCATTAAAGTTGTTGGCCACACACTTGTTCTGTTCGCATTAGTTCTGCACCATTTGCTTAAGTCCCCTGTACACGAGTTTAGACTGAAATGATGTCAAGACACAAAGAAATGCCTGAATGTTGGTTTAAAACCACTAATAGCATTTTCTAATGTCATTGGAGAAGTCAACATTTTAAATATTCTTGTTGTTGTCAGCTAAACTATTAACACTTCTGTTTCTTAGTGTTCCTCTTCTGAAGAACTGTTGCATTTTATGACGCCGCTACCCTCTCGCGCTCTCACACACTCTCGTTTACCTTGAAACTAAAAGCATAAGGTTTCACAAAGACATTCGAAATGAGTGCACAATAAAATTGTACTAAATTAGACAGGTGACATTTGAAAGCAGTTATTGAAAGTATGCCAAAACGTGGCAATCAGATACGAAGACGCACACAGAAGAAAATTGCGTAGCAAATAGGGAGGTCTTTACAGTGTGTAAAGGTGCTTAAAAGAATTTGTTTGCACAATTTTTCTATTATTTTTTAAATCGAAAACAAATGATATGGTTGCAGGATTATTTGTTATATATTAAATATTTGCTAATTGGCGGGTTATACGATAAATAAACTGAAAATGTCACACCGCAGGCGTAGTAAAGCAACATTAAGTTTAACCAAAATTGAGGTTCAGCCATGACATCCTGCAAAAGCGGCCTGTAAGAAGAAGGAAACTGTCTGCAGATACAAAGTGATGAAATTGCTTGGCATCAGCACCTGTCCTGACGGCGTAATATGATGTCGTAGCAGGTCCCGGGGGGAGAACGTACTGGACTACGATTTTGTGTTACCCACTAAAATGGACACGGAAATAATGATGATGTCTGTCTTCTGTGTGATGATTGGTTCGTTGTCATTTAGTTTAAAGTCTTTCACTATTATCCAAAAATCTGGCAGCCTTATGTTCAATAAATTACACATTCCACTTTTGTTTTGTTTAAAAGGCAAAAGCAAAACAAATATATATGTATAAGAATAAACAATAAATCAAAATAATAAATGTTCTCCAGGGATAAATAAATATAATTCATAATTGTGCAACTTCTAAATTATAAAACAAAACAAAACAAAACAAAAAAAAAAACACGAAAAAATGAACCTACAGCCATAATTTAATTTTGCCGTTTAAAATCAATACGGACAATAGCAAAATAGACAACAACAAAAATGTTCTATCAACTTTAAAAAGAGTTATTTCCTTTTTCATAATTTTCTGAACAACAAGAAAGATGTTGTTCGCAGGTTCTGTGCTCTGCGGCTCGCATATACACACGCACACATACTCGCCCCTGTATTAGAGAGTGCAAGTGTGCGCCTGAACGCACGTTGTATTGGCTTATTTATGGCAAATTTAGTTTCCACATGTGTGTGTCTGTCATATGAACAGATATGGAAAGAATTATTAAAGAAATTATGAGAGCATATTTTAAGATTTATGATACTCCCGGAGGACAGGCCGCTGGGTTCTCGATAAATTGCTGGTGTTTCAAAACAGTTTTCTTCTTTCTGCCATTCACTGCATGTATCTGTAAGACAGAGATGTTTTGTGCAAATAACAACTGCAACCACTTCTTTTTAAATACATTTCGCAAAGAAAACCAACAACAAGCATTTTTTGATGGTTTCAATAAATTGAATTGGACTTTTTATTTTAAATGACAATCAGGCGTCAAATCAAGGGAATAATATTTATGGCACAAACAAACGAATAAGTCATTAATTTGCCCCATAAGATTTAAGATAATGAAATTTAAGTTCGTCGTCTCTTCTTTTTCCCTCGTACTTTTATTACTGACGTTGTAGTCGGCTCTAAAAAAAAAACATAGAATTTCAATAAGAAAATATTTGTTTTTCTTAAGCAGGTGTTTTCGTTCTCACACTTAAGACAAAAAGAAAAAAGACTCAAATAAATCAAATCTTTATAAACGGAGTTTGAGGAGAAAATAAAGGCAAACATGTTTTCTTAATTTACAATTGCAGATCTTTTCCGCCGCTTCAGTGAGCGCCTATTCCCCACAAACTTCTTTGGCAGAGGCGGTGTCGACAGCGATGAGGCCGATTCCACTGAACTTGGCACACCCGCCATCATCGACCCCAAAAAGGTCAACAGCACCTCAACTGTTAAGGTTGGTTTAGACTCTTGGCTATTTTGCCGGCATCTTTTCTAATCTAAATTTTGCCCCAAAAAGGTTGTCGACGGCCACAAGGTTGAGGTAAACGAAACCATATACGGCAACGAGAACAGCGTCTTCAAGGTGCGTGTGGTGAATATACGGCCCTTGGAAGAAGGCGAAACCGTTCAGGAAACCGAAAACAAGGACGTTAAGCCCGTAACGCAAGGACCCCAAGAAAACACTCACGAAACCGAAGCCGAAACTGAATCCACTGAGTCCGACGAGACTCGCGAACCTTTAGAAAAGAAACCAGCCGATAACGAAATCAGGGACAACATTGACGAGCCGGAGGTAAAATATTAACTTTTATATGCTGCTTCTTCTTAAAGCCTTTTGTAAATTTTTATAATTTTCCTCAATTAATGCCTAAAGCTGTACAATTTTATATATATTTAACAATGGAAAAAAAAACAGAATCTTAAATTTTAAAACTCTCTGCTTACATTTTATTATTATTTACACCTTTTGATTTTCTTTGTACAAACAAATTTAAACTGGAATGGCAAATAAAGTTTGGTACGGAATTTTGGTTTGTTTTTAGCTCAACAGTTTTTAAGCCTAATTTTAAAAAGTTAAAAAAAAATGTTTTAAATATTCTTAATAAGCTTTTGTTGTTTGCTTTAATCTTATCTTATTGTATGTATTCACCTCCTTCTCTTAAACTCTTTTAAGTCAAAACTTTTCTGTATTAAACATTTTTTAAATATAAACCGTTTAACCCATTTTCATTGTATAAAATTTATAATCAAATGCAAAACTTAATTAATAAATAAATATAAAAATTTTTGATGATACGAAACAAAAACAAAAAAAAAAACTGCTTTGCAACTGTTTGGATTTTTGGGATAAACAAATTTTTATTATCTTATCGATTGCTTTAAGCGCCCTAAAGAAATTATTCTAATTACCATATTTATATCTTCTGAATTTAATATCCTGCTTCCCGTTTCCTGCACTAACAAAATTTATGTATATGACACTATTTTGTAAAAATGCTGCATTTTGCAAGAAACTTTATATAAAAATTAAAATACAAATAAATATTGTAAATATTTTTTTTAATAATTTATTGGCAGCGCAACGTTTCAACAACTGAGTTGATTTTATTGCTTTAAAGTTCGGCAATTTAAAAAAAGAAATATATGGCTATTTTTAGTGTGTTTTCTAGCTGTCTATATGCCAACATTTAATTCGAACGTTTTTCATTTTAATCTCCATTGGCTTTTTAAAGAAAATGGAATATGAAGTTGCATGTTCGAACCGATATTTTCCAAAGGTTTCCACGTCTACTGACTCCTACTTGCGGCTACGCCATGTTGGCATATAGGCAGCTGGAAAATATATATAATATTTTGCTTTTTTTTCTATTCAATAAAAGAATGGAAAAATTATGAACAAACTTTGTAACCCTTTAAGTTTTCTGTACAAAAAGTCAGGCGATTTTCTGGGAGAAAAATCATAGAATTTTTTTTGAAGTCTGTGAATTTTCTACAAAAGTGTTTACATTTTCAATTCAATTCAAAACAAAATTCTTTAGGACTATTTTGTGTAAAATAATTTTGAAGTGAATCGATTTTCTGTGAATTTTCTACGCGAGTACTTAAATTTTCAACTCAAAAATGAAGAAGTCAAAATATCGTGAATATCGTGTTGAAAATGTAAAAGAAATATTTAGACAAATTTTGGGAAAAAAATCTTCAAAATCATTAGATTTTCTACTCAAATATTTAAACTTTCAATTCGAAAAGACGTTCCAAAAAAAAAAAAAATAAAACAAAAAATTCTACAACCATTAAATTTTCAACTCAAAAATGAAGAAGTCAAAATATCGTGTTGAAAATGTAAAAGAAATATTTAGACAAATTTTGGGAAAAAAATCTTCAAAATCATTAGATTTTCTACTCAAATATTTAAACTTTCAATTCGAAAAGACGTTCCAAAAAAAAAAAAAATAAAACAAAAAATTCTACAACCATTAAATTTTCAACTCAAAAATGAAGAAGTCAAAATATCGTGTTGAAAATGTAAAAGAAATATTTAGACAAATTTTGGGAAAAAAATCTTCAAAATCATTAGATTTTCTACTCAAATATTTAAACTTTCAATTCGAAAAAACGTTCAAAAAAAAAAAACAAAACAAAAAATTCTACAACCACATTTTTTGTATAAATTGTTTGTATAGAAAATTTGAGAAATCATTCGATTCTCCGTGAATTTTCTACTCAAATATTTAAATTTTCAACTCAAAATTGAAGAAGTCAAAATATCGTGTTGAAAATGTAAAAGAAATATTTAGACAAATTAAAAAAAAAAAATGTCCAAATTGTTAGATTTTCTGTAGAAAAATATACAGAAATTTATACAAATCTTTAAATTTTCTATAAAGATTTTTAAATGTTCAACTCAAAAAGGCGTCTCTAAAAGATTTTCCAAATAAATTTTTGTATAAATTGATTGTATAAAAAATATAAAATCATTCAATTCTCTGTAGTACCTTCCAATAGATTTAATTAATTAATCGTAAATTACTTAATTTTTTAACGATAAAATTTTCAAATTGATGAATTTTTGTAAATAAAACTTTTGCAAATTTTACAGTTTTCTTTGCAAAAATTTCTAACAACAAACATCTCATAAAGTACAATATTTTGGAAATTATCAACAAGTTTTTTAATCTCTGAATTAGTTACCAACGATTAACGATTGCATGTAGGCAAATTTCTTATATAAGAAAATTTCCATAAAAAACCGATTGCCGACAAATTTAAACAACAATTTTTAGAACATTGAAACCTTAATTGAAAAATCCATCAACATTTTTGCAGAAAATCGACTAAATTTTTGCAAAAATCATCAACATCGTTGAGGACATCGTTTTCGGAATATGAATTTATTGCGCCCAAAATTGTCGCATAATCATTTAATACCGTTAAATACACAATATTGAATACAACAATTTTTTTCGGGGTTTTTCTTGAATTCTCAAAACTTTAGAGAACATTTTTTTGTGTTTCTCGCTTAATTCTGAAGTTAAACACCGCAACTTTTCCCTCCATTACACCGACACATTTACCAAATTGCTGCTGAAATATTTGTTCATTTCAACTCCTAATTTATGGCATATGAAAATCTGAAATGCTAAAATGAATTTTCTTATTTAATTAAATACGAGTGTTACTCCCGCTGACATTTTGCTCCTCGTTTTTTCCTCTTCCTGGTTTTCTTCTGCAAGTTTTTATACTTCATTCTTCCATACAATGCAGCTCGTTTTACACACAGTTTGAGACCATTTTGTATTAGAAGAAAGAAACAAAACAGAGAACAGGCAAGTTTTTATGGAAAAGTTTCCCTTTATTTCAGCTCGTATTGCCAACACTTGACTGAAATTAGCTCTGCTGAAAAAAAACATTTAAAATTGAGGTAATTTGAGCAAAATATTGAAGCACAAGCACGAAAATGAGCTCCCTTCCCGGCACAAAAAAAAAAAACTTAAATGTACTTTTTACATAATTTTTTTTTTATGTTATTTTCATTTTCGATATTAATGAGTTGTTGAAGATGAAAAATACTTATTTGTTAAGTGGTTGGAAAAACGTGGAAGTTGTTGACAACAAGGAGTTGCAATATTTCATAACATGGACCAGCAACATTTCAGTTAATTTTCTTTTTCTTACGATTAAGCAAAAATATAAAAATAAAAGGAATTCGGTCATGCTGCCATATTTTATTTTAGCTGAGTTCAAACACAAAAAAGGCCCAGGTTATCAGTTGAGAGTAAAATATGTGATGCTGTTTTCCAGGAATTCCAATGCCCGTTTTGTTGGACGCCTACATTAATAGAAATGAAGAAATTTGTTGTCGGAAAGGGGTGTGGGGGGAGGGGTGTTTGATCTTCAAGATCATACTTTGAAGCACAGCTGTTCGCAGCCATTATCTTTCGAATCGCCTTACATAATAGACCCTCTAATCCCAAAAGCTGTTGAAAATTGCACAGGCTTTAGGCGCCTTGGGCAGTAAGTTTTAAGTGTTGCTTATTTACGGGAAGACAATGCAGTTAGAACATGAATGCTTAAGCCAAATTGTTTCGAATCGACTTATATAATAGACCTGCTGGTTTTAAAAGTTGTTTAAAATTTCAAACGATTTTTTGCGCCTGACAAAGTAACTTTTATGTGTTCCTAACCAGTTGCAGACACAACTTTTACAACTTAAACAGTTTTAGCACAACAGTTCGAGGGCATTTTTTAGTGAAAGCGTGTTACATAATAGACCCCTAAGATCTGTGGAAAATTTCAGGCGCCTTGTAAAGTTAAATTGGTTCCTATCCATTCACAATTACAGCCGCTTGTTAAGTTCATGCACAATAAGACTAAGCAAAAGCAGAAAACCACTTAAAAGTGTCTGTCACGTGATCTGCATTTTTTCACCAACCGACTATTAAAAATATATGCACTTTTTTTTTGGGCGTTTTCGGAAGTGTAGGGTACCTTCTTTGCTGCTTTTGCGGGCCTTTTCGAAATACAATAATCTAATTAATACTTTTGCTCAGATGTAACGCTGTAATTTGAACTATTGACATTTAACATGAAGCAGATACAAAAAACACACATCAACAACTATAAAAAAATATATATTTATAATATAATATAAAAAATAAATTTACTACATTTGAATAAATTAAGTACAAAAGCATAGAAAAACTGACATAAACTGTCGACTTTGTTTTCACAAATGTTTCAATTTTTTAGGTCTTTTAATAGGTCGTAACTCATCCAAAAAAAAAAAATTGTAATAAATTTACACACACACGCAAATATTTACATTTTAATTAAATAAAAACAACTTCAATTAATAAAAAACTATATGTAGATATTAAGCAAAAAAAAAAAAAAAAGAAACGAAACGAAACAAGCAATAATTATTTTATAATTATGTCGCATTTTTTTTTTTTTTGCAATTTTAGAACAGAAAACAAAAACCAACACTTTTCATAATTTTATCATAATCTTGCACATCAGAACTTGTCATCACTTCAGGCATAAAATTTATTAAATACACAACATCGCTGTAAAGCTCTTTAGTTTTGTTTTAATTAACTCGTTATTTGTAATCCAACAACATCAGCTGGTTTTGTTTGAACTGAAAATCTCGGTAACCATGTCACCCCATCCATCCATCCATCCATTTATCCATCCATCCATCCAATCATCTATCCGTCGTTCATTCATCAATCCATTGAGGCAGACGCTGTTCTCATCTGTTCAATCAATTGGTATTATTAATAATATTCTGAGAAATCCCCAGTTAATATTCATCAGTTTTCTGTAGAAACGTAAAATATTCGCCAACAACATTCATTACGGCAACGAAAACACACACACTCGCACATATACCTACAGACCTAAATACGTAACGCATAAATAAGTGCAAAAAACACACTCACACTCACACTCACACACACACTCACACTCACACTTATACTCACGCCGATACACCAGTATAGAGAATGAAATAATATTTAAAATAATAATATTGTTGATATGGGCGCAGTACAGAGCTGTTAGCTAATGAAATCTTAAATGAATTGTTTCATCTGAGCATTTGTTTGCTAATAGATCAATGAAAAAGGCAACTAGTGTTCTTTAATCTATTACAAAACTGGCGTATATTGAACTTACCAACAATGACAAGGGTCATTGTCATTACAGTCTTATATATCTAAATACTTATCCTACGATATCTTTTCGCTTATCCTCTTTAGTCTATTACAAAACTGTCGTAAGCATATTTTTTGGAAATGCTAAAAGCGCTGCATATTTGAAGTATGTAATTAAGTTGGGATAAAGACTTTGCAACAATCTTTTAATGGCAGAAATGTGCTCGTATAGTCGAATATAGCGAATCAAGTTAAAATGTTGTGAACCAATAATTCTGGATCTTAGAAGATCTTCAAGTCAAAAGCACGTTTCTTAGCGTAAGACAGCAAAGTTTTTTTTTTTTGCCATATTCAGTACTGGATTTCACTGAATTAGTTAACAATTTGTTCGAATACAAAACTTCAGGGAAATCTGCAGGCTGGAAAAATAATTTTCCAAAAAAAAAACAAATAATGTGTTGAGCAACAGCTGCCAATTTTTTCCCATAAAGAAACTAAAAGTATGACATGTAAAACTAATATCTTTTTCTAACATGAATTTGGTTTTAAACCAAAAAATCGTTGGCTCAAATACCCACAATTCATGTTAAACACAAGAGGAAGAAAAAAAAGTTGATTAGAAAAAGTAATTATTTTGCTGCACAAATAATTTAGTTTTACAACGGCGAAGTAAAAAAAAACACCTACGCCAGTTTTGTAATAGATTAAAAGCCCCCAACCAAGTTGGCTTGTTCATCAATCTATTACAAAATAGTCGCAGCAGTTTTATACTTTTCCAAACCAATTTCTACACTTTGTCCCAAAGTTTCCGCAAACTTTTCATTCTTTTACTTAAGACGAAAAGCATAAAACTACCAGCGCCACTTTCGCTAAAGATTTATTCAAAATGTATGTGAATACTGCAAAATACTTATTAAATGTCTGTCTAGTACAGATTCTTTTTATGTGATTTTTTTTGTCTTGAATTGTTCCGTAAACTTTTACAAAAATTATAATTATAATAATAATAAAAAAAAAATTAATTATTTTAAACACATAATGAGGAAAGAACTTTGCCGAGCATGAATCATGCATACCAAACAGTTGAAGTGAGTTGAGGGGACAAGCAGTGAGCGAGCGAATGGGTGAGTGTTCATTAAAAGGTAGTGATACTCGTATTAAAAGAGCTGGAGAATGTCTTCGAAGCGGAACTTTTTTGAGAAATATTTTCTCAACGATTGCAAGAGACAATTTATTTTATAATTATTAAGAGAAACAAATATTTGCAAAACTTTCAAAGTGCTGATCAATTGTGTTCTGCGAAGTAGGGAGGCAACGATTTTTCAATTAACAGACGATGAAGTCGTATTTACACATTAAATATTTTCCATTCCAATCTTTTAACACATTTAATCATGTGCAGGTAGGAAATTAATTTTAATTTTCTGATATTATTCAACTCAAAATCTCTTAATTTTTTTAAACTATCGTTTTTGCTTATGGTGTTTGTTTCAGTCAAGCATGCTGTACATATAGGTCACACTTGACTGGAACACCCATTATTATAAAAAACAAGAAATTGTTATTTTAATAATTTGTTTTCAATTCCAATAAAATTTTAATATAAAAATAAAACAAAGAAATTAGTTTAAATGGCAGAAAAACTATATAGTGAATTTTAATGCTTACAAGTAAGCAATCTAGTGTCTTAGCTTGAGAGTATTTTTATTTTCGGTCTGGCAACTTGAACTCAATACAAAATTGTTGAAAATATTGTGTTTTAGATATTGATCTTATATTTTGCTCATTAAGCGCACGATCCACATATTCTGAACCCGTTTGTATTTGCAAAGAATTCAAGAAATAGAAAATCTATCGTATTATTTCTACATTAAAACAGGCTAATAAATGAGCGATGAACCGGCCGTGGCTAGAGGGTATAATAATTGCCATAAAATCGGACTCAATTATTGGTGTTTGGTAGGGGCATGTTGTAGAAAAAAGTCACCTGGTAACTCTGCTATCAAATTGCAAAATTTAACTCGATTTCCTATACAATTAAAGAGAGCATGTCGCGGTATTAAGAGAACGACATTAACAACCGTAACGACGAAAGCTTCGCTTTTTTCGAGCTTTGAAACTAGTAATTAAAAAGTATAAATAATAATACAACTTTGTTTAAGAATAACATAATTTTAAACATTTTGAAGCCGGCAAGTTTGTAGCAAACTATTAACGCACGTTTTGATTTTAAGGTAACGAAACAAAAAACAAAAACTTAATTAAAAAAAAAAAAAGAGAATATTTCTTTAAAAATCTAGCAAAAAATACCTAAAAGTAATAAGACGAAATTAATTTTTATTAAAACTTTTCTTTTTATGCACCTCCACTGCACTTTATGTTCGTTCTGTTCTTGGCAACTTGGGCACACGTTATTATCATTAAATCGCAAACAACTAAAAATGAAACGAAACGAAAACAAAAAAAAAAAACAAAAAAAAAAACAAAATAAAAATAAAATACATTAAAACGAAAAACAGCACTCAATAGCTAAAAAGGAAAACATTGTTGAAAGTGCAGGAGAAACGACAACAACAACAACAGGAACAGCAGGAACAGCAGCAGCAGCAACTACAATTGATACAACAATGTTGCCAACAACAGAAGACATAAATGCTGCATTTGTTACAGACAATGGACTTGAACAAGCAGCAGATGCGATAGACGAAGGGTATGCGGCGGCGGCAGATGTGGCTGAACAAGAAGTCGAAGAACAAGAAGACGAAGAGTTGAATGGCGACGACAACGGAAACGGAAATAACGAATTTGAAACCAATATGTCTGAAGAAAATGGCAACAACAACGCTGCTGACGACAATATTGACAATGTGGAAAATCTTCAAGTTGAACATACAATTGAAAATAATGAGGATACTGAAGAGGAAGTAAATGACAATTTAAATGAATCATCAAGTGGCAGCAATGCTGATGTCTTTGACAACAGCCAAGCAAATAACGATGATGATGCCGCAGCCGTAGCGGGAGCCAAAGCTGAAGCTGAAGCTGAAGCTGAAGCTGAATCCGAATCTGATGTTGAAATAGTCAATTTGAAGAAGAAAAATTCAAATTATTTAGCTGCCATACGCAACAAAGAACGCGAAGACGCCTCATCGTCAGATGATGAAGACGCCAGTGCCGCCACCGCCTTCGAAATGCATCCCACATTCAACGACGAATGGGGCAGCTTAAATGAGCCAACTAATGAGCAAAACGATTTCAGCAACGACATTGACGCTTACGACATTGTGCCAATTGATTTGTCCAACGATATTGCCGTCAACGATGCAGCCAATTTGCCACTTAATCCCGACGCTGAGTTCATTGATGTTTATGGTGTTGAGCACCCATCCAACTCTATGCCGAAATTCGAAAAGCTGTCCATAGACCACCAGCCGCCACCCTCGGCCGTGGAATGGTTGAATAAGCCCGCCAAATGAAATTCATAAGCCACCAACCACACAGATTTTATAGTTTTTGTCATTAAATATAAGAAAAGCAACAGAAGGGCACAGAAAAAATTTAGTCACTCACTCATGCACTCACTCACCCGGCCCTTCATGCACTCATCAAGGCCAAACGTTTGTAGGTGTAATATTCTAATTTACGAATATTTTTAGTTTTTATATATGATCACATCGCATCGCAAATTTGTAATGCCATCATCAGCCCAAATGACTCATTAACTATTTACTAATTACCATTTTTTTTTTGCCATTAAATATTTGATAATTTAAAATTTTATTTTCGTTTTAAATATTAATTAATTATTAATTAAAAGAATCATTTGTTGTCGCATTTAAAAACACAAAAAAAAAAAAGATCAGAAAAAAAGGACGAAAAAAATACTCAATTCCTGGCTCCTTGTGCAGAATAAGTTGTAAATATTTTATTTGTTGGTTTCCTAAATTTAATTTATTTATTAATAATATTCTAAATAGACGATTATCTCTGTTTTCGGCAACAATTTTTCATGTTTGATTTTCACTTCATTTATTTATGTACGACTACAACTGCGAGTACCCCAACATATTTCATTATTAATAGACTTTAATTAGAATTTATGTTTAAGCCATATTTTATGCTCTAAACAAATAATAAAATATTTATTTATTTATTTATTTATTTAATTCCTTTTCATTGGCGTTTCTTTTGTTTTTTTTTTAAATTTATTTTGGAATAATTTTCCGGTTGTATAAATATAAATGCAGTTTTTAAAGCCACCATCCTGATACAGTCCGGTACTTTAAAGTCCAGCTGCCTGATGATGGTGTGACTGATGTGACTGTAAAAATATTTATTAAAATATAAAATTCTTGTTGTTGGTTCAGTTGGTTCATTTGGCGTTTGAGCCATTTGGGCTTGATTTTAGTTTTGGTTTTACCACAAATCAGAATATCAATTGCAAATTCCTGGAAGTCTTTCATTAAGTTCATAAAACTTGAATTGTTTAGCATTGAGTTTTTTTTTAATTACATACACACATACATACACATCTATATGTCGTAAGCTGAAATGCACAGAGGTGTAACTAACAATGGATTCAAAAACGAGTTTTTGGTTGATGGAAGGCAAAGCACCGTGAAAATTTAAAAAAGTTTTATTTCGTATGTGGAATATATATAAAAAAGGACCAACTACGGCTTTTGGTTGAAGAAAACCTACAAAAATATTGATTTAATTACATATAATTGATAAAATTAAACTAAAAATTATTGCATTGTAACCACCAGAAAGTAGACACATTTCATTGTTGGATTTAAGTATTGCGTTCGTTCTAAAAAACACTTTATCTGAAATCACGTGATATCTAATTACAAATTGCATCAAAAACCGATATCTTGTGGGTTTTTTCATTATTTTTCTGATATCAAGACGTTTAAAGGAACACATGGACATATAATTTAACACAAAGTTTTAATGTAATCTAATTTTTCTTCTCAAAAATTTTGCGGTTTGAAAACACCTGCTTGTAATTACATGCCAGACAATATTATTTCAAGAAAGTTTTCGAAGTTTAGTTCCATAAATGATATAAAAACAGTTTGCAAGACAATACAAAATTAGAAATCGAATATCTCTTGATTAGGAGCCAACCTTTTGAAACGGAGTAGATGTATCACCAAAATTACCAGGTGACTTTTTGAATGAAACACAGTTTTTTTTATATAGAAAGTTATTTTACTTTTCAAACATTATCTGCTTCGAGTCCCAACGTTTCTCCAATATTTGTATCTCTTCCGAAAACAATGATGTGTCGTGTATAGGGGTTCCTCTGTGACATGTCGATGGTGAAAGTTTTGCTGACTGAATGCTATTAAATAACATGTTTTCACAACATTAAACAAAAATTACAAAAAAACAAAAGGGCTTTAAAAGTGTTTACAGTTTTTAGTTTACAAATTTTTTTGCTTCTCCTGTGAAATTATATATTTGCTGCATACGCCTGTCTGCATTTCAGCTAACGATATATGTATAAAGAAAAGCTCCCATTCATGTCATTCTCAAAGTCATGTTTCTGGCATATTTCAATTTACAAAAAAATGCACAAAAATCTCGATCGCCACTTTTCATCTAATAAATCAAAAATATCAACTAAAAATCCAGGCTGCAATTTATTGACGTATTTAAAATAAGAATTTTTTTTTATCCATTTTTATAATAAAATTTGCTTTCTCTTAATTTCCAATTAAATTTCTAAAACATTTATTTAATTAAATACTTAATTATGTTTTTGAATAATGCCTTAAGCTTTTGTCAGTACAAATTAAAAGACTGATAAAAGAACAAAAACAAATACAAGGACAAAGACAAAGACAAAAACAACAAGACCTGCAAATAAACTTGTGAAATCAGTCAAGAAAAAAAGCCAAAGAGTATTATTTTTAATTTTGCATCATGAATAGAAATGAACTCTTTTGTGCGATCTAAACTGTCTATAAACAATATAAGTGCAACAAATTGTAATAATAATGAATATAATAGGAAAACCAGATAAAGATAATCCGATTGTCAAAACAATTTGACGGTTGAAATGTTCTCGGTGCCGTCATTCTAATATTGCGAAATAATCCTTTAAACTTAAATTTCATACCTAAACGATGGATGGATGGATGGATGGATGTCTAAAGAAATGTACTCGTATATTTTATATTTTCAGCTGACAAAAACAAAACAAACAAAAAATTATCGTCCTTTTAAAATACACAAAAATTGTTTTCTAACAAAATATGTATCTTCGTTTTTAAATACACAGCGAAAAAATGCTAGAATCTGAACGAAATCATGAGAAATTTAAATTGTATTCGCCCTTGTAACTCTAGTAGTTACGAAATAGTGAAATTTGTTTAGTTTTCTGCGATATACAGGATCTTGCGATAGGGATTTCTGATATTTATCAGCTGATAACAGACTTTATCATTACGAATGGGTGGGGGGGGTGTGATCGCCAACAGCATCCTGGCTTAAGTGAATACTGATGCCAGTTTTCATTTCAGCAGGAATGATTGTGATTCCCCCTAACCTGAGAGCCAAGATCATTTCCAAAAAAAAAAAACAACACTTTCAGCGTCCTTTTCAATTTGTAATACCATTCCCTTGTATCCTGAAAGTGATGACATGATTGTCTGAATTATATTGAATGAATCTGACAATTATATTGAATGTTGAGAACGAATGATTTGGTCACTTTATGTGCAGTTGATGTAAATAGTGCAACCAGGAATCACAGGATTTGGCCTGTCAGGCCTCCTGCAGTCGCAGATCTTAGCGGCCCCTAAAAAATTAAACAACTCCTTCCTGCTAGTAAAATGCTGCACCACAATGATGAAACTGGATAAGTAACTGCGGCCAGCAACGCCCCAACAAATGTTGGCATTTTTGGGACTTCTAATCGAGAAGAAAAACTCTGAAGAGGCCTTTCAAATATAAAAGTAGCAAATACTTAGAGAAATAAACTTCAAATAATTGAAAGTGTCCAATTAATATCCGTTTAATTTTCCTGCTTAAATGTATATTTTTCAAACAAATCGATTTTCTCCGTGTACAAATTGTCATTGTGTAGATGTTTATGCACCAAAAACGACTTATAGGAAGGCAGAAAAGGATATTTTATTTATTTATACTCAAATGTCTACCGAAGTATTTAAAGAGTATTTGAAATCCTATGACTATTTTCGCAGACAAATTCACCGCATTCAAGTGCGTTCTGGCTCTGAGTTGGGATATAAAATTCAAGATTTGCTGGCAAACGTTTGCTGGTGACTGCCAGGGTGGGTATTTGTGTACAAAAATGTCCTGCTGATGGTGAAGTGTGTAGATTAATGTGAATGGCAATTTTAATCCTATTTCTTCTTCTTCTCTCATTTTGTTTTATTCACTTGTTTTTTATCTTGTATTTTTAAATAATCGCATTAAATGCATTTGTATTTGCAATTTAGTTGTATGAAATAAATGAAGTTGGGCGATTTAATTGAGCAGAGACAAAAGTCATGCGTAAACTTTTTCTATCATAAAATTATAACTTTAAATCGTAAGAGCTTAAGTGAAATAATATATTAATTATTATTTGTAAATGAAATAAAATAATTTACTATTTCTAAAAGCGCCTCAAATTGTTACACGTTTTGAGTCTACTCACAAAGTCTGAAAATTTCATTTTACAATTTTAAATTAATGCATAAATAAATAATATGGAAATTATATAGGAAAGTTCTCAAGTCAAACAATTAAATATTTTAATTTAAACAATCTGCTTTACATGTTTTATAACGATATATTTTAATGGCGATTTATTTTCTTTTAAATTTTTGCAATTATGAAAAATTAACGTTTAAACTGCTGCGCCTAAAAGTATGCGCGCTTAAATGATCGATCAAACCCGATACAACAGTTTTGCATGTGTGCGCTCAAATGAACATGCAACTACTTGTGGACGCATTTATGCATGTGTGTGCGTGCGTCTGTGTTTGTGTGTGTGTGTGTGTGTGTGTAAATGCAAGCCATAATTTTTCTTATTATATGGTTCATTATTTAATAAATAAATCATTTTGCCACTTGACAGATATTTAACCATAATTAATTACTACAATTTATATGAAACTTGTTTATACCATCGGTTAGTAAATAATTAATGCAAAATTGAAAATTGTTAACAAAAAAAAAAAAAAATCTGTCAAAAAAGGACAAAGCTGCAAGTAAAAAACTTATTAAACATTTGTATATAATCCAACTTAATTAAAAATTTACCAAATGTGTGTGTTTGTGTGATTGAGCATCAACACAAACAAAACCCTCTCAAATGCATGAATATATAAAATAGAGAAACAAGTATTAAGGCCTTATGACGAGCAATTACTAAAGCTGTTAAATTAAATTTTGTTGATTAAATAATTTTGAATTAAGAGTTCAAATTGTATATTTTAAGGAAAATTACGGGGCATGCAAAAATGTTCAGATAAACAGCAAACAACAAGTGAAAAGTTGAGAATTGGCCAAAATCGGAGCTTGAGGCGCAGCCTGAAGTCCTTAAGGAACATCGTGCCTTAACCAACTCGTTAGTCATTCCCCGCCATGTGATTCGTTACGAAGAACAGAACTCTGTTACAGGACAACAGCAGCCCGTTGGCATTTGGGTTAACGAACGTAGATTTCTACACCGGCATCTGTCCCAGCTGGAACGTTTCAGTCAAGGTAGTTACCTCAATCTATGACCAACACCAGACTAGCCAGACCCAACCCACATGCACGTTGGCCTCCAGTGGTTCAGAAGAAGCCGAATATCTGAAGTCATACATGAAATTCCTAGAGTTTTAGATGCCATACCAACCGAGCGATACCTTCCTCTCTGTATGCCTTCAAAAGCAGAATTCCACCGTTCGCTCTCCGACAACCAACAATAGTAATAGTATCCCTATAAAGCAGATTTCATTACTGTCAGTGACAAATTAAAGTCGCCAAATCAATTTGATGACTTTTCATATGCTGACGCACATTAACATTCGCTAATGTGGTATCAATCGAAAAGCGTCACTCGAAACCTAAAGCCCTAGTCGTCAATCTGAGATATAGTTCCAAGTAAACGCGCTAGCGGGGAAGCAAAAACCGAAAAACTCATCTGGAGCATCAAATCAATTATAATAAAAAAAATTAAGAAATTTCAGAAAAGACAAAAGTTTTTTCACTCTTTACATTGACGTGATGAATTTTAGTAAAACTTTTGTATTAGACTTAGAAAACATTTCAAATTCAAATTCATTGTTACGAGTAACAACCCCAAAAGCTTTAAAGGCCCCGTTATTTGAAGACCAGCATCTACCAGTTTCATAAACATTCGTACTATATTGTTATCGAATAATATTAAATCAGCATTTGCAATAATAATAATAATAATATTAACAACAACAAAATATACACATACACACACACATAAACATTGTATACACCAGCGTGTTAATATATTTATGGAATAATTTAAATATTATAACAACGTAATTTTACAAGAGATTATTGAAAAGCCTAACGAATACAAAAACATAAGTCAAAATTAATTCTATAAATACGAAATAAACCAACAAAATTATTATTAAAAGACTGCAGGCGATTTACAAAAAACAGAAAAACAAGAAAACTATTTAATTTATTCCGAACTTGTGAATGCAAATGGCAAATAATGAAGAAAGAAAAAATACACACATATAAAAACTTAAATTAATTTAAATACGATCACGGACACAATCAAACGCTGGACGCAACAAACACACTTGCAGCATAAACGGACTATTTTGGTGAAAGAAATGGATCAAATAGAAGAGAAGAATTATCAATAGCGGCTTAAGTGGTTGGAGGCAGGGCAATTTATTTCCTTCATTACAACTCTAACCCTTCCATCGGCCTCAGTACATCAAACAAGCAAAAAAAAAAAAAACTCCTTTGGCTTCTTTCCCCTTTTATTTACATATATTTTCACAACTAACGATCAACCATTTTCATGTTCGTGCATGTCCAAATCAGCTCTGCTGACTTCAAATGTCAAACAACCTGTGTTTTCAAATACAAAAAAAAAACGAAAACGAAAATGTTAAAATTTTCAAATGAAACACTACAAACTAACACAACATAAAGGGGCTGCAACACATACAACAAATATTCGTATGACCTAATCTTTGCAAAATAAATATTAATAAATGAACATTTTTAATTTCAACCGTAAGCGGCTACAAAGATACTGGTTGATTACACCAACTCTTTTTTTTTTTTACATTTTATTTCCAATTTATGACTACATGTTACATATTTTATAGACGAAATAATACAAAAACGGGGGGCACAAAGTGGGGGAAAAACACGTCTGCATCAACAATTTATGTTTTGAAAACCAACAAAACGGATGTGTCACAAATCTTCGCTGTCCGTCAGACGGTGGCACCGTTCGCTTTCACTCTCATACAGCTGGATAAATGTTTGGTCGTTTGGTGGCCCTGGCACAGCAACCACCAAACGCCACCGTCCGTCCCACAGTCGTTCAATAGCTGACATCCGAAAGGGGCAGAGAAGGATTTTAAGGGATTTATCCCCTTTTCACTACAACAAATGTACAAATATGCAAACATTCATGAATGCACACTAAATACCTACAAACACATGAGTCTTACAGGCAACCACACACACACACACACCCACACACACACACACAAGCAGATGTTCATACATTTTGTATGCATTTATGTGGCGTATGCCACATCCGTTAAATATTTGTATGAACGCCGCCTATGAAAGCTTAAAATTTTTTACCTTTATAAATTTTATGTTTGCATATAAATTTGAAAAGTTCAGGCAAGTACATGAAAACGGGCAGAGTTTACTTCATCCGAGGGCCGCACAGTGGCAACAGAGCGTTGAAATGATGGCCGGCGCAACAACAACAACACAACAACTTAAGTCGGGTCTTGCAATGCTGCGCTACATGTCCCAACAAACGATGAATAAATCAAAACAACTTTTATTATTTATTTAAATGAATTATTTATTTAAAGTCTTAAGCCACTTTTTTTCGCCCCCCCCCCCCAAGCCCGATTTGTCGCTGTTCTTGCATGGCACTTTTTTTTTGGTCTGCAGAAACACACCAAGTCCTTGGTAGGAGTCGCAACCACAAATCTCTGGACAAACAATCAAACAATCTAACAACTCATTCGGTCCAATATTGATGGCACATAAAACTGTTGCTCCAAATGAAAACAAAATTGCAATCTCCGCTTCGCGCAATAATTGTTATTAATAATAACAGTTGTTTTGTGACGCTTGAATGCCTGCACCATGCATATGTTTAGGATGAACATATTATTGTTATTATTTAGTTGTAATTATATATTGTGCTGTATATAGCAACGTTTTAATGCTCTTAAGTGGTTACAAGCGAACTATCGAATCGAAGTGTAAACAGTGGCCATAATGAAAATGTAAAATAACCGGTCCTGCTCTAGAAAACATATTATTGTTGCCGCAATAATATTAACTTTCTTGGCTTAACTTTTGAAATTATAAAAACTTCTCGGCATTTTATTTATTATTAAATATTGAGAGCGTTAAATAATGAAATTGAAATAATGATAATCGGCATCGACAGCTTTGTCAGGCGTCACTGGACGGCTGTGAGATGTTGCCGGCCGTGAGGTGCTGCCAACTTAAAGTTTTATATGTCTATAAAAAACACGCTTTACTTAAACTCTTTCAGTTGTTTTTCGCCAGTTTTCCTTCCATTAGTTCGATTCTCCACAAATCCCGAAATATTTTACGTAAAATTGGTGTCCATTTGTTGTAATTTTTGCAACTTTATTGAATAATACATGTATTTAGAAACAGTTTTCAAGGTTTGATTTAAAATTTTGCCTTAAATTACATAATTAATGCTTATCAGTCCGCCTGCTGTCGCTGATGGCCGATCAATTTCGCAATATATGACCACTGTTACATATTTGTTCTGTTTTTGTTGGTCATTGATGTTGTGTGTAGCAACAATTTTATTAAAATGTAGCATGAATTATTAGGCAAAAAAATATAACGACAAGAGGATTTGCAATAAGATGCAGAGGACATTAAAAAAAAGAACAAGTAGCAAAAATATTATTTTTTATGTTCAGGCAATATTTTGTTTCAAATGAACTTAAAGGTGATGGCGAGTGAGAAAGATTTGGTGGGGAGGGGGGCCTCATAAATTTCAGGACGACTGATCGCTGAGGGGAATCCAGGAACGAACAACGGGTGCGTGTGTATTTAAAGTTTGAATTAAGTTTTATGTCCTGCTGTATATAGATGGTTGGCTGCGCTACTTCATCCTTCCCTGCATCCGTCCGTCCGCCCATCCGTGCAACTTAATCTCACAATATTTATTTGTTACATGGGCTCTGGTTGGGAGAAACATTTTATAAAAAAAAAAACTCTTACATAAAATTGTTAATATACTCGGTACAATAAAACTCTTGTGCTATTCTTAAGGCAAATCCTTAAAGGGATCTTAAAATTATACATCAAAACTGATAAGACAGACGCTAGAAGAACAGCTAGCAAAGACGCCAATATTTTAGCATTGATTCAACACTGAACAATTTTGAATTATTTCATAGTTTTTAAGCGAAACTGATCGATATCTTTATAAAAATATTTGCTAAAAATTTTTCATATTTATTTCATATTTAAATGGTTTTTAGTTCGCCTTTTACTTGAACTGCTCTTAATAATTTGGCGTTTCAATTATTTTGTTTATTTTTGCTCTCTTTAAGCAAAAAATAAAAAACAAATAATTTCACTGAAAATGTCAATTTAATGCTTTTGAGTGCAAAAATACACAAAAACACACCTGTTTATACAGAATGGGGATAAAATGGAGATTTTAGCCTTTTTACCGAAAAGCATAAAAAAGCGTAAATTAAAAAATATTGTAAATATAACAAATTCTGATAAGCCAACGCCGAAAAAAAAAAAAAAAATGTATCCAATTGACGTCACATTTAATTATTATATTTAACATTTAAAAACTCGTGTTTTCTACTGAAAATTTCCACTGTTGCTGAAAATCTGTTGCCACATGATTTGTGGGCACTCGAATTGTTTATTCTATTATTAAATTTTTTAAAACATATTTGGTTTTTGTTCGTCAACAATTTTATCTCACAAACTACTGCTATTAAAGATTAAGTCATAAGATAAGTTAAGGGGTCTGTTTTCTCTAGAAATGATTAAAATATGCTGTAAGTCAGGTACCATGACCATCCAAATGATTAAAAAATATGTGAGTTAAAACAAAATTTATAATTTGTACTCACAAATGTAAAAAACATGCCCTGAGAGAACAGATTCTAAGTGGCCGCCGTGTTTTTAAGCAACCGAATGCAAGAGCTGGTATCACACAATTGTTAAGCCAAAACTGAATAGAGCGAGGCTTGGAACTGGAATAAGAGTAGTTTAGGGTGTGTCCGACTTCAAGTGCTATCAGCTGCAGTTTTAAGATATAACGTCTATTTCAAACTCAAAGCATGCAGCTGCATGACACACTACAGTATAGCTGGGGAACGGTTTGTGCCATTCACTTAAATTGAAACGCCTGAAACTGTTGTAATCGTATAACTGATTTTGTCAAATACTTGTAGAAGTTGCCTACATATCGTTACCTCAATGTGAAAAGGCCCTGATACGGCTTTCAACACAATATCCTTCAGATTTTAAAAGGTAAAGCCAAAAAAAAAAAAGAAGAAAATATTGCCTTTGAAAGAAACTGAAGAAAGAAATTTTGTGCCCTGCACGACCTCAGAAATAATAAAATAATAATAAAAATGGTGGCATTGTTGGGTAGAGTGTTTTTGGTCCGCGGTGACCTGTCATCATGACATTTTCTGTTAACAACTGTCGTGTGACCTAAATAAATAAAGCAAATTATCTAAAGCAACCGTCTGCTGCTAGAGGTTCACTGAAATCCCACTACAAGTCCGAAAAAAATTAATGATAACAGTCCCGATTTTAGGACAAAGAGAGCCTCATACTTCAGTGAGAACTAGACAATTAAAAGAAGAAAAAATTGTAAGCCAATAATATGAATTTTGCAACAACCGTAAATTATATAATTCGCACTATTGGACCGTCCACAGTATTATTCTGATTAACTTTCCTGAAACAATCTGGTTATTTTTCTGTTTTTGTGATTTTTCAATTTATATGCTTTGCAAAAGTACTCGTATTGCATCATATGGATTCATGAAAAGTTTTCACACTAGTTTTCCTTCTAGAAAGTGTCCAAGGTGGCGTGGACTTATGCCCCACGTTCCCTTTCCACAGCACGAATTCAAATCTTATTCACTTGCTGTTTCTTTATACATTTTTTTTTTAAATTTATTTAAAAGAAAAGCAATTTTTGTTTATTTTCCTAATTCGTGGCGCCCTCCCCCAGCACAATTTAAGAGAAATACTTTAAATAAATGTTCTTGGAAATTTCGGTTTTTTTACAATCATTTTTATTCCTATTTATTGTACAACTTAAAATCCTTTCTCGAAAGTTAAAGATAGTGCCAAACTAAAAAAAAAAACACATATTTTAACACTTAATCCTTTATGCTCCTTGTATTTGTATCCTCGACATAAAAAACAACTGCAATTAAAATAAAACTCTTCCACAGTGGAGTTGATTTTGCTGCTGTAGACATTTGCCAATGAAAAGTTTGCAAAACTTAAATTCGTATTACGCCAAAAAAAAAACAAAAAAAAAATGGACTTAAAATAGAAATAAGTTACCAATTAATTCATTTGCATGCTAAATACTCCAGAGATGTTTTTGCTGCATGGCACTGGAGCTGCTGCACTTTTTGCTCCACGAAATATTGAAATAGTTAGTCTGCAAAACTGCACTGACATTGAATAATCTCTGGGAGCCATCAGTTTTCAACAAACACAAAAACTGCAAGTCCTTAAAAAGGGCATGAATATTCATACCGCAACAAAGACTTTCCAGGGAATATTTGTCAAGCAGAATTCGACAAAAGAGAAAAAAACATGTTGGAAAGAAATGAAATTTTAGTGTTTCTTGTGAATTGAAAGGCAAAGAAACACAACAAACTTGACATCTTCAATGGCCCTTAAAATGCAAAGCAAATGAGGCAACTCCTTTGAACTGGAACTTTGGAAGCATCATCTTAGATATCACCACCGTTCTGTTCTACTTTTAAAGTTTTAATTATCAGACTAAAATATTTTGCATACATTTTGATGAAAACTCGAGTTTTTTTGCTGCTGTTTCCACAGAGCAGATCTTTCTGCATAATTAGACTAATCCGTTGCCGTTCAAAAGACTCAACAACTTTTCCAGCGTCAGATTTTATAAGAAAAAGAGCCAACACGCTGGCCCAACTGTTAATCATGTTATTTAAGTACTTTGCAATATTTTTCTTTGTTTAGATATCCGTTTGATTTAAATTATTTACATGTAGTTTTAACATGAAATGAATATATTTTTCTTCGAAAAGTTGAAAATTTGTAATAAAATTATTGTTGTCAAGTTAAACTAATTTATTTTAATTATTAATCAAACCTTAAGCTGTATAGAAGCTAAATCAGGGTGGAACTGGTTTAATATCAACTTGCTTTCATGTTAATTTTACGTTGAGTGGTTTTCTGATAAATAATTTTATATAGAAAAAATTATGTATTTGATTATTTTGTGGCCGGCTTCGTGTCAAAAATATTTATTAATTTTTCTATTAAACAGGTTTTGAACCGGGTCTAGTAACCGACAACAATTGTTCGCCTCCGTCACCTCTAGTGCAGGTCCGTAGTGTGCGTCTATGCAAGTGCTCATCAGTAACTTTTTTATGGTGTCATCGTGCACCAAAAACTTGTAAAGTTTCTTTCATTCTTTTTTTTTTTTTTGGTTTTTTAATAAACTTTTTTCTCTCCAGATTTCGTTTATAAATGTATTTGTTATTGTGGTTTTTTCCATAAACAAAAAAAAAAAAAAAAACAAATAAACTAAAAACAGTTTGTTTGAACTTTTCGTTCTGTTGTTTTGGTTGGTCCTTCGGTTTTGTAAATATTTAGTGACAATGTCATTATTGTCTCTTTTGTATTTAATCCGATATTAATGAGACTTTTTCAACTTTTGTATTTGTTTTAGAGCATGTGACAGAATGAAATGTCTTTGAACCATAAAACAGAATAAAAAGAAGTTCATGTTTGTATGATGATTGATTGTTTGTTTAACGCAAAAGAAAAAACGATAGAAAACTGTAGCCATTGTGGCCGGTAATTCATAAAGTCCTTATGAAAATAAATAAGAGTGAAGCTTCTTTTGTCTTTTGCTTTAATTTAAACAAAGTTTTACTAACTTAATAATAAAGGTTAAAAAAAAGGTTTAAAAACTAAAAGCAACTTTGAGGACAAACAAAGTCCAGGCCAGCAATAATTAAAATTTGGGATTTTGTGAGAAAAAAAAATATAATGAAAATAAATATTTTTATTAATTTTTGCCAAATAGCTAAAGGCAAAACGAAGAGGGCGAGGGCTGAAATGGTATAAAAAAATATTCTGACCTTGAATGTAAATTTGAAATTTACCAACTTGTCAAATCATTTTTGTCACCATTTGTCGTTCTCAGCAACTACTCACACGAAAGTCACACCGTGGCCAAAAGTTGTCCGTATCACACAAAATAACAAATATAAATAAATAATTGTACATAAATAAGAACAACAACAAAAGGTGTCTGAACATTGAATAACAAATATTGTAGAATAATTTATGCAGCACTCCAGACAAACTTGTATAAAAGTTTGCAAAACAAATGCAAGACATTTTAAGCATAAATTCCATGTCACGCCCGTGACACATGTACTGGTGCTTAATTCCAGCATGAAGAATATGTTTTGTGAAAGTCTGAACAAAAAGTAGTATAATTTTTTTTTTTAAATTATCCTGAATACTGGTAAAATAACATTTGCTAAGAAACAATAAAGTTGTTCTCTTTTAACTTCCTGTATATGTACATACATATATATGAAGGATGTTGTATTGGTGAAGGACAACAATTTTCTTTTGATTCTTGGTCTGGCTCGACTAGACATAGATTTGTGACAAGAATTTTAAAATAAATTAACGAAATGCAACTGCGGGTTGCTATGGGAGAAAAAACTATATTTTGTCACATCATGTCATAAAATTTTATATTACAAAAAGCTTAAGGATTTCTTATGCAATAGCTTTTCCTTTAAAAGGAAGAAATTGCAAGAGTAATTTACGGACATTTCCAGATCCTAAAAAATCGCCAAGTTGTTCCTAAATCGGCCCAAATTGGCGCAAAAATATTCCCACATCTGAAACATAATCCAACTTGTATAAATTAAAGCTTAAGAAGCAATTTAAAATTTACGTGATTTCTTCTCTTTTAATGTAAAAAATTTTCCTAATTGACACATTTTTCGAACTAATTTTTCCAAACAAAATTTTTTTTTTTTTAAATCACATGGAAAAAAAGAGGAAAAATCAGTGGCATCAAAAGGTTAAACTTGTGCATATTTCATATGTTAGCGCCAACATTTGAATTGCTTGAACACACTTACACACACACACACACACACACACACACACACACACACAAATAAAATGCAGACATTTTGATTTATAAGTTTAAGGATAAAATGCATTTGCTACGGCTTTAGCTGATGGCGTTTTAGTTTAAAGCAAAATAATTCAAAGATGTTTTACAGCCACATTTAAATGTGAGAACGAACACGAAAACATTTCCCTGCATTTTTCTAGTAAAATCACTTAAAAAAAAGATGTCAGCACACACAAGTTTTTACAGTGGCAAATAAAATAAAAGGCACACTTTTGTATTGAAAACAGCATGAAATCACATTAAACACCTTTTCCTTAAGACAACAGATAATGTTTTTAATAAAACACGAGACCCGTTGAAGTTCACTCCTAGGAGGCATTTAAATGCCAGTTGATTTGTTAGACATTACAGGCGTTAGCAAGTTATTATTGCGAACTGTTAACGAAAGAAAAATCCAGCTAAAGAGGCGGTTGCCAACTTAAAAAGAACAGCCGGCTCGTAAGTTTCGCTGTTGCATGGACGTTGCACAGTGGGTGAATTCGAAAAGCAATATCAAATATATGACACGAAATAATCACATAATTGTTGGCTGAGTACCTACAAAATATATACCGAAGTACATGGAACAGACATTAAGGAAAGGGGTTTTTAATTGTCTTTCATTTGAACGAGTGAAAAAACTAAATGGTGAGTTCAAGTGTAACAACTCTTTGAGAAGCATCGTGAAAGGATAAATTTGGTGAAAGATCTTAAAATATTATATTCAAACAATGATTTTAATTCATACTCGTAGTTTAAAAGCAAACTGTGTCTGTGTTTAATATCCCAAATCGTAAAAGAAACTCATATTGCCACAGTTAACGATTACGGCTGCCAACAAGGACTTTCGGGGTTTCAGGGGTTTGCCGTTAAAAGCGACCATACTGTTGAAAACACTGCCATATAATTGGCTGTCATTTAATTCGTATATGTTGGCTTATCATCATAATTGGATTTAGTACGTTTTGTTCCAAATGACATTCTTGTTTTGTACAATATGACAACATTTTACGTCCCTATCCCAATTCATGGTCACAATAATCGTTGCAGCGATAACACTATTCCCAGTATAATCGATAGCTTTGATTGCGTTGATTGACATAATGAATGACTTATAATTAATGGTCCTCAAGCAGCAAGTAGAGTTAGCCCTATTCGACGACCATTACATAGTAACTGGGGTCTGTCACACTGCAAAATAAAGCTGACTATAAATGGCCATTGCACAGTTTGAACTCACACTAATTATTATGCTGTAAGGATCGTAATACCAGCAAAACAATTTGTCTAATGTGGGCCCGGCTTGGTGTGGACTTGGAGTCTGCCATGTCATAGGCCCATTTTCTCTTGGCTTAAATAAGAGATCGTGTGGGAATAAGGACGATACTTTGTTCTGCTTAATTTATGCCATCTTTAAAATTCTGCTTGAATCATGAAGATCATAGGGATGATATAAGCTGGTGCCATAACGTGACATCGTTTGTCCTGCTTTTGCCAGATATGGTATAAGCCAATATAGCTATGGAAGAATTTCATGTCTTAATTGTGTTAGAAGCACGTAAAGCGTGAGGGAGATTAAGCAAACGAACCAGCCACCAATTTGCCCGATATTACACATCACAATTTTCGATGATATCTCGCCCAAACTTTGTTTTCTATTAATTTGGAAATGGCAAACGCTTCCCATGAAACCCCAATAGAAACTGGCTAATAAATTCTCGCGTGAAATACTGTTTTACCACACAAACATCTTTATTTGTTTGGGAACATCCTGTTTAGCAAATTGTGTAAAATTTCACAAATATCCAAATATATCACTTTGCTTTAAGGCTGTAACGATCTCGTTCAAAATTGATTTGATTGATTTACTAAATTCCCGTGACTACCCCACTGTGCGCTCTGATGCACTACGAGTCCTATTAGATGATTTCGAGAAACGAAGAAACAGAAGAAATGAATGGCTGTTTGGTTGCTTGATTTGTTTGTATTGTATGCAAAATTGAGCGCATAAGCCGTTAGCAATAAAACTATATTATTGCTACCGAGTATCTATATGAATATGAGTGCTCTCCTATAAGTGAGTGCAGTGTGGAAGTATGTGTGCGGGTGTGTGTGTGTGTGTGTGAGAGTACGAGTGCAAGTATAAAAATGAATATTATAAGATTCATTTGAAGTTGGCGGATGTTGAGCAGCCAACCATACAGACAGTTTATTTATATGGAAATCAAATTTATTATAAGAAACTTTAATGTAAATATTGTTACAAAATGGAGAAAAAAAAAAGTGTCCAACACACACAGACACACACACACACATACACATACACACTCAACTTTAACGGGGAAAATATCAACAATGTGGGGTTATATTTCTTTGTAAACATCATAAACACACATATAGACGTATATATAACATTTTCTTTTATATCCTGTATCCTTGAACAGCCGGCAAATATTTAAAATTCAAGCATCGCCTTCAACTTCACCAACAAGCTTGAGCAACAAAACATTTCATTTTGTTTTTCTTTGGGTTTTTTTATCCTTCAAAGCGGCTGTTGTGCAGTTTACAAGTATTATTGAGTAGCCAGACAATCTAACAGGATGAATTATGATGAGTGGGTTATGCAAGAATCTTGTTTGTTCATCAATGTTATTAATAAATTGAGTTATTTTTTTTCGTGGATTTTGGTTTTGCTTGTGACAAATGATAAAACGTGTATTTTTTAAAGAGTTCTCAGGCAAAACTTTGTAATATTATTGTCAAAAGATACATAAATTTCCTTTCCTTTTCCGTAAGGAATAAAAACTATATGCCCCTTTTTTTCACTTGATATTTTCTAAACTGAAAACAACATTTTTTTTTTTTTGTTTGTGTGTATAAACTGCCATTTATTTAAAAATATTTCAAATAAAAATTTTTGGATTTTATAATTTTTGTTTGTTTGTTTGTAAATTATTTAACATTTTTCCATTTTAAATTTATTTGCACATCTAAAAATTAAATTTTTCTATTAAGAAACTTTCAGTACATTTTAGTTTATTTATTTATATCTTTTCCTTTTTTTAGTAATTTTCAAATTTTCAAATTTCCAAATTAAGAATTTTGTAAACTAAATTTCATATATTTTATAACATAAATATTTAAGTACATTTGATTTTATATATTTAGCGTTTAATTAAAAAAGAATATTTTCTACATGGATTAAAATTAATATGTCTACGAATAAGATATAAGAATGTGTTGTTTAGCTATCCTTTAATATAACAATATTTAACAGCGTTAATAGCTTGCAACTGTTTTGTGAAATCTTAGGTTTTAGTTTTGCAGACTTTTTAACTTAAACTATTTTGAACAGTGTATTAGAAGAATGTCCTTCTTATTCGGTGTTCTACAAAATTTTTATGAAATTCAAATACGAAGGCATCAATTTAGGTTTCAAAGCTGGTTAAATAATAATATATATATAAGTAAGTAAAATTATTATAAAGAAAAACATGACTCAAATTTGAATTTATATATAAAATTAATGCTAAACAGCTGATGATGATGACGAATGGCAAAAATTTCGTTTTTTTTTTTTTGCAAAAGAAACTTTTCTCACTTAAAAAACCAATAAACATTAAGCGAAGTCATCATTCATCCTGCGCAAAATATATTTCATATATTTAGTTTTATGTATTTCATATTTATAAGTATTTTTTCCAGCAGAATTTGTTTAAAAACTTCTCTCCTATTCCAAGAGTCGCCGTCCCCGTCGCCATTGTCACATTAATGTGATGTTTTCACAATACAAGCAGGCGACTTGGCAAGAAATTTTTACGCGTATAGCACCAAATTTTTTAAGTGATTTCTGTTAATAAATTTGTTGTTTTTGTTGTGCAAACATTTTGCAACAATTCAATACTGATGACAGACTTTATTTATTTGGCAAGTGAGTGAAAACATGAGACTTGTTTGTTGTCAACTTGAAGTAACGCGGAGGATGACTTTAGGAAAAGGCAGGGGCGAATCGTTTTCCTATAAAATTTGTCAAGACATTGTAAAGCTTGGACGATTTTTTGCAAAACACTTTCAACTCACACAAATTTTTCGTTCTTAAATTTCTGTTTACAAAACGGAAACAACAAAAAAACCCCGTTTTTCTGCAAGAGGTTTTCAGACCTTTTAGTTGCACAAATTAGTGAATTTTTTGAAAGCCCGGAACTGAAAAGCTGCAGCATCTTAATTAATTAATTACAAATAATTTTATTGTTTTATTCAACAATTCTGCTGGAAATTGCTAGAATGCTTTAAATTGTAACTTAATTAATATTTTATTTATTTCATTAGAATTTTTACAGCATTATCCAATAATAATTCAAAATTAATTGCACATTTTACTTATGTCACGTGCCACCCAATTAACAATTCAATAGCCGAACAGACTTTTTTTTTCGCAAATGTCAAACCACAACTAAAATCGATTTTCTGGCAATTTTAGTTTGGATGACCGTTTTGGTGGCATCTCTGCATCCAGCTGCTTATTATTAAATAACTGAGAACAAAGAACCACGACAAGCCACACGAACGAGTAAGAAATTCAAATCGTACGATTAAAACTTTATTACCTGAAACAAGTTTTGGAAGAGGACTCCTACTTTGGACGAAAAATAATCTTTAACGGGTGGTGAATGAAACCACAAGAAATTCATTACGTGGAAATGCACCTGCAAAAAGTTACTATTTGTTGCAGATTTTGCGCCGGCGGCATCATTGGTTCGTATTTTTGTTTGAAAACAAGTGGTTGAGGCCATCACCGCCAACAGCGAGCGCTGCGGAATGATGATAACGGATTTCAAATTTAATAATAAGCGCCCTGATGCTGAATGATTTGAGGGTACGCTTATCTTTTACAGAGATGACTTGAATTGGCCACCGCCCTTAAAGTCTACATAACTGAGACTGTTGCTCAAATTCAGCCGAATCTGAAGCAGGTTGAATCATTGACTGTTAAACCTCTCACATCCGTGGCACCAAAAGAAAACTTGACGGTTATTTGAACTATTTTATATATCCCAACTAATGGCGTCCTCTAGCCTTAAAATTAAATTTTTTTAATAACTTTTAAATAGATTATTTTATTTTACTTCCGCATTTACCCGCCCTTCTTGAAAAGTATCTATATAAAAGGGTTTTTTTTTTTATTATTGTTTATTGTTCTGGCCAGTAAAGAATTAAGAAATTTTATTTCTCTGGCCGCTCTACAAAAAAACATTTTGGGTACTGAAATATTCAGGCTATAAAATGATTTTAAAACTTGATCTCAAGAATTTAAAGAAGAATAAAACATTCAATTCTAATTAATAAATTCAAATGAATTTCTTAATTGATGCCGACTTCTGTTTTTTTTTTTAATTCTCTAAGCAATTGTTCATTGGGTTGCAAGGCATTCTTTAAAGTGTAATTGTTGTTTGCAAATCTGACACACACACACACACATACGCACCCACTCACACACACACACGTACACACAGACCCAATAATTTATGACAACATTTTTTGTTTAATTATTTGGCTTTAAAGCATTTCATTTTCATTTAAATACAATTAATGTACTTTTAGTTTCTTAAAAGTCTTACAAACAAAAATAAACAGAAACGTTAATGGAACAAATTCAAAATTATTGAAATCAATATTAAAACAATTACAGTTTAAATTATTTATTTATATTCATTTATATATAAAGACCACAAATATGCTCATTTTCATAAAGGGAAAATACAATAATTAATAGTTAAAAATATAAATACACAATATATGCAACTAAAAGTTTACAATAACAAAAACAAAAAATACCACAAAAAAATATATATTTATAATTAAAATGTAACTCTATTACTTTGTTGATTTATACATTTAATTGTGTAAAATGTTTAATAATTTTTTTCACTAAAATTGGATTTTTTTCTTTGGTTTGACTATTTCTAAGAACAGGTTTATTAAGAGGGTTACATTTTTAATTACTTTATTTTTATATGTTTGAAATTATAGCAATGAAATTGTTGTGTTTTATTAAAGTGTTTTTTATATATATAATTTTTTCTTTTTTGACAAAAATTGGTCCTTTGGTTTTAATATTTTTTTTTCAAGACTAAAGGCACTCAAATTACTTTCTTTTTGTTTTTATTATTTAAGATGTACAAATGGCGGGTAATACTTCAAGAACGTTTTTGAGGTTAATAAAGTTAGGATGACCTTGAAGACGTCCTTTTTAAAGAGTTGCAGCACTGTGTTGTAGTGTCACAACGGATTGAACTGTCTAGCGGCTCGTAATCAGATTACTGTGAATGTGGTGGCTTCAGCTTACGAGGGTCATAGAGGTAACAAGATGACAGACATCTCCGCCATAAAGGGATCTGAAGAGATTTTAACAGGACCCACTTCATTCTTTAGCTTTAACAGAAGTTTCCTTAAAGTGGAGGTAACAACCATCGTGGCACAGTATTGAAATAATACTGATGATCTTGTGCTTAAAAAAAAGTTTCTGAGGTTTGAGACCAGGGCCTGGGCTAAACCCCTAAGAACACTTTTGGGTGGGGCTGGTGAGGAGCACAAGATATTATGCCTGATATGTATTGAAGAGGAGAACTCAATGATTACTTGAATACCATCGGGCTGGCACTGGGACACAGCAGACACAGGCTACTTCATGGTGGATGAACAGGACTTACTAACTCTCCCATTGTAAAATCTAAATAAAATGTTTGCTTGGAAATACTTTGTAGTCCCGTTAGTTTTGAAATAAAGATATAACTTTCTTACTCGTTCTCAATCTTAAATTAAATGCAAATAGTTGCAGATGCGAACAAAATATTTTGAATAAAAGAACTCTGTCGTTACAAGAAAAAAATTAATGAAGTCCGTGAAAAAGAAAACCATTTTTCAACACGAAATACGAGTAGAAGTGCTAAAGGATTTTTTTCTGTATTAAAATTATTACCCTGTACTATATAAAGTTTACAGCTCTGGAGCCTGTGGAAATTTTTAACTAAAATATTGATCCCATTGGGCCATATATTGAAAAGTCCGTTAGCATTTTATAAAAGTTAATGATAAAAGCGTTCATTATTTCTTACGATCTCAATTGTACACCTTAAAATCTTGTTAATATTTTTCTTTCTTAATCTTATTTTTTCTTTGATTAATTTTAATAAGGCTTGGCCGCATCTTTAGATCGTTTCAATTGCACCTTCAAACGTTTTGTGCCGATTTGAAAACCGTGCATGGCTTGTATGGCAGCAGAGGCTGAGAGCGGATTATCGTAGGACACGAAACCGAAACATTTGGACAGATTTGTTTGTTTATCGATAAAAACTTTGGCAGATAAAATATTACCAAAAGGTAGAAATGTTGAAGCGAGATCAGTATCGGTGAATTCTTGAGGTAGATGGTAAATAAATAGATTACTGCCGTCAGGTCCTACAACAAAGAAAATGTAGAAGATTTAGTTAAAACGATGAATATTTTTATAATGGATTTTGAAACTTATATAAAATAATTAGCAACAATTTTATTAAACTTCGTTTTAAAATTGTTTAGCTTGAAAATTGTCATTCATTCTTATTTTCTGCACTGTTGGCGAAGTTTTATAAAAAAAGGTTTACGACACTTTTGTAATAGATTAAAAAGATCAAGCTTATGTAAGTTTTATTCTATTACAAAACTGTCGTAGTTATGAGCGGAAAAATTGATAAGGGCAACACTTGTTTGAAAGTGTAACTTAACCTACAATTTTTTTTAATAAAAAATCTTTTAATTTTACAACTTTCTTAGTTTTCTTATTTTTTAATTAATTTTCGTTTATATTTTCCAAAAAATATTTCGCTCATATAAAAATAGGTGAAATTTTGCCAAACAAAAACTTTTGCTTTATCCATTGTGGAGCGTTTTCAACACAACCACACACACACACACACACACACACACACGAAAATTTTAGATCATAATAAAACAACATAAACAATTTTTAATAAAATAAAAACTAACCTTCAATTTGCTTGCCAGCTACTCCTGCGGCGGCTGCCTGCAGTGCTGATGCCGTCAGGGGTGCTGCTGCATACCCACCAGCGGCCAATGGATTAAGTGCCGGAGCGTATGGTGATGTAAGAGCTTCAGCACCAGTCCCTAAACGGAAAAAATGCAATAAAAATAAAATTAAAATGAAAATACTCGTACAATAGAATACAATTGACACGATTTATATTTATTATTAACATTCTGTATAATCATTTAAAAAAAAAAACAAACAAACAAAATGTTGTGGGTGTTGGCAGCTTTAACAGGAGGGATAATTATGTGCAGTCAGTTATTTGGTGGAAGCAGACTTTACAAGTATTTAATAAAGGCCTTAAGGTCGAACAAAAACAGGCACAACACTTAACAACAACAACAACAACAACAACCACAACAACAATAGAAAAAAAAGAACGTACACACACACACACACACACCGGCATAAACAGTTTTGTGAACAGCAAACAAGAGACTAAAAGTTGTAACAACAACAAAAGGGACAAGGGAAAGAAATAGAAATCCACTGGGAAGTGTTAATAGTATGTGCGAGTTAAAGGGGAAACGGTTCTTTTAATTGCACATTCACTGTTAAGGCCTGTGAGTGCGGCAGTCTGTACACATGTGTGTGTGTGTGTGTGTGTGTGTGTGTAAGTGTGTGTGTTTGTGCATAATTACAAGTAGTTGTGCTGTTGTATGCTTCTTGTTTCGAATTATTTATATGAAGTTTTTTTTTCTAATTACACAAAAATACAAGTGTATAATAATTTTCCACTTTTTGTTGTTGTTTCCAGCTCATACTTTTTCCCAAATTAAAAATACACACACACACACACACACGCACGTATAAAACAGAAATAAAACAATCCAGCACATACTTAGTCAAACTTACACATCTACAGACGCACACGTGTCCGTGCATGCACGCTTGCACAATCATTCATGTCTGTGCATGAAATATGGACACACACATTCGCATAGAAATGAAACTAAAACAAAAGAAAAATAAATACACATTCATATAAAGGTAAACTTTTAATATTTTCTCTTTTATTTTTTTTTTTTTATTTTCAATTTTTAAGCATCGCTTTGGTCCTGTTTGAGTGTGAGATAGAACATTTTCAAATTTCATATTCTTTTGTGTAAAAATATGAAAACGAAAAATTGCAAGAACGTATAAAATACAACTACAGAAGAAATTATTACACAAAAGGATTCAAAATTGGTGTTCAGTTGCATAAAAGGTTGTAAATTTGTTGTTTTATTTTTGTTGTTTTGGTTTTTTGTTATTTTATTTTGCAACTCTACTCGTGGAGATTTTTTCTCTCCACTCTTCATTGTTGTTTTTAATTGAGGTGCTTGAATAAATAAAAATAAAATTCATACACTTTGTTTTCTCTCGCTTCCTTTTTTTCCCTTCGGAATACATTTTAGTAATTATGCAAAACCAAAACTTCACGTTTAGCTGCAATAAAATTTAAAGTTGTTTAAAGATATCAAATTTATAGGACTTACAAAGAAATATGTATGTTTTCTAATAAAAGCAAGAAAATTGTAAAAAAAACATGTTATATTCTCAATACGAATTGCAGTCTGCAAAATGTTTGACTGCAGTTGGCCTCTTGGAAATTTTTAGTCTGTCATTTCAGATTTTTAGAAATCTGGTTTTCACACAAAGAAGTCTGCTTTTAGGCGAATTGGCAAAAATATTGTTATTTTATTTATTAATAATTTTGAAAATTAAAGACGGACGGTTTAGCCGTTACAGGAAAACATTTTTACTTATTATCGCTTTCACATATTTTTCGCTTAACAGGTTGCGCTGCAGTTTAGTCTTTTAGTATTTATTGGCAGTCAGGCTGAGAAAATGTCTGCCTGTCGGCTAAATTGGGCCATTTTCCCTTTCATATGATATTTTCTTGCTCAAGAAACATTTCATTCAGGAACTATTTTTGCAAAATTGTTGTTTGAGTCTCCGCTCCGTATTGAAATAATTTATAAACGGATTCAAAGAATTTCGATGTTGAATATGAAAAACAAAATGTTTTCTACTTAAAAAAACCAATAATATCTGTTTGCTGTAATATGTTAAGAAAAAAAAGGTTTCTGGTAGTCCCGATCTAAGTCTTTAAACTTTTATTATTCTCGAGAATTTTTCATACTGTTTTTTTTTTTTGTTTGAATATTGGAAATCGTACTTAAGTCGTATGCCAAAATTTAGTTCTTGACCAACAACAAACAAATTTCATCTTAATCTGCCTGCACTTTTAAGATTCGGAATAGGAAACATTTTTAAGGAAACCCAAAACTTAAATTGTAGCCTGAAAATTAAATCAAAATTTTTTACAAGACAACACGTTTGCCCTGCAAACGACAAATACATTTTTTGTTGGTTTTGCAATTTAAAAACCTTTTGATAAATATTTTCGAGCAGGAAGAAAAAAATCGAAGAAAACATTCCACTTCATAACACCTGACTGTGCAGGAGTTTTACAAACAGAAATTGCTTTGACACCAACACTCTCAATTTAAAAATAAAAAACAAACAAATGAAGAAAAAACAGTCAGTGTTCGTGATTAAATAAACAAATCTTTATGGGTTTTATTGAGTCGCCCTCACCTTCACCCTCACCAAAAACAATTCACTATACAGACGCAATCTCAAACTTTAACTCTTCCAATCGAACACTAAACTACCAACTGGCGAAATAATCGCACAAAAAAATGAAATCAACAGAAAAGTTTTGTTTGCAAAATCAGAGCATATGAACCATTCATGAAAAGAAATCTCTTATACACCCACGAGTCCAATAAAAAACGCTAAAAATTTTACCACCGTTTTTCCTTTTTCCTTATTTTGTTGTTGCGATACCTGCGTTGTACCCAATAGAACGAAATTCGCTTTCGCAGTATCAAACAAAAATATTTTAAGTCAATAAGCATTTTTTTCCCCCAATTTCCACTAATAATTCAATTAATCTTTTAATTGAAACAATTAAAAGTTTCATTAAATCAATTAAATGCTTATACAATGCAATAGAAAGTTTGCTGTATAACTAATCAGGGCAGTCTGCTATTAAAAGGCAAAACTATTAAAATTTTAATGTGAATCATGCGAAATCTATGCCCGGCAAATCGATTTGGTGCCCTTAAAGTAACTGTTTTATATTTGCAGCCAAAATTTGCATTTAGTTCAGCTGAGTGGTGTAAATGTTTTTGGCGCCAGCTAAACTGCTGCCAGCCGATTTAACACAACGTTACCAAGACCCATAAATAAATTTTCAAAATGTGTTGCTGGTTAATTAAATTTCATCAAAGTCATGTCACTGCTTCGAGTGGCTACGAAACCCGTATAAATTTTGCATTTTTAAACACAAAACAACAAAAACAAAAGCGAAAACATAAAATATTGCTATAAATTTGTGCACTTTTTCCATTCGGCTTAAATCTGTCGGAGATTTGCATTGTTGTTGCCATGGTTGTTTGTTTCTAATGGCTGTTGTTTTATTTCTAATAAAAATTCAAAATCATTTTGTTATTTTCGGTGCACACAAAAAACACAAAGAAAGAACAAAAAAAGTCAAAACAAAACACTTAAATCGAAAAAGACAAAAAACTTGTGCTCGCATTGTATGAAGACCCTGTTGGTTTAATAAAAAAAAAAAAAAAAAAACTAGTCACCGCCTCCATCAGCACCGGCACACACACACACACACACACACACACACACACACACACATCGTACTTGTACTCGTACATTCCACTACAAAAGATGACAAACAAAATGTTGAAAAAAACATATTGTTGTTATTCATTTTCATGAACAAAAATCATTGTCGCTGTTGTTTTTTATGCAGAAATTTGTTTTTATTTTTCACTTTTTTTTTTTATTGTCACCATATCCTGTCGTTGTTGTTTATTGCCAAAGAATATCATTGTTTCGTTTAGCAATTTTGTCATATTTTTTCACTTTGTTTTTTCAGCTCGACAACAGAAGCAGCAGCAATAGCAGCAGAAAGGTTTTTGATTTTCATCTTTCGGAATATTTTCATTTATTACATTCCATTCATTGACTGCGTTGTTTGGTCCTTTTACATTGAAACGTAAAACAGACAGAGTAAAAAAAGAAAAATAATCGCCAGCAGCCAGCAACCAGTAAAAATTTTGATAAAAAACCAGGAAATTTTCTTTGATACTTAAAAGTTTGCAGATTATTATCCTTTATGGACGACAATACACGGTTCATTTTGTTGTTGTTGTTTGTTTTTGAAGTGATTTGTTTGAGACAAAAGGTCGAACTGTTTGATACTTTCGAAATTAAACGATCCTAAAATAAATCTTAATTTTATAAGTTGGCAATTTTTTTGCGAAAAGCTCAGCTTTAAGCTGAGTTAATAATTTGAGGTAAACAGAAATGCCCGTAAACGGTTACCATTTTGTTTGTGAACTTAAAGTTGCCTCTGAAATTATTTATTAATATATAAAATTTTTTTTTTTTGTTTTGGCTTAAACTGTTTAGAGCTGAATTCAAAGAGATATCAATCTTTATTAAAATTAAACGAAAAATATTGCTAAACAAAATACCATCAGTTTTGTTTTCCTTTTTTTTTTTTTTTTTGAATTAAGACAGAAGGAAAAACATTTTTAAACAATAAATTGGAATATTTTATTAAGTTTTTTAGCGCTAGATTTTTCTATTTGATGTGAAATATCAACAACTGAAATAAATAAATCTTTTTCTATTTAGTTTTGAAAATTTTGGCGCAAAGTTTAAGGCTGAAACAACGACATGGAGATTTTGGGAAGGCTTTGAAAGTAATTCATTAAATTAGAACTAAATCTGGGTAGTAAAAAAAATATCCCTTCGTTTAACCACAACCTTCAAGCTCTGAAGTTTCATCAAATTTTGAAAATTAAAAGCTTTCACGTTTTCAAACTGTGAAGTCTCATGTGTGTTTAATGGGGAAAATGGTAAATTCAAATGCTTAAAGCTGTAAAACTGGTCCCAATATATCGGCGACACAATTAAGGATGAGACACAAACAAAATTACATAAAATTTCTTATTGAAAATGAAATATTATTCCGCTTTAAAAATATTAGACGTCAAAATTTCGTATGAAACTTAAATCTTTTCACAAATTCAGCGCCTATTTCACGATCTCGAACTTTATCGTGCGCAAGTGTTTCGAGTGAGGAAAAGCCCTGTTTGCTTTCCAGTTTTAAGCTTCAGCTCAGAAGATCAGAAGAAAGTGTTGCTTCCTAATTCTGTGTATAAGTCGCAGATGACATTAAAAACAAGTTTTTCGCAAAATGCCAGATTTGCAGAATTTGGAATATTAACAGGCGGTATCGACAAACAGGAGTTAAACGTTATTGAAAAATAAATTGGCAAAAATTCTTAAGCCCAAAAACAGTTTATGGCAAATAATTAAACCACCTTTGCTTGGAGTCAATTACACTTTTAGTTGAATGTGGATCCAAGATTTTTGGCTCACACTTGTGACTCATGACAAATATCACATGATCAAACAAAAATTGTTAACTAAAACCACGATAATCCGAGTAATACCTAAAAAAACTTAAACAGAAATTAAATCAAATATAGAAGGAATTTTATATTTTCTTTTTAATAAAAACTTTTGTATCTTACAATAAATATTCGTTGAATCAACGAAAATTTTTGTTTGAACAAATTTGGAGGTTTTATTTTTATTTATTTCGATGACATGTTTCGATTTTCTGTATAAATATATAATTTTTTTCTGTGTATACACTGCGAAGTGTTGCTTTTTGTTAAGCTCGATGTAATGAAAAAGAAGAAGAGAAGAGGAAAGATTGTTTAGCATCAAAAGCATGCAGTTGGAAAAAGCAAAGAAAGAGCATTCCCATATTCAAAACAAAAAGTTAAAGTCTTTTCCAATCACACACTAACAAAGACACACATACACACATACACACATACATACAGGCATTCATATATACACACACACATACATACATACGAGTATTAAAACTACAAACACAACTAAATGATTAAGGGAGAGAGTAATTTGGTTAGAAAGTGGACGGACGGTTGAAATAAATATGAAATATAAAAGTTGTACTCACATAAAGCGTGATGTTGGGCGGCCGGTCCAGCAACAAAGTGAGCGGCCAGTGATGGGGGTGCAGCGGCGGCCAGTGACATTTGATGAGCAGCTGCCAGGTGGACCATATTAGCTTGATGCTGTTGCTGTTGCTGGTGCTGGTGCTGTTGTTGTTGCTGCTGTTGCTGCTGTTGCTGTTGCTGGTGATGGTGGTGATGAGCCTGGGCTGCATTAAAACTTAAAGCCTGAGAAGTGGGCACATTGTGGTGATGGCCGGCAGCTGCCTGTGTCACGTGACCGGGCTGAACGGGGCCGGAATTTAATGAGGCTAAGGTAACCAGATTTTGCATGGAAATTGGGGTGGCCAATAATCCGTTGCCAGCATTAGGGTTGTTGGTGGCAGCGGCGGCGGCGGCGGCAGCTGCAACTGCTGAGGCCGATAGTGAAGCAGCTGTGGTACTATGATCCGGTGGGAAATTTAGTCCTGATTTTTTATCCATTTTTTTTTTTATTTTTAAGTTTTTGTATGTATTTTTTAAGGAATTTTTGAATTGTGTTTTTTGATGGTTTTAGGTTTATAAATTTTTTTTATTTTTATTTTTACATGACCACACAATCAAGTCAATCATAGACATACCAAAAAATGTATTTGAACGAATATAAAAAAAAAACATAGAAGAAAACACACACCCAATTGGATTATTTACATTTACAAATAAATTAAATAAAATTGGATAGAAATAAAAAAAATAACAATAACTTAAATGTTTTCTTTTGCCTTGTTAAGAGCATTAAAAATAATGTAAATTTTTTTCTTAATCTATTTATGTAACAAAAAACCGGGCACTAAAAATTATCCTAAGAGCTTTTGCTTCTCCTAAGCTTTAATAAAAAGCTTTCTGGTCACAGGCTGCTAAATTGGTCTTGGACTTTAAAGCTGGCAAATTTCGTAGGAACATATTTTCCGGAAACTTTTAATAGCAGGTATTTTTTCAATGTACATATTTTACTCTTAATGTCATTAAATGCATAAAAGCGCTGATCTTTTGACTTAAAGCGTTACAAAGAGAGAACAAAGAGAGAGAAGAGTCTTAATAGTTTTATAAAAACAATATGTAAATTTTTTACATATTGAAACTCTAAAAAGCTCTAATTGATTTGAAATAAATTCAGTCTTTCGGTTGCGAAATGTTTAGGCGGCTCTTTTAAAGAATTTTTTTTTAAGAATTTGCTTTTAAATTCTAAGATTTTGCTATTTTAAGCCCAGAAAACTCTCAATTTCATTAATTACTAAACAAATGCTTGTAAAGTTTTTAAAATATATTTTAGATCTTTCTGTTTCTGCTTAAACTTTAAGCTTTTTTTTATTATTATTCAAGTAAACGTGAAAATATCAGAGACTTAAGGCAGTTTTAAGCCTGCATTTTAGAAACGAAATTAACTTGGGTAACGGTAAAGAGCTTTTTTTTTGAAAAAAAAGTTCAAATAAATATTCAAAAATGCTTAAAAAATATTTAAATATTTTTTTACTAAAGCTTAACATTTTGAGCTTCTTAGCTGAGTTCTATAGTTTTTATAAGCTTTAAAGCTTTTAAGTTTTCAGTTTTAAGTTTTCTCTTTGCTTAACTTTAAAGCTTAATGGTGCCTCTTTGATGATCTGCCTTATTTAGACCTGAAATATAAATGACTTTTTGTTGGAGTCTCTGGAAGGCGTTAATCGCTTAATTTGTCTTCTTTAGGCCATAAATAGTCTTATAATGAAGTCTTCTGAATAAATTGATCTTTAATAACAAAATTAGAATCAATTTTGTTTAAATCACTAGATGCTTTCTTAACATTAACAAGGAAAAAGAAAACCGTGTTTTTAAGGAAACAAATACATACATAAATACAAAACAAAATAATTATGTAAAATTAAGGACAAAAAAAAAAAAAAAAAGAGAATCCAGGCAGATGTAATTAAATTAAACACACGAAAAAATAAATACAAAAAAATATTCAACGTTTACTGGTTGTTTTATGCAAAAATAGAAAAAATGCTGTTAGACAAATTATTGGAAAATCTGTTTTCTAAATACATAAATTGATGTTTAATAATAATAATGCTGCTTGTTGTTAATTTTTTTAATTGTTTTTTTTTTAGTTTTTGGCCAAGTAGAGTTGCTTTTCAGAGAGGCACTTTAGTTCTAGAACTTAATTAGCAAATATGTATTAAACAATTAGATAAACAGATGACGATCTTATGGAGAACATATTTCGAATTGCAGTTTTTGTGTACAAGAAAAACAAAAATGTATTAAACACAAAAAAAGTTGCACGCAACTGACATAAAGTTCATTTCTTACACTGTACGAAACTTAAAGTGGTTGTCACATGCTGACACCGATTAAGAGTAACAAGATTTAATGGACACAAGTGTTTTGTTTAACCAATAGACAGTTTAGAGAATAAGCATTTCTTGCAGGTGGTTTTGGGTGACAAAGAAAACAGGCAGATTGACTAAAGAAAATGCAAATGTTTCTTATAAATGTTTGGATGTAACGATAAAATTTACGATAAATTTTTGGCAAATAAAAGAACTTTTTTCAAGTTTTTCAACAAGTTTTTTTTTTTATCGAAAAGTTTGTTAATTGTTGAAAATCGCATGTGCTTTTAACTCCACACACATGTGATTTTATGTTTTCCGGTGTATTTTTCAACTGCCGCAAACACATGCCAACAGCTGTTGTCCTTATTTCGATTGTTTTGAAATCACAAAAACAAATAAAATGTTTGTAACAGAGAGGTGAATATTTTTTTAAATTTTAAAGTGTTTGTTTTAAATAATATTTTTTAATTTATGGCAGAAATTATTACACTACAAATCGAAAAAAATAGAAAAGTGGTTTGAAAAAGTTAAAATCACAAAATTGTGTACACGAAATGCTTTTCTGGCGAATTCAAATCACTTTTGTGAAATGTGATTTTCAGAACATCACAAATTTTGGGTAGACAATTTTCAATGTTTTTTTTATTTATGGGAAAATTTTTGTCTATGAGGAAAATATTTCTTGAAGATTTTTTTTTTATTTCATTAATATTCCAATTCCTCATGCAATTTCTTACTTTTGTGCTGGTTTTAATTTATTTCTTTAAATTTTACCAGATTGAAAACACCTCGAAAAAGAGTATAAAGCAAATAATGCTTTAACCACAATTCCATCAGGTAGTTATTTTCTTTGCTAAAGCATTTTTTTCTGCTGGCCCAAAATAACTTCTTGTTTAAGAAAACCAAAGCAAAACATTCCTGCATTTAGTCTGGGAGAAGAAAATTGCAAGTTAAATTTTCTGCGGGCCCCTCACAACGTACAAGAACTTACGCAGAGCTTCAGCAGCAAACAATTTAAGCTGCTTCTTATGGGCTTTAGAAAACCAACAAAAAAAACACCAGCAAAATTAAGTGGAGAGGGAACCAAACATCGGTCCATTCCCCACCAGACTGATCATTTAAAATCTCCCTGTCAAAATACAATTAATTGCTCAGCCAAATATAGAAAGAAGCTGGAGAATGATATTGACATTTCATGGGATTTTACAGGAAACAAACTCTCGGATATACATCCCATACTAATAACCTGTAGAAAAATGCCGCAAAGGATAACACAAGCAACAAGCAACAAAAAAAAAAAAACAACTCGCCTTTGAAGTAACAAACTACAAAAGAAATATTTCGCAATCCAAACAGAAGGGGGAAAAAAATTCGAAAAAAAGCGAAACTGTTTCGCCCTAAAAGAAAAAAAAAGAGGCAAAATCAAGAGCCCACCTTTTCTTTGTTTTCAAAATGCTTTACACAAGACAAACAAACTGCCAGTTGATGTTGTTCATCAGCGTTTTGAATTGAAGGAATAAAGAAAGTTTTTCTACATCCTCCTTTCAGTCGTGGGGATAAGTACAACTTACGGGTAAAAGCCTTCAAAGGGCTAAAAAGAAAAGGAGGAGCTAAATTTGTTATTCGTATGAGTCTTTTGCTTCAGCTTAATAAGCACAAAAACTTAAGCATACATTTAGGCTACTTAAGAAAACAAAACTGATATCAGAGACAAGAGTAGATGCCAGATGACTGAAATCGTTAAATTGAAATTTAAAACTTCAAACATTTGGAGAATTTAGGAACTTTTATATTTAAAAATACTGAATGCTGGAACTCTCTCCAACAGAAAATGTAATTTACAGCCTCCTACTGACATGTCCTTACACAACTTTTTAAGGACTTAAAAGCATAGATACCATAAAGAACTATTTAATGCCTACGTACGTACGTACATACTTTCAAGTCTATGTTTTTAAAAATGCTGAGGATTTGCTTATATACGAGTATATTTCGACAGAGCAAACTCTGTCCCATTGTTGGCCGTGGTGATTGTGCGTCTGAAACGTTTTGAAATGCTTATAACTTTTAGAATCATGCCCTTTTATCTCTATTCCAAAGTTTCAAAACAAATTAATTGGTTATAAAATAGTTGACACAAAAGGCCCACAATAAGTTTTATTACCTACATGTATGTATTTTTTATTGCAGTTACCTTGACCATATACATATATTTTGCTTAATTCTTTTAAAAAATCCTACTCATTATTCGGCGAGTGTAAAGGACACCATACCCGTATGGATATCTTGGCCAGCGGCCTGTCAGCAGCCTCCGTGGCGCAATTGGCTAGCGCGTTCGGCTGTTAACCGAAAGGTTGGTGGTTCAAGCCCACCCGGGGGCGCATTCAATTTATATATATATTTTCTTAATATTTTGTTGATTAATTTTCTTAATTAATATAATTTTTCCCTAATTTGCGGAAAATTTCCGCAATGCGTTCTTTTAATATATAATTTTCAAGTAAAGGAAAACAAATTTATATATAATATATTCTGCACAGTGGGCATAACGCCTCCGTGGCGCAATTGGCTAGCGCGTTCGGCTGTTAACCGAAAGGTTGGTGGTTCGAGCCCACCCGGGGGCGACTTTTTATTCTCCAAAAAAAAAAAAAAACAGTAGAACTATAAACGGAAACTGTAACTCGCAGAAGAAGCAAATTTCTCTTAGAATAAATTCTGAAATTAAGGGTGCCTGCCAGTCACTAGATAAATGGAAGGACTAAACCTTTGCATTAGTTTCCACCATCATATATAATAATTAGTGTTGAAATATTGATGTGTCTAACCCACCCAGGGCTGAAAAATATATTTTAAAGGACGCAAAAATCCTAAAACAACTTTTAATACCAACTTTAAAAAAAAAAAAAAAAAAATTTCGCAACATTCCTTTAAAACATATCAGCAAAATTATCGTGTTGCACAGTGGGCACAAGGCCTCCGTGGCGCAATTGGCTAGCGCGTTCGGCTGTTAACCGAAAGGTTGGTGGTTCGAGCCCACCCGGGGGCGAAAAAGTTTTTTATTGATATATTTCTGGAAAAAAACTAGTTTTTAAAATTTCACGTTTAAAATTTAAATACTTAAAATCATTTTTTTTCGACGAACTTCACTTGAATTTAATACATCATTAAGTTGCTTGAAAGTGAAGCAAAATTCCACATTTTTTTGGTGAAATCATATAAAATTAACTTGAAACACTTTAATTTAAAAATATCTTAAAATTTAAAGAACGGCATCAATTTGCTGCCTCCGTGGCGCAATTGGCTAGCGCGTTCGGCTGTTAACCGAAAGGTTGGTGGTTCGAGCCCACCCGGGGGCGCACCTGTTTTTAAATTATATATAATTATAGTAACATTTCACCTCCTTTAAATTTGATTTAAAGTGATTTTATTTCCAACATTTATTTCGAAACATTTGCATTTGCTTTTCAATACTTTCACGTCAAGCGAACAGAATAATTTTATAACAGATTAATCCACTCACTTGCAGAAAGACTAATACAATTTTAATATAAGAAGAGACACAGATGATAGGAGTGATATTAGGACAAGTCACAAACAAACTTTCTTTTTGAAATGTCTTGCAAAGTATGAGGAAAACGGTTTAAGGCTTGGTGCTGTAATACTTTCAAAGGTTTCTTATTCTTTCCTCTATGATTAACAAATTTTAATGGTCAATAGGAAATTTAGAAAATATTGCTACTAAAAAGACCATGAAAAGATATTGTGAATCGGTGAAAATAAATACACCAAAATATTAATAACAATTTCCGTATTCTATTTCATTGGAATTGTCGTGCACCAACAAAGCCAAAATCACTGGTAGGGTTCGTGTCCCCGCAAAACAGACGATGACGAATAAGATGGATTTTGGTATTCCACTTGCTTTCTTGCTTCTATATTAAAATAAAGTACAGGCCACGGTGCTATACCAGAACTTATGTGCCAGAAATCAGGTCACCATCGTTTTGGATCCATAATAACAATCGAAATTTATTAATATAACAAATTAACGCCACCAAACAAGACCTCAAGTTGAAATAGAAAATGTCAAGTTACTGAAAGCAACAAAGAGAAATGAACAAGCCAGTGTCCTTCTCTTATTTATGATAATTTTTCATTATAGAAAATTACAGCTTGGCTATCCGGTTGTCAGGAAAACTTTTGGTCCTCCAAGGCCAATAAAAGAACTTAAAAACAGCTCAAAACATTTCGCCTTCCACAATCCCTTTTAGATCACTTTGCAAGCCCTCAATTTTAAAATTTATATCTGCCGTTTATCATCCCTGGCATCAGACTGCTTTTTAATATTCCGCTGTTAATCATCTTGTCATAATAAAAATTCTGATTTATCTCAATTCTAATGCGTTTTAAATTTTATTAAAGTCGCCTTCAGTATTACAGCAGCAACATTTAAACACGATGAGGAACGATGTTTAAACTAAACACTCGCTAAAACGCTGAAAAACAATGAAAATAATAATGTCTTTGGATGGGGAGTTCGAGGCAAATCCATTGGCAACTAAATTATTGAAATATTTCATATTGTTTGTCATGACAACAATAAAACATATTCTTTAACAAAAAGGAACTAATAAAACAAATAAATTGAAACGTGTTCTGGCAGACGTACAGACATATTTTGTTTGCATATTGTCTTTAGGAATAATCTGAGTAGTATAACACTGAACTCACCTTGTAGATAGTGGGCCGGTTGTAAGCCAAAGGCTTGCAGTTGCTGGAATATTTGCATTTGGGCGGCTGCAGCAGCAGCAGCCGAAGTCGGCATCATGGCTTCAGCTGTGGTCAAATAGGGTGAAGTTTGCTGATGCGCTGTACTGACGGCGGTTGACAACATGGTCGGTGTCACAGCCGACAGAGTGGCGGCAGCCGATGTTGGTATAATGGCCGCTGCTGTGGCGGCGCCCGTTACGTTTGGCAATGTTGGTGGTGGGGCGGCAATGGCAGCATGTAGAGCAGCCATGGTGGGATTTGTACGAGCAGTGGCTGCCACAGGTGTTGGACTCAAACCAGTAGCCGGGGTTGGGGGTGCTGTTAAAGTGCCAAGAACAGCCGTCTGGCCTGGAGATGTGGCCAGACTCGTGATGCCACAGAGACCCACTTGCAACTGTTGCAGTTTTTTTTGGTCCTTTTCCTTTTGGGTATCGGCAAATTTAACAACCAGCGGTGCGGAACAACCCTCCATTGTTTGGCTGTGGTGTAGAGCCTTGAAAATTAAAAAAAAAAAGAAATATATTGTGTTATATTTTTTAAACAAATTAAGTCTTCTTTTTGCCATCTAACCATCTAGCAAAACTTTGCTGCAATAGAGTCAGAACTCAAAAAGCAAAACGATTTTTTTTAAATTTATTTTCAAATATTGGCAAAATTTTTCATCTTTTAAAAATTTCTAGATAAAACCCGATATTCTGTTTTTAATTTAGCGAACAGTCTCGTGTGAAACAAATAATGCAGATGCTGAAATTGTATTCAGCTCTTGCTGTCAGGAGTTAAGAAATAGCTTCTGGCAACATCTCTCCATTGCTGGGAAATAGCATGACCAGCACTGGTTGCACAGTGGACTTTTAACAAACAGTTGATCCGTTATTATTCTATTTGTCTTTGTGTTTTAATTATAGATTTGTTTTGTAAAAAAAAAACAATATGAAAAATAAATGAAAAATATAAAAGGAAAGGAAGTGAAAGTGGAAGTGGATTTTTTGTTAAATATTCGCTGAGCGATTTTTGACTCGATATAACTCAAGTTGCCGGACAATGTTTGCAACTTGGGGCAAAGCACTTGGCTTAAGGAAACAGTACGCGAGATATTTGAATGCATTTCTAAACTTTTTAAAATTGTGGCCCTATTGCCAAAGAAGCTCGATGTGTTTCATGCGTCACAATGTTGATGCATTTTTGCTTCTTTATATTTATTAATAAATTAATGTGTGTGTTTGTGTGTGTTTTTTTCAAATCTCTTTTCACTCTTGTTACAACCGCTGTTGCTGCTGCTTTTGTTTTTGCAACAGTTTTGTTTGCCGGAAATTTGTAATTTTACTTGTTTCCTGTGCAATCTTACACAACCATTTTGTGGTTGACTATTTCCGCTGCAACCACAAATACCAAAAATGTTGCCAGCCCGGGGGCATGCAAGAGCTGCTTAGTGTCATTTTTTAAAGCTTAGCAAGTTTGGCCGGTTAAAAAATTCAATGGAGTTTTTGTCAGCGAATGTCTCTTATGTCCGTTTTATTCCACATACGAACTGGAAATGTTACTAATGATGTGTGTACAAAATGCAATTAATTTTCCAACATGTCAGTTATATATTAATTTCAACATTATTGCCATTATAGCATTCAAACTCTCCTAAGGATGTGGGTAATAATAATGAATGTTTGAAGGGATTCTGATTAAAATTGGCTGCCGGTAGCGAACGATTGCTGTAAATGTCATACAAGTTTGTGTGGGCGAAATAAGGTGAAACCTTCCCCCCACGGGACACTCACTTGTTCACTTATTAGAGTTGTTGGTTTATAAGATCGCTGCATATAATTCTATACTAATTAAGGATATTTAAAGCTTGTGTGTGGCTTTGGCCAGTCTGGTGTGGTTCCAGGATGTATCTATTACGAAGCACATATTATGTATAAAAATACATCATTTAACACTTTCCTGCCCATAAGCATTTCATTAACTTTATAAAGTTTGTATTTTTTTTGTTGGGAATTTGGACATTGGCAGATTCATAAACTTATTCTTACAGTTTGTAGTCTGCATATAGGCGTTACCTTAACATACAGCATACTTTTTGGGGTCTTTTATTTATTATCTGTTTAGTTAAATTTAATATACACAAAGTTTGTAGCCTATATTTAGGCAGTTCGTTAAAATACAGTCTACTTTCTGCAACCAAAAGAAAGTGAAAAATCCGAACGAAGTGTCGCTTAAAATTTACACCAATTCATCCCAAGATATTGTTTTTCGCTGGGCCAATTATTGTTGATTATTTAGAAAAAAAAGTTTCAATTCGTTTTATTTACTATTATGCCAGAGTTGTTGTAAATCGTAGCTAATTCCACTTGTAACAACTACGAAAACATTGAATTATTTCGAATTTAATAGATTAATGGCGAATATAATTTTCAAAAATATAAAAATATAAGATTTGGAATTTATTAGCAGTCTGCAGCTTTATTGAAACAATTTTAAATTAAAACTCCGTTCAAATACTAAAAAAAAAGAAAAATATTGCAGTTAAACGTTTAAAAGGAATTCTGCGTACGTGTGTGTTTGTGTGTGTGTCTGTGTGTGCGTGTGCGTGTGTGTTTGAATCATAAACTCTAAATGCAATGTGACTATAAAACAAATTGCTTGCAATTTGCAGCAAAATGAAACACTATAAAAACTGTGAAGAAACAAGACAAAAGGAAAAAATTCGAAAATAGTAGGCAATAAATTTTGCATACAGGCCAGAATTTTAGCACAGAAATACACACACAAACACACACAAAAACACACACATAAAGCCACTGCCAGAACATGAACTCGTCCAGAAAGGCTGCCGTACGAAAATTAAACTATAATTTTGATAACAGGGATTTAAAATTCAAAGTGTTCAAATCAAATGTGTTTGAAGTGGAAGGGACGGTAGTGTTGAGATGTTGCACTGAAGGGGGGGTTTTACGTCTGTGACGTCAGTCAGAACATAAGACGGCGCTACGAACTGAATCAAATATCGTTGGGCCCCACTAAATGCTAGAGGTAAACAAACAATTTTTAGTTGTGGGAAATTTTAAGGCCCCTTAAAAATGTTTAAAATTAAAGAACAAGAACGAAAACTCTTTCCTTTTTTATGGTTCAAAGTTTTTGGAAAAAGAAAAATTTCCAAAAATTTGCCCACATTTTCAAAGGACTTTTCAAACGATACCCGCCTGGATGGGCATGTGTTCATGGCTGGGCAAAAATTTGCATGCAATGCACACATTCACATACCAAATTGCTGTGAAAATGACTGGCGATAATCATGTACTCGTATGAGAAAATAAAATCACGTTTAACTAAACAACGTGAGCAATTTTTAGAAACTTTCTTAAATACCCATCATTAACTTCAAATCTACACAAGACATTATTTAAGAACGTTATGGTGTCTTTTTGCCGGCATTTTTCGAAATCTAAATTTAAGTTGACAACTCACTTTGATGGCACCAATCGCATGTTGTTTCGTATCGAATGTGACAAAGGCACAGCCCTTACTTTGGCCATTCTGATCCCTGAGCACGGTGCACTCCTCGATGGTGCCGTGGCCGGCAAACAATTGCCTGACATCAGCTTCATTATACTTCTTGCTCAACATGCCAACAAAAAGTTTACGTTCTGCAAATAGACAAGAAGACAAAAATAAATAAAAGTTACAAATTTCTCAACAACAAAAAAAAAAAAACAAAAAACAAAAAGACAGACAACAGCTAATGAATGCAAATCCAAAGTTTTTTCCAACCTTTATTAATCAAAAGAACTTGTAGTTAATTTAAATAAATGTTTAAGTCCGGCAGCAGCAGCAGCAGCAGCAGCAAAAGAGCTGAAACTTCTCTAACAAACAGAGCGCAGAGTTCTGGTAAAATTGCGCCTTAATGCAAGAACAACAACAACATTTATGTTTTGGGAAAATGCGTGAGAAAACTAAAAAAAAAACTAATAAGAAATTGTCTCAAATTATTTGAGAAATTCTCATTTACCTGAACGGACCAGCTTCAAGAAACTATTAATAAATATATTTTCTTTTTATTGTATAAAAACAAAAGAAATCTCAGCCGGTAAAATTTCATGCTTCAGAGTCTCTGGGACGTCAACAGTTCAAGAGTAAATTTTTTTTTTTTTTTTTTTTGCTGACAATTCACCAGCTCTTAACAAAAAACAAAATCTGTACTTGAGTTTTAGTTGGTTTTTGTTGTTGTACTATTAACAAGTTTGAATTATTTATTGAAGGGGCTAAAGCATTTCGAAAAGTTGTTACCGAAAAGGACATTCTGATAACATGACAGCTTTAAGGATGTGCTTGTCAAGACGAAGTCTTCACATCAATGCAAATCTTGAAGAAACCGGTTCTGTAGCAAAAATCATATAAATGTAGTTCTGCTCTGGAAATCACTTTACCAGAAAACAGCTGATTTCTAAAAACCAATTAAAACTACAAATATTTTTGTGCTGCTTTTGTGCTATTCGGTCCAACATTAAAACCTGCTAAGTCCACTTTAGCACTTAATTTATAACCTAAAATTTCATCTGGCAGTTTTCAGGGCAAAAAGTTGGCATTTGAAAGCACGTGATTTTCAAACTACACCAAATATTTAAGTCACTTTAAGTGAAAAACATGCAAATTTTTGGTCAAATATTCATTCGCTTTTAATACGTCCGTACGTTTTGGAACCCGCCAGCCTTTCAGTCTTCAGTCTTTTTGTGCCTCTGCAAATGCAAACAATTTATGAAGTTTTTAAAACGTGTAAAATGTTGGTGTTTTAAAGCGAATGCATTTTTCTGTACATTTGTATTTGGTAACTGGCTGTTCATTATCACGAGGGGGTGGGGGTGGGGGGGAGGAAAAAAAATATTTCTTTTAAAAAATTAACTTTGCACTGAGATACGCAAACCATCAGCGCAACGCTTAAAGTGTCCACTCAAGGTGGAAAGGGGCTAAATTTTATAATTCTCTAAATCCTAATATTGTATGTATTTTCATTTAATCACCACCCAAAGAAATAGGTTTTTTTAAATATTGTTTGGGCATAATTATTAATATGTGCCTTGTAACAATATATATGGTTGTCACAAACAGTGTATTATGGTTTTTCAAAAAAGTATCATTTGCACTGAGCCAACGTCTATGAATTCATTCAAACAGGTTTGTATTCAATACTAAAAACTCATTCGCATAGAACAATAGAATAGGTAAAATATCACAATAAACTGTTTATCTTAAACATGAATATGGTTGGTGTGGGTACCTACATGTTTCGTTATTGTACATCAACATATTGAGTACAGGGTTGAGCTTCATCTGCGAAAAATTGCCACAAACTTCTGTTTGCGTTGCATTTGTAATTCTTTAATAACTATTATATGGTAATTATGACTATAGTATGTTTAGCTGTGAGTTTTATTTCGATGTGAAGCATGATTTTAAATCATTCAGTTAATATTTTATTTACTTTTTTCCCCCTACCCCAAAAAAAACCCACTTCAACTACGCCCCTCTCGACATATTGGCTGGTTTCTTTTAATATAAATGACTAACTGACTGACGGATTACCATATCCTGCCACTGTACTATTTCTTTCTCGCTCTCTCTCTCCCTCTCTGTCTTGCGCTCGCTTTTTCTGCCTCCAATTTGTGTTCATACCACTTTATATTATACTCAGCTTTTATATGGCAGTTGTAGTGGTTGTTGTTCAAACTATTGTGCAAATGTTGTTTCATGTTGTTTATTTTTTTTCTTTTGCTGTTGTTGTTGTTATTGTTGTTGTTGCCGTTGCAGTTTTGTATGCCCATCATCTTCCACTCAGTGAACAGTAAGCAAATAGTTGCGTGTGGGGGTGAGTGCGTGTGTGTCTGTGTGTGTGTGTGTGTGTGTGTGTGTCTGCATTCGTATCGAGTTTATTTGTATATTATGAATTTTTGTTGTTGGCGGCGAAGTGCATGCAACATCTATGTACACGACTATAAAAATGTTGCAGTGAAATGAGCGTAATAAAAGTAGTATTAAAAAGTTTGTTTAACAACAATATTAACAATAATATGGCAACAAAATAAAAGCGTATACAATATCCACTGCAAACTATTCGAGCTCCACGGCACTGCCAATAACGTTAATTTAACGTTTTATACACGTACGTACAAGGGTGAAGGCTAGTGTGTGCGTGTGTGCGTGTGACTAAGAGAGGTGGAGAGAGTGAGTGTGTGCTGAAACGTTAGTGGCAAGAAAATCAAACTTTTGCTTGCACACATAAAATAAGTTTTCTACCTAAACTTGCAACATTTTATTAGCAACTTTAATTTGTGTATTTTGCTAAGCAAGGATGTGTTTGTATGTGTGTGCGTGTGTGCGTGTGTGTGTGTGTGTGTGTGTGTGTGTGTGCGTGCGACTGCCTGCGTTTCCGTTTGTTTCGCGGCACTAGTGTAGGTGTTTGCTTTGCTTTTAATGTTCACCTACAGTTACATTTGTAAGTAGTTCAGTTTCCAGGCACAATTCTCCAGTTCTACATGAGTATAAATTTTAGTTTTTTTTTATTTGCTTGATTTTTGTTGTTTGTTTGTTGGTTTGTTTGTTGGTTTGTTTTTGTTTGTTTTTGTTTAATACTAACAACAACATTGTTGAGTTTTTATGTTTTTGTTGTGTGCGGAGTTGTAATAAAACTCATAATTGTTATAATGTAGTTTTTATTAGCTATTGTTGTTATTGTTGCAACTTAAGCAAACGGAAATCATATTTATGTGTTTAACAATTAAAATATTTGCATACATCAAGGGCCTTATTTGTTCATTTACTTTTATTTTATGTACAAACGTGTATTACAAGAGCTCTTAACTGAGCCAGATATTATAAGAATTTATAGCAAATTGTGAATTAAAGATTCTTGGTTGTGTACTTGTGGCGCATAATTGTTCAGGATCTTCAGGATTTAGCCGTAAAAGCTGACAGCCTAAATATTTTTATGTGACAGCAAAATTGCATTGAGACCACATTTTCCATATAAAATTGGCATACACGTTTCTTGCCTAGACTCAAGTCCGGCCGACGAATCCAATTCATTGGGATAGCATTTTTCGCCCCTGGTTCTGACATATAAAACACATTCGCCTAACCGTGCTGCCACACTTTCGTGAAATTTCATACATTTTTTAAGCAAAGCCCAATAATACTGTAAGTAGTAAAAATAAATGGAATTTGTAGCTCAGACGTTGTCATGGGCTTTAATAATTTGGCAGCGATTTTTCCTAAAGTTGCTCGAAATTTTCATAATTTCAACGCTGCCTGATGGGACAAAGCGAGACATACTTTTCTGAAGAGCCATTTTAAAGGAGACTGAAGAAGACGTTTTCGAACCTTTAACTTTATATTCGATTGTGTTCAAAAAGACACGGAGTATTAAACGAACAACGAAAGTTCGATCATGGTTTTTATTAAGTCAGGATAAAGCAAAAATAAGTTCTGGGCAGATATTTCAAGCAAAAACTGCATTTAACAGTAAATGTTCATACAAAAATTGCTTTTTAATATAAAGGAACATTTTGCACATTTTGCAAATTTTAAAATTCGACTTAAGCTGTTATGATGAAATGATATATTTACAATATAAAAACCCAAGTTTGTTTTATAACAAACGAAAACGAAATTGGCCAGTGTGTAGTAATTCACAGCCCTGAATTAATGAATTATTTATTTCTTTTGCTTGGGTTTTTCTTTTTATGAAAAACTTAATTGATTTTATTTTAATTAGGAAAAACGGTTTAATTAAACAAAATATTACACTTAAATGCTAATTATTTTATGTGTACTTAATATCTACTCGTCGGAAAAGATTAAAAGCTTAAAACTAATGTTATTATTAAGCACTTAAATAAAAGTATTTGTTATTAAACGAGATTTATCTCAACATTAGGGCGGCTTCATTTGTGGCAAGCAAAGCAGCGGAAATATCAACTCAATTAAAATTTGCCTGTCAATTAGCGAGCAAAATTTTGTTAAACATTTTCAGCAAAAACAAATCACGCTTCTCCTCAACATATTCTAGATTTCGAATATTTTTTCCAAAATTTTTTACAAGGCCCTCAACGATTTCAGAGGTCCTAAATAAACCGCCCACAAAGGAAATTAAGTTAAGTTTTATCAAAAAAGAAAATTAAAAATATAAGTCTTAGTTTCGTTTTTAAAAATTAAAAAAATAAATGAATAGAGAGTCGGGGCAGGCTCGTGACTTGTAGCTGATTTTTAATCAAGTCCGTTCTCTCCAGAGCTTCCAATTTCCAGTCATTCTGTCTTACTCACGCTGGACTATTTTCAGACGTGCACAACTCACGCCTGGCAATCTTGCAATCTTAGACAGCTGCACATCTCTAAATTTTATTTAAATGTGGTCACACACACACACACACACACACACAGCCACACACAATATTTTGCCAACACTTGTTGTATATTGTTGATGTTATTGTTGTTGCTTTGCTAACATTTACTACTTTTTCTGTACGAAATGTTTTCAAATGTTGTCTTAATAGTTTTAGCTTTTTAAGTTGTAGATTTAAGAAGTTAAATTAGATCTTGTTAAACAAACAAATAAATTTGCATTTACTTAAGTTTTTATTTGCAAAATGTTTCAAATATTTTAATCTATCTTTTGAAGTTGTTGCTGTAGTTTTGTTGTTTTTGCCAGAGAACACAGACACGCACAAGCACAAGCATCTAAACAAAACGTTTCCTTTTCTCTAATCGCTCAAGTAATGAAAATAACCAGTAATTACATTTAGAAGCGATTATTTGATGCGTATTAGTGTGTGTGTGTGTGTGGGCGTGTCTCTTCTAATACCAGAAGCAAACATTTGCACTCGAGTACACTGAGCTGCGCTGAAGTGCTGTTAGTGTTTGAAGAGTTTTTGGTGAAAGGATTTACAGGAAGGAAGTAATCAAAATGTGTAGGAAAAAAACTCAAATAAATAAATATGAAAATTAAAGCTTTTTTAATGCGTTGCCAAAAAAAAAAAAAAAAATGGGTGAAAGGCACATTTAGAATAGCATTGGTATTACGACTAACGATTACATCAGGCTCATTTGGGGCTGATTGTTATGACTAATAGTTTGTGGTTACAGCGGAAACAGTCTCGCGATTAGTGCCAGCGTCCACCAGCAGCCAATTTGTCTCTCATACACATTTTCAAGCCCATGAAATTAATTTTATTGTTATCTGGACAATTATGGACTGGCACGAAATCATTTGTTGCATAACCTGGCCGAATCTGTACAACTGGTGGCCTGGATTGCAAAAACAGAGCTGCAACTGTTGGGTTTGATTATCCGGTTGACAGCGACAACAACTACCAGCTGTTTATGAATCAAATTATTTAAAACTTAAAACTGTTTTTCATTTGTTGCATTCTTTTCGTTTATCGCAACGTTTTCGATGCGAAATTATTTCATTCCATTAAAAATACTTTAATAAACTACATCTATCGTGTCAAAAATATGTATTTTATATATCCTGTAAAAAATTAAAGGGTGTTCCCATACCAGAACAATGGAAAAGAGCCTCAAGTATTCACTTACGTTGTGGCAATGAAAACACATTTCTTGCTAAAAATGTCGACTAATTATCTACAAGAAACTAAAGGGTGTTCCCATACACAAAACAAACACAATTTTTTTAGAAAAGAAACTTAACTTTTATGCCTGTAACGAGCACATTTTGGTGAACAACTTCAATCAATTATCTTTGGCTGTTTTGAAAGTCATAGCGCTTGCGCGGCCATCAGCAGCTTCAACCAGGGCACTCTGTTGTTTGGTCTGACAACGTTAAGACATTTGTACCAGTGCCGAGTTTTCGCTTGGACTTAAAAGGCGAGAAAGGAAGCCGGTGACACTCTCTAGACTGTTTTATGACGGAAAACTGTTTTGATTGGATGTAGCAGATGTAGAGGGCCAGTTGGCGGATAAGACACCGTTTGTTTTAAACCTTAAAATTAATAGAACTATTGTAGGCATTTTGGATTGGGAACTAAATTTTTAGTCTTAAAAAGTCCTAAATTTTCAGTCATCAAGCAAAAGTATTTGCTTTTCAGTTTCGAACTTGAAGCTTTTCTTTAGGAACTTCGTGTGGACAGCAGGCAGCGTAAATATAAATAATAATACACACATTTTAAAACTAAAAACAAGTTTTATTTCTTAATGAAATTCATATTCGGTTTGTTGCTCATTTTATAATTCTTAAACTGAATCAATAATATATGAAGAGTAAAGATTTTGTTGTTGTTTTTTTTTTTTTTTTTTGGGGGAGGGGATATAATACAAAATTAGTTTCATTTACTTTCAAAAAATCTAATTTATTTTTGTATTAAACATTTTTCCTTAAATCATTTATTTTAATTAGTTTTCAGTTATTTTAATTTTCTGCATTTTAGTTTAAGGTTTTTGTCAGGATCTTGTATCTTGGCTTAAATCTCTTTGAACAAATTCACAGGCAACAGGATTTTCCTCAATAAATAACATTTTTAATGCTTGAAAATAAAAGCAAAAATCTATCTTTTGCTTAAGTAAATTCAAACATACATACGATACATCTAAATGTTAACAAACACACACACACACACGTACACACACACGCACACACGCATGGAGATGATATAAAGAATTAAATATTGTGCAACAAATATAACAATAACATTTATTGCAAAATAATTGTTAACATTGTCAAAGTAAAATTGCAAACTTTTATCCAATTGCAAAATGGTAGGAGAACAATGAAACGTGTGCCTGCTTATAAGAGTGAGAGAGAGAGAGAGAGCGAGAGAGAGAGAGAGAGAGAGAAAGCCTTTAAAGGGGGCACAAAGTGAGAGTACAAGTAACGATAAAGGAAGTTTTCAACAACATGCTGTCATTAACAGGACGTGTGCGTGCGTGTTCGTATGTGTGTGTGTGTGTTTTAGCAATTATCTTCACACAACTTAATAATAAAATAAAATGTTGCATAAGTAACAGCAACAAAAACAAAAACCAGAACAAAAATGTGCTGATAATGATGTTGCTTTATATTTATTTAGTTTGCTATGAAATTTCATAGGAAACTTTGTCTACAGCTTAAACATACGCAGGCAACTCCAAAATAATTTCTTTACTTAACTTTAATTAGAAGAAATTTCCCGCCTACTGTCGTTCTGCTGCCAAAACGAACATTCAGTTTGCTTTTCAACGCTACACTGTCATCGAATCTGTTAGTGTGTGTGTGTGTGTGTGTGTGTGTGTGTGTGTGTGTGTGTGTGTGTGTGTGCCCCCGCAATTTAGTTTTAGTTTTTGTGATTTTTTAAAGCTTTTCATTTGCAGCTTTCTTTTCTCCTACACGAAAAAAAATTTGTTTTTCTAAAATTTTATATTTTTTTCAGTGCAATTGGCATTATTTTACTGGCGCCCTTAATTCCAGACTCCAGTCAAGTAGTCACCATATTGTCCTAGGGGTAATCTGTTTTGCTTGCAAGTCAAATTACATAATAAGGTTATGATCTGTTTAAGGTGGTGTTTCGATGGTGCGAAGGGACTTGAAAGCCCCGATACTTGAACCAAAATTCTTATCTAAAAGTATGGCCGAATCGAAGTTTCACTATAGATCATAAGTTCCTGTCGAGAACTTATTTTAAACATTTATTTATATAATATTTTCTATTTACAGTGTTTTCCTTGTCGTACAACTTTAAAAACTATTCAAGGCAATACAAAATTGACTTATTATTTACATCGTTATTTTTCTAAGTGTATTTTAACAATATGTTCTACATTTAATTAGCTCAATTTATGCAATAAAAGTTTAAATTTTTATAAAAACTGTTTCTTAGTTCTCTTTTACCTCCTTGTTTTTTGTTTTGTATTTTTTTGCCAGACGATTTCTGTCTATTTTAATGAATTTTTTTTATCTCCAACTTCTTGTACAATTTGTGTAGCAGAAGGAGTTGCAGCAGCTGCTGCACGGGTTTTACAACATGTTAAAAATATATTTTAGAGTTTTTTCTTCTTCTTCTTCTTCTTCTTCTTCTTGTGTGAGTGTGTTGTAATATGAGTATAATTGCAAAATTATGCAAATTATCATTAACCTTTATGTGCTTCCGCTGTCAGGTGGGCAAAGAGTTGCCATATTTTTGTTTGAGAATCTGCAGTCAGCGAAGGAATAAGACAAGAGTCGTGTGAACATGGCTGGCAGACTGTCGAGAGACCAGGTGGCTCCTCTTTTTGGGATTTTTTTTTTAAAGCACTTTTAGAGCTAATGAGGAATTTAATGTTATTAATTGAAAACCTGTTTGCCAGTCTACTTTTTTTATTGTAAAATTAAGGGCCAGACAACAAGATATCAATTGAACAAATTGCTGATTAATTTTTTACGTATTTCTTAATTTGCTTTCCATATTAAAGGTTCTTTGCATTTTAATTATTTATTCTTTCCCCTTAAAGTGCTTTTAGTTCGTCTTTCTCAATTAGCAAAGTAAGTTTGTGAGTTCAGAATGTTTTTAGTTGTGTAAAGAAATCAGACAAGCAACGCTTCAGTTGGGTGACATCTAACCGTTTCGCGGCCGCTTTTGGTAATGAAACGTGTGGCCACGTAACTGAAATACATGGATCAGATACTTCAAAACCGTTTTCTATTTTCCAACAATATATACAATTTTCTTGTAACGGCGTTTCAATTTTAAAATCGATTATTTGTTAGGATCTGGCAACTCGGTTTCTTGTGCTCACACTTAAGCTCACGTCCATATAATGAACATTTCAGAGCTCATTTATTTCAATGTACTGAAACAAAACTTTTTTTCTACTTGAAGATTTTGTTTCGCATTTTTTTCATCTATAATTTTCATATAAATTTTAATTGAAAGAAACTGCTTTTTATACTTTTGCAAGTTGTGTATGCAAAAGTATAATTTTCTCCGAAACTTTGGAATAAATATTTCAACTTTTAATTATTTATTGTATGTCTACAGGACACATGAAATTATTGAATAAATTTTCTTTTTTTGTTCTCTCTATTTACTGACCACTAATTTGGCTTCACGCAAGGTAAAATTAATATTAAATTATATATATATTTTTTTCTGTGAAGAAGAAAAAGATTACAAAAAGTTTTCCTTTTTATGAAAGAAGAAAAACTGTAATAGAAAGAAAATGTGTTGTAAAGAACAAAAAAAAAAAAAGAGTATTTATGAAATATGACTACTAAATATGATGTGCTTTTATTGCAGTTGAGCTGTACGACTTCGTACTAGAGAACTTTTCTCTTTCATCTTTTCAGTTTTTCTTTTTTTATATTTTTTATTTGTTTTGTTTTCTTTGCTCTAATGCACGAGTATGTGTGCAATTATATTTAATTTGTCACTTTTTATTCAGTTTTCATACTGAAACGCACCGAAATGCCAACTTGAACGTATGACGTTGTTATAAAAAATTTGTCATAACATTCCTTAACGCCCATTAGCGTTTAAAACTTTGTATGTTTTAAAACAGAACGAACGCTACAGTCGGCAGGCGAGGCTTAGCAGGTTGTTGGTGATCGAGTCGAGTTCCAAGTAAATATTAATACAATTTTTGTTCAAAAAGTTATTCTTTCTCCAATAAATATTTTTGCTGATACAAAAACAAACAAAAGTTAAGAATCTTATATTTTATGTTTGTTTGCCAAAATGAAGAACATTGTACTGGGATCAGCTATTTTTGTGGCACTACAGTTTTCTTTCTTGTCTGCCTGGAAAAAATGTTCGTTCCTTCTTTCAAGGGGGGCAAATTCAAAGCATTTATTAAGTGATTCTGCAGACTCCGTTGCTGATTTTATTTTCTATATAAATAATGAAGTTCGTTTCTTGATCGTTTTTAATGTTGTTCTGATTCATTTCCACTTGCCATTTAGGATTCAACCAAAACTAAAAGTTTTGCTGAAAAGTTTGAATTTCCTTATGACTCAGAACTTTTCTATTTCCTTCCTCCTTCCAAGCTAATCTATTTAGCCTAGAAGGTGCTGTGATCTGGCTTACAATATACATACAATCCACAACAAATCATCAATTCAGGATGCCGGAATATTTTAAAAATATTTGTATCGTAATTAAAAAATTCCGAGAAAAACTTATTTATTATTACGGACCAAAATTAGCGAATACAATTCGAGCCTTGTTTGATTTTGGCTTCCAGGGCGTTTCTGCTGCCGTAAGTCATTGTTCAGTGCTCCAAGTGTTTGTTATGCCCATGACTGAGGAACCCTTAACTAAGTTTTCCGTCATGTGACTTTTTAAGCTGTACATTTTTTTATTCCATTTTTATTCCACATAATTCCTGTTTTTTTTCTGTATTTTTTATAAAATAATATTTTTTATTGCTACAAACTACTATTTCAAATGTTTGCGTTTTGCTCACAAATTACCGCATTGTGAATATGTTCAAAGTTACAAGGTGTACGAGGGTAAGGTGGGAAATCCAAAAGCTGAACTGAGCCAAAAAAAATATGTTTTTTGTTTTGCAACCAAACCTGCAAAGCATTAAACTTAAAACAAAATACAATAATTGAAATTTTAATTTAAAGACTTCTTAAAACCTGCTGACAGGCCGCCGTGCGTGAAAGTCTCTGTTTCATCAGCTGTCACGTATGCTACGAGTATAAATGGCGAAATAGCAAATGCTTTCGATGTTCTTGCTATAAACCTACAGTGGGGACTATATTCTGCTTGTCTCCGAACCCGGTGTCAGGTGTTCCGGATCAGTGAGACCCACATATTTTATTATGCTGGAATTTGTGCTTTTAAGCTGGTGACTTTGCTAAGTTTTGGAGATATTAAGTTGTGCTGAGTCCTACATGCAATAAGTTAATGTTAAAATAAGATATGCGAAGAGTTAAAAGAGTTAAATCAGACCCATAACCACCACCGCCAATTTTTAATTAGCGATTAAGTTAAAATTATACAGAGATGAAAGATTCTGCTAAATTTGTTCGTCATGTGACTTTTTAAGTCATACATTTCTTTAAATGTTCTACAAAATAATTTTGCGAATGAAATCATGACATTATATTTTGTTCAATCTTACAAACACTAGTCGCTTTTATTCTTAAACATTTAATAAAAATGTCTGGAAGAAGGGGATCGGTTTGACGCATCCCGCCATCTCGGTAACAAATTTCCTTCAGTGTAGACTTAAAATGCACTGTAAGACAAACTTCATTCTCTTTCTAATGTTCTTAATACTTAAATACGACAATACGCCAGCGTTCTTGGCTTTAAGTCTTTTCGCTTAATTAAATGTTATTTTAAAAATATTATTATAATTCTAGTCTTTTGCCAAAAAATCTATTTTACAGTTACCCGGCCAGGGGCAGCTGAATTTTCTTAAATTTGAGCTCTTATTTTAAAAATATTATGGCAAATGTTATTGAAAATGTTTGCCAATGATGCCAATATTTTCGCCGCAACCAAATTTCTGCCCTCGCATCCTCAAAAGCGTGTCAATCTACTCGTTTGTGTGCAGAAGCCTGTAAGTTTTTCCTTTATGTTTGCCTTTTAATTCTGTCTATTTTCTCTACAGTTGCTATTTTTCTTTTCTCTTATTTCCTTTGAAAAATTAAAATGTTTATTATTCCTTGTTGTAAGACACACACACACACACACACACACACACACATATATATATATATATATATATATATATATATATATTTATATATGCATGTATGTATGTAAATTGTTGTTGTTGCTGTTGTCTTTCCTTCATTCCTATTCCCAGACCCATTATTACAGGATAATTTCGTTTTGAATGCTGCTTCTCTAATTCATGTACTCATTCATGATGGTTTTCTCTGTGTGTATGACCGTGTGGGGGCTGGTTTTTTTTGTTTGTTGTTGGATTTTTTTTCTCCAACAAAAAAATAAAACTCTACTAATAACTTGTGTAATATGCTTTTGTTATTTTTTATTTAAATATTATAATAAGCAATTCAGCGCGGGGACTGACGCTTTACACAGCCCCAACAACATGTCAAATTAAAATAATTTTGGTTGAATAAATAAACAATTTGTGGTTAATTGTTGTGGTCCATTTATGGTTGGAAGCAGAAAATTTGTCATTTTGTTAAAACCTCAAGAAACTAAACAAATTTACAATTTATTGGCCAACATCAGAATTAATTCCCCATCGGCGACCACTTAAAGAATATTAAAAATAAAATCTATTTTTTTTTAAATTATGTGCTGCCTTTTTAGAAAGGACTTTTCCGTTTTAGTCATACGTGTAAGTGCTTTTCCCTAAAACAGAAAATATTTTCATATATTTCTACAGCCAAATTCGACAGAGAAAAACTATTGAAAATAATTATGGGCATAAAATTTAAAAAATAATTTCAAAACAGTTTCAATTCAAATATTTTCTGAAATTTTTCACTAAAATGCCTTTCAAATACATGTTATTTTTTAAAAACATCTATAATTCTTATAAACTAAATACATTGTTCACACTGTATTGAGTAAAAGTTAAAAACAACACGAAAGCATGTAGATTTTTCAAACATATGAAAGTTCTTTCAAATCATCACGTGAGTGATGATCATGGAAATAAAATGTATTAAATTTAATTTGGTGTTTTTTTTTTTTCGCTGAGTGATACAAAATTTGCTTCAATTAAATTTAATCTTTTGAACATAAAATATCAATTTTCCTGCGCTCAGCAAATAGTTATAACAATAACGAGAAAGCATTATTGAACAATAAAATAATTATGAAAACGTATTTTGAAATTCACATTAAATATTAAATATGTGCAGGTGTATATATAAAGCCAATAAGCGCGGGGGAGGGGTCAGCGGAGGGGGCAGGATGTGCTCCATTTTCAGTGTGGAAAAAATATAGAATCGCCATCAGATTAAAATCAATAAGAATATGTTTTTGCCATTGAAAATTCATTAAAAGCTAATTTTCCTTTAACGATTTCGATTAAATAAAGTCCATAATGACAACAAGGACAGCGAAGAAACATTATATGAAAAAACGGACTAAGTCGTTTTTGGTTTTGAGTCATGCAAATGAATTGATTGAAATTCAAGAGTTGGAAACAAATGAGCCGACACTCTGCAGTAACTTAAAAATTGTTTTTTTAATCTGAAGTGGCAACATTGTTTCTTTTACTGGTCTCTTTAAATTTGTAGCACCGCAAATGTTTGTGTTTCTTTAAAACAAAACGATTCTTTCAATAATATTTAAAGTTAAATAAACTTAAATGTTACAGACCATTTTAAGGACAGAGATAAAAAATTTGATTTTAAAGAAATGTCGAGATAAGCAGAATTTAAAAAAAACGCAATACTTTTCCCTGAAATGTTCATCCTACAGGTTATTTCTTTCTCTGTTGAATAAATGGATGGGTCAATAAGCAAAATTGTCGACTTTAAAACGTTACTAATCCACATAAGAACCAAAAGCCTGCTGAATGGTATGGACTTGATGCCATTTATTGGTGAGAATGATGTTACGGGTTGATGGTCACCAGTTGCAGAGATTTTTCTGTTTTTGGGCCGTCCAACATGTTACAACATGTTCGTCTAAGGGCCAGCAATTAAACTTTTTGTTAATATCGCAACATATCCAGCAACCAGCCGTCCTTTTTTCCTTAATTTTTTAAACAAATTGTTGAACCTGCTTTAAAAATATGAACTTAAGTTTAAGTTTTTTTGAAGTTTAAACTCAATTTCTAAGTGAATGGAGGGCATCCTTTTGTTATTTCTTCTGCTAAAGGACTCAAAAAATTGCTTCAAACGGCGCCAATTTCATAAAACATATTGACCACGTCTCTGCCACTGTCAAGAGGCCAAAAATATTAAAACTGCACGTAGCCTATGTTTAAAGATAATATTTTCTTCTTTTTGTTGCTGACTACGTTTTGAATATACAAATTTTTTCGGCTCTTCGTTTTGACAAAATGAAACAAAACACAAAACAAAAAATTGCACCATTTAAAGTGGCCAGAGGAAGTAAAAGCGTTGCAGCAAATAGCAAAGTTTTTCTTTTCGAACTACAACAAGAAATCGTTATTCATATGGTAGAAAGTGATTTGTGTCTAGTCTAGCACAGCTGGAAATCGAATAGAGTTTAATATGTAGATGCTGCTAGATTGATGAATTAAATGCATACAAATCGTCCGTATTAATTTAAGACTTCAGTTTAATTCAGCCAACGCCATTTGTACCTAAAAAATTTTAAACATCAACATTTTAGTTTCTTTAATTCATTTAGTTTCTTTAATTGCAAACTGTCAAATCTGGCATAAGTCTTCATTAGAGCTGTTCCCTTGAGAATTTCTATTCTTCAACTGTCACCTTAATAAATCCACTTCTTATCTTTTTATTTTTCTAATTTTCTAATCTTATAATTTTAAACTCCTATAAAAGTAATTTTTATTATTATAATTGTAGGCATTTTTTTTAAATTGCTTTTATTTACCCTCAAACTCTTATACTATTATACATTTCTCTTATATTTTTTCTAGTACATCTTTAAAACTCGTATAGCTTTAATGTAGTTTTTCTTAATCTGGCTCTTGTACTCATATTTTTTTACTTCTTGTCTTGGCTTTAATTTGCCAGTATTTTTGATCAACTGATGGCTAAATCTGGCCACTTTACTGTCAAACGAGCGTGCCAAATGTCATGAAAGGCTAAAATGTTAAAAATAACAAAAACACAAAAAAGAAAAATTATCAATAGGGCAAACGAACAATTTTGTTGCAAACAGCCACGTCCGATAACATTTATATAGTTTTTTCATCACTTTGTCAAAAAACGTTTTTAAAAGTTTCTTTTTTTTTGTTGTTGTTGCTTTAAACATTTCGATAGTCAAGTGTTGATATTGGAACAGACATGCGGACTATCAAGCTGGAGATGATGCAGTCTTAAGGCATTCCAGGAAATTCGACAGAAATTTCTGTTCTTCACAGTTTCTGCTTAAGGTGTTTTTTTTTCTTTCTTTTAGCAAAAAAAGAAACTCGAAAATGAAGTTGTTGAGCGTTTTGTTTCGAAATTTATAACTGACAGATATTGGATGCTAAGTTGGGGGTCTTGATAACTACTACTCGGAAGCCCTAGTGTTGCCTGATAGTAAGCAACTCTTGGACGAGCAACAACAGCTCACTTGGGAAGCCAGGAACGCATTCTCTACTATACGATTATATTGCAGCGTATTGCCGCTTCGTTGCGGTCTTGATAACTACTACTCGGAAGCCCTAGTGTTGCCTGAGAGTAAGCAACTTTTGGAGCAGCAACAACAACTCACTTGGGAAACCAGGAACGCATTCTCTACTTTACGATTATATTGCAGCGTATTGCCGCTTCGTTGCGGTCTTGATAACTACTACTCGGAAGCCCTAGTGTTGCCTGAGAGTAAGCAACTTTTGGAGGAGCAACAACAGCTCACTTGGGAAACCAGGAACGCATTCTCTACTATACGATTATATTGCAGCGTATTGCCGCTTCGTTGCGGTCTTGATAACTACTACTCGGAAGCCCTAGTGTTGCCTGAGAGTAAGCAACTTTTGGAGCAGCAACAACAACTCACTTGGGAAACCAGGAACGCATTCTCTACTTTACGATTATATTGCAGCGTATTGCCGCTTCGTTGCGGTCTTGATAACTACTACTCGGAAGCCCTAGTGTTGCCTGAGAGTAAGCAACTTTTGGAGGAGCAACAACAGCTCACTTGGGAAACCAGGTACGCATTCTCTACTATACGATTATATTGCAGCGTATTGCCGCTTCGTTGCGGTCTTGATAACTACTACTCGGAAGCCCTAGTGTTGCCTGAGAGTAAGCAACTTTTGGAGGAGCAACAACAACTCACTTGGGAAACCAGGAACGCATTCTCTACTATACGATTATATTGCAGCGTATTGCCGCTTCGTTGCGGTCTTGATAACTACTACTCGGAAGCCCTAGTGTTGCCTGAGAGTAAGCAACTTTTGGAGGAGCAACAACAGCTCACTTGGGAAACCAGGAACGCATTCTCTACTATACGATTATATTGCAGCGTATTGCCGCTTCGTTGCGGTCTTGATAACTACTACTCGGAAGCCCTAGTGTTGCCTGAGAGTAAGCAACTTTTGGAGGAGCAACAACAGCTCACTTGGGAAACCAGGTACGCATTCTCTACTAAACGATTATATTGCAGCGTATTGCCGCTTCGTTGCGGCTCCTTACGCAACCGTTCTGATTTGCCAGCGGATCACAAATAAAGTATAAGAAGTTTCAAGGAAAAACCCCTTTAAAGTTTTCTTCGGCCCGGCATCTTGCCAAACTGATAAGCAAACTATGAAAATGAATTTCCTGGATGTGCTTCAATTATTTCTTTATTCAACAATGAACAAACATTTTTTCTTGTAAACGTTCGTGTACAAATCATTTTTATTATTTGTGTTTTTTTTTCTTTTCTTTTCATTTTCGTATTTAAAATGATATTCTTCTGTGCTGCTCTGCTCTTGTTCATTATTTTATTCAATAGAAATTCTAAAGACGATGGTTTTCAGCAGCAGCGGAGACAATAGGGAGAAGAACGGCTTTACAGCAACAATTTCTGGCTGCATGCAATTATGTTGAGTCCTAATAGTGGAAGTACATTTTATTTTTGCTCTTCAATTTGTTCGGAACGACAGACAATAATTTGCTGCATTGTATTAATTCCGAAAGGGTCTTCGCTAAGAGAAAATAATGAATGTTTTTTAAAAGGAAGTTGTTGAATAAAGAAGTTAAAAGATGTGGGGCAGATGCCCACGAAAGAGCTGCTCTAATAGGTCAACGTATTCTCAAACAAAATATTTATAAGGCCGAAAGAGCAAAAATGTCGCTAATAAGAAAACGCAGACAAAAATTGTGCCTTTTTTTTAGAATTTTAATAAATTTGTTTTATTAAAAAAAAAAAAACTCCTCTGAAAACTGCCCAGCTATTGTGAATTCGAAAATCGAATCAGTGCCAATTTACACATCGCAATTTGTTGCATGCAGTTGTCAGTGGAACAGCTATAGACTGTGGCTGGATTGGACACCAATTAATGGGTATTTCAGTTGTACCTGAGGGCTTTTGTGGCCGTTTTCTTATATCTTCTATAATCCTAAAGCCTGCTTCACTTCCACGCCGCGTTGCCAAATGTGCAGATTTATCTGCATTTTGTTGTTTTTCGAAGCATTGAACAGTTTTGAAGTTTTTTGTTTTAAAAATCAATTTTTTACGAAAATTTGTCAGATTTTGCAGTTTTTCGCCCATTTTAATTTTAATAAATTCTCTACTGTCAGCTTTTATATTTCTGAAGTCTCCCCGGATAATTGATTTGCCCTCTTAAATGTTCCGAAGAAAATCAACAAAAACTAATGGAACGATACCCGCTTAATTGCGTCCCTTTTAATAATGCTGCTCAATTAAAAGAGTTTTGTTTTTAATTGAGTCAATGGATCAATTAAAGGAGCATCGGGTAAATGATTTTCCGTTTAAGAGCTCCAAAAACCTTGCCTGTTCGGAAACTCAATTGGGGTGGTGAGGTAATGTTTTTACTACATCCGGTTTTTTCTTGAGTCCAATTTTATGGTTCGAAATATAAATCATAAAGTACTTTCCTTTTAAGCTGGTTTTCTTTGTTCTTATATATCTACATATTTATGTATGTATATGTACAGGTATGTATAAAATAAAATTTAGCTTCAATCAGACTTTATTTATGTGCAGTTTTTTCAGTTGAAAAGCAGATTTTGTTAAAAGAAATATGGCAACGCTGCTACCATGTTCTGGTTTTTCAGACACTTTCAAACGTTATACCATAAGACGCTCCTACTCATACACATTTAATATGCCTCTTATAGGCTTGTAGCCGTGAACGTAAATAACTCTTTTTCGCTTCATTTTTTGGATTAAGCATTTTTGGTATTGCGGAAATCAAAATTAGAAATATATTGCAGAGATGTAGCTCCCTGAGCACTTAAAAAGCTCTATAAAATAACAGTCATACCCAAAAATATAAGAGATTATAATATAAGAGATTATTTGTCTCGTGAAAACCAAATGAGAAGCGAGAATAGAATTTTGTTTTGATTCTTTATTTAGAACTATACACCTATTATTTTTCTTAGTGTAATAAATTCATTTAAACATTTAATATAAATAAATATGTGTTTTCTCAGTTTTTAATTTCTCATTAAAGCCCTCAAATAATCATCCAAGCAAATGGCAACCTTCGAGCGCGGCTAAAAAATACTTTAAAATTATAATTTAATAAAATAATTGTAAAGAATATTATTAAAAACACATTTGTTTGTTTTTTTCATTTTGCATAAAAATTGTTTCCAGAAAATACGAGTACATCGCTGTATGCAAAAAAGAAATTCTTTTACAGATGGAGGCACTTGAAACACCACTCGAACAAAAAAATTTGGGTCACAAGCACACTTTCGTTCATACTTTTAAATGTATTCTATAGGTCTATATAAACAGTGGGGGGCAAAAGTGATTAAGAACTACATCATTTTAATATGTCGTTTCTTGATTTTGCGTATTATTTTTACAAGCTAAATGGGATTGGTTTTATACAGCATATTCTGTTTTACTGTGTCCTCTTTGAAGTGATACAATAGTTTTGGCCAAGGACTTTTCTTCGAAAGCCTCTTATTTTCCACAAGAACTTTTCTTTTTATTATTTTTTATTATGCAAAACCGATGGTGATTATGAATTTGCGTCGTATTTAGTAGGTGTGTTTCACCCACAACTTTGGAATTTGTGGGCAGATTTTTAAAATTAGGCCTTCTGCTTAAGGAAGTTTGCAGGAGTTCGCCTTAAAGATTTTTGCATCCAGCAAAAATTTAGTAACTGAAAAGTTGTTTTTTAGTTCTGAACTGGGCCACTCGAGTAGCAGTTTTTGAAATCTTACAAACAAGAATCACGAGGAATTGACTACTTCAGGGTTTTCTGCAGCTTTTCACGGACGTCTGCGCTATTTTCGGCCAATTTGGCATTTCTTTGAGTCTTGGCTTATGGTAAAGTCTGGCGGTCGTCTCGAATTTGTCCACCAACCGCTGGACAGGCGACAAATACTTGTTTCAAGAATAAAGTTGAATCATTTGGATCGTGTAACTTTGGCCCCAGTAACTGAATAATAAACAACAGGTTAGAGAGAGGTCACCAAAACAAAATGGCGTTCTAAGGCCGCCAACATTTCTTTCTGTTTCTTTTTATCTCTTACAAAAACATATTAAATTAAAAATACTTGTACACAAACAAATGATCACTCTGTTATTTGAATTTCAAATGTCTTTGCCACATCCTTACACGGAGCGAAACATTTTTAAGTCTTTGACGTAAACTTATTCCTAAATACGATTAAAAATAATATATTGCCGATTTTTAGGCGCTTTGCTATGAATTATCAAAATAGCAAAATATATGTAAACGCTCGATTTTCTTTGTCACTTTTGCAGCGCACGTTTCTTTTCTTTTCAAAATACAATAATATATATACGAAAAAAATATGTTTCAAGAAACAGTGAAACAGTGAAAGTGAAAGAAATAATTAAAAAAAATAATAATATTATAATTATTCTTTTTTAATGCAATTTCATACACAAATACAAAAACACTTGTGTTCGTTTGTCGATTTGCGTATGGAAAAATCACAAGTGTTTGAGCAAAATTTTAACAAGTGGCTGTTCAAAGAAGCTGGAACGAAAATCTAAAAACGCAAGGAAATTGAAAAGAAAACCAGCCCTCGAAATTTCAATTAATATGTAATCGTAATTAAAGTCAAATATAATTCTGGGTTATTAATAATTTTTCGTGTAATAACAACAAGAATGTGTGGCCTTAAAGGTTTCGCTGTGTTGGCGAAATGAAACTGTTTGATTCGTTACCAACATGTGTTTTGGCCTGTCAAAAATTGTTGGCATTTCTATTACGTTGATTATTTTATAACAAACTTCGAAATCCATTTCACTGGTTACAGGAAACGTTACATTGTTTCAAGTTGAAACGTTGATTTGCTTTTCTGTTTTTTGTTTTCTGCATCATCAAAATATCATTTTCCATGACTGACTGCCCACACCACTTGCCGTTTGGTGTTTCACATCTTAATGTGTGCTCACGTACGGGTTTGTTGTTGCAGCGGGTGGCGGGCGGGACAGCAAGTCAACCACAACAATGTTTGTCTTTAAATGGCTGAATAAGATTAATATATGCAAAACGTACGTACTACTGGCTTATTCAGTTTCTGAGCAGAATAAATAAAATGTTAACGTAACACATTACGTCACGCAAGATCATGTCACCAGCACAAGACATCAGCAGCAAACAAAACTGTCACGTCACAGAGTTGTCTTGAACAAGAACAACAAAAGCAACAAGCCAAAAAAAAAAATAAGAAAAGGAAGCAGAGAGCAGAAAGCCCAAAGTAAGCAACAAAATGTTGCATATCAAATAGGCAACAAACACTTACAAAGTGTAAGAATTACTCTCTCAAACAATTACAGACAGTGAAAACTGAAATGAGTGACAAGACAGTTAGACAGACGCACACACACACATGCACACTTTTAAATATATAGAGCCAAAAGATGCTGCAGGAAAAGCAAGAATAGTTTTTTTTTCTATATCACTTCAAAAAAAGCAAAATAACATCAAATAATTTTTAAGTTTTTCCAGAGTAATTTCAATTTCTGACAATCCTTAAACCGGTTTCTTCTTATTTCTTCCAAAAAATCTGCTTCTTTGAAAAATACTTCTTTGAATAGTGTTTTTCTGAAAATGTAGTGTTTTTAAGGTACTTGTTTGAAAATTAAACTTTTTTTTTATTTAATGGCATTTTATTCAAAACCAAGAGTTTTAAAAAGTATTTTTCAAAAGAGAGTCTTTTGGAGGCATTTAAAAAGTGCTTGAATGAGACTTTGTCTTAAAGATTTTATTTAAATTTCAGTTTCTTTAATTCAGTTTTTACGTACTAATTTTAAGAAATTATTTTTTTTTTTAAATTAAAGTTCTTTTTAAAGGCATTTCTCTTAAAGGTACCGTTTTATAAATAATTTTTCTTAAAACAAACTATTTTAAGAAATTGCTTTTAGGATGTTCTTCTTAAAAAGATTCTCGCTTAAAAGACACATGTTTTAAAGGCCCCTTTTTTAGGTATTTTCATGTATTTTTTAAGAGTAGTTTTTTTGAAAAAATACATTATAAAAAAGGAATTTTGTAACTGTTACGTTTTTAAAGGACATTTATATAAAAGCAACTTTTTTAATTTACTAAATTTTTAAATTGTTTTAAAAAAAATAATTTTTAAAAAAAAAATTTTTATAAGAGGTACTTTTTGAAGTACTCTTTTATAAGGTACTTTTTAAAAAGCTACTTAGTTGTACAATTTTACAAACAATTTTTAAAAAAATAATTTTTTTTTTTAAAAATATTTTTTTCAAAGAATTTATTTTAAAAATTATATTTTTAAGTTCAGTTTTGGAAATATTTTTTCTGGTTTTTTTTTCGTTTTTTGCTTACAAAATTTTTTAAAGACATTTTCATAGAATTGGATGTTTTGAATGCATCTTTCTTAAATGTATCCCGTTTTGAAATTTACATAAATAAAAACGGAAGCAACAACAAACCAAATTGGATGCAAAACAGAAAAGAAAATTACAGACAAACAGTCACATGCAAGTACACAGTAGTCATGTGTATGTAGTATATCCGACAAAGTTGCTATATAAGAAACGACAGCAACAGCAACAACAACAGCAACAACAACCAATAATGCGACTTACAACTACGAACGATTTAAAATTCTGAATGTGTGCAATTTCGAAGAAAACTTTTTGTTTAGCTCAGGAAATGTCAAAAACTCAAACATGCAACAAGACATAATTAATGCATGTAACGGTAAAACTGTGCGGGCCCTTAAATGTCATGCCATTCCTAAAGCGCATTCATAAGACAGACAATTTGTTGTTAATATATTTTTGTTAATTTGGGTCAAAAGACTGAGCAATTTCAAACACTTGTGGCGTCACGCCGAAAACAAACTTTTTCAATCGAAATCGTTAAACAAATATAAGCAGATTCCGTTAAATAGAAGGAAGAATTTAAGCTGAAAAACTCCTTTAGAAATAATTTTGGAATAAGTAACTGAACTTTTTGTATTTTGAAAATTTAGCCACTAGTTAATTCTCAATGTAATCCTGTTCAGTGGTGCCTTTAGCTACGGCCTCTTCCCTCTATACTTGTTCTTATGCCGACCTACTCACAGGCCATAAATTGCATCTTAAGAAAAGGCCATTTTTAAATTAAAATTAAGCAGTTTTCATGGAATATAACTTTTTAAGTCCAAACTTTTTTTTCTTATCTGAGCATATTTGTTGTTACATTTTTACCACTGGGTAAACGTTTCTTTTTTCCCAACTACATTTGCATGAGTACTATTAGCAAATATCATTTGTTGCAGCACAGAAAAGATGAGGAGGTAAAACTTTGTATTTGGCACGGTTGGATCTTCGATCACGTACAGACCTTCATCAAAGATTTTATTTTTGACAGAAAGAAAACGTTTAGTTGGAGAGTTTTCTTGTCGCTTGTCGCTTTTCTCTTTTTCTATTTAAGTTTTCACTCACAAATTCCAGTTTGTGTGTTTGTGTTTTCGGTGCAGAAAAAAAAATCTCATAATTTTGGGGAAAATATTCTACTTTAAAGTGGCTGCTGCTTCTCGTTAGAAAAGTGGTTGCGTTTTACAAGTGAAACATTTCGAAGTTTTTATTTCAGTTCTTAAGTAGTTTTTGTTTATTTAAGTCACTGTTTTTGCCAACCTAGAAGTTACTGTTTGGAAATAGTGTACAAGTTTGTGTTATAAGACTGAGTTTTAAATGGCTTCTTCGGTATTATTGATTATTGTTTCGATTAAGGCAGCTTCTCGATCTACTCGATCTTTGGAGCGGTCACATCAGCGATCAGTGAATAGAGCTGTTTTGCTAGCGAACGAGCGAGTTGAATTCAATGGTTCTGCGAAGTGAACGAAGTGAGCGCATTTCATTCAGAAGCTCAATCGTCTGATTTCTTTTGTATTCGTTCGTGTTTTTTTCTGTCACATTCGTTTGTTGCAGTCGGCTTTTTCTGTGCTAATAACAACAATTGGAATAGGAGATTGAACGAAGAAATCAGTGCTGGTAACTGAACGAATAATACCGGCCACTAAAACGAACGACTCGGCACAGTTTCAATCGTCAATCAAATTCTGAATTTGTTTAATCATGTTGGCGGTGTCCTAATCTTACGGTTGCTCTTAATAATACTGGCTTCGTCTAGAAGGATTGGATTTTGGAGTATTTTTAATTTTTGCGCGTTTTCGTAATCGATTTTGTTCGACTTATAATCACCCATTTTTCGAAAAAATGTATATAAAAAAGACTATAAAAATTCCAAAATTTGCTGCACATTAAAAGGACTTGCTTACGAAACACACTTCAATATCCCTGAAACGTCTTTAAAGGCGACTTCAATTCTCGAAAAGCCCAACACTTTTTATGTTTTTTTCGAACAGTCTTGTCTGTTGCATTCTTATTGCGCACTTGATTTTAGTAAATTCTTGAACAAACAGTTTAAGTTCATTTAACTTTATGAATTCGAAAAAAAACCATCATCATATGATTTATTTAAGTATTTTTTTTTATTCCAAATTCTGTAGGCAAACAAATAACCCCATTTAAATAACTCACATTTATTTACGAGTATTTTGGCCAACGAAAATCGTTAAATGAACTTTTTTGTTCAGACGTTGTGATTAATTTTAGTGGGCCCGTGTTAATTAAATGAATAAACACACTTTTGTTGTTTTCCGAACACATCGAGCGGCGTTCCGAATAAACAAAACCCAACTTGTGTTGGATAGAGTCTGATTTGAAAAAAAAATTAAATTTAATTTTACAGTCAAGTGTTAAACAAAATATTGTTAAGAAAACAAAACAAAACAACGAAAATAGTTTCGAAATTTCGTTTATGAAATAGTTCGTCATTAAAATTGTATAATATTTGAAAGAGACAACAAATCGAAAAGTTTTAAAAGGGATCGAGAAAGTTTGCTGCGAATATGATTGCAAGTTTAAATTATGCCAGACGATTTTCTTGCAAAAATTTCGCGATTTGCAAAACACATCATTCCCCGTACAGGCTGGCAGTTCAGTTCAATAGTTGTGAATGATGTAAGCAGAGATCCTTGTTAACCTTTGCCCTTTGCAAGTGGTTTTATTTGAAAGTGTTAATAGAATAATTAGAGAATGTCTCCGTACAATACAGGTTTGTTTTTTGTTTTTTTTTTTGTTCATCATACAGGTTCCAATAGGCTCCCACAAGTATCGCCTCAAATTGAAGTGAAAGCAACCGGTCGTTGCTGATCTTTAACGTTGATATTTGGGGCAGAACAAATTTTAGTCATCTCTCTCTCTCTGTCTATAACGACAGCTGACTTCCAACTTTACCTTTTTTTTTTTTGCAAATTGAGTTGAGGAAAAATATTCAGAGATCGCTAATCAAAAACACCTCAAAATGTTGTTAAAACAACTGAACTATTTTTCGGAATAAACAAACTGAACACACAAAATTTGCCTGCAGCTCAATTCGCTTAAGGATTTCGCTTTGAATAGAGCCAAACTTCTATAAAACAAATCGCTTAAAATCGTACGAACTTCGCAACTATTTTGTCAACTTTAAGTGTCATGTTAATTTTTTATGGCCTAATAAAAGCCATATTTTGCAACAATTTCTAGCTAAAAATTTATGCCGTCTTGGCCGTTTACTTTAAATCTTCCAAAAACTATAAAAATTAAATTAAAAACTTAAAGGTTTCCGTTAAGTGCTTAATAAGCTTTAGAAATTATTAAAAATATTTTATTTTCTGTTAAATGAAGTTTAGGGTCGATGAATACGTTTCCATTAATTTATTAGATACTTCACGAGCTAAAGTTTTTTCTTATATCGTATGATGAATGTATGGGTGTGTATGTGTGTGCTGTGTATGCGGATGCATACAAGCCCTCGTCAAGCCTTTGCCTGAGTGTGTGTGTGTGTGTGTTGTGTATGTATTTTATTTGAACAACTTTTAATTTGTAGTTGAGTGACTCTCTGGCTCTGGGGTTCTTAAATTGAAAATACATTTTACCAATTTGTATTTGAATTTGTAGCTGATTTTCCTGCAACTTGTAGTTGTTGTTGTTTTTGCTAATTTTATGAACTTTGTCATTTTACATTATGGCCTCCATTGACAACTAAGCATTTTGCTATAACTTAGGGGCGCTCAGTGCTGCCAGACCTTAAAAAGATTGTTTTGCTGCGCTGTTTTTAACTAAGAAAATATAGTTTTTAAGGTTTGTACTCGTAAAAGAAACAGATTCTTTTCGTAGGTATGAGAATAAATAGCAAGTCATCGACATACAACAGTCGAAAATGTCCAAAACTGCTAATTAAAAACATATAACAAATATTTTTATAAAAAAATATATTTATTCACGAATACACTTATAATGATATATCTGAAATAATGGGTGATATTTTTTATTTTCTTATTTGAAAATTTAGTCCTGAATGGATATTTTGCTGTAACTATTGCCGTCATTTTATGCTATTGCCAACATTTCGTAAACACTGAAATTTATATTTCAAATTAATTAATTTATGAATTAAAATCAATTTCAAATTCCGTTCATTCTTCGCGAAGAGTGATTTGTTGGCTGGAAATAAAAATTTCCTTAGCAAAACGTCTGGCAGCGCTGGCGGAGTTGTTTGTTTCTTTCGTTCTTTGCATTATTTTCGATTATTATTTTCTCCTATAGGTGTATGTAACGCTGTGTTGGAAACTTTTCCATTTTTTGCCATTTTGTTTTGTCATTTAGACTGGTGGAAAAAAGCAAAGCTCTAAAAAAAAAATTTGTTTCAACGTGCTGGTTTTATTGGCTGTACGGCGAGTATCTGTTTTGGGTTTTAAGCTCGTGCAAAATTTTTATATTTGAATACAATTTATAAACACTTTAACAAGTAAAACAGAATTGAACAAACCCCTTATAGAGGGGGGCCGCCAATAAAAAAAAAATAAAAAGTTAAAAATAATTAACTATGATAAAAAGTTCAAGGAAAAGGTATAATAAATGTCGCCGATAACGCTAATTTTATGTCGAAACCAGCAAGAATATTCTATAGGAAAATTATCGATAACAAATTCTTTTCAAACAAAATTTATTGATAACAAAATTTTAGGCGGAAAAAACTGCTCAATGACAAGAACTTTTTTTTAAGAAATTTTCGACAAAAAAAATTAATTTTCCATAAAATATTTTTTCGCTTAATTTAACTTAATTTATCAATAGTACAAAAATAATATATATACGAGTATATGTATGTACAAAAATCAAACAAAATATTTGTGGCCAAAAACACTTTCCCATAGAAATTTGGAGAAAATTAATTTTCAATACAAAACGATGGTTTTTAATGCAAATTTTTGGTAAATCTGAAATTTTTTATCGGAAAATTTATTGATGGAAATAATTTTCGGCAAGGACTTAACCGTTAATAAAAATATATGTATGTAGATGTATATGCTATAGAAAATCGATCAATACCATATATTTCCTATAAAAAATTAATTTTCTATCGAAACTTTGTCGATAAGAAAACTTTTCAAAACGAAAATCAGTCGATAACAAATATTTTCCAACGACAGTTTATGGATAACAAAAACTTTTTATGGCCAATTCACCGATGGCAATATTTTTCCAGCGACAATTTGGCGAAGGAAAGTTTTTTCCGCAAAAAAAAATCTGTTCAAAGCAAAACTTGTTTGCTTTCGAGAACTTACGGGCAGAAATTCTCTTTTCCTTTAAAAAAATTGTCGTTAGAATATATATTTATAAAACTTCCCGCTGATGAGTTATTACTCACATTTACCATCCCTGCTAATGCAAGTCAATAAGCATAAGCAAGTCAAATAATATACAGTAAAACAGAATCAAAAATTGTCTATTTGCATTTTTATAATGTGCCAAAGCAGTCTGCGGACGTGCGGCATGTACAAATGCATATACATACATATAAACACACATACACGTGCATGCACATGCATGTCGAAAAGCTACCATATACTGTTATTAATTGTGTATTGTGTTGGTATTCTATGAACAATTTGTTCCCAAAAGAATGAAATTAAATTTTGTCGCGACAATAAAACATACGGAATATTGTTCATATGTGCTCGTATGTACTCGTATTATCAATTGCTTTGTTTCGTGCTCTTTTTGTTTGTGTTTTTTTGTTTTGTACTCGACCAAAAAACAGAACAACAGCCGAAACAGCGCACCTACAAAACAAATAAAAGCGGATACAACACTACATGTTTACAACAACAACGAAATGGATGTGGATCTATGTTTGGATTGTACGTATGTATGTATGTATGTATTTATGTACTCGTATCTAGTACATACGATTGTAAAAGTTTAATTTACATGTTAAAGTCTTACTAAGTCGTAAGTTAACGCGCCTCATACACACACCTGAACACCAGTTCAGTACAGTTTAGCGTGAAACCAGCTCTAAACTTATGCTCTGGCGCTCTTAGAAAATATTTCAGTTCTCTTATACTACGAATAGTGTATTTTGTTCGGTATTTTTTTACTTTCTGTATATGGAAATATAAGATGAAAGAAAATACTTATTATTCCTTTTCTTAAAATATGAAGCAATTTTTGTAAGAAAACAAGTCACATCTAATGACGACATTCCTTTAAGACAAATAAACTTATTGGCTATAAAAATACATACACACTAATATCTATATATATATATATATATATATAATATATTGAAGGATACACTACTGGCCTTGTTAGCAGTGCTACTGAGTCACTAAATACATCCTTTACAAAGTTCACTAGTCCTAAAGGACTACTGACTAGATACTTCACACTAGACACTCACTGGCACATTTTTGAACAGTTTTGTACAAACATGTAGTCGCAAGTGGTAGGGACGATGATGGCAGGCGGCAGTAAAAGAAAACGGCAGCGTCGTGCATATATAGAGAAGAGGCTGGACTAACCACGTCACCCATAATGTCAATAAAAGTTATGACTCCGGTTTCCTTCAGTTTGTATATTTTATATATGCTTCGTTCCATGGTAACGAATGTAACGATCGCATACGCGACAATAAAGAAGAAAATATTTTGCCAGCCATTTTTAATTTAAATTAAAATTTATCTTAAAGTCAAAAGCGGGCAGATTTTATAATCAAAGAAAATTACAAAAAAATTGCTCTTAAGTGTGACAGAAGAATGGACCCGAATGCTATTCAGTGAAACCCAATTCAACTAATTGCTTTCAAAGAAGTGTTTTGCCAGCTTTTAACTTAAAGGTTTATAATAATATTAAATTATTAAATAAATTACTAAATTGTCAAATTTGTTTTGTCATTTAGTTAAAGTTTCATGGAGGTTAGGGGAACGCCCTACGCCTACATATATTTTTCTCAAAGCAGTATGATCGCAAACTGTGCTGGTATTATTAACAATTATACGAGGGTAGTTAGCAAATTTTTACCACAACTATGTATAATAAAAATATGCAGTCACGTATAATTCCAGCAGCCAGAATTCTCTCAATCAAACAAGATTTTAACTCGATTTCTGCTTCTATCATGATTTACCCGTTTTTTTTTAGGAAACGCATAAAACAGAGAAGCTGCGTTTCCTCACTCTACTGATATATTTAAAATTTGTTAAAACTATTTTGCGGGCTGACAAACAGTTTTACTTCGTTCAGCCAAAACTTTAAGTTGGAATAATTTTTGCTTCACTCATAACAAAGTGGCCAACACGTGTGTGTCCGTGTGTCTGTGGGGCCGTGTGCCTGTCAATGCACCGACAAAAGTGTGCGTTTTGTTAAGTTGTTAGTTATTGTGTTTTCATTATACAACAAACTCTCACGTAACAACGTGAAATAGTTACTGCTGCAGTTGGTACTAATTACCTGGAACTAAATATGGGGCTGGATTCGGTGCTGGTTGCCAATATGTTGGTGTTATTGAAGGATAGAGTTGTTGTTGCTGTTGCTGTTGTTGATTATGCTGGTGATGATTATGATGCTCTCGCTGTTGCTGATTTTGTGAATGCTGTTGTTGTTGCTGTTGCTGTTGCGGATGCTGATTCAGATTCTGATTCTGATTCTGATGATGATGTTGAGGGTGGCCATTTGTGGTCAGACTTATGGGCGGTGAGGTGGGTGTGGTTGATGATTTGTTTGTCGTTTGCATTGCGGTAATTGGCGATACAATTGTTAGTGCCATGGACGATGTTGTTTTTGTTGCTGTTGTTAGCTTCTGCTCTGTTGGCATTATTGAATTTAAAGAATTCAAGGGGGAAAGTTTTTTTATGGCTGGACTTAATTCTGTTGAGCTTCTTGTTGGATTTTTGGTACTATTGTTGTTGTTATTATTGTTGCTGTTATTGCAGTTAGAGCTGCTAATGCTATTATTATTATTATTGTTATTATTTTTACTGTTGCTGGTGCTATTTTTGTTGTTGTTGTTGTTGCATATACTATTGAATTCGTTAACATTTCCGTTTCCGTTATATTGCGTTATATTATTGCCGTTATGATTGTGTGGGTGCATCGAAGCTGGTCCATTGTTTTTATTACTATTGTTGTTGCTGTTGCTGTTGCTATTATTGCAATTATTTGCATTATTTGCTAAACACATTGTTGTTGCACTAAATTCACTTGACGCCATCGAACCATCCAGCAGATAACGATTTTTCATTATTTTTATTTCCAAGTTTTTCTCACTAGTTTTTTTCAACTTTTTCGTTTCTATTTCCTTCTCTGGTTTTTTTTTTTCTAATATTTTATTTTATTTCAAAAAAAAAAAAAATATATAATTTCTATTATGGTTTAATTTTGCTGGCAAATTTATAACATTTACTTATTAAAATTCATTAAATTTTATTTGTTTCTGCTGATAAATTTGTCCACTTTGTGTATTTTGTTTCACTATCTGGTAATTTGTAAAATTTGGTTCGTAATTATCACTTTCTAAAATTAGATATTTGATTTGCTTTGTTACATATTTCTTTACAAAATATAATTCTAAATTTTCATTTAAATATTTAAAAATCACCCAGCAAAAGTTTAAAAAAAAAGTTTATTTGTTTCTGAATGCAAAAATTGTTATAAAGTTTTTATTTTTGATAGACAAAAAAATACTAAAATTGCCAAATTTTTTGGAAATCATATATTTAATATGCAATTTATTAAAATATTATTAATATTATGGAAGTGCGTTGAAAAATTTGTGAGAATTGTTTAATTTTAAGGCAAACAAAATAGTCCTTTAGGCCCACAAAACTTGTATGCTGGACTGGAGATAAAATTTATTTGTTTATTCATTAATTCTCATTCATTTCCCGCTAAATATTTATATGAGTATTTTCAACATTTAATTAACGATTAGTTAAATCACAGTTGTTTTTTTTTTAATATTGTATAATAGTGTAAAATAATAACATCTGAATGTTTTTTTTGTCTACAAAATTTATCTCGCATTTCAAATAAATTATTCGAATAGTGTTTCCTTTTGTTCTGTGTTTTGTGATTCCCTGCACTTTTCAATCATTAAAATTTCCATGAAAACCTGATGTTTTTATGTGTTTTCGTGTTGATGTAATTTTATTATTTGTTGATTTTTAAACAGTTTTTTTCTGTTCTATACACAGAGTCAAATTTCAGTTATGAGTTACTAATAAATACATAAAAGAAACTTGAAATGGCCAAATTTTTTATTTTCTTTTTTTGTGAAATTTAGAATAGAAATTATTTAACAAAGATGTTTTAGAAATGAAAAAATTATATCTGTTTTACAAATAAATCGCACAAAATAAAAATGAGAAGTGAATCATCATTTAGTGTCCTATTTTCTTTTAGCCGCTTTGAGGTTTTTTAGTTGACTGTCGAGAATTGCAAGTTACCTTTTAACTATAACAAATAAGAGTAATAAGTAACAATTTAAATAAGTAAATCAATTAAGAGGCCGAAAGAAATCAGAGCTTAAAATCAGAGAGATCAAAAAAAGAACATCACAAACTTTGCAACAAATAAGTTTTTTAAAAATTTCAAGGGTATTTCATGAAACACTCGCTATTTTTAAATTCAACGCTTGAAACTTTAACATCCTGCAAATTTTCCCCCAATCAAATTTCTTTGCATTTAAGGCATAAATCAGGCAAAACTGGTCAACATTTCATATGACCTGTCAAATCGAATGTAAAGAATGCCGCATATAGCCTCCGCTATGTTGCATGCAACACCAACAACACATGATTTTGTCATCCACAGCTCGTACTAAACACAAAAATAAAATTGACCCGACCATCGGCGTTCTCAAAGAAATGTGGCTCAAAGATGCTGCCATCCCAGACTTCCCACCGAACCGGAGTTCAGTGTGATTTGGTGTCAGTCTAAAGTCAACATTTTGGTTTATTGAACAATCAGCCGGGGCGAGCACAAGTCTTTGTCTGTTAGTTTTTTTGGGCTACTGAACTTTGTCTTATTGAGATATGAAAAGGGCGGAAGTCTTGTGAGCATTAGAAATCTTTCAGGTCTGATATTCCCAGGCTCTCTTTTCTCTACATCTTACGGGGATTCCTACACTCAGAGGTAATATTTTCTCCGAAACTACTGTTGGTGCGTGGTCTGGGGACTCACATGCAACCACTAGCGTGCAAAACTTCTGCTCGATAAAACGACTAAGTTAAGGATTCTGAACTTCATTCGAACAGAACGACTGTTTTGGGTGAACCAACTTTATAATTTATCGAAAGCTGCGGAGAGTGAAATGACAGTGAATTCAACCTCCACCATACGACCGTCCTCAACTGTCAAAGTTCGGAAGTTCCTGTTTGTGCAAAATTCTCCAGTGGAAGCAAAATAATGTTGCCTTCCAAAACACGACAGTACATTTAAAAAAAAAAAAACAAAATTTATTTCGGTAGAAATATATTTATATACGTGAATATGAATATGAATGTGTATCGTAAATAGTTTTTGCCGTTTCCATAAATATCAATCCTCCTATTTTATGGCGGCTATTGACTGATTGACGACTGTTGAGTGCAAATTGAAATGTGTCAAAATTTTAATTTTTTCTTTGTTTTTTCCCCAATAACATTAAGCAATTTTTTTTCCTTAACCGCACTGACCATCCGCGAGTAGTTGTGTCCGTCGGTGTCTCACAGTTTGTCAAATTAAATTTGCTAAACATGTGTAAATAAGTGAATTTGTCTAGTTGTCTGTTAGTCGGTGCCATTCACTTGTTTGTTGTTTCAACAAATGCTATTTATCTTTGTATTTAGGTTTTCTTCAGTTCTTTGTTTTTTTTTCTTTTTGTAGAAATGCTTTTAAGCCTAAATTTTTTTTTATAAAAAAGTATTTTTTTCTATGTTGCTTTTGGGAGAAAATACAAATAAAGCATCTAAATCCATTTGACGCGGAAGACTTCAAAAATTTATTTTAATAAATTCGTATTTTAGAAAGACAAATAATTTGTTTTGAAAAAGAAAATGAGATTTAATCAATTTTTGAAGAAAACCCTGTTGGGGCAAAGTAATAGAAAACATTTGAAATAGTTCGAATAAAAAAAAAATACTTCTTGGCAAAACACAAAAGGTTGATTTCTATATAGATTGTGAACATCTATATATAGATGGTGAGCAAAAGCAATGGCCAATGTGATGTAATCTGAGGGTGGACCAACTCCACTGAGACTACAACTGGTAAACTTGCCAACGGCTGACCACCACCAGAACGTTCGTTTCAGCCCAGTTAGACACCTTAACCTGTGACCCACACCAGGATGAAAGCAGTTCGGTGAATCGTTGATTCTCGTTTTGCCAATTGAACGTTGATGAAGTTTTCGGCAGGACCTGCATAGCGGAAGTCATATGCGGCATTCGTCCCTCAGAGGACGACTTGCACTCTTTATCGCAAAAAGCGGAGTGGCCAAAGAAGGCCGATCTTTATGCAGAAAGATTTAATATCGCTGAATCACTAAATAATATGTTTCCTCTAAAGGAATTTTGTCAATTTGCTTAAAGAACGAAAACAGTCAGATTTTTCAACAAAGAAATTAATGTATTAATTAATTTATTGTCGAACAAAACGAATTTTGCTGAGCCAAAGACAGTTTCCTAGCATTTCCTTAAACAGACGTCATACTCGTATATATGAAAAGCAGACAAGAAGTTTATTGATTTATTGAAATTTGTTTCTGCACTGAAGGCCTGTCGAACGATTTCTCCCTCCAATCGAAAATTGTACTGTTTAAATTTTGGCTCTGGAACAGTCATACAATAGTTTTTGTACATATTTCTGTTTTTTATGATTCATTTTGTTTTCAATATTCAAATAAATAAATCTCATGCTCACATATTTTACACTTAAATCAAACAGCAAAATAACGAGAAAACTATTTTCAAAATGTCATAAAGTTTAATAGATTTTTAGTCAACAGAACAACAACAACAGAATATGCTCGATGACAGCAGGGTAAACAGCGTTTTTTTTTCTAAGGATTCGTAGATATTAAACTGCGTACGTGTGACTGTGTGTATGTGAGTATTTATGTGTATAAAAGTTTATTAAATAAAAACTTTATGCACTGGAGCGTTGAATAAATAAATTTTATGAATTAAAAAAATAAAAAAAATACAGTCAATAAAATGCTAAAGTTGGATTGATGGTTTTTTTTTGCATGAACTTCATGACAGGTTAGAAGTTCCAGAAAAGCTTTTAGAGTTTATTTATTGTTATAGTATTTTGTGGAAAATAAATTTGGCAGAAAATTAATAAAATTGCCAACAAAATACATAAAATGTTTTAAACATTTGAAATAACTTTTCTTTTAATTCATCACAAGTGTTTGCCGCCAACATGGGAATTGTAGGTGACTAGAGAACTTGTCAAATATTAAAGATGTTTTTTCAGCAACTTTCAGACTAGTCGGTCTTAATTGTCCATAGGACTCGCTTAAGGCTTCACTGCAAAACAACCCTCCAAAATATTGAAAAATGTTTTTCTAACCACTCCTGGCAAAAATCAAATACGCTGATTTTTCGGCCAACTTTCGGCAACGATTTAACGTTAAATTTAATAAATAAAAATATTAAAAATATTTTGCCGCAACTGTTTTGTTGTTATTTTCTTGGATATTTCACACATTTGCAACATCGCAAAAGGAAAAACTAGAAAATCGCTGTAAACAAAATACTTTTCCCATTTTATTTATTTGAACCAACATTATTATTATTTAAAATTTTATTTATTTCGATTTACTAGAGCATAACAGCATTTTGCATGTGTGTGTGTGTGTGTGTGTGTGTAATAAAGCAAACAAACACACACACACATGCATACACATTAAAGTAACCCTTTTTTCGCATTTAACAGATTTATGAACAACGACAACAACAACAAAAACAACAACTCTTATGCAAAACTTTTAAGCGTAATACCCATATAAAAATGATTTTATAATGAACTTGTTGACATCAAAAAGTGTGATGATTTCATCATATTTGAAAACTGCAGCACTACAACTCTAATGTAAAAATTTAAACAAAAATTAAGTCAGACATTTGAATGGCTGCTAAATAAAACGCGAGTGCCCATTTGATAAGAAAAAGAAACCCAAAACAACGACTACGTAAGTCAAGAGACTAAAGGGTACTGGTAAGTTGCGTGGTTGTGACGTAAATCGAGTAAAGGAGCAAAAATTTCAAGAATTATATGTCTTGTAGTCTCAAGTATAGCAAAAAAAAAAATTACTAAAATTTAGTACAACTTGTTTGCTTGTCACAAAAAAAACACCTTAAAAATAAGAAAACGATTTGTAGGAAGTTTCTTTTCGTTTATCAAATTTGTATTCGTGACTGCGAGCTCAGAAATAAATTTCATGCTGTAAACTTTATAATTGTTAATTATGGTTGCGATTAAATTTATTTTGTTATTCAAATACCGAAAAAAAAATTTGTTTTTTAAATTATGAAACGAATGAGAATTACAAAGAATTATGTTTTAACAAACATTTCTACAGGAGTTGTTAGAAAAAGAAACGTATAAAAACCAGTCAGGCTTGTTACTGGTATTTAAAAAATATATAGATGTATTTGACACATTTATGTTTAAAATTACAAAATATAGACAGCTGGAAAAAAACCAAAGGCTGTGGTTTTTAAGTTTTGTTTATTTTATGCATTTTATCTTCAATATTTAACTATAACGAATGAGTTTAGTACCAATTTTAAGCTTCCTAATATAAATTTGTTCAGCACAAAACGTTTAAATTTTGTTTTCGTCTTTTATATCACATTTCACTATCAGCTGATTTGTTTTTTTTTTGTTGTTGGTCAAAAGTCTCTTGTTCATCCCCTTTATATTGTATCCAAAAGCTGTACAAAAATATTATTCGCGAAGTGTCGTTTCGCTTAGCGTTATTTTTCGGACAAAAGCAGAGCGGCTGCGCACCCACAATAAACTCTTTTTGCTTACGTTTCCGATAACCGTTTGGTACAGTTTTGCCCCGAAACATTCAGATGTGACATTGTTTAGAATTGTCATGGCTTATTGAGGTCATTTTTGTAACAGCTCCCTCAACTTATATGTTTTCTTTATTGATGAATACAAACATCTGTTTTATACAAAACACTTCTGCTTTTAATTGTTGGGTTATTTCAAACCCTGTATCGCTTTCATAATATTTATGAAAGACAATTTCAAAGTTTTCATTAGAAATATGTTGAAGAAACCAATAACAATTTAAACAGGTGGTTTTTTATATTCGTTTTGTCAGAGAACAAAGTGTCTCAGTGTTGCATTAATAAAAGATACACACAGAGAAAACCTTGGATGTTCATTAACTCCTGTAAAGTTATTTCTACAGCCTTTTAATGTATGAAAATGTTGCCAGAAACAACGCAAAATCCTCGTTTTAGACTCTTTTGAAAAACATCATGACAAGATTGCCCTACTTTTTTTTTCTAAGCAAAACTTTTTTGTCAATGAAATAATGATTTTTTTTTTTTAAATCTTTGTCTGAATTTTTCATAAAGGAATTTTGTTGAAACAACAGAAATTGTTGGCGTAAAACATTGTCGATTGTTTCCTTAAATATTTCTAATGAAACTTATAGAAACTGTGTAATGACCAACTTGTCTGAAAGGGATTTTAATATAAGTTTTCTGGCGCTTTGGATGGTGTTAACTTTTTAACGTATTTCTTATAAAAAGCGAGAAAAAAAATCACATGGCAACGGCACACAAATGGAATGCAATACATGTCAATGTTGAAATCTGATTACTGCAGGACAAGAGATGGGTTTCTTGTTCTCCGTAACAAACATAAAAAAAATCTTTAGAACAGTGATGACAGTGAGTATTAAATACTGCTTTCGTAGTAAGAATCGTTTTAAATATAACAGCCAAACATGTGGGGTGTTGTTAAACTGAAGTGCCCCTTTGCTGGACAATTTGAATAAGAATAAAGCACTCCCAGGTGCGGCTGGCTGTCAGTCTACTTGATCAGCTTATTAATTTGTTAAGCACCGTACGTTTTGCAAACTATTGTAGTAAAATGATTTTCGGCTATTTATGTGCTGCTTTTACATCTGGAGCATGCATTTGCATGTCCGAAATGTCTGTCTGTGCTGCACATGGAATTAGACCATTGAGGGAATCGTAGGAATATTTAATTAATGGCCTTGGTTGGCCTTATTATATTAATGTTTGTTATACTCAAATTACTTTAAATTGGTTGTCCCTTTCAAGATCATGTTATCATCACACATTTATGCCAACTCCCAACTCTGATTTCTCTCATGGCGTTTGTTTATTAAAAAATTTGCAAATTTAAGCTTTTTTTTTTTTGTTAAATTCAAGGTAAAAGTAAATGTGTGACACGAAAAGTAAAAAAATAGCTTCACGAGTACGAGTAAGGAAAAAAGAAAAAAGAGCAGCTGAAATAGAACCAGACATATATAAAGTTTAGCGCTAACATTGCAGTATTATGTAAAAGAAAATGGCTACACTGCAAAAAAAACAATCAACCATATTTAAGCAAATTGTGTTAATTATTTGTTCTTATTAAAAAACACAAGCACGCGAATATTAATTAATTAAAAGAAAATTAATTCTTTCCAAAAAGAAAAGGTCTTGCAACGTTTTTTTTTTCTTCTTACGTATTTTAAATAAATTAATAAGCAATTCTCTATTAAATAAAAAGAACAAAAGGTTTTCATCCGTTTTGTTTAACGTTATGACATTTTTTTATATAAAACTTTCATTATAATTTAGATTAAATTTATTTAATTAGATACTAAAATTCAGTTGATATTTTAAAATTGTTGACTGTTTGAAATTGTATTATAAAAATTATTGAGATCGTTTGATGCGGCTAAAACTTTCTTTAAGATATATATATTTTACGTTGTTCTGTTTTGATTTGTCTCTTCAATAAACCAAGACCATAAATGATAAGATTTTATTATATATAAATTTTTATCCATTATTCGAAAATTAATTTTATTTTCTTACTATTTTGAATAACGTTTCTATACTTTGTCGGCAACATTATTTCATCAACATTTCTTATAAACATGTTGCTAAGGTTGAATTTTTTATTTGTTTGTTTTTTTCGTTTTTAAAGTAAAACACAAACTAGTCATTATTTATTTATTTCTGAATTCGAAACACGATATTCATTGAATAGACAGTGAGTTCCTTAATTCTATTTAAATGAATACATATTTTGCTTTAGAATTTACAAACATCGCAAAGTTTCTTATTCTATTAGATCCCTTTTTAGGAAACTTTTTCTTTGAGTGTTCGCTGGGTGCTTGTGTTTCACGTCTTTTTTTTTCGAAGGTAACGGTTCCAAATATATTAACAAATATTTGTATTCGTCAAGCGTGAATTAAATGAATTTCAAGTAAGAAATTAAGAAATCAAGAGAAAAAAACTGAACCGCTAAAGTTTTGAAGTTAAAGCTTTCTTATTTATAGCACAAGGTTCACTTAACACATAAATCTGTGCTCGGTTTGGATATCATCCAAATCAATATTTTTAACTCGATTTTAATTCAATTGTGTAAATATTTAATATTTTCACGATTTTGAATTCTCACTTTTGTACTTTTGCGAAACAAATTCTTTGCAATTTTCGCTGTCACTCAATTTTATTTGGTATTTAAGTTTTGCTTATTTATTTATATATATATTTTTTTTGTGATGAAATAAATTTTACCAAAATATATAATTTATTTTACAACTTTTTACACACATCAACGATTTGAGGATTACAAATTATAACTTTTAAGTTGTCACTCGCCACTCAAATTTTCCGTCTTCCCGATTTTGGTTTCACCAACTTTAAGCTTAAAGCCGTGACTTAAGTACAATTTAAATTTAATAACGTTATTGAGAACAAAATTAGAGTTTAAACGTTTAAACGGAAAATATATTAAACAAACGATTGATTGCAATCGTTCATGCAACTGAAGAGAAACTAAACAAATAAAGAAAAGAAATTAAACGACGAACAACAAACGATCGACAGACAACAAGTGACGATTTCAATTTCAGGTAATAACTAGCAGATACAAAATAAATTTTTGTATCTAATACCCTCCGCCTTCCAAATTCAGTACTTCATTTAAAAAAAAAAAAAAAACATAATAAATATTTACTCGTACATAAAACAACAACAGCAACAACAACAACAACAACAACAATAGCAACAAAAACAATACTGGCAAACGACAGAAAATTATAATAAGAAAAAAAAAAAAAGCCGAAACCCCAAACCGTACGGAGATACATATTTATGTACATTTGCTTAAAACGAGAGCCAGTGCACAGCGGCGGAGCGGGCCATGACAACCGAACCGAATGTGAGAATGAGCTTTACACGTTTTTTGCTGTTTTGGCATTATTTTTTACTGTCGTTTTAGATGTTTTTCCAATGTATTCTCTAACACCGTTTCCCCGCCAAAAGGGATTACAAGAATATTAATTTATTTCAGAGCGGCGGAGAAGCAAAAACATTCGAATTTAAGAAGGTTTTGCTGCAAAGCTCAATACATATGTTACAAAAAAGCCAGTTTCAAGTTCGTTTTCTATAACTTTTGCAAAAGTTATTTTTCAGTAAATCGTTGTGGGATGTCGGAAACGAACTTTTTGCTCTTGAAATTTCCATAAAAAAAGTTAATTTCTCCTGTTATGATAGATTGAACATGTACACTGAAAGAAATAGCTAAACGTTTAGTGCAACATATTTTGTGCTACACCATAAACATTTTTGTGGCTTTTAATTTAAATTTTCTGAAAGCCAGGAAATTTTTATTATATATAAAGAAACTTGTTTTTCGACTACATAAATCCGGCGCAACAACTCTGGAGCCAAGTTTTTCTTTTCACTTAAAACTTTTTCTCCGCCGAAATTTATCTGCAAATTGCAGTTGCAGCATGAGGATAATGTTGCCTAAATATAGGCTACATTTTTTTCTCAGAACATAAAATGTCATAAATAATTAATCGATTTGTTATTCGATTAAAAGAATTTTATTAAAAATTTCATAGCATAATGTTTTTTGAATTTGGTTTTAAGTTTGTTTAATTATCCGAATTAAATATTCGATTAATTAATCGAATATATAATCGAATAATTTCTCCCATATTTAAGTGAATTGACATATATAAAAGATTGGATGAAAGTTTGAATAATTGCACTAAATTGATTGACTAGACTGAAATTCGTTAAGTGTTTCGATTAATTTTTGTTTAGGAAATTTTCATAAACTTTCGATAATATCGGATGAAATGTATGAATTCTGTGCATAAAAGGACTTCATCACACTCTTACATTCAAGAATCAAAAGTACACACAGCAACAAAATCAAATCTTTCGCTCAAAACAATTTGAGAGTTTTAACTTTATTTCCACTAAATTAAAGACAACTTGCGCTTTCATTAATCACTCTGTGTAAATGGTGTAAAATTTTAATTATTGCTGTTTTAGGTTTTTTTTTTTGTGAAATAAAAGAAAAACAAACAAAAAGTTTAAATGAATTAAATGAAAAAGTATTGAGTTATTTTGTCTCCCATTTTTTTTTTGCCTTCTTTCCATTTTTTTTTTTTGTTGACGAATGACATACTGAAAAAGCACTTGTTCAACAAAATGTGACGTTTGACTAAAACTTTTGTTGTTGTTGTTCTGGTTCAATACCAAAATTTATTCAAAAGCCATTCGTAGACACTCGTACTATTTACAAGAATTGTGTAAAATTTTCAAATAAACTAAAACGAGCATTTAGAATTCTAAACGATAAGTTGGTTAATGAAGATCATGATGACGCCGTTCATCATTATCGTTTACAAACGTCTAAGTGGCAAATAGATGATTTTTAGGCTTTTAAGTTTTCTGCTTCCTTGTTGTTGTTGTTGTATTTTAACAAATGTTTGTGTTTGAAGAAAATAAACTTTAACAAAATTGTTTGATATTTAAATTTTCAGGCAAATTTTATTTTAATATTCACGGTGAAAAGTGACTTTGACAGCCATCATTTGAATCAGTTTTTGGGCTCAAATTTTTGTCTTTGTTGTGGCAATTTGGTGAATTTTTAGTTTTCAAAAGAGCGCACTGTGGTCAAAAGAGCGCACTTGGCTCCAGCTTCACCACTTCTTTTTTTGTTTAAGCAAAAGCTGAACATTTTCTGGTCATAAGTATTTGATCCTGCATTAAAACTCGGCACATGAACCTACAGGGGTTGGCCAAACAATTATTGATATGGCCTATCAAGGAGTAGAAGAAATTTTGTCATAATTAAGCGACATATTTGTTAGTTGTGTTCAATATTTTATATATAAAATAATAATGTAAAAAAACCTTTTTGGGCATTACTGCCCACTGTGCACTATTTCAGTTTGAGCTCAAATTTTTTCAATGTATTCAAAAATTAACACATACATTTGGACAAATTCGCGTCTTTCATTTTATTTATAGCGTAAATATTTAAATATTAATTGTCAAATTCATCATGAGGTCTCTTCTTGGCTTTTAGTGGCTCCATAGACGTCATGTGCAGCATATATGTTTGTTTGTGTGTATGTACAGATACATTTTAAACTTTAACTTCTGTAAATAGGTACGATTAAACAGGCAGAGAAGACAGAAGACAGAAGACAGAAGACAGAAGACAGAAGACTTGGGGTCTGAATGAGGTGTGAGGCTTTTGATCTAAAATTTTTTAAAAATTTTTCTTAAAAAGAGCCTCTTAGCAGAAATGTTTTTAAAGCAGGTTGCTATTCATATATGTATGTACATTCGTATGTATGTGTACATAAATGAAAAATGAACTTACATTTATGTGTCCTAATTCGCAAGAACTAAAGCAACATTTTCATAATTTTTTTTTTTTGTCTCTTGCATTTTACGGCCAAAATATTCGTTTTATGCTGAATGGCGCCTATTAATTATTTTATTCACCACCGCATTAGAACAAGTAACGCATATTTTTACTCTGTTCTTATCCATCAAAAGCAGATCACATTGAAATTCTATTCTGACTTAAAATCATTTAAAATAAATTATTTTCCCTGCTTTGAATTGAAACGTTCCAATTTATTTATGGCAGAGCTCGTAAAACCATATGCCCCTTTAAAAACAAGATAAAAAATCGATAAATATAAAAATATTTTCCAAAATAAAATTAATTGCTATTGTGCAGCACAAGAAAGAGAGAACTCAAACACAGGAAGAACGCCCCTTAAAAAGAAGGAAGAAGTGATAAAAGCGACGCACTGAGTTGTTTCCATACAATAACTCGAAAAGTTCTTTATGCTCGGCGCTACAATTGAATTTTTAATTTTTGTTTATCTGGTGTTTTTTTTTTTTCCTTTTTTTTTTGTTTTGCACAAGGAGACAATTTGAATTGGGAGTTTATTTGTGAAGACACTGAAGTCTTAAATTGGATATCGACAAATATATAAAAAAAAAAAAAAGAAAAAAGTTGAATGTGCCGAATGTTTATTTGTGTTATTTTTCTTGATTTGCAATTGTTCACCTTTGAAATACAAATAAATATGTAAATACTTCCAAAATGTGGCTTTGAAAAATTATTCAAAAAATATTTAACCTTCAATTAAATGCTTTAAAAAATGTTTAACAAGAGCCCTTAAATATATATGAATATATAAAAAACGTCGAGTTTTTGAAGCAGAAAAAGAATTTGATTTACAAGTTCTGAGATTTTGATGAAATAACTTTATGAAAAAGAAATTAGTTACGTAGAAAGTTTTAAATTCAAAATATATGTTCAGTGTAAATACATGTAAAAGCCAATTCCTTCGGAAAAGCGCCTTTAAAAAGTATCATTTATAAAAAATGCCTTCAAACGTTATATAAAAAAATGTCTTTTGAAATGATACAATTTGAAAACGAATTTTTGAAGCAGTACCTTTTAAAACGTGATTTTTAAAAAAGTACTTTTAGAAAAAGTACTATTTCAAAAAGTACTTTTTGGAAAAGTACCTTTTCAAAAAGTACTTTTTGGAAAAGTAACTCCTGAAAAATTTACCTTTTGAAAGAGTAGATTTTAAAAAAGTAGATTTTGAAAATGCACCTTTTGAAAAATTAGCTACTCAAGATGTATCTTTTCTACCTTTTGACGAAGTACCTTAAAAAAAAAATTAGTTTTTCAAAAAGTACTTCTTTAAAAAAAGGTACATTTAAAAAATTAGCTTTTAAAAGGATACCCTTTAAAAAATGCATACCTTCTAAAACAAGTACATTTTAAAAAAAGAAGCTTCTAAAAAAGGCCAATTTAAGAGAAGTACCTTTTCACAAATGTCTTTTAACAAATACTTTGTTAAAAAAAAATAGCTTTTCAGAAAAACTACCTTTTAAAAAAGTATATTTAAATGAAACTAAAAATAAAGCGCACCTACATAAAAATATGATTATTAGGCATAAATAAAGTACTTACAAAAATTATACATTTAGAAAAAGTATTTTTTTATAAAAACTATATTTAAAAAGAAAACGCTCTAAAAAAAATTACCTTTAAAAATGTGCGCTTTAGAAAAGTATCTGCGAAAAAAGTTTCTCTGTAAAAATGTATCTTGGGAAACAAAAGTACCTTATGAGCAAAATACTTTCTTAAAAAGAAATACATTTAATAAAAAGTGTAGTAGAAAAATGCACTTTTCAAAGATGCCCTTCAAACCGGCAGCTTTAAGGCAAAGAATTTTACCTTTAAGCAAATTTAAAACTTTACCTGTATTTTCTAGCCAAGTTTTAGGTTGGTGTGTGAGTTTTTTTATGACGTTGCTACACACACACACACCCACACACACACGTGTATGTACGTTTTGCATTTTATGGTTTTCTCAAATTTCATTAAAAATGCGTATCACATTTTTCTCAATAATTTGTTGTTCTTTTTGATTGTTGCTGGTGGTTGATTATTATTGCTGTGTCGTCGTTGCCATAAGAATTTGTTGGCAAAAAACACAGCGTTGAATTTTTGTTTGTTTTAGTGGTTTTTACTTTTATTTGTTTTTGATTTGTACGTTCTTTTTTTATTTTCCATTTGAGCAGAACTTAGTTCCAATTACAGCGAGTGACGGACGATCAGGTAAATGGTTTTAGAACGCGCCCTTTTTTTCCTCTTTGGACGCACCCAGTAACTTCGTTTTTATTTTTCTCCATTAATTCTGAAACAAACTTCAGCGTTACCAATTAAGCAAAAGGTATTGAATTCCAACATTTTAAGCTGTTTCAAATTTAATTACTCGTTACGCTCACAGCTTTTAGCCAGTTTCATTCCACACGGTTTGAAAGATGGTTGGCAATGTTGTTTCTCTGAGTGTAACTGCACGCGTCAACTTTTGCAGTTTTTAATGAAAACTTTTGTTTGTTTGGTTTTTTTTTTTTTTTTTTTTTTTTTAAGAAAAACAAATTTGTTTTGTAATTATTTCTTATAGTTGCGTTTCGTGTTCTATTCGACTCTCCAATTACTCACAGCAACATTATTTATTTATTTATTTATTTTTTCTTCCATAAGTACGAGTATTATTATGAAAATTTTATACATATTTATTTTTTAAGTGCATGTTTCGAACGGTGTGAGTGAGTTCGTGAGTGTTTGTGGTTTCGTTGTGTATAAATTTTCCACCAGAGTTTAAGGTCTTGTGACTCTGTGTCGTTGATTGAATTACTGAAGTTTTATTTTAAGGCAGAATTTGCACTCGTATTTATTTGCTTCATAATGGGGATCTTAATGTTTGCTGCAGTAGGGAAATTCGTTTCTTTTTATTTTAGATTTAAGTTTATTCGAGTGATTTTTTCACTTTTGTTGTTCTGCTTAAAAAAGAAAAAATTTTGCTCTTTCCGGGCAATTTTAATTTCATTTCAAACAAGTTCATTTTATTGTTGTATAATTAAATGAATTAACCTGAAGTATGAAAAGAATGATTCAAGTGCAGTCACAGAAAATAGAGCGATCGTGCTGCGGTTCGTCTTCTGAAAACAGCTCCCAGAACAATTATCTCATTTTAATAAAAAATAATTAACGTTTTTCTATCAATTCGGTTTTGTACATATTTTGCAAGACAATAATTAATTAATAATTCTATAGTTGCTGACAGAACTTTTTCACCGCAGGGCATGTGCCTCGGGGCACTCATTAACTGTAGGTGCATCGCTGGAGCAAAAAACGCACTCAGTTATTAAATGACCTGGCATGAACTACTTTGCTTTCTTGTAAAAGTTATACAGAAATAGATGTTGTTGAAATACTGCAACAGACATGAGAACCCAGTGAGAGCAGCTTAAAACTTGACTGGACTGGGAAAAAAACTTGAGTTTTGTCAATGAAAAACGGGACTGGACTGCAGCAAATCTGGAAAAGCTTGTAACTGTGCGACAGTTTAAAAACTTTAGGGCAATGGGGCAAAACTTTTTTTTCGGGTCCGTAACTTTTGGCGATCAATCGACATAAATAGAAATTAACCAGTAGAAAAATATATGAAATTGCCAATCTGCTGTCCCCCTTCTTGAGTTACGCAATTTACACTTCTTGACTGCCTTAACAATCTTGACACCGTCCTTTGGACCAAGAAAAACTGATAGATTGTCAATAATTAGAAATAACTTGTTTCACATTTTGCACTTCTGAATTTGGAAAATATATAAAAAAAAAACATTGTTAAATAAGAAATCATAAGAACATGGGTTTTTTCCTCTTATCTAAATATAAATCGTTTTATTTACTGTTTTTGAAATAATGTTTTTTTCTATTTTATTTTTCTTGGCTTTCAGTATTTAATAATAATTCTGTGGCATTTTTTCGCGGTTTAAGTTGCAAGTGGGTCTGTATGTGTGTGTTTTATGGCTGGAAAGTAAAAAGCGTAGAAAAGTTAAATAAACAAAAGTTTAATATACCAACAATAAAGCATTTAATGCGGTTTTAGGTGATTGTATACTTTTAATAAAGGAAATAATTATGTTTATAAATAAATTGCGAAATAAATTAAATTACCAGAAAACATGTCATAAAAAGCAATAATAGAGCCAACATTTTTTTTTTTTATATTTCTTGTATTATGATTATGCACTTGTTTGTTGTAAAACCGACCAAAAACTGAAAGCAAAAACATGATTTATAGTTTATAACGAAATCTCTTATGGGTCATAGACACCAGCAAAATGTTTGACAAGCACGTTTACAGTACGAGTGACAATATGTGAACATTAATGTATCACAACTGAAACAATTTCAGGAAAATCAATGATTTTAAAGTGTTGGCATGCTTGATGTCACGTGACATCATGTGAGCCCGAACAGCTGTTAAAATGCGTTTCTTAATATTTTTTGCCTAAACGAAAAAAATAGCAAATGAATGAAATGAACCCACAATTTGACCAGCATTTTGATTGTGTCTAACGTCCTTTAGAACACATTGCAGGGCTCAAAAATGTAAAGCCCAAAATCTGACCCAAATCCATACAATAGTTGTGAAAAGCCCGCTTTCGTTTCTAATTTTTTAATAATAACGAAACGATATCGATGCTAATGTGTGAGCATGAAGCTGCATGCCATCAAGGAATGCCTTGTCGCATTCACATGGCACACTTTGCGTTGTCACGCCCCTTTCAAAATGCTAAACTAAGTGTTTGGATCGGCATATCATACATACGAATGACAAAATATTAAACTTTAGTGGGCCATTATAACAACAATAACTATGATCACAGCATTGACAATTATTAGTTTGTGGCAAAATGATCTCGCCACACCTTCAAATTGCGATTATGTACCTGCAACCAGGTAGAGAAAAAAAAAACAAAACAAATGGAAAAAAATGCTGGATTTATGCCTGAGATGAATTCATAATTTAAGCTGAAGCTTTCATTTCATTTTGCAAATAAAATATTATTGACTTTTGAAACATTTAATATAAGAAATTTTATGACTCTAATTAACAGCACAAATAAATAAATAAATAAATAAATAAAATCTGGTTTAAAGAGAAAATAACAATAAAGGAATTCCACACTTCATAAATTGTAATGAACAAATTTCTCAAGTAAAATATAAATTTCTTTTTATAACAATTTTTCCCCTCATCTCTAGCACTCCGTTGCCTCCAATAACCCACTTGTTTTTTTACCAGCTACGCATAAAGAATAATTAAATTGAAATGCCCGTACACTTGTAAAATAATAGAGAAAACAGCACAGGAAAAAAAATTGAGATTAAAATAGAAATATATTTTTAAGCAGAAGGTTAAAAATTAATCGAGTAAAAAATATGATGGTGGGAAAGAACTATGGAGAAAGAAACAAAAAACTATATAAATTTTGTATTATCAATTAAAAATTATTAAAACACTCGTAAAATAAAAATAAATTTTAAGAAGGTTAAAAATTAATAGAGTAAAAAATATAAAAATATGTTTTTAAGAAAAAGGTTAAAAATTAATGGAGTAAAAAATATAAAAATATATTTTTAAGAAGAAGGTTAAAAATTAATTAAATTTGCTTCCACTTTTAGAAATAAATACTTTTGCCAATATTTATAAAGCCTAATCTTCATTCGAGTGACTGTTGCCTTGCAACTGGTTCTTGTCTTATTGGGCAGTTGAGGAACTGGGACAAGGACTCACCTCATTAAAAGTCTTTTGTCCAGCAGCTCTGGTGCACTAGTTTCTGAGCTGCATAGAAAATAGCTCAGATGGGAGCTATAAGATTCTTCATTTCAGGATTTATATAAAAATATTTCTAACTTATGCGAAGGCTGTGATCACCAGGAGGTTAGATCGCAATCTCGAATTAATAACGAGAAAATACTGTCCAAACCTGGAGAATTATTATGCGCTGTTTAAACAAAAGACAGATGGAAAATATCTGTCCGAAGCTACAAAAACTATTATGAAAACAAAGTGAATAAAAATTTCTTTCCTGTCCATAATAGCGCGGCTGGTGGCTCACCTATTGTGACAGATTGATGGACTTGGTAAAAAAAAATAGATTCATATTTAGAGGCTGTACGGAAATTAAAGGTTTCCTTTATCAGTCTTGACTGCGGGATACTAAAAATGTCTACAATAACAATAAAATTTTGGTGAATGACACTGAAGACACTTTTATCGTCATCCCGGTATTCGAAAACTTTGTCCCAACAACAAAAACCTGACAAGGGATGACACAATAACTTGATTAAAATTAATATCGCAGAAAAAATGTCTGTCTAACCCCAACCGCACACTTGTAAATACTTAAATAGCCAAATTTTCTGCAAGTGTAAGCAACATAAATAAAGCATGTTTTAATGTGCGAACATATTCTGCAATAATTATGAAAACTTATTTATCAGCAGCAAAAACACCACCAACAACAACAAAGACCATAAAGCGAAAACGTGCAAATGAATGTGTGGAAATATCATCTTTCACAAGAAATCGTCCGTCAAACAGCTGATCGTTTGTTCAATTACCCCGTAAATTAACCGGTAAAAAAACACATATAATTTTTTTTTTTGGCTGCTCTTGTTGTCATTAAGACAACAACACAAAACATGAAAAATAATAAGAAAATAAAACAAAACATTTAACCGGTTATTTTAAATGTTCAGAATTCTCATTAAAGTCGCACAAACACGCAACTCTCGGTTTGGCTTCGTTTTTTGTTTGGGAAAAATCTGGCGGGTACAATGAATGTATCTTAAAGATTTGAACTCAAAGTCAATTTTTATGTGTCATTAGTGTCACACACATTGTGTGCTTGTGTTGTCGTTTTATTTATTAGTTGTATTTTGTTTTTTGTTGCATTTGTTAGAAAGAGTTCCGAAACCGAAGTCATTACACTGAATTAAAAACAAACGATGAGCAAAAAGTTTGCAATTGCGATTGATTAAAAGATGAAATTTTGGAATTTATGTGAAGTTTTTTTCTGAAACTTGGTCGTTTGAGGTTTAATGAAACATTAAAAAAAAAAAATATTGGCTACAAACAAAAAAGCACAACTCTCTCCAGATGGGCTGTTTACTGCGTATTTGCCGTTTAAAGCGAAACCTTTTTTTAATATAAATATTATTGTAATAAAAAAAAAGAAAATTATAAATTAAATTAAATTTTAGAAGCTAATGTTTGTTCCTGCACTGGAATAAAATCTTTGCATATCCAGCGTATTAATTAATTGACAGTATAAAACCGAAAACTAGTGCTGTCAATTAATGAGTTTTTGAATATGTTAATAATATATAAAAACAAAATATATAAAAACAAAAATATATTGAGTGAAACAATAAAAACATTAATTAAAATTATCAATAAAAGACAACAATTTTTTCCATTTTTTCACTTCTTGTGAAACTTTGAGTTCAATAACAAAAGCATCTAAATACCCCCAAAAAATCCATAATGCCGGTTGTATGAATATCTGATTTTTTTATTTACTTAATTCATTCATTTAAAGCTCTGCTTTGAACAAGTTCAAAAGGTATTTAAATTGATTTAAACACTGTGAGTCGTCGTAAAGCAAAATGAAGTCAACTTTATTGTATAAAAACAGAAGATAAAATTGAATGCGAGTGACTCAGTAGCATCGATATGCAGATGAGATATTTTTGCACAAGCAAGAAAAACTCAGGCAGCAAAAAGGGCCGATCAAGCCGACTCTTCAATTAACTACACTGACGAGAAGCGAGGAGTATTATTACAAAAAAAAATAGGTGGCAAGGACAAAAATAACACATTTCTTTAAAAATATGTACTAAGTAAGCGATAGTAAGCGTTGGGAAGATTTGCGGTGGTATTTCTTGCACTTCGCCCTTTTCTAAGTCATTTGGCTTAAGCACCCAAATTATTAAACTTTGGTTCTTGTTGCCTTTTTGATAAAGTAACGAAACCTTAAAAGCGTCGTCCAAACACGATAGATGTCAGTGACAGAATTTGTCCACAAAACCCTGTTGTTTTCAAACCGAAAGTTTAGTTTTCAGCTGTTCAAAATGCCTTCAATTTCCATGAAATTGAATGCAGTGAAGGCTTGGAAATTGAAGCCATGGACGCGGCTTATTTCTCTGATTATTACAGGTGTCCGCTTATGAGAGAGACCAACATAGTCTTTTTATTTTAAGTTTGGTGGTTCTTCTTCTTCAACACTTTGAGATATTCTTAAAAAGTAAAACACATTTTTAACATTCCTTGATCATATCGTGTTTACCATTCGCTTGACAAAACTGAATATAACATTTTTGGAGTGTAGCATTAGGCTAAACAATTCAAAACTTTATCGTGATATTCTACGGCAACTGAAAAGTGGGTTGGATTGACAATTATTGTCGCGAATGCTATTTTCATCATTCACGTTTCAATATCTATTTGTAACAAAATTAGTGGAAGTAAAAATTCCATCATAAAAGTTTCTTATATATTTGTATGATGACGATAAAATAAATGAATATAAATAAATAGTGACTTTAGTTTAGACACTTAAAATATACAAAGAAACAATAACGACCTGTTACTTGTGGCTCAGAAGAACTTCACTTTTACTCATTATTGAATCACCGCTAAGATCACGTCAAAATCGGCTACAGAATATATTTTACAATATAATGCGAGTTTATAATATTTTGGTCTTTATAGTATTTTGGGTTCTTTGCACGCATACAGTTTCCTAATATTTATATATAAAATAATAGAAAATATTGAAAATCTCAAAAAAAAAAATTGGATTAAAGGCTTTTCACACTATCGTACAAATAACTGACGAAAAATCCTCTTATTTACTGCTGCTTTTATATGGCGAACATTAAGCGAAGTTGTAGAACTTGTTGTTTCAACTTTTCGGCCGATGTTTTCATTTGCGTACTTCGATAAGTGGCAGCAGCAGCAGCAAACACTGGCTATAAAAATTAAACTTTCATCTGGCTTCTACATATTTATGTATGTGGGCAATTGTGTGAATGCACATACAGTTTGTCAAACAAAATTTTCCGTCGCGTGAGGAACATTTAGTGATTTTACTATGAATAATTCAGTAAAAATAAATATATATTTTTAAGTATTTCTAGATACGAGTGTTTAAATATATATGAGTGTATCGGTGTAATTAATATCATTATTAAACGAATAAGAATAGTGACAGTAAAAATATTTAATAAATTTTCGTTAATTAAAATTTGATTGTACTAGTCCAATACATTTTGGCAATATGCACACAAAATTAATTACAATCACATATTCCAAAACAAGGGGATTACAATTTGGAAAATATTTTGAGACCAGCTGTAACTTAATTTCTGAATAAAATTTGTTCGCCCAAAAACTGTGCAAAAGGCTATCAGAAGGTGCTGTAATAAAATGAAAACAACACAAACTTGCGGCTGTTATACCTCATTTAGGTAAAATAATTTTTTTTCTGTTTTGGAAAATATTTACTTGACAAACTGTACATTAAGCATACAAGTATCTTGATATGTAACTAACAATGAGATCAAAAGCTACTGATGGTTGTTATATTTTCCGCTTTTCTGCCACAGCGACTGCCTGTTGCTCAATGATGTGCAAAGTTTTCAATTAAATATCGAATGAAAAAAAAAACAACGAATTACATTTTATTGACTTTTTTCCATCCATTCCAGAGTACAATCGTGTGTCACTGTTTAAGGACAGGGTAGTGCCAATAGTTGTGTTTTTCCACTACTGATTACCGCCAGATAATCAGATGCAAAGCAAACAGTTCTTCTAACAGAATCGTTTCTAAGAAATTTAAAATTGAGTTCGAATCTTATGTAAAAAAATAAAATATTTATTTTAAATGTTTTGTTCAAATTTATTTTGAATTATTGCTAAGAACTGTTTTATTAAGACGAGTAAATCTGTGAATGCAGAAAACAATAATTAGATTGATTTTTCGTTAACTGGAACTTGTAAAGAAATATTAAAGCTACAGAAACAAACAAACAACAAAAAAAAACAATTATCACATACATTAACTTTTCCACGCGATTACAATATTTAACACAGTAACAAAAAAAAAACGTTGTAAAACATTTGGGTCAACAAACATTGAACTACAACAAAAAATTTTTATTTTTCCCAGTTAGATGCTAATTATTCTGACAAATGTTTTGCTGATTCAATGAAATATTACAAAGAAAATGTGTTTGGATTGATTTTGTAATATTTTTTTTCCACTTCATACAAAAAATTTGTTTTTTTTTCCACCAAACTGTTAATCCGTACTTAGACCAACATTATCCATAACATCTGGAACGATTTTTGATCCAACAGACAATAACTTAAATTTCTTTCTAAGAAAAGTGTTTGCTGAAATTTCTTTGCTGATCCGTAGTCAGAGAAAAGTTTCGCTGATTCATTAAAAATATTTATGTAAAAAAAGAATCTTTTAGGCTGTTTTTTTTTTGGCCTCACTAACTAGTGAAGTTTTTGTCACAAAAGTGGTTGCTGATTTTAAGGAAATTCCTTTTTTTTTGAAAATAATTTTTTTGCTTGGAAACAAACCATTTTTTTTTTTATTACCAAATTTTAACTTTTTATTCTATTTTTCAATAAATATGTATGTACATACATTGGCAGGTCCAAGGGCAGTACAAATGTGTACATACATACATATTTATTTACGAAACAAGCACGTAAATAATTGGCCAAAAAACATTTTAATTGTTTTAAGTATTTGAGTGACAAATTTTTGTATAAATTCGAATTGTTTGCACTGATTCATTGATGCATGCATGTGCACGCACAATGATAATAACTTTTCATTTTATTCAACGTATGTATTTATGTATGTATGTATGTATGTACAAATGCACAGGTACATAAATATGTATGTATGTACATGTTCATATTTACGTATGGAAATACATGTATGTATGTAGATACAGATATTTACAAACTCATTAGACTTCTATTTATTTGTAACCGATTCTGGCTGGATTACTATTCACTTTGTATCTAATCGTAACGTTCAAATAAATAGTATTTGTTATTGCAGTTGTTTAATTATTGGCTCAATTAAATTGATGATGATTTAGACAAACAGCACTCTCTTCACTTAACAGGCAGCCTTTTCAATAACTATTTTGCACAATATATTTCAAAATATTGAAAAATTAGTACAATTTACTGGGTAAAATTCACCAAATCATAATAATTTCAAAAACCGCACGTTTGAAAATGTCTGAAAAACTTTTTGTGTTCGTCGGTCTCACGTTTGTAAGTTTTGAACAGAGTTTGTCATTTCTCAGCACTCGCGCAGTTAAAAATAAAATTAACAATTAATTGAATTAGAAAAATTGTTGTAAGAAAGGAAAAAAAAAACAAAACAGAAAAAACGCGCACTTGCATCGATTGTTGATCGAAGTCTATTGACTGGTTGGCTGCTACTTGATGTTCATGTTCGTTTGTTCAATTCTCACTCGTACATATTTATGTACATTGTTTCGGTTTCTGTTTCTGTTTCTGTTTGAGTTGCTGTTTTTGTTATTTTTGTACTTCCACACAACAAAACGCAAACGACAAGCGACCGCAACAATAATAACAACAAATAAATAATGTTTTTCTGTTCGCTTTTAAACAATTGATCTTGCAATTTAATATTTTTGTTCTTATGAATTTTACGCTGGCAGTGCCATGATTTTAACTTTTGCAACCACATTTAAGAGAGTTATTTGCTTCTCTTAAAAGTTATGGTATTTCTCTTCAACATTCACAGCCACATATTTTTGTTCTACTGCGGTTTGATGACATGACTTTGATTTTAATATTATTTGTTGTGGTATTTTGTATAATAGTTAATATAAATGCAAACAAATAATTTATTTTTCAACCGGTGTTGCCAATTTTTAAGAAATATGTACTTGTGCACCATTTTATTATTTGTATATCCATAATATAACTAAGACTTTCACTGACTGCTTACGATACTGTTCCAGGAATCGTATTCACTATAGACGAAGTCAAAGTTAGTGACAGGTTGGTTTTGCCATCCAAATACTGATACTCTGGCTTGTTCTTCCTGCTACCCCACCTAAAAACTGGCATGGAAATAAATTGCTAAAGCAAAGTAAATAATATTTTTATATAAAGCAGATAATCTGTTTATTTTCACGAAAATCTAGTAAAATGTTAAAAAAAAAATTTTGTTTGGCAACGCTGGTTTCTATGGTCATGTTAATTTTTCTATTTTTATTGTTTTATTTTTATGCTTTGTTGTGGTTTCGGGCAACAACAAGAATTTAAATAACAAAACAAACACAAATTACATACAGACATGGATCCCGGCCGTCAATGGCTGAGCAGAAACTGATGACGCTACAGTCGTATTTTTTAACATATTAATTTATGCTGATTTATTTCTAAAGATTTGGAAGTTTTTGCTCAACGATCGTATCTTGTTTTCGTCTTCATCATTTACAAAATGTGTTCTGTACCGAAAGGGCTGGAAATAAAGTTCTTAGTATCTTGTAGTAACACGCAGCAAAAGTGAATTCAATTAGATTTTATAACCGCATTGATAAACGATTTAATGCCAATTTTATTTACATGTTTTATTAGAGGTTTTGATTAATCATTTTACTCTTTTAATTTTGCTTTAAACCCGCATAAATCGACTTTAACTAGACAGCCGGACGGGCACATCGAAAGTCGGAAGCTCTGAAAGATAAATTGAGAAACTATTTACATAATTACAAAGTAAAAGACAACTTTATTGTAAAATAGACACATGGCGAAATATTTAGTAGGCATGACACATGATCAACCGTAGCCCCAAAAGAACTCGCCGCTAGTCATAATTTCACCAGATAGCGATCAAAAAGTATATATTTTTTTCGTTGCTTTTAACAACATTTCAGCTTTTGCTTTTATAAAAATATTCTAAGAAAATTCTTTATAACGAAAAAAATATCCTACATATTTTTCTTTGGTTCAACGAATACTCGGAAATGTTATATATATCGTTACCGTTACCGTTACCGGTATTTTAGAGCTCATGTGCTGTTTGCAACATTTATAGAAAACTTTTCTCTAAAGCATTTCAATTTTTGAGCGGCTTCCATACAAGTTCTCTACACCCGTTACATATTCGTGTTATATAAACACAGGGATTAAAATACCCAGATATCGCCAACGCTATAGTTATTTTATGTTACAGAAATATATAACAAAGTCTTTAAAGTATAAAATTAAATTGTTTTATATGACTTTTTCAGTTTTTCTGCGTGAAAAAAAGGGGGTTGCATTTTTTCGCAGAAAGAAGACAAAATAAAATTTTTTATATGAAAATATTTTTTCATGAATACAAGCACCAAGATTTGTCGAAAAGAAATTAAAGGGTGTTGCCATGCCATAAACTTGTTTTCTATGTATGGGAACAGACTTGAATGCTGACAATCAAGCACTAACTCCGCACTCCCACAATCGTAGTACTTGGGTCAATATAGGGTCAACAAGCCACGTCGAAATAAGAAATCAAGTCAACTTTTCAATATATTATTGATATAAGAGTTAATTTCTAACCTCAGCGTAAATAGATTTCAAAACTTCCAAATCATTTGAGAGATTTAATTTTGAAAATAAATATTTATTCGTAGCCAGAGAGATCAGTCATTTTATGGGTAGTAATCGTCTTGTATACACTGAGAAAAATGTGACTGCTGGCATTTTTTATTTAAATTTTCATTCTTTACCAAATAAGTTAAACTTTGACATAGAAAAACGGTTTCAGGCCCCTATAAGAAATATTTCTTTTTTGGAAATTTAAATCACTATTTTTTTTAGTGTAAGTTTTTCATATAAAATCACCTCATCGCTTTAATAGTTCGATAAACCAGGTTAAGCCAGTTGTTGTAAAGATAAAATTAGTGCTGAATACAAAACAAATTTCAGCGGCTTGATTACGTTTAGTTTTATTATTTCCTTAATTAATCTAAACGCTTAAAATCTTAAGCCAGCCTTAGCAAAAAAAAAAAAAAATTATATGTTATAGTGATCAATTACGTGTATCACACTGATGGTCACATTTGATATCTAAAAACTTTTTAATGTATAAATCGGTTGTTAAGTGGCAGCATGGAGGCTCCGTAATAGATATAACAAGTAAGAAACAGCGGAATTGATTTGTTATTTAATTGCTTTTATGGATATTTAAGCTGTTAATAACTTAAACTCTGTTTCCCATAAGCCAAGCAAAATTGAAAGCGACAATATCTGAAAGTGTTCAACCGCGAGAGCAGTTTGATAATTCCATGAATTTTTATGAATCCGGTTGATTGTTGAAAATACACGATTAGTTTGACTACAATCAAAGGAAATGTAAGAAAAACAGTCTCGTGACGTGACAAAATTTTTAACTCAAAAGAACCATCACAGAAACTAAGGACAGTCGCCTTACCCGATAGTGCTATACGAGGTTGCGCCAACCATTTGGTTTATATAAAAAAAAGACGTTCAAGTTAGAAATAGCCAATAAAATCATATTGGCAAGCGGAGATTAAAAATGTATGAAATGGCGGAGGCTGCAGGACTTTAGCGAAGCAAATGCATCGCATTTCGCTTGGGTATTTAGCCGTCAGGTGCCGCAATAGCCTGTATCAAATCTTATGCCCAACCGGGTGTCCACTGGAGAGGAGTATATCAAAATGTTCAGGCGCGCACAAAACACCGATAGGACCAAAATGGACCAAAATGGGATCATTGGCCCAATAAGATGATGGACGGTGTCATTCGCAACAATTACTTGGAAAAGGTAACGAAGTTTTTTGTATAACTTCGATATTAAATTCAATGAATGATTGTCCCGCTATCGAAGAGCAAAATATAGTTGCATCAAGACGGTCCACGCGAGAGCACAGTAGTACAATCATTATGGCAAAAACCGATTCATAAAGTGGACGAACAACTGCAGACACTTTACATTTGATGTATGTAAGAGCTCTTACTTTCGACTCTTGTCAGAACCCGCTTTGCGGCAAAACGAAAAAAAAATAAATTGTAATTAAAACGTATTTCTGGCAGCAAATTTTCATAAATGACTGGACGGCAGCGATATCTGGATCCAACAATAGTGAAATATTATTATATATGATTCGGACAAAGACAAAGAAATTCAGCTCTCCTTCGAAATTATCAACCCAACCTCATACATCGTATGAAAATGCGTTCATGCTATTTAATGACTGCGCCTGAGTGACGGACGTCTCTGTGACGGAATACAATTAAGACGAAAAGTACGCCAATGCATTTTGCTTTTCATTCAGCGACCAGAGCAAACAGCGAATAAATAAATATTCGTAAATTTGTTGGCATTCTTGTTTGTTCTTTTATCTATCTCTTCGGATTTATTCATAAAAGCATTTTAAATTTCAGGCAAAAATATCTAATGCATTTACCGCAAACACTTAAAATTCCATTTTCAATTCCAACAGAATTTAAAATTCAGATCTGCTTTTTAAAGTAATTTGGTTTGTGTGTTTGTGTGTGTGTGTGTGTGTGTGTGTGTGTGTGTGTGTGTGTGTGTGTTCTACCTTTCGTCTCTGGATATCTATTTTCCTGATACATGTACATACATATTTCTAACCGAATAGATTGCATTGTAATATTTGTAATATACTCTGTGAAATTCTAATGAACAAACAGATACAAATTCTAAAGTTAAATGTGAATTGTCTGGATTTTATTTTTTCAAATTTTTTTCCCCTTTTCCACAGCAAAACTCTGAGCCACTCGTTCGCGGCCGAGGCGAGCAGTGCCAAATGCATTTATGTATGTGAGTAAATAATGTAAAACATGAAAATGTATTTTTGGCGGTATGAATTCAAAGAGTAATTAAAAAGACATATGCACAATTTGTTGTTGTTCGGCTGTAATTCGATGCAACGATATTGATGATTATGACGCCGGTGCTTGGAAAAGTGGACTGAAAAAAAAAATAGCTCTGCTTCAAACTAAAGAACAAGCACGAACAAGTTGGCTAAATTTCAGGCTTTAGAGTAGCACAAAATCATATCAACTTGTCTGTGCGTCCTCTTTCAGTCACCGCTATTGGAATAAACAACTGATTATTCTACCGAGTGTTAAATAAATACAAGCAGGCAGTGCCTGAGTATTAATGCAATTGCAAATATCAACAACCGACATGTTTGCTTTGCAAAATAGAAACCAATTTAGAGTAGAAACAATGATCTGCTTCAAAATGGCAAAAATTTTCAGTAAATTATACGAATGTTCGCACTTGTAAATGAATGCAGTTTTTAATGGCTGCACTTTCGCTGCTTCGAGCATTTTTCATTAAAATCTTATATTTTGCGTAATACCTTTTCCAAAGAAACTTCTTACAAAAAATCCTTTCGTAAAAAATACAAAAAGTTCTTTAGGCAAGAAAATTTTTTTAAATAGGATTTTTCATAATAGAAATATTTTGTTAAAAAAAAGAATTTCTTCAATTAATAATTTTTTTGATAGATACTTTTCTGCAAAAAGGTACTTTTTGTCAAAAGATACTTTTTCAAATGATAGTTTTTTCAAAAGATCCATTTTTCGAAAGATACTTTTTATCAAAAGATCCTTTTTTCAAAAAGTACTTTTTTTTCAGAAGATACTTTTTTTCAAAACATACTTGTTTTCGAAAGATACTTTTTTTCAAAAAATACATTTTTTCAAAAGACTTTTTGTCAAAAGATAATTTTTATCAAAAGATCCTTTTCTCAAAAGATACGTTTTTACAGGGAACTTTTTGTCAACAGATACTTTTTCAAAAGATAATTTTTTTCAAAAGATACTTTTTCAAAAAATATTTTTTTTTCAAAACATATTACAGTTTTTTCAATAACATTTTTCCACCTTTGATTCATTTATTTTCAATTATTCAAAATGTATGTTATTTAAATTGTATTTTATGCAAAATGTACTTTTCCAATATGAGATTTTCTCAAAACCTAATTTTCCAAGACGCTTTACTCGAAATGTACTGTTGCGAAAAGTGCATCATTTAATACTTTTTTGAATTGGACTTTTTTAAAAAGGAGTTTTTTGGGAAAACTGTTGTCTCTTAATTTTGGTACTTTTTTTTCTTGAAAACGAACCTTTTTCGAAAGATACTATTGCGAAGCCGTAGTTTTTTAAACGAATTCTTTTTTAAAATGTTGTCAAATCGTTTTATAGAGCTTTAAAACATAGTTTTTCAAAAGGTTGTTAAAAATATGCCCTTTTAAAATAGTACGTGTTTCGAAAATAACTTTTTCAATGCAACTTCAAAGTGTTAGTTTTTCAAAGGCTATTTTTTCTTATCGAAGGAACGTACGTTTCCAAGAAGTTCTAATTTATTCTTCATCAGAATTTTAATCTGCCGTAATTTGGAAACCATAAAGCAGACAAAGAGACCTACGCAAAATACATTTTGATAGAAAGTTAATAACATCTGGCATCACTATGACGTTACTTCGGTTTGCTCCTCTTATCTTGCAATTAAACTCAGTGCATACTTTAAGGCAGCCTTAAGATCTTAAGTCAAGTTTAAACACAACTTTGAAGTTTTGTTGGACTTAATTTCCTTTTTTTTCTATTTATTCCGAAAAACTCATTTGCTTGAACACGTTTCTTGTATTCGTTATGAAAGTATGGTCAGGCCTTTAGCAGAAGATTTATTTATTTTCCGTTCTTCTTCTCAGATTTTTTTTTTGAACTAAAATACCCTTGAAATAATAATTGGCGCCATGCCGATCTAATTTAAGTTGTTTTGCTTTGCATTGAAATCAAGAAATCGCAATTCGAACAATAGAAACAGACACAGCGTTTCATCACCAGCAATACAAAAAGTTTTAAAAAGTTCAAAAACTACCATTTATAAATATTTGCGCTTAAATGTGTGATTTTAACGATTGATTTAATCTGTCAACATTGTTAATTTAACAAATTAATAAAGTCATTAATTAAAAACAAAACGGCAAAAGAAGATAAATTTCAAAACTTTAAAGCCACTTATATGCAACAATTGGACTGGACCGTTGGCCGTTTTGACAGTGACAAACACGACAACAACACTTTTGTATAAGAATTTAAAACTCTACATTTAACTGGGTGGCTGTGTGTGTGTGTGTGTGTGCGAAGAGTATAAATTATTGAAAGTAATTGATGGCACAACAACAAAAACTACATATTCACATTTGTTAGTTAAGGGCAAAAGTTAAAGTCGACAAAGAATAAAATATAGAATTTACACCAGCCTTGTAATTTTACAAGGGTCTTGCAGGCGGCTTAAAATGATTCAAATACCTTTTTTCCCCAGTAATTTTCAGCCTCTATCTCTGAAGCCACAGCTCTAGCCGGACGTCAGCAACGTCAGCACATCATTAATTGCGTTGTCATATGAAATTCGAAAACATTGTCGTACTCACAATAAGCCCAGTTAATTATACATATAATAAATAACTAAACACCAGCACTGGTATTTATGTTTGGCAACTGTGCGCATAATGGGATGCATGTTTTTGAGCAACGTGCCAACCCCGAGCCGGGTAATTGTTTGTCACTTTCAGCAACGAGACATCGCAACATAAAATTAATAATCTGTGCCTTCAATGGCAGCCACTAATATGTGTATGTATGTATGTATCTACATACATACGTTAGCCCTGTTGTTGTAAGCAGTGCGCTAATGCGGTTTGCACGAAGTTTTCCTCTAACTAAAGTTATTGTTGTTTTCGTATTTTCTATTTTATAACTATTTTTTGGACTTGTTAACGTCAGCAGAGCACACTTTTGTGTGTATTTAATTCATGGTTATTATTGTATAGAATCCGATTATTGCATACAAAATTAAGCCACTATATAAATACATACATATGTATGTATGTATGTACATACGTATGACAAAAATCATAACAACAATCCCTTGCATGCACAATCACGCACACACACACACACACACACTCACACACACACACTCACACACATACACACACACCAGCACTCACGCTAATTTACACTTGAACGCATAATTAATGCAAATTTATTACGAACACGCACGCACACCTGCAAACATTTACATGCATGCAACAAACGCAGGCACATTTCGGTTGCGAACTGTGACTTGTTGCAGCTTGTTGCAGAAACACCGTTTAACGTTCGAATGGCAAACGCAAGCGATATTTAAAATCACATTATGGGCCGCATGTATCTGTAAACACCAACCAGCGGCAAATGATTGCATTACGACAGCGCAAATAAAATATTCGCTTTTAAACGGGCTAAATAAATAGAAATGCCACAAGACGAAAGAGTCAAAACTATAAGAATCATTTTATGTTAATTTTGCTTAATTAAATTTGAAGTGGCGTAAAAGACTGAGGCTGTTTTTTACGCGCTGGGCCATTTTGACTGATGCTGTAGCCTGTTGGCACTGCTGTTCGCTTAACACAAATTTCTGTAATGAATATTTAAGAATTTCTGTTGCTTTCGTGCATAAATATCTAATCAGCTTCATAACACAAGTCAGGCTAATTTAGCGCTTTAAAAGGCGCTTACTTTTGCTGCACTGTAAAACTAGCGTGTATTATTCGAAAAGCCTGCTGCTACGAAACAAAGAAATGCTATTGACTGTCCTCTTCTTCTTCTTCTTCATTTCCATTCTTCCATCCGTGGTGAACCTGGGCCTCAACCAACAAACTTTTCCAGCTGGCACGGTCTTTAGCCAGCGTCCTCCAATTTTGCACACCAAGTTGGTTGAGGTCCCTCTCCACTTGTGTGCGCCATCGGTTCCGTGGGCGTCCTCTAATACGTTGTCCCACAGGTTCGGAGTCGGCCCGACTGTCCTAGTTTTTGTGAAAAAAGCTCTTAAAATTTTACAGTTTTTTTTTAATGTGAAATTTATACTTTATAGAAATTAGTTTATTTGTTGACCGTTTATGTTTCTTCATATTCTTTTGCTTTGGCTTTCGGTCAAATAATTAAGAAAATGCAATAATATTTTTTCTTACATTTTATTTATTTACCGATATTTCGTTCAAGGTCGTTGATCATCATTTCAACCGACATCAACAAAAAATAAATACATACTTCAAAATATTTACATTAATGTCAAAACTTAAAACTATTAAAAACTCGTCTATTTTTATAAAAATATTTATATACATGTACACGAGTATATATTATTTTATATATTTTGTTGTTGTTGTTGTTCCCGGTTATTTAATAAAAATATATGAATACCACAACTATTTGAAAAACTTTTGCAAATGGAAAATCAAAAGTTGCATGAAAAGAGAAAGCAATAATTTGATCAGAAAACTTGTTGGGTAAAACTTAAGTATATAGAACTAATAAAAAAAAAACTAAAAACTAATCTGCAGGAAAAGGAAAATTTAAATTCAAAAATTGCATAAATTTGAACACAAAACTAAGCAAAACAAGAAATATCTTAAATGCGGTATAAGGAGAGCAATAAACTCAAGTTTGCTGACTTAATCTCTTAAAACTTATTTATGTAAAATACTTACATATATAAAACAACAAACACTTTTGGAAGATCTGGTGAATGCCCTTGTAAATAGTAATTTTTGTGAGAGCTTTTTATTTGTTACTCTGTTGTTGTTACTTAAAGGGGACTTAGACGGTAATACAAGTCGCACGTAAAACCAAAGAGAAAATCTTACGAAATCTTACAAGAGATTTTTTTAGCGTTTACATCATTGGCAAAAGACCAAAAGCAAGTTAAATGTTTAAATAAAAATACATCCCTGATCTGATGATGTGTAAAGGAATTTGACAAATTTTAAAAAACGATGAGAGCCGTACGACTGTCAAATTTGCATCCGTATTTTCCTCTCTATGTCGTATGGTTTCATTACATATTAAGTTTAGATTTAGTACCATCCGTGCTCTTCTACTCAAAAATTTGACTCATCGTACGACTTGTGTTGCCGTCTAAGTCCCTTTTTAATAGTTCATTGTAATCGAGGCTGTTTATTCTTGGTCTGTTTTGGCCTGCCTTGGATGTCAACAGTTCAAGAGTAAAATGTTGGTTTTTGACATTTCACTAGAAAAAATAAATATTTCCGAGTTGGTTATAATTTTAACCACTTGGCTGGGCTTAATAAAATCTTTGCAATAAATTTATATATGATAGAAGACTAAATTTGTTTTGCCACTAAATATTAGCATCACTTTTGCGCCACTACATAAAACGTGGGGAGGGCGAGTCCTTTTTTATTTGTTTGCCTCTTTAACAACTACTGCATGCGAGTACATAAATATACAAATATTTTTTTGAACAACTTTTACAAAATAAGATTGAATTGTTAGCATTTCTGGCATTTTATCAAATGTCATCGAGAGCAGCATAACAACAGACTTTTTCACATAAAAACATAGTGAAGGAGAATGCACTGGCAAAATATTTCCAACTTTCGACATGTCGAAAACAAATTCATGCATATTCATGCCAAATCAGGCGCTTGCGGATAGAAAACCAGACAGACAGACAGACAGACAGACCGACGGAGAGACAGACAGACAGACGCGTTTAGAAGGCATATCTTCGCATTCATCTATACGATGACAAAAAGACAAACACAACAATGTGCGAAAAAATGACAGAGTTGTGTTTTCATAGCTGTGGCATAAATTTTGAACCGTGGCAGCAGCAACGACACTCAGCACACACTTGTTGATCGGACAAACCGTCTGTTTGACAGCTGCCGCTGTTGTTGTCGCTGACGTTGTCGCTGCCGTTACCTCTGCTGTGCCACTTGAGCTGCTCTTATTACAGATTTTGATGAAAACCTGCTGTTGCAGAAGTTGTTGGCGCAATGCAGCCGCTGCTGTTGCATGAATGCCTGCATTCTAATCAGAAATTCAACAAGTTTATAATTTATCACAACAACTAGAAGAAAAAACTCAAACAGTTGAAAGTGGTATTTAGTATTAAAAATGCGGTGTATCTTTTGCATTTTTCGATGTGTTCACTTTTTTTGCGGTTGTTTTTGGCAGCTGAGCATCTCAATGTTTTAACACAAATTTAATTAAATAATTCTTCAGTTTTCAGCCTCACAATTCTATTTGTTTTGTGTTCGTGTGCAGTTTTCGAGATTGAATTTTGATAAATACGTTTAAATGTTTCTGCAAACAGAGACACAACTTAGAATAAATCTTATTTAATGTAATTTTCCAACAAACCGTTGACATTTTGCCATCACTTATTAAGTTGTTCATACACAGGTGACAGGTGACAGATATGGAAATTTACAAGGAGAACCGGTTTGTAGGTTTCTTTGTTTTTGTTTTTTGAAAACGTTTTTGAAAATAACGAAATTTGTGATGGAAATTGGACAAAGTGACTTAAATTAAACTTACATGGTAAAAGATAATTAAATATAAAAGAAAGCTTTTTCTAGTTAGAGAATTTCACACTTCTCCCGCATCCCTTTAGGTTGTATGAAGCCTGAGGCTTCATTGATAAGCCAGCTTGGACTCAAGCGTTTGAAGCCAACAATGCTGATAAGCTACAAAAGAAGATGGCAAAAGTTGGGACCTGCGAATGTCTAATTGTTTGGTTTTTTTTTTTTTAAAGTTAACTTCGCTTTAAAACTTAATTTTACAGTGGGCTAAAGTTCGAAAATTTATTAAAACACAGAAAAAAAAAGCTGCAAGAAATCAGAAATGTACAGTTACAATCCATAACTCATGCACAAGCACAATAACTCTGTGCTATTCTACGGCCGCCTAATCTACTCCTCATCAGCGTTCATGTACATGCTTTGCATTTCCGGTGTCAGTTAAGTGATTGAGTGACACGATACCGTTTACACAAACCTAGAACTTGAACTAATAAAAATTTTATTTAGTCACTTTGATAGTTTTTATAAACAGCACGAGATTTTTCCAAATTGTAACAAAAATTTGCGAAAAACTTTTATACAGATAAAAGTACCGCTTTTTTTTCTTTAATTCCTATAAACCGTATCATTTAGTGGATAATCAGAAAAACCGAATAAATAACTTTTACAAGTGTGACCATAAATTTAGTCACTTAATGAATTAGCATCGTTTTGGCGTTACGCTTCCCTCACGACAGCCGTTTACATGTGATTCGCCACAGCCCATCGCCGTGCTGACGGAATATGAATGTGTTGCTTTAGATACTTGTGCAGAAGTTTATTTATATTGTAGGTGTATGAATTAACCATGTGACTGAACATGTAAAGGGGGTGGCGTAGAGCCGCCTTAGCGTTGCGACAAAACTTAACAAATCGTTTCATGTGTGTGATAAACTACGTGCGACATTTCTTACTTTGAATTTTGGGGCGTTAATTTGATTTGTCAGTTTTTTGCTGTAAAATTTTGAAATATTTTTGGTTTCTTGTTGGCGCAATAATCAACACATTCCGCCAACAATAAATAGAAATAAATTACAGCAACATTTTTAAGTTCATTAGAACAATTAATTTGAAATATATTTTGAAAAATTATTTTGTCTTGTTAATAATTTTATTTAAAAAATTAGCAACAGCAACCAATAAATTATCATTAGGGCTCAGTACTTTTGACAGAAAATTGACATGTTGTTCAGGTGTTTGTTTTTTTTTTTTTTTGTTTTAAAAACGTTTCAAAATCGAATGAAATGGAAAAGTTGGCCCGCTATAAACAAAAATTGATAGGTACTTTTTAAGACCCTACAGAACTTTTACATTTTCAAAATGGAACAGCTAAAGTGTAACAACTAAGAAAAAAGGTTTTTAGGCCATCAGACGTGCTCATAAAAACAGTCTTTCGGCCCACCAACGTTTAGTAGAACCAAATGTTAGGCAATGCGGATCAGCGCATGCGTTTAATTGTTGTAAAAATATTGTTTTTTATAATTTTAAAGTTTCTTGCCGTTGGATGAAATAGAAAAACAAATAAATTTAGTTTAATTCTAAAATGAATGACAATTAGAATGACGTTAAGGAGAATTTCCTTTTGCTAATTTAATATCACATTAATTGTATGCAGTTCGCCGGCCGTTCTCATTGTGTTTTAGCTGCGCGAGGCGTCTACGAAACTTGTATGGAGTGCAATTTACCTTTCACTATACGGTACCTCCGGTTTTTTATATTCACAAACGGAATTCACTGAATCAGTAAATAAATTGTTTGAATACGCAGCTGCAGAGGAATGAGTTCGTGAAATCAAACAGCTGTTAAAAACCGAACCCCAATTTTTTCAATAAAGAATGTATTATATAAAAAGTTATTAATTATTAATTTTACTTATCGTCTTAATATGAAGAGATGGATGGCAAAAGAATAAAAAACAAAAAACATTTTTTTACTTTGATGTTAAATTTTTTATCTCTCTGCTTAATAGTGTTTTTGTTTGCCCTTAAGCTTGAAGTCCTTCTTAGTTTTTTATATAAAATTATAATATATAATTTATCGATGTTTCGTTTTCTTTAGGGGAATTTCATCAGGACTTAATATTGCTGATTTTTTATAACAAATAAGAATATTAGAATTTTACTTTAAATTCAAATAAAAATATTTTTTTTTATCAGTTTCTTATTATTGGTTTTTCTGTTTGTTGAATGAGCAAAAATATTTAGTGAAAGTATAAAAATCCAAAAATTTGTTGCAATATTTTTTTTTTTTGCTCACAAACTTTTGCCGCTTGTTTTGTGGTTCGGCTTAATAAAATTTCATTTGCAAAAGAAAAAATCCATTTACTGCTTTTCTTTCCCTTTTTCGTACAACTGATAATTTCTTTTAATTACATTTTAAGCAGCAGCATATTCGGTTTGTATTTTGTGTTTTTGTTGTTGTTGCTTATTTGTATGCAGTCCCAACCACTACTTCTCCAAATATTTATTCCAAAATCAATGTATTAATGGTATTTTAACGAGCAAACTCTGCTTAGATAAGTAACCAGAGAACAAACTGACCAAAAACCGTACAACTAAAACACAACCCTGCAGCTGATGTTGTTGTAAAGTATCAGAATACAAATGCAAAAAAATTCCGACAAACAAATATTTCGTTCTTTTAAGTAAATTAAGAACACAAATATAATGGAGAGAATTTTAATTAAATATTTTTAATACAGCCGGAGTTGCCAGTGGCAAAATCTGGCAAATACTTGTAAATCACTGTCGAAAAATCACTGAAAAAAGTATTTAAGAAATAAAATATATCAAATTGAATCCTAAAATTGACTTTAAGAAAAATTCCCAACTTCCGAACTGAAATTGTAAAATGATCAAGGTATCCCTTGCGACCCTTAAAATCGTCAGAATAATAAGTCTGGCAACGATGTTTGCAACACGCTTTCCACAAAATCCATTAAAATGAGCAAAAAGAATAGTTTAAAATAGCGGTAAGGAAAAATCAGTGGATAACATGCAGTTTAGTACGACGTGCGTTTTACGACAAAGCCATACCGGCTTCTGGGTATGTAAATACATACGCAGCCATATACGTACGTTTGCATGTATATAAGTTCCAGTGAAGCAATTCGTCCCTGATGCTTGCCATGAAAACGCATAGAAGTTCTTAAAACTCAGAATGTGTAAAAAAAGTTAGAAGATTTAAAAAGAGTTAAAAAGAAAGGTTGAAATCGGACGAAGGAAACGATGAGTCAGTGTGTCAAATAATTTGTAATACAATTGTTGCACTTTTGACGTTTAAAAAATCAGCTGTTTATTTCTTAGTTCAACTGTCGCTTTTTTTATTTAAAAGAATTTTAATTTATGTTCCTGAAAACCTCGTGCTATCAAAGTGCCTTAAAATCGATGCATGGTTGGTTTCCACACGTGCGATTTGAAAACCACATGTGATTTGAAAACCACATGTGATTTGAAAACCACATGTGATTTGGAACCATGTGATTTGCAGAACATATTTTATATACTTAATTTGAGGTGAGTCAGATTTGGGCAAAGTTTTGGGCAAAACTCAAAAAATAAAGTAAAATTATTAACAAAATAAATAAGTAACGCATGATACGAATGTACACATTTGTTTTATTGTACTAATTATCTATGTAGGTGTGTAATTTTTTTCAGTGCACTATTTACGAAGATGTGAAAGGCCTTGTAAGAATTCATATCTGTCGGGTCAATTATTATTTTATTGTATTTAATTGGTGTTTCGTGTTAATTTCCTAAAAATTTCATGTGAATCCTTTAGTTTCACTTCTATTGCCAAGTGAGTCAAATCAAAATTGTTCGATGTTAAACGTCTTCGTGTTGTGTGCTCTTGATTTCATTAAAGTTTTCCAGGTGGCTAAATGTACGTAAATTTTAATTTGCTTAAAACGGCTTCGTTGTAATTCAATTTTCCCTGTTATTCTTTGCCATGAGGGCAGGAAGCCTCCCAAGAGGATGCCACAGTCTCCCTTAACTTATTTGTTGTCTCTTCCCAGGCGAATACATTGGTACTACTTTGTTTTCAATTGAGAATGCACTCGTATGTATTTTAGCAACATTTCTGGTGAACAAAGAACTACTTTTAAAAATAAAAGTGTTTTTAACTGATTTGCAAATGTTGGCAACAAAAGAAATATTCGAAATAACTACTTGTGTTCCCATTATCTGCTGGCAAATGTACACGAGTGAGTCTAGAAGAAATCCACCTGAATTGTTGGCTGCAACAATAATAAAACTGGCGAAACGTTCTCAAACAGCAACAGCTTCCAACAGTTTAATAAGTAAGAACCCATTATCGGAGTACGGATTAAGGTAAAGGGAAGCAAAAAAGAGGTCTTTGTTTCAATGAAAAACTTTAGTTTTATAAAATTGCCAAGTAATTGATTAAAGAATTTAAACGATTTTCATACTGCAGGGGGGGAGTTTTTTGAAAGTACATATTTTGAGTGCACAAAAACATCCTAAAAACATAAACTTTCTACAAACTGTTTATCGAAGGATGCAGGAGAACATGTTTCGTTCATACGTTCTTGCTAATATCAGTTGTTCAGTGGCCGTTCTAACAGCACAGAACGGACGTACTCGCACACACATATGGACAAAAAGGGAATCAATAAAACACCTGAAAAGATTTCGATGCGGAGGTATTGGCTCAAAGCAGGACTTTAAAACAATCAAAAAAGAAAGAAGGAAAGAAAACCACGAATCCGAATAAATTAAACAGCTGCTAAAACTTTTGGCAGAAGCACATTCTAAGGATGCCACCAACATTTTGTGGACTGGCCCAGTTCTATATATTTGGTTTTTTAACAAACCCGTTATGAGGGCCGCCCATAAGTTCTGCGGTACAGCGACTGCTTTTCAACGATAATTTCAATAATTTTGTGGCACTTTTTAAGCATAAAACTATTCATTGTTGTTTGTGAGCGCATCATGATCATAAATGTGAAAAAGTCTGCACTCGATTGAGCGCAATTCAGGCGAATTTAAAACACTAAATTTTACATCTAAGTCATGTTGAGTGTAATATATAAATACATATTTATTATAAAACAAAATTGTGTTCAAATTATTAACTAAACAATGAAAACCTAAAATAAGTCCAATTTTTTATGTAAATTTTTTTCGAAATTTTATAAAATTAAATTTTTTTGCGCGTTTTGGTTGCTGCTACAATTTCAACGAATTATATTGTACACAATTTCTAAGCTGTTTTTATAAAGAAATGGTGCCACAATACAAAGTTTTTCATTAGTACAAGCTGGAAGTGCCACAACTATTTGCCGCAGTGTATATCAGTGTGGCCATTTCTGTGTTACATTCTTATATCGTTTGTTTGCGTGTTGCTTAGAAAAATCTTTGACTAGAACGGGTTTTCACATATATGTGGGATGTGGTAGGTCTAGACCTCACATGGTTCTATAAAATATTGGGGCCTATAACTATATATTATTCGAAGCAGAATAATTGTCTCTTCTGCTCTTTAAATTGGTTTCAAAAATGACAACAACTTTTATCGTTTTGTTCCTTCTGTTATCAGAATAGATGGGGGGATATGGTGGAAAGTTATCTTTTATACCCTGAACCTACAAGAACAACAACAAACAAAATATCAAGAATTCAACAAAATATCATAAAATTGTCTGTATTTTTCTAAGTGATTTAATTAATTATTTACTTGTTCTCCTGCCGCAAATGAATTAATTCCTTTCGAAAACACCTCTGAATGCCTGAACACAATGGTGCCTTGATATCTGAGATTTTAAAAGAATTAAACATGAATGGTATTGTATTAAGGTATAAATAGCATGAATAGTAATTGTGTATTGAGTGCTTTGCATTTGTCTGAACACATTTAATGAATTGATTTTTTTTTTCTGTTTTGAATTCTTTCCTTAAGTGTTTTTGTTTTTACAATGGGAAATTGTGTATGAAAAGTCGAAACAAAATTAAATTAGAAAGCTGCTGTCCTTGTGGGAAGGCAGTCGTAGAGGCGAGTTGGCAGAAGTTTTTTGCACACTTAAAGAAATTACCGGTAAGAGACTTAGAAGGCAACAGTTTGAATTTGAAATTAACAATAAACTATTTTTTTTATGCTCTTAATTCAACAGTTTGTGTTAGAAAACGCAAATTTGTTGGTGTTTTTAGTGCCAATCTCCAGCATTTTACGTATGTTTTTCTGTTTTTTAAGAAATCCTGATTTATTTCGCAAAACATTATTTTTCTCCCACTCAGTCCAGGGTGTTTGTTGTCGGATTGAAAGTGTTGAAGTTGTGTTTGTACAAGTGTGAGTATTTTTTTTATGTGCTCTGCAGATTTATTTTTATTTAACTTTTAAAAAACAGAAATTAAATAAATAAACACCAACTACAACAACAAAGTTAGAGTAAAACGCATGTGTTAACAGTAATTACTGAAGCTCTTACTCGGAATGTTTATTGAAATTGTTGTAAAGATTAATATTAAAAGTTCTGTTTGTTGTTGTGTTTGTGTTCGCTGCAGCAAAAGAAAACAGCACAATGCGAGTGCTGAGAGTGGGAAGGATGTACAAAAATGTGTACTGGATTTAAAAAACAAAAACGAAACAAAAACACTTTCAGATTAAAGTCTTGTTAAGATAAATAAGTTAATAATGGCTTGATGAATTACAATATATTTTGCCTGCTAATTCTGCTCTATTACAAAGAGAGAGAGAGAGAGAAAGAGAGAGAGAGAGAGAGAGAGAGATATTCTCAAAATGGCGTAGAAATCAAATGCCGGGCAACGCTGCCAAAATATATTGTGCAAATATCTTTGAATTTTAACATATTTTATTCATGGATTTTTTCTATCGTGCTCAACTCGGCTTTGCCAAAGACGTGATCCCCATATCGGCGTAAATAGCATCATGTGTCACGATCTTAGTCAAGCTAAATCGGCACAAATTTTTTAAGTTTGCAACAATTTATTTTGGTGCCTGCACATTGTCGTGTCTTGTGGCAATATTTTGCGTTTAATATCGGCAAAACTGCACACGTTCACACTATCGGTTCACTATGAAATAATGTGTGGCTTTTTTCTTCATTTACAGTTGTCTATTTAAAGAAATTGTTTGTTGATTCAGCAAATTCCGTTCTTGAAATAGAAATAAGCAAATTCTGTGACAGCGGGCATGAGAACTTTAAAGCTTTATGAAACCAATTCGTCAAATATTTTTTTTTTATCTAAAACTAGACAATTGGCCGTTGACATTAAAAACTTGTGGTCATAAGGTTTTTTGGTTATTTATTTAATGATTCAGTCAATTTCTTTTATGAAATAAAACAAAATAAATGCATCTACATGTGCCAAAAATCTTTCAATATTTAAGAAAGGCTGCAATTTTAGCCTGATATTTTTTTCAGAAAATCAAAAGCAAAAATAGCAGATAATTTTTTTTTTTTGTTATTAAATTGTTTGTTCTCTTATTGTAAAGAGTAAAATAACATTTTCAATATTAATTACTTTTCTTTTTGCATATTTATTTGCAGTCATGCATGCATGATGCGTAACAAATGCATAATGCATTTAACAGATACATTATTGCAAGTGTGTGTGTGTGTGTGTGTGTGTGTGTGTGTGTGTGTGTGTGAGAGTTTTACATGGATCGAAACACACTTGCAGTCCCATCCAGCATTTTATGCAGTTGCTTTTTAAACAAAAGTTTAATTTGAGACTTCTGAACGACAAAAGAGTTTAAACGATTTTGAATTTTAAATAAATCTCTGTTTTTTTAAACAAAATTTTATTTTTAATAGCCTAATTTTTGCAGTTAGTTTTCGGTTTGAAAAAGTTTGTCTGCTATTTGTATTGGAACAGTGAATACTTTATAAATATTTTAATTATGGGCAGGTTTTCAATTCAGTTGTTCTGCATTTGGCAGCGACTACCAAACATTTTGTGAATATCAACGGGCAAACGGTAAGACCGGAATTTAAATCATTGCCTGGCTCTGTCATTGGCTAACAGAATCTTCGCTTTCCGAAATTGTAATTGTATTGTTACCATCTCCTTAGTGGCACGAATAACAGAAGCGTTCTTTGTTTGCCTCAGATTTTCGGCAAATATGTAGGAGGTCTGTTCGAAAATTCATTATTTTTTTCAATTTCTACTTCTCAGATACTTGTGCCAGCGTTTATTCTTGCACTCTGAAAAAAGTTCTGGGTAATTCGGTTTTAACTGCTCAATCATCGCACAGTGTAGTGCGTTCATGTGGCTCCTCAATCTTGGCAACAGGACAGAGTCTTAGGCAGCCAAATCTGGTATCTAGTTTAGTACGGTTTTCTTTTGCTCAAAACTCAGCAAAATATTAATAGGCAAGCGCCAAGTGATGTGCCGATATCCCCAGCAGCTTCTGCAAAAGTTATTACACGAGTCTGCAGAAAAAATTGTTTTCACCTGCGTAGCATTTTCAGTGATTGTTGAAGTTGTGGGCCGTCATTTGCAGTTTCTCGGCGTTATTTGAAAAACTGGAAGCATCACCTTGATCACTTCTCTGCTGACTGGGTATTACGGCACATTCGTATTTTTGTAAAGACAACATAAATATTCTTGTGTGTTTAAGTTGGTGCGTTTAATAAATAAGGCTTTTTCTTTTTTGCTTTTGTAGTTGTTTTACTCATTTATCTTTATATATTTTCTTTCAATTGAAAATTACGTTTGTAGTGTGTTTTCCTGTTTTTTTTTTTTCTGTGAATTTTGCATTAAGGAACAACATCATTTGCACCATCATCAATTTTTATACAACGAATAGATTTAAACTCATACATGTGTACGCGTAGTACGTTCTCGTATGTTTTCATGTTTTTATCTTACTAGACTATTCAAAATGTGAATACAGTGGAGGCCATAAAATGGAATTATTTACAAAGATTTTCAATTTTGAAGTTTGAAATAAATTTTACCAGCAAAAAAATTTGCTAAAATGTATTTTAAAACCAGAAAGTTTTTGAAATCTATTCTGATCTCTCTTGCGCCAAGAACTCTCAAGCTGCTATTTAATTGGATCACCACTGTATGTCATGGCTGTAAGACTGTGTTCTAATGATTTTCTTTTTCGCACATGTATGCAGATTATCATTTCAGTCTAGTTAGTACTTTATTGCAGTTAAAGAATCATTTGCAATGCAAGTACTCATTCCTTTTCCCATAGTGCTCTTAACATTTGGGCTTCATTCAATTCATTTGTAATGGCTGTAAATAACCGGTGTTATGGGGTCTGGGAATGGCTGGGCTGCCATGAAAGCTGATTTGGACGAGACAGAAATAGTATTTGCATAAAATCCAAAAGGATTTTGCTGTGGAGAAAATCATAGCTGAGGCTGAGAGAGAGAGAGATAGAGAGAGAGAGCGTTAGGAGTTAAGAAAGAACAGCTGATTTCTTATTTGTTTATGTTTTTTTTATTGTTTATATCAGGAATGATGCGAAAAAAGTTCTTTATTGTATTATTTTATTTTGTTATTTTTCTTTTCGCATTTTTTTTTTTTTGATGTGAAAAAAGGAAATAATTTTGTTTTTGTCTGTAATAAAAAAAAAGTCAAAAAGTTTGAAGTGTTTTCAATATAAAATATTTTCTTGAAAATCTACATTTTAGAAGAACAATTTAGTGATGGTCACAAGATTTCATTACTTTGAGCCTCGGGTTTCAAGAAAGGGCGTTTATTTAGGCCATGCCGGCACTAAAGAAGAAAAAAGATGCTCAAGGCTTCACATTTGGCTCTGAGAATCTCCCAGACGGACTGTTTTCCTCTGCCCCGGGAGGAATCAGATCTCTGTGATTTTCGTAACTCTACAAACGTTCTTAGCTTGTTGTGGAATAAAGAAATAATTGCTATAATACAGTGACGTGACATTAGTCACACTGGTTATTTGGTGAGTTGGCAAGTCAAGCCGAATTCACAGGAGATGAACTATTAAAACTCAAAGTTCGTTAAATGTCAGCAATAAAAACTTTACTCTGCAACAGCCGATATCCAAAGGAGTCTAAACATTAACAACTAATCAACCAGGCTCTCAATTTCACCTGTTTTGTTGTTGTTATACACTCTGTAGTTTTTCCAAAACCATATCAATAAATGTATGTATATGTTTTACTAAGTTATTGAAGTTCGGTGGACTTACCATTACGATTTTCGCTATCTGCTGGCTTCATTTGGATGGGATGATGCATCTGTTGGTGAGAAAAAGAAAAGAAAATCTTTCAAATATGTTTTTTTTTCTTTTACATTATTTTACAGTTATTTTGAATTTAGAAAATATTTGTTCTTGTAGTTAAAATGTTTCTCAATCGCATCGAAATTTGATTTTGTATGACAACTTTGAGGCAAAGTCACATCCCATTCGATTTCAGTTTGCAGCACAGGAACGCGACTATTCTGAAAATATGGCACAAGGAATTTAAAGCTGGCGAAAAAGTTCACAAATCAAACAATATTTTAAATTTTGAGTTTTAAGCGGATTGCAAAAAAAACCGACTTTTAAACCAGACATGTTCCAATAGTTGTGGTAATTTGCTCCAGTCAATATGATATATTCTAGACTAATTCCTTGCCACTTTTCCACATATTTGCTATTTGTCTACTTTAAACATAAAGCAAAAAAAAAAAGGGAGAAAAAAAGCAGCAGCCTGGTTTGATAAATTTAGCTTTTACATAAACCATAATTCTCGAATGCATTTTTTGCAAAAATTTCTTTTTTGTTTGCATTTAACTTTTATCTCCAACATGAAAATGGACCAGAAGTAAAAACAAATCCAATTTACACAAATATGCTCTAGAAAATTCCTTATCTTCTATTGCCACTTCCATTATTAATGTTTTTAATTCGTTCGTTTCTCTCGGCAAAAGGGTTCCATAACAAAATCTCTAATGCGATTTTTTTTCAGCACAAACAGAAAAAGGAAAAAAATTACTTAAAATTTTTCTCACAATCGAATACGAGTACATATTGAGGTTATGGTTATGGCTTTGAATGGATTAATGCTTTTGATGTAAATGTTGCTGGATGGTCGTGGTGGGGGTGGGGGTGGGGTAGGAGGGCACAAAGGAAAAGCTGATAATGGTTATGGAGTCAGTCAGTTAGAGAATGTTTCGTAATGGATTTTTATGTAACAATTTGTTTGTTTTTTGTGTTCAATATTCAAAATCAATAAGAAATGCACCAACATTATGGGCGAACAGTTCGAGAGAAATTCTTGTGCATGAATTCGGTTTTCATTGAAAGCATAATAATTTTGGGGGGCGGCTAAATTAGAAAATGAAAATGCTTTTATTTTAGGTTTATTTATGGCATCGATTTGTAAACATCAACTGCGTCCTAATTAATGAAAATGTTTTAAATCGCTGTTATAACGATTTAAGTATTTGAAGCGATAGTTTTGCCGAATCTTTAATCGGAAAGCGGTAACACTAGTTTAAAATTGTTTGCTGTTTATTTTAAGAGCGAATTTGCATAACATGAAGGGAAACCATTAACAATTATTTACGATTAAGACTTTTAAAAGAAGTGGCTTGTGGAAAAAATTACTATTACGCCAACAATCAACTACAATTGAAGCAGCAGAGGGAGTGGTTGTTGCCTCGACATATTCCAAACTGAGGCACTCTGCTTTCTGGAATATACAGCGGAGGAGGCATCTCGGCTGACACGGCAACCAAGACTGCAGGAAGGGGTTGTGTATTCCCTTGATTGTATAGGAAGTTTCGAGTAGGGAGTGCCTTGTAAGAGGGATGCTGGTCCGTCCATTAGTTGAGGTTTTCATCTTGGCTTTGGCTACAACGTTTGGTTATGATTTAAGTAAAAAGTTGGTGGCAAGTTTGCGGGGGTTGGGGAACTTGCACAGGAAAACCTATACTGCGCGATCTCTCGAGTAACATGCCTGACATTTTACCAGAAATTTGCCATCGTGAGTGCACCAGAAGCCGCATGTAGGCGCTGCTGAAGTGTTGGCCAGCTCAACCTGACGTACATCAATTTCAGATTCTGTACGAACGACTGTTTGACTTTAAATGAATTAAACATGTTGCGTGCGTCAACATTTACCATTTCTTTTCAAAGTTTCGTATTATATGTTTTTTAATCAAACACTGTAAAGTGCTATTGTTGGTTAATTTTTGTTTTTATTTCCAAGTGTTTTAAAACTTCACTTCATTTATTTTAATTATCTCCCAAAGCATTTAAAATAAATTCAACAAAATAATGTATTTAATTAAACATTCATACGAAAAGTAAATGCGCGCATAAAAACACTGAAACAAACACACTCACACACACACACACACATGTTTGTTACATAATTAGTGGAATTACTAATTACGTGAAAATATAAAGCAAAATACTGACTCACACTTTGACAAGCAAGTCAGTCATTCGTTCGACTCACACATGCTTTTCTCCACAAAATATTCGTATGAGTAAATAAAACAATGATCGTTTTCATTATTTGAAAGTTAAATGAAACGTTGTAATGCAAACGAAACATTATACGGTCACCGGAAACGAAAACAAAAGCCAACTCATACAGCCATGCTGGCCAGCGCACGCACACATCGCTCACGCCAGCACACGCATGCATGCAAATGGACACTTGCCGTCATGTGCACTGGTGGGAAGTGTAAGTGTGTGTGTGTGTGTGTGTGTGTGTATGCAAATATTTGTTTAAACATGTATTTATTTATTAATGTATGTCAGTCTTAAAATCGATTTTTTACTTCAAGCCCTTCCACACATGTTGTGTTGTGGTATCACCCCTCCACCCACCCAAAAAAAACTCCTCTAATTGTCTGCCAGCCATTGATGGACTTTAAAGCAAATGTTGGCATTAGAGAAATTCTTCTTGGGCTGCATGGCATGGAGGAATGTGTTGCTGCTGTTGTTGTTATTTTTATTGTTTTATATTCCACTATATCAAGCGGTTCATGGGTTTCATTCATTCGTAATAACTAAAAAAATATCCATTATTTTGTGCAGGTCATCTTTTCTTTAAACATTTTGATTAATATTTATTAAGCGCTTTGATTTCGTAAGAATTTTGGTTGGCAAAAACCCCTACAAAAGTACCATCTTTGGCAATGATTTCTTCTAATTAAAAATATCTCTGCTTTGATAGTAGGAATATTTTGGTGATTTTTGTCTCTTCTTTGTTCTTATTTTTAGTGTCTTATCTGTATTTTTTACACTGATTTTTTTTTACCTATTTAAGTTTTAAAGTGGTGAAATTTTACTGGTTTTTATTTGGCGATTTTTTAACTCGTTGATTGTCTTCATCGCCATCGTACAGCTTCTCTGTCTTTTACCTTCTGGTGTTTGTGTTTTCTGTGCATAAATCTATATTGACCATTTTTTATGTTTTGGTTTGGCGTTTTTCGCCACTTTGATTTTATATCTCAACTTTTTATGGCTTGTAGGCGCTTTAATCTAACCAGCCGACTTACCAGCCTTTAGGTATTGGTTTTTTCTTTCCGATTTTTGTCTACACGTTAATTAATTTGTTTTCTTAACTTTTAGTTCATTCTTTAAGCGAATTAGCAATATTTTCTAGCCTGGCGATTAACTCTTTTTTTTCATATCTTAACAGTGAGGCCATTTTTCACAAGGATTTTTTTTATTCTGCTTACAAACGTTGTTATATTATCGGTGATTTTTTTTTTATCTATATCTTTCGTTTATTTGACGATTGTTTTCCACCTTGACGTTTTCGGTAGAAGCACAGCGATTTCATGCAATTTCTTATTTATTTGGCGACACGTACATTCTTTTTTTTTAATTTTTTTTTTATCTATAAATTCCTTTTCGATTGGCGATTTGTTTACATTCTTCTGACGCTGTTGGCCTAACAAGACTTAAGGGCCTGTTTTGCGGCCCTGCAAATTTTCGGGTTCTCCTTGTCGGTTTTCGCATTTTAAATTATTTAGTGCTGAAAAAGCTCTCAAACTTTTACTCCGAGTTACAACAATGCAAATGTTTTTCTGAGGAAATGAAGATAATGCCAATAAAGGGGACAGGTGGTGATGTCTTTTGTAATGACAATGAAATGTTTTGGGTATTTAAGTTCAAAGTACTCGCAAACACACACACACACACACACACACATGTACATAGAAAACTAACAAAAGCGAAATAATGCGAGCAGAAGAAAAAAGACTCGGCCTTTTTGAAATTCATTAGAAAAAAATAGTTTGAAATAGTAAGTGGATTTAGGGATAAATGACCATTAAAGTGATGTAGACACTTGCATCTGTATCTATGACTGCTCTCGGCCTGTCAGTCTGTCCGTGTGTCTGCTTGCCTGTCCTGCCGGTCCTGCTGTCCTGCTGTCCTGCTGTCCGGCTGCCAGCCTGCACATGTACAGCTTTTAATTGTTTGAAAGTTAAATTAGCATTTGTTGGCACGTACAATTTGAAAACTTTGATTTAGAATGGTCCAGCCAATCGGCATTATGTTCCTTTTTTGTGCTCTTACTGCTCTACGTTTTACTTGGTTTTTTTTCCGGCATTTGTCAGATATTTGTGAGATAATAAAGGTGTATATTTGTTTAACAGAAAGAGAGGGAGAGAGCGTTAAATATTTAATGATAAAATACCCTTTCAATGAAAAAACAAATCCTTATGCTTTTTGATATTATTCTAAGGATTTAAGGAGGTGAAAATGGGAATTTAAAACCATTTGCCAGCAACAAATAAATTGAGTTAAAAGCCTGAAAAAAAGAACAGCTTCTGCATTATTGTGGGCTGCGTGCTGCAGCCACTGCTTCCCTGCACCACCGTTCGGTGTAGCTGCAGAAAAAAAAGGTTGATAAAAAATGAAAAACAGAAAACAGAAAACAGAAAATTCCCTTAAATGTTTGCTTAACATTTGAATACTGTTTTTGCAGCTAATTGAACTGAAAATTAAAGCGACAGCATAGAAAAAAAAGTTCGGCTATAACATTTGCATAAAAATGCTGTCAAAGTGTTTTTATTTTCAAATTTAAAGACATTTTTTTTTTTTTGTGTTTGCAACATTTTCATAATAGTTTTTAAATATAGAAAGTTTTATTTATAACTGTTTGATTTTGTAGGGCTCAAACAATTTATTATAACAAAACGAGAAAACTGTGTCTGCAATAACAACCATCTATTTGATGTGTCAACTAACGTGACATGACATTTAAATGTCCGTTGTAATTTTTGTAACCTGTCGCTGTGAGTACAAAATAACAAAACTTTATTAACTTAATTTAGTAGCCATCAAGTGTTGACCTTTTTCATTTGATAAAATGTCATTTTTAAAACAGTTCTGTTCGTATGGCAAAAAGAGAAAAAGGACGCACAAGAAATCTAGAAAGAGCTCGAATGATTCTCATAAAACTCTACACGAACATAAATAACTTGAAAACAAAATTGAAAGATGGCGGCCAGAGCAGTTGGAACAGGACTCCATGTTTTAAATGAACGTAGTTTCTATTTCAAGTTCTTGGTATGGGGCTTCAGCAGGCAGCCGCTTATTGTCTACAGAGCGAACGATGTAGGCGTGGCCATCTCCGTCAACGGCAGGCGCTTAAAGCCGATAATGACCAAATTTTTTGGCCCGAATTAGACGATATCGAAAGACACTTTTGAACCGATCACCAACATCATACAATTTGCTGGCAATAGACTTTTTTGTGGGCGTCCTGGACACCAATTTAGTCCAGGCCGTCGATTAAACTCAGCGTGTTTTGTACGCCAGACGCACAATAGAATGTCCACGTTCCACAGATTTTATTATAATCAATAAGTTTTATGATATTCCACGGACTTCATTACGTTGCCCAGTTCAAGAGACTTCATTTTATTTGACAGGTTTTATTAGGTTTCACAGTCTTTATTACATTCCTTGGGATTTATTACGCTCCATACGGCATATTATATTCCACAGACATGATGACATTCCACAGACTTTTGTTATATGTCACAGGTTTTATTATATTCCACAAAGACTTTATTATCGTCCACCAAAATTTGCATTAATCGTTTAATAAAAAAATTGTAAGATTTTTAAAGCACAATTTTTTGTTATATAATTTTAAGGAAAAAATCTTAATTATTTTAAATAAGTTATTTTTTAAGCTGGAAGTTATTGAATTATTCTTTCATAAAAATTCCTTTTAATTGGATACTTTTCTAAAAAATGTTTTGAATATGAAAACAGAATGATTTAGTTTTCATTGATTACTATTTTTTAAACGGCTCTTTAAACTGCAGTTTTCAGAAAATATATTTATTTTTATTTATGGATTCAAAGTACGTTTTTTTTTTTCTAAAATAACCTTGTAAGTTCCTTCATAGATCAGAGAGTTAAGCTGGATTACATTGACGAGCGTTAAAGAAAAGTGTCCTTTGAAAACCAGGACAATGATGCGGTTGAAAAGATTTCCCACAGCAACTCAAATAACGAAACAAAATCACCACTTTTTAGGGGTATTTGAGGCACTAAAAAAATTTATTTAACAAATTTATTCACCTGCTTAAGCTGACAGCTAATTTTTATACTTATTTTTTTCTTTTTTGCAAAAACAACAACAACAACAACAACAACAACAGACAATTCAAATACAAATAAATATTATTTTTTGTAGCGCTGTAAAAATTCCTGTATATCTGGCTGTTGTTGTTGACAGTTCAAAATTTGATTGAGTGACAGATGTTGTACGACTGCTTTAGATATTTATTATATTTTATTATATATTTAAAAAAGCACTTTAAAGGGCTGTTGATGAAACAACACATTAAGAGGTTAATTAAAAATTTTGTTCGGTCTCAAGTCGGAATTTCTTAAATGCTTGCGATATTTTCTCTGTGTCCCTCAAGTGGCATTTTTTGGCAACGCACAATGGGCTTAATAGTGACATTGTATAAGCCAAAAAGAAAGAAAAGATGAGTGGATGTTCAGTGCCCAGAAATTGTCATTTGCTAACGATTGCTAAGAAGTTGCTGCAAAAGGACTATTTTCATAAAAAATGAATCTTACAGATATCGCAATTACTTTTCCCAGAAGCTGCAACCAATTATTTTAATAACATTTAAGTTTTTATTACTGCCACCAGCCCGTCACATTATAATTTAATAATGAAAGATTATTGTGCCGACTTTGTTATATTTTGAGGTAAAAACTTATATTGACGGTAAAGAAACCACCGTCTCATTTCTTATTAGGCTCTTATGTTAAACGCCTTCGGTTGGGTTGTGTAAAATTGTGATCAATAAATTGAAAATATGAGCGATACATGAACTTGCCAAATAGTTGGCAAATTACTGGCGAACTTATACGTTCGTCATTGTGGGACTCGGAAAATGTTTATTTTGTTTGTACAAACCGAATTCTATTACTATTCATAAATACTTGTCTTGATTGTGCAGACCTTGTTAAAATTTAAAATAAGAACAAAATTTTAGTTGCTGATGTGATGTGAAGAAATCATTTCATTTCTTAATAGGCTTTTTTTGCTAAAGGACTTTCAGTTGTACTGAATGAGGGCGGCCAAATAAAGTTTCTCGCCCTTCACAAATCAAAGACAAACTTTAACTTTCGTCCAGCACAATTTTCTTTCGATTTACACAAATTTTACATAAATTTTTTATCTGTTGGCAAATTTTCCTAAAATTACAATAATTATTTGTTTGCAATAACAAACAGCTTCTTCCAACTAAAATTAAACTTAAATGTTTCGCCAAATAATAATTTGCACTCCCTTCGCCCTCCCCAAAAGTATCTTATTGCTGAACACCCTGAACTTAGAATATTAAAAATATATGTGTACAAACAAAATAATGATTAGAAAACATATGAAATAAATTCATTGAGTGCATCAGTCGCAAAAGGGGTTACTTTTAATTAACTTTTCATAGAACTTGCCAAGAAAAAAGAGAATGTATTAACAGAAAAGAAAAAAAAAAGAAAAAAAATCTTTCCATACAAATATGAAAACATAGAAATGTATTCGTATTTATTTCAATATGAAAATAAATACCTGGTAGGAGTTTGATGATGAAACAAAAACTATTCTCTAGAATATTAAAGGTGCTGGAGAAAAAGTATTAATTAAAAAAGTACTAAGCAACCATACAACATCATCATCGGCATCGTCGTCGCCGTCGTCGCCGTTGTCGTCATCGTCATCATCATCGTCATCGTCCTCATCGTCATCAACATCAACATCATCTTCATCATTTTAAAAGGAAATTAAACAAAAAAGGAATGCATTTATTTGTGTTATTCTATTTGCTCAAAATAGACTCCTCCAGTATGGGAAATGCCTGGCAATTGACAATTTGTTAAACATGATGTCTATCATTTACATGAATTCATACGTAATTCATCATTTTAAGAAGGTAAATAAAATGTACACGTTTTCATTCACGGAAACTAAACTTGTTCTTACAATCCGAATACGACTACATTCATAGAAAAATTCATTAAATAGCAAAATGTGGCCGAAAGCTTCGTACAACCGCATACAGCATTTTCTATTTATTAAAAGCTAATGAGTGCCAGGTATGTGGACTTAAAGTCAAATGTGGCAAGTTTGTTAATTCGTTCTGTTTAAGGGGAAAAAATACAAAAAAAAAAAAAAAAAAATTGAAAAACAAACACGTGATAGATCCACTCAAAGTGTTTTGCATTCATTTGTTTAGCCCAACATTTTTTTTAATAGAGAAATATTTCTTACCATGAGTTAGTTTCCTGCAATGTAATTGGGTGGAAAATCAAAGTTGCCAGATTAATTTTATATAATTTTGTAAGATGACAGCACAGTGGCGGCCATTTTGTTTTGGTATGTTGGCTTTCAAAAACTAGTCATGTTTTTTGTGCGCCATTATGCCGTTATACTCGTCTAATATCCGTTGAGTCCATCAGCACATTTTTGTAAGCCGAGGGGGGCAGAAAATTTGTTTGTGACATCATACGCGAATGTGACATACCAAACGTGACATACCAAATGTTTTGTACAAACTAAAAATACTTAGCTTGTCCTTCTGTCACAACAATGTTTTGTGTTCTAACGTCTAATTTATTCAGTGGTTTGAATTAGTTTTTATGAATTAGTTTTTTTCCATAAACAAAATTCTCTAAGATGAGAGACTATGAAAAATTTTAACAAATGATTGATTGATACGTATTACAAAATGCACGGCTGGCTTCTTATACTTAAATTATAACAAACAGTTTACAGACAAATTAGCAATTGGACCACTAAACAACAACATTTCAAACTTTGTTCAAACAGTTACAAATATTACAGAATACAAAAACACACACAGGAATATTATAAGACAAAAATAATGCAGCATAAGCTTTAATCATTCATCACACACACGTACATTTATTTGTACGTACATCTGTGCATATATTAACACATTCGTATGTAGGCGGGGCATCCCACCAACAACACCCACAGCCCGTTTCCGTTTAAGGCTGCAAATTGTTATACGAATACAAGCAAATACTATTAATAAGGGGAGGATATGTGTTTGCTGGCTTGTTTGGCTGTACTTACCCCATCTAAGACTTTGATATTATGCAGAGCGTCTTGGGCCCTCAGAGCCGCCTTACGAGTATAATAAGTAACGAAACAGCACCCTGCAAAAGAGAAACAAGAAGAAAAAACACAAAAAGCAAAAATAAAACAACAAACATAAACACTTTAACAGTTATCAGATAAAAAGGAAATTTACAAAACAAACAAATACTAAAAGTGGATTATTTTTATTTCTACTCCTTTTTTTTCTCGGGTTCTTTCTTTTTATATTTCAAATACAACTAGACTTATTTAAATACAAATATAATTTTTAACTAGATGCGATAGAGCGATAGCAGGATGTCTGTAACAGAGACTGAAGGCAACCAACTGCAGCTCACTCGAGTCTAACGAAAGTACTCGCTGAGCCGAAGCAAGTTATTAAATACATGAAACTTGAACTGAAATATCTGCAAACGTAAATTTATTTAATAAGATTTATGTATTTAGTGCTTTTTTGTTTGTTTGTTTGTTTTAGGAGCTGCTGAATGTTAATTAATCAAATATCATGCAAAGTCTTTTGCTTAAGGAACGCAAACGCTTACAATTAAACACATTCGACACATAAACTGCAGTTTTTAAAGATTATTTATGAAACGCAAATTAAAAGCAGAATATCTACAATACAAAGAACCCCTCCGGCTAAAACGTCATAGATACTCGTTATTTATCACACAAACATGCAAATTGTAAAGACTTTTAATAAGATAAATATTTTCATAGTAACACAGACATTTAACACGTATACAATTTTCTCTTCTTTTTGTTGTTGTTGTTCTATATTTAATTAAATGAATTGAAAATGAGGTACTTGTGAATAATATTTTGCATGATACATTTAGAGTTACACAAAGCGTATGACGAATATTTTGGCTACTCATTTGTAAGGGGGGTGGGGGAGGGGGACCGCAAAGTTTTCCCAGCTTCGGCTTCTGTACAATTTGGTTTGTTATTCTGGAGTAGGCCGGCCAAAGTTTGTTGCGAAAATGATTTCCAAATTCTCATAATATATGAAATTATAGTGGATTGACCGAATCCGCGAGCGCCTAAAAACATAATGACAAATTCTGCAACGCTGCCAAATAGAAATGACGTGGTTGTTGGCACCTTTTTCTGTCCATCATATTGACAAAGAAATGTAGCAACTTTTTGATTGCTGGTTGCCTAAAAGCATTTTCTATACGACAAAAATTCATTTTGGATTTGTCAATCCAAAACAAAACAGAAAAATTATAAAAAAAAAATTCTATAATTTTCGAAAAATGAACATCATGTACCCGCAACTCAAACAAACTAATTATCATTCACTAACAACTGAGCAAAAGTGTAAGAAACTTGATTTTATGTTCTTTCTTTTCGCTCAAAACCAACCATCACACACACACACACACACACACTTGTAGCACATCGGCCTTAACGCACCGTGTTTTTCGTTCGTTCGCCGCTACACATAAACGTTACTCTCATCCTTGAAGTGGCTGACACGAGTATGAAGGAAAAAATGGCACGTTGAAAAATTTATTAAAGTTAAACCAATAAATACGTACATGTTTGCAAATTCTAACACAAATTATGCCCGTATTGGTCTCAGAGGAGTGCTAAGAAAAGTTTAACGTCCCTGCTTGAGAAGAATCGCAATTGTTGAGGACTTGCTGGGGTGTGGGGAAGGGCAAAGGCCAGCAGCAGCACATTGAACCTTTTGCTTTCAATATTACACATCATGCCAACGTGTGAATGTTTCTGTTTTTATGGAAATGATGTTCTAATTCTCATTCGTTAAAGTGTGATTACAACACAAAGTAGCCTTAAGATCGTTTGCGCCTGTATGTGTGAATGTTCTTGTATGTGTGATTGGATTGACGAAAGCCACCATTTCTATAAGGACCAGCAAAAACTTATACACACTTGCATTTTCTTTTAAGCAGGGAAAACAATATGATTTGATGAAATATTCATATTAAGGCAAGTAAGTTCTTCAAACGGACGCTATAACTATTTTACGCACTGTTCGCATCCCCAGAATTGCATGTTAACATGTTGTAAGAATTGAGGTTTTTCTTTTTTGTTACCAAAATAAGTATTTCATAAGAAAGTTAATGAATATGTTAACGCTGTTTTACATAACCAAGTTATGCATGTATGTGTATATGTAAGTGTGTGTGTGTGCTGGGTTATTAGCATAAGAACCACTATTATTTGCACGAGGTTGCGTTAATGGCTGCAGCCCAGCAAACACGCACAAGCCCATAAAATTTTTGGGGGGCGAATAATAAGAAGTGCAACCAATAAGGAACTTTATTACCATAATCATTAATTATGTCCTGGTGTTTCCAGAATTTGAATTTACTCCTCCTTAAAGGTTGCTAAAGAAAGTAAAGAGGCAAACTTTTTCTTTACATTTTTTTTTATTCCGTATGGCAAAATATTGCCAGCACTTTGTTACGTCACACGAAGTAAGTTTGGGTACGATTTGTCAAAAATTTTGCCAACAATAACAAAATAAAGTTTTAGTTTTCACTTAAAAATTGTTTTTATAATATTTAATTTATCGATAACATAAATTTTCAATAAAACTTTCACTTTAGTAAAAAATTTTTTAATAAGAACTTGTTTTAAAAAATTAAAAAAAAAAATCCATATAAAAAAATATTTTTTAATAATCGATAACATCAATTTTTAATAAAACTTTCATATTAGTAAACATTTTTTTAATAAGAACTTGTATTAAAGTATTAAAAAAAAAAAATTTTAATTCTTTTCAAAACAATTTTTTTTTAAATATTAATTTATTATAAAAAATAAAATTGATATTTTTATAAATTTTTTTCTTACACAAACTTTTTCGATTACAAAACTGATGTGAGGAAAATCTACCGATTTTAAAAATTTTGTAGAGAAATTTTCTATAAAAATATGGACTGAAATTTGATATCGAGAAATGTTTATAGAATATTTATCGATAACAAAATTTGTTTATGAACATTTCATCGAAAGAAAGAATATTCACTGGAAAATTTTCAACAATTTCGTTTTATGATAAAAAAAAGTTTTAGAAGAAAATTTATCGATAACAAAATATATTTACACAGAATTTGTCTAGAACCAAATTCTTATTGATTATTGAATTCTTATACAGAATATTTATCGCTATTGAATATTTATAAATATCTTAACGACAACGAACAAATTTGTGCAGACAATTTATGGACTGTGAAAATTTCTCGGCAAAAATTATTGTTTATAAAAATATTCTTTACAAAATTTATGGTCTAGAAAAATTTTCTACAAAATATTTGTCGTTTACAGAAATTTTTCTTTGCGAAATTTATTGTTCTATTCGTTATGAATGAATTATAGAAATATTGTAGAGAAAAATGTGGACTACCAAAATTTTCCGGAGAAAATGTATTATCAGTAAAACACAAAAGAGAAAATTTATCGTTAGTAATAGAAAGTCCAAACAAAAGCAAATGTAGACAATTTATTTATAACAAAAATTTCCTATAGAAAATTAAACGATAAGAAAATTGTTTCAGAAATTCGCTTCAGATTTCAAAATCTGGTGACAATAGAAATATAATGTGTGTGTTTTAATTTTATTTTTATATATAACTCCAAAATTTTCTCAGATGTACGAGTACCTGATACAAAAGTAAATACGTTCCATCAAACTTCTTAGGCTAAAATTTTAATCGTATTTGTTTGCATGCGCTTAATAAGTGTAAATCGTTTAAAGACTCACCTCTACTCATCATTGTCACTTTGTCGCGCAACACATTCAAGGTATGAACTCTGCCGTACTGGTCGAACAGACTCCTTAATTTTGTTTCATCCCAGGACTTGGGCACCTGGCCAACAAACATTTTAATTGTATCGGCGTCTGGTTGATCTTTCGAGAACTCGTCAATACTTTTACGCATCAACTCCAAGTTATCGTCAGATTCCACTGAGCTTTTTCGTATAGCGGCACATGGAGCCAACGCTAAACTGTCGTCCGTAAATGTGTCCATTTTCTCCAAAGCTCCTTCAGAATCATTTGCAGTTTTGGTCGAGCTGAAAATAAAATGTTATTGTGGGCATTAAAAAGGACAAAGTTCGGTTAGTAAAACAGTAGTCAAGTGGAAGGTTACTGCTTCTTTCTCTCTCTCTCTCTCTCTCGCTCTCTACCTTTCCCTGTATCTATCTCTCGCTTGCTCTTTGTCCAGCGAGCCAACACAAATGCACTATATTTTTATTGATTAAAGTTTTCCCAACTCTATTAAACGTCGACCGGAAATCGTATTTTGTATTTGTGGCTTAAACACTAGAAACTAATTTACAAATATTGTACAACCAACAGTTTCGCTTCATTATCCCGAGCCAATTGTTTATAACTTCCTCATTTTAGTTGTTGTTGTGTCGTTTGTTTATTGTTTCAATTTAATTTTTTGTGTTTGTTGTTTGCTTCGCTTTATTTGTAGTCCTTTCCGCAAGCTGATTAAATTAGTTTTTCCACAACAATTTGTGAATATTCACACCTTTATCACATAAAACTTTAGCAAAAAAAAAAAAAAAAAAAACAGAATAGAGTACAAAAGTTTTACAAAAGTCCATAACGAAATATATATATGAATATATGAATGTGTTAAAAACTTTCCCACCTCTAACGAAACAGAAAAAAATTGAATTAAATCTGCTGCATGATCAGTTCACACGTGACACATACAAAATGTCGATATTCCAACACATTCAATTATTACAGAAGAAAAACATTTTTATACAAAAGAGCCAACAAAAAGAAAAAATATTTAATAAAAAAACTATATTAAAAACAAAAAACAAAATACTAAAAACATCTGCCGATTTCACATAATTTACGAGTCTATTGCGTAACGAAGGCCTGCGGTTGGCACACATTTCTCTCTAGTCGTCTGCCTCGCGCCACAAATATCGATTTAGTTCTATTAATTATAATTTCCCTTAAACAGACATTCTGGTGACGAACGGCCCACTTGTGTTCTATTTAAAACTTAGCAAATATAGTACTCAAATGCAAATCGTGGGATACACCGCAAGTGTTTCTTCTGCCCGGCATTTGGTCGAAGGGTTCTCCTCCAATATCCAAAGTACAGCAAAAAAGAAACTCTTTCCGAGTGGTGTGTACGTAATATAAATGTATGTAATGTATAAATGTATGTATTGATGCGTGTCATGTGTGTTTTAAGAACTAAAAATATGTTCATGGTAATCGAAGCATTTAAATATTAATTAACTTCAAATCGAAACAAGGCCAAGAGGAGACGATGGACTGTTAAAATAATTGCGAAAAATCTATTTTTTAATGATCTAGAAGCAGTTTTATACAATTTTGGACACCGAAAATTAATAAATTCCAAATTAATCGGTTAATAAATTCGAAATTAATCGACTAGTAAATCGGAAATAAAAGATTAATATATACGAAATTAAGCAATTATTAAATCTTGAAACTAATGGATTAGTTATTCGAAATTAATCGGTTATTTATTCCAAAACAATCGAATAAAAAATTAGCTCTGTCCGTAACAAAATAATTTCTAAAATTTTTTATTGCGATTTTTTTTTTGTTCATAAATTTGTTGATTTAAATTTTTTCATTTTTTTTTTTATATTTTGATTATATCACAATTTTATATAAAAATTGAAAACCACTTTTTTTTGTAATTTTCGAATTTTTTGTCATAAAAATTCAATCATTCAAGCGTTAAATTTTCTACAAACAACGTTTATTATCGATACATTTTCTAGCCAAGAATTTTAATGACTCGTAAATTTTTCTAACCAAATATATAGAAAATTTTTATAACAAAATATCTTCTATTGTACGAAAATTTTTTACAGAAAATGTAAAATTCAATTTAAAAAATAACTTTTGTAATCGATTAAAAATGGCAGGTAAATTTTTGAAAAAAATCAATGTCAGTTAAATCGAAACATTTTCTATAATCAAAAAATTTTTCTTAGCGCAAAATATAAGAATTTATTTTTTTTTTAGCAAATTTCTTAATCGTTATACAAATAGATACAATAATATATACAAAATTTCTTTTCATATTAAAATTTGTTATAACAAATTTCCCACTCCATCAATATAAAATTGCTTAATCGAATATTTTTTATGATACAAAAAAATGGTAATCGAATAATTTTGGTGATTTTTGTCAATTTTTTGTGGCAAAGTTTTTAACCGTTTATTTAATTAATTAATATTTTTTAGAAAAAACTTGTGTAATTAGAGATTAACATGTTTATAGTCGATATTTTTTATATAGAAATTTGAATGATAAAATTATTTTCAAAATATGTTCCTTTTACTTTCAAGTGTCACTTTAAACATAAAATTGAGGTGATGCATCAGTTCGCCAAGCTCTAGGCCCACTTAATGGCTGAAATAATTCCGTATTGAATTTGCGTGAAAATAAAAGCAGCTTCAGGAATGAAAGTGTTGAAAAAGACCGGGAATGACACAATTTCTCCAGGCGCAAAACCTTATGACAATTCAGTTTATGTTATAAGTTTTTTTTTGTTTTGCTTTTGAACAATTTCTTGCTCTAGACTCATATAATTCTGAGGAAATGACGCTTTACCAAACAATGTGGCACGCAATTAACTTGCCGCAGGCATTTTAACAAGTTGGCACAAAACCCGATGAAATTTTCTTGTAAGCAAGAAGAAACTTATAAAGTGGGTTAAGCAAATAAATGATTAAAATACGAGAATTTGGGTTGGAATGGTGTACGTTGGGTTAATAGGGGGGGGGGGGGGTGTAATGGGTGTGCGGTTGAAACAGGTATAGTAGATTAGCGTTTCGCCTTTTATGTTTTTCTTTTTTAATTTACTTTTGTCTGATTGGGTGTACAAATACGTGTTTTTCTTCTCTTTCTCCTTCTTCTTCTTTTTCTTCTTCTTCTTAAAATTGGGTACAACTGAACGTTGAATTTGTTCAGCCATAAAGGAAATATTTGCTCAAGTTTTTTCTTTCCTATTTCTTTGAACACTTTTTTGTTTGTTTGTTTGTTTTCATTTTAACAATGAAAGAATTGACTTGATAAATGTTTGACGCGTGTGATTTTGAAAATATGAATATTTGGCTGTTACTAAATTCAATTAAATCCATTTCATACTCAATCGCTTTGAATTTACTCGCCGCCTTGCTGCTGTCCTTAAAGTTGTTTGCCAGTTACTTGTTTAAAATAAAAGAATTATTTTAATTCAAATTCAGTCTGCATAATTTTTCAATAAAACATCTCATTTTCGCGCAGTTGTTGGCTCAGATTTATCGGCCAATTGAAAGGAAATAGCTCGCAAAACAAAACGGAATGGCAACAATTTAAAATACTTGTAGCGTTCGCCGAAGCATGAATATGGGTGTTCGTAATGCACGTGCTGTTTCGTAAATGAGTGAATCAAAATCAGAGCATTGAAATGACTACAAGCGTTTTTCCTTAACGGCTTCAGCATCTGGGAGGAAAAAATACGTGTTTAAGTCAAAAAAAAAAAAAAAAAAAAAACAACCTTCATTTAAATCTGTTAAGCTTTAATATATTTCCAGCGACAGCAGCAAAAGTGAATATGAAATCCTGGTTGTATTAAAATTTAAAGCAAACAGTTCTCCCTGCGCCATCCAACGGGAGTTGCTGCTGCCAGACGGCGGTAGTTGTTGTTTTAACTTTGGCTTTACCTGTCATGTTGGCAGCAATTATGAGATTGTGTTAATGGACGAATGTTTAAAGTGCTTTTCATTTGAAACATGCAAGAACTAATGATAAAGCAGGCAGCTGCAAATGGAATGTTTTCTAAGCACACACACACACAAACACCCACACACACACACCCAGACACACACAACCACAACCGAAACAGAGTCATTTATGCTTTAACACTTCCGGAAATCGGCTGGTATGAAAAACAAGAACAAAATGTGAACAAAAGCAAACATATACGATAGTCTAGAAAATGGCTTTTAAAATCTAAATCAAACCACTTTAGCCTGCAGCAAATACTGCATTTAACTCTAAGAGTTATAAAGAAAACGTACGTACGTACGTGTGTGTGGGTGTGTGTGTGTGTGTGTGGACTCGTATTTGTTTCGAAGCAGAGTAGAGTGAAAATGATTCAAAATCCGTGTGCGGTACGAATTTAATACACGCGGGACATTAATAATTTATATTATTTAAATGTTTTATCCGGCAATTGCATGGGTTCGCCGAAGCAGCGCCCAGCCACCCTCCAACACGTTTGTCGAACACTGGCACAACGTTTCACTAAACCCGGCAGTTTTGTTTTATTCTGTTTTCTTTGCATTTCAATGACAAGGATTTCACAGCGAAGAGTGAGTTTTTGTAAATAACTTTGAAAAGGGTTTTACGAAAAGCGCAGTTATTGAATAGTTAACAAAACACCATTTGCCAGTTTCTTCCAATTAAATTTAATTAAAAATTACAAAAAAAATCCCTCCAGTTGTTCGTTTTTCTTACTTTAAACGAACGCTGAAAAGATGATGAAACTTTTCGTCTAAAAACTGTTTTTTTTTTAATAAAAAGTTTTACTCTGGTTTCCTTTCTTTCGTGTTTATTTTAATAATTTAATTTATAATTTAATAATTTAATTTTCTTTCGAAATAAATTGCAGTTAGAAAAAAAATTGTGTTGCCGGAAATCTATGGTTTTCTTTGCTCAATGAATAATTTGCTGATGCCGCTAATTTTTTTGCAGGTCTATATTCCAACATTTTATTAACTAATTCAGCAAATTCTGTTATTAAAAATAAAAATAAAATTTGCAAATTTAAGTTGAAAAATTTAAACATTTTATTAACTAATTCAGCAAATTCTATTATTAAACATAAAAAAAATTTACAAACTTAAGTTGAAAATTTGAAAAAATGTATTGCTGTTTTTAAACCTTAAAAGATTTGTTTTTAAAAATTAAAATTTGAAAAACAATAGATAAATAGAGACAGACGAAGTTAATTGTGTCATGCCGGAATTCCCTTAAGCGACCGATAGACGCCAGATTCAGCCAAAGAAAGTTCATATATATTCTACAAGGCAATTCCTCGACTTTCAAACTACTGGACAGGTGCAAACTATATGAAATTAATTTTGTGTAATTCTATAAAAGAACAAAATATTTAAGAAGGGATCTCTGAAAGGCAAACCAGCATAAAGTCCTGCTAGACATAGAAATATGACAAGAAATATTTTTATTGATGTTTTTAAAATTCCTGTAAAATTGATCTTTTATGGGCTGAAAATAAAATTGAGAAAATACTTGAATTTGGGGGACAAACTCATGTTCTTCAAGTATCTGACAACTCCTGTAGGCGGGCAATTTTATTTTTGTTCTATTAGCGGACACTTCGAACAACCCCACAAAAATAATGCGTTAGGAAAACTTCGCTTGGGCGACTTTAAAGACCATTTAAGGACTGTGTGAACATAAATGAACACTTTTAAAAGAGTCTTTATTTGAAATTCAAATTTAAGGTTCATGTTCTAAATATGTCGGCTTAAAGTGGTTTCCCATCGTTCAGACTTACACATCGTTTTGCCTTCTTATATTTTACACCGCCCTCGAACCACTCACACCTTAAATTTTAAATAATTCTTTACCGAAAACTATTTACTTTATGTGCAAATTTTATTTCCGTACATTTCATTCATTCATTCATTCGTTCTTCTGTTCATTCCCTCATTCCAGTCCTGCCGTTATTCATCCAGTGCTGGGGTTTGCGTTTCAAATCTGAGCATCTCATGCGGCTTCATTGTGTGCCAACTGCTGCTGGAAGCATCTAAATGGTGTGCAGAGCTTTTGCCGAGCTGCATGTCCTGAAGAGCACCGACTACAACAACAAAAGCAATGTGCTTCGGCATTCGAATATTTACATGTATTTTATGTTGTGCAGTTGTTTAGCAATTTTGGAGCAATTTCGGTTCTTGGTTTATGGCGGCCAGCATCAAAAGATGATTATAAAAATGTTATAATTTATTTAGCAAATAGTTGGTTTATTCGTTGCTTTTTTCGCTTTGCCCTTAATCTGCAACCGTAATTAATAAGCGGGAGAAAAAATCGGAAGTTGGTTCGTTTTAACAATATTTTTGTAGATATTCAGAATAAAGTTGATAATTAAAAATGTTCATTTCCGTACAGCGAAACTTAGTTTTTCCATTATTTGTTCTATTTTCTTTAATGATTTTATTTAAATTTGTAAATTTTTAGATATTTAGTCAGGTTCTGTGTCATTTTTCAGTTCTTGTGCTTAAGCAAAACTTTATTACTGGAATTCTCATTCGTTGGGTTTAAGACGCCGCCAAAAATTTCACAGCCTGACCAATCAAATACTTATTTGTACGAGTCTTATACAAAATTTACTTAAGCCCTTATGACGCTTAAGGGAGGTGTCGGCTTCTAAAAGGTGTCCTTGATGGCAGTAAAGAGAAATACTAGCAAATTAAAATCATATTTTCACCTGAACTCAAGAAGAAACAGATTCGGCTTTTCTAATTAAAAAGAATCAATGAAATGGAAAACGGACGAATTGCCGCAACCGAAAAGTGTTTCTGTTTTGAATTCTAGAATATTTATCTGTTTGTAATCGAGATGATGACAACCTGTTGCTCAAAAGCTTGTAATTGATTTGTATAAAATTTTTGCTCAACAACCCAATTTTGATTAAACGCTTTTAATTTTGGAACACGTGACAACATCTGCATTATTTGTTTTCTCATGCCACCGAGAACAAGTCCAAAATGCTGGAATGTGTTTGTAATCAGTTACTTTCGTTTGTTTTACAAAAATTTATTGTAATAAAATTTTAATTTGATCCTATAAAGAAAATATTTCACTTTCAAATAAACCTGTTTTTGGCCGAAATATTAATTTGAATCAGACTTGTCGTGGTGCCCAACCAACTACACAAGAAAACCTCTGCCTCTGCCTCTGCCTACGCCAACTGTTTGCTAAATAATCTCCTAAATTACAAAATACCAATTTAAAACTGAAATTAAAACATTTATCATTCAGTACAATAAAAAAAAAAAAACAATTCACACGCCGAAATCTTGACAACACAAATACGGATAAAGTGATTGAATAAATTTATTAACGGACAGTCGGAAAACTATAACAATCTCCAATATATTTTCTGGAAAAGTGTTTTATATAATTTTTTGCTTTTCATTTTCATTTCTTTATCATTTTCTTTAGCCACCTCCCTTTGACTGGACCATAATCATGTTTTAGGTAATGCGCCCCTAAATTAATAACTGAACACGTTGTTGTTGCTACAGCCTGGGCTTTGGAATAATTGCGTTAAGAGATAAATATTAAAAGATTGCCCGAGACTGGAATGTGGTGGGGAGAGGAAAACGTATACGGCCGGTTTCAAAGCCGGGTAACTTTTGCAGCTGTTTGTTTTATAAATCATTACAAACAAGTTTGCCTTAAGGTATCGTCGCATCATTGTGTTGTAGCTGTCAACTTAAAATTCTGACTCCCTGATAAACGACCTTTTTCCTTAACGAATATTTATGTAAATAAATGCCGAAATTAAAGCAATTCTTAAGGGCCGAATTTGTTGTCTAAACAAACGCAACTCAATATAAAGGACAGAGACTTTAACAGCTTAAATTTCACTTTAAACAGCCTGCGCCAGGAATTAAAGAATATATGTATGTATGTATGTATGTATGTATGTATGAAAGAAAAGTTCCAAAGGTTCTCTTCATTTCATTTGAGGTCATCAATTGTATCCCTCCTTCATCCTCTGGCATAAATGATGGTGTGTGTGTGTGTGTGTGTGTGAGCCCCAGTGCGTCTCTGTGTGTGCGTGAAAAATCATATTTATGTTTAAGAACCAACTTTAAATAAAAGCCTGCCTGTACGAATGTGCTTTAGTTGATTATGGCAAAGATGCCAGGGCTGCGCTGCGATGCCTCTTCTCTTTTAGATTTAATTTATTATGGCAGTTTGTTATGGTGTTCTTGTCACAACAGTCCTACGACAGTCGTACAACTGGCAAACAGCAACAACAACAAACCACAAGAAGAATACTTGTTCACAAACACACACACACACACACAGACACCCAGACACACAGACTGATTGGATAAGCACAGCCACCGCTAAAAGTTCAGGCCATCATAATATGATTGCGGAGAAAATGCTAAAGAACAAGAAATCGTGGAATCGCGTAGCAAGTTGTTGTTTCATTTAAACTGGGCCACTGGCAGTGGCCACACAAAACATTTCACTTAAGAAAACACATTTTCATAACTTTAATATTCGCTTCGTTTATTATTTAAAGGCAACTGAGGGACACTGTGACTCAACCTACAAAAACCAAAATGTAGTCAAGAAAAGTATTTAGTTATAAGAAAATTATGTATTTCATTAGGTTTCAACGATTGATTTGTAGATGCAAAACAGCTGATTTGCTAAGTCGCCACGGATCGACACGGTTCATACCGTTTATTTGCTAATGGCAAAATTTTATATTTAAATAGATGTTATATTGAAGGAATGTCCAGCTCGGGTCCACTTGTTCAGCCAGCAGCGAACTAACCTGCGTACGATGACCCATCTTAAGATCTGCGGGAAAGATTGTGGTGAGTCGTGTCGCGAGTGTTCGAGACACTCACACGAAACTTCTGCGTTTCACAAATTGAAGAAGTTTGCGTTCTGCATTGGACCCGATTCCACGAAAAATTCATTATATCAATGAACTGAAGGTGAGGGACTGTAATAAACAGCGTTTTTCGCGGAATGCATCTTAGAGAAGCAGGACGCTTATTTCCATAAGAAATTCGTTTCTGGACTTACAATTTAACTCAACAAGCAGAACTGTATCATTTGAGACGGGTAAAAATCAATGTGAGACAAGAGAAAAAGTCAAGACTACGACTACCAATTATATGGCCCTAAACTGAACAATATGAACACCAACAACACGTGGTTGCCACAGAACGGCGTTATTTAACACACAGCTCAGGTTATACTGCAACTTCTGCACTAGAGACTTGAAGGCAGCGGCATCTCACCTGCAGGCGATGTCAGACGTACGTCGCTATGAAACTCATCACAAATTCTGCACTAGAGATTCGAAGGCAACGCCATCTCACATGAAGGCGATGCCAGCCGTCCTCCAATATGCTGAGATATTGCCCTGATGAGGTTCTCTTAAGTTGTAGGTCTGCACGAACAGGCCCGTCTGCCAACCCAACTCATACTACGGACTTAGATCAGGCTGACTTATATGTATTTTGTACTCAATGACATCTAGGGGCTTTTGGAAAGGTTTCCTATGAAAATTCGAGAAAAGGAAAAACCCAATGAAATGAACTATTTTGCAATAAAAATTCAATTAAATTCAATTTGATAAAAAATTTCGTGCCGTGCGAATTTTCATTTACGAAATAATGATTCGAGGATCAACCTTTCTTTTGTTACTTCTCATGCTCTTCACTGACTTTTTGATTCAAAATTAGTTGTCTCGTTTCCAATTTTTTTTTTTTTTTTGCAGAACGTCTTCCTTCGCAAGAGACGTGTCTTTGTTTTAAGGAATCCCAAAACGATCTATAAAATGCATTAAGAAGGCCTTTAAGCAGCGCTTCTGTGGAAGATTGTGGACTGACATGTCCTTGAAGGTGTCCTACTTTGCTTTCGTACCTGTGCTTTTGCTACTCAGTCTTGTGAGTACATTTACACAAAAGGTTGGCCCACAGCATGGAAAAGGACAGTAAAGAAAAAAGAAAATTGGGAAAGAGCCACTCAACAAGCGATACATCGAGAACTTTATAACTCAGGTCATGCTGAGTTGTGTGGGTGTAAACCGTGTCATGGGTGTTGATTTTTAAAAGAAAATATTACTTTTTTTCAGTTAAACTACAATGTTTTTGTTTTTGTTTTTTGCAGCTGTTGTCAATGCCGTTGTCATTTGTTGTCTGTTACAAGCGGCAACAAACACACACACACACACACACTCACTTTATATGAGTACGTTTTTGTGGACATGTGTTTGGAGCCTGAGTTGTGGTGCGTTTCGTTGCTGTGATAAGTGGGCCATGTCGTACTCCACCTACTTGTCAGTTGTACGCCCATTTTATGTGGCAGTATATAAAACACATGCCAGGACGAGTTTTTCTTTTTGCGTTTTGTAATTTAATTGTTCCTCTTTTCCTCCGACCTGCTAGACCCACACAAAATTGTATTTTTGCTGTCATTTAGTTTTATGCTGATGACATTTTTCTTGGCATTACTTTAATGTTTGCTGCTCTGTTTTGTTTCTGCCTCTGCTCCTTCTTCGTATTCCATTGTCATTTATAGACTCCTGAAGTGCTGCTAAATGGTTTATTTTGTGCAACAATAACAACAATAATTAATAATTCACAAAAGTGTCGTTCATAATTAATAATATTAATGAGACTAATACTAGTAATTATATTTTATACAATTATGTGGAGCCAACAAGGACATACATAGATCCGAAAACGAGACAGATATGGTTTTCAAATTAGTGCTCGACAAATGAGTGCAGCCGCATTTGTCTTTATGCAAAATATTCGTGTTTATGATATAAATTTTACTTCCATATGGAACATTTTTAAGAAAAAACCCCAGCGTCCTATTTAATAGTGCCAGCGTCATTTTAAATGTTTTTAAAACGCCTGCGTGGGTTTTAACAACGCAAGCGAAAGTCGCATTTTTGACGCGAGCCTTAGATTTTTTAACGCCAGCGTCCGATTTTTTAATGCGAGCGTCAAGTTTTTTCACGCCAGCGTCAGATTTTTCATGCCAGCGACAGATTTTTAAGGATAAACGTCAGATTTTTTAACGCGAGCGTCTAAGTTTTTCACGCCAGCGTCAGACTTTTTATGCCACCGTCAGATTTTTTAACGCGAGCGTCAGATTTTTTAACGCGAGCGTCAAAGTTTTTCACGCCAGCGTCAGACTTTTTATGCCACCGTCAGATTTTTTAACGCGAGTGTCAGATTTTATATGCCTCCGTCAGATTTTTAACGCGAGCGTTAAATTTTTTAAGGCCAGCGTCAGATTTTTCATGCCAGCGTCAGATTTTTTAACGCGAGCGTCAGATTTTGTATGCTACCGTCAGATTTTTAACGCGAGCGTTAAATTTTTTAAGGCCAGCGTCAGATTTTTCATGCCAGCGTCAGATTTTTTAACGCCAACGTTAGATTTTTGATGCGAGCTTTAGATTTTTAACGCCAACGTCAGATTTTTCATCAAAAAACTTAACGCTTGCATCAGCAAAACTGAGGCACAAGTGCCAATCTTTTAATTTTTTATGAGACACTGCAAAATAATACACATTTTAGATCAAAATAGACAAGAAAGAAAAATGACATGAATATTTACAGCCGTTCTGTTTTTTTTTTCAAGGTATAAACTCTTAAATTATGCAAAATGCTCAATTTGAACTCCAAACCACCTGCCGTAAAGTCTTTTATTTCAAAAAAATTTAAATGGAAATAGTAAAATTTATTTTTGAGGAATAGACAGGATAAGTGCTGCCCTCACACACACACACACATTCGCCCACATACACCCGCTGTAAATTGCATCAACAAACATTTGCAAACTAAATACGGAATTAAAATCCTTCAACGTCTTGAGCTTTTCACAAAATGTTTCCTTTCTTTTTTCTTGGCTACAAAAACTGCAAACGCATAGACCAAACAAAAAGGAGTCCTCGTAAAAAATTAAACTCAACACTTTGGAGTCTCAGAAGAACGCAAAGAAAAAAAAACGAAAACGAAAATTGAATTTTTATGTTTTACATAAAACAATTCTTATGCAAATTATTAATCCATCTTTGAGCTAAAAGACGTTCAAAGACACTAAAATAACAAAAGGAAGAAAGTAAATATTGTCATAAAAATAAAATAGAATTTATAGAATATTTTTTTATGTCTTCCAGCTTAAATTCTGAATTACTGGTGGGAGCTCTCAATTGACACGCATGTCTTGAATTCGTTTTTGACACCTTTTAGAGGAGAGGAAAAAGCCATAAAATTCACTATGAAAACCTGGCTAAAAGGTGTGAATTGTTGACGTGGCTAAAGGTTATAAAAACGCCATAAAGAAAGAGAAAAACATTTTATTAGGATGTGTAGCCTGAAGCGAGGATAAATACTATCAAGGAAAGCGTTTAAGCGAATGGTTGGCAGAAAATAGAAAAGATTTCAATTTGTACTCGTACAGTTCGGATTCAGCGCGATGTGGACATTAAAAATTTTGACTATTTTGTGGGTAAAAATTCAATATTTTATGCTACAAGAGCGCACGAGCAACTATTTATTGCAGTATATTTTGCCAGGGGTGAGGAGAGGGCTTCTATAACAAAAAGCTGATTGAAAAGTCTTTAATGTAAAAATAAGTGTTGAGCTGCCAGGCTCCCATGTGGTAAAAAGGGGGCAAAGCTCTCCCCCTCCCCGCCTCCCGGCACCCACTAGGTCTGAGGTACTGACGCACCAGATACAACCATATCAGTTAATTAATTATTGTTCTGCACAGGCTGCATCCATTTGCCACAATCCCTTCTTTATACAATATTTCATATATTTTTTCAAGATTTGTCATAAACTTTTTAAATATTCTGACATTTGAAATGATATCATTGTTGGTCTCTGTGTATTTAAGGGGAAAAGAAAGAGTTCGTTTGTCCGGCAAAAAGTTTTCATCAGCAAAATGTGTAAAACAGAATGTATTTAGTATTTAAATCCAACTCAACGGTGCTGCGAAATGCAACAGCCAGGGGAGGGACAGCAGAAAACTTTGTTTAAAACAATGATTTAAACTGTAGAGCAAAAAAAAAAAAAGTGAAAAATTCAACAAACAAAAATTTTTTTTTTTTGTAAAGTGAATAAAATAAAACTTACGGATTAATTTGTGAGGATTGGTTTTTCATGCTGTTGCTGTTGCTGTTGTTGCCGTTACTGTTGCTATTAGTGTTGTTTGTGTTGGCTAATGAAGTTGCTGATGATGGTGCTGTTGTTGGCAAAGTTAATAATCCACTTGATGCTGTTGTGGCCAAAGTATTAGCGGCACTTTTTTTATTTATTCCCGTCAGTTCGGCTGGCGTTGGCGCTGGCATTGGCGATGTAGGTGTTGTTGCTGCTGCTGCTATTGTTGTTGTTTCAACATCCGGGGAATTTATTTGGTTTTGCAAAAGTGTTTGAAACAATGTTGTAGTAGTTTGTGCAGCACTAGACAATAATGTTGTAGAGTTGATGGCGGCAGTGGAGGCGCTGGTGGCAGGTGAAGTTTTTGAAACTGGACGTAAATATGGATGAAAAGTTTTCGCTGTCGTTGCATTGATGTTGTTGCCAGCTGAGACAGCTGTCGCTGCATTGGCGGATTCTAAATATTTGGCTTGATATTGTTGCAGGTGGTGTAAGTTATTTAAATTATTAGTGCTGGTGTTGTTGCTGTTGCTGTTGCTGTTGCTGTTGCTTTTATTCTTGTTAACTATATGATTATTGTTGTTACTGTTGCTGTTAGGATAAACACTTAAGCCGTTTGAGTGCAGGGCAACAGTTGCTGCAGCGATACCAGCAACAGGTGCTGGAACTGGCGCTAACAATGTCGTTGATGTTGCCAAAGTTGCGAGTAGAGGATTTGTTGCTGCTGTTGTTGCTGGCTTATTTGCATTGTTATTGTGGTTATCCACACTATTATTTGCAGCTTCCATAAGTTTGTCCGCGCACAATTTCAGGGATTGTAACATTTTCATTCAAAAATTGTTTTTTTTATGCTGAGACTTGTTTTTCGCGGTTGGTAATTTGGGAGAAAAACAAAACTTTGTTGTTTTCGATTTGAATTTAATTGTAAACTTTATATGTAAATTATTCTGAATAAAACTTTTGTTTCATTTTCTCATTCAGCTGATTTGTTGCAATTTTATCACAGTTACAGAATTTCTCCTAATTTTTTAAACACTTTGTTTTAACTTTCACAAACACTGATAATTTGTTTAATTCAAAATAATTTTTCATATATAAAACTTGATTCTTTCATAAAATTTTTATTAGCATTAACAGCATTTAACATTAAATTGTTGACTGATGCCTGGAAAAGAAAAAGAAATGTAAGAAAAACTTTAATAATGTGCGAAACAAGATTTAAGTGTTTTATTAATTATTTAAAGTTTAAGTTTGAACTCTGGGCTGTAATACTCAGATTTTTTAAAATGAAATAAGTCCCACATGGTTTTTAAGGAAATCTTCAGGAATTTTTTTTTTTTTAACAAAAACAAAAATCTTTAATTCCGCAATTTAATTCCTAATTTAAGCCTTTCGGGTAGATTTTTAAAACTTCGCCGAAATGAATGATACACAACTTTCATTTCTTAATATTAATCATAATATTCCAAATGAAACAACAACAAAAATGGATTAAAAACAAAACATTTTACGCTTCTGTGCAGCAGAATCCGTATGAGCATGTCCTTCGGAGGCCAGGACATTAGAAGGCCGACACAATTCTACCAACAGGAGCAGCCTAATGATCGCCTGTTTAGAAAATCGTGAGTGCAATTAAATTTTGTGTTTATGCATTTCCTGGTAATTGCACTGAATGAGTGTGTGGTCAGTTCAAGTGCGGCAGCAAATAATTCGATTTCAATTTAACTAATTAGTTGACAACGAGGTAAACAACGAGACACACTCAACCGGATATTAACCAACATAAATTAGAAATACCCAATTAAATGTATATTAATCATTAAAACAAAACCAAACATGTTTTCGCAATATGATTCGGACATATTGAACATAAATGAAGTAACAGGAGAAACAAACATTCGGTCATAATAATTTAAATTAATGTGAACTATATAAATGTCGTTTATCGGTTTCGCTTCAAGCAAAACACTGATTCAGAGAAATTGGCAAAAATCCAAAAAACGTTTTGTGTCAATTAGGCTGAAATAAAGGAGTTGGGGTAATAAGACTAAGAATTTACTGACCCGGAGGCGCAAAAAGGTCCTGCTTAGTTCTACTATGAGTTCAATTTAGTTTCGTTAGACAGTAAAATCTACTGAGAAATAATAATAATTATTTTTATGCAAATGAATTCACGTGAAATCAAACTTTTTGAGAATGCATTCAATTTATGTTGCAAAATGAATTGAAAACGATTTTTAAGGAATTTATTTGCACCAAATGAAATCAGATATCAACCTGGTCGCCGTTGACGGTGACGGTGACGGCCTCACCGATATCGTTTTCAAAAAATTCCCACAAAACTCCACAGCCAAACAGTAACTTTTTTTTTTATATACAGCAATTTGGGCACCTGGGTACAGCGCGCCATCACTTGCTCTGGCATATTAAAATGCTGCTCGATCGGGTAATTTGTCTTAGTAATTGGATGATAGACGAACGATAAGACAGACAGACGGCTTCAAAACAACATGGCGGTTATAGGCCGCCAGCATCTAACGGCGCTAATTGAAAATTCTAAATTATAATATATAAAAAATACTCGCTGTAGTCCAATATGAATCATTATAAATTTAGAACCTAATTTAAGCCTTAAAGGGCGGCGTTAATTTGTGCTGCTGCCTGAATATTATTTATATTATTGCACTAGAAATTTTTTATTGTGTTTTGTTTGGTAGACGACACTTTTGCCAAAAACTTTTTACATTTAAAAAGTATTTTTCCAGCAACAGATTCACTTCCTGCCGAATTAACAAGCACTTGCAACTTATTCATGAACCGAATTTATTTTATTTTATGGAAAATGTTTTCTTGACGCAATTAAAGCCAAAAATTACATGACACAATTTCTGAACAACACGTTTAGAGTTTGTGTTCCTGTCGCAGCTTGTCGCGCGGTATAAGCCACAATCCGAATTAAAATTTAGGATGGAACTTTTGTAAAGGTTAAAAGCAGTTGTGGTATTGTTGACGTGACAATGTAACGCGTGGCACAATACTGGCGCTACTGATGTTCAATACTTGGCAAAGTGTTGTCGTTTCTAGGTTGCATCTTCATTTTTGTTTTGCCTCCTGCAAGCGATGCTGTGATAGATCCTGCTGTGTCAGTGTGTGCTTAATTTTGCCATGTTCTTTTTCTATTTTAATAACAACAAAAAACACACACACACAGGCACACACACACAGGCACACACGGCAGCCAGTGGCTGCCGTTTAGTAGAGTGCGGTAGTGATAGTAAACGAAATAAGCTTTTAGCAAGGCTTTGGAAAGATGTTCAAAATTGCAAATATTGTAGTTGTGATATCGACTTGTACACAACAATATAGTTTTCCATCGAAAACAAATACACACACGCCCACATACACACTTACACATACACTTACACCTACACCTACACACATTAACAGGGTTTTTTGCTTTGTGCTCGTTCAACAGTTGGGCTGCCAACGGCAAAGGGTGAACAAAAAGTAAGTGTTTAATTTATTGTACTAAATTGTATTGTTTTATTAATGTTGCTCTTGGCCAAGATGCAGACGGACAAATACAACATTCAGCAAAAAGTTTTGTGAATTCAGATGCTCCAGTGATCCACATATATTATTATGTACCACTTTGTGTGGAGGCACCCTTTGGGGCAATGCCGACGACGTCAGTCGCTTGTGCGTTATTTTTAGATAACAATAAGGTTCGAAGTTGCTGCTGACGATTTACAGTGGCGTGGATATAAAAGCGGTTTTTTTTTGCAGGGAAACGAAGTGCTCGATCTCGAATATCCATTCAGTCAGGATTTTTGCTCTCTTCGCGCACTTCTGGTCTTATTAAACTAAAACTGAATTTTCTTTGGCAAAAAAATTCCCGCACACCAAATTTGTGTTATGAACTAAAATGTTTAATTCCTTTCTTCTTCTTTCGGTCTTATCGAATCCCCATTTGCCACAGCGATACAGGATTAAAAAGATTTTAGCTAAATTTTTGGCAAAATAAGAATTGTAGATATTTTCGGGAAAATTTATATTTTAAAAGTTTAAAATTATAAGAAATAAAGTGAGAATTTTTGTCAATAATTCAATCAACTTAAACTTCTGTCTTAAAATGCCCCATGAAATAATTTTGTTGGATTAAAACCAATTTTATTTACTGGACGAGGAATGGGAGGGGATATATTAAAAACTCCACACGGAATTTATATTTATGTTTAAGCTGATTTGAGGCCCAGGTTCAACACGGACTGTAGCGCCAAAAGAAGAAGAAGAAGAAGATCTCAGAAATGTGACATCATAGTTACATACATATACTGGACATCTACTGCTGATTTGAGGACAAGAAACTTGCTCGAATCGATGAAAGAAAATACATAAGAATAATATCCTTGTTATTTAATTTTAATTCCTTACAAGTTTTAAGAAAATTTGTTCTAAAATTAGAATTTTTTGGACGGGTGCGGGCTGCTCTACCAAAATGTTTGCCGTCACTGATTTGTCACTACATTTTACGTTTCATATTAGTCTTGTATCGCTGGGGCTGGTTTCTTTATTTAAATTATTTAATATATTTGTTTATTACTGGTTTGCTATTGAAAAATTATTGGAGTCTGGCAATGAACGTCCTTTAAAGCAAAACTGTTTCCTTTTATGCGTCAGCGGACAGAGGAATGGGTTTAGACTGTGTCACTTCGCAGTTGTAAAATGCCTGCAATTCAGGAAAGAACACTGTCTCTTTATATGTACCGTCAATATAAGAATCCGCCACTAAAGCACTAGTTACGGGACTTGTCGCTACTTCGGAAACTTTATGAGTGTGACAAGTTTCTGCGGCATTTGTTTAAGAAATGAAACTGTTCGTTATCATCTGGTTTCGCTATACTTTCGATTCTCTTTTCTCTACTCTTGGCAATTATTTTGAATGGTGGAGATATTTCAATTTTGTTACACACTGTAACATATTCCATGCCCTGACTGACTGATGCTGATGCTGATGTGAACATTACGAAAAGATAAGAGACACTGATACACCTTGAATATGTGGTTGCGTGTAAGCCTGTGTGCCACTGTTTGTAACCGTGTGTGTCTCTATATGTAGTTATAGCCTTTTGCATTGATATCCTTTTAATGCTGTTTGATGAGACAAAAAAGGAATGTGCCGTGCCAATGTGTGCGTGTGACTATTTTTCATTATAGTCAAGATGTAACAAATAATGGTTAACTAATACAGTTACATGATTGCTAAAGGTGTCTCGGTGACAACAACAAAAAAAAAAAATCCAAAAATATGTGCCCTGCAACAGTATTTTTTGCGTTTCGATTTTTTTCTTTTGCTTTAAAAATTGTTTGCATGTCAATGTTGTTTCTTTGTTCTTCTTAATGTTTTGTTCTAATTTTTTTCACTCTACTTTTACTCAATTTTGTTTTTTCTCTTGTAGGGGTTGTTGTGTCTTGTTTTAGCTTTCACCTTGCAAATTGTATGAAAATATTGGTTATTGGGGTATCTTTTATATGAAATCTATTTTCTCGATATTTAAGTTGTTTTTCTTTTTGTTTCTTTAATATCCTGCAGTTTCTATCTTTGGTTGTTGTTGCTTGTTTCTTTTGAGACACATATTGTTGATTTAATTTTGAGCTTTTTTCCGGAAAGCCATTCAAATTTGTCTCCGGTTGCGGGTTGCTGGCTGCTGTTCATTTATTTGCCACCCAGCAGGTGATTCTTATAACTTTTAATTAAGTTTTGTGTTATTACTGTATACCAATTTGGCTAAAAAGAGAAGAAAACGATTAAGCCAGGCTGGCTTTAATTAATTGTGTCACTGCAGGCGTGCAAAAACAATCAGGTAGACGTTTAATAGAATCTGCCCAGTTTTAAATGCAAAGAATGGAATTTATTTACAAAGATAAGGATTTGGCGAGAAAATAGTCCAAAATGACTGTAGAACTGAAATGTTGGTGCCAACAAATTCCACAGTGCCTTCTTTGAACAGACTAGTCCGCCTCAGAAGGAATTATCTGTGCCGATGTTTGAAATATTAAATATTTTAAAATTTTTTGTTGTTTGCAAATACCAAACACTCACTGTCTGTTGCTCTGTTGCTCTAAATTAGTACCAGCAAAAAAGATCACCTCACAATTACTTAGATATGCACATATTTATTAGAAATATTAGACACACTCATATCGACACATGCACTTGCATGTGAAGACGTGTAAGAATATGTAAATCTTTTAATAATTAATTCTTTTGTTGCGGAAAGCAAACAAAAAAAAAACAAAAAAAAAAAAACTTCTCGCGAAACACATGCAGTACGATATAGAATTTAATTTCAAAATCAATTCACTACCGTTGACAGTGTCAATTTACATGAAATATTAAACGACAACAGAGAACTGATCGTTCGAACGAAACTTTGCTCGCGAATACGCAAAAGACACAAAATTAACCGTTAACGCGCTCCGTTTCAAGTGAAACTAATCTACAGTACTCGAAGGTAATGTGTTCCACAATATGTCCTATACAGTTACGCACACACACTCGTGAACGGGGGGGATACATCCGTACAAACTCTGTGTGCAAAGTCACACTTCTCGTCGCATTTCAGTCACTTAATTTGCTCCCTTTACAGTCAAACACTCACACAAAGACAACTCATTATCTAGTTAAAAGATAATGATAGAGTATGGACGAGTTCTCATGTATTATGTGGGCCAACTTAAAAGCACTTTAGCTTATATGTATATTTTTCAGATCGCTTTTATAAGAACAATTACGAAAATTGGCTTTAAAAAAAAACATTTAAAAAAAAGAATCAAAAGTTCTTTCTTAAACAAAATCTGTATTTTAATTTTTCTTTAAAAAAGATATTTCGTAAAGAAAAGAGTCTCTTTTTAAAAGAAGTACCTTTTAAATAAATGCAAAAACAAAAAGTAATTGTTAAAAAAAATCTTTTTAGCAGAGCTTTTTGAAGAAAGTACTTTCTACAAATAGTACTTTTCAAAGGAAGTGCCTTTAGAAAGAAATACTTATCAAAAAATTACTCTTTGAAAGAAGTTCTTTTTAAAAAAATTTGGCTTTTAAAAAAAGTACCTCTTAGAACAAAGTACCTTTTAAAAAAAAGTACCTTTTAAAAAAAATACCTTTAAAAAAAATACGTTTTATAAAAAAGTACCTTTTTAAAATATGTATTAATTTCAAAAGTGTCTTGGACAGAAATTCCTTTTCTAAAAGCATCTCCAAAAAAGTATCCAAAAACTGGTTGGAAGACTCAACTCTATAAAAAACATCTTTTACAAATTTCATATGAACAATATTTTACCCTATATACATAATTGCCATTTGGAACTGCCTCTCCTACCCTCGCATACTGTGTAAATACTTAATTTCTCTGCTCTCTCGTTAAAGTGGTTGAAATTCTTTTATTATATTTTTCACATTTCATTAGATAAGGACTTGTTATCTCTTAATTATTGTTTTTTTTTAAGTTTTTGGTTAAATATTGATAACCGCATTTATTTCTTATCGTACGTTTTTGTTGTTATTAAAGTTGATATTTTTCGAATGCAGAATATCACTGACTTTGTGGTTGTTGTCTCCGGTTCACATACATTTTCGTACACATGTATTTGATCGCCACGCCGAAGTGCCGGTTTAATTATACTGCTGGGCCTCGAACACAAAATGCCCGTAAATTTTGCTAGTTGTCTTGTTAGCGGATTGAGGGCCTCGCCAAGCGATTATGTGTTCGGGTTTACTTGTGGACTATTTACACTGGCGCAATACTTGTGTCAACATGACAAACAAAAAGTACTTTGAAACGCGCTGCAGCTAAACTGCCGCTTCAGTATTACAATTTATGCTGTACGAGTACTCAAGGTTCATATTCTACTAAGACATTGCGGTCTTTATACATTCCAGATTGTGACTGTATTTTGTTTTTGTTTTTGTTTTTGCTTTTTGTTTTTCTAACGAAAAACAAAGGTGTGTAAAGAGAACGTCTTGGCAGTGGAACGTTTCAAATGGTTGGTTGTTGAACGATATTTAAATTTGTTGGCTACTAATTATCGGGGATTACAATTTATCTGTTTTGTTTGGGGTTTTTTCAAGTTTAAAACTTTTATATATGTATGTACATAAACACATACATGTGTATGCTTGTAGGTGCTTTTACAATTTGGAAAAATACTTATTTTCTTACTTGCCTTCATCTTTGTGAAGCAAAATCTAACAACATAAAATAACACAAAACTGAAATCTTTTTACAAAAAAAAAAAAAAAAATTGTAATTAAACACGAATGGACGGAGGTCACTATTCGGTAAAAGAAGCATTTGAAAATTTGAGCATAAAACTAAAATCGAGCCAATTGCGAGTTGTATCATTGTCAGCGTTAGTTCATAACTAGTGAAGGAGCTAAATTTTGTTTGCTTGGGATTTCGGTTGCTGCAGAATATGGGCCCATACCGGCAGCGTTTTGTAAAGACTGTCCTAACCACGTCTATATGTCTAGTGAACTATTATTAGTCATGAAGCGCGTGTGAAAATTGTAAAGAATTTGCTGTAATAAAACTTGGCTTTCTGAACAAAAACAAACAAACGAAACGAAACCGACTTTCACTGAAATGCAACTTTTATGTTTGTACTCGTATATGCCTGCCGCCAAAACAAACAACTGGTAACCCTCTGAGGGCCGTCACGCAATGAGTAGTTTTGTTTGCAGTGGTTTTGGTTTTAGTTGTAAAAATCTAAAGATTTATGTAACACGAAAGACTGATCAACATCTTAAAAGCAGACCTCACTCGAAACTCTTTAACGGAGCTTCTTTTAATATTTAGTTTTTTGTTTTTTTTTGAAAAGGAGCTCTTCCTTCCAAGGTTTTGTGCGTTCTTTTTAACCAAATAATATTAAAAAAAATACTTATTTAATATATTGATAGTGAAAATTGTATCAGTTTTTTTGTGGCAAGAGAAATGCTACAATTCACACACTTTGACAATCCGATTAAAAAAACAGCAATTTTTTTGTGACCCCCCAAGCAACGCAAACCCCTTCAAATGCAGCAGCCACCAAATGACACAATAACCAAATGACAGAGTCAACAAATGCCAGAGCTGTCAAATGGCAAAGTCAACACATTATAAACTCAACAAATGACAAATTAGTCAAATAACAGAGTTGTCAAATGGCAAAGTCAACACATTATAAACTCAACAAATGACAAATTAGTCAAATAACAGAAACGACAAAGTCGGCAAATGACACAGTCTTGAAATGACTCGGTAATCAACTAACTGGGAATACAAAAAATGCAGCCGTAAAATGACAGAGTCGTGAAATGGAATAGTCATAAAACGACAGAGTTACAAAGTGACAGAGTAATCAAAATAACAAAATCATCAAATGGCATAGAGAGAAAATGACAAGAGTCTTTGACTGACAGAATCTGAAACTAACAGAGTCATCTAACGATAGAGTCTTCAAATGACAAAATGATGCGACAACCGATTCCAAAAAAGAAAATTAATTTTAAAATAATGTCAGAAGCCGTACAATTTCGTGAAAATCTATTTTCCAGCACAATTCTTCAAAGAGGAAATCAATTTTAAAACCCGGTTCACAAATAATAAAACTAATTTTGAAAATATTCTGCAGAGAAAGTGTTTATTACACTTTAATTTTTTTTGAGGGCGCATAAAAATAGAGTTTACAAAAATATTACAGGACAAAAGAAATTCTGCTTTTATGTACATTTGTCGTTAGTCAGGTGCCCTGTTTTAAGTCACAAACTGTATGTCACACAGACGACATAGAATTTATATTAATACTTGTAGCCATGTTGAATCACAGTGAATTCAAGTTGTTTTTAAAAGTTCAACAAACTGCCGTGTATTTTCATCTAATAGATCACATTAGACGAAAAGTGATACTATTAAAACCATTTGAATGCCTGAACTAGTCTCTGCCGGCTTATCTGTGCTTTTATTACATGTGTTCTCCCTGAGATGTCTGTGCAAATATTCCTATTATTGTGTATATAAATATATATGTATGTAGTTTAGACTGGCCTAAAGTGCGTGTTGCGTTAGAAGTGTTTCAGAGAAAATTGTTACGTTAAAACGATAACGCTTATCGTTTTTTGTAGGCAAACAACTGTAGCTGCTTTCAACTTATCAGCAGATAAGAGCTCGGAATTTTATTCAAAACGCAGTAATACAAATATTGGCGGCAGCACAAAAAAAAACAAAAACCTGTCACGTTGTTTAAACGATATACCGACCCCTTCAGTTGGTTATTGCGAGATATTTGTAGGCTGGTGGGTGCAAGAGATCTGAGAGGAGTATTTTATGAATTATACAATAATGATGATTGTTTCATAATTCTTTGTTGGTACGGCTCCAACACAAAGATTTGTATTGAACTCCAACTAAAAGACAAGTCCATTTAAAATTTAAATTTTCTTTCGAAAATTCTCTTTTACACAAACTTGAGTGTTAAATTTTGTTGCAATAACTGGTGGCTCATTTCAAATTTGGTTCTTAATATAACAAACTCTGTTAAAGGAAGGCAAAATTATAAACTTTTATTGTTTAATTTTTTAACTTTAAAATAATAATTTGTGTGCAGAGTTCATTTTCTTTGATTCTCATTTAAGCTGCAACATTTTGATGTGAACTGATTATTCGTTATGCCGCCAATAACACACACACACACACACACACACACGTCCGCACACACGTCGGCCAAAAATAAATTTTTATTCTTTTTTTCGGCCCTTGTAGTTTTTATTAAAAAGCTGCTCTACCGCTCATATATAAACAGCTAAAATAATAACTTCGTAGCGGAAATGAGTTCATATCGAGACATTTTTTTTTAAGCCAAAACAAAAAAAAAAAAGACGCAGAAGAAAATAAAGCAATAAATCTATAAAATTTTATTAAACGATTTTAACAAACGTAACAACAATATATCCGCTCGATAATGATAATAAATATAAACTAAACTTTTATAAGTTCAATAAATATAAATATCTCTAACCGTAAATGAATGGTAGGGCTTGTTGTTGTTGTTGTTGTTGTTGCTGTTGCTGTTGTGTTTTGTATAGTTTTTGTATGTGTGTGCGAGTGGAAGTAAATAGTTGCACATGTGTGTGTGTGTGGAGCCCTACATACATACGTGTGTACGTATGCATGTGGTTTGTACAAATGACCGTAGAACCAAACATCGAACTGACCAACTGAACATTATCGAGCCAAGGAAATGAAGGAGGTGACAGCAAGCAGCAGCTCCACCACCACCAAAATGAAAAACCAATAGAGCTTTTAAATAAAATACCAAAGTACTTGTACGTTTTTATACACATGTATAACAAATTTCTTGTTATGGGTTTTTAATGCTTTTCAAGCACCAGCACCACAGTGGCAGGGAGAAGTAGCGCAGCGGCCACCTGCAAGGCCTTTTCAGTGGCCACAGAGATGGAGGTGTTTTGTTTTAGCCAGCCACAGTCGTTCACCATGTCTTTACCTGTACATCCTGTGACAAAGTGGCGGACAATTCAGCTGAAAGGCATTTTTTAATGGAAGCAGAGACTTATTTTATTTTAGCCCGCGAACGTTGTTTACACTTTCTTGCAGCCTGGCATCAGTTTACAAAAATACTTGTATTATCCGAAAATAGCACTCGTGAAGCTTAATGGGGCTCTTACGCCGCTCAACATTTACGAATGAAAACTTTCATGCATGAGAGTAAAACATCAATTTCTGACTACCCTCAATATATTTTATAATATCATGTACGAGGCAAAAAATAAAACCAGGGCTAGATGGACCTGCTTAGCGAGGCTACAAAAATTTTTCAGCACAATATATTTTGAGATCGAGACTAAAAACCAAAATATATAATTGAGTTAATTAAGATCTTTAGAAATTGGCCACACGGGTGCAAGGAAATTGCGGACAAAAACATCTGATCTGGGTCATTTATATCACTTTATAGCCATTTGTCTGATATTTAAACACGCTGTTAAGTGACTGTACGAATTTCGAGTGGGCACACACTCACCTATCAAGAGTCTGACTTATTGTTATCTCTGCATTCAAAATGCAATTTTTTACAAATATCCGATATAATTTTTAATTAAGTTATTCAGTATTTTATTTATTTATAGAGAAAAAACGAACAAAAAAAGTAAATTGTGCTGCTTAGAGGCGGGATATTCAGCTTTTTTGCGGAGCTACTCTAAATATTATCCGTTCACAGCGATGCTTTAACACTTAGTGGCCCTTTTTTGAAAGAGGGGGTACTGCAGCCTTTAAGAACTCTTATTTTAAATATATCACCCAAGACATCTGACAAATACTCCAGCGAGTTCATTGATTCTAAAAACAAATCTTTGGACATCTTCAAGAAGGCCTCTTGTATAATGGGCCCCAGAAACTTGGCCGCTGGTTAATTGCTCTTTCCAATACGTATGTACGCTGATAAGTATTGACGTATTCCACTTACAAATACATTCAAATAAAATCAAATAAAAAACCAAATAACAAAATCTAAGTTTTTAAAAGCTTCTATGCGCAGAGAATGCACTACCAGCGACAAGTAATGATAGCCACCTGTCAAATACACCATATAACAACAAGAACAACAAAATAACAGAGTTAGACAGTTTCAACTCTGTAGGATATTATTTCATATATTAATTACAATGAATTGGATCTAAACGACAAATAAATCATTCGTCATTATCGCACTTTTCGCTTAAGATTCACTCTTAATTCAAGCTAAAATAAGTCAGTGCCGTAAATGAACATTTAACATTTTTTTCCGACAATTTTCACATGATCCTCGTGCCAGCAAAATATTCTTATTGCCTTAAAATCGCTCAACTCGCAGCGACCGATAAAAGTAAATTTTTGCACTGGCTGACTGACTACCTTTAACGATTGATTGACCACCAATATTTTTCGCCAATGCATACAACAAAGCTAACAGCAACAAAAGCAACAATACCAACAACTGAAAAAAGTTTTATCGGTCATCCAGTTGAGTGTGCATGAACGTGCATGAACGTGCATGAACCTGCTTGCTGTCGTACACGTACTTAATAGCCGACTGTTATACGAGTATGTCTGCACATTAAAAAGGATAATTTTTACCCAGCTCATGGTCCGCCGTTAGAAAGTTAAGAGATAAAAAACAGAATGTGTATAATATTATTAATAATTTAGCAAGTCAACAGGGTAAATTAACAATAACAATCGCTGTCCAATTTTGGGAGCAGAGTTTTAAGGATATTTATTGATTTTTAATCGATAAAAGTGAAGGGAAAGTTGCTAAAGTGATTTAGAACAACTTCTTAAATCTAGTAAATACGGAGGCTTAAATTCAAAGAAATTATTTTAATCTTGTTGCAAATACACTTGATGTTCCACTACATCTACATATTTCATAAAATTCGCTTAAATCGGCTGAGCTGTGAAGAAGGCCTTCACTTGTATTATGCAGAGAAGCCGCTTTCATTACAGCAAGCAATTGGAATGTGCTTAATTTTGGTTATATGATTTACTTTAAATGTGGTCTTTATTATTCTGAACAAATTTTTAGTCCCTGCCTATAAAGAACCAGATCAGAAAAAGTCAGTTTTGTGGTGACACCCTTTACTTTTCATCATTAGAAAACAATAGGTATATTTGATGAAGACTTCTGCTCTCCAGGTCGTATTTTGGCAGAGAATGTCGCATGTTACAGACCCATGAATGGATGCACATCTTGTGATCGTGCAGAGATGGGACTCCTGCTCAAAAAAAACTTAAAATCCAAAAATGGTTTGTACATAATTGGCCGCCAGTGTGAAATGTTGTATGGCGAGATTATTTTTAGCCTGTAGTTAGAAAAATTCCGAAGTGGGCCAATATTTTTCCAGGAAAAATTCGTTATATGGTAACACCTTTTAGTTTCCATTATTAGAAAATAATGAAAAGAAAACCAAAGAAAAAATTAAATAAATTTTAATCACGATCGTTTGCATTTTTTCTTACGTAAAACCGCTCTAAGATTTATCGATTCGAACGTGATAAGTTCTTGTTGTTCAAAATGCTTGCGAACGTTATTACCGTTTAACATATATTTTTTTAAGGAAAACAACAGGGGTAGCTTTTTGTCTTTTATCAGAAAACTTGATTTTTTTCCATATACAACAAAACCATCAATTAATCACATTAATTGCGAGGAAAAAATTTTAATTACGTGTTAAAAAATATTAAAAGAATTATCTTCCAATTTGATATTTAAATAATTGGCTTGTAAGAAATATATCCTCTTCAGAAACAAAAACGTCTTTAAAAGTTTTAAACAGCTTTCGAACAATAAGACAAGAAACAAAAAACGAACATAATCGACGATAATACCAAAAACGTTGTTAAAACATGAAATCAAAGAGACAATAACAAAAATATACAATGCAAAAGCTGTTCATTGTTCGAATTTAAACAACTTACACTCACACACACGCACACACGCACACGCTCACACAAAATCATAGACACATACACCAACACCAACACCCACGACACATCCTGACTTGCATACGACAGCTGAACGGAGAATAACAACCAGACAATCGTACAACGTTTTAATCAATATTCTTTTAATGCGTTTTACAATATTATTGAACTATTGAACACGATTTTGTAGTTAAATGTGAGTGAGTGTTTGTGTGGACTTGTAGTCTCTGTTGCGTATGTCCTTTTCTTTAGCCTGTTTGTACTCGTACGTACATACATACAATTGTCTTTAAAGTTGCTGCCACAATACAACGGTTAAGTTACTAAAGGGTTGCTAAATGAACTTTGTACAAAATCACTGGTCATTGTGCGTCTGTCTCTACGTCCCACGTCTGTCTTTCAGTGGCATTTTTTGTGCAAGTTAGAGGGTGTGTACGTGTGTGTGTAGGTGTGTGTGTTTGTGTTTCTGAAATTGTATGAGAGTGCAATATAGATGAAAGCGAAAATGTGATTATACATGGTCATGTTTTTGTGCTGTTTGTCCGATCGAACAATTCGCAATGACCAGAATAAAAAACTATATCTAATTATTAGGGCGGGGAACAAGTTCTTAAAAGCTTAAAAAACCTATTCTATTGCAGACAAATCGAAGGGATCACATGTGATCGTTGCCGTCATTAGACTGCAAACATGCAAAACCCGATAAATTCATAATTAAGAATGAAATTTGAAAAATTTGTGAGAAAATTTCTTGCGGACAGCTGATTTTAATAAGATCGTTTTGTAATTGGACGTGCAATTTTATTGCAATGACATACGTTTTAATACTCATATATTTGCTTAGCCCAAACAACAAACATGCTGAAACACTTCGCTAGATGTGTGGTGTGTTTAAGGACACGAACACCAACATTTAAGAATCATTTGCCACGTTGCCGTTATATAAAATGCAATTTAAAAGAGAACTTTTGCTTAGTTTTATATTGGCGGCTTCGGAAAGCTGAAAACATTTTCTCTTATCCAATAACTATTTAATATAATATTATAAGGCTGAGTAGATGTTTTAGGACATGCTGCTATTATGTTTTTGTTAAGCAACATAGAAAGACCAACAAACACGCTCACCCCCCCCAAAAAACATAAGGACGCATTTATTGCTGCCTGCAAACACACAAGTGCATCCATATGTTTGTATGTATTTCTGTGTCACTGTGTGTGTGAATTCTAATGTTTAACTAAACATGCTCTCAAAGGACATTTGAATCGAACACTTTAACCTGGGGGCAAATATTTTATTTAAGATTATAATCGTTTTAAAGATTTATCAAATATTTGGTGTATTTCAATTTTATTTACAAAAAAAAAAAACAAGTTTTATTTCTTGTTTAGCAAATAAATAATATAGTTTGGCAAAGTTTTAAAATATTCCTTTTTCTAGATTAACGCAGATTTCCTTTCATTTTTTTTAAACTTTAAAGTATCTTTTATAAGTTTTTAATATGTCTTGAATTAAAGAAATAGGTAATAATTTAAACTAGTCGGCTTTTCCTTTGTACTTCTGTCACACTGTTTCGATGCCAGTATTTGGGCTGGACTCAGGAATGATCTAGACAATATTTCCTTCAACTGTATAGTAAAATTCATATTTTTGTTTTATAGCCTATGCCACGCCCACTGCTCTATAATTCTTTCTCTTTCTTTCTTTCCAATCAAAACAAAAATATATATTTTTTACCAGCTGTTCTAGATCGGCTGACGACATAATTGAAAACCACGTCATTTCAGCTGCAAAACACTTTAAGGAAAAAAGTTTATTGATGCAGATAAACTTCAGCACAAAATGTCTTTCAAGAGCTAAAGAAAAATAAAAATTTTAATTTTTCAAAATATTCAACTTGCCATTGAAATGTCCAAACATGATGAACTATTCGCCAAATTTTAATAAATTTTTATTTAAAACATATTCTGTCAAATCAAATTGCTGATTGGCAAATAAAATAGAATTTAAGAAAGAAAAAGAATTAAAGTTCCTCTTCCCCTTCAATGCTGCAGCATTTATATGTATGTGATGTCTCTATATGTTTATTATAGCAAATTAATTAATTTGTTAGTATTTTGTTGAGTGGGTGTTTAAAGTATTCGAAACGTCAAACTTTTGCCTTCGTCATGTTTAATGCAGTGACAAATCGGTCACTTTTTACTTCAGTTTTATTGGCAAAAAACCGCTTAAACCATTTAATTCGATTTTTTTTATCGAAGTACATAAAAATAAATAATATTACTTCCATTGAGGTCAATCAAATCAACTTATAGCATCAATTATTCACCTTAAGCAAAACAATTAAATTTCCATTATTTTTAGTTTTGAATTCTTTAATGCTTCAACTTGACTTAAAAGCCAAGTAATTTGAAATTTGTTTTCCAATGCACATACCTGCTGACAGACAGACAGACAGACAGACAGACATGTTTATTTATTTAATGAATGAGTAGTAATAGTGGCAGCAAGAACATAAAATCAAAAACAACAACAAAAAACAAAACAATACCAGCCAAAGAAAAAAGCAGAAAAAAAGAATGAACCAAAAACTAAACTGCCTCAAAGGAACCACCAAAATGTGGTCAAAACGTTACAAAGTCGAAACACAATTTAGTGGTTTTTCCTTACCAACCACAATGACAAATAACACAATAACACTATGCATTCTGTTCAACACACATACACACACACATACACACACACACACATACAAACACACACACACACACAATCAGTTGCCTACACACCAACACACGGTAAAAATACAAACTACTTTAAAAAATAAATAGCCAAGACCCAGTAGAAGGTATAAATGAAGGAGTGAAGACAAACAAAAAAAAAATAAATAAAAACTCTATAAAAAATGGACTACAAGAAATAAAATAAATTGTGAATAATAAAAAGGACGAAATAAATGAAAACCACAACAAGAGCCGCAGCAGCAACAGTAGAAAAGTTATGAACATGGACAAATACTCGGTATAGTGGACATACAAAGTTTTTTTTTTTTTGTTCGCAAGATAAACCAAGCAAACAAATCGCCATTAACGAACGACCAGCGGGCAGCGATAACAATTATTTTTAAAATAAAATGTTTTGCGATCTGAAATGCATCTTAAGCGCTTGGTCGACGTTTCTCTACTCAGGTCTTAAAATATTTAAATTATTATTATTAAGAGTGCGAAATATACTGTAAGATTTACTTCTAAGCGATGAACTTTATCCAGCCCTGAGTTCAGAAGAGGCACTAATGTGTTGACATTTCTGAAGGCATGTAATATCGTTTGTTCTTATTGACAGCGGATTGTCGTAATTATTGTTATAGAGGTGGGCCATGCAGCAAAGCCGAAATTATATTATTTATTTCTTTTAGTCTATTTTGTGGGCTCTTGTTTTCCAATTCAAGAGCTTAAGTTTGCAGTTTGGCTGCCGCCAAGCCTAACAATAAGCGCTAACAACAACCCGATTAGGAACTGCATCTGTAAAGTCTGGAAGTCTGAGAACAAGAAGCAGGTTGTCAGCTGACAACTCGCAAGCTGCCGTCATGCTGAGTTCACACTATTGTATAAAAAGTCGTTTCTAATCTATTCCAATTTATAGGAATATGCCCTTAAGTGATTAAATATAAAAAAAAAATTAAAAAAAATCGTCACCATTTCGCTTTAATGAAGAATTTCAGAACTGTTACGGTCCCTGATATGAGGAACTTTTGTTTGTTCACATTTCCAGTCAGTGCAGACTACACTTTGCTCAATAGATAATGAATGAAATTTTACACTCTTTTGTACAAGATTGAAGAGAACAAGTTTCCCAATTCATTAATCTATTACATATCTGCCGTAGGTGTTTCTAGGAGTTTTTTTATATAAACGTTATTTTGTATACAAATTATTAAAGGATTATGTGGACTTTAATCAATATCTACTTATAAATATATATTCTTATCAAACCTTATATGTATTAAAAGCTTTGGGTCATATTTTCAAGAAATTTGTATGCATAAATATATTGTTAGATTTCTCTTAATTAATTACTTTCTGTCCGCTAGTGTGAACAAGCAGCAAATAGTTTTCAACATTTTTACGCAAAAATATTTCTCAAACGAAACTTTGTTATAAATTAGGAAAAGTTTTTTACAATTTACAAACAACATTTCTGTTGGTTTCAATCCGGCCGCAAGAGCAAATACACATTATCTCAAATTACTTTAATTACAAACATTTTGAATAATATGGGGCTCATTAAATGCAAAGATATTTTAGTTGAATCATTTTAAAATTGATTTTCTTTTCAGATCCTTGAAAACTTCTGCAGTTTTCTCAGCAGCAATACGAGCAGTTTATCATTTTGTCATGTTTTGTTATTTTTGAAGAAGAAGAAAAGTTTTTCCAAAAACCACTACTTTACGGTCTGAAATGAATTTCCGGTCAGAAAATGTAATGCACACAAGTGCTGACCGGCTCAACAACAAATCAATAACTCTGTCAGATTGGTTGAATGTTTGAGAAATCAGAAATATTTGAAAATATTCAATGCATTTAAGTAGAATGAACGAAATTTGTAAACTGAAGGATATTTCTAGTGAGACAAGCAAAAAGTTGTAAACTGAACTGAATATGTGAGAAGTTGAAGTAAAACACGAAATAATTTTATGTGGCAGCATTTTTGGGTTCACCAAAAATATATGTAAACATGTAACAGATTCAAACACTTAATTTCATTCTACACATATTCAGTTGACTGAGTAGTAGAGTAGGCGAAAAATGGCCAAGGAAAGAGTTAGTGCAAAATTCTGCTGCAGCAGAATTAACTGAAAAGTTTTACTGCAAGACAACCGTATTGCCAGACATTTGATAGTTATAAAAACCCTCCACCAAGTGACCATTGTAAGATAATGGAGAGGCCTGCCCATTAAGCTAATTTTTTCTGGGCAAATGTGCTTAAATTAATGGCAGAGTAAACAACAGATTTGACAATTGTTGCCATGCCAATGCCAACGATCTGGCATCCATATCAGCTGACAATTATTGCTGGCCGATACATTTATTGTCCAATAATTGCCAGGCAGCGAATCATTTCACTAAACCTGTGCCAGCGAATTCAAAGTATAAAAGTTCAATAGTTGATGTCCATCAAATAATGTCGCGTTTTGATAAGTCCCTTCAATATTGAGTGGCATACAAAGGCCTGAGACTGCTTTTTCTGACAACAGCATAAGAAAAATATCATATAATATATAAGAAAATAATCCTATTTGTTTTATTACACACTGCAGTTTATTCCACAACATATGAAATGGACAACTTTTAAGACAGGATATCACGAACTTTACTACTTAAATAAATGTATGCACACACGCACTCACACATGTACACGTGCACACATGTATTGTATGTGTTTACACTCGTGCATGTGTTTGTAGAACGATATAAGTGAGTGTATTGCGGGAATATTTAAACGATAAATACTTTTTGTTCGATATTTTAAGTAGATGATAAAAACACGTGTACAATTTATATTAACACATACACACATACACACATACATCCAGTCCATACACCTACAAAACATGTACACGAACAAATACAGTCGTGTCTGTCTGTCCTTATTAAAGACAAACTGGTCGTATATGTAATTATTAATGTTGTTGTTGCTGTTGCTGTTTTTGTTTTACGTTTACTTTTTGTTACCTTGCCGATGCAAACGCATCGACACAAGCGCACACAGCAACGCACGGACGAACGAATAGATACAAAAGTATTGAACCAGTGTAATTTCGATTGACATGTTTGCGGTAATTATTGACCATTATGGAAAATAAATGAGACGAATTGTGAGGCACGTGACACATGTCGGATGAACAACAACTTCCAGTTCGAAATGAAAATATTTACTCGATTGTACAGTGTCTACACACACACATACATACACACGCGTTGTACATTTGTGTTTGCGTCAAACCGTACCAATATGTTGGCTTTTTGTCTGTGTTGGGCATTTTAAGCAACGCAATAGGAGTGTCTTTGTGTGTGTGTGTGTGTGTCTGTGTGTGTGTGTGCGTTCGTTTCTTTGTTACATTTTTTAGCCACCACAAAATATTGAACCAACATAATTTTAAGTGATATGATAAATTAATAGTAATTTGTGGGCTGTTCAGTTCTTAAATGATTTTTATCTGGCCGAAAAAAAGGTCAACTGAGCACCCCGAGTCGAAATAGCGGCAAACGTTTGCAGTAGCCAAATTAAAGTCCAAACAGTAAAAAGTGGCTTGTTAGCCCTTAATCATATATAAATTATAAACGCATGTACGATATATCTATATAGCAATATATAATGTTAAGGAAGCCTGCTGGCAAGTTGATGATTCTTAAAAAGTACATTTTACAAAACTAGATTCTAAAACCAGTTGTTGAAGTGTTTTTTAAAAGGTACAGCTTAAAAATAGTGCCTTAAGTGCCTTTTAAAACAGCAACTTTTCAATAATTAACTTTTCAAAAATGGCCTTTCAAATAAGGCGCTTTTAAAGAAGTACATTTTTAGCACTACCCTTCAGAAAAATAAATTGTACAAAAATCAACTTACAGAAAAAAATAGTTCTTAAAAAAATACCTTCTTAAATAAGTTTGTATAAAAAAATTTATTAAAAAAAGTGCTTTTTAAAAATTTACGTTTTAAAAACTAACTTTTAAAACAAGTATTTTTTTTATCAAAAGTAACTTTGAAAGAAGTACTTAAAAAAAAAAATCTTAAAAATTAATAAATTTCTAAAATGTACCATTTATAGGTACTTTTTAAACAAGCACAGTTCAGAAAAGTACTTTTCAGTAAAACTTTTAAAAGCAATAAAAATATCGCTTTTAAAATCGAAACCTTTTTAACAAAAATATTTTACAATGAGTGCTTTATAAAAAAAGGACATTCTCATAAAAGTACTTTTAAATATTTCAACACTGTTTTACCTTTTAAAAAACTAATTTGAGAAAAAAAAATCCTTCAAAATTCGTGCTTTTAACAGCAAATTGCCTTTTCCAAGAAGTAGCTTTTAAATTGAATAAGTACGTGGTAAAAAAGTACCTTTCAAAACAAGTAACTTTTCAAAAAAACACCTTTAAAGAAAGACTTTTTTAAAAAAAGCACTTAAAAAACAGTACCTTTTAAAACAAAGTACCATTTAAAGAAAGTACCTTTTAAATAAATATCTTTTAAAGAAGTACATTCTAAAAATTTACATTTTAAAAATGTAAGTTTTAGTAAAGCTGCTATTAAAAAAGTAATTTTTAAAAAAGTGCTCCCAAAAAAAGGTATCTTTTAAAAAGAACCCTTTAAAAAGTAGCTTTTAAAAAGTACCTTTTAATAAAAGTGCTTTTCAAATAAGAACGTAACTTTTTAAATAAACTTTTAAAAAAGTTACTTTCAAAAAATTTATTTATAAAAAAGTACCTTTTAAAAAAGTTACTTTTAAAAAAGCACCTATTATAAAGTACTTTTTAAAAAACCATCTTTCAAGAAAGCATTTTTGAAAAAAATTCAAAAAATACCTTTCAAAATAAATATTTGCAAAAGAAGCACCTCCTGACAGCGATACCCTCTAGAAGAAATATTTTTTTGGAAAGTTATTATTAAAATAAACACCTTTTAGAAACAACAGCTGGAAAAATCCAATTTTATAGAAAATCTCGTCTATTCGCCAGCCCTTTGCGATACAATTTACTCAGCTGCCAAACACGACTGAAGTACTTTTTAAGCATTCGATGCATAAATGCTTAATACTCTGATAAATCACCCATTTAATTTAATGTAACGAATTCGTTGCACTAATGACGGGGGTCAACTGAGGTCATGAACGCTGACGATAAGCCCGGTGCTTCTTTTAAGACCTGCATTATTAATGACTTGTCCACATTAAGTAGATTTCACTGTGGCATGTTGTTGTTGCATGTGTATGCCGCGTTTATTGCATTTATGTCGCACTTACCTTAATTGAATTGATCGTTAAAGCTGTGAAACATAAATTTTTATCTTGCATAATAGAACTAGAGTAGTAAATCAGAAAAATAGCGATAATAAAAATTTATGTATTTGTGTACGTACATACATATATATGTATGTATGTATGTATGAATGTATGTATGTACGTACATCGATGGAGAAGTAAAATTGCTGAAAAGGGAATATGTTGACGACATCATTTGCACACTTGACTCTATTTGAGGGGGGCGAGAAGAGGTCACGTTGGGAAGGTTGTAGTCACTAGTGAAGTGAAAAAAACAAATTTCCATAAGAAAGCAGGTCCGATGGTCAGAGTTTTCAATGCATTTTGCTTCTAGGAAATATGTAAGATTTATATATATTAATGGGCCAACAATTGTGGAGTTCTTCGAAACGAAAATGGTGGCATTTCTCTGCCTTGATGCCATTTTGCTTGCGCCTCTTTGGTAGCTCGTATCGTAAAACTATTAAAGGGGACAAGAAAAAATTACAAATTACGATACTTAATGCACAATTGGCGACCATTATCGGTGGCTACGACCCGGTGACGTGCAGATGGCGGAGGTCGGCTGACGATAAACTTACACAACTCAAGTAATGTGGACTATCGGACTCCAAGCGAACACGCACACAAACACACCTTCAGAAGTACGCGCATGTATTAAGTGTCGTTAGGTGGGGGGGAGGGAAAGAGTTGTTTGGCGATTTCCAAGTGTTTTTCTGAGTACAGAAACATGGTCATGCCTTGTGCGACATAAAAGAAAAGCAAATGAACAATTCTTGTGTCAACGCACATAGAAGCTCTGAGAGATTCACATGCGCTGATCGAGGTCAATATACCGTATTGTTAAGGGCAACAAAACATCAAGCAATTCTTTTTATTGGCTTCTAATGTCTTTGTGATGGAAGTCGTCACATCTAAAAGCTTATTCTTGTACTGAAAAAAAAAAATTCTTTAATAATTATGTTGATTTTTTTACGAGTTTGTTTTGAATTTGCTGGCTTTTTCTGAAATTTTTAAGATATTTTGCCGCACATTGGGAAAAACAAGGGGCCACATAATTTGCTTACGTTTCTGCGGACATGACAATTTCATTTAAAAGACTTGAGCATTTTGAAACGTTTACATGGGTCATACGAGAACAGTTGGCTGAATGTTCACACTTGCATTAGATTTAATAGAAGTGAGTAAAAGCGAATCTAGTGCGTTCATCTTTTATATATCAGTTTTTACGTAAAGAACACTATAGGGAATGCGAAAATTTAGTCTCTACTTACTTTCGGGCGAATGTCCCTATGAAAAGGGAGAAGGAGTTGATTTCTGGCTTAAAAACAGATTCAAAATATTAAATAAGTTTGTTCTTTTAGGGAATTGTTATTGGTGTTATCGGAATTATACTGTGCAACGAACTGGCAGCAGAAGTTTTAATAGGGAATGCATCGAATTTTTGTTTGTTGAAAAAAATAACTTGACAAACTGTATAGAACATCCTGTGAAACCCCTATTTGCTGTTCAAAAATATACTCTTATATGAGTTTTTGGCACGTTTAAAAGTTTTTTAATTAAATTTAAGCCATAAATACACAAGATTTGTATTTTTAGATTGTGGTTTGGTTTTGGTTTGATATGGATTGATATTGTGGGTGCTTCAGGTTTTGGATTTTATTTTTTGGAATTTTTGTTAAAATTTTGTTTTTGTAAATTTTATTGTCGAGTAATTTTTTCAGCAAAAAGTGACAGTCCTATCTGATTCACAGTAATTACTCTGGCACGCCTCAGTTGCACTGGTCAAAGTTCAAACGGCAACTGTTGAAATTATTCACACTAATTTCTGGCATATTTGCATTCAACAAAATCGTATCCGATTATGCGACGGAGCCACCGTTCACAAGCCAAGTCTTTTATATTTAGGAAAATCAATTTACTAAAAAAAAAACCTTTTGTCCAAAGTTGCCACTCTATACGTGTGGTCGCAGAAATGTCGTTGACTCAATAAAACCCTTCTTCGGATTAGTTGTTATTTTTAGTAATAAATTTTTTTCTTGTTTGTGTTTGAAGTCCAGCCACTTTCTCGCAATTCAGGCTTTGCTTTTTATTTATTTAATATCAGTACTTACTTTTCAATAATGTTGCAGGAGTACAGCGTCACTTACTGGCATGTTTTTAATGCAATTTTCACACAACACAAAAGGAAAATAAGACTTCGGATTTATATATTATTATTATTTAAATTATTATTTTCTATCAAATAATTGTATATTTATGTGTGTATTTGGCACAAACCATAAATTTAAACTCTTTATATTTTAGCTTTTTTAATTTCACAATTCACCATAAGTTTGAAACTTTTTCTTCGTTTTATTTGTATGTTAAAATACACTTCCATTTAAAACTTTCGCGCAATCAGTGCAAATCGGACAAAAAATGGAAAATATTTTTTAAGGAAATTACGTTTTTAAATCTCCAACTTATATTATTTTTTGCGGAGCTCTTTTAAAGGAAAACACTTTTCAACTTTTAGCGCGCTACGGCAACGGGAATGACCGAAAATTATCAAAAAAAAAAAAAACACCAAAAAAATCACACAAAAAATGTAACGAACCGCAAAAGAAACACTTCGCTGTTTGCAAGTGACAGACTAAAAGAACATGGAACGCAAATTTTTTTAATGGAAAATGAACAGACATTTATACACATTTAAATCTTTATTTTTGCAAATATTTTGTTATAAAAAAAAAGAAATTTTTTTCAGAATATTTTTTTGTATTTTTTGGAAAAAGTTGGAATAAGAAAAATAAGAATTGCGAAGAAAGTGTCATTGGCCATTTAAAAGCGAACACTCGGATGCGGGTGGTGTGTGTTTAGTGTTTACAACAACAACAACAACAACAACACTTTTCCATGTCGTCTTGCAAACGCACAATATTCCTCTTTTATTCGCGCAACTCTATTGTACGATTTGAAAATCGAGAATTTTAAATGCTTTGGCACAACAAACATTTGCTTTCGGGCACCTTAATCTCAGACCATCTCTAAACAACTAGAGAAATTATACAGATTTTTCCAAGTATTTGCTCAAACAGAGTACGAACAGTTTTTCTAAATTTTCGTAAATGAATATAAGAAATAAATTGCGCCAATTTTTGTTTCTATTATTTCTATTTTTCAATCGAATAAAATCATGACACTTTTATTCTTCCAAAACACGATAGCAAAAAAGAAGGAAACACAAGTGCTGAGTTGCTTTCTCCTCAAATGCTAGACAAAATAAAAAAACTCGCGAGTTTTCTTTAACTTAATTTACGAGTTCCGATCTAAAATTTTGCTGCGTAGCACTAAGTACTAAGATTTTAAGAGTTATTTTTAAAAAAGCAGCCTGATTTTTTACTGAAGGCTTCTTTTAATACGATGTCTTGCAAAAGTACCATAAAACTTTTTAATCGATTTAGATGTGAACTGGCACAAAATTGAAGCTCACGAAATGAAACCGCCTTGTCTTATGAAACAGATTAAAAATAAATTAATTTATATAGTAAAAGTCGAGGGCTAATTTTGGTTTTTTTTTTGCTTCGAATACAATTTAATTTTTAAAAGCAGAAAAACAGCAACAAATGATAATAAAATTTAATTAAATCGATATTTGGTGGAACCAAATTAGCTGAGGTAAAGCAAGTAATCAATTCATTTCAGCGAAATGATATTTAAAAACGATTCGTTTTTAAAAAAGAAACCAATGTGATTAACGAAGCTTTCATGTTTTGTAAATAGCAAAAAAAAATTATTTATAATTACTTTTTTTAAGGTTTACAAGAATGTTTAAACTCATCGAAAACTTTTGCTGATGAAAACGATAGTTTTCAAAACGTACGATTTTCCTGAATTTTGGAAACTTATTATATAAATAAACTGATAAATTAATTTTATATAAAAATGCACACAAACACTGACAAAAATCTTAAAAATGATTTATATCTCACTGATAGTCCGATTCACTTTTTTTTTCCAAATTTTACGACAATTCCAGCACCATCTTCGTAGTCGCAGTTCGCTTTTTATTTTCAATCACACGCAAATTTTTTATTACTCGTCGTATTCTCACTAGAAACATTTTCATGAATTTTAATGCAAACAGATTTCTTGGCTACATTTCGTGTGTGTTTTATATGGAGAGATGTGATTTCAAACAGCTTCGAAATCATCAAATTGATGCTGCTGATTTCGCCAACGAGTGTTTGTGCGATCTAAAAGCACAAAAGTTGTATTCAAATATTATTAACTGTGACGAAGTCACTTCCATTAAATGCCGCATATTAAACGACAATGCTCTCATTAGCCGAATAAAGTGACAAGAAAAAAATATAAATAAATAAAATTAAGCCGTCACCCAGCAGACGTTTGTGCTGGCACAAGAGCGCACAATATTCTGAAAAATTTGATTTTAGGATTAAATAAATAATTGAAATTTTCTTACAACGATTAACATTTTGAAGTGAAAATCAAAATTTTTAAGATTAACAATATTTGTTTTATTTTTTTTTTCTCATTTAAAATTTATATAAAGTTTTTTATGTCTTAACAAGTTTGTACTTGACATTTTAAATGCCTCAGCGCCATATGACATTAATGAGGCGGGTTGGCATTGTGCAATATGGAATTGTGTGTTCGTTGAATTTTATATGATAATTTTTATAATTCTTCAATTAATTTATAAAAAAAAAAATTAAATTTATGCGTTATGAAAAAAATTTATGTGAATAAATTTTAAAAAATTGCTTCAATAATTTCCAGGAAAATTATACAAATTGGAAAACAGTTCGAAAAATTATTAGCGAATAATAGATGGAATTTAATATTCGAATAACTATCTGCTTAAATATTCGAATACTTATTTAAATAATTATTCGATTAATTAACCGATTATAAAATCGAACAATTATTCGGTTAAGTATTCGGTTTAAAGTTTTGAAATAAATACTTAAAATGTTTGCCCAAAAATGAAATCGTTCCTAAAAAATTTGCCTAAATATCTTATTTAAATTTACACTTTTGTTTCTAAAAAAAAGAACTGATTTTTAATAAAATTTTTCCTAAACTAATTAATTGAATTAATAAATTGTTTTTGCTGGTCGCGAAACCACAAGACATGGAAAATTTCTCTTTCTGTTTTCTTTTCTCGTTTTGAAGATTTTTGCCTTAAAATTGTAAATTACAGAGATATGGTTTGGTTTTAAGCTGAAATGCTCGTACTGTTCCATTTAGAATGTTCTTGTCTAAAACTTTTGCTTACAGGAAGCACCCGAAACTGTCTCTTCTGATCTACAAAGTTGTAACAGTTTTTGTTTTAATGTTCTAACTTTTGGTACGATTAGTTCTTATCAAATTGCTGAAATTTAATTACAATGTGTTTTGTTGTCAAATAAAAAATTACTGTCACCGCCTCTGCTTTCTGCTTGTTTTAGATACTTAAAGATGCCAACAAAATTCAATTAATTATCTCGTTTTAATAGGTATCGACAATAAAAAAGAACACACACATTATGACTTGTATTATTTGTTCTTTTAGATAGTAAAATGTTTTGTTCTTTGCTGAACGCTCACAGGGGCAACAGGTCTTCGAGTTAGTTGGCAAATTAATAAGTAAAAACTATTTTTATAATTGCCAACAGATTGTACGAGTAGTCGTACACTTCAAGACCTGCTGGCTGGGAACCTTTTTAAAAAACAAAAGTTTAACAAAAAGCTATTTGCAAATCGTGCGAATTACACACAACCGCTGCTAATTTTATATTTCATGTGCTTGGCAAGTCTTCATAAAATTAATCGGTCTCCTTCCTAATGGCACAACATGATTCCTGGTAATGTTTAAATTTATTTATGCTTTCACATAATTTATTGCTGTCTTGTTTAATTGTTAAAAAGTAGTAAAGAATAGAAATTGTAAAAATTCCATAGTTTTACTTCACATGATGATTTACATACACATGAACACACATATGCAGCATATTCATGGACGAGTGATTCCAATGTGCACCAAATCACATATTATCCGTTCTGTGATGCAAAACAAAAACCTATTTTGTTCAATTATACAAAAGCGATTCTTCCCTCGACGCATACATTTTTTTCTCAGAGAATCAAAACATGAAAAGTTTTGCAAAGAAATTGAAATTTTCAATGGTTCGTTGTAGAAAATAACTTAATTTTGCAAAAAAAATCATAATGAATTGGCAAACATTATAAAATTACACAAGTGAGGCGTGATCTATAGAACACAAATGAAAAAAAAATCCACTATTAAGGATCCACACAAATGAATACCTCTTATGGTCGCTTCAAGCCAACTAGATGAACAAAATTTATTTCTTTAGCATATTTTCAGGCTTAAGGAAAACGGTTTCGATTTTTAGTATTACAGATATTGAATGATTTTATGCCAATTATGCCGGAGGAATGGCAAATGGAAATCCCTTTGAGACTCCTGACTGGCAACACTGTCAAGCAATTAAGTTGAATAAATCATGACCATCCTCATCATGGGTGTGTGTGTGTATGAGTTTTTTTTAAATCAACAGTCACTTAGACACAAGAATTTGTTGCAGTGCCTTTGTGGCTCTTGCCACAGCCATTGAGCCATTCAGCCATTCGAAAGTATAGAAAACACGTTGCCAAAGTTTTTGTCACTTTTGTCAAAAGTTTACATAACGCAAAACTTTACTTTGGCTTTTTTACTTCTATTTCATTTCTTATTTCCTTGTAAAACTTTCAACTTCTTAATTGTGTATTGAATTGATGGTTTAATAACTGAAATTTAATTTGTGCTCTAAAAACTTTATAAAATGTAGGCCCCTCCCTCCTCAAGCCACCATACGTTTTTGTGAACGCTGGAGCAGAGAAGATTTTCTAAGTTTTGGCTGGGAAACAAAAAAATTAAAAAAAAAAAATATATCCATAAGTATAAACTTTATGATTGGCAACCAAACAAAGTGTTTGGGGAGTTCAATCTGAGAAAGCAGCCATATGGTTGCTAAAAGTGAACAAAAATAAAATAAAAATTATGCGAGATGACATCAATTAAAAGGGTCTTAATGAACTGCAGTTATAAAAGTTATTTCTCACAAGAAACGATACACACATTCACATGTATATTTATTAAAATAATGAAAGAAATGGGCTATCAATGAGTTTTGGAGAAATGTTTGCACATATTTTCTACAAATACTGTGCAATTTATTTTCATAAGTGGCAGAAACTTAAAGCTGCACAGCAAAACTTTAAGCCCTTTTGACCAAAACAGCTAAATTGCCTTTTTAATGCGCATAAATTGTTTTTGGGTTTTTGCAATTTAAAATATGTTTTACATGTTCGTTTTATGGCCATTTTATGACATTTAAATAGAACACAATTTTAAACTTTATTACATTCTTTTTATTATACACAATATAGAAAATGACCTTTTCATTTCAAGGATATTAAATTCGCATCAAATAACAGCACGTATTTGATGATATTCTTGATGATTTTTTTCACTTTTCATTGCGGATATTGTACGAGTATGTGTGTGTGTGTGTGTGTATGGATTTGTTTCGGTCTTACTGTTGCTGCTTAACATTACTGCCACTGCCACTGCCACTGCCGCTGCTGCTTCTTTTGTTGTTACTGATGGTATTAGATTTGCTTTTCAAAAATATCATTACTAAGCAATAATTTTAACGCTTGCCTTTTGTTTGCCAAAGCGAGACCAGCTGCACCTTCCACTACAACTTAAAAAACTATATGTAAAAAAAATCCCAAAAAAATGTGAAAGGAAAACAGGGCTCAAGAAGTACAAGAGCCGTTCAGTAGCTTTTTATATACAATTTCGTCAAATGCCTTAAAATATATCTTTGAAAAATCTAATCTTTCGCAGTTCCAGCACATTTCAAAAAGTGTCTTTGAAAAACCGTTTAAAAAGCACCTGTTAAATGTATTCTTGGCAAAAAGCGTTTTTAAAAAAAATAGAAGTCATTGAAGTACATCTTCTTTAAAAATATGAACCGAAAATAATCCTTGAAGAATTTGTTTTAAAAATATGGCGGAAAAAAATTTTTTTAATTATTTTTTTTTTGTTAAAAAAACAAAATATATGAAACAAGTTTAGGTAAAAAAAAACTTATTTTAAAAAGTATCTGAAAAGTGTGTTTCCTAAAGGGAAATTTCAAGTCCCGCCCACCACCTGGCCAACGGAACAAACAGTTGGTCACATGCATCTATTATATTGCATTTCGACGCTAACGGAATGATGGAGTTCGTTTTCGAAAACGTTTGAAAAAGCACGAAGTGCTGAGGAAGCAAACCATGAAATTAAAATGTGATGAAAAACTCATTGTGGCATTAATACAACGAGTAAAAGTACAAAGCACTTGTTGTACTACAAAACACATTAGCAGGATAACTGCGCAGAGACACACAAACACCTTTTAGATACACAGACATCACACACAAGCGAGCAAAAAGGAAACTTGCCCACCCAAAACACATTTAACTTATTTTCTGGTAAGTCATTGCAAAAAATAATAATAAATGGCAGCGGGCGCAAAAAAAGAATTAAAATTACAGAAAAGCATTAAACAAAATTACCTCTCTTCGCTATTTATCAAAGCGAAATAGTGGCACTAAAACAAACAGCCGATCCCACTGCCTCGAGCAGCCGAGCAATCACTTGTTTTGAAAAATGCAAATGTATGTGTGTGTGTGCGTGTGTGTGCCTGTGTGTGTGTGTGTATTGCACCGGAGCATCTCGTATAACAATCATTTAACGCTTAATAATTCCAACATCTTTCTTTATAACTTCGCAACTTCTTTCCTCAACTTCAATATATAATATCCTTGATTATCCGTATCTCTCGTTCCCTGTAGTCGTCTTTGTTATTTATAATTTCATTTAATGCAGTGAGAAAGCAATCATTGTCGAAGTGTGAATTTCATTCACCAACCCCCGAGGCATAAATTCATTCAACAGCCAAACGTAGCAAAAGTAACAAACAAGAAGTAAAATCAAATCAAAAGAATAAAACAGAAGAAGAAGAAGAAAAAAAAAAACGCTACACAGAGACCAACAACGATCCGAAATCAGCTTTTATGTGCATTGCAAAATTTATTTCGGTTTTGAGTTTTACTTTTATTTTCAGTTTTTGTGATTCAGATTTTTGGCAGGGAAGCCACACAAGCTGCCATTGTTGTACGCCCGGCTCTGCTGGCTGCAGCCAGAAAGTCAACTGAAGGCAAAGAATACAGCAGTATTTTCGTATCAGCGCAAGTACGAGTGTTTGGCTCTTGCCTTAAGGTTTCCAGGAATTATATTAATTCGCAAATTTTTGGCAATACAATAGAATTTAGTGCACTCTATTTTCGGGCCAAGACGTTTATCGAAGACTTTGACGGAGGATTTTTGTATGGCCCGGCAAATCGATTTCAACCTGGTGGCAACACAAGCAAAATTTGCTTAAAAGGAAAGAAATAGGGAAGAACAACATGCAGCCAAAACTGAATTAGAGGCCAAATCAGAGTCTTAACGGCTCTCTTGTTGAAAAAATTATTAAATGAGAGTTGCGAAACGTTAAGGTTGGCCTCGTATCGGGAACTGTCCGCAGCACAGCCACATATATGTATAAGTATATCGCACATAGCGTTTTTTTTTTATAAGTTCTCTTTATTAAATTTTGAACAATTAAGAATTGTGTGAACTACAAAATTTTAAAAGAAGCTAAAGAGCTCAAGAATTAACTGCATATCCCCCGTTGTCGAAAGTTAACGTTCTCTCTTAATTTTGAATTTAAAACTCAGGCAGAGATTTATTTAATGTGTAAGTTTTCTTATCACAACGAAAATTATTTATTCGTTGCCTCTTGTACCTTCAATATGTCTGTAAATTTTATGTTATTAGCAGTTTCAAATTTTTACGTTCGACATCGTGGGACAGGTCAAGAACCTGGGGCCTTGACATTAAATAAAGAATTTTATTTTATTAACTCAGAATATTTTCTAAAACCCGCTTGAAACGTGCTTTAAATTGTCTATTAATCTTTAGGGCCGCAACTTCTTTCGACTGCTCTTATTTTTCTTGTTTCAATATTTATTTCTACTACAAATCAGACACATATAAACAGTTTTGTAACCCATCGTTAAGTCACCTGAGCGGTGCTTTAAATAAAAGATTACTAAATTTTGCAACTGGATTGTTTTTCATTCAGTCGGGTCTTCAAACTTTAAGAAACACACAATTTCTGTTATTTTTTTCTTTAAGAAGTTAACACAAGTCAATTTTAGAATTCACAGGGGGGACCGTCAGCAATTTCGCGGTCGCTATATCCTTCATCAGCCTTTAATGAGTCTTGTAATTCAGCTCATGGGGAATGGGCCAGTGCACTCAGGGCAAAGTTGTTGATTGCTCTCAACCTGGCGAGAAGCCAGCAGCGATCCCTGAAAATGGACTGGTCAAGCTGACATACTGCCTCCCCGTGGCGCCCCTGGATAGCCCCTACAGCACCCGCTTAGAGGTGAACCAAAGTGTGCAGCGAATCCCCTCTGTCCAGGGGTCTAAACCAGGACCCGGTCCTCCAGGTTTCGGGGGTTGTGCGTGGGGGTAACTTCCCTACCGTGTAAAAACACACTAGTTTCGACACAACATGTTGAGGCCCAGGTTCACCACGGACTGTAGCGCCAAAAGAAGAAGAAGAAGAATTCAGCTCATTACAACTTAATATTAATTTTTAAACTATTCCAGCATTTTTGCTGTATTTGTTGTTTAACTCTATATTCAAAAAGATAGATTTTTATTGTCGCTGCTGGGTCAGATTATATATCAATATGTAATGCCTTGTTGAATTCGGTAATATTTGATTCAATCTATTTCAGTGTCAGGAATATATATTGAAGACATGATTTTGCCCGGGGCCAGCAGTATGTTTAAGTAAGAGAGATTCCTTTGAAAACTTATTGCTGGCAAAATTTGTTCCAGGGGCAACACAGCGTAACTGCCGATCACTTTTGTGTAGGGCATAAAAAGCCTGCAGTATTCAAACTGTCATATTCCCATTTTGGCAAGAAGTCAAAACGTTTCTGGCCTTTGTGTTTTAACAAACACCAAACTTGTACTCAACGCCGTTGCAGTCGTGCTCATCATCATCACCGTCAGCGCCATCAATATCTTCACCATCTCCATCTCCACCGTCTTCGCCATCATCGCCATCATCATCATCGTCTTTGTAGTTGTAGTTGTCGTTTTATTAAAACATATAAAATTTATTATGAAATTGAACTTTTATCTTTTGTTTGTCATATGTTCAATTGAATTAAATTGAGTTTCCTTTCCTCTTATTCTGCCAACAATTTCTTCGCCGTTTTTGTTGTTGTTTTTTGAGGTATTTGATTCTCTAAATCCTGCTGTGCGAACTCAATTTGACAAAACATTCACATTTTATTTGCTTTTTCCTTTAAAGTCTATGACATCTATTTCAGTCATCAGTCTTTCTATTGGCTGAGGGCAAAGTAAAACAATTTATCCTAAAGCCATATAGATCACAGAGATAATATTTGATTTAATTATGGTTGTGTTTGCAAAGATTAAGAGGTTTATTAATACGACTTACACAGAGTGAAATTTATTATAATTGAGTTGCACAAACAAGTGCAAAGATTGTTGTAGGTTTTATCCTGTTAAAGTTGCGACTGAAACAAAGAAAGTAACAAACAAATTAATAAAGTTTTTTGGGGCAAAAGAGATTAATTGAGTTTAGGAGATTTATGCAGCGGTACCGACTATAAATCTGAAGGGCGGCGGTAAAGTAAAACTCGATCCTGTTGGAATGTGTATAAGAACGTGGAATGGCGAAAAGTTGATGAATTTCACTGGCACTGAAATGTGATTGGACAGAAAACTTGGATCTATTACTTAGTTAAAGTCCGTCAGATACATGCAACCGATTTAGGTAGATTTTTGTCTTAGAAAGGACATTCCTAAAACAAGTCAAAGATATTTATCACGATTTGATACAACTCTTTCTTCGGCCACGGATTTATAAAAAAATATCTATCACGAGTTCAACATATTTTTTGGTCTTCTAGCCCAATATTTTTATTGCAAAATTAGATCAACAAAAAACGGTTTATAAAAAAATCATTCGTTAAGGAATTAGAAAAATATTTTGTGTTTCTCATAAAACTCATAATTGTTGCCACGTATTTCCAATTAAATAGTGGACGGAAGTCAGCGAAAACTTTCATTGAATGCAGGTGTTTGTTAACGGTAACACTTAAAGGGAAATGTATTCAATTGTTGTGGGCCTTTTAATATATAAATAAAATATTATAGGATATTATAGGATTTACACTGAAAATAAAGGCCGCTGTGTTGTAGCATTCAGAATGAATATACAAAAATTTGAAAATCTCATTTAAGATAAAAAATTAACAAAAAACCGACTGCCAGGATTTTTCTTTAAAAGTTTCAGTGAAATCAAGCCACTACGATTTCTCTGAAACTTTGAATGGTTGAGATTTAAAAGTTGGCCTTAACAATGGCACAATTTTTGACTGAATCCTTTGACCACCAAAGCAATAAAATTAAATTAAAGGCACGACTCCAATAACATGACAATTGAACAGATAACAATGACAATGAAATGAAAAATTCTATTTCGTAGATTAATTACGTAAAAACTCAAAATTAAACCATATAAATAGAGGCCCCACGGTACCGCTTTCCGGATTTATTCGTGCATTATATCAATCAACTCTGCAAATAACAAATCAAAGTTTTGTTGTAACTTTTTCCAGCCGCCTTCACAGGTATTAAAGACTTCATTAAATTTAATTTGTTCATTTTGTTTTCTTTTCACAAACGAACTAATGAAAATGTATAACAAAAAGAAGGAAAAAAAACGAAAAAGCAACAAACAATAACTTTTCCAGCCAAAGCCCATGAATGTAAGTAAAATTAAGCGAAAATAGAAAAAAAAGGAAAAATGTTAACAACTAGACTTTTGATGATGAATTTTAATCCATTTAATCTTTTAATCCAGTCGAGTGAATTTTCACTTGATTATAGAAAAACCACACACGAGCACAACGGATGAGCAGCAGGAGCAACAACATCGCAACAAATCAGTGAAGGAGCAGCCGAACTGACATAAAAGTCCTGTTCAAACGCCACTTATGAAAAAGCCATCTGCCGCAGAATAGATTTCGAGTGCCGAACCATCATGTACTGAGAAAATCTATACTCCAGCCGGCTGGGGTGATGATGATTTCTAAGTTAATTCTTCAGTTTATTTTGTGTTTCGTTCAGCTTTCTACGGCTTAAGGGGCACCGGCAATCAGCAACATTTTACAGGCCACCCAGAGATACCGAGAAAAAAACAATAAAACAGAAAGCATTTTAATTTGTGACTTCCACGGCAGGATCTTAAAAATTTCCTGTACTGGAGAGCGTTCAAGATTATTGTGGGGGCTGCAAAACCGTAAGAAACAAAAAATATTAATAAAGGAATGTTGTAGAGGGGGGGGGGGGCGTAAGTATCTTAAGTCTGATTTTGTTAAATACAGAGTTTTTGTCTTAGAACTTGTCCGAATTTGGTGCACTCACAACTCACAAAGTTCAAGCGCCAGGCTGTCAATGCAAACTGATATGAGTTTGTGAAAAGGACAACTGGCAGGCGTTGCGTTTACTTGCAGCAGGAAGGACATACCGCTCAATCCTTTGAGCCTGCTTGCATGTGACGTGGTTGTAACAAATTAATTATACACAAATAATATGTTTTTGGATTCGATTATTATACTTCGTCCAATTGGACTATAGATTAAACTCCAAAACTAAATACTTCGCCGAGCATTACACAGGCACAGGCCATCAGGTCTATAGGTAAGTATTTTCAATGCCACTTAAGTTTAAAATGCTTAATCCAGAGCTTAAAGTTTCTGTGACGTTTTGGAGTAGACAATAATAAAAAAATCTTAAAGGAATGGTATCTGCGTTATTGACTGACGTTATCTTGTGCGCACTGTAAAGGATATTCTCGCAACCCGGTTATTGGACAATTTTTTCAAACATTAATGACATTGAGAATGATGATAACGACGTTGCTGATGGAGAGGAGGCATTTTTAGTTTGGCATTTGAAACCAACTGCACACCCGCTTATTTATAAAAAAAAGAGATCCTGTTTGTCACTAAAAATATACTCAAAAGTTGTTTGGTTTTATGGGCTTGTTGTTTGCAGTCTATCTTGTAATAACCTCATGTGACGGCACATATTTCTTTGTAGTGAAATTAAAAACAAACTAAAAAAATTTGCTTCTTTATTAAAATGGATGTTCTATTTTAAGGCAATATTTTTTAGCCCCTGTAACCGTATATTTCTACAAACTTCCAACAGCACGTTATCAATTCATTCCCAGATACTGATGGGGCAACAAAACTTTCGACTGGACAACATATATTTGCCTCTAACTTAAAAAAAAAAAAAACAAAAGAATTTTTCAGCGCGACTCTTAAACGGTTAAATTTTTCCTACCCACAAACACAGAAAACCTAAAATTTGCCAACAAATTGATAACCTGCTTGTTTTTAAATCAATTTAAGAAACACCTTCAGTTCTAGTCGATTAAATACCTCCGCCCTATTTTATTAAAATAAAATTATCCTTTTTCACATAAAAAACTAAAAAAACTTTTGGCTTAAAGCGCAACTAAAACGAAACCAAACAAACATCCAGTTTCACCAACAAAAAAAAAAGTGTGCAAATACCTGATAAGAGAGTAAAAATTTACGAAAAAAATAAGGAGAAGCAGTAACGAAGAAGAAGCAAAATTTATTCAAAATGCACAAAAAATTAATTCTTAACTTTATTTCCAAAAATATGTAGGACTTTATTATAGAAAATAAAATAAAATACAATACAATAAAATATGTACAGGCTTCCACTAACACATACTCGTGTAACTAAGATTTAGCACAAAAAATCCTTTCTGCTCTCGGCTTCCGGCGGATATGATGCGTTACATAACGGCTTATAATCGTAAATCGTATTGAGGTGGTACGATGCCAGAGCTGTGAAGCTTCATGTGGCTGTAACAAGCGGCTTAAAGCCTGCTTTAAATGTTAGTAGATATCGTTATTTATTTCTCTTGGTATGGCGATTGTTGTGTAACGTTTCCTGTTTGTTTTATATATTTTTGTTCTATCGCTCGTTTTTTTTTATCACACGGGCCAACACACGGGCCACTAAAAACGAAAGATATGAGCACAAAACAAATGACCAAAAGCTGTACGCCAATACTTTTGTTAATGCCGAGTAAATGTTTATTTTAAAGTGGTTTTTTGTTTATTTAACTGGCAGTAGCGCTGCAAAAGCGGTGGCTTAGTTCGGCTCCCGCTGCCCAGCGAAATATAAATATATTCTGCCGAGGAGTTAATTTTTGTGAACAATCCTAAATGTAGGACTTTTTTCTTATAGTTGCATTATTATTATAATTATTGTTATTTAAATCAATAAATAAAAATTAAAAAAAATTATATTTTATATATATCGGCTTTTTATACATTTTCTACCTGCCTACTCGCTAGTAGGCATGCAAATTCTTTAAAACTATATTTAAAATCTCCAAAGCAGCTTTATTTTTTGTCCTCAAAGTTAAATAAACTCGGTTCTGTTAATTATTTTGTTGTACATAAATAATTCTAAAGTTGGAAAAAAGAATACGAGAATTATATCTATTCAACGACATACTTCTGCTTTTGAAAATTGATACAACAAATCCTTTCACGTTATTGATTTTCAACCATAATTCCCATCTTCAGAGTTTCATATTTTTCCCAGACTTTCAAAACTCTTGCCAATTCTGCCATTTAATTCAATTCCCAAAAAGTATTTTCAACTGCCTGAGGACGTTTTTGGTCAATATAATGTCCTTTAAGCCGGTTACTCTAGTCTTATTTTTGTTTTTGTGTCTCCTCCAAAGCAAAAATCTTATTTTATGTCAAACAATTTAGCTTTAAAAAAATGCCCACTTTAAAATGTTTGTATTCAATTTCAGTCTATTCGCACCTTTTGTCATTTTGCTTTTATGAAATTTACACCCTAAAACGAGACCTTTAATCGGACAAATAGTCTGAAGCAGATTATAATATTTAGTGACAGTGAATGAAACGATTATGTTCATGCTCCACACATGGAATTTTATTAAATCCAAGAATGATTATCAGCTTTTGCACTGGCACCCACGTTAACTTTGGGGCTGACGCTTTATAAATGTATGTGTGTGTGTGTGTGTGTGAGTGGGTGTGTGCGCATAAAAAATGGCCAGCAATAAAAGGCGTTCGCAATAAATAACCCAGCAAAATGTTTCTACGACTTTAAATAAAAGAAATTGGACAATTTCGCTTGGGCTGGAAAACATACATAAATTTTTTTGTGTTTTTGCTGTAAGAATTATTTTTTAAAACAAAATTTCTTCAGCTGGTTTCGACCGGCTCTGTCTCTACATCTTTCTGCCATAATTGGCCCCTTAATCACTGATGATCAATTCGATCCGTCAGTGTCTTTTTTTTAAGAAAAAAATATGTTGCATTCCTCGTTATCTTGTAGTTTTCGTTCAGTCTTATTGTTTTCTGTGGCAGTAAAAAAAAGGTCTTGGCTGCGTTTTATGTTAAAACTTTTCGGCGTAAAAAAGTCCTTGGAAGAAGTGCTTATAAAATGAACAGGGGTCTCAGAACGTAGTCGCATATATGCACATTGTAAACAAACCGGGAACCATATTATGGTCACGCTTATTTTTCTGTGGTCAAACACATCTGCGTTGAAAACAATCATACAATTGTCAGAAACAACTGTATCATTAAATCCATTGCTATATTAATAGCAAGGATCTAACTATAGCCAGCCCAACCGTGGCAATAAATATAGTATCAAAACATAGTTGGAGACGAAAATTAACCTGGCTGATTATGATAACAAATATGATAACTTTTAACCATACTATGGTTCGTCAATATTACAACGTTATTGCAATATGTTGTCGTGTATAATATTTGCGATTTTCTGCAGCAGTTTTTTCTCTATATTTTTTTATAAAAAATCGAAAATACCTCAAAATTAAAGAAAATGGCAAATAAAATGTCAACAAGTTGAAATAAGTATCAAGATATTTTATAGCGTTTCTTTTTTGGATTTATTCTAAAATATGATATTGATTTTGAAACGTATTTCAATACAAATATTCCATACAAAATTTCACTGAAATATACTGCAAGTACATGTTACTTCTTTAGCTGGATATTCTCAAAAGGTGGGAGTTTGTGAGGACCAGAAGATACAATAAATTGATACAAGACATTTTGCTGGTTTAGGAATTTATTTGCACAGATACATACTCGTATGTATATTGTGCTACTAAAAAAAATAAACTAAGATCCTTAAGCAATTCTTATTTGCACTGATTCACATACACACACGCGCTCACCCACGCTCACATGCGCTCACACACTCAGGCATGTACAAAAGCTGATGTATTCAACACAAAACTTAAGGCACACCAAAGTTTGCTCTCTCTGTGTATAAGTGGGATACTGTATAAACATGCATGATCTCTTATGGCTTTACGCTATATGTACACACATACATACACACACGTATACGTATGTTTGCGTACACACTCACACAGTCACTCACTCACACCAAACCATAAAAAAAGGTTAAGTGTGAAAAATAATGTAAATTGAGTCACGTTCCAGCAATCACAGTGTTCGTTGTCGTCTCACTCTGCCGCTCCGTATCCACACTCTGCACACTTACACATGGACACATAATGTCCTGTCGGCTGTTGCTCGTAAGAGTGTGTGCACTCGTCTATATTTATATATCGCCATGCAGTTGATATCGTTTCGCTTCTTATTCATGGCGTCTACTCGTACAATTGCCAACAGGCTTAATGTTTCTTATTGTAAATACTTTGATTTGAGCTGGGACTTTGTTTTATTCTCGCCACTTATTTAAATTTTTCTTTTGCTTCTTTATTATTGAACTTTGGCACTGAAATACTTCGGCAAAACTAACAACACACAGATACTCGCTCATCTGGACGACCGTAAAACGTTATAAATTATTGAGCCCATTTAATGGAATTGCAAATGATTATTTTGCTTATGTCGGTTCAGTCGGTCCTTTTGCAACACATTTTTATGAAATATTGTACAAATTTAATAAACAAATTGCCGTGCGGATTATAAAGCATTTTGGAATTGTTATTGAAAACAAGAAATACTGAAGGAAATTATTTAAGGCTGTCAAAGCAAAATATCAAATTGAGCTTAAAAACGATTAAAAAAAAAACTTCACAACTTAAGACGGGTTTCAGGACATCAGAAAAAAAACTCACCTCTGCTCTCATACATATACAAATTGTGTAAGTATTGCAAAAGCCAGATAAAAATTACCACCCATATGCATTTTACAGCCTTAATTTCACACATAAATGTTTACTTTCTGCTCTTCGAAAAAGGACGTTTTAATTCATTTGCATTTGTACGGTATCCTCTGACAGGGTATGAATTACAAAACTTCTCTACTATTTTTTGTTTGTTTTTTGTTAAAGTCTTCTATTGTTAAAGATTTTATCTTGCGTCGTTTTAACTCTATTTTAACTTGTACCTTTCAGCACAACTTTTGTTGAATTCGGTTGCAGTTTAAAACTGTAAATTGTTGCCAACTTTATTGTCAGCATCATGAACAATCATGATGCAGAACGTCAAGACAACGTCTTGTGTAATGCGATGTCATTTATTCATTGTTGCCATTGTCCTGTAATTTGTTACTTGAAATGTTACAGAAAGCTTAAATGTTAGTACTTCAAAGTTAATCTAAAGCTGTCATGTCATCAGCATCAGCATCAACATCAGCATCAGCATCGTCATCATCATCAAAAATCATTATATGAAAATACGAACGACCATAAATGTATTACGAGAGCATTTATGCTGCACAGCTGGGATGTGCTGGTGACTGTTCTTTGTTTTTTGTTTTTTTTTTTGTAGCTAGTGAGAAGGCTTTAAACAAGCCTTAAAACGAAGTTGGCGCCAGTACTTTCCTCTCCAACAGGAAATATTTTGCATCATATTTTGAGAATATTTTGAATTTGAAGATTTCAAATAATAATAATAACAAAAGAGCACTTATATATTTGTTACGCAGTGTAACTTAGACCTGAAAAAATTAGCACCGCATCTGTTAATAATGCGTGTAAAAACTGATGTCCTGTACAATTGGCCAAACTGACATATTTAATGAGTCAAACTTCCCGCTTATTCGCCAAAACGGAGGCAAACCGAATATCATAATATTGTCTTTAGAAATTATTTGACTCATGATTGCCGGACTTTGTTTTTGTAACAGAATTATTGTAACACACGATCTTCTGGGACATGCTGCAGCATGTTCGATTTTCAAAACCTTCACTGCTTAAGTTTTAGGAGATGTATCCAGGAAGCAGCCGATCAGCGTCACAAAGAATTACCCATTAGTTACAGTTGTTCGATATAAACGAAATTAATTACTCTGTTAATTGAATGAGACAAAAGTTTTAATATAATTTAATATTTCCGAAAATCCAGAGAAATTTTTTTAAACCAAAACAGTTATGAAAATATATTGCGACTAAATTGGCGAATGTTCGCATTAGACAGGCAATCGTGATTAAAAAAAAAAGTCTATCACGCTTGTGCGTGAGTCGCAAAGAAACACGGCCCACCTGCACATCTCCGTTGCAGAGTTAAAACCATTTAATGTGGGAGCTTGAATTTCGTTTTGTCAGCATAAAATTTAAATTAAAACATGGAAATCAAAACAAATTTTACTTGCGTTGTAATATTTTACGATGTGAAACATGTTCTGATTTTCCGATACAGACTTATGTGTGAAATGCTTGAGCGTTTGTGCTCTCGTAGAAGCCAGTGGTGCCTACACACAAGCACTATTGCGATCACAAGTGTATGCATTAATGAAACTGATACAATTTATGTAAATGAAATGGATTGTCTTCAAATTTCAGAAGAAAAGGCAAAATTTTATGGTGTAAGATTTTTATTTTTATAAAATACCTTCTAGTTGTTTCAGTGTTTTGGTTAACAATTTCTTTTGGCTGATGGCGGACGGCCACTGTAGCAAACTTTGAGTTGTTCAGTTGTTGTTAAGAACAGTATTTTTTTTATTTTTTTTTTTTTTGTAAGAAAATAGTTATAAAAAATATATATTAAAAAGAAACATATAAAAGACACTTTCAGGCCTTTAACATAATTTGTAACGAGACAACAAACAACAGTGCGGCTGAACATCAGGTGGTTGGTCCTTCTCGTAACTAAAACAGAAATAATAAAAACTGAACACCTGGTAGAGGGCACTAGATTTGTTTGCTAATTTAAAATATTGATAAATGACCACAACATCTTCAACCAAAACCAGTCGGAGACCAACAGTTTGTTATTTACAGCCAACGACGAAAGTGTCCGGCATCCCTGAAACCGTAAGAAAGAAATTTTTTTGGCAACTTCAAATTGTTCAAAGTGAAAACAACAAATTTTATTATTTCAAATCTTTATTAATTTGCTATGAACATTTGTCAGCTGCAATTAAAATTGTATGATGAATGTGCGTTATTTGAACGCCCCTGCCTGGGCAACTCCTGCATGTCTCTCATGCGAAAATTGGTAAGTAGCCAGTGATACATTTCAATTCATGAGCACAAGTTCTTCTTCACACTTTGTTGCCAGGTCTGAACTGGCTTTTCGTGGAAAATCGCCTAAAGCCAAATCGTTCGCAATAATATTTAGAAGAAAATTGCAAGAAAATCTGAAAGGAGCAAAAGCGTTTAATGAATATATTTGATTTATTTTTCCACTAGTGCAGGATCGTACTAAATGGAAAGTGGTGATAAAATTGTTGCTGAAACTGCAGGCCTGTACGTGTGACGGCTTGGAATTTTAGTATCTAAATCAAGCCGCTTGTCTGCCTGGCCACCGAAACTTTATATTGGTTTGGGCGTTTTTTCAGGCATCCAGTTATCACCAGTCAATTTGTGGTTGCTAAATGTTCATCAATAAATTTGAAATAGAGACAAATAAATAACAATTTATTATTTTTCGAACAGACTACGAACTTTATGCATTTGAACTGACATCGAAATTGAAATCCATAAAATGTCTTTTTTACGCACTAATGCCGTCATCATCAGCCAACAAATAAACACATATAAATTCCTCTTTTGCACAGCGCAGACATTTATTATGGAATTTATTTGCTCTGTTTGGAAATTGTTTATAGATTTTCGGACAAGAAATGACATTGATTGATAAATATTGTTGTGTGTGTGAGATGGGATTTTTGGCCTGAATGAGTTTCTGGCATTAGACTGAACAGCAGTTGATGGACATATTCGGTTTCCGAAAATATACTCTGACGATATAAATAGTTTAATTATTTAAATGAAAGTCTTTGCCGTCTGTCATATTGATAAAATTACGGTTTTATTAATTTGTCAGCAAAAGAAAGCGGACACTGTGAATTAGATGATGTTTTTTTTTTAAATTTATTCTTATTGTTTTAATGAAAATGACTTCAAAAAATAAAACAAGAAATATATTCATAAATGTTTGTGCTGGTTTTTTGTTTTGATCAGTAATTTGTCTGTTTTCTGTGTCATGTATTTTTCTTTAATTAAAACTTCAATTTCAAATCTTTCATTGCAAAACTTTTCTTATTATTTGCAGACACATTTTCGTTTCATTATGAAAATCTGTAAAGTTTATCTGTAAAATGACTGCCTCTTGTTTTGTATTTATTAATAAATTTTCGACAATTTGTAGTTATTACTTGTTTTTAAATATTCCGAAACATCTGTTGCCTGTGGATTTCGTGTTACACGGGATGTGTGTGTGTGTGTGTGTTTTATTTTTGTAGTTTCAGCTTAACAAAGGAAGAAGTTTGCTGCCTTTAATCGAAATAACAATTACAAATTAAAATTCGGTTTAACATCTGCGACCACATTTTAATGTTCCCTGCCACACAACAGCTATTGGCAGAAGTGAAAATGTTATTCCTTAAATCTAATTACACTGCAGCTCAAAAGTTTATATCTGGTTTTGCTTAGATAAATCAGATACGAAAATAGCAACTGACTCTTTTGTAACTACTTGGTTGTAGCCAACAAGACTTTCAGATTTAATGTATTACAATAATATGGTCATGACCTGGTCGACTGTTGTCCTTACAGTTACCTAAACAAATTATTATCACAATTAATTATATTGTTGGTGGCGTTACTAATAATAATAGGCCAACATTTACCATATAATTGTTAGAAGTTATAATTTTAATATCACAGCTAAGCATATTATTATCAATTTCAACCATGTTATAGGGTTGTATAACAAATCAACGAATTCTGTATGAAAAATAAAAATAAATAACTTATTTGGCGCTTGATTCATTAAAATATTCTAAATTTTTATTAATATAATTTTTTTGCAAAGCTGAAATTTTTCCGAATGCTCTTGCATTGGCAAGGATCTGACAATGTTGGAAGCTAAAATCTGCAGTTCATATCAAACAAATGCTGGTCTTATTTAATGGTCCATCATATTCTGGAAACAAAAATCTCTGAAGAAAGCAGAAACAGTTTTTACACAAATTTCTTCCTCACCTCATCACTACTTTAATTATAATATTAATATCAGATTTTATATATAAAATTCATACATTTTTAAATTAAGGTTTATCAGGAATCGATTCGTAAAGCTGTTGGCGTATCGCCGGCAGATGTTACTAAAGCAAATCCGATGTCCAATACAGCAGAGAGGTCCTTGTACCAATTCGAGTGTTTTCGAAAAATATCAAAGCCTTGGAAGCGTCTCTGACACTTTTGAAAATACTGGAAAAAAGTTCTAGAAGTTAAAAGAGCTCAAACTTTTATACTGTCGATACGATTATTGTAATCGTTAAATTAAGTTGCAGTTTCCGATTCCTCTGGACATTTCAAAAATAATGAATTTCTCTTGAAAATAAGAGAGAAATAAATTCGTTATCTTTTTTATTTTATACATAAAGTTCGAAGCAACCAAAAATAAAAAAGTCTGCAGAACTCAATATCGCCATAATTAATTGAAATTAAACAGCCAGGAATTAAAGGACTTTCGTAAAAAAATCATGATTATTTTTTGTCATTTCAGACCCAACAAAAAATATACAACAAAGTTGGACTTTAAATTGTCCAAAACTGACAATACATGGAAGAAACATAAATTTTGTATCTATTTTTAAATGACATAAAGAACTTTATTTCATATTTGTTTTCATTAAATACTTATAATTTGCAACAAAGAATCTTAATGTTTTTCTTACACATTTACAGAAACACTTTTGATTTTGACTTGCAGAAAATCATGGCGAAATTTCTCCAGCTAAATAGTAAAATTCTTTCGCATTAATTAATTTTTTTTTTAACAAAATCACAGACATCTCAAGCAAAATTGTTTGGCACATTGACGCGAACTGCATATTAATCACTCAAGATTATCGAAAGCGCCCGACAGACAGTGGACACACACACAAACACGTGCACCCAAACGTCTGGTGGATTTCTTCATTGCGTCAAAAATAATCATGTATTTGTTTTACATATTGATCGTAAATAAATGTAAACAATTATTTATTTTTAAAATTATATTTTTAATATTTCAGTATTTTGTTTTCCTTTTTCATTTAAACTAAAACTTCTTCTGCGTTGATGCTGGTATAATTTCCAAGTGGCAAATTGTTGCAGAAATTAATATTTGAAGTTAAACTGACCCAGTTTCGTTACTCAGCTGAAGACTTGATCTGTTGTTATTTGCCACTTTGAGTGACTCTTTTACTTTTGCCCAAAAAAAAAAAAAAAACACTGGGGCAAATTCGAACTTAAATAAATTTTTATTTTTTTGCTCTAAAGTTAAGTGAAATGCAATTGGCATTCTTTGGCTTTAACATTAATTACTGCTTTAACTTTATTGGTAAGAGGTTTATTTGCTTCAGGTTTATTTTCAGTGTAATCGCTTGAAGCGCAACCAGAGCGATTTTTCCTTTAACTCTTCCATGATGATTAACGATGGCACGTTAATATCTGCAGTTTAAGTTACGAGTAACCATTATTTATTTCTTAAAGTTGTTTTTGTTGAAACTCCAAATGTAATCCATCATTACGAACGTGGGCACTTGGCGCCGTGGGTTTGCCTTCAAAGGCCTTTTTCCGCAGCGAAGAAATCAATCGCCATCTCGCACTTCACTGATTTCAAAAGTAAATAAGTTTTTTCCACAATCTGGTCGTTTTCTGTCATATTCGTGGCATGTTTAGCTGCTTGTGACCGGAAGGAATTAAAGTCACGGGTTTGTCGATACAAAATCTCTCTCTGCCCTCTACAAGGAAACCCAATAATATTTATGCATCCCATTGAAATGTGTGTATGTAGTGCCGAACAGAGAAAGCTTTGGCTTTGTCTAGAAAAACTAAATCTTAAAGAAAACTCTAGGACTTATTTTGTCTAATTCTTGCTGAGACTCTATTTGAAACGAAGCTCTGAAGAAAGTATTTTCGTGAAATTGAATGACTTGCCGGCATTATGCGTTAAGAAGTTACGCCCAATATAATAACTCTGTCGGTGTAAGTCTTGATCATACAAAAAAAAAATCATCTCTCACTAACGTGAACTATTTAACGTTACATTCCAATATTCCAAGAAAAAGTGGCCCAATCACGCCTCTAAACAAATAAATCTCGGTTTCCTTAAAAAAAATAATATTTCCCTGCAGTTAATGGGTGATTGTCAATTGAGTTCAGTAAATCGAAGAGAACTGAGGGGTCATTTCAGGTTTCATCGAAAACAAAACCATTCGACAAATTTCTGTGAAAAGCCACATTTATTGACTAAAAATATTATAAATTTTTTCCGCATTCAACAATTTCATTGGTGGATTTTAAAATTTCTTAGCGATTTTTGAGAGAGTTTCTCTTCTTCTTGCAGTATATTAACAAGTACAAGCCAAAGTTTTAATTTGATTCGAATATTTCGGGGGGAAAATCCCCTACTATTTTCTTTTTTTATTTCGGAGCACTATTTATGCAGAAAAATTAATACAAAAGTCTCACAGGTACGAATAAAATATTATGAACTCAATGTTGGAATATTTTCCTGCTCAAATAGTGTATAAAAAGGCCCCTTTTGTTTCACAACGACCGCCGAATTAACCGCACGCAGCACGCGTCAGTAATTTCACTTTTGTACTTGCGTTTTCGCTTCGCTTCGAAAAATAAAATAAAATAAAATAAAATAAAAACAACAACAACGCGAAAGGAAAATTTGATTTCAAAACATGAGTTTGCAATTTTTCATTTGATTCTGTTCAATCGCTTGATTTTTGATTTTTCGCCTTTTTTTCTGGGTTTATTTTCTTATTTGCATTTTGGGGTTTTCTTTTCAATATTTTATGTGTAAAAGATTTGTCAACAGTTCCGCTGGGGAGTTTCCTAAAAGACAAGAAAAACAGCAAAAATAAATAAATAAATAATATTATGGAATTGTTGTCAATAAGTATTTTACGTTGCTCTTATTTCAATACAAACAATTTGTACAAAATTTTAAGGGGAATTCAATGAAAATCTGCAGCACGATGAACCAAATGATAATCCTGTCAGGCAGCCAGTCAGTCAGTCAGTCAGCATTTGGAACGTGTTTCGCCATGTCTTACTGTTTTTTTTTCTTCTTTTTCTTGTTTTCTTTGAACACAGAAAAAAAAAATAATAAGAAAATCACATATTGACAAAAAGTGACAAAACAATAGGAAAATGTTTAAAATACGTGAATAGAATTTATAAATATTAGCATCACGATACACTCACTGATTTATACATATGAACGAACATTAGGGAGGCTCTGAAGTTTTTTTGTCGTTAAGAATTGTTTTGCCAAACCAGCAAAAAGTTCTTGCTTCAACGGCGAAGCATGAGAGTGCGCAGATAATTTTCTTTGGACTTACAGGGGGCCCCCAGATGACAAGTGTGAATTACGGCTTGGGAGCGAAAAACCGATTTATAATCATAATATTTATATTCAGTCTGAACTGGAGTTTATGGTTTCATAATGATATGAAAAACGAGCAATTTTCACACATTTCTTTTAAAGTTTTTGAGGGGCAAAACATCAGGATAAGCAACTTAAATGTCATACGATTAGATTAACGAATTTTTCTATACTCCATCTCCACCCTAATCTTGTTACAAAAACACGTTTCTCTGCCTTTTCGCTGGTTTAAGTTGAAGTTGAATTTATGTATGTGTGCAGGTTCCGCCAATGCGTCAATTTGAAATCACTTAAAGGTAAAAGCCAAACTTTATTCAATTTAGCATAAATAAATGTACATCGTGATTTCCTTCAAAACTGCTTAAATTGCAGACATTTGCAAGGAAGCATCATTTGGGTTGAGGGCTAAGGGCCACGCGCTTTGAAGAAGTTCACTTGGAGGACGAGCAAGGCACCGTTGTCGAAAATTACCTCCAATAACAAGTGAATTTCAAATTGCTAAACCTTTTCCACTTAAAGCACTTTTAACTCAAAAGGATCTTCAATTCAGCAGCTCTGGATCCATATTGGTTACAAATTATAGGAGCTGTAGTTGTTCTATAAAATACAACGGTTAGGAAAATAAACACTCCCATGATATTATTATGTTTTTGTACAATTTGTCAGTTTGGTTCCACAGACATATGAAACGTTTTCCTTAAAGGCCGGATAACTTTTTGCCACAAAACAGCATATAAGTTGTCAGCATCGTGAATGAATCGATCAATCTGTCACGTTCATTACACACCCTGCGAAGCTATTATTTTTTTTTTAGTTACTGTTTAATTTACCATGTAAAATCGCCCGAAAAAATCCTGAATGAAATCCTTTATGTTTCTGTACTGCGAACTCACTAAAAAAAATATTATATTTTGGCCGTTTACGTCATTTTGAGGCCAAAATCATTTACAGCAAAAGGTTCTAATTTTTGTATCGTTATAATCCATCTTAAGTTTTTCCATTATTTCATGTTAAATCAATAGTTAAAAATAATAAATATAATTTATATTATTTCAATTTGAATAGGCATTCAATTTGGGCACAAAATAGTTCCTAAACTGCCGGAGTATTTTTGAATAATTATATTATTTGAAAATTGCCCAAATTATTTGTACAAAAACAACTCTGCAGCAGTTGTGTTCTTTCATCTTCATCATAATCCGAAGGTAAAAATTTCATTTAATTCTAATTACTCGTACTTACGCTTTTTCAAATCATGCACTTCATGAGCCCAGAGACAGGGATTTGTTGCCGGCAGCCACATACGATCTCAGGTAAGTCCGTAACTATGTGTACCCACACACACACTCACACATACATGCGTACGATTTTATATAAAAGATTTTTTCCCCCTCATCCTTGTTGTTACTGCCCAGTAGTAAAATTATAAAGATTTCTAATACATTTTCAGTGTGTGTGTGTGTGTGTTTGAAATATTATGGGTGCAAATGATTTGGGGAAATGCAGTGTTTCGGATAATAATTAGTTGAAGCTGAAATCACAGGCGAACGTGGCACAAAACCAAACAATGCGAAATCCAAAAAAATGTTAAACAAAAAAAATAAAAAAAAAAACGGTTTTCCGAAAAATTATAAAAAAAATATATAAAAAAATGTTTAAAAAATATATATTTAAAAACAAAGAAAAACTGTTGCACAACAAAATTTTTAAATTTATTGAAAGTTTTTTTACTTGTTGTTTTAAAACAGAAATTTTACTTAATAAACTAAATAATAAAAATATTTAATCGGACTAAGGCCCAACGAAATTAAAGCATTTATTGTAACTCAGGTAATTTATTAATTTTTTCACATACAGATTTATTTTTATATGGACGTGACTAATATAATCACACACACGCTATCACACTCGAGGACATTCGGCCCGACTTGAAACTTGCTAAAACACCTAAAACAAATCAAAACAAAACTGCTAAAAATGTGAAGCTGAAAAAGTCCATATACATGAAACGAACCCTTCTTAAAAAAAAACTCCCATTCTTAGAGATAGTTTTTTACCACTGGGTATATGAGTACATCGGGCGATGTACGAGTATCTATACAAGTGTCTTAAACTGTACAAAACTTCTATATATTTGGAAATTTTGAAGAGACGACAAAATATAATCATAAATTTTGAGGTGCCTGGTATTGACTTACCCAACAGCATAAAGAGGACACTTTCTCTAACGCAGTTACAAATTTATATCGCCGCCCTACAACCGATTTAAGACAGACAAAATCTTGAACACAATTTAAGTTTTAAAATTTTTTGGTTTTATGATGTCTTCAGTAATTACAAGTATTATGGTTTTGCTGCATAGCCGGTACTGGCGTTGGTCCACATGCGTCAAAATTTATATTATGTTTTTCTTTACTTAAATAAAAAAAGGAAAATTGATCTCGCAAAAACAAATATTACACAGTAAGAGCTAAATACATGTGTGTATGTTGTCACTATTGGCGCAAAGTAAGTGGATATGCAGCAAACAAAGTTATAGCAAAAAATATTAATGCGGAAACGTCTTTGTTTCGCCTACATTTGGAAAATTTCCACTTCAATTTTATATATGATATTTTCTTTGCTGCCAATTTTTGACACACGAGCCAAATCAATTTTACGCTGACGACAAGTACGTGCGTCCGTATTTGTACATGAGTTTCACATTTCATTATAATAAACTCTCAAAATCTCTTCCCTCTTATCCTGCTTTAGAATATCATCACCATTATTAACTTGAACTGGTTGTCGGCTCCGAACTGCTCCATCGACCAACTGTCAAGGTTCAAGTCTATGGAAAATTTTCGATATGAACAAATTAATCTGTGTAGTCTTTTAGACAGCAACAAGCAAATTTTCCATTGAGTTCAACTGCAAGTTAGTGGTCAAAGAAAACTCTTGTGGCAACCACAAGAGTAATGAAAAATTAGAAGTCTCAACAAACAAATCATTTTAAAAACTGAATGTGTTTCATTTTTTTCGAAATGCAGGCAGGAACCGAAATTTAAATTGAATGGAAATTAATCTTTTCTCTGGATGCTTTTCCGGCAAACATTATTATTTGTTTTCTATTTTTTTACATCGAGCAACTGCTGAATGCGAACAAAGATGTTAATTGTTGTTGCCAACATGAACATGTTATGAAAGTGAGGCGAAAATGTTGCTCTACTTTTACGCGCTGAAACAACCAACCTCCAGGATATATGAGAACTAATTAAATGCAACTAAAAGCAGAATCGTTGAGAACTCCTTCGAGGCAAAGTATTTTTGTTTTTGTGTGTTTTGTGAACTATTTACATAACAAATAATTGTGAAATAATTAAAACGAAAGTAACTGTTAAATTTGAGTCATGCTGTAGGAGGACAAAGTGCGTTATAGAAGCAAATATTGGCTATCGAAATATGTGTGATGGAGGTGGCAATGGCCTTGAGGCATTCCACTATTATTTGATTTTATTGTTGTTGCCAATAAAATTATTTCGAAAATATGGCTTTTCTTATTTACATTCTGGCTGACATTAAACTGCATCACCACAATATTGTTCCCAGCTGTCATGTTATTGTCTTAGCCAAACATAATTTTACCCTTAACAACAATATTGTTCTCGTCAACGTTCTGGCTGGCATTTATGTCTAAAATCGTTGCAGATTGTTTGTTGTTTTTGTAACTATTCTCTTGGCGCAGGTTGCTCTTTTTTAGCAAACAACTAGATGGCGAACTGCTGAGGTGTAATAACTTCAAGGCCTGTATTTATTTTGGGATTTCGAGGTATTCATTTTTATTAGTCCTGATTTTGGAGCAGTGAGAGAAACCACAGGGAAGTATTAAATTGCATGAGTTGTTTTATACGGGACGCAGAGGGGCTGACTTGGTAGCGATATAAGTCTAGACAAGACATGTTGTAACATCATTAGCTGAAACAGAAGAAGCTAAAAATTTAAGAAAAATAATTTGTTAGTCGTGACCATAATGTGGTTGGCTGCAAAACCGCAATACATGCATAACAACAGATGGCCGGTCAAGACAATAATATGTTTGAATTTGTCATACTATGGTTGGACGCAACTTGTAAATGTTTAAAGGGTCTTCTTCTCACAAAATGTTACTCTTCTTTTACTTTATTTTTAAATTAAAACTGGGTAGTCAACTTTAATTTCTGTTTCTGTTTCACTCACGTAAAAGCAATTATTTGGAAGTCAATTTGTAGACGCCGCCATTTCTCTTACGAACAATTAATGAAATCTGGAAAATCTCTTTCTTTTTTCCCAGCACTCGTATATTCTGTTCATCTAGAAGAGCATTTCCCATTCGGGACTGCAAATTGCAAAAGTCATGTTTCAAATCTTTTATTAAATTTTTCCTCTGGCTTTTTGTTCGTGCTTTTTTTCATTTCACGTTTTGACTTTTTCAGCAGATTTCATTATTTAATACATTTATAAATGCCTAATTAATTCTAATATTTTAATTAATTTCATTATTCAACGTAATTAAAATTCATAGCCATATTTCTGTGGCGGCAGAGTTCTTCGTAAACTTTTGAGCTTGATTTTTGTGCACTTTTTGCGCCGCACACACACACAAAAATTTAATTATAAAATAAATAATTAACATGTAATTTGATGGGGTGGCAGTTTGGCGATTATGAATGTGTAGGTGTCAGATTAACCATAAATTTTCGCACACCTGTGCCACACACACACACACACACACATCCACACACACATACACACCTACACGATGATTTTATCACCCAACAAACACTTGTTCAAAAGACATTGAAGTCTCGGTCGATTATAGTTTTAGTTTGTTCGTTTTATGAACGTTCTGTGAACAAAAACTTGAGAACTCCAATAGAACAAAAAGTTTCTGCGGCTCCAATTATTCGTTTATGCAGGTTACCTGCCAATAGCGGCTGGTAACTGGGAACAGCTGTTGGCGGCCATATTGTCAAATGATAAAAACTAGGCTTTGATCCACCGGCTTAGTAAGTAACGAAATAGTGGCTGTACGATATATATTCTTATAACAGGATCTGTCAAACCAATTAAAAATTGTGGTATACAAATAAATGACTGCGCGGATGAATTGGAGTCCTGTAATGAAATGGATGGATGGCCGGTATGATGAGGTAAAGCTTAGCAAAACATCGCCGCTGTCCTCAAAAATGTGCAGCAGACTCAAGGGCAGATGATATTGAATCGTTAACAAGAACCCAATATTTGTACACTGCAATTTGGGAAAATTCTGTAACGTGACGTAACGGGCCTGCTCCCTAATAAAATTCAACTGGCCCAGGAACTTTAAGTAAATGACCCACCGAAATGGCATATATTCGCTGAGTGGGTTCTGGAGCTGTTTGAAACAAAACCCTATTTTCCTCAAATATCGTTTTCAGTAGCGATAAAAAAAAACGATATGAAATTTCCGAAAAAGCAGCGTCTTCGCCGCTAAATGCGCTATAATTCATTGATATCTAATTCCGTTCTGGCATAAGCGGCTTGAAATGGATGGCACCTCGTGCCGCATTCCATCATGTTAATCTCGTTAATCTTTTTTTCCAATTAGACCCTTTCAAAAATTAACTTTAGTCCTGCTTTGCGCAATAAAACTGGAACTTCTTAGACTAGTCCTTTTTTCATCTGCCACATTTCGGCCAAACGTAACAATAATAGTTTATTGTTTCTGTGGACTTATTTTGAGATCAACGAATTGTCGACTGGTTTAAATGACCAACCTTTTAAATTTTACTCCACAATAAATTATTCTAAATAACACAAAAAGAATAAAATGTGTATTTATTAAAATTTTAGCACATCACGTGCCAAATACCGAAATTACTTTCAACATTTTCAAATTCTTATTGACAACATATGACATTCGTTATGTCAACCATTTCAAGTCTGTACTTCACACATACTTTCCAGTTTGCGCAAACACGCACACGCCCACGCACACGCACACACTCACTCTCACTCACACGTAATAAAGACAAGCACACAGGATTTGTTAAAACAAACGCATAGTTTAAATCCTTAGCACAGTGTAACAAGTCATTATTCAGACATATTGAACAAATTAATGTAGAAAACTTTATAGAAGGCTAAAATTCTAGTTTTTGCGTAAGATTTATGTAATATTTCCTAGAACGTTTGTGTTGAGGTCGGTGCACACAGAATCCATCATGCGGTGCACACAGAATCCAACATATAGAGTGTTACAAGTTTAAATCCAAATATATATTTTCAATACCAATGAAACGGGCTTTATTGGAAAAAAATCTTTTAAGTTTTATTATTGTGATTATCCTGCATCCTGCTTTCACAACACCAATTTCTCAAGGCTACAGCGCTGGCCGGTACTAACGAAGGATGAACTCAACAATTGCCAAATATCATCAGTTGGCAAAATTGTGCTGTAAATGTTTTCATATAAAGTTTAACATTAAAACTGAAGTTGCCGCACGGCATCTTTCTAACCACCTGCGCGAGTGCTTCCAACTTGTCGAATCCTCCACTTAGAATTTGTGTTGGACTTTGAAATTTCTCACTTACCGGAAATTGTTTTCACAAGACATTAACTTTTGTCTGGCAATAGATTTTCCGCACTGAATCATAATGAAATGAATGACACAAACAAACATTAATTTAAAAAACAAAAGTTAATTGGTCATTTGTGTATCTACATACCAGTCACACTGTAAACAATAAATTTATGTTTGAAATATTTAGTCAATTTACCCATCTGACTGTTTAACCAAAGGACGAACTTTTCACACAAACACAAACACAAACACACACACCCACACACACACACACATACACACATTCCAGCCCCTGGAGTTTTCTTTTTTTTTTTTTGGCAAACATCTGCCAACAAACACAATTTAATGCAACAACATTAACACAAATACACCAGCTTATTTGTGAAAAACTACATGTGAACGTGTGCGTGTGCGTATACGTGAGCGTGAGCGTGTTCGTGCTGGTATGTGTGATGATTTGCTGGTTTGCTTAAACGTGAACACGTGCCCAGCTGTCATGACCAAAAGTGACTAGTTAATGCAAAGTGAATGTACACACATATTTCATAGACTCACATTCATATTTATTGTATATTCTCGTACTAAATAAAACGCATATCGAGATATTAAAAGTTAAATATGTGTATAATTTTTTTTTACTCACGGATAATGGCGTGAGTACGGAGTCGGGTGTGCGTGTGTTGTGAATTTAAAATAATTTGGCGTAATCAATTTAGAGAGAAATTCAAACCTACGAACGTTTATTTGGCCATTTTTAAGTGGTCACAATTAAGTTAAATTATTGTTGTGGTGTTCGAGCCACGAATTTTGTTGTGCGAACGGCATTATTGTTTCACAGAGATGGGGTTTTGTGAAACTAAAGTTATTGAAAGCCAAATATTTCAATTAAGGTAAAATAAAACGAAAACTAAAACTAGATTAATGTCAAAAGTAAATCGTATTAGTTGGGGTTGTGATGCTTAAAAGCAATTGCTGTTCCTTAAAGAGTATCAAGTTTTGTGTCGTAAGAGGGACATTAAATCGACTGCTACAGCTGCGATCGGCATTGCTATTGATGAGCTGTATTATCATTGCAGGCCACTGCCTTATCATTTTCATTAACTGAACTGGTTAAACAATAAATTGAATTTGCTAAAAATTAATGTAATAAAAATAATCCCTCAGAAAGGTGATTATTGACGTCCATCATACCAGCGCAATCGAGCAGCAAAACTTTGAACTTATTAAATCAAAGAAAATTTATTAACTTTGTTCCCCTTAAAATCACGAAATTTTGCCAAGACAATATATTTTTGGCTATTAGTGCGGCACAGCCCGTCAATCGCACACAAATTACTGTTTTATTTTCTTCGAGCTGGATATTTGCTGGAGTTGTTTGTCTGTTTGATAGCAAGATGTACACAAAAATCCATACCAAGTGGAGGTCAGCCCACACACTCTGCCAGAAAGCTGTCAGTCGTACAGCCATCAGTTCCATATCCATCAAGTGTCCATTGCAAAGTAACCAAAACACAAAAATAAAATTAAATAGTAGTCGGAAAAAACAAAGAAACAAGAAAATGCTTGTAAGCGATACAGAAGATGAAATGATTGCTTCATGCACACACATATACACAGATATAGGCAGGTATGTACATATCGCTGGCATAACAGCTAAAGGAACGCAACTCAAACATTGGCAATCCGAATATGTGGGGAAAAATAAATTGCGCAGTGGCATCTTTGACTAGAGACTTGTAACATTTCTCTTCCAATGCTCATGCGAAATGCCATTCCGCTCAGTGTGACCATCTCGCTTAAATATTTGTCAGTATAGGTGTCATAACTCAAAACTATAAAATGGATTGAAAATTAGAAACAAAACAGTTTTTGAGAGCGAAAAGTTTTTTAACTTAAAAATATCTGACACTAGAAAACACGATGGTCACACGCCAAGTGACCATCAGAAATGGTTAAAAACTTATTTACTTTATTTTTTAAGAATTTATTTAAACATATAAACGAAATCATGACAGCATGACATGACAAAAGAACGTCCAGCTGACAAATAAATGATATTTGCTCGCTGTTTCAGTTTCGGTTAGCGATATATTCGTTTATAACCTTCTGCTGTTGTTGTAGTATAAGTATTTTTCATTTCACATCTAAAGTATTGGCTGTCAGTCGTTATTTGTTCCTGAATGAGTCTTATGCAAACAGACAATCTATAATTCGTAATAATATTAAGCAAAATGTTTTGTAATTTTTCTTCCTGTTTACGTATTAGTTCCGTTTCCGGCAGCCAACACTTTAACAACAAGAAATTGCGCCCAAACACACACACACACACACACACACGTACATACTTCAGTGCTTTAGACAGGAACAAAAAGTAGCGAAAGACTCTCTGCCCAGCCAAATCAAATAAGACAACAAGAAGGTTGTGTTTCCAGCCGGCGTCAGTTTTTCAGATTTAAGAAAAGTAAAAAACGAACAAAAAACTTATTTCTAAACTGATACAAATACGAGTCTTGTTTAATCTAATAAACAGCGGCGCATAAAAATAGCTGGAGCGCATTGAAGACTTTTCAGTTTTCTTTGAGCTTCATAATTTCAAAATAAAAGGCCTTCACCAAATACTTTCACAGAACCACCGTGGAATATATATATCCAGACACGACAGCGCGTAACTCTATGGGTAGGAGCAGCATCAATTTTGAAGTCCAAGATATTTTTTATTGCAGGGTGTATGAACTACATCCAGAGAGGAGAAACAAACAAATCCTTAAATCCTGTCAGATTTTTCAAGTACAAATACCAGAGCGCGCACACACACACACACAAACTCTCATTCGATTTCCAGTTCCCTATTTGTTGTTGTTCATGATCTTGTAACGTTTAAAAATGATGAATTTATATTTAAGGTAGAAGGAAACTGAAGCGTTAAACTCTAGCCCCAATTGGTGTCCTTTTTAAGGACGCGTTTCAGCGGCTGTGAGTGGTTTACCACATTTCTATATATAATTGATAATAATTATATAATTTTTCATACGAAATCTTAGTGCTTTTCGTATCGGCTTGTGAGCAAATCAATTTTTAGGCGGCAAAGAACAGAAGCTTTTTTCAAAATAAAAGGAACCTGGTCTGGTATTTTGTTAGCGATTTCTTTCTATTTGTTCTATTCAAGCTTAAAAATTTAACCCATTTCTGTTCTTTCGCCATGTAAAATGTGTGTTTCAGTTGTAGATGCCTTTAAATATATATTTCTGTGTGTGTGTGGAGGCCTTGGAGTTCACATCGTGCCAGTTACTGAAACAAAAGTTTCCGAACCCGTCTATCGGCTGCAAAACTTCTCTTTTTTACATTCAGCTGACCAATCAGCATTGAATCTGCTTCGAAAACCCCTATTCCCACTGTAATATTATACATGAACTGCGATTGGACCCAATTCTGAACTTCAGGATCAATTTAGTACCAATTCTGTTGTACAGAAAAAAATAACGCTCAAATTTGCTGATCTTGTCGCGAAAATAATTCCAAAATTATTGCAAACTGCCTCCTCCATGGATGAGTTGGTAAAGTGTTCGACCAACAAGCAGTACAGGGATCCCAGACTCGGGCAGTGTCTGCAGACAAGCAACACAACTTGTCAGGTTTGTATTCATTGTCGCGAAAAGAATAAATAATAATATGAATCCTATTTTAATAATAATCATCCTATTGAATATAATTTTATTTATCCTAAATATGTCTACAACCATATAATTCAACCATATTATGTTTCTCGCATATGTCTATATAATTTTTCTCCTTCATATTCATTCACAACAAAATTTTTTTGTTTCCAAATAATTGGATTATTGTGGCCTAAAAATCATGAAAATCTTTTTTCGACACAAAAACAACAGAAACAGCCGAGAAGTATTTTTTTTATGCTCAAATTGAGCCTTAACTTTTTCAAGTTTCATTCAATCTACAGATGAAGAAAAAACTCAAGAAATTACAATTTTCTCATAATCTAAGATTTAGTTTTTCTAAGTTTCTTTATTTCACTTTATTTTAATTATTTAAATTATTTTTGTTTTAAGTTGTTCGCAAAATTTATAATTGCGTATCAAAAAGCTACTGCCAGTTCTTTGTCCTCTTTAGGCGAATAATCAAGCCCTGAACAGAATTGCGGCGATAACTGCGAAACTTGCAAGTTAACATGTACCTCCAACATTCTGTAACTTGTATTCGTAGTTGAAATAAATTAGTCAAAATCGTTTATAACATGACTTTTAATGAGAAAGATTTTACTATATTATTGTAGGTCACAATTAAACGCTTATTAAACGCATTATAAAATGCATTTGTCGATGATTGGAAAGCTAAAATGTGAAGGATCTTAACGGACTTAAATTTTTTTTATTCACCCGTCACATTCTTAAAAATTTTGCTGACATTGAAATCTACAGCCCCCGCAAACATATTAGCGGCAATTACAGATCATTTTTTCACTACATTGAATTGCTTTCTATCGCTTTTATTTATTTATATAACACACAACAGTCACAATTTGTTTGATTTTTGCTCTGAAAGGTCCTTTAAAGCTGTTCTAAAGAATTCGAAACTTCTTTGCCGACGCTAAAATATTTTAATCGCCCAACGCTCGATGTCTGTTTTGCCAACTTGAATTCATCACATTAAACATACATGAAGTACTTAAAACTGCCAAGTCGATAAAAACCACACACCTACACACACACACACACACACACGCACACACACACACACTAACACATAAATAAGCATCCGGTTGAATGCAACCGCATGCCGAGACTTAGCAGCACAACCGTGTGTTTGCCGAAGTGAACAAACTATAAATGTATGAGTTACATAAATGCACTTTATTGTACAACAACATATAAGTGTGTGTGTGTGTGTGTGTGTGTGTGTGTGTGGCACGCGTTCTGCTACGAATCTGTACGTAAGCAGATTAGTAAAGTTTGTAATTACGTTGGTAATTGATTAGGTTCGAACAACTGACTCCTAATAAGATTATTGTGGTAGAATAGATGTAAAACTCCGTATGTGGCGCAGGCAACAATTGCAACAAAAGGGAACAAAATAAAAAACCAGTTGAAACATCAATATTGGCAGATGATATTGTACTTTATGCCGCAGTCCAGCCAACCGATACTCCGTAATACATACAAAACTGCACTCTCACGAACACACGAAATGGCTGAAAAACTCTGAAATGGGGGTGAGAAGCAAACAAAACCGGAAGCCATGGATGGAGGAAGTTAATGTAACCGTAAAGAAGAATTTCAAATGTATGACATCAGTGTAAACCGTCAAGTAACCCTGAATACCGCTTTGCAAAAACCAACCATTAGATGAACAAAAACAAACAACAACAAAATAAGACTAAAACAAATTTAGGAAATAACTTGAACCGCAATTGAAGTGCTACAGTGGCTGCATCAACATCTGCAGAAGAGAGGCAGGCACCAGCCAGCACCATAGTGTCACAATTAGAAGATGAAATTAAAACTATTGGAGCCAAACGGCAACACAGTTAAACTTTAAGTGAAACAATTGCAACTTTGTGTTGCTGGTGTCGAGGGAGATGACAGAAATGAACAGCTTTAAAGTGGCCAATAAGCAAATACGCCGCAATTGATTCCCACAAGCAGAAACGCTGAACGTTAGAACAGTTCGCTTCGAACATAAAGAAGTCAGTCATTCATAAAAACTGTTTTGCTGATTCAGAAATAATCACTGTTTTTACAAAAACTCGCTTCTTTTTAAATTTACTGTCTTAACAAAGACTCACTTGTTCCACAAAAGTAATGACGTCTATTGAAATGGTCACTTGTTCACAAGTCGTTTTTTTTTACTACAATAAACACGTGCCCTAAACAAGTTTTGGTTTAAGTGACAAAAAGCCATTTATTTCACCAGAACTCACTTTCATTACAAAGAATTATTTTTAGACCAAAAAGTCGCTTTTGTCTAAAAAAAACTTACAAATATTAAAATTTTCCACAAAAGATCACTTTTTCGTTAGTAACTTCAACACAGAAGTCATTTAATTCGCCGTGACTGTGAATCACTAGTCACTTCTTCCGCAAAAATCCCCTTTTTCCACAGAAAGTTTATTTTTTTTAACAAAAATCTTTATTTACATAAAATCACGGAATACTGTCATTTGTGTTGTGACAAGCAGCCTTTTATTTGACAAACAAACAATTTTTTCACAGAAAGTGATGCCACATTTTTTTAAGAAAATTATTTTCATTTATTTTCTTTACAAATTTTTTTTTTTTCAAAAAATCACTGTTTTACAAAAAAGATTTTAGATATTTATTTTAAATTAATTAATTTATTTTCAGAAATGGTAATTTAAAAAAAAAAAAACTCTTCTGGTACAAGTCAATTCTTACAAAATGTCAGAAAGTCTCTTGTGTGGCAAAACAAGAATTCAACTTTTTCACAAAAGATGCATTTTCTACAACAAGTCACTTTTTTAATGAAAAAATTAGATATTTCATAAGAATAAGAAGAAGAACTCTTCACTAAAAGATAAGAATTTTAGATTTTTTTCAGAGTCCTTTTTTCTATAAGTCTGCCCACTGACAAAAAAAAAGCAGGTGGCTCCACTTTGTTAAAACTAATTATTTTGCCACTTAAGATTTGTTTTGCTTCAGGGGTGCACTTACAGTTTTAAACAATCACCTGTCATTTTGCATTGGCCGTCATCTGGACAACTGTTCGTTAGCAACATTCATATGATGTGTGTGTGTGTGTGTGTGTGTGTGTGTGTGTCTGTCAGAACGACTGTCCATTTTCGTGGAAAACAACGTAAAATTGTGCTGTTTGTGGTCGCAAGTGGCAACTTGAAACCAAGTCGTTATAGTTTGCCGTAGATAATTGGAAATGCTATAGTATACGATGGCTTTTGTTATTGTTGTTATTGTTGTTGTTGTTGTTGTTGGCTGCTGTATTTCTGTTTCATAAACCACAATACAGCTGTTGTCCGCAACCGGATGCATCATCAATCGGCTAATGGTGAATTTAATAGTGCTCTCGCTCTACGTATCCATCCATCTTGTAATGCGTTATCGGCTGCAAAGTGATTAAAATCACTGTTGCGTAACGTAAAATTAACTCACACACACGCAGGCACACACACGCAGGCACACTCACGCACGCACGCACGCACACCTATGGACCCGGTTCATAGCCCTGGCCGGCCAGTATCGATTCAACCAACAACAACAGCGAATGTGAAAGAAAAGTGAAAAATTAATGGAATAGGAAGGCGAAATCGTGGCATTTGTTCTGCGGCAAAACCTTTTTAGACGAATGTTTTTTATTCCCATTCCGTGTTTTTGTTTGGTCCTTTTCTCTTAAGCGAATCTTTAGGATATTTTAAGGGGGGGAAAAGTTGCTTAAGAGCTTTTTTTTTTATACCTATAAGTTTAAAGGCTTAATTTTTTGTTTGTTTGATGTTGCTTAAAAGTAAAATTCTTTATTACAGAGTTTCAATGAATGTGTGCGTGTGTGCGTGTGTGCGTGCGTGTGTGTGTGTGTCCATAAGCGCTCTTTTGGGCAGCAAGAAATTCATTTATAGATTGTCAATTAGTACTTCTTATAAAAATGTGAGATGAAAAGTTTGTGTAAAAGTAAATTTGATGGTCTCAGACTTTAATACTCGTCTCAGCAGTTCTGGCTTTAGTGAAAAAGGATTTCATATTTCACGCAATAATAGTTTTGGTCCTTCGACTTTATAAACTAATTTGAATTTAGCAAAGTTGTTAACAAAATTTATATATTTAGGAAAGTCTTCTAAAGTTGTGATCCGTTATAAGAGTATTTCGTGCTAGACATTAAAGAAAGTGTGATGAGTTGCATCCAGCAACCGGTTGCACTGGGCTTAAAGATCTGTAACCTGTTGTTGGTCTTGTCGTCGTTCAGGATACAAAAAATAAATACAAAAAATTTTCCATATGATTTTTATTCATTAAAGTTCGAGTGAAATCGATTTCCTAATAAATGTCTGCACAGATATCCTTGAAGTTGTGTGACTTTATGTTGGTGGCGAAAAGCATGAAATAGAAAATTTGTACCAGCAGCTGTTGAATAAATATATAATTAAAATTTTCTATTGTATTTTTTGAATCCTCTTTTTTTGGGCAAATCAAATACATATAAATATATCACCGATCAAATCAATGAACTGTATTATGCGAATGCCCCATCATAGAATAGCCAATATTTCCTGGCAAAACCTAAATGCAATTTGGCCTCGCAAACCTAAAATACGAAAAAAAATTAGGAACAAATACAGGAATAGCCTTTAAAACTCGCCGGGTAACGCGAGAAGAGCGTCGCATTAGAGTGTTTGATTTTGTGAGTTTTCCAGCTGTCTATATGCTGATATTAGGCTCGTTAAGTCTACTGACTAGTAACAAATATCGTTGATTGAAAAGCAGCCCCAAATCTTGGCATAGAAACTAAAGACTGGAAGGAGGATATTTATTATTATTTAGTTCCCCCATCCCCAACCCCCTCCCCCTTTGAAATTCATTTCACACAATTTTCCCTTTAAAAAAAAACACCGCAAATTTCTAACCTCAAATTGATCATCACAAAATAGCCTCAAACAATTAGAATTAGGAATGACACCAGAATTTTATTACCCCACCGACTCGTTCTAGTCTGCCAGATTTCAAAACACTTCCACTTGTTTGATGTCTCTTGACTGTCTTTAAATATACTTGTGCAATAATCCGAATCAATTTAAATGAATACAGCGTTTCATCGTACCAAAACAGGAAAAACAATCTGAAATTCAATAACAGCAGCACCAGCCAATACTCGTACACACTTTCTCAGTCTGATTTTGCACCAACTACAAACTACTGCCAATAGTCGCAAACATAAATCTTTTGAGTGAAGGCAAGAAAAGCAGGGCCCAAAAGGAAAGAAAAGGAGCAACGGCAACAAGGACACAAAACTCGGCATTAGTACTCCGCACACACACATTTTCAGTTTTGCCATTTATCAAATACACCAGAGACATTTCAAACATTTGAACAGAAAGTTTTTCTTTTCCGTCAGTATGAGGCAAAGGAATTTTCATTTGTTGGCAATCGTACATGTTGCGTTGTGTGTTGTGTGATGCAAGTTCTGAATTGGATGTTAAAAACGCATATTTTAAATTTAAACATATTTTCCACACACACACACACACACACAGGCATAGACTTTTGCCAACTAATAAATATTGAGTTTTGATTTGAATTTTCCTCCAATATGTGTTTTTTTGAGCTTTTCTTTCGGTGTGTACGAATGTGAAGTGGAAATTTGAAAGGCGTGATTTTGCTTTGCTCCTTCATTTAACTTGTTTCTTGCATGCGTTTTACACACTCTCTCACTATCTCCCCCTCACCCCTGCAAATCCTTTTTGCATCCTTTCAATTTATTTCAGTTTTTTTTCGGAAAGTTAAACGGATATAAACGCCTTAATATTTTCGCAAGAAACGTGTAGAGTTAAAAGTTTAGGAATTAGAGCCGGCATCAACGTGTGCACGCATTTAAAACTTATACGTCACGTACTTTTGACATTTGTTTACCTCCGCAATTAAGTTCGTATGTGTTGATGTCGTTTTTTATGTGTTCAAGACTCGTAATAGATTCGTCTGTGTGTATTTGCCGGAAGCGGAATGCACCGATTGATGCAACACTTTTCACTTGCAAATTATTTGACATTTGCTAAGAAAGGGAAGAAACTGACGAAAAGCAAAGAGAATTTGGATAAATGTAATTTTTGGCGACACGAACTTCAATGTTCGGCTGTAATGAAAGGTCTTGGGTGTCGCGTGAAAGAATAGAACTAATTGTTTCAGCAATAATCGCATGAAACAATCATTATGGCAAACAACAACGAAAGTGGTCTGTGTGTGCAAGTGACGGCTCAGAAGCAACTTTCAAGTTTCAAAGTTTCTAATTTTGCTGAGAAGTTTTGCAATATTTTGTGCAAAAACGGACTTAATGGTTTTCAATTCAAACTTTGCGTCCATGTTTGACGAAGAAAATTACCATCCACCGTTCTAGCTGCAGTCTGTTCTAACGCAAACGTGACGTGTCTGTTCATACAATGTTGTGTGTTGTTAGATCTGACAATGTACTGAAACGGAAAAATGACACCCGCCGACTGAATTATAAGTTCAGGATATTATAAGAAAATCTTAAAAATTTAAAGCGTGACAATTTTTGAACAATATTTTCGAATTTTTCCTCAGATTATGGTTTAAAAAATATACTCAGACCTGTTGTTCCACATCAGCAGAAGACTCAAAGTGCCCATTTGTATGATTAGTGTTGCCAATAGAGTTGTCAGGTGCATCAACTGAACCATATCTGCCAATAAAAAAAAAAATGACAACATTTTTTGTCTTACAATGGCCTGACAAAACAAACTTTCCGACAACAAAACCTGACATAATAAAATATTTTACGGTAACATTTCCCTGACAATATTGTCAAGTTTGACAATTGGCTGCAATTTTTTGTTTTGGAGTTGCAGTTATACTCTGTTCGATCGTTAAATATTGTGATCGGGCTGTTATATAGAGGAATTTATTTTTCAATTGATTTATAACTTTGCATTAAGGCCACCGCATCATCATCCGCTGTGTCACATGTGAGGTCCAGTGTAAGTTGTTCTTTCAATTGATGCAATTTGTTGTAACGTGTGTCTCTAAACGTGCGATTCTTCCTCCCTTCTTGTTACAATAAGAACGGCAAATAAATTTATTTGTAGTTGTGTTGGCAGGGGGAGTTAAGCCCCCACGAGTTGTTTTGATGTACTGGACAGTTTACCTGCTTTAGTAAAGTGTTGTGGCCGTCGTAGATAGACCGATCTGGAGAGGACTAGGCCTCCGAAGTCTGCCTTGGCTGTCAACAATTCAAGTGTTATTGTAAAGCCAAAATACTTACTTGGGTTTTCGTCGAGTTTTGTGGTTGTTGTAGTGTTAAACTCCCGCCTTCACCCCAACCCACCAACCGTTTGTAGTCCCAATACTTACTTTTGTATTAAATAATTTTCTGATAAATAACTTCTAAGGAAATAAATTGAATTTTTTTCTTAGACAGAAAGAATAGCACCGTCCCCACGAATATTGTCCGGGTAACTTGGGCGCTCTTTTTTGTTCCACATTATTTGTAATTTTCCTAATATTTTGCTGTCACTCGATCGCATTCGGACATTCGATTTCCTTTTTGCTCAAATCCTATGAAAAAGTATTCGCAGTGTGAAGTGAAAAAAGCTTTTATTAATTTTTTTTTTCTTTTTTTTATAAAATCATGACATTTTATTGCAACACATTTTTCTTTTAGTATTTTTTTTTACATCAGTTTTTCTGGAATTTGTTCATATTATTTTAATACTTTATGCTACTTAGATCTAATTAAATTTATTTATGTATAATATTATTATTATATAAATTTCTGTTTTAGTTGCTTGGCCTTAAACAAATAAATATCACTAAGGGTTTTGCTAATATTTGCTATATCTGCATTTTTTATCCTATTTGAATATTTACTGCACACAAACATGTGTCCATTTATTTACCGCTTTTTGTTTTTGTTAATTTATCTGTGAGTTGTGCCTAATTACACTGTCTGTCATATAAACTTTTGAAAACTTTTAAGGTTTTGGGGTTTTTTTTTTGTTTGTTTTATTTTATTTTATTTTATTTTATTTTCAGAACACACAGCCTTGCTTTGTTTTAATTTCATTTTTTATTTATTACATTAAAATTTACAAATGGCTTCCTTTTTTTTCCTTCGCTGTACAGACTAAAACTAAACGACAATTTTTTGCACAAAACTAATTAAAAAAGTTGCATAATTTAATGGCAATAAAAAACACCATAAAAAAAACTTATTAACACAATTATTAAAAAAAAAAAAAAAAAATGGAAAGTTTCTTTTTTTTTTTTCTTGCGACAGGTTTCGTTTGCATGACAAGTTCCGTTAATGATTATTTAGGCATGAACCGTTAACGTTTTAAATATATGCGCGATTCTCATACAGACTGCTAATTCCCACATTAGTCTAGACTTTTATATTCTGATTTGTGTGTGCAAAAATTAGAAAGAAAGAACGTTTCCAAAGAGTTTGTGATATAAAATTTGGGCCTGTCCCACAATGTCGAAAGTTTTCGTTGGCCAACATTTTGTGCTAATCGCCAACATGTAGGATTGTGGCCAAAGAAAAATTCTTAAATAGGCTGCAATTATGTTTTTGCTTTTAATTTCGAAATTTATTGACAAGGCAAAATTTTCATAATAAAATCTGAAAAAAATAAAGCTTTTTTAGAAGTGCTGTCCAGCCGTCTATATGCCAACACTTACTGAACCTCAGCATATAGACACATGGAAAGCGCACAGTTTTTTTTGGTTAAAACTATTAAATAAACTCTGTTACTTAAATAACATGTTTTTGAGTTCTTCATAATATCGCCTTTCGAAAATGAGCACAAGCTCAACTCTTCTTATTAATACTTTTAGAAAAAAATCACTTTCCTTTAAGCGAAATCACAAACCATAACACGTTTAAGTCGAACTAAAAAACTAAAAGGCAGAAAACTACTTACAAGCCTCTCCCACGATGTCGAACGTTAACGTTCGCCAACATATTGAACCGATAACGAGCCTCATCGCATTAGAAAAACCTGCTCACAGAAAGTTCACAGGCAGGCAGTTGCCCTTGAAAATGTTGTTGTTGGCAAACAATAACGTGCGTTATCGGCGAACAGGCGTTCAGTGATATTTTGTTTCTGAAGCTTTAAATTACCAGCATTAATATATTATTGTACAATATTTTGCCTTTCTTTTACGTTTTCTATACATTAAATTTACAAATAGATTATTTTACAGTTTCTCGCTTATAATTTATTTAAATTAAATTTTCTTTCGTTCAGGACGCTTAAATTCTATACAAATAAAATCAAAACAGGACGAAAGATTATTTACAAAATCTTCATTATCAAATTAAGTCATGTACATTAATTTGCATTTGTAGAAGAAAAAATGAAACACTTATAATTGTTGGAAAATCACAAGTTTAAAATTTCCTATTTACAGAACAACGTCTGAAACGAAAAAGTTAAAATAGAAATAAAATTGCCATAAAAAAAGAGAAAACATTCTCCGAAACGAGAAAGCAACTCACCTTTATTTCGGACAATACATTTAGCTTAAAAGATTTAATTAATTTAAATGTTGTTTTTCTGGATGCTTTTGTTTAAACGAAATTATCATCCTTGTTGATTTTTGCTGTTGATAGCAGACAGGAAGTGGATAGAAAAAAACTGCAAAGAGAGAAAGCGATAAACAATTTTTTTGTAAAAATGTTGTACCTGTTTTGTAAATCTCGATTTGTCAAGAATAATAGAAAAAAAAAGGGAACATAAAAAGAAAAATTGGCCCAAGTGATAAACTCCGGGCTTTTAACATGCAAATGAATTAGTGAACGGAAAAGAAAGCCAACCAGAAGGAAAACAGAGAAGCAAATGGAAAAAAAACACTTTCCACCAACATTGACAGCTAAACGGTGCACTTTTGGGTAAATTCCTGTCTTTTTCGAATGTGTCCTTGAAATAGTATTTGAATAGATTTTATCTCGCATTTCTAAAGATCTTGTTCTATTCCGGACAAGCGGCTCTTAAAAAGTAACTTTTAAAACATAATCCTTTAAAAAACGCATGAATTAAAAAAATTATGTTGAAAATATTTAATTTTTGAAAAATTACGTTTTAAGAAAAACACTTTTTTTTTGGCTTATGCCACCACTGCCTTATAAAAAAAGTGACCTTTAAAAAAATATTTTACAGAAATTACATGTTAAAAAATACTTTTCAAAAAAAGTACCTTTCAAAAAATTTTTATAAAAAGTAAAAAGTTTTTATAAAAGTACTTTACAAGGTGATTTAAAAAAAATAACCTTTAAAAATTACATGTTAAAAGTACTTTTCATAAAAGTACCTTTTAAAAAATACTTTTCAAAAAAGTACCTTTTAAAAAACTGCTTTGCAAAGTGATTTTTAAAAACATACCTTTAAAAATTACATGTTAAAAAGTACTTTTCAAAAAAGTACCTTTTAAAAAATTCTTTTCAAAAAAGTACCTTTTAAAAAATACTTTTCATAAAAGTAAAGAATACTTTTAAAAAAAATTTCCATTTCAAAGACGAACTTTTTTTAAGAAAGATATCTTTAAAAAAAGTACCTGGTAGAAAATACAATCAAAGAAACCTTCAGAAGAATATCATTTTGAAAAAGTTCCCAAAAAATTGTCTTAAAAGTTTATTTAAAATTTTTTTTTGAAAAGGAACGAAACTTCTAATAAATATTTTAAGTTTTTGGAAAAATGTTTTCAATTGTCCTTTTTTTTAGCAAATAGCGGGCAACTTTTGCAGAACGTCTTTTTTTTATAAAGATTTCATTTAAACCTTAAACTGGTGTCTTTATAATTAAAAACAATTTTGTAAAAGTTAAATTTTTTTGTCAAAATTATTATTTAAGTTTAATCTACCGCTTAGAAGAAAGGACTTTTGTGTTGGAACAGCACCTTTAAAACAGATCCTTCTTCAAAAGGAGCTTAAAAAGGTTTTAGGCACAAACTCGTTTTATGAGAAGTTCCAACAAATGTTAACTTAGAACTCCCATCTCTGTGGCTGCAGTAACTATATATTTACAAATTGTAAAAAACATGTTAAACATTTTTCTTTGATTAACTCTTCGTTTGCGACTAGATGCTGAATAAAATTGAGAAGGTTGAGCTTTTTTCGTTTAATTAATTTAGAGTATTTGCCTGAAATCAGGATAACAGAAGACTACAATGAAATTAAAAACATATAAAATCTAAGAAATGAATAAAAGATGATGTTCAATTGTGTGCCTTTATACAACAACAACAACAACAACAACAACAATTATATAAAAGAGTCCAGAAGTTGTTGAGCCAGTGGCCAAGATCTCAAGATACAAAAACGGAAGATGAAAAAGAAATTCAAGTGTAAATTAACATTGAATTTTTAATGTTGGAAAAAATCTCTATTGTTTAGGTTTTTTATCTGCGTTTTATTTTCGTTTCTGTAATAAACGCAGGTAGTTCTTATAGAACTTTAAAAAGAAAACGAAAAAGAAGAAGAACAGGAATATTAAGAAAAAAATGTTTTTACGACCAGAAAGATACAAACTGTGTTTCCTAATGAGTTTTCGCAGGAAAAATGTTTTATTTATATAAAAAATCAACTTAAATTTGAGTAGAAAAAATTACTTGTTTATTTGTCTAAATTTTGGATTTATTCAATTAAAATTTTCGCTGATTCAGCGCATTATTTAATTGAAGGAAGGAGTTTTCCACAGACATTAGCCGCATTTTTAAATTTGTGCGACCAGATTTCATCAGCTTTAAGCCCAAATATCATTGACCTGTTTAAAAGACTTCCTGCGAGTTTGGACGACTATGAAGGGCAAAAGTCCTGTTGCTGAGCTCTCGATCATGGCTGAACATTTTGTCCATGAAACACCTTTTCCGTTCAGTTTTGTTTCATTTTTGCTTTTATTTCGCAAATAGCAGCATTTAATTTCTCTCTCCTTATTGAGTCCGGATGCTTCAAGACAGCAGATTAAAAGCACACTGCGTAATGAAACGCAGACCAAATCAAATAAGCACACAATTCGCTAACGCACATGTTTCTATGCATGCACGCGCATGTCTGCAGCAAATTAAGCTGTTGAGTGCTTTTTAAATTTTTGAATTTTTTTCCTGTTGTATTTTTAATAAAAAACAATACATTCAGAACTATGATGGATAACAGTAGTTTTGAAAAGTATAGTTTTCAGATGTGGGAAAATTCAAATGATTGTCCTTTGAATATCTGATGAGAATGAATGAAATATTTAAAGTGCATATTTTTTCGACAAAAAGTTATACTCAAAATTGGTTTCGTTTATCAGTTATCAGTTTCCCAATTTATAGATTTATTGGTGTTTATTGAATTTAATAACTGCACAACAATTGACTAAATCAATTAAACAGTTAATTGAAATAATACATTGATTGACAATAAAAGCGTTACTTCAGAAAATAAGATTTTTTTTATGAGTTTCTTTCACGCCATTCATTAAATTTTGAAGCAATTATTTACACCTTTTCAATCAGTTAAACTGGCCAAATATTTGAATTTAAAGTCACACGTCGCCGTCTCAAATCGGCTTGCAGATATTTGAAACACCTCCTTTGAACTTCTTTAAATGGAATAAATATATCGGACGCAGGAATGACAAATTAGTGCATTAGTTGCTACTCCCAAAAATAAAAACCCGAAGCAATTTTATAGATGACTTTAGAAACACTCATGTTAAACAAAAGATATAAAATAAAACAAAATTTTTATAAGAACAAAGAACAAATGTTTATTTAAATATATTTCAAAATGAAAAATTATCAACTCAAGATAAATTTTAACACAACAATTAATTAAAGGAAAATTACTTTAATCTAAAACGTACGTGTGTGTGTGTGCGTCTACATAAAAGTGTAATTCAATGTCTTTTTCCAGGTAATCTTTTATAAAAATGACTTTTTTAGTTGCTGGTATTTAAAATTCCATAAAATTTTTCCGTTTCTTGTGGCCATCGTATAAATAACAAAATATTGAAAGATGTTTCTTTTAACAAATAAGAAGAGATTAGAGCTTAAGAAAAGATTAGTAAAGAGATTTAATAAAGATATTTGTTTAAGTATTTAAATATATGTATAAGTTTTTGAACAACAAAAAAGAAACAGATAAAGTTTTAAAATATATGTATAAAGAAATGAGATAAACATGTTTTGAGAGAGCGAGTTAAAGAGAGCGATAGAGATAGAGAGTGAAAACAGAAGACTACTTTAAGGCGTGCAGACAATCATTGAAGTTTTGCATACATTTGCGGAGAAATTTCACTTAAAACGAGCATTTTAAAACTTAAATACACAGTTTTTTATTTCATTTGTAAAAAAGTGTTACAAAAATCTAAAAATTTGTTGAGTTATTCCAGTCAACAAGTGTCTTTTCCGAGTTGTGACCTTAAACTTTTATAAAGTTTAGCTTTTTTTTCTAAGTCTATACAAAATTTTGTTAAGAATTCATTTTGTTTTTGTTAAAAACTTAAAACAATTATGGCAACATTAAATAAAGTTTGCAGGAATTTCTAAGCCAAAATATGTAACAATGAAAAAAAAATTCACAATCTGTAATTCAAAATATTTCACATCAATTTTAAAAATACGTCTTGATTTGCAACAGCAGCAGTTTATAAAAATCAGAATATCTTATACAGTATAACACTTAGTATACATGTATAACAGTTAATCCATAATTTAAAGAAAAAAAATATGCAAACAAAATGTCTGTAACAATTAAACATAATTTCTAAACTGTTGACGATTTAAAAGTATTTCAAATATATGCAAAAGACTTACAAACTAAACAAACGATTTTGCAAGTGGGTCCCACCAAAATTCAGTTCTTAAAATAATAAAATCTAACAGAGAGATAAAAAACAAAATGTAAATATAAAATAAAATATTTTTTTTTTTTTAACAAAAGATCCGTTTAGGTAAATTTTCAATCAAGAGCCAAATTAACATAAAACTTAAATTCAATATTGTTATAGTAATAAAAAAATAAAGATATAAAGATATAAAGAAATAATCCTTGTTTAATGAACTGCCAGAAAATTACCTCCTTGAACTGGTTTGACTTTGAAAGCAATTGAAATATTTTATTATCCACAAAAACTTTTTATGGTTGAGGTTGGAGAAAACGTTGGTGGCTGTTGTTGGGTGCAGCTGCATTGTCTGTTTCTAATATGGCTTGGAGGCGTCTTTGGGCTTCTTCAGCTGCACCTTAAGACGTTTGGTGCCCACTTGAAAGCCATTCATGGCTTTAATGGCTACCTGCGCCGATTCCGAATTGTCAAATGAAACGAAGCCAAAACACTTGGATAAATTCGTCTGCTTGTCGATAAAGACTTTGGCGGAAATTACATTTCCAAATGGCAGGAAAGTTGATGCCAAATCTGTGTCAGTGAATTCCTGTGGCAAATGATAAATGAACAGATTACAGCCTTCAGGACCTGAAAGAAGGAGGATGACAAATATAAGAAGAAAACATTTAAAAGTAAAAATGAGAAATATGGTTTATGGACAATAAGGAAAAATAAGACTCTTAAGATATCAAACTAATATGATACAGGGTGCCACAAGAGCAGATGTTATTTAGTATCTGACTTAATCCGGAAGAAAACACCGACAAAGAAGGCACTTAAAAAGTAGCGGCCAAATGGCTCGCACGCACACAATAGAGAAAGAAATTTCAACTAAAAGTACTTTTTGTTGCCACCGAAAGTTACTTTAGAGTACAGTGCCTCATAAAAGTGGGTTGCAAAAGAAGAATTTTTAATCGAAACGTCCCCTCAAAGATAGTCTAGTGGAGAGTTTAGCAAATTTACTTGTTGTTGGGTTACACCAACATCATCCATTTCAAAGCGAACAAGTTTTTAAACGCTCATCCATGTAGAGCCAGAGCTCGTCGTTGAGGGCGATGGCCGGACTAACATCGAAGAAGGCAGCAATCGCAACGTCCACCAGAACTCGGCACTCTTGAACAACCACAAAACTGTTCTACTTTATTTGTTATTTTAAACTAATTCAGCCGAAAATGATCTCCATCTTTGAAGATGACTTATGGACGAAACTTATCATCAGGCTTCACGGCAGCATCAGTCCCATTCAGCAAATACTGCCCGTTCCAAGGACGTTTAGCTTCAGCTCCTGCGTCAGTTGGCTAGTTTAGGAATAAGAGTCTAATAGACGATCATGGCACAACTCACACAAAAACTCTGGTTTGAAATTTATTGCTGATATATATTTAGTAGATCCAGTATTTGCCTCTTCGAGCAGTCGTTGGTTTCTTGTCTGCTGAAGCAGCAGGTTCATTCCTTCTTCTACGAACGTCCCTTGTGCTCAGAGCGGCCCGTACATTGACCAATTAGACACCACAATTCTATCGTTTGCATTTGTTGGCGAATGTTTCATTCGTTCTTGGATATGTGGTATAATAAACTAATCAAATGGCAATCAATTTGGCGGACCTGGTTGCTAGCAAATGTCAAATCTCAAAACCCTTATTAAGGAACACGTTTAAAAATTTTCTTTCAGAAGAAAGACCAGCTTAAGGACAGCAGTTTTCAAGAAATTCAGTTTAAAGAAAATTATTTTAAAAAAAAAAAAATTTTAATAAAAGCACTTTTGCAAAGTATTTTTTAAAATATGTTTGGAAAAAATTTCAACGTTTCAAAATATATATTTCCCATTCACAATAATTTGCTTTTTTTAAGCAATTGGACACCCTGTGGAAAGAAATGCATTTCTTATTTGATGTCATAATAAAATCATTTCTCAATATCGCTTTTGTCGTTTTCAAAATGACTTGGCAAAAACATCATATAAATTATACAGTCTTCTTGTATTTTTTTTTTCAATGCTCTGCAAACAGTGGGAGGCACAAAAGAGCGAACTTTTCGAAGCAAGATAAGTGTAACAAGTCGAAGCCGAGTTGCCTACTCTTATGGGCCTCTTCAAATTATATTTTTATCTTATTGGCGTTTTTAAAGCTTCAAGTTCTTATATATTTATATTTATTGTACATATATTAAAATTTTATAGCTGCCACTGTTGAAATGGTTCACCAATAAATGCATTATTTATTTAGCTAAAGGTCACATCTGTGTGGGATATTTTATGATTTTTTTTTCTTTCTTGTTTTTATAAAATATATTATTTGTGTCATATATTTCTGCCAGAGTTCAATTTTTCTTTTATTTCGTTTTATCTCATACATTTTGATTTGTTTTCGTTGAACTATAAAAACTAGTTGTCAAAGTTCCATATCAATTCTTTTTATATATTTTTATGGTTTAACAATGCAGACACACACATGTCTATGTGGGTGTGTGGGTGTGTGTTTGTGTGGGTGTGTGGGTGTGTGTGTACATGTCTAGTATGTCTGATGGGGCGTGTGTGCGTGTATACGTCTATCTAATAATTTTAATCAAATAATAGTTTGAAAATCCCACAATATTTCACTTTCTTTATTTTCACCAAAAACTGTGAATGCAGCCAAAAAACGAAAAACCGAAAAAACTTATAAATTGGCTCTGGTGTTCATATGCATAAATATGATTAAAAAGCCACAACCACAGCCAGTGCGAATGGATGAAGGAAAGGGGACTGAGTGAGAGAGAGAGGGGGAAAACGCAAAGCAGAGATTTCAATCAATTTGTGGTTTGGAAATAGAATTTTTATGAAAAATTCTATGTGATCTAAAGATTAGTTGGAAACTTTTGTCGCAATAAATTCATTTCAGCTGAAGTGCATTTCGTACCAAAAGGTGAAAGTTTTGACATTTTCAAATAATAAACAATTGATAAAAATTTATAAAAACTCTTAAATATGCAAAAAAAAAAATTGAGAATTGAGAATTTTCTTTTATGAAAGTAATTCATAGACTTTTTTTGCAGGTGCCATTCAACAGTAATTAAAAGCCATCCGGGATTAGTACAAGTTTGAAAAAATATCTTTGAATTTAAACGTTTCCTTTTTTGTACATATTTTTAAGGCTGCTGTTTGTACCATAAAAGGTACTTTTTCACCACAAATTTTTCTTGAACGGTTCTTTTTCGAAATATAATTTTTTCCTAGAAGGTACTTTTTTTTTATAGCTATTTTTTAAATATTTTTTTTTAAAGGAACGCTTGTGGCAGTTGGTTTCTTAAAAGGTACTTTTTTGAAGCTTTTTTGTGCGTTCTTTTTTTCAAAAACTAGTTTTTAAAAGTATTTCGCTTTGAAGTTGCTTTTCAATAATGGGGCTTTTTTATAAGGCACTTTTTTGGATACTTGTTAAAGGTATTTTTTATATATTTTGTTTTTCTTTTTCATTGAGAAAATGGGTACTTTAAGGAAAGGTACTTTTATGAACGGTTCTTTTTGTGCTTTTTTGAAGGTATTGTTATTAAAATGTACTTTTAAATAAGTACTTTTTTAGAAAGCAGTTTTTGTTAAGGTACTTTTTTTAAACGGTTGTAGTATTTTTAAAAGATACTTTTTTCTAAGTGTTCTTTTGTTCAATAAGAACTTTTTTAAAAGCAGATTTTTAAGTGTTTTTTTTTAAGGGTGATTTTAAAGGTTTTATTTTAAAATTACTTTCGTTTTAGGTGGCAGTTTTTGAAAAATATGTTTTAAAAATTTGGCTTTTAAAATAAATTCTTTGTTTTTAAAATACTTATTCAGAAGAACTTTTCTTAACAATTTTTTTTTTTTTATATGTCAATATTTTTTCAATTAGTTTTTCTAAAATATTTCTCACAAAGAGCGAGTTTTTTTAGTTGTACAATTTAACAATATTTTGCTGCTTTTACTTGTACTTTTTCCAAAGCTTTTTATCTTCTCTTTCACTATAGACACATAGAGAATTGACCCAAGGGACGTTACGAGCCAAACAATAATTATTTTTGCATAAACCCAGACTAACATGACAATGAGCCACTTAATTATGAAACTAAATTTTGTACTTGGCCTGTGAAGGGAAGGCACTTAAATGGCTTGATGAGCTGCTCAAAATTGCTGTCTCTAAACGGAGGTAGTGAAAACGTTTATTACTGTCTCACTACTTAGATCCTTGGAATGACTTTTGAGAGTCAAATGCCAAAACTTCAGTCTCCGCACTTGCAGCTCTGGCATTGGCAAATATTAGTGCTCAGGTGGTGGAATGTATCAGTGAATTTATATTCTCGTATATTCGCATATCAAACAGACTGTTATTCGATATTAAAACTTTATCAATATTAATGATTTGTCAAAAGGTGTTTGCAGAGTATGAAATATATATTGATCGTTAAGATGTCGAGTCCTGCCTACAGTCACATCCACCATACAGCCAGCGCTGGAAAACAGTATTCAAATTTACAAAATGTTGAAATTTCCAGTCCAAAGCAAATTTGAGAAATAACATTTTGAAAACAAACAAAAAATTTAATTTAGATTTCCAAATTCTTGTTTCAATTGTGCTGTCCTTTTTCCGGTCGCCAATTGTATACCGTATTAAATAAGATGGCAATATGACAAGAAGCATTAAGGCCACAACACACAAACACACGCTCAAACACACATCCATAAATACTTATTAACATTCAGTTTAATATACAATTTAATATGAATTTATAGTTTCAAAAGACAATTAATTGACAGACTACAATGGCTGGACATTTACCAGTCATCGGACCAGGACCAGGGTGGCTGGCTGAGCAGAATTGTCAGGCCTGGAAACTGAAGTGTGTGTATATGTGTGTGTGTGGGTGTGTGTGTGAGCACCAAAACTATTGAAATGCATTCAATAATTTTAACACAACATTATTTCCCAACTCATCTTATAATAGTGGCAATTGTTTAAGGATTTGTTTTTGTCTTTTTAGTTTAAGAATGGAAATCAAAATTAGAATAAGGTCAAAATTCAATTAAATTAATCGAACTTTATACAGCATACCATAAGGCTGAAAATAATACACACAATAAGTATAGAGATTAATCTTGTTCGAGTTGTAAAAACAATAGATAAAATATTCATATTCAACACGCACACACACACGCACACACACATGCACACACGCAGCCAGACGAATGCGTTCCTGTTTGCGAGAGCCAACAACAAACAGTCATTGATTTCATTGTTCGGACGGGCGGTCAAACAATAGAAGCTTTCGTATGGGCTACAATTTGTTTGTTTGACCGCACATACATACATACATACATGCATACATATCCATAAATCCAGATGGACAGACGTTCATGTGTCGGTGTTTGTGTTTGTGTTTGTGTTGAAATGATTGGTTTGATTGTGTGTGCTTTGAAAGCCATCTAAATGTCATTAATAATTTTTGACATTAACAACAACATTGACACATACTTAAGGCTTTAAACTAATGGAAAACTTTTTGTTGTTGTTGTTGTTGTTTGGAAATTAATACCCAAATACGCAGTGACAGGAAGATATCAAAAAGGCATAAAATATTTGATTTGAGGATTATATTTATGTATTATGTATGAATTTATGTATGTACATCCATACATTGTATGTACAAACATATAATGATGTTTTCTATTGAAAATTATTGTTTTTTTTTTCATATAAGTTCTCTTCAAAAGATAATTTATTTAGTAGATTTTGATTTGATAAATGAAGTTTAACGGCCAAAAAACAAAGACATTTACAATCTTGTGTTAATCTAAACAACACAAACAAAAACCAAAACAAGAAGTTTCTTCTGCGATAATAACACATTTATTTTATACTTGATTGGCTTAACAATACACATTGTTGCCAGGACCAAGCTATTGTTGAAACTATAAAAAGGTTTTTAGGTATTTCGATTTCTGACACATGTCTTTTTTTTAGTCATTTCTTCTGCATACCTAAAAAGTGAACTTTTCAGTGCTTAAAGCATTAATTTTGTACTTTTTTTTTGAATAGTTTTCTTATAATAAAAAAAATATATATATTTCATTAACGGCTGAACCAAATTGCATTATAGTTTTTTCTTATTGTGAATGTGAAGGACTATAAAAAGTGATAACGATGACACCATCGCGTGATACTCGTTCTCAAGATAATGTCTATATATAATATATATATATATATTTAGATATATATAAATTGGAATATGTGTTTGTTTGTACTTCATAGAATGTGATGGAAGGGGAGAGGGAGATGTGCCCGCCAAAAACTGGTTTGTTCGATTTAAAAATTACTTTGTCGTTTGTGGAGCAATTTTCCACGTTCGAAATGCAACATAAAATAATTTTTTACAATGGGGAGCCAAGATTAAATGTATGAGCATATAGACAGCTGGAAAACACACACAAATAAGTTTATTTTAATAGAATTTTTGATTCACTATAAATTCTTGGTTAACTAAAAAAAATAATGGCCGCTTAAAAAAAAAATAATGGCCGCTTTCTATAAGATGCTTTGGCGAATACGGAATGAGGACACTGAATGACCCAATATCTGCTTTGCAAATGAAATATAATGGAACATTTAATGGAATTTATTTGTTTTCATAATTTTTATGGGTTTGTTTATTCGCAATATATTAATTTCTTTAAGGTGTTGGCATCTAATTAACTATTTCGCTAATTGAAAGTCAATTCGCTATGAAATTCTCGTTTTAATAAACAAAATTAATACATTTCTTTCAGTCTCTTTTAATTTAAGGTCACATTAAATACGAAAAGCCCGTTTTGAAAATATGTTCTTTAAATAAAATTTCTTTTAAAAAATTAAATATATATTCAGTTTTTATTACTTGTCACACTGTTAAACTCCTCTTTGTTGGAGGGGAGGATTACAATTCTGTTGGCGCAGCTTAAATGCCAAAAGTCAGATCGTTTAATAGACATTTTGAATAAATTAAGATTTTATTTACCTTCAGTGCCTTTATTTTTGTTTTTTTTTTGTTTTGAGGATTTGTTTTAAAAACGTATCTTTTTTACAGCCATTAAAAAAAGGCAGGCAGGCAGGCAGCTCGAATTCAAACCGCACAAGTTTCACATTTAGCCGCATCCAACAATCCCGTGCCAGGGATTGCAAATGTGATGACAAGACACAATAATGTGTGAAAATAATGTTAACAACTATGGGCCTGTTAAACATTTTCAGCAGCAACAACAACAACAACAACAACAGAAAGTCATACTTTAGCTAAAAATTGTCTCTTATGTTGAGTTTTTTTCAGTTGTAAATTACAACAAAAAGCCACCAATTAAACACAAAATCCTCCAAACATGTCATGGGAGCAGAGACATTTTTCTATACACTTGAAATGTGTTAGTGTTGGTTGGTGGGGGATGTACACACACACACACATACGCACACACTCACACACACAGGCACTTATTTGTGTGCATAATTTTTAGCTTTAACAGCCAGAACTCTGCGAGAAAACAAACAGCCAGATGGCAGATTTTGCTGTTTTAACAATATGCGCCCATATAAATATATGTTTGTAGGTACGTGTATAATTTTTAAACTTTTCTATAGTCTTCTTAAAAATTTTGAACTCTGGCATTAGGTTTGAGTTCAAAAAAAAAACAAAAACAAACAAACAAACAAACCAACGAAAGGAGGCAAACTATAACGAATATAATGTTTGAGGGTATTAACTGCAAAATTGCTTACATGAAGGAAGGTCTCCTTCCGCGAACGAACCTTAAAGGAATAATTTCGTTTTTGTACGGAAAAATAGGCCAACAAAATTAAATACGGACGAGAAATAAGGAAAACACATAAAATGGGCAGAAAAGCTGCGCGTCATTGAAGCGTTTCTTAGCGAACGATGACAAAGTCACTGCCGTCGTCTTAGTTTAACATATTCATATGAATTTCACCGCACTCTGAGGAGCCAGAAGCCGGTAGGACTTCATATTATTATTATATACTGGGGAAATTGTCGCAGGCTAAGCCCAAATTTTGGCTATTCAGCCTGAAGTTCATTTTACATTTTAGTTTTTACACGAAAAGGAAATGTTATGGGCTTAGCTAAATCGAATCAAAATGAAATCCTATTGTTTTAATATAATATTTTTTTTAGTTTTCCAAAACAAAACGAAATATCGCATAAAATGGAAAATTTTTTTTTGGAAAAAATAAACAATCTTGAAGAAATTATAAATTTAAAATCGTATACAATTAATAATGAAAACAGAATGCATCAAAAACATTAGAATGGAAATTTGTCAAATCGTAAATTTTTTACTTTTTTATGTGTTTTTAACTACAAATAATAAAAAAAGTTATTGTTTTTTTGTTTTCAGCAACTGGACAACAAATCTGGGGAAATAAACACCGTGAGGATTTTTTTTTTTTTTTTGATATAAAAAAATGTGTTTTTAGTAAATGTAAATATTTTGATAAACCCCGAAGATGATCAACGATGTTGATCGAAATATAGGGAAATAAATGAAAACTAAGAAAAATCATTGTATTTTGTTATTATTTGACCTAAAACCGCATTAAAAAATTATATAAGAAAATAATAGGAAAAGGTCAACAAAATAAACGAATTTTTATAGCGCAAATTATTAGTCCAACTTTAACCACAAATGCAGCATTTTCTGCATGATAAAATTTAGATAATTAAATTAAAAATTCTCTTTTTTCCTACGAACTTACGGCTGCAACTCAACTTAATTAGTAGAAATTTAAAATACTTATTTGCCCCTTAAATAATATAATAGAGGCAATTAATATTTATTCACTGCGATCGCTTTGCTGGTAATGTTTTCTATGTATTTCTACAATAATTTTTGCGGCAAAATGAATGAATACATTCTTTGAAAGGCCGGCCAGTGATTTGTGTTCTTTTACACAGCATTTTTTATCACTTGCGTTATCTTTTATGAAGGAGAAGAAAAAACTGCATGTTGAGGATAATTTAGACAAAATGTTTAACAAATGAAAGTTTATTGGATTCATCATCGTAACACACACACTCACACTCACACGCACACACACACACACACACACACTCACATACACATACACACACAGCATGACACACACATTCACAAATCCTACAATTCGTTGGTCTGCATTTGAATGTGTGTTTTTAAGCATTTTAATGCCTTGTGTTATTTATGGTTGTCACATGCTGTTCGCTGGGATGTTATAGCAGCCAAAATTCCTTTCTGCTCATTTTGTTTTTGTCAAGCTACAGCTTAAATTAAAAAATATATATGTGCAATTATTTTGAAAACATTTCAGCGTTTCTGTTTAACATTTGGCGCATAAATAAATACCGCTCGAAGTGATTATGGAAATTATTTTATTTATTTAATTTTTTTTCTCACAATTTTTCGGGGTAATTTGAAGACAACAAGGACTCTTATGGAAAATTTATACGAAATGATGCTTTCCACATCCTCTCCTTAATTTATATAAATTTTTAGTGGCCGAGCAGCGTGTGAGTGCGTTCAACACATTCGTATGCAAATTAAAAGCAGAAAATTTTTATTATTCTTTTAATATGTTCATTTTATGACACCTGGCAGGCGAGGAAATAAGTGCGTCAGGGAAAAGGATACTGGAAACCATAATAACAACTAATTAAGTTGCAAATGAATTAAGTTTTAAATTAACTTTTTCGTAGCATGTGGACGAGCAAAGCGGGTCAATAGGGTTTTTGGCTGAACTGGGCTTTATTGGTTTATTATTGACTGCCGGCAAAAATTTTGTTGCCGTTCACAAATATTTCAAGTGACGGTCACCACTATTTATGGTCTATTTGTAAAGAAACCGGTCTTCGGCTTATAAATCAGATATAAATTGCGAAACAGGATCATAGGATATACTTAATACTGCAACCAATACCCAGAGTTACTTTTGATTTGCACTTAAATAAAATTGTTTCAGGTTGATATTGATGTGTCCACATTTTGGGGCGTGTCCCTCGACGTCGAACGTACATACATGTTCGCCAACACTTGGAATGAGAGCGAATAGCAAACATTAATACGACAAACGGGCAATCGGAATTATTAAAACCAGGCTGTAGATAAAATTGGCAACAGAAAGATCCTAAACCGGCTCTAGACAATTAGTTTTTCGACCTTAAGGTTTGATTTGATGGGGGATGGGCCAGTGCACTCAGGGCAAAGTTGTTGATTGCTCTCAACCTGGCGAGAAGCCAGCAGCGATCCCTGAAAATGGACTGGTCAAGCTGACATACTGCCTCCCCGTGGCGCCCCTGGATAGCCCCTACAGCACCCGCTTAGAGGTGAACCAAAGTGTGCAGCGAATCCCCTCTGTCCAGGGGTCTAAACCAGGACCCGGTCCTCCAGTTCACCACGGACTGTAGCGCCAAAAGAAGAAGAAGAAGAAGGTTTGATTTCGTGGGGCAGGCCATTAGTTTAAAACATTTCCTTTCAAAAAAAAAATTAAAAGCACTTTTAAATAGAATTTTGTCTACTGTTTTTACGAGCGGATAGTTTTTAAAATTTAAAAGGTTAAAACGGCAACACTGCGAGGAGAAATACTAAAAAAATTATATTTTTTTTAAATTGCCTTTAAGGCCAACGAATACGTTTTCTCTTCCACATTTTTCTAAAACTTCTAAGCCATAAAATTGCTTTCCCATTCTCTTTTCTCTTCTAAATTTCTTCATAAAAAACATGTTATCAATTTGGCATTGTCCCCACACATTGCGAACTATAAGTCTCCGAAATCCTTTTTCCCAGGAACACTTTAAAATTTAAATGATTTTCTTTACTCATGTGTAAATCCAACTAAATCAATAATATTAAATCCCGGCGTTGTTCGTTCTTGCCTCACTTGCCACGTATGTTTGGCTGCAAATCTAACTAACACATGTGCAAAATAATCTGCTTATAACGAAATCCTTAAGAGACTTTGAGAAATCGTTACAACTTAAAAGATTGTACAATATAAGAAAAATTTAATAGACGTAATGATATTTTTCAGCTCCACCATCATCTCTTTGGTTAGAAAGAAAAAACAGATTTGAAGGAGGACTGAAAATAAAACCAGGCATAAAATGAAATTTGCAAAAAAAAAAAGAGAAGCAGAAAACAGAAAACAGCTACAAAATATCCCCGGTGGTTTGGGCCTACACAAACATGAGAGAAGTCAATGCGGGCCAACAAACAAAACCAACATCTTCTGAAAAGGGTTGAGCGCCCCAAATACTGGAATGCATTTCTCTTTTTTTTTTTTTTGTACCCAGCAAAAAAAAGGGAAGAATGCCAGCGCACAAGAAATTGCACAAAATATTTATCCTCGTGTTTATAAAATGGACTTGATATTTAAAATATATTTTATTATAACTTTTTCATACAAAATTGTCCTAAAGTGGATTCCAAATACGTGTTACTCTTCTATGAACATATAATTGCTTGCGGTATTAAAAAAAAACACATTAAACTACGAATGTCGGACATGCTTGATCATGTCGCAGTGTGCAGAGTAAATCGCGAGCAGTGTTTCTAGTTTAAGTGTAAAGGATTTCTTTTGTTGTTGTGTTGGTTTCCTATTATACTGCCACATATCGTTGGCTTAATGGAGAAAACGCGACTATTTTTCACAATTTCGATTTTCAAGCAGACAAATTTATACAACTTTTGCTGGGTATAATTTAAGAAACCCATTTTTCTTTACGTTTTCATTCCATCGTTACTGATTGCTGGTTGTTTGTGTGAGAAAAAAACAAGTTTAAAACTTTTTCCCAACTTGTTATAAATAATGTTTAGCTTAAAGCTGGATGGAAACCTATTTCCGAGTTCGAGAGCTTTAGTTTTTTTTTGCATTTGCTGTGTCATTAATTAAAGAATTGAAGGCGCGATTTTTGTTACTGGCAAATTCAACAATGGCAATAAAACCTGTGCCAAAGAAATGCTCCGGATATTTGTCCTGAAGCAGCTGATATTAAACTTTAAGTTGAGCATCTTATTAGAAAGCCAACAGGAGCAAATAGTGCCCCCAGCCAATCTTCTGCTTAATACCAGCCAACGTATGTTCGGTTTGGTGTGTCTAGTGTTCACGTGCGAGTGTGTGCCCGGCTGGGTTACAGAGGCACACGTACGACTGAGTATCTGTTACTACATCACGAGCTGTTCGTCGCAGTACGTTCTTCATGTACGTTAAAGGATTCTTTCTTTTCTGTTTTTTCCTTTTTTGCTTTTGTTTTCCTTCAGTAACAGTTTTTCTTTGTAAGGCTGTTTTTTTGTGTCAATTTACTGTTGCGCTCCGCTATAAAAAATGATACATTTTATCCGCTATGCTGAAGCGTGAGCACACACACATGCACACTCAAAACACGCACACATGCACAGCAAAAGTAAAGCCGAAAAAGGAATTGGTTTTCGTTTTCAGCATTCACATTGGATGGCATTCGTTCTCAGGCTCCAGCTTATGTCCTGATGCAATTTCAATTGCTGTAGCCCGTAAAGCATGGCATTGCACTTTTTTCTGGTTCAGCACTCAAGGGTATTTTGAGCGCAAACTAATATAACAATATCAGAGACACAATACACCATTCACTAAACACACCAACACACCAACACACACACAGCCGTTCATACTTCCACACAAATGCACACGTGTATAGAAGTGCAGTGTATGCGCCAACATGCAGAGAATGAAATAAAAGTGGAATACGAGCTGGCAGGAATGACGTAAACAAACCCAGACACTTGCATTGCCACTAACTATTTGTTATGCCTTTTTTTTCTTTCTGGTATCTTACAAAGATTTGACAGTAGGCGAAAATGGTTTTGTTCCTTTTCAGGAAACTACTGGATTTTTTAACAGCCACTTCAAAGTTTCGCCTTCACTAATTTGGCTCGTTTCGCACCGCAGCCACTTAAACACTCTGTGCAGTATTATGCCGGTTCATTTATATTTCTCATTTAACTTTCGTAAGGGCTAGCGCGGAGGTCCTTGGCTGCGTTCGTGTTCAAGACTTGAAAATCTGATTTCTGTAGATTTGAAAACGTGATTTTGTCAAGGGTACGACCGCCAAAGCTAGACAATTTCTTCACTTTGTTTGCCGTAATCTCAGCTTCTTCTGGGCATAGTTTGCCCTGACCTTGTTTGCCCCGACTTTTAGTCTAACTGCGAGCCTATCCTTGGCTGAAACGTTCTGGTTGTGGTTTAAACTCAAAGACGCAGGAAGAAGAAAGTCTTCGAGGTGCTGTTGCTTTGCGGCAGGTCTGTTTTATGCAAGAAACTAGAGGGAGGCGAATGTACAGGTTTATGCAAGAAACTAGAGGGAGGCGAATGTACAGGCGAGCTGGTTTAAGGCCTGATGTTCTTTGTGGATTTCGGGCTACCACCAACTCACGAGCCTAATCATTTCTCTCCTGCTGGGGGAATAGCACAAAGGAAAAAAGCTCTTAGCAAGGGGCTTATGATTTGTGCTGTGCTGCATATTATGAGAAATTGCCACCTGTGTGAGCCTTGCAAGCCACATGGGGGCGCTAGTGAACCCTCACCCAGGCAGGTGCTGGCATAAAGTCAACTCAAAAAGCTGTCCCAGTTTAGGGATGCGCTCTTGTAGAGTTATAAAACTCACTACAAAAGTAAACTTTGAGGTTATATTCGTTTCCCACATTCTCGAGGCTGTTACAAATTGGCATTAGGTGATCTAAGGCTCATATATTGGTTCATTCAAGGGACCCGAAATACACGAGCCGGTAAAACCTTCCGCAAAATCAGAGTTTGTTTGCCTAAATTCCCCGTCTGCGGCGTCTTGTGTCACACTGTATGCACTCGTATGTAATATTTTGGTGTGTTCAAGAAAAGCAAAAGTTCCTTTGCAATGCAGGTATCTAGATGCACAGGCGTATATATGTGTGTGCACGTATGTGGGATATTTTTACACTCTCATGCACTCTCTTGCACAATCATGCAATATTATTACACTTTTTCGTGCTGTGTTTTCCACAGAGAGTTTTAGTTGTTTTTCTTTTGCCGATAATACATAAAACAAAGATTCGCACATACAGAAAATTTAAAGGTTTAAAGTTTGTGGGGAAGGCTGTTGCAGAAAATGTTTTATTGCAAATTTTACCATATTCTGTTCAAATTGTTTTAATCGTATTTAAGAAATGACTTTAGCAGCGTTCCAGTACGTCGAAAGGTTCAATTTGACCACTACGGACACATCATGTTATTTTGAAAGTTGAGTTGCCAATTTAATAGTTTTTAATTTATATAGTTCATGTCAAATTGGCTGCCAACTCAGGGCTGGATATAGTATTCAGCAGCAGGTGTAAAGAACAAAAGCGGAGGTTTTAAAGCCGCAATAATGGGACTTGGACCATAAACGATTACTCTCCCAATAAAAGAGAATGAAAAATTAAATTTGAAGTCCTTTTAAAATTACTTTGGCAAGGAGCGGCAGTCCAAGTAATTGCAGCAATAGTTAAAAAGTAATTTTATCGCATAAAATTGTAATAATAATAATATGATAAACAATTGTATATCGTTTATAGTCCCAACATGTTGCAATGAAGACTTTAAGATATTGGCCTTAATCTATAAGTACGATGGGAGCGAAAACGTTCATGAATATTTTATCAGAATCCGTGATATATTTTACTTTATTTTCTTCTTCGCCTACAAACAAGACAGATTTGTGATTTTCGTATGACGAATATATCCGGTGAAAAATTCACGTACACAAGCTTAGAAACACACACACACACATACACACACACACACACACACATGTAAATAAGTCGCCATACAAACAGAAAAAAGAACCGGGTAATGAATACTTTACATGACGTTTTTCAATATTCAACATTTTTCAATAACGTTTATGCGAAAATATTTGAAAATTATACACGATTATGGCGGCTTTAAGATAAAGCCTTTTGCTGGTGACATTTTTTCAGACGTTTTCGTTCTACATCCTTTTCAATAGTCAATGTGCTGCTCATCACTGAACGTCTGACAGAGCACCAGCTTCGTCACCATTTTTGCTGTAAGCGCCAGCGACAGTTTCATAGAAAAATAATCGTAGATGCCGATGTGTTAAAAATATTGAAGGACATTTTAAGTTAAATCTGTTTGTAAATACTGCGACGGCATTCGATCAAAACGGCATAAAGAAATCATTAGTTAAATTTATGCTGGCCTAGAGCGCCATCCTTTGAAGAGGATGCTTCTTGTGCTGCAGTTTATTAAAGTTTTGTAGTGAAATGTTTATGCGAATTTGTCTCAGCCCAGTCTTGATTCTTAGAGCAGAGTTTCCTTTGTGTTCTAGATTTGTTTGGCTTTTTTCTAGGAAATTCAATTTATGCTCCTGTTGTTTGTTTTCTATTAAAGTTATTTCCTTTTTACATCCTTGCAGTGATAAGCAGCTTTCCGTTTAATCATTTGTAAATTCGCTTTTGAGTTAAAGCAACAAACAGCACTACAAATATGTTCGTGGAAGCTTCACTTGTGTGTCGCCTGAGATTCAGAGTCACAGTCAACAGTCCTGCATCAGTTTCACTGATTGAGAATAATTTCTATCGAAAGCGAATTAGTTTCTGCCCTCAAAAAAGCCTTAAAATTAGTCTATTAGAAAATCAGTCTGGGTCTGTCTGCGAACTACAGCTGTCGCATCATCGTTGAAGGATTGTCGTCGCACTGGTTGAAGGATTTGCTGCTGATACAAGTAACTACAACATAATATTTTGCGGTTGTTTTTGGATTGGAATTTCGTATTGACCACGTTGCCGCTTTCTATGTGAATGCTTAGATCGTGTACCGTTAGTACCGTTAGTAAAAAAAAAAGTTTATAAATTTTCTTAAAATTTAAATTATTTATAATGAAGGGCACAAGGAAAAAGATGTTCCAGAAGCGTGTTGCCGCTGAAGCTGCGTCAAGCATGAAAAGATAAAATAATAACCAGACCAGATCGAAGTCTGAGATTTTAAATCATTAAAAAATATTTTCCAACTTTCAATATTATATTGAAAGGTTTTGAAATCTAGGGACGAGTAGAAGAGCAGCTGCGAAATGTTGGCATATATAGACAGCTGGAAAATGCGCAAAATCCATTCAATTATACATTTTTACATTGTAGAGTTTTAAAATGCTTCAACAACCGAGTTGTTGCCTTTAAGTCTATATTTTTAAATTTGTATTTTTCCGCCAACAAAATCTCTAAAGTTGGCGCAGGATCATCAAAAAATAAAGGACAAATTTTTATCTGCAGGTGCATCTTTTAATGTATTAATTGGAAATGATTATTATATCAGCAAAAGGTTTTTATTGCTTTACAGGAAACCCATATTTGTGGAACAACATTTACATACACATTTATAGGGATGCATTTATACGGATACGTTTGAGTTGGACAAACAAAAATTTGCCTCGAAGAAAGGGGAGGGTTTCAAAGTATGGAAACTTTTATATGAATAATTTGTCCGTTATGAGTATGAAAATGAAAAGCGTTGCCTCAAAAGGGCTGTGAAGCTCAAATAATTTGATAAATTAAAAAACCAAAAATATGTATAAGAAAGTCGCAGCAAACTCAAAGCATTGGGGACGGGGACGGGGGACGTCCGTCCGCATTGAAGGTGTATGTGTGTGGTGTGTGCACGTATCAAAATATTTACTCTTTTAGACACCCGGGCACTTTTCAGTTTGTGCTATTTTTAATTTTTGCCAACATACAGCATCCAGATTTTGTTTCCTGATAACCCCAATTTGGCCCCTGTTGCTGCCGGCACATGTTTTATGTAAAACCGCGATTATGTTTGACTCCACCTACTGGATTCTCTATTTTTAAATGGTTTCAGTTTGAAAAATCTTTTTTTTTTTCCGTTCTGTTGAACTCTTTGCCCAGCTTCAGCTGCGTCACACATTTTGCTGTGCAACCGAGTGAGACTGAGATATTGAATCTAATAAAACAGAAATATTGAAAACAAAATTGAATACAATGTTGGAAACGAACAAAAGTGCGTCAGTATTAAAATTTTCATCGCGACGAAAAGATGTGTAACTTTTTTTTTTGGCCCAACTTGTACTCACGCCAATGCCGCGATTTTGATTTTATAAAGATTTTTTGTTTTGTTTGCCGACAACAAGGCGAAGAATTAAGATGGGTGCATGGGAGAAAAAAAAATGTTCTTTTGAATAATAAAAGAAAAATAAACTAGATTTCTTTTGTTAAATAATTTTTGCACACAACATATTTTCTCATGCCGCAAAGCAGATGGATACATGGATACATGGATGGATGGATGGATGGATGGATGGGATGATTGTATTGAAATGCCATCTTTTGTGTGTGACTTGTAAACACGTACAAGCTGGCAAGATTTGCAAAATTGCACAAGAAAAAAGATCTGGTTTCCCAAAAACGCTCTTAAGTTTAATAATTCATCTGAACCGCTGGCCAAAAAGGTGCTGCGCTTTCCCGCCTCGGGCAGGTTGTCACGCCAATCGAATAGATAATTTGTTATGAAGCGGCAACTGAAGTGAAGAAAAAGTCAAGCCTTTTTTTAGTATTTTCAGCATTTGCAACCTTAAGGCTGAAAAAACTCCAAAAACAAACAAAAAATTAATTATGCCAGACTTTAGTAGGCGCATATTCATGAAATCAATTTGTTATTGCATTCACTTTCATTAAAAGCTGCAGACTTTGTACAAGTTCTGTATTAAAAACTTATTGAAATTCAAGTTTTGCCAGCGCTCCCACATCTGAGCTTCATTCAGAGCCATTCAAAATGTCTTGACTGTGCGAAGAAAGTGCAGAGTAAAAAAAGCAACTAAAATATTTTAAATTTTGTTTTTTCTGTGTTCAAGTGACGTACAACCAACCACACACATACCGACAATATAAATGCACATCTCACCACACCGATGATCGACCATAATATTGCCGTACGCAAAATGTCAAGGCCGCATTAGAGATTGTGTGCTGATTAGAAAATGGGCCTCTAAAAAAGTGATAACTTTTGTCTGAATCTCTTGACGACAGCCCACAAAACAACAAATTTTCGCCTCCTACAGGTTTTTGTGTCTAATCAGCTGCTGAAAAGTTATTTATAAATAATAATAAATAAATAAAGTAATAAAGTCCAACTTTTGTTTTGTGTGTCTATAGGCATCAGACAGCGTTATTATTTAAAAGGTTTTTCTTTAAAACTATTTTTTTTAAAGTTTTTTCTTAAGTTCAAAAAATTAATTTAAAAAAAAAAAAAACTTTTAAAAAATTTAATTTGAAAAAACAGCTAAATTATTCAAAGGGCGGGCACTGCTGTTAATATTTACTTAAAAAAAATACTTTTTAACAAGACCTTTTTTAAAAGGTACTATTTCCAAAAACTGCTTCTTTTTTAAAGGACAGCTATTTTCGAAAACATACTTTCAAATGGCAAGTCCATTGTTTAAGATATACATTTTTTGGGCAGAACGCCCTAAGAGAAAAGTACCTTTTTTGTAGAAGGTACTTTTTTGTAGCATTTATTAAAGTACCATTTTAAATGTAATTTTTTTTTGTGTAGTGAAACTTCTGTGGCGGAACTTGATTCTTGTGAATTATTATTGTTGTCTTATTGGAAACTGATATTTATACTTAAATAAAAATATTTTAACTTAAACTAAGATGTTATTTCTATGGAAAAAAAAAATTCCAGCTCAGACATTCATATTAAAACAAAATTAAACTTTTGAAATAAAACGATAATTTAGTTGACTTTCAAGTTTAAGAATTTTTTCATTTAAAGCAACACGTTATCAGTTTTCTTGACTCACATCGCTGCAATTTATTTAAATTGTGATTAATTTTTGTGCTGTCGCTTTCATTCCACGTTGCATGTATTACGGACGGAGCCCTTTTGGGGCCCTTTTTACTTTTAAATTAGTTTGCACTGATAACATGCATGCACTTGCACAACAACTTGCTTCATGTCCACCACGAATGCAGAATCACGATAGTGATAAGAAATACAATTAAGAATTGTTTGAAAAACGGCCTAAAGCACTAATTTTGATTCAAGTTTGGAGTAAGAAAAAATGGCAAAACAAATTATTATTTTGCTTTTTTAATTTTAAGTAACGAATTTCGATAAGTGATTATCAAGTGGAAGCGCAACAACTCATTAAAAATGAACAAACGAAACACCAAAACAGAATAGAGGGACGGAATATTATGCGCAGCGCTTCTCAGCCTAAAAAGTGTAGCAAGAGAAAATGAGACATAAGAAACTCTTTCGAATACGTCGAAACGGAAATAGTATCGTGCATTGCACGACCTTTTAGGCCAAATAAATTTGGAAAATCGTTTTCCCAAAATTCCCATTTGAGACATTTCGCAACTATTGTTCTAATTTAGTCAAATTTGCTGGCACAAGCTCTTAAGTTCGGCGAAAATCTTTCCCGGAAGCCATTCTAAAAATGTATTACTGTCATTTAAGGGTTTCGAGCTCGATAGTAAATACGGGGCAGATCATGCTCGAGGGAACCTCATTTTGATATGGCGGAAGTTTTGTGAAATTTGACATGATATTTGAGTGAAAACTAATGACCTTTTTAAAAAAACAATTTTTCTACAATTAATACACTACTACAGCAAGTAGAAATTTTAGTCTAATTTATCATCCCTGTAACAACATCATAATGTCTTTTACGAGGCTCTGCATTTAGAGGCCTTCACTGCGCAAACGTTTATGGAAATATATTTGGATTGAATAGATTTAAGTCTCTGTGGGACCTTAAGAAGAGATAATTTTCTTTAAAGATTTAAAATAAAATTGAAGTGTTAAAATTGGGTGAGACAACAAATTTCCCTCGACTGTGAGAGCGAAACGAAAGAAATCCAAAGAGCAGCATCATCTTTATGCAGCGAGCAACAATAAATGTATTTATTTAATCCAACACACATACACACATACACACATGCACACATGCATACAAACATACATACATACACGCATAGCAGTCAGTCCACTGTGCATTAATTCAATAAATATCAAGTCAGCATCATCATTCAAGATACCACCACCACACCACCACCACAGCAACACCACACCACAACGACGACGACGGCGACGACAACAATAACAGCAATAGCAACAAAAACACCGAAAGCAAAGAGAAACAGCAACAAAAATTCAAAAAAAAAAAATCTTTATTATTATTATTATTATTGTTGCCATTTATTTATTAATAATATTTAAATGATGATGTTCAAGAATTAATCGCATCTTTTAACGACGTTCATATGTGCAAAGTAGAGAATGATTATTGTTAAATGAGGATTTCTTTTCAAATGTGTACTATATGCCCTTATTCGCTTGCACAACGGGCATAATGTGTTGCTTTGTATAACAATGTAGCTTTCAATGCTCTCAACCAGTAGATATTTTGCATTGATATCAATAAGTTGTATCAATTCAAATGGATTTTATAAAAATTCTATTTAATATTGCATTCGCAGTGCTGCCGTTGCTGCTACAACTGCTGCTACAAATACCAGCAGCGAGAACAACATCTGAAAATAATAATCAAAATGCTGAAACAACAACACTAGCGACAACAAGACCAACACCAACAATAGCAACAACAGCGGCAGCAACAATAGCAACAATAACGATCGCAACAACACCAGCAACGACAAATTCGCAAACTTCAACAACAACAATAAAAACAACAGCAGCATATAATAATAAAAATAATAATAATAAAAACAAAAACAATATAACAACAAGAGAACTGCGCAAACATGAGCAAATAATAGATAATTCTATAGATTTCACAGTCGATCCATGCGATGATTTCTATCAGTACGCCTGCGGTGAATGGCAACCTCATAATGACGATGCTGATGAGGATGATGGTGTTAATGCTGATGCTAATGAAGCAACAAAAAGTGAACGTGATAAATATGATCGGACTTTAGCAATGATCGATTTTATGGCAGACAAAGAGGTGCTGAAATATTTTCAGGCACGAAATGCGACAAAGAAATTAAGCGTCACACAAACAATGGCATCATCGTCGTCATCATCATCACCATCATCATCATCTTCTTCATCATCGTCATCACCGTCATCACCAGCAACTGCAACAAAATTAACAGCAACACCAACAGCAACAAAAGAGCCGGATTTTATAATAAAAGTGTATAAATATTATAAATCATGTATTGCCATACAACAGTATGAACCTATTAAGTATTTGGAATGGTTGGAGTTGAATGAACACGTTAAATGGCCTTCATTGATAAACACAAGAGCAACAACAACAACAACAACAACAACAAACAGCGCAGAACAAACTGCCATTAAACATGATCATCAACACGATGCACAATTCACTACCGACTTATTGCAGGAAGATGAAATCACAATGGACGAAGAGGCGGCTGATGCTGATGCCGATGCTGATGATCATGATGGTGATGAAAGTCCAAGCGAAACTGTAGCGCAACCTGACGACGTAAAACCAAACAAGACTTTCAACTCTAGTTGGATTCATAGTTTGGCTTTGCTGCGCAAATATGGCCTGAATGGCATTTTCATAGAGGAAATCATTTACACCACAAAAACGTTTCCCTCTAAAATGTTGCTGGGCTTCAACAAACCCACCGCCGAAGGAGGCTTCCAAAGTATGAAAAATGAACAATTGAAAACCGTTCTAAACAATTTAAATCTGCACCTCAGCCAAGAAAATTTCAAAAGTTTGTGGCTGCAAGTCACAAAGTTTGAATGGCAGTTGACCAAACTAAACGACTTGAGCGACGACTTGGGCACCACCATGATAACAGTGGAACACCTGCCGGTGCCCTGGCTCAACTACTATTTGCAACTGCTCTTTAATCAAACCCAGCCGCTGGACTCCAACATGCGGCTCGTTGTAACAAACGTGGCGTATTTAATGGCTCTGGATGATCTGCTGCACGAATACGATGATCACTTCCTACAACAATATCTACAAGTACGTTTCCTGTGGCACTTGCACCAGCACCAACCCCAACAATTCCAACCCTTTGATTGCATTTTGCACATTAAGCGTTACATGCCGCTGGCCCTCGAGTGGATTTATGAAAAGCAACATGACGAACTAAATGCCGAAATACCCCAGATCACCAAAATGTTCAACAATCTCAGAAAACAATTCAATCACACTTTGTACAACAATAAAAACAATTTCAATTCCTCTACGCTGGAAAAATTTGTTGGCAGATTGGAGGCCCTGCAGTTCAAGGTGGGCACATTTAACAGTCTCAATCAGGCCGAGTTTTTCTACGAAAACCGTAAGTTTTACACATCATTGAAAGTGTCTTCTAACGAGTTTTACTCCAATCATTTGAAAATGTTAAGATTTAATTTTGATGCCCTGCACTTCGGCATGCGCAGCATCAGCTCCAACTCACTGTTCTACGACATGCAGGAGTACAATCGTGGCCTGTTAACAGGCCCGCATTTTAATCAACGCCTTAACACGCTCCAGGTGCCGCTGTCACTGCTGCAGCCGCCTGTTTATCACAAGGACTACAGTGACGTTTACAAATACAGTTCTCTGGGCTTCATTCTGGCCCAGACGCTCATGTATGGCTTTAATTTAAATGGTTTGGCTGCCAGCGAACACGAAAAAATCATGAAACACTTTAAGTGTCTCAGCTCCTTAGATGCGCCCGAATTCAATGACAAAATAGCAGATGTGAGTGGCTTTCGTCTGGCCTACCACACCTTCTTTCACACAACCAACAACAATTTAATAGCAAATCGTAAGATGTTCTTTCTGAATTTTGCTCAAACGTTTTGCGGCAGTCGCACGTCCGATGACAATCTGGGCCGGAGTCCGGTAAATTATGCTTTGGCTCAGTTTAATGAGTTCGCCAGGACATTTGAATGTTCGCCCGATAGTCATATGAATCCTCATGAAAAGTGTTATTTATGGGATTGAACAAAACAAAAACAAAAACAAAAACCAAAACCAAAACTCAAAAACTCATCAAAGTAATTTTAAGTATTAATTTTAAACCTTTAACTTTTAATTTATTTAAGTATTTTAATTAGTCCTTTTCTTTCATACACAAAAATTCATGCCATCTGTTTAAAATAAAAACACAAAAAGCTCTAAAAACTCAATCCAAAATCGGACTCTTGTATTGTTTTGTGAAAGAAAGAATTAACATTTACGACACACACACACACACACACACAAATGGACTGGGTTGGTTGCCTGTTTTCATAAAACATAAACAATTGAATTGCTATCGAAAAGAATTTATGACATACACATACACATACACATCGACAGAGCTCCGGAACAGCCCTGTTTGGTATTTTCGTTAGAGCTAAATGCCAACAAGAAACATTTAACTAATGAAATGTTGACAAGTTAATGAATTCAGCCGGAATTAAATTTAAAACAAAAAATGCTTGACGCCCCATTCTATGATTTTAACCGATTTCAAGACCAGTTTGACGATTTATCAAAATTGTGTAATTTCAACTTCAATTCAATTGTTAAATAGGAAAAATGAACTCGTTGCCACACAAGCACCGGAACATGAACGCTGCCTGCAGCAGACCTCTAGCCGTTAGCAGCCCAATAAGCCGTTTTTCTAAGTAACATTAAAGGGCAGGAAAAGGCCTCTCAAGTTCACAAATCCTTTTCGTACCCAGAAGTATATGTGTGTGTGCGTGTGTGTGCGTGTGTGTGTGTATGTGTGGGTGGCTGTGGGCTGGTGCAACAAAAAAGACACAAATCTGCCCTCAAATACTTCAATAAGAAAATAAGAGTAGAGAACAAAAAATTTTTTAAAAATAAAACTATTTAGAAACTAAATTATATAACGAATTATCTGTTATATTAAATAAATAAGTCTATATGTATGTATGTATGTATGTATTTGTAGGCACTAAGTCAGGACAAGACAAGTCAAGTCAAGTCAAAGTGAAAAGGGAAAAGGGAAACCAACAGACTGCTAAACAAACAAACCAAACAAAATTAAAAAATCCAAAAATCATTACAAAATTATACATTAAGTCATACCCTTCAAGTCCTTAATGAATTTCTGTTATATATTCAAAAGGAAGAATTCCAGAGCTCCAATAATTAGTTGATAAGTGTAAATAGTCTAAAAAGTTTTGTATGTGACAAGATCATTTTTTTTTAAATAAAAACCAATTGCATTTAAACTGACTATTCCATTCGGCTTTTTGTTTTCAGTTCAACTGGTCGAGACACACATGATTTCAGAATCATATCTGCAGAAAGTTGGGAGGAAAAATTGGCGCTAACAAAAAATTGCTGAAAAAACTATGATCGCAAACACAAATAAAAAGCATTTTTAAAACTTGAGATTCTAAAAAATAATTAAAAAAAAAATACTAAGAAAAAATTTTAATTTAAAAGTTTCCAAAAAAGGGCCATTAATACAAAATTTCTTTTGTTCTTAACAACTAGATGGTGGCAATTTTCCAGGCCGGACTGGTTAAGTTCTGATGGTGGTTTTCAGTTGATCGAGACAACTTCTCGCACTTGCTTAGGAGCCACTGAATGGCCGAGTTCTAGAGCATAGAACTTGTGCTTTGTGCCGCCCCCTTCTATATAGCAAGAAGTTCCATGGGAGTGGTGGCGATGCAATGACAAGTTCGCCCAGATAAGGCCACAATGGCAATTGCTGCTGCAAATCAATTCCACAATACAGATAAGAAAAAGCGCACTTTACACCCAAAAGTCTGTTTTAAACTAAAAGTTTTCAAAATCTTTGTTTTGCAATTAATGTTTTTTCGAAACCATATTTCTTAATAGGAAACGTTTTGAAAAATGTCCTTTTTCATTTAATTTGTGTTCGTTGCAAATAAAGACTGACGCGACAAAAGGCGAAAACAGCAGATGTGAAAATTTAAACTGTTTAACTGCAGGCAGAAGTCTTATAATCTGTAGTGCAAGTGACATTAGAACTCATTAGAAATATGAGAATTGTATTTTTCTTTTAAGTTGCTCAAGTGCAGGTGAACTTGTACTACAAACACTTTTCAAGGTAATCGTATTTGTGATTTGAGTTCTCATCTGGTTACAATGTTACAAATTGTGGCATTTGATGATAACGGGGTCAAATACATTTCATCTAAAGTCCAACACAGAATGAAGCTAATGGCAATATATATTGTACATATATAATTAAGTTTCTAGCGGCTAAACGGCAGCGAACACTGTCGTCCAGTGTCTTACTTTCAGTTGCTGAAATATCGCATGCAAATTGCAAACAAACCACTGAACGCTGCTAATGAGGGCTGAATTGCACGAGTTTTAAAAAGAGAAAATTAAACAAAAAACAACCACTTCATTGACTTACCTTCGATCTGTTTTCCCGCAGCTGCTGCAGCAGCGGTACTTAAGGCAACACTGGCTAAAGGTGATGATGATAAGGCGGCGCTGCCAAACTGTTGGAGGCTGGCTGATGACATATAGGCCGATGCTAAGGAGCTTGGATCAGACCCTGCGAACAAATAAATAAACAAACAAAAAAAACATAAATGATATATAAAAAAAAACGTGTCGCCCTTGAGCTAAACAATAATCACAAAATTTGCAGCATGCAACACATAATAAAAGCTCTTAAAATCCGATACAGCTGAACTTCAAATGAAAAGTGAACACATAAATATATTGGAAAGGGCATCGAAGGAAAGTCACTGGCACCGACGTCAAGGTGACACAGAAACAACAAACCAACAAAAAACTATCAAAATTTATTAATTGACCCAATTAACAGAAAACTTTTAAGCTGAAAATGTTCAAATTTTAATACAAAAAAGCTACTGCATCGCTTTGAGCGAATTAGTTTTCTAATTCCTGCAAATATTCGCTACGTGAATGCAAAACTGAAGTCTTCAAGATTCGCTTATTTCGCTGTGGCAGTGTTTTGCTGCAGTCCGGTGCCACAGACAGAAACAAGAGTGCGGCACGTAAAAAATAACATTTTCTTTACTACAACACAATCATGGAAATAGAACATTTCTATGCACAATGGGATGCATAATCAGAGCAATTGCTCTACTTTATATATAAAGTAAAGAAAAAAAAAATGTTAAATTAGAATTTTTTGCAAAAAAAAATGATTGCAAGAAGTAGACAGAAGACAATTTTTCGTCCAATAATAAAATAAAACAATTCCAGCCGATCACCGGCCAACATCGACCAAACAAACTTGTAAGAATTCTTAAAAGCTGAGACCAATCTTAGTAGTTAATGGAATATATCAACATGAAAGAAGACTCAACACTAAATCCAATCAGAATACAACTATTCATATCAAGAGATTATAGTTTAACATGAAATCCTGTTAAATTAAAATTAAACGCCAATGAAAGAAAATGGCCATGAGTTTTGTTTTCACTTTTTGAGTCTGTTGGCTTAGATTTAGTTTTAAGAAAATAATATTAAGAATACAACAACAGATTTTGCCCTACCCTGTACTTTATTTAACCCACATTTGTGTCAGAAAGTAGGTATGTGTGTGTGTGCGTGTGTGCTGGCATTCGTATTTGACTAAGAAACTAAGATTTGTACAAGAAATTAAATTAACAAAACAGCCAAAAGATATTTTCACGTTAAAAGTTTTCATATAAGAAAATTTTAAAACAAAAAGTCAACTTGTAAATGAATTTTGCCAACTACTTGAAGAGGATTATAAGAAGGGGCAAAAGCAATTTCGTGGCATATTTGTTAACACAATACACAGCCCGTTTGTCTACTTTGAATTTATTTCGACAACTGAAATTATCTACAACTATTTATTTTGCTCTTCAATATTAATTCCAAACGAATCAGTTCTGCAGGTTTTCGAAAAACACGCAGCCGTTTTAAAATTTTCATTCATAAGAAATGATTATATCCCTACACCAATCGGTGCTAAAGCACGTATGAATCTGTTCCAGCGTTCATTTGTATGAAGTCTTCAAAGAAACCAGAGCAAAAGGAAAACTGTTTTTAATATTTACATCAACTGCAGTTTTTACCAAAGAAGTTTGAGAGAAATGGAATCTTAAAAAAAATAAGGTTAAAATAAAAGTTTTTCACTAATGAAAAGAAAAAAAACTTAAATTAAAAGTTAAAAGTTAATAAGGGGAAAAACACAAAGAAAACGGAGGAATGCCAGAAAAAACACACACATTCAGGCGAAACTGGTTCATAAGATTTCCAACATTTTGCTCAAAAGAAAAGTTTGCGAAATCTCTGCCAGAAATTCAATTTATGTACAGAAATCTGCGCTTCCTTGAAACCACAGAAATTACGCCGAGGAGCAGCTTGTGCTGTTGACTGAATTTCTTAAAATAAAAAATTTTACCCATTGGGAGCTGGAGCCCATATTTTTTCATGTGTATTAATGGATGAGCGGAAATATCAGAGAAGAAAAATGTCAGAACAAGGCCAACAAATTAAAGGGAGTCTCCGTCGCACAAGTCAAAAAAGCATTCTAAATATCGCGGAAAACTTTCTAAACAAGCTGGAGGGAAACGCTGACAGTTAAAAGAGCTGAAAATCAATCGAAAGGATATAATTCATGATCACTTTTAAAACTAAACATATTGGAGCCTGTTTCACTGCCTCCAAAGTGGCAGCTCGTTCATAAATTTCCCCCAAAAAAACTATAAGAAACCATTAGATTTCACTACGAGCCAGTTGACAAGAACAATCTTTATTATTCCTCTGCAAATATGTTGCTGCAAGTGCGTGCGAACGTCAACGTTCGAGCTGGCGAAACAGGCTTTTATTGACTGTCTTACACGAAAACGTCTAAAAATTTTGTTTTTTCAATTGTGCAACCAAATGCTACAGTTTGATGATCGTTTTCGTTACAAGTCCAGGAATGCAAAACTAGACCTTTAAAATATTCTGGCGTATACAGAACTCTAATAATTGAAACATTTAAAAAATTTGCCTGTTTTTGAGGGTAACATTTTCGCAGGTATTCGGCCCATTTTAGGCATTTGGTTGTTTTGTCTTGAGATTTGTTTGTGTATTTATTTAAATTTTAGTTCTTAAAGCGTTTAAGTTTCCAAAGGAAAATTTTCTTTTTCGATTTCATTCCGTTGCACTTAAAAACTGCTCAACTTTTCGTGACCTTCAAAACTCTCTGGGAATATTTCATTCACTATTAAAATCTCCATTAAAATAAGGCCTTTTTATAGTCTTTATTTTTTCAGCAGTAATTTTTTTTTTTCAAGCACTTAAATCTGATTCGAAAACAATTTAATTTGAAATTTTTTTTATTCTGATATAATGGACTTCTCATGTTTGTTGGCTGGTTTTTTTTTTGTCTTATTTGAAGAAAAAATATAAATAAATAACTATTAGATTAACTTGTCTGAACTTTACCATAAATATTTCCACCTCTAACACGCACTCTGTGCACAAATTCAAGCGCTCAGACACACACACACACACACACAAATGAATTACAACATTTTACAGATGTTGCAACCAAAACCCATCATCATCATCAAACCAAATTCACTTCTGGTTGGTTGACTTTGCTCAACTTGTTACCAAAGATGTGCATTTAAAGTTTTCTTTCCATTTTTATTTTTTTTGTTTTATTTAGTTTTTTTTTTTTGCTTTCTTTTTGCTCAACGATAGAGAACTGTTTTCATTTTCATACTTTTTCATTTCATAAATTTATCTTTTTTATATTTTTCATCAAGCAAAACCTCGGTTGAGCAAAACACAAAAAAAAAAAGAAAACAAAAAACAAAAAACCAAGAAAACAGCAACACATTTAAAACCCACGTAGAATGAAAAAAAGAAACTCAAAACTTCAAGGATTGTAAACATGCAACTGAGCGTAAAATCAAGTTCACTATGAAAGCGAAGAAAAAAGTTAAGAAAATATTATATGAAACGATATTACGAGTATTTGTATCACAAAATTATATTCAAGTTTGTATGACGGTGTTGTTTGATACAGCAGAACAGAAAGGAAAAAAAAATTAATGGGGGAGAAGACGACAAAACGAAAAGAAAATGTCTGTTATGGAGAGGGAAAACTTAAATGTAATAAGAATATTGTTCAGCAGCAGCAACAGCTTAAGTTTGCAATGCTGCAATTGAGGAGGCTGAAGCCGTCCACGTTACCGTTTGTTAACTTGAATTGAATGAATAAATATGAACTTATTAAGTTTTTGATGACATTAAACAGTTATTAGTCCTGCAGGCGAATGGCAGCAAAGAGTTGACAAGAAGGAGTTGCTTTCAATTTGAGTTTTTTATACATATTTTTGTTTTAATGGAAAATCATTAGTTTAAAAAAAAAAACTCTACGGACAAATAGCAATTAGAGAATTACGAGCTTAAGAAAAGTTACTGAACAAAGCGAAATGCACAAGGCAATGAAATCTAATAGGATATATCGATGCCTCAATATAGAAAGGCCCTAAGCAACGTTTTCCCAACTGTTCAGGCGAACAGTAGTAGCGACTGCTTATAATTTTGTTACTTTTAGTCGGACCACGTCAATTTTTTTTTACCAATTAGTGTTGGAAGATCATCTTTCGAAATTTACAAAAAAAGTCGAACTAGAATCGGGCCTTTCTATATTAAGATAACGATATATATATATATATATATATATATATATATATATATATATTGTAGCTTTTAAATTGTGCAGATGATAACAAACTTTCGTAAGATTTATTTCATTACTGGTAGTCACACTTAGCAGTAAATGCCCTTGTAAACCTTATTAAGAAGGTAAAAGGGAGTGGAAGCTGTAGCTATAGTATTTTCAGCTCTTGTTTACTATGCCGTGGTTAAAGTACAACTCAAGCTATAGCTGTAGTAAATATCAGAAACAGAGAAAACGTTAAAAACTGTTTAGCCAAAGATGAACAACAGGGCACAAATATTTTTACTATTATAAAAAAAAAAAATGCACAAAAAGTTATTCGCGTTTTGTTGGGCCAAAAACCTACTCCCTGCAGCAGAGTTCTAAAACTAAGCCAGAGGGTGATGACAAACGCTAGTATTAGGCTTAATTTTTTTTTTTTTTAAGTCTATAACACTTTGCCGCTTCTTAACTCCGAAAATATATGCTGTGGAGGATTTTGATATTGAACTTTTCTTTTCCTTAAGAAAAAACGAAATATGTAATTGTGTGTTTTCTAGCTGTCTATATGGTGAAGTTTCTATATATTCTGATTTTTAAATTGTGTAGCTTTCAAGCAGTTAAATTTACTCAGTGCTCTTCTTTCCCTTTCACTTCCTTTTTAACAGTATCCAGGTGCACCCAAGCACCCGATTGGAGCTGGTGCCAAAGTCACAAGGTACGTCATTGACCAATTACATACTCGTAGAGTTGTGTAATTATTAGAATCAGATCAGAGATAGAACAAAATTCACAAGCATGAGAAGCTTCCGACCGTCTTCTTAAAGCTTCGAGTGTTAGAATATTTCAAACGAATATTTCTAATAGGGATATATATTTTTTTTTAATTTTACTTTAATAGCAGATATCAACCACTTCATAGCAGCAAAAGGAATAAAACTTCTGAATTTAAATCATAAGTTTTTACTTTTATCTCGTTTTATTTCTCCATTAGAGTCGCACTGTAATTTTCCTAGAATTATCACTTTTTCCGAACGATTTGTTTTCTTCTCGAACTCAGCAAAATGAGAAGTAATTTTCTTTTAAACATTTAAGTATTTTAAATTTATAGAAATACAATATCAGCGTAGTATGTATGTATGTATGTGCTCTTTCCTGGTCCTTTCTTGCCAACTTATGGCAGCAATAATTCTTTGTGAATATTTTTTTTTTATGTAACTTTGGCTTTTTGTTCGAAATGTGACAGGCCTATTATGACCGTATGCTGCCCGTGCACTCATTCATCTCTGATGGTCTTTTGTTGGAAACGAAATTTTTATCTTCTTTTTCCGTATAAATTGGTTTGTCTTCAAAATAGTAACGTTATGTTTGTTACTGCCGAAGTCGTATGCAGGCCGACACAGTGTAACGAGTAAAAAAAAATTTTTTCCCTAAACAAATTTCCATATTTTGAACTTTATTAAAAATTTAAAAAATTTATATTGATGGGCCATCTTGTATTGATCAGTTTAAAGGTCTCTTTCAATCGAATAATTGTTTGCCGCCTCCAAACACTGTGCCAAAAACTACTAGACATTAAGCACATATTTTTTTTTTATCTTTTATTTGATATTCAGAAAATATGTTAAAGCATTGAAGAGGAATGAAATGTAAAAGCAAAAAAAAAAGAAAAATCTTCAAAATGTGTTAGAAAACCAACAGCCTTTAGGATGCGAAGGGATTTTCTTTCCTTTCTGGTGTTTGTTGTTGGCGCAATAATTCGTTTTCAAAGAATGCGTAGAAAAACTTTCGCTGCCATAAGTTTTTCCCCAGCACTTGTCTTTTATTTCAGTTCGCTTGCAACATTCAAGCAGATTATAAAATTTATGTACGTATTTTATGCCAGAGACAATGACTGGACCTTAATAACGATTATGAAAATAAAACATACAAAAATAAAATTAAAAAAAAACAGTTTTTTTGCCACATTCAGCAGCAAGGAGTTTCATTCAAACTGGTCTTAATTTTAAAGAGGATTATGGCTTTTTTTCTATTGAGGTTGTTTATTAAATTTAAGCAGATAAAAAAAATTTATTAAGTATAAATTAAGGTCAGCAAAAAGATTATTTTATTGGTTGAAAAGATTGAAAAAATAATCTTCTAGGAAGTAATAGATAAAGTTCAAGCTTTTATTTAATGAATATGAAGTTTTGAGTTTGACAAGTCATCGAGGGTGCTTTTTTTTGTAAAGCGCTGCTGCCAAGAAGCTTAAAGGCTACTGACAAGTTGGCAGGTAAATGGCATCGCTTTGGAAGGCGATGCTTAAAGCTTTAGCACCAGCTTCTCAAATCTGGTCTTACTGGTACTGGAAGCCTTTCGTTAGTGGTTATAGTACCACAACGGTAAAGTGTTTGCATTATAAGTACTCCGAAATTGTTTGCTATTCCATAATAAAAATGGCGGCATTTTGGGATAGAGTATTTTTGGTTGGCGGTGACGAGCGCAGTAATAGTTACCAGTTGGTATGCATTTTTGTGACAACAACTGTCTTGGGGTCTAAATTTGATACCTGCAATCTGTTTGCAGCAAAACACAACCAAAGAATCGAATCTATTTAGCCGATAAGTGATCTAAGTCAACCGTCTGCTGCTGGAGGTGCACTGGAAACCCACTACAAAATGTGGACTGCGCAAGACAAAAAAAAAAAAAAAATTAATGGACCTCAAACCGGTTACGCCCTAATCTGACAGTGGACCAACTCCACAGGAGGGAACAGGACGACGAAAGAGAAAACCTCATACTTTCAATAAGTAGTGGACAGTTAAAACCAGAAAAAAATTGTAGTCCAACAAGACAACTTTTCCAACTTTACGCCATCAATTGATTTAATATATTTAGTTCGCACTGTGGCGCGTCCACTGTTTTTAGAATAACCTCCGTTTGCTGAAGCCCATAAAAATTTACTAAAACTGATGATCAGTAAAAATTAATTTTCACTGTAATTCTACTAATATTTATTTATATCCCTCCCAATGCCGGCTACAGTCAAACAAACGCGCAGAACATGTGCGGGTGTGTCATTCTTTTTACGCTCATTTATCCTTGTTAAGAGTTTCTTTTCTTACTTCAATATCATTTATTTTTATTGTGTTTTTACTTGCGAAAAGCAAAGCAAAATAGGGCAACGCACAACAACAAACAGCACAGAAACATAAAAATAGCATTTATTTTTATTTAATTCACATGCAACAGAAGAAAATATATATGAGCAAAATTACTTAACATCGTTGCAGAACATGTGTAAGTAAGTTTGTGGGGAAAGGGAGGTGGGGGGTGGGGGGAGTTGTATAAAGGTTTTCTTCAAGTTGTTTTTATTTTGTTTTTATGTGTAAGAAATTAGTAAGATGGCACTTAATGAGAATGGAATGTTTGTTGGGATGTCAGATCAGAGAGGGGAGGATGCGTTTGGAAGTTTCCCGCCGGCCGGCTTCTATTTCGGCGGATCATATTCGAAGTGGATACATATTTCTAAGAAGGGAACTTTGTTTTTTTTTTATATCAATATAAGAGCTGATTGAACGACTTTATATCAAAAGAAATGAAATTTTCTCAATTTAAATCAACATATTTTAACGTTAATTTAGATACTGTTTATTGCTGTCTCTGGGTGACCTTATTTCAAAGGCCGTCATCTTGGTCGCCTTTGTAACGCTGTTACTAAAGTCGTTGGCGACAGGAATTGAAGGTTGCTGGCAGCTCATATCTATTGACTTGGACCCATAAGTTTTGATTAAAACTAGATCATTTTTGGCAACATTTGGAACATTTTTTGTAATGTGTATGCCGGAATGTTATGAGCTGCGCAAAAAACCAGTTTAAAATTTAATTAAATCTATGGCTTTCCAAATGGACCGGCAATTGCATAGAAAATTTATTTAGTTTAAGGCTTGATGAGCGATTAAATACATGGATTGGAACATATTGGGAAAAGCAAAATCATTGAATCTTGCGCCACTTATTAATAAATATATGAACGCCAGGAAACTAATTGGTATGGAACAACTCAAATCATGTAAATTCTACAATGTGTGCATGTCACCGCATATCGTAAATAGATGAATCACGTGGCAGAAGTGAAGGTAAAAAAATTCCATAAGTTTTATATTGCGCCATATTTAAGTGCTGGTAAATATTATGCCGTTCAACGGGTGACACCAGTTAACCAAATCGTCCGGTCGAAGTGAAACGTGTACACTGCTAAACAGCAGCTCCGTTTTCAGCACTTGCCACGAGCCAATCAGCCGGATAATCAGCACAAGATTCTATATTTATGTGACAGATTTGGTCAGCTGCTGCGTAACTCTACGATTAGTCCATGACTTTTATCAGTTGGCGCTGAGAAAAAGTTGCGTCATCTGAACGACCCCTCAATAATGACATTGACAAATAGTCTTTTAAAGCTTCTTTTATGTTCTGCCAACAATAACACAAAATATATGAATATATTAAAACAAAGAGCAAAAAAAAAGCAGAAATTCTTTTTCAAACAACAACAAGAAAAAACATTTATATAAGTATTTAAAAGGTTAACAAACAGATACAGTTTCGACATTTATTTGCTGCAATCTATTTGCAAATGTAAATATTTTTGAAACAAATCTCACCTGTACTGGCAGTTTTTCCTAAAAGACCTGCTTCGAAAAGTGTTGCATGTGGAAAAGGATAAATTTTTAAATTGAAACAAAAGAAACAAAATAATATTTTTATTATATTATTATGGTCATATGGAATCAAAAAAAAAAAAAAATGCTTAAAATTTAGTTAAAACTATCAGGCAAAAATAAAATATGGCAAAAAGGGCAACTTTAATAATATAATCAGAAATAGACGTTAAAGTTAAAGTTAAAGATATATCGGAGTAAATCATTGTACTAGACATACAAATATTTTCTGAAATCCAAAATGGTTTTGAATTTGAAGACAAGAAAAAGACAGAAAAGAAAAGGATGTCCGCAACTCATTTCCAATAGGGGAATCTTTAAATTATTGAGGCTTCGCACCTGAAAACTAAAGAGCGTCTAGAAGGAAGAGGAAGAAGTCTTGAGGTTTCTTCAGTTTCAGGACTCTTTTGCATTTGAAAGTTTTTCGTATTGTCGAGAACATTTTAAGATTAAGAAGTCGTCCTTTCTTATTTTCTATAAAATTTAAGAAATCACATCTTGAATTGCCCCAGTTTTCTGTGGTGGTGCTAATATTTAAGGGTAACTGATTTCTAGTTGGACCCGGTTTGAAATGAAATGACGCGAGAATCGCACATGCAACTCCAGCAGCGAAATCCAAAGAGTCTGGCACAACACAACAGTCCGCTGTGGAATTAAACTTTTACATATATACAGACTGAGGACAGATAACTAATCTTTCTTCCTGCTCCTGTCTGACAGCAGTTTGGGTTTCTTGTTCTCCGTACTCTAAGAGAGGCAACGGAAGTGCCAAGGATTTTAATGTTTGATAACAGAATGTTGGGGCGGTTGTTGCGTGCCCCATATTATCCATATTATCCTTCTCAAAGGATAAAAGTGACCTGATCCAATAATTTAGTTTAAGCGATTGAGTGACTTGTTCGCCCGTCAACTTTCAAAATATGCAAAAGCCTAAAAATTAAATCAGTACAATTCAACAGTTCAAATATTTAATTTAAAAGCGTTAATTGATAACAAATGCCTGCATGTATGTTTAAGAAATGAGATATGATTTTAATTAAATGATTCAAATTAATACAATCATGTACATTTAAATCAACATTAACAAGAAGCCTGTGTAAATGTATTTCTGTCTCGCTCCTGCTCTGGTATTATAGCGCATTTTGAATATGTTGTATATGAGCGATTCTCGTTTTAAAATTTCGAGGACAGTTTACTTTATCCATGACTTTGCCGTTCTTTAAATCACAAAAAATAATTTAAAAATATTTGTAAACATTTCAAGAAAATGCAATTTTCAAACAAAATATCAATATTTATCCAGACAACAGCAACAGCAATTGCATGTGATTAATTAAAGAAATCGGAACAAAGATCAGCCTTAAACCCAAGTTGCGAATGACAAAAAGACAGCAGCTGAGCTTATCAAAGACTCACCAGTGCCCCTGTAAAGCTTTTCAAATACACACACGTGGCAAATTTTCAAAGTTTGGGGTCTGGCCAGTTTAATGCGTCCACAAATTAATATTTTATCTTTTATTATAAATGAAATACGAAATAAGTCTGGCAGATTCAAATATTAAAAATTTTGTTTTTGAACTCAGCACCTTCAGTATTTATTGGTTTCTGCATGAAATAATTCTATTGTAGGTAAAGCCTGAAATGAGAATCCCCCATATAAAGACTTTTGTGAGCTGAATGATTATAAATAAAAACGAGAGGTAGAAAAACACAACAGAATGTTTTGTGGTCGGCGAGAGATTACAATTATTGTATTTACAATATCCGGCAATCAACAGTAAATGTATGATGATGCCTGGTCATGTCTGCCTGTATCCTTTAGCAAGGACATTTTAATTTACCTTCGGAAATGTGCACCAATGTGCGAGCGAGCGAGAGCAAGAGAAGGTTGTGTAATTTTCCTTACACATTTTCCGAACATTGCAAAATCGGATTAAAAACTTAATACCTGCTTATTATAACAACATTATAAAGGGGACAATAAATTATTAAATGCATTGTTTTTCGTTTGTCAAGGATTAACTTTTCGCTCAAGTGTAATAATTGACATGTGGCCGAAAGTTTGTACTCAACGCACAATCGTTTTGCAGCAAGAAGGCTTAAAAAAGCCACCCCCTCCCCTTCGCCCGCCCCCCCCTTGGGCAAATGATTGCTTTGAATATAAAAACTAATATCTTTTCAAACTGAGAATCTCTCGTTGGATGTTCATTTAGTGGAGCAAAATAAAAAGGACTTAAAGAACTGGCAACTTACACAATAAGGCGGCTGTATTTGTCAATTGGGCACTGCCCGGATTAGTGGCAGCATTTGTCAAAGAGGATTGAGTCATGGCTGCCAGAGCAGCCAGATTTTGTACAGTCATGGGAGGTAGTAGACCAGCGGCTGCAGCGGCGGCTGTAGCAGCTGCAGTATCTGCAGTACTTGTTTGTGCACCCAAGCCTTCAAAGAAAAGAATAGCAAAAAATGTGTAAATAAATGCTTAAACATAAAAAACAAAAGAAACACATTAAATCAGAGGCCATAAATCTCAGTCACTGCGAAAAAGGAGAAGTAAACCAAAGTATTCGGCTTGAGTATTTTTTCCGAAACATCTTTGCCATAAATCATTTGCTCTGCCTTTTGGCGGGGTTTAATTCCCCTTTTCTTTAACAGTAGCTGGGCGCAAACAAATCAAAATTCTACTAACCAATACCTTGCAATAGTTGCTGTTGTAGACCAACTGCCTGCAATTGTTGCAACAACTGCAATGATGCTGGTGTTATGGCATCTGCACCCAGAACGGGACTCGCCTGCTGGGGTGGGTTGGCCAGCATGGGCGTCGTAACCGCTGTTGCTGTCTGACCCAAAGGTATATTTACATTTGTCGCCAAATTCCATAGATTTGCTTGCATTTGTTGGATTTTCTTCTGCTCCTTTTCTTTTTGGGTATCAGCGAATTTCACCACCAACGGCGAAGTGCAGCCTTCCATAATTTTATTTTGATTTAAAGTCTGCAAAAAAGGGGCCAAAAAAAATAGAAAAAAGATGAAAAAAAAACTCTGCGGAAAAAAAATAACTTCATGAATACGAAATTTAGTTTCACAAAATTCCTCGTTAAGTTGGTGCGGTTTCTTAGTTGTTATGGATGGTGTTTGTTGGCCAGGCACAAAAAAAAAAACATAGAAAACAAAAAGTGTAGTGTGTTTTTAGGCAATAAATTTTAGGTTTGTTTTTTAGTTTCGTTTTCTTTTCGCTTTTGCAATGGCAAAAATGTTTGTAAATAAAGGCAGCAACTTTGCCACAGTTAACAGTTTTGCGGAATGCAATTTCGGATGAAAGAAGTTGTTTCCTTTCCTCTTTTTTGCAAAAATACTTGTGATGGTTCTGTTATTTAAATTTCTTTTAATGTCCTGCATATTTTCAATTTACCACTTTTATCGCTGATATCGCTGCGTGTTTTGTGGCGAACGTCACAAATGCACACCCTTTACTCTGACCGTTTTGATCACGCAAAACCGTACACTCTTCAATTGCGCCGTGCACTTCAAACAATTTTCTAACGTCGTTCTCGTTCAGTTTTTTGTTTAGCATGCCAACAAAAAGCTTGCGTTCTGTAAATACAAATCAAAGTAAATACTCGGTTAGAATGTTCTTGAATTTGTTGCAGTAGAGTTGTTTGCTCATAATTTGGCCAGGATTTATTAAGTTGCGGGAGTTTGTTTAAAAAGTCACAACGTCAAGCCAGAACTTTCAATAAAACTAAATGATGAAATTTTATTCTTAAGACTTTGCCAGCTTTTTAAAATCACGTAATAACTTTTTCGACTCGACAGAACAAGTTTCCAGCAACGAATGATTCGTTGGGCAACTCGCAGTAATCGAATGCAGTTAAAATCAAGCATGAAAAATAATTCATATACATATACAAAAATTTCTTTAAATTAACTACATTCGTACAAAAAATTATTCGAATAAAAATGCGATTATGAAATAAAATTATTCGAATAAAATTAAAAAAAAAATTTTTTTATCAATTCTTTCAATGATGTTAACGAACATATATAGAAAATAAATTACATTTTTAAAACATTTATTCAAATAACTTTTTAATAAAGAAATAAATTTTCCAAAATTCATTCGAATAAATATACGATTACGAAATAAAATTATGGGAATAAAACTCAAATAATACTTTAAAAGATTTTTTTATAAATATTCGAATAGTTTCATAAAATAATCTAAATTTTTCAAACATTTATTCACATAACTTGCGATTATATATTCGAATAAATGTTTCAAAAAATATTCGACAAATATTCGACAACATGTCGCAAAATTAGTCGCAGAAAATTATATTGTACTGTTTTGTTTTTTTTTTTGTTGTAAAACATAATTTTAAATTTGATGGAACCGAGAGGTTCAAGTATTATTTTTATTAAGTAAAAATATTTAATAATAATTTACTCTGCCTGACATTTAGTTTTGAATAATTATCTTTTGTTTTTAGTCCAATAATGTTTTGAAAAATATTCGTATGAATGAAACTGTTATGCGACTCAAAATTAGCCACATCGCACTACTAAAATAATCCGAATAAACTTTTAAAGTCTTTTCATATTTGTTAAATAATTATCGAATGAATATTCGAAAAAGTTGCTCAAGAAGACTGACTATTCAATGTAATTATTTTTGTAAAAAGTTTCGATATAAAATTGTTTCAGCCAAATATTTGTTTAGATTTTGTTTTTTTTAGAAACAATTACAGACAACAATTAATGAAAAATATGGATTATGTTGATCCGATTACTTTTTTTTTTACCACACCATTGGAAATGTTAAGCAATTTGCCCAAAGCTATTTTTCTTTTCAGAAAATATATAACAAAAAGAAACTCTGAAGTCTTTACTAAATTTGTTGGTTATCAAATTGCGAATATTTAAATCCAAGCAGTTTAAGTTTTCCCAACTTATTGTTTCCAATTGCCAACGACTTTAATCATGTTCGCAGCAACAAACATAAAATCCAACAAATATCTCTTAAGAAACAAAAAAAAAAAAATCTTAACAGCTTCAAAATGAAAATCTCAAACGGGAGAAAAAAAGCGAAAAACATTTATTATTAAATTTAATTCAGTAATGCTGGATAATTTTGCGAAAATTTACGTAACAAACGCAGAGCAGCAAGTGAGAGCACAGCAGGAGAAAAAGTATATTTAAATTTTTATGTTAAGCCCCCATAAAGTATTTATAAAAATTTTTATGCACAACTTCAAGCATTTTAAACATTGACTTTGCAAGTGGAAATTTGTGAAAGCATTTGTTGGAACATTTCTAAATGTTGCCACGTTGACCAAAGACACACAATCGGCGACAAAATCGCTACGGCTGTTGAACAGCTTTCTTATTGGCACTATGAAAGGGAAAATGATCAAACTCCATCTCCAAGTGGCGGCATTCCATTCCAGTTTATTGTCTTATGAGTTGCAGGGAGAGGAAAATGGGGCTGCTATTTTTGATGGACATTTCAGGCAGTTAAGAAGCCTTCCAAATTATCTCTACTCTTGTTTCGCTTATGAAAGAGAATTGTTTTTTCTTTTGTTTTTCCTTTCACATATAAAAAGTGATGCACGCCATGTTTTTGTTCCAGATTTTCCGAACAAATGGCCTGTTGTCAGCAGGTAGATAATAGAAGTCAAAGCAATGATTTCGAGAGGGAAAAATCGCCCATTAATCAAATGAAGGATTGGATAGAGTTGTTTAAGGACAGGCCTTTGAAGTGGAGCAACTAATGGCCGGCGGGCGACTGGGTTGATGTTAAGCCATATCACCATTCATTTATATGTACAATAAAAAACCTTGTTATAATGGAAATCAATCAAAACAGGACTAGCAGTTTATTACTTTAGATTCATACATACATATATTTTGCGTTTATACTTTATTTTTGAAATCCGCAAAACCTCCAAACGTTTCCCTTAACCTTTATGATATAAAGAATATATTTGCAGGCAGGTGGTCGATTGGGTTATGTGCAAAAATGTATGTATTCCAAGTTAATACTTGTGTGTGTATAAGCGTAGATGTTTATGCAGCACTTTCAGTTTACTGGCCAGCAGTTGCATTAAAAGCCATGTTTTTCCTTATTTTTAGTTTTTTGAATTTTATTAAAAAATAATACTGCAAAAAAAAAAGCAGAAAATATTTTAATTTTCACGCCAACTCAAAGAGTCGAAGTAAAATCAACAATTACTTGCACACAATATGCAAAAATAAATATCATTAATTCCCCTCCATATTTCTGCACTATTCCAAAACCAGGGACCGTAATGATGGCCACCTTTCAGGCGAAGTTTGAAACGAACATTTTTAGCATATTTTTTTTATTTTGCCGTCTTTTCTTAAACTTAATTTGGCAACTTAAATATATAAATTACAAGATTTAATATGGCAGCACGGATTTAGTGAGAAGAAGCCAGCAAAAGTTTCTGTGGCGTCTGGCTCCCGGTTCATCTTGAATTAAAATGCATTTTTAAATACATGTTTAAATACTTTTCAGAAAAATTGTGTTGCACTGAAGGAAGAAGAAATGAAACGCGTCTGACAGAGGAAAGGATTTGAACGCTGAACGCCAGAAGAGCGAAAACTCAGGTCAAAGTGAAGAACAAAAAAAAAGAATTTCTTTTTTTTTTTGGATTGAAAACGCTTTAAAATTAGAAATATGTACGTTTTGTAACACTTTAGATGCAGTTGCTGCTGCACTGTGTCATTCCCCAGATATGCAGACAAATATACTCGTTCATTTACGGTCCCTGCTTTCAACAGCGACTCTGTGGAAAATTTGTAACCTTGAGCGAGTATTTTTATTCTTTTATCTTTCCTCATTCTATATTTACCATTGTAATATTTTAATCTTAAAATAAGCTAAATGTGAGTTTTATTACATTAATTTATAAATATTGTTCTTCTTCATCTTTTCATATCGAGCAACAAGGCAGCTCTGTCCGCTTCTGTTCATTATTGCTGCCGCTACCGCCGCTCGAATGTTTATTTTTCTTTGCACTTTTTCACACGGTTTCATCGAACGCTTAAGGGCAGTTTATTTTTAAAGAAAAGAATAAACTGCCACAGAAAAAATTAAAATAATAAAAAAGAAAAACAAATAAAATCACTACTAATGTTCACACAACATTCACAGCTCCTTGGGCTTTGTTCTAGAATTCAATGCTTATTTTTCATACATATATAAAAAATTCAGTGCTTTTATTTTCATCTCTTTGTTTGTTTTTTTTTTGTTGTTTTTTGTTGCTTTTGCTTTTTAATTGAATTTTAACCTTAATTGCTAAGACACAATTGTGTGAAACTCGCAGCAGAACTTGGTGGAAGCCAGCAAAAACCGTAAAATAAGTCATGCATTTAAGAGCAAGTTAATGAACACACACACACACTCGCACACACGCACTTGATGTTAAAATGCATAAAAACGTGCAGCAGCTAAAACTTAAAATACGAATGCCACTGTGAAGGTCTCTGCTTGGAAAACTTTAAGCGAAAAAAGTGCATTTATTATTAATTCATTTACGGTTTTTTGTTTTCTCTTCTGCAAATTTAGATCGACAAGAACAAAGAAGCTGTTTTTGAAAAAACCTGGAAACTTTCTGCGCACAAAATGTCATGATTTTTGATCGTGTTTTGTTCACGTTATTCCCGAAAATGTCACAGCCGGAGTTGGAGCGTCTGGCGTTGGTCTGACTGTCAAAAATTGTCATGTACATCAACGCCATGTGATTTGATTTTGACAGCGCGCTAGCAGGTGAAGTTGGCTGCAAGAATCCGCGTTTGTTTTAAACGTAATAACATTTTGTAAAGTGAAGTTGGCTGTAAGAACCCGAATTTGTTTTAAACGTAATAACATTTTATAAAGTGAAGTTGGCTGCAAGAACCCGAATTTGTTTTAAACGTAATAACATTTTGTAAAGTGAAGTTGGCTGCAAGAACCCCAATTTGTTTTAAACGTAATAACATTTTATAAAGTGAAGTTGGCTGCAAGAACCCGAATTTGTTTTAAACGTAATACCATTTTATAAAGTGAAGTTGGCTGCAAGAACCCGTATTTGTTTTAAACGTAATAACATTTTGTAAAGTGAAGTTGGCTGTACAACAATTTTCTTAAAAATACCTCAATTTTTGTTTTATAACGAGTAATCACTTGTGTCTTTGCTACTCTCTTTTGTTGATCAATTGTCATGGCTTTTGCAAACGCGTTGGCGGCTTCTTCTAATTCGATATGAAGGCTAACACTAAGCGTCCGACTACATACCATCTTAACTCCGGCATATATTTTTTCCCACAAACTAAACTATTAGATGCGAATTGGGGCCAGGAATTGAATTGAATGTATGGTTGTATAACTGTATTAAATCATTATTGTTCAACGAAACGTTGAACGAATTTTCGCACTGTAACTTTTCAATTATTGTACTTGCATTTGATTGTCAGCTCAAATAATTATTATTGTCAAGGTAATATGTACATACATACATATTTATGTATGAGCAGATGTACGTTTTTGCATTGCACGTTCAAGTTTAATATTTCAACTTCATACATGACTTAAGTTTCACTTGTCAAGTGCATTATTTTGCCATGCATCTGTGGAATTTCGAAAATAAATCTTCATTAGAAAAAAGTCATATGCAAAAAGTTAATTGTTAAAAAAAAGCATTGAAGAAAATCCATTGAACGGGTTGCGCAGCAAAACAACGAGTAATTCACAATGAATTTTGTACAAAACTTTGCAAAATAAAAGATTTTTAATATAAAACCATATTTTTTCACAACTTATATATAAACTTAGGGCCTGTTTCAGCATGTCGAACCTTATCGTTCGTCAGCATTCTTAGCCATTGAGTTATTTAACTTAATTGCAGGGAAACAAGGTGGAAATGTGAGGGAACTTAATAAAATAAAATGCATAAATATTGTCCATATTATATTATTTTGGCCTTAAAAATTCTGGGCGATCATAAAACAAACTTTCCTCAATATTAATTTTATTAGACCCAAAATACTTCATTCAACGAACAAACTTATTGCCAGTAATAAATATGCCAAAAATTTATTTACATGATGACATCGAACAATTTTTAATGATGCTGAACTAATGCGCTGTCAAAGCTCTGCCATAGAATTCATTGACCCAATAACAAAATATAATTCCAAATCTATACAACAGTTAATATAAATTTCATTTAAAATATTATAGAAAATTTTTCTTCATTACTTTTCAGCACAGAAAAACGTATGTATGTGTTTTTTTTTTTTAATTTCACTGCATTTCCTTTTGCCTGCAGTAACACCGCCACACACACACACGCGTTCGCAGCTACTATCCTGTCTCAGGCACTCACTCTGGCCCCCCAATGTTTTTATCTGTGTGTGTATGTGTGTATGTGTATGTGTGTGTGTGTGTGTGTGTGCACGAGCATGAAGACGCGTATTGAACGTTTATTTTAAATTCATGTGACGTTGCAAAAATTTGATTAGATTTTATTATTGTATCGTCAAGAAGTCAAAAGTACAGCCAGACCTTAAATATACCCAATTAACCATATAGCCCAAATACCCAAGAATGCATATCAACAATGTTAAAAGTTCTCTATTGGAAATTATAAAAATATAAAAGCAAAACACAAATAATTTTTTCTAATAAATATTATTGTTGGCAAAACAAAAAAAATTTTCAAAAAAAAAAAAATTAATCATGATTTCATTTATTTCAAATATATATTATATTACGTTGCTATCGAGAATGGGATTTGCTTCGCCGTTTGCTTCATGCAAAAATTTATGTTACACTCAACTCGCCAGCGACTCGCGTTGACTGTTAATTTTGTGTCGTGCAGGCAGAAACGTATCCTTTGCTAAGTGGGTAGTATTGCACGTAGATTCAAATGTATGTATTTAGGAATTTTGCTGTACAAAGAAATGCATGTAAACCGCACATATTTTGCAATACCCAGTTTAATTAAACCGAAGGAAAGTTTAAGGTGTTGAGCAAGAATTAGCGAAAGCAGACACTTAAAATAATGTCTAAAAAGTTTTTTTTTATTAAAACAAAAAACGTTGAGAATTTATTTATTCAATCTGTAAGAATAAGTTTTTTGATCGTGAGACTGGTTTTTTATATTAAAATATGGGTATCGGAATTACCTCAAGTATGATGGCTTTGTCAGTCATGTTTGATTGCTATATTTCACCATCATGTTTGTTGAAATAGTTATTTAGCTATTGCTTAGCATTAAAAAATGTTAAAACTTTTAATATAATTTCTTTTCTAAAACATTTCTACTTTAAATTGTTCAGTGATATTAAATGTTCGAAGTCGGTAGCCTCTTTTCCCAGCAGACGCCAGGACTTCATTACAGCGCCCTCACAATTTTGTTTCTCTCTTCATCTTAAATATTAAAGCACATTATCTATATAGAAATCATTCTTTTCCAACTCTGGCTTCCCAGACGAATTAATAAACAACAAGCGCATAAAATTCCCTGTTCAATTTGCTTGTATATTTTATATGGCGCGCAAAAAAAAAAGAAAATCTGAACTAAATTCAAGCACGCGACCTTTGCAAAATAATCGAAGCACACACACCCGCCACTGTGTAGCATGCAACAAAACACAAGGCCCAACACAAATTTCAGACACCTTAACAAAACTTTAGCTTGAGAATTTTACGGTCATGAGAGTCACTTACATACATATATAATTATATGGAAATAAAATTTCCAACATACCGAGAACTGCCGGCGGAAAACCATCATGAAGTTCAAAAATTTTTCAAGAGAAGATTTAAGTCTTATCAGCCCATTAAGAGAACTGAAATCTTGGCATTAGCAAGCGCCTGCTTTAGCATATTTAGACAAACTTCCAAATCAAATCGGCCTGCTGGAAGAAGGTTCATGACACTAAAAGAAACTTGACTAAATTGGCGTTCTTTTTAGCCTTCTTGTCCTGCAAGTTTTTGCCATATATCAGATAAGCTGCTTTCAATAGTTCAAATGGAGCTTGGAAATAATTTTCAAAGCAATTTATTTTTATTACAATAAACTTGATTTAGAAAATTTTATTATTTTAACTTGTTTTGCGTCACATATCAGCTGATGCTTTAATTATACCGTTCGCCGCGAATAGCGTCCTTCAAATCATAAAACTATTGCGCGGTTTAACATGTGTAGAAAATGGCATGCATGCATAGACATGTTATAACATAAAAATACAAGTGAAAAAAGAAATCCACTAAAGAAAAGAACAAAAAATAAACGGGAAATTTTTATTGAAAATTGTTAAATGCAACCGACGGGTGCAACCAGGCATATTTGTGACATAAATATTACAGTGTTGTGCACTTGCATGAACCTCGTACATTCATCCATACATAAATACATACATACATACATACATACATACATACATACATACGTACATACATACATACATACATACATACATACATACATACATACATACATACATACATACATACATACAAATGTATGTGTTTACTGCCACTGCAGTTGCTTTAGTTCCATACAATAGTGTGGCAGGTTCAAAATTATTTAAGCCAACCCAGCAAACACAGAAGAAAGTCTTCTTACAAATAATAGTTTCTGTTTTGATTAAAAAAAACAAACTTGAAAAACATTTTCAGCTAAATGTGGAAAATTATTTCCCAAATTGCTCTTAAGGATAATTCTCAATTGCTTTTCAAATGTGGGCCATGAATGTCAGTTTGACATCAAGTGTTAAAAGGAAGTGTTTCAGACGTTTGGGAATAGTCTTGTGATATAAAGTGATTAGCTGGGTAAACATGGACCAACTTGCACACATACACACACACGCACGCACACACACGCACACACACTCACACGTTGGCTATTCACTTGTTTATTTTCATGTTTTAAAGCATTCGATTTAAATTCCTTTAGTTTCTAAGAAACATTTTTGATATTTATATTCGCTGTTATTTAAAGCAAAATAAGTCTTATTCAAGACCATAAATCCCTATTTAACTGGCGAACATTTCAAAATTGTTGTTCAAGACACTGGGCGAACTGGTGGACGGCTCTGCACTGCGCCAATTCTTATACAGGGAAATGCTGGATCACAGTCCCAACCTCTTGCTAATAAGTGGCAGTATGTCCTTAAGGCCTTCATCGCTGCCAAAATCTAAATCTCAGCTAGAAAAATGTCCTTAAGGTTTTCATCAAGGCGTCGCAGCACGTTGCCAAAGAGTTTCTCTTTAATTCAGACAATCTATTTATTAGTTAGTTTTTATTTTAATGTCCCACAATGTTCTTCCATTCTATTAATATGTCCCTAGAATTTGTGTTTCGTTCGAATTCAATATATTAAATTTTAAATATGTTTCCAGTGACACAGTTGTTACCTTCAACCAATTTTCTGAAAATCCACAGTCAAATATCTGGCTAATTATCGTGAAATTATCCTTTTCTTTATTGACGCAATAGTAGTAACAGTAATAGTTCCCATTCCACAAACTATTTTCAATGGTCATTAAAAGTTTTTTATTAACTTAAAGTGTCGTTGAATGAAATTCCTAAAACTACTTCATTGCCCAGCTGCTGTTTCTTTAAAGCAAAAACGAAAAATCTCATCCTGTTCGGTGCGAGCAGAACGTTTAAAGTGTTGCTCGTATTATACGAGTACATTTTTTATTCGCCTTTGGGGCTCATTAATTTAAGTCTACCATTAAGCTAGAATTAAAAAATCATTTATTTCTATTGACCTCAAATACTTGAATGGCAATTTACATTTTTCTTTTGTTTTTTTTTCTTTTTTTTTTGTTCTGCTTTCTGTACACCTGCACACCCACATAGAAGCATTTTTATACACCTTTTTGGCCATAAAGGTTTTAAACCAGTTATAAATTCTATTTGCGTTTGACCACTAAAGAAGTCCTTTCTCATCATCATGAATCGTTTAGCTAGAAATTTTCAGTTCCAGTGTAAAGTATTCGCAAAATTAAGGCTACGGAAAACTGAAACCGCTCCCACCCACAATATGAAAATTGTATTTTGTAAATAAAAGGAAAGTGTTTATATAAAAGTTAATGTGTACTCGTGACGTGTGTGTGTGTGTGTGTCTGTGTGTGTGGGTGTGACTCTATATGTGTATTGGTACAATAAATGCTTGGTTAAACTTTCACTCACAATGTTCTAGTAGCCCCATTTGGAAAATAGTTTAATGTCCCTATTAAAGCAACAACAGCAACAAAAGAATTCCCAACACCAACAACAACATCGTTGTCAGATAGGCAACGTTTAAAAATGCACCTCCATTTTCTAATGTTTCCTATTTTTAATTCTATTCGTACGTTTTATAGAAGTTTTTAGCAGTTTTAGTTATTATTGCCGCCGGCAGACATATCAACTACACTGTCTCCCATAACATACAAATTTTAAAAGAAGACAAGCATTCATGTAGCGTTTATTGAGGGCCATCGAGCTGCTGTATTGAAAATGATAATGCAGTCAAATGGAATGTTAATGCAGTCAAATGAAATGATAATGCCGAAAGCAACTGCAGTCATTGCACGTCTATCAGAAAACGAATTGATATTCGTGGAAAACGTTATCTTAATCTTGTTTATAATCTCTGCCAGCTACTCAAGAAAACGCTGTATAGAACAACAAACACATCTCACATCTCCTTCAATTCTATTGTTTTGCTTCGTATGGCTCTACTTTACACTCACGTTACGCCTTAAATATTAGACTTGCAATTGGAACCTCCTACTTGCAGCGGAATCTGTTGCCTTTGGTTGATAGTGGCATAAAACACGACGAAACTAATCGACAGATCACTATCACTCTTATGCTCTATCCGATGAGCTGGCCGGATTTCTTCCCCCCGAGCAATTTTGTAGTGACGTGCTTGGATGTAGCGAAATCCATTCAGCCGCAACTCCTGAAGTTCGTTGTCGAGTACTGCGTACAGGCAGGTATCGCGAAAGATACTTGCCACGCGAAGAATGAATCACTCGCCTTAAAGAATTTTCATTTCTTTATTTTTACAATTAGCGACAAAATTTTCAGCATAAATGCAAACTGCAACATCGAGATCTTCATGCTCTTGTCGATCGAGACTATAAGTGCTGAATTACTTGTTGCTGAAATCGTCTCTAACACGGATCAAGTTGGAAATAAAATATTTAAAGCTTTCTTAAGTTTTGTTTAAACAAAATTTCATTTGGAAAACCAATTTTGATTCAAATTCAGATATATTTTTTTATCTATTACAATAAATCGAAGCAGCTGGATCAATGCAAATGGTGTAAAACACTTTAGATGACATCGTCATCACCATCACCATCACCATCACCATCATCATCTCGCAGTTGTTGTTTACACTTCCCTAAAACACTACGGGTTTTGGGCAAACCATGTATTTTTGTGGTAGATTCTAAAAATGAGTTGATAAAACAGGACATCCAGCAGCAGAACTGTATGGCCACATGAATGTATACGTGTATGTGCATGTGTATGTGTGTGCGTGTGTCTGTGTGTGTGGAGAGAGAAAGTAGTATCAGAAACATTTTTGTCGTTTTAAAAGTGCTGAGAAATAGCGGTTGTACAACAGTAGCACAGGTTTTAAGTTGTTAGATTTTATGCAAATTAAGCCAACAGCGAGAGATACAAACATTCACCCACCTCCAGTTGCAGCACAACCGAATCGTAAGTGGCACAAAACGGCAGGTACGACACGTACATTTGCGCTGCCCGGCTCCTACGCCCAGTATTCAGGTGGTTCAGGTGTTTTGAAAACGTTTCACTGTGTGCATGAGCTTAAGTTGAAAAATAAAAAACGCACATCCTCGTCTATATAACAAAATCTAGTTCATAGAATATTCACTTTTCAAATGCCATAGAATAGTGTTTTCTTTTATTGAAATTGTGTCCTCCCTCCATGACTGGGAATGATTTTCAAGAGTTGGACAAAACTGAAAGTTTACTTGAGTGAAAGCACTTAAAATTTAATAAAATATTTAAATTAATTTCAAAACAAATACGGGCAAAACTTAATTTAAACATTTAATTATATCATATTTTTTAAATTGAAAAGGAAAATAGAAAGAAAGAAAATTTGTGAGCTTTTGATAAATCTGTGTGACTGTGAAAACGCATCGAAACTTTAATGTGAAATAGTCGTACGTTTTTGTTGCTTCCCAGACAAATTTAAGTAGGACCCCGTTGTAGAGTTGGGACAAGCAGTTAGCGCGCCCGAGGCCAGAAAACGTACTCAGAGCCACACAATTAAATAAATAATATTTTCATGTTAATAAAGTCAGAGAGCTGCCAGTCGTTTTGCCACTCTTCAAAATTAAAACAACAACAAGAAAAAGGAAATTGTTTTTACAGCAAACATTAAATTTCGCTGCCCTTAAATATGTTAATTTTCAGTCGCAAATTAATTTTAATCTTCCCGCTCTATTTTGCTTTTGCTTTTTGCATTTCTCACATTTTTGTTAATATTTATTAAGTTAATATCGCATGAATGTCATCAGCGATAAGAGGAAATTGTTGATATAAAAAATGTTTATATTAAACTCATATCGTAAATATAAATGTGGATACTTTTTAAAGTGGCATATAACAAAATTTTCGTTACGCTGCTGTAAATAATTGCTGACGCTGCTGCTGCTGCTGCTGCCAGTGATGACTTTGTTAAAAGGATAAAGAATCATGAGCAGGTATAATTTCATCAATTTTAATTAAGTTTAAACGTGTGAAAGTGGATGAAAATTAACTGTTAAAATGATCGTTTAAAAAAATATTTATACTCGCCATTTTTATTTAATTATAATTTAAATAGTAGATAAATTTAATGTACGAAATTAATAAAACGCATGAAATGTTTGAAATTTGATTAAAATTGGACTGAAAGGAAGCTTTACATACATCTATAATTAAAAACAAGCTTGCGGCCTTTTTGTTGTTGTTTTTTATAAAAACTTAAAAGTTTTCATTGAATATTTGTTTTTTTGGAATATTTTGTAGGCAAAATATTAACAAAATTTCGTTTTTGTATCCATTTTACACTGTGTTGAAAAGATTATTGTGATCGCAAAGTCCTTTTCGTAGCAATATTGGTATTAAAAATTAAACAAAATTTTTAAAAATTAGAAAATTTTTTGTTAAGTTGGCAACATCAATGTACTAGCGACTGAAGTTAGCTGCAACTGGTAATACTAATAAAGGCTCAAATTGTTTCAGTTTCAATACAACGCAGTTGGCATTTTGAATGGTATTTAATTACACAGATATTTTTGTCGAGGACATTTTCATTCCACAAAAACTGGAAGAGCTGTTTCATTCAGTCAATTTCCTGAGTTTGACTGAAAGAGCGGTTACTTTTCAATAACCAACTTTTTGTCTGAAAACGGATCTACCAAAAAAATGTTCCTGAATAAACAACCACTTGTCTGGTGGTGTGCAATAATCAGCTTAATTTTTCTGCTTTATGCGATGACTCCTATTAGTCAAAATTATCCTTTTTCACTCAATTAGAAATGAATTTATATTCTTTACATTTAGAGATTTCTTTAAGTACAGCTCCTTTTTTTTTGCTGGTGACCTGAAAGCCAGCCTATGCAGGAGTAGTGGATGCCTGCAACGCAGCAGTTGACAGCATCTAACAACCAGTTCGTTCAAAATTATTTATTTAAGACTTTAACTCAGATTGAAGAAGCCGCAAAAGGCAGCGACACAAACGAACACATGCATGCCAAATTACATAACAGACATACCTGGAATGGCATATGGCGAGGGATGCGGCGAGGGCAGCCAATATGCGGAATTTATGGACGGATATGCTTTTGACGACAACGACAACGACAACGATGACGATGACGATGAAGAAGTTGTTGCAGCTGATGAGAGGCCACCACCAGCATCAGCACCAGCACCAGCGGTGATAAAAGGCAATGTGGCGAAAGGTGATTGCAAATATAGCGACGCTGCGGCCTGGTGTCTTTGTTGTAGAATATTGGCAGTTGGTGTTGTTGCTGTTGTTAATGGATTTGTTAACGCTGGGAATGCAATATTGCTGCCGCATTTACCACTCGATATAAATTTGCTAAAGTTGTTAATGCTCTCGTAATAGCTGCCGCTGGTTGTTGCTTTGCTTTCGCTAACTGTCCTACTGCCACTGGCGCCAGTGCAACTGTCGCTGGTGGCTGACAAATTCTTCTCGATTACTATTGGTAATTGCCTGGCTCGGTTGCAAGTATCCTGACTGCAGTTCAGGCTGTTTGTTAAGGCGGCGGAGACACCGTTACTGCTGACACTTATTGCACTACTATTGCTATAACCGCAGACGTCGGCTGTGCCAGTAACGACACTAGTACAGTTATTACTACTATTTACACAAGTCATCAATGATTTTGGCGGAGAATTGGTGAGTGTTGGATTTGCATTGACAGTCGTCGCCAGTGTTGTTGTTATTGCATATGTTGTATTATTTAACATGACGTTTTGTGTCAACGAGTTGTCAACAAAATACCGTTTTGTGAATCAAGACCCCCGCCCCACCACAACAATCGATCAAAACGAGCGAAAAAATGAAATAAAAAGGAAACCAATTTATAGTTGGATTTGTGAAAATTAATACGAGTACGTGGCCCTTTTTTTAACGAAAATATTTGTTTGTGTGTGTGTTAACACGGACACTTTTTCTGAATTTTTTGTTTGTTTGTTTGTTTGTTTGTTTTGTAATTATTAATACACTCACACATGTACAAAAGTAGATGTATATTTTTTACAGAAAATTTCAAGACTTTTTTTAGAGTTTGTTTTTATTTACTTATAAATCATAGTGAAACAATTTCAATTCTGGTTAAGTTTTTTGCTTTTTTAGTCAACAAACAATTATTAAATTTTTATTGAAATGGGAGACGTTTTTTCTTTTGTCTAAAATAAATTTTAAATTCACAGAAATTCAGCTGGAATAAAATAATTAAGAACACATGAAAACTACAATAAAAGGATATTCAATGATTTTGGGGTACAAACAACAATATTGTCCCGTAAAGCGTTTGTATGTTACAGATATTGAAGAGGGGGGTAGAAACTCAAGTTTAAGTCTAGGAGAGCGCACTGGCCACAACTACTTCCATGGCAGCTTTTTTTTTTTAGCAGCCAAAGCGCCTGATTTGGGCTTGTTTCTTATATTAAAACCGTGTTCGCAAAAGACGCAGGTGGTTTCATGAAACTATTTTTAATTGTAACCAACCCCGAAACTAGTGAATGATTATGGGCAGAGTATAAAATTTAAAATGGCTTTCTCGGCGGCCTGATAATGAAAAATGCTTAATAATTTGTGTGAAGAATGCCTTGAGGGCACTGCACACTACAATAATTTGTATTAAGATTAGAAATTCAAAAAATACGCAGCAGTTGGATGGAGTGAAAGCAAATCACAGTTTAAGAATATATCGTAAAACTTCATGGTTTTTAGATATTTTATATATTTAAGTCGATTGTTTCGCAAAAGGATTAACATTTGACATAAAATTTCTTTCTTAAAAATTCTGTGATATGTTCAAGACTTGCCGGATAGTGTAATATGCCCTTGAAGTTAATGGCAGGCAGCAATAAATTGAAAAGCATCTAATCATAACAGATTATGAATTGTTTTCGTTGAAGCCACTTTAGGCTTTAGTCTGAATACAAAATTATCTGCAATTTTAATACACGACGTAAGATTTTTAGTAAAAAGAACGATTTCTAAATCGTAAATGTAGTATAACCTTTGAGTTCTTTAAGGATACTGTCTAGGTCCCCTACACAAAAGTGCCTTCATCATTCAAATGGGGCCAGGATACTTGAAATCGATGTACAAACAGCACACAATTGTAAAAGTTTCCTTTTTGAAAACAAGATTACCAACATTTTATTAGTTAAAAAAAAATATCGCTTCCTGACAAAAAGATTTCACTGACCATTTCCCACTGAGAATATTTCTAACTATACTGGAAATTTTTTAATTTTCCTTAGAATCAATTTCGTTTTTCACTGGAAAATAGTTTAATTAATTCAAAAAAAAAACAAAAATGTTTCTCTCTTGGCGGCAACACATTAAAAAAAATCCGTACTGAAGCAAAAATATCGATTGGCATCGGATTTGAATAATTTAAAAGGCATATTTTTTTACGTTTTTTTTAAAAAACAAGAAATATAAATTTCAACTGCATTCAGTGAAATAAATCGCTGGATTAGAGTTATTTTTGTTTGAATGTCTACTGAGAAAAATTAGATTTTATTTAACTATTTAAAAAGGAAGTAAAGAGGAAGAAGAAACGAAATTAATAAGAAGTTGAATTCGATTTAAACTGAAGTTTCTCAAAATTAATCTAATAATTCGGTTTTGCTTGGGACCTGCTAAATGTATGTCGAATCATGTTAATTCGCATGTGACCTGGCAGCCGTATTTTTCCCCCCTACTGAGTTTTCTCCGTCTGAGGTTTGTTTCCTAATTTGTTGGTTCAAGAATTGCAAAAGAGGTTCGCAGCGAAGCGTGAGTTCCCCGATATTACCCCGCCGCCATCTTATTGTTATATCTTGGCTCTCTTTTTAGGTTTGCGCTTCCGCAAAACTCGCGACTGGCTCAAAAAACCACCAAAACATGAAAAAAATAACGCAAGAACAAAATCACGATTAAAATTAAATAAAATACCCAACAGTTTTAAGTGACATAATATTATTTTAAAATCAACATCTGATTCGCATTGAAATTCTCTCGATAGCATTTCATTTATTTCATTTGTTTCAGTTATTTTAGCCACAAATTTACACAGATACACAATGTTATTATTTTATTAATTTTTCCCAACATAAACTATTGACAAAAAGATTTTTTTTCGCAACAAATTATTAACTTTTATATTATCTTTGGCAAAAATATGTATTTTTTTTTTTTATAAATAAATTTAATTATTTGGCATTGTTTTGCATAATAAATTACTCAACACGTAAAAAACACAAAAGAAATATAAAACATTTAATTTCTGTTTAAGAATTTGTTTTTTATAAAAAAAATTAAAAAAAAAGATTAACAAACAAATTTACATTATTTGATTTAAGTTTTGCTGGTTTTATAAAAAGTTTTGTAGTTTTTTGTGCAAGTTTTTTTTTTTTTTTTGTTTTGAAAAATTTATGGTTTTCTCTTTTATATCAAGAAAAAAAAAAATAATAATAATAATGTAAAACGTTTAACAATTAACACGAAATAAAAATGTTTTCAACAGATAGAGTTTGATAATGTTTCTTCAATTCGCACTGCTGTTGAACGCTGCATTATTTATTTGCTAATGTTGCACGCCGCCATTTAATCAGATCGTTTATACCTCCTTAATTGATCCGCAGGCGATTTATTTCTTGCTTTTTCACTTCACTTCGTTTCAATTCAATCGATTTTAGTCTTTTTTCTAGTGTGACTATTTGATTTCTATCCATCCAAAAATAGATTTTCTTTTTTGTTTCTTTTGCTTTTTCTTGTGATGTTTGAGTGCAGGCCATCAATGTTGAGATTTCATTTCAATTGCATTTAATTCTTAAATGAAATTTCATTAAGCAGGAATACAGACAGCCTTCTTTCTGAACGACAAAAGTCTAGCGAATTTGTTTGGCCGAAATGGCAAATTTTTTATGCAAATGATTGCACTTAGTGACATGACAATTTGATTGTATTCTTGGGCATTTTATATTTTGATAAAGGGTGTGAGTCAGTTGCACAGAGTGCAAAATCGATCAAGAAAATGTTTAAATAGAAATTCCAATTAACTTGAGTGTATAATGGAAAAGTAGTTGCAGCGGTCCTGTTCTGTTCATTTATTAAATATATTTAAAAGGTAATTTTTCAATTCTTGTTTTGAGGCCGCATTAACATAAAAAGGTTCCTGAACGGTTTTACTCCCAGACCCCGCATTTCATTCTTAGTCCTTTCCATATCCTTTTTAGTAGAAAAGAACTAAAATATACTTCAGCAAACGGAGTTGTTTTGTTCCTGGTACTTTTTTTCTTATATATTTAATACTTTTTAAAAATTTAGTTTTCGAAAACGGTACCTTTTTTAAATATGGGAAATAACATTTTTTCAAGAATATTCGTTATTAAAAACAGTACTCTTTTCAGAGAAGTACGTCTTTCAAAAAGCTCCTCTTTAAAAAGGTTATTAGTTTTTGTTTAACATGTAGTAAATCAAGAAGAGGTTTTGTTGAAAAGGTACTTTTTTAAAAAGTACTCTTTTTATTTAGGATTTTTTCAGCAAGATTAATTTTTTCAAATGTTATTTTCTTAAAATATGTAGAAGTGACTTGTTAAAAAAGGTTCTGTTTCTTGCAAGAAGAGTTTTTATTCAGAAGGTCCTTTTTTAAAAAGTACTTTTATATATATATATCTTTTTAGAAAGCTTTTATTTTGGACAAGGCAAAACCTCTTTTCAATGCTATTTTCTTTAAATATGCAGAAGTGACTTGTTAAAAAAGTCCTGTTTCTTTGTTGCCAACTTTGTTGACAAAAAGTACTTATTTCGCAGATGTTCTTCTTTTTCAAAAGTAATTTCACTAATGTATCATAAAGGTACTTTTTGAAAAAAATCCATTTTACCCAAAACGTAGTTCTTCGAACAAGTACCTTTTTCAAACAGATTTATTTCATAAGACTGTAGTTTTTTTAAAAACGGTACCTTCTTAAAAAAAATTGTTGCTTAAAATCCCTCTTTTATTTCCTTTTACAAACTACTTATTTTAAAAAGGTATTAAAAAAGATTTTCGAATTAGGAGATATTTTCTTCAAAATATTGTCTAGTTAAAGAAGGTTCTTTCTTTTAAAAAATACACTCTTTTAAACGATTGCTTGAAAAAAAAACGGGTTTAAAGTTTATAGTCCTTAAAGGCCGTTTTAAAAGGCTATTTTTTAATATAATAGTATTTTGCTTGGAAACTATTTTATATATAAATTTTTTAAGCGGCAAAACACAGGACACAAGAAACTTGTTCTTTAAAACCAAATATATAATAATATAAGAATAATAGTAAGGATTTACTTACAATTTTAACACAAGGATCCTTTAAAATCCACATATATTTTAAAACTCCAAACACCCTGTATTGGACAGAGCAGTAAATGCACTTGTAAAACAAACACACACAAATGGTGGCTACACTGAATCGATTGCCGCGCGCACTTTTAATTGTTAAACACACAAATAATGGCGAATAGCGATCGATCTTCCTTTTTTTTTTATTTAAAACAACAACAATTTAAACGTTTGAAGAGATCTTTATGTGAATTTCAATTACATGCGTCTTTCATTTTTGTTTGTTTTTTCTCTGCACAACGTTAAACCTCAATCAAGTATTTTCGACATTTAAGAAAATATTTCACACAACAAAAATAGCAAAAACATTAAAAAAGTGAAAAATAGATTTAAATAGTGTCGATGGTACAATATAAAAATAAACACGACACAAAACAATTTAAATTAAATCGAAAAGTCTTAAAAACACCGCTGGTGATTTTCCAGCACTCGAATTGTGTTATTGTTTCGCTTTAAGCTCTTGAGGTCCCCGAGTGAAATTATTTGAAACTAAATTTCATTTAAAGTTTCCCTTTAAAATTCCTTCTTTCCTATTTTTTGTTTGTTTTTTTTTTTTTTTTGTTGGGTTGCCTGCGGTTGGCAAATTTCGTTCATTTAAATAACTCCGCTTAACGTGTTTGCTTTATTTACTACCACCACTCGCAGCATGTGGCAGAGTAATTTGTTGTAACTGATTGACGTTTTAGGTGCAACTGATATCACAACAAATCTGTATCTGCGGTTGATATCTGCCTTCTAGTTAAAAGCAAATTTTTGCAGTTGTTGCTCGCTGACGGTGATGTTGTTGCTAATGTTTATTGTTCTTGTTGTTACTCATGCTGAAATCAACTGCAATTGTAAACTGTCTGATAAACAGATATTAGATGGATGGATGGCCGCATAGATTAATAACTGCATGTGCGTGTGTGTGTGTGTGTGTGTGTGTGTGTGTGTGTGTGTGTGTGTGTGTGTGTGTGTACAACATGTGGATACAGATACAGACAATTTGAAATTTACACTTACAATTTTCAATGCAAGCGTTAGAATTTACAGACATTCACACGTACAAAATGTGCACTCATACCTCGGAGTTGGATGTTAAATTATTGTTATTCATAAAATCTTAACGCTTCCCTGATCACAATAGAGCAGATACTTCAAGCACAAGCAACTTATTACGTTACAATTGCATGTAGAAGGTGTAAATTGGGGAAGAATGTGTTTGAGCGTTGCTGTCAAAAGCAGACCTTTCAAAATTGTTGTTTTCGAAATAAACTGTCTCGACAAAGGGCTTCTCTAAGAAAGTCCTTTGTTGTACGGCGGTCCTGTTTAAAGAAGGTTTTGTTTTTGTTAAGAATTTGTTTGCAAGAAACTCGTTTCTCATAAAACTGTTCATTAATTAAATGTTTGCAATCGACCGGCTGTTCAACACGTGATTTTCTTACTGGATCATGTGGCCAGTAACACCGCAGTTGGAACATAACGAGAGTAGAATACGGCGCCAAGGCACCTGGCCAGCACTATCTGTGTTTTGCCCGCGGCTTCGGCTAAGCCGAAATTACAATAAAATTTTAAAAATTGTAAAAAGATTTCCAGAATGTCGCCAATACAACTGACTGGCTCGCTGTGTACTAGATTAGAGCCAACACTAATCGTGTTGAAACTGACCAAAATTTGTCATTTGCAAATAAATTGTAGAATTTGAAATAAAATTTAGAAAAAATATACGAGTACAGGGTTTTAATTCTTGATGATTACTTGATGGCTTCAACGAAAGCGTTTGTTGATGCAACGAAATTCCTTCGTACGTCTCTTATTCACACAATAAATAAGGAAAATGTTTAACAGTTCCACGACTGGGGAAAAAATCGCTACCTTGAACAAGAGAACTTTTGCTGTTATGCGTAAATAATAACTGTTATTAATAACTCTAAAATAATAACTCCGTAAAGAGTTTGGCAAGTTGCCACAACCAATGCCTTTAAGGCAACTGAAGCAGACAAGTTTTGTTACTTTAACAGTATTTGGCATAAAGTGGCTTTTAAAGAAAGAAGAGCCGGAAGAAGTGCTCCAAAGCATAATGAAAGACATATTGAATAAGTTTTGTAAAGATTTTACAAAAACCCAAAAGATCCGCCGCTGATAGATCATTACAAGAAAGGAAAATGTAAAATATAGGCTGCACAGAATGGCTTTTGTCATCAGCCGTCACATTTCTCCTCCTGGCCATACTTCCCCTTCTAATGTGCTTTTTTTTCCGTGTGCAGCGTCTTAATAAATCGTTCTTCATTGTCTACATGCGAGCATTACAACGCCCGTCCGTCCGTCTGCCTGTTAATTTGCCTGCTTTAGTCAATATATCACTTTTCAATTACGGCTGCATGAGTGTTTCAAGATGTTCTTGTTTATTTGTTGTTGTCTATTATCAATGCTGTGCAAATTGTTAACAACTTATTATTCTCACGTGTTCGTTTGTTTTTTATTCATTCACTTCATCACTCTGTATGTGCGTTTGTGTGCGGCCCAGAGTTGTTGTTGATTTCTTTAGAGGTGTAAATTGCGCAAGTGATGCTCGTTAAACCTTTAATATGCCTCTAAATGTGTCTTAGCAAAATCGATTTAATTATTTGCAAATGGTACATATTTTTGATTGATGCGGCTGTTTGAGTGCCCGATTAGTTCTGTGTGGGACATTGAATTGCAGGGAATTGCGAACCCGTTTGGCAAGAGATGCTTAAAGTACATCTTTAGGATTGTTGCAACATCTCCTATAAGGCAACAGATTGTTCTTCGTGCGGCGTAGTGCAAAGCAATCTTAGCCGCAAGAATCGCCTGTACAAGAACGAATCGCCTGTCCCACTATATCGATTGTTGTGGTTTTGAAGATCTCACATTCAAAACTATAGCTTTAGCAAACTGGAAGTTTATCCATCACCAGCGCCCATGAACTGGCACAAGATCTCGAAATAGCTGGAATTGTTGTCAGTCGCTTTTTGCTTATTCCAAAATGATTTGACACTTTAGCGCTCGACAACACGGCACTCGGGTCTGCTTAATAAAATTTCCAAGCTCTCTTTGCAAACCAGCCCACCCTTCATCTTCGATACAAAATAAGTGCGAACAGTTTTTGTTTCAAATTATTGACAACATGTTGGTAAATTGTCAACCATTTGGCATCGGCTTGCAAAAGACGTCGTCGAAAGTGAGTTTCGAGTTCAAACTTGACGACAATGTGTTCGACAATAATGGCAAAATGAATAGTTTGACCCAGTTGTAAAATCATGTAGTTTTATATTGGCTCTTAAAAATTTTGCAAAATGCTGTTTTCCAGTTGTAATACTCATAAAGTCGTACGGAAATTGTTAACGTTCTTGCAATTGTGCAATTGTGATTGTAAAAGTACAAGTTTTTCTCACAAATTCTGCATTTGACTGCCGGTACAATATTTTAATGAAACTTATAATTTAGTTTGTAGAAAACATATAGAAAACATTATAACTTTGAATTTGCAAGTTATTTTTATTGTACGGAAATTTCTGGCAACAAAAAAAAACATTTCTTGAGTAAATTTCATTTTGGTCCATGTCACCGAAAGAAAACGAAAATACATTTTACTGCAGACACAAATATTTGCGCCCAATTTCAAGTATATTTTCCTTAAACAAAAAAAAAAAAAAAAGGACGGAAAAAAACACAATATCTTTAAGAGTTTATCATGTGCAAGTTGCTGCCACACAACGAATATGTTGCAGTCCCGAAGAATGTCTTGTTTGGACTGCTTGCACCCACAAGTCAAGCATTTTATTAAATTGCCACTTTCCTGTTGCCACACATCCTTGCTGCACCCTGATGCTGTCCTTGTCTGCCTTTAATAGTTTAGCTTAATATTTATTTTGCTATTTTATTTTATATACATTTTTGTTCTCATTTTTTATTTGTTCATATCATCAATTTTGTATTTGTTTAAAAAGGAAATAAAAAATATGCAAATATTTATTTTATTTAGGTTAAAATTTGTTTTCCATTTACACATGATATAAATTCAGGTGGAGCAAAAAAAAAAACCCGACAAAAATTCTGCTTCATATAAACAAAAAAGTGAAAGTGTATTTTTTTAAATAAAACATACAATTTTAGCAATTTAAATTTCACTCGCAAATTGAACAGTCAGTGTGGAATTCAGTTTTTAAAATATTTGGAATTAAGATTAGAAAATATTCTGCTTCAAACTTGATATCCTCAAGCGTTTCACATTTTCGGTTTAAAAACAACTTTAAATTAAGTGAAGAAATAAATATATGATTTATATAAAAAGTGAAGTGTAACCATAGACGACAATATCTCAAACACTTTGTGTTTGAATTCTGTCCCACCGTGCAAACTGCTAAGCCGAGGCAACGTAATGGCGACTGCCAATTAAACTGTACAAAAATCGTTTATAATTATAAATTCAGTTCATATTTTTTTTTTTTTTGAGTTTTTGAAACTCCAGCGGCAAAATATTGTGCAATTTAAAAATTTTGTAGACTTCAGTTCAAACGCGGAAATCTCAAAAATAAATATAGAGTTAAGCTTTCCCTAAGAAGAAGACTTTCAAAACCATTTTGAAAGCCCTTTAAAAAGATTTACAGCAAATCATTCGGTGTCACCGAGTAGAGTAGAGTTGGCATTTTCGTTTTGCGATGGTTTCGCTGGTAAAAACTCATCCCACGAAAATAACCGGGCAGACACACCAACAATTTACAATATGTACGCTGGCCTAGTGTAGGTTTTTACGGGTTCTGTTCGCATGTTACCAACACTTTAGGTGGGTGGCTAAAGTTCAAATAATGTGCAAGTTTGTCGAGTGTTTGTGTAAATGGCCTCCGCGCACATTGTTTATGTGAGCCCTTCGTCCTGAACACATAAACAAAATACCAGAACCTACAGACTCGCGCTCAGTAAGTGAATCTTTAGAGCTGGACAAACACTTGAACACAACGAGGCAGCCAGACACACACACACACACACACACACAAACACACTCAAACCGTTTGCAAACACTCGAAAAATTCGAAGGAAGCAAACAAGGACTCTGAAAATCTCCTTCAAACCAAAACTCATGTCCAAATCGTCTAAACCAACACAACATTTGTTAAGAGTACGCGAGTATATTGTGCAATTCTTTCATTTTTTTCGTTTGCTGTTCGATCGTTATACCCACAATTTTTGTTTATTTTCGCTACTGTTGGTTTCACTGCTGTTTCTGCAGTTGCTGCTTCACTGCCGGTGGGCACCAGAGGTCTAGTCAATGATTTTTTTTTTCTCGCAGACTTAATGTTCATTTTTTACTTTGTGGGTCAATTTGTTTTAGTTTTGGTTGGTTCGTTTTTATTTGGCTTAAAAGATAAATGAATATTTTGTTTGCTGGCTTAACATTTTTTTACATTCTTATTTAATGTTGTGACTTTTTCGGGTTCTGTTGCGTCCCCATAAACTTAAAAATCTGGGTTAGAGCAAAATTTTAATAAAAAAAAAATGTTTACACTTACCATTACGATTTTCACTATCGGCGGGTTTCATTTGTATGGGATGATACATCTGCAAAAATACAAAAAACAGAAGTCAACGTTTAAAAAGCTTTAAAGCGAATATGTACATACTTTTGCAAGGACATAAATGATGTTCGTTTTAGGGCAAAGAAAAATATATCGCATCAACACGACTCTGGTGGTGTTGTTTTTTAAAGTTTAAGGATTAACGTTTGGTTTCGGGTTTTGGTCAGATCAATAGTTCAGTTCGAATGTACAACTGGTTCAATTTGTATGCTTTAAAATCAGAGCGATGCGAATGTGTTTTCTTTCCAGTCGGATTAGATATTAGTTCGGCTGAATATGATGCGCAATAAACAGCGCATAACGAAAAGGCTCTTAAATTGATTATTCATTTCTTTATTAAGTAAAACATTGTGCAAATGACTACTTAAAACGGGGGGACACTTAGCAATTTCACGGACGCACGGATGCACGGACGCCACAAATCAGCAGTGCCTAACCTAAGCACTTACTTAAGATGTTCCCATTCTCATTTGGGGGTTGGGGATTAGCTTTTACTGGCACAGAAGCGAATATCCACAAATGGAAAAGTAAAATGTTTAAAATTTTCCACAAATCATTAGTTAAGCAAAATCTCCAATTGAAATCAGACCTGGTTTAAAATTTGATTATGTTGCTAAAGCTTTCATATCCTGTTTACTCCTTAGACGATGTGTGTTTTTGCCCTAAAACGTGTGTTACACAAGTCCTCCCTCCTCTGCCTTTGCATTTTACGGTTTTAAATAGAATACAATATAATAAACATTTCAGTTACAAAAAAAAATAATTAACAAATGACTGGCGTTTGTTGTTGTTCTTTTAAAACGTCTCCTTTGCCACCGTCTAACATTTCCTTGCCGTGCACATTTTTATAGCAGAGTATGAAAAACTCATAATTTCTACTTAAAAGGGATTACGTTTAAAGAAAATAAAACAAATTGTTAATCTGTATAAGACAAAAAAAAAACTCTTTGGGAGCTCGACGTTGTTGCAGCTGTTTAGCTTTTCAACTTGCTAAAATATATACATTTTCCACTTGGTAAATATTTTTTATTACCATAATTATAAGTAATTTAAGGTCGGCGTTATCAGTAAAATTTTGTTTGGCCAACCAGCCGCTGGCCGTTTATTAAGTCTGTTCGTGCAGTCTTAACGAAATATTAAGTTTCGTTAGCGATACTCGGCGAGTTGTACACTAAAGTCTCACAACTAGTCGGTTTATATATGAGTGTGGCCGCAAAAGAATCATAAGCCAAAACTAAGTCAACACTGGATCAGTACAGTTTCGGTGCGGACTTTGCACTTTTGAATAAAAATAATAAATAAAATTGAACCACAAAGTGAATTTAACAAATTTTAGATTCACGGTAGAGACACGTATGATCCAAAACTAAGATTTGAATTCATTTAAGTTTTACAAGGACTGTTTCTTTTTCTGTGCATTTCAGAGAAAATTTCTTACAGCCCCTTTAAATGAAATACTTTAACTTATAAAAAGCCAGCAGAGGCAACAGAAACATGAGCTTTCGCACGCAGTACATGTTGTTTAATTACATAATTCATGTTTGCAGGAACACTGGCAGAGAGTGAGTGCGTGAGTGCGTGTGTGTGTGTCTGTGTGTGGCAACATTTGTTTGGACTCAATGTACTGGAAGTCGTAATTTGCGCGCGGGCTTATATCGAATTGTTGTGCAATGCTAAAGCCATGCATTTAAAGTGGTAACACGAAACGCCGGGTACTTTCATATACTCAATGCAAGTTTTCACACTTGACGTGGCAGAAAATATAATTACGTGGCTTCCAAACAAGGCAACATATCGCATGTTGGACACTAAGCAGCCACAGCTTAAAATATCTGAAAATCGAGAGCCACTTCAGCTAATTTGCATAAGTCTATGGGTCAAGAAAAAGTAATCATCAGTGTCTAGTCCACATCACCTTAACGCGATATGACCAGCAGCACAAATCTTTCTTGTAGAGAGTCCAATGTGGGCATGAACTTTGCCTGCTCGCTTACGTTCAACTCAAGATTCAGTTGAGGGCTGCTTGATGCGTGTTCAAGTCCCCGCGCAAAACTCGCTAAGCTCAAGCTGTTCAACTTCGACTTGTTTCTGTCTTTTTTTCATCGTACGGGTTTTTATATTTCTTATGTACTACATCCCTGGACTTCAACTAATCCAGCTCAATGCGAATTGGTCTTTTCGGTGCTACGATGATGGGCGCGCATAGTCTGTACACACATTCTCCGCTCAAGAAGTACTTATATGCCAGATGAACAATTGACAACTTTTGAGTTAAGCCTCAAATTTTAATATTTTGAGCTGAATTTCAACTTATTTCAGTCTCTAAAAGTTTTTGATTTGAAGTTGTCACAATTTAGGGTGCGATATGACCTGAACCTGAACAACTGCTCAGAACGAATTATTATTTTCCGAAAAAAAACTCAAAAATTAATTATATTATAAAATACATCGTTCCTGAGTGTGTTTTGCTGCAACTATTGGTTAAGGTTTCAAGAATTTCGTTATTTATTGGGCAATTTCTGTAATTTCTGCAATTTTTTTTTTTTTTTTATTTAAGATTTTAAGTTTATTTGCATGTACGAGTATTTCATATATTTAATTAAAAAGCCAACGTTAATAAATTCCGATTAAGGACGCATGGCGAAATGTTTGCTTAGACGGTTTATTAGTACATTTGGCGGTCAGTTTGCCGCATTTGCAGGCATACATGTGCACATTTTTTGAAACTTAAGCGCGCCTTAACGTGACTTGAAAAATGAAATATCCGGCATTTTGATAATAAACTGCATTGTTAATAAATCACCATAAGAACTGCTGCCATTGCAGCAACATTTTCCGTGTCTTTCTATTTGTTTACGCTCTTCTGTTTTTAGAATATTTTTGTGCATGCATTTGCATGCAGATTGAAATGAAACAAGTGAACATTTTTGCGTAGTAAGTCAAAGTTTGGAAAGATACATTTTGCAAGTGACTTCAATACAAATATTGCTGAATAAAGGCCAAAAAACGGGAATTGTGAGAATCGCTTTCTACTGGGCTCCCACTGTTTTAGGGCTATTTATTTGGCCCATAAATGAAGGCATTTTTGAATTTACATGGCGTGAGTAATTTTTAAGTCGACATGAAAAAAATTCTTATAATTAAATATCGGCTTTAAGGCTGGAACTAACACGCAACTCCAATGAATTAAAATTTATTTGCATTTGTGGGTTTCGCTTTTTTCGCTTAAAAAGTCACGTTAGTTTAATATGATTTCATGTTAAAAGCTTGTCAAGCAAAATATATTAAATAAAATAGTTCATCAGACCTATAAAAAATTTGCTTAGATCGAGCTGGAATTATTCTACAATCTTATATAACTACTGGCGTCATTTATTACCCACAGAATTTTATGGGCTGCGGAAGCCCACACACATTCTTCCCCTCCCCAATTCAAAACAAAAAAAAAGCGGTTAACATTTTTCAGCAGGAAAATAAGTTGCTCTGCTTCTGCTTTTGTCATTCTCAATACAAGTGTGTTGGTTTCTTAAGCTGGACGAAATAAAAATGGCAAAAGAAATGAACGGAATGCAAAGAGGAAAAAACTCATTTATGTTGCAAAATTAATCGGTCATTGTTTTAAAGCCATTTTTCAAATGTGATTAACAGAAAAAACTTGCTTTTCCACACTGCAGAGGCCACTGCTAAAGTAATTTCGCGTGTTCTAGATTCCGTAAAAGCGCAACAGCAAAGTATAATAAAGTCCTTGGCGAAGCACTTCCAGTCGCTAAGAACTAAAGTCAACTATTTTATATGCAATATTTACTATTTAAGCAAAGAGTTATTAAGGATTTTTGACTAATTGAAGGATCTAAGGAATATCAGTACAAGGGGGGCCTCTTACAGAATTAAAAAAAGGGGTATTTAAGGCCTTTAAAACTCCCCAAGGAATAATTTTAGGCCCCATTACATTTAATGTGACAATATGTATTAACAATAGTTTAAATAATTGTTGTTAAAAAAAAACAAATTTTTATTATAAAAATCATACTAAAATTTTTCATAAAACTGAAGAATTATTTTCAGTTTTTTTCCACTCTTTGAAAAAGGTGCCGTGAGTCACATGTAATGTAAAGTTTTTTATTCGTAGTGGTAAAAGGACATGTCAGATGTGACAGAAGGTCACGTACTGCAAAACATTAGACTGGCAGTCGATTTAAGTTCTTTATTATATGTCTATATTTGAATTTCACATTTTAGTTGATCTGGTTGCAATATCTTTCAGCCCTCGTGCTTTTTTCCTAACAGGCCTTTTGTGTTACTGTTGCGTTCCTTAACCAAGCCCTTTATTGCCGACCAAATATCTCCTTTCATTTCTATTTTTGCAAACTTTTATTTCCTTTGTGCTGTTTAAAAGCTTTTTTATCGTGATAAAATATGTGCTGTTATTAAAGCCAATAAAAAATTACACGCAAAAAATGTTTGCGTTCATTTATGTGGATGTTGGCATAATTCTATTGCTCTGAATTAACAATTTGCTTTGGGCTTTATTATCATAATAAGTGCATAAGAATATAAAAAATATTCAACAGCTGATTAATATCGTGTTCGAGGTATATAAAATGGCAATAAATATTTATTTCTCTTACAGAAAATTTCCATAAAACAGCTTGAAAAGAAACATCAATTAATGATTTTCCCCTGCGAATTTGATATTATCAAAAATTCGACAAAAATATGTTGCCCTTAAGAAGGGTAAGTTTTGCCGAAAACCAACGTTTTAAAGGTGGCCAAGAGATAAACAAACAAAATTTAATGTTAAAAATTTCAAAAAAAAACCAGATTTAAAAAGCAAATTAAGAAACTTTGCTTGGGTTAAAATTTTTGTTATAAAAAAAATTTGCAATTGCTTTTCTTTCAGTGCAGATTGTATATATATGTATATGAGTATATATCTGCTGTAAAAGCAGTTTGGCCTCTTACCCACATAATCACGATTATTTTCATACTAAACAAAATTGTTTCAGTGTATTTCGCCTTAATTCCAGTAACACTTTTTAAAACTTAATTAGTAATAATTAAAAAAGCTGAAAATAAAAAAAAACCCCAGTAAAATCCCCGCCATTATTAATATTGTAGCGATGTTTGCAACAGCCGCCACTGCAACAATATTAAATTCAACAGCAAAAAATCAAAATCCCGCAACATAAATTTCATAAATTGTTGACTAAATTGCCAACGAAATGAACCCACAGCAACGAAATCGAACAAAAAAGGAGGCAATAAGAACTGCTGGGAAATAATAAAAGCCAAGTTTATAGTCAACAGTTACTTTTTTCTTTTAATATTTTTGGTTTCTGCTTTTAAAGGAAATCTTAACGAAAAGCGCAAGAGGCGAAATATGAAAAGTTTGTGTTTTTATATTTATTTATTTTTTTTATTTTTTTCATTCCTGAACTTACCCCATTTAAGGTTTTAACATTGTGCAGGGCATCTTGAGCTTTTAAGGCAGCACGGCGGGTATAATATGTCACAAAACAACAACCTGTAAGTATTAAACAAGATTTTGGTTTTTGTTATTCAAAATGGAAAAGTTAAATCAAAAGTTATGAAAAAATTGTCTCTACAACGAAGTTATTACTTTTGGCAGCCGACAACGCAGGAGGACCATTTGGGCCAAAAACTGTAAAAGGCAAATTTTAAATGGCTAAAAATAAAACTGGCAAACAACTCATCATAAATTCCATCAAATAACTTGAAGACGGCGTTTTACTGCTTTTATCCGTTGAGGTCTAAGAGTTTGAAAATGTTTAATAAAAACATTTTGTAGCAGAATATTTTTATTAAGGTTCATTTATCATAAAAAATATATAACAAAAAGGGCAAACGGCTGTTTTGTTCTCCTCAAAGCCCATTTGTTAAAAATGTGGCCTCTGAATCTTTTATAGTAGCGGCCCTAAAATATACTGTTCTTCCTTTATTTTGCAATTATTTACAAAATTGAATCCTTATCGAGCAAGAGCTCAAAAATTGTTTAAGGCTAAAGCCAATATATTTGACATCTTGTGGACGAGGTACAAATTTTTAGTAAAAAACTATTTCCTTATGTAGTTTAATTTATAAAATTACAACTAAGCAAATCACAAGTAACAACATATCAAAATAGTGGATGACTTATTTATGGATTCTGTAAATTTTTTCGCACAGTGTATGAAATCCTTTAGATCGAAACAAGCAGCGGAGTGTCAACAACAATAAAAAAATATATATGAAAAAAAAGTTTTCATAGTGTATAAGAACCGTCACTATCTATCAATTAAAAATATAATGAAATAAAAGGGAATATTAATAATAAAAATTTTGTTTTGAACTTTTCGAAAATTCTATTACAATAATAAAAAACTAGTTCTTCGTATTAGTGGGGAATAGTTTTTTGTCCAGTCTCAGAAGATGCCAGACTAAAAGTTAAGCCAAAAATTATTTTAAAAGCTTGATTTTGAAATCCGCTTAAAAAAGAAAATAAAACCAACCTAAAAGCAAAAATTAAAAATAATTAAAAAATTAAAAAAAAAACAAATAAAAAAGTCAATCTTATCATACATAATATTTACAAGAATGATCTACACTGAAAGAAATAATTAGCTGCAGTTTAAGTTGAAGTTAATTTAGCATTCGGTTGCCTGGATTATTAGATAATACAATTGCATGACATATCACTTTCCATATATAATAGCCCACAGCGAGTTACCGATTGGCTTCTTTGTCATGGAGAGGCCGATATTTTGAAAAAAGAAAATTAATTCTGTTTTTGACATTTGAAATCTTTTGCTAATTTCTTTATTTTTATGACAAAAAGCAATTAATTTTTTGCAAAAATTCTTTTGAAATTTATACAAGTTGGGGAATAAAATAATAGGAGGTTCCAGTAAACAATAAATAACATTTTGCATGATATTAAATTTATGAAGAAACCAGAACTCACAGAAGGGGGAAATAATTTGTTTATTCTTTTGCGTAAATCAAATTCAGGCCCCTACAACTCCTTAATTTAATCTTCTTAAAAAGGAGGGGATAATTTATGTTTTTGTTGGATGGTAAAGAACGCCTTAATGCTGAGTTCTCTTTGTTTGTTTTCGTCAGATATCTGTTACAGGCTCATACCTTAGGATTTCTCTCTTTTTTGTTATTTTGATTCACTTAAACAATTAATTAAATATATTGTCTTGTTGAGTTTTTATGTTTTCTTTGCTTTTGTATTTAAGTTTTTGTTGGTCTCCGAGGAGAGTATGAGTGAGATTTAATTGTTTGGGACATGGAACAAGATGTTTGCTTTATGCTTAAGGAGTTCTTTGTGCTGCGTATAGAAGATTTCCGAAAGATGTGAACTTTGATTTTTTGCTCGGCAGGGTTTTCGTCTGCAGAAGATTTACCGCCTGCTGTCAAACTGGAGGAATGTCTGGGAATAGTTTTGGCTAATAATAGTCTTATAAGAAACACTTTATAAAATTACTTTTGTATGAGTTTTTATTTTCTCAACAGCCTTTTCCGGGACGAGAAATGCCAATTTCGCACTTCGTTATAATAAAAAGTCATCATCATCACTTGACAGGCCTTCCGATGCAATTGTGTGCGCAATATATCAGCTTCCTGACTGTTGATGTTAAGCGTTGCGGACCACTGTAGTCTGTGACGCAATCGCATGGGATCAAATCACACCAGCTTGTTGGCCAGCTGACATCAACTTTAGGGAAGTTGACCGACCCTATTGTCAAATCGTTCATGCTGATACCAGTTGCGCGACAGTTCAGATCATACAAAAGTCGATAGTCTGCGAAAAAAGTGTCGAGGAGAAACTATATTCAAATTACGTTTTGTTTTGCTTCCCCTCGTGTGCCGCATACAAACTTACAGTGATCAATTTATCGATTTCTTTAACACATACATCGACGTTTCGGAATTAAATTTTAAACTTTAAATCGCATTAATTTTTTATAACTTTTGTTACACAATAAAAAAACGAATACAACTTAAAGGTAACTTGAAATAAACTCTTAAAAGTTGTTCTGGCATTTTGTTGTTGTTGTTGTTGTTGTTGTTGTTTCTTTAGTTTATTTATTTCTTTAACTTGCCATTAATTCTAACAGCAAATAAGTGTTTGAAAGATAGAACAAATGTAAAGGAAAGTGAATTTAAGGAAACGAAAAAACGTATTGCGAAACACAAGTCTACAAATCGTTCAAGGTTTCGCAAGGTGCTGGGCGAACACAATCGCAGGGACATGTTTGTTTGTGCATGTTTGAGAGCACATTGTGTTTTCAAGATATCTATGGAAATTATTTTCCGCTCCGTGTGTTTCCAAACACATAAAACTTTTATTTATATATTTCGAGTATGTTCTTGCAAATTGTTGGTATTTATTTTGTCCTTTTGTTGTTGGTTTCAATTGCGTTTCTTTCGTTCCTGCCAACACGAACATTTGTTTTCTTCTGAATTGCTGGCGTAAAAGTTAATAAATTGAAGAATGTATTGTTCAGAAGCTTCAAGGAATTAATTGAAAGAAAACAAATTCGAATTAGACACCAGCATATGTTGGCCATTTTATCGAAAGTCAAAGGTGTTGCTTTCAAAGTGGAGAAAAAATTCTACTAGAGTTAAAATATACTTTTACCGCTCAGGCTAAATATGCAACGAAATGTGTGCAATAGAGGTGGGCTTGTAGAGGGCGGTTTTTCAGATTGACAACTTTGAGTTGGTAGCACTGACACAACCACCTGGCAGCTGAACTTGTAAATTGTCAGAATAATGGTTGTTGGCCATTCATCTTGTTCAGTTGCGAACAGTTTCGCTGCTGTCTTGCACACATTTTTTGTTTTATTGATGTATATTTGAACGTAAAAAGCTATTAATGGAGCAGTTGTTTTAAAACTGCCCCGGAAGGCGCCAAAAACACAAACTCATTCCGTAGATTTTTTCATCAAAAAAAATTAATAAATTTGCCATAAAGAAACTAAAATTTAATTCTTTATGTAGATGTTTAATAAATTATTTTCTTTTTGTGCTATTCCCCCCTCATAATTGCTTGCCAATAACAAACTCGAGCCTGCAGGACTCTTCTCAGCTAAAGCGGCCCCAAACAACCCATCAAACATATTCTTGCATCAATAAATGAAGCAGCTTTGAAAAATATCTTGATTATGATCCTTCAAAACTAAAGAAAAAACTGTATAAATATCAAGGAGAAAGTTAAAAAAAATGAGCTTTGAGCAGACATGCTGTGTATCCTTGCTGGGGCGAGTGCGTGTCTTTCTGTGTTTGTACAATTGTGTGTGTGTGTGTATGTCTGTGACATCTTGTCTGAGTAGTTTATTGTCTACTTTATGCATTGTCTGTTGCTATTGTACTCAGTTACGCAAAAGTTGTTATTGTTGTTGTTTTTTTTTTCTTTCTCTGATGTTTGTTTTGTATTTTGTTATCTTTATAAGTTTAAGTCAAGGGATACTGATTTATTTAAGTTCGATTAATTCGTTTCCTGTACGTGTTCGACTCAATAGACATCTGCAGCACAGGAACGCCATTACAGCAGCTCGCCTGTACAAAAACATAATGCCGATATGTGGAAGTATATAAATTGGAGTATATTATGTTCTTGTCGCACAGTTGACATGTGTAAATGTGTGCGTTTTAAGTTTTCAACAAACTGGAAAGGACAAGTGCCAGAGAATAAAGACAATTTATATAACGATTTCGTTGAAATGGTTGGCCAAGGGAAAGTTTGTTGCTGCTGTTAGTTGCAATGGCAAAGAGTTACAACATGCTATACAAAAGTAGGTGCTGTAACTAAATTGATGCCCTTGGACAAGCAGCCAGAACACTCCGTCAGACGGCAATAGGACATGAAGTGGACGCGATCAAAATGCTTAAATAGCTTAAATCTATACTATTAATGGAAATTTATTATTGGGCCGTACACATTGATGACGCTTGTTGGGTAGAAGAACAAACATCGCGCTTGCCTGCTGTCACACATTGAAGTGTGTATGCGGTTGGTCCATCAAGCAGGAATAAATTCTTTCTTTTTTGTGCATAGTTTTTAATTTTTATATGTTTTCTACGAAACTAACAACACAAAGTCGCATTTAAAATGAAAGCCTGGTAATCACGTTAGGCCTGAGAACTGCCAAGCAGCCAGGACTGGTACGTGAATTGACCTCAAACATTTTCATCGTGTTTGATCTCTTTCGAAATATCTGGAAATTTGTTGTTGTATTCAATTAAATCATCGATTTCATATTTCTCTCTTTTCAGATCAATTGTTTTATACTCAACACCTTAAAGGCCGCGGAGCCCTTGAAATCGGCCTTTGAACTACAAATTTTAAAAAGGTTTCACTATTTTCTATTATTATTATTTTGATGTTTCCAACAAAAATCCTGCCTTGTTGTCATGGCTTTTACGAAACCTTACAAAATTCCTGGCAACACTGTCCTCTTACCTTCGATTTTACAAATAACGTTTAACATGTTTTTATCACATTTTCGCCTCTTACACCTCTTAAGCAGCAAAACACCATAAATTTCATTTAGCTTTAACTATTTGCCCTCTGCCGAAACTCAATCATTTGTTACACTTTCATACATACATACATACATATATATTTATATAGTTGGTCCTTGCATCAGCCACCGACTAACGCTTAACACTCGCTTACCTTTACTGATTCCGGTCGCTTTATCTCGCAAAACATTTATTGAATGCACAGGACCATACTCTTCAAACATTTCGCGCAGTTGAGCCTCATCCATGGATTTTGGCACCTGGCCAACAAACATTTTAATGTTGTCGGGATCTGGCTCCTTTTCGCCGTACGGTGTATCGGCGTCCACGCGAAAACAAGAGTCATTGTCGACAACATTGCGATTGGCACTGCACGTGTTGTTGTTATTGCTGATGATTTTGTTGTTATTATTGCCAGGTATGTTGTGATTACAAAGAATTGTGTTGTTGTTGGTGAGCAGCGCCGCATTGCTGTTACTGTGAATTGGACTATTCGGTAGGCTATTGGTTGTACTACTTTTATCACTCATACCAAATGTACTGCAAGAAAAGCAAGAAAACAAAAACACAAGACATTAACAACATACGTTTCAATATCTACATACACATATATAAAGTTGAGAATGAAACATGTAAGTAAATTTGCTGCAACACTGGGGCTTTTTAGATTTCTTTGAGTTTATTTTCCGTAATGGATCGACAACTCATGCGATTATTATTCTAAATCTTTGCGAACACTTTAATTTAAGAGCATAATCAGGTCTTTGCTTTTACTTGGCCAGTGTGCGAGGATGAGTTATTCTCCTATTAACGGTAATTATAAGAGAAATTTTAAAAAGCAACATGTTGCCAACACTTTTTGTCAGCTTGAAAGAGTTGCGAAAGAATACAGTTGTGTGCATGGGTGTGTATATTACAAGAATGTGAAAGGTTGCGGGAAGATGAGAGAGCACAACAAAATGTTATGGAGTGTTAAAAAGGGTGTGTAGTAAAATATGAAGGTGCGAAGAGATTCATACCTACAAACATGTGTACGTGTACGTGTGTTGGGTTTCTTACAAATAAATTGCCATTAAAACTTGTCAGTTTAATATTCATTAAAACTCAGTAGTCACACTGCAGCAATGCCACCTTTCAATACTTTATTGGTTCAGTTACGGGGAACATTCTCCACAAAATTATGAAATGAAGGGAGAAAATAGTAGACAAAAGGTCTCTGTAACTTCAACATAAAATAATCCACAGCGATTATGGCCAGTGAACAGTAGACAAAGGACGGAGGACAACCTGCAAATGTACATACACATGTATGTATGTATGTATGTATATTCGAAGTGTGGCCAGTTGGGTGTAAAAGTTATATTTTCGCAACCGACACACATACATACATACATACATACATGAATACACAGCCATATAAATAAATAATTAAAATAAACACGTTATAAAAACAAGTGTTTGTGTAATTTGTGACATGAAAATGAAAAGTAAAACGCTGCGCAAAATTATTACAAAATATATTAAATGGAAAATTAATCAATTTTAAGTCATCACTTCCTTTCAGTAATATTTTTTTTCTTTCTTTTTTTGTATCGCATTAAATGCTGGAACCATTAAACCAATGCCTGGCTGGATACACTTTATCTGTATTTCTTTTGTTATGATATTCTTTTTTTCTCGTTTTGCCATTATCATTGTGATATTTATCCATCATTATCTTTAGAATTCTTGCCGTCGTTATCATCCTCCTCATCGCTATTACTTTTGTTTTTGGCAGAGCTTTTATAATAATTGTTTCAAAGAAACGATGATAAAAAGAGAATCAGCTTCGGGGCGGCGGGTACAAGGAAAAGAAAAAAAAAGAAATATATAATTGATATAAGAGAAGGTTGGCTGGCGAGTATGTTTTGTTGTCAGGCTTGGGAACGTGTTAATGTACAATGTATGAAAACGATTTTAATTAAATGATCGCGGTAAAATATCGTCAAGTACAAAATCAACAAATTCAAGAAATAAACATATTTTTCAGCATGAATACAAATGCAGGCTATTAAGTCAATGACTGAGATTATTTATCAGAGTCAGATATAAATAACAAACTAAAAAAATTTGGTAAATTATATGTTTCTGAAAGAGGCAGCGCAGCGCACTCATATAATAACTCCAGATTCGCAGTTTCTAATTATTTCCGATATTTTTTGTAGTAGCTCTCCTGGCATACTCAGTGTAGACTTCATTAGAACGCGGGATATTGGAAATAGTTTCTGAAATGCTATCAGAATTAAAAATAAGACCCCAATAAAGGCAAACGTCTTAGGGAAAACTTCTAGAAAAGTTAAACAGAAAATTGAACCGGACGTAGCAATTGAAGTTTGTCAAACAAATAAAATAGCACAACAGGTGATCTTTCAGGAGCAGGCATGTTTTGAAACTCCCGTGCTTCGTAAATGCTACAATATCACTTCTGCGAGCTAAAACTGTATTTACAAATTAAATGAATTAATTTTAAGCGACTTAATCTTGGTGGAATTGATTTTTAGAAATCACTTGGTTTGATCACCGGCAAAATGTTCAAAATATTTTTTAAAATAAATACATTTAACGGAAAAATTTAGTTGTACAAAATTGATTTTGAAATTGATTAGAGGAAAAAAAATTTTAAAAATTAAATAATATAAGAATATTGTCTAATATTTTCGTTCTTATGTCGCTTGATGAAACGACAATTTGTTTTTCGTGCCGTTAAAATCAGTGTTACAACATTTCATCCCTGTACTTGTTGTCTGTTGTTTCAACTTTTTCGTTGGATAATTAATTTAATTGTCCAATCGTTTCGAATTGCTTTTCAATATCGTTTTACTATGACTTTTGTTTACCAATTCATTCTTCGGATAATTAAATTAATTAATGAACATTATTGGCTTGCAAATTATATTATTTGTTGTTTTCTTTCTATTGTAGAACTGTAAGCCTGTGCTTTTTATGGAGAAATCGTAAGAGCAGAAATAGCAACAGACAATAGAAAATCTAAGTAGAACTCCAAAAGAAATATAACATAAACACCATTAAACTTTATTTATAAAAAGTATTGTTTTCGCTGTCTTTGTTGTTCATAAAATAAAAGTTGCCTGCATGAAAACTATAACTTATGAATTTTTTCTGTTTTCCGTAGTTAATTCATATTGAAAGTATGAAACTTTAAACTGTATGAAAATTTCCAAGCCTGGATATTAACTAAGCCGTGATCGTTTCACTCTCTTCATATGCATTTTTTTTCTTTTCTTTACATACACAGTTTGTAACACAAAATACAACGCTGGCTGCCAGCTCTGCCTTTTGAAGCATCTTTATAGCACACGCTAAAAAGTAACTGTAAAATAATATGTGTATAAAAATTTAAGAAATTTGCTTCCCACTTACTCCATATACAAATCATTCTTTTTGGCAAAATCAAATATCAAATGGCGGTTGCCTAAAAAACCAACTGAGTTCGTGTTAAACATAGCGCGAATTATTTTTTTTTTTTTTATCAAGACCACGTTTTTTTTCCTGCTTGGATATTTTATAAAATGTTTGTATAAAATGTTAATATACACAATAATATTCAATAAATTAATTTGTAACGCAGCACATTCAACTCTATTATTGCAGTATAATAGTGTATTTTATTAACTACAAAATATTTTATAGTTTTAAATAATAAAAGTTCACACTCGACACTTAAGAGAGGTTACACTAAACGTTTCGTTTTCCAAATTGTCCAAAAAGAATATAATAGTTGCAATAAATATGTATAAAAAGTTCACGATTTAATCACACACTGTGCAGTCACTAAGACACAAATTATTTTGAATATTTTGTTATAAGAAAAGGAAGGAATAGCAGTTATTAAAAATATGCAAATCTTTTGGGACAACGCGAAAAATATGAAGTTAATTTTAAAACTGCGACTTTAAACGACAACGGCCGACTCTGAAATGGCCGAGTATAAGATTCTTGTTTTAGAGCTTGACGACAATGAAATGAATGTGAAAAAGTACCGTTATACGAAATTCTGCAAAGAGAAGAATTCTATACTAGTAAGCAGCAAACAACATTAAGGGGTTTCGAACGATTCCAGTATTCGAAATACCAAAACTTGCCGCAGTAGAAAATTAAAAAATTATTAAAAATTAAATTTTGGGTTCCGGAATAATGAAAATGTTTAACAAAAATCTGAAAATATAACAAAAAAATTTGTAGAAACTACTGCAAATATTTCAGTTATAATGAAATTGTTAACGCTTCAGATTAGACTTAGTGAGTCCTCCTCTTCTTTAAACGGACTCCTACTACAACCGGAAAAAATGTGTAGATTCAATTGAAATAAAATTTCATCGAAAACAGCAGCTTTGATACACTGTATCAACACTGAACTTTTTTTTTTTGAAACTCACATATGATGCAGGTGATTCCCCTGTTAATGCAAATGGCTGTTTACGCGCATGTAAAGAAGTCGCTTGGTACGCTCGTATCGTAAAGTGGCAACAGCTACAACTCAATCAGTCTACTCTAAATACATTGGTTCATCTTTGATACACCGTCTGCCATTACTTCAATGACAAGGAGGAAACAAAATAGAAAATGAATATAATAGTAGTCAGTGGAGCCCTAATACCGCTTCGGTGTGTGTCCGCTTATGACAGGTTTTGCTAAAATACTTTATTAAAAACTTTTCTTAAATATTAAAAGAAAAGTTTTGCACAAAATTGCTATTAATATTTTTATTTCACCATCGAATAAATCGTAACGTTAAATGTAATTCCAAGCTGCTACTAGATATAATTAAACTCATCGAACATGAACTCGAAACAACGCGTAGCAAAAAATGTTTTTTGTGGTAATAATAGTTTTTATGCTGCATAACAATGTGTGTGGTTAATATCAACAATGTATTATGATTACAAACATAGTTGCATTTTCATGGCCAATTCTGAGCGCGAATCCCAGTGAAGTCGTCGCGCCATCAGCCACATCTTATGTTTCGAACATACTGGCGCGTATCTATCCTTTTTATTTAAGCTTAAATATAAAAGGCATTTAATTAGAGAGCCTTTCGAAATTTTGAAAGGGGGCTATTTACTGTTTTCCTTAAAATATGTTGTTTTTGCTGTTTTTTCTTTCAACAAAAAAAAAAAAAAAAAAAAAAACGGCAACATTCCCTTTCGTTTTTTGTTTTATGATTGAAGACAGTTTTTCTTTACATTCGTTCATTTATATTGTTCATTTTTTAGAGCTCCTTGTCTTTTGCTTTCGCTTTTATTTACAACCGAAAAAAAAACACTGGGGACAATTATTACATCATGCCAGCAAACAATATTTGCATTAGACAGTCAGTTTTCCCTTAATTTTTTTTTTTTTTTTTTTGGAAAGGGAAATACATCAGGGAGTCCTGGGCTGTCTCGGCACAATTCACACACCATTCAGGATGGTAATTGGCTTAGTCAAATCTTATTAAATACACAATACAACACACTTGCCCAAGTCAAGCTGCACACGAAGAAAAAAGCAGCAGCATTTAGACTGAAAACGAGAGCAAAGCAAAACCGGAAGGAAGAACTGAATGAAGAAAGGAAGCAAAAGGGGGAAAAAAAATTTCACAAAAGGCCCCAACGCAACTCATGAACACTCAGGCTCTTCGAGCATGTTGTGATTTTTGGTTTTTTCCAAAGTTTTCTTCCACTTTTAAACAAATTTGTTTAACACACAAATTGTGAAAAATGTCCTTGCAAAAGAACTGTCATGTGGGGGACCAACACTTTGATGTATTTTCATTTTGTTTTGTTGTTTTTGTGACTTTTTCCGCACACAGCATAAACAGAGCAAATAAGAAAATATTACACACTAAAGAGTTTTACTTGTTCTTTCTATATGCCTGTTTTTCGGTGGGTGGGGAAACAAAAGGCAATTCTCTAGAGGCATATTATGCAAAAGGATATAAGAATGTAATAACAAGAAGCTGGTCATAGATGAAACAGAAACAATTAGTAGCAGAAGGACTTTAAGGACATCAATAACAGTATTGAAGGTTTTTAATCCTCTTTGGTTACGAAAGATTTTGCTGACAAGTAGTCTGGCACTGAAGATCTCAGTAAATTTACCTTGAAATCTCTCCACACGATGGAAAAAAGATTTAAATAAGGGTAGCAAATATCGCAAGTATTCGCTGATGTATTGGGAATAACATGTTGTGGCGCTTTAGGACATGAGTTGTATTAGAAAACATGCAAAGATTTGCATTAAAAAAACAAAGATCACTTAAAAGATACATGTCGGACAATAAGTGGCGAGTGCTCATGGGTCCAAATGTAAACAGCTCAGTTCATTTAGAAAAATAATTTTCTGCGATGAAATAGTACGGCAGTTTGACACAGACCCCTCGTGTTCTCGGGACCATTTTGTAAGGCTTTATTTCTTGTGCCATTAATTTCAATTGAAGCAGTTTTTGAACAAGACTCAAAGTGTCCAAAAATCCTCCAATTCTAAATTTCCAAACACCAGAGACGAAAAATTAACTTTATACCAGTACTGAAATGTATATACAGATGGATAATGGCATAGCAGACCAAATCGTAGGTGGTTAAGGTAGGGGTGTAATAACCAACAACTTTTTCATTGTAACCGACCGTGAAATCCCTAGATGTCCCCCCCCCCCCCCCCCCTTAAGGTCTTCAATTTACATTTTTTGATTGCTTTAAACATTGATCGTGACAATAATTTGCAGAATATATTTTGTTTCTTAATAAATATCTAAAAAGACACACTTGAAAGCCTAGTAATTAATTAATTCATATAATTAAATATAGTTATTAAAATAAAAAATAATTATAAACAGTTCTAAATATTCATTTAATAATTTTACTTTTCATTTGGCATCAGTTGAAATCATCAAACGAACAAAGCTCTTATAAAGAACTACTATTTAGATCAGAGCTGCCACGACTTGTGCCATTTCAAGGCCCAGTGGTCCAATTTAAACACCTTTTTCTTTTAAGTTACACTCACTAAAACAATTTAACTTGAATTTTTGTCTTCTGAGTTTCGCTTTTTTCAATGTTTCTTTTTAATTTAACTTTTTCTCTTTAATCCCAGCATACATCACTTGGGATTCGCTTTCACTCCAAAGCAGGCAAGAGATAAATTTATGAAGAAAACATATTTAAATGTACATGTACATACATAAATACATATAAGGCAGGCCCAAAATTATTAACAATATTCTCGCCTGTAGATTAAGTCACAACACATTTGTGCTGGTTTTAAATGACTGCCAAGTTACTCTAGTACTATATAAAACGGAGTTAGACAGCCGCTTTAATATAATAAAAACAACAAATTACTCAACTCAGCAGTTTGGTGACGCCCTAATGCTGAACTCCACATACATATGTTACACGTCGACCCACATACATGTAGTTGCTCAACACTTTTATGAATATATTTTGTTTTTTGCATAGAACAAAAAGTTAATTTGCATATTTTTTGGGCATATTTCTCCATTTGCGAGAATATTCTTTTTTGATAATAATTGTTATTTAAAGGTCTTCGGGGGGACATCAGTATAAAGCAGGCAAGTTTTAACGGATAATAATAAGAAGTACACAAATGAAGCCAACGAGCAAGTTCTGGTGTTTTAAATTCCATCTCGAAGATTCTATTTCCTTAAATTCATTCAAATATAAGTATTTGCTTTTCAGTTCAGTTCTGTTCTTTTTTTTTGATCATTTACAATTGACTATAAATTTATATTTTAATTTAATCTGTAAAATTGATTGCATTGGCATAAGACATTAACATCAATTTAGTTTTATCAGACAAAAATCTTTTTATCAAAAAAAAAAAAAAAAACAAATAAAAAATAAAATAAAATAAAGAGGCCAAAGTTTGTCTCAACATTTTGTTTTATTAATTGATTGTTATTGGAGTTGTGATGGGTCGGCCACTTCGATTAGCAAAAGTCTGATCCGTTCGTTCAGTCCTTCACTTTAATTCCTGTTTCGTTATCAAAACAAAGACTTAGAACCAAAGAAAAAAATTTTTGAAACAAAGAGGGTTAAGAAGAAGAATCATAAAAATTAAGTTGTTTGAAACGTAATGGCAAAATGTAGAGCAACTTGAGCAACAAAATTTATCGATAACGACCATTTTTTTGAAACATTTTTTGAAAAGCAAAACTTTACAACAACAAAATTTTTCGCTAAATACCGTTTTGCCAGAAAATTTTCTCGGTAATTATAATTTTGTATAGAAAGTTTACGATTATATTTAACTTTCAACAGAAAACCTGTCGATGTAAGAAATTTTCTACACAAAATTTACCGACATATAAAGTTTTCCAAACAAAACTGATCGATTTACCGTCTGTTAACGAAACTTATAAGAAAAAATTTCTGCGGAAAATGTATCAAAATATACAATTTTCTACAGATAATTTAGCGAAGCATTTGAAAAACTTTTATAAAAAAAATTTAAGCAATTTTCAACATAAAATTTATCCAAAAAATTTTGTACACAAAAAAAATTATTGATATATAATTTTCTATAAAAAGATTTATCGTTAAATATCAAAAATAAAGAAAATTTTCTACAGGAAATTTATCGATAACGATAATTTATTTAAATCAATCGAAAAATATGATTTTCTACAGTAAATTTCTTTAAAAAGTTTATCGAAAAAAAATTTTACAAATAATAAAAATTTATTATTTTATTTTTATTGAAAATTTATTGATAAAAACAAATTTTCGGTTGAAAATCCATCAATAACGATAATTTCATTACATTTACATGTATAATTTTATAATTAAACCTTTTAAGGTAACGAAAACTTTTTATATAAATTTATCGATAATGATAATTTTATAGAGGCAGTTTATTAATAACGTGACACATCTGCTGAACCGTATTTTTTCCACAGATGGTTCGTCTTAGAAATTTGTGAAAATGTGCCGAAAAGTAATCGAAACTTGAGAAATTTTTTCAAAATTAAATATTTTTTATGGAAAATTTTTACTCCCTTAATTATTTTTTTTTTTTTGAATAAAATTCATTTTAAGCTCCGCCATATTGCGAATGAGAAATTAAACGCAACTCGGAAAAAAAAGAAACACCCAAATAACTGAGCGAGGAGCTAATACGAACATGCAACATTAAATTTACTTTAAATACCCTTCATTTTACAGCTTTTGCCAGCTCCAGTGGAAGCACTTGAGGATGACTGTTGCATTAAGGCAAATAACAGAAATATGTATGAATGTGAGGGTGCAGGCCGACACGAGGCAACAAATACAGAACAAAAAGAATCAGGATAATTTTCTACTTCAAATACTTCATAAAAAAGGCTGTTGTCTTCATGCAACAGAAATCAACAACAATGCCACAGAAGTAGAAAATTAAAAAACATTATTCACAGTATCACATTAAATGCTGGAATTGCAGCAGGCTGCAGCACTCAAACTCTGGTGTAAGCGGAGATAAAGAAAATACAGCCTGAAGATTTACTATTAAACTTTTACTTAATCATGAGAGGAGGATGACCCAACTTTAACCAACAACAACAACAACAGCAACAGCAGCAGCAGCAGCAATTGTAAAAGATGAAACTAAAAACAGTAAGAAAACAAGAAACAGAAGTGCAGTGAAAAAGGAAACCCTAAAAAATAAAAACTAATTTCAACTATTGAAAAGTCAAAAACTTTTCCATACCAAGAGATGAGAAGAAGCAATGATAATGGCACCAGCAACAATAACAATAACAACAACCACAACAACAACAAGTGCAACAAAACCAGACGTTAGCAACAACAAAACTATTAAAGTTGTGCAATATGCTGCTGCCGCTCGTAAAATTTTGTTTTATCTCCACCAACAACAGGGTGTTGCAAAAGTGGCCAAAGATGTTTGTGGTTCTTTTAGGCAAAAATAATTGAAAGCAAATTCATAAAAGCAACGTACAAATAAATGATTTTATATATTAAGAAATTTTCTGCAAAGAAAAGAAAATCGTAACACATTAAGCGATAACAGCAATCAGGCTATAAAATATTTTCTCTATATGAAATGATCGACTATAACAATTTTATATGTTGTTGTGGCGGAAAACAGTGACTTTTCCGATACCCAGTTGAAAAATACAACTGCATACAATTGTGTTGGCTTTATAATTCTTTTCATTTTTTAAATCTAAGGCCAGCAAACTTTAGTTGGTTGCTTGGCCGTTGATTGGCAGTACTTTGTTGTTGTTTTTTCAGTTGCTGCCACCAGCTTAAGGGAAACATGCTTCAGCAGCACATTCGCTTACTTGCTAACTGGCTAACGGACTAACTGACTAACTGCTACCGAAGCAGCCAGCAATTGCACTAAAATATGGTGACTGGAGCTGGAGAAGTCAAAGCTTCAACTACTGCCACTTCGGGCGCTGTTGTTGATAGAACTGGCAGTGAAGAACAAAAAAAATTGCAAATACGAGTGCTGCAGTGATGAAAGTGAATTTCGTTTATAAAGTTCAAGAGAATTCTAGTTGAGGGCATTTGAACACGAAGTGAGAAAAAACTGAACTTAATAAAATAAAAAGCAACTAGAAATCCATAATAAAAACTTCAAATATATCTGCACTTAAAACTTTCTATACAGCTGCAAGTCGAACATGTAACCCTTAAAGTATGCAATAATTTTATGCTTTTCATTGCAATCATCCGCAATCACCTCCTTTCTCGCTCTCTCTGGCACTTTTGTCTCACCGACTTAAGCTGGTGTTGAAGTGTGAGTGTGTGTGTGTGTATGCGAGTGTGAGCATTCGTTTTATTTGGCTTAAAAAGAACTGTTATTCTTATTTCTTTTCTTTGAAAATTGTTTAAGGATTTAAATGTGATTATAACGATTTTGTTTTTAGCAAAACGGAATTTTGTTGGAATATTTTCCATTTTCGTTACTTTCGGAAACTTCAACGAATTCATCAGCCATTGTTGTGAGTGTTCAAAAGAGGTTGGGCCAAATACTCTTGGAAATTGTTAACTTAAAAAATAATCTTAAAAAAAAGCAAAATGAATTCAAAGCTGAAATAAAACCAAAACTTTTTATGGTTTATTTCATTGAATGTACGGAAAAATGAGAAGTTTGTTCGCAAGTTTTAAATGAAAATTGTGTGACTTTTTAATCACAAATGTGGAATAACATCGGTTATGAGAGTTGTTATTAATACTTTGTTGAAACTGGTTGGAAGGGAAATTTTAAATACCAGATTTCACAAACTGTATGCAAAAGCATTCAGCGTTTGCGATGCTTTTTGTGGAAGAAAAAACATTAATGCCAACAAAAAATTATTATCTTTTTATTATTAAAACTTAAACCACGCCACCTGTAGATGATTTAATTTTAAGTTTTATGGCAAAGAAAAGCAATTTTTTAGCATTTTTTTAACAATGTGAAAGCAATTCTCAAAAATGAATGTGTGCAAAGATTGTTAAATTAAAAAGAAGCTGCTGCGAAAAAAATTTCAACAACATTTGTTTTTATCAAATAAAATTCCTTTTGGCTAGAAATTTGGGAAAATATTTTTATGCTGAAAATGATCAGTAAAAACATATTTTCTAGAAAAAATTTCTGCAAAATTTTCTACAAAAATCGTTTTAACCATTTTTTTAAGAACATTTTGGAAAATATTTTATTAAAAGTTTTTTAAAAATTTTATATAATTTTTTTTTACTATATTTTTATACATTTTTTTTAATTTTCCTAAAAATTTGGTTTTTAATTATCTGTAAAGAGTTGTTGGAAAATTTTTTTTTATGACACAATTTTAATTCTGGAATTAGTTCTATAAAAGCTAAAACTGTTATGAAACAATTTTTTTCTGTATTCTTTTTAAATAAATCCAAACATTTTGTATGGAATTTGGGAAACATTTGTGTATGTGGAAATCCCCTTTTTAAGAGAAATGGCCAATTTGGCCAGAAATACACGTCATCTAGATTGTATCTGAGTTATGGTTTCTCTTTTCAGTATAAAGTGATGGAAATCTCTTTTTTCTATCTGAAACAGAATGTACACACCACTTATCTCGTTCCGACTGAAACCCTTTTCCATTGTATAACAATTATATGTTCAACTTAATCTGTTTTTCTTTAAAATTTTTTTTTTTTTTGGCAGCATTAAACATCGCCTCTAACATGCTAAACATCAGCTGTCCTTTTATCTCAATCTTGTAAAAGATTTATTTTTAAAAACCCACTCTAATTGTGCTCGTAAAGCATTGTATCAAGTATCATGAATCAAAGTAATCAGTGTTTAGTTGCTGCAGAGACCGTTTCAGAGCAGACTCAATGAAAGAATAAATTTTATTTGTGCATGCACCAGCATGCAAAAGTGTTGGTAAAATTGCCAGAATAAACAAGAACCCACAAGTGTATTAAAGATATTGAAAACATGATAAGAACCGCAAGACTTTCTTGCAAGACCGCAGCAATACAGTAATAATAAAATACTTGTGTCTGCCGGAGTACTGATTTTAACAGCCACAACAGCAGCAACAACAAACTGTAATAAATGAAATAAGTTTTGTACAAAATTTAAGACATTAAGGAATCCTAGTTGTACATACGGCTGTACATATGGTTTTTATTGATTGAAGTCTAAAGAAATATCATGTTTTTTTTTCTCAACCGAATTCAATGTTATTTTTATAAAGGAGTTAACAAACCTGTTAACAATTTTATATATAGTTGAGTTTATATTAAATTCTAAATTTGCTAAGAAAAAGTTTTATGAGTAGATTTTTGTTAAAGAATGTTAAAACAGGAACTTCCCAACTTCCGAACTTCCGAACTTCCGAACTTCGGTAGTTATGAATATTTTTATGTTGTTTCAAAAAATCTAAAATTTGTCGTTTAATTTTTTAATTTATATACTTTTGTCACAGAATCTTAGGCATTATATGGTTGTAACATTTTTGTTAGTTAAATATTATAAGATTTGGAAAAAGCTGTCAAGTGCAGTTTCATGATATAGAAGTGACAAAGTTTTCAAAATTTTAAAACTTAGTGATTATTTAAATAACAGAGAATTTTCACTCATATTGAAAACAAGTCTGCTACATTTGAAAAGAGTTTCCAAGCTTTGGCCTTAGTTTATTCCACTTGGATTAAATTTGCTATAGAAATCAAAGTTTCTCTAAACAAAAATACCGAAATCTTGCCTTTCAGCTCCACCTCAAATAATATTCTGTATTTTTACTTATAATAAATATATCAAAAGAAATGAATACCGTGTGAAGCATTAAAAATACAGTCTACTTATACTTAATATTATTGTTGTCCTCAAGCATATTATTATTAAAGCCAATCATACTAGTGTTATGATCACTAATACCATGTTTGCAATCTGCACCAATCATGTAATTGTTGTCGTGATTAAAGGTGTTCGCTTACAAAATAATAGATTTCTATTAAACTTTTTAATTAGTTGGCATAATAATGTTGTTCTTGCACAAGAATATTTGTTAATTTTATTGCAAAAAATATCTAGAGTTTCAGCGACTCTTTCTTTATTCCTTAACAACAAACAACAAAATCAACACAGACTAGAAATCGGCAAATAGTTCACAATTTTGCGGCAGAATATTGCAAATTTTGCTGACAACTGACAAGGAAAAAATCAACAAAACAAAAATAACGGCAAAAAAAAAAACACCGTTTTCAAAATTGTTTGCCTTCCACTTTTTAGGATGTTTATTTTTAAAATTTACACATGTGCGGGTGTGTGGGTGCGTGTGCGAGTGTGTGCGCGTGTGTGTGTCAGAGAAGTGGATTTGTTCAGTTATCCACTTATCTTTGGCAGTTCTTTATGAACTCGGTATCACAAGTGTTTTTGTTGAGTTTTGCCTTCTTTGGCTTTCGCGTTTTTGTTTTTTCTCTTTTGTTGTACTGAAATTGATATCATTTCCTTTTCCCTTTCCCTTTTAATTGTTTGCAGTTTTTGCTTTGTTTAATACTGAACAAAAGCCAAAGAGTTCTAAAAAGGAAAACGGAATTTGAGAAAATGAATAAATGTAGGAATACACATGTAATTGTGTGCAGGTACACGCAGCGAAAATTTTTCGGTGCGGTGTCGTTAATAATATTTAGTGTTGGTGTCTTGGTCACCATAAAAACGTGTATTTTCATTATTATAGTCGATAAGTTTAAACACAGGTTTTGATTTATTAGAAAACATGTTTTCACCATGCAATATTGTGGCCCCCACCATATGTCTTTTCCAAGTGTACAATTGTGACCATGGTTTCCACACATATGTACATGTTGCAAGCATATTACTCACTTTGCTGCCCTTTTTTCGCCGCATGCTGCAGCAATAACTAAACAACTTTGATAAGATGCTGCTGCGTTCTATTTAACAACTTACGCTTCTTAACATTTTTGTTACTTTTTTCTAGTTTCTAGTTCATTGACTACCAGTTGGATGACATTTTCCTTTAACTTTAGCTTGGCATTTTCTTCTTTTAACGCTCTAAGGAAACAACTCGCAATGTTTTAAGCAAGAACATTAAAAAGTTTTCTGTATGCAAAACACTTTAAGCCAAATCGATACTGGTTTTTCCCCCTTCACATTCTTAAATGCGTAAAACTCTATGAGTGGATTACCCGCTACATTTTAAACTTGTTTTTTGAGTGCTAATGTCCTTGAAGGTGTAGCATGGGACTGTAGCTGATACAACAGTTGTCAGATATAATTTATATAGTATGAAATTGATAATGTAGAATTTGCTACAATTTATAAGGGCAAAGAAACTGCAACGTTGGCCCAGCTTGTCCAAATACCCCCTTATCGGTGTTCATGTGTACGAACTGTTTTCCTCTACAGATAAGGCAGCTGAGCTGCAGTCATAAGTGACCCCAGCATTCGTAAATTTTATCGCATTTGAATAATACGCAGACAAAACGCTAGATAAATGAATAGATAAGTTGATGTCGTCACTTCGCTGGTGGCGGATAAAATTTACGCAAATGGAGTCTGACGCTAATTTTCCATCCAATTTGTGAAGGCTGTAGCTGATTTTATTAACTTTAATGTTGTTAAGTAGATATTTATTTTAATTTAAATTTAGTTTTTTAATCGCTTCTTGCATATCTCCGATTTCAGCTGCTTTTAGGTGCCCCACCAACCAGTTGTCCTTAATCTAAGACAGATTGGCAGATTGTGGTAAATAAAAAAAAAAAACTTAAGTTCAAATATTTTTAGGTAATGACTTTACGTTTGACTCAGTCAGTTAAATTCTAATCTAACATCTTTCTAAGGGCTTTGCCAAAGCAACGCATTTGAAGACTTTGCGTTTATAAAATTTCATTTATTAATTTAAATTGTGCACCTCTCGCCTTTCTTGCCGCCCAACTGTCCACAATTAAATACAGAAAAACCTGGTTGTTAAAGACACTCTTGTACAGAATAAGCCAAAGATCTAAATAGAATTCAAGAAGGCTAAAACGAAGACAAAAGAAAAGTTGCCAACAAGAGCAGAAAACAAAACAAAAATTCTTAATTTATTTATTTTTTGTCTTGTATATTTTTGTTACAAATTACACTTAACCTACAATTTAACACTTTCCAACAGCCCTTCTGCTCGCTTTCTTTGCTCGCAAATTGTATATCTGTGCAAATGGAATGGTTGAGAACACAGTCAGACAGACGGATAGACAGACGGACGGACGGACGGACAGTTGAAATAAGTGTCTGAGTGCAGAAAGATTTCATAAAGTATTTTTAACATTTTCTGTTATTGTTTTTTGTCACTGGCTTTAGTTTAGGTTGACATAGTGGCGCACAAAGTGACGTGAAAGACAACAATGACGTCGTGAGTGGTGGCTTAGAAAAGCAAAAAAGTGTAAAAAATCTTCTTCTTCCTATTCATGTAGTTTGTTGATTTTTGTCGTTTGTAGTGGTTTTCTTAAGGCTTAATAATTTGTATGGTTTTGCTTCAGAGAAAACTAAAACTAAATAATTTGGACGAAATAATTTTACAAAGTTGATATGACCGATATGATGTCCTGGTTTCCAGATCCGAGCATGTTCAGTTGATAATAAATACAGCCTAACAACAAACATATATAAAAACAAAAATAATATAAAATAATAGTTAACAGACTTGTGTAGGATTATGAAGGAAAACAGCTTTTGCCCAACTAAACCGGTTCCCGATTGAATTTCGATGAACCAGGGACCTTAGAATATTGTTAGCGAAATATGTCTAAAAATGTCTCAGAATTGTGCGAACTATCACTTTTGGTTTGATTATGTTGTCAGAAAAATCATTTTGCCAGATATTGTAGCTCAACTTTTGAATTTATTTAAGTTAATAAACCCGATAATGAAGCCATTGTCGGCAAAAGTAGTTCTATTGGCATCACTGCTGCTACCTAATAACGATGCCTAAAAAAGGATCTGGCAATTTTCATCAAACAATAATCCGACGTTTTCATTACACCCTTTAATCGGACCTTTTCAAACACAAAAAGTACTGCTCTAAAGAGGATCTCTTAAAATTGTGACTTTCAAAAAATTTTACATTTAAAAAACTCTTATCCAGAAATTAGCTTTTAAAAATAGTACCTGCCAAAAAAAGGTACCTTTGAAAAAAAACCGAATACTTTATAAATAGTAGCTTTTAAAAAATTACTTTCATCATCGCTGAGATATTAGAGTAACGGTTCGCAAGTCGGCAGAGTCCTGCTTACGGTGCTCGTTGAACGCTTTAGCCATCACTGGGCAAATGGCAAAACCGTAGCAGATGTCCGTTTCGCCAGTTTGGCTGCTATTACACGACAGCTATCGGTAAACTTTTTAGGCAGCCACATTTTCATTAGTTTTGTCCGAAGTTCAAGTACGAGCGAGTAAAATGTTGGAACTTTTATTGTAAAAAGTAACAAGTTGTGTTGCTCTGTCGCTTAATATTTAATTTCTTTACTTCCCAGTCTTTAACTAAAATCTTACTATTCTATTTTAATGCCAGTGCGGAGTCATATGTCCTAGTTTCTATAATGTAGTGGTTACACATTTCTCAATTATCACGAGTTTCCTGTGTTCCCAGAAAGAGTCGTGACTAGTCAAGCAGCTGCATTCCTTACTGGCCTGTTGGTGACAGTTAAGACTATTTTTTTACACTTTTGTACTTCTTTTTTATTTTTTTTTTTGGATTCATTTTCACTTGACTTAAATACTTTGGCAAGGAGAGATAATACAATAGGAATTTCTAAATATGTATGTTCTGTAACAAACTCAAAAATATGTATGTTTCCGGCACAAGAAAAGGCATCCACTTAAGTGTTATTTCTCTCATTGTACTCAAATGAAGGGGAGTGTAGAACTGCTTCTGTTTTTGTAATAGTTGAGGCAGTTTTTTTTTAGGAAAGTCACACAGTCTGAAAGTGATGCTGCACTAAATAGTCTCCAAATAAAAGTGAAGGCTGTTGGTCGTAATTGTGTTGCGAATCTGTTAATAGTTTTTCAAATTTTTCTTCTAATAATCTCTCTCTCATAATCTTAAATTGTTTTGTTAGTTTATCAGATCTCGGCCCTTTTACATAAAATCCCCCTTTTAAATGAAGTAGAATTCATTAGTTTAATACCCGTATTTTCGAAATGTTATTAATTATTAGTGTTCGTAGCCAATTTTCGTGGTTAAACATACAATATATTTTAATATATGGCAGTCTAAATTGTATTTATCCCAAAACTAATTTCAACTCTTGGGTTTTTTTCGTGACAACTGCAGCATATTCACTCTGTAATCACGTATATTTACTCTGCATACACTCACAATCACCTACACACATGCATGCAGTACTAAACAGTACATTTGGGCGTGATAGTTACATAAAATTAGGCGTGATAAATACATCATACTCTCACACGCTTTAATGTGTTTTTCTACTAATACCAGCAAACATTATATTGTGAAACTAACAATTTTGTTAGAAAAAATACAGCAGAACGCATAAACATTTAAAAGCCCAGCCAAGTCACGTAAATAATTAAACACGTGACATGTTTACGAGTTGTGTATAGGAAAACTGTCACATACCTAAAGGAGTGAGTTTGCCGCACGTTCGCATTAGACGGACTAAACTAGTATAAAGTTCGGTTTAAAACTAGTTTTTTATGAACAGATGCGATCCAGCCTTTTGGTTTAAAGGCAAAATTTCCACACATTACACTAAAAAGAATAATGCGGAGATGGTCACTCAGCCGCCATTTTAAAAATTACTATAATTTTTCAGTATTAAGATTTTTAGTTCAAGATTTTTTTTAATATTTTAAACTATTTAAAAGTTAGAAACAGCCGATTTTGAGAAAGAAAATGTTGAATTAAGGCAAACTGGGGTACAACTACCTCTTTCCCGGTCAGTACAGTACTCCCCCCATGGCCATATTATGCACAATATAAATAAATATTAAGTAAAATTGCATTCCGGAGCACATTTCCTTCATTTCCTTCATTTCCCCATATTTTTAATGCTTAGATTTATTTTTTTTTTTTTTGTTCTAAAATATATTCTGGGTAAATTTGATTAAAACTTAATAAATTGTTGTAAAATTTATATGACTTTCATACTGTTCAAAATGTAACTGGCTCCATATAATACTTTGCAAGACAGCCGGCCAGCTTTGCAAGTTTTTTTTATTAAAGCAACTTTTCTGCCCCCTCTGAGGAAGGCGCTGGCATTTTTTTTCTTTCCGTGAGTCGCTATAATGAACATACACTAGTGTGCCATGTATGTATGTCTGTATGTCTGTATGTATTTTGAGGCATATAAGAATTTATTTCGTGCTTTTTGTTATTAAATCTTTTTTTTTTTTTCCTTTTTGTGTTCTTTGTGTAAAGCCAGCTTTGCGGAGACATGTAGCTGCATGCTCAAACATACAAATACATACATACATACATACGTACATATTTGCATGATAAAAAGAATTATGAACAAATAGCGGAAAGTGTGTGATTGTTTGCCGGTTTTAGAGAAAGTAAAACTTAATCTTTTAGCGAGGTCGTAGGTCTACATTTGCTTGCCTTAATTTCGTATTCTCTTTAAAATAAGATGTTATCATTTGTCACCATGTGGGTGCTCGTGTGCTTTTCTTTCGTGTAAAATTTTCTTTGCAATAGCACGTCTTTCAGATAAAGTATTTAGTTTCAGAAATAGTGCACGCGAAGCGGCGAGAGTTTTCTTTCAGCGAAAATAATTTAACGTTTTTTTGGTGTGAAAGCGCTATTGAGTTACAGGTCATATGTTTTTTCTATTACCAAAAGGTCTTTTTTTTTTGTTCTTTAACTGTAACAGAAAATTTTGCCACAGATATTTTGATTCATTTACGACATTTTTTGTCGTCTGTAGGTAGAGAGAAATATTCCCAAAACCGCAAATTGTTGATATTCAAAAAAGGAGAAATTCTAACTCTCATACTAAAAATGTCTGACGTCATGGCCTAAAAGTAACCCCTGTACAAAACGTTGTGCTCTCAAAGGTGCCTTAATGGAATTTTGTTGACGCTTGTTGCCTCTGGTAAGCAGATTTTTAACGAATAACTTGTAACTTTTAGAAATTATTGAAAATTAAATTAAAGTCCACTATCAAAAAGTAATCATGCTACACGTTGAATTAACATTTTTTATATAATATTTTCTTTTCCTTTTAACAAAAAACGTTTTATTCAAACCAATAGTCCCTTTATTTTGTTAAGTAATTTCCTTCTTTTCATGGACTCTTTGCATCCAGTTTAATTTCGGAAAACATTTCATTATTATTTTAAAAAACTTAATTAAAACATGGCTTGGAGCGAGTATTTTATTTTGCTTTTCTTAAACGGCAACATCAAACTAATTTGTTTTGAATATTCCGGTTCCTGAAGACAAAACTGACAACAAAAATTGCTGTAGTTTCATCAAAATTGTACAGATGATAAAATTTCTACTGACACAATTTTTTACTTTTATTATTGATTTTGATTGTAAAATTTTGTTCACCATCAAAACATTTTCGACTCCTTTGAATGTTGAAATATGTCAATATCCTGTCAAAAGGAAATTCTGCTCCGATGGGGGGCAACTGTTGTCACAGCTACGCTGTCGCAACAAACACAAACGCTTTAACATACAGATGTAGTCGGATGTAAATGAAAACAGTGGTTCAGCGGGATAAGTTTGTCAAATGTCGCGAGCGGCAGAAACATTAAAGTGTTGTAGTCAAATATTCAGAATATTTCTACATTCATATTTTATGTTTGTTAAATTGAAGAAAACAAAAGTGAATAATTGCAGGACTCGATTGAAACTTTTATAGAACGGAAAAACGTTTAAAAAGTAGATTAAAAATAAGCCAACAATTCCTAAAAAAAAAGCAAATTATGGCAAAGTTTTTAATTATTGATATAAGTTCTAAGGATAGAGTTTAAGCTACTTTTTACCAGCCCACGAAAAGTCGATACAGGGATTGTGGTCCTGTTGGTTCAAAAATATGTCTGATAAAATATATATTATAATACTTTTACTTAAATGTGATTACAAGTTCATAAAAGACACTAACTGGCACTTTCTATTCTGGTCCAACAGAGCAATTCTATAGACAAATCAGAGTTCACAGCATGTGACACCGCAGCCTATCACTCCTAAGACGACTTTTTCACTAAGACAAGCAGCTGTTTAACACCTTCAGAACCTGAATCCTGGCGCCGCTTAATTCTTGAATTTTTTTTTTTAACTATAAATCACAAACTGAATGTTTTGAGCCGAGACCGGTACCTCGAGCATAATGTATTGCAAGAAAGTAAGAAACAAAAACGTGCTGTTAATTTTAATCCTTTGTGAAAGTTTTATGACTTTTTTTTCTAATTTAGGCCGTCACGCCACCTTGAGGCGTCAAGACACCTCCTCTACAGCCTTAAAAGTGCACAAGCCGGCTTTGGAATGCATCAGAACGATATCAGCTGCCCACATGAGGTTTGTTGTTCGACAGGACCTTTAACTACAACAAAGTTTACCAGTGACAAAAAGTTATCCCATGCTACCAGCTCATTGAAGCATCATTGCGGCCTGGATCACACTACCATCTCCATGCCCTTCAGCCTATTCTCCGGCATTAAGTTTGCTAGAGGTCGTAATGTAAGTTCGGGTCGAATAGGCCCAGTGTGCAACGAATGAACACATCAATTAACAAATTACCATTTGTTTTTAATCATAGAAATATTTTGGGTTTTCGACAGTGACGAATGAAAAAAAAAAAACAACTCAAAATTTCAATGAACTGTTGTACGAGTGGTATCCCAGAAGGTTGGATGGTGCACGACGGAGGGGCAAACAACGAATGGCTGGAAAACAGCCATTCAATAATTAGGCATGTGTTTTGTGTGGATTTTTCTCCATTCGCTTAACCGATATATGGCGTTTTTAAGTTGGAATTTATTCTTTTATTTCGTTTTGTTTTGTGTTGCTCTGCCATTCTTGTCGGAAATTTTGCTCCATTAAGTTGACTAACAAGGCATATCCTTGACAAAAACCCCAACATACAAACAAACAGCTCGCAAACGTTCACACACACACACACACACAGACACATCCTTAACAGTTACCAACACACATGGCTCTAAGGCAATGTGTTTTTTGTTTTTGTTTTTGTTTTTGTTTTTGTTTTTGTTCCTTTTATTTTCATTTTAGAACGAGACGAACAAAAATTATGTGCATTTCAGTAACAACTTTGGCAAAATGGGGAAATGATTTAAAAAGGAAAAGTTATAACAAATAAGTTTGTGCTGGTGTAGGTGTGTGTTTGTGGCTGTTTGTGTGCAAGTCTGTGTATGTGTGTGTGAACCTGGTTTCGAGCAGCTCACAAACTGCCATATGTACTTTACTAGTGCCTTTGCCATGGCTTTTTCCTCGTAATTTCGTATGTTTTGAGGTAAAATAAACGTGGGTAATGAAGCGTTAATATTAACATTAAACAGGCATTTAACTATATTTTGTGATTCCAGTAATGACACACACACACACACACACACACACACACACACACATACAAACGTACTTGCTTTTCATCTTAAAATTGCTTTTTTTTAAAAAAAAAAACCAACTACTCGATACGTTTCAACATACTCGTACATTGCGAGGCAGTAAATGAGGGAGAAAAGAAATGGAAATTTAGTGTGAAAAATCTAATTACTTTTATTATGTACAAAAATTGGCATTAATTGCGTTTAATGATCGAAGCATATGTTTTAGGGTTTGTGGAATTTGGCTGTGGAAAGGCTTTTGGCTTTTGGCTTTAAAAGGTTTTGTTGGGAATTTTGCCCTGAAATGCGCTCGATGTTTTGCAGTAAATTGAAGTTATTTAGTGTCCAATAGCGGCACGTGATATTCTGAGATGAGACAGATTGCCTGAAAGTCATGTGGCTATTGGAAGAATATTTATAATTTCTGGCCGCGAACATGGTGGTCTTCTATGAAGCCTTATGATCTTAATCCCCTTCCATATAACAGCAGGACCTTACCGGCATAAGGGTCCTATAGTTACGCTGCCAATGTGTCATAAACGACACTTGGATTCATGTTTTAGATGCCTGTTTCTATGTGCCAAGGATTTGCTGATGCTATGACGGGCCAGGCTCGATTGATTCACTTACCCACAGCCTATTAACGTTTTGCTAAACAGCCACTTTATATTTCTTAACGAATAGTACCCACACAGCAGGATCGCTCAAATTTGATGCTCCACTTCTTACCGATCGATACCCACCATATTCGGCAGCAAAGATAATAATTGGTGTTGTAGTGTTTCCGACACATTTGTTGAGCAAAACTCTGGCGCTGAGGGATGCCTAAAACGTATTATTTAGACGCTCAATTTTACCTGATGGCCCGTGTCATCAAATGGTTACCCTCATCTAATGCAACATTCGTTATAGAAGGCAGAAAAGTGCTGCAAGCAACTACTTTAAGTAATACAAGTACATATGCCAGTAATTATTTCAGAAATTATTCTTGTATCCTTTAAATGTGTCCGTAAATTAGTTATCGGAAATGTTTTATGCAAATTAACGTCTGTAGGAGTTTGTTGCTGTTGTAATTTTGTGAATAATTGGTGTACAGAGGACAAGCGTTTTTCCAGGTCTTGTGATCTAGTCAATGCAAGGCTTTGAAATCTTGAATGCCAGGTAATGGCCGTTTCAAGGGCCTCAGCTTGAACAAGAATGGTCACCGCTTTGGTCTGGGCTTTTGTCTAACCACCGAATCAATTCTGGCCCGACATCAAATTAGCCATCAAGTGCCAAATGAAAATAGTTTTGTTTTTTGTCCGCTGCTATTGTTCGGTTCGGCTGTGAAACAAGACGAATGAGTGCAAAACCTCAATTTAAGAAATTGCCTAATAAAAATTTATAATAAAAAATTTAAATTTATATAAATTTAATTTTAAAATGTTAAAAATTGATGCCTTAATAACTGTGTTAATAAAGCCACCACCACGCAGCATCAGAGGGAATGTTGCGGGTGACTGCGCTCCCCGGCGATCTTTAAAGGTTCTTTAAAAACATTCATTTTTTGTTGTTGTTTTTTTTTTTTATTCAATTTGTTTGTGTACAGCTTTAAGTAGAACATGTTGGCAGCCACAACCAACGTTTCTCAAAATGCAAAAGTCTTGTTTTAATGTCATACATTATAAACACATTTATGCAAAACAAAACAAGAAGACTAAAAGAGAAAATGGCAACAACCTGCATACATACATAAATACATACATACATACATAAATACATACATATGTCCCCATATAACATGCATTAATGCATTCAAAGACCACTCAGAATTGCAAAAAGCTTCTGCTCTTCGTTTCGCCTGTGCATGTAACAACATGCTCGAGCATGCAGACATACATACGTTGCTTTTAACCAAAATCAATACACTCAACGAAAAGTGACTAAGTTCGTCTTCTTGTCGTGCCAAAAAAAAAAAGGAAGTTAAATAAATTATTTAAGAATTATATATGATAATCAAAATAATTGTATTTTCCTTGGGCTTGTTTTCTCCTTCTTCTTCTTCTGTGACTGGACAGCATTGACATTTTTTCTTGGCTGTATATTATCTTTGTGGACAAGAACGCAACGGAGTAGCCTTTGATGTGCATTGGGAATATGACAAACCTTTTCATTTGTTAAGCTGAAGGTGTCCAACAAACAACATCCTACAACTGAGGGAAAATTGCCAACACATGTTAAATGGCATAAGAAACTTTGTTTTTTGTAATCGTTCTTATTGTTGTTGTTGCTACTTTTCGGAATGCAATTTATCACACACTCCATTAAGGTGCAAAGTAAAAGTTTTTGTTTTCGGTCTAATGTTATTTCATCCACTTAACGTTTGTGACTGCCATCCACTACAACTAAAACTTCACATGTGACTGACTCCTCTGTCTGGCTAAATGCCTGACAGACAAGCTGTGTGACTGCATTAACACGAAATATGCTCACCTACAAATGTGTGTATGTAGGCAGGTGTGCAGGCATTAAGATGCATTGCAAGGACTGCTAACGGATAGTGAAACTACTGTCAGGTGAATTTTATGTCTCAAAAATTCAGGAATTCAGGCAGTCAGTCGCCAGCCTGAAACTCATTGAAGTTAATGTAGAGCCGAACATGTTGCGAATAGCTTTTGCATGTAGCATTTTAAAGGTGTCAATTATATTTTCCTAAATAATGAATTTGTAACACTCCTCTTTATGGGCAAATAGTCCGCACCAGACAGACAACTTTATGACAGTAACAAATCAAAGACAGACAAAAACAACAGGTCTTTTTGGGGGGCAATACGAAAACCATAAATTTATATAAAAGCTGGAACACTCAAATTCTATGGCAAAACATATTTCAGTCATTGTCCTGACTTGCTTTCATACACTCAGAAAATAAATTTATAATATATAAATTTATAATATAAAGTTTATTTTCACTAGAGTTTTGTGCAGAGTTTGTCGGTACCTGCAGCAGCAAATCTAGCCAATTTTGTTTACAGCAACTTAATACAAATTCTTTTTTTTTTCGTGAGTGTAAATATTCGGAGCAAATTTGTATCCAGTTGATTGAATATCATATTTGAATAAATTTCTAACTGTGTGTTGAAGGAGAACGTTTTTGCAAATAATTATATTTGCCAGCAAAACTGATTTCCCCGATATTGTTAAAATTCCCTTGTGTGCAACGCACAAACACACATGCAGACACACACACTCTCAGTCTCACACACCCCCCACCATTTACCATTTTGTTATTAACATTTAACCAAATTTTGATTTGGTTATTAAAAGCGCAATATGTGTACAAATGCGCCACAATACCAACAAAAACTCCATTGTTTAAATACAATGGCGTATAATAAACGTCGAAATTTTTAACTCGTTTAAAAAAGATTTAGAGCCTCATTATATTTTCACATTTATATTTCCCTTTTTTCTCCCACTCCCACTCTCACTCCCACTATCACTCTCACTCTATCGCTCTTCTTTTTTTTCTGGTATTTTTGCAACTGAAGTGCTTCAGTTTGGCCGTCTCAACAATATAGACTTGTTCATGCCTCAATTTGTTTATATCCTGGTTGTATGAATTTATTTTCAAATTGTTTGCAAGTATTAGTTGGTTTTTTTTTATTGCATAAAAGTGAAAAAAAGAAGGACGCTCGTGGAGGGGAGGGCCGGGCAGGCGGCTGGAAACAGAACTTAAAATTTGTTTTGTAAGCCAGTAAGAGTAATTTTCTGTATTTTATTGTAAAATGTTTGTGCGATTTTTCACTCTCACTATTCGAGAAACGTAACCGGAAACTTTATGTACAAACAGTGGGCCCACTTATATACATACATATAATATAGTAGGGTGGCAAAATGAAGCCTCTGTATTCCCATTTGTAATGAAATATGAAGAAAATATTTTTAGAATCTAAAATATAAAATTTTTCATATGAAAATTGCTGGCAAAGCGCCGCCAATAAATATTGGAAAATGTAAAGCTCCAGTGTTTCGAAAAATTGGCCATAAACACAGATAAAATTTTATATTCAATAAAATTGGCCGCCAGAGAGTCCAAGATCAGAAACACCTTCGCTTCAACTCCATATAAAAATACACGTTACGAATCAGTTTCCTGAGAATGCCTATTGTAAGTACTTGCTAGTGCTGCCACCTCGTTAAATGTGATAACGGAGACGGGTTAATATCGGAAATATATGAATTTTAAGCGCTTTAGATGTGATCATCGACTTCGTTTTTTATTATTTTATAAACATACAATTTCAATGAACCTAAAATCTTATCGTTCGGAATGTTGTTTTGGAATTATACATTTCCAAGGGAGATTAAATTTGTTATTGTAAATCCGGTAATTTTCGAAACTATTGATTTCACAGCTGTTGGGCGAATGATGTAAAAAAAAATTATCAAACCTTAAATTCAGAATTAATCTTAATCTTGTGTTTAATAGCACAATGGGGCCATTCAAATTTAAGTTTTTTTGAAGCTGAAAACCAACCGTAATTAATTGGAAGAAAAATATTTTGTAAATGATTTGTATGTCAAAACATCAAATAATAAGAATAATAATAAATAATAATAAAAAAAAAATATTTTAAAGATACTGAACAAAGAGATTTTTGTATTAATTCTTTCTTATTTTAGCTAAAAGATGCATTCAAGATTTTTGCCTTTATTTTATATTTATTGTTCTTTATTTTCAACTTCAGACGTTCCTCGTTTTGTTTTGCTCTTAGTTTCTTACTAGTAGGATTGCAACCAGATGCATCGAATCCCAATGGTTTTGTTTTGTGCTCTCTGTCCTTTTAAAAGTATTTGTTTTCATTTTGTTCATGTACAAAAAACAAATAAAAAATCTTTAGAAGTTCGAAACGAAAACGAAATTAAATGTAACTGTTTGTTTTCATTGGCTGATTCTGCATACAAAAATTTTCGCCTGGGTCAAGACAGATGCCGCTTGTGACAATTTTTCGAATTTTTGCTGGGATATTCCAGAGTTTCGATTCATGTCAAGAGATGCTATTTTTGTCTCCAAACAAAAATATATCGGAAATAATTTTTAGTTTCCCAACTAAATAACTCTTAAGGCTGTTAATGTCTACTCATATATGAAATGTGTGATAACTTCGCGCAACAGAGATGGGATAGCAACAATTTAAGCCTTTTTGTGGTTCATTAAGTCCTTCAAAGTTGTTTCTACAAATACTGGCGAAACAGGACACCACAATATGTGGCAGTTGAATGGATTATAAATGCCACAGATCACATAAATTGCGGGTTTTTTTTTCTTGCTGGATCTTGCGATCAATCGAATTTTGTTTTAAATTATATCGTTGGACTGAGAAATATGAAATGCTAAGAAAAATTAAAAAGTGTTGAACCTTTTCCAAAACTAACAATCTGTTGTAGATTTGAGAACCTTCAATGCGTTCCACTGTTTTCAAATTTATTTTGTTGGGTTAAAGAAAACAAATGAAGCAAATATTTCAGTTTATTGTTCAGCCAACAACCACGAATTTTATTTTTATTTATTTACAAATTTTCTTGGTTTTTTTTTGCTTTAGTGGCAATAAAATACAAAAAAGTTCTACGCTCGGTGAAATTTGCTCTTGCCCCATCAAACATGTGTGTGTACAAACACGTGTAGCCAAAAACACACACATGTCGGGACTTAAGAGCGCAAACACGAGGCACAGGGCAAAATTTGCCAACCAGACAGCCAGACAGCCAGCCAGCCAGCCACGCAGTCAACCACGAGAAGAACAAAAATAAAAACGAAAGGACTTTCATTTTAAACATACAATAACAACAAATATTATTGCCAGCGTGTGCGTGTGTGTGTGTGCGATTTTGTAAGATATACCATATACGAGCATAAATACAATATAAACGGCCAGGCATACCGAGTTATTGCCATATATTCCCCGTCTTTAATTTAACGTTATAAAACGAATATGTTTCCTTAATTTGCTATTCTATTCATAATAAATAAAATATAATAAAAAAAAAAAAGAAGAGGAATGAAAAGTAAAATACCCGGGTCATGGCAATACAAACGCACATGCACAGAGCAAATAAAACATAGACGTATAAAAAATCACCCCTGGGGAGCTTTTAACGATGGCGTAATGACGATGGGTTTTAAATGCAGCCAACCAACCAACCAACCAACCAACCAACCAACCAACCAACAACAATCGTCTGCCGTTTCTAGATTCGTTATCAATGCCACCGCCGCTGTTTTCGCCATTGTAGACTGCGTCCTTGTTATTTGCACAATCGTCCTGTGTTTAATGAGGTAAGCGGAAGTAAATCTTTTCCTTTTTCTGTCCTTTGTTGAAAAAGAAGAGGCTGAAGAGCTGAATGTGGCAACTGCCGTGTGCACATTTTGCTGTGAGCCACACTAATACCTTCTTATTGCTCTATTAGGGTTTTTTTTTTTTTTTTTTGTTATTCGAAAACGTTCGGTTTTCGTAAATTTTTATAGAAATCACAGATCGTATTTCTAATAAGCGAGAGCTTTAGAACTTGAATGGCAAATTCTGCATAAAATATTCCCGGATATGGCAGTTGCGTTTTAAGTTTCGTGGCTGTAAAATATTTCACCCAGTAATGGGCTGAATCAAGGCAATCTCTTAGCAGGTGGAATTGAAAGCACATCTTTTTTTATGTTTTAGTCCGGCTTGAATGTCAATGCAGTTCCAGAGGAAAATCTCTAGGTTTCAGCAACAACAAAATGCATACAGAATATTTTGGCAAGTTTTGTTGATGCAGCTGCTGAACTGAATAAAAATTCGCCAGCGCTAATAATTTTTGTTTTCTTTTTTAAGGCTCTTAAAAATATGATAATAATAAAAATTTCATGCATATTGTCTACGAATATGTGTGAGTGTTGGCTCCATCATCCCTTTTAAGCAAATCGCCAAAAATTTGTTGTGCCGAAATTTATCTTTAATTTATTGATTTTCCTTCTTCTTGCTGCTATAAAATAGACGTAAAGTGTTCGAAAATTTTCCAACTGCTTGAAATATTTGTTGTATTGAAAAGTGAACGTTATTTTAGCATAAAGAGAAGTAAAAACAAATTGGAAAATGGTAAAATTAAATTGCGACTTGCGAGCAGAGAGCAGAGAATATTAACAAATGAAAAATAAGCGAATATGAATATAAATTTTTTATTGCTTGATTTAAAGAGTCATTTTGTTTTTGGCAAAGTGTTGAACAGAATAATGTACGTTTTCAATTAAGTATTTTATTTAAGAAAGAAGAAGCAAATATTAATTCATAAAGAAGAAAGGAAACTGCACTATTACAATAAATGATTGAACAGAATAAGACTGCAACTGTAGGAAAAATGGCTGGCAAATTATGGTACAAACGCCAGCATCTTCAAAAAATTCTGTAATTTTTTTATTCTTAAAATTGAATTATTTTCTTTTCTTTTACTCTCATTACATTTTTCGGTGCTTCTTGTCTACAGAAAGTACGAGATGTGCTGAAAGTATCGAAGCATTGTTGAGCGTATAGGGGCCGATATATGGACCTGTATGTGAGAGCAAAAGGAAAAACATTGGCAAACTGAAACTGATTCTATTTCAGCGCCATATTTTAGGCCATATTTTTAAGTCATTTTGAATGAAAAATGGAGTCACATTTGTGGTTACTCTATTCCAGGACCAAATATTTTGATTAATATTTCTATGAATTTATATGAAAAATGTGGTCGCAAAGTCTACGTTTTTCTAGAACAAGTTTCAAACAAATTTTCTTAAAAAAGATTTACAAAAAAGATGAAATGTCTGCAGGAAATCTTACTTTATGCTGAACATTTAAGAATTCCTTATCTTCCATAAAAAACACATTGAATCAATCCTGATATATCCGCTATAGCGGAGGGGAATCACACAATGCAACACATTCGGGGAGAAATTTATTTTCTCTACATGTCTGTTTTTAGGCATTCATATGCGCTGATTTTTACAAATACTGGCAAAATTTTCCACTTATTAATCTTAATTTTAAAACTTACGGAATTCAAAGATGGAATACATACCTGCAATGAAATGAAAAACAAAATGAGAATTATATAATTGCTGATATGTTTTAAGAACTGGGATATACACATTTTGAAACTAATTAATTAATAACTGAAAAAAATATGGAATTTGTTCACCGCCTTAAATTTGGATGTTAATCAGATAATTTTTGGTGCCAATTATTTTTGGCAAATCTTTAAACTAAGATTCCGCACTCGCTGCTACATACAGATTTTTGCGCGCATTTCTGTTGCCGATATTGTGAAAACCCGGAGTTTTGTGAAATACGAAAACCTGCCCCGAAATTCAGCAGTTTCTACACAATCGCAATGAACACTCGTTTGCATAAACCCGAGCATTCCGATCGGAGTCGACAATCTGTGCCGATATACGGTTTGGCAAACTGAATTTTCAAATAGCATCAAATACTTTTAAAATGTTATTTTTCTTTAATTTTTCAAATGCATTTTTCTTATATGTGGACTCATTAAATAGCAAATTTTGTGCAGTTAAACAAAATAATTGCTATTGCATCGACTTTAGCATCCTTGGCCTTGAAAGCACCATCTGTTGACGACACAACAATTACAAAAAGTACGAACTGTGCAGAGTGCTGGGATTAATAAAAAATTAAGTTTTCTTCGTTATATATTGATATATGATTTGAATGCTGTGTTCAGCGGAAGAGTTTTGCGAAGTTCTTGACGCTCTTCAAACGTTTCGGTCATTTAATTTGCCAAATTAGAACGGCCCACTGTCGCCATCAACATGTTCCTACATATAAAAATCGTCGCCGCTTTAGAATTGTGAACCTGCCCCAATTTACACACCAACATACATATTATTATGAACTCAATTTAAATCCGCCACCAAATGAAAGCACTTCATATTGTTGTATCTGTTTTAAGCTGAAATGGTTCGTGTTCAAATTCAAATTGAATAGGTTGGTTTTTGCGCATTAAAAAAGAAAAACTGGGTTAAAAAATGTAATTGAAAATCGATTGTTTGATAAAAGTTTTCCGGAAAACTTTAAACGAATCGAGGAGACGGCAGACCTGTGCACTTAAGTTTTATACTCTTGTGCCATTTGCATGCATTCATTCATTGTCTAATGGAATTCATATTCGTACGAGGAATAGTTTTGGCTTTTATTTGCCGAGTTCGTAAAAGTTCTTGTTTTATTATTATAATTTTATATTCCGTTTTAGTTTCAGTTTTCATTTCAATTTGATAGTTTTTTAAGGTCATTTAAGTTTCGTTGGGTCTTTTTTATGTTTTTGTTTTTTTTTGTTTTTGTTTGTTGCTTGCGAAAATAAGTTTTCTGGGTTATAGTTGGCTCTTTTGTTGCTCGTTTGCTGCATAGACAAAAGCCAGCTCGAAATATTTGATTAAATACCAGATAATTACACTATTATTTTTGTGTATTTAATGCGTTTGTTTTAAATTCATTGTTGGGCAATTATAGTTATTTTTGGTTTTATAAATGGCTTACAGTATTTAAGGTAATAAAAAGTTGTTAATTTGGAGAATTGCAATTTATTTTATTGAATTAAATGTTTGTTAGTTAAACAAATAAACGCCAATAAATTTGGCGGCTTTCAAAACTTTATAAATATTTGTTTGCTTTTGCTTTGGAATAAATTAACAAGTAACAAAATTTGGTTGGAGAGGTTGTAACGTTCTAAAATTTTTGGCCTAAATAGGGCTTTAATAAACCTTAAAATATTTTTAATTTACTTGGGACTCAACTTAAGCCGTTAAGTGAATTTGTTTTTGGCTGCGAGAATAGCCAGCCTTAGGACTTTTGCATATTTTAGCACTGAACTCTGTAATTTAATTTTAAATTTAAAGCCCTAATTTGACCGCAAAACTTCACAATAAATGAAGTGCAAAACAAGAAAACACGAAAGACTTAAAACTTTGTGGAACACAACATTGAAATGAACAGCAATTTAAATTCTTCAAAAATGACCCGTAAACAATGATTCGATTAAGGGCCCGAAGAAAGGATGGGAGTTACAAACTACAAATATCATATAAATATGTTTGAAAACAAAAAGAACACTTAAGCTGGCAACTCTACTGTGGAGATACAAAAGAGAATATTTCGTAGGAGGTGGGTTGCTATAATTTTTTTCTATTATTTATGGGATATTATCAGTCAACAACATTTAGCATCTGCTTATTGGCGAAAACTAAGGCACAGGAACACTGATAAGGGGAGCGACTGACAACTGAAATTTTCTATTCAATGCAGGTTTTTTGCAAGCTGTTCTCAAAGCTTTTTTAATGAATATTAATCCAAGCTGAGATTAACTGAGTGAACAAAATATCAGGATATTAGTTTCAAATTTTCATTAATTTTTAATCTTCCTGCGTAGCACGTCGCCGACATCTGTTAAAGTTGGTACTTTGCTGTTACCTAAGTCTGGCAACTCTGTTTGCTGTCAGCCAGCAGACAATGATAAAATGATAATAATATGGCCGCCTTATCCAACTGCAATATATTGTTGGTTAAAATAGTCCACACTATTAATCATTTCGTTTTCGAGGGAAAATCATTGTTTATACAAGATCATTAGTGAGGAGGAAGCTTGAGGGCTGGTAAAATATTGCCTTCCAAAGGTTTTCTTTTGAGCGGAAATTAATTAATAGCAGAAGATAATTATAGTTGTTAAAAAAATAACATTATAAAAATCTTTTTGCTTACAGTTATTTTTCTACTACCGATGCACATCCCTGCCTGCTGTTATTCAAGACGTGCAACTTTTTTCCTGCTATTTGTTAAGAAACTCCATAAACTAATATGAACTTCCTTCATGTCTTGTTGCTTTCTTATTTTTTGTTTTATTTTTAAATTACAGACTTAAAGAACATGAAGCACAACACTCTGGTACGTGTTCATTCAAAACTACGTATGATTGTGCGAACGTTATTAATGGCAGGTAATTCATAAGGAAAGTAAGTAAAACTATATTATTTTGTTACTTTCAACAGCCGCATGATGGATTTTGCATAGTTATTTATAAGGGAAAAAAATTAGGTGGCAGGAATAAATCAAAGAAATGGATTTTAATTTATTCATCCAACTATTTAACGAAGACATTTTTATGGTTGTTATTTCGCCACTTGCGACTAAATTATTTTCAAGGCAGAGGCTTTCAATTAATTTGTGGATACTTTCACAGCAAAAGGAGGGCTATTTTATGGCGCAATTTAATAAATAATTTTAAAGTCAAGGTATTTGCTTTTTTCATCATTTGTCGTTCACAAAAGCTTGTTGAAAGTTCATTTTGTATTAAATATAAAACATTTAAAATTAAAAGCGGTTTTTAAAGTCTTGTGAACTATATTGCCGGCACTGGTGAAAGGGGGAAAAGATATCCCATTTGAGACGAAAACCAACTTTCTTAAAGTTTTCTCATTATCATGAAATATTTGAAAAATATTGTTCATAAAATAAATGCGTAACATCGTTTTGAAGTCAACTGAATGGAGGGATATCTTGTATTGCAAATAAACATTTTATTGGAGAAAATAATACAAAAACATAAATATAAAAATGAAATTTGCCAGACATATTGTCTCGCCTTTTGTTCGTTCATTTTACTTTTGCAGCAAATATTTTGCTATTATCTAATAAAGTTTTGAATATTTTGCTGCTGTTATTGACTTGTTTACCCATCAACATAATAAATGTTCGAATTGAAAATAATATTAAAACATATTTTGTCGTTATTATAACATTTTCTCCCCCTCCCCACCCACTCACTTTTATTTCCGTTTATTCAGGTTTTTTTCTTTTGAGGTTTTTATCGAACCAAATACATAAATAACAAAAATATTGATAAAGAAAAAAGTTTTTTTTATCATCAAGTAAAAAAAAGTTTAAGTAACAACGAAAAATAGCATATTTGATGTAGTCGCATCGGGAGGGGGGAGTGGGGTTGCTTTAAACAGACACGAAACCGAAAAATTAATAAACTGCCAACTGGCCGAAATGAAAAATATAAACCCCGGCCAAGAAACTGAAAATGTTAAAAAAGAAAATCCTGCTTTATGTCTGCGCCAGTCAAACGAACACTTTAACTTGATCTGTCCTTTTTTTCGCTTCTTCGTTTTAGTCAAATGCAGCTTTGCCCAGACGAACACAGAAAGAAATCCTGTGCTTTTGGGCCGGCCACCACTCTCTAAACAAATTCCCAGTTACTCAATTTAGCAAAGTACCAGCTCATAGTTTAAGAAACGCTAAGCTGTGCCATTTTTGCTTATTAAATCAATCGTATTTTATGCTTCAAAATTCACACCAAATCATAAGATTTATTTTATTATCATTCATTACAACTTTTGGAGAAAACTGTTTGCAAATCGAAGCGAATTTATAACCGTCGTTTGTGCTGTTGAGGAAAAATTGCTTAAAATCAAATTCCATAAAAGACCAACAGTTTTACATGTACGTGCACATAATACACACACACACACGCACACGCACACGCACCCATAAAAACACAAACCAAAAGCCAAACGCAGAAAAAAATAATATCCAGATACGAGCATAGAAACTGCATAAAGTAGCTGCAGTTATTCTCGTATTCTCCCCCGCCACCCCTTTCAAAACAGGTAAAGTATGAAAACTAAATCTAAAATCATTGAATGTCTTGATTTTTTTTTTTTTTGTTCGTGCCAGCTACAAGAGTAGAGATAAAGTGCAGCAGAATGATTTCTGGGTCTTAACGGAAAAGCAGTGCTGGGGAAAAATTGAATTTTACTTTAAAGAATCTGATCTCAATCATAATTATAAAAAAATTCTATAGCGTTTGAGAGGGCGAGAAAAGAAATTTTTAGTTTGTAAGAAATTTCAAACTTTGTTCTTAAATAAAATTGCAAAACTTTGCCAACAGGATTCACTCTCCTAAATACCCATCTCTGCCATCCGTGCACAATGTCTATGGGGAAAGGGGACTAGAACTGGCGCACTTAGACGTTTGTGGCCTGCCACCATCATGTGTCGTTTTGGCGATGTCTGTGTAATCTGTAATTCATTGTCCAATTATTGCCGCCAAAACATCGTGACAAGCTATAGGATTAAGCAGGATTATATCCTTTTGATTTTGGATTAGTACAAACTCGATACGTTTTCCAACCCTTTTAGGGCTGTGCCAATCCGCACGAACTTCTTACCAAGTAGACACGAGATTCTTATGAGAGCCAATTTATTTTAAACCAACCCTAATTGAATGATATACGATCGGAAGCCTCGAATTATATTCTGCTGGAACAATTTGAGGGTATAACTATCTTTCGCAAAAGTGACTTAAATTGATGGCCAAGAAGACGAGTAGTTTGTCCCTGTTAGATGTTTTCCTCTAACGTCTCCTGAAGCCACATAAAGGCTATGCTACCACACCACAATCGTTCGATGTCGTTAAAGTCCTTAAACATTAACGAGGTCAGTGCTTTAATATCCAGCTGTATGTCTGTGGGCGGACAATATTCAAAACTAGATGGCTGTTATCTGCAAATGTCACCCTAGGACGCCCCGGCAGACGACTATATTTTAACTATATTTTAGGGGGGATGGGCCAGTGTGCATTCAGTGCAAAGTTATTGATTGCTCTCAACCTGGTGAGATGCCAGCAGCGTGCCCCGTAAATGCACTGGTCAAGCTGACTTACTGCCTCCTCTACAGCACCCGTTAACTCTTGTGCATAACTCTCTTTATTTGATTTCAGCAACTAGTCCTTCCGATTGAAACACTGTTTAGAAACTCGCCAGCATATTTCCAGGACACCTTTTTATGTGTAATTTAGTAACTTTTCTGTATGTAGTAAAATTACCCGGAATACTTTTACTATTTAAATACAATTTCAGAAAAAAAAAACACAAAAGGAAACCCTTTTTTTTAAGAAAACCTAAAACCGTCTAATGAAACTCTCACACAATAAAACGCTGAATTAATTTATTGTTACGCAGTTTTTGTAAATAATTGAAGGCCGCAGAAAGACCATGGCAAGTGATCACTTATCACTACAGTTATCGCCTAAGGAATATATAATGTAAATTATATTGAAACAAAATATAAAAAAAAAACATATTGATTAAAACAGGAAATTCGCTTTAAACAAATTTATTACTTCCGATCGTCTAGTCTTCTACTTCTTGCAACATTTCCGTAGTTTATTTTAGCTGCCAATTGTTAGATTGCAACTGAAGAAAAAAACAAGCCACATAAAAAGCAGCATCAATCCTGTTGGTCAAACAACCATAAACATCAAGTTGTGCTGTGGAGCACCGGCCTGCACTTTGACTTTCAAGTACAACAAAACCTGCAATATTTCCTCGAATTAATAAAATTAGATGCAATTTTCGAACTCGACTCAAGCTGTTGTGGGTAAAATGCCACACGGTGAGTTGTTGTGATCTCACAGGTTAACATATTTCCTTTTGACCAGCCGCTCTCCCGAAACTCACATTCAAAACAGTGATAAATCTGTTGGAGCCATCAGACGAGCCATTCCTGCGTTTAGCATTTTTCTACTTTTAAATAAAATTGAATAAATTTTTTTAAGCAAAACGAAAATAAAAAACTGCCAGCAGAGCTCTTATGTTCTTCAGCTGCTGTCTCGAGGGTGGTGAGTAGCAAATGTACACTAACAAGCGTCTCGTAAAGTAAAAACTTTTCCCAATTTTTCTGTTTCATTCTTTCGGTCGTTTTTTTTCCCCCCCCCTTTTTGCACGTCTTTGGAAAAAATCTATATTCAATAGAGTAAGTCAGCAGAGTTGCCATGGTTTTTGGTGGTTGTTAGCAAAAATGTTTTAAAACCATAAAAAAATTGTTGTAGTTGTTGTTGTTGTTGTGCTTATATGCAGAAACAAGTAAAACAAGAAGAGGAAATAACAAGCAAAGGCAAACATTTTACCAAGTAGCCAAAAAGGATTAATGAAAAAAGCCAAACTTTAAACGAGAATTTGTTAAATGTTAAACTTTAAAAGTGGAAGGCGGGCAAGGCAGCCATTTGCCGGGATGGTGGCAAAAAAAATGTGTATTTTATTAGTTTTTCCCATATTTTTTTTTTCCTACAATATAATAAATTTTTTATCACTGATATATAATTTTTTTTCTGCTGGCTGCTGCACATTTTGTTTTACATTGAACTTTTGACCACAAAACTGTGGGCATGTTGGTTGGTCATATGCAGTTTTATTTTATTTTACAATACAAGAGTGTACTTTTTTAAACATTAAAACACAAATGTTGGTATACACACACACACACACACACACATGCCTATAAACAAATTTATATTTTTCTATAAATGGATTTTTTATATCGAACATATTTTAACGATTTATTTCAAACAGCAAAAACTGGAAACTAGATTTTGGTGTTTTGGAAAATTTGATAGTGTGTCGGTTTTCATGAACGAATTAAGTTGATTTTTCTTAACACACACATACACACAATATCACACACACTCTCGCACACACACACTCACTTCTTTCGCTATAAACACAATTTCAGTTGTTTTTGGGTCATGTCAACACTTTTTGATTAGATTGACAGAATCGTACTTTTTTTTTAACCACTGAACATTGATTTCCAGTTGCTGAATTCTATTTGCTCGGTTTCGCAGCTTATCTATTTAGAACATTTTTGATTATTTATATAATTTATAGTACAGACTGTGGTGGCTCTAGTATTTGCCAGAATTTGCCAGAGTGATGGAAGTTTTCGTAATTGGATAATTATAATTTTATGTTGAAGAATGTTTAAGGGTTGCTTTGGTTTCAAAAGAATTATTTTTCTTTTTTTTTCTTTTTGGAAATTTAACATTGCAAAACTATTTCATTCACGAGTTTTTTAACAGTCTCGCTCAAAATAAATAATATAGTAAATGTTTGATAGTGTCGACTGGTTTAGACACTGACAATATTGTTAGATGTCTGTAACTCATAGACCCTGAGTTACGAGTGTCAAATGTCTGATTTTAACCAGTTGGTTTTTATATTCATATTTATGCTGCTATAAAATCTTTAAACTTAGACACTCTTCAGCCAATTCCAGCAATTGTTTATGTGTCTTAAGGGACATTTAAGGTTCATTCCTTTTGGCTGCAAGTTGCAGTAGTTGTCAGCATGTTGCTGATAATAACAAATAAATTAAATGCCAAGTAGAAAAATTAAAGGTTTCCAAGTTCTGGTTTTATTAAGTTGAACTAAAACTAGTGATAAGTTGAAGAGAAAATAAGTTCCAGGGCCACAGATGCGTTACATATAAAACAAGAAGAACTTTTAAAACTTGTCACAGTTTTGTTCTAAAAATAAAAAATATACATTTTTTTTATTTTGAAAATATACCTGAAAATTAATAGCATTTTCTTTATAAATTTATATACAGACGGTTAAGGGAGGTCTTGTAATATTGTTGGTCAGAGATGCGCTAAAATGTCTTAATATTTGAACGGTCAATTTTTGTCTTAATATGTTGTCAGAAGAAAGCGCTATCAGTCCATTGTAAGATAAAAATATTGTGACAATTGTGAGCATTTTCTAAATTGGTTTTCTCAAATAATTTTTAAACATTTTGTATTAAAATTGTCAGGACAAATATTTCTACTGGCAGCACTGAAACGCAATAACATGATGAGGGTAGAAACTGAATATTTTTCTCTATTCTTGGCACACAAATTTATTGTCATTTGAACCTCAATTGTAAAATATTCTGACAGGTGTCTACACCGTCAATTAGCCGTCTTGTGGCCGTTTAGTGTTTTCGCTTCAATTTCATATATTAAAATCTTGCAACCCCCCGCAAAATATCAAAGTTAAACTGACAACCCAGCAAGATCTTACAATAGTTTAAAATCTGACAATTGTCAGCAGGTTGTTAAAATTAATACAATCAGACCTGAAATCTTCGAAAGTTTGTACTAGATTAAAGGAAACCCACTCATTTATGTTTTAATCTATTACAGACCCTCACAGACATCGAGAACGACAATAACCATGAATGACGAGAGAAAGAGAAAGTGCAACATTATAAAAATTTTTTATATTTTGCTACAACAGAAATTGCCTGCTTTTCATGTTCGATAATGAAATCAACTGCAACAGTTAATAAATTATTGCAATACGAATCGAAAAAGTAGCTGGCGGATTGATACAACTATTTTGCCAAAAAAAAATAAAAAATATTTCACAAATAAGCAGTGATTTTTAATTTGACTTTTTCTGGGCCAACATTCCAACTCAATGAAAAATGTGGAATAGCCCATCACCAAGTGCAAATAATCTAATAATCAAAGGCAATAATCCATCTTTGTTTTACACCTTTTGTTGGTAGGCGGCCAGGGCATGGCGATGTATTGAACTGATACATGATTTATTGTCAGAATTTCGTGTGTGACTTGTGCTCTACCTTTGGACACATAAATAAACCAGAAGGTTTTCCATTTATATTGTTCTCGTATTTCCATTGTGTCATTATTGTTTTAGTTCTATTGACATAATGTTTGTACACTTTTAAACAAATCAAAAGTAAAACAAATGGAAACTGCCAAAGTTTAGCTAAAGGTGAATACAAAAAGCTTAGCTCGGGTAGGCAGGCAGCCCAGTTGCCTGTCTGCTAACTGGCAGAAATTAATATTATTCTGACTTAAATACATGCAGGCAGGCAGGGAGACAGACAGACCTGCACAACAATATGTCAAAAGCTATAAAACATTAAATTAGTCGAGCGAGCTTTTGCACAAAACACAATAAACACACATAAATATATTACGGTTTTGTAAATCAAGTGCGAAGAGTATAGGTCGTGGAGGGTGAGGGGGAGGGTGGTGGGGGTGTGAATGAAGCATGTACTCGTAATAAAAAAAAACTTTTGTGAAATTATACAAAGTTTAGTGAAACTGAAACCTGGTTTTTTCTGCTCCAAGGGAGAAGTTGTTTCTTTGCGGGCTTTTGCCTGCTTTTGTTACATTTTAACTTTGTGTGATTAATGCCCCCAACTTTGTTGTAGTCGCATTACTCGTGCCATGGATTTACTTTCATCATCATCGCTTTTCGCCTTCGCCTCTTCCTGCCGAACAGAAATATTTTACGGTTGTCGGAACAAGTGTGAGTTGTTTTTGAGAACTTGTCACGTAAACTTGCTTCATAAAAAAGTATTTATGGTGACAGTTTTCCCTCCACCTTTGATTTGCTGTGGATTGTCTCGACAGTTTGGTTTTGTTTAAATCGGGTTTCCTGTTTTATTCGTATTGAAATTAGAAAAATGTTTGAGGCAATAAAAACATCTCCTCAGCAAAACTAAAATATACCCTGAAAACAGTCGTACTTAGGAATTAAAATTTTGCCAGACAATTGGCCACCCGTGTCTCTTTAATTGTGACTAGAAAAATTGTTGGTGCCCCTCTACGATTACATACAAATCATTTTATTTCTGGCTCTGCTAATAAAAAGGTTTTTTGCTTATTATGTGCCCCAGAGGGGGTTTAAATCATTGATGTGAATGAACAATTTTGTTTAAAGGAAAGCTGATAAACATTTTAGCAGCGGAAGCCTCTATTCGGTTTAGGGAACTACATAAGCTTTGAAATTCAGGAAGCATTCGATTACAAGAGCGAGATGCAGCTTCCAATTCATTTGCTCTACTCCTCGTGCACTTTCGCAATCACTCTTTCGCTCCGTAGTTGCCAGTATTGGGTGGTCGCAGAAATGAAACTGATCAGAAGTGGTTCAGAATCTCCACTAGTGTTCTAGTATTATTTCAAACTCAAATGAAAAAAACTCCCCACCTTGTGGCTGTGGGCACTATCACGGTGCACTACACGAGAAATAATTTAGGGAATAACATGAGTATTGCCAGAGGTGTTCAATTCAAAATGCATTTCGTGCATCTTCACTTTGCAAAACAGTTGCCCTTTTATCCTGTTATGTTGGCGCTGTTAATTAGTCACCACGATCATGTGATTTGACACCGTTGGACTTCTTTCCATGGGGATATTTAAAAGCAAGAGTGTACGCCGATAAGCCAAAGAACACTTCAAGAGCAAAAGCATGAGATAATTCGACACATTAACGCTTTTGAACTTCAATTACGGTTCAGAGTCATTGAAAATTTGGTTCATCGGATAGAACATAATTGTTTCAGATCCGTCTATCATTACAAATAACATTAAGATGATGCTCTGACAACTTTTTGCTCTATTTACAATTGGTGGCAGCACCCCTTTCAAGAGCTCTTCAGTATGCCTTTTAGTGCCGCCCTCGTAGCTTGAAAAGTGTGCCTGCACATCCATTAAATAAATAATTCACATGCCCAACATTACATTTATTTTTAATGTTCGTACATGTGTTTAATAATCTAATCATGTTTACAAGCAAAAGGAAAAAAGTATAGACTGCTTTTAGGCATATAAAAAATATATCGTAATAAATAATAAAAAAAATGAGGTAAACAAACGATTGCATGTTGTCAACTTCGAAGTTTGTATGTAGTAGTAATAAAAAAAGACTTGGCAAATAGCAACTAAACTGATTATATATTGTGTGGCAGAGTGGTGATAGTGGGCGCTAAAGGAGACATAAATAATCAGCCAGATTTATTAATGAATTTTTATATTCAACTTTTGAGATGGAATTTTTTGCATTATCTATATTAATTCAATTTATATCAAGTTAATTTTTAACTCGCTTAATGACAATTTTTTTGCTCTTCATAATTAAAAGTTTTTTTTTTTTTTAACTTATATTTAAGTCACATTTCTTCTACGCCCTTTATTTCCAGTCACGTCATTTTGCTACAGCAAATTTTTATGAGCTTTTGCTCGCGTGTTGAAAGTTGTCAAAACGGGGGGGTTTTTACTTTAGATTTTTCTCCACCACATTTTATAACATTTTAAACCGTCACGTAAACGAATTGCTGTAGCAAAAAAAAAACCCAGTTCCAATTTTATTTAATTTAAAAATATCATGTTTAAAAACAATTGTGTTACACAAATGTTAACAGAGTCATAAATAAATTTGCTTTTTTTTAATTCCTTTGCAAATAAAAACAACGACTATTTTAAAATATGGAAGAGCGAATGAGTTTCAGCATTTGAATGGCGGGGCAGAGAGTGTAAATCAGATTAAATTCATTTCAGAAAATTAAACAAATCTGAAGCCATCGAATCATGGGGTTGGAGTGACAGTTTTTCACCATTTTTTTTTTATGAAATACAGGTTTTCTGTTTGACTTGCTTCGATAAAAAAAATGTTTGGTCTGAGTCGCAGCACATAATTTTCTTATGCGAACGAAAAATAGTTTTAAATTGTACACCGATTTTAAAGCAGTTTTGCTTGAAGGAAACTTTCGCATTGAATTGCAGTTCACAAGAAAGCCCTCCTGATGTTTTCCTTTTGCATTTGTTTGCGGGCAGTTCTTATTAGTGAATAAATCACAGAACCATTTCACAAAGAAATTCGAGTGTTTGTAGCAGAAATCCAAAGGAAAAATCATGCTGCATCTAATAACTAAATTCCCCGCTCTTTGGTATAAAAAAAAACGCAAACAAAAAAAAACGAAATTAAAAACATAACATAAACATAAACATTAACATTAACATGTCCTGCTGATCGTAAGAACGTGATTCAGACATGATTAGAGCTACAGAACGTTTTGCGGGCCAGAACCATCAATACCAATACCAACATTAACATTAACATTAACATTAACATTAACATTAACATTAACATTAACATTAACATTAACATTAACATTAACATTGACATTAACATTGACATTAACATTAACATAAGCATAAACATAAACATTAACATGTCCTGCTGATCGTAAGAACGTGATTCAGACATGATTAGAGCTACAGAACGTTTTGCGGGCCAGAACCATCAATACCAACATTAACATTAACATTAACATTAACATTAACATTAACATTAACATTAACATTAACATTAACATTAACATTAACATTAACATTAACATTAACATTAACATTAACATTAACATTAACATTAACATTAACATTAACATTAACATTGACATTGCCATTGATATTGACATTAACATTAACATTGACATTGACATTAACATTGACATTGACATTAACATTAACATGTCCTGCTGATCGTAAGAACGTGATTCAGACATCAATACCAACATTAACATTAACAATCAGATGTGTGATAGACATCAATTTCACAAAAATCATTCCCTAATTTTTTCGACAATATGTAATAGGATAAAGTTTGACCTATTGGGGGACAATATTTTTTATCACGAATTTAACTCGCATCTTCCTTTATAAAATAGTCTGGCTTTCAAACCCGCTCTCAAACGATCGAACGATACATCGCACACTTGACTGCCTGCAGACTAAGAATTTGCGAATTATTTGGTTTCTGTGCGTTTCGTGTGTGCGTTTGTGGCCTGCCACCCACCTGTTGTCTGAAGTATTAGTTTAGCTTTAAACTAAATTGAGCAGCAAATCGTGTCATATCGCCCCTGTCAGCAGTTTCTTTTTGCCACACACAAACTAAACTTTTTAACCCCAAACTAAATGAGTTTATTAAACTGAGACGGCAACGTGTTGATCAAGATTCACTTTTAACGCATAAAATTACTGGCATTTGTGCTTGCCAGAGTGTGTGTTGCACGGGGTTTCCCCTCCTTCCACCCCACCCCCTTTCTCATCATTGCCTTACGACTGCAGGGAAAATTTATTAAATTTTCGCTCATTATAATATCGGAAAAAAGAAGGAAGTAAGAAAACAAACAACAAATAATAAAATTAGTAAATTGTTATGAGCGTTGCACAAAAAAAGAAACCGAGGAAACAGGATAACATGCAGCCATTTATGAACACTTTAGTTGCAACCAACCACAAGATGCTGATGAAAAGTTAAATTTTGTAAAAATACACGAAAAACATTCTGGGTGTGGGTGTTTTTCTTTTCTCATTTCAGACAGGAGATGAAATACAAAACAAACAAAAAACAAAACACACCAAAACAAAACTTTTTTCCAATTTTTGTGTTTTAAAACAACAACAGGAACAACATAATTACTGTGTATGTGAAGATGTGTGTTACTTACTTTTCCTTCAGACAACTGTTAAACTCATGCTGGGAATCATTTTCGTCATATGGCTGGGAGGAGGTTGTTGTTGGCGACAGCGGGGCCGACAATGATGGCTGCTGGTGCTGCTGGTGGTGGTGGGGCTGCTGTTGCTGTTGCTGCTGATGCTGCTGTTGGCGTTGCAGCTGTTGCTGGAACAGTTCATGTTGTTTCTGCTGTTGCAGGCACTCTTGGGGCGATAGAGAGGAGGCCGACAAAGGTGTTGTTGGCGGCGTCGTTGTTGTCGCTGCAAATGTGGCCAACTTTTGCTGCTGCTGCAACAAACTATTAACATTAAGGTTTGTATTATGATTGCTGCTGTTGAGGCTATTGGTGCAGTTTTGGCTGTGGCTGTGACTGTGGCTGTGACTGTGACCGTTTGGTGAATTGGGTTGCTTGTGGTAGGGATGTATGCTATTGTGAGTGTTATGACACGATTTGTTGCCATTGCCATCCAAGCTGCCATTATAATGATTACCATTTAAACGCACAGAATGCTGCTGATGTGGAAATTGTTGCTGATTATCTTTGTTGTCGTGCTGTAGGAAAGTTGTTTGGGACAACTGCTTCTGAGTGGCGTGCTGTAGCTGTAGCTGTAGCTGCTGCTGCTGCTGCTGGGACGGAGATTTGTTTCCTGAGCCAGGTGATATTTTACTAGCTAAAGCATCAAGCGAACTTAACATTATGTTAACTTCTTTATAATGAATTTGTTTTTTTTTTTGTTTTGGCTGTTTTCTCTCCTTTCTGCAAGAGTTTTAATAATTTTTTATTTTTTGCCTTTCGAAAGTTTTATGGATTTTGTTTAGATGTTAAACGGCAAAACTTTAAAGTAATTTTGATTAAATCACTTTTCTGATTAAGTTTTCACTTTTCGAGTGTATTTTTGTTTTAGTTCTTGTACAGTTTGTTGTTGCCTGAAGGAAAAAGTATGGAGAGAGAGAGAGAAAGAGAAATTTGTTAAAAATGGCGATTAGTACAACAATGAATTTTTATGATTGAGGTAAAAATGTTGGTTAAAACTGCATTAAAATTTCAAACACGAGCTGCTGCACATTTAATGGTTTAATTTAAAAACGGTTTAATAGAAAAACGTTTCACTGAAATTAATTACAAATATTTTCGAATGATGTTGTTGTATCTTGAGGTTACTGGTTTTAAATTCAAAAGGCAACAGTTTTAGAGCTGTGAACCAACTGAAAACTATCTAAACTAAATCAAACTAAATAAGCGAAGCGTGAAGGTACTGGGCCAATTAAATGAATGATTCTTCCAAAAATAAACAGTTGGGGCAAATTGCTGACACAAGTTTCATTATTATTAGGAAACTTTCAGCTGTTTAACCATCATTATTGTAGGAACATTTCATTTTCCTTTATTTGCTTCTACTTATATTGAGTGAAGTAGCAAAGAAATCTCTTGTAACAAGAGTCAAAAAGTTCACTTTCTGCACAAAAATTGTTTTCTTATAACCGCAAAGTTAAGAAAGTCAATGATCGCTAAGTAAGACCAGAGATTGGTAAGAAGACGCAGTTCAAAATTGAGCACTAGATGAATTTATCTCTCTGCTGCTGACAAAATCAACCAACCACTTGTTCTTTTCGTTGATTGTTGGAAGCGGCAACTGAGACGTCATTTGGCCATGAAAATTGAGCGGGAAATTTTTTCAAGGCAGGACAAGAATACAGGAAGTGAGTAATGAGCTTCTGCAGAAGTCCTAGTAATGAAAACCTTAACTTTTGGAAAAGTTTGTACTCTTTTTTTTTTTTTTAATAATAACAAGACGCCTTAACGGTTTTCGCTTGAGGTCTAGCGTAGTGTTGGAGTTCACATGTTCTGCAAGGATCTACTCCAAGTCAATAGAAATTGGAAACCAAGCAGTTGAAATCTAAAAACTATCTTTCCCGGAACTGATTCAATAATAAAATAGGTGTATTTTATGAAAGGAATCGACATCCTTCTTTGCGATATTCTTGCCCGCCTCCTTAGACGCATAAAACTCACACGCAAGAAATCGATGTCTTTCCCTTAGTCCAGCTAATTCCCCATTCTTGCTTGTCTTGCTGAAGGATCTGTATATCTGAGCCAATAATCGGTGTGCCCACATTTAATGTCCTGCCGAGCGTCTTTTGATTTTCAAGAAACATCTGCCTCAAACAAATTGCATTCGTCGGAGAATATACAAGCAATAGACGAGTATAGAAATTTAATCAAAAATATTGTTCTTTAAACGGCTGTTTTCCAATGAAAAGTGTCCTTTTCAAACTGCCAACTCCTCTATGTCGGATCATGTTTTTCGAAAGACTCTTTAATTTCTTTTTTCAAAAGTTCAAAAGCAGGTAAAAACATTTCTAAAAAAAATCAATATAATGCCTTACAATTTAATGCCCCAGATATACATATATTTCTCTGAAACTAATTCAATTGACACATTTTTGAGAAAACTTCTACCATTTCTAGGGTCCTTAACGAACACACACACACGCACACACACACACACACATACAAATCGCAAAAAAAACAACAACTGCTTTTACAGAGATAAACAAAACAATTCTGTTTAAACATTAAATAAATGTTCGTGCAAGTTCGAAAGTAAAATTGTTTAAGCAAAATCTGTAAAAGGATATTCTTAGACAGCAACAAAAAAAAACAAAAAAAGAACAGAACCAAGAAAGCCAGCAGGAAGTTTCTTTATACTCCAGTGCAGCAGTAGAGTACCTTTTTAATTTACAATAAAATCTCTTCATCTGCTGAGTTAAAGTGTTTGAGTTTGAGTTGTTGTTGTTGTTGTTGTTGTTGTTGTTGTTTTCACCATTTGATTTTTCTTCTTTTAATATATCTACATATATATTATTTTTTTGTACGACTGGTAAATAAAGTTTTGCCTTTAAAAATATATACAACAGTTTGTTATAAATGAACATGAACATACAGCGCAGTTGTTATTTAACGGGCGGTGCGGGTTGTTTAAGGAGAAAACAAACAACAACAAACTCATACTTTTGTACACATTTTAAGTCATTGCAACACCACCGACTAAACACTCAAATACACACACACACACACACACACACAAATGCACAAGCCAGCTGTATAGCCCAAGATTTTCCAACATTTAAGGGGGCGCAGAGAACAGAAAATTTAAAAAAAAATACAACTAAAAGATGTGCACTTTTTACTCTCTTCCTGTCTAATCAATCTCAATTATAAGTTAATATATTTTCTTTTATTCATTTTATTTTCATTTGTGCCAAAGAGGAGTCAATTATGTACGACTGATGGCAACCAGGTAAATCACCACCGCCTTCCGATATTTTAAGTCAAGTGGTTGTGGAATATATATCTATAAAATTTTTCATAATTTGGTATGTTGATTAATGCTGTGACGAATGCCAAAAATATAACACATTTATTATTGGTTTTTTTTTATATTATTTTATTTTTTTTGCAATTTTTTCTCGGCTTGTAAGAAATTTATAAGGACGTTCGCGAAATACCTTCACCATCTCACATAATTGTTTAGAAATTCATTTTGTGAGCTGGATTTTTGCTTATTTTTTTAATTTTGTTTTTATTTTTGTCGTTATTGTGACGAACAGGACGAAGTTAGGCAGGAAATATTTACCGGCGAATTGGTTGAGAGGGGGGCGAAATTTGTCGTGCTTCGCAGTTTAAAATGTTGGCTTATCACATATTGTTACCTTAATATGGAATAGGGCCTTTCCATACTTTTTCTCAAAACGAGTTTTTTTTTTTTTTTTGTAAATGTCGAAAAATGATCTTCCAACACATGATTCGTAAAAAAAAAATTACGTGATCCGACTAAAAATAACAAAAATATAAGCAGTTGTAAAAAGTTTCGCAACTAGAAAACTTTAACTTTTCTCTCGCCTGAAATTTTTGGGAAAACGTTACTTAGGGCCGTATTAAGGTATCGATATATTAATTTGTCATAATTAAAGTAACAGGGTTGGGTAGGAAAGAGTAGCACTCGATGGCTCAAACTAAGCCGAAAGGCAAATTAAGAACAAAAATTGAAAACGAAAGACACCCTAAGAAAGCTGGTCTGTCCCCCAAGCAACTGCAGCTACACTTTTGATCCGACTACAGGCGTTACATCCATCTAGAAAATCTACAAAAATCAATTAATCTGCTGATTTTATTTACCAAAAAAGCAACTGATTTGATGTTAAAAAGAAAAAAATAGAATAACATTTTGAGCATCACTGTTTATCAGCGTTAAGCAAACACTGAGCAGAAGAGCGTTAAGGCTTGCAGGAAGGAAAAAGTAAGCAAAAGACATAAGAGCAATCGAGCGTGTGTCATATACTTAAGTTTTTACTTTCCAACAGACACATTAAGATGTTTTTTATAACTTATTCCGTTTCGTCGTGTTGCCTGCTGCCTGCTGCCTGCAGTAGCAAAAGTACCAACAACAAATATTTGAGATTTTCCACTTCTTTGCCAGAATAGCCAGTCAGCCAGTCAGCCAGCCAACGAACCACCTTCTGTATTGTAAGCCAAGCACACACACACACACACACAAATACAAAACAATAACAAATCTGAAATCATATGAAGGAGAAAAAGTGGTTGGGCTGAACGGCTGGAGAGAGGAGGTGGCGGTCCAAAATCTGTATAGAAATGCTGGCAAAAAACAACATTTCTTTTCTATTTTTTCTGTACGAACTTATTTTTATTTTAGCCAGTATTAAACTAAGAAGCTGTAGCTGCACTTAAGCTGTAGTTGATTTAACAAAAAGCTTATGTGAAATGTAGCTGACCTAAGCTTTCGCATAAACATGCAGAGTCAAAGTAAATAAACACGTGTGTGTGGATTTCTTTTGTTTGTTTTTTTATTGCAATGTTTGTTAGTCCATGTGTATGTGTGTGTGTGTGTGTGTGTGTGTGTGTACAGAATTTATTTACATGAGAAATACAACTAAATGATCAAGAACACGATGGAAAAAATATTCTTAAAACAAATAAAGCTGTACAGAGCAGACAAACTTACACATGGAGTTGCGTATGAAGGTAAAATATGTTGTGAAAAATGAAGACTTCATTGTTGGGAGAATATGACGAGGTGCAATTGAAAATTAGTTTACAATCCCTCAAGGATTGTAAAAAAAAACCCTGGCACTAGTGTTTTAAAGCAGAGGGAACTGAACTGTTTCGAAGGCAATAAAATTGATCGTGATAAAAGAAAAGAAAACTTTGCAATAACTTCAATTCATTTTTTGAACCGGCCTCGTGGGTTATGCATTAACAAATAAAAGCAATCTCTATAATCAAGTTTAAAAAAAAGTGGCATTTATAGTTATTTTATTTAGAATAAATATGTAACTGGTAATAAACAAGTATGAGATGTATAATTTCAACTAAAGGGTGTTTCTTATAGGGTGACACCAGTTGAAATCATAATAAAACAAGGAAGTATATTGTATTTTTAATATCAATACAAGGGGACAGCAAATTTTATGAAATTTTTGTTTAAATATGATTTGTGCCATGTGGCAGCCAGGGCAAGCGCGTAGAAGCCGCAATCTGGTACACCAATTTTCAACAACTTTTCACAGCAAATGCGGCCGTATTATGCTCCGTCCGGTTGGAGCCACATATCAGCAAGATTAATGCCACGTAATTGAGGTACGAACCATGTTCCTACACCGTTCACCATTGACAGTAACACTGACCATCATCATCGTTCTTGAAGACATATGGACCAATGACTCCGCCAGCCCATAAAGCGCACCAAACAGTAATTTTCGGTTTTCTGTCTTTTGTTCGTCGAATTAGCCGCCATAAAATGAAAGAAGTGCACGCTGAGTTTGACGAATAGAACAATTATTGTGATTAAAAATTTCAACAATTTGCACGCGTTGCTCTGCATTCATAATGAAGTTTCAAAGCAAACTAAACAAAACGCAACAATCAGCTGTTAAATGGGTGCCCAAATAAAGCAGTGATGTGCACTGCACTGTTGTGACACTCTAAAAAAAAACAACGCTTTGTGTGTACATGTTTGTATGAAGAGGCCTCAAATGTTGCTGCGGATGCGCTGCAATCGATCAACGAATCGATTTCGCCTTCTGTGCCAGTTACGTGGTTTTGTATTTCAGCTAACGCTATGTTATTTCAATTTGTACCTAAAGCCATTTTGAGGCTTGAAAATACTTTCAATAAATTGTTTGCTGCCTTCAGAGGACACCATCATTTCAAATTCATTAAAACAAAAAGCACTCAAATACACACACCTGTCGTTCCTTTTTAAGGCCTTTTAGTTCTCACCTCCTAGATCGAATAATTTTAAAACATGTAAATACACATGTTCGATACTCCACAACGACAAAAATCTGCTACAGAAAAAAAATGTCTTCATAATAAAATGCTGCAATTTTTCTCCAACACATTTTTTATATTCAATCTTTTCATTTGCTTCTTCTTCGTCTTCTTCTTTTGTTTCTGCCAGCAGTTTATTTTTTCTTTTTGCTTTCCTTTTGCTTTGAAAACTTAAGCTTTAAAGCATGTAAAGCTTTAGTTTTATAAAACTATATTAAGAAAATTGTTAGTTTAACTTGTTTGTTTTATGTTGCAATTTTTTTCTACCATTTATTTATTTTTTCCATTTTTTGCCATTTTCATATATTAAGTTTTACTGTTTTACTTAAAGGGTGTGTGGGCTAAATGTGTCTATTTACATGTGCTAAAGCAACCTGTCAGATTTTTAAGTCTTTAAGGATCAAAACAATAAATGTTTATTTTAGTCCTTAAACATGCTTTTGCTGAAACATACGGATCTTTATTTGTCTTAAGTAGACGAGTGTACCAGTGTACGTGTGTGTGTGTGTGTGTGTGTCCCAGAAGTTTTATAAATTCATATATATTTACAAACATACATGAAGAACTTGCCTTGTTTCAAAACTTTGGATATATTTATTTGTATTTCTAGTTTAATTTGTGTGACAAGAAAAATGTTCAAGACAAAATATTAACTAAAATTTTTAAGTAAAAATTTTATATTTTAGGAACTCTAATGAAAATAAATTTAAATAGAAACAAAAAGTCTTAAGAAGATTTGTTCTGATCCATTGAGGATTCCCCTTAAAGAATTTTTTTGCCTGTTAAAGTTTAGCCGAAATAATTTTGTTGAAGAAAAAACGAATCACAAGCGATATTAAATCGAAAGACGTGCATATTGTGGCCTTAAAATTATGTGAAATAAATGAGCCGCCAGAGATGTTCAGATGCAGCACTTCAGTTCTCCAAGACAGAGTTCCAGCATTAAAGTGAAATAAATGAAATCCAAAATAGGGTTTTCCGAAATGGAGTAGTTGGTACAAACTTAAGTCTACAGCAGCCGCAAAGCAGGTCTGGGCTAAAGAAGAGCTCTTGTAATCGTTATTATTGTGGAGACTTTTGTGTGTCACTCTGATAGGCCTCAGATAACTGTAGGGTTGTACGGCTCATTTGAGGAATTTCTTAACAGTGACGCTGCTGCGCTCCTAAGCGGGCAGTTAGCCCCAGCGGTCCCGCTTGTTGTTGTTGTGTGGCTTTCGAGAGCTTTATGTCTGACTCGCACTCGACGACTGATTGGTCTCAGGCAACTTATGCAAACAGACATTTCTAAGAGTCTGTTAAAACCATCAGGGAGGGGCATAAATGGTCTTCGTTAATCCGCCCATTCTGTGCCCTCACAACTTGTAAATTTACTTTCCTATAAACTAATAAAGAGATAATAATAAATCCATCGAGTTTTCCAAAGGCGGCCTTCTCAGTTGCGGACAGCTGATGTATAGAACAAAGTGGCCGCCATCTATAGCACCAAACAACACAAATTCTAGACTAGAAGCATCAAAGTCAAAGCATTAGACTCCAGTTGCAGGTGCAGGCGTAACCTGCTAACCAATTTGATAAAAAAAAGACCTACACTCACACACTTACAACCACTTTTAGGGCTCAAATGATTCCATAAGTATTTAATCATACCTTCACGGGTTAACAACCTACTTGAATGAAACCATTAAACTCTAGACCACATCTTATTCTCCTTCACACACACGCACACACACACATACACACACACACACACATTTACAAAAACCTAAAAAAAAGATTTTCACTAGTTTTATGAATAGAAACCAGCCGCCAACACCGACAGACACATCCTGCCAAAGAAACACATTATATGATGGCCTTAATGTGCATGAGTTTTTGAGTCTGAAAATTAAAAGGAAATAAAAACTCTTTCACAGCCGCATACAACAAGTCTGTACAACAACAAAAAACACATAAAAACGCGTTAAATGCTTTAAATGTTTGTTTTCTTATTTTGCGTTCTTTCTTCAACTATTTAAAAAAAAGCCAGGGATGATGAATGATGCTAAAAAGGACTAAAACGATTAACGTAAGCGAGCGTTTATGTGAGTGCGTGTGTGTGTGTGTGTGCATGTTTGTGTTTAAATGGAAAAACCCGGAAGTTTATAAAATAAGATGACATCATATAAAGCCATTGAAGTGGAAAAACGCACAAAATATACAGGAACAGCAAAACAGCAGAACAGCAGTGAAAGCAATAAAAACCAAAAAAAAAAATGAATTTGAAGAACAAAAACTGTGGATTGAACAATATTTGAGAAACAAGTGGTTGCTGAATTTACAGGATAAACAAAAAAGAAAACAACAAAGAAGAAGAATACAATTTATGATAAGAAAGAAGCAAAAAAAAATAAATATAAAGTAAACCTTTCAGTTTATGTTTCAGTTAGTGTTTGACTTTCGTGGTGGTAAAGCGGCTCATAAATACACACACACACACACACATATACTATAAGGAGTACAAAATCAAATACAACAATAAGAAGAAAAAAATCACAAAAACACAGAGAAGTCTGTGCAGACAAATAATGACAGAGTTACCGGGTATAAAGATCGTTTAACTGAACTGAATAAATTCTAGTCTTCAGTTGCGATAAATTCAAACGATTCAAACTCTTAATTAGTAAAAATTTATTATTAGATGGACAGAAGTTGCGGTTTTTACGGAAGACTGTAAAAGAGATTTAGATCTTATGCCGCACTGTGAAAACAGTTTCATGCTGTCTGCTGTCGTGCCTCCGAGAAATACCCTTTTAAGACATTCCCTTAATATTTAATGTGCAAAGAAATCAGCTGCTGACATGACATGTTCACATGTTAAAATTACACCGTAAATTTTTTCGATAAATTAGTCTCAACGCTGTTGAGGTTCGATTCCTCCACGATTCTGCGCACAAACAAAATGCTTTAAAATTTTGCTCAGGAAAACACCAAACCCCCGGCGATTTGAAATTACTTAATTTATTCCACAAAGCTGAATGATTTGATTTATCGCTGAAAATATTTACTAGGACAAGACGGTGGGCGGATGACAAGACACCGAAATCTTAGTACTAGAGGGGATCTGGAAAATACTCTTACCACAACTTGACTACAAAAATCAAGTGCCCAGGCAGAGATGAATAGACTGCAACTAGAAAACAATGATCTACCAGCCGTACACGAGTGACTAGTAAGACGAGCACTAATAAATATTGCGGGACAACATTTTAACTGAGAAATTGATCTTAAATAGTGGATTGTAGTTCTAGTTGCTGAGCAGCAATAAATCAATATTCAGCAGACAAATTATCAGCAGAAACGTCTGGCTGTCGAAAAAGAAAACACTTTTGGGATCGGCAGTACCATTGATTATGACTGCCTTATCATTTTCAGTGCCTCGAACCGACTGCAAGTCATAATTACGACCTGGACGGCTATTGTGTAGTTCGATTCAAGAGAAAACGATCAAGCCGCTAATGGCAGTACAACCAGACTCCAATCAGCCAACGACAATATGATGTTTCGAAATTAGCATCCCTACAATCGGCTGGAAGAAGGATTGGCCACTGCTTCAGCTATAGTCGGACTAGATTGCCTTCAACTTGAACGAGCCGGTTTTTATATCAATCCGCGCAAAATGTATTTTCGTATTAAAGAAAGAAAAAACCAAACCAATAGCTGTTTCACTTATTTTCTGTCATACTTTAAGGGGAGGAAATAACAACAACAACACCACCATAAGTAATAAACTCATACAGGAATGCAGAGGTAACACAAAATTGTGGTTTTGACACCAACAAACACACAAACAATAATAAAAACTTCTCTTAAACATACAACTATTTCGACTTTAAATTGTATAAATGTTCTTTCAAAAAAAAAAAAACACAATAAAAGTTTTAAAGTAAAAATGTTCAGAAGTTGTTTTTGTTTGTGCTGATACTTTCCCTCGACGTTCCCCTCACACTTCCTGAACGGCAGTCGCTTTGTACATGGCATTTTGGTATGTATTTCAAGTGCTTACATGTCTAAAATTCACAAGATAATTGCAATAATGAAAAAGGATACATTGACACGAGTGCAGCCACAAAGTATGCAATTTAAAATGTTTCTATAAACAGGCTTCTACTATAAAGTGATGGTGTGTGTGTGTGTCTCCGTGTGTGTTTGTGTAGCCAGCGAATTGAAATTCATGCACTTGAATGGTTTGTCGGTATTTATTGTGCAAAAATAACAAGGAGTAAAATGTTTTTAAAAAGATAAACACATACAGTCGTGTTCTGTATTATAGAGCCACTTTAAATAATTTTTAAAATTAATAGCAATTTATATGAAAATAAACAAGAATTCATGGAATGTTAAAATAATCTTTCCACAATAATGATTTCATTATATGGAAAAATTATCTGCTTTTATTTATTACATATATCTGTGGTAGCGTCTTAATGCGAGTATTATTTTGAAAATATTATGTGATATTCAGAAACACAGAAATTAGGAAACTAATTAAATATCTTCACTGTAATATTGAGAGCAGTTTCTGCAGACAATGTCATATTAACTAAACAACTCAATCACTGTATCGTATAATAATTATCAAATGATAATAGACAAACCACAATATGGCCTAAACATTTGTATTGCCATAAACAGCAAACATGTTATGGTTGCCATCAGCCATATTATAAACATGACTTGACATATTTTTGCCACAGTCGATGAGATGTCTTTCTGTTTCAAACCTTCAGACAGCACAATCATACTATAATCACTGCCATATATATTATTTTCTCAGGGTCAGGGCATATTTAAAATTGACTATATGTCAGGGTTGGAAATGTTTTGTTCCGAACTTGTTATAAAAATTTTCTAGTCCAACATTAATAAATGTTACGGCAAATAAATATTATTTTAAGAAGAACAATATGGCGTCTGTTTTTTTTTTTTTTTGTACTGGACCAACAAAAGGCAGTAGATTTTGGATATCTTTTCTTTTAATTTAGTGTAAAGATTTTGTTCTGAAATTTGTTACTTAAAACGCCTTCAATAAGATCTTTTGCTGGGGATGTTTAAGACACATTATGCCACAGTGGCACTATTTTGTTGGTCACCACTGTATGCATTGTGTTTCAATGTTATTGAATCATTTCTATAGATTTTGCTGGCGGCATTCAAATCCTGTTTGTTACTTTTTTAATAAAAATTGTAATGATTTTGTTTTGGGGCTTAAATACGAAAAACATTTTATATAATTTTATTTAATTTATCTCTTTCTTGTAGCCTTAAACCTTAAATTTCGTGTTTCAGTTGAGAATTTCTAAATTTAAACATTTAAATGTTAAACAAATATCTGCACAGCACGAAACTATTTTAACACTTCGTTTGTTGTGTTTTAATTCGCTGGCTCGTACTGCCTTGGCTTAAAATAACCAACCCTCGCAAGTCTGCCTTTATAAATTATTCACCACTTTAGTGTGAAAACAAGTAATTAAAAATTTTTATAATTAAATGTTAAACTGTTTGCAAGAATGGCAAGGAGCTGCGAAGTTAATATTTTATAACTTCGGTTTTTGCAGCTCCTTTTTTTTCACAATTTCTCCAACTCTGCAGTAGTTTTTAATCCCCCATTCATTTTATATTCATTGTTCGTACTCCGCAGCAGTTTGTATTTAAGAAATTTAAATTTTTAGGTTTTTTTCTTTTACATAAAACTACTAGAAGGGGCTTCAACACTGACGAACAACGTGGTTTTAGGACAAAGGGAGAGAAAATTTAAAAATGCTTCACAACAAATCGAGTTTTTTAGGACAGCAAAGTTAAAACACGTATTTTAAGTGTCTTATAAAACAAGTAACAACAAGAGTTCAGAATATATTATTTATTTTTGTATTCACATCACAGTTATTCTCAAAACTTTTACATGTGAAGAGAAAAATAATTGAACTGCAGTTGATGTACATCCAAATTGTATCTATTGGGCTGTTGCCAATAATATTGTTTCCAGAAAATATGACTGTCATGGTCATAGTTTTTTTTTAGCAACCAATATATTGTTATGGGCCATAAAAATCTACATTATTGTCGTGAATAATTATATTAATGATGGAATCAACTGTGTTGTTTTAAGCCCAACAATATTATTCTTACGTCTAATCAAAGTAGTGACAACAATATGCCGATAATAATTTTTAACTTTCACAAAAAAGGACATTTCGGGAACAAACACCTTTAAAAATTGAACAGGATTTTCATCATGATGCAATCAACTATATTGTTTGAAGCCCCAAACATGTTAATTTCACACATTAAAATAATACCACTTTTAAAAAGTAATGAAGATTTTTATCATCAATTCAAATAACAATATATATAAAATATTGTTATATAAAATGTAATTTATTTACATGAAGGACGAGATTTTTATTATGCGTCTGATATATTTACACCAACTTGATTTGTAGGTGTAATTAAATTATTGTTAACAATAGCAACTGCTTTTATGGGATACGTTTTACCATGAGGACAAACATTATCAGCAATCTCTTATATTTTAATGGCTGTAGTTCCATGAATTTGAGGAGAATTTGCTGTCGACATTTTATTTTACCTTTTTATTGTTTTAGCAACTGCATTGAATGAAACAATTATTTCTGTAGGATTAAATTCCATTTCTGTTAAAATTCTCTTTCATTAATATTTTACATTTAAAGATATTGCAGGCGTTTTTAAATTATTAATTCTATTTATATATTAATTCTATTATTATTATTATTACTAGTATTATTATTAATAGAGAGATGCTAAAATCTATCAGAATAAACACGGAAAAAAAGAAATCGTTAACCAGGACCATATTATGGTTGGCTGTAGCTGTACTATTTCTGGCAAGGGTAGTGATATTTGACCACAGCTGATGACAACAGTTTTATGGTTGACTATGATGGGCCCTAATATTAAGGAATATTAGTATAGTGGGCACCATATTTGTACCGTATGTTGGTCATGACAATAATATGGTTGGCTGGTTGTAAGTACAGTTCTGATGCCTTCCTCACTTCTGATTTATTGTCGTTTGTTGTTGTGTGGGTCACACTAAATTAAAATTATTTGGCCTGAGATGCCAAATTCCATTTGTAAAATGGAACAAGTAGTAAAATAGTAGCACGAATGTTTTGTTCGTAACTAAACATTTGTTGCGGGCATGTGATGTCATGTCAAAAGTGTTTCCAAAAAAAAAAACCATTAATTGTTGTGGTGGTTTTTAGTTCCTTTTTATTATCACATGTGGCAAAGCCAAATCCTTTAATAACCCACAGAATAAGAATAGAGTTGTTGGCACAATCGAATTGAGATAGAATTTTCTATTACCACGAATCACTGGCCAGAGAATTTAGAAGCCAATAGTTAAACGAATGGTTATTTCCGCCCTCTTTAAAGTTGTTTGAAGGCCGAACTATAGGTGTAAGGAAAAACCACCAGACGATTTAGTGGATAGAACAAATGACCAGCATAATAGACTGACACATTCGCAGACAGAAAAATGCTTTTAAACTGTCATTAGCTAATTATTGGCACAGCCATTAGGTTCTTGTCTCCCATGACATAAAATGTTCCTATTCGATTTTCCCTCCACCAACATGACTGGCGTTTTTCTATTAGTCACTCTTGGTTTTATTTTTTGTTTTTGTTTGTTTCTTTCGCCCTCCTTTTGTATATCTAACATTATAAACAATCCGTGATAACGATGTCTATAATTGTTTTTACAAGCTAAACTCGGTGTTTGGGTACGTTTGATGGGTATCCTGGTGTGGTGTACTGAAGGCTCAGCCTATTGCTGGCTGTTGCCTGTGTCTATGCGCTGCCTTTCAATGGCATATTAGACTCTGGCCTGTTATCGTTTAATTGACAACCGTAAGTTACGTCTATTAGATTATTTTGTATTTAATTCATTTCAGTATCAGTGTGTCGTTTGCGGCGTAAGTAATTTCAGTCGTTTTGTCATGATTCATGATTTTCGGCAGGGATGAAACAATTAAGCGTCTTCTTAGCAATACTCTCGCTGCTGATATACTCGCGTTTTGATGTCGTTTTCGTTTAATTGGCAGGAGTCACAAACGGTTTGAAACAGATATAAATTTAAGTTTTTATGGAGGCATAAATATGGCGTGTTTTTTTTTTGGTTTATTCATTTGGTAAATTTGTTTTTATAGCAATTTAATTTTTATGAATCATTAAGTTGTTTTTTTTTCCACCCCCTCCCACCCTCATTTATCTGATTTTTTATTTGTCGAACTTGTTTGTTTATGAGTGCGGTTGCGATTTTGCGGTTATTGATTTACGATCATTTAATGGCATGAAATAATTAAAAAGTACAACAGTAAATATAATAAAATTGAAATAGAAAAAGTTTTTAGACGGTAGTCAAAAAAAAAAGGTCATGTGCTACACTCAAAAAAAAAACGCTATTTCCAAATCACAAAAGTCCCCAATCCCAGTTCTGTGGAAAACCCATTGAACATTTTAGTTATATTTAAATAAAAAATTTAAAAAAAAGTTTTATGCGGGCGGATAAATTTTCTACGGAAAATTTTCAGAAAATTTACAATTTCGAAATCACAAAATTCACCAAACCCAGTTTTGTGCCAAAGCCCATTGAAAATTTTATTTACAAACAAAAAATACATATAGTAAATTTTTTATTGGAATAAATTTTCTAGGGAAAATTTTCAACGTGGATAAAAATATGTTTTTTACAACGGAAATTTTTATCTTTGGCGGCTAAAAAAAATATATTTCCTTGAGTGTAAAATATTTCTTCTTTAATAAAGATTTAATGCAAATGTATTTGTGGCACAAAAACAAATTGCTAATTAAATAATTAAATTAAGAATAGAGATTTATTTCTGTGACAGCCGCAACAAAAAATCAACCTAAACAAAACATTATGTGGTTTTTAATTAAATTTTAATACAAAAATGTTATTTATGAATTAAATAGAAATGAAATTAATTGAAAGTCAGGAGAAAAATACCAACACAAACTTAATTTCCAAATCATAAACATTTTCAGTTATTTGTGTGATCGAAAGAAATTTATGGCCATCTTTAATTTTGTTTTAAATAACTTGCAACCATGCAGCAAACCAATGAAGCAGAAGCAGTAACAGATGGTGCAGCAATTCGATTAGACCACAAATTTCAGCCGGTTACAATTTGACTAAAGATTTTTTGTGGCATTAAAGTAAATATTTTTCGACAACTGACGGCCCTGAAAGTGTGACATTCATTTTTCAATTAAAAAATTTTTTAAACATTTAAATAATTATTTTTATTTTTTTTCCATCAGCTTTTTAACTTAAATGGATAAATAAATAACCATTTTTGTAAAACTTTCGAATGTGTTCATGAATCAGAAATGATTAAAAATCAGCAAATCCAGACGATGCTGTAAAAGAAATTCAAATATTTTTCTTACTTTCACTTGTGTGTGCAGAAACTTTGCGATTTCTAAGTGGCACAAGAGAAGGAAGATGTTCTTAATAAAATAAGTGTAAGAAATGCGAAACAACAAGTAATGGATTTTCTGTGTAAGCCATCAAAAAGTTCCCAACTTTGATTTTAATTCTATTACAAAATCTTATTTTCATGTGATTTATTTGCAATTGAAGAAAACAAGAAATATATTAAAACAGGTTGGATTTAGTTGAGTTGTGCGAGTGACACAATTTGTTAAACTGTTTCTGCCAAGATATTCGAATATTTTAAAAAATTACCTATTAAATAATGACACACACACACACACACAAATATTTACACGGCCACGGAATATGCAGTTAAAATTGAGGTAAAAATTTGTGGGAAAAAAAATTCCTTCAATGAGGGGTCTTAAACAAACGTCCACCATAAGATTTGATTTTAACCTTTTATATATTTACAAGTCTGTTATATTTACAAGTCTGTTATATTTACAAGTCTGTTATATTTACAAGTCTGTTATATTTACAAGTTTGTTGTATTTACAAGTCTGTTATATTTACAAGTCTGTTATATTAACAAGTCTGTTATATTTACAAGTCTGTTATATTTACAAATCTGTTATATTTACAAGTCTGCAAAGTTCTGCGTTCAATCTTCGGCCCTGTTTGCGTTGATGGTTTCTGGAGAAGAAGATTCAATCATGAACTGTACGGATTGTACAGCGACATGAGCCTAACCAGGTGCCTACGGATCCAACGGCTAAGATGGTTGGGCCATGTAGAGCGCATGGAGAATACTGCTCCGACCCGTAGAATCTTCGATTCCGAACCTGTGGGACACACAAGTGGAGAGGGACCTCAACCAACTTGATGTGCGGAATTGGAGGACGCTGGCTAAAGACCGTGCCAGCTGGAAAAGTTTGTTGGTTGAGGCCCAGGTTCACCACGGACTGTAGCGCCAAAAGAAGAAGAAGAATTAAAAAAAACCAACAGGAATTATTTTTTGATCGGAATAGCCCAAACAAATAGGGTTTGGTATACAAGTTTTTAGTATAACTTCATGTTATATAAATATCCAAATCCATTTTGCTACTTTCGAAACAGATGTGGACAATTAAAAGAGGTCCGTGGCCTCCCTGCATGAGTTGGTAGATCATTCGGCCGACAGTCTCAAGGTCGTAGGTTCGATCCCTACTAAAGACTCTGATGAAAAAAAAACCAATAGCCACAAATTTTTTCAAATAAACACAGTAACAAAAACCACAAATACAACACAAAAGCAGGCAAAGTTGGTTTAGCGGATGTTTGACTGGACACTGGAACAGTCATAACAGCAGCAGTTAAACTCGGACTTACTCATCCCTGCAGTAGAATAAACTAATAGCGAAACTCTACTCCTTTCCTAACTCCCCACACCAGTTCTGCTACATTGTACTGCATATATAGGGGTTGACACCCCACGTTTCTCTATTTTATCCGTTTTAGTTCTTCAGTCATCATTTTCATCGCTTCATTATTGCATCTATTTTAGAAACATGCAACTCGGCTGCATATCGCTATTTTTTACTTTCTACAAACAATCATAAATTCACATTCACTTGGCCTGTGTGTTTGAAGGTATCGACAACAGATTTCTAGCGTGTTATTTTATTTCGATTTGTGTGAAACACCTCCCCCTTCATGCCATTGTCATGATACAGCTGCGTCTCTTTTTTTTCAATTTATTTTTTGTGACTTTCTGGCATGTTAAGAAAACCAAAAAACTGCGTGTGGATCTTGTAGGTTTTTGGCGGTTCAGGCAGAAACCTTCTGGCAATTTGATGGTTTTGTTACAGCCCAACAACAACATCTGTGTTGTAGTTGTCTGTCAGACAAATCATAGAAAAATTGTAAAATTGTAAAATTTTTCCAGCCTGGCTGGCAGACATACTCGTATACGATATACGAATACAAAGCATTTCAATATAAAGTGGTCCAAATACAAGTATCTTTTTTTTAAAAACTTGCTAAAAATCAGTTTCAATTGGATTGAATTTGAGGTTATAATGAAATCGCAAGCAATGGTAAAATCGTGGATGGAGGAGTAGCGCTCAGTAAGGAAATGAAAGAGGCGGTTTCAGTATTCAGGCTGATTTTAATATAATTTTTTTCTTTAAATTCATTAATTATTAAGCTAATAATTTCTTTCCTATGCCAAACGCAAAGCATCGCTCTAAGCGAAATCACTTGCATTTGCACCACCCGTTTGTACTCATGTATAACGATGTAAAAAGTAGCTGGCAGGTGTCGTCTGTATGTGTTTTTGCCTCATACGAATTCGTTGATGTCTATTTACGTCACTTTAATAAAAACATTTGCTATTTTTGCTCGTATGACTTTTGATGAGTTTTTAAAACCGTTTTTTTCCTGTAAGTTCTTTTTCCAGGAAAATCACATCACATCAATATTTGTATGGTGTCATTATTTTTGCATTTTAAACATAAATGTATATTTCTTTTTGTGGCTAAGAAAACATTGACACTCACTTGATTGTGAGAAGACAGATTCAATGTCACAACCAAATTTGCCACCAATCGAATTATTTTCATTCAAATCAGTTGCTATAAATCATTTAAAACTATTTCGAGTTGTTTTGAATATGAGCACAAACCGGCATAAGCCATCAAATATATTGTACTCTGATTACAAGCCACAAAATTTAAATAATTTATTATGTAAAAGAGAAAATAGCTAAACATATGAAATAGCAGTTGCATGAACTTATGAAACTTGCTGTCAAGTACATAAATGAGGTGTGAGTTGAAAAGTGAGATAAAATTATTATAGTTTAAAAATGAAATTATTATATAAAATTTTTTTGGTTTGTTTCAATATCAATGAATTTAGTCAAATTTGAGCAAAGATTCAAATTTATTGCCATTTTAATCGCCTTTAAAATGCACAACAAAGTGATAAGTCCTGCCTGGTATTTTATTGAAGAACTAAAAAAAAACAGATACTTTGGGCATTATTTTTACCAACAATTTTACTAGATATATTTTATATTTTAAGTTTTAATTGTTACAAATTTGTTAATTTACTGAATGTCAGTTACTTGTAAGTCCATGTCAGACTCAAGGTTTGTGTCTTGGATAGAATTAGATTATATTCACTGTCTACACATACATATACATTTTAGTTGAACCATTCAGATAATTAGAATTAGAATTCTTATGATGAGTCTTTTGGTCGCGAGAGCAAATGAATTATTGTCTTAGTCACGAGCTCCTTTTACTGCTGGGAGTAGCCCTCTCTGCCCGACAATATACATATATATTTAATAAGTTGAAATTTTTCAATTAATTTACAATATGTTTAACATCTAAATCTATAAATGGCATAATGCAACTGTTGTAAGCCAGATTGGCACATTTCTGGCATCTTAAATAATATTGAATTGAATTGTTTATTCAATATGACTTTTAATAAAATTGTTTTAAGAAAATCCAAAAAAAAAAATAATAAATATTAGAAACTTTAAAGTATTCAATTGTTGTTAAAACGAATATTTAAACAACTAGACAATATTGTTGTATAAAATATATACGAGTAGTTAAGAAACTTCAATTTTGAATAGCAAATGAATCCAAAAAACATTTTTTTAAGCAAATTTCCAAAAAAAAATAATTTAAATTACTGTATAATTAGGAATTAATAAGGACAAAATATTCTTAATCCTTAACATCATGGATGGCATGACGTTATCAATGGTTACCCCAAAAACCGGTGACGAATTTTCAATTGTAGCTAAAAATTGGCAATGCCAACGTTGTCACTGGCAATAAGGCCGATTTCGTAATCTACAACTTCTCAGAGAGCAGAGAATAACAAGAATCTATTACAGATTAAGGAATTTATTGCCACCAGGAAACGACATTTAAGGTTTAAAGGAAATTAGACAGCTTGTCCAAAGTAACTGGTTCATTAAGAGTTAGAAGTGGAATACAAGTTTGGATTACAATTATTGGTTCAAAACTCACAATTAAATAACAACAAGCCACAAGCAGCCATCAACAGCACTAAAACAGACACTAAAAAAAAACTACTACGTCAACTAAATGTTTTAATTATTAAAAGTATATATCAACTTCTAGTCCTTACTGACCTTAATGATACACATCTACCAAAACCCATACAAACCAGACGCCTAAGATGACAACTACAAAGGAAAGCACTGCAAATAGTACTGCCGAAATTGTATAATTAAATGCCCAGAAATATTTCGAATTGAAATTTCAAATATCTTAAGAATGAAAAAAATTTTTTTATAAAAAATATTTATTATCCTCACAACTATATTTTATGTTTGTAAATAAAAATTTACTCTAAATATTTATTGTCCGCCATACAAGCGGGCTATTTTAGATATTAAGTAAAAAATACAAGAATTTTAGAAAAAAAAATTAAAAAAATTTTTTTTTTTTTATTTTAAAAGCCGGTCTTTTCTCAAAATGTTCTTTTTTAATTTTTTTTCAACAACTAATTTTTTTTAATTTTTAAAAAAAATTTTTTTTTTTTATTTTAAAAAAATCTACAACTAATTTTTTTTTTATTTTAAAAAAATTTTAATTTAAAAAAAAAAAATTTGTAGAAAAAAAATTAAAAAAGAACATTTTGAGAAAAGACCGGCTCCTGTATCGATAGTAATAAATTTTGATTTTTTCTTCACAAACTTTTCCGAAACAATCAACTACTAATCACAACAATTATTGAAGAATTGTCAGCATCTGCAACCGTATCACTTTAACGTGCACTTTAGATTTGACTCTGCTCTACTATTTGAGTTCGTTGAATTTCAATAAATTTTATTTCATTTTTATTTAGTTGTTTTTGTATTTGTGTGTGTGTGTGTGTGTGTGTGTGTTGTTTTTTTTATTAATTCAGCACTAGTGCTATTTTCATTTTATTTTAAAATTAGTGCTTGTTGTTGTATTTTTCATGCCAGTGCTTTGTTGTAAAGTTTCGGTTTGGCTTTTCTATTTTGCGCTCTTGTTCAGTTTCTCTTTTTGTTTTTATGATGGTAATTTGTTGAAAATTGTTTGATTTTCGGTTGTAAATGTGAAAACTGCTAGAAACTGAGTTGATATAACAAAAACAAAAACAACAACAAGAACAAAACAAAACACAACGAAAAAAAGAAACGATTGCCTTAAAATTAAATTACATTTTCCGGGTTAGAAATTTATTTCCTTTTATTAACTAATTTACGTAGATGTACGAAAATTAAAGTTTAAACCTCTTCACACAGTTGTAAATAAAAATTATATATCTAAATATACGTCTGTACATACATACATACATATATATGAATGTATTTACATATATATCTACAGATATACATATTTACAACCACTCATTCACTCATTCATTCACTCGTACACTCATTCGTTCCATTGAAGCACTCACCAGCGTTGCCGTTACAGCTGCATTACAATTTTGCAAATGTCAGCCGGCAAGTCCTTGTTTCTCTTGGTTTTATAAATTTTCAAAACATGGCGGCAGTTAATATATAAAAAAAAAACCATATCATTCGTTGGCAAACTTGAGTTAAACATGATTTTGTCCACTTTGTGGACAATTCGTTATTTTGGCCCATATATTTTATTATCAGTTGATTGTAGTTTTCTCATTTTGACAAGGACTTGCTAACAAGGGGGCAATGAAATTGTGTTCAATCGAAAAACAAATGTATATGCAACGGTAACACCGTTGCCCACTATTCACCCAAACATTTTCTGCACTGGAGTGATAAAAAGTAGAAGAAGAAAAACACAATTGTGGTTGGGAAAATCTAGTTTGCTGAAATAGTTTGGGGTGAACAAACTGTGTGGCAGGGAATTTTATTTCATTTAGGCAAATGATTTTATTAAATAACTGAGTTTGTTTAATAAACTTGTTGTTCTGATTTAAATTGATACCGATTTTTAATTAGTTTTAAAGAAAATTATCATTATTTTGGTTTTGTTTTCCCCTGATACTGCAGTTTAGTTTTGAAGGGAAATAAAAACTGTCTAAATTTTTTCATCAGCTCAAAACTCTTGAACTATTTATTTGAACTTAAAAGTCTGGTATTTTTAATTGCAAAACAATTTAATTATCTTGACTTAAACCCTAGAATACGAAGCATATTTTACATACGCTAAACTGAATGATCGTCGATTCAACGTTGTGGGTTTCAACTGCTAAAAACTAAATATATTTTTTTTCTAATAAATGTTATTATTTTGTAGAAATTTACCTAAATAATTTTTATTCATACAGAAAAACCATTTACTTAATAACTGGCTTTTTAACGTGTTGTCACACTACACGCTAATTATTTTGCTTTTCAAATACAGTAAATAAATAAGTTTAATTTCCTTTTAAAATTCTTTTTAGCATCTTTTAATGTTAATTTAAACGTTTACGTGATTTTGTAATTATGGTTTTGGACTTCTTTTGAAATCACACAATAAAAACGTATAAAAAGGAAAAAATATCTTCGTACCATAAATGTTGAACGCAAATTTTCTGTTTATTTTATTTGCATTCAGACAGACGGACACAAACCTACTTGAAAAATAATTGCAAAAGAGAGAACACAGACAAGAGGAAGCTCAACTTTTAATGCTTTGTTCTGTTCTTGTTGTTGTTGTTGTTTTCTGGTATGTATCCTTAACGGAAAACTATGGGATGCAAGAAATAAAAAACTTGTGAATAAAAGCAACTACATTTTATTTGAAGGAGCAACAAAATAAGCCAACAAGCTGAAGTTTGTAGTGACTTTCTTAGTAAAACTTTATATTATATATGTAGATACAGATATATAAAATATATAATATATCCGTTTCGGTTGCCAGATAGATCATTTTCATGTATAAATATGACGAGTATAATAGCCCTCGTTTTTACATATTATGTTTAACTGCTGCTTGGGAATATAACTGATGATTCTGGCCATGAAACTCTTCCATACCTGGCACTAATACAATCTTATAATAGTAAAAGATCTGACAATGAACTTACATTGAAAAATTGCCATCAAAAGATCTTACAATTTCATTGAATGACACTTTAGCTGTCTATCAAATATTCCATTTGTCACATTTCTGTAGAGAAAAAAATTGCCAAATTCGTGGTTCTACAGCGCCACAAGACTTAACAAGACAAATATATAGACAGCGCAGCCAATAGAAATATTTGTCTGACGATGGCGTCAATGTCAGCGGCATTAATTTAAGCGTTTTTTCTCATGCTGCACAGATATCTGACAACGTTGTTGTCTTACTACAACGACTGGCAAGAGTTTTCCTAACACCACAGTCAGACAAAAAATCAATAATTCACACAGTTGTAAGATATTTTAAGATATATTTCACTGACCAAACTATAAAGTCCGACAACCGAAATATATTTTTGAAATTGCAATTTTCAAGCCCTGAATCAACCTCTATTTGTTGACCTCTTCGCTTGTACTTGCAGGCCAAATGAATTTATCTTTACTAATTAAACCAAATCGAAATAATAAATTTATATTAAATGAAACCGACTGCCAAAAGCAGTATTTTCTCTTTGCAGTCATTCTAGAAGAGCACTCAATACTTTGCTCAACGAATCTGAGCAGCGTCTAAGGATTGTGGCTGCCAAAAACATTTAACAACAGCTCTCCGTTGCAAAGACAAGAAAATGTTCTCGTCTGTAAAAGTGCAAAATGTCTATATAAGTTTATTAAATTGCAAACAAAGATCTTGAGATTTTTCTTAAATCTTTACTATCCCATTAAAGACAATAATGAGCTTCTCCATGGCAATAAAACATTTGGCATAAATTTAATCGGCCAAAACATGCCGACCAAAAACCGTCTTCAATTTAGTGCCTAATGCGGCCATGTAATACAAATCCTTTATGGAGTATCGGGCTTTGGAAACTGTTGATTTTAGCAGAAGAAAATTTGTCCTTTTGCTATCAAGATTTTAGAGTTCTTGTCTTGTTTTGCTGTTCAATGTACGTACGTACGTACGAAGATGTGTGTACGAGTTACATTAATTTTATTAAACCATAGACTGACTGTACAGCCACAGAGATATGCGAGTGTTTGTTGTAAATATTGTCTTGTTTTAGACACATTCAGTTGTTTGTTGTCGACAAGATAAAAGCCGAGATACAAAAGAAAAACAATTTGATAATTTAATTATTTATAATTATGATTTTAAGTATAAAATGAATAGATTAATTGAATTAAATATACACACATTCAAACATCTGTACACATACACATGAGGAAACATATTTAAATAAAATAACGAAAGGAATTGGTGCGTATGAGCGATGATTCGTTTGTTTGTGCCCTGAAAATAATACTCATACGTCAAGTGGGACGCTTGTACTACAATAGAAAAACTATTTCACGAGTATAAATAGTTTTAGTCTTCGGTTATTTAAACGTCATTCAAAATAATTTCAGCCAAATATTTTTCCATATAAAATTATAAATCGCAAAAATGATTTTTCTATGGAAAATAAATTTTTGGTGTTTGGGGCCAACCTGTTCCCCTCCATCTGTGTTACGGATGAATGAAAGTTTTGAAACAAAGCGAGCCATGGCAAAACTTTACTACAGATCAGATAGTGTGTCTGTACAAGGGCGCTAAAGGGACCATGCCGTGGAACGTCACTCACTAGGATCTAGTTGCCATCCTGCCTCCAATTTGCAAGTGAGGAACTTGTCATAACAAAAGCACCAGACTCACCAAACAACCTTTCGCTACAAATTTTATGGACACTAAAAAAACTCGTTGAAACTTATTTGCTACGAAATTCGAATCGAATCGGAGAGGAGGTTCTGAAAAGCATTTGAAAGACTACAAATCATCTATAAGGGATTTGAATATGGAAACACATAAATATGATTTTCTACGAAGACTAGCAGCCTTCTGCCAGTTAATCTCCTGCCAATTCTATCCTGATGGCTAAAGGGCTGATGCTGACGCACATTAAAAGCGGCAAAAAGGGGCAGCAAACTGTGTATCCGACCTAAAAATTGCCTCTTTATTCTGCTGGATTAAATTCAAACCTTGCAGTTGTTGAACAAGGGAGGATTTATTAACTTCTTTCAGTACTCCTCGATTAACCCTTGAAAATAAGCCAATTTTTAAACATTAAATTCTATTCTTAGAATTGAGAGAAAACTGTTGCGATAAAATTTCAGAAGCTGAACTGAATTCTTTAAATCATATTTTAAGATATTTGTTCTAAAAGTTTCGATTACACAAAATTCTAAAATGTATATACAGAAAACGCTCAAAATTTTCGTTTATACTTTTTCCTTTTTGCTCAATCCTTTGGCCGACTTTAAGGCATATGTTAAAAGTTTATTTTGCATAAAGTGCTGGGCTGCCACAACTGCCTTAAACACATTTAAGTTTGGCAAAAATCAACAACTTATTGACCCCCTTTCCTGTGTCTGTGTCTGGCCCTACTTTTTATTTGAACATGTTTTCTTGTTGTTGTTGTTTTTTTTTTTTGCTGACAAAATATGTGACACAAATAATTTAATTTGTCGAATATGTATGTCGCAAATTGAAACATTCTGTATTTGGTTGTCATATTAACTTGCTGTTCACTAATGTTCCTGACAACAACAAAAATAACTCCGAACTGGTTTTTGTTCTCCAAATGGAAAAACAACAAAAATTCAACTAAAAACACATAATAACTTAAATGTCACAAATATAAAAAAGAAGAAAGGAAAAACTAAAAAGAAAAACGTCGGTATTTGACAGCTTAACATTTATGAATGTGGGCAGATAAGTTGGTATAAAGGGTATTTCAAAAGTTATTGGCATAAGAGAGAACTGTGGAAAAATATTTGCGATTTTTGTGCCAGTCCATGTGAAAAGCTACCAGTTACGATACACTGTAATAAATTCTTAGACTACTGTGAAAAAAGTCCTTATTTTTCACATTCTTATATTTTAAAATACCACAGCAGGAGGTTACTTCGTCCTGTTTTTTTTGTTTTTTTTTTGTTGTTTGTGTTTGTACGAAACTTTTTTGTGAGTCTTAATTAATGTTTTCAGGAGTTTTTATTTTTAGAAACAAACCTGAACAACGTATAATATATTTTTGTTTGTTGTACTATATTGAATAAATATCCATCTGTTTAACGTTACAACAAAAGTCGGCATCTCTTTTTCCCCCGTACTGATTCATATATATTTCATTTTACTACAAAACCCGATAATTTTTATAAAAAACAGCGCTGCACATTGAGCTGTTTTGCGATAAAACGATGAAAAATCCCGAAAATGTTAAATGTTAACACGCGTTTATCTTCGGTTTGCAGTTGGTGCAAGTTATAAAGGGCTTAACAAAGATTTAATATTTAATTGGTTTTTAGTGTAAAAATTTAATAAAAACTTTTCGTTTTCTTTTTTTTAGTTTCTTGCACAACTTATAGTCATCAATAATATTCTAACTAAAATCTTGTCAAAATGCAAAATTTTGCTACTTGTAAGATTTTGGTTGCTGTTATTTATTGCGGCCAAAGGTTGATTGTTCAAATAATAAAATATATTTTAATTAGAAAAAGTACTGCCCTGCCCAGTGATGTAGAAGAATACAGGGAAAATGGTGGACATTTTTTAGCACCCACGACTTATGCTGCACTAATGAGCAGATTTTCGGGCAATTTGCATGTTTTAAAACGAATTTTCAAATTAAAAGGCATAAAATTTTTTTATTTTTCAACTCTAAGTAATTATATAAAACTTGATTTGTTAAAAAAAAAGGTTTTGTTAAGGCAAAACTTTAAAAACTTCTCAATTACATCTAGTAAAGTACTAAGAAAAACCATTTTAGATCATCAGGTTTTTATTAATTTGCAGCCACAGCCAAGATATTTGATTTTTTATTCAAAGATCGTTCACAAGGCAGCTCGCAAAAAAAACCCTTAAATTAGAAAATTCTTTAGCCAATTATTGGACCGCCTTCACGCATAAATTATCTTTAGGAATGTTCAGAAAATATTTGAGTAAAACAACATATGGCCAAATAAAATTATTAAATTTAATTGACTGCTAATGGACAATATTGTTGTGTTAACAGACAAAAACCAACTTAAGGAATACCAGCACATGCACATGTATAGGCTGCAGCACAATGGCAAGAAAAACACATGTCTCATTGCAGCCAGAGAAAAAAATAAAGTAAAACACATGAATAAATGTATGTACATGTACATGTGTATGTGTATGTGTATGTGTATGTACAACCAACCTATTATTGTGGTAAAACAGAGAGAAAAAACCACAGGAGTATAAAAGTTGTTTAAGAAAATGTTTTTCTTATGCGAATACAAAAGATTTTTTTTTAACATATTTTTTTTTTATCATATTTTTTTCTCATATTTTTTTTTTTTTACAATGTGTCAGCTTGAAGAAACGCATTACATCATATTCATCATCATACACTTGTACATAAATTTGTACAATTATGCAGACAACTGAGGAACATGCACACGCATGCTGAACTTTTGCTGTTTGCACACGCGTGGAGGGACACACACATTAAAACACACACATGTACAAATAGAAGAACATTAAATATGTTCATGAATATGAAATGACAGTATGGAAACACAAGTTTAAAATTATCTTAAAAAAAGCTAATTGTTTAAAGGAATTGATTCATTATAGCCGGACTATTAGTTTGGAAATAAAAACTAACAAAAAATATAAATTAGAAATGGATGGCTAAAAAAATATATCAAAAAGTACAAACTAACAAATTCTGTTCAAAAAATTTGGGCTTTTACAAAAACTTTTTAAGCACACAACGGCTATAAAAGATGCCTGTCATAGAAGTATCTTTTAAAAAGGTACCTTCAAATATAAATGACTTTCAAAAATATACCTCGTAAAAAGTGTTCTTGAAACAAGTACTTTTAAAACAAACATCTTTGAAAAAAGTTGCTTAAAAATTAAGTAGCCTGGTATGGAGCAATACCCTTATGATAAATTCGAAGACCCTATATTTAAAAGGGGGGACCCTTACCATAATATCGAGCAATAAATACCCTTATAATAAATACGAAGACTCTATATTGAGAAGGGGGGACTTTTACCATAATATCGAGCAATAAATACCCTTAAAATAAATACGAAGACCCTATTTTGAAAAGGGGGGACCCTTACCATAATATCGAGCAATAAATACCCTTATAATAAATACGAAGACCCTGCATTGAGAAGGGGGGACTTTTACCATAATATCGAGCAATACCCTTATGATAAATACGAAGACCCTACATTGAAAAGGGGGGACCCTTATGCTAATATGCAGCAATACCCCTATTGGTTAAGTTTTTTCGAATTTCGCTTATTTTTGCAATTGAATCAATAATTAAGGAGATACAGCCCCAATTTTAAGAAAAGTTTAATATGGAAGTAATATCCGTATTATTAATGTGAATACGGATGGACTGGGATTTTGAGAAAAATACATTAAAAAAAAAATGTTTTATTTTCAAATACCACAATTGAAAAAGAATACCCTTTAAAAAGCCACGCTTTACAAGTCACGTTTAAAAAAAGAAGAAACTTTCAAAACGAGTACCTTTTACAACTTGTACGAGTACCATTAAATCTAAAAATAATTTGTGATCCATCAGAGCGGATTTTCTTTACGAAAACCTGCATGATTTAATTCATGTAGTAAAATACATTTATCAAGGAATGTCCTTTTTCTGAAATACGTCAACACTGCCGCATTATTGTAATTATGATGGTTACTTCGTATACTACACATGTGCACATACATACATGTTTGTGTGTGTTTTTGTTGTTCTCGGTACATGTTTCCCTTTCCATTTTCTTTTTCGCAAACGTACTGTGATTCGTATGAGCGTACGTCCTCACGAGTGTCTGTGCTACACTCTGTAATATTGAGTTCATTTCCGTTACTTGTTAGTTTTTTTCTTGCGTTTTTGTTGCTGCTTCCTTTCCTTTGGGACAAGAAATGCTTCGTATGTAGAATTGAAAGCGGAAAGTGAGTTTTTAGTGAATCGTCTTTTTCATTTTAATACAAACCTATTTTTTATGTGTCTGTGCAGGAATGTATAAAATTTTTCATTTTGTTTTCTTTTCTTTTTTTTTTGTTCTTTTTTTTTTTGTAATTTTGTTGCTGTTTATAGAACTGGCTGCAACCAGAGGCAAGTAGGAAATTTACTAAAATGTTTTAAAAGCGTTAAAAAATTGCTGTTATTTCTGGACTTTTTTATACGCCATGAAAGATGTTTAGATTTGCGTATCTGGTCTAGATTAGACGAAAGCAACATGTTTTTTCTTTCAGTGCGAATTTGTTGATACCCTTCACTCGTCCTGCTCGTGCTTAAGTATTTGTTAATATGTGTATGTTGTCTCCTTGGTTTATATACGATTATTGTTCATTTTTTCCTACTTAATACTTACAAACTCCTACACAAAAGATGCCAGCATACACAAAAAAAAAGAGAACTTATCGCCCATTTAAAGCAACAGTGACATAAGTGCGAAAACTGGTTGTAATCTGTTTAAAATTGTGAATTCGAAAATAGAAAGATTTTTGTACTTTGAAATAAATTTTAAGAAACATTTTGTGCTGATGAAGCTAAAAGTAGGACTTTTCGAATTAGTCCACTTTTCAAGGGAACGGATATGCGTGTGTTTGCTTATGTGCGCTGTCAGAATACCAACAATGGTATATGTGTGTGTGTAAAGTTAGCAAAGTGTTGGCATATGTTTCGACTTATGATTGATGTTGTTTTTGCTTCCACATTCTGTCTTCCCCTCTTTATAATTCCTTTTAGCTTCTGCTGCCCGGCTGTTGTTTTCTTTTCAATATGTGGTTTTTTCTATAAAATTTCTTCAGCCGCTGTTATTTACATCGGTTTACAAAATATTAAAAGACATGTGCCAGCGTTTGAAAGAAAGGAAATCTGTTAAAAGTCTTAATATGGATTGAATTTTTTTTTCTGCAATTTTTCATTTCAAAAAGTCATAGAAACGTGTTAGTTGAGATATAAAATACATAATTCGTTATACGACTACAAGGCATTTAGTTGTGTATTGGCTTGCCTAAAAGTATGCTGCATAAAATATGTTTTTAATAAACACTTGGAACGTCTGTAAATTGCTTTTAATGTCGGCAAATTTAGAAAAATCATTTGATCTACAGAAAAGGTTCAGCTTTTAACCGTAAAGCAACAGTTTTTTTTTTTTCAATTTCCTTCCTTTGTTGCATGCGAAAAAAAACAACATTTCTTTTTGAAACTTCAACATTTTTATTAATATTCTGCTTGCAAATTATTCTGCTGTTTGTAAGAGCCCCTTTTGTTTTTAACTTGTAGATATAATTTCATGCAAATGTTAAGTATGAAGTAGAAAATTATTTTCTTCATTTACAACTACAGTTGTACGTTTCTAGTCATTGCCCGTTCAATGTCCTTCACAGAACTTTTGTTTTTGGTTTTGTTTTCTTTTTCTGAAAGCAAAATTCAAAAAAATATTTTTGCACATTTCATTTACTGGCAACAAACAAGTTGTGCAGCAAGAAATATGTAAATAATGTTGCACGTTAATGCAGCAGCAGCAGCCATAACAATAAATACAAAAGTAACGAAACCAAAAAGGAAACATTGAAGTTGTTTGCAACAGTTTCAACACTGATGCATTCCAAATGCCATTATGCAAAAAATATGTGATAACATTTTCTTTTTTTAAAGCCACAAAAATATTTTTTCTTTTTCATAGTTAAAACAAAAATAGGTTTCTAAATAATAGCAGATAAAAGAAATTTGACAACATTTTCAAGTGCCAGTCTTGGCCGTTAAATATTAATAGTAAATAAATATTGTTTTATTTTAGGTTATGTTTTTTTTTTGCTGATAACAGTAGCAGAATATATGATTTGGATGCAACAAAAAGTAAGGAATGAGAAGTTCCTGAAAACTAAAGACCTTCAGCTGGAGAAATAGTATCAAAATACGCCACTTTGGCACAACAAAATGCAATGAAAAAAAATGCTAAGAAATGAGAAAATCTCGACAAGAAAAACCTCTCCTTAAAGGAAAGTTCGGCTGGAGAAATATTTCTTCTGGTCTTGCAAATTCCATCCGACACAAACAGTTTAAACTTTTCATATGTAGAGGCGCGCTATGCGGCACAAATTATAACAGCTGTTGTATATGTTTTGTTTTCGAATGCTTCAATTGTTAATCGGCTTGTGGGAGACCACCTGATATTTATACAAACAAAATTTCTCAACATCAAAATAATATTTGTCTCAAAATGCACCCTTTGGAGCCGGAATCGCTACCACAGATTAAAAATTATTAGTAATTAAAACAAAAAAAAGGTCTGCTTCTCAATCCTTTCTGGGGGCTGAACTTATTGCCACAAAAACCCCAAACAACAGCTTTAAAAGTTATTGCAGAACAAACAAAAAAAAAATAAAACCAGCGGGGCGGCACTTTTGATGCCACAAACAGCCACAACTTTGCAAAATACAAGAAAAAAAACTGTTTTAAAACACGAACAAAGTAAAAATGATTTAAAATAAAAAAAAATACTACATGTTGGTTATGAAAATAGTGCCATAAAAATGCCTTAATCAACTCTCAACCCAACCAAGTTTATCATTAAGTGCAGGCAGAAAAAACAACAAGATAGAAAGTTTCACATTTTTAGAAATTCTTTACGTCACTGTACCACTGCAGCTGCAGAGTTGTGTGGAGGTGTTGTTGCAACTATATTTCATATTTTAAATAAATTACAACTATTATAAGAAATTCTATCGAGAAATTTGAAATTTCACAACTCTCCAAATCATAGAAAGTTCTCCGCAATACAGTCGAATGGAAGGCACTTTGTAAAAAAAAAAACTGACATTAATCTTCTGCTTAGACTATTTTTTTTTTTACTTTTTCAAAAGTCCTATTTATAAGTGGTTTGCCAAGAAGGCAGATGAACTTTTATTTTTGCTCGGCAATAGAAAAAAAAAAAAAATTCTTAAACAAATGAAAAAAGGACACAAATCGGTTGTGTAAATGACATACAAAAACAGTCACGTTTTTCAATTAAAATGTAATTTTATCCACTCACTCTACCTCGCTCTCTCTCACTTTTGAAGTGAACAATAACAACAACCACAATTCATCTGTAATTGTATCTGAAAATCTCTACGATACTCGTGCGTGCATACCCACATACATATTTCCTATTCATCTTAAATTGTAAATGTCATTTTTCTCAGCAACTTTTTTCAAATTCACATGAGTTTGCAACATTGTTGCTTTGTGCCCGAGCTGGTGTTTTTGTTGGTGTTTCTTATTTGTGTTTGGCTCTGCAGGTGCGGCAAAAGGAAAATCTCTTCACAAGCTGCTGGCTTTTGCGACCTGTTTGTTTGTTTTGTTGTTTTCTGTTTTGGGATAGAACAAGCACGATGGGAAAAACATTTGTACCGCATGCCGTATACGTGATTTGGAATCTTTGTTTTGCTTTGATTTATTTTATTTCATCTGACAGACACACACACACACACACACACACACACACACATACATACATACATATACCCTACAATTTTCCAAAGGGAACAGATTTTGAGTGAATAGAAAAATTGATATTAAATCAATTTATTTTTTTTTTAATATATTTCATTAGTTTTTGTAAAATTAAAAAAAAATGTTTTAGTCACATTAATTTAGAATAAAAATATAGAAAAGACCTGAATTTATTTGGAATTATTTAAATTTTTTTTTTTTGTTTGCCTGAAGATCAATTGGCAGAACGTGGAGCAACGCATAACTGAGATGTTTTGTAAGAAGGATACGGGTCATATCCCTGGCTGAAATATTGTGATTATGTCTGGAACCGTAAATGACGAAGAAATCTTTAATATGACCTGGTGGCCCTGGTTGTAGTGTTTAAGTTTTCGAAATATCTTTAAGGCGCTGCTGTCTTGCAACAGAAACTCAACACTTGGGAGGTTTTGGTAGGAATCGAACCTGCGACCTGTAGACTGTTCGTCTCTCAAACAGTCGGCTGTTCTCCACATTAAGGTGCAATTGTTTGAACAAGGAACTGGATGTTGGCAAGTACCAGGCCTGACGTTTTGTATTTTTTTGGATTTGAGAGCTGATGCCTGGACTACCTCAACTCTCTGCAGCCCAGCTGTTCGCTGAACCAATTAAATATTCAATTATTTTGTTGGCCAATTTTCTTACACATTGAAATCCAAATGAATCCAATCCAATCTCTTTCATATAAAAACTTAAACAATAGAAATATATTTTTGGTGAGAATTGTAAAAGTTGTATTTTATATCCTTAAAATTTGTTCATTTGTGTGAATAGGATTCCTGTTTTTTGTACTTAAATTTTATATTTCTTGGCTCTTCAGCAGACAACTTTTACATATAATTTTATTGTGTATTTAGAATTCATATTCATTTTATCTTACATTTACAATTCATGCTCACTCGCATGTAGTTTGTGGAATAAAATTGAAATCCTGACAGATAAAATTTCAAATGTACGTTTTTTCCAATTCATGAAATTTAATATTTAATTGGCACCCAACACAAACAGAAAAATATTTTTACATTCAAAAGGAGCGGAACTAAATCTGTTAAAGCGATCAATGTGTAAGAATTTTCAGTTTTATTTATAAATGGCAGCAGCGCAGTGGTTTTGAAATTAATAAAAATGGAAACTGAATGCCGCTGCAGAATTCTGAGCAAACTGCCAAATCGTTTATAATTTCAATTATGCTTCCAAACAGGCAGAAAATACTTGTATATTTCAAATCAAGAAACGATTTTAAAAAGTTTCGAACAGCCGTTAAAACAAACGCTGGAGATGCTTTGGCCGCAATTGAAGTACACAAATTGCGACAATTTTGCCATAATGAAGAACTTTTAGGCAAAATTTTAATTATAATTTTACAGCCTTCAAGCACCTACAAAAGGCGTCAAATTAGGCTGCAAAAAAAATGGGCGTCAAAAATAAAAACGCAGAAAAAACTCGTTAAAACTTTTCCAAAATTCCAGATATAATATTATGTCCAAAATTTAAAAAAAAAATCGTCAAAAAATTACCAAAATTTCGGAAAAAATTTTTCAGCCAGAGTTTAAAAAAAAAATCGTTAAAAAATTACAAGTTTTCCAAAACTTTGACAATGAAATTTCACACAAAATTGAAGGAAAAATTCAAAATTTTTAAAAAAATTTTCAAAAGATTTCTGTTTATAAACAAACAAAAAAGTTTCCAAAATAGGAGGACACAAATCGTGTAGTTTTTTATAATATTATATTTAGCTGTTATTATCGCCACTTAAGAGACGAAAAGTCATAAAACTAATACTTAATTGGAGGGAAAATATATCGACTGGGTTCTGTCTTAGAAATACAATAAAAAAAGCTTAAATTTCATTTACAATTTTATAAATCGAACAACTTTATCTGGATGTTTGCATTTGTTGTATTTTGGCAAGAAAAGAACATTAATTAAGTACGAAATTTGTGCAGCCAAAAAAGGACTAAATCTTTGTCAGCTGACAAGGCTGTGCTTTTTTAATGTGAGTTTTATTTTTTCTTTATGGAATGTCAAAATCTAACGCTCTAACATCCAACGGCGACCCAAACCAGAAAAACTCATCAACTTCACGGGCAATTTCATCGGCGGATAAATTCGCCAGCATAACAACCAAACAAAATCGTCGCGTTTTCACCGTTGATAGATGTCCCAGGGCGACCATATGAACGAACAGAATAAGTCCGCAACTTCAAGAAAAATCGATCGCTATCACTTTAACAAAGTAATTGCAAATGCTGTTTTATTTAACGTTGTTCCTTCTAAAACTTGTTCAATTTTATAAGAGTCTGGCAGCCCTGTTGAGCGAATGAGTATCGCTATATGTGAATCAAAATTGATTGTACAATATTTCACGACGACATTTTACATCACAATTTTATATCAATTTGCATGAGAAAAGCGGTCACAACTTCACGACAAATTTAGTATGGAAAATGTTGGACACGATGTTGTTTGTCGCTTTCTTAACGCCGTATTTGCTGTATCAACAGGACTATAAAGAGCTTGAGTCGACAAGAAGTCTGGCCTGGGCCATTTAACGAAGGATATTTTACACTGTCAGTGTTATATTTCAAACTTATTTGTAGTTCCAGCTTTAAGTTATTCAGTAATTACACAACTCAAGCTTTAATTAAATCAATTAAAGTATTCAAATATTTTTTATGCTCCAGCAGACATGAAAAAACTACTATTTGATTGTGAAAATATTAAAAAAAAAATATATATATAATCAATGACACTTGAAAATTTTTTACAACTTTTCGCCTCCAATTACGAGTAGCGAACACTGTTTTTGCGTAACTACAACAACAACCTGCGAAATCTCCTCATCTTATACATGTAATTATAATTTTCTTACGGTGTCCGATTTTTCACAACCAAAACCAAAAATAAAACTCAATTTGCTTTTTAACCTTTCAACAATGACAAGAAAAGAAAGCTGGATAAAACAACACAACGACGAAGTCGCCAGAAGTAATGAAAATAAAAATCATTTTCATTTTTGTATATGAAAACTTAACAAAAAAAAAAAAAAAAAAAACTCTCCAAAAAAAAAAGAACAAAAGAGAAAATGACAACAACAGTTTTTTGCCATACATTTTCCTGTGTTAAATATAAAGCAAGAAAAGCAACAGCAACAGCAACAGCAACAACAAAAATACACAATTTTACACTTCCGGTATGTTAATGACGTTCGGTATGTTGAAAAAAACACGCCAACACACTTTTATTACACATCTCTCCTGCACATTCGCCCATCTGCCGCTGCAGTCGTCAGTGCGAGTATTTAGCGTGTGCAAAATACAATTGTAAATATTTCCATTTGCTTTTTTCGTCGTTGCGTTTCATGGCCAGTTGGAGTGGGCAGACGTAAAATTGTTGTTTTACTCGTACTTTTAATTGTTTATAAACACACACATACGTGTGTGTGTGTGTGTGTGTGTGTGTGTGTGTATTTGTATTGCCATATCTTTATACTCGCTTAATTTTTATTTTAAACAATACAATATATTTGACTTCTTTTTATATGGCTGTGTTACGGCCAGCCGGCCGGCGTATGAGGGTCGGGTCGGGTGAGGCCAGAGTGTGTTTACAATATCAGTTGAACAGTCGCATGTGTATGTGGGGATGTGTGTGCGCTCACGTTGGCCATTTAACACATGTAAATATGCCATTTTTTCTGCATGTTAACTGTTGTATGTAGAGATGTACATATAATATATGTGGCACTATCTGGTGCATGCATGTGCATGCCGTAAGTGTGCGTTGATGTGGTTGTGGTCTTTTAAAGTCATTTATTGCAGAATTTACACATACGCAAATGTAAATACCTGCTAGTGTTTAAATCAGTGGAAGACAGGCCAGCCGAACAAGGCGCTTTTACTGTTTAAAGTCCAACATTATTCGCATATGAGAAGGCATTTCGAAAGTCAGGGCAGGAAAGCGAACCAATATGTATTTATGTATTTATTAATTGTGAATTTAAGTGCGTGAGTGATCGTTTAGGCACGCTTTGAGGCATTTTTTGCAATTCTGTTTTGAAAATCACTTTCCATCCGAAAAAAAGTTATTAACGATTTAATTTTGCCTGCCAATTTTTGCAACTTCTGCCATATGATTGTGATAAAAAAAATTGTTTTTTAAAATAGTTTCTCTTGATTGCAGCTTTACAATCATCCATTTTATGTAAAATATATTGTTGAAAGACCTTCCTTTTGTTTTAGTGTTTTGAAAGCCCCTCCTTTATTTAGCCAAAATGTTACTTGTCTTAGCAGATTTTGCTTGTTTTTCATTTTATAGCCTGTTAATTCGAATTTATCGCAAATACAAGGATCCTGCTTTAGGAACTAGTTACTTATGATTGAAACTTATAAAATAGGACTCTATGAACTCTGCTCCAATATCAAAAAAGTACTATTTTAGCTGCCAGACTGTAATGGGAAGAACTTAGGCGGAAGTCGTCAGCCGTTTGGCTGCCACCAATTTTACCAAGACAACCAGTCAAATTATCCACAATACAAAAGTTCTTGTTCGAAAAAAGTTTCTTAATTGCAAAAATTGCAGCATGACACCAGGATTTAACAGGATTTATTGATGTTAATAATAATCTAGACTATTACTTACAATTTAAACTCCCTCAGGGCAGCCTTAAACAGTTAATCAGTTCCGTTTAAATATGAATCATTTTAGAGATTTGTTTTAGTTTGCAACATAAATAAATAAATTGCTGAAAAATATTCTATATTTGTAATAAAAATTGTTGTGATTGGAAGAAATAAATTTTTTTTGGTGGCCGAGACTCAAATCTTAAACTGTCCACTTTGTCGGCAGGTAACTCTTCTTTACAATAAATTGAAATAAACGCACTCATATAATCTTTTTCTTCTTTATATTGCAGATTGTAGTAAAATCTATTTATTTGCTTATACAACCCAGCAAACACAAAAACCACAAGTTTTTGCATAAGTCGCATATCTTCCAAAGCGATACTGACCCAAGGATTTGTATTACAAGCTGGGCGAATAACTTGAGAACCAAAAAGGTGTCTCATCTTAAAACAAAATGTGAGCCGTCGACGGGAATATATCACTCGCAAGTTTAGAAATTCCCAAATCATTCTAACATTTGTGTTTGTAGAATGAGTTTAAGGCGAATTCAAGACACATTGTTTGCTGGGCTAACGGCGTACAAAACCCATTTACGTACAAACACACACACACACACACACACATGACCATCTACCCACAAACGTTGGCACATTAATATTGCAAAAGGTGTGAATACTGTATTTATCAAGAATCACTGTGGGTTTTGCTCGCATAGACCTCGTAAATTTTGAATTTTTTGAAATACAAATTTTTAAGCACAAGGAAGGCTACAGTGTCATCGCAACAGGCGCTCACCAAAGGAGTAATTAAACACCATTTATTCGTACATACGTTTTGCAACTTCATTTAATTACAACGACAATAAGTTATTTCACAATTACGAAGAATTTGAAGAACAAGAATATTTACATGTTGTTCTGTAAAATGAGTGTTTTTGTTGTTGTTGTTGTTTCAAGACATACATAATTAATTTTTTAAATGAGTGTGAAGTATAAAGTTGCCATAAGTCAAACAGGCTGCAGGACATTCGAACAGCAAGTAACACAAATTACAGACTTAAACAATTGGGAATTTGACGGCTTCAAGGCTTTTTGAGTTATTTTTGAGTAGGTCACACTGGCTGTGGCACTTTTGCTTATTACTGTTGGAAAGAAATGAATTTTTGTCGTATTATTTGTGAATTAGCAGACTTTCATTTTGAAACTTGCTAAGTTTTATTCTTTGTTGGATAAATTCTAAGTCTTTGCAGCCGTTCGCACTCGGCTTCAAGTTTTCGTGCCAAACCTTAAAATATTAAATCAGGCTAAACTACGATTTGCCTCGTACACTTGAAAAAGAAATACCATTAATATATTTCTATGCTTTATTTATTATAAATAAAAGCAATCCAATATGTACATACGAACAAAATGTTACTATTGTAAATATACTATAGTAAATATACCACGAATAACACATATGGTGGATGTCGATCAATCGTATACCATTTTTAAATCGTACTTTTTCTTTAAATTACCAAATATTTGCTAACAAATTTTAATATTAGAAGAACACACATACACGCAGAAAAAAAAACTACTGTAGTAAATATATAGTAATAATGAATTGCAGGTATTTATGGTTGCGGTCGAAGAGTGATGATGAGAATATTTGCCTTGCCAATATATACATATATATTAAAAGCATTATACTATTAGAAGAACTCATTTAAAAAAAAAAATATTGTCACTGTAAACATACTATAGTAAATGTACTACGTTTGAAATACATGTGTCAAGCACAGTTTGATACATCTTATAAAATATGCATTATAATAATTATAATTTTTTAGCTGTAAATGATTTTTTTTGAGCTATACAAAAAGAAAAAAAAGGTATTTTGGTATAACCTGGACTTGGCAGATTTACATGTCAAAGTGTACAGTTGGGTGAACAATTATATGAACAATTTATTTATTACCAGTTTTTGGCTGGAACACCATAATGACAGCCAAAACTTTCTTACAGTTTTAATACTATCTGATCATATACAGATGTGTACCGAAAGAAATTAAAGCTGACCCGATCAGGGAAACATCTTCAAAGCACCAATTTTGTTTAGTAATATGTTTTTGATCGGCCATTAAAACACACAGTCTTTTTAAGAATCAAAGATATCTTTTTCGCCAATAGCTATTAAGCTGAACTTCTTACCAAATGAAACAAATGGCATTGCCGAACAAATATGGCAGGAAAAAATATAGAATAGTCTAATGTTATTTTTATTTTATTGTTACTTAAAGAAAGGAAACAGTTTTTAGACAGTGCTGTAAAACCGCTAACAAACATCACTGGAAATTTCTAGCTACAAGTTTTTCTGTCACTTTTAAAAACGAACCTAGAAAAACAACACAAACTTACAAAATATTTGAATAGAAAATGAATACCTTTAATTCTTTGGCTTTCATGCAGAAGACACAACAACGAGTTCGTCCTTTAAATTCTTGCCACAACTTTCAGCAATATTTAACTTCATTATACAACAAATAGCCCACCACTTAAATTTCGACTATATCTACCATATGTGACTACCGGAAATCCCATAAATTGTACTTGCACTATAATAAGATGTCTACAACAATTTTGAAAACTTTTAGCTAAATCCTTAAATCAAAGGCCAGCAATTTAAAACTAAATTCGACGAAATAAAATCTCAGGCTTAAACTTGCGAGCACTTAAAATTTATGAATTTTCCTCAGCACTTGGATGAATATTTAAAATTTTAATGCACATAAAACATACTTTTGCTGTGGAAACAGTTGCTGCTGTTGGCACAAGATGGAGATGGAAATGGAGATGGAGTTGCTGCTGCCACTTATTTATACAACTTTTATTTTCTTAATTTTTGCTTTACTCCTTTATTTGCCGAAGCGATTCATTTTTTATTGCATTTGCCTTCTTGTTTCACTTTATTAATTGAGCACTTAAACACTTTTTTGATGTGCTGCTTGACATTCCAGCAAAATATATTCGGATTACACAATGACACACAGCACACGCCGATTTAAAAAGTACGTTATTATTTATGAACCGGAAGTGCATTTAAGTTCTTAAATTAAAAGTAGTGATGGCGGACATTTTCCTTTCGCCAAAACTGCAAAGTAAAATTCAGCCACTTAATGGCCAAGACTTAATAAAGTATTTCAAAATGAAAAACAAAAACATATATTTTTTGGGAAAACCGTGCGCATCAGTGTGCTGAGCACTGAATTAGTCTAACGTAGTGTCCACGTCGGTCGGTCGGTCGGTCACCGTAACATAATAGAAATTCCTGTGGTTGCTGCCAGCTTCAAGCTTCTGGTGGCACCATGAAGTTTTGAGAAAGAACTGAAGGCTTTAAAACAAAAATTAAAAACTTTTTTCCAAAAGGAAATTTTATTTCTGCCGCTGAATTTTTATTTCTCTCAATAAATACCAATTAAGCTTTTCAGCTTTTCTATCAAACACAAATACATGGTACACTTGTAGGCTTCTCTTTTTCTTTTTTTATTTATCAAATCTTGTGATACTTTAAATTCAGGAATTTTTCCTAGGTTTTTGCGCGTTTGTGAAGGAAAAAAACTCCGCTTTATACATCCGTACGTTTTGATAGCAAAATTTGTACTAAACTGAATATAATATTCGAAAATTTGTATAACACCTTGGTTCGGCAAAGCAGCGCAAAAAAGATGTGTGTTTATGAAAATGCCTCAGCCAGCCAGTCTTATTACTTTCAAAACAAAACAAACAAAAAAAAAAAAAAAGCAAAGCAAAGTTCTCAGTAGCACAGGATACTTGGCGAATGTTTAGCTGGAAATTCTCTGCAAATAAAGAAACGAAAGACGGCCACTAAATGCAAAATATAACAAATAAAACTCTAAAAATCCCTTAAGTTTTGCTTAACAAATGTATTACATTGTAAGCCTGAAAGTATGTTAAGCAATTTACAATTCGAAAAATCTCTTTGCTGGCTGCTACGCCACTCTTAAGTTGCAAACAGCTTCTCTTGCCAAACAGCTGTTCGTGTCTGGTTCTCTGTTTACACCACAGACAGATTGTGTTGGCTGGCGTGCAAGCAAATGTTCGTGATGTATGTATCATGCGTTCGCTGCTCTCCCACTCTCCTGCCTCGCTCTCTTTATGGATTTAGTACGCAATATTTTAGCAAACAGCAGGCACCTGTTAGACCATTTCGATTCATTCGCCTCCAAACAGTATCGGCACCAACGCTAATGATGTTTAACGTCATCATGATGTTTGTTGGCAAGCTTTTGTGTATCGCTGACAACACGTGCCCCAGTCACAAAATAAAATAGAAATCAAACATTTTTCAATTAAGGGGCTTTTTAAGGCCATCATTTTCACTGAAATGAAAATGCTGAGCAGCATATTTTTGGAGGCTTTTCAAAGCAAAGAGCAGCAATCAACGTTCCATTGTTTAGGCAAAAGTCCTCAACACTTCAACAAAACACAATTTTAATAGGGCCTATTTAGCAGACAAATAATTGTTCTCACTAATTAATCATATATTTGAGAAAAGCAGGCCCATGAAAAGTAGCGGCGTCACCAAGTGAATAGCACGTGCGGCACCCCTTCACATCAAGTTGTTTTTTTTTTCCTAATAATACAAGCACTTCTAATATGTTGATACTTTCAAAGACTTATTGTTCGCAGAAGCAAAACCGATTAATTTGTAATCAAAAATTGTTCTAATTATTGGCCTGCAGAAGTTTTTCAAGGGAAATGGAAGGCTCCAGCTGGCAGAGAAATACGAATATTAAAAATTCCTTGTAATTATTAAACCAGCAACATTTTTTTTTTACTCAACTTCGATCTACAAGAAAATTACTTTTTGAGGGAAAATTGTTCAAGTTTTTCAAGCAAAATACATGTTATTGGCATAACGAATATATTCAGTACAAGTTTTGTGCAGCTGTAGAAAATATTCGGTGACATTTTATGGCAACAATTGCTTTTTGTTGTCTACACCAGAATCCTTCGGCAGATTCCTGTTATTTCTATCGTGTCGTTTATTAATCAATTGGCCGCTTATAAAATCAATCCTCCCCCTTCTGAACTCTGCAGATTGTTTTGGAAATTAATTTAAAATTTAAAACTTTGCGGCCTTAAGCTAAAAGCAGCAATTAATCATATTATTCAGACATAAGCAGGATAATTAAATTGTTATATTATTTTTGTGTAAACAAAAAAAAAAAAAAAACTATCAAGAGTTGCACAAAAACTCTTTAATTTATGACATGTTTTTCCCGAGTTCTTAATTCAATTCATTATAGCCCAGTTTTTTTGCTATTACTGGCAGTTCATAAAAATAAGTCATTTACTCTCCTTTAAGAGCACAAATGCGTTTGTAAGAGAATACAGATGTGTACATGCGCACTGTTGCCAAGCGGTTGGGAATACTGGTTTTCTGTGTACCAAAAGGATGCTGGTTTAAAGGAAGACCAATTGCTATCAGTAGTACATTTATGCCTGTGCTGATACGAGGTCTATTAGCAAGAATTTCCGAGAAAAAACGTTTTGCCGGCCACTATTTTGTTGCAATTAATAATTGATTTGGTCTTTTTGTTGTCGTTCTGGCAAGTTATTTTTATATATAAGAAATATTTTCGTAAATCAAAATCCTTTTCGAAAATTTTAATATTCCTTGTTAAAACTGGACCTACAATGTTAAAGTTCAGGGTTGTACACAATTCCATATACCTTCTTGAGGTCATATAAAACTGTATCTACTTTGAATTTTTCCTATTTTGCTGCTGAAATAAAATAACAACATATTCAGAGTCTTGCACTTGTAGTTCCGTAGTTTTAATTTGGATTTTCGCTTATAAAATGTCTAATTATATAAGACTAAAACTTGGGTAGGACATGTGTCCTACTAACTGAAAAAAATCAATTTCTTACTATTTACTAGCTACGGTGTTATGCATTTCAGCTAACGATATGACATATAGGTTATTCTTATCCAGGTTTTTGTCCTGAATAAATTCGTTTTGGATTCACAATAAAAGTATTTTATAGTAGTAGTTCTGATTGAATTATAGGCCAGAACCAAATGCGGCTTCAGTTCCATTTCCTACAAAGTCGATTTCTCAGTTTATCATATATATATATATAGTATATATTCCGTCATATTTGCCATTGTTTTGAAAAGAATAAACAATCATTTCAATGTGTTAAAATTAATTTTGTTGGTTTTTTATAATTCGGTTCTTCTCGATTGATATTAAATAAATAAAAAAAAATGTAAATTAAACGTTTCCTTAAACGTTGCCTTAAATGTTTCCTTAAACTTTTCCATAAACCTTTTCGCAAACGTTTTCTTGAACTTTTCAATAAACGTTTCTACAAACGTTTTCGCAAACGTTTCTTTAAACTTTTCCGTAAACTTTTTTGCAAAACGTTTCACATTTGCAATAATAGTTAAATAAAACATAATTTTTGATGCGCATTTTTTTTTTAATTGAAAGTTCGTTTCAGCAAACGTTTACACAAACGTTTTCGCAAACGTTTCCTTAAACTTTACCGTAAACCTTTTTGCAAAACGTTTCACATTTGCAATAATAGTTAAATAGAACATAATTTTTGATGCGCAATTTTTTTTTAAATTGAAAATTCGTTTCAGCAAACGTTTCTACAAACATTTTCGCAAACGTATCCTTGAACTTTACCGTAAACCTTTTCGCAAAACGTTTCACATTTGCAATAATAGTTAAATAGAACATAATTTTTGATGCGCAATTTTTTTTTTTTTAATTGAAAATTCGTTTCAGCAAACGTTTCTACAAACATTTTCGCAAACGTTTCCTTGAACTTTACCGTAAACTTTTTTGCAAAACGTTTCACATTTGCAATAATAGTTAAATAGAACATAATTTTTGATGCGCAATTTTTTTTTTAATTGAAAATTGCATAAAATCTCAAGTTTCAGTAAAATGAAATAAAATAAAAAATATTATATAAAAAAAAATTAAAATTAAATTAATTATATTTTTTCTGTGTTACATAAAAATAAACTTTGGCAAAATTTTGCCATTTTTCCAGAACTATACTGTTATATCGTGCAGAATATCTGACCTGCTGGACACCCCCCCCCCCCCCCCCCCCCCACCCCCTCCTTTTAACACCAACTACACGACATTCGTAGGTTGAACTTTGCTATCAACGCAACTAAAACTAAAATGACAAATATTTATTAAGTCCCTTTTAACACCCGACCGCGTTTTATATTTCTTTTATTAAAATGCCACCATCATGTTAATATATTTGGCTGCTAAATCTTTATAAAATAAGCAACTTTGCCGTAATCCTTTGGAAACCTGTTAAAACCAAAAAAGTTAATTTTTTTGGCTTTTTTTGTAGTTTCTTATTTACGTAAACGTTTCCGCAGGATTATCATAATTTACAATTTGTTTTCAAACGAAGCAACCGAAATGAAATAAACAGGAACAAATAAAAGGCCGTTGAAAATATTGAGCCCCGGAACAATTTCTTTGCCTTTCAGTTTAACTGAAACTCGAGCCAGAGTGCAGCAAACATGCCCACGAAACCCTTAATACTTTACGCTTCATCTAGTCGCCATATTTATACAAAAAAAAAAAATGAAAAAAAAAGACGAAGGACTTGCTGGGCGGCATGGCTGCATCAGTATGTTTGAGTTAATGTTTACAAATCCTTTGTGGCCACGGCCAAAATTAACAACAACTTCATCATAACCTTTCAGCAATAAACTTAACATGTTTCTGATGTTTGCAACGTGTGCCGTTGGGCCGCCGCCGCCGCCACCATCAGCATCAGCATCGCCAGCGACGCAAAACCAAAATGGCAAATATAACAAACATTTGGTAATGCCAACAAACAAATATTTTGTTCTTTTTCCTCAAATATGTAGAGGGGAAAAAAACTTAAAAAACGTATTAAAAAAAGGTAGAAAAAATAACCGGGATATGCGGGCTTATGAACATGTAGTCGTCTCTGTATGTTTATTAAACAGAAACAACGCTTGCTATAGCGCACAATGGGGCAGGCACGAATAGATGGGGGGAAAATAAATTTATTTTTCCCTTTCAAAAAGATGTCAAAGAGCAGATTTAGAAAAATCTTCACTCCAAGTAAATGCCGATTATGGCCTTGCGATGTTTAAGCATAAAGTCAAAAATTATATAGAAATAAAATCTAGTTAAACAAAATCTGGGTAATATTTAAGTTAAAAAATTAGATGCACATTTTTTCAGACAAAAGGTTAAAGGGAAGTGAATTTACATATTGATTCGATCAAATATAAAAGCAACAATTTTTTTTTTTTGCCAATTTTCAGTCAAAACTAAACTTTGAATCTTAGTAAACATTTTCTTTAAAAAAATTTAAGTTTAAGCCTGATTGATATATTTTGGAAAAAAAAGTTAAAGTTAAGCAACAGCTATTTCTTTAAAAAAAAAACGTTTTAATGTACATTAAAAGATTAATCTTAATGTCAACTTGTAATAAAAAAAAGTGAAAAAAAAACGCAATTTCCGACCGAGAATGCCAGCGTCTGTGAATGACTGTTAAGCCAAACAGGGGCTAAACTGTTATTTGATATGACTTACATGTTGTTTCAAACTGTTACAATGTTCGACTTGATGTTTTTTTAAAGAAAATTCAGTGATTTAAAATATATTTTGCACTAATTCTTAATACACAATTTTAATAAATTTAATCGGGTTTTAACCATAAAATGAAAAATTAAGGCCACTTCAATTGAATATTTGTCTCAGTACAGTTTTCAAACTGAAAATCGCTGTCGATTATGGCCCACTGTGTACCTGTTAAAAAGAACAAATTTAGTAACATCTGAAGTTACAAAAACAAAACACCAAAAAAAAAAAAAAATCAAAATTAAAATTATCAGCAGAAGGAGAAAAACAGCGCTGATGATTCAAAACTTTGCCACGAAAACAAAATGAAAAAAGTTGTTTAACAGAAATATAAAAACTTTTTTCTTACATTTCGTTCGACTTTGAAAAGCAATTTTTAATGGGAAAAACGAGTTTTAGATTTACTTTGGCCAACAAAATCAAATTCATGAGAAAGTCTAAATGAAATTCCACAAAAATAGTAGCGAGAGGAAGGATTAAAAAAGTACAAATCCTATTTTCAGGGTTTCAAAACGAAATAGAAAGAAAAGCGGCAGTTACTAGTTAAAGGCAAAAAAAACAAGAATTAAAATTTTGAAGGACAGTTTGGCTCTTTTTCTACAGCTTTAAAAAGACACAGATTCACTCTTTACTGGCAAATTTACTATAATAAAAAATAAATGGTCATACTTGAAAAAAAACCCCGTCAAAACATAAACGCCTCATTCTGACTCGCTTAATTTGCCAGTTGAAGGACTTTGTCCAAACTGATAAATAGAAAAGGATCTTTGCTATTGATGCTACGAATATGAATGTCCGGTTTCGAATGCACCGCAGCGTAAAATTTTCTTTTCTTAACATCTGCTTTGAACGAATTCGCCTTGATTTCACCTATTTGCCTGACAGCTCCGTGTCAAAACTCTTAACGTTTTTTTAGAAGCGAAAAAGTACTCATGTGCAAATCTGTCAGATTTATCAATATGAAAAATAAATTGCAGAATATTTACTCGGCTGGCCGACCACCCCCATCTTGATTTCCGTTCTCGCAGTGGTTTTAATAGCTGGAAAGTCAGTACTTACCTTCAAGAACTTCTTTCGGCTCCCGTATTGCTTTTCCTGACAAAAATTCTCGCAAATCTTCGTTGGATTTTTAGTGTTTTGCGCTTTTTTTTTGTTGATGACTTTTTAGGACAAACACCAAGTAGTTCTCTTTATTCACTTATAATAATTTGCACACATTGACAATTTTAAAAACAAATAGACTTAAAATTTTCAAAAATAAAATATTTATATTAAATAAGACTTTTCATTAAGAAAAATAAATAATAAATAAAATATCAAATATTGAGTTTGATTTGAAACCCAAAACAAGTTGATTGAAAATAATTAACCCATTAACGACATGAAAGCCGGGCACGGTGCATACGAATCTTGCAAAAACAATTCCTTTTGAAAAAAGTATCATTGCGAAACAAAATTTTTTTCAAAAATTATCTTTGAAGGCCTGTTTTGGAAACACGTGCCTTCTTTGTAATAATACGTTTTGAGAAAAAGTACATTTTGAAAAATGTAATATAAAAAATAATATATTGAAAAAAATGTATTTTGAAAAAAGTACATTTTGAAAAAAAGTACATTTTGATAAAAGTGCATTTTAAAAAAAGTACATTTTGATAGAAGTACATTTTGCAAAAAGTACATTTTTGGAAAAGGTACTTTTTGGAACAAGTACTTTTTGAAAAAAGTACTTTTTGAAAAGGGAACTTTTTTTAAAAAAAAGAGTATTTTTTTTTTAAATATCTTTTGAAAATGTACTTTTTGAAACAAGTATGTTTTGAAAAAGGTACGTTTTGGTATCTTTTAAAAAAAAAATATTTTGAAAAAATTACATTTTGATAAAAGTGCATTTTTGAAAAAGGTACTTTTTGGAACAAGTACTTTTTTAAAAAGGTACTTTTTGGAACAAGTACTTTTTTGAACAAGTACTTTTTGTACTTTTTGAAAAGGGAACTTTTTTTAAAAAAAAGAGTATATTTTGAAAAAAATATCTTTTGAAAACGTACTTTTTGAAACAAGTATGTTTTGAAAAAGGTACGTTTTGGAAAAAAGAGTATTTTTTGAAAAAACTATCTTTTAAAAAAAGAATATTTTGAAAATATTATATTTTGATACAAGTATATTTTGGGGAAAAAAAAGTCGTTTGAAAAAAATATCTTAAAGAAAATATATTTCAAAAAAAATTTGTACACTACTTTTCAATAATGGAGCATTTTATAAATATATGTACAAGAATGCACTCATATCCATATTTTTGGCAAACAAAACTTCTGCCAGCTCCAAAAAAAGAGCGTTTAGCCAATAAAACAGAGAAAAAAGTATCTTAAAAAAATCACAAAATCACAGCTGCCTTTCAGAAGAAAAAGATTTTTTTACAGAAATATCTTTGTAAAGTTGTGTCTTTTTAAAAAAAATGTTTATAAAATAATTTTTCAGAAATAGAGATTTTAAAATACTAATTGCAACAATAGACCGGCTTTAAAAATTTCTTTAAAAAATTACTAAAATTGACGTTCTAAATAAATGAATTTCTCTAATAGCAACCAATAAAACCAATTACGTGCCTATAGACGTATGTAAATAATTACGAAATGTTTTTATTTTTGTCAATTTCATGAAGAAAAATGCTTGTGACATTTAGTAGAGTGAAATCGTTTTAAAAATAAAACTCAAATCGTGGCCCAATTAAATGGACCGACCATCTTCAAAGTAAAACAAATTTAAAATAAAATTAATGCTAAAATGTGTTTTAAATACAAAAAGAAAAAAGGAAAAATAAAAACTTGTTTATCATTTTACAGCATAAAAAACCTAAAAGAAAAATTGCATAATTATCCAGAGTTGGGAGTCTTGTTAGAATTACATTGAACACAACATTTTTCTTTTCTTAGATCATAAACAAATATATAAAACCACAAAAAACATTAAAGTAACAAACATTAAATTTCACAACGATAAGAAATATTTAAGGAACAGAAAAATACATGCAAGATAACAAAAATACAGTCATAAAGAAGAAAAAAACGGCGAATGCAAAAAAAAGATTTTTTTTCAATAACTAATACTCACATAAATATATACCAACACACAAGAAAATGTTTTAAGTAGTCGATGGAAATTTTGTTTTTTTCGCAAAAAGAAGATTCGAAATTTAAGTTAATGTAAGGAATGACAGAAAGACAGATCACTTCCAAAAAAAAAAAAAAAAAAACTGACTGACTGACCAAATGACACAGTACAATAGAAACTGTTGGCTAGTAGAGATGGTTTTCCAAAAGCACCATGTGACACACACTATTTTAATATTATTTTCCAACACAATGACTTGGACACAATTAACTGGAAACCCCTGTTAAGTTCGATTTGCAAAAACGTAGACAATATTAAAAGCCAAAACCACGTTCAAGTACAAAAACACCACAATTCGTTTATTTTCAATATGAACTTTTCTACTTTTTTATTGTTTTTTTTTTCTTTGTTTTTTTTTTTTTTTTTTGCTTAAAAACGTACAATTTATAAGACAGGCTTTGAAAAGAAAATTATGAATTTTGACGTTCAAAAACACCACCACAAATTAACGAGTAGCAAAAAGAGACAACGTAAGAAATGAAAAACGAACAAAAACGTTTAGAAACCTTATCAAGACAAAAGACTCTGACAAACTGAAAAAATGGTCGAATTAACGTGATCATTATTTTTGTGTCTGCTTATTTATTTATTTCATTATTTTTCTTTTTTCACTTTGATTATTTTAATCACAAGTTTGGTTCTTTGGCAGACTCTGTACTGTAAAGAGTTTGTAACACACACAAAATAAATACCAAAAGTAGATATAGACGTTCAAAATGCTGGCCGTCAGTCACGTGTAAGTGGTCTTCACAGCAATCATGCCACAATCAGCACAAATGTTTGCTTTTCCATCATCCAAACTAACATATATTCACTAGTGCTATAAAGTTGCAGATTGAGCATTTTGATCGTGTCTGTGCCGCTTAAGCAACGAACGATCGTTTGTGGCCACAAAGATTGTCAAGTTTAGGAAACACGTTGCTGCCTATAAGCAGCAAAGTGAGCAATTCAGATTTTCTGAAACTCTATCTTTAGTGTATTTCCCAATTCGTCTTAAGTCACAATTCACAATTGTCCAATTTTTTTTTCTTTTTCCTTCGATCCACCAAGTACGTATGTGTGTATGTATGCACGCCTGTGAAAAAAAAGAATTTAAAGGCGGTGTTGGTGTTGATACAAAATAATTACATTTTCAAAATAAAAAAAACCAAATCGATTATTCTGCAACAACAACAGCAACAAACGCACACACATTCACAGAATGACAACAGCATTCAATGACATTTGAATTGTTCAGTCCGAGAACTGAAACGAATTGATAAGACATACATTTTTTTTTGCTGCTTCTATTAATTATTTTGATTTTATTTATTTCTATAGATTTCAAAACGAACAACTATATACAAGCAGATTTTCTGATGCCAACATGTTTCATCGCTGTATGTATTTAAAGGGTCTGTTCGATTAAACGATCTGTTTGGGCAGATTTTATATTCTTATCAGTATCTCAATATTGAATCAGTGAATCTTTTTTGGGCTGATCTGAAATTAAAAAAAAACTATGCAACATGCCAGCTAGATTGGTCTACGCACATACAAACACATGTGCCTCGACACGCACACATACATACTTTTATACTTTATATGCTTTTGTGAATCTCGTTTTACGATTTTGTTGGTAATAGATAGATAAAGTGAACACGCAAATAAAGGGAGTTTTTTTTTTAACATATACCAACATTTATACGAATATATGTACTATATATTTCCATGATAAACGAATGTGTACAATCTCCATAACATTGCCCACAAGTGATTATGATTCAACGTAGGCATGACAAAGACACTGTTTGACTTCTTTGATATTTAAAAGAATAAGTGTACATCAATAAGCCAAAAACAATTCAAGAACTAAAGGATGACATAATGCGATACATAAACGACATTGAACCTCAATCATGTCTTAAAAATATGGACCATATGTTAAACCTATGGCACCGGAGCCGTGGCGAGTATTTGGCCAATGTTAACACATAATTGTAAAAGATCCTTGTATACAATTAAAATATATTTAGATAACTCTAGTGTACACTAGTGTACAGTATAGTTTATACACTATACACAATAGAAGTACACTAGTGTACACTACTGTAGCCTAGCCACTACTGTACAGTATAGTGTACACTATAGTGTACAGTACAGTACAGTACAGTAGTGTACACTATAATGTACAGTAGTGTACCCTAAACTGTACAGTAGTGTACACTATAGTGTACAGTAGTGTACCCTATACTGTATACAGCATATACTGTAGTGTACAGTAGTGTACCCTATACTGTATACAGCATATACTATAGTGTACAGTAGTGTACCCTATACTGTATACAGCATATACTATAGTGTACAGTAGTGTACCCTATACTGTACACTATAATGTACAGTAGTGTACCCTATACTGTACAGTAGTGTACACTATAGTGTACAGTAGTGTACCCTATACTGTACAGTAGTGTACACTATAATGTACAGTAGTGTACCCTATACTGTACACTATAATGTACAGTAGTGTACCCTATACTATACAGTAGTGTACACTATAGTGTACAGTAGTGTACCCTAAACTGTACAGTAGTGTACACTATAGTGTACAGTAGTGTACCCTATACTGTATACAGCATATACTATAGTGTACAGTAGTGTACCCTATACTGTATACAGCATATACTATAGTGTACAGTAGTGTACCCTATACTGTATACAGCATATACTATAGTGTACAGTAGTGTACCCTATACTGTATACAGCATATACTATAGTGTACAGTAGTGTACCCTATACTGTACACTATAATGTACAGTAGTGTACCCTATACTATACAGTAGTGTACACTATAGTGTACAGTAGTGTACCCTAAACTGTACAGTAGTGTTCACTATAGTGTACAGTAGTGTACCCTATAATGTACACTATAATGTACAGTAGTGTACCCTATACTATACAGTAGTGTACACTATAGTGTACAGTAGTGTACCCTAAACTGTACAGTAGTGTACACTATAGTGTACAGTAGTGTACCCTATACTGTATACAGCATATACTATAGTGTACAGTAGTGTACCCTATACTGTACACTATAATGTACAGTAGTGTACCCTATACTATACAGTAGTGTACACTATAGTTTACAGTAGTCTACCCTATACTGTACAGTAGTGTACACTATAGTGTACAGTAGTGTACCCTATACTGTACAGTAGTGTATCCTATACTGTACACTATAGTTTACAGTAGTGTACCCTATACTGTACAGTAGTGTACACTATAGTGAACAGTAGTGTACCCTATACTGTACAGTAGTGTACAGTAGTGTACCCTATACAGTACAGTAGTGTACACTATAATGTACAGTAGTGTACCCTATACAGTACAGTAGTGTACACTATAATGTACAGTAGTGTACCCTATACTGTACAGTAGTGTATCATATACTGTACACTATAGTTTACAGTAGTTATTATATAGTAATACTATACAGTAGTGTTCACTATAGTGTACAGTAGTGTACCCTATACTGTACAGTAGTATACACTATAGTGTACAGTAGTGTACCTTATAATGTACAGTAGTGTACACTATAGTGTACAGTAGTGTACCCTATACTGTACACTATAGTGTACAGTAGTGTACCCTATACTGTACACTATAATGTAGAGTAGTGTACCCTATACTGTACAGTAGTGTACATTATACTGTACACAAGTTATTAAAAATCGGAGTTGGTAGCTATTACTCCGTGCTCTCTTTTTTTTTGTGGAATAATTGTATTTTGTGATTAAATTTAAAATAATTAAATAAATAAAATACAGCAATTTAATTGAAATGTTCTATAATTATATAAATGCAAAAATCCAGTAATTAGGGCTCTAAGAAAATGTTCTAAGAACAGAATACCTGAAGTCGTGTTCTCAACAGAGGCCTTTAATGAAATCCTCTACGAAAAAAAAACAAATTTCGATGTGACGCTACGACCGCAAAATTAAACTTGCAACAAAACAGTAAATCTTATGTTCTGAAAGCTGAATAAATTGCTTAAATTCGAACAACTCATGCTCAAATGATATGCCTAAACGCTCCTTAAAAAGCGATTAGTGAATATTTACACATGTCGACAAATTAAAACAATAATCGAAGCTGAAAAAATACGCACTTAAACCGAATGAATCACCATTTTCACCCCAACAACTCACTTTGGTTGTCTGCTCCTTTTGCTCGCACTATTTATCGAAATTTGTCACGCATCTACCGAGGGACTTAAAAAAAGGCAACGGTATCCACACACACACACACACACACACACACACACACACACACACACAAGACCACGAGTGAGATGACGATTTTTGTTTAATAATATATCCTGGCATTTGGTTCAGAACAACCGCATGAGGAACTGAAAAGAATAAACTACATGAATAAGCAAAACGAAATAAACGCCACTTTGCAGAATCAAAGTTAAAAATTAAATTGGGAATGGCATCAGCAATGCCAGGATAAAACAAACAATTTCCAACTAAATTTTACAGAAAATAAAACAACCAAATTATTGAATTCTCTCAAATATGTACGTGTATGGGTGTCCCGTAGGCCATTACAAATATTTATGTCCAGTTCGGTTATAAGCAGCACCCTGTCTGCGGCTTGTAAAGAGGGTGACAGCTGAATTGTCATGAGAGTCCTCTTACTGAGAATAGAAAAAAATTAATGGCAAACACTTTCGCATTTAACTGCTCTCTGAGTCCTTGCGAAACCTTTTTTTTAGCTTTTAAAATTTATCACTATTTTTTACCGCAGGGGAGATTTTTGGCCCCCAACCAATTCCACTAATTTTGTGCCTCGTGTAAATTTATTCAATCCTTTTAATATGAAGATGCCTAATCAAAAATGATTGATGGGTGTGAAGATAAATTTTAAAATGTTTAACCCCAGACTCAAACCTGCAATATTAACATACCTCTGTTAATTAAGTAGCAGAGCTCTGTTAAGCCTAAAAAATTTATACTTTGCAATGACAATGGATTCAAAACTAAAAAATTAATAATAATTATATTAAAATATAAAATAATATATTTCTATTAACATATTCTATAAAATACAGCCATAAAAATCTAAAATCAACGCACTCATTACGGAAGACTATAAAAACTTTGTTGAAGAAAGTTCATGAAAATTCTTGGAAATAACGGCAGGTGGGCGAAAAAAAATTATTGAAGAACATTCCTCAGGCCATCCCTATGAATGTTCAATATTCAAAAGTCCCAACAGTGTGTTTTTCAATATATGGTCTTCGTATTTCATATAGGGGTATTGCTCGATATTATGGTAAGGGTCCGCCCTTTTAAAAAATCAATATAAATATTAGGATGGATCCAAGTCTATCAGTATTCACTTTTATAATAAAAATATTAGTTCCGTATTAAACTTTTTTAGAAAAGTGGCTGTATCTCCGTAAATATTGATTTTATCGCAAAAATAAGCGAAATTCGAAAAAACTTAACTAAAGTATCGATAGTGCTCTTTTCAAATATATTAAAACTATTGTAATTGGAAGAAATTTTTGAAAAAATCCATATAAATATTAGGATGGATCCAAGTCTATCAGTATTCATATTAATAATACGAATATTACTTCCATATTAAACTTTTTTAAAAAAGTGGCTGTATCTCCGTAAATATTGATTTTATCGCAAAAATAAGCGAAATTCGAAAAAACTTAACTAAAGTATCGATAGTGCTCTTTTCAAATATATTAAAACTATTGTAATTGGAAGAAATTTTTGAAAAAATCCATATAAATATTAGGATGGATCCAAGTCTATCAGTATTCATATTAATAATACGAATATTACTTCCATATTAAACTTTTTTAAAAAAGTGGCTGTATCTCCGTAAATATTGATTTTATCGCTAAAATAAGCGAAATTCGAAAAAACTTAACTAAAGTATCGATAGTGCTCTTTTCAAATATATTAAAACTATTGTAATATGAAGAAATTTTTGAAAAAATCCATATATATATTAGGATGGATCCAAGTCTATCAGTATTCACTTTTATAATAAAAATATTAGTTCCCTATTAAACTTTTTTAGAAAAGTGGCTGTATCTCCGCAAATATTGATTTTATCGCAAAAATAAGCGAAATTCGAAAAAACTTAACTAAAGTATCGATAGTGCTCTTTTCAAATATATTAAAACTATTGTAATATGAAGAAATTTTTGAAAAAATCCATATATATATTAGAATGGATCCAAGTCTATCAGTATTCACTTTTATAATAAAAATATTAGTTCCCTATTAAACTTTTTTAGAAAAGTGGCTGTATCTCCGCAAATATTGATTTTATCGCAAAAATAAGCGAAATTCGAAAAAACTTAACTAAAGTATCGATAGTGCTCTTTTCAAATATATTAAAACTATTGTAATATGAAGAAATTTTTGAAAAAATCCATATATATATTAGGATGGATCCAAGTCTATCAGTATTCACTTTTATAATAAAAATATTAGTTCCCTATTAAACTTTTTTAGAAAAGTGGCTGTATCTCCGCAAATATTGATTTTATCGCAAAAATAAGCGAAATTCGAAAAAACTTAACCAAAGTATCGATAGTGCTCTTTTCAAATATATTAAAACTATTGTAATTTGAAGAAATTTTTGAAAAAATCCATATAAATATTAGGATGGATCCAAGTCTATCAGTATTCATATTAATAATACGAATATTACTTCCATATTAAACTTTTTTAAAAAAGTGGCTGTATCTCCGTAAATATTGATTTTATCGCTAAAATAAGCGAAATTCGAAAAAACTTAACTAAAGTATCGATAGTGCTCTTTTCAAATATATTAAAACTATTGTAATATGAAGAAATTTTTGAAAAAATCCATATATATATTAGGATGGATCCAAGTCTATCAGTATTCACTTTTATAATAAAAATATTAGTTCCCTATTAAACTTTTTTAGAAAAGTGGCTGTATCTCCGCAAATATTGATTTTATCGCAAAAATAAGCGAAATTCGAAAAAACTTAACCAAAGTATCGATAGTGCTCTTTTCAAATATATTAAAACTATTGTAATATGAAGAAATTTTTGAAAAAATCCATATAAATATTAGGATGGATCCAAGTCTATCAGTATTCATATTAATAATACGAATATTACTTCCATATTAAACTTTTTTAAAAAAGTGGCTGTATCTCCGTAAATATTGATTTTATCGCTAAAATAAGCGAAATTCGAAAAAACTTAACTAAAGTATCGATAGTGCTCTTTTCAAATATATTAAAACTATTGTAATATGAAGAAATTTTTGAAAAAATCCATATAAATATTAGGATGGATCCAAGTCTATCAGTATTCATATTAATAATACGAATATTACTTCCATATTAAACTTTTTTAAAAAAGTGGCTGTATCTCCGTAAATATTGATTTTATCGCTAAAATAAGCGAAATTCGAAAAAACTTAACTAAAGTATCGATAGTGCTCTTTTCAAATATATTAAAACTATTGTAATATGAAGAAATTTTTGAAAAAATCCATATAAATATTAGGATGGATCCAAGTCTATCAGTATTCATATTAATAATACGAATATTACTTCCATATTAAACTTTTTTAAAAAAGTGGCTGTATCTCCGTAAATATTGATTTTATCGCTAAAATAAGCGAAATTCGAAAAAACTTAACTAAAGTATCGATAGTGCTCTTTTCAAATATATTAAAACTATTGTAATATGAAGAAATTTTTGAAAAAATCCATATAAATATTAGGATGGATCCAAGTCTATCAGTATTCATATTAATAATACGAATATTACTTCCATATTAAACTTTTTTAAAAAAAGTGGCTGTATCTCCGTAAATATTGATTTTATCGCTAAAATAAGCGAAATTCGAAAAAACTTAACTAAAGTATCGATAGTGCTCTTTTCAAATATATTAAAACTATTGTAATATGAAGAAATTTTTGAAAAAATCCATATATATATTAGGATGGATCCAAGTCTATCAGTATTCATATTAATAATACGAATATTACTTCCATATTAAACTTTTTTAAAAAAGTGGCTGTATCTCCGTAAATATTGATTTTATCGCTAAAATAAGCGAAATTCGAAAAAACTTAACTAAAGTATCGATAGTGCTCTTTTCAAATATATTAAAACTATTGTAATATGAAGAAATTTTTGAAAAAATCCATATAAATATTAGGATGGATCCAAGTCTATCAGTATTCATATTAATAATACGAATATTACTTCCATATTAAACTTTTTTAAAAAAGTGGCTGTATCTCCGTAAATATTGATTTTATCGCAAAAATAAGCGAAATTCGAAAAAACTTAACCAAAGTATCGATAGTGCTCTTTTCAAATATATTAAAACTATTGTAATATGAAGAAATTTTTGAAAAAATCCATATAAATATTAGGATGGATCCAAGTCTATCAGTATTCATATTAATAATACGAATATTACTTCCATATTAAACTTTTTTAAAAAAGTGGCTGTATCTCCGTAAATATTGATTTTATCGCTAAAATAAGCGAAATTCGAAAAAACTTAACTAAAGTATCGATAGTGCTCTTTTCAAATATATTAAAACTATTGTAATATGAAGAAATTTTTGAAAAAATCCATATATATATTAGGATGGATCCAAGTCTATCAGTATTCACTTTTATAATAAAAATATTAGTTCCCTATTAAACTTTTTTAGAAAAGTGGCTGTATCTCCGCAAATATTGATTTTATCGCAAAAATAAGCGAAATTCGAAAAAACTTAACCAAAGTATCGATAGTGCTCTTTTCAAATATATTAAAACTATTGTAATATGAAGAAATTTTTGAAAAAATCCATATAAATATTAGGATGGATCCAAGTCTATCAGTATTCATATTAATAATACGAATATTACTTCCATATTAAACTTTTTTAAAAAAGTGGCTGTATCTCCGTAAATATTGATTTTATCGCTAAAATAAGCGAAATTCGAAAAAACTTAACTAAAGTATCGATAGTGCTCTTTTCAAATATATTAAAACTATTGTAATATGAAGAAATTTTTGAAAAAATCCATATATATATTAGGATGGATCCAAGTCTATCAGTATTCACTTTTATAATAAAAATATTAGTTCCCTATTAAACTTTTTTAGAAAAGTGGCTGTATCTCCGCAAATATTGATTTTATCGCAAAAATAAGCGAAATTCGAAAAAACTTAACTAAAGTATCGATAGTGCTCTTTTCAAATATATTAAAACTATTGTAATTTGAAGAAATTTTTGAAAAAATCCATATAAATATTAGGATGGATCCAAGTCTATCAGTATTCACTTTTATAATAAAAATATTAGTTCCCTATTAAACTTTTTTAGAAAAGTGGCTGTATCTCCACAAATATTGATTTTATCGCAAAAATAAGCGAAATTCGAAAAAACTTAACTAAAGTATCGATAGTGCTCTTTTCAAATATATTAAAACTATTGTAATATGAAGAAATTTTTGAAAAAATCCATATATATATTAGGATGGATGCAAGTCTATCAGTATTCACTTTTATAATAAAAATATTAGTTCCCTATTAAACTTTTTTAGAAAAGTGGCTGTATCTCCGCAAATATTGATTTTATCGCAAAAATAAGCGAAATTCGAAAAAACTTAACTAAAGTATCGATAGTGCTCTTTTCAAATATATTAAAACTATTGTAATATGAAGAAATTTTTGAAAAAATCCATATATATATTAGGATGGATCCAAGTCTATCAGTATTCACTTTTATAATAAAAATATTAGTTCCGTATTAAACTTTTTTAGAAAAGTGGCTGTATCTCCGTAAATATTGATTTTATCGCAAAAATAAGCGAAATTCGAAAAAACTTAACTAAAGTATCGATAGTGCTCTTTTCAAATATATTAAAACTATTGTAATATGAAGAAATTTTTGAAAAAATCCATATAAATATTAGGATGGATCCAAGTCTATCAGTATTCACTTTTATAATAAAAATATTAGTTCCCTATTAAACTTTTTTAGAAAAGTGGCTGTATCTCCGTAAATATTGATTTTATCGCAAAAATAAGCGAAATTCGAAAAAACTTAACTAAAGTATCGATAGTGCTCTTTTCAAATATATTAAAACTATTGTAATATGAAGAAATTTTTGAAAAAATCCATATAAATATTAGGATGGATCCAAGTCTATCAGTATTCACTTTTATAATAAAAATATTAGTTCCCTATTAAACTTTTTTAGAAAAGTGGCTGTATCTCCGTAAATATTGATTTTATCGCAAAAATAAGCGAAATTCGAAAAAACTTAACTAAAGTATCGATAGTGCTCTTTTCAAATATATTAAAACTATTGTAATATGAAGAAATTTTTGAAAAAATCCATATATATATTAGGATGGATCCAAGTCTATCAGTATTCACTTTTATAATAAAAATATTAGTTCCCTATTAAACTTTTTTAGAAAAGTGGCTGTATCTCCGTAAATATTGATTTTATCGCAAAAATAAGCGAAATTCGAAAAAACTTAACTAAAGTATCGATAGTGCTCTTTTCAAATATATTAAAACTATTGTAATATGAAGAAATTTTTGAAAAAATCCATATAAATATTAGGATGGATCCAAGTCTATCAGTATTCACTTTTATAATAAAAATATTAGTTCCCTATTAAACTTTTTTAGAAAAGTGGCTGTATCTCCGTAAATATTGATTTTATCGCAAAAATAAGCGAAATTCGAAAAAACTTAACTAAAGTATCGATAGTGCTCTTTTCAAATATATTAAAACTATTGTAATATGAAGAAATTTTTGAAAAAATCCATATAAATATTAGGATGGATCCAAGTCTATCAGTATTCACTTTTATAATAAAAATATTAGTTCCCTATTAAACTTTTTTAGAAAAGTGGCTGTATCTCCGTAAATATTGATTTTATCGCAAAAATAAGCGAAATTCGAAAAAACTTAACTAAAGTATCGATAGTGCTCTTTTCAAATATATTAAAACTATTGTAATATGAAGAAATTTTTGAAAAAATCCATATAAATATTAGGATGGATCCAAGTCTATCAGTATTCACTTTTATAATAAAAATATTAGTTCCCTATTAAACTTTTTTAGAAAAGTGGCTGTATCTCCGTAAATATTGATTTTATCGCAAAAATAAGCGAAATTCGAAAAAACTTAACTAAAGTATCGATAGTGCTCTTTTCAAATATATTAAAACTATTGTAATATGAAGAAATTTTTGAAAAAATCCATATAAATATTAGGATGGATCCAAGTCTATCAGTATTCACTTTTATAATAAAAATATTAGTTCCCTATTAAACTTTTTTAGAAAAGTGGCTGTATCTCCGTAAATATTGATTTTATCGCAAAAATAAGCGAAATTCGAAAAAACTTAACTAAAGTATCGATAGTGCTCTTTTCAAATATATTAAAACTATTGTAATATGAAGAAATTTTTGAAAAAATCCATATAAATATTAGGATGGATCCAAGTCTATCAGTATTCACTTTTATAATAAAAATATTAGTTCCCTATTAAACTTTTTTAGAAAAGTGGCTGTATCTCCGTAAATATTGATTTTATCGCAAAAATAAGCGAAATTCGAAAAAACTTAACTAAAGTATCGATAGTGCTCTTTTCAAATATATTAAAACTATTGTAATATGAAGAAATTTTTGAAAAAATCCATATAAATATTAGGATGGATCCAAGTCTATCAGTATTCACTTTTATAATAAAAATATTAGTTCCCTATTAAACTTTTTTAGAAAAGTGGCTGTATCTCCGTAAATATTGATTTTATCGCAAAAATAAGCGAAATTCGAAAAAACTTAACTAAAGTATCGATAGTGCTCTTTTCAAATATATTAAAACTATTGTAATATGAAGAAATTTTTGAAAAAATCCATATAAATATTAGGATGGATCCAAGTCTATCAGTATTCACTTTTATAATAAAAATATTAGTTCCCTATTAAACTTTTTTAGAAAAGTGGCTGTATCTCCGTAAATATTGATTTTATCGCAAAAATAAGCGAAATTCGAAAAAACTTAACTAAAGTATCGATAGTGCTCTTTTCAAATATATTAAAACTATTGTAATATGAAGAAATTTTTGAAAAAATCCATATAAATATTAGGATGGATCCAAGTCTATCAGTATTCACTTTTATAATAAAAATATTAGTTCCCTATTAAACTTTTTTAGAAAAGTGGCTGTATCTCCGTAAATATTGATTTTATCGCAAAAATAAGCGAAATTCGAAAAAACTTAACTAAAGTATCGATAGTGCTCTTTTCAAATATATTAAAACTATTGTAATATGAAGAAATTTTTGAAAAAATCCATATAAATATTAGGATGGATCCAAGTCTATCAGTATTCACTTTTATAATAAAAATATTAGTTCCCTATTAAACCTTTTTTAGAAAAGTGGCTGTATCTCCGTAAATATTGATTTTATCGCAAAAATAAGCGAAATTCGAAAAAACTTAACTAAAGTATCGATAGTGCTCTTTTCAAATATATTAAAACTATTGTAATATGAAGAAATTTTTGAAAAAATCCATATAAATATTAGGATGGATCCAAGTCTATCAGTATTCACTTTTATAATAAAAATATTAGTTCCCTATTAAACTTTTTTAGAAAAGTGGCTGTATCTCCGTAAATATTGATTTTATCGCAAAAATAAGCGAAATTCGAAAAAACTTAACTAAAGTATCGATAGTGCTCTTTTCAAATATATTAAAACTATTGTAATATGAAGAAATTTTTGAAAAAATCCATATAAATATTAGGATGGATCCAAGTCTATCAGTATTCACTTTTATAATAAAAATATTAGTTCCCTATTAAACTTTTTTAGAAAAGTGGCTGTATCTCCGTAAATATTGATTTTATCGCAAAAATAAGCGAAATTCGAAAAAACTTAACTAAAGTATCGATAGTGCTCTTTTCAAATATATTAAAACTATTGTAATATGAAGAAATTTTTGAAAAAATCCATATAAATATTAGGATGGATCCAAGTCTATCAGTATTCACTTTTATAATAAAAATATTAGTTCCCTATTAAACTTTTTTAGAAAAGTGGCTGTATCTCCGTAAATATTGATTTTATCGCAAAAATAAGCGAAATTCGAAAAAACTTAACTAAAGTATCGATAGTGCTCTTTTCAAATATATTAAAACTATTGTAATATGAAGAAATTTTTGAAAAAATCCATATAAATATTAGGATGGATCCAAGTCTATCAGTATTCACTTTTATAATAAAAATATTAGTTCCCTATTAAACTTTTTTAGAAAAGTGGCTGTATCTCCGTAAATATTGATTTTATCGCAAAAATAAGCGAAATTCGAAAAGACTTAACTAAAGTATCGATAGTGCTCTTTTCAAATATATTAAAACTATTGTAATTTGAAGAAATTTTTGAAAAAATCCATATAAATATTAGGATGGATCCAAGTCTATCAGTATTCACTTTTATAATAAAAATATTAGTTCCCTATTAAACTTTTTTAGAAAAGTGGCTGTATCTCCGTAAATATTGATTTTATCGCAAAAATAAGCGAAATTCGAAAAAACTTAACTAAAGTATCGATAGTGCTCTTTTCAAATATATTAAAACTATTGTAATATGAAGAAATTTTTGAAAAAATCCATATAAATATTAGGATGGATCCAAGTCTATCAGTATTCACTTTTATAATAAAAATATTAGTTCCCTATTAAACTTTTTTAGAAAAGTGGCTGTATCTCCGTAAATATTGATTTTATCGCAAAAATAAGCGAAATTCGAAAAAACTTAACTAAAGTATCGATAGTGCTCTTTTCAAATATATTAAAACTATTGTAATTTGAAGAAATTTTTGAAAAAATCCATATAAATATTAGGATGGATCCAAGTCTATCAGTATTCACTTTTATAATAAAAATATTAGTTCCCTATTAAACTTTTTTAGAAAAGTGGCTGTATCTCCGTAAATATTGATTTTATCGCAAAAATAAGCGAAATTCGAAAAAACTTAACTAAAGTATCGATAGTGCTCTTTTCAAATATATTAAAACTATTGTAATATGAAGAAATTTTTGAAAAAATCCATATAAATATTAGGATGGATCCAAGTCTATCAGTATTCACTTTTATAATAAAAATATTAGTTCCCTATTAAACTTTTTTAGAAAAGTGGCTGTATCTCCGTAAATATTGATTTTATCGCAAAAATAAGCGAAATTCGAAAAAACTTAACTAAAGTATCGATAGTGCTCTTTTCAAATATATTAAAACTATTGTAATATGAAGAAATTTTTGAAAAAATCCATATAAATATTAGGATGGATCCAAGTCTATCAGTATTCACTTTTATAATAAAAATATTAGTTCCCTATTAAACTTTTTTAGAAAAGTGGCTGTATCTCCGTAAATATTGATTTTATCGCAAAAATAAGCGAAATTCGAAAAAACTTAACTAAAGTATCGATAGTGCTCTTTTCAAATATATTAAAACTATTGTAATTTGAAGAAATTTTTGAAAAAATCCATATAAATATTAGGATGGATCCAAGTCTATCAGTATTCACTTTTATAATAAAAATATTAGTTCCCTATTAAACTTTTTTAGAAAAGTGGCTGTATCTCCGTAAATATTGATTTTATCGCAAAAATAAGCGAAATTCGAAAAAACTTAACTAAAGTATCGATAGTGCTCTTTTCAAATATATTAAAACTATTGTAATATGAAGAAATTTTTGAAAAAATCCATATAAAGATTAGGATGGATCCAAGTCTATCAGTATTCACTTTTATAATAAAAATATTTGTTCCCTATTAAACTTTTTTAGAAAAGTGGCTGTATCTCCGTAAATATTGATTTTATCGCAAAAATAAGCGAAATTCGAAAAAACTTAACTAAAGTATCGATAGTGCTCTTTTCAAATATATTAAAACTATTGTAATTTGAAGAAATTTTTGAAAAAATCCATATAAATATTAGGATGGATCCAAGTCTATCAGTATTCACTTTTATAATAAAAATATTAGTTCCCTATTAAACTTTTTTAGAAAAGTGGCTGTATCTCCGTAAATATTGATTTTATCGCAAAAATAAGCGAAATTCGAAAAAACTTAACTAAAGTATCGATAGTGCTCTTTTCAAATATATTAAAACTATTGTAATTTGAAGAAATTTTTGAAAAAATCCATATAAATATTAGGATGGATCCAAGTCTATCAGTATTCACTTTTATAATAAAAATATTAGTTCCCTATTAAACTTTTTTAGAAAAGTGGCTGTATCTCCGTAAATATTGATTTTATCGCAAAAATAAGCGAAATTCGAAAAAACTTAACTAAAGTATCGATAGTGCTCTTTTCAAATATATTAAAACTATTGTAATTTGAAGAAATTTTTGAAAAAATCCATATAAATATTAGGATGGATCCAAGTCTATCAGTATTCACTTTTATAATAAAAATATTAGTTCCCTATTAAACTTTTTTAGAAAAGTGGCTGTATCTCCGTAAATATTGATTTTATCGCAAAAATAAGCGAAATTCGAAAAAACTTAACTAAAGTATCGATAGTGCTCTTTTCAAATATATTAAAACTATTGTAATATGAAGAAATTTTTGAAAAAATCCATATAAATATTAGGATGGATCCAAGTCTATCAGTATTCACTTTTATAATAAAAATATTAGTTCCCTATTAAACTTTTTTAGAAAAGTGGCTGTATCTCCGTAAATATTGATTTTATCGCAAAAATAAGCGAAATTCGAAAAAACTTAACTAAAGTATCGATAGTGCTCTTTTCAAATATATTAAAACTATTGTAATTTGAAGAAATTTTTGAAAAAATCCATATAAATATTAGGATGGATCCAAGTCTATCAGTATTCACTTTTATAATAAAAATATTAGTTCCCTATTAAACTTTTTTAGAAAAGTGGCTGTATCTCCGTAAATATTGATTTTATCGCAAAAATAAGCGAAATTCGAAAAAACTTAACTAAAGTATCGATAGTGCTCTTTTCAAATATATTAAAACTATTGTAATATGAAGAAATTTTTGAAAAAATCCATATAAATATTAGGATGGATCCAAGTCTATCAGTATTCACTTTTATAATAAAAATATTAGTTCCCTATTAAACTTTTTTAGAAAAGTGGCTGTATCTCCGTAAATATTGATTTTATCGCAAAAATAAGCGAAATTCGAAAAAACTTAACTAAAGTATCGATAGTGCTCTTTTCAAATATATTAAAACTATTGTAATTTGAAGAAATTTTTGAAAAAATCCATATAAATATTAGGATGGATCCAAGTCTATCAGTATTCACTTTTATAATAAAAATATTAGTTCCCTATTAAACTTTTTTAGAAAAGTGGCTGTATCTCCGTAAATATTGATTTTATCGCAAAAATAAGCGAAATTCGAAAAAACTTAACTAAAGTATCGATAGTGCTCTTTTCAAATATATTAAAACTATTGTAATATGAAGAAATTTTTGAAAAAATCCATATAAATATTAGGATGGATCCAAGTCTATCAGTATTCACTTTTATAATAAAAATATTAGTTCCCTATTAAACTTTTTTAGAAAAGTGGCTGTATCTCCGTAAATATTGATTTTATCGCAAAAATAAGCGAAATTCGAAAAAACTTAACTAAAGTATCGATAGTGCTCTTTTCAAATATATTAAAACTATTGTAATTTGAAGAAATTTTTGAAAAAATCCATATAAATATTAGGATGGATCCAAGTCTATCAGTATTCACTTTTATAATAAAAATATTAGTTCCCTATTAAACTTTTTTAGAAAAGTGGCTGTATCTCCGTAAATATTGATTTTATCGCAAAAATAAGCGAAATTCGAAAAAACTTAACTAAAGTATCGATAGTGCTCTTTTCAAATATATTAAAACTATTGTAATATGAAGAAATTTTTGAAAAAATCCATATAAATATTAGGATGGATCCAAGTCTATCAGTATTCACTTTTATAATAAAAATATTAGTTCCCTATTAAACTTTTTTAGAAAAGTGGCTGTATCTCCGTAAATATTGATTTTATCGCAAAAATAAGCGAAATTCGAAAAAACTTAACTAAAGTATCGATAGTGCTCTTTTCAAATATATTAAAACTATTGTAATTTGAAGAAATTTTTGAAAAAATCCATATAAATATTAGGATGGATCCAAGTCTATCAGTATTCACTTTTATAATAAAAATATTAGTTCCCTATTAAACTTTTTTAGAAAAGTGGCTGTATCTCCGTAAATATTGATTTTATCGCAAAAATAAGCGAAATTCGAAAAAACTTAACTAAAGTATCGATAGTGCTCTTTTCAAATATATTAAAACTATTGTAATATGAAGAAATTTTTGAAAAAATCCATATAAATATTAGGATGGATCCAAGTCTATCAGTATTCACTTTTATAATAAAAATATTAGTTCCCTATTAAACTTTTTTAGAAAAGTGGCTGTATCTCCGTAAATATTGATTTTATCGCAAAAATAAGCGAAATTCGAAAAAACTTAACTAAAGTATCGATAGTGCTCTTTTCAAATATATTAAAACTATTGTAATATGAAGAAATTTTTGAAAAAATCCATATAAATATTAGGATGGATCCAAGTCTATCAGTATTCACTTTTATAATAAAAATATTAGTTCCCTATTAAACTTTTTTAGAAAAGTGGCTGTATCTCCGTAAATATTGATTTTATCGCAAAAATAAGCGAAATTCGAAAAAACTTAACTAAAGTATCGATAGTGCTCTTTTCAAATATATTAAAACTATTGTAATTTGAAGAAATTTTTGAAAAAATCCATATAAATATTAGGATGGATCCAAGTCTATCAGTATTCACTTTTATAATAAAAATATTAGTTCCCTATTAAACTTTTTTAGAAAAGTGGCTGTATCTCCGTAAATATTGATTTTATCGCAAAAATAAGCGAAATTCGAAAAAACTTAACTAAAGTATCGATAGTGCTCTTTTCAAATATATTAAAACTATTGTAATATGAAGAAATTTTTGAAAAAATCCATATAAATATTAGGATGGATCCAAGTCTATCAGTATTCACTTTTATAATAAAAATATTAGTTCCCTATTAAACTTTTTTAGAAAAGTGGCTGTATCTCCGTAAATATTGATTTTATCGCAAAAATAAGCGAAATTCGAAAAAACTTAACTAAAGTATCGATAGTGCTCTTTTCAAATATATTAAAACTATTGTAATTTGAAGAAATTTTTGAAAAAATCCATATAAATATTAGGATGGATCCAAGTCTATCAGTATTCACTTTTATAATAAAAATATTAGTTCCCTATTAAACTTTTTTAGAAAAGTGGCTGTATCTCCGTAAATATTGATTTTATCGCAAAAATAAGCGAAATTCGAAAAAACTTAACTAAAGTATCGATAGTGCTCTTTTCAAATATATTAAAACTATTGTAATTTGAAGAAATTTTTGAAAAAATCCATATAAATATTAGGATGGATCCAAGTCTATCAGTATTCACTTTTATAATAAAAATATTAGTTCCCTATTAAACTTTTTTAGAAAAGTGGCTGTATCTCCGTAAATATTGATTTTATCGCAAAAATAAGCGAAATTCGAAAAAACTTAACTAAAGTATCGATAGTGCTCTTTTCAAATATATTAAAACTATTGTAATTTGAAGAAATTTTTGAAAAAATCCATATAAATATTAGGATGGATCCAAGTCTATCAGTATTCACTTTTATAATAAAAATATTAGTTCCCTATTAAACTTTTTTAGAAAAGTGGCTGTATCTCCGTAAATATTGATTTTATCGCAAAAATAAGCGAAATTCGAAAAAACTTAACTAAAGTATCGATAGTGCTCTTTTCAAATATATTAAAACTATTGTAATTTGAAGAAATTTTTGAAAAAATCCATATAAATATTAGGATGGATCCAAGTCTATCAGTATTCACTTTTATAATAAAAATATTAGTTCCCTATTAAACTTTTTTAGAAAAGTGGCTGTATCTCCGTAAATATTGATTTTATCGCAAAAATAAGCGAAATTCGAAAAAACTTAACTAAAGTATCGATAGTGCTCTTTTCAAATATATTAAAACTATTGTAATATGAAGAAATTTTTGAAAAAATCCATATAAATATTAGGATGCATCCAAGTCTATCAGTATTCACTTTTATAATAAAAATATTAGTTCCCTATTAAACTTTTTTAGAAAAGTGGCTGTATCTCCGTAAATATTGATTTTATCGCAAAAATAAGCGAAATTCGAAAAAACTTAACTAAAGTATCGATAGTGCTCTTTTCAAATATATTAAAACTATTGTAATATGAAGAAATTTTTGAAAAAATCCATATAAATATTAGGATGGATCCAAGTCTATCAGTATTCACTTTTATAATAAAAATATTAGTTCCCTATTAAACTTTTTTAGAAAAGTGGCTGTATCTCCGTAAATATTGATTTTATCGCAAAAATAAGCGAAATTCGAAAAAACTTAACTAAAGTATCGATAGTGCTCTTTTCAAATATATTAAAACTATTGTAATATGAAGAAATTTTTGAAAAAATCCATATAAATATTAGGATGGATCCAAGTCTATCAGTATTCACTTTTATAATAAAAATATTAGTTCCCTATTAAACTTTTTTAGAAAAGTGGCTGTATCTCCGTAAATATTGATTTTATCGCAAAAATAAGCGAAATTCGAAAAAACTTAACTAAAGTATCGATAGTGCTCTTTTCAAATATATTAAAACTATTGTAATATGAAGAAATTTTTGAAAAAATCCATATAAATATTAGGATGGATCCAAGTCTATCAGTATTCACTTTTATAATAAAAATATTAGTTCCCTATTAAACTTTTTTAGAAAAGTGGCTGTATCTCCGTAAATATTGATTTTATCGCAAAAATAAGCGAAATTCGAAAAAACTTAACTAAAGTATCGATAGTGCTCTTTTCAAATATATTAAAACTATTGTAATATGAAGAAATTTTTGAAAAAATCCATATAAATATTAGGATGGATCCAAGTCTATCAGTATTCACTTTTATAATAAAAATATTAGTTCCCTATTAAACTTTTTTAGAAAAGTGGCTGTATCTCCGTAAATATTGATTTTATCGCAAAAATAAGCGAAATTCGAAAAAACTTAACTAAAGTATCGATAGTGCTCTTTTCAAATATATTAAAACTATTGTAATTTGAAGAAATTTTTGAAAAAATCCATATAAATATTAGGATGGATCCAAGTCTATCAGTATTCACTTTTATAATAAAAATATTAGTTCCCTATTAAACTTTTTTAGAAAAGTGGCTGTATCTCCGTAAATATTGATTTTATCGCAAAAATAAGCGAAATTCGAAAAAACTTAACTAAAGTATCGATAGTGCTCTTTTCAAATATATTAAAACTATTGTAATTTGAAGAAATTTTTGAAAAAATCCATATAAATATTAGGATGGATCCAAGTCTATCAGTATTCACTTTTATAATAAAAATATTAGTTCCCTATTAAACTTTTTTAGAAAAGTGGCTGTATCTCCGTAAATATTGATTTTATCGCAAAAATAAGCGAAATTCGAAAAAACTTAACTAAAGTATCGATAGTGCTCTTTTCAAATATATTAAAACTATTGTAATATGAAGAAATTTTTGAAAAAATCCATATAAATATTAGGATGGATCCAAGTCTATCAGTATTCACTTTTATAATAAAAATATTAGTTCCCTATTAAACTTTTTTAGAAAAGTGGCTGTATCTCCGTAAATATTGATTTTATCGCAAAAATAAGCGAAATTCGAAAAAACTTAACTAAAGTATCGATAGTGCTCTTTTCAAATATATTAAAACTATTGTAATATGAAGAAATTTTTGAAAAAATCCATATAAATATTAGGATGGATCCAAGTCTATCAGTATTCACTTTTATAATAAAAATATTAGTTCCCTATTAAACTTTTTTAGAAAAGTGGCTGTATCTCCGTAAATATTGATTTTATCGCAAAAATAAGCGAAATTCGAAAAAACTTAACTAAAGTATCGATAGTGCTCTTTTCAAATATATTAAAACTATTGTAATATGAAGAAATTTTTGAAAAAATCCATATAAATATTAGGATGGATCCAAGTCTATCAGTATTCACTTTTATAATAAAAATATTAGTTCCCTATTAAACTTTTTTAGAAAAGTGGCTGTATCTCCGTAAATATTGATTTTATCGCAAAAATAAGCGAAATTCGAAAAAACTTAACTAAAGTATCGATAGTGCTCTTTTCAAATATATTAAAACTATTGTAATATGAAGAAATTTTTGAAAAAATCCATATAAATATTAGGATGGATCCAAGTCTATCAGTATTCACTTTTATAATAAAAATATTAGTTCCCTATTAAACTTTTTTAGAAAAGTGGCTGTATCTCCGTAAATATTGATTTTATCGCAAAAATAAGCGAAATTCGAAAAAACTTAACTAAAGTATCGATAGTGCTCTTTTCAAATATATTAAAACTATTGTAATATGAAGAAATTTTTGAAAAAATCCATATAAATATTAGGATGGATCCAAGTCTATCAGTATTCACTTTTATAATAAAAATATTAGTTCCCTATTAAACTTTTTTAGAAAAGTGGCTGTATCTCCGTAAATATTGATTTTATCGCAAAAATAAGCGAAATTCGAAAAAACTTAACTAAAGTATCGATAGTGCTCTTTTCAAATATATTAAAACTATTGTAATTTGAAGAAATTTTTGAAAAAATCCATATAAATATTAGGATGGATCCAAGTCTATCAGTATTCACTTTTATAATAAAAATATTAGTTCCCTATTAAACTTTTTTAGAAAAGTGGCTGTATCTCCGTAAATATTGATTTTATCGCAAAAATAAGCGAAATTCGAAAAAACTTAACTAAAGTATCGATAGTGCTCTTTTCAAATATATTAAAACTATTGTAATTTGAAGAAATTTTTGAAAAAATCCATATAAATATTAGGATGGATCCAAGTCTATCAGTATTCACTTTTATAATAAAAATATTAGTTCCCTATTAAACTTTTTTAGAAAAGTGGCTGTATCTCCGTAAATATTGATTTTATCGCAAAAATAAGCGAAATTCGAAAAAACTTAACTAAAGTATCGATAGTGCTCTTTTCAAATATATTAAAACTATTGTAATATGAAGAAATTTTTGAAAAAATCCATATAAATATTAGGATGCATCCAAGTCTATCAGTATTCACTTTTATAATAAAAATATTAGTTCCCTATTAAACTTTTTTAGAAAAGTGGCTGTATCTCCGTAAATATTGATTTTATCGCAAAAATAAGCGAAATTCGAAAAAACTTAACTAAAGTATCGATAGTGCTCTTTTCAAATATATTAAAACTATTGTAATATGAAGAAATTTTTGAAAAAATCCATATAAATATTAGGATGGATCCAAGTCTATCAGTATTCACTTTTATAATAAAAATATTAGTTCCCTATTAAACTTTTTTAGAAAAGTGGCTGTATCTCCGTAAATATTGATTTTATCGCAAAAATAAGCGAAATTCGAAAAAACTTAACTAAAGTATCGATAGTGCTCTTTTCAAATATATTAAAACTATTGTAATATGAAGAAATTTTTGAAAAAATCCATATAAATATTAGGATGGATCCAAGTCTATCAGTATTCACTTTTATAATAAAAATATTAGTTCCCTATTAAACTTTTTTAGAAAAGTGGCTGTATCTCCGTAAATATTGATTTTATCGCAAAAATAAGCGAAATTCGAAAAAACTTAACTAAAGTATCGATAGTGCTCTTTTCAAATATATTAAAACTATTGTAATATGAAGAAATTTTTGAAAAAATCCATATAAATATTAGGATGGATCCAAGTCTATCAGTATTCACTTTTATAATAAAAATATTAGTTCCCTATTAAACTTTTTTAGAAAAGTGGCTGTATCTCCGTAAATATTGATTTTATCGCAAAAATAAGCGAAATTCGAAAAAACTTAACTAAAGTATCGATAGTGCTCTTTTCAAATATATTAAAACTATTGTAATATGAAGAAATTTTTGAAAAAATCCATATAAATATTAGGATGGATCCAAGTCTATCAGTATTCACTTTTATAATAAAAATATTAGTTCCCTATTAAACTTTTTTAGAAAAGTGGCTGTATCTCCGTAAATATTGATTTTATCGCAAAAATAAGCGAAATTCGAAAAAACTTAACTAAAGTATCGATAGTGCTCTTTTCAAATATATTAAAACTATTGTAATATGAAGAAATTTTTGAAAAAATCCATATAAATATTAGGATGGATCCAAGTCTATCAGTATTCACTTTTATAATAAAAATATTAGTTCCCTATTAAACTTTTTTAGAAAAGTGGCTGTATCTCCGTAAATATTGATTTTATCGCAAAAATAAGCGAAATTCGAAAAAACTTAACTAAAGTATCGATAGTGCTCTTTTCAAATATATTAAAACTATTGTAATATGAAGAAATTTTTGAAAAAATCCATATAAATATTAGGATGGATCCAAGTCTATCAGTATTCACTTTTATAATAAAAATATTAGTTCCCTATTAAACTTTTTTAGAAAAGTGGCTGTATCTCCGTAAATATTGATTTTATCGCAAAAATAAGCGAAATTCGAAAAAACTTAACTAAAGTATCGATAGTGCTCTTTTCAAATATATTAAAACTATTGTAATATGAAGAAATTTTTGAAAAAATCCATATAAATATTAGGATGGATCCAAGTCTATCAGTATTCACTTTTATAATAAAAATATTAGTTCCCTATTAAACTTTTTTAGAAAAGTGGCTGTATCTCCGTAAATATTGATTTTATCGCAAAAATAAGCGAAATTCGAAAAAACTTAACTAAAGTATCGATAGTGCTCTTTTCAAATATATTAAAACTATTGTAATATGAAGAAATTTTTGAAAAAATCCATATAAATATTAGGATGGATCCAAGTCTATCAGTATTCACTTTTATAATAAAAATATTAGTTCCCTATTAAACTTTTTTAGAAAAGTGGCTGTATCTCCGTAAATATTGATTTTATCGCAAAAATAAGCGAAATTCGAAAAAACTTAACTAAAGTACCGATAGTGCTCTTTTCAAATATATTAAAACTATTGTAATATGAAGAAATTTTTAAAAAAATCCATATATATATTAGGATGGATCCAAGTCTATCAGTATTCACTTTTATAATAAAAATATTAGTTCCCTATTAAACTTTTTTAGAAAAGTGGCTGTATCTCCGTAAATATTGATTTTATCGCAAAAATAAGCGAAATTCGAAAAAACTTAACTAAAGTACCGATAGTGCTCTTTTCAAATATATTAAAACTATTGTAATATGAAGAAATTTTTAAAAAAATCCATATATATATTAGGATGGATCCAAGTCTATCAGTATTCACTTTTATAATAAAAATATTAGTTCCGTATTAAACTTTTTTAAGAAAAGTGGCTGTATCTCCGTAAATATTGATTTTATCGCAAAAATAAGCGAAATTCGAAAAAACTTAACTAAAGTATCGATAGTGCTCTTTTCAAATATATTAAAACTATTGTAATATGAAGAAATTTTTGAAAAAATCCATATAAATATTAGGATGGATCCAAGTCTATCAGTATTCACTTTTATAATAAAAATATTAGTTCCCTATTAAACTTTTTTAGAAAAGTGGCTGTATCTCCGTAAATATTGATTTTATCGCAAAAATAAGCGAAATTCGAAAAAACTTAACTAAAGTATCGATAGTGCTCTTTTCAAATATATTAAAACTATTGTAATATGAAGAAATTTTTGAAAAAATCCATATATATATTAGGATGGATCCAAGTCTATCAGTATTCACTTTTATAATAAAAATATTAGTTCCGTATTAAACTTTTTTAGAAAAGTGGCTCTATCTCCGTAAATATTGATTTTATCGCAAAAATAAGCGAAATTCGAAAAAACTTAACTAAAGTATCGATAGTGCTCTTTTCAAATATATTAAAACTATTGTAATATGAAGAAATTTTTGAAAAAATCCATATATATATTAGGATGGATCCAAGTCTATCAGTATTCACTTTTATAATAAAAATATTAGTTCCGTATTAAACTTTTTTAGAAAAGTGGCTGTATCTCCGTAAATATTGATTTTATCGCAAAAATAAGCGAAATTCGAAAAAACTTAACTAAAGTATCGATAGTGCTCTTTTCAAATATATTAAAACTATTGTAATTTGAAGAAATTTTTGAAAAAAATCCATATAAATATTAGGATGCATCCAAGTCTATCAGTATTGACTTTTATAATAAAAATATTAGTTCCCTATTAAACTTTTTTAGAAAAGTGGCTGTATCTCCGCAAATATTGATTTTATCGCAAAAATAAGCGAAGTTCGAAAAAACTTAACTAAAGTATCGATAGTGCTCTTTTCAAATATATTAAAACTATTGTAATTTGAAGAAATTTTTGAAAAAATCCATATAAATATTAGGATGCATCCAAGTCTATCAGTATTCACTTTTATAATAAAAATATTAGTTCCCTATTAAACTTTTTTAGAAAAGTGGCTGTATCTCCGCAAATATTGATTTTATCGCAAAAATAAGCGAAATTCGAAAAAACTTAACTAAAGTGTCGATAGTGCTCTTTTCAAATATATTAAAACTATTGTAATTTGAAGAAATTTTTTAAAAAATCCATATAAATATTAGGATGGATCCAAGTCTATCAGTATTCACTTTTATAATAAAAATATTAGTTCCCTATTAAACTTTTTTAGAAAAGTGGCTGTATCTCCGCAAATATTGATTTTATCGCAAAAATAAGCGAAATTCGAAAAAACTTAACTAAAGTATCGATGGTGCTCTTTTGAAATATATTAAAACTTTGTAATTTTAAGAAATTTTTTAAAAAATCCATATAAATATTAGGATGGATCCAAGTCTATCAGTATTCACTTTTATAATAAAAATATTAGTTCCCTATTAAACTTTTTTAGAAAAGTGGCTGTATCTCCGTAAATATTGATTTTATCGCAAAAATAAGCGAAATTCGAAAAAACTTAACTAAAGTATCGATAGTGCTCTTTTCAAATATATTAAAACTATTGTAATATGAAGAAATTTTTGAAAAAATCCATATAAATATTAGGATGGATCCAAGTCTATCAGTATTCACTTTTATAATAAAAATATTAGTTCCCTATTAAACTTTTTTAGAAAAGTGGCTGTATCTCCGTAAATGTTGATTTTATCGCAAAAATAAGCGAAATTCGAAAAAACTTAACTAAAGTATCGATAGTGCTCTTTTCAAATATATTAAAACTATTGTAATATGAAGAAATTTTTGAAAAAATCCATATAAATATTAGGATGGATCCAAGTCTATCAGTATTCACTTTTATAATAAAAATATTAGTTCCCTATTAAACTTTTTTAGAAAAGTGGCTGTATCTCCGTAAATATTGATTTTATCGCAAAAATAAGCGAAATTCGAAAAAACTTAACTAAAGTATCGATAGTGCTCTTTTCAAATATATTAAAACTATTGTAATTTGAAGAAATTTTTTAAAAAATCCGTATAAATATTAGGATGGATCCAAGTCTATCAGTATTCACTTTTATAATAAAAATATTAGTTCCCTATTAAACTTTTTTAGAAAAGTGGCTGTATCTCCGCAAATATTGATTTTATCGCAAAAATAAGCGAAATTTGAAAAAACTTAACTAAAGTATCGATAGTGCTCTTTTCAAATATATTAAAACTATTGTAATTTGAAGAAATTTTTGAAAAAATCCATATAAATATTAGGATGGATGCAAGTCTATCAGTATTCACTTTTATAATAAAAATATTAGTTCCCTATTAAACTTTTTTAGAAAAGTGGCTGTATCTCCGCAAATATTGATTTTATCGCAAAAATAAGCGAAATTTGAAAAAACTTAACTAAAGTATCGATAGTGCTCTTTTCAAATATATTAAAACTATTGTAATTTGAAGAAATTTTTGAAAAAATCCATATAAATATTAGGATGCATCCAAGTCTATCAGTATTGACTTTTATAATAAAAATATTAGTTCCCTATTAAACTTTTTTAGAAAAGTGGCTGTATCTCCGCAAATATTGATTTTATCGCAAAAATAAGCGAAATTCGAAAAAACTTAACTAAAGTGTCGATAGTGCTCTTTTCAAATATATTAAAACTATTGTAATTTGAAGAAATTTTTTAAAAAATCCATATAAATATTAGGATGGATCCAAGTCTATCAGTATTCACTTTTATAATAAAAATATTAGTTCCCTATTAAACTTTTTTAGAAAAGTGGCTGTATCTCCGCAAATATTGATTTTATCGCAAAAATAAGCGAAATTCGAAAAAACTTAACTAAAGTATCGATAGTGCTCTTTTCAAATATATTAAAACTATTGTAATTTGAAGAAATTTTTTAAAAAATCCGTATAAATATTAGGATGGATCCAAGTCTATCAGTATTCACTTTTATAATAAAAATATTAGTTCCCTATTAAACTTTTTTAGAAAAGTGGCTGTATCTCCGCAAATATTGATTTTATCGCAAAAATAAGCGAAATTCGAAAAAACTTAACTAAAGTATCGATAGTGCTCTTTTCAAATATATTAAAACTATTGTAATTTGAAGAAATTTTTTAAAAAATCCATATAAATATTAGGATGGATCCAAGTCTATCAGTATTCACTTTTATAATAAAAATATTAGTTCCCTATTAAACTTTTTTAGAAAAGTGGCTGTATCTCCGCAAATATTGATTTTATCGCAAAAATTAGCGAAATTCGAAAAAACTTAACTAAAGTATCGATAGTGCTCTTTTCAAATATATTAAAACTTTGTAATTTGAAGAAATTTTTTAAAAAATCCATATAAATATTAGGATGGATCCAAGTCTATCAGTATTCACTTTTATAATAAAAATATTAGTTCCCTATTAAACTTTTTTAGAAAAGTGGCTGTATCTCCGCAAATATTGATTTTATCGCAAAAATAAGCGAAATTTGAAAAAACTTAACTAAAGTATCGATAGTGCTCTTTTCAAATATATTAAAACTATTGTAATTTAAAGAAATTTTTGAAAAAATCCATATAAATATTAGGATGGATCCCCTTTTTCAATATATGGGCTTCGTATTTAATATAGAGGTATTGCTCGATATTATGGTAAGGGTCCCCCCTTTTCAATATATGGTCTTCGTATTTCATATAGCGATATTGCTCGATATTATGGTAAGGGTCCCCCCTTTTCAATATATGGTCTTCGTATTTAATATAGAGGCATTGCTCGATATTATGGTAAGGGTCCCCCCTTTTCAATATATGGTCTTCGTATTTCATATAGGGGTATTGCTCGATATTATGGTAAGGGTCCCCCCTTTTCAATATATGGTCTTCGTATTTCATATAGAGGTATTGCTCGATATTATGGTAAGGGTCCCCCCTTTTCAATGTATGGTCTTCGTATTTCATATAGGGGTATTGCTCGATATTATGGTAAGGGTCCCCCCTTTTCAATATATGGTCTTCGTATTTCATATAGGGATATTGCTCGATATTATGGTAAGGGTCCCCCCTTTTCAATATATGGTCTTCGTATTTAATATAGAGGTATTGCTCGATATTATGGTAAGGGTCCCCCCTTTTCAATATATGGTCTTCGTATTTCATATAGGGGTATTGCTCGATATTATGGTAAGGGTCCCCCCTTTTCAATATATGGTCTTCGTATTTCATATAGAGGTATTGCTCGATATTATGGTAAGGGTCCCCCCTTTTCAATATATGGTCTTCGTATTTCATATAGGGGTATTGCTCGATATTATGGTAAGGGTCCCCCCTTTTCAATATATGGTCTTCGTATTTCATATAGAGGTATTGCTCGATATTATGGTTAGGGTCCCCCCTTTTCAATGTATGGTCTTCGTATTTCATATAGGGGTATTGCTCGATATTATGGTAAGGGTCCCCCCTTTTCAATATATGGTCTTCGTATTTCATATAGAGGTATTGCTCGATATTATGGTAAGGGTCCCCCCTTTTCAATATATGGTCTTCGTATTTAATATAGAGGTATTGCTCGATATTATGGTAAGGGTCCCCCCTTTTCAATATATGGTCTTCGTATTTCATATAGAGGTATTGCTCGATATTATGGTAAGGGTCCCCCCTTTTCAATATATGGTCTTCGTATTTCATATAGGGGTATTGCTCGATTTTATGGTAAGGGTCCCCCTTTTTCAATATATGGTCTTCGTATTTCATATAGAGGTATTGCCCGATATTATGGTAAGGGTCCCCCCTTTTCAATGTATGGTCTTCGTATTTCATATAGGGATATTGCTCGATATTATGGTAAGGGTCCGCCCTTTTAAAAAATCCATATAAATATTAGGATGGATCCAAGTCTATCAGTATTCACTTTTATAATAAAAATATTAGTTCCTTATTAAACTTTTTTAGAAAAGTGGCTGTATCTCCGCAAATATTGATTTTATCGCAAAAATAAGCGAAATTCGAAAAAACTTAACTAAAGTATCGATAGTGCTCTTTTCAAATATATTAAAACTATTGTAATATGAAGAAATTTTTGAAAAAATCCATATAAATATTAGGATGGATCCAAGTCTATCAGTATTCACTTTTATAATAAAAATATTAGTTCCCTATTAAACTTTTTTAGAAAAGTGGCTGTATCTCCGCAAATATTGATTTTATCGCAAAAATAAGCGAAATTCGAAAAAACTTAACTAAAGTATCGATAGTGCTCTTTTCCAATATATTAAAACTATTGTAATATGAAGAAATTTTTGAAAAAATCCATATAAATATTAGGATGGATGCAAGTCTATCAGTATTCACTTTTATAATAAAAATATTAGTTCCCTATTAAACTTTTTTAGAAAAGTGGCTGTATCTCCGCAAATATTGATTTTATCGCAAAAATAAGCGAAATTCGAAAAAACTTAACTAAAGTATCGATAGTGCTCTTTTCCAATATATTAAAACTATTGTAATTTGAAGAAATTTTTGAAAAAATCCATATAAATATTAGGATGGATGCAAGTCTATCAGTATTGACTTTTATAATAAAAATATTACTTCCCTATTAAACTTTTTTAGAAAAGTGGCTGTATCTCCGCAAATATTGATTTTATCGCAAAAATAAGCGAAATTCGAAAAAACTTAACTAAAGTATCGATAGTGCTCTTTTCAAATATATTAAAACTATTGTAATATGAAGAAATTTTTGAAAAAATCCATATAAATATTAGGATGGATGCAAGTCTATCAGTATTCACTTTTATAATAAAAATATTAGTTCCCTATTAAACTTTTTTAGAAAAGTGGCTGTATCTCCGCAAATATTGATTTTATCGCAAAAATAAGCGAAATTCGAAAAAACTTAACTAAAGTATCGATAGTGCTCTTTTCAAATATATTAAAACTATTGTAATATGAAGAAATTTTTGAAAAAATCCATATAAATATTAGGATGGATGCAAGTCTATCAGTATTCACTTTTATAATAAAAATATTAGTTCCCTATTAAACTTTTTTAGAAAAGTGGCTGTATCTCCGCAAATATTGATTTTATCGCAAAAATAAGCGAAATTCGAAAAAACTTAAATAAAGTATCGATAGTGCTCTTTTCAAATATATTAAAACTATTGTAATTTGAAGAAATTTTTGAAAAAATCCATATAAATATTAGGATGGATCCAAGTCTATCAGTATTCACTTTTATAATAAAAATATTAGTTCCCTATTAAACTTTTTTAGAAAAGTGGCTGTATCTCCGCAAATATTGATTTTATCGCAAAAATAAGCGAAATTCGAAAAAACTTAACTAAAGTATCGATAGTGCTCTTTTCCAATATATTAAAACTATTGTAATTTGAAGAAATTTTTGAAAAAATCCATATAAATATTAGGATGGATCCAAGTCTATCAGTATTCACTTTTATAATAAAAATATTACTTCCCTATTAAACTTTTTTAGAAAAGTGGCTGTATCTCCGCAAATATTGATTTTATCGCAAAAATAAGCGAAATTCGAAAAAACTTAACTAAAGTATCGATAGTGCTCTTTTCAAATATATTAAAACTATTGTAATTTGAAGAAATTTTTGAAAAAATCCATATAAATATTAGGATGGATCCAAGTCTATCAGTATTCACTTTTATAATAAAAATATTACTTCCCTATTAAACTTTTTTAGAAAAGTGGCTGTATCTCCGCAAATATTGATTTTATCGCAAAAATAAGCGAAATTCGAAAAAACTTAACTAAAGTATCGATAGTGCTCTTTTCCAATATATTAAAACTATTGTAATTTGAAGAAATTTTTGAAAAAATCCATATAAATATTAGGATGGATCCAAGTCTATCAGTATTCACTTTTATAATAAAAATATTACTTCCCTATTAAACTTTTTTAGAAAAGTGGCTGTATCTCCGCAAATATTGATTTTATCGCAAAAATAAGCGAAATTCGAAAAAACTTAACTAAAGTATCGATAGTGCTCTTTTCCAATATATTAAAACTATTGTAATTTGAAGAAATTTTTGAAAAAATCCATATAAATATTAGGATGGATCCAAGTCTATCAGTATTCACTTTTATAATAAAAATATTACTTCCCTATTAAACTTTTTTAGAAAAGTGGCTGTATCTCCGCAAATATTGATTTTATCGCAAAAATAAGCGAAATTCGAAAAAACTTAACTAAAGTATCGATAGTGCTCTTTTCAAATATATTAAAACTATTGTAATTTGAAGAAATTTTTGAAAAAATCCATATAAATATTAGGATGGATCCAAGTCTATCAGTATTCACTTTTATAATAAAAATATTAGTTCCTTATTAAACTTTTTTAGAAAAGTGGCTGTATCTCCGCAAATATTGATTTTATCGCAAAAATAAGCGAAATTCGAAAAAACTTAACTAAAGTATCGATAGTGCTCTTTTCAAATATATTAAAACTATTGTAATTTGAAGAAATTTTTGAAAAAATCCATATAAATATTAGGATGGATCCAAGTCTATCAGTATTCACTTTTATAATAAAAATATTAGTTCCCTATTAAACTTTTTTAGAAAAGTGGCTGTATCTCCGCAAATATTGATTTTATCGCAAAAATAAGCGAAATTCGAAAAAACTTAACTAAAGTATCGATAGTGCTCTTTTCAAATATATTAAAACTATTGTAATTTGAAGAAATTTTTGAAAAAATCCGTATAAATATTAGGATGGATCCAAGTCTATCAGTATTCACTTTTATAATAAAAATATTAGTTCCCTATTAAACTTTTTTAGAAAAGTGGCTGTATCTCCGCAAATATTGATTTTATCGCAAAAATAAGCGAAATTCGAAAAAACTTAACTAAAGTATCGATAGTGCTCTTTTCAAATATATTAAAACTATTGTAATTTAAAGAAATTTTTGAAAAAATCCATATAAATATTAGGATGGATCCAAGTCTATCAGTATTCACTTTTATAATAAAAATATTAGTTCCCTATTAAACTTTTTTAGAAAAGTGGCTGTATCTCCGCAAATATTGATTTTATCGCAAAAATAAGCGAAATTCGAAAAAACTTAACTAAAGTATCGATAGTGCTCTTTTCAAATATATTAAAACTATTGTAATTTGAAGAAATTTTTTAAAAAATCCGTATAAATATTAGGATGGATCCAAGTCTATCAGTATTCACTTTTATAATAAAAATATTAGTTCCCTATTAAACTTTTTTAGAAAAGTGGCTGTATCTCCGCAAATATTGTTTTTATCGCAAAAATAAGCGAAATTCGAAAAAACTTAACTAAAGTATCGATAGTGCTCTTTTCAAATATATTAAAACTATTGTAATTTGAAGAAATTTTTGAAAAAATCCATATAAATATTAGGATGGATCCAAGTCTATCAGTATTCACTTTTATAATAAAAATATTAGTTCCTTATTAAACTTTTTTAGAAAAGTGGCTGTATCTCCGCAAATATTGATTTTATCGCAAAAATAAGCGAAATTCGAAAAAACTTAACTAAAGTATCGATAGTGCTCTTTTCCAATATATTAAAACTATTGTAATTTGAAGAAATTTTTGAAAAAATCCATATAAATATTAGGATGGATCCAAGTCTATCAGTATTCACTTTTATAATAAAAATATTAGTTCCCTATTAAACTTTTTTAGAAAAGTGGCTGTATCTCCGCAAATATTGATTTTATCGCAAAAATAAGCGAAATTCGAAAAAACTTAACTAAAGTATCGATAGTGCTCTTTTCAAATATATTAAAACTTTGTAATTTGAAGAAATTTTTTAAAAAATCCATATAAATATTAGGATGGATCCAAGTCTATCAGTATTCACTTTTATAATAAAAATATTAGTTCCCTATTAAACTTTTTTAGAAAAGTGGCTGTATCTCCGCAAATATTGATTTTATCGCAAAAATAAGCGAAATTTGAAAAAACTTAACTAAAGTATCGATAGTGCTCTTTTCAAATATATTAAAACTATTGTAATTTAAAGAAATTTTTGAAAAAATCCATATAAATATTAGGATGGATCCCCTTTTTCAATATATGGGCTTCGTATTTAATATAGAGGTATTGCTCGATATTATGGTAAGGGTCCCCCCTTTTCAATATATGGTCTTCGTATTTCATATAGGGGTATTGCTCGATATTATGGTAAGGGTCCCCCCTTTTCAATATATGGTCTTCGTATTTCATATAGAGGTATTGCTCGATATTATGGTAAGGGTCCCCCCTTTTCAATATATGGTCTTCGTATTTCATATAGAGGTATTGCTCGATATTATGGTAAGGGTCCCCCCTTTTCAATGTATGGTCTTCGTATTTCATATAGGGGTATTGCTCGATATTATGGTAAGGGTCCCCCCTTTTCAATATATGGTCTTCGTATTTCATATAGGGGTATTGCTCGATATTATGGTAAGGGTCCCCCCTTTTCAATATATGGTCTTCGTATTTCATATAGAGGTATTGCTCGATATTATGGTAAGGGTCCCCCCTTTTCAATATATGGTCTTCGTATTTCATATAGGGATATTGCTCGATATTATGGTAAGGGTCCCCCCTTTTCAATATATGGTCTTCGTATTTCATATAGAGGTATTGCTCGATATTATGGTAAGGGTCCCCCCTTTTCAATATATGGTCTTCGTATTTAATATAGAGGTATTGCTCGATATTATGGTAAGGGTCCCCCCTTTTCAATATATGGTCTTCGTATTTCATATAGAGGTATTGCCCGATATTATGGTAAGGGTCCCCCCTTTTCAATGTATGGTCTTCGTATTTCATATAGGGATATTGCTCGATATTATGGTAAGGGTCCCCCTTTTTCAATATATGGTCTTCGTATTTCATATAGGGGTATTGCTCGATATTATGGTAAGGGTCCGCCCTTTTAAAAAATCCATATAAATATTAGGATGGATCCAAGTCTATCAGTATTCACTTTTATAATAAAAATATTACTTCCCTATTAAACTTTTTTAGAAAAGTGGCTGTATCTCCGCAAATATTGATTTTATCGCAAAAATAAGCGAAATTCGAAAAAACTTAACTAAAGTATCGATAGTGCTCTTTTCAAATATATTAAAACTATTGTAATTTGAAGAAATTTTTGAAAAAATCCATATAAATATTAGGATGGATCCAAGTCTATCAGTATTCACTTTTATAATAAAAATATTACTTCCCTATTAAACTTTTTTAGAAAAGTGGCTGTATCTCCGCAAATATTGATTTTATCGCAAAAGTAAGCGAAATTCGAAAAAACTTAACTAAAGTATCGATAGTGCTCTTTTCAAATATATTAAAACTATTGTAATATGAAGAAATTTTTGAAAAAATCCATATAAATATTAGGATGGATGCAAGTCTATCAGTATTCACTTTTATAATAAAAATATTAGTTCCCTATTAAACTTTTTTAGAAAAGTGGCTGTATCTCCGCAAATATTGATTTTATCGCAAAAATAAGCGAAATTCGAAAAAACTTAACTAAAGTATCGATAGTGCTCTTTTCAAATATATTAAAACTATTGTAATTTGAAGAAATTTTTGAAAAAATCCATATAAATATTAGGATGGATCCAAGTCTATCAGTATTCACTTTTATAATAAAAATATTAGTTCCTTATTAAACTTTTTTAGAAAAGTGGCTGTATCTCCGCAAATATTGATTTTATCGCAAAAATAAGCGAAATTCGAAAAAACTTAACTAAAGTATCGATAGTGCTCTTTTCAAATATATTAAAACTATTGTAATTTGAAGAAATTTTTGAAAAAATCCGTATAAATATTAGGATGGATCCAAGTCTATCAGTATTCACTTTTATAATAAAAATATTAGTTCCCTATTAAACTTTTTTAGAAAAGTGGCTGTATCTCCGCAAATATTGATTTTATCGCAAAAATAAGCGAAATTCGAAAAAACTTAACTAAAGTATCGATAGTGCTCTTTTCAAATATATTAAAACTATTGTAATTTGAAGAAATTTTTGAAAAAATCCATATAAATATTAGGATGGATCCAAGTCTATCAGTATTCACTTTTATAATAAAAATATTAGTTCCTTATTAAACTTTTTTAGAAAAGTGGCTGTATCTCCGCAAATATTGATTTTATCGCAAAAATAAGCGAAATTCGAAAAAACTTAACTAAAGTATCGATAGTGCTCTTTTCAAATATATTAAAACTATTGTAATTTGAAGAAATTTTTGAAAAAATCCATATAAATATTAGGATGGATCCAAGTCTATCAGTATTCACTTTTATAATAAAAATATTAGTTCCCTATTAAACTTTTTTAGAAAAGTGGCTGTATCTCCGCAAATATTGATTTTATCGCAAAAATAAGCGAAATTCGAAAAAACTTAACTAAAGTATCGATAGTGCTCTTTTCAAATATATTAAAACTTTGTAATTTGAAGAAATTTTTTAAAAAATCCATATAAATATTAGGATGGATCCAAGTCTATCAGTATTCACTTTTATAATAAAAATATTAGTTCCCTATTAAACTTTTTTAGAAAAGTGGCTGTATCTCCGCAAATATTGATTTTATCGCAAAAATAAGCGAAATTCGAAAAAACTTAACTAAAGTATCGATAGTGCTCTTTTCAAATATATGAAAACTATTGTAATTTAAAGAAATTTTTGAAAAAATCCATATAAATATTAGGATGGATCCCCTTTTTCAATATATGGGCTTCGTATTTAATATAGAGGTATTGCTCGATATTATGGTAAGGGTCCCCCCTTTTCAATATATGGTCTTCGTATTTCATATAGGGATATTGCTCGATATTATGGTAAGGGTCCCCCCCTTTCAATATATGGTCTTCGTATTTAATATAGAGGTATTGCTCGATATTATGGTAAGGGTCCCCCCTTTTCAATATATGGTCTTCGTATTTCATATAGAGGTATTGCTCGATATTATGGTAAGGGTCCCCCCTTTTCAATATATGGTCTTCGTATTTCATATAGAGGTATTGCTCGATATTATGGTAAGGGTCCCCCCTTTTCAATGTAAGGTCTTCGTATTTCATATAGGGGTATTGCTCGATATTATGGTAAGGGTCCCCCCTTTTCAATGTATGGTCTTCGTATTTCATATAGGGGTATTGCTCGATATTATGGTAAGGGTCCCCCCTTTTCAATATATGGTCTTCGTATTTCATATAGGGGTATTGCTCGATATTATGGTAAGGGTCCCCCCTTTTCAATATATGGTCTTCGTATTTCATATAGGGGTATTGCTCGATATTATGGTAAGGGTCCCCCCTTTTCAATATATGGTCTTCGTATTTCATATAGAGGTATTGCTCGATATTATGGTAAGGGTCCCCCCTTTTCAATATATGGTCTTCGTATTTCATATAGGGGTATTGCTCGATATTATGGTAAGGGTCCCCCCTTTTCAATATATGGTCTTCGTATTTCATATAGAGGTATTGCTCGATATTATGGTAAGGGTCCCCCCTTTTCAATATATGGTCTTCGTATTTAATATAGAGGTATTGCTCGATATTATGGTAAGGGTCCCCCCTTTTCAATATATGGTCTTCGTATTTCATATAGAGGTATTGCTCGATATTATGGTAAGGGTCCCCCCTTTTCAATATATGGTCTTCGTATTTCATATAGAGGTATTGCTCGATATTATGGTAAGGGTCCTCCCTTTTCAATATATGGTCTTCGTATTTAATATAGAGGTATTGCTCGATATTATGGTAAGGGTCCCCCCTTTTCAATATATGGTCTTCGTATTTCATATAGAGGTATTGCTCGATATTATGGTAAGGGTCCCCCCTTTTCAATGTATGGTCTTCGTATTTCATATAGGGGTATTGCTCGATATTATGGTAAGGGTCCCCCCTTTTCAATATATGGTCTTCGTATTTAATATAGAGGTATTGCTCGATATTATGGTAAGGGTCCCCCCTTTTCAATATATGGTCTTCGTATTTCATATAGGGATATTGCTCGATATTATGGTAAGGGTCCCCCCTTTTCAATATATGGTCTTCGTATTTCATATAGGGATATTGCTCGATATTATGGTAAGGGTCCCCCCTTTTCAATATATGGTCTTCGTATTTCATATAGGGATATTGCTCGATATTATGGTAAGGGTCCCCCCTTTTCAATGTATGGTCTTCGTATTTCATATAGGGGTATTGCTCGATATTATGGTAAGGGTCCCCCCTTTTCAATATATGGTCTTCGTATTTAATATAGAGGTATTGCTCGATATTATGGTAAGGGTCCCCCCTTTTCAATATATGGTCTTCGTATTTCATATAGGGATATTGCTCGATATTATGGTAAGGGTCCCCCCTTTTCAATATATGGTCTTCGTATTTCATATAGAGGTATTGCTCGATATTATGGTAAGGGTCCCCCCTTTTCAATATATGGTCTTCGTATTTAATATAGAGGTATTGCTCGATATTATGGTAAGGGTCCCCCCTTTTCAATATATGGTCTTCGTATTTAATATAGAGGTATTGCTCGATATTATGGTAAGGGTCCCCCCTTTTCAATATATGGTCTTCGTATTTCATATAGGGATATTGCTCGATATTATGGTAAGGGTCCCCCCTTTTCAATATATGGTCTTCGTATTTCATATAGAGGTATTGCTCGATATTATGGTAAGGGTCCCCCCTTTTCAATGTATGGTCTTCGTATTTCATATAGGGGTATTGCTCGATATTATGGTAAGGGTCCCCCCTTTTCAATATATGGTCTTCGTATTTAATATAGAGGTATTGCTCGATATTATGGTAAGGGTCCCCCCTTTTCAATATATGGTCTTCGTATTTCATATAGGGATATTGCTCGATATTATGGTAAGGGTCCCCCCTTTTCAATATATGGTCTTCGTATTTCATATAGAGGTATTGCTCGATATTATGGTAAGGGTCCCCCCTTTTCAATATATGGTCTTCGTATTTAATATAGAGGTATTGCTCGATATTATGGTAAGGGTCCCCCCTTTTCAATATATGGTCTTCGTATTTAATATAGAGGTATTGCTCGATATTATGGTAAGGGTCCCCCCTTTTCAATATATGGTCTTCGTATTTCATATAGGGGTATTGCTCGATATTATGGTAAGGGTCCCCCCTTTTCAATATATGGTCTTCGTATTTCATATAGAGGTATTGCCCGATATTATGGTAAGGGTCCCCCTTTTTCAATATATGGTCTTCGTATTTCATATAGGGGTATTGCTCGATATTATGGTAAGGGTCCGCCCTTTTAAAAAATCCATATAAATATTAGGATGGATCCAAGTCTATCAGTATTCACTTTTATAATAAAAATATTACTTCCCTATTAAACTTTTTTAGAAAAGTGGCTGTATCTCCGCAAATATTGATTTTATCGCAAAAATAAGCGAAATTCGAAAAAACTTAACTAAAGTATCGATAGTGCTCTTTTCAAATATATTAAAACTATTGTAATTTGAAGAAATTTTTGAAAAAATCCATATAAATATTAGGATGGATCCAAGTCTATCAGTATTCACTTTTATAATAAAAATATTAGTTCCTTATTAAACTTTTTTAGAAAAGTGGCTGTATCTCCGCAAATATTGATTTTATCGCAAAAATAAGCGAAATTCGAAAAAACTTAACTAAAGTATCGATAGTGCTCTTTTCAAATATATTAAAACTATTGTAATTTGAAGAAATTTTTGAAAAAATCCATATAAATATTAGGATGGATCCAAGTCTATCAGTATTCACTTTTATAATAAAAATATTAGTTCCCTATTAAACTTTTTTAGAAAAGTGGCTGTATCTCCGTAAATATTGATTTTATCGCAAAAATAAGCGAAATTTGAAAAAACTTAACTAAAGTATCGATAGTGCTCTTTTCAAATATATTAAAACTATTGTAATTTGAAGAAATTTTTGAAAAAATCCATATAAATATTAGGATGGATCCAAGTCTATCAGTATTCACTTTTATAATAAAAATATTAGTTCCCTATTAAACTTTTTTAGAAAAGTGGCTGTATCTCCGCAAATATTGATTTTATCGCAAAAATAAGCGAAATTCGAAAAAACTTAACTAAAGTATCGATAGTGCTCTTTTCAAATATATTAAAACTATTGTAATTTGAAGAAATTTTTGAAAAAATCCATATAAATATTAGGATGGATCCAAGTCTATCAGTATTCACTTTTATAATAAAAATATTAGTTCCTTATTAAACTTTTTTAGAAAAGTGGCTGTATCTCCGCAAATATTGATTTTATCGCAAAAATAAGCGAAATTCGAAAAAACTTAACTAAAGTATCGATAGTGCTCTTTTCAAATATATTAAAACTATTGTAATTTGAAGAAATTTTTGAAAAAATCCATATAAATATTAGGATGGATCCAAGTCTATCAGTATTCACTTTTATAATAAAAATATTAGTTCCTTATTAAACTTTTTTAGAAAAGTGGCTGTATCTCCGCAAATATTGATTTTATCGCAAAAATAAGCGAAATTCGAAAAAACTTAACTAAAGTATCGATAGTGCTCTTTTCAAATATATTAAAACTATTGTAATTTGAAGAAATTTTTGAAAAAATCCATATAAATATTAGGATGGATCCAAGTCTATCAGTATTCACTTTTATAATAAAAATATTAGTTCCTTATTAAACTTTTTTAGAAAAGTGGCTGTATCTCCGCAAATATTGATTTTATCGCAAAAATAAGCGAAATTCGAAAAAACTTAACTAAAGTATCGATAGTGCTCTTTTCAAATATATTAAAACTTTGTAATTTGAAGAAATTTTTTAAAAAATCCATATAAATATTAGGATGGATCCAAGTCTATCAGTATTCACTTTTATAATAAAAATATTAGTTCCCTATTAAACTTTTTTAGAAAAGTGGCTGTATCTCCGCAAATATTGATTTTATCGCAAAAATAAGCGAAATTCGAAAAAACTTAACTAAAGTATCGATAGTGCTCTTTTCAAATATATTAAAACTTTGTAATTTGAAGAAATTTTTTAAAAAATCCATATAAATATTAGGATGGATCCAAGTCTATCAGTATTCACTTTTATAATAAAAATATTAGTTCCCTATTAAACTTTTTTAGAAAAGTGGCTGTATCTCCGCAAATATTGATTTTATCGCAAAAATAAGCGAAATTTGAAAAAACTTAACTAAAGTATCGATAGTGCTCTTTTCAAATATATTAAAACTATTGTAATTTAAAGAAATTTTTGAAAAAATCTATATAAATATTAGGATGGATCCCCTTTTTCAATATATGGGCTTCGTATTTAATATAGAGGTATTGCTCGATATTATGGTAAGGGTCCCCCCTTTTCAATATATGGTCTTCGTATTTCATATAGAGGTATTGCTCGATATTATGGTATAGGTCCCCCCTTTTCAATATATGGTCTTCGTATTTAATATAGAGGTATTGCTCGATATTATGGTAAGGGTCCCCCCTTTTCAATATATGGTCTTCGTATTTCATATAGGGATATTGCTCGATATTATGGTAAGGGTCCCCCCTTTTCAATATATGGTCTTCGTATTTAATATAGAGGTATTGCTCGATATTATGGTAAGGGTCCCCCCTTTTCAATATATGGTCTTCGTATTTCATATAGGGATATTGCTCGATATTATGGTAAGGGTCCCCCCTTTTCAATATATGGTCTTCGTATTTCATATAGGGGTATTGCTCGATATTATGGTAAGGGTCCCCCCTTTTCAATATATGGTCTTCGTATTTCATATAGGGGTATTGCTCGATATTATGGTAAGGGTCCCCCCTTTTCAATATATGGTCTTCGTATTTAATATAGAGGTATTGCTCGATATTATATTAAGGGTCCCCCCTTTTCAATATATGGTCTTCGTATTTCATATAGGGGTATTGCTCGATATTATGGTAAGGGTCCCCCTTTTTCAATATATGGGCTTCGTATTTAATATAGAGGTATTGCTCGATATTATGGTAAGGGTCCCCCCTTTTCAATATATGGTCTTCGTATTTCATATAGGGATATTGCTCGATATTATGGTAAGGGTCCCCCCTTTTCAATATATGGTCTTCGTATTTCATATAGGGGTATTGCTCGATATTATGGTAAGGGTCCCCCCTTTTCAATATATGGTCTTCGTATTTCATATAGGGGTATTGCTCGATATTATGGTAAGGGTCCCCCCTTTTCAATATATGGTCTTCGTATTTCATATAGGGATATTGCTCGATATTATGGTAAGGGTCCCCCCTTTTCAATATATGGTCTTCGTATTTAATATAGAGGTATTGCTCGATATTATGGTAAGGGTCCCCCCTTTTCAATATATGGTCTTCGTATTTAATATAGAGGTATTGCTCGATATTATGGTAAGGGTCCCCCCTTTTCAATATATGGTCTTCGTATTTCATATAGGGATATTGCTTGATATTATGGTAAGGGTCCCCCCTTTTCAATATATGGTCTTCGTATTTCATATAGGGATATTGCTCGATATTATGGTAAGGGTCCCCCCTTTTCAATATATGGTCTTCGTATTTAATATAGAGGTATTGCTCGATATTATATTAAGGGTCCCCCCTTTTCAATATATGGTCTTCGTATTTAATATAGAGGTATTGCTCTATATTATGGTAAGGGTCCCCCCTTTTCAATATATGGTCTTCGTATTTAATATAGAGGTATTGCTCGATATTATGGTAAGGGTCCCCCCTTTTCAATATATGGTCTTCGTATTTAATATAGAGGTATTGCTCGATATTATGGTAAGGGTCCCCCCTTTTCAATATATGGTCTTCGTATTTCATATAGGGGTATTGCTCGATATTATGGTAAGGGTCCCCCCTTTTCAATATATGGTCTTCGTATTTCATATAGAGGTATTGCCCGATATTATGGTAAGGGTCCCCCCTTTTCAATGTATGGTCTTCGTATTTCATATAGGGATATTGCTCGATATTATGGTAAGGGTCCCCCTTTTCAATGTATGGTCTTCGTATTTCATATAGGGATATTGCTCGATATTATGGTAAGGGTCCCCCCTTTTCAATATATGGTCTTCGTATTTCATATAGGGGTATTGCTCGATATTATGGTAAGGGTCCGCCCTTTTAAAAAATCCATATAAATATTAGGATGGATCCAAGTCTATCAGTATTCACTTTTATAATAAAAATATTAGTTCCCTATTAAACTTTTTTAGAAAAGTGGCTGTATCTCCGCAAATATTGATTTTATCGCAAAAATAAGCGAAATTCGAAAAAACTTAAGTAAAGTATCGATAGTGCTCTTTTCAAATATATTAAAACTATTGTAATTTGAAGAAATTTTTGAAAAAATCCATATAAATATTAGGATGGATCCAAGTCTATCAGTATTCACTTTTATAATAAAAATATTACTTCCCTATTAAACTTTTTTAGAAAAGTGGCTGTATCTCCGCAAATATTGATTTTATCGCAAAAATAAGCGAAATTCGAAAAAACTTAACTAAAGTATCGATAGTGCTCTTTTCAAATATATTAAAACTATTGTAATTTGAAGAAATTTTTGAAAAAATCCATATAAATATTAGGATGGATCCAAGTCTATCAGTATTCACTTTTATAATAAAAATATTAGTTCCCTATTAAACTTTTTTAGAAAAGTGGCTGTATCTCCGCAAATATTGATTTTATCGCAAAAATAAGCGAAATTCGAAAAAACTTAACTAAAGTATCGATAGTGCTCTTTTCAAATATATTAAAACTATTGTAATTTGAAGAAATTTTTGAAAAAATCCATATAAATATTAGGATGGATCCAAGTCTATCAGTATTCACTTTTATAATAAAAATATTACTTCCCTATTAAACTTTTTTAGAAAAGTGGCTGTATCTCCGCAAATATTGATTTTATCGCAAAAATAAGCGAAATTCGAAAAAACTTAACTAAAGTATCGATAGTGCTCTTTTCAAATATATTAAAACTATTGTAATTTGAAGAAATTTTTGAAAAAATCCATGTAAATATTAGGATGGATCCAAGTCTATCAGTATTCACTTTTATAATAAAAATATTACTTCCCTATTAAACTTTTTTAGAAAAGTGGCTGTATCTCCGCAAATATTGATTTTATCGCAAAAATAAGCGAAATTCGAAAAAACTTAACTAAAGTATCGATAGTGCTCTTTTCAAATATATTAAAACTATTGTAATTTGAAGAAATTTTTGAAAAAATCCATATAAATATTAGGATGGATCCAAGTCTATCAGTATTCACTTTTATAATAAAAATATTAGTTCCTTATTAAACTTTTTTAGAAAAGTGGCTGTATCTCCGCAAATATTGATTTTATCGCAAAAATAAGCGAAATTTGAAAAAACTTAACTAAAGTATCGATAGTGCTCTTTTCAAATATATTAAAACTATAGTAATTTGAAGAAATTTTTGAAAAAATCCATATAAATATTAGGATGGATCCCCTTTTTCAATATATGGGCTTCCTATTTCATATAGAGGTATTGCTCGATATTATGGTAAGGGTCCCCCCTTTTCAATATATGGTCTTCGTATTTCATATAGAGGTATTGCTCGATATTATGGTAAGGGTCCCCCCTTTTCAATATATGGTCTTCGTATTTAATATAGAGGTATTGCTCGATATTATGGTAAGGGTCCCCCCTTTTCAATATATGGTCTTCGTATTTCATATAGGGGTATTGCTCGATATTATGGTAAGGGTCCCCCCTTTTCAATATATGGTCTTCGTATTTAATATAGAGGTATTGCTCGATATTATGGTAAGGGTCCCCCCTTTTCAATATATGGGCTTCGTATTTCATATAGAGGTATTGCTCGATATTATGGTAAGGGTCCCCCCTTTTCAATATATGGTCTTCGTATTTCATATAGGGATATTGCTCGATATTATGGTAAGGGTCCCCCCTTTTCAATATATGGTCTTCGTATTTAATATAGAGGTATTGCTCGATATTATGGTAAGGGTCCCCCCTTTTCAATATATGGTCTTCGTATTTCATATAGGGGTATTGCTCGATATTATGGTAAGGGTCCCCCCTTTTCAATATATGGTCTTAGTATTTCATATAGAGGTATTGCTCGATATTATGGTAAGGGTCCCCCCTTTTCAATGTATGGTCTTCGTATTTCATATAGGGGTATTGCTCGATATTATGGTAAGGGTCCCCCCTTTTCAATATATGGTCTTCGTATTTAATATAGAGGTATAGCTCGATATTATGGTAAGGGTCCCCCCTTTTCAATATATGGTCTTCGTATTTAATATAGAGGTATTGCTCGATATTATGGTAAGGGTCCCCCCTTTTCAATATATGGTCTTCGTATTTAATATAGAGGTATTGCTCGATATTATGGTAAGGGTCCCCCCTTTTCAATATATGGTCTTCGTATTTAATATAGAGGTATTGCTCGATATTATGGTAAGGGTCCCCCCTTTTCAATATATGGTCTTCGTATTTCATATTGGGGTATTGCTCGATATTATGGTAAGGGTCCCCCCTTTTCAATATATGGTCTTCGGATTTCATATAGAGGTATTGCCCGATATTATGGTAAGGGTCCCCCCTTTTCAATGTATGGTCTTCGTATTTCATATAGGGATATTGCTCGATATTATGGTAAGGGTCCCCCTTTTTCAATATATGGTCTTCGTATTTCATATAGGGGTATTGCTCGATATTATAGTAAGGGTCCGCCCTTTTAAAAAATCCATATAAATATTAGGATGGATCCAAGTCTATCAGTATTCACTTTTATAATAAAAATATTAGTTCCCTATTAAACTTTTTTAGAAAAGTGGCTGTATCTCCGCAAATATTGATTTTATCGCAAAAATAAGCGAAATTCGAAAAAACTTAACTAAAGTATCGATAGTGCTCTTTTCAAATATATTAAAACTATTGTAATATGAAGAAATTTTTGAAAAAATCCATATAAATATTAGGATGGATGCAAGTCTATCAGTATTCACTTTTATAATAAAAATATTAGTTCCCTATTAAACTTTTTTAGAAAAGTGGCTGTATCTCCGCAAATATTGATTTTATCGCAAAAATAAGCGAAATTCGAAAAAACTTAACTAAAGTATCGATAGTGCTCTTTTCAAATATATTAAAACTATTGTAATTTGAAGAAATTTTTGAAAAAATCCATATAAATATTAGGATGGATCCAAGTCTATCAGTATTCACTTTTATAATAAAAATATTACTTCCCTATTAAACTTTTTTAGAAAAGTGGCTGTATCTCCGCAAATATTGATTTTATCGCAAAAATAAGCGAAATTCGAAAAAACTTAACTAAAGTATCGATAGTGCTCTTTTCAAATATATTAAAACTATTGTAATTTGAAGAAATTTTTGAAAAAATCCGTATAAATATTAGGATGGATCCAAGTCTATCAGTATTCACTTTTATAATAAAAATATTAGTTCCCTATTAAACTTTTTTAGAAAAGTGGCTGTATCTCCGCAAATATTGATTTTATCGCAAAAATAAGCGAAATTCGAAAAAACTTAACTAAAGTATCGATAGTGCTCTTTTCAAATATATTAAAACTATTGTAATTTGAAGAAATTTTTGAAAAAATCCATATAAATATTAGGATGGATCCAAGTCTATCAGTATTCACTTTTATAATAAAAATATTAGTTCCTTATTAAACTTTTTTAGAAAAGTGGCTGTATCTCCGCAAATATTGATTTTATCGCAAAAATAAGCGAAATTTGAAAAAACTTAACTAAAGTATCGATAGTGCTCTTTTCAAATATATTAAAACTATTGTAATTTGAAGAAATTTTTGAAAAAATCCGTATAAATATTAGGATGGATCCAAGTCTATCAGTATTCACTTTTATAATAAAAATATTAGTTCCCTATTAAACTTTTTTAGAAAAGTGGCTGTATCTCCGCAAATATTGATTTTATCGCAAAAATAAGCGAAATTCGAAAAAACTTAACTAAAGTATCGATAGTGCTCTTTTCAAATATATTAAAACTATTGTAATTTGAAGAAATTTTTGAAAAAATCCGTATAAATATTAGGATGGATCCAAGTCTATCAGTATTCACTTTTATAATAAAAATATTAGTTCCCTATTAAACTTTTTTAGAAAAGTGGCTGTATCTCCGCAAATATTGATTTTATCGCAAAAATAAGCGAAATTCGAAAAAACTTAACTAAAGTATCGATAGTGCTCTTTTCAAATATATTAAAACTATTGTAATTTGAAGAAATTTTTGAAAAAATCCATATAAATATTAGGATGGATCCAAGTCTATCAGTATTCACTTTTATAATAAAAATATTAGTTCCTTATTAAACTTTTTTAGAAAAGTGGCTGTATCTCCGCAAATATTGATTTTATCGCAAAAATAAGCGAAATTCGAAAAAACTTAACTAAAGTATCGATAGTGCTCTTTTCAAATATATTAAAACTATTGTAATTTGAAGAAATTTTTGAAAAAATCCGTATAAATATTAGGATGGATCCAAGTCTATCAGTATTCACTTTTATAATAAAAATATTAGTTCCCTATTAAACTTTTTTAGAAAAGTGGCTGTATCTCCGCAAATATTGATTTTATCGCAAAAATAAGCGAAATTCGAAAAAACTTAACTAAAGTATCGATAGTGCTCTTTTCAAATATATTAAAACTATTGTAATTTGAAGAAATTTTTGAAAAAATCCATATAAATATTAGGATGGATCCAAGTCTATCAGTATTCACTTTTATAATAAAAATATTAGTTCCCTATTAATTTTTTTTAGAAAAGTGGCTGTATCTCCGCAAATATTGATTTTATCGCAAAAATAAGCGAAATTCGAAAAAACTTAACTAAAGTATCGATAGTGCTCTTTTCAAATATATTAAAACTATTGTAATTTGAAGAAATTTTTGAAAAAATCCATATAAATATTATTATGGATCCAAGTCTATCAGTATTCACTTTTATAATAAAAATATTAGTTCCTTATTAAACTTTTTTAGAAAAGTGGCTGTATCTCCGCAAATATTGATTTTATCGCAAAAATAAGCGAAATTCGAAAAAACTTAACTAAAGTATCGATAGTGCTCTTTTCAAATATATTAAAACTATTGTAATTTGAAGAAATTTTTGAAAAAATCCATATAAATATTATTATGGATCCAAGTCTATCAGTATTCACTTTTATAATAAAAATATTAGTTCCTTATTAAACTTTTTTAGAAAAGTGGCTGTATCTCCGCAAATATTGATTTTATCGCAAAAATAAGCGAAATTCGAAAAAACTTAACTAAAGTATCGATAGTGCTCTTTTCAAATATATTAAAACTATTGTAATTTGAAGAAATTTTTGAAAAAATCCATATAAATATTAGGATGGATCCAAGTCTATCAGTATTAACTTTTATAATAAAAATATTAGTTCCTTATTAAACTTTTTTAGAAAAGTGGCTGTATCTCCGCAAATATTGATTTTATCGCAAAAATAAGCGAAATTCGAAAAAACTTAACTAAAGTATCGATAGTGCTCTTTTCAAATATATTAAAACTATTGTAATATGAAGAAATTTTTGAAAAAATCCATATAAATATTAGGATGGATCCAAGTCTATCAGTATTCACTTTTATAATAAAAATATTACTTCCCTATTAAACTTTTTTAGAAAAGTGGCTGTATCTCCGCAAATATTGATTTTATCGCAAAAATAAGCGAAATTCGAAAAAACTTAACTAAAGTATCGATAGTGCTCTTTTCAAATATATTAAAACTATTGTAATTTGAAGAAATTTTTGAAAAAATCCATATAAATATTATTATGGATCCAAGTCTATCAGTATTCACTTTTATAATAAAAATATTAGTTCCTTATTAAACTTTTTTAGAAAAGTGGCTGTATCTCCGCAAATATTGATTTTATCGCAAAAATAAGCGAAATTCGAAAAAACTTAACTAAAGTATCGATAGTGCTCTTTTCAAATATATTAAAACTATTGTAATTTGAAGAAATTTTTGAAAAAATCCATATAAATATTAGGATGGATCCAAGTCTATCAGTATTAACTTTTATAATAAAAATATTAGTTCCTTATTAAACTTTTTTAGAAAAGTGGCTGTATCTCCGCAAATATTGATTTTATCGCAAAAATAAGCGAAATTCGAAAAAACTTAACTAAAGTATCGATAGTGCTCTTTTCAAATATATTAAAACTATTGTAATATGAAGAAATTTTTGAAAAAATCCATATAAATATTAGGATGGATCCAAGTCTATCAGTATTCACTTTTATAATAAAAATATTACTTCCCTATTAAACTTTTTTAGAAAAGTGGCTGTATCTCCGCAAATATTGATTTTATCGCAAAAATAAGCGAAATTCGAAAAAACTTAACTAAAGTATCGATAGTGCTCTTTTCAAATATATTAAAACTATTGTAATTTGAAGAAATTTTTGAAAAAATCCATATAAATATTAGGATGGATCCAAGTCTATCAGTATTAACTTTTATAATAAAAATATTAGTTCCTTATTAAACTTTTTTAGAAAAGTGGCTGTATCTCCGCAAATATTGATTTTATCGCAAAAATAAGCGAAATTCGAAAAAACTTAACTAAAGTATCGATAGTGCTCTTTTCAAATATATTAAAACTATTGTAATTTGAAGAAATTTTTGAAAAAATCCATATAAATATTATTATGGATCCAAGTCTATCAGTATTCACTTTTATAATAAAAATATTAGTTCCTTATTAAACTTTTTTAGAAAAGTGGCTGTATCTCCGCAAATATTGATTTTATCGCAAAAATAAGCGAAATTCGAAGAAACTTAACCAAAGTATCGATAGTGCTCTTTTCAAATATATTAAAACTATTGTAATATGAAGAAATTTTTGAAAAAATCCATATAAATATTAGGATGGATGCAAGTCTATCAGTATTCACTTTTATAATAAAAATATTAGTTCCCTATTAAACTTTTTTAGAAAAGTGGCTGTATCTCCGCAAATATTGATTTTATCGCAAAAATAAGCGAAATTCGAAAAAACTTAACTAAAGTATCGATAGTGCTCTTTTCAAATATATTAAAACTATTGTAATTTGAAGAAATTTTTGAAAAAATCCATATAAATATTAGGATGGATCCAAGTCTATCAGTATTCACTTTTATAATAAAAATATTACTTCCCTATTAAACTTTTTTAGAAAAGTGGCTGTATCTCCGCAAATATTGATTTTATCGCAAAAATAAGCGAAATTCGAAAAAACTTAACTAAAGTATCGATAGTGCTCTTTTCAAATATATTAAAACTATTGTAATTTGAAGAAATTTTTGAAAAAATCCATATAAATATTAGGATGGATCCAAGTCTATCAGTATTCACTTTTATAATAAAAATATTAGTTCCCTATTAAACTTTTTTAGAAAAGTGGCTGTATCTCCGCAAATATTGATTTTATCGCAAAAATAAGCGAAATTCGAAAAAACTTAACTAAAGTATCGATAGTGCTCTTTTCAAATATATTAAAACTATTGTAATTTGAAGAAATTTTTGAAAAAATCCATATAAATATTAGGATGGATCCAAGTCTATCAGTATTCACTTTTATAATAAAAATATTACTTCCCTATTAAACTTTTTTAGAAAAGTCGCTGTATCTCCGCAAATATTGATTTTATCGCAAAAATAAGCGAAATTCGAAAAAACTTAACTAAAGTATCGATAGTGCTCTTTTCAAATATATTAAAACTATTGTAATTTGAAGAAATTTTTGAAAAAATCCATATAAATATTATTATGGATCCAAGTCTATCAGTATTCACTTTTATAATAAAAATATTAGTTCCTTATTAAACTTTTTTAGAAAAGTGGCTGTATCTCCGCAAATATTGATTTTATCGCAAAAATAAGCGAAATTCGAAAAAACTTAACTAAAGTATCGATAGTGCTCTTTTCAAATATATTAAAACTATTGTAATTTGAAGAAATTTTTGAAAAAATCCATATAAATATTAGGATGGATCCAAGTCTATCAGTATTCACTTTTATAATAAAAATATTAGTTCCCTATTAAACTTTTTTAGAAAAGTGGCTGTATCTCCGCAAATATTGATTTTATCGCAAAAATAAGCGAAATTCGAAAAAACTTAACTAAAGTATCGATAGTGCTCTTTTCAAATATATTAAAACTATTGTAATTTGAAGAAATTTTTGAAAAAATCCATATAAATATTAGGATGGATCCAAGTCTATCAGTATTCACTTTTATAATAAAAATATTAGTTCCCTATTAAACTTTTTTAGAAAAGTGGCTGTATCTCCGCAAATATTGATTTTATCGCAAAAATAAGCGAAATTCGAAAAAACTTAACTAAAGTATCGATAGTGCTCTTTTCAAATATATTAAAACTATTGTAATTTGAAGAAATTTTTGAAAAAATCCATATAAATATTAGGATGGATCCAAGTCTATCAGTATTCACTTTTATAATAAAAATATTAGTTCCCTATTAAACTTTTTTAGAAAAGTGGCTGTATCTCCGCAAATATTGATTTTATCGCAAAAATAAGCGAAATTCGAAAAAACTTAACTAAAGTATCGATAGTGCTCTTTTCAAATATATTAAAACTATTGTAATTTGAAGAAATTTTTGAAAAAATCCATATAAATATTAGGATGGATCCAAGTCTATCAGTATTCACTTTTATAATAAAAATATTAGTTCCCTATTAAACTTTTTTAGAAAAGTGGCTGTATCTCCGCAAATATTGATTTTATCGCAAAAATAAGCGAAATTCGAAAAAACTTAACTAAAGTATCGATAGTGCTCTTTTCAAATATATTAAAACTATTGTAATTTGAAGAAATTTTTGAAAAAATCCATATAAATATTAGGATGGATCCAAGTCTATCAGTATTCACTTTTATAATAAAAATATTAGTTCCCTATTAAACTTTTTTAGAAAAGTGGCTGTATCTCCGCAAATATTGATTTTATCGCAAAAATAAGCGAAATTCGAAAAAACTTAACTAAAGTATCGATAGTGCTCTTTTCAAATATATTAAAACTATTGTAATTTGAAGAAATTTTTGAAAAAATCCATATAAATATTAGGATGGATCCAAGTCTATCAGTATTCACTTTTATAATAAAAATATTAGTTCCCTATTAAACTTTTTTAGAAAAGTGGCTGTATCTCCGCAAATATTGATTTTATCGCAAAAATAAGCGAAATTCGAAAAAACTTAACTAAAGTATCGATAGTGCTCTTTTCAAATATATTAAAACTATTGTAATTTGAAGAAATTTTTGAAAAAATCCATATAAATATTAGGATGGATCCAAGTCTATCAGTATTCACTTTTATAATAAAAATATTAGTTCCCTATTAAACTTTTTTAGAAAAGTGGCTGTATCTCCGCAAATATTGATTTTATCGCAAAAATAAGCGAAATTCGAAAAAACTTAACTAAAGTATCGATAGTGCTCTTTTCAAATATATTAAAACTATTGTAATTTGAAGAAATTTTTGAAAAAATCCATATAAATATTAGGATGGATCCAAGTCTATCAGTATTCACTTTTATAATAAAAATATTAGTTCCCTATTAAACTTTTTTAGAAAAGTGGCTGTATCTCCGCAAATATTGATTTTATCGCAAAAATAAGCGAAATTCGAAAAAACTTAACTAAAGTATCGATAGTGCTCTTTTCAAATATATTAAAACTATTGTAATTTGAAGAAATTTTTGAAAAAATCCATATAAATATTAGGATGGATCCAAGTCTATCAGTATTCACTTTTATAATAAAAATATTAGTTCCCTATTAAACTTTTTTAGAAAAGTGGCTGTATCTCCGCAAATATTGATTTTATCGCAAAAATAAGCGAAATTCGAAAAAACTTAACTAAAGTATCGATAGTGCTCTTTTCAAATATATTAAAACTATTGTAATTTGAAGAAATTTTTGAAAAAATCCATATAAATATTAGGATGGATCCAAGTCTATCAGTATTCACTTTTATAATAAAAATATTAGTTCCCTATTAAACTTTTTTAGAAAAGTGGCTGTATCTCCGCAAATATTGATTTTATCGCAAAAATAAGCGAAATTCGAAAAAACTTAACTAAAGTATCGATAGTGCTCTTTTCAAATATATTAAAACTATTGTAATTTGAAGAAATTTTTGAAAAAATCCATATAAATATTAGGATGGATCCAAGTCTATCAGTATTCACTTTTATAATAAAAATATTAGTTCCCTATTAAACTTTTTTAGAAAAGTGGCTGTATCTCCGCAAATATTGATTTTATCGCAAAAATAAGCGAAATTCGAAAAAACTTAACTAAAGTATCGATAGTGCTCTTTTCAAATATATTAAAACTATTGTAATTTGAAGAAATTTTTGAAAAAATCCATATAAATATTAGGATGGATCCAAGTCTATCAGTATTCACTTTTATAATAAAAATATTAGTTCCCTATTAAACTTTTTTAGAAAAGTGGCTGTATCTCCGCAAATATTGATTTTATCGCAAAAATAAGCGAAATTCGAAAAAACTTAACTAAAGTATCGATAGTGCTCTTTTCAAATATATTAAAACTATTGTAATTTGAAGAAATTTTTGAAAAAATCCATATAAATATTAGGATGGATCCAAGTCTATCAGTATTCACTTTTATAATAAAAATATTACTTCCCTATTAAACTTTTTTAGAAAAGTGGCTGTATCTCCGCAAATATTGATTTTATCGCAAAAATAAGCGAAATTCGAAAAAACTTAACTAAAGTATCGATAGTGCTCTTTTCAAATATATTAAAACTATTGTAATTTGAAGAAATTTTTTAAAAAATCCATATAAATATTATTATGGATCCAAGTCTATCAGTATTCACTTTTATAATAAAAATATTAGTTCCTTATTAAACTTTTTTAGAAAAGTGGCTGTATCTCCGCAAATATTGATTTTATCGCAAAAATAAGCGAAATTCGAAGAAACTTAACCAAAGTATCGATAGTGCTCTTTTCAAATATATTAAAACTATTGTAATATGAAGAAATTTTTGAAAAAATCCATATAAATATTAGGATGGATGCAAGTCTATCAGTATTCACTTTTATAATAAAAATATTAGTTCCCTATTAAACTTTTTTAGAAAAGTGGCTGTATCTCCGCAAATATTGATTTTATCGCAAAAATAAGCGAAATTCGAAAAAACTTAACTAAAGTATCGATAGTGCTCTTTTCAAATATATTAAAACTATTGTAATTTGAAGAAATTTTTGAAAAAATCCATATAAATATTAGGATGGATCCAAGTCTATCAGTATTCACTTTTATAATAAAAATATTACTTCCCTATTAAACTTTTTTAGAAAAGTGGCTGTATCTCCGCAAATATTGATTTTATCGCAAAAATAAGCGAAATTCGAAAAAACTTAACTAAAGTATCGATAGTGCTCTTTTCAAATATATTAAAACTATTGTAATTTGAAGAAATTTTTGAAAAAATCCATATAAATATTAGGATGGATCCAAGTCTATCAGTATTCACTTTTATAATAAAAATATTAGTTCCCTATTAAACTTTTTTAGAAAAGTGGCTGTATCTCCGCAAATATTGATTTTATCGCAAAAATAAGCGAAATTCGAAAAAACTTAACTAAAGTATCGATAGTGCTCTTTTCAAATATATTAAAACTATTGTAATTTGAAGAAATTTTTGAAAAAATCCATATAAATATTAGGATGGATCCAAGTCTATCAGTATTCACTTTTATAATAAAAATATTACTTCCCTATTAAACTTTTTTAGAAAAGTGGCTGTATCTCCGCAAATATTGATTTTATCGCAAAAATAAGCGAAATTCGAAAAAACTTAACTAAAGTATCGATAGTGCTCTTTTCAAATATATTAAAACTATTGTAATTTGAAGAAATTTTTGAAAAAATCCATATAAATATTAGGATGGATCCAAGTCTATCAGTATTCACTTTTATAATAAAAATATTAGTTCCCTATTAAACTTTTTTAGAAAAGTGGCTGTATCTCCGCAAATATTGATTTTATCGCAAAAATAAGCGAAATTCGAAAAAACTTAACTAAAGTATCGATAGTGCTCTTTTCAAATATATTAAAACTATTGTAATTTGAAGAAATTTTTGAAAAAATCCATATAAATATTAGGATGGATCCCCTTTTTCAATATATGGGCTTCGTATTTCATATAGAGGTATTGCTCGATATTATGGTAAGGGTCCCCCCTTTTCAATATATGGTCTTCGTATTTCATATAGAGGTATTGCTCGATATTATGGTAAGGGTCCCCCCTTTTCAATATATGGTCTTCGTATTTAATATAGAGGTATTGCTCGATATTATGGTAAGGGTCCCCCCTTTTCAATATATGGTCTTCGTATTTCATATAGGGGTATTGCTCGATATTATGGTAAGGGTCCCCCTTTTCAATATATGGTCTTCGTATTTCATATAGAGGTATTGCTCGATATTATGGTAAGGGTCCCCCCTTTTCAATATATGGTCTTCGTATTTCATATAGGGGTATTGCTCGATATTATGGTAAGGGTCCCCCCTTTTCAATATATGGTCTTCCTATTTAATATAGAGGTATTGCTCGATATTATGGTAAGGGTCCCCCCTTTTCAATATATGGTCTTCGTATTTCATATAGGGGTATTGCTCGATATTATGGTAAGGGTCCCCCCTTTTCAATATATGGTCTTCGTATTTCATATAGAGGTATTGCTCGATATTATGGTAAGGGTCCCCCCTTTTCAATATATGGTCTTCGTATTTCATATAGGGGTATTGCTCGATATTATGGTAAGGGTCCCCCCTTTTCAATATATGGTCTTCGTATTTCATATAGAGGTATTGCTCGATATTATGGTAAGGGTCCCCCCTTTTCAATATATGGTCTTCGTATTTCATATAGGGGTATTGCTCGATATTATGGTAAGGGTCCCCCCTTTTCAATATATGGTCTTCGTATTTCATATAGGGGTATTGCTCGATATTATGGTAAGGGTCCCCCCTTTTCAATATATGGTCTTCGTATTTCATATAGAGGTATTGCTCGATATTATGGTAAGGGTCCCCCCTTTTCAATATATGGTCTTCGTATTTCATATAGGGGTATTGCTCGATATTATGGTAAGGGTCCCCCCTTTTCAATATATGGTCTTCGTATTTCATATAGAGGTATTGCTCGATATTATGGTAAGGGTCCCCCCTTTTCAATATATGGTCTTCGTATTTCATATAGGGGTATTGCTCGATATTATGGTAAGGGTCCCCCCTTTTCAATATATGGTCTTCGTATTTCATATAGGGGTATTGCTCGATATTATGGTAAGGGTCCCCCCTTTTCAATATATGGTCTTCGTATTTCATATAGAGGTATTGCTCGATATTATGGTAAGGGTCCCCCCTTTTCAATATATGGTCTTCGTATTTCATATAGGGGTATTGCTCGATATTATGGTAAGGGTCCCCCCTTTTCAATATATGGTCTTCGTATTTCATATAGGGGTATTGCTCGATATTATGGTAAGGGTCCCCCCTTTTCAATATATGGTCTTCGTATTTCATATAGAGGTATTGCTCGATATTATGGTAAGGGTCCCCCCTTTTCAATATATGGTCTTCGTATTTCATATAGAGGTATTGCTCGATATTATGGTAAGGGTCCCCCCTTTTCAATATATGGTCTTCGTATTTCATATAGGGGTATTGCTCGATATTATGGTAAGGGTCCCCCCTTTTCAATATATGGTCTTCGTATTTCATATAGAGGTATTGCTCGATATTATGGTAAGGGTCCCCCCTTTTCAATATATGGTCTTCGTATTTCATATAGGGGTATTGCTCGATATTATGGTAAGGGTCCCCCCTTTTCAATATATGGTCTTCGTATTTCATATAGAGGTATTGCTCGATATTATGGTAAGGGTCCCCCCTTTTCAATATATGGTCTTCGTATTTCATATAGGGGTATTGCTCGATATTATGGTAAGGGTCCCCCCTTTTCAATATATGGTCTTCGTATTTCATATAGAGGTATTGCTCGATATTATGGTAAGGGTCCCCCCTTTTCAATATATGGTCTTCGTATTTCATATAGGGGTATTGCTCGATATTATGGTAAGGGTCCCCCCTTTTCAATATATGGTCTTCGTATTTCATATAGGGGTATTGCTCGATATTATGGTAAGGGTCCCCCCTTTTCAATATATGGTCTTCGTATTTCATATAGGGGTATTGCTCGATATTATGGTAAGGGTCCCCCCTTTTCAATATATGGTCTTCGTATTTCATATAGGGGTATTGCTCGATATTATGGTAAGGGTCCCCCCTTTTCAATATATGGTCTTCGTATTTCATATAGGGGTATTGCTCGATATTATGGTAAGGGTCCCCCCTTTTCAATATATGGTCTTCGTATTTCATATAGGGGTATTGCTCGATATTATGGTAAGGGTCCCCCCTTTTCAATATATGGTCTTCGTATTTCATATAGGGGTATTGCTCGATATTATGGTAAGGGTCCCCCCTTTTCAATATATGGTCTTCGTATTTCATATAGGGGTATTGCTCGATATTATGGTAAGGGTCCCCCCTTTTCAATATATGGTCTTCGTATTTCATATAGGGGTATTGCTCGATATTATGGTAAGGGTCCCCCCTTTTCAATATATGGTCTTCGTATTTCATATAGGGGTATTGCTCGATATTATGGTAAGGGTCCCCCCTTTTCAATATATGGTCTTCGTATTTCATATAGGGGTATTGCTCGATATTATGGTAAGGGTCCCCCCTTTTCAATATATGGTCTTCGTATTTCATATAGAGGTATTGCTCGATATTATGGTAAGGGTCCCCCCTTTTCAATATATGGTCTTCGTATTTCATATAGAGGTATTGCTCGATATTATGGTAAGGGTCCCCCCTTTTCAATATATGGTCTTCGTATTTCATATAGGGGTATTGCTCGATATTATGGTAAGGGTCCCCCCTTTTCAATATATGGTCTTCGTATTTCATATAGAGGTATTGCTCGATATTATGGTAAGGGTCCCCCCTTTTCAATATATGGTCTTCGTATTTCATATAGGGGTATTGCTCGATATTATGGTAAGGGTCCCCCCTTTTCAATATATGGTCTTCGTATTTCATATAGAGGTATTGCTCGATATTATGGTAAGGGTCCCCCCTTTTCAATATATGGTCTTCGTATTTCATATAGGGGTATTGCTCGATATTATGGTAAGGGTCCCCCCTTTTCAATATATGGTCTTCGTATTTCATATAGGGGTATTGCTCGATATTATGGTAAGGGTCCCCCCTTTTCAATATATGGTCTTCGTATTTCATATAGAGGTATTGCTCGATATTATGGTAAGGGTCCCCCCTTTTCAATATATGGTCTTCGTATTTCATATAGGGGTATTGCTCGATATTATGGTAAGGGTCCCCCCTTTTCAATATATGGTCTTCGTATTTCATATAGGGGTATTGCTCGATATTATGGTAAGGGTCCCCCCTTTTCAATATATGGTCTTCGTATTTCATATAGAGGTATTGCTCGATATTATGGTAAGGGTCCCCCCTTTTCAATATATGGTCTTCGTATTTCATATAGGGGTATTGCTCGATATTATGGTAAGGGTCCCCCCTTTTCAATATATGGTCTTCGTATTTCATATAGAGGTATTGCTCGATATTATGGTAAGGGTCCCCCCTTTTCAATATATGGTCTTCGTATTTCATATAGGGATATTGCTCGATATTATGGTAAGGGTCCCCCCTTTTCAATATATGGTCTTCGTATTTCATATAGAGGTATTGCTCGATATTATGGTAAGGGTCCCCCCTTTTCAATATATGGTCTTCGTATTTCATATAGGGGTATTGCTCGATATTATGGTAAGGGTCCCCCCTTTTCAATATATGGTCTTCGTATTTCATATAGAGGTATTGCTCGATATTATGGTAAGGGTCCCCCCTTTTCAATATATGGTCTTCGTATTTAATATAGAGGTATTGCTCGATATTATGGTAAGGGTCCCCCCTTTTCAATATATGGTCTTCGTATTTCATATAGGGATATTGCTCGATATTATGGTAAGGGTCCCCCCTTTTCAATATATGGTCTTCGTATTTAATATAGAGGTATTGCTCGATATTATGGTAAGGGTCCCCCCTTTTCAATATATGGTCTTCGTATTTCATATAGGGGTATTGCTCGATATTATGGTAAGGGTCCCCCCTTTTCAATATATGGTCTTCGTATTTCATATAGGGGTATTGCTCGATATTATGGTAAGGGTCCCCCCTTTTCAATATATGGTCTTCGTATTTCATATAGAGGTATTGCCCGATATTATGGTAAGGGTCCCCCCTTTTCAATGTATGGTCTTCGTATTTCATATAGGGATATTGCTCGATATTATGGTAAGGGTCCCCCCTTTTCAATATATGGTCTTCGTATTTAATATAGAGGTATTGCTCGATATTATGGTAAGGGTCCCCCCTTTTCAATATATGGTCTTCGTATTTCATATAGGGATATTGCTCGATATTATGGTAAGGGTCCCCCCTTTTCAATATATGGTCTTCGTATTTCATATAGAGGTATTGCTCGATATTATGGTAAGGGTCCCCCCTTTTCAATATATGGTCTTCGTATTTCATATAGAGGTATTGCCCGATATTATGGTAAGGGTCCCCCCTTTTCAATGTATGGTCTTCGTATTTCATATAGGGATATTGCTCGATATTATGGTAAGGGTCCCCCTCTTTCAATATATGGTCTTCGTATTTCATATAGGGGTATTGCTCGATATTATGGTAAGGGTCCCCCCTTTTCAATATATGGTCTTCGTATTTCATATAGGGGTATTGCTCGATATTATGGTAAGGGTCCCCCCTTTTCAATATATGGTCTTCGTATTTCATATAGGGGTATTGCTCGATATTATGGTAAGGGTCCCCCCTTTTCAATATATGGTCTTCGTATTTCATATAGAGGTATTGCCCGATATTATGGTAAGGGTCCCCCCTTTTCAATGTATGGTCTTCGTATTTCATATAGGGATATTGCTCGATATTATGGTAAGGGTCCCCCCTTTTCAATATATGGTCTTCGTATTTAATATAGAGGTATTGCTCGATATTATGGTAAGGGTCCCCCCTTTTCAATATATGGTCTTCGTATTTCATATAGGGATATTGCTCGATATTATGGTAAGGGTCCCCCCTTTTCAATATATGGTCTTCGTATTTCATATAGAGGTATTGCTCGATATTATGGTAAGGGTCCCCCCTTTTCAATATATGGTCTTCGTATTTCATATAGAGGTATTGCCCGATATTATGGTAAGGGTCCCCCCTTTTCAATGTATGGTCTTCGTATTTCATATAGGGATATTGCTCGATATTATGGTAAGGGTCCCCCTCTTTCAATATATGGTCTTCGTATTTCATATAGGGGTATTGCTCGATATTATGGTAAGGGTCCGCCCTTTTAAAAAATCCATATAAATATTAGGATGGATCCAAGTCTATCAGTATTCACTTTTATAATAAAAATATTAGTTCCCTATTAAACTTTTTTAGAAAAGTGGCTGTATCTCCGCAAATATTGATTTTATCGCAAAAATAAGCGAAATTCGAAAAAACTTAACTAAAGTATCGATAGTGCTCTTTTCAAATATATTAAAACTATTGTAATATGAAGAAATTTTTGAAAAAATCCATATAAATATTAGGATGGATGCAAGTCTATCAGTATTCACTTTTATAATAAAAATATTACTTCCCTATTAAACTTTTTTAGAAAAGTGGCTGTATCTCCGCAAATATTGATTTTATCGCAAAAATAAGCGAAATTCGAAAAAACTTAACTAAAGTATCGATAGTGCTCTTTTCAAATATATTAAAACTATTGTAATTTGAAGAAATTTTTGAAAAAATCCATATAAATATTAGGATGGATCCAAGTCTATCAGTATTCACTTTTATAATAAAAATATTAGTTCCTTATTAAACTTTTTTAGAAAAGTGGCTGTATCTCCGCAAATATTGATTTTATCGCAAAAATAAGCGAAATTCGAAAAAACTTAACTAAAGTATCGATAGTGCTCTTTTCAAATATATTAAAACTATTGTAATTTGAAGAAATTTTTGAAAAAATCCATATAAATATTAGGATGGATCCAAGTCTATCAGTATTCACTTTTATAATAAAAATATTACTTCCCTATTAAACTTTTTTAGAAAAGTGGCTGTATCTCCGCAAATATTGATTTTATCGCAAAAATAAGCGAAATTCGAAAAAACTTAACTAAAGTATCGATAGTGCTCTTTTCAAATATATTAAAACTATTGTAATTTGAAGAAATTTTTGAAAAAATCCATATAAATATTAGGATGGATCCAAGTCTATCAGTATTCACTTTTATAATAAAAATATTACTTCCCTATTAAACTTTTTTAGAAAAGTGGCTGTATCTCCGCAAATATTGATTTTATCGCAAAAATAAGCGAAATTCGAAAAAACTTAACTAAAGTATCGATAGTGCTCTTTTCAAATATATTAAAACTATTGTAATTTGAAGAAATTTTTGAAAAAATCCATATAAATATTAGGATGGATCCAAGTCTATCAGTATTCACTTTTATAATAAAAATATTAGTTCCTTATTAAACTTTTTTAGAAAAGTGGCTGTATCTCCGCAAATATTGATTTTATCGCAAAAATAAGCGAAATTCGAAAAAACTTAACTAAAGTATCGATAGTGCTCTTTTCAAATATATTAAAACTATTGTAATTTGAAGAAATTTTTGAAAAAATCCATATAAATATTAGGATGGATCCCCTTTTTCAATATATGGGCTTCGTATTTCATATAGAGGTATTGCTCGATATTATGGTAAGGGTCCCCCCTTTTCAATATATGGTCTTCGTATTTAATATAGAGGTATTGCTCGATATTATTGTTAGGGTCCCCCCTTTTCAATATATGGTCTTCGTATTTCATATAGAGGTATTGCTCGATATTATGGTAAGGGTCCCCCCTTTTCAATATATGGTCTTCGTATTTCATATAGGGATATTGCTCGATATTATGGTAAGGGTCCCCCCTTTTCAATATATGGTCTTCGTATTTAATATAGAGGTATTGCTCGATATTATGGTAAGGGTCCCCCCTTTTCAATATATGGTCTTCGTATTTCATATAGGGGTATTGCTCGATATTATGGTAAGGGTCCCCCTTTTCAATATATGGTCTTCGTATTTAATATAGAGGTATTGCTCGATATTATGGTAAGGGTCCCCCCTTTTCAATGTATGGTCTTCGTATTTCATATAGGGGTATTGCTCGATATTATGGTAAGGGTCCCCCCTTTTCAATATATGGTCTTCGTATTTCATATAGAGGTATTGCTCGATATTATGGTAAGGGTCCCCCCTTTTCAATATATGGTCTTCGTATTTCATATAGAGGTATTGCTCGATATTATGGTAAGGGTCCCCCCTTTTCAATATATGGTCTTCGTATTTCATATAGGGGTATTGCTCGATATTATGGTAAGGGTCCCCCCTTTTCAATATATGGTCTTCGTATTTCATATAGAGGTATTGCCCGATATTATGGTAAGGGTCCCCCCTTTTCAATGTATGGTCTTCGTATTTCATATAGGGATATTGCTCGATATTATGGTAAGGGTCCCCCCTTTTCAATATATGGTCTTCGTATTTCATATAGAGGTATTGCCCGATATTATGGTAAGGGTCCCCCCTTTTCAATATATGGTCTTCGTATTTCATATAGGGGTATTGCTCGATATTATGGTAAGGGTCCCCACTTTTCAATATATGGTCTTCGTATTTCATATAGGAGTATTGCTCGATATTATGGTAAGGGTCCCCCCTTTTCAATATATGGTCTTCGTATTTCATATAGGGGTATTGCTCGATATTATGGTAAGGGTCCCCCCTTTTCAATATATGGTCTTCGTATTTCATATAGAGGTATTGCTCGATATTATGGTAAGGGTCCCCCCTTTTCAATATATGGTCTTCGTATTTCATATAGGGGTATTGCTCGATATTATGGTAAGGGTCCCCCCTTTTCAATATATGGTCTTCGTATTTCATATAGGGGTATTGCTCGATATTATGGTAAGGGTCCCCCCTTTTCAATATATGGTCTTCGTATTTCATATAGGGGTATTGCTCGATATTATGGTAAGGGTCCCCCCTTTTCAATATATGGTCTTCGTATTTCATATAGGGGTATTGCTCGATATTATGGTAAGGGTCCCCCCTTTTCAATATATGGTCTTCGTATTTCATATAGAGGTATTGCTCGATATTATGGTAAGGGTCCCCCCTTTTCAATATATGGTCTTCGTATTTCATATAGGGGTATTGCTCGATATTATGGTAAGGGTCCCCCCTTTTCAATATATGGTCTTCGTATTTCATATAGGGGTATTGCTCGATATTATGGTAAGGGTCCCCCCTTTTCAATATATGGTCTTCGTATTTCATATAGGGGTATTGCTCGATATTATGGTAAGGGTCCCCCCTTTTCAATATATGGTCTTCGTATTTCATATAGGGGTATTGCTCGATATTATGGTAAGGGTCCCCCCTTTTCAATATATGGTCTTCGTATTTCATATAGGGGTATTGCTCGATATTATGGTAAGGGTCCCCCCTTTTCAATATATGGTCTTCGTATTTCATATAGGGGTATTGCTCGATATTATGGTAAGGGTCCCCCCTTTTCAATATATGGTCTTCGTATTTCATATAGGGGTATTGCTCGATATTATGGTAAGGGTCCCCCCTTTTCAATATATGGTCTTCGTATTTCATATAGGGGTATTGCTCGATATTATGGTAAGGGTCCCCCCTTTTCAATATATGGTCTTCGTATTTCATATAGGGGTATTGCTCGATATTATGGTAAGGGTCCCCCCTTTTCAATATATGGTCTTCGTATTTCATATAGGGGTATTGCTCGATATTATGGTAAGGGTCCCCCCTTTTCAATATATGGTCTTCGTATTTCATATAGGGGTATTGCTCGATATTATGGTAAGGGTCCCCCCTTTTCAATATATGGTCTTCGTATTTCATATAGGGGTATTGCTCGATATTATGGTAAGGGTCCCCCCTTTTCAATATATGGTCTTCGTATTTCATATAGGGGTATTGCTCGATATTATGGTAAGGGTCCCCCCTTTTCAATATATGGTCTTCGTATTTCATATAGGGGTATTGCTCGATATTATGGTAAGGGTCCCCCCTTTTCAATATATGGTCTTCGTATTTCATATAGGGGTATTGCTCGATATTATGGTAAGGGTCCCCCCTTTTCAATATATGGTCTTCGTATTTCATATAGGGGTATTGCTCGATATTATGGTAAGGGTCCCCCCTTTTCAATATATGGTCTTCGTATTTCATATAGGGGTATTGCTCGATATTATGGTAAGGGTCCCCCCTTTTCAATATATGGTCTTCGTATTTCATATAGGGGTATTGCTCGATATTATGGTAAGGGTCCCCCCTTTTCAATATATGGTCTTCGTATTTCATATAGAGGTATTGCTCGATATTATGGTAAGGGTCCCCCCTTTTCAATATATGGTCTTCGTATTTCATATAGGGGTATTGCTCGATATTATGGTAAGGGTCCCCCCTTTTCAATATATGGTCTTCGTATTTCATATAGAGGTATTGCCCGATATTATGGTAAGGGTCCCCCCTTTTCAATGTATGGTCTTCGTATTTCATATAGGGATATTGCTCGATATTATGGTAAGGGTCCCCCCTTTTCAATATATGGTCTTCGTATTTCATATAGAGGTATTGCCCGATATTATGGTAAGGGTCCCCCCTTTTCAATGTATGGTCTTCGTATTTCATATAGGGATATTGCTCGATATTATGGTAAGGGTCCCCCCTTTTCAATATATGGTCTTCGTATTTCATATAGGGGTATTGCTCGATATTATGGTAAGGGTCCCCCCTTTTCAATATATGGTCTTCGTATTTCATATAGGGGTATTGCTCGATATTATGGTAAGGGTCCCCCCTTTTCAATATATGGTCTTCGTATTTCATATAGGGGTATTGCTCGATATTATGGTAAGGGTCCCCCCTTTTCAATATATGGTCTTCGTATTTCATATAGAGGTATTGCCCGATATTATGGTAAGGGTCCCCCCTTTTCAATATATGGTCTTCGTATTTCATATAGGGGTATTGCTCGATATTATGGTAAGGGTCCCCCCTTTTCAATATATGGTCTTCGTATTTCATATAGGGGTATTGCTCGATATTATGGTAAGGGTCCCCCCTTTTCAATATATGGTCTTCGTATTTCATATAGGGGTATTGCTCGATATTATGGTAAGGGTCCCCCCTTTTCAATATATGGTCTTCGTATTTCATATAGGGGTATTGCTCGATATTATGGTAAGGGTCCCCCCTTTTCAATATATGGTCTTCGTATTTCATATAGGGGTATTGCTCGATATTATGGTAAGGGTCCCCCCTTTTCAATATATGGTCTTCGTATTTCATATAGAGGTATTGCCCGATATTATGGTAAGGGTCCCCCCTTTTCAATGTATGGTCTTCGTATTTCATATAGGGATATTGCTCGATATTATGGTAAGGGTCCCCCCTTTTCAATATATGGTCTTCGTATTTCATATAGGGATATTGCTCGATATTATGGTAAGGGTCCCCCCTTTTCAATATATGGTCTTCGTATTTCATATAGAGGTATTGCCCGATATTATGGTAAGGGTCCCCCCTTTTCAATATATGGTCTTCGTATTTCATATAGGGGTATTGCTCGATATTATGGTAAGGGTCCCCCCTTTTCAATATATGGTCTTCGTATTTCATATAGGGATATTGCTCGATATTATGGTAAGGGTCCCCCCTTTTCAATATATGGTCTTCGTATTTCATATAGGGATATTGCTCGATATTATGGTAAGGGTCCCCCCTTTTCAATATATGGTCTTCGTATTTCATATAGAGGTATTGCCCGATATTATGGTAAGGGTCCCCCCTTTTCAATATATGGTCTTCGTATTTCATATATTGATATTGCTCGATATTATGGTAAGGGTCCCCCCTTTTCAATATATGGTCTTCGTATTTCATATAGGGGTATTGCTCGATATTATGGTAAGGGTCCCCCCTTTTCAATATATGGTCTTCGTATTTCATATAGAGGTATTGCCCGATATTATGGTAAGGGTCCCCCCTTTTCAATGTATGGTCTTCGTATTTCATATAGGGATATTGCTCGATATTATGGTAAGGGTCCCCCCTTTTCAATATATGGTCTTCGTATTTCATATAGGGATATTGCTCGATATTATGGTAAGGGTCCCCCCTTTTCAATATATGGTCTTCGTATTTCATATAGAGGTATTGCCCGATATTATGGTAAGGGTCCCCCCTTTTCAATATATGGTCTTCGTATTTCATATAGGGGTATTGCTCGATATTATGGTAAGGGTCCCCCCTTTTCAATATATGGTCTTCGTATTTCATATAGGGATATTGCTCGATATTATGGTAAGGGTCCCCCCTTTTCAATATATGGTCTTCGTATTTCATATAGAGGTATTGCCCGATATTATGGTAAGGGTCCCCCCTTTTCAATATATGGTCTTCGTATTTCATATAGGGGTATTGCTCGATATTATGGTAAGGGTCCCCCCTTTTCAATATATGGTCTTCGTATTTCATATAGGGATATTGCTCGATATTATGGTAAGGGTCCCCCCTTTTCAATATATGGTCTTCGTATTTCATATAGAGGTATTGCCCGATATTATGGTAAGGGTCCCCCCTTTTCAATATATGGTCTTCGTATTTCATATAGGGATATTGCTCGATATTATGGTAAGGGTCCCCCCTTTTCAATATATGGTCTTCGTATTTCATATAGGGGTATTGCTCGATATTATGGTAAGGGTCCCCCCTTTTCAATATATGGTCTTCGTATTTCATATAGAGGTATTGCCCGATATTATGGTAAGGGTCCCCCCTTTTCAATATATGGTCTTCGTATTTCATATAGGGGTATTGCTCGATATTATGGTAAGGGTCCCCCCTTTTCAATATATGGTCTTCGTATTTCATATAGGGGTATTGCTCGATATTATGGTAAGGGTCCCCCCTTTTCAATATATGGTCTTCGTATTTCATATAGGGGTATTGCTCGATATTATGGTAAGGGTCCCCCCTTTTCAATATATGGTCTTCGTATTTCATATAGGGGTATTGCTCGATATTATGGTAAGGGTCCCCCCTTTTCAATATATGGTCTTCGTATTTCATATAGGGGTATTGCTCGATATTATGGTAAGGGTCCCCCCTTTTCAATATATGGTCTTCGTATTTCATATAGGGGTATTGCTCGATATTATGGTAAGGGTCCCCCCTTTTCAATATATGGTCTTCGTATTTCATATAGGGGTATTGCTCGATATTATGGTAAGGGTCCCCCCTTTTCAATATATGGTCTTCGTATTTCATATAGAGGTATTGCCCGATATTATGGTAAGGGTCCCCCCTTTTCAATGTATGGTCTTCGTATTTCATATAGGGATATTGCTCGATATTATGGTAAGGGTCCCCCCTTTTCAATATATGGTCTTCGTATTTCATATAGGGATATTGCTCGATATTATGGTAAGGGTCCCCCCTTTTCAATATATGGTCTTCGTATTTCATATAGAGGTATTGCCCGATATTATGGTAAGGGTCCCCCTTTTTCAATATATGGTCTTCGTATTTCATATAGGGGTATTGCTCGATATTATGGTAAGGGTCCGCCCTTTTAAAAAATCCATATAAATATTAGGATGGATCCAAGTCTATCAGTATTCACTTTTATAATAAAAATATTAGTTCCCTATTAAACTTTTTTAGAAAAGTGGCTGTATCTCCGCAAATATTGATTTTATCGCAAAAATAAGCGAAATTCGAAAAAACTTAACTAAAGTATCGATAGTGCTCTTTTCAAATATATTAAAACTATTGTAATTTGAAGAAATTTTTGAAAAAATCCATATAAATATTAGGATGGATCCAAGTCTATCAGTATTCACTTTTATAATAAAAATATTACTTCCCTATTAAACTTTTTTAGAAAAGTGGCTGTATCTCCGCAAATATTGATTTTATCGCAAAAATAAGCGAAATTCGAAAAAACTTAACTAAAGTATCGATAGTGCTCTTTTCAAATATATTAAAACTATTGTAATTTGAAGAAATTTTTGAAAAAATCCATATAAATATTAGGATGGATCCAAGTCTATCAGTATTCACTTTTATAATAAAAATATTACTTCCCTATTAAACTTTTTTAGAAAAGTGGCTGTATCTCCGCAAATATTGATTTTATCGCAAAAATAAGCGAAATTCGAAAAAACTTAACTAAAGTATCGATAGTGCTCTTTTCAAATATATTAAAACTATTGTAATTTGAAGAAATTTTTGAAAAAATCCATATAAATATTAGGATGGATCCAAGTCTATCAGTATTCACTTTTATAATAAAAATATTACTTCCCTATTAAACTTTTTTAGAAAAGTGGCTGTATCTCCGCAAATATTGATTTTATCGCAAAAATAAGCGAAATTCGAAAAAACTTAACTAAAGTATCGATAGTGCTCTTTTCAAATATATTAAAACTATTGTAATATGAAGAAATTTTAAAAAAAAAATCCATATAAATATTAGGATGGATGCAAGTCTATCAGTATTCACTTTTATAATAAAAATATTAGTTCCCTATTAAACTTTTTTAGAAAAGTGGCTGTTTCTCCGCAAATATTGATTTTATCGCAAAAATAAGCGAAATTCGAAAAAACTTAACTAAAGTATCGATAGTGCTTTTTTCAAATATATTAAAACTATTGTAATATGAAGAAATTTTTGAAAAAATCCATATAAATATTAGGATGGATGCAAGTCTATCAGTATTCACTTTTATAATAAAAATATTAGTTCCCTATTAAACTTTTTTAGAAAAGTGGCTGTATCTCCGCAAATATTGATTTTATCGCAAAAATAAGCGAAATTCGAAAAAACTTAACTAAAGTATCGATAGTGCTCTTTTCAAATATATTAAAACTATTGTAATTTGAAGAAATTTTTGAAAAAATCCATATAAATATTAGGATGGATCCAAGTCTATCAGTATTCACTTTTATAATAAAAATATTACTTCCCTATTAAACTTTTTTAGAAAAGTGGCTGTATCTCCGCAAATATTGATTTTATCGCAAAAATAAGCGAAATTCGAAAAAACTTAACTAAAGTATCGATAGTGCTCTTTTCAAATATATTAAAACTATTGTAATTTGAAGAAATTTTTGAAAAAATCCATATAAATATTAGGATGGATCCAAGTCTATCAGTATTAACTTTTATAATAAAAATATTAGTTCCTTATTAAACTTTTTTAGAAAAGTGGCTGTATCTCCGCAAATATTGATTTTATCGCAAAAATAAGCGAAATTCGAAAAAACTTAACTAAAGTATCGATAGTGCTCTTTTCAAATATATTAAAACTATTGTAATTTGAAGAAATTTTTGAAAAAATCCATATAAATATTAGGATGGATGCAAGTCTATCAGTATTCACTTTTATAATAAAAATATTAGTTCCCTATTAAACTTTTTTAGAAAAGTGGCTGTATCTCCGCAAATATTGATTTTATCGCAAAAATAAGCGAAATTCGAAAAAACTTAACTAAAGTATCGATAGTGCTCTTTTCAAATATATTAAAACTATTGTAATTTGAAGAAATTTTTGAAAAAATCCATATAAATATTAGGATGGATCCAAGTCTATCAGTATTCACTTTTATAATAAAAATATTAGTTCCTTATTAAACTTTTTTAGAAAAGTGGCTGTATCTCCGCAAATATTGATTTTATCGCAAAAATAAGCGAAATTCGAAAAAACTTAACTAAAGTATCGATAGTGCTCTTTTCAAATATATTAAAACTATTGTAATTTGAAGAAATTTTTGAAAAAATCCATATAAATATTAGGATGGATCCAAGTCTATCAGTATTCACTTTTATAATAAAAATATTAGTTCCTTATTAAACTTTTTTAGAAAAGTGGCTGTATCTCCGCAAATATTGATTTTATCGCAAAAATAAGCGAAATTCGAAAAAACTTAACTAAAGTATCGATAGTGCTCTTTTCAAATATATTAAAACTATTGTAATTTGAAGAAATTTTTGAAAAAATCCATATAAATATTAGGATGGATCCAAGTCTATCAGTATTCACTTTTATAATAAAAATATTAGTTCCTTATTAAACTTTTTTAGAAAAGTGGCTGTATCTCCGCAAATATTGATTTTATCGCAAAAATAAGCGAAATTCGAAAAAACTTAACTAAAGTATCGATAGTGCTCTTTTCAAATATATTAAAACTATTGTAATTTGAAGAAATTTTTGAAAAAATCCATATAAATATTAGGATGGATCCAAGTCTATCAGTATTCACTTTTATAATAAAAATATTAGTTCCTTATTAAACTTTTTTAGAAAAGTGGCTGTATCTCCGCAAATATTGATTTTATCGCAAAAATAAGCGAAATTCGAAAAAACTTAACTAAAGTATCGATAGTGCTCTTTTCAAATATATTAAAACTATTGTAATTTGAAGAAATTTTTGAAAAAATCCATATAAATATTAGGATGGATCCAAGTCTATCAGTATTCACTTTTATAATAAAAATATTAGTTCCTTATTAAACTTTTTTAGAAAAGTGGCTGTATCTCCGCAAATATTGATTTTATCGCAAAAATAAGCGAAATTCGAAAAAACTTAACTAAAGTATCGATAGTGCTCTTTTCAAATATATTAAAACTATTGTAATTTGAAGAAATTTTTGAAAAAATCCATATAAATATTAGGATGGATCCAAGTCTATCAGTATTCACTTTTATAATAAAAATATTAGTTCCTTATTAAACTTTTTTAGAAAAGTGGCTGTATCTCCGCAAATATTGATTTTATCGCAAAAATAAGCGAAATTCGAAAAAACTTAACTAAAGTATCGATAGTGCTCTTTTCAAATATATTAAAACTATTGTAATTTGAAGAAATTTTTGAAAAAATCCATATAAATATTAGGATGGATCCAAGTCTATCAGTATTCACTTTTATAATAAAAATATTAGTTCCTTATTAAACTTTTTTAGAAAAGTGGCTGTATCTCCGCAAATATTGATTTTATCGCAAAAATAAGCGAAATTCGAAAAAACTTAACTAAAGTATCGATAGTGCTCTTTTCAAATATATTAAAACTATTGTAATTTGAAGAAATTTTTGAAAAAATCCATATAAATATTAGGATGGATCCAAGTCTATCAGTATTCACTTTTATAATAAAAATATTAGTTCCTTATTAAACTTTTTTAGAAAAGTGGCTGTATCTCCGCAAATATTGATTTTATCGCAAAAATAAGCGAAATTCGAAAAAACTTAACTAAAGTATCGATAGTGCTCTTTTCAAATATATTAAAACTATTGTAATTTGAAGAAATTTTTGAAAAAATCCATATAAATATTAGGATGGATCCAAGTCTATCAGTATTCACTTTTATAATAAAAATATTAGTTCCTTATTAAACTTTTTTAGAAAAGTGGCTGTATCTCCGCAAATATTGATTTTATCGCAAAAATAAGCGAAATTCGAAAAAACTTAACTAAAGTATCGATAGTGCTCTTTTCAAATATATTAAAACTATTGTAATTTGAAGAAATTTTTGAAAAAATCCATATAAATATTAGGATGGATCCAAGTCTATCAGTATTCACTTTTATAATAAAAATATTAGTTCCTTATTAAACTTTTTTAGAAAAGTGGCTGTATCTCCGCAAATATTGATTTTATCGCAAAAATAAGCGAAATTCGAAAAAACTTAACTAAAGTATCGATAGTGCTCTTTTCAAATATATTAAAACTATTGTAATTTGAAGAAATTTTTGAAAAAATCCATATAAATATTAGGATGGATCCAAGTCTATCAGTATTCACTTTTATAATAAAAATATTAGTTCCTTATTAAACTTTTTTAGAAAAGTGGCTGTATCTCCGCAAATATTGATTTTATCGCAAAAATAAGCGAAATTCGAAAAAACTTAACTAAAGTATCGATAGTGCTCTTTTCAAATATATTAAAACTATTGTAATTTGAAGAAATTTTTGAAAAAATCCATATAAATATTAGGATGGATGCAAGTCTATCAGTATTCACTTTTATAATAAAAATATTAGTTCCTTATTAAACTTTTTTAGAAAAGTGGCTGTATCTCCGCAAATATTGATTTTATCGCAAAAATAAGCGAAATTCGAAAAAACTTAACTAAAGTATCGATAGTGCTCTTTTCAAATATATTAAAACTATTGTAATTTGAAGAAATTTTTGAAAAAATCCATATAAATATTAGGATGGATGCAAGTCTATCAGTATTCACTTTTATAATAAAAATATTAGTTCCCTATTAAACTTTTTTAGAAAAGTGGCTGTATCTCCGCAAATATTGATTTTATCGCAAAAATAAGCGAAATTCGAAAAAACTTAACTAAAGTATCGATAGTGCTCTTTTCAAATATATTAAAACTATTGTAATTTGAAGAAATTTTTGAAAAAATCCATATAAATATTAGGATGGATGCAAGTCTATCAGTATTCACTTTTATAATAAAAATATTAGTTCCCTATTAAACTTTTTTAGAAAAGTGGCTGTATCTCCGCAAATATTGATTTTATCGCAAAAATAAGCGAAATTCGAAAAAACTTAACTAAAGTATCGATAGTGCTCTTTTCAAATATATTAAAACTATTGTAATTTGAAGAAATTTTTGAAAAAATCCATATAAATATTAGGATGGATGCAAGTCTATCAGTATTCACTTTTATAATAAAAATATTAGTTCCCTATTAAACTTTTTTAGAAAAGTGGCTGTATCTCCGCAAATATTGATTTTATCGCAAAAATAAGCGAAATTCGAAAAAACTTAACTAAAGTATCGATAGTGCTCTTTTCAAATATATTAAAACTATTGTAATTTGAAGAAATTTTTGAAAAAATCCATATAAATATTAGGATGGATGCAAGTCTATCAGTATTCACTTTTATAATAAAAATATTAGTTCCCTATTAAACTTTTTTAGAAAAGTGGCTGTATCTCCGCAAATATTGATTTTATCGCAAAAATAAGCGAAATTCGAAAAAACTTAACTAAAGTATCGATAGTGCTCTTTTCAAATATATTAAAACTATTGTAATTTGAAGAAATTTTTGAAAAAATCCATATAAATATTAGGATGGATGCAAGTCTATCAGTATTCACTTTTATAATAAAAATATTAGTTCCCTATTAAACTTTTTTAGAAAAGTGGCTGTATCTCCGCAAATATTGATTTTATCGCAAAAATAAGCGAAATTCGAAAAAACTTAACTAAAGTATCGATAGTGCTCTTTTCAAATATATTAAAACTATTGTAATTTGAAGAAATTTTTGAAAAAATCCATATAAATATTAGGATGGATGCAAGTCTATCAGTATTCACTTTTATAATAAAAATATTAGTTCCCTATTAAACTTTTTTAGAAAAGTGGCTGTATCTCCGCAAATATTGATTTTATCGCAAAAATAAGCGAAATTCGAAAAAACTTAACTAAAGTATCGATAGTGCTCTTTTCAAATATATTAAAACTATTGTAATTTGAAGAAATTTTTGAAAAAATCCATATAAATATTAGGATGGATGCAAGTCTATCAGTATTCACTTTTATAATAAAAATATTAGTTCCCTATTAAACTTTTTTAGAAAAGTGGCTGTATCTCCGCAAATATTGATTTTATCGCAAAAATAAGCGAAATTCGAAAAAACTTAACTAAAGTATCGATAGTGCTCTTTTCAAATATATTAAAACTATTGTAATTTGAAGAAATTTTTGAAAAAATCCATATAAATATTAGGATGGATGCAAGTCTATCAGTATTCACTTTTATAATAAAAATATTAGTTCCCTATTAAACTTTTTTAGAAAAGTGGCTGTATCTCCGCAAATATTGATTTTATCGCAAAAATAAGCGAAATTCGAAAAAACTTAACTAAAGTATCGATAGTGCTCTTTTCAAATATATTAAAACTATTGTAATTTGAAGAAATTTTTGAAAAAATCCATATAAATATTAGGATGGATGCAAGTCTATCAGTATTCACTTTTATAATAAAAATATTAGTTCCCTATTAAACTTTTTTAGAAAAGTGGCTGTATCTCCGCAAATATTGATTTTATCGCAAAAATAAGCGAAATTCGAAAAAACTTAACTAAAGTATCGATAGTGCTCTTTTCAAATATATTAAAACTATTGTAATTTGAAGAAATTTTTGAAAAAATCCATATAAATATTAGGATGGATGCAAGTCTATCAGTATTCACTTTTATAATAAAAATATTAGTTCCCTATTAAACTTTTTTAGAAAAGTGGCTGTATCTCCGCAAATATTGATTTTATCGCAAAAATAAGCGAAATTCGAAAAAACTTAACTAAAGTATCGATAGTGCTCTTTTCAAATATATTAAAACTATTGTAATTTGAAGAAATTTTTGAAAAAATCCATATAAATATTAGGATGGATGCAAGTCTATCAGTATTCACTTTTATAATAAAAATATTAGTTCCTTATTAAACTTTTTTAGAAAAGTGGCTGTATCTCCGCAAATATTGATTTTATCGCAAAAATAAGCGAAATTCGAAAAAACTTAACTAAAGTATCGATAGTGCTCTTTTCAAATATATTAAAACTATTGTAATTTGAAGAAATTTTTGAAAAAATCCATATAAATATTAGGATGGATCCAAGTCTATCAGTATTCACTTTTATAATAAAAATATTAGTTCCTTATTAAACTTTTTTAGAAAAGTGGCTGTATCTCCGCAAATATTGATTTTATCGCAAAAATAAGCGAAATTCGAAAAAACTTAACTAAAGTATCGATAGTGCTCTTTTCAAATATATTAAAACTATTGTAATTTGAAGAAATTTTTGAAAAAATCCATATAAATATTAGGATGGATCCAAGTCTATCAGTATTCACTTTTATAATAAAAATATTAGTTCCTTATTAAACTTTTTTAGAAAAGTGGCTGTATCTCCGCAAATATTGATTTTATCGCAAAAATAAGCGAAATTCGAAAAAACTTAACTAAAGTATCGATAGTGCTCTTTTCAAATATATTAAAACTATTGTAATTTGAAGAAATTTTTGAAAAAATCCATATAAATATTAGGATGGATCCAAGTCTATCAGTATTCACTTTTATAATAAAAATATTAGTTCCTTATTAAACTTTTTTAGAAAAGTGGCTGTATCTCCGCAAATATTGATTTTATCGCAAAAATAAGCGAAATTCGAAAAAACTTAACTAAAGTATCGATAGTGCTCTTTTCAAATATATTAAAACTATTGTAATTTGAAGAAATTTTTGAAAAAATCCATATAAATATTAGGATGGATCCAAGTCTATCAGTATTCACTTTTATAATAAAAATATTAGTTCCTTATTAAACTTTTTTAGAATAGTGGCTGTATCTCCGCAAATATTGATTTTATCGCAAAAATAAGCGAAATTCGAAAAAACTTAACTAAAGTATCGATAGTGCTCTTTTCAAATATATTAAAACTATTGTAATTTGAAGAAATTTTTGAAAAAATCCATATAAATATTAGGATGGATCCAAGTCTATCAGTATTCACTTTTATAATAAAAATATTAGTTCCTTATTAAACTTTTTTAGAAAAGTGGCTGTATCTCCGCAAATATTGATTTTATCGCAAAAATAAGCGAAATTCGAAAAAACTTAACTAAAGTATCGATAGTGCTCTTTTCAAATATATTAAAACTATTGTAATTTGAAGAAATTTTTGAAAAAATCCATATAAATATTAGGATGGATCCAAGTCTATCAGTATTCACTTTTATAATAAAAATATTAGTTCCTTATTAAACTTTTTTAGAAAAGTGGCTGTATCTCCGCAAATATTGATTTTATCGCAAAAATAAGCGAAATTCGAAAAAACTTAACTAAAGTATCGATAGTGCTCTTTTCAAATATATTAAAACTATTGTAATTTGAAGAAATTTTTGAAAAAATCCATATAAATATTAGGATGGATCCAAGTCTATCAGTATTCACTTTTATAATAAAAATATTAGTTCCTTATTAAACTTTTTTAGAAAAGTGGCTGTATCTCCGCAAATATTGATTTTATCGCAAAAATAAGCGAAATTCGAAAAAACTTAACTAAAGTATCGATAGTGCTCTTTTCAAATATATTAAAACTATTGTAATTTGAAGAAATTTTTGAAAAAATCCATATAAATATTAGGATGGATGCAAGTCTATCAGTATTCACTTTTATAATAAAAATATTAGTTCCCTATTAAACTTTTTTAGAAAAGTGGCTGTATCTCCGCAAATATTGATTTTATCGCAAAAATAAGCGAAATTCGAAAAAACTTAACTAAAGTATCGATAGTGCTCTTTTCAAATATATTAAAACTATTGTAATATGAAAAAATTTTTGAAAAAATCCATATAAATATTAGGATGGATGCAAGTCTATCAGTATTCACTTTTATAATAAAAATATTAGTTCCTTATTAAACTTTTTTAGAAAAGTGGCTGTATCTCCGCAAATATTGATTTTATCGCAAAAATAAGCGAAATTCGAAAAAACTTAACTAAAGTATCGATAGTGCTCTTTTCAAATATATTAAAACTATTGTAATTTGAAGAAATTTTTGAAAAAATCCATATAAATATTAGGATGGATCCAAGTCTATCAGTATTCACTTTTATAATAAAAATATTACTTCCCTATTAAACTTTTTTAGAAAAGTGGCTGTATCTCCGCAAATATTGATTTTATCGCAAAAATAAGCGAAATTCGAAAAAACTTAACTAAAGTATCGATAGTGCTCTTTTCAAATATATTAAAACTATTGTAATTTGAAGAAATTTTTGAAAAAATCCATATAAATATTAGGATGGATGCAAGTCTATCAGTATTCACTTTTATAATAAAAATATTACTTCCCTATTAAACTTTTTTAGAAAAGTGGCTGTATCTCCGCAAATATTGATTTTATCGCAAAAATAAGCGAAATTCGAAAAAACTTAACTAAAGTATCGATAGTGCTCTTTTCAAATATATTAAAACTATTGTAATTTGAAGAAATTTTTGAAAAAATCCATATAAATATTAGGATGGATGCAAGTCTATCAGTATTCACTTTTATAATAAAAATATTACTTCCCTATTAAACTTTTTTAGAAAAGTGGCTGTATCTCCGCAAATATTGATTTTATCGCAAAAATAAGCGAAATTCGAAAAAACTTAACTAAAGTATCGATAGTGCTCTTTTCAAATATATTAAAACTATTGTAATTTGAAGAAATTTTTGAAAAAATCCATATAAATATTAGGATGGATGCAAGTCTATCAGTATTCACTTTTATAATAAAAATATTACTTCCCTATTAAACTTTTTTAGAAAAGTGGCTGTATCTCCGCAAATATTGATTTTATCGCAAAAATAAGCGAAATTCGAAAAAACTTAACTAAAGTATCGATAGTGCTCTTTTCAAATATATTAAAACTATTGTAATTTGAAGAAATTTTTGAAAAAATCCATATAAATATTAGGATGGATGCAAGTCTATCAGTATTCACTTTTATAATAAAAATATTACTTCCCTATTAAACTTTTTTAGAAAAGTGGCTGTATCTCCGCAAATATTGATTTTATCGCAAAAATAAGCGAAATTCGAAAAAACTTAACTAAAGTATCGATAGTGCTCTTTTCAAATATATTAAAACTATTGTAATTTGAAGAAATTTTTGAAAAAATCCATATAAATATTAGGATGGATGCAAGTCTATCAGTATTCACTTTTATAATAAAAATATTACTTCCCTATTAAACTTTTTTAGAAAAGTGGCTGTATCTCCGCAAATATTGATTTTATCGCAAAAATAAGCGAAATTCGAAAAAACTTAACTAAAGTATCGATAGTGCTCTTTTCAAATATATTAAAACTATTGTAATTTGAAGAAATTTTTGAAAAAATCCATATAAATATTAGGATGGATGCAAGTCTATCAGTATTCACTTTTATAATAAAAATATTACTTCCCTATTAAACTTTTTTAGAAAAGTGGCTGTATCTCCGCAAATATTGATTTTATCGCAAAAATAAGCGAAATTCGAAAAAACTTAACTAAAGTATCGATAGTGCTCTTTTCAAATATATTAAAACTATTGTAATTTGAAGAAATTTTTGAAAAAATCCATATAAATATTAGGATGGATGCAAGTCTATCAGTATTCACTTTTATAATAAAAATATTACTTCCCTATTAAACTTTTTTAGAAAAGTGGCTGTATCTCCGCAAATATTGATTTTATCGCAAAAATAAGCGAAATTCGAAAAAACTTAACTAAAGTATCGATAGTGCTCTTTTCAAATATATTAAAACTATTGTAATTTGAAGAAATTTTTGAAAAAATCCATATAAATATTAGGATGGATGCAAGTCTATCAGTATTCACTTTTATAATAAAAATATTACTTCCCTATTAAACTTTTTTAGAAAAGTGGCTGTATCTCCGCAAATATTGATTTTATCGCAAAAATAAGCGAAATTCGAAAAAACTTAACTAAAGTATCGATAGTGCTCTTTTCAAATATATTAAAACTATTGTAATTTGAAGAAATTTTTGAAAAAATCCATATAAATATTAGGATGGATGCAAGTCTATCAGTATTCACTTTTATAATAAAAATATTACTTCCCTATTAAACTTTTTTAGAAAAGTGGCTGTATCTCCGCAAATATTGATTTTATCGCAAAAATAAGCGAAATTCGAAAAAACTTAACTAAAGTATCGATAGTGCTCTTTTCAAATATATTAAAACTATTGTAATTTGAAGAAATTTTTGAAAAAATCCATATAAATATTAGGATGGATGCAAGTCTATCAGTATTCACTTTTATAATAAAAATATTACTTCCCTATTAAACTTTTTTAGAAAAGTGGCTGTATCTCCGCAAATATTGATTTTATCGCAAAAATAAGCGAAATTCGAAAAAACTTAACTAAAGTATCGATAGTGCTCTTTTCAAATATATTAAAACTATTGTAATATGAAGAAATTTTTGAAAAAATCCATATAAATATTAGGATGGATCCAAGTCTATCAGTATTCACTTTTATAATAAAAATATTAGTTCCCTATTAAACTTTTTTAGAAAAGTGGCTGTATCTCCGCAAATATTGATTTTATCGCAAAAATAAGCGAAATTCGAAAAAACTTAACTAAAGTATCGATAGTGCTCTTTTCAAATATATTAAAACTATTGTAATATGAAGAAATTTTTGAAAAAATCCATATAAATATTAGGATGGATCCAAGTCTATCAGTATTCACTTTTATAATAAAAATATTAGTTCCCTATTAAACTTTTTTAGAAAAGTGGCTGTATCTCCGCAAATATTGATTTTATCGCAAAAATAAGCGAAATTCGAAAAAACTTAACTAAAGTATCGATAGTGCTCTTTTCAAATATATTAAAACTATTGTAATATGAAGAAATTTTTTAAAACATCCATATAAATATTAGGATGGATCCAAGTCTATCAGTATTCACTTTTATAATAAAAATATTAGTTCCCTATTAAACTTTTTTAGAAAAGTGGCTGTATCTCCGCAAATATTGATTTTATCGCAAAAATAAGCGAAATTCGAAAAAACTTAACTAAAGTATCGATAGTGCTCTTTTCAAATATATTAAAACTATTGTAATATGAAGAAATTTTTTAAAACATCCATATAAATATTAGGATGGATCCAAGTCTATCAGTATTCACTTTTATAATAAAAATATTAGTTCCCTATTAAACTTTTTTAGAAAAGTGGCTGTATCTCCGCAAATATTGATTTTATCGCAAAAATAAGCGAAATTCGAAAAAACTTAACTAAAGTATCGATAGTGCTCTTTTCAAATATATTAAAACTATTGTAATATGAAGAAATTTTTTAAAACATCCATATAAATATTAGGATGGATCCAAGTCTATCAGTATTCACTTTTATAATAAAAATATTAGTTCCCTATTAAACTTTTTTAGAAAAGTGGCTGTATCTCCGCAAATATTGATTTTATCGCAAAAATAAGCGAAATTCGAAAAAACTTAACTAAAGTATCGATAGTGCTCTTTTCAAATATATTAAAACTATTGTAATATGAAGAAATTTTTTAAAACATCCATATAAATATTAGGATGGATCCAAGTCTATCAGTATTCACTTTTATAATAAAAATATTAGTTCCCTATTAAACTTTTTTAGAAAAGTGGCTGTATCTCCGCAAATATTGATTTTATCGCAAAAATAAGCGAAATTCGAAAAAACTTAACTAAAGTATCGATAGTGCTCTTTTCAAATATATTAAAACTATTGTAATTTGAAGAAATTTTTGAAAAAATCCATATAAATATTAGGATGGATCCAAGTCTATCTGTATTCACTTTTATAATAAAAATATTAGTTCCCTATTAAACTTTTTTAGAAAAGTGGCTGTATCTCCGCAAATATTGATTTTATCGCAAAAATAAGCGAAATTCGAAAAAACTTAACTAAAGTATCGATAGTGCTCTTTTCAAATATATTAAAACTATTGTAATTTGAAGAAATTTTTGAAAAAATCCATATAAATATTAGGATGGATCCAAGTCTATCAGTATTCACTTTTATAATAAAAATATTAGTTCCCTATTAAACTTTTTTAGAAAAGTGGCTGTATCTCCGCAAATATTGATTTTATCGCAAAAATAAGCGAAATTCGAAAAAACTTAACTAAAGTATCGATAGTGCTCTTTTCAAATATATTAAAACTATTGTAATTTGAAGAAATTTTTGAAAAAATCCATATAAATATTAGGATGGATCCAAGTCTATCAGTATTCACTTTTATAATAAAAATATTAGTTCCCTATTAAACTTTTTTAGAAAAGTGGCTGTATCTCCGCAAATATTGATTTTATCGCAAAAATAAGCGAAATTCGAAAAAACTTAACTAAAGTATCGATAGTGCTCTTTTCAAATATATTAAAACTATTGTAATATGAAGAAATTTTTGAAAAAATCCATATAAATATTAGGATGGATCCAAGTCTATCAGTATTCATATTAATAATACGAATATTATTTCCATATTAAACTTTTTTAAAAAAGGCAGGACCATTATGCCTTTTTAAATAGGGTCTTCTTATTTGTCATATGGGTATTGCTCCATATTATGATATAGATTCGTATTTATGATAAGGGTAATTAAAGAGGGTTGTTCCATAAATAAATGCATAGCAGCTATTGCAGGCTGCTTTTTGTATTGCTGGCACAGAAAAGAATTGCCTGCTACTTATGTAGTGCAATGAATCCATATTGTCTGAGTGTTCAACAAGAATTTTTATTAACTTTCTTAAACTGTTTTTCTTTAATGAATGCGTTTATTTTAAATTTTTATGGCACTTCATAGAATATTTTTTTAGAAATATATTATTTTATTTTCCAATATAATTATTACCAACTTTTTAGTTTTAAATGCATTTGCAGTGTAAAATATAAATTTGTTAGGCTTAACAGAGCCCTGCTACTTAATTAACAGAGGTATGTTAATATTGCAGGTTTGAGTCTGGGGTTAAAAATTTTAAAATTTATCTTTACATCCATAAATGATTGTTAGAAATTTGCTCATGCAACTTGTCAACCAGGATTTCAGTAAGTCGATTTCTGTGCATATTTTATGAAAACATAAATATCTATCAGAATTTATTACCGGCCTTTTTATTCTATACTGAAAAAAAATTGTGTTAATATCAGAAATGTTGTAAAATTTTCACTTTAAAATGAATATAACAAAATCACGACTAACACAGACAAGGACTAAACTTTATTATGAACGAACAAAGCGGCAACACTGCACGGAATTAACAAGTGGTCGAAAAATTTCTAATACACCAAACACGACACAGAGATTTACACATTTAAATGAACACAATGACAAATAAATAGATGAAAGAATGAGAAAATGGCCGAATGTTTGTTCGGATGGACCGGAAAAAAGAGTGAATACATTTTGAACAAAATAAATGGCACGACATAAATGAAATTGTGTTCAGCTAAAGTTAAACAAATTTTTTTTTTGGTTACTCAAGTATATCAAAATCATCTTAAAACAATTCAGCTAAATTTCTCGACCAACATTAATTAAGGGATAATAATATTAGTTTCATCACGATGCCGATAGGAAGATGAGCCGCACAATCGCACACACATCGAGTAAAAAAAGTTTTCGTATTCAGGAAAAAATAGAAAAACTAACAAAGTTTCATTAGGAGAACATCTAGTGGATGGAAACAAAATCTAACACATAAAAACTCATTGACACAAACGTTAGATGTCAATTTGTTGCAGAAGTTCGATTTGTGAAAATTCTTTCTTTTCAGCTTTTCCGCTGATAACTTGTCCAATATGTCTAAATTATTAATGGCATTTATATTCTTGAAAGAGTTGTTGCGACTGCACACAACATTTTTTACCTCAACTGGAGGAATTGGAATCGTACGAGTAGCGCACGTACCACCACCGAAATTCTGTAACAGGCATTTCCGGATCGCCTAATATCTTGGCCACAACATCGGCCTTCTAGAAACATGTTTCAGCCAATAATAACCATCAACAGCTCTCAGACTCTTGCAGTCCTGCAAGCAAATATCTGTCTACCAAAACCGAAAGCCATTGTCGAAAGTTCTGGCAAGTTTGGTTTGGGGACAGTGACACAAATCGCACCAGTAAGACTATTGCTGGTGCACTTGCACTTGCCTGGTGTTATTTCTGCTACTAAATGAAAAAGAATTGTAACATCTAATAGTTCATTAAAGAAATCTTACAATCGCCGAAAATCAGGTGACAACTTTTGCGCCATCTGGTGTATAGTAAAAGCAGCAGGGCTCATCTAAGCCGCATATTAACAAAGTCTTTGGCACATTTTCTAATTACTTAAAACATTTTCGTGATCATCCTCTTCCCATTTTTTACGGAACAGAGCACTTTTTGATTGGGGGCATCCCCTGTCCATTAATACAAAAAAACGACTGTTTACCAACTTTTTTCTCACACTGTTTGAAACACTAAAATGATTTCTTACGTCAGTCATACATTTTATAGCTGTTATGTGATATGAAGTTGAATGAATGAATGAATGGGGGTGTAAAACTGAGAATACAAAAGTTAAATTACTTACCAACATTAAGTTGTACGTGTGTGGGAAATACGCGGTCATATAGTGACATTTGTTCAAATGACATCGTTAGACTTACTTTGTCGTTTGTGAAAATTTTAATTTTTTTCGTTTTGTTTTCATGTACGAAAGTTTTTCGAAGTTTGAATGTAAATGTTTGTGTTGAGTCCTGTGGTTAGATGTGAGAGGAGGCTGCTGTGGAAGTAGCGGATGCAAGTCATCTATTTTTTTTTTTTTTTGAAAGGGGGGGGGGGGTACAAGGCAGTTCTCGATGAAGATAAATTTGGTGGGCAAAACAGGCCAGTTGCAGTTCTAAACAAACAACATGAGGGCTCTACTGGCAGTCATTCATACCGAAGTCATTCGACAGACCAGCAGTTAAACTGCAAAAAATATCATGTATTTTCCTTAATATTTATAACTACTGCTCGAAATTATGGCCAGTCCATGTCACAACAATTTAATGATAACGAATAAAAATTACTAATAAAATACTACATTTGGCCAAATTGTTATATTCTTTTCTCTTACCTGAGACTGTCTCACTGACGGCTTAAATGATGGCACACAAACATAAATGGCATAACATTTTTAGTAGAGTTATTAAGTAGTTGTTGTTGCATCCCATTAAAATATATCTTTGCCAGCTCATGTCTGTGTATGTGGCTGCTACACACACACACATACATATTTCTCATTGTGTATGCGAATTGTCTGCAGAAAAGAAGTTTTTTTTTTTTTTTTTTTTTTTTTTTGTAGTATCGTGTCGTGTGTTGAGCTTTCATTAAGCGGAAGCGGAAATGACAGAAAATTAGTTTATGGTTTCAAAAATGACAATACCCTTACGTGGTGGAGTACAAACTTAATCGTCTCATGCAAAGTTCGTGAAGCATAAATTTATGACAAGTACATGTTTCGTCATAAAAAGCGGAAATGTACAGACTTAAGCGAAACGACTTTGTGAGCTTTTCATTTCGTAAACTATTTAGATTGTTTTTCTTTTTTCTACTTACACACACACACACACACACACGTATATATATATATAGATATATACGTGCATTGTTTCAAAGCCCAACCAAATTTCCACCAAATACAAGACCATATAGTAGAAGTTTTGCTCTCGTTGATCTCGTTTTTCAGCTGGATGGCAAAACTTTGCAAATTGAATAAATTTATGCTTTTGAGAGCATAAAAATATGCAAATATTTCACTTACACAAAAACACTTATTCATTCATTAATTTTTTTATATTGTATAATTTTTTCTGTCCATCAATTTGACAAAGATGTTGTCCTGATATATATATATATATATGTATATGTATAAGTATAAGTAAAATACAAAGCGAATGGCGTTTTAAATTATATTTAATAAAATAACATATGATGAGTTTTAACACGACAATATGCCCCGCTTACACATAATAGAAGATATTACATTTAAGCAGCGCACAAATGAACAATCCCTTTAGGCAAGGAATTGCTGCACTGTCACCTTCATGCATCAGCCATACTCTTGCTTTCCCTCGTTCTCTCTCTCTCTCACACACTCTCACTCTCTCCCACAACATTTAAAGTCACCTCATAATGCATCAAACAAAATCACAGTCGTACACTTTCACATTTCGCCTCCTGCTCCTTATTTTGTTACAGATTATGGTTTTTGTTATTTCACAAAAGCATTGCCATTCTCTCTGCCACCAACAGGGAAAATATACAAACGAAGACACACACATACACACACACGCCCCCACTTGTGCACACAGCATTGCGGCATGAAATGAAAACGAATGCATCCTTTGGGTTAAACGCACACAAAAGCAAAAGATGTCAGAGCAAAAAATAACCAGGGATATAAATTCAATTTCCGACACTCTCTAAGTGGCGGGCAAATGTAATAACATTTTCATTTAACCTGCGATGCATTAAAATATACAATATTTTATGCCCTAAAACTGTGCATTGGCAGTTGGGCCATTGCCGGTTCGCGATTTAGCGCTGGCGTTGCTTAAACACATACATTCATTCATATTAATATTTATGGGTTTGTTTAAACTTTTTTTTTTTTAATAAAGTTTTATAAAATTTTAAAGTGTAGAAATTTGCAATTTTTAATGATGGCTTTTTTTTTTGTTGTGAAAAAAAAACGGTTTAGATGTAATTGGGCAACATTTTTAAATGGTGACCTTTTTTTAGATTTTTGTTAAAAAAAAGAAGTGGTCACAAACATAATTAACACTTTTCACACAACTTATAAATACTGGCCATTCAAACCGGTTTTAACCCGATGGCATAAATTAGTTAAATAATTTACAAGAAAAGTAGGAAATCCGGGAGGAGAGTGGGCCGGCCGTATGCTGCCCTGAGTTTGATATTAAGAGCCAAATATGTTTTATATTTAAATTTTTCAGGCAGCATCTTTGGCAACGAAGGCGTTTTATATTTACAGTGTTGCCTACTTGTTTTACAAAAAAAAAGTACATAAAACATATAAACGGGCAGAGGACAGAATAAATCTTACATTTTTGTTGCATAAGTTAAATGAAAATGTTGCCCTATACGACAAAATTTTTAAGTCCCTCATGATGCCAGATTCAGTCGTTAAGCCCAGCTTGATGTAATGCCTTAAAGAAGAATAAACCAACCAGCGGCTTGAAATTAAAAAGAGTGCAATGCGCCAAGATGACTTTATTGCGGCAAATTTGTTTTGTAATCTCTCACAGTCTTATAAGATTTTATAGCCAACATTAAATACCTTATTTTCTTACTGGCAGCTGGCCGTTCGGCCATTCGAAATTTAAAGACTATTTTCCTTTAAAGATTTGATATGATTTCTACATGCAAGAAAAACCTTATAAAAGCTTTACAATAAATTGATTTTTATCGGGGAATCACTTTGAAATCGGGCTTAAAAATTAAAAAAAAGTTATTATTTAGTGCAAACATTTTTAGTATTTGTTCCACTGTGAACATAAGATTGCTGCTAGTTTAGCGATCTTTGCAGGAGGAGTAACAGATTGTTGAAAACTTTCTTGCCTTTTTCTAGCATAAGATCGAAATTTATAGACAGTCCGATACTGAACGTATCGTATTATAATGGGAATGACCTCCTTTATTAGAAGATCTGGTTGAGACCGCACGAGTGGAGTACAACAACATCAGTTCTCCCTCTGAAGAGTTTCCGTTGGCAAAGCGAGTGACACAAGTTAGTTTTTTTTTCAAAAATAGATCAGGTAACTGTTATTGTGCAACTAGAATGGAGCCTGAAGGACTGAAATGGACTGGCAGCCTACACAAGCTAAATTAACCCTTGGACATACACATGGGTCTGGCCAGACTTTTTTAAATAAGATGATTTTATTTGGTTTTTTAATGTCTATTTACATGCAAAATTGATGCTCGTTTTCGTTATTACATTGATATTAACACAAGGTCGGGCCAAGCCTCATATATCATGTATAACGCAGGGTTAACGCTCCTTATTCAATATATGTCTGCTGGCTTATGGGAGTTTGTCACAAACAAAATCGGAAATCTTGTATTTGGCACAGCTGTCGACGCCACTTGTTCCCTGTTTATGTCAAAATCCTTTAGCTTTTTATTATCACATTTCAGTTTTGCAATTAAACGATTTTGACAAATTCAATTTAATGAAAATAAGCCAAAAGTTTAAAATTAACAAAAGAAAATCCCTCTAATTTATGGCAAAACAAACCCAACGAATTCAAAATTTATTATTCGAGCGTTAAATTATTTTGTTCTTGAGTTGAAAGAAATAAGTTTCGAAAGAACTAATTTCAATGCCATGCCGGCTAATTGCCGCTTACAACATAATTTACTCGTTTGCCAGCAACTTTAAAGACAAATAAATTTTAAAGTAGAAAACTTTTATTTCAAACCCACACCTTCGGAGCCGAGAATTTCCTTAAGAGAAATTCTTATCATTTAGCAGCAGTAATAAAAAACAAAAGCCAAGGTTGGTGTCCTTTTTTTACTTATGCCAGCCCATAATAATACAAAAACAAACAAAAAACACAACGTGCAAAAAAGTCAACACATACAAACACTTACTATTTCATATGAACACTTTAACATGGCATAATGAGAGTCAGGTGTAAGCCAACAAACAGATTGGCAAAGACTTTTGTTTGAGCTTCAAAATTTTTAATAAAATTGCATTTTTAAAGGACTATTTATTTAAAGAACTTTAAGTATTTAATGGACAATGTTGTGGGACAGGCGATAACTCTGCGTTTAAACGTTCACTAACCAGTGAATTGTTCATGGTCCACGAAAATTATTTGCTATATTTGTAACTATCAAACCAAACCAAAGTAATACATTTTTTATGGAGGAAAAAGTAGGAAACTCTGTCACTTTTAAATGTTCTACAATCATTTCGTATTGAAGATGTCTTTACACGATAATACAAGTATTAAGATTTGTTAATTAGAGGGAAGTACAGGCGCGGAAGTGTTCAGCGGATGGGAATTGATTATTTTAGAAAACTATGCAGTTTCATTACGCCAGAGTTGTATTTTAAATAACTACAAAAAACAGTTTCAACTTATTAAGTTTTTATGTAATTTTTTTTTTTTTTTAGTTATTGTAGATCTTTAACCATCAGCTTTTATTATTTGATCAGCTGTTTAATAGTTTTACTTTGGTTCTATTTAATCCAATGTTGTGAATTAAAAAAATGCGCAATAGATCTTGTTTTCTTTTTTCTTAAACGCGTAGAGAATTTCTTAATATTTTGACTCTACAAAATGTTATTATTTTATATTATCGTCTAAACTCACCTTAACGCAGATCAAGAATTGTTAGTGCTGCTGCTTTATACATCAGTACTTTAATTGAAAGTCCTAGAAAATTTCATTCTGAATGTGCGAATTTGATTTCTTTTAATCATGATTATTAAGTCCAAAACTGTTTCTGCGCTATAAATAAAATATATTTTATCGGCATTAAAGATTTATTTAACTTATTTTGTATAGAAATTGGTCAAATAAACTCGTAATAAGCATAAAATAGTTTTTTATAGATAAACCTCTCATATTGTTATATCAATGAAGGCAAAATATACAAATCGGAACTTTGTTGACAGTTTGACAGCTGGCAGGTTGGCTGTCATTTATTTTCTAGACAAGTATTTTGCCAATCAAACCTGTAATCATTTATCTGGTGCAGACTTATTCAGCACTTTATGATTTTTTTTTTTATTTTGAAACCCATTTACCTCTTTGTGTGAGTTTTTGTAAGAACTTGTTGTCTTGTTGCATTGAAATATGTGATTTAAAATTTGTATGTATTGTATTAAATTTCTTTAAAGTTTTTTAAAAATAGTTTTTGTTAATTAATAACTCAACTTGGCCTACGAAAATCTTCTAATAAATAAACCAAAAAACAAAAGTTTTTGCGAAAGAGACCATCACGTATTTCCTTATGTTTGCTGGGTCACATTTCACAATTACATGCATCATGTAAAATCTTCCGATATACTTGTAAAACTACAACTATGAGTTTTATGCTGTTGCTGCGGCCGCTGCCGCTCTCATGGTTAATGTGCGCCAAGAAAAACGAAATACAACAAAAAATATTTAAATAGGAAACAGGAAACTCATTATATGATGAACGATACCAGAAGTGGTCTTTAATTACAGAGGCTGTAATTTATTAAGAACTAAGAAAAGTCAAGGTGTGCACGAGTATATGAGCCAACAAGTACTACTCCTTTCGTTTCAACAGCCCGTACAAAATGTTTAAGGAATTTTATATTCCTACAACGCCAACAGACTTGGAGAAAAGACATGCTAAAAAGCCAACAAAATTTAAAACAAGAAAAAAATAACGAAGGGGGGGAAAACAGAAAATATTGTAATTAGAGACCAGAAAGTAAAACATACTTAAAGGACGTTTGCTGCTGGCGTATTGTTGAGCATAAATCCTTTAAGAGCTAAAGGATTTAATGCTGAGAAATAAAATGAAACTCCGGCTTACATATTGTTAATTGAGAAATACAATTAACTTAATGATAATTTGATTTTTTCAACTTTTATTTCTCCCCCACCTTCTTTTTCAAGCATAAAGCAACCAAAGTCCTGGTATCATTTTAGTTAAATTGGATGGTCGACAAGGACTACTTTTTATCTTCCTATTTTCGGCTAAAAGTAATTGAGTTAATTAAATTCTATCGTTCTGCATTGATGTTTATTTGTAGTAGAAAGGAAAAAGTTTATGTGCTGTAAATTTTTGTGGCTCAATAGTCTTCAAAAGTTGCAGGAAATTAATTTCCTCAAAAAAATAATTGTTATTTTTATTACTTCTTGTGACTTGATGATTTCTATATGTGTGAGACATGGCATGTTGCAGCTTTATAAGTTTATTTATTGTAGTTTAAAAACAGTTTTACAACTCTGTTTTACGAGCATTTATTTTTTTTTTTTTTTTGCTGCGAAAGAAGGATATTTTTATCTTTGTCTATTTGAAAGTTGACAAAATATATTTATTTAACTGTCTAAAAAAAGAAGTTTTTTACATGGACTTTATCAGAGAGCTTTCTTTAAAAATACTTTTTTAAAAGGTACTTTTCTAAAAGGTACTTTTTTCAAGAGCTACTCTTTGTAAAGGTACTTTTTTAAAACGTAGTTTTTTAAAAGCTTTTTTTTTAAAAAGTTCCTTTTTAAAAGGTATAAGTACTTTTTTAAAATGTACTTTTTCAAAAGATACTTTTTTAAAAGGTACTTTCTTAAAAGTTACTTTTCTAAAAGGTACTTTCTTTTTACTTTTCTAAAAGGTACTTTTTTTAAGAGTTACTCTTTGTAAAGGTACCTTTTTAAAAGGTAGTTTTTTAAAAGCTAATTTTTTAAAAAGTACTTTTTTAAAAGGTAGTTTTTTAAAAGCTAGTTTTTCTAAAAGCTAGTTCTTCTAAAAGCTAGTTTTTCTAAAAGTACCTTTTTAAAAGGTATTGTAATTTTTTAAAGGTACTTTTTTAAAAGGTATTTTTTTAAAAGGTACTTTTTTAAAAGGTACTTTTTTAAAAGGTAGTTTGTTAAAAGATACTTTTTTAAAAAAGGTTTAAGAAAGTACCTTTTTTAAAAAAGTATCTTTCCTTTATAGGTTCCTCCTATAGGTTCCTTTTTTTAAAGGTAGGTATTTAAAAGGTCCTTTTTTTAAAAGTAACTTTTTTAAAATTTATTTTTTAAGAAGGATACCTTTTTATAAGATAAGTTTTTTAATAGGCACTTCTTTAAACAATGTATTACTATTAAAAAGTACTTATTTTAAAATACGTTTTTCTTAACCGATATTTAAAGTTACTTTCATAAAGGGAAACTCCTTTTTTTCTTAAAGCAGTAATAGTTACTTTATGCTTCTTTTTATTTGGTTTTAAGGTACTTTTTTTTTAAATTAATTAAAAGTTCCTTTTTTAAAGGTACTACTTTCAAGATACTTTCTTTAAGATCCTTTTTTTAAAAGATATGTTTTTAAAGATTTAAAATGGTCAGCAAGTACGTTTTCCATAAAGTACCTGTTAAAAGGCACTTTGTTTCACTATTTTGAAGTGTACATCTTCCTTTTATAAGGGTGTGTTTTTCTTTAAAGTATAGTTTAAAAAGTACTTTGTTTTACTTTTCGGAAAGGTACGTTTTTCATTAATTAACATTTAAAAATTGTTAGCATTAATTTTTTGGACGATATGTTTTCCTTAAAGTAACGTTTAAAAGGTACTTTTCCCAAAAACTGCTTTTTTAAAGCATTTTGTACCTTTTAAAAAAGCACTTTTTATTACAAGCTTAACTATTTTATGAACAAAATCCCTTTTTTTAAAATACCTAAAAAAATGTTATCCCAAAAAAATTTAAGTTTTCAAACGTAACAATTTTAATGAGATTCTTCTAGAAGTTCTCTTCATGTAGTTCCTTATTTTAAATTGTAGAAGAATTTCTGTGTGCAACCACTTCTAAACAACGACTTACGCTTTTCCTTCCACATTATTAATACTTTTCACCAAAAGCCAAGCAAATCCATGGCTAATTAATGAAACCAAAATTGTTTGACTGAAATTGCATGATTTGTAACGACATAAAGATTTAACTTGTGAAAGGAATAAGAAGCATTAAAAACAACACACACACACACACACACACACACACACAGACACCCAAAGGCACAAGCACGGCCACAAACTCAAGTTGTAACTGTAAATGAACTCACGAAAAAACAAAATTAATTACGTACGAAAATCAATTCACCAGCTTTTTGTTAAAATATTTGTTTTATTTTTCCTGCTATTTTTCTTAATGAGTTTGTTTGATTTGTAGAGGTTTTGGGCTTGGTAGCGTGTTTAGGCCACATTTATTAGAACAACAAGAACAAGAAACGCAAAAACAAAAACAAACAAATGAAGAAATATTGATAAACTTTTTCAATAACAGCGATAAAAATAACAAATAAATTTTATTTGTGTCTGTGTTACTTCCCTTCTGGCCAAAATGGTTACATTAAATGAAATGAAATTAAGCAACTTGTTAATAGTATTATTTGTAGTGAAAGGAAAGCACTGCCCGGTGGGGAAGGGGGGGGGGGGCAATAAACCATTTACAAGGAAATTAACTTGAGTTTCATTTTAATGTCTTGTTACAGCGAGCTGCGACTTCGGCAAAAGATATCGTCCTTAATGGCCCCCAAGTGGAAAAAGTTTTATTTGGCTTTAATCGATCGTTTTGACAGCTTGTCGTTGAAAAAAAAAATCGAGTCGGCACAAGTATCGACTTTTGTCGCAACAAAAAAGCTAATTGTTTTTATGAAATGATTGCAGTTGTATCGATTTTGCCATGCCTGGCTTCAAAACAGCTGTTTAAAAAACCGAAGCCAAAAAGTTTTCATAAATTTTAATTCATTTTTTATCACATATTAATATAATAATTAATGCAGTGTTCAGACGCAGAGCTTTTAACCGATTTAATTTATCCAATTAAGCCGGATAGTGTGACCGCACTGTAGAGATTATTGTCGCACTTGAGTTTCCGCCAATATGAAGCGCAATTGTCACAGAGGTAGCACTTACAAATAAGTTGGCCAATGTTTTCAGTTGTGGGCCGCACACTGCACTGTTTGTAGCGCTGCTAAATCATTTCACACCAAACAAGAAAAGGCGACAAATTTTCCAAAACAATTTGTATGTGGCAAAATAGATTATTCCGCTCTCAAGTCAAGTTTAAGATGTGTTCACAAGAACAACAAAAACACAGAACAACATTAAGTAGTTATTTTAAGTCAATTTCCTGCTGTTGGTTTTGTTTTTGTTATTTTATTTCTCTGCCCAAGTTTTTAAACGACTTGAGGCTTTTTTTTTTGTAAAAAAAAAGGTTTTACCTCTTTTTCGTTTTACTGTTTTGCTGTTTTTTTTTTTTTTTTTTTGTTTTCTTTGACTTGAGAAAACAAATTTTTCAACTCAACTTTACAACTTTTTAAGTAGATTTTCATAAGAAAAACAACCTTTCTTTCCAAAGTTCCTTTTGTGCACGATTGACTGACTTCTCCTCTACGCTGCAGTCTACCGATGAGTATTTAACTTCAAATTTCAAGTTAGTTTTGTTTTTCTCTTCCTTTTTTTTTTTTTTTTAATTTGTGATATCGGGAAGACCAAAATTCTTTTGTTTAAAATAATTTCGTTCAAACAATTGATTACAAATAAATTTTGCGAGTGCACATCGAAAGCAGAGTCGAAAGTTGGTCGGCAATAACCAATTGATTGTAAAGGATTAATGATGGAAGGAAGGGGTGGGGGTGTAAGTGAAAGCAGCTAAACGTTAAAGTCCTGTTTTTCAGAAATGATCGAATCCAGGCAGGAGATTTTTTGAGTCTATCAATTTCATTACAATAAAACTTCATGTTAGTGACAACAGAGTAACGCTCTTCTAAATGGCATCAACAGGATTGCAGTAAGTCGGAGATATGCTTAGGAATTGTAGTCCACTTCTGGGTCCGAAAGCTCTTTTAAAAAAATTTTTTGTAAAATGTATTTAGCCCAACAAATATTGCACAGAATTTTCTTGCGAAAACTATCCACTCTTTGACATCTATCATCCATCAGCACTGAGAATGGAACACTTGACATCAAACTGGCTTCTTTGTAAAATAAAATCGATCTGATGCAGATCCTGATTGGCACTTTCATTTATGTTTTGCCTCATAGCGTATATGGGCTCTTTCTGTGGCTAAGCCGAAATGTGTGGCATAAATGCTGTCATCATGTACGAAGGACTGAATAGTGCTGAAAGTTTGGCAGGGAAAATTATTAGCAAACATACGAGAAGGAATAGGGGCCTACCACAATACCACAATCCTTCAACTAAACTCCCAGCAAGTTTTAGAGGAGCTCAAACACAAGCCAAGAAATTCAAGTGTAAGCAAAAATTTGCATAAAACACTGAGTGGACAAACTCTGAATTATTTCTAAATCGGTTCAAATCACAAATTTGCAAATCGTTAAAAAAAAACATGGCCTTAAATTGAAGCCAACTTATTCAAAACAGAAGCCATTGCGGCCTAGTCTTATAATCCATCACCGTACACGGGCTTTCATTCGCCCACGTTCTAGAAACTTTAAACCAGCCAACATTTCCCAACCATAAAAGCATCGATACCAAATTTAAATTAATTCATTTTACTATATGAAATAAATAACTCTTTTGGTCCTTGTGCAGTTTCCCCCTTTTTTTTAAAAAACAAAAAAAAGCATCTTAACTTTTTAATGATTTTATTTTTGTTAAAAATAAAATACGGCTTTTATTACATTTTATATTTCGATACAATTAAAAACTTTTCAACACATCAATTCAGCTACAATAAGTCCGGGCAATGCTGTGCCAAAGAGAAGGGATCTTACCCCATGGCAAATTTTATTTTTTGGCAACACAATATTGTATTGAATTTTCATTAACAACTTCAACTTGAAACAACTAAAGATGGTCACAAAAGAGTGAAACAACAACAACAACAACAACAAGACAAACAAAAATTGAATGAAAACCCTGGGTAAAGGATGTGCTTTCGTGCGATGTGATGCGCTGGAAGTGCGAGTAGAATAATCCATTAATTAATGTTGCATTCAGTGGAAATTTATGAGAGAAACTTTAACGAAATTTGTTGCGGGCTTGTTTTATTGTTGTTAAACATCTGTAGGTTGGTCGTTCCTACGGCTGGCAGACAGAATGGCTGGCTGGTTGACTGGCTGGCTGGTTGGCTGGTTGGTTGGTTGGTTGGTTGGTTGGTTGGTTGACTGGTTTGAGAGTTAAGAGCACTTTCGGCTGGTGCTGCTGGTTATTAAGGTAACAAGACGTAAAAATATTATTTAAAAAAGAAAAACCCTGATAGAAAGTATAAATTTACTATAGACGTGAGTTTATTCAATAGATGACTGTAATTATTGTTATTACACACTTTCTACTTGTCGTTCGACATTGTTGCAGAGTGAGTTAAACAAACTCATACGGAACACTACAGACATTTCCTATTTCCTGTTCCATGTTCATGTTTAAGTTTAACATTTATTAATTACTTCCTCTATTCTATGCTGCTCGACTCCAAATGCTGTAGTTTCTATTAAACCGTTATTGTTATTATTATGTAGTCGTGTGTGTGTGTGTTGGCTGTTTTGTAGTTATTTTGTTTTTGTGATTTCTTTTCGTGTGCAGACAAACGTGTGTCTGTTTGTGTGTGTGTGTGTGTGTGTGTGTGTTGGCAGCACTAATGGCGGGTATAAAAAGCTCGTTTGCTACAGAAAACTAAAATAGTTGTTGAAGTTTTTGAATAAGTATCTTTAGGCATGTGTGTGTGTGTGTGTGCGTGTGTGTTTGTATATGTGCATGTGTTGATTCAAACATTTTTGTTCGTTAAACAATAGCGATCTCAGTTTGTATATGTGCGCTTGTGCCCGAAATTGTATAGACTAAATATACCTTTAGGTAAAACAACTCTCTATTCTGTTTTCACTAATTCACATCTGTAGCCACACTTTGGACCGTTGTTACCAAAAAAAAACAAAAAAAAAGAGAAAACTTCAATGTGACAGGGCAGATTACAGTGGTTTATATAGAGTAACTTTTGTAAATTGATTTGAATATTTAAGTTGATGAACACTTATTTAATAAAAGTGATGCAAGGACTATTTCTGTCTTAAGAAGGAAATTTATACAAACTATTGCTGCCAAGAAATTTCTTTTAAATAATATCTCCTATTAAATTAAAACTTTACTTTAAGTGGGGGACATTTAGCTACTTCGCGGACGCTTTCATTATCATATTTATCTAATACAAATTTTTATTATGAAGAATTTTATATAAAATATTGCTGCTGAGATGCTTTTTCCCAGCACACAGGAAATATTAATTATAAAAATGTATATAAAATATTGCTGCTGAGATGCTTTTTCCCAGAACAAAGGAAATATTAGTTATAGGCTTTCAGGGACGCGAAATTTAGTCGTTACTAAAGTAAACTGAGTTGGTTGTTCTTTTTTTGTTTGTTAGAAATCAGGAAATTTCATAAGTTTAGGCGTTGTCTCATAGACTACAGTTTATTTTTCCTGCCTTTCTGAAAAAAAAAACTCAGATCACAGCAATAATTTTAAAAAAAATCCACCAAGAATGATTTTGAAGACCACATTAATATACAATAATTCAGAAATAGCACAATGCCAAGTTCCAAATAAAATACCGGTAATTTAAACAGCTCCATTAACTGAGAAATATGTAAAACAAATATCTTCTAGACAAGGCAAGTTTGATCTTGTCTTTGAGGAGTGAATTTTTATATTGTTAATGCCGCACGATAGTGCTACTGATTCAACCCGATAATTTATATATTTATATTAAAATTATTTGTAAGTGTGAAATTATAAAGCGAACTGAGATAGAATAATTTAAAAAAAAATATTGAATTAACATGATTTTAGTGGGTTTTACTATTTTTTTCCAAATTTCTTTTGGTGCTGGATGAAAGAATCAGGGTATATATACTTCGCTCTTTGCATATAGCATTTTTACTTCAAAAACATAAATTGCAAGAAACTGTATATCATCCCAAGTGTGGGAGCTTTTTGATGATAACCTGGCAAGCCTTATCGGAAAAAGAGCTGTAGAAATCGTTGCCTAATAAATCTGACCACGATCATTAAGATTAAGATTGAGTTCGAAATTTGCATATTACTCCAAGATTGAGGGGGGCTAATAGACGTCTTTACACGTGATGATGCCTGCAAACATTTTACAAAAGATATGCCAACAAAATGATTCACTTGGCTCCGTGTACATCCAGGTATTTTCTATACATATGTATGTCATTATCAACAAGCACTTAGCGTTTTGTTGTTTTCATGCTTACGGTCAAAGCTGTTGTCATCATCGCCATCATCCACATCCACATCCACATCAGCAATAACAACAACTTCACCGTTATTGTCAGCTGTGAGTTTGAAGTTTAAAGAACGTTTGCAGGTTTATGGATGTTGTCGTTTCTAACAACAAGAGCCTGAAGTGGTTTTGTCTACAGTTTCAGGCTTACGATAATAACAGGAACAAGTGCGTTTGTTTTTTTTCACCCTCTCTTTCCAACTTTTTTTTTTTTTTGGCTTTTTGTGTATTGGATTTGAAGTGCATAGTTAAAGTTTGCCATTCTGGCGGAGACAAAAAACCCAAACAAATTGGACTTTGGCAATTTGGTAAGCAAAGGTAAAATAATTGCGACAATAAATCAATGATTATTCAAAGCGCATTTAAGCCTGTGGTGGCGGCTTTTCGCATGGCCAATTAACAGTCATTAAAAAAGAAAGTTTGCTTTAAGATATTTAAAGCCAAGTTCCCAATATACTATAAAATATATATCTCAATGTCATGCTGAATGCCTGAAATTGCTGTATTATGCACATGTTCATATGATCTCTAGAGGAACTACCCAATCAGTAACACAAATGTCTATAAAGAATATGTGACTCTGCTTAAGAAAATCCATCTAGTGGCTCCAATTTCATGAATTTAGTTTATTTTTGGGGATTTGTAAAGAAAAAAACTTGAAATTTTCATATGAAACCGTTTGAAAGTTTCAAACTATCGGAAATTAATGTAGAAATGCAATTATATAAAATAGTAAAAATTCACACTTAGTGTGTTTTAACAATGAGACTTAAATTGCGTTTTGCTCAAAAACTTATGTTGACACACTAGGTGGGTTTTCGTATGCACGGTGCTCACATATCTAGTTCCAATGACTACACACCTGAGCTCAAGTGGAGTGTCTAGCCAGGAGTATTTATAGAACCAGTGTATTTTCTATGACATGAACATGAAAAATGTCTATGGCCCAGAACATTGGCAAAGCGTACCAGTAAGTCAGTAGTACTGGTGGCAATGTCACAGCAATAAGTCAGCCCTGTTTCACTACCGACATTTCCTATAGGGTAATACTTTCGCATTATTAAATACGCCTGTGTAATTATTATTATTCACTTAATGTTTGTTGCCTGCTCGCATTTTCACACAATTTAACAAATTTATAGAGAAAACTTTATTTATATTTAATGCATCACATTTTATTTACAAAAAACAAACAGAAAAAAGTTAAAAAAAAAATATATTTAAGTTACACAATAAAATTAAGTTTTATTTGAATTTGGCTATAAAATTTAATATTTATGAAATACTCTTTACAACGGCAGAAACACACTCACGAGCACATGTGTGTGTGTGTGTGTGTGGGTGGCTGTGTGGATAAAAATTGAATGTGAAATCATTTACATTTGCATATTTAAAACATTATACACACACGTTCACACAAATTCATCTTGATTATGCAGCAAAATGGATACACAGGCGCACGCACTCATTTACACTTTTGTAAAAAAAAAATAATTTCATATTTATTTACAATTGCCACCGCACACACACACACACACATATGTATTTACACTCACTTTCACGCCCACATACACACTTGCCTTGCAACAAACATACACACACATACACATACATATAAATATGCATAAAATACGTGTAAATTGTATCACATTTATGTGTGAATACACATGTATGTAAATATGTTACGCTGCTCGTGCATGTGTTTGCCTGAATGTTGGCGCTGGCGTTTGTGTATTTTTTATTGTTGTTTTATTAAAGTGTTGACTATTTTAAATATCAACCTCATCTGTCATACAGTTTAACAAGTGTGTAAGCAATTCATTTACTACTGGCTGCTGTTGCTGTCGGTGCTGTCGGTGGTGCTGCTTCCAGCAGCCAGCGATCACTTCCACTTTGTAACACAAATTCAGTTGCTGTTTTAATGTCTTTTAAGTGTCACATGCAAACATAAATTGATAGGACATGAGGGTGTACTTGGGCTATAAAAGACTCATATTCAGAATATTTCAATTATTTTGCGTAAATGTAAGATTTATACAATTGAGTTAAAAGTAATTTGCAAAAAAAGAAAAAGATTTATTTGCACACGACAACTTCAAAATGAGTACGAAGACAGGAAAGTCTATTTAGTTAAGATTTAAGACTAAGCAGAGATAGAGAGAGAGAGAGAGAGAGTTGTACAAGAATAGGAATCGAAAAAAGTTGCCCTGCAACAGAGTTGTGTTTCAAAAGCCCTCGATTTCAAAGTCGCTCTCAGTATTGATATTCATGACACTCTTCAGTTTAAGATTTTTATCTTATTTGGCTGACCCACGATAGCGAATGTTGGGATTAGTCAGTATTTTAGTGGGTAAAAAACGAATATGGCACATATCGCTCACTTTAATCGCTTTTTATATGTTGCACCAAACAGTAACTTTTTGTAGAGGGGAATATCGTATGGGTTGGCATTGTCACGTATGAGTATACGTCAGTTTTGTTTGATATCCAATCATTCAAAAAAGTGCCTCGCCGCTAAAGACAAGTTTTAGCCTGAAATTTGGGGTACTCTTTTAAAACATATTTTCATAATAAAGTTTTATTTGAACCACACACGCCACCAAAACAACATGACGCTCACGCTTTTATAAGGACTCTACATTTAGCGCCACAACCAAATGTGGCAACTTTTCGCCCATAAAAGTTATCTTCCCGATAACTTTAATGGCTACTTGTAGGTTAAAGGCAGATTTTAGTAAAGAATAACTGATTGTTATAAATGATCGTTTCTAATTCACAATAGCGAATGTGGGAACATGAGTTGCCAGACTTCTTTACAAATATTTGTATTTAGAGATTCTTGATTTTTGTTTTTTTTTGCTTCTCGCGTGAATTTAGCGAACATTTTAGGTTTCATAAAATTTAACTCTAAAACATTTTTAATTGATATTTATGAGAGAACTTCTTCTTCTTCATTATTATATATGTATGTAATATTATAAGTATTACTTTATATAGTCGTCAGTACCAATCAGTACATTTTGTATTGATCTCATTATAATTAAGCAGCAGCCATTTTTTATCCCTGGTCTACATACATTTTCTGCTTAAAAGCTTAAGCCAGATAATGGAATATATTGAATTGTATGTTAAAGCGTTCATTTTGCTATCTTTCGAATAAGAACTGTTTCATGAACTCGAACGTAAACTTCACTACCAATTATTTAAGAAAACGTAGCAATTTACCTATTGCTGGACTTTATGTCTGCTTTTTTACGCCTCCTAAGTTTTCTAAGATTACGGTCCCATATCGAACTCGAGCGTTCTGCCCAAAAGGGATGCCCTTAATTTTGAGTGCTGAAATATTTGTCAGATATTTAATGAATTATTACATTTTGTATTTCATGCAAATATTGTTTTAATTTCATGCTACTCGTATGAAAATGCCAGTTTTGTAATATGACTTATTTGGTTTTCAGTTAAAATGTTTGTCTTTTTTGTTTCTGCCTCAAAATTTTTATATGAAAATTGCTGCTCATTTTACAGCCGGCAAATTCGTATAGAAGAAGAACGGACAATGTGAATTGAGAATTTTATGCCAATTTGTTTTTTGTTCGCATTAACAACATTATTGACACAAACTACTCCTGACACACATTCATACACACATACATACATACATCCATATGTCAGGATGTATATTTTATAAATTTATTATTTTAAATAAATTATAATAAAATTCTGGGAAAAAAGAAGTTGTAATGTGTACGGGTATGTGTGTGTGTGTGTGTGTGTGTGTGTGTGTGTGTAAAATATCATGTTTAATGAAAATAACAATCATTTTTATTTACTGTAAATTGAACAAAAACAGAACGAAAATAGAATTTTCAGAGTCAATTTGCTGTCATTGTGACAAGAGCAAAATAAATTGTTTCTTAACTTTATTAAAAATGTTTTCTTCTTCTCTTTAGAAATTATTGGAAACTTTTTCAATTTAACCGATTTTACATTGTTAATAATAAGCAAAAAGGTCTTAAATAGGAAACTTCAAAAGTATTTCTTTATTATACATATAAAAAAAAAAAAAAAATCCGACAGCCTTTATGTCCTTCAAAAAGTACCCTCCTTGATTTGTTTTGGCCGATTTCGCAGTAGTAAATTTTTATTTGTAAAACAATTCGAAAAGTTGCTACATTAAAAAAAAAAAAAAAAAATTCTGATTATATTCCACGACGAGTTTCAGTTTATAAGTGGATTGAAGACGGATCTATAAAAAAGTTCGCTAAGTCCAAAAAAAAAAAAAATTTTAAATAGATGTCTAAGGAAAACAATCAATTCTCTCAACTAAAAATTATTAAATGCAAAATTATTGTATTTTTTTTTTTTGAATTTCAATTTCTTTTCAAATAAAAATATAGTTGAAACAATATAAGATTCATTAATTATTTTTTGAAAAAGTCAAATTATTTAATAAAACTTCTAAATTCTTTTACAATAATATTTAAATGGCGTAACATTTGCGAACTTCGTTTTGAAGGTCATATAACAGTTATTGCCAGACTTTCGCTTTTTCACTGGTTTCCTCAGATTTTAAGACTTTCTTGTGAATATTTAGCCAACAAATTTTCTTAAAAACTGATGACTTAGAAAATCATAAACAGCATTATAATTTATGAGCTTGAAAGTTAACCAAGAAAAAATTAATATAAAAGATTCAAATATATTGCAAAATAAGCACCACTTCTGAGCTACGCTAGAAGTTTGCGGAATCAGTAAGCACTTGTGTGAGGAACTAGAACATTGTTGTTTGAATCAGCAAATACTTTTTCAGCAGCTGCCAGCCAGCCTGTGCAAGATTTTTTTTTTTTTTTAATAAATAATAAGTTTCTGCTGTAAACAAAATAGAACCAAAATTTAAGCTATTTAAGGCCGGCCATCAACTTAAATGCGTCATAAGAGAAAAACCTAATTTCAAAGTTAAAAACTGTATTTCTTTAGCCAGTTTTTTTTGTATGGGAAAAAAGCCACAACTCCGTTGTTTTCTGTTACTCCTAATAAAGTTAACAAAACTCTCAAAAAACAAGTGTCAAAAGTTCAAAGTTTTCATTTCATTTTCATCAACTTTTTTTCGCTTTCTTTTCTTTTTTTTTTTTTTTTGTATGCGGGTGGGTGTGTGTGTTTGTTTAAAGAAGGAAGCAAAAATCCTTTTTCTTTAGCTCAAAAGTTATTTGCAGTTTAGGAAAGAAGTACATCGAAAAACTTTAATGAAATGTGTTTAATTAATTAGCCAAAGTCTAACAATCACAGTCTCAACTCAAGTCCCAGTTGTTGTTGAACTTTGTATTGCCACAATCTGATTAGGGACAATGTCTGCAAAAAGTCCTAAACTTCTACAACTCTGGTGCTGCACACACACACACACACACACACACAATTCCTGGCAGCCAAAAACAGTTTTTGTGCTCATGTTAATTCAACTACAAGTGAACGTTTGTGTGTTTGCGTGGCTGTTCGTGTGTGTGTGTGTGTGCGCGTGTGTGTGTGTGTTGCGTTTTATAATTCTTATAGTTCGTTTTTTGTTTAGCTTAAGTTTTTTCATTATAAAATACTGGTTTGGTGTGTAAGAGAAATTTATCTTTTTTGTGACTAAAACGATACTTTGCCGTAGAATTCGACTTTGCTTCAACATTTTAAGGTTTAAGAACATTGACTTTAAACATTCCCAGCAAAACTGATAGATCTGTTAAAGGATTTAGTTACAGCGAATCTGAGTCTGCAAAACAATCTCACGATTTGTTGTCCTCATATCACAAATTTTTACAGCAAAAACCAAAACGGCTTTAAATTAATTCAATTAATGATGAAATTATTAGAACACTAATTTCTTATGGCGGATATATCTGAGGGGTGTTAAATTTGTGGAATATTTTGTATGAAAAGTATTTACTAAAATTAGCCCAGATATATATTTTGAGCTGTTCCTTATAATATGAGGGAAAACCGATCTCAATTAATTTTATTAAACACTGAAAATGGAAAGTTCATACCAGGCCGCCACTTTTAACTGGAATCTACAAAATGGATTATTTCCAAATTTTTTCCAAAAATGCTGGCCGGTTTTAGTTGCCTATAAAATAGTACGAACAAGAACAACTAGAAGCGCTTGTTCCCACAGACACTTAAGCTCGCAATCACAAGCGAAACAATCTGTTAAATCATAAAAACATGTTTTTGCAAACAAAAAGGAAACAAATAATAATTGAAAGACAAAAAAGCAAAAACAGAAGAAGCGGAACTACTGGAAATAAAAGTAAATTCCGTTAACTTTAAAAGAACTGCGCAAATCAAGTAGGAATATTCCGTGTAAACACGATTTCACGCAATCACAATCCCAAGAACGAAACAAGTATTTTTGATTAGTGTGAATACAAAACACGAATGAATGACGTGTGAACAATATTGGCCGAGCGAGAAAATAGTATTTCTTATTGATATAAAAATTAAACACGAAAGTCCGGTGTGAAAATTTTCTCTCTTAAGCACAATTCCAAGAGCGGAACAAATGTTTTGAAGGGGGAAAGATGTCAGAACATTTTGGTGTTTTTTGTTTATTGTAGCAACACTGAATCTTCTGAACAATTTGGATGGTACACAATAATATATTTGTTGTGTACAAAAGGCAATTTGGCTACGCCACTTGACAATTTGAATCTGGATGTAGTGGCATTGCCTGCCCCCGTCCCTTTTGGCCATTGACAGCGATTTGCTTATTCATATATCACAAGGAATTAGCAATTGTTCACTTGTGAAAAATTTCACAAACTTAGATTGGAGAGTAGAATACATGCCCCCGCCCCTTTTGGCCACCACTGCCAAAGTCAATCATAGTAATATGTTCACGGGCGGAAATCTCTTTAATCGACAACCTGCTGAACTATATTTTGCCATTTTTTTTCCAGTTGCAAAAATGACAATTGTAATCGACGCCATGTGGTTCACTTGTCATTGCTGCAGTTTTTATTACAATTTGTGCCATCGCATTCCCCCAACATTTTCTTTATTCGCAAAAGCAGCGTCGCCTTTATGCATTTTAATGATGTTCATTACTAAATAATGATGCACATAAATCCGATGACAAAAACAATTTCCTTTTTGTTTTTGTAATAGTGGCTTTTTGCGTTTTAATAAATCCCTTTTTTTTTGTTTGTTTTGCTGATGTTCTACACAAAATTAGGTCAGCCTCGTGAAAGAAGATTAAAATGATCCTTTAAAATTTAATCAGTATCCAGCTGTAGTCGGAAAAAAGAAACTATCACAAACCCTGACACGAATATGAATATGAAAACAAAACCAAAAACAAACAACAAGTCCATAAATCGGTGATAAAATTCAAAAATCTGTAACCAACACACTGACACCATGACTTTTGTAAGCGCACAAGTAACAACAACATGTCGAACCGAGTATTTTGTGGGTCACATGGATTTGAGCTGTTTATGCCGGATGTTCGGCTGCAGCAGCCGATTTTGAGCCACAAAAAAAAAAAACAGAGAGCCAAAATTATATAAATTGTCGATCCATAAGCAATTGAGTTAAAAAGGTTGTTTGGCTGAGTGTGTTTAGCGGTGGACTGTAGCATGGCGCTGCCTTCGCGATATGCGCCTTTGCTGCACAGTTTATTGTTGTTTGCAAAATACGCCAGTAACACAAATAATTTTTGTTTTCCTTTTTATTGTTTGGATTTGCTAAAAACAGAAGAAGAACCGAAATCGAAGAAAACAAATGTTTTAAAGCCATAGAGGTTAAATGAAAATGTTATTTCATTTGCCACCCTCTAAATGGAACGGAAATTGAAATTTATAACTGAAATGCTCATGAGATTACAGTGTTGTGCTCACATGTGTGTGTGTGTGTGTGTGTGTGTGCCTGAGTCGGTGGGTAGGTTTCTTTTTTGCAGTTTCCATTGGGCCCCAGACTGCATTACTTCAGTGTGTGTGTGTGTGTGTGTGTTTCTGTTTAGGTGTGTGTTTGTGTTTGTGCGACTTTTTATCATTTTAGATTGTATTGCAGCATAAACAGAAGATTTTTATTCTTTATTGGTTTGTTTTTAGCTATTTTATGGGATTTTAGTAGTTTCTATATTCGATTTTATTTATTTTTTTTCTGCCAGCATGAAACCTGCTTGGAGCAGGCAAGTCAAACGTTTCTAGAATATAAGATGTAGAGAGGTAAAATAACACAAAGCAAAAGACCTGATTTAACATTTTAGAGAAAATTTTATTTCAGCTGCAATTTTCACACAACACGTCTCGGAAACACTCGCTCTCTCTCTCTCTCTCTCTTTCTCTTACTCTTACTGAATAAACCAATAAGAAACTTCAATTAAAAAATACGTAACATTAATTAAAAATTTTGTTTAAATTGAAAAAATAAAATAAATTATAAAAATAATTTGACCTGAACTACCTTCAGTGTCATTGCAAGTACTTTCAACCCAAAACCTCCATTAAAATTTCAATTAAAAAATTCGTAATAATAATTAAAAAAAAAAATTGTTTAAATTAAGAAAAGAAAATTCAGTGCTATTGCAAGTAGTTGCAAAAAAAAAAAACTCAGTTACAATTGCAATAATAATAAATTCCTGATAATAATCAAGAATCGCTTAAAATTTATATAAATATATAAAGTTCAGTTCAATATGAATTGAAAAAAGGAAACCAAAAACTTAAGCATAAAACTTAAGTTTATTTTGTGTTATATTTGACAATAATTTTGCAAAATAATGTCAGTTAAATGCGAACCTTTTGGTGAGTGTTTCTTGTGGCACACGATCAATTTCTTCTTCAATGTTACCCCTTAGCGGCTGCAAGGCTGGGAAGTTTATTCACATCCACTTAGTCTTTAAGATAAGTTCTGAATACGATTTTGAAGACACACTTTAAACTCTATCGTACGTCAGATATTTGTTTGCTGGCAATAGTTTTTCAATTAACTTGTGACTTTTAATATTCTCTTTTAGTACGATTTTTCTTATTAAAAATAAGAGATGGTTCAGAAGTTAAAATAAAAAACATAAGTTCAGAAAAATTAAATTTTTTAGCTGAAAAATTGTTTAAATTTTTGTGCAAAATTTCAAAACAATATTTCATAGGGCCAACTAAAACCGGCCGAAAAATAAATATATATCCATAAATGTTCCTTCAAAAGATTAAAATTTTTTTGTTTTTTTAAGAAATCTTAAATTGAATGTGATAAGATTTTGCCGATTCTATTTAAATTAAGCAGAAGCCGCATCGCGTATCCTTGACATCCCAGACTTTTCGAAAGTGTCACTCTCTCTCTATATATAGTTTTTCAGTTCAGCCGACGACAATTCTTGCAACAAACACATTTTGTGGCTTATTGGCTATACGAGAGTACGAGTTGTAGGTATCGTTGTTGTTGTCGCTGTCGCTGTCGCTGTCGCTGCTGCACAAGTACAACTGCAACTACATTCGTTTTGGTTTTTATGCACAATTCTATAAATTGTATCTTGTATCCGTAATCACATTCAAACAGCCAAAGCTTAACACATGTGTACGAATTCAAGTGTCAGGAGTATCGATGACGACGGACTGAGATATGGCTGCTTTAAAGTATTTTTTAAGGTCGTAGCTGGGTGTTTTTCTTTTTCTTTTTTGAAATGGTTTTTCTAGTCGTTCTTGTTCAGCGTCTAAGTCACACACAGTTTTGTTGTCGCTTGTACTTGAATTTATATTTTATCCCACTCGATATCTATTATGGTGATACAGCAATCATGGCTTTAATAGGACACTGTGTGTGTGTATGTGTGTACGATTGTATTTCGTTGTTGTTGCTGCTGTTAAATATTCAACGAAAATTGTTAAATGCAGAATGGCAGGCGTCAGTGTAAGACACAACTCTCACGACCAAGAATATACATGCAACAGCAGCAGCGGCAAACAAAAAACGGAAAAACTAAAGAATATACAAAAATTTATCGTTTGGATTTTCATGTTAGTTTTTTGTCATTGATTTAGCTAAAAATGAAGACAATCTACATCTAGATGCAATCCAAGGATACAAGATAAAATATAAAAATAAAATCAAGCTGAGTAAAGAATTACCAGCGAAATTTTATGCGGCCAAAATAAATAATTTTTGTGTGTGGGGGGGGATCTTTCCTCAAAAAAAAATTTTTTTTCATGGCATTCATTGGCAAAATTTGGCTAAAAAGAGTATAAAACTTTTAAGCAATTCTTAAAATAGGAATATAATGGCCAAGTTGGTATTTAAATGGCTCTAAGGTACGCAGAAAAAGGTCGCTTTTTATACAATAACACGATATATTCATGCTATAGGAAAGTCATGGAGCTAAGTGACATACGTGACAAACTTCCACATAATGTTTTCCAGAATTTGTAGTAACATTTTGTATTATAGATTTCCATAGAATAGTTTATGCTGAAATTGTTGAATTTTGCTGAAATTGTTGTTGAATGGGCCCTCCCGCCCATTCAGTAGAAAGAATGGCTTTAAAATTTTATAGGTAAAATTTAAAATAAAAATGTTTTACATTTCACAAAAACAGACATAAGTCTTATATCCAGAGTTTGCTTTAACACAAATGTAAAATCTCAAGCATTTAGTGCACCGATTTGTTTGGCTTAAAAGTACTTTTCGGAAAACAGCCGTTTTTTCTGCTATCACTTACATTTTTGTATTTATTGTATAAATTCATCGATACAATTCATTGTGTAAAGTCTTACACTTTATTAAATAATCAGGTAAAGATATTTTAAATACTTTGAGGGGAAAAAGTGAGCCGCGAAAATTCTTAGCGCAGCTTAACATACCAGTGGCATGAAATACTAAATTTTCTTAATGTGCCCAAAGTTCAGTTCATCTGTTTATTTTACACTGAATTGTTGGCTGGGTTAGTATATAACACTTTAGAAGCTGTTAATTACCTGTTCTGAGAAATCAAGGAAACAATATCCAAAACTGTTGTTAGGCAAAAAGTACACATGTTCGTATAAAAGGGCAAACCCCTTACCCTGCTCGACCGCGAAAACCTTAACACCAACTTCCCAACCTAATGGAATGCAAAATTAGACTCTTTCAACTTTACAAAAAAATTCTAACTTTTTAAAATTCTTTTTGCTTGCCCACTTATTTTACAACAAATTATTCGCTGGGCTACATAAAACGAAAATAACAGAATATTAAAAGAGAAACAAGTTGTTTGATTTCGTCAAGACCACAATTTAAATTTATTGTTTACGTATCTATTTCCATTGCTTGCAACCACTTTGAGAGCTGCTTACGGAAACCCACTTGTTCGAACTGCTCTGCAGTTTTTCTGTTCATGCAATTTACGATTACCACATCCAAGTAGTCTTATTATAATGAAATATTGTTTGTTTAGCAATTTTTATTTGACTATGCACTCACTCACACAGACACAGACACAGACACAGACACACACCACACCACCAACACAAACTAACAGGGATTGCGAACTGCTGACATTTATACATAAGTACAGAAACGCACACACACACACAAACACACGGGCACGGCCACACAAACTGTTGCAACTTTTTATAGACTTAATAAAAACCAATAAAATGTGGTTGCCACAAAACATGCATTGTCCTGTCGTAACTTATTTCATTGTTGAGATAATTGACCAGCAGTATTAAAAAGACATATGGGACTTATTGTTTCGGGATTATAATACTCGTAAAACGAAATTATTGGGATGATATTTTAAGCTTTGAAGTTTTTGTTTCGTAGCCCAAGAACTATAAATAAGCCACTCGTATGATTTGGCTGGTTGTTTGTGCAGTGATTTTGTGAAATGGCCGGATTTGTTATAAATCGTGGGGTGTTTAAGCCAAAGCGAGTAAATCAAATGTTTGGCCAGCCGTACGTACGTCATTTATAACCAACAGAATTGCAATAAAATCGGTATTTTTTGCAGGAAAATATTTTAATAAAGATTTTACAATGCGAACGAAAAAATTGCTTATATTTGCTGCTATTAAACATTTAATTACATCAATTAAATTTGTAATTCCATTAAACAAAAAAATTAATTGCCTTAGTTTCTTCTGCTATTTTTATATGTCTATATTATATTTGCTGGTATTAAACATTTAATTACATCAATTAAATTTGTAATTCCATTAAACAAAAAGTTTAATCGTTTTAGTTTTTTTTTGCTATTACAATATATATATTATATTTGCTGCTATTAAACATTTGATTACATCAATTAAATTTGTAATTCCATTAAACAAAAAGTTTAATTGCCTTAAATATTTCTGCTATTTTTATATGTCTATATTATATTTGCAGCTATTAAACATTTAATTGCATCAATTAAATTTGTAATTCCATTAAACAAAAAGTTTAATTGCCTTAAATATTTCTGCTATTTTTATATGTCTATATTATATTTGCTGCTATTAAACATTTAATTGCATCAATTAAATTTGTAATTCCATCAAACAAAAAGTTTAATCGTTTTAGTTTCTTCTGCTATTATTATATATATTATATTTGCTGCTATTAAACATTTAATTACATCAATTAAAGTTGTACCTCCTTCAAACAAAAAATGTAATTGCCTTCCTTAGTTTTTACAGTGTTTTGTAAAATTACAAAAAAAATTAAAGCAGCATTCGTAAGCAGCGTTGTCAACTTTGAAGTTTCCGAACGCACCAATATGGAGAAAAAATTAGAATTTCTTTTTTATTTGAAATATTTACTTACAACACATTTTATAAGAAACGAACACAGATCGTGACAATATTTTGCTTTTGCCAAACTGTTTAACAGACTCAACAGCAATTTTTACAACAACAACAATTACTATGAAACTGTAAAACGGACAGCAAATTTCTTGTAATGAAATGTTCCTTTTTCGTTACATAACAGAAATTATCCACAACATCAAGACCGCTTTACTTAGTGTATAGGATTTGTCATTACTTGTTGTTGTTCTTATTGCGGTCCATAAAATTGCTTTGATGCCATCAAAAACGAAAGAAACGCACCGAAATCTAAGCAAAAGCTAAGGAATTTTTTTTGCAGCGAAAGTGGTGTGAAACGCCCTGAGTTGACAACGCTGTTCGTAAGCAACTGCCAGGCTCTTGTGTTTTAGGGTTTTTGCCGCCTATTTTTCTCACTTTTACTTCGAATTGTAATCGAATTCAAATTTTTCCCAAAATATTTGTCTTAATTTCTGTGTCTGTCTGCGCCTGTTGATGTTCATCAACTTTATGGTCTCAGTTTATTATTTAAGATTCATTTTCTTGCAACGTGCGTTTTATTATCCAGGATCAGCACTTATTCCGTAATGCTTGAGCAAATGCATGAAAATATATTGAAGAAAAAAAGTTTTTGACTTATTTTCGCCTCAGGTGCAAATTAATCTTTGTTCTCTTTACACTTGAATACGGTTTTTCATTCATCATCATGCCAAAGCTAAGAAATGCATAGAAAATTAAAAGAGAAAGAAATGAAAAGTAAACAGAAAAACGACAAAAAGCAACCAGTGTTAGCAATTGCACAAACATTCTGGGTACGAGTATTGCAAGTAGCAGAAAAAAAAAAGAAGTACAAATGCAACTAAAAGCACTTGTAACGTTCAGGTAGTGAGTAGTTCGTATACAAACTTGAAGTTTTTTTCTTCAAGCGAATCGTAAGATGTGTGAGAAGTTGTGTCGTTGGATTCTGCTTCCAAGCGAATTTTACTTCTTCGCCAAAATATTTTTTTTTACCAAATATATGGATTACAAAGAAGTACGACTGCATCTATGGAAAGCAAGTTTTTATCTGTCATCATTTCAAAATGGAATTTCTTTAAGCGGTTCTTACCTTTCAGTTCAAGCTGAGCTCAATCTAAGGCAGTGCCATCTATCGTACATAGAAATTGTATCAAGCAAACCATAACAGTGCGTTGTCAAAGCATAATCTGATTTTAAGAGCGCCCTACAAAGTGAAGTTGGCTGCAGAAGCCTGTGTCATTACGGAGCAGTAGTTTCATATGAGCTGAAACTGAAAGATCTAGTGCTTTCATAATATTTGTTTAGAGGCTGGTGTCCCACAGTTGTAATAATGTGTGCAAGAACGTGGCGACGCTGTGGTACCTTTACACGTTACGAAAAGTGTTCAGAATGTGTCATAGATTTGGATAAAATGAAAAAAGCAAAATATATTCAGTGGAAGAGAACTGCGGATGCAAAATTTTACTAGTAAACAAAAACGGTTCATTTTCCCCACCATTTTAGAAAACCATATACATATATATTCATCACCCCAGAGGTGCATTTTAAACTAAACAGTGGCAACACTATCAGCCTCACATTTCTATATAATAATTTGAAAACAATTTCGAAAGTTTTGATGTTGTTTTTAATAACTTGTTCGTTTTTCTTTTTATCGTTTTTATGGTTTTTTTTTTTTGCTCAGCTGTTTTCTGCTCCCGATCCTACTTTGATTCTACTTAATTTGGTCCTTTCAACCTAAAAGATATTCACAAGACAGACTTTTGTTTTCTGTTCTTTATGGCGGAGTAAATTTTTTAATATTTTGCCGCTACAAAATCTTCACACCCTGCGTAATTATGTGAAAGTAGTTTTACGACGAAACGCCAGCCAAGGCGTTAATTTAGATCTAGCTGTTAGATTATGTATGAGGGTATGTAGCTACTAATATAGCGGGTGTTTTTTTTTTTTTTTGGAGCTGCATTAGAACAATCGACATCGATGGGAATGTGAAACTGTGTCCAGTAAGTCACCATAAATCATTTGCGAGTATTTATAATATATAGACATTAAAACTCTGTTTGAGGCCAGTTCAAACCTCCCTCGAAATCATTTCCCGTTCCATTACCTTGAGAACAAGATTTCTGCTGATTTTTTGGAAAAATTACAACAACAAAAACTTTCTTCGATCATGTATTGTTGGCATTTCGCGAGTTATTAGGAACAGCTAAAACCAATCAGAAAAAAGGAGCAGCTTTAATATATCATGTACAAAGTAGATGTAAAAAACACAAGCATTCGCCTTCAACAACTCGGTACGAAAAGACATGGAAACGTTTTGATTAAAATTTTCTGATTACTCGCGTTAAGGATAAAGAGGAAACAAAAAATTATGCATTTAGAATAAAAAAAAAAAAGCAATCTGCATAAAATATAGAAAAGGTGCAAAGAAAAACGCAAACAAGCAAGAATTGCTACACAATCAGGGGCGGGCAAAAAATGAAAATTAAACACAGGTGGCATTAATGCAGGTGAACTACCTGAGTACCTGAGTATGTACAGATTCCAGTCAAACTAGAAAGGGCAAAGCTCTAAAATTTGATTGTTGGCGAAATTATTGTTTAAGCAAAAAAAATTTAAGAAAAATGAAAGAAAACTTCAACAGAACAAACTTCCATTGAAGGTGTTTGATTTTAATTAGTGCTGCTATTCAATAACTGAGTTTGTTTTTTTGTTTCTTAACTGGCATTTTCGCATCACTGCCACTGCAGTCAGTCACTTCAGTTTGTTCTTTCTGTCTTCCGTCCCACTCTATTGTCATGACCCCAAAAAAGATTGATGATGCTTTCAAGTTGATGCTTTATATTTATTTACTCAATTATATATAGAAAAGCAGCTGAATATAAATAGAAGAAAGAATACAATCGGTCTGTGTGCTGAGGTGCAGTTTGCATAAGTTGTGTTTATTTTTAATTGAACTGCAAATGATGGCAGTTGAGCAGTTGGAATGTATTCTACTCCCCCCCCCCCCGCACACCCCGAACACCATCCCCTTAGTCATCATATGCACAATTTTCATGCCAAAAATGTTACATAAATTTACATGGCAAATATTTGTTACTTGCTAATTTTCAGCATATAGAAACACACAAATACTCACTCACTCACTCACTCAGTCAGTCACTCGCTCGCTCGCTCGCACATACTTTTCTACTCCGTGCAGGAGTATTTTGTTCAGTTGTTTTCGTTTGAGTGTGTTTAGGTTTGAGTACTCGTATTTGATGGCACTTAATGTCAAATTTCCGCTCATTTAAATCATGTTATTTGAATTTTGTGTACGTACCGTCAATAGGATATTTATGACTTTCCGGCCATAGTATTTAGTTTCATTAAATTTAATAGGGTGGGGGAAAAAAAACAGAACAGAACAGGGTTTCCGCACAGCCAGACTAAGTATCCCTCCAAAAACCTAATTCTGTCATTGTTCCGCCAATTTTTAATTGTTCTTGTCTATTTGAAGGAGATTAACAGGTTTTCGAAATCAGATTGTACCCCAACGCTTCTTGCAGTTGGCAATTAATTTAAAATTATTTTATTCCAATACTGGTTTCCAATACGCTGAAGTTTGTGCCACCGCCATCGCTAAAAGCTTTTTGTTCTAAATCGTAGCAGATTTAGCAAGTTACGAAAGGCCTATCCAAATTCATAACCAAAATATACTTGTGTGTGTGTGTGTGTGTGTGTGTGTATGTGGATGTGGATGTCTTCGTCCATAAATAAAACACAGTTTCATATGCAGCGATATCAAAGCGAACATAAATATTGTATAACGCCAATTAATATTTTTATGCTGTCACAGCAAGTTATGCAGTAATTAATCACGTAACTGATACATGCGAGTGTGTCGGTTGCGACATTCGTATGCATGTGTTGGTTGGCATAGGATTTTTGAAAGCGAGCGAATACGTTTGTGTGACCAGCAGTAAAATAGAAACTAGAAGGGCCCTTTACAAATCGTGCTGCTACTGCTTTCTGGTGGAAATTTTATTGCAAAATTATTTCTATTTTGCTTTATTTTTTACTACTTCCACATAAATAATCTGTTCCCGGAATTGTGACTGGCCTTAAAGTTAAAGGAGACGCCAATCACAAGATATACAAACTTCCTCTGCTTGGATATTACGCGTACGTACAGCATTAATTTGACTTCCAAAATATTTATATCAAGCACTGATCGCCTCTGGTCGGGCATATAATTCTTTCCTTCACTCCAGCCTTCGTTTCGATATCAGCATTTCTTTCCTTAACATATACAAATGTGTTATTACCGACTTCGGTTCCACAACAGACATACATATATTTTCTTACCACTAATTCCTCCTGTCACTACTAATTTCCACAAATTTAACCACCTCTATTTAAATTTTGTTTCCTTAATAAAATGCCCAATTCCCGCAATACAATTAAACGAATGAAAAAGCAAAAAAAAAAAGAAAGAAAAACTATTGCTGACAGATTTCTCTAAAGCCAAACGATATGTTTTGTCGTTTTTAAAAACGTATAATTATTTAAACGGCAATCCATTCAGTTTTATAATCAATTAAGGCACTTGCAATATTCTTTCTAAACAAAAATTAAACTTCAAAGAATATTCCACATTTTGTCAAGAAAAAGGTTTAAAATGACATTATCCTCATCTGACCACAACGTTTCACAGCCAAAATGCAGGATCAGTTGGTAGAGTATTCGACCAACAGTCCATAGGTCGTAGGTTCGATCCCTACCAAAGACTCTGGTGAAAAAACAATAGCCACAAATTTTTTCAAATAAAAATAATAGCAAAAATACAACACAAAAACAGCTGATATTTCACTGGACACTGGACACTGAACAGTTATAACAGTAGCAGTTAAATTCTGACTTACTCATCCCTGCAGTATTATAAACAAATAGCGAAACTCTAATCCTTCTTTCCTACCTCCCCAAACCAGTTCTGTACAATGCACTGCATATGTAGGCGTTTGGGCCCTGCTGAGTAGTGGTCCCCAAAACAAAACAAACAAAAAAATTTAATAAATGAAAAATGCAAATCACATATATTTACAATTCATTTCAAAAGGACTCTACTTTCGGAGGCCTACTCGCCTTTACCGCTGAGCTGAATTAAAATATGAAAACAAGATCAAATTTACGATTGCACTGGTACGTTTGTGTAGTTGTTAATGATGGGGCGGCAGTTAAGCCCGGACAAAATTTAATTGTCAATTTTGTGAAATATTTTGATGAAAATTTGATACAAATTAAATGATGGCGATCATACAACATAACGGTATCTTTTAGCAGGCAATGCCACGAAACTTGTTTGGTAATATGACAAATTTGTTGCCAGTGCAAAATTGCCTTCAGCTGTGCCAACCAAATCAATTCAATTCAATTATTTTGTTAGTGCGCGCTAAAGCGCTTATTTTAATAAGCAGTTGTTTTTTGTTTTACATAAATACATATATTTCTGAAATTAGAAAAATTATATGCATTTGTGAGCGACGTTACAGATGAAACATAAATTCTTATGTGATTAGAGACTAGATAGTGTTAGTGGTACAAAAAAAAAGAACATCGGCCAGGGGAAATAAGGCGAAAACACCAAATAATCGGGACACACGTGCCAGCCTAAAAAGGGTTTTAATTTTCATTCTTAATACAAATGTCTGTTTCACTATTATATATTTTTGCAAATCGAATAATCAACGTTCAGTTAAACCAAAAACAATTAAATATTTGAAATGAATTTTAATACAATTTTGTATGGAATATTTGCCTTGAAACTGATATCCTTTTGATGAAACACATGAATATGAAACACATTAGTCCTTAAATCATCGAAATATTTGTGTGATGGTGGACCAAAAAAAAAAAAAAAAAAAAAAAAAAAAAAAACTAAATCAAGTGCAGCTTGTGACCGAATACTCGCATTTTAACGGTTTGTTATTGTGAATCATCAAATATTTTTACTAAAAATTTGATCGTGACAGCTTGACCTTTCAGACAAAATACCACCCAGTTTTCAGCCAAAAACATCAAAATCCTTAAAGCCTGGCTGCTCTGTTGTTTAAACACTAAACGGTGGCATATATTCCGATTTTCCCGGTTGTGACTAGTAAAAAACGATGGCGCACCGTCACGAGACCAAAAGGCGATAAAAGCCGCCAATCGAATTGTCGCCTTGTCATATATTTATTCGTTGAGAACAAGGCGACAATTCGATCTTCTTAATTGTAATGAAACCGACAGCCACATTTTATGGAAAACCTACTACTACAGACGTATTTCACCGAAGTTTACCGACATTTTTAGTTATTCTAAATATTTCAGTTATGCCTTAAAGTTCATATATCATTGGCAACGTTTGGCAAAAGAATACTTTGATGCAACTTTGCGGAGTCTACTTTTAAGTGGGTGTGTTGGGCTTTAAAAGTTTTTTAAACGTTTCTTAAACTTGGCTTGATTAGGATTAAAGTCGAGCCACTGATATTTGAACACAATTTGGCAAATCGCTCTAATATCTCTCTATACAGTGATGAAAAATTTTAAAATAATGCCTAGAAAATTATATAAGTTTCACTGTTTTAGAAGACTGATTTACTAGTACTCTTCTGGACACGCGAATAAATTTACAACTTTAAAGTCCTGCCCAGCTTCAAAAAGATGTTTTAACGACTAATTTTATTTTTTTTTTTTTTTTTTTTGGGTGATGGAGTGCGGAAAAAATATATATTAAAAATAAGTTTCTAGCCTGTTCAAAATTGCCGAAAATATTTGTTTCTACGGAAAATTTGACGTCTAGCCAATGTTGCCCATTCTGTGAGTTTTTCACAATTTGACAGGTTTTTCATTAAACCTATTCCTCAGGATATAATTCACCATCATTAATTTGAATGCTCTAACTTATATCAATTAAGCTGTTCATTATTTTTTATTAAATCTATTATTTTTATTATTGTTTGGCCGCGTTTTTCAGCACAATTTTATTTTATTAAATAAAATCATGTTTCTTTTTTTTTTTTTTTTTTGTATTTGTTGCAATTTATGCTGCATAAACATGAATTTAAAACTTAAAAAAGCAAAACACTTTAAAACGTATATTGTTTTTGAAATGTTGTTTTTTTTCATAATCCTACAGTGATTTTCAATTAGTTAAACACTGCATTGTAACCCACTTGACCAATTTGCCGAGCACATACATTTTTTTAACAATTTTTCATGATTTAACAAATAAAAATTCTCTTTTCTAAACGTTATTTGTTTAGTTTAGAGGTGTCTCAAGACCTGTTTCCAAGTTATTGACTTTATTTATTTTATGTAAATTCAGAAACCGAAAAACGTGTGTTTTCATAAAAGTTTATACGATGATTTTCTCTTTTGAAATATACAATAATATTTATAAACAGGTTATTATATATGTCCATATATGTTACATCATTACACAAACGTCCTGGACAGCGGGTTTAATTTGAAACTGTGCCGTGAGCCGGCGAAACACGCACTTGTATTTGTTTGCGTGCAGGTTATAAAATAATTAACACAAACAATAAAAGAATCAATAAAACATCATTAAAACATAAAATGGCTTTTAAAATTGGTAGCAGAACGACTTTGGCCAAAAACAACACATAAACATTGATGATATTCATTTGCATACAATAAATTGAAAAAGAAATAATATTTTAAAGCAAAACTGGCTTGAAGACGTCTAGATCACACTGACCTGCCAGAGAAGTGATTTTTTGTGTAGAAAATAGCAGCCGTATTGCGGAAGCCCCCGCCTCTCTTTCAGCCAGTTTGTTTGTTCAATTTTCGTGGACGGAAATGGCGTTTCATTATTGAATTGTTTGATCTAGATATAAGTTTTATGCAGTTGCTAGCAACTTCGTACCGAAAGGTTTAGTCACAGAACGGTGTATAATTTCTAGATCATGAATTTCGCCAACAATGAACATGAATGAACATGAACGAACATGAACGAACATGAACGTTAATGAAACGCAAGAGCTGCATTACAGTTCTCGTTTGTTTCCAATCTCCCAGATGCAATAGAAAACTCCGTAAAGCGCTGTTTTTCTGCTCATCTTTATTTCAAACATATGAAATGCAAAACCACGTAACTAACAAAAACTTTTAAACCGAATAAAATCAATAAAATGTTGACATTTTGTGCTCAATTACCAAAATTGTAGTTATTCTTCAACACAGGACACAGTGTTATAGTTTCCTTCTTGCTATACCAAATACTATATGTTATCTGATGTCAGTTACCTAGTTTTGTATTTCAGCGGACGTTATGTCTGCAGTTTGTGTTAAAAGTTAAAAATATCAGATATTGTTTATTATTATAAGTTATTTTAACAAATTCCGTTGCACTGGCGGCTCAGCTTTATTCCACTCAATCGATCTCAAAAGTTTTCCCCCTTTTCTTCGTAATATCTTTAACTTCACAGAAAATATTTTTCTTTTAAACTGTTAATCAAACTGAACTGCACTGTATATAAGAAACCGTCACAATTGTCAACACTGAAGTGTGACCAAATAGCCCCGCATACTTGGCCTTGTTGCGCTTGTACGAGCAATAATTCTACGTCTACCAACTTTTTCTCTTTGGCACAAGTTTAATCAATTCGAAGTGTTTTTATTTCTTAAACATTTTCATAAAAACTATATTTTTCTCACGAATTTTGTGTAAAAAATCTTGATGGCCGGTAAAAGGAATTTTACTTCTTTGTTGAAAAACTGTCATAAAATTGTAATGCGGCAGAAAAGATTCGCGCGCAAAAAGATTTTCTTTATTGGTAAAAAAGAAAACAAACAAATATATAAAAATAAAATTCTTAATGATTATTTCTTCCGTTGCCACAAACTCTGGGCGTTATTGCGATTTAATAATATTGTTTTCAGGACAAGTAATGGCTATAAAATTTTGCCAATTACTCGCAAATGTGATGGTAGAGGCTTTGAATTGCAGAGCACGTGTCGTAATAAATAATATTATGAGAAAGGTAAAATATACTACATAATTGTTTAAAGAGAACATTAAAGAATGGCGTAATTTTTTTTTAAATTAGTTGCTACTAAATAACTACCCCCAAAAAACGGTTGTTTAAAACTTAGTAAACTTGTCTATATATGACACCAAATTGGAAAAATCTGGCCTTGAATAATATAGAATAGAATTGAAAACAAAAATGTTAAATATTTTATGGGTGAAAAAAATTGCTCCCCAATAATAAAAAAAAAAATAAATAAAAAATGTAACAAAAATAATTATTTCACACTCCTCCCGGTATCCCCAAAATACTTGTTCTTGGATAAAAACTTTTGTTGGCAGCAAGTTTTAAATTTCTTAATAATAATATTTAAAAAAAAAAAAATCTCTTGAGCAAAATTCTTTCGATATGTTGTAAAGACCTCTCTCAAGCAGCGTTGCCATAATTCCGTTTACAAAACCTGACAGTTTGGAATAAAAAATATGGTTTTCAAATAAAAAAAACTTGCACATAAATAAAGCGTAATTAGAACCAAATTTTATTTAACAAATATACATATAAAAATGTATGTAAACTAAAAGCAAAGCAGAGGGCTTAAAAGGAAAGTATTTTATGATTCATATTTTCAGCCATAAAATTAGACTTTAAACTCAACTCGTTGCAAAAAAAAAAAAGGATATAACAAAAACCTTATCGCACAAATTGAGTTTTAGAAAAGCCTAATTTTTGGAGCTATTAAGCAAAAAATCCTTTAACCGATGCTCTTTTAATTGATTCATTAACTCAATTAAAGAAAAAATCTCTTAATTGAGCAGCGCAATCAATAAGACGAACAAACATTATAAAATATATGATTTTAAAAAGTGGCCACATCTGTATACACTTTTATTTGGATGTGAGAATTATATTTTGATTGCAATTTACAAATTACATTTAAGCGTCACTTTTGCCTGTGATTTGTTAAAATCTGTTTAATTTTAATAGTCAATTAAAAGGATACCGCCATAACACGGGCCTTAATTAAGCGGGGATTTTTTGTTTTTTTTTTATTAGTTCTTACAGCAAATCTTCGTTTAACTTTTAGGGCAGCAATTAGACGGCCAAGTCAATTATCTGGTGAATAATTAACCGGAAATGATTGTAATGGCATAAAATTAAGACTTAAGAAGAAAAAAGTTGAGAGCAAAGAATTCATTTTAAAAAAATATGGGTGGCAAAATTTTGCTAAAAACCGATTTTTAAAACAAAAAACTTAAAAACTGCTCATTGCAATGCAAGATAAATCTGTACATTTGGCAACGCTGCTCACAAGTCAAGCCTAGATAAAGTGAGAGTAGCAGAAAAAGTGAAAAGAGAGTAAGAGGTATTAGTGGGTGGGTTGGAGCGGCCGCGAAAGAGTTAGCTGGTCCCTTCCCCCATCTCGTCACGTTTCTTTCTTTAGAAACACAGCAATAATTTGGAACTGCTCTTGCGTAATTGAAGGAACCACAACATCTAATTAAATATTAAATAATTAAATAGTAAATCTTAAATCCGAAATCAAAAACTAAAAGAATTTCCAGGCCTTCGAAATTTTACAGAAGTTGTTTTTTTGTTTTTATCAAAAGAACTTTTTGTTCCACTTTAGATTTTCAATTCAATCTAATTAGAATTTCTTGTGTAACGGCATGAATATGTTGCAAATGCAACACAACCACTTTAATTTGCAACTTCTATGCATGAAAATAAAAACTGATTTACGAAAAAAGAGCAAAATTCGGAAAAGCAACAACAACAATATATGGCCAGGCAAACTATAATTGTGTTACAAAAAACCAAAAAAAAAAAAGGGAGGAACAGAATTGACAACAAATTTCTCAAAAATTCATTAGACAAATGTTGTCATTTACCATTTCAAGATTACTCTCCGTATGCAGTGTGTATGTACGAGTACAGTGGGCTCGGGATAATGCCAACTAATTAAAAATGTCTTAAATTAATGATAACAAATAAACATCTACAACTACATATTGGAAACTATTTACACACAATTAACGTACGTACATAGAAATAAAAGTATATTTTAATTGTAGAATAGAAATGAAGAAAAAATGTCCGTCAAAATGTGCTGATGTTTTGCCATGTTGAGCCCAAGTGTGTGTTGACGTTATCGCCAGCGTACTGTATGCATTTTGCAGAGATTGGCTTTTCAGCAAGTTATTTAGTTTTCATTCCCCTCCTGCTCCCTTTTGATACGAACTCAATGGTTGAAAGACAGTATCGTCATACAAGGATTTGATTAAGTCAAAAGGATAGAAATTTTAGCAGAAATTTTCATCTTTTAATTTTGTGGGCAGAGTTGAAAGCTTTTATATTTTTAAGGTTGATTTGGTTTGTTGTGCAAGTTGGTTTCAAAGAACTCGAATTTTCTGTTTTAAAGTTTAATTTTTCTTTTATTCAAATCCAAATTGTATAGAATTTGTTACAAAATGAAATGTAAATATGATAGTAATTTTCATTTATTTATGAAAGCAAATAAAATATGAAAGACTTTGCTATAAATTGTATGTACTCGTATGTATGTATGAATTGTTAAGTTAACCCGTTAACCCGTTGAGGGGTCAGGGGGTGGGGATTATGAATGTAAACCTTAGTAAGGTTTTCCAGATGAACAAACGATGGAAAATTAGTAATTAAGCAAAATTCATGGAAAACATAAAATTTTCATACCCAAAGAAAAGAAAATTTGTTTTTGAAACATTTCATTTCGTGCCCTGCAAAATTCATTAATCTAAATTAATGCACCTCATGGGTTAATGTGTTACAGAATAATATATAAAGATGTATATTTGCAGACCTCACAGATCCAATGAAAAGCTCTTTGATGGCAAATTTCAACGAAAGTTCAAGACTTTTATGGCATTTCGGGCTAAAGATATTCTCATCAGTAAAAAGTTATTTGTCCACTTTGATGTTTGAAGCACCAACGTTTTAATTTATAGAAAAACTTAAAGGAAATTAATTTTTGGTCTAAATATAAATTTAGGTGGGCAATAATATGGTTACTGGATCTGTTAGGAATTCTTTATTTTATTTAATTTTTTCCCTTAAAGAAACAAAGTAGGAGTTTCTCGTGAAAATATTTAATCCCAAAAAAAAACATTTTTGCTTATACCTTCGTTCCAAACAGAAGTAGGGATCTTTCCCACGATTTCGTGCCTTAAAAATTCAACAACATTTAGAATAACAGACAACTGATTTAAAGTACAATAAAATAACTGAGACAATTGTGTCGTATTGGATTTCATTAATGCCAGCAATAGATCAGCTGGGCAAAAGAAAGTTTCGAACTACTCACCCTTGCAATATGGACGAACGTTGGTGTTCGATATAGCGGAACAGTTAATAAATATTGCGATATAACAGGGCCGCATGATAATTCCCTGATTTTCTGTATAAAATATAATTTTTCCCTACAAAAGTGTTTCATTTCTTAAAGTAATTCGTCTTCAGCTCAAAGTTAACTAAATGTTACTTTTAGTTTTTCTCCTTCAAACGACAAGAGTTTACAGAAGGCCAAGTTTTTCATTAATATCTTTTGCGTTTGGTTTGAATCTCAGCAATTGCTTCGCATGACATAAATTTGTTTCCCCACCCAAAATCATTTCATTTTCCAACTTAGTCTTAGTCTTAGTCCTGTATCCTTTAATTTTCTAATTAGTGAACAGAAATATCTTCATGTTTTCCGTATAGAAAACAGTAGGACCATAAAATAAAACGAAATTTGGATTAGTAACGAATATAAAGGCAGGACTATTGTAGGGAAATAAAATCATGTTGTTACTTTTAATTTAAAATTTATAAATTTTACTTTTTAATTTTTATCAAGAAAATTGCAAATTTTGTTAAACCAAACTATTTTCTCCTCTTTTTCCTCTCTTTAAAAACATTTTCTATTAATCACAATTTCCAAATATTGTCCATAGAAATGATTTCCCTCTGAGCCCGAATATGATTTCTTCTGAAATAATTTCCATTTCCTTGACGGCATTTTATTTTCTATTTTTCTCATAAATTTAGTAAAAATAAACCTTAACGGTTTGTTAACTATTTTTTTTCTTGTACGAACAACCTGTTGATAATTAAATAATTGAAGCCCCAGGGGCAGAGAATTTTTTTTATAAAAACTCGGTTTTCCCTAAAAATTATTTCATAAATTTTAAAATTGTTTCGTTTAAAGTTGCTCTTTAAAGACAACTGTATAACTTAAACTGTTATACAGTTAAACAGCCTTATTAAAGCCTTATTAATCTCATTTCCATTCCGAAAGAGTAAAATATATATATATTTATATAAAAGAAGAGCCACAACATGGAGGTGTAATTTTTCTGGTATTTTTATGTGGCTGACACTTTTTTTAATGAATGACCTGTGGCGCAATCCATTGTGAGTTGTGTTAACAAGCTTGTTTTGTTATTGCTGTTGTTGTTGTTGTTGCCCAAGGCGTTTATATGTAATTAAGTTGATGCTGTGCGTCAGGGTGTCTGGCAAAGGCAGCAGGCGAAACAGGTGAGCTGGTGTATAACAAACGCTAACGCTACGCTACTTGTAGAGTCATGAAATCAATTTTTTAACACTAAATATTTCATAAAATCCGCTGAGATTTGCGAACGGCAATGCTGACGGGGTTTTCAAAACGAGGCCTAAGTCAAGATATTCGAGACACTGGTTCCATACGGGATGGGCGTAGTTGACGAAAGTTGGTTATTTAACTAATTGAGAACTACTCGGCTTAATCTTAAAATTCACAATATTTACAGTTCAATCTGAAACTGAAACGCGTGTCCTGCCGCACGATCACATTACGCTACAAAAACCATATTTTCACTTTCAACAACATCATGCTTTGAATCCCTTAATATGTTGTTTGAGAATACGAATGCGTCGATTCAGACAACTGTTTGCAAATATATATTTTTTCAACATCACTTGGCCCGGTACTTTTGCTTTGCAATATTCTTAATAAGTATTAATTTCTTTTTTATTTTCGGTTTTTTGTAACACTTTTATTTTACCTCACATATTGTTAAAATGTTTAACACGACAACAGAATCTGCTTAACCAACATACAACAACAACCAACTTTATGTGTAATTATTTCTGTCTCCTTAGGGGCATTTAATGCCTTTAATTTCTCCGAAAAACTTTTATAAAAATTAGCAAAAACAAAAAAACCAATTTGTTTATTTTAATTTGGTTGGTGCATAAAATAAAAGCAAACAACTTTTTCCAACAACCTGTTGATATTTAAGCAATTAAAACGCGATGGACAAAACAAAAAAAAGATGAAACAAAACTTTTTTATGCGAAAAATTTAACGGACTTACGGAAAAACGGAAAAGAATGAAATGTTTAATATTACAAAGAGCAGGTAAAACATGCATGTGCATGCCTACAAATATTTAGCTATAAGCAAAAACGGCTTAAGTCAGGTTTAGGGATTGTTCAGGCCAGCAGAAAGAAGGATATCGAACAAAATTTATGACGCTTCAATATCAAATGAAATATCAGCATTCGGTATCGAGTAATCGATATAACTTCTTAAAATTGCGATAAATTATTATTTTTATTATTTGATTAGAGTCTGAGTCAAACTTCTTAAATAATCTACATCTTTTTTATTTTCTACACTAAAAAAAAACGGCTTAAATTTGAGAACTCAATAAAGTGCATGTGAATTCAGACATTCAATATATTGTATTATTCAGAATACCAAAAAATGAACTGACCACGAAACAACTTTTGCCCCTCCCAATTCAATTCAAAAATTGAAAGCTGATCAAACAGCAGGCAATTAATTTAAATCTCAGCACCTTAAAAAAAGTCCCTTTTGTTCCTTTCATTATTATTGTATAAGAAATACTGTTAAATATTAGAAAATTTAAGGCAATAAATGAACAATATTAAGAATAATAATATCTTTTTGCGCCACCTAAAAGAATATGTTCTATTTTTTTTTTTTTTTTTTTGTAGGTTATGGCCGTTCCTTGAGAATGAAACATTCTCAAATCATTCCTTAACCGTTGTTTGCCCCTTTTCGGATACACATGACAAACAAATTCCTTGCATTTGTGTTAAATATAAAAGGATTCGGCCAGAACATTAACAAAGTGTGTTAAATGTTGAATCATAAAGTGTCACCAACAAAGAGTCACTCCTTCTTCAATTAGACTGGCATAACCGTTGCCCGTCTGCCAACACCCCTTCTCTCAACCAGATGGGGATTTTGTTTTTGTGTGTGTGAAAAAAGAAGCAAAATTCTAAGCGTGGATATAATAAAAGCCATAATCATAAAGAATGTGTTTCGTAAGACATAAAAATGTCATCGATTAATGCCTTTTTGAAATGTGTTTTATGGTTTTGGAGATGATATTGAAATTAAATATTTTGTTTCTCTTAAAATAAAAAAAATTATTATGCTTTTGCCAATAAAAGAATTCAACATTTGTTCATACATAAATTGGAATTTCTTTCTATGGCAATTATCAAATACGAAGTATAGGAAAAGGCGAATTAAATGGCGTTGTGTGACAAAACAAATTTCTTACTCCTGCAAAATATGATTTTTTTCTCTAAATTTGTTTATTTATTTCTTATTATTAATTACAAAATATAGTTGTTGTAACTAAAACAAAATAGACAGCAGTACTACCTGATCTGGCTTTCAGCTCCAAAATTACAATAAAACCAATTTGGGTGTTTTTTTACTAATTACTTTTATATTAATTTTTAACGCATCTGTAGATCAATTTGAGTTGAATATGTAACGGCGGGATGGGATGAGTTGTTTTTTGGGCACTCATCTGGAATATGGAAATTTTCCTAATACATATTGGGTGACATGTTTTCACATTTTCAAGTTAAAATCAAATTTTAATATTAAAACCATAAACAGGCGATGGGATTTTTGGACTCACACTTTAATGACTTAACGTGCAGTTTGTGTTAAGAAAATTGTTCGACATGAAACAAATTTCCCAAATTTATGAGTGCATTTTGTGTATTTCACCAACAACAACTTTACATTTATTCGACAAACTGTAAAATTCTCGTATACAGGAAGACGCAAACCCATACAAGGTTCACCAAAAGTTTGCACCGGTGGTGCCATTGGCCCATACATTTTCGAAGACAGCGGTGCAGACCATCGCCAAAGACTGATGATAGCCGATTTCGATCTGCATAAAACAATCGTCTCATGTGGTTTCAGTTAGATGGGATTTGAAACCACTAGACCTTTTGTTGTGCTTTTGTACTACATAAATAATTTCAAAAAACTCTTAAGACCAGGTTAAAGGTTTTGTTTTAAGGTCAAAAGCAAATTTGCAGTAAAATGAAAACAGAAATCATTTTCTAAGACCATCACCTTCCAAGTGAAACGTCTCTGCTTATAAATCGCTCATACAAAATTTTATATGCGACATAAGCTGCGTTACGCCCAATGCCATCCCGTTACAGTTCATATGATCTAGTTCATGCTAAAAAAGTCACCGCATAATAGCAGCCGCCATTGACCTGACCAACGTTGGAATGAGGCGGATTGGAATCGGTCTAAATTCTCTCAGCTTGAACAGGCATGAGACTGACCTGCAACTCAAGTTTCATTTAATTCTGTGTCCGTCCCATGATATTTTCTTAAGGCTTGAATGCTGCGTTTCAGTTATTGCTTAAAAGGAAAAATTTTGTTACTAATTGTAAAGTGGACGAGCAAAGCAGATAGAAGACTTTTTAAGGATGGGTACAACTGTTTCGTGGTCACGTCACGGTTCATCAATTTAGGCTGAGATTTTTTTTTTTTTTAATATTTTCTGGTTCTGTTAAGAAAGTCTGGGATGTGTCTCGCCGTCAGTGTCGTAATTTTAGGCATTCACACTAATCGCATACAACATATTTAAAGCTTTAAATGTCACGTTTTAGTTTCAAAAAATAATTTTATTGTATTTTTTTTTTTTTTTTTTCTAATCAATAACATTCTATGACGGCATAAACACACTTACATACACATATATGTTCACATTGGAAAATTTGCATTCAAATAATATATTTGCTCAAAGTACGGGTAGCATGTGAATACACGTAATGCGAGCGTTTGCATAAATATTTAAGGGCATGTGTGTGCGAGTGTGTATGTGTGCGAATAGTGGGAAAAACTTTGCATAACTTATTGTACAATTGTGCATAGAGAATAGAAAAGAATGGGTTGGGAAACTTGTGTGTTATTTTTTTGCAGCAGCAGTAGCAGCCAACAAGAAATGGCAACAATTTTGTTAAAGTGCAAGTTTTACGATTGTAAAGTTTTAACAATGCGTAATCTAGCAGTTAGCAATCTTATTTGTAAGCAGAGGCTTAAAAGAGCTTAATAACAACTTAAAATTAACTTTGACTTTATTAGGGATTGTAAAACCTGTAGTAGCGGTTCTCACTCTTTGTATTATATTTAAAATTTAAAATACTTTTAAATAAAATACTATTTTAAAATTGCAGGTAAACAAACCGAAACAGCTGACTTTTGTTTACATATTTAGAGCGCCACAAAAGCAATCAAATCTGGAAAAAAATGCCCAAAGAAACCGCAAAAGCAAAAATTATTAACCACTTTTTCGCGTTTTCTTTTAATTACTTGTTTAGTAATTTGCATTTTTTTGTTTGCTGTTTTATATTTTTTAACTTTAAGAAATATTTCTATACATTTAATTTATTAACAGGCGCCAAGTCTGCCAGCTGTTTCATACTTGTCAATAAATGGATTTACTACGTTTACTAAATCTACTACTGTTTTTGTTATTCCAGAATCTAGAGGCTGTTAATTTAGTAAATCAAAAATTTATAAAATTTGTTGTTGTCAAATTTTAAATTTATCAAGATTTACTAAATCTACAATAAGTACCAGCTCTACAATAGTACTTTAAAGGGAAGCGTGAGAACCGCTAGTATTTCCATTTTCAAAACTTGACAGCTGCTAAATTTAACATAAAACCATTCAATGTCTAGTGTTTTTTTATCTTTATGTATAAGAGTTTGTTTAAGCTAAAATTCATAAAAATTTTTTATATAGAAAAATGTTCTAATCTGTACAATAACTTCAAGAGGAATGCTGAGACCTCTGGACTCGCCTCGAGGCGAGTTACCAAAGTATCAATATTTTGCAGTTTTATATTAGTATAAAGAAGAACTAAAATATTTATTTTGCTGGAGCTCAAAGTAAAAAAAAAAATTATTAATAATATAATCCTCTCAAAACTAATTATTAATAGCCAAAAAATAATAATTTATTTAACAGTATTTCAGGATGGCCTAACAAAAATTTTTCCACACAAGCCTTAAACTGTGGAATTACTCAAATATTTTTCAAGCTTTGAGATAAGCTTTTAAGCGTCAAGCTACCAATACATTCAACTCTTTGTTTGGTTGTTTCAAATCTACATCTAGTTGTTCTTAAGTTAGAACAATTTCTGGTGCTAAAATTTGTTTAACTTCGTTCAATGTTAATACGGCGATTTTTAGAAATCTCTGTGGCTAAAAAATATATTTGTTATTGTTGGTAAAGCCATTTGGCTGCTATTAAAAATCATCAATCAGATTTGAGTGAAAAAAATTATAGTTTAAAACGTACTAATAATTTTTTGTTGCACAAAATATATCGAGACTCATTTTTGTGGACTTAAATACGCTCTAAAAAAAATTGAGCAAATTCAAAAAATATATCTTTTTTTTATGTCACAATATTTTCATTAAAAAAAAATAACAGAAAACCTGTACAAACATGTTGCACAAACCTTTTTAATTGCTACCATGAAAATGTTAATCACATCAAACCAAAATTTTTGCCTCTGCAACAAAATTTGTTTTCACTGATTTTCAAACAAACAATTCACTAATTCGACAACATTTTTATCTGAATGTGTGTCTGTACACGAGTTTCTCTGAATTAGCAAATACTTTCTTATAAACTGTCGAACTGGTAGTCGATATATCGAAATAAAACACTATTCTAAGGAAAGGTTTCAACAAAAAAAAAAAAATAGTTCAAGTTTGTAATAAAAATTGGCAAACAAGTTTTTCATTAAGCATTTCCTTTGTGGCGAAAATAAGTTGAAAATTATACTTTCCTTAGCGAAAATGTAACTCTTTGTTGTTTGAATTCAAGTAATAGGGAACAGGCTCCGTACTCAAACAATTTACTCACCGTTTCAACGAACTGCCTTATTGAATATTAACCAAAAATTCATACCTTCTCCCCTCTGTCCCAGCACTCGTATTAATATTTGTATGAATAACGTGGCTGGTGAGAATTGTTTGGCAAGAAGAACAAGTTGAAGAAAATATACATTTCTTATCGTTTTTTCTTCCTTGCACAATTTCTATCAAATATTTAGATGAAGGAATAAGTTTTGTGTGCGATTATTGGTTTTGGTACCAATTGTGATTAAAAGTATTGTATGAAATTTATGTTTTGTTAGTTGTGTTTTTTTTTTTTTTTTTTTGAAGCAAGAGAAAAAAAAAATAAGAAAAAACTTACAAAACTTTGTTAAGTGCAAGAAAAACGGTAAAAAGTTTTCGGCAACAAAAAACACACTCGCACTCGCCCTCACACTCCCACTCACACACGTTCCTACAGATGCGCTCTCCAGACGAAGGGAACTATTCAGGTTTTAAGTGGTTCTGGACGAAAAATTTTGTGTGAAATAGTTTCATTTCAGAACAAAAAAGGTAACAACTTGAATTAAAGAACAGACAAGTTTTCTGGAAATTTTGTTAACACTGGCCGAAGAAAAGCGGCCGACTGCTTCTTTTTTTTTAATGTCGGAAATTTTTGGTTTTATGGCATAATCCTTATTCTCCGATTAAAATCGATAAAAATGGCTAAAAATTTGTATAAGCAAATTTTCCAAATTCTGCTTAAAGTTCTTGAGTTAATGTTTTAATTAATATTTTTTTGTGCAAAAATTTTTTTTAATATGAAATAAAATTATTGTCAACAAAACAATTCGGCTGCTTAAATTTGTTTAATAAATTCACCAACTTGTAGTTATTTTACTGCGTCCAGTGCATCGTTCCCTGGCAACAGCAACTCTTCAGAAATTTTCTATAGATTTCATTTGGTGTTTCATCATTTCGTTATGCTTTTCAAATACAAAACCAAAATTGTTTTGTAAAATAGCAAAAGGGTACTTCGAGTTGTATGTTGCCGAAACAATGACGTCCAAAAACATCAACTGGCAGCCAAGCAGGTTGGTCAACTTGGTGCTTTTCGTAGCAATTTTAGTGCTTCGGAATATTTTCCAGGCAAAATTATAAGGATTTTGATTTAAAAATTTACTTTCTGGCAGGCGAATTATTTAATCAGAAAATATTCTATTTTATCCATTATATTAGTTTATAATTTACTGTAATTAAAACTGTAATAAATATTAAAAGCTAAAGCACTAGTTTTAAGAAATAATTCTAGTTTGTTGTTAAAGCAACTGAAAAACGTGGAATGAGAATTTTTGTTTTTCTTAGAAATAAATTCGGCTAAAAAAAACATCCATTTTTAGAATTCCCAGAAATAAATTGCCTTCAACAAAATTCCATTTGGCTTTGATTTCTTACAATTCTAGTGATTTTGAAAGTTCTTGAGTTGAGAACACTGGCAGCCAGCGCTTACATTGCAAAGCTTTCGAGTAGTTGTTTTGTGCATTGAATGGATTTAAGCGAGAGGTACGAGTATAAAGCAAAATGTTGAACAGAGTTGATGTCATGTATTCATGCTTTGTTAAACAATTGATTTCAATTTCATTAACGCTTTTGTTGTTGATTTAGTGGCCATTGTGTCCGCTGTTATTTGTCTATTTTAATGCCAAAAGGAATAGAAGACCAAAACTCTCATTAAACGTTTTAAATGTACGATGACAAGCTTTTCATGCTGCTGACGTTGAATGGAAACGTTTAAGCTGCTAAACACAAAGATGATGATAATAATAATAATAATAATAATGATAATGATGAGAACGATGATGATGACGATAACGATAACGATAACGCCGATTATGATGATGATGATGCTGATGATGATGATGATGATGATGATGGTGCTGCTGCTGATGTTGGTACTGATATCATTTAGCTTTTCATAATATTGTGTCTTATTCGTGCTGATTTAAAGTTGTTGCCTCAAGGGTCGCTTTATGTTAAAAACAATTCAGCAGTACAAGTATGTATGTATGTGCATGTACTTATGCCAACAAAATGTTGTAAAATTTTCGAAATCAACTAAACAATGGGAAACAGTAACAGAAATGCCAAGTACATCTAAGCAGAATATTATTCTAAATACGGAATACTGCAGGGAGGGAAGGATGAAGGACATTTTAAGAGTTCCAAACAATCTCAATCGTATAGGAAGAAATAAATATGAGCATTTTCATTTCGCTTAATTTGATTTTGTCTATTTATTATGCGGAGAGAATTTTTGACTTGTACTAAAAACCTAAACACTTTGCATTGCCGTGTAAAGCCACCTTCTAAAAGCTGTTAAAAACAAACTTGAACAAGTACTAGCGCTTAAACGGCTTAAAACTCTTCCTTTAGCGTTCAAGATGGTAGAAAAATTGTGTGTTGATTGGCCCCCTCAAAGTAAATGAAGAGCCCAACTCATCTATCTCTTGATGAAGAAAAGAACAGGAAACAACATGACATGACAAAAGAAAGACATTTGTAACATGTTATAAGGCGAGGCTATTGTTCTAAAACACTAAAGAATTTGTCTTTAAATTGATCAGAGGCGAGTCCAATAAGCCAACCTTTAGTAACGCAATATAATTGTCACACTTGCACACTTGTGCCAGGTTGTACGACGAAGTAACGTGCCTTTTGTATTAAGAATTAAGTGCCCACTTAAAACGAAACTTATAAAGGTTTTACCTTTTGCAACGAACAGCGAAAAATATTAAAAAGCTTAAAACTTGGACAACTTTAAACAACTTCGGTTCTGTGTCACACTTTCCATATGCCAAGATTTCCCTTTTTTTTATATGCAAGAAAATTTCAACATTCATCCACTTTTTTTATCTCTCCTTTTCTTTTTTTTTTTTTGTTTTGTTTTGCTCTAAAAATTCTTGTGAAGTATTAAAAGTATTAAAAAATTGAATACGCAAAAAAAGCATGATTTTTTTGGCATGTCAATTTTATTGTCTTTCCGGTCTTCTGCTACAAAAAAAAAAAAAAAGATGCTAAAGACGAAAAGATTCAAAAGAAACTGAGTTTTTTTTCCATAAAAATATGAAAAACTTTTGAAATACTTTTATGAAAATGGCTTAACACAATATAAAAGTGAAATTGTCTGTAGAAAATCCACTTGAATCTTATTTTTTGCAGGTTTTTTTTTTTTTTTTTTTGTTTAAAGCATGAAAGAATTTAATACGTGATTCGAAGTGACTGCAGTAACACACTTTAGAAGAAGGCATGCCGTTGAAGTGTAACACTTTGGCTCAGCTTAAAGTTCTACATCGAAAGGGTAAATAAATAAAGTATTTTGAAAGTGTACTTTTACAGGGACTTCTATAGTTTTGAGGCAAAACTTTTGCATTAAGAACTCTCAAGCAGTAAAAGGGCGATAGTGGGATAGAAAAATTTTGCATAGGGGACGGCTAGAGATTTGACACACCACAAGACTTCTTGATGTTCAGAAATTCTTTGAAACGAGTATTGACGTTACACGCTGTAAAAATGCAACCCTGAGCGAGATCTTATCATTTGATCGGGTTATTGACAACGAAATGTAATTGCCAACAACTCTCCTCAGATTTCTTGCTTACAAAATCCATTGAAAATCTTAAGACCTTTAAAATGGTATAAACCAAACTTAAGTAAGACGAAAAAGTACTTGAGGCCTGAGACAGAAAAAAAAAACTAAACAAAAGACAAAAACATGCCGTTAAAATGTGTAAAATAACCATAAGACCGGACATTAAACAATGGACGAGTAGTCGTTTCGAACTAGTAACAGGAACTAGTAACAGATTGACCGGATTCGTACACCTCTGCAAGCTGACGACGGCTACAAAGCAATTAGTTATCCCAACCCGCTTAAAACGAACTCTGCAACTTTAATCCTCTGATGCCCAATTTGTGATAAAAAATTAGCTCAAGCCCAAAGGCTGATGGTAGCGTGTCCATCTTCAAAACTTCAAACTTATCCTAATTTCATGTTTAACTGAAACTGGAGGTTTTCTTTTGTGCTGCACTGCCGTGCACAAAAGCTGAACTGCTAATTTGGCCTCTGTCCAGAATTCAATTTGCCGAATTTGTCATTTTTAATAAATTTAAATTTTATTGTTGTTTGATGTTCGTTTTTCGACAATAAATCAGCAAATTTCTGTCTGTAATTATTTCTAAACTAATAGCATTTAAAACGAAATTGTTTGTCGAATAAAAATGTGTCAAAACAAAAAATGGAGCAGTTCAACAAAAGTGCTCTGTAGACGTTAATTGCCAGTTGTCATCATTCAATTATAATGGTTCCATTGGCAAAGTTGGCAATACGTTGTTGCAAATTAATTATTAATTGGCCATTTTGAAACAAATTATATTTTATCACCAAAGTACAGGCAGAAAAAAAACCATACATACATTTTTAATTTGGCATATTTAAATTTGAAAATAATAATTCGGAAAATATTTGTATTAAGGAAAATTATGTAATTTTTGTAGTATTGAAATAAATTTAATTAGTTGTATTAGAAAAATAAAATATGTATATAGCTGGATTTTTGTGAGTTTTCCAGCTGTCTATAGGCTGGAATGTCTGAGGTTCTGCCCTACGCGTCAGTAGACTTTAACAATATGTTCAAACATTCAATTTTATATATTGAACAGTCTCTAAAGACATGATGAGAATTAAGGCAAAAATTCAATTTTTTTGTTAAACAGACTTTCCAGCTGTCTACACACAAAAACCAGTTTTTTATTTTGCTTTTGTAAATGGCGCAGCTTTTAAGCAATTAAATGAACCCAGTTATAATCTATTTTGTTTCTGTTACAATGTCGCTGCCTGGTAAGTCACATCAGGGTGGAGGAGAGCCGCTGTCTGGGTTGCTCCACCGTCAGATTAGGCCATAACGGCAGGTGCTGATCAAAATCAAAGACAAATAAAAATGTTTTCCTTCTCCAAAATTTTCTTCATCACTATGAATGATACAAACTGAAAATTCTGCCAGTTTAAATGGTTGTCTTTTATATTAGATGTCAGTCATATTGAGAGATGCCATATTATTGGATACTACAGTTTCTTCGAATTTAATTTATTGTCATTAATTATTATGATTTTGTTTCTTGAGTTGTTTAAACTAGAATGAGACATCCCATAAGATTTGTTCATACTCGTATTCAAAAATACTTTTTAAACGATGAGATTTTAATCAGAGTTGCATTTTTGCCAAATGCAACGGATCTGCTCAGCTCAAAACTAGGAAGCTGATTACCATATAAGAATGAATCTCGTTCACACCATGGCCAATAACAGTATTTAACGGCTGGGCATTTTCCGGCAGTCAGCCGCCAACACAAAACAGGTTCAGCTGCCGCTTATCAAGATTTTGTTTAGCCGCTTGTCTTTTAACTCATGTTTTTCATTGGATTTGAGATGTGATGGTGTGAAAACGAAATTTATATGATATGTTAGAATCTTAAAATTTAAGTAGCATCGGAAAATTTGTATTGTTTTCCGATACAAGAAAATCAAAAAGTCTGACAGCATTTTGAAGTCTATGAAGTACAATAAGTTTGATGACACGTCCATTTTGTACAAAATTAAAATTTAATTTAGGAAAAAAATGTAATGAATCATGTTTTTTGCCGCCATACGAGTACCAGAAATTTGTTTGTTCCGTTGCGTGTTTGTTTCTTGCCTAAAAATTAATTTATAATTTACTTAAGTTTTTTGCTTTTATACAACATTTCAGGAGTCAAAAAGCCAGTCTTACACACTTTTGCTTTCGCTTTTACCAACGCAAAAAAAAACGTATTTTTAAGGTTAGCAAAAATATTTTCTTATGTTTTTCGTATTTGAAGCAATAATATTTCCCGCTGAAAATAATTTTTCTTTAAATACACGAACAGGGTATAATTTAAAGTTTTAATAACTTTGCCCTTGTCGTTTTTGTTGTTTTTTTTTTCCTCTCTCAAATGCAACTATTTATGTTTATCTAAAAGCCTTTTGCAGTATTTTGCTCCTGCATCAGCAAATTGTACTTAAAACATGTTTTTTTTTTCCATTTTTGCTCACACCATTTACACACAACTTGCGGCATAGACGCGGTAAGCCGGGATTAAAAGTTTTTTATTATGTTGCTTTTAATACCGAACTGCGGTGGATGCCTGCTCCTGCTGCGTCATTACTTTGTTCAACCGCACTAAGAAGTAAAGTGCAAAATAAAGAAACAACTTAACGAGAAGGTAATGAAAACAACTTAGAAACAAAAACAACAACTACCCACGTTGGGGCAAAAACAGCAATTAAACAAAAACAAAAACAAAACACAAACCATCTTAAAATAACAAGCAAAAACAGGAGCAGAAACAACAAAAAACAACGTCACAATGAAACTGACGATGATGATGTTTACCTAAGCAGAATTGTTAGAACGTATTTGGTACGGCTTAATCTCAATTTGTGCCCCCCACCCTTCTTCAAGGCAAAGAAAATACTTATTACGCACAATGGCTCCAAAAATGGCCAACTTTCATAAGGAACCGGCAGGATTTGTTCTTGATCTTGCAGGAGTTGACCCGCGTGCAAAAAACCGCTTTATGAAAAACAAGTCCTTTTCCAATAAATTATTTTCCTCCCAAATGGTTTTAAAGGTATTTTCATAAAAAGGATATCTTTTTTGAAAGGTAACTTTTTTTAGGAAGAGGCCTTTTTTGAAAAAATCTTTTTAAATAATGTCTTAAAAGTATATGATTATGAATTAGTTTTCTTAAAGGCAGTTTTTTAAAAAATCACAATTTTTTAAATACTTGATTGAAAGAGCAAATTTTTTCTGAAATATCCTTTTTAAACGCAACTTTTTTCAGTGTACTTTCAGTAAACCTTTTGTCGAAAGTAAATTTTCCAGAGCATAATTTTTTTAAAAGCTGCTGTTTTAAAAGTTATTTTTTAGAACGTACTTTTAGCGCAAGGAATATTTTACAAAAGGTGCTTTTTTACGTACTTTTATGAAAACATACCATTTATAAAAAGTACTTTTTATAAAATCCTATATGAGAAACTACTTTTTCAAGGGGTATTTAAAATGAAAAACAAAATTCAAAAAAAAATTTTTCAAAAGTAATTTTCTTAAGAGTTGTTTTTTTGATTTTTGTTTTTTTCTCGGAAACTTTGGCTTTAAAAAGCTACTTTTGTTATAACGTACTTTTTTTTTAAAAAGAATGCTTTTTCAACAATATCCTTATCTAATAAGTGTTTCTTATAAAACTCTTTATTAAAAGACACTTTTTTAAAAGGTATTTTTCCAAAAGGTACTTTTATAAAAATAATTATTTTTTAAAAAGTACTTTTAAAAAGTTCTGTACTAGAAATCATTTTTTTTTTTATTAGAAGAACAAAATTTTTAAAAAAATATTTTTCAAAGGATACTTTCTTAATGAAAAATAATTCTTTCTTAAAAAGTACTTTTTATAAAGTTCTATATAAAAAATTACTTTTTTAAGAGGTATTTTTTTAAAAGAAAATTTCTTTAACGTACTTTTCGGTCAGGTACTTTTACACAACATGTTTCTGCGAAAGGAACTCTTTGAAAAGGTACTATTCAAAGAGGGTACTTTTTCAAATAGAGTTTTAAAAAAGTATTTTATTAACTGGGTACTTTTACACAACATGTTTCTGCGAAAGGAACTCTTTTAAACGGTACTATTTAAAGAGGGTACTTTTTCAATTAGAGTTTTAAAAAAGTATTTTATTAACTGGGTAATTTTTAAAAAATAATTTTTTTTTAAATGTTTTTTATAAGTTATTTTCAAAAATTTATTTTTTAATGAAAGTGTTAAAAAAAACTTTTAATATAAATTTTTTTAGCTAATTTAAAAATAGGACATTCTTTTAGAATGTTCTTTGTTAAAAGTTAGTTTTTTAAAATGTACTTTTTTAAAAGGCCTCTTTTCTTAAACATTCTCTCCAAAGAGGTATTTTTACAAACTCTACTTTCTTAAAAGCAAATTTTCATCAGCATCTTTATCAAAAGATTTCTTTGCTTTTTAGAAGCAATTTTTTAAAAAGTTACTTATTTTGATGAGCTTTTCCATAAGGCAAGTTTTTACCAAGTACTTTCTTAAGACCAGCTGTCTTTTGAAAGTTTTTTTTTTTTTTTTAAATTTTGTTATACTTTTCTTTTTTCAAACACTACCATAAAACATCAAGTACTTTATTGAAAGCAACTGCTTTTTAAAAGTACTATAATTCTTTAAAAAGGTACTTATTTCAATGAGCCTTTTTTCCAAGTTCCGTATATTAAAATCTATTTCTTTTTAAAAGTAGTTTTTCAGATTAGTGGACGTTTTGAAAGGGTTCTGCTTTTAAAAATATTTTTTGAGGCTTTTGTTTTGGTTCACTGCGAACTTTAATTCAGCCCATTGTGCCAACACCTTCTCGCAGTCCATTTCTGCTGTCAGCCGACCAGGTATTAGCGAAATAGTTAAATTGTGCTGTTGGAGCAAAACCGAAGCAGCTGCAAGTACCGGCAATCGTTTTAAGTGTATTTAGTGACTTGATGTTTGAGTTGAGTGAATGGAGTTAAAACAAACAAAATTCAATGCTTAACAGTTAACAACAACTTACAGTTAAAATTTTTGCTTAGATGGCACAAAATTCTATTCCTCTGGCTGGGTATTATTTTATGTTTTAAATGAACAAAAGGTGTAATCTGAAGTTATAACTGGAAAGTGCAGAAAACATGGTTGGCTGCAAAGTACTTTAGAAAAGTATTAAGAAAAACTAATTTTTTTAAAGTTAAATTAAGGCGGCATCTTATTACTGACAGCACTGAAAAATTGCTCAACTCAGCTCCTGGCTTTTCTAAAACATACAAGAACATTGTTGGCATAAATTTGACGAACAACTGATTATGCTCTGCGTACAAAATGTAGCGTGACTGTGTTACAACTACAACAAAACACTGTGAGGAAAAGAATGCATTAGTTGTCGTTTTAAAAGTGCCATCTTAAGCTTAATTGCTCTCTTTTTTTATTTACTTTCATTTAACAACAGCAACCGGGTATTAGTGTCAATAAAATCTGACTAAATTAAAGTAAGAAAACAAAAGAGATATTCTTAAAAAAAAAAAAACTATTCAATTGGAATGATCAAATATTCTGGCAATTTGGCTGACAGATCGATACAAAAATTTGTCATTAAAAACGGATCACTTTGTAACGCCTGTTCCACTAATTTAAGTCGATTAAAGCAGAGAATAAAAAATCCTTTCTAAAATATTTTCTTCTTCGATCCTATTTGTGTTGTTCAAACATGCGCGAAACATTGAAGAATATCAAAATATTATAGTTAATCTGAATTTTAGCTGCCGGCCTTTCTTATTTTAGTTTTTTTCTATAGGGAAAATCTAATTTTGAAGAGAGAAAGTACAAGTTTTGAAAGCTAATACTGATTAAATTAGTTAACAAATAGCCCTCTGATGTCCTATTTCTGTGCAATATTTCTCTGTGTAATAATTTTCTAGAAAACTTTATTTTACACAAAGATTCTTATGTTTTTAAATGTTTTCATTTCACAAAAGGAATGTAAATTTCAAACTAATTTTAAATAAATTTCCAAAAAAAAAAACACTGAATTTAAAAAAAAATTAAATTTTCAAGGACTCAATTTTAAATATATTCCTTAATTTAAATATTTCCTTAATACAACCGGAATAGACCACAAAAGTGGCTTCTGAGAATGGCACTCGACGTCGTGGTACAAATCTTTACGCTACAAAAACAGTTTCGGATAATTAAAGGACTACGACTTTGAGACTAACTTCTGGCCACAGCAGTATCGCATTAAACTTAATCAATGGCTAAGAATATTTATTGTAAAGGACGCGTTTTCTAATATATGTATATGTATGTATGTATATAAATATTTATTTAAATCGAACAAATTTCTTAAACATAAAGAAGAAACTTTCATTCTGTATTCTTGATAGTTTTAACGACCAACAAACTTTATTTCCAAAACATTAACAAAATAACGAATACAAATAAATAAATAAAGGGAAAAAATCAGACATTTGGCAAAATAAAAATCGATTTACCTTCATCGATCGATTTACATAAAAAGAGAAAAAAATTAAATAAAAAACAAACTACATCGCGTTATTGTACTAATTTTCATACCAAAAGACATGTAAAAACAAGCCAGAAAGTTTTAGGCGGCAGTGACGATTTTGAAACACACTTCAACACGTTTGTCAATTGCCATTTTTTCACTACAATTATTATGGTTTAAGATAAAGCGTTCGGCCTGCTGTTAAATAATTGGGCAGGACACCTTGAATAGAATTTGGTGTTCGGGGTTTTGAAAAGCTCTCACTAATTGTTGCAGCTGGGGCGACTCAACCATCTGCAAGCACAGAAAAGGCCGAATATTACGAAAAGTGTTGTGTGGCATAGTTTCTCTACTCAAGAAAAAAATCTCAAAGAAGATGTTAATCTTAAAGCAACCACATACAAGAGTCGTGTAGTGAATTTTTTTTAATTAAATTTAGGCTGCGCCGTCTATGATCAGTCATATGATCTGCTCAGGCAAGTCGCTCTTGCCCTACAGACATCCAAACTTATTTCTTAATTATTAGCGCCACGACTTAGAACTTATTCTCATGTAATTGAAAGGACAGAGTAGCTAATGGGCTGTGTACAGCAACCCGATAAGAGTAACAGCCTATATCTTCGGAGAAAACACCAATACCACAGCTTAACAGCTCGCTGTCAAAGAGATGACAAGTTCCAAAGGCCTTTCAAGGTATACGCACGATATTATGAAATCAAACAGCTGTCTTAGGCGTACAACATTTTTGCGCCCCCTTTAATCGCTTTCCTTAACACAGACATATCTAGTCGCCTGTCCCAGGATCGCGAACGTTAGCATTTGCCAGTATTTCGATGTCGTCGAAAACACTGATTTTGGAAACCATTTAAAAGCATTCTTTTGTCGAGTTAATCTATAATAAATACCAGCATATCGCATTCTGGTGAACGTAAACGTTCGGCATCGTGGGACAAACTCTAAATATCAAAGTTTTTAGCTAAATATTGGGATTGTTTTGAGTACTTCTAACTCCTAGTGACAGCTGAAGCGAGTAGCCAAAAACTCAAACAACATTCGCCGAAACAAACTTATAATGCCGGCAAACGCTCTATAAACGCTGGTACAGACAGGCAGACAGACACGTAATATATTTTACCTATTATATTACAAGTGACATTTTACAATTTGTTGATTTTTAATTTGCTGATTGTGTTATAAAATATTCCGAAACAATTTCATGTTACTTAATGTTTGCATGTTTTACTGTAGTTTGCAATTGATTCAGCTGTCAATGACTTGTCAGTTGGATAAAATTAACACAACTTTTGTAATAGAATAATAAATTCTCTTTTTTCAGGATTTATTTATTCAAACTAAAGTTCACTTGGGAGAAACTTATTTACAAACGCGATGATGTGAGAATGTAAAGCAATTTTTTACTGCTAGTGTGAAATAATGACTTCAGAAACTCAGGACTGGTTCACATCAATTCCCTCTTTAGGCTAAAAATATTTTAAAATTTTGTACGCTTTGACTGGAACACGAAAGTTTTCTGAGGGTTTTAAGAAATATTTGCTGCCACAAATAGAAAGTACACACTTTCCAAATACATATAAAAAATTATGTACAGCAAAACTGATGTATTATTTACATGGATTCAATTAAACTTTTTATTGAACACGTCCCAGTAAAGGGATTTGCAATGAACTTTTCGTCTTCAGGCATGATGGTGTTAATGAATAAAGATGTTGTTTTAATTTTTGTTTCTTTCTCAATAATTTCATTTAAATAATTCGCTGAATTAGTAAAATTTTTATCTGAACATGGGCCAACAAAAGTTTCTACCGCATCAATGGATTTAGTTGTTTTGTTTTGCATAGAAATAATTGTTTTAAGTCAGCCTGTTTGCATAGAAATTTTAAGATAATTTCTTTCCGTATGAATTAATCTCTTTAATTTACCCAAATTTACTTTAGAAACTTAATTGCTTGTCCACCCTTCATCTTTCAAATATCCTGCAACTTAATACAGACATTGTAGTCCTTCAGTTTGTTTCTCGTTATGTTTTTAATACAAACTTTATTTAATTGTTTTGAGTGTTTGTTTCATTACTTAATTGCTTCACAACTTCCTGTCAAATGTTAAAGCATTTGATTGGGGTCCAACAATCGGAAAACTAATAGTTGGCTTTTCATGTTAATGAGCAGTAAAGAAAGCTTTTTAGCCTTAAGCTGAAACGTTTTCGAAAAATAAATAATGGCGAAATGTTTGTGTTATTCTTAAAAATCATAGACAAAATTTAAAAGAAACTTTGCTGGCGGTCATAAAAGAAAATACAACTTGTTTTGGCCAAACTCTTCGCCAGACCAACAGACATTAAAAGTGTCAAGAAATGAGAAATGTTTTTCAAGCACTAGAGCAACTGAATTCAGCAAATTCATACAAAAAAAAAACATGAAATAAGTTTTGAAAATTAAGAACAATTTTTTCATGTTAAACAATGGCATCCACTAAATCAGTCAATAAATTGTTTGACCACGAGCCTGTAAAGGATTTCGGAGATTCAACAAAAAAAAAAATTACAAGTAAAACAACTTAACTTTTAAAATCAATAGTTTTCTTAAACAACAAACAACAACTTAAATAGAAAAAAAATTTACTCACAGCAACTTCAGAAAAACGAAAACAAAATTCTATGTCTCAAAACCAACATGTTTTCGTGTTAATTTGAACATTTTACTCCATAAAATCTAAATTAGCTTCCCTTAGCCTCAAACATTTTACTTTCCTGTACTTATATATTTCTTGTTCCCAGCACTTTTTTGTATGTGTTGCATATTAATTGAGTAAATCTTTCGGTTCGTAATTTTCTTCAAATCAAGTTTCCACAACGCATTTTCAGCGCCAAAAACACGGCCACCACAAACAAAAAGCAAATAGAAAACAGGAAGCCAACACAAGGCAAACGACCATATTTAGACGCCAACAAAAAGTAAAAGTTTTGCTCTTTTTGAGCCATCAACACCATCATTTTTCCTTCTTGTTTTCAAACTCTTGTTAGCCAAACAGAAAAACTTAAAAGTTTGTGGAAAACTTTTAAGCCTGATAAAATTGTGGGTGCGTGTGTGCGGTAAACAACAACTGTTTCGCCGAAAAAAACCAAACAAAAAACGTTAAAAGGATAAATAATAGATTGAGTGAATGACAGCAGAAGCAGAGCAGAAAGATTAGACTCATAAAAAAGGTACACCGTTACACACGCTGACGCAAACGTAAACGCAAACGTACATGTACACAACACCAACACCAACAACTAAAAATTAGCCACGGGCAGCAAACGATGAGAATGTTTAATCAGGTGCAAGTGAACAGCAGAAACGAAAAAAAAAACTTCGCAAAGAAAAACAATAAATTGGCAGCATCTGGTTTTTTTTTATGCACGAACTTCATTTAAAAGAGTTTTTGGTCTGAAGTGAAACACACGGAAAATAAACGACTATCAAATCTGAACTTAGCATCACGTTGAATTTACATGTTTGTGGAGAAAAGTGTTCAACTCTTTAATTAGATATTGATTTAATATTATATCAAGTTAAATTAACATGAAATGTCTAATGAATGAAAATTTTTGCCCTTCTTTGACACTTCATACAGCCATGAATTTTATCCCAAGCGTAAATGGTATATTATTCCCAGGTAACTGTATTCGACTGAGGATAGCTAATATATCTATACACTACATACAAATACATAAATATGCATTAAAATCTCCGTAAGTGTAAAATCAAATTGATGAGCACTTGCCAAAAATGTGTTACTGCTGATTAATCGAGAGTCAGTGAATGCCAAAAAGATCAGTCATTTCGTAGTAAGATAAGGATTTTATTAAAATTTTGCCAAAGTTTTGGTATTTTTAGCACAATTTCAAACCACATAATTTCAAATCACATGGTTCTAAATCACATGACTTCAAATCACATGACTTCAAAGTAGAGGATTTTAAATCACATGATTTCAAAATATATAATTTTAAATCACTTGATTTCATGTCACATGCCTTCTAAATAGATGATTGTAATTGACATGATTTCAAATCGCATGCCTTCAAATTAGGTGATTTTAAATATAATAATTAACAGTCACATGACTTTAAAATATATAATTTTAAATCACTTGATTTCATGTCACATGCCTTCTAAATAGATGATTGTAATTCACATGATTTCAAATCGCATGCCTTCAAATTAGATGATTTTAAATATAATAATTAACAGTCACATGTCTTTAAAATATAGAATTTTAAGTCACATGATTTCAAATCACATGATTTCAAATCACATGCCTTTAAAATAGATGCTCTTAAATACCATGATTACAGGTCACATGACTTGTATGATTTTAGCTCACGCAATCCCAAACCACAAAAGTTTTATTAACCGACAAGTAAAATATTTTGTACAACTGGCGACTAACAAAGAGCCAAAAATCACAACAACAACAAACATTTTTTAAAACTATAATTAACTATCAAGAAAAAACAGCTCAAAAATTAAAATCAATATGATGCAGATATTTTTCAAAATTATTTCTGTTTAATTGTTTCATATTACAACTACTTTTTCTACGCCCCAACAATCTATTCCAAATGTTCAAATACAATATCAATTGAAACCGCTCTGTGTTTTTTTTTTTTTTTTTTTGTTTGTTTGTTTTGTTATGTTTTGCATTTTGTCAATATTCCAGCACTAAAACCATTTCTGACATTTATCTTTGCTGCTGAATATGCAAATGCTGGTTGACATTTATCAGACCAATTTAACTGATTGCATTTGTTGCATGCAACAACACATTTAAGCACAAAACATACTTAGGCAAACTCATGCACACTCATGCAAACTCATAAAAACTTCTGCATATTCATGCAAACTTATGCATACAAATCAATGATTGTTGTTTGTATGCTTTTATGCTGCAACAGCAACTGCAACAGCAACAGCAACGCACACACATACATACATTTCAAAAAGTGAATTGTCAATTTCATCACTTCAGTGTTTAGGAGATGGAGAAATTGTTGAGTACTTGGAAATTGTCTTTATCAACGTCGTCACCACGCTGCATAAGTTTGCATGTATGTATGTATGTGTGTATGTGTGTATGTGTGTATGTGTGTTAGATGATAAGTGTTGCTGTTTGGTTGTTTTTTTCTGTTGAGATTTTGCTTTATGCTTTTTGGCATAAATTATTTTTTCTTGACAACTTCATAAGAGTTGTGAGTGGAGTGATTTTTAACAGTTACTTTTGCAATTTCAATTTTCAAGTGTATGTTTTCAAATACAATATGTTTTCAATTTTAGTTTTAAATATTTTAGGATTTCATTGGCATAATTAACCGTTAGTTATTATCAATTAAAATGATGCTGCACGACTTGTGTTACTCGCACACTTACAAAAACGGTCACTTAATCCAGCTAAATCTAGATCTCAAAATATTAGAATTTTCTTTAATCTTTCACTCACTTGCAAAGATTGTGAAAACCGTATTAAGAATGAATATTTTCTGAAAAATAAAAATTGCAAACATACGGTTTGCCAAGTACAGTGAAACATTGCTATAGCGAACTTCTTTATAACGGGAAACTCAATATAACGTATGTTTTATTCAGTGCCTTGAGAAAAAATCTTTACTGTAAAGTTTTTCATACAAAATTCAATTCATACATAATCATGCAAATGCCACAATATAACGAAATCAGAATAAATCCTGAATGATGAAGTCCCGTTATAAAAACAGTGAAGTCTAAATGTATTGACAAACGCATTTGTAAATAAACTTTAAGGAGCCGTTATCTAAACAGCAAACTCTTAATTTGCAAACAGGATTCAACATCGCAAAACATAATTTGTGTTTTATTTTTTATTTGCCTCGTGATATATAAGTTTTTTCCCCATGTTAAATAGAATTTGAATTTCACAAATTTCGTAATATCAAGACATTGCTGATGGTATTCATAGCGAAGCAATAGTTATAACGAAGCATTTTCGTATCCCCTTGGAATTCGTTATATCGAAGTTTTACTGTATTTTATAAAACAGCCAAACATTAACGTGTTGCCAAATCTAAAATTTGTTCGCCCACGGTGTCGAAAAATTTTAAAATCTGCCAGTCATGTCTACAGTCACAAAAATAATGCGATCGAGAGAAATCGCACGAGATAGAGAGAGAGAGAGAACCCCATATCAAAACGATGCCACAATGTGTCACTTTTACGCCCAAATCTCTTCTTGCCGTATAGAGTCCAACTGGATTTTGAATCTGTTGCTTAAAGTCTCTTTTAGGGGGGCCTATGAAGACTCAACAGTTTCGTGTTAACACATATTTCTGATCATGAAAAAGAAAAACAACCGCTTCCCCAAACCAGGTTTTACGCATACAAATATCTGCCTCTATTGGATGTAGTATTTGTTAAAACTTTTGGAAAAAAACTTTTTAAGCCCAGAAAAAATTGGCAATATTTTCCATCTTCTGCTGGAGTCAAACAAACAGCTAAACAAAAGCTTCTAGAATAACTGCAAGGAAAAAAAATATTGGCCTAGTCCTGTAAAATCGTGTCATTAGAATTAAGTTTTATTCTCGAAACACACGTACACACACACACACACACACACACACATCCATACCTTTCTAAATGCAACCATAAGAGCATGTTGATGCAGCATTCAGAAACCTCTTAACATCAACTTGTATGCAAATATGTTCTTAAAATTTCTTTATGGCAAACAGCCACAGGTTCGTAATAAGATTTTTATCTTAATAATGGTGTCTTTCATTGAAAAGAACTACAAGTTATTTTAAGGATTTTGTAAACGAAATAACTACATTCCATACACTTGTAAGCAGCATCGCTTGTTTTTTTTTTTTTTTTTGCCTAAAAACAACTAAACAAAATTATTTCTGTATGCTGCTCTAACTCCGTCCCTGTCTCTACCTCTCCTACTCATTTACTTCTCTCTCTCTCTCACACTGTCTCTTTCTCTCCACCATTGCCTCATAAGCAAAGCCAAAAAATAATAATGAAACCTTATCCAAAGGTATAGAGTTCAACACATTTTTTTAAACAGATTGTCAACCAGATACAACGATATTGCAAAAAAAAAGGATGTTAAAGGACATTTTTGTTAGTTCCTTAACACACAGTCAAATTGAAATTTCTAAACATTTTTTTTTCCTCCTCTTATTTCGTTGGCATTTCAGGGCGATAAGCATAAACATTATGCGAAATTTGATGGTTGTTGCTTTGGGAACAGGGAAAAACATAACATTAACTATTTTTTATTAAGGTCGTTAAAACTGACTAAGAGAAAAATTATGCAAAAATATAAAAATAAATTCCAAAATATATAGTATATTGCGTTGAAAGATAAATATAAATGATGAGGTAACCTGAAACATGTCTTGAAACCAAAAAAAAAAAAAACATATTTATATATAAATTATTTTAATGAAGTTCATGTCAGGCTTAGACTTTTTTCCCTATATGGGGAAAAAATAGGAATATATAATTATGGAAATTTGAGGTTTTAACTGGAGGGATAATAGGACAATTTTCTACAAGTCAGGCCACAAAATAATTAAAACTTAAATTAAAAAAAAAACTGCTGCACAAACACTCGCACATGACTCGCACAGATCCTCAGGGGTTTAATTTTGTTTTTCTTAATTTCATTGCATTGTGGGCCAAATGAAAACTTTAACCCACGTTACAGAAAAGAAAAACTCAACTTTACCAAGAAAACAATCAAACTCTGGTTTGAATGAGGAAAAACAAGCGAGTTTGTTGCACTAATCCTTTTTATCTAGAGATAGCCGGGCTTAGAGCGCGAACATTGCAGTCTTTGCTTTAGACATTTGACAAACCAAGGGGTACAGCTCACACGCCATCTGACTGTCTTAGACCTCATGACCATGACATGCTCTAGTTTTACTAACTTAATTGAAATTGATGAGAGCAAAATGTGCTCTGCTCATAGAATCGAAGCCGTGTTAAGGGAGAAATAGCACAACACCCAGCAAGCAATAACGCTTGCTGTCACCCTGTCACCTGTATTTGTAACTGGCCGTGACAATAGAATATCAGCAGTATCTGGTTAATACAGAGAATCGCAGAATGATTAGTCCTCCAGTCCAGAATCTCGACGTTTTCAAAGCTTTAACAACGATAAGAGACGGAAATTACATTTCCACGGTAGTAGAGCCACTTAAGCTACATTTACACGGTAATACCTTTTCTCAATTGGTTTTGATTGCTTTTGTAATTTTAATAATATATAGAAAAAACTATAACCATTGGCAATTTTTGGCATTGTTTAGTTTTAAAATAAAGGTCGGGTATGTCGAACATACAACGTGTTCTAAAAAAAAGTTTAGAAAATAACCCACCAGCGACCATCCATTTGCCAATTTTCCCCAAATATTTCTCTGGTATTAAATACATTTGCTTTCACACGATTAGATTTTTCTATTCTAGGTTTGTACTATCGTCTAAATACACCTTTAAGAGCTAAAAAAAAACATAGCAAACGATGGCTCAAGAATTGACGCAGACCCGCTTATACAGAAAGTCGATGTTATATTCAAAAAAATAAATTAAAAAAAATTAAAAATTAAAAAAAATTAAAAATTAAAAAAAAATAAAAATTAAAAAAAATTAAAAATTAAAAAAATAAAAAAAAATTAAAAATTAAAAATTAAAAAAAATTAAAAATTAAAAAAAATTCAAAATTAAAAAAATTAAAAATTAACAAAAATTCAAAATTAAAAAAATATTCAAAATTAAAAAAAATTAAAAATTAAAAATTAAAAAAATTAAAAAAAATTAAAACAAATTAAAAAAAATAAAAATTAAAAAAAATTAAAAATTAAAAAAAATTAAAAATTAAAAAAAATTAAAAATTAAAAAAAATTAAAAATTAAAAAGAATTAAAAATTAAAAAAAATTAAAAATTTTAAAAAATTTAAAAAAATTAAAAAAAAATTAATTTAAATAAAATCTTTTGTAAAACCAAAACCTAGAATTGACCGACCGACTCTTCCGGTTAAAGAAACTACAAGTTTTGAGATGTTAAAGGACTCCACATGGGGCACACAAATATTCCAGTTTGATACATTTAGTTTTAGTTTTATTTTTTTTTTTGTTTTTACGGCTTTTCCTTTTCTTTTTTAATACAATATAAAAATTACAAATTATGTTGTTGTACTTAAAAACTACACGCCATTTTTGTAATTAATTACCTGGTTGTGCTCACACTTTTTTCAAGCATTAACTATTCTAATGTTCTTATGATTAATGATATATGTAATTTTAGTGGGTATTTTGTGTTGTGTCGTTGTTTAAATGTTAATTGTATGTCGCATTGGAGTGGCCTGATGGAAATTTTGTCCAAAACAAATATAGAATTTCTTATCAGTTTCGAATTTGTCAAGCTTTCAAGTTTAAAAAATTAACTTTCATACACAAATATTTATGTACATGTATTTATGTATATTTCTTAGTTTGTTTGTTTTTTGCTGTAAATTTATTGCTTTTTAATTTATGATTTACTTGAATAATGTTGACGGCTGTCTCATTAAGGCCGTGTGGAGGCCCGTAGTTGGGAGGGCATTGCTGAGAAACACGTTTGTAAATTAGTGGTCGTACAACTCATTGTGCACATCTGAAGTGTTGACATATTTTTGTTGGCGGGTATAAAGTACAACATTGGCGATAGTAGGATTTTGCCAGGGTAAAGGCAGGGTAATCAGCAACTTGTGGTCTATGACAGAGAGAGTTTCTGCCAGTCAGTCAATATTGTGGCGACGATATTTTCCAAAGACTTATATACAACAATTATATTGTAGAAAACTTTGCTACTTTTCGAAGCCCTTCGTCGACTCGAACTTGGTTTACACATCTGGCTTACCAGCCCCCCCCCCCCCCCGCAACCGTGTCAACACTGTTCTGCCTTGCAGAGCCATCTATTCGAAGCCGAATAATAACCATATGGTAGTATTATACCTTAAAAGTTAAGGAAAAACATATTCTGCGAAAAAAAAGAAAATTATTCAAACAGACTTCTGGCAACAAGTCACCAGCCCAGGAAACAACAACAACTACTCGTATGAAAATTTAGCTTTACAGCAGTTTAAATTTACAAGCTTAATTTAATAAGCCTTTTCCGTCACCTCATCCGCCAAACTGGAAATTCTATTGGTTCAAAATGAAGTATAAGAATATTTAACTGAAAAGCAGTTTTTGCTAAAAGATATTTGTTTTTTAATATGAAATCATGTTAAATGAATGTTTATACAATTTTAATTGTGTAACTTCGTGGAAGCTACAGTTCGTGTAACTGACTTTTTCCTTGCGGGCATTTCTTTTCAATATTTCATAAGCATTTATAATAAAATGTTGCTTTCGTATTGCGTTTTTATGTTGTTGTTTGTTTGTTTTTGTTTTCAATGTTGTCCTTCCTGTATGTACTTTTGCCTGATTAGTACATCAAAAACTCAGTGTGTTTAATTGCATGGCAACAGCATAATCTGACGTGCAAAACGCTTAAAACCGCACACAAATTTACAACTTGCACCATCGATGTTGTTGCATGTGCTTTAATATAAAAAGTTGTCGGTTTGGTTTTTGTTTTTGTTCTTGTTGTCGTTGTCGTTTTATTTATGATAACAAAAATATTGCATTTTGTAGAGAAGGGGGGGCCATAAAGCAACACAGATGAATGTTATTTTCGTAACTGTTTTATAACATGTAACAGTAAATAGGAGAAAGATTTTGGTTGGGTGTGTGAGTATGTGTGTGTGTGTGTGTGTGTGTGTATCCTTGTGAGTATAAATAGTTAATTTTAAAATGTTGTAAAATGTACTGACCAACTGACAGCTTATTTAGAAAATTAATCAAAATGTCAGCTTTTAATGTTATTATTACGTGTTAGTGTATGTATGTATGTGTTTGGGTGTTTGCATGTGTTTGAGTGTGTGTGTGAGTTAATTTTTTTTTGCTACTCTGTAAACGAAAAATGATGTAATAGTCATATTTCAGAAGGCTTGTGCAGCAGTTGGTCTTTGTGTTTGTTTGGCCCGATTATAGATTTGATGTTTGCCCAAAACGCAACTATTGCTTTTAAAACACATATTCACATAATTAATGAGCTTTAATTATGTAAATAAATATGTTTAAAATAAGCAAAAAAATTTATTATAACAAGATATCTTAAAAGAATGTCAAATCATATGAGCGAGAAAAACAAGTATACAAATAAAATAAGTTTCCATAAAACACAATTTAGTAAATGTTTTCCATTTATCATTTGCCATTCATCATTACCATTTGCCGCACATCCACATAAATTCCTAATAGCTGAATCTAAACAAAATTTATAATATAAATAAATTAATTTTAAAAAGACAACGAATCACTGAATGAAGTTCACAACATCATAAATAATTAAATGCCGCCTACAAATCGAAATTTCAGTATCAAGTCAACATAAATAAAAGTGTAAAGAAAAATATATCTATAACTTATTGATATATTCTGCAACGATTTTAGGTATTAAGTTCTTTACAAAACTATGATTTTAGCCCTCTTCGATTTAAAGCCTTGCTGACAGTTTTAAATCTAATCTCAAGATGAGTTGCTCCGAATCCACCCAAATCTAACAAAATGACACAATGGGCATCCGAACGTATTACTGATTTTTTGGGTTGGCTGCACGCCAGTTTTGTAATAGATCAATGAATATGTAAACTTGTTTTCTTAAATCTATTACAAAACGGTCGCTGCTGTTTTCTAAGTTTCCAAATCAATTTACTATCTTCCTGCCACTATGAAATTGTATCCACCCAAATCTAACAAAATGACACAATGGGCATCCGAACGTATTACTGATTTTTTGGGTTGGCTGCACGCCAGTTTTGTAATAGATCAATGAATATGTAAACTTGTTTTCTTAAATCTATTACAAAACGGTCGCTGCTGTTTTCTAAGTTTCCAAATCAATTTACTATCTTCCTACGACTCTGAAGGTGTACACCTTCCAAGATACGTTTCCAGAGACAAATTTTTTTTTAATTCAGTTGCATTCTTTCGTATAAATATAAAAACAACGATTTTTCTTAGTTTTTAATTATTTCCCAAAATTTAAATCAACGTCGTTGATCATCTTCAGGGTTTCTACAATAAAAGCGGAACTTGAAAATATAACAAATAGTAAGAAATAAATAAATGTTTCTAGAGTGTAAAAGCAAAACAAAAACTTAAAGTTCAATTACAGGTTCTATAATCAGCACTGTGGAGAACTGCTATAACCAACCAACCTTATTGACAACACTGGATTCCATTATTGGTGCCACAATAATTTTAAACATAAACACAGACAACAAATATTTTTTTTTTTTTGCTGAAATATTTGTTATTCAACTTTGGTTGTCCATAAGTAAATAACAGCTGTTCGTGATTACGGCACCACTAATCAATATTAGTAAATATATTGTACTAACGTTATGTTCTGGCACGTCTAATTGAATCTTTATTAACAATCTGTCAAACACATTCAACTTCAAAATTAGCAAAACAAAACATGTTCATAACTTTGCATAGAAGTTGAACTATCACTGGTATTTGGTTGTTGGCGTAACGTTTGCGGCAGTACGTCATTTTCGCATAATTCTATTACCTATAAGATTTGTTTAAAAGACAACAAATATTAAATATATTGACAACAAACTGAACACAATTTGGTTTTTTTTTTTTTTGTTTCATACTTTTATCTCTTTATCGGTTGGCAGAAAAACAAGATGAATTTTCTGTTACTTAACCTTTGACATGACATATTTATCGCATGAATTTGTCATTTCAAATTTTAACATAAAAAAATGTCGTTGCAACGTGATGACGACAATTGTACTGAAACAAAAAGCAACAAATAGGAAGTCACACAAAAAACTGAGGACATGACAATAGCAAAATTTAGTATCTGTTTGATCGAATTAATAAGTTCCCTTTATTGAGTGAAACTGCATATTTTCGCATAACTTTTTTGTCGCATTTTTCTAGGTTTTGCGTGTAAGAAAACTATAAGATTAGAGTGACAACAAATCGAAGCTCAAACCAATATATTAGAAACTCTTCATTTGAATAGCCGCAATAACGTCAAATTGAAAATTTCATATTTTGATGGTAGAATTAATTTGTTATATTCTTATTAAGATCATCAGAAAGTATCAAAACTGATCATATGATTTTTATGAAATAAACAATAAATTGCCACAAATTGGCTTAAAAAATCATAGAGTTTTTTTTTAAACACATGTTTGTCACGACCAAATATATGTAAATACATGGCTGGCAAGAATTATATTATTACTGTATCGTGGCCAACTATATTGTAATTGTGGCTAATCATATTATTGTTATGAAATATATTTATTTTGTGTTTTATGGCTGTTGTCAAACAAATTATTGTTTAGATCTATAATTTGTTTATCGCCAACAATCATATTATTGTCTGGTATAAACATATTATTATTGTGAAAAAAAAATTTCTTTTTCCATAAAATATTTAAAAAAATATTTCCTTTGCAAAATTTCATTTACTGCATTTCTATGTGGGGTCTCACAAGCCAGTCATTAATTCTTCTTTGATGTCTATTCTATCACACTATTTCAATGTTGTCAATAAATTTTAATTGATTTTTGTTGCCAGTTTCAAGTTTTTTCTAAACAATTTAGCAGTTTTGAGACAATAATTCCAAACTGTCCAACAGGAAATTATAGTGCTTTCAAGCTGCACTTCGTTAAAAGTTTTCTTCACCAGACAATACATTTTGCATGTGTAAGTCGCATAACTCTGGCCAGTTGCTACTACATTGATCTTTTCTTACCAACTTTCTAAAGTAAAACTAATACATTTACTCAAAGACAAATAATATTTTCATATGCAGTTTTCACAACTACTGAACTAAAAACGGTTTTTTGCGTCATCAGCAACACAAAAGAAAAAGAAACCAAATTCGCCTGTTCAGAAAAAAACTGAATAAGTAATGCCATAATCTCGAACACTACTCTTATACACACATACATACATACATACATACATACACACACATACATACACACATACATACCAAACTCTTAAAAAAAAATCAAAGACAATAAAACTTATTTTGCTGTTAAATGTAAATTTTTTTACTTAACAAAAAAAATGTGAAGCGAAAGAGACATAAAAGAGTCAGTAGCACAGAGTTAAAAACCCCGATAATGTATAACAAAAAATTGACAACAACAACAAAAAAGAAGGAAGAGACAAGACGACAAGACGACAACATGTCTTTAAGACCAACATCTGGATGATAAATGTATTTTCGATATAATCACCACTTGCATTACGAACGAGCATTTTCCTCAGCTGCACAAAAAACCAGGATTATAAAGGGAAGGATAATGCATTCCTCACACTTATTATTCATTTCGACAGAAAGTCAGTCGTTACAGATTTATTTCTGGTGTGTTTTTTTGTTTTTTTTTTGTTTGTTAAATCACTGCTGAATTGATGATGAAAAGTTTGGTGATAGAAATCGCAGCAAAAAATAATAAGGAAATTTTAATATGAAATTTATTAAAATCTATTAAAATCTATTAAAATCTATTAAAATAATTCAGGTTATTTATTCTTCAGTGGGAGGCAAATGACAATTAAGGAATGTGTGTGTCGCATGAGTGATATTGTAGAATGAGCTGCAACAAGTCGACGCCACGAGCAACTTTTTCTTTCTGCGCTGCTTGATTGACAAAAATGGTCATAATTTGAGAAATTGGGCTGCTAAAATTTGTTTGGATCGATGGAGCGATACCTGCATGGCAAAGGAGAAAAGTGAACCTTTTCAACTCTAAAAGCGTACCCGAATGTGAAGCGTGGAATAGTGGAATAGTAAATGACATCCAATCCCTACAAACTTTCACTCAGAAATGTCTACGAAATGTTGTGGATGAAGTTTGGCCTTCAACAACATCAAACAAACGCCTATGAAAAAGCAACACAACAGCGCCATATAGATATAGAAGATATAGAGATATGGAAAAAAAAGAGAGTTGAATTAATTATACGCAGCCCAAAGCTGGAAATAAAATTCTTTAAAATGTACAGCTTAATGACAATCTTCTGCTCAAAACACCAAACAAAGTTCTGTCGAAATAGATGTAAGAAAACTCCATCATTTTGTTGCGACCATTTTTTGCAAAACATGCGAAATTTTCACATGGAATTTTTAATAACCGCTAAGGGCTGAAGTTATACACACACACATATATAAATCGGTTTTGTTTACAAACCAATAATTGAAAACCCCTTCAAATTATGCAAATTCTTGGAATCGGCAAATTTTCCGTCCGAAATAAGTAAATTTTGCTCAACATTTTCCACACTTTTGCACCTTTAAACATAAAGGAAAATGTTATTGCTAAAAGAATGAACGTACAAGACAAGACAATGAGTTTTTTGTTTTTTGGCAATTGGCAGCGGCAGAACGTGTGTCCTGCAGAACCAAATACTTATTCTACAAATTCTAATGACAACGAAACTAACAAAAAACACAAAGTGCTGAAAGTAAAAAGAGCTGAAAGAAAACACCTTAAGAAAATACGTTCTGTAGAAGAACGAAGCTGTCACGTGTGCCCAGACGATGCTGCTGGGCAAATAACAGCCTGATGGAAACTGCCCCATGGAGAACGATGCTGTCCGTCTGTGGTCGCTCATATTTGTGCTCATGCAAACTTGAAGATGGTTTTTTGTTTTTCTGCCACAAACAACCAAAAAAAAAACACAGATTCTCCTTCTTGTGCTCAAATGTTGTTTAAAATAAACAAAAACAACAAACCTCCCAAGATTACCAAGTGGCTTAAGAAATTTCGTACTTTTCAAAAGTACATACGAGTACTTTAATATTTTTGTTGTTTGTTTCGTTGTTCGAGCAGCTGCAGATGTAGTGTTGGGTTGCTGCAAATCCTTAAATAAACTTAAAGGTGTGATACAAGTATATTTGTTAAGCATTATCGGCAAAACATGTCATACTCAATATATTTGTAGAAGCAATTGGGTACGGAGACCGAAGTGTTTGGCGCCAGGAGTACAGTGGCACAGTCGTTCTTAGAAAATAATCGCCTAAAATTCATTTACCACAAGTATTAACAAGTTTTTGTTTAAGATATTACTGCCAAAATATATGTTTTAAAAAAATTTCCTATTTCAAAAAAAAAAAAAAAAAAAAAAAAAAAAAAAAGTGGCAAGAAGAAATGTTTTAATATTTTTAATTCATGTTTCATGAATTTTCTGAAGACTTTTAATTAATTCTATGAACTCATCATTTTATTGTTTTGCGTCTTTCTTTTGCATTGTGAAATATGGTTTTCTTCGCTTTCTTCGTTTTCTCCTCAACTACATTTACTTTAGTTTAGTTTGCTGCCCACTGTCCTCCAGCCACCTGCTATTTCCTTTGTATTGTATAAATGTATTCAAAATGTTTTAACAAAATCTTACAAACAAAATTGGAAAATTGCTTAACTAAGCCCGATTCAAATGTTGTACTTATCAGTGTACGTATGAAATGTGCTGTTGTAGTTTGCAACTCCTTTTTGCCAAATGCTCCTTCGTTATTGTAAGAATGCCCCAAAGCAATTTTTATACAAAGTAAGCACTTTCAAAAGCAGCATAAAACTCACACCTTTCGGAAACAAAAAACCAAAAAAAAAACGAGAGCAAAAAAGGAAAGTCGTTCACTTTAAGAGCCATAAAATTCACTCCTTCCAACATTTCTAATTTCGAGCAGATAAGCAGGACTTTTTTACTTTTTCTTGGCTTTGAATGGCATTAAAAAGAAACTAATTAAATTTTAAAATAAACCTTTAGTGGATTTTTTCTTAAACATTTATTTATTCATTGAAAAGAAGCGATGTTGCAAAAAATGCAACGTTTTGAAAGGGTTTGCCTTCTTCTCGGCAACTGGAAAAAAGAGCAACGAAAACGAGACTTCAATTAAGTGTGAAAATTGTTTGCCCAGATGTTTAAGAAGTTACAACTCAGCAAATAGAGAAGGAGGATTTCTTAATTTTTTCTGTGTTTTTTTTTTGCTGCTAATAGTATTAAAAAATACTCGCCAGTCCTTTTAAAAGTTTCTCAATTACCACAAAATTTATATTCATTCGTGTGCAATTGGCTTTTTCTTCGTTTATTTTGCTGGTCGAATTTGTTCCAAAAAAGCACTAAGAAAATAAGTAAAAAAAACAAAAAAAAAATAGCAGAAAATGCCAATAATAAAATGCAATTAGCAAAATGAATAGTTTTTAGAATTTACGATGGTTTCTTTTATTCTTGTTTTTGACTATTTCTTGAGAATTGTTATTAAGACGTTTTAACGAGAAAAATAATAATAATTTTGGCCAATTTTTCCAATTTATCTTCGTCTGAATACAGAAATTTTTAGAAATTTAGTTCGGCACTTCTTATTAATCTTATTAACAACTCAGCTAACAAAACTGTGGCCGCGGCCTATATTCATAGTCCTTTTTATATTAAAGCCGCAGTAAAAGCTCCTTTAATCGGGCACTACCACTTCTTCTTCTTCTTCCTTTGGCGCTACAGTCCGTGGTGAACCTGAGCCTCATCCAACAACCTTTTCCAGCGTTCTCCAATTGTGCACACCAAGTGGGTTGAGGTCCCTCTCCACTTGTGTGCGCCATCGGTTCCGTGGGCGTCCTCTACTGCGTTGTCCCACAGGTTCGGGCACTACCACTGCAAAGCTTTAAACTAAACGCCAATTGCCTTAGTAATATTTTTCTTGTTACACAAAGGGTATTTCTTTAAGTGTTTCTTGTTTTTAAGTATCAAATAAAACAGAGTTTATTCTTATTCGATATTATCAGCATAAAAAAAAAAATTAAAAATATTCGCTGTGACTTTGATACGCCGCCTCCGAACCTTTAATATTCCGTAGCGGTGGCGCATAAATCGGGCTAAAATTGCCTTACAGCAAAAGTTAAATTGGTTGTGCAGGAGGAGCTGTGACTTATTTGTACAGGTCTGGGGCTTAGAAAATTCTGCCAACAAAAACAATTTAATGGCTTCAGGTGGCACAATGTCGATGTGTGAAATTAATATCATCTCCACTAGAGAAGAGCACGTTCTCAAATCACGCGTGCTGCCTATCCAATGCGATATGTAGTACCGTTTCCATCATTTGTCAAACTTTTTTTTTCAATATCATATATATTATATTAAATCTTTGATTCAAACCAAACAATAACTTTTTTTTGGATTACAGTGGACGCTCTTAGATTACAAATGGCTTGATATGTTGCCCTATTCCAGACTTTTATCGCTGAACCTTTTTATGTGTTAAAAATAAAAATCACTTCATGAAGTTCCTGAAGTATAAAAGCAAGCCCAAGCTACGACCTTATAAATCGGCTACCAAAATTCGAGTGTTGAAAGACAATCAATAAATTTTATGTCTAAAAATTTAGCTTTATTTCTCCATTATTTTTTTTTTTGTTTTTCTGGGTTTAAATAAAACCACAATTGATTTATTGTCTTTCACTTAATTACAAATTCCAACCGAAATTACTTTTACAAAACCCCAAATTATAAAACCTTCAATTGGAGCAAAAGAATTGTTTCAAACTTTTCTCAAGCGTTTTTTGTTTTTTTTTTGGTTAAAATTTAAGCCAAATCTTCTGACCAAACCAAAAAAAAAAAAAACAAACAAACAAAAAACAAACCTTCCACCCGCTCACAGCACCAAACAAAACGAAACAAAGTTTATCAAATTGTTAACAATTTTTTGGGAAAGTCTTAAGGTTTCTTATTTCAAACTTCAGCTTTTTCCTGCCATTTTTGGCCAAAAGTTTTGCATAAGTTTATTTGTACAACTGTTACTTGGTGTTATCAGTTCTATGCAAAATAACTTCAAATAACTCCTAAAGCAAACATGCAAAATACAAAATACAAAACTTCAAGATGTATTAACGTTGATTCAATATGGATGGCATAGGAAACAGCAAATACAACAACAGCAACAGCAGCAGCTGAAATAAAAAACTGCGAAATCTTTATCTATAAAACAAATATTTTTGCAAAAACTTTAGCAACACATGCAAAATAAATCACAAATGCAACAAATCGAATCAACGTAAAAGTTTTACTCAGACATGTTCTTACTTTTTTAAGTTTCTTCTTTTCTGCTGTTTTTGTCTTTTTTTTTATAACTTCAATTTCAAGTTGAGCAGAAACACAGCTGGCAATAAGACCCTCGAAGGACTAAAAATTTTAAATTTCCATGCTTTTACTTCACAAGTATAAATTTTAGTTCGGTTACAGATAAGACGGTGCTTTTTTTTCAAAGTCTACGGGCGGGTTGGCAACCACGAAATGTTGACATACAGACAGCTGGAAAAGTCATCTATTTTATGGATTTACCGTAAAAATCTTTTAATATACACACATACATCAATCCGTATTTGGAAAATTAAACAGTTAATTCATTTCAATGTCAGCCACCAAAACATATTTTAACATTAGAAAATGTTGTTTTAACAATTTTCGAAAACTTTTTGCTTCTATTTAATTTCGAACATCGTTTTGTTTGCAGTTCCACGGAATTAATACAACAAACAAATATTTTACTTCACATTGTGGCCGGAGGGACATAATTCTTCAACGTCAAACATATGAAATTTCAACTTGACAACATAACAATTTAACATGAATTGTACTTGAGGCAATAATTTTAATAGCGTGCCTAAACTTAAGCTGGTCAATTCAACATGATTTCTTTCTCATTGAGGATAAAATATATTTGGCAATAATTTCTTTTTCATGCTGTTAAAATTCATGGATATTGAAAACTTCTTAGTGAAGATGCTGCAACGCCGGAACAAAAACTGTTTTGCAGAAACTCAAAAGCCACAGTGTTGTTCGTTTTTGTGTCAAGTTGTGTCCAATGATCTTTGGCCTTCATGTATTGAATAATAATGAAATCAAATTGACACAAAATAGGCTCGCAACAGAGAAGTTGTCTGTACGGCAGCACGGATGCATCTTACTGAATCCTCATGCTTGTACTCGTACATCTCCCTCGTAACTGACTTCAGTGTCATTGATTCAGATAGTTTTAATATAAGTAAATAACATCCAGTATCGTATAGTGGGGCTTGTATGTATTCAACTTCCTGGAGGAACTAACAAGCGTCATGGCCCTTTAGTTTGGGGTTTCAGGACATGACTGGTTTCTTTGTGACAAATGCACAAGATATAAGTTTTCCCGAATGGACTTTCATATTTCATCATTTCATTAATTATGGTCACGACATTCCCCCATTTAAAAACTGTTCACAAATGGTACCAAATCAGCATTTAAACAAAACTCTAGAGCTGACAGTGACAAACAACATCCTTTAATGACAGAGACAGTCGATGTCATGTCTTAACAGCATTATAAAAAATGTTCAAACTCTTCCGTTTATTCACATATTATGACTGTTGACATAAAAAATAAATGGAAACAGTTACAGGTTTCTGCAGTCTCACAGGACCTCAGAGCATCTGAACGTCTCGCTGAGGTTCTGAACTTTCCAGGTAGAAGTTCTTGCTGGTTCCCTCTAACTAGCGACTCTGATACTAAGTGATTTTTAATTGGTTGGTTATCCAGAGAGGATAACACAACAACCGGTTTTGTTCGCCGAATAAACTCGCTTAACTGGTGCACTTTCTGAACCCCATTTTATATGTTCGAATGATATTGGCGGTGGAGGGCTCAGAAAGTGGACAAAACATACCGCAGGCGGTTCGAAGGTCCCAGGAAAATGTTTCTTAAAGAAAGTTTATTTTCATAAACCGTGTAAAAACATGAGACTAGTTTTTTCATAAGGAAATCTCAAATAATATGAACTGAAAATAAGACATATCTTTAGAACACGGACATAAGAGAGGAAAAATATTAAAAGAAACTCACATCATAACAGATCTTCTTATATATTTATAAATTTGCTGTGCACTTGTATTGTTTGTTACTTTTCCTTATCGTACACACAGAGATGATGTCATCTATAGATCGTTTGGTTAACTGGGTTATCATTTAAGGTCTATAGTTTAAAAATTTAACCTAAATTCAAAAACAAAACACTCGGTTTTTTAATCAAACAAATGACTTGAATTGATTTCATTTCACCGAAAAAGTTTTGTTTTTTCCACTTTTGTTGTTTTTTTTGCACTTTTGGCATGAAAGAGAATAAAAGTCCAAAACCACACGATTGGAAAAGTTTGAAATATCATTACGGTCTGCTTAGTAGCAATAGAACAGCAACTTTATACAGGTCCGGTATTGATGTTAAACAAAATAAAATAAAAACAAATAAAATAAATATGTTGGCTTGATTGCAGCGAAATCAATTTAACTAGACTGGAAAAAAAAATAATTACTTTAAGGACATGTGCAGCAAATAAACTATTCAATAGTTTTGCAGAGATAAAAGCTACAACTTCTGCTTGAAATTAAGGATATGTTTCACATTGTCGAACGTTAAAGTTTTCCAACATGTCGGAAGTCATTGGCATGAATAATACTGCGTCTTCTAATATAAAGTTCATAAACAGTCACTAAATCAGTTATTTGCGTTTCAAAATAGTGGCGAACGTTAATATTCGATATGTTGGGACACGTGAGTTACTCATATACATGTATTTCAAAATACTTAGAGTAGCTTAAGGTTTTCAAATATGTTTTCTTATGATTACAGCTTAAAGACATCGCAGCCAGTCTTGCCAGCTTGGCATTTCTAGTACCGAATTCTGTGTTTGCGCATATAATTGTTTTATATATTTAAAAAACTTGTGATAAAACATTTATTTAAGCATTTTCTTTTACATTAACACATTTGTAATTTACGCGTAAGTAAAATTTGTTTTTGCAAGTCAGTTTTGCTAAATGATGGCAATTTTTTGTCCTTTTGGCATCATTAAATATTTATAGCTTTCATTCATATTGATGAGAGAAATATTTACCGCCATGTTTTTCCTTCTTACACCAGAAGTGGGAGAGACTCTGCGTTGATGTTGAAACAATCTTGCAGTTGTATGATGAAAAAAGAAATCGTGTGTGACGTCTAGTTGTGCCGCGTGCAGTTTTTTCTCCAATCAAGTTTTTAATATTTCCAATACATGAACCCTGACACGATTTTGTTTTTCTGTTTGTTAAACTGCAACACAACAAAGGAAATTGCCAACACAAGATAAATGAATGTTAATTTTTTCCCCTCTTCATTTTTTTCTTTCTTTTCGAGATGAAACATCAGCAAAACGACTAGAGCTGTTGGCAGACTTATTTTTATTTAGTTTAGTCCTGTAGCCAAAGTGGAAAATGTTTGAATTTTTTTTTTTTTTTTTTTGTTCGAGTTTTTCATGTGAAGAATTTGGATTATAAAATCGATGATAAGAAAATATGCTGCGGTGTGACAGGCAATAACCAGCATATTTTAAACAAAAGTGTGTTAAAAAAAATTTATCATTTAAGGAACATACTTTAAAATTTGCCGGAACGTTTTTTTCCCCCGTTTTCAAGGCACATTTAAAGCAAAAAGTAACACAAAGATTTTTCCTGACACGTTGTTGGATGTCGTATTTGAAACAATTTCTATAAAAATATTTACCAGTCCAACGACGAATAATTTGTTTTCATGAGAATATTATTCTGTTTAGCAAAAAAAATTTTGTAGACTCAATGAAACTCCTTTGAAGAACCGCATTCAAAGAAAAAATCAGCTCAGATTCCGCTTTTTTTCCAAACAACTGGTACTTTTTCTAAGTGATACTTTTTTCAAAAAGCATTTTGTAAACCGCACGTTTTTCAACCGAACTTTTCTGTCAACAGTTAGTTTTTTAAGAGAAACTATATAAAATTGGCGCCTTTTTTGAAAGAACTCTTTGCAAAAAACATTTCATTAAAATATGCTTTTTTAATGGACTTTTTGGCTGGTACTTTTTTCTGCTCTTTTACAACAACATGTTTTTAAACCGTCTGAGCGCTGCGTGTTTTTTACAGTTTTTAGAAAACTGTGATTCACACTACACTTGCAATAAAGCAATAAATTGAGTCATGTTTTATTTTACAGTCACACTTTCACTTGTCCCACAAACCGCAATATGTTTTATATCAATTTTTATATACGACTATGGGTCTGCTAAAGATTTTTATTTCAGTTTAATGGCGAACATTCAGCATTTCACATCATTTTATATATAACAAAATGAAATTTTCAAATTTATTTTTTATTCTGGCTACAGTTTTGCTGACAACCGCTTCTTACACCTATTACCGGCCGCAGTACTCACGTTTTCCGTCTGGTTTATACGGCCGATGAAATGATAAAATTCTTAAACTCCATTAAACAACAAAGAAAAATAAATTAGTTTTTGATCGCTTAAAACAATAAAACGCAAAGCTTTTTTATAAAAAATTTACTCTACTAAACTGGGACAACGTACAAGGATATTAAGCGAATGGAATATAATAAAGAACGAAAGTGAATGTAAATTTACCAGAGTATTTACCAGAGTCTCTACCAAAATATACTTCATGTATGAATATTTACAATATGAAAAAAAATAAATGAATATAATTGTATTTTGCCAGCATTTAATTTATAAACAAAATATTTAAACCATTTTGTGATTTTTCGACTTGTACCTTGTCTTGAATCTTACGACCATGTATCGGCCGGCAATTTGCTCTAATTTGAGAGTTATTTGAGCTGTTATTATATGAAAGAAATGCTATTAAAACACTTTAAAAAATCTGTTTTTCAAAGTCTACAAAACAATATCTATTTGCCTAAGAGATGCCAGATTATGCGTTTATTGCGCACGTATTTTTGTTTCAAGTTATTAACAAATTTTACTATTAAGAGTCCAAAAAAAAACTCTCTTTAAATTTCTTAGAAGAGAAATTTTATAATTTCAGAGTTGAGGATATGAATAAATAAATTTTGTAAATAATTTTAACAATTCCTTAAAAAAATTATTTTTAATTACAGTGCTGCCAGATTATGGAATGCAAATACTTCAAAAACAAGAAGAAAATATTTAAATCGTTAATCGAATACCATTAAAAAAATTTTAAATAATATTTTTTTCATTCGAGAAATTATTTTAAATTGATTTAGCGCTGAAAAATTATCCTCTCCATTTCTTGGGAATGAGATGTTTTCATTCCAGTGTTGCCAGACTATGCAATACACCTCGGTATATCATAAATAAAGAATACAAATTTTTTTTTACGCTAGAATTGTCAGAGTGGCGAATGATATTTCTTTTCCTTGACACAACCGTTATATAGTAAATCTGGGAATATAATTTCTTAAAATTATATAAAAATTATAATAATTTTTTTACATAAATTATAATAAAATTCCTTCAATATCAGATTTCCGGAGAGGATTAATTAAAAAAAATTACTTCTAAATAGATCTTAAAAAATAATTTTTAATTATAAAATTTTTTTTCATAATTTTCGCTATAAAAATCTTTTAATTTTTAATTTTAACCGGTTTTTTATAATTTTTATTAACATGATTAAATAATACGAGTAGATATTCTGGTTTCACCATAAAATTAATCCGTTTATTGTTGTTATTTTTTTTTCTGCGAAAAAGGTTTTTTCCTTTCTTTTTTAGCAAAGAAGCTCGTCACAACTCATAAAAAGGACAATGGCATAAAGTTATGTGCCATCCCATCAAGCTAAAGGAAAAAACCAAGTACTAAAGCTGCCAGCCATCCAACCAGCCAACACTTTTGCCACGTTTAAAGCAGTTTGGCTTAATAAAATTTAAGCCATTCAGTGAAAAGACAAACAATTGTTGCCTTCTCAACGACCAAATGAATGGAAAAAAGGATTAAAATGAAAAGCGAAATCCTTAAACAAGGTTCATCAGAGTCTGTTTACCACTTAAACGGAACACAAAATGTTTTATATACTTGACATATAAATACATGCCGCATATTCCTGTGGAACAAAAACGCCAAAAACACAAAAAACAGAAGAAAAAAACTACAGAAAAACAGCAGCAAAAGGTGTCTCTTTCAGTTAGTGAAGGTAAAGTTCTCATTTTTATACGGATATGACAACGTTTGCGGCGTCTGTTGCTGTCATTTTAACTGTTTTTTTTTCCTGTCTTGTTTATTTGTTTTTTGTTTTCTCGCTTTTACAAATGCAACATATGGTACGTTGACGATTTTAAGAAACGGCAAAACATAACACAAAAATTTTGTACACTACAGTCGGCATACAAAGTTAGGTTTTATTTTTTAGCATAAAAATAACTTTTGAAATCGAGGTTGTTGGACCTTGAAGGTGGGGGACTAACGCTTTTGCGGTCGACACATCCCCGCCTGATTTTGAAAAAGAAAGCGATGAAAACAACATTGAAAATGACTCTGCTGCAAAATTGGTGGCTGCACACAAAAACAACGGCATTTTAATCCTGATAAAAATTCACTATACAGTGGGACTTCGATTATTCGTAATGCGAATATCATTAAGTGGACAGATATACATATATATATTTTCTTTACTTCGATTTAATTCTTTTCCTATATACTTTGTATCATTTAGTTCCGATTACTTGTGTTATTCGGCACAACAAGCGTATTTGTTGTTTTGATTATTGATAGGCCAATCCAATACAGTCCGCGTCCGCAGCGTGTAATCACTTGTATTAAATTTAGTTTAATTTTAAAACTTAAGCCAATAAAACTGAATGAGAAATATGCAAAAAAAAAATTTGAAAATTGTTTATCTGTTGTACGGAAAATCGATTATAAGGATTAGTTACGCATCCGACCACTTAACAGAATAGAGGTCTTATTGTTCATCATTTTTTTCGCAGAACTCAAAAGGCATGGACTCAGTCCTCAGCTACTGTTAGAATACCCATCACTTTGTTAAGCTCCGCTGCGAACGAAGTGCGAGTAGAACATAATTAAGTGGCATTAAAAATAAAAATGTCCAAAAAGAATTTCGTTGTTACAAAGTCTGCTTGTTATTTGGTTGCTTGGTTTGTTGGCTGTTGTTGGTTACTTTTGTGTGACGGTGTTAAAATATGTGTGTGTATGTATGTGCATGGATGTGTGTGTGCGTGTGTGTGTGTGCGCGCGTGTGTGTGTGCGCGTGTGTGTGTTTGTTGCTTAAATGGTTTGCTTTTGGAGCATGTGCGTGAAGCTGAAGTCCATAATTAAAAGTCGTGTTCTTTTACACACACACACATATATATATATATATAGATATATATATATACATATATATATATATACATATATATATATATATATATTGTGTAGTTGTTTTTTAATACATTCACCTTTTGCAACATTTCAGTCTGAATAAAATGAATGAATACAAAATTTTATCCCACCTATTACTGCATATTAATAGTATTATTTCGCTTTGTTCCAAGTACTTATTTTTAAAACATTTTGAAACAGTTAATGATTATGTTACAAGTTGCTTTTCAATAGAAAAATACTTGTGGCTGAGGGAGCAAATAAAGGGGTTCAAAACTGGATAAATACTTTCAATTGACCAAAACAAGAATAAACTTTTATAGATAAAAGTTGTTGTTAAATAAATGACAAAAACGTGTAACGTTAAACATGTTCATAAGTTTAATAATTAAAAACAAAAATGGAGAACAGCAACGAATTTTTTTTTTTTTTTTTTTTTTTTTGTTCTGCACAAATTAAAAATGCTTTAACCAGGCCCCTGGTGTTCTGTTTGTGTCGTAACGATTTTACTGAATAAAATTTTTAATTTAATTTTAGAAAAAAAAACTAATTAAAGCTTAAAAACAATATTTTAAGACAAAAGCCTTGCGATGTTGAGTTTCCAAACACTGGCAACAAGAACGAACGAACCAAAATTTATGATACCCCTGATGGTATTTTTCTGGTTAAAAAAGAAACTCAAGAAACCCTTAAATCCGTAATTATTCACGTTCACATGTCTAGACAAGAAGAGTCTTAAATATAAGAAGTTTGTTTTTTTTATTTATTTTGCCTTTTCGTCGCAAAACAAAAACAAATTTTTGTTTTAGCAATCCTTTTAAGCAATAATATTTAAAGTCAGAAAAAAAGTCTCTACTGTCGAAAATTTATGAAAAAATAAACTAGATTTTTTCCCACATTCTTCGCAAAAACGGAATGTTTTCGTCACGAGAGTTAACAAAAAAAATTAACAACAAAACAGGAAGTTGGCTTACAAGAACGAGCAGCTCTTGTCGGCTTACAAAAACATATAAATTATCAAAAAAAAAAAAAAAATAAGGAACAAGACAGCCGGCAATATGGTTTTGCAAAACAAATTCAACATCCAGTGCCAGACAATCAAACAGACGTTGTTCAAGTGCGGAAAGATGCAATTTCCCAAATGAACCGTAATGAAATGTTTCTCATGAACCGAAATTGTCTTCCATGTCGTCGGCAACTGTTGAAATAAAAATAAGATGTAAAAATTCGAAAAGCATTCTATAAAGGAGTATTTATATTTTTATGGTGGCTGATGATGTCGCGTTCTTCAAAAAAAATAAATAACAAGAAAATGAGATAAATGTTTGCAAAACGAAAAGTTTAATATTTTATACTTTCAGACTGAAGTTTGCCTGATGGTGCAGAAGATTGTTGCACCTGCGGTTAAATTGTATTTGACAATTCCTGATAAATTATGCAATAGATTTTGTAGAAGACAGGCTGTCTCAAAGGCCACGTCTGGGTTGAGCAATAAATACATATTGTCTTATAATTAACTGCACAAATACACACATACAGTCGTTTTGTAGAAAATATGCTGATTAAAAAGTTAGCAGCTTTGAGAGGCGCATTTCGTATAAAAACTACTTTTTGTATAAAAATCACTTTTTACAAGACATACTTTTTTATTAGCACCTTCAGCAGTACTTTTTAACTTAAAGATACGTTTTACCAAAAAGATGCTTTTTAACTAAAAGCTACTTTTTACCTAAAACATACTTTTTACCTTAAAGACATTTTCTACCTAGAGGGTACTTTTTACCCAAAATGTACTTTTTAACCAAATGGTACTTTTACCTAAAAGGTACGTTTTACCAAAGAGATACTTTTTACCTAAAAGACATTTTTCACCTAGAGGGTACTTTTTAACCAAATGGTACTTTTAAACCAAATGGTACTTTTTACCTAAAGGTACTATTTACCAAAAAGATACTTTTAAACTAAAAGATACTTTTTACCTAAAGCATACTTTTTACCTTAAAGACATTTTCTACCTAGAGGGTACTTTTTACCCAAAATGTACTTTTTAAACAACATGGTACTTTTACCTAAAAGGTACGTTTTACCAAAAAGATACTTTTTACCTAAAAGACATTTTTCACCTAGAGTGTACTTTTTAACCAAATGGTACTTTTACCTAAAAGCTACGTTTTAGCAAAAAGATACTTTTTAACTAAAAGATACTTCTTACCCAAAAGACATTTTTACCTACAGGGTACTTTTTACCCAAAATGTACTTTTAAACCAAATGGTAGTTTTTACCTAAAGGTACGTTTTACCTAAAAGGTACTTTGAACCTAAAAGTTTTTAAATACAAGGTGTTTTTTGCTTAAAAGGCACATTTTACCAAAAAGCTACTTATTACCTAAAAGATAATTTTTAACTGAAAGGTACTTTTTACCTGAATATTTTTATTTATATGCTACTTTTTGCCGAAAAATGTACGTTTTTATAACAGACGCCAATTACATAGCAAGTACTTTTGTCTTATAAAAATTATGTTAAGTAAAAAACTCGCATTTTTGTTACTTTTAATATAAAGAGAGACTTTTTGTACAAAATGTAATTTTTACGTAATAAGTACTTTTCATATAAAAGGTGCTATTTGTATACAATGTTTTTCATGTAGAGGAGGTACTTTTCATATAAGAGCTACTTTTTGTTAAAAAGTTACTTATTGTTAAAAGAAATAAAGAAATAAAATATATAATAAATTTACTTAAAAGGTACTTTTTGTACAAAATATATTATTTTACTCTTTAAAAGGTACTTTTCGCCTAAAATATATTTTTTGTGTTAAAGAAACTTTTGGTATAAAATATACTTTTTTGCATTTATATGAAAAAAGAGATTTTCGAAGTCCTTTTGCGATTATGAGATTTTATGTAATTCTATTTAAATGTAAAAACTACTATTTTACATACATTTTCTGGACAATATATGTGTGTATATATTCACAACTGAACGCAAAAGTTTGACCATAAGAAAATGCAACAATTGGCAACATTTTTATTTCGATTTACGCCAAACTTTTTGCCAATTGTTTTCAAGAGCGCAGGCAAATGTGTCCGTATGAACAAAATATCTTGAATGCAATCTTCTGCTAAATTTTTTGGGGTTTTTTTTCCTCAAGTTTGTTTTAACTTATTCAATGGCGTCTAGGTCTTAATACTTTAAGCTTGCAATATGCTGCAGTATTTTGTTCAGTTTCACGAAGTGTTTTGCTTCAAAAATATTTGCTTTTCTTCGAATATGGTTTTTGCAGTTTCTTTAAGTTTAATGTTTTGCATACTTTCCACATGCCTGCTTGAAATAGTTTATGTGTCTTGAAAGTTTTTCTCTTTTCGTCTTTTTTATTGAAATTGCATATTTGCAGCTTTTGTTTTACTGGGATGGTTGTACACATTTCACAGTGTCTGAGCAGTTGCAGTTTTATTTCATTAACAATTTTATTGTCAGAATGCGTGCTGTTGTCTACGTGTCGGTTGGTAACTTTTTATTTTCTACGATATTGCCAAAAAAAAATTGATAAGACTGTAGGTGACAGTTACAATATTGACCTGTCAAAGTGTTCATTTTATTTGGTTTGATAGAAATTGTCAAAAAATAATACAATGACGAACTGTGTACATGAATTTAAAATTTTAAGCGGAAATAAAGCACTAACAACAAGATATACGAAGAACTTATTGAGCAAAACGTGGACTGAATTATAAACCATATTTATACAAATAGTGCACTTTTACAAAAAGTAATTTTTATTCAAAAATTATTGCTTTACAGAAGCATCTTTTTACTGAAAGTACCTTTCCAAAAAAAGTACCTTATAAAAGTTACCCTTTTAAAAAAGTACCTATTTAAAAGATTAACTTTTTAAAAAATTAACTTTTTAAAAAATTAACTTTTTAAAAAATTAACTTTTTAAAAAAGTACCCTTTTAAAAAAGTACACTTTTAAAAAAGTACTTTTCTGAAAAAGTACCTTTTTAAAAATGTACTTTTATAAAAAATACTTCTCTAAAAAATTTACTTTTTAAAATAGTACTTTTTAAAAAAGTACCTTTATAAAAATTACTCTTTTAAAAAAGTAGTTTTTTAAAAAATTATCATTTAAAAAAGTACCCATTTAAAAAACTACTTATTTGAAAAAGTATCTTTTTAAAAAAGTATCTTCTTAAAAAAGTATCTTTTTAAAAAAGTACCTTTTTAAAAAAAATTAATCTCTTAAAAAATTAATGTTTTAAAAAAGTAACCTATTAAAAATGTACTTTTCTGAAAAACTACCTTTTAAAAAAATTACTCTTTTAAAAAAGTATATGGGTACTTTAAAAAATGTTACACTTTAAAAAAATTACTTGTTTAAAAAAAAATGCATTTTTATTGTTCTAATAGTACATAAGACTAAACAGTTGATTTTGTAACTTTGCCTCTTATTTGATTTAAAAAAAGATCTCGTATCAGATTTCTAAACTGTTGGAAATAACAAGGGCCAAGTTTGTTTAAACATATACATGTATGTATGTATGTATATGTATGTCGGTATGCCATGTTCTGCAGCCAGACATGATTTGTTCATTAGCGTATAGTTATTATTTCATAAAGAGCAACATCAAGTATGCGCTGCACTGTCTGATAACCACTCGGTTGTTGCAATAGGAAAGCACCGCCCCACGTTGCAACATTTTAGTTATAACTGTTCTAATGTTTGCCGTAAATGTGACCCCCGCCATTGTTGTCCCTGCATTATGTGTTTCAAGTTAAGAGTTTTTCAATATTGCAGCTGTCATGTGTGAGAGCGGTAGCAGCTACATCGCCCACTCTATTTTGTTTGTGTGCGAAATTGTTCATATTTGGCGGGCAAAATTTGGTGGAAAAAGTTAGCTTTTCCGTAAGAGCTTAAAGTATGAATGTGTGTTACAAATGTCCGTCTGCTGCATTTCGTTGGTGTCACTGGAAAAGAAGTGGCCTGTATTGCAGGTGTAATTTCGTTTAAAGGTTTTCCTTTACCAGCACAAATTTTCACCTAAATTCAAGTTATTTAAAGTGAATTCGTTCATTGGTGTGCATGCATTTTTGCATCTGTTTTGTTGTTGTTGTTGTTTTGCTACGCTTCTTTTGTTGTTATTGTACATGTAATTTATGCACGTGAGCTAGATAATGTTTTCTTTTTGCAGAGTCGCTGCTCCTGTTTGTTCAAGTCCAAAACCATCTGGTAACTAAGCGACTAAAAATGTAACTAAGGATTGGTGTCGTTTTTCACTCGCTGCTTGTGCATGTGTTTGTTTTAGTGGAACATTCTCACTTTACTAATTTAAAACATTTATATAGCAAACCATACAAAGTGGAGACAATATTGCAGCTCTTAATGTTTTCCATCTCCCACCCATCTTTACTTTCCGTTTTCATTCAAAAACATCATTATCATTTGGTTTCCAAACAACTTTCTGTATAAAATCTGTGAAAAGGATTTTCATTCCCGCAAGAGCTGAGTGTTAAAAGTGAAATTGTACAATGTTTTGGTTGGCTTTTTATTATCTGTTTGCAGCTGCTGTTTAAAATATGAGTTTTCGGGTCAACATTTTCAAGATGGTTTTAGTGTTCCATATATTATAACTTGTTTTCTTTGAGTAAAACTCACACCCACTTTTGGCAAAATAGGAAAAAACAGACAATGTTTTTTATTTTGCACTTTAATGAAGTTTGTGGTGCTTAAAATTTTGTTTTTATGGCGATTTTTTTTCCTCAAGTGGAAAATGATGCTGGTGATGTTGCGAAAAGAAAAGGATTTAAGAGTTTTATAATGATGACTTATTGCAAAGATTGCTTTTCAACTTCTTAAAAAAGATATAATTTTTCTAAAATAAAAAAGAAAACAAAAGTGCGGACGACGCTGCCTTAATGTTGACTGCTCGTAGTACAATATTTTAAGCGCAACCTGCTTTTGCTGAACTATTTGGCATTATTTTCAAAATAAGATATTTAATAAAATCGGTTTTCTTACCGTCTTATAGGCAAAGAGTATCTTTTATACGAAAAGCAGCTTTTTTTCAATAAGTATTTTTTTAAGTTGTACAAAAGTTATATTTTATGCAAAAGGTTTGTTTTTTTTTCAACAAAAAATATCTTTTATGCAATATTTTATGGCAAAAATACTTTTTGTACAAAAAAAGAAAACTTTTTATACTAAAAGTGTCTCTTTGACAAACACTATCATTATTCAAAAACTATCTTTTATAATTCGCAAAAAAGTAAAAGAAAAGTAAAAAGAAGAACATTTTTGCTCAGTAACATTACAATAGTTTTGTTGAAAATACTCTTGATATTGTTAATAACAACCAGACTATTATTGTGAACAACCATATCATATTTTTGCTACGATCATGCAGCTCAATTTTCTGGCCATGAGTATTATTGTTGTGTTCAACCACATTATTGTCATTATTTAATCATAACTTTTCCAATCATACCATTATGAGTATTATGTACATATTATTCCCTTCAATGCTATAGTTGGGTACTTGCTATTAAATTAAGCTGAACACGAAAATTAGAACTTTTTCTAAGGTTAATGTTAAGTGGAACAACACAAATGGCTTTTTGAAAATACAATTTTTAGCTATTTCTTTTCTCATTATCGATTGATCATCTTCATCAACTCAGGGTGTACGCGCCAAATTTGGCAAGCCGTTATTTTTAGCCTCGTGTTGTGCATTAATACCTGATGTTCAACTAAGTACTTTAAGCCACCTTAAAAGCCGCCCAAAGCCCAAAAAAATAAAATTTTATTGTTAACATTTTAACCCACAAACAAGAGAAAAAGAACGCATGAAGAAAAGAAACCAGCCCTCAGCCACAAAAACCGAAATTATTAATCATCCGTTAAGTTCTGTTGGGTTTGTTGTTTTTGTTTTTGTTTTCGTTTTTGGTTTTGTTTGTATATCTTTCGGCAACGGTTAAATGCCTTTTCAGTTCCACCATTTCAACATGAAACTTTTAGATCACAACAGTGACCCGAACAGAAGAGCAACCGACAAATAAAACAACTGCAAAAAGGAACCGAGAAAAAGGACGAAAGCAAATGTTACAGAAAAGGAGTTCATAAAAAATGAGTACCAAATAAAATAAAAACAAACTCTCAAAAATGTATAAAAAAAAGACATCAAGGTTCTATTACAGGGTTATATTAAAAACATTAATAACACTGAAACATGAGTGTGTGTATGTGTTTGTGTGTTTGTGTGTTTGTGTGTTTGTGTGTTTGTGTGTTTGTTGGTTTCTTTGTATGTGTAAATTGGGGCTTTTGTAGTTGTAGCAATTTTCGGTTTAGTTGTTGTTGCTTTTTATACTCGCAAAACTCTTGTATGGCGTTCAGAAGTTGTAAAATAATTTATGTTTGAGTTCTGCCATGACTTTTTGAATACGAGCATGTGAATGTGCGAAAATTATTGACCGGAAACTTGTTTTTCTTTTGGAATATTTTGTTTATTTTTCATGTGTAGTTTTTCTTTTGTTTGTCTAATGGACTTGAAGAGTGGAATAAATTACAATGTAAATATGAGAATATTAGACAATTAAATTATGGTCATAATTCACACAATAAAACGGGAAGAGTTGGGTAAAATGTTTTACGTTTTGTTGACAAGATTATTAATGATGGTTGGAGAAAAATAACTTTCAAAAAAAAAATATTTAATTTTTTCTCCTTATTGTTGTTGATGGAATTTGTCGGTGTTTAAAGTTTTTTCACAAAAAATTCTATTTTGCTCGTAATAATTTTTTTTTTTTTTAAATAACTTTTGTGTAAGAAAAATGTTTTTATCGACATTTTTTGAAATTTCTTTGCAAGTAATTATCTATTACAAAATTTTGTACAAACAAACTTTTCCATCTTAACACGTAGAATTGTAAATACAAAAATTTTGCATCAAAACTATTTCTGATGGAAAGGTTTTTAGTCATAAAATTTGTATACAATTGATTTCTGTCATGACATAAAAAACTTTTGGTGATAAATTGTTTTGCTGAAATATTTGCCACCTTAAACAACTTCTTATAGAAATTAATTTCTATCATAAACATTCATTAGTCGCTAAAATTAAGAAGAAAAAACACCAATTTTTTAAGTAGCCAGTAGTAAAAGTGCCAAACGTGAGCATTACCTGAATAAAATAATTAATAAAATGCTAAAACGGTAAAAAATTGCTTAAAAGTAGGGCTTATGGAATGTATAAATATCTGCGAAAAGGCATATGCCAGATATATATGTATGTATGTAATTATGTATGTGTCATAGAGTCGGAGAAAGGGACGATGAACTGCTTCGCCTGCTTCAAAACTACTGCAATTCAACATTTGGTTAAGATTCAGGCCAGTATTACCGCACTTTTAGGGGCCTTTTTATTACACATTGTAGTTTAGCGACGATTCATTGCCGTTATATTGTGCCAGGCTTAATTAATGACGTAGACCTTATTTACGCAAACCATTTATAACCCCAGTTTGTGAGCCTCAATGACAAACAAAATTTCTATGTCTGTGAATTAGGACAGTTTCTTAAATTCTTAAATTTTAACTCTTCTTGTCAGCCAACAAAAAAGAACTTTTTTTTCATTTAACAAAGCACTTTTTAAACACAGGAATTTCCATTGTTTTCTCTTGTAATTAATTTTCTCAGCTTGGAAAAAACAGCAGAAATTATTTGCTCTTTTTACATGACAAAAGCTGCTCTGAAACACAAGAGCCTAAACAAACTGCTCGCACTCCTGCTAATGTGATCTCTTGTGTTGAATCAACAAACAAATGACAACGAATGACAATGTCAAAGTATAATAAAAATTACAAATGAACACAAGTAGATGTGGATTTCATTATGTTGAGTGTTTTTGCCACTACAAAAAGCAACAAAAGGCAGAGCGGAATAAACAGAAGGCGAGCAAAATAGCGGGAATTGTTTACGCAAATGAGTTGAGTAACCAACAAATAATATTTTTCATGGCGGGAATGTAATTAAATTTCAGCCAGAATCGGGGATACTCCAGTTGAAGTACTTTTTGTTGATTAATATAAGTTTTTTTTTTTTTTTTGTTATTATCGAAAAATGTTTATAAAATTATTTTATAAACATTCTTTTTTTATTATTAAAAATATTCAAATTTATTTCGAGAACCTAGAAAATGTCGCCTTATATAGGAATAGGCAGCTGCAAAAACAGTTTTATATTTTGTTTTGGTTTATTTTCAGGTTTTGATTTCTTCACTGGCCGTCATGGACACCGACATATTTTACTCACAAATCGTTTAGAACTCACGTAATGACGACAATAGACAGCTGGAAAACACGAAAAATGGCCATTGGCTAAGTTGCTAGTGCTTTTATTCTAGAGCTTCTAACAATTTTAACTATAATAAATTTTTTAAATAAATAAAATAAAATTAAAAATTTAGCAAAGAAAAATTTTTAGCGCAAAACTTAATATAAGCAAAAATTTATTTCTCCTTGAAAATTAATTATTTTTATTGTTAAGATTTAATTTGAAGATAAAATATATCCGAACTAAATTAATTTTGTGGGCAAAAATCAAATTGTAGCCATAAAACAAAATATATAAAAAAAATTTTGAATTTTTTTCTTTTTAAATTTTAATTTTTCTTTTTCTTTTATTACAATTTTAGTCGCAAACTTTTTTGTTTTTTTTTTTTTTTTTTTGCTTTCTAGCCAAAATTGCTGCACGCGATACTGTTTAAGTAAAAGGATTTAATTTTGTTTAGCATTCAGAAAAAAAAGTTCATGTCATATTTATCATTTCACACAAGACAATGACAACTGTCACAACAAATTAAGTTTGTTTCTTGTATCTGAATTTATTTCCAAAATAACACGCAAACTAAAGCACGAGCATTTAACTTCCCTTCACTAGCACAAAATATTACAGAGCGGCGTAAAGGAAGTTTCCTTTAAAGTTTAATGAGGACTTGTCTCTTCTTATATCACAAAGTAAATTTCTTAGTGTGTGTTAGAACAATTTCAATATAATTTATTTCTATCCAACACGCTGCCTACACTGGCATTTATTGTCTTGTATTAATGACAGGATATAATACAATTTAATTAATTTTATAACAAAATTAACACAGTTGAACTTTAAAGGGATCCAATACTTACAGAAGCAACTCTTTCTTAATACCACTTTTAATGGCTAAATGATTTGAATTAAAGTTAACAAAGAAATGCCCAGATACTCGAAATACATACATAAATGCGAAAGACAAGAACAACGACACTTATTACAAGAGATCTGTTTAAAAAGTCCACAAAAATGTACCAACTACTGGAGTAGTACCAACTACTCGATTGCAAACGAGGGTACTTAGAAAATAGGAGTGATGATGAATTTAGAAATATCATGAGATTTTCTTGTAGTTATTCTCAGCAAAACCGTGAATGGCTGAGGGAACACTATTTTAAAAGCAACAACAACATTGTTAAAATATATCGTTAGTATCAATAATATTATTGTCAAAACAGGCGTTAAACCGAACTACTTTGTTGCAAGTAGTTTGTCAGACCACACACAGTCTTAAAAAAAATATTACTATAAATTATAAGCAAATATTGATATAAAACTGAGTTGTTGTGATTCTGCTCAAAGTTGTAATTTTATTGATATTATCAACAATATTATTTTTCATAAGTAAACCTGCGTTCAAGCATACTCTTGCCATAGCCAACAATATAATTGTTATGATCAACTGTATTATTGTCATAATTAAACGGATTCCAGAATATACAATCATGCTTTATACGAACATGATTATTGCAATCAGTTGTTTTATTGCCATAATCAACTAGATGGGAGAAGTAGTGTTTCAGCTGCAACAATAATAACACATTCAGCAACAATAGTATTGTCACAACTGAATTTGTGTTTGTCATCAACAACAATCACATAATTTCAGTAGACAATTTATATTTTGATCAAAACCAACTCATATGGACATGTTTTTATATATTTTATTGAGCTCCAGGAATCATTTAAGTTGTATTTTATAAAGAAATAAAAACTAAAAACAAACAAAAATTAAAAAATCATGTATATAAGATGATTCTTCCATAGAACCGCTGGGGTATCGTGCTGCTGGATTTGAGTTTTAAAATTCATTGCAAGCCTGTGGCGCTCTTAAAATTCCATCTGACAGCTGCCAGATAATGAGTGGAGAAAGAAAGGCGTCTTAAACCAAAGTGTGCCCTCTACACTGGACTTACTTTTAAAACAGATCTCTTGGCATATTGTACAGACATACATAAGTTCTGAAAACATGATTGTGCCTGTCTGCATTTTAATATCTCATATTTCATAATGTCTTAGATTTAAAATTAATGAATTTTCAATTGTGTCAGTTTTAGCTTAAGTTGAAAGAAATATGTACATACAAACAAAATCGAGTGAAATTCTTAGGCTCCATGAAAAATGGTCCCAACACGAAATTTAAAACAGCAACAAGAAATTTACGTTCATTTTTTATTAGTGTTTACGGTCATTTTTTACTTTCAGGGCTAAGAAGCATTTTTCATTTTCACTTCCGCAACCATTTTTCATTTTTGAAAATGACAAATGACTAATTGTTTTTATTGGCCCACTGTTTTGGTGGGCCACTTGCCGCTATAAAATATGAAATCAGTACAAAATTAAAGTACAGAAAATAAACGAAAATTTTCTAATATTAAAATCTCAATATTTTGCATATTTTAAGTTTTGGGCCCAGTTTTTATTTTTATTTTTAAGTTTGGCTTATATTTGCATCAAGTCAAATGCATAAACGGGACCATACAAACACACACATGCGCACATCCTACAAAATTCAAAATAACTCTGACTTGGCTCAAATTTCATTTTACGAATTGAACACAAGTATCCTGCAAAGACGTTTGTGTGCGTGTGTATGTGTGCGTGTCTAGTGAAAGCATTTCCTTTAATAAATTAATGTATATTATTACAATTATTTTGTGCAAAATATTGCATTGTATAGAAACAATGCCCAGCTGAAATCATAAGAAAATTGTTTTCAATAACCAGGGATGTGTGAATCAAAAAAGCAGAAAAGGAAACGTTACGTTCAGTGTTGAAGGTTTTAAAGGATTTAATTAGAATAATCAATTTTTAATTAAATTAAAAACAAATTTTTTTAATAATTTAGTTTTTGAAAAGATACACAAGAAAAATATAAAAGAAATCGATTAATGTTTCTTTTCAATAAATATTTTTGCTGATGCAGCAAAAGTTTTGTTTCTGATATTAAAACTAAAAAACATATGGCAAATATACAGAATCTGTTTAAAAAATTATATTCTTTTTCTAATAAATATTTTTGTTTAAAAAATAAAAATTATTTTTCTTTTAAGCGGCCTGGAGACGTTCAAGCAGACACATCAAACACGTATTGTCTGTGTTGTCGGCAATGATTGAACAAAATTAAAAAGGCTTTGTCGATTCTTTTAATTGACAGTTTATTATTTGATAGTCTCCGGTTGTGCTTGACGAAAACAATTTTATTTGATTTGTGTTTGCCGCCATGAAAACTGCACGAACATTATGAATTTAAAATACAAATGATGATTGACGTGTTTTTTTTTTTGACAAAATTGCACATTTATTTACTGGTTCGCTTTTAAATATTTTATTCACTGATTCAGCTGTGATACTTTTCTCCAAATGTTTTGCTTTTAGTTACTGTTTTTTAAAATTTAGTTTTTTGAAACTGGTTTTGCGGTTTTTTTTTTTTTTTTGCTTATTATTGACTTTTTTCTTTTGCTTTTTAAAACTTTTTTTTAAAGCTGAATGCCAACTTGAAAATTTTTACATATTCTAATACAAATCTTTAAACATTTTTAAACTTTTTTAAGGCGATTTTCCCATCCCTGATCGTCTTCATAACAAGACAACTTATAAAGAAGCAGAAGGAAAAACACTTCCATAAATACAAGACATGCACTCGTACATTTGGATATTTATGGGCAGCCATTTTGATGAAAATTATTATTATTATTGTTATTATTAATGCAGCATTCAGTTAGTCAAAGGAATGAATGAGAATCTCGGATACAAAAGTATTAAATTTGTAAAATTTCCTGTTAATACTCGACTACAACAGGCTGCCATAGTTACCAAACAAACATATCGGCAATCACAGTTTAACAGGAACGTCTAAATAATTTCAAGAATTAATTGAAAATGTTGCAGAGATTATCTATCATCTCTGCAATGTCTCAACTTCATTGCAGCAATTAAAATCATTAACATTTGAAGACTCACACCCGACATCCAACATCCAACATTGTGCCGTTCGTCATCATAATTATCATGATTGTTGATTTTAATAATTAAGCAAATGAATGGACGATGAACCACAACTTGCATTGTGATTAACAAATGCGAATACAATCGCACGCACACCCACACACACACACTCGCACGTCTACCCATTTGCCGGCATGTGTTTGTAAATAGACGTGTTTGTGTGTGTGTGTGTTTGCGGTTGTTGTTTTTTTTATTTGCCCTGTATACGTGTGTATTTATTTCTATTTTAATATGGTCAATATTTCAATAAATATTTACCTGTTAATTATCATAATGGAATCGTTTGAATAATTTATAGCAACAATAACAACAACAACAACAACTTTACAACTTTAACTTGTTTGTGTACGACGATTGTTTTCTGTTCAATAATTGCCATAAAATTTACATCAATTCAATATGTTATTTTTATGGTACAAAGGGCTGCCAGACTTTATGGAAAAACATAATATGTACCCAATATATCAACTTAAAGTTTATAATAAATATATGAACGTGCATACATTTGGAAGAAAACAGAAAATATATAAAAAAATTAGAAAAAATTTTAGTGCTGATAATCTATAAACATTCCATCTGGCTGCATGTTGTCATCATTAAGGATTGTATTAAACATACAAAATGTTTATAATAAACAAAAAATATATATATAAAACTATATTCAAAAGAATGTATATAATCAAAATCAAAATGTTTTCATGTTAAATTTATATTGGCTGGTTGTGTTCGGCACAAATCTGCCGCAAAGAAAAATCTGCTTTTGCGCAGTATTGCCCACTGTAGGTAAGCACTTTTTTAATTACCTTCGTCCAGCAGCCGGCCAGTACCTGAGTCGTTCGGTTTTCTTTTTTAAATTTAGACAATAGTCTTGTGTTCATGATTATGCTGTTGCATTAAAGCCAGAAATCTTAAAGCGTTATTAACTATTTTATTATGAATTTATATGAATTTATTGAATGGTTTTCCTTTTCAATTTTCATTTCACACACATATTTACTATGTACACGTACACGTACACATGTATGTATGTATGTATGCATGTGTGGGTATGTAAAACATCACTCGGCCATTGGCACAACGTCTTGCCTGCAGACACTCACACACACATGTATTTGCCAGTGCGTGTGTGTGAAGCTGCTATTGTTGGTGTGCACGGAAATCAAAAATGAAAATAAATTTCATGTTTACGCCAACACACATGTTTACGCACACACACACACACGCACACACACACGCACACACACACGCACACACACACGCACACACACACGCACACACACACATACATATTATTTATTACTTAACAATACAGTTGCACTAGTATTTGTTTGCAGTCGATTGTTTGGAAGTTCACAGTTTATAATTTAAGAATATAATTTCGCTTATTTTAGGCCAACAAACATTTGACTGCATATTTAAACATATTTATTATTGTTTATTGTGTTTAGTATTATTTTCACTTTAATTTATGAATTCATAATCGTTTTTAAATGATTTCAGATGAGCTTATCTGAATGTGTTTAATGTGCCGATAATTGTGACAATATTTTCCAGCCAGATTTAATATATTTATATACATACATACGTTTTCTCAATTTGCATTTTGTTTATCTGTTTATTGCCTATAATTTATTCATTCGCTTCGCCTGTATATCTTCTATTGCCAGCGATATGTACTGATTGTTTTCATACTTCCAAGTCTGATAATAATATGTTTAATGTTAAGATTTTCGTACAGAGTTTCGGACAAAGAACGCAAAATGATGTCGATAATTTTTCGGGTTAGCTCTCCACTAACCAGAACCGTATAGTTCTGGAAAATTATTCGAAATTATTGTGATAGTCAGTCAATTGTGTTTATAAGATTTAAATTAAAATTAATTGTATGTTATGAAAAGAGGTTTAAAAATCTTGCAGGAAGTAAAGATTTGGCACAATATTATTCGATTGATTTAATATTTTGTATAAGAAACTAATGGGAGTTCTTCTGACGAACGAGACTGAGGGCTTAATGCTTTCAAACGGCATGAAAGAAGCAAATTAAAATGAGTTAATCGTGCCACTAGACCAGCAACAAAAATTAGGACTTAATGCTTGCAAAAGAGAATTTGTTAAAATTAATATTTGTTAAAACATGTCACAAGACCTCGATGGATGAATTTGTAGAGTTTCGACCAACAGTACAGAGGTTGTAGGTTGGACTCCTACCACAGACTCTGCTGAAAAAACCATAATTTTCAAATAAAAACAATAACAGAAACACAAATACAACACAAAAGCAGCTGATGTTTGACTAAACACTGGACATTGAACAGTCACAACAGCATCAGTTAAATTCTGACTTACTCATCCCTGCAATATAATAAACAAATAGCGAAACACTTACTCCTTGTTTCCCATCTTCCCAAACCATTTCTGGTACAATGCACTGCATATGTAGGGGTTGTTGACCTCTGAATATTACTTGGAAAGCACAATAAATTTGATGTGAGGAATAAATGAGAATTGAACCTGTTTTCAAATATATCACAAGTCCACCTGCCAATATATTTTTCTTATAGTCGATTTCGATAGACGACTTTCATTTGGCTTTCTTTGCAGCAAATACTCTTATCTTATCTTAGACTATTCTTTATTAGTTTACTGCCCATCAAACCCCCACCATAACCGGTCATGTAACAGGTACTTTTGAACCAATCTACCCCAACTACTTCAGAATTTAATTTTTAATGTTTTGCAATAAATTATCATTTTTCATCTGCTAAATAATTTATGTTTTGGCGAAAAGCCCTCTTTTTAAAACCTATATTTACAAAAATATCTGGCAAACAAACTTTAATTTAACTTTAAGAAAGTACAATAATTTTAAATGAATTCATTATAAATTTGAGTTTTTTGTTTACAGCGATAACAGACAAGAGTCTTGTCACTTTGTAAACTTTTTAATCTAATTTCGATGTAATCGTTCGTTTTTAATTAAAACTCAAAAAATATTTTCCTTTGCAAAATTAAATATCACAGATAAGAAACATTATTTCAAATCTGATGACTGACATTAACGTAACTTTTAATAGATGGACACAATTATGATTAAATAGAAAATGTTTTAAATTTTCCAACTAATTTTCGTTGTTGCCATTTCTATCAATGCAAATAAAATTAAAGTTGAAGGATTTTCTTTGTCGAAAAATGTTTACTTTCATTACAGTTTCATTAACTTTTGAATTTGTCTTCTCTACCTTCAGCAGAAGGCATTAATTACATTATAAAGAATTTAATTTTAAAATAACAACTGAAAACCTCGACAGCGTTCAGCATGTGATCTTGGAAAACGAAACTTCATTTCGCTTAAAATAATGGAAATTTATGTTCGTTTTGCTTTTTCAAGAAAACAAAAACACTAATTAACCAAATAAGACCAAAATTTAAATGTCATTGAAAATTTCTGATAGAAAGTTTTTAATATAATTTGAGTTTAAAGAAACTACAAATGGAAAAAGGGAAAATTTAGTTCGTTTCGTAATGAAAAAAAAACACTCAAGGAAAACTGTTGGTGACTGAAAGCAAGAAAAGGTTTAAGCGAAAAAAAACAGGATTCCGCCAAAGGCTTTTTGCTGGCAACAATTACATACGTTGCATCGATTAAAAAATTTAAAATTTTATCTACATTAAACACAAATAGGTTTCCTAACAGGTTCTTTTTTTTTTAATTTAAATTTCAGGCTATTACACCGTTTTATTGAAGTTTGTTGTAAGTGCCGCAATGGACACGTGGCATAGTGCTTGCCTAAAATACATCTCTGTGTCAGCTGATTTTTGGGAAAACATAATTTACTACCTACTTTCCTCGAGCCTAAACATTAAAAACTAAATGACAAAATTACAAAAACAGACGACAACAGTTTGTTGCAGAGAGACAACAAGATGCTGCAGCAACAGAAAACAGCCAAAGTACCGTAGACAAACAATAATACTTTTGCAGGAAACATGATGAAATTGAACTGAGGCACATTCTGACAACGAAACGAAGTTAATAAGTTTTGTGCACTAATTGACATTGAAATGTTAAAAGAACTATGAAATTTTTTGTTGCAACCCACAAATTCCACACAAACATTGGAAGTCACACATTCAAAAGACGACGATACGTACTCGAAATGTGATGTCAAGGCTCCAGCAACGATTGTGCTGCTGATGCTCGTCTTGTTGCCGCAGATAGGGTATGTCATTGCGAGCTTGCTAATTTTAAGCAAAGTTTGTTTTATTTATCAGCGAAATGTTTCATATCAAATTGAAATCATCTAAACGTGAGATGGTCTGAAATCGCGTGGTATGAACTGTATCATAATAGAAACCACTTATTTTTTGTGGCCCTGTCATCTAAGTCGATCTATAGCGCTCGTTTATACTTGGCTCAGGTAGTTCTTAAACAAATGGACCGATGACAGCCAAATCCCAAACACACACATTTTACGCTTTTATATATCATGTGAATTTTGTGCTTTTAAATATCGTGTGTATTCAACAATTTTCCTAGTATATCCGTTCATTTGGAAGTGGTTTTTAAAGGAAGATATTGACTTATGGAAAAAAAAACAGATCAGTTTGCAACTGCCACAGGCTCGATTTAGCGGGCACACACTTCTGTCTATGGTGTCGGGTGTCAGTGGAATTAATTTTTTGCGTGCAAAATTTTTATATGCCAAATTTGCTGATCTTACATTTCGTCCGTTGAATAGTCCGGTCGGTAGGATGGTGCGTTGCCACAGCAAAACATTCAGTTCACAGTTTTCTGGCTTGCGACCTATTGTTGAGGGCTTGGTTTGTTGCAAGAGATTTGGCAAAGTACAGTGAATAAATGGCAGCCAATGTTGCTTTAACTATATAGAAGACATATTGCAGGACCCTGTACATGGAGGCATGAATGCGTGTAATGTGTGTGTGTGTGTGTGTCGAGCTTGGCGTTCACTTTAATATTGATAAACACCCACCTGTCGTGCTTTTTCGGAAAGAAAATAATTGACATTAAATTAATTAGAATCTTTGCCGTGAAACAGTTGTTGTTGTTCTTCTCTAACATTACGATTTTTACCCGCTTGGTACTTTTGGAGTTTCAGCTTTTTCATCATTATCACGTAGACAACATTAAATGATGTTTTTATACTCCTCCATGTTGTCGTTAGACACTCACTCATTCACTTTAAATCGGTTGTTGGATGACGTAGAGGAGTAGCAGTTGGTGTCTATCAGTCTATTTTTATGTCTGCAGTAAAGACGGCGATATTTTTGTGTTTCTTCCTTCTGGTTTTTTTTTCTCCATTCGCTATTATTACAAAAGTAGAATGCTGGCACATTTGCACACACACACACACACACACACACACATACAAAATACTCATGTATGTACTATATTAAAGCAAAAACATTACAAATATACTTTATTATCTTTACCACTTTTTTAAATTACAGACTTCATTCAGACAGTACAAAGCGAGAACGAACGGAGGCATGGCAGCAGCACAGGAGGTTGTAAGAAGCACATTTACAACAAGTTTTAAATAAATAACAAGCGTATACGACCTTTTAGTGCTCTACTAACGAAAGCAAACTTTTCTTTTTTTTTTTTTTTTGTTTTATTTGTTTGTTTAAACAAAATATGGCAAAATTATAAACTACTTTTAATTGTGGGCAATGGCAAGTCTGGCTTGGATCGTTCTTAATCGGTAACGGAAACTTTATCATTTAGAAAAAGCTGAGGGGAAAGAGAACTGTCGCAGCATCATTGTTTCTTCGCTGGCTGCTTTTGCCAAAAATTTGGCTTTAACGCTAAACCGCAAATCTGGTTTTACCCTAAAAAACTATTTTGTTCGCACTATTTTCTCAATGGATTGTAAATTTATTTGATGAATTACAACCTTGTTAACATGTACTAAGTTCGGTGCTACCAAGTTTGATCTATTGCAAACAGCTGTTAACGGCGCTTAACGAAACTAAATAGAAACAATAAGTAAACAAATGAATCTTTTTGTCAACTTCTTACACATGACTACCCTATTTCCCAGCTTCAATCCATAGTTCTATGATTTGCAAATATAATACATATTCTTCTGCCCAAATATGTTTGGACAATACACGCTGATTGAGTATCCTTTCCACATTTTTTAAAAGAGCGTCTTCTAAGAAAACAATTCGCCGCCTGTCAAAATTCACAACGAGCAGCAGGACCGCTCAAACACATTTACAAACTAATATTACCTAATGTAGTTTTGTTTAGCCTTAACGTCGTACAGACAATGTAAGTAATAGTTTGCGGATACGAGTTTTGTCATGTTGCACTTATTTTATTTGGCTGCTCAGTGCTGCCGCATGACTATTTACATGTTTGTACGGGCATACTGTTGCAAGTGTATTTCAATGCCAATAATTGCAAGTGAAATTCTTTTGTTTTTACATTGCAAATTCCTTGAACACGCTACTGTAGGCAGTGCAGAAGAGCGGTACAACGACTTGAAAATATTGTTAAGAAAAATGATATTGTTAAGAAAAAAAAGATTTTTTAGTAAAACAATTCTATTTTCCAGATGAAGTTGTTCGCGTTCAGAACTATTAAATTAAATTCTTAGTTTAGCTTTTCTCTCTAACGCTCTCCTCTCTCTTTCTCTAATTCTCTCCTCTCTCTCTCTCTCTCACCCTCTTTCTTTCTATGTAATTCAAAATTAACATGATCTTTAGTCATAAGTTGTGATGAAATGAAAGAGATTCGCGCATCTGCGAATATTTTAGGATACTGATGCAAAACAGCTGATGCGCAGACAAAAAGAATAATTTTGTTGGAATGTTAGAATTTAAAGACAAGATAATTTTTCTTGAGTCCAGATGAAAACTCGAACTCTAACCCCCAGTTTTGTGAATTTGACATCAATTTCTACTCTAAAAATATTTAGGGCAACATAAATGGGCTAAAAATAACAAATTATGCATTTTCTGTCGCATCAGGCATTTTTCAGTGCATGCAGTTTAGAACACATAGTAACTGCAGTGCTGCCAGCTGTTGCTTTTCTTAACGTTGGATATTCATTTACAGCCTTTCTTAAGTCTACCTGTTCTTCATTTTAAGTACTTTATTGTTTTTTTGTCCCATTCGAGCTTTTTAATTTCTCTGTTCGCTTGAAAATGCAAAGATTTCCCCCCACACATTTTTATGTTGCGTCGACTATGCGCTTTTTCCTCCTTGTTTACATATTTATTTTTTTTTTTGTTTTTGCTTTGGAACAAAGTTGATTAATTTTTTTTTCAATTTCCTTTCAATTAATATTGATTTAAAAATCACAAATTTAATTAAATTTATAATACGTGGCATAGAGAAATAGAACACTAAAATCATGTTTCTTAAAAGGAGCAAATTATTTGAAAACCACAAAGAATAGAAAAAGCAATAAGAAACGTTAAGAAACTGCCAACAGACAAGTGACAGTTCCGTTCCGAGAAATAGTGAGAAGTGTTATTATGGCGCAAAAAATTATACAAGTTTTGCTGGCAGATTGTTCATAGTCGGGTCCAACCAAAAGCATATCCATTATTTATGCCTTTGAACATTTTTATAAGCGAAAATGTAAGTGTACAAGAACATGATTTGGCTTAATTTCATGTTTTATGTTTGTGGTTGCTTTGTCCAATATTCGTGAAATGTCAGAAGCAAAAATTTCACTCTGGAGCCTTTGACAGCCACGACAGAAATATATTAAATATAATTAAAAATAATCAAAGTTTTATTTGCTTTACTATATCTAGACATCAGTAGCGTCTGGGCCAGCGGTCAAAATAAATGTACGAATAAAACATAATTCTTTCCGCCACCTCCATTCCGGAATCTTCATATTCCGACAAGCCAAGTATTTCTTTATAATTAAAATACCAGCCGCTAATTACATTTTATTCAATTCTTATTTTACTTGGCTTTTTAAATTTCATTTATTTTTCATTTTACTACGAAAACACATTTTATTTTCTACATGAATCTATTAATTTTTTTGTAAAAAAAAAAATTTAGTTAAACACGAAGAAATTTCAAAAATAAAAGTTTCTTTTCACTTGTAACAACTTAATTCTCTCATAACCGTAAATGAGAGCAAAATAAATTACCTCTCTTAAAAAAGTCTAAGAGTTGCTCTTCACATTGAAGCAGACATGCGCAGTTTTGCTGAACGGTACAAAATAGTGGTAATTGCCGATATAACGGATAAAGCGGTTGTTTAAATGAAATTTCAAATTAATAAGACAAATAGAAAATTAAAGAAAAAATAAGTTTCTGATCACTTTTATGTTATAACAACTAAATAATAAAATTAATTAAAATAATGGTAAATACAATTAACAAAGAAAGGTAGTAAAGAAGTCGAAAATTAAAGTCTTTTCTTTCTCTTAAATCACATGTTCAATAAACGGTTAAATATAGCCAATAAGAAGGCAATAATTTAGTTATTTTTTTTTTTTTTTTTACCAGCGCTTGATTCAAATTTATGCATTTTACGTTATAGGGGATGGAGCCTTTCATAAGACAATAATATAATATTTTCTTAGGCACATTGCCAGGGAAGAAATGTGAGGAACAATGCGTTCCTGGTAATAACTCTCTTATTATATTATTTGATTTAAATCAGCTGGTTTTTAGAGCTTCTGTTGCTTATTCCTGGGGATGTTTTTAAAAAATATATTGTATGTATATTAATTTTATATAACCAAAACTATATAACCAAAATTGTGTAACCAAAAGTATATATTAGAGATTTTTCGATGTTTGCAAAAACGTTGCACCACTTGTCCTCTTCGCATCCACCATTTGTTTTGCCACAGAAAAGTCTGTATATGTATGTATGTGTCAAGTTCCCAAACAAAAAAAACAGATTAGTCAGTTTCTCTATCACTATTAAGAACAAATTTACCCAATCCAACTTTCCAGCGGGTACTTTATTTCAGTACGTTGCTTACTTCTAACGGAGCGCCTGTTGCCCATCCGAAATACATAACTTTCATTTTAATCTGTTCGGCTATAAAATCATTCACACTATAAAGAGTAGCCCAATGTTAAAAACAGGTTGATCCCAATCGAGTTATTTATGTTCACATCATAGTATTTTCTGAATACAAGTAATCGTTGTGTTGACTCGCACGTCTACGATTTCAAAACCCATTGGATGGGACGGTATAGACATATATTTGTTGGAAAACAATGAAACGTTCTACGTTTATATAGAATCTCTTACAAGACTACACTGTAATTGTCATCTAACAACATTTTACTGACAAAGGATCACTAGAGATAAGAAAGTAAAGATTTCTTCTAGGAGTTTTATTTAAAAAAAAAAAAAACGATAAAATTTTATTATAAAGGGTGGTTAAATTGTATGGGCCGATGTTGAATGTGAACCACGCCTAAACGCCAAGTTTTTTTCCGAATTTTATTTGACATTTCTCTATTTCAGACTTACTCAATTTGAACCATGGAGAGATACACAATCCAACAACGTGTTAAAGTTATCCAGACTTATTATGAAAATGGGAGTTGAAATCAAAATGCATATCGTGCACTTCGTAATTTGTTTGGTCAATTTCATCGTCCAAATGTGCAAACAATCGCAAAAATCGTGGGAAAATTCGAGCAAACCGGGTCTGTAGAAGATGTGAGTACACCAGTGCATGCTCGTACAGCTCGTACTGCAGAAAATATTGCTGCTGTTCGCGATAGTGTGGCTGAAGAGCCGTCCACCTCAACTCGTCGTCGTTCCCAACAATTGCACCTGTCACGCTCGTCGTTGATGAACATTATGCATAAAGACTTGCATTTACACGCTTACAAGGTGCAATTGGCTCAAGAACTAAAGCCTCTTGACCATTCCAAACGTCGTGAATGGGCAGAATGGTGGCAAGAAATGGCAACAGTGGATGATCAATTTTCGAAGAAAATCATCTTCAGTGATGAGGCACATTTTCACCTCAGTGGATTCGTCAATAAACAGAATTGCCGCATTTGGGCGAATGAGAATCCAAGAGTGATTGTCGAAAAACCAATGCACCCACAAAGAGTGACTGTTTGGTGCGGTTTATGGGCTGGCGGCATCATCGGGCCGTATTTTTTCCAAAATGAGGCCGGTCAGGCAGTTACTGTGAATGGTGTTCGCTATCGTGAGATGATAACGAACTTTTTATGGCCCGAATTGGAAGATATGGATGTGGACGATATGTGGTTTCAGCAGGACGGTGCCACTTGCCACACAGCTAACGAAACAATGGCTCTTTTGCGCAACAAATTCAATGGCCGTGTTATCTCACGTAATGGCGATGTCAATTGGCCGCCAAGATCATGTGATTTGACACCGTTGGACTTTTTTCTTTGGGGTTATTTGAAAGAAAAGGTGTACGTCGATAAGCCAGCAACAATTCAAGACCTAAAGGATCAGATAATTCGGCACATTAACGGCATAGAACCTCCGTTATGCCTCAGCGTCATCGAAAATTTGGACCATCGGATGGAGGTGTGCCGCCGAGGTCGCGGCGCCCATTTGGCCGATATTTTGTTCCATACATAATTCAGTAATACCAATACATCATAATAAAATAAAATTACAATAATTTCCTAAATATTTTGTGTTTTATTCAAAATCAACATCGGCCCTTGAAATTTAACCACCCTTTATAAAAAATAATTTACAATTTGTCTGGTGGCAAAGAATTAACGACAACCACTTTAAAGGGAATTTCTTGTGAATACGAGTGTATGAAAAAAAAATGAAACGAATCAAAAGTCATGTTGCTATTGATTTCTTTTGAGTATTTCTTCTAAAATAACAAAATAATCGGCATTATTTTTAGATTTCTTGTGATTGAAATGACTAGGAATTGTATAGTCACGACTATTCTATAAACCTAAAGATTCTTTTATAAGAAAAAAAAAAGCATTCGAACTTAAATATTAATAAAAAATATTATTAAATATTCTTTTATAGAAGCAAACCCCTTTTTAGGTTTCTTCGCGTTGTTAAAAATACAAATGATTTGAAAATAATTTAAATTTAAATTTAAAATTCCTATTCTGTTGAAAAGCAGACAGAAAAAAAATTCTTCAAAACTTTTCAAATTAATCCCACATCATCGCAGTTCATGATTTGAATTTTCCAAAGGAAAACTTTTAAAATAAACAGCCATTTTATCACAATCATTTAGAGTCCCCTGACACTTATTATTATGATGTGTACATTTCGTTTTCTTGTTGTTCTGGTTTTTTTTTTTTTTTTGTTTTTTTCTTTAAGGACTCCATTTAGTTGGATTATGAACGCAAACTGATTGTCATTTCAAAGATTTTCTCTTATTGTCATAATTATTTGTCGCATTTCTTGGCTTTAGAAGATTTTTGTTTGAGTAAACAACAGGATAAGCATCGCTTTAAGTATACTTTTGTACTTAAAGTAGAGATAATAAAGTTGTTACTCTTTTGTGTTTTCAAATTGAGTGAAGAAGTTGAGTAATAAATTCAATTGTTCGTAAGACATAAATTTTATTCTTATTTATACAGATTAAAGTACCTCATTAAATGATATAGACAAAGAGTTTTCAATGGGAAAATTGAATGAAAAACTATACAAGCAAATAAAGTGCGATATTAAACGAATTTGAGACGCCCTAAGGGAAGTTTGCAGAAATGCTGTTCACACGACATGTCAAAGTTTTGTATAGAAGAAAGCGAATAATGTCGTGTAAGTATAACATGTAATAAGAACGATACGATATTGATCGGAGGTGCAAATAAAAATGTTAAGGTCGTAACGCTATTTTTGAATATTTAATTCCAAATAACCAAACAAAAATATTGTTCTTTTTAAAACAGCTGTTTTCATTTTAGCTGGTTTGCATTTTGTTCAATTAAAGACAACACTGTCTCATATAACTATTATTTTACAACACTGTAAATATAAATAATCAAATAGAACCGCGCCGTGGCCACAACTTTAAGTTAAAACGTGGCCTGCAAATAGAAAATATTTTAAATTTTACATTTTTTTTTTTCTTTTGCTCTCACATATAGATCATCAATCTCTTAGCAATGCTGCCACACTTTCTTAACATTGTCTTAACAATGCTACCATATTTTCGTCAAATTTCATACATTTTCTAAAACCAAAAATTAAAGAAAAAAAAAAGATATAATAAAATATTGAATTACAGCCAAACAAAATAATATGAAAGAACATTTGAAGTAATTTGACAGCGTTTTTGTCTCGAAGTTGCAGTCATATTCTGTTCGATCGCATTAAGTACTCGTACATAGAAGTGAGAATTACACACATCAGCGATCCATTTAAGGCGTAGAAAAGTCCTGCCACAACATCTACTATATGGCGATCCTGATGGCAAACGAGCCAGGAATTTTCTGATATCAAATTTTATCTTCTAGCAAACATTTGCATAGAGTAAGTAAGTGATTAAAAAAAAAATTTTGTATATAAAACCGTTCACTATTTTAAAGTTTCTAATCAGCTGTATATGGTCCCTATAACAAGCAAATTATTCCATCTGAACAACGTAATTACTGGATTGCATATAGCAAGTATCGGTGTTGTCTAGCCAACTGCAATATAAAATTTGAAACAACCAATTGGAAACAAGTTTCTAGATTAAGTGGCTCCAAACTTCACAACTAACCACGTTTTCCTAATTCTTAACGTATTTCGAATACTAAAACAATACTGGCTGGTAGACATGTATGTAGTTTATATGGTTTTTGTTTGTGCTAGAAAATTTTTTATTTCAAATTTACGTAAATGAAATTAAAGTTTATAAGTTTGTCCTTGTGTTGAGCAAAACAACAGCAATAGCAGCAACAAAGCAAAACTGGCAACAGATAAATTTCTGCACACAAACCAACTTCACAACAATGTAACAATACTCGTATAAAAAGTTTATTTCAAACCTAATTTAGCAAAAATCAGATTAAGAACAAATACAACATAAAAGCAATTATTGTTGTTGTTGTTTTTTCTCTGTTTTCTTTTCATGCTGTAAAACGGACACACTTACCGACACTTCAACATTGGAACAAAATCTTAACTCATTTTGAGGCCAATGATTTGTCAGAAAACTGCCAGCAGAGCAGAGCAGAGCAGAGTACAACAACTGCTCTGCAAGACCTTTAACGGAAACAAAGTTATAGCCATCATATTTAAAACAACATTCCAGCCAGCAGAACTTTTTTGAGAAAAGAAGTAAGTGAAAAGGTAAAAATACCAACCATTATTAGATTGAATTGTTGAATGTTAATGAGTTTAATTCTTTTGCTTATAAGCAGACAAATTTACAAACAAAAAAACTCTGCAAAAAGTTTGTGGCTGATTGGTTTGTGTTGCTTGTGTTGCTAGTCAGGATATCAAGGGATACTTTTGCAAGTTTATGAAATTTTATAAACCAATTTTGAAAAGGAAAATACTTTTTTTTATTTTAATTCCCAAATAGCTTTAATTGTTTTTTTAATTGCTGAAAAGAAGTCAACCAGGGGAAATCTATAGATTATAAAGTGATTATGGCTTAAGGAATAAATTAAAAAAGCAAATATTTGTTTGCAGCATTGTTTGAATTAAAGATCTGAAGAGTTCAAAACTCATTAAAGAGTTTAACATTCCATTACACGTAGCATTTTACATCCTCTTCACCTAAAGAAATATAAGAGCACCAAAAACATTTAAGTTTAACATTTAACGGCTAAGATGGTTGGGCCATGTAGAGCGCATGGAGAATACTGCTCCGACCTGTAGAATCTTCGATTCCGAACCTGTGGGACAACGCAGTAGAGGACGCCCACGGAACCGATGGCGCACACAAGTGGAGAGGGACCTCAACCAACTTGGTGTGCAAAATTGAAGAACGCTGGCTAAAGACCGTGCCAGCTGGAAAACTTTGTTGGTTGAGGCCCAGGTTCACCACGGACTGTAGCGCCAAAAGAAGAAGAAGAAGAAGAAAAACATTTAAGTATTTATCTAATTATTATTTCCCAGCATAAGCCATTAAATATGTATGTGTTATATCTTAAAGAAGAGTTTGAAGATCATTCTTAGGAAAAGTTGTGCTGGTGTGAACTTAAAATAAAATCGTGTATGGAAAACCGCTGCCCATTTATTCTTTAATCGCATGAACTGCAAACCACAGAGTAAGAGTTATTGGAAAGAAATTTCATAACAAAATTTGAAAGAGATTTATTAGGCCTTCTAATAGAGACTTCAGAGCCAATAGCGCCTAAAAGTAAAATTGGCACTCATTTTTTTACCTCATGTACTCATGATGGAGAGATCCACCAGTACCCGTTCGAGGATAAAATGCAATATCTGTTCAAAACATCTCTCGGGCGATGTGTGAAAGAGTATTTCAGGTGAACAATTTCACGTTGCTCTTTGGAACCGGTTGCTTTGCGGACAAAAATTTGGCGAGTTTGGTTTTTCGAATTTGACTATAGTGGAAAGTTATGGATCCACCAGTACCCGTTCGAGGATTTCAAACGATTAATTTCACGTCAGATGACCCGGGAATTGTAGGTAAATGATCCTCGCAAACGATAAATGGACCCTACAGAAGTTGGAAATTGACTGGCAATTTTTATTGTAAAAACCTCTTCAGCGAGTTGAGGAGAATAATAGTCCACATGAGATGCACCAATGTCCAAGACATCTCAAAAACGTTACTGTTTACGGTGTATTTTAAGATGGCGAGATAACCGCTCACGAGGTTTTTGTGAATTCAGTGATATGGACATCAATGATATTGATTTCAACAGGGGATGTGAAATGACTCTCGGTCGTCGTGCTATTAAATGGCCTCAAACCTGGATCTAAAACACAACCTAGTCCACGCCGTCTATAGAACTCAGCCTATTTTATACGCCAAAGACATGAACATGACAAATAAATAAAATGTCACATATACTGAAGTTTTCATGACACTTAAAGACAGACAGAGCTTAATGACAGACCCTTTACAAAAGCATACAGAAATTATTTGCTGAAAAATAGTTACCCTTCTCATAAACGGATACGGCCAATAATCGTACAAAAACATCGCCACCTTAAGTGTCCGGTTATGCCAAGCTTCACTGTTTATATGTATGTATATACCAAAGGTCACAGCACAAGTCCAGTGTTTGTGGACATAACGCGAGCGCATGTGAAACATGTGTTTAGATTACTTTTGCATTCGTTTGCTTAGGCCTTTAGGGACCGGTTTCTGAAGGCATATCCGAAGTAATTCAAAAACTAGCCCTATATGTTCATCAAGTATGTGTATGTACTCGTATCCGAAGAATTATTAACCAATTAAAACCATTATTGGCCAACAAAATAAACAACTTTCCTTTTGCTAAATCAAAATCGATTTTATTAATCGATTTACAAAACGACTTTAATTTAATCATTTGCAACAACAACAACAGCTAAAATTCCATTTAAAATATTTATGTACGAGTATGTATGTATGTATTTTGTTAAACAAATTTTCTTAGTCCCCAGCAAATGCTTTAAATAAACGCGTTAAAGTTTACCGCAAAACTTTGCGAAGCCACAAAATTTTATGTGACAAGGATAGAATGGTCTCCCAAAAGGACTACGCCAGTATCATTTTCATATAGTGCTGGTAACAATATTTTTGCACAGCACAACAGCAACCACAACGACAACAGCGACAGCGACAGCGCCAGCGCCAGCGACAGCAATAAGGACAACAACTTACAAAAAGTTTTTCACAGCTTTCGGTTGACACACGAAAACAGTTTATTGGAGTGGGCGCAGGGTTATAAGAAGAGAGTAGAAAAAAAGCAAAGTCTTGCCTGTTGGATGGTTGAATATTTGTTTGTGTACCAGTGACAATAGTGTGTACATCAAAAACAAAAACAACAAACAACAAAAACAACAAAAACAAAGAAATGCAAAAGTACGAAAAGAAAAACTTGAAACAACTTAAGTTTGTTTGGTAATTCTTTGAAGTTGGTTGGCTGGTATTGTCTTGAAATGAACCCAAAACCTCACACAGACAGATTACTTTGGATTGAATGTTGAATTTTGAAGGCTGCCTCAAAAGGCAACAAATAGAGCAGATTATTCGGTTGGCTCTGTGCGGGAGTGTTTGCGTGTGTGCGTGTGTCTGTGTGAGTGTGTTGGAGTCTTCAAAACATGAACATGAATTTCTTATGTAAACGAGCGTAAAACTAAATTTCTTGCTAACGATGCTGTTTGCGGCAGTGGTCGCCGCTGTACATTCATATAAACTGATTTGATTCTTAACAGTGCACTTTCTTGTTGTCTCTAAATCTAAATCTTGGTATCTGTTATATGACAGTGTTTGTATGGCTGTTAGTTTTCTTGTTCGTATCAAGTGATTTTAGCGAGGAAAAATTATTCTAAAGATTTTACAACAGCAGGACATGCCTTTCGATGGAGAGCAATAGATACTGCGGCAAATGTCACTTTAGAAATGCGCGTATAAAGCAAAAAAAAAACTTTTATTTTTTTCAAGAAAACAACAAATAAGAAACACATTTTTCAAATTATTTGTTTTTTTAACCTTTTAAAGGACGGCATATTTTCCGAAGTCATTTCTTGGTTTCTATGGAGGTTTTGCCAACACTTATGCTTTAAAATGTCTTAAAGGCACCTTTTAAAAGAGTACATTTTCACAAAAGTACTAAAATAACTACCATTTAAAAAAAAAATACTTTTAAAAACAGAACCTTCCAAAATAAAAAATATTTTCCAAAAAAAAATTCGACTGACAAAAATATTTTTTAAAAAAGTATGTATTAAAAAGTACCTTAGAAACAGGCCTTTGAAGTAATGACCTTTTAAAAAAGTAAATTTTAAAAGAGTGCTTTTAGAAAAGATATATTTTAAAAGGTACATTTGGGAAACAATATTTTTCAAAAAAAGATTATACCTTTTAAAAAACTACCTGTTAAAACAAAGTATTTTTTACAAAAGTGCCTTTTAAAAAAAGTAACCAGAGAGACAGAAACACCTATTAAAAAGGACCGTTTTAAAAAAGTACATTTTAAAAAGTACCTCTTAAAAAAGAGTACCTTTCAAAAAATTACCTTTTAAAAAAGTATTTTAAAAAAAGTAAAAGAGTATCTTTTTAAAATGTTAGTTTTAAAAAAAGTACCTTTCAAAAGAGTAGCTTTTAAAAAAGCATTTTCAAAAAAGTATATTTTTAAAAAGTATATTTTTAAAAATTATTTTTTAAAAAAGTACCATTTTAAAAATTACCTTTTAAAAAACACTTTCTACAAAAAAGTACAGTAAAGAGTATCTTTTTAAAATGTTAGTTTTAAAAAAAGTACCTTTCAAAAGAGTAGCTTTTAAAAAAGTAGTTTTATAAAAAGTACCTTTCAAAAAAGTATATTTTTAAAAAGTATTTTTTTATAAAAGTACCATTTTAAAAATTACCTTTTAAAAAACACTTTCTCAAAAAAAGTACAGTAAAGAGTATCTTTTTAAAATGTTAGTTTTAAAAAAAGTACCTTTCAAAAGAGTAGCTTTTAAAAAAGTATTTTTAAAAAAGTATATTTTTAAAAATTATATTTTTTTAAATAATTTTTTAAAAAAGTACCATTTTAAAAATTACCTTTTAAAACACTTTCTAAAAAAAAAGTACAGTAAAGAGTATCTTTTTAGAATGTTAGTTTTAAAAAAAGTACCTTTCAAAAGAGTAGCTTTTAAAAAAGCATTTTTAAAAAAGTATATTTTTAAAAAGTATATTTTTAAAAATTATTTTTTAAAAAAGTACCATTTTAAAAATTACCTTTTAAAAAACACTTTCTCAAAAAAAGTACAGTAAAGAGTATCTTTTTAAAATGTTAGTTTTAAAAAAAGTACCTTTCAAAAGAGTATCGTTTTAAAAAGTTTGTTTTAAAAAAATTACCTTTCAAAAAAGCATATTTTTTAAAAGTATTTTTTTATAAAAGTACCATTTTAAAAATTACCTTTTAAAAACACTTTCTACAAAAAAGTACAGTAAAGAGTAATTTTTTAAAATGTTAGTTTTAAAAAAAGTACCTTTCAAAAGAGTAGCTTTTAAAAAAGTAGTTTTATAAAAAGTACCTTTCAAAAAAGTATATTTTTAAAAAGTATATTTTTAAAAATTATTTTTTTAAAAAGTACCATTTGAAAAATTACCTTTTAAAAACACTTTCTACAAAAAAGTACAGTAAAGAGTATCTTTTTAAAATGTTAGTTTTAAAAAAAGTACCTTTCAAAAGAATATCGTTTAAAAAAGTTTGTTTTAAAAAAATTACCTTTCAAAAAAGTATATTTTTAAAAAGGATATTTTTAAAAATTATTTTTTTAAAAAGTACCATTTGAAAAATTATCTTTTAAAAAACATTTTCTAAAAATTTTGCATTTGCCGAAATCAGCTTTACAAAAAGCTTTTTTTTTTAAGAACAGTTCGGCTTAGAAAATTTTTCATTCACAAGAAACTACATTCAAAAAAGTATCTGATACAATAAATAGAAAAGTTACTTGTTAACAAACATACATCTTTGAAAATAAAATAGCTTCGCAAAACTTGACACTTTGTGAAATTTCCCGCTATCTGACTGTTGCGCTTTTCACAATAAACAGTCTTCAATAGTCGACACAAAAACCCGGTCAAGTTGAAGGGGAAGAATTTGAATTACTTTTCTTTTTATACAAAAAGAAAAAGCCGTTCTTCTGGTCATTGCACCTTTTAAGGGGTTAATAAATTTCGTTTTGTTAACACAAGTAATTCATTGCTTCTCATCATGGCCTTTTGTTCTTTTCGTGGCTGCATATAAGTTTTTTGCTACAGAATGAGAAACAGAAGAGTTAAGAATCATTTATAAGTATCAGTGAGTTTTGTGCGAGTAAAAGTTTTTAAATTTAAAAGAAATGAATGAACCACTAGAAAACTTTTCCTGTTTACCAAGTTAACCAAATAACATTACTCGTGTTTTCTTTTGCGCGTTATTGCTGTTCTGCTCTTCAGCTGTTCAGCTTTGGCAGTATTTTTTCCTAGTTTTTATTCTTATTCTGCTTGCCTGCAGCGAAGAACTTAAAACACGCATCTTTGGTGCAACTTAACTCTGACACAGGACAAAAGCAATAGCAATAAAGGATGTGTTGTATGGTTTCGTTTTTAAGCAAATTACTTTTGTTTTGCAACCAGGGATTGTTAAGCAGAAACGGATGTTCTAACACACAGACTTTGTGGTACGTAAATGTCTTGCCGTGCTTGGTGCACGAATGTAGATACAAAAATGCATTTCATTTTGGTAGCAGTAGTTTTGGTTGGAAAACTTTTCTGTCCCTTTGCATACATTTATTCACTTGTGTCGTTTAAGGATTTCCATCACTAACAACAACATCCATTCAGCATTCGGTTGAGGCAACAGCAACAGCAATAGCAGCGGCAGCAAACAACCAACATCAATGTTGGCTTTTGTTTCCACACACACACACACTTATACACTTACACACTCCAGCAGAATAACAACTGCATGGCAAGTCGTTGCTTGTCGTTATATTTATGCATATGCGTGTCTTATAAAATGTTGAATAAAATGTCCTTACTGTGGCGCCATTGTCAACATTATTTGACGCTATTGTATGGATTACATGTGTGAAGTATTCATGTGTTTTTTTTTCCTCTTCTTCGATTTAATGCTCTCAACTCCATTCCACTTTCTGCATCTCTACTTTATGTTTCAACATTTTTCTGTTCGTTAATTCAGCTCTGGGTAACTTTAAGTACAATAACAAATTTAATATGTTTGAATTAGAGTCCTTTTGGTAAAGAGTAGAGTTTTAACGTTTCTTTTCTTCCCTTTGAAGCAGACAATGTATTAGTTTTGCATAACAAGGTTCCTTTTTAAAGTATATTTTTAATATTTTTTGTTGGTTTTGTGTTTCTGTAACTTTGCAGTTATGCGTATCCTCTAACCAGGATATGTTAACAAATTGTTAATTTTATTACACATGTCAATTGACTCCATCCACAGCCGCCGGATCAAACTTTGGTTTTGTTGCTTTAAAAGTTATTATGGTTAAAATAGACCGCAATATGGCAGCCAAAAATGTTAATTTTTGCAAAGTTGAAGACGATTGGAGGTCTATAAAAATTGCATAATTTAAGCTGAATTTGTTCACATGAAAAGCTTACAGCCAATGCCCAAACAGCCCATACACGATGCCAGCCTGCTTCAACAATTACGACGTCATTGTGCGCCCGTTTATACAACGAAGAAAAGCGATTATTTAATATTTTAATATGCGGGTAAATTCCTTAATCACTGAATACTTGCCAGATTATTGGTAAATAGTAAAATCTGGCAACACATATAATCTCCAGTGGCAGTGTTGTAACTCTTTGTTAAACTTCGTTTCGAAAGAGGCCCCTTTCGACCAGAATTTTGTTAATTATTTCGTTGCATAATCTCTGGAATTAATTGAGACTGCAAATTGATTTCACTAGTTTGCAGATCATCATGATCCTGGTCCCAGATTTTAACATTCAAAAATTATAGCATCCGTTCACCAAAGAAACTAAAAGTTTAATTGATGCGTAAAGCAAACTTGATTAAAAGTTTCCTTAAAATCTTTAACTAGACCATGGCACGACACTTTTTTCTATCAAGGCCAATAACTGAAAATAATAATAAATAAATCTAACTTTTTGAGTTTCACCATTTTCGGGTTGAATAATTTTGTTTCTTGATCCAACTTTTGCTACTGATAGGACATGTCATGTCTTTATTACAGGCAGCTGTTGGAACAAAAAGTGCCGGTTTTACTGTGTCGAAAGATAAGGATCGCCAAACCGATTAAAATCAGACATGATGGCGACATGTTGCCAGTCATTAATATGAGCGATAGATGAACTTGGCAAAATAAAGTTCATAAATCAGTCTTCAAATCAGTTGTTTATCCTTTCGAAATACTGGCGAATGTTTACGTTCGATAGCATAAAACAGGCGTAATGATTTTGTTTCGAAAATCCCCCCCCCCCCCTATAGACTAGTAATTTTCGCAATTCCCTGCCGAAATTGTTTGCAGGCGACAAAAAATGCAAATTTTGTGCCGTTTTACAGACATCGCACCTGTTCGTTCGTTCCCATAATCTGGAAAATATTGCTCTCCTTTTATATGTACTAATGGGAACAAACGAACAAGTTCGAATTCCGTAAACAGACACAAAAGTTGCTTAAAACAAGGCACTTAAGTCTGACATGAGCCATAAAAGCGGTGTTGTATGTTTTCTGTTTTTAAACAATCAGGGAAAAAAACAAATTTCCTTTTTCAAAGCGAAAGAGCCACCAACATTTTCAAATTATTTATTCGAAAATATAGAGTTTAGAACAAAATTCTAATACAAGTTACTTTTAGTCCAATTTATCACGAATGGCAATTCTTTTCATACGGCATAAAGGGAATTTAAAAAATGTGGCCTTTCTTTTACAAAATTTATCATTATTTGCCAAAATTAGTTTTCCGAAACTCGTGTCATTTATTTATCAAAATACTTCGAATAAAAAAAAAAAACACTCCTGACAAATTAACTAATCTGCCGCCAACCGACTACAACAGTATAAAATTTAGCTGAAAACAAATTGCGAAACATCAATAGATGAGGAAAACAACTACAAAAAAAAAAAAAATATAACGAACAAAAACATATTCAGACAATTGATGAGGATGAGCATGAGGATGATGATGATGATGACGACGACGCTGGCAATGATGATGACGCTGAGAATGCCAAAGAACATTGTGTTGCAAAACAATAACCCAGCCATTTCGAGCTGCAACAAGAATAAACTATCAGGGATGCGTAATCCGAACAAAAAAAAATTTTCATATTTGAAAAAACAAAAACCAAAAAATACCACAATGACAATGTGGCGGACTGGCAGCAGCAGCAGCAACAGCAACAGCAGCAACACATTTTATTTACAAACACTAGCACGCATGTACTACATATGTATGTATGCGAATATGCGAATATTCGAACAAAAAGCCATTGAAAGCAATCCTGAAAAGTGCACATTCAGCACAATCGATGGAATAAAACATGACACAATTGTTTGATGCTGCTTAAGTTGTTTAAATGAAGATTTAACTGCAGTTTTTTCTGACTGCTGCGGCGGCTGTTGGTCCAAATGATGGCGATGGCGATGGTTATGGTGATGTTGATATTTAAACCATCACTCCAATTTTGTTGGGCCTATCAATCATTCCACAATCACTTGAAACGCATTACGCTTTTTCACACTCACACAGCTGTGGTCAGTCAGTCAGTCAGTCAGTCAGTCAGTCAGTCAGTCAGTCCGTTACTCTCGCCAGCTCGCATACAATTTTACATTGTGGTAGTGAGTGAGTGAGTGAATGTGAGTGCATGCATGTGTGTATGTGTGTGTGTGTGTGTGTGTGAGTGCGTGCGATTGCGTATGTAGCTGTTTTAATGTCAGTACTTGAACCCATTTTCAACTTCCTCTTCATTTATTCAGTCACAAAAAATGGTTAAAGTTCAAGAGAAAAAAAATCAAAAATATTAACAAAAGAAGTATAAAGAATGTCAGGCAATTCGAGTTGCGGTTGTGGCATCATTTGTTGGTTTTAAATTAAAATCAAACTAATTTTTTTGTTCGAAAACAGAATGGAGAAAAATTGTTGCTAATAAATTTTTGCCAACACCTACATACTAGAGAGCTGTATCAAATCGTTATATAACTCCGGATTACTTCAGGCGATATTTTTCACAAATACAGGCTGAGCCAAAAGTCAACATGAAGTTTGAAAATTGTATAACTTTTTGGTTTAAAAATACATGTATAAATTTTTTTAGATTATATAAAGCCCAGAAACATTGATCAGAAGACGTTCTGCTCATCGTACGTCACTATGGTGTGATTTTTAAAACAATATCTAGTCATATTCCGTTATAAGCTGCACTTGGTGCAACAATCATCCTCTAAATACTTTAAAATCAACCAAACCATTATCATGGCGAAACTGAAAACGAGCATCATTCAACTGAAATTATTATCCACAATTACATATATAATTTATTAAGTATTCGTTTATAATTTACTATAATTAAAATTATAATAAATGTTAATAACTAAAGCACTGGCAGCTAAAAGTTATCGGCTAATTAATAATGTGAAAAAAGTATATGAATGTAAAAGTTACTCATTCGTTACAACCCCATGAAAGCTTTTGCTTCACCCTGTATAATTGATTACGAATATTACATTTCTCTTTCATTCACATGATATATTCAGATATAATCACACACATATATATTATTTTTGCCCAAAAGAAACTAACTTTTTACTATAAAACTTACACACACACCCACGCACACCCACACACACTCATACACGTGCCTTCGACCAAATTTACACACTTTACACAGGCCTTAATTTTGTGCGCTACTGTATTTTACAGAACTGAAAATATCTCTGTATTTTGATTTTGCGCTTTTTTCACTTTAGAACAAAAAGATTTTGCCAGCATTCATTCATTCATCGGATGTGGTGCCTCAAATCGTTGTGCAACTAATGCATGATTTTAAGCAGGATTAGTTTTTTGTTGTTGTATTTTTCAATTGTTTACAACTATTTAAACATTTTCAAATCACATTTGGATTTTAAATTATGCACGTATGTATGTATGTATGTATGTACATGTCCTGCAGCGGCATGACGCCGACGTTCCAATTGTCGGTGACGGAAAATGCATTAAAACCGAAACGTTTGAAACTGAATCAAAAAAAAAAAACCTACTAATTGCTGGCAATGAATGAATTGCAAAAAGTGAAACATTAACAAAATCAAAAATGTAATTTCTAAAGCGAATTGAGTTTTTTTTGTTTTGTTGTTTTGTTGTGTTTTTAAAATTTGTTTTTTCGAACTATGAAATTTAAAAGTTGCTTGAATATATTGTGATCATACTTTACACTTTCCTACAAAATAAATAACAAAAAAAAATTACTAAACCTGAAGTTGTTTTATTGTAAATATAGGATATTTAGTCTATGCTGGATATATTTTTTTTTTTTTTTTTTGTTAAATTTGAGATATTTCTACAGTTATATATATTTTGCCACTATAAAGCCATTTTGGCGCTGAGGCATATATACATATTTAATGTAGTAATTTAATATTGAAATAATAAAAAATAAATTTAAAAAAAAAATCCGAAATGTCTAAATGCAATTGTGATTAATTTTGCTTATTATCTTAATATGAAAAATATAGATTGCAGAAAAAAATTATATACAAAAAATGAATGATGAAATTTATCATCCTGCAATATTCGTAATTAATCTTGAGTTTTGTGTTTTATTGCACAAAAAAAAGTTATTGTTTTCATAAAAATATACGAAATCAGTTCGCCGCCTTCTTGGTTTAATTTTTCTAATTACATATGAAAAAAAATTAACTAATATTCGAACATTTGTATGTAAATTAAAAAAAAAAACAAACATTTCTTTTCAATAATAAATTAGGAATGCAATTAGTATTAGAAACGAAAATTGCATCAAACGTCTTCTCGGTCGTGCACATCTTTGTCCCGGCAAATTGGAAATGTGCATCACTCATCAAACTGTTTAATCATTATCATTAAATGACTTACAGGATGACTGCATGGCTGATTAATTGTTTGGTTGGTTTATTGGCTGGCTGACTGGCTGACTGACTCGCTGATTGACAGCCAGTCAGACTCGATGCATATTGTCTTTTGCTGCCAATATAATTTCTGGCTTTTCTTTTTTTTTTCGTGCCCGGTAAACCCAGTAACCACTTTAAATTGTTACAAATACTTACCAACCTAAATAGCCACTAAAACTTTTTTATTATGCCATGAATGCTTCATTAAGCTTTTATTGAAACAACGTTGAATTGGAATTGGACCAGGGGCTTAAGCAAAACAGAATACTAAACGAGATGAAGGAACTGCAAAAGGCAACAACTTATAAAAAAAAAAAAATTTACTTAAAAAACTAGAACAAAAAACATTCGTTTTCCTATTGCTGAATGATGGCGATAACGATGATGATGACGATGATGATGATGGTGATGGTGATGAAGCCTGTTGAATGAATGATATGCATTGAAGACTATCGCAAGAGTTTGAAAATTGAAGCAAACAAAAAAAAAACAAACCGAATTGTCATTATAAACGTAGCAGCAATTTATTCATTTCTCTCGTAAAATGTGTGGAAAACATCAATTAATGACATAAAAAAAAAAGGATAACGATTTCCGAAGACATTTAATTTCTCTTGTCATTCCCGTTTTTTTGCCTTAATGAATTTCCGCTTTAAGTGAATAGTTAAATTGAAGTTTTTTCTCTTCTCTCTTTGTGTTCAACAATTTGTGTAACTTTAAGGTTGTAAGAGAACTTCACATGGGCAAAGGATTTATAAGACATTTGAAGTGGGGAAAACTGTTTCAGTCTGGCTGTCCTCATTGGCAGTTGAGCAATTTCGAACTTAAGCTCGATGCTGAATTATTTTTATCTCATTTTATAAGAAAACGAGCACTAGGAAATTTTGCTTTAACTTCCTGAAGAGTTGTACTCTTGAATATTTTTGCTAGATAGTTCTTAAATAGGGCATCGTACCCTCAAAGCTGTCATTATCTTAATTCCACCAGAAGTCGACTTAAGCAATTAGTGCTTCCTCTCGCAGGAACAAATTTTAATGTATTAAAATAATGATTATTTAATATTGTTTTAAAATCATTTTTTCAGACAATTCTGATACCAACAAATTTTGTATTTTCAGCTTTTATTACCAAAGTTTTTGTTTTCCTAGTTTTCCCTAGACTTTCTCCAGATAAATTATCAAAAATTTCAAGTATTGATAAAACAAGCCTCTTTATTTGATATATTTTATGTGAAAAGTTTTTGTTGGCAACAATTTGGCAAACTAAAACATATTTTATTGAGAAACTTTTTATAAACATTTTTGTTGTAGATAAAGAAAGATCTGTAGAAAACTTTTTGTAATCCATAAAAATTCTTCTATAAAAATTTTGGCGTCGATAAATTAAAAAAAAAAAAAAAATTGCTTAAGAAAATTTTTGTGATCAAAAATTTTTTTGCTAAATTTTCTATATTAATTGTTTGTTACACATAAATTTTCTGTACTAATTATTTGTTATTTAGAAATTTTCCATAGAAAATTTTTCTAACCCAAATAGAAAATGTCATTAAATTGTCTGTAAAATATATTTGAAATCAACATCTTGTTTTTTTTCCTAATTTAAGAAATTAAATTTTTTTGGAAAATTTTTGTATTCGATAAGTTTTCTGTGCAAAATGTCTGTCTGCTATCGATAACTTATCTTACATTCAAAATTCGCTATAGAAAAATTTCGTTATCAATAAATTTTTCATCTCAAATTTTTGATATCGATCGAATATTGTGTAAGAAAATTTTTTCAGCGTTATATTTTTCAATAAGAAATTTTCTTTATCGATAAATTTTCTATAGAAAACTTTTGTTATTCATAAATTATTTAGAGAGAGTTTGTAAATGGTAAAGTTTTTATAGAGCACTTTTGTTATGGATCAATTTTAAACAGCAAACTTTAGTTATCGATAAATTTGCTGTAGAAAATGTTAGTTACGGATAAATTTTCTATAAAAACTTTTGTTATCGATAGATTTTCTGTAGAAAATTGCTATCAATATGTGTAAATTTTTTACAGAAAACCCTGGTTATCGTTAAATTTTCTAAAAAAAAACCCATTTTATCGAAATTTCTGTCACTTACAAATTTTCTTGAAAACTCTTCTTCTTATCGATAAATTTGCTTTGAACATTTATTTTATCAATAAACTTTCTGCTAAAAATTGTCATTGATATATTTTCCAGAGACATAATTTCCATATAGAGCTTTTCTTTTCCTTTCATCATTTTCTTTTCTTTATAATTTTCCAGCACGAAGGAAAACAAACAAATTCTTTTTTTATATATATAAATTTTAAAAACTTCAGAATAAAATCAACATTGAAAAAAAATGGGGGCATAAAAAGCGAGTTAATTTAGTGACAGTGTGGCAAGCCTGTTTGGAAAGAAGATTTTTCAACAAAATCGTGCTTTTTCCACTTTATCAAATAATAGCTTTCGTTACATTTGCTTTAACATTAAAAACTGTCTCCGTGCTCCGTCTCCGTCTCCGTCTCCCCCGCATTAAAACAGTTCAAATTACAATTATCTGCAACACACTTGTAGACAATGTTCGCCCCATGTACTCGTCGTTGTGCTCGAAAAGGGAAAAATTAACAACAAAAAGTTTCAATAGATTTTATTTTGAAGTTGTTGTTTGTTCTTCCTGCACAATTCAATCGTTCTTATCGCACTCAATCCACACTCTCTGCATTGTTGTTAGAGTTTTATTGTGCTGTATTTTTATAATTCCAATAGATTGTATTTTCTTATTTTGTAGGTATTTTGTTGTTGCTGTTGTTTGAGTATTTTCTTTTCCCTACTTTTTGTCGCATCGATACTCATGTATCGAGTGTTGTTCGATCTGTCCACAAGTGTTGGCGCTGAAACAAACAAAAACCATCATCATGATTACAATGAATGGCAAAGACTCGTTTGTTTTTTTGTTTTTTTTTTGGTTTTTGTCTTTTTGGAGAACAACTGCAATTGTATCTATCGGCAACTCATACTTTGGCATGAATTTGTGTGAAGTGTCGGTGCTGCTCCGGCACTCGAACTGCAAAACAACATTTTCTTCCTTTTTTTCAGGATTTATTTGTCGTGTCGCAGTATTGAGTCCTTAAGGGTGACGAAAATTATTTCTAATGTTGAAATTATTGTCGTAATGATGTTTTGCGTTGAATTTTAAGAACTAACTTTTGAAGGGGCTTGTTTGCGACATAAATTGCAAAAGAATTCAATGTGCACTAAAAAGCCGTAAGTTCTTATTTCTGCTTCGCAAGTGGTAAACAAAGACACGAGTTGGAATTATGACAAAATGCCAACAAATTATTTTTAACAGCTTGCTTGCATACTTGACTGATATACCAGTCAATTGGTTAGTTAAATGTTGACTTGTACCTTGAATTTTGTTGTTATTAATTTTGATTTTGAATTTGCTTGGGTTTTTTTTTTGTTTTTGGTGGCACGTGCGTACCGTACGAATGGTTTCCAGTTATTTGATTTTATTTAACCAAACAAATATTTTAATAACAACCGAAAATCTTTGGGGTATTGCCAAAGCAATCACATTTAAAATGTAAGAAAATTGAAATGAAATCACAAAACGAAATACCGTCAAGTTGCCATAAACACAGTTTCTAATAAAATGAATTCGTAAAAAAAAAAAAAAGAAAACAAAAACGAGTTAAGCTTAAAGAATATTTTAATTTCACTAAGTGATTATATTTCGCCGTGAAACTCTCAGCTGTAAAATAAGCACTAAAAGCGCTGGAAATGAGCACAACATTGTGTGCGTTATATATATGTGCGTGTGTGTGTGTGTGTGTGTGCAGGTATGCATGAGTTTTTCAGATCGTCGTATCCCCCCGAGATTGCTAGTGAGCTTGTGTGTGTGTGTGTGTGTGTGTGTGTTTGAGTGCGCGTGTGTGTGTGTGAGTTTTGCTTTTGTTACATCATAATTTTTAATGGTTTTTTATATTGTCAATAATAAAAATCTGTCAGGTTGGTTTTTTTTTTTCAAATTCATTCTAAATTGAAACCATTTTCTGATACAAATGCTCATACATGCTCATGCATGCTCATCAATAATGCGAGTAATTTTTAAGTGTTTGGTTTCATGTGCTAGTGTTGCATTGTAAACACAGAGATTCTAATCGAATAAAATTTAATTAAAAGCCTAAAGTTAAAATATTGTATAAAAATTGTATTCAGCAAGAGATAAGAGATGGGCTTAAAACCCAATATCTAAAGCAACGACTGACTATCTTGCAAATTTTTCACGCTTATGATTTAAAATGAACCGTAAAGAGGGTTTTTTGTTGTTGTTGTGTTTCATCTTATTCTTTTCTTGCAGCTTAAATTAAACCAGACAACAAAAGAATAACTAAGAATATTTAACAATAAAAAATTGCCAATTTCTTTCTTTTGACTTTGATATTTTTTCCGGTGTATTTTGGGCAAAATTTGTGAATGTCGACACAGGTTTTGTTTTGTATGCAAAACTTAAAATAAACGGCATAAAATATTTAATAAATTGAATATAACTGAATAAAATTTTCGGGCCTATAACTGGTTTTATTATTGCAAAAAGTATAAAATCTTTCGTGCTTTTCACTATAGTGTTTTTTTTTTTTGAGTGTAGGAGTTAAGTGTTCAAGTTTTGCAAGCTTTTTACAAACTATCGCCTAGAAAAACATTTTAAGAAAATCAGCGTTTATTAAAAACATGAAAACATGAAATAGCCGCAAGTGCCCCCCCCCCCCCCCCCCAAGTGAAAATTCAAAAATATTTCGAAAAATTCAAATCGCTGATATAAAAAACAACCTTTTCGTGAAACCGAAAACAGATTATATGACATGAGGTAAACAAAAGCAGAATAGCAATAATCTTGTAAAAAGTCCTTTTTGGCTACTAGTTTTAAGTTCACTGTCGACTTTAAATGTTGAAATTTTTTATAGCAGACAAAAGACAAAGGATTTCTTATCCGCAGGAGGACAACCACATCGAGCTTCCTTAAAATGTTTAATTGCCCAGCATTTTTAATCGATTACATTAAACACAAATTTCTATGCTACGCAATAAAAAATAAAAATATTTAATGTTAATATTAATAAAGAAAAAAAGTCATACAAACAACACACTTTTCGTTCTCTAATCTCTGTCATGTGAATGAAGTCTAAAAAATATTAAAAAAAAAATAGTATTGTGTTCATAAATATTTACAAATCTCTTGAAAAATTGCATGTTCATTCATACTTGTGCCTGCATAATCAGGACATGTTGTTTATTTGTTTGTTTGCCTACTTGCCACCGTTCAATCTACACACACATGCATAAATACCCATGTTTATGCATGTGCAAGAGCCGAATTTAGTCTGCCACTGCAGCAACATATTGCAACATAAAAACTACCAGAGATGGCCAACTCAGCCACTCAATTAAGTGGCGCCTTTCATATTTCACTCGCTTTATTTCTATTTATAATAATTCTACCTGCTCAAATACTTTTCGAAAAGTTATTATTTTTCTTGTCCCGCCACAAAACCGGGATTTGCCTTCCCTGCTGCAAAGCAAACGTATGTTGTGCCTTTTTTATCGTTTCATATGGTGCATTTTATTCTTTTTTTTTTAAGTATCCTGCATCTCATTGGCAACTACTTGATGCGACAAATAAGTACTCGAACTCAACTCGGTTTTGAGTTGATATTTGTCGCTAGTGTTGACTCTTTAATGATTTCCCACTTTACTTTCAACCGTATTTAAGTAGTTTTTGGTTGAAAGGGGGCTTGTTGCTATTGTTGTCAGTCGATGAGCTCATTTAGGAAATTTGAAATTTCAGAGGAATATGAAACATTTTTCTGGAATTTAAATGACACGATTGAAAAGAGTCGTGGCAATAAATAATGCAAAAAAAATCCACTTGCCACAAACAAGTCGTCGAAATAATTCTTTAAAAAAATTTCTTTGAATTTGTCTCTTTTGTAATTCCAACTTAACCGTATGAGAGCAAAAAAAGTTTAATGATAATAAAAAATATTTTCTATTCTTACAATATTAAAATTATTTCAATCGTTCTTTTTATAAAAGATACAGTTTTTTCACGTTGCAAATTTTAAACGATACTTTTTCAAAATTTACTTTTTTAAAAGATGCTGTTTTATAAGAACTTTTTTTTAAAAAATGTTTTTTAAAAGCTACTTGTAAGCGGTACTCTTTAAACGCAAATCTTTTTAGAGAATCTTTTTTAGCTGATACTTATTTTGAAAGATATATTTGTTAAAAGGTGCTTTTTTCCGAAGATATTTTTTAAAAATGTTTTTTCTTGAAGAGATGACCATTTTCAAACTGTGCATTTTAAAACATACTTTTTTAAAAAAAAAATACTAGCCAAAAAGCATGTTTTTCAGAAAACGTTCTTTTTTTAAGGTAATTTTTTTTCAAAACTTTCTTTTTTCAAATGATTAAAATGCAAGTTTTTACAAATTACTTTTCAAGATTTTTTAAAGATATTTTTTTATAGTATTTGAAAAGTTACTTTCTTTAAAAAATATTTTCTTTAAAAGTGTTTTTTTTTTAAGTTATTTTTTTTAAAGTTGATTTTTTAAAAGGTACATTTTGAAAAGATACTTTCTTAAAATGCCCTTTTTTTAAAAAAGACTTGCTTAAAAGGAATGTTTTTAAAATGTAGGTACTTTCTTAAGAGGTACTATTTTAGAAAGTACTATTTTAAATGGTACTATTTTAAAAGGTACTATTTTAAAAGGTACTATTTTAAAAGGTATTATTTTCAAATATATTATTTTCAAATATACTATTTTAATAGGTATTTTCTTAAAAGGTACTATTTTAGAAAGTACTATTTTAAAAGGTACTATTTTAAAAGGTACTAGTTTAAAAGATACTATTTTCAAATATACTATTTTCAAATATACTATTTTAATAGGTACTTTTTAAAAAGTACTCTTTTAAAAGGTACTTTTTTAAAAGGCACTTTCTTTAATGAAATTTTTTAAAGTACATTTTTTAAATATACTATTCTGTATAGTACACTTTTTAATGTGCTACTTTTACTTTTTGCAAAAGGCACTTTTTCACTTTCTCAAAAGCAATTTTTTGAAATAAATCTTTTGGCAAAGGCGCCTTTTTAGAGGAGTGTTTATTTTAAACTGTTCATGAAAGGTACTTTTTAAGGGGCTTCTTTTTTTAAAAGTAATCTTTTTGAACATACTTTTTTTTAATTGTTTAATTGCCCAAACGTTACGCTCTTGGAGAAGTGTTTTTTTCGTGCTCTTTAACTGAATTTCTAATATAATTATATATAATTTTTGAAAGCATTTTAAATTAAAAATAAATTATTATCGATGCAACGTTTCATGGAGAATATTTTTCTATTACTACTCGTATACAGTTTAAAACAATGCAAAAGCTGTGACTAATTTAATATCCTTTGCCTGGTATCGACATTGCAAGAATATCTGGTTTCACAAACACAGGAGTACATTCATAACGAAAGAAGTAGAATTTCTTCTATCGCTGACATAAGCCTCTTTCTGCTGTTGCCAACAAAAGTGGCAGGCAAAGAACATATTGGCGTTTGAAAGGTATAATGTTTTTAATGCTTTTCAATCTTCTACACGCAGAAAAATTGTCTACATACAGAATAAGTGCTGCCGGCCAGAAATATTTAAAATCTTGGGCTTTTTATTATTATGTTTTTTTTTTGTTTTTGCAACTAAGCAAATTTCTCAATCGTTAATAAATGGAAGATTCTGTTTTATAAATGTCACAGTTCGGCTTTTATTGAACTTTTCTCAGTGTACTATATATCCTTTATTGATCGTTATGTGCGTTAACAACGAGACCAATTTATGCCTGAAATCTATGCTATAAAATAAATTGTCTTATTTATTATATTTATACTAAACACATCTGGTTTTTAGTGTGTGTGCCGGCGTTTGTGTGTTGGCTTTTATCGGTGCATGTGGACTCACTTGGTTAAGCAAACGGTAAACTTTACAAGGAACTGCTAAATAGGGCCCTTTTGGATTTGGTGCTAAAATTAACGTTCATTTTCAGTTGGCGGAGCAAAATTGCCCTCCTTCTATGCCCTTCTAAATTAATCTGTGTTGGTGTTAGGCCTGCTAGAAGGCGCCTTCTTACCCGCAACTTAGAGCAATGAGTTTGTGGCATTTAAAAAGCTCGTTTCTTGTTTTAAACAAAAAAAAAATAGTCTAAAGTTAAACTTTTCAGCTAAATCGCTAGACCAGACTTGCAAATATAGACATTTAAGTCGTATGAAATTATTTAACGGCAGAATTTCTTGTACAAAAGCAAACTGTTGTTAGTTTTAGATGTTCCTTAAATAAAACAGGATCTTTTAACTTAACACAAGCTTATCGGGCACAACTTATACATTTGTGGAGGATTGGCGTGGGAATCGCACAGAATAATTCGTTCTTAAGTCGTACAGTCCCCCCGTGGAATAAACTAAGCGCAGGCGTATTTCCTGCCTCTTACTAATTAGGTATTCAAACCAGATGTTGCTAAAGACCACTCCCTCTTTCCACGTCTGTAAAGAGTAAAGAGGCCTTGTCCACTGCAGGCCCGGTTTACTGGTTTTTAACGCAGAAAAGCATTGCGCTTGTACAAATGCTCTAACGACTGACTGTTATTAATGAGTATTTGTTTCCGGGTAACAACAAATCAGTATCAACAAGAAACCGATATAAAAGTTAAGTCAAGAAGCACCTGGGATGTCTGGGGAAAAAATTAAATAAACATTTAATACTGCTCCAAGGAACACATAATGTTAATGCAACTGCAACTAGTCTGGTATGTTTATGGTGCAAGTTGATAAATGGAAAAGTTGTTGGAAATTAAAATTTTTTTTTTTTTTTTTTTTTTTTGAAGCAATAGAAGGGCTTCATGAGCGTCATCAGCAATGAAACATTTTTGATATAAAATTTAATATGACTGTTTGAAGTGTTAAATCATGATTCTGCAGTTCTTTTCTTTGCCTCATATGGAAACAAAGTCTTAAAATTGAAACTACTGTAGAGCATAAAATAGCTGAGGAATATTTTTTGCTTGTACTCGGTTTTTTTTTTGTATAAATAAATTTTATTAAAACAAAACGGAATTACGTATTTATTAAGAAAGAGTTAATGAAACACTTCAGTTAAACTCTTCCCTTTCAATGTTCATGTGCTGGCATTGTTTTGTCAACTTTAAATCACCAAAACACTTTAATTTGTCATTATTAGACACTTATCAGAAGTTGTAAGCGGGTTATTTTTGGCAGATGTGCTTGAATTAGTGCACCTGACAATGACACCATTGGCAGAGAAATGTTTCTATTGACAACATTGCTGTCATGCATTAAGTTTTCCGATGATGTCTAACAACAAATCTAGCAAATTTTTCTCATAAAATAATTTGACAATTTTTGTTTTCTGATAAATTCTTTGTCAGACAAACTTCGAGTCATAAAATTGTAAGTTGTTGTTACAGTCGTCCAAACTGACGGACGAATTAACCAGCTGGTGGCAATTATCCATTGTCGCATTGTCCGATCTTACAATATTGTAATAGAATTGCTGCAACTGATGAATGAATGAATTATAGATCAATTTAGATCCCAAAACGCCGGTATCTTATACATATTTCTTGCCATTGACTCTATCGGTTAAATTCTTGTACAAATCCCCATAAATGAAAACGTTGTAATTTGTCCCATTTGATGGGAAGAAATTAGCGATTCTAATGAAAACCTGTCATTGAGTTCATAGGACTTCTTTAAATCGTGTAATTCATTTTCTTTTCAAAAAAAAAAGAAAAATACTAAATACCCGTGATGCAAATTCTTAGTGTTCGTCCCTTTTTCTATCAGTAATTTATGACTACAAAAACAATTGCTATTTCGTAAATACTTTCTGATAATAATCAACTTTAACAGGTAGTACTCGTCTGTTAGTTACTTTAGTTCAATAAGCCTGTCTATATGTCTGTCCAGTCTATCAGTCTGTCTCTTACAAGCGCACTCAACTGTACAAATACACACACACACACACACACACATTCATATCACCTCACACAATCTGTGCGAATATCTTGTACTCGTACAATAACAAAAGCAGACATATTGAAGTTCGCTATCAGTAAAATATTTTGCAATTTCTTAAGATAATCAAAACAGAGCTTTAAAGGTGTCATGATCATATTATGAAAATAGTTTTAGTTTATTCAGCATTTACATACATATGTACATAATTGTGATAATATAAGTTTTGCTTTGCATAAAATGGCATTTTATTAATTATTAAAAATTATTTTTTCTTTGCAATACTTTGAAATTATTTGAAAATTTATTTAAAGTACTTATAATTTAGTTAGTTTTAGTGCAAACAGTTTTTGCCAATATTTGCAGATTTTACAAAAACTCCTCCATCAATAACAAGACATTCTAAGTCCAAGGAAAAATTGTTTTGTGTCACAAAATTCAAAGAATGTTGCACTAATTCTGCCTGGTTTACGATTCATAAGCTGTTGTTATTGGACCATAGAACAGTTTTATAATTACGATTATATTGTTAACAAGGTCTCATATTTTATGTGTGACAATTATCGAGATATCTGGCACTCTTGCCTAGAAACCGAATAATATTCGAAACAGAAAAAACGCACTATAGGCGCGTGTAAAACACAATCACCTAGTGACTGCCTCATGACCGCCAAAATCATATAGTCTTACTTCAAATTCCAAATTTCCTGCCATTAAATGCCTCAAAAAAACATGTTACGATCCAATTCTTTTAGGTGAAAGGCATGTAAAAACACAAACTGCTTGTTTAAATTCTTTTCGATTTGTTTATATTGTTTGAAGTTAAGCAAAAGATATTGCTTACCCGAGGCAAAAGTAAAGCATTTCAAAGTGTGCATGCAAGTGTCTATGCCTCACACATGTTCGAGCACACACACGCACGCACACACACGCACACACGCACACACACATTTATGCGCACAAAGAACCAAACTTACACTCACATCAATGGTTTACCATGTAAAATTTACGATGTTATTTTTAGCCAAAAGGCATGAACAACACGAGTACAAATACGCTGGCAACACACATACACATCCGTACTTCAAGTTACAAGAAAAAGAAATTAAAAAACGGCAGCACAGGAGAGCAAATGAACACAAGTATACAAGTTTCAGGGAATAGGTATGTACGTGTCAAAACAATAAGGTTTATATGAAACGGGGACAAATAGCGATCCCTGATTATAACGGTGGAAGAAAACTAGTGCATAAGAAAAATTTCAGCAACAGCGAGTGTCAGCTTTAAATTTTGTAGAATCGATTCAGAACACATTCATACAGGTTGGTGGCAAATCTGCAAGCAACAGCAAATATCCTTTGGCTTCTGCTCTTCCAGCTCCGACATACAGACAATTAATATTTGTGCAATCTTTGTTGTAGCAGCTTCAAAATGTTCAATCCGAATACGAGTAATTGCCAATGCCACGGCACGTATTGTTTTGATTCAACAAAATCCTTTTATAAGATCACATTTAAACAAAAAATTCAATTGATTTTGCAAATTTTTTGACTGAAACTATTTGAAAGAAATTGTAGGTTCCGGAAGACAACAAAGTTTGTGTTGTAGTTCTGCTTTTCAGCGAATATTTTATTTAATATACATATAAAAGTTGTGGCTGAAATTTTTGTCAATAAAAATGTTATGATATGGTAAAAACAAATTCATTGAATTCGTGAAATTTGCTTTCAGGTTCGCATTTAACAAAAATCATAATGCAGTTCACTAAGAAGGCCTACACATATTGTTTACATTTATATGAGTTTTTTTTACTGCCTGTGACTTAAAAGAGTTTTTAAATTAAAATCAATACAAAAACGGTGGTTTCTAAGTCTAACAAACTCCGTACCGAAAAAAGCAGATTAGGTTACAAAACACATGACAAAACATCTGGCTGTCCTCTTAATTTCGAATTTCCCTTTACTCCCGCTTAGACATCTTAAGGTCAACGTTTTTCTATCCTTTTACTCTTAAGCTTGTTGGCTTTGTCAGTGCACAAGGACTCGGTGGAGCTTAAACTGGATGTGTCAAGTCTCTCCCAAGTTCAACACAATCCTGCCAAGCCTAATCTTACCTTGCCGCTATATAAAAATTACAATTAACTTTATCACTTTGATGTGCACTCTATATTTCCCAAATGCCTTTTATTTACAAAGTCAAACAAACTCACTCAAACACACACACACACACACACACAAAATACCAATTGTTAAAGAAAGCAATATATTGCCATATTGAAATAAAAAACAATAATAACATTTTTTCTGGCGTTGTTGTAGCTGCCAATATTGTTGCTGTTGTTGTGTTCATTGCTTGTAAAAAATTTGTTCAACATTATTTTGTGTTTTTTTTTTTTTTGTTCAAATCTATGGTTTTGTTGTTGCTGGTGTTTTTCTAGATTATTTCCAATGAACGTTAAAGCCATCAAAACGGACATGTGTAATAAATGTGGGTATTTTTGCACAAAGTAACTTTATTTTTTAATTTATTGTTATCATTTCTGTTTTTGCTATTGTTGCTGTTCTTTTTACCCTCCCCTCTTCTTCTTGTACTTAAACCTTAACAGTTTGTTCAAATGAACAGGAAAAAAGAAAAGAAAAAAGCAACTGAAGCTGAAGTTTCTATAACAGAATAGAAACGGTAACCTACAGCAGAGAGCTTTGATTAAAATAATTGATTCCTTATTTAATTAAATGTGCTCGTAAATATTTCCCCAAATGTCTCTATTGCAATTTGATTTCATTGTAAATTCCAGCAACTTTAATGTCAAACATTAGAAAGAAAATTTATTTTATAATGCTAGAGATTTCACATCATGTTTAGCAGAAAACTTTGTGAATTCAAACAACCAACGTCTGTTTAAAACTGAAACAACAATTTTACTGGTGCGTATGAGTGATATTGCAGGTTTTCTGGCATTGGCATATCAGTCATACATACGTATGAGATATATGTACATAAATTGTAGATCAGTGTTGCCACACCGGTATCATAAGTTTTCTTCTAGGCGGTTATTGGCTTTTTGTAAACATTTTTACATTAAGAAATATATTTAATTAAAACAGTTTTCTGTTTTAGCGCCAAATTGAAGATGAAAAAAAAAAGTTTAAAACTTCCAATTAATATTCTATTTTAGGGAGCTGTCACTTTTTTTATACTTTTTTTGTGCAATATTTTATGAAAAGTACACAGATTTGCACACTATTATGAGATGTATTACCATCACTATTTAAATTTTATTAGAGCAGGATCTACCAAAAACCACAACCACACAATGTCCACAGTGACACATTAAAATCAGATGCGACTTGTAAGCACGTCGTATGATATCGACTATAATTAAGTTTTAAGTTAACTATCAAATAAATATATCTTCTAAAATAAAATTAACAATATATTGCCCCTATTATTTCTTATAATTATTAATGAGAAAAATCTCAAATCTCTTAACAGCAGTAGTAGATAATATTTCCCATCATTTCTTAATTTGCTATTTTCAATTTAAGTGCCGCAGCTTATTATCCAATTGATTGCACTTTAATGGAAAAACCACGCCCTCAACAATAATGACCACACACACACACACACTCACAAACAGCACAAAATACTTAAAATTATATCCCGCAGAAACTGTTTGAAAGTTAATTAAGAACTCAAGTGTAACGTTTTCTAATAATATCTATCCACTAACTAACACTTTTCTTTGTCAATTTTCAAGGATGAGTGACTGCAGAGGTGAAAAATAACATGTTGGCGAAATTAAACAGAGAAATTAATTTTAAAAAGAAAAATGAAACCACTGCATCCTGAACAAGTATTTATTATCAATTTCTGTTAAAAGACTTGCCATATTCACTTTGTACCTACCCTACAGCTGGTGTTAAGGATTTCACTTAGGGTTTGGTTTTTTGACATTCACTTCAAAAAAAAAAAAAAAATGGTACGATTTCGATTTTTTAAAATAAATTGAGGCTACAGCTTGTTAAATGGTTAGAACTATATATAGTTTAACCACCCTCTTCTTCCCGCCCTCAGTGTACTAATCTGGAATCTGCTACTTAATAGCAAAAGTAAACTCATGATCATCACGTTTATTTAGAAGAATAGTAAAACAAATGTCAATAACATTGACTGGTTGAAGCTGCTTTCTAAGATTCTCCTCCTCCTACTCCTCCTCCTCCTTTCATGATATATATCCAAAACTTTATTGAATCGGTAGTATTTTTCAGTTTAAATAATTACCTGATGCCGGTATTGCAATATTTTGCAGCTGTTTAACGTTTCTTAAACAAGAATCTTTATTTCATTGTGCGAGATTTAAAGAGAGTGAGTCATTTTGAAGGTATTTAATTTGCGGGTCACATTAGTTGGTTTTTCAAAATATTAAGGTTCTCATGCCAGCTGGACAAGTGACGAGTGTGCCAAGAACAGGCCTGCATTTTTCCGAATGCATACACTAACACCTCCTGTAGAAATACTCGGAGCGAATGAGTTCACTATTCGTGCACCATCACCGCTGGGTTATTAAACACAACTCTATGACTCACAACTACAAAAATATTTCCCCTTATATGCCACAAATTCGTTGCAACTCTTATTTATCTTATTTACTAGTTGGAGTTAGCGAAAACGTATCAGCTCTAGAAATGACTTTTGTGGAAAGAATTTAAGCACTAAACAATCTAGAGTGCAGCGCATATTTACGTCAGGCGTGCCGTCATCAACATTTTGACTTGTTTTCAATTTAAACTGGTTCATTTTGTTCAAGGTTTGACTCAAACTCTGCGTTCCTCCGACAACACCACCAACTTTATTACATGTGATAGAAGTGGTTATTGTGGCAATGCAGCTATTAGTAATTGGTATTACTTAAGATGCCACCGTCAATGCCTCTGCCACCTTTTTTCTTTCTTATTTTTCCCCTCTCCTTACGAGTATTTGCAAAGTAAAATATTGTTATATATTTTTTTTTATATGGTTGCACATGTACTTTGTTTTGTTACCGAAAAAAAAATGAAAATAAAAGTGCAGAAAATTGAAATTTATATCCATGTTTTCCCAAATGATTGCACTTTCAAGTTAACACACTCGCATAGATTTTTCTCTTCGACACACAAACACTCGCTCACACGCACACACACACACACACACACTCACCCACACACATACACCAACTCTTACCTCTACACTCTTATATGTACTGTGTTTATTTTTCTGTGAAAAATCTGATTGTTTATTTGTTTCTTATTTTTATACGTACACACATACACATACATACATACATATGCTGTATGCACAACATCAGCAAGAACAACACCAACAACTGCACCAGCATCTTTTCTCAGTTCTTGAAAGAAAATAATAAACAACTTAATGTAATAAGTGAGCGAGTTGCTATGGCTGCGTTACTTCCCCGCACAGACTGACTGACTGTGCACGAGTGGTAGCAGACATGAATAAAAGATATGCAAACCAAGAAGTGTGTGGGCAAATTGATGGAATATCTTACTAACCTCAAAACGAAATTTAATAATTACACTAATTTTTAGCCGCTACTGATTTCAACTTCAAAATTTTACACAAATGCATTTGCCCCTGCATGTTTAATATCTGTGGGTGTGCAAGTGTTCGTTAATTGGTTTAGAAAATTAACCGTAAAACACTTCGGCCCCTTGTTATGTTATAATTTAAGGTTAGTTCAAGGTAGGATTTTCATTTCAAGCGCCAAACGCCAAACGCTAAATGTTTAAGTGTAAAGGAGTAGGAATTTTGCGCTTTAAAATTCTATCTTTAACTAACGGCAAATTCCATATATTGGAAATCTAAATGTGTTATCAGAATTAAGCTAAAAAAAATAACAGCTCCTTTTTAAGCACCCATTTGTTTATTAAAGCAAGAATTGTGTTACACCAACATTTCTGCTTTACTATAAAATACTTTTTTTTTAATACATTGTAGTTACCAGCGAAACAAAATAATAACAATAATAATAATAATAGAAGCTGATGGAAGTTTTCTATGCTGTGATAGTTTTCAATGCAACTTAATATATTTCAAAATATTATTGTAATTTCGTTTAAGGACGTCCTGTGTGTCCTTAGTTACAATTATTTAAATTTAAAAATGTGGTTATTCCTTTATTTAAAAAAAAAAAAATTGGTTTATTATGTTTATTTTATGGTAAAAACTTTCTTTAATAAAAACTGGTACCCCCTTCCATTCCCCTCCCCGTCTTTTCAGGGCACAATAAAATGTTAAGCATAAATACTCAGCCGCCAAACACAATGGAGAGTTCAGACAACATTTTAATTGTAACAAGCAGATATTGAAAGTAATAAAAGAAAACGTAAAATCTTTATAAAAATCATCATGTTCATCACAATGAACAGCAAATTGTTTAAAGCCATAAAAAAATTAGAATAATAAATTATTTAAGTGTGAAAGGCCCTAAATTTATTATTTTAAATGCGTTTACTTCCCGTCTTCTTATCGTTGTGTGACAAAAATCTTTGCTCCCATGCTTTCCGGATTATATTTTATTTTTCAAAAAATATACTATAAGCCAGCCAGCTCCCCTATCAGGTAGAGAAATAAATATCTACATATGTTCCAAACGTCATTACAATGTTTGTTGGCTGGTTTTGGAGTATCATAAATTTGGAGTATATTAAATTGGCGGCACTCTCTGCTATTAATTTCTAAAAATTTGCATAAGTTGTCTCTTTTATTCGATAAAGATTTTTAATTATGTGTCAAATTCTGGGATTATCAGGCCTTACTGGCATCTACTTCTAATCCGTTACATGCTCTTCATGGAAGATTTAGTAAAGGCATGGTTCAGTTCAGAGCAGCATAAAATGTCTGTCTTGCCCTATAAGGGCTATTTTTTGTTAAGGTATTTAGTATATTTATTTTTTATTTTATTTCTCTAAGTTTAACCGGGGAACGAACAGCCATTTATGCTACTCAATATCAAAATAGAGTTTTCTCTATGAGGACATTTTATTACCTATTATGGTAATAGGACCACACGTCCTGTCACTCTTTCCCTCCCTCTCTCTCTCTCTCTCTCGCTCTATTATGTTTCAAAAGGTACAGCTTTTGTTTTAAGTACTTGTTGAGATCCAAGAAGTTCATTTAATTGCTTTAAAAATCTCAATTTTCCAACTATTACGTTTCTGGAAAACGAAGACTTTTTATTTTGCGAAATGGAAGGAAATTAATAGACCTGCTTCTTACACCTTCATAACGGATTCAAAAAATAAACATTTTATAACATGAAGAACAGAAAACATGTTGAATTTACAAATCTGATGTACATATCAAAATAATATTTACTTTGGAATTGGTAATTAATTTAATTTTTTATCTTCTCCTTTTAAAACTTAATCTGTAGGAAATTTCGTTTAGAATTGGCCCGACCTATAAATTAAAATACAATATTGCCGACGTTTCTCTTATGCAGTTGAGAAGCTGGTAGCCCTTTAATTTACTCTAACAAACAACCCTGTTTTTACATTTTTTCTTTAACCTAAAATTCTTTTTGTATCAGCTGTCTAGAACCGCTTTATTAAGCCAAACAGTTTTTGTTGCTGTTTCTTTTGCATCATGTTCAATTGATTACAAAGAAAATTTAAATTGAGCCATAACCATTTACTTTCTAGATAACAATTACGTGGACGTCTAACGATTAGATGCGTTAATTTATGTTTTCAATATACATAAATAATAAATTAAATTAAAGTGGACAAACAGATAAGAAAATTACTTTTGGGCACAACAGCTAGTAATTTTCTTCATTGAATTGTAGAATACACAAAGTTCATCTAGCAACGAGTGGAAGACGTATTCGACCGGCTGCAGAGAAAGTTTTCCTTTTTAGTCTTAAAGCAACGTAAATTCAGTAAACAACCAAGAATGGAAATAATCAAAAAGGGAGGGCTTTTTTTAATGAGCGAAAAGTGTTACGACAATTATTTTGTAGACCAAAATTACTTTGATGGTAAGTAACCGGGAGGATTTGGGGAGCGCCGTAAAAAAGTAACATTTTCAAATAAAACCAACAGTATTAAATAGCTGGAACACTGAGCTGAACTTCTGAATACTATTGAAGTCTTAAAATATCAAAAGTCACTGCTCAACCGCAAGCTTTTAAGTATTTATGGACACACGATCGTGCCAAAGCAGGTTGTTTGTTTTAAAATTGTTTTTTTAATTTACTTCAAACGATAATAACAATGTTACTTTTGGTTGCGACTCTTCACACTTGTACACACTTATATATACATATGTAAATAAAAAAAATGTACTTACTTTTTTCAGTGCCCTGCTTTAAAGCTTTACTAAGCAAAGGTCTTGGTCTGGCGATAATTGCTGGTTCTTTGCTGGTTAAAGTACCGCAGGTTTTAAAGATTCTTAAGAATAAATCCGGCGAAGGCATTAATCTTATTTCTGTCTTATTAGACTTGACCGCCATCACTTTCCATATGTCTTACAGCTACGTTAATGGTTTTCCTTTCAGTTCCTGGGGAGATAATACATTTTTGGCGATGCAGACAGCCGCTATTGCTGCTTTAGTTTTGTTCTTCAATGGCGCCAAAGCCAAAGCATTGTCCTTTATCATCTTTTATATCACATTTGTATATGTTTTATGCTCGGGCATTACTCCCTTTAAAGTCTTGGTCACCGTACAAAGCTGTAATATACCTATTCTGTTGGTAGGCAAATTGTCACAAGCCTGGACGAATTATAAAAACGGTTCTACCGGCCAGTTGTCTGCAGCTACTGTGTTCTTGCTATTTGCTGGTTCTTTGGCGCGCATTTTCACCTCAATCCAAGAAACGGGCGATAAAATGATGGTTATTACTTTCTGCGCGTCATCATTTGCCAATGGTGTCATTGTCAGTCAAATGTTGTACTATTGGAACAAGCAATCTGCTCAAAAGACACAAAAAACAAAGGAATCTAACAAAACGAAAGCCAAGAAAGCTGATTAGAATTGGTTATAAAAAACATGAAGCATAAGAAAAACATAAATTTTAATAATTCAAATTTAGTATGATTTAGTTGAATAATTGATTAAAATTTATATATTAAAATACTTTAAAACTAAAATTTTTTGTTTTAAATTTCTTGTTAAACTTCTTAGTGACACAAATCTGCACTTACATGCATATAAAATATTAATTTCCAAGCTTCAGTTTCGTGGTGCAGTTTCAGCTGTCTGTAACTGCTTTCTAATCAAGGAAATTATATTTTGAAATATGAATATATGACTGAATCACTTTACACAGTTACATATGTATTATAATATGTCTTAAACACTCGAAATTTTGTTTTTGAAAAACGATGTGCCTATACCGATCGTAGTGCGTCGCTTTTTTTTTTTTATATGGTTTTGTGGAAAACTTGTTAAGCTTCCATTACATATTTTAAAGAATTTAGACCATCTAACAGAAACCGGATATTTAAATGTTTTGTCCAAAAATGCTCTAAAAATGCACTTTACTTTACTTTTATTCTGATGTAATAGGAACGCGTCTACAAAAGTTCGTGTTTGAATTTATTTTACTGAAATTCTTTATTCTCGATACGTTTTTACACAAACAAAAAGGCGCAAAAAAATACTGAACAGGTCACTCTGCAACAGAAATGTTAGTTTTTGCGCTCTTCTTAAAAAACACTTGTTTTCTTATTTACTTTTTGTGGTGATTTCGTTCTTGTTTTTTTTTTCTCTCTTCCGTTCTATTTTGTTTACGTGGATAGTTATAAAGAGTTGTTGCAAGTCTTCAAAAGTGCAAAGCGGCTGAAAAGAGACGTGCAGTATTTTGTTCGCCCTTTTTATTTTATTATTAAAAAATAGTTTGGTTTATTAATTTAAATAAAAATCAATAATATAACAAAAAGTATGTTTATTAAATAATTCTTTGTAAAAGGTGTAGCATTTCAATAACAAGAAGAAAACTGTTCGTGTCTGATTATAGTATTAAGGAAAAAAAGATTCTAGTACAATGAGCATCCACAGTAAGTAGAGAATATTGTTTTTATAATTAAAAGAAATGTTTTTGATTTTTAAACTGAAAATATTGTTTGTATTATTTTATCTCTTTCAGTGAATGCCAAACACTTAAAGTACATTAGTTTAATTACTTTAACACTACAAAATGCCATTCTGGGTTTGTCCATGCGTTATGCTCGCACAAGACCGGGTGATATTTTCCTAAGTTCAACCGGTGAGTATTAGTATGTGTATGGATGTAGGTACATATATTCTTGCAATCGTAGATATATACATATGTATGTATGCATGTTTGAACATGCAATTGTGTTAACTTAAAGCTCTTCCGCCTTGCAATTGTGTTTAGGAGATGTTTATTTAAAGCTCTTCCGCCTTGGCCGGGATAAAGAAATCTCTATTAGTGTTCGAATACTGTATTTTTTTGTAAATATTTTAATAAATTCAATTTTAACCTCTAAATGTTTCGAACAACGATACACATTAAACCCTTGTTTCTGATATACCATTAGCAAGGAAAGGATCTTGCTTTCGGTCTGTAAACCAGTTCTTTTGACTCGCCAAATCTTTGCGCACCTTAACGTTCGAGATCGTAAAACAAGCTCGTAACACTTTGTATAAAACTGCTGTCCACGTATTGACAGGCAACAGGAAATATTTACTGAAAACAATTTACATATGTATAAAAAATTGTGATCAGAAATAGAACTTATACACGTCTTAAAAACTTCCGCTCAAATATATGCCCAAATACTCACGTTCATATATACATATGTATGTATGTGCGCCACACTTGTGTGCGTCTAAAAGCGTTTAGAACTTTTATCTTCCGTTCGAAATGAAAAAAATTTTTTACAAATGTATTTTATTCGCATACACCGGCAACAGTTGATTTAACTTGTTGCTCAAGTTTCAATATTTCTTACATCCATACAAACATATTCATATTTATGAGAAGCTCAATTTCAACTACAAACCAGCCATAATTTAACTGGGCAAATGCTTTTGACTTGAATTTTTAACATAAAGTAATAAAAGTTTCGTTATATTTCATAGATTGTGGCGTATGAGGTTTTGTGTCAAGAATTTCTCTTCGAATACGTTTCGTTTAATAAAACTTAAACTTGGTTTTGTAAATTTGCACAATACAGTGTACTCGCGATAATATGAACTAATTAAAACCAGGCCAGCTCACTTTTGTCCCATCTACAAACGTTTTTCCCACAAAATAATAAAAGTTTCTTATGATAAATATTATATTTATTGTTTATTGGCCTTAAAAACAACAAAAAAAAACAAAAAAGCAGGAATCTTTTTGTCTCTCATATTCAAGAACCATCGGCCGCACAAGTTTTGTTTTTTCCGCGCCCAATACACGTTTTGTTAACACATTCCATAATAGAATTTTTATTTATTTTTTAGTTCACATATTGTAAATTTATTCGCTAAATTATTAACACTTGCACCTTTTCCCAATTGTTCTAAAATTTCTGTTTTTTCTTTTAAAGTTGAAAACTTAATATTTTTTAATGAATTTTAAGAACTTTTCACGTTTAATTTTTATTTAATAACTGAAATTGAATACCAGCTGAATGTGTGACTGACTAAAGCATGTACATATGTTAGGAATTTTGGTTGACTGGGGAAGACAATTTAAAAGCAAACGGCTAGGGGAATCCCCAAATTAATGAATTATAATTTAGCCACTGACCTATAGTTTTCGATTTCAACTCTGTGCAGAGTGATAAGGAGGCAGGAGGCATGGAATAGTAGTATGTCCAGGCTAAAGATAACGTCGAGTAGTCCTCAAGACCTCTACACGGGACATTCCCATTGAAATTTGGCCTTTCACATGGCATACGAAAAAATATTTGAATTTTGTTAAAAATTTGCCGATTTTTTAACACAAAAATCCCAATTTAGGTCTGAAAAATATATTTTACTTAAGTAAATTTTCCCTAAACCAAAAGTTATAGTCAGTCAACTCAAACTAAGCACATTTTTCTTAAAATGTGAACTCATTTTAACAAACTTGAATGCATTTTCCAGTATTACAAATTTCCTTCTATCAAATTCAAAATTGAAATTGTGAAAAAACAAACTTAAATTAATTGTGATATTTTCTTTCAGCTGTGCTCATGTCGGAAGTGGTTAAACTTGTCACCTGTCTGTTTCTTGTTTTCAACGAGGAGGGCAAAGATGTTCAAAAATTTCTCAAATCGCTGCATAAAACTATTATTGCCAATCCCACTGACACACTCAAGGTGTGCGTGCCCTCTTTGGTATACATTGTGCAAAACAATCTTCTCTATGTATCAGCGTCGCATTTGGACGCAGCCACCTATCAGGTGACTTATCAACTGAAAATTCTAACCACAGCCATGTTTGCTGTAGTGATCTTAAGGAAAAAATTGCTAAATACCCAATGGGGAGCTTTAGTTTTGCTGCTGGTCGGAGTTATACTGGTGCAACTGGCGCAGAGCGTTACCGAAAGTTCTGCAGCAACATCATCAACCACCTCAAGTGGTCCCGAACAGAAGCCTTTGCTGGGCTTATTAGCCGCATTGGGTGCTTGTTTTTTGTCCGGCTTTGCCGGTATTTACTTCGAGAAGATCCTAAAAGGTGCCGATATTTCCGTATGGATGCGTAATGTTCAGTTGTCGTTGTTGAGCATACCCTTTGGTACCATCACTTGTTTCGTCAGCGATGCGGCGAAAATCTTCGAAAACGGCTTCTTCTTTGGCTATGATGTTTTCATTTGGTACTTAGTGTTTCTTCAAGCCGGCGGCGGCCTAATTGTTGCTGTTGTGGTTAAATATGCCGATAATATTCTTAAAGGTTTCGCCACTTCTCTGGCTATTATTATTTCCTGTGTGGCTTCCATTTACATTTTCAATTTCCATTTAACTGTGCAATTTGCTTTGGGCGCAGCTCTGGTCATTGCTTCGATATTTCTATACGGTTACGATCCTAAGAAGACTTCTAATAAACTCGTCACAATCTCGCTTCAGTCTCATCCTGATGAGGAAAAACTATTGCCTTAGTTTGTTTCCCTACCATCTAAAACCTGCAAAAGTATATAATTTGAATATTTTTTTTTTTCCTATTGTTGTAGTGTTTTATTTTTATAAATTACAGTATTTAAAAAAAAAAAAAAACTATTATATATCTACGTACGTATTTATTTACGTGCTCTCAATTGTAATGACTTAAGGAATTGTTATTTAATAGTTCTGAAAACATTTTAAGTGTAAAAAGGCTACTCATTTTATTGTACATTGATGTTTACAAATGCAAATTAATAATAAAAATTAAATTTTTATTTATTTAAATTGTGTTATTCATTTTTTTCTAATTTCACATGTTAAAAATTTTCCAACTTTAAAACCAGATTATGAAATTCCATCAATATATTCTATTTAAATTATGTTCTAAAATAATTAAAAATTGTGTATTACATACAAATCGAGTGAAGTAAACTTTTTCTTAACAATATTTAGACTGTAGTGGCTGAAGATGATATGGTTTTAGATTCCTTTGTTCCAAACTAAACATGATTTTCTGGTTTCGCTCAAAAACAAAAGAACTTAACCTTATGGTCTATTTTGTTACTCCAAAATGTGTTTGGAAGGCTTCTAATGCTTTATATCTATGAGAAATTTTATTCTTTTCGTCTTTGGCCAATTGGGCATAAGTCAAATCATAGCCCGTGGGCTGGAAAATAGGATCCCAACCAAAGTCCCGACTGCCACGTGGTTCAACTATAGATCCCTCAGTTACACCTTGAAATATAAGAGGTTCACAGTTTTGGCCTTCACAAAATGCCAGCGTACATATAGCTTTAGCTGATTTATCTGGCCAGCCAGCTAAAAGATTGTGCAAACCCTCTGGCTGAAGTTTTTCCAAAAACCATTTAATATAGGGTCCTAAAATTAAAATTGTTTTTAAAAATATTTACCATTGGATGAAAATTCAAGCTTTTACCTGGCAGCCCTTTCAAGGCGTTGAAGCACAAACAAGTGTCTTCCACCAGCACCGGACCATCTACTTGACGTGCTGCTTCTTTGCATTTTTTAACAGCAATTTCATCTATTTCGCCCTGCAACTCAGGCAAATCTACTTTCTTCGATATAACTGGACGTGGAAAATTGGGTCCTAATATTGCCACAAGTTCTTCTAATTTTTTGGCATTTCCGGTTACAAAAGTTATGGGCTTAGACATTTTCCGTTTTTTACCAGCAATTACTAACAACTTGCTCACAACTCATCAAACTATTATGACCATAAAAAAGCAACAACAGAAATAAACAGCCGGTGCCTTAAAAGAGTTTATATTAACTTAAGAGAACAAGTTTGTCTTGACACGGGCTCAGCTGATTGGACATTTACATAAGTCGCAGGGATAGAAAAACAACACAGATATTTCGCAATAGGCAAATAGAGTACTAAACATTTTTGATGCATAAAAATTTCTTTCCTTCTTCTAAATACATTTTTGTGTGCCCTAATCTGGTTCGAACTGTTCTGCTATTGTATGGGACTTATTCACGACACACACTAACTTTGTAGATGAAAATATCAAAAGTGCACTCAATCTGTCTATCGAGTCTTTAGCTTTTCTGTGGCATAATCATCGATTATTGTTGGATAGTTTTGTACATCACCAATCAGCCGTAGTGTGTGAATAGATAATTAAGATAATGGGCAAAGAAGAATAAAAACAAAACGGCATAAATACAATGCAAAAGAAAAATTGTTGGTTTTGATAACAAACAACAAAGAAAAACAACAAAGAAAAGCAGCGCAGTCAAATGGGAACATTAAAGATAGTGTAAATTTTCGCTGACAACTACACGAAAGGGATAAATAAGCCAGTAGAACGTATAGACTCAAATTCAGCCCTGGAAAACAACGTAGAAAACGCACAAAAAACACGGCCACTGGTCATGAAGAAAAGTTGAAAATATAAAATCTACACATTCTTTTATTAACTTTTTAAACAGCATTTAATAATATCATTAATTGATAGCTTCTGTAAAATTATTTAAAATTTTTAGATAAAGGGACAAAATGCCTGAAAGTAGAACACTAAATGGAGTGAACAGTAGTAATGCCACATATTCCACCTGGGTAAGTTTTGGGTACAGTGTGGTACGACAGTGTTCTTTAAAATTTTTATTTACATTTTTAGGTGGGTTTTATATTCATCTTCAATTTAATTGTTGGCACCGGTGCCCTAACGCTACCGGGAATTTTCGCTAAAGCTGGCTGGTTGCTCTCCCTAATAACCATCATTTTGTTGGCCATTATATCCTATATAACGGTTACCTTCATCATTGAGACCATGGCAGCAGCCAATGCAGTTAAAACGTGGCAAAACTTACAGGTTCTTAAACGTAGTTTTGATGTAGGCACCCTTTCCCTTAGTTTTTAATTAAACAGGCTTTTCATAATTTCTTTGAAATGGTTATAATCTTATTTTTTTTTTAATGCCAAATTTGATTAGTTTGATTCGAGAGAAAATGTGGCTTCCGCTTCGGCATTTATGGATGAGGCTGATATCGAAACGGACGATCCCTCGTCTTCATTGTTGTCTGCCGACCATGAAGCCAGTGCACGTATAGAACGTATGCCTCTGTATGCACATACTTCGACTTTGATCTACTATAAATTGGATGAAAAATTTGAATTGGGCGAAATGGCTACAATATTCTTTAACGATTTCGGCAGAGTATTCTTTTACTTGTGCATTTCAATTTATTTATATGGCGACTTAAGTATTTATTCAGCTGCTGTGGCCGAAAGTTTGCGCGATTTGTTTTGGTAAGTACACAGACACGATGACCAAAAATTTGATGACATACATACATATGTAGGTACTTAGTTGTTTAAAGCCATGAAGCGTTCGCTGGAAGCTTTCACTATTATTATTAGTGCAAACTCTGTTAGTCCGATTAACGATTTCAAGAGTGATAAATGAAATTTGTCTGCTCATTTTTATTAGGCCAAAAATAATTTACTTAATTCAGATAACAAACGGTGTCCATTGAACTCATAATATATTTGCCGATGACCGCTTAATATCCAAAAATTGCATTCGCATCATGGAAATTCGGTAAATTTTTAACTATAAGACTGAATATATATTTCAAAATTGCGAATAATCTGTAAAATTTGCTTATGAGACCAAAACAAACATAAAAAATATTATAAAAACTAGTTTATAAACTTCTATTTTATATGCAGTTGCATAAATTAATAAAATTAAAGCGGTCACGAACCTCCAAAATTAAAACATTTGTTGGCACATTTCGCTTTTAACTTTTAAAATGTGTTTGGAAACATTTTAACATACTTTTAGTACATATAATAAATGTGTTTATATTTTTTTCAAGAAGGCTTTTCTTAAAGCGTGCACTAAGTCTTTGTACCGGGTTGCAGTTGTCTGTTATCGTCGTCTATTATATAAACGAACTGGTTATGAAGAAAATCTTCTTGTGTTGCGGAAATTCGCTGTTTTTATTTTTGCTATGAAGCTTTCAAATACTTCACTACTTTTACTTCTGTCTGGTTCGTCGTTGACTAAAACGTTTGATTGCAGTGAATTGTATATCTTTTTCAATTTTGCAATTTTTTGAATTGTATTACTTAATTCTATTACTTAACGAATATTTAATGCGTTTTGTTTGTAAAAGACCTTTAAACACAAAAAAAAAATTATACATATGACTAAAAAGTATTTGCAAAATAAATTAGCAGCGGCTGTTTCAGTTCAATCAGTTTTTATTATGTTCCTTTTTTTGATCAAATAAATATTTATTGCCATTTTTGGCAAACAAATATTTAATATTATATGTTTAAATGTTTAAATTGTGCATTCTTATGTGTGTGTTCAAAATGAAAAAAAACACAAATTCGATATTTTTTAACCTCATTTTACTTTTTAGATGACAGAGAGCTTTAAATTCTGATAAATTAAAAATTAAATATATAATAATTTTATTTATTATAAAACAGAAGTGCTCTAAATTTAGAATAATTAAATTAGCAATTAATTTTGATCGAAAGTACTATTGACTAATAGGAAAATTATTTCTCTAAAAAAGAAAGGAAGAAATATGTTACTACAAAATTTTCATCATTTATTAATTGTTAATACTCGTCGTTATTTTATTCTAATTTCATTTTAGTTGTGGTTTTTATAAGACAACTATGACAAGAATTTGTGTACAAAATATTCTCAAAATTAAATTAAATTTCTGAAAACTCTCGGTTTCCATTAGTGTTTTATTTATACATTTTTTTTTTTCATTTCCTGAGCATCAAACGTTTGAACCGACATGAAAATTTCCAGTAAAAATATCTGACCAACAAAGAACGTCCACTAAAAACAGAGTCAAACATAAAAAAAAAAAAAAAAACAAGCGCATGATTTTCCACGTCTTTTGTAAAAGTACCAATAAAAATGTATTTCATATTTTTTTGTTTGCCCTTTTGAATACAATGTAGAGGAATCAACAAATTTAATACAGTGAACCAACCTCTACTAAAGCCGCAGAGGTAATTGCAAAGTACCCACTTGAACCCTGTAAAAAAAAAACTTGTTTTAACTCATTTGAGGCTGTTTGATTTGTATAACTCGTTAACTGCAGTTTTCAACAGAAATACCCAGTAAACAGTCACTAAGTTTACATATATCAATTCGCACTTAATTAACAGAGACAACAATTTAAATGTGCTAAATTAATTATGACTAAATGAGGGGAAAAAACTAACTATTTTATGTTTTAGTAGACATTAAATCTGTCCCAATATTACTTTGTCATTTTGTAAAAAAAAGTATTACATCTAGAGAGTTATAAGTATTTCTGCATAAGAAAATGTATGCTATGGAACCTTTGAAGGGGGGGGGTTATGCAGTTTCGTTAATTATGCCAATAAATGTTTACATTTGTATGTTTCATTTCATTTTAGTGATCATCCAAACGGCACCCTACCAAACAATCTGACCGCCATTGAATTAAGCTTCGGTGCCTTCAACTTGGCCAATAATGACAGCAACGCCGATGCCGTGCAACCCTGCTGGCACACTAATAATCTTACACGCCTGCAAGTGTATCGTTTATTTTTGATTGCATTTATTGGCATTTTTGGACCATTTGTTGCATTTAGTATACAAAAAACTAAATACTTACAAATCATAACTGTCATCTTTAGATGGTGCGGTAAGACCTACTATCTTTCTATTCCAAATGAAGTAATTTATATTTAATAAGTGCTCTTCCTTTTAATTACAGCTTTCATATTTATGATCTCAATTGCTTTGAAGTTGCTGCTAACTGAGGGTGCGAAAGGTCAGCCGGTTTCAATGAACATTTTTGGTGTACCCGCCTTGTTTGGGGCTTGTGTTTATTCTTTTATGTGCCACCATTCTTTGCCCAGTCTGTTGGCTCCCATACGTGATAAGACAGCTGTGCTGCATATACTTTGCATCGATTACGTTGTAATTTGCTTGTTTTATATATTACTGGCCATGACGGGAATTTTTGCATTTGAACATTTGGAAGATTTGTACACATTGAATTTCATACCCGACCAAACAGATGATTATAGTTTTAGAGCTGAACTTTTAGTAGTGATTGATTATTTTTTAGCCTTGTTTCCGGTATTTACACTATCGGCCAGTTTTCCCATTGTAGCCATTACTTTGCGCAACAATTTACAAACTTTATTTTTAGATATGACGCGTTTCGATTCGTACAATTATTTTGTTAGACGCATTTTGTTTCCCCTAATGGCCTTAGTGCCACCATTTACAATTACCTACTTTACAGAGAGTCTTACAAGTCTCGTGGCATTTACTGGCAGTTATGCCGGTGCTGGCATTCAATATATTATACCCATTGCTTTAGTTTATAATGCACGCAGTACTTGCCGTGAATTGTTGGGAAGTGGCGTGGTCAATGATTACCAAAGCCCATTTCGTAGCACATACTGGTTGGCATTTGTATTAATGTGGTCCGTAGGCTGCATTAGCCTTGTAACGTTAAATTTCTTTTTAAATGTTAAGTCTTAAAGATCTATATTTTGAGTGGCATTTTAAATACAGATATTCGTCGTCTTCCTTTAGAAAAACAAAATGACTACAATAAATAAAAGTACTGTCCTCGTGCTCAATTAAGAAACACCCTCCAATTAGTTTACTCTTAAAAACATGAAACTTCCTAGAAACATTTTATTTGCTACAAACATAAAATGTCGTTCGTTACTGAAACATTCTTACAAAAAAAAAATATATAATAGTCTGTAATTTAAATTTAAGATTATTTTTTATATATGTATACTTGCATAACTATATAGTATATCTTTATTCTTTATATGTACTGCTATATATTTACATTTAAGTGTAATCAATCTCTGATTTAACTGAAAGAACCAACAAACTGTTAAAAAAAAATTTAGACAAACATAATTTCATGGATCGCCTACAAACTTTAAATCTTAAAAATGTTGTAAGATGTTGGAAATATTAAAAGAATTTATTTTAGTATAAAGTAAAGTAACAAAAAATTGTTTTCATTTAACAGATCAGACCGATCGGGAACCACAAACGTATAAAAAGCTTAAATAGAAAAGGCTCTACTTAACCAAACGCAATGATTATAAAATCTTTTGAATCCATACAATATTAATATCAATAATTACAGCCAAAACACGCTGTATTTTGATAACTTGGCTTCCAGTTGACAGATTGACTTTAGATTTTTTTAATTCAAGTTTTCTTTATAGTAAAAATTTCCCCTGGCGCGTGGAAAATACTGTGTGTACTGATATTCACATATTCGAATTCGAAATTAGATTTCCGTAAAGTTCGTACTCATGCAAAAGAGAATTAGTTCTAGCAATTATTTGTTTTGGCAATGAGCCAAACTTTCTCCTCATTAATGTTCTTGCATATGCAGTGTTGGCTTCCTTTTTATTTTAGCTCTGACTTCTTATTTGGCCATTATTCCCGAGAGCATAATTGTTTACATTATGTAGTATTTTTTGCTTATTGAAGCCATTTTAAAAACGTCAAAACTTTCCTAGTTTTTTCAACCGAAAATGACAACAAAAAAAAAACTAACTTTTCGTCTTGCTGTTTTCCGTACCAGAATTTAGAATTTAAGTGAAAGTTTCCTGTGGTGTTGAATAAAAGATCACCTGAAATTTATCTTCATCTAATTTTCGGGGTAAAATTTTCAAATTAAATTATTTCTCATGTTTTGAAATTTTACCTTAACATGGACTTAATTAAATTTTTATTTTCTGCTTTTAGTTATAATTAGTAATAATATGTATGTTTGTATATGAAAGAGAACATCTACCATAATTTACGTTTCCTTCTTTTATATAAGAGCTCAACAAATATAAACATACAAAGGACAAAGAAAAAATTGTAAATTATAACAATTATGTATGTATGTATGTATGTATATGTTTAGAAAAATTAGAGAATATTTTTTTATCAAAATAAAAAGTTTGTCACAGAGACGACACTGTCGTTTTCGCGACATAATGTAGAAAGCCCAGAAGTGACAAAGAAATACGTTTAAATGTAATTTAAGAATTTTTAGTCGTCTAAGGTGATGTGTAAATTGGACGATGGATGTAAACCGAACTCTTTTAAAGTACTTTGATTATTTTCAGCATCCAGAGTTTTACGTGGAAAAGCACAAATTAACTTGTAGCCTGATTTTGGAATATGAAAATGACATTGATTGATATAAGAGTGCAATACTTCCAATTTTGTATCAGAAGGCCAACGCAGTTGAATAACTTCGTCGGCACCCTCAGCATTGAGTAGTCTAAGTTTAAGCATAGTAAGTTCTTCCTTGTTGCTGCCCAGCTGTTTTTCATAAGATGTGCGTTCACAGGCACTTTTGGTGTCATCGTCGACAAACTCTTCACCACTGCCAGCTTCACTAGCTGCATCATCGTCGTCAGGCTCAACTGCAGCTGCAGAGCCATTCGATTTTCGCTTTTTGTTAAGAACTCCACCATTTTCTTGCATCGAATTGCGTATGGCCAAAGCAATTTGTTCCTCTTCTGTCAACTCCATAATTTTATTACGTTTCTTGGGATTGCCTTTATGATTTTGGGATGAGTTGCTTGCATTCGAATTGCCATCATCTTCTTCGGCATTAAACTTGTTACATTCTTCGCTGTCGCTGTCTACACAAATGGCAGCGGCTGAACGTTTAGAGGAAGTTGACGGGCCCACGTCATCCTCAACTTCCTGGCTGAAATCTTTGTGGTCAATTAAAAATTGCTTTAAATCTATGAGTATTGTTGATTGTTTAGGGCTTGGACTCCGCCAAATCTCCTCACCAGTGCGAGGATCGATGACACACAGATACGGCAACTTGGCACAATGATAAAAGGCCACAAATCGTCGGCCCTCGGAAGAATCTGAATCAACCTAGAGAAGTAAGTAATCAAATAAATTAAAATTATTTTCAATAATATTAAGCTTTGCGTATAGCAAGAGTATTTATCGATTTTTCTTTAGACTTTTAACCTAAAAACTAATTGCTTATTGCAACACGTTTGTATCATCTCCACCTACCTGCCACAACAAAAATTGTCTTTTCATCAGTTTTCTTAACGCTTTGTCCGGCCAAACATCACGATTTAAAAGCTGCGAGTCGAAGCTATCGCTTTGCACATTTACCAGCAACCACTGTTTTAAAGCCTCGGCCCGTGAACGAGCAGCTTGAAATGTGCCAGCATAAGCTATATCTGTCGGTGGACGATATAAGTCCTCCAAGCGACTTTTCTTAGGCTCGCTCGTTTGAGCAGCAGTCGCCATATCGGCAGCGCGAGTGCGTCTTGCACTGGCCCGACTGTTCGATGCTGTTTCATATAAATTGTTAAGCGCTACATAGCTGCCAGATGCTTGTAGCTGCTCCTCCATTATAGCTCCTTCGCGGGCAAAATCTCTGAGAGGGCACACTTTAACACGTCTGCTAGCACTGCGAGCTAAGCGACTCGGTGGTGGTGGTGCTGCTGCATAAAAATTATCGTCTTCAGGACCTATCAACTGTTCACGTATTGGGGCTATAGGCGCTCTGACGCCATCATCTTCGTCCAGCACGGGCAAGTTTGCTTCAGCGTCTTCTGTAGCTGTGGCGACACCGCCACCTTCAAAAAATAATGCTACAGCAGCTTCTACATCATTGTTGCATGCAGCCAATAGATGTTTTGCTTCGGCTTCATTTGTTCCAGTTACTTCACAAACGCTTTGCACCAATTCATCTGGCGTTTGGGACATGATATTGTCCGCTTTGCAACTTTAACAAGCAGAAATTTTTTAATAAAATTTAATATTATATCGAAATTTGTTTAGCAATAAAAAGAACTTTGCGACTTTTTTTCTTTTTCCACTTTATTGACAGATGTATCTTGACGCTCTCTTAATTGATTGTTTTAATCTAAGGTATTTGTTGACAGAAGTGTTTCTCACACAGTTGCAAAATTTCAAATTAGTACTATTTTCTAACGAAAATATTAACACGTAAAAAATTATTTGGTAAAACAACAGCATTTTAATTGCATGCAATTAAAAAATTCGTCACTTTTCAAACAATTGATCGTAAGACCAGGGCAATGAATACTTTGTTAATAGTGCTTGAAATTATTGAGTATTTCCTGCTATTTTTTGTGAAAAATCAATGTATTTTTTTTATTAATAAATTGCCCTTAAAGGAATATTGGCCCATCGACACTATGTACAATTTTATATTATATAACTATGTATAATTTATATGATATTCTAACGGCTTCATGGATTATTTTATATTCCATGTATTTAAAAACAGCTGTTGTAAGTATAAAAGAATTTGCAACTTTATTTTATTGGCAAATAATTTACTTATTAAATTAATAGTCTAAATGCAAAATCAGCTGCTTAAATTTCTAATCAATTTTTTGTTTTAGATGTGGAAATACATTAATTCAAGCTATTATCATATATAATCGGTGGTTGGGACAAATGAATTTGCTCTTCCAAAGTTTAGCCAAGCCCTGATAATAGATTTTGACAACAAATAAGTAAACAAAAGGAATAAGTATCATGGCGAAAGAAAAGCACAATTCGCTCTTTTAACAAGAATTGCAAACGTCAACATAAATAAAAATACTGATGTACATTTCATACAGGCAGTGGCCAATTAATTGCACACACCTTAATTTCAATATATTTTTCGCATGAAAACATCTTACGCGAAGTTTAATTTCTTTTTAAATGCTCGTATTTTAGGCCTGTTTAAATATTACATTAACAGAACCGATTTCGTTTTCATATCTGCAGTTATATACATATTGTGCGTTAAAGGACTGTCAAGTTGGAATACTTGTTGTTTTTTTTTGGCAAAACGAATACAAGAACAATTGTGTTCAGTAGTTCGTAGAGAACGGTTGCTTTGACGGATAGATAGCGGCAGTGAAATTATAATAAGAAAGAAATATGTGCAGAGTTTTTCTTTGTGTAAAATACTTATAATTTAATAATAAATATGCTGTAAATAGTGGTGAGAATTGGTTTAAAGAAAACTTGTCATAAATTTAGCAACTATAAAAACACCCAGAGATAACAACAAGTTAAAGCAAAATAAAAAAATGTCTTGAATACAAAAGAAAGAAAATAAAAATTAAATAAACATTGATAATGGTGTAAGAAGTCTCCAAAGTGTGTGTGGGTTTGTGTATGAGCGTGAGTGAATCAAAAATTGAAAAAAATACCAGCGCTGCAATAATAAATAAAAAACAAAAGCAAAAGCAAAACGAAAATCTCAAGTTTATTTTGGTGTACATATTGTTTATTACAAACAAAGTTTTAAAATAAACAAAGTTGTTATTAAGAAATAATAAAAACTGTTAATTGAGAACAAATAGACCGATGTTTCATCTTTAATCAAACTAATAACTACCCGCAAAATAATTGTTGCAAAATGGTTTCTCTTATTAAAAATCAACTGCTTAAACATTTATCCATGTAAGTAGCAGTTAAAATTAATTTTTAAAATGTTCCTCCTTTCTAGCAAATTATGATGGTGTTGAAGCACCCAAGTCATTAAATATTTTTTTAATTACATGCTGGTCATACTTTTCATGATGTTAAAAATTGATTTTTCTCACTGCAGAGAGAAACAAAAGCAAAAGTTATCAGAGTCGTTAGAAAATGAAATTTTAAAATGGGAGTAAAGTGTGAATGTAATGCGAAATTGTGATCGACTTTGAAAAGAAGGCAAATATTGGCATGTCCTGTTTATGTTTTTCTTTACACTTAAAACTTTTTCATATGCAAACTTCGGACTGAACATATACATATGTATGTATGTATGTATGCAGTTCATATTCATGTACATACATGTATATATCAGCAAATACTTTTCCTATCAACACATTGATCAGCTGAAAATGTAAAGAAATAGCTGTAGACGTCCAATAGTGCGGATTTTATAATGTCAGGTGTGTTCGTAATGTTTGATAACTCGTACTAATGGATTATAGTTCTGAGAATTAGGAGATTCTTTCGCTCTGGTATCGGTAATTTTTTCTGATTTGTACAGTCCACATTCTATAGTGGAACTCCTGTGCATGCATTTTTTATACAAATAGACGAGTTTTAATAGTTTTAATTTTAACATAAATGTAAATATTTTGATAAACCCTGAGGATGATCAACGACGTTCAGGGAAATATTGGTCAATAAACAAAATGTGAGAAAATCATTGCATTTTTTTTAATTATTTGACCTAAAGCCAAACTGAAAAATATATAAAAAATATTAACGAAAAAATTCAATTTATTAAAATTGCTGCTTTACATACCTTCATTACCTGACCAATCAGCAATTGGTTAATGGTTAATTAGTTCATAAAAAAAGTTAAGTCACTGAATACAATCTCCTTGAGGTGACTTTTTTCGAACTATTTCAGAAAATTATTCGAATCTTAAACTCTGTAGTTCGTTCGTTTTTTTTTATTAAAACTGAGCCGCTTAAAAAGTGCAACATAATAGTTTTTTAGGGCTAGTAAAAACAATATATTCGACTGCAAAACGTAAAACTTTAAATGGAAATATGGTTTGTTTGCTGGGTTACAGAACATTAACACCGAGTTTTTCTTTAGCTGAGTTTAAGCCACTGTTTTGCAATCAGTAAATACAAAAAAAAAAAAAAAAAACAACCAATAAACAAAACCGCATTTTTGCTACCCAACAACAAATATTTTTCAATTATTTATTTCTTCTTCTTCTTCTTCTTTTGGCGCTACAGTCCGTGGTGAACCTGGGCCTCAACCAACAAAGTTTTCCAGCTGGCACGGTCTTTAGCCAGCGTTCTCCAATTTTGCACACCAAGTTGGTTGAGGTCCCTCTCCACTTGTGTGCGCCATCGGTTCCGTGGGCGTCCTCTACTGCGTTGTCCCACAGGTTCGGAATCGAAGATTCTACGGGTCGGAGCAGTATTCTCCATGCGCTCTACATGGCCCAACCATCTTAGCCGTTGGATCCGTAGGCGCCTGGTTAGGCTCATGTCGCTGTACAACCCGTACAGTTCATGATTGAATCTTCTTCTCCAGAAACCATCAACGCAAACAGGGCCGAAGATTGAACGCAGAACTTTTCTCTCGAAAATACCAAGGACTTCCTCATCCGCCTTCGACACCGTCCATGCTTCTGCGCCATAAAGAAGTACAGGGATTATCAAAGTGGTATATAGTGTCAACTTGGTTTTTCGAGAAAGGGCCTTACTACTCAATTGCCTCTTGAGCCCAAAGAAACAGCGATTGGCAAGAGTTATTCTGCGTTTGATCTCGGTACTGATGTTGTTCGTACTGTTGACTTGGGAGCCAAGGTAGACGAAGTCCTTCACTACCTCGAAGTTATAGCTGCCTATGGTGATGTTCGGGCTCAGTCGTCGGTGTTGCGCGTCCTTTTTTGATGACAGCATATACTTCGTTTTGCCCTCGTTCACCGCTAGACCCATTTTGGCCGCCTCCGTTGAAATACCAGCAAACGCTTCAGTGACGGCTCGCTGTGTTCGACCAATCACGTCAATGTCGTCAGCGTATGCTAGCAGTTGCACGGATTTTTGGAAGATCGTGCCTCTGTTGTTGGCGTGTGAGTTTTGCACGATCTTCTCAAGAATTATGTTAAAAAAGTCACATGACAGTGCGTCGCCTTGTCTAAATCCCCTTCTGACATTGAAGGTCTCGGTGAATTCGTTACCGACCTTGATGGAGCAGCGAGAGTTCTCCATCGTCATCCTACACAGCCTGACGAGTTTAGTAGGAATGTCAAAACTAGACATGGCTTCGTATAGCTCGTCCCTATACACACTGTCATATGCGGCCTTAAAATCAACGAATAGGTGGTGGGTGTCGATTTGCATTTCTTGGGTCTTTTCCAGGATCTGCCGTAGTGTGAAAATTTGGTCGATGGTGGACTTCCCCGGCCTGAAACCACACTGATAAGGACCTATCAGACTGTTCACGAATGGTTTCAGGCGCTCACACAAAACGGCAGAGAAGATCTTGTAGGCGATGTTCAGGAGACTTATTCCTCGGTAGTTGGCGCAGTTGAAGGGGTCTCCTTTTTTGTGGATCGGGCAAACGATGCTGAGATTCCACTCGTCGGGCATGCTTTCCTCCGACCATATCTTACAGATGAGCTGGTGCATGCGCCCAACCAGGTCATCTCCGGCTGCCTTAAATAGTTCCGCGGACAGTGCGTCCGCTCCTGCAGCTTTGTTTGATTTCAATCTCGATATTGCTATCTTGACTTCATTCAGGTCGGGGGGACGGAATTCTCTACCATCATCGTCCGTTATCTGTAGTGGAATATTCTGCCTGGCGATGGAATCGGTGTTTTGTTCGCCGTTAAACTGTCTGCAGAAGTGATCCTTCCAGATTCTCAGCATCGATTGCGGCTCTACTACGATTTGTCCCTCTTCGTCACGACAGGCTTCTGTCCGAAGCTTATATCCATTGGATAGTTGTTTTACCCGTTGGTAAAACTTTCGGATATTATTCCTGCCGTAACACCTCTCCAGTTCCTCGATCGCGCGCTTCTCGTGCTCTTTCTTCTTCTTTTTGAGAAGCCGGTGTTCTTCCCTTCTCTTCCGTTCGTAGAGCTCACGAGCTGCTCTCGTCCTTCTCTCCAACGTCGCCTTATACGCTGCTAGCTTCGCTGAATGTGCCTGCCTGCACTCGTCGTCAAACCATGGGTTTTTTCCGGGTGGCATTTTAAAACCCAATACATCAGAGGCAGCATCTCTGATGGCGTTTTGGCAACGGTTCCATTCCTCATCGGTTGTTTCGCCTGGCAGGGCTGGACTCTCTGAGAGCTTAAGGGAGACTAGATCGGCAAATTTCCCTGCGGTCGATTGCGATTGTAGCTTTGCGACGTCAAACTGTTGTGGTCGTGCTCTACTCCGGTTTTCTACTGATATCCGTGATCTTACCTTGGCTACAACAAGGAAGTGATCGGAGTCAATGTTGGCTCCTCGGAATGTTCGGACATCAAGAATACTGGAGGAGTGTCTGCCGTCGATCGCAATGTGATCAATTTGGTTGACGGTTAATTGATCAGGGGACCGCCAGGTCCCTTTGTGAATGTTGAGGTGAGGGAATCGCGTGCTTGCTACAGTGAGATTGCGCCCCGTTACAAAATCTAGCAGCCTGAGTCCGTTATCCGACGTGTCGTCATGCAGGCTGTGTTTCCCGATGACTCTAGCAAAGATGTCTTCCTTGCCCAGCTTTGCGTTGAAATCTCCTAGGACGATCTTGGTGTCGTAGCTGGGGCATTGATCGTATGTTCTTTCTAGGAGATTATAAAAGTCATCCTTGCTGTCGTCATCTTTATCCTCCGTAGGGGCGTGGGCGCAGATTAGGCTAATGTTGCCGAGCCTAGCCTTGATGCGGATTGTAATGAGGCGTTCACTCACGGATTTAAAGCTTAAGACTTTTTGCCTAAGTCTGCCTCGAACAACAAACCCGCATCCAAACAGGCGCTGTCGCCGCTCTTTGTAGCAATCACCGTAGTAGATGTCGCAGTTTCTCACTTTCTTTTTGCCCGGCCCATCCCATCGCACTTCCTGGATGGCGGTGATGTCAGCCTTATAGGCTTGCAGGGCCTCCGCAAGTTCATCGGCTGCACGTGGTCTGTTCAGGGACCTGACATTCCACGTGCAGAACCGAAAATCGTTATCCTTATTTCGTTGTTCCTGGTCGTCAGCAATAAAGTCATCCATATTTATATTTATTCTTTGTTGTTGTGTCGAAACTAGTGTGTTTTTACACGGTAGGGAAGTTACCCCCACGCACAACCCCCGAAACCTGGAGGACCGGGTCCTGGTTTAGACCCCTGGACAGAGGGGATTCGCTGCACACTTTGGTTCACCTCTAAGCGGGTGCTGTAGGGGCTATCCAGGGGCGCCACGGGGAGGCAGTATGTCAGCTTGACCAGTCCATTTTCAGGGATCGCTGCTGGCTTCTCGCCAGGTTGAGAGCAATCAACAACTTTGCCCTGAGTGCACTGGCCCATTCCCCCCAATTATTTATTTAACACGCATAAAGAGACTGTGCGCCGGCAGGCATTGAAAGTAATAAAGGGTGCGCTTTCCACTTACATATAACCTTCTTCATTTGTTTTTGTACTAAACTGTCAAATTATAAAGTAGAGTGGCAGCACTGTCATGGTGCTTAAGAGTCTTTCAATTCGTTTGACTGGCATATTACACTGGCAGATTTTAGATAGAAATTATATTTATGGATTCGAACTTGTATATGTTCCAGGTATAATCTGCTTTTTTAATATATGTATTTTAATGACGGCACAAAGCATGACAGATCAAATGAATAGCGGCCATCCGCTGATTGCTGATCCTACAAAAAAAGTACTAAGTCACGTATTTAACTGAGTTGTTTTAAATACACGAAGTTTCCCAAATTAAAGAGAGTTTGATTCCATCGCGATAAAATTGCTTAATACAAATTTAAGTACTAAAACAACATGTTAAACGACGTAAATAAAAAACTACAGCTGAGCAGCACAAAGCCAGTTCTTTGAGGAAATTTGTGTTTAGAAGCCACGTGATTTCAAATAACATGACTTTGACAACAGGCTTTCAGGCATCTTTTGCTCCAAGAAAAGCTTACAGGAGCTGTTCTTTTCAATGGGTGGTAGCTCACCCTAATGTTCGGTTGCACAGATTAGTTAGTAAAAGACAGTCTCCCGAATTTGTTTTTAGAAACCACGTGATTTCAAATAACATGATATTGACAGCAGACCTAATAAAAAGGGGGTTTCAAGCATCTTTTGCTCCAAGAAATGCACATAGAAGCTGTTCTTTTCAATTAGTTAGTAAAAGACAGTCTCCAAAAATTGCGCTAAATTTGGTACCCACAAATATTTGGCTTAAATAAGTCTTTAAATACCTTCCGTTTGAAATAGTTAATAATAAAACAACGATTATCAACTCCTTCATTTAACATGGGTTACAACTTTGTTGCTGCTAAATCTCTTACTAATCCTGGCTCATACCTACGCGTAAACCATAAACACTGTAACCGCTACGAACACAGCCAAACTATTTCTCTATTTTAGTATCAAATTCGAAACAAAAACAAAAATATATTCTCATAAAATATAAAACAGGAGCATGAGAAAAATACAAAAACACAGTTGATTAAACTAAAAAACTTCAGAACGCAGGAAATAAAACGTTACAGGTAAATAGTGTAGATGTATGTATTGCATTTTATACAATTTTCTGTTTTTCCTTTTTGGTTTCTTCGACTTGCCACAGGCGGACAGGCTGCCCGTGTGCTCGAAAAGGAATCGTAAATGAAATGGGCACACACAGAGCTAAGAACCAGAAACAATTTAGAAGTAAAATTGCAGTGAAGGGAATAGACATAGAATGTATGTTCCTGTTCATCACACAAATTTCTTAAACGTTTTACTTTTCTGCTGCTTTAAATACACCGCACACCTGTAGCTCGATGAACAAATTGTGTTCGCTTTAATACAAATTCTGCCACAATAACTGCTTAATGGACACTATATATTTACTAGACCTAACAGAATTGTTGAAAGGCTTGGCGTAAGGAAGGTTATAAAGCGAAACAGGCACAGTCATGCATCAGCTGGTAAATAGAGATGGAAACAGGCATCATAAAGACAAAAATGGAAAAATTTACTGGTTTCTTTTCTTCCTTTTTTATTTGCAAATATTTTTTGTTTTGTCCGGTTTTGCTTTCTTGTGAATAAAATTTCTATAAAATTGTGCACAGCCCACGCGACCTTTGACTGTGATGAGTAATAAACTTGATGTTGTTGTAAATCCAGAGCAAAAAAGTTTTGCTTTTAATCCTGTTCTAAAAATAATCTGAACGTCATTTTATTTCAAAAAAATTATTCAAAATATGCCAGCGTTCAATGTGACTGTTACAACAATTTTTGAAAAACGGCCGTCACTAGAATCACAGATGTATGTATGTCATACAAAAAACGCATAAACCATCTACCGAGTAAAAGCATAAAGTAAACCAGGTAAAAAAAAACTGTTTTATGTCATAACTTCAAAAAAAAAAAAAAAAAAAAAAAGAAGGAAAAGAAAAAAGTCACAAGTTCCATTAAAAGGGAATAAAATGTATAAAAAGCTGAAATAACAGAAAGCACACAATGAATACCCTCAAGAAACTTTCTAAGAACTGTAAAAAGTTACTTGATGCGTTTGCGTTTCGCTCCCAACTTCAAAAAGTCTCTATTGTACATAAAACGAAAGAAAATTAAATAATATTATGCGACTAATTTGCGTCAGGAGAGAGTCCTCATCTAATGGACGGACAAAATGCCATTTCGTTATTATGTACTTGTTTGTGTGTTTTGGTTTTTTTTTTAGCCATTTTACATTATTAAGTGTTATTACGCGTACGAGTGTGTCAGCCTTTATTAAACAGCGTTACGTGTTTGCATTTACCAACATAAACATCTATTAAATTGTGTTTAAAAATACTTATATATTTTTTATGAAGATAAAAAATAAAAATCAGACAAAAAGAAAACCAAGTTGAAAACAAAACAAAATTATAACAATTTCTTTTGCCATGTTTTAAGTGAATGATTTAATTGCACAGGGTAAAGAAAAAAAATTTGTTAAACCGGAATTTGTGCGACAATTTTATTTTCGTAAATAAATTTTGATTTTGAGTTGCAAGACCGAAAAAGTTCAAATAAAAATCATCAATTCAAATGGAACAAAAATTTTAAAATATAAATAACAAAAACTTGTATTTATATACATACATACACATACACACAAACATACACATTTACACGCACACACACACACACACACACACACACACACACGCCTTCATAATTTGCATTCAAATAAAATTATCGAACAAAATCAAATGTAAAAGATGTTTTTTTGTAGTTTAACTAAAAACTTCCTCCAAGACAGAAATTTGCAAGTTGATGATATAATTTAAGATTTAATTTCCATATTATTTAACACTTCTATTTAAGATTCAATTAAAAGAAGGAAAAAATTACCCCAAAAGAAAAAATTTACAAACCGATGAAATTTTAAGAAATTTTCATACAAAATCAAATACAAAAGACATATTTTTATGAATTTTTATTTGTAATTCGATCTAAACACAAAACATTTCTCTTTGAGGGAAATTATTCATTGCCAATTTCCCTTTGGGGGAGTTTTCAGATCAGAGCTTTTCAAAGTTTTGATAGAAGATTTTTGTAAATTTCCGTACAAAATAAAATATAACAGATATTTAACTGCATTTGAACTAAAACCACAATCTAAATAATAATTTCTTATCCAGCGAAATTTTCATGCTTAAAAAATTTTTAATCGGTGGTTTGAGCATCGAAATTTTTATAATATTTTAAAGCATTTTCATTTAAAATTCAATCTAAATAAATGTTTTTAATACAAGATCAAATATAAAGAATATTTTGATGCATTTTTATCTAAAACTCAGGCTAAATAAAAACTTCCCACCGAGGGAAATTCTCAATTTTTATATATCATTAAAAAACAAATAGAATTTTTTTTTTTTTGAAATCTTATTTAAAAATCTATCTAATTTATATAAAAAAGCTATTATAAAAGTTTTTTAATCATTTAAATTAGTAAATTAAATGCGAAATATATTTAAAAGTCGATCTAACTAAAAAATTTACAATCAGGGAAAAATTTCAAGGTGAAAGCTTTCACAAAAATGTTGATAAATTTTCATGAAAATTGTATATAAAATAAATATTGTTGATCGTCTCTCTTAAAATCTCAAGTTGTTCCAATCGCCAACTTGAGGAAGTTTTTCTGTCAAAAAAATTTTTTTTAAAGTTATTTTATTTTATTTATTTTTCTATACTTATTTGTGCAAGAACAGGCTGGACATCTTAATTGTTTTTTTTTGTTTTGCTTCTTAATTATTTGGACACTTTTCTTTCTCGTTTATTTATTGTTTTCACTACAACCAACAATTAACGCAGCATTATGATCATCATCACTTGTTCCCTTCTTCTGGCAATATGAAACTGTCAACTTGTTATATTTATGCATTTCTCTGCTGGCACTGTTGCAACTCAATCACTTTCCCTAATGAAAGTAATGCAAATATTGCTGCCACTCAAGTACGTATCAGTTTCGAAGTTTTGGTTTTAAAAGTGTTAAGGCACAAGTGTTTGCGTACACAAACGCGTACCTACATACTGAGTATTTTGACTGGCTTTGCTCCCGGTGTCTACTGTTTTTTGCTTCTTGTACTGCTAAACATGCAACAACAATAACAACAACTGGTTGTTATTAGTGGAAGCAAATGTGAGTTATTACTGTTGTTTGGTGCTGTGGAAGGTTTTCCTCTTGTTTTACAATTTTCTATGAATATTTTCCTTTTGCTGTCCTAGTGATTGTTTTAAGCACAAATAATCGTAGCAGTAGAGTGATACCAGCTGTTGCTGTTGTTGTTTTGTAAAACGAGTGTCATCTTAATTGTTTTAAAATAAATTTGCAATCATTTTTTGTTTGTTTTGTTTTTTGTGTTTGACATTTTAATTAATGTTTTCTCGTGCTGTGTTTCCGTCGGGCCTAAAGGATTGTTTTAATTTATCTAATGACACCAATTTCATGTTGATAAAAACAAATTCATCCTTCACATGATTGATTGGCAGTAAAGAAATAAGAAAAAAAAAATAAAAAATTGTTTTCAATAATTTTTAAGGTTTTTTGCAAAACTTGGATTACGCGACAAATTAATTGCTCTTGATGACATTTTGCAGATTCTACTGTATTGTTGCGGTTGGCCATATATCGTTCCATTGCATAAGGTTGCCACTTGATCCTATTATTTCTTAACATATTTCTGGTGGGCTGTAACAGTAACAATACAGTGGTCTCCGTATAACGCCAACTAAATAAAACTGCTAGTGTTGGCTATAATGAATGTGTAAATGTAATATAATTTCATATCATAATATTAATAATGCTACAGCTTAGAGCTTTCTTATTGTTTATAATTTAAAACCAAGCAAAAAGTTTAATAGTTAAAAATAAACCCTTGTAACCATCCACCACTTTCGCTGATTTTTGTTTTCTTTCTGATTTTGTTTTTCTTAGACAGGCACAGCCTGAGCAGTCTTTTAGTCTATATTGAAGACTTTTCTTTTCATAATATAAAATAAACCCAAGTTTGATTTTTGCTCGCAGCAGTATTACTGCGTCGTAGGAAAATAGTCTGGCTACGCTGATACTCTTTTGTATTGTCATGCGGTGTTAATGAGTTTATTGGACAAATCCCTTTTGTCTGCTAAATAAACCACCGATGGTACAGCCATTTTTCCACTCTAGCCAGCTTTGATGATCTTAATCTCTTCCTTTTTGCGGGCACAGGAACTGCATTATTAACACATCCAAAAAGTACTTCTTTGCTTTCGCCAATCGTTGTGATTACGCTAAAGCCTTTGCAAGTTTTTGTAATATATCCAAAGTATTTACATTTTCTTGCAATTGCATCACTCTCGGGGTTTTGAAGCTCATTTTATAATATGCACGGCTCTACGAATACCAGCAGGCAATTGTACAGTATGAGACTGTATTTTTATATATATTTTGTACTGGGAGGGGAATTCTCAAATTCAATGAATGCATTTTAATTATTACTAAAGCTAAAATTACGCTGCCTTGTTTAAAGTTGATGTCAAGGGAAAAGTATTGATGTTTTAAAATGTGCATAAAAATATGTGATGGGATATTCGATCACGGCAGCCACAAATTTATATCTTAATAATTGATAAATGTTCTTTCCAAATTTTAGACTTCTTTTCTTTCTTGATTTTAAGTTAAGGTCCAATCAAAAAAATCTATTATATATCAAATTCTTATAAACTTTTTAATAAAATGTTAAAAATGTTAGTTTTTTAATACAAACTATAGATTGCAATTTTCTAGAAACAAACATTCATGTGATGAAAAATCTGCAACTCAGCATTAGTTTTTGTTCACAGTGTCGGTGTCATGACACACGATTTAAACTCAACAATGCAAAAATTATTATTTTGTTTTTTTTTTTTGCTAAGAAAATAGAATTTGTAATCTAATTAATTAGTGATGATTTCCCTATTGAAAAACTACCAAATGTTTTTTTTCAAGTGCCTGAATTTGTAGGCCAACACCAACAAAAAAAAAGTTCCTACAGTTTTGGCGTAAAAACTAAACCATTTTGTTTTCATTCGTTTTTATTCACATCCTTAATAGAAACTTATTACAATTGGATATTTGTGAAGCAGGTACGAGAAGCTGAAAAAATCCTGGCAACACTGATTTCAACTAAAACAAAAGACAATTCAAAATACATATGTATGTATGTACAAATGCATGCAAAAGTAGCTTTAAAAAGCATTCCTTTCCTGTAGGTGAATATTTATTTTTTGTTTTTTTTTTTTTTTGCTTAAACACTTTAATGTAATTGACTGTTTTTATAAGATCACGTTTGCCAAACACTTACAGAATTACTGCAACAATAAATCGAATGTACTCGTATATTGAGAATGAGATGGTGCTTTTAATAAAATTTATAAGATTATACACTTTTTAAATTGTATTTGTCACAAAAATCGATAACATTCAATTTCACGGCAAACGCGAGAAGCCGTAATTGAAGTGATTGGCTTAGGATGAGTGTTTACTTTACCAGCAAAAGAGAAATTTCGTAGAAGTTAAAGAAGTAAAAGTACTTTCAATAAAATATTCTGCGTTGCAATACCACAATATTTATTTTATTTCGAATGCCGGTAAAGCATTTCTAATGCTTGATCACACAATTTAAACAAGTGGTACTAAACGAAATTGTTGCCAATACTTTTCTTTATCGATTAACATGAAGTCGATGAAGTCACAATAAATAATTTTTCATTTTTATTCCATACAAATGCATTTTATTAACTTATTAAAAGCCCGTCCCATGATGTCGAACGTTTTAACATTTTGAACAAGACAAGAGTTATCAAAGACTTGCGATATGTCACAAATTATTAATGTTATGAACTTCAAGAATAGTGCAAAATACTGACGAACTTTAACGTTCGTTATCACGGAACAGGTGGTAATTCGAATTATATTAAACTTGGTATTTATTAACAAGTTATTGGTGTTATGCGTAATTGCTAAAGAAATGCAAAAACTGAAATATAATATTGTCGCATGGCATCCATTTTCTTCTTCTTCTTCTTCCATTGGCGCTCACGTCCGGGGTGAACCTGGGCCTCATCCAACAAGCTTTTCTGGCTGGCACCAATTTTGCACACCAAAACCAAAATGGTTGAGGTCCCTCTCCACTGGCGTGCCCCGTCGGTTCCGTGGCGGTGGCCTCTATTGCATTGTCCCACTGAATCGGAGTTGAAGATTCTACGGGTTGGAGCAGTGTTTTTCATGTGCTCTACATGGCCTAACCTCCTTAGTCGTTGGACGTCTGATTAGACTCATGTCGCTGTACAGCCCGTACAGTTCGTGATTGAATCTTCAACGCAAACAGGGCCAAAGATTCAACACAGAACCACAGACTTCCTCATCCGCCTTCGATATTGTTGATGCTTCCGCGCCATAGAGAAGGACAGGGACGGTTCGTAAAGAAAATCCAACCAAAGCTTGTTATATACATATACAAAATTTCTTGACATACATGTGCGTATGTATGTATGCATGAGCTACTATATATCCATATATAGCAAAATCTTTCCTAACCAGAACCTCATCGTTGCTTAATGTTTGCCAAGTTGTTAGAGGTGTTCGCTAAAAGGAAGCGATACAAATTCCTTTTTTTTCAATTTGGATCTACAAAATTATAAGAGTTATCCATTATGGTTGGTTTCACTGTTTAGAAATACGAAAAAAACTATTTAGCCAATCGCTTCAGTCAGGGCGAATTCTAATCAGATACACCGTAAAACGCGTACGTATTTTGTTTCTGTTAAATGTCAAACAAATGCAATTTTTTACTTTACCTGCGACTTAATGCCTTGACTCCATCCCTTCTAAATTGTATATATCTATATATATGTACTTACTATATGTGTATTAAAATTGTTTTTAATTAATTTATTATATTTTCTATGATTAGGAACTTTCTGTTATTAGCATGACATTTTTTTTCGCTCCATTAAATTAAAATTTATAATTTAAAATACACATATTTCCTTTTTCTCATTCTCGATTGCATGTTTTTTACACATTTGTTGAACTATTAAAATTAGATTTATTTCGAGTTTTTTTCTCTCCGTTTTACAATGTTTTAGCCGCTTTATATAAATGTATTACATTTTAGTAGTCAATTTTTAACACATTTACTGTGAATTGTAATTTTTTCTTTCTTCATAAAAAAAACTGTTTTTATTTTCACTTTTCAATTTCGCACATGCAACGTTCTTTCTGTGAGTAACAGCGGTATAATAAAAAGTTTTAAATGTTCTAACTAAAAGAAAAATATACATAAAAATATGTGCTGGCAGTTTGTTTGTATGTTTTGAAAGAGGCGGTTTTGTGCACTTGAACACACAAATTTCTTAGCTGTTGAATATTTTATGCAACTGTTGCCAACGGCCGCACTCATAAAGAACCTTAAATCTAGTTTGAAATGTGCAATAGTTTAGTTAAAAAATATTTTAATCGTTGAATTGTATTTTCGGAAAACCGTAACTGAAGAATGTTTTAAGAAATTTGCCGATTATGGGCTGGCAAGAGTCTCCATCGTCACATGATGTTGTCATAACACGTCGTTATCATTCATCAAATTGGCACTCAAAGGATCGTCTTTGAGAAAAACCTATAATTTTTTTAATATATCACATCGTTGTCACATGACGTCATCATGAAAAATTTATTAAGTTTTTCTTAAACATTTTTGCTATTAAATCTAACGAATCCATCAATGAAACTTTGGTTTTTATTTATATATAAAATGTGACCTAAAAACTTGAGATTAGAAAACGTTTAAACTGCCCTTAAGCCGACTTTGAACTTGCCACGACTTACACGAAGTTTTGCAAACAACTATTTTGTATGTAAATCCTATTATGAAAACAGTTTTAGTTACATTTTCTGAAAATCTGTTTGCAAGATATCTTAAGTTTTTATGAATGTCGCTGTAAATGTTTTAATATTTTGTCAGCACCAACGAAGTTTTTCCATTCAATCCTTGAACAAAAAAATTATGTAAAACAAACTGTAAAACTTTTTTCAATTACGCCACGAGTCTTCAATTTGTTAATAGGTCTGTTGTCTGTGTGTTTTTCTTTTGGAGAATTTGTGGGAAAGCACACAAGAGTCAAAATCACCTGAAGTACTTGCAACAACATTTAATCAAAAACTCATTTCATGTGGTAACAAGAAAAAAATAAACTTGTCGTCAAATAAACTTTTGACAATTCTTTTCTTTTTTTCGAATCTCATCTGTTGCTTAAAATACAGAAATCCCAAAATAAGATAATAAGGTTTTACAGTGGATGGACATCACAATAAGCTGCATTGGCCTTCATTCATGAGAAATATACTTTGTTCATTAAGGTTCAATAAATAATATTTCAAAAAAAAAAAAAATCGTTCAATGAAATTTTACTACATAAATAAACTCAGGATCAGATTCTGTGGGTCGTGGCTGGTGTTTCTGTGCCACACTGTTGTTCGCACATAAAAAAATTTTGTAAATTTTTTTCAGAATTTAAAAAGTTTCAGTAAAAATTCTAGCTGATTTCTTATTTTTTGCAACAAAACTGTTTGTTGATTCAGTAAAATCCCTTCATAGGTTGGTGTTCAGACCAACTTTTCCGTGTTTCAGCAAATTATTTGATTGAATTTCTTTAAACTAAGCGATCTATGATTGATTTATATTAAATCTGTTGTTGAAAATTTGTTTTAATAAAAATATTATGACATAAGACAAAAAATTCATCAAAAATCAGAATTGAATCCGCAAAAAAAAGACATCATTTTGTCCTTTCGTCGCACAAACAGTGAACGGTTTCATGTTTTTATAATGAATTGTTATTCAGGGAAATAAAATATGGTAAAAATGTCAGGCAACTAAAATAAAATAAAATATCTGTCTTTAAGGTCCATGTTTGACAGGCTTCAATATCCTTCCATGAAGTGCTTTCAAGAAAGAATTTGAAATTTCCCAAAATAATAAATTTTGTCATCTGCTGGAATCAATCAATTGCAAAATATTGAACACTTATAGATTGTGTGTTTTTAATTTTATAAATTGGTATCCTTGCACACAATTAGGACGACAAAAAATCTTTTTAATAGAAGACTTTAGTATTTATAATATAAAAAAAGGATATTAAAGGTCATATTACTATTTTTAGTCTTTATAAAATTATAATGAAACTCAATTAGCACTGACATATTTATAAAAATGTAGTCGTTTTCTCATTAAAAAATGGACTCCTAAAAATAAACTGTTGTAAGATATTTTTACTCTATTTTGTGTCTAATTTACAGCCCCACAATGATAATGCTGTGTACGGCAGAGTTCCAAAAAGGTTCACCAAATTCTAAAAATTAAAAGAATCAAAATTCTCCAAGTCATCATAATCGTGGTGAATAAATTTGGGTCTTCTGGTTCAGTAAACAACGAACCAACAGCCACACGAATGGGCTATATTTCATACATTAAGTAATCAATAGGTCTTTCAAAGGATAAACAAATTTCGATGTCACCTCACGCACACTTTGTTTTCTTAACATTCGAAATTGGCAACCGATGAATGAGATTTTCCTCAGTTCTAAACATTTTAAATTTCCTTAAAAAGCAAAATCTTAATGAATTTCATTATTTTCTGAAAATTAAGGAAAATCTTTATCCAACAAGAAGTGAGTTCAATTTCAGCAAAAACGTGGCTCATTTATTCACAAATTGTCAAATTTTCAATACCATATAAATTTAATTTCGTTATTTAATGCAAAATCAATTCTAAAGTATTAAAAGTTGAAAATACGAGTGTATTTATGTGCGTACGCGTGTGTTTCAATATTTTATGGCCAAAAGCCATTAAGCATATTTCTGTTTGCATTTTTATTGAAATGTAATATTAATATAATATTTACGAAATGCCTAAAAACGGATATTACACATAAATGTGTAATAAAGGATAACAACAAAAAAAAAACAAGTTCAAGCAAGAGCATGCATGGCTGCGCATGTTTAAGCTTCGCTTTTTGCTAACATACAGTTGTGGAATTCTAAAGTTGCATAGTGGAAAATTAAGCCAACAGATGGGACTATGTATTATGTTTAGTAGGCTTGTCGTGTTCTTCTGAGAGAAATTAGTTCCTCTAATCCTTTCTGTTAATTGCGAGGCACCGTCTTATCAAAAATATGATTTTTTTTCATGATGCTGTGAACAAACAACTTTGTAGATCATTATTTTACTGTATTTTTAAAGGTGAAAAGTGAAAAATGACAGGTTTGGAACTTTTAATTTGATGTGTAAAGGTAATAAATTTTAAAATTTGATTGAAAATAGTTTCAAAATTAATTTAAAAAGTATTAAATTCACATTAATCATTTAGAAGAAATAAATTTTGTTATTAGTTATCAGTTACTAAAACGAACATTTCCAGTCCTGGCTAAGATGCAATTTTTCTTCTTTCAACATAAAACTCAATCGTATAATAAGAACATACTTTTGTCTGAAAATTGCCAAAAACAAAATTACAATACCGCATAATTTAAAGATTAGACAATACACATGAGCCTAATGTCAGCTTGTGAATTGAATAAATATTAATAGATTTTGTTAGCTGTTATCGAAATTCGTTTATTTTATCGATAACGTAGAAATGTAGGCATTAAAAATTGAATGAAATAATTTGCTACCAACAAATAAGTCATTGGGCTATATGTAGACATGCTTGTGCATGCACAATGTGTGTAGCGTCATTTAAAAAAAAAATCTTTTTCTGAAACCAATACGATAAAAACGAAGTATACGGACACGAATCCATCATTGTGATGTCTAACACGATGTTAGTGACTTTTCATATTTTCATTTATTAAAATAATTAAGTACAAATAACCAATTTCTTAAAGACATGTAATACGAATTATGGCGAGAACTTTTCTAATATAACTTTTATTTATTATTCTTAAAATATAGTTACAACAAGTTGCACACTTTGGTCTTTTGGGCAGCTTAACACAGACGTGTTAAAACTATTTGCTTTCATGCCAAAATACCAGCAAAAATCATAAAAACAATTCCATAAAATTATTATTTGTTTCACGTCTCAGTTAATACTATTGTTCGCATAGACTGCCCTAAAATTGTTGTCTGGCTTAACCAAGTGAAGAATAAAGCAAAAAATTCCAAATTTCATGGAGTTTCATGATTTATTAGTATTATTTGCCAGAGGCCTCCATATTATTGTCTTCAGAAGAATTATACTGATTTTACAATAAAATATTTATAAATTTATTTACGCGAAGTTTATAAAAAGAATTTGTAACTGCTTTAGCTAAAGTTGTTATCAATATGTATGTATGTATGTATGGATGTGTGTGTGTGAATCTTGCCAGTTTTTATGCCATTCGATTTTTCAATTACCAAATAAAAAGTATGTTTTTATAAAAAGTATCGCATGCAATATTTTTGCAGGACTTTGGTAGTGAATGGGGCGGGTCATTTACCACTAATAACATAATAATATGTCAGCGTATTGAGTATTATGAAAATTAAAGACAGCAAATTGAAGCTTTTTTTAATTGTATTTTGTGTTTATTTTTTAAACATTCTCAAAACATGACCTGTAGTGCTATATATATATGTAGATGTAAAATATGTGAAACTATAAGGAAATAAATTAATGTGACCAAAATATTGAAAAAATTTTGGTATTCCCTTAAGCCCAATTTGCTGAGGAAGACTATTTTCTAAGATTTTCATTATGCTGAAATTGCATACGATATTTTTAACTCAATATGTTTGTAGATCGCACACATAATAATTTCATTTTTAATTGTATAGTAAAAATAAAAACTTTACGGGTGGAGGGGAGAAGAAATTTAGAATATTTCGAAAATATTGTATTTGTTTTTCCATAAATAAGAAATATATACAATATCAGCGAAGGATATTTGTTTTTTTGTCTCAGACATTTAAGGCACAAAAACGGCTGAACCGGTTTTAATATACCCAAAAAAAAAAAATTTTTAAAACTTTCAAGGCCAATCCAATGCCTTCTGGTTTTGGACGAATATAGTTTAAAAAAAAAAACTTTAACGAAAGCTGCCGAGTGTGTTAAACGACTCGATTGCACTTGAACTACATGTCATATAACGAATAATACAATCTTAAGCTCCATGATTTTTTTATTATTTAGTTTTATCGGTAAGATTCATATATCTTTTCAGATATTTGCAAATTATTAATATTTATTATTCTATTCGATATCCGATAACGGTATGTAACAAATCATAAATCATTAAAATTTCTCTGCCCTGAAGACGAGCTACGGCTCTGAGCTGACCACGAAAGTTTTTCCGCAAACAAAAACCCAAACGATTCTTTTTTCATTATAAAAATCTTTTCTTTCCACATAATTTTATACAACGCTACATAATACAAAAATATATTTTTTCCCTCTTTTGTATGTGTTTAATTTAAATGATATTTGAACTTTGACACTTGTTCAAGTATATACATACATATGTACATACATACATGTGTGTTAATATTAATTATTAAAGTGTTTTCTTTATAACATTGGCTCTCAAACTATAGGAGAAACAATAATAATCCTTCAAGTGTAAACACAGACACACAGACCAACCTTTGATCATTTATGCACTGCAGGTTATTGGTTTGACATCCTGTTATTAAGACAAATTCAATGTGATTTCTAACTGGTAAACAAAAGAGATACTATAAATAGTTTATTAATAAAATCGATGTAAAAGACCACAAAATTTTATAAAAGCAAATGAGGGAAGTCGATAAAGAAAAGGAGCGAAGATTTAATAGATACAAACACCCGTGAACGAATGGCCGATGACAATCTGCCTGTGACAGCCGTAGGAAAATATATATATAAACGTAAATATTAGTATAATATACATATTTATGTACATATATATTTTTAATATTGTAATTACAAAAGAATAAAAAATATGGTATTTTTACAAAATTTTCAATTGCTCAGCTCAGTTCCACTAAACAAAATGTGTGCTTTTCACCAGGTCTGGCATAAAGAATGGAACTAGTGGTAAAAAGGTGCGTGCCTGTTAACTACCCCTTTTTATCTCTTTCATTAACTTAATGTTGTACATATGTATGTATGTATGTATGTATGTACGTGTGTCCACATGCTTGTGCAGGTCTGGTAAGGGTGATGAAAAGAGAAGAAAACCCCACGTAACAACCTGTTTAATAAAAGGAAATAATTTTTTGTTTAAAATATTTATGTATATTTTATTTCTTATTTCCGTTCGTCGGTAAGTACTTTAACTGTTGCTTGAATAAATATTTTTTTTTTCATTTTTTACACAGTGTACACACCAACAAAATTGTGTCTGTCGAGTGTCGTGGGTAATATGTATGTTCACCAAATATTTTAATATATGTACATTTCTTTCTACTTTCAAGTGCAATTTTGTAAAATGTCCCGATTTCATGTTGGATCTAAATCTTGGCTCTAGACATACTAAACACAAACAACTCTCTAAATTAACTAGACATCATGTTAAATTTACATTTTTCCTAGCAATTGCTATCTTCGGAAAAAATGGTGCTCAGTTTTTGATTTATATATTCGATTCGATTTCAATATGAAATCATGTTAAATTAATATGAGATGGCCAATGGAGCTATAGCGTTATATAGTTATTATTTCTGTAAGAGTTCAATTCACTGTTGATGTTATCTCTTTCTTTGTACTACAGCTAAATTTATGAACTCTATTTCCCGCAGCCGGGAAACTGTTCATATGCATAATTGCTTCCTCAGAGATGTTTAGACTTCACATAAACGAAATGTTTATGGCATTATCATAGGAGGCGGAAATACAGCTTTTTCGCTAATCGTAAGCAGATTGTTTAATTTTCATTATAAATCAGAAGTTTTAAAAACCCATTTGGAGTTTTTGAAACCGAATGCGATTTGATTTAACCTGCATTCAGCAACCGTTTATTTGTGCGCTGGGTTATGGTTCTTTACTACCAAGTTGTGTTCAAAGTAAGTGCCCCTTTAAATGTGGAACACTCACTGTTCTTGTGTAACTGTCGGTGTTTGTCGTTCTCGTTGTTGTTGTATTTTTTTTTTCCTTTTTGTACAAACAAATCCTGTGGTGTTTTGTTGAGTCTTAATATTTGCTAAAATACTGACAGTCATTGTAGGCATTTGTTGCTTTAAGTTAAAATGTTTGTACACTCAAATAGAAGCTTCTTCTCATGCACTGCTGTGAACAACGTATGCGAGTATGTAGTCACTGGAAACCTGCAATTCTGACAACAAGCAATTGGACATTTCACTTACATGTATCTTACATTGAAGCTAATTTTAAAATGTAATATAAGAGTGCATTTTTGATTTTAAACTATAAGCAGAAACTAAATCATAACTTATTATGTCTTGGAAAATCACACGATTTCAAATCATAAGTGATTTTAAAAACACTTGGTGATATTTTGCTGTTTTGTTAACTACGGAGTATGATTTTCACACATTTTGAATTTTGAATGGGGACACCATCTGCGTGTTTTATTTATTTTACATTTTTGTTATAGACTTTATTGACAATTATTTGACAACATGAATAAGTTTCTCTGTCTTCGATGGCATAAAAGTTGCATCTCTTTTTTGAATGATATTCTGTTGTATGGTGGCACCCTTTAGCTTATTTTACCGCCCAATGATTTGCATGTTCTGTGAAAATTTCAAGTTTCACTCTGCCTAAAAAGCATTCTTTCCGAACTATCGGGTAGCTCTAAGGTCATGTTTAAACTCTCACTTTACTGTTGGGATTTTCTACTACAACAATACTGATTGTTCTTTAAATAGAAATTAAAGCGATGTAAATAATGGCAAAGTTACCCGTTTGTATACCAAAACCAGAACAAGAATCTTCTACGACGGCTTTTACGTTTTTTATAAAACTTTGTGCACATACATCTTCTTCTGCATAAATACAAAATAATCATTTATAAAAAATGTTTGTGAATTTGTGTGCATGTAGTCTTGTGTCTATGAATATAAAATACTTATTACAACAAAACAGAATCTTTTTATTTCGTTCGTTTATTTAAAACAAGTAAATCTTTTGCATTAATCAGTTTAAAGTTTTTAATTTTTAATGTTCACTAAAGCCAAAAAGACGAACATATTTTGTGTTGTGTTTTTCTTTCTCTCTCCTAAAACACCGAGATGAAAAGTGCTTGTTGCAACCATAATCATTAAACAACATTTTGTTTTTTGCAGTATCATGGTTGTATTCAAATAATGAGGTTATGGTTGAAAATCATTTTAAGTCCTTAAATGTGGTAGTACTTTCAAACTTTATTATAGTTCAGTAAATCCGGATGAAAGTTAAACTTAATATACAAATTATTATAAACTTTTAAGGGGTTTTATATTAATAAAATTTTTTTTGCAAAGTTTTAAGTTTATAGCCTTTCCTTCCCCTTGTTGCGAATGGCAACAATGTCCTGTACATATGTACACACATACATATACATATATGTATACATATAACTGAGTATGATCGATGGTACTTTCATTATTAATTACAGTAATCGATTATTGTTGATCATTAAACACGACTAATATAATATTTAATATTATTATTACTTTTTAGCGTTGAGAAGAGAAAATTGTTGTAAAATTTATTACGAACTGAAAGATATTTTAGAAAATAAATATGGGAAAACTAAGTCCAATTTATGAAAAGGGTTTCACAAGACCTCAACACACCACAATTTTGAAAAAGTGTGAAACACAGCCAGTACACAATCACATTCGATTGGATCGCCCATTAGTAGTAGCACGACTTGACCCAAAGCAGAGTATAGAAAATATTTTTAAAGAAATATATTTTAATTTATGTATGTACGTACAATATGTGTGAATAAGTTGAAAAATCAGTCGAGCCACATACATAAATATTTAGATATATTAATGACATTTATCTGCTGTTTATAAAATATTTAATACGAATTTTTTAAAGACACATTCAGATAAATTTTAAACAAGATTATATAAATAATTATTAGAATATGTTTCAAAATTGTCTTAAACATCGACATCAACACATACATACATACCAGTACTTGAAACGTATCCCCCCACATTACGAGCTGACGGCGGCGTCAAGCAAATTTTAATCGCGGCTAAAAATTGTTGTCGACATTGATTATTTTACTAAATCTTTGATTTTTACAAGCTAATAAGTATTTTTTTCAACTTTTGCAAAAATAAATTTTTTAATTCGTTTTTCGTCTTTAATTGTCCTACCAACGGAAAGGTACAGCATCCAGTTTTAAGCCTATTAGGCTGTTTTATGCAACAGTTGGTTATTTGTAAAGGTTTCATTGAATATTCATACATATGTATGTACATAAAAACATACATACATATGTATGTATGTACATAATAGTATCCTTGTTATCTTTTGTTGCACAGTTCCCTTCTTTCCTAACATATGCCAGATTTTATATTTTCCCTAAACACTTGAGGGAATTTCGAATTGTAGATACTCGTACAACTACGCTACAGGCGTACTTTACCAATAATTTATATTGTACCACATAAATACATACATACATACATACATAAGTATGAAGATGTTTTTTTTATTTGAATTTTTTTCTGTGATGTTATTGTTAATTATTTATTGTTTCCTTTTTTTAGGTTTCAAAGAAAGTTTTTTAAAGTGGGCGTTTTCTTAAAATTAAAGTTAAATAATCAGATTGGTTGGAACAAGGAAAGAGATAAAAAATTTCACAAAATAAGTGAAAAACTACAGTGGCCGCCAAATAAATTATGACATATTGTTTTAGAAATTTTAATAAGTTCAGTTCGATCAATATTGTTTTGAATAAAAAATTGCACAACAAAATATACATGTTAATATATTTTTTCTTAGCTTTTATATCACCAAAATTTCGCATATTCCGGATGCCTCAATATTTAATAAATTTATGCTAGAAATGAGATTTTTTAATGGCCAGTACTTAATTTGACAGGAGAATTATTGAATTATAAAGAAATATTGCAGTCGGATAATTCTGGTAACGTTTGTCTCTTGGAATAGATTGTTATAAACTAATAGTAAAATATCATTTGTTTTCAATTTAGATAAGTATAAAAAAGTGAATAGAAATTTCAAAATTCGCTATATGTGAGCTGAACTGGATTTTCAGAAAACTTTAAACTCTACCCTTAACATGTGACTGAGTTCACAAAATGACCAACCAAATCGGCACCCAGTGTGGACGTAAAAACACAGACACATTTAGAAAATGTGGCCAAACAAAACGTGTTCGCATGTGTATGTACAAGGGCACACATGAATACCCATAAATATTCACTATTAAAATTACATTTTAAGGAAATAACTCTTATAGTTGTAGTATTCACATTCTAGTACCCATTTCGTTCCTAATATGCATCTCTCTTTCGCTTATTCATTTTTCATTGCAGATATACAAAAAATCTCTCATCAGATAAAATCAATTTAAGTACTTTCCGCGGTGAAGGCGAATTGTCCAATTTACAGTTGGATGAAGCTGTGCTGACAGAATTACTGGAATTACCTTCCTGGTTGCGTTTGACCTCTGCCTGGTGTAATCATGTATCCTTTCGTATAAGTTGGACAAAATTAAAAAGTGTTCCTATAACGCTGGTAATTATATTACATACATACATACATACATATAAATAAAATATTTGTCCACAAATATGAAATAATTGCAATCAATTTCAGACTCTGGATGAGGTCAATATTACGGTTGAGACATGTGATCCCACATCACGAACCAATGAAAACAAATCGCCGAATGGTATTGGTAGTGGGGGAGGTAGTGCCGGCGGGGGCTCTTTGCCCCAGGTACCTCAGGGAAAATATAGTTTTATTCATAAAGTTGTTGATGGCATAACCATTATTGTTAATACTGTAAATGTGAAATTTTTAAGTAGCGCCTTCACAGCCTCCGTACAGGTATGTTCTTTTCTATTTCCGATAAAGAAGAAACGACAAAAAAACATTATACATATGTACATACATATATGTATAAAATCACTGAAAAATAATATCATAATCGCAATGAAGAAAACTAATATATTCTTTAGTGATATTTTACAAATACACTACATTAATTTTTGTGTTGCAGATGTCTCGCATTCGAGTTGAGTCCAAAACTCCCAAATGGGCAAATGCTGATTTACGTTTTACTCGTCTGAAAGACTCCCATCGTGGCATAATTTTAATTTTCAAAGAGCTATCGTGGCAAACTGTACGCATAGAGGCCAGTTCTACTCAGGATAAATCATTGACGCCTCTACGTCTACTAACCAATCATGCCAGATGTCGGATAACCATTAGAAAGCGTTTGTCCGATTGTTCTTTATTGGCTTCGCGTTTAGTATTAATTTTAGACGATTTACTTTGGGTGCTAACTGATTCTCAGCTAAAAGCCGCCCTTCATTTCGTAGATTCGTTGTCGGGTCTTATAAAATCTGCAACAGCGGCTACTCAAAAATCTAAAGCTGCGCGAAAATTGGAGGTAAAAAAAAGTAGATTTAATCAGTAACATGTTTCCTTTAAACGGTTCATTCTGTTGTAGACTCTGCCCGAATATCAAGCTCAGCTGGCCCAACAACAGAATCGCCAAAATGAAGCATCTCATGCCAATAACCAACTAAAAATGTTTAATGCGTTTGATGTGCGTGAAACTTCATATCATTTCTTTAGTCAACGCATAGACTTGCATTTGTGTGATGATGAAGGAGGTAAGTTCATTTTAAAGTTCATCTTAGCAAAATTAAGGGTTGAATGGTGATGATGGAATCATGGGAGGGTATGAGGGGAGAGAGATGCTTCTGTTGTTACGCTTTAAAATTGTGATTGATCTAGTAACTTATTCTTCTCTATGTAGTATCTGTATTGTAGGTGTCACATATTTTCTTTTGGATTTTCAGTAGTACATTTTTAAATGTAAGATGTTAATTTTCATTCACCACTCCCTAAAAGTAATGACGAAGTTGCAAAGAACAGCAAGAAAATTGTTAGTGGGATAAAATATTATGTACATTTTAAACAGTTGCGTTAATTTTGCAACATTATTTCTATTCTAATTCTATAATATATTTTTAAGTTTCTTTTGTATTACAAGTAAACTTGTTCATATTGGGGTGCATATAAACGTAAGATATATGTATGTTTATAAGGAGTTGTACATAAATAGTGCATATTGCTCTCAATATATGTACATGTAACTATTTAAAACTAGCGCCTTGTATTATTTGGTTTTCAAAGTGTTCATTCTATTTCGTTGCATCCCGCTTTCTATGTGTAGCATCCTTAAATAGTTATGACTAGTGTTTGATAATTTTTTTTTGTGCGCGGCAACACAAATTCAGCCAACCACTTATTAATAACTGTATGTTGGCAATGCTGTTTTGCTCATCTCTGCACTTAGTGATACGTTTTATGTACAATAAGCAATCGACTATTTAATTGTTTAAAAAGTAAATATTCCGGTTAAACTTAGTATATATGAAAATATTAATTTATTTTAGTTATATTTTCTAGTTTCTAACAAACATTTCACTTTTTATTACAAAAGAAAATAAATGAAAAGCTTCTAGTTGGAGCTTATTTTTTAACAAGTACTCAAATACCAACTCATTTCTTGTACATCACTACTTTGTTTTGTTTATTTGGAAGGAAATTATGTTTTTAATTGTTTGTGAATAAGAATATTTATGCGGCTTTGAAAATGGAAAGCAAAATTGTTAAATTAAAAAAAAAGAATCGTTCGGAAAATTGGATACAAGACGATCGAGTAAGTTCTATTCATACAACGAACAAATTATCTACATCTATCCAATTTCCATGCAGGATTTGCTAAAGCAGCTGGTGGAGGAAAGATTTGCCGCTATTGAAAATAAAAATACGGACACTCATTCCAACCAAGAAAAAAAGAAAGCATGGCAGAACTTGGAGCAAAAGTAAGCTTATTTTGTTGTTGAACATCTGCGTAGTTATACATATGTAAGTATATGCGTTTGTGTTTCAGGTTTAATAATTTATGTGTGGGACATAAAAGAAATGTTTGCCAGTTAAAGTCCCAGTGGGTGTCTATAAAGGTCTTAGCAAGGAAAAGCGCAAAACCTGCAAGGCAATTGATTGGAATTAGTGAAGAATCTAAAATAGAAGTCAGTGAAGCTAGTCAGGAATTTAAAAGTGAATTTAGTGAAAATAATATGGAGTTCAAGAAAGAAATTATAGAATCATTTGAAGACTCCAATTTTGCAAGAAGCGAAGCTAGTGAAAGAACCTTTCCCGCAGATCGGTTCTTTGTGCCGGAAACAAGCAGCAGTCCTAAGAGGGATCATCACCTTCCTGTGACAGCAATCAAGGATCTACAACTCTGCAATGACTATATAAGTTTACCTGTTAGAACAACAGCAGCTAGTGAAGACTCCCGTCATTCGTTTGTAAGTACATACTCCTAATTATGACTATGTAGATATGTACCTATGCATGTATTTAACATATATTTTTTGTTTTCTATTTTAGAATGTATCAGTAAGTCCCAATGAAGCCAAGAATAGTTTTTTTACATTTGCCAGAAATGTACGCAAAAAAAGAAAACGGTCAGACAACTGGGTGGAAGAAGACAAAGTTAGTATGTACCTAAAATTGTTTAATTTCCATGCACGGGTTATGCAATAGGCACGTTCATTAAATCGGTTTGTTTTATTTAAAGATGAAAAACTTTGATTTGATTAAAACTTTGAAATGATAACGTAATGATCAGTTGTTTTATAAATATCTTGATTTTTATCATCAATATAAAAAAATACTTTAGTAGAGTATAACCCGTGGAAGTACGTTACTGGCGTAAAGGAACTTTAGCAAACTTAAATATACGTTTTTAATTCTACGCAGACATTGCTGAAACAACTTATTAAAGAAAGATTGGCCGCTGTTGAAAACAAAAACACAGACACGCTCACCAACCACAGAAAAAAGAAAGCCTGGTTGTACATAGAGAAACGGTTATCACTATTATTCTTACATTCTTTTTTTTTGTTTTCATTTATATATTTATCCCACTGTAGGTTTAACTATTTGCGGCGAGGAGAAACTAGAAATGTATATCAATTAAAGTCCCAATGGACAGTCATAAAAGTGCTGGCGAAAAAGGAGGCAGCAGAACAGGGAATAGGATTTGACCTTTCCAATGCTCTTGTATGATAATTTAAATAAAAAATTATTTATACACACATCTCTGACAAATAATTAATTTTTCTTTTGGCTACAGAAAGCACCAGCGATAAGACAAACTTCTTGCACGAAAAAGCTCAAAGTAGTTGCCGATCTTGAACTCAAAAACCTTGAGGAACTTCACGCAATACAAATGGAGAATGAGAGGAAAAAAGCTAGAAATCTTGATTTAGAATACGAAATACTACTGGAAAAGAAAATGTTTTATAAGAGGAAATATGACAGTAGTTAATAATTTATCTGCTTGTTCTAATGCGGAAATTGACTCATGATAAAATTGGATAATGTTTTATCGAATAAAACATTTGTACAGTGTGCTTTTCTTCAACTTGCCATTTTTATATTGTCTGTTTAATATAATGGTACAAAGAAATGAGCATTTTACTGGTGGCGTAGAAAATTGTCGCAACGTAGCCATGCATTTCATGTTTATTAGTTTTGTAAGTGCCAGATATTGAAGTTATACAAGTCAACTTAGTACATACATACATATATGTATTTATATACAAGCTAATGCATACATACATACATATGTAAAAAAAGAAATGTAAATAAAGAAATTAATGAATTTAATTTGTATATATTAAAGTTTTGTTAACAATTATTTTCATCTCAACGCAATAGAAGAGAACTGCAGCGTACAGAGACGTAAGTTGAAGGTAATTGCTAAGATCTACTGGTGAGTTCAAGTAATCATAAAATAGAATATATTAAAATATGAATATAATAAACAACTATTAGTCGCTAAATGCAGTATACATTTACAACATGTCTTGTTTCTTCAAAATTTATTTTTGCAAAACTTCGTTCAAATCGGAGCAGTTTGAAAAGAATAACCTCAATACATTTGTTAAGTTTGACCAAAATTCTTTTTTTTTTTGAAATTTTGTTATATGGAATATTCATAAATAAATGGCAACTTTCAAAATATTTTCTTGTAAATATGTACATTCATACATACATTTTTGTGCAGAGCTTACGAGAAAAATCAGACAATCGTAATAATATTTTGCAATAATTATTGGATAAACGTGGTTCTGTTATTCACCATTTCTTTTTTATCAGATATAAAATTGTTAATTTTTTCAAACCAAAGAGAATTTTCTCTTCCCTCATTACCCTAATTTTCTTATCACAGAAATGAAAGAAGGTGAACATTTTCATAATATTTGCATTTTACTTTCAGATGGACGCTCCAGATATCCTGAACTGGATAAAGGTGGTGCTTTGCAAATTTCCGTGCAAGCTTTTCAAGTGGATTATTATCCCTATCATTTAGCCAAATCAGATAGATCCCACTGGGCCAAGTAAGTTATCAATGGCACAAAAAGCACTTTTCAAAAGTGCAACCTTTTGAAAACTTCTATTTGTCCGCTTAGGTACAAAGAGGCTTCAGTATCGCCTGCTCTTTGGCTCAGAGAATCACTTAATGCATTTCGTGAGGCCGTTCTCAATCTAAGTCAACCAAATCGACCATCTACGCATGCGCCGCTTGAACGTAGCACCCCCAATTCACCACTAACTTTGAATCCCTCGGCTTTAGCCACTCAATTTGCCAGTAAAACAACAGTAAATCCTTCCTCTACTGGCAGCAGTACACCTACTCAAATGGCCAGCAATGCCGGTTCCGGTACATCTTCAGGCGGCAGTCAACACAGTCATCAACAGCACAAAACAGTTCTCGATAATTTGGCAAAGTTAATGTCTTCTTGTGTCATACTGCGCATTGAAGATTTTCAGTTATATCGCGTTACAACATCGGGTAAAAAACAAATGCCCAAAGAATTTATATCAGGTAAGTTTGAGTTGTGATCGCTTTTGATGTAAAAACGATGTATGATTGTATGTATAAACATTAATTGTGAAAGACTCACTCGTCTGTGTACCAGTCACTCTGTGATATATTTTCATATTTGTATCTCTGGTCTTCTATTTCGTTATTTTCATTATGTATGACATTTCTTTAATCTGCTAAAATGTATGTATTTGCTTAAACTTTGCAAATATTCATTATCAAAAATTCACTCATATTCAACTCATACTTTAATTGAAAAAATGCCAAAAACTTTAATTGCATTTAAAGCACAACATAAAAGGAAAACAAGACCAGGTGATTTGCATATTTAAGCTCCTTGCGAGTCCTTATATACATATAAGATATTATTTAATGTTTCTACTCTTTTCATACCACATAATTTAAAAAGAAAAATAGTTACTGCATGCCGTTAATTGTTTATTTGTTCTTTCTTATATCTTACGTTTCTCGCACTTGTGATCATACATATTTTTTAATACTCCATAAAATTTTCTCATTTCCTGATATACATATGTATGTAGAAGCATTTTTTATTAACTTTTTTCCAGCACGCTGTGTATGTTCTACTTTAAAATACAACTCTGTAGTTGTGTTTAGACAAAATTTAGCAGAAATCGAACGTTAACGTTCGCTCGCCAGTCGTTTAAAGATCAAAATTCCGATTGGCAGATTTGATATAAACTTTCTTTTGCTTGGCATATTGCGAAATTTTGGTTTTAATCAAGTTTTCCGTTACAAAATTGAGATATTAATTTAAAACAGAGAATTGTTATAATGCTTTTGGGTGTTTGTTAATAGTAGATATTGTGCTTCTCTTGTAAGTGTAAACTCGTTTTAAGAAATTTTGAATATTTTTAGGGGACAAAGATCGCTACTCATTTCCAGCGGAAATGCCCATATTACATGCAGAATTTACCTATTTCTATTATCCAGGAGATTTTATTTTTCCTTGTAAGTATTTCATTGACATACACGCACTTCGCAATTATTCGAATTTCTTATGTTTTTCCAACTCTAAAGTACCCCCGTCCAAGGTATTTGTACACATTAATCCACTGCAATTACATTTTGATCTCTGTTCAATATTATGGCTAAATTCGTTTGCGTTGAACCTTCACGAAAGTCTGTTACGCACCAGTATTGCAGCTGTATCTCCCAGCAATTCCACCACCATTGGTTCACCAACCACCATTGGATCTCATGGTTCTCAGTCGATAACTTTGAAGGGATCATCCAAATTATCCTTGTACAATGAACCTGAAAATGAACCCAGTCTAATGTATATGGATGTTAAAGTCGAAGCCATTATGCCGCGCATTGTCATCGAATCGAGCGTGGATGCCAAGAATCAAAAGGACCGTCCCAAAATTATGCAAATACAAATATCACGCTTTGCTTTAACCAATATACGTGAAATGGGTTCATCTCGTGCAGATTTGGCACAAGCTTTACATTCCTTGCAGGAAGGTTCTTTAGTATTTGGTACTGGGTTTCCTTCGGCCTCCGGCGACATGTGCATAGTTACGGATCGTATTTTATCGCATGTGGCCGCCACAGATGTGGGAGCGACGGTGGATGCAGCTGTTAACACTAATGGTAGTGGTGTTGGTGGCAGTTGTGGTGGTCAGCGTTCCTCGATACCAAAATCCAGCTCTTTGCAATGTATGTCACGTTATGCTATGTGGTCTGAGCCTCGAGATGTTTGGTGCATAAAACTTGATCCCGTTTGGATAGATTTTCTTGGCGCTCGTTCACTGGGTGCCAATAAATCCATACCATTCGTTGATGCTGTGCCCATAACTTTGTGGCTGCATGCTGGTGCTGGCGCAACAGCCTCTTCCGAGTCCCACAGTAATGATGCTAGTCGCAAGGGAAGTGGTGATTCCAACTCCACCAAAACGGGCAGTGCTTCCATCGAAACCAACATTAATCGCTTAGATTTTGCCAATAGTAACATGAAAATGCCGAAAAATCCTTTCCTCGACAGTGAGGAAGACATTCACTTGGATCGTAAATCCCAAACATCTGCGCAGGCTGCAGAACGTACAGCTGATTTGCATGCCATTGCTCATATATCGAATCTAGTAAGTGTTCAAATTGATCACTACCAATTGCTGTTCCTATTGCGGCTGGGCGAAGAATTGCACGAAATGTCTACATTTTTGTCTCTGGATGCCGAAAGAATATTACAAAAGGTATGTCTGATCATTTCAATAGTTTAATGCGTAAGAAGAGGGTGTTTAATGTTTCATTTCTTTATCAGCAACATATAAAAAAATCTTTAATATTCGGTTGTGTTATACCACAAATTGAAGTGACTTTTGTTATGCCTTCTCCTACACCTGGTAAGGAATCAAGTGGTGGTGATGCTGAAAGTGTCTTACCTGATTCAGCTAGTTTGGGTGATGATTTACTTATAAATAGTAAGAGTATTATTTTTTTTTAATTTTCTTCTCCATTTTCCGTTATTTTGTTTCTGTTTTTTCAAACAAAATTAATCTTCTATTCTGTCATTATTTCATGGTTTAGTTTTGATTTTCCTCAAATAACTCACTTTTTTCTTTTTCTGCCAATCTTGATGTTGTTTCCTTTTATTAATGCACCAGTAAGTCCGCTCTCGTAACTACATAAGTTTCATACCATTTGGCATGTTATTTATTATTTATTTACGATTTAAATTTGTTTTTCTTATTTTTGTTATTATATTTCAGATAAAATTACCAGTTTAAAAAGTTTTAGTGAGGGGATATTGCACTTAAATATTTTCTACATTAAGTGCAAAAATAGGTAAAACTAAATTAAACTTAATATGGAAGCTAATACAAATTTTGTTGCAGTGTATTTTTGGAAAAAATTCGTCTTCCAAAAGATACTTTTTATGGCATATAGTTTTTTTTAAATGTTCTCATCGAAAAACATTTTTTAAAGCCTTTTAATATTCTGTTTTTTAAAGGTAATTTCACAGAGTTCTTTTTCCAAAGGTACTTTTTTTTATTGGACTTTAAAAAAAATAGAAATGTACTTTTATAAACTACAACTTTTTAAAAGAATGTTTTTGCTAAAGGGTACTTTTATTAATTTATTTTTATTAAAATATACTTTTTTTAAAGATAATATTTGAAAAGGAGTTTTTTTTTTTCAAAAGGTACTATTTTTTAAAGGCATTTTTTTAAAAAGTACTTTTTTTAAAGGTATTTGTATTAGAAAGGACTGTTTTTGAAAAGACAATTATTTCGTGTCACCCATTTCCTACATACATTTTTTAAAGTTCTGTTGAGAACCACTAAAAGATGTGATTAAAAAAGTACGGATCTTGTGCTTGGCCTAGTAATATTATATTAGGAGTATCAACTCTTCCATAGGAATCCCCAACACTCTGTTTAGAACTTTTTAAGCAGATTAAATTAAATTTATTGTGTTATTATTTTATTAAGCTTTTAATTTTCTGTCATTTTGCTTTTGAGTATTCTTTTGTTGTGGCACTAGGTAGTGTAGTCTCAAAAAATATTAACAAAAATAGTGGTGATCAGGATGGGACCACTATTTCTAGATCACCACATGCTTAAACCTCACATAAACAACGAATCAAACTACTCCTTAAACACCACTAAAATATCCGAATATTGAGTATAAAACAAGAATTCGTATTGTAACAACTGTTTTAGGTACAAATATGACCTGGCCAACACCACCCTTAGAGCAAATAAAAAGCAATACATTTGGCAGCGTGGAAACGCCATCGCCCGTTACGAATGAAGACGCCTACGATAATGGAGTGGGAGGCTATATGTCAAATCCTAATACGCATGGGTAAGAAATATAATAGGAATTTTACTTAGCAAAAGAAACAGGCCTACATGATTCCACTTGGCATAATTTTTTTTTTTTTTTGATTATTTGAGCAAAGTTCTGCTGCTTTGTGGCATGATGAAGTTTTGTGCCTTTTAAAAAATGGTTTGAAAATCATATTTTTCAATCCTTAGATATAATGTTCAAATACAAAGTACATCTACTGTGGCGTCCTCAACAACTAGTCAAACATCGTCCACAAAACCTGATACTGGCGTCTGTACGCAATCCGTAACTTCTTCCATAACAAAAAGTTACAAGTCGACAAGGAATTCAACCAGCGATGCTACGAGTATAACAAAGGAAATCAATTCGGGTAGGTTTTGTTTGCAATTCTATCGTAAATAGATAGAGAACTAAACAACGTCTTCACATTATATAGAGGGTTTTTAGGCAAACCGAATAAAAATTTCCCCTTCCTATAACTTCGTTATACGTTATCTAGTTGTTTGTATTCATTTATTTTAGGCCTTATGTCCATGAAAAAAGGTTTCTCTAGCTTTATGACCTCCATTGACTCAGCGATTACCTCAAGAGCGCCAAATGATGATATCAGTGATACATTTTCCATACAAAGTGATATTAGTTCTGATTCTGAAAATTTCGCCATCGTCATGGGTGACGATAAAACAATGGACTGTATAGATGTAATGTTCCGTTTGAATCCCTTCACCAACGATGGTACCATTAAAACTTCACCGGTTGAAGTGGCCAGCGAAGTTTATGAGGAACCCATTAAAACAAATCTCAGCTCACCATCCGAACCTTCAGAGGCAAGCACGTGGCGAAGAAGAGACTTAGTGTCTATGGTGACATTTAGGTATAAAATTGTTCTTTCTTGATATTGTTCGAAAAACAAGTGTTAAAAGGTTTTTGTTGTTCCTTTTCTTATTTAAGGTTGACCACGGTTGAGGTTATTAGGCAACAAGAGGGCAACAATTCCGCATTACGTGTTCAAGTAGCTGCTGTGCAGTGCGATGAATGCGGTGCCATACCCTGGGATGAACTACAGGTAAGTGAGAAGGCTGTTCGAGCTTCTGTTAAGTTTTTAATTTTTTCTTTTAATATATTTTCATACATACATACATATATTTTTTCTTTAATTTTGTGTTACATACATATGTTTTTTGTTAAATTCCAATTTTCTTTATAAGAAAAAATCGATCTGCATAAGATTTATGTTGAAACATTTTTATGTAAATAAATAAAAAAGAAAACAACTCATTTACTTCAATTTCTCAAAATTTTTATGTCATAAATTTTATGTAAATGTTTTGCTTATAAAAGTGCATGTTTTAATAAACTTTTTTCTTCTTAACTGTTATCTCACTATGTCTTAAATACATGTATGTATTTCTTTCCAACAAGTAAGAAAATAGTTTTAAAATTGTGGCAAAAAAAAAAATAAAACCAAGTCCTCGAAATCATGACTAAATTTGGAAGTGGAAATAAAGAAAGCCACAAGTGTTTTGAACATTTTTCTTGCTCTGTTTTTTGTTTCCAATAAGTTTTGATTTTCCAAAATTTTATTCACTTTGGAAGCTAGAAGAATTGTTTTTTATACAAAATTTATTTATGTACATACATACATACTACATACAGATATAAAAATAAAAATGTATAAGCTGTTAAACAATGTCGGGGACATGTTTTTGCCTAAACAATTTACAAAGGTCATTATTTTGCATTTGAACTTCTTGCTGCCGTTCACCCAGACCGCGCTGGTTATCTTCACAATCGAATACTGATATTCCAACATTTATACAAGCAGAAGGAGGAGAAGAAATGACTCAGCCTTTTTAAAGAAAGCAAGGATTAATATGCATGGAGTTGAATTGAAGTAGAAAAAAATTCACAGTATTCTTATTATAACGTTAAGCGAGCTGGCTTTGAGACCCCCCTTAAACTGTGGCTTATTCAGCTGCGACATAACATAAACTTGTTGATTGTGATCGATCTGTAGTGCTGGCCCATGTCGTTTCTAAAAGAAATATGAATCGACGATGCCACTAGCCGAAAATATACACCACACATTGCCTCCTGTGAAGCACTTCGGATTCTCGATCACACTCGAACGGATGGTGGAAAACAGAAAACATTGCTGCAGATCTTAAGGGTTTCAGTGGTTTTTGTTAAACACGGAATAGTTATGGCGACCGCAAAATGACAGGAGAGTACGTTCCGCGAACGGAACACAGCTATTTTTTTTTTAACAATTTTACCATTTTTTTACATGTTGCTGAAAACTTTGTGCCAATAATTTACAAGTTGAAACTGGTATTTTATATAATATAAATATGATATTCTCCAAAAATATGTCGTTGTGAACACTTCCAGCGCACAAGTAGCCTGGAATACTTGTAACAATCAGCCGTATTAAGTAGCGTACACACGTGAACTCCCTTTAGCGTTGTTTAACAGAACATATATTTGAAATATTTATTTAAGTTCTTATTATGTTTAATTTGTTTTTTCTCTTTCTCTCTTTTTATATAATACCTGTAAAAATTATTCAATTTATTTAAACAAACTCTTACGCAATTGGACCCATCGCAATGTGTGCCTTACAACAAACAATACTAATTATTTTTGTTTTCTTGCGTGTTATACTTTTACATCTTCACCTAAAAACTACAATTTGTAAAATATATACATTTTAACGAAATTGTTTTTTGAACACAACTTCTACTATGTACAATCTCTACAAACAACCAATTCATACTAAATTTTAAACAAATAAAAATCAATATATTGTGGGTCTTTTGAAATTAATTCGAAATCAAACTCGTAACAGAATGCTCATCAAGCCAACAAGGTATTGAAATTTTATGATTCTATTTTATGATTAAAATCAAAAACATTTTACATACTTACTTGTATTATTATTAAGCTATTTTTTATTTTTTGTTTTTAGTTTCATTTGTGGTTTATTCTGATTTTTCTTTTTGCACTGATTCTGATTTCAGTTGCTGGCTTTTCTCAGTTTTTGGTTTTTAACAGTTTCCGAAACACAATCTTATAAAAAACAGAATAGTTTTATTTTGTGGGTAGTTTTAGTATGATTTTTATATATAAATATGATTAGAAAAAACTAAATGTTAGTTGAAAATGTATGTATATATATTGTTTATTTTGTATATAAATATGTATGTAAATTAGAGCGGTTTACGGTGTAATTCACTTATCATATTAAATACGCTATAATATGATTTTAAACTATTACGATTTTAAACGAGTGTAAACGACGTTTTCTTTTATATTGTAAAGATATTGAAGCTGGGCAAAATATGTCTGCTGTTTCACACTTGTGAATAAAAGCAGTTACAACATCTACTTTAGTTTTTAGAGCTGGATATATAGTGTGAACACTGTTAATTAAAAATGTATGCATTTTGTTGCCGTCGAGCTTTCAATTTATCAAGATTTAGCCAGCGAAGAAGAAATAGGGAATTGCGCTTTCATATAGAGAAATATACCATAAAAATACAACTGGGAATGAAAATGCTTATTATGCCCCAAAAGAGACATCACATGATGACTGCAATTACATATACATAAATGTACATTAATTCCCACATTAGCCACGCTGTTTCCCTATTTACCTGATTAACGTTTGTTTCCAAGTGTTAATTCATAACTAGATTATTAAAAAGAGTAGCATAATATCACATGATCCGAACAACTGGTTGGCAGTATCCACGTCCGATAAGCTGCTCACCAAAATCAATTCTTCATAGTGTAGAGTGTAACACCGTTTTATTGAATCCAAACTTAGTGTTGCCGCTGCCACGGCCTTAAACTTGAGGCAGCAACAAGGCAAGATATTGCAGTGCTGTAGAGCCATGTGATGTTCCAACTTATCTTTAAATGGATAAATAGATGCTTGATGCCACCAGCGTATAAACAATACTAAAACGGAAAGCTCATCAGAATTTTTCATCTACTCTAAGTCCTCTGTACTACAAAACATATGATATATATTAGTCGGGCATTTTACCTCTTTAATAATTTGGATTTTGTAAACATTTAAACCAAGTCTTTCTTAGTGGCAGTTTACGGATAACGAACCTGTTCGTTCATTCGTATTGTTCCATTTAAAAGAAGAAAAACGTCTAAAATTTTGTTAAGAACGGCCGCACAGGCGATATCGATATCCGTAAACGGTCACTTTGTGGCTCTTTTTTATGAATGCTTGTTTAATTGCTCTTATTAAATAAATATTGTGTATCGATAACGTCTGCTTTGCTATTTTATATAAATATTTATAATTTAACGCTTTTTTAAATTTCTGAAAAAAAAACTTCTGTTTTAATTTTCAATCGTTAGAGAAGACAAAATTATGTGAAAAAATATATAAATTGATCAAAAACTTTAACTGTGAATATTTGGGTAAGAAATTTGCAAACCTTTTGAGACATTATAATGTTGGCTACATTGACCGGCCATAAACATACATACATACATACATACATACATACATACACACTTGTTTCGATCAACACATACACACCAAAACTCACTGGACTCTAAATATGTATTATATCTATATGTTTGTAGTGTGTTTTAATGCTTTTTTCAAAATTTACGAAATCCTTGAAATTAAAAATTAAATTGCAACTTTTTCAATGCTCTCCAAACGTAACTGTTGTCTTTGTTGGTGTATGTGTTCTTATGAATGGATGGCTGTGTATATGTATGTATGTGTGTATGTGCGTGTGAGTTTTTCATGTAAATTTAAATGATTAATTTGTTAAACATTTCATATCATTTTGTTTTAATTCGATTGTTTTAATTTATAATTTCAGTTTTAGTTCATTGTTTTGATTTGGTTTTTTTTTTGTTGGCTCTGCTTATGGCTTTATATGTGGTAGAGTAAGAAGGAAGTTCAAAATATGTAATTTATTTTTATATTCCTTGGCGTAGTTGACTCGCGCAAAATTCTATTTTGTTTTTTTGTTGTATAATTTTTGTTTTATTTTTTGAATTTTTTGCACAGACGAAATTTGGTGCTCGTTGTAAAGCCTGGAATTTAGCGCCCTATAATCCTGAAGCACCTCCTTGTATACGTTTACGTTTAGAGGAGACCATTAAAATGCCAAAGGATGCTACCAACATTGGTGATAAGAAAGCAATACAAAAGTAAGTGTCTGTTATAGGATACCGTACAGTGGCAGTTATGAGTGACGGACGGTGGTGTTCGACATGTTGGACCAAACTTTAAATATTTTATTAATTTTTTGCTGCTTGAAAAGTGAAAAAATTTCAAGGAACTTCAAGAATTGAATTAAGCAGCAGAAAATTTAAAATTTTATAGTAAATAATTGTGTGAGTTTAAAGAAGTTTTCCGAAATAAAACAAATAACTATGAAAATGATTTAAAGTGACTTAGGAGCGCAGTTGGACTTAAAGTTCGCCGTAGGCATTAAATGCCTATAACACAACGACATCTTAAAAATCGGCTCGTTTTTGAAACAAAAAATCAATTTTTTGTAAATTGACAATCAATGAAAGAAAAAAAGTTCATTAAAAAACTAAATAAATTATATTAATAAAGAAAATATCACTTAAAGTTTTGGCTAATTTAAGCTTTAGTAAACTGTTTGTTCCACAAACCACGATGTTTGAACTCTAAGCATTAGGAATATTTTTATAGGATCTTTAAAGTGAGAGGCATTCGTTTTACTTCAGTGCATCTTTTTTCAGTTGGATCTCTCATCATGCTGAGATACGAGCCAGCGACATTAGCTTGGATTTGTCGATGAGTACTGTTATTGGTTTAGCGGACTTGGCAGAAGACGAAGTGATATCAACGAACATATTGCCCTTGAATGTGAGTAATTTTGCTGTTTTATAGAAAAATTTCAAAAAGAAATTAACTCTAATAAACATTTTGTTGCATTTTAGGTAACTGTGGAAAATGTACGTATAAATTTAATTGAAGACCGACCTCCTGTTAATATTACCTCACCGGGGCCAGTGCCGATTAATTTGGCCATTGGTCGCATGCATCTAAAACGTGATAAAACTGGACTATTGCACCTACAACCTATAGGTGAAATATTATCTTTATTTGTCTTTATTATTTGTAATAGCAAGTCTTTATTGGGCTGTATGAATTACGGGCAATTTGACAGCTGTCAAAATTTAGAAATCTCAAAATTTCGTGGCGACTTCGGAGTCTCTTAGTACCTTAAGTTTGGTTTGTGATTACGAATACCACGTAAATAAACCGGCAAATAAATAACTAAATTGTGTAAATTTTTCCCCTTATTTTTTTTTTTTTTTTGAATTTATGTATTTCTATTTATAATCTTAAAAATTAATCTAAGCAAAAACAGCAATATAATGTTAATATTTTTTTTGATTGCAGAAACTAATATTAATGGTGCTGGAATGACAAATTATCCCCTCACCGCGGATATTTTTAAAGCTTCTATTACAAATCAACGTCAAAAAGAACGTGATCGTGAACTACTTTCGTTGCAATTAATAATGCAACAAATTAAATTGGACAATGACAATTTGCGCAGGCAACTGCAAACTGCTAAGGAAAATTCAGATAGTTATAGGTTGGTTGGCTTTTGTCTGAAATTTGTATTAAAAACTATTTGAAATTCGAAAATTGTAAATTTGTTAATTTTGTCTTTTATCAGGCAAAAATCAAAACAAGAAACTGATGTCTTACGTTCCTATTTGAAAGCTGCTCAAGATGATATTTCAATACTTTTGGAAGAGAAAAAAGCTTTGCTAGATACTATACGCTCTTTACAGGTATATAAATAATTTGTACGCTACGATTCGTTCTAATGTTTAATTACATTGAATTGAACTGATGAATGTTGTTGTAACTTTAATGTTTTCTTTCTTAACACTTGCTGTCTGTCTACACCTTTTGAATATTTTACAATACAACTGATTTTGTTTGATTCGTTGGAACACAACTTTTGCAAATTCATTTTTGTTTGTGCCGTTGGTTCTGTTAAATTGTTCATTTCACATCTGTTTATTTTAACAAAAGTGTAAACTCAATACACACAACACAAATGCAAGGATCAAAGGTTCGATGTTGTTAATGTTGTTAAATGCTTAAAACATATTTTTACACTTACACAGGCATGTTTATTAGTTATTAAGAGATGCGTACATACATACATACATACATACATACATATAACCAAACAGCTTTACATATATTTTGTTAGATACGTATGCAAAAGCGATATTTCAACTGAGGTATAATTTAGAGTTAGAGTTTTCCATATAGAAAATACTATTTGAATCAATCATTTTTGCATGCGCCTGCGCCTGTAAATTTTTAACTTTTTAGAAACAAGTGCCTGTTGCAAAGAACATTTTTCGCAAGAATAAATTTGTCATTTTGCGTAATAAATCCAACCTTTTAAGGCAAACAAATTTCTGACCACGGATTCTGGCAAAGGATGGCAGAATTAGATTCAGATGTTTTATTCCATGCCTCAAGGGCTTTGTTTTATTCAAATTTAAAGATACATAAATTTGTGCGTTTGTTATTTGCCAGAATCCGTTGCCGGAGCCAGTTTGCTTTCGTTCGATTTACAGTGTAATTTTTGCTAATTCTAAAATTTGTGTTTTGTTACGGCAGAATTAGCTATAAAATCCAGAACTCCAGTTTGATCCAAAGTAGTTTAAATTCCAATCATTGCTTTGTTCTAAAGGAAAAACTAAACTGTCCGGGCTATTCTGAAAATCACATCTGATGAAAGTGAATGGAAATCTCAAGCAATGTGTTCCATGTATAAAACTTTGTGATTTTAACATCAACAACTTTACCAAATCACTTTGTTATTTTTTCGACTTTTCTATTATTTTATGTTATTTTATTTAAAAGAATTCTTGAAAATTTGAGAAAATTCCAAGACTTTTGCTGCTGCAAAAATGCTGTTTGATTATATGATTGTTATGGTGATTCCAAAACAACTTGTGCTTGTTCTTTCTGCAATTGAAAATCACAACGAAAGACACCAAAAGGGTGTGTTACACAACGCTACAGCATCACTCGGCTGCATCTTAAAGCACATGTGATTTTAAATCATGTGATTTTCAGACCTGGCCTATATTTCATATTAAAAACCTTTTCTTATGTTTTATTTATTTTTATCTGTTTTGTTTTATTTTCCATTTACACTTATTTTCTTTCAATAAATTTCTTACTCTTTCCCAAACAGTTTTTTAATATAAAAATTCTAAAATTTTCTTTTTTCTCTTTTTTTGTTGTAAATTTAGCTACAAGTGACATCTATGAGTGTGAGCAATAAGAAAAATGAAGGCAATAGCAGGTAGCATAACTGTATGGACTGTATCCAGTGTTGTGGCGAAAATAATAATACATAAAGTCTACATATATTTTCAATAAAAAATATGTAATATTTAGAAACAAACAAAAAATCAAATGTAAAATCAAACAAATCAATACAAAAAAAAACATTCTCTATATATTTACAAAACTAACTTACATCTTTTACGTCAACATTCTGAACTTATATGAACATTTATTTGAAAAATATTTACGCATGCGCTGTCATAATATACATACATATATTTATGGTACAGAAACTAACAGTAACTTATCAAATTTTTACTTATTAATATAATAATTAACTACAATATTTTGTAAAACCATAATATTTTGCAAAATTCGGTGATCTAAAACCGCTTGGTTTGAGAAACAAACAAAAATAATGTTTTTTTTTTATTTAGCTAGAAATAAAATATTTAAATAATTGCAATTGAGAAGTAAAACAAAAAACAAAATAATTATACTTAAAAGAATTTCTTCCCTCAAATCAAGCGCTTTTAGTTCCAGCAATTTTGTTCTACTGTAAACATATTTTAAATAACAAAATTGTTTAAGGTAAAATTAAAAAAAAAACAAATCCCCGCAGTTATTACACAACTAAACTTTGGAACATTTTATTACTTGTTTTGTTCTAGAAAAATAAATATTTATGTTCTTTAAATAAGACTGACACTCGAAAAAAAAGAAACGAAAAACAAAGTTATGATTTTCGCTTCAAAAGTGTTTATTTTTTTGCCTGCAGCTTTCAAAACATGCAAACAGTTATTTCATAAGTTCATGATTGAAAAAAAACAAATTGTTATTTAGAATGTGTCAACGAAAGTTATGGATGACTATTCTGAAATATGCTTCGGATAGTGAAGTTTGCTATTGAGAGCAAAAACGAAATGTCAAGAGCATGAAAATTTAATTTTTTTTATTTCATACATAATGACACGAGAAAGAGGCGTCTTAATAACACATGTTCTTATTATTATAAGCTGGGAGTATAATTGTATATGGGAAAAGCCAAGCAAACAAATCGAACAGTTGAAAATCTATCCAGTGAAATCGCTCATAACGTACACCTCTCACAAGCAGATGCTTCCTGCAACCAGACAAGTTTTGTAAAACCAGCAAGTTCACTAGTTTCTCCATACTGAATTGTATGACAAGTAATAAATTTTAAAAAACTAGAAACACAGCACAGAGTTGTATTTCATTATTAGTTCTTCTTTTCTTCAACTCTGATTCAAATGATGTTGGTGATTCTGCTGTTAAAGCAAATGTACACATTCGGCAAGGAAATTTATTTATTTTTATATGAAAAAGTCGTTTGTTAAGATCGTATCAGAACAGGACACACAACAGCTCGAATTTTGTTTATTTTTTTTTAACCATAAGTTAAATACAGCATTATAAAATAAAAAGTATCTCTCTCATAAGCGGACACCAAAAGTAACCGATCAAAAATATCACGACGGTGGCTGTTCGGTGGTTATGGAAAGTTGCTGTACAAAATTTCCTTTATTAAATTTAACATTTTTATCGAATATAAAACAGAAAATGTTAAAACTTGCAGGCCACATTACGCACATAAAACTTTTTTATTTTTAATATCTTAACATTTCAAAGTCTTAAATTTTTTCATTCTTCATTGTAAAAACTATCGTATGCCGAACGAGTTCCGCTATTGAAGTCGAGGTGTCGCAAACAAAGAACAAAACGGAGTGTGACTGCTGGGACACAAAACCTTCCATCAAAATATAAATAAATATCTTATAAATATAAAATAAATAGCACATATATCAAATATGTATGTATGTATATGTAAAGTTTCTTTATTCTTTACTTTTATGTCTACAAGATGGCAGCACTACGGCAGCTGGCAATCCTTTGCCACTCTTATTCCTGTGGACAATTAACGTCAATACTTATGTATGTTTGTATATTCAAAAACCTTTTTGACCGGCTGAAGCGTTGCCACCTTGTAGACATAAATGCAGTTTAACACCTACGAGTATAATGAACATTTTAGGATATAGTTAGATTTATGCAAAAGGATAATAATACTAAGAATTATTTATATTAAATTTCTTAAAATTGCAAATTTATTTCGAATTATTTCAGCTATTTTAAATATAATGCGTATGCGCAAAGGCATTTAAAGCATGGTTTTTAGTAATGCGCATCGGACTGTTTTGTTAACGCGTTAAACGAATTGTTGAATGATTTTGATTAGGCAGTTTGATGTAATTTATTTTTTGTAACAATTAGGTAACAACTCTGTGTTAGTTAGTCAGTCATGGGTGTGACCACTGGTTTCCGTTATATTGAACTTAGTTCTGTTTGAAGTTTAAAATTTAATTAGTAAGAATAACATTTTCAGTAAGATTTAAGTTTGAAAATAGTCCGTTGATCTGCAATGTGCAAAAGTGTTCACTTGAGCAGCATATAATTGTAAACTTCACAAGTCGCTTTAAAAGCTTTGTGACTGCTTTACTCGCTTCTGATAAATACTTTTGAATACAGATATAGTAGCAAGAAATCAATTAAATGCATTATTCATTCACAATAACACTAAAATGGATCCAAAAGGAACACTTTTAAAGCTTTTCTTCTTTTCGCCAGAAAAAATCACATGATGGAACAGCATAACAAACTTGTAATTAGAGCTGGGCTGCCTTTAGTGTCCCCTAGTTTTCGTTTAACTGCCAAAGATTGATCCGTTAGTTCATTTCGTTTAATAGTTCACTTTGAACTAATAGTACGGCAAACAATTCTTACTGACTGATTGCGATTGTTCTGGACGTTCATTGAAACATTTAGGGACGAAAAGGGAAAGAAAGAATAACAAAAAACGGTCATATGATTTTAAATGAAATATTACTTTTCAATTGCTTCTATAAACCAAAAATGTGTAATTAAAACTAAAAAGAAATTCACAAACAAAGAAAGAAAGCAAATTTGCTGTGAATCAAAATCGAACGATTCTATTGATCACTTCGTTCCCTTTATGTGATCCGTTGAATTAAAACCAATCGTTTAACCGCAACACAGCTCAACTTGTCGTAGTTTATAATAGTTTTGAGGAACTGATATTCATATTGAAAATGTGAAACATGCCGCCATTTAAATTTAAGACCCCGAGACCAATCAAAACATCCAGAAACAAAACAGATGTTGGAATCACTGTTTTCATACATATTTTGACTTTTTTACGGGTTTCCTTAAATCACGACTGACAATTCACTGTGCATTCATTGTTCTCCGAACGTTGTTTTCGGTTTAAACTGTATTCTTAATAACGTCCTAACATGTAAATTGTATAAACCAAAATTGAAGTCATATTTCGAAATAATACATTTTATTACATTATCAAATACATTAAACGAAAAGATTCCTTTAAAATTAAATTAACTAAAATAATTTCTATTTACAAATACGAGAGTATGTACTTACATATATGAAATGGAAAAAAAAAGTATAAATATAAAGAAAAACGCATAAAACTCTTTGGAAACTTATTTACACACACCTACATTTGAAATTTATATATTTAAACAAAGTTTAATCGTTGTTGTTCTATTCAAGATATTAAGAAATCAAAAGTTTTAGGTACAATTTATAAAATTTAAATGTGTATTTATTATAAAAATTTATTATTAAAAAACAAACAAACAAACAAAAAAAAAAAACCGAAAATAAAGCGAAAAAAGACGATATTACAAAAAAAAACAAAAAAAAAAATTAAAAGTAAATAAATAATAAAAAGTTAATTATTTATTTAAGAATAATTTACACAGAATTGTTTAATTTCAGCAATTTGATTTGCAAATATCAAATTTTCAACTTCTAATTTAATCTCGGCTTAAGGCCAACTGTATCAATGGCACCACTTTTATGGAGGACAGATCCGCCAGTATCGCTTCAATACTGTCCAGAGAATTTACCTGCATAATGCTTTCTTTGCGAAACGATAGAATAATTATTGCAAATAGAGATAAAACCTCCAGGCTGTCAAAGCCCAAAATCTGAAAGATAAAGGATGTGGTTGTGAAATATTATTTTCAATGTTTTCAAAATATAGGAAATTTGATGGCAATTGTATATTTAAGTGGCAGCCCCGCCATTTAAAATGCTTAACTGGGACCTGGAAGTGGAGCCACCGGTTTACAAAATTTAAAAATTAAAATTTCGAAGGTACTGCGGGCAAGAGCAAGAGCTCCCAGTAGTGAAGTTGAAGAGGCCAATAATGTAGACACCCGGTAGTGTCTACCAGTGGTCGGCTACTGCATAAAAACGTTACGGGTTTCAATCTGAGGTGTATTTTTACTGTCGTTGGAGTTTTTGGTGTGGTTCAAAAAACTTATCATAACAAGTGATGACAACGCCAATTTTTAGAAATTGGGCCACCAGTAGTGTGGCCTTAACTTCAACGTTCGACATTCTCGACAGTCTAATGGCGCTCTTATTACTTTTAAGGGAGATGATGTGCATTGTATGTATGTAACGGGCAACATTTTATCAACTTACCAAGTCCCACAGTATCAGCAGTTGATCGGGAGGCAGATGACCACTAAACGCTCGCATTAGCCATTTAAATACCACACGAATGCTTAAAGAGAACATCATTCCATTTAAATGCATATTCAAAATATTGTAAATTTTTTATTGTAGATCTTACGGCTGAATCTGTAGCTCCCGCAAGTGTGACCACAATTGCGGCTCGTGGGTTTGTAAAAGTTTTTCAAACAGCAAACAAATGCTGACAATGCCCTGCAAATATACCACACACCTGGTAGAAAGAATACACGAATGTACTTATTGGCTTGCCAGCACTTACCTGGGCATGTGTATTGATTGTGGTTAGACGATGACAGTATCTTATGTAAAAGGCACGAAAAGTAAAATAAAGATTAATGGGCGAATCGAATAAATAACAGAAAGGAGCCGCTGTACAGAAAGAAAGAGTTTATTTTGCAGTCAATTAGCCGGGCAATTGTCACTTTCTTACCAAACATACAAATACCATGAAATGGCACCACACCCGAGGGAGGGGCCTCATAAGGCTTGCCTTTGACAGGATATTGTTCGAATTGTATCATTTCGGCTATTTCGGTGTCGCGTGAAAAACACAACATAATTTGATATAAAACATCTTCAAATACGAAATACTGATCGTCATTCGAGGCGGTTAATTGTATATCTTTGAAAATGAGTTTGTCCACAATGTGATCGCTGGTCAAAACCATACTCTTCAATTTGTTCCAATGATCAATGTGCTAAAGTTTGATATACTGATTATCATGTTGCTTTCTTTCTATAAATTGTGATGTCTTACATAGTCTTTAATATGACTATCCAAAACATAAGTCCAAAGAGATCCTCGGAAAGGAGCCGGAGTGTTACCTTTTCTTAGCAAATGTTGGCAGAGAACGGCATGTTTTGACTCTAGAACACGTTGGCATTGCAAATTTATATCAGCAGCTGCCGCATAAGTTTCGTGGCGCAAGAGATCATTGTAATGGTTGCGCTAAAAGAAAATAATTATTTATTCAATAGAATTTATTATCATGCGTTTGACAATGTTTTATCCATCAGTTTTTTTCATTTCGATTTGAAATAATTGTTTTCCACGTGATTTGAAACCGTTCAGCTGAATCACTAACGATTTTAATTTACACATAAAAGAATTAAATTCCAAAGTTTGTACTTTGATGTCGTTGCCCAACTACAAGCTGTAACACACAAAATCCTGCCTACGCCTTTAAGTGGTGTAATTTACAGAACAGGTGACACTAATACATGTGATTTTAAAATCACAACTCACGTGAGGTCAAACGAAACACATCATTTAAGAGAGCCCTAATTGCAATCAATTTTTATAATACTTACCAGCTCGCATAAATTCTTTACCGGCAAGGATATATGAGAGAACTCCCATTTCGGCACCTGCCTAATAATAGAATGCAAATAGAGAGAGAGAGAGAGAGAGAGAAAGTAAGAAACAAAAAATAGAAAACTCTTTAACATTTGCAAGACTGTAACAGTAATTACACCAACTCAGCATTTTCGTTGGCTTTAGTGGGTCCCTTCAACGACAGTAAAACATCTAAAATGTCTTTGGGCGCATAAACCGGTCTGTAGTTGGCTAAATCTGTCCGAAAAACTTTTGTTTTAAGAAAGAACTCTTAAGGTAATTATTTTTAGTCTGATAACTTACCAATAGAGTAATTACTCAATTCATCCCATTTGTTTAAAAATTCTTCACGATCTGCGGAAATGCGTGGCTGGCCTTGGGACGCCATCTTTAATTCCGAACACATGGCATTTAAACTTTTACGAACTCGTCGATCCCACTGTACGCCAGCACGCCTTAAATAGCCCAAAGGATCATTCTTAACAAAAAGAGAGAATTTAATAAATTTATTTATCAATACTTTGTTTTTAATTCAATTAACATCGAACAACAGTGTCTTGCTGCACCTTGTAAAATACAATATAAACACAAATTATTGTGAAAGTGAAAATATTTTCGCCTAAAAATTATTTAAAAAAATAAATTAAAATTTCACAAATTTTCATTAATATATTTTCTTTCTTTTTTTATATCGAAAAACGATTCCTTTGTTGCTGAACAAAACCACGAATGGAGCAAATTTTGCGGCAAAGTTTCTGATGGCGCGAAAATCAAATTGAGAAGGCTGTAGCAGGTGAGTGAGTATCAGCTATCGAAAGCGAATCGATGTTCGAAAGCTATAAAATAAATACTGCATAGAAAATGAGGAATATTTTAAACAGCAGACAGAATTGACACTACGACTGAAATCGTATAGGGCAGCTAGATAGACAGTGCTATGGACCAACATCACTGTCACAATATATTGGAAGGCTTCTGCTGATAATCACTTTGATAATCGCTTTTTATCAACAGACCACACTGCGCATTCGGTAAAAAACTAGTTATTTTATTATACAGCGCAATCAGCTGATTTGAGTCCCATCGATCACTGTTGGGATATTGTTAAAAGAAAAGTTGCTGGAAATGCCATCAAAGTTGTTTTGTAAATGTCTGGGATAGAAATATCTCCAGATGAAACCAAAAACTTTATGCCATCAGACTGTTCATGAAGCGAATCGACAGCGCACAAGATTCACCGCTTTGACTCTGTCTCAGACTAAAGCGAGTTACTTGAAGTTTCAAATGTTACGGGATGTACAAATAACACAAAACTTACCAAATTTGGCTGAGACTCCTTCTCCTCTAGTTTCAATTTACTGCGTATTAAATGAAACAAAATATTGCGTATTTCAGTTTCGATGCCGGTATTTTTTATGGCCTCTTCCAAAGTGTTGGTCATGTCATTGCGGTCCACATTGGGGCTGCACACCAATTTCTACAAATTTTGAAAATAAAATGTAAAATCTGTGCTCCCCATAATTAGATGCCGGTTCACACTCCTCAACTTGTGTTGCTCAAGTGATTTTCTTTGCGGGATATGAAATTTCATTTATACTCTTTACTTTTTCTTCGTACCTGAACATTTTGATAAAGCGGTTCGTAAGTTTTCAGGGTCTTCATTGTATTTATCAATTTGGCAGACGTGTGATGAATGCTGGCATCTTGTAGTCCCTCCATATTTGGTTTAAAATTAAAATATTTTCGTTTTCAACCGGAATTCGCAGCACAATTTGAACAAATTATTTTCGAAAAATTTCATTCATTGATTAAACAATTTGTTGCTGTCTAAAACATGCAAACAATTAAAGACAGTGGGGCCACCAACGCTTCAAAATTTGTGCCATACAATAATTGTTGTTACCAAAGCAACAATATTTTTTTTTGTTTTAGAAAAACTTGTTTCACATAAAAACGGTGGCCGCCTTTCGGCGATCAAATTAAATGTTGTTTTATGTGGAGCTGTAACTGATTTTTTTGTAACTGCAGCAGTTTATCGAATTATGAAAATGTAACGAAAAGTTATCAGCTGTTGCGGTGATGTGCCTTGTAAAATTAGTTCGCCCAGGTTTCCTACATGACGGTGAATACCAACGAATTGATATTCATAAACTCCTTTCTTTTTGAAGTCGATTATGCGATAATCGCGCAACATGTACAAGTAGTTCACTTTGTGTTGAACGAAGTTGGTCGCAACAGAGTCAGTTTTGTGATCTGCGACTAAAGATGGATACAATATCTGACTGGGGATGGTCGTCTTTCTTGCAACTTAACGATTTCCAGTAGCTGAAAGAAATGTTGTTATAACGACAAACTTTCATGCACATGTCCACCCGCGCACAATTATTGTTCCTTTAGAGCATTTAAAAATAAACAGACCCTTTAAAATATGTTCAATGCAAACAATTCAATTTAATTGTTAAGATTTATAGTATTTCAAGTTTATTGAAATACATATTTGAATTTTTTTTGCCTGTAATAAATCTTTTAATTTGTCAAGTGTTTATGAGATGTTTAATTTTGAAAATAAATGAACGATAATATTGTACAATATTCAGAATTTTATAAAATAAATATTGGCGCTTAAACAACAGAAAAGAATTTTTTTTTGAGGAAATGAATAATTTGATTTATTACTGAATGCAATGAAAATTGAACTGAATTATCGTCCATTAAATAAATAATGTGTGTACGAAAACAATAATTTATTTTTCAGCAATTAAATTAACCCATTCAAGGTCGCAACAAGTGTCAATCAAATGTTTTAATAAAAAAAAAGTAAATACTTGTGTGTGAAAATCTATTTAGTAAATTTAAATATCGATTATCGCTCACACTCATTCTTGTCACCAACAATTTTTTTTTTACGAAAAAACACAAAATGTGTGAAAGCAACGAACGCATTTATAGATTCGAAAATCACTTCCAAAATGTGTATGTGTGTGTGTCTGTTTATCTTGTGTATTTCAAAATCCATTAACTTGAAGAAAATTTGTTCAAGAAATTCTATCTGTAAAAAATAAAAAAATAAAAATATCACAATTAATTATATTTCACTTAATTTAGTTTTCAACGAAAATACATTTCAAAATCATTCATTTAAATGCCCGGCTGGTGAAAAATAAAAACTAGAGAAAAAGAAATATAAATATTTAAGCCATAAAATACTATAAATTTATAAACAATTGTGTCTGCGTCGTCGTGATAAATATTAATTATGATATTTTATAATATTTTCGTTTACATCATTTAACCAGTTTCGTTTTATTTTTACTTTTCTTTTGATAATGGGAAATGTTGTATGAAATTGGCTACACAAACCAACAAAAATTTTTCTAAATTTATACATAAATATATTTTTTTGCTCGGATATTGTAAAAGGCGAAAATATCTTCGAGGTCTTACTGATACCTCGACCTGGGTGTTTTTTCATTATTGAGAAAACAAATTGTTTATATGACTTTTTTGATGAATATTTTCCAGGATTTTAATATGATTTTAATATCTGGCTGCTATTAGAGTTCGATGAAAGTTTCGAAAAACCTAAAATATCAATAACAAATAACAAAGTTCGCTAAATCAGTTAATAAATTATTTGGTTATGAACCCATACGTGGGGATTCAAACAGCAATTTCGCCAAAAAAAAAGTTGCAGAATGAAAGTAGGCAACTTTTCGATACAGAAAATATATTAGACAAGATTATTTATTTTTTTCAATTCAATTAACTTTCAAACACACAAACCGATGACTCAAATACAATTTTTATCATTTTCTTAATCAGCAAAAATATTTATTTTTGCTTTTAATCAATATTTTTTGAAACAAAATATCTAATTTTCAGACAATTTTTTTTCTATTGGACAATAATTTTATCTGTAAAGTAGTAATTCGAAAATATTTCCAGATGCAAAATTTCAAAAATCATTCAAATTTAATTACTTGATTTAAAAAATTTGTTTAACAACTAATAAATAAATTAAAATGTTTTAAAAAATCTACCATAAATAAGCAGAGCCCGACAGAACGATAATTATTTTAACAGGTTAATGAGTGAAAACTTCTCAAAACAAATAATTAATATGCAAAATCATTAAGGAATTATTGTTAAGAGTGGAGTTTTAGCAAAATGCCAGGTCTGAGGTCTGGTTCGGTAATTGAAACATTGACTTCGCTGGCCTCTTTATTTAACAGTGCACCACAAAAATAATCCAAAAGCATTAAATCACATGATCGTGGTGGCGCCTAATTAGTAGATGAATTACGTGATAAGTTCGTTGGCTGTGCGGCGTGTGTCTCGTAAATGTGAAATCTTATGGCTGTGATGAACCTACATACATACATACATACTTACATACATACTTACATACATACATTCATACATACATATATGTATATCATCATTAACATATCATGTGGTTTTTGTGGAGAATGCCGAGCAATTGCCAAATGTGGCAAATTTCCAACACGGCTCGCGGTTGCCATGTTTTGTCTGGCATGACCTGATGGAACACGTGTTTCTTTTGGCACACTGTGTAGCGAACCAGACGAGTCAACGTAATCGACTAAAATGTTAAGTAGCGGTCTTTGTCCGGCAATATCATGAATTTAATGCATGTTTGTCTTCCTAATCGGTTTCTTGTCATCTTGTTTATGTACGACTAAAGTTTTTGTTTAATACTCCGTTATTAATTTACTCGTCAGGGCTGCAAAACTTGGTGCAATTGTACTATTATTTTAGTGCTTTTTGAAACACAAAAATACAATAGCAGCTCTAGGACTAAGACTATGGGAAAATGTTTCTTCTTTTACTTCATCATACAAATGCACGCATTTTAAAGAATTCTATTTTCTAAATTGAAATAACGTTGAAAAATTAAAAAAAAAAAAGATGAGAGCCGTACGACTGTCAAATTTTCATCCGTATTTTCTCTCTATGTCGTATGGTTTCATTAAATAATAAGTTTGGACGGTACCATCAGTGGAGTTATGATTAGGAAAGTTAAAAAATATAAAATTAAGTTTGTTAAAAAAGAAAAACAGAAAAGGTTTTGGTGTTGGAAGTGGGTTACTTCGTGTAATAAAAGAATATATTATTTGAATTTGGTGTTTTCAAAAGTTTCAACTCTGATCGCACGTAATCCATCATTTTATGCGAAATTTGCATAAAAGTTTGCCAATCGCACAGACGTGTCCACAAAAAAATCTGTCACACAGGTGGTTTTTTAGATCAGACACACATTGACACACCGCACGACTAAATAGATATAGATAAATAGTGAAACACGTCCTTAAGCAATAGCTTCCGTTCGTAATCTCTTTTTTTTTGCAAAATTTAAGGGAAGTAATTAATAGAAGGCTAAATGCATGTTATTATTTTCATTGCACGGTATATACTTGTATATTGGCGACAGGTTGTTCATAGCCAGGATAACCAGGCTCTGGGTGAATACCCACTATATGTATGTATGTATGCAGCTGCTTACGACACTCTTGAAGGAAAGTTGACCTCTAAATTTAATTTATAATAAAAAAAAACAATTTTAACTGGTGTTTTTGCTATACTCGCCACTTTTTGTAGCACATATACAACATATGTATGTATGTATGTAAACAATTCCCTTAAAAGGAATTTATGAAAATAATAATTTAAGAAATTTAGTTTCCATTTTCCAAATTCAATGACCTGCTGCAAGCCAGTTTGCAGCAGCCGCCAGTTTGGCCAAATACTTAAGCACCACAATGCAGGAAAGAAAATACAAGTTCACTGTCCAAAATTAATTATGGAACACATTTTGAAATAAATTTCTATGTATGTATGTACATATTTACATACTACATACATTCGTGCGTGCATAAATTCATACATATGTATGTATGTATGTATCTGAGTGTATTCTTAAAATTATTGCAGACAACAAAATACATCTTTAAATATTTAAATGCCATAAATTAAATACGTACCGCAACAACATGAAAAGCACAGACAGACTTCTTTCAATTTAATTTATCATTCTTTTATTGTTGTTTTTTTTTTTTTTTTTGTTGCTCTAAAATAAACAAAAAAGTTTTTACAGTTTATTTTTGGTAAAAATGCCGAAAAAATTGTTTTTTTCTGTTGTTTCATAATTTATATCCATCATTTTAAATTTCAACAAAAATGTTGCAATTTTTTTTTTTTTTTTTTTTTTGGTTTTGCCTTCAATTTGCTTGTTTGTCTTGGACTTGAAGCATAATTAACATTGCAAATCTCTCTCTCTCTGTGTTGCTCGTTCTTTGTGTCAACTATTCGTCCAAAGGTGGTCGTTTTGTTGGATAATTTCGGTGGCGAAAGCAAATACATGTTTATTTATGTATGTGAATACTGGCGAGACGAATAAACATCCATCCATTAAATTAAATCATGGCCCAGCGGTGAAGATGTTCTACTCAAATTGTCGTTTGAAGGAATTATTGTCATATAATGAACAAAAATTTGCGAAACTTTTCTCACACACAAAATGGGGGGAGGTGTGGAATTTGTTGGCAGCTCGTTCCAGCAGCATCCATTGCTTTTTCTTTCTTTTCTCCGGAACAGGCTCGTGCAAGAATTTTCATCCTTTGGAGCCGATGTGCTGTTCTTAACGAGCCAGCAATTTGTGGATCTGAAATGAAAATAAAAAAGTTGGTACCTCTATTATAGCCGAACAAAAATACCGTAATGGTAGGTGTCCACCACTTCAATCTATGACCCACACGCGTGGGACTCAAGACAACCCAACGTTGATCCGAGGACGCTAGAATCACCAAGCGTAGACTACTAATCCGCTACCTACCAAAGCCGCTCCCTACGTTTTTGGGCTTAAACTTCAGCCAAGATAGACATCTCAACCTGACTCCAGACAGGCCAGATGCACGTTGGTCCCGGTTCCGCCAATTAAGCTTTGTTAAAGTTTTCCGCAGAACCTGCTTAAGCGGAATGATATATGAACTCTATAGAGTTTTGGTTGCCGCAAAACGGAGTGCCACACTTTGATATGGGCCAAGGCAAAACCTGCCTGCAAGAGCTCATGCCAACTTTAACGTTCGAGATCGTGAACCAATCAGTTGGTAATTAAAGGATTAAAGGAAATTTGCAAACCGTAATAAACATGAATCACTTCTTTAACTTCACGAGCTGCTGGGCGCCTACAAAATAAAAATTAATTTATTCATTCTTACGGTAATTGGAAAAATGAATGACGTTGATGTGTTTTCCTTAAGTGTGAATGTAGGTTTTGTTTAGTTCAGTTTTTCTTTCGCGTTAAAGCACCTCACGACCCAAAAAAAAAACTTATCATGCAGCTATTTATTTTTTTCCATCGTCTATACAGTTTGGCCGAAGGTAGTTGTGGAAATTTTGGTTTAGAAAACTTGAAATGTATTAAATTTTATATGAGTTTTTCGGAAATATGTATTTGAATGAAGTGAATATAGAAAAATGTTATGGTAATTCTTTGCTTTGCGGCAAGAGCTTTCCTTAACTTTAACTTAATTCCCCCCTGGAAAAAGGTGGAAGTCGAAACTACTCGTCTGATGATTTCTTACGAAGAGCAGGAATTTGTTGCAAGATAGTTGCACCTCGGGAATGCTGGGCCACGCACTACATCTCTATCATCCCGAATTACTAATGCCACGTCCTGAAACTTTAGATTTCAGTCACAACTAGATGATTTCAGCCCAGAGTTGGCACCTCATGCAAATTACCAGTATTCCGCTTTCAAGGTATCTCAAGGCCCTACTAGTGCCCTCTCTAACAATTACTAGTAACTTTTGATGGAGGTTTCAGAAAAACCTAAACAGCCGAAGTTAGACGGGAACTTTTTAGAGTTTTGGTGGTCACGTCTAGTCTCACACAAGGTAAATCCGGTTTCCCGGCCGAATATACGAGCATTAATAATATTTCTTGTTTTACACACTATTTTTAATAATACGATTATGATTTAATCTTCTCAAAGAAAAGAAGAGAGAAAATAGCCCCTAATTTGCACAGCGCTGACGTAAAATTCCACGCAAATCAAACAAAATTATTTAAGCGGATCACTCGCTACAACTTCCTTCGACTACAGTTCAAAACACCCATTCACAGTATGAGTTTGTATTTGTGTATACGTATGTATGTATGTGTGTTTGTATGTTTGTAGTCCTGTAATGATATTTTTCTTTCGGAATTGTGGTCTCGCCTGCGCCAATATTAAGCGAAATGATCATCATCATTTACGAGTACGTATTAATTTTTGTTTGATATCTAAATTGTTGTTGTTGTTGTTTCATTTGATCTTTGATGATGTTGATGCGGTGATGAAGAACAGTTAGAAATATTTTCAATTACCCAAAAACGAAAAAAATCTACATACATACATGTATATGTATATTTTTGGGAAAAAAAGAAATTCCAATGTGATCACTTCTAACAAAAACAAAAACAAAAACAACACGAAAAAAACTGAACTGTGTTGTGCGAGTGAGTGTGTGCTAATATTTGAAACAATTCATGATGTTGAATAATGGAAAATGTTTAGCTGGCACATACGAGGGGCGGTAGTTGGGGTTTGCGCTGCGTGTAAACTTATGATCATGACGCCGCCGGTGAGATTCGGAAGAAATGAATGTGTGTTTCTCCTTCCTCCGGAGAGGTCGGTAGGTAAATTGCAATCAGCAAGAAATTCCACTACTTGAAACGAAGCACAATTACCAAAATAAAAAAACCAACAACAACAACAACAACAATAACCACAACTACAAAAACTGTAATTTTATAAATATTGAAATTTTTGAAAATTGTGTGTTTTAGTTTATTAATGAAACTCAAAGGCAAAGGAAGTGGCATATCAAAAACAAAAAAGAAATCGGTGACGAACAGCAATAAAGTATCATTGAGATCATCCAGTTGAAATTTTGGAAATAAAAATTCTTTAAGAAAAATGGTAAAATAAAACTGTGTAAATAAATTTCAAAATTAATTGCCAAATACCCCCCCACCAAAATGTTATGTATGGATGTGTTTATGTATGTAAATATTTCAAAGGAAACGTATTTTTGTTGTTGTTGTTGTGTTGGCAGGAAGATGACGAGAAAATGGATATTATGCGCAAAGCGTTTCAAATGTTTGATACCCAGAAAACCGGCTTCATTGAATGTTTGCGACTGAAGACCATCCTGAACAGCATGGGCCAAATGTTCGAGGAGAGCGAACTGCAGGAGCTAATTGATGAAAATGATCCGGAGGAAACGGGCAAAGTGAATTTTGATGGCTTTTGTAATATAGCAGCGCACTTTCTGGAGGAAGAAGACGCTGAGGCCATACAAAAGGAACTGAAGGAAGCCTTTCGCCTGTATGATCGCGAGGGCAACGGTTATATAACAACGTCTACGCTGAAAGAAATTTTAGCTGCTTTAGATGATAAACTGTCGTCCAGTGATTTGGACGGCATTATAGCGGAAATTGATACGGACGGTTCCGGCACGGTGGATTTTGATGGTAATATTTGTCCTTCTCCATTTAATATTTGTGGCAAAATGCTTTAAATTGTTGTATTAAAATCGTTTTTGTTTTTAGAATTCATGGAAATGATGACTGGCGATTAAACTGTATTAAACATGTTGTATAAGAAAAGAATGTTAACGAGTAAAATGTCCTTTTTAAAATACTATCTTCTAAACAAGTTTCGTATTTGTTATTTTAGGCAATTATGTTCTTATTTGTTTACAAATAAATTATTTTTTAAATAAACAATTACTTAATTTTTCGGTTTTTTTTCCAGTTTGTAACAATAACAATTATAAAAATTCTTTACCATTTCAATCTGTTTTTTCAAGATCTTAGGGGGGGGGGGGGGGGGAATTCATTCAAAACGGCCAAGTGTTTGTTAATTTTCAATAAAAGTTTTTCAGAGATTTCAATTTTTTTTTTAATTTAAATAAAATACGACATGTGAGTGATGTGTTGGATTTTTTCTATTCCTTTGAAAAATCTGTCGATTGTGGATTATAATATCGTGCAAATACAGGCCGCGGCTTGATGTTGTTCTTGGCAGCCGTTTGTTTTGTGAACTATTCCTTTTTAGTGCGTGACTTAAAGCAACCCTAGAAGAAATATTATGCGACGGCGGTCGAAATGCTAGATTTTAGATCAACTTTCCATGAGCAATAATATCGCTCATGCAGCACGTCGGGCGCGTAGCCTTCTTCTATTGAAGCCAAAAGGTATTTCTTTAAAACCGATCTATAGTACTCACTCACGGTTCACGGCAAATGTCTCAGAGAAGTTTCGAATTTTTCGGAACGTGAATCGATGTCGTTGATAGTTTTGTCTGTTGACTTATCCGTTCCTATAGAAATTGGTCTTGTAGTTAAAGACTCATTTTTGATAAAAATTATAATCGCAGCCAGTTCGCAAATACTGCAGAGCCCTTCTGCCAATATATCTACATACATACATACATACATATGTGCGTCGTTGCCTGTTCCGGCTTCCGTTGAGTTTTAAACGTGAGCAGGCCTCCGGTCACAACACAAGTTCATTGACGGGACAGAACATTCATTTTGTTTAAACAATTTTCAGTCTAATTATGAGTATCAGTTCTGCGGGAATTAAAACCTACTGACATCAGCGTTGCCAACTATTAAACTTTTTTCCCAACAGATTTTATAATGGGAAGAATTTCTTCTAGAGAAAATTTATTTTCGCGGGATATAAATTCCTTGTGGATATTCATAATTGGCTTATTTATCATTATTTGCACGTGTTGTTGAGCCTTGTATCTGTCCATAGTGGATTGCCCAAAACTGTCTGCATAAATGGCAGGCCTCTTTACATGCAATAAAGCGGCTCATCTAACGAGACTAAAGAAAAGTAATTTTTGTTACGACTGACACATCAGCGATTGCTTTGACCATCTCAATACCAATTTATTTTATCCATGTTTTAGAAAATGCTTCTGAAATCATGAAACAATTCAGTTGTTATTCAAGGATTTTATTCGTTGCAATCGTTACACATCAAAGATTATTTTGGCTATTTTCTTCCCATAATTATTTATTAACAATATTTTTTCTTTCTATTTAACTAAATTTACATATTATCTTAAGATTAATATTTGGTTCTTCATTTCTGAAAAAACAGAAAACGAAAACTTACAACTACATACGAGCGAGCACACACTTATTAAATAAAAATTAAAGAAAAGAAAAAAGATTTTCATATTAAACAGATCCGTTGGGCAATTGCAGTTCTTGTTCCGGTGGAGTTTGCGGCTTAATCTATTGACAGGAAAATTTTTCATAAAATAAATTAAATTTTGCTAAATTTTTGTTTCGCTAAATACTCGTATAACCCAAAACATGCTTTTGCTTAAAAAATATAGTGAGACTGCTTCAAATACTTATATTTCCATTAGATCCCTGTAATAAACATTCTTTAAAAAAATACTTAAAAATACCGGCTGTTCCCTTCTGAAGTACAATAGTTTTTGCAATTTTCACACATAAAAATTCAAAGTGTAGTTCAAGCACTTATTCTACTGTAGTTAGTTTTATTGCCGAACTTTTTGCTTTTGTTATATAATACTACTAGAGCCTTTCTTAAAGCTAGACTTAGACTTAAAAATACAGTCGTCGATTAAAATGAACCTTTATGGAATGGCTGGTTATATGAAGGTTTGCGACATGATCGATGCCAAAAACAAAACAAAGGATTTTCAAGGATATTTTTGCTCAGCATTTAGGCAATTTAAAACATTTCAATAGAAATAAATATTTACAAGTTTGAGGTTGTCATGCAATGACTTCATATTTGCAATTGATTTCGGTGGGAAATACGAATTAAATGACATCCAAACAAACAGAAAGTAGCTTTTAAAAATGCATATATGTATGTATGTATGTATGTATCGATACCTTTACATAGGAAGGCCCTAAGCAACGCCTTCGCCTAACTTTGCAGAAGAGATTAAAAACTTAATAAAAATTAGAGTAGAATTAGATCGCTAAACTTTTTTCAACTGCTTATAATTTTGTTATTTTTAGTCGGATCACGTCAATTTTTTTTTTACCAAAGATGTGTTAAAAGATCTATCTTCCTAAATTTAAGAAAAAAAACTTGATTTGAAAAAAAAAAACGATTTAAGACCTTTCTATATTAAGGTAGCGGTATGTAGTTTATAAAAAAGTATATTTTAAAAAGTGCCTTCTAAAGGAACTATTTCGCTTTTTGAAGTCCTGCGAAAAGTGTAATTTTATTTAAACACACAATATCTTTTATGTAAAATTGTTAAAGATATTGACTGTAAATTTTATTTAAAATTAAAAAATGTGTTATAGGAGAACAAAAACTAATTGGCGATTATTTGCACTAAAATATGAACATGAGATGGAGACTAGCAAATATGTACAAATTGTACATAAATATAGAACATAAAAATGAGTTTTGAGAACAACGATTTCGCCATTTCGTTGTTAAGACTTAAGGCTAAGAAACCTTAATGACAGCAACTTATTGTAATATCATGAATATTCTAAAGGTATAATATTGGAGGGCCTTGTTTGTCAACTTTACCTGGGCACGAGTTCGTATTATTCCAAACGAATAGTTTTTTGTTTGCCCCTTTTTTTTTGTCCAAGACAATTCTTTTGCAAGCAAGTTGTGACCATAAGTTTGTAGATATGTACATGTATGTATGTATGTATGTACTTAGGTGTGTACATGTCCTCCACGTACTCTGAAATACTGACTGAATTTGTTCCAGTAAATACGCCCTATATTATTAAAACTTATAAAACTAACATGGGACAAACACGCACAGCTCATTGCAATGGAGGTTAGTAAAGAATCCGTTTAGTAAATAAATCATGCTTTTTTAGCCCAGGATTTTTGTTAATTTTTGTGTCTGAGATCTCTTACTTTAAAGCAGCGTATTTTGAAATGTGTGCACATTTCACGAACCTGAAAAGGGAAACAAATCGGTAGTTATATGGTCTCTGTGCAGCAAATAAAACAAAGATTAGAAAACTCACCACACCCTGGCCATAGTGCAAATGAGCTATTGTCACAAATATCGTGAGGGCCTGCATAATCCATACTTCAGTATCGGCTCCTATTTCAAAGCCCAGCAGTGGTTCATACCAGGGAAAACAACTGACCGCCACTGTTGCCACCAGCGGCCACATTAAAATATTGAAACTATCGCAGCGGCTGTCCGACATTTGGGACACAATTAGCCGGCACTATTGAACATGGCAAGAGAAGAGAGTGTAAAACATGTTTGTATCAACGTATTAGCAAATATATTCAAATTGTAGGACTTACCGCAATATTCGAGAATAAAGTGCCAAAAAGTATAAACATTATGCGGGGTTCGAGGTCCAAAATATTATTACGCGAATATAACACCCAAATGGTGGTGATTACAAACAGCCAAATAAAAGCGAACATGGGCCGAACAGCGTCGCGTAGGGGCCGCATTTTGCCTGTTTTATTTTTATAGGATCTATAATAGAAAAAAGAATTTGAGATTGTTTTTAAATGTTTTAATGTGCACCCTGTTTTTAAAAGCAATAGTTTTCTATTTTAGTTCTTGAAAAATCGTTTCAAAACAAGTCTTCTAAATACTTTCTGCAAGAAAGTGGTTTGTTTCCTTTTAAAATAATACCTTAAAAAGTCAACATTTTCAAAGCCTTTTTTCAACACTTCTTTATTAAAAGTGCTTTTGTTTTTAACAAAAAGTCCTCTAAAGATAAAAATGACTTTTAAAAAGATATTTTTTAAGAAATGCATTCTGGTTTTCACTTACAAATAAATATTTTTAATTATAACAGGATGACTGGTCAAAGCGCTGGAGCCGATCAGGGTTATTTCGAACAAATTGGCCATGGATAGATTCCAATAAGTGTGATATTTCCAAATGCCGGGACCGAAAATCGTTGTTAGAAATAGGGTTATGCTGACACCCTGCAAGAGAAGAGCAATTTTAATTTCTACCATTCATTAAACAAATTCTTTTTCCCGGTATTACATACCCACATTGTAAAATCATAACCCCAGGGTAAAAACATGACACCCGTGTTGTACTTTTCCACGTGCGTCAAATAAAAATTCAAGAAAACATTCCATATCACAAAAAACATACGAATGGGCGGCAGGTCCTCAGAACCAAATAAAGAAAACATATAAATGGGTATCAAGACGGCCGAATACGAATCTAAGCCGTGATCGAAAAGTTCGCCCAATGGTCCACTTGTACCGGTGCGCCGGGCCTGTTTGCCATCCATGCCATCTATTTAAGTATAACAAAAAAAGAGGGTTTTTGTAAAAACCATATATTTTAAAAGTTCTTAATAGTTTCTTTTATTTTACCTAAATTGTAATACAATAATATATTTAAGGCTTCTATGGTCCAAACCCAACTCGGTACAGGATTGACTTTTTGGTTTGCCGCATCGAAATTCCAGTCATAATATGACAACAGTATAAAGTTTATCACAGTCATTAGGAAGCCAACAAATGTAAGTATATTGGGCGCCAACCAAGGCGGTAGGAACTGCAATAAAACTCTCAATATTATTTTTAGGTTAGAAACTTGAAACCAGACTCCTACCTCCACACATTTGTTCCAGAACGGGTGCATTACATACACGCTGAGGTAGCTGGTGTCTATGCTGCTGTACTTTAATGAAACAAGAAAAAGGTCATTAATGCTATAAAACTTGGTAAGACTATTTAAATGGGGATAAAGAAAAGTTGGGGTTTTTCAGGGTTGCAAAAAACGAACTGTATGTTTCAAACCTTTTATACATATTTCATATTTTAAAATTATGTTTTTGAGAGAACAAAAGTCGTCTTTCCAAACGTTTTCTGCGTGTAAGTTGGGACAACTGGAAGTCACTCAGCCGTTTCGAAATACAAAATACAATAACAAAATAATTAAAAAAGAAACCTCATTTGAATCGACTCATTTAAAACTGAATTCAAGGCTTTTATGTGCCATTTGTAAGACAAGAGTGGTTGGACCGATTTTTGTTTTTGATCTGTCTCCAGGTAAAAGATTCAGAGAAGGCACAGAATCAAAGAATGTCAGGTGGGTGGTGAAAAACTCCGATGTAAATTTTGCCATTTTATATGAAAAGGAGCTGGTTTTTGCAGCCGTTCAGGTGACATGAATTAGTCACTGGTGACATATTACTTCTGCAATTGTCCTTCTGTTATTGTTGTCACACTAATTTCCGTTATAATTCTATGACATTATAGTCATTTATTCGACGATTTTTGTAGAATTTGTACAGTAGCGAAATGTTGGTGCGAGTGGCTGGGGCTGTTGTGTCTGTAGTGGGCCAGCAATATTTGCTCATATGACATGTTCAGTGACATATAAATAAAATAAAATATATGTATATTGTACAGCCACAATCGCATAATTTACGAGGACTAAATCAATTCAAATATGAGGGATTGCTGATAATAAATTAATAATGACTGTAGGGCTCCAAAAAAGATATTTGCCCTCAGGGTAATATATTTACATATCTCGTAAAATAAAATTATTACACCTGCTAATCAAGTTGGAGTAACTAAATCCGATCCATAGTAAATACTACTTTGTCCTACATGTAAATAAATACAAATAATGATGTACCATTATTTAATTTAATACTCAATTTCAAGTGAGAATTTCGGTTTTTTTTGTTCTTCCGTTTCTGAAGAAGGAAAATAGCTTAATTTTTTTTTTTTTTGCAATGCCCAAAAAATGTAAATTAAAATTATCTTCGTTTTTATTGGGACTAGTTGCAAGAGCGCAAAATGTTTACAAAATTTGACCTATTGGTGAAAGCAAAACTTAGTGGAGAAATTAATAAGTTCTTTTATACTATTTTAGAATTTCTTAGGCCTCTGCTGTACAGCTTTTCGTTCTATTAAGACATGAATTGTAAGACTGATTTTTTTCTATTTAATTTTTTTTCGAATTACTTTGTTCATTGTTCTCTGTTTGCGGGAAAAAACAAATGTTTTAATTGTATGGAATAACTAAAACAAAAAAAAAAACAAAAATAATGTTTTAGAATACGAGCACGTCCTCCATTGAAAAGTGTTTTTATTCTGCTTAAATGTGCAATTAGAGTTGTCTTGTATTGAGCACAACTGGTGATAACGTTGAACCTCGCAGCGTTTAAGTTCTATAATTTACATTTTATGTAGCCACTAATCGTACTCGTAGTACACACACGCACACACGCACACGCATATACATACAAACATACGCCAATCGGTTTGGCTTTCTGACGTATGCAAAGCAAAGTGTGTGTGTAGATGCTTCTAAGCGAGTGTATATGTATGTATGTATGTAAATGTGAAGACATATATATGTATGTATGTCTGTATGTATAAATTTTGGTATGCCTTTTCTTTTCGCACATTATTCATTTGAAATATCGTTTCTTTTTAGTCATTTATTTAATAAAATAATACAATATCAAATGAAATCTTTTCATTGAATAAATCATGGCACACAAGAACACCATGCGACAACAACAACAACAACAGCAACAGCAACAACTGCAATAGGTAACAACTTGTTTTTTTCTCAGCTTTAGTATTGCCCGCTGGGGCCTATTGTCGGTCTCGGTTGTGATGGCAGACGCTGGCAAGTAGTTGTGCCGCTTTGAACCACATTCGCAGCAAAAATTTTCATATCATCGCCTGAAACTGATTTAAAAGCGAGAAATATCTTTCAGCTTTCAGAAGTCACGATTTTTTATTGATTTTTTCTGATTTTGATTTGTTTGCTTTTAATGAAAAAATTTAAACTTTTATTTGGCCTGCATGACGATAAAAAGAAAAAAAGATATAAATTAGAAAGTTTTTTTAATACTAATTGTTTTTTTTTTCAAGTCAATGGAATATTGGGCCTACCGGCCAGTAGTAAGAAATCACTGTATCCTGTTTGTTTTCCCAGCTGTCTGCGAGTATCGATATGTCGACAATCAAAGGCCTGCCAGTCTACTGCCGACTAGGGCGGGCGATTGGGCGATTACGAAATGTCGACACAGCTGGAATATGCAAAAGCCATTTAATAATACTTATTATATTATTGAAAAGTCCAACTATATGAATGCCGTTACCTGGTGTAGACAACAAAAAAAATTAAAACCTGGTCAATGACACTTCTTCCACTGTTTTCATTATTATATTAACACAAATATATACATATATTTGCATATGAACGTATCAAATTTCATCTATAAATAATTTAGAAGAAGGAAAAATGATTCGTACAAAAATTGTATTATAATCTTGAAACGAAATGTTTGTGAATGATTCAAGCTCTTATCAGGCAACCGACAGCATGAAATGGCACACCAACACTTTCATCATGCAGCAAATCGAAGAAGCAGGACTGCTATGAACTCTTTCCAGCAGCATCATTATCATTTTATTGATTCAATAATACGAGCAAATTGGAATCTGAGCGAGAGGGCAAAAATGTGATTTAAATCAAATTTCGGACATTAAACTGGCAAATTGGTGCGCAGTAAGAAAATTTTATAAATTTATTCATTTGTATTTAAACCTAAAAGTAGATTTATACTCATACATATAAAATATTAGATTATTTCCCAGCTATAGTTTTTGAAAAATTCCCAATTCTAAGTGTCATCATTCTAATGTTTAAGAAGGCAAGTGCGTGATTATTTTCTGTCGTGTTTTAAATAACAGCAGGTTGTCACAAGTTGAGGTTTTGTAAAATCGTTAAGTTTTCTTTGTGTAAGAGAAATATTATTTCTTAAATCTATATGTATGTTTATATAAAGCAGAATGTGTTTGTTTGTCTGTATATGAGACCTGAACGCTGGATCGATATTTCTGAAAGTTTTTCAACATTTAACTGGGACTCTCGAATGAATTAAAAGGTACTTTTTGTCTGACCGTGTTCACTTGTAGGCCCACTTTTTAAAATTATGTTAGACTTTTTTTGTAAAACAGGGAAGGGGTAAAATTTGCCCCCCAAAAAATGGACTCTGAAACTACTTTGTGGTTTCTGGATCAATTTACAAAATTCTCTTTGCATATGAAAGAGTTCGGTCTAAATCTGTTTAAATGGGAAGGGGAAGATGAAGGGAAGGACGAGGTAGCAAAGTACATCGGCTTAATCTAGTAATTTCATGAGAAAAAAAATAAATTCTGTTTCCTTAACCCAGAAGAGCGGTTTTATGCGCATTAAACTATATAGTTCACTTAAAACATTAAACGCTTTTCACCAAACATTTCTAAGCGAATATCTTCTCTTGTGTAATCAGAATAACTGCTCTCATACAACATCACTACTATTCTAGTTGACCTTGTAAAACAAATTATGATATCGATAACTAAAGCGGAACGAAGTTTTTATAGAATCATGTAATAATCGCATACCTTTTTCCATGTTAATTATCGTACATTGAGTCACTTCGAACTCAGAAAAGTCAAAACGAAGCAAATGGAACAAGTTTGTGTAAAAATGCGCATATTCATTCACCGATCTGTAGGGAAATATTGTTCAAGCATTATGAACTTTGCTTTCAGTGGGCACAATTATCGAACATAAATGACGTTTTCAACACCATTCAACTGCCCTGTGCTGGGGGCAATTTTCTCACATGATTTACCCTGACTTTTCGGCCATATTTATCGGTCTTCATTTTGAAAACAATTTAATTATAATAAAATTCTCAAAACGTCTTTCAAGCATAACGCGTTTCAATCTGATCCAAAAAAAAAACTAAAAATACTGACTCAAAATCAATATTAGGAATGGAAAGAGACGCGCAAATGATTCAAAAACAGATACTTGTACTTAGACCACCCTGTCTAAATTATTTATTCACAAGAAAAGCCTTTGAAATACCCATAGGTGAGCAATTTAAAACTAATTTTCAATAATATTGATTTATTAGTCGTTCTTTTTCATTGACACATTTCAATTATCACTTCTTTCGCAACAAATTGTTCTTACCACATTCACGCTGTAATTAAATTTTCAAATACAAGTACGTACTTAACAAGTTGTTGTTGTTGTTGTTGTTTCCTCTTCAATTGTGGTTATTTTATTGACTCACCTTGTACTTTTCAAAGCCCTTCAAATGGGCTTCTGTTAAATATTTGATGCCCAACATGCTGCTGCTGCTGCCGCTGGTGCTGGTGCTGCTGAGGTGGTGTGTGTGTGTTTTGATCTATTTTTGACGGTTTTTGGTTTATTTTTTTTTTTTTTTTAAAACGTTTTTGTTTTGTTCTAAATCTGTTAAATAATTATTTTATTTTTATTATGCATTTGTTTTAATTTTGTAATTTCAATATTAATGTGACTGTGCACTTTACACGCTGTCTGGCGACTGATACAACTTGTTTAATGCGAACGCGAACGCAAAACGGCTGCACACGCAACAATACGCCCGTATAAATAACACAGTAGTTTAAAGGGAGTGTTTTCTTTCCCACTTTTTTCGAGATTAGAAATCAAAATTGTTTATTTGTCAGTTGTTGTTGTTGTGTCGGCATACGATTTAATCAGTTTTTCTTTTAATTTATATTCAATTGAATCTTAATTCTGGCCAGCCTATTTTGAAATTTCCTTAAGATTATATTTTACACATACAAACAAACATAAATACATAATACGTATGTATGTATGTGTGTGTGTGTATTTTTATGTGTTCGTATGTAAATTACAAATCAATTTATTCAAATTATTTTCTGCTTTTCGCACTGAATTCACTTGAATGAAACCACGTTATTTATTATCAATTAGATTTTATTTTTTTAATCAGTTATTCCATTAATTTCGGTTATCACAAGATTTCAAACTGGCAACAAATGCTGATTAAAAAAACTAACTAAATAAATAAAAAAAACAGAACAAAAAATATAAAATAGACAAATTCAAAGATTACCAAGTTTTGTGTTTTTTTTTTTACTCATTGTAGGTGCATATTTCTGATAACTTAAATCTTCACTGATGTGAGAGTAAGACAGATCTGCGATAAAACTATTTACAAAAATAAGACCAAACTTTGAGAAAAACATACGAGTGTTTTAGGTTTTCATTTGCAGACAACAACCTTCTGGGAAAATCATGGCCAAATATTGTTTTCGCGCATATATTTTATAGGCTAAAATCCTGAAATTTTTGTCGCCATATGAAGAAAACTCAGCTGTGAGGAGTAATTCGGCGACACAAATTTTTTCACATACAGTACAAAATATCTAAAAATGTCCAAAAATGAAAAAAAAATTTAAAGGACATTATTTTTTGACATATGCAGGACGAGTTGGCCGGAAATGTCCAAAAATTGCAAGTAAAAGTTAAGACTTTGTTGTGATTGTGCTGGCCAAATAAAATTCCAAGGTTTGTGGGGTCATATTAAAATTTTGTTTGCCTTCCGTAGTGTAAAGCATTACCTTGATGGGAATGTCTAAAGGAATGTGCAACTTAAATATCACTTTCAAGCATTTTAATAATTCGCAGTACATGGGTTGCAACCACAAGTTGTGGCCAAAGGAACGGTGTATGCAACAGCTAAAGATGTCCTAAAAATTGCCTGGCTCAGTGTAAAACCCTGACAAATGAAATGTCGACGTATTTTGTTGTACAACGTTCTGTTTTTAAGCAAAGCGGCACCGAGGCGAAGTCTAATTTTTGCAAATAACTGGGTTTAATCCACAATGTGTGTGATTATTTTGATACCCCCTGATCAATGTGAATAACTTAAAATTCTCCTTCATAGTCAAGCGTTTCAACTACAATCAATATACATATGTAATTGGTCTTGAGCTCAAAATCACAATTCGCCAAAAAAGTTTGGTCAAGATGTGGAATCAGCAAACCAGTGCGTTACCAACTCACAAGCAAAAGATTGAAGTGACTTGTAAGTGAAGAAGTAAGAGGGTTCTTATAAACTGTTTTTTTTTTTTATGTTTAAATACCGCAAAAACTCGATCAATTTTAATGAAACTTATTGAATAGAAAAATAAGCTATTTTTCTCTGATGACTGACTGTATTATTATAGTTTTATTTTAAGCTGCACAGAAAGTTTTTATTTATGTACAAAAAACATATTTATGTACAATATATTACCAGACTCTTAGAAACGTTTGCGTTAAGGATCGATCTCTAAGCAACGGTTTTCCGATAGGCTTTTTTTTTAAAGGTAATAAAATTGAAGAATAAAAGCCGGGACACATAGAATGAGTCAGCGTCATCCCTCGCCTGTTTCAACTGAATTTAACGCACCGACGGATTAGGTTGGTACAATGAGTACTTCATTAACTCATATAAAATCTTTATTTTTGAATATAAATATTCTTAAGAGTTTTGTTTATTTGTGGCTTGGATTCAAAACACACGGCGACACGGCGATTTAGGCGTTGATTTTTTCCAGTTTTCATATTTCAAATATAACTTCGTAAAATAAAGAACCCGCCCATTTTGCAGCTCTTGCAAATGTTCGATTTGCGGTTGTGAACTTAAATGTGATTTGAAAATCGCGCGTATTTCAAAATCAGGCGTCTGCAAAAGACACTAGTGATTGGTAATGCCAAAATTTAAAAACGGGCTAATTTGATTGGTTGGATTCCAAAAGATCGTTCACATTGTTTTCGGTACTGATTTAAGTATAATTTGCAACGATTATAGTTGGCCTTTTAATTATAACGATACCAGTGAGTCTACTCTTAATGACTCAGAAAACTCAGCAAAGAGTGGTTTTAATATATTCTGTGCACACACACACATCACATGCGTCTAATTTTATCATAACAGCTCAAGTCGAGATATACATACATACATTTTTGTCAGATATTTCAATGAAAAACTGTACATCAAATTAAATGTTATTGAACTAAAATTATAAAAGAAAAGCATTAATAATGGGAAAAAGAATTTTGCCAAACAAAACATGTCATATTTCCTTAAATTAATCAAATTAGAGGTACTTTAAAATTCGACTTAAGCTGTTATGTATCTACATATCGTTACCTGAAATGCAAAAGGGCGTAACAATATATTTCAAAATTTTACAGGAGAGGCAAAAAACTCCAAAAAATCAAAGATTACGAAGCTGGTGTTGCAATTTCTTCAGTACAGCATTAAATTGCGATGATGCATTTATTTCGTAGAAAAACAAATTTCTTTAATCGTCATATTTATTAGATGTGGGTTGCGCCCTTTTGGTTTAAGAAAAAACCAACTTTGTTGTTACGACCTTTTGATTTTCTTTAATAAAATGGTTGTTATTGACAGTAGGGCTGTAAAAATGTAGGAGGACATGTAATTCGATTTGCTCTACAATAATAAATGAAAAAACCCATTTTGAATTTTTTGGTTGTTACGCCCTTTTGCATTTCAGGTAACGATATATACATTTAACACCCATTTAAAATGTGCGCTGGGTTATAAATAATGAAAGTACATACATACATACATATGCACATACTGGTTTCAGCAATTGCTAATAAACAATATGAATGAGGATGTAATTAAATGACTCGTCTTACACATTAAAGTTTTTTAATAAGTTTCTATTCCAACTGCTTTAATGCTATTTATAAGACAATACGTCTATATTTATATGTACACAAACGGACATACATACATACATACATGTACATGCATATTTATGTACATACATATGTATGTATGTATGGCTGTCTATCCATAATGTTGAACTTGATCTCTGACGCGAAAAATATCGAAAAAGGGGTTTTAGAAATCATTTAGCTTTGCTTTTGCTTCCCTGTAAACTTGACAGTTTTTTGTTTTTTTTTTTGGCGCAGCATTTAAGGCGAAGGCCTTCTTCATCATTTTCGAGATGATAACAATGTTTTTGTTTAACTTTTTTTTTATAGTCTTTAAGCAAAAAGACACGCTTTTTTTGTGCACATGATCTATGATTTTGTTAAAATGAATTTTGTAATATATTGTTTAAAGAAAATGTAATTTTGTTTTTGTTAATGTTGTCATACGATTCATTAAGTTTTGCTACTTCATGTTTCATAGTTTTTGCACAGCCTCCGCCACTGTTTTGGGTTTTTTTTTGTGTATGGCAGGGCAATCAACAGATTATTGCCAGCGATTCGTTAAGACAGAAGACTTACAAATTGCACCAACTACATAAACGATTATTTTTATTGTTATTTGCATTGTTATCATTAAATTAAATTATCTGTCTGTCTGTCTGTCTGTATGTCTGCGTGGACTGACAACCAGCTGCAGTTTGTTTTCTTTCAATTTAAAATTCTACTAACACGCACAAACATCACACAGCGAGAATAGAACACAATGGACATTGTTCCTCGATTTTTATTTATTTTTTTGTTGTTGTTATTGTTGTTTTTGAATAATTCCACCCTAAAAATCGCATGAAAAACAAAACAAAACAACACAAACAAAAAGTAAATGCCGGTTCCTGAGAATACGTACGTGTTAACCGAACGATTTAAGAGACTTGACTAAGTCTGAAATGTTTCAACAAATATACAAAAGGCGTACAAATTTAAAGCTCTTGCTTGAACAGAAGACTAAAAGTACTGTTATTTATGTGCGCTCACAAACACTTGAACAATTACTGATATTCATGATACATTTGCGAGTGCAATGTGCACATGTAGGTATATGGGTATGTGTGTGTGTGTGTGTTTCATATCTCACAGCAATCGCATATTTATCGCCAGCTACAACAGAAGCGATTGGCGACAAACGAAAGGCGAAAGGCAACAACAGAACAACACCATGTTTGTATGTAATTAAACTATCGAGCCGGTTTTTGTAAACACCATTCACATATTTTGGACTCAGTTTGTGTTGCTGGCAGATACGCCAAAGATTTAAACTCATCAGCATAAAGCTGAAAACCTTTTCCAGATATGCAACAAACTGGTCAACTCTAATATCAGAGTCTTGATTAAGATTTTTATAACAACTGAACCTGTGCAGATGTGAAAGCCACCCGGCCTCAATTTTCCTCAATTCGCTGAGTAACATTTCAAAAACTATCTAATGCTTTCTAGTCGCGTTTGGTATGATCGGCTATCCAAAGAAAGGCTCTATCTCTGATCGTGTACAAAACCTAGTATAGCGTGGCGTGGTTTATAGGCTGAAGGTGATTTCGGCTCATATCTCGCTATGAATTAGGCCGGAGCAAAAGGCCAGCGCCTTAGCACTGGCAAAATGTACTATTTGTTATCCATAATTCAGACCCCTAAGATGCCGCGTAGAGCAACTAATAAAATTTAACATATTAAGTGGAGAGCTCGAAGTTGAAAATCGGGTATATGTATTTGGACTTAAGCTGGAGATGGCAAATAAGAAATAACACAAGCCTACACTGTACAAACCAGATATTTGTCTCTCAGTCTGGAAAATCTTTAGCCGATTGTATTTTGGGGGGGAAAAAAATATAATCATAAGATGAAAAGATGCTGCCATTTAGGCAAATTGAATGCAAGGACACGGAAACTTTCGCATTTCGTTTAGCGATCTTATTTAACCTTAAAAAATCTTTGCTTAGTTAGAAGAAATAATTTGCTTTTTAATATATTATAGAGATTATTATTGATAAAGGAAACTCTTATGAGCGAATTAAAATTTTATTTAAATGTTGCCATCATCGAATTCACTTAGACCTGCGGCCTAGAAAATCCTTATCGCAGGTATTATTGATTGTAAAATTGCTCACATTGAAATCTTTAATTCCACGTGAATTTGCGTCAACAAAACACATGCTTTTGATTTTTCTTTTGGCTGCGTTTTCAAAATAACCTTAACAACAACTACAACAAAACTTGTCTATGGAAACGAGCCAATTAAGGGTTGGATAGCAGCGAATATGTACATTTGCATGTATGTATGTATGTACGTGGTACAGACAAAACAGAAAACAACAACATTCAACATAATGACAAAAAAAAAACTATTAATAATAAATAGAAAATTTCACTCAGTTTCAAGTTTATAGATTTTAATTTAATAAAAATTAGAAATCACTTATTGTTCATTTTCGCGAGAAGCAGATTTCGATGGCAAAATAGTGCACATTTATAGCCGATTGAACAGAAAATGTTATACATACATACATACATATCGCACCCTAAATACAAAAGGGGCACAACTCAAAATACTAAAATTTTCAGGAGAGACAAAAAACTGTTTTTGTTTAGTCCTTCGTGCAGAAACAACACACTTAACATAACTGTATTTTTCCAGTTAAAGAAGATAGTGATGTGAAAGAAATTTTTGCAGTAGTTAGAGATGTGTATTCTGAATTAATTTATGGAAAAAAGTCAGTTTTGGAAAATTTTCAGTTGTGCCCCTTTTGTATTTAGGGTGCGATATGTATGTATATGTGTACTGCGCACTTTCAAATTCAGCCCGAGACAAATTGACTACTGTTGATCCAACGCACCATTTTTCTTTAAATCTGTAGTATGTGAAACTAAAACAGCAACTTCAAATTTGTTCTCAGCAAAATCCGTTTTTTATTTGTTTCCAGGCAAAACTTTTGTCGATTTAGTGAATTTGTTGACTCAACCAATCTTTATTGCGGAACAAGAGCTCAATTCTTTGAAAACTAATTAGACTATTATATTCCATTGCTTTGGTAAATATTTTTGGTGGCATAAGTAAAAATTGTTGCAGAAGCTTTTTTTGTTTTATAATGAAAATATTAGGATTCTTTGAACTGGCGAAAATTTTTTTACAAAAATAACATTGAATTCACTAGAAAGAAACGTTTTTTCGCCGTTTTCGTTCTTTTTACATGATCTGAGTTCAAACCGGCGTGTAAAGCCACGTTGGTTTCCAGCTGTTAAAAATTAAAATATTTCAATTACGAAAGCACCTTATAATTAATAAACTATTATTGTATTTAATTATATTGAAGTAATAAATTTAACTATTTTGGCAGATTATTGCAATAAAGTTAGAATTTATTTATATAAATAATTAATATTACAAGTAGTACTTGTTTGTTATAGAAAATTCATTAATTCTTATTACAACTTTATTATTTATTATTTTTGTACAACTCTACTACTCTCAGCTTTTTTAATTCTTTTACAATGAAAAGTATTTATGTATATCTGTATGTATATGAAAAAAAATTCATTAAATTCCTTTGTAATTATTTAAAAAAAAAACGAAAACGAAATATCTTATTTTTCAAAACTTAATAAACATCGGATTTTTAAAACGTATTAACGTACACTTTTCTTAAATATAGTGGCTGAAGATTAATTTTTGGAAAAATTTCGTTACAGCGGAGCTGGCAACTGGACTACACAATTTTCTTTTTCTATCTCACTTTTAGTAACAAAACTGGTAAAGCGGAACGAACATTTGCGCGTTTTAAAATCAGTAGTAAAAAAATTGCAAATAAATTGGGTGGCACCGACATTTTACAAACTTGAGATTTTCTAAAACAATTCATATTTTTAAGCAATTAAGAGAAATGATTAAAAATTTTAATAAGCACATGTTCAGGCATGTTTTGAAAATCATGGCTTTTCAAATCACGAATTTTTTGGCTTCAAAAATGACATTTCAAAATTTGATACCATAAATTAAAGGCAATTTGAACGTCTTAACAAACAAACAATAAAAGGGCAGAACAAAGTCAGCTTTTTAAAGCAATTTATTCTTAGAAATCACGTGATTTGCAGAACACACCCAGTTATAAACCGCAAAGTACTTGATGAAAATCTTGGAGAGTTTATAAAAGCCCAAAACTGGCATCATTTCCTTTAATATATAACAAAATTTTGAATATATCGAGAACAGTAATGAGCATGAACGTATTTGCGTAAGACAGGCAAGACAGGCAAAATAAAAGGCTTAATGTGAAACTTTTCAATCAATAGCACATTATGGTAAAGGTCGTAGTACCGGTGTTGTATAAATACCACATAAAGCGTGAAACCGACTAATGGCTACTGAAAACTGCCACAGATGTAACTGCATTTATTTACAAGTAAAATAAGATCTAACCAGCGTTAAGCAGCTTTTATATTTGGCCTTGTATTATTTTTCCTTCTCTTCTTATTGAAATATATACATTTCTTAAATTAACAGCGAATAAAGTATTTTTGCTGATTCGATATCTTTACGATGCAAAATAAAACCGTAGCACTTTTAAAAGGGGTTTAAATTTACTATGGACTGAACTGGTTACTAAAACCAGCATAAAACGAATTTTAAATCTTTCAAATGTTTCTGCAAAAACTACACTTTTTATTTTTTTTTTTTTTAGTTAAAGTTTAATCATTAAATTTATAAAATATAAGAGAATGGATTTATACATTTTAAAATATATAAATAATTTAGTAAATTTACATACATAAAAATAGTCATAATTTTATAACTTTTGCTTAGTCTAACAAAGTTCAAAATTTGTTTAAATAGTTTTAGGAATAACAGGATTTATGTTTATGTTTTATGATTAAAAATTAATATCAATTAAAGAAAACTGTAGTTAAAATTTAAAGCCTTTTATTTAAAGTAATTTTCTTAACTTAATTTCTAAACGTTCAGTTTGAAGTTGTCATTTTATTTTTTAGTTCTTAGTTTATATAAAATATGCTTATAATAATTTTAAACTACTTAAATTATATATAAACTTGAAGGCATATTTTTTTGTATAATTTTTTTTTTTTATTTCTTTTTTGCAAATTTTTTTTTTTTTTTTAATTTAAGAAAAATTTCATTAGAAACAAAACTAATGAAATAGAAACTGTTAAGTTTTTGTACTAGAATGCAAAATAATTGGATTTTTAATAATTTTTTGTATTCAGCAAAGGAATATCCATCCTTCTTACCAGTAGAATTTGCTTTCTGCGTATAACTTTTTTAATTTGAATTTTGTTTTTAGATGCTTAAATCTGAACTTAATTATTAATTGAAATTGAATTAATGACTTTGTACAGGAAAACAAGAGCAAAATCAGTAAAACTTCAAATAATTTGAAAGTTTGAAAGCAAAATTTTTGAAACCCGAAATTCAAAAATAAATTGTAAAATTTAAGAGAAAAAATTAAAAAAAAAATATTGAGTTTGAATAACTATAATTTTGGGGAAAACGAAAAAAATAATTTCATCGGAAGGCTTGAATTAGAGCAAAATTCACTTTTTCACTTTAAAAAAGAAACTTTTTAGCCAAAAAAAGACGATTTAAAGTTTAAACAATTTGTTGTACATTCTTTTTTATTTTAATTTAACATATTTTTTTAAATCCTTTTCTAAAAGCAACATTTCAAAAACGGTGCTTTCTTTAGGAAAAACTGCCATTTGTGTTATAAAAAAGGGTTTGAAGGTCGTTTTTGGGAAAAATTCCTATAAAAAAAATACTTTATCAAACGTACGCCGCCTCCTTTATAGAATAAATGTTTGTTTACAGAAGTTTTTTCAAAAGCAACTTTTATTTTCCTACAAAACAGTCCTTTTTTAATAAAATGAAATTTAAAAAAAAAAAAATTATTCTCACAGAAATGAAAACAAGTTCTACCGAAAATGTCCTTTTTTTCTAAAACTATTTTCACTATTTGCTCAAACTCAAAAATAATTGATGTCATGTGTATAAAAATTACTCTAAAGAAAATTAATTTTAAACTTTTTCCGTATAAATGAATTTTACATCTTAAATTTAAGTTTTAAATCAAATAAGAAAAACTAAACCAAAAATTATAAAAAAATTTTTAAGTTATAAAAAAAACATTTTTCAAAACAAAAATAAAACACGTCGCTAAAGCAGAACTAAACAAACTTTTACAACTTAAATAAACTTTTTAAACGAAAGAAAAAAGAAAAAATAAGAAAAATATACTTAAATCGAAGAGTTTAACTAAATTAAACTTAAAAATAAGTCTAAGAATAAATAATTATACAATTTTCATAGGACAGTCCACATAATCGGCTTCTAGGCGGCCCAAAGTCTTTTTAACTCTCAGTGCCGTTAAGCGCACCGTGGGATTAGGATGCCAACATTCTTGCATGATTTTCGCCACGGTGGCCAAGACGTCGTCCTCTTGCCAACGCGAGGGTATGGGCGGCCGGAAGCCCTTGACGCACACAACTGCATGCATGTCCTCGAATGTGGGATCTGAAGGCACTACATCGTGGTAAGGCAAGGCGTAGTCTTCGCAAGTGGTGGCCTTCGAGCCGGGTATGGGTGTGTAACAGCGTCTGGCCATCTCCCACAGAACCAAACCCACCGAATACATATCGGCCCGCTTGAACTCCTCGAACTGTTGTGGATTCAGGGTCTGGTTGAGCACCTCCGGAGCCATGTAACGTCTAGTGCCAACACGCGTGTTCTGGGCAATATGAATTTCATCCAATTCGGATAAGTATTTGACGGCCAAACCGAAATCTGCTATAGCGCACTGGCCGTTGCGTTTGACCAGTATATTTTTGCTCTTAATGTCACGATGAGCGATGGCCGGTTTGCCAGGCGTCCCAAAGATTTCGTCATGCAAATGGGCCAGTCCCGAGGCCAGAGAGTAGGCCAGCAGTTGCAGTTTTTGCGGATTTATAACCGAAGTGGACAGATAATCGTGTAAGCTGCCATTCTCATGGTAGTCCGTAATCAAAAGCATTTGGGTCCAGCTGCCATTGCCCTTTATGTCGGCCGCTATGAAGCCCAGAATATTCTCATGTCTCATCAAAACAGTCTGATAGATTTCCGTCTCGCGGAACCACGAAGCCTCCTCGGTGGTGAAGAAAGTCTTAACGGCGACTTTTTCGTCGCGCCACTTGGCCAGCCAGACCTCGCCGTAACGCCCCTTGCCGACCAGCTTCACCATTTGTATCTGCTTGGCAATAGTTCTCTGCACCAATAGGGGCAGGCCGGAGCCCGAGCCGGAGCTCTGCTCGACCATTTGTGACAGGGGCGACAACTGGCTGTTGCACATGCTGCTGATGAGGCGCGGCTGTTTCCTAAGTTTCTCCCTTCGCCGGTACGTCATGCAGACAATAACCACAATTACAATGAAGGCCGTCAAGCAGATGATCATCGAGGCAATCATGGCCAGATAATGGACCGACTGCGAACTAACTGGCAATTCGGGGGCAGGTGTGGTGAGTTTCGGTGTAAACGCAGGATGTAAGTCGCGGTTGCAATAATTTCCCGTATCGCAACAGTCAATATTTTTGCCATGCAGATGGGGCACTGTCGACACTTTGCACTGTTTGGAGTACAAAAACCAACGATTAAAACAAAACGAACACATTTTAAGAACTATAAAAATCATTGTTACCATCAAGAAACCTCCGTTCTCCTCCGGCGGCATGCAGCCAAAAGTGCGCTCTTCTTCGTATGTGCCGGTGGTTTCGTCGTAGACTTCTTCGACCGCACTGAAGCAAGATCCACCCGGGCGAGTCTCACAGGTGCCATTGTTCACATTATTGGGACAACTGCCATCGCAATAACAGGTCAGAGTGCGGGCTGGAATGAGAACAAGAAAATGTGGGAAAATTAATATAAAAAAACTTGGAAGTTAAATATTTTAAAGGCAACTTTTTTGCGAGAGAAATTTTATGCAAAGTAAATGTGAAGATGTGTCTTTAACATCAAGGATCGGGGATGATAAATTTAGTAAACAGTCTATTATCAATTCTATATGTGATTTGGCTTCATTTCTCCTGGCTGTTTCGAGCGTTCTGAGAACTCTGTGCGCCCGTTTTGTGGCCAGAGAGCCGAAGTGAACTGGCAACTGCGATTGTGCTACTTGACGCCCTCAGGGCTATCCTCACACATCCTCAACAGTTCCTACAGCCAATATGAACCAAAGCCATCCATCAAATTCAGACTAATTTATGTCCCACATTTTATATTTTCGGTAGCGGAGTTCCTTTCAAGCAAATGCAACCTGTCCACGATATTTAAATGCCGAAAATAGGAAGCACTTCGCCCTATTTGAGAGAAAAACAAAACATTTTTTTTGACTAGAGGCAAAGAAATTTTTTGCACATGACAATTAATTTCCAAAAACAACCGATAACTTGTTCGTTAATGATTTCACATTCAAATTTTGTTTCGCAATCAACTCGTTTTGTGCATCTGAAAAAAGTGTGCGAGTTCTTCCCAAAAGTCTTCCCAAAAAACATGATTTTCTTTATCATTTTCTGGAACAAAAAAACCTGACAAATAAATTAACATTTATATGGTTGGAGGGAGAGAAAGAGGAAAGAACATAAAAAGTGTTAAAGAATATTTCCTCGATTAGCAAATTAAGCAACTTTTTTATTACTTGGAAAAACTGTTACACAATCACCAACTTGATAATCGGCCAAACAGCGCACAAACCACAGACCACGCCCCACGTCCCACGTCCCACGTCACCACAACAACAGCACCAGACGGCTGGTGAATCGTATGCGGCAGCTTGACTTTCACAAACGGCGATTTTCCTTTTCAAGTGAAAATTTTATTGAAACTGGCCATAAAATACAATCATTTCCATGGAGCATTTAAAAATAATTATCATTGATACGAGTACAACTTCCTCCTGGGAGGCGGGGGGCGGGGTAAACGCAGAAGCACATGAAGAACCACAAACAGCAGCACCAAAAAAAAAACTCAAATCATACCAATAATAATAATAATAATAGAAAGAAAAAAGATTTTCCTTTTTATGCCAGAGAGATATTAAAAGCAAATGGCAGCGGAGTTGTTGTTTTTGTTCTTGCTAATATTTGTACTTTAAGAGCACTTTAAATTCATTATAAGCAATTTTTATACGCTGTAGCCGCCACAACTTGGAGATATTATTAAAGCAGTTTGTGTGTGTGTGTGTGTTTTTTTTTTTTATTAATTGTCATCATCTATATTTCGTTCGTTTCAGGGGCTTCATTCAATCCTTGGCGAACTTGGCCAGTGATGGCATAAATGCAAATTGTACATTAATGGCCTTTTTACACTGGCCACATTTTCACATTTTCAACATCTTTCATTTATTCAGCTGTGAAAAACACATTTAAGAAAAAACATGCAAAATTGAAAAATATGTACCAATAACTTGTAATTTTCATGGGCAACTAAAGCGCCGACCAAAGTTACCGATTAGCAACGATATGCCGTCCCGTTTGCTGGCAAACAGCGTTGTGCGCTTCGCAGCCTTTCCGCCCCGTTTTAAAGGGATTGGTGCGAAAAATTCAAATTAAAATCAAGTTTTGAAAAGTATTTTATTTCAAATTTTTCATACAAAATTTTCTTAAACCAGATTTCAAATACATCTTCTCTGTTTCCAGAAATTCTAAACTTGGCGCGTTTTTTTTGCTGTTGGCCAACATCTCTTTTCAGAGTAAAGAAAAGAAAGAAAAGTGCAGTCGTAAGGCAGCTCTCGCGCCATCGTAATTATTATTTAATTGCCCTCAGGCTTGTTTTTGTTGTTTGGCCTTCCGGAGTTTTGCTGCTCAGTCGAACTGGTTCATTGATTTATGTACCTCGGATGGCTCTATTGCTTTGGAGTTCATTTGAGAAACTTCAGGTCGGCTACTTCCCATGTGAAGGCTGGTGTCGTAGACGTTACACACAGACACACTTAAACAAACAGACTGTTGAAACCAGCCTGGGCCTACGGCGTTCGCTGTTCGCCTATTCTGTGCCATTAGAACTTGTAAATTTAATAAATAAACTAAAAAAATTAAATTAATTTAAATTAAAAAAAAAAAATGTGTTTTTTAAAGTTTAAAAATGGATTCTGTAGAGAATATAACTTTTCTAAGTGTCCACGAAATGCCAGTAAGTGAACACAGAGAGAGAGAGAGAGATAGAGAGAGAGAGAGAGAGACGAACCTCGAAAAGATGAAGAAAAATGCCACACATTAGTTCATCGTGGACCCATAGTGCAAACGTAAAGTTTCAGTTTGGCCGTTATGAAACGACAAATATTGCAACAACGCGAAACTGAATACTCGAAAATAAATCGTTCGAAATTTTAAAATGTTCAACGATTTAAGGCGATAAAAATCGTTGTTGCACGATGGCAGTGGGATGCCACCTTTAAGAGTTCTTGAATAAATTTGAAGCCATGAGGGGCAGTCAGAGAGTTTTCGTGGCTGCAATAGACTGTAATTTCAAATGGTGTTGCGCTGTCGGCCCTGCTGGACTAAAAAACAAAAAGCAACATAACGAACAACAACAACAACAACAAAAACAACAGCAATAATAAAATGAGCAGCCCAATCATTAAAATGAAATTTTTGAAGAAAAATCACGTATTCAAGGCATAAAAATATGTAACGAACCACAATATTCGTTTATTAATATTTTGCTTTTTCATTCGATAGAACTGAAACAGAAATAAAGGACAGCCAGAAAGTCAGTCAGTCAGTCAGTCCGGCCGACAGACAGACAGACAGCCAACGACTTCTTATGGAGAAGACACACGTTTGGAAACAGTGCAGTGCACACGACGTCCCCACACACACACACACACACTCCCCATCACGTCCGTGCAACTAGTGTTAGTTTTTGGTTAAAATTGTTTCGAGTTTGAACGTGTTTTTTTGGTTTAGAATAATTTTTATTTTCTTTGTTGGTCGGTTCTTTAAGGCTCCAAATTGGCGCCGCCTGCCGGTGCATACTTCACAACAGTCCATCCCCACACCGACGCGATCTGAAACGCCTGAGTGTGTGTGTGTGTGTGTTTAGTTTAATTTGTTGTTGTTGTTGTTGTTGTTGCTATTGTTATTTTGCCGCCAAATAAAAATAATGCATTTGTGTGTGAATTCGACACAGTTTTATTCGATTATTTTTGTGCTTTTAATTATTCTGTTCGGCTGACCACTTTTGTGTGTGTGTGTGTGTGTGTGTGTGTGAGTCTTTTTTTTTCTTTTGCTGCGTAAATATGTTGAAAATATTTTCATGATGTTTTCATATTTTTATAATTTATAAAACATTAATATTTTGTTTAAGTTTTACGTGTTTCTTTTTTTTTGCTTGAAGAAATATTCTTTTGCTTTTTTGTTTGGTGAACATTTTGTCTGATTTATTCGCTATTTTTATGTTTGAAAAACAAAACAGGAAAAAAAATTGTCAGGCCTCATTTAGAGAGATTAAATGAAAATACATTTAGACAGACGTTTTGTCAGGCGTATTAAAAGCGCATTTGAATTTTTGATGCAATAATTTAGAAAGAATTAAATAGAATTTCAAAGCTTTTTAAGATGTGCTTTTTTGAAAGATTGCCGTAGAAGTTGACCCAAGGCGAGTACAATTTTGGGCTCTTTGCGAACATCAAGTCATTTTTGTGTTCTTCTGTTTGTGCGTTTGTGCCTCAATCACGACTAAACGGCTTCGTCGATGTTCCTAAAATTTTAACAGCCTATTGACACATGTGTGGGCATAGTCATAAGCTGGTCCATTTCTTGCAAGTGTTCGAGATAACAGCACATGCATGGTGACAAACGTGACATTTCCGTTCAACGGTCTCGTTGTGGCCACAAAATTAGAAGTTTTTCAAAACCGTTTTAGGGAAGAGTTTAGATTTTTCTAATCGCATCAAACATAAACTTGTACACTAAGTTGAACAAGCCGACTATCAAGTTTCATGAATATAATTTCATATTTCTGACAACGTTTTATGGCCAGTTTGCTTCAGCCGGTATCCAAAAACTGCACTCATATTCACTCCAAAAACAAATTTAATTTATGCTGATAATAGTAATTTTCTTTTTTTTAGGCATAAATTTCTTTAAATATCGTTATGGAGTTCATGTCACGTTCGAAATGTAACGCATTGACGCAGGTTATGGCATTGAAAAGCACAAGACTTTCTAGCCGATTCGAAGACATTTCAAACTCTACATTATTACGTTCAATTCTACAGTTAATTGCCAAGTAAAACTGTGCCAGGAAAACTACTTCCATTTTTTTGTCACGTTCTATGATTGCATCGGCTTGCAAATTTAACATGGAAAGTTGAAGTAAACATGTATGTAAAAATACATATTCTTTCTTGTCACGTTCGTCACCATGGAAGTAACCATTCAGCACAGATTTTAGCAGAAACCACTTAAAACACGATTCCTGATACCAATCAATCCCTGGAATTGCGAGATACAGATCATTTAAACTTAATGTGCTGATTGTGATCGAATGTGACATGATAAAATATCAATAGATTTTAATGCAAAATTTTTCTGAATTTTTCTGAATTTTCTTTAAAATGTCGACCAAAAAAAGCTCTCGTACTCGGAAATGATGGAATGATGGAACTTGTTTCTTCTATCATCTGTATATGGATACGGTCATGGTGACAAACGTGACATTCGTATAGGTAGGTGCCTGTTTCGTTCTTCATTTTCCCCTTAAAAAAAACAAAAAAAAATCCCCTTTTTTTTAAAAGAAAAATAACTTGACGGTTGGCAAATTCAATAATTTCTTCTCTTATGTGGCAAATTGTGCCAATTTTTTCCTGCTGCTCTTGGTTTGGGCTGATTAAACAATAAATACAATGTTGCTTTTATATATATTTAAACTTAATACTATGAAGCATATTTTTGCTATAAACAATATCAGGAAATGATATAATTATTTAATTGAAAAACGTCTGTTTAAGTGCAACATTTTAACAGCCAATAATTTCAAATACATTTTTGTTTAGCTGGTTACAAGGAATGCCCTACAGCAGATCGCTAAATTCACAATGTAAACGAAGTATTTGGCAAAAACTCAAACGCTACATTTAGTTTAAAACAAAAACGATTATTATTAAATCCTGCTATAGATATAATTCATACTTTAAGTGAACTTTAACTTGACAGCAGTTTACGCAAGCGGCTGTAAATTCGTGATTTGCAGATATTTCTATTTTATTCTTTTATTGTCAAAAGGGTCCTGCAGTGTTCCAAGTTGATAAAAATACAGAGCATTTTTGTTGATAATCAATTAATCGTGTGATAAAATAATCAGTAGATCCCAACGTTTATCAGTCCTACCTAAAATGACTTCCTTTAAGGATGCTATTCGTGGTTTTAAGGCAGTTACAGGCAACCTGTTGTTTCCGTAAAATTATAATATTATATATTATTAATTAAAATATACACAATAGAATTTTATTACAAGTCGAAAAAGTTCGATCAGATAAATATTTTCAAGCAAATTTTGCTTTAAAAAAATGCCGAAAGTCCGCTGTAAATTTAGCCCAACAAGAAATTGTACGACGATCAGTTCAAATCATAATCGTTTTTCTTTCTTGTTCTGCATAATAATTTTCTAATCCTTGATGGCTGTTCAAACGATCAGTTGTATTGTATTGGCATTTCGCTCAAAAGGATGTTTTGGCGCAGATGTACGCGAGAAAAAAAGCCAAAGTCCCAAGACTTTTTGCATACAAAATGTTTTTTTTTTTTGTCTTGTATGGTTCTTTTTTCTTCATTATTTATGGCATTTTAATTTTCATGTCTTAAGATCAATTAATATTGATAATAGAAATAAAATATTTCGCATTTTAAGCGTGGGAAGGTTTAATACCATAAAGTTGGCACTTTACAGCGTTTGCGGACGTACACAACGAATATGTTATTTTTTTCAGAATTTATTAAAAAAAAAACAAAAAAAAAACCTACAACACAAGTGAAATGAATTTATCATTTTGTTATATTGGTTTCTTTCTGTTTAACGGCACGCCAGCATTTATGGAGACACTTGTTGCTATCAACATGTTGCCAAATGTATGTAACAACAATCATTTCTGTTGCGAATATTTTGCAATTTTTCATCGCGCAAAAACCAAACACACCCACACCTTCAGCACGGCAAATATTTTAAATTGCCTTTTATACAAAGTTGTTAACAAATCATTATTTTTTTTTCTTCTTCTGCTTCTGCTCCTGCTTCTTCTTATTTTTTTATTTTTCATTCTGCTGCTGAAAATACTAAATCGTTTTTTTCTTCTTCTTCTAATTTATTTATATTGCGTGCAACATAAAACTGTTTTCTGTTTAACACAAAAACAATTTATTTCGTAATTAAAAACTACTAAAATATAATTGTTGTTGTATTTGTTGTTGGCTTTTTATTTAATATTGAAATAAAAATGTGGAAAAAAATCTTATTCATTCATGTTTACATACATATTCATTCAACGAAAATAATATGCCAACAATATTTAATTGTAGTTGGTTTGTTGTTGTTGTTGTTGTTGTTGCTGTTGCTGCTGTTGCTGCTGCTGCAAAAACAGATAATTAATGCGACCGGCGAGGGAGAGGGGAAGGTATGCTTAACAACATAAAAGCTTAAATTATGGTACAGTGACAGTCGTTGGCATCAGTTGCCAGCCAGTTGACTTTTAGTGCGGACTGCTGTCAACAATTTAAGGACAACAGGTTTAATTCACTATATAAATTTTACAGCCGGGGAAAATATGAAAATTTTACAGCAATTCTTCTTCTTAATAATTTAATGTTAAACGAATTTATGACATTTATTTTTGAATGGAAACCTGCTCCCTGTTATTAAGTTTTTCGTTTCATAGATGTTGGTTGCGACGTCCCATCTCTTAATTGATGCCAATCAACCTTAAATTGATTTAATGGTCGGTCATACATAAAAATAACTATTGGCCAGTAGTTGGCGTTTTTACGCTATAAATATTGTTTTTTATAGGAGTGACCAACGCGGCACACATTTGTCCCACCACTTTGTGGTATAGTGGTGCACCAGCGGTCAATAGTGGCCAACAATTTTTTTTATCACTATTCCACATATTCTGATCGCCAGCCTCCTCACAGCACCAACTGGTAATTTAGGTTTTTCTTTTTAGTTCTTTAATTGGGAAACAGCTGTTTAAACAGAGAGAGGAAGAGAGAGAGAGAGAGAGAGAGAAAAAAAAACTTTTGTATGAACCATCCCCGGCAATTGCTACTTCCCTTTTGGGTTGTTGTTGTTTGTTTAGAAACAAACAACCAGAAGAAAACTTTTGCTGCTTTAATACCACGACAACACTAATTACCGGATGCTGTCTAATACTCATTCATTCATTGTTTGCTGGCATTGTTCCTCCAACTCAAACTGATTAACTGGGTGTTGTTGGGTGGTGCGAGTACCTAATTTTTAATTGTTTAAAATAATTCAGAAACATGTTTTACACATTCAATATTATTTCAATAGAATTTGCTGTTCCAAGAAATAATGCACTCGGTTTAACATTCAGACAAACATTAACAGTAACAAATAACAGCAACATGTTTCTAAACATTTAAAATGTTGTGAAATGTTGGCCATTTAAACCCGTTCTATTAATGCTAGAATTTACATAAAATGCCGACACACGTTAAATATTTTGTAATATTGTTTTTACATATTTTAGAATTTATCAGATTTTTCATAAATCATCATAAAGAAAAACAACAACTTGCCACAGATAAGAAACTGGTATTCAAGTTTATTTATGGGTGTTTTTTCTTCAGAGCTCGAGCACTTGACATGATAATGCAAGACACAAACATGGTTAGAATGAATTTTTTTGTTAATAGCATCTGGTGGATAATTTCATGGCATTCGGTTTTTAAATTTTTTGCAGCATAAGTCCGCGGCGGCTACGATTTCCGTGATTTCCGTGGTGTATTCGATCAGTCAACTTTTTTACTACTTTGTGTAATAAATTTCGGCTTGAATATTGACTGCCAATCATCATCAAGAGTCACTGACTTGAATATGCGTATAAGAGTGGTCCAGTCGATCAGTGCAATTTTTTAAATCTTTTACCCATAAATTTGGCCGTATGGCTTCAATCGTCAATGAAATATTTACTATCTTCTAGTGCTGCAAGTGAGGCTGGCATAAGTTAGTGACTTAAAGCAAGCAGCGCCTTAAAAGGTAAAACAGAAGCGTTCAATTGCACGACGATAGAGGTGGTCAGGGAACAGTAGCACTTCTGGAAAGCAAATTGTCATTATATATAGATTCTGCAACAAATCGATGGTTAATAGCGCTCGGCGTACAACGAACGGCAGGTCGTCGCTCATTTCGAACGAAACAAGAAACGTGTAAGTCACAGCAAACAGTCTGCGACCGTTCCAACGGGGGCAAATTTGCTTGTTTAGCGTAGTCATTTCACCAGAACTGGGCGTCATCGCTGAACACAATTCTACTCCATGAGCTTCGAGAACAGGTTTTTTTAATGCCGTTTCAAACTAAACGATTTCTGGTGACTTGTCACGCGTGACTTAACAGAAACACCTCAACATATATCAATAGTAACAGCTGTCGATCCTATGGAAAAAAAAACACCCGATACATTTATATGTCTGCCGGTGTACGAACAGCTATAAATAAATTTATGAATGTTTGCAAAAAGAAGAAAAGCACAAGAACTGAACTTCGAAGAGATTTATGAGCTTTTAAAGTTTTGCACAAGATTTAGCGAATATGGAATGAATTTTAATCCAAAATTGTAACAAAATACATGTTTCCTGTTAAAGGCCATAAACAATTTGTTTATTTTAAATTACACCCAACAGAACTAATTAAATGGCTTAAACTATGAAATAGGGAATATCGCCCAGCGATAAGGAAAGGCACGCGTGCGCATAACCAGATATTAACACAAATTATTACCTTTACATATAAGCCAGGCTTATTTCCAGAGAAGAAACCAGACTGAGACGAAACAAAAAAAAACAGAAAAACTAATAATTTATAATTATTATATAGTAGAATGAAAAGAAAGAACAGATTCTAACTTAAGCCGCAGAAAAATGAACAACATGAAACGGCAACTTGCTGCACTACTTGTTTTGGAAGCGTGCGGCCAACACTTCAACTTTTTGTTCTTTTTGTTCTTTTTTTTTTTTTGATTTCCCATCTTTCTTTAATGTGGAATTCAGTTTTTAATAAACCAAAAATTACAGGCTTTTACAATTAAAAAATAATCTCAAATAAGTACCGATATATATAATTAACTTTACGGCACACACGTACGTTGTTGTTGTTTGTAGTTGATTTTTTCAACTTTAATAAGCAAAAAGGAAGAACAGAAATATTTTTACTGTTAAAATATTAAAGCAGAGGAAAATAAGTACATTGAATTTATTTGCTTTCGAATTGTTTTTTTCTGCTGTTCTTTTTTTTTTTTGCCACCGCAACTGAGTTGCGATAATCAGCAATTAAACGTTCTTATTATGGACCACTGGACATGAGTTCTGTGTGTTCGTTTTCCGTGGAAGTGGAAGAAGTAATGCGGGGTACCACTAAACCTGGACATAACATTAACTGTAAACTTTAAGGCTTTAAGCTTCACTGGTTTTAATTATGACCGACCATCATTATTTTATGGTACTCGTATTTGCTGTTGGTTTTTCTTTTCTTTTCATTTCATTTAATTTAATTCTTTTCTTTATTCTTTTGTCTTACAAGAGATAAAAACTTGAACGGAAAATACTTCAATAGTCAGCAATTCATTTGAAAAAATAAAAATGCTTTAAAACTTGAGCCAAAATTTATAAATAATTTTAAGAAGGAAACGCGAATGTCCTTAAGCAGATTAATTGGAAAATTTACAGTGAAATTAATATACAGGGGCGTAAAGCGGTTTTCAATAAGGGGTGGCGGTTAAGTATTGAAATGAAATAAAACGGGTTATGCATGAGTCATGCGTGACACTGCCTATGAAATATAACTTCTTTCAACACGGTTTGTTGCCGATCTGCCGCTCTAAATCGTCTGTATTTGAGCCATGATTTGCATGACTTAAAAGTAACCCCAAACGAAAAAGAGTCGTGGGGTCACGAGAGACAACCATCGTTCACAACACAAATCGTTCATGCAAAATGTGCATCATGGCGTTGGCTCTGTGTCGCGTAACGTCATAACGGGCCAAAAGAAAATGCTTGTCTTCGTGCTTCCATGACAACGACGGCCTCACCAGCCAGCATCGTTTGCGAAAGAAAAAAAAGAGGTAGCACTAAATTGAAACGCCGGTGCAAAATCCGCACTAAGCAGTAACATCTCATGTGGTTGAGCGCCCCTTCATACACGACACATCTAAAACGGGCGCAACACGAGCAAAAACCTCAACTTCGAGCTCTAATTTTGATAACAGCATTTCTTTAGATGGTCGTGTTGCTCAATCGTGTTACATGTCCTGGTGTTGTGGCATCAGTAGTTGAATAATAAGCAGCAGATAACGATAACATGGCGGTCACAGGCCGCCAGCCAACATCTAACCGCGCCCAACCCAAAAATGCACCCTTCTACGAGCCATTCCCTGGATTTCTGGTTTGGCTTGAGTCGAAAATCGATTTTCTTGATTTGATTCCAAGTCGCATGTTGTTCAAAATTTACTATTTATTTGATTTTCAAACTTATTTGCACAACAGCAGACTTCACTCACTTTTTTTGCAAGACCACTCACGAAGTGAAAAGTGTTCAGAAATTTTTCTATACGCGATTATTTTATTTTTAACGATAAGCTTTTTTTTTATTATTTATTATTGTAATTTTCTTTTCGTAGTTATAGCAGAGGTGAGTATTTTTTTATTAGAAAAGTAATTGACGGCGTCAATATTTGAAATATGTTGTCGCCACGGCATGACAGGTACGTCTTCAATAAATTTGAAATGTGCAACGTGTTTCGTATTAGTATTACAAATACTTTTTTTTTGTTTGTTTGTTTTCTGTATTGGAAATTTGTTTTCGAGGGCTTATTTTTTATTTACCAACAAATCTGTCTGTTTCATTATTCATTTATTCGCCAGCGCAACAGAGTGAGTGAGACATTAACAACATTTCGAAAAGCGTTAGAATATTTAATACGTTACAAGTGTGTGAATTTGTGTTTTGTTTTTTTTTTCCATTTCTTATCTGTAATCAAGCATTTTATTAGAAGACCAAGAAAAACAAGAATGTAGTTTTTTTTTTATAAAATAAAATTGAAATAAAACATCGATTACACAGTTTTTATGCAATTATTTTGCTGCTCGGAGTTCCAGACTTGCTTTTATACAAATCTATCGTTTGGGTTCTGTCACCGTGTCCGTAGCCGTTGCCGTGATGCAGCAAAAAAAATTACTTGGTGATGATGTGAGGAGCACTGCAAACTCAGGCATGATGGTGATGACGATGTCAGCACACTGCTCGTAAATCACACACAATATATTAAATTAATTTCCAGCTTTGTGCTTCTTTTGTGTGTTTCTGGTGCATTTAAATTCACTTCCGCCAATTTGTAGGATCGACACAACGCATTATTATCAAACGCTACTGGTTTGTAAATTATAATTGAAGATTAATTATTGCAGAACACTTTGGCAAATGAAAATTGATAAACAGAAATGCCACAGTAAAGGCAGACGTTTATTTCTATAGTAATATTTCTTTAATTTAATACACATTTGGCGGGGCAACATGTTGCTAAGCAATAATTTCATGCTAATCAAACATGTTGAAACACAATTGTTAATTTTCTCCGGCACAAAATAAAGCTGTTTATTTTTAAAATAATTTTTCCAACTTGTCAAAATATTATAATTATTATTATTATTAAAAATAAACTACAAGCAGATTTTTGTTTGACCCTTAACGGTTTCAAAATTTCGTTTTATTGATGCGAGTTTTACTATTTAATTTTGCCAGCAATATATTTCAACCGAACTATCAGTATATTTGATTTTGGCATCATGTTTCAATTGAACTAAAGATTAAAGGTTTTTTGGTGCCAAACTATTTTACGATATTACAGCATGTTTCAAGTGAACTAGCGACATGTTTCAATTGAACATTTTTCAATTGATTTTGAAGTATTAACAACATTTATTCTTGCTAACAAGCCATGTTTATTGAGATATTCCAGCAACATGCTTCTATTGAATTAGCAACATGTTTCTATTGAATTAGCAACATGTTTCTATTGAATTAACAACATGTTTCAATTGAATTAGCAACATGTTTCTATTGAATTAGCAGCATGTTTCAATTGAACTAGCAACATGTTTGTATTGAATTAGCAACATGTTTCTATTGAATTAGCAACATGTTTCAATCTATAATTATTTAATAACAGTCTATAAATTATCTCTTAGAATAGTGAAAAAAACATAAAATTTGTTTCATTAAGAAAGAAATAGTTTTTAGTGCCTCATAAATTTCATAAGCAATAAAAAAAATCAGCAAAAAATTTTCGCTAAAACAATAACAGCGTATCTTCAAAAATGGAAATAGTTTTATTTTATTAATCTTTTTGAACATGAATTTTTGGTGGTAGTGTTTTGCTATTCCAAAACGTGCTGTTAGCAAACTTTTTGTTAATTTGTTTTATTACTGCCATAAATGCTAAAAAGCTAATAATTTTTTTAATTGATTCATATTATAAGGAATTTTATTGCAAATTACAAATTTTTAATTATGTTAAGTCAATTATGTAAACCGTCTTTCTAGTTAGCAGCCTGGTGAAGCTCTGTTGTTGTTGCTTTTGGTTGTTTGTCAAAGCAATTAGCGATAGTAAAACTTAATTGACATATACATACAAAGTAATTAGCAAAAACAAAAACAACACTGTTTATTTTCGGTTTAATAATGGTTGTTAACATCCTGTTAAAGGTTGTTTGTTTTTTTTTTATATTTTGTTAATAAAACAATAATAAGTTTGTTGTGACAAAATTAAACCATAGAGTACCGCAAATGGCGAAAATTGCTTAAAATTTGCTTACCCAAGATATATAAGAAAGCAACATGTTGCTCAACATGTCTTCAGCTGCAAGAGCTTTAGTTTTCAAAACTGTCGTAATTGTAAATATTGTAAACACAATTAACTAAACTCGTGTCACATGTTACAAAATTCTGTGGAGTTTTATATAATATTTCTATGTATTTGAAATGTTTGCTCAACTTAAACACACTATAACTTTTGCAACTCTTTTCTCAACTCGCCATAAAATAGTGCGATATAAACAATATGTTGCCAAAAACCAGTTGCTGCCATAGTCCGGGTTGTGGTCGATATTTCTGTCCGGCCAATGCAAAGTTTAGATGATATCGCACATAAGTTTTGTAATTTTCAAAAATGTTCTTTCCACTATCAAATGGGGCTAGAAAGTTCTGCCTTTTAAATGCTGTTTGATCATGATCATTTGTGGAATGGAAAAATATACAGCAGACATTTATTTACGGAAATAAAATTCATATGTTGAGGCAAAATATCACTTGAAAAGGTTGCAACTTGTTTCCGGTCACATGAATTGTCTCTAGAAGTTTGTTGCCATTTCAAAGAGAAGTTTTCTTGCGCCCCCTAAAGGATTAAAAACAAACACGACAAATTGCTTGTTAATATAGAAATCAATCTAACATTGACGGATTTTAAATTATGTGCGTTGTTTTTCTTAACACAAGTATTAAAAGCAATTTTTTGCCTGCTTAACATGGAAAACTTTGTGAAAAGAAAAACTCTTTGCATCGCATTAAAATCTCACAAATTTCTTGTTTTTAGAAGAGGAGATCTCTTTTTTTTTTTCCTGTGGCATAGAGGTGCTTAACTTTCCAACGGAAGTCTTAATTGAGGATTTATGCACTTCTTTTACTATATATAATACATACATACATATATGTAGATACATCGTCATCATGTTTGAGGCGATGCTGTGTTGACTGAGGAGGTTGATGGCGATGAATGATGCTGGTGGCGAATGTTTACAATACAATACAAACGTGTGCCTAAACATGTTTTATGATTTTGTAGGCAACAAATGTTCGTACATGTGTCTGCATTGCAGGCAGTTCATTCATTCCGTTTTCGTTTTTAATGCTTCCTTTTTATCTTTGATATTTTCATTCATGCTTCCAGCCACCTTAACACAAGCGTAAACTCATTTTCATGGAAAATGCATCATCAGCATCACTTTTTCGAAAAGTTCTTTAATTTTTTCGTTATTTTTGTTTTATTTGCCTTAAGAACGAAGAACATGTTTTATAAAAGTGTTTAGACAAATTGTGGATATGTAGGTACGAACGGGTGTTTTGGGTGCAGTTAAATTAATTTTTTTGTGCTCTAAAGCCAGGTGCACTGTTCGCATTTGGAAACATTTTCTCTATTTAATTTTCTTGATATTGGATATTGGATAAATTTACCAAACAAATATTTTGTTTAATTTTTTGTTTTCTTTTTCAGTGTCAACTAAATTCACTGGCTTTTGCATTTTTGTGGATAGAAAATAAAACTTTTATAAAAACAATAACAAGTTTTTGCTCATACAATAAGAGCTGTCTGTGGACATGTTATTTTGCAGTTGGGACGAATGTTGCCGGCAACATGTTGCCAGCTACATTTCGCAACTTTCTTGCAGACAAACAGCCACATTATTTCTTATTTATGTGGCAAATATTTCCCATTTCATGATCTTTAATACGAAATGATGAACCCAGTACCAGGCTTAAGAGCGAAGATAAAGTTTATAAAATAACACAGAAAAAACTAATTTATTCTTTTTATAACCAGATTTATATTTTTAAATGCAATTCTGTCTGTCGTAATTCCACTTAATAAAAACGTCACTCTGAGTGTGTGGGTTGTAAAAGCATTTCATTTTCATTCTTTATTTCCACTACTTTGCAGTTGTCAGTTTTATTTTTTGCGACTGTAGATTTCTTTTCTTTTTTTAGAGATTATTTTTTTTTTCCTTTTTCAAAAAATGCAGTAGTTGGGTGTTTACGAAATAGTACACTTTGAATATTGTTTACAAATGTGATGATAACAAGAGATAAATTCGTATTTTAATACTAAAAGACAACATTTTATTACGTGTTGTGATATTTTTAAGATATTTATTGTAATTTATGTAAGTTTCGAAACAGTGTTTTAAATTGGGATTTTGGAACTGTTCAAACATTATTGACACATGTTAAACTTTGTAATACTTGCAAAGATTCTAGCACTCAACTTTACATTTAACTGTCGCAAGTAGTTTTTAATTGAAGCGACTAATTTTTGAATGCCTGTGACCGCCTAATCGGTTGCTGGTTATTCAGTTACTGATGCCAAAGTGCTATGACAAGTTATTCGATGGAAAGCTGCACGTCCAAGTGATACACAAAATTAGCGTTTATTGAAGCAAACTTTGCTCGCTGCCCCCCGTTTACGGTTGTGCCAGCAAGCAAAATTGCCGTGTATTAGATTACGCCCACCCGATAGCATTGGATTTGAAAAATTCTAACGCTTCTAATGAGATCGTCACCATTAACGGCGAGCTCTTTAGAATGATGAAAATCAATTTCGTTTGGCCTCAGTTTGAGCAGAATGGCGTTACGCGACACACAGCCAACGTCACGATGGATGCACATTGTGCATGAGCGATTTACGAGCATGATTATCTCTCGCAGACGCGTGTGGTGTTTCTTTGATGCACAATCATAATTCAGCCACCCCAATCGGATCCGTGACACCGTAAGAAGCCCTGCGTGTTTCAAATTTACCACTTCTACGGTTAGCCGCCCTTCTTAAATTTTTTCTAAGCAAAAAACTTTCAAAATTTCTTTTTAAACACATGAGTTTTAATAACAACATTAATTTAATAAATTTATTTATTATGCACATAAATTGTTTTCAATTTTTTTTTTTAATTTGTTTGGAATATTTTTTTTAGATTTAATTTAATATATTGTAATACATACATAAATTGTTTTTATTTTCATCGTTTTGAAAAAATTGGTTTGGAATTTTTTTTAGATTGAATTATCATTTTAAAACATTTTTTTTTTCTTCATAAAAAATAACTTAATATATAAATACGTATTCAAAGAGGCTTTTGGCGACCTTCAGTTTTCTAAATTCTTTCCATACAGCGGTTCAATAATTACTAAACAATTAATTGCAATTAAAGTGCAAATATTTTCATGTGTCTAATGTCATAGAAATCGTGTTTCGTAGAAGGTAATAATTAATTATATTAAACAAAAAACCCAAAGCAAAAAACTATCCCAATCAAATAGTTTATGACACTGTGAACTTCACAAAAAAAATATAAATAAATTATTGGAAAAATAAGTAATTATTAGAAAAACAACTTTGCAAGTGTCTTGATTACCATAATAAAATTTTTACTGTACAACAAACACGACTTAGTGACTTTGTATGAAACGAAGTGCGAAAAAAACCCGTGTTTAGACAATAAATCAAAGATTTGTTTAAATATTTTAAGCACCGTCATGAATATTTGACAAAAACTAAAGAAATATGCGTCACATAAAACGTATTCTGACATCTGAAAAGCAAATGTTGAGCAACATTGTTTATACAATTCAAAAAACGTTGGCTTATTGGCCAGCTGTGATTGTTATGATTTAATGTTTGAATATTTAGTATCGTTTTTGTGATATGTTTTATAAAATTTAATAGCTTAAAACTGCTGGCAAATCATTTGTGTGTTAGAACTTAAGCTGAGATTTCTATCCAGGCCTGTCAAAAATGTTGCACGTCTTTACTGATTTAACAGTAAATAATTTGAAAACTGAAATAGTGTGGAAAATTGCAATTGAAACCCGTTAAACATGTAGCTTTAAAATTGTTTGGCTGCAAAGGAAAATGTTGGCCAGAAACATTTGTTGAATAACATTTATCTGAAACAATTTTAGCCTCAAGTTCAACAGCAGTGGCCACAAAATGGTTTTCTCTTTTCAGCCAATTAAATTGTTCCTTATTGCATGCGAAATGATGTCAATACAAATTTTGTCCATAAAACAAAGTGCCACTCTGTTCATATAGTGTAAAGTTTGGATTTTTACTCAAAATGAAAATTGTTGCTGGCAACATTTTTTCCTCATTGAAAAATAACATGAGTAGCACTTGTTCTTTGAATCCAAACCGGAGTTTATTTCGCTTTATATTAAAAAAAAAAAACCAAGAGTTAATTTAAACAAAACTAAAGCAGAAAAAATTCCAATTTCGTGATACTGAACAACATTGGCATTGAATTATTTTGTAATTAAAAATTAAATGTATTTGGTTGAAAAAAAAAAGCTCATAAAATATGTGTAGGAAGTAAGAAATATAGAATTCTATGGACGTACATAATTTGAAATTTTTCAGGCCACATGTTGCTGGGACTTGAATGATTCTCGAAAATGTTGCAAATGTATTTGCCTGCATGTTTCATAACAATCCACTAACAGTAGCAAATACAAATAATTATTACGCTCTAAATTGCTTGTTTATGGACGAAGGCAGGCAGGCAGGCAGCCACAAAATTATATGAATTTTTGAGAAATTCAAATAAACAGTAGAAATGTTTAGTTTGGATCACGCACAAAACCAATTTTAATAAATATCCAAAATATGTCGGCTGAAGGCAAATAGACGAAATTGTACAATATGATAATTTGATCAAAACAAGAAAAAAGATATATATGTAAATATTTTAAATGTTGGAATAGAAAAAACAATAAGAGAATTTTTTTGAACAAATGACGTCTTCATATCAAATGATTAGATCGTTCTTAATTTTCATTAGGAATTAAATTTGCTAAAGCAATTTCACATGAAACTTAACTAAATATGTACATATTCATACATATATACATATGTATGTATGTATACATACAAATGTATGTACATATATGAATTATTTTTTTTTTAGTTAAGATCGATTAAGATCGTTTGAATTGTTTTATTGTAGTACGAGATTTATTATCCCCTAAATGTTTAATTTAAATTGTTTTGTTTATTTTTTTTACTGCTGGTATTTTAGAAAATTATGAAAATAAAAATTTTCAAATTATAGTTCTTTTCAAAATATGTGACACAATTAACCATAAATTGTTTTGTTGAACAACTGTTTCTGTTTTGTTTCCTATTAAAGAATTTCCATAGTTTTTTTTTTGTTGTTTAATCTGTTTGTGGGCGTTATTTAGTTTCGCTTTAGATTGCAAATATTTGTTGTTGGCTGATACAAACAGCCATTTAAAATAATTAAAAAATGAACCGTATGTTAAAATAAATAACGCTTAGCTTTTGCAAATAAAAGGTGTTACTGTAAAACATATTTGCATATTCATATCTGGTATGTCCACTTGGTTATAGATGTAAAAAAAATCGAAATAAATAAATGAATGAATGAATGAATGAATGTTATGAGCCATTTAAAATGTTTATTTTTGACAAATATGACTTTTGCAAAACGTGAGTATGTTATTATTTTGCAGGTGTTTTGAAGGAGAAATATATTAATTTTTATGGAATTTAAAAAATGCAAATTTAAAAACAGTTCAGGCTAAACAAATAATTTTTTAGCCAAGCAGCACTCACTGTTGAGCTCAAAATTTTAAAATACTGTTTTTGAATTGTAAATTTTTAGTACATTTTGTAATAAAATAAAAGTAAAATTCAGCTAAATATAATATGTAATAAAAAAACGTACAAGCAACATGTTGCGAAACCAAACTTTCCTAAAAAAAAAAAGCTGCTGGGATTTAATGAATAAAAGGTTTTTAGAAAAGTAAAATTTTTACCCCGCAACATTGTTGCCAAACATGCGGTGTATATAAACATAAGACACTTTTATGTAAACTTATAACTGGTTGTCTGTTTAAAGTGTTTAGGCACACAATATGGCCTAAATGGCGGTTTGAAAAGAAGAAATTTAATACAACGCGCCGACGCATTGCAATGAATAAGCTTCAGCGTTTGATTTCAGTTGTTAAATGTTGCATAAGAAAATTATGTTTAAAATATGTACATGTAACTTTACATCAACAAGATACGTGTTGCTGAAGGCTGCTCAAATGTATACAAACATACAAATATTCTCTTCTTAACTGACAAAGTAGTGAGCAACATAGTTTTAGTGCTCAGCTGTTTTTTTTTTTTTAAAGAGAGACCTCAATTTGATTTTTAATGCTTCTTCGGGCAAAATATTACAATAAAACAAACCCTTTAATTACAAAAACTTCTAATGACTTTTAGGAAAGAGCTTTGTAAGGGATATGCAACATGTTGCTAAGAAAATGTTGATGTGCTGCAGCGTCAACAAACCAAGTCACAATTCGATAATACGAATATGCCGTTGAAATTTTCTCATAGCTGCGTTTATAGAATATAAGGGGACAAGCATGACAAGGTAAATTATACATTATATATTGTACACACATACATATATACTCGTATGTATGTACATACATACATATATATATCACTAAAAAGTTCAAAAACTCCACACAACTTGATAATCGCTTGTAATATGTTCTTCTGCCTCAACGTGTTCAGCATCAAATAAAAAAAAAAATCGGTTTTTTTTCGTAGCCCAAAAATGTACATTCTTTTTCTGTATTGGCGGCAGAGACGCAAAAATGCAACATTAAAACCAGCTCCCATGTCTTGTTATTTTCATTTGTTTTTTCTTTTTTTTTTTGGCTTTTGCATATAAAACCAATGAAGTATTAGTAAAAACAAAAATACTTAACACAAGTTTACTACCAGACAAGCTGTCTGTTTCAAAGCGCCCACTAACATTTTTTCCAGCAGTTTTAATGCCAGTAAAGAAAAAAAACACAAACAAAAAATCCCAGAATAAGGCAAAAAATCTTATGCCAAACTAAGTTTATGAAAAAAAAAAAACTAAATAAAAGAATATAAAGTTTAGACTAAATGGAAAGGAAATAAATTTAATATGATAGACACATGTTAAGCGGCTTCATAGACAGACAAACATTTAATTGAACACATGTACTGGCGTATGAACAAATAACGGCTGAGCCAAATACAAGTAGCTTTTCAATAATAAAATCAAAAACAAATTACGATTTCATTCGCGACAGCAAATCGAATTTTCGGACACTTTGTTGACAGTTTTCGATGTCATGTCACGAATAAGAAGTCATTCGACAGTATAAATGATAAAAATGACACTAGACATAGTGGCCGCCACCTCGGGCAAAATCAGATCCTGATGTTCATTGTATGTATGATGACCAAAAATTCTACTTTCATGTTTACACTGGCTATAGTGGCATTGCCACTGCAAAAATAGTCCTTGATATGCCGCATGAAAGACTGATTTTGGCACAATTTGCTTCATGTACCTTTTAGAAGCGCTCAATAGTTTTTCTTTTTCGTACGAACATTTTTATCAGCAACTGTATTTGAAAATGCTGTTTATATATGCAATTCATGAGCTGCTGGTTGGATAAACCGAACTCCAGTCTAAAGTACTTTATTATAGACCAGACCACACCACAAGCAACTCGGTGTAGGATTTTTTTTTTTTTTTTTTTTTTGAAAACAAACTTTATAATTTTTGATTTTTTTTTTTTTAATTTGTAATAAAAAATTAATGTTTTTAATTAAAAGTCTTTAGATGAGAAGCGAAAACAAAAAACTTAAAATAAAAATATATGTATGTAGATATTATTAGTGTTTTGAAAAGTGCAGATAAGATGCTTGTTTCACAAACAAGACAAATTATGTTCAGGCCTGTAGCGACTTTTTAAGTGTGTGGAGGAAAAAAAGAACTGGCAAACATTTCGAACCTTAAACGAAATGAAAAACACACTTGCGTTTTAATAACAACAAACTGGTTGCACTTTAATTTAAAGTTTCATATTCGTAGACGTCTGTGCGAGTGTGTCACAGTATTTGTTTGCCTGCTGGAAATCGCATTAAAGGATGTAAATTTCATGTAGGCGTTACCTTCGGTACGAGTTACATGTGTTCAACAGACGACTGCTGTCAGTCAATCCAGAGTACATATTTCTCAACGCAACTGCGCCGTGTGTTGAAAAAACTTTTCATTTACGTTGAAGGCGAATGGTTTTATGGAAAATCCAAACCCCACAACTACATTTATGTATTTTAGGGTTCGAGAGTTGAGAGCGAGTGAAATAAATCTTGAGATAAATCTTTTTGATGTGAACATTTAATCAAATGCATGTCTCACAGTGATTATGACAAGACGGTGGCTGCGTTTTGATGCCGTCGCACGCTGTCAGCAGTCGCACCGCACCGTTCGTATGCCACGAAGCATTCGGTTCGGTTTAGTTAATTTAATTAAAAAGATTTACATAACTAATTGCCGGTTTAACTTAAAGTTTTCAATATTTTGAAATTAATTATATAAAATAAACGAATTTCTTACGCCACAAATGACATGCAAATGAATTCGATTTGAACTTACTGCTCAATTAAAGTTTGTCTTTTCTAGATAAAGACAAGGACCACCACTTACCTGCAAAGAAATCAGAAAAAGAACATAAATTAATTAATGAAATATTATTGGGGAAATGAAAATAACTTTAAAAATGTTTAAAATGAAAAAACAAGATTTTTAAACCTACTTTTAAATACGAATATCCTTCCTTTAAAAAAAAATTGCTTTTCAGCAAAAAAAAAAGAAAACTTTAAAAATAGCTTTTCTTCAAAAATATATTTTCTTACAACAACAACAAAAAATAATTTTTTATAAAATTTTTTCATAGCCTTAAAACATATTTTCATCCGTTTCGCCCAAACTTATTTAAAAATTTAATTTTTTCTTTGTAGTTTTTAAACCCCAAAACGTAATTTAAAAACAAAAAAAAAACTTTTTTAACAAACGGTACGTTCTTTTTCACTCCCTTTTAAAACATGTTTTTTTAAATATTCTACAATATTTCTAAAATTACTTTTTTAAAACGTACTTTTGCGAAGTACTTAAAAAAAACTCTAGTTTTAAAACATAAATTTTTATTAAGTGCTTTTTGGGAGAACACTTTTTAAAAAATGATTTTTAACTGGCTTTTCAAAAATAAAGGTACTAAGACTTTTTTTCAACACGTATTGCCGTTTTTTAAAACTACTTTTAAAAGGTGTTTTGCAGAAAATCATTAAGAAGGTACTTTTAAAACGTGTTTCAGCAGAAAACCATTTTTTTAACAGGCCACTTTTTGTAAACGTACTCTTTCGAAAACGAAATTTTTGCATATGTACTTTTTTCAACTTACTTTTCTCTAACACATTCTCTTTCAATAGGTTCTGTTTTAAAAGTACTTCTATCACTAGGCCCTTTTAATGAAAAGCCTTATTTTTGCAATGCGGTTTTGTTAAGAGTTTATAGTTTTGAAATGATTTTTTTTTTGAATTAAATTACTTTTTCAAACGCTTTTTTAAAAACAAACACGTTTTTAAGTGACAGTTTTTAGAGCCACTTTTTTGAAGGAGGCCTTTTATAAGAGGTACCTTTCTGGGTAAAAGTTCACTACAATTTGTAGGAAAAAACATAATTTGTTAAAAAAAATTCCCATAAATTTTAGTTAATTTAAAAACTAAACCAAATTCTCTAAAATAACGCCCCCTTTCGAATAAACAAAATCATTATTTTTTTTTTGTTGTTTCACACGAACAACATGCAAATTAATGCAAAAACCCAAATTAAACGCTACAAACAAAACGCTTTGAACTCTTAACGAATCAAAATTATGGCATTTTAGCGATAAACTTTTCAACAATTAAAACAAATTTGCATAAAAAATATATGTTGGCTTTTAAAGACAAACAAAATACAGCCATTTAGATTGAAATATGATGATGGTTTCAACAAAAGCGTCTTTAATCAGTTTTTTTTGGCTAAAATATTGTTTTTTTCTTCGATCTTTTGTTTTTACCATTGAGCTGGATGAACGAAATTTAGTTAAAACAAAACGACAAAAAATTAGTTAATATTTTAATTTCTTTAGTGTGCATTTTTTTTTTTACCAAAACCGGATGTAATTTATAGTGGACTTCAACACACCATTTCAACAAAAACCAAAAAAATTACTCGTACAATTTTTTGTTGGGTATTTCCATTAAAAATTTTAACATAAAATTATATTTTAGCTTCCAACGTTAAAATAAATTAGCGAAACTTTTTATAACAAAGGCAAAATAAATTTCGGCTAAAACAAACACAATTTTAAATGATAATTATTCAAATAAAATTTGTTTGTTTTTAACACCTACTAGATTTACAAAATTAAACACAAAATCTTGGCCAAAATGCTTAAAAAGCTGAATAAAAGGTTTTATAACATTTTATGCCTTTTTAATGAGTTTCGGTGTGTGTGTCTGCCTCCCTGAAATCGCGCACTTTAAGACGTGGGCGAAAAGAACAACAGAATACGAAGTTTACTACCTTTTGTTTTGTTGTCTACAAGCTGTTTGTAAAGTACATTTTTAAAAATTAGGTTATAGCGGACCTTTAAAAAGAGTGCTTTTTACAAATACGTATGTACCTTTTAGTAAAAGTACCTGTTGAGAAAAGTACATTTTAAAAAAATTACCTCTTAAAAAGTACTTCTTAAAAGAGTAGCTGTTTAAAAAAGTAGTTTTTGAAAAAAGTACCTTTTTAAAACTAGAACCTTTTTAAAAAAGTCCCTTTTAAAAATAAGTACATTTTAAAAAAAAGTACATTTTAAAAAAAGTAAATTTTTAAAAAAGTACATTTAAAAAAAAGGAAATGTTTAAAAAAAGTACCCTTTCAAAAAAGTACCTTTTTAAAACTAGAACCTTTTTAAAAAAGTCCCTTTCAAAAATAAGTACATTTTAAAAAAAAGTAAATTTTTAAAAAAAGTACATTTTAAAAAAAAGTAAATTTAAAAAAAAGTACCTTTTTAAAAAAGTAACTTTTTACAACAAAGCCCCCTTAAAAAGAAAGTACCTTTTAAAAAGAAAGTACCCCTTAAAAATAAATTACCTTTAAAAAGCAAATTTTTAAATAAAAATATCTTTCTAAAAGTACAAAATACCTTCAAGATTTTTTAATTAAAATTAAAATAATTTAAGAAATTTAAAGTCGCTCTTTAAAAATTTTATATTTAAATTTTGTTTTCAAATATTTTTAGGCAGATGAATGAATGAGGTGAATGAGGCCCTACAAAGGAATTTCGCTAAATAAACAAACAATTTGTTGGTACTATTCCACATAAAAATTAAAAGAAAAGCTCGTTGAATCGATAAACAGTTCCGATGATTCGTTTTTAAGGCTGTCAGAACCAAATTTTCCAATCGTAGAACCACGAAACTTTTACAACTATTGCCACAAACTTTTCACATGTTTCTCATAACTTTGACAGAGTATAAATTTTGCAACATTCATTTAATTTTTTTGCTTGTTTTGGAGCGGCTTTTAAAAACATTTCGCATAAAACAGTCAACGGATTACCAGGCGGTATGACAAAAAGCTTTGACTGAGGCTGTATTGGGTATTTAAGTTAAATTTATGAAATTGCAGCTGAAAGCCTGAAAGATGGCAGCACGTGTTTTTGTTGTAATAAAAATTAAAAAGTTTGATATTTCTTACAAACATTTTGAGGACATAAAACTCTGTTAAACTCCAATGTTTTAATTAAGTTTTGAGTTGAAAATAAAATCTTGATTGTATCTCTTTCGGCTCTTTCTTGGAATAAATTAAATCATAAGATGGAAATAAGATTTGTTGTTTGCTCTCAAACAAAATAATAAAATAATAAAAATAAAGAATATAAAAAAACAGAAAATCAAATATGTTAAATAATTTAAAGAAAACCTACGCATTATTAACTTTTAAGCCAAATGCTTTCGAAAAGTCAACCGCTGGTAACTGAGTGAAATTATTATTATGCAATAATTTTTAGTTTTTAATAAAAAAAACACCTTTGCACTTCATAAATAATTTTTATAGACTGACAAGCGCAACTACTGCTCTTATTTTGTACGTGTGTAGCTGTGCTGCAAGATATCGGTGGCATAATAACAACCAGATATATTTTTGTATAAATAAATTTATGGAAAAAATTATTAGCGGGAATATACGGGCTGTCATAATTATCAAAGATAAGGCAGTTGGTTGGTTGGTTGGTTCGCCGAGTAGCTGGCAGCCTGTTGCCATATCTAATAAAAAACAAAAAAAAAATACCCACAACAACAACTACAAAAAACGACCAGAAAACCCTTCATACTTGCAGCCGTACGTACAAGTTTGTGGTACATATTTGTATCGCTGGTTGCATTCGAAACACATAAAAGAAATTTTTTTGTTTATTTCAAATTATAATTTTTTTTTTATGGGTCGAATAAAACTGTACACCATGGAAACCAGAAAATATAAGAATTTATCAAATACATTTTATTATGTATTTGAATGCATTGTCTATTTTTAGACCGTTTTATATACAAAGACTAATGCAGAGATAAACGTCTCTTGTTTATCTGTTGGAACCACATTTTAAATGCACCTTTTTTGTTTTTTTTTTTTGGTCTCCAAAAGAAATGTTTAAGTGAGACCTGCCTACACACACCTTTTGCTGCAGAAAAGTTAAAAAAAAAAACAAAATAGAAAGAATTAGCGTTTCGCCTTTGAACATTTTAACAAGTAAATAGATTGTATGTATAAGATTTCAGTTTGTGTTTCCTAAAGGTCAGATACGAATTATTAGCCGCTAATTGCAGATTTTTAAATCTTTAGGTATTATATTGTGGTATTGGAAAAAATCAAGTGCAGTTTTGCCACGATTAGGCTTTTTTTCCAGGAGGAATTATTACTTATTACAACTAAACAGTATTTATCGTCCGTCCCCTACGGATATCTGGATACTCTGCTCTAATACAAAATTTATTAATAATAATAGAGAATTGCATTGGACAGCATAAAGTAACACTGACATTTTCTGCTGGCAAATGGCCCCAGTGGGCGGCAATTCATATTATTTACAAGTTTTTGTCAACACTCTTATATAATTGAGGGCATGACATGGCAAAATTTTTACTCACAAAAATTATGAAAACAGATGTAACATTTTTATTGGAAAATTCACTAAATTAGTTTAGGCAAAACTATTAACTGTTAACTTGGTATAAATATTTTGGCGCCTCCACGCACCAAAGTCAAAATCCAAAAAATTTTAGCTTTTGCACTCATCGTTGAGCAAAGTTTTCTAATGTTAACAGATGCTTTACGTTTTGGGGATCTAAGACAAGAGATAGAAACTATAAACAGCATTAATTTTTTGTCGACAATTTTTTATGTCTAAATCGATTTTTCCTGCCTGTAGGGGACTCCGCTCGGGGAGCACATTTTGCCTTGTGTACAATTTGTCAAACATTGGCACTCTACTGACTGGATGTAAAGACAAGTGGTTCCTCAATTGGCACCATAACCAAAAATTTCTCAAAGATTAATTGTCAGAAGGGCGACCAGCATGCCCCCGGATACTTTGTAAGAGAGATCCTAGGCTTCATCATTTGGTGCAGGTACCAATCAGTGACTGCAACTTTTCAATTGTGTTTTCAGCCTAATATCTCAGGAAGCCTAAAATCTTGTGGTGTTAAATGTTCCCCAGCTGCTGTTATTTTTAATGTAAATTAGGAACATCTCAAGATTGATTTGAATATTGCAGAATATTACAATTCAAATTTCAAACGTAAGTGCAGTAAGTGGCTAAATTAGTCACATTAGCAGTTCACTATAAGACGTAACGTTTGTCTGCCTGTTACTTCTTTCTAACCCCTGGCACTTATCATCAGCACTCAACTATAAAAACAGAACTGTCCCACATGTTCGTTCCAACGCTTAAAATCTTAAAAAGAAAACAACACATATTTTTTTAATTACAAAACTATTTTAATGATTTTTAATTAAAAATGTAAATCTTCTTTCATCAGCAAAATACACAGTCTGCTGTTGCAATTTCAATTTAATTAAAACATAAAAGAAGAAGAACAAGCAGAAATTAAGCACATATTTTTTCACTAAAATGATCTCATAAGGAAACGAACGAAGTGCTTGGCTGTGCTATTGATAATATTGAATTTAAATTAAGAAAGAAAATTCTTTTAAATATGCAAAAGGCAAAATTATAATTCAAATTAAACGTGTGATTAAGGTTTTAATTTACGGCCATTTTTTGCTGCAGTGGAATAACTTTGAAGTTAATGGATTTGAAATATCAATTGAAATAAATTCCTAAATAAAATCGTTTAATTAGAAAAAATTGGCATTTCAAAAACTTAAAAGAAACCAACGATTAGTTGTTGAAGTCAGTACCATGGCGTTCGTAAAATACGTGTTTATCACAAACAAAAGAATCTACATTCGTATATAATAATGAATTTTACAGCTGATATAAAAAATTATGTTTCTAAATAAATAAATACAAATAACTTATTTGTAATGTCAGTACCGCAGAAATTTAGCTCAGAGATTCTTCTTCGAAATAAATATGCACAATGCAAATGAAATGAATTGATTTTCGAAACAAGCAAAAATAATTTTTGGTTTTGTTTTCATATTTTTTCTTATCCAAAATCGAAAAACAATAAATAGTTTAATATTTATTATAAGATTTCATGCATTTGTGCGCCCATACATTAATTATTTTTTCTAAAGTGTTTGAGCAAGTTTAAGCTATTATTGTAATTTATTGGTTCACATGCTGGTGCGTCCTTCTTTCTTAATTAATTTATTTTTGAATAAATTTTAAAAAATCGTTTTCTTTTTACCTTGAGTTCTGAACTCAAATAAATAAATAAAAATCATTTCTGTGCATGAACATAAGAAACGATGTGTGCAGCAAAATAAATCAGCTGCTTTTTAAGAAATATATTAAAAATCATTAATAATTAATGATAAATTAAAAAAAAAAAAATAATAAAAAAAAACAGCCGAAATATTTTAAACTTTTCCATTTTCTTTAAATGAGTTGGCAACTATTTAGCCGTTCTTGGATCCATATTTTAGAATTCTGTTGGAGTGTCTTCTGTGTTCTTGCCCCGTTAGTTCATAAATTACAACTTAATTGAGAAACAAATAAATGGGGGAGGCTTTCAGATAAATAGGCTAAAAAATCGGAACTGAATGAAATAAAAAAGTGCTTTTGATAAACAGATTTCGAAAAAACGGTTGTCCAAAAAAATTGTGTCTTTAAAAATAAAAGTTTTCTAAAAACGATAAAAAATACAAACTTTTGAAAATAAATAACTTTTTTAAAAATTAACTATAGAAAAAAGGTCTCATTAAAACACTCGCGTTTTTTTAAAGTGTATTTTCAAGAACTGCCTTTTTCAAAATGTACCTTTTTAAAAAAATACCGTTTTAAAAAAGAAGCTTTTTGAAAAAATACCTTTTTGAAAAAGACGCATTTTGAACAAGTACCTTTTTGAAAAAGTACCTTTAAAATAAAGACACTTTCTTTAAAAAGAATTCGTTTAAAACAAAAACACTTACAATAGTTTTAAGTTTGTTTTGAGACGGTAGTATTTTTAAAAATAAATTTTTTTAAATGCTAAAAGGCACTACTCTAAACTGGGTAACTTTTGCCAAAAGAGCCTTTATTAAAGCAGAACTTTTCTGTAGCAGGGACGGACGTTTTTAAAAACAAGCGCTTTTTTCATAAGGCACTTTCGAAAAAGGTAGTTTTTAAATGAAGAACTTTTTCTGTGATTTTTGCCCGAAACATGCAATAATTATTAAAGATACGTTTTTTCGAAAAGGTAGTTTCTTGACAAAAAATTATTTTTGAAAAAGGTACTTTTGTTAATTTTCTTGGAAAGGCTGCTACTAAAAAAAAATTTAAAAAAAGTAGACATTCGTTAGTCGATTTTTTACAAAATTTTTTTTTTTTCAAACTTTCCAAAATTTTAATTTTTCAAAAATGTTTTATTCGTCGCTTTCATCGGCGTCTATTGAAAACTTTCAAGTTTTTAATTTTAAATCTTTCGATAGAGAACATCGAACATGGAGTTTTTTACAAAACGGGTATTTCACTGCTATTAACAAAATTTAAATAAAAATAACTAAATAACTGATTTATTTAAGCAAATTGAAATGAATTATAAAACAATAGAAACTGAAACAAGAGATACTGATTAAGACAAAAAAAGTTTTGATTGTTTGTCTGCTACTGGTTTTTGATTTCGCTGCCTTTGTTTTATTATTGAACCAGCAATTATTTAAGGAAATGTTTTATCCAAATATTTCGTTACGTTTTCAAAAACTACAAAAACAAACTGATTTCTGTCCTAATCAGCATTTATGGCTACCGTTTTTATTTTTCTTTAAATGCTTTGCGCTTCTATTGATAATAAAAATAAAACAATATTTAATTAGCTGAGGACGAAAATATTGTCTTTTGTTGCTTATGAATTCATTAATTTTTTTTTAACAAACAGAATTTCATATTTTTTTCATTTGATTTATTTTGCGGCCAGCTTTTCTCCACAAATCATTTAAAGAAAGTCTGATAACCCTCTTAAATCTTTAACTTTCAATTGTGTAATTTGTTGTTGGAAGAGCAACACATTGAAGCACAACAACATTTAACTATTTTATTAAGTTACCCGCCTTTTTCAATATATTTCTTAAAATTTAGTTTCATAATTAAAAAAATGTTTTTAAATTATTTTACAGAAATAAAAATGTTACGCCATAAATCTGTTAATGGGTGGTCTTCTGCATTTGAGCCAGCAAAATTTGCACCCTGCTGCACATAGAAGCCAATAATAATAAACAAATTCATACAGAGTTGCATCGTACAGAGTGGCATAAAAGTGTATTTAAGATAAACAGTAACATTAATTGAAATAAAGATTTTTTATTTATTTTTTTACTGCTTTTTGACAATTAAATAATCTTGAAAGCAAAATATGTGTTTCCCCAGCTGTCTCTATGCCAAAATTTCGTAGCTGCTCGTTAGCCGACGCGAAATAGGTTTGGAAATTATATTCAAACATTTAGCTTTATATTGAATAGTCTTGAAAAACACAATGAGATATACAGAAAAATGTTGTAATGATATTTTCAAACAGTAAGTGAAAATATTTAGCCAAAAATATAGCTGGTTGTCCAGCTGTCTATATAATAAGTCTCTTCGTTGTGTTGTTAAAGGCTATTGAATATGAAGTCGAATATTTTAACATAATTTTAAAGCATTTTCCACACTACAGGCAAGTGTGCAGGCTTCTACGATATTTCGGCATATAGGCAGCTGGAAATCACACAAAAAAAATATCAAAATTTTTTGTTCTTAAAAGAGTTTAAGATTAAAAGGTTTTTTTTTTTTTGTTGGGATATTTGAGTTGCTTAACGCAACAGTTTTGCAGCTTTGGAAAACTAGAGGGCCGTTAGCAGCAAGTTTGAACCGGGTGGCAGCCGTAATTTATGTTTCTTTTTCCCCTTTGTTTTTTTTTTCTTTTTTTTTTATTTGTTTTCTTGATTTAACTAAATTCTGTGAACAGATTAAATGGTGCTAAATTTACAACTAAATTAAGGATTTCAAATGTCAACAAATTAATTTCTAATGACAGAAAAAGATACACTTATTCAGTTAACGCTAATATTGCGGCCTGACCAAGCAAGTACACCGTAAAAAATCAACTCAAGTGCAAATCTAGACCAATAATAACCAAAAACCAAATATATGATCATATAAATTAAAAAAAAAAAAACATCTTTATAATTTTAGTTCGACTTTTAAAAAGGAAGGAAAGGAGAACCATTTCCAAAAATAATACAATAAATAAAAGGAAATATTTTTTCATGTGTAATTTCAGTGGCCAATTTAAAATATTTTTTAACGCTTCAGAAAAAAAAATGCTTAACATTTGTCGGTAAATCAACAAAATCATTTTTATGTTCATGTCAAATAATTACAACTTGGAAGAAAAAAATGAACAACAAATATTTTTTACACAGAATATTTGTGTTGATATGGCCGCTCGTATGTGTTTTCTACACAAATCATTCCACATGGAAACATTCGCCAAGGTGAACTTGTTTCACAGCGTCCAACCAGTGTTTAAAATGTTGGATTATTAAAATTTCGAGAAAAAAATTTAACAACGAATTTAAACAACTCTTTTTTCTGCAGCAAAATTAATAGAAAAACAAACCAAAACTTGTTTTTCCCTGTACAGAAAAAAAAAGAGGAGAACAAAGTGCTACAGTTTTTAAAATTATGAATGAATAACTTTATACCAAAAGTCATTAAAACTGTATTAAAAATTAAATTTATAACGAAAATAACATTAAATTAACAATAAAACTGGTGCAGGCTGGAATTAAACTGCCAAAGAGAGTGGTAGAGAGCGGGAGAGAGGGGCAGACCAGTGAACAAGGTGTAAACTTTATTTATCGTGTTTAAAAGTTAAATTAGAAAAACACAAAAATCGAAGGGGAAAAAAGCCAAAAAAGAAACAAAATCAATTTTCAAGTTGTTTTAACTAAATAAGGAAATTATTGTAAATTAAAGTTCGAAATCAGGCTGCTGAAACAAATCAGACGTGATTTTTCAATTTAATGAACAAATTTGTAGAAAATTAATGATTTAGACACAAGTTTGATAACAAAAAACATAGAGAAACAGAAATCGTTGAATGGTGTCAATGATTTTCGCAGAAAAAATCATATGAGTCATTTTTCTAGCTGCGAGTTCGTGTGGAAAAACATTCATTTATTGGCTAAAAACGGTTTGGTTTACACGTGCTTTATTGTGAGTGTTTTAAATCTAAAAAAAAATTTGCTACAAAACACAAATTATCAGCAGAAACTTCAGCGTTTGAAGTAGAAAAAAGCTGCCACCAACGAACTATTTTAGTTACGAGTACGTTTAAAATAAATGAACTGCTTTCTTAAAAAGTATAAAAATAATGCTCTTCAAAGCTAAACATATTTGCCGTCCGCTCAGCTCGAATACAAAAGGCCGCAAGAGCCAAAATATTTAAAACCTTCGCATTGCACTGATTATAAAGCAATCAAGTTTCATTTTTGCAAACAAATTTTACTCGTATAGAAATCTGTAGAACAAAAAATAAAGTTAACAAAGTGGTTTTTAAAACAGCAGTTTTAAAAAAAAGTACTATTTCAAAAATAGTAACAATTTCCCAAAACAGTTTTTCGCTATATTTTTATAGCTCTGCGAAAAAAAGTAGCTGTTTAAAATGTTAACAAAGAAGTAGCTTTTTAAATATATGGTCCATTGGAAACAAAATACTCGTGTATTTCAAAAGGTACTATTTTAAAAATTAGTACCTTTTCAAAAAAACTATCTTGTAAAAAAAAAATACATTTTACGAAAAATCACTACCTGTAAAAAATATCAAAAAACTAACCTAACAAATAAGTCGGCTTTAGGAAAATGGTTTCAAAAGAAACAATTTAAAAAAAATGCATTTATAAAAAGTACTATTTTAAAAGTTCGTTGATGAAAAATAAGTTCTGGGAAAAGAAGCATTTTTTACAAAAAAAAAAAAATTAATTTTAAAAGAATTTGCCTTTTAAAAATATTTTATTTCAAGCCACTTTTTGAAATATACGTTTTATTTATGTTGCGACTCGGATTGAAAAAACATATTTTTGGTGTAATGAAATCCGCAGTTTTTTTTGTATTTAAATTTTTTGCTCGAACACAAAATCTAACATTCATTTAAAAAGAAAAAAACTGTTATATATAACGGTTTTTTTTTTAAAGAAAATAAAGACTTTTAAATAACAATTTATTTTAGAAAAAACAACCAGCAATCAAAGAAACCATTAAAAATATTTTGTTAAAAACTATTCCATTTTAATTGCAAGTGATTTCTTTTTTGTCCTTTCAACACTTCTTTTTGTTGTTGTTGTTGTTGTTTTTGCTTAATTTACTGCCAATATTCGGCGAGCTCTTTAGAATCCATTTCAGTCTACATTTCAGATTTAAAGTCGTTTCTGTTGTATACAAGAATACATGAATTCGCAGACATTTGCGCAAAAAGGCAAACTGTCTGCCATTTTCTAAGAAAAAGAAGAAAATTGTGTTTTTCTACAGTTTTGTGAAATTTTCTTTAGAAAACTGCCATGTTTTTTTTTTTTTGCTTAATTTTTCTTGGCAATTACCAACCTTACAATTTTGTTACATTAAGCCCAGTTGCGGCCAGACTGATGTAAGTCGCAATTATTGTACTATTTAAATAATTATTTAAATGTAACGCTGTTGCAGGAAATATTTTGCAACAAACGGCAAGTGAAAATTTAGGTTTAATTATTTCGCTGGACTTATGACACTCTGGCTGCAAACAGACCTAATGTAGCGATTTTTCTTGCCTTTTATAATCTCTGCGTTTGAGGTTTTTTGTTTTTGTTTTTGTTGTTGTTGTTTTGCGCATTCAAACTATAAATTTCACTTGCCATACATTTAACTTTTGCAACTTATAATAAGATTTAGTAAAAGAACAAAAATAGAAAAAAAGATTTTCTTGTTGTTTTGTTTTGTTTTGTTTTAAGTTTAATGACATTTTCTTAGTGTCTAGAAATAAATTTTTAAATTTATATTTTAGTTTTCTTGGTCTAGAATGTTGTTTGTGTCGTTTTTCTTTCGTTTCGCAGCTTTAAGTGAAGGGAAATTGTTCGAATTCTTACAGAAATAAACAGGGTGTGAAAGAATAGATTTTTTGTTTGTTTTTTTTTTTTTGCAAATTGTTTAAACTGAGAATTCGAACACCCAGTAAAAGCCATTTAATTATAACTTTCGCTCATTTGGACTGATTTATACTCAACCCAGTTTGTTTAAAATGCGCCAGTTAGAATCCAAACTTTTCATATGACCTTCTACGGCCTGAAGCAACAAATCAATAAAACTTTTCAGCGAATTTTCATTCGGAAATTGTGTAGCAAATTTACAAAAATTACTTCGTTTATAAATTTCAACTTTTACTGCCAAATTTGGTGATTTGTAATTGCCTTTTTGGAAGCGCAAGCCCACAAATGTCAGTCAAACGAATTGGTAGCTTTTCACTGACAAACGAAACCCACCGCCATCAAACACCATCTTTGGTTCGGCAATTTTCAACTGACATTTCAATACTTAATTTATGTTTGGATGAACGGCGACGGCGTTTGTGTCGATGTGTGTGTGCGAGTGTTCGTTAGAGAGACGCATTTTAAATGCAATTGACAATTTTATAGAAATTAAATTCAAAAATAATAATAATTTAGTTAAAAACAAAATAGACAATTTATGTAGACAAGCCGAGTGAGAGAAAAAAATTAATATATATTCATGAGCCAACGAAAATAATAAAAAACTACAACATGACGTTGCCACCCACGTTTGCAATTGTTTATTCAATGAATTTGTTGCAACAACTTGGCATATGAGGTGCTGCACTGCTGGCTCTCAAAGCAGAGCAAATTTTACACTATATAAAAACGGGCCTTTTCTATATGTACAGCATACATCCATATGTATAGAAAAGTTCAAGAAAAAGTTTGAAAGCCCCCATTTATAGGAAAAGTAAATTTATCTTAATTTAGAAATAATTTAAAACAGCAAAAAGATGTTCAACAAGAAAAAACTCTTCTTAATTTCTGCTGCAGAAATTTTAAATCAATAACATCAAAATCGTTTCTCTCTCTCTCTCTTTCTCTCTCTCTATCTGCCTGTTTGTGTCTTTTTTCAAACGAGCAAATTGAAAAATTGCAAAAAACACTTTAAATTTTAGCTTTTCCTCAATGTTTTTGCTTCATTGGCGGATTTTTTGAAATGATGTTGTTTTTGGGCCTTTAGCGACAAATATTGACAAATGAAAGATGACATCCGTTAGAGAGTCATACAAGCATAAGACACAAGCTACACAACAGAAAGCAACAACAAAAACCTGCGACACACAATCGTGTTGCACACAGCACGCTTTTGTCAACAGTCAAGAGGAGAAACGAAAAAAAAAACATCGCAGCAACAAAAACAACATTTTGTAAATGTGTCCCACATATGATTTTTTGTTCGTTTTCAATGGAACTAGAAGCGGCCTGCAGCAGCTTAAGGTTGACAATAGTGCAAAAGGTGTTTCCACGAAAAACATCTACTCATTCACTCATTACCGAAGTACGAGTACTCGAACCACCAACTGGCAATTCTTTAGGCTTGATTTTAATTTTTATTTACATATTTTTTTTATGCATAAATATTTAATGTTTGTTCTTATTGCTGTTATTGTTGTTGTTGTTGTGGTTGTTGCTGATGTATGTAGATGATGATGACGAATTTCCTTCCTTTTCAATTTGTTCAAGTTGAATGCGAAAGCAAGAAATTCGTCAATTCATATTGTCCGTTGGAAAATAATGATGGGCGCGCTTGTTTGCACTCGTGTATGGGTGTGTGCGTGTGTGTTTGTTTGTTTGTTTAGCTGTGGCATGCAACTGCCAGCAGAAGCGAGTAGGTGTTGCGATTCTTCAGTTCCTGAGTTTTTCTGCTCAATGATGATGATTATTTTATGCAAATTTTTTACGGCATATCTGAGTTTCTTATTTTGCTGTTTTATGTTTAATTTCTTGTTAAATTTATAGATTCCTTTCATTTAGTCGATTGTTGGGTTGTCTGTTTGTTTCTCTGTTTGTTTGTTATTCCTCTCCGCTGATGACGATGATGTATGACATTTTGCAAGATCGTGTGATTTATGACACACAGCAGGTGGCCATTACAAATGCCAATTTTTTTCTTATATTCAAAATTTATAATTTATGACTTATAAGTAAATTTTCAATATTTGAAGGGAAAACTTCTTAACTGTTTGTTTAAGGAAAAGTTTTTAGCTTGTGAAATAAGTGAGAAATATAAATGGTTTTGAAACATTTAATAACAGTCAAAAATTTTTAATTCACAAAAGTGAATTAAAAACTCCTGTTTTTTTTTATTAAAATAATTATTAATTCCCACATTTTACGATATTTAAAATGGGCCTACAACATATTTTTTCTTAGTTTCTAAAATTATTTGCCAAAAAAAAAGCCGAGCTAAAGCTATTTTCGCAAAATCGAATCTAACTTCGAAAAGTAATAATTTAGGCAAAATAAAGAGAAAAGTTAAAGGATTGGAAATCTACAAAACTTGATTAATGGCTTTCAAACATAATCCCTTTTTTTAAATACATATGCATGAATATATATATGTACATACATAAAATTAAACTTAGCTGGCTTTTACGACTATGTTCGAAAATTCGAATTTAATTTCGAAAATTCGAACTTAATTTCGAAATTTGAATATCTTGATATTTGCACATTTCTTTTAAATTTAAATCATAATTTAGCCAGATTTTAGGCTTAATAAAAGATTTTGAATTTCGAACAGCCACATTTAACCCAAAATTACCTGAACCGAAAGTGGGAAAAGTTTTTATTTTTCATAACTTTCTTATTTCTTACAACTCAAGTTCTCTAAAACTATTTTGGACACATCAAAATTGAACGCAAAAGGTTATAAATTTAAAAATTATAATTTCTCTAACAGTTTTTTGCAAGATAGTTCTTAATTTATCCACATTTTAGTTAAATTATGAATAAGAACATTTTAAAAATTATAATAAATTTAATAATATCAAATAGTTTTATTAGAGGAAAATAAAATATTTCCGTTGATTTTCTAGGCAATTTTCTTCGGGCACATTTAAAATAAAAGCGACCAAACCAGAAAATAAAAAAATCAATATCAAAAATATTCTTTGTTTTACATATTTGCGAAAACAGAAAGTTTTTAGTTCACAGTTATTCTCAGATGACATCATCTCGAACGTTGGGGGTTGGTTTTCCAGCATCCCCGTTTAATTGATAGAAATGCCTCTTGTTTTCAGACTCATTTAACCACTTTAACATTGAAAAACATATTCATATATACGAGTATATACATACATGTATGTATGAGAGTAGAAGTGTGTATATGGTTTTCAACAAAAACAATTTTTAACAATGAAGATAAAACAATTGCGTCATTTTAACGCAAGAAGAAAAATTTGCCAGCATATTAGAGCGCACAGGATGCTTGACATCATTCTTTTACTAAAAAGCCTGGAGCTAAAATATAAACTAAACTTCTGGGGGGCTGTTTTCATGATTTTCATTTCTGATGAGATTTGCTGCCAAAAAAAATCTAAAACAGCTTGATGAAAACTCGTTTGGCGGCGGCTGAGCAAATTCAACAGGCCTTTAAAAGTCCAAAAGTTGCTGTCCACAGGATAGTAAAATCCAATAAAACAAAATTACATCAACTTTTGGGGTAGGGCGTGATGTAACTACAGTATGGAAATACGTTTTTATAAGTGTAATTTTGCAACTTTTTCTCAAATGTCTGTCAAATCTTTTACCGTGTCATTTGTGCTGTTCTTAGAATTTGGCTTTCACACTATCACACCTGCACGTACTTATATTACTTGCTGCAAGGAAAAACCTTATGTTTTAAAAAAATTTCCAAGAAAGAAGAGGTCTTGGGCTTCCCCACCTGTCACATTATTTGAGCTTTTTGACAAGTCTTAAGACAACGAAATATCGTCTCAACTGCCCCTAAATGAGGCAAGTTTTTATTTCTTATCAAACTATTAAAAAAGCAACGAATTTCAATAAATTCATACCATCAATAAAATAAAATTCATTATTAAACGTCATTAAGAACAAAAACTATTAACTATTTTCAATTATATTATTAAGTTATTAGTTTTGATTAGAAATAAAACAGATTCCTGGAAATATGAAAAATGTACGTGTATTTTGAGGAACATTCTATTTAACAAATTCGCCCATTAGCTGTAATTTCCCCTCCGCTGGAGTCTCTCATTTATTTTAATTATTTACAAATACGGCGTTTGGCCTCAAACGAGTTGTGCTCACGTAGAAAACATTAGACAGCACGTTGTTGGCCATAACAATCTAAGATTTTAGCCACCTTTCGCAGTGCAACCACATCCGTTTTTATTGATATTTTATTGATCAATTAAAGAAACAGAATGTGAACCACAAAATGCATGCCGGTAACATGTTCGTGAAATTGTTGCTAATAAGTGTAGAAGAAAGAAATTTAAAGCCGAAACAATTAACTTGCCAGCCAACAACAACTGATGGTTGCAAATTTTGTGGTTTCTTGGTAGTTTGTTTTCTCCATTTTTTTTTTTTTTACATTCACCAGTTTATGCATCGCAACCGTTTAAACGGAGCTAAAAGTTACGACCGCTGGATGTACGAGTCTGAAACAGCTGTGAACCGTAAAAATAAAAATAATAATTATTATTATTATTCGCCAGCAACGACGCGTTTGTTACGTTTCTGTTTTGTTATGCGCTTGTGAAAATCCACAGACAGTTTGGCGTTGTAAGTTGTAACGAAAAAGTAATTATCTTAACAAGCCAGAGCAATTAAAGAAAAAAAGGGGAAGATTTCAGGCCAAACCAGCAACATGGAATGGGAAGACTGTGAGTAAAAAAAAGAAGCCAGTACAGCGAAAGAATAATGAAAAAAGTTTTAAGCTTGATAAATATCTCTAAGGAATGCAGGCTTTTCCAGTACGTTTTTTTTTCAGGATAATAAAATATTTTTTTTTTTTGCTACAAGACTTTTGAACAGAATTAGTAGTTTTCTGAAAAAATGTTTATCAATAAACTACTTTTTCAACGAAATATTTTCTTTATTGAAAAAAAATATGTAAAATTTTTTCAAAAATACCCGCTCTTTCAACAGGGACTTTGACCAGCAAAAATCATGTGATCTCAGTTGAATAAAATATAATAAAATAAATAATAATAAGATAATAAGAATAAAAAGAATAAAAAGAATAAATATAATAAAATAATAAAATCCTGTGATCTCAGTTGATGTTTTTCTTTTTTTTCGATTTAATGGGAACCGTTCAGCGGGATGTGCAATTGCATATTTGTAAGGATCGGAGATTTCAATTTTTTTTATTTATCAGAGTCATGAAAAATATAAGACACTTCGGCCACATGCCATCGATTCAGAAGTACCTTTTAAAAAAAGTACTTTATATAAAAATATTAAAAAAAATCTAATATATATAAAAGTATTTTTTAAAAACAAATACTTTATATTTATTAGAGTAATTTTTATAACAATACAATTTATTAAAACATATTTTGTAGAAGTATTTTTGAAAAAAGATGCTTTTTTTTATAAAACTACACACTTTTAAAAAAGTTCTTTTAAAAAAAATACACTTTAAAAAAATTTGCTGCGTTTAAAAAGCTGCGTTTTTGCAAAATTCTTATTAAAAGATACAATTTTCAAACCAGTTTCTTTTAAAGCAGGATCTTTAAAAAAGCATCCTCTTAAAAATAGCGGCTTTTGATAGATTCCTATTGCAAAACAATCTGAAAGATGTCCTCAAAAAAGTTTTCTATTTAAAAATCTGCAAAAATATTGTTGATCACTTGGCGGCGAAAATCTCAATAGAATGAGTTCTTAAAAAATTTAGGCACGTTTTAGCTTTTTTTTTGAATTTTTTTCCTTGGCGAAAAAGTGAAAAGTTAATTTTAAAATATAGAGAAATAAAATTTCTATACGACCAACTCATATTTTTAGAAAATTCCATTTCATTGTTGTTTTATTCACACAATTATTCTTTTTGTTGTTCATAATTTTGCTACCCCACCTCCTCCGCCAGCTCTTCCCCCTTCCACAATGAAGAACTGAATAACATTTTGATTTTGCTCGTTTTTTTTTTCTCATTATTAAAATTGTTTAGTTTATTTTAATTATATAAAAAGTTGTTGTTGCGATTTTGTTCAAAACCCACAGACAGTATGACTACAACTACATATTTCTTGTGTTTTTTTTTTCGTTTTTGTGGTTGTTTGTTTAACTTTCGAGTATTTGCTGTTCAAAAACAGGGGGCACTGAGCGGATATTCACTCGAATAGGATCTGTCTAAACGACGCGATTTTAATGATGAATCAGTTGTTTGTCTATAAATCTGAAACGGCCATTTAAGGCCAGACAAGCCGAAATTTATTTGTTTGTATTTTAAAACGCTAAAACTATAAAGACAATTACACAATTTTAAACAGAAATATTTTTAATTTGTTGTTATTTTCTTTTTTTTTTTTGTTGTACGCAAATGTTATTGCAGATGTTTGTGCTAAAATTAATTCGAAATAATTTTCTGTCTGATTTTAGAGAATTTCGCTAAAAATACAAATGATTTGGTGGCTGCTTGATTTTTTGTTTTTTGAATTTTTCAATAAAAATTTCAATTAATTTTGCTTGATTTCGTATCTGAATGGAGGGTTTTTTTTTTATTTATCTGGCAGTTTGTTATCAAAGAAAACAATATTTTTAATCAAATATCAAATATACAGGACAGCATTTAAAGCAAATCGCAATAATAATAATTGAAGAGAATTTATTTAAACGATTTGAAAATTGCAAATTATTCAACTCCATTCCCATTCAGGACATTTAGAGTTGGGCTCTAAAAGAATAATTTCTGAGTGGTTTTGTTTTTAATAAAGAAAAATACGGCGCTCAAGAAAAAATTATGATTATTACGATTTTTGATAATATTTTAATTGGAAAATGAATCTTCAGCAACCAGTTTTTTATATTCAGCAAACATTTTCTACTGAAATAATGAAACTATTTGGTGGAAAACAAAACCTTTTCGCTGAAAATCCCATCACATTTAAATTAAACACAAACAACATGTTTGTGTTGCTCAACAAACACGGTTTTTTCTATATATTTTCATTCAAAAAATTCATTTAATCCAAATCAGAATTACGTTTATAAAAAGAAGGAAAATTAGCCAGTTTAAGCAAAAAAGAAAAAAATCCCAAAAGAAATGTGATATAATTTTCTTGTTTTTTTAATTTTGTTTCATTTGCGAAAACGAGTGCTTTTTTTTTAATTAAAAAATAATATTTATGCCCAAATTGCTAAACGCTGAATTTAATTTAAATTAGATTAGAAGAGATTAGAATTTAAATTTCGGCATTTTTGCCAAGTTCGAACCCCCAATTTCAAGTATTTTTTCGAAGAAATTTTTCTCTTGTTTAACTTTTGATATAATATCTTTTATAATTTTTAAATTTCCCAACTTATTTAGTTGCTATTCGACTTAAAGATTGGATGGCAATTTATGTATCTAATGCGCTAAAATTGTAACTCCAATTCAAGTGACACGATTTCGAAAATGTAAAAATTTTTAGTTTGTAGTTAAAATTTTTAGCATAAATAAATAAAATCTCTGCTATTTGTTCCTTTTAATATAATTTTCATTTAGGCCTCGTTTAATTAATCGTTCTTTGAAGTCCCTTCATGACAGCTTCATAAATTTTCGTTAGAAAACGAAAACTAAAATACAGCAAAAAACGAACCTGAGAGCGCCCGATCATTAAACCATAAATCCTTAAACACGTCAACAAACACCGAACATATTGCAACGATAAAAGCTAAAGAACCGCATACATAAGAAATTTAAGAAATGCTAAAAGAAATCTTAAAAAGATTTTCTTTATTTAAAACATGTGTTTTTCCTCTTAAGGAAAATACATCAATTAATCTTAACAGGATGTGCACTACATTTAACAGCTCAACTGCAGAAACACAGCAAAAAAAAAAGCAACAACAACAGTCGAACACTGAATCCGCTACACCAGCATCAAAAACAAAAAACACAAACAACAACTACAGCAAGAGAAAGAAAGAAAGAAAGAGTAACAGCAACACCAGCACCAACAAGAACATTCGAAAACGGCAGCAATAATGAATTGAAAATATTCCAACATGTGTGACATTTTGTATGCAGTTAATGTTTGAGGAAAAAAAAATAAATAAATATTTATTGAAAAAAAGCGCAGTAGTTGTTGTAGCTGTGTCTGCTAAATACATTTGTTTATTTATTTGTGGCTTTAAAAGCGTATTTTAAGCTTTTAAATAGCACTAACAAACAGCAACTACAACTTTGCCAACGAGAGGAGGAAAAGTGCAGCAAAACTTATTTGTCACGAACAACCAATGAACTCATAAAACAAACAACACAGATCAAACGTGTTTTTTTTGTTCGTTTGTTTGTTTGTTGTTGTTGTTTTAAATATTGTATTGAGATATTTTTCTTTCTTAATAATATTGGAAATATTTATAAACAAAATTTCACAAAAATGAAGAAAATTTTGTATTCACTTTAATGTTACTTCTATAAAGCGAAAACTAGTCATTCTTTTGATACGCCCAGTATGGCACCTGCCTCGTGACATTAACTAAATAATACAGCCAAGTGTTTTCACTGACACTGTATGACTGCAGTGGCATAAAAATGCAGGCAATTCGATTGGTGGAAAATAAAGTTTGACCGCCTGTCCCACGATATCGATTGTTATTAGTCGCCAGTATGTTGAATGTCAAATAACTGGTTTATGAAACTATTTGTGATGTCGCGTTCGGCATCCTTTCAGGTTTTCTAGCCCAATTTTATCGAACTTGTTCTAATTGTATTAACAACATATTCGTCGAGTCGAATTTCTAAAATGCAAAAGTTCCCCATAACACGAACGAAATGCCACTATATCCATATGAATTCTACAACTCGAATTTAGTTCGCTTTTTATTGATGATAATGGCTGGCTGGCCTCAAGTTTTAAGTGGAAGGAAGAATGATGATGAGGGTTCAGTAGGAGAAAGACTACAGTCACAGGGCAGACAATTTGTCACGACTCCAGTGAGTGTAACGAAATGCAACAAAATTTATATTTTGAAAAAGAAAAGCGAACGCATCTTGTAACTCGAATATTCCTGAACTCGAACGCATCAGATTAGCAACACACAGTTCTAGTGCCGTAACTCGAGCTTCTACAATGCAGAAGTCCCCATAACTCGAAAGAAATACAAGTACATCTACAACACGAATGTATTTTGCTGGTCATTGATGTTGTTGGGCGTTACCTTAAGCGGAGCAGAGAGCGCACGAAATCAAGAGGAAGAAACTATCCACCTTTACGTATATCAATTGCAAATTACTATTACAAGTTGACATGAAAGAAAGGGGGAAGTAGCAGAAAGAATGAAAATGGTCGCAGTGCAAAGAGGCCTCTGAGACCGCAACTCATATAATGAATTGGTTTTTTTTATTCAGCAATTACTATTAAAAAGTGTTGAATCAAAATGTTTTCTTTTAATTTTTTTGCTTGCACTGATCCGCATCTCAAAAGGTGACACATTTTTTTAAATGATGGCTGATATTTATTTACATTTACATATTTCATTGTGTCTGTCATTTGGAATACGGAATCCGGAGTCTGTTGTTTTAAGCTCAAACGTATAAATCAGATCAAATCTTTGGCACGTTTTGTTTTTGTTATTTGTTGTGGTTGCTTTTTGTTAATAATATTTTTATCTTTCAATATTTCAGCGTTTGAGACTCGACTCGGGGCAAGAAGAAAAACGTAAGTTTTTATGATCAAATGTGGGCTCAAGTTGGTCGGTTACAATTTAAAATGTTTGCATTTTGCTGATTGTAGCAAGCAGCGCTTGTGCGGAGGTTTAATGTGCACTTTTCACCAGAATTGTGGTAAAAAGCAAATGTAAGAGGCACAATTATTGTATTATTTAGTAAATTTCCACGAAATAAGAAAATGTCTTGCACGAGTATTAAATGTGAGTGGAGATTTAATTTGATTTGAAAGAAAATGATATGGAGTTGAAATTTTTAAGCAAAAAAAATGTTCTTTTCATATTCAGTTATTTGATGGATGATGAATAATCAGTATTTGATGGATGATGAATAGTGGAGAATGCCGAAATAAACTGTTTAAATTTTATAAATAAAAGTATTGAACAATATTTTGGAATTCAAAGCCTGCGAAAAATGTCTACCGAAGACAAAGAAACAGTTGCAACTTTCTTTAAGATTTTTAAGTTTCAAGCTGAAAAGATCTGCTGTCTTATATCTAAAAGGACAATTTATTTAATTTCTTTCATTCTTTTTTTTTTAACAAGATGCTGGTGCTAAAGAGACCGAAATATTTTACAGCCCCATCGCTGTTGCCCAACAATGTTTCAATTTACGACTCTTATGTGGCCTTTATTTTTTAGCTCTTCTTGTTTAAACAAGAATTTTATTTTTTTGGTTTTTTGTCATTTTGACTTCTGCCAAGTTTTTTTTAGTGCAATTAAAGTTTCACAAGTTAAAGGGAACTTAAATTAGCAGATGTTGCATTAAATAACAACATTTTTAATTAAATTCATAAATATGCATGCATGTGCATGCACAAGCAAATAGTTTTATTTTTTGGAAAAAAATGTTCATTAAGAAATTATAATGAATATTTTATTAAGCCTTTGCTGCTTTTAGATTTCAATAAAATAGTTGTTTAAAAACCATGTCCATGGTGAAAATGCTGGCTACGGCTTCGCTGGGCAAACACTCCATGGCCCAAAAACCGGGCGGAATTTGATCGCTGGCATTATTTTGAAGGCCACTAATTATTTGCTTTTAAACCTGCGACTTAAGAAATCTCGCTTGCGATTCCCGTGGCCAGTATTTACTGAGCCGAGGACTTCATAATTTGTGCACCATGGCAAATCCTTCTTAGCAGCCATTATTGTAGTTTAATTTATCATTCACAGAATTTTCGAATCCGTATTTTTTAAAAGCATTTTACTGAACGATGTCAGAAGATAAAAATTTAAACAGATCGTGAATTTTTATTTGGCGTCATAGTGATTATCATTTTTTTTTTTTTTGCACAATAAAGCTAATTTCTTATGTACATTTATTTATTGACGATACAATTTAATGCACGTAGTTGTTGTAGTACCTATTGAATTGTTAAAAAAAAAAGAAATATTCAATCAAAAACAATTATCATTTTGTGATCATAGATCTCTGTTAGTTTTTATTTTGTTGCTATTTTTTATATGCTGTTACGACAACAGCAAAAAATTTAAACTGTCGTTTCGCCAGTCGAAAAGTCAAGAAGCGTCAACAGCTTGTGCACTGCAGTACTCGTACTGCTGTCAATTTGAAAATGCTGCTCTTAGCAAAAATTCAATTTTCAAGTACAAAGAGGAAAACAAAACTATATAAAATAAACTTTAAAAGGGGTATTCAAAATTGGCAGATATAATGAAAATTTTGAGAGAGAGTGAGAGAAGAAAATAAGGAACAAACAAAATAAATTTATTCTTTAGAAAGTATTCCCTGCTTTCTTGATCCAATGATTTATTTTTACCTTTCTTCTCAATAATATTCTTGTATTTCTTTCAGCTTGAAGTTACTTTTAGTTTTTTATAAAAATTTAACAATATTTATTTTTTTCTTTGGAAAACTTCTTTAGGACAATTTAAAATGAGTTTGAATTACATTTTATTTCGTAATCATTTGTAAGACAAAGTAGATTGGAAAATACGTTTTGTAAAGAAATTAACTATAAAACGTGTTGAAATAAAATTATTTCTAACAACTTGTTTCGTTCAAATTTGCCGCCAAATAGTTCTTTTTTCATTTAAATTTTTTAATAATTTACTGGTGTACAAAAGTAGGACTTAATGAGGGTGGAAAGGTGGGCTTGGTAGCATCTTTTTGCCAAATTCACAATGGAAACAACATAATTTAAACATTTTTATTGATGACATAAATATTAAGAGAGTTTACAAAAGCTGGTTTTTAGTTGGTAACACTGTTTTATTTGTCCATTAAATGAAATGAACTGATAGTTTGGTTTTTGCGTAATTTTTTATGTGACGTTTTTCCTTCAATTTTGAACACTTATTGTTAAAAAAGTAACAAATCTTTATAAAAAAAAACATTTAAAAAACGTGACAAGTTTTAAAACACTTTATAACAGTTTGTCTAGTCTCAGGTTTTGGAATTTTGAGTTGGTAGCACTGTTTTTTTACGTAAAGTAATTTCCTTGATTTTGAAAACTCGCTTATTAAAAAAAAGTAACAAAACTTTAGAATAAAAAAACATTTAAAAAACGTGACAAACAGTTTTAAAACATTTTATAACAGTTTGTCTAGTCTCAAATGTAGAATTTTGAGTTGGTAGCACTGTTTTATTTGACCAGCTTTTTCTCTTTATTTGTTTCGTTAATTCTTCAAACTAATTGTTAGAAAAGTTGAAAGACTTTATTAAGGGAAAACATTAAAAAATGTCCTGCTGCCAGATAATCAATAATTAGTTAATACCCTCCCTTTTGCATTTGCCAACAAAAACAAAGTGTTTATTTTGAATATAAATTATAGTGATGATGACCATGATGATGATATGCGAATAATGAATAAATAATACATCGACAAAATACTTGCATATAAAAATTGACAACAGCCTGACAACTAAACGAGTGGTACGAATAACATAAAATTCAAACGACAAAATCTTTACTATAGAAAAGCTCCGTCTGTCTGTTTGGAAGGAATTGTCTGTAAAACCACAAAATGTGTGTGTGTGTGTGTGTGAGAGAGAGAGATGGAGGGATGGAGTAGAAGATATACATACATACATACATACTTTGTTTTTAAATGCTTAAATAAAAATATCTGCACAATTATTGTATAAAATTAAGTTTGAATTGTAGGATCATAAAACTTTGCTGTCAACGATTTATGGCTGCCTTTATAACTCTCGGTTGGCTCTCCTGTATGTGTGTGTGTGTGTGTGTGCACGGCCGTTTTTTTTTTTTTTTTGTAGAGTTTGTCTCTACTGTTTGTTCGGCGAAATAAAATTTTGCAAATATGAAAATCTATCCAAGCATTCGCTTGTTTATATTTAAGCTTTTAAAAGTTATTAATGCAAAAACACAAACAAAAACAAAGTAATCAAAAAGTAGCATAAATATGGTAATAACAAGCGTATAAAAGCCAAGACATGAAATTCATAAAACTGGCAAAAAAAAAAAAGAAAAGAAATAGATACATCTATACACTGTACAAACTGTGTAACTGAAAAGGCTTATAAAGTATCATATACATACATACATACATATGTATGTAGATACTGCAGTTTATTATTTTCATGGATACGAACAGTTCGTTTATGTTGTTGTTCGTTCTGTTTTGTGGCACACTTTTCCATTTGTGTAATGATTTTTATTGTAAACAACAGCCATTATTATTATTTTCAAAGTGTGTTTATGAAAAACTAATGGGAATGATGATATTTTTGTTTTTTTTTTTTTATAAGCAATAATAAAAAAAAATCAATAATGTGCTCTAGCCAGTAAAAAATCGAGAAAAAATTTAATAAAATAATTGTCAAGATGACGACAACTCTAAGTTATGGAAACAAATTGATTTTGAAATAAGTTCCTGTTAAAAGATAACAAAATTTTGAAAATTTAAATAAAACCTACAAAAAAGACTCCCTTTAAAGAAAGGTGTTATCTTTTTGAAACAAATAGTCTTTCTATAAGTGCCGCTTTCTAAAGGTACCTGGTAACACACATACCTTGTTAAAGAATATCTCTTAAGAAAAGCATCTTGTTAAAGAATAACTCTTTAAAAAAGTACCTTAAACAACAGATACCTGTGCAGGAAGTACGTTTTCGAAACAAATAATCTTTCTATAAATGCCAATTAAAAAAAAGTAACTGGTGAAAGATGGGTCTAATAAAAAAGTACCCCCACAGAAAGTGCCTTTAAAAAAGTATATTTTCAAAAAGTGCCTTTTCAAAACAGATAATTAAAAAAAAAACTTGTACAAAAGTGCTTTGTAAGAGTTTACCTTAATGGTAAGAAAAATTGGCCATTTTTTTAACAACTTTTTAAAATTACATTTAAAAAAAAGTACCATTTTTAAAAAAGTACAATTTTTAAAAATGGACAATTTTTAAAAAAGTACAATTTTTAAAAATGGACAATTTTTAAAAAAGTACAATTTTTACAAAAGTACAATTTTTAAAAATGGACAATTTTTAAAAAAGTACAATTTTTAAAAATGAACAATTTTTAAAAAAGTACAATTTTTAAAAAAGTACAATTTTTAAAAAGTATATTTTTAAAATAGTACAATTTTTAAAAATGGACAATTTTTAAAAAGTACAATTTTTAAAAAAGTACAATTTTTAAAAAGTATCTTTTTAAAATAGTACAATTTTTAAAAAAGTACAATTTTTAAAATAGTACAATTTTTAAAAAGTATCTTTTTAAAATAGTACAATTTTTAAAATCGTTTTTTAAAAAGTATATATTTTTTTTATTAGTATATTTTTTTAAAAGTATGTATATTTTTTTAAAAATATATTTTTTTAAAAATATATTTTTTTAAAAATATATTTTTTTAAAAAGTATATTTTTTTAAAAAGTATTTTGTTTTAAAGTACATATTTTTTTTTAAAAAGTATATTTTTTTTAATTAAGTTTTTTTTAAAAGTATCTTTTTTTTAATTTTCTTCCTTTAAAAAGTATCTTTTTTTTGTTTAAAGTACCTTGTTAAGAAAGTACAGTTTTTAGAAAAGTACTTTCTAAATAAAATATCTCTTAATAAAGTATCTTCTCATTAAGTACTCACAACTTTTAATAAAGTACATTTGAAAGAAATGTTTTTTGATGTGATATTTTAAAGACAAAAATGTGTCCCTTTAATAAAAGTGCTTTTAAAAAAGCAACTAAAACTTAAATATCATCGTAAAGATCACATCTTTTCAGAAAAGTTGAGATCAAAAGTTTAGATCAATCGATACTTTGTTTTCAAAACTTACTTGAATATTCAGTTGAATAACGCCAAGAGAAATGAGGAAACACTTACCTAAAAGAAAAAGAAATAATAGTTATATTATTTATTATGTGTATTAAACAAAAAATACTTTATAAGTGCCTTTTAATCACTTTCAATTAAGGAATACAAGCAAGTGATTTTGTGTATGTGTGTGTGTGTTTTTTTTCTTTTGTGACAAAAATTTGACCCTTCGACTCGCTTTAGATGCACATTTAGATTAACCAGCCGACGACCCGAGCCTTAAGAGTTTTTGCTTGTTGCAGCATTTAATTTTGAGGGAGAAAAAAGTACCCTAAATATTTTGGTTGCCATTCTCGGCTGAATCATAAATTAAAATTTCATTTAAATGTATAATACTGCAGCATAAACGAAGGAAAAAGAGGAATGATTAAAAAATTAAAAGAAAAAAAATCAAAAGCGCAATTGATCAAGATCAAAAGAAATTCTGCTCCATAAAATATGTTTTTCATTTTGTAATTAAATGCGAAAAAATTAGTTCAAAAAACATTTTTGTACACTTGCAGGAATACATGTGTTTTGAATTAATGGCAAAAACGTGTTTTGAGACAAATCAAACATTCAGCGGCGATAGAAATAAATTGGTGGGGGCACGAAAGTACTCCCATTTGTTTGCAATCTATTGATATTTTTTCTTTTTTTTTCTCTCTCTCTCTTGTGATGCACAAACAAGTTCGCTGTGGTTGTAAGTTGTACCTCATAAGAAATTTTTTTTTTTTGCAAAATATTCTATTGACTTGAACATTTTTAAACAAAGAAAAAAAAGTTGTAATTCAAGGGCCTGTTTCAGGTTGCCGAGCGCAAGCGTTCCCCAGCATTCGAAAATGTGGAAGAGAAGATTTTTAGCTGCAAAGCAAAAGTTTTACGAACTATTATTTGATTCTTGCAGAATTTGGCGGTTAAGCTTAAATCTACACCACGAGTTTTCATCATTTAAAAGGTATGCGAACGTTAACGTTCGAGTTTGCGAAACAGGCTATAAATTTTATTATATATGTAGAACTCGTATTCTTTTCTTAAAGAGCATAAAACTTTTGCCACAAATCACATATTGCATGTTTATCAAATTATATAAGTTAATGACAACAGAGTGTTGCCAACACTTTACATTTAATTCAAAAAATTTATTTAGTAAATTTGTTTCACAATTTATTAATTAACAGAATTGCTCTTTATATTGCACATAAAAAAACGCCCAGTATTTAAATTGTGATTCTAATGAAACAGGCGCAGGTTGGCATGTGTTTTTTTTTTTTGTTGTTGTATCCATCATTAGGAGCAAACCTGTAGTGTAAACTTTTCAGCTTCAGAAAATCTGTAAAAGAAATGCAAAATAGTTGTTTGTGGTACGAACTTTAATTTGCTACATCTCGCTATAAGTCCGATCCAGGCTGAGCAACAACTTCTTTCCTCAATCATTGATTTCAAGAAGTCAAAATCTGCTTTTGAAAGCAACATTTTCTGTCTCGTAAGTGATTCGCTATAGGCTTTTTTTTATAGAAATATAGTATGAAATTGAGCTTTAGGTTAGGTTTTTGCTTGGCAAGATCTATGAACACAGTTCGCTCTAGCAACAACAAAATAATGTAATCGCATTCAATATTTTATCGCAATTACAAGTACTTTTCGAGATAAAAAATGTGCCGAAATAATTTTTTTAGGGCAACGTTTATTCGATTTATTGAAAACTTTTCAATTCATATAAAATATATATCAAAATAATTGATTTTTTTTTTCTTGTTCTTGTTAATTCTTTGATAAGAACAACACTGCCAGCCAACAACAACATTACAGAAACAACAATTCATTTTATGGACAAAATGATAAGATAACATTTAACAATAAAACAACAAACTTGACTACACCGAACACGAATGTACTCAAAATATTGTTCTGACTGACAGCTGCTGGGACGGGGAGGGTGGGAGGGCGAGAGAGAGAGACCTCAACAGCAGTGACATGCGTTCTGTATTGGCTTATCAATGTTCTTTGCATTATAAACACAATATTCGGTTTTTGTTTATTTCGTGGAATTAATATTGATGATAAAAATATATTTCTGGACTATAATTATTTTCTTGTGGTTTGTATTTGACGAAAGATTTATTAAAAAAAAAAAAAACACCAAAGATATACAATTTGTGGCAAGAAACGTTCCAGAAAGTTGTCGCAATTTTCAATGATCAAACTATTTATTTATTGGTCTGATTTGGTCGGACATAAAACGTAAATGAATAATAAATAATATAAAATAAAAATTCAAATTTTATGAAAAAATTTATGAAAAAAATTTTGGTTTATTGAAATTAGAAATTAGAATATATTCTTAAATACTTTATCACTCTACTGAAGATTTTAATTTAAAGTACTGGTTATATTGTTTTTTCTTGCCCTTTAACCTTTCCAGACATGAAAGCTTCCGCCAAAGGGACATTTTTATTTCGTGTAAATTTAAAACCAAAACCTGTTTAAATATCTAAATATATAAAAATATTCGGTTAAAATATTCCCACAATAAGAAGTTTTTACCTCCGGCGCATTTTCCATACATGAAGTCTTCAAAAATATTTCCTTATTTCAAATTGTCTCCTATTTCAAGTTAAAGATTTTGCCACAATGGGAAATTCTTGTTGATGGAAAATTTTTACAGTAATTTCTGGATAATGTTAAAGTCTCAGAATTCTACCACAAACTAACAAAAGTAAAACCAAAAGTTCTGTCTATTTCATTATGCATTAGAAGCATAAATGATTTGAAGTTTGAATTGTTATAATAAAAAATTTAAGCATAACAGTTATTTCTGCTTCAGAATATAAAAGTTGAATTTTAAAAAAATAATCAGGTGTTACAAAATTACTGTAACAATTTCCCTTCTGAGCGAAATGCACAATTTCAAAGATTTTAATGCGCATTTATAAAACTTTAAAATTTAATATAATTTAATATTGAAATATTCGCTACTAAACAATTGTCAAAATGATGACAATTAATAATGACAGATGAGTATGAAAATACAGCTCTTTCTTTTTTGAAATTTTCAATTATTTTTTAATAGTTTTTAACAGAAACAAACTACTTAGACAGCGTCAATATCAAGTGATTATTTGTAGAAAAAACTTTATTTTCCTTTCCATACTTTTGGTAAGTAATTATCTGTATATTTTTTTCTCTCTCTCTCTCTCTCTTTCTTTCTCTTTTAGTGGTGCAAGTTCAGAGGAAATGCATTTGTCTTAAAGATTTATTGAAAATCCATTATGCATTTCTCGAAGATTTTACCAAGTTTTACTTACGCTCCACAGTCGCCTGAAATGCATGAAGGTTTTTCTTTTTTCTCCTACTGCCACAAAAGTAATTTGTATTCAGCTCATGTTACAGAAAATACCATGTAAAAAGTATTGTATTATATTTTTGTTGTTATTGTTTTCTCCTACTTACAAGAAAACAAAAAAATGGGCGAAAAAAAAGACAAGACAGTTTTCTATGTAAGTGAATGTAGTAACAGATACAATACAATAAAATACTATGAAGTATTTGTATATGTATCTATTAAAGACGCATTTTCCTCGTAAGTTTGTTGCTTGGTCTCTTTTTGAATGTATAAATAAGTGCTGTGACTGAACTACACCTAGCCCTGTTTTAGCATAATTAAAATTGTATATTTCTTGTTCATCATCTACGGGATGATAACAGTTTGGAAGGAGTCATTTGAACAATTGGAAAAAAAATATTTCCAACATGACCGGACTGAAGGGAAACCTTTCAAACGAGTGCTGGGTGTTTTTCTATTGTGTTAAGTACTTGGAGCTGTCATTTGAAAATAATGTTTTATATCCTGCGTTCTTGGATTTGTCTATAACTTACCACATACATACATGTGTACTTATATGTGTATATTAATGCAATTTCTTACCAACAAGTCCGTACAAGAACACACAAATATTGGTATTAATTTTAATGTGTTTAAAACGTGTGTGTATGTATTTTTCCTAAACAGAAAACCAATGACTGAGAAAAAATATCTTTGTTTGGGATATTTTCGTAAGTATTTTTTTTTTTTTTTTTTTTTTTTGAGAAACAAAAACACTTTGAAAATGTTTGTCATATGAGACATGTGTTCGAAATTTAAGCAGTTATTGTTATCAACAGCAACTATTGACAGCTTATTTATAACTTAATATTAAAAAGCAGGTAAAATCATTATCGAGCTCTACACTTACAGAAAAGTCAAAGAATATTCAAAGAATATTATTAACAAGTTTGTTTTCAACAAATTGATATGTAGAAAAATTTCCGCCAACTTATTAACGTGGCCTGTGAAATTTTTTGTTTCTTTTATAACCTCATTTGGTGTGAAAATCAAGTTAGTTGAAATCACGTGATTTCTAAAAATGAAAAATGAATTGTATCAGAAAAACTGATTTTTTAGTACTAAAACGTTAAAAATGTCGTTTAGCACTTAATTTGTATACTCGTATATTGTATTATTTTATGTTATTGAAGTATTAAGATATTTGATTTTAGAAATGTCGTGATTTGAAACTGCCTTAAAGAAGAAAAGGATTTATGAACCTACAAGGTTTTTGTTGCGCTAAGCTTTTAATTCTTTATAATTATTTCTATTTTCCGTTAAGCTTGAGGTCCTTTTTAATTCCTTTTTTTCTGAAAAAATAACAATGAGATATTTCTTTCGGCTTTGCAAAACTTTTTCCCACTATATGTTCTTGCCGAAGAAGTTTTCTCAAGGAAATTGAAATATCTTCTCGTTGAAATATTTTCTGGCTAAAGAAGTTTTCCCCAGGAAAACGAAATGACAAACAAACATTGTTGGAAACACCTAAAGCTTGCAGGCAAGTAGAAATAGTTTTTTTTTTTTTGAGAAGAATAAAAAAAATTGTTAAAAAAAAATTCACAAAATTTCGGAAATAAAACTCTTTCAAATGTTTTTATCACTTCATTCCATACAATCCCAGCAAAGCTTAAGATGTTGTTCTTAGTAGTAATTAAAAATGTTGTAATGAAAACCCAAAACCTAACGCTGGATTTAATTTACCAACTTTTATTTTTTATTTTTCTTCATTTTTTATCTTTAGTTTAAAAATGGACTCATCCGAAATCAATTTATTGCCATGCAAATCATGTTTGCTCCAAATTCTAATTTTTGCCTTTCAAAATTTCTAAAGAAACTTTCAAAACTCTTTGACTCTACAGTAAATTATTGTAGATTTTTTTTTTGTTTTGTTTTGTTAAATTTCAGGCGAAAAGGTGTGTTGGAATACAATACGTTAACAGATTATTTCAATTTTCCAGCAACAACAACAAATATCACACGAAATTAAAACACAAAGCGTAACTGGCAATAAAGCAACGCCACAGGCAGCCTTAAAACAACGATCGCAGCAGATAAAACGAAAACACAAACAATCGAAATAACGCTTCTAACAAAATCACCTCGCATTTGTTTTGGTGTTGGACTTTATATCTACAGAGGTTATACAAAAACAACAACAAAAACTAAACACCTTTTTGGCCAAAATAAAACAAAAACATATGTATGTACATATTTCCTTCTTTTGGCGTCGTTTGTGTTGGTGTTATTGTTTCAATATTTTTAAATTAGAAATATACATTTTTTAATACCCTGAAATCACCGAAACCAAACTGGTTTGCCTCAGTTCCACATTAATCCTCAAAAATATGTACAATATGTATGTATCTATGTACAACTGGCAAACTCTCTTTTTTTTGAGGCATTAAAAACAAATTCCTACAAAAAAGGTGTTTTCGAAACTGGGGGTATTTTTTTCTTCCTCAACTGACGCAATCAATTTTAAGCTTTAAATATGTTGCAAAGGTTTTTACTTTTCCTTAAAACAAGATTGATTTTTAAACAAATTGCTGCTTTTGTGTTTTTAATTTCATTTCCAGGAAATTGACAAACACGATTAATTTGAAACATTAAGATTTTTTTAAAGTGTTCTGAAAGATATTTCGCAATCATAAATAACATTTATTGGAGCGCAAAAATGTGATATAACTAAAAGCGATATTATAAAACAATAAATCACCAAAGCGAAGTTATTATTTGTCAAAACAAAAGGTATTCTAACACAAAAGGAGACAATATTTTAACTTTAAACTTATCACACACATTCTTATACAAAACTAAAATTTTCCTCAAACAACAATTTTAATTCAAAAGCAAATGTGGAATTTGCCATAAGATTTCCGCGAACAAAAAAAAACTCTGATGATTTTAAAGAATTCGCCTCAAGGGATTAAATGAAAATAATAATAATTTTGTACATTAATAGTATTTAGCAAAAAATTAAAATAAAAAATTTCCCCATAAAGGAAATTTCCCAATAAAGGAAATTTTTTATTTTATGGTATATTTTATCATATATCATTTTTATTTCTATTAAAGTGTATTTTTTTGCATTTTTCATAGCAATCTCACACTAAATGAAAATTTCCCACGCAGGGAAATTTTTAAAATAAACTATATTTTAGTTTGAGCTGTAATAAAAGTCGCATACTATTGTGCAAAAAATTATTTTAGACGTTTTTATAAAAATATTGTGCTAAATAAAAATTTCCCAATACGGGAAATTTTTTTATAGCATTTTTCTTATTTTACGGAAAATTTTGATTTGTACTTTTTTTGCATTTTTAATAGTAATCTTACCCTGGATGAAAACTTCCCACATAGGGAAATTTTTAAAATAAACTACATTTTAGTTTAAGCTTTAATAAAAATCGCAAACTATTGTGCAAAAAAATATTTTACGCGTTTTTATAAAAATATTGTGCTAAATAAAAAGTTCCCCTATTTTTCTTATTTTATGCAAAATTTTGATTTGTACTTTTTTTTGCATTTTTAATAGTAATCTTACCCCTTAATGAAAATTTCCCACGCAGGGAAATTTTTAAAATAAACTATATTTTAGTTTGAGCTGTAATAAAAGTCGCATACTATTGAGCAAAAAATTATTTTAGATGTTCTTATGAATAATTTCCGACAATTAAAAATTTCCCAATAGGGGAAATTTTTCATTTTTTAGTACACTTTATCGTATATCTCTTAATTTGTGTTATAATAAAAATTATATAAGTAAGTTCTGATAAAACATTGATAACAAATAAAAAATGTCCGAATAAGGGAAATTGTAAGTTTTATTGTAATTTGATTTAAATCTCTTTTATTACGTATTAAAGTGAAATATTAATCCATTTTTATGGCAGGTAGAAATATTTGTAAGATAAAGTCTTTTTAAGTGTTTGCTTTAACAAAATCAAATAACATAGATTTTTTAAATGAATTTTTCTTGCTTTTCTAAAACACAAAAATTTTTGTCTGCGTTGCGCATTTACTTTTCTTGGGCATATCTCTAGACACTCCGCATATGCTGCTCGCTTGTTGGCAACATTGTAGGCAATCATGCATTCTAGAAGAAGATCGTAATGATAGATAATAAATTCGCTGCCAATAAATTTCAAATACAATATTGCCTTCGCTTCTTTCCTTCCTTTCAAAATAAATTACATTTGAATAATTTCCGTTGTGGGCATTTGGAAAAAGTACTATTATCTTGTCTTGAACAGTTTTGCCTAAATCTAGTCTTTCGCAAACTAATCTCTACTTGTGTATCTTAGTCTTTTCAAGCTGAACACGGTTTACGAATAGGTATAGCAACATAGAATAAGCTTAAAAATATATTATTAATAGTAAACAACAAATACTTAAAAAAATATATAAGTACATACAATATTTATAAGAAAAATGGAATAAAGGAATTATATGTATTTACCATTTGCTTTCTTCTTTCTGAATTTCGGCGCCATGTCTACTTTGTTTTTTTAAGATTCCTTTTTTGCGTCGTAGTTTTGTTTCAAATGTTGTGATAATTCCTTCAAATGATGCTCTCAAGACCTCAAAGCAAAACAGAGCAAGAACTAGAGAGAGTGTGAGTGAGAGTGAGAGTTGTTGAGACACACAAAATGCTGAGGAGGATAATCCGAAAATCAATGATGATTTTTGTTTTCTTTTTTAACAAAAATTTTTGATCTGGTTTAGAATTGTTTTTAGTTTTGTTCTTGCATTGCCAATGCCATTGTTGTTGCCATAACAATTGGCCATAAAATCAAATGATGTTTGATTTGTAAACGTTTTCTTTGGCAGTCTTAATGTTGTTGTTCTTGTACTGGCGATGTTGTGAAAATGTTGCAAAAAGAAGCCTTTTAACTGAACAGTATGTTTAAAGAAATGCTGCAAATATGAATAAAAATAAATTATTGCACGATTCCCTGAAACGCTGCCAACACTGGTGTCCATGCACACATACACACACACACACAGTTGCACACTGGCTTGTGATCATTCACTTTTTGTAAAACGAAGGGAACAAGAAAATGATGACACGAAAAATGCCTTGAAAGAAAATAAAAAAAAAAACTGGTTTTTTGTTTTCTTTAGCTCAACAAAAAACAAAACCAGGGTGATGCTGATGATGACGATGATGATGGCAAAGATAATGTTGTTGTTGCTCGGTTTATTGTTGTTGTCGTTTTATTATGTATGTATGTATGTACTTATGTTTTACTCGTATTAACGTGATAGTTTCACTGCAACTGAACAACGTTGTGAGAAGAAGACTGAGACTATCATCTACTGTGCTGGCGATGATGATCGTTTTCTTCGGTCTCAATGGCGACGAGCAATAATGCTGTTGTGTTTCTCTTCTACTTCTTATTTTTCTTCTTCTTGTTGTTGTTGTTGTTGTTTTTGTTTAATATTATTCTGTTTTGCTTCCTTGCAAGTTCAGTCAGTCACTGCAGACAGTAATAATAACATGAATAAGGCTGAAACATAAATATGTTTGAGAGGCAGGGTATTCCAACGATACGTTGATACTACTGCGGTCCTTGGCCAGTTTTTAGGCAGAAGAAAAAATTAACCTAAACTGATGCTGCTTCTTGTTTGTCGTAAAATTTTCATTTGCAAAAGTTCTTTTGTGTGGATTCTTTTGTTGTTTTGTTCGGTTTCTGCTCTCTGGAGGTTTTAGGCTGAAATTTTAAGTTCACAGCTTTTTTGTTGTTGCTGTGGTGCAGCTGTGCTGCTGTTAAGATGGAAGTGATGAGATTGTTGTTACTTTGGCAAAATTATTTCTGTTGTTGTGTGTACGTGTTTTGCTTTTGTTATTGTTGTTGGTTTTTTGTTTGTTTGCCTGTCGATGTTATTGTTGTTGCTGCTGTTGTTTGCAGTTTGTGCTGCTTTTGGTGCTGCTGTAGTTTAATATTTTTTGGTGTGAGGCTCGTGATCACGTTTGAGTATAATTATAGGCGAAAGGTGGCGATACGTAAGAAAGCGTACGTACGAAAGAAAAAAACGAGCAACTCTTCAAAAACAAAAACGTAAATAAATTAAACGTACGTTAGCAGATTTATAAAATCAGGTGAAATTTAATCCATGGGGAACAACAACCAACTGAGAACAAATAAATAGTTGACCAACACTTTGTTTTTTTTTTGTCTTTTTAAGAGACACATATAAATTTTATTGATGTGCGTTTATGATAACGTTGTTGTTGTAGTGTGGTTGTGTTGTTGTTAAGCTCTTCTTATACTGTTTTTAATATGATTTAGTTGATTTAGTTTGCATGTAACCCTGTTAATTGTAATTTTATTGCTACTTTTTTTTATACTTGTTGAAAATTGTTGTCATGTTTGTATGTATATTCAATCACTGATTAAATTCTTTTATAAATTAAAACACTTTTTTTTATATATATTTTTTTTTTACTCAGTAAAATGAACTGCTGTTGAAAAAATATTTCAGAAAAAAAATTAAAGTTTTTGTGTACTATTTAATTCATATGTATTTTATGTTTGTTGGATTTCTTCATTTCAAAAATTATTTTTTTCGTTTAGAAAAATGACCAAATTTTGTGTATTTCAGAGTGTGTTTGTTTGAGATTTGAGAGACCTTTTTAAAGGATTTACTTATGGCATAATTTTTGGGATTTGTAGTCGCTAAATATAAACGAATATTTATGGAACACAGATCGCTAAATAAATAACTAACACAAAAGTACAAAAGCCGTTTTGTTAGTGTGCAGAAACGTTTTCAGCTTCTGGTAGAAATCGAACCTAAAATCACTGAACTGTTGGACTATTTATCTATCTTTGACTCCAACTTGTGGAAGAATTTCGAGGATGGCTCAACAATCAAGCCGAAGTTGTGGTGTAGATACATGCCCGCTGAGATTGTATGAACCTTTCGAATTCCCAAAAAGAAGATGCAAATTCTACCCTAAATTTATTGCTTTTAAAAACTTTCAAATAAACTTATTGAACATAAGCAGCGACCAGGGTCAGGGTATCCATCCATACCCACAAATGAGACATTTAATGTAAGCAGAGTTTAATTAACTATAATATGAGATTCAGTTATATAATTAAAATTTTGCTAATCAAAGAAAGTTTAAACGACTCTTTTTCATGCCGATCAATCCATGTTTCTTGGTAATTTTAGATATCTGGATTCGACTACGCTCTTTCCCTCACTTTGTTAACTTATGATGACAAGTCAACAAGGTCTACTCCTAAAATGGGTATTAGAGAATCAGAGCTATCAAGAATCGTGGACAGAACATTTTTAAAACTGAAAATATTAATTTTAGTCCGTACTTCGTTCCATTCCTTAAATCATAAAAGATATAAATATTAGAAAGAAACGACTGTTCCAGAACGGCCTTTCATTTCGTACTTCCCTTCATTTCCTTACATTAAATATTGGCGTTATTAATTTAGTTTCTTGTTAACGATATTTATTGGTAAAATATAAAAAGAATTTGTTTTTTGACTGTTTGAAAAATTCTATAACAAATTTTGTCCTCTTTCGGAAGGCAACTGTATATAAAATTAGATGTTTGAACATACTTTCAATTGTGACCTACAGGGAGCCTACGAAATGACAGCTAGAAAATAAAAAAAATATGTTTGTCTTTTTTTTTTTTTAATTTATAATAGTAATTTGCACAGCTTTAAAGCGTTTTATTTAACGCGTGTTTTAAGTTTATATATAATTTTGTGCGTATGAGCATCAATATTTAAAAAAATTAATTTTAACAAGTTTTGAAATTCTTTTACGCATTCACTATAAATTCATTTCACTTTTTTTTGGTCATGAAATAGTTGCCTTTTTATTCTACCTTCTCTCATCGTTTAAATATTGACAAAATTTTTTTAAATTATTGTAGTTTAAAAACACATTTTGTTGAATTTTTTTTTTTTTTTTTTTTTTTTTTTTTTTTTTTTTTTTTTTTTTTTTTTGAAAACGAGCTGAAATTCTTTTACAAAAGTCTTAGTTTTATGCTAAATTAAACAAAATTAAATTCAAATGTACATACATATGTAAACAAACAAACTAACAAAATATCCCAAAGAAACACACTCGCTCACACATAAAACAGCAACAACAAAAAACAATTGATGAAAATGATTTATGGTTGTTGTCTTAAAAGTATTTACATACAATTTATTTATTTGTTTAAAATTTTTTAATCTCTATTGTAACTTGAACGCAAAGCAGACGTATCTATTATCCGACGGATAGAATTTTCGGTTACAACGCACACAAAACGTTTGAAGATTATTTCGTCATATATTTCTTTTTTGGTTTTTAATAACTTTTAATTCTTTTCTTGAAACGTTAGATTTTTTTTTTATATTTTAAAACGTAATAATTTTCCACTAATAATTTTGTTTAAATATTGAAATTTTCCAGCAAGATGCGACCCCACGTCATTATTTGCGTACAACACATCAGGTACTAAATGCAACAGGCCGATTCAAAATTACTGTATAGTGAAAAATGTTGTTTTGTTTCATATTCAAAAATAAAAATACATGATAAAGGTTTATCTCGAGCTCTCCGTCACTCTCACAGAACTCTCAGTTGCTCTTTTTCTGGGCACAAAACAGATAGGAGCGATTGGTGTTTTCTATTTATGAGAATTGTAAAATCAATACAAATCTCTATATATGCCTGCCAGATTTATGAAAAAGCCGTTTGCAGGCTGCAGATATTGCGAAATCAGCAGCGTGAGAGTAAAGGATGGCACTCAGTTTACACTGTAGGGATGCAAGGAAAATCCTTGCGCCAAAATCATCATTTTGACAAAACAAAATCGACGTAATAACATATTGTATTTGAAAAATAATGTTTTTAGTAAAAATAAAAAATATATCATTAATTAATACGAATTGCGACATTTTACCTTTACAGGCGGTTACGTTTAAAAGTTCACTTGAGTTAAGATTTAGTTTCTTAACGGTTTTTTCTGGGTATGGATCAACCTGAGTTCATACCAGTGAACATTTTGAACACACAATAGAAAAAAAGGTGGGAGTGCATTATAACAACCTAAGCGGGCAAGATCCATTCGACAACACTCCCTGCAAGCGGACTTCATAACAGGTGAAATTGAAAGCGCCGGCTGATTGATTTTTATTTATTCCCTCTTTTGTTTTAGTCAGTTCAGGGAGTAAAATGTAATTTTTTTACATTTCACAATACATTTTTATTGCGTTTTTAGCCGCTATGAATTCGCTTTGGTTTGGTTTGCACGAACGTAAATATTTTCTCAAAAGTTTCGTCCTAAAGCTAAAATGAACTGATTTTTTTTTTCAATTATGTGGCAGCCCAGCCACCAACAATTAAACGGGTTTATAGAGCACCACAATCTTTTCAAAAGAGTGCCAACATTTTTTTAAGCCAACATATTTCACTCACTTGTTCTCTGGCCATCAATGATAAATAACTCGCTCTGTCTATCTCTCTCATGGTTTGCATTAAATGTGTGATTGTAGTTTTTATTATAATATTTTTCTGTTTTGTTTTTACCCTGTTATTCTTGACGTAATAAATTTTTACAGGAGTGTATGTGTGGATTTTTGTGTGTTTGGATATGTGTGAATGTCGTTTCTTTTGAATACGTCTGCTAAGTTTAAACCATAATAAAGGTTTATGGCCTCTTCCCTGTCTTTTTAGTTTATATGTATGTATGTATGTATTTTTGTACTTGTTTTTTGTTGTTGTGCTTTAGCACGATGTGTAGAAAGCGAGAGAGCTCACAGTAAAAATAAAACCAATATTCTTATTCGTCTTTTATTAACGTAGATATTCTTTTTTTTTAACTCTCTTCACAACGGACACTTCGTTAACATTTTATTTTAAGCCACGACAAAACTATACGGCGAACATTTTGAGTGGCGTATCTCATTATTAAATCTGATTGTTTGAAGACATTTGATTTTCAATGTCCGTACGTGTGTGCGTGCGCAAGTGTGAGTACGCTGTCGTTAATTTTTTTCTTTTTCATTTTTCCACATGTAGTTTTATTTTATTTGTATATCCGAGTATGTATGTATGTATGTGTGGATGTGTGAAAGTGCATCTCTAGAATGCTGTTTATAAACAGTGTTGGTTAACGTTAGAGTATTCATTGTTTTTGTTGCTCATACCTACTCTGCTCTCTATTCTGAGTTTCGTTTTGGCATTCGGCAAAATGCAAGAACAAAAACGAACAACAATATAATTTGTTCAGTTACTTTCGTATTGTTATTGTTATTGCTGTTGCCGTTGTTGTCGTTGCAGTTCGCAGCATTGTCATCATTATCATCGACATCATCGTCGTCGTCGTCGTCGTCAGCATCAATTTATATTGTGTTTGCAATGTATTATTAACGGCAACACGTTAACTCGAAATTGGTTACGTAGAGGGTAATTAGGCAAGGACGTGATTTGTTAACAGTTTCCGTTTGTATTGCGCTCTGCTGTGTCTTCTACTGCAAGTGGCAAAAGGGGCCCAAAAACTCTGTGTAGCATTTGCATTGAAGAGACACGAGTGTAGTCGCCGTTGTAGTACCAAGTTTTATATTGAAACTAATGAAAGTTAACTATTTGTATGTAATACTAGATCAGATTTTATTGACACCAGCCAGAAGGAAGCGCAGGTTTGTAATCAGTGCCAATGAAAAGTAATTGGTACAAAATCTTAATGAGCTAAAAATGATTGCGGCAACGAAAGACATAAATTGTACACACAGGCGTTTACAAGTGCATACATACATACATACATATATATGTATGTATGAACATACATACATACATACATACATACATACATACATACATACATACATATGTATGAACATACATACATACAACAACTGTAACAGCTTTCAAGGTGGAAAATTTTTATGAAAAAAATGTTTTTATGAAAAAATTGTTTTTATAAAATATATTTATAAAACTTTTTAAAATAAAAATTTCCTCTATAAGTAATTATTTTTACCAAAGCTTTTATGCAAATTTTATCAAAAATTCTAAAACATTTCAAATTGAAAATTTCCACTGCTGGGAAATTTTAGTTAAGACCAACCAACATTGAGCAGATAACGAAAATAATATTTTATTTACAAAGTGGTATCTAAAATACGAAATAAGTTAGAACAGTGTCTATAAAAATGTAGCTGAAACTCTTGTTTAACGTTTGTAGTAAGAAATTGCCCTGCTGGGTGAGGAAAATAAATTGTATATGCGTGTGAGTTGCCCTCGCTAGTTATTATATGTATGTATGTATGTTTGCAAGACCTGTCGATGCCACTATTTGTGGAATATAGTAAACTGCAAATGTCTGCCGGCGGCCTTTCCTAATGGCTGACATCTGCGAAGACAGATTTTCTAAGATTCATAAAACAAGTTGAATTTGACTCATGCGATTAGCGAAAAGGTTTTCACTCTACATTCGATACAATATAAATATGAAATTTCTAAAAAAAATGTATGTACATAAGTTTTTTTTTGTTTTTTGTTGCTCATCACTGTTCCTATTATTATTGTGCCATTGAGTGGTGCAGCAATATCTCACGATTTTACCCTCTACAAAGTAATATTTAATAATTACTATGTGATCCAAAAACGAAAAGACAAAAAACAGCAACAACCCATAATTTGTTCATAAAATGATCATTTTTAAATAAATTTCAATTGATCATAAGCCACGACTAAAATTACAAATAAACAACTACATAATTAAGTGATAAATTCCCTCAATTTTAGCTGATAATATAAAGCGGCTGCTGCCGTTGTTGCAACTAGTTGCAATTACCGCTTATTGCTCTGACGACGATCAACAGACTGACTACCTGTGCAGTTGAGTGTTGGCTTTGGCTGCATGAATTGGATGTCTGGCTGCTAATACAGCTACTTTGCTAATCTTGTCTAAAGATTACACATTATTGATATTGTTAATAAATTTCCTAAATACTCGGTGGCGGTTTATGTCGGTTGGTTGCTTGTCGAATGATGCTGGTGCTGATGCTGGTGCTACTGACAGACAATAAACCGCAAATTCAAGTGTTTATGAAAATAAATATGTAGTAAATTGCTGCGACTTGGTGGCAAAATAAAAAAATTTATTTTAACAGCTTTAAAAGTATTTGTATAATAAATATAAATAATAAAATTAAAATAGAATTGCTGCTTGCCGCCGAGTCAATAACGGCAACTGGCGTAAAAGCCCCTTCACTGCAAAACTAAAGTTTCTGTAAATGGGAGCTGCCAACGATAATGTAAAATATAAAATTGTTCGTACAGTTTGTTTCTACCTTCATCTCCATAATTTTACACTTAAATATACAAACACACATACATTCATACAAACATATTTATATAACCAACCAATGAAGCGTTCCAGGGTGTTGGAAGTTCATTCAAATAATTCATTTGAACAGGATCTACGTTTGCTGAAAACAACTGCTAAGAATTATAAAAGCGCACCAAAGATAAACAGAATTAAAAAGGAAAATATTATTTACAGATGATATTTTTAATAGAATTTACTCATATTATTTTTCTTTTTATAATAATTAAAGTTGTGCAAAAGTATTAAAAGGGATTTGACAATTTCTACACTATCAAAATCAATATTTATTAAAATTTACATAAAATAAAAATTTTCCCATGAAGAAAATTTCCGTTTAAAATAAATTTTAAATAAAAATCTATTTAAAATTTGTTGAAATAATTGTTAAGGAAAAGTTTATTGAAAATTTACCCATAAGATACGAGGCTTAACAGACAAGTTGTTTAAAAAAAACATGAATTATTTCAAAATTAAAAATTTCCCTTTTTGGGAAATTTAATAAAAAATGTCCTCAAATAAAGCTTTATTCAATTTTATTACGGAAATTTCTCAAACAAAGGATAAAACTTTCAAGTTTAAAATTTCCCTTTTATTTATTATTTTTTTATTTGGTAATTTTTTTTAGCTATGAAACAAGTAACATCGCTTATTATTTACCATCAAGGGGAAATTTAATATAAAAAAAATCACTAAAAGCAGTAAAGCAAAAATTTCCCAGGATGGGAAATTTGAATTCGATGTGTTCTTCTGCTTTAATATTGTATAGAATAGTTAGTACATATTTAGTACTAAAACATTAGAAATGTAAACTTATTTGTTGGGTATATGTTTTTTTAGTGCAATTAAAAAAATATATATTTTGGAAAATTATATTTTGTTATTAATGTGAGTGTAAAGCGCAAAGTATTTGATAAATTAACTTGTGTAAGAAATTTTTGTAGGAATACAAAAATTACAGTCGTTAAGGAAGTAAAAATATTGAAAATTAAAGGGAATTTTTCGTTCCTTCTAGAAACCCAGTTACCAAATCACTTCCAAACAAATCCATTTCACAACAGGCAAGTTAACCCGACATCTATTATAATAATTATTCACTTTGCAGTGAATATTCGAGTAAATACTTGTTTAAGTTTTTTTTTCTCGAAAAAAGAAAAAAAAAAATCTATTAATTATTATAAAACAGTTTAGTAGCCGATTTGCTACATTTAAATATTCGTTCAAGCATTAAATGTTGTAGAGGTCAGCTAAATTTACAGCCTTCCTCTACCCCTGGAACGAACGAAACGACTCGAAGAGCAAAAGAAACGTGCAAAAGTGTGACAACCCAACAGCCAACAAACATCGAACTCAGTGACTGCACTCGCTCTATTAAAACGAAAAGAAATAAACCATATAATTAACGCTTTTTAAAACAACAACAATAAAATATTTAAACAAATACACTAGTCCACTTAAAATGACATGAACCGTGTTGGTGATTTGGTCAACCGACCGTTAAAACTTGTTACCAAAAACAAAACTCAATCGCTTGAACAAACCCACCGAACAAACAACCGCCAGTCTGTCAAAACTAGTGGCACTGTAATAATTAGCTGCAGAAAAAAAAAAAGCGAAAGAGAGAATTTATTACAATTCATGACGGTGGCATTTAACAACCAGAGTTGAGTTCGTTTTTTATCGCTGGTTGGAAGTGGGGGTTCGCTTTAAATACTTTTTTTAACACGCGCCAAACAATTAATTATTTTTTCAATTTATACACAAAATTTACTCGAACAATTAGATTTAAATGGCAGCAAATTAATTTTAATTAAATAAGTCTAAATAAAAAGAGGAAAAAATAGTAAAACTAATCATTTAATAGTGATGTCTTTTTAACACTTTTGGAAACTCTTTAGCACTTGGCGACTGGCTGGGCTGAAAGAGATTGTCTATACGTCATGATACCGCTTTTTTCTTTGGTACAAACACTGGCAAAGGCTGAAGACACTTAAGCGACTGCCAATGTTTTATGAAATAATAACTTATAATATAAGAACCGAATAATTTTGGAAGCTCTTGAAACACTGATTTTAAAAAACAGTTTTTCTTCTCAAGCCGCACATCAAAATGCAAAATGTACTTTATGTTTGTCAAACATTCTTAAAATGTCAAAAACAAAAGTTTTACTCTTAAGGTCTTGAGAGCCGTAGACATAAAAGTAGGCATGAGCTGAACTCGCACTTTCACTTGATATGAAATCACGTTGATGTTGTTTGATTGAAAAAAAAATCAAAAATAGTTTCCAAATTGAAAATAGGCTGAAATCGAAAATTTTAATCCAAAGAATTTTATATGCATATAAAAAAAAACTTTGAAAAGTCTGTTTTTATGCGAGAGTACAAAATTGAAACTAATTTAGAACTAAAAACTTTTTTCATTAAATGCTTTCCATTTTGAAATTTAAAATAAAAACAGGCGTTTGCAAAATCTCAGCGAATTTTCTTAGTCGTTTCAAAATTATCAGGCACAATGACAGCGCCTGATGAAATATAACATCGCGACTTTGCTGTCGGACAGCCATCCGACCTTCAACCTTTCTGATGCTGGTGCTTAGATCAGGCCTAACACGAGTGATAATGCATGGTGGGTTCTTGGTATGAACTAAGAGTTTTGGATGGAAAGCCTTCGAACCTGGGGACACATACATACATGTCTGGAAATCATTTTTACACTTTGTTTCCAACACATACGCCAATTTGTATGCAAAATGATGCAGGAAAACAGTTTTTATTCCTCTTGTGTTTTTCATAAAATTTTATATAAATTTCGTACTTGAAATGAACTTTTTTGAAATAAATAATTTCTAAAAATTCCAAAATCTCTGTACAAGTCAACCAATATTTTAAAGATATTTATCATATAAAAAACGATCAGAAAAATGCCTGCATTTAAGATAAAAATACATACATATGTATGTACGAAAAGATCGTTTTTTACCAGCAGCGGACATCAAAAACAACATTCTGGCAGAGAAAAAACAAAACAGCAAAAAACTAAAATCGCACGTACGACAGCACCAAACGACCGAAGAAGGCAACAAATTGGATGAAAGGAATTTTAAAATTGTTCAGACAAAACTTTGACACTTTTTTCGTTAAAGAATTTCAAGCAGACAAATAAACAAAAAAAAAGTAGACAAAAATCAACAAAGGAAAAACTTTAAAGGAGTTTAAAAAGAAAGCAAAAAAAAAAAGAAATTGCAAAGGAAAATATTATGGCGAAAAAACTTCAAAATAATATTAATGTTTTAGATGAAATGAAATAACGCTGGAGAGTACAATTCAGAAAAAGCTACTTTTCCAAAATCATTATAATATAACCTAAAAACCAAGAAAATAATATAATTCGAATATAGTTTGGAAATTTGGAAAAAAAACACATCTACACAAAAAATTCGTTTAACACTTTAATCAAGGATTTAAAGAAATTTTGCAGAAAATTTATTAAATATTTTAAAGAACCAACCAACATTAAAGAAATTATAGCAAATTTTCACTAAAAATATTTTTATATGTGAAATAAAAGCGAAAAAATTATTGCTGATTCAGTGAAATGCTTTGCTAAACCCTTTTTCAGACAAAAATTTCCTTGATTCAGCGAATTATTTGATAGAAAAAGATTTGAAAAAGTTCTGGTTTAGGATTTCGCTCAAAAAGTTGGTTTTCTAGCAAATATTTTTGTTGTTGTAATAAGCACGTGTTTTGGAATATGTAAAATCTGTTGCTGACGATTTCCTTGTCAGCAAACAATTCGTTGTTGAATTCGGAAAATCCGTTAAAAAGTAACTGAATCCACAGATAACAGTCAAGTCGACAGTGGCTTGAATTTTTGTGGATTTAACGAATTGTTACATTGAAAAAATCGGAAAATTTAAAAAAGCCACAATTATTCTTAAAAATTTTATTCGTTTTCCAGAGAGTAAAAACGGAACCCCTGTTGTTTGCTCAACAATATAAAAATATTAAAGACACCTTTTAACCATCCCTGCAATAAAAGGCATAGAAAAAACGCTTTTCTTACAATCATTTTCCATTTCCTTTTTTATGTCTCTTTTGCGCTCTCGTGCAGTTTAATTTAATAAAAAAATTTAAAAAAAAATAAAAGTTTATTCGAAAAGTAAAAAAAAAAACTGAAAAGAATTTTTCCTAAATTAATTAATTTTTATTTAATTTAAAAAAAAATGTAAGAATAAGAAGCTTGATGATTATAAATGAGAAATTTTCAACAATTTATTATAATTTTGGAATTTGCTTTTTTGTTTCTATTTTTGTTTGTGTTTGTGTGTGTGTCTGTGTCTGCTTAAACACTCAATCACACCAAAAGGTGTTATTGATAAATAGGTTTTTATGCCTCCTCCGGTGGTGGGGATATTGTTTGTTGTAAATTTCAAACATTTTTCAGAATTTTTCTTTAAACGCTTGACATAGAAACAAAAAAAAAAAAAAGAAAAAATAAAAAGAGAGAAAAAAACAGGCATCATCATCATTATTTTAACGCGCAAGTGATGATTTATTAGCATTCAAGTATTAAAGTGCGAATGCAGCATAAAAAGTGTAAATTATTGTTTAATGCAACAACAACAACAACAACAACAACAACAACACACAATCAGGGACTGCAGCAGCCATTGAAGCTGGCGATCCAAGATGCCAACATAAAAATTTGACGCTGCCACAACAGCCGCTAATGATCGATGTCTGGGCCGAATGCAACAACCTCTCAGTGCGTTAATTTTCATAAAGACATGTCAGTCAGTATGACGAAATAAGAAATCAGCTCTTAAAACAGTAGAATTATTTAGTCGGAGGTTTCTTCCACTTTGTTTTCGGGTTTTTTTTTTTTTGTCTTGTAGCAACTTTATTTTTAACACCTCTCCAATATTAATTTGTTTGTGTTGGCATGTTGAAGCTGCTAAAAGTTGCTTCATTTGATTTGCAGCAGTTCGGGGCATTTGTTTGTTGCTGCTGTCGATGGTGTCAAAAATTTGTGTCTTACAACAATTTACACATCTTCAGTTTAGAAAAAGTAGATACATACGTTTAAAAGCAGTAAAATATATGTTTTTGACAACAAATTTTAAGAAAACCATCTTAAAAATTTTAGCGTACAAAAAACAAACTTTTTTAATCAAGGAGTTACAACTTTTCCCTGTTTTGTGTATTCTGAGGATAAATAGCCTCAAAATACCAAAAGATCATTATAGCAATATTGGGCTACAACAATTTGGTTTAAAGCTGGAGTTCGAAGGAATTTAAAAATCATTTTAATCAGCAAATTTACGAAAAAATACTCTGCACTCTTTCTCTCTCTCTCTCTCTTGTATGAGATAACTTTTCTTCCTTTTCTTATTCTCATTTCAAATCGGCACTAAAATTAAAATAAAATTCCAGCTAAAAGCGATATTGGGCCACTTCGATCTCATTTTCATTTTCAATCACTGAGAAATATTTCTGTGGAATACTTTAACCTTTGACCTATTTTAAGTACAGATAATGTTTCCCCCCTTTTTTTTTAAATCTCATAAGAAATCGACATCGAACGATAAATATCAAATGTTTTAGGCTCAGCATTAACCAAAAACATTATTGGCTACAGCTTTCGATATATCGTGACCGATTTCTGTGGGATTTATAGATTTTTCGGATTCATTTCGGGCGGCCGCCTGTTTTAAGAGCAGACAACATTTCGCTTTATTTTGGTCATCCGATATTCCTTTTGTCCATCGCATCCAGCAACGTCTTTTTTCGTTACGACGTCCCTAAGGGAAAAATTGGAGACTTTTTCGATATCAGGCGGCAGGAAAAAAAAAATTCCCATAAGCTGAAGAGTTACTAGATCAAAATATTAGTTAGAAAACATTAAAATGTTGAATGTTAACGACCAGGCATGGGCCTAACTCAAATCTTAGTTTAGAGTGGAGTGCTTAGCGTTGTAGAGCTGAGTCCGTTTGCCGCCATCCCTGCAACAAATTCCTCAATAGCAGATATAAGATGGTATTCAAGAACTTTTGACCGTCCTCGACATTAGGTTTTCTGTGGTTTTGCTTTATATCCAGCATCTTGATTTGGGTCATTCTATATTCGTCAAAATTTCATCAAAGTTGTTATTTTGTTGTACGAGGAGCGGAGCAAATACCTAAACTTTTGCATTTATACTATTAGTGGGGTTTTTGGTGCTCAGCTTCAATGACAGATTTATTTGCCTGTTTTTTGCGCTCTATATCAATAATTACTTTTTGCAACATAAACGGTTTAGTTCATTTTTAATTATCTTTTTTATTGCATGCATTTGTATATGTATTTAGTGACAAATAAGTTTGAAATTTGCCTTTTTTTTTTGTAACCGAAAAGTTTTAGAAATTCCCTAAAATTTCAACTCAATGCTCTTCCATTAGTTTCGCTTCTTCATCTGGTTTAATGTCCTTTCCATATGGGCAACACATCCGCCACATTAAAACGTAAAAACTGTACAAGACAAAAAAAAAAGCAAAAAGAAATGCACAAAATCCGACTGTCTTTCGAATAATTCAGTATTTTTCTTTACAATCGTACAATTTTCAAACAATACGAACAGGCTTTAGAAAGAGAACGAAATTGAAAGAACATGTAAAAAGAGTGAAAACAGCAACAATAAAAGAAAGAATGAAAGAAAACACAATTCAACTTCCCTGTAGTCTGCTGGTTGCATAAATATGTTTTACAAATGATGGGTCGATGGCTGGTCTGCCCAGCAGTTCGAGAGGTGTGAGAATGCAAGTGTAGGAGTCGTGCCGAGCGTCTTCTGTCTGTTGGTCTTAAAATCGGCAGGATGATTTTCAAAAGACAATAAACGAAACAAATTGTTTCAACTTCTTCAACTTCGAAAAACATGAATGCCACTTTTACACTCTTGAGCAACTGAATGTGGAGACCAACAAAAGTTAATAGATTTTTTTTTCATAGGCTGAAGCACAAGTTCAGGATTTTCAATTTTCCATAAACAAGATTTCAAATTTGTTCTGATAGGACATAAGTTATCGTGTCAAAACGTTCGATATTAATACGAAATCAAAGTTAAATTGGCGTGAATGGTGGGCTCTAAGAAGCGGCTGCAGCGCAACACTGACGCATCAGTGCACAGCATTACCTGCGATGTACTTGGCATGACTCTCGCATGTCAAAAGTGGTTTCATGCCGTGACCCACAACTGATGCAATTACTTTTGACACAAAAGTTTTAACATATTGTGGAAAAAATAAAAGAGTTAAAGAAGGGATCTTATGATTTTGTTTTTTTTTTTTAATTTATAAAAAAAAAATTAAAATTTTCTATTCATTCGCAATCACATGCGTCAATATTTGTATTGTAATTTTTGTATTTGAAAAGTTCTCTCATAAAACTTTGACTGATGGGCTTGTACTCGAAACTGGATGTTTTTCGCAGCTGCCAGTGATCGTGTTAAGATATGGCAGCACTGCATCAGTGATGTACGTACCCGAAATTCCCAATTATAGAAAACCACGGTCAAAGTGTTATTTATTTTCCAGCAGTTGTTTTTCATGTTGAATTGAAATGACTCCCAGTTAAAATTCAATATCTATATTATAATATTTCTCCGAAAAAAGAAAGGGGACAGTGATTTTCGAACCATTTTAAAACCACGTTGTTTAATGGCAAATTTCTTTTTCGGTGTTTGTTGAATCTTTTTCTTTTAGATACACAAAATAAAGATGCCGCGACCAGTAACAAGTTTTGTTTTTCACTTGTTCAAATATTATAATTATTATAATCTTATTTTAATAATAAGAAAACGATTTCAAATAATAGGCAAAAAGAGCATAAAAAACAAAACTGTTTTAGAACAACAACATTTAGTTTTAAAGAAGAATTAAGTTTTTACAATCACAAAAGTCAGTGTTACTGTAATTTCGTGGCTCAAATCTGTTTCGGTCGACTTGCGTTGAACTCTTTAGCGACCTTAAAGCCGTCGGAATTGAGTTAATATAATCACCAGAATGGTGACACACTGGTTCATTTAAGACGCAAACCATTTTAAGGTGAATGCATTCGTTCATTGATAATGGGTTGTGTGTGCCAGGAATTCAGTTCCAGGCTTCAAGGTCTCTAAAGTGCGGAAGTTAAGCCCATTTTAACTGGAGTTTATGGCCCAAGTCTTACTAATTTTGCTAATTTTTTAAAGACTTTATAATAAAAATTAATTTTCCCATTATTGTATAAATTTTTACAAAAAATTCAACACAACTCTTAATCTTAAAAACGTTAATTTATATATTTTATAGCCGCTTTTCAGCGCTCTGCGCTAAACAATACCATAAATTTTCCCGTAACCTGCAAAAACAAAAAAAAAAAAAGAATGAAAGAAAAAAAAACGCAGCTGCTTTAACTGCATCTGATGCCAGTTTTAAAATATTTACCTGCCTGCCTGCTCGTCTTTCACGTAAAAGTGTTAAAAATATAAAAAATAAAGTTTAAAAACCAAGACAAGGTGTTACATTTTATTCAAAATATTACCAGAACTAAAAAAAAACATACATATTTTCTGCCCCTCTTCCGTTGCGAATACACGAACATACAAGTATATCTTTTTTTTTTAGTAATATTTAATTTAACACAAACGAGCAAGAATGTAATAAAACTGCAAGATAATTGTTTAAGTGGAATCATATTTTGTGGTGCATCTTGATTGATTGATATCTAAAGTGTTAAAAAAAAACGAAGAAACTTATAATGAAGGCACGGCATTACTGCGGGTCATGAAAGTTTTGAATTTACGGGAGTCAAACAAGTCTGTGTGTTCAGAAATAACTAAATTCACATGCATTTTGTAGGCATAAATAATAAGCAACTTGTCAGTGCACACATGCATATCGTTAGTGTAAGTGCGAAAAGCCATGTCAGAATACAGCAAAAGAGTCTTTTGCTGGGACACTTCCATATAGTTTAGCGGTTAGTTTTTCTACACTATTAAGGCGGAAATCAAAAGTAGTCAGAGGGCCGTGAAATTGTCATGAAATCTGACAAAAAAAAAAAGCTGTTGCAAGCTGGCAGAATTGCTGTAATGAAAAAGGTACCACACAGATTCAGGGAGAGATTATTTCAAAATCATAAGGGCCACTTTTACAGCACAAAAAATAAGTTTTGCCATATATGTACGACTGTATATATGAAAAAAGTATTCGAACGAAACTTAAAGCCAAAAATTATTTGTTAAGAATCCGACTTTACGTCTGCCCGATGAAAAGGCAGACACCAGAGCCGTTCTGGCTTCCCAAACCCAGACTGTGACATTGATTTGCATCAGCACTTGCTTGGTCCGACGGTGGACCAACTCCACGAGGTGGACTTGAACAACTGTACACCACCGTCCCCCCTCCACGTGGCTTTTCCAGACACTCGCTGGTGGCAACGTTTTCGTGTTACAGCAGACTTTTAGCGATAAAGAGAACTTTTCTTAAATCAGGTTTTATTTTTAAAATCCTAATTACGATCCAATATAATTTTGCTACTTTTCTTTGAATTTGTATGGAAAATACTGATACATTTTACTGCATAAAAATATTTGTAGAACGAAATAAAAACACAGAGATAATAAAAATTTGATGTGGAACAGTGAAAAGTCTATAAAATAATTTTTTGTAACATTGTACTGAAAGTACTACAAGAACATAAAATGCATAAACAACGGCAACGACAACGAAAACAACAACAACAACAACGTACAAGGCCTGACACTTGAGCGCATTTACACGCCATTTTGAGAGCAACAAGAACATTGAAAACTTTGATATGAACGATTCGTTCAGAGTTGATTTGTTCCCCGTCTGTTTTCGTTGGCCCCAGTAATACATTAATAATTTCATAAATTATCACGGATTTGGTTATTTCCCTTTCAAAATACTTTTTAAGTTGCGGGGGCTTCACAAGGAAGTTTATAAGAAATCTGCTTTCATATTATTCCATTTAGATCGGTAGCGGTTGGCGATTGTAGAGCGCGCCGTAGCCAACGTTATTCTCAAAAACTACTACATCAAACAGTGACTTTTAAAGGGTTTCAGGTGCAGGTGTATGCGTGGACTACTAACTATTGGCGTAGAAAACAAAAGCTGCTCTGAATCAAAATCCTAATGGATTTCCTGGAAAATTTGCCAAAAAAAAAAAAAAACTTTTGCGCATTGTTTTTATCATTCTGAAAAAATTAATTGCGCAACAACTTTACCCGAAATACTTAAAGATATTTTACAGATTTATATAGAATTTGTGAGAAATTTCCTTAGCGTATTTGCGTTCTTTATGAACACAAAATGGACTTTGGTCTTGTAAAATATATTCATGGCACCACAACAACTTTTCTTTTATTTTGAGTTTAAATGAAACCTTTTTCTTTATAACGTTTCGATTTGTGACAAAATTATATAAAGAGTATCGGGAGAAACTTTTTCTTGGGAATTCCTGAAAGAAAAACTCTATACTTAGATACATTCTTAGATGGATTATCGGACCATTCCCCCCCTTCTATTTGACTGACAAGCAAAGATTATGTGCGCTTAAGATTGTGACTTTATGTATAAATCTGTGTACAGACAATATTTTAATGATCATTTGTAGATATTACGCTGTCTTTATGTAAGCGTTTGCCCACATGATCGCTTTAGGAGTTCAAAATGTTTAGACACAAAGAAAAAAAAAAAGAAGAAATTTAGAAGAAAAGAAAAACTGATGTTTTTTTATTCGATTTTTACTTTTAATTATCTCCACAAAAGATCATCAAACCTGAAAATAGTTTCTTTAGAAGTTGTTTCTTTCGTTTAATGTTTTTCTACAAAAAGATTTAGTAAGAAAAAAATGGGCAACATTGAATGAGGATCAGTGAAGCGTTTAGAACTGCCAGACATTGTGGCACAAAATACTCATACTCGTATTCATTAGACTGAAATGAATTGTAATTTTCGTGTTGAAAAACTCTTTCTTCGCTGTTCGTAGCGTCCAAAGGCATTTAGTACAGAATTACGAAAATGATTCGGTTAAAAATAAAATTAAACAAAAGAAAATAATACAAAAAAACACATGAAACTTTGTTAAATTATGCAAAGTCATCTTAACACGAATCTTTGACGATAAGATTAAAAAAAAATTAAACAATATTATAGGATTAGAAAAAGGAAAACATAAAGATTTTTATTTTTTTTCTACTTCTCACAGGAGAAGGTACGCTAAAGCAAAATGTTTACCATTTACCTGGCTTTCCTCTTAAGTTTTAAATATATGTATGTAAATAAAAGCCACATACAAAAAGCCCAATGTACATAGAATTAACACGAAAACATGTTGATTTCTCAACGTAAACCTTCTACATATTTGCTGGGTGGTGGGAAGACAAGTCTCATTTTAAATCACATGACATGATGGTCTGAAATACAGACTATTCGACAGTATCATGGCGCCGCGACTCAATATGAATCGCATTCATCAGCACGAACTCATTAGTAGTGATGAGTGATTTGTACAGTTCAGCTGATTTGCAGTTTCTTCATCGATGTAAATGGACCCGCGCCCACTTGGTGTTAGTGTTAATTCGCCTTGGCCGTGCTGCTCTTAACAAAACTGAGAAATAAATATAAAGAAATATAATTTTTATAGCGATGAGATGTATTTCTCCGAACATCTTAATTTGTTTGAACAAAGGCAGCGTATCCTTCGTGGGCACTACGCTGTTTTATATTACTTGAGTACTGGCTTGAGACAAAACTGTTATGACCATTTTCAACTACTTCAAAGAAAATCATGGGGATTATATACCTGCCTCAAACGAAAGGTACATAAGAGCATTTGGGATAATAGCGTTTTTGACTTAACTGCACAAAATACCGGCCAGCCGTTCGTTTCACAGGTACTCGGAATTATTGCAGTTCTTGAAACTGAAACAAGAATTTTATGAAATTTAATAAAATTTTATTTCGCATGGCGCCAAGAAAAAAAAGAAAAACTAAAATTTAGCAAATTCGATCTGAAATGAAATTATAATTAAGTTCAATCCTGTTAAAATTAGTCTTGGCGTCAGGCGAAGTGAAGTGAAATTTACTGGACTTTTTTCTCTAAGTCTCATAAAATTTACTATATTTGAAAACTGTAAGACCGGTTAGAACACAACAACACGAGTTCGTGTACTTCTCCACTCATATACGAGTTATTTTCTTAGAAACTTATACAATAGAAAAAAAAACAATAAAATAACAATCAACAAAAACTGTAACAAAATTCAAAACTGATTTTTTTTCCTTCTCCAGACAACACATTGATTACAAAAAATCGATCCCATATCGTTTAATATTTATTTTTACCATAAAAATTGTGTTACAAGGTTCAAGTCAAAGTCAAAGTCAAAGAAAATTTGTGCATTCATTAAATTCACCCAAAAAAAAAAAAAAAAAAACAAACATGTCAAATAATCAACAGATGTTTTTAAACTGCTTTTTGTGTCTTTTTCTTCTTTTTCCTTTCTTAGCATTTTCCAATTTCTTTATAAAAGAAATTTTATACCTGTTTTAAATATAGCAATTGTTTTAATTTGAATACAGTTCTGAACAAACAAAACCTATACATACATACATACATATACATACAGATACATACATATGTACATACTTACATACATAAATAAAAGTGTCATTCGATTAGTGTGTTCTGTGTAAATCAATGTCATCTTGACAATTGTTTACGGCCCAAAATTTACTGCTGCCGCTGTCTGATCCTTTTTGATGTTACCAAATCAAAATGTTTTCTTTTTCTTTTAACATCTTTTCGATTGTCTTAAGATGGACAATGTTCATCATTTTTCGTTTTTCTTTTTATGTTAAAAATAATAAATAGAGAGAACATCATTCTTTCAAGGAAGATAAAACTTTCGGGAAAACCAAAAATCAAAAGTATCCCATAAAAAAAAATATTTCTTGCACTGGTTGGAAAAATTTTTCCGACTAATAAACATTTGAGTGGCCCTATTCACAAAACAAAAATTTAATTTTAATAAACAAAAAATAACAACAATAATTAACAAAGAAAACCATCGATTGTATGTCTATCACGGAAGTTTTTTGATCGTATACCAAAAAAAAAAGAAATTTAGTAAAATAATCGTGATATGCTGCTCTTTATAAGTATGTATGTATATAAAGCAACGATATGTATGTATGTACATAAACACACAACTGCACACGTCTTAAGTTAAATACTATGTACCTATTATATAAATAATTGTTGTTAAAAGTCATTTGTCATTTTATGTATGTATGTATGTATTTTATGTATTCAGCTTTAACAATATGTCATATTGTAAAACTCATATCATTATTTCTGTCATGACAAACTCCAGCCATATTCTTTGTTTGTTGCATAAATCAGTTTAAATCTTGCGAAAAATGAATGACACTAATTACATAATTTACATTAATTACACAAAACACAGCGGTCAAATGTACTTAAAATATGAAAAAACATGATTGTGTTTTTGCAGAGTACAGAGCAAAACAAAAGCAAATACAAAACACTCATATGCACTCATACGCAATCGATGCTACTGTTGCTGTTGCTGTTACAGTTATTTTATGTTTGTGTTTTTTTTAAATCTTTTTGGGAGGTTGTAGCACCAGTTTGTTTTGTTGGTATTCTCACAATAATTGTGAGCAATTAAAATCAATACATTGTATTGCTTGTTTTTTCTTTGACATGAACGTAGGAGCGCATACACACATACATACATATATATAAAAATTATTGTTTTTGCAAATTCAGAGGTGTTAGTATATGCACGGGTGTGTGTGTGTGTGGTTTTACAAGAATGAGATTTGCTTTTATTTTTCTTATTGAGAGCCAGTGAGAACAACAAAATAATTTGTGGTTCAAAACAGCAATAAAAATGAAGGTCATCTGGCTATTCCCTGCATTTGTAAAATATGTAAGTAAGAAATTAACACACACACATGCACACACACATGGTTGAATTCACATGCTGTGTGCAGTGAAAAGAAAATAAATCGAAACATATACAAAAGTATGTATGCAACATGTGTATATACATACATATGTATGTATGAAGTATGTACGTACAAAAATCTAATGGTATGCAGCAGTAGAAAATGAAATCTGTTTGAAAGTATTTATGGAACAAAGAGCAATTGAACTATACATACATACATTCATACTATATACATATGTATGTACATATGTATGTACATATATACACAGTATGTAGTTATTGGAAATAAAAAGAGCAACACCAAGTAGATGTACACTTGCTTCCATATGAATACTTCCATGATAACGAACGTGACGTTTAAAATGTAGAAAAAGAAAACGAAACAAAAAAATTTTTTTCGATCCATTCTTAAATTAAATTATAGCTCACAGGAATAAAGGCAATGAAGTTGATAACAACCACCAGAATTAGGCATACGAATACTTTTAGCAAAAACTAGCAGTTCAAAAGTGACAAAAATTAAAATACGAATAGTGTTATCTTACAAAAAAGGCAGAATTCGACAATATATAAAACAGTTGGCCTTAGAATTCTACCTAACAATGTTGCTTTAATATATGTATGATTGTATTTCGATTTGATCGAAAAATCTTGTGCTGGAGTGATTTTTTACAGCCACAATCTAACGATTGGGAAATTTTATTTAATTTTATTTTTAAAAGTAGAAATTAGATATTATTGAAATAATTTCTTTAGTAAATAGACAGTCCGAACTGGTTTTATTTCATAGCCCTGGCAAGAAAATGAGTGCAGTTTTTGGTTAGCAGAAAACCTGCTATTAAACAATATCAGATTTAAGAAACTATATTCGTACAACTGACCCATCTACTTGTTTAGTATACAAGTTTATGGTTAAACTGATTAAATTAGTAAAAGCAAACTTTTGCTTAGTAAAAGTATCGTAAAATAGCCAGTATTTAATAACTTTTAATTTTTTGCCCAGGGCAGGACCTCTCACGGAAATGCCCATATACTGGTATATCTACATGTGTATCATAGAAACATACATATGTATGTATGTAAGTACATAAGTTTACCAAGAATGCAAACAATTTACAAAATGAACGTAATAAAATTGTGATTTATTTTACAGCAAATAGTACAACCTTTGCATGTTGAAGTACTTATCTACAAATGTGAAGTGGTACACGGATACACACACAGGCATTCATTCATTCGTCATGTGTTTTATAAAATCTACAAATTGCAATTGAATTGATCTGAGAAATTCCACGAAATGCTTAAAATAAATCACATACATACATATTATATAGATATACTTAAAACATGCATTATAGGCAAACAAAAAATCAGTTATTCGAAATATTTATGTATGTAAAAATAATTAAAAATAATTTTTATAGGAATTAATTTTTATAAGAATTTTTATAAAAAATGCGTTCGGCAGCATAAACTATAAAATTATGGAGTTTTTTTTATATGGGTGATTCTCATTTTTAGCGCAAAATTTTGTGTTATATTTTGCGATCTAAATTGATCAGTTGTGTCGATCACAGGGGTAGCAGATCAATTTTGTACTTTTAAAATGGAAGATGCTAAAAATAAGATTTTATTGTCTCGCTATTTACAATTTTATCAGGCACAAGTCAAGAATCGCAGCGAGAAAAATAGGTCATACAAGCATATTGTTCGAGGTGGCTATTGCGGAACCATAACAGAGCCGAATAATATAAGTAGGTATACATATGACCCATCATCCTGCAATTTAACTATCGAACACAACAGAAGTTAAAAAAAGCCTCATGTCCTGGTCGTAACTGCAATTGAGGAACCCTTGACATGGCAAATAATTTTATCGCTCATTTAAAAAATACTAACTGCTTAGCAAATGCTAAGAGTTTTAGAATTATCGTATTACAAATATCGAAAACTTGATATGAATTTTTTTTTTACTCGTATAAAACAAAAGAATCATTATTCGCTTATAACTCACCATTTTCTATAGTTTTTGTCACCATCATTGCTGCGTCTACATCGGCATTGGCATCCAAAGTATGAGAATCCCCTTAAAACAAATAAACAAACACAAAATACGATAACAAAATATTTTTTAAGAATTTATAAAATAAATTATAACAAATAACTGAAAACCACAAAAAGATTTTTTTTTTATAAAATAATATATAAGAAATAGTTTTGGCGCCACTTGAATCGTTTCATCACTGAAACGGTACGAAACTGCCACAATTTAATATGCAAATCGGTCAATTTAATGTTCAATAAATGTTTAAATAAACAACAGAAAATTGTATAAAAGGTGTTCTGGTTGTTATGGATATTTTATCGGAATTGTTGTTAGAACAACTCGGCTTGCAGTTGAAATGAAAGTTTAGCAGAAAATAATTTTTCTAAGGACATGATATTTCCGAAATAATATACTTTCCTGTATGTCCAGTAATGTGAATTTTTATCAGACATTCTGATTTTTTTTTATTATAATATTTGGAGATTGAAATTTTGTGTTATTTATCAAATATATATTTTAAGTAGTTTTTAAATGGGAAACTATTCAAAAATTCTACACGACAAAAGGCAAAAGAGAAATTGAATTTCTTCACCACCCTCTCACCCCTTCTTTTAAGACACCATAAATTAAAATAATAAGTTTTTTTTTTTTTAATATAAAACCATACAAACCAATTGTTTAAAAAACTATTTTTTAATTGCCCATTATTTTAATTGAAAACAAAACAAACAAAAAAAACGAACATACAAAAATGTTTGCACTGTAAGTTCTTGTGTCAACTAAACACGAGCAATTTGCTTGGCGCCATCATAATTATGCACTCTGATATTTGAATAAAAACTATAAATAACATCTCAAATTACAATCATTCCTTCAAAAACAAACAAAACACAACAACAACAACAACTAAACACCCCCCGAAAAAAAATATTTAAAACATGCTTCAATTGCAGCAGCATAATTTTGCTGTAACTCCAAAATTCTACATCAGAGAAATTATCTAATTTATGAGCAGTTAATAATTTGTATGGTGTTATTTTTCATGGCATACGCGTACAATTTTACACACTGCACTCACAAATCTCACAAATCAAAGTGGTGCTGTCGTCAAAATGCGATGATTGGAATACATATATGTATGTATGTATGTATGTATGTATGTATGTATGTACAAAAGACTGAGAACAGTTTGATCTATTAAAAACCACTTAAGTTACGCTTCGAAAACAATGATCACGACAATAAACAAACGATTACGAACCTATAAGTCTGACTGCGAGTGCCTTTAGACATGAACATGTACGATTATATGTATGAATGTATGTTGTTGTTTTTGTTGTCATTTGCTGGCTAGTGACGTTTGTGCAAATAGAAAATAATTTAACACATTTCAGTGAATTAAATGATTTTTATCAGTTGAGTTATTTTCGTTAGCGAATTCCAGGGCGAATATAAATGTCACATGAACATGACAAGAGATGTTATTATATTACAACATTATTGTGTTTGTTGTCTATCGTAGAGACCATAATTGAACCCAGTCAAAATAAGTGGGCTACAAAAGCAGTAATACGTACTAATTAAAACACAAATATGAAGTTCTGCGACATGTACTGAAGAATGAACTTTTTTTTTAATTTTATTTTTTAAGCATTAAACTATAACATAAAGGATATATGAGAGGCAGACGTATCCTTGCTACAATATCAGTGAAATTTGGCAAACAGTTAAAGCTCATAATTGCTCAAATAGTAACTGATGTCATGATGGGCTTTTATTACAAAAAACCACCTATAAACGATATATTTCTAAGACTTCATAAAAAATTTACGTACATGGGCGAGCAATTGCTCTGCACAACTAAAACACATATGAGCAGTTCTTGTCAGCTTTGAAGAAAATAACTTTTGGATACGATTATAACTAAAATGTGTTCTTTAAAAGAAAGTAGACAAAAGAGCTTGAGGCTGAACACAAAGGACCAGAGAAATGAGATCGTAGTATAGAGGATTCATGTCAGTGTCAGATATCGAACGCAGGCGGCTAATCGATTTGCTTATAATTCATACAACGATACTTTTCTTAGCTCTACGGGTACATGAAAAAGTGGTCATATGTTAAAGTTGGGCACATGTGTCGCACGCAAATGACAAACACTTCCACTGTAATAAAAGCAAATCTCCATCTCGCAAGAATTCTTTTCATGCGTTCAAACATTTCAAATATTTGGCTCATGTTCATATTATAAGTTCAGGTACCAGTTTCAGTGTTTAATTTCTTGTAAGAAACCAACTTGAAACCAAAGCTGGTGATATTTTTCTTTAAAAATTCTAAAAATATGTCTGCCTTTTCTGGTGCAATTCTTAGGCAAATTACGTGCTGGGAACCAAAATCAAGGAATATATTTATATGGATGCAAAAAAATTTGCTTAAAATATAATTAATGAATTGTCTGTCGCTCGATTAAGGCCAGACGACATTTGGCCAAATAATTGCAATGGCAACACATTTGTTTTGCATCTGATGCGCAAAAGAAGTATTTGCAACATTTGACAACTCATAATATAAACTAATTATGTCTTCTTTGCAAGTTCTGCAATATAAATTAAACTTTCACACCTGAATGCACTTACATAATTTTTTAGCATTAATTTGCTGAAGGAGGATGCCAAAAAAAAAATAGTCTGCCACGTCAAGCCAAGAGAAAAATAGAGGCACCAGCAGCGACAGCATATTTTTGAATTTATGAAACTTTGCCGGCAACTCTCAGCCAGGTTTCTGCATACAACTTCTTTCTAATGCACACCAGAGACATTAATGTAATTTTTCCCAGCAATAAACTAAAAGGTGTGCTACGAACTCTGGGCATAAATGGTGGCTGTCCTTGTGCGGTGGGGCACACGAATGAACAGCCAAAGCAACGCATGACAAATGAACTTTTCATTTCATTTTGAAAACACATATTTCTTACAAAATTATTATTGCAACTAAAACTGCAAATAACTTGTTATTCTTTGTTATCAGAAATCTCAATGTGATAAAGAATTTTGGCAGTTTGAAAAAATTCTGAGGACATTGAAAAATTCAAAGTTAAACTTTTAGCAAATTTGATTCAACGTTATTCGCTTTTTCTTTGACACGCTGTAAATAAGTTGGTAAAACTTTTGGCGAGCTGCCAGCTCTCACGCAGAGAGAAGAGAACCAGTCCAGTGGCGAATCCGCCAGGATTTCGGTTACAATATTCAACAACTACCTGCACCAATTAAAACCCACTTCAAGTCAACCAACTACTTTAAAATTCTTTCCGAACATTCAGTACGATATTTTTAATTTCTTGATTCTAGTTTTTTTATTGGACTATTGGAGTTCCTTTTGCAAAACTTCTCCACAAATAATTTTAGAACAACTTTTGCTTATAAAACAAATATTTCCCAAGGAAATCGAATATCTATATTTTAAAACGATTTTCTTGTTATTTGTTCGTTTGTAAATATTTAATTTATAAACAAACCTTTTCCTACAATTACTTTGCAAGAAGTTTTGTCAAGGAAACTGAATACAATTTTATAAATTTTTTTCTTTACAAAAAATCAAAATACATTTTAAACTGCAAGAATATTATAAAAATTTAATAAAAAAAAGGAGTTAGAAAATAGGGCCAAAATATTGCAAAATATTCAATGAAATCTGGCTGAAAAATGGCTTTTTTTCCAACCTTCAAACCCAGTTGACCAACTGAAACCTTTCACGTTGATTTTTCACATTTTTATTCTTTCGCGCAACCTACATTTATACAACTTATAAACTATTGCATTAATTCGTGATAACAACAGCAACAAAAGAAAACAGAGCAGTATTATTATTATTGCCACTTTGCTTGATTTCATCATACGATTTATTGGCCATTTGTTTTAATAGCCATAATCAGCTGAGGAAACTTTCATAACAACCTCGTCTAGAACATCAGCGTCACCAGACACGGCAGGAATACAAAAATGGCATAATCGCTTATTGAACGCCCAGTTGCCTTTTTAATTAAAGAGATGTTTTACAGCATGTAATTTTTATATTTATCATTATTATGCAGTCGGACAACATGTAATTTAAGGTGAAGAGCTGTTCAATATACAACCCAACCAACAAATTGGCGTACAACATGTAAATTTTTTGTCCCAGAGAAACAAGTAAGAATAAAAAATTCAAGCCAATTTTTTTTTAATACCTACCAACAACTTCTTATAACAAATGTTTGTTGGTGAATCGAAAGTGATTCAACATGATGTAAATGTTACTGGATTTGTGGCCGATAGGAACGATTTAAATTAAAATGTTTTCCTCTCATTTAAGTTGGCCATAATGTTTTTGTAACATTTACGTCGTTTTGTTTATAAATAAATTTTTTTAAAAATTGCTTTCATTTGTGATAAATTGATAATTTGTTGACTAAATGTGTTACTTATAACAACTTCCTTTTTCAGATGGACTCAAAACTGCACGCAATGACTTGAAAAATGTGCAAGTTAAACCAAAAAAGGGGGCAAAATAATGTTTTTAATTTTTTCTTATTTTAGACAACTTGTTTAAAAAGCCTGAGACACCAGCATGATTGATTATTTTAAGTTTTATATGGAAAATTTACATACATGAGTATCATTTGTGTCTGGCTGCTCATTAACAGACAGTGCGTTTTCCTCGCTCTACATGTTCCGTAGAAAAACATGCATTTATTAGTCTTAAATTTGACGCATGTATGTGTTAAATAAGCCGCGCGGGGTAACACTTTAGCAACGTCACTTCGCTGAGGGTTGGCTTCTTTCGGAGAATAAATACAAAAATTTATTTTAAATTTTTAGTGATGTTTGAATTTTCGAACATAATTGCGAATTTTCGCACATAACTGCGAATTTTCGCACATAATTTCGAATTTTCGAACATAATTTCGAATTTTCAAACATAATTTCGAATTTTCAAACATAATTTCGAATTTTCAAACATAATTTCGAATTTTCGAACATACATACTTTCGTATTTTTCAGAACCTAAAACGCCTCCAAAAAGTAATAACCAACTTATATGTTAGTGGTGAAGTTTAATGTGAGTTTTTGACGGTAATACATTTCGTTTTCGAAGTTATTTCATATTTTTTAAAATTAACTAGAAAATTAGTTGAAAAATATTGAGTTATTTACTTAATTTTTGTATTTATTTATTTAAAATGTACTATAATTAAAATTGCAAAGCACCAGCAACTAAAGACTAAAATACAGTTTTTGGTGAATTTGGAAGCTATTTTCGAATTTTCGAATATATAAAAGTTTATGTTGCAAATTCCATAAGTTGAACTGTTATGACCTGGTTATTTATAGGAATTTCATAATTTTATGAATTTTAATGGATATTCAAATTTTCGAACTTAATTTCGAATTTTCGAATATATATATATATTTGTTTCCAAATACAAAATCTAAGTTTATGGGCCTAAGAATTGTGGCCTGGATACAAAATGCCGCATAAGAGACACAATTATAAGCCTCTACGTTATTTTTGGACTTTTTTCTGGAACAAACTTGCCGACTTTCCAAACCTCTTACCCCAAGCGAATAGCATAGAGTTCGAACTTTCAAACAGATGTTAAAGTTACGGCTGGAAACCTCCAGCTATTTCGAAGAGTGTAGAATCACAAGTGTTTATTAAGTTCCAATGTGAATGCTTTTCATTTAATTAACAAAAAAGACAACATATTTTTTTACTTGATTTGGTAATAATTGCAATTAAAATCGTTAAATTTTAAATTCTTTTCAAATTTAACATTATTTCAGTAAATTTGTACAAACAACATATTTTCCAAACCACCACATCACTTCATATTACGTAGAAATTGTGATTTTTCTGCATCGCTCGATTATCTAGAAATGAAAATAAAATCGCAAATGGATGACATTTTCTGTATCAAATTCTTATTTAGCCTCAGACATCTGCTTTCGAAATTTCTTGCAACATCTGCTAAAACTTGTTTAAATGTTGCCAAAATCACGGATATTCGCCAGCATTCAAACAAAACAAAAAAAAAATGTGTCCCAATTTTCCAACAATTTTTAGACGCACTTCCGCCAAACGCAATGCAACCCAACACAGCGAAAGAGTCGATTTAATTTAGAGAATAACATACAACAATTTGGTGCACACATGTTCATTGCGAAATGAAAGCAAATTCCTCAACATGAGCTGCAACGACACGAAGAAACGTTCTTCTTCAGCAATTTCAATAAATATTCGTATTAATGAAACATTTGTATTTCTGCCCGTCCCATTCGAATCTATATTATATGTGTATTTGTACCAGTAGTTTTGTGTTGTTTTTTTCCTTAATCCAACTGCCACTTGTCTTAAGTGTTCAGAATAAATCATTTTCAAAATTGAATTTAAATGCAATTTTTCTTATTTAATCTGCAAGACAATTTACTTGTGATGTTTGCAATATTTTTAATCATTTGTTATAAGACAAAGAAAGGCACATGAACACCCTTTCGAGCACAAACACACAAACACACAAACACACGTGCCCATAAACATAAACACACACTCGCGCACACATCCATACATACATATTTACATGTGAAATGTGAACGCACGAGACACAAATAAATAAATGCATTTAAACATTTTTTTCCCGCTAAAAACTTAATTTATTAACGAAATTTATGTGAAAAAATATAAATTGCAACAGCAACTAATTACGCTTAATAAAAACATTCAAATTAGACAAGAAAAAAAATCGACCCAATGAGAATGTGGAATGGAAAAAATCTACATATAAAATATAGATGTATAATTTTAAATTAGAAAGTTTTAAGTTTGATTTTCGAGGAAGAGCGCAGTATTTGATGCAGCATCCGGCTGCAAAAGGATTAAAAATATTTAACCGGCCAGAACTTTTAGTTTCCTGGCCATCGGCAAGAAAACAACTAAAGAGTGTTTTGCAATCCATTTTCAAATTTAGAGCTGGACAAAAATTAAAAAAAATTAAAAACAAATATTTAAAGGGTGTCTCTATACAATAAACGTTAATTTCTTTTATTTTTCTATGAATTAGTCATAGTATCAAGCAAATTACAGCGATGTAACGATGACAAAGAAAAAACAGATCTGAACAACTGAAAGATTAAGAATGATTAATCTGAACCATAACAGGGATGGGTCTTATGATTAAATGACAAAGGAATATATTTTTAGTTGAAATTAGTTGAATGATTCCAATCAAAAGAAAGTAAAAATTTGTAATTTTATTTTGTCTTTTTTTTTTTTTGGTTGGGGGGAGGCCCCTTAAACTCTTGTTGCATTAAACTTTAATGTTCAATTCGTTGCTAACGCAGAAAATTGTTAAATTTTTATAAACAAAATATATTTATTTTATGTCCCACGTATTTCATACGTCAGTGATAAAAAACAAATCACTTTATTATTTACCATGATTCTTCACTAGCGAGTGCAGGAAAATATTCCACTTTCGAAAATGACCATTTAATACTTTTCGAAAAAAAATATTACAGTGACAAACTGATTGATAAAAATAATTCCTGGAATAGTTTCAAAATTGTAGAGCAATCAACAAGTCGAGTGAACTATTTAACTGCCCCCTCATCAGGAGATTGGCAATTATTTTGGTTATCAAAACTACCAACAACAGAAATAAAATACGTTTATTGAAGAGCTGATAAAGAGTTCTAAGAAATTTTCGTTTCGTTTTAGGTTTTTATAATTTAGTTTTTGTGTTTTCCACTACAACTGAAAACCAGTGGAGAGCAAATTGTCCCTTAACGAGAAAAATGCCAGAAAAACAAAATGCGTTCGGAATAAAAAATGAGGAACTAAAGACAAGTAAAGAAAAAAATATTTAAATAAATTGACTTAAGTGCATTAACCACAGAGAGGCAGGCAGGCAGGCAGGCAAACAATAATCAGAAGGTTTTCTTGTTGTGCTCCTTCTTTGGTTGTAAAGGGGGCTGCGCTTCAGCAATTAGAAACCATTAGAATTTATAATTAATTTGCATTTTTATTATTGAATAAAATTTAGTTTTTGAACAAAACACTTGAGACTTGAAAATGCATTTAAAGTTTTGTTTTCTGAATGACTGACTGACTGACTCAGTGAATGAGTGACTGACACTCACTCACACTGACTACATTTCAAAGCAACCAACCACACGGCGGACAAATTAGAGCACGTGCAAATTATTGTTTGCTCTCGTCGTACTCGTACCACTCGTTCACTTTAGTTTAATTTTTTTGTTTTTTCTTAAATGCTTATTTATTGTTATTTGTATTAAAGTTGTTGTTATTGCAACAATAACAACAATTCAATTCAATAATAATAATTCAAATAAATTTGCCATAAATGACAAGAAAACATACGAAAATTGAAATGATGACTTAAAGGAATGCAATCTTGGTGGAGAAATGTTGTCGCAATTGAAAATAAATTACCAAAACACAAGTTAATAAAATAATTTATAATTGACGAAGAACTAAATTAATGAAGATGAAAGAGGAAGAAAATCAAGGCGGAAGAGGAAAACAATAGAAAATAATATTACAGCGAGTCAACTATTGGTGGAAAACAAGTAACCAAATGAATGACTACAAGTTTTTTAATCCGTCAGTGATGACAGAAATATTAGTCAGTGTTGACTAAGTGAAGTTGTTTATGTACGGATGATATTTGCTTACCGACTGATAATTGGACACACATAAATACCTTAAAAACTGATCTAAAAGACGATAATGAGCCAACAACTTTGGTGTGAAGTGAAAATAAAAGAAAAAAAAAATCGAATTTACTGTAGTAGGAAATTGTGAAAAGAATAAGAAATCAGATCTTGACAGCTCTGGTTTGCAGAAATAACGACCTGTTGTTTGAACTGCCAACAACTGCACTGCGGGCTTGTTTTTCCTTTTGTCAACGATGAACAATGAATGAATGAACAGGGAGATTTTTTTCTATTTTTTGTTTGAGATTTTTTTTTTTTTTTTTATTCCTAAATTCATTTATTATTTAAATTTATAAGAAAGAATTGTATTGTAAATAATGTCGATGTTGTTGATTACATTTGTTTAATTCTTCAAGTCGTACAACCATCAAACCAACACAATCACGTGCAAACACACACACACACACACACACACAAACAAGTGATCAAGCGATCACACAAAAACATTCAATAAAACCACTCACTCACTGATTGTTTAAATTTCAACTTGCAACTTCAACTACAAGTCTACAACAACAACTAACAGCAACCATGACAAAAAGACCACAATAAATTGATAAAATGGAAAAAAAAACTAAAAGAAAAAACTGCATTTGATTTGAAATCTACAACAACAACAGCGTTTTTTTTTCCTCTCTCTCTATCATTTTAATTTAAATTAACTTGTAGTTTAAAATTTTTATGAAAAAATCGTGCTCTAAGTGGTTTTCACAGTTTTAATATTCACTGTTTGCAGCAAGACATTTAACATTTTATGAAGAAATAAAATCGAAAACAACCAGAGAATATTAAGTTACAATTTAGTTTCGGTTTTTTTTGCGCTGTTGTTTCTGTAACTTCTAGACAAAATTCTTAATGGTTTAAACATTTATTGCATTTTATTGGCGCTTTTTCGCTTTTGTTGCTTTTTGTTGTGGTTGTTGTCGCTTTTCCACGAACTTAAACAGAGTTTGATATACTGATGGTGATTGGAAGATTATTTATTGTGGCCACCTAAGATTTTTCGTAGGCAAATTGTTAACAAGCTCTTACATTAATTTAAATGCTAGAAAATCTCAACAACAAAATATCCACATATATATTATTATATATCCTGGATTTGACATTTTGAAAAATGTTTGCAAACGAAATAAATGTAACTAAATAACCTGGCCACAACTTTGGAGGTGTGTTGTGAATTGTACAGCGAACAGAGTTAGGCTCCTCCAACAGGGTGTTCCGTAGCCAAATCTGTATAACAGACAGTGGAGTAGTTCGGTTGCTTTTCGGCATCTCTATGTACATATACGCCGTTATTTCGTAGATGTCACTCTACTCATCAATAGACAGCTGGGAAACATACAAAAACTGCCTATATTTTATGTTTTTAAATATATTTTTTGTCCATAAATATCGTGGCCAATTCAACAACAACAATATTAAAAAATTTATTGCCCACTGTTTGTTTAAAGAAATGGTAAAATATGTCTTTGTATCAATAACTTTTTTGTTTGAAAACAAATTGAAGTAGGACTGAAAAATAGTCTGTCCAGAAAAAAAAATTATTTTTAAGATTAACAGACTTTTTAACTACAATAAATATTATTTGTTGTTTAATATATATTTCTGCAAGGGATCTTCGGATTGCTGTATGTGTAAGAAAATGTTAAAAAATTTAAAAATTTTTATTTGAAAATAAATCAAAAAAATTATTTTCTTTTCTTTTTGGCAAAAATTTACTGTTTTCATTTAACCGCTAATTTTGAAAAAATTTTGTTTCATTCACTCGGTGAATTTCTGTACTGGTCCACAATCAAACAATTTTTCAATTGATTCAGCGAATTCCGTTATTGAATATGGGAAAATGTTGTTCTAAACAGTCACGTCAGTGCATTTGGAGTAGCTCGAAATAGAATTCTCTTCTGGCAGACGCTTTTTGATTTGTTCCTGAACTACCAAACATTTTATTTAAGCCGGAAACTTCGGGAAAACGGGGTTAAGATAAGAGTATTCCTTTGCCTGCATGGACAGTTGACGAGAGAGCCAAATTTTCTGCTTTAGCGACGTGGCGCATTTTTTGAACAGACAAGCTTTAACAAATTTACTACGGAGTTTTAAAGATATAGACATGAAAATTCATTCTCCAAATATTGTATTTTTTCAAAATATCGATGCCAATTTAAAAGCGTTTTCTAACAGAAACGTGAGGAAAGTGCGGCCGGCATTTGCTCACTGGTGACTGCCACACCACCTAATAGGCCAGCGCTTAAGTAAAAACCCTATATAACTGCATTAATTGGCAAAATGAATCAAATCAAAGCTGTTTTTTGAGTTTTTGTTTCTTAAAAATTTTTTCATTGAACATTTTTAAATTTTTTCCGTTTTCATAAAAACAAATTTTTTTTTAAATTATTTTTTCCTAAAAGTTTTTTTTTTCATTTACATGTAAAATGTGCATTAAAAAAACATCTGCCTGAATTCTCTTTTAAATTACACAAAACGTTTCCATTTGTTGAAAATATTTTGAAAATTTGGCAGACGCAAGTAATTAAGTGAAAGTAAATAAAAATCTAGAGCAGGCCGGCACCTTGATGTTTAAAAGAAAATTAAAAATAGATTTCAATTTCAAAATATTAACAAGTATCTACTACATACATACATATCTATTTAAGCAAACAACTTACAGCCAGACAAGTTTTATTTAATTTTTTTTTTATATTTTTTATATTTTCGTGTTGGAGAGAAAAACAAAGTCATTGATCGTTTGTTACGGCAACCATTAAATTCTAAACAACGAAAACTTCTAATTGTTTGGAAATATGAAATATCACTTGTAAGTTTCATTTACACTTTTATGAGAGTAAAGAATACAACAACAGCAAGAACAACAACAACAACAAATATAACAACTGGAATGAACAACTACGAGTATTTCTCACATGTAACAATTTCTCACATTGTAAACAATGTTGTATTTCTTTCAACGCACGTTAATTAATTTAATGGAAAACCACGTTTAAAGTGTAATAAACAATAAATGATTGAATTAATTTTTTTTTTTTTAAATTTAAGAGCAACCTGATCATTTCAATTGGAAAAATTAAGCAAAAACAAATAGAAAAGAAATTAAAATCCCTGTTGTGGCACCAGCACCACCAGCATGTTTGTTGCCTCACATGGGGACTTGCAACGAACGCAGCATGATTTGCTTGGTTTTAGGCACATGAATTGAAAATGTTTGAAATATTTAAATTAAAAGAAAAAAGCTAAGAGTAAAAAACTTAATTTGAGAATATTTAAAAATTTCAATTAAATTTTTTTCCTAAATGCTAACAAATAACAACAACGAGATATATATTAATTGTAATATGTTTAGTTTAACGATTACATGTTCACCACGACTATATATACAATATATGTATGTATATAGCTCTGGGCTAAAGAACAGCTCTCGCATTATCGCGACTGTTTTTGGCGAAACTGGGTAAATGGAGCAGAGTAAAGATGACATCCAACCCCAATTGGGTGTGTGAAAAAATTTACAAATAAATGAATGTGAAATTTAGTGCTGCCATATGGAGTAGGAATAAACGAATCCCAAAGTGGCCATAAGGGATAGAGGCCTGCAATGCCACTATAGCCAGAGTAAATACAACGTCGAAATCGATTAAAAATAAGAGACTGGCCATCTCAATGGAGTTTGTAAAAGTTGTTACAAATGGAAATGAAATTATTTTTTTCTCTTTCCTTTAGCCTAGGAAGGACCGAATGCCGTGCGCTATATCCAAAGTAAAGAAAAATTGCCGAGAAAAGAAATTTAACTATAATTCGATTGTGAAAAGTTCAACGTATGAATGGAAGCGCAATTTTGCTGTTTCATATAATTGATCAAATTCCTGATACTTATTCCGAACGAAATAGCCAATTGGGTTGAAGGTATTTTAACGTTTTTTATTACAAGATCAGACCAACTTTTGTCGCCCTCCATCCCTACATAAAATGTTGCATGATTTCTGTTCAGTTAGTCCTACGACTTAAGAGTCATAAATAAGAACCGAACTTACGATTTGGCCATCTATGAGTCGAGTGCCCGAGTTGTCAAATAGAAAAATCAATCAATTCCAAATTTGTTGTCTGACCTTTTCTTTTTATCTCTTAAAATACAAATAAAATAATAAATTTTTATAAGATCAACAGACTTCTAGAAGGAAAAACCCCGTAATCACAACATTTTGTTAATGCATTTTAAATGCAATGTCACATCATTATCAGCGAAACCAGAAAACCATATGGTTTTCGAAGCGAAATCTTTACTGAAACAACCAAGTCAATATTCGCACGAGTGCAAATGATTGAAATGAAAAATCTCTTTTTAAAAATAGTAATTTTAGATAAAACGAAATATCAATTGCATTGAATCGTTTGTTTTTCTTGGCTGCTCAACTTTTAAAAATGCACAAAAAATTATGAATTGAAAGTGCAGGCGCAATGCAGCAGTTTTGTTTTGCTGCAGTCGTAGGAGTCCAAAACGGGCCATCGACAAGAATTATCAGCAGAATCTTTATGTTTGAACGAAATGAACATTTTTATAAAACAGCAAATCATAGATCGAAACCATTGTTTATTGTTTTCTTAATATTTTTATTTATTTATTTGCAGCTACTGGTGGTTGGTGGGCTGATTGCGGTGTCTAGTGAGCAGCAGAAACACTTGAAATCAGTCATGGGCCTATTTCAGTTGCACCTACATGTAAGTCGGGTTAGGAATATGCAACCTTTAACTGTCTGCCAACGCTAGATCGACTTCATCAATTAACTGCTATGAGAAAAACGTATTTCCCCTGGCCTGCCATGCGGTCGAGTCAGATCGTTAATCAGCCTTTAACACGTAAAACCGTTGTTCGACATCTATTCTCAAACACAAATCCAATCAATGATTAAACTACCGAAAAAAAAACTCCTCCCCTGGCTGAGCGTCATTCGTTTGGAACATCTATTTGTCAAATTTGCTGTAAATAATTGTTATCAGCAGAAGTTTTTAATGCCATCGACTAGAGCTCAATATTCCAATCAAGTTTTTAAACATCAAACATGACTTGACATCAATCTAAATATTAGAAAAGCTAAAAAGATCAGCATTTCTCCTCCAACTACTCACCATTTTTTAACGTTATGCTTCGATGAGCAAATTTTATATACAGTTGGACTTTAAGCATATCAAATTTTACTGCTACAAAAGTTTAAAATTTATCTGAAAAAAATCCCTCCCCCGGCCAACATTTTTAATAGTTTACGTTTTCGAACAAACTTTGCATGTGTCGTAACCGAAAACATATTAAATTTAAAAGACAGAAAATAAGGAAAATAACATTTTCATACAAATCTTCTCTTCCCTGGCCAGCTTGCCCACCACCTCCTCGACTTACATATATTGTTGCACACAAAACAAACAAATTCTGATGAAATTTTTTAGTTGTTGGTACGAGTATTTCACAATCGAATTCAAAAGCTCTGTGTTAAAAGTCTCTTACCCTGACTTTATTTGTTTATTTAATACAAACGAAATATATGACAATTGAAGTTATTTTTACTAAGAGTTGCATTTAGAACACAGTAAAGAAATCAACAAACCTAAGAAAATAATAAAAATATTTTTCCCCTGGCCCTGGAGCTGGCACATAAAATGGAATTGCATAGTATGCCCACCACTGCTGCTCACAAAACGAAAGAACAAATTATATGTTTTTGGTTGTTGTTGCAAACGCAAAACCTCATCTTCGTGAAGACAACTCGCTTCTGTTTCTTCTGGTGCTGCCAGATTTGTATTTTTTATGCGCGTTTGCTGAAATCTCGATATTTTTGTTTTCCGCTAAAATAATAAATAATTATTCTGCTCTTCAGACAGCTCCCAACAGTTGCGTTTTACAAATAAGGTGCGTTTGACATCTGTGTTGTGTTGAAAATTTATTAGTTTATTTCGTGAAAGCAAAAAAAAATATATTTAATTTCTGATTTATTGGAAGATTTATCTAGCAAATTGTTCATTTAACAAAAAACAAACAAAAAAAAAATTGGAGAGAAAAAGCAACATAATTTACAGCTGCCAAAGGAAAAATTAATCAATATTTTGAACACATGCACAGAAAAAAAGAGAGAAAAAAATCGGCGTTAAATGTAGAAAAAACGTGATTGGAAAGATTTAATGCAAAAACTTAATAACGGGCATAACAAAAATAGAAATAATTTTTTTATGCGAGTTTAATTCAATAAAAACGTAACGTTTCTATCTAAAATATCAAGAATAAAATATAGCACTCCCTATATTTACAAGGCTATAAAACCAAGTATGTACAATATATGTGTGAGATATCATTCCCATTTTGCATTAATTTGAAAGACCTTTCGCTGCCATTATGAATGAAGTAAAATATGGTGCCAATGCCGGCAGCGAAATATCCGATTTTCCATAACTCTGGCTCACAAACCAGACTGAATTCCCTCCAAGTCTGTAGGGTCAGCCACTGCAGTTTCTGACTTGGTGGCTTTTAATTGTGATGCCAGCAGTTATACAAGGAAAATTCAAACACAAACAAATCGCAGAATCTCTAAGCCCAGTTTATGCCGCACCCACGTGAGATGAGCACGGCCGCAAAACTTGCGTGCAAAATGACAAATGTGGCGCTTGTGGCACCGTCCTATTGAGACAACATGTCGTTGTTGTGCACATCAACCAATTCGAACGAACAACATTGACGCGTCGGACCGACAAAGACGTTGTGAAAGAAATCTTTGAGCCGATTTACGTAAAATAATTATTCGATGAAAATTATTATTAACTGCTTCAGGGCCCATTCGATGACCACATGCGACATCGACTGCCTCGTAGTCTCCACCACACTGAAGGTCACGATGTTTTCGGCAGATCTTGTGTTTCATTATCGCAGCAGTATTGGTTTCTTAGTTACGAACACGGAGGAGAGTTAAGTTCACCCGCCGCTCTGGGTATAATGCGGTCCGTGGGGCCGGCTATGCGGACCCCAAAAGGTACGCACGCAGCACTCACCCAACGACACAGTCATTATGATTGAATTATTTGAATCATATGTTCTGCCAAAGCGGACAGAATCAATGACAGCCAATTCGGCAGCCTTTATCTGCTGTCCAAATTCTGAAGTCCCTCTGCGAAGACCCAGTGTTCTCAAATTTCTGCACACGCAGTTTTCTTTGCAATTTGTTTTACATTTCAATATTGATGAAATGTGTTGACAGCCTTTAAATCTACATTTTTTTTTCATTTCTTTTATTAAAGAAAATATAGATGAAAAAAATCTAAAACATGAAATCAAATCAAGTAAAATAAACTGTTGCTTTATGAATTGCGGTTACGCAACATTGTTTGGGCGAACAACTATTTTATATTTAAATTTATTTTGTATGGGAAATAGTGATATTGTAGTCTAAAGAATGTCATTTACATTCGTGAGACCTAGTGGCATTTAAAAAGGCTGGAAAATCTTACTTTTATATTTATATTTTATATTTTTAGTGAGTTATTGCGGCTGTCTGTCTCTCGTCTACATGAAAAATTAATAATTGAGACAGGTTGGAGCTCGTTAATGAGAGCAACAGATGAAATGGGGAAAATAAAGTTGTTACACAGTCTTCGAATCAATTTTTGGTTTTGGTTTTCAAAATACTAACGAACGGTAGGTGGTAACGTTCGCTATAGTGCCACATTCGAAGAATATTCTGAATTGTTCGTTTCGTTCAGTTGAAAATTAGTTAGAGACGGTTAATGATTTTGCGCCCCACTAAACTAGTGTCACATTTCTTACTTCGTCTGCTTCGTGTGACTACGACGACGGCTCCGGGAAATAAGGATGATTATGTGTTTTTTTTTTGCTCTTTTGCTAGTAATTTTTCAAAAATAAATTTCATTAAAATTGTGCGAACTTTTCGCAGGATGTCATTTCTAAAGTAGTTCTTTTTTTCTTATTACAATCCCCAGAGTTGTTAACAAATTAAGATTAACGATTAGTAATTTGCATAAATTCTTTTCTTTATTTGCATGTTGCGATTTGTTGGCTTAAATTTGTCTTCGAAATATCGCTGGGTTGATTCGATGCCGTAAACAAGTTTTTAACACTTCGGTAATTCAATACGAAATTATTCATGCTGCATGCAACTCATCATTAAATGCACGTTTGTTTGCTGAGCTCTTCTTCAGTCTCTGACTACTCCTCGATGCTTTAATTAGCATCGTTAATTTATTCATTATGTTGGTACGTTGTTGTTATTGCTTTATTTATGTGTCGACAATATGCATCTCAATATTTCTTTTCATGTTGGTTTTGGCCTTTCAAGTAAATCTATTGATTTGTGGTTAATTGTTGAGTTCTTCAATTTCTGTCGACCATAAAGTTGTGGCAAATATTGATTTTGAATGTTTGTCGAGAAAAATTAACACTTTAATTTTCGTTCAATACGACGAAGTAGAAATTCTGTTTAATTCAGGTGTTAAAACGAGTCAATATTTGTTTAACAGCGAAATATGTAAATGACGAACAACAAAAAGTCAATAGAGAAAAGCAAACACGGATGGATTAAAGGAGAGTGGAAAAAGGGAAACTTTGAAGCAATTGAATTTTAAAGTAAGAATATCTTTTAAGATGCGAATATCTTTCAAAATGCGAATATCTTTCAATTTTAAAGAAATTAAATTAATTAATGCAAAAAAATACTTTTTAAAAAGAATACCTTTTTGAAAACAAGGACCTTTTAAAAAAAATTATACTTTTAAAATAAGTATCCTTTAAAAAAATCCTTTTAAAAAAAGAACCTTTTTAAGAAAAGTATCCTTTTAAGAAAAGTATCCTTCTAAAAAAAAGTATTCTTTTAAAAAAGTGCCTTTATAAAATCATTTTTAAAAAAAGTACCTTTAAAACGTATGTTTTTAAAAAGTGCCCTTAAAAAAGTACATTTTTAAAATAAGTACCTTTTTGAAAAATGTACTTTTAAAAAAAAATACCTTTAAACAAAATACCTTTCAAAAAAAATTACGAATATCTTTCAATTTTAAAGAAGGTGTTTGATCTTTTGCAAAAAAATACTTTTTAAAAAGAGTACCTTTTTGAAAACAAGGACCTTTTAAAAAAATTTATACTTTTAAAATAAGTATCCTTTAAAAAAATCCTTTTAAGAAAATTAGCCTTCTAAAAAAAGTATCCTTTTAAGAAAAGTATCCTTCTAAAAAAAAATATTCTTTTAAAAAAGTGCCTTTATAAAATCATTTTTAAAAAAAGTACCTTTAAAATGTATCTTTTTAAAAAGTGCCTTTAAAAAAGTACATTTTTAATATAAGTACCTTTTTGAAAAAGTGTTTTTTTTATGTCTCCTTTAAAAAAGATACTTTTTCAACAAGTTTTTTTTTTTAAAAAGTACCTTTAAACAAAATACCTTTCAAAAAAATTGCGAATATCTTTCAATTTTAAAGAAAGTGTTTGATGTTTTTAAAAAATAGTATATTTTTTAAAACCCCTACTTTTCAAAAAAGTTAATTTTTTTAAAAAAATGTTTTTGCACAAAATAACCTTTTTAAATAAAACACCTTCTTGAAAAAAAGTATCTCCTTGGAAAAGTACTTTTTAAAATATAGGACCTTTTTAAAAAAGTACCTTTTAAAAAAACATTGCAATTAACAAAATTATCGTTTTAAAAGAAGATATCTTTTGAAAAGTAAATACCTTTTACAAAAAAGTAGGTTTAAACAAAAAATTAAAAAAAACCGCTTTTTTCAAAAAACCGCTTTTTTCAAAAAGTAGCTTTTTGAAATATTTATTTATTATCAAAAATCAAAGTCTAAAAACGTATTTATTTTATTTTATAAAAAAATACCTTTTTAAAATAGTATCGTTTTAAAAAAGCAACTTTTTAAATAAAATACCAAAATCAACCACATTTTTAAAAACGGGCAACTTCTTTAAACAGGGATCTTTTTAAAAATAAGCAAATTTTAAACGAGAGCACTTTCAAAAACAAAAAAAAACCTTAAAAACAAGTAACTTTTTAAAACAAGAACAGGAAAAAGAAAATTGTTTTTTAAAAGAAAATTGTTTTTTTAAGTAGGTTTGAAGAGTTATCAAAAAAACCCACTTTTAAATAAGTACCTTTTCCACAAATAGAATTTCAAAAAAAAAACACAATTAAACTTTTAAACAAGTGTCTTTCAAATAAAATATCTTTCCAAGAAAAAAAAAACTGCTCTAAAAAATTTATCATTTTAAAAAATTTATTTTATAAAAATTAGTATCTTCGAAATAAAACTGTGTTTCCTTTTCTTAATTGAACTTGTGACCTTAAGGCCTGCAGTGCCAGAGTCGTATTACAGTGATTGATAGTTTTCTGCAAAATTATTAAACAAAAAAAAAAAAAAAAAAATGCCTGCCAAAGAAAATAAAAACAGCCACATAATAAATATTTGCTGAAATTAAGCTTTTAATATTTATGCTAAAGTGGGGGCGCGATGTTTCGTAAACCAAAGAAAAAACGGAAAATTGCATACATGAAACAAACCCACAAGCGAAGAAAACACAATTTATGAATGCAACAGAAAAATGCCACAAAATAAGAAGATGCCTGGCACATTTGGCGAAAACAAGAGAGAGAGAGAGAGAGAGAGAGAGAGAGGAAAAAAACTCTGAAAGCTGAAAATAATAAAGCGCCTTTAGGTCAAAAACTATTGATTTCACTGTTTTTAGTTGGTGTGCCAACGACTGCAACGTCAATTTGTAGAAAAGATTTTTGCATGAACGAATTTCGAAACCGCAAAGAAAAATTAGACCTCAAAAGGTTAGAAGCGATAAAGCTTTTGTTGCTAAACAATGGTTTAAATGCAGACATATGAGGCACTAATCGAACGGCCTAAGGGAAAGAGGGCCCCGAAATGAGTCTAAATTATACCAATGGAACAAAAATCAACATCGATAACATATTAAATAATTTCCACAAATGCGAATCTTACGAATTTTCAAAGGCCCTGTTCTGGGAAGGCCGCTTACAAACGCTTAAGCAAGTGCTGACTTTTTAACGACGCGTGGGCGGTTTTGGCTAAAGCATTTCATTCGACTTGCAACAACACTTGTGCTCCTAAAGGCAACCAAAAAAAAATAAAAAAAGAAGTCAAGTCAAAACAATTACGATGATTTTTAACTTTGGCAACTTTTTCAACCACAAAAATGCTGATGATGTTGTTTGTTGTTTGTTGTTTTGTTAAAAGTACAAACAAATTTAAAAAGTTGTCGTTACATGTGAGGTGGCTGATAAGTGGGCAGGTTTAAGGTTTTTTTCTTTTTCTTCTCCTCTATTTTGATTATTTTCCAAATGCTTTAGAATTGTTTAGTCGTACCCAAGTACGTACAAATGTGTGTGTAAGTGAGATGTAACGTCGTTCCAAAACTCAAGCCAGTTGCACAATCAATTGTAGGTGTCAGTGTATCAGGTGGGTTTTCAACTTATTTTGTTGTTTCCTTCATTTTTTTTCGCTTTTGCTATTGACGCCCGTCACAGATGCGAACAGCAACATCGTGAAGGTTCATTCATAATTTGCATTAGCAACTATTATTAAATGAGATATAAATAAATCATTTTGAAACTGTGCAAAATATTGCAAAATATTGCAAAAGACCACAACACACACACACACACACACACACACATTTTAATAATAATAGAAGAAACTAATTTCCGGCAGAACTGATTGTTAGAAAATCTTGAGATAAAATTCAGTTTATCCTAAAAAAAAACAACCAACAACAACATTCACTTGGCTAATAAAATTAAATTTTATGCAAAAGCAAACACTAAACAATTTATAATCATCACTGGAAGTTTGAAAATAATTAATTTTAATCACTGGGTTGGCTAAAATGTGAGTTGTGGCTTAAACTTTTAACAATAACATTAATTTTTCATGTAATTTGTATTTCATTTATCACCTCCTTAAGATCGAGATCGACTGTTCATTTCATTTGTAGGAATACAGCGTTAGCTGAACTGCAAAATCACGCAACTAATGCTTGATTATGCTGCAACAGCAACAGCAACAGCATTTAATGTCGTTTCTAATCTATATAATTTCATACCATGAAAATTACACATTTTACAGGCGAAAAATAATTTAGAAGAAACAAGTTTGCAGGAGCCCGGTTTATGATATTCTAGAGAAAACTCGGTAATGTGTTACACTTACCTCGCAACATACTTTTCCATATCATACTATTTACCAACTACATTACTTGGAATTAATCAAGTAATAATTTAGTTCTTATCCTATAAAGAAGTAAGTGGTAGTGCCTACTTTTCCATATCATACTCTTTACCAACTACATTACTTGGAATTAATCAAGTAATGATTTCATTATTATCATATAAAGAAGTAAGTGGTAGTGCCTACTTTTCCATATCATACTATTTACCAACTACATTACTTGGAATTAATCAAGTAATGATTTCATTATTATCATATAAAGAAGTAAGTGGTAGTGCCTACTTTTCCATATCATACTCTTTACCAACTACATTACTTGGAATTAATCAAGTAATAATTTAGTTCTTATCCTATAAAGAAGTAAGTGGTAGTGCCTACTTTTCCATATCATACTCTTTACCAACTACATTACTTGGAATTAATCAAGTAATGATTTCATTATTATCATATAAAGAAGTAAGTGGTAGTGCCTACTTTTCCATATCATACTCTTTACCAACTACATTACTTGGAATTAATCAAGTAATGATTTCATTATTATCCTTTAAAGAAGTAAGTGGTAGTGCTTACTTTTCCATATCATACTATTTACCAACTACATTACTTGGAATTAATCAAGTAATGATTTCATTATTATCATATAAAGAAGTAAGTGGTAGTGCCTACTTTTCCATATCATACTCTTTACCAACTACATTACTTGGAATTAATCAAGTAATAATTTAGTTCTTATCCTATAAAGAAGTAAGTGGTAGTGCCTACTTTTCCATATCATACTCTTTACCAACTACATTACTTGGAATTAATCAAGTAATGATTTCATTATTATCATATAAAGAAGTAAGTGGTAGTGCCTACTTTTCCATATCATACTCTTTACCAACTACATTACTTGGAATTAATCAAGTAATGATTTCATTATTATCCTTTAAAGAAGTAAGTGGTAGTGCTTACTTTTCCATATCATACTATTTACCAACTACATTACTTGGAATTAATCAAGTAATGATTTCATTATTATCATATAAAGAAGTAAGTGGTAGTGCCTACTTTTCCATATCATACTCTTTACCAACTACATTACTTGGAATTAATCAAGTAATGATTTCATTATTAGCTGATATATATATATATATATATATACAAGGTGGCGCAAAAGTAATCCTCCTATCAGAAAATGCTATAAATTTTGCGATTGGCCCCTAATGTCAGTTCTGTTTTGACATTTGTGTAGTAAACACATGCGAAATACACGTTAATAAACAATGTTACGCTACACTGCTGCAGAACGCGGAATATTGGTGACTATTTATTTGACCAATAATCGATCGGTGACTTTGGCACAACGTGAATTTCGTCGCAGATTTCTCAGACGTCCAACGCCTACTGGTGAAACACTGCGACGTTAGGCGCTCGCCTCGAATAGACTGGCACAACACGAGATGCTGCCAGGCGTGGCAGACCCCGGAGTAGCCGTTCTGCAGAGAATATTGCTGCTGTAGCTGAGGATGTCATGGAAGCGCCGTCGACATCGACCAGACGACGTGCCACGCAAATGGGTGTCAGTCGACGGTCTTTACAGTGAATTTTGGTACAAGATTTGAAGGTGTTTCCGTACAAAGTCCAGACGGTGCATCAGCTGTTAGCTGCTGACCGCCAATCGCGTCTAACATACGCTCAAGCCATCCTTAATCACCACCAAGACGAAGATGATTTTTCATCAAAAATATGAGTGATGAGGCCCATTTCCATCTTAGCGGGTACGTAAATAAGCAAAATTTACGCTTCTGGGGCACTGAAAATCCGCGTGTAACCCACGAAGAGCCATTCCACCCGCTCAAAGTCACTGTATGGTGTGCTGTTTTCGCTGGAGGCGTCATCGGACCTTTTTTTCTTCGAAGACGTCGCGGGCCAAACGGTTACTGTGAATGGTGAGCGCTGCAGAGCAATGATCAACGAGTTCTTTTTGCCGCAACTTGATGAATTGGGATTGGAAAACATGTGGTTCCAACAGGACGGTGCAACGGCACACACTGCACGTGCCACAACCGATATGCTGAAGGATGCATTTCCCGGTCGCCTAATCTCCCGTTTTGGCGTTTTGCACTGGCCTGGTTTGTATTTTTTCTGTTTGTTTCAGAAATTCAAATCAAAAACCGCAGACTAAATCTCTTAAGTGAGTTTTTTTTTTTCTTATTTGATAATATTTTTGTTTGTTTTTAGTTTAATCTATTTCGATCAGTTGTAGACATGACATGTTGCACATACATTGATCTTGTCATTAATTTATACAATCATTGTTTTCGGTTTTTTTTTGGTTTTTTGTATCACCAGTTTGATTTGTTTGAGTTTCATTATTTGTTTTGGACCTCCGGTAGATGGAAAACAACTCAAACGGAAATAGTTTTTAGTTCAGAGCTGCAAAAAAAAAAAAATTTGATGAATTATCACATTGCGCGCGCTACCTCCATCCGATTATGTGTTTTTATATTGTTGCACTCGCCTCGGAAATATTTTCATAGTTTCAGCTATTTAACGTGCGTAGTTTGTTTGTGAGAGGCATAAAAACGACGTTTTTGGAAAGAAATGGATCAAAGAATTGGTATAAGATGTTGTGTAAAAATGGCATTAACCCATTAAGGCCTGACCCTAGAATTCGTTGTTCGATTTGCATGAATTATTTATATTCACATGACCGGCACACCGAGCCTTGAGGTATTTTTCTACCCACTTCGGCATAAAAGGGTTCTAGAACGTGCTTTACTTCTTTCGGTTAAATAATTCCAATATCCAGAATGAAGTTGCTCAAAAGCACTTGAAATGTTAACACTGGCACAAGTTGATTGTCGCTGAGTCTGAAAAACGTTTACAGTGGGTACAACAAACGTTTCAAAGAAGGCCGAGAAAATCTGAATGACGACACTCGCAACCGATGAAAATGTTGAGAAGATAAAGAAAATTACTAGTAGACAAGTGGCTGAGAATGTGGCCACACAGTGGTTGACTCATGCCATGTAATTTTTTCAGAAATTTTTAGCTGATAGCGAAATTTATTTCAAAAGTGCTAAATTTTTACCAACAGAAAACATGTAATTTTTTTTTTTTTTTACCAAAAACAGCACCATAATCATGTCCCAGCCAGAGTCTACCAGCTGGAACTTTTTCCTGTTCCGAAGAGGTCCACGGAGGGACGGCATTTTGCCACAACTGAGGATATTCGTATAATAAAAAGCGAATCGCTAAGAGAATAACAGAACTGCTGATACAGTTTTATTATATCTGATTCCCGCTTCCCCTGAATTAGAAATTGATTGAATAAATATTTTTGGTAAACATTGAAAATTCACCTTATTTTTTGAACACACATCCTACACAGTGGAAAAAAAATTATTGTATTATTCGGCATAGATTTTGTGTACACGTGATAGTGGAAAGAGAATATGAGTATTGTAACGCTGTTAGTTCTTAACTTTAGTACAGTATTTATATATGTATGTATGTAGATCGTTCAAATAACATGTTAGTGGCCAGTCAAAAGGGAAGTTTATTAAAATTGTTAAAGTTTATTAAAATTAAAAACTTATTTCTTTATCGCAACAATCATCGCTTTAAGAAAGAAATTGACTAGATTTTTATGAGTTTCTCATGTTACAAGCAGAATTCTCTTTTTGTTTGTTTTATTTTGTCTTTTTTTTTTTAAGTGACTGTGCAATAATTTGTGGCCATTAAAGAGTGTCGTCATGATAAAAGAGGATTTATTAAAAAATTACTTCAATTTTCTACTTTGAGCACCCTATCACACACACACACACACACACAAACACACAAACACACACAAACACACACACACACACACAAACTCACACATGCACGCACACTCTTTGTTGCACTGATGATGGACACAAAATGTGGCACAACAGAAAATTGAAGATTTCCTGTAGATGTCGACCATTAAGAATAGAACAGTTTTGTAAACACAAAACTTTAATTTATTTATACTTTATAAGTACTTATGACAGAATGTATGTGTGTGTGTGTGTATGAGAAGCATATAACAAGCATTAGGCGAATTGGCACAGACATGTAAAGGTATGTCATCTTTGGAGCAATATGTGGGTATTAGAATGTTTAGATATGAGCTGATCGTAGGGGAAAATCTCAGGGTCTCAGGGTTTAATAAGTGAACGCAGGGCACATCACTGCATTCTTCGAGTCGAGTGAATATTCGTGTAGGGAAAATTTTCGATGACTATAACTTTTTTGGATCATGGTAATACATTGACCTACTATTTAATGATCGCAGCTGGCAATAAAAAAATAACCAAAATTCATAAAACTTTTAACCAAAATGGATGGCCATGTTTTTGTTTTGCACTTCTTACCCTCAAACTCGCAGCATGCCTCGAATATTGCCACTATAAGAAGAAAAGTTGGTGACAAAAGTAGTCCTCGTTCATTGTCTGAAGTCGACGGAGTTGTGACTTTTGCAAAAATATGGTTTCAACTTAATTTTTCGCCATCCATAGATTTAAAAGACGTTTTGGACTGTCCCCCCAGAAGGTGTTAAATATGTGCTATTCGAATTACCGGCCATATGTTGATGTCCGTGTCAGCCATATTCTAGCTGGACACTATGATGACTCTTTCGGCTGGCGACAGCTTTCAGCATAATGCTAGAAATAATTATTTACTTGAACAAAACAAATTGTGTTTCAAATAATTGAAACACACAATAATTGCGATAAAAGATTACCAATCGAATACAGCTTTCAGTAGCTGCGTTTCGACACCCATTGCCGTGATCCACTTTAACTACACTGGAATGCCAAAGCAGTGATTCGCCGTCTGGCTAATGAGGACATAACAATATATTTATTTGCAATGTTCTCCATAGCTTTTCTTTCTAACGTCTGTAAAATGTTGGTCCTTCGGGCCGCTAATTTTTACCAGAAAAATTTATTGCTGTTATTGAAATCTATATATTTTGAAAACCACAAATTCAGTTTTTAATTGTCATTAATAGTTCCAGCGTTTGTCAATCAAAGAAAAACTCCTGAAGCGATACATTAAAGAATCTTTTATCTTTTAAATTTCGAATGAATTAATATGTTTAAGTTTCTGCCTTTTATTATGAAATATTGCTCGCAAGTAAGTTGCCGGTTGCGGCAAAATTATCATCTCTATTATTTACGAATGATCATTTCAGACTATAATTGAATAATAAGAAGAATGAGAATTTCGAAAATTTCAACTAAATAAAAATGAATTTCTTGCAAGAGGATTGTAAAAATGCAAAAAATATACTCAATTACTGTCGTTACCGGCAGTTTTGCAATTTATAAATTTTAAGTTTAAATAGTATGAAAAAAAATATGTATAAATATGTAAATTTAAATATTTATGCAACCGGTCTGTCAACACTTCAAGATACGATACTAGATGATAGTTCGAAGGACTTTAAAGTCCTTTCTCAAAACAGTGTGATAACGCCTGTACAAGAAGGAATTTTAGTTACTGCTGTTTAAATAGAACATAAGGAAACAACGATTTCTTAGTCCAACAAGGACTTGTGGGGCAAACACTTTATCTTCCGTTATTTGTGAAGCCGTTCGCAAAATAAATATAGAAACAGGAAATTATTGGCACAAGGAATTGAACTCAAGGGCAATGCTGGAAGCCAGTTAAATTATTTCTTATGCTAAATATATTTTGATTAAATTATAACGGAAACACTTCCTCAGACTTTATTTATTTATTTGGCTCTAAATTGAATTTTTTTCGTTGAAAAAAAAAACAATATCTTGTCTTCTTTTTCATACCATCGAGAGTAAGTGAAAATGGTGAAGACTTAAAGGGTAGTAAATAAAGTTATTTTACTACAGAAAATATATCTGAAAAATATTATTACTCAAAACATTATTTATTTCAAAATTATTATTTAACCAAAGAAAACCAACCAACCAACAAAACAATAGAAATATCCAACATCATTCTGATGTCACTTGAGTGTTTAAAATGTCGATCAGACTGACTGACGCTGATGATTTAAATATAAAATCTTTTGTCAAATTTTCTTGTGTAAAAGTAGAAACATTTTTTTATTTTTCAGGCCGTCTTTGGTGCTATAATAAACCTCCTAATCCTGGCTGCCAAGTTTTTGAAAAACCACTACGACTGTTTTGTGTAGTAGATTAATGGAGAAATAAACTTACTCTTCTGCTCTATAATCTGTTACAAAAGTGTCGTGCACGTTCGTTGTTAACAGTCACCAACCTTGATAAGAGCCAACGTTGGGGGTAGCGAACAAAAGAGGGCAAAAAATTTCCTCAAATTGATTTTATATTTATGGGGAATCTTTCGCTTTCAATTAAACCAGTCGTATGTAAGATATTTTTGAAGTTTGTCATTAGTTGGAAAGGCTGAGTGATGCCATTACGTGGGGAATATAACCTCCGTCGCAGTTTTTTTAGGTTGCCTTCGAAATCTCCAACTTTGTACGTTCGTGTATATAGTGCGATGAACATGGTCTTAAGTTGCTCCTGCTAAAAGTCCAATTTTTGCCGCAACTGTACGCCATGTAGCGGCGGCCCTGTTAAAATCCCATGCCATTGGTGGTGTCCATTAAGACAAAATAAGTTGTTAATCATCGCCTTATACCGTCTGCCAAGGACGACGGTAAGGGCCTGGCCAACATCATTCTCAAAGAACTTTGGACCGAACACATTGTCATGGTCAATTGACACCAAACGTTGGCTTTTTCTAATGCAATAAATGCTTTTATTGCATCTCATGTGCATTTTTTCTATCAAGCCAAATGCCACAATATCTTTTCTTGACGATCCCAACATTCCGTTCACATTTCTTTGCTCGTTCATCACTCATGAATATAAACAAGTCCCTACCGGTTAACTCTGTATTTTTGTATTATACTACAATATATCATTCTGAATTGACTCCAGTTCTGGTGTGGTATTTCATTTCGCTTTTACTCGTACTTTATATTCGCTTTATATTTTCTGTTTTCATTTTGACACTTAAAATTGAAAATTTGCCATAACAAAGAAGGGCAGCCAGCAGCTTCATAATAATCGTGATCCTCATCAACACTGTCATCAGCAACACATCATCAATGGATCATATTACCGCGCAATGCAAAAGCAACACAACGATATTTATACGTTTATTAATCTGTTTATCGTTTTGCAAATCTTAAGATCTCATAATACTTGTAATTTATTGTTATAGTTTTTTTTTTTTTTTTGTCTTTAATAATAAGTTTTCTTAAACAAAGGATGTCGTTCATACCATTATGATTGAGCGTAAGAGATTTCTGGCTGTGAAGTTTAACTGACTTTTAACCAGACACGGGGGGGAAAATAGTTTTGTATGAAAAATTATATGGCTTGGCTACTGGTTAGACAGAATTGGAGGGTGAATTTTACCGCCCCTCATGGAGTGTTCTTTAATAATGTCACTAAAAATCAAGTTATTTTTCTGAAATACTAGTATTCAGGCACCTGAAAACCGCTGGCTGGCTGCAGAACCAGCAACCGAAGCAGTCGATTTTGCATCGATCACAAGGACTGAATATTTTGCAGACTACAGCACGCGAAGTTATTTATCCCCACAAATAACCCAGGAGCGGGTGGTAAGCAGGTACGCAAACAATGTGTGTTTGGTGAATGGGACCTGGACCGAATGCAAACTGAAACAAATCATCTTAAGCGGTTTTCGGGTTACAAAATTGAGAAGATGCCAAAGTGTCCAATGCAGCCAGAAAAGCTCACTTTTACGTGTACATTTTGGCGTGACCTTATTTCCTCCTAAAAGACGACACTTTCTAGGGGCTAATACTGTCAACAGAGAGAGAGAGAGTTCAAGGTCGCTGGTGAACAGCTTGTTTCGTTTAGAATTGTTGTTTCAGAAGCGTGACACAACACGCCGTACAGAGGGACACCAACACTGGGCACAGTTTATGGATGATTTGAGTGTATGATCACTTCACTTCGTCGTAGGCCACACACAAACAGAGAATCTCGCATTCTACACGCCCCATGAAATCCATCAAATTGAAGCTGATTATGCGCTCAAGAGGGGGGTGTGCCTGCCACCCAGCCAAGCCAAAAATGGAAATTTACCCCACTTTATAGCCTCGATATATCCCTAAGATACTTCACGCTTCTCAATGATATCCTACACACAGTTTGCTTTCTGTTTTATGTTCAAAACATAAAAAGCTCTTATCTCATGTACGATGAAATTATATTTCTAATGTTGGTTCCTTTTTGTCGTCGAGTGCCATTTTTATACATCGCTGAAAACCCCCTTTACTGTTTCCAGCATTTCCTGTCGGGCATTCCTTTTGCCACACCGTGTTTTTTCTTTATTCTTTCCTCTAGCCCCAGCACTGTTATTTTTCTCGCTGACTCACCTGAAAAGATAAGAAAAATACAAAAGAAAAATTATGACTAAAGCCACGGAAATAAATTTAAAGAAAACTTTATAAATTTTTTGCACAAATAAAAGCAACTTATGAACTCCTTCATGCGGTCTCTATGAACAGAGATTTCATTTCCCAAAACTCAACCATAAATTATGGATTTCGCTGCATCTGAAGAGGCGCATTTTGGCAAAAAAAAACATGTGGTCAAGATTTAAGATTTCAGCTAGATTTTCTTAATATTCTCTCGCAACTCTTATATTTTATAGCGCGTCTAGTATTGCAGTTGATTTATGGTTTGTTTGTGCGCAGCAACAAACACTTTAAACGAACTACGAATATTTTGACTATCTCAGTTCAAAAAGCTGCGGGATGTCGCAACATTCTTTTTTTTCCCCGTTTATAGCAGTTTTGCATTCGTAGTGCCAGTTGAAAATTTATTTGTTGCAAAATTTATTTGTTGGAAGGAAGAAAGAAAACATTTTTGTTTTTGCAAAGCGTTTAGATAAAATGTTGTGCAACAATATGAACAGCGATGAGGCGAGAAAAAGCAGTTTTCGAAGAAAAAAAAAATACCTAAAAAAATTTAAGCGCTAGAGAATTTCTCGAATGAGTTAAACGAAACGGCTCCGCTCGAATCTGCTTTTGAATTCATATCATCTTAATTGATGCCACAAATAAACATTTCTACAAAAAAATCATTTAAATCATTTAAAAGTTCACAAAGTACCCAAAAGCTGCTACCGTTTTTCTCTCTTCTTGACAGACACTTTTGATAGATATTTCCATCAACAATGTCGATCAAATGACCGTTCAATGGAGGGTTATTACCCTCGCACTTTTACCTGCTTTTCCCACATCACATTCACTGTGCTATTTATTTAACACCATCTGTTGTTGTTCTTTATTTGTTCTGTAGGTATTTATTTGTTTTGGTTATTAAATCCAGCAAGACTTATTTTCTTTTAAGATAAAAAAGTCTAGATAAAGATTTCTTTATTTATATTTCAAATTCAAATGCGAGCAGAGGATCAATAAAATTTCGCAAACGTTTTGAAGTTTGTTTTTCTTTTATTTTATTTTATTTTCCAGTTCATTCAACTTTAATTGAGGAATAGAAAAAACATAAACATTTCCACTCCAGCGTCATAAGAAACATAAACAAATGCCGATTTAACCAAAAAGGTATAGAATTCTTAAAACTATGTCCAATCTTCCAGAAATGCCTTCGAACTGTGGAAACAATGTTGCCAGTAAGACATATTGTCAGTCGATTGTAGGCCAACAATTATGTCTGAGGTCTGAGAACGTGGGCAACACTTTGTGCCATTGCCGGGAATGTAACGACCAGACATTGAAGGCTCATTTCTTATTGGCAGATGTGTTTAAATGAATGCATTGTCAGAGAAATATTTCTGTTGGCAATCTGGCAACTTTATCAGCTGGTTGGCAGATAAATGTATTTTCAAACAATTAAAATTTTACCTTAAGGTAAAAATTTTCCATTGCCCTTAACTTTGCCAGCACATTATCCGCTCCTGGAATATACAATAATAAGATCTGGCAAATACGGAATTTATGGAATTTTGTAATTTTTTTTTAAAACGCTTTAATTGTTCTTTCTTAGTTAGTTAAATATTTTTTATTAAAAAAAAAGAAACTTTAAATAAATGTTGTTGGAAAAATTTGCCAGCTCAGCCATTAAATAAGAAAGAAAACTGAACTTGTGGTATGAACATAAAAGAAGGAGTATCTTCCCTGGCCTAAGTCCTAAGTTCGTTTTCCTACAAAACAGTCTGATGAAATTCAATTCGCTCCTTTACGATTGAGTTATTTTAATTATACAGCCAACTACTACCGATTTATCGACAGTTTGATTAATATAAGCGATTCCAATATATAATTTCATAGATTTACTGCGTAATAATTTTTAATTTTTTTTTTACTTTTATAACAATAACATATTTTGCCGTTGATTTAATCATTCAATGGTGAATACTACGATTTCTATTTATATATTTATTTGCAAACATACTGAAATGTCAGTCGTGCTCTTAAACATGCCAGGGGAAAGTCAAAAAACAGATATGCGAAAACCATAAGTCGAGTTTTAATTTTTAAAGCCAAACAACCAGTTTTAAGTTAATGACGAAAAAGTTAAACAGAACTTATAAAAATATGTGGAGTACAACTACATGACAATTGAATTGTAAGAAATGACCTATTTAATTCGCTTTCCGTATCTGCATTCGAGTAACTCATCTGGCTTTTTATATAAATATTGTGCAAAAATGTCCTGCTGCAAAATTGTTGCACTCAATTCTATGCACACAAATACCAAGTAAAAGAAAAATACAAAAAAAAAAACTTTTTCCGAATTGCAACATTGCCTCGTCGTCAACAGTCATTATTTTGTTGCAAATAAACTATTCCTACGGAAAAGCCAAGAAAAAAAATGCTAAATAAATGCTTGTTTATTTGCTTTATAATTTGTTTAAATTTACATAAAAGAATGTAGGAAACTCAACATGGCCAACTAAAGGCTTAACTTTGGCTTCAAATTGTCAACAACACAACTTGACAAAAGCAACAACAAACACCAGCATCCCAGTTTAAAAAACCCCAAACCAACCGTCATAATTTAAAGTTGTTTTCTTTTTTCTACGTATCTACGAGTATCAAGGGCGTATCTGAAACTTTCAGCACCTCCATCTAAAATGTTGGACAAAAACAAGAGAAAAAAAAACATAAAATAACAATTGCAACTTTAAAGTTATGAGCAAAAAGTGCACAATAACAAAAATCACCCTCACAACGGGAAGTCAAAAGTTTTAAATGATAATAAAAAGCCGAAAGAAATCCCAACGGATGAAGTCAAAGTTTAGCAAAATGTCATAGAAAAAACTCGAAATTGGAATGGGCGAAAAAAGTATTGGCAACAAGAGCTGTAAAAAAAAAGGGGGAACTAAGCAAGATACTGGATCTGGACAGTATCACAATACAAGCTTCGAACCGGGTTTTACGAATACCCTTATTTTAAGGCAAAATAACTTATGGGAATACAACTGATCTGTGATTTACAATATTAAAGCTTTTTATATTAAAACTTTTATCTGGCAGAGATACGAGGAAATCCCTTTAATACCCAGAGTCGTCATTGTCCTCACGTCAAGTGGATGTCAAAAAGTTTACGTTATTTTTAGGCAACAAAAATTACAAACATAAAATTAAATAATAGATGATTTTTGTGACGACATTGACGTTTCTGGGAATAAGGGTATTCCCCTATTTATACATTTCTAACATTAGGAAAGAGTATTGGAAAATATCCTTAGGGAACAAGTTTATACGAAACGGTTAATATTCCCTGTAAAGGTTTGAGCGATTCGCTGGATGAGCTGCAGCTTAAAACTTGGAAGCGTTTGTGGTTTAGAAAGAAGTTACTGAAAATCACTAGAGCAAAATCCATAATGGACTAAGTTGGTTGGGCTGCATGTGTAGAACACATGGAAAATGCTGCTCCGACCCGTAGAATCTTCGACTCCAAACCAGTGGCACAACGCAATAGAGAACGCCCACGCAAGTGGAGAGGGACCTCAACCCACTCGGTGTGCAAAATTGGAGGCAAAACACTTAAATAAGCCATCATTAGACAGATTAAGAAGGAACAGGTCATTACACTAAACCTTGGGCTGAGAGCTGATCTTTTACAGCTCAAGGGAAGCCATTGCAGAAATAGCAGAACAGTAACTTTTAATGCTGTGACATGCCTTGAAAATAACCGAGTTTTACTTGTAGCAAAATTCTGTATCAAACGTTGTCAATTTTCCAAAATTTTTATTTTATTGCAAATCAAACGGAATGAAACGCAACACGTTTTTCAAGCGAAAACTTTTATGTGTCAAACGTGACACAAATCTTAAATAAGCCAGACATCTCTACTTTTTTACATGAGCACTGGATTAACGGTGGCAAACTGCTGGCAAATGGAATCGCACTGAGAAGATATGCCAATATGTGATATCCGTTCTACGGCGCCAGTTTCTATTGATATCATCAATGGCAAATTTAAAACTAAAACAGCTGTTGCGAGCAAACCCTGTCTCTCGAACATTTAACTTTTCTTATAATTATTTGTGTTGCGCTTTTTCTTTTGGCTGTCGTGACTTTTGTACGCTGCTCTACAAATCTACATAAAAGAAAACTCTAAAACCTTTTCAACGTATAAAAATGAAACAAATTTTCAACCAGTCAACACCACTCCCTTTCGTGCCAAAATGCAAACGTCTTAAGGTACAACCATTGGTCTAGTCGTGTAGCTGACTTTATTTTTAGCATTTTTTTTTTCTAAATTTTTTGTTATGTATTTATGTATGCATGTATGTATGTATGTATGTATGTATGTATGTATGTATGTATGTATGTATGTATGAAAGCTCTGAACACGTGTTTAATGTTGTTTTCAAATTATTTTGCCAGTTCTGTTGATGGCATATGGAAGCCATTTACACGGAGCAATTAAGGAGAATCACGTCAGCCGCTTCGACTTATTTTAAGGAGAGACAAAACAATAGCGCTAGGCCTTAAGCATCGCATTTTCTGCAACCAACGACTAACGGAACGGCGGAAAAAACAAACATTGCTGGATGTAAAAGAGGCTTTTTGCTGCTTAACACCGAAGTTATGGCTTCTATTTTTTAAAACCATTGGCTGGACTGCACTTCATGTTCTGAAATAAAACCTACGTGTACTATAAATTTAGCATCTTTAAGATGCCGAGAATTTAATTTCGTACAGAAGCTGCGGTTTTAATGGCTTGAAAACGTCTGGTTATAAAAAAATATTTTTTTTTGATCTTCTCCTTTTATTGTGGCCGGTCTTTTTTGGTGTTTTTGTTTTGTTTTTTTTTTTTTGCTTGTTGTTTTGCCTCCTAGTAAATAATTACATGAAAAAGTTTTAGCTCTTTTCTTCTTCTACACACATACATACGAGTACATACAGACATACATACAGACATACATACAGACATACATTTGTGCATACATTTTGTAAAGGTAAAGTGGAAAATCATGTTCATTTACATCGGCGTTGAAGTATTTATTGGTGGTGTGAATTTTGTCGGTTGAAATTACTGGTACAATTGGGTGGTCATCAGAATTTGAATAACGTTGTACGTGTTTGCAGTCGTTGTTCCCTGGTGCTTTAATGGAGTTTAATTGTAAACCAAGAAATTTACATTTGCTTACAACACCAACAACAACAACAACAACAAAAGCAATTGAGATTTAAATGTTGCATTTAAATGTTAAGGGAAAAGGATTTCGAAATGCATTAAAAATTATAAGTACAAAAAAAAAAAATTGTATAAAAGTTTTGTAGATTCAAAGAGAAAAACATAATATTTCTGGGATGTAGATATTGGGCGTCCCTGCAGACAAAGTCAAATTGATAAACTTTTCCGATTAATTATTAAAAATATTTTCTAATCCTTTGAGCGTCATACCTACAGTCCTTTACACTAAAATGGTCTGGCTTTAAGCGATGCCTAGAATATTTAAAAAATGTCTTATACTTTTTATTAAGAATTTTAACTGTTATAAAATTATTTGTTAACAAAATATTTATTTTAAACTGCGACAAAAATTTGTATAGGCATCCCTAAAATTGGCCTCTCAAACAATGTCCAGCTGTCAACAATTTTGTGGCAATAACATGTTTTTACAGTGAAGTTGGCTGCAGCAGTTGGTATTTTGTTTTTAGCTATTCGCAGTTCCTATCGAATTTAATTTTAATTTAACGACTTTTTGTAAATGTTGTTGTACAAACAATTTTGCGCACAACAACACGATATTAGATGTTTTATGGATGAAAGGATACATTTTTTTCTTGGAATCAAAAATCAGAACTGCGTCTAGAAAATGCTCCAGGCATGAGCTTTCAAAACGCCTCCTCGCATCATACATACCTCAAAAGAAACTTGGCACTTAAATAATGATTCTATATCAATGAACTCGTTTTTAGTCCGACTCCTGGTCCATGGACCCAAAAACCGCGAACAAAACTATATCTGACGGGTTTTCGATTTACATAAAATCAATTAAAGAAATTGAAAATTTTTAGTTTATCGAAACATCACACTATTTATTGTACTCAAGGCTAATGAGCGATTGGTCATAGTCCGCCATTGTCCGGAAATTGGTATATATATTATTACATATATCTATTTGAATATATAAAAAGTAGGATGTGTGTTTGTCTGTTAGTTTGGAACCTTATGGAAGACCAGACCTCTGAACCGATCTTCCTCAAATTTTCAATATATTTAACTACAAGTCCGCACTGAATTATAGGCTATATTTTTTTCGACCACACCCACTTTTAAGTCCACTTTTTTAAATTTGATTACACCTTCCATTTATAAAAGAGCATAATTTCGCCATTTGTGAATTAATTTTCAAAATTCTTTTTGCATATGGAAGAGGTGCATTGATTTTTTTTCGTAAATTTAGAGGGAGAGCGGGTCAAAATGTCCCACCAAAAATTGAACTATCAAATTACTTTGATGTTTGTGGATCAATTTTCAAAATTGTTGGAAATAAGGGAGGTGGCGTGTAGTGCCAAACTGCCCGCCCCAATAACTGCTTATCGCATAACTTCTCCAATGGTGGACAATTTTTCAAAATTCTTTTTGCATATGGAAGAGTTTGATCTAAATTTTTTTTAGGGGGTAGGGGAGGGGGCGCCGTATAAAACAAGATATTTCAAGTTAACAAAAATATGGATGGCAGCTGACAATCCAAAGATTTATTTGCTTTGCGCCGTTGCGACGTCAACGTTTATATCGCTTTTAGCTTTCATTTCCCTTTGTAGCGGGAAAATTAAACAGAGTTGATATTTAGTGTAACGACAGGAATGCGATATGTTTTTTTATTACAACTAAAACCGTTTTATACGTTTCGAAATCACCATTTCATTTCACATGTGTTTTACTCTAAGGTAATCCAAATACCAGAGTCCAGCCCTTGAGAGTCTCAGACATATCCCATGTAGCCCATATGTATGTAATAGGTACATACATTAATCAATTACCAAATCCTTTTTGGCATAAACGAATCAATACAGACATATTTCAATTTTAACAAGGTTCCACCAATCTAATTGTGGAGATGCTCCTCGTGGAGCGGCCAGGCCACAAAAGTTAAAAATTACAACAAAGTTTAACATGTTGTTTGACACCAGAATTTGTGTTTTTCACAATTTAAAATGTTTTTGTTGGTGTGCTGCAGCAGCCTTCACAAGAAACGCGAAGTCATTGTTGCACCACCAGTGACTCTACAATGGGGTTGGTTGGCAGTTGATGGCAGTTACACTTGTGTGTAAGTTGAACACAAAAGTATACATTTTAGTTGCTTTTAAATAAATTCTATGTCTTTACATATGTATGTATGTATGTGTGTATGTATGTATGTATGTGTGTATATGTGTAGGTTAGCCCATGCACAAGGTCTCCATATAAAGCAATAACACCAGCCAAACTCAAATAAATGTTGGCTGACTAAAGATTAAATAGAGGTTTATTTTCTAAAGATTTCCTTTCAATGGCTGAATGAATAGCCCAACCAAACGGGCTCTTAAGTGGTGGCTGGCTGGCTGGCTGGCTGGTTGGTGGCAGAAACTGCTGCCCCGTTTTGAATACAATTTCGTTGGCAATTCTCAAAACACAAATTTAACATGAGACTCGAGCACAACTGAAATTTAGCAGGATTATTTGGTATTATTTAACTAGATATGTGTGTATGTATGTCGGTATATGCTCACAGGTTAGTGGTAATCTGAGGAGAGACGAGGTGCAAAATAAATGTTGCGTTCAAATCTGGGAAAAATCAAAACATACGTTTATGGTGTGGGCAATCAATTGTTGCATGTTTGGAACTTTTCTTGCAAGCCGAGCAAAGCAAAGCGACACTGCAGCAATCAGTTGCACCAACAAAATATTATTCGTAGGATTTTTTTGGGCGAAATAAATTTCAAACTTAAAATATATAAAACAAAACAAAACTGACTTAATGGCGAACTGGCAGTCTGGCTGGCTGGCTGGCTGGCTGCCTGCCTGATACGAGGATGCTATAATATGGCCAGTCGTTCAAACGTTTGCTGGCTGTTTAGTCTCAAGAGGTTTTAATGATCCTTATTGTTGTTGCTGTTGTTACAAAGCATATGTAAGTGGTTGTTTGCCAGCACAATTGCATGTGAATTCGTGTCGCCAGTCGGTTTTTCTTTCTGTTATTTTTATAAGAAATCAAAAGACAAAGATTCAATTTGACTTAAAACTGCTGCTGGTGTTTTATACACGTTCTGTACATTAAGTTTTCTCAACATTTTGGCCGTTAGTTAAGTGGGTTGTTCGAGCCGATAACATTCAAGGAATATGACATAAAACGAAAATCTTGTAACAAACAAACAAAAAATGCAATAGAAATAAATATGTACATACGTGGCTGGTAAGAATTTACACTTGGCAAAAGTAAAATAAACAACCATTATAGCCAAAGTTTGGAAGAAATATGTATATCGATTAATTTCGTTTTTCAAACAAATAAATTCCTACAATATAAAACTGTCCGACACTTTTCCGAAATAATAAATAAGTTTTTGTGATAAAAAGTTACCACGAGGTCCACAGAGCTTGAGGTGGGGGATTCAACAGCTTACACTTGAATTCGCCTAAAATCTAATATCTGGACATTTTTGACAGTTAATAGCGTTCCCACGGCTGAAGCCAAGCCTATCAAGTCACCGTGGCAGGATATATAGTGTTCAATGACGCACGCAGTGTATTGGATAAATTTGAATCTAATCGCATGACGACGATAGACAGCCGGCGATTACAAGACAGTTAATCAACAAAATTCCAACTTTCACGCCTCACAACCTGCAGAATTTTAACTGCAGCAGTTGGCACCAGTTTATCTTCCGCCATGAGACCTGTTTCTGGATGAATGGGCCAAGAAAAAAATTTGTAAAATTTGGGACAATACCCGAAGTTCAAAAGTGTCCAATATTTTTAGTGAAAATATTACAGTTTGTAATGATGTTTTTTTTGCAGTTCTTTGAGATCCACATTGGCCAGATTATCAGGCATCGACAGAGCAACTTCCTTTGCCCTGAATTGCTTGCCAGCGCCGACACGAGTGATTTAAAAGTAAGACCATGTCACCAGAAAGTGATATAAATTGGCCGTGGAGATCGTGCGATTTGATCTCATTGGACTTTTTATGTACGCCCATAAACGGTTGTCTTTCCCCTGCATGTTAAAGTTTCCCTCCCGTTTTTTTTTGTGCAGTATAAAATATAAAAAGTTTTACAAAGCTCAGACTTCTGAATATATCTTATTAATGAAGCAACGACACTCTGCCGTATCGCACCTGTTTTAAAAATTTCCCCTGGTCTGTTATGAAACAAAGACCTACAACTTAATTAGCTGCGTGTAATAAAAATGGCTTAAAACTTATAAACGAGAACAGAGAACATCCCTCGCATATAACAAATGCTTTCGATTACTTCCAATTACTTTTTTTTTCATTTGCATCGAAAACGGTTGGGAACGAATGTCTTGAGAGCCAGACTGAAATGAGAGACTTGAAATTGTCATTGGCTGGCATGTGCGAAGGTGATATTCCCTAATCTGATGTGTCAGTTCTTATGGCTTCTGTTTCAGTTTTCTGTTTATTCCTTTTCCTTTTTAATAAGAAATATTCCGAATTCGTGTAAGAAACTTAACTGCTCGTTAAAAATTGAATAATTTTTTTTTTTTTTTGGCATTTCTTTCTGTTCCGTTTCTGAGTGTCGCAAACACAAAAATCCAATCTGTGACTGACCTCCTGAATGCAGCCTGAACTGCAACATTTAATTAGCAGCAATTATATTGTTGCCACAGAAAAGACTGAAAGCAGGCAAACATTTGAATCTGTTCTTCACAAAACGTTTATTTCTCAAACTGCCTCAGTTTTTGCATCTTGAATTGCGTGCTAATGGTGGTGCTACAAAAAAAAAAAAAAAAAGGGCAGCACAAAAAAACCAAGTTTCAAAATCATGAAAATTGTCACATTAGCACGTACACGACGACAGAACTTGTCAGAGGCAGTTAAGAAAAACCATTTGGTTCGTGTGCCTGTTTATTTTTGCTCAGTGTTTTATAATATTTGAAGCTGAAAATGGCATCGGGCAATTTGTATAGCAAATATCGTGCTGCTGGAAGAACAGTAGCAGTAGCCTTGAACAACTTCGCCAGCATTAACATTTTAATTAACATTTTGAATTACACGTTTAATTGCTAAACAAAGTTTTAAATGCAAATTATAAACACCATTCACTGTACGTTGAAGAAAAACACATGGAAAGAAAAAATTATTAAAATTCAGGACCTTCTAATTCACAATTTGTTTTTTTACTTGTCGTGGCAGGAAGCGAAACTATAATCTCGGGATTATTGGTAGAACACTACTGCAATTCACTCCTCCAGGATTTAATCGTGGTACGAGTACGTTGAGCTGATCAACTAAAGGGTGGTCCAACCATAATGCACGATGTTAACTGTGAGTCACACCTTTGAAGGTAAGTTTTTTTGTTTTTTTTTTTTTTTGTCCAACTTAATTTAGTATTTCTTTGTTTCAGTGTTTGATAAATTCAACGATGGAGAGGAGCAAAATGGAGCAGCGCGTTAAGAAAATGGGCGTTGAAATCGAACAATCGGGAAAATTGTTGGCAAGTTTCGGCAGAATTGCCGCATTTGGGCAGAGAGGAGAATCGACGAGTGATGGGTTGGTGCCGTTTATGGGCTGGCGGAGTCATCGGGCCATACTTCTTCGAAAATGAGTTTGGCCCAGCAGTTACAGTCAAAGGTGTTCGCTATCACGTAATGATAACGCACTACTTGTGGCCAGAAATTAAGAATATGGACCTGGAGGGTGTAACTTGCCGTACAGCCAACGGTAATCAATGGCTCTTTTGAGCTAGAAATTCAATGGGATGTTAATTGGCCGCCACGATCATGTCATTAATTGAGAAAATTAAAATTTTATGAAAACTTTGTTTCGCAATATGGACCTCCACCTCGTGATAATTTTTTTTTTTTTTTTGAACCCGATATAAAAATAATTTTAAGTAGAAAATTGTTTGGTATTTATTTGAAAAAGTTGTTTGCCAACCTCAACTAATAAAGTCCTTAAAGTTAAACAAAACAAGGACAACTCCTATTACTACCAAAAAAAAAACATACACACTTTTGCGTTTATAAATTCTATTAAATTTGTCTGATCTTTGCAAGAGTTTAAATCTCGTTGAACAGCATCATTTACAAAATTTTATATAATAATAATTCTAATGACAAACAACAACAATGTTGAACAAAAACTAATAGATTACAACACGATAAACAGTTACAAATATCTTCCCCATAATTCACCAAATAAGAAGGAATAAACAAGTCGCAGCTCCATGAAAATTACAACGAAAAACAATTGTAAGGCAAAGAGAGAACATTGCGTGTCCTGTCCGTCCCTGTACAAGCAAAATCATACAATGACAAACCAACAAAATACACAAATTTACATGGTAAAATTGACAGAAAACATATGCTAAACAATACCACCATTTTTTGTTTGTTTGTTTCATCTCCCTCTTCTTAAACAATTCTTACACTTCGCGCACTCAACAATTGTCAATGAACGAACGAAGCTCTTTTGGAGAGCGCGATCGCAAAGTTTTCTTTTTTAATACTTTAATTCTTTTTAAGGCAAAATTATCAGAGATTATGTGAACACGCATTTAAGAAAAGTCAAAAAGGCAATTTTTAACACACGACTACAGTCAGAGTCAGAGACAGACAGACGGACGGGCAGACGGACAAAGTTTAGTAAAACGTATTGATCATTGATTGTACGTACTCTGGTACTCTCAACTTACCGGGACGGTACTTAATGCAATAAACTGTTACAACAACTGCAACACAACATTAGCCCAGTCATTATTGGTTAGTGGCTGGATGCTTGACTGACGGACCAAGTGGCTGGCTGGTTGGTTGGTTGGTTGGCTGACAGACTGACTGACTGACTGACTGACTGTTTGGATTGCTGCTGGGTAGTTAAAACTCTTAGGCTAATCGGTAATTTATTGCTATCGATGTTATGCAGACACGCTTAACTAGAGAGGTTGTAAGAAGATCATACAACACAAGCCTTTAACAATTTATGTATGTATGTATGTATGTATGTATGTATGTACAGTCAGCAACAGAAATTGGAGAACAGAAAATTTTATGAAGAATATGAAATAAATTGGTAAAAAACCGAAAAAAAAAGCTGAAGCTAAATTTAATAAATTTACAACTTAGTTCTTGTTGTTCATTTTCAGACATAAATCAAACGCGACTTGATTTATGTCCGAAGATTTCAAAAAAACAATAATAACTTTCATGAAAGACTTTCCCCGAAAAGTAACTTCGGTATTGCCGTTCACCAGCCTATTGTACATGCTGTGTGTTGCAAACTGTTGATTGTATTTTGCATATAAACATTTGTTTAGAAACATGTTTATATCAGTGAAAACTCACATTCACCCGTATGCAATTCACTTGTTCTAAAATACTTTTAATTTTTCATTAAATCATAGTGATTTAAATATAAGTGATTTCAAAACTACAACTGATTTCCAAGTCACAAGTGATTTTAAAACTATAAGTGTTTTCAAGACAACAAATGATTTCCCAAGTGATTTCAAAACCACAAGTGATTTCAAAACCACAAGTGATTTCAAAACCACAAGTGATTTCAAAAGCACAAGTGATTTCAAAACCACAAGTGATTTCAAAAGCACAAGTAATTTCAAAACCACAAGTGATTTCAAAACCACAAGTGATTTTAAAACTATAAGTGTTTTCAAGACAACAAATGATTTCCCAAGTGATTTCAAAACCACAAGTGATTTCAAAACCACAAGTGATTTCAAAACCACAAGTGATTTCAAAAGCACAAGTGATTTCAGAACCACAAAGTGAATTTTGAAATTATATGATTTTCATAACACCTCTTATACAAAATATTAACTTCTTCTTCACAAATAACAAAATGTAGCACAAATTTTGTTTAAGACAAAAACAATCAGTCAAATTCTCTCTCAAATCCATTATGAAACAAAAATTATATTCCTGCCAAATGTTCAGAAACTATAAAAAGAAAAGCTTCAATAATAAATTGTAAGATGAGGGAGACGAATTAATTAGAACTAAAAGAAAATGATTTTAAAAACTTATGAATATTTTTGCTTAAATGAAAAAGAAACCGAATCCATAATTATTTCTCTGAAAAGTTAAGCAACTGGAAATTAACTTTGACCACCACCCACCCTGTCATGGCAATAAAATGACAGACTAGTCCCGAATCAAAGACAGTTAGAAGATCTGCCCACCGGTATAACATTTTCTGTTACCCAGTGTATTTGAAACTTTTCTTTGCCTGGTTGTTACTTTAGCGATTGCACCATTTAAGATGATCTCTTGTTATGCCATTTCTAGGTATTATTATTCTGTATTCTGTATTTTTCTTTGCCTTTCTTCTTTCTACTCCCCTCGAAAGCCTAAACTTTCAGACGGCCTTAAAAACAACCTACATACTTATGACTTCTTTCTATCTTCATACATAAATACATACATACATATGTTTGTTTGTATGTATGTTGTAGGACTCTGAGCTGTTTTGTTGTGGCATATTCGCTTGTGTTTGGCTATCTGGGCTTTAGCATCAATAGAGTCCTAAACTAAAGCTTAAAATGGTTTGTTGCATTCAACTTGAGATCGGCCGAACGGCCGAACGTTTCGCCAACTTTGGCTGCTTTGGCTGCTTTGTTGTTGTATAGTTTGCGCTTGGCAAGGCAACAACAATAAATAGTGCCTGCTACAATTCGATATGATCTTTTTTGTTTGTTCATTTCGTTAAAAAAAATAAGCTTTATTTTTCTCCTTTTTCAGTTTTTACTTCGCATTTTAAACGTCTTTGGCTGTGAAAAGACGACGACAACAACGAAGACAGCAACGAAAATATTTTCTGTGTCTGTCTGTCCGTCTGTCTGCCGGCCTGCCTGCCTGCCTGCCTTCATACGGAAATATACAATTTATGCTGTTATATGCCCTTTTGTTGTTGTTATTGTTGTTGCATAGAGTCTGCAAAATATTATATTCGTACAAAAAGTTATAAAGCAAGAAATAACTCGTTATTTTACGTTTCCATTTATACGTTTATTTATTTCCTTAAACGAACCGAAAAAAAAAATAATCGTATTTATTCCATCTTTTTTTTTTTTTGTTTTTGTTTTGAAACGTTTATGGTCTCAGAGTGAACAAGCAGCCAGAAGAGGTGGCAAACCTTTTGTCTTACAATAAATAGTAAATGGCGACGAGGGATCTTCAGTGCATCCCAGGGGCCACTGACAGTGCTGCACTGCTTGTTAAACGCAAAAGAATAATGTGATGCTACATGCTGTTTTTGAAAAATTTCAGCATTATTTTGCTGTTTGTGGCATTGAATTTACAATTCCTTACGATTCATAGTTTAACATGAAGTGTGAAATAATGATTCCTGGGCAACGATAAGAGAGGTTTCTTAAAGGCAGGGCCCCAAAAAAAAAATACTCGCACACATACGAGTGCAGATATATGTATGTACATACGTATCTACTCGCACAACGAGAAAGAAGGACAATGTTGCAAGGCAACCGATCAACACACACACACACACACACACATGCGCAGACAGACATTTGAACATAATTTAAACTTTATTCCTTATTCTTTGTGTGTTTTTTGCCAGCTGTTTCGAGAGGCCAAAGAATATTTAGACTAAGAAAAATGTCTTGAGGAACCAATCTTGCCACATGCATCTTATAGAGGCATGCAAAATGTTGCCGCTGTTAAATGCAAGAGTATGCAAAGAAATTGGAAAATTAGATTTAAGTTTTGCAACCTTCAAACTTTTGAAATGTACAAATGTTTTCTCAGTTGTTGTCTTTGTACGGGCCATCCGCCTTTTTATTTCTACTCCTTTAAACCCAAGCGGTGCTAAATTTCCTTTAATACGACTTTTGACGCCTTGCAATTCGCCTTCAAGCTTAAAGCTGAATATATACATTTCTTTTCTTTTTTTGTTTTTTTTTTTTTTGCTGTTTTCGCCCGCCCAACTGATTGAATGTTTGTGATTATTGGAAGCCAACATTTAATGAGGCAAAAATAATGGGCTAAACTAAAAGCGAAGGACAAAAGGGAGGGAAGGGCTCTAAGGAATAGAAGCGCAAATTGATGTAAAGACAAATTACCCAACATTGTGTAAAAATGTTGCAAACTTCACGCCAGCAGCATCAGCATCATCATTGTCTGATAATAAATTCTACCAAATGCTACTGGCCTTTTGAATTATAATTTCTTATTATCAACTTCTTAAACTAAAACAACGAAATTTCCGGAAAACTAAATATTATTTCTAATCTGAGAGATAATAGATGAGCTTTTGGGTTTTCGCATGCTAAAACGGAGGGAGGAGGTCTTAAGAATTCCTTATCTACATATATACAGGTAAAGAAGTATTGAGCCAGCATTCAGTTAAGTTTTCTTTCTTCGTTTAGACGGAATTATCATTAACAATTTTTCGGAATACAAAAGAATCCTTAAAAATTCCAATAAAAGTAATTTCTATATGACATTTTTTTCTGCTTGACGTTTCAACAAAATTATATAAATAAAATAATTGTAATTTGTTTTCTGCACTTGCAAAAAAGCACAATGAAAACGTATTGCTGGTCCTTCGAACCAAACGCTCCCGTAGCCATAAATCAGCCATGAAAAAGATTTCATTAAACGCTTTCTGTCTGTATTTGTTTGAAAGTTATACAAATTTTAGATGTCCAGTTTACAGCAACTCCATGTAAGACTTATGCCCTCAAATCTCACGTCCAGAATAGTCAAGTTGTTAATCATCGAACTGTCGTGAATGTTCTCAAAGAAATAGGCTCTGCTAGTGCAAAATTGCCAACAAATTACGATTTCAGGAATACAATTGAGGCCTATGGATATATGGATTTCAGCCTTATCGCTGAAGATGATTTTTTTCTATGAAAATTGAAAACTCTAAACAAAAGCACAGCTCTCTTTATGACCGGTTTTCTGTGGGTACTGGATAACCAAAATTTTCTTCGGTTCCAGACGCTAAATTTGCGCTGTTGTCGAGACCAAAATCGACTTCTCGATGTTTTCGAAAACATGTCGTACGACTGTTGAACTAAAATCTGTACTCTCTCAGTAGGGCGATTGGGACGATCGCAAAATGGGCGCATCGCAAAGAATGCTGCACGCCTCATCCATCCATGATGATGGGGCAGAACAGACTAAATAAATTGCGGTAGCTTCAACAATATGACAGCTATTGACTGTCAAAGCTTGAAGTCTATGTTAAACGCCTCATTTTGTAAATTTGGAATATCCTTGAACTATCCTGGACTCGAAAGCCCAGGCTGTTATATTGCATCAATAAAGTACAGACGGAAAATTGGAATATTCCTTATAGGATTCGTTTATACGGTGGCAGAATAAAATGTTTTTCTGCTTTTTTAACGGGCATCTCTTTAGGGTTTTCTGTTGAACACATCCTTCTTTAAATAATTTCTAAAGGCTAAAATATATTTCCGGTATTTTGAAATCGTAAAACTGTTGTAACGAATTCATTTATGAAAACTTAACTTTAAAGTTTCCTTTTAGAAAAATAGCATGTCAATCAACTCAACCACATCAAATCAATAATTGAAAATAACATGCAACAAAGAGTAAAACCAACGTCTCTGCCACATTGGCCAAAACCAAGTACGAAGCATAAAGTTTCTTACATTGTGTGACCATAGGAAATAATGACAATGGACACATTCATAAAACAAAAGTCAAAACAGACACAGAAAATACCAATCGAAATCTCCAGAGATGTTGGGAGAGGACTGCATGCAACGACCAACACTTGAAAAATTCGCGGTACCGCATGAGGCACAACAAAACGATATTCCTCGTATATGGTTGCAAAGCAAGATGCATTGTTTCCTAAATTGAAAAAAAATTTAACGATATAAATTGTATTGTTGTTTTAGGTGGCTTCTTTGCTTTTTTTTTTGTTTTTGTTTTGTTGGACGCTTCTCGTTAACACTTCAAGTGCGATTTTAAACAGTTTGAAAGATCTTTTAAATTTATTGCCGGATTTGAGTGTTTCAGGATTCGTTTTTGTTTTGATTGGTTTTTGTTGTTGTTGTTGTTGTTGTTTGTGGCAAGAATGGTCCAATATTTTACTGAAATAAATTACTCTTTCCAATTCAAGATTTTCAATCAATTTATTTTAATTTAATTTATTTCATTGAATACAAAACAAAGACAAACAAACAAAAAATACTGTGACATAAAAAATTAAGCTGAAATAGTTCAGGGAAATTGAATTATTTTTTTTACAAATTTGCTGCAACCAGGCAACTCATCAGCATAATTTGATGCGCCAACTTAAGCAGTTGCATCTATGACAAGTATTTTCGCCGGTACCACATGAAACAATACAATAATTGGCCGCCAACCTCTTTACAAGTTGCCTCCAGAAGGAAATTATTTACCATAAATTTGTACTCAAACGTCAGGAACAGGAAAAGACAACATAAACAGAAACATCCGCCAAACACTTTTGTCCCCTCACGACCGTTGAGAGACTTGAAACCAGACGCGTGACAGTTTATGCTACTTTCTTCTATCCAGTCGGACGACAATAGGCGTAGTTTTCGGCCAAATGGCAAATACTGGCTTTCGTTTAATAACAGCTGGTTCATTATTAACTCAACCAGGGGATTCAAATTCATAAAAAAAATGGGGTAATTTGATAAACCACCCGAAATAAATTATATCCAATGCGACAAGCGTAGCTCTTCAACAATCAGTTTTCGCAGCTTAGAAATCCTTATCGAAAATCGAGAGAGATCCTGATTTAAGCTTTTATTCTAGACAAGTTCATTTATCCTTCAGCTTAACAGAGACAGTAACCGGCCCAAGCTAAATCAATTCTGTCTAAATCAATAGTTGAGACATGAGAGTACCAAATTATATTTCACAGATTTTGTTGCGTTCTCTCTAAAGCTGGCGGTTTTATTCCATCCGTTACCGGAATTCATTTACACGCAGTTGCACGCTTTTATGTTTGATTTTGTTTCATAAAACTAGGAAAATGAAACAAAAAACTAGACAATCACATCAACTGTCAAATAAGTTTAAGTTTAAAGTATGTATCCTGAAAATTGACATGCAAAATGGAACAACAACAACAACAAGAACAACAACAAGAACAAGCCAAGCGTTTCCAATGAAAAGAGTAGGTGTAGTTTTCAAATATCAACTCACACCTCTTTTCACAAGAAGCACAAGTCACAAATCCACTACAAAAACGCAACAACTATTCAAACACGCACACACATACCAACGCACAGAGTCGCATTTAAACAGTAGCTGGAATCCTGCAACAAAAACCGCAGTTATCTGCCACATAATCTGCCAAAATATAAAAATCATAATAAATCAAACAAACAAACAAAAAAAAAAACGAAAACAAGAAAGAGATAAAACAAAACCAAAATTAATAACACAATGAACTGGATGGAGTCTTAAAACCAAAAGTGGTCACGTAAACAAATCATTTTATTTTAATTTGTATACAGTAACTACAACAACAACAAAACCAAATGGATGGCGACTGCAAAGGAGAGTGAAACCCTTTTCTTTGGCTGGAGGAAACAACAAAAAAAACACATTCGTTTTAGATTTCGTTTAAAAGGATGGAAGGAAGGGATCACAAGAGCAACTAATTTCTTATGCAAAACATGCTACCATCACGCTGGTGTATCTTAATGGGCCCAAACATGAACAGAGCAGTTGCAGCTGTGCAGGAAAGCGACTGTAGAGATCCCCTACGCAAGAGTCTGCTTTCGTTATTAAAATTAAAATTAAAACATCATTGCAAAGTTTAGTCGCCGGAACAGTCTATCGATGCCATTATGTATGAAACGCAGATAGCACCGTGCAAATGTCCGACACGGCTTTCCTAGACGTTATACATCCGAAATGTCGAAAATTTATCAGGACTGAACTCTCACATTTCTTCTTCTTATTTTGGCGCTACAATCCATGGTGAACCTGGGCCTCAACCAACAAACTTTTCCAGCTGGCACAGTCTTTAGCCAGCGTCCTTCAATTTTGCACACCAAGTTGGTTGAGGTCCCTCTCCACTTGTGTGCGCCATCGGTTCCGTGGGCATCCTCTAATGCGTTGTCCCACAGGTTCGGAATCGAAGATTCTACGGGTCGGAGCAGTATTCTCCATGCGCTCTACATGGCCCAACCATCTTAGCCGTTGGATCCGTAGGCGCCTTATGTCGCTGTACAATCCGTACAGTTCATGATTGAATCTTCTTCTCCAGAAACCATCAACGCAAACAGGGCCGAAGATTGAACGCAGAACTTTTCTCTCGAAAATACCAAGGACTTCCTCAACCGCCTTCGACACCGTCCATGCTTCTGCGCCATAGAGAAGCACAGGGATTATCAAAGTGGTATATAGTGTCAGCTTGGTTTTTCGAGAAAGGGCCTTACTACTCAATTGCCTCTTGAGCCCAAAGAAACAGCGATTGGCAAGAGTTATTCTGCGTTTGATATCGGTACTGATGTTGAATGAATTAAACACAGAACTCTCACATTTATGGCATGATTTATGTTGGCTGCGATTCTCACAGCGCAAAGTCTAGTTACACTGTCTGGCTTCCCACCACCATCAAGTGATATCAAATCACCCGTGTGGTACGCAAAATGTGACATATACAGTTGTTCGTTATTAAAATCACATGTTTTCTGCAGTCCATATCAACCAATTGCGACTGCAACAAATTGTTGGTCTTCGACCTAAAGTGCTCGTGATGTCCCGGCCAGTGTTGTTCCTCATGAAACCTGGACCAATAAAATCCACAACAAACAAGGAGATGTACTAGAAACCTCAAATGGATGATTGGCAAAGTTTTAAAACCCATTTTTTGGTTTTTTGATTCCCCCAAAAATATTGCACAAACGCTGTAGATGATTTTTTAAGGAAAATTAGGTTCAGTTTTCAATTGCTCTCTCGAACACTTGGCCTTGTTTATGATCGCTTACTTTTGGGCCGTCCGTCGATCAGAAATTTTCCACTGAAGTCACGTGCTAAACAAATTCGACAGCCTAGGATTCTTGTGCGGCTGTTAGTTTGGCTGGCGCTTATGTTTTATTCCTGAACCACATCACCTCATCAGAATACCCCTGCGATAAACGTATTATATGCTAGTGTTGTTCACCACTATATCCACTTCTATTCTAATATAAATATAAATTAATTGAATAACTAATCAAGCAAAAATATAGGTTTTATTAGGTTTTGGATGGCCCTCAAACTCTGAAATTTTATTATTTGTATTTGTATCATTCCCTATCGCCCACTGGCGGGACATACTCTATAGAAAATTCCCCCTTTCTATGGCACTATCTTTAAAGACATGTGTTCCAAACAAACAATCCAGAACACTCAAGTCTATGCCAGCGTTAATGAAGATCCTTAAAACCTAAAATTGCCAATAGAACTATCAAAAAAAAAAACATCATACGCAATAACCATCATGTTGTTAATGATAATTACATTAAACACTCACAGGAGGAAGAAAGAACCTAAAATCAAAGCAATTCAGCAGGATTAGTTGGAAGGCAGGAAGGAGCCTATAAAGAGGTCGTCAGGTAGCCAAACAAAACAATAATATAAAAACAAATCTCACACACTCCGGGCACTGGGCTGCAGTTATGGCCCGAAATGAACGAGACAAGACAGTTTTGATATAAACGTGTGTTTTAAAAAATATGGTAGGCGTACAACAATAAAAATTTACTGTCAACTTTTTTCCCTGTTTTTTTCTTCTTTTTCTTTTTTTTTGGAGGGGGGGGGGGGGGGGGGGGGGGGGTAGATTTAACGAACGAAAAATAAGCCAGCAAAACGCACCAAACACACAGAACTACAGCAGTCGTCATGATGGTGGATGGAAGGCAGCCAAGAAGAGAATTTGAACCTTCATCAAAAATTCCAAAAGCGTTTTTTTTTTTAGTTCGCAAAAGAAAAACAACCAAAAACCAAAGAAGTCATAAAAGAAAGAAGTCTTATAACAAAAATAAAAGAAATAAAATAAAAAGAAGGCGTAAGTCAAAGGTATGATATGTCACACTGAATTTTTTATTTCATTTTAAGCTTTAAAAAGATATCTTCCACACACACACACACACACACACACACACTTCCTCTCCCTCCCTCCTTCCCTTTCTTCGCTCTGCTGCATTCTCCGCTACTCTTCACTACTTTACTGCGGCCATGCAGCACAGGACTGTTTTAATCAGCTTTTTATGATCAATAACAGGTACGAGTTGTTGTTTGTGTAACCGAAATTGTTGTGCAATTTAAAGAAAAGCCAAATTAGTTGGCATTTAAGTAGAGATGCCACAGGAATGTTAAGATTTAAAAGGATTTAAAAAATATTACTAAAACAAGAATTTTGCATTTAATGTTCAATAAATAAATAAAAATTGCAAAAAAAAAAAAAACAAACAAAATTAAATAAAAATTGCAAAAAAAAAAAAAAATTAAATAAAATTTGCCAAAAGAAGAAGGATATATAAATGACTTAAAACGTTTATGCCCGTCGATAGAGGGAAATTAAGTGGCTTGAACTCAAGCGCATTTTGCATTTCATGCAAACATGGACATGGTAAAATTTTCAAACAAAACTGAAAAGAAAACTATCAACAGATTATGCGGAATGGGCGGACACAGAACAATACTTTTCCTGAAAGTAGTCACACCACCCTACTCAGTGTTTATGTATCAGCAGTGTATTTCGTACTGATTAAATTCGTTGTATATACAAGAAAAGCTAAGAAAACAATACGAAAAACATTTTGATTTAAACACATTTTTAGTCATTTTTTGCCTTCTGTAAAGAATGCCAAAAACTGAGTGGCCAGCAGCGATTTTTAAAGGGTGGTTAAATTGTATGGGCCGATGTTGAATGTGAACCACACCTAAACGCCAAGTTTTTTTCCGAATTTTATTTGACATTTCTCTATTTCAGACTTACTCAATTTGAACCAGGGAGAGATACACAATCCAACAACGTGTTAAAGTTATCCAGACTTATTATGAAAATGGGAGTTCAAATCAAAATGCATATCGTGCACTTCGTAATTTTTTTGGTCAATTTCATCGTCCAAATGTGCGTACAATCGCAAAAATCGTGGAAAAATTCGAGCAAACCGGGTCTGTAGATGTGAGAACACCAGTGCATGCTCGTACAGCTCGTACTGCAGAAAATATTGCTGCTGTTCGCGATAGTGTGGCTGAAGAGCCGTCCACCTCAACTCGTCGTCGTTCCCAACAATTGCACCTGTCACGCTCGTCGTTGATGAACATTATGCATAAAGACTTGCATTTACACGCTTACAAGGTGCAATTGGCTCAAGAACTAAAGCCTCTTGACCATTCCAAACGTCGTGAATGGACGGAATGGTGACAAGAAATGGCAACAGTGGATGATCAATTTTCGAAGAAAATCATCTTCAGTGATGAGGCACATTTTCACCTCAGTGGATTCGTCAATAAACAGAATTGCCGCATTTGGGCGAATGAGAATCCAAGAGTGATTGTCGAAAAACCAATGCACCCACAAAGAGTGACTGTTTGGTGCGGTTTATGGCCTGGCGGCATCATCGGGCCGTATTTTTTCCAAAATGAGGCCGGTCAGGCAGTTACTGTGAATGGTGTTCGCTATCGTGAGATGATAGCGAACTTTTTATGGCCCGAATTGGAAGATATGGATGTGGACGATATGTGGTTTCAGCAGGACGGTGCCACTTGCCACACAGCTAACGAAACAATGGCTCTTTTGCGCAACAAATTCAATGGCCGTGTTATCTCACGTAATGGCGATGTCAATTGGCCGCCAAGATCATGTGATTTGACACCGTTGGACTTTTTTCTTTGGGGTTATTTGAAAGAAAAGGTGTACGTCGATAAGCCAGCATCAATTCAAGACCTAAAGGATCAGATAATTCGGCACATTAACGGCATAGAGCCTCCATTATGCCTCAGCGTCATCGAAAATTTGGACCATCGGATGGAGGTGTGCCGCCGAGGTCGCGGCGCCCATTTGGCCGATATTTTGTTCCATACATAATTGAGTAATACCAATACATCATAATAAAATAAAATTACAATAATTTCCTAAATAGTTTGTGTTTTATTCAAAATCAACATCGGCCCTTGAAATTTAACCACCCATTACATTTCGATTAAGTGGCATGAATGATGTGTTATACACTTTACTAAAGAATAGAAAGGCAGGAAATAATATAAGCAAATTTGTTTTCCTATCTTTTAGCGCTTGCAAAAAAGAAAAAAGAAAATTAAGAAGCTGCCGCCAGCCTTGATTTTAGCTTGTGATAAAAACTTCGGATTGTCCATCAGCGACATATGTACATACATATATCTGTATGTATGTTTATTCTGATCAATAGTTACTGCAGTTAAACTATTTTCTGTGTTGGTCATATAGTATCGGTCATGCAAAGCTTTTTATATTTAAATTAAAGCACTTTTTATATTAAAAGTTTCACCAAAATTATGATTTTTCGGCGAACCAAACTCAGCACAGCGTTGCCACATTATGCCATGTCTTAATATTTATTATTTCATTATTATATATTAATGTACAAGCCGCTGATAAACATCGACAGATCAACATTTCTTTATTTTTTTTTACTTACGTACTGACAAGGCTATAAGAACAGGCATATGCCTGCAGCATAATTATGATGCCACAGGTTGCCTAAAAGAATACGAGCAAATGGTAGAATGATTATAAGTTTGGCATAATATTTATTATTATTGCATCTAGATCCTTTTCTCATAAAAACCATGTATTTCGCTTAAATAATGATCAATTTAAAACACCTCTTTTTTTTTAATGTAAAAGGGATGCTGGTAAAAAGAAACTTCATTGCAACATATTCAATACTTTGTGGCCGAAAAATAAATCACCGAATGCTCAATGCCAGCCTACACATTCGTCTCACAATTATAAAGATCATTTTTTGTGATACGCAGAGTATATAAAATGATTGGCAGGCAAAAGTAGCACAAAAAAAGGAACAAAACAGATATTTCCAAATTGATTATTATTTTCTGATAAGACACAAGCATCAGTTTGCAACAGGACGTGCGGACGGAGATGCTTATTTACGGCCTGAGGTTGAACTATTTTTAACACAGGCGAAAAAATTATGAATGCAAAAAATGTGTACTCTTTTATTTAATGTTAATGGCATCATTCACACAGCAGAACTTTAACCTGAAAAAAATATATTTACACAACACACAGATATAACAGATTTAATCACAAAAATTGCCCAGGATTTATTTAAAAAGGGCTGATAGAGATAAAACTTTTGTAGCGCTACGAGTATGAAATGAAAAAAAAAAGAGTTGCTTCGGGTATTTAAAGGGTTTTGCAACGGAATACCACAAGAGATATTAAACAAATTCATATTTTATTTGCAAGCCCCTCCTGCAGGCCTTTATGAATGGAACGCAATATGTTTTAAATGTCCTCGGCAGTTTCTTACTGGACAATCTGGCAAAAAAAGAAAGTTATGGACACTAAACATTTTTATTGAAATTGTTGCTGGCAGAAAACCAATCGGCTATAACAACGTTCCCTCTGTCCATAAAAGCGAGTACTTGGGTTCTTTAAATCTAACAAAACAAAAAATCGACTTTTTTCTATTCTTGCACTTTTGTTTTGTTTTTATTATTTTATTTTCGTTTTTAAAGCACCTTGAAATATGAAGTTTTGACATGTTCAACACCCTGACAGCTCAACCTGCCACATTCGTCACACAAATTCTTAGACGTCTTAACTTTTTTGTTGTCTGCACAAATCTTGTCTGTCTTCTAACTTTAATTTAAAAAAAAAAGACTTTATGGCCTTTTTTTTTGTAGAATGACAGGCATTTATTTTTATTTAAGCCGGTGTGTGTTTTTTTTTTTTTGCACAAAAAAATAATTTGCATTCAATAGGATTAATTTTTTAAATTAAAATATCGCAAAGAAAGAAAAAGCACTGATGTGGCACTGAAATGATGAACAGCAGAGCCAACTTTTTCTTAATAACTCGAATTAGTGATATAAAAAAATTGTATTTGCCTTGAATTTAAGGAACATTTCAGGTGAAAAATTAAAAAACCCCGAACAAAAGTTTATGGTGCTCAAAAAATGTGCCTATAAAACAGTAAAAAACTGGTATTTCTTTCGATAGCAACGAAATATGGTTCGTTTAAGAGGCATATGGAGGCCATTGTGTACAGACTATAATAGGGGCCAAGTGTCTAAATATAGAATGTCCAAGGTGACGTGCAGTTGGAACCACAGCTCAGACCAAGAAAAGTTGGCCAACTTCGTTCTCAGACCTCCACCACCAGCTTGAAACTTTTTCGAAATTCATTAGATGCTTTTAGAAATTGTGTGAATTTCTATCGTTGCAAAATCGATACTTGCGCAAATGCATCACATCGCTGAAGGTGACGACAATCGTGTTCATTTAGTGTCCAGGTTCCCTCTGGCAAAAACACACATCGTTGTTCATCTTCCGCTGCTGGGAACTGTTGAATTTTACATGTACGTGTGCCGAAACAAATCACAACAAAAAAAAATTGTCAAATTGTGGCCTGCGAAAGGTCAAGACCATGTTTTGTAAAACACCTGAAAACCAGTTCCATGCAGCCTCCTGTATAGTCTTATAGCCGGCTTCAATTTTGTCGGCTGACTTGATTTTCTGCCGTCCAACTTATTTACTAACAGCCCTCACAAAATGACAATTCACTTTCCTGGCAAATTTTTAGAATTGCTTTTTTCGCTGTCGACAACCAACCCAACTACCTGCCCCCAATAACTGCCATCTCTTTTTCTTATTGAATAGTTTTTATTTGATCGAAATAAAAAATTTTATTGTCTGCAGTTTTATAGTTGTAAATAATTTTCTAAAACGTTAAACTCTCGATCAGTATCTGCTGTCACATTTATGACATTATCGCACATTTCGAATCTAATGCATGCGCGATCACACCTTTTAATATGTATTTTTTCCTCTTCTTCTTCTTTTTCTTGCCTGCAAGCGATGTAGGCAGGCAGGCAGTCAGCCATCCATCGCTGGCACCCCAAAACCATTTGGAAATGAAAGCAAAAGCAGAAAAAAAAATTGGAAAAATGACGCGATTAGTGAAAAAAAAAATCGAAAGAAATTAAACGAATGCATGACTTAAAAAATGGTAATAATAACAATTATTGACTGTTAAATATTGTGGCAAGTCATAAATAAAAGAAAAACAGACAAAAAATGGAATGTAAAACGTTTGAAAATTTCAAATAAATGTACAATAAATAAACAACATAATCTATGGGTTGTTTGGTTTTATTTCAAAACGTAACAATAAATATACAGTGGGTTGAAAATTATATTTTTAGAACAAAAATTTAATATCAAAAAATACTTTTTCCAAATCAAAAAAAAAAAAAAACTTTACAGTACGAATGAACAACTTTATGATAACAGATCAATGTTGGATTTTGTGAATTTTTCCAACATCGTGGTGATATCTCCATGGTGAGATTTTGAAAAAAATTTGAGAAAATAATATCTTTTAGCTAAAATATGCCAAATCTTAATTTTCATTCTTTCACTATCAGACAAATTTAATTACAATATTAAAAAAAAACATGATTTTTAGGGTAAATTTTTTATTTGTTTGATAAGCCATAGCAAAGCCGTGGTGAATTTTTGCAAAATCTGATCAATTTCCGAAATTTTTGACTTTAGCGTTTGTTAAAATGTTTAAAAACCAATTTATTTGTGATTAGAAAAATTTTGTTTAAGTTTCCTTTTTTCTTGGGTTAGGATCGGCATTCAGGGCATCATTCCCTCACACATGAGGGGTTACAGGAAGCTTGAAATAGGAAGTATTGTTAATGCTGTAACAAATTAAGGGGAAGCGTAAACTACCAACGTAAGTGCCCACTGTGAAGAACGTGTAGTATGTAAAAAGATGAGGACTACGAAAACGAGTTCAGTTATTCATGAAGTCAATATTCCACGCAACGGAAAAGAACTTGGTAACGTACCGAACATTAAGTTGATGCAAGAAGAGTTTAATAGTCAATCTCCGAGGGGCTTCTGATGGATGGGAAAGGCTGAACGCTGACATTTCTGCAAAAAAATACTAGAAATTACACATGACATCACATTCCAACGGCATCATTCGCATGTCATAACACTCGTATGATAAATTTTTAATATATATTTTTCATATTTTGTCTTGGTTTTCTTAAAATTTTTTATTTTTTTTTTTTATTTAACTCTTTTATTTTTAAGAGTTTAGAAAAGAGTTTTCAAAGTTTAAAAACTAATTTTCAATTATATATATAATTACGACATACATATCTGAAAAGGCAACAAATTATTATTTCACTAACTGCCCACAGTGCCGGTGGCTTGTGTCTAGCTTTCAACTGTAATCACAACCTGATTCCACCACCAACAGTTCGTGTTTAAGCAAAAGGTGTGGTGGAGCTGGAGCTCAAATGAGAAAAAATGGGATAATCTTTAAGAGGCATTTTGTTTTTTGTTAAACAAACTCTTATGATAACACAGCAACAACAAAAAATTAAAACAAAAAATAAAACACAAATCAGCCTACATTGATGAACAAAAAAGTTGGCTTAAAAAACTGCAGCAGCTACGACAACCGATTGCCATAATTTTATGACACTAAATGCACTCAAAACTGCACATTTGCCACTTCAACAAAATACTTTCAAAGAAATTTACAACGACCACAAAAATAGAAGAAAGACTTAAAATAGAAATATAGAAAAAAAGGCCAAAAAATATGATAGAAATGATAATAAATTTTCAATAAATGACAGTTTTACGACATGGGAAGTAATAAATTATAAAAATTTGAACTGTTACGGACAGACAGATGCAAATAAAGCATAAAATGCAACAAACAATTTTTTATAATCGTTTGATATGGCGCAGTTATGAAAACGTTAAAAATAATAATTATTCAGCTAAGTTTGGCCTGAAAAAAATACGATGGGAAAACTTGTTGATAACAACATATTCTATTAGGAAGTGTCTTTAAATGTTTCACCATTTGAATGGCATTAAATTAAACAAACTTGGCAAACAAAGTGAAAGCAACATATAAAGAAATATTAAATATAAAAGAAATCACTAGTGATTTCAGTTCAAATGATGTTTTGATTCCTAAATAAAATTAAAACAAAATTGTATTTAACAAAAATCTCATAAATATGTATGTAGTATGTATATTGTGCTATATAATTTAAAACTCACCACACAAACGAAAAACTCACCATACCCACAAAAAACAGACACATACAACTAGAACTCATTTAATAATGGAAACTTTAAATAATTCCTAACAATTTTTTTTTTTTTTTTCCATTTTATTGTTACAGTAATATTTATGTACATTTTTACAATAATTTAATTCTTAACTTTAAGAGATCAACTCATAAACAATTTTTCTTCTTAATCATCTACAGCAGTTTTTATAGACTTATTTCATTTTACATATCATTTTTTCGGTTTGGGAAAAGATATAAAAAAAAACCCATAAGTAGAGCAGTAAAGTTATATGGTAAAAACACAGGATAAAGGTTATCAAACTAATGCATTGATGTGTGGATAGCTAGAGTATCTACAACGGTGTTTAAAGTTTAGAGACAATATATTAAGTTTATCTTTAACTAATTTTATGTTAGACATAGAGTGCAACGTTCGTGTTGAAAAATGTGTTGGCAAATTATAAATCATTTTAAGTAATTTATTCTGACAGATTTGTAGTTTTTTAACATGACAATCGGAGGTGACATACCAAGCAGGCGCCGCATAGAACATTATTGAGTGGAAAATTGTTTTTAATATAAGAAGTTTGTTGTGGATATTTAGTTCAGACTTTCTGTTTATTAACGGATACATTATTTTAATTGTTGTATTAATTTTATGAACTATGTGTTTTATATGCTCATTAAATAATAACTTTTTATCCAGCATTACACCAAGATATTTAACCTTGTCATCCCAGGGGATAGATTCGGTACCAACAATAACATTGGTTTGTGGTAGAAATAAATTTTTTCTTCTTCTTGTAAAGAAAATAGACTGAGTTTTTGAGGGGTTGATCATTATTTTCCATTTTTTAAAGTAGTCAGTGACTATTTTAGTTGATTCTTCCAAGTTGTGTACGATATCTTCCGGTAATATTTCGGAACTAAGTATTGCTGTGTCATCGGCAAAAATTGATGAATTACATCCATGTAAAGCAGGAAAGTCATGCGTAAATAAATTGTATAAAATTGGAGATAGACATGACCCTTGTGGACATCCGGCAGGAATATCATAATTTAGTGAACAAATATTTCCAATATGCACTTTGAATGTTCTGTCTGATAAAAAACTTCGAATTATTTTGACAAGTGCTGGTTCCAGTCCAATTGTATATAGTTTGTGAATTAGGGCATTATGCCAAACACAATCGAAGGCCGCTTTTATGTCCATTAGAACCATTCCTGTAGATTTACTTTCATTTAAGGCAGTTTTGACAATATTTCTTATTCTAACAAGAGGTTGAATTGTGTTATGTTCCGAACGGAACCCAAATTGTTGTGGTGGTAAAATGTTAGTTTCTTCCATAAAACAAACTAGTTTTTCTTTAATAATTTTTTCAAGTATTTTAGACATTGTGGTTAGTAAGCTTATTGGACGATAGCAATTTGGATCGCTGCTGTCTTTTCCAGGTTTGTGAATTGCTATGGTTTTTGACTCTTTCCAAATTAATGGGAAGTAACAAAAATTTAAGCATGAGTTGTAAATACGACATAGAACTTTTAAGCCTTTAGATGGAACTTTCTTCAAACAAAAATTTGAGATGTCATCATTCCCTGCTGCTTTTCTGTTTCTTAAATTTTTAATAATATTCTTAAGAGTATCGATTCTGATCATCATATAACTTAAGTTTTGATCGTCGTCAATCGTACTTAAAGTACTGCTAACTACTCTTTCTGTATCCAAGTCACTTAAATTTGACGAAATGTTATGATTCAAACGGAAATTTTGAGCCAGTATTTCGGCTTTTTCGTTATTGGTTGCATACCACCTATTATTTTGCTTAAGTGTAGGGATACTATTTACTTTCTTCTTAAGAGCTTTAGATATCCTCCAAAACTTTGAAGAACCTTTGGGTAGATTAGTCAGGAAGTTATTCCACTGCTGATTTTTAAATTCCAGAATTTGACTTTTAATGACATTGTTCAAGAAGTTCATTTGAGATTTAAATAGGGGGTTTTTTAATCTTATCCATTTCCTGCGTGCACAGTTTCTTAGTTTAATAATATTCAGAATCGCTTCTGGCAATCTTTTCACGTAAATATTTGGTGTTGAAAATTTTGGTACACCAGCATCTATAGCGTCTTTTATAATATTTGTAAATTGTTCAATCGAGTAGTCAATATCGTTTTCAGAATTAATATCCATTTGCAAAAGCGAATTGACATTATTATTTATATAGTTTGCAAATGTATTCCAGTTTGCATCTTTGAAATTATATTTTTCAGGAATTTGGCGATTACATGAAAATTTGATAGAAATGTGTACTGGCATGTGATCAGAATTCAAACTGTGGAAAGTTTGTGCTGCAGATACTTTTTCAGGAATATTTGTTAAGAAAAAATCAAGAACTGATCCCTGAGATGTACTACTTGTAGGGACTAAAGTTGGATCAGGGGGGAACAGCATGCTAAAAGTATTGGTTGTTATTAATTCGTGGACTATTGATCCCCAACAGTTTAGTCTTAAACAACCCCAGCTGTGATGACGGCTATTAAAATCCCCACCGATTATAAAATTTCCGTTTATTCTTGCAAACATTTTTAAATCAGTTTTAAATAAATTTTTCTTCAAATCGTTAGGGCCTGCGGTCCCTCCGGGAAAATAACAGCTGTAGATATTAATGGATATATTATCAAAAGTATATAATTTGATACCAATATTTTCTATTAGTTTTGTTTGCAAAGTGTAAATTGGATCATGCTTTAAGTTTTTTCGAATTACAATTGCAACACCACCACCCCTTTTTGGGTTGGATCTATCCTCTCGGTAACAGAAATAATTTGGATGTTACATAATTATTTTATCATTTAGCCATGTTTCACAAACTAATGCAATATCTATGTTTTCTCTAATTAGATAATCAAAAAACTCGTTATATTTATTACGAATACCTCTAGCGTTCCAAGTAATTATTTTTATATTGTTATCCATTTTTACGACAAGAATTTAAATGCTAAAGAAGTTATAACATCAAACTGCTCTAACTTATTTTTACAATTTTTTAAATTATTTATCAGTTCAAAGGTTAAAGATTTTAGTTGTTCTATAGAAAACAAATCATTATTATTACTATTACCAGAAGATACAACATTTGCCCAGCTTCTGTTTACATAATTTTGTTGCGCAATATTAACATTTTGTTGAGCATTACCATTTGGCATTCCAGTATGGGAAATCTGTTGATTATTTCTGCTTTGTCGATTTGCAAAACGCTGCTTCAATCCAATATAAGCTGATCTGCTTGGACAGGTATTATCAGTCGACTTATGATCCCCGTGACAGTTTGCGCATTTTACTATATCGGTCTTGCACTCCACTGTTTTGTGGGGGCCAGCACAATTAGAGCAAAAGGTAGTTATGTTGCAATTATCCGAACCATGACCAAACATTTGGCAGTTGTAACATTGTGTAATCTTATGTGGTTTCCTAGCTTGATAGCTCCATTTAACCCTGACATAATTTATACTTTTGTACTTCTCACGCAATTCTCTAAGCGTTATAACACCTTTTTTAAAGTAGACAATGTACAATGTTATTTCCTTATTATTTTCTGGTTTTCTATAAACTAGCTTAACATCAGTACACTGCAACCCTAAGTTCAATAGAATGGATTTTAGTTGGATTGGGTCGGTTTTGTCCAACCCAGATAGAACAACCTTGAATGGCCTATTATTTTTGGGAGTATAAGAAAAATACTCCACTTTGTTGTTTTTGAGATATTCAACTGCACAATTATAATCATATTGAAGCTCACAGAAGAGTTTGTGGCCTATAGTAATTTTTCTGATTGAGTAACTCGAAATCGACAGCCTCTTACACATTTGATGTATTTTTTCCATATCATATTTAACTAAAGTGATAGGTGGTACATTTCCTCTAGTTTCTTTTGTGGGTAAATCATCCACACTTCCATTGTCTCCTTTATCATCCATTAAAGTTTGTAGTGGATAGAAATAATTGTTGTTTAGAGATGTTTTAGCATTTTTGGCAGTGGAAACAACTCTATCAATCCCTCTTTTTCTCTTACTCGAACTCATGTTCGAATAAGAGAGCGTTTCAACAATGTGCTCACTTGTTTACAGAATCTCTCCAATTGGTGATAAAACAAAATCAGCACCACAACAACTAGATGGCATTTAATTTTGTTATTGTTAAATTGTAACAAAAATTTAACTGTATAATGAAATGATTTTAAATATAGAATTAGTGCGCGATTTAAAGGAGTTTACAGGTGTGCTGTTCAACTCGAACAAATTCCTAACAATAATTAAACATTTTTTACACAATTTGCAAAATTCAGTTTCGACAAACAGGAAAACAGCAGAACGAAACAGCGACTCACAATAAATTCTGAAAATAGAACCCGAAATCTTAGCACTAATTTGCTAATTGCAGCATATATTGCTGAAAACAGAAAAAATTAAGGCGGACTACAAAATTAAAAACTCACCACACTAATGACAAAATTCACCACACCAACAATAACCAATCAATTTAAAAGGAATGCCTTCTCACATGAAAATTTCTATTAAAAACGAACATGTGATTGTTAATAATTATAAAATAAAAATCGAAACCAAGTTTGACAGCAACAAAAACTTTTACAAAGTTTCAAAACAAAAATATCCAGAATGCCAACACGCTATTTTCCTTCTTGAGCAGCATCCTGGCCGTATTATCTGCCAAGTTTTAGGAAAACAAATTTATGTCATTAAAACAAAATTACTAAAATCTACATCAAGATATACCAAAATAAAAATAATTAAAAATGCCTCCTTGTGGAAGAATTTAAAGTAAAATTTACGATTTTGGTAACATTTATCTTTGAAAATCTTACGAAAATAAAGATAACAATGACATTTTCCAAACAACTGGCGGCCCATCAAGTAGACAGACAGTTTGTATATAAATTTCAAAAATAACCCTTTCAAAATGAAACAAATGAAACAACAATGTCATCTTATAATAACGATCTAAAAAATAACACAATTTTTAATTAAATTGATTTGATAAGGGACAAACCCAACACACATCAAACACGTGAACAGCCTGCAAGCGACTCGTAAACAACAAGTTTTTTTTATCGTCAAGCGAACTCTGGTCCGTCCTGCCAGCCGGCACAACACTAAAATCTTTCTTAAGGCAAATAATAAAAAAAAAAAACCAAACAGCTGAAACAAATCAATAAAGTTTTTGGTTTATATTTTTTATACAATACATGTATGTACATACATATTTTTATTGGAAATGTGTTATTTGCTTAAAACTTGAAATCATAACTTTCAAGTGGAATCCCCTGTTTTTCTGACGGCGCACGTTTTGTTTGCTTTCTCTATTTTGGTAAGAGAAAATAAAAAGCAACATAAAAGGAGCACTGGAATCTAATTAAAAACCTGTTTACTTTTTATAACAACTGGGAATGAAAAAAGAAATCTTTTAACTGATCTATACAATTACTTTATAAAAAAACTTATCTGTTATATCAAAATCAAGAAAATGTTAAATTAAAAGTACATTTAGTAAATGTCTAAAACATGGTAAAAAAAAAACATCAATCTTTAATGTTTAATGAATTACACCACACCACATAACTAAATTCCACCACAATATTAATAACAACAATGACTAAGAAAACCGAAATAAAAGGGTATACAAATTTAATTTAAAGTTAAAAAATTTAATACATACATAAAAAATTTTCACCATAAAGTCAACACGAATCTTTATCACACAATAATTTAATTACAAATGAAAATTTCGGAGAAAAAAGTCGAAATAAAAACTCTACAATAAAAAACGTGGAACAATAAATAATTTACATTTATCTTTTCATTTCCACAAACACCAACTTAATTAAAAATCCAAAATTATATCAAAAATGTTCAATTTAGCCGCTGAAATAAAAACTCACCACAAACCAGACTTCGCGCCAGCACAAACAAGTACGGAAAACGAAACGGACAAATAAGAAATCAAAACACTAAAACTTAAATTATTTAATAAACAAACAAATTCACCACAAGGTGTTAAAGGTACCACTTAAGAAAATAAACACAGTAAAAGTTATATAGTATTAAAATCGATGCATATTATATATATTAATGTTCCAAATAAAACAAATGCCGTCTTCAGGGTCTGACTAAGAACAAAAACATTTTTCTCTATTCACATGATACTAAAATTAACTTAAACTTAATGCTTCTTCTTATTCTAATTACTCTTATTTCTAAATAACTCTTAACTCTCTTATTATTAAAAATAACAATGAAACTTAATCCTACTTTCTTTAATTATAAAAAAATTTAAAAAGACCTACATGACTATATAAAAATCTCTAAAAAGCTCAGCACATGCCAGAATTTAATACAAAAAAAAAAGCAAAAGAAATAATCACCTATGAAAAATGTAAATTATTAAATATTGGAAAATTCACCACCAGCTGGCAAAGTTACCACTAACCACAAGCAAAATAAAACAACTTAGAAATTGTACAGGGTGTTTTTTTTAGAGGTATATAACTTCGAATTGAAATAAAACACAAGAAAATCGTTTTAATGTCCATCAATTTGGCTTTATTGGAAGGATAATTTTATGCCATTAATGTTTAAATATGATTTCGGGCATGTGGCCGCCGCGGCTGGCTCGAATAAAGCCAATTCTACAGGTCCAATTTTTGATGGACAAAAGTTGATGGACAAAGCTCCAATTGCTGTGCACGGTGGCGAATCGATTCATTCGGGTCCTCTTCAACACTTTGCTCTACAGCGGCAATTGTTTCTTCGGTGCGCACTGTTCGACGTCTCTGCGGATGCGTATTATCACATAGAGTAAACGTAGTGCGAAAACGATCCATGGTTAACCGAATTAATTGCTCTGATGGACGATTATGTCGACTTGCGGTAAACTTGCTTGCGGTAAACTTCGCGAACTGAACCATTATTTTCGAAATAAATTTGCACGATTTGCAAGCGTTGTTCTTTTGTCAACCTGTTCATGATGAAATGGCAAACCAAACTAAATATTAATCACTTGACAGCTGACAAAATGGCCGCCAGTTAAAAAAGTGATGCCAACTTAAAGTTCTATACCTCAATAAAAAATACCCTATACTTATATAACAACTTAAAGTTGAGTAAAAGCCTCTGTTTTCCAAAAACGAATATGTTTTGCATTTAAATATTACAAAATTCACCACCAGCTGGCAAAGTTACCATTTCACTGCCTTTTTAACTTACGTTGATGCAACGACGTCTTAGGTTGGCATAAAGTCTTTAGTTTTTAACGAAAATCTAAATCAAAACAAAGAAAAAATTATCTGACAGGTGTCAAAGTACTCAGCGTACGTTAAAAGTTGCCCAACTTTGAGGCGTTGCGTTGAATGTGACAAGGCTCATAACAAAACCTGTATTTTAACTAAGTTGTCATTTGAAAAATTCGAACGATAAAGCAATCTATGTGCCCGGCCTTAATGAAAAATATTTTTAAAGAATATCAATTAAGTATAAATATAAAAAATTGAAAAGTTAAGAAAAAAAAATATCATGATTTTTCTCTCCATTTAAAAAACGTGAAACTCACCACAAGCTGGTAAAATTCAAATTAAAAATGAATACTCTTTCAAAACATACTTTGAAATTTGTATTGCTAGACACTGTTCAGCACCGTAATTATGGAATCAATTGAATTTTTCATACCCATAAAGAAAACAAAAACATTTAATATTACAAATATTTTTTTCAATTAAGCCGGACAATTAAAAATTTAATTATGCAATGTATGTTATTAGATTTCGCGCCACCATCATTAAAGATATATGTATGTTCCACACATAATTGCTTCACCTTTCAGTTTTGTGACAGAAATGTAAACAAATACTTGTAAAAATATTTATTTAACACTTATGTATGTTTTTTAAAAGGTCTAAATCAATATTGAGCTGATAACTAAAGTGAAATAAGATTAAAAGAACAAATATTTAATTAAATTGTTCATAAATACGAGCATGCAGCAATAAAATACTGTTACAAGGAAAAATTTAGCGTAAATATTAAATGGAAAAACATTTCATTTTAACAAACAAATTTATACACTACGGAAAAAATTAAAAGAGCAACATTTGTTGTGCTAATATTATAATATTGACCGCCGTTTAATAAATAAGATAATGTGACCTTAGCCAATTTTAGGACAGTGTAAGTGTTGTTGGCCAGAAAAAGTCATTGTCAAAATTAATGCTTTGCTGCAAACACGATTTTCGAGCCAAAAACTTAAAAACCAACGTAACTTTCGACATTTCGAACTTTATTTATTAAAAACAAAATCTTATTTCTTATAGATTTTCAAAATAACTCCTTTTTTTGAGAAATACTCTTTTCACGAATGATTTGAATAAACGACAACTCCAGCAGCATCAGTTTTTTTCAAGACTTAAGATCTCTGGCACATGAAATAAAAATAATAATGAAGGTAAAAGACGCGACTTTAAGTCGCCAGAGTTGTTAGTGGCAGCAACAGCAACAGCAGCAGCGGCAGCAACAAACCGCTTCAGAACACGAGCAGAGCTTGGAAGGAAAGTGAAGCATGAATTTGCAGTAAAAAGTTCGAAATGACGACTGCAACAATAATGACGAAGAAACAAAAATACCAAAATAAAAGGGGGGAAAAAAGAGTAAATGAAAAATCAGCCTTAAGGAACAAATGCATAAGGAAGCTTAAAAATAACCATAAAACACAAACAACAAAGAGATCATAATATTTGATGTTTGAAAGGAGCTGGAATGGAAGCAAAACACAAAAACCAAATGCAGAACCAAGTCAGTCCAAGTCAAAATACTGAAGTTGAAGATAAAAATGAATGGACGGACGGACAGTGGTGTTATGTGCCAGCCATCATTAGCATGACGAGAACTTACATACACCTGAGCCTGCAGGGCCGGCTATAAAAATCAATTCGACAAATACCAAATACGATATTGAGTGACCAAAAACCCTGCAACTTATCTTGGCTAAATGGGGCAGGGACATGCAACGCCAGTAAAAATAACGTCGAATACTACTGAAAATAATAGACGTTTGTAAAAAATTTTAAAACTACAATAAATAAAAATAAAAATTTAGGCGTTCATACGTCAGGTGAAGGACCAAAACTCTACGAACGTTTGTGGCCAATGGCCTGCAATGCCACCAGTTTTTTTCTAAGCAAAAGACTATAAAACGAAACGTCCAAAAATTTAAATATCACCATAGTTACAACCACTTCGCAGATTAAACATTAAGGATAATGGAATTATGGCTTTTCCAAGCTCAGCCCTTCTGTAGGCAACCATCGGCTTTGTTCCCACTGTAAAATAATTTTTCTAACAAAATTGACACGTACGCCGGCTTAATCATGTCTATGTTTAAGCTTTAAACTTAAAAGTTCAAATATAATATTGTTAAACCTATTAATCATTAAAAGTCTAATACATTTAAAAAAGGATTATGACCACAAGCTCCAATAATAAAACAACAAATGTAGGATTTTTTCCATCTAGAGGATCTATAAGTAAAAGAGTAAAAAGCAAACTGTGTTAAGTAGGAAACTAGCCCAGCTTTAACCACAAAGAGGATTTTAGAAAAACACAAATAAAATATAAAAATGAAAATGAAAATCCAATAATAATAATTCCAAGTGCAGCTAAAGCCGGCCACAAGACAGAGACCGCCACACCAGTCTGCTAGAACTCAGTACTTAAGATTTGAATGGTGGTTTCGTTTTGTTTTTCCTCTTCTTTTTAAAAGATTTTGGTTAAAAGTCGGGTTATTTTCTAAAACGATTGGTTCTACGTGATTGCGTGTCAAATTGGTTACGTGTTTGAAGCTTAATTTTTTAAGTTTTATTTTATTTTTTATTTATTTTTTTTTTTGGAGGAGAGTAAAAATATTCGTGCCTTAAACGAATAGTTAACCTTTTAAAGAGAGTTAACAGAGTAACTTGGAAATAATGAAACAAATAACAACGCCCTATTTTTAAAATACTCGTATTATATAAATTAGAGATTTTGTTAATTGCAAAATATTTTAATTCAAATTATATAAAACAATACAAATCTATGCAAAATAAGAGCAAAATTGGATTAATTTTATCCAATTAGGAAATTTCCCTTTTTGGTATATTTTTGTTGTTTGTGTAAATTTTCGAGTATGGAAACTCTTAAACTTCTAAGCCAGACAACCCGATGTGCTTTGCTGCCCACATGGGTGCACAAATGATGATGTAATTTGATAATCAATATTGTGGAGGGCAATTTGCGACCCCACCGTGTTGAAAAAAAATTACCAAACTTTTTCCACATGTAAAAAGAATTTTGAAAATTGGTCCACAAATGGCGAATGCTCGTTTATACTATAAAAATTCATTACACACCCCCAATTAAATGTGGTGAAAATTTCACGAAGATGGGTCTAGAGCTGTGGTCTCCTATAAGGTGCAAACAAACTAGAACACATTCGGTTTTATATATATATATAAAGTATAGACTAATAATACAATACATTAGGCCATGGCTACTGGGCCTCCGGCACCACATTTACTATTTTAGTTCAAATAGTGCGCGGAAAATGAAAAAAAAAACATGTCTACGAATATTTTAGGTTAAAAAATTTCCCCTGCTGGGAAATGTTATTCTTTAGCCTCTTATCCTTTTTGAGATTTTACAAAAATTGTCCGCCCAAAATTTTAGAAATGCACAAGCATTTCTGTATTTTTTTTTTTTTTATTAAATCAAAATTTCAATCAAAATACATTCTTTTGAAAATTTCCCTTTTTGGGAAATTTTTTTTTTTTTTAACGAGCACGTGTCTAAACAAATTCCCATGAAAGCAATTTGCTCGGACTAACATTTTACGACAAGTACTGCAAGTGCTGTGTGTGGTATTTATTATTGTTCGCACTGTAAAACTTCTTGTTTAAGGCCACAAATTGTTGCTTCCATTCATTAAAAATAATAAAAAGCAGCGTGAAAAACAAAAATCGAAAAAGGCTAAAAATAAAAATTATTCAAAAAAACTAAGAATAAAAATTATTGGGCTGTTTTCGTTACGTTTATTTAAAAAGTTTACGCGCATGCGCAGCAAATCGCTTGATTGGTTTTATTGTTATGAAAACTTCTTTGTCGAGAGTGATTTCAAGCGTTTCTTTGCAAAAGTACAAAAGAAAAGATATTTTTGTTCCTGGTCTCTAAAAAAGAAGAACATTGAACATGTCAAACACAAAAATCAATCGTTTGGGATGTTAAAGCGTTACATTGAAATGCTTGGGGTTTAAAAGTTTTGACAGGAAATAAGCTTTATTAATGAAGTATTAATTTAAAATGAAGACGCGAATATATATAATTTTATAAATAAATTTTTTTTTTTATTAAGATTAACATCGAAAATGTTTTCTTGATTTCAGAAAGGAAAAGAATTCGAACTAAAAGCTCATTTATAAGCAACATGATGAATTATATATTGTATTTATAATTTTGTTTAATTAAAGCACTGGCAACACTTGCAGGTCTCATGCCAATTACACCGATTTTCATTTCATCACTTTCTAAAGTTGGAACTTTTCTTTTGATGCTGATCAAAAGGTCGGAAAAAAACTCTTTCTTTGATTAAGTTCTCCGATTGAAACCCTTTAATACTTGCAGTGAAATGTGCCAAAACTTCTGGAATATTTTTGAAATTGTATGTGGAGAGAAGTTGAATTTTCTTGGTATAAAAATGTTCAGATTTAAATTTGCACCCCCCACCCCACTCCAAAATCTCTGACAACTCACTTCTTATCTGCTGTGCGCTGTGCTGTGCCCATTTGGATGCATCAAGTGTTTGATGAACAAAAATCCTTTGGATTCTTTTAATTCCTATTGCCAAGAAAAGTTCTCATGAAATTGCATATTTCTTTACTGCAGATTTCTGAGGAAAAATTTTTTAATTGCATTAAACAAAACAGGAAAAACTGAATTTTTATATCTTACACATAAACAGAAGCTGCTCTCAAATGGAAATAATCCTCGGAAAACAGTTAAAAAATAATTGCGTTGGCAAAACATTTTAAACTGTCTGCTGGGGAAGGAGACAAAAGAAGACCTATAAACGACGATGCCTGGCACGACAGAAACCGATAGCATTTTAATTAAAAACATACAATTTTTAACACGGATTGAGTGACTTTTAAAAGAGTGACTAAATTGCTGGCTGGCTGGCTGCTGGCTGGGCTGGGCTGGGCTGGGCTTTTCGACTGACTCTGTGCGAGTCAATTTAATTAAGAAGGTCGGTCGAATTAGCTTACATACAGTCGCACGCAAACGAAACGTCTGTAACCGAAATGGATGTGGATGTGGAACTGTTGTCAAAGAATAAGGCCAGCTTTCATTTTGGTTTGGCATGAACGATGAATGCTCGTCCCCAAGAATATCCCCAAAAACATAAAAAACTTATTGCAGAGCAAGAATTAGCAACGTATACTACGGGCCATCTTCATTCAGGCGTAAGTAATAAAAGGACAGTGTGTGCAGACAGACAGACAGACAGACAGACAGACTTGCCAACTTTTAGGCAGACAGGTTGGGCTATAAAACGCTTGTTGCTGCCTGAAAGCAAAAACCTGTACGTTTCTTTACAGCCTTACAACCTGCACAAAGGGTCTGTCTGTCCGTTTCAAAAAGCAAAACTGAACATTACCGCGAGGCGTCAAAGTGGCGACACACGTCGTCCGTATGTATGCATGTGCCTGCAGAAGCCACAGCAGACAACTGCTTAGAAATTCATTAAGTAGAACTTGTGTGTGCTGGCTGCGGTGTAACAGCAACTTGTTGTTGGTATTAAATAAAAAGCGTTTTTTTCTTTTGTGAAAATTTTCAAGAATGAAAATTTTTCTTTTACACTTGACATCAATAACAAAGAAACACTGACCCGCGCTTAGAAAAGTATTCGAACAGACGTTAAATTCACGATCGCTTCCTGAATTTTTATAATGCTCTAATCCTTTACGTAGTTTAATTAAATAAAGGCTATAAGAGAGGCGGACGTAGTCGTTCAGCCTGTTAAAAGAAAATTCGCCACAAATGTGGGAAAATTTGTCATATTGTCGAATTACATTACAATTACGAATTCTGCTAAATCAAATGTGCAAAGGAGAACATTTTTTTAGTCAGACAAAGTTCCGCGCGCTTCATTCACTTTAAGTTCTCCAAAATCTCATCCTGTGGAGAAGACTATTTATTGGCAGTGTGTCTACTGGCCGCAAACAATATCGCTGTTTATAAGAGCGGAGAAGAGTGGATTCCCTAACAAGAAGACGAACTTTCACAGGCCACAACTCGGTAAATTTTGTGTCACGACTCAAGCCTGCATCCGAAAAAATCAGCACATCTAAGAGCTGAAGATCAATGATCATAGACAACATAATGTATTGCGTGGAGCAGTCAACAACAAACGGTGGAATTTGGTAGGACAATATAAACCACATGGGGTCGGTCGAATAGCATTCCATGCATCGCAAAAAAATCAATGTTGGATCGATGCGCACATACATATTTCCTTGAGAACGACGTTGGCCCGACAAAAGGTCGATGATTATAAATTCTCGATCGCGCCATGGCCTTGGGGGGAAAGAGCATTTTACGTAGGAATTGTGGGGTTGACAACCAAGATTGTAGCATATTTTTTGTCCAAGTTAAATGATAAGCTTGACTTTTTTTTTTGAATTTTTTCTGCTCTGTCACAATCCTCCGTTGCTGAGACTTTGTAATCGATACAAGCGTGCATTGACTTTTTCGTATCACTGCATTCGTTCGAAGACTTTAATGTGTCTTAAAGAAATTTAATTTGAGATGAAATTAAACAAGTGTCTCTTCAAAAAATAAAAAGCAGTGGCACAGGATAAAAATGCTCAGATTTCAGTTCAGCTTTTTTCCCCCTCTGGCAACAGCTTCTGGAAACAAACTGTTTTTCAATCGACAATTTGTGGTGCGAAATGTTCGTGTCAGTTTCTCAGGTGGCGCTTAAATGTATAGAAAACATGCTGGCAATATTGTTGCAGACACCAAGTACTTTGCAGTTAAACGGGGAAAAAAAATTACAACAGCAACACTTGGCAAACACAAAAATGCTACCAAATCTAGAAACAAGATTAAATTGTTTAGTTTCCTGCATTTCCTTCCATTCCAAGTTCTTTTCTTCTTCTTTGACTAGGAAAAGTCGTCTTCTTGTTTAAAATTTGTTATTTCTTTTTTTAGTTTGTTTTAATTTAATTAGTTAGATAATGTCTAAAAAGCATTTTAAATGATTTAATGGCATTACTTATACATAATTCTTTCATGATTACGGCCAGTTTTGTTCTTTTTTCGCCAGTCATTCAGTCATTCATTGCCAACATATTTTTAGATAAATATTTCATTTTAAATTCTGTTGCAATCATTTTTTTTTCCTCTTGTTTTTGATTTGAAATTGTTTTGCTTCCACTGCGTCGTTGCAGGTAAATTGTTTAGATGGATGGAAAATTGTAATTGTTATGGACTATTATTGAGTTATTTGCAGTGTTTTAAAACATTAAATGAGCGTAACTTTTCTTCACAGATGCTTTTGGTTTGAATTAAGAGTTAGAATTTATTTCAAATTAAAGTTTACAATTAAGAATTTTAATAATTTGTTCTGTTACTCATTAGAACTCCTTAAAGGTAAAGAGTGTAAATTACTACATACAATTTAAAATTTTGCTGCAACATTTTTAAAAAGTAACTTCAAATCATTTGAAATAAAAATTTTCTGCAAAGGGAATTTTCAAGTTTTAAAAAAGATTGTTAATACGAACTTTTTTCTTATGCTTTTCTCAGCACTTTGAAATATTTATCAAAACACTTCAACAGCTGATTGAATACAAAAATTTCCCTTAAGAGGAAATTTTTTATTTTCAAAAAACTTTCGGAATAATATTTTAAGTATAATAATTTCTAAAACGCTCTTAAAATTTATCATGTTGAAATTTCCCCTTTTGGGAAATTTTTATTCATTACAAATTTTTTATTGAAAAAAATTAAATTACTTTTTTTAGTAAGAATTATATCTTATATATTCTTTTAGAAACTAAAATACCATTCAAAACGAAAATTTCCCAACACTTCAACAGCTGATTGAATACAAAAATTTCCCTTAAGAGGAAATTTTTTATTTTCAAAAAACTTTCGTAATAGTATTTTAAGTATAATAATTTCTAAAACGCTCTTAAAATTTATCATGTTGAAATTTCCTCTTTTGGGAAATTTTTATTCATTACAAATTTTTTATTAAAAAAAATTAAATTACTTTTATTTAGTAAGAATTATATCTTATATATTCTTTTAGAAACTAAAATACCCTTCAAAACGAAAATTTCCCTCAAAGGGAAATTTTTATAACAGACAAGTTTTTATAAAAATATAAAAAAACTGGTTTATTTTAAATTTTTATTGAATTTTTTATCAAAAAATTTTAAATTAAAAGCATGTTTTGTAGTTATTTATCAATTAAAATTTATTTATAACATTTGCCTTTTTGGGAAGTTTTTTACTATGCCGTGGCCTAATATTCCCGCATTTATGCAATACTGCAATGTATGTATATTATTACTAATATTTTAAAATATTTCAAGTTCAAACATACATAAATCATTGTAATTCCATTTTCCATCCCTGTGATCTAAATATCCTCTTAACTTTGATTCCTGAGAAATATTTACGCAAAAACAACTGTCGTCAGAAACAAAAACTCTGTTGAACAAATAATTTGTTGTTCCTTGAGAGAAAACTATAAAAAAAATCGATAAGATTAATGGCAAAAATGTTAACAAAAGTTTTTGGAAAAAATAAAGTTTTTTCCAACGAGTCCTTGTTTATTGCCCGCTTACGACAATGCCAGCTTTTTTTATACATTTTATGTGAGACAATAGCAATGGCAAAACCGCCTAAAATTATATTCACACCATGTTCAACATCAACAATGAAAAAAAAAAACATTGATGCAGGAATACAAATTCCTACATATAAATTCAAGAATTCAAAATTAAATCGTTTTCACTTGACGATAATGAGGCTTGAGGAAAGCGTATTTCAAAAATTAAGTTCTTCTTATTTCTTGAAGATTTCTTATTAAAAAAGATTTAAATTATTTGATTATTTCAACACTTTTCTTCACACCTCGAGCAAAACAAGCCGGGTTCGAAGAAGCGAACAAAAAGAGATTAAAAAAACACAATGGGCCGCAACGGCACAAAAGAATAAAAGAGTAAAGCCGCTGCAAATAAAACAGAAATTAAAGCCTTCACAGACCGAACCCGTCCAAAAGTTTTAAGGTGTTGGAATACCTGCTGAGTCTACACACACACTGTTTCTCTGCCTGGTTGCTTTTCTTTTCTCATCGGAATCAATGATAATCTGATTTGCTCTTTTTTTTGGAGTAATTTTTTTCTTTACCTCTGAAAGATGCTTGAAAAGCAGTCGAAGGAAGCAGAAGAAGAAGGAAGAAAAGAACTAATAACCAGTGGCACTGAACGCTGCAATTTTTATGTAATTTTGATTATAGTCTCTCATGCCTGACCCTGTCTGTTAAATAATCTTGACGGCCATTAAATAGAAATGAAATTTTAATAATCACCATCATTTATTTTAACGCCGAGGAGAACGGCAAAATACATTTCCAAACCGACTGCAGCTAAAAGAAAAACATTTGGAAGTTAAAACACGATGGCATCGCGCTTTAAGACCAAAAATAAACGTTTATTCTGGCGCATGACGTATTCACCAATTTTGAATATGTGCTTTTAAAAGCGAAAACTCTCTTTTATTAACTGCCGGGATCAATGAAATAGATAGAAATGTTGCCAGACTAGATGTTGTGATGCTTTTTGAACAAAATTTAATTTAAATATAAATATAATTTTATTAAAACTTGTCCTTCACCGATCAAAAATTTCCCTATACGGAAAATTTCTAACTACAAGTTTGAAACATTATGTTTAATGAAACGTTTGATTTTTGATTTCTACATAAAAGTTGAAACAAATGATTTAATTTTATTTAAAAAAATACCTGTGATTAAAAATTTACCATCAAGGGAGATTTTTCCTTCTAAAAATTTGTATAACTTAAAATTTTAAACATTATTATTAATGAAATATTTGTTTGACTTCTACAAAAGAAATGAAAAGAAAAAAAATTTTATTAAAACACATCTTTGAAAAATTTACCATTAAGGGAAAGTTTTTCTTTTTAAGGATTTTTATAATTTTTAGTTTATAAAAAACTAAAAATAAATAAGATTTTATTGTAGTAAAAAACACGTCTGATTAAATACTTCTCATCCAGGGAATCTTTCTTTTAAAATACTTTTAGTTAACTGAAGACACAATTTATATGCAAAAATTTGTAAAATTACAAAACCTTAAAAGAAATTTTTAATATAAAACTCAAATTTTAACAGAATTTTTTTCTATCGCTTCTCTGTATAAGTTTCCGCTTTCGTGCACAGCTGCTGTCCACACCAGTTGCAAATTAAGACATTCTTAATCAATAGCTGGCCCAAAATTAAACACATTCTAATTACAACGACAACATACAATATAAAGCCTTTTATGCAAAAACCACAAAAAAATTGTATTTTTTTATTTAATTGTTCAATACTACGTGTTGCCAGAAAAACCGCACATAAAATAAAAAACATCAACAAAGTTGCCACTAACAATGCCAAAAAGGCAATAAAAAAAATTTACAACAAAAGACATTTTGCCGCCAACACAATTCATACACGAAAATGTGACTTTTGCTACATAAAAATTGTGAATTTATTTGTTGTTTCTTTTAATGAACGAAATAATAAACTGCAATAAAATCTTGTTAAAAAAAAAAAACTTGCACAACATTAAATATATGAAAATAATAATGAATTTTGAGGTTAAATGAGGTTGGGTTGAGCAACTTCGCCCATACAAGTACAAACCACATCACAGTCGTTGTACTGTACTGTAAAAGGGTACAACGACAAGGAGAATTTATTTTATTTACCTACTTATTATGTTTTTTTTTTTTACTTATTTTAGCCATTTATAATCAAGCTGTAGAAAACATAAAAAAAAACTTATTTAAGCCATTTATAATGAAACTGTAGAAAACATAAATTTTGTTTTAATCCAAAGAAGTGTCACTTTTTATCGCACCAAAATTTAGTAATTTGTAACACTTCTTAAGTTTCTACAAACTAGTTTGATTCAAGATGTTTGCGATTCAAATTTATTCACCACACTCAAATCTCTATATCCACCACACTGTGTATAGGCTTAAAATCAGAAAAACTAAAGGCCAGTCGAAACCTTTTTGGCTGTTTGTTTTGCCTATAGAAAATATGTATGTGGAGAGATTTTCTCTAAATTTTATTTTCAATAATAAAGTTATCAAACATTTTCAGAAATTTCAGGAGGCCGGAGCGACCAACACTGTTTTCAGAAGCCGACAAGCTGCTTACTCTCACCAGGGTTCGGTTCTTCTGTATGAACTGTTTTTCTCAATTAGAAGGTCAATGAACAGCAAAAAAGAAAATAAAACTGATCCAGTTTCAACGAATACAAATAACTAAATTGCCAGCTTTGATTTCTCATGGCCAAATTATTTATTATTTTTGTGTGTTAAGTACAAAATGTTTAATTTCAATATGAAATCATGTTAAGTTGAAATGAAATCGAGCAAATCGCAGCTAAAGATTTTGTTTTACTGCCGTCTCATTTGAAGTTGATTTGAGTTCGTGCTGAAGCTCAATGTTTGAGAAATTTTGTCATAAATTAAAATTTTATATTAATCAATACGGCACAAAGCAAATAGTTTTCCAAAAATCTTATATCAATATGCATGGGGTTTTTTTGTCAAAAAGATTTTTAACATAAAGGCTTTTTTTTCCAAAAATAAAAACACCCTAAATAAAATTTTCAGCTGATTTAATTCTGCTGAACTTTTCTTTTTTCTTTACTGCGGACATTTAATACTTTGTTGACCTCTGTCCAGAGGCAAAAAAAAAAAAAGAACAACGAAGGAAGACACACAACAACCAGTGTCAATACAAAAGACTATCGGTTTCATCATTGACTCGTGTGCTTAAATGACATTAAAAAAAATTATTCCTTTTCCAACAACCACTATTCCTGCCTGGTGTTCGGTACCATCATCTTATCTGAGGCTCAAACATGTATGATATCAAACATTTTGCCACTGAGTTGGTTTCAGTCGTGGCCTCAACTGAATGTTGGGTTTTTAACCTGAAATCAAATGACGTGAAATAAAGAAAACCTTTTTTGTTTTCGTTGCTTCGCCAGATTCCGGCTCATTTCGTTATCTTTGAATGGTTGGCAATAAAATATGTAATAAAATCGACTTTTATATTCACGATTTTCATAAATTTCATATTTTTATCACAAATATAATTTTAAGTTGACAGTAAGTGATTTTTATGACGGAGGATAAAAACTGAAATTTTATATAAATTTTTTATTTTTTACTTTTCAGTCATTAAAAATTATATTTCCTTGAATTTGAATTATTTGTTGGGTTTATTGAACAATTTTTTCTTTAAGCGAGGGAAGATGTTGAAATGGGGAAAATAATTAAACGATACCATCAAATCATTCATATAGAAGGTTCATCGTATTGTTCGCTGGTTGGCACGTACCGTCATCCTGCTAGAACTAATTGCAAATTTAACATCGTGTAAGCCTGAAATTTATCAAATCCATGTCATAATTTTACCATCTCTTCCCCCCGTTGCTCAGGTTTTGCTGGGGCGTACAGCAAACGGCGGCATTTTGTATTTCGCGGTATAGAGGGTTGGGGGCATCTCGGTTGACACGACCACCAAAACTCTAGGAAGTTCATGTTGAACAGGTTCTTCTGAATGTGAACCAAATGTCCTAGAGGTGCTGTCTTGTCTTGCAACAGATTCCTGTTCTTCGCAAGGACTAGATAGTGTGGAATGTACACGCGAGTTTTCTATAAAGCCTGGGATTCCTAGAGGTTTTCGGGCTACCAACACAAAACTTTAAAACATACGCAAATTTGTCCTTTTGCCACAAATTCAATAGATAAGAACAAACCCATTTTGGAATTTTACAAAATTTCAAAATGTTTAACCCCAACAACAATTCCAATCTCACGTTCAAACGTACATAAATTTTGTTCTTTTTCTTTGGTTTTTTTTTTTGTTTCATTAAAAACTTTTTCTTAAGAAGAAAAAAAAACAGAAAAAGTTATTTATGATTTAACCATAATTTTAAAGAATTTATTTCTCAAGTTTACCTGTTTACCACAATAATAACGAAACGCAAAATGTTTGCCACATGTTTTTTTTTCTGTGTCACACTCAATTAATGTGCGCGCAAAGCAAAGCTTTTGAAGAGATGATGCGCGACGGAACGTAGGCAGCTCCTCAAGAACAACAAAAACACACATACGAACGAGTACGTTGCCGCAAAAAAGGTGCAATGTGGGCAGCTTGCACACTTAAAATACAGCAACAACAACAACAAGAACATATAATATTAAACAAAAAAGCCAACCTCGAAAAGGTTTCTGCAGGAGAATTTATGGCTTTGAACCGCACGTTTGCCTGTATCTGTACAAATGCATGTGCGTTATTTCTTTTTAACTGTCACAATGTAAAAGAATGGATTCTATATTAAATGAGTTCAATATTTATTTTCATTTATTTATTTCTTCAAAATGAATGCTGAAGTGAAAATATGTATGTATATTCTCATCCAACGAAAAAAAAAACTTTAAACCCATGTGGAACAATAACAAAAACCGTTTTGAAGCAAATCTCTTTTGAGAACCGTATTCAAGCAAAGATGTCACTGCATCAGCGTATTATTTAATTGAAAGTATTTGAAAAAAAATATTCTTGGGTTCAGGAATTCTTCCAAAGATTTTCTTTAAATAATTATAATGTAATTTTTCTGAAAAAAATTGTTTGGTTGCTACAGTAAAGAGTTTTTGTTGAATACTCGAATAATTGAGTCCCCAAAAAAAAAGATCCAATTTTCTGTAAACTAGTGTCGAGTACGACATTCGATCTTTATCTTTCTTTAGCTGTACTTTGTATTGACTGGCAATATTTTGACTGGTGATCAACATTTTCAACTCGAAAACGTCCAAATAATAGACGTTTTCGAAGACAAACTTGAAAACTCTTTTCGAATTTTAATTCGGGTCATCATTTCTTCGCGGTATTTTTAATTTCGACACAGTTTTAGACTTCGACTTTCCATATTCGTAATCTAATAACAATTTCTTTTATTGTGTCTGAGTTTGTATTACAGTCGTATGTTTGTCGACTGGAGATCACTTCTGACCAACTTTTATTCTAAAGCATTTAATTCTATTTTGTTTTACTGCGTTGGATGGCTGTTCTTCGGCATGTAGATGCCGCAAAATGCTGCACTTTATATATAATTTTGTTTAAGCGTGCTGTCAGTTCAGTCGGTATAAAACGTTTGATCTGATTGTTGTTGTTGTTTGTGTTGACTTATTTATGCTGGAATACGAAATGACTGACTAAACGTCTGTCTGCCAGTTCGTTTGTTGTTGTCTCTTTAGTTCACTGGCTGCAGCGAGTATGACTAAAATAAGAAATATTGCTGCGGCTGTATACACTTTTGTTACCATTTTAATTTATTTGCTTGTACACAGCAACATTAACACTTCAAATAAATATTTGAAAAAGAATAACAACAACAACAACAACAAAAAGTTGGAAATAAAACAAGACAGGCACGCAAAACAAAAACACAACCATTTTCATATAAAAATGGGAAACTTTTAAATTAAAAGTGCGTCAGCGTTAATGTGTCTCTCAAAGTGCGAATGTTGGAAGACGGGACAAAAGATTTACACCTGCATAAGTCTTGCGATTTGTCCATTAATTTATGTGCGTATTTAGAAATATGTATAAAAACTATTGGGTAAATGGGCCACCTACGTCTGATAATTAAAATACATACGTAGATGTTGTAGTTTTTGTAAGAATTTTTATTTCCAATTAGAGAATTTTACTCAATTAAAATATTTGATCAGCTAATGAATAATAAATATCGTTTTTATGAATATTTTTACATATTCTTGGCATAAACGAAATTGTTAGTTTGTTATTTGCGAATGAATCTGTGAATTTTTTAATCCTCTTTGAGAGAATTTTGTTGTTTTCTTGATTTGTGAACAAAAATTAAATTTTTCGTTAAATAAAATTAATTTGTTATAAATAAAATTAATAAAATAAAAGTTTGTTGCTTTTAGACCTGTAATGCCAAATAACTAATCGCCTGTGCCACCATATCAAACATTAATGTTCACCAGCATTTTCTAGTGCAGAAAACAATTTAGGGATTTTCTTTTCCCAGCTATCGCAGCTGCAAAATGAACATTTAGTAGGTACAACAATGTAAACTTGACCGAACTTCCATACAAAGACATGGGTTTTGTGAACTTTTCACAGATAATGTTTAAATTGAATTCAAAAAGTTTACCAAAGTTGTACAAAATTCGCTCTTTTCAAACTAAAAAAAAATAAAGTATCTCTTAATCTCAGTTTAAATTTTTTCTTAAAATAAAAGTCATCCGCTGATAAGTTTTAACATCTATCCGTTTGATTTACATACATACATATTTATATGGACTTGAAACACTTAGACGAAATTTCACTAGTTAATCTGCACATGTGGTATATATTTGTACACATGAAAAGCACTCAGTACGCTTTTGTTCCAGTTTAATCAGAAGCATCGGTGGTTCAGTGGTAGAATGCTCGCCTGCCACGCGGGCGGCCCGGGTTCGATTCCCGGCCGATGCAATAAATATTTTTTAAATACCGGTGATTCAGTGGTACAATGTTTGTCTGCTACGTGGGCGGCCCGGTTTCGATTCCCGTCCGATGCAATAAATGTTTTTTTTTACACAATAATAGTAAAAATAGCCGTATGTATATTACTTAAAATTATCTAACGGTACGTTCGACCTCCCCCCCATTCAACACATTAAAATTCGCCAAAATTTTGAACAGAAAACTATTTAAGTGCACAAATGACTGAATTACTTCATTAACGCGAACGGTAGAACTGAACTTGCCAAAAGAAAGTTCATAAATAGCCTGGCACATTACTGATTTTTGTTCTTCAAAATACGTTCGACATCGTGGGACAGGCGAAATAATCAATAAAAAAAATTAAGCAATAATTAAAGGAAACTCTTCAAATTCCTATTTCCTCATAATCTACCTTTATCATTTGAAACTGCGTTATACCTTTTTTTCATCACGGATAAAACGGATTTTATTGATTATTCGTTGTTTTCATTCGGCTGAACACTTTTAAAAATGCTAGATGCCTACTTTGTTCTTTTTTAAATTAAAATAACGAGGTGTATCTACACACATATCGTGACCTTAAATGGAAACAGGCGCACTACAGTTATTTTTGTTTCCAGCCGAAGTAAATAACGTTATAAAATCAATAACAATAGAGTATTATGTCCGTTTGAATTTCTTTAATAAAGTTGTATTTTTTGATCGCAAGAATCATAATCAATCAGACTCGATTTCGGATTTTCGTGTAGTTACGACCGCTTGAATTTAAGGTGCCTGTATGAGTTTCAGAATATTTTCATTTAGTAATATTAAATTTATTAAGACAAATCAATGAAACGCCTTAACAATTTCAACATTATTAATTATTTCTAGCCAAAGAGATAATTAGAAATACTGAATGGCTGACTGATTTATAGCCAGGCGAAGTGGTAGCTGACATACATTTTAACAGATAAATATACTTTAAATAAAATTCAACAAAGGCAGACTTTTCATACGAAGTTGATGCAGCTTTAGCAGCGAATCTAACAAGAGCATCGGTGGTTCAGTGGTAGAATGCTCGCCTGCCACGCGGGCGGCCCGGGTTCGATTCCCGGCCGATGCAATTAATATTTTTTAACTTTTTGATAGTAATTTCTTAATATATTTTTTTTTTCATATGGTTATTTAAATTTAGCAAGATTGTTGCTGTGATAGTTGTTACGGGCCATAAATTGCAATGTTGGTTACACCATCACTTTGTGTTTATTGGAAGCGAAGAAAAAAAATCCAATCATCAGAATGAAGTCTATGGTGGACTCATTGGAGGATTTTTATAAAGTTGGCAGGTTAATGGATTTGGTAAGAACACTCCCCTCCCCCCCCCCCCCCTTTACTATATCCTTGTAGCACATAAAATTTAATTTTGCAACGGCTTTGTAGGCTGGAATGCTTGTTAGTTGGTTGCATGATGGAAGCAAAAAATGAAATGTGGTCACAAATTAGTCTTCATTATGCCAATAAATCATTTTTTTTCCATAACATGAAATAGAAAAAAAGTTTAACAAAATTTTTGTTAAAGCAATTTACAGATTTCAATGAAAATAGCCGATGGACTTGTGTGTACACGAAAATAATATTTTTTTCATTTTGTTTTCGAACGATTACAAAAGTTTCGTAATTTAGTTGTCTGAAAATTTATTAGGTGGGACTAACCTCTCATTTTTAACTCTGTGTTGCATTTTCTTTTCCCCTCCAAATTTGAAATGATCGTGTTCCCATGTCTGTTCCACAAGTGTTTTAAGAATAGCTGCTCTTTTCATCAAATAATCGTTTAAATTGTGTTTGAAACAGAACTGAGAATAAGTTTTACTGAATTATTAAAAACTCCGTTGACTGGAAAATTTGGAAAATACGAGGAGGTTCACAATTAAAGTTTTTGTTTGTGTTTATTACTGGATTAAGTAACAGTACTTTAGACCAATTCGGGTTTTTCTTTCTTCGTGAACCGATTTTCACCAATTTTGTTCGAAGTTTGGCTGCATAAAAGTTTATTTTTATTCATATTTCTACTATTGAAATTATTTTTAAAAGCTCTTATATTGTTCCAGTGTTTCTAAACTAATTTAAGAAAATTAAATTTATATAAACAATTTATTATGCAACAGCTTTTATTTTGCGCTTTTTCTTGAAAAGTTGCAGAGGTTAAAAATGTTTACGTGGCCAAAAAAAAGGTGAATATTGTTTATTGTCAAAACCAAGCAAATTGAAAACTTCAGTAACTTAAAGCCATTCGTGTAGAAACCGGTCTAATGTGATAATAAAAGTAAACAAAAACACTGTTAAAGAAATCAAAAGGTGTCTGTGCTAATAACTTTTAACAATTCGGTTTAATAGCAATTTAGTTATGGTCACTTAACACCTTAATTTATACTAATACACTGGACTGGACTGCGTACATTTCTCAATGACTCCATTGGAATGGTCCATAAAAAGAAATTAACAGCAACTGCAGCAGTCATTATCTTGAAAACGAAATAAACAGACCGTATAGAGCTTTTGAAAATAGTTAAAGCTGCATATTATTTACAACGAGTTTATAAGTTGGCTTTAGTGTGGCTTGGGGCGTATGGGATACCCTACGAAAGGCATATGTACTGCTTAAGACGTAGGAGTATTTTGACCATTTATGTGAAGAGGAGCAGGAACTTCTAGTCGAATTGTTTGTGAAAAGGCTTCAAAAGCTTTCTCAACCCAATAGTTTATCAAATTGTGGTGACTAAAATTATAACCTTTAAAAATTTATTAAAAGCTTTGGCCCAAAAATTTCAATCGTGAGCAAATTCTTTCAAAATAACAATCAAAATCAATCAGGTATTGGTATCTTCTCTTTGTGGGTCCAAAACTTTTCCCCAGGAAGCAGGTTTTGCCTCCACGTATTCCAAATGTGAGAACTTTGCTTTCTGAGGTTAGAAGAGAAGGATTTCCTCGGTTGATATGCCACTCAAAACTTTTTGATCCAACGGCTAAGATGGTTGGGCCATGTAGAGCGCATGGAGAATACTGCTCCGACCCGTAGAATCTTCGATTACGAACATGTGACGCCCACGGAACCGATGGCGCACACAAGTGGAGAGGGACCTCAACCAACTCGATGTGCAACATTGGAGGACGCTGGCTAAAGACCGTGCCAGCTGGAAAAGTTTGTTGGTTGAGGCCCAGGTTCATCACGGACTGTAGCGCCAAAAGAAGAAGCAGAAGAAGAAGAGCTGATGTAAATCAATACCGCAATCCCTATTAAAACCGCTTTTACTTCTTGCAATTGGAGTATGGCCAGTTTTGTCACTTTTGCAATTCCTTTATTTTTCCCATTATTTGACTATTAAAGCGTCATAAATACACATTTTTACATTCATAGTTTAAAATAATAAGTAGCAAAAATCAGCCGTAATGTTCTCAACAGGTCGACTTGTATTGGCAACCATTTTTTTCGCTTGTTTTTAATTTGTATGTCGTTTTCTCAAGTGTTGGCAACATGTTGTGATTTTGCTTTAAGATAATCACAAATGAAGAGCTTTAACTCAACAGCAAAAAAAAAACAAAATACACAGAAATCATATTGTTGTCGTTGCACTGTAATGTGCAACTAATTTGCGTTTAATCATGTTGTGTTTAATTGCCCATCGAAATGTCATATAATCTCTGCGCTGTATGCAGCATGTCTTTTGCAACACACAGCAACACACCTGTATTTAATGCAGACATGAATGTATGTAAGTAATTATTGGTGCATTTAATTTAACAAAAATATTTATTTTATCTGCATAATTTGGCTTTTCAAAATGTTTGCTTCACATACGAGCAGAAAAACAAACGTATGACGATGTCAACAGCGATCGCGGCAACTGCGGCCAATATGATCATGTAGAGACAATAAAATCAAACAGCATTTGTTTATTGCTGTAACATCATGTTTTAAGACAGGTGCAATGAATACAGGCATAAAAAAACTACCATCCATGTGGCAGGTATAAAACTGCCAGTAACAAACAGCATTTTCTAATGCTTGATACAGGTGTAAAACAGTGGCAAATTGTTTTGTGTTGCGATGTTGCGCTGCAATGGAGAAGAATGCCAAACATGTTAAACAAATTTATGTTGAAAAATGTTAACGTTTGAAAGATATAGTAACATTTTAAAGTGGGCAATAGTCATGTCATGTTTGGGTCTTAAAAACATTTTTTGGGCAAGAACAAACTATTCCACAACAAAAATGACATTTATGTATGTATGCACCTGACGTTACGTTTAACCTACATATACCTACGTGACGAAACCGTTTTACATAACCTCAAACGTGAAGAGAGTTTTAGTAACTCAACATATAATTAACATAAACTTTAACTTGAACTTACTATTAATAGAAAATGTCATACTACATATCGTAAATACTATGTACACACGTTACGTAAAGACGAACGTGTCGTAAACAATTGCCTGAAACATAAATTTACACATCGAAAATCATATGAAAATTTTATATGAAATTTTGAAATTTAGAATATTGATTTGTAAAACCCAGTTATCAGGTACAGTAGAACTGTATTTCAAGTAATAAGTATTCGGTAATCCTTTTATATGAAGGTCATATAATTGGCTTTTTAGACATAATTTAATACCGAATCAAACATTTCCTATTAAGGGAAAATTATTCTAGTGAATCTAAAAAAAACTATAAGTTTTTAGGCAACAAAATTGATGGATAAAAAAAAATTTCCCTTCAAAGGAAATTTTAAACATACGAGTTCGGTATAATTTAGGATATAAAAGTTATCTTAGAAAAATTCATATTTACACGAAACAAAAATTTACCCATCAGGAATCTTTTCAAAAATAATATCTTTTTTCACAAGTTTTCAATTGAATCTGGTAAAGAAAAAGGAATTGAATAAAAAAAGATTTGTAAATAAATTATGCTGATACAAATTTTTCGCAAGGGGGGAAATTCAAAAATTGAAATATGTAGATATAAACATTTTGTGCAAAGTATTTAAAAATTATATTTAAATAATAAGAAAAATTTCTTACGAGGAAAATTTTATATAAAAAAGGCTCCACTTATGTATGTATGTATGTGTGTATAAAAATTATATTTTTATAAAAAAGTTTCCAGTAAAAAAACAGGAATTTTCTGCTTTTTAACCGTCTTTTTCAAATAGTGGCCATTTTCCCTTTATTTGTTTACTTTAGTTGAGACGGTAGTGGTGGATAAACGTGGAGTTTATTTTTTTACGTTTAATATTTGTCATGGCCTCTTTTCATCTGGCAGCCTTGTATTTGTAAGTTTAATAATAATATTTACCTGCAAAGAAATTAAAAAAAAAAAAAAAAGATATTAATTAGTAGTACACAAAGCAACAGTAGCATTTCATTGTTGTTTTTAGACAAGTTAGAAAAGCCATAATTATCAACTTAAGAAAATTGATTAAAGAAACGATTTGTTTTAACTGGCGGCTTCACGAAAAATTACAACATTTTTCTTCACAACTTTTGTGTATTCCGGCTTGCAAAAAGCGGAACGTAAAATACATATACACATATTTATGAAATTATCTATTAGCTACAAATAGGTATAAAAACATATGAAAAATTGCCAGCAACATCTAAAATAATCGTTTGGTGATCGCACAAATACATCGTGGCTGAGTTTAACATTCAAAATTGAACATTAATAATAAATTAAATGTTCTCTTTGACGCCGCCAGCATAAATATTTTATGTGCATTACATTTTGCACACGCTGAACGAATGCAAATTCGAAAAACCGAAAAAGCAACAACAAAAACAAACAAATATAGCAACCACTCGTGCAACACAAAAACATTCTTGTCTTTTTACTAGCAACACGTACAATTTGCATTTCTGATCACAAACATGCAATAATTTGCAACACATTCAGACGACGTGTATTTGACCAATTTAATAATAATAATAAAAAAAAAGCAATATTTGGAAAAAAAATTGTTTTGAATAAAAAAAAAAAAAGCAAATAAACCAACATTGTTTTTATTGACACCTTACACTATTTTAAATGCATAGAAGTGATCAAGATGGGCGCGGGGTAAACATGAATTCGAATGGTGTTCATGTGGTGTTTTGCCCCAGAGGCAAACGAAAAAGCAATAAATTTGACAAAAACATTTTTGGGTGTAAGTAAACAACTCCTTTTGTTAAGTAACACATTTTTCTTTTGTCTATTTCTTTTTATTGTTACCTTTCACTTTTCTAAAACAATTCAAGTGACACGTTAATGACGAGCAAACATGTGACGCTAAATATTTGTTCTTAAACATTTGTTTAAATAACTTTGACATATTTGCCAAATTTGAAGCGGACAAATGTCGCTAATTGCGGTGTCTGCTCCAAAAATTGTGAAGTGCATTAATTTAATTTGTCGCAAACAATATTCTTACATATCATTTAAGGTCACTGAGTGTTGTGGGTTAAAAAAGCAACTACGACAATTGCGGGTCGCTCAAGTGGAGCCCAAATAAAAATAAACCATCATGGGCAACGATATATGAGGGGCAGTTGGTACAGCTAGAAACTAAGTCTCATAAGAAAATGTCATGGAAAGACAGTAGTGCCTTTAGCGATGAGACGCATTTCTGGTCACATAAATAAGACTCGTGGCATAAGTTGGACTGGCTTGAAAAGCGGTCGAGGATTGTCACTTATTTCCATAGATGAAGTCAAAAAAAAAACCCACAAACCGTACAGAATGTTGACTGAATGGTACCCTCATATTAATACTCGTTACCTCAGTATTAGTATGAGGTACCCTCATACTAATACTGAATAAATGTTGGTCAGTTTGACAGACGTGGTTTTAATATTATGACAGCTTTTAAAAGGCAAAGGGCGGAAGTCTCTATTTGTAAGCCAAGAATGTCAAAGTTGGTTTAAACAAATTTTGCCAAAAATAATATTCTTAGCAAAATCTTATTATACAATAACTAAAAAAAAAAAAACTAAAACTCTTTGTCACACCTTTTACTCTACTTTTGTTATTGATCTGTAATACAGGGTGTTTTTTTTAGAGGTATAGAACTTCGAATTGAAATAAAACACAAGAAAATCGTTTTAATGTCCATCAATTTGGCTTTATTGGAAGGATAATTTTATGCCATTAATGTTTAAATATGATTTCGGGCATGTGGCCGCCGCGGCTGGCTCGAATAAAGCCAATTCTACAGGTCCAATTTTCAACCACTTTTTCGAGCATATGGGGCCGTATGTTGGCAATAACGCCACGAATGTTGGCTTCCAAGTCCCCTAACGTTTCTGGTTTGTTGGCGTAGACGAGCGACTTCACATATCCCCAAAGAAAATAATCCAATGGTGTCAAATCACACGATCTTGGTGGCCAATTGACAGGTCCATTCCGCGAAATTATGCGCTCATCGCATGTCGACCATAAAATGGACGGAGCTTGCGGTAAACTTCGCGAACTGAACCATTATTTTCGAAATAAATTTGCACGATTTGCAAGCGTTGTTCTTTTGTCAACCTGTTCATGATGAAATGGCAAACCAAACTAAATATTAATCACTTGACAGCTGACAAAATGGCCGCCAGTTAAAAAAGTGATGCCAACTTAAAGTTCTATACCTCAATAAAAAACACCCTATACATTTTGCATTTGCAAAAGCGTTTTCGAAAGGCTCCTAAAAGGCACTAGTATTTCTCTATCTGTAGAAGATTTATGATTAAAACGTTTAAAATATGTTTTGCCACAGTAAATATATATTATAAAGCAAAATAATTGACAACTTTTATTAAACTCAAACGAAACTTATGACAAACAAAATTAACGATTACATTTAGCGTTGAAGGTTTAAAGGCAATAAATCATAATAATTTTAATAATAAAAAACAAAAATTATGATCACTTAACTGAAAAATTAAAATGTACGCTAAAATGTGGCCCATGCAACAAAGCCTTTTCATTATTAATCACTATACGAATGGGAGGATCAGTTGCAATTTGAGGTGATTATTTTAAGTTGATTAGTAATAGAAACAGTTAAACCAAATGATTGATGCAAGTAATAGACATGTCATGTGGAATGTGTGTGGACTGATGTTAATTTGACAAAAATAAACTGAATATTTTCTTAATATTTATAGTGCTTTTACACCCAAACGAAATCTAGTTTATGTGAGATTTCGCCAAAAGGAAAATCTACTTCGTTATTTCCTCAAATCTACTGGGTTACGGTTACAAGCGATGCTACTGTAATTTTCTGGATTATCGTCTGAAAAATACAGCTTGACAGTTGGTCAGCAAAACATTAAAAGCGCCGGACTGGACGCAAATTTATATAAAAGGTATGCAAGTAATACACCTTAAAGAAAATAACTGTATGTTCTTAAGCAGCTGCTTTCATTATGAAATAAATTGTTAACAAATGTAAGAAAACGCTATAGATTTTCAGTTAGACTTTAATGGACATCGACTAGATTTCGCTTTTGTGTAAATGCACGCTGAGTAAGTGGTAAAAACTTTTCAAGCTATTTCTGAAGGAAGGATAACCGGTTAGAGATTTCAATTTTATTAAACTCTTGACTTTCGACACTCTTTTGCCTGCGTAGAATGAAATGTCCTGGCTGAGTGTGGTTTAAGCTTAAATTAGCAGTTGTCTAGGTTCAGTAAGGAACTGCATGGTTTAGGGACTGATGGATCTTATGCGCTTTGGCCCCTGACCAGTTCACTCGTTCACTTGCTGCACCGTCTGATTAGAGCAGGAGTTGGTGCCATTCCCATATCAGAAATATGTGCTTTTTATATCGCTAAAGGAGCAACAAACGTAAGTTCGACGTGCTGACATTTACTCCACAGCTGAATCAAATGTCCAGAAAGCATTTGCAAAAGTTGCTGTCGTTCCCTGAGCTTTTGTCCCACTTAAATTAAATACAAAAAAAAACCTATTTTAGTGTGTGTCTATTTCATGCGTTCAGTGTTATCAACTTACAAAGTAATTGATTAACGAGCTGCAATAAAACACTTCCCTAGTACGAGTGTAAATGCAAACTTTTGTAAAATAGATGTATTTATGATCAAATTATACTCAATAAACAAAAGTAATACGACGAACAGGAAAAAAGGGTTTTAAAACGTTTTTTACGAATAATTCAAAATAAACTGACTGCAGCCGACGCAACGGCAGAATTACTTGGCAAGCGACAGAAATGAAAGGCATTGCAGTATTCAAATTATTGAAATCCCGAAAAGGAAGTGACAAAAGAATGGTGTGAGTCAAATTGTGACTCCTTGTCAACTTACATATATATGTAAATGTAGATATTGCATTAAAAAAAGAAGAGGAATACATGGTTGTTCTGTTTTCGAAATGGATTTTAGAAAAGAATGGCAGCTTTTGGAAGATGCAGAAGATGTACCCAATGCATTTCCGTCCGACTTAAGTCTGTCATTTCCCATTGGATTTCTTTCGTCACTATAATTGCCCTGGCCTGCCTTGGCTTTGTATAATGAACTTAAAAAGCTGTGCGCCTGACTGACTGACTGCATGAATTCATATTTATGATGCACATTAGCATTTATTGTTCAAGAGAAGCATCAATTATTTTGCTGGTAATTTGTGCGCATTTCTTTTTTTTTTTTTTTTTTTTTTGTTTTTTGTTTGGTGAGTTCAAAACTGAAGTGAATAATTTTGAAAAATGAACATGCAGAAAAAAAACCCCAAATTGCTGCAAAAGGAAACTCATTAAATTGTTATAAATTGTTGTTGGGCAACATTTTTGAGGTGTAAAATAAAATTCAAAATCTTATTAAAATGCCCTTAAGCAGTTAAATGCAAGCAGCAACTTAAAATAAAATACGGTGGGACATTAATGCTGAAACTGCAAGGGAACAGCAACAAATTTCGATTTGCCATGTGAATAAAGTCTGGTAAAAGCTAAAAGCGGTAGCCATAAATCAGTTACGAAAATCAAGTTACGGAATGAATGACTGGTAACGAGGGGGTATACGAAAAGTTAGTTGAACAAAATTTATAATATTATAACGTTACTCGTGAAAAAAATTTATATTGAGTTTAAGTGGAGGTGACAGGGAAAGTCGCATTAATCTAAATCAATATAATTTATAACTAAAACTAATTTATTATAAAATTAAGAACAATGTAAGGAGTTTGTCACACAAGTCACAAGATAACTACCAGCATTTTGAAAATTATACAATTACAGTGAAAACTTCGAAAAAAAGGAAAAATCCTAGTTATTTAAATTTTTAAGGGGGGTGGGGGCACTTCCTATTTTTTATATGAAAGGAAAACTATGTTGCGTCTGAGTTAAAATCAAAATTATTTATACGCTGTAACGAAATATAACATCGGGCAACTGTCCACCTCGCCTTCACTGAGAGGCGGTGGGCATCAGAAAAGTCCAATTTTATAGAAATGGAAGAATAGATCAGGGTTAGTTTGACCGATATCATGGGTTATAGGGTTTGTAATCTGCCAGCTAAGAAAAGTCCAAAAGCACAGGTGTAAAGTTCAAAAGTATCTAATATGGTCACATTGGACATCCAACCACATATCCTTGGCAATATTCGAGCAGACACCAGACAACGCTTATGATGGCATGTGCAAAGATATTCTCAAACAATATTTTAGGGCCCTACACTGAATTGCGGGTTGCGCTGGACGCTCCTGAATCTCATGTAATTTCATTTCGAATGAGAAAATCAATCAAATTCAATCAAAAAAGGTGATCCAATCGGTGATCCAATAACTGACTAATCTATGATCGAATTTAGTCAGTTACTGGATCATCGCAACTGGAATTTAGTTCACCAACCGAACAGAGCTCTTCCTTGCTTAGTTGCCTGAGGGAATACTTTAATGGTATGGGAAAAAACAAAATATATAAACTTTAATTTTCAGAAAAGCCAACTTTAAAATATGCACATACGAAATCAGTGAGAAAACATTCATTGACCATATATCTCAATCTCCATCGTTCTCTCTCTCTCTCTTTCTCTCTATGTTTCTCTTTCTGTGTGTAACAGGGATGGCAAAATTGGTACAATTGTACTTTTCTGCTACTATTCAAAACTCGAAAACTATGTATAATGTGGGAGGAATATTATCAGTTCCGCATTCATCAGCAACTGCCTGAAGAAGCTTTTCTTAGCAAAATATAATGAATACCAAAGAGCGCAACAAACTACGAACTGCAACTCTTTGAGTTTGGTTTTCAAACAAAAGATTTCATTAAGTTGACAAAATTGTAATTTTTATGATATAAATTAAGTGAATTATTATCAAAATTGTAATTGTGCTCTCGAAAATGATCTAGAATTTAATTTATTCAAACTTAATTATATTATAGTACAAATGAAATTTAATGTGCCTTTTCTGTTACATTCGTAGTAAATTTTTGTAATAAAAATAATATATGTAAATTAAAGAAAAAAAATTGTCTTAGCACAATTAAGGCCAGAAAAGGATAATCTTTCAAGCTGTTAGGTACAATTTTAAAATTTGACATGCCATCCCTGGTCTGCAACAACGAAGAAAAGAGATTGAAGTCCAGCTCAGAAACAGCTTATGGCCAGGCAATGGCCATAAGCCTTCGGACAGAACACTGCTCTTACTTTTCGTTTGGCTTTTTTGAATGTTGCAAATGTTTAAATGTATGTTCAACTACGAGTCTGTATATGTGCGAGTATGTATGTATATGTATGTATGTTTGTTGTTGGTTGTGTTTTGATTGCTCGTGAAGGCTTTTTGACAGATTTGTGCAGACTTTTGGCGCCTCCAGTGCCATCATTCTTCATATTTTATTATTATTCACAATACGTTAACGTTTTGTTTTTCCCCATTCGACAACAAGAAATTATTATTTTTATGTCCAGTTCCAAAAGGAAGTGCGATATTTTAAAAGAAAATATTAAAATAAAATTAACAATTTTAAATCGCTTTTTTTTATTTGCATTTTTAATCAATCACCAAGAAAAACTAGAAAAAAGCAAAAGATTTCAAAATAAAGTCATAAAAATACGTTTTTTTTAATATACTACAATATAAATATATAACCAGGTGTCGTTTTAATGAGGTGTGACTTTAAAAGAATTTATGCCAAATCAAAATATAAATGTGCTTGAGCAAATCTTTTAAGCACATTTTAAATTTTAAGGCCGACAGTAGTGGGGCGATAAAATTATTTTAAGTATATTTTTTAATGATTTACTTTGCAAGTGTACAGCGCGCGTGGGTGTATTTTCTTTGATATATTGAGAAATTTTAGTGAAAATCATTAAAATTAAACAAAATCATAAAAATGCGCCCATATTGAAAATGTTATGTGTGTCCGTCCACTCGCTGGTTAACAGCTTCGAATTTAAAATTTATGGCGACAGATACAAAACAATTCACAAGAAAAAGTTATATTGTTTTTCCCAAAAAGAAAATTCTAGGCGATACTTTTTATTTTCACAAAACACATATTACAAGCTTAAATATAAAATTACTTTCATTCATTTTATAAGAAAAATACAAAGTAAAAAATTTCCGCCTTTGAGAAATTTTTTCTCAATTTTTTTTTCAATATTTCCAAACAAAGTTATTTTCCATATAAATAATTATTTTCAAAAATTTGTATAAAAAAATTTCCTTTGAGCAAAAAATTCCCAGAAAGGGAAATTTTCTACTTGAGAAATTTTGCCGGATTCTTTTCAAGAAAATTTATAAGAAGCAATTGTAAAAGATTTTCGTTAAAAATTGCTCAATGTAAAAAATTTCCCATCGAGCGAAATATTTTTTCACAAAAATAAGGAAACTTTTTTCTATATTTTGATAAAAACTTTTACATTAACTAAATTTTTCCAATTGGGAAATTTGTATGAGAAAAATACTACCGAAAAAAGTGATGAAATTTTTATATTGTATAAATTAAATTACAAACTTGCAGTGCAAAATTTCCCACTAAAATAAATTTTTAGCTTGAAAGTTATTCCAATAATATTTTTTTCACAAAAACTTGCGACCTCAAAAAATTTCCCAAAAAACAAGAAAATACTTCAATTTGACAACTTTACTCGTAATAAAAATTATGCAACAAGGAAATTTTAAACAGTTTTGATATTATAAATATTTAAGAAATTATTAAGAGAAGGAATTTTATACTTAATGATAATTTCCCATCTTGGGGAGGGGGAGTTTTCAATTTGAACGCTATTACAGTATTTTGGTAAAATTTCATTCTAAATTTAATAAATTTTTATCAATAAGCGAAATTTTCAAATTATAAGCCTTGCATTTTGAGTAGCGCAAATTTTCTTTTTTTTCTTTTAGCACGAGAATTTTTCAAGCTGAAAACTTTTGCAATATTTTTTTCATCAAGTTCTAGTCGTATTTTTAATATTGCATAAAGAAACTATTTCATAAAAAAAACAGAAGAACACAACAAATTGCAATAAGAAACAAGAATCTCACAGACAAAGATGAACACCAAATGTTAAATTTGTAGAAAAAAGAGGTTAAAATCTTTTATGTGTTAAACAATCATTCTATAACACACATCACATAAGTGTTAACAAGTGCCAAAAACATCAAAAAGTACTTTAAAATTTAATTAAATCAAACCAGAAGAAAACATATTAGACGATCCATGCAAAAAAAAACAACATGTTGCAAACACCATTAAAAGCAACAAGAGGAAAACATAAAACAAGGTGTTGCAAAATCATGTTCAACAACAACTTCGAATCAACACAACAACGAAAATTAAAAATCAAAACACTCTTGAGATTAAAAAAGGCATTTTTGCTAAAGAATTTTAAGTTTACACAGAAATCCCTTTAAAGGGAATTGAAAATTCCAAAAAAGGGGTTTTTAATGCAGTGAAATTTCCTTAAATTCAAAAAAAAAAAAATGACAAAACAAAGCGGGAATAAAATACTGGTATTGAAGTGAATAAAAAGATGACAGCACAACACAACAAACACAAGATGTTGCTGTGAAGGATGAAAAAAATTAATAAAGAAAAGAAAAATGGAAAAATGTTGAGTTTCAAATAACAACAACAAAGCATTAAAAAACATTTACAAAAAATATGCCGGCATGAAGTTTTAAAAAAGTCAAGATTTTGTTTTCTTGTTGCAATCAAAAGCAAACAACAACATATTTATGTATGTATGCACATCCATATGTATGTACTTGCTAACAAGGTTTTGTGGCAACAACAGCAAAGCCGCAATTACAATTATTATTGACAATAAATACACGTAAACACCAACGAACGAACGGACAATCCTGGACGATTTTTTATGTATATGTGTATGTATGTATGTACATACTCGTATTTAGCTACTTTTCAAAAAGGGGATTTTTTGTATGCATTTTTTAAAAATTACAAAATGTTCTTTTATTCAATCAGTTCTTGATATCGTTTCTTTCTTTTAAAATTTTTCATTGCTTTTCTTAAAAGCAGATTTTAAAAGTATTTTTAAAAGGTTCTTTTTTTAAAAGGTACTTTTCTAAAAGGTTCTTTTTGAAAGGTACTACTGTTAAGTACGGTACTTTTTTTAAAAGTTATCTTTTTTGAGAGGTACTTTTGTATAAGGCACTTTTTTTAAAGGTACTTTTTTCAAAGATACCTTTTATTAAAGGTATTTCTTTTCAAAGGTACTTTTTTTAAAGTTACTTCTTTTAACAGGTACTTTTTTTAAGAAGTACTCTTTAAAAATGCACTTTTTTTTTAAAGCTACTGTTTTTACAGGTACTGCTTTTAAAAGATACTTCTTTTACAGGTACAAACTTTTTTGAAAAGTTCCTTTTTTGAGAGGTACTTTTGTAAAAGGTACTTTTTTTTGAAGTTACTGCTTTTAACAGGTACTTTCTTTTAAAAGGAACTTTTTTTGTAAGTAGTACTTTTTTAAAAAGGTCCTTTTTTAAAACGTACTTTTTTACTGGTACTGCTTTTAAAGCTTTTTTTACTTTTTACTTTTTTGCTTCTTTTACAGGTACTTCTTTTAAAAGGTACTCTTTTAAAAAGGTATTATTTTTAAAAGTCACTCCTTTGAAAATGTACTTTTTAAAATGTACATGTACTTTTTAAATGTACATTTTTAAAATGTACATTTTAAAAAGTACTTTTTAAAATTTACTTTTCTAAAATGTTTTATTTTAGAAGGTATTTTTTTTAAGAAGTATCCTTTTTAAAAGGTAACTTTTTTAAATGGTACTTCTTTTATATGAAACTTTTTTAAAAGGTAATTTTTTTAAATGGTACTTGTTTTAAAAGGTACTTCTTTTATATGAAACTTTTTTAAAGGGTAATTTTTTTAAATGGTACTTCTTTTATATGAAACTTTTTTAAAAGGTAACTTTTTTAAATGGTACTTGTTTTAAAAGGTACTTCTTTTATATGAAACTTTTTTGAAAGGTACTTATTTTTACGGGTACTTTTTTAAAAAAAACACTTTCTTCAAAGGTACTCCTTTTAAAAAGTATATATACTTTCTAAAGGGTAATTTTTTTGAAAGCTACGTTTTTAGGAAAGTACTTTTTTAAAAGCTATGTACTTGAAAACGTACTTTTTTTAGAATATACATTTCTTATAAAACGCAGTACTTTAATATTCAATATCTTTTTATCTGATATTAAATTTGTCTCGTGTGGTGTTTTTTCAGCAGAGTCTCGAAATCGAATTCTGAAGTTGGCAGCACTGGCAAGCCTTATAGAAAACATCGACACTAAGCTGATAAAAATTTTGTTTTTTACCAATAACAACAACGCCATCACAAAAGAAAAACGTAACAACATAAAAACGGTTGAAAAAAACAACCATACGAGTACGCGTCGATTCAATTAGTTATTCTAAAAACGGTTAGTAACGTGTTTTGCATTTTTAAAACGCAAATAACATTCAAGACTAACAACAACACAACGACGAAGTAAAATACTGAATAAGTGCAGCCAGCATTGGCTGGATGGGGAGTTGCATCGCATTCAATAAAGCCTGCGATGCATTAACAAGCACAACGCACAGGAAAAATAATGTAATAAACATTTGTGGCAAGTCATAATAATGCGAGCAGCAGGAAAAGAAACACGCACGATGCAACACTGCAACGGGCAGACCAAAAGAACAAATTTAGATATACAAACAAACAAACATACATACATAAAAAAAAACTTTTAATACCGATTGTATGACTTGTTAAGCTGACATTACAAGCAATATTTACAATTGGTCTTCAGATAAAAATGAAATTACAAAAACAAAAACAAAAAAGAAAAACAAAAAAGAAAAAGAAAACAGCGAAGGTTGGTTGTGTGATAAAAATTTGCTTTAAAGTTTTTTTCTTGCGATCTCCAACTCAATATGACTTTGGCCAAATAGTGCTTTATCAACAGGTTGAATGCACATTCATATGTATGTACATATGGATATGTATACACTTTTGCAAAACATTGACCGAGTCCTTAAATATGTGACGAACAAAATTTTACATATGTATGTATGTTCGTCGCCAATAGATGGCGCTGGAATAAATAAATTTCATAATCTAAGATATTCAAGCAATAACAATATTTTTTTCAACTTGATTTTAATAAGAACCAAAAAAACATCTTGCTTACGCGATATAGAATGTTAAACGGTTAATACATTCACCAAAAATGTTGCGATTTTATGTCAATTGTCTAACCAATCAAATTTTGCTTCGTTAAACTGAAGACCCAAATGCCAGAAAATCTGCACAAACTTTAAAATACTACCGGAATATTGTACAATAATATGAAGTGTTTTTTATTGGGTGGTCCTGTCACAAAGTTCAGTTCCATTGCAAAATTTTGTTCTTTAGAAAACAACAAACTAAAAAAAAAAATCGTAATAAAATAATTTTTTAAAGAAAATGTTAATCGTTTTAAAGCGAAAAACTTATAGCCTTTTGGTTTTCTGAAGAACAAAAATAAAAATTGACTTCCTGTGCCGAATTGAACAGCAACTTTATGACAAGACTTATGTCTGTATTTCAGGAAAATTTAGTAGCTGCAATTTATCATCCCTGATCGTTATAATAAAGCTTCGCTTTTCTTTTCTTTTCTTATTATTCATTTCAAGCGTTTATAATGAAAACACTAAACAAATAAATGCCTGTTAGTTTGTCCATCAGTTTTTCTATCGTTTAATTTTATTTATAAGGCCTTTTTTTTGCTAGCGAACAAAATAGCTGTGTTTTATTTATTTCCCAGCACTTTACAGGGAAGGAATCGAAAAAAAAACTCATAATGTGCTGTTGACGTGGTTTCCAAGCCGGTAGCAACCGACCGACAGACGGACGGACCGGCCGACCAGCCATCAACAAATAAAAGACCTATTACAATCGACATTACAACAATGATAATGAGGTTTTCTTGTGCAACTCGAGTTCTAAACTCTCCAGCAATGATTTAAGCTCATGATGCGATCAAATAACGATGGCGGTAAAGGCGTAGAAAACGAATTGTAAAGATGTAGAGGGAGAAAGGAAAATGCAATTATGACGATCTTCTTTAAGTTGTTCATATCAGAATAAGACTGCTAAGCAACTCCGGGCTTGGTAAATGTAAACATCATTATCATTATGCTGAAATACGAATTTGTAAGAAGAAAAAAGGCAAACTTGCATTATTAATAAAAACGAATAAAGCCAACTAAAATACAACACTGGTAGCTGACCACAACACCCATATATGTACGTATCACGTTCAAATTAATTCTCAAAACTGAACGTTTAAACCACAAACGACAGAGTTGTTTGCTTATCTTTATCGGCAGAATTAAAATTGGAACAAGATGAACACGAAAATTGTACACATTTTTTAATAATAAGATATTTTAGATTTTTTTTCCTTTAAATTCAAAAGAATGTAAATAAAAAAATGGTCCAGTTCCTGTCAAATTAATTCAACATTGTGACCAATGAACCGTACAAACTTTAAAAAAATTTTGGTTATATTAGTTGACTAAGCGATCGCCAATATGGGTTCGTAACAGTCCCTCACTACGAGATTTTATTCTTCCCTTCCGAAAAAAATGTCTTGTTATCTTATGGCTCCTTATGTTGGTGATCACTTCTACCGAAATCAAGTCAGTTCACAATGATTTCCGCTATACCCCAAGTTTGTGTTTTTTCTCCCACACTATTTATTACTTTTTTTTAATGATCTTCCAGGTGGTAATTACCACCCTATACACTCTTTCGCAGATGACAGCGGTATGGATAATTGGTGTTCATTAGACTACAGTTTCAATTATGGAAAAACCAATAGGCCAAATATGAACACTAAACAATTATTGTAATCTAGAGGTCACATGCGTATAACCGAGCTTAATATCATTCGAGACCCGGACATGTTCGCCTACACACACAGACCTGCCACTGTCAATCCTGCTTTAACTTTAGTAATCCCAAACTTGTGTTGTTTAATCAAACACCATTCACACAGATCTGCGTAAAACATCAACGTCTAAACATCGTCCGTGATAGTGTGGGGGAATCTGAGATAGTCAATGTCATGAAGGTCGCCTTTCGCAGATCACAAGATGAACAATTTGACGTCATGACCAGCACACACACACAAAATGGATGAATGAGGAAATAAGTTTTCAAAATTAACGCGATACTTGTTCACTTGAGAGTGCAGAACGTCTAATCTAGGCGGTAAAACTCACGGTTTGATTTGAAGATTTTAGGCTGATGCCACTCTATACGAGTATTTCTTGGACAACGACATTGTCCTGTCCATCTACTTCTCCGTCAACGACCACCTCTATTGTTTAATAATTGCCGACTTCGTTTGATCTATATTAGATGAGGAAGGGCATGTGGTTTCAATAGAACGACGCTGGCAATCACACAGTTACTGTCACGTTATGTATACTGTGACCTGAGAACATCGTACGATTTAATCTCGTCACACTTTTGTCTGTGCGGTTGTTCCGAATCGTACAATAGCTATAACCGAACAAACCGCAAACCACAACGATCGTCGAAGCCAACATCAAATTCTAACTTTTTATGCGCCAAAGTCAGGCAAGGACAATTGATCCGGCCATTACGCCGTGCCCCGAATATAAGTATACATATGTAATGACGATCGTAGTTCCCATACCCCTCTATTTAAATTTCAAAGATAGAAAGAAAGCTGTTAATCAAAACATCCTTCCACTCATTTTAGTGGTGTATCAAAATTTCCGCCATTCAGGCGGGTAACCCTGCGTTAGCGACGAAAACTTTCTCGCTACATTTACAGACGTTTTACGTTTAAGTGTTAAATCGTTTGTACCGACTTTTCTTACATTTCATAGATTTTTAAACGTACAAATAAATTGCGCGCGTTTTTTTTTTCCTCAATTTTATTTCTACGTAAGTTGCGTGAACGCATTTAAAGCATGAAACCAAATACGCATCTTTTCTTTTTTTGTTTCTTTTTCTGCAGAAAACTTCAGACCCGTACACGGCTGAGCAGTACAGTGCAGTGGGGTGCGGTGCAGTCCGGGACGGACAGAACGGAACGGCGTTAGCAGTTGTGCTGTCAGTGCAAATAAATAAAACTATAGAATGATTACAATTCAGCCGAAAGATTTCATAGACTATAGATGGATTGTTGCCAACGATGGTCATAAGCATCTTGGCATTAAATTGAAAACTTGGTGACATGCTTCGTCATTTTAAAATCGATGGGAAAATAGTTGTGTAAATAAGTTTGATTTCTGTTTTTTTTTTTTGTCTTTAATTTTGTTTTTGTTTAAATATTGATTAGGTTGTTTTTTTTTTTTTATCATACGCTGGCATTTTTTGTTCTCCTTGTTGTCGTTCGAGTATTAGTTGAAGTTGTTTTATTACTCTCTCCAAGTATGATTGACATCTTTTTCCTTTTTCTCTATTGATAGCCATCATCGTTGTTACGTTATTATTGTTATTATTATTGGTTGGTATCTGGCCGATGCTCGTGTGCACATGCACGTCTGGCGCAGAGTTGAATTGTTGCTGGTTGCTGTTTTTTGCTATGAAAATGGTTGATCAGTTATCGATATGCGAGTACGAGTAAAGTATGTATGTATGTGGTGACAGTTATAGCAAACAGGTTGCAATCATTTGTTCATGTTTGTTTTAACTAACAGCAGTGGCAAAATATGGCTGATCGGCCAGTTACAGCCATACATCCAACCATCCATCCATCCATCAATACAAACTTATAGATTTGGAAACAACATCACCAGAAAGAAAAAAACACATCATTATTATCGTCATCTCTTGTGTATGAATTAACGATCAATCTAATCGATCGATCGATCTTAACTACCGCCAACAACTTCAAATGAAAAGTAACATATTCGCAGTTAGGAAAGCAGTTCCATTAAATGTACGAGTATGGACATTGTTGCTGCTCAAGTATGGAGTAGCGAACAGAAGCAACAGCAATAAAAACAGTAAATTTTTAAGAAAAACCTAATAATTTATTTCAGCGCTCTAAAAGATTTGATGATCGATGGAACAGGTAGCATTAGCTTTAAATTTGGTATTTGGTAGGTATTATATCATGTATCAAAAGATTGTTTTAGTTGTTTGATTTTTTTCTTTCTTTCTTTCTGTCTTTATTAGGAATTTTCCCTACATAAATATACAAACATACATACATACATACATGTGTACATTATTTTATTTCCTTTCCTGAATACATACATGTGACATTTAAGGACATTTTATTATGTCCATATCTTTATAATTAAAGTTATTCAAATTGTTTGCCATTATTAGGCTAGAAACGCGGATTTATGGTTTGCTACGAGTATTTTTGTTTTTGTCAACACATACATACATACATAATTATGGTCTAAAAGATGGCAAGTTTACAGGCTTTATGATGGAAAAGTTGCAACAACAACAAAAAAAGACAAAATCATAATTATGGTAAATATTTTCTAGCAGTTTTTACAAAATGTTATAGATTTTTTTTAGGCTTGTTGGCAAATAGGCCGGGCAGACTGGTAGTTGCAACATTGCAGCTACCAAATCAAACAGACTGTTGTACTCTGGTTTACCACACTATAGTCGCCGTGCTTAACTATTGTGGTAAATGTACCAGCATAAACAATCAATCGTTTTGCCGATAAAACTATTTTATTAGATTTAATTTGTTTCCCGGTGTTTATATATTTACATGCATACATAGATCGCAAATGTAAAAGAAATTAATATATTGAACCAAAGGTGGTGGGCAGGCAAAGAAATGCAATTCGATGACATAAATGAAATTCATTGCAATTAATAGTTTCGAATACATGCGGCCGGCAGTCACTTGCGCGCGCTGTGTGTTAAAAATCATAGTTAAACGAGTGGTAAATAAGACATAAAACAGTGAAACCCGCTAATAAAAAATGTTGTAGTCAGTTGTGCTGCCATATTTAAATCGTGTAATACGCAGAATGCAACCATGCGAATTTTTTTTTTTTTTTTTTTTTTGTTTGCTGGGCGCACGATGCAATTTATTTTATATTATTTAAAATATTTTTCCGCCAATTTCATTGTAAATTTCAATTTAAGTTTTAGTTATTTCTTTAGGGAAATTTTGTCAAAAATGTGATTCAAATGCTTAGACTGCGATTAAGAATATCAAAATTCTTCTTTTCCCCGTTCACCCATTTACATATATATATATCCGCTTCGTAACCACACGTTTGTGTTGGCATCTTACGTTTTGTCTTCTTTTTTAAACTTATGTAACTTTTTTGCTGCTGCTAATCTTTTCTATATATATTTTAAAAAATTTATTTGTAAATTGTTGTCTTCAAATAAATATTAAAAATTTGCATCTATTCCCATGTAAAGAGCGATAGTGTTCAACACGTCTACTGACTGCCACATCAATAACAAAACCTTTTTATTGAGATAATTTTCCAGCATTATTAAAAATTTAATTACTGCAAATAATTAATAAGTGATTACTGTTTAGTTGTTTAGGTTAATAATTAGCCTTTTTTATGCGGCTTTTAGCACAGGTTACACTGTTGCCACAAGTTGTTGTGAAAACAACACTTCGATAAATTACACTGAAGTAGAACAACAAAGAAATGAGATGAAAACTAGAGATCTGCTAAAAAATGTTGGACGTTCGGCCTATTTCGGAAAATGTATTCTGGTAGACGAACAAAAATAAATGACATTTTGTAGTATAACATCGGAATTTTATATTGGAGGTGTTGAAAGTTCGCAGCCTTTTCTCACATAAAAAAAGAACAAAACTAAAGCGTATTACCGCGCATTAGATTTTGCTAAACGTATGGGAAGAACGCTCTGGAATTTTGTCCATAAAAATTCTGGCTATTTGAGAAAAGCAATTAACAAACATACAGGCGTGTTTTGCTACAAATTTAATTTTTAAAAAATTTCTCAATTAGTTACAGATAGTTGAGACCTGCCTGTACTAAAAGCTGGGGCCAGCTTCAGCTTTTGACAAAAGAAACGTCTGTGAAGTGTTTGAGTAACTTAAAAGATTTGTTCTCACGATCTGTCAGAAGTTCGAATATTTCTTATCGTTTTTATCAATCTAATATGTACACAGGCAGGATGACGCAAAATAAATCAGCCTATTCGGGAGCGGCCAATATTAATTCGAAATGAGTATTCCACGCTCTTGATAATTATGGCGCCTCGAGCCTTTGGAGCTGTTTACTTCACAAATGTCAAACCAGTGTTGGAATTAAGCGCCTTTCTGGTACGAGTATGTAGGCATACCTTGCACTTATCCGGCCCAAATTTAATAATAGCCGACTACAGCCGACACAATATTATTTGCGCAATTTAGCACAAACAAACAAACAGCGTTTCGCACCATTTTCGATGAGTTGTAAAACTCTTTGTGTGAAAAAAAATCTGCTTAGTTGGTGCGTTCTGTTCACCATTTTGATGCCTTTTGACATTTCCAAGCTTGACAACGCAGCAAAAGCCAAATATCTTTTAACGCTCTTGTTTTTATATACTTATCTCTTGGTGAGAGCGTAGAGCTGCATATTAATCGCCATTTGCCATTTTGCTGTCTATGGGAAATAGTGTAGTAACCACCCGTAAATAATTTAAGCTCTAGTTAATTATGGCATGACGACATTGAGCCTGTCGGCATATCCGCATGTTTTTGACACGAAAGAAATTAGATTGAGTAAAATTGTTATATTAAAAATTTTAATATTTTAATTTACTTACAGTATAGAGAAAAATAGGTGCTCAGTACTAAAGAAATCTTGCTTTTAGGTTTTCGAAGGTCTAATGGGTTTCGTTGCCGAAATCGGCATCAAATTTTGAAACACATTTTACAATAATATTTATTGTATATAAAAGGTCCATCTCCAGGAGCCTTCTAATCTTAGATTTGAATAAAACAAAATTTGTGTGACATGTATCTACATACATATCGAGCCGTTGGTGCAATACCGTAGTAACTCAAAATTTGAATTTTTTCAGCTGGGTATCTCTGGGGAAATATCTATCTAGAGAAAAAAAGATTATGGTTCCATCTCTAACTCAGTTCAGACTCTACTGCTAAAAATGTCGTTATTGCCTCTAGCTATTTCCAACAATATTTATTTGCAATAATGAAATGAAATGCATTTTTCTCAGTTCGCGATTTTTTGAATTACTACGGTATTGCAACAAAGGCTCGATATGTACTCGTTGGCCAGCATCTCTCACAAAAATATGAAACGAGAACGGGGACGAGGACGAGGACGAGGCCAAGTCCACAAGATATGCACAACTGTGTAAATTGTGAGCTGCTTTGAACGTTTTTGCAGCTCATATATCTTTATAGTATATACAGGGTGTTTTTTTTAGAGGTATAGAACTTCGAATTGAAATAAAACACAAGAAAATCGTTTTAATGTCCATCAATTTGGCTTTAATGGAAGGATAATTTTATGCCATTAATGTTTAAATATGATTTCGGGCATGTGGCCGCCGCGGCTGGCTCGAATAAAGCCAATTCTACAGGTCCAATTTTTGATGGACAAAAGTTGATGGACAAAGCTCCAATTGCTGTGCACGGTGGCGAATCGATTCATTCGGGTCCTCTTCAACACTTTGCTCTACAGCGGCAATTGTTTCTTCGGTGTGCACTGTTCGACGTCTCTGCGGATGCGTATTATCACATAGAGTAAACGTAGTGCGAAAACGATCCATGGTTAACCGAATTAATTGCTCTGATGACCATAAAATGGACGGAGCTTGCGGTAAACTTCGCGAACTGAACCATTATTTTCGAAATAAATTTGCACGATTTGCAAGCGTTGTTCTTTTGTCAACCTGTTCATGATGAAATGGCAAACCAAACTAAATATTAATCACTTGACAGCTGACAAAATGGCCGCCAGTTAAAAAAGTGATGCCAACTTAAAGTTCTATACCTCAATAAAAAAACACCCTATAGATAGATAACAACCATTTTGTGTCCATCTGAAATGAGCCTGATTGCTGAAGATAAATTTTTAGATGATTCACTTAGTGAACACATGTTGTTGTGTTGGGTGGCTGGCCTTTAACACTGTCACCGTCATGTAATTGAATTTTGTACGCATCTGAATCCAATTCAAGGAAGGATACAAACACGTTATAATCATATATTGAAATTGTTTGCCAACAGCGCACCTTAACAGCAACAATATTGAGTATTTTTGCCAAAGGCCAAAGGCCAAACCAAATACAACAAATATACTATGAAATCTTTTCAGTCACATGTGATTAGCAGTACTGGCCCGTTCCGGACAAACATTTGTCAAAACTAAGAACCTTTTGTAAGTTTTCATTTAATTTATTTCTCTAGTATTTCACTCAACACACACTGTTTTACAGTCTTGTTCGAAATGAAAGAAGTTGTTATTGTGCTGTTCATAGCAACCGCCGTACAGGTAAGGAACACACTTCTCGACACTGCGATCGTAAGACCAGACTGGCATATCCATAAAGCAGCCCTCAACATATTGACCGCCCGATCTAGGGAGCTCGTTGCAAATAGCTGAAATTTTCATGTTTTTTTGTATTTATGGAAATTTAAAGGCTCTAATCTAGAGGCAAGAATATTTTTGCTATATACTACACATATATATGTACATACGATTTTTGGCTGCAAACGTCAGACCAACTGAAGCCATAACTGACAAAAGCAAAGCAATGATTTTCATTTTTGGATTAAGTGTGTTTTTTCTTTTTTTTTTTTTGTATCCAGCACCTCCAGCAGGAAATTGAAGTTATTGACTGTGACATAAATACGAGTTGCAGCAGCTTTTATACGAAAAGCGTCGAACTCGAAAAGAATGTCTAGTCCACAAGAAAAAAAAAACTCTTAATTCTGTTTAGTTTTTAGTGAAAACGTGTGCAAATATCAGTTTAAGCAAAAAATTATAACTATAAGAAGTCTTAGCCATATTTATTGCTATTGCCTACTGTCATTAACCGTACAGCGAATATCAGTTTAGCGAATATGAATATTAAAATGACGTCTTGCCGAATGGCCGGAAAATCAAAGTTACATGCATATGTACGAAAATCCTGCTGGGTGGGCCTGTTTCTTTGCGTCCTTGTCTCTAAAAAATAACATGAAATTGTAACATCAGCAAACTTTTGATACTGATTCTAGCACAAGCAAAAGCAAGATCTGGGCTATAATGGGGGGGTGAGCCAAAACTTCTCATGCACTGTTTTTCAAATAGTTTTTGGCCGGTCTTGCAACATGTGGCCGAGCGTTGTCATGATGGTCATACGTATGTATGTATTTTCCCTGATTGCTCTCTTCAAACGAATCAATTGTCTTCGGTACAGGTCCCCTGTGATCGTTTGACCCGATTTCAACAGCTCATAATTTAACACACCATTCTGATTCCACCAAATATACAGCATCACTTTGGCGTCCTAGATATTAAGCTTCGACGTTGATTTGCGCTTGGGGTTAATCAATTTCGATTTTTCATTGCCAGTAACAATATGATGCAAAAATTGCTTCTTTTTGTAGCTCTTCAAGCATCATTTCCGACATCCAAAATAGCCTTTCAACGTCTCTCGACTTCAATGCATAAAAGGGGCACAATTTGCTAGCTTTTGCCTGAATCCCAATGCTTTTAAACGTAGGGAAATGGCTTGTTGTGTGTGACTGCCAATGATAATGCGAATATGAATCTTGGAAAGAGTGCAACGCTAATCCGAGCCCCTACACTTGCTTCGATACTCACTAAACTGATAATTAGACTAAGCAAATATATATAGATATATATATATATATATATGTATGCACATACAGACTTATATGCATATTTAAATAGTAATTGCGAGGTATTTGCGATAGCAGACACGAGTAAAGACTTTGTCAAACTTTTTCGAAATTGTGCCACTGACGTTTCCTGTTTTAATCAGTTTTGTTGATTTAACAAATAGTCTAGACTGTAGAACTCATACGTACATACATGTTCGTGGTTTTCTTTTGTTTTTAAACCACTTGTGTAAAACATATGTATGTATATAATATATACATATATACTTAATGTATGTATGTACAAAAAATATTTTTTTATTATTAGTAGATCATTATTAGCGGTTCTCATGCTGCGTATTAACGTACTATTGCGTGGATTTACCAAATCTTCACAAATTTAAAGCTTGACAACAACAAAATTTCTAAATTTTTAATTTACTACGTTAACAACCTCTCCGCAATAGCAAAAACAGTAGTAGATTTAGTAAACGTGGTAAGTTCATTTATTTACAAGTATGAAACAGGTGGCAGATTTGGCGCCATATTGTTTTATTTTTTTTTTTTTGGGTTTCGTAAGAAAAATTCGCTCACACTTACACAGTTTAAAATAGTATTATATTTAGAAAGAGTGAAAACCATCATTATCTGTCTATTAGTGGCTTGGACACATTTTCTCTGGCACATATTTAAAGCAATTCGGTTGCTACTTCATGTTTCTTAAGTGTTCCAATTTCAAATAATCAATTGTTTTCCAGTTAAAATGAGTTTCTAAAACACAACTTAAGTCAGTGAAGGACAACCGAGATTTTCAAAGTTAGTTTTACTGCAGGAATCCTGTCTTGGCGTAACCTAACAAATGCATCTCTGTAACTTTGCTCGAGAGCTCAAGCTGTAATTCCCTAGTTACAGTGAAAGTAAATAGTTGGTAGCCCGAAATTGTCAAACAACATCCAACATTTAGTTCCTTACGAAGAACAGAATGTATTGCGACTCGAGGGCATGTCTATCACCAAAATAGTTTTCTAGTTTTCCCCAGTATATCTAAAAAAGGCTCCGGCAAGAATGAGAAGGAGCCAAGAATGTTCAAAGGCAGCCGCCACCAGCTCTGTTTTGTAATCCTTTCCATTAATATTAATATATCAAACGCCAAGGCTTTAACTCGAGTCTCTTACTGGCTCACTCTCTCTCTCTCTCTCTCTCTCTCTCTATTAATATATCAATTGCTTTAATTTTATTAATCGCAAAAGCAGGTTTATATGGAGGAAAAAAAACGTTCCTTCAGAGTGAACGGAATGAACGAACGAGTCAGTCTTTGGTAATGACATAAAAATCGACACCAACGAATCGGCTCGCCTTTAAGCTCGAAACGTTGCCAAATATTATAGTGATTAATGGCATGATTTACAGATATTCAGATTGCAATAAAATATGAAAGAATAAAGTCATTTCGAATGCAAATAATGTCATAGCTAAAGCGTTGGCCACAACTGTTGCAGCAAAATCTAGCTGCTGCTAAAATACATAGAATCGAACAATGTGCTCTAATACTTTCACAACGAAAAGCAAACAAAATATGAATTTTATTATCAAGTAGCTTTTTTTTTTTTTTTTGCATTTTGCAAATAATTTTAGATTATTTTCTACTCGCCAGAGAACAAATTAAGCCAGCAAACGATTAATTAAAGGGAACGCATTCTTTGCATTTAGTTCAATAGCTCGTTTGAAGCTGAAAGCACTAGAGAATTCGGTCAAACATAATATTTCATAAAGAAGAAGTGCAAAAACTAAAAAAAAAAAAGGAAAGAAAGAAAAATTCATAAACTTAGCAAAGCAAAACTCAATTAGAATGTGGTTGTTGCTGTTGTTGGCTGTGGTCACCGTTCTTTTGACAATCTATTTAATCAAACTAAATGAGGATTATTTCATTTTAAGTCTATGCAAGCGCATTAAAACAATTGATGGCAGCAGACTGGAAGACAAAGTCGTCATTATGCCGGGTGTGACGAGATTTGGTAACAACTTGGATCTGTTGAATATGACAGCAGGTGGGTGGGGGGGGGTGGTTTAAGCCAATATTAGACTTAAGACACACTAACAAACTCTCTTAAACTGGCAACGTATTTGCAGAGAAATTATTCGTCTTTTGCCGCGAAAATACTCGCATTGCGAACGGTAAAAGTTATTTATTGCATTTCCTGTTCGCATCAATTTATAACATTACAAACGCCCAGGATGCCGAAGAAATCTTTCAAAGTACCAGCATTATAACAAAAGGTGTTATTTACGAGCTGCTGAAACCTTTTTTAGGCGAAGGACTACTAATCAGCACTGGTGAGTCTTACTGTTCTTACACTCTTCTCTTACGAAAAGCGTTTAACTTTCTAGAGCAAAAATGGCACTCCAGACGCAAAATTCTTACGCCCGCTTTTCATTTCAATGTGCTGCAAGGTTTCCTTGAGATATTCAAGTAAGTGCTTTCTTTGCTGCTCTTCGAGTCGTGCCAACGATAAGAACACTTCAGTGCTAATCTGTGCAATCATTGGCTTGTTCGAAGAGTTCGCAGTGACGTTTGAACTTCGAAATGATTTACACACAGTATCGTTTCATATGCGACATTTGCAGAGAAGAAAGTCTGAAGCTGACGAAAAAATTACAAAAGCTCGAAATGCATGAGATTGATGTGTCCGAAATTATAGCAGAGTTTTCGCTGAACAATATTTGCGGTAAGTTTTGAAGAGCAAGATGTGAAAATGCAATATTTTAACAGTAGATATTTTATTTTTCTCTCAGAAACCGCTCTGGGTGTAAAGTTGGATAATATCAGCGGCAGTACAGAATATCGTAGAATTATACACGACATTGAAACGACCATTGTCCACAGACTCAATAATCCCCTGTTCTTTTATAATCTGGTGTTTTATTTGTTTGGTCCTTACAAAAAGCAAAAGGACAGCATAAAAATTGCTCATGATTTCAGCAGTAAAATTATAGAGGCCAAAAGGAAGGACTATTTAACGAAGCCAAGTCGAAACATAAGCCCCGAAACGTAAGTAAAACAATAGAATAGTATGAGAAAAAATACACTCAAGTAAACGAACACAAAAAATCCAATAATAAAGATGTTTTGGTGACAGAAAGTTTCCTTTCTTTGGATTTACTTACTGCAAAAGGAAATGTGTGTGAGATATCATTGAAATTTTCTATTCCTTTGACAAGATCCCGGAGCTTCGTTGGGTGGCTCGCATTCGCGCGGCAAATTTTCCAACTTTCCAAGACTCTGGCGGATAAGTTAGGCCTGTTTAGATCCCTGATACGGATAAGGTTGGCTTTTTTTTTTATTGTCATAGATCTGCAACTTAAGAAACCTCCACAACAAAAAGTCTAACCGGGTCAAAAACATAACACATAAAACATTTAAAGTGTTAGTTAGACCTTTAGGTCTGTTTTATGGGCTAGAGTCCTGGAAAGTTGGCAACGCCATCCAAAGAAGCCGAGGCTCGCGTTTGCACGATATTATAATTCCAGTTAAAGACATTTTAATTGAGTACAAAAATTTGGATGTTGTGTTTTGTTTAAGCCTAAACTTAAGAAGCTCCAAATAAAAGACCCTGTCTAAAAAATAAATTTAAAAAACCCTTCAAAGAAATCAAATACAGGCAGATGCGAGTACAACTTACAACAGTATTTAAGAAAAGTATTCCTCATTTAGAAACGAAATTAATTTGAAAAAACGCTATGCCATGCTGGATACTCTGCTGGCCGAAGAGGCCAAAGGTTTAATTGACCATCGGGGTATTTGCGATGAGGTGAACACATTTATGTTTGAAGGTTACGACACCACCTCCACCTGTTTGATATTCAGCATCTTAAATTTGTCTTTGTATCCGGAGGTGCAACAGAAATGCAGACACGAAATACAAGGCATATGTAAGTATGTTAATCCAAAAAAATAATGCTACAGGTTGGGCCCATAGTCTCCGGGGGTTTGAAAATGTAATCATTTATATATAGATATGGAAAATAATGTCGCTTAATTGCAATCCGTCTTCAGTTCCGCAATGATAGGCTCGTTTTGGAACCTTTTCAATAACATCTTTTGAAATTTGTGGCTATAGCGCCCGATATTCTAAAATATTGATGGCTTTGAGCTCAGGGATTGTCTCAGGCTTGTTCACATTCTATACGCGCTTCTTCAAGTAACCCCAAAGGAAGTAGTGGACACAATCCCTGAACTCAAGTTCACTTCAAGGACATTATTTTCCATACTTAGTGTAACAAAATTTTCCATTTTGTATAAATTAAAATCTAAAAAAAAAAATTAAATTGTTAAACCGCAAAACATGAGTAATTTTTTTGTTGGTGTTTTGTAGCTGATTTTAATTCGACTAGCGTTTTTGATTTCAACAAATTGGAATATTTAGAATGCGTTTTAAAGGAAACTCTGCGCTTGTTTCCTTCAGTGCCTTTTATAGCACGCAAATGTACAGCGGAGACACGAGTGAACGGCCTGATACTACCCCAAAATACCGAAATCAATATACACATTTACGATATCATGCGCGACCCAAGACAATTCGACGAACCGAATAGCTTTAAGCCGGAGAGATTTTTTGCTGAAACAACTGGGCGCAGAAACCCATTTGCTTTTGTGCCCTTTAGTGCTGGATCAAGAAACTGTATTGGTAAGTACGCAGCAGCGTTTTTAAGTATTAATTTTTTACCCGAATACAAAAACCTGGTTCTGTTGTTGCAGGTCAAAAATTTGCCACGCTCGAAATGAAAGCCGTCTTGGTTGCCCTATTGAAAGAATTCGAAATTTTGCCGATAACTAAACTAGAAGATTTAATATTTACGAACGGCCTAATATTGAGGACCCAACAAAAAATTCATGTTAAACTTAAGAAAATTAAGCACCCAACCATTATTAGTTAGACAGTTAATTGTACTTCTATCTACTACAATTATACTATGATCTATTGATCTTACACATTAAAACGATGGTTTTTTGTGTTTTTGCATTACCAAGAAAAATCGTTGGTGGGAACATAATTTATATTATCTTTTTTTTACAAACATGTCGTGTTTTTCATTTAATAAATTTCCAACTATTTAATAAATGTTCAATCAGTTGGTGTTGTTGGCTGGTTTTCTAGATTTCCACTGCAAATACTCTAGTCAAAAGAAGAAAAAGCATTGAGTAAAAAAATCTAACAATTGCAGAAATATCATATAGTGCATGTCCATTAGTGGCGCGTATATGTATGTATGTAAGTACATACAAACATATGCCGGTTTCTGCAAATCAACAGAATAAGAAATATTTTGGTGTGATTTATAACAAGAAATCAATTTGCTGGCATCAAATAAGCCAAGTGTAAAAAAAGTTTTATTTGATTGGCTTGATTGAATTGAAATTAAAAAAAAATAGCACAAAACTTTAATTTCTTTCACAGTTACATATGTATGTACATATGTAAGTATACATACATACATACATACATACATACATATGTATATAAAAATGCCTTGGAGTGTGGTAAAGTCAAAATGAAATACAAAAATTTCTGAACGTGATGAAAATTTGTAATATTTTACAAAAAAAAAAAAACAAACCAAATAAAAACTGAAAACAATATCATGAAAAGATATATACAAACAAATCGCTTTAACGGTAAATTGTTTACTTAGCGCCGTTATTAAAAACCACAACAACTCATGCTCACCACTTCATTAAGGTTGCGAAGACATTAAAATAGTTGTATGTATGTAAGTAAATAAAAATGTGTAAAATAAATGCACACAGGATGATCCATAAACCGACATCAAGCCAAAAGCTGATGATAGATCATCCTGTGATGATCTTTTTATTCTTGAAATTTTGTTTCGTTAAGGGAAAAGCAAAATGTACCAAGTGTTACACCTTTTTGGGCTTGGGACAAATCGCACCAACTACTTAGTATAATTTTAATTAAACTTGAATGTGATCTTAACTTTAACAACAAATTCTTAACTGTGGACAAAAGAAGCATAATTAGCGGTAACATATCTACATATATGTATGTATGTATATATATACTTATGTATATATGTAGATATTTTTTGTTGGTTTCCTAACTGTCTAAATGCCGACTCGTCAGTAGAATTGAAAAACATTCAACTTTATATTTAATTTTCTTTAAAAAGGCAGTAATTATCACAATAATGTTCAAAAATCTCAAAAAACAAATTGTTCTTTTTTTGGCGTTACGATAATATTAGAGAATAAAGTTATAGGAAAATCCAGGTTTTATAGCCACAGGAATAAAAAGGAACACCTCTGCATAAAGAAATTTACACTAATGCTTGAAAATACAATATACAATTTTCATCACTGCAGTCAATGGAGAACGCTTAAGAGAAGTTATCAATTCATCTTTAACTGAAAGAGCACTAACTGAAGAGCACACTCGTATGCAGACAAATTCAAAGTGTCTTCTTCTTCGAATGATACAAATGTTCCGCTCAAGCTTGTCTCAACTATAGGCCTACATAAGCTACAAGCACTCACACAAACTATGTTTCCTGAGTGCGAGAATCGATTGACTGAGATGGATAAAAATTAAAAAATTAACCAAATTAAAAACAAACTCCACGAGTTTGAAGTTAGATTTTATGTACATACATACATATGTATGTAGATACTTTCTGTAACAATACGATTTTTTCATATACTACATAAATTTTATTGCATTTATAATTCTTATATTATTCTAAGGCCCATGGTACAATAAAAGACTTAAAAGTCTTGTACGCGGGCCATCGAAAATACTAATAAATAAATAAAATAGAAATATAAAGTAAGTTAACCAGAATAAACATGTTTCAATTTTGGACAGCAGAATTTTTCTAATAAAGAAATTCAAATTTTAAAAGACCAAATTTAAAAATTTATTCTATAAAGTTGTTCTTTAATTACCAAGAAAATTACCTCGCTTTTAGAAGAAAAAAATTAAAGAAAATTTTCTGACTTTACATGATTTCATATTTATTTAAAATTCAATCTTAACTGTTTCAAAAATGGAACATTGTGGCACCTTGTTAAGTTTGATGCGACATCTGGTGTGAAGTAGAATACATAACAAGCGAATTCGAAATTTAGCTATAAACAAATATTATACTAGACGTTTTTGTTTCTTTATTTATTCCTGTTACGTTTCCACCTATTCATTCTTTAAGGATTAATTGCATTTAACTATCACAAGAATACTTATCAAGAGACAACACAACATGCCAATTGAATTCTCGTGCATGTTTGTTTGTTTTATATACATATCTCACCAACAAATACAACAACACCTGTTTTTATTCTAATTGGAGAAAAAGAGAACACCATATGATTGCAGGCAATTAAAGAGTTTGGCACAAAAAAACAATGAAAAAAATTAAAGAAGCCTTATAAAATGTTTCAATTTTTGTTCTGTAATTAATTAATTTCACGCTATATTTTTATATTATACCATAATTTAACACTTTGAGTATACACCAACCTGTTTTTAAATATGAAAACACATACACAAACGACACAAAACTTATTAAACTTTTCCGACCGACGCGGCAACAAAACATTTTTTCGCCCATATTTTCATAAACTAATGATGGGTGAACTGAGACATCGGCATGTATTTGCAGTCTTTGTTTATACAAAATGCCACCTCTAGTTTTTTAGAGACTACAAAATTGATGAATGTCACAATACAATATTCAAAAAAAGAATACGCCATGTCCAAATACATATTCCAGGAGTATTTACACTCCAACGGTTAAAAATAATGTTCTTATCAACAAAACTCTAAGACTCAAGATTACCAGTACCACTTTTAAATTTGACTAATGCCCTTTCCGGTCCGCATCTATGCAAGTAATACAAAAAAAATTATTCTTCAATAAAAATTACGCTGAAATCAAAACATTTTTATATTTAAATAATTTTTTATATTAGCGCTTTTTATACCAAAAAATTGTTCAATGTATACAACTTAGGTCTTTTATGAAAATCATGAATGCACAATAATATGTATTGTACCATGTACAGTATGAAATTTTTGGCAATTGTATATACATACATAGTTTTGAGATTTGCTTAACCAGCAAGTAAAACCAAAATACTTCCCACTTTGAATGATTTGAGTGGATTGACTTCACAAAATGTACTTTCCCCTTTACATTCACCCCGACAATTATGCAACACCTAAGGTATAACCCTTTTATTGTTTTCCCGTTCAAAACCTTACAATTTGTTTATGAAAGCAAGTTTGCTTAATTCAAAAACATTTATTGTGTATTTATATGATTATTGCAACAAATATACATATTTTGCCTGCAGAACTAGACAAATAACAACCTAGTTATAAAATATTGGATTTAGAAGTTTATATAGCCATTTCAAAAAGGTTTTGTTCGATGCCGGAATTCACTTAGAAATGAAAGCAGATGAAATTTTAGAACTAAACTTTAGATGCTCAAACTGAAAAAAGTACTCGAAAGATGGAAATATTTTAATGTTATTTAGAGTGCAGTTTTAGTTCACTTAATGTAAACTGGGTAAGATTCCACATGATATATTTTTAAATCCCTACAAGACTCAAATGGTAAATTTGCTCGCTTGATAGTTGCAGAAATTTAGACGACATATATCCAATTTAAAAATGTTGCGAGTTTTTACGAGAACAGAGACAAGTAATATGAATGAAACAGATAAAACATTTCATTTTCAACAATTCTATTTTTTTAAATAGGAAACACACTTCTTAAAAATTAAAATTCGTTAACTTTAGGAAAAAAATTTCACTCCATTTTGTCAATATTTTCTTTATACACAGAATTTGTATATTTGTATTTATATTAAAAAACACGCAAACCACTTAAACCTTAGAAAAACAGCATCTTTTTTACTTCTTGGATTTTCCTGTGGCTTTTTGAGCAGGTTTTTTGGCTGCAGCCTTGCCGGTGGACTTAGGCGCAGCTTTAACTGTTTTCTTCTCAACCTTAACGGCTTTGACGGGCTTAACGATCATTTCACGCTGACTCTTTAAAGCTTTAACAATTTTTTGCTCCTCAATTAGGAAAGCGCGAACAATACGTTCACGCAAGCAGCTGTGGCAAAGTACACCACCATACGTACGAGCTACGGTTTTTTGACGCTTAGACAAACGGCTACGTTCGCAAGGGCGACTTGGGCGAATACCCTTCAACTTTTCCTTACATTGACCGCACTTTGGAACAGTTTTGTTTTTCTTCACATATTGGTAAACCAAACGCCCGCCGGGAGTACGAACACTAAAATTCAAAACAAATCATTGGTAAACGTAACAAAGATTTGGGCGATTTATTATTTACTTACATACGTCTCCTGTTAGATTTGGTGTTGTAAGAAAGACGTCTTCTCAAAGTCAAACGTTGTACCATTTTGTCGGCTGTTTACATTTTCGGCAATATTTAATTTCCATTTTTTGAAGTCAGAACGCAAAAGTTGATCACATAAAAGAAAATTAATTAGTTTTATTAATTGGCTCAGGTTATAAAGTTTTTAATTTGTTTCGTTTTCATATAATGCTATCTTTCATTGAATTATTTGGATTTTTCATGATTTCTTTTGGAAACAAAAAAAAATTCGGTATGCCCACCTTCAAGAAATAAACCAGAAAGGAAGCTGTCGGCATTGCAGTTTCTTTACCTGAAGTTAGCTGCAAATTGTGACAGCTGTCGAAAATGTCAAATACAAAATAATGTAGGTAAGGACGGTTTTTAAGCTACATATATATAACAGAGTAGTTAAATTTCACTTCCCTGGTCTTATGACTCCTTTTGCAATCTGTTAATTTTGTTGTTATTTTTACAATAAAATACATGTATGTAAATTTAAAAACTTTTAAGACAAAATTTTGTTTAACATTTGATACCAAATACAACATATTTTTTTTGTCAAAATATTGCAACAAAAAGTATTTGTCATAAAAAAACTGTTTCTATTCTTTGTACATTTATTTTATGTAGGGCTTAAGTTATACAACAATATGTGTAATAATGTACAAAAAATTAACAAAACAGAAATGTATTTAAGGACAAGGCTATACATTTTATTAGAACAGTAACAATTATAGTCTTTTGCAGAAATGAATATGTTTCTTTGGATAGACATATATAAAATTTTTGTTAACCGGTTTTGATTAGCAATATTAGTTTTAGCTAGACTTAAAACGATAATATGTAACATAAATTCGTTTAAAACTATATTTTCTGCATTCGTTATAGTCACATTTTGCTGTTTTTCCATCAAAAAAATACTCAATTTTTAGAATATCGTGAAAGTGTACAGTGGACATCACTGTTTCTTAATGCAACCGTGTATTTTTTTTATTGAATATAGAATAGAATTGTACTTCTATTTGCATATTTATTGAAAAGTGGGAATAATATTTTACAAAATTACCAATTGGCTAGTGTTGTGATATTATTTATTGTAACTAAAACGCGCCAAAGACATGAAGTGAAGTGATTTCGTTAAATGTAAATAACTCAGTAATTATTTTTGGTAAGTCTGCAAGACGGTCATCCCTGTACCAAAAATATCAAAAACGAAAAAGGACCCTTTTTGCGAAGGGGGCATGGAAAAAAAGCATTTCTTGTTCTGCTTTTGCTACTGCTGCTGCTGCAAAATTTTTTTTTCTAATACAAAGTTGAAGAATAAATAAAAGTGAAAATTCTGAAATTGGTCTATAATAATCAAAAGAAAATGAAGGAATAAAAAATAGATAAGAAAAAAGTACGAAAACTGTGAATGTGTTTTTAATTGTATATTGTGCATTTGTTATTGTTGTTTTTAGTAGAATGAAAATAAAGAAGTGTTTGTGTAAGGCAATTTGCAAGTGTTGGTAAATTCAGCCAACGATTCTGTGTGTACGTGTTTGAAGGAAGATGTTTTTGTGTTCGTCTGTCCGTTGAGTAAATGATGATGTTTGTTGTTGGTGTGATTATGATAATTGTAGGAGGCAGGGGCCACCTTTAAAATCTACAAATACGAATGAGCTCTTTTGATTTTCTTTCATTTTTGTTTTTTTTTTATTATTTATTTATTTGTTGTCGTTGGTTTATTCGCGTTTGTTGTCAACATTCAGCTATTGTCAGGTGGCAAACGGGGAGATTGACTTGCATGGGTGTAAAGATGAATGCTAAGAGATGTATGAATTAATTGAAACTGCTTCGCTGGTATACATTAACGCTTAGGAGGAATAGAACAAATATGAAGAGAATTACTTTCAAAACGAAATATTTATATAGAAATATAAAATCGTTTCTGGGATTGTCAAGTTCGAGTTGCTAAATTTGGAGTTTTTCATATTTTATTATTATTTATTTTATTTCCTATATTTTCTTTTTCATCAATGAACTGCAAAATTTATTCTGATCTACATATACATACATTTTTTAAAACATGTACATATGTATGTACGTAATTTTTTTTTAATATTTTTAAAAATATTTAAATTATATTTTATAAAATGCGTTCATTCTAAAACTGTAGTTCTGTAGATTAAATTTTATTAATTCAAGGAAACAGCAGATCTAGAAAAACGTTTAAGTACCACAACCATAATACTGAACAAATTCGTTTCTTTTAGGAAGAAAAACTAATAACTAATAAATGCATAAGAGTATAAAATAATAAATACTAATTTTTGTTCCCATTATATACATACGTACTTTTTTGTTGTTGTATATTTGCTATTAACAACGAAAGATTAACGAAAGATAACACTACCTATAAGATTTAATTTTAAAGTAATGCCAGTTAAAATTGATCGAAAATTTATTTTACTGCAAATAAATACATACATATGTATGTATGTATGTACATATATACACATGTATGTATGTACATATGTATATGAAAGCAGCAATACATTTTAATTATTTATTTCAAATTGGTTATTATTAATAGTCCTGTTTATTGTTTATTTTACTGTTAACGGTTCTAATTTACATCATTTAAAACAAAAATTCTTTTCTCTTTTGAAATATTTGCATGAATTTCGCTCGAACATTTAATCAAAACAAACAAAAGGGTTTTTGAACTCAAAGCTCATACTAACAACGCACTAACAGCAGCGCCTTGTATACGCTTCTGTTTAAGCACCGAGTTTAGTTGAAATAAAGAACTTTGTTCAGTTAAGACGTCATGATAAAATCTCCTTCCAATGCCCAGGAAATACGCTTATCACGACCGGAGCATAGTCGAGCGCAGTCGCCCGCCACCATGGATGCACTGAAAACATCATTTCTGCCAAATTTAAGCATGGACCCCGCCCTTGTAGCCACCTCTCATTTTTGTCCAATGTGTGGCCAACAATTTGAAGGACCTCAGCAAGCCACTGAACACATGCATCTTTGTCATGGTGGTCTTAGTGTGGTAGCTGGCGTAGGCGGCGGTAGCATTCTATTAGCGCCACATCACTTAAGCACCAGTGATTCAATTAAAATTGATTTTCCCTGCCACAGTTGTGATGAAAAGTTTTCTTCAGAGCAGGATCTGGACGATCATCATCGGCTGGTTCATCAAGCGCCCGCATTTTTGGCACGTTGTCCTGCCTGCAGCTTTTATGGCATCTCTGCAGCTTGCCTGCAGGAAGCTAACGAATACAAATGCTTGCATTGTGGTTCCGTATGTACAGCCTCCGCTTTAGGAGCTAGTCAACAGGGATATGAGCCCCAAACACCTGATAATATGCCGTCTATGGCGCCGCATGATATGAAACTCCCAAATCATGAATTGGTCCAACGCCAGTATCAAGAACAAATGATTTTGGCCCATCACCAGCAACTGCAAGAACAGCATCAGCAAGCCCACCATCAGGATGACGAGCATGAGGACGTCGAACTTAGAGTACCCCCTATAACTGTTAAACTAAATAAAAATGTAAATGGTACTGCAACTGTGATGCATCCGCATGTGATAATCAAAACCGAACCGACCAGTGAAGATATCGAAGGCTCACCAACTTCGGTACCCGTTTATACCATCCAGCAAACATCGGCTGCTGCCACTAGCGTTGTTGTTAGTGCATCCCATGCCGCTGCTGCCGTCCTATCAAACAGTGGCGTTATACACAATACAGCCTCGACTATTACAACTGCAGTGACTGGCGGTTTGAATAAAATACGCCACAAATGTCCTGATTGTCCGAAGACCTTTAAAACTCCTGGTACACTGGCTATGCATCGCAAGGTGCACACTGGAGAAGCAGAGTAATGTTATATTTTTATTATCATTGTTGTTGTTTTATCGAAAATATTGATGTTTAAGATGTTTTCATTAATTTCTACATACATACATACTCAATACGTCCGTATGTTCGCGAACTTTAGAGCTCGAAAATATTTGTACAAACTGTTTAATTGTACACACATTTCTCAACACAAAAATTTTGTTACTTATTTCCTGTTCCTGTTACTTATTTCTTTTGGAGAATTTTTATTGCTGGAAAAGTGCGCGAACATACACTTAATATCTCAATTAAAGCCTTGTGTATTGCCTTGTATCAAGTTGAGGACGTTTTCGTAATGAAAAGCCAGCCATTGTATATCCAAGAATTCGAATTTATGTGTATTGCGATACAAATTCTTGCAAAAATGTATAAAATTAGTCAGACGTATATCTGCCTTTTCGTTATGAATGTTGCTGTATTTTTATATACTTAATGTTAATAATTTTTACTTTTAATTCTATTCATATTTAGCCTCACGCCGAAAGAACGCCCCTACACATGCTCATACTGCGGCAAGTCTTTCACACAATCGAACACATTAAAGCAGCACACGCGCATACACACAGGTGAGAAACCCTTTAGATGTGGCTATTGTGGCAGGGCGTTCACAGTCAAGGACTACTTGAACAAACATTTAACAACTCACACGGGTGAGAGAATATAATATTTTCAAATGAAAAACTCAGATAAATCAGTCAGTCAGATCAAACTCAGTTTCAATTTCAACCAATCAAATATCAGTCAGCCAACAAATCAATCGTTAAAAACAACAAATTCAAATCAAAATTCAAAAATAATACTTACATCAATTAAATGCAATTCTTTCTTATCAAGCACTGATCTAAAATTGAAAATATTTGACATCAAATTTATTTCGACAATTGTTCTTGTTGAATTTTTTTATTTTCATAAATCAAGCAAATTCAGCATTTTCATTGAAATCACTATTTCAAGACAAAAAGTTAGTAACGTTATTGAAAAACCCTCAGCATACTTTTGAAATTAAATAGACTAATTTTGTACTTTGATTCATCTAAACCATAATTTTTCTACACTTACATTTATTTTCATGGCCTAACTTTGTATGTTTTATTAATTATTTTATGCATATTTTATATACATACATATATACATACATACATATAATAAATAAGTTTGACAAATTATTTCAAAAAAATGTTCGATATTTAACATCAATCTTTTCTCTTTCATCTTTAAGTTGAATATGTGATAAATATTCTTCGAAACGGCAAAAAAAAAAATATTTTGGAAAACAAAAGTTTATGGCTTTTATTGCTTTGAAATGATTTTGGAAGCTTGGATTTTTTGATAATGACGGGAATATTTATACGCATCTCTCACCTAATCACCTCCACAAACACCACATCAAGTCTAATTTTATTGTTTTGAATCAAGTTTTGTAATATTTCTCATTCATTAAAACTTCACTTTTAAGCGAAATATGTATAAAAAGAATTTAAGAATAAACGTCCTTAATTTTGCTTAACAAATTGTAAAAAATAGGCCTAAATTCTACAGACTAATTTGTCCAGAATTAAAAGTGCAGAACGCCTGATAACACTTTCACCTTTTACTTTCACGTTGTTTAGCTCCAGCTTAAACATTGTGGTATATTTAAATATTTTAAGAATAAATTCAAGAAATAGAAAATTGTAAAACTAAAGTTATATTGTTGGCGGTAAAAATATCAAAACTTAAGTCTTAATTTGTTTACAATGTTAATGCAAAAATATCGCTCATATTGAACACTTAAGAAAACTAAGTCTAAAAAATCTTAGTGCATCTAAAAGTCCTTTAAATATACTATGAAGCGTCAAAACTGCTAATACAAATTTATATTTATATTTGTTATGAACAATTTTGTACCTTGCAGCTGTCTATAAGCCGACTGTTCTTAAGTGTGTCAGTAGACCTAAAACTCATTAAAAAATATGTGCAAACATTTAGTTTTATGTTCAATTGTGACAATGAGAATATTTTTCAAAACACAAAAACAGGATAATCTTATTTTTACGCTTAAGTTTTCTTATCAACTTTTATATAATTAGTCCGCTGTGGTTGCCTCGACTTGCATTAGAAACCAACAACATTAACCCGTCTAAAATACAAGGGCATGACTGTTAATTTATGCCCCAGTTGTATTCCATGGCTGACTTCACATAAATCGGGTAACAGTTTTCTTTCTTTTATAAAGTTTTTAACTTTATTGCGTTTCTCATTGACTTATGCGAATTTTTATATGAATAAGCAGCGCTTCAAACTTTTCCAATAAAAATATTGACAAAAACGAAGTGCATCATGTTTAAGCCATAAAAAACAACGGCTAGAAATTGTTTTCCTTGGCTCTGCTAAAAATGAAAATGAAAAAGAAAAAAGGAAAATATGTCATTAAATCCTTTTTATATTAATTTCTCATTTGATCATAAAAAAATTAAGAAATCAAACTTCATACTTGGTTTTCCGCTAAGTGCAAATTACGATGAAATCATATTTAAAAGATTATAATGTTTCTTGTTACAGGTGAGAAACCTTTTCAATGCACATACTGCGAAAAAGCGTTTAGCGTTAAAGACTATTTAACCAAACATATACGCACACACACCGGCGAAAAGCCCTACACATGCCCCTACTGTGAAAAACGATTTACTCAACGCAGCGCTCTGACCGTACACACCACCAAGCTACATCCCCTCTAGGAAAGGCCTAATGGCACCGATCGCAGAACTGTTGGCGGTGGTGGAGGTAGTAGCCATGTTTTGTCGGTGGTGGGCGTTGTTAACAATTTAATTGGACCAGCAATTGTGGGGCATGCAGCAGACGACGACGACAACAACAACAACAACAGCAACAACGATAACGGGAGACAAGGACGGCAATTGATAATGGTAAATCAGACCATGGATAGTGGAACGCAAACAACTTTATAAAATTAGCAAACAAAAAGAAGGGAACAAATTGTAAAATCGTGAAAAAAAAATATCAAAGTGTAATCGATCGGGTCATTGTTAGTGTTTTAATTTTCAAAGAATGTGTGATTGAAACAAAATGAAAAAGAATATCTTAAGTAAGAATTCTTTTTTTTAAAGTAATTTTAAGCGCTTTTTTTTTGTTATTTAGATAAAATAATTTAAGGCCGAAATCCCTTCTTCGTTAACTTTAAAGCAGTGAAAAGAACTACAACAATCATAAGGGTTTTCCTTTTTCATTTTTTATATATAAAATAAGGAAATCCTTCAAATTAGACTTCAGTCGTATACTCATAAGCGAAACAAAAAACAGAAAAACCGAAAAACAGACAAAGAAAAGCAACAAACGTTTATTATGTATATTTTATCTTGATCTAGCTAAAAAAACAAAAAAAAAAGGATAAACAAAACACTTAAAAATATTTTTCTATTTCGAAGCAAAACTTAACAATTAAAAATATGCAGATAAGTTTGAGTATTATCTGAATTGAGAGCCTCATTTTATGCAACATTGTGATGCAAAGTTTAGACAAATAATATAATGTTATTTTTAGAATTTAAGTTGTTAACGACGTGACTTTAGACTTAGGTTATACTTAAGTTGATCAAATGTTGGAAACAGAAACTCAGTTTCATTTCTTTTAATTTTAACATTTTTGTTATTGCAAACGATTGTATTTCATCACAATGTTCGAAACTAATCAAATGTTTTATGGCTCACCGTAACAAAAATATTATTTGTGCTTTTTTTTCATATTTATTTGTATTGATCTTTTTAAATTAATTTTAGTCTGCTATTGTTAAAAGTTATTAAATTTGAATTTTTATAAACGTACATATGTAAATTAATATTTTACACAAACAATATGTTGTTAACAATTCTTGATTTGTTTATTTAGTTGATCTTTTTTTTTTTAGAGAAATTTTAATTAAGAAATAATCATGAAACGAAAGAATGATTTTAATGAAAATAATAACAAAAAACTTTAAAAGTTTTATTTTTTAATTGTTCTATAAACGAAAGTGTTAAGTCGCAACAGAGCAGGATCTCGGTTGGTTTTTTACAACAACAACTTTACTTTAATTTAATTATTATTCTAGTTTAATATTAAAAAAAGAAAACCTAATAATTCTTTGTTTAAAAAAAAGCTTTATTTTAAATTATTAAAAATGTTTTTTATAATTATTTATATATATTATTTATTTTAATTCCTTATTTTTTGTTAATTATCTTTTTACTAAAAAAAATATTTAATTGCTTTTTTTCTATTAAAAATGGCCTTATATTTTAATACGCTACGCCATAATTTACACAAAAACCAAAAATGTTGTCAATACGTTTTCGTAAATTTAAAAACTTGTTTTTGTTTTTCGTACGAATTCTGCCGTTGTAATTTGTTTTCATAAAATTTCTCCAATTTTCATAAAACTAAAAATCAATTTGTGATGTATTTTAAATCAAATTTCCTCCATAAGCATCAAAATTCCTTTCGGTTCATTTAATTATTTTATGATGTTTGGCGTTAGTCTAAAAGACATTTATTTGTTTTCTACTAAAGCATGATGTTGAAAAATATGTTGTTTTTTTCTTTTTAATTTGCTAATACATAAACTTAAACAAGTCTCAAAACCAAAACGAAACGAATCAACTTTCTGTTAATTTTTTTTTTTTTTTTGCATTTTTTATAAACATAAAATTAATTTATTTAGTAATTTATTTTTTATTTTCCAATTTTACTTCAATAAAAAAAAAAAACTTAACAGCTTTAAAATGCAAATAAAAAACAAAATCTATAATAAAAACTACACTATTTTTGCTTCTATAATAAAAAAAAAACAAAACAACAAAAAACGAAAAATGATTAAACACCAAATATATTTAACTTTAAGATGAACAAAATTTGTTGGGAAAGAATAAGTAAAAGAAAATTTAAATGAATTGCCATAAAAATAGCAACTAAAACTGGATGGCCGAATACTCTGTATGCTTTAGAATAATAAAATTTTTAGCGAAACGCTTGCATAGTTTTCAAAATAACTCTTCAGACCTGTGAACGTGACTATAATATGGGTTTGCCTTTGCAATTGAGGCGCGTAATGGCGGAGCGTTATAGCTATTATATTTACAGACGTGTTTGAAATCGGAGCCTTCATAAAATTCTGATTTTATAAGATTTTTTTTATTTTCTTTATGCTGCTGCAGGGTTTTTAATTTCTTTCGTACAAAGTTTTGTTGTATATATGTATGTATGTATTGTGTATGTATGTACTTAACATGAAACGTGCCCCAATGTAAGAATCAAAAGACTTCATTTATGTATATTGCCCAATAAATACTGGCATTTAAAGAAATTGAAAATGTAGTTGTCGGGAGGCGGTTTTTTTTTTTTGAGTAAAAAGTTTTGTTTTAGAATATTTGAAAAAAAAAGTCCGCCAGACTTGTTTTTCCAGTACGTACGCATGTACATACATACATATCGTTAACTTAATACGAAAAGGCCCCAACTCAAAATCTTTCGAAATCGATATTTTTACATATTTCGATAGACCATTCATTGCTAGATACACCTCCTCCAAAAAATCAGATTAATATAACACTAAATTTGTTAAGTGGTTTTAATAAAATTGGGTTTTTGTATCAATATTGCATCTTTTTTTATTTAGTTTTTTTCCTCCTCTTGTAAACTATGAAAAACATGAGTTAGAGCCTTTTCCGATTAAGCTAACGATATGTATTTACATAGTTTGCCATATGCTATACATATAGCACTTCGTCAAATACATACTATGTACGGTGTGAATAACAGTAAAAATACTATCATATTGTATGATTTGCGGCTCAGTTTAGCCATGGCCGATCGGTTGTGACTGCCCCCAATTGAGTCCTTTTACTACTGCCCTGTATAAATAGTAAAAGTATTAGCAAAAATGATAAAAATCTACTAGTGAGTCTGTAGTTTAAATGTCTCGTTAAGTTAAGAATCTTTATAGTATTCTACGAGTACAGAGAACATTGCAAAAGGCAGGTACTTCACTATTTGAGATTCCCTTCAGTCCCTCCATTTCCTTCGCGCATACTTGTACACATGTATGTGTATACATATATGTACATACATACACACATGTACAGAAAAATATGTATGAAGTAAATATTAAAAAACTCTCTTTGCTTTATTGATTTCATATTTCACAGCCGATATTTTAAATACACTTATTTTGTTCAACAAAAAATAAATTTTAAACTAAAAATAACACGAACTATAGCAATTTCAATTCGCAAGTGATTTGCTGTTTACTAACATATTTAGTACCCTGTATTGAATACCATAATTTTTAAGCACAACTTTTATTCCTCCAAAAATAGATGAAATAACCTTACGGCAAGTTTCTGCATGGATCTTGTATCAAACTTGATGGATACTTTGCCATAAATGCGTTTTATTACCGCAGGGAAGGTTGGTGGAAGCATCGCATGCAACACAAAGCAAAGGATATGCTTTGAAGCCTCTAATCCAATAACTCTTCTATCGAAATCCGGCGAAATTGCTGACAAATTTCTATGCCAAGTTTTTTATTGAAGCGAAGCGGAATTATATGCAAATAATACGGGAAGTTTTTTTTTCAGTAAAATTTAAGAAACATTTTGCCAATGACATTTCCTCCTGCGGAGGCTAATTAGAGATAGCCGAAAGTATGATGTATACAATTAATTTGCTGTTGTTTTTATTGTACTTATCGCCACTGGCCTACATATGCAGCAGGTATGTAAATATGGCGGCAGTTTTGCAGTAAATTATAGGCAACAGCTTAACTTATTCCCAAATACACACGTCACATACATATATTAGAAAACTGTTGCAGAAGTGGTTTTAAATTCACCAACCACAATAAGGCAAACATTTTCTACTAAATTAAACTTTAATGCTAATAATATACTGATGCTCTCAAATATTATTATTATTATTATTTTACAAAAACTGTAAAGGTTTTAGTTTCTGATTTATGCTCATTATAAAAATATATTTTTATATTATTTTTAATTGTACTCTGTTTCTTTATTTAAACTCTTATTTTAGTTTAAACAGAATATCACAAAAAGAACAACAATTCCATCTGGCCAACCGTGCAGCACTCAAGACATATTCGAATTCGGCGAAAACCTCAAGAAACTGAATTTTGACATTCAATCGTGATTAAACAACAAAAAAAAAAAGTCATCAGCTGTAGTGTTAATTTAATCTGCTATGAATTAGTTTTGGTAACGTTCATCAATAAATAAAAATAAAGAAAATTTATTGAAGATATTAATTGTTGTTTGGTCGAAGTTCCCAATAAGCGGCTTTTGTGAAATATGTATGTACTTATAACTTTGGCATACCACAAAGATACACGTGTAAGTGTAAACGGACTTCTAAAAGTTTTACTTATTTATAATTTTCTTATAAGCAATTGAGTTGAATTAATCGCTTTACGATTTAAAAATTTCGGTAGACATTTCAACATTCCTAAAATGTTTTCCATTGTCGACACAATTTGTCTTTATCGGTATAAAATCGTTTTTGTTTTTTTAAATATTTTTGAAGCAAATAATAAAGGGAAAATCCTAAACTTGTGCCCGATTAAAATAATTATAAGTTATAATAGAACTAGTCTTCTTCAAAAGGTGACAATAGAACGGCGATATTCGGCTGACTACTTTTTTTTTTAACCAAAAACAAATAGTTTCTTGTTGTATATTTCATACGCTCACTGTGAAATCGGTTCAGATTTCCAGCAAGATACCACATATAACTTATGAAATCGTTACATCAATAGTGTGTTGGAATGCTACCAGGCAATAACACTGAAGAAACTGGTCCGATTGTTAAAAAAGAAAGAGAAACAACTACAAATATTTACTGTTTTAGGGCTCTACCACATGTTACGAACTTGAGCAAAAAAAAAAAATTGAAGTGTGTGAACCGGCACTTAGTGTGCTGCGTCTTCTTGGCCAGTTGGTATAAATATTTATGTATCTATAGTTGCAACATGGCGAACTTCTAGCAATCAACGTCGCTAGTACAAAAAAACAAAACTGGGTGATTTTTTTATATTTGTTAAATGTTCGTGAAACAGTTGATATCAGTTGAGCGCTTAATTCGAACTGTTCTTAAGCCGACTTGAACTGTGTGTTCCATATGGCAATTCTTTAAAAATTCTGTAACTTGTTCTTTCCGTTTGTTTCATATAAATTGTGTGACATTCCCCAAAATGGTCAAGTAAATTTCAAACAACTCAACAAGTCGAAAAAAAGCACAAGACAATTTTTATACATACCAATAATTAATAGAGATGCTGTTTAAATATAAACAATTTTTAAATATTTTTTTAAAATACTTTAATCACAAAATGGACAAACTAACTCTATAGCAAATAGAAAATTAAAAGTTTTAATTTTTATCAATTCTCTTAAAAATTTATAATTCCAAAAAAAAAAAAAAAATTAAACAAGGATGTGAAAACATTTTTATTAATGAAAACTCTAGTGTAACTTTAGAAATACTACATATAAAAATTAAAAAAGAAAACCAAAAAATAAAAAAAAAACGGCAAAACAAATTGTAGTGAAACATTAACTTTTAGCTTTTTTCATTTCGAATCATTTTTTTTTTTACTATTCAAAACTTCAACAACACCAATTATTATAGAAAATTAACGCAATAATTTTGAAAACAAAAAAAAAAAATTATCTTTTTGCAAATAGCTATTAAATTGTAAGAAAACAATTATAGAAGACTTTAATATTTTTCCATCTAAAGTAGACGCAAAATTAAATTCAGAAAAAAGCCTAAACAAAATTAAACAAACTTTGCATTGTAATTATAAATTAAATAAATTATTACGTCTACGCAGCAAAAATTTAAAACAAAATGAGCAATTGTAAAGAAAAAGTAAACGAATTCAAAAATACAGAATGTCAGTAGTAATGAAAAAGATAAACAAAAGAAAATAATAAAAGAAAAATAATTACAAAATGTATATGTATGTATATTTAAAGCGAGTTCATAATAACTGGTTCGTGGCCACTGCAATAGCACAAAATGTATTGTACATATTTTGTTTTTGTCAAATCATTGTGAAATGTCAAAACCTAAAATTTTGCTGTTGAAAATTTCATCTGTTATGAATTCGCCTGATGTGTTGAAAAGTTTTTATTTCCATACAGGCAATCCGGCTTTTAGAGGGCTAGAGGCGAATGGAGGGGTACCTGCAGGTGACGACTTTAGCTAGAAACGCACGGGCCGTATATGCCGAATCTTCTGAATTGTACAAACCTTTTTATAGCCATAAATTTAAAGAAATAACATTTTTGCAATGTATGTATATTTTATTTTTTGCTTTATTATCATTATTTTCTTTTAATATTTTTATAATTTTTCCTCTGTATTTATACATTTTAAATGTTTTTATATACTTATGTATGTATGTATTTATATTTTCTTTTTTTGTCTCCTTTTTTTTTTTTTTTTTTTTTTTTGAGTCAACTTAAAGCGAACGATTGTAATGTTTCCACAGAAGAGACAAGCAACTTGTCTGGAAAACACTTGCAAACTTGAAAGAACTTAAAGAAAATTAGTACTTCTCATGTGTGACAAGTCGACGATGTTTCGTAATATGGAAACAGCATATTGTTTTGTGAAACTGTAGTATTCGATAAATTTAGTTGGTTGTCACAAAATGCTTGAACACTTTCTTTTATTTCAAAAAATAAACAACTACAGTAAATTCACTTTAAGTTGGCTGTTTATTTATTAAATATCTTTTGGTTTCTTTTAAATTTGTTCCACATAGTCTACAAATATTTAACTAGTTCTTACTATAATTACGTTTTTATAAATTGGGATTACGGATACTCATGCTATTATTTAACTTACGTAATAAATTATTTATTCTAATAAAATGCTTTAAAATATTATCATATTGAACTTAAACCATGAAGATTTTCTTATAAAAATGGAATTGTTAATTTATTGTTACAGAGTAGTTTGTTTTAGGAAATAAAATTAGTGAGTACAGGTTCTTTTTTTTTTTGGCGTATATATGTATGTACATACATACATACATACATACATACAGGCTTATGTATTGCATCGATACACTGAACTATTTATTTTCGTTTGTATTTTCTTTGCTTTCATTTTTATCCACTTTAAATCGTTTCAAATAAATTTATGTACCTGCTTAAATAATTTGTATAGTTATACTCTTACGTACATATACATATATACATACATATATTTAAATATTTATGCTAAATATATATGTTTTTATATATATGGATGTACATGGATATATTTATGGTTTATATTATGTACCGCTTTTATGTTGTATGTTTTTTTTTTATATATGTACTATATGTGTAATTTCACCTTTTTGAAAGACAACTTTAGCGTTATTGTACTTTATATTATTCAACAGTTTAATATAAGTGGAGCTGAGGACCTATAGCCGGCCAATGGTCTTGCAAAACAGCAATTGCCAAGTGTCCAACTATTTCATAAATGCTATATAAATCTGCAAAATTTAGTGTTCTGCAGGACTATTGACGTACAAACCTGTTAATTTTATTAGTTATTTTACTTAAAAACTATTTAATTTCTTGCTTGCAATGTTCTTATTTAAATGCCAACATATATATTCAATTGTTTAGAGCTAAATTAAATATTATATTAATACAGCCGGTTAAACTTATTTCGAAAACGCAAATAAATTGTTATGATTTGTCACTTAAAATGTTAAATATTGTGAATGTCGGACGTAAAAAAAAAACACGTTTACGAAGCCCTAAATTTCATGAAAGTAAAAAAAAGAAAACGAAAAATCGTGATGAAGACTCAAAACGTATAAAATAGTTTTAGATTTGTTTAATTTTTAAGCGGTTACAAAAAGGACCAATTCTGTTTTCGTTTCGATATTGGCTATAGAGAGCAGCTCGACCTTTTTCTCAGCTCTTCTTGCTCTATAGAGAGCAGTTGAAAGCAATTATATTGAAATTTATATATGTATTTTAAACATTTTTATCACAAATTACTTTAAACTCCAATTTTTTCTCAAGCCTACAACATCTTTTAAATCGTAAACCCCTGCCAAATCTATTCGAAAATCTAAATGCTATTTTTCTCTTACATTTTTATAAAACAAAATGAAAGATGAAATCAATTTATTTAGGCCTAAAACACATTCGAAAGTAAAATCGAAATAACGGTGCGCATGACAACTTGTTCTGATTTTCAATCAATTCCAAATCGCAAACGGTTTTTATCATGCATGAACTCAAATCAGGTAAAATTAAAAAAACATATTATGGATTCTGGAAATGTATTGCTGGCATTTTTGTGTTTTGTTGTCAATAAAAAATATTTGGTTTATTTGATGTTTGATTTTTCACAAAAAGGAACATAAATTGATTTTAATTAAAGCAATTTGTTTGAGGTTTTTTTTAATATGCCCACCAATTTGTTAACAAATTGGAAATAAGAACAAAGTGAAAACCTTGAATGACAGAATTTGTTTACAGTAAAACATAATTTTAAACTAAATTATATATTTTCTATAAAGAAACATTTAAAACAGAATATTTTATAAACTACTAAAAATACAACCATGTTTCCCTTCATTAAAAACATTCTTTCCAAAACGGTAATTTTTTCTGAGCAGCTGATTTCAAAAGTGGTTTTAATTAAACATTTTTCCATTTACTTTTTTTAATAGTTTTTGGACTACATTTTTAAGCATCTAATTTATAAAATGAAAATTTTTTAAAGTTCCACTTAAAGGATTTTTCTTAAAAAGTAACTAAATAAATAATTTTTTTTATTTTGTTAAAAAAAATTTAAAAAGCGACTTTTAAATAGATGCTGCGTTTAATATGGAGTTTAACAGGCACTTTTTTAAATTCCAGTTTTTAAAAAACATAATTTTTAAAGGTATTATTTTCTGACAACCAACTTTTCTGAATAGGTTTCTTCGTCAAATAATGCAGTTTTGAAAGGAACTTATTTTAAAAGTTTTTTTCCTTTCAAAAGTACTTTTTTATAAATATCCTTTTTGCTTTCCTCTCTCAAAGATATTGCATGTCTTGAAAGTACTGATTTCGATAAGTTTTTTTTTTTAAGTACTTGTTTTGAAACTGTATTTTTTTTTTGCACTTTTTTGAAAAGATATTTTTCGGTAAAAGTTTTTGAAGAAAATCATAACATAATCAAGTTTAGGATTGTGGAAGGATTATTAATTATTGTTGATTGAAATGAAGTGAATAAATAATGAAAAGCTGAATAATTTTGGTTTTTATTTTGACTTCAAGCCGAATATAAAAGAATTTAAATAATATTGGCATATTATATATGTATATTCTTTAAATATGCTTTTGGCAAAGAAGTTACTTTGCTGAGAAGTACTTTTATTTTTTTTTCTCTTGTATTTGAAAATTTTCTATTGAAAAGATTCTGTTAAAAATGTTTTTTTTTATCGAAAGTAATTTTTTAAAACGAAATTTAAAAAGGTCAACATGCGGGAGGTTTTCACGGTACGCTATATTCCAGCTGTCTACATACATGCATACACACATCTACATACATGTGTATGTACGGAAGTTTTCTTTATTCCAATTTTAGTTTAAAAAAAGGTGGGTTAATACTTTCTTCCAGGTGTTCAATAGCTGTTTTTCTTTTGCTAAAGCCATTTCTATTATTTTTTATATACAACAAATTTACTCGTATATCAGAGGCTTTCTTTTAAAAATATTTTATATCAAATTTGTACATAAGTATATTATTTCTCTATACATTCTTAACATACATACAAACATTGTTTTAAGTTATTTTCATTAAAATAAAGTAATTATTTATTCTGGCTTATGGCGTTATATTTCAACATTGATTTTGTTAAATTCTTATTATTTTTAATATCAAATCAACAATCAATATTACCGATACCTATTTAAACCAGCACAGGGTTTAATAAAAATGGATGTTTTGAGATAGAAATAAAAAATATTTACACGAGACGAGCGTATTTTTTAAACTAGTTTTTTTTTTTTGTTTTTTCTTAACTAATAATTTTCAAAGATTATTTGGAATGTGCAACTACTGAGTGTGAAACGGCTGAATGCGTTACCATCGTGTGAGAGATACCTGATATTTCAGCATATGTATCTGTGGGGCCCTCATTGCTACACACCGAGTCCTCGGGCGTGCGCGAAGGTTCGGCTTCCGTAATCTCCATATCCTGATGGTGTTTGTTGCTGCGATGTTTGGCACTCAAGGCCTAAAGAGTTTGTCAAACGATTTAATACCACATTAGAAATATTTAGTGAGTTGGCGTTTGCAAGCGAAGTATTTAGGCGATTCACAATCAATAGCATGCAAATTAATTAAATGATTTCTTAAGTTTTGTCACTCTCAAAACTAAAACAACTAATAAATTCCTTAAGTGTGCATTTGAGAACGGGAGGGAATGTTTTAAGAGTAGTATCGATGGGAAATACCAGAACGGTCTGCATTTACAAGGGGGAGGAGTTTTGAAAAGTAAAGGAAGGACAATCTTGTTTTTGTAATTTTGCAGGAAAACATGTAGAGGTGGGTGTACATTTTGTGAAATTGTTTATTTAGTAAAGAAAGAAAATTAAGGTGCCCTACAACAAACGTGATTAATTTCTCCTTTATGGTTTTTTGAGACTTTTACGAAACACTTACACGCTTTATTTATTTAAAAAAAAAAGTGATTGTTCTGAAGTAGTGATAGATTTTCGTTTCAAAATTGTAGTTTATCGCTTACCTTGTCCTTGCTTCCCTTTTTCTTTAATATTTTGTTTTCGGGTTTTTGAAAATTATATTTTGTTGTCAGGGTTTTGAAAACATGATGTTTTTTATGTTGTATTAACAGTTTGGAGTTAATGATAAAACATTGGAAAAGTATAAAAAAATATATATATTTATGTATGTACAACATGAGAAAACATTTGAAGGCTATAGAAGAGATCTAAGTCAATTTTTTTTATGTTTGCGCATTAAATTCTAATTTTAGGACTTTTATGATATATGTATGTATTGTATGTAAATAAATTGGAATAAAAACAATTAACAATTTTCTATTTCAAATACTATTTACTTTATACACTGCATGGTATTAGTAGTTGGTTTTCTTTACCTGCAGAGAGAACCTTCTATGACCCGCTTTGCGGCCTCCACGTCTTTTGCTGATGTGTGGATTATCCTGACGTATTGTTTTGTTTTTCAAAATCTCTAGTTGGGTATACAGTCTGTTGAATAATGGTAAAATGAATTGTAAATAGTTTTATTTTTAATTCTTTTATAATTTTTTTCATTATTTGTTTTAAATTTTATGCAGTTGACAGATCGAGACACAAGGCGATTTCGTGGCAGGTAAACTCGCCAAACTCAGCGAACTCCCGAGTAATTATTTCGTTTTTGTTAAATGTACGCGAAATGTCAAAAGCAAACTTTTTACTCTTGAACTATTGACATTCCTGGATCATTTCCGCTTGGTGAACATGTCAACGGTTCGTCACCGTTCCACCACTTTTAAGTGAACGTTCTTACAACTTACCTTTTAAGTTCAGCACGTATATCTTCAGGACTCATTTCGGATATTGTCAGCTCACCGATATCAGGATCACCCAGACAGAGGCCAGCATAGCCACCACCCAAACGTTGGCCGACATCATGCGAACCCTTGAAAGCATCCACAGGTAAACGTATTGATAGATCATGGGCAAGAGAACGGACCTGCAAGCTATGAAGATGCAACCAAACACCGCAAACCACACAGAATAGGAATTCAGGAATTCAAAATGAAAAGAAAATCAACTCAAAACAAAACAAACGAAAAGTGGAACCGAATTAAAAAAAAAATTTAAAGAGCAAAATTATGAGCGATGCCAAAACAATAAAAAAAAGTCTAAGAATAATGGTGATTGTGTGTTAATTTTTATTGACTGTGATTGTGTCTGGGATGAGGTCTCTATAAAAAAAAAAGAAAAATTTTAAAATAATAAAATTTAAGTTAAATAAATTAAAAAAAAAGAACATAAAACTGTTGAAAGTTTTTTTTTTCTTTAGAGCACAGTTGACATTTAGGATTCAAGTAATAGTAAGAAGTAAAATATTTGTTTTTCCAAGTTTTATATATAGGAAACCGATTTTTGTTAATAGACTAAACAGCACAAGTTTCTACAAAGATTAAAGAAGCAGGAAAACTGAAACACAACATTGAATTGATTGGCAACACTGTTTTGTTTCTTACAAATACTCTTATGTATGTTTTTTCACTTTGACTTTTACTAATTAAAATAAGACATTAATAAAATTTATTCAAACGCTTGAAAGTTATACAGTCTAAAAGCAAACTATATAACGGTTTTCGTGCGTTTTCCAGCTGTCTATATGCCGGCATTTCGCAGGCACAAAAGAGCACCTTTATATACATATATGTACATAGTTTTTTTTTTTTTTAATTTTAGGAATACGTATTATGTTTTCAGTTCTTGATAATAACAGTGTCATAATCTTTTAAGTTAAAAGAAACGTGCACACAAAATCATAATACATACATACACTATATGTATGTATGTAAACAGGAAATTTTTGGCTAAAAAGAAAGCTGCTTTTATTTTGCTAATTTAAGATTATAATAAAAGACAGCAACAGCAATAAACAAATCAACCAAATAATAGTATAAGCAACATAATTAGGAATTCTTTTGCGAACATAATGGGGCCGGGCGGGCACAAGTTAAAAACCAAATTAAACTGTAACAAAATAAAATTATTAAAAGGACAATGAACACACTCGTTTACCAAAAACACAACTCAACTTAACACTGTACAAGACTTGCAGCAACTTCATAGCTCGGTTAATTTTTAAAAATTTTACAAAATTTGTTGTTTTTCTTTTGTCTTAAAAATAAAAAAGAACTTCTAATAAAGCATTTTTAATAAAATCACTTTAATCAAGAAGGCAAGTTCTAAAAATCACAATGAAATTTCTGAAATCTAAATTAAAAAATTAATACAAATTAATTGATTTCAATTAATGTGATTTTCAAAACAGGCCTGATTATATAAAAGTAAAACAAAAACCGTTTCCTTTTTTTCTATTTGTATTTTTAAATTTCAATACAATTTTGCCAGATTAAATTCAAATTCATTGTTTTATTGCAAAAAGCACTTAAATCATACTTTAAGACAGTTTATATCGTATAATAAAAATTGAAGCCTGGCTTGCCAACACGAAACCCCAGGAGCAAGTATTTAAATGAGTACTAAAATTAAAGACCAACTCCACTGGAATGTAACAAATTAAGGGGCTCAAAGGTGGTTGCATAAAGTTTTACTTAACCTACAAATTTGTTTGCTTTTTTAAAACAACCCGTATTCCTTTTGTTAAAAAGACTTCGGCTTTATTGTGAGAAACTCTTCTTTAAAATATATTTTTCGCTATATTCAACTCTTAGCCAAAATTGGATACATGAATAGAGTGGAATCTTTCAGGTCGAAAAAATTCGACATTTTGCTGTCTAAAAAGTCTGAATTTTATAAAGAAATGAGGTTGTATAACTCACTATTAGAGCTACATATACATATATAGTAAAATAAATACTAAATTAAAAATGGTTTTTTGTGTGTTTTACAGGCCTCCAGGTATATGTTTCGTACGTATGTAGGAGTTTTACTCTTCTCTAACAGTGCGCGGCTTTTTGAGCCATCTTTTAACTATCGACCAAATATCACTTCAGTCATTCAAAATGTCAAAGGACTCGAGACTAATAGATCAGATTATATCTGTATGTTCGCTTTCGTATATTAAATCCTTTAGACCACGTTAGGCCATCGTCAGTTCAAAGCATACTTTAGTAATGCTTTTAGGTTTAGTATGATGAAGTTTTTTCCAATAAAACTTTCATTCCTTCTTTTATTTGTTTTACAAATTAATTTCTTGTTTTTAAAGTACTTCATGTTAACAGTTTTGTTTTTTTTTTAAATTATACCAAAACAAAATAATACTCGAATGAAAACGTAAAATAATAGAAGAAAAGTTAAAATTTCAACTTACCTGTTTGTGCTGATACCACAATTTCGGCACAAATATGAGCCCCAAGGCAATAGTATTGGTGAGTTGAGAACGCAAAAATAGTGCCAAAAATATAGCACTTGGACTCATGGCAGGCAAATAGAAATAGCGAAGTATATAAAATGTTGAGGATACTATAAACTCTATCGTTAAGGTGGTTACAAGGAATTGCCTTTCCTAAATTGAAATAAATGGCTAAATTAAAAACTATCTACAGCTTCTGGGGAAATTTATAAAGTTTTTTACTTAAAGTGACTTGCCGTCAATGCAGATCGTTATTTTGCTGGTGATATACCCAGATCGGTATCGCAAAAAGTCAAAACAACTGCACAGAATGAGGGCAAGTCATCTTTTTTTTTTTTAACAATTAACATTTAAATCTTAAAAAAAAGTAGTTGCTTGGTGATATTACCCTAAATTGTGTGTTGGCGTTACGGCTGGCATACGCTAAATGGAGGCCAAAGCAAAGTATAAGAATTTCACTGGCCTGCGTTACGAACTCCCATTTCAGCGGTTGGCACGTATTTGTGTTTATTTCACGTAAACTCTCCAGCTGGGCTGTTTCCATTAGATCTAACGACGACGCTGTGAAGGCAGACATATAACAGATAACAGCAAATACCATCGTGCCCAAATACTTGAGCAAATCTACGTCACGTAAGACCCAACGATGAGCTTTGCGTGTACGAAAATCAACTAAATGCCGATACAGTTTTAAAATTATGGCACCATAACAGGTGATAAAACCCAATTCACGCAACCACGGTTCAATAAGACAGCGTTCGGTAGAGGCGGGGAAGAAGTGAATAGCAACCTTGAAAAAGGAACACGAAAATGAGGTTATTAACAAACATTTTTTTTTTTTGTTTAAAGCAAAATTTTACCGATGCATAAAGTAAAACTATGCCAAGTAATATAGTCTCCAAAACTGTCCACATACCAGATGCAATTGCCTGCAATAACAAACAAAAGTATTTCATCATAAATGAAGCTGAAACCTCTGCGCAACTTCACCACAACAGAAGAGAGTGAAAAAATGCAAAATTAATGGTAAAAAAAAGTAAAAGAAATTACAGGGATATTGAAATTATTAAATATAAGTTTTTTAAACCAAACAAAAAAAAAAAAAATAAACTTATAGCAACATCAAATAATAATTGATTAAGTTAATTCGCCAAAGTCGATAACTCAATTCAAAATTTCAATGACTCAATTAGGATTCAGGCTATCACAACTAACCTTGCATTTCCTTTGCTGAAAAACTATCACGCTCAAGACAACACAGCACAATATACAGGCTCCCAATACCGAACCCACAGATACTTTTAGTAAACTTTCTAAGGATACGGTTTCTTGTGGTTCTCCAAATAAGCAAATGCCATTTGAATCGCAGCTCGAACAACCGGCTGGACAAGGTATGCATGAGTAATTGTCATATCCCTCAGACATTTCAACAATATCGCCACGAAAGCCTTGAAGCGTGGCGTTCGGCAAATAGTAGGATTCTTTGCATATACAAGTGTAAACATCGCGGGTAGCCGAGGGCTTATTTTCAGTCAAAAGACAAAATGTTGTGTTACGATCACAGCTAAAACAGAAAGTAAAATTTTATTGCTTTTATGTCAATATATGTATGAGTGTGTACATTTTGTATATTTTTCTTAATTACCCATGACGGCGGCCAAATATTTGTTCCAAACCATCATTGCAAACATCTTCGTCGGCTGCTATGAAGGCTGCCGCGACAATTCTATTAAAGATATATCAAAAATTTGAAATCGTTTCGTTTAAAGCTATCCAGAAACTTACTTGAATTTCGACTCTGCATAAGAAATACGAAATGGCCACAACCATCTTCCGACCAACAGGTTGCAGTCCCGAAATGGTGCCCCCCACTCCTGCGAACCATCCGTACTATTCCAGGCGTAACCCAGCTCACGCCAGTAGGAACCCAAAAAACCACGATTGTGCACCTGATCAAGGGGTATCTGCAACAAAATAAAATTTTGTATTCAACTAAATTTGATTTTTTGATTAATTTTGTAATTAAGTCAATTACAATTACACTCCTATACAATCTGTGCTTTGGCTTTGGCACTTTTTACGGATTGTTGAAAATAATAATAAATTTGCTTATAAAAACAAAACCAATCACAAAACATTAATTACAGACTTACTGTTACATTTTCCCGAAATTTAACCACAACCGTGTGTATACTGGGTGCTGCCAAGGCAAAACCCAACAAATGATCATCTTCGTTCAGAGCATACGTTGCTATACTATTCGCTTTACGCCTGACCTCATCTCGTATTTGATCTGTTATAATAGCAGGTGGGTTTGTTGAAAATTTATTCGACAAAAAGTCAGTAAATTGTCGGGCAGCATCTTCGGCGACATCAGAAAAGTCATAGTACTGAAATATTGTAAAATTGAATTGGAAATTAGATGGATTAACCTTAACACACTAATTATTTCATTTTGTGTATTGCCTTCGTTGCGAAAGAGAGATTTTTTATTTTACTTATTCATTTAGATTTTTATTCTTATAACTAAATTATTAGTATAATGAGAGAATAAAAGGAGCTGTAGCATAGGCTTTAAGCTCGATTTGGTAAATATTTATATATGTATACTCGTATACATGTATTTGTAAAGGTTGCTCTCTGTTAGAAATTTTACTATTCATTTGATGTCTTGAGTTGTTGTAATTAATATTTGAGGTTTGAGCACAAATATCGTAAAAAGAAAAATTTATTATAATTGTGATTACTACACCATATAGCTAAGATATTGCTTAAGGCGATATCAGTTTACAAAACATATTAGTTTGCTCAGTAAAAGATTGTGGGCAACACGAAGAAGCACGTCTGTTTGCTGGACCTCATCTCATATTAAGGGGCTCGATCTCATATCAAGAAATTTAAGAATAGATGCGGTGGAAAAATGTTTTCAAGTTAAAAACTTGAGAAAGAAGATTTAATTTACAATCAATATATACCAAAGTGACTGTATGTATATACAAACCTCCATACATATATGTATACGTATGTACAATATAAGATAGAAAAAAATAATTGGAAATACAATAACATTTTAAAAGATTTAAATGAATGCTGGTAGGAGTAAAAAGTTGCCTCACAAGAATTTATGAGAGATATAAAATTTAATTTTCACCTCCTTATGCTTAAATAAAAATTTACTATATTATTATTGTGCAGCAAAAAAAAAAAAAAAACTATAACCGATTTTATTTTAAGAAATTGTAAAGAATTGTTAATTCACTTTTGTGCTTTAATTAAGCAAAAATTCAATTTGATTTTTTCTTTTATTTTACCAACATGTTGCATTTGATTTTTATAGATTATAACATCTGCTAGTCGCAGCAATAACCTGCCATCAATTTAGCATTTAACATTTTAATAAAATCAACGTGTGACTGTTTTTTCCAGCATCCGTACAAATTTGTATATGTGTGTTTTATATGCATCAACATTAATTGGGACAAGTTTTTGTTTGCATACCCAGCGGTAAAAAATTAAGGACAAAAAAGGTTTTGTAACTTACTATTAACTCAAGTCTTACGGCTTATTTTTAACGATTACGTATTTCAATATAGTAAGTCCAGGTGAAAGCGATTAAATATCTCAATAAATGTTTAGCTTTATTTGATTTTAATTTTTCTAATAAAAAATTAAATACATTTAAATTTTCATTGTTTTATGACCGATTGCTTTGACTACAGTTTAACCACTGGAAACATATAAAAATGTGTGTATATGTATGTGTGTGTGTGTGTGTATGTGAGTAGAAACATGTTTGTGCCGGAAAGGGCATGAATAAACGGTAACATGTCAACAAAATCTTTTATTATTTTTTAAATATCGACAATTGCTTTTCGATGAAGTGTGTCAAATGCAGGCTTTTTGGTTTAAGTTTTTCTTTTTTCTTTTGAGAGCCATTTACTGTTACCATCAGTAGCATTGCAAGCAGGATTGTGCCACCAAGGGTGTATGCATGTATGTATTTGTGTATGTACATATATTTATGTATATAATTTACCTAGTACATCCTCTAACTGAAATGCAAGCAATTTAAAGACATAGTTTTGCAACAACGATAAATATATGACTTATTAGATCTGTTCTTTGATTTTAAAACATTGTTTTTCCCATAGTGACAATTCACTTTTAGCACTCATTTGTAGGCGATAGACCTCGTCGGAAGTGAGAAATAAGCGACATGGTTAGGAGCAAAACACCAACTATTTGTTAATAAATTATAAAACAGTCATGTAACAAAAAGTATTACAAATACAGATGCAATATTGTAAAAACTTAATACTACAAACAAGTCGTATTTACGGCAGCTGACAGTGTTTCATCTCTCTTATTTTCGGGGACTCTTAACATCCGCACTTTACAAAATCAAACTTGCAGCCACTGACAGAGGCACACCTTTCGACGATAATATACATAAATACTTGCAACCAAACATTAAGAGTTGGATGACCATGTTTATTTGTACGTCTAAAGTTGTGGACGCTTGATGATTTGTTTGATCGTTGCTTTCAAAACACTCCAGCTATGAACCAATAAGAGTTATTTCTGGTCATGCATAGAATAAAAGGAGTTTATTTGTTTGTTTTTGGTACCTTAAAACAAGATCCATGCAAACAATGAATGTGTACGAATACTTTTAAACACATATGTACATATCGCTACAATTTGTATATATACATATATATACATATATATGCAATATAGTTGTGCAAGCACACTCACGCGTGGCCCCCCAATGAACTGCCAGTGTTTAGTGCCAGCATACAATAAGTTATTTATGGTGTAAGTATTCATATCTATTGTATGTATATTTTAGATGCATTTGAAGAACATATATACATATGTATATAACGTTCACAAAAAAATAACTGCTTATTTACCATAAATATTTCTTGTCCTTGAGCTTAAATATTTTTGGTTTTGGAATTTTTTAGAGGTCAAACCAAATACTGCAGAAATCGCTATATTTAAAATATATTTATTTATTTGCTTTTATTTTTAGCCCTCCCACTATAATTTATCATATTTATGTTAATGCGCATAAGTCCTTATGTTGAAAATATTATTTATAACAATGTGTGGGCTTGTTTGCCATTTCAAAGGACGCCCTAAATGGTTGGGATTTTTGTTTTCCATCTTATGTTAAATACACTTTGCCAGAAAATGAAAAGTAAAAGGGGAAAAAATGTCAAGTACTTTTGAACTTTATTTTTAAGATTTTTGGTGTTTTATAGCATGTAATGGATTGAATGGTTGGATATATGGCTGGTTGCATGTTTGCTACATGTCTCTCGTTGTGCGTTTGTGTGGAAAAAAAGAGTAAAATTGTTTAACTATATGACACAGTTATTCATATGTTGTTATAAGCACATGTAAAAGTTTTTAAAGACATTTTGATTTCAAAGGCAAAAGAAGTGAAACAAAAAGAAAAAAAAAATAGAAACAACACTTTTAGTTTTTTAACGCTACAAAGATGTTAACAAAAACAAAAAGTGAACAATTTGACAACCAAAACTTTGCAAGAATAAAAAACAATGAGGTGAGGAATTGTAAAAAGTATAACAAGAAAATTCTCATCTTGTTTATTTCTTTTCAAGTGAGTGATTTCCTAAATTAAGATTTAAACAAAAATTATTTAAACACTTTTATTATTTTATAAACTTTTTGACAGCTTTATTTTTATTTTATTTATCAACTCAATAAAATACTTCTGGGCGTTTTATTGCAGGCTCAGCGCACTCAGAAAATTTGTTGCTTTTTATATAAATTTTTTTTGATAAGTTGATAGTTTCTGTGGTGCAAACCTCAAATACTTAATTTAATTTCGCTTTCTTTGAACGATTTTATGTTCGTTTCTACTTTACTACTTTGTTTCATGTCCTTTTGTTTGACTTTATTTTTTATATTATTCTACTTTGTTTAACTACTCTTTTGTATTTCTGGCAACACCGTGTGTGTCCATGTGCCAACAGTCTGACCATTCACACCACATGGCGAATGAGTAACAATAACAACATCAAACAGCAAACAATAACGGCAAAGATAATTAAATATTAATCATACGTACGATATGTCGCATGTATGAAATATTGATACACACAAAGCAAAATACATACGTCAATAAATGAATGCACAAGTATGTACGTACCTACATACACACATTTGTAGGTACTATGTACAACAAATGTCTCTGTTTGTACATATTGAGATATTGTTACCGCTGTCTCTGTCATGAAGATGGATGAAAAATCAACAAACACACTTTGGCACAGAAGAACAAAATTTATTTAATATATTGTTAATATTATATTTATGAAACAGTTATTTTGTTTGTGAATAGAGGAGGAGCACAAATAAACTTTCGATTTTTTTATTGATTATTGAAAGATATGATGTCATAATCAGTAAAATAAACGTAGCAAAAATTACAGGTATAATATTTCATCAGACAACAACAAAATATAACAACACGAAGCCTTGTTTACCACGTGAAACATTTACACAAGGCTTTCATTGACTTGTTGATGAAGAAAACATGTTCGAGCAACTAAGAGTTATATGTACTTTACTGTTTTTAACTAGATACCCATTGCGAAATGGGCCGAAATGGTTTCTCGTTGCTTTAGACCAATTTTTAATAAATATACATACATACATATGTATGTAAGTATATCTTTTTAGAACTTTACTCACCGGTTCAGCTGGAATTTCATCTAAGACTTTTGGTTCACATTTCTCTTCGCTGCTGGCAGTTGCTGTTGTAATTGTTGAAGTAGTCGATGTAAACAAGTTTGGACCCGTTGTGGGTGTTGGAGGATTCATGTGCTTTGTTGTGCTACGCTTAGTGGCAGTACTCTTTTTCTTAAAATTCGACTCCAAAGCATCTAATGTTGAAACGTCGTCGGCTTGAAACAAAACATCGTTGAAATCTATTTGTTGTGTCTGTAACATATCATTTCGTTTAATATCACGTTCTTGGTGATGGTGATGCTGTTGTAGCTCTTGCTGTCTTTTTAACTGTTCGTGCTCCTTCTGAGCCTTTTTATAATATGCCAACAGTTGCTGTTCATTACTATTAACATCAATATCTTCAACCACCATGCCATCAGATTCTTCAACATCTGTTGCACTATGATGATACTTGATAGGTGGATCAAAAGCAATAGCTGCCGATGCAAATGGTGCTTGTGATAAAACTAAAGAGGCCATACAAGCTACGGAAGGCAACCAAGGTGACTTGTTTGGATGACAAAACTTATTTATTGAAGACCCACTGTATGCTATAAGCCATGCCAAAATTACGTGTAACAAAGACCTAAAACTTCTGCTGTTCAAACGTTTAATATTTTTTAAGTTTATTAAAAATATAAAAGAACCGAAAACTGGGTTCATTAAAACTATTTCATTTTGATTTTTGCCTGCGCTTAATTTTGGAGCTTTAGTTTTGAATCGTTTTCTCTCTGTAAAAGCTCTAACGTTGTTCTCCTTCAGCTGTTGGCTACTTTGGATTTTAAACAATTTTTGGTGTTTTCGTTGCTGACAGTTATTAATTAAATATTGCTTTTTAGGTGGATATTTTAAGTTTTTGATTTGTTCTTTCAAAGTGAACCTTTTCGCTAAAGTTGTTCGCTTTTTATATGCTTTTATTTTGATATCTGCTTTTAATTTAAGACGCGATTGTCTGTGGTGACACTTTCGATGGGTCTGTTGTACTTGCAGCAAAGCTTTAGTGAAGCAATGTTTTTGTCTCACTCCCATATCTGTGTTGTACAAATTTTTATTGAAGAAAGATCTTGAAATATTTAAATGCAAAGTTTAGCAGTTTTTAACAGTTGTACCAAAAGTTTCTCGCGTAATCACCTGAAAAAAATATGAAAATATATGATCAGTATTTGATGGCAAAATAATACATATGTGCATATAGTTAAGCTTAGTAGAGATTATACAGATTAAAGCACTTTAGCACATTGACTCCAAGACCAAAAATGGTGCATTTTGAATGAATTTAAGTAAATGAAAGGAGAAAAATTTACTGATTTAACCCCCTAATATTTTCGCAATGCTTTAACGTATTACATGCCGTTTTATTCACATGATATAGCCTACGATATTCTCTATAAGGTGGCAGTGATGGAACAAAATTACAACCAAAAATAGGTTCAATTATGCTGCCAACTTGGGGGGGTTGCAGCAACCATTTTTGCTCAAAAGTTTATATTTTAGGATGGTTATAATGTATTTTCTGCATGCCCGCAAAGGAGAATGACAAAAAACTTTCATAAATAATATTTTTATGAAGTTCGCTTATGGTTTGCTTGAATTTATCTACTCTTGAATATGTAGAAAGAGTAGTTTCAAAGCCTTACTATACAATTTGCTTACCACATTCTGTACTTATAAGGGCAAAAGGCCTTTCAGCCACAAATCCATACATTTTATATAGATTTTGGGGTCGCCTAAGCATAAGTAAATCTTATTAAAAGGTTAAGAAAATCCATTATGAAATGAATGCTTTGTATCCTTCAGTCAGCGCTCGCAAACAGATGCATACGTTTCATACTGTCATTGTATTTTTATGCTTTTCATTTTACTATAATAAAGGGTAACACAATCATATGAGGTCAACACTTATTCAATTATAATATGAATTATAAAACTTTCACTCGTATTTCTTTTTTAATTGAATTTTACTGGTCTTGTTTTTTTTTCCTTTTAAAAGTTAAGAAGTTATTTTCTCAAATCTTTACATTTATTTTCGGAAGTATTTAATGGCTCAGCGTTGCCACTTTATTCATCATCATATAAAAGAGCACATTCAATAACTAGATTGCAATAAATACATGTCGATAGCTGAAATACAAAACCACATATATAATAAAAAACCTCTATTATAATTTTACTCTCATATAATAAAAATTAAACATTTTATATTTGATTACCAAAATAAAACATAAACAGAATTTTTTTAGTTAGACGTTTTGCATTTCAGCGGACGATATGCAACAACTTTCCTTAGTAATAATTAAATAACTTAATTTGTTCTTATTTGTAAAAAAAAAAGTGTCTCTGTTCTGACATCTTTTCTTTTTTCTTTTTTTTTTTGGCGTGGTGAACCTGTTCTGACATCATAAAATTAAAATAAAACAGGACCACCCAGTTAAGACATGTAAACAGGTAAAAACCTTTTGAATGGGTTTGGATTAGATTTGGAGTAGTCCTTTAAATTCCTTGTGGAAGAGTAACCACATGCTTGTGTTGAGTAAAACTGGTTTGTGCACAAAATTTCATACCATGAACAAGAAGTGACATTAACATTTTTACACAAATTAAAATTTTGACGTCAATATTTTAATGATTATTTTTTTAATACATTTACATATGTACGTGCATAAATACACAAATTCATTAGCATCATGCTTAGTTTTACCTTCTTATTTCTCATTTCATTTTCATCAGGCCTAATTTTAGTTTCTTATTAAAGAAAAGAGAAATATACAAAAAGAAATATTTATCAACGTATTTTGACAAAAAATATTTATCGAAAAATTAAAATTATTTGGTTTTAGTTGCAGCTAAAAATCTCATGTAGAACAAGAACAAGAAATTTAAATTTTTACTGGATAAGCCGTGGATCGGGTCCTACCAAATGTTAAATTGTGAATAGAAATTTTTAAGACATGAACAGGTTTCGGTTTTTACTTAGACTATGCAAATAACAGTTGTTTTAAGCCCCCAAGAAAACTTTAAAAACACTTCATAATATCAATTTATGACGAATAATACCGATTTCTGACGAAATGAAGACAGTTGATAAGGTAGAAAAGAACTCACATTTGTCAATCGCATGACTTCGTTAGTAAATGTTTGCCGTGATTGTTCCGGTAACTGAAAACTATATATGTATGTATGTACATATATACATACATATGTATATTGTTTACCTACACACACACATACATATGTAAATATACATAGCAAAAAGTCTCAAATTGTTTCAAATACATTGATTTATAAGAGTGTAGTATAAAGGATGTCAAGAAAATAATATGCAAACATACAATACAACAACCTTTTTTCATTAGCTTAAGTAGAAATTTTATTTAAAAATTAATTTCCTTGCTAAGATTTGACTATTTTGTTTGAAATCCTTGAAGGAAAGCTGTTGTTTCTTTCAAATGAATTGTGTGTAACACACATTTTGTATCTTTCTTTACCATTCTGCATTTGAGAACATTTTGCTTTTGCCTTTTGGCCATTCATAAAATTTCCACTTTGTGTTGCCAGAAAATTAATTTAAGTGCGAATACTAAAAAGAACTGGTTAACACACTTCTACCACAAAAATCAATACCCATTATAATAACTACATATTATATTTCAAAAGAGTTCGATTGGGGCACAAATGAAAACCACCATTTTTCAGACAACAGAGCTTAGCAGTGCTATAAATTTTTGCATTCCAGCATAAATACAAGCCTAAAGGTTGCTTTGCGATATCTAATCATGGCTATATCGAAAATAATCTTAGGAACAATCAAAAAACAAATTTATAAAAATTTTATTTTCGAAATTCGTGAGAATATGATGGGACTCTTGGTGTGTAAGATCCGGTATGATACCTTGAAAATGTGCCAAGTTTTACTTTTCTAAAAATAGCAGAGTATATTGGTCGCACAATCTGGCAAATGAACTGAGCAATTCAAAGCCCTACTATCATAGATAATCTTTGGGCAGCATAATATTAAAACGTTTTAAAGTCATCTGTCTTTTAAAAAGCTGTTAAACTTAACTTTATTAAAATGTTCCATTATCTATTATTATTCGTTCAGGCAACAAATCTTTTATTTGGCCATTTGAATAAATCGTTAAAACCTACAATTTTAGTAATGTAAAGAAAACATATCCGTTTTCCTATGTGCTCCCATTTTAGTGAAGAAGAACTTACAAGAACAATATTTGTCTACATCTGACAACGCTGGTTCTACTAGAAAATATCTGTGCACGAAACACAAGTTGTTTATTTTAATATCAGAGATTAAAGAGAATTAATTTTTTTAAAGCGGATTTTAAAAATTTTATATTTAATATTTCTTTCGTTTCAGCTACTAATAATGCTTAAGAAAACTGCACACAAAATGCTTTTACATTCATTTGATCGATTATTTGAACAGGGCACATTTTGCAGTTACAGTATGCACATTTAATTTTCGCACACTTTTAATAAAAATGCAGCATGACCTTTAAAATGCAAACGCATTGATTTGCTTGGTTTTTATTTCAAGCAAATAGAAATTTCTTTATTTTGAAGATTAATTGTATTTACATTAGGTTGCAAAACCCCTGTTCATTTAAAATTCATTATACTTAAAAAACCTTTACTTCCTGTTTACAGTCGCTTTGAGAAATCTTTTCGATATCCATAGTAAGTACTTTAGTAACTTCGAGTACTAATATAAACATTTTCTTTGCTCTACCCGTTTTATTTACATCCTACGAGTCATCGGTAAAGTTTGTTCGGTTAAGGTTAGCAGTCCCTTATTAATTATTTCATATCACTTACGTTTCAATAGTTTATTAAGCCAATTCACAAAATTTACTAGAAGCCATATTTCCAATAATATATACATATACTCGTAATTTTCATAATAAACTGAACAAAACAACAACACAAATTTGTTTATAGGGCAAGCGTTGGTCACATCCTATATATTAGTGGACCGATTTACGATCTCGTGTGTGAACAGTGTGATCGATGGAAAGCCCTCTTTGTGGTTAACGTTTCAGCTAACAAACAAAACATTATAGATATATAGTGGCAAAAGATATAACAACGGCGCGAAAAAAAACTTGCCTTTGGACTATAAATATTCTCTTTTGACGACTCGAAGAATGCTTAGAAACATTAACGTTCAAGATCGTGAAACAGGCTCTAGTTGGTGAAAAAAATGACAGGTATTAGTGTTTAATTAAACACCGAGTCCTTGGTATATAGATCAATCCCGGAGTACGCAGGCGATATATGAGCTATTAGCAAAATAAATGCTTTCAATTAAAAAGAAATGCTTTCAATATGTATACATATGTACATACTTATGTATATACATACATACATATGTATGTATATGCACTCTTGCATTCTGTGCAACACACAAAAACACACACGCTTTTTAACGTAAAAGCGTTAATTGAGAAAACCGGTATTAACTTTAGCAGACGTGTGGTAGTCCGAAATTATAACAACAACAATAAAAAAAAGCTACATACACACATACATAGTACATACATATGTAATGCGAACATGATATTGAAAGCATCACGATTAATTTAAAAATAAGGATGGAAGGTAGATTTAATAAGTGAACTTATACCTACATACGTGTATTTACACAATCAAATGAGCCTACAAGCAGTACCACCATCTATAATAATATTCCTTTGCATACACACATTCCCATGTATGCATAGTTGTGTGTGTGTACATATGTAGTTGATTTGAAAGGAAACGTCAACGTACTTCGTTATGAATTATTCGCCATTTGGAAAGAATACATTAAAAAGGACAAAAAAAAAGAGAGAATGCAAATCTTAAATACTATTGGATACTTTCCAGAGAGAGCTTTTTAAAAGCAAAGGCGCGTAAAAAATGTGACGAACAAAAAACATGAATAAAATTAATTTTACAGCTGCTGCGACTACTTGACGCAGACGACATTCATATTTTCTTCTTTTAATAGAACTTCTGTTTGAAGCAATGCTGGGGTAGTCGGTGGCGTTGCCAGCTTAACATCTTCAATACCACATTGACTCATTAGCAAACTAATTTGTCATGGCAAAACAACATAGATATTTAACAGCATTCTTAGATTTTCTCAATTCACTATCTTATAACATATTGAGCTTGTCGTATATTTGTCCTAAATAAAAATATATACATATATCGGAATATATAATAACGGAGAACTTAAGAAACTATAAAACGCACATCTCAATACAGTTTACTTAAAGAAAGATGCAAACGGCTAAGCCAAAATGTTGAGCGTGGCTGCCGCTCGTATAGGTATGTATATTAAAAATTTAATACAAACATATTTAAATTAGAGAGAAAATCGTTTCTTAATTTAGATTACTTTGAAATCACAAAGGAAATCACGGAAGAAATTTTTTTAGCAGAAAAGTTGTATTAGAATTTTCTAAATTTTTAAGTATTTGTTTCAAATAAAATAATCAATTTTCAAATCCCTTTCATAAAATGAATGAATTTGAATGCTATCAAATTACTATAAAAACACAAAAAACTAAAAATTTAAACTATTGAAATAAAAGGAAGAACGAGACAATTTTCTAAATTCCATACTTGGCAACATTTTTGCAACATACCAACATCAAAAACAACAGATACATGCAGACATTTTACACTTTTCTTACCGTGTTTGACCTGTTAATGTGTGTATGTGTGTGCGTGTGTGCAAGAATGTGTATAGTTGAAGGTAAAGCATGATAAGAATGAAAAGTTTCTAACAGCTTTTAAAGAAATGCTTTGCAAAAGATTAAAACATTTACTATTTATTTTAAAACGTACCCAGGATAAAAAAGAAATTGTATAATAACTCAGCTTATTTTACAAACAATTGCTAAAAGCAGCATTCTCCTTTTTCTTAAAACACCCAAAAGTGTTTGCCGACAGAATTGTTAAAACCCTGTTTTCCACTAAATAGAATTTTTATGGTATTTTTTTATTAGTACACAATTTTTTTTTCTTAATGTTTTCACTTCAATTTTTTTATACATAAAATAGGACTTCAACTTAGTATTTATACACACATATATCTGTCTGTATACAAGTACTTATCTTAATTTCGTATTAACTTTTCCTACTTCAAAATACTTTTGGCAATTTTTTATTTAATCCTAAATTTTTATACATGTATTATGTTTTTATGGGTATATAATTTATTCTTCTTTTTTGCTAATTTTCATCGCATTCTTTCACTTTATTTTATTGTCGCGTACTTTTTTAAAGTTGATAACACAACCACATTGTAGTATATCCTGAACTCAACTGATATAACAGTGAGTACACAGTGTTAGAGCATTACACTTCATTAAAGCTTTTGAAAAGCTCAGGACCGCAAGCTTTTAAATAATAGAAAGAAATAAGGGTTGCAGAAAACATTGTAAAACAGAATATATGTGCATTCAACATTTAAAATTTTAATATTATTTTGTTTAAAATTTTTTTTATTACAATAGCTTATGAATTTGAGAAGAAATTGTTTTGGTTAAATAATCAAGAATTTTTCGAAAACAAAATTTTTCTAAGGAAAATTTTCAACAATAAAAACTTTTTAAAGAAAAATTTTCGACAGCAACGCTTTTGCAGTAAAATATTTCCATACGAGTTTTTGCTACAATATTTCGACATTATAATTTTTTAAGGGATTTTTATGTAGAAAATTTCTCATTAATAATATTTTTTAAAAATTATGTTGGAAAAAAAATTCAATACAAATTTTTGTTTATTAGTTTTGTAGAGAAAATTTTTTTCATTTTCTTTTTAAATTTGTTAACGAAAAATTATGCATAGTAAAGTGTTGTCGCTGTCTATTGATAAATTTTGCTATAAAAATAAAATATTTCTGGGCATCAAAGAAAATTTATATTCGAAAAATTTAATAGCAAAAAAATTGTTATGCATATGTACATACGTACATACATACATATCTGCATACTATTCCTTGCACATAAAAAATATTTTTTGTTTATTAAAGTTTAAACGGGGTACCAGCCCAGTTCAATAAGCTTTTAACAAAATTTAAATTTTTATGAATATTGTACACATTTATTGATCGTTTAAACCTGCAATTGGAATTAAATTTTAACTTTAAAATATATGTAGATTTTAATTTTTTTAAAAGTAATTAGACATATTTTCTATGCAATAAAACTTGTCCAAACCTGTTAAATCGTAGTTCTACGTTTGGCTTTGATTCCTTAACATCTTTGCAATATAAAACCATTTTTTAAAAATATTTTTTATTTACATGTTTATTAAAATATTTAATTAAGCATACACACGCATGGGCACTCAATTTTCTATTTTATCGTAAATTTTATTTAAATTCCATTACAGGGCCACAGCACAATATACTTATATCAATGGCAGACCAAATTTACAAGAGTTTTTAATTAAAAATACAATTTTCATATCAGGTTTAATGAATACTTTTTATCACTATATATAAAACTGAAAATAACAACTTGCAATACCACAATCAGAATGTGGAATGGGTTCGTATAAAATACGTGTCGTATTCCTTATCAATCCATTTAATTAGTTTGTCAACATTTTTAATAACGGTACCTTTTTTTGTCATTGGCTCGAAAACAGCAAAAAGTTCATAAGTTGCAGTCGACCAAGCCAGTACAACTTCACTACTTTTAGCTTCAAATATAAGTTTCAGCGGTCGGGCCGAATGATGAATCCGCTCCAAAAGACCACAATAAATGCCTTCAAGGCGTTCAAATTCGTCAAGCGTTACGTAGGGCGGTATTAGTTCCGAACACAAAACCTGAGCAGTTGATTTTGGTTTGTATATAAAATGTCTCAACTCTGGTATACCAATGTTTTGGGCATTTAAATAATATTTAGTGTTTGAAAGTTGTTCGACAGCTTCATTTATCGATTCCAAGCATTGAGAACGTGATAGTTTCTCAGTAATGGATTTCTTTGCACTCGATAGAGTAAAGAAATCGTCACGATCCACCGTCAGCAAAAGTAAACAGGCTGGGCATTCGTCTTTGAGATATGAAACGTGAGCATGTAAATAACCATTCATATTGAATTTGGGCAAGCATATGGGTGTCCAGTTTTCAGAAGTCTTAAATGATTCGGTGCTATCGACTAAATTGAAAATTAATCTGAAAATGCAAAAAAATATGATGAAAAACTTGCTAATAAATACATATGTATATATTTTTAAAGCAAAAAATATATAATTTCCATTTTTTTTATCGAACATAAAGTTATATGATTGAATATTAAATATTCAAAGTTCATATATTCAATATTCAAAGTTTAACTAATATGGTGTCAACAGCTAGAAAACATGTAAATTTTTATTCTTTGTTCAAATAGAAAATTTATTATTAAAACTTTAAATAGAAAATCTCCAAACGACAATTTATTTCAATGGTCTACAGAAAAACAAAATTTATCGATAGCAAATATTTGCTTTATAATATTTATCGGTAACGGGAATTTTTGAAGTTTTATACCTAAAATTCTGCATAAAAACTTTTCTTTTAAATGCACAAAATAGTTTTTGGACTAACCCCGAAGAATGATTTTAATTCACACTTAAAAAGGCTGAGTTGATATTGGACACTTTATTAACATCGCAGTACATTTTAACCCACCCTAAGTTCAATATAATAATTTTATATGAATAGTTTGGCCAATTTAGTTCTCAGTTGAAAAATTGCAACATAATAATTTTGTATGAATAGTTTGGCCAATTTAGTTCTCAGTTGAAAAATTGCAACATACCTTAAATCCATTTGATGAATAGAATACTTTTTCATGCGTATTAAGCATATTAAGCGATTTTTTGCTATCAGTATAGCAAATACTAAATTTTTTATTTTGCCACAATTATCTTTAATTGCAGTTACAATGCTCGAACGCGTTGATGGCGGCATTGGTAAGCATCTGATTGAATTGGTAAGAAATGTAAAGACATTATTTGTTATTTTTTTATTGCTGGAATCGTTTAGCAGGAGAGTATTTATTAAGCGCTCACTCCCTTCCAACAGACGACGCAGATCGAAGTTTTTACGTTGTTGGAAAATTTTCGATAATTGGGTAAAGGTGAGTGTTGAAAGTATTTGATTGTGAACATCACTTAAAAGAGAAGAATAAAGAAGAAAAATACACATAAATATTGGAAGTTTGGCCCTTACTGGCTTTATAATTCTGAAGACGATAAAACAACGGTAAGAATAACAAAAAATAAGTAAAACAGGAACTTTCAATTACTTACTTTAATTGCATTTGCAATTGTGTCACACTCATGTTTGACCGAGAAGCAGCAACAAATATTAAGTGGCTTTTTATTAGAAACACAAATTGTATACCTCGCGCATGTATGGATGTTAAAACATCTTGAGTATTTTCAACAAAACTTACTAGAGCCTGAATTATACCAAATAAAACTGCCAATTTGTCTTCGCTACCATTTAATGAGTATATAGGTTTTCCAGCCTCACTCAATATGAATATATGTTTCTTATGTCCTCGCCATACAGGATCATGCAATAGAGCACTTTCAGCGCCATTAAGTGAATTCGTTTTACTTAAGGCATTATTTGCTGTTTCTTCATTCGATGCTTCTAAAATTAATTCTTTTGAAATTGATAAACTGTTAAAGGAGCCGCTTCCAGAAATGGAACCCAATGCTTAAAAAATAAATAAAAATAGATTCACATCTTACATTTAATTTATTATATTTACCCTCTTGATTATGATGCTCTCTTGATAGCTCCTGGTCAAGCGAGCATTTGCACTCTTTACTTCCATTTCCAGATTTAGAAAATAACTCGCTTTCTGTTAATCTTCCACATTCGCAACACATGTTTACGTCAGTAGTTTCTGCATCATGAAATTCTGTGCATAATGAAGAAGTCGATGCTCTTGTAGATGTCTCACCCTGATCGTAGCTAGCCATAACAATATGTTTTTTAAACAAACATTTATCGAATACTAATTGTTTAAAGTTTTAAATTGTTTTTTTTTCATTTGTTTACTTCACTTCTTACACACTTTTAAGGAAATTTTGACCAAGGAAAAAACGAAGTAATTAAGAAACTTTTTGTTTGAAATTTTTTATAATTTGTGTAAAAAACAAAATAATGGCATCACCGTAGTGGTACAGCTGTGTTAAAATGCACAGCTGTTTGACACAAAGATGCCAGCTACCGTTTCTAACCCATGTGATTTTTAGCGTTTGTTACTATATAAGATAAGTACTGGGCAATACAGAACCATTTGGAAAATAGTTGCTTAGTTAAATTTATATTCATGCTTGATTTATGTTAAATTCTTCATTACCCAAACGCAGTTATTGATTTGGAGATGAATAAGGCAAATTAATTACCTTCAAAATTTATTGGAAAACAAATGAATTATCTTAACAACACTTCGCGGCAAAATTTTTCCTTTCTACTAAATTAAATAAATGTGGCATTCTGTGCGACGGCATGACTATCAAGCAAACATCAATTAAATAATACTTTTAGTGGCTGCTTATTCTAAAACCAAGAATGTTATCTAATTCGTTAAAAAAAGGTAATTTTCTATTAAAATTTCATCAAATCAATAAATTAATTGTAATAATTAGCTTGCAGGTGGCCTGCTATTCGGCAGCTACGCTTGCAATCCACTGCTTTGGCTAGTGAACAGACACAACCTGAAATAGAAAATATAACTGCAATAGAACAACACATTTTAAAACATCCCGATTATTTCCAAGTGCACAATTTATTTACAATACGCGATTTGTTTAACGCTAGAGTACACTATGGCCACAAAGAGGGCTCTGTGGATGATCGCATGCGCCCATATCTGTATGGAAGCCGTTTGGGTCACTTAATTTTTGACTTGGATAAAACTGCCACCCACTTGCGAGATGCTTTAAATATTACCGCCCATATAGCTTTTAGAGATGGTATAATTTGCTTTTTTAATCGTAATGCTCTAAATGCGCATTTGGTTGAGAAAAAAGCAATGGAAGCTGGTGAATTCTCCCACACAAGATTTTGGCGTGGTGGTATATTTACTAATGCCAACGTCCAGTTTGGAGCTGTAACCCGTTTACCAGATTTGTGCATTTTTCTTAATACACAAAATAACGTTTTAAACCAACATACAGCGGTGAGGGATGCTGCTAAAATGGCTATACCGACAATCGGTATTGTGGATTCGAACTGTAATCCAAACTTAATCACCTATCCAGTACCAGGAAATGATGATTCCCCCGCAGCAATAGAGCTTTACTGCGAACTTTTTAAAGCAGCTGTATTCAGAGGAAAATTAAAAAGACGTGAAATGTTGGGAGAAATTCCAAGAGTGGAATAGGTTTTATATATTGATTTTATTATCTTTTCTAAAGTTGCAAAATAAAGTTTTAAATAGTACTTTTGTGTTTATAGATATTAATTATGGTAAAAATTCATATAATCTACTGGATTCAAAAACTTTGCGCGGCTATCTCAAGTACCTAATCAAATGACTCACTAAAACCGCTACACTTTTGATTGATGTTTGTTTTAATGAAACTATTTGACTGGTCTGTTTTTTAAAATATATAACTCTCCAAGTTCATTACAATTATCCTCTGCTTTTACATAGTTGGGATATTTTGCATTTAAACGTGCTTTATGGCCAGTCATGTACTCTTGAGCATTTTTCAAGCGGATTAATTCCTTTTCGTCCAGTTCGTTGGTACCTTTTTTACCCAGGCGTTGCACTACACGTTTAGCATTATGAAAATCTCGATTTTTATAAGGCTTCATAGCTTGTCTATACTCTTTCCATTGCAGCTTTTTTTCTTCGTGTGTAAGTTCAGAATTTTGTGCCGGAATTTTTGGTTTGGGTATATATGGTTTGCCTCCCAATACGGCTTTAGGATTAGTTACGTACAGTTCTGACTCTTTATATTTTTCTTTTGCATCAGCTGACACAGTTGAGTGGGACTTTTTAAAAAGGTTTTCAATTTGATTCGGATTTTTGTTATTTTTAATCCGTTTATCATCTTTGGCATAACGTGGCTTGCCAAATTCCTGGATTAAATGAATGTCCTTATCACTATTCAGAAATGGTTTTGGTAAAGGTTTTTGCATCATATTTAGTTGAAGATAGACAAAATCAGACGTGAAGAAATTCTCCGAGTGGATAAAATTAATATCTCTGTTGGAATTATCATAACCATATTGGTCTTTTCTAAAACATTTTTGTAATTCCTTTGAGTTTGTGAATTTGTTAGGAACTTTTGAAATTTTAAATTTGGTGATTACGTTATAATCATCAAAACTAGTACTTGTGCAATTGAAATTAAGAGCATTGAAGTTATTAACGCAATGATTTATAGGTCCCCAGTTGTTTCCATGAATATTATAGTAGTTGAAATTAATTTCATTTGAATGATTAAACGATAAAAAGCACAAGTAACTGGAACTACTACAGTTTTGAACACAATTTAATCTATTCCTGATATCACTATTAGTATGAAACAAATGTTTACTGTTGACAGTGGGTTTTGCATTAAGCTTTCCATTACATTTATTTTTTAATTTATCATTTGATATTTTCTGATTGTCTTTTAGAGATTTCCAGTCTCTAAACGTAAGATGCTTCGTTTTGCAATTGTAATTTTCGTGACTTGCTTCATTTGGTTGATTCAATTCACTCAAATATGTTTTTTTCATAAGTTAGCAATAATGCCAGATGGTATTTGTGCAGTGCTCCCTTATCAGAAAAGTTATATGAGTTGATGAAATAATTTAACAACACTACACTTACATATTTTTGTTTGCTTTCTATCAAAACCATCGAAAAGATTATTATTTTTGACAGTAAACTGAAAGTAAAGTTTTTTGAAGGCAAACTGAGTTTGGCACTGCCACCATCTTTTAATTAATCTGTTTTTGGCTGGCAACCACGTCGAACGATTCTGTATTCATAATTTTGACTTTTCTCGCCGTGTGGAAGTGTTTTCGTGTTCCGGCATTGTAGTAATTATTTTTGGCAAAAAAAGCCACGAGATAAATTTTAATATTTGTGTTAAACAAAACAGTCAAAATTAGTAACCGGAGAATGAGCCAAAACAACAACAACAATAGCGGGCGACCTCCGCCACGTATTGATGGAATGATATCTCTTAAGGTATAATAAAATCATTAGTTCTACAAGGGATGGGATAAAACAAGATGGCGCGTGGTTATCCATTAGTTATTGAGAAAAACGTTTTGTGTATTTGTAGGTGGATAATTTAACATATCGTACAACGCCGGAAGATTTGAGACGTGTTTTTGAACGCTGCGGTGACGTGGGTGATATTTACATCCCTCGCGATCGTTATACCCGAGAGAGTCGCGGTTTTGCTTTTGTTAGGTAAATCTATATTATATACTATAGACGTATGTATGTATGTACATACGTACAAAATTTCTACTTGACTTGCTCATGCATGCAGGTTACAATGTGCTAAGCATATACATATGTATATACATACATTCATACATAAGAATGTATGTATGTCTTAGGAACCTTTAAACTCACGCATAAATGCATTTTTAAATAACAGATTTTACGACAAACGTGATGCTGAAGAAGCTCTTGAGGCAATGGATGGTCGGAAACTAGATGGTAGGGAGTTGCGCGTTCAAATGGCTCGCTACGGGAGGCCAACTTCACCGTCAAACAACAATAGGCGCAATAACAATCGACGGGGTGGAGGTGGTGGACGTCGGCGTTCACGTTCTCCTATGCGTCGACGCTCTCGGAGTCCTCGTCGCCGTTCCTACTCTCGTTCACGTTCTGCACAAAGTCGTTCACCTATCAGACGAAACAAATTTAGTCGCAGTCCTATTAGACGTTCCGTAAGTCGCAGTGGCAGCCGTAATGGTGTAGATGCCTTACCTGGTAGTGGTGGCGCAGATAGGGGGCGAAGTGTGACTCGTAGCCGTAGTAGATCTTAAGAACTGTCTTAATAAATGAATAAAAAGGTAATTCAAAATTTATTTTAGAACACATATTTAAAAGAGATTAATTTTGTTTCGTTAGGAGTCTTAAACAGTTACGATAAATGGGCATGAAGACATGAACTTTTTTTACATTTTACATGTGTTGCTGTACTTTCAGCAGGTATATAATAACTTCCTAACTTTTAATATTATTAATATGTTAACACAAACAGTTTGAAATCTTAAAGCAGTTATTTACTTGCCTTCAAAAAATAATAAAGAGCTGTATAAATGTTTTAGACAACTTTTCAACATTTCCCTGTATTAATGCTATCAGATCAGTCAGATTTTAATATTTATTTACAATTTTTTGTAATTTGAAATAATTTTTTTTAACAAGAACTTATAAATACATTGGGGGCAAATATTTCCGCATAAACATAACCACCTTAAACGTAAAAACAATTAAAGTTTCATTAAAATATTTTTATATATTTTAAGAAAAAATCTAATTAAACTCATTTTAGAACCAATATCAGTTCTATCTTTATAATAAAAAATTAACTTGAAATGAATTGAAGGCTCAGTTTTTTTTAATTATGTATATTTTATCTTATCATATGGTCAGTAGGATTAGACATTAAAAAGCAAAGTTGGTTTTTAATGAAAAACACAGTAAACCACAATGTTTGATCTTTATCCTTGTTCTTGAATCTACTGCTTCTTTTTTCTAATACAAATTTGTTATTAAATATATAAAATCTATTAATTTAAATCATTTTGTATAATACAGGCATTAAAGCGGTTTATTGGCTGGTTATATTAAGCACAAGCAGTCAGACAGTATTATAAAAAAGTTAACCAGTAAAAAAATTAATGTGTTAAAATAACGTGCAGAAAGTAAGGGAGCTGTGCATGAATTTGCTGTTTAGACCTGTATACACAACAAGTATACAAGCAGAAAAACTAATATTAATTATTGGTCGCTGTGATTGCTGTCCATTGCATCAAAAGCTGTTTGATCGTCTGAAGCGGTTGCTGGTTTTGTTTGCTGCAACTTTGAAAGACTTTCATTAAATCGAGAAAGCAACATTTGGCGCAAAAGTAGTGAACAGTTTTTAATGTAATATTATAGTTTTACTTAACGCAGAGTTATTCATCTTGTTTTGACAAAAACACAACTATAACACATGGCGACCCAAACTGTTTTTATGTAACGTGTCGCAGCCGCGATTTGTTTATGAACACAGAAATATCTTTCCGTTCTTAGTTGCTTTGAGTTGGTGATCTGTGGTATCTGGTGATGGAATATGTTTTAAATCTTAGCTAGAATTTGCAGTATTCATCAACATTCACTAAAATTAAAGCAGTTGTCCAGTTTTATTCAAATGTTTAAGTTTCTTCTGTTGGTTGGTGCTTCGTAGCAGTTGGCTTACGAGCTTTATTTTTTATCACAAAAAGTTAATGTAATGCAGGTTTGTGCGAAGACTGCAGGTACGCATCTCGTCTCCCGTGAATATCGAACAAAGTAATTTGAAATAAAATACGTAAGTAAATTTTGGATTTTTTAATTAAACAAGTTCTTTTCAGGCAATACAAATATAAGTTTTATTTTTTTACACCAACCATATTTAATTAAATGAGAACGTAAACTGAAATTAATTTGTTTTTTATATTTAACAATAAATTATAGAAACTATGGGTAAGATTAGCTTAATCAGTCATGCTGAAATCTTTATAATATAGGAACATGTGTTAAAGGAATCGTAAAAAATATACTAGTTAAATTCAAAATGTTGAATTTTGACTTAATGTAGAATTTAAAGTTTTAAACCTAAAATGAACTTCATTCGGAATCAAGAAAAAACTAACATAGGTATAACAATATATCATCACTTGCAGTCTTTTGTGGTATTATTACCTAATCAACTCTTTGAACGGCGTTTTTATATTAAGCAAGCGATATTTGTTCATACATACATATATATGTATGTATGTATATTTGTGTACATTTCCTAGCAACAAATGTTGTTGTCAAATATTAAAAATACAAAATTTTTAAAAGTAAATTCCTTAAGTCTGAAATTTTGAATATTTGCTTGAAATGTTAAGAGTACGTAATTATTCCTACACGCCTTGTTTGGAAAGAGAAGGACATCACGTTTGCCCTATGCCAAAGCCGCCAAACGTTGAACAAAAGGAAGTTTGGTATTCAAACCTTAGTCCGCATGACAGACTATTTTATCATCAAACGCTTGCATCTGTTCGAAGATGTAAGCGGTTTAACCCGTCAACAAAAATACCGAAAGATTCACTAGATTTTCAATTGCTATCGCGTTATCTTCACTCCCGTGAATATTTTCCTGAAAAAGTGGATTTTGTTTTGCAAACTGAGACTTGCCAATTAGTACCACAAACTTTTCGTGTTTTAAGAAATACCCGTGATATACCATTGGCCAAGCCTGAAATCATGGGACATCCATTAAAAATAGGTATAATTTAAAACAATTCTGCCAGCTATGTATATACATACATATATTTCAATGTGTATGTATGTACATATGTATGTATAACAATATTTGTATTTTAAGGTGGCATTAAAGAAAAGATATCACCCCATAGCGTCAAATTAATAAATAGCGGCATTCATACCCAATTGGTTAACAACGGCTTTTCACGTCAGCCAGCTGATGGCAATTTCTTCCGTTATTAAAAAAAAGTATTTTACACGCATACTAGTTTCTAAATATCTATGTATGTATTTTTGGAAAAATTGTCTAATAAACTATTTTTAAATTTGCACAAATGTTTTATTAATTATAATTAGGCTGTTAATTTGTGCCCACCTTGTTCTGGCTAAATAAAAGGCTTATTACTAATATTTTAATTTCTTTTAAGGTTTATGTTGCTTTAACGCAAAAGTATCTCATTTTGCAGTGTACTTAATTGCCCCTATTCCCATGTTCGTTAAGCAAATCTTGAAAAAAACAAAGTTTAATTCGCCTTAGTTGCTGAACATCTAGATATCAATTCTCTTTGGTAAAAAATTTTGCAACTTATAAAAGTCTGGCATCTTTATCGAAAGAAAACAGCTGATCAGTTATTTAAGTGTTGCGAAAACACACATTTTCACTTCTATTTAAATTTGTTTTAAAATTTCGATTTTCCTGAAATGAATAAGATTAGTAGAAGCTTTATTTCTCTTCTAAGAAACGCAAGCTTTGGAAAAACATATACTTCAGCTGCCGTTATAGGACGAAATTTATCTTTTAATAGTGATTTATCACTGGATAAGATATACCCCAATAGCCGTCTTCAAATTTATACGCCACCACCAGTAACTCTTATAATTTTTGTAAAAAATATTTAAAAAATCTAATTGCACATTTACAGCCAGCTAGTAAGGGAGACAAGTTTTCTGGTTATATACCAATTAATAAACTGCAAATAACTTACAGTCGAAGTTCAGGACCTGGCGGACAACACGTTAATACTGTGAACACTAAGGTAGATATACGCTTTAAATTATCTGAAGCTGATTGGATACCGGAAAAAACAAGAAATAAGTTGTTAAATGGAGTAAGCACATAGAGCATATGACACTACAAAATATTTATATATATCGATGTATAATTGTTTCAAATCCGTATTTCAGTTGCAAAACAAGATTACCAAAGAAGGTTTGTATGTAATTAAGAGTGATTTGACTAGATCACAGCAAATGAATTTGGCTGATGCACTTGAAAAATTGCGAAGTCTCATAAGGAAATACGAATATGAAGCGCCAGCGGTCTCGGAAGAAACTTTGGAAAGAACCCGAAAGAGGTATATATATTTTGAAACGTGTGTGAAATGTTAACAAGTACATACACATTTAATTACGTTGAAAGAAGTAATAATTTCCAATGTAAAAGTAGAAAGTTCAGATTATAATTCAAACTTGAGATGAAAACAAGGCTTTGAAAAATAATACTAATTCTTTTGATACTATGGCAAAAAAAAACGGGAAAATGAAATTCCTGTTATAGACACACATAATATATTGTTTTATAGCTCAAATTTATTAAAACAATTACCCACACAACTTTCACCTACATGATACGAATTTTAAAATATGAACAAATTCGATAAATGGAGCAAAACACGTCACAATACCTATTTGTTTTAATGAGTTACGCAAAAAGCACTCAGCCATAATAAAAGGCAAATGCAGAAATCGAAATGGTTACTAATATTATTTCGCACAGTTTTTTGTAGGTTTTTATGCCAATTTTGCTTTGATATAGACATTTGTGTAATATTAAGCAAACTAGTATATTTTTACAATATTCTACACACAATATTAAATATATTTTTATTTTTTCCTAGACAAGAAAAAGCCGCACGAGAACGTCTCTTTGAAAAACGACATCGTTCTCAAGTAAAAGCTGATCGTCAAGGTCCGGCAAATGTTGATTTTTAGTAAAACAAAATATTTTTGAACTTAAACCAATAAATCAGAACTGCAAATTGAAATTAGAAAAACTTCGTTTTTAATCAAAGGAAGGAGCACTAGTGCTGCTAGATTATTATTAAAATAAAAACAAACATAATACTGAAATGAAAATCTTTGTTTGGTATGTCTGTCATCTACACATAACCAGTTCTTGTTAATTCAAATAAGTCCGAGAAGCCAGATGTAAACAATTTGTCCCTTGTAGTTGTCGGTGGTCTAAAAATTATTGGCAAGTTGCATAAAGTGATAAAAACTTTCAACATTTCTCATACTTTGTTCAACTGTGGAAACAATGTATTTTGTTAGTGCAATTTTTGACTCCTATAAACTCCGCTATATTTTTTCCATTCACAAACAGTTGGCACTCCGGTTTGGTACTAAAGAAATCCAATTAGAACGGCGTTAATATATTTTAATTTAAACGGCTTTGGTGTGTCTGCGTCGATTAGATTTTCTTCGTAAGTGAAAAGTTAATTTCGTCAAATTTCTGGTAAGTTTATAGCCAATGTTTTAAAAATTATTTAAAAAATCATTATCTTTGGTAAAGGAATTTAGTAAACACATAATATGGAACCAACAAATAAAAAATCTGTGTACAAATAGTGTTACAAATTATGAACTGAAAGTGCGTTTGTGAAAATTTTTTTGGTTAAAAGCTGCACTGCTGACAGAGAAGCAAACCGAACTCCGTATTCGTCGCTGTCGTTTAGTTGTTTTGTTGCTATTCTCGACAAATGATTCAATTTTTGGAAGGGCGGCAAGTGTGGCGAGCGAGGCAAATACATATTTGTTGCGTTGCTTCACTCTTCCTATTATGTTTAAGGTTTTTTTTTATTATGACGAGGCTATATCACATAGTATAATTATTAAAAAATTTATAAATAAAAGAAGACGCCCAATTAGAATTTCCCGTTTTCATGGATACATATGTATGTGCATATGTGCATGTGATTGAAACTTCCTATATTAAATTAAAACCAATCTGTTTTAACTTTTGGTAAAATGCATTCAGACAATTTTTATTTTATATACTTATGTATGTATTTATGTTTGTATGTATGTATATACAGACATGCAAAGCATTTGATTTGGCTCTGCTCCGTATAGCGCAATTGTGCTTTGATCTTTAATTATTGCAAAATGCGTTTTGATGTTGCTTTTATTAACTTCCATAAAGAATATTTTGGAAAATATTTGAATAGTTTCATGTGGGCGTGGTATTAATAAGCAAAGTCATGTATACAAAAATAGAACTAGCTTTTGATGAAAATTTTGGACTGTTGCAATTACCGAAAAATTTCAATAATTAACCGCTGTTTGTTTTAAGCGTAAAATCTTATAGAATAGAAGTAGAATAAAATGTATGTGTTTGTTACACCAAAGCTTAATTAAACAAATTATGAAACTATAAAATTCTTTTAACCTACGCTTCTGTGTGAAGAACATGCACAACTATAGCACTAACGGTTAAAAATGCTATTGAAATGGAATTCACTTGCTAAATATGATCACTTTGGTAAAAGTACGTTTCCGAACGGGGTATTCAAAAATTAAGGAGAGTTGTAAACTAATAAAATAATTTTGCTGCATTTAATGAGACTTGTTTTTAAAAATAGTTGCAGTTCTAAAGACTGTAATGCAAAAAATTTAGTTTTGCTGTATAAAAAATAGATTGTACATATACACAATAAATATATTTTCATACATATTTCAATATTTCGACACAATGGCAATGACAAAACCTTTCTTTTATCTTTAGGCAATAATGTAACACGATAATAAATGGCTGAACATTTACAAATGTTTATTTTTCACTGAAGCATTAATGCATCATTTGAACCATAATTTTAATTCAACTTATAGTAAACAAGTCTTTATCTAGTTATACATTTTGCTTTTATCTAGATAATAAAAAGTATATCACACGCGTTGTAAACTGAAAACAATAAAAGCACAAAAGCAAAAAAAAAATATTCAGCTATTAATTTTTAAAAAATGCGTAGACTTGAAATTCTTTACTTACATATAAAATGTATTAAGTAAGAACAAGTAACGCACGAAAATCAACATCGCAAGAACATACATATTTTTAATTGTTGTGTTTTGGTCTCTTACAGGGGGAGGTGCGAACGATAAACCAAAAAAAAAAACAGTTTTTTCTGTACAATTCTTCGATTTAAATACTTGAAGCGATCGATACTCATTTTAAAACTACGAATCAGTTTCTGTAAAAGAATACACATTTTGGTAGTAAAACAACGAATCAGCATTATTTATTTCTTCATCACTTCCTTTTAGTATTTTCTTAAAACGAAAACTCAACCCTAGAAAATACAAGATCGCCGACAACCAGAAAACAAAGACATCATGGCACACATTGGACGATCTGTTAAGAATGTTGAGGCACCTCGACCTCTTAAATCGCAATCACGTTCATCGCTCAAAAATAACTTTATGCTTATTGAAGAGTTAATACAATTAATTGAGAATGTAGCAATCTCATTGCAGTCCGGTATCAATAATACAGAACCGATGGCTACATTGGTGCAAAATTTGCGCATACATGGACCACAATTAGAGTCAGTGTCAAAAGACACATTAGATCGAGCTTTTGTTGTATTTCGTAATGCTTCGCAGGACGAACGTTTAAATATAATGACTCGTCTTAATTTGCTGGAATTAATAGAATTACGTGCAAAAGGTTGGGAAGATAGTGGCATTAACTCGTATTATAAAACTAAACAGGCTACAAACGCTGAAGTAAGTATATTCAAAATCTGTTTAATTGCTATCTGTATTAGAAATATGCCGCAGTAATTTGACACATTCTTTTCTAAATATGTATGTAATTTGTATTGAAATTTCTTTCTGGGTTCAATTTGTTTGGCGCTTATGTCTGTATATGTATAAACTTCAAACCACAGAAGTGCTCCTATAAAAAAACTTAAAGAAGTTTCGTGTAACAAAATGTAGACTTGGTTCAACAAGAAAAGTTGTTTGAATGATTTCGAATGTAGTTCTCAATAACTTTTCAATCCATTGACTAAATTTGAGATTTACATTTTAAAAGAACTTTTGATTTTTATGTTCAATAACCAAAATTGTTTTTCTAAATTCAATTTTAAGTGAAGCATTTTGAAATTAGACTTTAAAACTAAAAAAGTATTTTAAAATTAGAATTTTGATGAACTAAAAAACCCTTATTATTAATTTAAGTATTCTCTATTTAATTAGAAGAAAAAAAAAATGATTTAAAAATTTGTTTACAGTTAAATGATGTCCAGAATCATGTTGATCCCACACAAACAGCATTTTTAAGCACCTCCCCTACATTTGGTGGTATAAACGTGGGGGTAAATGCAGCTGCTGCTGCAGCCGCCGCCGCTATTGCTTCCGTTGGCTCAGCAAATCAGCAACATTTGCTTTTGAGTCCTGGAGAAGTTATACGTAATTCGGGAAAATTTCCAAAACCAACTAAAATTCCTGGTAAAACATATTGTAAGGATGAGGTTGTTATACGCAATGCTGACTCAGGCAAAGGTATTTTTATGATTAAAGCAACAGGCAAAATAAACTTGCAAAACATATACAATTTGTAAAAAACAAGTATTTGGTATATTTGGTTTAAAAAGTCTATATCATCTTTTAAAAAAAACAAAATTTTTACCTTACCTTTACATTTATTATTATTGTTGTTATTATTTCTCCCACGATGTTCTTCCTTTCTGTAACTTGTCTTTAAAAAATTTTGTAAGTAATGGGCATCAAAGGCCGTCGCGTCCATATGATAGAGGAACTCAGTGAAACTATTATATCCTTCCAAAGAGGTAACCACATACAAAACAAATAATTAGATATTCCTTTAATTTGTTAACTACCATTTTTGTTGGTGCATTAATCACTTAAACAAAAACCCTTTTTATCATCAAATTTTCATTAGTTGGAAATGCAATTGAATGTTTTTCATTTTTCATATTTGGAGATCAGTTGAGTTTATTAAAAGTTTCTGGAACAGCATGTATTAACATTTATTTTTAAATACAAATATTATAATTATTTTTATTTTGTTTTTAATTTCCATAATATTATGGCATCAAAAAGGTTTACACTTGTCAATCTTTGTCCTCCCAAAAACGAACTGCACTTTTCATTTCAATTTATGGCCACGAATTTTCCATACAAAAACTAAATCATGTCATTATGCTTTTATTAATTTAATAAACTTTTCCTTGGTATATGATTTGTGTGATAAAGAGCACTGTATATATTGATATTTACAAATGTTTAATTTCTTAAGTGAATCCTGGAGCAAAAGAGCGTTTGGTACAAATTACCGGACCAGCGGAGGATAAAATCAAGTGGGTTTATATAAATATTTAAATTTTTATAAGTTTATAAGGCCAACAATTTTTTCTAGTTATGCCAAACAACTGATTGAGGATACGATACGCCGAAATGCATCTCCAGTACGGTTAGATCCAGCTATGGGTAGCAGTCATGCTGGTGGTGGTGGTTCTTGCTCTTCTTTAGCTTCCTCTAATTCAGATGAACCAGTGCAACCGCGTACTCCTGGTGCTAGTAATCTATCAAACCGTTTGAGTTTTAATTCAGCTCAAAATTTCATGACTGCCGCAGCTGCTTCTCAACAGATAGTTCAACATCAGCAACAGCATATGGCTAATATCCAGGCATTAAATTCGTCTACACCTGTAGCTAATGCCGCTGTTGCGGCTGTTGCTGCAGGTAAAGCAATACGTCCTCATTCCCAAATGTTATTGCATTCATATTCTACAAATGATGCTTCTTTAGGTGAATACAAATTCACTTGCAATGTTGGCCAACATGTAATTAAGATCACCGGAGATTGCTGTGAACTAGTGAGGGTTAGTTAGTTATCAAACGTACGACTATTAAAAATGTATTTTCTAACAATTGTCTTTTGCTTATAAACTTTGCATATAGATAGCAAAATTGGTATTAGATGATCATTTTAGCAGCGCCGATTTTTTGGCCTCCATTGATGCCGGAGCTGCATTTGATGCTAGTCCTATTTCAACGCCAACTACACCTATGACTGGAGGACCTCAATTTGCAATAAGCAATTCTCTTCATGCCTCCTCATCTTTGGCTACCGATAGTGGCATTGGTCTTAATTATATGTCCGCTATTAACAGCAACAACAATCAAGAAGTTGATGACGATGTCTTCATTGATTCCAATAAATTATGTAAGTTAAAGTACACACAGGATCTAAAAATATTTGTTATTGTTATGCGCACATACAATAACAATATCCGAAACAAAATTTGAGTTATTAGCAAAACACAGTTCATCCGTCACACAAACCGCAAATGATCTATTGAGTCACTAACGGTTAGTTGGTTTTGGCGTAATCTTATATTAATAAAATGGCTAATGTGATAGAAATTTTTTACGAACAAAGGGTCATAGATATTTACTTTTACACATACATTCAAGCTAAAGAATTGGGATAACAGTGATCATATATATAAATATAGAAAAAACATTAGTTCTTATTGCTGAAAAGAAAACAGGAATTGTACAACCGAATAATGATAAGGATATTGAGAGTGTCATTGGTTGATAAAAGCCTAGCAAAACGTCAAAAATTTAAACGTTAAAATGTAGAAATTTTTTTAAATTGTGTCACTTGCATTGAATTTTTCTTTACTTTAAAGTTTATTTTCGAAAGAGCTGTCTAACCCAGCTGCATACATTTTACTTCAGTTAGTAAGTAATATGCGAGGACACCATTTAAAAGGTTCAAAATACACTAATACGATTTGGAATAAAGTGTAATGTTCAATTAAATATATTCAACAAATTCTACAAATGAAAAATAGACAAAAACCAATTGGCACTTAACACTGAAATCAAATTTTTTTGATTATCACAAGCCTCAATTTGTGGTCACAAAAAGCCGTTTTCATTATGAAAAATCTTCGAATTGTTGATCAGTTAAAAAACCGAAATTTGGATTGTTTATCTTTTCGTTTAATACTAAATTGTTGGGAATTTTATTGAGCTGTTTTAAAGTTTATCGAAAAAGTTAACGTCCAAAATTAAGCTGGCAGAGTTAAATTTTTAAAACGCAAGTGTTTTATTAGGCTTTAACAAACTAAAAAAGGACTAAAGATATCACATGCTTTCAAATTGTGTTTTTTTTTTTACTTTTTCCAATTTTAATTTAAGATTGCAATAGAATCCGTACCCCACCATAGATCTACACTTTAAACCCTTTCTTCTAAACAAAGAAACACCGATTTATTTGTGTATAATTTTTTTTGTCTAATGTTTTCAGCAAAATCATCATCACAAAGCAATGGCCTAGCACGTTCCCGAAGAAGTCATTTCTCCCGTAAAGATTCCACACCTGAAGCAGCTAACAATTCTGCAGGTGCAGCTACTATGCGTCAAAGAAGTGAACATGGCACCAATGGCAACAATACAAATACTGATTCAAGTAAGCATTACTTACATAATCTGTTGAAAACAATATTTACATACATATAAAAGGAACTTTTGACATAAAAAGCAGCTGGTTGAACACATGTTCACTTTAAATTTAATGAGTATAATTCGTTAAAAATTTTGAAATTTCTATATATATGTACAACTTCTATGAAAATTACGGCATTTTTAAAAATATCATTTATTTCAAAAATGCGTTCGAAGCAAAAAGCAGCAACACTTAATATAGTTCTTAACAATAATAGAATGCAATGGGTAAGAGCTTTTTAGATTGATGTTCCTGTATGGCTTGTGACTTGTAAATAAAATCCTTTTGGGTTGTTGAAAAAGTGTGAATGAATTAGGTAAATGTTTAGTGTAAATGTCACGTTAAATTGTTAATTAAAACTTGGAATACCGAATAGTCATTTTCACTATATCAAAGTATCTACGTAATTCGATGACAATTGCCAATATCATGCCACATAAACTCTGATGCTAACGACATTCATCCTTATCAAATGGGAGCAATTTGTTCCGTAGTATGCCCATATAATCCACAGTGGTTCTTTTTACTTGTACTCAGAAAATTTATCCAATTCAAACGAACATTACTAAACCATTAAGGACCCGACACCACGTTAGGATATCTTTTCAAATCTACTTACTATTAACAAGGCGACGTACAAACGGCTTTCCATCTATTTATTTATTTATTAATGCAGCAATACATTGTTTGCGCAAGTTGTGTTATTATTAAAATTTAGGAATCATATTTTTTCAGCAGCTGCAGTGTGAACTATAAATTCAATTCAGAAATGTGTGTTATTTATTCATTTTAATTGGTTTAAAAAATTCGCACTTATTTACATATTTTTATTATGTAAAATGTTTTTCTCTAGAAAGTAATCTACATTCATATATGTATAGTAATTTTACCCCTACTTTTTGCTCCTACATACATGTATACAATATACATATATGAGAAAACAAACTCTGCTGATGAAATCCTTTTATATAAGAAATACGTTTGAAAGTAATAAAGATAAGTTTACAGAAAAAAGTAAGTTATTATAATGATCTAACTATTTTCATTAATGATAAAAAATCAGTCAAATTCCTTTAAAAAACAACCGATTAAGTTAATATTAAAGAATTAAGAAAAAAAAGAAAAATACTATATACTATCTACTATATATATATATATATATACATATTTTATTTCACAGCACGCATTGTTCATCAGTATGAACATTTACTGTTCTATTCAAAAAGTCCTCATTCCTGGGCACTACCATCCGAATGGCAAAGAATCTGTGAAAAATGTCCAGCCATCATACGCAATAAGGTAACCACATCAGCTACAACTGCGCATGCTTCAGCGTCTAGTCCAACTTTTTCTACCGCTACTACTACAACTTCTAGTAATAGTGTTGCTTTTATTCCATTAACAAATCCTTCTTATTCCCCCTCAAATCCAAAAGCTTCTCCATTAACGCTACGTGTTGCTTGCAATAATGCTGCTGCACCATCTACTTGTATTAAAGTAATGTCTCCAGACACCGCATCCACTTTTTCCACAACCGCCATCACAGCTCCCAATACAAATGTTTCTACTTGTACTACTAACAACAGTAGTTTAATAAAATCTTTAACTTCAAATTCAACAACATTCATTCATAACAAGTCAATTACAATTTCAACATCCAGCAACTATGTCACTAACATTACTCCTCTTACAAGTAACAATAATTTAAGTAGTAGTTTTAACAATGTGAATCACAGTAACAGCAATAATAATCATGCCGGTTATTACAATGATTCCAATAACATAAATACTTCTAAGCCCTTAGAAGTTGCTGACAATACCCTAACATACAAACTAAATTCTAATCACGGTAGCGTTTCCCTAAATATAAGACGAAAGGGATTTTTTAATCGCTTGACTTATAGTATTGATGAAGATGGGTATGAGGCTGCTGTTAAAACACCACCTCCAAATGTTGATCTGACTTCAACACTGACTCCTAGTTGTTCAAACGCAATCACACATATTACACCTGCATCTAATACTGCATCTTTGAACGTAACTGCTGGCAGTGGTCGCATTCATAGCGCAGGTTTAAGCCGTCATATAATGAATTCGGTACGCACTGGGCCAATGACTTCGCTACCACAAGCGGCCATAACAAATACAGACACGCGTCAAAAACTGTTAAATAAACAGATCAAAATTATATCTGACATAATGGTTAAAAGTAGCAAAAACATAACACATAAATCAAATGAGAATTTAAAATCTAATTTTGATCAGCTCAGCCAAAAAATGTCCGCCCCTGTAGATTGTAGCGCTGCAGCTAAGGATAATGATGATGACAATGAAGTTGAAATAATTGCAGTTCTAGCCGGTTCTAATGGCACACAAACAAATACTGCACAAACTTCTACATCAACGTTTGTACGCCCAAAATTAAACTATGATTTTCGTTCATATTCGACATGTGACTAGAAATTCAAATTCATATAATTTTACGTACTGTATATCAATACTTAATTGTATTTGATTAGACTTTTCTACTGTTCTGAAATTGCCACTAAAACATGTTAAGTTTTTTTTTTTTTATTAAATAATTGTAAAATGTTTCAGCATTTAAAACTCATTAGTTTAAGTATTAATGCGCTAGCATTTCTTTGAGAAAGAAGAAAATGTTAAGAGAAGAGTTGTGATTTTAATTTTTAGTGATATTATAATTTAATTGGAAACTAAACACACAATTCCGCTCTTAAAGAATATTTTTACAATGCCCCCCGACAGTTCTTTAAAAATGTGTTTTAAAATAAAACTTCTTCAAAACACATATAAAGATCAATTCAAAAATTATATTTTAAATCACAATATTTTTTATATTGTATAAAGTTTCTGCTTTTCTTGCCGTATCTCCCCATTTAAAAAACAGCTTTTTAAAAAGCTTAGCTTAAAAATATAAACATCTACTGATTTTTTTTTGAAGTAACAGTAACTTTAGATTGTGCTTTTTTGTTAATAGAAATTTAACCATAAACATTTTTTAATTCGCATAAAAAAAATATTTCAGACAAAAAAAGAAATTTAACAAAAGTACATTTAAAAAGGAAAGTTTTCTTATTTATTTTTTGTTTTACTTTCCATATTTTTTTAAGAAAGTACTTTTTAAACTTTTGCGACTTAACACTTTTAGAAAGTATCTTTCAAGGCTTATTTTGAAAAATTAAAAAAAAGAAAATCTTTAAAAAGTATTTTTTATAAAAGAACATTTAAAAAATGTAAAGAACATAAAAAAAATATAAATATATATTTTCAAATTAAGGACATTTTTGAAGGGCTTAAAGCATTAAAATAATAAAAGAATATTTCTGTAATGTTAGGGTTAGTTTACAAAACAAACACTCCATAAAAAACAGATAAATTTCTCAACAACTTGTCGCTTTTTTTTTAATTTTAATTCTCGATATACATATTTTGTGAAATAACCGCAAAAATATTCCAAAATTCATTTCTTGGCAATCAAAGGTTTTTTCTACTGCAATGTGATTTTTTTAATCTTTGTGATTTCTTGTGTATTTTTTTTTAATTTTTGTTGAAAAGCGATAACTGTTTTATAGAGCCGTTGAGAATTTCATTAATCTTAGTTTTTGAAACATTTTCTTGCAAAATATTTTATTGTATTTCCGTTAGTCGTACACATTTTTTGAGCTTCGGAACTTTTCTGGCAAAAGTACTTTTAATTAAAAATAGTTTAGCTATAATATTGATGTATTACCTTTTGAAACTAAAATTTTTGGGATTTGCGGTATTATTTTATCTTTTTTAAAAAAAAGAACAGAATCTCACTTCAAATAACCTGTTCTTGGTAATTACTATTTTTTTTTTATTTTATCCTAAAAAAAAGATTTAAAATTGAAATGTTTAGTTTTATGTTTTTATTGTTTAAAACTCGATATAATCTGTGTTTTGGCTGTGAAACAGATTAAATTTAATTCCAAAAGATATGTATAAAAATAATCATACACATGTGTCATGTGTTTAAGTATTAAGCAAATACTTAACATTCATAATGAAGTATAAAAAGATAATGAAATTTTAAAACAATTATACATTTCCTTACTTAAACTTATGAAAAAATATTTCATAAATGTACTTTATGTATAATATGGACGATTAATGACTATATGATTCATAGTACGTAATATGTATTCACTAACATTAACGAAACACGAAAACATACCGCTATAATAACATTTTAATGTAATTGTTTGTTTCATCTCAGTTATATCATGTTTTTTTTAACATACATAAACATATATGTATGTATATCTATCTACCTACATATTAAAAAATACTTTAGTAAAAAACTTGGTAATAAAAATTATTTATAACATAATATTTAATATAATAAATACATAAGAGTTATACCTTAGTAAATCAAAGTACATATTTAAATTTTATTATTTTTTAATTATTTCGAAACTTTTTTTAATATAATTGTAAAATGCTTTAAAATTAAACTAGTTTCTTTTTATAAGAAATTTGATTTACCATGGTTTTAACTCTTTTTTATAAATATATTTTAAGTTATTTTGGTGGTTATTTGCTTTATTTAGCCAATTCAAATTTTGCTATTCTACTTCGATGGCTTGTACTCCTCTCTAATTGGGTTAATAATATATGAAATGCAAAACTTAGAATTATAACTGACTTTTCTCATATAACTGCATAATATTATTTAAATTTATTTCCATTGCTTTATTTCATTGGTCCAACTAACAACTGCTGTTCATAACTTTAATGTAAATTGTATGTGTCTCCAATAACCAATCACCTGCACCTAATATATGGGAAGAGATTTTCTTAATATAATATATAATTTTAATGTTATATCATTATGTCGTCATCTCACAGTGGCAAAGGCGTAACTGATACTTAAAAAATGCTTGTTTTTTATTTCTTTAAAATATATAAAAAAAAACATTTTTTACGAATTTGTACAAAAACAGAATCTTAAAAACAAAAGTTGTTATTTATGAAACAATAGACAGACAGACATACACGCCTTTTCTAGAGTGAGATAACGAAACGCATTTAATTTGTCATTAAAAAAATAATAACAATTATGCTAGTCATCAATAAATAATAAATACAATACAATATTTTGGTAGAAGGTAAGCCTAAAATGTACATATTAATATTTCATTTAATGTATTTAAAAGTTTATGGTAATAGCTTAAGGAAACAAGTACTCATCATTGCAAGTCGTAAGAGATAACCAGTCAGTAAATTGTTTGCATTTTGTAAGTTATTGTACTTTGCGTGTTTTTTTTACCTGATAAATTATAACATACAATCATTGTACAACGCAGCTTGTTGATCCCCCCACACAACACAATCAAAAGCCCATAAAATCGGTTCAAAATGTTTTACTGTTGCCAATAACTGTTCTTTTTTCGCAAGTACATTTTCAAGTCGTAATTAGTGCGGTTGTATTAGTAAAATCGCTTATAGATGTATAGTAATGTAGTTTTCGATCCTTAATTTCCTTGTTGCGACGGGGAGTTTGTCTAGCATTAATGTGGGTATATTAGTTGAAAGAATCGGAAACAAAGATTTTGCACTTTTCATAAGCTATTTAAAACGAATGTTCGTATTTGCTAGAACTTAAAACTTTTAAATACATTATAATTTAAATTATTTTTCCTTTTAATATATCTTAATGTCATTATAAATGTTTATTTTCTTTTTTCATATATAGGATATTCAAGATGAAAGCAATCGCTTTGATGGGGAAAAATATTTAGAATTGGTTAGATCGTCTAGTAAACGCAATATAACTGAAGAAAATACTCCTGATGAGGATAATCAAGAAAATTAATAAATAAAACTTCAATCCATCTCCCTTCAGCATCTCTGAAAACTTTCAATAACTGCAAAGAAAAGCTTTTTGTTTATAAGAAAAAATATATTTATGTATGTACATATGTACATACATATATACAAATACATATGTAGATATGTATATAATTTAATGAACAAATTTAAATTACTTTTGACATTGCTACAACTCACAGTTCAGTTTCACATACGAGAAATACAAATTTAAAACCAAATCAGTTGCAATTGAACTCTTCTTAGGTTTAGTAAAATAAAATTAAATGTATTAATAAAAAAAATTCTACGAATTCAGCGATAAGTGTTTTGTAATAAAATTACTAACTAAATGCTAAAGATAACAGGTCTATAAATTTTTTAATTGATATATTCATACATATAAATTTTGTGTAAAGAAAAAAAGACCATATATAATAATTTTTATAAATATTTTTATTTATTTATACATACATATATTTTATACATTGATTTTTTTATTTCTATAACAAATAGTGTATCAGTTTAAAATCATATTTATTTTGCATTTTTAGTTAAATTATTAAACTGAAATAAACGAACTCAGCTTTATTTGTTGAAAAATACATATTAGTTTCATAAATCTCTACTCAAACAATTAAAAATGTATTTTAATTTATTTTTTAGAGAATTATTAACCATGTATTGTTATTGACTTAAAATATTTTTTAAAAGTATTCTTATTCCCTTGTTTTTAATGATGTTTTCTTTTATATTTTCCTTTTCTTATTTGAATATTTATTTATGTTTTTATCCAAAATTCTAGTCCACTTGGAAATTGATAAATTTTTTGAATTTAATAAATAATTTCACTTTTTTCTAAAGAAACATGCAATTGTGTCGGAGTGTATTTTGTAAGGTAAGTATGTGTGTATATACATATATATACATATTGTATATACATATATATATATATAATTTTTGTCAGAAAAGAAGATAATACGTTTTTGAAAAAAGTGTTGTATTATAAAATATATTTTTAAAATTTTTGGAAAAACAATTTAAAATGAAAAGTGACGCTACCAGAACAAATATGTACAGAAAAGGAAGTACGATTTAATAATATAAGAATAAGTGTTGCTTCATTTTTAAGAGCATAGAAATGTTCGTGGTCCCCAGTAAATAAGGTTTTGTTTCTTGTAATGTAATAACTATAATTTCAGCCCTACAAATATGATTGGTTTTCTTCCCTAATTGCAAGTGCACTTATAAAATATATTAAATTGATAACTTGTAAGAATGCAACCTTTTCCGTCTCTGGTACTAGCAATTCTTACGTATGAATATGTACTTGTTTCGTTCTTGGTTTTTTGAACAAAAGGTTGCCGGTTGGCTTCTCTATACAGATTTCAATTAAGCGACTTAACAGTTGATACTGAGAATGCAGTTTTTGTTTCTATTGTGTGAACCGTTCAAGATTAAATTTTTTGATAAATTTAAAAATAAATACTTGGGATTTTGTCGTGTTTCGTTATTATGTTGCATATACATACTACATACATATGTGTAAGTTATATACAGCAATTAATTATTATTATATACTTTTGGTCTGCGGTAAGCACGATCCTATGCATACGTGAAATTTTCAGCAGTTTGATACAACATACGGCAACTTTGGATTATGTCTTATGGGTGGTCCATTTACATCTCTTCTGTCTGGCGGCTGTCATTTAATTTTTAACATTATTTTTAGTGAACTATTGTTTTCGTTTAAAAATGTTTATGCCTTATTAATTTACATATTTGATTTATGTAAACAAAAGAATTGGTTTTGGAAAACCCGGTAACGAATGATAAACTTTTTGTGGAGATGATTTAATTGTGTGGAACGCTGATTTTTGTTTGGAATAGTTTAATTATTTTCAATGAAAGAGTTTGTTTTGTATATTTAATGTGGTAACCTAAAGGACAAAAACTATGGAGAATATTAGGTAGGCAGAGTTTGATTAATTAAATATACTTCATCAAAACTAATTGCTTCCAAATCTTTAGATACTGGTGCTCCTTTAAATTGGCTGCTACCTTTTTCATCGCAACAGTTGTAAAAGTCTCAACTTTGCCCATAAACACTGTTTTGAATCCATCTACTTCAGTAAATGCTTTACCTTCAATTACACAAGCACAATTAGAGCCGATAAATGGTACAAACAATTTTCGTATATATGGTGGAAAGAAGGGAAAAGATGATAAACATTGGCTTGATGGTCGCGGCTTGGGAATGCAACACATTCAATGTGTGAGAAAAGCAAATTGTGAAAAGTTAAATTTCGTTACCTGCTTGGGTGCTAAGATTCCCTATGAATTCACAAGCTTGGATTTGACAATATCTCATAGTCAAGCGGATGTACAAGAACGACTTAACAAATACATGGCCTTAAAACATGTACCAAAATGTTGGTCTGTAATACAGGTTGGTGTAAAGAGAATACATGTGATTTAGTTTTACTATCCAAAGCATTTAATTTGTATATAACAACCTTGCAGCCTTTTTTATGTGCTATTTTTACTCCCAAATGCGAAAACATTAATGGCGAAGATATGGTGTATTTACCTTCATTAGAAATGTGCCGCATAACTTTGGAACCTTGTCGTATTTTATATAATAGTTCATATTTTCCTGAGTTTCTGAAGTGCAACGAGACACACTTTCCTTCAAAATGCAACAATGATGTTAGAGAAATGAAATTTAATTTAACTGGTCAATGTTTAGAGCCTTTAGTTCCAGTTGAATCTAGTGCCAGCTATCAAACTGGCATCGAAGGTTGCGGTGTACGCTGTAAAGATCCTTTATATACAGACGACGAACATCGCCAAATACACAAATTAATTGGTTGGGGAGCTACTTTATGTTTACTATCGAATCTTTTCGTGGTTGCTACTTTTATTGTTGATTGGGAAAATGCCAGCAAATATCCAGCACTGATTGTTTTTTATATAAATATATGTTTTATGATTGCCTGCTTAGGGTAAGTAGTAAATGTCTAGTAGTATTAAACTGAAAGATGTTATTTGTTGCAGTTGGTTGGCTCAGTTTACACCAGGTTCTCGGGAAGATATTGTTTGTCGGAAGGATGGAACATTGCGGCAGTCTGAACCCACTGCTGGAGAAAATTTATCCTGTGTTGTAATTTTTGTTATAGTGTATTATTTTCTTATTGCTGCTATGGTCTGGTTTATTTTTCTAACATACGCATGGCACTTAAGAGCTGTTGGCAACGTACAGGATCGTATTGACAAAAAAGGATCATACTTTCATTTAGTGGCCTGGTCTCTACCTTTGGTGCTGACTATAACCACTTTGGCTTTGAGCGAAGTAGATGGCAATAGTACGGTTGGTATTTGCTTTGTTGGTTATGTAAACCACCCGATACGTGCTGGCTTAATATTGGGTCCTTTAGCCGGCGTAATATTAGTTGGTGGTTATTTCATTATACGCGGAATGATCATGTTATTTGGCTTAAAACACTTTGCTAATGACATAAAATCAACTTCGGCTAGCAATAAAATACATTTAATAATAGTTCGGATGGGCTTGTGTGCGCTCTTTTCCTTGGTTTTTATATTAGTTGCGATGGTTTGCCATGCTTACGAATTTCGTCGTTCTAGCGAATGGACCGAAAGTTTAAAAGATTATATAATGTAAGTATGAAAAATAAACAATGTGAAGTAATTTTTAATGTCATTTCTTTTTTCAGCTGCCGCATATTTTCTCCTTTTGAAGAGCATATAAAATGTAAAATAGAAAATCGTCCCAGTGTCTCTATTTTACAACTTCATTTGTTGTGTTTGTTTGGCGCAGGCATTGTCATGTCTACCTGGTGTTGGACTCCAAGTTCAGTAGAGACCTGGAAACGCTATATGAGAAAGAAATGTGGCAAAGATGTCATTGAAGAAGTTAAAATGCCCAAACACAAGGTTATTGCACAAACATGGGCAAAACGAAAAGAATTTGAAGACAAAGGGAGGCTCTCTATAACACTTTATAATACTCACACAGACCCGGTGGGACTAAATTTTGATGTCAACGACTTGAACTCCTCAGAAACAAACGAAATAAGCTCAACTTGGGCCAATTACTTACCACAGTTTGTAAAAAGACGTATGGCTTTAACTGGTGCAACTGGAGCCACTAACAGTTCTAGTCAAGGTCCACGAAAAAACTCTTTAGATTCTGAAATAAGTTTTAGTGTTCGCCATGTTTCGGTAGAATCGCGAAGAAACTCAGTAGATTCTCAAGTTTCTGTCAAAATCAAAGAAATGAAAACTAAAGTGGCAGCAAGATCAAGATCTGGTCATCAACATCATCATTCTAAACATTCATCTGCATCTGGCAAAAGATCTCAGAGAAGAAGAGACTTTATTACCACAACAGGTAGAAAATATAGTGGAAGGCGGGAAAGTAGTACTTCTATTGAATCTCAAGTGATTGCACTCAAAAAAACGACATTCCCAAATTCAAGTCAAAAGGTTGGTCTTTTCGCTCAAAGTACAAAAAAACACAACTCTTCGAAAAGAAGATCAGCTAATGCCGGCTTGGATCCGTCCGATATTACGGAGTTTTTAGCCAAAAATGGTCAACTTATAATACCATTTTTGCAAAATCAGGGTATGACTACGACTTCAGATGAAGAAACTTCTAGAGCTTCCTTTAAGGTACAAGACTCTCGTTTAGATGTGGTTTTAAAACATGATTTAAGTGACAACGAAGATGGTGAATTTGTTTATGGTCCTAAAATTCAAGAAATTGATGACATAATAGACACCAAATTTAAAAAGCAGTCTGCTTACGAATCTTTACTTAAAAATATAGAGAAGTCACAGGACTCAACAAACAATCGGAATTCCCGCAATTCAACACGCAGCAAGCAGTCAAGAAAATCTCAAGCCGGCTGTTCTTCTAGCTATAAAAAATCTCTCAGACGTCATAATAACGTAATTTCAAATTGTCAAAAGCATAAAACTTTACCAAACTCAAAATATGAACTGGATGTTTTAAATACGTCCGATTTGAATCTACATCTCAAACGTGAACTCTCCCTAGCAGCGAATAACGAAAACAGCTTTACGGAAGATTCTTATTCCTCCGTTGATTTGCCACTTAACGTCATGCTAAATAGTTCATACTCTGGTGTTTCAATAGGCAAACCAAATTCTAGAAATAGCAAAACCAGCTGCGACGTTGGCATACAGGCTAACGCCTTCGAAATAGCTACGCAGACTTTACAATCTTCGTACGGAGAAGGAGATTTTGAAAAATGTATGCGCCAAGTAACAAATAAAAATCGTAAAAATAATCACTATAAGGAGGATGAGGGTAATGATGACCAGGAAGTATTAGAAATTCAATCGTTACTAGGAGGTAAGCAAGAATCAACTGCTATTTTAAGCGAAGCAGAAAAACTTAAAATGCTATTATTACCTTCAAAATAATACTTATATTTTATTATTCAAAACAAAATACTTAAAAAATTTGTAAAGGATTTTTTAGCTTTCAAACAATTTTATTTTACACTTTTTATAGGATCTAATCATCTTGCTTATGATGAAAGTCTTTTAACATATTTTATTTAGTAATACTCATATTTATTTAAAAGCTTTCAAATCTAGATACTATTAACAATTTAATTTTTTACAATAACTCTTACGTATTCCGACCAATTATGAACAGTAATTTTGTTTTTACTTCTCTTATTGAGACATTTTTCTTTGGGAATTTCTCTAGAGCTTTTCCTTCAGCATTTTTACAGGAAATTTTAAAAATGTAATTGAATAATTAAAAACAAATGAAAATCAATTCGAAAGGTTTGTGTGGGCCTAAAAGTACAAAATTGTAAATATTTAATGCCAATGCTGTAAAAGATTTATAGGATTCCAAAACAATTTCTTCGACTAACGCAAATATGGAGTCATTTAAGATGCTGAACTGATAATATTTTTAAAGGTTATTCAAGCAGTTAAGAATTAGTTTTACTTCTAATTTTTCTTATGCAAATATTTCAAATGCCACCTTTAAAATAAAAAAGAACTAAATTAACATATATGTATGTAAGTATATTTTTTTACTTTTTAACTCTACTTGGCTACAAAACAAAATAGTTAGTAACAGCAGAACAGCTGATTGAGCGGAAAGGAAAAAGTTCCGTGATAATGTTCATAATTGATCTGAATATGTAAATTGTACATGCACGGGTTTGAACCAACATATGTACATGCGTATTAAGCATATATGTACGTACATATGTACATAAAAATATGTAAGATATTTCCGCATAACGAGCCGTAATCGGGAATAATGGGAATTAAAGTTTAAGTTCTTTTATTATGGCTAATTTTATATTAATAAGCGTTTGACAATGTAAAGGGCCCAGACCCGGTCAACAGTGTTTAATTTTTGTGGGCCACTAGTACGGTAATACCAACTTGTTGGTCTTCAATCACGCCACGGCTGATAAGACGATACGTAAATAGTAGATGTATTTATGATCTTCATACATATTAAGTATTTTTTTTTTATTAACTTACATTTGTTTCTTATTTCATACTGACTACATACATACATATGTACATGTGTATATGTATTTGTGTTTAAAAATATTTTGTAAAATAACTATTTTAAGTACTACATACTACATACATACATACTTTGTGCCTACCCATCCAAATGCATTTATTTACCTGAAGTATTTTGTCGTTGTTGTGTGCTTAACAAATGTGTTTTGTCACCTTAGAGCTAGAGTTATAACCGGTATACAATTAAAATATTGAAATTTTGAAAATGGTTCAACTTTCAACTCATTCCATAAATTTCAGAAACAAACTACATAGTAAAACGTCGAAGCAAGAAGAAATAATAAGTATAATGTGAAATTTAATCAACATATATTGTATATACACATGTACATACGCAGATATGTATGTATGTATGTATGTGGAAGAATACAATCGAATCAATATTATAATTTTTCTTTTACTCATTTTCGTTCGAGTTATGATATGAAAATTTTGAGTTTTTTTTGTACTCTATTCATTGTTATGCAGCTGGCTGCTACATAGGATTCTGCGTGCCAAGCTAAAAATGAAACTTCTGCGTCCAAAAGAACACTTGTGTATAAATTTACACAATGTTCATTTAATATTAACTTGAAATTATTTGCCTGGGTGGCTATAAGACGTGACGGCGTTTATTTTTTAGTGTATTGCTCGGGTTCCTGACGCAGAATGATTTTTGTAAAACTAAAATGATAACTTGTAAGTTATTTTAGAAATTGCAAGAAAACACTCCGTTAGTAAACGCACTACATAAATACTGTTTTTTTCTTTTAAATAAACTGACCTACATACATATGTACATAAATAATATAACGTTACTGATACACATTGGATTTGTTAATATACATACATACATAAGAATATATTCAATACAAGCAAAGCAATTGCAGTTACAAACATTTAAGAGTTTGAAAAAACAATACAAAAGAGATCGAATTCAAGTTCTTTTGCATATGCTTTCCCTCATTATCAGGTTGCCCTCTCAACTACATTCACGTTACTGTCAATTGAATTAGTGCAGATTATATATGTATGTATGTGTATTGGGAGCAAAGTTTTGCTTAAGGAATGCCTCTTACATATGAGGAGGATACCTAGAAATCAAATCGAAGAGTTTCTGTTGGTTTTATCATGAGTAAGCATTTTACATCTTTTGTAATGTTATTATTATACTCGTATTTCGAAAGGAAATACATAAGTATATTATCTGTACTGTTTTCGTCACGACAAACATATTCTTTATTATATCACAATTTAGTATTCCTTCCAAACGGCATCACGTGAAAATTAAAACAATAAATGTAATTAAAAAATTCGCCTGAAATTTTAAGAAAATAAACATTTAATTGTTATTTACGAAAAAGACTGAACTATCTACAACTATGTGGAGAAAGTACTTATTGTTATATGAAAAGCTTTGTAGCGAAACACTGTCCAAATATTTTTTCGCAAACAAGCATTTTTTATGATAATCTCTCGTTACATACATACATATGTACATAAGTAGTGTATAATCGCTTCTAAACAGGTGCAGATTGTTTTTACATATGTACATGCTCATGAACACCAGCTAAGGAAGGAACAAGAAAAATGCGTACATTCATATACATATGTATGTATATTTTATAAATATTTTAACATTTAACACGCGCAAATTCCAGCAGAGTACGAAATTGAACATGCACATTTAGGCATTGCAATCGCTCAAAGAAAAGGTCTTACTCATGAGCAACATGAGCACGCAAACTCCCACTGTGGTAATACCTATGTAACTATTTTTTTTATTATATAGCTTGCATTCTCAATTTCGCTAAAAACAAAAAAAATTGTTTAACTAAAGACTGTTATTAAGAAAAAATATTGTAATTAAGAATTTAACTTTTTATATTGTAAATCTAACATTAGTGCTTAAGTATACAAATTACAGATAAAAACTTAAAGGTATAACAAAAAAAATGTACTATGTGCCTTAACAAAATAAAAATTACTTTGTTTCACATGTAAATCGTGTTATATCTTAATATTTTTTTTTTTTTATAAGACATCCTTTATTTCGAGTTATTTAACATTTTAGATTTTAACTTCTTGTAAGAATTTACACGTATAAAACCAGAATTTGAGTAGGAGAGAAACAGTGTGGCAGCTTGTCGCAGACAGAGACTTCTGTAGCTAACAACGCTAAGAACGTATATAGTTGCATACTTTTAGGCAGTTTAGATCACAATGGCATTTTTTTTAATTGATGTGTATTGTCGATTGCGTACTGGACAGTGAACAGTCGAAATGACATCAGTTAATCTTCTGACATCCTCAACTCGGCGAAATAGTATAAAAACTACTACTTCTTCCCTATGATCTAGTTCTGGTACAATGCACTGTATATGTAAGAGTCGAAAACACTCGCATTCATACATATTTATTTATGTAAGTATGTATGTCGTAAATTTACTAATAATTTCATTGATATATTTTTTTAGTTTTTCCATATTTTGAGAATGAAATTTTAAAGTGTGCGTTTTTAATTTTTTTACCTTTGAGTGGATTGTTTAGGTACGGATATATTATTCCTGTTTTTTCGGTATATTTATTCCTGTTATTTTCAAATTTCATAGAATAAAATAAATAATAAACTGTTTCCCATAAGGAAACAAATTAAAAATGAGCGATGTTACAGTAGTGCAAAATATTATTCGTTAATGATATTGCTGCAATAAAATCTAATTTTTAGTGTGATTGCGTTAACACAAATATCGATGCAAAATATGTAAAATGCCAGCGGTAAAATATTGTTTGTTAGTAAAAACGTTTTCTTTTAAAAATAGTGAAAAATTAATTGCAAAATGATCTCTTAGTTCTTTTTAAAATTTTGTGATCTTTTTCATAAAGAATTAAAACTTATTCAAAGACTTTTATATAGAAATTTGTCATCTTACACTTTATTGAATAAAAAATATTTTTTTTTAATAAAAGTATACAAGGAAATCAAAATTGTTTATTAACAAAAAGAAATGGTGCGTGCGTGATTTTTATGTGAGATGGAAAAATCACTGCCACAATTAAAGAAAACCTTCAAATACTCTAATCTTGCAATGTTTATACTTCTATACCTCGATCTGAGCAAACATTTTGACATTTTACTTACCCAAATAAAAGTTTTAATAAGTAATACTCATAATCGTATGTTTTAATGTGAATTTTTTTTATTTTGTAATACTACGACGAGTAGAGAAAAAAATAATCATTCACAACTGTCATATAATGTGCATTTGATATGAGAACGTGTGGTGTCATAAACTTTCGAAACATTTAACAAATTTTAAAGCCTTAAGAAATAAAGCCCGTTAATTAATATCTTGTTTAATATTTAACTTCTACTTCAAGATTGCTAATTATTTTTAAGTCGAAATAATTATCTCACAAAGCTTTAGAATTATCATAAGAATAAATATTTTTCTATTTTGGGTTTGTCAAAAAATTTCGTAAAGGCTAATTAAGAAAAAAATAGAAACTTTGCCTCTCCCTTGATTTATTTATGTTTGCGTTGCATAATTTTAAGTTCTTTTGACCAGACAGTATTATTCATGACTTCTCCAAACATATACAAAGCTAGGGTAAAGACTAGAGATCCCACAAAGAAAACAATACGTTGTGGTAATTGCAAAACTTCCAAAACCGGATATACCCAAACACCTGAGTAATGTTTGACAATATGTAACCATACTAAGTAGCAAAACATGAAAGCAGACAGTCCAGTAATACCTTTGGCTCTTGGTGGATAAGCACGGAAGGAAATAAACATTTCCAAAACGATAAAGACAACAATGTTGGTATGCATGACATGATTTAACCAGCTGCAAAAATGTAAGATGTTTCTCATAAAAATTATATATATATGTATGTATATAAATATGTGTATAAGTTTTATCTTACGTTGGAAATACGGCATCTAGAACTTTTGGGAAGACCAATTCTCTGTCAATGGCATATAAACTCCAAAACGTTATTCCAACATTCAAAGCAATAGGAAATGCGAACGTGGCCATCACATAATCCTTTATTTTACGTATGAGATGAATCTTTTTTGGCGACACTTCATTGCTGCCTCCAAAATCATTTATTAACGAAATTGTGTAATAAAACGCTTGAATTATCTGAAAGTAAAGTTAATTTCATATTTAGTAATAGTTTATATTTTAACCATATTAAAAGAAAAACAGCTCAACAAATGCCTCCCCAGAGTAAAAACTAAATCAGTTTATGGTTTTCATTTAAAAAATGTTTATTACATGTATTTTGCTTGAGAATTAGATGTGCGCACATATATTTTTTATGCACATGTAATTTACTCATAAAAATTGAAGTCTTTGGAAATTAGAAAGCAATACCGGCAACACTGTTTAAAGCTGACAAAAACAAATAATCATATGAGATAAAATTAAGTAATTCTAGACTATAGCACCATGTACTTAAAGCCTGTCATAGACTTTAACCCGCAATTTTTTAATTTGCTATTGTGTAATGTTTATACGTACTGCGTCAAGAAATGTTAAATATTTGAACTTTCCACCAAATGGATTGTGCATATTTTTATCCGAGGCCGGAAAATGAACGTAAGTGTAATCATAATAAATGGCATATGAAAATTGTACTGCTGCCGTCAAATGCATCAAAATACGTAGTGCGTTGTAAACACCTCGATATGCTATTTCGCCCGTTGCATTTCCTTTACTTTTTCCCATGTTTTCTTATATAGAATTTAATTCTTAAACCCTTAAAATAATACTTCTGTAAGAACTATTTAACACACTTAGAAAATAAACTAATCAATTTTGCCAAACAACAATAACAAACAAAATAAATGAAGAAGATCAAGAAAAACAACATAGAAAACAATGGAAAAATGAGCTGCCATACTTAGCGATGAAACGACAAAACATTTCATCTATACCAGACCAGCATATTTAATTTCTATACACAAATGACGTTAACAGAGAATATCAATATTTACTTGCAGCCTTCATGAGTACAATATTTTGCAAAAATGTAAGTTCCGTATAAGCGAAGATTTTCTTTTCTTTTTATAGAGATTTTATTTTAGCATGATTATTGTAAGTTATAATTGAAGAAAACAGTTTCTTCTTTAGTAGCTATATAAGGTAATATTTGGTTTACATGCCAACTTTGGCAATTTAAGTTGTTTTTTGTGTCTTTATAAATACTTTACATTAAAAAAGTTGGGGTTTAACTAGATTAAGCTACAAAATAAGTTTCGAAGTCTAAAGGCCAAGCTTCTTGAAAGGAATATTTATTGATATGTACGTAGTATGTTTGACGTCTGTTAGCTGAAGTTTCCACTTAGTGCACTATAACTACAGATAAAATTTCACCTTTAAAAAAAGAACATGTCTTCTTTTCGATGGGAGCTTATATTTATGTTTTAAATAAAATAATAGATTAGTTTTAGTAAGTAAGAAAAATGTATGCTTGAACTTCCATATCACTCTTTAGTTTCTTGTTCTTCATCCTCGTCTGAACTCGTTTCTAATTTGATTTCCGTTAATTCCTGCTCTTCTCCCTCTCTGTCGGGACTGTTAATCAAGTCAATACTTTCCATAATAAGTTGGGGTACATTCTGCGACGTTACGTGTTTGCGTTCTTGAGATTCTTCTTCTCGAACTGCTTGCGAGGTTGAGGCAACTTCACCAAACATGGGATTGTCAAAGGCTTGTTCCTTTATTCTACCGCTTTCGGGATCAAACCCAACAGAGAATGCGCGCCTTGCATGGCCTTCCGCCGATATAGTTTGTACACTGGCCCTCGTGTTGTCAAAGCGAGCAAAGACATTATTTGATCTATTGATGAGTATACGCCAAACTCGATGATCATAAACCCAACGAGGTATGTAATGCAGCAAATGATTATCGGGCTTGTAATGGGCAAATATGACTAGTGCTACAACGATGACAAAAATCGAACACAAGAAAATCAGCAACATAGAACCAAAGGTAACATTTGGATTGTATGGTCTGCCGGAAAACTCAAATCCGTACAAATGGCTGGACTGCAAGTTTAACACTTTTATCCAATTCGTGGTCTCATTTAGATATTTCATAAAACTAACACTTTTCTCTGAATAGCTTTCATGATCAACTATTACAATTTGCAAGAAATTACCATAATCTTTTGAATTTACATAATTGACATAGAAATCCAAATCTTCCTCCATGGAGTTCTTCTTAAGTTCTCGTTTTAAAAGTTCGTTGAGTACATTAACTTTTTCATTTTCACAGTATTCAAAAGAAAATCTTAAAACTGAACCACATAGGGCACAACAACTTCCATAAGGAACAACTGGCACCAAGCAGTGGGGCCTTGGACAGGAGTCGACAATATTATGGCAGATGGGCTCGTTGAATGTATTAAAATCCTTATGACAACCACAAACATCACTATGGTAGTATTCAACGTTGACGCCTTCTTGATTCTTGAAAAGAAACTGCCCCAAGTCTGTATACAAAAGTTCCTTTAAATAGTCTTTTGATAATAAAGAGCCAGCAAAGCTAAGTTGTCCTAGACGCAAATACGATGTATACTCCAAATCAAACGATAAAGCTCCATTGCTTTTGATAATCACAGATTCATTGTTGCATGGCACTCTTTCCATGTCCGGTATGGCGTTATTTCGCTCTGATTCTACAGATGAGCGCCAAATTTTCGGATCAAACCATTTACGTACTGGTGGTTCTTTCAAAGTGGCCTTTCCCTTGTCACAATCCCGTTCTCCGGAATCACTTCCCAGTATAATAGTAGCTTCCTGTTGTATAAGAATCGCTCCATCTCTCGGTAAAACAAATCCGCCTACATTTAATTGGTTTGGTAGTGGCAATAAGGCTTGATATGTTGGGGGGAAAATAACATTTTCTTTTGCACAAGGAAAATATTCATCTTCCCAGGAGGTGGGATCATTAAAACCGGGGTAGTCAATTAACCATTTGGTTGATTGTGTTAAATCATTTATTGCTAACAAAATTATTAGAACTCTTTGAATTATGCGGAACATGTTTGTGTTGTGTTAATTTTGAAAAATGGACTAAACTTATATTTTGGGAATAAAACAATTTCAACGGCTTTTGTTTTATGGGCGTATATTTTTATCTGTACAGAAATAAGTACGTAAGCCGTACGTAAGTGTATGAATGTTTGTGTGTTTTACATATGTACATACCTCGATTGTTCAATTGAAATGTTGCAGTTTCTCTGTTTATAAACAAATTCTATTTTAAATAATCCCACCAGTTTCTTAAGTTCACTTCAATATTTTGAACCTGTTAAATGCAGTATTTATCTAACTATTTGGCCCACTGTACGAGTATACATCGTGATTTATTGTTTGCCTTCTACTTTAGTCATATCAAAGGGGCACCTGATGTTTAGGAAAACATTATTTAATAAATTTATATATTAATTAACCCCGATTAATATATAACAATCACATGATCAGTTGCAAAATGAAAAAAAGTAGAATGATGACATGATGATGATGACATTATAGTAACTAGTTTTCTTTCTTGACCACGCTCGTGATTAAAATATACCAAGCAAATTATTGCACTTCGCAGCACTGGAACTAAAATTGTGAAAATTTGCCTACAAAAAAGTGTATCTATGTAGTTGGTCTGCTGTGCTGAATCAATATATAACATTTTAAAATAAATTTTTATATTATTACAGAATCGGTGATAAGGGTGCTGTAATTAAGAAATAAACTTTGTCTGCATCAGTCTTTGTCTGATAATGCGGCAGGCTTAATTCTTTTTTTGGTATGGCAATATATGTACATACATATGTATGTATTTACATAATATGTATGTACACTGAAACTCTGCATCTAAAAATTAAGATTTTAACGTAGGAAGCAGTAAAGAAAGATTTTGTTTATTGTTACGAAAAACCATCTAAGCAATTTGTGTTCTTTAAAAGTTCGTTACATTTGTTTTTTGACAATTTTAGCAACATTAAGGCATATTTATGTATGCATGTATATATACACGCATACGTTCTCATAAATGCCTTATGTTGCACTGAAAAATTTTGCAGCAGAACCTAAGAACTCTACTCTAAAAACTATGTCTGTACATAAGTCAACACTTTTTTTTTAATTTAAGCTTAATTTCTATTAAATAATGAATATTTGAAGAAAAAGACTCAATATTTTGTATTACTTGCACAGGCGCAAAATATGGCTTTGATAATCCTAGGGATTTTGTAGATTTGTTGATAAGAATATTATTTTTAGCTGCAGGAGTGCAACATTTTCCAGGAATATGTATGTATCCTAATCATGCCAAATCTTGGTTTTAATATTTTTTTATACATACATATTTTCTTGGAAAGTTTTTTTTTTATCATGGGAGCATTAAATGTCTTTGAGTTGTTTATTTACATTGTTTTCAACGAACATGAAAGATTTCTTTCACCTTTTGTTAAGAAATCAAAAATCGACACAAAGCGAAGAGAGAAAAAACAAGAAAAAATATGGAATATACAAAATGAATATTTGTGAAATATGTAACGCACTTTTAACAATATTATTTTAAAACACATCGCCGAAAAAAAGTTGTGTGAACACAGATTTACCATACCGCATTTTTAAAATCTTTTTGTGAAAAAGAAAAATATACAAATCATTCTCGTTTTAATATTTTGCTGTTCAGCTCAGTTATGCTCAAAAATAATTCTGTTTACTTTTAATAAAAAAAAAGATAACGCCGAATAAGTGATTAAAACATTGTACATATGCAGACGTATGTATGTACATGTGGATGTATTTACATACATATAAAGGCTCCTGCCAGTAGTATCTACATACTTAAGTATTCATACAAGAATTGTAGATACGTTTAAGTATTTTGTATAGCATTTTATGAAAATGAATAAATGAATCTGTGTGTGGATGTATATACTATATGTATTCGAGTAGATAAGTATGAGTGCAATTGAAAGTAAAATACGAGCATGTACAGCAAAATTCGATTAGTAGTGGGAGACGTACATATGTACATATGTATATGTAATTGGAAGGAAGATTTATGTCTTGGACTGGGTGTGCTAGTGAAGAACAATAACACCAGCTCTCATGTTCATAAATTTACTTTTACAAGATAGAGTGGCCGTGTCAAAAACAGAAAGTGGGAAGTCTTAGCTCGTCGACGCACAACGAATTGTTGACTAGAGACATGTAACAAAATGGCGATCCAAGCATGTTAGATAAAAATCATTTTATAAATATGTATGTCCTTACAAACGTATTTGTCATAAATAAGGTTTATAGGCTTTTTGTAAAATATGTATGTGCATATGTAGGTTATGTGCACTCTTGTGGTCTGCATTAAATTTTAATGTATTTATAAAAGGAAATCGTGGGTTTTGCTTTTACCTAAAAGTTTCAATAACTTATTATTTTAGCCATAAATATGTAAATAAAAGGGAAAACACAGAACTAACTAAATTAAAAACAACACTTAAATACTATTATGATTGTGATAATTTTCCTGCGTAAGAGCAAAAATAGTAAAGAAATTAAAATAAGTAAAAAGTATCAGAGGAGTGGAAAACATTTTTAATATGGGCTTAAGAGAGTACATATGAAAAGACAATGTCAAACATAAAAGTCACGTAATAACAATACTGGCATTGTAAATCCTTAATTTTATTGAGAAATATATTCAGAAAAAAATAATATTTATTAAAAATGGATTTTAAAGAAATTGTATGTGAAATATTTGAATTAAAACCTATTTCAAATCCACATTAATTTTTGTGAATGTGCTCATACATTTTTGATTTCTTTGCTTAACTAAAGAAAGTTGTCAAAGCAATTTTTATGTTATACATTTTCACCGACACTGTAGATACGAGTACATACTAATATATATTTATAAGAATGTATGTATGTATGTGTGTATGTTCGTATGTATGTATGTAATTAAATGTCTAAATATTGATAAGCCAATGAAAATCACATTTCAATAATAATAAAATTGGACAATCTGCAAAATGTATTTAATGTTTAATATAAAACGGCAATCATTAACAAACAAGTGTTAAGGTCTGCATAAGATAAAAAATTTTGTTTAAAAGAGAAATTCGCAAATTTAGAAACCTCTTTCTTAGTAAAGTAACTCAACTTTCATGGGAATTTTCACTTTTTGTCTTTTCTATATTAAATATATCCATATGTTTGTTGTGAATTGATAAAAAGTATTTTTGAGTTAAATTGTAAATTCTTCTACAAGACTGTTTTCAAAACATTTGTTGTCTTCTTGCACGAAATAAAAATTTAAGTTAACCAGGAAAAATTGACTCATAGATCATTTTTATGTTCAAATCAACAACGAAATTTGGAATTTGGTAACATTTTACAAATTTTAGATGCGAGTATTAGTCCTTAAAGTTCTTCGTAAACCTTTTAATAATCAAAAAAAATGTTTGCCAACATATGTATGTATGTACAAAGTTGCAAGCTTAAAACTAAATTTCAAGGACTCAACAACAATATGATTGATTGTTACTTTTATTTAATTTCCAAGATTTTTGCACGCAATCATTTAAATTAATTTTTATACGTTTATATATTTATGTCTATGAATTTACACCAATATCTATATATTACCCGTGGCTTTGTCCACGTGACATACAGAGCAAGATGAAAGTGTAAAATAAAACTGTATCTTAAGTGACCGATTTTGTTCAATTCCCTATACAGAAGTAAACTGCATTTTAATGTAGATAATTAACTATTTTTAGAAAATTATTGAAGTTATCAACTACGTTACAACATAAAATATACATATGTAATTTTAACAATAAAGCCGTAAAATTCGAACTACGTTCAAATGAATTCGAATTGGAAATGACACAATTTGAAAATCAGTTACGCAAATGAGATGGTTTTCCTATCATCAGCTGGGAAACTAGAATATACCTTAAATATCTATATTCTAAACTCACAATGAACAAACCCATAAATTAAACAAAAGAGTTCATATTTACAGATGAGTATTTCTTAAAACTGATAACTAAACCTGCAAAATTAATAGTTTTTTTCAAAGAGATTTCATCATACAAACAAACTGATTTAACTAGATACTTATAAAACAATCTTTCAACAAACAAAATTTATTTTTGTTGCCACTGAACTTCCATCGATTTTTATTATAGCGATATAAAAAAATTTCTAACACATAATATAAATAAGTATTTTTGCCTGCGGTGGTGATTGGCAGAAATTTAGATAAATAATTTGTAAAATATCTATGTACATATTTGTGAAAAATAAGTCTTAAAGCGAAAATTGACATGGTGAAAAATACACCCAACAACGCTGTTAGGCCAAGAAATTCTTTCTTATGCGAAGAAGTTTTATATTATTGTATAAATTTAAAAATATGTATGTATTTTATTGCCAAAAATCCACATTTTATCGTCACAGCTAATCCGTTTGTTTCATGATCACTGTACTACTGTCACCATATTGCCACAATATTGATATCTGTTGCGAACAATGTTTTTGTTTGGTATATTTAAATAATACAGGGTGCTATTTGTTATGACAAATCCTAATAATTACAAATGTTTTACACTTACCAAACACCAATATGTTAAATATTGCAATTTTTTCTCCATTGTATCGGGTACCATTTTTTGGACTTCTGCATTTTTAAGTTTATAACTTCTTTGGGTTTCGAACTTATGAAAATACAGGGCGTATACAAATTGACCAAGCGCCAACAGATGTATGATTGTGACAAATATACGTGATTTGTATAATTCGACTTTTGTCATATTGTTATTTTATGTGTGTATGTGTTTTTTGTTATTATTCACAAGTTATATATTAAGGACCTTAAGTTAATAAGAATTTAATCAGCGTTCTTTAAGGATGCCAATAAGTGCATATATGTATGTATATGTATGTATGTACATATTCGCATACATATTAATTGACAAACATCGTACACGAGGCCAGAAATGAGTTATTTCGAATCTTATGTATGATTTTTTGAAAAGAAATTGTATTTTTTTATTTATTTTTTTAAGGAAAGGATACCTAAAATGATGAATCATTACTATATGATTATTTTTGTTTCTGTACACAATTTATTTCGTAACAAATGCCTTGATATTAGAAATTTATAATTCTTTTAAAGGATATGTTAAGTGAGGGAATTGTTATTTATTTGCAAATTGAAAAATATATATGTATGTATGTTTATATACATATAAATATACATATACATATACATATACATATACATATACATATACATATACATATACATATACATATACATATACATATACATATACATATACATATACATATACATATACATATACATATACATATACATATACATATACATATACATATACATATACATATACATATACATATACATATACATATACATATACATATACATATACATATACATATACATATACATATACATATACATATACATATACATATACATATACATATACATATACATATACATATACATACACATATACATATTCATATATAAATTTGAATAAAACAAGACATAAAGCAATAAATTGTTCGACTTAAATACAATCGAAAATATTCTTGCAAGTGATTCTAAAATAATAAATTGTTCTTAAATGGTTGTCATAGTCGGCTAACTCGGTACAACTTTGACGGTAGAACCCTAAGAGGAAAGTGAATGTACACTTCAGCTGTCCATAGAAATCAAAGTGTCAGAGAAACAATATAAAATTACAACAAAACCCCCGATCTGGCTGTCATAGTCAAGTTTGTTTATAATTTAAAACCGGTCTTGAAAATTTCTAAAATGTGTTTTGAGGTAAATTTAAAAACACAAAATATAAACAAGTACTTTTAATGTATAATCGTTTGCCCATTGGGGTATTGTCTTTTGTAAACTTTTATGCTTACATATGTGTATATGCATGTATATACATATGTACATACATATCGACACATATGTACATACATACATATATAGAAACATATGTATATGTATGTATGTAAGTGCAGGCATTTCATTGTATTTTACTCATACATAAATATGTATGAATGTATGTACAAATGTATGTATTTGGGGAAGACTGAAATAGGTAAATTAAAAAGTAACTTCTTTACAAAACATTTAGTAAAGTTTACTGAAGCGTTAACAAAGATTTAATTACAAATTTTCTAAAATTCGAATCAGAAAAATTTAATCAATATTTTCTACACATAAGCAAAGAATTGATACAAACACGTAGAGTGTGTATGTTATGTGCATGCGAATGTGTGTTCTTGTTTAGGTACATAAATATGTGTTAAAAATAACAGTTTTTTTATAAGACAAAGTGTATTCAACACTTTGAAACTTAAACACTAGTAGGACAGTTTAAGCGTATCCTTTCATATCCACACAACACATACTCTACACATACATTCATACATACGGAGTTTATGTTACAAAAAGTCCCATTATATTATTTGTTTTTGCGTCACACACAATTTTCCAAATAACAATGTATGTATGTACATACATAAATACATAAGTATGCCCTGATCAAAATTGTAGGAGTATGTTGTGTTTGTACAAATGCACTTGCACGAATGTTAATGTTTATAATTTTTAATCAGGTGAATGTTAATTATTGTTTATTTTATTTCTACTTTAATTTTGCTCCGTAACAACCGAACTTTTTTACTTGTGAATTACTACTGCCTCGTGCGAGCATGACAAAAAGCAGCTAAGCTTAACAAAATGTTGATTGTACTCGTATATTTTTTACGCAGAACATATGTACATGTATGTACATATGTATGTATGTATGTATTTATGTGCATACATACATACATATTTATATATATACTTTGGACATAATGTGTATGTTGAGTGTTTAAATCAGAACCTTGAAGGAGTTTCTTTCGCCTGGAAAGCCTACAATGCAATTAAAACTCGAGGCGGCTTTATCAATAAATAGTTATTAAAATTAATAGATACCTTCGTTATTAAGTTTTAAAAATTATGATGCTATCAACTTTTGAACGAAGAAACAAGAGACAATTGTATATGTATGTATGTATAAAATTTCGTTAATAAACAACTTTGTCAAACACTGTTATTTTTTTTCTACTTTTCTATAATAGACATCATAACAAATTAATTAAATTACTAAATGTATTGTTTATTAATTTTTATGCAATTGGTTGTTTTATTTACAACAAATACTTTAAAATTAAGAAAATTCCAAGGGACTTTTTCCATTACAAAAATTTTATTTGATTTTGTGATTTTTTCTGTGAATTAAAACTTGTTTTTCGTTGTCCCTGTTTTTTGTTTGCTTGATTTTTTTTTAACTGAAAATCACATCGAAAAACACAAAATGAATGGGATTTATAGAGCAACAGGAAATCATACGCGTGAAAATATAGAACCTTTTATGCTTGAAAATATACATACATACATATATACAAGCATACATATATGTATATACATAGATATAATCAAATAAAGTTGTGATACGACATGAAATATTTGAAAAGTTGAAATAGTTTTTTTTACTTGTTTTCTATAAAGACTTTTCCTCAACAAAGTCCGATCTGCTTGTAAAAATGTTCCAAAAAATCAATGTTACTAAATTAAAGTAAAGTACGCGAATATTTTATAATAAAATGCCGATATTTATTGTGCACATTATTTTAGAAACACAACAAATAAAATTTCAATAGAAAATTATTCCAAAATAAAATCAATACGAATTCATGCATGTATGTAGGTATTAAGGGGATACTTAATGAAACAATAAATCGATTTTTAAGAATTGAAATCGTGTCTTTGGTGCATTAGCCCATAAGCTCACATTAATTACTTTTAAAATACTGTGATTGTTGTTCTTCGCATTAATTTAAGCATTAAGGTTACTGGGTGAAGGATACGTAGGTATACATGTGTGTATATCGTTCACTTGTTGGAATACCACCGTAACTCAAACAAATTCACACTTGACTCTTTATAGCTTACATTGAATCTTATAATTGTATGAAACAGATATAATAATTCAACATGAAGCATAGTAAATTTCTCATTTTAATTGTTTTTAATGTTGAAAAAATTACAAATGCAAATGCTATAAATATGCAATAAAGTAGAAAACGTTTCTTTTAAAAAAAGAATTTATTCTTTGTAGTTAGTGGTAAAGGATGTCGGAGAAGTAATGAAACATTAAATTTTGAGCGTGCGCATGACCCCACAAGTCTATTTGTTGTCGCATCGCTAATACGTTATTTCTTGAAAGCAATCCAATATTTTCATACGTATACACTACAGACCTGCAAGAATGCCAATAAAGCGCAAAATTGTGAATTCTTACTTAAAATGAATTTGGTCATCAACTTAAATTTTTATGTTGAAACAGACAATCACAATAATGTACTAAAGAAACAATTAATACTCAATCCACCCAATATGAATTTATTGCTATTAAATTTTCTTTCCATTGTGTTCCAAGTATTGCCCAGCGCTAAGTTTTTCTTACACAATTGCAAAATCTATATATGTATGTATAACAATAAAATGGTTTTGTGCGCGTTATATTATGTTTTGTTTTAAAAATAAAAACAAAGTAAATAACAAAACCACTGGAACTGAAAAAATCAACTATTAACTTCAAACACATGAATGTATGTATGTATGTATATCACAAACGTTGCTGTAAACTACTTACAACATTTTTTAGAACTATTTCGGCATTTTTGCGAGACATTACATAATTTCACACTTCTTTCGAACAATATTTTGTACATTAACGCCTTCACATTGAATCACAACTTTTATTGAAATATTTCATTTATAAACTTAGTTATAGTTTGCTTATTTATGTCCTGCTTATTTATGGCCAAGTATTTAAAAGGGAAATTAATTTTAGGAAATGTGTTATCATTTTCAAATGAATGATAGAAAATTTGAAAATACGCATTAGCATTAAGCACGAAAATTAGTATTTGACAGCTGTTTCATTGTTGTCATAAACATAACCTGAAACAAGTTTACTTTTATAATTTGTTACAGAAACCTTTGAAATGTCTTTAGCTTCCAAAATAACTCTAGGGGCTTCGTTTATAGTATCGGGGAGTATAATTAGCTACGTACATTTCAAACAAACTAACGACAGGTAAAATGGAATCAGTTTTTTTCTTACAGCCATTAATTAGTTACTTTATAGAGAAAAATTGCATGAAGGAGTCATAAGAGATTTGGAAAGACAACAACGGCGCAAAACTGAAAACACATATGTACTGCAACAACAAATTGACTTAACTAAGCAGTTAAAACAAATGCAATCAAATGAGCAGTCTAAAGGAATTTAAAATATGTGCACTTTAATAAAAAGCTATCGTTAAAATCAGTCATGCGTTTTATGTAAAGCCTGGGATCTTTATTGATTCTTGTGAGACAACTAACTCATTCTAGACAAATAGGAGAACGAACTTAATTTTACAGATATTTTTTCGGTCATTTCTAGAAATAATAAGGGATGATTTTATGTTTTGCTTTCAGGTCTAGTACCGTCCTTTACGGTTGTCCGCACCTCCCCGCTCACGACTACGTGAACGACGACGATTCTCACGAGAGCGTGAACGCCTACGTCTGGGGGAACGGGACCGTGAACGCGTACGGCGTCTACGGGAGTACAAGTATCTGAAACATTCATAATTGTCCATTATAATAAATATATATGAACATAAGTACTTTAAGCTTTTTCTAACCTTCTTAACTCACGGGAAATAGGTTTCAAATGCATAAAATTGCAGAAACCTGACCTTGTGCATTCACCCATTTCATACTGTCTACAGCAAGCTTCGCGAAAATCAGTAACGGGTGAAAGTTCCGAATAAACAGGGCGCCCACCGAACCATCTGTTGTTTAAATCATTTGCAGCTTTTTCAGCATCTGCCTCATGCCGAAACTTTATATAAACATTGCCAACCAAATGATCACCCAAATTATCGCACACATTCATTTCCTCAATTTCTCCATATTTATCCTCACATTCTACAAATACATCTTCAAAGAAGTTATCATAATGCTCTTGCATTTCCTCGTCGGAGACGTTGGCAACTAAATGTGACCCATCAGCTGATTTAGCAGAATTTTGAGGGTTTACATACAAATTCTGCAACAAGACCGTTTGGGAAAATGTCGGTTTATTATGGATACGGGAACAACGATCACCATGACGGCAAGCTCCAATTTTAAAGTAAAAAGAACAATTGACTCTGCAATAGAATAATTAATGATATAAATGATAAAAAAAAAAATTTGCAGATTTACTTGTCTTTCTCTGTGCCGAAAATGGACGCTAAATATTCAGCCATGTTGTTGACAACACCACCTCATGCAAAGAAGGGCTATTTGCAGTGAAAACAAACTTAAAGTCAAATAGCGCAGACACTCTTTTGAAACTTTCTATTGATATAAATAATATTTTATTTTATATTGAAGAAATTATGTTTTAATAACGTTTTTGTAAAAAGAGAAACGCCGCTTATTTTTTATTTTCTGTAAGTGCTTGTTCTTTTTAATAAACGTCAAATGTGTATTAAAAAGTTGTGTGTTGCAAAAAATAGTATGGTACTAAGAACTAATCTAAGTACAATTTTCGATATATTACTACTTATTTGCTATTATACACATTTCTCGATGCCAATTAATTGACATTGGAATGACTAATTTATTTTCTTAATAAAAGTATTTAGTACATAGTGTAGAATTTATTGAAAATAGTGCATAAAATTAGCATCCCTGTTTCTGTGAAACGTAGTTTTTACATCAACCATTTTAGTACATTTTAATTTTCTCGCGTATTGTTCTCCTTGTTCTTCTAGAAAGGTCTGTGCAAAAATATATGAGTTATTAAAAAGAATTTGCTTTTAGAAGTCTTTGACAATATTGTACTTCCTGTATTAAGTAAAACTAATCAAATAATAATAAATATTTATCATCCCATTATAAGAAATAATTTACGCATTGTTATGGAAAAGGTAAATTTTTTTTTTGTTAATTCATTGACGAAGGACTATGTACATGATTATGTTTCAGGTAAATGAACTTAAGGAAAAAGGTAACGAAGCCTTAAATGCAGAAAAATATGATGAGGCGATAGCAGCTTATACAGAAGCTATAGGGCTCGATGGCTCAAATCATGTTTTGTATAGCAATAGGTCGGCTGCATACGCAAAATCCGGAAGATTTGCTGAAGCCTTGGATGACGCAGAAAAAACAATATCGTTGAATCCATCTTGGCCCAAGGGATATTCGCGCAAAGGTGCAGCAGCTTCTGGTCTTGGAGATTATATAAAAGCTTTTGAAGCTTATAATCAAGGTAAAAAAAAATATTTAGGACAATTATCTGTTCAAAAGGTCAATTTGTGTGTGTAAATAAATCGTATATGCATAATTTCCGATTTGCATGCAAAACAAACCTAACCTAGAATTTGACCGATTTATGCTTGTTTCTTATAAATTAAGCCACTTTATGGTGTAGCCAACTGAATTGAAGTTTTTGGCGTTTTAAATAGTTTTTTATTTTGTCTCTAAACCTCCATAACTTCTACTCAATAGCGTAACGTTTGCTCTAATGTTTATGAAAAAAACAGAGGATAATGTATACATCTGAACTCCTTTCGTTTACAACAAAACACGTAACTCGCGACATAGCGTTTGATTAAGATGAATTATTTGCTATGTTCAACAGTTTTGTTGCGATAGTAGCGCTTGAAAATTTTAGTGTAGTTGGGCGATATATACAAATTATATGCGATTATTTAAAAAAAAAAATTAATTTTGAATTAAGTTTTTGATAGTTAATTAAATCACTAAATAAAGTTGATTATATGTTTTTACCAAGTACATGCATCAGTATTCTACATATACGTAATACTATATGGAAATTCTGATACAATTAAAGGAAAAAGTATAGTGAAGTAGTAGGACAGTTTTAATAATAATCACTGTACTTTATGTGGTTGGTTCCAATAACTATATATTTATTATTACTTTTTCAGGGCTAAAGTACGATCCTACAAATGAAATACTGTTACAAGGTCGAAAAGTAAGCACTGCTGCTGTATTCCACGATTGGCAAAACAAAGGCATGGACACTCCAATGGATATAGATCCCCCAACAACCAATTCAAACCATTCAAAAAGCGAGAAAAAAACTGAATCAACAAAACCAGATGAACCTAATTTAGATGAGATGGCTGAAGAAGATCGGAAGAAGTACATGGCTAAAAAGGAAAAAGAAGCTGGTAATATTGCCTACAAGAAAAAAGACTTTGAAGTAGCTCTTAAGCATTATAATGCTGCAGTAGCCTTAGAGCCTACAGATATAACTTTTTACAATAATATTGCTGCGGTTCATTTTGAGCGTAAAGAATTTGAAGAGTGTATTAAAATCTGTGAAAAAGGTATTGAAGTTGGTCGCGAAAACCGTGCCGATTTTAAACTTATCGGAAAAGCCTTTGCACGAATCGGTAATTCTTATAGAAAATTAGAGGACTACCATAAAGCAAAGATGTTCTACGAAAAAGCTATGTCTGAACATCGCACGCCTGAGGTGAAAACTTCGCTGAGCGAAGTAGAAAGTAAGATTAAAGAACTGGAGCGAAAGGCATATATTGATCCAGTTAAAGCGGAGGAAGAAAAGGAAAAGGGTAATGATCTATTTAAGAATGGTGATTACAGCACTGCAGTTAAACATTACTCGGAAGCCATACGTCGTAATCCTGATGATCCAAAACTGTATAGCAATCGAGCGGCGTGCTATACAAAATTGGCTGCTTTCGATTTGGGCTTAAAAGATTGTGAGATGTGTATAAAATTGGACGATAAGTTCATAAAAGGGTATATACGTAAGGCAAAAATTTTACAAGGGATGCAAAAGAACTCGAAAGCGTCCGCGGCATTCCAAAAAGCCTTAGATATAGATCCAAATAATGCTGAAGCCTTAGAAGGCTACCGTGCTTGTGCTATGAATTTACAGCGCAATCCCCAAGAAGTTTTGAAAAATTCTATGAATGATCCAGAGGTGCAACAGATTCTTAAAGATCCTACAATGCGTTTGATATTAGAACAAATGCAAAATGATACAAATGCAGTAAAAGAGTAAGTTTTCATTATTCAGTTATGTGATGGAAACTGTTTTCAACAACATATCGATATTAAAAATTATTACTAAAATTAGTCGAAATAGAAAATCGATATAGTTTTGGAAACGGCAAAATTGTATCACATACATGCTTATATTAAATGATTTGTTATAATTTTTCCAATTCTCCTTTTTAGACATTTACAAAACCCTGCGATAGCTAATAAAATAATGAAGCTCTGGGAATCTGGTATTATTCAAATTCATTAACTTTTCTAAAAAACGATTGGAAAAACGGGAAAATTATGATAACAAAAAATACTATGCAACAAATTAATTTGTTATCAAATTCTGTACTATTTACAAAAGAAATGTTTATTTTTTCGTTACTTTTTTTTTTTAATTTTAAAATAACTAAGGTATTTTAAAGAAACTAGAAATTCCAAAAATACAAAAAAAAATCCTTGTATTGTTTCTCCAACTTTTTGATGTTTAATTGAAAATCTGGAATTTTATTTAACATTGCTTATAAAAATACTACAATGAAAAAACTGCTTAATAATATAAAACAGGATTAACATAAACTGGTTTAATTATAAATACATACATAAATTACGGATAAAATAAACAATTTCACAAATGAGACATACTGTGTTTTAAATTTAGCATATACATATGTATGTATTTGGTGTCGAAAATGCAAGACGTTCTCAGTGACTTTGAAAATAATGATATTACGAATTTACAGCAACCGCAGGAAGCAATGATGTTGAGGGAAAGATTATTAAGGAATTTAGAAAGTGTTAAGCTACTGCCTGTTCCGCCACTTATCCCTCAAAACCATTGTTTGCTCAGATTTACTCTCGACTCTCGTTATTGTTTATTATTCCGTTGTTCTGTTTCACACATGTTTTTAGTGCTTATATTCCAGAGCAAACATGTGGCATCACTAACAGCTGTTGTTTTATGGATTTTAGTCATTTAGCTTCTTCAGTCGAGAACAATTATGCTGGTAAAGCCACAAACTCGGTGAAGAAAATGGTATTTGCTTGTCATAACTTTTCAACCAGCTACAACCCTGCATTAGTAGCACAAAACTAATGCATATGCACTAACGACAACACAAGAATGAATAATAAAAATATACTAAACACACAAAACCATGTATACGTATACATTTCATGCCAGATGAATTGGTCTGTTTGTTTTGGAAAGAACAAAATTTGTGCGACTTAAGAATTGTTCTCGCTATAGTATGGTCAATCATTTGATTGGTTATCCTACAATATAATTTTAAATATCGAGGTAATTATTCTTAAAGTTTACCCAATTTCGAAATGTGGATTTTGCATTGTGTCGGCGTAACATTTCAAAAGTCTTCTTAAAAGAACAAATACAAGACTATGAGCACAGTGTTAGCAAGTTGTTGAAAAGACTAAAAATTCAAATAAGTTCTAATGTACAAATGTGAAAAAACAATTTACAATCATCGCTAAACTTTGAATAATTCTTGGCAAACTTTTTAAGCGGAAAAGATATTTGGAAGCCTATTTACACATAACTTCAACCAATCAAAATCACAACTAATAAAAGGCATGAACATGGCCGTGAACTGGCGTGAACTCTTTCCCACCAAGTTAACATTTTTCATATTTATACTTTATATGTCTCTGTTTGTAGGACAAGGTAAAATAAAACGTATTATTGATTTCACATGTTCTTTAACCAAGTACAATGTTCTCATGCTACAGGAATATTTGTTACTGCTTCACAAGAATCCAACAACTCATATAGTTATAATACGGTCACAGTGGTTTTGCTTACAGAAATATTGAAACTGCTCATTTCCGCTTCTTTATATTGTAGAGAGTAAGTAAATACATGCATATACATACATACATACATACATACATATTTATGCTGATAAAGTGTTTTATTATTTGTTCTTGCCAATGCCCAATTTTTAATGAATCATGTGTTTTGTCTTTTTTTTGTAGAAGTAATTTAAGTTCATTGGTGAATGATGTTCGAAAAGACTCCAATGTTATGATGTTATATTTTGTTCCAGCTTTTTTATACTGTTTGTACAACAATTTAGCATTTGTGAATTTATCAACTTTTGATCCAACTACTTACTATTTGCTACTGCAATTAAGAGTGGTGATAACAGGTCTTCTTTTTCAGGTAAGGTTTCATTATATTCGATTAAAAATAAAATCGTATTAAACTTTTTCGAGAGTTTGTGGGCCATAACTTAAAGAACACAAACATAATCTTAAGTTTGCTGGAACTTCATTGAGATCCATTAGTAAACAAAACACAGATAAATATTGCAGAATAGCTAAATTAAAAATTTCAAAAATAATTAAAATAACTAGAGTAAGCAATTTTATTCGGCTATTTAAATTTTATTGCATAATTGTATTCAGTTAATGTGTTAATTTTGAAATTGTTAAGCATATGCAAACGTTATTTTTAACAAAAGTTCTGAATTTTTTTTTTTCTAGATTATGTTTAAAAAATACCTTACAAAACGACAATGGATATCGTTGGTGCTGCTCACAGCGGGATGCATGATAAAACAATTGAATTTCAAACACCTGTACGGCACAACTTACGACGACAACACAGTTAAATCGTTTACAAAAACCCCATCCCTGGGCGAAATAGAAACTATGCAAAATGCTGGAGGAATCGCTGGGAAAAATTTAAATGGATTTGATTTTAGTTTATCGGCCGTATTAATTTTAGCACAAACAGTTTTTTCTTGTTTGGCTGGTGTATACAATGAATATTTGTTAAAAGACAAAGGTTCCGAAGTTAATATATTTGTACAGAATGTTTTCATGTATCTAGATTCAATTGTTTGCAATGTTGCGATATTATTACTTAATGGACAATTGTTTTCAGCATTTACCGCAAACAGTTTGTCGGAAATATTTCGGTTTAAAGTCATAATAATAATAATTAATAATGCAGCTATTGGAATAGTTACAAGTTTCTTTTTAAAATATATGAATTCAATACTTAAGACATTTGCCAGTGCCTTGGAACTAATGTTCACAGCCATTCTGTGTTATTTTTTGTTTTCTATACCAATTTACGTAAACACTGCTCTGGCAATTGCCGTTGTATCGTTTGCCATATACCTGTATTCCCAAAGTCCGGTAGTCAACTTGGGCAGGGTTACACCGTTAACAAGTATAAATGAAGCCAACTCTTTAGAGAAACAAAAATTTTTGGGCACTGAAGATGAAACAGATCTAGAGATGGATATGGTGTAGCCAATTGTTATGGTTTTGTAGTAACTCTAAGATATAATTTACTGTTAATTTAAAAATATATTGAAGTATAATTGATGCTTATGTATGTATGTACATATGTTTGTGAATATTAGATTGATATTTTAAATATAACTCGAAGCACACTAAAAATTGTTTCTTATATTCTTGTCACGGTAAAAAAGTAAGTATATTTTAATCTATTTCGTTAAATCAAAAATTTATTGGTCAGTTATGCTGTTTGAAACTAGTTTTAGAAAATGAACCATGTGTTACAACACAAATAAAAATTTCATATACAGAGGATTAAATTCTAATAATGACGTTTTTAAATGATTTGTATTCTATATATGTATGTATGTATGTACATAACATTACTAATCAAATTGTAAAATATTTCATTGTTAATGCTAGTTTTGTTTTCTTACAAAACCTGACAGTTAATTTTGTTACATATTAACTGTCAAAATCTATGCAAAAGAAATAAATTAAAAAGAACCATTTATTGAAAATGTCTACGTATGTAAATATACTTATGTATGTAAGTACTAGTGTTTATATATTACTAAAATAAAATTTCAGAGATTATAAAGTATAATGTATTTAAATTTTTGAATTAAAAAAGATAAATAAATCAAATGCGTGTAAGACTTTAAATAATCACTCAGGAAATAAGCCACGGCCATTAACATGTTAAGAGTCTTGATTTAAAGACTTTAAGGCAATATCCACATATTTTGACTGATTAAAACGATAACAATCTCTGCACTCTTGTAGATGATCCTGCATTCGCCCCTTCTCCACATAGTGTGTAGCATTATAAATACATTGTTCCTTTGGTGGCCCACGATAATTTCTGCGGCATTTTAAAATATGTTTAGGCATACGATAAAGAACAATTTCATGACTGCTATCAAATGGGCAAATGCCAAATTCCTGATCAGACATTTTTAAACTTTTTTTTTTGTTGTAAACAAAGAAAATGCAAATAGTTTATGAACAAAATTCAAAGCACTTGTAAAACAAATCTCAGCAGGGCTTAAGGCGAATTTGTTACTTTTAATTCGCCTTGATGCAGACAGTGGTAGCAACGTTTGGGATACTTGCGCTTGAAGTTCATATGAAAAACCTGCTAAATAGAAACATATTGGATATGTTAGAATCAAGGCGAATGTTATGAATACACATTGCGTTAGAAGCAACTGTTAAACAAAATTTTAATTTTTTGGTGTTGCTCATAACAGTCTGTTATGTAATTTTCTATATAATTAAATTTTTAAGGATATCTCACCCTGCAAACGGCCCAAAGCTTGAAGATCAACACCAATACGAATCATAATAAAAGGAATTCATATTCGTTACATCTTTGTTTTAAAACTCTGGATAAAAATAATTAGCTCACAATTTTCTACTTTTAGAAATGAAAGTCTAATGAAATCTAACATAATTATAGACGTAAAGTTTCCATATTTCGGTAGAAAGTAATATAAGTTTTTCTTTTTATTTTTCCTTCTATATTTTTTTATTTTAAAGCCAAGACACACTGATGTTCAGTGTGTTAAGTTGGAATAAGCAAGTGAAGTTTTAGTAATAAATTACTTAGTGTCCTTGGCTTCCTTAGCATTTTGTAAAGTTTGTGTAATAAAAAGTTTAGCCAAAGACTGAGAGCAAAATTGTGAAATATGCTGTGAATAAGTGTTGATTTGACCCGAAGAAATTGTAGCATTTAATCTGGGAGGAACCGGGAAAGGTCGGAATTGCTTAAGAACTTCTTCCTCGGGAATAGGAGACTCTCCTTTGGCAACTCTTAAAGCATTTTCAGCGGCTTGTTTGGCCAATGCGCGATGTTTTTCCTAAAAAGAAATTGTAAAACTTAAATGTTCACTTTAAACTTATTTTTTTATCTTACTGTTTCTTGTTTGAATATAACATGCTGATATTTATTATAACGCGTCGATTCTTGATATAGCTCATCAACTCGCTCGATTAAACAACGCATATGATTTTCCAACACTGAGGCAGTACCCAAGTCAAGAAAATTGTGACCTTGTTCCTCCGGCATCATTTCACACAATTCAGACATCATTACATTTGTCAATGGTGAATTTTTAATAACAATTGGGATCTCAACAAAAAGACTTTCATAGCCCACTTTTAAGTTTCGTAGAGCTTCAGGTGTGAAATCACCGTCTTTGTACATCTGAATGGCTTGCGGTGTTAAACGGTAGGCTTTCAAACATAAGAAACCGCGACCAGATTTTTGTGTATCGTATATGACAACGACGGATTCCTCTATACTGGTCTGGTAGTGGTATTGAGATTCCAATAAAGCCATAGATAAAAAGTTGCCTACATTGGAGCTTTGATACCAACCAACGTGAAAGTGGTCAACATTTACACGGCGCAAACGACGCATCATGGTTAGTTGATACATTTCCTCGTCCATAGTTTCATCGTCACTTTTGGGAAATGGAAAGCAGTTGGTAATTTCCAAGCATTTGTTGACTACCAAGCCCAATAGAGCTCCTTGTGCCAAATCCATGTTGCTGGACTCTTCATGGCAATGTTTGACCATTTTCATTACGGCCTGGAAGAGTAAAAGATTAGGTTACTCTTTAAAAATTATTTTAAGATTTCAAAGTACGAATGTACGTACACACATACATATATGTATGTATAGTTAATATACATACATATATATTTAACTTTTTTATTTTGTCTTTTTGTACAATAATAAAACCAAAATTAACTTTCAATTAACCAATTACGTTTTCAAGCCTCTATTTTTTGTTATTCCAAACATGCATGAAACAAGTATCTTTCACGAATTGCAGTCTTTCTGTTAGCTTCTGCATTTTAATACCCACAAGGCGGATTTTAACGCAATAGATATTTCTAAGAGTTTATCCTTTATTAGTTATTATTAAAAAAGTAAGTGCTTCGTAACCATCAGTTCTACTTGTATTTTGAAGAAAACTATCTGGCATCTCACGGCAATGTGAACGTGTTTTTTTCTTTTCGCATACCTTCAAGACGCACCTTTAGTTTATTTCTTCAATGAAATCCCATTAAACTCATGATAGAACAATGTATTCGTTGTAGTTTTACAGAATTTATGAAATTATCTTACCAAACCGTCACATTGGACATAGTTTATTGTATTATCCACTTCATCAGTATGACGAGCACGATTTCCACGATTAGCCATTTTGACCGTATATAAAAAGAAGAGATTGAAAGCTAATAGTGATGAAAACAATTAGATTTGTATATCGAAATAAGTGCTGCCAATAAGACACAAGACAATCAAGTGCATCCAAATTTTGACTTTAATATAATTTTTGCGTAAAATATATTTCTGTCCTTTTCTTTTCATAAAAAACAAATGTATTAACAAAATGGTTTCTGAAACAGAATTTGTTTTTCATACAAATTTTAATTTTGGCTCTTTGTGTGGCATATGCGTATATTAAACATAACTTGTATTGCATTATGCATCCCTGAGCTGAACGGTAGTTTTAATATTCCACGAAATGTAAACAAATGCAGAGTTGTACTTACATATTGTGAGCTAAGATCCGGTTATGTGGGTAAATAGAAGTGCGCTGATTGTAATTTACGTTTGAAAATGGGTTGCAGCAAGGGGTAAGTTACAGAGTTTAACATATGCGCATTGCTCTCGGAAATAAAATACAAACGAAGAAAATTCACATAAGTTTCTTAACGTGTTATGTTTGTTATTTTTTAAGTTTGCCTAATAAAATATTTTAAGCTTTTTATAGTTCATTAAAAAAAAACAATACTTAATCATTAACAGTATTAAAAAGTCAATCAAATATTAAAAGTAAGCAAATGTTGTTTATGTATGTAAACGGGCAAATTTAAATAGCTATGCACTCTGTTTTCGTTGGTTCCGATGTCAACGAACGTCTTTTAACTGCTGTTCACAACGGTAGTTACGAGGATACATTGTCCTGTCTTATGCAAGGTGCCAAAGCCACATCCGTATCATTCTCCTGTGGTCGAACAGCTATCGGTACTGCAGTTCTGTTGGGAGACACAGAAATATTACAATTGCTTATACAATCCTGCGAAGAACCCGACTTGGAAATATTTCGTCAAGGTATTAGAAATAAAATGGCATTTAACTTACACATATTTTGTAGGTCAATTCCATAAAAAATCAATAATTAATAAACTGTTTAAATATTTGTTAAGCAAGTTTCAAGTTTGTGATGGATTTATTTGACGTGAATGATATAATACATACACACATACATGCGTATACATATGTATGTACATGTTTGTTTGTTTCCTTGTTACTATAAAAACTTAAATTAATAAAAGTTATAACTTATTTCAATAATTTATTTATCGAGGATCTTTAGAAGTCAGCTATGTAAATGGATACATAAGGATGTCTGTATGTATTAATGTGCTATGAGAAAACAATGCGTTTTAATTTAAGTAATTTACCTGATATAGTCACGTACATAATTTTAGTGATTATATTTAATTTGGCAATATTATATATAATACAACATAGAAGAAGCATTTAGATTTGATCAAAATTATGTATGTATGTATGTACATACCCGTCACGATTGGTTTGCGGAGGTATCAATCATACTATATGTACATATGTATTTGTTTGGTCTTGTTTTTTTAGAATCCATTTTCAAAACATTTTAATTATAAAATTTTAGTTCTTTGATGGTAATTTTTCGATCTTCATTATTTAACCACTGATTTGAAATAAATTGAGCTTGAGCTCAATTTTGTTTCAAAATAAATATTTTTAGTTTATTTATGTATCTTCGGCAAAATTTGTTTATTATTTTGTTAAAAAGAAGATTCGCAAAGGAGTAGCGAAATATTGAGAAACAGTAAAATAATATTTATTTTAAAACCGAAGTATCGACCTCAAGCTCAACTAATTTGAAATCAATAATTAAATAATAAATATGTTCACTTTTCCGATGTACATACATACATATAACTTTGTACATATATTTTAGATACCAAAAACGAAATCGAGGCTGATACTACTCCCGATGGCATGGATTGCTTGGAGTGGGAAGACGAGTTTTCGGCTGATGCAGATCAAATGAATGATTGCTCCAGCAACGATGACACGATTGAGGAATTCACTTCACTTTACTATTATTATGCGAAAACATTTGAACGAACTGGTGATATAGTCAGTAATTTTGAAAACTATTGTTATGATCATAACAAGTGCAATAAAATTATACCTCAAGACCCTCACACTGTGGATCATATGACAATGGCTCCTTTACACTATGCCGCATTTAGATGTGATGCTGCATGCGCTCGAATCCTTTTGGAACACGGTGCTAAAGCGGATGTGACGACAGGCGTGGGATATACGCCATTACACATAGGTGCTGATAATTGCGAAATAGTCATACTTTTGCTAAAATATGGAGCCAATCCAAATGCCAAAACGTTTAACACGGGCGAAACGCCATTTCACTCTGCTCTGAAGTATCGTAATGCAATGGTTAGCAAAATACTGTTGCAAACGAATAAAGTCAATTTAAATGACATTGACGAAAACGATAAGACACTTTTAATGTATGCTATAATTTATGATCAAACCGATACCGCCCTTGAGTTAATAAATAGGGGCGCCAAAATAAATTTACAAGATAAGTATGGTAAAACTGCTTTGTTTTATGCAGTAGACTACAACAATATAGTTATAGCCTCTCGTTTATTGGAGCGCGGGGCGAGACATATCACTTCCCATTATCTTTTGCATCAATGCGTGATTTACAACATGCCCGAGATGCTTAAACTTTTGCTGCGCTATAACGACCACAAGAATGGTCTAAAAGTTCGCAACTCCGATGGCTTTACACCCATACAATTTGCTATTATCTACAAACAAATTGAGATGTTAGAGTGCATGCTGGAATTGGATGCGACATCTTTGCAACTAGAAATGGACTATTGTGTTTTATTGGCCGTGCAATATGTAGACAATTTGGATGATATTAAAAGCTTGTTAAGAATATTGTATGCTTACAATGACTGTTCTGTTTGGAATAAGAAGTCCCACCACAACATAATGACCAGTTCGAGCTCATGCTGTTATACGCCTTTTTGTCAGACACCATTGTCGCGAGCAATTTTATTGAACAAACTGCACATTGCAGAGTTCTTGGTTAAAGAAGGTATAGATTTGCAGCAACAAATTTGTCATGATCATGTGGCAAATCACTTGAGAACCTTAATAGCACCTGGTAGTAAAGAGTTTACAAAATTGTTAAGTGAGTAAATTTGAATCTCATATTTATCTAAATACTACATACGCATATTTTAAACCTAAATCTTTTATGAGCAGAAATTTCAATTATTTTTTACTTTATCCTTTAATAAAAAGAACTACCATTCGAGTCGACATTCTATACTGTAAGAGATGTCTAGAATACTGCAAGAGGGTTTTTACTTCTGTTTTGAGCATTTAATAATACTTTAGAGAGACACTGCAAGTTGTACTATTTCTAATGGCCATATAAGCTTTCCGTTCTGCTGGTCACAAGAAGACGCTGTGAGCTATTTTGTTAATTAAGTTTATTTCAGTACCAAATAACTAATTTAATCGCAATAACGAAAACGATGCATTATGCGACAAAAGCTTTGATTTGGTTTATTGTGTTGAGATCCTTATTTTTTATGACTTTCCATAGTACAAAAGCTCGACATCTTCAGAAAACTTTTCTGAATAGCACTGTATTTTCAGAGTGATTTCTATACAAATATTTCGAATCTTGTATTTAATTAATTTATAAAATGTCTAAGAAAAAATGTGAACAAAATATTACGGTTAAATGTGTGCGAGGAGTCTTTTAATTTGTCTTTCTTTTTTTTCCTGTAATTTACCTCTTGACTTTTCTCATTTTCAGTTTTGAACGGTTTGAAATTTCCCCAACAAAAAACTTCTTTAAGTGTTACGAATAAATTTTCGATGCAGCGGCAGGATTTCGAAGAATACATCCAAAAACTAACAATTCAACCCCTAGAACTGAAGTCATTAATACGTATTAAAATTCGACAGCATTTAATACAAACATTTTGTGATTCCACCGTAGAATTTAAATATATTTATCAGGCAACGAATGCGAAATCAACAATACAAAAAATGATAGAACAATTAGAAATACCTAAGATATTGCAAGAATTTTTAATAGATTTTTATGATTGCGAACCTGTGATGCCGTTTTATACCAAAAGCGGAAATTGAAACGAATCTCCTTTTGTCTCTCGCTCACAAAAAAAAAAAAAAAAAACACAAATTTCCAAATATAAATACAATAATTACTGAGTATGAAAGAAAATAGTTATTAAGTATACATATATATATATATTTTTATTTTTGCAAGATTTAAAAAAGGGAAACAAAAAGTTATAATAATAATGATCTTAAAATTTTTTATATTTCTTAAAATTTTTTCATATTTTTAATGATTTTTTTTACATCTTAATACAAATACTATTTTTAAAGGATATTTTTAGTATTTATTTCCAATAATTTTTGATGTGACTTTATTGTAATATGGTATTTAAATTTATATGTATGTATATTTATTTGGTTGTGGAAACTGTGGAAAGAAATAAAAAGATCAAACAGTTATGGAAAGAAAAATTAAATATTTAAAGAAATTTAACATATATAGTAATATTTCGTAGAATTTTTTAGGAATTATTTAAAACATACAACTACAACAGTTATATTGTAATAAAATAAAACATATTTTACAAGGCCATATTTTCTTGTTAGAAAATATAGTTTAGAGAGTTTCTTAAAAAGACATAAAAAACAATTTCAAAAAAACCTTAAATGTTACAAACTTGCAGAACAACTAAATAAAGAAAACAAAACAATAATTAAATGAAATAAGATATAGTTTGTAACTTAATGGTAAATAAACTTTATTTTATACGGTATGTATTGGTAGAAGATACAAGTAGTTTGAAATATTGTTCTTTATTTTCTTTTTTGAAACATATACATACATACAATCAAAAGTAAATATTTGTTTGTTTCTTTTCAAATGCACTTAATTTAGTTATGTAGAATTTTATTACACATATGTATGTATGTGTTATATTTTAAAGGCGAATAATATGTTTTATTTCAATGAATGCATGTTTTTTTTTTGTGTAGAACTTTTCCTTGTTTACATTTTTAAGTTTCTCTAGAGTTTAAGCAATATTTTGAAATCATCATTTGCGTTCTCTGCTAAATATTCAAATGGTATTTTATCTTTATTATCTGGGACTTCTTTGAGATTTGGTTGTTTTTCTAGTAACAGTTTGCTAACATCTAGGTGACCACGAGCCGCAGAACGATGTAAAGCAGTTTGACCGTCTTCATCTCTTAATTCAACGTTTGCTTTTGAATCAATTAGTACTTGGGCGACATTCAAATGACCTTCAAAACACCCATATAAACAAAAGATGTTTTAGATGTACATATGTAAAATTTGATAACTATAATTTTTTTTGTATAAAATTCAAAAGAAGTTATTGACCTTTGACATTTTTTTTTAAATAGGGACATAAGCTTTTTTGTTTTGTTAAAAAATTAGACTATTGTAAGAACAAATAATCGCTTAGTTTGGTTATGCGTATTCCACACATACATACATACATCCAAATTAGTAGAGGATTTCTCTGCGGGTAGTAATTACCCTTGTAGATCTTGATAATCTAGTGGATCTGGAATATTTCAGTTGTTAACATTCAAGGGAATCAGATGACAAAGAAAAGCAGTTTGATCCGAAAATATCGACCCACGTGTTAAGATAATTAAGATTACCGTGAACTGTGTTTCATGTTTTTAAATTTTGTTCATATTTTTAGTTGCGAAAATGTTAGAACAAAAATAGGTGCTCAGTCTTGCAGACACAAAACTCTCCACTTTTAAAAGCCAAGCGGTATTTATACTTTAGTAATACATATGTACATACATATATATATTTTTTTGCGCAATTAGCACACATGCTTAATTTAGAGCTTTTGTGTTTAGAGGTCACATGTCGTAAGCTATCTATCATAAACATAAAATACATAGATACGTATGATCTTTTATGCTGGGATCTTCTAATAAAGAAAAAAAAAAATAAGTATGTATGAACGCATAACAAAAAGATTAGAAAAACTTTGTTCAAGTTTCCGAGCAGTTCATGTTTTCGGAACTTCACTATCGGTATGCCTAAAAAACCTCTTACCCATCATAGCCGCGCGATGAAGGGCAGTTGCGCCACCTTTAGTTACAGCGTCGATGTCGGCTTTTCCCTCATTCAAAAGTAATTTACAGATTTCAATATTTCCATTACGCGCTGCGTAATGCAAAGCCGTATAATCGCAGTTATCGCGCTCCATCGTTTTACCTTGAGCAATAAAAGCTTTCACACGATCAGTGTCATTGTAAATCACTGAATATAAAGGAAAAATACATATGTATGTATGTAAGTACAATGTACGAGTACGCTTAGGAAATTTGATCAACATAAATCAAATCTTACCTGCATTCCAAATACCGCGATCAAAATCTAAATCACTTAATGTCTGCTGTGCCGGTTGAGCATACTTGTGACATTTGCAACAATCTGCTTTGTGGCGATCCATATTATTTACGTATGATTATCGTTTATTATATTTATAGTTTATTAATTAATTCAATTTTTTAATTATATTAAGAAAGGAAACTGATTATGTTTGTTTCGAATTTAACACAAAAATATAAAAGTTATTAAATACAGATTTAGAAAACAAAAGAGTTTGATATTGTGTTTTCCCTTGTTTCTCTCGATAGCGTTGATCTTTCAGGTATTTCAAATCTCACGTTGCATAGTCCAACAGATTTCGGCTTCGCCACAACTACACACAACTTTATAACTCAATTCGGCCAAAGTATTAAGCATACTAACTGGTGGAGTTGAAACCATTATACCATTAACAATATTATTCATACTGGGTTCGAAACGTTTCTTTAGTGCTTGTATTTCGGTAGAATTTAAGCCAAAAACAGTACAGGAACGATCATGTAAAGAACCTTTAACTGTTATGTAAACGTAAGTGCCTTCGCTATTCACAATAGGAACGGGAATAGTAACAACATTGGCTGTTGTTGGTGGTGTAACACATTGATTATTTGTCGTATTTGGAGCTGTAGTTGTTGTATTATCAGCGTTGTTAGTTTGATCAGATTCCATTTCAATTTAACAGAACAACTTTTAAACTCTTTGAGTTGGAAAAGAGCGGAATATATAAATGAGTGTTTTTTTTTATAGAATTTCTTGATATATGTATTATTTTTTAACAATCTTGGCTTTGGAGTTTGAGGACAAGGGTAGTAGAAAATTTGATTAAAAATATAAGAAGTACTTCTAAATTTATTCGGCTATATGTACTTTATAGTAGCTGCCTCTCTAAAAACGGCTGATTATTTTTCTAGTTTTTCAGGTCCGTCAACCTCTTTGCGCATTGTCCACATATACTCATTACAATCTTTGTCAACAACTGTGGAGGTGCATCCAACAACACGGAAACCTAAAACCTAAGAAAATAAAACATTATATATGTATGTATATATGTACATATAAATATATTTAAAATATTACTATTAAAACTGTACTAAGGTTTTCAGAAAGCAATTTAAAGTGGTTCAGGAAAGTTTTGTAAACCAAATTGTTATTTCACGTCTTGATTTATTTTCAAATTTATAGTGTTTTTATATAAATATGTTAAAAAAAATTGCCAAAAGTCTAGTAAACAGCGGTTTGAAGAAGACCCAGTACGTGATTGAAATTGTGTTTTCACTCTAGGCTTTGAGTTTGAAATTTTAACTTAAAGTTCATTTCACATTTTGTAACTTTTCTGTACTCACCACTTAGCAAGAAAACATAAATATTTTTTATGCCACAAATTTATCTTTTAACAATTTTGTTTCGTGGGGTCTTTTATTAAAGATTCATATTATTTTCTATGTAAATTAAAACCTCATAAGTTTTCTTCGTTGTGCAAAGCATGCAAAGATTTGCAGAGACTCTTAAAAACGAATGAATCATATCTGCATAATTTAAAGTGTACACAAAAAAATGTGTACATACAATATACATACATACATATTTATAAATTGGAAATTTAGTTTCCAAAAGCAGCAATCATTGTTGAGCATATGGAGTAAGATATGAATGTACATGTATATACACACATAAGTATTTATACGTACATACGTTAAATTCAATGCACAATTAATTACAAGTTAAAGCCTACAACTCACATCTAGTGCGGAGAGTACATGACAGGGATGTACTAAATAGACAGCTTTTATTACATCAGTATAACCGCCAGAAGGAAAGTTGTTTAACTCTCTTTCATCAGAAGCTGAAAATGAAACGATAAAAAATATACAATTAGTTAATTTAATGCTAAACTTATTTGTCACTTAAAAATATAACCAAAGAAATTATGTAAAATAAATTAAAACAAATTATAAAGAATGAAAAAACTGTTATAAACATAAAGCAACGAAAACAGAACTTTTTAACATTTATATAACTATGAGCCAAACTAATAGAAATTTGTAAAATACGTATGCAGACACATACGTACATATGTACTTATATGAAAAATATTTGTTGTTTAATTTCTGGCTTGATATTATTCTTTACTAAGCAACGTTTATAGACATAGTGCCAAAACACAAAAGATTGTGAATAAATTCATAATATTGTGTCATACTCTCTGCTGTTTATATATGTATGTATGTATGTATGTATGTATGTACAAAGTGTGTATAAAAAACAACAGCGTGTCGTACAAAACGAACACAGTGGTAGATAGAGAAGTGTGAGTGTGAAATGAGTAATAAGGAGTAACTCAAAATGAGGTATTTTTAAATTGGAAATGTAGACTCAATGTATTACTAACTACTTACAAAACATATTTAAACATTTTATATGTATGTATTTGAAATTTGAATTACAATGCGAGCTAATTCTGAGGGCATCTTTGGTGGATTCTTGCTAGTGCGGTTACCTGGTCAAATCCTCCTTAGTGAGACTAGGTACTAAACTGTTTGTCGTGATTCGATTTAGAGGGAAAAAATAATTTTTTTTCTTTGTATAGATTAATTGTCGTTTGTTTTTTGTATCACTTTATCGGGATGACAGCTGTTATTTGCGACTACAAGCGTATTTTTTATTGTTGATTGAACAATTAAATGCAATTCCAGTGTTTATAAGATGAGTTAGAAGCATACAATCACTGCTTAGATTTGTTGTTTAATATTGAATTCTAAGAAGTGATTTTCATTTCTTCAATCTAAATAAAAAATATCCAAAAAAAAACTTCTCAATATTGTTACTCTTTATCCGGAAAAATCGATTTTGACACAGTATTATTATGAAAATAAAAAAAAAACTACTTGGTATTGTTTATCTGGCAACTGTACAGCTTAAAATGTGTCCTCTGTACAATCAATCTGCGCTCACTTGAAAGTTCTACTTCGTAAAAACGACAAGTGTGTCAATAAACTTTTATACTTGTAAATGTATATACAGTGGCGAGCACACATGGATACATGTTTTACACATATGACTTACAAACCAAATAAAACACAAAATTTAAGAAATATATATGATTTTGCATTTAAAGTGTTCAATAAAATAATAAAATCAAGAAAATATATTCAAATTCATGATTTTCATATGTAAATCTTAAGTTTTAAACAAATTTATGTAAAATGACAATGTATCCACTTTTGCACGTTGAAGTTCATTTAAGCTGGCACCACAAATAAATGGACAAATGGCGATGAATTTAACTGTTATTTAATTGTTTTTCTAAAAACTATTAAATTAACCAGTTTATAGCATATTAAAAACTATTAAAAAGTTTTTTTAAGTTTTCTCCAATTTTTTGCTAAAATGTGAGAAAAATATCCAATTTTTTGGAAAACCAAGTAGTTGTAATGACAAGTAATAATTATTCAGGTAGCGAAATAGCCAAAAAGTTGGGAATCTGTCAGTGAACAGTGTTACTGGTAAGAAAAATAAAAAAAATTTAGCCCACATACTGCAAAAAAATCACGACCTTGTACGTTTTCGAACCGTAATGCCAGAACTATGGAGTGATTATTGTCCTCCAAACAGGTGAAAACACCCAAACAGGCTACAACTGCTATAAACAAACCCGTGAGCGACTGAACAGCTCTTCGCCGAACTGGTCTCATATCAGCCGTTAAACAAAAAAAAGCCTACGTTGTTTGGTCAAAATGTAAAGGCTCGGCTTAAATTTTGTAAAGCGCACAAAAATGGACTGTCGAATACTGCAAAAGGGTTATTTGGTCTGAGGAAACCAAAATAAATAGATTCCAGTCCGACAGGAAGGAATATCACTGGCACCGCCCCTATGAACGCTTAAAAAACACCAAGTCAAATAAACAATGAAGTATGGCAGTGGAAGTTTGATGATGTGGGCCTGTTTTACTTGGTGGCATATTGGTTCCTTTGATAAAAATAGAAGGTATAATGCGAAAAGCAGATTATCTGAGCATATTAGAAGCCAATATTCCCGAATTCGTTGACAAAAGTGCTGACCCAGAGGAAGAAGTGATATTCCAACAGGATGGAAATCCGAAGCTTAGGGCAAAAATCGTAAGGGAATGGCTTTCTAAACAAACATTTCACACCATTTAATGACCAGGGCAAAGCCGGGATCTCAATCCCATTGAAAACTTATGGGCTTTATTAAACAAGAGGCTTGCCCAATACGACACTCCCTCGACGCACTTGAATGATTTTTGGCATAGGGTCCAAACGGAGTGGGCCAATATTCCTCATCGGACCATCGAGACATTGGTCGAAAGTATGCTAAGGCGAATAAATAGCGGCATCAAGCCAAAAGGTCTGTGGACAAAGTATTAAAAACTTCAATTTTTCAAAAACGTGCAAAAGTGGATACATTGTCATTTTACATAAATTTGTTTAAAACTTAACATTTACGTATGAAAATCATGAATTTTAATATATTTTCTTGATTTTATTATTTTATTGAACACTTTAAGTGCAAAATCATATATATTTTTTAAATTTTGTGTGTTTTATTTGGTTTATGCGTCATATATGTAAAACATGTATCCATATATGCTCGCCACTGTATATATGCATGCATATGTACATACATACATATACATATGTAGATAAGACTTACTTATTTTTAAATTTTTTATTTCATTGTTTTAATAATTTTTTTGTATGTTATGTCCAGAGTTTATAATTTTACTTTAATTTAAAAAAGTTTTTTTCACAAAAATAGAAAAAGCCAAGAAAGAATACCTGCCTTCCACTGATTACATTGAAATTAAATTGTTCTTCTTGAGTTGGTTCGGGAAAATGTAAGTAGTACGACATGAATGTCAAGTTTTGTACTGTATAAACTAAATCTATATTTAAGCAGTGACTCTCCAACTGTGATAGAAAGTTTTTATACGAACAAACGATAAATTAGCAATCGATAAATTTGAAAGAACAGTCAAGAATAGTAAATATTGATAGACTCTGTACAATGCATAATTTTAAATAAAATGTTAAGTTTTATGAAAAATTTAATATATGTGAGTGGTAATTGATTTAAGCAGTGCGTAAAAAGGTATGCTGTATTTATATACGTATGTACTACCTAGATTTCTAGCTTTACTCGATAATTGTTTATTGTGTGTACACATACATATGTATGTATAAGTATATTATATACATACATCCATATGTACTTATGTAGCATATGGTCATCTTATGCAGACATTCCTTAGTAAAAATGGAAAAAATGCATTCTAAGAGTAGGAAACATTCTTAGCAACATACTTATCTAGTTCCGTTGTTAGTAAATAAATACATAAGTATATACATATACATACATATGTACATATGTATGTACATATCCAAACTTTTGAATGAAGTTGCTGATTTTTTAAAAATGCATATGCATACATACATACATACCATGTACGTATGCATAAATTTGTGAGTTCCTATGTATATAGTATGTAAGTATGTACATAATTCTATCTCAGCAAAATCTTTTTGTTTTGTGTAGTAAGTGTGTAAATACTGGTTAATTCAATCATCATAAATTCCAACATACATACATATGTACATACATATGTATGTGTGTATGTATTTGGATAACTATGGTGAAAAAGAATTTAAGCGAATGCAAAAACTTTCATTGTGTCGTCAGAAGCAATCGCTAGGACGTGTCAACTATTTTATCAAGCAAATGTTGGATTGACTACTCTTAACTGTTGTTCGTCATGATCAGTTCCGTTTACCCAAAAAAATGCTTAGCGGTAAAAGAAAGGACCCTTCTAAAAAAATAAAGCTGTTTACGATACATCTATGTATGTACACAGATGGACAAAAGTCACCGTCATTTGGTATCTAGAAGATTATAACAGCTCCCATGCCCAGGAAATAATGGAATCGGAAAAAGTAGTATATTTAACAAAAACTATTATTTATATAAATTCTATTTCAGTTTAAAAATAAGGCTAATTCAAGCGTTATTTTAAAAAAAATGCCATATAACGATTGCTGTGTGCATTTTTGGTGGACAAAAGTCACCGTCAGTTCAGCTCGGCTTGCCTGTTAAAGTAATTTTAACAAAAATTTAAGCCATTCTGGCTCCGTTTATCAGTGAGTTCGTTTAATATAGTAGCTTTAAGTCTGATCTGTACACATTTTATAACGGTACTTAATTAAAAATTTTACCGACGCCTCGTGATTGTTAAAAATGAATCAAGAAAGGAAAGAAACCACAATTGAAGAAAGAAAAATTATTTTAAATGCGTACAACCAAAGCAAGACCATTCGGGAGACATGTTTATTAGTTAATCGTCCACCCACCACCATTCCTGCAATAATAAAAAGGTTTAAAGATGAACCAGAGTGCCAATATCTGCCGAGGAGTGATCGACAGTCGGCACTATCTGTACGCGAAAAGCCTGAAATAATAAAAATAGTTTAAAAAAAAGAGCCCGAAACCCCGTCAGAAATTGCTGCAGCGATAAAGGAAAGCAGTGGTACAGTTGTTCACCCACGTACTGTGCGCAGAGCGTTGAATTCCACTGGTTATAGTGCTAGAGTATGCAGAAAAAAGCCACAGATCAGCAACGTCAACCAAACGAAGCGTCTTTCCTTCGCAAAAGAGCATTTAAGCAGAGGAATAGATTTCTGGGAAAAAGTTATCTTCCCTGATGAAAGTAAATTTTGTATATATAAATCGGACGGACATGTTTTAACGTGGAGAAAGCCGGGCGAAGCATTAGCAGAGAAGGATATACAGTCAACTGTGAAACACGGTGGTGCTGGAGTCATGGTATGGGGATGCATGTCGACGGCTGGTGTTGGAGAGCTCGTCTTTATAGATGAAATAATGGACAAAGTACTTAATTTGAATATACTTAAAGAAAATCTGCAGAAAAGTGCTCAGAAGCTTGGCATTGAATCAGACTACAACTTTCAACATGACAATGACCCCAAGCACACCGCAGAAATAGTTCGCTTATGGGTCTTGTACAAACTTCCCCTTACCCTGAAAACTCCGCCATAGTCAACCCGACCTGAATCCAATAGCATTTATGGGACCATTTGGATCGGCGTATTCGGGAGCGTCACATTACCAAAATGGCAGAAAATAAGCCCAGATATTACCAAAAAATTGATTCATTCGATGCAGAAACGTTTGCAAGCTGTCATCAAAAACAATGGCAAACATACTCCATACTAAAATAGTTTTAGCCCTTTAATTGATGAAGTAATTTATTAAATGACGGTGACTTTTGTCCACCAAAAATACACACAGCAATCGTTATATGCCATTTTTTTTTAAAATAACGCTTGAATTAGCCTTATTTTTAAACTGAAATAGAATTTATATAAATAATAGTTTTTGTTAAATATACTACTTTTTCCGATTCCATTATTTTCTGGGCATGGGAGCTGTTATAATCTTCTAGATACCAAATGACGGTGACTTTTGTCCATCTGTGTATGTATGTAAGTATATTACACAAATAAGAGTTCGTTGACATTTTTTTTGAATTTGCGATAATTTATACATACATATGTATGTATATTTCTTTCAATATACATATCTTCACAAATAAAACTTGTTTTCAACGGACGGCATCTGTTTGAAATCTCAAAAGCTGGTGTCTATTTCGCAACCTCCAGTAATGCTGCCATTCCCAAAACAGATTGGCGAAAACTGCAATCAAATCATCATTACTGTCATTGGAATAACGGCTTTTATTTTTCAGTCCTTTTATTTTATGTACCACCGTAATGAAAGGTTTCACTGTACTTATAATAAGTAACTAAGTTTTATCAAAGCACTGCTAAAGACATGCTTCCTTTAAATTTTGGGCAATCTATGTACAAATTTTAAGTTTAATTAATTTATTCTGTACGTCACTCATTTCTACACCAGTAGTACAAATGACCAACGACGTGGTAAAGAATAAATTTACTCAGCATCCAATATAGACAAATAAACCAAAGAGCGTCTCTTTTCATTTCAATTTTGAAATACTTATATTTTCTGTTAGTCGTTTCAGTTGTTTAGACGTGGTACGATTCAACACATGGTAACGCCCGTCGGCAAATTGAAGAACAAAACAAAAAGAATAAGCATTGAGACTAGAAAATATTCAGAATTTTAATTACCATTGTACTCGTACCAATCAAGCATTCATCATTGACGACACATTTTTCAGAAATAAACAACATCGCAACGATTAGAGGCGGCTGTATGCAGGAAACACATTTGCCAAAGTATTTAAAGAAAATTTGACTCAACAAATAAACACATTGCCCAAAATAGTCTGATCGGCGCCGAAGTATCTATCCCATACATTAAATTGGTTAAAAATAATAATTATACGTTCTCATTTAAGAATTTGTTGCCATAATGTCAAAATTATTATTCAGCTTTATAATTTATGCAATGTTTTTACTGATGGTCAGAACGATGCCAGCCTATGCTGGTATAACGCCGCATAAACATGAAAAACATACCAGTAAGGAGCGTCTCAAGGATGGGGTTTATCAGGCCAGAGATGCTCATCATCATGAAAATGGTGATCATAATGTGGAATTCGATCATGAAGCCATTATTGGTAAGTAACAAATCTTATTAAAAATAAAAATTTTATTCTATTTTAATTTAAATTATATTTTTAGTATAAATGGATTTAATTTAAAACTAATGGTTGAATGTTATGTTATGCTTCAATTTTTTCTCGCTTTATTTGAAGGTAATGCAAAGGAAGCACAAGAGTTTGATAATTTATCGCCCGAGGAGTCGAAAAAACGCTTGGCAGTTCTAATTCGTCTAATGGACTTAAACGAGGATCAGTACATCGACCGTCATGAGCTCAAAGCATGGATATTAAGGTCTTTTAAGTGAGTTGTTGTAATTGTGTTTTATTAACGCTGTTTTATTTCATTCACGATTCATATTGCTAAGCCTGCAGCTTTTTAATTATTATTTAATTCGTATGTAAGATAGAATAGTTTTTAAATATTGTTTTTGCAAAGCATTTAAACGATATTGAATTGACTTTTTTTTGTTTATAATATGAACATATGTACGTATGTGCAAAACAATGTTTTGCTAAGTTTTTAGTACGATTTTCTATAGATCTGTTTAAAAAGCCTATACGACAGTTTTTCGACTGATATTGAAGATTATTTTATTTACCGAAAAACAAACGTATGGATTGAATACGGGTTACAAACAAAATTGAACTCTGTGACATGGCCGACAATGATATACAAAAAAAATACACCATTACACTTTAAAAATTAAATTTTGTGTGCGGAAGTCTGGGGTAAAAAAATATAAATTTTGTCTTTAAAAAACGGTCAACAGTTAGTTCCCTTTTTACTTTCCTCCTTTCCAACTAAAAATTCTGCGTAATTGCATCAATAATTTTTGCAAAAAGTAGATATATTTTTAAGCTTTTTCTACGCTATACTTTGAGTTATTAGTAAAAGGTATGCTTGTATTCTTTTAAATAAATTTAAGTTTTCAATCAAGAGTCATTTTACATCTGAACTCCGCAGTTACATTGAGTCAAAAATATCCTTTGTTTTTAAGCTGCTATGATAAATGCTCACTGTTTTTTTTTTTAAAGATCATGCCATCGTTGGATACATATTAACACATAGGCTTAAAATGCCAATAAATGTGCCGCTAATTAATCGTTGATCATGTTCAGTTATATTTACTTGATTTTAGTGTCTTTTGTGCTGTGCTTTTTCAAAAATGTTCATCTAATAAGAAAAAATCATCCCCATTAATTTTACTAAAAAAATAATATGTGAATGTCAAGACCAATATCAAAACCAATCTTTCCATAAAATTTCGTTTAGAAAACTTGCTGAAGAAGAAGCGGCCGATCGTTTTGAGGAAATGGATCAAGATAGTGATGATCAAGTGACTTGGAAGGAATATCTTCTTGACGTGTACGCCATGGAAGACGAAAATTTTAAGAAAGAAGTGATTGATTTCGATAGCTACGATGAGGAACAGAAGATGATTCGGGACGACAAAGAAATGTTTCAGGCCGCTGACTCTAATCGAGATGGCATGCTTAATTCTGAAGAATTTGTTTTGTTCCAAAACCCCGAAGAAAATCCACAAATGTTACCGGTTGTATTGGAACAAACTATGCGCGATAAAGATGCAAATCGTGATGGTAAAATTGATTTTAAAGAGTTTGTTGGCGAAACCGCTGAAAATCACGATAAAGAATGGTTGATTACTGAAAAGGAACGTTTTGATAAGGATTATGATCTTAACAGTGATGGAGTTTTGTCTGGCAATGAAGTTCTTAGTTGGATCGTTCCTAGCAACGATGTTATAGCCACTGATGAAGTTGATCATTTGTTTGTATCAACAGACGAAGATCACGATGATCGTTTATCGTATTTCGAAATACTTAACAATTATGAAACATTTGTGGGCAGCGAGGCAACAGATTATGGGGATCATTTACAAAACATAAACCACTTGGCTGACGAATTGTAAAGTTTTTAATATGGATTTTAGTATTTATTTAGATATTTGTGTGATTGTATTCGTTTTTTTTTATAATTTGATTAAATATTTTTTTTACCATAAGTTCTAATTACCTCCAAACGTAGTTTCTAAGTTAATATTATTTATGTAAACGTCATTTGTATTATTTAAATACATTTGTACATAAACGTGTATTTATGTTTTTTCTTTGTTACATACAATATATAGTCAATGCCAATAAACAGCCAACAGTCAACAGCCAATAAAAAATAATAAAAATCAAAACCTTAATTTTTACCCATAAATATGTTTTAAGTTGGTTTTTAATTTGTATTTTCTTAAACGTGGTTCCCCTCCTCTCGCCTTTCGCATTGTTAGTTTTGTTATTTCTTCTCCAATTGGTTATTAAAATGGGCAAATGCTAATTGAGATTTTTTAATACTTACGCATACGCATTGAAAAATATAATTATGATTATGATGATTACTTAAGCATGATACTCAAACATCAGCTTTGTTATATTAATTTTCCCTTAATATAAGTACTTCTTAAAGAAAGTAATTATTTTCCTTACTAATGTAAGCCTCTTCTTAATCTTAATAATGTGACAGCTACCAGCAGTGAAAAAGATGACTGACAGTTCGTTGATAACGGCCATATTGATGAAATTTCATCTGTTGAGTTGGCTGTCATCATTTTCTCAAAATAGATGTTCAGTTGGCCTGAATTTCCATGCGTTGTGTGCATTTGGCGATCGTCATCCTACCGAGAGAAGTATTGGCGTGTAACGCGTTATTTGCAGCCAACGAAAAGTTTGTTAAGTAAACGACAACACTATTAAGCTTCAGCCAAAAAAAAGGTTTTTTTTTTAAAGAATTTTGTGCTATTTTTCGAATTACAACTACAATAAGTATTAAGTTTATGTTTCATATATTTTATTCGAACCAAAAATTTTCCGTTTAAAGATTTACATACATACACAAAACTTATATGACTAGTACACATCCATTTTTGTTTTTGACTAGTTTAGAAAATTTAGTTGCTACAATGACTGGTTTGTTATTATTTTATTATTATTATTTTCAAATCAGTAATTTTATTTTTACTTTAAACAATTTCATGAAATTTAAAAACAAATTGACGTCAAATTCAAATCAACAAAAAAAAAAAAAAATAGTAAATGCGAACTTGTTGCTGACGAAAACAAAGTTGAAGTTATTGGGCAGCACTTGCCGTTTTCAAGATCTTTGAGAATCCGGAACCGAGAAGAAGGTAAATTTTTTAATTCTAAGAAAACTATTCGATTAAAAACGCAGAAATTTATTTTGCAAAAAGTTAACAATTTAAAAGTTGAATTTTGACCAATGGCTTTTCGATCAAACTTCTATTTGACCTGTACTGTTTAGGTCACACTAAGTTAAAATATCACACCCACATATGCACATACATGTGTATGTATACATTTAAGTCGAAAATCCAAAAAATTATCAAAATTTTATAAATATTGTTCGCTGCAAAACAGTAACAGTAAACATTTCAACGAAATTTCTTTTTTAATAACAAGAGAGAATTTTTGAAATTTACTCTTCTAACCCTGTCTGTTTTTCGCAGCTGTGGTCCAAATTATTTAAATAAAAAACTTTTTAATTGTAATTTTTGCATTAAGTGTAACACCAATCATGATCAGTTGCCTGTTCACATCAGCAAAGAAAAGCTTTTACCTGTTTTCTTTTTAACACTCTTAGACCCTGTTTCACTATCCCGAACGTTGGCGTTTGCCAGTATTTAGAACATTTTCAAACTTTAATGCGAAAATTGTAAGAAAGCCCCAATTGGCAATAAAACTTTTTTTCGGCTCCAAAAGCGTGTGAACACTAACGCTATAGATCGTAAAAGAGATGTGGTATTTGATTGACATATTTTCGGTTAGATCTTATGTTTTATTGCCAGCGAAAAATTGACTGTTATGATCTATCGCGTCAAAAGCATTCAATTGCTAAATATATCTTGACACCAATGCCGCCGACTTATTTATATTTATTTATTTATGTCATCTGAAATAGAAATTACCATTTTTTTGCTTCTTCGTTAAAAACAGAATTTACTTAAAAAAAAAACTAACAAAAATTTTTGACTTTTAACTAACTTAAGGTAAAATAAAAAACAAATTAATTAATACAAATTATATCACAATATTGCACCAAAATGGCCTACATATTTCCTTTTGTATATTTTAAACAGTACTAAATTAAATTTAAATATAAAAATATAAACAAATTAGACTATGGTTATTTTAAACTTCAAAATGACTAGACTTTAGAACATTATTGAATGTTTCTTATTCTAGTATAATACACAATATTTAAAAATATTTACTAGAAAAAAAAATAACAATTTGTCAAATAGTTAAACACTTAACCTGTTCACAGATAATCTTTGATAGAACCGGATTGGAAACACGATGCTTTTACAAAAGCTTAAAAACCTTCTTTAAAACTGAGCAAAGAATTTTGAATTTGCAAGTGATTTGACAATCGTGCGTTTTTCAGCAAAAGGCGTTTGTTTTTCTATTGTACAATACTTTAAAACGATACCGAATTAGTCAAAACTTATTGTGTCATTTGATAAAATTTCAGTCTTTGCCACAATTGTAAATTTTCGAATTTAAAAATTTTTACGAAATTCACTTCTAGTTGAAAGTACTTTAAAATGTGCTAAATGCTTGTTTAAATGTTTTAAAATATTTATGGCCTACCCCACGATATCGAAGGTCGATTCATTAAAAAAATAGTTTGATTTAATGGACTTGGAGTTGCATCAACATTTAACGCTAAAATTGGAATTGTTTGTGGATGAATTACATCATCAAATTCGAGATTTCGTAGGAAGCATAATTCGATTGTAAATGTCTAATAATCGAAAATTATTTATATTTAATTCATTTGTAGGAATTATATAAGAATCAAATTCAATATTAGTAAAATCTGAATATTCATAAGTTCAATATCATTGAATGACTTTTAGTCTAATTGAAGGTCCAAAAATTGATTTGGATTCTTTTACCAACTTCATCTGTCACTCTGTCACTCGCATTAATGAGTTTAGACGTGTCGCGTTCTGTTGTCCAAAATGTTGGCGTACGTTAATGTTCGACATGGTCTTTAAATTATTCTTTGCTTAATTGCCATATTCATAAAATAAGAAAATTATTTTGAAAATAATTGCTATAAAATAAATATTTTCTTATTTATGTCTTAATTTTTCCTGCAGTACACAAAACGAGAGAAATGTTTTTTAACAAAATAAAATTCATTTAATGTTTTTGATGGCACTGCAAGTTCCTCGGTTTTCCATAACTGTGTTAATAGAACAAATATCTAGTACACTAGTTTTACCTATGAATAAAATTTACATTCAACTTTTAAAGCATTTCTCTTAGTAATATTGGACTATAAATATGTATATTTATTAGCTTCGTTATTCTAAATTAAGAAAAAGAAAGTTTTTTCCACACCATCATCCATAGAACATTAAAAATTAATCATTTCGAAAGCGCCAAAGTGTTTGGAAAAACAGTAATTTAAAAATTTACTTCGCATGGTGTTCATTTCACATTAACTCCAGAAAATCAAATATTTTAATATGTATAATATTCAAATATGTTATAGAAATGCTAAATATAGCACTGGAAATCCACTAGAAAACGAAACCACACAAAGCTACTTTCCATAAATTTGTTGTGTTTAAAAATACTGTTTTTTTTTATAAAATACAAAAAGTCCTTTTCCGAAATGAATAATTCTAGAAGCAATGGATTTTGAAAACGGTCCTTCATATTATTCTTGCGCAAATGCAATTCTTTAAAGCTTTTTTTTTTTTTAATTTAAATAACGGTTTTTTAAGATCTTTTCTTAAAAAAGTCTTTTAGAGATTCTTGAAAAACCTAAAGAAATACTTTCTTTTTGGCGGCTTTCACAAATTTTAAAATTCATAAAGCATGTCATAGTTGTCAACTTGCCGTAGTGGAATATTGTCATTAAATGTTTCGCTTAAGTAATTCGTAATAATGGAAGGTAGGTTTAGTTTAAGCAAATCTTGGCGAGATTTTATGTGCTTCATCACCTCTGCACGGCAACGGTCTTGTAAACGCCCGAATTCACTTCGCGTACAATTCAGAGTCATTTCCGATTTGGCAGCTGTTGAACAAACTATTGGGTATAAAGGATCCTTTACCTAATAAAATGGTGAACAGTTTGGAATCTACTTTTAAATATGTACTCGTATGCGTACACACACACACACACACACACACAACAATTTGTGTTTATTAAAATTACCTTGTCTAATCCTCGGAATGCCACTCCCAAACATTTACCATCCTTGTAATAAGTCAGGGTGCCCTCAAATCCATCAAACATTATGCCCACGATGGTGGCTTGGTTTTCCTTGAAACGATCTGTGTACAATAACGCCATGCCTTTATGCCATAAGACTCCTTTGTGGGATAAGCCCCAACCTTGTTCATTCTCACCCAGCATATTGCGAAAGGAGTTGGCATGCAAACGGGCCTTGCGAGTTCCGATGCCGAACATTATGCTGGTACCGAAAATTCTTTGTGACACATGAAGCTCCCAATAAAAGCGGCCGTTATTCAGAGGCCTTTTGCCCTGGACTCCAGCTGTGCCTTTGCTCCAATTGGGGTGGAAATGTACAGTGCGATCATTTGTACCACTCAATACCACTTCTTTCGATCGATGCTTTCGACTCCAGGTCCAATTGTCTTCACAACCATGTTCTAGAGGTATAATCACTTTTTTGCTACTCAGACGTTTTGTTGTTGTAAGGGAACCATTCGTGCGAGTTGAAGGTTTTCTTTGACGAGGCGATGCATTTGGCGAGTTTGTGCTACTACTACTGCTACTGCTGTCGCTGACACTTGATGTCATGTTTTTTTTCCTTCCTTTATGAATTTGCAAACAGTTTTCTTCAGTTTCCTTTTCCCGTTTGGATATTTTCTTGGTAAATTGTCTTTTTTATTACAATAGTTTGAACGATCTCATTTGCACACCGCATACTACAACTACTTCTGCCAATATTTTTGTATTCTTCGAGTATTTCTCAAGAGTTCTTTACATATATTTTTTTTATTTTTAAGAAACAATTTCAAGCATTGTTTGATTTTTCATTGAATCATAAGTGCAGCAATTTTTTCAATTATTGTTGTTGTTCTTGTTTTTTTGCCTTTGATACAGAGTGTTTTAATTGTCTAGAAAAACCATATACAGGATAATTATTTTAGGCTTAAGAAAAATGAATGAAATGCATTTAAAGCAAAATATATAATTTTTTTTTACATAATTTTTGCAATAAAACGGTCTTTCTTGTGGAAAACTGATTGGGGAATCAGCAGAGCTAATGGCTGACCTTAAATCTGCCAAAAACCACACGCGAGTTTTCGTTATTCGTTGAATCTGCTGATCCCAGCGAAATATGATTTTGTACGGCAGACGCTCTATTTAAGGGGTGTGGGAATACGCTATGTACTCGTACTTCCAGAAAACTTGTTTGGAAGAAACAACTAATGGCGTCGGTTTAGATATAATTAGCTATGAAGTTTTTCTTGTACTTATTTTCCTGATGAGGAGCCATATACCCCTTCACCCTATCCCCCTCGGTTTTTGTTTCATAATTGTATTACAGAACTCTTAACGTTTGAAAACTCTTTGCTACTAAAAATCCCAACACAACACTATGCCGTCCCTGGTGTGTTGCCAACCAGTCATCGACATACACGTATGAGAGACTAATTCTACTTTGTTTGCTATGGATCAACGCATCATAAAAATGTGCTGAGGCCCATTAACAAAGTGCACAAAAAAGTTTAAAACTATTATTTGCCGTTGTTTTTGTTTTAGCATAGATGAAGAATACTATCTGTCCCTCGATATCGAACATTAATGGTCTTCAGTATTTTGAAGATCAAAATCTGATTTGAAGAATATTTGTGGATCTTTTTTATCAAGTCCAGCTAACATTTATGTCAGAGTTTGCTCTTAATCATTTTTTGGTTATTTAAAATGTTCGGGAACGTTAACGTTCCAGATCGTGGGACGTACCCAAACACTTTGTACTATTTTGTTCTTGTGCTTTCGCCACATTGATAAGATTGAACAAAACTATGTGTCAATTAGGGTTCAAGGTGTTAATGACTGTATGATTTATATGTATGTATGTATATATAATGATTAATTAGAAAAAATTTAACTTACTCAACTGTATTCCGTGAAAGAATGTTTTTTTTTTTTATAAATATGTTGTGGACAGGGCTGAATATTCACATGATACGAAACTACTAAACGAAGACTTTCTATGAACGGTCGAGGAGGAGTGGTTGGGCGTTTCAAAGCATGTTTCAAAACTGTATGTAGTCTCTATAAGTGAAGCGGACGAAGATGGCAATTCTATATCCACAAAGTCATCGGACGAGTAAGATGTAACAGCTGTAGCTGAATCTGCTTGCAACTGTTGGCGTTGGGACTCACTATTTTCTACATTAGCCGAACAAGCAGAAGCGTTTGTAGTAAGCGTTTGGTAACCTGAATCATTATTTGTATATGAAGAGCTAGCCCCGGTATTTATGGATGGTGAGCGTGAGGGTGAGGGTGGGTTGCTGTTTTTTGAAGAGCTATATTCATACAAGTTTGTTGAAGTTTTGGCCAATTTGTGCTGTTGCTGCTGTTGAATATTGCGTTTTAATTCACGTTTAATTTTGCGCAATTGTCGGTATTCTGCGGTACGATTAGGGCCAGCGACGACACCTGATAAGGGACACCAGAACTTCTGCTGTCGCTGTTGCTTTTGTACATGCAATTCTTGCAGATGAAAATGATGCCGGCAATAGCCCTGAGGTGTATTGGCACAAAAACGACAACTGTCACTGTCTGCCAAAGTGTTTGAGGGCTGGACGGAAGCAGAAGAATTTGCAGCGTAGCGCCTTTTCTTAGTCTTTTTTACCCGACGATATTCTTCGATTTGAAATTTAGAACCCTGAGCCTCAGCGGCTTCCTTCAGCAGACGTACATTTTTCGGATTGATCCATCGGTCGTGTATGTGCAAAACTAAACGTTGACAATAAAGGCAGACTGATTTGAAGAATAATAACAACACGATAATCATTCAGATGTTATTCTCGATATTTTGTTTTGCTCTCTAAAATCGGCGACGATGAATATGATGACAACGGCAACGGGTTGAACTCAGTGGGATAATGTTAATGTGTGTCGTTTTGAAGTTAATTTTCAGGGGTGTTTTTTTTTTTTTTTTGTAACTGCTGCTTCTATGTTCGTTTTTATTTCCTTTATGAAAACTTTGCTTGCTCAGTGTGTACGAGTATGTGCGCAAGTGTGTGCATAATCTTTTTCTTGTTTGTCAAGTGCTTTTAACGCCACAATTACTTTTTTTTTTAATTCCAACTCGATTTTTAGAAACTTATTTGTTTGCTTATTAATAATTTTATATATGTAACTTTTATTGAACTAAAAGGTCATTGTAAATAACACAAGAAATATTTTAATTATCCGAAAAGTTTTTTCACTACTGTCAAAACACGTCTGTTTTTCTCTATTCTAATTTGATTTCTGCTGAGACGAAGGGCAAACACCTTATTTACCACTCATATCAATCTACCCTTATTATCGTCGTCTGCTTAAACAACAACAACAACAACAACAGCAACAATACAACCATATTTTTCATGTGCAATCGTTATCGTTTTAAGTTTTCACCCCTATGTGTTTGGATATATGTCGCTCTACTTTTTTTTATATTTCTTTCGGCCCTTCTTGTTTTACGTTTTCATGTGTTATCTCTATTTTCATAAGTACCACTATCATAACAACCGGCTTTTGATTTTGTTTTCTACTTATGCAACTCCCCACTGAAATTGTTGGTATAAGTAAAAAAGAAAAGCTTTTTTTGGCGGAGCTGCCATCCCTTACGAAATGAATGTGTACGAAATAAATGCACTTGAGCCTTGATTTGTGTCATACTTTCTGTGAGGTTAAGATTCTTCGATCAGAAAAGGAATAAGAAAATTTTGTGTAGCAGTAACGGTATTAATTTTTTATTGCTACATTTTTAGGAAAGTTCGCTAGTGCGACCACCAGCACAAATACATTATCTGTGAATGAATGTTCCAAATTGTTCCATTTATATTTGGAAGTACTCGTATACACATGGCTGCAATTTAATCGAATGAAAAAAGTTTACTACGTCATTTGTGAAGGGATTTTGGGAATTTCTCTTGCTTGAAGAAGGATGATGGAGCAGCAAAAGATAAAATGACGCTGTGGATTCTTTGAATGAGCCAAACATACCCTATCGAACGCTATTATAGCTTCGAACTTTCGAAGAGCTCATATTCTTCTACATCGTTACTTTAAAAAACTACACATTTGAAAAAGGTCTTGCCTTCTTTGACAAAAGAAAAAATTAAAATCTTTATTCATTTAAGGGAAAAAATGAATTTAAACCTGATTATGTATTATAAACAAATATTATTAGTTTGTAGTAAATAAATGTATGTACATACAAACACATATGTTTACTCATGCGTACACATTTCGATATTCTAAACTTCAGTTACGAGTATATGACAAATTTCCGAAATTTCTAATAAAACTTATTTGTAATTTAATTTAATTGTATTGACGGCGTAAATTGTGCACGAGATAAAGAGTAACAAAAAAATTGCTGCTGATTATCTTTTTCTTTATTTCAGCCTCCTCTGGATGTCAACATTTCAAAAATAAAATATTTGTTACGGATATTTTGCCTTGCCTTGTCTGCGGGAATTTATTCTCATTTCCAAAAAAAAAAAAAAAACTCGGGCTATAGATGCGATCATTTAAATCTTAATACGCGTAAGTAACATATTTTTTTATATTTCATAGTTTTTAACACATCTGCAGCATTGCCAACTGCTGGTATTTGTGGCGTTGGTTTAGTTATTATATTGAAAGACATTCGAAATGATTCTTACCTACAATATATCATGACCTTAACTTCAATATAATATGAACTAATAGTGTTTTGAAGTACGTGCCCAATCACATGCATATTTTTGTTGCCGAGCTTTTCAAATCGGCTTCCTGCGTTCATGACTGTGATAATTTTGTTCCTACTTTAATTTTTGTTGTTGAAATTTATCGTCTTTTAGGGGTTTCTCTGCATTTCAAATCTGATATGTATGTACATATGTATGTACAGTTCTAAAACAAACTCAAAACCCCCTTTTCAGTTTACATTGTCGTCATAATTATAAACATATTTGGCCTTTTCTTCAACAAAATCTAAAAGAGAAGTAAATCTACTTCAAAATAAACAAGCTAATTCGTATTATTCGTATCAGATGGTAGAAGAAAGTCTATATCAGCATTTAGTTGGTTTTGGGAAACGGTGGTACGTCTGACTTATTTTAGCATTTTTGAATTTCATGAATATGATGAGTATATCACTTTATTAATATACATATGAAAATAATTTTGTGAATATAAAGACTTCTTCTCCGCCATTGCGCTTAACACACGACATTTCTTCCATTTCATTTTTCTTTATTTTATACATATGTACATACATATAATGTCATGTTTATTATAATAAAAAAAAAGCATTACAAAACTCATTAATTTTTTTAAAACTTATTCTAAATTAATTGATGGTTTTTTTTCTATACTTTGTTTAATCGACAATTTCATTTGTGTTCAATTTTCCATAATTTTGTATAAATTATGTAAAATAATTTCGGGCAGTGTGTAAGAGAAATACAAATCGTGGACTAATTTTTTGATTTAAGACAAAAACTATTTAAATTTTTAATCTCAAAAACTTTTAAGGAATTAATTATCTTTATGATTTATTTAAAAGAAGATGGCACTCTCAAAGAATAATGGCAGAGTTGTTTCGTTACATCTTAAAATTACGGGGAAACAGTTATGTTTATTATTGTTTTAGATTAGCTTGATTAATTAACGGCTACTTAGATTTAAAGTGTTTAGCAAAATTATGAAACATTTTGCGCTGTGGTGGAATATTGTCTAAAATCTAGGGAGCGATGGTATCTGACCTGGGATACCGGTAGCGATTGACACGACTGTAACCATGATTACCGGGAGCCGGTCTTCGGCTGTTGTAGGTGCTTGTACGACGAAGTGGTGGTGGTGGTGGTGGAGCAGCTTGGGGAGCAGGTGCAACACGCTCATAGCCACGTCTAAATTCACGAGCCGATGAGTCTAAACTGGCTTGACGTGTAATATAAGAATCGTTACGACGACGACAGACAGTACATCTGAAAATATTAATTTGATTTGTTAAGAAAAAAAAAACCGCACTAAAAATCGACCATTTCTCTTTTACCTGCTAATTTTGCTTGTCTGATCCTTTTTCAATGTTTGTTGTCTAGGCATAGACCACATTTCGTGTTCTTCAATAACTGCCAACCAGAATGAAAATACAGGATCATAGTAATTACAACGTCCTTGACCATGGCATTCAATAACAGGTTGAGCGCGAAATTCTTCTAAACATGAGCCAGGAGAAACCAAATTTTGACCAAAACCTCCGGTATTATCAGTTGTGGTCTATTTGTTAACACATTTAAAGAAATTAGAACTTGTTTATCGCGTCATAAATTGAAAATACTTGCCATGTAATAACTGTAACCGGTCCACATTTCTTCCCAACCTCCAGGGCATTCCGGTATACTCATACTTTGACTATGCAAGGCAATAATGCGAGTAGTGGTCTCACAAACCACACAGCTTTGAAAGGAATACCATCAAATATTTATTTAATATATCCTAAAAAACAGAGACTTACCGGGAAATGTATTTCTGAATTTCATGAGGTTGTAACGGTGTCATAGCGACATTCATGGGTTCGGCTGTGCCAAGCCATAAGCTGTCATCATTGCTTTGGGCATAATTGCATACATTGTTAATGTCACACATCATGTAAGGCATCATACTGAAACGCATCAAACAAGAGCCAGCTCTGCCCAAGTCTTGGCCTACAGTTCGACTGTTGCCAATATTACCAGATAGCGAATAACCTTCCCATAATTTTTGTGTGTTTGCTGGACACTGAGGAACAAAAACAGATTGCGAGTGACGGGCAAAGATAAACCCACGGCTTTTAGGACGCGGTGGGGGTGGAGCAGGCTCACCGATATAACCCTTTGGACCAGAAATACCAGGCAACCCAGTCAAGCCAGGATGCCCCAGCATACCACTTTCACCTTTTGGACCGTCAGTACCAGTTAAACCCATGAGGCCTTGATCACCTTGGTATCCTTTTAAGCCGCGAGCACCTTGGAAACCTATTTCACCCTCAACTCCCATGTCACCCATAGCTCCTTTAAACCCATCTAAACCGTGCTCACCCCGATCACCTTTTCGAGCCATATTGAATGGGAATGTAACTCCGGGCTCACCATTGGGACCTTTAAGACCATCTAAACCGTCACCACCGTTCCAGCCGGGATCGCCCATAGGTCCTCGAGGGCCTCGAAGCCCAATTGGTCCCCTGCGACCTGGACTACCAGACATACCACGTTCTCCTTTGCGACCGTCAAAACCGGCGGCTCCCTGGGGACCAGTATCACCTTTTTCACCCCTTAAACCAGGTATCACCATACCGTCATCCCCACGCATTCCTCTGGGACCAGGCCCACCAATTTCACCCTTTAAACCAGCCATGCCGTGCAAACCGTTACGTCCCATGGGACCAGGATAGCCAATATCACCAGTAACACCTTTTATGCCCATGATGCTCATACCTATTTCACCGATTTCTCCATTTAAGCCGTATTCGCCCATATCACCAGGTGCACCTTTAGGCCCAACACGACCAGGACGACCCAAAAGACCGTCATATCCTTCGTCACCTTCATCACCGTGTTCAGCAAAGTCAGGCGTTAAGCCTGGTGCGCCAGGATAACCTTTATCACCAGTATCACCTTTAGCTCCAGAAAATCCGTCTACGCCAGAAATGCCAGCAAATCCAATCTCACCTTGTTCACCTTTTCGGCCGGGGAAACCTGTGGCGCCGTCGATACCTTGTTCGCCCATTGGACCCATTTCGCCTCTAAAACCGGCATCACCGTTTTGTCCTTTTTCGGCATAGGCAATCAGTAAAACACCAGGACGACCTGGGAAACCTTCATCACCTTGTTCACCCTGTGCACCAAATGGGCCGGGCGTACCGACTTCGCCATAATCACCAGGGGCTCCATCATAACCGGCAAAACCCATTTCTCCTCTTTCACCGCCTTCACCAGTTTCCCCCATACGACCGATGACACCAACACCTCCTTTAATACCATGAGCTCCTGGTCTGCCAGGATAACCGGGTGCCCCTTCATCGCCAACGTCGCCTACTTCGCCCATGGCTCCCATTACACCATAATCGCCACGCATGCCTGTAACACCGGGTAAACCATCAAGACCTGGAATACCTGGTGCACCAGTTTCACCTTTCCGGCCAGGTAAACCGTCATTGCCGAAAGCTTGATCACCGGCAAGACCTTTTTCACCAGCCAGCCCAGGCAGACCATCATAACCGCGAGGTCCTCTATATCCGATATCTCCAGGTTCGCCTTTAATACCGCTTCGGGACGCAAAACCTTTAGGGCCATGAGGACCCATAAATCCTTTCTCACCAAGTTGACCTTTTCGTCCAGTAGCACCATCAAACCCAGGTCTTCCAAAACCACCAATATCGCCACTTAAACCTGTTTTAAAATTTTAAGTGTAAGAGTTGCAAAAATAGAAAACTTTAACAGCAAAAAACTGTACCTTTAGGACCCATACTACCAATGGTTCCTCTTGGCCCCATATCACCGTGACGACCATCTTCACCGAGCTCACCACGTTCACCTTGTTCACCAGGAATGCCTACAAAACCTTGCATACCCAATAAACCTGGTGCGCCCGAAAAACCTTTGTCACCAACAGCACCGCGACGTCCGGTATAACCAATATTACCCTTGGAACCTTGAACACCTTCTGCACCTGGGAAACCAGTTTCACCCTTTTGACCTTTACGACCATGTGGTGCCACACGTCCATTACGACCAGGTTCTCCAGCCATACCAGGATGACCCATTAATATATCACCTCGTATACCCTTGTTGCCTGGCAAACCTTGAAGACCTAATGGTCCATCATCTCCCTTGGCACCTCTTACTCCCTTGGTGCCAGGTTTGCCAGACGGTCCTGGAAAGCCGTTAAAGCCAACATCACCGTAGATACCAGGGGTGCCTGTAATTCCATCGGGACCAATTTCACCAGCCAGAATATTTGGTCCTGGATCACCACGGTGACCCTTTGCGCCATTGATACCGTCATTGCCGGGAGCACCATTTCGTCCAGGTATACCTGCAGAACCATGAAGACCGATATCACCAATTATACCAGGCCAACCTTTGAAACCAGGAGGACCAACAATGGTATCACCAGGGAATCCAATGTCACCACGTTCACCTTCACTTCCTTTTGCACCTGATTCTCCCTTAGGACCCGGAGGCCCAGGTTCACCCGGATAGCCTTTGTCTCCCCGTTGACCTTTGTTGTCATAAATTTCTCCTGGCTTTGGAGTACCTTTTTCACCTTTAGGGCCAACGTCACCTGGTTCACCCATTTGCCCTCTTTACATATTAAAATTTATTAATAAATAAGTTTTGGCCTATTTTATGTGCTAGCTTATACTTACTTGTAACCATCATAACCAGGATCACCAATGAGATATATTTTTGGAGTTGTGGAATTACGTCCGGGTCTACCATCTTTACCATGCCTACCTGGAGCACCATCTCTTCCAGGATAACCAGCATCGCCGTAGTCGCCACGTAAACCGGTTTCTCCTTTAAACCCTTGCAGACCATCTAGGCCTCTTGCTCCACGGTCACCGGCTTCACCTTGCATTCCACGCTCTCCATCATCCCCAGCGTCTCCAGATTCTGCTAAGCGCTGGTTGCCTGTTCTTAAAACTTTGCCAGGTAAGCCAGGGAAACCAGGCTGACCAGCTTCACCAGGAATACCATCGGTACCGCGAATACCTTTGAAGCCTGTAAGACCAGGACGCCCTGGCAGGCCTTTAAAACCGCGTTCTCCTGTAATTCCGGAGAGACCTCTAGCTCCGTGAGCACCCGGATAACCAGCGTCACCACGAATACCAGGAATACCTTTGGGACCAGCAGGACAAATACCGCAGTCGTCACCACGAATACCTTTGTCACCAGGCAAGCCTCGATAACCAGGTACGCCGTCAACACCTGGTTGACCACGAGGACCGGGCATACCATCAGGTCCAGCTGGGCCAACTTTATCTACACCTAAACCTGGTAAACCTTTTTCACCGGGCAAACCTATATCACCTCTGTCACCTCGGTACCCGTCCAGACCAGGAATGCCAAGTTGACCAGCAAAACCTTTCATACCAAGAACATTTCTACCAGGATTACCGGGTTCACCCACACGACCAATAGGACCTGGTCTTCCAGGTGGGCCCATGGGACCAGGTGGCCCCATTAAACCGAAATCACCATCATCACCTTTAATATTTGCCCCTCGGCGACCAGGTAGACCATCTAAACCAGGATCTCCAGGTGGTCCAGTTTGTCCGCGCGTTCCACGACGTCCAGCACGACCAGGTATACCTGACAAACCTTGTAAGCCAGGCTCACCAATTTCACCTTGAGGACCAATTGGGCCGGGGAAAGAAATATCCAAATTGGGATCGTAAGTGCCCGGAGGACCGGGGGGACCTTGCACACCAGGAGTGCCGTTGTAACCATCATCACCAATCTCCCCGGGTAATCCGTCTTCGCCATCATGTCCATTGTAACCAGGAGCACCTTTTACACCCTTAGCACCAGGAAAGCCTGGTTCACCTGGTTTACCAGGCTTACCACGTTCTCCTGGGTCACCAGTATCACCACGAACGCCAGGCAGACCCTGACGACCAACTTCACCAGTTTCTCCTTGGGGACCTCTAATGCCTATTTCACCAGCAAAACCTTTGTCTCCTCTATCACCCTTGATCACAGGTGTTTGATTCCATTCACCTTCTTCGGCATCTCCAGGTTCACCTTTTTCACCCTGCTCACCTTGTTCCTGCAATTGCAAGTCGGCTGGCTCGGCCATTTCACCCTTGTAACCTTTCGCTCCGAATTCACCCTTAGCACCTTCCAAACCGGGATAACCTATGTCGCCCTTGTAACCCTTCATACCAGGAAAACCTTCTTGTCCATCATAACCATCTACACCACGATCACCACGGCTACCTTTTGTTCCCTTAGAGTTGATTCCACCTTCTCCAGCATCACCCGTGGGACCTGGAGGACCTGGCTTGCCGATTTCCCCACGACCACCATGTCGCCCCGGTAAACCAGGAATACCTTGCTGACCAGTTTTACCATCACAACCATCTATACCCCGAGGACCCTGGGAACCGTCTTCTCCTTGACGACCCTAGAGAATAACACATTTTAAAGATGCCATCATGAATTGTAGGAATACATGTATACTTACACGAGTTCCTCCAGATCCTGGTAGACCAGATAAACCAGAATCACCCTTCACAAAATAAATTAAACTGTACAATACGTTTGTTGATAGCCCATAACAAGTTTAAATACTTACACGATGACCTTTTTCACCGGGACCACCATATTCACCAGGATCACCCCATTCGCCAGGACGACCTGATGGACCCTCCGGCCCAAAGTCACCAGCTGGACCTTCATAACCTTGAAACCCTGGCAGACCGATTTCGCCAGGCCGTCCTTTCAAACCTTTACAATCACACACAATACCATTACATTTTTGATCGGGTTGCTGAAGGAGAAAAAAGTAAACAACTAATTTATTATTAAGTTCTTTTTTTACAAATAATATTAAAAAAGACAAAAATACAAGCACGTTGTATCAAGAGCTATAGATAAATTGTTGACGAGCATTTCAATTAAAATCAATAAAACACATTGCCACTGCGCCTCCCTCATTCGACTGCTTGCACAGTCTTTGCATTGACTTTGAGAGCTCTTTTTTCGTTTTGTTTTCTTAATGAAAATGTTTGTACGCAAACAAACAATTTTTTTTTTTTTTTGTAATCATCTAACGGAGCTGCCGAGAAAAAAGTAAGAGACAAAGAATGACATACTCAAAGAACAACATAACTATGCTGTGGTATTGCTCAAAGTGATCTAGCAGTACCACATATGTACATACATACTTATATGTGTATGTAATTTTCTTTTCCTGGAGACATTGAAAATTATATTGAATGTGATGTATGTATGTATATTTTTAAATTTGGTTTCAAAATTTACTTAATTTCTTGCAACAACTATAACACGTTTTAATTAACGATCTATTATTTTCGCCGTTGAGATTATCGTATATGCCGTTTTCGGAGAACAGATTTAAGTTATTTCTACGACATAAAATCAGCTTTAAATGGTGGTTTTGATAAAGCGTTTTTCTATAAGGGCGGACACTTCTTGAAATGTAGTAAAACCGGCTAAAATACATACATACATACATGCATATATGAGTTATTACAGAAATCCTTGTATTATTTACCTCGAAAGGCTCATGTAGTTGCTTTAGTACAATTGTACTAATTCTTTCTTTTCATTTCCTCTTAACTCAAAATAAGGTACAAAGAAATTCATGTGCACTGCATAATTATAATCATAAAATATTTATAACATTTTCTTATACTCCTAGATCCAAATGTTTGTCTTGACATTCTACATTTGTGTCATATTAGAAAATAGAAAAAATTTCTAAATAAATAAAAAAAAAATAATAAAAAATGTTAGATTTTTAAATACTCCTGAACAAAAGTATCACTTTACCAACTTCTACATCTCCGGTATCGTATCAACTGGAAGCAATTCACAATTCCCGAATGCCCGAAAAATTCTGGTTGTAAAAAATAATTTGCTGATTCCCGGTTTTGAGAAGCCCCTGGTTTTAGTGATTTTCTACTTTACCATTTTTAAAGAAGTTCTACAATGTGTATTAAATTTGCTTGCCGCAATGTGATAGTGGAAGGTACTGAAGAAAGACCGGTGTGGCCCAAAAGTTAGTTAGTTATTTTGATTCCAAACTACATACGTATGTATTTACTTAATAACTAGACCATCATTTGGCGCCATTTTAAATAATTTAACGCCAAACAAAAAAACAAATTTACATGAACAAATCTTTTTTTATTTTGCAAGCTGCGTAAAACAAAAAAAACCGTAAATAATATTTTATGATCACTTAAACAACAATCTAATACAATTCGTACTTTTTGTTATTGTTGTTTTTGTTCTCCATATATGTCTGAATGTAAGCAGTTCTGGGCTGCAGCTCTCATGTATTCATTCAATCGCACTCGTCGAATATCTGGCTGCAAACGGAAATAGTGCAATTAAAGCAGAAATTTTAGTAGATATGAGTTTTATATTACATATGTATGTATGTATGTATGTGCTTTTTGCATTCTGCTTCAATGGGAATATCTTAATATGTGCAAATGTATTCGTATGGATACATTTCGTGTTGGATTTTAATTCATTTCAGAGGACTTCAAAATGTTTTTTTTAATATTTGTGAAAAATAAATTTTGTTGCTCACGTTCAGCAGAAAGAAAAACAATTAGTGTGTGCCGATTTTCAACAATGTCTGTTTAATTAAATTCTTCTCTTATTCACACAACATAATCATGTCGTTTGTAACAAAGTGTTGTATAGTAAATAATAATTTATGCATAATTCCTTTTTTATGAACGTTGGGCATGTGCAGTATTGAAATTTGATGAGTTTCAATTTATTTAGAAGTCGTTTCTTTTTACAATCTAAAAACGTTTGGTTAGTAGGAACTTTAAAATTTGATTTGAAAACTCGATTAAAAAATATATTATGTAGTGCTTTATTCAAGGCGTATTTACGTCCACAACTATTTTCTCTACTGACTATTTTTGCTACTCGTTTTTTCGCCGATATTCAACTTCAATATAATAAAATTGTATTTAAACCAGTTTGACAACCGCATAGAACTTATATTGTTGTAATTTCACTCTAGCGTTGCGCGCTTGCATTCCAAATGTTATGAGATTTCAAAAATAAAAAAAAATTTCGATTTACTAATCGGACTCAAGGTTATTATACACGCCCTTTTGTCATGTTTGAGTATTAAATTTATTAACCAACTTTTTCGCAAAAATAAGCCCTGAAAAGGTATTTCAAAACATCACAAAATATTGCATAAATTACTTTTAGTTAAAGTTTAAAAAACATTCGAAAATAATTTGTTGAAGAAGGTAACAAAATGAGAATCACAAACAACGTCCCTACTATACAATTTAATCGAACCTTGACAGCGTTTATCTGAAATCAAACGTTTCAAGAACAACCCATTTACATATGTATGTACTCGTATATACATAAATTGTAAGAAATATTGTAGTTTTTAACGTTTTATAGGCTTAAAGCAATTGATCTCGTACTCGTATATCTGTCCCTACCTCTCTAGCTTTCTAGACTTGCTACTTTTTTAACATAAATAATCTTATAATTTAGCATATTGCATGGCTGCATTTATCGAACAACTATTTTGCAAAACTTAAAGCCAGAAAATAAAGGCCAACTGCTCGATTCTCCGTATCCACTACTTAACACGTTGCCGTCTCTGCCATAAAAATGCCATTTCAGTTTTTTATGAATATTGACTGTGTCTGTGAGGTTCTTTCTATGTTTTGCGAATTTTCTATAAAGTCAAAATTGCTTTATTGTTATTAAAAAATCGGAAAAGAAATAATTTTAAATTGGCAAAAATTCGAATTTTTAATTTTGTGTTAACTAAACAATTTTTACACTAAAGATCTGTTTAATATCTTCTTTATAAATTTACTTCTTTTTTGTTTTTTATTTATTTTAATAACGAATGCATAAATGTTTTATTTACAATTAATTGCACTTTGTTTTTACTATAAATTATGAAATTGTTTAAATTAAGGAAGAGTTTTGATTTTGTTCTGCTAAGAATTTGTGACAAGATTTTTATTGACATCCGGGCCCGTTAATTTTTATTATAAAATGTGTGTATGTCTGTATGTATATTGCATGATGAAAACCAATAAATAACAAACTATTATTACATTTAGTTAATTTTAATCGAAAATGTCGTTTATGACTAAATTTATGGCAGTAGAACCAAAACTGTCAATTTAATTAATGGAAATAATTCGTGTGCATGACTTTTGGCATAAACTGCTGTGAAAATTTCTATAAAATAATGCATGTTATTTTATGAATCGATAAAACTAAATTTACGTTGGTAATTCGTTTTCAAAATAATATATCTGAGACAAAATCGATAATTGCAATCATAAAACGTTGAAGGTTGTATCTAGTTAAATTTAACAAGATGGGAGCTCTAGCAAATTCTTACAAAGGATGTTCTCCGAAAAAAATCGATGTTTTATTATTGCTGTTTATTATCTGGTTCGGGTTGCCGTTGACGGCATTTTTTCTTGGTCACTGTTTACTTTCTATTCATATTTTTCATTTGGTTTGCGGTGGGATGATATGTTAGGAGTTTTAATAGACGCAGCATAACAACTTCTTCTTGAAAATATCTGCTTAAATTTTAAATTTAATTAAATATAATTAAATATAATTCACATGTTATAACCTGATTCCAAACAATATACTTTTTAATTTTAAATATTATTAAAATCATTGCAACGAAACGTTTGCATAAGATTATAAATGCTCGTACTATTGACTTGATGGCGAAAAATGTTTAAATTGATAAGGTGCCAACTGCATTTGTTGTTAACTTGTGAAAAAAATAGCACAACGACTTTTAAATCGAGCAAAAAAAAAAAAAAAAACAACTGAAAATATGAATGAATTCCTGATAAACCTTAAACAAAGGGTTAATATTGTGGTAATCTGAAGCAAATGCATTTGTGCTCATTGATTTGTCGCAGGGCTGTTGATATTATTAATACGTCACCTTCTTTTATTATATGAAAACTGTGTAATTTTTTAAAATTAAAACCTGATGATTTCCTGAAATTAATTTACATTACATACATGCTATACATGTCCATATGTACATACATACATACTACATACATGTAATGAAATTTGGAGAACTGAAAGATTTTCCTAAATATTTATTTGAAAAACACATGTTGGCAGCATGGGCATGTATGTATGTATATATGTATATATGTTTATATACATACATCCGTATTTATGTATTATGAGTACATACATGTATGTATGCATGTGTAGTTAAAAATATACAATATAAATACATAAATATGTATGTATGTATACATATATACTCATATGAATCATATTTTGTAGCTAAATAATTTTTTAATTTCAGAAATACTTCGAATGGAAATTGTATGAGAAAAGCACATAGAGAAAATATTGATTAGAAAATGGTTGCTAAAAGGAAATATTATTATTTTCAACTTTAAATTGTATTCAAAATACTGAAAAATTACTGCTGAAATTGTTTTATATTGGAAAGTTCCTTCTGGAGCTTTAAAACCAAATTGCAGGTATTATTTAATTTATCACTTACAAGGTTTTTGGAAACCTATGAAACAAATGGAACATTTCCAATTCGGGCCAAAAGCTTTTATGAAATTTTTTCTAACGTCTGTGTGAAAAAGAAATTGTTTTGAGTTCCGTATGCCCAGTAATTAAACCGTTTGCGGCTGTCTGAAAAAATTACACATTTACATTAGGAGACACTCACTTATGCTGCATAAGACATGAGAAATTTTGATTTCTTTTTCAACACTTTCAAATCAAATGAAATAACAGCGAAAAAAGGACCTGCTGTCATAAGCTGCGGGTGTATTTTTGAAAGGCGGTAGAAAATCAGTAAATTATAAAACAGTTTTAATGGGGTAACAAACTCAGGGCACATTAAATTGAACACGTGTATAAACTATATACACAGATGGACAAAAGTCACCGTCATTTGGTATCTAGAAGATTATAACAGCTCCCATACCCAGAAAATAATGGAATCGGAAAAAGTAGTATATTTAACAAAAACTATTATTTATATAAATTCTATTTCAGTTTAAAAATAACACTAATTCAAGCGTTATTTAAAAAAAAAATGGCATATAACGATTGCTGTGTGCATTTTAGGTGGACAAAAGTCACCGTCATTTAATAAAGTACTTCATCAATTAAAGGGCTAAAACTATTTTAGTATGGAGTATGTTTACCATTGTTTTTGATGACAGATTGCAAACGTTTCTGCATCGAATGAATCAATTTTTTGGTAATATCTGGGCTTATTTTCTGCCATTTTGGTAATGTGACGCTCCGGAATCCGCCGATCCAAATGGTCCCATAAATGCTATTGGATTCAGGTCGGGTTGACTATGGCGGAGTTTTCAGGGTAAGGGGAGTGTTGTACAAGACCCACAAGACCCATAAGCGAACTATTTCTGCGGTGTACTTGGGGTCATTGTCATGTTGAAAATAGTAGTCTGATTCAATGCCAAGCTTCTGAGCACTTTTCTGCAGATTTTCTTTAAGTATATTCAAATTAAGTACTTTGTCCATTATTTCATCTATAAAGACGAGCTCTCCAACACCAGCCGTCGACATGCATCCCCATACCATGACTCCAGCACCACCGTGTTTCACAGTTGACTGCATATCCTTCTCTGCTAATGCTCCGCCCGGCTTTCTCCACGTTAAAACACATCCGTCCGATTTATATATACAAAATTTACTTTCATCAGGGAAGATAACTTTTTCCCAGAAATCTATTCCTCTGCTTAAATGCTCTTTTGCGAAGGAAAGACGCTTCGTTTGGTTGACGTTGCTGATCTGTGGCTTTTTTCTGCATACTCTAACACTATAACCAGCGGAATTCAGCGCTCTGCGCACAGCACGTGGGTGAACAAATGTACCACTGCTTTCCTTTATCGCTGCAGCAATTTCTGACGGGATTTCGGGCTCTTTTTTTTAACTATTTTTATTATTTCGCGCTTTTCGCGTACAGATAGTGCCGTCTGTCGATCACTTCTCGGCAGATATTTGCACTCTGGTTCGTCTTTAAACCTTTTTATTATTGCAGTAATGGTGGTGGGTGGTCGATTAACTAATAAACATATCTCCCGAATGGTCTTGCGTTGGTTGTACTCATTTAAAATAATTTTTCTTTCTTCAATTGTGGTTTCTTTCCTTTTTTGATTCATTTTTAACGATCACGCGGCGTCGGTAAAATTTTTAATTAAGTACCGTTATAAAATGTGTACAGATCAGACTTAAAGCTATTATACTAAACGAACTCACTGATAAACAGAGCCAGAATGGCTTAAATTTTTGTTAAAATTACTTTAAAGGGCAGGCCGAGCTGAACTGACGGTGACTTTTGTCCACCAAAAATGCACACAGCAATCGTTATATGCCATTTTTTTTTTAAATAACGCTTGAATTAGCGTTATTTTTAAACTGAAATAGAATTTATATAAATAATAGTTTGTGTTAAATATACTACTTTTTCCTATTCCATTATTTTCTGGGCATGGGAGCTGTTATAATCTATTAGATACCAAATGACGGTGACTTTTGTCCAGCTGTGTACGTATATATGTATGCAAAATAGACAAATGTTGACTGTTTACGAGAGTGGTACTGACATTTTCGGTTCAAACAAGTTCAACCAGTTTCGTACTTTTGGCCTGAATTTTCTGCAGAACTAGAAAACTGAAAAAAATGAAGTGGATTTCCCAAAACTTTCAATACGTAGCATTTGTGTTTTGAGATTAGGGATTTTTTTCAACTCGGTGATCGTTTCAACCTGTCATGGTGTGTAAAAGTGCTAATCTAACGCAAAATTTGGCATGTTGACACCAGTTATAAAGCTTAACATCCTTATGCGTTCAATGTTCTTCGTTTGTTGTGTTATACCTTTCACCTGCGACGCGATAAATTTTTTTTAAAAAAATAACGCGTTTGTTGTCGCAAGGAAGACACAGACCTCGTACCTAGAGATTACATTGGTTGGAAAATAGTAATAAAATATTTATCACAGTATAGACTAAGAGATCTTTATGCAAAAAATATATGCAATTTTTGTTTTAGTTTTGTTATTAATGTCAATAGCAACTATTATAGTATAGTATTATCTACGGGAACGGTTGTATGTAATATGTACGGATATATATTTTACGTAAAATACAACTAACATTAAGACAAGCGAGACTCATGCATCCACTATAAATCTAAATTAGAAAATTACTATTATTCTGCTGCATGCATAAAAAACAATATAAGATGCATGAAAAGCATGCTACAGTTGGCAACATAAATATAAGATAGACTTTATCGTTCAGTTAAACAGATGCTGTTGTTAAGGAACGAGATACAGTTTGGGTTTCTCATAAAAGTATAATACGTATTTGGTAAGAAAACAAAGGTACAAGGAAAACCTTAAAAATAATGTCTCTGAACTGTGCCCTTATATTCGGTCGTTCTTAGTTCCGATATACATCCCTTCCATTTAGGTGTGGAAGAGTTGTAGCAAAATTATGCGATAATTGATCAAATTTAATAGTCTGTTGCAGGAATGGTAATATGAAATTTTCTTCTCAAATCGGTTTTGTATATTCTGTTCATAAATATGAATAGTTTTTAGATATTTTTCGTAGCACATCTCTGCTTTTTTAACGAAACGATTGCATAAAAAGCGCTATACGGGAATCACACGACCTAAACACCTCCGTTTCAACATGAGTTGTTGTCAAGTTTCCATTCGTCGTAATTTAGCAGATCGCAGAGCAGGTTAAATTATTTTTGTTGGGTAGAGAGAGTTGCGTTTAATATTAAAGTAGCGTATTAAACAGCTGTTTTGGTTTTTTTTTTTGCATAAATAGAAACTATTAATAGTAATGAAAAGCTTTATATATATTTAGATCTTGCTCCGTTATGAAAGTGGGCGTGTGTGACATCATGCCTCGGATAGATCATATTTTACAAGTGTTGACATCTAAACGCACACATAAACATTCAACTGCAAATTTAGCATTGCAACTGCATATAAACCCAGATACATATTGACGGACTTTTAAGCATCTTTTCTTTTTTTATTTCTTACTTTTTGTAGATATCTTTTTTAATGAAGGCAAAACATTTTGACCTTAAACTATTAAAGACAATGATATCAAATGTCATCAAACAAAAACATTAGAAATATAAATTTAGTTTTTTTTTCTTTTTTGTGAATTTATTTATTATTTTGTTAGGATGCATAACAAAAGTATAATGTAACTTCCATAAATAAATATCACATGCACAAAGAGCACAAAAAGAAAAGTATACAAATATTTTCGAAAGGAAAGAGACGGTGAAATGAAGATAAATATGCTAAAGAAAAGTGTTTTAATGTGCTGGTATGGATCATGTGTAAATGCACTAAAAATTATAACACTGACATACATTTTGTAGGCCATTTTTTTAATGGTACATATAACAGTCTTGTGTTTGATGCTTTTTTGCAGGCGTAAAAAATATTTGAATTATTTTTATATATATATTTGTCATATTATTCATGTTTGTGTACTATACGAAGAAACAAAAATTTTTCAAAGATCCTGTCCAGCACACAAAAATAATGTACATAGTAGTCATACACTCGTATAAACGACTAAAATTATGAAATTTGATATACGAGGTCTTTTTAAAGAATAAGGTAGTTTTAATTAAAAAAAAGTTTATTCATTAATTTCTATTCTGTTCCCTTGAAAGTAGTAACTCTTGGCCTTGGCTCTTCCGTTGCCACGATTGGCCTTTCTTTTCGATTTTACTCGTCTAACCATATACTTATGGCTCGTCACCAGTTATGACCGTTTTAAGCAAATTTGGATCGCCTGAGCGATGCTCATGTGACGGTATTTTTGGTCAAAATTCTATTCAATTGTAAATGTGAACATATGTGCAATACGAGTGTACCAACATCTGTAAAATAACGATAGTTGAATACACGTAACTCGCGAAGTTTTAAAGCTCACGTTATTTATTTTAAACGATTTCTTATGTATGTATTTTGAAATGTATTTAATTAAATAATTAATAAAACAGTTTATAACGCTTGACTAATCGTTTTATGACACACAAATTTTTTTCACATTTCCCTTATACCAATGCAAAAAGTTTAAACCTAAAACTTTGAAGAAATGAGAAGAATTGAAATACAAAGTATTTTAATCTAGTTTGACACACAACAACATCGCTTTCTTTTTTAATAAAAATGATGCAACGAACAGCGCGTAAATTTGGCAATAAAAGTAAAAATATGACAAGTAAAAGTTCGTCAAGACGCTGCAATCAGACAACGAAAGTCGATTCTCTACACTGTCCGCTAATGGTACAAAAATAGAAATGTTTATAGAATTTGTGTATATGCTTTTGTGTGAAACAAGACTTGCAAAAACCTTATAAAATATAAAACTTTTTAATTCCAAGTGTGTAAGGCGCTTAATTATAACAACACACTGGTAGCACTGCTGGATCTGCATTCTCAGCTTACAGTTGTTATAGGTTTGTACATTTCATTCAATCACACTGAAATGTCTGACCATCTCTTCTTCATTATAAAAGTATCCCTTTCAAAATACATACAGACGGCACATTTTTTAAAACAGTTTTTTGCTGCATTAACAAAATAACTGCATACACATACATATGTGGGTATGTATGTAGGTATAACGGTCTGGTGTGCAAATTGCCTAAAATAATACATACATATATAAAAGAAAACATTGTGGCTTTTAAATTATTTTTACTTGAGGTAGTCGCAAATTTTATTATGTTTAACCGTATTACGGTGTTTTTTATTTTTTTTTGTTGAAAACCAAATTGACTACATTGTTTTTTTGAGCTCACAAAATCAGTATGAAAAAATATTGAATTATCTGGAGTGTCAAGTTCAAGGAAATTTGGTAAAGCTGGAATATGTACATAAATATAAAAAATATATTTCAATGTTTTTTTTATTCGAAATGTGTTAAGCTAAGCTTAATTTAAAAATTTCCCATACAAAAAAAATATTTTTTGTAGTATTTTTAAAACTGTAATATAATAAATAGCAATTAAAGATTAGAACATACATAAATATGGACTAGTTGTAATCATTTTAATTCCGATGATGGATGGCTTTTAGAGTTATTCGATCCAAGGGGTTGTAGTGGATGGAGAAGCTTGCGAACCGTAGCGAGAAGCCAGTAAGTTGGACTGACAGGTACTTAAATGATTTCTTTGCAAAAAAATTTAATAAAAATTTTATTTTAATAACTTTTTTTTCTAATTCACAATTAAAGAGTTCAGTGGTTAGTATTTCTATTTCAAATCCATTCATTGAACTGGTATCTTTTCCACGCATTTTAAAGATGTTGTCCTTTCTGCGTGTTTTTATTATCATATATATGTAAGTGTTGCAAAAACGCAAGGGTGGGTCAAAGCGATTCGATTATGCTGTGTGCAGATCTAAAGATTTGGTTTTTGTAATCAAATTTGATGAGCTGCAAACTTAAGGGTTAAATGATAATTTCATTGTATTACAGTTTTTTTTTCGTTTTAAATCGTAATCAAGTATTTCCTGCTCAAATCTTAAACTATGCAAAAATACATGTATTAAATATGCACCAAAGTCGGCATAAGATATGGCTACAAAAAGCATAAATTTCTAACAGATAACCTCTTTGTCACCCCAAAAGAAAAATGAAATTAAATGTGAAACAACCAAGCACATTTTGCAAGCAGATTTATTTGTTCTTCATAGACATACAAGTTCAAGTATCAAACACATCGACAAAATTACCGCCACAATTAGAGAAATACAAAGAGCTTCTTCACATTTTTATATTAAAAGAAAAACAATTTGACACAAAATTTATTAAGAGGAATAAGAATATTCAACGACTTCAGATTCAGATTTAGAAAAATTATTGGTTCTAAAAACCTTATTTGTCATTGAGATGTGAAAAAAATAAAATACGATTATTTAACAATATACAAACATCCGGGAGTTTAATATCTTATCAGTTGAAATATTTTGTAGTAAATTAAACTACTACGGGCTTAATTTGTATTCAAAACTTTTATTTTTTTATTTCAAGTACGTTCTAAGAATTACATCATGCGAAAAGACAATTATTAAAAAAGTGTTCTGCTATTTAGTTTAAAAACTGACTTGTGATTAATTTATGTGCGTGTATTTAAACGGTCTCACTGATAACCTACATTTTTCAAGAATTTCTTTAATTTATTCAAAACGTATTTTAACAAAAAACATTTTAACACTGCCTTAGAAACAACTTAGGTTTTAGAGAATTACATAAATTTTTGCTCAGCTATTCACGTTTGCCGAATACTTTAAAAAAGATAGACAGGACACAATTTTGAAACAAGAAACCGAGATTGTGGAAACACACGAAACATACGATTGCCAATGTTAGGAAAATAAAAAGTAATGAATTCCAATACCTAAGTTGTGTATACGAGTATTTAGAGTGCGGCAAAGGATATTTTAATGCTAGACCGTACTATTTCGTAACGTATTGGACGAGAATTATAGTGCCGCTACATACAAACAACATGACAGCATCACTTTCATTCGCTATAAGCAATCTGTATCAGAGATTAATGCCATGCGACGAAACATGAACAACGATATTCTCACAATCTCCGAATGGGGTCGTATAATCAGGATCGATTTGAATGCATCTTCATCTGTATTTATGAGTGGTATAGGTATTGAGGAATCGGAGTATCTGGATTTTCTTGATATGAAAATAAAAATATTTTACATGTCGCAAAAGAAGCATTCAAGTGCCCAAGACATACATACTTCACTCCATCCGATCTGCTTAATGTTTATAACACTTATATTCGGCTGAAAATGCAATACAACTCTCAAAGGTTAGGGTTACACGATCATGCGCAGGAGAGAGCGAAACAGTTTATCGGTGACTGTAGGGTAGCCAACTCTTTTGATCGACTGGAGCGTTATTATAAATGATTACTGCAGGTGGGCGCTGAGCACTCCACAAACCGGTTTATTTACATCGGTAAACCAGTGTTGGCCAATATAAACCATCTTAATGAGCACTGCAAAACCAACAAATTAAATCCTTACACACACACACACACACACACAATATTTTAAATAAATGCAAACTATACAGTAGTATAGTTTTTTCAACTTAATTGTTAATAAAGTGAAAACTAACAACAATTTATAAATAAAGTAAAAAATTAATGTAAACACATCATTATTATGAAATAAATTAATGCAATTGCTGGTGGGTTGTAAAAAACATGAATAAGATCCATAAATTTTCTAAAAAAAAAAATTTGTACGTATGTACTGCACAGAAATTCTTAGATATGCATCATATGCATAAAAAAATAACAGGCATTTGATTTAATTTTAATTTGTATGATACCAACAGTAACAACAGCATCTGTTTTATAAAAAAAAAAATTAAAAAAAAAAACCTGGAGCAAAAATAATCATTAAAATGATGTCATGCTGCAAGATCGGTTCTCAGTCGTCTGTCACATTTTTTGTTTTTCTTTTTTTGTTCTTAGAGATTTTGAAAAAACATAATTTTTGGTTTGTTGCCACCACCAGAAAACAAAACGGCCACAAAATCGTTTGTTTGTGTTGCGCTTTTATTGTATTATTAAACTTTTTGTCTGCAACAGGAGAAAAACATGTGTGATCCAATTTTCGACTTTTAATTATTTGTTTTATTCGAGATACGAGTGAGTGCATATGTATGTATGTGTGCATGTATTTTGTTTGCAAATTCTTTTTGAAGCACACAGACATTTCTTAGAAACTGAACATCATGTTGATTTTTGCACAAAACTAGAACTAAAAGTTATGTGCAAGTAAAATTTTTTGCAACAATTAATCATGATTGATAATTTGAGGGGTGATGATGTCTACAGTGCAGTAATGCAAGTGGCTCATTTAAGCGCTTTTTGTTAAGCGGTTAGGCTCCTAGTATGTTCTTCAAATCAAATTGAAAATAACATAAGAATACATGTATGTATGTATGTATGTATTTTTTAATTCCATTAAAATGCTTTTTAAATTTTTTTTCGTTTTTTTTCTAAGCAAGTAGGAAAGTACTTTTGAATGTACGAGTATCATTAATTTTATATCTAAATTTTCTTTCGTTTTTTTTATTTAACGGCTTTGACTTGAGTACTTAAAGAACTCCAGATGAGGAACGGCATAAAGAAAAGATAATATTGTGCTTTACAAGCAATTACAAATTGATTTTCAACAAGGCGAAGGAAAAACTTAAAATGCGGAAATTACTCCATGCACCAATGGTAACATACGTACATACATATGTATCTATATAAGAATAAACGAGAAACAGTGAGATAGATGGTGATTATGATGAAGTACAAAGAACATACATAAATGCAAATATGAAGTATACGCGTTTAAAAAAAAGAACAAAATAAATAAATAAACTTTATGAAATGTGGGTGGTATTCGATAGAAAAATAAGCTCTGAATGCATGAGAAATATTTCTTACAATTCGCATGGTTCGTAATTCTTGCCAAGGGAGGTAAAACTGAAAAGAGCGAAACTTATGGACAGTTTTAACCCATGTGGGTGTGTGACGCCAAACTGTCCTTTTTCCATGCGTTCAAAAAAATGTGTGTCAATGCACGTTTTCAAATGTTTTCGTGCCAACATAAGCGCCTGTTAGATTACGGAGTCCGAAAGGATAGTTTCTGTCAGTGTCGAATACCAGATAGTACTCGTATAAGAACGCCAACTGATTGTTATTGCTATAACTGAACTAAAGAACGCCTAGTTTGTGTTTGTGGCCGCTGTTCGTGTTTTACCCTACAATTTTATCTGCTTTAGGCGGCTGTGTTAATATTGTGTTTTCAGTTGTAGTGCGCACGAGCAGAGAAATTAGAATTTTTCGAATTGTCGCGCAGTCAGTTTTATTTTCTTACCGGTAAGAATAACATTGTTTCGGCGTTTTATTGTACATTTTTCTATATTTGGCTTTTCAAATAATATTTAATTTATTTAATTTATGAGAAGATGTGCTGCTGATATTAAGTCTTCGGATCAAAGTGTGACACACATCTTTTACATATCCACATGAATGTGTATGTCAGTTTCTGAATATTAAAAGAAAAAGCTAAAGCAAAAAACTGATATCATGCAGACGCATAAACAAAATGAACCTCTAATATAAACAAACATCAAATTAAACCGCAAATAAAAAATATAAAAGATATTTTTAGTAAAAGAACAGAAGTAATTTAAATGAAATAAGGCAGAACTTTCCGAACCACCGCAGCAAAAGCTATCAGTCCATAAGCATATGTATACAGTAAGTCAATCTCATACTTTGAAAAAGAATTATGGGCCAACAGAGTAGAAACTTAAAGGAATGCATTCAAAAAAGGATTACATTTCTCCTTTAATTTTAAAAATAAATTATCTTTGCAAATGCTACTGCAGGACAGACTCTTTAAAGAATGGCCTCTGCGAAAATCAAATCACACGGAATCATGATTTTGCTCCATTTGTTTTTATTTTAATTTAACGATTGCAAATTCCAATTAACTTTATTTAATGATTTTAAGAGATTTCTGTTGACAATTAATATTTAATACAAAAAGCTGTATAAAAATATTGCAACAAGTGATATTAATGCTAAAACCCATATATATATATATATATATATATGCATATAGCAAACGTCAGATATGACATAAACAGTTATAACATGTTTTCAACTATCTTACACTCAGATTTATATAACTATAAAATTATATAACAATTTTTAACAAGACATAGATATAAAGCATAGTTTTTTTTAAAAAAGAAACAATTAGTTGGTTGGTGGTATCATAATTGGACAAAAAACAACTGCATTTGAGAAGTGAAATACACAGGCTTAACTCTAAATACATCGTTTTTACAAAAGCAATGATCGTAGTTGGGTGGTAGCCACGAAACAGCCAGGTGATAACTACTAAGAGAAAATGGTGGCAAAGTAACTAATTTTTACTGTTGCCTAAATAGTTGACAAAACTGACTACTTTGCGACCCTTGTCCTCAGGTTCCCTTCAAAGAAACAATACCTGGTGCTTTCCGTTCCCTTTTACTTTTTGTAATTTTTCTTTCTTCCATAAATTTAGTGCTTAACATCTTCGTTTCCACAAATTTCCACTAGGGCAAAAGGCATATTTTTTGCATTAGTTACGCTATAGTACGAATTTAAAATAATTTACTATTCCGTAATATAAAGGGCGGTATTTTTGGGCAGAATATGGTGATATGAATTTTTCAGACAAATCTGTTGGGTCTCGTGTTCTAAATCTTAGACCTGTAATATGTTTGCAGTAACGCAAACGACAGAAGAATCAAATATATTTATTAGATAAATTATGCAAATATAAGAACACAGAAGGCAAAACTTTTAGCCAGGTGCACTGAAATCCTAGTACAGAATATGGACGGGGCAAGTCAGCAAAAATTAATGCATAGCAGAACACTATACTTCAGTAAGAAGAATTCGAACTATTGGACATCCACTGTGGTTTATTTCTTCGAGCAATAATATCATTCATCATTTAAAACAGTTGCTGTTCAATAACGATTTAATACCTTGATACTACACATATCGATCAAATGATCAGAAACACATATTTCTTCCTAAATATGCAACAATTTTATGTATGTATTAGAAGTACTTATTTATGTATGTATGTATGTACGAGTATGTGCATGCAAATGCATGTATGTATGTGTGTTTGTGTTCCCATACATATGTATGTACATACGAACGTATCTATGTAAGCAAATATCCATAATATGCACTACGAGTAACATGAAAATAAACATACACAAACTTATAAGGAAACAAAGTCTTTCAACAATGAATCGACTTTTAATTGAAGACGAAGAAATTTGCCGTTTGTGCCACACCAGGCTGCCGCAAACAAAAAAATTTAATAATGGAAGCATTTCCATCAATGAATGAAAATATAAGAAAAGAAATGGAATGATAAGAAATAATAAGAACAGTTTTAGCAGCAGCCACAAAAAGAAAATATTCTTGAGAATGTAATTTGTAAGATTAAGATAAAGTACACAAGTCATTATTGTTTCATGTCGGTTTATAAAGAAAATGCACATACGCGTATATGTATGTAAATATATACATATGTATGTATGTATTTATATACTCATATGTGCATATGGATACACAATTCCAAATGCATGTGCAACACTTGTTGCTAAAAATGTACTCTTATGACCGACCGGCTATAAAATTTAGTTGCGTTGTTTATTATTGTCGCATAAAAGAAGAGTTTAATTGTGGTTTAATTTAAAACAGATGCTGCAAGAGAAAGTGTAAGAGAAATAAATTCTCTTAAATACTATAAAAGTGCATTTGATGTTGTGGTTTCCTTTACGAAATGTGTTAAAAAACTTGTAAAATGTATCCCTTTCAAAAAGCACGTTTTAAAAACATTACCTTTTAAAAAAATTGCCGTTAAAAAAGTACCTTTTACACATGTACCTAAATTACCTTCTTGAAAAAACGCCTTTTTAAAATACTACAATACGTTTGGCAAAAAGCCCAGTTATCTTTTAAAACAAGGTACCGTTGAAAGAATTACGTTTAAAAACAACGCTTAAAAATGATTAAGAAACGAACTGTTAAAAACGTTTGTGAAAAGGAAAACACTTTCGAAAAAGTATTGGTTGTCCTTATTGAATTAACTACACAGACATCGACTCATTTCTTTTAAGACTTTACGATAATTTGAATTTGTTATTAAATTTCTTAAACTTTTCTGCAAACGTATTTTTTATTCGAACACTCTATGATTTTTCTTTTTCTATTTCAACTACTTTTATTTGCCATAGTCACTGCTTTTCTTTTCTTGTGGTTTTGTTTTCTACCATCTAATACCAAGTACCAGTAAACTTTAAGCGCGTTATTCACTGTTGCTCTTGGGTAAATATTTTTTCAAAACTACAATTCACATTATTAACCGGCCTTTAGGAGACCACAATATCACACAACATACACTTCAGTTTAAAAGGATTAAATTACTGCTTGTTTTTACAATAGAATCGAAAGAAATAGTAGCAAATGAAATCAAAAATAAATGAGCCACTTTTAAGCGAAAAAAATATGTAAGTACTCGTATAAGACCACGTTAAGGTCTAAGAAAACGGAGAGTCAAATGAGGTTTGAGCCAAACAAGATAATGGAGGATCCAAGCACACTAAAATGTTTGAAGATGTGGTCACTTGCAGAGGACAGCGAAATTTTTGTCGCATGACGTCAACTTAATTGCCTTAAATGAGAGTTAAAATTGTTATGTGATTAATTGTTTGTGTTTTACATGGTAAAAGAACGTCGTTGGATCAGACAAATGGTTATTGAAATTTTTTAAACTCTATAACAAAAAGCTTGACTGGAAATAATATTGTATTATTTTTTTAAACGAACGTGTTGGTCTGAATGATGGTCCGGACAGCTAAAAGGTGTTTTGAGATAAATATGTGTAATTTTGGTTTAAAAGGATTTTTGAAAGGTAATTCTTAAAAAGGTACTTTTTTAAAGGGTTTTTTTTAAACGATCCTATTTTTAAAAAAAATCCTTTTTTAAAAATTCGTTTTTTTTAAAAATCCTTTTTTTAAAAGGAACATTTTTAAATGGCACTTCTTTGAGAATGTACTTTTTTAGAAAGATACTTTTACAAAGCACATTTTTAATAAGGTAATTTTTAAGAAGATGTTTTTTTAAAAATGCATTTCTGTAAAAAAGCAGTTTCTTAAAAATTTAAAAATTACTTTTTAAAAAATTATTATTTTTAAATATATTTTTTTTTTTGAAATTTGAGAGCTTTTGTTGAAAAGTAGTTTTTTACCGTGAAGTTTTCAAAATTTACTTTTTAAAGCTTTCCCCTTTTTTTATTTCTCTTTTTGCCACGTATTTTGAAAAAAAAGGAAAAATGAGAACTTCAAATCTACTTATTTTTCAGACGGTACTTTTTTCAATGATACTTATTTAAACTTACATTTTTAAAACGCAGGTAGAACCTTTTTTAAAATGGCATATTTTGTATATTGTACTTTTCAAAAGGTAATTTTAATGAGATACTCTTTCTACTGTTCTTGAGAACACTTTTAGGAGTTACTTTGCGCAACAGAACATTTCTTAAGTTTTTTATAAGTAGTTATTTCTTAGCCCAGGTTTTATGAGGGCATTTTTTTTTAATGTAAGATAGTTCTTAAAACCTGGAGTATTGTTTTAATTGCAAGGTACATGTTTGCTAATGAAGGATGAATGAATTTTCAATGCTCAAGAGCTTTTTTTCACTAAGAAAAATGTATTTGCAATTGATTTCTTTCACATAGAATTAACAGCACATAATTTTCATGCAAATAAAACTCAGATAATTTTACTAAATGATTTCATTCGTAAAGGAAATTGTGGATTGCAAAAAAAACATATTGCATTTAGCTCTTTGTTTAATGAATTTAATAATTGATATAGATTTCACATTTTTAAACATGGCGTTTATTTTTTAATTTATCAAACGGAAACATGTGCCAATTGTAACGGCAAAATTGAAGGCTAATCATTTGTTTAAACAAACATGGCCTTCCCACAGCGTTACAAAAACTGGTTGGCAAACGAAGGCCTAATCTCTTGCGGTTATCAGAAAAAGTTCTCAGTTAAATTCAAAAAATACCTTTGGCAACCGGAAATGAAAAAAAATAATCATATTTCAAAAACAGAAAATTTTTTGGAACAAATCAAATCTAAAAATACATACACATAAACATTTTTAATTAAAAATTTAGTCGTCAAGGTTATCGTAAAAAACTGACCTCAAACATTAACAAGACGTTGGTTGATAAGATTAGAATTTTTGCCAATTAAATAAAAAAAAATTAATAGTCACTAAGTCTTTTTCATGTTCTTTTCTAACGAGAAAAGTTGTCATCTATTTATTGCTAGTTTTATCTCTTGAGGAGAAAATGTCAGCTGCGACTCCGACTTCCAAATGATTTTGGTCTTTCCTTCAAGTTTTTATGCTTTCTAAGTACTCCGGAAATATAATATGTACATTCAACATGGATATATTACATTCAGTTTGATTCCGACTTGCTTTACATTTACAAAACCATGTAAAATGTCAGTGCATTCACTCATTCATTTATTTTGCTTTCTTGTGCTGGTGCTTGTATTTTTGTTTGTTTTTGTTTTTGAGTTCCAACGTAAGTTCGTATTTTTTAATCAGACTGTGTTATTTTAATTCATTTTTTGTTTTTTTTTGCCTTGTATTTAATTCTGTTAAACTTATGCTGATTAAAAGACTTAAACTGACCCAATTTTTGAATTCTATTTTGTTTTTTTATATTAATTTATAATAATATTATGTTTGTGTTTTTCCTTTTATCAACTTTTGTTTCAAAACTTTATTCTGTTTTTTGAAATATATCTTAAAAAATTGAAGCAAAAACATTTTGGTTATAAAGAATCGTTTTTAAATATTGAGTCATAAAAGTTGTACTTATTTTTGGTAAGAGAAGTTTCCTAGGAGAACTAATAGATCATAAGAGAGAGAGAGAGTTTAAAAAATTATAGTTAAAGCAAGTCGAGCGAAAAATGCGCCTTCGATTTTTCAGTGGTGCTCTCAAAATTCTCTCTTAAATTGCACTTTCTCTTCTCTGGAAATATGTTTAACAAAACGTATTGTCTTATTTTTAAATAACATTTTCGGAAAGTTTTTAAAATTGATTTTTTTGAACAATGATATTTTTAAAAACGCGTTTAAAATACGTTTGGAAGATCTTTTTAAAACACGTATTTAAATTAAGGATGATTTGTAAATACTTGCTTTAAAAATCTTAAAGAAAGTACAGCACAAACTTGAAAATATGAATATATGTTTGTCAAAAATAACTTGAAGAAAGCTTCCGCTTTTAAATGAAAATGTTTATATTTGGTGACTTTTTTAATGTTATTTATCATTTCAACGAAATACCTTATGAAAAGAGTCCTTTAAAGCAGAGGCTATATTTTTTGGAAAATTATAAAAAATTACCTGTAAGAAAAAAACTTCTAAAGAAAAGGCACTTTAAATACAAATTAGCAAACTTAAAATATTAAAAAAATAATTTAAAAAAAAGTTACACTTCAAAAAGCGACCTTTAAGAAAGTACCTTCTAAAGAAAGTTGTTGTCTTTAAAGAACCTTTGAAAAGAACAACTTCCGAAAAAATTACTTAACTAACATCTTTTAAAAAAAATATGAATACTGTAAAAAATTCTATAGAACAATACCTTTTAAAAGAAGCACTCTTGAAAAAAGTAACTATTCAAATACCTTATAAAAAAATACCCATCAAAATAAGTACCTTTGAAAAAATTACCTTTAAAAATAGAAGAAACTACTTTTTTAAAAATATGTATTTCAAAAAAGGGTGGCTAAAAAAGGTATTCGTGGTGGTTGAAAAACGTACTTGTTATAATTAATAATATATTTTTTCCAATTGTACGTATTTTCACATAGTATGTAATGAAAAAATTCTTTTTATAAAAAATACATTTGAAAAAATACTGTTGAAAGGGTTCTACAAACAAAAGATTTCTCAAAAATATGAAAAAAAGAAAGCCTTTTTTAAAAAAGTGTTTTGAAAGAGCAAAAAAAAAAATACTTTCAAACAATAAAGTCAAAAAAATACCTCTTATAGATCTGCTTAAAAATATATGTATTTCATTAAAACAAATTTGTCAAAATTTGGCTTTCACAAAACATTTTTGAAAAAGTATCGCTTAACAATTTGTGCTTCTGAAAAAAATAAAAAATTTTAAACATAAATATCATTTACATTTGATTTGAAAATTTGCTTTAAAAAATGTTCCTTCAGAATTCCTAAGGTAAAAGTAATTTCAGAGAAACTATTTTTTATCCTGGCTTTTGATTTGTTTGCAAGACACCAGCTAAAAATGTACTTTTTGACTCACGGATGAGGAAAATACAGGTGAACATAAAAAATACAGAAAATTATGTTTGCGTTTCGCGGAACTTGTAAACAGATTTGCTGCACTGCACGTTTTTTTTTTTTTGTCTTATGTCATAATATTTTTGATGAAAAAAGGTCCAGCAACAACTTTGACATATTCAACGTAAACTGTTTACGAAAATAATAAAAATGCTCGCATATTCTTCAAAGCTGTTTTATTTTGGTGAAAAACACCAGATTTTGTTGTTGTCATTTATTTCAAATATTTTCCATAAAGTATCAACAAAAACAAACAAAAGTGTCGTTGGGCCAGCAAATACTTTTACTGACTGACTTTTTCGAAACTCTACAACAAAGAGCTTGACTGGAAAGATCTTTGAGATATTTCTCTTTCGTTCCTACAAGCCAGTGCACACGTACGAATATTTATAGTGTATAAAACCTTTACCTGCGTTTAACTCTTTATTTGCTTATTTAATAGTAGGTACCAAGAATAATAAAGTCTATCAGTCGCTTAAGATGGACTTATTTTTTCATTGCACACAAAACTATTTTTCTTTTGTACTTTTCTATAGCAGCCTGCCAGTTGTCAAGAAAACTGAGTCCTGCTGTCCATATTTTTCGCGCTACTTAATTAAAATTTCCAAAAAATTAACTTAACTTTCTACATACGCAGTGCAAACATATACATACATGTGTATGTATGTATGTATGTATGTATATACATATTTTTTTGTATACTGGAAAAACACACTGTTGGCATTTTCTGCACTTTTGTCCTTTAATTCTCTTTTGTCGAATTCACTTACCTTTGCGTCAATTATATTTGCAAATAACGCCAACGCAAAAACAGTCACAGCTACGTTAATAGGTATTCGATTTTGTCCCTTGGGAGCACTCCAACCCAAGAGACCCGTCAGGCCTCTGGGTAGCGACAACATATTTAACTAAACTGACGTGTATCAGACACGAGCGACGAAAAATTTTAATTGGTTTTTCCTTTTTCAACAACAAGTACACAACAACACACACAACTTCAACTTTTCTTTGATATTTCGAAGATTTTATGTTTATTATATATACACCACATACATATGTATAATTTTTTTGTTATTTTAGCAAAGTTCGTATTCCTTTTCTAATGGAAAGACATCAGATTTTTTTGTTGGCAGGAAAAGCGTGCTTCCCAACGTTAAGCACTAAAATTTAGCAAAAAAAAAAAAGAAGAGAAAAATTAAAAATTCAAAAAAAAACCGTTAATTGAAAACTTATACTTTAAACGTATAAAATATTTTGGAAAACTGAAAGAAATATTCTAAAATATAAAACTAACACAACTCGACGTTAAGCACTCGTAACATACACTGATTAAAGACTGATTTATTTTAAGCAGAAGACTAGTACAATACGATCGTCGTGCACTCTCCCTACATGGAGATCGACAAAAGTTCGAAGTGTTACTAAACATGGGGCCAGCAAAAGATTTTTCATGCCGCTCAGATTTTCTAAACCAAACGCTGTGGCACCAACACAACAGCACGCTTTGCAGCCGATTTAAAAAACGAGTGCACACACACTCGCACCACTACCACTGGCTCAAATGCACTCACACTACTACGCTCACGAAGCGAAGCGAAGTGGTTTTGTTGTGTGAGAGTGTTAGTAGGTTTGTGTGCGTGTGTGTGTGTGTAAAGTTGGTTCATGTTTTCCGTTTGAAATTTCTTGCAAAAAGTGAAAGAATTTGATGAAATATGTCTATGAGGATCAAGACTTAATAAAATTTTACAAAATAAGAATTTGGAGAAGCAAATTGAAAAAGCAAAGAAGACATGCTGACTTTTGAAGAAAAGGCACACATTTCAGGCATCGATGTTTGTGTTTGTGGTTTATCTTAGATTATTAGAGCAAGTCCAAAATTTAAGTAGAACTTTGCCTTGATCTGCGGAAATTGTTTGCTTTGAAAATTTCTGTAAACGGCTGTATTGCACGCACCCAGAAACAAAGAAAACTTCAATTATTGAAGAAAAGAAACCAAAGCATCGCTGATCAATAACGAAAGCAGTGGCTAAAGTTTCTAGGCCACAATAAAACATCATCAAGAAGAACTGAGTTGATGATATATATTTTATGAGCAGGAAAAAAGCCTACTTACTTTAGGCTTCAAACGTCTGTTCCAAACTTAAAACCAGCTAAAGTTTTAAATAAATAAATTCCTTTCGAAAGATAAACATTTTGTTAATTTTGTTAACACAAATCTTTTTGCATTATACTTAACGTGCCACCCATTTGCAGTTGGCTAAACGGAAAACCAGATTTAATTTTTACTATGACTGTGACAGATGTTAAAACTTAAGTTGTTTTTAACAGATATATATATATATATATATATATATACAACTTTGATTATGGCGCAGAGCTTTGAACTACTGGAACCCAAAACACACATGACTCTAAAACCACATGCAACTTTTATAAAAAAATCAATCGAAAACATCAATTTAAAAATACTTTTATTTCCTGTCTCGTAGGTACAGATTTCTGTTATATTTTATATTTTGCTTCAGACTTTATCAATATTTATGTAGTCTTAGTGCAAGTTAATAATGTTTTCTTATTAAAAGTTATGAAAAATATTATTATTAGGTTTCGAAGATTAGTTGAAGGTTTTCTTGTTTTATTAAACAAAAATAATATATATATATATATATACATATATAAAGTTATAATACTGATAAGGCGGATATAGTTGCGTATTTCCGTTTAATTAATTTATTTAAAAATATATTTATATTGTATTAAAAAAATTCATTGAAAACTAAGACTGCTCAACTCGTTGAACTCAATTAAAAATCTGTCATTTAGGTCAATTTCGAAATAAATTTAAATAATTTTTTTGTTAAAAATTCTGTGTGCGTGTGTGTGTAAGAATTAGATGTTTGGCAGAGTTTGTTGAAATGGTATTCCGTATAATGTTAAAAGAAAAAGGCCATAATAGAAGTTAATTTGGGCACTGGTGTTCCCAGACAAAAGATTAGGACAAAAAAATTACTAAGCTAAAAATTCGAGGCTTTATATTGTATGACATTCGTAGTTCCTGTTAAGTGGTAAAAAGGAAATGATAATTTTGTTAAAGTTTTTGGCAATTTGAAACACCAAATGGTACTTTTTCTGATCAATTTGTTCATAACTACAATAGAGCAATATTGCCTTTAAAACACAAATATGCTCCGAAAATTTGAATCCAGAGCTGAGCCAGAAACCCTAATGGGATTCTTTCGTACTTTAAGAAACTGTAGACACATTTTATGTGCTATACTGTAAAATACTATAAAATCTTGTTGGTTTTAGCGTTAGTTTTTGGAATTTTACGGCAAGTTTCTTTAAATTATTATGGGTTTTTAATTAAAGTACAATTTTTGTTATCAATATCAACCAAGATCTGTCTGAACAATCCTGCTGCTGAACAAACCTCTTAAGAGCGAAAAATTTCCACGCTAAGCAATTTTAAAAGATTTGTTAAGTATTTTATAAAATATGTAGATTTAACACAGTTTGTAATTTAAAGAAAAAAATGTCTTTGTTGAAAAATTTGTATTCCATATACTCGTAAAATTTTTAATATTTTAAGAAATTTCATAAAGGAAATTGTAGTTTTCTAAATTAAAAAAATTTCCGACATAGTTAACATTTATTCGAATATGGGTTTTCCCCTTTCATAAATTAAGAAATACATTTCTTTATTTTCTTTTAGCGAAACTATTGCAGTGATTAATATTTCTAATATTTCGTTTGCGCTATTATAAAGTTCTTAAGATTTTCATTAGACTTTGTGTGAAATTGAGATTTGTTGAGAGCCTCAAAAAATGTAACAGCAGGTGGATGAAACCACGCACAGCGGCAGCGAACATGCCGCCCATAGAAAACCTTCATCAATGGAAGTAACTGCCACATGAAAAAGAACAATACCAACACACCATACTCCATATTCCAAATTTTCGGGCCTGTGTATGACGGAGAACCATACCCTCAACGAATGATGTACGATATCGGCTGTGGACTAGTCGACTTGTTAAAATGTAGCCCTAATTAAATGAAAAATCTTGCCGTTTGCAAAAAATTTCTAAAAGTACTGAAGTCTCCGAGAATGTCGTATTTTTGTAACAATTCGATTTCACATTAGCACCTATTATTTGAATTTCTGACAAGTCGTTAAGATAAGGTATTGCAGTCTGATCTGCTCTTAAGTACGGCGGGAAAAGTAACTTTTATGCCTTTGGTTGGCGAAATCAAGTAACTGCAAATGCATTGGATCGCAAATTAATGGGTAAGTTAGTTTGAAAATAGAGGGTTTCAGGGAACTGTAGCCCATAACTTTGGCACAGGTACAAACATAAAATTGACAAAACATTAACGCGACTGGATAAGCGGCTTGAACGTGTCTTAATATAATAATACAAACACACCGACCAAGAAACAAATAATAATTTTTCTATATTAGATACGCATATAATATAACTTGTTCATATTAGTACACAGGCATACTTGTAAGTATGTATGTATGGGTGTATGTAAGTGTTCTATGATAACGATACCAAAATAATTACGAGCGCCCACGATTGTATGCATTTCACAAGTTTCAATTTGCAATAATTTAATTTAACAGTTAATGGCACAAAAATCAAAGACGGAAATTTTTCGAAATCAGTTTGATGATCAAAAAGAACAACAAACAGAGGGTTCGGGTGGTTTTACGTACTTCAAATCGGTTCTGGTACGAAAAAAAATCCTTAGGACATTATAGCGAAAACATTGAATTAAATCTAATATTTTTATGCCTTAAATATTTTCATCATATTATCAGTCTTAAGCGAAAATTAAAAAAATTAAAAATACAGTACTTTTCATTAGGTACTTTTTAGAACACAATCTTCTAATGAAAAGTACCTGTGTATGATCGATATACATATGTATGTGTAAAGCATAACAATATTAAGTATACGTTCAAAGAAAGTAATATTTTTGTAAAAAGAAGAAACTGAAAACATACAGACATACATACATACATGCGCAGACATGCATATTTATATCGTTGCCCAAATGGAGAAAGTCTCTAACTCATGGTTTTTCAAGTGTTTTTGCAAATTTCATATAAATTAAAGCGTTTTGTTTTGAAATATGCATAAAACACGCAGTTAGGCCCTTTCTTTATTAAGTTAACGATATGTGTGTACATAATTAGATTGGCTAGAGAACTAAATACATATTTTGTTCTAGACAAATAGCATTGCAATAAATTTATTAGTGAAGCGCTCTTTTCTAAACAAAAAGATAAAACAAAAATCAGAACGGCCTGAAAACTGCCCACCTTTTACTTCTTAAGAATAACGTGGATCTGTTGCAAGATCCCTGCAGCTCGGTGACATTTAGATCACCGAAAATAGCCCACTATTATCATGCCCCTTTTTGTGTCCTTAGATTGAAATTACAATTAAAAGGTTTCAGCCAAAATAGGCACTTCCACAAATGGCCAATATCAGGCTCCTCTCCTGGACGAAACTTCTGTCCGAATATGGAGATATGACTGAATCAACAAACGCTTTTTTTGTAACAGAAATTTTTCAAAATTTTGCAATAATCAGCTTTTTGTAGCTTTTAGGAAGATAATTAAATAATTAACAAAACAGTAAAGAGAGCAAGACCAACCAACACTTAAAAGACAGGCACTACTACAAAAAAGAAAGTGTAAAATTTTACCACAAGCAGGGTGACATTTCAAAGTCTGAAAAAACAGAAAATTCTAATTAAAAAAAATAAAGTCAAAAAAGTTATCAAACATCAACAGTATTTAAGTACGAAAAAGTGATGAATTATGGATTTAAGCACGTAGAACTGGCAACAACTTACCAAAGACTACACACTTTTTGAGCGATTAATTTATAAACAACAAGCTGTAACTGTGTTAGTGCGTGTGCACGAAACCATGAATATGTATGCAGTCGTACATGGACAGCCAGAAAACTTTAACACACCTAAAGAAATTTCGTTGAACGAATTCATACAAGTTGTTGGAAGAGGCTGTGTGAGTATCGGTGTGCTAATGAGTGCATTCGTTTACTGTAAACATGCATAAAGGAGCTGGAAAGTGTGCGAGTGTGAGCGTACAATCGTTTCAAATCGTTTTTCTGCTTTTTGCTTTTCGTGTTTGTGTGGCTTTCGGGCTCATTGTTTTTAACATCGTTGCCCGCACACACACGATCGTCGATCATTTTTCATTAGCCTGAGATGCTTTACTGTATTGACTTGAATTTATACTATAATTAGTCGTGTTGTGCCTTCGCAAGTAAGTAGTAGCTTTACTTCTGCTCGTTCAACTGTCAAGAAATAAAAAAAAAAAACAAGAAATGGACAAAAACTTTTTTTGCTTGTTTAAGTCGAAGCTATTCTAAGCAAATCAGTTCGCTTTAGTCGATCCATAAAGTCGGATCGCTACGCTTAATACACTTGAATTGGTTTATTAACGGAAACACAAGAAGCCATCATTCTTCCCTCTATAGTTCTTATTTTTTTTTGCAAAAAATTCGGGGGTAGATGGGGTTTCTATTGAAAGAAAATAAATATCTAAGAAGATCTAAAAGTAACGAACATAAGAAATCCGACATACGAAAAGTTGAAAACTATTACCACTTGAAAAGAGAACTCTCAATAAAAGAAAATTAATGAATTTAGTTTACAATTATAAAGCTGAAGAAAAGTGATTTAAAAGTGGATGACTCTAATTTATAAAAATATTTGTTTTTCCTGCTACAAATAGGAGGTTGTCTAGAAAATAACATTTTAATTTTCAATCCGTGTGGGTTCGGTAGAAAAGAACAAAACTATTCATATACAAAGCTGGGGTATCATGGAGCCCCTTTGGAAGCGGTAAGTTATTTTTTCTTTAATTCAAAGTAATACCATTTATGTATATAAAAATGTGAAGTTAAAAAAGATCCTTTAAATTAAAGAAAAGGGAATCTGTTAAAAAAAAAAAATTAAAAAGAATGGTACGGGGAGTAAAATAAAAACTGTAAGGCTTCTGGAAAGAAAATAAAAAAATTGTAATTTTTTTTTTTTTAATTTATAGCAATTTTATGTATTTTTAAAATGTTGTTGGTGATTTTCTTTTTGAGAACTGAAAAAATAACAATAGTTCAAAGTGAAAAAAAGAATGATTGGAAGTTGTACAAAACAGAAATACTTGGAGTTAACTTATTAATTTTCTGTCTCTTCTGGAATTATGAACGAAGTTTTGCAAAAAGTAAAATGATGAACAAACAACATAACCTCCAATTCCAACATACATATGTATGTGCATAATTACCTATCTTTTCATAACTAGAAACCATATATTAATATATTAGATTTAAAAAGGCCAACAATAGTTCAAGTCCGATAAAATTAGAACACTTTTCCTTTGAAAACTTGCATGCAGTTGTTGAAATATATATGTATGTATGTATGTACACATATACATACATATATGCAGATACATATAAAAAGTATATAAAAAAATATGCAATTAAATATGTATTTGAAATTGTAAAACTTGCTTACAAATTAACATTCAGAGCTGATAAGTTTTGGCTTTATCTTAAAAAAAAAACGCGGCTTGAAAGTATTAAAATGAATTTAATTTTATTTTTAAATAGTTTAAATATACTTAAAAATATCCCTACAAATGAAAATGCTTATAAAGAATTGCCACCTTTAATTCAATTTCCTGCTGATGTTTTTACATGAAAATAATATTTGATGTTTTGCCTATTTTTTGGGTAATTAAACATATATTCAACTTATTGGACTCTCTCTACCGTTCTCTTAAAATCTTTTGCGCTCTTATATTTTTGCTTAACTTAAGAGTTTTCTTAATTGGCCATAAAAAAGAGATCGCTTTAATTTTGCCCGATTAAGAGAACATTCATTTTAAATTTAGTATAGCAATTTTAGAATTTGGTCTGCAAAATCAAGCATTCCAAGTTCACATCTAGCATTTTTAGGATTTCTAATTCGAAGTTTACAACATGATTTTTTTAAATTCCTATAAATAAAGATGCAAATCCCACATGATTGGCGTGATTTTACGAACGGATCTGATTCGTTTTTGATCGTGATGATCGTGATGTCAAACTATGACTCGTGTGTTTTGTCTCATCTTTTCGCACTTAGATTTTTAATTTCTGGATTAAGTTGATTTTTTTTTTTTAATTTTTCATACACTCACGAATATGTTTTTCTTAAAATTTTATCAAGAAGAATGGGCTTGGCATAAAGCGGAAATTTATCTAAAAACAAACGTCGGTATTGAAATATAAATATTTGACTACAATATTAGCAGCAAAATTTGCAATTCTAAGAAGTTTCGTTTTGTAAATTTCTTCTTTCGTCCCGTTCCTGTCTACAGTTTAATTATCATATCTTTACGTTTTTGCAAAGTTGAGGTTATGTTCTTTTGTAGTATGCAATACAACAAAAAGAGTTAGGACCTTTCTATATTAATGTAAGGATATGTACATTCGTCTTTAGATGCCACCTTATAGAAGCAGGTACAACTGGAAGTGACACTTGTTGTCACAAAAATCCACACCAGCTGGCCAGATCAAATATACTCTTTCGAAAAATATCGCCATTTATACTATGAAGTAGTAAACAATTTTTATTTATGCTAAAATAGTTGGAGCTTTAGTGGGCTGCCAGCAGTTTTGTTTAAACAAAGTCAGCATTGAATAATGAGATTATTATGTCTGAAACTTTGCCACACAAAAAAACCAGTTTAATTAAGAAATTTGTAATATCAATTAAATGTTTAAATTTAAGCAAATAAAGATTTAAATAGCGTATGATTTTTGTCGCGGCCTAAGGAATACTTATAGGTTGAACGAAACAATTACTTTAATGTAAAAATGGCAAAAAAATTGTAAACAACAAACGTTTCTGGCATATCGGAAGTGCTTCGAGGATTAGACAAAACGCTGCCAGAGGTACATTATGTCTAAGCGAATCTACTTTCAAGGGGACAAAATATAAACTAATGAACAAATAACTAGTTTTGAGAAAAATTAAAATTTACCTTATCTTATTTTAACAGATATCGTAAATAGTAGTAAAGACTCGTACACTGTTTCAATATTTATTGTGTTGGAACAACAGTCTACCACCTCAGCAGATCAGAAAGTAGAAGAATAGAAAGTAATATGATTCTCCATGTCGATTTTGCGAACAAACAAAACAATATCAGCTTTAGAAACGAAAACACATTATTTTCCTCCTCTAACTGAACTTTTTACAGCAAACTTTTAACAAGTCTAAATCATCTTGAATTACATCAATTATAATTTTTTTCAATTTCAGGCTACTTTTTGCCGCTGTGCTAGTTGGAGCGTTGGCCGAAATTCATGCTGTGAGTACAATTGTATATGCCATTCCTTAAACGGTGTATTTAAAGTTCTCTTAATGAAGAAAATATGAAAATGTCAATTAGTTTATCAGATATTCCAAGCCAAACTTAACGAAGTAAAACTAAGGACTTTAAATCCTTTATACATACATATATAGTTCTTATAGCAATTTCTATAGAGCATTTTGGAAATTCATGAAATACAAATAGTGTTGTCAAATCGGTAAAATTGCCCACGTAGTACTCAATAGTATGAATAATTGCAAAAACAATATTTCTAGGTCATTATTCATTTTGAGTCATACTACGGTTCTGTATTATCTATAGCTTTTTTTTGTGTTAAGCTCTCCCATCAATGACAAACCAAATCGTCAAATAAAATAATTTTATTTTAACGTTTAAAGCAATTTTGGAAAACTGCGGATACTGGAGCTATTTACAACTCCGCAAAACATTATAGACCAGAAGCTGAAGTGCCCAGAAGTCCCATTGATGACAGTTATGCTATAATTGATAGTGCCACAACCACACGTACTGGTCAAGTGCCTTCGAATTGTACTGGCAGTACTCCTGGCTGTATTCCAAAGTGTTTCGCCGAAAAAGGTAACCGAGGTCTCCAAGGTGCCATTGGTTATCCAGGTCCTAAAGGAATGCCTGGCTATCCAGGTCCTGAAGGTCCACCGGGCGATAAAGGTCAGAAAGGAGATCCTGGCCCAGAAGGGCCACGTGGCTTAAAAGGTGAACGTGGTACAGCTGGTATACCCGGCATGGCTGGGGTTCCTGGTATTCAGGGTATAGCAGGTAACGCTGGTGCTCCAGGTATTCCTGGTAAAGATGGATGTGATGGTGAAAAAGGTTTGCCTGGTGTTACTGGTCTTAGTGGTATGACTGGTCCACGCGGTTATCCTGGTCAACCTGGTTCCAAGGGTGAAAAGGGTGAACCAGCTAAAGAAAATGGTGATTATGCTAAGGGTGAAAAGGGTGAACCTGGCTTTGCTGGCCGTTCTGGTAATCCTGGTCCCGAAGGTCCAATTGGTCCTAAAGGTGATCGTGGTGACACTGGTCCATATGGTCAACCTGGTCAACGCGGTGATCGTGGTCAGAAGGGAGACAAGGGAGCACCATGTTTTGCTCGTCCCCAACCAGGCAAGAAAGGTGAAAAAGGTCAAAAAGGTGAAGCTGCAGGCAAACACAAATTTACTGGCAAAGAAACTATAAGTGGCGAAAAAGGTGAACGTGGTGAAAGAGGTGACATTGGTCCTATTGGTAAAAAAGGTGAAGTAGGTTTACCTGGCGAGCCCGGTCGGGATGGAATGAAAGGAGAAAAGGGTTTGCCTGGTGGCTCCGGTGATAGAGTAAGAAAATTTTTATTTTTCACAATTACTTGTATCTGATAGTAAGATATAACGAATTTAGGGTCGTCAAGGTAGCTACGGTCCACCTGGCCCTCCTGGACAAAAGGGTGATAGAGGAGATACTGGTTTAAACGGCTTGCCTGGTAAACATGGTCAAAAGGGTGAACCTGGCCGTCCCGGTCAGGCTGGTGAACGTGGTCTTGTTGGTCCTCCTGGTCCTCCAGGTGGTGGTCGTGGCTCTCCTGGTGCACCAGGCCCCAAAGGTCCTCGCGGTTACACAGGTCCTCCCGGTCCTAAAGGTTTGGATGGGTTTGATGGTCCACCTGGTCCTCAAGGTCTACCTGGTGCAAAAGGAGGCCCTGGTGTCCCCGGTCATAATGGTGTTGAAGGTCCTCCTGGTGAAAAAGGTGAAAAGGGTAATCCAGGTCGTGAAGGTTCTATGGGTCCTCAAGGCCCTACTGGCCATACTGGTCCTCCAGGCCCTGAAGGCCAAAAGGGTGAACCAGGTATGCCTGGTTATGGAGAAAGAGGCTTAAAAGGTGATGATGGAATTCCCGGGTAAGAAAATTATGTTTTTGTTCATAAATATTTTGTTGGTAATTTTTTTAATGTCTTAGAACTTCGGGCTTAAAAGGACAAAAGGGTGAGCGTGGTTTCCCTGGAAGTGCTGGTGCTCCGGGTGATTCAAAACTGGGTCGTCCTGGTACACCTGGCCGTATAGGTGTCCCTGGTCAAAAAGGTGACGCTGGTCGTCCTGGTACTCCTGGCCAAAAGGGTGATTTTGGTCCTAAGGGTGATGCTGGTGGTAAATGCTCAAGCTGTCCTTATGGCCAAAAAGGAGACAAAGGTGAACATGGTGTAGACGGCGCACCTGGGCAACCAGGTCTCAGAGGACCCCCCGGTGAAAGAGGATATCCTGGAGAACGTGGAGCTGATGGCATTGCTGGTCCGCCTGGTTCTCCTGGTGATAAGGGTAAAGATGGTTTACCTGGTGCTCCCGGTCCATACGGTGCTCCTGGCAAAGATGCTCTAATCGATTTAAATCAAATAGTACCCGACAAGGGAGACAAAGGTGAACGTGGTTATCCCGGACCAGTTGGTCTTAAAGGTGAACGTGGCGAAAGGGGTGAAGGAGGCAGAAATGGTGAAAAAGGAGAAATGGGTAACAAGGGCGATAAAGGATTTATGGGTCCTCCCGGATCTGACGGTACACCTGGAACTCCTGGTAGAGATGGTCTTGATGGTATTCCCGGACAAAGTGTTAAGGGCGATACAGGACGGTCTGGTTTTGATGGCGCTAAGGGCGATAAAGGTTTTTCCGGTCCCCAAGGTGGAAAAGGTGAACCGGGCTCCTGTGACGTTGATATGCTCCAAGTTCCTGCTAAAGGCAACAAAGGTGACCGCGGTCTACAAGGTAATCCTGGCCCATCAGGAGTTCAAGGAATAAAGGGTGATGCTGGCCGACCAGGTGAAAAAGGTGAACGTGGTCCTCAAGGGCCAATTGGTCCAACTGGTGCACGAGGTTTGACTGGCCCTCGAGGTGAAAAAGGTAATCAAGGTCCTATCGGCGCCCCAGGCAATGCGGGAAAAGATGGTATGAATGGTCCGCCTGGCAGAACGGGTGCTCCAGGTCAAAAAGGTGACATGGGTATTGCTGGTATTGGTCCACGTGGGCCTCAAGGTCGTCCTGGTTTACCTGGGGAAAAGGGTGAACGCGGTCCTACTGGTCCTTATGGTCCACCTGGTAAAGATGGTCCTCCTGGTTATCCTGGTGATAAAGGTGATTCTGGTTATCCAGGATCTCCTGGACTACCAGGACTTGATGGCTTAAAAGGTGATATGGGTCCAATTGGTCCACATGGTCCTCAAGGTCCGCCTGGTATACCGGGTGTTGATGGCGTGCAAGGTCGTGATGGTGCCAAGGGCGAGCCTGGTAATCCCGGTTTGGTTGGAATGCCCGGTTTGAAAGGAGAAAGAGGTGCTCCTGGAAATGATGGTCCTAAGGGATTCCCTGGCGTTACTGGTCAACCAGGTAAACGTGGTCCACCAGGTCCCGCTGGTATTCCTGGTAAGTTTAAAGTGATATTTTATTTAAAACAGGTGAAAAAGAGGAGAAAATAATTATGTTGTATTACAGGCGCAAAGGGGGACAGAGGTGAACGTGGTTTAACTGGACGTGATGGCTTAACTGGGCCAAGAGGTCCTCCTGGTCCCCCCGGTTTGATGGGTGTGAAAGGTGATATGGGTCCTGTTGGTCCTCCCGGAGCTGATGGTATTCCTGGGATTGATGGTGAAAAAGGTGACCGTGGTTTTCATGGCGAAGTTGGTCCTCGTGGTGAACCTGGTGATGCTGCCGAAAAAGGTCAAAAGGGTGAATATGGTGCACCGGGACTACGGGGTGAAGATGGTATTCCTGGGGCTCCTGGCCCTCAGGGTGAAAAGGGTGTAGCTGGCATAGCTTTACATGGACGTCCAGGCCTACCAGGTGAAAAGGGGGATCGTGGTCGAGATGGTATTAATGGACGTGATGGCGTTCCCGGCATTAAGGGCGAGCAAGGCCCAGCTGGTCTAATGGGATCCAAGGGTGCAAAAGGTGAAATGGGTCTTCAAGGTGTTCCAGGAGCTCCTGGTATGGATGGCAAACCGGGTGAAGTAGGTGCTCCTGGTCCAGTTGGTTACATGGGTGCCAAGGGTGATAAAGGCGAACGTGGCTACCCTGGCATAAACGGAGCTAAAGGAGAAAGAGGCGAGCATGGCATGCCTGGTTTTGCAGGTGCTCCAGGTCCAAAAGGCGAACGTGGTTTAACTGGTCCTCCTGGTTTAGATGCTAAACCGTTCACTATCAAGGGTGACAAGGGTGAAATGGGCGAAGCTGGCTTAATTGGTTTGCCCGGTCCTATGGGTCTTAAAGGCAATCAAGGTGTGCAAGGCTTCAATGGTCCTAAAGGAGATCACGGTTTGACTGGTCCTCCCGGGGCTCCAGGCCTCAATGGTCATCCGGGAATGAAGGGTGATATGGGTCCGCGTGGTGATGTCGGGGCTCCCGGTGTGACAATTAAGGGTGAAAAAGGTTTACCTGGCCGAACTGGCAAAAACGGACGTGAAGGTGAGTTTTTAAAATTATTCGAAAACACATCGTTCTCATTATTTTCGTTATTTCAAGGTGCGCTGGGTCCTGCTGGTCTTAAGGGTGATAAAGGCTTACCTGGTCTACCTGGTACCCCAGGTACAGTAGGTCCTCCTGGTATTCCTGGACCTCAAGGGCCTAAAGGTGACCGCGGACCAATGGGTCAACCTGGTAGAGATGGTCACGATGGCATGGCTGGTGTTCAAGGCATTAAAGGAGATATGGGTTATCCCGGAGCTAAAGGTGAAATGGGTCCGCCAGGCTTTCAGGGACAAAAGGGCGAAAAGGGTGAATTAGGCTTCACAGGGGCTCCAGGTTTGCCTGGTCGTCTAGGTCTTAAAGGCGATATTGGAATGAGCGGCCTTGATGGCTTACCAGGCCCAGTTGGAGCTCCTGGCGAGAAAGGTTACCCCGGTCCAGCTGGTATAAACGGTCGTGATGGAAAACCTGGTACTAAGGGTGATAAGGGTGAACCTGGTATGGTTCCGCCACCTGGACCTAAAGGCGAACCTGGTTATCCAGGTAGAGATGGCCAAAAGGGTGATAGGGGAGCTCCTGGGCTTCGTGGCTTAATAGGGTTACAAGGTGAACGTGGTGAAAAAGGTGAGAGAGGTTTGGTTGGTTTGACTGGTCCGACTGGTCGTCCTGGACCTAAAGGTGATACAGGTCTACCTGGTCCCATGGGTCGTGACGGTGTTCCGGGGGCTCTTGGCCCTAAGGGAGATGCTGGTGCACCTTGCACAGCTGCCCAGGACTATCTTACGGGAATTTTACTTGTCAAACACAGTCAATCAGAAGAAGTTCCACGTTGCGAACCTGGCCACATTGAACTGTGGACGGGTTATTCCCTCATGTACATCGATGGAAATGATTATGCACACAACCAAGATTTGGGTTCTCCTGGTTCTTGTGTACGTCGCTTCTCTACACTGCCTGTGCTCTCTTGTGGAGCCAATAATATTTGTAATTATGCTTCTCGAAACGACAAATCATTTTGGTTGACCACCTCTGCCCCATTACCGATGATGCCTGTTCCTGCTCAAGATGTCAGCAATTACATATCACGTTGTACAGTTTGTGAGGCCCCATCAAATGTCATTTCCATTCATAGTCAATCTTTAGACATTCCAAGCTGTCCAAATGGTTGGGAAGGTCTATGGATTGGTTACAGTTTCATGATGGTAAATATTATAATATATAGCCGAGTGCCCTAAATTTAAGTACACATTTCTTTTATTTTTTTCAAGCACACTGCCGCGGGCAACGGAGGGGGCGGTCAAGACATGTCATCACCTGGTTCCTGTTTACAAGATTTCCGTACCACTCCATTTATTGAGTGCAACGGTGGCAAAGGTCACTGCCACTTCTACGAGACAATGACTAGTTTCTGGATGGTAACTATGGAAGAATATCAACAGTTCCAAAGACCAGCCATGGAAACTCTTAAGGCTGGCAACCTTCTACAGAAGGTTTCAAGGTGTCAAGTTTGTATTAAGAACTCATCGTAGAACCCAGCAACTAACCGAATTAGTCTTATAACCCACCCCGCGTCTTTCTCTTCCTAATTTAAACACTATGTCTTCCTTTGCGTATATTCCCAGTGTTTCAAAGTCCCAGTTGATGTAATTTTTGTATAAATCAAACTTGTACGATAGACACAACAGTTACAAATTTTTGTTTTTTTTTTTTTAATGCAAAAGTAATTTTATAATAAAATAAAAGAAGAGATAATAAATAGATTGAGAAAAGAAGAAATATTTGTTAATAATAAACATACATCTATATAACTTTAATAATAATTAATATTCATTTAAATTTTAAGTAAACGAATACCAAAAACTATAAAAAAATTGCTAAATTTAAAAAGCATTTTTTAATGAAACCAAAACATGTGAAATAACTTTTAAAACGAAAAAGAACGACATTCTCTCATCTGCCATTTTAACGAATTTATGAAATTCTTTTTTTTAATAAATGTTATATTTAGTGTTTAAACTTAAGTAACAAATGAAGTGAAATAAAAATAAATAAAAGAATAAATAATGGTATATGTGTTGCAGTCACGTCACAAATTTGGAATTATATAATCAAGGAGTTAAGATCATTGTCACTAAGGAAGATAAACAGTGAAGTCTTGATGGACTACTGTAAATTTTATTTCAACACCAAAGACATCCCTACACAGTTGATTACAAATACACGAGTGAGAGTGCCTTAACTGAAGGTAAATAAATATTAGTCATAAAATTGTACTGGAAACGCGATACTTCAAAATATAATGAAAACGACAGAAATGATTCTCGTTTACATTTCAATATTGTGGACATACATATCTTGTAAATAGAACTGTTATTGTGACCATCTGCTCTTAACAAAGAGGTTCTTAGAAAACAAGACTAATGTTTTCCAGCCAATGCAAGTAAATGCAAAATAGTAATATATATTATTTTGTCATTGGCGTAGCAGTGTTTATTTTTTATACGGTTTGCGTTTTGCAATATGTATGTATATTCAATCAGCTTTGATTTCAGACAATTTAGGGTTAATGAAACACCAAATTCAAGTATTTTATTAATTAATGTTTTTATTACATGTACAGATGAAATTTATTTTTGGAACACAAATCATGCTTTACATATTTTACAAAAAAAATTGGGATAGATTCTATTACATTTTTAATTACAATATATCACGAGGAACAACATTAGAATGTTTGATAAGCCAAAACTTAACACAAAAGGAAAGAACTAAAAACTAACAAACATTTCACTTACATATTGTTTAACTTGAAAAAAAGAAAACACCTATTCAAAGCCTGTATGAAATTATTAAAATTGGTTTCAGTTTTGACTTAATAGTTGAAAGTTGACTTTTTGGCATTATTTTACAAATTCGGGATTTTCTTGAATCTTATCACCAAATTGCAATTGATTATCAATAATTTGGAACAACTCGTGCGGTGCTGGTATACGTCCAGTCTGCAGTTTTGACCAAACAGGAACATCATTTAAAGTAATTTCAAAAGCTCCCGATGAAACCAACTGGAAAAATAGATAAATAAATTTTTGTTTTTGCGTGAATTGAGACACAAAAGAAGAAAAAGTAAACAGCCATATTAAGGGTTTCAAATTTGATCTCACCTGACCCTCTAACATGTTGCCTAGGAAAAAGATCATCATACAGGCGTATAGTTTGTTTTCCAGTAAATGACGCCACCAGTTAGGAGTATCTTGACCAATTGCTCCAAATATATTAAATGATGACACTATCACAACAATGAGTACAATTTTTAACAAAAAAATTAATTTCGAGAAATACACGTTCATTCCGGGTGGATCATAATTTCCACCCGTCACAATAATTTGTGGATACTTCTCAGCCATTATATTAACATAATCTTCGAAAGCCTTGCGATAGCCACAGGAGTAACTTAATTAGTTGAAAAGAATTTATAATTAAATTTTCATCTTTAATGCTGTTTATTGTGTACTTTACCAATATAAGAATGTCATTGTGGGTCCGCCTACATTATGCCCAAATTTTGTTGTCGGAATTTCTTTTTCTGCCTCCACATTTATACTGCCAATTAAAACAAATGCTATATATATGAAAAATGCTATCGATATGTTACGTCCACAAAAAAAACCCATCTTTTTTTTAAATTACTATATAATATTAAATTTTCGCTAAGACTTCAGTACTCTGGCAATTAAAAGATATTTTCCATTAGAAATGTTGACAACTAAATTTGTAAATGTCATTACAAATAAGTCAGTGCTGCTATAAACAGAGATGCAATTAATGGTATTTAAACCATTTGTCTAGTAGAAAAAAAGGTTAGTGTACCGAAAGTAAATTCTCCTCTCTTTCCAATTTGTTAGTGGCGCTCACAAATCGTTTTTTCTAACTGGTTTGCCTAAGCAACACATCTTACGAAAGATTGAAACTTCCATCTTGGAGAATTCTTGGACTTTTCATGACAATAAATGTTCCTACACTTTGAACACACACGCTCCCCTCCTCACCTTTTTTTGTAACAAATTACAAAAATAAGATGTACCTTCTTTTGTTGTTCAAATTAAATGTTTAATATGTTTTATTGTTTTGCGTTTCATATCTTTTCTCTGTTATTACAAAACTTAAAAAAAGGGAAAATATATAATTTTGTTAAATGCAAAAAATTATTTGAAAACAATTGTGTCCAGCATAGCACCCAAACATTGTACAATGTTATTTTGCATCACCTTATCGACCTTCTCTTCTAAATGACGTTTTGGATCCTGTTTGCCAACATTTTTTATGGCCAGTTGTTCAGGTGTCATTTTTTCCTCATCTTCTAGGGCCTGAAAATATACATTTTATGAGATTGTCTAAATCTTTTTACTATTATTTACCTTATTATAATTCTTAGCTAATTCCAACATTTCCTGCACTGTGCTTTCATTAATCGAACAGTGTTCGTTGTAATCTTCTAAAGTAAGTCCATCCTTCCATGATTTCTTGTGTAGGTTAAGCAACATTTTCTGTTCTAATTCGTTTTTGCGATAATTAATGCTTATTGAGTAATAGTGGCGATTTAAACCATGTATTAGAGCCTGCACTGACGGCTTTTGTAAGTGGCCTAAATTTGAGGTAGTCTGCCTTGGTTCCTGCCCCAAAACCAACATGTTGGGATTTATAAGACGGAAGGCATCTATAACAACTTTACCCTTAACTGACTGAATAGGATCGACTACAACAGCTACCGCCCTTTCTGAAAGCGCTTCAAATGATTGTTGGGTGTTTATATCTACACCGGACAACCAGCAACCAAAACCAGGATGTGAATGGTACCATCCCACCACCATTTCCGGTCTACCTGTTTGTTTCAACATATCCAACATTTTGGCTTGAAACACAGGGTCTACAGCTTCTACTGAAACACCGGTACCAGTTTGAGGCATGGCAAAAACATCAATAACTTGTACAGTATAATCATCCACAAATTCTCCCAACATTAGACCCATAACTTCCATAGGTACACCAGCGCGTCCATGTTTCAACATTTTCAATAAAGCCAAAGAAGATATGTAGACTTGTTCAGCGGTATCAACAACGGGGGCATCAGTGGGTGGAGGTGCTTGAGGCATAGCGCCGCCCAAACGTAATAAACGATCCATGCTATAGTTAAATTTTTTTTTATTATATTGTTTCCTTTTTTATATAAATATATTTACATTTTTTACTTAATTTTGTCTAAAAACTTCAGGTCTTGTCAGCAAAAAACTTTTTTTCAAACAACACAGTAGAATATTTTTTTCTTTTAGCCTTTTGACAGCTCTCAAAATTGCAAGTAATCAACAGTGAAGATAACTTAGCGATTTTAGTCTCAAAATAAAATTTCTGGATTTAGCACACTGCATAACAATACATACATACATTGAACGTTTTCGATTTCATATTAATCATTTAAGGGTTGTATTGAAATTTTGTTGTTGGGAAAAAATACTTATTTATTTAAGAGTTTATAACTTGCAAAGTAAATTTACAATTTATAACAGCACAGAATGGACAGAGCCATATGCCTATGATGCTGTTAACAAACACTTACACTCACTTAATGCGACATATGTATGTATGTATGTATGTATGCCCTTATATAGAAAGTAGCAGCGTGGATGAAATGGAATTCCTCAAATGAACCGTAAAACACTACAGTTATCTGAAGCAAATCAGTCAGGAGTTCACGCCTGGTGAATTTATATTAAATAAGAAACAAACTATTCACAGCCTGATATGTATGTATGCATGTCTTTTCATAGACTGGTAACTTTGTTATCACTCGAATTTCGATAACTTGAGAGTAGTTACAGCCAAAAATCACTTGTTAAAATACATTCGTGTGCACACATACACACACAGCTAATTCTTGATGCCGGTTTTGTGTCTTGCGGAGTGAATCTCTTTTATTTAAACATTTTAATTCCAGTAACTTGACCGGCAATTTTGGCTTTTTTAGTACATATTCCAAGTTAAAAAAACAGCAAAAGGCCATTAAAAAGAGTTGTTTTTTGTAATTTCTATTTCTACTTCTTGACTTGTTCCATTTTATTGTTGTGCTGTTTTTGTTTTTCTACTTAACATTAACAAACGTTTTATTCGTTTTGTTTGCCTGTTTGTAGTGAATCGCTTGAATGCTAAAAGTTATTGTGGCAAACATTCAGTTGCATTTTGCTTCTTGCTGAAGTGTGTTGCAAATAAGTGAAGTTTTTTTATAAATTAAATTGAATCAATTTAATATACATACATATATAAAAAAGTGCAAAATAACAAAACCAAAATCTTTTCAAAAGATACAAAAATAAATAACGAAAATAAATACTTGCAAGCAAAATTGAACAAAACACTAAAACGAGTTTAAATTATTATTTCAGTTTTAACAGCTCATATTTTTTTTCTCGATTTCTGACTCTAATACATACAGCAACCTTTTGTTCAAGGTAAGAATAAAAAATAAAAAAAGAAGACAACGACACTAATTTAAAGAAAATTTCCACAAAAAGTAACAGACGTTTAGGCAGATCAGTCCAACATTTGACTGTGAAATGTTTGTAACTAAAAGCACTACGGTTTCAGTTTGGATTTAATTAAGTCTCACCACCAATATGAAAGCTCTCTAGCGAAGTATGTACTCGTATTTTGCGGTTGCGTGAGACATGGCGCAAGTATTATTTACGAAATATTTATCTGCCACCTTAACGCATTCCTAAGTAAATAACAACTGCAGTTACAGGGCGAAGCAAATATATTGGGACAGTTTCTCTTTAAAAACTTGCGGAACTCGTACATTATTTTTTCATTTTTTAAGCCCTATACTTTTAGCAAACTTTTATTAAGGGTAATTTTTTCAGAGGAACACTAGTTGAAACAGATTATTTTCAAAGAAATATTTTTCTAAGACGGTATTTTTGGTAATAATAAGTAATAAATATAACAGAAGACTTGTTTAAGCGAGGGTTAAATAAAACTTTTTTTTTGTAATATTTACTCGAACTTAACCATATTTAGCTGGACTTCATCATATTAAATAATTAACGAGATCCGGTCCCATTTGCCGTCACTTATACATATTTGCACAAACGTTAAAAACCAAACATTTGTTTTCCAAAAAATATTTCATTTATGAAACCTGTTTAGTTTATTTAACTAAAACTATTGCTTTAGAAGATCCAAACGTCTCATCTTGAAAAAGAGTTTAACTCTGAGCATGATACTGAAATGGTTGAATTAAAATAAACACAAACTAAGAAAATGAAATTTCGTGTTCTGCTCTTGGACCTTTTCGCTACAGTATGTAGTACTTGCAGTTTCACAAAATACGAAAACAACATACTACACGTTTGTATTGGTTGAAATTTTTTCATTAAATTTGACGTACAAATTTTAGAAGCTTTTTCCTTAAATCCTTTCGCTGGTGGTTTTTGAAGTATTATTGGCGTTATATCTAACAATTCATGCGATATGGAAATTATTGGATGTTTTTCCTCCATCCCATCCAAAAAATTAACATTTATGAAACATTTGCGTTGAAAATGCTCGTGAGATATACATAAATATACATATACGAGTATACATATGTAGTATATACATATGTATGTACATATATGCTTGTCGTCCTATGATTTCATAAAATTTGAAACTTTTGAAATACAAATCGTAGTAACCAACAGATAGATTACTTGTATTATTGTATGAAAGTTGCTAAGTCGGAATTTACATTAGGCAATTCTTATTGATGAGATTGATAAATTTTTTCTTGAAATTGTTTCATTGTTCACACAACACAATTCTTATTGCTTTTAGCGTTCTTTATTTTGTTCTGATCGTATAAACGCAAGAAAGTGAAACGAATTGAAAGTAAAATCAAGTTTGTACTCTTCTTATTTTCCCCTCACCAAGATGACAAAAAGTTAATCAGCTTAACTGAAAGAATTGCCTAATGTAAATTCTGATTATGAAAAGTAAAATGTATTAAGAAGACTACTCTGCTTTTGTGCTTTTTGAAAAATTGCATTAGATCCTTTTTATTAAAGAATTGATATATGTATGAAGATACATTTTCAGTTTTTTTTTGTATTATTTGCAGAGATATTAAATTAAATGTATGTATGTATGTATGTATATATTACGTTTCTTTCGTCACGAACCTTGCCAGGCGCACTTGCGTTTTGAAATCGATTCTTACATGACGAGCACTTTGTGTACAAAACTTTCTAAAGGTTTCCGTCCGCAGGAACTGGAAAACGTACACACAAAAAAAAACAGGGTCTAATAAATACCTAATAAAATAGAACAAAATTATAAGAAATCTCTATGGTTTTGCAAGAAGGAAGTTTTATTATTTTAATAAGGAAAAATTGTGATTTTATGTGTTTTCCTTCATGATAAAATTAAAAAGATTCTTTCTCCTAAGTAGAATACGCCTTAGCCTAAAAACGTTTCCTAGAGCAAATCTTCTTTGTTCTATTAGGCGGTTTTGGAAAAGAGACGCGAAACGCGTTTTACCAGCTTAGAAGCCAACAATGACGTATGCCACAGTGCAGGGATTGAAATGAAGGTTGTCCCGAAATTAACCATTAACCTTAACCATTCTTAAAAAATCTTTAGGGTGCATTTTGTGAAAACTTCAGGTAAAGCAAAAAGGTTTTTTGTTCTGTCCTGGGTTTGAATAATAATCTGATGCTTTGTAAATATCTGCTCATTTGCAAAAATTCACTCTACGAAATATTGACTCTCGGTTCATTAAGAGCCAGTCCCTTATTTTACATATCGTTGCGGCTTTCTAGCTGAGAGATCTTGTAAATCTCCGTTTGTTACAATTCTCAACAAACAGTTTAATTTTCACTGTTAGTAGAAAAAACAAGTTCCGTAATAACGTTCTATAAAATTGCACAAATAGATGAAGAAAGTTTTATTTTATATTTGATATTAATTAAATTCAGATTAGGGACGTGCAGATTTTGCACAACGTTTTTCACATTCTTCAAGTGTGTCGAAGTGATTTAAATTTGCACCGCAACCGCCATAACTGTATTTGGGGCACCTATTGAATTCGGGTTTATAACTGTATTTTGGAATGTCTAAAGTACAGTATATACTTTCTGTATCATTAATACTGCCTGAAAACGCTTCTTCGCCACAAGGATTGAGTTTGCATGTTTTTTCGCACTGTTCCTGAGTCAGTCTTATTGCAACCGCCATATGAGTAAACAACCAGACAGCAAGATACATAAAACAGTGTGGTAATTCATGTTTGCCACTGAAAGGAGTATCGTAACCGTCATTAACACTTCCTACGCAAGCTTTCCTACATCCATCTAACGATGTAAAACGGTTATCATTGCCCTTAAATCCACTGTAATAGAAGGAAACATATTGGTCTCTCTCAGCAACGTACCAATAAGATTCCGGCCCCAATATATCAAATTCTTCAGCCAATTGAATTTCGCCAGCCTTGGGCGTATGACGACATTTGTCTAAAATTTTTTTTAATAAATTAAAGAAAATGTATAATATCTTCTTAACTTTTTTCGCTTTCATTAGCTTCGACAGCTCTTGCTGAAACGCCAACGCATAAAACCACAGAAAGGGTTATTAATTTTTCCATTGTTTGTTATCACCTCTTCGAAGTTAAATTAAATTAACAATTGCTGATTAACTTTAAGAATTGGTCGCTTTTAGGCCAAAATTTTTTAAAAATTCTAAAAATTGCCTATGGAAAATGCAACACAAACAAGAATGTTTGCTTATCATATGAAATATAATTCTTAAGAAATTTAAATAGAACTACAAAGAATACAAATAAAAATAGCTACTTGTCTACTACATACATACATATGTGCACACATACATACACACATGCATATTTATGTACATATTTTTGACAGAAATTCAAACAGTTTGACCTCCCCCTCCACTGTCAACTTAACTTGAAAACTTATTGTTTTTTAATTATTATTTTTAATCGTTAAAAACACTTCTAAAACAGTTTCCTTGTCATAAATTGGTAACTCTTATGGTTTTTTACAAGAACAAAATTTCAAGATGATTTGGCTCTTTTTGTGGAACTCGTTACTCATGAAACTATTCCATATGCTTTTGAAATGTATTAGAATCATTGAAACAAAAATTCTGAAAAATGCGAGTTACTCCCTTTCTACATGCGACCAGCAACTTGTATGACGCAAGGCTTCAAATACACAACTCTTAAATACGTATGTACATACATCGCATGTACAGAGATGTGTCGATTGACGTAAAGCGGGTTCTAGTTATCAAATTTAATATATGTACATACATATATGTATGTATATATACTACATGTATAGAAAGAAACTTGCATATGTATATAACAAATATATTCTCAATTATTAATAAGAAAGTTCGAAGACCATCGTATCCAGTTTCTTAAGACTTTGTAGTATTAAGTTTAAATTCTTGCTTTTAATATAGATAATAATAATAGATAAATAAGAAAGTGTGTATGTGTTCGCAAAATTTACTAAATTTTTACTATTCTTTTTTCCTAGACTTATTAGTTTTTGATGGCCTATTAAAAGTTATTATTTTAACAGCAAATTTTTTCAGAAGCTTTTGTTTTTTCCAGCTTATTCATTTAAAAAAAGAAACATTTAACAGATACTTCCTAAATACGAGAAGATACTTTCTTTAAAAGCTAATATTTTAAATTTAACTTTTCTGCTCTAAATAAATGTGTTATGCAAGACATTTTAAAATCTTAATTTTAAATAAAACACTTAAAAAGTATCGAAATTTGTATTTTGCTGTTTTGTGTTCGTTGTTAAATTGAAAGTTATTTTAAAATAAAAAAATGTATAATATCTGTTAAAGCCTGTGAGGAACAATCACTGACTTTGTATGACTTCACTCAAATGTTGGCCGCCTGTAATCCATTCGAAAGATCTCTCGAATTGCGAGAATGGTTTGGGACGCCACTCTAATCTCCTTTACATCTGTTCGAAGAAGGCCAGTTAACAAATTGTAAAGCTCAAAATTCTAAATATTTTCTCAATCCAAAACCCGGATTTTTCTGGATGAAACGGTAGTTCGGCGTGAACACGGAGTATCCTAAGTATTAGTTTGGCGTTTTTAATGTTAAATTTCATAAGACTTTAAGTATCAATCGAGAGATTGACACGTCCACAGCATTCGTCTGACTGTGCGTATTGGCCAAAGTGGTCTCTATGATATACACCGCCTGTTGCTATGAAATGCATTAAAACTCTTAATTTTTTAATATCAAAATGTACTAATCGCATTTCTATTTGTATGTGTTAAAAAAATTCGCGGCGGCCATTTACCAGTGGAGCATAGTTTCTTATATTACTTTGCTTTACCGAAATCTATATATTTTCAATTTGAAATTCTTGTTGTGTTTGTTTTTAATATATTTATTTTTCTGATTTATTAAAGGTATTTTAAAACACGTTTTTCAAGCGAAAGAAAAATTTCCAAAATTAGTAATTTTTCTGTATTTGCACTTATAATGTGAGTTTAAACATGTCAGCAGCGGAAAGCCAATAGAATTAGGCCAAGAATAGGTTGAATGCGAAAAACTCAGTAAGTAACAACAACAAAGAACATAAGAATTATCATATAATAACCTGGCCATATTCTTCATTTTAAGCCTTTTAAAATTAATTTAAAAAGGTTTTTTACTCTCAACGCCCTAGAAGTTTGCGTGCCCTTCAAAGTGGTGGATTGGAACGAAGTGAAAATACTTTGTTTTATTTTGACATTATTTTTATACTGTTAATATGCACTTACTGTTAATAGTTTTCATGGTCAGCAAGTTAAGAGCAAGTGAATTTTGAATAAAAAAAATTTGATTTCGGAATGAAAATTCAACGAAATGTTGCCAATGACAGAAATATAAGCTTTAAGTGTGTGAAAAGTCTTTCCTAGGGTCAAGGTCTAGAGTATCAAATCCTTCAAGACGACCAGTTTAAATAACTGAGATAAAATTCCCAAGAATACTTAACTAATGCAACAAACGGTTGTATGCAGTAGAAATAAGGAAGTACAATTTTAAAATATCAAAACAATAGTCTTAAGAAATACATAATAGACTCAGTGCTTTAAATTTTTGTTTCCGTTTATTGGTTTCAGAAGGTTCTCTGAAACCAACCAACTCGTTAATATACATACATATATTAGTTTGGGAAACTCTCTTTAGAAAATGTGGCTGGTTTGGAGTGTCAGACGTACGGAAAAAATTACTGATTATAGACGTATGTATATTAAACTCGATTTTAATCCCCAGAGAATAACATCATGTTTATGTAACATGATTTCATGTAAGTGAAACAACAATGAAAACATGTGAAGAAAATTTTAATTGTTAGAAACTCTAGTCTAATTACTGCAACTCATTAATGATACTGTGAAAATTATTTTTGCATATTTTCCATAATCATAAACAATAATCTTAATGACAAGCTGTGTATGTTGGGTTTATAAATAAAAATTTCACTTTAAATACTTTTTGTTGCTGTTTCTATTGTTATAAAAATGCTGCAAGCCGCGCACTATTGCGATACATTTTCGCTTATGACCAGCGCTGCCAAGTGTGCAGATTTATTTGCTTTTTGCAATGTTTGGCAATATTGAGCAGTTTTGAATGTTATTCAGTTTTTAGGAAAATTTTGCAGATTTGCAGTTTTTGAGTCTTATTTTTTTTAATAAATTCTGTACCTTCAACTTTTTTTTTACTTCTAAGGGATAAAATTAACTCATTACAGTCCTTTCCGGTTAATCATTCCCCGGATAATTGAGTTTCTTGCGTAAGTGGTCCCAAAATAGTCAAATGAATTTGAAAAACAAAAACTAATGGAAAAAGCCCTTCTTAATTGAGTCCCGTTCAATTGCGGCATCCCTTTACTTAATTCTTACCATTAATTTTATTTTAACAAATCACATACAAAAGTGGCACTGATGTGTCATTCGCAAATTCCCAAAAATAGAACATAGTTTTCCCACCCAAATACTTATATTTTGTAATTGATTGATCAATTAAAAGAACATCGGATAAATGATTTTCCGCTTAATATGTCCAAAAATCCTGCATGTTTAGAAACTCAATTTGCTCAATTTGTAAAACAGTGGTGGGGTAATGTTTTTATTACATCCCTTTTTACGCTGATTAAATGCAAAAAGTTATGTTTTTCTACATTGAGTTTAATTTTATGGCTTGAAATATAAATCAGAATATATTTTCCTTACTTCGTTTACTTATATACATACATATGTATGTACACATTAATATGTATGTGTATAAAACAAAATTTAGTTTTAATTAGGCTTTATTTATGTGCACTTATTTCTTTTCACTTGAAAAGCAGGTTTTTTATTCCAAATTTGCAGATTTTGTAAAAAAATTATTAATTATGGCAACGCTGCTTATGACCCACTCTCTGCTGTTAAGGGCATTTAAGTTATTGAAAAGATGAGTTGCAAAATCTCACTGTGTGTGTTGGCGGGTGGGTGTGTATTAGCCATATCCGACATTACTTTGTAAAATCACGATTTACCGTTGCTTCTTATGTTATGAAAGAGATGTTAAGTGTAGATATGGAGCAAAAAAAAAAAAAAGAGACGAAACTAAAGCGGTGTCTTCTTCAAGTCACCGAAAACCAATGTAAAACAAAGAAAGGCTGGTTGCCTAATATTTTGAAGTTTTCAGTTTTAATTTGTCTGTTTGTTTGTTTGTTTGTTTGTTTGTTTTAATTTAAACAATACTTTTGCTAGACGAGTTACTAAAAAATTTGTTTGTTTTTAGGTTTATTATTGTTTTTATGGAATTAACACAAATTTTGTTTCATTAATTAAACACGTAATGCCTCCTATTAATTTTGGGAATTACATATTTTTAATAACAAAAACACCAAAGCATTTGCATAACACAAATGGCAAACTGTAATAAAAATTGTGATTGGTGAGAGGAATTAATTAGTTTATTTTTTTTTTTTAAATTTATAACATATGTATGTACTATATATGAGCGTGGATTACAGCGTTTTCATGTGGTCTGCCAATAAATTATTAACTGTACTTTAAACTGAACGGTTAAAAAATTTTATTCTTTTAGTTTGGCAACAAGTTGTACGAGTAAATACGTATGTAAGTGTTTGGTTTAAAATCGATTTTAGACATTCACTTTTATTAAGAAAAACTATTTTTGCTTCAACATACCAAGAGTTTCTAAAATATATACATACATATGTATATGTATACTTCTGTCCCTATAAGAAATGCCCAGAATCAGAAGTTTGAAACTTCCAGAAATTTTTAATATACATATACATACATATATGTATGTACATATGTATGTAGATGTAAATAACAAAATTTACAGAAGAGTAAGAACTAACAACCAAAATTAGCAAGATATCGAAAAAAGCAACGAACAGAATTTGATTGGAGTTAGAACAGAAATATACAATTTTGACAATTTTGACTCTTCGTGTACTCTAAATTATGAAATTGACAACGCAGTTAATGATTTGTTTATATTTCATTTGCAACTCTATTTACCGTTATGAGGAGCCAGGCCCTGCGGCAGCTGGCAATTTTTTGGTTGTATTATTGCAGTTATGTTTTGGTGCTGCCACCTAAATACATAAATATGCCTTGGAGTGTGCTAGTTAAACTATTATTAGTTTTATTTTATTTTTTAAAAAATACTTCAGACTGTAGAGTCTGAAGCGTTCTTTATTCTTTTCGAGTTTTTTTAGAACTTATCTTTTTTTAAGGACTCTCCACTCGCCACTCACCGAAGGCGTTGGGCGCCAGTTTAACTTGCTCACTAATTTCAGCATTGCCGCCAGCGTTGTCGGCTGTAAAATTTCAGAACGCATTTTCTTGCGTTGGAGAAAAAAACACGGCTTAAAAAAACGCATCAAGTTATAATTTCTTATGTTTATTGAAGAAATTTTGCGCTTTTTCTCCATTTCACCAAGAATAAACGCACATTGACAATGCAGCAATTGAAAAATGTTCCTAAACAAATATTCGATGTCCCGCAAAAAATAAATTGATTTATACGATTTTATGTTTACTTTACTTATGGCCGCATGGACTGCCTTCGGTATTTTTGTTTTTTTTTGTTGTCAATTGAGCATTTCCATCAAGCAACAAACAGTTTTGAAACAGACGGGATAACTTGATCTAAAATTGTCTTGTTGCATGTTTGATGAAGATGAAAAATTAAACATATACTTATAACATTTAAATTGTTTTGCTTTTAACATTAAGTATTATTACTAAACAGTAACGAAGCAACATCGTTACCTGTTACCTATTTACATATGTATGTATGTGGAAGGGATTTTGTTTTCATTTCATTTCATGTTAATTTTACATGATTTTATTTTGAATTTATTTTGATCAAGAAGTGGACAGTTACAGAACCATTTTAACTGTGAGAAAAATTCATTAGGATTTTAAACAATTTTGTTTTTGAGTATGATTATGGTCCAATGCCGTTTTCTTATCAAATTTTATATATACATACATACCTACATATTTGCTGATGAAGCAAGCTCATTTGAAATAAAAAAAAAAAAACACTTGTGTATATATGTATGTATATATATATGTATGTACTATACGTGTATACATACTTATGTCATTATTATAGCACTTACTCTCTCTCTTACACTAACAGAATAGTGGTCTTAAGAGAATAGCAAATTTTAATAAAACATTTAACAACACAAAGACAAAGTGACACAGCGCTTTCAAATATGACAGTCAATGATGTGAATTGAATTGTAACGTGTCGTGTATTTAGTAATTTTCTGCAAATAATTCTCGTTCAAAAACGAGAGCTTTTTTTAACTACATTATTTAGATTTGAAGTGATCAAAATTGACTTTGATGAAAATGGCTAAAGTGAGATGTTTTTTTGTTTACTTACATACATACATACATATGTACATACACACAGGCTTATACTTATGTTTTAAATATGCGCACATTTATTTTAAGGATTATTATGTACCCCATACATATATGTACATTTACATAATTTCTTTAAATTTCAAAATCAAAAACGTGTGGTTGTTGACGTGCCTAAAACAATAAAACAAAGTTGTTGCTGCTGCGATTAACGGCTTTAAGCGGTTCAGACACTTCAGATACTGTTGATCAATTACTTTTTAAATCTCTTTTGAAGTTGCCTTATCGTTCTCACGAAAAATATACATATTTTAACAGTATTGCTATGTTTATTAATTCATTAATTAATTAGCATATACATATGTATTTATGTATATTGACCTGCAACTAACTTCATATACGTAAATAATTCTCCGTACCAATTATTACTCTCCTTTCAACCCCTCTTCGACAAATTGGAGCGCCTGTACGTCGACAAATACGAAATATTTAAAAGTTTGAAGTAGAAAATGTTCGAATATTTATTAGTAAACAGTTAAAAACAATAGGCTTTTGAAAATTTATAAATGATTAAAAACCTTTAAAAATACACTTGGCCAAAAATATCTAATAAAACTAATAAAATATATTTGATTTGCTGTGAATACTACAGCGATATCTAATATCGCTTCGAAAAATTAATTATCTTATCCATATTTGTAATTACTCGTGTATTTGGCCCTCATTTTGATTTTGTGAAAATTTCGGAAAAATTTAACTTGTATTAACGCACTTAAATACGTTTGACACAACTACGAATACTTTTCAAGTAGTCATGTAGCCGCTTTGCTGGTTCCTCTAGTGAGGAATGGGGTAATAACTTAAAATATTAAACCTATATATGTACATACATATGTATGTGTTTACGATTTGTATTGTTTATACTGCAAACATACTTGAAATGCATATTTTAGAAATACTCTCTTAACTTTACATTTTGCCAGCTCTCACTGTCTACTTAATACTCGTGCGTTACAACTGACTATAATTTTGAAGTTATGCCCTCTCACGCTGCTTAAATTGAGTTCATTTACTGTTCCGCAACAAGAGTATTAACTTTTAGGCGATGCATTTTGCATTTTTTCCATGGCACATTGATTTTTTTTTATTTACTTTACAATTTTTTTTTCTAAAACAATTTTATTTTTTGTAAAATTTCTGCTGAATTTCGTTCTTATGCCGGCAATCTTTATTGATAGAAATTCGTTGTCAGGACAGTGAAACCTCCCATTGACGGGCACCTTTTGTAACCGGATCCCTCCCATAACCGGAAAAGTTTTGTATATGCAAAGTTAAAATAAACGATTGTGTAGCTCTCTCATAATCGGACTCTTCTAACAACTGAACAAAAATATTGTCTTGAATGTGACTAATGCTTAATCAAAAGGTACAGCTTAAGTAATGCCGAGTTTCGGAAAAAAACCCAATTTCAATTTACTTTAAAGTTTTTGCAAAAGCAAAACAGTATTCAAAAGAAGAAATAATTTCAATTAATTTTGAATGCTTCATTGAAAATAATTTCACTTTCAGAAAATAACTGAAGAGAGAGAGATAGAGAGAGAGAGAAAAAACATTTGTTTATTTGTTCATGTTTTACGTTTAAAATTTTAATGAAAGTAAACTACATACATACATATGTATTTAACACGAAAGCATTGTCTTCATACGTTCGGATCATTAATGCTTAAACCCAGATCTACACTTTTTTTTTTTTTTAACAAAATTTTTGCATTGAAGTCTCGCAATTATTTCTTGTGTTAGAGGCGTACATACAGACATATATAAATTTTTTAACATTATTTCTATTTCGTTTTGTTGGCTTTTAGTTAAAATTAGTTTGATGTGCAGTGAAATGTAAAATAATTTCTTGTTAATAATTTTTAATAACTTAATAACGCTGGTGATTGATTGTTAGCTACTGCATGTTTTATTAGTTATTTTTACTTTGAGGAAAGTACGACTAAAACATGTTTTGGCGTTTTTGCTTTGTTTTCGAAACTAATTTGAAAACTACTTTCAAATTAATATGGAAGCATTCAACGTTCTTTAAGTGGTTTATGGAAGTCGAACGCTGTAAGTCTTATCTACACCTTAAAGCATTTATTCCGACACCTTATAACTTATTCCTCAATAGAGTATGGAATAGCGCTTTGGAATTCCGACGAAAGGTATTGCGATATATTTTTATCTCTAACAATAAAAAACTGTGCTGAAAATTGTGTTGGTTTTGCTCCCGCCTACGAATTGTTCCTAAGTTCGATTGGATGTAAGAGTAATACTTGTTGGAATTGGTTGGATGCCACAACCATGTGCTGTTACATGCAAAATTGAATTGTTCATAACAAGAACTATAATCAAGTGTGCAACCAAATTGAAAATTTTTTATATACAACAATTTTGTGGGCCACCATAAAACCTACAAAAGTGTGGTTCACCAATTACCCCTACAAACTTGTCACTTATTAATTTTGTTGTTGGACTGCGACGGGGAAACAACTATTCACAAGTCCAATACATCTGCAGGGGACAAAATAGATATTGATGAATAAATAAAAATTTTTGAAAAACAATTAAAGTTTACATTATTTTTTGAACAGACCTCGTATATAGCAAAGAATTAACAAGATAGGTAATTTTTTAATGTTAATTTAATTTCTAAAAGCCTCATAATATTCGAGAATTTTGAAAACTTGATTCCAGGCAGCAAGAAAATGTCGAGAAATTTACGTTCATGTAAAAATCCATGTATTTTTGACACAACAATTTCAAACAAAATTATATTGTACTCAAACGAAAGATAACATTGTTTTGACATTACTTGGCCTAAAAGTTGTATTTATACTATGAAGTACTTAATTTTTGCATAAATGCAGGTGCAATTTCTTTAATTTGTTTTTATTGCAGCTAAAACTTACTAAACACAATTGTTATTTATGATGTCGTCACTGGCAACCTCGTCGGTGACACGTATAGATCATCGAACTGTATTTAAAAACCTACAATCTGAAGGAAACAGAAATAAAAAAGACTCGGCAACTGCAGTTAACAGAAAAACAACTCCTTCTACTAAAACCAAATTTCATACACATTTTACAACGCTACCAAAATTATTCATCTCCTCACCAAGGACGTATGCACAGCAAAAATTCGAAACATCAAACTTAGCCCCTAAAACAAAAATACCATACCCATTGGCAACACTTTGGTCTAAACAAAAGGCAAACCGTTTCCAACGTTCCTCGTCATTGCGCATGAGCGGTACGAAATCAAATTTACCATTCGCTATGGAGCCGACAATAAATGAAACACTCACAAGAAGTTCAATTACTGTAAATGAAGTGAAAACAAATAGTACAATAGCAGAAAGCGTTGCAGCTGATGGTCTGCAAGCCAGCGCAAGACGAAAATTGGTATTAATATCTCGAACGGACGCTGATGTCGCGCAACCCACATTAGTTAAACGGTCACTCTTGTTGCGTAGAAATTTTAAAATTTCCCTCAACGATAATAGCAGTTCTATAGACAACAAAACGGATATTTCTGAAGCTGAATTATGTGGAGCCAAGAATTTGAACTCATCTTTAATACGTGATGTACCGACTACTAAGGACCAATGTGATGATATTGCGACGACAACAACTGCTACTCCATCAACCATTTCCACAGCACGGGGCGTTGATAAACAAACCTCAGCTGTTAGAGAAATTGTTCAAGATTTCGGCAATATGGTAAGTATTTCTATTTTTAAAGCCATTAACTCGAATAAGTTACATACAATGTCCATATGTATGTACTCACATATAAAACAACAAATAAAAGTTATATAAAACTCCAAATATCGATTTTTTTAAGGGTTTCAATTCGCCCACATATATGTACATATATGTATGTATCTACTGACTTCCTCTATGTTTAAGTTCTCTTTTCACGTGATGTTTTTTTTTTTTAAATTGTAAGCAGTGCTGCCAGATGTGGCAATTTATGGGGATATACAACGGTCTTTATCAGCACTTCGTCTCCTATCGATATATCCGTTTCTGTTGCCTCTCTGTTTTTATCGGCCTGCTCTTTTCCCTTTTGTTTTTGAACACAATCGCGATCTTTTGCAAAATAGTCGGTTTATTCTCCAGTTAATTTGTCTCTAATTACCCTATTAAGCATAAGTTCTGTTGGAGGAAGACAGTGGTGCCATTTGGTGTAACATTATGCACATGAACTTATGGCTTTTTTAAGAAAAATTGCTTTCATCGAAAATGTTTCACACGGCAAATCCCATATAAAAATCTACTCAAATATACAGACATACATATGTACGTATGTGTCGATACATAATATGTACGCACACCTGATAATCACTCTACAAATGCTGGATAGGCTCATTCCCGATTTTCAAGAACACCGCGTTTTGAAATCGATTCTTACATGACGACCACTTGGTGTATAAAACTTTCTAATCTTCCACAAATGGCACAACAATGTGAATAAAATGGCAGAAGTAGTTGCCGGCTGATTTTAAAAATTCTGCGATCAGAAAATACTTTTCCGATATGTCCATAGCATCACTGTTAAGAAGGACACGAATGATCAGAAAAATTTTTGCGTTATGTCCATAGCATCCCCGCTAAGAACTACGACCACTTTACATTGCATTCCAAATATATCTGCGCTTGACAAAAGCCACGTTTTACTTCTACACTGAAGTTAGAGCAAAGATTTTCCACAACCTTCGCTCCGCCTATTCCTGCGGCCACATCTTTAATTACTCTGAACGTATTCAGTTCCTTCCACAAATTATCTTTTGCAAAAAATACGTGAACGCATTTTATTGTTAAATTATTTTGTTGTTATAGGAATAAATTGTAGTCATTATACATTTTGACAAAAAATTCCATAAAAACAATAGCACTCTGAGTTGTCGAGACCACCTGTTATTAATTCAACTCATTTTAGATTATAAATATTTTGTGTTCAATTTAAAAAAAAAAACTATTCAGGTTCAAATTATAACTGTAACGTTTAATATATGCGCTCGCAACGATCTTCACATTCGTGAAGGTAATCAAAGTGGTTTAAATTTGCACCGCAACCGTCGTACATATATATGTATATTGGACACACCTATTAAGTGCTGCGTAATAAGTATATTTTGCCAACTTTTTCCACAGTAAGAGTTTTCATCATGTTTGCTGCCTGAAGAAGGTTTATCGGCACAAGGATCAGGTCTGCATGCTTTTTCGCATTTCTCAAGCGTTGTGAAAAAGTTTTCACTTGTATCGCACCCGCCATATATGTAGGTAATGAACACATTGGCCCTTATGGACAACATATGACCAGGCATCAATCCTAGGAAAACAAAGTATGTACGTCGTCTTCAGAACTGCCAGTGAAAGGCTTTTGTAGACATCGATGTTTCTCTACGCAAACGTGTTCGCATTCCTCTTTCGATTTAAAAAGGCTGTCATTATCACCAGAACCCTGATACTCGAAGGGATAACATTTATTCTCTTTATAACTGTAGGAATAAGTTTTATTCCAGTTTTTATAAGTATCTTCTTCACTCAAGTCCATTTCGAGAACATTATAGTTAAAGAAAATGTATGTATCTATCGCGTTAATTGTTTTCGCTTTCCTTACCTTTCACATTTTTTTCCTGAAACGCCAATGCCTAAAAGTACAGAAAGGAGTGTTATTTTGCCCATTATTTCTTATCAACTGTTGAAAGTGAAATTAAACCAGCATCTTTTATACTAACATTTTTGAGAAAACAAATAAAAATTTGTGTTAGCGAGAATTAAAAAAAATATTTGCTTAGCTAAATATTAAATAAATTTTTCACAAATTGGATTGTTGTCTATATTAAAACGCAAATAACGGTCTTCATAAAAGGCCAGTGCAAAGCTGAACTCGAATGTGGAAAGTGCATCCCTGCTTAGAATTATCGTTCCCCTGGTAGTAAGAATGATTCATTGAAGTTTTATTTATTGGGCATCCGTTGAATATTTGATATTTTGCTTATACTTTATTAATAAAATATAGTAACGATCTTTCACCACCGTGTATATGTACATATGTATGTAGGCCTGAGTTCTTCTTACAACTTCAGAATTCAAATACAGACTAACAGCCAGTTTTTATAAAAAAGAAAAATCGTCTCACTCATATATTGATATTGTTACAAAAACTTTATTTTTGTCTAGTCAGTTTTGACATAAACAAAACTTTTTTCTTTCATAATCAGCATTATTGACAATGAGTAAATTTTCGTTAATTTTTGAGCCTTTTTTATATTTGTGTATGATGTTAATTAACTGTACAAATAATCAAAATTAACCCTTGGACATACACATGAGTCTGGCCAGACTCTTTCAAATAAGATTTTATTTGTTTTTATGGCTCTTTACATGCAAAACTGATGTTCGTTTTCGTTATTACATTGATATTAATATTTTCCACTTCTATTATTTCTGTTTAAAATGAATGCCTGTTGTTTATCGTCTACTTTTGCTATTTGTTTTCGTTTATTAGGCAGATGGTAATTTTATAAGGACCAAAAATAAGAGAAAGTTTTTTTTTTGTCATTTACTGGAAATACTTTTTCACTTTATAAAAACGTAAATCAGTTTTCGTTCGTTTTTTTTTACGTACCAGCAAATATTTCTATTTTATAAGAACTGGTTGCAAACGGCTGTTCGGAAGAAAATATATGAAACCGGTTACTTTTTAACACTATATTTAATTAGTCTTTTCGCAGGGGTTTAGTGTGTGGAAAACGTTTGAACAATTGAAACAGCCGACTTCTGATGGCATGGCTGTACGTGAGAGGGATTGGGATAGTCATATTCCAAAACTTCGGATCACATACTAAAATACTGCCAATAATATCTCTTGATGATTTCAGAAGCATACAAATATCAAGAAATTTTTTTCTATACGGTTCATGAATTGGGTAAATGATTAAACTCATTTGTATATATAGAGCATCAAAATAAAGAAATATGAAAGATCGTTTGCGTATAAAAGAAGTCACAAAACATTTTAGAAGCTGAAACTTAAAAATATGTAGATACATGTACAGATGTATGTATGTATGTACATTTTTGTGAAAAGCCACATGTGAAATTTTTACTCTGGAAAAAATGTTCCATATACATATGTATGTACATATATTATGTTAACTAAATGGGTATTTTGGTATCTATAAAAAATCGTTCAAAACATAAATTTAAGAATCGAACATAAAGACATTCCTATGAAAATTCCTTCAAATTTTGAATCATTTTTCAGTGTTATTCACAATTTTGGGCAAAATTTCGTTTTTGAAATTTCCTGCTATATGTATTTAATTTTTTTTCTGCCATTTTGAGCTTTTGGCTGGTTGAACTTACGTTTTGTGTTTTAATAATGTGGCAACACCACTAGGATATTTCACTATTTTGCTTGCGCCTTCCTGTTCACACATACATACACACGCATACATATAGTGCAGCTTATTAATTCATTTATGTTTTAGCTTTCCATGGACTTCTACAGTTCAGGCATAAAACATTTCACGAATGTTTAACAAAAATAAACCACATATGTACATATATGTATATGTATGTACTTGGAAATTCGCCCAGTTTTGTTGACCTTATTAACTACGAATTCGCCTGCGGTGGAAGTGTAAAATGAATGCAGGAAAAAGGAACAGGCATTACAGTTACATACATATATTGAAATTTCGTGTTTCTTTCTCATAATGTTGCCTTTTCACGTTTGCTTTTATTTCTCTTTTGCCACTCTGCATTTCACTGAAACACAAAATCCACACACACACTCGTATAAATGAAAACAAATACATGGGCCTATACACACATGCATACGAATATCCATATACATACATACATACATACATATTCATTCTGTTTTTCTAGCAAAACATACAACAAACAACTTAAATGAAAAAACTAGCCTCAAAATTAGTTTGTGAAATGTAATTTAAAATTCATTTCAATCAGTTGGAGTCGAAAAGCTAGTGTTACAAGAAAACTTAAGGAAAGACTAAAAAAGAAAATTATAAAACTAAAATAAAATGAAAAGAAACAGAAATTAGTTCGAAAAATTGGTATGGCCGTTAATTGAATTAAAAATACGTCATATTAAAAAATGCATGGAAATAGTTGTACAAATGTTACAGTTTAATTGTGATAATCGCCCTCTTTTCAATCTTAACACCAATATGTATGTATATGTAGTATATGTACATAGATACATATGTATGTACATATATTGAAAGTGTCCTTTTCTGCACGTCACGTAATAAACAGTCTAAAGAAAAACCAGTGTGTATGATTGTTTTTTTCCATTATTTAATATTGAAGGCACTAGTGCTAAAGGTGAACAGTACAGTAAGAGCTCGATAAACGCAGCCACCGACTGTCGCAGGACTCTCTTTATCACAACAGGCAAATGTTTTGCATTACAGTTTTTATAACTGCAACTAAAACAGTTGTTTTGCTTACACGCTACTATTGCAGTATTGTAGTAAAAAAACTAATTTTTAATTTAACTTCTTTTGTATGTTTTACTTATCAAAAACTTTACCGTAATCATTATTTTCCGCTAATGCCCCATAAACTTTTATTGTAATAACAGTCTTGGCCAACTCTGATTAGTTAGTTTTGCTATTGGCACTTTTAGTTCTATTGAGTAGAGCGATTTTGGCAACTCTTCGCTTCAACGAAATTTTCAAAGAGAACTTTCGCTTTTCAGTGTTGAAATACAACAAATTTTCAAGAAAGTCATCTGTTCCATTGAAATTTTTATTCATAAGACGTATGCAGAACTTTTTCGAAAGTACTTTCGTGAGAATCAAACAGAAATGAAAAATTTTAGAGAAAGTAGATTATGGTGAATCTATAAAAGAAATCCATAGATTACAAAGTGTATAAGTCAACAAAAATGTGGATTAGAATAAAAAGGTGTACAAAAATATTTACACAATTTGCAAATTACAAATTTACAATTTTAACCCTTCAACACTGAAAGCTGTGGAATTTCCAAAAATGGAGAAAATTTTATTTAACTTGGTTTTAAAACCAAGCCCAAGAAAAGTTCCAGTCCCTAAACAAAATGTTGAAATTAAAGGCGATATTTTTCACAACAAAGTAAAAGAAAAAGATTTTTAAATAGTTTTTTTTTTTTGTAGGCCGATGGTCATAGCAACTTTTGGCTACTAATGTATGTATATATATATGTATGTGTGTGAAAATTCCATACTAATTTGTACTTATGCCATTGACCAAGTTGTTTGCTGTTGTGTTTTTAAAGCTTTTAACGTAACAATCAATGCAAAAATAATTTTGTTTTGCTTCTGGATTTGAATACGAATAAAAAGTGTTATTGTTTTGCAACGTTGCCAGTGAAACCAATTTTTCCCATCGAAAATTTTGGTTATTTGCCAGGTGCCCAGATTTGGTTGATCCAAATATTCTTCGTAAGGAACTTAATGGGGGAGAGTGTACAGCGGGGTCTGTTTCTGTTGTTCGTTGAGGATTTGAGACTATCTACTATTTAGGTGCCTGATCTTTATTTTGCTGTCTATCTAGTTTAACTGTTTGTGGTATGTGCCGGCCCAATAAAAAGTTGCCTGGCAAGCCACATGGTAAAGGTGGTGAGCCGTGGACAAGTTCCCCAACTAGAGTTGGCCCACCATCAAATTAGACCATAGTGTCCGGTGCTGATGTAAATTAATTTCAAATCAAATAGGCAGCAACAACAAGCAATAGGCTGACACGTATTCCATAAAAGAACCACAAAACAATACCGTTATCTGAGCCATATCAGCTAACCAGGGCGAGTGAGAGGCACAACAAACAACATTTAGGAAATAATTACGACGACGCTAGAGTCGTTAATCCGCCCAAAGCTGTTTCACCTGAACCACGACCAATTTGCAAGAACTTTTACAATTATACATTTATTACACATTGTATTTTCTTATACACACTTAAATATATACATATATTCTTATGCACGTAATAATATACTAGACATACAGCCATATATTCATGCATACTTATGTATTTATGTACATAAATATATATGTACATATTTGATTGAAATGGTTGCGGTTCTTGGCTCATGTCCAAAATACTTAAAAGTCTTGTTTTTGGTATATTTACAAACAAAAACCCCCAGTCACTTATTTTCATTAAAAAAAATATATTGATTTTATGCAAAGAAGTCATTCGTAAAAACAACTAGTTATGTATGTGGTTATTTTGGAAACCCTGAAGGTTTATCTCATCCATTTACCTAATGCATTTGTTTTTGCCAATTTGGTCAGGGAGAATAGGCTGATTCTAAAGTAAAATCCGAATCCATTTAAATAATAATAGTAAGAGACTTTTCGACTTTTATGTTTAACTGAATGAAGCATCTTTCTTTTTTAGTGTCTTCTGTATTTCTAATAATAAAAATAAATAAATTAAAAAACCAAAACTGTAATTGAAAGATACGATATCTTCGGACAAATTATTTGAAAGCAAGTTTTCTGTTTTCTGTTTTCTGTTTCCCCTGGAACTTTATCGGTGTTCTCTACGTTTTAGCGCTACTTTTTGCAGGTACAGCTGAATGGTCATAGATACTCCAGATGAGAGTTCATTAACCATGTAAATTTTAAAAGTCATAAACTTATTTTAATAAAATATTTGCTTATGGCCTTTGCTTGAAAAGACAGTTAATTGTGTGAATCTGTCTGCAATCGAAAGAGTTGATTATTTCGTTCTTTGGTTTCCATGCGTTTGTCAAAAAAGAAAACAAAATTGTAGAAAAAATAGTTCACCAGGTGTTTTGCTTCCGGCAATGCTGGCGGTTCTGAAACACTAGTCCAAAGATGAAGTGCTTAATTGAAAGCAAAAAAAAAAAAATATCAAGAGTAGCAAAAATTTAGTTTTCGGGAAATTCACATCTATCTACTTTTATTCGAAAGCACACGAGGGCAAATAAAAAGCTGCCCCGACGAAGAGCTTGTCACAGCAACAAGCGCCTATTTTGAAGCTGCTGAAAATTGTTCTTATTAGCCGCAATAAAAAATTGCAAATTAACAAAAACTAAATGTGTCAATCTTAAAGAGGGCTACGTTGAGAGTTAAAGTGGATTTTTGTAAAAAATTACCGACTCTTTTTGTGAACACCTTTTTTAAGCCGACCCCTTCCATAAACGGAACTTTTTTTTCAGTCCCAAAAAAAAAAAAAAATGAGCCCACAAATCTGCCATAACCGGGCGCGGACCCTTTTTTTCATGTACCAATTGCGAATTTAGGCTTCATAACTAAACAGATTTCAGAAATACAACACTGTTTTTGGTTTAATTTTTTTTTTAAGTTTTTACAACTGTTGTTTGTTCAAAATAATACGAGTTCGAATATCCATCAGGCAAAAAGTTAATCGAATTGAAATAAATACATCAAAATGAAGAACTTGGTGTACGAGGGTTGGGAGAAAAACGCAAGGTCAGCATTGTTAACAACAAAATCCTGATTTTAAAATTGTGTGCCAGTGATGTCAATCCAGAGAAAACAAAATATGTTAAGTGCCAAGGCCTATTGATAAATGGTGCTACGAATGGTTTGGATAGCTGCTCTGGACACTTTTAAAAGAAGCAAAGCTAAAAAAATTGTAGGAAAAAGAAATGTAAGAGTTTAAATAAAGTTTCCCAAGATGAACATAATAAGAATAAGCGGACAACACGCTTTAATTTGTGGACAATTATCGTGGCAAAAATCGCAAGTTACACCTTTTCCGCAAGCAATTTTTTTTTATATGTTTTCCCTGTTTTGTTTGAAAATGGATTTGAGTTCCCTTTTTACGCAATACTGTATGATTTTTAACCACCTCAATAAGTTTCGTTTAATTTCTTCTTTGTTAGTGTCAGCTGATAACCTGTCAAAAGTACACAACGCGTTAAGAAATTCAAAGTTAACCAACTCTCTGCCGTGAACTTTTTTGTGGCAGAAGTCTACTAACGCGTGCTATGCATTTTTAGATTTAGTTGTCCGCTTATGAGAGACTATACTGTACATATTTAGTAGTTCTCATAGTTTCTCTGCAAATTGCTGGTATTTCTAACTTCATAACACGATTAAATAAATGTTATGCTTATATGAGTTTCTTCCCCACTTTAACTGTTTTACTTCAAATCTTTATGTAGACTTTTTCTGTTTTTTAGCCAACGTAATTCTTCATTGTTTTAGATTAGATTGCTTGTTTTTTTCTCAACTCAAGCATAAAGTAAGTGATTGGGAAGTCGATTTTAAAAGTAAAGAGTTGAAAACCTAACCACATTTAATGAAGGCAGACACACAACAGCACAAAGGCATTATGTTTTCAAACAGAATTGAAAATATTTTATTTGGTCGTTTTCTTTTGCGGCAACAATTTTAAAATCTCATAAGCAAAATCGACAAAATTTTGATTAGGAAATGAATTTTCATATTATTAGCAGCTTTTTAAAATTTTTGCTCGTATTATCCACAATGAAGTTCATATTTACAGTCATACATATGTATATATGTATACAGTATATACATACATATGTAGCTGATATAAAAAATGGCGTGAAGGTAAAATTTCGACTGGAAACGATAAGGCGAAATTTATGTTTTTTGTTTATAATTTTATATTAAAGACGAAAAACTAATCTTCGAGACAACCTTTTCTTAAGTAAAATTTTCGGAATAACTTCCCTGAATTAGCGAAAGTTGTGGTTCAGCAAACAATTTTAACTACCATTTAATTTGCCAAGTACTCGTACCCGTCGAACCACTGTGCAGTTTCCACGCTTATTTAATGAAGTAATTAATATTTATGAATGTTTAGATATTTGTGCATCAGTATGATCTGCCTCGAAAAAACTTGTGGTTGTAGTTTAGCACACATTTCTAATTACCAATAAGTTTAAAAGGAAAACCGAAGTCTCTGAACACATTTGAAGCGAGTGAATGCATGCATGTGTATGTAAATACCTGCATGAATGAAAGAAGTATCTGAAACGAATTATATGGTAGAGCAAAGCGTTAAGCTTTTAATAAGAAAAATAATAGAAAATACTGATACATAAAATAAGTTTTCGTTTTATTAATCATTTAACCTTTCTCTCTTAACAATAGTCTTTGAATCACAGCGGTATAACAACGCTCAACGCAATAAAATCAGCAGCAGCAACAACAACAACGAATACATCATTAGCTGCCCCAACAGTTACACAGCAAGCACGCCCTTTAACACTAAGCACATCAACTGCAGCCGCTAATACGACAACTTCAAAAGGACTTAAATCATCAAAAACTCCCCCAGCAGCAGCAATTGCTGGTCCGACTCCAAACTCTGCGACGCAATCGCAAAGAATTACTTCATCACAGAGCAAAATATCCCCGGGCTGCAAGTTAACGCCCAAAACGCCGCCGGTGACACCAGATTCACCCACAACATATTTGGATGATGATTTAGATTCGCTATTCTCCTACGGTACCACAACATCGGGACGTTCCACAATGTCTTGTGAACATCCTTATGTGGCCAGGTAGATATAGTTTATTCACTGCATATGGAAATGTTGCTTAATTCTTTTGCCTTTCAGAAATGGCACGACATTTAGTGGCCGAAAAATGAAATATGTGGTTCACTGTTCCAATTATGCCGGTCAGGTGGGAGCTGATTACCTGACGCCCACTCAAAGGGCTCAGCGGCAATTGCGCCGTTTGAAAGAGTTGCTCTGTTCTGCTCGGCACGATCTGGAACAAAAAGATTCTGAAATTTTACGACTTACACGTGAAGTGGTCGAGTTGCGTTTATTCAAAGCCTCTCTTAGTTCGCCAGAAGAGCGTTCGGCTTCAAGTGATGCTGTTACTGTGCGCGAAGCTGAACTTAAGACTTCTCAAGATGTTTCACCCATCGTCGATATGGTCGATGATGCACAGAAAACATGTAGTCCGCGTCATCAGGCTCATACACCTTCGGTCATGCTGCATCAGCAACATTTGCCACAAAACGCTCTACATCATCAGCACAACATCTTGCATTTGTCATCCGACATGCAAAGTTCTTTTGCCGATTCGGGACATTTCGAAGATATGACTTCTTCTTCAGTACATTCCAAAGACTCTTCTTCATACACATCTTCACGACACACACACGATCAAGCTTGTGACAGTGCAAGGGCTGCGTGTTCGCCCAGTGCAACAACCGACTCAGTTGCTTCTGTCGCGCAATATGAATTGCAACGCCAAGAATTGATACGTTTGTACGAGCAACGTATTGAGGACTTGATACGTAATCAGGACACTGTCACCAGTGAAATGAAACGTACGAATTGTGATCGCATTGAAGCTTTGTTGCAAAAGTTGGCCGAGTGTAATACACGTTACGCCGATATTGTGCCTGACTACGAACACGCCAAAGAGCGTATTCGCGAGTTGGAGAAGCAATTAGAAGAATTGCAACGACGATTGGCCGAACACGAAGAGAAACAAAAACAAATGTATTTGCACATGTATCAGAAGGGCCAGGAAGCCGAACGTATTGCTCGTGCTGATCAGGTATACATATGTACATATATTGTATATTCATTTACTTTGTTATTTACAGCCTATTTTATATTGTAACAGCGCAAAGAAGTGCATTGTTGCAAACGCAAACTGGTCATGTTATAATTTACAGGAACTGACAAAACAGATATTAACGACACGAATAGTATTAAAAAGAGACTTATCTAGAGATACATATTAGATTTTCTGTTTTTCACATGAAAGGGGAGGGGAAAAGACATAAGTACATATATCTTTGATAAAGTTCAAGTTGAGCGCAGCTGATTTCTACAATTTGAAAAGGGAGTGTTTCACTAATTTTTACAGTTTTGTACGAATTTGATTTTAAATCTTTTTCATTTGTTTTTGAGGGACGAATTAGATTTTTCCCAACAAGCCCAATATTATGGTAGTATATAATTATGGCGGCAATTATACATTATTTGCTATGTAATGAAAATTTAACTAGTACTTCCTACACATGTAGATGTGTATGTGGGCATGTCGGGCTACCCTTATCAAGTTTAAAGGACCAGCCACGTTTACAGCATACAACGAAATGAAAAATTCATTTTCTCTAAAAAATTTTCTTAAGACGACTTTCAAACTTTTCCCTCAATTTAATATAAAAGGATATGTTTAAGAATTGATTTTTTTTCTTCACACAGGCTTTGGAATTGGCACACCGAGCACCTCAAAACAGAGTATCAATAAATGAGTTACTGCATCAATTACAATCCACCCAGGACGAATTGGAAAATATACGTGTAAGATTTTTCAAAATCTTTATTATAATTTTCACCATATTATATTGCATATTGCATTTTGTTTGTGTTGCGCCTTGACTAATAGTCCAAAAAACAAACAAAGAGTATTAATCCATTAACAATGTTACTTTTGACATTTTACATTCCATTTTGTGTTAATTTTTATTAAGTCTTACTTCTAACTGTGTCACCCTGTCTCGATTTCCTGCAACTTGTATATGTACATTAATTCAGAACTCATTGCAGTCAACTGTATTTGTTTGTTTTCGGTTTTGTGTGTCGGTTAGAATTTCATTTAAAAACATCAATAGCAAAATTTTAGAAAAAAATTCAAAAGTAAATCGGAAAATATAAAATAATTGAACTAAACAGCACCTTAAGCTTTTAATTGTAGTTGTTTGAAAAACTAACTATGAGCCTACACACAAATTACATTTTTAATTTGCTTTTTGCTGTAATTGCAATTTTGAAAAGCAAAATTTAATAATGATTTATTTGTACAATTAGTAGTAGTTTACAAAGTTTACATTTCATAAAATTAAAGCAATTCAAAAGTTTAAAAAATTATCGTTTTGTGTTTTTAATAAAAATTAACAAATCCATAATAATAATAATAACTTTTTTATTTATGTACACACAACTTTTATCGCACTTACGTACATACATACATATGTATGTATATTTGAATGACATCAAACGATATCCATTCATTTATACATACGTATGTACATACATACATACATACATGCAAATAATTTCGATTCTGCTTGGAAGTGCAATAACAAAAACGTTGTCTTTTTGATGAAAAACTAAATGCATTCGAAATAAACAAGGCGATCCGGATGGATTGCATTAAGTTTAAGTAAATGGAATTTGAAATTGTCTTTTTGGTGTGATCATGTAAATATCCGCACTGGTTTCGCTGGTTGCCATCCATCCGAAATAAGCAGGTTTTGATCGATCACCGATGCCATCGATCAAATTCAATTGGGCCTGGGGGCTGTTTTGGTTTCCAAAAACCTCGGCCCTTTAGTAATTACATTTGTTGTTGAGTATGCAAAAATAGTTGATTAACATACATATATTCAATAGGCAAAATGCATAATTACCCCAAAATTTTGTTTTCTGCTTATTCCTGCTAAATGATAAAAATTTATACTTTTCGCTTTTCCTGTGACTTAAAATCTTTGTATTTTGTTTATATCTTACGATTTTTCATCTCATTACCACATTATGATTTGTTATCGAATTTTCACACATGTATGCAAGTGTATATGTTAGACATTTTTTATACAGTCCTGTTTGATTGACTATTGTCATTAGTTTATATGTATTCTTGAGATTTTGTAAATCATTGTTGATAAAACGGGAATCAGATTTGAGATGACAATGATAGCATGTTCACACGTGCACTTACATACATGCGTGCTGCGCTCTCCTGTTCAATGCTTGATCCCTATTTGGTCATACAAAATTTGTAAGAGAATGATGCCAGATATATTTCACATGTATGTTGTGCAGAAAATGAACAGAATAAAGCTGGATTCACTATCTTTTTTTTCAACAGAGTATTAAGCTTGAAATGATAGTTTCTCACGCCGAATTCTCAACAACAGCTGACCACTGTATGTTACGCGTATGTTCAAATATTGGGCTTGTTAGAGATGTAAAACAATATTTCATTGAATTGTCAAATTCATCGCAGTACGTTGAATGAACAATAGCCGAAGGATAAACTTTCGCCGAACTGTTATTACACACAGACTAGAAAACAAACACACTCGATTTAATATGGCATACAATTTTGTCAGGCAACTCACGAGTTACATGTGCCATTTAAACAACGTCTAGGTAATTGGTTAATATAGAAATAAATTATAAAAATCGCATATTCTTAAAACTGTGTAAACGATTTATATTAATTAGACGATTAGACACGTTGCACTTCCAAGCAAATACTTGTTATATTTTTAATTTATTATTAAAAACTAACTGTCAGTTTTTCGATAACGCAGACAACGTTTCTTCCTGAAACTAAAAAAGATTGATTTTTGTTTTTAATACAAATTGAAGAAAGCGAATTTTTGTACGTGTTAGAGTAGCAGGCGGTAAGAGTTGTATGCAAAAATCATGAAACTCTAATGAATTTTGGGAGGGCATGGTTTTTTTTTGACAAATTAACACAATGAAAATTAAGAAAGTATTTTTAACAATTCAAAGTGGTTATTTATTTCTAAATGTAATTTAATTTTTTGCATGTATTTTTTTTTAAAGTAGTGGTTTTTTTATAATATTTAAAAATAAATTTATGTTGCTGCATTTTAGCTACGCAATTGAAATATTTATGAAACAAACAAAAAAACAAACTATCAAGTATTTCTTGCAAAATATATACGAGTATTTCACTATTTTAATTAAGTTGAACCTTCATTTAAATGTTATATTTGATTTTTTTATTTATTTTGGAAAAAATGAACCCAAAAAATTCCAAAATATCCAATATTTTATAGGCAGCAGAATGTAGAAAAGAATGCGGCAATAATCATGCTCTCCTTACAGCAAAAGAGGCAATTTCTTTGTGGGTGCTCGGCGCGCGTAAGGTTTGTAAAAGTTCCACTCACACATATTGAAAACATATTTCTTTCCGAAATTATATTTTTTTCTTATCAATTGCAAAAATTTATTTTTTTATCTTAGATTGGTTTATTAATTGATGCAATTTTTTTTTTAGTTTTAAACGCGGTGTTGTGCTATATTTCAATTTAGTTTGAAGCAAAAATAATATTATTTATTTTGTTTTCAAATCAGTTTATTTGCTATCATCAGATTTTGTTCATAAAAAATATCATTGATTGGCAGTCGGGTAAAATCATTTGGATATTTTTCGAGGTGTTTGCTAACAACCATTTTTGCGCAATCATTTCATGGGCTTTACTCATTCATAACAACAACAAGTACAACAACAATATAGTAGAAATAACATGAAAAAATTAAAATATAAGCGTGTGTCAAACTGTAGCAAAGCTTTGTGGCACCAAGTGAACAGCAAACTCTTCGTCTTGCTACTGATTTGGCAAATGACAACATTGCGGTGCAAAATTCAAGTTTTTATCTGCTATGGAAAACAGCTGGGCTTTTCCGATTGCATATCCGATATAGATTTCAAAATACATACATATATGTATGTATGTATGTATATGTGTATAGGTATATTATGTAGGTATATGCATACATACATAACTATATGTATGTACATATGTATATAAGTACAAGTGGGTGGATTTCTTTTATTAGCTCTAGTTTTGGAGATATAACGTTATACGAGGGTATTTTAATAGTTGCGCGGCTTTTTATACCAAAACTCGCACCATTATATTAGGCGTATTATCTCTGGGGTCCATCCACAAGAGACATCGAGAATTCATTGCACCAAATACACGCAACGGAATATCTCCAAAACTGGGCAAAGTGGGAAAAAAACTGTATAATTTTCTTAAATCTGAAGGACATAAGCAGTCTGTAAATTCAAAAATGTTTTCATCAGCATGAGTTGCGTGAACCACTGTAGTTTGTTTTGGAAATAGATTATTTACATTTTAAATGATTTATCTTATAATTGAAAACGCTCAATAACGAGCGGCACAGTGCTGACAGCAAATCGGCTGACATCGTCCGTTGTCAATAGCAACGTCAAATGTTACAATACAAGTCAACACAAGTGAGATAACTGTCAAAGTTACATATCCATATGCAAAAGAATGTTATGGTTTTCCACTCGACCTTTTCGGGATTGAAAGAAATACCGAGTTAAATATTGAACCGAAGTTAGAGCGATCTGGTTACCCATTCCATTTTCAATTTCAGAATACCAGAAATTATACTGTTCCTTAGTTAAGGGTGTGTCCTACAATATTGACCGTCAACGCCTGCCAGAATTAATTTACACACATCACACAATAAAAAATTAGCTTACTTACAATGCCCGGCAAATTTACAACACAAGAATTAGCAGTTCACACTGCCAATAACTTTAAAAATGTCACTTTTTGTTTTAAATTTTCCTTAGCCACAAATAAAAATGTGGTATAAACAAAATGATGCTTTTGCTTCATATTTGATCATTTTCCACATGAATCAGTTCATTTTGATTGAATTTGCCTTAAAAGCCGAGTTTTACTGCAGACCCGTGTTATTTGTTTTGCATCTGAAACTCCTTGTTGACATAGTTTCAGACTTTATCACATTCCATTGAGTTGTAAGCCTAAAAAATACTTTTTAAAATAAGAAATTCAATTATTTTTGCTATTGGCTTCTTTTTTCTCTTACAACAAATCTATGCGTTTGAATACAAAATTTTTTTTTTCCAAAAAAAACATAAATTTTGTTCTCCCAGGCCTGCTTGAAAAGGTATGTAATGCTATATCGAAATTAAAATATATACATATTTACATACATATATGTATATGTATGTATACATACATACGTATGTATGTATGTATATATCTACTGATATATTGATATATGTATATGTATATATAAATCAACGACAACTTATATACTGTGTGTGCAATATGTAAATAAATTTATAAACTCGGTTTACATTTCCTTTGTAATAAAATTGCAAACAATATTTTTTAGAGGTTAATTTTTAGCAAAAGCAAAATAAGCATGTTTAAAATTAAACATTCATACATTTAACTCGTAATTTAATTTATACTCGTATACAATTAAATTCCATGTAACTTTACTCTCTATTAAATATTTATAAACAATTTTATATGCCAATTAATTAGTAATAAATGTTGATTATTTAAGAAATATATGAAAACATATTTGAGTACTCAGGAATGCGTATTTTTTTTTTGAAAGAAACAAATTCTAGAACGTATAAATTCAAAAGGGGTGGTTCCGTTTTAAATTGGCGATCTTATTGATGACTTGTTTGTTAGATATACAACAGGAATGTTCTACAAATTAAAAGATTTTAAATCACAGGAGGCTGAATTCGATGTACTTAAATAGAACTTAAATGCAAAAGTTTTTGGGCAAACAATTTTGAATTCATGCTATAATATAACCAAGGGGAACAATTTACCGTATGCCCCAGTCGATTGGATGGATGTCCATTGTAGTTTGATTTCAAAACAGGATAAAGAAAAAACAGGCACGAAACAAAAACTGACTTTTCAAGTTTTGAAAGTATTTATTTATCTGCCTGTAATAAAAAAATGTAAAAATAGTGACACAGTGCTCTCACTCTGGGCATATCTTGGAGACAGTATTATTTGGCAGTTTGTGTGCCTTTTCGGCGTTCTAGAGTCTTTGAGTTTCAAACTTTCCTGGGTACGTACATACATACATACATACATAACATTTTATTCATACATCGTAGTAATAAATCATCTACACTTGCATACAAACATATTTATATTAAACATTTTGTTGAGAACAATACATTTAGACATTTTAACATTTATTTTGTATTTTTTATTACATTCTATTCGCAACATATTGTAAATATACATAAATAATTTTGGTGTTTTTTTATATTCCGTTTTATTTTTTATTTTTATAACTTATATGTGTGTGTACAATTTTAAAAGTAGAAGTAAAATTTATCCTTTTACGGGGTTTCTTTTCAGTTATTTTTTTAGTTTTTATAAACGATATAATAAACCTATTTTGCCAATTTTGGTACTAAATATAATATTTCCCGTTTTGTATTTTCCCCATTTCTTTTTTCAATTATATATGTTGTATTTGAAATATTTTTGTGTGCTAAAATCAATAACCGAACTTCAGACTATTTATCGTCGTTTATTGGAAGCACAAAAGAACCGCACTCATGTAGATCCGGAAGTGACATTACAATTCCTAAAAAGTGCAGTTTATTATTTCCTAACTGACAAGGAAAACTCCCAAGGTCATTTGCAGGCAATTGAAAGTATTTTGGAATTTAGCGAAGCAGAAAAACAAAACATTAACAAGGCAAGATCGGCGAAATAATTTCACTTAAAAATATTTAGTCTAGTGTTTTTAAATTTATGATAAAATTATGTAAACGAAATATATATTTAAGTTGATAAAACAAGCAACAGAGAAGAAAAAAAAGTAGATATTCTTACATATTTACATGCATTCATAGATAAAAAAAATATAATTTTAATTATTTATTTTTTTAATAACCAATATCTATTTTGTTTTTATTATTTTATTTAAATACTTTACAAATTTGAGAAATAATAAATTTACAGATGTATGTATGTATAAGGCGGCAGAGCTACATATACCAAAACTACAACAACACAACGAAAATTTAGTTTACTTGTCAAAAATTAAATTTTTCAATACATACCACGCAGAAGGTGGCAGCACTGCGGCAGTATCCACTTTGTTGCAGCTCTATTCACATGGAATACTGACCTCCACAATATTGTTGTTTGTTTATGTGAAAAATGTTCAATTTTCAAAAAAGATTTTTATACGATTATAACTGAAATGGTTTAAAATTTTAATGCTTAATTCGTTGTTGGTATTGGGCACTTTCTTCAACAGTATTTGACCAGCGCATTATCTGCTAAAAGCCGGTTCTTTTTGCATTGTTGTAGTTTGCTCTAGCGCTGCCACATTGTAGACTTATAAATGTGACTACGCCTTGGTTGTTATATCGCTATTGTTTTAGGTTAAGTCTTGCCTAAATTTGTGTGTTGGGTCTCATAATTTTGTGACTTTAGGTAGTTATCAAAGTCCTAACGAAAAAATACTATTTCCTACCATGCTTTCCAGCATCTAGCTATAGCTAGGCTCCTGCTTTGTTTTCTGATGGCAGTGGAAACTCGGCAGTGTCCCTATATCTATGTATTTATATTATGGCTGAAGGCCTTAAAGTACTACTCCTATCATGATATCCAGCATCTACTTGTAGCTCTGCTCCTGCTCTGTTTTGTGACTGAGTTGAACAGAGTCAGAACAGTTGCCTAAAGATTTTAAGGTCTTCGATAAAAAGTCCTTCTTCGTACAGCTCAGAAAAAAATGCCAAGTTTCTGTATAACTATTTATATTCATGTATAATACATACATGCATACATATGCTGTCGTATTAATACATACATAAGTACATACATATGTACTTTATTTTCTTAGTTTCATTGTTTCGTTTGGTAGTGATACACATACTTAAATTAGCTTTACCGTTAAAAACGTCCACTTTATATTGATATTGTATTGTAGTAAAAAGAAATATTAATTCCAAATCAGCAAATTTTAACGAAAAAAAAATTTACAAATTATACTTTTATTTCTAACAAAAAAAGTAAATATTAAAGTTTTTTTAATTTATTTAAAATAGTTACACGCTCTAATTGCAAATGTTTAACAAGTTTTAATAAAACAAAACGAAGGGATACTCGCAGTCTGTTACAACAGTTTTTATATAACAAAGATATAAGCTTTTCTATTTAGAATTTTTTTAAGCTTTAAATCATTTCAAAAACAGTATATTTAAAACACTATATACACATATACATATGTGTTGTAGTTAAAATTTATAAATTAAATATATGAAATGAAATAAATAAATGTTTCATCAAAACGAGTAGTGAACTGATTATTAAATTTAAAACATGTCTTTTAATTTCCCTGGATTTGGTAAAGAAATGCACTTTTCTTCATTGAGATTGATTTCATATACATATGTACATATGTATAGTGAGGTTTGATCAAAGATTTATATTGAAAGATTGGAAATCGGATTGCGTCTGAACATCTTCAAATACATCCATTAAAATTTGTAAGAAATTTATATACAAGAATTTGACGAGTTCAATAAATAAAACATAAAGAATTCAAATCTATTTTGATTTCACTTTATTACATACATTCATTCAGAATTTCACCACTTTCTTTTGCTCGCCTATTAAAAAAACGTCTACACACCATCTGTACACACAGGTAGAACCAAGTTTCTCTATGCACTGTTGTTTGCAATTTTCACAAAATATGTTTCCAAGCCCACAGTACAGAGTGCAGCCAAGTTTGCATTCAATAGTTCAGAGCAGAGTTGAGTGGTGGCGAAATAGATTTACTACTAAGTGACTTCAACTGCGCCTACGAACTAGCAACTAATTGTCAAAAAATATTTTCTCTTCAAATGTGTGTAATATTTCATTACGGTTCGTTGTTGCTGCTTTTTCGTTGCAATTGCGGCGGCTCCTAAATAAAATATATTTTGTTCATCATAAACGTGTGTAAAATCTTATGTATATGTGTACAAAAAACCCTTGAAAAAGAAAGTATGTTACCAAAATAATTGTGGCCAGTTGGAATAAAATATAGCTTGTTTTTCCTTCATTAACATTGCACTTGCTGCTGTTGATTGTTGCCAATTAATAGTTACAACAACAAGAGCACTCGTAGATATCCAATAAGAAAATAAATAAAAAAGATAGAAAAATATATGTGGTGTAGTGATTTTACGAGAATAAAATATTTAAGTTTCTCCAAAGAAAGTAGAAAAGCCACAGAGGAGGAACAATAAAGCTAAGGTATAAGTGATAAAAAAATGTTTTCGTCAAAGAAAGTGTAAAAAAATATACATATATTGTTAAAATGTTTGTTATTATGGTGGGTGATAGTAAAGAAGAATTAATAAAATATATTCCGAATGAAAGCATTTAACTAACGGCAGTTAGTTTGCTGTAGCTAGTACGTGTTTTGCAAATTAATGAGCTTACGTACTTTAAAGCCCCACCACGGAATTGCAAGGGAGGATGCAGATAGTCGGAAACAAAGGGTTTTTGTTATTTTTGTTAAGTAGAAAGAAATCACTTAAAAGGAAAACTTCTTTCTTGTGTCTTTAAATCCTTACTTGACACATTATCTTTAATTTTTTTTTAACGCTAAACATTGTTTTTATTACACAAACAACAGGCAAATCAGAATTCTACGGGAAAACGCTTTGTCTGATACTTTGTCCTCTCTTGCTCTTCCACGGACGTTGATGATTAAAAGACTCGTTTTGGCTCTTTAAATAAAAGGTAAGTTATACATACATAGATATACATTATTACATTTATGCATATATATACATATATATGTACGTACATATATGTAAATGTTCTTATGTAGCTGTTTTTTTTTTCAATGTAATTAAAAGTTCATTTTTATTAACCGGTTTATTTCAGCACTGTTTCAGCTACAAGTAACCAAACATACATACATACATACACATACTTGTGTAAAGCAAAATACTGTAGTCGTAATGTTTCATTAACTGAAACTTCTAAAAAAATCGTTTTACTTTGTTTTTGAGCGCAGTTCGTTGTTCAGTTTTTAAAACTTTTTTAATTTCTTATGTACATTTAGCGTATCCTTTTTGATATAGTCCAACGGACAAACATGGTGGTTTTATACGATGCAAAGGCATAAGTATGAGACTAAAAGCTCTGTCGGTGGACCGGTTCTTTAAAAAAAGAAAATTGTAAATGTGAGCTCACGGTTACATGTGCAAATTGATCCATTGATTTAATTTATGTGTCGCAGAAACTAGCCGTTGTCAAGGGTGCAATTAGATATAAATGCCCGCGTGCGAGAATATTTTTTGCTTCAAACATTATTTATTTTATTTGTTTATAACTTGCCGAATTAGAAATAAAAATATTTTGTTTTTAAAAAAAGGTAAATTAATTACAATTTATTTTTCCATTCAGTTTAAAATTCTTCTATGACTGTTGGACCATATTTACATTTTCCTTTTCAAGAATTTGGAAAAACAAATTATTTTAAATTGTATTTTTTCGATTTGCAAGATTATTTGGGTACCCGGTCTACTAGGCATTTTAAAGCACCCACCATACCTTGTTGGAGTATATCACACTTTTGTTCATATTCTTAAGAATTTAAAAAAAAATTACAGTTACATACATACATATGTATCTACATATGTATTTAAAAAGTTATAAAATCACATTTTCTCTATTGGCAGTCGTTAACGACCTCTGTTAGCTGAATAATTGGGTATTACTAAAAAAAGTGAGCCTTGTCTGTGCTCTAAAATTCGAATTTATCTTCACAATCATGTTTTACTTTAAACTGATGTGGAGAAAACCACCTCACCAATGTGTGAAAGCGTCCAAAAGAACTGCCAAAGGTGTGCAACATTAAAGAAGTGAGTTAAAGGCCAAATAGCTTATTTAAGTTATAAATCTAACTTGTGCCTAATTCATTGCATAAAATTTATTTCATTTGGTATTCAGAAAATGCTAATGTGCATGGGAATGCAATCAATTGAATTTGTTGATTAATTTTATTATTATTTTTACTTTATTACTGCAAATTTTCTTTATTCCTCTTTTTAAAGACTCTGATAGTTAGTACTGCTAATAAAGAATACCTTTTTTTTGCAAATACATGCATTTACTTATCCATATAAACAAATCTAATTGTTCGTAAAATAGGTATATTTATCTTTTGATCTATGGCGCTGTTGCTCTGTGTATTCTAAAGTCGTTTGCTGTTATATCATAAATCGTTTTTTATACACATAAAAGATAGCGTTAAGTTTATTTGTACACATATATTTAAATAAAAAACACCCCAAAAGTGTGTCTTTCTAAGAATGTGACTAATCAGCATATTTTATGATGTAGATTCCAAATTTGTATAATTTGCTTTATGACATTTCTCTTAAGAGCTATTCCTTTTTGAAGTCTACTGTTTTGTGTAGATTAACATATAAAAATAAAACGCTAAAATACTAATCATAATGCCGTTATGCTTAATCGAATTCGGTTCAATGAGATATACACATCCATACATACCTACATGTTTATGTACATGTATGCAAACTTTGTAAAGATTTGGTGCATTCGCAACAGGCTTAAACAATTAGAAAACTTTTTGATTTACATATCCGTTATATGTACATATGTATGTTGTATGCATGTACGTAAATTTTGAAAGCTTTCGTGTAACAAGTTCACTAAATCATTTTGCAACTCGTTTTATTTACTTTGCGATGCAGTTTCTATCTTTTTTATTTCTAGCAAAATTTATGTCTTTATTAGATAAAAAAAAACAATATCACCACAAACATGTCATAATTGAATTTGAAATAAAAATGAATTATTTTTTTTCATTATAAGTGCTTACAAACTAGTTGTTGTGTTACTGTTCTTTGTTTAAGCTTCAAAACTTTTTATATCCCTGCATTTATGGATGTATTTCTTCCGCCTACAGTACGTGCGAAAATAACCTCAATGTTAGTTGTACAACAACTGCAATAAAAGTGTATCTACCATTTTCCGGTTTTTCTAGCTAACAACTCCAAAAAATAGTGAAAAAAGAAAAATAAAGCATGAACAGACTTTTTTTTAGTAGACAAAACTGCTTTAGATTTTTTTCCTCTACACACTCACACAATCCATGATAAACTAGAACGTGGTTCTGGTTTCAAGAAGAAAAACTCTAAATGCACGCTATGAAAAGACAGTAGACAGATTTTTTTTAATCCAGGATAAAATACTGGCAGCCAACATCAACAATTGCTGTTGATGCATTCAAATTTAAAAAAAATAAACTAAATTGCAAAGCAAATTTACAGTCACGAGAAAATAATCGTTAACAGAAGACAATACAATGAACAATAAGTTTTTACTGAAAGGTTATATTAGGTAAACACCATATATACTGTTCTGAAAGTATTTGTCGAATGGGGGTCAATGGCATTACAGCTCTGAACTATTCTAAAACTACCTTAAGCGGCTACTAGAGGGCCCAACTTGGCATGTGAGAATGATCTGCCGTCATACCATCAAGCTCGTATAACGGTGCAAAATTCCTGTTCGTCATACTCGTTTAGTTTCAATTATCTCAAAGAGTGTAAATTTCATTTGTGTTTCCACAAGCAAAAGCTTTTAAAAAACTTTATTGAAACATGCGAAAATTTACCCTAATTGTAGCATAGCAGACAGACATAAGAAACATGAATTGCACCAATCAGTGTTGGCTTGCAGTTTGACAATTTGATGTGATTTGTGATGCTCACATAACAATTTGGATCGTCTAATAGCCAGTTTAACTTATCGGCTGTCGGTAAAGTGCTATACAATTTCAAAAGGCACTGCAAACTTTTCAGTTAAACAATACGGCCACTCGTTCGGATAAGAAACTTGGTAACATCCAATTTTATTAATGAATTCTCTACTGGTATGGTTCTGCTGCACTTTTATAAAATCTAATTTTCAGAACAGCCCCGATAAAAAGTTTTGTAATACCGTCATAGGAATATTAATTTAAAACTTTTCAACACTCCCGATTAGTGTTCATTTCGGCTTAAAATCGTACTGCTAAGCGCCTGGCACGTGACTCTGTTGTAGGATGCCTTTGCTATTCATTCATCTGTTCGCTGAGTGTATGCCTTTTAGTGCATCGGCTCCCGGGTAGGGGGAAAAAAACGTTGTTAAATGCAAGTTTTAACCACAACTAAAATAATCCTCAGCCAGTTTGCTTGTACATTGTACATGTCGGTTGGTAGGTTGTATAAATAGTGAACAAATTTTTTACATCAAAGAAATACTTTTCATCCTCATAAAATAACAAGCAACAAGCTTTTATATACTTATGTATGTATGTATGTATGTATGTGTGTACATGGAAGCATGGCATGCATTCCTGCATTTTTTGTTGCCCTATAAGATACATATGCACTTATGTATGTATGTATGTTATTTTATACATAATGTATCCACCCAAATACACGCTTTTACGTTCACCACTACTTAACTCAGACTAAGAATTTAACCATGAGATATTTATGGAGTTGTTGCATGTAGTCGCACTCGTAGGCACCAACGTAACATGTTTGTTTCTCCGGCTGTTACAAGAGAAAAAAAGAAATCCGGATATTACAGGAATTGTTTGCTAATCGATTAAAGAATTCCATAGATTTACAAGGCAGGCAGCCAACCAGAGAATTTGTTACACAAAATGAAGTTTAAAATTTGACTTCTTCAAAAAGATTTTCCCTGGAAGTTTTCATCTACATGCATACATATGTATGTACATACAAACTTAGAATTTAAAACATAGTTTCAAAACATTTCGTTTAGTGTGCCATCATTTAGTTAAAAGTTTATGTGAGTGTGTAGAATTTTTACTCGCATGTTTTTATTCTACTGACAAGAGCTTGTTAAGTTTTTTTCAAATCATCCGCAATCTTCTTGTTTAAATTTCGAACTAAAACTGCAAAGAATTCTCTTACTCGTCGAAATTTTAAAGTAAAGTATTCGATTTCATATATTGCAGAATTAAAACACTGCTCGTTGGAATCATTAAACATTTTCCCTAAAATTTCTTCAAAAATTTACAACATCGGAATTTTACCAGCGAAAACTTTTAGACACTAAAACCAGTGGCACTTATTTTAAAATGTTGCTATTTGCAATCGAAAATTTTCTTTTCATATTTTATTTGCCTTTTTCGATTAAATTAAAATATTTATATGCACATTCATAAGCCGTCAATGCCACTTAAATTGTTCGTTACCCAGTGAATATGAATGAATTGTGTTAAGAGTATCTTTCACTGGAACAAACATGTTTCACTTTCCTCCTCCGCAAAAAAAAAGAGAGAAAAAATCGAACAAAGATTATAACGAGTTGATGTTAAATAGAATTTGTGTTAAAAAGAAATACATAAAATAAAAGCATATACAAATTCTCATTTTATATTTCCACTTATTTTATCTTCTGTCAACCGTAGTCAACGTGCAATGATAATTTCGCTCTGCAATTTTTTTGCACTTCATGAATATTTTAGCGTATTAATGAATGTTTAGGCTACTCATCCTGCAGTAATAGTAGAAAAGTTACGGATAAATTGCAAACTAAAATAATTGTGCAAAAATTTCTTAGGGATATTTATAAAATACACTTGGAACAAGAAAATGTGCGAAATATATACATGTACAATTTATGTATGTATTTGATTGAAGTTGATTAAGTTTGAAATAAATTAAATGCGAGATACTATTCCCAAAGATATCTACTGTCCATGATAATTTAAAATTTGAATCTGTAAGATAAATCGAGGAATAGAGGAATCGACATTTAGAGGAATCTGCATTATGGAATTTGCAATAAAAACATTTAACAGTGATCCAAGAAATAAGAAATTTAAGTCTTTGGAAAATCTGATAGTTGGAATTTATCTAGAAGTGACAGTGTACAGGAGCATAAGATTAAGGCCTGATATTCTTCTGGGAATTCGTAGCAGACTACTTAGACTTAGACTCTAGACTTACTCCAATATCCAGGGAACTACCGGCACAGTGATTTAGAAAGCCCGAGCTCTCGAACAGCAAGAAGAAGTTTGTGTTGTGTGCCGCTTTTTATATGTACATATATATATCAGAGTCTGATCCTAGGAAGCAACATGGGGATGATGACATTCTAAATGCAATCCCGTTATGCTGAAATAAACTAAAAAAATAAATAAACTAAAAAGAAGCATATTCCATTTTTTATTCAAACCAATTCAAGCAATTTTATATATACAAATATATACATACATATGTACGTATGTTTTCTATATAAACTTTTTGAATTGCTGGACCTAGAACTATTTAATTTTCGGCAAAACTCTATATCTACGTCCAACTACATTCCGGCTTCGTCACGGCAACTTTTCTATTTAAGAAGTAACCTACATTTAAAATTAACGTACTTACATGTGTATGTACGTACATACATATGTAGTTTGTTTTTAGAATTCGTAAAACATTCAAGTTTAACGTCAAGTTCAAGTAGTAAAATTTCAGTAAATCATGCTTTGCCATTTTGAAATTTTGCCAAAATCTGCACAACCACATACTTTTTATTACTTTGTTGTATCATTTTACATCATATGAAACAAAATAAAGAAAGAAATATTTCTCTTTGAATGCCGTCTGATTTAAAAATACATAATACATACATACATATGTATGTATGTACATACATAGGTACGTACATATGCGCATATGTATGTGTATGTGCACACATGTGTATGTACATATATACATATACATACATATGTATGTATATGTATGTACTTGCTTTTAATGAAAACTATTTGCCGTAATTTAATTTACTTTTTATAGTATATTTTCGAAAGTTTTTGTTAAATATTTTTATTCACGACTGGTTTTTTTTTTTTTGAAGTGGACAGGTTTGCATTTCAGATTACTTGTCACTTGTATGTATGTATGTATGTAACTTCAAATCAAATGTATGTATGTACATATGTATGTAAAACCGCAAACGTTTTTCAGTAAATATGTTTTTACATATGTGCACTCGCCGTTTGCATTGTTTTAATGACTCATTAACTGCTGGACACGCGTTCAAAAACTTTTTTTTAACAGACATCTAAAAATTATATTGGCACTCCCTTGTTAAGGCTCCATCACTTGACATTAAAATACTTGCTGAATCAAGTAATAAAATAATGTGTTCAGAAATTTTTAATAACTTGAGTTCGTTTTGTCTTACACTTAACTTTTGAAAACTCATTTAATGTTAAATTTCTTAAAAATTTTGTTTTATATGAAATGAAATTTTTGTTTAATGTTCCTCTCTTCTTTATATGCAGGTATAAATAACTAAACTGACAATTCGAAGTATGCAAAACAAAATCGGCCAACAATAAAACAATATACAAATTCTCCATATTTGAATGTGAAAATGTACCAAATCCAAAAAAATCGCAAAGAAAAGTGTTTAGATTAAAAAAAAACAAGGCTAAAGTTTTATATTGGCATTATTTTACTTTTCTTAAAACCCGGTTTAATTTAATTCTTTACTTAATTCTTTTAAATATCTTCGCCTGTTTTTGTAAAACAGTTTTCTTTCTCGACTTTTGTATTGAAACCGATCATAGAGAAACGAATACTTGGTATCTTCTGCAATCTAAATTCCAGAATGGAAATTCTGTATCCCAGCGAAAATTTCTATTGAAAACTAATAATTTAAAATTTTAATACACATACATATTATGTATGTATCTACTTTTTATTACAAATAGCCACATTAAAAAAGCTACCTTTGGTTTGTAATTTTGCAAACATTTTGCCTTTCGTTTCGATTAAGTTTGGTTTTTTTTACTAAATCTAAATAAATATTAGTCAAGTGTTTTAATGAATTTTCATTAAACTTCTTAAACTTAAACTTTTTCCTTACCCATTAATAATGCTGTAGTATTGAAAAGTACGAACAAGTGCTTCTACTATATACTTATCATTCTAGCTTCTACTATATACTTGATAAATAATCAAGTCGTTACGTTAGATTGAAAAGTATGTTGTTAGGTAAGTGCAACGCACTAGCAAGTTTTCGCTGGGATGTTTTAGAAAGAGAAAAAGTTAAAGCAAAAAGTATGTACCTTAATTAAAAAGCAGTTTAAAAATGTTGACAGGACAAAAATCGCAAGTTTTTTCTTGCTGATCCAACGTAAAATGTGTTATGGCAAAAACAGAAAACGTGTTTGTCGCTTCAGTAAAGTCTCTTCTAGTTCAGGGCATTATTTGGTTAAAAATATTTTTAAAAAAATTACACCAAATTTATGTATTTTTTTTTTAATTAAGTGTGCTGTGATTTTCCTCAAAAAGTTTGGGTTCCAGCAAATATTAGCATTGTTTCAGTCCAGTACAGAATTTTTGCTGAGTACAATCTCCAAAGCTTTTGAGGGAATTTCTTTTTCAAAACAAAAATATGATACCGGACAAACACAAAAACTCGTTGAATGCGCAAAATCTTTTTAAAGGTCCTCTTTCCGCAAAAATTGTAATTGAATCCACGAAAAAATCCAGTAGTATGTTTACGGACAATGTTATTAAACTTTCGATACTTTTCAGAAACTGAAAAATTTTAAAAGCTTTTCGGAATGAATTTTTTTTTTTTGTATTTTATTTATTTTGCAATCTATCTTATATTGAGATAACAAGCAAAATTAATCACAAACTAACTATTAATAGAAAATAAAATTTAACATGATTTCATTTCGTAAAACATGTTCGATTTTTGTTTTCTGAAGCACAGAAATACAAATTGAATATGGTTTCTGTAATTTGATTAATAATTTCCATCTTAAAGAATATATTCATACACACAGTTAATTAAACTATTTATAATATTCGTAACATATTTTCGCTTAAAACAGCATATTACTAAAACTTAAAGTCTACAAAAAAATCATTCGCGGATCAAAGTCCTTAAGGAAACTAATCAAACGGAAACGCGAACAAGGAGTGAAAATCAAAACAAATTTGCCGACATGCAGACAAATAAATAACACCAACAGATATTTAAAGACATTTTATTCCCTTTCCACTTTTTTCCACAAATTTTCCATGCCATTATTTTCCTGCTACTCCAGCGAAATGAAAATCATGTTAAAATGTAGTTGTTGATTGAATAAAATAATGCTAAATTATCTGCCCGAATAAATTAAATAAAAAAATATCTGAAACGTATTTTCGTTGTTTTTTATTTTTGTATGCGCTGGTTTTGTAACGTACATAAAAAAAGGAAAAAAATCCACCAGAAGATAAAATAAAATGCAAAAAAGATGTTGCATGCAGTATAAATAAACACCAACTGCATTAAAATTTTAACGAATAATGAAGAATATAAAGACGACCAAAAATGCATTACAACCAGAAATATTGTGTAATTGTTATATTGAGAGCATCTACTCGGTTATTGTATAAATGTACCATCGTTTGAACATTAAATCATAGGCTCGGTAACCGGGAAGTAATTAAAACGATTAATACAAATTTTGTTACAATAATGGGATAGTTCAATTTAAATAAAAAAAAGAAAAATGTAAACCGTGAAACAGCTGGATGTGTACTCCCCTTCCATACGCATAGAAACGGAACGCAAAAAAGGACAAGATGGAATTAAAAAATTCATAAGCCGAGGCTCTACCTATGCCACACAGATACAGCTGAATTTGATCTTGGCTATGCCCTGGCCGATTGTGACATATTGGCATAGAACTGTGACTTCATAAATCTCTAAAAGAATATGTCCAGCGGGGTGTCATGTCACCTTTGCGAGAGATAACCGAACCCTCAAATGGTTCGTTGGGAATGTACATTGCGGCGAGTGGCGCCATCCTGTTGCAACTACATGTCTTTGCAAAGAAATCTTTTATAATGTGTAATTTATTGTTTGTCCCTAAATTTCGAGAAAACTGAATTAAATACACTCTGTGACAATTTTGATCAACCGCAGTAAGTGGCAGTTTACACTCGTCAAATCTTGAGTTTTTTTTGGGGGAATAGTCTTGACTGAAAAATATTATATGTACTTGAAGGCAAAGAAAATTAAAACTGACGAAAAATATTGTGCATCTATCAACCTGAATACAAAAGTTCAAAAGAAAATTGAATTGAAGAATTGAAGATGGGTATAAACTGGCAATAACAGACATTTTGATAATATTTTTGGTAGATACTCGTTTCTTTTGTTTGTCTTTTACATTAAAAGACTATTTTTTCAATTCGGTTTTATACGCGTGTCATGTTCTTCACTTCCGAACACTTTCAAAATATTTCTGGTGTTCAGTTGCGCATAAGTTCATGATCGAATATGTATTTATTCTCTTTGATAATATGATACTCGTATAACACAAGTGTTGCCGATGCAGCCTCGGGTACTTACATACATACATATATAGTACTGCGCGCTCATATTGGTCTTGAAAAGAAGTCTTTTTGGCGTTCATATCGATTTTAAAGTTGTCGTTGTTGTGTTTGGTTAGATAAACACGGCCTTGCATAGACATAAGCAATTGATTGAATCGTAATTGTTTTCTTTTTAATTAAAACATTTTTTATCAGTGAAAGTAAAGGTGCCACATATCAGGGAAAAAACAAAATTTGAACACGTCACCTACAAATTGCTCTCACACTTTTAACGGAAAAAAAGAAACTAAATACGTACATACATACATACATACATATGTATTGTAAATAAAAACTTACTGCCGCAGTGCAGTAATGCTTTTCTGGTGGAACTGTCGTGTTTTTTTTTTGTTTCAATTTCTGTTTTTGATTAGAAGAATATCAATATTTATTTGCAATTCGCGTAGCCAGTAGTTTTTTAACATTTGTTGAATATTGACGTCGTGCTGTTCTTCTTAAAATTATTCTCTTTTTATTTTTATTTGGTTTCACGTTGCACTAAATATACGCAATAAAAGTTTGTTACATGTCTGATTTTTATAATAGGTTTTCAATAATATGATAATATCTACATATTTACTTACACACGTACATACATATAAAATTAAGCACATGTCAATACATACATACACATGTATGTACGTGTTTTAAACGTTAATTACCGTTTCTTACGAATTTGGATGCGAAATGTTTATATCATATAGAAATTGTAATCGGTTTTGAACCTATTGGTATCAGGTAAGTGTGTGCTTTAAAACAATCATACAGAAAATATAAATATATGTGTAGTAAACAAATATCCGGAAACAGAATATAATAAAATATTCGAATTCGAAAGCATTTCGAGGTTAACAGTTTTCACTTCTAGGTTTCAAAATCAAACCATATATATAGCACATGGGATTATGCGGTTCTGACTCAACGCATTTGTGCATACTCGTATTCGAATTGCATTTAACTGTTCAATAAATAAAAATAAAAAATATGCTTTTAGTCCCGAATAATAGTGGTAATCACGATTAATCGATACGAAAAAAATATATAATATACTTCTTACTGTTTAATCGAATCACACGTTGGTATGTACATACATAAAATCTTATTAACTCAAAATCGCCTGGATTTTGATGTGATCTATAATTTGTTAAACTTAATTGTGTAAATATTAATATTGCCTTAAATTTCACTATAGAAAAATTTTAAAATTTACAAAACAAAGAAAAAATATTACATACGTGTAATTTCTTCAAAGCCTTAAAGTTTTGTAAGCCTATCACCAGTTTATTGATCCAAAAATTACTTATGTATGTTGCTTTAAATGATGAATTGCGCTTTGTTAAAGTTTTTTGTGCAAGAAAAATCTCTTTTAGTTTAATTCTAAAGGGTTTCGTAATTTTCTATCTCTTAATAATATTTTAAGTCAACAAAATTAACAATCTAGCATGAAATGGTGCCGAAAGCACCAAAAAGCAAACAAAAGTTGATGTTCCAGCAATTAGCACCATCAATATTTTCGAATCAAATACGAAAACGTTTTAACTACGTTTAAGACAAACACACAAATAAAAAACAATATAAAAAGAGACAATAATTTTTCAATCGATCTGGAATAAATTCTTTTGCTTGATTAAAAGACCTTAATTTCAAATACCTTTCCTATTTCAACTACATCTTAAGAAAAATTAAGTGTTTTTAACATCTGTTTTATTGAGACCATTTCTGGCTCGAACCGAACTTCAGTGGTGGCGTTGGCAACCGAGAATTTTTGGTTACTGTGTGAGTTTTTATTGCTTTCAGATTTTAAAGTGGTTAAAATGACAACCAGGCAGCAATTTGACACTCTAATTCAGGAAAGATTAGAATTGTCTCAACTTCGTCATCAAAATAAAAAAAAAAATTCAATTGATGAAAGCATTTTAATTTTTATTTCAACTTAAATTTTTTGCCGTTTTTCACAGAAATAATTTTATTGTTTATATTATTTATGTCAAAATAGCATTATCGATAACTTCTTGACAACTGACAAAGGTTGCATTCATAATACAAATTTTCTTGTCAGTTGCGTTGCCACTTGGCAACTTTTTCTATAGACAATTTACCTACTATTACTTAACCTGGTTAGCTTTTGTCACTGAAAAATTAACAATAAGTTTTTCTTAATCCAACCCGGGAACAACTAAAATATAAATACCTACACACGAACTGTATAGATATTTATACAAGTGCTTAAACAAAAAATACTGAATTTCATTTGTCAAAGTTGTGCACTAAGCCGAATGTTATACATACCGTAAGAGAGAAACAACAAAATATAAATAAACAATATGTTAATTTAATAGCTATTTATGTATGTATATGAGAGTATGCAGGTATGTATGTGTGCTTCATTCCATGCTCACAAACACATACATTCATACACACACACACACACACATTTTCCTGGACATGTCATTTACTTCCAGCCCAGACCTTCAAACAAAGAGGCAATTTGCTAAATGTTACTTTTTTGTATAGAAGAAAACTAAAAATTGCATATAACAAGTTTCGCTTGCGACGTTGTGTGTATCATTTTCAATACAAAGCATCAATCTGGACTAAGTTCAATTAACTTAAGTTGCTTGAAATTTGTTTCCTAGCGGCCCATGAAGCTGCTTCTGCATCTGGGCACATGTGTGGATGTGTTTCTGTTTGTGTTTTTGTGTCTGTTGACGCTTTCAACACTGTATGCGTGCGTGCATCTTTATCAATACAAACACACAACCACCAGCACTCGTATCATGTGAAATTTTCGGCTATAATCTGCTGTTGTTATACTGCTTTTAAAATGCTAAACTTTATGGTGGGAATACGATTGAATTTTTATTATTTAAATAAAAAAAATAAGAAAGAAAAGAAATTAAGGCTTTAATTTATTTTAATTGACATTTAATGTATGGCTATAAACTAAGATCCAACTATGGTCACATATGTACATATGAAGTGACAGTAAAACGTTAATTTTTATATCATTGGACTAAAAAAAATCATTAATCCACTAATTTTCTTTCACTTGTGGAGCGATTACATTTTTCAGTGGAATGTTTGTGCAGCCTTCTGTTTGCTTATAGCGGTAAATAAATTTCTATTATCCTGTAACTTTTTTTCTGCAAACGCATGGCAGCTATCAAATTTAAAAGACGAAACACAAAAATTCACACTAACTGATGAGTAACACACACCATTCATCCAAACGCCATCTGTCCAAAATTACCGCCTTTTTTATAGAATAGCAAACAATATTTAATGCAAATAATTTCGTCTTTCCACCAGTGAAACTTCGAGGAAACGAAGATGCGTACTATGGCCGTCCACTGTATTTACACGATAAATTTCTGTTTAAAGGCAAAAGATCAACTAATATAGGGTTTTTTTTTTTTAACAAAGTAGATGGATGATTTGTCGATATCAAAAGTGTTTTAAGAATAAACTTGTCAAGTTTGCATAAAAAGTGCCTTCTCTAAAGTATTCTATTAAAAAAGTACTCAACGTAAAAATGTTTAAATATATCGTTAAAACGTTTAGGAAAGAATAGCGTTTCAGAAAGCAAACTATCAAGAGCGATTTAAAAGAAGCACCTACAAGTACGTTAATGAAAAATACATCTAGAAAAACTACTGTAACATCAACAAAATTTCTACTTGTCAGACAAATAGTATTCGATGAGGCATGTCGTGACGAAAGTACATTTGAAAAGGTAGAAGCTATTGTTAAAAATATTTGTATTAAAAAGTGAAATAGGACAAGTTGGTGTTATAAGAACAAAATGTATGAACATGCACATTTTAAAAATACGTTTACAAAAAAGAACTTTTTGAAAGTTCCTGTTTTCAATAAATAATGTTAAGTAATTATTTTTAGTTGTCCTTTCGGCTTTTTATAAAACATTAATAGTACTTTTTAATATTTAGTTTTCCTTTGGACGACATCTTTAAAAAATTGATTTTTGAAATAAAAAAAAACGTTAAAATTGTTTTCCTATTAATAAAAATGTTTTTCCTCAAAAATGTCATCACTTGTTGCTGCAATTGCAACTAGATTTTCTTTTAAACCGTTGCATCGAACTGAAGACGTAGAAGAAACAACACAAGAGTGAACTATTTGAAAGTTCATTAAATTCATAAAGTGAGCACGAAACATTATGGTTTCAGAAATTTTTTATCTTATCACGAGATGTTTTTATCTCCTTTTATTTTAACGGAAACTAAATTTTTAATGAAACTGATTTTTCATGTTTAAAATGTGTTCTTAAAAAAAATAAAACATTAAATATCGTTTGTGAAAAATTGGCCAAACCCAGACATCAACATCTGACAAAATTCACAATTTAAAACTAAAAAGTCTGCTGGCGAGTCAGCTGCGGCTTCAATTTAGATAATAATTATTTATTATTATTATTATTTCAGTTACATTCTATTTAAAGTTATTACTTTTTTAACTGGGTTTACCATAAAACTGATAACAACTAAAACACAGCAAATTAAAATTATATATGCGGAGCAGATTTTGTTTGTTCAGAAGTAGTTTGAAAAATTACCAATAAATTTTGTAAAGGCAAAAAATACCCATCAATATACAGACGACTATCAAGTAAAAAAAAGTTAATAAAATAATCATTGCTTTTGGTTGAATAAATTTGGTCAAAGCGAAATAAATGAAAATTCCATCAATTGAACATTGAAGAATTGTAAAAAACAACAACTCGTTCGTTTCGTGGAATAATTTTGTATAAAATTATATAGTTAAGCGATTATTAGTTAATGAAATTACTGAAATAAACGTGCAGTTCTATATTTAGCATAAATGTTTTGAAGTTGGAATTAGTTGTAATTCTTTTAATTTTTGCAACCGATTTGCTGAAAGTTAAAGAAACACGAGTGACTGGACAAAAAGACTTCGAAGTTTCTAGTTAAATCAAGAATGATTTAACTAACTGATTAAAATGTGCCTTTTCCCTGTAAGACTGGAAAATTTGGTAGTTTTCAAGAGTTTCGGATTGAGTATTTGACATATGTACACGTTTTTGCAATAGGTTGCTTTTTATAATATGAGGGATACCATTTTAAGGAATTTAAATACAAAGAATAATAATATTATTCTATTCAATATTGTCATGAATGCTAAAGCTGCGATAACAGTGCCGCTGAGTGGCAACAGCAGCAACAACAACAATGGCAACAAAAGAATTAAATATGGTGGCAATGTTTCCTAGCACTAATGCTGGTTTGGTTGGTGGGGCTTGTGGTCTTCTGAGTTGTTTGTCGGAAAACAAAAGAAAAAACCGAAAAGGAAGCATGCAACACCACATAAACCAAAATTAGCAGCAAAAATAAAATAACTTTAATAACAACAATGGCACCAGAAAATAGAGGTACAGATGACAACAATGCTGGTGCATGTATGAAATAAGGGTGTAACATTCGGAGGCACTTTTTGCGGATATATCTACGCACGTATGTACATATGTATGCAAATATGTGTAAGGTTTAAAGTTACCGAAATTCTCAACTATAAACTACTTAAAAACACATTTTACATTTACATTAGTCTTCAGATTTCTTAATACATTTAAAAATCCATTTAGATCTACTAGGATTTTTAGGTTGAAAGTTTAGGTGGTTTTTTGATGGCTCTGTAAACATATCAAAATACTAGTTTCTTAACCTTTTTGTTCCCTATATACTTACATATAAGTACATACATATTTATTAAAATTTTTAAGTTTGTGGCCATTTTGTATTTGGATAGAAGAAGAACACAATTTATTTAATATTTCGTTAGAAAACTACTGTCAAACTAAAAATAAAAAAACTGTCGTCAAGGACATCATCTAGCACGAAAAAAGCTTCAAACAGGGCAATTTCATAACATGTGAAATGAGAGCGGACCTGATTAATTTTTCTATATTTAACAAAACATATGTACATAAATATGTACTTGCAGAAAAAAAAGTATGTACAAAGATTTTTCCAGACAAGGTATTTGTAGCAGAACTTCGAAAAGTATTTGCTGAATCCCCAAAAAGTTTGCTTTCCAGGAATTTGTATGAGATCATTAGTTTACTTCAGCCTAATTACGCTACAGAGAGTGCACAATTTTATATAGTCCACACTTAAGGACATCGATAAGTCTTTTATATAATGACATTGCATACACAATTTTGTAAAAATATACTTACAACATACATTCATACATACATACATATATACAGTGGCGAGCACACATGGATACATGTTTTACACACACGACTTACAATCCAAATAAAACCGACAAAATTTAAAAAATATATATGATTTTTTATTTAAAGTGTTCAATAAAATAATAATATCAAGAAAATATATTCAAATTCATGATTTTCATATGTAAATCTTAAGTTTTAAACAAATTTGTGTAAAATGACAATGTATCCACTTTTGCACGTTGAAGTTCATTTAAGCTGGCACCACAAATAAATGGACAAATGGCAATGAATTTAACTGTTATTTAATTGTTTTTCTAAAAACTATTAAATTAACCAGTTTATAGCATATTAAAAACTATTAAAAAGTTTTTTTAAGTTTTCTCCAATTTTTTGCTAAAATGTGAGAAAAATATCCAATTTTTTGGAAAACCAAGTAGTTGTAATGACAAGTAATAATTATTCAGGTAGCGAAATTGCCAAAAAGTTGGGAATCTGTTAGTGAACAGTGTTACTGGTAAGAAAAATAAAAAAAATTTAGCCCACATACTGCAAAAAAATCACGACCTTGTACGTTTTCGAACCGTGAAGCCAGAACTATGGAGTGATTATTGTCCTCCAAACAGGTGAAAACACCCAAACAGGCTACAACTGCTATAAACAAACCCGTGAGCGACTGAACAGCTCGAAGAGCTCTTCGCCGAACTGGTCTCATATCAGCCGTTAAACAAAAAAAAACTACGTTGTTTGGTCAAAATGGAAAGGCTCGGCTTAAATTTTGTAAAGCGCACAAAAATGGACTGTCGAATACTGCAAAAGGGTTATTTGGTCTGACGACCCCAAAATAAATAGATTCCAGTCCGATGGGAAGGAATATGACTGGCACCGCCCCTATGAACGCTTAAAAAACACCAAGTCAAATAAACAATGAAGTATGGCGGTGGAAGTTTGATGATGTAGGCCTGTTTTACTTGGTGGCATATTGGTTCCTTCGGTAAAAATAGAAGGTATAATGAGAAAAGCAGATTACCTGAGCATATTAGAGGCCAATATTCCCGAATTCGTTGACAAAAGTGCTGACCCAAAGGAAGAAGTGATATTCCAACAGGATGGAGATCCGAAGCTTAGGGCAAAAATCGTAAGGGAATGGCTTTCTAAACAAACATTTCACACCATCTAATGACCAGGGCAAAGCCCGGATCTCAATCCCATTGAAAATTGGTGGGCTTTATTAAACAAGAGGCTTGCCCAATACGACACTCTCCCGACGCACTTGAATGAGTTTTGGCATAGGGTCCAAACGGAGTGGGCCAATATTCCTCATCGGACCACCGAGACATTGGTCGAAAGTATGCTAAGGCGAATAAATAGCGTCATCAAGCCAAAAGGTCTGTGGACAAAGTACTAAAAACTTCAATTTTTCAAAAACGTGCAAAAGTGGATACATTGTCATTTTACATAAATTTGTTTAAAACTTAAGATTTACATATGAACATCATAAATTTTAATATATTTTCTTGATTTTATTATTTTATTGAACACTTTATATGCAAAATCATATATATTTTTTAAATTTTGTGTGTTTTATTTGGTTTATACGTCATATGTGTAAAACATGTATCCATATGTGCTCGCCACTGTATGTACATACATATATGTAGATATACATACATATATTCCTAGCTTAGTATTTCTATTTGAAACGACATTATTTTCAATCATATTTCTCCAGAGATTTGTGACCATTTACGACCTCATATTGATTTACCCTATAAATAGCCGATATTTAAACGACAACTTTAAGAGGGACTGAGGGACAAAAAAGGAATTTTGCATATTCAATGGAGAATCACACACATCAACCGCACACTTACTAAAACAAAATTTTGTTTGTTTTTTTGTGTCTATAATCTATGAAAACATTCATTCTCATTTGACGACGAACACACAAACGGTTTGGCATCAATACTTAAGTACATATGCATGTATGTAAGTATGTACTTATGTATATGTACCCTTGCAAGTATGTACATATGTATGTATGTGTGTCTGTTTTATTCAGATATTCCAATGGAAACACAACTGTTAAATAGTATTTATTTACTTACAGTTAAACACATAAATACATAAACAAATTCCACAAAAATATCAACAAACTTGCACGTGAACGTACATACATATGTATGTATGTATGTATATATGTACATGTATACATAAATATTTTTGTACAATAGACTGACTGGAATAGAAATATGTATGTATTTTCTTCTTTTGTTGCAGTTCGCAGACTAATTTTGGATCTGGTTTTTAAAGATTCACATACTTACACATTCCTGTAGACTTTTCATTCAATACAGACAGGCAGTAACACTAATAAAAAAAAGGCGCAATGCGCGTTCCATTTTCAGAAATATTTTTGCAATTAGAGCGATAACTTATAAACGATAAAATACATACATACATACATACATACATACATACATACATACATACATACATACATATGTACATATGTACATATGTACATACATACTATGTATGATAAGGGCCCCCCTTTTCAAAATAGGGTCTTCTTATTTATCATGAAGATATTGCTCCATATTATGACCCTTTTCAAAATAGGGTCTTCATACTTCATACCCACATCATATACGTATTGCTCCCTTATCATAAGGGGTTTGCTCCATATTAGCATAAGGATCCCGCCTCACACCACCTTCGACTAAAAAATTATAAAAGATAATTATCATAGAGTGCATCGAAAAATTAAAATCCGGTTATTGCAGTAATAAAATATGTATGTAGTATATGAAGATATTCAACGAAAGAATCCATAAATACATACATACATATGTACATACATACATATATGAGGAGTGCTTCAAGTATATCTGTATTCATATTATTAATACGGGTATTACTTTCTTATTAAACTTTATTAAAAATATCTCCGCAAATATTGATTTTATCGGAAAAATAAGCGAAATTCGAAAAAACTTAACTAAGGTATCGATAGTCCTCTTTTCAAATATATTAAAATTATTGTGATGTGAGGAAATTTTTGAAAAAATTCATATATATATTTTGGGATGGATCCAAGTCTATCAGTATTCATATTAATAATACGAATATTACTTCCATATTAAACTTTTTTAAAAAAGTGGCTGTATCTCCGCAAATATTGATTTTATCGGAAAAATAAGCGAAATTCGAAAAAACTTAACTAAGGTATCGATAGTCCTCTTTTCAAATATATTAAAATTATTGTGATGTGAGGAAATTTTTGAAAAAATTCATATATATATATTGGGATGGATCCAAGTCTATCAGTATTCATATTAATAATACGAATATTACTTCCATATTAAACTTTTTTAAAAAAGTGGCTGTATCTCCGAAAATATTGATTTTATCGGAAAAATAAGCGAAATTCGAAAAAACTTAACGAAGGTATCGATAGTCCTCTTTTCAAATATATTAAAATTATTGTGATGTGAGGAAATTTTTGAAAACATGCATATATATATTTTGGGATGGATCCAAGTCTATCAGTATTCATATTAATAATACGAATATTACTTCCATATTAAACTTTTTTAAAAAAGTGGCTGTATCTCCGCAAATATTGATTTTATCGGAAAACTAAGCGAAATTCGAAAAAACTTAACTAAGGTATCGATAGTCCTCTTTTCAAATATATTAAAATTATTGTGATGTGAGGAAATTTTTGAAAAAATTCATATATATATTTTGGGATGGATCCAAGTCTATCAGTATTCATATTAATAATACGAATATTACTTCCATATTAAACTTTTTTAAAAAAGTGGCTGTATCTCTGCAAATATTGATTTTATCGGAAAAATAAGCGAAATTCGAAAAAAACTTAACTAAGGTATCGATAGTCCTCTTTGCAAATATATTAAAATTATTGTGATGTGAGGAAATTTTTGAAAAAATTCATATATATATTTTGGGATGGATCCAAGTCTATCAGTATTCATATTAATAATACGAATATTACTTCCATATTAAACTTTTTTAAAAAAGTGGCTGTATCACCGCAAATATTGATTTTATCGGAAAAATAAGCGAAATTCGAAAAAACTTAACTAAGGTATCGATAGTCCTCTTTTCAAATATATTAAAATTATTGTGATGTGAGGAAATTTTTGAAAAAATTCATATATATATATTGGGATGGATCCAAGTCTATCAGTATTCATATTAATAATACGAATATTACTTCCATATTAAACTTTTTTAAAAAAGTGGCTGTATCTCCGCAAATATTGATTTTATCGGAAAAATAAGCGAAATTCGAAAAAACTTAACTAAGGTATCGATAGTCCTCTTTTCAAATACATTAAAATTATTGTGATGTGAGGAAATTTTTGAAAAAATTCATATATATATATTGGGATGGATCCAAGTCTATCAGTATTCATATTAATAATACGAATATTACTTCCATATTAAACTTTTTTAAAAAAGTGGCTGTATCTCCGCAAATATTGATTTTATCGGAAAAATAAGCGAAATTCGAAAAAACTTAACTAAGGTATCGATAGTCCTCTTTTCAAATATATTAAAATTATTGTGATGTGAGGAAATTTTTGAAAAAATTCATATATATATATTGGGATGGATCCAAGTCTATCAGTATTCATATTAATAATACGAATATTACTTCCATATTAAACTTTTTTAAAAAAGTGGCTGTATCTCCGCAAATATTGATTTTATCGGAAAAATAAGCGAAATTCGAAAAAACTTAACTAAGGTATCGATAGTCCTCTTTTCAAATATATTAAAATTATTGTGATGTGAGGAAATTTTTGAAAAAATTCATATATATATTTTGGGATGGATCCAAGTCTATCAGTATTCATATTAATAATACGAATATTACTTCCATATTAAACTTTTTTAAAAAAGTGGCTGTATCTCCGAAAATATTGATTTTATCGGAAAAATAAGCGAAATTCGAAAAAACTTAACTAAGGTATCGATAGTCCTCTTTTCAAATACATTAAAATTATTGTGATGTGAGGAAATTTTTGAAAAAATTCATATATATATATTGGGATGGATTCAAGTCTATCAGTATTCATATTAATAATACGAATATTACTTCCATATTAAACTTTTTTAAAAAAGTGGCTGTATCTCCGCAAATATTGATTTTATCGGAAAAATAAGCGAAATTCGAAAAAACTTAACTAAGGTATCGAAAGTCCTCTTTTCAAATATATTAAAATTATTGTGATGTGAGGAAATTTTTGAAAAAATTCATATATATATTTTGGGATGGATCCAAGTCTATCAGTATTCATATTTATAATACGAATATTACTTCCATATTAAATAGGCTATTGAGTAATACCCTATTTAGAAAAATGGGGACCCTTATGCTAATATGGAACAATACACCTATGATAAATATTAAGTCGCTATTTTGAATTTTATTTTCACACCCATAATGTACTCGTATACAGATAACCATTTTCGGGGATAAATCAGGCCATTTCCTATTTTTTATATAAAATTTTTGCCTTTTTTTCATTATTATTCTCTTTCGCTTATGAAGAGATTTACATACATACATACATATGTATGTAACTCAGTACATGGTACAAACAAATAGCATGGTTCAGAAAATTCATTATAATTGTTTTAACAACTTATCATATGTACAATATATATGTACATATGTATGTGTACCTGCATGTGACATCGGTATGAATAAACGTCAAATAGAGATGGTAATTTTAATGACGTGCACAATCACGTTTTCAAATATGTAGAAACATTTGGCTGTGAACAGATTGGTTTTAACACTATTACAAATCAATTTTTAAGTGTTCAAAACCAATTTTAGTTTGGACTATATTTTTCTCGACAAACCTATTTGTATATACATACATACATACATACACATGTATTTACGTACATAACCTTAAAAATATAAAAAACTTGCGTTCTAGGTGTACGAGAAACTTTTGTTAAATATGTATAAATTTATCGTGAAATCAGCTTTTACTTGCTGCAAACTAATTTAACTGAAAATACAATTTTCCACTTGGTTTGTTGTTTTAATAATAATTACCATATTTAACACGTTACTGACCAGCCTCACTAAATTTATGCCGCGAGTACGCATAACAGCGTCGGATACAACTGAAAAAATGTTGTTGTATCGTATTGTATAATAAACAAAAGTATGTATATAATAAATGGTTAAAGATGATTGATGAGGTTCTAACGACACAAATTTTAACGGAAAATTACAAACAAAAAAATAGTCTATAATGAAAATGAGGGACAGATAAAATTTAAAAAAATAGTTCAAGTAATAGACTGTTGCTTTTTAAAGCTTGTGTATTTATTCAATTAATGTGAATATAATGGAGCAGGTAGATATTGGCGGCATGTGACGGCCATGTTCTTCTGGTGACGTTTGGAAGAGGACCCGTATATTGAACGAGTTCCTCTTAAAGTCAACATAACTGTAATCATTGCTGTGAGCAATGTTATAATTCCATACACAACAGAATGCTTAGGAATCATGTATCAAAGAAAAATATAATTTATCTTAATATTTAAAGGCTCACCTAACGTGGAACGCATTTAATACAGACCTGCTGTTTAAATACCTGTTTCAAAATGGTCGTATTAGTTTTAAAATAACTTTATGCTAAAGACAAGTAAATCAAAAAGATTATGAGAAATGCAAATAGAAAAAGAGGAAGCTGTCAAGCTTAAGAGTCAATTTCAGTTCTAAAAGAGAGTTTTGAAGGGGAACCGTGTTAAAACTATAAGATTAACTCGAATTTATTGTTAATGTTAGTTATTGCACACCGCCTTGTTGTATTTTTTAGTACTTTTGTTAATTGTGTTTTCATTTGCTTTGTTAATTAATATAGTACATATGTATGTATATAGGCAGGTGAATAAACATAGATTCACTTGCTTACGGAAATATATTCATATACATATAAGTTAAGTAGACATTGAACAAAATTTTGTAATTTTATGAAGATAATATTTTTGTCTACGACTGTGTGCAACAATGAATAACAATATATGTACATATTTAAGTTAGAAAAAATACAATATAGCCACCCAAAAGTTTTGACATTTTGAAATATACGAACCCTAAGCTCTTGAATCTTGAATTGAACTTGAATTACATGCATTAAATCTCTGCTTTAGGGAATATTTCTTAAAGGAAACGGTTTTTTAATATCTTACATTGAACTAAATCATACAATATATGTACAGGGTGGCCCAGAAAGACCGAAGTGGTGTGAATTGCTTATAACTTTTTATTTAAGAGATATTTTTTTAATTTTTTTTTTTTAAATACATTAAATTTATGGGGAATATTTTTGGATTAGTTATTAAAAATGATATCCCGCAAGTGGTGGCCATATTCTGCTTCGCACAAATGTGCTCTTTCCAACACATTTTCCATGACCTTTCGCAAAACTTCCGGTGGTATGTTGTTAATTTCTTCTCGAATATTGGTTTTTAACTCCTCAATAGTCCTAGGCTTATTAACATAAACTTTTCCTTTTAAATAGCCCCAAAGAAAACAGTCTGGAGCGGTTAAATCCGGGGAACGCGGAGGCCAATTAAAATTGCTGTTACGAGAAATTATTCTTTCACCAAAGATGTCGCGTAAAAGAGTCATTGTGGCCCTCGCAGTGTGCGCTGTGGCTCCATCCTGTTGGAACCATATTTGCGGATGGTTTTCCACGGCTGGCCTTACAAAATTTTGCAACATGGCCCGATATCGATCACCATTGACGGAAATGGCGACACCTTGTTCATTTTCAGAAAAAAATGGGCCAATGATCCTTTCTGAAGAAACACCGCACCAAACGGTACACTTAACTGGGTGCAATTGTCGTTGATGAAGTACTCTCGGGTTTTCCGTAGCCCATATCCTACAGTTTTGCTTGTTAACGAACCCATTTAATTGAAAATGGGCTTCGTCACTCATTATTAAGTTATGAATAAAATTTGGATTCTCTTGTGCTTTTTGCTGAAAAGTAAATTTCAACAATTTGGGCACGTTGTTCAATTGTGTATTGCTCCATTATAAATTATCCAAGTCTTCTTTACAAAATACTGAAAAGAAAAGAAAAAAAAAATATAATAAAAAAGTTATAAGGAATTCACACCACTTCGGTCTTTCTGGGCCACCCTGTATATGTACCTAATGTACATACATATGTAAGTACGTACATAAGTATGTATATATGTATGTATGAAGTATCTTTAAATTGTATGTTCATCTATAACCTCACTTTTTCGCTTATCTTGTGTTTTCTTTGCAGTTTCGTTTGCACATGAATAAATTTCAAGGTCTAACAACTTTATTTTTTGAATACGGGGCACGCAAAAAACTAAAAAAGGGCCGGACGACCCAACCGACCGTCATTAGAAATGCATGGACTACAAATGTTTCAAACAAAGGGGATACAAGAGTAAATAAAGTCGCACACACACACTCAAACACACATTCTGAAATTTATATTGATAAACAAAAACAACCGCAAAAAATTTGATAGGAAAAAAAGTTCCATAAAATTTGCATTCAAATAAAGAAAGAAAAGTACTCAAACAGTAGAAAAGAAAAATTAAAAACTAAAAAAAGTTGTGAAAGGAAATTCATTTGCTTACATTGCTCGCTGTGAATGCACATGCAAATTGTTGTAATATACATACATATGCATGTACATGGACATAGTACATATATTTGTTATACTTTTTTGTTTTATTTTTTTAATTTTTACCCATTGACCGAGAGACCGACCAGTACTTTAATGTTTCTCACTTTTATGCTTTTTATTCTTTCGTTATTATATTCGTTCACTGATTCCACTCATCATACGTATTGTGCAAAAACAAAACACAGAAATCGTACAACAAATAGGCACAAGAGAATTAGAATTTTTGTTTAAAAAGTGCTAAAATGCGAACAGAATAAAGAAAATGTAAAAAATATAAAAACTATAAAAAAAAATACGCCGGCAAAACACAAAAGAAAAAATGCGGACACATCAACGGAATTATTAAAGCGGAAAAACGGCCAACACTTTTCAAACAAGAGTACAACAAGCAGGGAAAACTGAAAACTTCCGAGTCGGAAAATCAAAATAAATTTTAATAATAAGCCCTCTCAAATTTGGTCTGTCAGCCTGTCTGTCATGTGGAAACATTGAAATATTTTCGGTGTCCTTCATAAACTGAGCCCAGTTCGAAGTAGCACTGTTTTTGTATTTCTTTACTACATTGTTCCGTAGTTATTTTGCAGACATTTCCAAAATAATACAATATTAGCTAAAAAGCAAATTATTTTAACAAATTATCAGGTTGAATTTATCTGACGAAATGAACTATTAAACCCGCCGCTAAGAAAATTCTACAAGAAAAAATATAATGAGGTTGATTTGATGTTGCATTAAACGTTGCAGCGGCTCAATGTTAGTTGGCCCACTCCCCTTCCTCTAAAAAATTCTGAGAAAAGCTTTATCGCCGGGAAAATTTTATAAAATCTTGACTATAATATTTACAAAAGAAAGAAATTTTAATTACATATGTATGAAAGTGCGTATGTATATACTTACATATTAACCCTTTAGGAAAATATTGCAAGTATTAACTTCAATGGTTTACATTATTATTTTTCAGATAAATGCAGGTTCATTGGCTGCTGCTCTTATGACAATAACAACACCTAAAAGAACAATTTAAACCTACAGCAACAGCAACTACAACTGAAACTTTAACTTACAAACTGAAATATTAATGATCCTGTTAATGATAATGATATTACACCAGAGGCAACATTTAAATAAATGTATTTTATACAATATAAAAGGAATATTATAACAGCAACGTGATAAAGTTATAATAGTTAAAGAAACTAAATAGAAAACTAAAATAACAACAACAATATCAACAAGGCCAACTGTAACAATAACAAGGAAAATTACTGCAACAAATTTGTTTTTCTTTTTTGTACAACAAACGTTATTATTCCGTTTCTACGAAAAGCATTTTATTTCATGAAACTTTCTTGAAAAGAAAACTGGTAGCATTTATTTATATATTTAAAAGGCGCTTTAAACTACGAACTTTAACTTTCTCTCACCTGACCATTGAATTGGAATCCTTATACGAAAGTCTTGCAATTTTTTATTGTTTTTAATCAAAACAACAATGTTTTATTGTTGCTGCAGCTGCTGTCATTAACACTGTACAATTGTTGACGATTTAAATTGCGAAATTACTCTGCTTGCTGTTGGTAATTCATACCAAAAGAAAAATTCATATAAAAACATCTAGTTCGACATTTAAAAGCACATTACCGCCATCATAGTAAATTAATAAAGAAACAAAAAATATAACAAAAATACCCCGAAAACAACAAATATGTCTTCTTTAAGTTTAACACGTAAATTACGTGGTCGTATGCGTTCAAATACCTGCCGTATTGTTTTACTTACATCTTTGGTTTGGGTGATTGTAGACTTTGTCTTAATTGCCCACTATTCCGATTGCATTGGAAAAGATGGATGGCGCTGCAAGCGTAGTGGTGAATATGACATTGAGGTAAGTTTCAAGTTTACATCTTTATAATTCGAGTGGAATTGTTTTATTTCAGAGGTTGACCTGTGGAGGCAGTTACATATTTATTACATCTCCTCTGAACTTTTGTTTTAGCCTCAATTTTTTTTTTTGATAGAATGAGAAAGAAACAAAAATATCTTCCCTTTATCAAATGTGGTCGACAGATCCGCCCAGTCTTTGGCACACGTGTATCCCTTTGTTTTCTGGCGTAATGTGATGAATTCATGTTTCGTCTTACAAAATTTGACATAGTTGCTTGGCTCATCCATCTCAAGAACTTTCATTCTCCTCTGTAGTTAGCAAGCCCTTCTTTGGTTTCGGTAAAGGTCTTGTTACGTAAAAATAAAAAGTTTAACACGATTATGGTTAGATTTAAACTCCTTACCAAAACGGTCTCGTATTTACTTATACATATATAACTTTTATATTGAGTTAAATAATTTAATTTTTATTAGACAAAATCACTATTTAAAAATGTTCAATCGCGTTAAACGTTTTCGTAGTTGATTTAAAACTGATTTAAATTCTCTCTAAACACTTGTATAACATTTTGTTCTCGGCCAAACAAAACTTTACGTTTTCAACGTAATCAGTTAAGTTTCCATTTAAATAGTAACCTTGACTTTTGAGCAAAAATCTTTCATCAAAACCTAATTAATTTATGTTTGTCTACATAAAATTGTAGGGTGCAATATATTTTTTAATTAACACCATGTTGTGTGGCTTAATTTATGAGCACACAATCAATATATGTACATACGTTGTATTCTTTTTCTGTGAATTTTTTATAAAGAGTGGAACAATAGTTTTTGTTGGTGTTATTTTTGCTACAAAACCAACAAGAAATTTCTGCAAAATAAAACATCTTTCAAACATCGTCAGCATGTTGTGGATTGGATTTTGGATAAATATCTTTCATGAATACATGCACGAATGAATGTGGCGAAAACATTGATTTTGTCTTTGCATTCCTCATTCTGTTGCGGCTGTTTTCATAGAAGAGACGAGCGCTAGTGCAGGAATAATTAAAATTTCCATAAATCTCACAAATAAACAAAGCTGAACTTGAAGAGTGAAATTGTGTGGTAGAGTTCAACCATATTTCACAACTGCTACCATCGTTGCCGAAATAGTGACGTTAGTGTTGCGTCCGTTTTTGACGTTTTCGTTTAAACAACAATGCCAGCACCAGTTTACTTAGTAAAGTTTAATCTATGTGGTGCCTCAGCTGGTCTAGGACAAATCGTATCATAGGAAATGTCTGACCAGAACTCTAACGTATGGTCGTAGAAAGATTTTAAGAGCACCTATTAGTACCTTTCGAAACATTTGAAAACTATTAGTACACTATTCACTTTTAAAACGCATTGAAGACGAGCAAATAGGTCATCAAGCGTCCACATCTTACAACTAAACTCGTCAATCAGAAAATTAATTTTGAGTGCAATTAGTGTTTGTCGGAGGTTGAGAACGTGACGGCAAAAGATATTTTTTCCTGAATCACTACACAAAGTATCAAAATTCTGGTTTGCTTCTCAACAACCAAAGCCGACGGAGCACAAATGCATATAGCCATAGAATGCTTAATGGTTAATTTGATGGTCTCCAGGGTTAGTTCTAACACTCACTGCTGTTTGGACGAATGAACAACAACAGATGTGTTAAAATGATACATCACTTCATATCTTTGGTTAGTTTCATGTTCATGCATTTATTTAAATGCAAGTATTTTTTTCTGTTTTAAATTACATCTTTTGTTCAAGACGATACACACTATAATAATGCTCAGAGACTAAAAAAGTTATAAAATTTGGCTAAAGGCCAATGAACATAAGTGTACATGAGCGCACATATTGAACAACATATTTTAAGCTTTACATACGTACATACGTACATAAATTCTAATTCTTCACAATAAAACAGATTTATTGTTTGCACAGTACGGGGCACAAGAAAAATTCACAAGCCAATCATGTAAACATGTTCCTTGCAGCAACAACAACAGCAAAAGCCAAACAAAATATGACTAAAGGAACATTAAGTGAAAATAGAGAAAAATCCCAGTTACTCGTACATAGAAGCAAATCAAATCACAATTGAAGTGAATTAATTATTCACAACTAAAATAAATAAACATTATGAGGTATCTTACTTTGTTGTCTTTTACGATCCAAAATTAGGTTCACAAATGCCAGTAAAGATTACTAATTGAGCTTGTGCAAATTTTCACAAACGAATGAACGTGTGGTTTGCTCATTCATATGACACATAAATGACCAAATGCCAGCCATTATGGTAAAAAGCTCTTTTAATTGCATTTTTAGTGCAAACATTCAAATTTATGGGCTTAACAGAACCATATTGCTATAGTAACGGAGATCGAGTTAGTGGCAGGAGTAAAAAGGTTTTAAATTTATTTACACACTCATTCATGCAGGGAAAATATGGCAGCATCACTTAATTTCCAAATGTGAAACAGCTGTTATTTTTGGACAAAAAGAGGTATTTTTGAAGGTGCTTGGGAATTAATTTTCTACCGGCAGATACCGCCATTTCACGTTGTTTTTGTTAGAATTATATTTGTTAGTACAAAAGTAGGGGAAAAACTATGGTAGCGGCATGTACCAGAATAGATAGAATAAATAGAACTTAGATGCAAAAGTTTGGCCATCTAACTGTTATTCGCGTTTGTACTGAAAAACAAAATATGTATCTTAATTAATTAATTAATTAACTCAAAAATAAAAACCATTTGAATGAGAAGTTAAAACCTGGGTGCTATCATAATAACGTACGCGAAACGATGCTCTGAGGCGAAGACAAGACTGGTCCTCGAGACTGACTTCTGGAATTGTAGCTTTTGCGCCAGTTGTTGTAAAATATGGTTTGCCACGTTAATAAAAATTAACGTATAATTAATAACTATAATTAAAAATTATAGTCAAAATGATTCTTTACAATGTTTTTTATTAATTTTGCATAATATATGTATGTAGTTACAGCTTTATAGTTTAGAAAAAAAATTTACATTTCTTCACGCTTCAAAATTTGTTTAAAATTCTTTTTCCAGATACCCGAAGCTCAAAAACACATCGATCAAAATATGGTCGACGACAATGAAATAAATACAGAAAAAAATTTAGATAATGATGTTGGCGCCGGTGGTGGTGATAACGTACATGTCGGCGAAATAGGTTACGGTTTTGCGCCAGGTGGCATATCAGCAACATATCCTAGTACAAGTTTACATAAATGGCGCTCAGCACCGACCGTAAAAGATCACAAAGGCAAGCCTGGTGAAATGGGCAAACCGGTCAAAATACCACCAGAAATGAAAGAGCTGACAAAAGAGAAATTTAAAGAGAACCAGTTTAATTTGGTGGCTAGTGACATGATCTCTCTCAATCGTTCTCTTACAGATGTGAGACATGAAAAGTAAGTAGGAAACACTTTCTTTTCGCTACATTTTGTGGACAATTTTTCATGTTATGTTAAAGAAGTTTTTTTATTTTTATATTTTTTGCAATACAGAACGTTTGCGTGCAATACATACATACATACATTTATATATTTATAACCGTACCTTAATGTTGAAAGGCTCTAACTCAATGCATTTTCCAAAGTCGAGTACTTTTCTGTGAATTGCGATAAATTAAAGCTTGTGGTATTGAAATATGCAATAAACGTAGTTAGGGCCTTTCTGTGTATATTAAGGCAACGATAAGCACATATATACATATTTTTTAAATTCCAATATAATTTGGTTTTTTCTTTTAGTTGTAAGAAAAAGCATTATCCAGCAGAACTGCCAGCCACCTCAATAGTGATAGTATTTCATAATGAAGCCTGGAGTACGCTATTGCGTACGGTATGGAGTGTCATAAATCGTTCTCCACGCGAATTGTTAAAGGAAATAATCTTAGTCGATGATGCTAGTGAAAGAGGTAAGTACTCGTATGTACATACATACATACAATATCTGTGTGTGTGTGTGTGCGTTTGCGTTAAACTCGCTACCGGTAGAATAGAATCCTTTTTATCTGCCATTAGCCAAGATTATTGCATCGTTTCTCTATTTATTTGCTTGTTTTTTTTTCAATTTCGTTCTTTTGTATCATCCTAGATTATCTTGGCAAAAAATTAGAAGACTACGTTGCCGATTTACCCGTACATACATTTGTTTTACGTACTCAAAAACGTTCTGGCTTAATACGTGCTCGTTTATTAGGTGCCGAACATGTAAAGGTATGTATGTAATGCAACTATTATTTTCCCCGTTAGATTGTTTGCTTTTGAACATTTTGTATTTGTTCCGTAGCGATAGTAATTTCGAGATAACTACATACTTATTTAGTTCTAAGCAATAGTAACAATTAATCGATTAAATGGATCAGAAAATGAAATAATTTTGTTTTCATTCTTGAAGAAGACACTTAAAACTAATTAACAATTAAATGCACAAAAGTGAAGAGAAAGCACTACTTTTATGAATGAAATGAAAATTATTTTAAAAGTGCACTGCACATAAATTACTGCTGCCGAAGCCTTCGAATAAGCGAAGTGTGAGTGGCTTTAGTTTCGTTTTTAATCTTTATTATTATAATGTTGAAAATATACAGCAAAATCATGAAGGTCAGCTCATCCCCTCTATTATGAATAAAAATTTTCTTTGTGAAAAACTCTAACATACCGTAAGTAGGTTTGTTGAACCGATCATTTTTTTAAGTGTTTATGAAAGCAAGTTAATATTAATTTTGTTTGATTTCTCCAACAAGACTAATTTGGTTTTCTCAAACACAAAAATATATGTATGTAAATGCAATTGAATGTAAACAACGAAGACAGCATTAACGTTGCCAACTATTGTTTTGCTTTTGTTCTCGTGGAATAAAATAATGTGAGGAAACTTTTCTCCTTGCATGTCCACAATTCTCAACTTTTTTTCGCGAATCTTATAATCAGGGTGTTTTTTTAGAGGTATAGAACTTCGAATTGAAATAAAACACAAGAAAATCGTTTTAATGTCCATCAATTTGGCTTTATTGGAAGGATAATTTTATGCCACTAATGTTTAAATATGATTTCGGGCATGTATAATGAATAAAGCCAATTCTACAGGTCCAATTTCTGATGGACAAAAGTTGATGGACAAAGCTCCAATTGCTGTGCACGGTGGCGAATCGATTCATTCGGGTCCTCTTCAACACTTTGCTCTACAGCGGCAATTGTTTCTTCGGTGCGCACTGTTCGACGTCTCTGCGGATGCGTATTATCACATAGAGTAAACGTAGTGCGAAAACGATCCATGGTTAACCGAATTAATTGCTCTGATGACCATAAAATGGACGGAGCTTGCGGTAAACTTCGCGAACTGAACCATTATTTTCGAAATAAATTTGCACGATTTGCAAGCGTTGTTCTTTTGTCAACCTGTTCATGATGAAATGGCAAACCAAACTAAATATTAATCACTTGACAGCTGACAAAATGGCCGCCAGTTCAAAAAGTAATGCCAACTTAAAGTTCTATACCTCAATAAAAAACACCCTATACAATGTCATTGTTTTATAAAGAAAAAACTTTTATACGTAAAACAGAATTATTATTTTCTTTAACATGAATAAATTATGCGAACAAAAATGTTGATAATTTTTGCTTTTCAACTGCTACATAAGAAATCAAATCGAATTTGTAGCAAAGATTAAAGACGACGACGAAGTCGGTGATAATGATTTTAAAAACTGACCATATTTTTGTTTCAGGGTGAAGTTATAACATTCCTTGATGCGCATTGCGAATGCACGGAGGGCTGGCTTGAACCGTTATTGACCCGTATTGTACAAAATCGTCGCACAGTTGTGTGCCCCATTATTGATGTCATATCCGATGAAACTTTTGAATATATAACAGCATCAGATTCCACATGGGGTGGTTTCAATTGGAAATTAAACTTTAGATGGTAAAAGTTTTGTTAACAAGCAAAGTTTGACTTTTGTACTGAATAAAAATATACATATGTATTGAAAAGGTATCGTGTTCCTCAGCGTGAAATGGAGAGGCGAAATAATGATCGTACGGCTCCATTGCGTACACCCACCATGGCTGGTGGTCTATTTTCTATAGATAAAGACTATTTTTATGAAATCGGTTCCTATGATGAAGGCATGGATATTTGGGGTGGCGAAAACTTAGAAATGTCTTTTAGGGTAAGTTCAGGGGGATTCTGTTCTTAATTTTTTCTACATTTCATTATACTTTAATTTTTTTACTTTGTTTTTATAAATGTACTTTAATTATTTTTATTTAATTTTAAGTTTGTTTTTTCCTCATTTGACTTTCATATATTTCTTTACTTTGTTAAAAACAATCCTTATTTCAAAATTATGAAAAATCTGAAATATAAAAAAATATTTAGATTTGGCAATGTGGCGGCATTTTAGAAATTATACCATGTTCCCATGTGGGTCATGTGTTTCGCGATAAATCTCCTTACACATTCCCCGGCGGTGTTGCCAAAATCGTGCTGCATAATGCCGCACGCGTAGCCGAAGTATGGCTGGATGAATGGCGCGATTTTTACTATGCCATGAGCACAGGTTCGATATATGTGAATTTATATTATTTTTTTCTTTGTTTTTTTTTATCATGTTACAAATAACGGCATAGAATTTAATATCTTTAACACAAGAAACTTGTTAAATGTATTAAACTTTTGTATTTGTGATTTATTTATTGGTTTATTAAAGAAAAGATCTTTTAGGCGTTTTGCTATTAGTAAATTTAGTTGACACAATGCTTTGGCATACTCCAAAATATGAACAAAAAGTTGTAAATTTGGGGCTAAAAGCTCTTTTGCCACCAACTTTCTTTAAAAATAGAAACATAAAAGCATTAACTAACAGCTCTTGTTTTGCATTGAAATTTACTTATTTACTGAAATCATCAAACTTTAATGACTTTCATATAAATTGTTTAAGTGCCAAGAGAACTGCTGTGCTCTGCGGTCGTGTAATGTGCAGCATTGCATTCAATGCCTAATAATACACGTACATGCTTTTGTGCTACAAGAAACACATATGATTTTTGTCACAAGAATCATTAAAACCAGTCGTCAATAACGTAATGTCGTCAAGCAAAACCTTAAAAAATAATATTGCCCATCAACATACACAGAAAATGTTCCTACCTGTTCTGTAATCCATCTCTTAAAAATCAGAATAGTCAAAAAATAATATATTTACTGTATACGGGACTTCCTTAGAAATGATTTTCCTGTAAAAAGCCTTATGTTCAAGTTCTTTAAATGGTCTTCGACAATCGTTGCTCCATGTAAGGCTTTGAAGGCAAATTATTGCTCAAAATACACCAAAGGTTGTTTTGGGCTGGGCCCTTTAATTAAAGAACACTTGTGTTGGCCAGTCTACTCAAAATTGCCAACAAATATCTTATTGGCGGCTTCAGAAACACGTTTATGTTGAATAAAAGTTTAAAGCAAAGAATTTGGCGAATACAGCTTTTACATAATTTTCGTAATATTCCTAAATTCGCATATATATTTTTTTTAAGTTAGTTAAAAGTTGCCAACTAACTCAATTCGGATAACAGGGAGGGACAGTGTCGTGAGTTTCTTTTACCAATAACAATTCCACTTAAAACAAAAACAATTGTTTATCCTTCACAATTTTCGGGTATCGAAAACTTTCGGATTGAACATTTTCACGACAAAAGACAAGCAATTAAACAACTTAATTGTTTAATATTTTTTAACTTTAAAAAGCATTGTTTTATATTTTATTTTAAATTTTTTTATAATTTACTGTAGTCAGAAAACGCATTCGGGATCAACTTAATTGTTAAACACAGCTTAATTTGTTGCAACTAATTTTTTTTTTTTTGTAATTCAAAATAAATGTGGTTGAATTTTGTGCTCATAAATAATGTTTGATGTCAATAACTATTATTGTATTTTTTTCAAAATTTGCAAAATTCTATAGTTTTAAACACCTATTTCGAAATCGTACTATTATTTCTATATTGTGTGTTGAAGCAAGAAAAAGCAAAACAAACAAGTATTTATTATTATTGATAAACTGAATCATTGTTTTATGCTTAAAACAACAACAAAAATTCACTAACAACACATTGCTAATAATTAAAATAAAGTAATTCAAATTGGTATTGTAATGAAGTTTTCCTTTTTAACCATTTTATATTTGTTTTTATTTAACTGATCTCAGGTTTAAATTAATTATTATTTTTTAATATGTTTGTTTTTTCATAATTTGCTACTTTAATTTTTATCAAAGTTTTATGTTCAGAATAATATTAGTGTTAAGTAAGATCGTATTAGAGAAAAGCAAAATGATTGATCCTTACGCCAGTTGGATGATTGTCACATACGTCATATAACCAGTAAATTTATTTAAAACGTAACATTTTAAATTGCAATTGCATTTGCCGTAAGAAATATTGAAAATCTTACATTGCAAAGATTTCTAATAGAAAATATATTGAAGGCGGGGCTTGGGGCTTGCCGTGAAGAAAGGCTTAAACGCTTTCTGCGAGTGCATTCCTTTCTTTATGATCAGTGGAAAGAGCATTGTGTGAATCAGAACAAAGTGTAACTGTTACTGCTCTCAAATTAAATATTAGTTATTTGACGGCCCTGCTTAAGTAAAAAATATTTTTGACGAAATAAATTCAAATTATCGAGGCTGTTAGTTTCCATGATTGATTCAAAAACAAACCCACAAAGTGCAATTTGTTGAGCCATTTTGCCGAGGAAAATCGTCCTTCGCTACTATAAAACTCCTTAAAACTGCGGAAATCCTCATCAGATAAACTAATAATACTTTGATATATTTTTATTTTTAGTAAACTTTTCAGTGATTTGATACTAATAGTTCACATCACAGCTCATGAGTTTAAATTGAAATGGCTTTTTGTCGTGTTGAAGGAGCATTATTCTGCTTCAAATTATTTTCCTATTGGATGTTTTTTAGTTGCCGCCTTTTTTCATTTACCTTTTAGATTACGAAAATTACATGACAACCAAATCAAGGTCAGGATCAATAACAAACTTTTAAATAACTAATGCTAAGCTTGTTGTAATCTAATCTAATCTAATCTCTAGCAAGCAGCTTTTTTAACATAATTTCTGCCAATTAAACCATTTATTTTTCGGTTTTTCTTTTATTCTTATTTCTCTCTCTCATTCCTTAACTCATGCTCATAAACTGTTTTTAAAAAATTGATTGCAAAAATCCGAATTAACTTACAAAAAAAAATTATAATAACCAATTACATTCATTTTGGGAATAACGCAATGTAACAAATAGGTATGGATGTGTGGCGGTGTTTTAGAAATTGCTCCATGTTCACGTGTTGGCCATGTTTTTCGCAAATCTACGCCATATACATTTCCTGGCGGTACAACGGAAATTGTTAATCATAATAATGCTCGTCTGGTTGAGGTTTGGCTGGACGATTGGAAAGAGTTTTACTACAGTTTCTATCCAGGTTAAAAATACTTACTAATAAACAAAAACTAAAAACTTACATAAACAAATATTGTTGGTGCCTTTTTCATAAATACAAACATACGGCATTATTCAAACTTTAAAAAAAGACACATATGTATACAAAAACATTAAAATGTACACTTGTGTTTCATATTTACATACATAGATATATATCTTTGGGAATAAGTGCGTTTCATCATGTTTCTTTTAGGAAATCTACAGTTTGGCGAATCAATGTTGGCACAGCAGACAACTGCTTAAACAATGTTTTTATTCCCAGGCCAGGCACTGTTCGCTTTGCCAATACAATTTTGCGAAAACTGCACCTTTCTTAGTGTCCCATCTCTCTTTCTTTTGAGTTGCTTTGTTTCATTTTATTTTTAGTACTTTAAAAACATGTATGTAAATAAAAATAGCTGGTGTTGGTTTATGGTTTGCACTTCTCGTATTTGCTTTTACAACTTTAAATGCCTAAAGCTGCATACGTTTACATCTATCTGTATGTTGTTTAGCTATCAATAATTAATTTATTATTTGTGGTTTTTTCTCCCGTTTGTTTGTTCTATGTTTGTATGTACATACATATATATGTTTATTTTGTTTTGCACACACCTGTCCTGCCCTTGCGTGATAATATCCTCGTCACTTCAACCAACTTCACACCAATCAAATTCCACATGAGCACAAAAGCAAACGCTTATTTTGTTTAAATTTTCTTAAATCTAAGCCAATATATTTTAATATGCAATTAGAAATACACACATGCATATATATACATACATATATGCATATTTATACATATGTATGTATGTATGTCTGCTACAAAATGAATCTTGTACGAATATGTAAGTATATATATATGTACATACGCACGTTTAAGCCAATTTTGAAAACTTGTACATACATACATATTTGCATATGTATTTTATATCTGAGTTCTGTTTTAGGAAAACTTGATGCTTTCCATCCATTCCCATTCACAAAAGAATTTCAAAAAGGGTACTTATTAAGAAAGAAAAAGAGTAACTTTTAAAAAATATACATTTAGGCATTTTGTTTTTAAGTGTGTGCTGGTTCACACACATCAACTTTTATGGCTTTGGCTTATGTTATGTGGGAGAGTGATGAACAGCAATACGAATAATTTGCAGTTGCTTCTTGCAGAAGACGACAAACTCGGACAATAAATTAAAATTAAAATATTAAAATATCATTTATAAAAGTAGTTTTCAAAACAATTCTAAACAGATAGATTCAGATTCATTTTCAGGTAACTTCGCTACCTTTACACCATAACATTTTAAGATATTATGTACCAGTTCAGAGTAATTCTAGAGATTAGATCTGTATTCGCCTACAATCTTTAGAATAAAACTGCTTAGACGAGCTGAAAATATATCGACTTGGAAATAAATGACTATAGTCGGGTAAAGCGCAAAATAAAACAAGCATGACGACTTGTTGTTGCATTCGTATAAGATTCATTTTGTGCATATTGAAGAAATTGCATACATTTTGTCAGTGTTACGCGTTTTGTTAAAATACTTTTTGTACAAATGCACTCGAAATTTTTGGTTTTTACAGCACTAACAACAATGTATGTTTTCTTTTATTTTTTTTTTTTAAATTTGTCGTAAAAATTGCTTTAATTTAAAATTCTCTTTCTAAAACTCTCAAAAGGTGCTCGTAAAGCTTCGGCGGGTAATGTCAAAGAACGTGAAGCGTTACGTGATCGCCTAAAGTGTAAATCTTTCCGTTGGTATTTGGAAAATATTTATCCGGAAAGTTTAATGCCATTAGATTACTATTATTTGGGTGAAGTAAGTGATTTGAATTCAGTTGTGAAATTTTCTGGCTGCATATTATTTACCTTCTTCTCTTCTTTAAGATAAGCAATGTGGAAACAGGTACCTGTTTGGATACGATGGGCCGCAAGTATGGCGAGAAAGTTGGGGTCAGCTATTGCCATGGCTTGGGTGGCAATCAAGTGTTTGCCTACACAAAACGGCAACAAATCATGTCCGACGACTTATGTTTGGATGCCGCGTCATCCCTGGGGCCAGTGAATATGGTGCGATGCCACAATATGGGTGGTAATCAGGAATGGGTGTACGATGCCGAGGTGAGTTAATCAAATTTAAATAAAATATCTCATATTATCATATGATAACAACTGTCTTTCGTTGCGAGCTTCTAATCCTATAATTAAAATGAAACAAGAGTAGGTGTAGGAAAGGCCAAACAATGGCGCCGCTATTCATAAAATTACATAAATCGGGCTGAATTTGAACGATGGCATGCGTTATGTTAGTTATGCCTGTGCCTTAAGAAACCTCCACAAGAAAGATCAAATCAAACGATCTCGGTGACCAGTTGCCATCACCTCCACGTGACGTGACGTGACATGACGATGCCAACAAATCGCTTGTGTAGAATGTCGGACTTAGCGGCCGTTGAAACTAAATTCTGTTGGTGTCATCACCGATGACTCACATCTGAGTAGTGTAAAATCCACAATTCAGTGCTTGTGGATTGATGAGCTTTTGACAAAAATTAGTATCAGTTTCCAACTATTCGCAAACCCCCTCGCTCGCTGTCTATGGGTGTTTGACTCCAACTTCAAAGTCGTCAAATTACAATATGTGACAGGAAAAGAGAAGCAAAATTATTGACCTTACACTCTTTCGTGTCACCATATGTGTGCTGGCATTTATTTCACGCGGCAAATGGTGCTCTCAACACGAAGATTATCTGGGCCGTGAAGGCAGAATACTGCATCACACGGCCCAAAGCTCAAAAATTCTTTCTTGAACGACCCCCTACTTATAATGTTAATCCCCCAATTTCTGCGGTGTTTAGTATTTCTATAGCCAACTACCAAACGTTGTTCTATCAACTTTATAATATTAAATAGTAGAAGTAACAGTGTGCCAAACAGTTGGTAGAGCAAATAAAGAGAAATAATTTAATGATTGATTTGGTTTGTGCTTTCAGGACAAATCCGTACGGCACACGAACACTGGCAATTGTTTGCAAAGACCGTCACGTGAAGACTCCAAAACGGCTCTATTGCGTCCATGTGATTACAGCCCGGGCCAACAGTGGCTAATGGAATCGAAATTTAAATGGCAAGCTCATTAGTTGTAATTGTTTATGGAATTTTTTCAAATTTTAGTTAGTCTATTATTTCATAGAAACTATTTTATTATATGTCCAATATTTCCAACTTGTTTAGTTTATTTAATGTATAACGAATTTTATCTTTGCTCTGTTTTTTTTGTTTAATTTTATTTTCATTTATTAAATTTAGAGTTTTCAAAAGTAGAAGAAAACTGATTTTAAAATACGAACAGAAGTGAGAATAAAATAAGACTAACAATTATATTTGAAATGCAGCAGGAGGTAGTTTTGAAATATTTTTTTCTTTTTTAAATTTGCAAAACGGAAAGACTCAGAACATCACAAATATCGAGGGCATACCAAGAAGAGAGCAACAAAGCCTCAGAATTTAACACTTTTTAAAATTAAAGTTGAAGAAATCTACATATTCTTCCAAACACACGCACACACACAGACAGACAGACAGACAGGCAGACAAGCAGACAGGCCGACCGACCACCACTAAAACGTTTGCTCAATTCTAAAAATGTTGTATGACAACAAAAACAATGTTGTAGGACTTGTGCTTATCAACAACAACTTGTGCTTGTAAACAAAAGTTTATACATTCTCAAATGGGACAATTATTTATAAAATAAAAATGAATCAAAATCAAGCAATCGACTTTAAATCGGTCCTTACTCTGCAGGAAACAGTATGAACAAGACTATTTTACGATTGAACCAAGAAAAATGTTGTTGTACTAACTGTTCTCTAGGCAGTGGAATGGCCTATAAGTAATTTCTTTAAAACAAACATGCATGTATGTACACACAGCCTGTCTGTAGTTCGACTCATAGGGATTACCCCGCCAGCTAGTTCGGCGACGATCAATACGCCTACAGACAGCAAATTGTATTGTACGCCCGTGCTACCACTTTGCCAGGCATCATCAGATAATCAAAGCATAATTTTTCAAGGTTAATTATTTTTTTAATTGTTTATTTATTCATTCACACTTTGCAAAGTAATTGTGCAAAGTATAGCTACACGATATGGAAGGCATAACGACGTCCATATGTCCAAAGTGGCGTTAACAGTATTTTTGTAATTGCCTGTGTGACTGCCAGCGCATAGGAAGCACGAACACAATACATTAGTCTGAGGCAAATATCTATGTTAGTTGAACAATATGCGCAAGTGAGACGCACAACCCTCGATTGCCAAACATCAATAAACAAACATTTCTTCAGCCCAGAGCTGAGCTCCTTTACGACTGAGAACATTTTTGTTTTGCTTCCCGCCTTACAAATTTATTTGTTATACCACGGAAATTGAACTGCAGCCATTTAGCAAAATAAATCTGTATAATACGATAATTTGTCCACTGTCTTTGCACTTCGATCGGTCGTTCAGTTCCACATTATTCGAAAAGCAGTCGACGTATTGTAGTTCCATAAAAGCCAACGTAAGAAGTTAGTTATTGTCGCCAACAGTTGAAGATTATTGACAGGGCTGTTAAGAGTAGAAATTTCATACAAAATTTTAATTTGATGGTGACTTAGTGTGAAGACGCGATGGCAACTATTGCTATAAGGAAAATTATGCCACTATGTTTGTTTGCCTTCTTCATTTAGTGTTTTTAATCTAAAACATATTTATTTTGTCTCTTTCTTTTTGTTTTGACAATTAAATCCCAAATAGTTTGTTTTGGTTTATTTGGCTTCGGCATTAACATAAACTAAAGTCTTTAACTTTATATTATATTTATTTACGAAACCAATACCTACATACATACATACATACATTAAAAGAAAATGTCTTCCCTAAATGATTTATTTTAAATGTTTTTATTTTATACACATACATACATACATACATACATACGTGCATACATACTACTTTAGGAAAACCTCTTAAGATTTTTTTGAAAGAGTTTTTCTTTTCTTTTTCGTTTAAAAGAAAACAAATTGTATTTTTGAAATAATTAAAACTAGTTTTAAATAATTTTTAGTCCGTAAAATAATTGAAAAATTTAAGTAAATTATATATAGTGTATGTATCAGATATCAAATTGCATTTGATGCTTAAATCAACTGAAAAAGAAAATAAAGCGAATCCCATAATGCAGAATTTTATTTCAAAATTCTAAAAAAAAATCTAATAGACGCTAGAAATTTATAAAAGAAAAATTGTTAAAAACTATAATTATTTTTAATTTACATACACACATACATACATAGATACATACAATCATATGTACATGGCTGCAAGAAACACCCAAAATATAAAACAAAATCAAACAGAAAATTTAGTCCAAAATTGATTAAAACCATAACTGGCCATCTTCCTTCCATACAAACTACAGCCGAAATCTGTAAGTGTGGATATTTTGCATTTTCAATTTTTTCTCCATGTGTATGTATATGTATATGTATAACATTAGCGTCTAGTTACACTTAATAAATATGTTCAATCATTTTGTACTTGAAAGTTTGCAGGTTCCTAATTATAACAATATCGGCAATTGTAGTATTTGTAAGCGACTACAAATATCCTAAATTGAATTTCCCAAAAAGGAAAAAGCATTCGCATTCTTTATCATAATTTTTATTTTATTTTACCACAGCTCGAAGATAGAACGATTCTGGCTAAATGTTAAGTACAAAAAATATAAAATTCAAAAACTGAATGCGGTCAGCTATTAGTACTGCTTTATTGTAAATATACATACATGCATATGTATGTACATACATACATATATGTATTTCAAAAATACCCAGCATAGCCATACTATAACGAGTACTTCTGCAATAATCTGAATAATCTATCTCGTCTCTTTAATACACAGAAATTAGTTTTTCATCCACACCATGTTTCAGTGTTTACCATCGGCCGAGTTCGTGATTAAAGCTCAAACTCACCACAGTCACCGGATTCAGTTGCAACGCGACTAACCGCCTTCGCCCCCGCCCCCGGCCGACTATATCGAACGATCACGTTCGCCTACATTTTAGATGTGGCAAAACCAAACAGAAGCGCTTTAACAAACTTAGGCGTCATATATCAGTAACAGACATGACAAACGATGCAAAATAGCGTTAAAATGAACCATAAAAATATTCTCTGAATCCGGTTGCTGACATCAAAATGTTGACGAACGTCAACGTTTAATAAAGAACGGCGGAGGGTAAAACGTTTTTAATAAACTTTTAAATATACATACATGTGCTTTTACATACATACATACATATGTACGTCGTATACATCTAATTGGCAGTAATTACAATAATGTTGGTGACAGTATGTTTGCCCGACAAGCTGCAGTTGGTTTTATAGAATGAAGGCAAAAAACTATATGTGTATATACTTAAGTGTAAGGAAAAAGATTTTAAAATTCAATTATCCTTTTCATTGTTAATATCATACAAAACAAATAGGCATATCATAAGAATTTCATAATTAAAACATTAAAAATTGATTACTAGAAATAAACAAATTATATTGTAAATAATTAATAACTAAAAGTCAACTATTAAAACAAGACTACGAGTACCATCAATTTATTTGTGAAAAATAACGAAAACAATGCATACATTCATACATACATACATACTTACATATGTACGTACATAAATGTGTGAAAAAAGAAGAATGTATGTAAGTAGATGTTTTGAAGAATATTTTGAGTTATAGGAAATGTAATACCGAATGTATATAGAATGTGTGTAGACATGTTTATGTGCATACAATGTATTTCCGTCATTTTCAGCAGTAGTAATGCTTTACATATATGAGATTTCTTCGTTCGACATTCAAAAGTCGCTGAAACCGCGAAATAAGTAATGATTTGAATTAAAAAAAAAAAAAAGATTTTTTAAACAATGAAAAAAAGAACAAAATTATAAAATATTTTCGATATAAAATCAATGCAAAATTTTACAATATTTTTAAGTACAAGTATGTATTCTTAAATATTCTTTTTTCTAAAATAAAAACAAAAATTGTCAATTAAAATTTGGAGCAACCACCAATATTTTTCCCTTTGAAAATTTGCGCTGTTAAAATCTCTTGCGCGGAATTGTTAAATATTTGAACGGATTTCAGAACATTTCCAAAAACTAAAAAACGGGACCAAACGTCAAGCAAATCCTTGTAGTTAACAAAAAACTAGGAATCGGTCCAAAAAAGCTTGAATTATGCTGCATCAAACACAAGAAATTCTTCACCGAAATTGACAATCTCAGCCTTTCCATCTTTCTTTTTTAGTTTATCAAGATGAAGAAAAGTATCACAGTGAAAAAGAATCCATTGAAAGCAAACTTTTTAGCTGAATAAATATTCTTTAAAAAAATAACATACCTAGGAAATATTACATACATATATGTATGTATATACAAGTATGTATGTCCGTTAGCATTCAATGTAATTTAATAAAAATTAATACTAAGTTTCCGCTCCTGAATATCGAAACTTTTCGTTCGTTTGCGCAATTAAAAAAATCCGATTTTATCGAAAAGGCACTAAAATGACTCAAAACACAATCCCATCACATTCATGTAAAAATAAACATACTAATAGAATAATTTAGGTGAAGGTGCAATAAAATAAATTTACTCTTACTAATTAGAAATATGATTGATTTATGGATTCAAATTCAGTTTCATGAAAAATAAAATTTATAACATCAGTCATTTATAAATCACTATTACGTTTTTTAATATACATGTAACTATATAATGTTTAAAACAAATTAAATTTAAACAATCTCTCCAACACAATTTAAAATAAATTTTGTAAATGTTTTTCTATGCAAAAAAAAAATTTTACGTTTAAGAGAAAAGTAAATCAACTTTTAATATTATAGTATATGAAAAAATATAAAACAGTTATAATTAAAAAAGATCTAAAATTTCTTAATAAATAAAAAATATAAAAAAAAGAACGCTTTTATTTTTACTTCTTGTAACAGGTTATTTCCAACTACTCTTAAAAGAAAATCTCAGATGTTCAATCCTGCTTGGCTTATGTTTGCAATTCCACCAAATCAGAGACCAAGCGAATTCCATTTCACTAAATACTTGCAATCAGAACAAAGCTGGGTAATTTTCATTCTTCCTACGCAATTACAATTTATACATAATTTGTTTACATTTTTGTATTTGTTTTCAACCCGACTCAGTGCTTGAATTTTGAAATAGAAATAAATATAATGGGCCTGCCCAAAAGGGAACAAACGTTCCTCAACACCTCAAACATTTGAGCGCCGTTTAAGAGGCAATTAAATAAGTGACTTAATCGCGACATTTTGGGCTTCATTAATGCGAGTGGCAGAAATCTAAATCAGTATTTTGGTTTGTAAAATACTGGCGAATGGCACGATGTCGTCAGATAGACGAAATATCTACACATAACTAGTCAGCTTTGTTTAAGAAATTTGTATAAAATCAATTAAATAAGGAATACCAAGCACCCACTTCACTTCATGTTTTCGGAATAAATACTTTACACTCCAAAATAATAAACACCAAACATTGTTTTCATCCGCATTTTTAATCAAAAAATAGCTTTTTTTTATTAGATCTTCAATGTTTACAGCAAACTGATACTGTAAGAAACAAAGACCAAATAACACAGATCTTGGCGAAACGGCACAAAAATTAGATATAAACTAATTTTTTCTTTAATTGTAAAACCCTTAAGAACTATTGCTGTGATGTAGGAACGGCACAGTTTATTGTTCTTTGGTTTCACGAAGACGACGAACGGCTGAGCGAACGGAGGCAGCAGCAGTGGTGGAATATACCCAGGCACCACCGGCTACAACGCGCTTGCAACGTTTGCACGACCAAATGCCAACGCACGCACGTTTCATGGAATCCTAGAATAAAGAATAATTTATTAATAGTCGTATCTTTGTCCATATTAATATGTGGAATTTACCTTGCCACAGAACGAGCAGGTATATTTGCTGTGCTGAGTAATTTCCATTTTCTTCACCATTTTACGTAGGGAAGCACCATAACGGGTACCATATTTACCTACGATTCCAACCTTCTTAGTGCGTTTGGCCTAAAAATAAAAAAAATTATGATTACTACATATGTATAATACACTGCACCTATTCTCTTTTTGTTCGAAATCAAAACAACAGAACACTTTGCAAACACAACAATTTTCATTGATGTTTAAAAAATCTTTAGCACAAGCATTAATCACATTGTTAAATTTCAAAACTTTGAAATAGCGTTTCTTTTTTAGCTATAGATTCTTTTAAATTTTTTAGATTTTTTCTCGTACCATTTTTTAGATGTTGATCTGTCAAAAATTCAACCGGAAAGAAAAGGATTTGGGTATGAAGTTGGGTTCAGTTTGTTTTTGCCAGTTTTCATTGACCCTACTAGCCACAAGATGGCGCATCAACACACTTTTAAAAACCCGATAATAATGCCAAACCGTTGGTTTTTCCCGGAGCTGCCAGAATTTAGGAATTTTTTTATGTATTTGAATAATTGCATTTACATTTTCGTAATCAAACTCATGTCAAAAAACTGAATTTTTCCCTACTAATTGTTCACACAACGAACAAGATTGGCTTAGAGCATAAAAACATCAGAAGATATAAAACTAAACTGTCTGGAAAGATTTCTTGTAGTTCATGTTCTACAATCACACAAGAAATTTGTATCTCTATTCTCTCTTCATTTTAATAAAATAAAACAAATTTTAATTCTTAATATTGCGATTATTATATTTAAAAACCTGTCTTTGTATCATATCTTTTCATCTTTGTATGAATACTTTAAGATATGGAATGCTCTAGTATTAATCTAAACAAATAAATTTTTAGTTAGTGCAAATAAATTGTTTTAACATACACTCGCTTACATATTTTTGTGCTCGTAAAACATACAAAAACTTATTTTGGACATTTTTAAATGCATTTGATTTGGCTATCATTTAAACCTTGGTCAAAAAATAAAACGATTAAGTCAGCTACTACAACATACATACGTACATACATATGTACACATCTATGCAATGGGATTTTTTCTCATCAGGTCAATATCGGCTTTCATCATATCATTGACTAACTCCATAAAAGTAACTTTGGGTGACCAGTTTAGTTCTCTTAGAGCTTTCGAAGCATCACCTAACAGAAAATCAACTTCTGTGGGACGAAAATATTTTGGGTTTATGCGTACCCGAGTTATGCCAGTTTCCTGTTCAATACCAATCTCATTGATACCCTCACCCTGCCAAATTATCTGACGTCCTATGTATCGAAATGCGGCCTCAACAAACTCGCGTACACTATGTGTCACTCCGGTGGCGATTACAAAATCTGAAGGCGACTCTTTCTGTAGCATCATCCACATGGCTTCCACGTAGTCTTTGGCATGGCCCCAATCTCGTTTAGAATCTAAATTACCCAATTCGAACAATTCCAGCTGATTTAGATAAATCTTAGCCACTGAACGCGTAATTTTGCGTGTAACAAAATTTTCTCCTCTTCGTGGTGATTCATGATTGAATAATATCCCATTACAAGCAAACATATTGTATGCTTCTCTATAGTTGGTTACAATCCAGAAACCGTACATTTTGGCACATGCTTGTAAACAGATACAATGTATTGAATTAAATTACAAAAATTATAGAAAACTTCTGATAAATGCTAACCATATGGGGATCTGGGATAAAATGGTGTTTGTTCATTTTGAGGAGTTTCAACAACTTTGCCGTACAACTCTGAAGTAGATGCTTGGTAGAACTTTATTTCACTTGCCATGCCACATGTACGTATCGCGTCTAGCAGTCGTAATGTGCCAACAGCATCCACTTCTGCTGTGTACTCACTTAAATCGAATGATACTTTAACATGAGATTGCGCAGCTAAATTGTAGATTTCTTGCGGCTTAACCATGTTGATAATTTTCACCAAGCTGCTGCTATCAGTCATGTCCCCATAGTGCAATTTCATTGATCCACCCTTGTGAGCTTTGGGATCTGCATACAAATGCTCAATGCGCGAAGTATTGAAGGTGCTAGCCCTTCTAATGATTCCATGAACTTCGTATCCTTTTTTTAAAAGAAATTCTGCTAAATACGAACCATCCTGCAAAAGGTCGACAATTTGTATTGGAATGATAAAGAACACGTCATCATTTTGCTATCTACATATGTACATACATACATAAATGTATATGAGGGCAAAATAATAAATGCTAGGATTTGCAATAATTCACCTGCCCGGTTATGCCTGTAACAAGTGCCGTGCGTTTTTCCTTTTCAGTAGAACCATTCGTTCGTGTTCCAGCTTCCTGACGATCACCCATTACTTAAAAATGTTTTGTGCACTTTGCTATTTTGTTTAATTTTTTCAATGATTTTGGCCACCTATGCACTGCAAGCCTGGTTGTTCCTTTGTTTACCATACAAATAAGCCGCTGCCAACAGCTGTTGTTGTTCAAATAAGGGGTTGTACATAGTTGCCAGACTCTATAACTTTTAGTAGTCTAGACGATGTGAACAGCTATTGGCCCATATTGGCAATTAAGAATAAAAAAAAAAAGAAATCATTTCACTCAATTTGAATACCTTAAAATTTATACTATTCTTGATATGAAGCAAATCCTATAAAATCAAAGTTTCTTCCATTAGCAAATTTTTGCTAAATACTAAAAACAAGTTGCATTTTATTATTAAAGCTTTGCTACTTTTAAACAAGAGGAATACAACATTTTTTTTATTGTTATATCTAATCTATGAATATTTATAAATTCTTTCATGTCATTATTGACTGTTATTTAATGCAAACATAATTTTATGTTTAATAAGATTTTTATAATAATAAAAGATCAGTATTAGCATCTTTGACTACGCCAACATGTCTAGCTTTATACGAAAGAAAACAAAGTGGATTCCAGTGCGGACGTATTTACATATGTATTTACATATACATACATACATACATACCTATACATAACTTAGAAAAATCATGCTCAAAATAAAAGCAATTAAAGTTTTAAGAGAGTAAAATCAAAAAGACTAAAACAGAACACAAGCGCGTTACAACAAATCAACACGAATTTGTGTCAATGATCAGTTGTGCACATACATACATACATGTGCATATGTACAACATATGTTTGTGTGTATAGAAGAAATCAATAATAATAAACGTCCGGCCACACAAAATGCAAAGAATTCAAAGATCAAAACAAAATGCTACCCAACATTTACGTATCTAACTCGTAAAAAACAAGTTTCTATATCGATTTACATTAATTCAGAAGCTTTCCGCAGCTTTAATGGCCAAACTGGTTTTCATGTGGTGAGTTTTGAAATTTGATGTTACTCTCTTGCTGTGAATGAAAAATCGCTGGAATAACGAATACTTCATGCTCAGTTCATTTTGGACTTTTTTCGGGCTTATTAATTTTTTCTAGCTCAAAAAATGTCGTCATCTTCAGCTTAGTTAGAAAGTTAGATTTTGTACAGCAGCATGTGACTTACATACATACATATGTACATATGTATATACATAAACATATAAATATCTATGTGTTTACATATGCACGTATGTGTGTGTGTGTGGGCAAACGGTATCGTATGCACGCTACAGTTTACACGTACGTATGTACGTGTTTGTTCAAGAAAAATATCTAATCGGTTGCTATATTTATCACTTTCACTAAAAAAAAAGAAAAAAAACCTTTAAAAGTTTCTAAAATTCTTACAAAAATTAAGGTCCTGAGCGAATGAATAATCTGCGAATCAGTTTTTTAACGTTCAAAATTCTGGCGAACGTTACTGTTCATTAACTATTATTATTATTTTTAATTACTTTAAAACTTAGTTGTAGATTTATACAAGGGTAATATTTGTCAAAATTTTCAATAAGGTCTTTTTGAAACTCGACTACGGGGCGAGGATAAACGCCATCGCAATGCATCTTGTCAGGGCTGGGCCATTAAAACTACTGGTAACTGTTTATTTGTTGTGAACAAATTTATAACCATTGACTATTTTATAGCCATTGACAATAACAATATTGGGTTCGAAACGAGATACTTCAAAATGTTGTTTTTAAAACTTTGCAAAGCATGTTTCTGGCTTTTAAAGTGATGATTGATTTTGCTTGCAGCTTTGTTTTAACCTGAAAGTTTTTACCTAAACATGCGACTATTTCTGGAAAACTCAGGTAGTGTGCTTTTAAGTTTGCTAAGACTTTCCGCAAAATAAAAAAAAATGAAACGCTCTCAATTAATAATAAACGAGCAACGATTGCATCGAATTAACTTAAAAAACGTAAACACAACAAACTCATTTCTTAAAGAATTTCCAAAACAGCTTTCAATTTCTAACAAAAAGTTATTCATTTCAAATAAACGGCAAAAAATACAAAAAAATACTAATTCAGTCGCTCTAAAGCATTTTAACGGAAAACATCTTTGCCCGCGCTAGTAAATCTAAAGCGACTTAGCAAAACATCTACATACATACATATTTAAATAATAAAAGTAAAATGCATAAAAATATTTTTGCTTTGATGGGGTTCTTTGCCCTGTGCTTTGTGAACACTGGTAAGTGTTGAGGGGTGTTTGGGAAATACATAATTTGTTTTTAAATCGAAATTTAAGAGTTAAATGCGGAAAAATTTATTGCGTTGTGAGAAAAGCACGAACAATTTCATTTTTATAAAAAACAAAGTTTGCTACGCATTCAAATATGTATGTATATGTATATAAAACTTACATAGAGCCAAACAAAAATATTTTAAGCCTCAACATCATATTCTCCAAAATGCAACACGCATACAGACAGACATACATATATACATATAGTATATATATGCATATATACAAATGTAATACTCACAATACACTCATAAATATGTTAATTTTTCTATACAACTTTAACAAACAATCCAAATAAATTTTTTTTGATTTCTGTTCAAGGTTTTTAATATTCATGTGATAATTATTTATGAGCAGTAAGATTTTATTGTGATTGCCTATTTTCAAAATTTTTTTTGAAGAAAAAATAAAATGGTGTGTTAAATAATAGTACGTACTTGTTTGTCTTACGAGTTTAACCCTTTATTTACATTAAGTAATATACATACATACATACCACACACACACACACACACAATATTGTAAAGTTAAATTAACACCTTTGGAAAGATTCGGAGCCACTTCTTCAATACCAGCTAAATAAATATTTTCTTATTTTTAGCGAAATTTTTCGTAATCGCTGCGTATATGTATTCGGATGCGTTGCCTGCCTTTAAGAAAACATTCGGCTTTCGTAAAAACTTAATTAATATCAATTGTGTGATAAACTAATAATAATTACATATATGCCAAAATTGGAAAAGTGGTGCAAAAACCTTTAGTTTTTAGTTAAAACCTAAATAGTTGTCGTGTATTAACTTATTAACAGACACAGACGTTTAAATACTGTCCTTCAAGCTGCTTAAAATAATTGGTTTCCATCATAACGAACAATTGTTTTTAGCATAAAAATATTAATTATAAACTATAATATCACAATTTCGAACTTTCATATACATACATATATTTATTTATGTTTTTTAAGCAAATGCCATCAAATGTTACCAATGCAAGTCACTGACTGATGTCAATTGTGCCAAGGACATGATCGATGCCAACTCAAATATTAGGGCGGTTGATTGCGATACTATTCCGAAGCCTAATTCAATGGAAGAATTTATGCCGGTAACCAAATGCAACAAAGTGATAACAAGTGGTGAGTAAAAGTAAACGCAAAAGTGAAATTTTGTATCTATTGTACAAATAAGTCGAAAAAAAAGTATTTTCATTCAAAACCAGTATAATAATATTATGGTCCCCTTACGGCTGCAGCAACTAAAATCATGGACAAACACCTTTTTTTTATAGTAGATGATGTCATGCAAATTAAGTATTCAAAATTTTGTTTATTTGAATAGCAAACACAATTGGACATGCATAATTATTGGGCGTTATAAAACTTGTGTGTAATATATTTATAAATACATAAAAATTATTAAATAACAATAGAAGTATTTTGTAACTTGAAAACATATTTATGTACCTAAGATAATTTTTAAGTCCACTCGCACTTGTTTGAACATCTTGTAGACACTTAAAATAACTAAAACTTTTTAGCTTTTAAAAAATCCTAAAGCTTCTTTGTACGAAAATGAATGTATGTTCGAACTTTGATTTTAATCATTTCAGACAAAGCTGGTATTATTATCTCTCGTGACTGTCACTTCCAGGTGATGGGCTCTAGATCTGATGTCTGTACTGTTTCCCACAGCCGCGAGGTAGAGAAGTGCCACATTTGTAGTGGTGATTTGTGTAATGCGTCTTCATCTGGCCGTTTCATGGCCATTGGTTTGTCTGGCATTTTAGCTTTACTAACCATACACTACGTTTTTTGAACACATAATTATTATTTTTTGCTTGGCTTTGTAAATAGCGTTAAAAATGTCAATAAATAAAATACTGAAATGCGCTTTTCTTTAAAACAATAATTTACAACAACTAGTATTTCTAAATTAATTTAAAGCCGAAATTACAAAGTATTTTTTCCTATATAATGTTAATCGGGTTTTATTTTATCTGTTATTGTTTTTAAAAGGTATTTAATTGCAGAGGAAAAACAAATCTCCGAAGTGCTTTGGTTTTAGTAACAACGTATTTTAGTTATTTGAAACTAAACGAACGAGAACTTTACATGAAACTCAAGTGAATTTAAATACTATTACGAAATACCGAGTATAAGTACAAAATTAACGACTTCTTTCCTTATGGCTTGTAAATCTACAGTATAAACAATTTTTTGAAGGTTTTTACTAAAAATATGTTTTTCCAAGTTTGACACACCAGAAAGATTTTCTTATCATTCGCATTTTAAATGTTGTTGATTCGTTATGATGTAACAGTCAAAGCTGGGTTAACCAGGCAACGCCATGAGCAACAACATACTTGTATTTCTATAAACCATTACAACACAAGTTTTTCACCAAGTTCCTAATTAAATGGCAAAAAAGGTCATTTACATAAACAAATACATACCATTTTATTGTGATCATTAATATACATATGTATGTATGTATGTATACACCCAAAAGGTATTAAATCTTTCAATACCATGGTGACTTGCGGACCACCCTCTATAATTAGAGTTCCATACAAAGTATAAAATAAATTGAACAAGTCCAGTCTTTTTTAATTAAACGTATTTTCTTCTTAGTATTTTTATTCTCTCTTTACAGTGACCTTAATATAACTAATTCCACTAGTCGCAGCGAGACATGCGTACATACATATGTACATATGAATCATAACACGAATACTTTCTTACACTCAGATACATGTATGTATGTATATACAAAAGTTTAAAGAAATGGGTACGAATGCGTGATCATTTTATAGACCGCATATGATCTGTATACGTCCAAGCAACTGGCATAAGAAGTTAAGAGGGAATAAAAATAAATGTTTATGTACATACCAGTATCTAGATAAATACATACATGCACCTACTAGATCAGTAATGTGTACTACATACATATATGCAAAGTTGGTAAGAAGTTTCTAGTTGCAGCAAATTAAAAAATTTCCGTTCTCATGAAGTGAAAAGAAAAACACAATTCCAGTTATTCAATTTCGTGATCGTGGACATACATATTTGCCCGTATGTACACCCTAGTATACATGTATATGTTAAAAAACCTAATTAACCATTAATTGTTAAAAATGGTTTGATTTTATTAAGTTATGCCATATAATATGTTGGTATAAAGAGAAATTGAAAGGGAGGATTATAAAAATTTATGGACTGTTTTTACGTATTAGTACAAAAACAATTAAATTTTAACTTTAATAAGACCAAATTTCCACTTTTTTTTTCTTTTTGTGCTTGTTCGAATGCAAATATATTTTTAATAAAAAAAATATATTAAAGTTTTGATTTTAATTAAATATTATAAATTTAGTATTTCAAACGGACATTTTAATATTGAAGTACAAAATGCGTTGCACGTAATGGCCGAAAAACAATACAATTAAGAAAAATGGGTCGAAGAATAAAACAAAACTCAAATGAAGAAAAATTAAAACTGGTCTTAATAAAACAATCATTTTGTCAAAATAGACTGAGAATACTACATTTATTTATTACATGTATCAATGTATATATGGATGGAATAGATCTTAAACATATGCTTTTCACAAAAAGTTTAAAGTATATAAAAAAGTACTAAACTTATTACTAATATTCGATTGCAACAAAAAATGTTTGTGTAATTTTATAAATTATGTCGGTTAGAAATAATAGATTTGCTTTTTACTGAATAAACAAATATATTCTGTCGTAGTTAACAGCAATGTGATAAAATATTTTACGAAAATGGACGGATTAATAAATTCTAAGTTTAGAATATAAAAATGCACTATTATTAGAAGGCACAATACAATTTTCTAATTTCAAATTATTGGACACACTTGGCCAATAAAAATGTCTAAAATGCTTAACTTCTATTTTGTACTACTTTTTATTGGTTTAACAACCATGCCACTGTTGTGAGAAACAGCGTTGTAATGCCAATTGCTATCTGACTGCCTTTTAACAGACCAGCGCTATTGCAACCGTCTTTGCTATTGCACGTGCAATATTCCATAAATATATTGTAGCTTCCTGTGCGCATTAGACAAAAGCGTTCATCGCCTTCAATTCCTGGTTCACCCATATAAGCACAGCTACGGAAATAACGCCACTCGCCATGAACTTTTTGACGAATTTTGCGACACATTGTCGGTTTCGCTCCTTCCAAAAAGCTCAAATCTGGTTCTTGACTACAGTCTGTTATGGCAAAAGTGCTATTATCAAAAGGATCGCTACACTTTGGATCGTTATCAGAACGACAGTCCCAGCATTTGATGCTACATACTAAAGAAATTAAATATAAACAAAAAACAAATTGTGACATCTCATCATCTCAGTTCAATAATTTAAGAGAGCACTGACTGATTAAAGTACCCACCTGTTTGTGCTAAACACAATGCGATTAATATATAAAACATTACAGTTTCCACCGATTTCATTTCAATATACACTTTGATTTAACAAGCTGACGAATTATTTTGCAAAAGAATTTTAATAAAGTATAAACCAATATTTGAGTTAAGCAATAATTAAAAAATAAAGCGACCCACCCTAAGAATTTCTACTACTCGTTGTTGCTATTCTCTTGTCAAGTTAAAATACAGCACTGTCTTATCGACAAATTGTCGTTTCTACATAGCAGAAGCAGATAGAGCTCTCAAGGCTAGGTAATTTTTGAAAGTGTACCTTCAGTTAATAATTTGTAAGTTTATTAAATTTTATATTAAGAGTTATATAAACAAACTAAAAATATTTCGAAAAAATAACTTTATCAATCTTGACATTGAATGAACAAAAACAAAATGCATACTTTAAAGAGAATCTTATTATCGACAGTTAATAATGCACTCGAATGTGTAGCTACGACCATTTACAGCGTGTGAGAGCTGCTCTGTAATAAGCCAAGTTTTATTTGACAGCTCTTGCAATTGAAGTCAAAATAGAAAATAAATGAAAAACCACAACAATAATTTGATAACAATAGCCTTCGTTTATATATTTATTTTTGTTTAATGCTGTTTTTCCTTCTCCAACACAATTCATTTATATACAAAAATTAAAATGAAAGTACCAAAAAGTATTTTAAATTTGTTATTAGTATTGTTGACCATAACTGGTGAGTAAGGAAGAATGTGTAATACAATTAAAGGGTGTGGTTTTAAGCTATGTGTTTTTAATTAAAAGGTTCTTGGGCAATACGTTGCTATCAGTGTTCCTCGGATCAAGATAGAAAGGGATACGATAGTTGTGGAGCTTATAAAAGGTTTAATCGTACAGAACATATACCTATAGAATGTAATAGTGACGAATCTCATATGCCTGGCTCATTCTGTATGAAGGTAGTGCAGCAAGGACCCAGAGGTTTCATATGTGAGTATATAAACTATGAAAACATGTTTTATGTTTTTTTCATTATTTCATGTATGTTAATTTCCATAGGGGATGGCAGATGGCGTCAAGTTATAAGACGGTGCGCCTCCGTGGCCGATACTGGTGTCACAGGTGTGTGTAACTGGGGCGTTTACGAAAATGGCATTTATTGGGAAGAATGTTATTGTTCTAGTGACAGTTGCAATGCTGCGGAATCGCTAAATATGTCAAACACATTGTATGCTTTAATAATGCTGTGTGGTGCCTTGACTTTTTCAAGAATTTTAAGAAATTGACGCATGAGTATATGAGAAGTTAAAAGGCTCTTATTAGTTTATGTATGTACCGTCCATTTTACACAAATTAGCTTGTAGGGTTTTATGAAAATGTTCTTATATTTTGCTTACATCCTTAATAAACAAAAGGAAAAAAATCGAAATAAACTATTTAATTAATAATGGTAATGGGTTTGTTTTTAAAAAGGGCGGAATTAGTCAAATAAAGCAAGCATTTTCCGATTCCACTTGCATATTTTTATTATTTTGCACAAGTAAAACTCTGAACATCTTGTACAGATATAGTATTGATAATTTTTACATTAAATTTTATTGCACAAAACTCATTATAAATTTTTCAAACATAATCCACGTTTTGCCAAAAAGTTTAGTCCACCATCTTGCCAACCAGCCGAAGGATCATTTGATATTGCACCGTATATGACAGTGCTGCCATCTTTGAGAAGCTTCAAAGCCATATGAGACTTGTTTTCCTCTAACCAAGCACGTGATTCCATACCGTCTTCCTCCTTATCCTGGTTTCGATACTAATAAAGAAATTAATCTGTTTGCTTAAAATTCTTTGAAATTTGTATTTACCCAATGATACAATTCACAGGGTTGATTATCACTAGTCCATTTCAAAACTTTCAGGTAGTAACGAAAAAAGCAATTATTATTATGCCTCATCTCCGCTTCCTCATTATCATTAAGTCGTTGAACTTTTTGCAGTAAAATTGTGCAAATTTCAATATCCCTGGGACGATTTAAGGTTTTTAGTAGAGCCTGTGCAATTAGAAAATAGTTCTGAAATTGTTCACCCAGTATATCAATTTCTTCACTATAAACAGCGTTACTGGTGTCATCTCCTTGGTTTCCTTTCAGTACATCCGAATTAAATGGTTCTTCATTTATTTCAGTCATTTATTTTAAATTTAGATAAATAGTATTTGGAAATTTTTGACTTTAAAACATTAATATAAAATAATAACAATATTTTATCAGGGTTGCATGAAATCAAAAATAAAAATAATAAATTTTTTAATTATTATTGTTTTCGATTTCAAAAAATTGTTTGTAGGGTGTAAAATATATTTTAAATTTTCCATTTGCAAAAATACAAAAAATGTTTTCAAACGCAAATATAACATTGAAACTCAGCTCAGAAACGCTAAAATTATGTTGCAAAATAAACCATTATGTAAATGAAATTGATAATCATTTGCTTGAAGCCCCGAAATAAAGTTCATCAAGTAGTTCTTTTTATCACATTTAATTCTAATTTCTTTCTTTCTTTCTTTTATTTTTTAAAAGTTTCAATTTAACATAAATTTTTTTAACAATTTTCTCATTTGTTTTCTTTAGCACAAATATTTTATATATCATAAACTTTATTTAAAAAAAATGTATGTTATTGACTTAAACCATGTTAACATTCATATTTTTATTAAATATTTCATTGTTATTACCAATATTTTATTCAAATCTATTAATACAAGTGCTTTAACTGACGTACTTCTTTCCTTCTTGAATTTTTTTAATCAAATCAATTACTTATGTAAATAATTATAGAAGTTTAGTTAATGTATTAAAAAGTGTTGCGTGAAAATGATTGATAAAAAGAATTGTGCTTTATTTTAATGATATGATTCATTAAAAAAAATAATGTTTAAAACTAAATATATTGTAATTAATTGTAGCAAGCAATACTTTAGATGAAATTTACCTAAAATTTGCTTCATTTTATGTTTAATTCAGCTTTCATTATCTCCATAACGGAAGCAATTACATAATTTATATATATTACATAATTATAAAATAATATTACATAATTTTTGTTATTTTATAATTATTTTTGTTTGAATATTTTGCTAAACGAAGTAAACAATTTTGCTCAAATAAAAATTCATTTTGTTAAGCAAAACACGCTAAAAATTTTTATGTATGTGATTAGTTGTGATGGATCTGTTTCAGAACTGGAAAAATTTGTGTAGCTATTAAAAACTGTTTGATTGCATGGAAAGATGAAGACACTACTTTGTCCATGAAGATAATTTGCGAGTGTACAAAAGGTTTCAAATCCGACTAATTCAAAAAGTTTTCGAATTCAATGAACCAAAATCAACTTCAATGATTTTGAGAAATACCTTCCGTTAAATAAAAATTAAAAAAAATTCGACACAAGCAACTTTCTATGTAATTTTGACCCGATTATAATTAATAAAAACAACTTAATTCATAAGTACAAGTAATTGACTAATTCATATTTTTTTAAAATCAATTTTCTATATCCTAATCTTAAACCTGTCTCACATGAACGTTAAACACATGTTGTAATAGCGAAACTATGGTAAATACTTGCAGCATATTTGCAACTCTAGGAAATATGCAATAAGTTTTTTTTTACTACGAAACATGAAAATCAGTTTCAAAGTGTTGCAATTTGTAATATAAACTAACTTTAAAAAAGCTGGAAATCGGCAAACATTTTATTTTTTAGATTGATATTCAAAGAAAAATTATTCTGGAACATTTTCAGTGCAACTGAAAAATATGAGCGTTCGTTGGTTGGTTTTAGTTATAATTCCTTGAAACTGATTTCAATTTTATTTGTAAACTGTTTGGATTTAAAGAAATTTGCTTAGAAGCATAAATATTTAGCATCAATCCAGACAATATAACGAGCAACTTTCCCCATGTCAAACTCGTTCAGGTCAAATGTGCACTTTTGTTAAAAGTCTTTGCGAAAGAAAACCAGTATATGATTTTTGACACACTCTAAAAAGCATTCGGTGATTGTCTGAAGTCTTGATGTTTGCTAGCTAATATATGTATGTATGTACATGAGTTTCAATGACAGAAAAGTAACATATGACGTCTTAATATAACCAAAAAAAAAAAGTAAAAAAATAAATCTTAAAAAAAGCAAAAGGATTGGGACAGAAAAACCATTAATTTAGTGTAACAAAATAATAGACTCAATAAATAAATAAAACAATATATTTTTGAATTTAAATCCTACATAACCTAGAAAAAATACATTTTCCAATTATAACCTAACAAACTTTAAGCCTTTGTTTTTATAAATTCGTAGCTTTAAGCTGAACAGCACATCGAAACCAACACTGAATGATATTACTGTTATTATTATTGACTATATTATTGTTACTTTTCTGCTTTTCTTAGACCACAATGGGTGTACGAACATCCAAAGTTTTACTATCGGTTAAGGTGGACGATAGCGAACACGAAGTGTTATTGTTGTTCACTTGACTCTCCATGTCCAACTCACCATCTTGTAATGATAAAGTTGGTTGAAAGTTATTGTTTTCAATAGTTAATAGAGCCAGCGAAGGAACACGATGGATTTCAACAATTTCGGTAAGCGTAATACCTTCTTCCTCGGAATCAGAGTAATGATATTGCGCAGGTGCCTTTAGCTCAATAGGATACTTGAAGAAAGTCTGTATAGGCGGCGAGGGCGAGCGTATTGCGTACATTGACGACGAAGAAGTGGGTGATTGTAATATCATCTCTTCCGAATCGTTGCGTTCGAGATCTGTGCTGTCGGATGATATAACTGTGATAGCAGTTTTTGTAGCCGTATCCGAAGAGTCGGTCAATTCATTCATTTCAGCCGTCATTTGATCAATGCGTATGTGAGCAATCTCATCACTATCGTCATCTGAGTTTAAGGCATAATAAAGATTTGTGCCGATTTCGTTGCCGAAAACATTACGAAATTGTTGAAATAGTTTGTGGGCCTCTGCATCGTCCGGCTGGTCAAGAGAGCCACTGTGTTCGGTTGGTCGATCCGTTGTAGTCCAAATAAAATTATCACTTGAGCAATCATTTTTACTTCGTTGACCTCGTCAAACTTTTTCGGTCGTTTTTTGTTTTGATTTGGTTGGTGTTAAGTTGGTGGGGAATCTGTAATAATTCCATCCGGTTTTAATTTATTACAAAACGAAAAAATATGAAAAACGAACCCTTTACTAATGGAACCGGGATGACAATCTTCGTGTCCAGTTTTGGATGTTTGTGTTTGTGTTGAAGACACATTACTTTTACTGTACGGTGCCTGGAACGAGGTCGACGTAATTGTAAAATAACCTCCAGGCTTAGGCTTCAAATGTCTATTATTGATTTGCATATGAACAGTCTTCATGAACTCAATTTGGTGAGCTAGTTTCTGTATTTGCTCCTGAAAATGAAGAGATCATCATTAAAAATAAAATTACGTCAAAAGGGGAGATTCTTTCTTGCCTTAAGCTCCTCATTTTCCTGATATAAATCTGGAGATTCATCAGGCACTAAGCCCACTCCATTCAAAGAAAACGATGCTGTTATACTCCTTACTTTTGCTTTCTGGTCCCATTTATCGCCTTGACCTTTAAAAATTCTCGATATTTTGGGTCCAAAGACCAAAGCAATGGTGGTGGTGGTTGATAGTTGTGTTCTTAAAAAGCCCAAAGCATATTTTATATCGGGACCTGCTTGCGGATAGATTAAGATGCTGAAATCGAAGAAGCAACAAAAAGACATTAACACAATATGCTGATTTAAACTTTTTATTTTGTCAAACATTTCATTGATATAATTAAACCTTTAATCATGTCAATAAAAATTTTATATGTTAATAATTTAAAAAAATAAAAAACTGATATTTTTTTGCTAAACAATATGTATGTGAATTTTGATAACTGTCTTAGTCTTATTTTTGAGTACAAAATCGTTGTTGGAAATTGTTCAACATTTTCTTAGGTCCACTTGGAATCAAATATCGTATTGCTCTAGATGCCATTAGTGCTAATGATTCATTTAAAGTGCTTACGCTGGATTCTTTCACGTAGTGGCAGCAATTAACGCCACATATTTTTTAGGTTTTAAATAAAACCGCTAAACGAAACAATCATATTTAATTGGTCGTTGGGGCAACCTCTGGCAAATGATTTAAAATATGAAATATTTGTAATTAAAATATGTTCTATAATAGATTATTTTGTTAATTCAACTATTTTCAAGCAGTACTCGGGTATATCTTAAGAAACGCTGTCAAATGACATGCGGCATGTGGCGTGCTGTCATTGTCATAGTTGCTGACATTTGACATTTGTAACGAATTGAAATTTAAATCTCTTCAAAAAGCTGAAGTCCAGTATCCCAAGAAAATAATCTCCAGCAAGCAAAGCAGATAACATCATTGAGTTCAAATCTTATATAAATAAAGTCAGGACGGATAGGCATGGGGTATAAGTTTCCGACTGATCACATAACAATTATCGGAATTACCATTTGTGTTCTAGTTTCGTTCGGTAATGGAGGGTGTATAAAAAGGTATTACCGAAGTTATGAGAATTTCCACTGCTTTTGTCGATTTTTTAAAAAATTCCATTTTTAATTGGAAATTAATTATGGGCTTAGTTTAGTTTTAAACTGTTTTCTAACAAGCCTTGTTCGTTTTTTCCTCCTTTGGTTGTCTCAACTAGTTTCTCTTTATGAAACATTTTGACTCCAAATTTCTTTTCACAGAAGTATAAAAAGCAAACTAACTAATTTATCACTTACTTATTGTTTAATATAACGACTGTTTTCTTTTGTCAGTACAAACAAAAACTTACTGTAGGGCCACCATTGTTATATTGACGAGCGCGATGTTGTAAATAGCATATGAAATGAGACGCGCCTCATTATATAATGACTCTGCATTGCGGACATTGTAACAAACGCGTATGCCCCAGGCCAGAAAGAAAACTTCTCCAATCGCCAAACTATGATCCCACCAATTGTATGAGCATTGTTTGAACTTTAAACCAGATTCATCGTTTATCTGCAATAAAAAGAACACAATCGCAGTTAGACAATAAACAGACATTTAAAACGAAATTGCTAAAGATTTTACCCATAAATCTGACTAAACTTACATACATACGAGTATGTACGACTACTAAAGCTTTGATTTTACCGATATCTATTTGTTCTCCATAGAACTTATTATAATAATTGATTACTTGAAACAGGCATGCAACGGGGTTTTCCATAGGAACTGTTTGACTTTGCCAGTCAGACTTGGTTATTTTGCAGACCACAACTTACCGGCCTTTGCGCCGTGACAAACGTCCACAGCAAAAAAGGACGCACTTGAGACAAAAGTCTTTACTGAAATAAGAATAAAATCCTGAAACCCTGCATAACTGAACTGAAACTGTGAAAGTACGTACTCGTATATGCGACGAGTATATAAAAATGTTGTTCATCAAAGACCGCTGTGATCGAATACTTAGTTTTTAATTTTACAAACGATATAACATGCAATAGGCTCAATAGATACATAAATAAAACTTACAAAAACAGCGTAGGGAGTATCTGATATTGTCCAAGTACACAAGTATATAAGCATTACCAACAATATCGGCACCATCCATTGCAAAAGCTGTTGGTCTGTAAGTTTCACTTTGTGGGCCGATTTAACGCGATACGTAAGCGATACTCTGTTAAAAAGAATAAGAGATTATTTGCTTATTATTTGTGATACCGCAGAATTCGTATGTCGTATGCTTTAATACTTACCTCCAGGTCTTCATAAGCAATGAAGTATAAGTTATACAAAATCCCATATGTCGTGTCCATTTCGTTATAATACACCAAGTCATATCTAAATAGGGGAAAATTGCAACCATCTATTGCAGAGAAATAGAAAATATTACGTATTAAAACTATAATAAGGTGTTTGACTTTTGTTAGATTATTAAAAATTCCTTTGGTTTTATTCGGAAAGTAAATAAATTTAAGAAAAAATGGGGTCTTGGAAAGAACATTTCCCATAAACAGCAACACTTTTATAGGAAATCACTTGTTGCTTATTATGATTGAAGTACACATCGCTACCTTAGTATAGATATGCCTTATAAATATATATCTTGCATTTACAATGTTGGTACTTTGTTTTAATATGAACTCATAATTATTTAATAGGAGAAGCTAATGAAGCAAAGTCTTTAGTACAGCGATTTTGATTTTGTTTGATTGGATTAAATACTCTTTAGGCAGGTATTTACTGAAATTTATTTAAGTTCTGGATTTTTGTGTGTTTTTAATGGATTAACCTGTTAAAAAGATGACAAGTAACTTCTAAAATGGGATTTTAAAGCTTAACTTTTAATTTAATCGCTTTAGATGTTTAAGTCATAAACAATTTGGCAAACCTTACCTCAAATTACGGGCCGAAAAACGAGATTTCGTAATCTTAGAAGTGTTGCTAGTTTTCGTGACAATTAATATTAAATAAAATTTCAATCCGCCAACGATTAAAAAACTTTATAATAAAATGCTAAAGCGTCGTTAAGGTATTTGTAAGACAACTTTTAAAATATCTCATTTTTATTTTAAACATACCAAAGGTTATAATTTTACTCAGGTATTTAAGTGTCACGAAGGATACAAAACCATTTTCAAAATGAAAAGGTATGGAGCCGGACGGTGTGTAAAAGTTGCAAAGCAACATCATTGTTCACAGCCAACAGATATTAATATACTTATATATTTATGTATATATATATATATATATGTGTGTGTGTGCGTAAAAGCTAATATGTTTTATATTAAAATACACAAACCCGACATAAGAGTATTATGTTTTATTCATTAATCCCTTTTGGAGTTATAAAACATAAGAAAATTAAACCAATTACTGTCTGTTGGAACACAACTAAATACTCTACACACAACTGAAAATAACTAAATATTTTATGCAACATTAAACGTCATGTCATTCGGCTTAAGAAAAGTTACTCTCTTGTTGTGCTTTAAAATGGAAAGATAAATGAAGCTTTAATGAAAAAACATATTTATTAATCCGATGACTGGTAAGATCTTCCTGAGGACTTTTCACATTTTTAGGGGTGCCTCATTTAAGTGCTGACTTTTTTTGTTGTTTAAATTTTATGGATTAAGTTAAATATTGGAATATATTATGTATTCTGTATCTATGTTATACTATGTCCGCATGTGTAGGTGTGTGAGAAGCGAATTCGTTCATCTTCAACAAATTTTCAAGAACAGAAAATATCCGTCATACCAATTAGGAACGTTGAATTTGATTTCGCTTACCGGTATTGGAGCTAAATGTTCAATTATTGAAATAAAAACGGTTGAATACTCGAATATTTGGAAAAAATGTACACATATTAATGCATAGCAAAAGTCTTTTTGTTTTCAGGGGCGCGATACGACTGAATCTTTGAATAAAAAAAGAATGAACTGTTGGTAACAACAATAGTGGCCCTAGTCTGTCTAGTTTAAACATAAACTTAGTGCAAGTGAATGGCTTGACATAACAGATAGTTCATTTTTGTGTATTACATTCCTAAATACTGCTGTTGTAATACAATTTTTTTTTTTTTATTATAATACTAATAGTAATAGTTGCGTCCAACATTTTTATGAGGCTTTCTGCGTGGGTGATACATAAACTAAGAATATTACAAACAATTTTTTGCAATTATCTGAACTGTTTTCAGAAAGTGCAGGTATTTTTGTATCTGAATATATAACACATACAAAAACTACACACAGAAAAGTTGTCTGATCTACTCGTAATCTTTCTCATTCCTTTGCAACTTATTAATTTATGTATCCATGTGAATCTTTTTTCCTTAGTTTTATTAAAATTTTCTTATTTAGCTGTGCATTATATTAACATATTTACATATACATATATGTATGTATGTATGGCTTTTATTATGTATGAAGTGAGTTTAAGACACAGTGCTTTGCCACGCAGGCGGAAGTGCAACAAAAGTACAATATAAGATTTTTATGCAAAGCTAAAATTAGAACGTGTAAAGCTGGCTGATTGGCGCATTCATAAGAGACACTTCTAATACAAAAATGAATGGTCACTTTAGAAACAAGAGCTCGCCACTTTCCATGCACTTTGTGACAAGTAACGTGTTGTGTATTGAGGGTATTTTTATTTTTTCAATGTTCGATATAAAAATTTCCTTTTTACGAAATGCATATTTAATATATTATTATAGAAACTTTAGTAATAATATGTTTGCTACGCGAGTGTTGATCACAGCATTTATATTTTGTTGCTGACTTTTTTAAATATTACAACTTCCGTACGTAAACCATTCCCTACTAAGACGAATCAAAGCACCGTGCCGTGTACATGCAGTCATACTTTTAATATAAAAAATTGTACGAGTAGCTTAAGAGAAATTGAAATAAAGGGCTTGTTGCCGGCCTGAGTTAGCTGGAAGGCAATAAGTGTTCTGGTGCTTTGTTAAAAAAATGTTTGTTTTCTTCATTTAAAAGAGAGAGAAAAAGAAAACAATAAACAACAGCCAAAGGTGAAAGGGGATGAGACAACAAGACATTCACAGATGTTTCTGTAAACAAAATAAATTCATTTTTTTTAACATTTTTTTTTTTGCAATTTAGGTGTTGGCTTAAAATGAATGCCTGTAAAACTAAATGAATGGATGGGTGAAATTATTTTTAAAACAAATAATTTTTTTTCGTATATTAATTTGCGGAATGTAACTTTAGTAGGTCCCTTTATTATCACTAAGATTACAAGACCACTTTTGCCATGACATTTAAGCGTACGAGTATGTTTCAAAATATAAATTTGCAAACATTCTACAACACATTACACTGTCTGATGTGTTTGAAAATTTTACAATATTTAATTAAGCAAAAAAAAAAAATTAATTAAAAGCAACACAATTTAATGGATTTTACTTGTTGAGATAATTTTATTATTTGGCAAGGAAAAAAATGACACTTGTTCTGGAGAGACAACGATGCTTTACTGCCGGCATTAATATGTTTTTAAAAGACAATTAAAACAGAAAAAAATTTTATTGCAAAAATATCAACAAAATATTGGAATGTTTCAGTTTTCGGCGAATGTTGTTTATAATTTCTATATTACAATAACATGCCTTACAACAAATGCAAACTTCTTTCTTTGTTTGTTAATGGTTATAAAATGGAATTAGGGAAGACGCTTTTATACAAGACATTATTTTTTCAACTAAAAACCTTTTCATGTCTTGATTAAACATCAACAGCGTAGAATAAAATACTTATTGACGGTCAGCTGGGGTTTCAACTAACTTTGATTTGACGAATTTTCTGGGCGGTGCATCTTATATATTTACAAATATATACCCCGATTCTATTATCAGCTTATCTGTTTTACTCAATGTGTCATATTTCTTTTAAATGGTTTATTTGGTTTCGGGCTCTGTTTTTGGAAACAAGGTTTCACATAAATGTTTTTTCAACTTTTTTATGAATAATATTAATTTTTCTATATGGATAAAATTTTTAGTAAGGTTTTAAAAAAGTTTATTTTATGGACACTAAATACACATCACATTAAACAGAAACTTACCTCCAAATACATGATTGCACAACCGATTAAAGTTATCAATAAAAATATAGGGCTGGCCACTTTGAAGACTTTCACACGCCGGTGATGGAATAAGTAACCGGCCAAAATGCAGCAACCGAGTGCGCAGCCTACCGAAATGGTAAGAAGAGATATTCTGAAATGAAAAACCACTTATACTTACAAAATTTATAAATGCTTTATCATCTATTCTATCAGTCGACATATGTCATATTGTTGAAGCTATTTCTGTTAAATTGTCACTCATCACGTCATATCATCGTGGATGCATATAGCACTCAACAATACGAGTAAATGACAAAATATTTTTTCAAACTGGGCGTAGTTTTGCACGATACACTCACTTCACGTTAACTACAGTCATTCTAACGAGAGGCGCTGAGAATGTAAGTCAAACGTTTATTGATATTTAAAACTTAAGTTTTTTGATATCTTTAGAAAAAATTGACCACAATAATTTACAAGTTTTAATATAAAAATGTTCCAGCAATGACAGCTTTTCATAACTTACCTAAAAGGCCAATTGTAATCAGCCAAACATGGTTCCGGTCCCGTACAGCTGTCACAGCCAGGTGCACACTGTAGACATATGAAAACTTCTGAATAGTAATTACTTATATTATCCTGATGTTCTTTCCAAGCTATTTCCATAATAGTGCCGTTAAAACCATCCGGATGACGAATGGAATAAAAACCACGCTTGCAGAGACATTGATAAGCACCACGCGACCAGGTGTTGGGCATAGCTAAAATCTTACTAGTGGTAATCGTCGGTGATTCAGAGGTGGGTAAACGGTAATCGCACTTCAAAGAATGAATGAAAGACAAACATTTATTTGCATAAATAACAAAATGGGGAAAAAAGTGGCTGCTACACTTTTTGTTCCTTAAGTAAATTTTTTTTGAAGTGATCTCGTATTTGTTGTCTTAGTACATTTATTAATATAATTAAGATTTAAAATTGTTCAACGAAAGCTGATTATATATGTATATATGTAATATACGATGATCACAAAAAAGAAAAGTTTTGCTTTCTTTTATAAAATTTTGGATTTTGTAAAATTAATCTTAAAGGAAATTTTAAAAAAACAATCAAATGGTTATAAAATTTATTGGCATTGCTTTTCTGGAAAAGGCTTCCCTCTCCTATAGCCTTTCCGTTGTAAGCATTAAAACCCACTATAAAAAAATATAATTTTCTTGAAAACTACTCACCACCATTGTTTGACGATGACATTTGTGTGATTTGTGAAACGCTTGTATATCGTTTATATATTCAGTTGTTTGTGTATCGACCAAATGTAAGCGTCGCGTTTGTATTTGCTGATAATTAAATCGATACGCTACGGGTGCTTCGCATTGATTGACACGCAAGCCCGTCACATCAATATCAATACTTATGAAGCCGCGCAGACCGCGTCGACCGTTCGGTGGTATTGCAATGCTGTACGATAGAATCCATTTGCTTAGCGAACATGAAAAATATGGAAACGTCCACCAGCCTTTATAATAGATATTCGGTGGGCTGGGTGCAAATTTCGGAGAGCGCAATGTGGGTGAAGAGCTTTCATCAGCGAACCTATACAAATGACGAAAAGTTAATTAAGTAAAACTTTTAAGTCAAATTGTACATTTAAACGTGTAACAACAAGTATGATTAATATAAACGAAAGACAGGAAATAAATAATAATAATCATACGCCCCACACCGCTGCTGAAATGCATTTGTTTGGTAGTTTTGTTAAGTTCGTTTGAAGATTTTGTTCTTGTTTGTTTCTCTTTTATAAAAGTTTGCTTGAAAATGGTTGTTGTTGATATTTTGTTGTAATGCTAATGGCGACTGAGACAACATTATTAATGCTATACTTTAGCTACTTTCTTGCATATTGATATCTTTGGCATTTATTCTCTGAATGTTTTTCTGAATATCACGCCAACGAAATCATAGTCGTTAATAATCCAAAAGAAAACTCAATTTCACAACTTATGGACGTTAGTGAGTTTTATTTCTGAAATTCTATATTTAAATTTTTAAAGAAAAAAAATTATATTTAAATATTATACACAAAAACATTTAGTTGCCTCTTGCCACACTTTTGGCCTTTATTTAAAAACAACAAATTTTGTAAAAAACTTTTAAATACAATTCATTGTTAAACACAAACTTTAACTTGGAAAAATAAAAAATATATGTACGTATATATTTTGCACACGAAATAGCAGACAAGGCTGAATCGAACAACAACAAAGAATTTGGCAAGAAAGTTGGCCAAAATATAAAAAAATACTTTTGCTTTTGAGAGTTTGTAAGAAACATAATACAAATGAAAAATTACAGGCAGCTTAAAAAACAAAATGTAAATATTATACATGGAAAAAAGTTTCCAACATGAGAACTAACGAAATAATTTTATAGGAAAAGGAATAAAAATTTGCGTTAAAAACGTGCCAAAGACTGAGGGAAAGTTTTGAGTACAAAGTGTAGAGGAAATTTTGTAGAGAAAAAAAACCCCACCCAAAGTTTTCCAATTATAATTTGAAATGTGGTGCGTATCTTGTCATTTGCCACCCCTTAGGTATATGTTTATCAAGCTTACAGTGTACTTTAATCAGAAAAATAAGGAAAGTCAACGCTTAACAGCTACAAGTAGACGGACAAGGAATCGAAACGGCTTGTGTTGTATACGGTGGACCGCAAACTAACCAGGACAAAAAAGCCTTAAATTGAGAATTTTTTTGACTTAATGTCAATATTATCAAATTGAACAATTTTAACTATTTTGCACACCATTAAATTTTCCCTTCAAACAGGCCTTTTGTAGTTGTACCGAAAACACTTGTGTGTTTGCTTAACTGAAGTACTTAAGTTTTTTATGAGTGTAAGATTTCTTTTTTGTGCAACAGAGCGAGTAGTGTAAGCACTCAATAATTATGTTTTATCCAATATACATTTCTCAGACCCCACTATATAACATTTGTTCAGCGTGTACATACTCATGTGTGTGTGTGTACATTAACATTGTGTACAATAACATTATTCTGACAGAAAAAATACTGTCATCATCAATTATGCATTTGTCTCGTAAAAAATGTTCCGAATTTGTTTGATATTTGCGTTTTTTAGTTTTTAAGTTAAAAAAACTGTAACATACAATAGAATAAAAATCAACCTTTTTGAGTTATAACTTGATTTCCTTATTTAACAAAACAAAGACAAGAATACTTACCAAGGATACATTTGTGAGGGCTTCTTTCCAATTTGTAAACCTTCTTCCTCATACCGTTGCATTTCACCATTCTTGTCGTGGTTTTTCTTTATCCACCAGACGTAAGACTGAATGGAGCCATTTGTTATATTAAGTGCCAAAATTCTAGCGCCCGTAGTGTAATCGTCACTTAACAGACCTTTAGCTAAAGCATCCGATAAACCTGAAATTGTTAAAAAAAAATTATCATACCTGCATAAGTGTATCTACTACACACATAACAATATTATTATTATTAATAATATAATGAAAAATTAGCTGGTAAACAATTAAAATTGTACTAAAAGTTGTTTTTACATGGGACGGATTAAAAAACTGGTTGAAGCTTTATATCTTTACTACAACAGGAAAGTGTTAATTGACAGGTTTTGCGTTAAAAAGGGGCCAATGGGAAAATATCCCACGAAACGATTTGTCAGCTGGAATGCGTGGTAGACATTAATTGTAAGCGAAAACTTAGGCCTAAAGTATTAATGGACTCCTATAAAATTTTATGCAACACCGTGAGGGCCATAAGAGATAGGAACGTGTTAATTGTCTGGAAGTCAGCACGATATCAGCTTAACATGTGAACCTTTCCTATACTATTTAGTGGATTGTACCAGCAAAATACGAGTACATTTAAACAGGCGTGTCCATCATACGCTTAATTTCTTACCAACTTGTTTTCCGGTGACAGATATTATAAATAAAGACTGCGCTATCTGTAAAGTGTTTCCTAAAGTCGTTTTAGATGATATTAAGCACAAATTTGCAAAAGTGAAATGTAAAGGCCTACGTCAGTGAAGTCATCAGACACACCTCAGAAGGAGAAGAACTCAGGCACTGAAAGCTACCCAAAATCAAGTTAATAATTTGTATTACAAATAGCAAATAGCCTACAAATGAGAGAGAATAAGCGTCCATTTTTTATGAACAATTAGACTAAGAGTTCAATGAACATAATTAACGAACACTATAAGTGGTCACTATTTTTCTGTTTCATTCAGAGGCGGATTTGTTGTTAATAGTTTTTCAAAATTTTTGTCTTCAACTGCTACTTACCTCCGTGTCGTATGATGCCAACTTCCTGCAACACCGATGCAATCAAATCAGCCTTTTGCCTCGAACTATCATAACGTTCTGAATTGATGGGAACTTGCAGAGGGCGATACAGTGTCGATATGCATAGTGTGCCCAAATTTTCTGTAACAATATCATGTACAGTAACCAAGGACTGTTCGATGGCATCCTGTTAATGTAAAATCATTTGTGTTAGTGTTATTCTTATACGTGTACACGTGTAAGATAAGGCATTTCCATTAGTTTAAGTATGACGCACAAACCCTTAGAAATGTTTTTGTTTTTGTTCTTACTAGTTTAAGAATGAGACAGTTTTGTTCGACGAAATGCCTTTAGCTAAGAATTAGTTTAATTGGTATTTATGATAAATTATAGCACTTTATATTTTCCTTACATTTTTGAACAAATTTAGGGCTGATATGAAAACTACAACAGTAAGCAAAACAGTTCCCCTAATGGTGTTTAGCTTGATGATTGACAGAATAAAAGCTGTGGCGTGCCAGTACGAGTACTTAAAGCCCAACAGCCAACAGTATGAAAAAGCCAATTGTTAAATTAACATACACTTCAAGTTGACTTTTTCAGTGATAAAAGAATTTCTAAAGCCTGCTTTTGCTTTTACTTACGGCTGTTGTTGTTTTACAAGTTGGCTGCTGTTGTCTTTTTAATTTGGATTGAACTTGTTTTCTTTCTGTGTCTCTTTTATCTATAAAAACTTGTGCATTTGTCTGCTTTTATTATGCTAATTGACCTTTTAATTAATAGTAAATACTGTTTTACCCCGCGTATTGGAGGGATTAAGTTTAATGAACTGTGAGCAACATACATTTATTTGCTGTTTTTTTATATGCACAAAATGAGTTTTTGTTTGATTTCTTTGTATGCATTTTATTGGGCTTACGACTGCTTGGTTGGAAATAAATGATGCAGGGATTGGAAGACACGAAGAGAGATATGGGAAGAGATTGCGGTAAAACAACACCAATTGCCCAACATATATACACAATATGTTTTCATATTTTTATTGCAGTAAAAAGCTAAATTTATGCAACTTTTTCAATCAAAAATAATAAATAAAAGTTTAGTGAATTTTTTTTTCTTAAAACAAACTGGAGAGAAACTTTAGTCGCATTTTGTAACATAAAAATAGAATGTCACTGATTTTGCTAATTTTAATACTTGTTAATATTTGCCCGATGTTTTCTTTTAAATCAAACGGCAAAAATTAAAACTGAGTTTCAAGCTTAACACAATAAATTGACTGGTATTTTGGTCACTAAAAACATTCAAAATTTCGCCATAATTTTGTCATCCAAAAAAGAAGTTACAATTTTATTGATAAGTTCAGAAGCTTAAAATAAAAAAATATTGATCCGAATGTTGGTGTTTGCTGAAATGTGGTACTAATTTACAATTCCCCCGAAAGCGCTCTGTTCAATTCAGTTTAATGAACAATTTTGAAGAGTATGATAATGAGTTTCGTGCGCTTACCCTCGTCAAAATATTGCCGTCCCCAATCCTAATAATGTTATTCAGAGAATTAGTTGAAGTTACACCAAATGCTGCTGTTCCTGCTGGCAATGGCACTATTGCTCCAATCGGTGATGTCGTTGCAACAGCTGAAGTAGTAGATGAATTGGCAACATAGTGTGCTGTTGCATACTCAACTGGCAATTGAATTGCTGCTAAGAGGATTATTAAAACAAAATGCCAACACAACATATTGAAATGCTATTTTTAACAAAAACACTTCAAACAACAACGTTGTTTGACTTAAAGATATTTGTATTTTTTTTGCTGCTGCTACACTAGTGCTTGCCGTTGAATTTATATAGTCGCGCTTCTGAAACGATTTAGCTAAATTACGGCCAGAACTTGTTGCTGGCAACGTACAAATAAAACTTGCAGAATTATTTAAAAGTAAATTGCCTTGGCAAAGTATTAAATTTCCTGTTGGCGTTCCCACCTCTGTTGCTCTTTTAGCTGGTATTGTTGTTGTTGTTGTTGTTATTATTTCTGTTGCCTGATTTAACTTCCGTTGTTTAGATGTTAAACTATTTGTTTTGGTGTTGTTGGTGGTAGTAGTTATTGCAGTTGTGTTGCTATAACACAGGCTTATGGTAGCCATATTGTAAACAAGCATTTCATTGTTGTTGTTATTGTTCATATGAGCGTCAATGCTGGTAATAGTTGTTTTTGTTGCTGTTGCTGTTGTTGTTGTTTCTTTTCCTTTTGTTTCAAATTATAACTGTTTCTGCCGTCACTCTTGTATGTATGTAAGTCTTGCTGGAATTGTAACGAAAATGAATAAGGAAAATATTAATTTATGTATCTTGTTTTTTGCTCTATAAATTTAGTGGAATATAAATATATCGCAGCTTCAAATAACAAAAGTCATAGCAAAAAAGAAAAAAACTAAATTTCGAGCCCGAAATCAAGGCTCAGAGCAAACAAAAAATTTTTTTTAAAAATGAACTCGCGTGAAAATTTTTAGTTTTATACGAGTTTCGTTATTTCTGTCAAAATAAGAAAAATTTTGCATTTTTTTTAGACGTCGCAGCTCAAAAATGAAATGGCTGGGACGGACACAGTAATAAATATTTCCTTCCGAAAATGAACAATTTTGGAAATTTATGAAACAAATATTTAGGTGTTAAATAAACAAGTGCGGCTAAGCATTTCCTGTCCAAAAGTTTTAATCGAACGAACGCTTATTCCCATGAAAGATATTTACAATATATAAATGCACACAAGTATGTACAAATATGTGTATCTACTCGTAAGTTCACACAAACACAATATGTATGTACGCGTGTATGTGTAAACGTGAGATGTGTTGCTTCCAATTGAGTTAATTAATTTAAAGACAATTTCCTATTGCCTTTTTGTTGGTTCTGTCGCAATTAAATATTTATGATAATATTTGGATTAATTATGTCTCAATAATAACAATGTCTAAATTTTGTGTATTATATTTCAGTCAATTTGCTTTTTAATGCCGCCAAAAATCAATAAATAATATATATTGACTTATCAATTCAGGAGATATAAATTATCCAGTGAATAAATTTGAATGCTCTCACACAAAGCAGTGATAAATTATTCTATAAATGTATGTATATAATCGTAAATTAAAAGTGCAGGCATATTTGTAGCAGATCTCTTAAAGAATGATTCCTCTTTGTTTTTAAGCCAAAAGAATTGATTTATTATTTTCTAGAATAGGATTTGAGCGCGAAAAGAATTCAATTATAATTTACTTGAATGATAAATGATTCATTTTTACGGAATTTCTTCGTATTTTCTATAGGATTTAATAAAAAGTTTTTTATTAAAAAAACTGTTAAGATGAAAGAAAATCAGTGAAAGTGATGAAAAAGCCGATGATACATAAAAAATTTGTGCTGCGAAGAACAAGTTTTTTAGTTGTTTAATACGCTTGACCTAGATAATTATTTTTTTTACAATTACCAGACAAACATGGAACATAATTGCTGTAACATTTAGATTCATCAATTTTCATTTTCGTGGACTGCAGAAAACATCATCAAGTTGCACTTTGCAATGCCCAAAGGTACATATTTTTGGTTGGCATAAGTTTGTTTGTTGCACAAATATGACTACAAGAAATTTTCTCCTGTTCAATTTGAAATTGGCGAAAAAACACTTTCACTTAAATGTTTGTTTGGACAGTCTGTTGCATTACCTGGTAAGAATACTTCCATACATGATGGTGGAATGCTTTACGAAATGTTTTATTTATTCTTAAGCCCTTTTAGCAGCACTGGCCATTTATATATGCGGTGATAAACAGACTCCTCTTGAAATTAACATTTTTGCAATTTAAAATAAAAGCGTAAATACAAAAAGGAAGATTACCCAATTTAATACAAAAGAGAACAAAATCCGGGGGCTAGTTTGAAAATTGCTTTAGTCAGGTGACAAATCGTTTGCGCAAATGGGATGACATTAAAATGTTCTTTTAGTAAAACATTTTAGGAGCCTAATTGTATGTGACCACCGACCAATGACAAAGAACAGTCATTGGCTATGTCTACTTTTTCACTAATTTTTATCGAAAAAATTAAATTTTTATTTTATTTATTTAGATTTTGTAAAATCATGGCCTCATGATTTTGTAAAATATTTCTTACACATCCGCCGATTATGCTACACAAGTTTTTAATTGGCCAACTTTTTATAATTGCTTGTTGATTATATACATTTTTGTTTTTATCTCCTTTTAACAGCTACGGTTGATCTGGGTAAGTTTTTTGCGCAGCTTTATTCTGCATTTAGTTTGGTAAACACGATCATTATGTTCGTGTGGAAATACAGAAAGTCGCCGGCACAAGAAACTTCTAAACAATTTCAGCGCCAGGAAACAGGAGTTCAAATACTGGCGTGACACTCCCAACGTAATATTATTTTAATTTGGTTAAAATATTGGCAAATATTTATTTTACTAATATAATTAACAAATTATTTTGCTTTCTCAAAGTATCAGGCATCAAATTAGAATATATTTTCATGGTTTTATATAACTTTATTTACCAAAAACCTTTATTATAAAACTCGGGGCACAGCAAAGTTTACTGCAGCCTAGTCGGACTGACCATATCAGCCATTTCGTTTTAAAAAATAATTTCAATAAATAAATTAAATATTTTTAAGAAAATGTTCTGCTATAGTATTTCTTGACTTTTAGAATAAAATCTCCTCAAAAAGCCAAAAAATTGCTATGAAGCTAACAAATTATTGAGAACATTTTAGATTGTAGAATTGTTTAAACGTGAAAGTATTTACTGACTTCTTTAACTACCCGCCAGACAGAAAATTGTTTGTAAAGTAAACAGCCAACAAAAGGGAAAAGTTCCATATTAAACCAAACCCAACAGAATATAATACAACACAAAACAAGTAAAAACGGAAAGAGTGAAAAAATGATAAATATTTAAACAAAGGGATATAGGTCGAGTTACTTCCTCGTTGGTTTAGAAAAGTATTCACTGATGTTCGAATTCTCTATATATGGTGTCGGACAGACATCAATTTATTCAAGCAGCCAACCATTAAACGTCCTGCCAGTCACTTTTCCGTACGTTTTTCATGATAATAAACGGTTGTGGGTGATGATTATGCTGATGACTCAAAAGCTCTGACGTTTACAACTGAAGTTCATGTGTTTACATTTTAACTTTTTTTGTAGTTTTTATTATTGCGAACACTCTGTTGTTGCTAGTGTTTGTATTTATTTAACAAGTATCTTTACAATGTGGGTACACAAATTCAGAATATGCACATGTAGAAGTCTGGACCGACATTTGTGTATATATACATACATGTAATGGTGCGTGTAGACATCTTTGTAGGATGTTTTTGCATCTTTATTTGTTATAAAATAATTTTTTATGCCATTTCATGTCGACAAATTATTTGTCTTTACAAAAGACCAACATTTAAAATTGCGAGTGTTTTGCCTTCACCCTTTCCTTCTTAATTTAGAACAATTGTTTATATAAATTTTGTAGTTCTACATAGAAAAGTATGTTTTGTTGTACTAAAATGAAAAGTGTAAAAACAAATATTTGTAGCATTTTCATTCTGTGTATATCGCACAGTGCTTCGCTTCGCAGACCAAATTTAATGGAAACAATTTTCGAAAAACTCTACTAAAGAAATAAACACAAACATAGTGCTTCCATTACTCGAATTTTTTGAGTATTTTTGTGATATATATTTTATATTTTCTCTATTGTATATTTGTGGAAAAAGTCGATAAAGTGGACTTTGAAAGTTTTTTCTGATTAGATCCAATTTTGGTAGTTCTTATGGCATATGAATGAGCAAATCCCTGTGAGGGATTTAGTAGTAATTCTACAAACAGTACTGCTGGGCCTTACTTCCATTAAACCCGCCTTATTTACACGACCCTTGCGTACGACTTGCCTTCATTGGGAATTCATGTTGATTTAACATGTCAAAAGTGCATAAAATACCGAGATGTGTTCAAAGATACCACAATAATCTTTCGCAATAAAAAAGTTTTAAATTAAAGGATGGTATCCTATGGATCATATAATGTATTAAGCACGAAAGAAGTGCATGTTTGATTGTTTTCATATGTATGTATGTGCTGAACAGTTCCTTTTTAGTTTTTCAGTTTTAAAGTTTTATTTTGATTATGTTTCAGTTTGCGTTTAGTTTTGGTACTAAAAAAGAACTCGCATTTTTGTGACTAAATTTGCATGATTTAAAATCAATATGTTTTTGTGTTAATTTTACATACGTCAATTTTCCCACGTATGTATGTAGATGTAATAAGAATATGCACCATTTGCTATGAAAACGTCAGATAAAGTGAGGAGCCCTTTACTTTCGCATCTTGGTCGTTTGTCAGTGTGGTTGTTGATGGATGTAGAGAGGGTGTTTCCTCGATACAAATAACATTATGACATAAAAGTGCTTATTCTTTTGTACTCCCTTCTTTATATTTTCTTCTTTTAATGTCTGTGTTTTCTTATCCTCTAGCAATTGTTTATACTGTTCTTTTATGTAGCGATTTTCTTGTCTTCTCCTCGTAGTTATAGCCCGGGTAACAGAACGCCTCCTTTGGTAATAACAAGGTATATTATGTGAATAAATTATGGAATGGTTGCAGATTATAGGTTGGCAATAAAACTGATAAATTAAAGCGCCGCTGTGGAAGGGAATTACTTGTGTGTTCTTTTAAGTATATCAAATATATGTAGAAACATTCCTGTTTACATTTACGACTATATTCATAGAGCTCTTTCGTTTATAGCAAACCTCTAAATTGCTCAGATTTGTTTTAAGGTCCCATTTAACAGGTCTCAAAAGCCAAGAGTCATATTTTTACGAGTATGTATATGTTTTTTTCCATTTGGCCATCATTGTTATCTAGATCCCTTCGGCCACAGAAATTAAAATGGTTATATTATTTCAATCGTAAAAAAATATGTATTTAATAATAAAACAAGTCACTGCTTGCAACTTTCGTATTCGTAGTTAGAATAACGAAGACTTATCAAAATTATATACATAATTCAAACTGATTTCAAAGCTTGATTTCGTTATACATAATTTGTAATGCCAAAGATTTCCAAATAATAATACTACATATTTATATATTTTACAGCTGTTTATACGCTCATATCTTGTTGGTGCTCTACTACTTTATAGTAGACTGGAAAACTTTAGAAAAGTGTTCAAGTAATTGCTTCGAAAAAAATAACTAGTGAAGTTGATGGTGGACATATTTCACGGGTGAACTGGTATAACAGTTTGGCCCAGCTTGGAGTACGCCAAGGCAAAACCTGGCAATGCCGACGGTATGCGCAATGGGCTTTAAAGCATCAGTTAAATTCTGTCACCATTATGTCTGCAAAATAGCATAACATAGCAAAACACACAAAAAGCTATCAGAGACCTTTTCAGTTTACCCTCGTCAAACCAAGCAAGCATTCCATAACAATTGTTTTGCTTATGTGTGCAATAAAATTTATGTATCTTTTATCACACAAATATTTTTTTATATGTTTGTAATAAAAAAGAACAGAATTATATTCATATAATTTTTCTCAAGCAGAGTAGAGAGAAATATATGAAAATTACTTGTTTAACTTTTCGGTTTTGCTTTATGTTGCAGAAAAATATCTGAAAAGCTCATTTATTACGTTTTTTTTGAAAGAAAAGTCACAGACGAAAGATGCATTGAATAAAAACCAAGATTTTCCGTTTAATACGCTTATTTCGGTTTAAATAATGAGCAAACATGTGTATGAATTAAATGCAATATTTTCAGCATGAATTAACACATTTGAAGCAATATATTTTTTTCTTTTGTCTTTCGAAACTTAAATAACAGAAGCATGCATGCAACACATGATAGTGTTGCAAGTCCAGGGAATTACAATGATATACAACACTAGACACATACATACGTATTATGGAGGGGGAGTGTTGTTTATAAAAGAGATTATTTGCTCTTTTTCAGATGACACTATAAAAATATGTTCTTAATTTGAATAGCAAAATTAATTTGCGTTGACATTTAATGTTAGGATTTTGAGTTTTGAAATAAAACATTTACATACATACCTATAACTTTATAAATAAGGAACATTTTAAATTTATTAAAAGCAGCTCTTCCATTCACCTTCCACTCATTTTGGTTTCCCTTGAATCTGCTCTAGTGCTTAATGTACTAATTTTGCTTGTTTGACAAACAGATCAATTATAAAAAATATTTTAAGTTTGTTATTTTTAAATATCTTTTTGTTTTTGCTCACTTAAAACGGATAAAACAATTTGGTTTATGTGCTTATTGTATTGTATAAACATTTTAATTTAAATTGCCTTGCTAATAAAGTTTTTTTTATAAATTTTTTTGTTCTTAGAAAACAATTTTAAATAAATAAGTTAACGAAATGTGTTCTTCAGACCCATTTCTTTGTGCACATCCACCTGCAAACTCAGGCACGGTTTTGCCAGAATATGTAAAATGTTTTAAAATAAATACAAGTTTGCGAAAATACTTGTAGCCAAAAAACTCAATTTATTACTTCCAAACAATATAAAATTTAATTTGATTTGAATAATGTTATCTCAGTCAAACCAGACACATACACATGCAGGCATGGATTTTATGCAAAATGCTGCATACGCTTAAAATAATCGGGCTATTCACAAAGTGTCGTAAACCGATACGAGCATGTTGGTGGAAAATGCCTTTTAAGTGCCATTTGTTTTAACTGTACACCTGTTTGTCTGCAGTAAAATCCAGAGTCTTTGATAGGAGTCCTGGTTCGAACAGTCTACCTACATATCTAAAACGTTTTTAAGACAACTTTGCTTTTAGATTCGGCCGTCCTTTCATTTTGAGTAGACTGGTGCCCCTATAAAGCAAAACAGTAATCAACCTGTATTTCTCACTAATGAAAATCCATTTTACAACCTGTGGATTGAGTGCATGCAAACACATATCCAATAACGAAAGCTGATCCTCTCTGATGAGTTGATATCCATAAGTATTAATAGTTGTCACAAGAGCTTTAACGGTTCTAAACAAGCAATCGAAAATAGTTGAATATATTTACAGTTTAATATTGATAAAATATTTTTTATAAATCATAATACTTTGAATGCCTGTTTTTGATATTGCTTTTCCACTTTTTTAATAAAAGGTCTGCTTACTTTTTACTCAATAAATGAGTTTACCCTTATGTGAGTCTTATTTTTACAGATTATTCTTTTCGTTACATTCTTACTTATCACATTCATGCTGAACAAATTAAATCAGAATGTACGAGAATGCACGTCTACAAGTATGTACGTAAATATTTTGTCTTGGCTGTAAGAAAATTTCCTTCTTGCCCTACTGGCAAACCAACCCGAACAGTTAAGTAAATTTATTAACAGAACGTCACTTAAGAAACACAAGGTTTAACGACTTAAAAATAATAAAATTAAATCATAATAAATATTTTACATTCTTACTTTTACAATATTTTTCTGGTTTTACGCATTCTGTGTTAAATCAAATTATGTAAGACAAAATCAGAGACGTATAATTTAGTTGCTGAAAAATAAAAGCACGTACATAGGGAAGAAATTTAACGTTAAAAATGTAGATTTAACATTTTTGGAAAGCTGTTTTCAGCTTTAGCCCCTGTATTGGAACAGTAGTTTGAAAGTCCATTTAAATTTAATATCATTTAAGTTAATTTAACATAATTATGTATTGTCATTAAACATTATTTTATGAACCACTTCGTTTAAATAATAACAATGTTTAAATTCATTAAACCATTAGAGCCATAAGTTATAGATAAAATTACCGCAAGACTTGCTGAAATAAATTGTTTTATGAAAACGTAAATTTAATTGGACGCTTAGCCAGTTTTTAATTTTTTTTTTGCTGTGTGTAAGCACGTACATTAGGTCCATACGGGCACTAGTAAAATGCCATGTTGCGTATCCTTGCTTTTCGTTTTATCCTTGTTGGAAACAAATATTAGACTGCTTGATAGTCAGTATTTGCTTTTGTGGCTTTGTAAGGTTTTTATTACTGCTGCTGGCTAAAAGCTTTTCAGTTTTTGACAATTGCCACAAGAATTTAATTATATGCTTGTTTGTTTCTTCCTTCTTGTTCTTAGATTGTTGGCTTTGAAGTTAATTTTTTCTTATCGAAAGCAGACCTGGGCATCATTTTGTTGGTTTGAGACACGTATAAACTTTTTTCTTTGCTAAAGTTTTCAGTTCATTTGATTTAAAAAATGTTCTTGTATTTAGCATTTGATGAATTTATTTTGGAATTGCAAAAATTAACATTAAACTATTTTACAAATATAAAGAAGTAATTGAGCTAAAATTTAAGAATTCTGCAAACTTAAAAGACGTAGTTAATTGTAGTAAAATTTAAAGAACTATAGTATTATTAATTATAAATATTAATTCTTTAGTTTTTTGTAGTTCTTTTCTAGGATCTAAATGAAACTTCTAAGAACCTTTAGAGTAAACGGAATTTGTTTCGCATAAAAATTCCATACAAAATAATATTGGGCTTAGATTACCTCTTTTATACAATATACAAATTCTCATGATGAAATAATATTTTAGTTTACCTGTTTGTTTTGAATTGCGCGCTGCGTGTGCCGAATTATATCACACCCATTTACACTTGTTTTATAACGAAAAATTACTGTTGTCACCACCGCATATTTTCAATTAATTTTATTGCATTTTTGTGTTTTATTCCAGCCTCAATTAATTAAATAATTTTGCAATATTTTAATTTGCCAAAGCAGTTCTAATAAATATACTTTTATCTTACATACATATATGACATTAATTAGTAGTATTTCCAGGGTTGATTTAATAAGTTTACAGTATTTGTTGTAAAATCTTGTATGAAGGCAGCTCTCATTTTACTTAAAACTCTTCAAAATTAAGTTAAAGTTGTTATTCTGATAGCGCCGTTTGCAAACGGGTATTTGTTGCGTATTTCAATATAATTATTATTCGCAAAAGCTTTTTATGTATAAAATTTGTAGTAAATAATATTAAGCAGTTCTAACCATTGGAGATTATTTTTAGCGCTGACAAATTTACAACTATTTTTGTTATTGTTTTTTTGGAATGTTATTCATAATATTTTGAAATTACCTGCCGTATTTTCTTATGATTTAGGTTGACAAAGTATTACTGAATAATATTATATGTAGATTCCGCGCGTAAGTCCCGCAAGTATGTTTTGTTTTGATAATTTATTATATTTTATATGCAAGTATGTATGTAAAGTTTAAGCTTCCCTAGCCGGTCATGTGTTGTACATTCAAAATTAAAATAAAAATGTCTCTCTCATCAGCCGTCTCTCTCAACCCTCTAATATCAACACAAAAACACCACAATAGTTAGCATCTGCTTATGAAAGGTTTCACTGTACAAGGAAAATTATATTTCGAAATATCAATATAGCGCTTACTGAACGTAACGACTTGCATTTGTTTCCATATAAACGTATGTAGTATGTGTATGCAAATAAGTCAAGGCGTGGTCTATTCTCTTCCGAATAGTTCATTTATATTAATGAATTTCTTGCGAACAACAAAATGCAATGAATTTGTACGTTGATTTAAGTAACATGCCAAGAGTGTACAAAAAACAACTTTTCCAATGACTTTTAAAGGCGTAATTCAAAAACATACACATTCATGCATACATGCATATAAATGTATATATATATATATATATATATTGTGTAGTGAATTTGAACAAATTCAACACCTTAAAATAACATTTTAATTTCATTAATCTTTGTATTTCCATAAAAATAAATAAATACAATATAGTTTATAGAATTCTTCAATGTGATATGAGGATGTGGAAATCAGTATTTTAAGTCCGGTAAAACGAATGAATCGAGTTATTTATTAATACAGTCGCAAAGTGCACCTGTAGTCATAATCAGTCCATACGTGCCGGCTTATTTTTTTTTTTGCAATTTCAGCGATTCTCAGTCTAGTTGAAACTGTTAAAAGTCACCAAGAAGTCAATGGCCTCTCATAAATCTTCTTAGACAATTTTTCTAAGCAGTCTGAGAGCTTTGAGAATGGAATAACAATGTCGTTGTATGTTCAACGCTGGCTACAGATTTAATAATAAGATTTTTTTAATCTAATTATGAACCCAAAACTTTTAAAGTTTCGCTCTTACAGAGATAAATCTTTTTTGTTTTGTTTTGTGCAAACTCATAAAACAAAACACCGTTTTGAATTTATCGTCCTGTTCTTCTTGTTGTCATTAAATATTCATATGTTTACCATAAGGAGAAATTTTTAAAATTCAGCAGGGCCTTCTGTTAGTCGTTGACTTTAGCCAGATTGTTTCATTAAATGAGCTGAAAAACACGAGTTGTTGGGTTGTTTAGCTTGACTCCTCTTGTTGCCCAATTCAGGCAGCTAATTTTGCACGAAAATCTCTTTATTATATTTTAGTCACTGGGTACTTTTACCCAGTGGTAAAATTAGAAAGCCCTTAGAGGATTTTGTTAGAGCTGACTTTGTAGCAGAGTATAATAATAATATCTTTAAATATTGCCTTTTTAGAACTCTGTGTAACATATTGTCAGATGGTATATAGGCATGTCAGAAGTGACGAGCTTTCCTTATAAAAAAATCTTGTCCCTGAAAAACAACAATTAAGAAATGCTCTCAAGTGCCGCTTCACATACATCAATTCACATTGTCCAAATTTTTGTTTTTCTATCTTCCACATGAGCAATAAAATTTTTGCCGTTTTAAATTTTGGAGTAAATAGTTCGATACGAGTATCTGTCCACTAGCACTTTGGATGACATTACATGATGTACATGCGAACAGTTTAATTTGCGCTCTTACCACTGGGCAATTGTGACTACATGTCTGAACAATATCAGCAGTGTCAGCGCACTCATAATCAACCACAATTACATCAAAGTCATTTTATTTTATATGACCTGAGGTGCGAAGAAAAATTATGTTTGTTGTTAACACGCGCGCTTTTTTCACATTTTCGATCTTCCGAAAACATGCTGTATGTGTGTGTGCAATACACGGGTACATACCCGCAACAGGAATTCTTTAAACCCCATCACAACTCTAAATGAAAAACTGAAGCCGCAAGAGCATCCCAAAGACCTTAATTAACCTACCAAGACATGTTTTGTATTGTGTATTTTCTGGAAATTGGCGACCAGGGATAATAAATAAGATTTGCGGAATTGTTCACAATTATAATAAATAAATTGCATTTTCGCACCAATTGCACTTTAACCGCACATAGATTTGGGACATTCTTTACACTCAAAAGAAAAATTTAACATAATTTTTGTTCAAGCATGAGGCGACTTGGCGGAATGAAGACTTTTCAATGCTTAAAGTGGTGAGTTTTCGTGCAGCTGAGGAAATGTTAATTTAGGCAATAAATTAAAGAAATAGATTTTAAAATTATGCGAAAAAGTTCATTAAATTTCATTCCACTTAAAAAAAGAGGAACGGAAATTGTTGTGTATTCGTAGTGAAAATATATCGTGAAATGAACATCACCCGGACAAGTTTTGTTGATACAAAACTATAATAAAGGAATGGGCATCTTTCTCACAACCGGACAGATGAACACCTGTAATAACCGGAGAACAGCACCACAACGCTGAGTGTTTCGAACCCGCATTCGTTGCTTCAGACTCAAAGGAAGAACTAATAAAACGTGCTTTTAAGCATTAAGCAAACGTCCTTCTACTGACGCTGGCAAAAAGAATATGTATTTTTGTTTTACCCTGATATTTAACAACGTTTCATTACATTCAAGCGTTGTTAAAGGCTAAATGAGATTATATGAAAAAAGACATTTAGTCGTCAATAAACGCGTTTACGTACATATTAACATTTTAGTTTTGGGTCTTACACAAGCTAAAAAAACTGTAACATAATTGTGTTAATTGGCATGTTCTTTCTTCTAAAAGATCGTCTATGAAGGACATAATCATGTCCCAAACAAAAGCTGAATAATTAACATGTTCAAAGGGGACATTTTTGCTTTCGTTATTAAGTTTGAGTTTTGTCATTGAAAGTTTTTTCTCCATACTTCAACTACACATAATTATTGAGCAAGTCTTTGTTAAAGTTAGAGGTAATCGATATGTTTGTGACAAACTTGACAAAGTGAAATAAATGTTTGAAAATTACACTTTTTGTGTTGTTGTTTGAAAACAATTTTTACAGGCACGTGTCTAATAAAAAAGTCTTGAGCAAGAGGTTACTTTGAAAGTAAAATAGTGAATATATTTAATGTACGATTAATTACTTAATTCAGAAAGTTCGCTTCAAAGTCGTATTTGTTCTACATGTTTTTTTTGACGGTATAATAACAGTTGAAACGAATAGCGTAGCTGATTACTTTGTTATGTTTCAGTCGCCATGGACGTCAATATTTCTAAAGTACTTTTTTTTTGGACAAGGCGTAAAGCAGGTACAGTTGCTCTACTAAGTTTGTTTTTTATTTCCATTAAATTTTGTCTAAAACAAAAAAAAAATTACCCTTGAACTGCTGACATCGAAGGAAGCGGATTTCACCCGCTATGCAGTCAGTCGTCTTAATAGCAAGTTGAAATGCAATAAATTCTCCTTATGTGTGTTTTTATCAGACGATAGCAGATTCTATATTTTGAAAAATGTTGCAGTTGGACCAGGCCTGGATTATGCACTAAACTTATAGGATTCTTTTTACTAAATGAAATGATATTTAGTTCTTTTAATTGTTTAATATATACTACATAAATTTTAGTTTAATTAACAATCTATTATAAAATTTGTTATCATTCCCTCTAATTTCCATGTTTGACATTTAAAAAAAATGATTTCTTTTAAACGATAAACTGTACGATTTCATATATTTTAATAAGTGAAGTGAGGCTGGTTATTTTTTGAATAAAAAAATTAAAAAAAATTATTTTAGTTTAAAATTAGTGAAACGTTTTGAGACCATTCTTATACTTGAGACCATTTCTTAGAAGCGCTCGCGTATGAGAGCAAAGTGTATTGCTTGAATTTAATTCTGAATCCAAAAACCCTATCCGGTTATGAGAGGCGTGCGTTTGTAGACGCTGTCGCGTATGGGAGATATACACATTCCTTGGTTGTGTGCAGCAATAGAAGTTGGTATACCAAATGATGTTACCCATAAGGCAAGCGAAATACTTGTATTTGAAACTTTGAAAACAGTAATTCTTTTCGCAATTTCTGCCATTAATTAATTTGCATATGATTAATATTTAATGAAACTGCTCGTAGCATTTAATTATTTGTATATGAATGTGTGTATGTATGCAAATCTGTACATTTTATTTTAGTTGCCCACAAAAGACTTTGACGCAAAATACTCAGCCCGACGAAATTCCTTTCTAATGGTGAAAAAGTTCTTTTGTCCTTTTAGGTTTCTTAAGCACTTAAGTATATGTTCTTAGTTGGCAAACGTTGATAATTGACAATCTCTTCGTTGAAGCTTTAACACACATCTTATAGAACAAGATATCAAAAAATTAGCGCAAAAATAACCATTTAACTGTGTAAAATTGCGAACAACTTCATGGAGCAGGTTTATGAACAAACATAAAACACAAAATATTCTCTATAGCTGTGGGCACCCGCTGAAACCTCTAAACGGTGGCAACAGAAATATTTACACCTGTTTTGAATTTTGTTTTATTTCATCTTTTTAAACGATTTTCTCCTTAAGCCGTATTTGTTTTGTTTCAGCCGGAACAAAAACGATATTTAATATGATTAAATGTAAAGCTCCTCAGCTAAATTTTCGTAAATGCCTTTACGTAATTTTTTTCACTTAATTTGTTCTGCTGAACTTCGAAAAATTTGAAACATATATAAATATATAAGATAAATAATTTCATGCCATGCTGGTCTCAAACAATTCAGTTTTTATTGTTCTACCATTTTAAAGGATTTCAAGGTCCTTAAAAATTTATGGGAAAAAGTAAATAGGAAGAAAAAAAGTTGCCGAACTACTTAGACATTCGCTTTCGAATTGCTATACAAACAAAAATACATTCACATACATACATACCTGAATACATGTGCATGTACGTACGCACACACACTTAATTGAATTGATGCGTATTTATGCCTGTGCAAATGTATAGGGATACAGTTTTTTGTTCGCTTTGTTTGTTTATGTATGAGTGATGTGTGTGTTTTTTTTTGTTTTATTCAGGTTCAGCCCATCATGCATACACACGTACTTTCTCAGTGTTCACATGCACAGCATATGTACGTACACACGTGTGTGTATGCAGGCTCGCTTTTCATTTACATTTGGATTTTCTTTAGCCCGTTTTTTGCAAAAGACTCTCTAATTGTTGTCATTAGCTTAATAAATAATAATTATGTAAATGGTTCGCACTTGAATAATTTCAATTTAATGCCATAGATTTTTTCATTTGTAAGTATTTTATTTTTTATACATTTGTTTCTTTAATACATTTCAGAATCTATTTATATAAATACATATATATATATTTATATAGATACGGCGATTGATATTTTAATTAAATTAAATTTTATATGTATGTTTTTTGTGCACTTTGTTTTTTCATTTGATAAAGAAAAATCTTACAACCAACACCAACGCACTCAGTTCTGTGTTCTTTACAAAAGAGTCTGTAATTTAATTTTGCCGTTATGTCAACCGCTTCACTTAAAACTCCACCACGTACTGCTGATAAAAATTATATCACAACATTGTAAATGTTACGAAGTGAATGTTGTAGCTTTTCTCTATTTCAAAGTTGAGGCTGTTTTTCTTTCTATATGCGATTTCCTTTGGTACTGGCCCTCCCCCACTGGCTCGGGCTCTCGCCTGTTTCCAACATTTCTTTAATATCCTGTTTGTAGTGCTCTGTGTTGTTGTATTTGTTGCTGTTCTAAGCCATGTGTTTGTTTTTGCACAATTTTCGACTCGTACAAGTTGTTTTCATTTTGCAGCTTTCTTGTTTCATGTTTTTTTGTTTTTATTGTTACATAAAACATATATTTTCATTCTACGCCAACGGAACTCACCACACTTCTCTCCGAGAGAATGTTCGAAAAGCTCCGTTGGCTTAAAACACCTGTAGTTATTTGAAGAGCTTTTCTGTTTTTTTTATGGTTTTCAGAATTTGTGTAAACAAGTTGCCAAGTGTATTTGCACAGTCTAGTGAATGTGGAGTTTTCATTAATTTTGTTAGTTAATAGCCGTCGTGTTTTTACTTTGAATTTGTACATCTAATGCAAAGTTTTAACAGAGTTTGAATATTTAATAGTTAACAGGATTTCATGTTGAACACAAATGTCTTGCATCAATAACTTTAACCCAACCAAAATTCATTTAACCACTCAAACTAGATACGTATGTATGCGTATTGAAAAAGCTTAAAGAAAAAGCTTATTCTACATGTTTTTTCGTGACTAACAACTAACTGCTGAACTGAATGTTGGCAAATTAAGGCAATGCAAAGTCGGTGTCTGCCACCAGCTTAACTTTCGCCCTCGGTTTTTAATAAATTAATTGACTGGAGTAAACGAGAATACGGAAGAGATAAAATCAAGCGATACTTCAACTACGATTGTAGTGGCATACAAGAGCTAACACAAATTTATATCCCAGACGAACAAGCGGCATTTAGCCAACAACCCTTCTGGTCAATAGTTCAAGCAGAAACCTGAAAACTTTAACAACGATACGTGGAAATACTTGCTGCACAATAAAAAAATATTAAAATAAAAACATAATGAACAATTTTCAATTGTACTTATCGCTGGTAATGAAAAACTGAAATAAATGAATGAAACAGTAGGACTTGGCATAAATATTGTGCATTATTCTGTTTGCAGATTTACGGTGTCATACCAAGTGAGCGCTTAAATATCCAGGCAAATATTTTGTCAAGCTATTTGCAAATGTATGTGGTGCCTTTGTTCTATTTGATATGTTTTGGACTGGTGCGATTCGGTTCGTTGGGTGTGCACAATCATAGCGAATGCGACAGTATCTGTCGCCTGGCCAATACGCTTTTCATAAATTTGGGCTTTTTCTTGTATTTGTTAACTCATTCTCTAACACTTTGGCGTCGCAAGCAATTTTTTATTGACTTTCAAGAGTCATTGGAGGGTATTGATGAGCATATTCGCAAGTGTGATAAAGTCGGCCTCAAAAGGCGGCAAAAAAAAGAGGCAAAATATTTGTATTATGGCACCTGGTTCGTGGTTGTGACGTGCTTTATTGTCACCACTGTTTACGATATGAAGGAATTGTTATAGTTAGTAGTCAAGAAGAAATTGCTCTTTATGTGAATTCATTCTTCTTTCTTTCCCATAATTTTTCTGTTTAGTTATTACCGTGTCTACTTTTTTATCACTCTAATGGCCTCAAATTTTCCCTATTTCGCGTGCAGCATTGTTTTGGGTCAATTTATTTATTATGTTTCGGAAATTTCAAAACGTTTTCGCTTGCTGAATGAGATGTTTGAGAGAATTAATCGTGAAAGTGAACGCAAACATGCTCCGTTATTCATTTTCGATATCGAATCGGAAGTAAAGAAAAACCTGCCCGCCAATCAAGAATTAAGACATCGTCACAACGCAGAACATATTACGACAATAAACGAGGAGAGTGATGAGTTTTACGATGGTGCTGACGACTTCAAAGATCGTGAAACTTTCGAGCAGGAGAGGTACCTAAACGGAGGTTTTATTTACAAAAGCACTCTTACACAAAAGGATACTTTTTAGAAAGGACAAAATGTTATGATAAGTTTTTGTTTTTTTAATAATTATTTGTTTTAAAGTCATTTTCTCTTTTATGACCAAAATACATTCTTTCGCAAAGAGATATTTGTTATGAAAAATGTACTTTTTTCCAAAAGTGAACTATTTATTTACTAAATAGTACGTATTTCAGAAAACTAATTCCTTACGAAAATAACACTTTATTTTGCAAATAAAAAGTTTTTGCTTAAAAATTCCTTTTTTTTATAAAAATTATAATAAAAAAAATTCATATAAAACACAAAGCAAAATAATTTTAACAATAAGTTTTTAGTCCAGTTTTTGCGAAAGCGGCTTTGAAAAATTAGTTTTAGCTAAATATTATCTTTTAAAGCGAAGTTTTGAACGTGCTTTTCTGCGAAGGACCAGCTTGAGATCAGGCTAGTTCTTCTTGAAGAAAACGCATTTTTTCGCTGTCCAAATGTATATTTTGCAAAAGCAAATAGTTTTAAGAAAGACATTTTTATATTTTGCTTGCAGTTCCTCCTCTGAAACAAATCTTCCCGACCTGTTTATGCTTCACGACAAAATTCTTTCTCTCAGTGTACTCATCAATGAGGAATTCGGACCGCAGAGCGTTCCCTACTTGGCCGTTTGTTTTGTCATAACAATTTTTGGAATTTTCTTGCAGACAAAAGTGTTTTTTGTAGTCGGTGGAAAAAGTCGTCTACTGGATTACGTCGTGTTTCTCTATTCGCTCTGGAGTTTAACAACAATGCTGGTGGCGTATCTAGTTTTGCGGTTGTGCTGTAACGCCAACGGCTTTTCAAAGCAATCAGCCATGATTGTGCATGAGATAATGCAAAAGAAGCCCGCATTCATGTTGGGCAATGATGTCTATTACAATAAAATGAAATCGTTTACTTTGCAATTTTTACACTGGGAGGGGTATTTTCAATTTAATGGAATTGGCTTGTTTGTACTGGATTACACTTTCATATTTTCAGTAAGTAAATTTTTTTTCTCACTGCTTTTGGGGGGGGGGGGGTTCCTCTGGTTTTGTCGCAAGTTTAAAATAAACACTTTAAATAAATTGAAAAGCAAATTTCTATAATTCTATTTACTTTGCTTTTTTCTTTTTCAGACTGTGAGTGCTGCTACTTCTTATCTGATTGTGTTGCTTCAGTTCGACATGAGTTCCATCTTAAGACAAGAGGGTTTCTTGTGATTTGGTCATTATTTGAAATAAGAATTTTTATTTATTTATTATTTATGCATATGACTATTTTTTCTATATAGAAGGTGCGTTTGCCTTAATAAATAAAATCGCTTGGGTTACGGCTCAAGCACATCTAGGACGAACAATGAATTTTACACGGCTAATATTCGCCGAACATACTAAAACCAATTTTTGTATATGCATGCGCGCACGCAATCAAAGCGTTAGCCTAATTTCGTCGGCCTAATTTTGTCTGCAATAAGTTTATTACTATTTCGTGCGCCACTGAATGCCGAAAATAAGTCTGACTTCTGTTCTTTTATATCTTTTACTTCTATTTATATACTTTTTTCTTATATATTTTTGTTTAGTTGGCATCTTTTCTTATTAATCAATTACATATATGTGTATGTCCAAAAATATTTTAATTTTGTTTTTAAAAATTTTTTTCGAAAAAAATATTTTATGGAAAATCGAAAAAGTTTTGATTAATATTTATTTTATAAAATCTCTCAAAAGTTTAAAATGACATTGGCCGCTATTTGTGTTCATTCTATTAAACAAATTTATAAAAATATATGTATGTATCGTTGGACAGAAATTAAGTTTCTGGAAAATTTTTTTTTTACGGGGAGTTCTTTTTAAAGGCTTTTACGTTAATTGAGTACTTTACGTCAATAATTTTGTTTAACAATTTTCCTAATTTTTTTAAATGTTTCTTTTAACAAATATACTTCGTAAAGATAAGACGTAGTTTTTTAAAAAGTACTGTTTTAAAAAGGTAATTTTTCAAAAGGATACTTTTTAAAAAAGTACTTCTCAAATAGTACTTCTTAGAGAAGGTGTTGTTTTAAAAACGCACATTTTCAAAAAGGTACTTTTTAAAAAAGTATTTGTTTAAAAGGGAGTTATTTTAAAAAGATAATTCTACAAAAGTAATTTTAAAAAAGGCGCTTTTTCAGAAAGTACTTTTTAAAAACGAAAGCTTTTAGAACAATATACTCTTCTTAAGGCTATATTTTTGAAAGGTTATTTTTGAAAAAGTTGTGCTTTACGTTTACAATTTCTGTATAATTCCTTAGCTTTTATTTTGTCATCTTTTATTTCTTTCAAATTTTGTATATTTTATAAATTTTAAGCATCCTGTTTCTTGCAGGCCTTGATTTCTTTTTGCGCCACTTTTCTTTCTTTTTGTCTGCTTAAGCACCGTTTTTGAATTGCATCCTGTTAACGTTTAAAGTTATTTCCAACTGTAATTAAATTACCACTTTATGTTTTCCGCTTTGAAAGAGAAAGTAACGAGAAGAAGTGACGTTTGAAGTGGTTGTTATTGCATTTCCAATAGTTGATTAGCAATTAATAAGAAAAACTTAAAACATTTAAAACGGAAATTGATCTGTGGGAAAAAGTTCGCTGTCAAGTTCTTGTGCATGAAGGATTCTTAAGAATTCTACATATTACCAAAATAAAAAAATAAAAAATTACAAAAAATCTTAAGAGACATGTCGAAGCAGAACGTACGATTGAGTACTCTTATGTATGTACATATGTACGGCTGTGTATCGAATGGAATAATTTTTTTACTTTTCAAAGCAAAGTTTATGATTTGTTGTAAGAATAAAAATGCCAATTTATATAAAATTTGCGTCAAGGCTTATTTTAGTAAAATAATTATTAAATATTCTACAGGGAAATGTTTTTTTACAGTATGTGAACGGATGACTCTTGCATCTCCACTTGAGATCCTAATGCATTCGAAGCATGTGGTTGTTGCCATTGTTACCAATTTTGTTTGCAATGTGGCTTCAAAAATATCCATCGACTATTAACATTAAAATAACTTTCTTCTTTTAGTTAATCTTTTTGCCGACCTCGTTTCCAAAAGATTCTTCTGCAATACAGTATGAATTACCTTTTAATCGTTCGTAGCCCATGTGTTGCAAAAAACTATTTGGCCACCATATATGTATGTACGCGTATATGCCGTAAACAATTTTGTTTCTAATCTTAAACAAAATAACTTTTAAACTTTAATTCAACAAAACCCTTGGTTTTGGCATTTAAAATATTCATTTACCAAACACATGCCGGTGCATGTTTCTGTTTTGCAATGCATGACCTGAATGTGTGTGTCACAAGCGTTACTGACACAATATGGGGTTAGTCATAATTAAAATCTTATTGAGAATATAATATCCTTAATAATTAATAAGGGTTTCATTTACTTGGTTGTTTACATCGCCCTAAGAATGGTAAGAAAATAATAAAATCTTAATTTGAATAACAAGTGAAGAGCCAGACTCCAGGGAAATTTCATTTTATTATTGTAATAAATTTTCTCAAACTATGAACATGTGCTGATGGGCACCACAGGACATTAAGGATCAGACAATGTTTTTGGCTGAGAAGAATGAAGAGTGTGTTTCCAAAATTGTAAGTTAAGTTAATAAACAATTAAATTATCAACATACGTAACATACGGACGAGTATGTGAAGGAGCTACATTTATAGCTATTTATTTTTGGGGGAATATAACGATTAATGGAAACTCAAACGTCGAAATATATCTGGTCAAATGGCTATTTTTGAAAACGGAAATATAACACTTTATAGCAAAACTTAACTTTAACAACATGACAAAGTTGTGCCAACGGCTGCTGCGTTCTTGTACCAATTGCAATATTAGCGCTGCCAGATTTTCATTTTTTCCAAGCTGTCATCATATACATACATACATATGTATGTTTATATGTCTTTTGGTTGATAGACCACAAAGTAGAACCCGCCACTAGGCTAGCAACTTTTTTCTTCAGATATTAAAGCGCTAATTGAATGCCTTAAGAAACGTTTTTATTTCAAGTGCACTGCATTTATCAGGCCTGTTGCGTCTGCAATATCATTTATTTTAGACTTAAACCATTTGTTTTGTACCAAGCAACTACAAGTATGCTTTAGACATCTTCTTAGTTGAAAAATATTTACTTTTAAATAAAATTAGTTTTGGATACGTATCGCACTCGGGACGGTTTTCTATAAACACTAACAAAAATAATTCCAACAACCGCAAAAACACCCTCTTCATTCGAAAAACTGTTGCTGTTTTAGTCGATTTCTTTTGTTGTGATTGGAAAAATCTTCAATCGATAATAAATTGCAAAAACGAAAAAAAAAACAAAAGTACAACTAAAAAATATTTTTTTACGAATCCGCAAATTATTAACAACAACGTCAGTCGTCGGTGATCATCGATTGCGGCCAAAACAGACAATAAAACTTGTTTAATGAAAATAAATAATATAAAACGTTTCAATAATTCATGCGATTGTAAAGTTAGTTCGGGAAAAGGCGAAGTGTTTTGTTATCAATGAAATACTATATTCTATTTTCAATATTTTTTAGTAATATATAAAAGATATAAAAAAGTTTTAACGATTATTTGTTTTTTGCTTAACAATTTCATTATCAGTTTAAAATAATATGAAATAAAATTTAAAAAATGTGACAAAACACACTTATGTACGTACATCCACACACACAAACGTACAGCCGTACTCGGATAAACCAAACCAGACATTATGGATGAAGATATAAATAAAAATTTATTGATTGCAAATCCAAATCTTTGCGAAAAACAAAATGCTTGCAATAAATGTCGAGCCAAAGAAGCAGATGTGAGTTTTTTAATCGGTGAAAAGAATTGTGAAAACCGGGAATTTTTAAATGATTTAAAATATATTAAAAGAACATGGAAAGTGCCTTGGTTTATATTAATCATAAGCTTTCTACAGGTAAGAGAATTGAGAGCGTTGAAGAATACTATTCCGAGTTAAAAAAAAAAAATATGTGAATTTTACTTGCCTGGAAAGAAAAAATATATTGGGAGTTGTATTTTAAAAGTTTCCTTTAAAATTACATTATAAAAAAGATCTTTAATGAGGAAGTACATTTGAAAATATCTGTTTTTTGGTCGTCTTCTGGAAAACTGATTTTGTGCAACCACATCAAGTGCAGCTATATAAAATTATATTCATTTGCTTTTTTATATACACAGAAAACTTGTAGGGAAAAAATAGTTTTTGAATAAAATTTGTCAGCGACAAACATTTTTTACAGGAAATTGGTTATCGATAACACTTTTTATGGGCAATTTTTATTGGTATAAAGTTCTCCTAGAAGATTTGTTACAGGCAACACTTTTTCTACCGAAAAATTTCTAACCGATAAAAAAGTTTTATAAAAAAATTATTATCGATAAAAAGTTTTCATAGAAAAATTTCCATCGATGGCAAGTTTTTATGGAAAATTTGGTATCGATAACAAGCTTTTAATAGAATAAGTTCCTAAAACTTTTTTTTACCGATAACACTTCAGCACAAAAATTTTTAACGGGACTTTTACATAAATTTTGCTATCGATAAAAGATGCATTTAGAAAAATTGTTGTCGATAACAAGTTTTTTACACAAATTTTGTTATCGATAGCAAGCTTTAACAGAAATGTTTTATCTATAAGAGCTTTTTACAGGAAATATTTTACCGATAACAAGTCTTTACAAAATATTTTTTTATCGGTGAAAAGTTTTATAAATATGTTATTCACCGATAACAAGTTTATATGGTAAATTAGTTATGTAGAAAATTTTAACAGAAAGCTATTTTAGAAAAAAATCGTTGTGTTGAGTTCAAGTATTCACAGAAATTGCCCCCAGAAACAATTGAATTGAGTACATCATTTATTATCAAAAATGTCTTCATTTAATTCAAGTGTTACTTATATTTTATTTGACTACTTACAATTGTTTCTGTTTTATTGACAAATGAAATATAAACAAACAACTTAAATATAACAAATTTTTCCAAAACCACATGTATCTGCGGTTTTTTTTAAGAAAACCGGTGCTGTGGTAACGAGAAAAACGTTGCTCAAATACTATTAATTTAAAAGACAAGGTTTTCTTTGTTTTTTGCTAATTACAAAGGGTGATGTATCACGTGGCAATTTTTCTACTTTTTATTCTATTTGCTAGATCATAGTTGTCAAACAGTATAACTAAAAAAATGAGTAGATAGTTACTCATTAAAAATAAAACCAAATTGATAAAGATTATGTTTTATTAAAGCTTAATACAACACGATTTCTTGTTGGAAACAAGTTGTTTGATATCAATAATTTTATGCAGAAGTAAAATTTAATATGAAGTTAAAAACTTAGTATGATTTTGATGATAGGCAAATTTTCAAATAACCTCCCGAAGCAGTCCCCTATTGCTGCAGTTCAAAGGGATGAGCATTTCAATTGATTTATTTTATAACAAAACAAATGGATTTGTTTCATTTGAAATCTAAACTTTACATTTATATAATAACAATGATGTTATTTATTTAACGCCATTGTTTGCAAGCATCCATTTGCTACACAAAACAGACGACTACGTCCAAAAAATAAACAAAAGTGGGTAAGAATGATAAGTAATTCTCAGCGATTTGTTTAAAACAAGCTTTGATCTAATCGTTGATTATGGTCTTATGCCTTCGAGCGGGGGTGCTAAATTTTTCAAAGTCAACTCCTTCCTTTTCATTCAAGCCAGAGGTGACTAAAAGAAATTAAATGGCACTGGCAAACAATTAGTTAAATAAATTAGTGTGCAAAAAGTTATGCTGTTGGTTGACATAATTTATTTTGGTCAAGTTGACGCAAGCAAATGTGGTTTGTGAAAATTGAAATCATGAAAGCATGCGTTAAAATACATACATATGTATATAATAATATACTTACTACTATATAAATATATGTATGTATGTATGTATGTGGAAACATCTAAAACTGATATTATATTACACGACGTCTTTGCATCAAGTGCTTGCCACCACAACAAACAACACTACAACCAAAACTGCCACAGCGCACACAATACGTCAATGCCAGCCACATAGAGATCTAAGTCACTGAATCAAAGTACTATACCTAAGATGAACATTTAATGCTGATTTTGTAGCTGATTTTGTATCTTATTTTGTATTTTGACTCATTCTGCAGTTTTTTCTATTGATTGTCAAGCCATACAAATTGCTATTCGATTGGCAAAAACTACTTGTTGCCTTTTAGTGTCTTATGTTGAGTTTTGGGTTACGGCTTTCGTTGCAAGACTCCAAATTTAGTGGCTGAATGCGTCTGGTTTAAACCCGAAACAAAGAAAGAGAGCTGCGTGATCATAAACGGCAAATACACCTTATAATCTATTGTACAATCTCATGCCAAAGTCTGCATGAATCAAAAAATAGAGCAGAGCGAAGTCCATTCCTGGTACCAGCTGTTGTGTGTGAAAAAGAAACTCAACAAATAAAATATTTATTCCTTTATTTGCTGTTTTGTGTCTTTAATGACCTCAAAGCCATCGACCAAAAGACTACATTTCTCCAAAATCATAATCAACATTTTGCGAAAATTACTTAATTTTTTTTCTAAAATTTTAAATAAATATCGCATTTGAACAGCATTTCGGTGACATGCCACGAGTAAATACTTGGCTTAATTGAGTGCATGCTTTTTTTTCGGTCGGTTACTGCTATGGAATCAGTTGTCACAACAATTAGTGCTTGCCCATAAAGTTGAGGTCGCAACAACAAGAATTTACAAGCATAAACATGGTTACTCATGTTGCATTAATGTCATCGACAATCGACAATAATGACAAACACGTCAAAATACTATGTTCTCCATATGAGCCCGTGTCTACGAACGTCGATCACAGAAACTTTGAATAAGCCATGTTAATAAAATCGTTGCTAATTGATTTTACTTAAGCCATGCCTCCAAACACATTGCAATTGAAATGCTTACAAGTTTTTACTAAATGTTCATTATGTTCTTCTTTATGTATATATTTCAGATTTCTTTATTTTGTATTGCGAATAACTGCACACGACAGCAGTTCATGTTTATGCCGAAAGCCATAAATGAATACTGGAGGTGCATCACGTATATGCTGCTGCATTCAGATGTGTTGCATCTGTCAATAAATGCGTGTCTGCAGGTAAGTAAATCCTTTAAAGCTTACAGAAAATTTTTTAAGAAAATTCGTGATAAATTTTCGATTTGTTGGAGATGTGTGCAAGTGTTAGACAAAATCCTTTTGTTTATATGTATGTACATAAAAACAAAAACTATTGCAAAGCCTGGACAAAAAGAAAATAAGTTTTGCTGCAGTAGTTTTATTATTAAATCATACCAACTTTTATAGCCAACTATGGCTCGGATCTGTCAATTACACACTGAAATTTCTTGCTGATTGATATTTTTCATTTAACACCAATTACAAAACTTCGAAACAATAAACAGCGGATAACAAATAATGATATAGTCGTATGTAAGAAAATAGATGCGGCCGAAATTTTTCAACGGTTCAGGTATAGCTGTAAATAATATTTGCTTGGTGGTGTAAGAGTAGCGGGCGCGATTAATTTTTTTGTCCCTCCACTTAAAATAATACCGCATGGCTGGATAATAATAATTCAACAACACGACTTATTATCTAAATATTCACTTAAAATACTTTAAAATTATCTGTATCCTAATTTGCTTACCATTTTGTATAATTATATATGTAATATTCTTTAAGATTGCGGTCTTTTTTATAAAATTGTTTAATGAACTTTTAATGAATCATAAAATGGTTTTTGTTTAAACCCAAAATATCTCAAGCTTAAAGAGTATTGCAAATATAATTAAAATGCTTTCGTTGTTTTACATATTGATATTGACATTTTCTGTTTTAAAAAGTTTTGCTTAAACTTGAAACCCCAAATTTTGATAATTTTAAATAAGAATTTCTATTTGGGATACAATTTAATTGTGTTTAATATTATAATATATGTACATATGTATATAAAAGAATAGTTTCTAATTAAACTCATTTACTTTATTTATATTGAAATTTCCTTTCATTCATTCTATTTTCAGTTTTTTATTGGTTTTTACTTGGAAAGTGAACAAGGTCATTTGAAAGTGGCAAGCATTTACATAATTGGTGGAGTTGCTGGTTCATTGGCCACTTTTTATTTGCAACCACAACTGTCGCTAATGGGTGCTTCGGCCGGTGTGTATGCCATGTTGATGAGCCACATACCACATTTGCAAAAGGTCAGTGAAGCATGTCATAAGCACATGCACACAACTACACGCACTTATGCACATGAGACGCTACACACATGTATCTGTTATTATAACCCAGCAAACATTGAGTGATACGTTCTTTATAAATTACTTAATACGTTTATCCTACCTTCAAACGATTTGAACTTGACATGTACTTTATTTATTGTTTGAAACTGATTTGCCTTATGAAAATGATTATCGTTTAGTGCAAAGTAGGAGTAAGAGAAAGGCAGCAGTTCAGAACTCCTCAGCCGAGCTTAATCGCCATAAACAAGTTAACTTTTCAGTCTTCCTTACATTGGTTAAGGTTGACAGACATTTCAACAAACACATAAAGAACTAAAAAAATTATCTGTTTGGTAACGAATTGTTCTTCATCAATTTTTGATGGACATTTTTGCTCGGTTATATTGATTATAAGTATGATATTCAAAAGCGAAATGCACAAAATGTATTCAAAATCACCTTGTGAAAACGATCACTTTCAAAACATACTCCCACTCGATTTTTATTTTTGCAATAATTATGTAAGTTTTATGCGTTAAATGAGTTTAAGCCCGTATGTCTGCTGGGAGCAGTTACACACAACTTTTGTACATTAAGTCTTTATTGTTTATTTTTAAAAACTTATTGATCAGATCTGTTTTTAGTCCACCCCAACTTTTATTGGCATCTCATATTTAATTACACAAAAGAACAGTTGCCCAACACGTACATGTAAGTGTATCGATTTTTGTTTAAACATTTTTTGTTTGTTAACTATTTACAGAATTTTGCTAAACTTCCACATCGGTATTTACGTATTTTGGCTGTTGCGATTTTGTTCGTGAGTGATTTGTGTTTTACCACGTTTCATGTGCTCATCAATCAAAATGCGAATCCGCGCATTTGCTTGGAAGCTCATGCAGCCGGTGCCATAAGCGGAATACTATTCGGGTTTCTAATATACGGCAGGACATCTCAGCAGTTGCTGCAGCATTAACACAGACATATGTAAGATAGGAAGGACTGAAGGCGGAGAGTGTAGCCAGAACGTGTAACGCATATAGAACAATGAAATTGCTACCTGCCAATCTACACAATTATTGGTTACTGTTGTGCTGTTAATGTCTGCTTGTACTGCCAAGCAGGAAATCATCAGTTACAAAGAAAAACTATTTGCATGACTTATTTTAATAAAAACATTTTTAATACTTACTTATAAGTAGCTGTTAATTACTGTTTTATTACTTTTTGAATTTTTGACACTTTCATATGAAATTAAACTTTTTTCTTCTGAAACAATTAAAGTGTTAGTCACGTAATTCTTAGGCAGTGGCCGCTACATGTGTTTTGCTTTCATTTAGCAAATATTGTTCGCACCAATATTTGAACTTTAAGTTTAATTAAAATGTTTCAGCGTTAAAGTATAGGACGCCAGTTTAGTGTAAAAAAAGCATATCTCGGTTTAGCTAAATTTGCTAAACAAGTCTTGAAATTTTTCATTGTATTTTGTGTGCAAGAAATCTAATGGGATTTGTTGTGCGTACCAATAAATCTAACGTACAGTGTCTTTTTGTTCTCACAAACACAGAAAAAAATAGAAGTAAAATAAAAAACAGCTGCATTAAATCTCGATCAGCGACGACTGTGCAGTTTCCTGTGAGGCGGGAGCGCGCTATATACAAGAGATCGCATTTACATAAGTGATACTTTATTGTAGTAAAGTATTGGCATAACATGAATGAAATACAGTTCAATATTATAATTATATGCCAAAGAAACATGCGAAACGGTCGTGTAGCCAATTTACACTTTGTAAAAATGCATCTCTGATCCAATGCAAAATCTTCTCTTTTAAAAACCCTTCTAAAAGTTGCCCAATCTCTTAACCTGTTATTTGTTCTACATACCATTTTACTTTCACACATTATTTGGATTTTTGACAAGGCCCAACACAAAGCAGCTATTGTAATGTGAGCTGCTCTTACGAAAGGAAATCAAATGTGTTTTCCATATTAAGCTTTCGATTTGTATGGAAAGTATGTGTACTCATTTGCTGCAAAAGCGTCATAAGTACAGCGAAAAACAAAACTATGTTTCCTTGTTCTGCTGATACCCAGCATAAAATTTTAAATTTGTTTGCTTTATATGCGTCCATTTACTTTAAGTTCTAATCAAGCGAATGCTTAACGGCAAAAACTACATGTACGCAAAATGTAAAACGTGATAAAAATAAAGATATTCGAAATAAATAATTTTACAGCTGATAAGGTTAAATAATGCAAAAATGTTTCTGAATAATTAGGCAGAGGTTACGGATAAGGAATGAAATTTTAATAAACCTGCTGCAAATATTAATTTGTGGTAACGAGTTATCGAATTGCGTCTAAATACGAGCAACAGGCCATGTGTATCGTTACAAAATCTCGTGCTGAGTTCTAGTTGTTTGAAAAGTATTTGCTTAATGCACAAGACTTTTAATACTCGTATTATATTTTATTACAAATTGAAAACCAGAAACCATATGGTATCAAAATATTTATTAGTGAGTAAAGGGCTTAGAAAATATTGTCAAACTTAAGCTAAAAACTTAAAAAGAACTTAAGCTTTATTTAGATAAAAAAAATTGAATGAACGTTAATTTTAAATTTAAAATATATGAAAGGTGGTTTTTTCTTTTCTTTTTATTGAAGTTCATGAAACACAATCATTGCCTTAAATCTAAATATTAAATACTTAATATAACGTTGCTTAAATCTATAATAAATAAATAAAATGAAGCGTTTATTTCAAAATTTTTACATTTAAAAACTAAATAGGCTTTTTTCTACTAAAAAACTTACCATGAAGCCAAATATTTTATAGCAAAATAAATAAATATTATGCTGAAAATTTAATATAAATATTATATTAAGTCCTTAAAATGGTTGTCAGAATGTTTCTTTGCCACACGATTTTCAGTTGAATTTAAAGCAGAAAACAAAAACTGCTTCACAAGTGGCAAAAGATTATTTCAATCTGAGTTTTTAGCTTAAAAAATCATTTAATAAAAAAAAAAACTAAATATTTGAAACACTCATAAAATTATGGACAGATAATAAGAAAATGCATTTTTAGTGCGTGTTTTTCTTCTGCTTTTCCGTTAAATAACAGTGTTCTAACAGTCTAATGGTCCACATTTAACACCAATTTCCGTGCATTTGCACTCCAAGCAGGGCGACGAAAGTTCAAGTATGATGCGACCAACACGATACATTCGACCATAAATATTACAACCTGCCAATTTCAAAATACCTGTGGGATCAATTAAATTATTTATTGAGGAGGATTGTTGCTGGTGCTGCGATACCGTTGACGTGGGTGATGACACCCTGGAGTCGAAATGAGCGGAGGTGGCGTGGTGGTGGGCAGCGAAGGAATGGTGCTGTGGGCGTTGTCGTGTTGAAGGTTCTAAACCCTCCAATTGATTAAGTGTATGTTTGTAGTGTACTAAACCCATTAATTTATGCCTGGAAGATGTGAAAGAATCATCCACATCGTCATGGCTATCTGACTCATCGTTCGTACCATCAAGCAGGGCATCTGTGGCAATTGTTGCGGCCACAGCAAAATTTTGCTGTGAAGAGGCTGTGGTGGCTGTTGTTGTGGGAGGCGTTGCTGAATTACGTTTCACTTCAAAACTGGCATCCATGAAAGGCAATTTGTCAAAAGGTGACATAAAAAATGGATTTGTGTTGGAGACCCTTTCCAATGAAGCAGACGATGTAGAGGATGTAGTGGTTGCTGTTCCTGTTGCTGTTGCAGTTGCCGTTGATGTTGAAGGCAAAGAGGTTGTTGTTGTTGTTGTTGTTTCTGGCTTAGTGGTGGTTGTCTTTCTTGTGGCTGCAGCACTCGTAGTCTTAGGCTGTGTAACAGGCTGTTGTGGACTTGCCTTAGTTGTTGGTTTTTGTGTCCGTCTTGTGGCCGCAGAGATTCTACCAATATTTATTGCATTTATTTTCGGAGCGATTTTTATTGTGGCTGTTGGTAACATTGAGTTGGTGGCCGGTTTATGATGTTTTGTTGGTTTGCTGCTTGTAATTCGTCGTGTTGTGTTGGACTTAGTTTTGAATGTTGACACAGTGCCGGCCGATGATGGAGAGGATGACAATGATGATGACGACGACGACGACGATGACGACGTCGACGGCGAAGACAAAGACGATGATGATGTTGTTGTTGATGACGCCAATATTTTCATTTCATTGTCATTCAATGTGGAATTTTTATTTATTTTTGTGGGTTTTTGCAATATTTCTTTTGTCGTTGCCCTTGTTATTGTAGTTGTTGCAATTGCAATTGTTTTGTTACGATTTACCTTAATAGCTGTTGCGGCAGCTGGCCTTTTAGCTTCAGTTATTGTGGTTATTTTTATCGTTGGCATTGTTGTGGCGCTGCCCATTGGCCTTATCGTTGTGGCTGTGCCTGTGCCTGTGCCTGCTCCTGAGTCTCTGTCTCTGTCTGCGTCTGTTTGTTTTAATTTGTTATTTGTCTCTGATTTAGTGGGCTCCGTAATCGCGGTACTTGTGTCTTTTAGCAGTTGTTGAGCCATTGGCAATGATTTAAATGGAGGTATTGTACTCACATCATTTACATCAACATTTGTTGCTTGATTCATGTCATCGCTCAAGATTTCTGTTGTTCTATGTGGCGCTGAGTGCTTTTCACCAACCTCAGTCCGATCTCTATTGTTTTCATTGTTGTTTCCGATATGCGTAGCTGTCATTTTGATTTGAGTTGTAATTTTTAAAGTCATTGGATTCTGATCTGTTGGTTTCAAATTAATTTCAATTTCTGTTACATTTTGCGGTTTCTTCTTTGTGCTATTGTTCGTAGTTAATGTTGTCGGTTTTGTTGTGTTCGATTTGCTAATCAAATTCTTTAATTTGTCTTGGATTAAGGTTGTCAAATCTGGTGGCGGTTCAGTACGAATGACATCTTTAAAGGGATCGGGCGTTGTTATTTCTGAATAATTAAATTATAAAAAAGATTATTGATACTAATTTTTCGATCTTTACTATTTAATCAACGATTTAAATTGTTTGAGCTTGAGTTGCTTTCGCTTTTTATTATCACCCCATAACATAACAAGTAAACTAGTCTTTTTTTCTCTATATGTATAATATAAAATCTAATTTTCTAAGTTTGCTCTACGCAATTACAAATTCTCCAACTTACCGATAACTTTTGTAGTATTTGAAATATCTGCCGCTGTTGTTATATCGATTACATGCTGCGTCACATGATAGCTGTCGCTCAACTTGACACTTACATTACGATTATCGTCATTATCGTCCAAAATTAACGGTTCTTTTGGTACGAAACCACCTTCGGTTTTGGTGGGTGGTGAGAATCCTTTGCTCGAAGTGGGTGCTGATGCGCCAGCAAAGTCGTATTTCAAAAAGACCGGTGAATCCAAAGTGGCATCGAATTTGCCAGCATTCGAAGACAACAGAGAGTCCGGGCCTTCTACATTAAATTTGTAAATATATTCCGCTTTGCTGCCGTCTTCTAAGTCGGCATACAAGGGATATTTTTCGGTGATTGAAGGATACAAATTGGCATCATCGTACAAATCATAGTCGATGCGTGCAATGGGTGCTGACGAGTGATGATAGAACTCGTAGGCAGTACCCTGACTGTGATCGGCTTTGACGGCATCCGTAGGTAGGAATGGTATAATTTTTAAATTGGGCAAACTGGGCGGTAAAGTTGGCTCAGCATTGTCATCCAGCGGCTCTGATTCCAAAATTGTTGGATTTGTTTTTATCACTAACGGCGTGGAAGTAGAGGATGATGTCAGAGCAGCCTTTAAGGCGCTAGAAGATGAAGTTGGTGGAGTGGTGGTTGTACTTGTAGTCGCGGCGACTGAAATTTTATCCTTGGATTTCGTTTGATAAGCAGTTGTGGTCGTAGTTGTGTGTCTTGTTGCGTTGGGTTTATCTGTTATAGAATATGTGTTATCGTTTGTCGGCAGTGGCTTAAAAGTTGGCTTCGTCAAGTCTTTGGTGGATATTATGTTTGGTCTCACCGTTAAATTGGCAATTTTAGAATTGATTCTGGTATAAGTTTTATCCTGGGGTAAGGGTTTGAACAGGGGCAAGGGCTTGGCTGTCGGTACTTTCACGCTTGCAGTTGTTTTATTCGGTTTTATATCCAAAGTAGCAGGTGCAGGCGAATGCAGTCGAGTTTTATTTTCTCTTCCTAAAATATCACTTAAGCCGTCTAAAAGTTGTGCCAGAAAATCAGATTTCTTTTCTGGTTTATTTTGTGTCTGCATCTGATTTTTGGTGAAATTTTGAGTGCCTTTCGTGGGAAACGGTTTAATGGCACGAATTGGCATTGTAGTTTTAATCGATTTCCTGGTGGTTGTTGGCTTTGTTGTAGTGGTAGAGGTGGTAGTAATTGTTGGAACCGCTTTTTCTGTGGCTTTGAAGTGATCTGTCTTGGTTGTTTGATCTGGCTCTATCTGTTCTGCTTGTGCCAATGTTGGAAGAGGAGTTGGTGTTGTTTCTTCATTTGTTATGTATTCTGTGTTTATGGTTATACCCGTTGTGGAGGTCATGAGATTTTCCTGAACTTGTCCTTTGGTCTCCCCCGTATTGGCCTCTTTTATAGCTTTAAATGTGGTGCTTTCTACGTCTGTGCGGTCTTGTGTTATCGTACTGTCAGTGCTATCCGTTCTATCAGTTATTGTGCTGGCCGAGTTTTTTAGACCGTCTTCGTCTGGCCCCAGCAAAATATCCACCCAATGTATGCCACTATTAGTAGGAGTGGTTTCCTCTTCTACGACATCGCTTTCTTCTGAAGAAGCTTCAGTTGTTTTAGGCTCATTAGGTTCTGAAGGTCCCAAGAGCAAATCAAGGAAACTTATTTCCGTGGTACTGGGTAAATTGTGTATGCCCAGTGGTATGGGTGTCGGCGACGGTTGAGCCTGTTTAACAAATGGAGTGTGTCTAACGGGTAAATCAACCAAATCTGGATTGTCCTTAAGCATTTGATTGTTATTGTTATTGTTATCAATAAATTCCAAACCTTCTCTTATTGTATCATAAAGACTCTTCTCGGTGGTTCCTTGTTTATATTTAGATGGCTTTAAACCAGCAGGTTCTCTATCGTGAGGATATTGGACTGCCATTTCGGCGCCAGAATTTTCGTCTTGCTCTTCGTCTTTTCCGAAAAGCAAAGAAAACAAATTGAACTGTCTGGAGTTTTGAGATCTTCTATAATCCCTTTGGCTACCGCAATCATAGCTGGAAGGACAACATTGTCCCTTTGGCACTACTGGTATACAATTTCTTAAGGCGGGTGCACATTTTTTGGGAGCACACTTTCTCTGGCCCCTGATGCAAAAGCATATATCACAGGGCTTGTTTTTATCACTTTTCATCTTTTGCCCTTCCGTATAGAACTGCTGACCCACTGTGCAACCATGATTGCGCTGCAAGCGTTGAGACATTCTCATGTAATGTTTGTTTGAGGTTTTCCTATAACGCACTTCCTGCGATGATTTACCCGTTTGCTTAGAACTACAATCGTAACGTACGGGACAACAGGTGGAGTCTACAAATATGGGCTTACAGCCTTCTACCGGAAGCATACATTTCGGTTTTACACACTTCTCAGTGCCACCTTTGGTAAGTAAAAAAATATGAAGTTGTTACGGTGTAATAGTTAAATAGAACTAAATAAAATACTCACCAATACAATAACAATAACTGCAAAGGTTTGAGGAGGACATTGCTGAGCCGGACTTGTAAACTGTACCGTTTTTGACACAAACTGAAAACATGATACAGAGATATTTATCTTTCTCAACAAGTTTTTCACTAATTACAATATTTTACAAAACATGTTCTGTATTTTTAGTGAATTTAATATGTACAACTAGAACTTCTGCCAATATCCAAAAGCAAGCCAACCTGGTCATCAAAAGCGAGAAAAACCTCGCTTATCTGAAATTACTTTTTAAGTATAAAGCAGGGACAAGGATCTAGTTTGTGTGTTCCTTCCTAATCTATTTCAAAAGACTTTAACTAACCCATAGAAGAAATTCTTTTTTATTTTAATCTTTAAGCACCAGATCACTTTAATGGCTGGTAACATGAAGAAATTAATAACTAATCTTTACAAACAACTATTAGGCTCCTTCTTTTCCGCTAATGATCCTCACGTTGGAACGTTCACTGTTGCACACTTAAGTCACACAAACACACACACGAGTATAAAAGCACTCATTTATTTGCACATTCGTATATAAACGTATCTACGGCACTACGATTTCCCTTTGTGATTAATTGTTTGCTCGTGCATTAACACGTTTTTTTCTCCGATAAGAGCTTTAGTCTCGAAATGCAACAGAAAGGCCCTTAAGTCGGTTGTATATAATTAAAATAATCATCAGCAATTTAAAGTTGTTCACACAGACAATTTGCGATTTCAAAGTGAAGAAGAAGGCATTTTATTTGAAGGGTGTGTGCAAAACATGTGTGCGGTTTTTAAAACTTTTGGCTGCAATTCTTTGAAAATGGGATAGAAAATTTAACAGAGCCGGCAAATTATTCTTTCGCTGTTGTAAGGCTACGAGTTCCTCGGCAAGGATGGATCGTTTTGAAGCAGCAGAAATGTCACGCAGACCTCTTGTGGGTCCCGTCAAGTGACAACATCCAATACGAGCAATTTTTTTTTAGCTTTAAAGCAAAACCAGGAAAACTTGAGAGCGACTCATATGTGTTTCTTTTTTGCATACGAGCGTTACTGGCATGTATGTATCTAAACTAGAATAGCCGTCAATCAATTGGCTCTTTTTGGAAAAAAGTCGCGAGAACCTGTTACAACATTTTAGGACTTGGTTGAGTTGTAAAACGGTTGGTTTTCCTGTGCGGACGAGTTGCACAGGAAAGCAAGAAAGATTGAAATCGGAGCATTGGTTACGAAGACGCATAATTTCAATTTCAGTTCTGCTTTAGATCCACGTTTCAAAGAAAACTTGGCAGATGTTGACATACCAAGTAAAGTAATTTATATCTCTTTCTGGATGAAGTTGTGTATTTAAAGTTTGATGGCATAAGGAAATCAGAAACAAGCAATCAGCAGTGGTATTCCTAATAAAATAATCACATGAGACTACGCTTGAAGTGTGAAAGGTCAGAAGAAAATGTTCAGTTATTTTAGGAAATCTCCAATGGAGCTTTTATTTAGTCACTAGCTTATTTATAGAATAACACATCTTGCTGGCGAGCCCGTTTCGTGACTCCTTTGCATCAGCCCTGCATAGTACGAGTATATGTATGTACTTTTTTCAAAAATACTGCTTTCAAGAAAACTTACCATACAAATCGACATCAGTATCATCGGATCTGCGTTGCAGCATATTTTCATTGACTACACGATCAATTGATTCACGCTCGTAATGATCTAAATATGCGATAATGCGACGCGTGGCTGGTATCTTATAGAAGGCATCCAAACGTGCACACGATAAATACGGACAACATGTGTTCTTCTTTTGGACAACAACACAGCCACGAGGTGGTGGCATCGGCATTTCAGGACATACTTTTAAACGACAGACTAAAGTCTTCTTATTACACTGACAGTTTAAGCATTTCTCGGTGGTGGGAACAAGTGATTTGTCTGCATACCAAGTACCATTATGGTGGCAACCTACAACGACGTTGTTTGTTTTAGTGCAAATAGCCAACATGTTGCATTCAGTGTCAGAAGATGACATTGATAACGAAGACGATGATGACAATCAATGGCAAGTTGTAGTTGTTGTCGATGCGGACGGTGGCATGGAAAATGAACATAGAGAAAATTACTAAAGAATTAACTATAAACAAGTAATATGATTAAAAACATAAAACAGGAGAGAAAAATTAAAATAGTTTTTTGCTGATAAAGATGCATATAAAGATTATTTTTCTCGAATCATGGCTCTGGATTTTTTTCGTCATGGTGACTTGGAACAAAATCATTCAAGAGAAGAAAACTTTTCAAGTTTAATTTCCTATAAAGCAGACCTTTAATTTTTTAAAAAGCAGACGCACGTCAATTTAGTCATTTTTCTTTTTTACAAGCATGAAAATTACAACGAACTTGATGCCAGTCTTAATTCAAATATTCTATAAACTTTTTCCAGCAAATGTGTTTGTTGATTTAGTAAAACTATTCGGCTCAAGGGAATTGGAAAATCTTAAAAACTATATAATCCGTAATGCTTGCTGCAAATTTTCTTTAACGATTTAAAATTAGAATCTTAATTACACCTCACCTGTGCGATTTGTTTTAGAAATTCAAACGTGCACAAAACTTAACTAATTGCTTTTCAGAGAACGTGATTTCAAATTCACTTTTACTTCCAGTAGTTGGTCTCCAGCTTTTTATTTATTGTTTAACAATAAAAGGTTGGCGGAACAACTAAAATGTCTTGATTATCTTAATCGCTGGGTTGGCTGTAATGACAGGTTGTGTTTAAATGACTTGAGTCAGGCTGTAATTTAATTAATATTGTTTTTTGTCTTAGAGTTTAGCTGTTACTGATCTAAAATTTGTGGTGAAAACTTTTGTATGTGCGTTTATGCTTTACGATATGTGTATTTATCATAAGACGGCCATTAAACACTTTTAACACAAATTTACTTCTTTTCCAGTTATTCAATTTTATTTATTTCTATATAGGGAAAACGGTTTTGTTGCAGCCTTTAAATTTATTGACCATCGAACTTTGCAGATTGCGTGCAAACTTGTCGACTTACAGTTATTTTCTGTGAAAGTAAAATAACCAAAAAATGAGATTTACCGCTTCTGTTTTAAGCCATTAAACTTGAATTTATTTAAGAAAGCCAACTTTTTGGCTTAATTACTACTGAAAGCCTATATTATTTCAATTTTGTTATTATTTATTTGACAACACTTGTTCAGATTAATATGATTTTTAATCAAAATTTGTTTAACTTGTTTAATGTCTGTTGAAGCCAATTGAAGTCAACTGCTATAACGAGTTAAAAAAAGAACAAATAAAATTCGAATTTTTTAATATGCATAAAATTTCTTAACCCACTTGAAAGCAAGACTTGGCCAACATCCATAATAAATATCTGCATGGCAGTGGAATTTTAAACACCTTCAGCAACACGTCAAAAGAGAAAACGAAAGTTCTAAATCAGTTTCTAAATAAAAAGCTAAAAATTCCAAAGACGTGCTTAAACAAACGTACAAACGTACAGATAAAAATTTTAAATAAAAACAAAAGCCACGAAAAAAATCATCATTAACACCCATTAAACAGCTGAAATTTCCAAAATCTAAATTCTTGCATAAAAAGGTCTTGTTAATAAGTCAAACAGAAATTTATTTAAAGATCTCGAATAATAATAATTTCTTACCTGTGTTGGATGTGTAGAACGCTGCCAACTGTGCCGGCAGTACGGCCATTAAAATACCAAAACTCGTTAAAATATTGAAAAAACTTATTGAAGCCATATTGACAAAACGCGGCTTCAACTCTTAAGAACACCAACTGAGAGGTAAAGACGGCTGGCTGGTTTGCCTGGTTAACCTGCGCGTGTGTTTTGTTTTCTTTGCTCCGTAGATCCACGTCTTGCGTGCGAGCGTGCCGGCATGCGCTGATGTTTTTACCAGCCTGAGATTTATGTATGTTTGACGAATAAAACTGAGGCGTTTGAATGAAAGCTTCTAATTACGATTACGATTGCACACACAAATCATGTAATTATCGACAATTGATGAACAAGTCTCTTATGTAGCCTGCTGGAAATGTGTGTCACAGGGTTGCACATGCTCTGAAAGGCATGCGGCGTCATGTATTCGTTTGTTCTGTTTGGCTGCGATGCTTAATTTTGAACTAATTACCGTATGAAGCTGCACAAATAGATTCTTTAAGAACCGCACTGACGTTAAATGTTCCTTTTCGGGATTGGTTTTCTTTAATTCGTGCCGGTCTATTCTTTTATGGTTTAATCACTAATTCAGGTTTTGAGTTATTGAAATGTTTCGTAGCAACATCTTTATTTTTTTCTGAAATTAGAAACCAGATAAAATAAAAAGTAAATTAAAGAGTGATGTAATGCATCAGCGAAACAATTAAAGCATAAAAAATTACATACACAAGAATAATATATAATATGGACAAATTCACTAATAAAAACATTTACTATAGAAAGTTTAATGCGCCAGAAAATTTATTGAGAAGAAAAATTTCTTTTCGAAAATTTAATGATAAAAAAATTTGGACAGAAAATTAATTGATAACAAAAATTTGCTATAGAAAATTTAACGGTACCGAAATTTCTCCACGGATATTTTTCTACAGAAAATTTATGGAAAACAAAAATTTCTTTTAGAAAATTTTGTGATAAAAAAGTTTGGACAGAAAATTAATTGATAACAAAAATTTGCTATAAAAAATTTAACGGTACGAAAATTTTCCAGCAGAAATTTTTCTACAGAAAATTTATGGAAAACAAAAATTTCTTTTAGAAAATTTAACGATAACGAAATTTTTGGCGATGAAATAATTTGCGCACAGAAAATTTAACGATAATATTTATTGTTATTGCATTGTTGCTGCAACAGTGTTTAAAAATGGATTTTTTTCCGCATAAGTTTTATAAAGATATAAACAAATATTTCAACTCGTTAAAAAAACGGGAGAAAATGCATTCAGAAAGCAAATATTGTGCGACTTTTTTTCTCCTCATCCTTTTTTATGTTTACGGAGTAACAACTGTCACTTATGTTTTCGAATTAGTATAAAGAAGTGTTCATTAGTTGTTAATGACTCTTGAAATGCAAATGATAGCCAAAATGTGTTGCCTGTAAATTTCAAATAATAACAGCGATGAAAAAAGAAAAAAACTTGTTTTTCTCAACAACATCAAAGAAAGATGCCAAAAAAAAAACACATTAAACATGAAGACGTCGTAAATGGAATCTTGTAAGTAATTTAGTGTTTGTGTTGCATTGAAAAAGTGTTGCATTGAAAAAGTTAAAGTGCAACATCATTATATTTCCGTAAACATTTTTGCGATTTGGTAATTTCTTTCGATTTGACATGTTTGAAAGAGATTTAAGATGAGAGTTAAGTGCAATGCCAGCGAAAAACTAAAAGACACAACGTGACGTCCGAACGGTATTAGCAGCGAAGTTTTAAAACTTGACCACTAGAAATGTATTCGATTTAAATTGAGTTTAACGATTCAAAATATATCGTGATGTCTTATTGCTTTGGAGTAATATTTTTACCACTTGTATTTTTTATGTAAAAGTTATTAATGGAATTGTGAAACATGATTTAAAATACGAGTGAACGATTCCAACGTTACAACGATGGCAACTGTATTTTGCAAGACGTTTGTCAACTCAAATGGTGATGTATCATTTTGAACATCAAAATATTTAACTAACTTCGTATTAGTGTGTTCACAGAATAAAATGACTCTTGTCATATGAGTATCTTGCTGGAACTAATTAAAACCACTACACATGTTAGTGCTCAATAGTTGTTAAACAATATTTCTTATCAATAAATATATACATATCGTTAGCTGGAGTGCAAAACCACCTAACTAACAAGGTAAAAGAAATAGTTTTTTGGACTGATAATACTGCACATCAAGAACATGCAAATCCTGCACGCATTTTCCTCTCCTATGGCAAAAGTTAGCAATTTCAGTTTTTAATACATACCAAATTTTATTATGTATATTGTTTCTATTGTAAAATAGTAATTATTAGTTATATGATACTCAGTTGACATGATGTAAGTATGAAAATAAAAAGCAATATATTTCTGCAGTTGGTTGCCTCCAACAGCGACAGTTCCAATAAATGTAGCCTCATGATAGCAACTTCACAAAATTTGTCTGATTCAGCAAATTGTTTGATTGAAAATATTTGAAAAACAGTTTCTGTTCAGGAAAAAAATTCGTTTTTCTCAAACAAATATTTTCATTGTCTTAGTAAATAATTTTGATATTGCAGTATAAAATAAAAATGTATAAAAAAATATTTTTAAAAAATTTTAATTAAATGTCTGAGAAACAGCTACAATTTTCTATAAATACATAAATATGTAATTTACATAAAATACATACATAAATATGTAATTTAAATAAAATACATACATAAATATGTAATTTAAATACGTATTTTTGGCCAGGTGTGGAAAAATTGTTTGGTTTGTAAAATTCAATGCTGACACTGGAACTGATAACCCGCATATTAGAATTTTCTATTTTAGCTCGCAAAGATAAAATTTAATGAATTTGAGTTAAAGAAAACAAACTAGTACCCTGATGAAGTAATTTTTATTTTTATTGTTCAATATGGAAAACAGATAATAAAAACATTGTTGCAACAAACTAACAGGTATTCCAGCTCTTCGTGCTGGCGTTATGAACTGAAATAATGTTTTTATGTACTAGAAAAACGTAAATAAGTTAAGACAGCAAGATAGAGTTACACATTTACCGAGGAATAGTGCAGAGGTATGAGATAAATTAAGTGGGAAATAGAAATATTTTCTTTCAATTATTCTGAAGCGAACAACTTGAATTTATGTGTTAAACTTATGCGATTAACTTATAATTTAATTCATTAATTCATATCTTTTGTGCCAAAGTATAATCACGTATGCACACTTACACATACGTGGAAAGGCTTTACACTTGAATGAAAACAAAAGACTTAAGACACACACGCGTTTGAAATGAAGTTCTTCTCTTCGTTGGGTTTCTTCTCAAAGTAACAAGCAGAATAATTCCTTTTGTTATTTGAATACATTTTTCTTTTTTAGCCATGTACTTACTATTTACTGTTAGATAGTTAGTTATTCTAAAATTAAAAAATGTGGAGTTTTTTTTAAATGCAAACCGTTAGCCAGTTAAGAATATACATGCATTTTAATCTTTTGTGTTGTTTTTGCAGCCATAGAAACAAGTCCCTAATTTGGACATGATTTTTAAAACGCGCAAGAAGAAGGGGAAGATATAATATATTTTCGCACTTGTTGTAAGTGCAAGAGTTTCAAATGCAACTGTATTGAAGGCAATTAGCAGCCATTAGTGCGGAAGGAATGTTACGAAAAACAAATTCTAATTAATTTGAAATTAAAGCCACGGCAAATATTGCATATCTTTTAAATTTATAAAACAAACTGCTGACTTTCAGCTGGAATTTCTAAAGTGCTATAGTTGAAGCTGGATCTGTCGCACTGTCTGCCATTTACTCAAACAGGGTTCGATGTTCACACTTTACGCCCACCTAATCGCCTAGCAAAACTGACACTTTTTCAAAGGACTGGAAATTTCTTTAAATGGGTTTTGTACTCATTCGTGCTACATTTTAACATGCCGATCATTCGACTTCAGTATGAATATTGCATTAGTTTTAGTACGTGACACTGCCGGTAAGCAAATTTAATAAACTTATATCAGGTCTTGATTAAATTAAATTAACTTGTTTGTAATTCCAAACACGCTGCTAAATAAAGATCACAAGTTTTTAGTTTCAAGCAGCACTTCCATTTAATGTTTAAACATTTTATATTGCAGAAGCAAATGTCTTTGGAAATGCGCTTTTTCGCTTTTAACAGATTAAACTCTCTCAATTATAACAGTATTGCCCATCAAATTGGAGCACAACTAATTCAATTAAACTGATGATCTGTAAAATGTAGAGGTTGCAAGAAAAACCAAACAAAATTCATCTGTATCGAAACAGATTCACCCCACAGCAGTCAAGAGTAAATTATTTCCAACAGAAAATTTCAAATGTTTTTCAAGCCAAATCTACTGCGATCTATTTTTGTTTGGACATCAATTCGAAACATGACAAATGTGCTCAAGTGCAAAGCTTGGCTTAAAAAACTTGCAAAACGTTAAAGTTTTCTTTTAATGCAACCGCATGTTACGAAAGGCTGGCTAAAATGTATCCACCCAGCGTTTCTTCGTAGGGTTCAACAGAAATCAGAGCAATTTCAAAAGAAAGAAAAAACAAAACAAATCTTCTAGAAACAGGAACAAAATATATATCATATTTCACTTGCCATGAGAAACATTTTGAAAAAACGTTCAACAAACTGTTCCTTGTGGCATGGCGGCAAGAAGCTTGTTCCAAGTCGTAAATAAAATAAAGTCAGAGAAAACGTAAGACTTAAGACGCAAACTTGATTTGTAAAAATCTGCTAATAAATTGAACGAACAAACACACAACCCAACCCACAGACAAAGACAAATAACACCAGCACATAAAAACCAATAAATAACTGTTGCTGGCCGTAACCCAGTACACCAGAAAGAGAACGAGAGAGAGGGAGATAAAAAGTCAAGAATGTGGAACTTTAAAATGGCATAGAAAATGTTTCTTTTAAGTGTTGAGGCGAAAAGGAAACTATTTGGGAATGTTAAAAATATGTCTCTAGGGGCTTACGGAATGGCAGGAAAATAACAGACAAAACGTTTAACAAGACAAACATTATCTTAAAAGAATTTTAATGCATTGAAGTAAACAAGCTAAGGAAGTATTTTTCCAGATTCTTAATAAAGCTTTAGGAATTCTGAATATATAGAGCTTAAGGAGTACTACAACTCAAGAAATTAAAAGCATTTAGTTGCAGCTAGAGGAAAACCTATTTTATTACATTCAAATATCAACAAATTTAGAGTATGTTGCCATAAATAAACATAAAGAGGGGGGATTTTAGAAACCCCAATTTTAGGGCACCGAAAGTCTGGTGTCTGGGGGCTTTAATGTTTTGTTTAAATTTCGGAGGATAACTGGATCAAATCGAAACTTATTGTCTTTATACGTAATAAGCAAAGAAATAAGACATATGTATATTGAATTCTGAATATAGTAAAGAGATTCGAAATCAGCTTTCTTACTTTTGTGGAATACAACTCAAATTGATCTTCTTTTCTAGTAAATAAAAAATATAGCCAACATTTATAAGTCAAGAGCTTTCCATATTATTTTTAAATTGTGACGGTTTTGAATGACCCAACATTGAAAAGTAATTAAACCGTTAAGCAGAAATGCTTGGACTTTTGCTTAAATTTTTTGCAGAAGTGACACGCAGTCGTTTTTTTATGCTGGTGTGAACAGCATCATATACAATATGGTTACAGTTAAGGTTCAATCTGCCTGGCATTATGGTTTCGATACCCAGGAAAGCATATTGAATTGTGAAAGAAGAAAGAAGTGCAAGGACTAAAATGAATAATTATAAGTCTATGTCGGTAGAGTAAAAGGTTAAATTCCCAAGAGATGACTACTTTGCGTCACACATTTATATCTCTAGTACTTGTTTTAAACATATATTTATTTAGAAACGGAAATGAATGCAATGTATTCAATTATTTGAAAATATTGTCATTACAAAAAAAAAAAAAATATAACCAGCTGTGCAGAAAGTTTTGCTTAGCGTTTTGATTTCTCAAATATGAAAAACCTTAAAGTCTTCTAGCCTGGGAAGGAACACCAACTAACTTGCGAGACTTAACAACTAACGTTTCGTAGATCAGTATCAAAAAACAAACGACAAAAAATTTTATGACTTCAATTCTGTATGTTCACAATTCAGTTTTGCTTCGCATGAAAATACTTCCTCGCACAGCGTAACAGAACCTTTTGTTGTTTTTATTTGTGCCGGTGATCTTGTGTTTCTGAAGCACTCTGTCCAGCCACAAAAATTAGCAATTTCTTTTGTGTCATTTTTGCAAACCAACTCTGACAAGAATATCGCCCTCCCAGACTTTCATTTATCCTAACAATTTTCCGAAAAGATCTGCAGGGTATTGGCTAGAACATAAACATAAGAGTGTCAGATAAAATTTACTCTGACATGCAAATCCATGTTGCTGACCAGCCAGACATGTTCAAAAACACAAAAAACAACAACAAAATATAAAAGAATTACTAAACAAAGGCAGTTTTTCAGATCAATTTTGTTTTATTTTTCGCTCTCATGTGCAAAAGGAAAAAATCACAGGATATTTCTGCCTGCACATCTTGAGGTGGCCTGAAGGAAATTTCTTTAACACGATTTGAATACTCAAATGGTTGCACACGCACTTCTGGCTGGAGGAAATGAATCATGCATTATTGCATTGGTCACTTCGCAGACATTGAGTGCATAAAGCAGTCACTGTCTGTGGGCCGATTTTACAAGAATTCAAACAGAGAGCAAGAAAGACCTCACAGGTATTTTTCATTGGCCGATAACGCAACATTTGATCCAAGTGTTTTTTTTTTGTCTTTTGCACAATTAAATGTGTTTGTGATTTAATAAGAAAAGCAGAAAAATAAACTACTCCAAGTGCTGTGGCAGATGATGGCGATGATGATGACGACGATGATGACAAAGATGCTGCAGCAACAGTTTGTGTATCTGAATGGCTTTAAAAATTGAAACCAACTGCAGAAGCTGGTAATTAATATCTGTGTTGGCTCATCTGAAGACAAGACAAGACAAGACACGAAACTGCAGCATTTAAAATTAAAAAAAAACAAAATATAAATCTTTAATGGATTTTGCCACAACTGAGTTTAGTATTCTAGACACATAAGCACTGCTGTTGATAATGTATTGTCACATGCAGCATACGAGTACATCATGCAACAAGACAATTTTAAGTCACTTAACAATATCTCGATGACGACAATGTTTTCTCAGCTTTTCACTGACATGATGTTTTCCTTATTATTTTAGTTTTATTAAATAATCACCTTGTTGTACTGATGTAATAGATGATAATTAATTAAATACTATATAATTTTCAAAGCACCGGCTTTTATATATAATTTCTGGCAGGTTTATCGTTTTACTTTTTTAACGTGTTAAGGCTTTTTCTTTCTTATCTTACGCTGTTCAAAAGTATATTTTTTATGAAAATAATCGCCAATATGTAATAATAGTTTAATTCTATTGTATTTTTTCTAAAATACAAAATTAAAACAAAAATCACAAAATTATTTCCGTTTGCCTGGCCAACGATCTTAACGCGTCTTATTCTTGTTTACAACTGATTGTTCAGTCTTGTTCTGCAGTGCTGCAGAAGTTTCTTTCCATTTGGCTCGAAAGCCAAAAATAAAAGCTGTGAGTTTTCAGTAATTTTCTGCGTTTTCAGTCTGGCTGGTAGAAAGTTTCTGTTGGCTGCTTTTGTCTGCTTCAGCAAATGTTCAAAATGTTCTTGATGCGTTTTCTTTCACAGAATTTACCACAACAGAGTTGTTGCTTCGAAGCTGATTTAAGCAAAAGTGCAGAGAGAAAGAAAGACAGAGAGAGAGAGAGAGAGAGAAAGGGAAAGAGAGAGAGGTCTTCTCTCCTTCGGGAGTTGCAGTTGAATTTCAGTTGAATTTGTCAGCAACGACCGAAATGTATTTGATGTTTTATTTTGAACTCAACGTGATTGATGGTGAAAACAAAACACTGCCAAAAAAGTTTCATAAATTTACATACATTCCAGGACTAAGTTCTGTCAATGGCTTTAGTATGAATGAAAGCTTGTTGCATTCAGGTTTGACTGCTGGCTAATCTTTACTAAGTGCTTGTGCTTTTGCTAAAGTGTCTAATATTTTTATATGGATATTTCTGCAGAAAAGTAATATTTCCATTCCATTCCGCCATAAAATTCAATCACTTTTACTTTGGTTTCTAGCAAAAAATTCAATATTTAAGCGAAATGCCAAGGAAATAAAAAGAGGAGACTTTATTTTTATGTTCCACTGTTGCACTTTTTTAAATAAGACCATTCTTATTATACATAAAATGGGCCTTAAGAACTTGTTTTGTTAAGTAGTCAAAGTTGAAGGTCAACAATACGCAATTTCTGGCAACTAAGTTTCTAGTATAGGATACAAGATATCTTTAGCTGATGTACCTGAAACTCAGTTCCAGGTCAGGGCCCCAAATATGATACCTTCAGCTATATATTTGAGCACTTTTATATTGAAGTGAAAGAGTGCAATTTTGTATTTTCAAAATATGTTTCTGTTTGATTAAAATATTTTTTTCTTATTTAGCAAAATCTTACAAAAATCAAATATTTTTCTTGCTTTTTTCTTCTAACCCTGATTCGGTTTTTTACATACATACATATATATTTATATAGTACAACGAGGACTTTCAGGGGAGGCTAAAACAAAAAAGTGACAAATTTCACTTGATATTAAGTCGCCTCCTACATATAATATATGAAGGATTTCAGGGTTGCGAAAACTGAAAATATGCCAGTGGTCCAGCCCACTGAAAGAGAGCCTTTGGCAATTTTTCTTATCACAACTAAATGCTAAATGCTTTCTATTTTAAAAACTGTTGACAAAATTTCTATTTTGCAAAAAAAAAAAAAAAAAACAAGTAATTGCTTCTTATGCGGTTCTCTAGTGCTCTACTTCAACATTCCGGAAGTGCCAACCTACTCATCAGTAGACAATAGACAAGTTCTATTGAAACTTTGCAGTCATTTTGTGTTACAGTTTTTTTTTTTTCAAAATATAAAAAATGATTAAAAAAATTGTTTTTATCCTCAGCAACGATTTCGAAGGCTGGTCTGCTGAAATAAATGACCGCCAAATTATGCCCAACACTTAACATTCAATGAATTTTGGTCAAAGAAAAACAAAAAGAAAGAAACCCCAATAAAACGAGATCGAAAAAAGACTGTAGCAGTAATTACTGTTGTAAAGTCACTATTGGCGCTGGGTTGCCTTAAATTCACTTCATCTTTGAGAATGATTTTCGGTTGAATTTCTAAATACAATTTTCATCTCAATGTTTTTGTGTAATTTGGTTTTGGGCTGATTGTTTTATATTTATGCTGGTTAATATTTTCCAGACAAAAGCAAAACAAAATAATGATTCTATTTGTGGCAATAAAAGCGAAATGTAATTTGTTTGTAATGAACATGACATGACTTTCTCCCACTAAATGATGATTTTTAAATTTCATTTATTATCTTCAGATGGTTTTGTTTGATACCAACTTAGCAAAAATGGCTTGTACACTCTATAGTTGTAGAGATTTCAAACATATTCTTGGGCCAAAATTGAAGCAAAAAGAAAATTTCATTAAACTATTTCTTTTGGACTTCAAGCAGAAAAATTAAAGTTAGACCTGAAAATATGTCATAAAAAAATATATAATATTTTTTCACTTGCTTCTGCCGCAAGAAAAATTGCTTAAAGTTTCACACCGCTGCCATCTTGACTAATTTTCTCTAGTGATAATTTTAATGATTTTTCAAGTTTTTATGGCGAAAAAGAAATTGTTTCAAAAGACAATTTAGAAATTCTTTTTAATCGCTGTGAATAATAAAGTAATAATATGCTGAAATGAAGAAACATCAAGCAACAATTTGTTGCACCTTCTTTTATTGTTGGCTTTATTCTTTTTTCTTATTTCCTCTAAAGTCTTCACACGATTCTTTTATTCTACGTACTGTTTGCAGCACCAGCACGAGTTGATATCGAATACTTGCAACAGTCTACTTGCTTTATCATCTCTATGGCAAAGAAAAAAATAAACTTAAATTACAAACAACAAACCTGCTGCAAACGTCACGTAAGAAAAAGTGCATTTAAATTGCTGTCACAGAACAAAAAGGCCAGCGAAAACGTAAAACAAAAATTTACCGCTAAATTCATTTGTAGTCGTACATCAAAAGCCAATGAAATATGGAGGAAATGCTTAAATTAAATAAAAGAAAGAAAATATATATATATATATATATATATATATGCAGATAACATGTTTTGTGTGAAAGAACGCTGGTACAATGACAACAATTTCGTGTCTAAGCTGGCAAAACAATTGCAATTTGAAAAAAGAAAACGAATATTAAAAACAAAGTATTCCCTGTACAGATTTCAAAATAGATACGAGAAAAATTACTGCAAATTATTTGTCATAAAAAGCCAGCCCAAGCTGGATGTTAAACCATAAAGAGGGCGCTGTTAAAGTGTGGACAAATTGTAGTATCTGGCAAAAATTGTATTATTTTTTTTGGCTAGAGAAGTTACCACCGGTTCTTGCTAAATAGACTATATTCTCTATATATTGTACACACATACACACTTTGATGAACTCTACAGATAAACATGAATGTGAATAAATTGTTTTACTATCGCCTTGAATATCCTGCCGCAAAGCACTCGAGCAGCCTGGCCACAGATCAAACTGACTGTTCAAACTAGTCATTATATTGATGGTGTTGGTGAGAGAAAACTCCACACCTGTGCAGTGATAAGAGTGGGAAGAAAATCAATGCAAATTAGATTTGTACCTCGACGCAGCAGAAATTTTGAAGCTGGTTTGATGTGTGTGCGTGAGTAATTACTTCAAACTTCTTAGTTTTTGTCTTTTAATGACGGATTTTATATGCGATACCACAGAAATAAATTTTACTTTGAAATTTATTGACACTTATCTTGAAAAGAAATGCAAACCATAAAGTTTTATTTTCGCTTCGTGATATTTATGTACATAAATACTTGTATTTACATTCAAATAAAAAAAAAAAAATTTGATAAATAATAAGACGTTTTGTTTTTGCCGTTTTAAACTGATTTTAAGCTGCAGTTTGATGGAATGAGTTTTGAGCCCTTGGAGACCATAAAATAAAACCGTCAATCAGAGATACATGCCAAAAACGATAACAAACAACAAATCAATCATCAGTTGTATTATGAATTGGTAACGTTCGTTTTCGTGACGGCAAACACAAATCGAATGAAATTTGTTGGTCAAGCACAAGGGGGGAGAATAAAATCATTAGCCGCTCATTAAAAAAAAACGACTAAACTATATGCACACAACTACACATGTGATTGATGTGCTGATTTTTGATGGCCTTAACATTCACACTTAAATATGATCAAACAGTTGGATGTTTGATGTGGGGCCACTCCGCTTAACAATTTCATAAATGTTCGGTGAAACAAATCTATGGTGATTTTGAAAACTTTCGAATTTCTTTTTCTCGGAAATTTCAAAAACTTTGTGCTAATTGTTTCAGTTCTCAGTTTCAGGCTGAGTCCTGAAAATAGTCAACATTCTAACATAAAAATATTTTGCAAAACATACTAATCCGGCATTTATAGTCTTGGCCGCCAATTAAATGCTGGCTAACACCATTGTTAGTTAAATCAAGCTATTAATAATTAATTACTGTTGTTGAAACTGCCAAAAAGAAAAGAAAAACAAATAGACTCGTATTAATTCGATAAAAGAAACGACAACTTTCGAATCTGAAAAACACTTGTCTTTTTTCTACACGCAGCTACAATTTTTCACAAGCCCATGACAAAGTCGATGATCGGCTTCATTATTGCTCTCATCATAGTGACGCTGTTGTTGGGAACTGATTGTTGTAGCATGTTTGTATTCTAAACACGTTCTTAATGAAAGTGGTATTGGAAAGAACTGATAGAATCGGTAGAGCCAGTCTGACTGCAAAGAGTGACTGAGAGGCTAAAGACTCTGTGGCTGAATGCATGAATAAACGATTATCTTAATGATGAAATGGTGAAACGTCGCATACTTGTACATGTGTATGTAGGTTTCTACAATCATGTGTTTGGTTGTAAAGTGTGTGTGTGTGTGTGTGTGTGTGTGTGTGTGTATGTGTAGCATAAATCAATGGGAATAAAAATCTAGATTTTTTTATTGCATTTGCTTTGGTTGTTGTTACTGCTGCTGCCGCTGTTGTTGTTGGTGTTGTTGTTGTTGTATTTTCACAGCTACTTCTGTTTTTTTGCGCAACATCAGTATTAAAATATCATTTTATTCACATCTTGTGCCAGTTTACATTTCTGTTGCATTCAACATAAACAAGAACTTTAACAACTTGCAGAAGCGTTTGCTGTTGACGATTGTCTTTATGAACTGAGTTTGTTTTTATACAACAATATAATTCCTTATAAACTTTTCTTGTGCAAAACTCGTTAATATTTATTAGCAATTTTATTGACTTGATAGCATTTTGATTGATATAATAAACAATGTCATCGTTTTTTGTTTTAATATGAGCAGAGCATTAATATGCAATTATATGGTTTTTTCGCATCTATTTGAGTGTCTAAGCTTTTTTTCAGTTGTAATTTCTTAGCATTTCCTAAGAAAATGCTTATGAGATTTCTTTATTTTTAATGTGCGACTCAATTTTCGTTTGACTACAAGGTAAAAATAATTTTTGCTGTTGACTGGATAATCGTTGACTGCTACCAGATAATCAGTTTTTATTGTGAGGTTTATTATCTGTTTCTGCTTATGCTCGGATTCAACATAATTTATGTACAATATATATATAATTGCTTGTTCAAAGCTAATGTTAAGACAGTAACTTGACATGTATTAATTGTCCGGGCAACAATAAAAACATAAAAATAAATAACTAAAACGGCCTAAATTGTTAAAATCATTTGTACTTGCTGAATCTTAAATAATGACACTACTTCATTTTTCGTCCTCCCCGTGATATGTAGGATTAACCTTTTAGTATTGTCGCTTCGCTTTTCCCTCTTAACGAAAAAATAACAACAGCAACAGTAACCGTTTTTATTGTAACGTTAATTTTTAACTTAATTTTTAAGAGATAAGCAGCAACTTTTATTTTTAAGCCGAAACAAAAATAATAAATGGTGAAATTTTAACCAAACTCAAGTTTCGACTATAGAGTTATTTTTTGAAGATGACTTCCACAAAAGAGTGACGTCTCTCTCGGTTTCTATTATTAATACTTACAGCTTTTCTGAATTGTTTACAAATTAATAATTCTTACAGATTCATAAACAACTTTTCGTTAAAAAGAAATAATAATTCTTGTTTCCGTTTTTATATTTATCACCTGCAGAACGAGAAATTTAATGGGTATCTTGTTCATATGCTAATTAGCTTGTCTGGAACAAGAGTTTTCATTAGAAAAAAACTTTCACTTGGTTTTAGCAGAGACACCCTTTACACATCGCGGTTATCAAGAAGTTTATCTTTTCTTTTAAATTACTAACATTGGAATGTGTTTTGTTGTAGCAAAGAACAACTTCCAAGCTTTTGTTTCGTTACTCAGACTGTCTTTTGAAAGCTGTTTGTTAAATAATTTTGCTGGCTGCTTGCAATTTGTTTTTGACTGCAGCTGCCTTTAACCAACAACATCCTGAGCATTGCATGATCTATTGACACAACTAATTTCCACTTGTTTGCAGTTTTTTTTTTTTGCCCTCTTTTGTTTGCCTTGATAAACGTACACACATACATTATGGTAGCAGACCGTGATCTCAAAGTCAACAAAACACTCGTTCTTAAATACACAAACATCACAATAAGTTGCACTTTAAACGCCAGAAGAATGTTTTCCTCAATGAGCACTGGAGTTCAGTCATTGCCTGAAGTTCTTGTTCAGGAAAAACAAATAAATCATAAATAAAAAAAGAATTAAAAACGGGCTGGTTGGGCCAACCATTAAAGTTACGAACAAGTAACTAATAAAGCCAAATGGCTGAAATGCAGATGTTTTTGATGTTAAAAGTGGAATTTTCTAACAAACAAGTTTATTTTCTTCATAATAATTACTTTAAAGTATAAACTTTAAATTCAAATCTTTAAATTACACGATGTTGTGTTTCTGAACACAAACAGATTATCCATTCAAAATCGCTGATAAAAATTGCATTTTGTTGTTTGTTTTTTCTTGGACTTAATTAATTTTTCTGATAAATTTTCCTTAATAGCCATCGTTTATTAACTGTAATACATTAATAATAATAGTGTTGTAAACAAATGCCAGATAATGACATGAACCGTTTTAGAACTTGTAAAGCTCCACTTGTCCGTACAACGCCGAAGGGCACAAATCATAAACGGTTTAAATGTTTTAGAAGCAGAAATCAGACGAAAAATGGGTCAACGTTTAAATGTTTTGCGCGTTCTGTAAAAGAAAAGAAAAAACTCCTTAATGAAAGCACTAACCACGTTTTAGCTAATAATAGTATATAACAGTTCTATGTTTAAGGCGCATAAAAAAGTTTTGCAAACGACAGACCTGAATGTGGCAAAAACGCGCTGCGTGAGTTCATTGGCACCGTCATAATCTTACACAGGCATACAAATGCGACACACCTACATTTTTGTTGTACACTTTTGGGTACGGAACTGTCAACCGTTATTGATTTCAAAGATTTTTTTCTACATTTAAATTTTGCGTTTTTTTTAAGTTTTGCGCACAATTTAAAATTTGCGTATAAAATTTGATAAAAACGCATTTAAATTTGCTTGAAAAACAATTATAAAATACATCTAAGTAGATACTAGTTTCTTTTTCGTTTTGTAGTTGTAAAAGAATAAAAGTCTCTGTATAATGTTTCTGTTGGCAGATGGAAAGAGGAGGAACAAGTGCTTTTTGATGAGTGTTGCTTCAAAGAATAGCTGTAGTATGAAAAATATTTAAATTTAAATGAATTTCGACCATCGTAGTAACAAAATTATGTCTTGGTTTTATTTACACCTGAACAGAAATTCCAATCTAATTTGTAATTAATGTAAACTGTAACAATGAAAATATTGCTACAGGACAGCTGAACATCAAATTTAAAAAATCTATTGAAATAATTATTTCGTTCAGTGTATTGAAAAAGTTGCCGCCGTTAGTTTTATCAGACGAATAAATCGTGTTTCATTACTACGGTTTTCCTCAAACCAAAAGTGAGCGACACAAGTCATCGGAAGGATACTCCACATGTAACGTTTAAGAGAATATTTTTTGAGGGAAGTTGCCACATTTTAAGATTTTGCACAATTCATTAATTGGATATTTGAATGCACAATTGTTTTGCTTTTGCAAGAATTCATGTACGTTTACTTTTCTATTACCCTGAGTTACAACATAACAAAATAGAAATAGATTTTATTTTGGCCAAATTGCAAACGAAAGTATTTAATTTATTGGCAGTGATGCTGCCATACATTGTTTAAGATAATTTTCATGTTGTGAGTAAGTTATAATAAGGAAACAAATTTACAGGAACAATTTAAGCGTAGAGTTTTAATAGTGGCCCTAAGGAGGACATCTTTTAAGTCTAAGCATTGTTTGGCAGTGCAGCACTTCGGGGACATTGTTGGCCGATTTCCATTGTTTACATAGAGCGCCTTTAAAGTGACGATTAATTTTTTATGTAGAACCCAATAAATGGAAGAGTTCAGTTGAAAACAAAAGAATCATAGCCAAACAACATATTAAACATCTGCAACCCCATTAAGAAGCCTTCAATATTGTAAAGAAATAATTTTGGCTGCACTTCAATCTTAAGATATATTTTCAGTCTATGTTAGAGAGCTCATAAATAAGCAGCAGTAAAAAAACGGGTGCTTTAATATCAAACAAAAGAAAGAATTAAGCCTTAAGACTTTTACAATAAAACAAAAAAAAAAAAACAAAAACAACAAAAAAACACAGAACCATGATTAGGAAAAACTTAAATATAACCAGCCCAGTTACCAATAAATTGCTGCTTTGTTTCTGTTGCTTTTCACAGAAGAAAGCCATAAAAATACAAAAGCTCACCAACACAAGTACAAGTAAAAACAAGCCTCCCAATTGCTTGCTGATCCGTTATAACGTAGACGAGATCTGTTTTTCCGTTTTTTGTTACCTTAACTTCAACTTATTGGGCTGTGTTTGTGCCTTTTCCAAGCAACATGATATTTTTAGAAACAAAAACCAAAAACAAAACTCTGCAGAACATTTTAAACTCTAATACATTTCAAAGTTTATCTAATGCCTTTTTTCTGCTGCTGCTTTCCTTCATTTGGTTCAATACCATCTCGAAAAAGAAAGGAAATGCACACGTTATTCAATACGACGACAGCACAAACCCAGTGCACTAAAACGAACGAGACGCAGTTCTTTTTTGTGTTTTGCAAAAAATAAGCAAAAAAACTTAAATCAACTGCATAAAATACCAGAATAAATGGAGGGAAAAAACAAACGACGACGACAACATGAAAATAAATGTGTTAAAACAGCATTTATGGTAAAAGTACTGTTTGTTGACTCGGCTCTTTCCTTTTTTCTTTTTGTTGATTTTTGTTGTCCCGAGACATGTTAATGTTGTTGTAGCTGTCATGTTTCTCTTCATATTATTTTTCTGGTTGCCATTTCTGTGGGCATGAAGGCCTTTGTTTAACATAATGTCGCTAATGTTTTAATGTAATATTTGCCGATGCCATCATTTAATATTCTACCCTACCAGTACGTTTTGATTGATATTTTATTTAGGAGTTGTTGTTATTATTGTGCTACAATATGTGCTTCTTTTGAAGCTGTTTATTTTAATAATTATTTATTAAAGCCAACCAGCAAACAGTCTTTGTTTTTTTTGCTTTGCCTCTTTTGTCAGGTTGCCGTCTTAAGTCTTTTGTTTGGATTATGATTTGGAAAAATGCTTTGACTGTCACTGATCAAATATTGATTAATAATAACGTTTAAAATAACACGTCAACAAATGTTTTAGTTTCAGTTCTTTGTGCTTTGTTTTTAATAATTTATCGCCGAAATTAATAATAAATTTTGTTTGTTTGTTATGAAATAACATCCAGTTTGAGCCTAAATATTGTATAATACAGTTTGTCTTATAATTATAATATTTCTTTCTACCTTTCGGCGATACAGGTATATGAAGGAAAATATGTCTGGGATATTTTTGTTCATAGCCGGGAAGCCACGAACTTTCCTTGTTTTCTTTATGAAGAACCTAGTAAGGACATTTCCTTAACAAATTACAATACTATCATCCAAATTGGTTAATTACTTTCAGAGCAGAAAGAAGAGCTTTTTTTTCATGTCGTCAGTCTTTATAGTTGCAAAAGTAAACAATTGGACTTTCATGTCATATCAAGACCTGCTGATTATCTGATTATCATAAATGTAAATAGTTTTGTTAGTTTCGTGTGGCATAACTGACCACATCCGCAGGTTTTATATTTGGAATAGAACTTAAAACACCGTTTCTTCTGCACGGAATTGTATTGAGTTTGAGGTTTGTAGTCATAAAATCATTTAAGCTTTTAATCTTATGCAGTTTCTTTCACTTTTGTATTTTGTTAAATTTTTGGTCCACGCTATATGTTCACATCTCCTATGAAATCTCTATCTATTACGTTTCAGTTTAGTCATCTGCCTAAAAATGGAGCTGAACTTATATTATTGACAGAAAAAGGAGTGTGAGATATAATCTGGAAAATTCAAACTAATTTTGTAAAGGAAATATTTCAAGTATCTGTGATTGAAAAACGCTTCAGATATAACAGTTTTTTTATGCAATTTCACCAGAGACAAACCATTTGTCTGCCGCTTACTGCGGATTTACTTTTTTCTTTTCTTTTTTCATGGCATCCTTTTGGGAAAGCATAATATTTGTGAGCTAATTTTGGCACCTGGGAATTGCACTTTGCCTCACTCAAATTGTGCTTAATGATGGGAAATCCTGTTTGTATCATTTCCCCCCAGATTTCTGTGCAAACGGAAATTGGTAGATAATTTTCAAAATTATAAAAGAAACAGAATAATTGGCAAATTTTTGGCTTAGAAAACACAAATATCTTGGCAGCTTAAGAGTTTATTTTTTCTTGACCGCAGCATGAATAAGCAAATTACTCAATGTTCTGGAACGACCGACTATTGAACTGTCTGCCATTTTTCACAAAAATATTTTTTTGCTCTGAGTTTTCCTCACTGAAGAAGACACATGCAAATTATTGTTAGCGGTTCCACAGAGCTTTTCCGTACAGCCATTATCAATATTTCACGCCTTTTTGATGATTTCATAATAAATTATTATACAAGTTTTTTTTTCCTTCAATCATCTAAAAGTTTAAAAACCACAAAACAGTCGTATTATCTTTTATTGTGCCATAAATAAAATAAGAAAAGCCGCATGTGTGCCTTTTAGATGTCGATAGGAAAAATGGAGAAGTTTCCTAAAACAGGAAACGTACAGAAGAGCAAAAACAAAAGAATGCTAATACTATAAATATATACTGGCAACAACAACAACACTCTTGAAATAAAGTCTAGAATAAATGAAATCAAATCGCACCGCACAAAACACACAATTACGGTTCTAACAACTTTATAGTCAATGGGGTTTTCTTTTTATTTTCATATATTCTGGATAACAAACTAAACATTCGCATAAATATTTATATGTTTAATACACTTGAACAAACTTTGAAGGCGTTTTAAATAAATTGTTTTATATGTGATAAAATTAAACAAACAAAAAGTTAATAGATTACAAGAACATGTGATGGTGAGAAGACTACGCAAAATAAAACATGGACATATGAGCCAAGAAAAAACATGATGGCCACAACCATATTTAAGTTTAATTTAAAAAAAGAAATTCCGATGGATTTTTTCTTGAAACAACAAGCCAAACTTCCTTGCTGAATAACGCTCTATGCTCCTGATGACTTTATCTCAAATCCAATCTGCTCCACGAAATAGTAATTGACTTCACATTTAACGCCAAGTCGGCTGCCTTCAAATACGAAAAGTTTTCAAGACTTTTCTTACGAATCTTTTAACTATTGTATCATTTTTTCTTTAGATGTAAAAAGGTTCACATAAATTTTTATATAATACTCGTATCAAAGAGTAAAGGTAGAATATTTTCCTATTTCTGCTCTTGTTCAAGTAGTTCTTACTCCATCCGAACGCTTTGATGCACTTCAGTGAGCATTTCCTAAGCAGATCCAAAAAAAAAAAATGTGTACATACTCGTGTGTGGAGAAAGGCACAACTGAAATTCAATTTTTGTATAATAAAACTTCTCGTTAAATTTGCCATGCGAGTCTTTATGGTTGCAGAGCTCTTTATACTTGTGTAGGAGAATTGCAACTATCTGCCGCATTGTGGCAATTGTGTTGCAACTGTTACGGCCAAGATTCTGTTCAACCACTCTCTAATATTATGAAGGTAAATGTTGTGCATTATCATGTTTTCGAAAATAAAATGTGTTGGACAAATAAATAAAAAAACAAAGATTGTTTAACGCCGTAACAGAAAGAGTGGAGAGTGATCGGAAAATTTTTTCTTACTGGCCAGTACTTATGGCTCTACTGCGTTCGAAAGCGCAATGGAGGGCAAAACCTGGACCAAAAATACGAGTATTAATTTATGTCTCCAGAGAAGCTGTTTATTGCAAAATTTCAAAGCTGATTGGTAAAACTATTTGTTGTGGTTTGTTTTATATGAGACAAAAATAAAAACTTAGTTTTTTTTTTATAATATAGGCCTCTAGTATTTTGGTTAACTTCCTGGCAGGTTCACTTTTAGATAAAAATTTCGCCAATTCAAAAAATATTTCACTGAAAAAAATTCAGGTCGAGAAAAAATAGCAAATGTGTCATAATTTTTTTAAATATAATATATTGTGATGATGAAACAAAAACATTTTGTTTTGTGCATAAGCGAAGCTATTTAATTCCAATAGTTCAAAAATTGCCTCCGCCCAATCGAAAAACTCCAAAAGTACTAATTCACAGCTTCAACTCTTTGCAATACTTTTTTATAATCTTAGCCCAGATTAATTCAATTGCAGTATAGGGCTGCCATCTTTCCAATTTGTTAGGATTCGACCTTTCTGTGGCAATAAATCATTTTTTCCCAGTACGAGTTTAGTCCACGGCCGCCAATCCCGCAGTTTCATACTCGATTACTGTCAGACAGGAACATTTTAAAATATTTTGAATTTGAGTGTTTGGCGATTACGGAGGCCATATTTTGACTAAGAATATTTAGATTTTATAATCACTACTCTACAACCCTCCCCCTTATAATGTTTCCAACACCCAACAAACTAATTTAGGTTGATAACAGTCACTGCTTTGAGTCAAACGTTTCTACAATAAATACAAATAACTAAGTGACCAGCCTTGATATTTTGTTCACTCACCACACTTTCACGTTTTATTATGACATTTATTTTTTCTTTCTTATAAAAAGTTTAGATGGCAGTACCCAGATCAGCAAATACATTTAAAAGAGCCTGATTACTTACACCTAAAATCTAGAGATGTTCAACTGGTGGCTGGTAGACCACAGCAGCAACTCAAATAATTCATTCTAAAATTAGTTTTCTTTAATAAGATTTGATAATATCTGCGACAAATGTGTGCCACCATTTGAATTTCTCATAAAATGTTATTAGTTCTCTTGCACTGGGCGTTTATACACTTTGACAATTATTTCAAAAATATTTAATTTAAATTCAATGCTCAAATCTAAAGAACACTTTTCACTCTGGAACTTTTTAATTAAATTTCTTTAATATCTGTGCCAAATCGAATGTTTGAAAATCTATAAATCTAAAGAAAAGAACTATTGAACCGCCTTTTAACGCTTTCACAAAGTTTCATTTATTATCCGTCAAGAGGTTCTTTTCACGTCACGTTCTCAGTTGCAACTGAAATAAACTTGTTGGGGCCAAGTTGCAAGTTACGCTTCTTTATTTTATATGCGTGAAAGACTTTTTATTTCTTTTCTCCTCATACGCTGTGACTTGTGATTTTTGAAATTACTTCTTTTTCTTTTGTTTTTCATTTCCTCATAACATCATTATCGCCATCCTCATCATCATCATCATCGTCATCATCATCATCATCATCATCATCATTGTAATGCATGTGTATCGCTTTGGTTGGTCTGCCGTTTTTTGTGGGACCATTTAATATTTCCAATGCAGGGGCTTCTGCATATTGTTATTAAAAGAACTGTTTTGCGGTTCGTGGTCAAACCCATCATGTGTTAAAAAGAATAAACACACACACACACACACACACACACACACGCACGCGCACAAAATCCAAACAAAAAGAATTTCTTCGTACAACTCAATGATTGCAATGAAATGTGTTTAAGGTTCTCGTACGAGACTTTTGTTATAAAAAGTCTTCCGTATTAAGACAACAAGTATCGGTGTTTGAACGTGTGTAGAGACGACGTTCTCTTATTCTAAACACACAATGATCTTCATTTAACTGTTTAAATTTTATCACATTTGAACCAGAATGTTTTGGTTCTTAAGTACTTGTTTTATCTGGCAGGCAATTGGAGAATGTATGTAATTGTGTGTAACAACAACTACCAACATACATTCAGGCATACATACATACATACATACATACGTATGTACCCGTACATGTTTTCCAGTTTTCCAATTACGTTTGTCTATCCACTTGACCCGAGTATTAATTTACCTTCACCTTTCAGTTGTAGTTGTTGTTGTTGTGTGAAATGTTAACCAGGCGATTAGTTCAGCTGATAAATAGGAAGGCAATTTGTTGTTCACTTTCTGCCTTAAAAGAATATGAAAAAAGGAGAAAAGTGTTTAAGTTTCTCTTATGGGTAGGAAAATTCTACCGCCGTCCGCTATTTCTATTACAGTTCAATTGCAAATTAAGTTTCTTTACGCGCACTTAATGTTAATTCACATCAGAAATTGTAGGTGAAAAGGCTGTGCTGCATGCAACAGCTTTATTAGAAAATTTACTGGAATACATTTAATAAACATCCTAAATGTCCTCATGTACATATTTCTAGCGTTTTTAGCACAAAAACTCTGCACTGCATTCGGGCTTAGGAATATAGGTCCTACTGACTTTAAACGTATTTCTGTACTGTGAATTCCCCTGCTTGAGCGTGTCTTTTACAAAGACATTAGAGGGCTTAAACTTTGCCAGCACGTGTACTGCTGCAAAGCAAAGCAAAGCTTATAAGTAAGTAAAGGAGGTGCCATACAACAAACCGTATATAAAAGAGCAAAGATATAAGTTTGTCTATGTGAAACGCCATGTAGCCTTAAAACTGTATGTACGAAAAATTTAAACAACCTTTAATTACAAAGCGTTCTGGTATGGGGACACCTCAGCAGTTCAGCCGCTTTTCATGAAACGTTAAATGTGGCTAGAACTCCATCTGTGAAAAAAGTTCATGTTTAAGTCACAGCAAAAAAAACACACAATAATAATTTACCACGTTTTGATGAACGAATTAAAAGCTTTGATTTTCCTCAACCAAACTCATCTGCAGCTTTTACAGACTTTACGAGGCATAATAAAATAATAATAAAGTTGGGAAAATATTCTAAGTTTTGTAAATATCGACTTTATCGCAAAATATGAGAATTTTGAAAAAAACTCAGCTCTCCGCCACTTTGAACACTTTTTAAAACGCCGTCTTTGTTATACTAAACAAACACTTTAACGTTCATTTTTGCGGCAGGTTTGTGTCTCCGGTGGTTACGGGAAAGCTTTTGAAGGTTATCGGTAGCTTGTCTACTAACCACTTGGAAAGATGGTTTCTTGTTAACTGTTATACGGCAGCTGGGTGGACATACATACATTTTTGTAGAAAGTAAATAAAAATAATAAAATTACAAAACCTATAACTTCATATGAATGTACGTGGGTTTGTGTGTAGCAAAACACATTTTAGTGAACTTAAGAACAATGACATTTGGCCATAATTACTGAAATGATTTATTTCAGTTAACAACATTTGTTTCCCCCCTAAACTTAAGGTCAGTGTGCAACTTTTAGGCAATTTCAGATTTCAATACTTCCACTTAGTTCTACATAGAAAAATCGTTTTGTGGTGTGTCGTTTAATCTAATGACTCGGAAATGAAAAGAATTCTTGATTTTCGGCACTAGTTCGGGAAAAGAATAAAGCAGCCCAGGATAGTGTCCACAATATTTTAAAATTTTGTAAACAATCTCAACACGCATTTCGATCTCGTCCGATCTCCCTACAACAAATACCACAACTACTAGTCATTACCTTAAGCCAAAAACAAGTTTTAGTTCAACAATTTTTAGAAAGCTGAAACGAATGTCATAAATACCTTTAACAAAACAATTGTTGATACATACATTTTTGTTGCCGATCAAGAAAAAACTATATTAGTGGCCCAAAAATTTCTTTTCAGCTTTATGCTAGAAAACAGAAGTTGTCGTAAACCATTTACTAGCCGCAATTTCAGTAAGTTTTATTTAACTTCTACTTGGGATCCTGCCGTTTTGTTAAAGCTCCACGCTAAGCTTTGAAACAAAAACTTTTTGATCGTGTATTGGATTAGTGATCTCGAGTGTTCATGCAACTCAGCTGCTTGACAGCTGTACAGTTGGGTTTCTTTCGCTGTGTAGATCAAAGTTGCCAGATAAAGTGCTCAAAATTTAAATTGTATTTTATTTTTATTTAATTGTATTTTATTTTACAATTTTTCCATATCTAAATTGTCTGCAAATCATTTGTTTTTCTGTTTGTTTTGTAGTTGTGGGTGGAGGGAAGTTTTCCATTTGTAGCAATTTCATTAAATTTCCATTTTATTTAAATATTTTGTTTTAATATTTAAATTTATACATTTACAAATTAAATTAAATGCATATATTATTTTCTTGAGCTGTCGCAGCTCCCAGGAGACACAATAGATAAAATGCAAACCACAATTAACATGTGTTTATGTGTTTTAGGAAACAATTATATGTCTAAATATTTGCCACATGCAGGAATATAACTGTAATTTATTTCAACATTGACATTTCATGGCAAGCACAAAATTGCTGTGAAATTTCAATTTTCTTGGTTCTTCGTCGGCCACTGCTGCTGCTACTTCTTTGCGCGTTTTAAACGGCTCTCAGGCAAAATTAATGCAGTAAATTGACCAAACAGCGGCATCTGTTGGTCGGTTTTCGCTTCAGTGTCTTGACGGTTTGGGGGGTGGGGGCTAAACATTTGTAAATATATTGTTTTACTTGCCCAAATTGCTGCACACATGTATTTATGTGTGTGTGTGTGTATGCATGTGCGTGTGTATGTGTTTGCACAAAATTTGCTCCCCCCCACCACCAAACCACCTTCAGTAACCACATTAAATGCAATTCAGTTTCGTTATTGGTATTTGACTGCAAGTGGCGGTGATAGTGACCACGCAATTCTGGGCAGTGGTTGGGGTAAATATTTTTAAGGTTAAACGACAATAGGAATCAGAAACCAATTTTACTTTAATTATAAGTGCTCTGCGCGAAAACTATGTTTTCGGCATTTAATGTTCGCAAAAGGAAGTGTTCCCTATTTTATTTACAATAAGTTTAAGCAATCTGGCTGCCACTGTATTTCATTTCATATGCATGCGATGCTACTTTTACTTTATTACCTCCATCTGTACGAAAGTATTCATTGGGGAGCCATAACAGTCATTTTGAAAATTGCATTTTCTGTTGCAATGAGTGACAAATTGTAAAATTGTATAATGAAGAAAATGAGCGTCCATGTTTAATGTCTGTCTGGGTGCCTTTTCTGTTACAGTGACAGCCAGCTGCAATGAGTAGTTGAATGCGTTGAATAGTTTACCCAGTGGTGAAAATGGAAGAATGTGGAGACTACTACGAATACTGCTTCAAAGGAGTGTGTGTCCCAGTCTGGACGCTTTTTATATTAAAAAATATATTATAGAATTTTTATCTCCAAATTTTAAATCTTTTTTTATTTCAAACACGGCTTAAAATTAACGCTCCTAGTATTGAAAGAGTTTTGTTTGGTACCATATTTCTTTTAAATGAAAACTCAGCTGAGTATTCGAAAACTATTTCAAGTCCTTAAAGTCAGTCTGAAGTGCATTTTATTTTGGAATTTGCATTTCATATTTTCCTAAAACAGATTTCAAATGTACTAGTAAATATTTAAGTTTTTATAAAGATACGTCTAATTGTCAGCAGTTTCCAAACTTGTCCTGGAGTTTTCCGCACAATTTCACATATAAAATACAAATTCTTGAGCCCGTCAGAAAGTCGAATTCATTGCTAGCGAAATTTAGGTCTAACCAAAAAATATTAGATATACCGGACTTAAGTTTTGATGTGAAATTTGTGTTATTTGAAGCTAAAATATGAGTTGCCGTAGAGCAGAAATTGCTTTACCGGCCAAAGTCATATGAAAATATATGAATCTGTTAAAAATGAAAGTAAAACGGTTGACACTGGGCAAAGCCCAATTAGTGTACAAGTATTAGTAAGTGTGCACACGCATACACACATCCATACATACATATATAATTACTGCAGTGAATGCGTCCATCTAGTAGCAATTAAATGGCAACAAATGTCGTTGATTCATCAAAAGGCATATTGATGACTTAGCCCAGTTTTGTGTACGCTTAAAAGCATTCAAGTCTTAATTTGGTGAATGGAAATCTAAAACTGCTTCAAAGGACATACGTAAGCACGTCCCTCAAAAAATATTTCTGTCAATTTAATTTGCATGTTCTCTTGTTAAAGTTTATTGAATAGTGATAATAGTTGTTAATATATTGCTTTTGGCTGGATGAAAAGAATCTGGCGCATAAGAAAGCTAAAGTTTTTAGCTTATGCCTCGATGGACGAGTTGGTAGAGGAGTATTCGAGCGACAGGCCAGAGTTCTCAGACTCGTTTCCTACCAAAGACTCTGGTAGAAAAACAATAGCCAAAACATCATCACAAACAAAAAATAGCGAAACACCAACTGGGTTGGAAATGTAGGGGTCGACACTTGGGTACTGATAGTCATTTAAAACGAAATGCGTGTCAAATATTATCAAGGGATGTCCGGCTAAAAAATTATTTTAGGTGAAATGAGTTGTTTTAAACAATTGAAGTGAAGGATGCGAAGCAATTGGCAATCACTATCTTTTTATGAGCTAAAGTTTCACTTTAAAATAGACTTTTAATATACCCGAGCGCAATCATTGAAACTATTTTTGTTTTTGGAAATTTATGTTGCCTTCAAGTTGCTGAATAAATGCGAGTGTCTGCCACGAAATGTTTTGCAACATAAACTGAAAGGAAATTTATAGTCCTTTACGAGGTCCTTCAAGTGATGCCGCGATCCGAAATGAATTTAATTGTTACTTAAGATTGAACAATAAAACTCAAAAAAAAATATAAACAAATTAAACTTTTTGCTTCATTTTCCATCCAAAATCACTACATGTTTCCATAGTTGTGCACGTTTGAAACTTTATGTGATGAAATATTCAATGACTTGAAAAGAAAAACTCGTTTGTGCGGTTGTATGACGTTCCACACGAGCAAACACTCACAAATACACTCAAAGTGTCAAGAGACTTCAAAACAAACAAAAGAAGGCTGCCGCTGCCCAACGCAACATGAAACATTTCCTTTCCCAGAAAGGAAAGTCTCTGTAGCTAAATAAAATATGTTCTCAAGCGTTTAATAAGGATTTGAAAATAGTTTGAAACACATTCACATGATTTCAACAAAAAGCCATAATTTAAAAAAAAAAAACTGACAAAATGTATGAATATAAATCAACAGCTTAAATTAACTTCAGTTGAATTTCATCCCCAAAAGGGATTAAAAAAACTTTGCTAATAGGAAAAAGAGCCACAATTATTTCTCCATTGTATATCAATTTGAGCTAAAAAGTAAATTTCCAAAGCAGACGAAAAGTTTAAAAAGTTACGACAAATAAATGTTGCGTATTGCAAATAGCAAACTTTTTGTTTGCTGGGTGGTTGTTTTGGGGGGAAAAACATTAACAGCGTATGAATGTGTATGTGCGTGTGCGTGTGTGTGTGTTTTATATACAGAAATCTTTGACAAAAATACCCATGTCAGCACACATGTTACATTGTTAAAATTTCATTTGGTTGTTTGGTGCTGTGGCAGTCTTTTTGGACGCAGAAAATAAAAATTGAAAATCTTTATTTTGTTGCTACTTTAATCCGCACTGACGGCCCATCTAAATGGAGTGAACGGTAGGATTTTGTGTGTTCGGCTGAATATTTTCACAGGCAAAAGTTGCTCTCGACAGTTTAAAACAAATCTAATGATATATTAAATATTGTTTTTTTTGCACAAAAATTTAGAGGATACGATACGATATACTTTTGCCTGTGACAAGTGAATCTTAAAATCTTTAGTGTTGGACCCCATTTACAACCGTTTATATAGTTTTTAAACGCTTTAGTCTTAATATTTTTTTCTTAATTTTTTCATAAAAAAAACGTACCTTTCTTGTACTAAACAGAAAAGGTAGAGTCACACTATCGACGCAAATAGCGCAATTTGCAGCGATTTTTGACGATTTAAGTCGGCAAATATTTCGCATATTTTCCATATTCGGGTAGTCATGTGGGTCAAACAGAGAATATTAAAACAATCGGGAGAATGGGCGGCTTTTCTAGCTTTATCTCTCGCTCTCTTCACTTTCTGACATATGAAGGCCTTTAAAAATCTGATCTTCTCTTCCATTTCTAAACTCGTAAAAAAAATGTTTGCATATTTTTTTTTCTTATATTTTTATCCAATCGGTGCTAATCGGTAACTTTGATCGGCGCTTTAGTTGCACATTTTTTAAACGTTTTTGGGTCGGCGTTGTACGAAACTACGTTCACAATTTCGGCACGTCAGAGAACATATTGATCGGTCTTGTTGTTGCAAATTTAAAAATGTTGTATGTTGACACTGTCGCGCAAAATGGGTGCATTGTGCCATTAGTGTGATCATGGCTTAATAGCACAGAAAAAATGTGGCATAGTTTTAGGCGACAAAAGGCTTCAGGGAATTTGGTTGGCTCTAATGTGATGTGAGATCTATTTTAATTAACACTTTATTGTTTTTGATTTTTATTTTAAAGCTTAACTTCATGTACACAAGAAACCAAACTTTATTGTCAACTATAAAAAAGTTGTTTCTAAAAAACTGATTTTCCAATGCGCAAAAATTCTCACTTCTGAAAAATAGAACAGCATGAAATGTTTTAGTGAGCCAACGCACAAAAAATTGGGGAAAATCCTTTTGATAAATTCTTTTATCTTAAAATATGTACATATGCAAACGAATGCTGATGAAGGAATGCGTGTTTGCATACACACAGGCGCACAGAGCCCCGAAATCGATCGGCAGGCACCCCTCCACCACACCCCTTTTGGTCAATCAGTTTTGATTATTTGGTGAAAAATTTCTGTATTTGTTGAATCAAAGCGAAAACAGCAAATCTAAAGTAAACAAGTTTTATTTCTTGTTATCCTCGACAAATCGATTCCTCGTATGCCATCGAGCTTGTTTTTGTGTTGAATGGAAACACAAATACCAAAAATTTAAACTTCCGCATCAAGTTTGCTTGAACACGAGCTTTAAGGATTAAATAGAATACCAACCAGATTTTAAAGCAAAGAACTATGCACGAAGAAACTAGTTGCAAGTGGTTTTAGTCGCAAAATTTAAAATGACTTCTAGCACAATTTCTAACGAATTATGGTTAATTTTCTTTTTTAAATTTTCGATAACAAAAAGTAAAACGACTTCAAAGTTTACATTTTAATATAAAAGCATCACATTTTCCTTTTGTTAATATCTTTTGCCTTATAAAATTTATATCTGCTTAATCACCAGATGCAAATTTACCTTCGTAACATGCACTTGCGAGTATTTTCTTTGCCACTCGTATATCCGCCAACTAATGGTCAACATAAATCCTTAGCAAATGTTGAGAGCGTTGCTATTTATTTTTTCCGTTTCTTTTTTTTTTTTTTTTTGTTTGGCTCGTTTTTAATCTGTTATTATTACGAGGCTTTTGTGAAATAAATTACACACAAATTGCAGTAAAAGCAAATTTTAGCTTTATAACAGCTTTGTGAGCTGAAGGCTGGCATTGGGAAACTCAAGTTGTTATAGAGGGCTGCCTTCTAAATTGCGTGGAGGGAAGGCAAGGTTTTTGTTGCTACCTGTTGAAGCTTCAAATCGCAAGTTCACCTTCTTAGAGTCGTGTGAAAAAGTGATTTTAAGTGAATTTTTGCTTTAGTGTTCCTATTCATTTTCGTGCAATTACCAAACACTGTTTCGTTCGTTCGTTTCTTTTTACCGTCCACTTTGAGCGAACAGTAGGACAGAAATTCTGCTTGCTTGTGATTATCCTATTGCCAAAGCAGCTGCTTAAAACAAAAAAGGTATCAAGAAAATGTAACGAAAACAGTGATATATTTATAAGGAGAAATATAATTAAAGTATCTGTTACTAATATACAAAAAAAAAAAAAAAAAAAAAAAACAAGCAAACAAGTGGCGGATAAGAATGTGATATAAAGAGAACGCAAGCAGGTTTAATATGAAGCAATTGAACAAAACCAAATTTAATCTGAAACACCTCAAAGCAGTAGAGGGCGGGTCTATTGTACGAAAAGTGGACGGTTAAACGACCAGCTCCTTTCATTCACTCAAGAGATCGGTTCGATTTACCGCAATTGTTGAAAACCTCCAGACGGTGCATCTATTACACTTATTGCAAACAAGATTAGCTAATTAACCCTAATTAGACTGTGTTAAAGACAGCTTCTGTATAGGTCTTTTCAAACCCGTGACGTGACTAGTGACCACTAGTCAAAATTAATTTTCAAAACTCGAACGCTATAGACAACGCTATACATTTTTTAAATACTTTTATACATAAAACTTAAAACTCTCCACCTGTCTGTACCACCTTCGCTCTCTTTCTCTGCTTCCTGCTTTAAATATCCACTCTTTGCTTAATATTACGTGGTTCTTGTTCTCGTCTCGATTTTAATTTCAGCTGGTTCGGTTTATACGTTGCAATATAAAATAAACGTGTAAATCGTTTTTCGACAGTTGAACACTTCATAAAAACAAAATCACAGCCACCATGTCGCACCACATGACATACAAGTGTCAAATAAAAGCACAAGCAAAAAAAAATTAAAAGAAACATGAAATAAATCCGTGGTCTTTTCCTGTAGCCACTCATCAACATTGAAGATTTATGAATGTGTTATTTTTTTAATTTATTTTTAGTTCTCTGCATTTACTGTGTTTTTGCGCAACGACAGAACAGGATAAAGTGTCAAAAAATTTTGTTGCTTAATAATAAGTTAAATTTTTTTTATGAAAAATATTGTACTTAAAAAATCTTTTTTTTTTCTCTTGACGCTTACGCATGTATATGCGTATATGTGTATGTGTGTGTGTACGTGTATATATGACAATGTTTTGGGATTTACATAATACCAAATGACACACATTTGGTATTTATTGTGAAAAATTTTCATTTCATCACAGGAATGCTAAAATAAGAAAATATTTTAATACTTAAAAAAATACTATATTTAAAAATAAAATATGTACCCACACACCGGCAAATATGTATGTATGTGTGGACATGTGTATGCAGAAACAGGTATTTGTGCATATAGTGTGCATTATACTTATAATATAAACAGAGATTTCGTCTTTTTTCCTGGCATTTCAAACTTGCAAAAAAGGTCGGCATAAACTCTGTTTTTCAGTTGCAGAAAATATCATATTGCAAATGTTACACAATTTCGCCATGAAAACTATACGAGTGACTTAATCTGTTTCAATATGTGTCAAGAGTTCATCCAAAATTATTAATTGTTATCGGCAAGGAACCTGAACCTAGAGAGAGCAGTAAAAGACCGACTAAAGTATTTTTTTTTTTTTTTTGAGTGATATCCTACACAAATGAAAATATTAGAGGAAGAAAATCGTTTTGCAATTAGTGGTCTAGAATGAAACCGCACGGTTTCTAGAGAGAGAGGGTTGAACGTCATCACCAGCCATCAGCAAATATGGAAAAAAAATTTGAATGCCAGAACTATTATGCTTTAAAATTGTTATATTGTAGTTTATATGTTGTGTAATGAATTAAAAAGTTTACTTATCAACTTTTATTCATATTTATTGCGCTCTACAACATTAAACATCAAACGTAATTACTTTTTCTTTTTATTTAGGTCCTACACTTTTTGGCTCTTAATTAAACACAAGAAAAGTGTGTCTTTGCCTCTAATTTCTTCCGTCACTAAAAAGCAGGTCCAAAATTCAAATAATTCGGCCTACCGAGATACTATGAAATCAAAAGTACAAGACTGACTGAGTTTGACATTTTATATATAAGACTTTATAATTTTTAAATATTTTAAAAGATTAATGCCAGGATATATGGCCACACAAATGGAATGTGATTGCAGTATGGAAATGTATTTCGTTCATGTCATGCCAAACTTTAAAGCAATTTTATTTTATTTGTCGCCCACATGAAATTGCTCAGCCGTCGCTGCTGGACACTTAATCCAGCTGTTCAATTTCTACTAATATTTTTCTATTGATTTCACAAAATCCACTGAATGTCTTATGAATTGTTTAATAGTGTAAAGTGTCCTTTAGTTCAGTGTTTCTTTGTTAACAGAAATTCATTTCAATTGCAAGTTGATAGTTTTTTTTTCCTATATTTATCGTGCTAATATATCATAATTATTATTTGGATTTCTAAATCATATCAAATGAAGTGGAATTGCCTAAAAAATATTCTCTCCTACTTAAAAATTTTTTCTTTCCTCCACATATTAAACGTCTTAGACTAACTTTTACTTATCTGGTGTTATGAAAACTTACTACAACATTATCTTATAGCAAGACAAATAATCAGATTTGGGAAATATTATTTTAAAAATATATATATAATAATAGACAAGTTCCTTTAATCCTTTCAACATTTATTTGCCTCAAGCCTTGAAATTCAGATACACTCAGTCGTCTCTCCAATCTATACATCTATTTGAATCTAGTAATAATACATGTGATTGTACAGCTTATCGACACGACCTAGTTCACAACATTTCCCGAAATAACTGAATGACATAAACGAAATGAAAGCTCAAATAATTTCATTCTATTGTTGTCTTGCAGACGGGGCGGCACATTTGCGATGGTCATATTCGATAGTTTTCGACATTCTGGTGTAAAACCGCTGCATGTGGGCGGTGTAAACACGTGTGCAATATACGGGGTGAGTATTAAAACATACTTAATTTATGTACATACTCGTCCGTATGTACGTAAGTTTTAAATTTTGCTTTTTTCATTGTGCTAGAAAATAATCTTGATAAAGACATCGATTTTATTTTTATACTCTTTTGTGATTTTGATGAAATATTTGGTTTTTGAACCTAAAGTTATTTTCTAATATTTGTTTTCTTTTAAACAACATCAAACAATTAAATTGATTATGTTTTTGGGTTGTCGTAAATTCTCTTTAGAAAAAGTGAATACAATTTCCGGTTGTATTGGATTTTGTGTTGGCCAAACGACTGATGCATTTTCCAATTTATTTATTCATTTTGCTCGCTTTTGGGTATGAAACCAAAAAAAAAAACAACCCTTGCAAGTATTTTATATTAAATTTTACAAAATCTCTAAATTAGAATTCTATTTGGTTAATTTTTTTCGAAAATATTTCATGACCCGTATTTCATCATTTAAAAAGAGTGAGAGAGAGAGAGAGAGAGGGAGACACAGAGACAGCAAAATTCCTTTTGTAATTGTACAATAAGAAAATCTGAATCTTAATTAAATTAGTTCAACTTGCCAATAAATGTTTCCGTGCTTTTAGAAACTTTTTTTTCTCTGTAATTCACACCGCAAAACTGCTGCACATTTCCCAAATTGCTTTCTACCACACACTGTGGTTTCAGTTATTTGGCCAAATTAGTTGTTAACAATTATGTAAACATAAAAAATAGCAGAAGCGAGAAAACTAATTAAATTTTGAGAAGCTAAAGCAAGATTTTTGAACAAAGTTGAACAGTAAACAGGTGTTTCAAATTGATTAAAGCATTTTCCAGAAACAGCAAAAAAAAAAAAAACAATCTCTAATAGACCCATTAGCCTCAAAACACTTACTCTGCCATCGTGTTATTGGCAACATTCAACACTACGAGTACGATACATTGTTCGCAGCTTGACTTATAACCAACAATTTGTTTATTTGGCATTAGCAAACCATTTTTGCCTTCATTGTGCTGCAACTTTCGTAATTTTCTTCTTTCACAAATATTGATCTCTTTGTATTCCAGGGTGTTGTTGCGAAAATTGTAAATTTTCTTTAAAACTCTTTCTGTAGTTTCAAGTGATTTTGACCTGAACTGTGTTGTCAGACAAACAAACAAACATGCACCTCCCACTTTCATTTTGCGATATGAACTTTTCTGTATTTGTATTTGTATGCACCAGCGTGTTGTAAGGCGTTGCATATTTCCCCATTGACCATGTGGGCAAGACATCATGCATGTGCGAAATTTTTTCGTGAACATGTGCTATCATAAGAGCAATGAAATAAATGACTTGTTGTTCTTGTTTCCAAGGAGAACCATGTAGATCTGTCTGATCAAAAAATTAGGTGAATTTCCAAATTTCTGTTATAATTTCTCCATGTGGGTACAACCAGCCAGCATTTGATGCATCAATACCTAAACTTTATAGACCCGAAATACGGATTGAATTGCATTTTCTGCGTCCAAGTCACAGAGATTTTGTAAAATAAATATTAAAATATTGTTTGTTTTTTTCGGCAAACTTTCGCGTAATTGACCGCACATTTTTTCATATTGGCACAATATTTCAGATGTTTTGGTCTTTTATGGTCTTGCATGGTCTTATATGTATGTTGTTATTGATTAGTTCTAGAATTTCTTTGTCTATTTTATAGAGATTGTAAACGACAATGTTGAAGTCGCTACTTACAGGGAAGAAAAAGATATATTCAAAAAATAAAAGCAACATATGATTTGATCAGTAATTATGAGGTGAAAACTCCGAAATTTTTTTGCCGCCTCATCTGCAGGAAATGTGAAAAATTTCCCCTAATTTTGCTGGGTGGGTGAAAGCCAATGTGTGGCTGTGTTTGTGCGACAGTCTTCTTAATTAAATATAACGGAAACACCCGCACACATTTGCAATTGAGGGCTGAAGATTTCAAAGATTCCAGCATCAAGAAATATTAATATTAACTCTATTCACGCAAACCATTAACAATTTGTCGATCAGTATCTATATTGCAATAAACTTCTACGAAAAGCGATTATGTTGCACTTAATTACCAAAAGCTTTAAGGCTTAAGTATTTAAAACATTTCTTTACAAGACAGCTTCTTTCAAAATTATTGTCAGCACTCTGTGCTTAAAGCTGCCTGGTAAATTTAATATAAGCAAAAGATTTGTCCTTCAAAATTTTTTTTTTGTTCAAGCAGTTTTTGCTTAAAACCACTTTCATTCACTTGTAAATAATTGCCAAATAGATTTGAGTGGAATAAGAAACTTTTGAATGAAGAAAATTCAGTTTATCACCAATTCCAAAGTAAAATGCTTTAGTTCAATTTGTTACTTGCAGGAACGTTTGAGTGTAAATTCGAAAAGGCTTTGCTTAGGGTTTTCTCTCCTTTTTGCTGGCTCCCTTTGTGTTTTAAACGTCATCATACCCCCCACATGATTACAGCTGCAATGCCATTCAAATTACATCAGCAGGAGTTTATTTTTATACAATAACATTTTAAGTGACGTTTGCAACAAAAGTTTGCAATTTATTTTTATTGACTTGATTTGACTATATAGCAATAAATTTGATTGGTTGAGTGATTGATGTTGCACAAATGATGTTTGATTGGTGGAGATTATGTTCGGAGAAAATTTGCAATGACCAGCAGTGAGTCGTTACAAAAATAAAATTCTATACGGCCAATGTAAAACAGAGGCCTTGTTCCATATTAGAGACTGATCAATCGCTGGCTAACGAAAACATAAAACTAAAGGAAACAAATTTGTTGCAAAAATATAGCAATTGTTAAAAATAAATTGGTTGGCGGGCCATAATTTTCCAAATATTTAAATGCTGAAACACTGACTATTAAACTAGAATATCACAGAGTTATAGCAGACAAAAAAAAATCTAATCAAATCTGGGGACAGAATCTATTGCAAACGTCTGCAGATAAGAAGACAAAAGATTTCTTGTTCGTTGTGGGGGTGTCGATTTTCTTTAAATATTAATGCATATAAATATTTAAAGAAAATTATGAATGAAATCACATTTAACAAAACATTCCCTACAAGTAAAGCCACCAGAAAGAAAAGGGGAAAAACGCTCATCAACACAGATTGTGATTTGTGAAAATTTGTCTTCAATAAAAATGTGCTGTGAATTTCGAAAGCCAAAAGGCAACAGTCCCGTTTTCTCCCAATAACATGATGGAATTTATTTTTAAATTTAAAAATTAATTTTAACTTAACCACAATGAATGACGTTTGAACTTTCCCCAGAGATGAGAAAGGAATAAGTATTAAATTCCACTTTGGCAATGATGTCATTCACACTCAAATAGTGTGTAGTCTTGCAAGTAGTTCAATTGGAAAACACACACACACACACATTTTACACCAATCAAATTCGGCTGAACTTATTGAATGCTTGATGAATGTTGCAAGAAACCCTAAATGGAGCAGCAACTTTTTTCTTTAAAATTCAGGAAAACAATCTGCCAACTCATATTTTTTCAGAAGAGAACATTTTCTATTACAGATCCACAATTGAGTTTGCAAAATTGTTCTGTGTATCTGCGAGTTCAAACAATTTATTCACTGATTCAGCGAACTCCATTATTGAATATGAACAATAAAAAAGCAAACGATTTATTTTTTAAAAAGTGTTCGAAACAGTTAAAACATATTCAACGTCGAAGAAGCAAGAAAATTATGAAACCCTCCACTTAAGGAACAAAGGAGCGTGCGAGTGTAATCAAATCATGCCGAGTTATTTTTATTTCCTATTCAAGCTAAAAATAAACTTTAACAGTCCTCTGGGTAAACAAGTAACGATGCAGAATCATGTTGCATGTGAAAATGCTGGAATTTTGGGAAACACTTGACGAAGTGTACAGTTGCCTGCGAAAGCAAACATCGCAATCATTCAAGACTATAACAAATTTTTTGTTTGACGCAACGGACAAAGTGGCATCAAGTCGGAGATTTGTGTCTTTAACTTTCGGCAATAAATGACTTTTGGACATTGGGAGGCAGAGATGGTTGGCACTTTATCAGTTTGAGAGTACAACATAAAACTGTGCAATAAAAAATTTCTGTTCTTATTGTTCTTCTTGTGTAATACTTATTTTTTTTGCTTATTTGTAAAGCCGGTGGCCAGATACGAAAAAGGATAATCGGGTGCGTTATAGGGAGTTGGTCAAGTCGATTATATCTGGTGTCCAAAGAAATTTTTTTTCTTATTTGCCTCCGTATCTGTTTAGAGTAATTTTCATAGTATTTTTTCGTTTGTCTTCACGCTTTGAAGTCATATTTGATTGAGGTCTCAGTATGGATTGCTAAATCCATACTGACCGTAGTTTGTTCTGGGAATGTCGAGTTTGATTTCCATGAAATCTCAATTAGTAACAAAATTCCGTTTTTCGCTTGTACCGCAGAATATTTCAGGTTCGATAGTTTTTGCAAAAGTAATTTTTTTGTCACAAGGACGCGATATATTTAATCTCGTTTTCAAAACTATATCATTTTATTGAAGCTAATTGAGAATCGTTGGGGTTGCCCTTGCAACTACCCAGCCAGGAATGTAAAAGTTGATACTATTTTACCTTTTTAAGAACTATTTATAATTAAAAATTACCATTTGAGATGATCCCAGGGCTACTTAATTTTTCTTTTGTTTTAAGGAATTCGGCTTCATCCATATTTTATGACTTACGCCTCGCCTCGATGAGACAAAACGTCAGAGATTATATAAAATATGGAAATTAGTTTATAATATTGTTTTCTTTATTTTATTGTCAAGTTTATCCATATATTGTACTTTAATGCTAAAAAAATCCAATGTGGTTTTTCGCTAATCGTTAAATTTTTAGTACCATTTGCCAAATCTGATTTTGCATCCCTGTTCCACACAGCATGAGAGCTGCTTACAACGCATCTGCCCTGGCGTACCGATGGCCAAATAAATTTTTCTTTTGCTATTTCCCAATTTTATTTGCAATCGACCAGATACGAACCGACTCTCGACTTCTAATATTATTTGTTGTTCCCGAAATCATCTGAAATTCTGTCGTTTGAAATGTAAGTCAAGTATTTATCGCTTAATTGGAAAAGACTCTTTATATTTACATACCAAAAGCCAACAAAAAAAATTTAAAAACAAAAAGCTTCCTTAGCTGCTGGTCTATGTCATCAGTTCACTCCAACAAATGCACTCCAACACACGCACGAAACTAACAGCTTTTGGTGATAATTCCTTTTTTGTTGTACCAACTGACTTTAACATCATTAGGACAAAACTCGTAGACACTGAAAGAAAGCTGGAAGGGCTTCATTGTCTACGCAGACATTATTATTAGACATGACTTGCCCAGGAATATTTATGAACACCAGAACACATCCACACAAGACAATAAATTTTAGCTCTGCTGTTCGCCAACATGTACGCAGCAAACCAAATAAAAAGTTATTTGCATTCAAAGAACTTTTCATATGTATTTTTTGTTTTATACAAATTTATAACTCTGTTAAGTCGAATTGTGTGATAACTGCCATGCGTTGAAGACGAAGGGGCCTTCGGGACGGCCTTATTTAACTGTAACTAATGTTTCCTTATCAATTTATAGCTGTAACTACGACTGCAAAATGTTTTCAGCGATTAGGCCCATTTCAGCATAAGTGTTTACGTGACGGATTGAATTTAGAACGCTGTCAATCCACACCTGATCTAAGAGCAATTAATGCGTTCTGAAATCCTATTTGCAAACTTCAAACTTTGGTTTCAAGAGGATGGCGCTATAAGACGCACGGCTCAATACACATTGGATGTTGTACAGTACGTACGCCTTCGCGCGCAGCGTTACTGCTATGGCCAAAGCCAACATAAGCCATGCCATGGGCCAAACTCAGTGTATCTATTGCGCCAAAGTTGACGACTGCTTTGCAATTTAGCGAAGGGCATTTGTCCAACAGAACAACGAATTGAGAACGAAGTGCACACAAATGCTCTAGAATATATAGAAAACTTTAAAAAGAAAGTTCACGACTACTTTCTTATCGACGGCCCTGCACAGTTGCCCGCGGTGCTTAAGTGCAACAAAGCACAAACACTTTACAACTACACCAAAAATCCTCTTACACAGCTGTTACGCAGTGGTACTACGATATACTCGTATCGTTCGAATTCATGTTCAAAACTTGAAACAAAAGTGTGTCTTGCAAAGTTGCCGAGATTTATTTTTGTTGAGTTTAAACAAACAAAAGATGCTTTTAAGAGAAAAATTGTTTTAGCAAAATAACAGATACACTTTAGGGCCGACGCTTTTAATTAAAACATATTCCAGCACTGACATTTAACAAATATTCATACGATAAGTGCCATAAGAAAAAGTAATAAATGACTTTGTGCAAAGTTTCACATTTTTCTGAAAAATACGAGCACTTTTTAAAACATGTTAAATGCAGTGCTACAACAGTTGCTATAGTCCTTGTTAATAAAAGGTGTTTTTAAATTGTGTTTTAGAAAACACTTGTGTGCATGTAAATGAACCATTGAGCATTTTTATGAGGATATTAAGCACAATAAGTTTTGCCCATTAAACAACAATTACATTAAATAAATATGTATGGAAATTTAAGCAAATAAAACTTAACTCACAGTAGTTCGAATTTATGTACTTGCGCCATCACAACTATTTCATAATTCCTTGCGATATGCCGAAACAGCTGTTTTCTTATCTGCCTTCGCTTATCTGCCTTCGTGTGCACAAAACAGATCCAACAGCTGTTAAATGTGTGCGTTTAAGCTTTATGTTGTGCCTGGAAATGGTCAGAAATCTCACTTTAGCTCACAGCTTTACAAATCGGAAGGGGATTATAAGGAATAGATAATGAAAATATTTTTTCAGGCTTAACTATAATGACTATGAAGCATAAATCTCTGGCTTTTAACAATCAAGGTTATATTTTGGTAAAATTTGCTTAAACCTTTATTGAAAATTTGGTAACAAAAACTGCCAATGAACAATATTGGCTGTCCATTAGATCAAATTGTCATTGGACAATTGTTTTACAGGAGATAATGAATGTGTGATTGAAGTCTCGGCCGTTTTTCGTAACTAATTTAATACTCTAAGTAATTTAATTACGCAATTCACTTTAGGTGATGTCTTTTCGAACTTAAAAAATAGATTAATTTTTTTTAAACAATTCATTTTAGACTCCGGCATTCAAGAAACCGTTTTGCCATTACCCCTGAACCATACAGTCCTAACAATTGAAAGTTTTCTTCCGATTTGCCTTCCAATTCCGTTTCAATGTTTCAGCCTTGTAAAATCAATAAATTATTTGTTCCACTTTACGTGCACTTAACAGATAAAATTATGTTAAAAAAAAAAAGAATATGAAAATTGTAGAAAAAAACGAATAAGAATTTGCTGAACTTTTTATATAAATGCAAATTTGCCAACACATAAATGGGAAAAGAATTATCAAAATGTTTAACTTTAAAAATTCTCAGCAAAGATACAAACTTACGATGTCTAATAAAAATTCGATTACATTGGTTGCCACCAAGCAATTTGCATCAGAGTTGACCACTACTCACGCGACATGCCTCAAGCATGCACGGTCTTGCTCAACAGCGCCTGTGTTGCTTGAATTTGGGGAGACTTTGGTTGCCCTGCTTTTGAGTTAAGACTAATTTTTAAAACTTAGTTATACACGAACCATATTATGAGAAAAATTCTGCAATTTTGTGGCCGAATTTCAGTAAAAATATTGACTGATCCGATGGAAAATTTCCATACTGAGTATCTTCTTGATGTTTTTTGTATGGACAATAACCGGTGTTAGACAAAATGTCCCCCGAACTTGTGATATTTCCTAACTGAAGACACAAAACTGAAACAGTATTTTTTTTCTGCGTAACAAAGTTTAAAATCATCGATCGCCTTTAATTTATTAAAAACTTGGCACATTAAATGTAAACATTTGAACTCACATTTACATACCGATATTATTTTCCACTGCCTTAATATAATATTCAAACTCTCAAGTAGGAAAAAAAGGATAATTTAATCCAAAACCAACAGCGCCCAGTGTCTGCAGCGGTTGGCGTGATTGCAAATACCCTCAGTAACCCATCCCTGACATGCACACATGAATTTATTTAAACGCACAAATTTACATACGATTTCTTGTGAACATTTTTGCCATCTATTTGACTTGGTCATAATGGCAATAAGAATTTAATGCAAATTTAACTGCCAATTCATTCAGAAGAGTTTTCTTTTTGTTGTTGCTGTTGTGATTTTCCTTTTGCTGCAGTAAAATTTTTAAATTATTCAGCATTAACATATTTTTGAGAATTTGCTGTTTTAAAAAGTTTTTTTTTTTAAAAGTTATGCCAATCCTTTTGCCGTGCAGGACATTTTTCACTTGCTGGCATAGATTTAACTGTGCCCGAAATTTTAAATGATATGCATTTAACTTTTGCAATGAAAATATTTGTGATTTTTAATAGGAAAACTTTAAATAAACGCTTAAATTTTTGCAGCAGCTTTAATTTGATGGAGGCACTAGGCCAGCTGCAGGTTCCACCGCTAAAAGCCAGTTAAAGTTGTTGTGGCACTTTGATGATAGATAGCTGTTGCAGTTGTAGCATTTTTCGCTTAAATGCAGTTGCAGGGACTAAGGAAAACTTTGGAAATGTGCGAAGGGCTACAACGTTCAAGAGATTTGTAAATGATCAGTCTGAAGCAATTCTTCAGTTAGATATTTTCAAGACCATAATAAAATGAAATAAAGAAAGATTAACTTTTTACTTTGGTACATTTAACACAAGTGGTGGCCACAGGTATTTGTGTTTATTTACTACAGCTGAGTAATTTTACGACAGTCGTGCAAATCTTAGTACTTTAACCAGATCTATTACATTAACAAAGTTTGCAGGCATATTTTCCACCAAGTGTGAATCTTAAAACTTTCTTAACCATACAGGAGCTGCAGTTTCGTTCAAAGAAAACTACAATTGTCCAACGTGGTATATGAAATTCCTGTAAAAAAAAAAAAATAAGCATAGAAAACCCCCTCAAGTGCTTATCCAACAAATTACACATACAGACTGTGATGTGAGTTGTTGTCACAACAATGACCTGAATAAAATTAAAAGAGAATTTTGCCCTCAATCTCTTTGCAACTTAAGTTTCAAATAACACATTTTACGAGTATGTTGTCAAATTTCTTACTTTCAAATAAGTATTCAAGTGGCCTATAAATGTCTATCTGTTTAATTATAAACATTGATTTTGTTAGTCAAATTAAAATAAATGATCAAATTAAAGTTTACATCGCAACAACTTGATTCATACGCATTTATGTATATATTTTGTGTGCTCCTAAAAGTATGCTTTTGTTAACAGTCATTGTCTTGCAGTACATGTAGTTTGTTTTTAATGTGTGTGTGTGTGTGTGCGCGTGTGCGTGCGAGTGTTCATAGGTGTTTGCCTTCGTGTGCATGCGCCGACCCTTTATTTATTGCAAAGTTGTGGTTTACTGTTTGTTGTAAATTAACAATTTAATGTTAATTGTAGATAAATATTGGTAATTTAAATTTATTGTTACAATGACTACAACTGTGTGTGTGTTTGTGCCTTTATACGAATTTACTGTTTCGGTAAACATTTGCATGTGCGTTTGTATGTACATACATACATATGTATGTATGTATGCATGTAGGAGCTTTTAGTTTATGAAGTATGTAAATCATATGCCGATAAAAAATAAATTAGCTCATATGGGTTGACGAATTTATTGTCCGAAACTCTTACAAACAATTAGTTCTCTTGCAGCCCTGTGTCATGGCTTTAAGTCATCATAACCCAGAGTCATGAAATCAACCTTTCAAAATTTTCCACACAAAATTTAATGATTCTCGTATTTCATTAATTGGCAAACATTTCACAGTCAATATTTTTGGATTCAAAGTACACAACAGAAATTCGAACATTAAAATATTTACATAAGTATGTAAGTATGTATGTGTTAAAATGTGATACGACTAGATTTGTTTGTTTATAGTAAATTTGCTAAAACAATTTGCCAAATTTTAATTAAACTTTTCTAATTACTCGTAAATTAAATTGCTCTGCTATCGTTGTGCCGCCGATGCTGGTGTAAAATAAAAATGATTCAAAGGACTCCGAATGCAAAAATTTTGCTCGTCGACAGAAATTAAAACTAAGCAAAATAATTTGAACGTGCAAACAATTTAACTAGTACCTGACAATGAATTTAAGCAATTTGATTACATTTTAAAGGATTTTTTTTTTATTAAATAAAACTTAAATGCAATAAAAAAACCTCCTTCCTGTCATCACGGCGACTTTTTTACATTTTGTCCACGCAAAGTGTTGATTGCTGTTAATGCAATTGTCTGATATTTGAAGCAATTTTAAATGCATTTTGTATTAAGGTCACGTTTTCATCAGCATGGCACCATAAAATATCGCCCAAAGCAAAAATATTAAAGATGAAAAATCTTCTAGAAAAACGTCTAGATGAATTTTGGAGTTTTTCCAAATGACGTTCCTGATTTTTTCAAATTACTTCATAAAGTTTACAAGATCTGTTTACAAAAGTAAGCAAAATATGTATTTATTAATCAATTTCTGTTTGGTCACCTTCAAAGTCAAAAGTCACCTTCACAGTTCCCATATGCATTTTTTGGTATATCCATGAGCTGCCTCTGCAGCGAAACTTTTGAAATAAATTTAATTGAAAACTTTACGAAATGTCATTATTTAGGCACATTTACTTACATAAACAATTCGTTTCTAATTTTTTCTACCTTTGTTTTAAGCAATTATTCGTGCAGCCTTTCAGGACATAAGAAAAATTTATTTGCTTTTTATTATTCCATATTTTTTTAATATGTCATGTCTTTACTATTTAATTCACACTTATTACATGATTTTAAATGTTTTTGTACTCTTTTATAATTTAAATGTTAAATAAGATTTAAAGTTTAATATAATACGGCAAATGAACTAAAAATCAATATGAATTAATTTGATTTTTCAGGATTATTTTCATAACTTTAATTTTCTTTTGCCACCGTGTCTGGAAATATTTAATTGGTTTTTATTGTTTGTAGCAAAAAACAAAAATTATTTATTATTATTGTTATTACACACATAAATGTGTATGTATTTTATTATATCGATAATATATGTTCAAAGCTGTTTTAATAGGGTGGCTAAAAGTCAAAGGACAATCCGAAAGTGGTGGCTCAAAATAGATCAACAGCTTTAAACTCTAAACTATTTTGGCTACAAGAACTTGCAGTCTTAAAAATTATATAGATGACCAAATGTCCCATTAACTTTTTCCATGTTCTTATGTTGTAGACTTCCTTGAAATTATTGTAGTTTTTAAGTCGGGGAGTGTTTAATTAGAGCTCAAATAACACATGACTATGAAATACTAGCGGTTTTCACGCTTGGTAGTAAGTACCCTCATAGTTGTAGTAAAACTAATTTATGTGTATTTATAATGCTGTGGCAGAAAAATGTACAGAGCTTTTATTTACCACGCTGTGGTGTAGTAAATAACCACCTGTGGTAAATGTACCAGAATCGTTTTGCTGCCAGCACTATTTGCTTTTTATATAAATAAAGGCATAAAATATTGAAAATTTAATAAAAACCGAAAGAAACACACAAAGATATTTAGATTTGCAAACGTTAAATAAATATCATTCGATTTGATATGCAGAAGTCACTTGTGTGTGGTGGTTAAAATTGCAGTAAATATAACAGAGTTGCAAAAATGTGAAAACCGTTATTATAGAATAAAAATCCGAATAGACAATAAAGTTTTGCTGAAAGTTTAATTTAGATGAGCTTTAAAAATTGTAACAACCAATAATTGAATTGTTGGCAGTTTAGAAACATGACATGAATGTCGACGTGTGTTAGTAAAGGACTGGTGCAGTCAATGAACCACGAACTCACATATCCACATATCCTGGTTACTGATGAATTGCCCTGATAGAAGGAATACTGTTTAGCAAGATATTTGTTTAATGACTGCAGATCGTTACGCACAAAACCACGAGTGCATCATATTCCTAATTTAATGTTCTATATTTCTGATCTAAAATCAATTGCCATATTTCCATTAAATTGAACCACCTTAATATCAGTGTTTGTACATGTGTGTCAGCTTTTTTCATTGAATTTCTGTTCATTAAATTTCCATTAATTGTTGTTGGCGCTTTTTTTTTTAACTTGTTAACATTTATTTATTTGATAAAAAATTCATGAAATTATTTTCCAGTTACAACAAAATTAATATTGTCAACAATAATTATAAACATTTTAGTGCAATTATTGTTGCTATTTAAAAGGAATTGAATTTTAATCGCGCATTTCTGCCTGAATATTGACTTTAAAAAAGTGGGTCCTACGAAATTTTAATTTAAATTAAAAAGATTTTAAAATAAAAATGGAAATTAACAAACAAAAAAAAAAAAAGGTTTGCTGAGAAACCGCTTTTTTACGGTTATACCTTTGAATCCATTTTTATGTGAAAAATATTTGGCATTAAATTTTATGTAGCTTTTTCTTTTTTGATGGCTTGAAATGGCAGCCAATTAATTTTCGAGTGAAATTTTAGAGCTGAAAAACCAGGTCATTTGCTTCGAGGCCCAGCAAAACAATTGTCATAAAATATCAACAGCAGCTTCAATAAATTAATCACTAACACAATTTCATACCCCCGTGAAATGTATTAATTATTAAAGAAAATATTGTTTTCACTTTAATGTTTTAAAATTTTGCATGCACTTTTTCAATCTTATGAATGTCCTTGTACTCGTACTGCCTCCCATTGACTTCAAACTAGTGCCCTTTGAAGGAGAACGTTGAAATCCTTCAGCACCACATTTACACATTAAAAAGTTAATTACTTTTGAACGACGTGCCGTGGCGGAAACTTTTTTAGCTGCAAACTGCTCTCTAAAAGTTCTCCTCTTTTGGTTTCCAAAGAAGACACGTAATATTTTTATATCAGCCATTTAAAAGCATGGACCACAAAAATAATTTCAATAGTTTAAAAAAATTTGATTTAAGGTTAAAGTGAAAATAATATTGCAAATCCATTCGTATTCTAATTAAATCTCATTCAAGAATGAATTTTGTTTAGACTTCGAGAGCATGACTGGCAAAAACGGGGCAATTTGAAAGCGTGTTGCAGGAAAAACACTTCGCTGTTTAGGCAAACAAAAATAAAAAATACATTAATATTGTATATTTTGTATATCTAAAGGAAACCGGCTAAGAGTTACACTGCACAACAAAGTTATACGTTCACTCAATTGCAAATCATTCTCCAAATTGAGCAGTTAAAGGCAGCTGAAATATTAGAAGTAGTTATTGATACTGCAGCAGCGCCATCTCTTGATTTCTTCATATAATTTGAGGTGTGATGATGGTACGGGTATGAAATATTATGTTACATTAGATATTTTATTTTCTACTTGTTGAAACGAATATTACAATAAATAGAACAACAAAGAATATAAAGGATTTTTAAATAAGAGCTGGTAGATGTTGATATAAAACAAAATTTGTTTATTTCTATTTCAAAATTAAAGCCATTCAACCGCATCTGTGCGCCAGAGTCTTTGCAAATTGGACCACTCCGATCAGTGCCACTTCTTGCGGCTTCTTACGGCGTGTAGATCCGATCTGAAAGGTGAATTCTTGAATTCTTGATTCAGCTGAATTTCAACAATCGCCTCGTTTGTGCTGATTTTATGGGCATCGGCTTACTGCGGCTAATTGTCGTAGACCCGGACTGCAGGAAACTGTTCCCTGTTTTTCTATAAAGAATACAAAACTGCAAAGCTTTTCGTTTGGCTGCAGAAGCACCCAGAGTCGTTGTTAGGAAATGAACCTACGACTGTGGATTGTTGATCAAGTCTACCAACTCACGCAACAATGCTTTGATAAAATCACATGATTTCCATGGCAGGGCAGTCAGGCAGATAGTGAATATGCGATCATCCCGCTTTAACCACAAAAAAAAAATTAGTTATCACTATTCTGTAGAGTTGCCAATCTTTTTGGCAGGTGATGATGTAAATCAACTTCACAACGTGTAGAGTGGCCGGTGTTGTTGATGAGCTCACCAATGTCGTTTTCAAAGAGCTTCGCCGGCGCAAAATTCGTACTAAATAGCAACCGTTTTTGGATCCGTTGGCAATTGGTGAGCCACGTTTGGGTGGGCATCGTGCCCCATACGCCATTTTTGCTGGTTTCTTCTTACCTGTTTAACAGCCAGACTTTAGGGTTAGTCTTAATAAAAAATAAACCAAAAACTTTTGTCGACTTGTGTAGTGAATTAACAAATACTCTATTTTATTTTATCCGACTCTTACTTGTCACTAATTTCTCATATTGAAAGAATTTGAGAGTTTTCAGCATTTCTTTTGTCAACACTGCATTTTAATGGAAATCTTTTTAGATTTTATTTTTCAATTTACTCGCGTATTTAAACAACCGATTGAAACAGCAACATTTCAGAGTTGCAGAATTTCTGCAATCTTTAATAAAAGTACAAACAAACAAAAATAACATTTGACAAAATGCCATGAGAGAATAGTCTTATCTCGAGACTTAATTTTGTAGTAAATTAAATTTTATTTAATTTTAGTGTCATCAAACTTCTTATAATAGTTTAGTTTTATTTATAATCTTTGTCTCTTCTGAGATTGGACTCAAACATTCAAACGCCAAGAAACTGTTTATTCTATTTTAGCAAATTTTCACATTTCGTTGAGTTTTTTCAAACTTTTTCAGGAATCTTTTTTTTTTTGTTTAAAAATCTGGCAGCTTAAAATTAGATTTTATTTTTTAAATTTAATTTTCTGAACAAAAACCAAAACTTTTCAAATTTATTTTAACTGCCAAGGAAAAGTCTCTGAATACATACATACGTATGTATGTATGTATGTATGTATGTATGTATGTATGTATATAGAACAGGAAAGATTGAGTGCTGAACAAAGAAAAAAAGAAATCGGCCAATAAAAAATTCAAATTAATCAAAAGCAACCAGCAACCAGCAACAACGAAAGAGTGTACGAATATGTTGACAAAACTTTTCTTTGTTTGTTTTTTTCCCCCCTTCAACTTTCAAATATTCATTTAAATTTCTCATTTTGTATTCTAAAAGCAATTAGTGAACTTTTAAATGGCTGCATCAACAAAAAACGGACTCCCCCGAAAACGACCACGTACAGTTTTTACAGGTGTTCTAAAGGTGTTCTAACCACCAGAGACGCATCAAACCGAACGAGATTCGTAGACGAGCAGCTTGTTTGGAGAGATGGTGTCAGGGGCACATTTGAGTACCAGTTAAAGACCAGCAATGTTTTTCTCTCTCCTTCTGGGCCATATAAGTCGGAACCCGCTTTAAGCCGGCCTGTGGTCGCTTCAAAGCGAATTCTTTCAATCCGCCAAAAATAGTGGAATTAATTTGTAAAATTAAGTTTTGAATTATTTTTCGCTTTAAATAATTTCGGGATTCCGCAAAGGTGTCAATCAAAAATACTTCGCTCAATGCTGCCTGGTGCGATAAGAAGGTTGACATTTTAAGATACTCTTGTTATTTCTTTTACCACAATTACTATATACTTCAATACATACATACACACATACATACACACATACATACATACATACATACAATATGTATGTACATATTTTGCTTGTTATTTTATTTTCGTAAAATAGATTGCAAATAAACCGAAAAAAGTTTTAATTTCGAATGAAATTTTTGGCATTTGAAAATTTGTCCGAAAAATGTGTGCAGAAAAAATTCACATTCGGAGTGAAGAAGGTCGTTGCTGGCTTTGCCAAAACAACACTCACGCACATGCCTCTAACCGAATACTTGGCACTGAAAATTCCCAAAAAGAAACACAAGAACACCCAACATTTTCATATGATTTTAATTAACGAAGGAAAAAATTTAAATAAATGAAATGTTTGTGTGTGCGGACTTAAGCTTTTGACATGCCAACAACCATTAAAGCTTAGCTGATATGTAAATGGCACCATTCAATTGCATCAGGAGAGCAAAAGGTGTTCGTAATGACTTTTGAATGCAAAACCAAAAAGAGTTGACACTGGCGTGTGTGTTTAATGTGTTCCAACCACTTTTGTAGTCTGGTGAAAGGAAATGAAAAATGTGTTGATGCGTTTTTTTCCCCTTTTTCCCTTTGGCATTTTCAACAATGTCCATATGTTGGAGAGAACATAAAGAATAGCGAGAAAGACATTTATCTTACAATCTGTGGTGTGGCCATTTGTTCCTGTGCAAGAAATAGCTTGTTTCAAAAACAAAAATTGTGAAATCGTAATAAAAATTGGGTGAAATAAAAAAAACAAAACGCTTAAAATTGCCAACGGCTCATGGCGTCAACGGAACGATATAGCAAAGTGTCGCTGGCGATTTTTTATTTAATTTTCATATATTGACAGTAGTTTTGCGTTGCTCTTGAATATAAACAAAGTGAGAGCTACTGCGGCCATTATTTTGATATTTTGCTGGTTTAAGGAAAGCGAAAATTCTATCCCTTTCATCTGATGTTGTGGAAAATCTATCATTTTCATAAGACGAGTTTATCGCTGGCACATGCTGTTGGAGCGATTATCTTCCGATGCGATGAACCGGCACTATCAATAAATTTATGATATATCGGTTAATCGGGAATGCCTGCATTATTTGGGACTACAATTGTGGGTTTTTTATTGCAGATTGAACAATCAATTGCATACGGTGAGTCCGGAGCGTGTAATCACTTGTATTAAGTTCGGTTTAAAATGAAACCGTTAAAGATGTAAGAAATTCATACAGCGAAAAATACTTAAAAGGACTGAAAAAAAGTTAAAATTATGTACATTCTGTGACTATTGTGTTATTAGACGATACTGATGAAATTCGAAGACTTAATGGATACCATGTGTTGGATCTACTTTTCAAAAGTTAATTTTTTCTCTAAATGTGTTTATAATTTTTGTCTTTGTTTTGATCAATCTTTTTATAATTATTTTTTGTTATTGTTTGAGGGTAAATATTTAAACTTAATAATTACTAAACCTTAAGTTATTTTGTTGTAGACTAAATCTTGATATATTTTTTTTGTGTTAAATTTGGTTCTATATATTTGTATATGTATGTGTCAATCTAAAGGTAAAAATAAGTGTAATATGAAAAGATATATTGAAAAAAAGGTAAATTAAAAAAGAAGAAATAAAATTCAAATTAATAACGAATGCACAAAGTTGTAGCTCTATAATTCTGGCGCCCAGTACCGACCATTACGAGTAATCGACGTTTTCCGGCTGCTTTCAGGGCATAGTTTCATATGGATTCCTTTGAAAGTGAATTCTTGAACTTAATATTTCCGTGGTTTCCTACAAAGTTTGACAAAATGCGGACATTCATAAAGTTTTCTCTTATATTTAAACATTAAATTAAAGTTTCTTGTCATTCTTTTATCCAGGACTGACCAACATTTCCAGCGTAAATGTTAAAAACAAAACAAACAAAAAAAAAAAAAACAAAAATCCTTCTCAACTATTCCGTAAACTTCAGTGTACACAACAATAATTGTTCTTTATTTATGCACATACTTGAGCATTTATTTATCATGTTTTCCAACAATATTTCATTACTTTCCCTCTGTCTTTCGCAGTTTAGTCTGTTTATTAAAACCATAAAAAACACTTTCTGCTCTGTGCTTGACATGAACCGATAGTAGCAGGAACTCTTGCATCCCCCGGGAAGTGCAGGGCAAAAGAAATGAAAAACATACAGCAGTTGCACAAAGAGGAACACGGATTGGTGGAAAGAGGAAAAGCAGGAAGATAAAAGGGAAAACAAGTCAAAGTGGGCTGGGAAAAGTGAATAACTTGAAGTGAAAAACAAACTTTTATTTCCTGTGCACAACCAGAAACATTCTTTCGTTTTCAGTTACAAAATATATCTTTCACCTCTTTGCACCAAAAAAAAAAAAAAAAAAAAAAAAAAAGCAGGGGGAAAAAATTACGAACATTTCTTTTTTCTATAAAGAATCTTGATGAAAAACTTTGATTTTATTTTCATAATCGAACCTTCGGCAACCGCCTTGTCTGTCCTCCAGAGCTTTGAAACTTTCAATAAGTTTTTGTTCAAAATAACTTTCCTCCTATTTAAACATACAGATTTTTCTTTTCATTTCCATAACACATGATTTAAAAAAGAAATCTGTTGACAACAAAAAGAAGAAGAAAACACCAGAAAACAAATATCGAAGTGTGCGGCGGAGCAAACAAAAACTCAAACCTCATCAAAGGGACGCAGTCTTTAGTTTATTTTGTAGAGTTTATAAAAGTTTTGAAAATAAATGCAGCTCGACAAGATTTTTGAGACCTTTTATGGCCGGAGGATCTGTTGTTGCCACTCAAGGGATATTGATTGAAAGTTTCTGTTGGGTGTGCAAAAAAAAAAAGAATGATACCCGTTCTTTAATTCAAATTTTAAAATTAAACATACAGAATCATGCCATCGTTCTACTTATGAGTCCATATTTTTCTATAAAATTTATGCAGCCAACTTCGACACGTGTGGAACTTTTCAATTTAATTGTTCGTTTTCTGTATTATTATTCTGTTACACTGATACGAATAGTGGAAAATCAATCTTATGAATTTTATTAAGTCGATCACACAACAATTTTACGATAGAATAAATAAACTACAATATGTTTGTTCGGCCCAAATCGGAATACATTTTCCGTTTTTGTCCATAATTATCAGTTTGAGTTTCAGTCTCTTGGATTTGAATGGACGTGACTGATATGACACCCCCACCAAAGCGGCAGCATTCCTTCTTGATTTAAGTGTCTTGTGTTATCCTGTTTTTCTCTTCTGAATTAAAGACTGTCAGCTGAAAAAGGAGACAGGGTTGTATTTCTTATATACGGTTTTTGTTTACTTCAATATCTTTTTATGATCAAAACACTGGTTATATTTTTAAATGCTTTCATTTTTAATCCGGGAAATTGTTTTCTTAAATATAAAAAAAATATGTTTTGTATAAAATATATTGTTTCTACTTTTTTATGCCAGAATTCAAGGTTATACAATATATACACTTGCCTATTACGATGTCCAAGTAAAAGACTTTCCTTAAGCGGATGCAATTAAATTCCTTTGAGAATATTGCAGTGGGATGGATATATCCGTCAAGTTTCAAGAGCAAAGTTTCTATCATATTATAAAGAATAAAGATCAAAACGGCACAACTTGACGGCAAGTGAAATCAATGTTTAATTTCATATTAGTCAATGATGATATCAATATTAGTCACAGGTAGATATATGTATATTTTTGTTATCAGGGTAGACACAAAATACATAAATTCTGACAGTTAAATATAAAAATTGATTTATTTATAAAAAATCGTTTTATAGACAAACATTGTCTAACATGAATCGCTGTGTCTCTCTCTCTATTAAAGCAGATTTTAATTTTTAACACGGTCTTCTCATATTATATGAGCTTTTTCTTTCCTTTTGTAAACATCTCTTGAAAAACTTTTCTATTATCATTTTAAAAAATAGTTCTCATGCAATTTTAAGCATTAAACTTTAAATACCTGCTGGCTGCCCCAATATTTTCCTTCTTTTTGTTTCTTTCTTTTTTCATTTCTCTTTTTTAATTTTAATGAAACTCAATTATAATAACTATTGTCGAAAAATGCTTCCATACACACATACGCTTCTTATTCCAGAAGCCGGCCTCTCTCACATTTAAATAAATAAAACCACAGCGGCAGGTTAAGTATTATTTAACATATGAAAATAATGAATTAATTAAAGTGAAAGCGAGTGGTAAAATACGCCTTCTTGTCTCATCGCCATCCAATAACAAGGCAGCTTTTCAGGCCACCCATTTTGAGACCATTTAAGCCCCCTTAATCCTTTTTATTTATATATGTATGTATGTAAATGTAAACATAAGTATGTGTTGGCCGAATATTTGCATACAATGTGTGTCCGACATCAATAAATCTTTATTAATTTTCAATTTTTATCATTAATAATATTGACGTATTGACGGGTTCTTCTGAATGGCACAACTTAATAAATATTGTTGTTATTATTGTTTAATGGAGACCACACGAAATCCAATAAGTCACAAGTAATTACAAAAAAAAAAGCGAAAATCTTTTATTATTTCACTTGTGTTTGCGGGTATTTAAATAGCAGCCTTTTTTATGAAATGAACAACAAATCAAACAATTGAATGAACAACGCAAGTGATCAAATAAGTGAATGTGAAAAAAGAAACACAAACCTTTACGTATGTATGAGTGTTACGCACCTGCACACATACATACATATCTACTATTTATAATGAATAGGCGCTTTAAGGGAAACAAGGTAAATTATAACGGTGTGTGGTGATGGCTTTTCAATGCCAAATCGTTGGATGCATCATTGCAAGAACTGTTTGATATAAAAAATAAAACCGAAACATGACAGCAGCAGCTACGAAATGTCGGTGCTAGATAGACAGCTGGAAAATACACAATCAATAGCTACATGTTTTTTTTCACGATGAACATAATACTATTTATGGAGATGGCTGATGTACGTATACAGGAACATACATACATACATACATACATACATACATGCATGCATGACTGTTCAAGCACAAAATTTTCTCATACGTGTCGTATGTGGAATATTGCCAAAGTTTTCAATTAATCATGCGTTAAGTGGCTGTTTGGAAGGTTTTTTTTTTGCATTATTTCCAGAAGGTGTGGAAGTTGTATTCAACACTACTTTGGCCAAAGAGTGCCAAAAAGGAGTCCCACCTAAATCGCATGCATGCAAGGATGCACGAAACCCGTTTGCTCCTCAAAGCAGTTTGTCGATCTTAAAGTCGGAAACATTTGCTGCATCTTTCTTAATTTCCGAAATATGAAGCAGGCATATTAAAGGAGAATAATATCCCCCTATTAAATGTTAATGGGTTAATCAGTGTGACAGCTGGTGACTGCTGGTGACAGTGACAGTGTGCTTTGACATGAATATAGAGAAGTTTGAAAAAAAAATTTGCAAGAACGAACATTCATTTCTGCCAGCAATCTGAGGTGATAACACCTTAAACACCAGTGAGCTTGAATTATTTGTTATAATCAAATATCCCGAGCCGTTTTGAGAAACTTTATTAATTATATTCTTCTGTTATAAATTTTATTTTACGTTTTAGATGTTCATCGGAAAAAGAAGCCGCAAGTGAAGTCCTTTTTAAGAAGATTTTGTGTTCAAAATAATATCTGTTTTAAACTCATTTCAAATTGTAGGTGATTATGATGTGGGTGATCAAATTTCATTAGGAATTCAAGACTTCAATTTCCTTTAAATATATTGGCACAAAAAGCAAACAAAATTTTTATAATTCAGCGTCATAAACTGGAATAAATTCTACTGAAACTTCATTCCTATTTCAATGTACCTGGAATAATAAAACGTTATACCCTCGTGGTTATTAAAGTTCTCGAAATTTGCGACAGTTCGTTAAAGATTAAAGAAAGAACACTGCCTTTAATGTATTACCAACTTTCAAATATTTTGAGCGCCGTAAAAAACATGAATAAATTGTAAATGAACGTAAAAAGGAATAAAAATAAAATATGTGTTGAAATTTATGGTTTAAATAATTTATAAATAAATGGACGCTCACGCAACATTTTTTGTAGTTTTAATGCTTTAAAAGTTATAAAACCACACATTAAAGGTATTCATGTGGAACGAAGATTTTACCATCATCAAGTTCAAGGCCAAAAAAAAAATATTGGGGTCCTGCAACGATATAAATAGTCCATCTGCAAGACGGGCTATTTAAACAGAGTGAAATCTTACGGAAAATGTGAAAGCTTTTGCCTTGAGCTTAAGTTGTGAAAATCTATGTAACCTCGCAGTGTTATAAGTGCATTTCTTGAAATTTCGTTCGCTCATATACAGTTTGCCAACAATTAGTTCGCACAATGAAAATACAAAAATTCTTGACCAGTTTAATGGAACATCTTATTCTTAAATATAGACGTATATTTAAAATTTATACTTAGCGAGAAAAAAACAGAAATTCAACAATCAGAAATTAATTTTGCAATGTCCTTAAAATTTGCTAACAACAATTTGCAACAATTTAATGTCTTAGTTTTAGAAATATTTAATATTTAGTAACTGCAACTAAACTTTTCTTTATTTTTTTTCGGCATTTACTTACTTGTACTTTCATCCATTAGTCCAGCAACTCCATATTTAAAAATTTAGTTGGTTTATTTATTTACAACTGGCAATTAAAAACTTAAACAAAGAAATAAAATATACTATAGTTTTTATGACTCCTAAGACAGGCTATAAATTTTAAAAGCTGCAATTTTTTGTTGTAATTATAACATTATTTATGAGCAGCCTTAAATCCTTTTTCACAATAACGTTCCTCTATATACGGCCGCTCCCTGCCACTCATAATTTGTCATCGTTGGCGCTGTTATCTGGGAGATGGCTTAAGGGAAAAATAACAACAACAAAAGGGAACGAACGAAAAGTTACGAACAGACAAACCAAAGAGCCTTGAAACAAGTCAACAGACAAAATTAACAAACAAAAGCATTTAAATTTTGCTGGCTCCTCAATATTAAGCTGGTAGACGTTAATCCTCTTGGCGTCCTGTTGAACGAACGAAACAAATAAACGTATTTAAAGATGTTGTAGAGCAACTCTGCTGCATTGTTGTTGTACTGGCGGCGAACCAGATGTATTTTAAATGAAATTTGGATTCTGTATTTTTGGGAATCTCAATGAAAATAATATTTCTTTAATACATTATTTTTGATTATTTAGTTGAATAATTATCTGGGTTGACTTAAATGTGTAAAATAGGGTTTTGTGATATTAAAGACATCATTGCAAAGAATAATATTTAGCACCACAAGTACCGTCTGGCACAAAGTGAATTTCAATGCAAAAGGTTAAAGTTCATAGAGGCCAGTCAAGCAAATGAAAATGTTTTTTTTTTTTATATGTTTAAACTTGTATTTGCATTTCATGGAGTTGCTCGAACACAAGTTGAAAAATTTCGTTATTTTATTGGAATTTATTTTATTGAATATTTAAGACGAAAAGATGAAACTAAGAAGGCACTTGATTAGTTCCTTTAAGTTTTTCCAAACATGCAACAAAAACAATTCCAGTTAAAGTAAATTTTTTTGTGACTCAAATGTTGGCCGATTGAAACGAAGTACTAAATTTAATATGGTCACCGTGATCATACTTATTGTGGCACGTGTTACTTAGAAACTTTAAATCTTCTGCTCTCGTTCATACAAATTTTATTCCAGATGGAGATAAATTCGCATGACCGTCTTGCAACATAATGCCGCTGGAGCTTGACAATGGTTGGCTCTTCAAAAGCAAAAAGGACCCCAATATCCTGCAGAAGTAACTCCTTTTTCTTTTTGTTAAAAACTTTCTCATTTATCACGTTTCACAAAGCCACAGCAACGACCCTCGAAGCTTTATTTGTTTGTGTTAATAAATATTGTATTTTCTTTTGAGTTTAAGGCCAATGAATTATTATTTATAGCGTCTAGTCAAAAAACTGTTGAATACTTATTATATATATTTGAATACATCAAATAACTTAATGATGTCGGGCTAAGCTTTTCTTAAATGACACTTAATATTTTATTTGAAAATCGAAAAGGATTCGGTGATTGTGTCTATTAAATTACTGAAAAAAAAAATTACTTCGAAATATTTCAAATTACATCATTTATTTTGTACGTGACAATTCGGAAATTTACGGCCAACATTTACAAAATGCTCTAATAATGATTAGAAAATGTTAGAAAGTTTGTGCCGGCCGAACGGTGCTTGTTAAGGACTCAAGTTATTGTCAAAGAAACTAAATGTTCAGATTAATATTTCAAAGCAATTTAAAGCAAAATAAAATACAAGGTTCGACAAAATAGAATTCGCTGACAAATTTCGGTGGGGAAAATTGTTGTTAAAAATAATCTAATTGAATTAATACTATTTTTGCTTGCAGAAATTTCGTGATTTGAAACCACTTGGTTTTCACAACATGCCTGTATTATTTAAACCAACAGAAATTAATTCTAAGATCAAATTAAATTCATTATCTATCAGCTCGGAAATTTATAATTAAAAAAAAAACATTAAAGGAAATACAGGATTGGATAAAATAATGTGCGCGGGCAAACCGCTAAAAAAAATATAGTGCAAACTAAAACTTTGCTCGCAGAAAAGCTCGTAGCTCCAGTTTTACCATAATGTATGTTTTCCGCTGTTTTGCACACTACGCAATAGATTCTCGTTTAAGATACCAAACAAGTTTTGCAACAATTTACAGTTAGAAGTTGGCAAGCGCACTTTTGGGCGCACATGGTCTTACGTGTATCAAATCGCCAATAGCCATGAATCGGTCTGCAATCTATTATTTCATGCAGTTTTTTTTTCCACATTCAGTCCCTATTTATTAATTTATAGGTATAGATGGATGGCAAATGACTGGGAGGGAACCAACGAAAAAGACTGTAACAGAATTAAAACGAAATTTGGTTTTCGAGGGTCTTGAGATATCTTATTTTTTCGGAATTAAACTATAAAATACAGAACCAAATGATTTGAGCTCTTTTTCTCTATTTATTTAAGGAAATATTGCAGACATAAAAAGTATAAAATTATAGTTCTGGTGATCTTAGCGTTTTTGGCTCCCACCTGAGACAGTTCCGTGTCTCTCCTAATTAGCGGTACAAATGTTAAGGGTAGTTGCGGAATATGGTTGCACTAATCCTGCCGTTTGTTCGCTTAAGGAAAATATGTCAAGCAAAAACTTGCACAACTATTAAATATTTGATTTTTTTTTATATCTACAACCGGCGCTTCAATAGTTTATGAGGACCGTTGAAATTAGATTCTAGGCTCCAGTTTAGTACGCAGGTCTACGGTGTTTGCAAATAGCAACCATTTCCTTTATTAAATTAATTGATGGAAATAACATTTTTGTCAACCATGACTTCCACTTCGCCTGCAGATTTTGTAAAATAACCTTTAAACTTCTTGAACATCTGATTAGCCAGTGTTTTTTACTACCCGGTGTTAAAGTTTGGAAAAATGTTCTGATGTACAAAACAAAAGCAGTCAGAATGTGTGACTTTCAGGCGCTAAAAATAAATATGTACCTACTTATGTACGAATGTATGTATATATTTATGTATTTATGTACGTATCGCATGTGGTATTGGTGCTTTGAGTCCTTGAATTTATTCCTTCACCTTCCCTCCCTTGTTAACATGATGACAAAAAGCAAAATGATTCAATACCGTAAATACTTTTATACAATTTAACGACATTTTACAAAATTTAACGCTCCCCAATTTTATGCAACAAAAACATTTTAGGTTCAACCAATATAATTTGAAGCCAAATTCTTTTATGCCAAATATCAAACGGAAAATAAGACCCAGCAAATACGTTCACCTTCAGCTTCAGCTTCAGCTTACAAAATGTCAGCATGAATACTCCTTTATGGAGATTTGGTTGTTACGTGTACGATATTAAAGGAAGCGGTCACTGTGTCAACCATTCGAGCAACAATTCAACAGCAACAACTATATAGTACAACAAGCACCCAGCTAAAAGTTGACATTTATTCCTGCTGTGCGATATATTGTGGCAATCCGTCACTGAGTTTGTCAGCAACGCGTGGAACACGACCCTCAAGCCAACCACTGCATCTTCGTTCTCTCACTCCAGGCACACAATTGTCGAAGGGAAGAGGAAAACTTGTGTTTATGTTTAAAAGTACAGAGGAAGAAATAAATTACAGATTGAAGGGGGGGACAAAGTTTATCATCTTATTTACAGTTGTTAAGTAAAGCTTATCGACGCCTCCAAGGTAGCGTAACGCTAATTGTCGCGCATAATAAATCTGGCAAATAAACTTTCCTGACGCCATAAAGGAACACGGGAACATTTAAGAAACCTTAATTTTAAATTTATCATATCATTATTAGGTGTTTGTTTAAAACTTTAGTTTTAGTTGTAAATGTGTCTTGTAACCAGCGACAGTGACGGCAAATAATGACATTTAGTCCTGTTGTGCAGACAGCGTATCAAATAACTAACAAACATCGCAAACTTTTGAACGCAGAATACCAATTAGTTGGGATATTGTAAAGATTTCAATACATCCTGCAATCGTTGGAAGCCATTTTTAATCCAGAGGAAGCAAATGCCAAACACGCACAACGAAAACAGCCGTTATTACAATGAAAAGTCCAGCCCTAAAGGAGAGCCGATGCTATACTATAGATTGTTTGACATTTCCTTGCCCCAGTGACCATCCAAAAGAAAACTTTTACTGAATTAGCAAAAATATATCTTGGAAATAGAAGATACATTTTTAGACAAACACTTGTATGATTTTGTATTTTTAGAAGAATTTGTTTTTTTGTGTAAATTGGACTTTTTCCCCAAATTGAAGATTTGTTTATTTTATGAAAATTTTGTTGAATCAGCAAAAATATTTTTGCCAATAAAAATGATAATTTTCTAAAAAAAAATATTATCTAAATAAAAAAAATTTTTCCAATTGAAGATTTGGTTTTTTTTTTTAACATGAAAGAGAAAGAAAACTTTTGTTGAATCAGCAAAAACATTTTTTCGGAATATAAAATTATTTTCTAAAAAAAAATTATGATATTTAAAATAATTTTTTTTCTGTGGAAAATAGGGTTTTCCCTATTAAAGCTTCCTTTTTTGTTGAAACAACAAAAATGTATTTTTTTTAATTTTTTCAGCCGGCAGGCCAGGTCCTTAAAGCATTCTCTTTATGCTTGACACCGATTTCAATAGCTTTTCGGAAAATAAAATTATTTTTTAAAAAAAATTTTCGGATAGTAGATATTTTTAAAGCTATTTTTTTGTGTAAAATAGGGGTTTGCCTATTAAAGTGTGTTTTTTTTTTGGTTTATTAATTTAAAAAAAAAAAAATGTTCAGTGTAATCTTTTGGCCGGCCGGTCCTTAAAACATTCCCTTCATGCTTGACACCGATTTCAATAGCGTCTCGATGGCTTGCAATAAAACAAATTTAAAATTAAATACTTTATGTTTAATGTTTATTTAGTTTTTCATTATTTTCAGTGTATTCTTATTATTTCTGTAGTATTCTTTTTGTTTCTTTTCTGAATAATTTAATTACTTGTTCAAACTAAATGTTTTAGCTTTATAAGACCAGTAACTTGTTTCTTGATTTAACTTAAATTATTTTTTTTTTCTTTTTTTAACATACAAAATATAAAACCAAATACTTTTATTCCAAAAAGAAATGATTGTAAAAAGTCTCAAATTACACTGGAATCTGTTTTTGTTTTGCTAAACGAAACAAGTTTAAAAAATATTGTTATTATAATTTCTTTTTTTCTGGGTTTTTTGACATTTATAAATTTATTCCAAACACAAATAATTATGAAATAATTTCGTATGTACATAATTAAATTTAATGTTCAGTTTGAATGGAATTTGTTTATGTTGGAATGAGTGTTTGAACGAGTTAATGCCACAAAGATGAGATAAAGTACTTGGAGAGAATCTCTTTACGACTAAATTGAAACAATAAAAACGGAAAATATACATAAACATGGAACTAGAGTTCGTCATGAATTTAATTTTAACTTAAAGGAAATCATTATTAACAATTCACAGCTTAAGTTAATGGATTGTTGATGTAGATTTATTATTATATAAATTTCTTTTGTTCTTTTCTCTTTCAATTTTGATACTTAACAATTAATTCACACTTAATATTAATCAATAAAAAGAAAGATCACATAAATTATAGAAGAAAAAATTAAATTCATTTGGAGATTTCTAAAATACTTAATAAGAAAAAATTGTTCTTAAATAATTGTTTTTCTTAGCATTTCTAAAGGAGAGTTAATGCGCGAGATAATTTTTTTAGCGAAACATTTTGCAGAAAATACACAGAGTGGAGAAGCGTGATGTGTGAATGCCATAAAATCAGCTGATTTAGTACAACAGAGACAACAAAAATGAGAGCAATAATATACAATAAACAAAATTATTGATTATATAACATGGTTTCTAATCACTTATTACATGTAAGTAACAGAATTTATAAATTAACTAAAACAATACGAATAGTACAGAGGCAATAGGTCTTTTCGGGAAATAATTTAAAACAACTAAACAAATTCAAGTACTTAAAAACTTGAAAAAGTTTTATTTTTCTTGCAGAATTTCGTTAAGCCGTGCAGCATCTCGAGCAGACCAAGCGTGGCCAAAGAAGGGAACGATCACTCAGTATCAGTAAAGGAAGTTTGGAGAAATTAAAAACAGCATTTAAGAACAAACAAAAATCAACCCAAAGTTGCCAGAAGTCTTGGTCGTGCACCGTAAATCGAATCAACAAAAGGGTAGCCCAGATCAGCTGGCCGCTTCAAATCGCATGTGTGTGACAAAATACTAGTAGTGAAAATCTGATGCGCGGCTTTCCGTCACCCACTTGATCTGTATATGACCAAAAGCTGCAGCGTATTTCTGCGGGCCGGGAGGAAAATTATGTCCGTAACAAAATAAATCTTAATTTCCATATTTAAGCAATAAAATTAACTTTAGTTTATTACGTTCTGTGTGTTAATGAATTCAAATAATTAATATAAACGAGTAGAATGTGTGAAATGTTTCCGTTTCCTGTTCGGTTCGTCTTGTTCAATTTACTATTTTACGTTTTGCGTTTATCTCTTCCTTTCGATTTAGTAATTTTGCTTTAAATAATACAAGTCTTTTTTTTTTATGAGTTTTTTAAACTTAAATCTTGCCACCACCGCCACCGCCACCTCCATCATTATCAGTCGATGCTGGCTGGTGGCATGTTGAGTCCTTTTTATGTCTTTCACGCTTTCGTTGTGGTGAAGAGCCATCGTTGGGTTTCCAGCGCCGAATTGCAACGTTGTGCCGTTACGCCATTCTCTATGTTATCCCGTGCATCGAGACAAACATTCAGTTTGTGATGACGTATGAAGCCACCTTCGCGCAAAACCCACTTTTGATTTTCCGAATCATCACAGAGTTTCATTACAACCTGCGAACCACGTGAAAACTGCACCAGCGTTAAGCAGAGATCATCGTGTTTGATTTGCTGTCGCTTGGTGTAGGCCCACTCTTGATTGCCGCCCGTGTTGTGGCATTGGAAAAGACCTGCCGGTGAAATCAGGCAAAAGAAAGCGAAAGAAACAAAATTAAAAAAGTCATGAATAAAATACAGTTTTACAGTACATTTTGCACATTTATTTCAAAAAAGAATGCGAAAAATTAATTTAATAGAGATTTATAGGACTTTTGTTAAACAAAAACAAGGACAGACATTAAACATAAATTGATTTTTGTTTTTTTTTTTTGCATTATGACTCTCTGGCGGTAGATGTGTTCGATTTGTATTTTTGAGGCTGAATTGTTCACTCCAGTGACACAATTAATGCGTAAATGTGTGTTTGTTGTTAGTTTTGTCCCCAAAAGCGAACACTTTAAGAACAAGACAATTTTAAGTCCAGTTATCGAGTTACCGATTAAGCTTAAAAATTAAATTCTTTTGTCCAACACGACCGGATGAACCATTTAAATTTGCACGTTTGCTTTAACACCCCCCCCGCCAAATATCACTCAATTGTGTGTGTCACAAATCTGGTTTTGCTCTACGTTCTACACACACACGCACACACACATCGTTTGTATGTACGATACAATCGATGCTTTGCGTACAAATACAACGCTGCAGTGCAAATTGCCCAGAACTAATGAATGCCCAAATGACTGTATGTTAATCAATTTGTGTAAATTGATTTGTATCCTGCATTCAGGTGGCTCCTGTGCCTTTCGTCTGTGTAAAAAAAAAAAAACAGGAAAAGAAGAAAAGAAGAAAAAAACAAAAGCAAAACTGCCAGAGAAAAGGTTGTGTTCCCAATTGCTGGTATTTTGCATCTTTAAATAGCTGCATGTACTCGTACTTCCATCAAAAGGATTAATAAATATGCATATTTCATACTGAAAGGAGGTTTCCTCACATAAAAGTGAAACAAAATCAAGCGAAAGGCTTGCGAACACGGTCATGCATGCCTTTCAAGAGAACTGCATCGCAAGTTACAGAAAAAAGAAGAAAGCAGAGCATTAAGTTTATTGAAGTGTCGATAATATTTCCGGATATTACAATAATAAAATCTTATATATTAAGGATTTCGCAAGGAGAGCGAATGCCATTTAATAGTATTTCGCCAACTTTGGCCAAACTTTTTTGAAATGACTTCAAATTATAATAATAAAATAAAATATAACTTTTTTGAAATGACTTCAAATTATAAAATACTTTCAATTAGTTTTGTGTTCTCAATTAGGCCAGCACTATTTTGTTATGGTGGGCAGGCAATCGAGCAGACAAAGAACTGTCTGTAATTTATTGACAAGCTGATATTCTGTCCCTGGATATCGAACAATAACGTTCGCCAATATATTGAACAACAACCAAAAAACTGACTAAAAAGAAATTAGCTGGAATTCGTTTAGGTGGGCGTTAAATGAACTGGTCCATATAAAGTTCGGAAAGGGTCGCGAAATCAGTTTACTGCTTTTCAAAATATTGGCGAACGTTAACGTTCGATATCGTGAGGCAGGCATTTAAACAGTTGATTCTTTATTTGATGGATGGATGGCAGGCGAATTTTTCGTTGCCTTTAATAGCTGTTGATCCGTCTGTCTGGCTGACTGGCTGTCTGGCTGTCTGTCTATTCCAATAATGTAAAATCTGGAGTCAATAGTGCATTTACAGCTATTGTTTATTAGCATAACCAAAACCAAGTTGGACATTAAAGAGTGTACCCATAACATAACAACGGACGATGTTGTCAAAAGGTAAAATTACATTTGAAAGAGAAAAAGAATTAACACGAACTTAAGAAGAGCAAATCTTAAAAAAAAAGAATTGCTTATACAGAGTTGCCGCCTTCTAGGAAAGTGCTTTTCGTCAACACAATCACAAGCATCGCTGTTGAGAAATTACAAAAGCAAAAACTCACCTACTGTGCCATCTGCCAAATTGCCCATGGTATCCAAACAGAATTCTCCTAGCCGGAACTGGCCAAACTCGTACTGGTCAGGAACTTGTAGATCGGGATAAACATGTTCCAAATACCACTTGAACGGTTTGCATTGTAATTTTTCCTTGAGTGCTAAACGATCGTCAATACTTTGTGAAAGAAAAAACAATTCATTTAAGTATGAACTTCTCTTGCTATATTTTTGTTTAATCCTTTATAACTAAGAAAGTGATTTCCTTATTTTGATGTGCCCAAACTTGTCCAATTATAGATAAACGAATTTCTTCTTTTTCTCTTATGCAAAAACTTAATTATCAAACTATATAATGTTGATCATTAATATCAAAATCAAAGGGATTTCAGTCTACTTTTGCTTTCCAAATAATCTCTAACTCAAGTATCTGGTTTTTGTAAATACCATTAAGGAAAAAAAAAATAGAAATAGAAATAGAAATAAAAAACAAATCTGACAAATAAAAGGAAAATGTTTAATTATCCATTCACAGGATACACAAGTACCGAAACACACTTGCCCGCAAAATGTCCTTACACACTTACCACACACACACACAAAAGGATACAAGAGCAAACAAATAGACAGATACTTCTAACCACGCACAAGCACTCACACTCAGACCCACATTACGAAACCTCATGTACTCTCTAACACTCTCAAGCAAATAGAATGTATATTGAATGGTTAAGCAAACATGTAAACACACACACACACACACACACACACACACACACACACACACACACTCAAACACATACTCAAACACACTTGAATAACTCAGTTTGAGGAGTTTGCGAAAGGCAAGTGAATGAGTGCCGATGCCGATGCCAATACAAATACAAATACAAATACAAAAAAACTTACTTTCCAAATGCAATATTCTTGGCCAGCGGCACTGCGGCATAATAGTACTGCTTATAGTCATCCATCCATACTTCAGCCGCACGCCGAGTATTGCGAGCGAAAACATTGCCACTGCCACCCGGAAACGTGTACGGATGACGCTTGCGAAACACATGCCCGACCCGACTGCAGGGTATGATTTCCAAACTGCCGCCACACTGCCAAACACGAAACGAAATCTCCAGGTTCTCGCCACCCCACACATCCATTTTCATGTCGTACTTGCCCAATTTGTTGAAGTAGGCCTTGTCTATCACAAACAAGCCGCCCGCAATCATGGGCGTGCGTATGGCTGTGGTGGGATCATGCTGGCGCACCGTACGCTCGGCAGGACTAAGGTATTCCCATTTGAAAATTAAGTTCCAATCAAAGCCACCTCTCAAATCGGCTGAGGCTCCAATGTACTGGAAATTGTCCATGCTAATGACATCAATTACGGGACAGACAACGCGTGTGGGATCCTCTTTGACCCGCTCCAGCAGCGGCTCCAGCCACTGTTCATTGCACTCGACATGACTGTCCAGGAATGTCAGTACGCCGGCAACGGCAGCATCTGCTCCACGTACACGCGACCTCACCAAACCCTCACGTTTGTCATTGCGTATTATACGCACTTTATCGATTTTGGCCAGCTCCTGGCCATCCTCGGCTGTTAAATTAAAAACAAAATGTTTAAGGACCGGCCGCACTGGCAACGAAAGCAATTGCCTTGAGCAGCGAGTTGGCAAAATGTCAACAGCAACATATTTTTTTAATGTTTAATTAAAAGCCTTTTTGCCGCACACGCAATTAAAAGATATTTATCGCTCATACTTACGATGATCACTGAAATCATCCACCAGTATAATTTCACGTATTAAATTTTCTGGGCTGCGATTAAGGACACTGCAAGAAAACAATGAGGACACATTTGCTACTCTCGACTATATTAATAATGGCGTGTGTCGGTTTTACCTGACAATGGTGCGCAGCAGTGTCGAACGGGCTTCATTGTGGAAGGTGATGATGACGCTGGTTTCTGGCAGGTCTTTGCGATAGTTTTTGTTGCGGCACCTGAAGAATGGATACAAAACAAACAAACAAAGAACAAGCATATGCGTAATTAATTATGCCGACAATAAATATGTAAGAATATTTCCTGCAACTAAAAACAGTGGAGCAATTGGCGCTCACGAGCGGCAGGAATAACGTATAAAAATTTTGTTTCAAGCTGTTTAAAGGATTTCAGTTAAAATGAATTTTTATTTCAAATCAACCGGACGTTCATTAACTGCATATTTATATGAAATTTAATGTTGGTTTTAGTTAATCGCCTGTTCCACGATAACGCTGGCCAAAACTGATTTACAATCTACAATATTAAAAAACTTTCTTTCTTCAAGTTCAGCGGCCGCTGTTAGGTCAGCTCTTCGTCAGTTTTTGGCTGGCCAAAAAGGTTGACCAACGTTGGCCTTGCGTATCGTTCGAGAGGCTCTCAAAACTCTCTCGTTTTCTTAGTACTCACATTGGGTGCCTGGTATCTGGAATTTCACGGTTACTTGGCAAAGCATCGCTGGCTTCTTGGTTAAAGCGATTCCTTATGTAGGGATCTTCGCCAGTCCTCAAAGCACCGCCCCGTATATAGCCCGCCTCATCGAAATACTCCCAGTCGCCAGCACCGGCAACTCCAGCCAGGCCATTTGTTGCCACCGCTAAGCCACTTGTGCTGATAACACGATGCAGTGTTTCCTCTTGAGGTGACAAAGCATTCAAACCCAAACTGCCAACACGTGGCCTAAATCCACCTGGATCAACACTACCCTCCATGAAGATGCTAGAATGCAATCGATTTGTATTCTGCGCCACAGCGAGATGATGCTGCTGCTGCTGTGGCTGCTGCAGCGATTGTAGTTGCTGCGCCTGTTGTTGGTGTTGTTTGGAGGCAGTCGGCACTGAGGGTGTCACCTCATCCTGGTATTGTTGCATTGCTTCTCGCAACCTCAATGCACGATTTTCCACCTGAAATGTAAAGCAAAAGTGGGGGAAAACAGTCTTAGCAGAAAGATAAAAATGGCATGAAAATGCAAAATTAACAAGTTTGAGGGGAACGACATGTTGGAAATGCCAGGCCAGAGCATGTAATGAAGCGAAAGTTTATGGATAATCATGTAATAAGTGTTGCAGAAAGAAACTGTGATAACAATGTTTAACGACAGTGTTTGTTTTTTAATTTTCTTTTGTGCTCCAACGTGAAATGCAGCCAGGAGGAAATTCCCCTCTTTAAAATTTTACTTATGTACGAACATATTTTTTATTTCATATTTTATGCGAGCAAACAAATTAGACGCCATTTATTTCAGTCGATAAGAGGCTATTTTAAAGATTCACGTTAAAGACATTAATGCCGGTTTTCCCAGTAGCAGAAACAAACCAATTTCTTTAAACAACATAAATATATTTATAAAGCCATTTCACAGCTGATTGAGAATGACCAAATTTGTTTCTCTAGTCTCACCAACTGCAACGAACGAGAATCGGCATCTTTTTTTTTTTTTTGATAAAAATAAGGTTTTTTCAAACATGATGAACTCCTGCTTAGACTCAAATATCTTATAACGCGGCCAGTTCTACGAATTGTGAAATGAAAGTGGTGTTAGTCCGTACATCAAATTTCGACTTTCGTATTATAGAACCGCTTACTTTTTAAGTAAAAGAAAAGATAAACGAGCAAAATGCCCGAAAATCGGCACAACTGAAGCTCAATCGAGCCCAGCAAGCCTTAAGTGAACACCAGCTGCAATGCAGTGCGCAGCATACTGGCCGCTTCTAAGGAAAAAGCTAATACTATTTTATAACAAAGGAACCTGGTTTAAAGGCTACCAAACACCTGGTTGTAGAGTTGAAGGCACCAGATCCTCTGACTTTGTCCTCTGACAAGACACATTTCTGGCCAAATGGAGGCTCAAACATACAAATTGATGCCGATACAAATACCTAAAACGGAAATACCAATTACTTGAAATACGCACTGGAGCGCATGTTAAAAAACTGTCGGCCCATAAAAAAAATCAGTGCATGGTCGAGCTGGTATCTTAATTCTACTTTCCTCCATATTAACACATTTTCTTAACAAGTCCTTTAAAGCCTGTAAAAACAAAACAGAGCCCTGAAACTGAAATTCTTGTTAAAGCTGTAGCACAGGAAGCGATTACAATGTAAATTTCTATTTCGAAAACGTTGCTAATTTCCAAATAATATCTTCACAGGCCGATGGTTTGTTTATTCTTCTTCTTCTTCCACTTCTTCCTCTTCTGCTCTCTACCTTACAAATCTTGTTTAATTTACATTGTTCCCTTCGGTTTAATGGGACCTTCACTTCATTCTATTGTAGCAATTTTATATTCTTACCCACATAAATACATACATACAAACAGAGATTTTCAGTTTACAATTATTTGGTTTCTTCTTTTATCCTCAATGTAAATGTTTTGCCAAACAAAAGCTAATAAAAGGTTCTGTGAAATCTCATTAAATTGTTAAAATATATTCGCTCGGCAACAATGGCAAGTGGCCACAAGGATATTTAACCAGATTAAATTTGTAAATTAGATGTTTTGGAATTTGTAAGTATTTGTGCAAAACAAATGAGCAGATGACAGTGGAAAATAGTATTCAATTATTTCAAATTGTGTTGAAAGATGTTCATTTTAAATTAGATATTTTTGAAAATGGTGGATACAAAATCCAGAAGAAATGAGCCGCCCGCTTTGTGTGGAGCATCACAAATGAAAGTTTTTTGTTTCAAAACAAGTTCCCTATAGCGTCACACAACCAACAGCACTAAAGCTTTTAAATTAAATTAGGGAGTGTCCTACCGCGAATAACGCTTATGATTTGCATCACGAATTCTGCAGAACACAGCAGCTGGATTCAAAATCGTTTGAATTAGCGAAGCGCTAGATCTGGCGTTATAGTGGCTTTAACAGTCCTGTGCGTATGTGGATATGCCAACGGGAACAACGGTCATATTGCTGGAGCTGCATTTGCCAAATTAGCTGTCATTTATTAAGCAGAGTTGAAAGGATGAAATTGTTTTTCAAAACGAAAACTGCGTCACCACAATCGTTCTAAAGAAATGGACTAGTCACAGCGGAGTCGCTGCATTTGAATAATCAATGAGTCAACTTCCCTAACGCTGACCAAATACTACATCTGCCAGAAATATCTTCGCTGTACGTGATAGTGGACAAGAGCAACCATCAGAGTCGATCTTACGTCGCTTGCAAGAACTCGGTCTGTTGCTTACAGCAGCTTTAGTTGAACCTCCGATTGCGAACAGTATTCGAGCAAAGCTGGTACCAAAGATGCAAAGAAAACAATTCTAGTAATAAGAATGTGGTTTCAACTGGTTTATACAGTTGGGACACAGAAAACCAATTCATTTACGGGTGACAATGAAAATGTTTTGTCTTTTCTATAGGAAACTTAAAATGCAAAATACTGCTGTTTTCAATTCGCAAAGTATAATTTTTAATTCGTGGTTATTTATTGTATATAAAACAAATATTAGAAATGATCTGAAATAATAAAGAAGCATATCCTGCCAAAATCAGCGACGTCAAAAATGTTTACAACTACTTTCATTTCTGGATTTCTGAAATTGTATAAATTTGCCACTGAAGCGAAGCAAAAATTTGACGAATCAAAATATTCGTAAATTATCACTTTTATACAAAACACTTTTATTCCTGGCACACACCCACCGCCCCCCTCTCTCACTCTCTCTCTCTCTCTCTCTCTCTCTCTCTCTCTCTCTCTCTCTCTCTCTCTCTCTCTCTCTCTCTATCTGTCTCACACTGATAATGAATTTTTGTGAAGACAATTTTTCCATGACTGCAACTCCAAGCCTAGAAATGATAATCATACATTAACGTTGCTACCTGAAACGTTGTCAAATGAAACTTCATAGCACAAGTTCCATAACTTTTGTTGATGACTATAATTTATATTTCATAAACTCCCTTTTGGTACCAGCAGCAACTTTGTACTGTACACAGAATATCAACCTTGTCAGCACTTATGGTCGGGTAAAGCACATTTCTGTTTTGTAAAGTGGAACATAATTTAATTTTTTTCTTGTAAATAATTAAATATAAACAATAGGGCCAAGAATTGTAAATTACAGCTTTGTTTTGAAGCTTTTCTTATACCGTCCACTTAAATATCGAAAAACTTTATAATTCTCAAAAGTTTTAATAGGTCATGGCTGCTTGAAAGCAGCTCTACAATAACTGAGCAAACATTTGCCATTTTTAGTATCTGATCGTTTTTTCCCCTCCCTCTTTTGTGAAGGACATAAAATTGTATGGGAAAATTGTTCCCAAAATAATCAAATATTTACGTGAAGTATCACAAAAAGAGACAACAAATGTAGTTTTTGTATGTAAATGTTAAGCTGCTTTATAATTACAAATAATAAATTCAAAACTTTTAATTGCCAGATGTTGTATCTTTTCAGAAGTTTTGTGCAAATTGCACATCATATTTTAAACGAGCATCGGAGTCAACACTTCGCCTTTTTGCACTCAAATGTGCGAAAGTTGAAATAAAACTCTTGGTAATTAGAGCTCATTTTGAGCACATGTTGTGCTTTAAATTCCTTGTTTATTTAATAAATTTGTATTAAAAGAAAAAAGAAAATTTAGTTTTGAGCAAATGGCTGGCATTTTTGCGATGTGCGAGTACACAATAAATTTGTGTCTTTTAGCAGCTCTGAAATTCATTCAACTATTAAAATGAAATTTGCCGCTTCGTTTAACGGTAAATGTGCCTCAAGTGAGCATCAGGTCTTTATTGGAAAATCAAATTCAGATATTGTTCGTGGGGTCCCCTCATCGCACTACTTCTGTTGACCTTAATTCTTCAAATAGAATTCTGGCTGTCTTTGTTTTTCCCTTTTCATTGTGTTTTTCGGGCGTTTTTCTTTTCTTATTTCTTCTTTCTTCTTTTTGTTGCAAAAAAAAAAAAAAAAAAAAGATGATCAGCTTTTGGGTAGTTTCCGTTTTTTGTTCACTTCTTGTGAAATGAGATTTCTTTCATTTTGTGACCAAAATGAATCTAGAAATGTGTCATGATTTGCAACAAACTGCGAGTAAAAATTCTAAAAGTGCTCAGAAGAGAAAAGAAATTTCCCAGCTTTTTCCTGTTTTTGTGCGAAAGTTTTGTTCATGTTATTGTAAAATTTTGGTCACGTCTATAAAGAATTTACAAGTTTTATTTTTGTGATTTTGTAACAGAGCTGCAACGGTAGCAGCACTTAAAGGGGAACTATTATTGTGAAAGTTTTTTTTTTTTGTAATTAGAAAATTCGAAACAAGTGGATTTTTTTCTTAATTAAGGATCGTCTTGTGGTTGTCCAAATCTATTCGAGGATGTGATAAGCCATTCTAACAATTGTTATCCTTGATCGAATATGATAAAACAAAATACATGGAGGCATTAAAAGTCGGTTCTTGTGATAAATATTGAGCTGTTTCTCATATATCACAAGAAGTTGCCACCAAAGCAAGCCACATGGGAGGGATGAGTCCACCATCAGATAAGACCGTCACGTTAAATCAATTTCACAATTTCTATATACTACATACATATATATATATATTCTCAACGACAAAATTTCGATTGGCAACTTTTTTCAGATAATTTTTAGCACTTTCCCCAAAATCAGTGTGTAAGAGTTTTGCTTGATTTATTAACCGTTATTATTCTATGCCACTGTTATTTTATTACTTTTACTATTTTGCTGAAGCTAAATGTGAGTGATAAAGAGTGTTCACGTATTTAATCACAAAAGAAAAAATAATGCACTTTTTATTTGGATATTTGTGTCTTGTTTTCTTACATTTAAAACCCTGAATAACAACAAAGAAAAATGAAAATAAAACAAGACGGCTGCTGCATAAATTATTATATAAAATACACAAAATAATAAACAAATACTTCAAGTTAAAGTGTCATCAATTAATAAGTTTCTCACGTGCTGGCAGCTCCAGCATTCTGGCAAAAATTTACCAGCGAAATGCCATGATTTTTTTTATGTTAATTCTTCTTTTAAGACAGGGGAAAAATTCAACCATTCTGTTTTTGTAAACGAAAAGCTGTTTAAACTATTTTAATTTATATTCGATGGGTAAATCGTGTAAGAAAATGTTTCAGCTAAAAATAGTTTCATCATGTTCGTTTTGTTTTTTTATAATATAAATTCAAAATAATTGTGTTAATAGTTTGTAATTACAGCTGAATAATAATGTAGAACTTTTTCACCGTTTAAACGACATCAAATGATTTGTATTCATGCCGCTTTTAATGGCTTCAGAAAGTGTGGAATTTTAATGAATGGGCTTAGGCGGACTTCGCTTTAGTTGGGCCGCAAATTTGTATATTTTTAATATTGAATATTTAAGAAATTTCTGTTCTTTTTTATGAAGTTCTATGTTATAGAAACATTAACGGTAAACGAAAGGTAGTTTAAAATTGTGTTGCCAAGTCACGCGTTTTGGGCACTTGCAATTTCATCCTAATGATTTCAAGTCACAAAAATTTTGGTTCTGCGCACACAATTGTTTTAAGTCATGAGATCATAAATATAAGGGCCAAATAAGTCATTATCAGTTTTAAATCGCTTATACATTTTTGTGTCTCTTTTAGTAAGAGTTTCATAACGAAGAACTTTAATAAATTGTTTAACGTTTATTTTATTGACTTAATAACTATTGGGGTTTTATTGGGTAAAAAATATTTAAAATTGAAATCATTTTGTTGCAATTTAATATAAATTTCATAGTTTCGAACCGTTCACAAGCATTTTAATCGTTGAAAAACTCTAGTATCGATCTACTTGTAGGCTTCAGCATGATTTTGGTAATAAAGAAAACGTAATGCGATTTAAGGAATAAGAGAAACTCTCACTTGTGATTTTAAAACCGCAAGCGATTTAAAAGCAAAATAGGGCTGAGATTATATGGGATTTGAAATCCTAACATGTATGTATGTATATATACTATATCAAGTGGTCCATATGAGAGCAAAACTTCAACTTGTGATTTTAAAACCACCAGCGATTTGAAATCTTAAAATCTATATAGATTCTCATTGCTTTCCATCGCACAGATCTATATGAAAGTAACTTCGTAGTTTTTATACTTTTTCTGGCATTTGCCAAAAAAAAGAAAAAATTTAAGTATTTTGCTTTTTCTAGGAAATTTTCCAACAGAAAATTTGCTTAAATTTTTTCTTAAAGAACTTAAAAGTTTTTAACATAATTTTTGGGAAATTTTGGAACTGTCGCTAACCACAAACTAACTTGCAGTCCGGTTTTTCACATCAGCATCTTTTTAAAATTTCCAATCAAAACTAAAATAATATTAAGAGAACAGCTGCTGTACAATAGCCTGTGAAAAAAAGACAGGGACGTTAAAAACAAGGCCGACTTCACACTGTATATGTGTTTATATTTATGATATAATTTTATTTTAGTTTTCTTGCACACATACATGCATATACATACATACATACATACATAAATAATTCAATTGTTGAAGTAAGAAAAATATTTTTTCTTTAATATTTTGTCTCTATTTTATTTTGGCAATAAATTAACAATTCTCTTCTATAGAATGTACAATGTATAAAACTCTATTTTATCTGCATACAATATTTATCAATATTGTGCACAAGTGAACAAAAACGTTTTTTATCTCCGTTTTTAAAATAAAACTAAAAATAAATTTCTATGAAATTTTGTTTGCAAAATAACTTACATATTTATGTAATTTATGTGAAATCTTTTACTCAAACATAAAAAAGTGTAAACTTGCAATATATTTAGTTTATTACACCAACACTCAGACTCGCACACAGATTTATACACACACGGCACAGGATTGCCTCTAGGCTGCTAAAACTTTAGTTACACGAACAAAATACCATCTAGGACAGGGGAAATAAAAAAGATATTCGTATTCCTGACCTCGTCCAAAAGCAACATTCGCAGAGTGATCTCTGTTGGTCAAAAGAAAAATGTGGAATTTCTTTAAGGACTTCGCTGCTATTTTTCTTGATGCTTTCCAGCTGTCTATCGCCCGCCATTCCGTGCCCAATTATTTAATCTTAAACAATGCAAATTTTTAAAAGTCAAAATAACTCCCAAAATTTGTATTCATATTATTTATAATTCCAAAATTCTTTTTCGAGATACTTTTAAGAATTAAATTATTCCTAGTCCAAAATAAAAAAAAAACGCCACCCACAATTCTTGCAAACGTCACACTTTTAATATATATAAAAACAACCAGAGAAAAGAAATACGCATCCAAATTTTTGACAATAATATTCTCTCTTTATATTTTAATTGACATAAAGCTGCCAACAACAAAATGGAACACTAAAACCACTTAAAAAAAAGATGTCATAAATTAAATGGCAACTCAGCGTATTCAGGGAGAATTTTAAAAGTGTCACAAAACTAACAAAAAAAGCTAAATTCTATTTGAAAATTTTTTACAGCAAAAGATTATAAAAAAACACGAGAAAATGAATATGAAACTCACACTTGACAGCTAAAACCGTTACGCAATTTCCGTTTTGTTCGTGTTCAAAATAAAATATGAAAAAGAAAACAATAAGAAAATGTTAATGGCTTAAAGCGAACAGATTTTAAATGACAAGGAGACAAAAACGGAGCGTGTAACCACACAGTAACAGATGTTTTTGAGTTTTGCTTTTAGGTTTTCACTTCAGGTGGCAAGACATGTCGTAACCCCGCTAGCAATATAGTATGACATCTGTCCGATTAAATGACAAAAATTATAAGATACCTGCCGGCGTTTTTAATCAAAACTGTTCAATGATGTTGCAAGAACGCATTTGAAAGTGGCCGGGTAACAACAATAGCTGATTTCGATTTTCGTGTTTTAGTTTTCACTTCAAATGGCAAATTATTACGGCATCTGACCGATAAAATGACAAAATTTATAAGACATGTGCCCAAGTTTTTAAACAAAATTGCAAGAAATTTTGTGTTTCCTAAAATTAAGTCTTATATATAGTAATTTCACATCAAGTGCACGAGGAGTTCTAATGAAATGTTCTTTAGTTCAAAAGAATTTCTTACACAAATCTAACAGAGGACCCAATAAGGATTTTTCAATACACACCAATATAAATATTATAATTTTAATTTTTATAATATTTATTTCTGTTGTCATATAAGACGAGTTTTGTTCCAGTACCAACCATTTAGTTTATCAAGAATAAAATAATAGAGAAAAATACAAACCCCATAATTTTTTCTACGAGTCGATCAGATCGACCATATTTTGAATAACTTTTTAGCGAACATTTTTTGTACGCTAAATAAAATTTGTTCAAGAAATTTAATAACAAAAAGTTATTTGAGAGTATCATTGAGCAGCGAAGAGTACAGGGAGGCATATGGAAATGTGCACCAAGCAGCTGTTCTATCTGATATACAAGACTTTTAGCTGTTTTAATCCATATTAATGAAAATATTGAACTCACTGCACACCAGCAAACCTAAAAATATGACGTTTATGGATTTTATAAGCATAATTATACTTCTTCTGATCATAGTGCGGTTGAGAAAATTTTAAATTTGGTAATAAATTTTGTACAAGTTGTTGTTAATATTGAATATTAATTACGCTTGCTTGGCCAACTGGGTTGTTTGTAATAATCAAAAGAAATTATACTCCAAAGTGTATTTAGCTACACCAGGCAGCATAGCTGCAGCAAAGTTATAATAATTTAACAAAAATGTATACTAATTGTTAAAAACAATTTAAATAAACAAAATAAATTGACATTAATTGTGCACGACAATAAGAGTAGCAGAAAATTGACAGTTTTAAAATTCCCCTTGTAGTACTTTTCATGTTTTAAAACATCTTGATTTTCTATTCTTGGAAAGACTAATAAATATATTTATATAATATTTATTTTTAATATCCGTGAAATGTCAAAACCAAAACAAATTTTACTATTAAACTGTCGATGTAGAAAAAGTAATCAGCTGTTATAAAGTTGTATTGATTTCAATACTTACGTATCAAATACAAAATAATAATAATAAATTAGTCTAATCAGCTGTTATTAAATTCCCTTGATTTTGATATCTACGTTTCATATAAATAATAGTCACAACAATAATAAAAAACTACCGCCCGAAAAAAACCACAAGTTTTTACAACTCCCCCCAAAAGTATGACGTTTCGTGAACTCAAAAAATAACGCTAAAAAATGAATTTATTTTTTCAAGTCATTTTCCGAACTAAAAATTATAAAATAAAGTTAGAAGATTTCTAACGTTGAATTAAAAGGAATACAACAAAATTCTGCTTGGCAGTTTGCAAGTGATGCATCATAAAACAAAAAACGGCAAAAAAAATATTATAATAAAACACAATCAAGAGAGAAAATATTAAAGGACACCTCAGGCTGATTTCTTTTCATTCTTTTCAAAAGAAAAGATAAAAGATATAAAATTATTGACTGAAACAAGACAATAATTTAATATGACATAATCAAAGAATGCCAAAGACAAGAATTGCTGGATTTTAAACAGCTTTTCTGCTCCATCCTATTGTCGCAAACATATTTAAGACTCTTTTGCCTCATGCGTTTGTAGAATGAGGCAAATTATAGCAGTTCATCTAAAAAAATGTATTATCCTGAATTTATTTTATGATTTTAATTTATTAAAGAATTTTTTTTTGGTCCTTTTTCACGCTTGTTGAAAATTAAAAATACACAGATTATTTTTCGTTCGTTTGGGATATTCACGGTTTTTTCTAAACGCATGTGGTTTTGTAGCAAATCACTGATTTCTTTATGAACCACAACGAAAACGATTTGACGGCTAAATTCCATTACAAATTTATTAAACTTTTTTAGTAATACTTTCGTACAGATGAAAGATGACTTTTGATGCATGTATGTACAACGGTTCCCACTTAAGTGCGCAAATGTTCAACCTTTGACGCTCATAAACAGGAAATCATGGAACCAGCACTGTGGATACAGGCTTAATTTACGTTGTTATAAAAATTCGCTTGGAGACGTGAATGATCATTTAAAAACGCTTTAAAATATTTTTTAATTGAATTCCCTAAAAGTAAAATATAGAAAAAACTTTATCGTATCTGCACACGTGCATGTGTTTGGCCAAATTCTCGGATATGTATTTATTTTGAAAGTATCTATATTTTCTAGTTCATTAATAAATTTGCATTCTTTTGAGAAAAACTGTTTTGTAAAACCCTCGTATTTCGCATATAAGCGTGTGATTAAAAATCAATTAGGGGATGCATTTAAACGATATGTTTTTGTGTATTGTGATTCAATATTATTAGTCGTAGTAAAATTTTGTGCACTTAAGCGGAGATGTCATTAAAGTGGGCAGCTTTTCACCGGCAACTATTATAAATATGCGCTCACAAGAAGTTCCAAGTGGATGCTACTTCACCAGATCTACTATAGTATATCCTTACGAGTTCGTCTTATTTCATCCTCCGAAAACGAAAGGATATGTTGGATTTGTTGGCTTGATGCTGCTGACAACCTACTCTTATAACGGTTTTTTTCTTTTAACACGGAATTGCAGCTCCATCGGTGGATTCATTGTTATTATGTGACTGCTTTATTTGCTTTTGTCTGCGCATTGACTACAACGAAGTTGCACTTTAAAGGAAAATATACCTTGTGAAAATTGTCATGGCTACCGTTAAGAATTGATTGCAGTGTCTTACCACAAAACAGCATTTCTTACTTCAGCATGCAGACTATTTGGGCTTTGCAACAAAAGCAATCTGTTCTCTTTTACTTATTAATTTTAGATAGACTGTTCTTGAGCTTTGGGGCAGGAAACGGAAGTCGTTGGGTGTAAAAGAAAATTGGCAATAAAATATGCGTTTATAGTAGAAAATGTTTAAATTAAGCAAAACTATAGTCCTCTTAGAAAATGTTTGATTTATCAGATACATAATAAAAGTCATGAGATTTTAAATAATGAAATTTCTAAGACCAAAAACTTTAGCAAGATTGATGTTTCTTTTTGTATAAGAAAACTTAAGAACTTAAAAACCTTTTAGGAATCTTTATCTCAGCAAAATAATAAAAGCAAAGCAGTTTTTTTTACAGAAATATTTGGCGTTTTAGTTAGATGTTTTCCAGAACGTACCTGTACAATCAAAAATACTCTACATGAGTACTTTTAAAAAGCAAATGCCACAAAACAATTTCTATTTGCTTTTTATTAACAATTTTAATTAGACGTTGAGGAGCAGCACATTACAAACTACAAAAAATATTTCCAAAGCTTCCAAAGCAGTTCAGAAAGAAAAACAACAACTGCTGAGGATTTTTGGTTGTGAAGACATCAGACCACAAATTTTGTGACGTCAACAACTTTTCTGTTACAAGACACTGTTTGACGTTATCCAAAGCAACAAAAACAACAATAACGGCTTTCAAAGAAAATGTAACGAAACTATTTCCCAAACGCTACACAAGCGAAATTTGAAGTTGTATAATAGCCACGTCATTTCTTGAATTTCATGAACTTTCATCTTCAAACTTTTATGTAATTTTTTTTTCATCAGTTTCTATTAAGATTATATTAAAATATAATCCGAACGAATTTCGTAAAAAAATTGGCCAATTCATGGCAAATAAATACAAAATTGTAGCATTGAACTTTGCGGTTACTCAAAATGATATTAAAACCAGCGAACCAACCAGCCAACCAACCAACCAACCGTACAGCCGGATCATCAAACCGCCAACAAACCAAACAAACGAATCAAATTGAACCAGTAAAAACATTCAGTTGCTGGAACAGAACTACAGCAGAAAGTTGAAAAAAAGTCAAACTGCATTTAGTTTAAGCCAAAAATCTATGTGAAAACAATTGCGAGCATATTGTTAATTCGAACATAAAAACTTTAACGTTTTATTGGGTGTGTGAAAAGTTAGTTTTCCGCAAATACACAAAATTTATCATAAATATAATCAAGTACTGCGATCACAAGCAGATATGGACTACAAACGTCCATTAAACCATTGTTTTGTGAACAAAATAATTAAAAATGTCCAGGGACTAAGACGCCCATAGCGTCACATCGTCATATGATGGCATAAAAGGTCAAAGTTACAAATATTGAAAAAATTCGTCAGTAGCAACAAAAAACTCTAATCTGAAGAACTAAGTAAATCAGAGTTCAAGTCTAATTTTTACTTAAAATATACAGTTTTTTTGTACTAAATACATTTGGCGATATGAGTCGAAGAGGGCACAAATCAAACTTAAAAAATGTGTCTACTAGAAAAAAAATGCTATTTTTATTAAAAAAGTTTTTTTTTTTAAATAATTTTTATGAGGATTTGCATGACATTTGGTATAAGCAAATAATTTTTAAGCCTATAGCATAAATTCGTTCTTTGAAAGATCGCAAAAAGAAAAGTAACTTGCTCTGCCCCAATATAATTAATAATATCCTAAGCCTTGATTTATGTTTGGCACTCAAAATATCAGCATTGAAAAAAAAACATGATCTATTGCCAATCGTTAATAAATGTCGAATGAAAACAAAATCTATAAAAATATCGAAAAGCAATAAATTAAGGCAATTGAACGCTCTAATTCGATGCCATGACATCGCTGAATCGATTTCGAAAATTGCTGTGCACCGTACGAGTGATTTCATTTTGTTTTTATTTTCTTCATGTAGAGACACTTACTTCCTGAGCGGCACAACCCTCTCTCTCTTTGTCTCTTCCAGCAGTTTGCCATTGAATTAAAAAAAAAAGCTTTAGCCCGGTCAAATTTAGTCTTGACGATGCACGAAGTAAATTTCCCAAAATTTTAGTTAACAGTTTTCGGAATGTAGCCATAAACATTTGCAAAAAAACTTTGCGAGTTTTGTAACATTATTCGCAAACTTGAAAATAGTTACAAAACATCGGTAGACCTCTCTGTCGTGCGACAACAACAACATCAATTGAGACATATTTATGAACACGCACAACATTTTTTCGCCATTTCCGTTGATTCATGCGCTAAATTTTCAAAATATAATCGTAATAAGAAGTCCTTGAAATGAGATAAAATATTATTGAATTAAAAATATCACTTTCATATCGTAGTTGCAACTTGATCACTCTCGATCAATTGATTAACTTTCCGTAAGTAAAAACAAAACATCCTTCAGTTCAAGTATTTTCGTTCAAACCAGCACCATTTATAAGTTTCCACAGGAAACCTTAAGCTAAAGAAGAAGCTGCCTACAACTAAATACAACAAAATTATTCATGTCACAAAGTTTTTTAGTTCGCTTTGGAAACATACTTATTTACATATATATATATATATATATATATATGCAATTGAGAAGATCATATCGTTTAAAAAGCTCGTATCACTTTTGTTATGCACTTGTGAACAGAAAAATTTGTCTATCTGCATCTGTATTTTATTGCCTTGTTAAATGGCAAACATTAAAAATTTCAGGCAGTTTTAATTTAAAGCAAAATGACAATAAAATGTTTATGCTTAAAAAATAGTTTCAAAATTAAGCCCAAATATATTAAATAAGTATTAGATATCAAGCATCAATCCATTTCAGACATTAGTTATAACTTACTAAAGAGACTTTTGCAAGTTAACCGATCACATAAAGCATTTCCAGCCCTGGTCTAAATACAAAATTTTCCAAAACATATAAATATATAAGATATCGCTACAATATAAAATTCGTATATATTTTTAAAACACATATTTAAATATGATGTCTAATAATAGAGAATTATAGAATATATTGGCTTACCAGGATTGCCAGCATGACTTTTACATACCTGAAAGAGAAGAAATTATTCTTTTAAAACAAAAACTTAACTGCTTTAAATTAATAGAAAAATATTTTATAGAAATAAATAAAATGACGGAATGAGTTGGCAATAGGGCAGTAAGCAACAGTCAAACCAAACAGTTTCGCACCAACTGGTTTGAGCCAAAAATTTGTTTTTAATATTAAAACCTGGTTTTACCACACAAAATTAAATTATCAGCTGTTTGCTTTCTGTTCTTAACTTAGCTAGCGCTGAATTTAACAGGGTTGTATTTCATAAAACCAACTAAGAAACCATTAAGAACAGTTTTTAGGATGTTTTCAAAAAACATTTTTTTTTTTGTTTAAACATTTTTGCCAAAATCATTCAGTGCGAAAGCACTTTTAATTAGTTAATAAAAAAAATGTTTGGCGCTTCTGGTTTTTTTTAGAGGTTTTGAGTTTCTATAAGGCAACGCTTTTATAACAGACGTTCTAAAAGTGAGTGCAAAATTGAACTCGGCAACAAAATAATCGTAACTTTGGTTACATTTTCTTGATTAACTTTTTCTTTTTCGATAATTTCAACAATTAAATGTAAAATTCTTACACATGTTCAATTGTTACTGTTTTAAATGCAATTCGAAATCAACAGCAATCTGCTAATGTTGCTGCTGCTGCTGCTTGAATTTGCAACTATTTTTACTGGTTTTTTGTTCTTGTTAATGGCTCTTTGCCAATTAAGACAAAACCATTTCTGAAGTCACATGCTTTTGAACAAGTGTTTTTAGAATCAATAAGACGGTCACATGTACGCACGCACCCAAGCACACACAAAAACACGCCGAAAAACTCCCTTTTCAGTCAAAAAGCAACGTTACCAGACATTTGACAGATATCTCAGTCATCTGTTACAGATTGAGATGCCAAAGTATTGTTGTACTCAAAAACGTCTGAAGCGCCTGTAACAACTTCGGGAAGGCATTTCAAGTTTTCTGTGGATATATTCATAAGAAATCTGACATGAACGCATTATGCCCACTTCTTACACTTTATAATGTAATTTTTTCATTTCTTATAAAGCGATATTTAGTTTTAGCGACATATGTATATATGTATATATCACGTGCCCATCACTCTATCCCGAGACGGTTGTAAGACGGTGACAGCAGGAGAAAATTATCACGAAAAATGTTCTTAACAAATGCGAGCTAAATTCCAAATCACAGCATGTTTTATTTCTGACTGATTTGATACAAAATTTGACATACAGTTGGAAAGCGGTGCCACCTTGTTGTAACCAACTTGTTCCTCAATAACTTATACAAGTAAATTTTCGAGAAAGGAGTAGAAATAAGTCCGTCGAGTTTTAGACCCTATTGGTGGTTAAATTCATCGTCCATTCAATTTAAAATCCAGATACAAAAATGTTTTATATAAATAAAGATAATAGTAATAATTTTCAAGTGTATCGTCCACTCAATCTACGCTCAAAACATATTGAAGACCTTAAATATTTTGAACAATATGTTGGGGACTTGCTTTGGCCAAAAATAAAATTGAGCCCGCGATGCAACTAACAGGACAGAATAATGTCATAAACAGTGTTTTCGGGGACCTAGAATTTTGAGCAAATATTATTACAGGACAGAGGAGGAACTTTCCACTGCAGCCGATTTGACATTTCTGTTTACGAGCAGATATCATTTATGTATCATTATTTTTAAATTTAAGATTTCAGAAACATTTTGCTGTTCGATTAAACTTTTCTCCGACACGTCTGATCTAGCAACGATAGCCTCTAACTGGCAACTTCTTTTGTGTGTTGGTGGCGAAATATGCAATCGGAAAATTTATTGTTCACAGAAACAAACGTGCGAATGTGTGCGTGCGTGCTTCTCTGACTGAAAAGTAAACGACTATTAAGAGAATTGGGTTAATTGTACTTTAGATTTGCAAAGATTATCCAGGCTTGCAAAAATAAACTGAAAATTGTATTTTGCGAAAAAGAACAAGCAAAAACACCGAAAAGAAACTTAACGAAAACTTTAAGCCAGCAACACAAAACAGTTAATATATAAACGGCAACAACTACAGCAACAACAACAACAACAACACGAACGACAAGAAGAACAAATTGCAATTTGTTTGAAAGTTTTTTGCCCATTTCTTTTTTATTTTCAAACGCAGTGCAACAACAAAAACAGTTTGTTATAGAACATTGACAATGTTTTAATGAAAAATAGAAAATAAAAGTTTAGCTCAGCAAAAAGCTCTAACAATTTGCTACACGACTCAAGTAATTATTTCTTTAAAAATATATATTGCTTTCTTCTTTTTGCTTTTGTTTTTTTTTATCACACTCATTATCAGATATTTTTAAAATTATATCTGTTTTCTTCCCCTGTTTTACTGGCTAAAGAAACCCAAACAAAAACGGGAAATTGTTTGCGGAGAAAAAAAAAACTAATTAAACCACAATTAAGCTAAAATGTTTCTGTCAAATGCTAAACTTTTTTATTGCCTTTAAACTTGGTCGTCTATGAAAATAAGATATTTTTGGTAAAATTTCAGTTTATGGTTTCATTTGCTACAATAAACTGTTGTTCTGTTGATGTTGTTGTTGTTATTATTGCTTGTTGTTTAAAAGGTGTGTGCGTGCAGCAAGTTTTAAAACAGTTTATGCAGCAAAGTATTTTAGTATTAAATTGATAAGATGTGCGGAGGTATTTGCAAAAGTTTTAGTTATTTGTAACCAGAAATTCGTAATGCCGGCATACAGAAAACTATTTAAGATTTTGTTTATTTTATCAGCAACTCTAAAAGGACTTCGAACAAAAGTTATTACGAAAGTTATTACTAAGTTAGCCAGTACCGGAGAGGTCGAAATTGAAGGCCAGTACAAATGAAACTATTGTCAAACCTTTTAAAAATTATTAGATTTAAATTAATGGAATAAAATTAATAGAATAAAATTAATAGATTAAACTTAATAGATTAAAATTAATAGATTAAAATTAATAGATTAAAATTAATACAATAAAATTAATAGATTAACATTAATAGAATAAATATAGAATAAAATCTCTTTAAATAATTAGAGAATTTGAATTAAGATGAGAAAGATCTCAATCAAATCTCACCATTAGCGAAAAAGTATTCTAAAATAATCCGCACACTTATTTTATGGCCACCATAAACATATCGCCGATACGCGATACAGTAAATACAAGAAACACTGCGCACTGGTCCGTAAGATTAAGCACCGCCCACAATAACTCAAAACTAAGGTCACAACTTGCCGTGTGGTAAGTGCCGTGATCTGTGGTGAGGCCCGTATCTGACGAAATGACCACGAGTGTTAGATGGTACGAAAACAGTAATCAAAGGGAAATTAGGAAAAAGTTTTACCTCAACACATGAATGAAATGTATAAATTATAAAGTAGATATTAGCCTTCTAGTCGTGCGATACAAAGACGTCTCTGTTTGGGAACAACATTTACTCTGTCAGCCATGATCGTTAAAAATCGATGATTATCAATTGTTTGCGGCCTGCATTTCAGGTAATATGTAGCCCCAGAACTTGTATGTGTCACACAGCCCCTTTCATATCGGACATTGCAGACTTTTTTCTTTTGGAATACTCGAGCCGCAGCTGCCTTCAAAATCAACATAACCCATATCAGCGGTCTGGGGCTTTGCCACTGTTATATTGTATATTTCCACCGAATAAAAGTATAAACTACCATAAGATCTATTAAAGTTAATTTAGCCACCCAATTTTTTGTACATGAACTTGCCTACAAACACACACACACACACACACACACACATGCTGAGACATTAAGATGAAACTTTTGCTAGCAATTTTTCTTGTACAAGTTTAAGTTTTCTTTTTATAAAACGATGCTAATGGAAGTGCTGAAAAAAAAATTCCTCTAGTTTTTTTTTGGAACTTGTGAACGAAACCTTTTTACTTTTCATTACTTTTAAAAGGTGCAACTTTATTTTCGGTAACTTTAAGACTCATTACAGTTACCAAAACACAACCTGATTTTGTTAATAGTGTTTAGGATATAAAGAAATAATGCAAATATATTAATTGTTGCCATTTGAATTCACACATTATTCAAACTATTTTACTGGTAAATAATTTAAAGGATACAATATTTTTATAAGTAATTATCTTATAAAAACAAAAGCTCTCTAAGGTGCTATTATTATTATTCTCTTATATTCGCTATTCAGCTGGTATTTTGCCACATCGCAACTGTCAGTATGATTAAGGATATACAACAATTTTAACTAGATTTGAGGCAAACTGTTTCTGTAAAAAAGTTTAGGTCCTTGAATACTACATTCCCATTTTAATATTTCTCTAAAGTTCTAAGTTTTTTCTGAAATGAAATTTGTTTTGCAACACATGATATTTTATTTTGTTGTTTAAAAAAATCTCCTTTAAATGACCTACATTTTCGTGAATTCAGCAAATATTTTCTCTACGACTAAAGAATTGTTCTGTTGTTTTCGCTGCTTACGTACATATTTGTTTTATATCTCTATCTGCTCTTCTTTCGTTTTTTTTTTTCTGTTTTTTGCAAAAATTTCTGAGTTTTTTACCCGACTAATTGTTATTTATAGTTTGAAAACCATAAAATTTCATGTAATGGAAACAATATTCAACCGTTTGCAACAGTAAGTGCGTAACACAGTGGCTGAAGTGCGTGCTATGGGCTGGGAAAATGAATGAATGGCTGAATAATAGTGGTGGTCTGGCGACCACCCTTGATCCATTATGTTTATGATAAAAATGTAAGAAAAGTTTTTTGATTTTTTATAGAAAACATTATGCCGCTTTCTCAATTTTTGGATTTTGTTTGATAAATAAGGGGGGATCCAAAGAATGATGTAGGACGATCTTAAAAGGAAAATGCATGAAATGGTAGCGACTGTAAGTATTTAACTTTGCCTCAATATTTGGATATGAAGAAGCTAAAGGTATTGCTTTAGAGCTTTCTCACAGCTGTAAGATGGCTGTGAAGCAAAATAAAATGTAAAGAAAAAAGTATTTTTATATCAAGGCACTGCCTAATATATCAGAATTACATGGAACTGCTACTCCATCCAGCTGGCATTTTGTAGCTCACAAGGATACTCGAAATTCTTTTGCATCAATGACAAGCTATCGGCTTGATGGAAGGCTCTTGTTACCTACTCAGCTCTTAAGTACTTAAGTCGCAAGTGGCTCCTGGCAATGACATGACATGGAAATCCATGTAATAGTCAAAACACTGCATTAAAACTGACAAGTGTAATTCAATATGTACAAAAATTAGTTTTACACTTTTGATTTTCTCCTCTTACTTTTATTGAGGCCTCTTCTAACATTTACTTAAGTTCTGTTCATGTTCTGTGTGATTAGATTTTCTATTAAAATATATCTGGCGGGTTTTGTAAACAAAGAAAAATTCAAGAGAAATAGACCCCTAAACGTTTTTATATGTATGTATGTAATTGTGAAAAAAATATATAAATTTAAACCAAAAATAAGTAAAATAAGAAGAAAAATTAACCGCCGTATGAATTATATATCCGATTGTGATATTCATTATCACAATAATTAATGTGAGTAATTGTTTAAGTGTGCGGCGTAGGAGGAGCTGGTATGTTTGTACTATCAATAAAGTTGATTTTTCATCAGGACATCATCAAAAGGCTTTCCAAAGAGTTAACAAACCTGACTAGGGAACAGGTTTTTCTTCCTACTAGAGTGACAAAAGATGCCTGCGAGTTTTTGTTAAGGATTTTAAAAAAAAAGCTCCTGAAGAAAGATTTCATATGAAGAATTTAATTCTTTATTAAAGCATTTAATAAAAATTATAATTATGGTTTACTGGTGGTTTTTCACACATCACTATCACTTATAATTACGTAGCAAAGTTTTGTTGTTGTCCAAAACAGCACCTAAAAACAACAACGTACAAGCCTTTCTTATTAAAAAAAAACAAAAACAGCTGATTTATAACAGTACAGAAAGTGGAAACTATATAAAGCAATTAAATATAAAGTATTTGTTAATAATATTTTGGAATAAAAGCTAATTATGCTGACGCTGTAGATGTTACTCTCCGCAGAATGGACATATAGTTCAACCAATTGCCTGCATTCATTTCACATTATATGACTGTGTTGCAGAAAAGTATGTGGTCGTTAACAAAAATTCACAACTGTAGCTCTGAGTTCGACTAAAAAACTGAAGTCTGAATAAGTTTCATGTGTGTCCATATGCCTTTAAGGAATATGACCCTAGACAAGTATTATTACATAAATAATATTTGTATGAATAGTTTCTTTAGTTTCATTTTGCCACTAAATTTTGTTCGAAAAATATTTTTTGCTACCCACCGTGCCGTGTCTGTTTCTTTTGCACCCATAAATTCAAAAAGAATGATAATGGCAGAAGACACCACTCATGTGGATGTACGAGTATAAAAAGTGTGAGAAAATAAATAGAAAAACAGTGTATTAAAACCCATAACTATCAAATTTAATATACATTTTAATAAAGAAAAAGGGGTTATTAAAATAATATTTAATTCTTCTTTAAATACTCGTATGTTAATCGTTGTCGTGTCATGTAACTAAAAAATTATCTCTACAGATTGTTTTTAATTGACTAAATCAAATTAAAAAGTTGATAGAACTATTAAAAACAGAATTTGTGCAGGGATGGGGGCTTTAATGCTTAAGTATTCTTTTACGCTAAAAAGAACTACTTTTGTGCAACGATTAAAGCCAATTTAAGATATTTTTTTGTTGGCTTTTTCCTCGTATACCAAAAGAATTTATATCAGTACAAAATGTCAATACAAAATGTCAGAATCTCTTAAAAGGCATTTATAATTTATGATTTTTAATTTAATTGGTATTTATTTTATCCAGCGTTTTATATTTTTTATAAATTATTTTAGGGAACTGGTCAATTAAAAATTAAGCCGAGCAAGAGCAGTTTGGGCGATAAAATGTGTTTCGTGGTTGCAATACCGCTGATCGACGTCCAATCGGTCACTCCTTTTAAGGATTAAAATGTGTTAATTTTAATTTAGTTTTAATTTATGGCTCACCTCTTCAACCATCTGAGCAATTTGTTATAATATCGCCTGCTATAGCTGCTATTTCTGCATTTCGGCACCAACCAATTGTCAACAAACTTCAGCGCAATTATTTTAAAATATCTGTAACCAACATGATATTAAATGGCACCCGGTTCCGAAAATAGTCTTGCAAATGTAGAAGTGACAATATTTCAGCACCCGCTAAAAGGATGTTAGTCTTCTTTTTATCAAGTTTTGTTTTATGCTCCAGCCAAGATTTCCCCAAAAGAAAACTGTTCAATTTGCTTTAAACAACAAAAACTTCTTTCTTGTGCACAAATCAAGTTCAGTCTGAGTAAAACACTCAACTATATTTTTAATTAAAAACAAACTCCTGTCCCAAGTTGCTCTTTCGATTTTAGTTGCATAAACAAATTGAATTAATTTCTGTTTTCTTAAATTGTTTGAAAAAGTTTTCTTTGCGAAAAACAATATTCGTATATGTATTTCTTTTGCTTAATTTTTGCCACTCAAAACGAAAACGTTGTGTATTTTAAGACCTGTTTGTGTTTGCGGATTTATGACTTCTCCTTTTGTTTCGGACTTAAGGACAAATGTTACTTTTATAATGTTCGCAAATAATCAGTCGAAATGCTCGAGTTCTTGTTGTAGCAGCATTGAAAAGTTATTTGAACTTTTAATGAAACTTATCATCAGACCAGACTACTGAACTTCCATTCTCAAGCACTTAAAAACCGAAAACTTTTAGTTAATAGTTGTTTTCCAAGTTGTTCACACTCGTGTTTGGCTTTAGGTTTGAATTGAAAGGCCAGAAAAAAACAACAAGAAGAAGCTGTGATGGATAACACAAGTGGCAATTTTCAAATATTTGCCACTCTAAAGGCAAATATTGAATCTCTGTGTGAAGTTATCACGCTTACATGCATACATATGAAATGCTGAGGCTCAGCCTAACACTGACACTCACACGCCAGAGGACGCTTACAGCTTGTCATATTCTATACACTATACATCGCATCAATATGTATTTCAGCCGAATAAAAAACTCCATTTCAAATTTATGAATGACAAATATAATAGCTTAAATAGGAAGACCTTAAATTTTAATATATAACAAAAAGGTCCAATTTTTTATAACCGATAACCAGCTCCAGATATTGATATAGGCAAGTGGCAAGTTTCAGCCAAATTATGACAGTTGTTTTACCGTGATTGAGCAACAAACACACATATATACAAATACTTTCTTACTTATTATCTATATAATCGAGAAAGCTTTAAGCAAAAAAACAACAACTATTGTGATTGAATAAATAAAAATTATTGCATAAAATAATTAAAAAAAAAAAAACATATTGCAGAAAAATTATTGATTCCTTTTCAAAACTCAAACTTAAATGCCAGCGTATTTTATCTTGAAGAACTTGTTTTACTCTCTTTTTCTATTCTAGAAACTTGAAAAACTAAAACCAATACAAAATGTATTGGCTTAGTACATACGCCTGTGAGTATTTGATGGAATGTATGAGACATAAGTACATACAAGCATAATATAAGTAAACTTGGCATTTGGCCAAAATATTGTAATCGAATGCATTTAACCTACAAATTGCTAAACAAGTTTCTCAATACAGTTTGTGCGCAAGAAGACCCTGTCTTCTTTCAAGAGGGAGGAAAAGTAGCAGAAGAATAACAAGCAGACAAAAAATTACTTTAAAAATATCTGTTTACTGTCATGCTACTTATTTACTTTGATTTAAAAATAAAATGTGTGCACGAAATCTTTGTATTTTGCAAACATGAGTACTTAAGTGCAAACAGAAATATCGAGTTGCTTTCGAAGCTATTTTATACATTTTTCATTGCTAAGAATTATTTACGAGAAGTTTGAAAAACTTGCTCAAAAACATATGAGATGGAAAAATAAGATGAACTAAAATTGCATAAGAACTGATGATGATGATGACGGATACAAGGTCAGCCAAGTCTAATGGCTCTTTTACGACCGCAACACTTGAGTTAAGACGTTGTAAAAATTATGAATAGATAAACAATTATTTCATCTTTGTTGAATATTAAAACATTCTCCAGCTAATGTTCCAGCTGTTTTTGCAGCAGTTCTCAAAACATTCTACGCGAATTTCAATCACTTTTTCAAAACAGTGCATATTTTTAGGCGAAATATCTACATAACATGTCCTTTACACCTAAACTTCTCATATCATATGGTATTGAAGCTGCAAAAGCGTAATTGTTCCGCTAAGGGCAACAGGTTTTCAACTTTCGAACGTTTTAATCTCTCAGATGCAATCGGGGATCTTACTTTAGGTCGGATACCAGCCATGAACCATGATAAGGTGGTCGACAACTAAAGACTGTAGCAAAAGCTGGAGGCATAATGTTTAATGTTTATTATTCAGGCGCTGTGTTACGAAGGGTAGTCAACAAAGGCATGCAAAATATATATGATCTGTTTCAACATGCCCTCTGCTTACATATGTATGTATGTCAGTATTTACAAACAATATACTTTCATCCTGTTCTTCCCCTTTTTTGAACATTGCACTGCTTTATCTATTCTATAAAATGTCAAAGGTTGTTTTTCTTAACTGCTATTCGATGTCTTTTCAATTCTAGCCAAAAAATTTAATAATGTAACGAGTTTTTTTTTTTTAACTCAATTTTCGGTGTAACACAAATTATCGCCGCCAGTGTAAACAAACCTGCTGGCTGCAATCAGTTCGGAGGCTTCGAAGTCAATGCCAAAAGTTATTTTGGTTGATGTTTGTGCAACAAAATATAGAAAACACGTCATGACGAGTGGTATGAAGTGTGATTGTAAATACCAGTACGAATGTGAATTCGAGTCTGAATGTGATCGAGGTGAAGTGAAAAGAGAACTGTGAGTAGACTGGTGCGGATATTGATTGCAAAAAAAAAAATTACAACTTCTTTAGCCACATAAAAAACAAAATTTTTTTATTGTATGTTTTTTTTTTTGCTGACTGCAGAATCCAAACTAGAAAAATCCAAAACAAGATGATACAATCATTTTTAATACTGCAACAAAAGGCCTTTTACTTTTTTTTACTCTTTATAGACACAATAAAACAAAACTGAAATGAAACGAGAGTTTTTCACAGAAAATGTTTTTTTGTTAGACTTTGATTAGCTAATATTTGACAACAACAAAAAAAAAAGTGGAAAAAAACTGAATGTATGAATCCATTATTAAGACTATTGAAAGCATCTTTGCATTTTATATCTCAGTTTGAACATTTCAGCCAAGCAGCTTAAAATTGCCTTCATACACAAGAGCAGCTCAGCTGGTGGGTTTTTTCATTCATTTCTCATTGCTGGAAAATAATTGTCTGTCTTACATCAAATATTGCCAAACATTAATTCCTTGACTCTGCTTTAATATGGAGACTTATGATGTTGCCAGCATCAGCATCAGCATCTTCGTTCAAGCAATAGCTGCCGCTGCGGCCTGTTTTGCCATCAAGTCCGCTCATGTAACAACGTAACGATTGTTACATGAGGAAGCTGCACAAATTGTGTTAGACACCAAATATGCATGAATGTGGTAAAAGCCATTAAAAGCAGCCAACCTTTTTTTAAATGCTCGTAGCATCCATCCATCATCCATCCTCTTTATTGGGGAAGCGTTCCAACATTTATATATATATGTAGATGCTGATATTATTCAGTTGAAACGTTGCGCCATCGCCAAAAGCATTTAATTGAAAATTAACTTTAATTATTATTCATTTAAAATTTTGTACGACTTAGATTGGGAATAAAAACGAGCAATTAAATGGTAAAGGTTATTTGTATTATATATACATACGAGTATGTGACACGAACGCGACATATATATGTACTTGTATTGCCAATTTAACTCCGTTCTGAAGACTTTTCTAAGCTTAATTTTTGTCTTATTTAAATAATATCCTCAAAAATACTTTGTTTGGTTTGCGTCCTGAGGCGTTTGGACCAGCGGACCATGTTTTTCAAAAAATAATGCCACATAGAACGGAACATGACGCTACTGCACCATGATACAACAATAGTTTTCTTTTGCTGAAATTGAAACTTTATCAGACTTCTCAGGACCACCGGTGCCTCCGGCAACCCAAACTGGAGGGAGTGAACACAGCGTGTTCAGTCATGCAGCAGCTCCTGAATCTTTCACCAAAGTTTTATTAGCAGCTTTGTCACAGGTTGAACCCTACATTGCAAGAAGACTGGACTGGTAAATTTCTAATGGACAAAATGCTAGTGGCACCGTTTTGGGAACTCCCAATAAAGGAGATGCCACCTGGCACTGCACAGCGAAATGATTCATCGACGATTCTATTCATGCTATAAACTGTTTCCATTGCATTGTGGCACCCTTTAATTTGTTGCCTTGCTTTACGTACGAGTACGTACATGTGGTTGAAGTGTAGTGAAGTGTAAGACTCTGTTTGTGTTCTTAATAAAAAAAATCAATTATTAATTCGTGTGTCCATTCAGCTCTTTTAAAGGAAAGCACACCAAAGTTACATACTCCAATAAGTACATTTCGGAATAAAACAATTTAAATTTTCAACCGATCTTGTAGCAGGATTGTATCACTTCAATAAAACTTAAAAGAATATTCTCAACATTTCACTTTACTGTCATCGAGGCCAACTAAACAAATTAAGGATTAACCCAGTTTAAGCAACTTCTTTTAAGTGCTTTGACACTTTAGTTTTGGAATTTTGCCTGATAACTTATTGGCGCCTTCAGTCGTGCCCTTTTCTCTAACTCATTGGCCTTCAGCAGCATATGGCTTAAATGCTTATCGCTGTTGTGCCAGCTGAATTATTAATTTATAATCGCAATGCATCGAATAAAGCACATAAATCGCTGTATGGCCAACCAAAAACACACATGTTAGCGAACAAGTTTGTGTTTAATGGATTTTGCAATTTTATCTATTTAAAATCAACGGAAAAGTATGAAAAAACGAAGAAGAAGACTTATTTATTGTTGCAATAAAAATAATAAACACTCCTTTTGTGGCGCAAATACTAAATGACATAATGTCAGTTAGTTGAAAAAATGATGCATTCACATTTAAAACACGGAAAGCCAACAGCAACAAGCAGAAGTTGCAACCAGTTCAGACAGCTTCAGTTGCATGACATACAAAAGCATAAAAAGTAAAAGTATAATCAAACATACACTATCAAATTAAAATGACTGAATGTAGGACTGGCTGGCTGAGTGACTGACATCTTCAGCATTAAATTGAAGAAAGAAAAAAAGCCAAAAACGAATGGAATTATTTTGGTGAGAACTAAAACAAAAACAAAAACAGTGTGGCGCAGGTTTGAATGCAACTTACATACATTGTTTCGAAGGTTATCTACAATACATCAAAATAACAAAATATTTAATTAGGCTACTGACTTAGTTTTCTGCTTGTTGCTTATTTCAATAATACAGATGAATGCAGCTAAATTTTCATAATAATTAATTTTTAGCAGCCTGACATTCTAGATTGAGCCAATTTAAATACTATTGTAATTATTATGTGCAAATTTTAATATTTAAAAGAAAAAAAACTTTCAGATTTTTATTTGCGTTCGTACTTTGATTCAAGATAAATTTTATAAAACTTTGATAAGCAACAGATTTTGTTGGGAACAGCGCTTAGACAGCATAATAAAACAGTTTAGAAATTAATTAAGTCGGCAACTTGCTCACAAGTACATTGTGTCGACGATTGTCTACATCAAAACAACAAAATCTTTAACTAAATTTCTTCATGACACAAGAATTCAATTCACTAATTCAGCAGATTATATATAACTGCATCACAAATCCGATAGAACTCACTGAGCAACCTTGATCTCTATAGCTGCAAACTTCATAATTGTCATATAAAGTCTTGAAATAAGTTAATGAGGGCGGCATTTCGAATGGTTCTTACCTCAATCCTGTCTCCTTCCACACCCCTTAAGAAGGACAACATTTTAACACCATGTATCTTTCTTTATAAATGTTTGGAGTTGTACATTAATGCAGCTCATGATGCTTATTACTTACATATATTATGGCCTTATTGATTGCTATAGTTCTCAATGAATGTCCTTAATACTCCAAATCTATTTACTATAAGTCTTGAGCAGTAAAATAAAAATTTGCTGCGTTCCAATTGTTTATTATCTTCTAACATAATATATTATCTTTAAATAAGAAATAAAGAAAAACAGAAAATAAACATGAAAATTTACTAAAACTTTCAAACAGTTCGTTTCTCTAGGGTAAAAATATTGTACTAAAGGAAATCCACACATGAAATACTTAAATAAAATAAATATTGTTTTAGCACAAACACAAGCACAAACACTAATGCACGCACACATACACATACACATACACATACACATACACATACACATACACTTCACTTTACATGCAAAACCAAACAGGAAAATAGTATTTAAAAGTGCTGCAATAGTAAAACATGGCTTCAAATGGAACTAGATATACAAACACACAAACACATGTAGAGTTGTATTTAAGCCATTCTTTTTATTTGCCTTATTTTTTAAGCAAACAAAATTTAAGGCATTCAACTGGAAGACTGAACAGTAGGAACACAAATTTTGATTCAACATCAGCCAAGTTGGAAGAGAAACACGAAAAGGAAAATTAACAAAAAATGAAGAAAAACACACAATGAAAATGTGTGCTGGCTTCCAGCTTGCCAAACAGACAACGGGTAAAATGTCAGCCATAACTTTGGGACGAGTTGCCACCAAAATTGAGTTTTCCAAATGGACTTGTAACGGATATGGTCGCCAACGACAATAAAGCTGTTTAACGTCTGGTTCTTTCAAAACTTTATTTTCTTCTTTTGGGAAATTTACAAAATTTTCAAAAAGCTTGAACAAGTAACAAATAAAATGAAAATGGGCTGGCAGACATAAATGCAATATGATGAAGGAGTAAACAATATGTTATACTATAGAAAAACAATGTAAGCACACGAACACTGATAAGGGAAAAGTTTAGTAGGCTGCGTCCACTTGCCGAAATTTTCACTTGTCATGAACATCGTCACACGAAATGTATAGCGGCGCCATAATGGAGGACGGCCAATGAAAAAAATATAAATAAAACAGAACACCAAATCACATATGCTGTAGAAAAACATTGCGTGCACATGAACACTGATGTGGGAAAAGTTTAGTGGCCTACGACCATGCGTTCAAATTTTCGTTTTCTTATATTCATCTCAAATTTTATTATTTATAATGTAGAAAAGTTTGGTCTAAACCTAAATTAATATTAAAAGTGGGTCACTCCATTTATATATCTGAGCATATTGTTTCAATATATACATACATATATCCTTGAAAAGCTGGTAATAACTGCTGTCATATTGTCATCAAATTTGTGTAAAAAAAAATTCAACCCATTAAAAATTTATCACTCAAAGAAAGTCACGCTTAGCCAAACCCAGGCCATTCCACAAAGTTCTTATTGAGTATAAAAATCAATTTTTTGACCTCTCTTCAGTTGTTACTGTATACATTTAGAAATGTATGTAAATGAACATATTATTGGAGTGTCTTCCAGATATTTTCCTCTGACATTGAAATAACATTTTCTAGATCATGTTTCAGAAACGCCAAGCATTTTGCAAAGGGCCATTAGCGCTTTCTCCAGCCGTTTTCAGCCATTTCATATTATTAATCACTTGACTTGTAGGATGTTTAGCAGGCATCGCCAACTGGGGTTTTAAGGCAACAGACACGCACAAATACTCTTGATAGTTACACTATACATATATTAATTGTATTTGTTTATTTTACATATACTCTTATAATTTCTTTTTCTTATAAAGCAGTAGTGGGCATTAGCCAACTGTATGACATTTTACACAGAGAATAATCGCACCATAAATTGAATTGATTTTATTAAAAATTCATATACACACATACGCAGATAAAACGAAAAATTTTTAGATATAAATTAATTTGATGGCTAAAAACCAACGAATGTTGACGTGTAAATCAGGCAAATACTCATAAGTGTCATAGCACCACGTGACATCAATATTGCATTTTGTACAACTTCTTGGTACACAATGTTCAAGAGAATATATTTTCTAGTTTGATGACGGGAAAGTAGAGTTTTAATAAAGAAGTACATTTCTAAATAGAATAGCAAAATGAAAGCAAAGATTTTGTCACGTCACGTACACCAAAACAAGTCATACCAGTTACTTTCTGCATAGAATTTATGTTTTTCAGCAAAATAAAACTAAATATAATTTATGAATAATAACGTGATGTGACAAAGAGTTAACGCTCCTTTTTAATCATTGTTTATCATCATCTGCTAAGTGCCACTCTCTGGTTCATGCTCGTGAGTGTAAAAACTAACAACATGCCCTCTACTGCTGCAACTTATCAGCAAGTTATTCCACATTACAAGTGTTAAGTTTTGCAACATGGGCAGTAGTTGTGTAGTAGTCCATTTAATTAGATGGAATATTAAACGATGTTGATACCAGACAAACGTTCAACATGCAAAATTGTTGTTACAGAGAAAATAAAACTATTGTTGAGCTTAATTTTGTTTCCTTTGCAACAAACAACTACAAAAGCATAATGAGATTCGGCAAATTTGTTTTGTATAAAAAGCATATGGGATTTATTAAATTGCCAAAAAAAAAAAAAACAAACACAAAACCCGATAGAAAGAGAAAATGCTCAAGCACTTCCAACTTGAACCAAATTTGCTTAAATTGAGCTCTTGGGCTTTAGAATTTTAGATGCTGCAAAAAAGTTTAGGGGAAACAAAAAAAAGTAGTGAATTTTGTCAGGAGTGATAACGTTTAACTGGCACGAAGGAAACAGCAATTGAAATTGTAACTTTTGTTTGGATTGGCAGCAAATAGTTTAATGTACATGTTGCTCTGCTTGGCTAATACCTGGTTCACATGACATATATTATAATTCTTAATACAAACACTGACAGGATGGCGTCCAGGAAAATCCAATTAAATTGCTGATTGATTTAAGTGACGTGCCAAACCTAGTATAAACTTAGCACGACTTTTAAACTTAAGTTGGGGGGGCTGTTATGATAGAAAATAGTATAACTTTTTCTAAAAACATAAAAACTTTATAAAAATGAGTAGGAGAAGAGTGTTAAATAGCTGCCTGAGGATAACCAACAATGCTGGCAGAAATAGTGGCGAATAAAGAAATTTTATATAAAATCATGTTCCTGAATTAAATTAGATATTTATTGAAAGGACCTCAAGCTTATTGCTCGTGTAGTCATGGTACTATAATTCTAAAAGAATTTACGTGTAGTGCAAGCCCTTAAAAGTTGCTCTAGACAACGAAAACTACTACAACTACATATATAGTAAAAATGTTAATTAATTCGTATACAAAAAAAGTATGAAATTAAAGAGTACAAACATTGTCAACTTATTTTTCCTCCATCCAGTCCGTGTTCAAATATAAACTAATTTTTAAATATTTTAAAAAAATAGCGCAATACTATGAAATTTTTCATTTCGTGAAACCTTTCAATTAAGCAGAAAACCAAATCGAATCCTCAATTCAATGCCTCATCAAGAGTTCATTTCAAATAAATATGTATGTATGTGTATCTGTGGAGTTTTATCATAGCAGCTTAAGTCAAGATAAGACGAAAATAAATTTTTGACAAATAATTCCATGAATCATAAATGTTATTAAACCGAAATTAGAAAAAAAATCTTCAATGATACGAAAAAGAATTAGGACCAATAATTTCCTTATATTTATAAAATTAAGTGCACTTTTAAAATTCAACTTAAGCTGTTATGATCAAATACAGACGTCCTCAGAAATATTGAGCAAACCACACGATTTCATGTCACGTGATTTTCAAATGGCATATGTGATTTTACGTAATGCTTAAATTTATTCAAATTCACATTGTGTCCTTTTGGAGTTAAAGTGTTCTTTTCCCGACTTAAAGTAGACAAAAAGCAGACTTTAGCTAAAACTAAATTAAAGTCTTTCTAAGGCCTACTTTTTTCTCGTATCCCCTATATTTTACTTACAGCTTAAGATGGCATGTTAAAAAAATTTATCGTCTCATTTTATATATGTGTTTTTCAAACCACACATGTGGTTTTACGTGATGCTTGAATTTAAATTTATTCAAATTCACATTGAGTCCATTCGGAATTAAACTAAAGCCCTGTAAAAGTCACTTTGTTCGTGATCTAAGTTCAAGTCCCTCCCTTACATTTTACAAACCGCTTAAGAAACCATCTAAAGAAAATTTATGGTAAAAATTTCAAGAATTATGCTGCTGTCTAATGCTGTTTCCAATATTTGCATTACACATAATATTTCTCTAACAGTTTTAAAACTCTTTAGCATAAATCATGTACACTTTTTTCTCTTTTTAACATACATTTATTTTATTTTAACTGAAAGTAAAAGTAAAAAAGAACACAACAGCAACCAAACAGTGCAGCACAACGCAGCACAAAATTTAAATTTAATGAGGGAAAATTGTTGAGTGAAAGAATCAAAAACGTTACGTTCAGTTTACAAAGTGAACAGAAAAGTCGTGCTCCCGCTATTCACAGAACCGACAAATGTTTGTTCAACATAAAATCAGTTCAAAAAAAACAAACAAATTTTAACAAAAGTAAATATACAAACAGATTTGAATGTGTGAATATGTCGTACTCATGTTTTGTACAATAATATCATTTTAATTAAATATTTTTAACGTAAAAGAAAAAAAATCAGAAAAGAAAAAAAATGTGTATAAATATTACAAAAATATTTATTTTAATGATGAAAACATACAAAGAAACCGAAAAAAATAAATATGAAGTAAGTTAAAAAAACCGGAAATATAACAACGGTAACACAGGCATGGGCACAGGCAGCGACGCGAGCGACTCTAGCGGCAGCAGTCACATTTAAAGCCACATTTCAACCTGAACAAAATTTATAAACAGCAAAAAAATTATACAACAACAAGGCAGAAAGAAACATTTAACATTTGAAAAGCTGCAAACGAGTCATCATTTATGAAATAAACGAAAACAACCAAAATACGAGTAATGAAAACAAACAACAAAAACCTGACAGAAAAAAAAACAGTACAATTTGAAAAGAAGAAAAAAAACCAAATGAAATTGAAACCACTTTTTAATTTATGCAGGTATTTTATAATGCCACAATGATATTCAACGACTAAAATAGACGCTCTATCAAATTGTAAAGAAGAAATGTCTAATAAACAAGAAAATTAAACTGTTTTCAAGGTCTTGCAAAAGCGACTGGCGAATTTTGGCAGTTGTTGGTATCATGCTGAACTGCCGCCCCTCATCACGGACGGGGGATACAGCGCTCAAGACCATGTGTAAATGATAAAATGATTGACGTGGGTGACGCAGCAACTGTTCCAACAACTGGACCACATACTGTGTTGTTGATCGTTTTTATCCTGCTACCTGGTACCGAAAACAATAAAGGAACACAGTGAGTGCAGTGAATGTCCAATAAATCCCCTGGAATGTGCAAAAGAATTCAAGGCTGACGCTGAATTTAAACGATAACCGACAGCAATGTGTTGCTGGCTCAATGTTGGTGTCAATGTTGGTACAAAAAAAAAATAATAAAACATATTTAGCAATAAGATGAAAAAAGACATTCGGTGCTCTCCGAAAGAGCCACGGTGTTGTAGCATGACTGGCAGTGTCTGCCCTTAACTATATATCCCATCACCGTCGAAACTGCTGATGTGGCCACACTAAACTACGAGGTAATTATTTGAAACCGATCAGCTGTTAAATTGCGTCTTTGGGCAATTAACAGAAAAATGCGAACCCAACAAATTTTATATATTACAACGAACGAAAATAGCGCCTAAACAAAAGTCTCTTCAGCTGCGACTTGAAACAATAAATGGAGAGTCTGTTATTTTTTAAAACAGTTCACTTGAAGAATTGCGAAAAGCCTATGAATAACGTATTTGCTGTGATATAAAAACACGATGTTAAGCTTTTAATTGTGCGTTCCCAATATTCTATATCCGCCTATTTCGTGATCAAGTGAAGTTTCAGAAACATATTGTATTGTAATAGTGTTCACACAATGTTTGCACTGGTAACGGGCCAAGACAAAGTTTTTAAATCCATGAGCCAAATAATGTCTTAAACTGCACTTTAGCCGGCAACATTTCGATCGTTTGTGGAGTTTTTTCTGTCTTAAACGGTTGCAAATCTTTCTGAACACCTCTCGACTGAAAAACTGCTTTTAATACAATTTATCATGTCAGTTGACGTTGGTTTTTGTTTTTTTTTTTTTGTAGATGTTGTTGCTGTTGGCGTTGTGGCTAGATTTGCGTTGTTTACTGTTGTCATTGTTATTGTTGTTGCTGCTGCTTTTATTATTCAAGTTGTGGTTTTTGTACTTAATACTTGAGGTATGAGTCTTAAAGTATGAATATTAAACCTGGTTACTGCCACCTGCACTCACTTCAAGTGGAGCGATTAAAAACAAAATCTTCTTTTGGTTTTCATTTGTGGCTTAAAATTCAGCAAACGACCTTGCAAAACTTTTTTTTTTCTTTCTTTCTCTGTTTTTGTTACTTTTAACTGAAAATAGAAAACAAACAATTTTTTTTGTTGAAGTGGCTTAAAATAATGTTTTTTTACTGCATATTTTTACATTTCCACTTAATCTTCCACGTTTATTTTTCTTATTTCAATTTTTTTTTTTGTTTCATTTATAGTTTCAAATAAACTAAACAAACTTTCAGTTTGAAAAATATTTGTACATACATGCCTCTGGGAATTTTTCGTTATTTAAAAAGTTTTTTATTTTATTATTTATTCTCTAGTTGCTGTTGTTGGGCAGGAAGCTGTTTGCCGCACTTGCTCCGCAAACTGAGTTGTAAATACTTTTTCTTAGTATTTTCTTACTTTTACTGGCTGCTCGCACCTTGATGAAGAAGATACAATTATTATGAACTTCACTTTAGCTTGAGATCTTAAAATAGGGTTAGTTTTTTTCAAAATTAATGAGGTTTGAATTGAGTGTTTGGTGTTAGACAAAAGAGGCTACATACATACATATGTACGTATGTGCTAATGGCCCGGTTATGGCACAACTCCCATCTACGTCAGTTGAAATTGTGCAGTTTGGTATTAGCGATAACAACTTAACTTGACATCGTATTACAACCATTTTATGGTCTTACCGATTACCAGCAAGTGTTAGTGCGGTGGCCAAAAAGAAAAAAAATACCAAACTTTTACAACTTATTTGCAGCAGCTGCGTTAATGAAAAAAGTGGAAAGCGGGTGGCTGGCAAATTCGTTTTAATTCCTAAACTATTTTATATGTATCTCTGTATATCAGAGACTTTGAATAACTGAAATGATGCTAAAGAATAGTTGTAACAACTTTTGTTTACGAAAGCTGGTGGGGCAAACAGCAAAAATACAAGCATTGAGGGAAAGGATAAGAAGTAGTCAATGCAAAATAATTACTATTTATTTCACATAAAGAGTTGGATACAAAATTCTGATGATATCAGCTGGTAATTAGAGGTCTTGCAACTTTTTCAATTTTGCGGCAATGCTCCCTGCACTCATTTCAATGAAAAAAATTCAAAAATCTGATATGAAATTATTTATAAATAACACTTTTATTGATTGTTGGGTAAAGCGTCTCAATAGGGAATAGTGTGACATATTTCATATGCAAAATGCTTCAATGTTGTAAGTTTTTAAATTAAATTAAAATCAATACATATTAATTTTATTGCCAACAAATAAGGCGTTACAAAAATATATTATTAATATATTATTAATGTTAAATTTGTTTCCATTATAGCATCAGCTGTTTAGTCGCCAGCATTTTTTTTAGGCTGGCAACAAGAGAACAATATCAGCTAAAAGTCTAGGCAGTTGTTAACGCTAACAAGAAGTTAAACTGTTTAAATTTCAATTAAACTGAACCTCAAAGCAAATGCTTATAGGAAACATAGAAATTACAGAAAATATTTAGCCTGTACTAAGAAAAAGAAAGTGAAAGTCCTTTACATTCCCGTTTGACTTATTTTATACAGATTTTGTATATGCTTTGACTTTCGTTCATAATTTCTTCATATTTTTTTCCATTTTTTTCTTAAAATATATATTATTTTTTTTTCGAAATGTTATTTGTAACCTAAAACTTTTGCACGTAGTAGCAGAAGTTTCATTTTAATAAGTCTTCTTATTAATTTTCTTGTCTGTTGCTGTGCAAGAAATACGTCAAATATAATTAGATCTGACGAATTAAGAGAAAGAAAAATTAATTAAACGTGACACAGCTAATTAAGCAAATAAATTCATAATTCCGATAAAAACAGTGCAACAAAACTGTTAAATATAAAAATTTTTTATATGTATATCATATTGACATTAAGGATTAAGATATTTTAAATAAAGAAATTGAATAACAGTGGATTTGCTAGAAATTTCAATTTTTTTAGAAAATCGAGAGATATTCTTCAACTATATACCTATAACAAAAGAAACAACTGGGTTTATTTCATTTGCTTTGAAGCTATAGAACTGAACTCATTTTAAAGCCAATTTAAAGTTGCCCCAAAACCAAAAACTTAAGCCTCATACAATTTTCTATGTCAGTTTACTATACAGGGGTCCAACATTGCAACGGCCGTACAATGAGTTCCATGTGTAAACATGGCAAAACTTTTTTTAAGACCATCTAAATACAATTAATATTTATTAATTATATTTGCAAAGTTATTGTACAAAATTAAAAACGAACACAAAATATCTACATCTAAATCACTCTGAAAACAAGCATCGCTCTGGCATTGCATGAAACTAATTGTTTATTTTCAATTTCAAAATCGATAACTTTCTATTGATGACTCAAGTTGCTATGAGTACGCAGCATTCGTTTAATTGAAATCAACTCTTTATCGTTCACACTTCAGTTTAATCATCAAATGGCTGGCTAATTTGAACTAATTTCATTTTAATAATCATTTTCGTTGTCTTCTTCGTCTGTGGCGAAGCCACTTGAAACAAACACTTCAACTAAATGGCAAACAAACCATAAAACAGATAGAAAATTAAAGCGAAAGAAAATCTATAATGAAATTTAAAATTTTCTCTATGTACTATATAGTAGTATATATATATGTGTACGTAAATGTACATATCAGCAATTAAATTTGTTTAAATTTCTTATTTCATTGTTGTTCTTCATTAATACTCGTGCATACGAACAGGGTGATCTCTTCTAAAGTTGGAATTACATTTTTATAAATTTTGCCCAAACTGTTTCCAAATATTGTATATTTTTGTAATTTGATGTCTTTAATTTCATTTATTTGATTTAAATCAATATATGTTAATATTTAGTTGCAGTGGAAACGCTCAAGTCTCTTCATGAGGATTAAAATAGGAGAAATATTTAAAAAAAAAGAAAAAATATTACTCCCAAAGAGATCAATTTTATAAGTTTTCCAATATAATACTGATTGATACAACCAATCTTAAGCTTAACTTTTTCCGCCTAAGACCTAGACAACCCTTTAGAGATCGCTGCAGCACCCTTTTAAGCGCAGTTGGTTCACGAACTAAGTCAATACAATGTTAATAATGTTCTACTTACAGCGGCTTGTGCTAAATCCACAAAACGAATATTAATATCTATACCAGTTTTAATGAGAAGTTCAAAAGTTTAGATGATACGATTAAGTATGTAATTACTTCAATTAAAAAATGCATTTCTTCGTTCTCACACCAGTCCTAAAAAGTTTTAAATTCTTTAAGTAAGTAAATTAAACACAATGTTCTCATCCCCTATTTCGAAAAATTTTAAAGCAGCTGTTTTTTTTTTATTTTGTGCTCAATTTTCATTTCTATATGTCTATACATTCGGTAGGTGCCGTCCTATAAAAACCAAAGAAAATCCTACAAACGTTTAATTTTACAAGCAATTTTATTTAAAAACATAATGCGAATTTCAACTTGAGAATTTTAAATATCACAAAAATTTCGTTTCACTTTTTGTTAAAAAGTCTTTAATAATTAATATTCTTGCCTCCATTTGTTCACCAAAAAAGCTCAAATATTTAAACAATTAGTATTTCTCTTCTAAAGTCAATAAATCTTTTCCCTTTTCAAAATTACTAGAAAAACATTTATGAGTATTTTGGACGCTTTGCCCGCATTAACAAAAAACCCAAAAATTTTTGGCAGATCAACTTTACAAGTTGGCTGCCCTGGCGAGTTCATTTCGGCTTCAGGTTTGCCTGCATCATAAAACAAATTATTATGATGTTATTAATCAGCTGTTAAAGTCACGTTGAATTTTTCAATAGCAAAAAAGAAAAATTAGACGGGTTTACTGGTGCTCATCTATCTCGTGCTATTCATGCTTTTAGAAAAAAGAAAATCATTTGCAGCGCCTGAGCCAAACACAAAACAGTCACCCTGTGCAAAGAAGTAATTTTCAATTTCAAAATTGAACTCCCAGCCACTGTAAAAAAAAATGCGCTCATTGTTTATGATTTAAAAGTGCCAGTGAATGACTTCGACGATGACGACAACCGCATTTGACCGTATTTTTAAAAAATGTTATTATTAAACAAAAGCCACTATGAAAAAAAAACTTTTGTAAGTTTGTTGTAGTTATAATTAAAAGACAATAAAAAAAAGAGAAAATTAAAATGAGGATAAAAACATGACCGTTGACATAATTTCTGTAATAAATAATATTTTTACTTTTTTCTTTAGTGTAACACACATGAGTTATTTAAATATTTATGGAAAAACATGTTGCCTTGTAATTTGTTGGACAACATGAAAAGTTCGTTATCGGAAGAAATGTTGGGCGAAGACATCGGTGGCGGGCTCAACCAACCCATTTACTGCACCATCACTTGAACTGCAATAAGTGAGAGATTGAAAAGCTTTAATATGTGCTCAAAAAATTGGTTAGACAACTCTATCTATTTAGCTCTGAGGCCACCACCGCTGTACAAAAAATAAGGTGAATTTTTATTTTTCTCAAAAACTATTTATTTTATAATCAATTTATATTTTGTCATTTTCAAAGTAATACGTGTTAGATATAACACACACTTGTGCCAGTGGTTTTTCCCAACCAGCCCTGATATGCACTTTTTGATATGTGCTTTAGCTCTTTCCGGAATTTGTGTATTTTTGAACTCAATCGCCGCAAACCGCCTTTTGATTGGTCTCTTCTATTTTGTGAATAGGCAAAAGTGCGGTGGCCAAATCTTGTGCATAGAGTGACTGAAGCATAAGGATGGTAGTGTTTTTTGGCTAAAAAGTTTCAGCAATTTTGGCATAAATTTCGCTGCCACACGCTACATACCATGAGCCCACCGATATACCATCATATCCGATTCTCCGCAACAGTTTTCGTCTCTCTACATGGCGATCGTTCTCACTCAGAAAAGCTTGTACTACTTTTAAAAATTTTGCTGACTCAGAGTATAATCGCCGTACACGCCACTGTGCTCAAAACCACTTAATTCCATTTGTTACACTAAGTTTTATGCAAATTGTGTCAACCATTCTTACGCTTATGCCTCTCACAAACAAATCAAACACGACCAGCGAATGTATATAGTCTGTGAAATTATTATTATTATTATTATATTATTATTATTTTGTCGTATTTGATATATTTCTCTAATATTTGTGACTTAAAACAAAAATACTTTAACCGTTTTTAAATCTTCCGAAGTGAATTCCCCTTTCGAAACCATATTTTATTCGAATATACTTCTGTAAGATATAGTAGCTTTCTTACTTGAGCTGAAGCGTGTTGCTTAATTGGCGTCATTACGAGCTTTAATTATGACAAAAACTTCTTGTACGAAAGTGTCATAACAAATATTTACACGTGTCGCTCGTTATTCTGACTAAATGTTTTTGTCACCTTCAAGTGAAGTAAAAAAATGAGAAATTAATGTTTGGAGCCGCTCATGCTGCTCTAATTTCAAACTGTTATATATAAAACAAAAACAAGTATTTTTTTTAAATTTCTGTTTAAATAGGTTTAATGCCAAAAGTTTTATTTTAAACCAAAAAAAAAAAAAAAATAATGGAATTATTTATATTGTACCTGCCACTGGAAGTAAATTTTCCAGTACAACGACTCGAGTGTATAATTACTGATATTAAATTGAGCATAAAATATTCATGTTTCACTTAACACAAATATTTTAATTATTTTTTTTTTTTTCAATAATTCTATAATTACTGCTGGTGTTTGTCAGTAAAATTTAATTTGCCAGTATTTAAAGTTGTAGACATTTTCCATGTCATCATCTAATTCGACAAGTTTTTTCTATTGTATTTGTTCAAATGTGCATCTTTTTCGTGCAGTTGATTTTAACTAATTAATTAGTACACAGTGGCATTTTGGTGTATAATTAAATGAATGTTTTTTATAAGCCAGCAGTTGCTTTTATGTGACTCGAATATTACGTTTGATTCATACCACAGCGCCAGTTATTTAGTCCGCTTTACCGGCACTCTGCTCTTAATATTTGAGGCAAAAATACACCTTAATTGTGGATGGAAGGCAAAAAGGTGGCATTATCCAATTTGATAATATTATATAGTTATTTATTCACAACGCTTTTAATAAATTTTACTTAAATTTTCTGCCAATTTGTACAATAACAATATTGTAGACTTTGGCTGCTCACTTCAGTAGCATTGAAAAAGGATATTGCACCTTTTGTTTCTGCTGTCCACAAAACTGTATTCTAAATTGTGTTGTTATATCTTTTATCTGGTATCTGACTATAAAAAAGCACATTATAGTCTTAATCAATTATCCAAAATTGTAATGCTCACTTCTTCAACCATAAAGTTTATGAAAGATCATTGTACTTTATCTGTTTATCTAGTAACCAAAAATTTCTCATTTCCAGCTGCAACAATTTTCATCATTTGAAAACTTAACACAAGTATTTTCTGTCCAATACTTTTTAAAACCAAATACTTTTTAAAACAATTTTCTACCCACTTAAATTTAAGTTTGCAGCCCCAAAAGTTTCCAGGACTAATCAAGCATTAAATTATGTGTTCTTCTTCATATAATTTGTCGTCAACAGTTAAAAAAGTGAAGATGACTAAAAAATGATGAATTTATGAAAATCTTTTCCATCTACTTCATTAACCAGTTTTTGAAGAGCTGAAACCCGCCGCTAACGTTTACACTCGCATATGTTCACTGGGTTGTCATTTTTAAACTAATAATTAGTCGATTTATTTTATTTTTGTTGACAAAGTGTGAATTTGTTAAATTTATTTATTTTTTAATTAAAATTTACGACAAATTCTCTTTTTTATAGAAATAATAATCTTATTTGTGTGTGCAGTCGGTGTGTAGAAAAATTTGTTAAAATTAATATTCCTATTTTAATTTAATTAAATAAATAGAACTTGAATTATTTTGGGGCTTGAACATGATGTCATCTGCTGCGTTTGATTAGGAAATTAAACTTGATGCAAGATAAATTCATCTGCAGTCATCCGTTGAAAGTACAAACAACTCTTGTAAATGTCTCAAAGCCTTTAGATAAATTAAGTTTCTTTCTAGCAGGAATCTATATATATTATATTTTTCCCGACTCTTTCAGTGAAATTTAAGTAGATTTCTTAAAACCAGGACTTCTTGTGATCAGCAAGGAAAGATTCTATTGACAGGAAAGTTTGAAAGCATAAGAAATTTGTTAAGGCTTTCAGAGCCCCCCATCGAACTTTTGACATTTGAAAGTGGTCACACTGTTGAAACCGATTGAACACATCAATCGAATTGACTGTCATGTTTTATTAAATGAAGCTAAACGCCCATAGACAACGATCCAAGTTTTATAAAAAAAAAACATCATCAGTTTCAGCCAGAACAATGCGAAACCTTTTTGTCCCATTAGTCTAAAAATATAACTCTGAAAATATCAAATTAAAATTTTCAGTATTTAGTCTTCACCATAAGTGTAAATTTACAACACATATTTCTGTAAAACAATTTGTCCCATTAGTCTTAAACTCATTGGTGCCGACGATGCCCAACTTTGGAATACTTGGCCCCCAAAAACTTCGAAATAAAGCCATTAATCTGTTAAAGTATTACCTTCCAAATGCCACCTCTTTTAAGAGGTCCCAACAGTCTTTCATTTCTTATGTTATAAAATTCTGAAACTCTTACCTGAAATAAAATCAAAAATAAAAGAATATAATGAAAAATATTTCATAAGCCACAAAAGTGGTAATAAAACTTTAATAAATTAAATTGTGTGGAACTAAAAAGCATTAAAATGCCTGCATTGAATTCTTGCCACAAGTTGCATGTGCTAAAAAAAAATCTTAAATTCATTGCAATTATTTTCAATATTTGTTGTTCTTCTTTTGTTTAATTTTCTTTCTAGTTTAATACTCGTATTAAGTTCAATAGGTCAATGCACCTAAAGAGCTTTTCGATAGAAAACTACTTTAAGCAAATTGGGTTTTCTGAAAGCAAAGTGCAGGTATTGAATACTCTTCTGCTGTTTTTAATTGAAATGCAAACTGCATGAAATGAATATTCAAACAAGAAGAGGGTTGCAAAAAACAACAACAACACAAAGTTCATGACAGTGATAAAAACAATAATAAGAATCACTTACATGTCAGTTTATAAGAGTGTTTTGTGCACTGAACAAAATTCGGATTTTAAGTTTTCCCATTGCACTGCAAACAGTACGCAATAAAAAAAATGCAACACTTTCAACAGCTAGAAGTAGAAATTTAATATACTCTGCTTATAGCCAAGTATTTCCACCTATTCTCAGTGGAGATACTTTCGATCCAAAAAACCTCATCAGCGATGATAAACATTATTGAACATTTCTGGAAATTCTAAGCAGAAAACATTTATGTATAACATTTTGTCCCGTTAGCCGGAAACTGTAACTCTAAAAATAGCAAATAACTATTTCCACAGTTAAATTAAAAATTTTTTAAATTTCTTCATGCATACAGACATGTTGAATGTCACAGTTGTTGTTGTTGGCTGTGTTATAGAACCGAGTATGGGCAGTAATTTGTTAGGTTATTCAAAAACTGTTTTAAATTTAATCAATGTTTAATTATATACTATATGAAATTATTTTTCATTTAATGACATCAAAAAGTTTATCAATTATTTTGTCCGGCAATAAAATTACGAATGAAAAACGTTTCAGCCTCAATTCAGAGGCTGTACAAGAGTCCAGAAGCTGAACTGTTAAACTCATTTCATTTGACTTTTATTAAAAAACTTAAGACAGGACACTTAAAACTTCAAAAAGATCGTTTCTACTGTCTACATTTTAGGAACTTCCCCGCCAAGTTCGACCAAGACATTTCTCTCAGTGCTGAACAAAGTGCATGCTTTTAATACACGTATACATTAACACATTTGCTAAAATATGTATGTAGCATAGTCATCGTTGCATGCATCTTCTACTAACGTGATATGTAAATTTTTATGATTGTGATAGTTAAACGCAAGGAACGTTAAAAAATATGTTACATACCAAATTAACATACTGCCAACAGCAAGAAGAAGAAATATGACTGCGATTTCGTTACCCATACAATTAAAACAACAACAGCAACAATTCCCAAATCGATGTACATGTGAATGGGTAAGCGCCTGCAGTAGGAACAAGAAGTGAACAAGACCCTAAAAGGTTTGATCTGGCAGGCTCTACTCATAAACTCTTGCTGGCTCATCGCGCGATCTTGTAAAAGTATTAACAGAAATATTAAACCAATACATGCAAATGGGCAAAAAGCTATACAAGTTTATTTTTGTCACATAAATAAATTACTGTTCTTAAAACAAATACATAAATTTATTAATGTAAACAATTTTCTGGTGTCCCGTTAGTCATTATTATTTATATTATCAGTAGCTAATGTCAGCCCTCAAAATTTTATATTATTCCATTGAGCAACCGACAAAGTCTGTTCGAGCCATCAGAGTCGGGAAACATTTTTTAGAGTCTCATGACGCTGCCAATATCTCCTTCTTAATTAAGGCAGCGTTGGATTGGAATAAAAGTCATAAAGTCAGAAACTCCTGCGATTAAGAAGGTTTTTGAGCGAAGCAATCAGCAAGAATTATTTTGGAAAACTGGCGAAAAGACCTCTTTACTGCTACCGCGGAGCAAAATGAATATATGCAGTTTGAGTTCGTTCTAAACGCTAAGTTTCCCCGTTAAATTATAATTCTAGTCAGCCAAAGAGCAAACGGGTTAAAAATTTACATAAAAAATGTAACCATTAACTACTTTTTTTTTTTGTTTGTTTAGTTTTCTGTTGTTGCTCACAGCGACACACATTTGAACAACCCATTTGAAGAACTAATACCTTCATAAGGCATTATTAATCACTACAACAACAACTGGCATGCCAACAACAGCAACAATATGGTATGAAAATTGGCGGTAATGATGCGACAGTGACGTACGATACTTGTTACTAGTGTGCACCAACAACAACGGTATTAACCGTAGCACTAAAAAAAATAACAATAATAACAGTTCATTCGAAAAACAAAAACACAGAAAAATGTACAAAATAAAATTGGGGTGGTTGGAAAAATTATCCAAAAAGATAGAAGAGAAAAATCGTAATAATAAATATAATGATGCCGGAAATGCTGTAAAATGAGGTAAAAGCAAAAGTGCGCCTCAGAGTGTGTGTGTGTGTGTGTGTGTGTTCATCGGTTTTGCAATCTACTAAAACTTCAACAACAACAAAAAACAGAGAAAATATAGGAAGTGTTATTCACTCACTTGTAAAACCTGTACTATTGGTTAAGTGTCTGCAGGTTGCTGGAAAGATGGAATAATATTTGTATGCGCTCCCAGAGAACCATAAACTTGCGTTTCTGCTAAAGTCACTTCAAATATCTGAATAGAAAGGATTTTATTTATATTCAGCTGCACTTTATTTCAAGATGTCAGTCACCGTCAGGGGCGGTGAAGGCGCATAAAAGAAAACAAAAGTTTCCAGAAGTGAAAGACAAGTGTTCAGTTCCCAATACCCGGTTATGTTCAACATTGTAGTCGTATGTTAAAGAAAATATTTCAGACATATTTGCATCGAAAAAAATTTATTTATCTTGTGTCTTTAAATAATAAAAATAAAAAAGGAGATTTAACCAAACGTTGTTCTCCTTGAAACACAATTAATTATTCATACAAAGGCATTAAAATTTAATATTAAATCATGTTAATTTAACATGAAGTGTCTGTGACAATGCCAAATAACTAAGAGCAAAGAGTTTCCGTTTCATTCGTTAATTCAAACCTTTTTTCACATATCATATAATATTAAAATTGAGTATAATTAGGGGCCTAAAACTTGACTAATTCGATCTGGGCGTGGTAGTGGAATCTAAATTGCAGGAAAAACGCTGGCAATCACTATTGATGAAGATATTGATAAAGTAGTCTAACTTTCTTTCGTTTGAGAAATTAGGTGGCGAAATTTAGCAGTGTATTAATTAAGGAATAATGTTCTTCGTCTATCTGAGAAAATTCCCTGGTTGGATGGATAAAACGAACGCTTGAGGCGGCGATTTCTGTATGCCTGACTATTTCATACACGACTTTGGCCACCATCAGGTCAAAGCGACATAACAGATGCTCAGAAAAATCTAAACAGTTTTGCAAACTGAAATAGTTTAATATTAAGTTATTTTAGTGTCAGAAAATTATTTCAGTACGATCGTAAAGGGTGGTTAAATTGTATGGGCCGATGTTGAATGTGAACCACACCTAAACGCCAAGTTTTTTTCCGAATTTTATTTGACATTTCTCTATTTCAGACTTACTCAATTTGAACCATGGCGAGATACACAATCCAACAACGTGTTAAAGTTATCCAGACTTATTATGAAAATGGGAGTTCAAATCAAAATGCATATCGTGCACTTCGTAATTTGTTTGGTCCTCAGTGGATTCGTCAATAAACAGAATTGCCGCATTTGGGCGAATGAGAATCCAAGAGTGATTGTCGAAAAACCAATGCACCCACAAAGAGTGAATGTTTGGTGCAGTTTATGGGCTGGCGGCATCATCGGGCCGTATTTTTTCCAAAATGAGGCCGGTCAGGCAGTTACTGTGAATGGTGTTCGCTATCGTGAGATGATAACGAACTTTTTATGGCCCGAATTGGAAGATATGGATGTGGACGATATGTGGTTTCAGCAGGACGGTGCCACTTGCCACACAGCTAACGAAACAATGGCTCTTTTGCGCAACAAATTCAATGGCCGTGTTATCTCACGTAATGGCGATGTCAATTGGCCGCCAAGATCATGTGATTTGACACCGTTGGACTTTTTTCTTTGGGGTTATTTGAAAGAAAAGGTGTACGTCGATAAGCCAGCAACAATTCAAGACCTAAAGGATCAGATAATTCGGCACATTAATGGCATAGAACCTCCATTATGCCTCAGCGTCATCGAAAATTTGGACCATCGGATGGAGGTGTGCCGCCGAGGTCACGGCGCCCATTTGGCCGATATTTTGTTTCATACATAATTGAGTAATACCAATACATCATAATAAAATAAAATTACAATAATTTCCTAAATAGTTTGTGTTTTATTCAAAATCAACATCGGCCCTTGAAATTTAACCACCCTTTATAATAAGTAAAATTTTTGAGTAGTAGTAGCTACTAACTACTTGGTAGAGTAGCCATTCGACATAGAGAGAAAGTTTTTCAAATTCCTTCACACATCATTACATCAGGGATGTATTTTTATGTAAACATTTTGCTTTGTTTTGGTCTTTAACAAATCGTGTAAATCTAAAAAAAAAACTTCTCGTAACATTTTTATTCTCATTTTTAAAATACGGAGATAATTTCATAAGATTTTCTCTTTGGTTTTACGAACGACTTGTATTCCCGTCTAAATCCCGTTTTAGGAAACTTTGCAATAATTTGAATTCATTCAAATAAATAAATACATTAATAAAATTCTCATTTACCTCAAAAATCAAACACATACACAAATACATACTATATAAATATGTTTATGGCTCTGGCAGATTCTGTAAAAAAAATTAATGTCTTATTAACTGGAAATTTAACCTTTTTCTAAGCACGTACAGTGTACGAATATTGCATTTTAAACAGTCTCATGCCAACAGTGTTTCAAATGTACAGAATTTGGTTTTTATTTCTTTTGCATTTTTCCATATCTGTTACAAAATTTGAATTAATTTTTTTAAGTGGTTTTCATCAATTGTGCCATTCAAACAGAAACAAATGCATACATACATATATATGTACATACATACATAGATACATACATATGTATGTACATGGCTTCTACTAGCTGCCGAGAATGTACACATCAGTATTTATGCTGGAACATGCTTGTGCATGTTTTACTGCTACAATTTGTCTGTATGCTCATAATATTAAGAATATTTTGTAATTCTCTCTGTCTTTATTTTAAGACTTTTGAATCAAATAAATGTTTTTTTTTTCAATAAATGGTTTTCTAAAATTTGTATTGAACTTTGACTAAAATTAAAAAAAAAAAAAGTCTTGTATTTTTTTCTTTTATTGCTATTAAATGCCATCAACCTTTTGGCAGAAAGTAACAGTCATTTACATTTCAAAACTGGTATTGACAATATGTTGGCTTTGAAACGTGACTTTTGTGCGGTATTGGTTTGGCTTTTTGAGAAAAAAGGTCAACAGTTCTCCTTTCTGTTTAGGTTTTACAGGCTTAAGGCATTAAAGAGTCTTAATTGCATAATCTTGGTAAATTTTAAATATGATTTTCTAATTGCTTTTCTTGTACATACATACATACATACATACATACATACATATGTATGTATGTACATTAATTAAAGACTTGTGAAAAAACTTTTTGAATGAAAGCAAAAAAATTTTGATGTTTGACATAAAAAGTTTATTTATGTGTGTATGTATGTACATACATATACGAATATAGATGTATGTATGTATGTATGTATGTATTTGTTTTATAATTTCGGTTTTTAGCCTAATCAACTGTGCAAGTGTAGTAGGTGCAGTATAAAATGTCAAAATGTCACTTTTGTGGCAATAAAATGTAGCACATGACTTCATTTTTTAATGCTGACTTGTTCAATAAACATTTTATTGAAGCCACAGGCACAAAGACACAAACACAACAACATATTGAGTTTAATGCCACTATTCACTTAAAAACCACGTTGTTTTGTTGTTGTTCTATTTTTAATACACCATCTGAGTAGAATCAATTGTTTAATGAAGTTGAGGAATATTTTTAATTGCCGTTATTGTATTCAGTGTTCAGGAAAATTACAATAAAATTTTAATGTGCAATCATGTTAATTTAACATGAAATGTTGACGAATCAAAATCATTAAGACTATTTTTATGAATTTTCTCTAATTGGAAATTCAACGTTATTTTAAGATGATGGCATATTTTTTTTGACTGTTCAGAAAACCAATTTATTTGAAATCATTCGATTTCCAAAAACAAGCTGCTGATTGGCTATTTTGCTAAGATTAAAATGCTTTGAAATGGTGTTTAGAATTAAAATTTTACTATAAAAATTTATCTTTGATGATTTGAAATCGTCTGATATTCAAAAACATTCCTGAAAATCAAGTACTTTTTTCATAAATAACCTGGTCCATATAAGAACACTTTAAAATAAAATTGATTCAATTAGTCGAACCGCAAATGAAAAGTCCCGTCACTTCAATGCCGCATAGACTGTCTTTATTGTCTTCTGTGCGTACTGAGGCAGGAGTCATGACAGAGAAACATATTATAACTATTAATGAAATAAATATAGACAAAAGGTAAGATCAAAACAACCAGCAGAAGTGGTTTAAGAATCACTCTCAACGAAACTCGATTTCATTTGCTGCTTTTAAAAACAAACGGCCGATGTCAGCGTTTGTGACACACTTTTTTGATCAAATTTGCAAACTTTAATATCAAGATCTATTATACTAAAAGCTTTAAGACATTTCAAAGCTGTTAAAGTTATTAGCAAAAACCAAAGTTGATGCCAAATTATATGAAATAACTGAGAATATCTTCGAATATTCCATAGCAGTTAGGAAAATAACCAGCCCCATTGTGCACTAGCATTTATGCTTCAATCCTCCAATATTTGCTCTTCTGCTATGGAATTGTTGACAACAAAACTTACATATTTCCATATACACATAATAAATAAATTATTGTTAAATCTCCATTTGTCAGCTTCAAAATTTACTAAATTAAATTTCTTTATAAAAGATAAACAATTGCCGCTTTATTTCGTTAAGCAATTTTTATTGTTTCAAACTGATTATATAAAATTTGTTGAAGTTAACATCATAAATTATGGTTTTATTTTTAAATACAAATAAATAAAATCTACCTATTTATTACATTTATATAATTATGAATTTATTATTATTTTCCATTAGAAAAAAAAATAAACAAAAACTGAACACAATCACGGACACATTTTTCATTGTTATTCAATGACGCAACAACGTTTTCTTCGGTATTAATGACATTTGCAACCAGAAGGGGGATTAATTATAAAATAATATTTGTAAACAGGGGGTTTTTATTCGAGTTACAGAATTTAAAACGAACATAAAACAGAGAACAAGGATAGATAAATTGATGACATCAATTTTTAAATCTGATTTGGGTCAATAAATGGTGAAATGCTAATTTCCAGTTGTTTAATTGGGAAATCTCGTCTTCCTTGGCTCCCAAGTCAACAGTATGAACAACATCAGTATCGAGATCAAACGCAGAATAACTCTTGCCAATCGCTGTTTCTTTGGGCTCAAGAGGCAATTGAGTAGTAAGGCCCTTTCTCGAAGAACCAAGTTGACACTATATACCACTTTGATAATCCATGTACTTCTTTATGGCGCAGAAGCATGGACGGTGTCGAAGGCGGATGAGGAGGTCCTTGGTATTTTCGAGAGAAAAGTTCTGCGTTCAATCTTCGGCCCTGTTTGCGTTGATGGTTTCTGGAGAAGAAGATTCAATCATGAACTGTACGGGTTGTACAGCGACATGAGCCTAACCAGGCGCCTACGGATCCAACGGCTAAGATGGTTGGGCCATGTAGAGCGCATGGAGAATACTGCTCCGACCCGTAGAATCTTCGATTCCGAACCTGTGGGACAACGCAGTAGAGGACGCCCACGGAACCGATGGCGCACACAAGTGGAGAGGGACCTCAACCAACTTGGTGTGCAAAATTGGAGAACGCTGGCTAAAGACCGTGCCAGCTGGAAAACTTTGTTGGTTGAGGCCCAGGTTCACCACGGACTGTAGCGCCAAAAGAAGAAGAAGAAGAATTGGGAAATCAATCATGATTATAGAAGGTTTCTGTTTTGCTTCGGATGAGCAGATTCTTCCGAAACCTTTACCAAAGTCTAATTACCAGAATGGGCTGCTGCATGCCCCCTGAAAGCCTGATACAACTGTTGTGTATTTGATCCAATCCAAGAAGAATTCAGGTTGTGGCTTAAGCCTGAAGTGGTTTTGGTAATTACTGGTAACAGAGCTGTAATGTGTAATAATAGTTCTATTGTCAAAAGTCCAGGAAAGTCATGTATGACTTTGTTTTTGCCGGTTCTTACGGAGACTCCGCTAAACATCAATTGGCAGAACGGGGACGATCACACCAACCGAAGGCCGTGACAGAGAGCTACTGCTATTGGTCATGTGAGTGAGCAGTGAGGAATCTTGGCTGCAACGTTCAGATTGTGGCTTAAACTTAAAAGCCCAGGCTCGCTAATTCCATATGATATAGGTGATGTATATATCCCTATTTTCGGGGATTGCCTTGCATCAGATTGTTGGTTTTCATAGATAGACTAGATGATGGTGCTAAGGCAGCGGGCAAGTCTCATGCTACTTTGGGATATCGGACTATCGATGCAGGTGTTTGGACTTCCTCAACTGTTCAGGGAATTAAAAATATTTATAGTGTGTTCAAAGTATTTTAAAGCTCCGTCTCTTAAATATTTAATACATATACGAATAGCTATAATTTTTAATTTTCTTAAACCTACCAAATTTCCAATTAATAAAAACAAACTTCATCGATACTTTCAAGCAAATAATAATTTGCTTAACAACATAAATGACAAATTATTTATTCATGACTGGCTCGTACATATTTTCAAATTTCTGTTATAAAATCGACAACAAATGAAACAATATTTTGGAATTTGCATAAATAATTCAATGTACTGGATGCCATTACCTGAACAATTATATAATTATTAACAGTATTTGATGAAGACGAATGCATGAACGTATGAGTCGGTAAGTCATTTAGTGATTGGTAAATGAATGTGCAGGCTGAATTGTTGTTAAGAGTTACAGCAGAGAGATGGCCGGCCACCCAGGCATAAATATTAATGAAGCATTAAATAAATAAAAGAGTAACATCATGTGACTACAATTAACTGAAGGGTTGATTGCAAAAGGCATTGGGAAGAAAAAAAAATGCCGAATGATGAACTTTGAAATTTTAAAATTATAACATTTACTCTTGTAGCATTTAAACAAATGGGGAAAAAATTAAAAAAAAATAATAATAAGTTGAATGAACATTAAACAACTTCAAATATCAGGCACAGGCAGAGTATTTTGAGATATTGTTACAGCAACATTAATATTTAATCTATAAGACGGCGTACTATCGTTTTCAGCCACCGCAAATGCGTTCCTATGATTCCTTTATTGTTATCTTCAATAAATTTTGAAATATTTTTGAAAATATTAATATGAAATTATGAAAATTAAAAAAAAAACAGCAGAGTTTGCAGCAAACTTCCTTTTTCTTTCATAATATGAACGCAGCAGAAACCTGTCATAAATATATAATCTAACACTAATAACGCAGACGTATAGGCCCAAGGACATCTCTAAAAAAATTATGCATAAGTTTTCACTGAAACATATATATGTTCAGCTCATTCACATGTCACAAAAGTATGGTCACAGCACACGGTTATTATTGTTATCTTTAACAATGTTTTGTTTTCAGTTTTCTGTTTTTTTTTTTTTTTTTGAAGCAAAAAAACAGATATTGTGTGTTTTATTTAAGTTAAAATATATATTTTATTATTAATGGGACAAAAACATAATTAAAAGATTGTGAAAGAAGATATTTCGATTTGATTTCCTAGGGAAATATTTTATTGGTGAAAGGAAAATCTTTTACATACCAGCATTTAGTGCCAGTTTACAGAATTCGAATCAGTTCGTTCGTTTGCATAATTAAACTTAAAACAAAAGCAAATAAAACACCAACAAAAGTTCATTTCGCCATAGATTTTCTAAAAATTATAGCTTTAATAAATATTCAGAACACTTAGAGATCTTTCAAAAGGATATTTACTAACGATGCTAAATATACTATTAAAATATTTTTTTTTTAATTTATTTACATTTCAATTCAAAGCAAAAAGGCTTTTCTGAGGCAAGTTGGCGTATGAATCGTAAGTTAAGTTAAGTTAAGAATATTCTATTTTATTGTCATATAAAAAAAAATAAAATGAATATCGAAATCTAAATATAAAATAAAGCTTGTAATAAAGACTAAAACAAATAAAAACTGATGTCGCAACAATTAGTTTAAGCCCTACCGGGAATTTGTTGTATTCAGGACTAGCGATATAGACAATTCGCTGCTTGGTTGTTTCCCGTCCACATTTATTTGCTAGAAAGGAAGGGCGGATCATATTATTTAACACCTTTTCTGCTCTCCTGCCACCTAAACCCACCACTTTTAGCACCAACACATATGCCCCATTACCGTGCAACAATAACAATGATATATAGTGAAAATAAACAAAATATTAATTAATTATACAGTGCGGTTTCATGTCGTATCGCCACCACACATTATCCGAGTTTGTTTATTGCTTCAGAAGCTATTAAAGCATTTCTGTTGTTTTAATAAATCATAGAGCAACAAAAACTGCACAAGTAGAGCAAAAACAGCTTAGAAACACCGAAAATGCTCAAAAAACCCCACATATGCTGTTGTATAAAATTCATCGTTGATACTCAGTTTTGAGCCAAAAGCTGCCATAATAACGCGCAAAGTGTTTCAATGCAAAATTTATAGTTCCTGCTTAAGAAAAGCGATTTTTAAATGCACACAAACGCACAAACTGTGCGCAAATTTTTTTTAAGTGGCTGCAGTTTGGAAGGGAAGCAGCAACAATATACATACATATAGTTTTTTGCTGCTGTGTTTAATCGCACTTACAAAAACAACAATATTAACAACAACGGCACCAGCAGCAAAACCAACTTCAACACAATAAAATGCATTTAACCATGAAAAATGATCTATAAATGTTTTTATCATTTTGAACAACAGAAACGAAAAAAAAAACGAAAAGATGGGGGAAAACTTACACGTGAATTCGAAAAAGCAAAAGTTTTTATATCTATAATGCAAATTTTGTTTTCAAACTCTCAATTTGCAAACAAACACATTTTCTTTTATCTGAAATGGAAAATAAAATAAAAAATAAAGGAAAAATATTGGGAATTCAGCAAATTATTATGACTCAAGTTAAAAAGTACATAATACTTGTGGAATATGAACAGAAAGATACTCGTACTACACAGATATTTTTTTGTGTGTGTAAAAAAAATTTAGTTTACTCAGTGCGCTTAAAATATTATGTAGGCCCCTGTACGATTAAAAAGTGAACACGATTAATTTTTGTGCTTTTTTCCTATTAATTAAAAAGAATTTAACCATAATATTATAAAACATAAGTTTTAAGGTTTAAATTTTTCGAAATTCTTTTAAAAAGTTATCGATAAATTATGTATTGAAAATCCTTTAATGTTTTCTATCGATAACTTTTTCAAAAACAATTTTCAATGCCAATAAATGTTTTCATAGAAATAGTTTTTTATCAATAAATTATCTATAGAAAATTTCTTCAATTGATTAATTTTGTGCAGAAAACTTTTGATATCGATAAATTATCGAAAGAAAATCTTCTAAATTGATGAATATTGTATAGAAAATCTGTGATATGGATAAATTTTCTGCAGATTTTATTACATAATTTTGTCAATATTTTTGAAAAATATTTGTCAATAAATTATCTTAAGAAAATTCTTTAAAAGATAAATTTTCTATACAAAATGCTTTCTACCCATAATACTTTCTTAGAAAATTTTCGATAACAATAAATTTTCCATAGAAATTGTTTTTTATTGATAAATTGTGATAGAGTTTTTGATATCTTTAATTCTCTATAGAAAATGTTCTTGTTGATAAATTCGCTGTAAAAAATTTGCAATGTTGGTCGATTTTCTGCAGAAAATGTTTTTATCGAGAAAATTTTATATAAACCATTTTTGATAGCGATAAATTTGTTTTAAAAATTATTCAGTACTTAAATTATATCTCAGTTTTTGAAGTGTTTCCGAAGAAACTCCACACACATTCTAAAACTTTTGCCAGTTTAAGTAAAACATATTTAGGCCTAAAAATATTTCATTATTTTAGTGTTTATAGAGCGCCTAAAAAGCCACTTTACATCAATCAAGTATTTGTATGCGTGTTTATCAACTAAAGTAAAAATTTTCACTACTTATGAAAGTATATATTTGCCAGATACTCATTGCAGCCGATATATGCAAATTCCTACAATATTTCCGATTAATTTTCTGAAGAAAATATTTACTACCAATAGTTTTGTTATGGAAAATATTTTGCTATTTATAAGTTATCGAAAGCATATATTTAATACAGTTTAATACATTTTTCCCCCAACAAAATTTATGCTACAGATATACATACATATTTTCCTATAACAAATCTTTGCCAAGGTGTAAGTTCTCTATGGCAAAGTTTTGCTCGACAAATGGAAATAAAAAACTGAAAATTTTCTAATGATTAAATTTTTTAAAAAGTTTTCGCATTCGCTTTTGTTTGTGTCTTAAAACACGTGAAATAATTCTTTTTCATTTTGCCAGGGGAGGGGTTTATTGCTTCTGTTGTGCTCCGGTATAAACTTTAATTAAGTACAAACAACATTTTAATATGACAATAAATTATACAGATACGAATATTGTACAGGTACAAAGAACACACACGTGTTGACACACTCAAATATATGTACATATTTAGAGAAAATTGTATTACATGACATGAGGACTGGTACATAAAGTGAATACGACTGACTATTTATAATAAAGAACTCATATGCGCTGCTGAGTCAACACACAAGCACACGCCGCGTCAAGTTTGCAACTTCATTACACAAGTATGCACCGAGAAGACCAAGCAGAACGGACACGTAGAGTTTCTAATTTAAGCACAAATATCCGACGATATTAATGATGTGTTTACAGACGTTGGCTGGATACTCAGCCAAGCAGAAATTTTGAAAGTTCTCCGCACTGAAGTGATGCGTCTGTCTTAGGGAGCTGACATCTCTATTGTTTTAGTCGAGTACTGAGTGATTGTCTGTTTTGGTACATACGTATAGTTATGACAGGGACATCATTTTAACCACACACAAACCTTTACGTATGTACATACATACATACAATGTAATCGTATGTAAAATGACATGCAAGATGTCGGAATGATTCAGCAGAATTTTACGAGTCCATTATTTAGCTGCATTGAATGCAATAATAGGGAACAGTTTTGCATTTAATTTATGACCATAAGAAATTATTATTATTTTTTTTTTGTTTGTTTTTGGTTTTGGTGTTATAAAATACGTAAAAATGAAATTTAGTTAAAACAAGTTAATTTTTATTACAGCATTTTTAATGGCATTTTATTATGCTCATGTTAAAGCACCTTGGCTAATTATATGACATAAGATGGATGGATGATGGATGATGGATGACGACGGTTGGTTGGAGCAACACGAAGACGAAAAAATATGAGTTACAACATGTCAGTCAGTTGGTGGTATTTTTTTTTTTTTTTTTGTTAAACCGCAAAATGTCTTACCACTTCATTAATTTGTTTAAAAACGGTGGGCTAATTAATGTTTATTACTAAGTTTTGAAAAGCAAAAGTTTAGCTGCAAAAATTTTCTTAATGGGTAATAAAAATATGTTTAAATGGGCCGAACAAAGTCTATAACACTCAGCAAATTATAATTTATGATTTTGGGCATAAAAGCAACACTTTTTCATATTTTCCTTCAAAGCAATATTCCAGCATAAACAAATTTTTAAGGGGCTTTGGCCGTAAACAAATTTTCTTTTTATTAACAATCTTATTGATAACAAAAAAAAAAACGCAAAAAACTATGAACAAATACAACAGACACAAGCAAAAAATATTATCTCTTGATATGTATTTGTAATGTAAATTTTTATAGTAAGATTTTTATTAAATTTGAATAATTTTATTAACAAGTTTCGTTATATGGGCAACAGCAGGCAACGAAATAAAATTTAGATGTATGTAGATGTAAATTTAGGGTGTTTTTTATTGAGGTATAGAACTTTAAGTTGGCATCACTTTTTTAACTGGCGGCCATTTTGTCAGCTGTCAAGTGATTAATATTTAGTTTGGTTTGCCATTTCGTCATGAACAGGTTGACAAAAGAACAACGCCTGCAAATCGTGCAAATTTATTTCGAAAATAATGGTTCAGTTCGCGAAGTTTACCGCAAGCTCCGTCCATTTTATGGTCATCAGAGCAATTAATTCGGTTAACCATGGATCGTTTTCGCACTACGTTTAGTGATAATACGCATCCGCAGAGATGTCGAACAGTGCGCACCGAAGAAACAATTGCCGCTGTAGGGCAAAGTGTTGAAGAGGACCCGAATGAATCGATTCGCCACCGTGCACAGCAATTGGAGCTTTGTCCATCAACTTTTGTCCATCAAAAATTGGACCTGTAGAATTGGCTTTATTCGAGCCAGCCGCGGCGGCCACATGCCCGAAATCATATTTAAACATTAATGGCATAAAATTATCCTTCCAATAAAGCCAAATTGATGGACATTAAAACGATTTTCTTGTGTTTTATTTCAATTCGAAGTTCTATACCTCTAAAAAAAACACCCTGTACAACAAACCCAAAAATTTATAATAAAACTTATTTTTTAATTTCAGTTTAATTCTGCTGTGCGATCGTTAAACGTTCAAGTTGACAGTGATGAAATTTGTGGGAAATACGAAGGACACTTGGGATGAAGTACAACGTACTACATTGAAGCCTAAATACATACACTTAACCGCCGTTCATAAACGTTTTGTACATACATACATACATATAAAAAAAATCGGATCAGTGGATTTTGTGTTCCTTTTGCATATGACTAAAAATAAAGTTATTAAAAATATTGTTGTGGCTCGAAAAAGACATTCTCAAAATATTTGCAGCTTTCAAGCTATAAGTGCTATTTACCACTCTTTTATATTTACCATCATTTTAACCACACACAGCTGAGTACTTTTGCTAAAGATTTTCTGCGAAAAACCTCTTAAAAGGCCGATATCAATTTTTTCCGCATGACTCGTTTGTGAGAAAAAGGCATAATTTTATTGTACAACATTTTTTTTTATACAATAAAATATTTAGAATTAAATGAAAACGAATATTACACAACTTTAGAAAGTAAAAATTTGTTTAGTGTGGATGCTGTATGAGAAAAAAAAGTTTGTAGGATGTCAGTGAGCGTCGCTCAGTGACAATTAACTGAAGTTTAACATTTCCTGCAGTTAAAATTGGTTTTAAAACCTTTTAAACGGCTTCTCTTCGCTTTTTTTATTCGGTTTATTTGAAAGCAAACAGTAGCATTTTTGATCAAGATAAACTTAAACCAGCAACTACACACCGTACTCGTTTAACGCGTGATTTTTTTTATAGTGTCTTGTTCGAATGTAATTTCCACTCACACAATCTGGCTTCTAAAGGAGTTCCGACCGTGTTTAACCTGAAGTGCTGTTAGTTATCATCAGCTAAATTAATACACTGACAATAATACAATACATGTCATTTCAAATAATGGGAATGTGATTAAGAACATTTAACTGGCATTTAGTCGAACATGAGTACCAACCAACTCCCGTGATGATGCTGTGAACTGGACAACAAACGTTTTTACCTACTCATTGTTCTCCAAAAAAACATATATGTATATTAAAAAAAAGAAAGTAACAAAACCAGTGTAATTAGTTAAATTCAGCTTAATTCTGGAGACAGAGTCATCATGTTAAATTGTCATTGTAGGTACGTGGCGCCTGTGTTCCACATTTTCACGATGTAGTGAATAAAAAGTTTCACTGATATTAGAGAAGAATATCGTAAAAAGTACTGAAAGTCCATACATGCGTTCCACAATTTTGTAAGCACGAATTACTAGCAACGCAGTTTAAAGTACAAAATGCACCTACTTTTCGCAACTTACGCGTGTATGTGTTCTATACTTGTCACATATAATTATACTGATTCTATACGTCTGTCAACGTGCTAATCCTTAAGAAGCGTCATATGGACTTTCAGCTTTAGATATTTATTTTGCAATGCACAACAGTTTTCTATGAATTTTTAGATTGTTTAGAGTTCAGTTAGCGATATGGTTTGGTTACTAGCCTCGAGTGCATTTCCCATTTCGCAATTCCCCCGTTAAGTGAGTCCTCGCTGTACACATATGCTGCAAGCATGCCCGTTAACGTTCATGTCGCCTTTCACCCGTTACATTCAAACGCCAAAGAACAACAACAACAAAAGCAAAATCTCCACAAAAAAAAAACAAAAATCTAAACCCCCAAAAACAAAATTCCATTGCAGAGAAAAACACACAAATTGACAAAAAACATACAAGTTTGATAATAAAATAAAACACTTGCATTAATTTAATTATTTTTATTATAAAAATGAAACCGACATGAAAGAGTTTGTGCCTACGTGTTGACCAAATACCAAAAAAAAAAAGGCCAAATCAACGCCGGCAGCAAAACTGTTAAGCGTCTGCACGAATGTTGGCTGGAGCATGAATGTCTTTTTTTCTTCTCTTTCATTTATATTTGTGTGCCGTGGTAATAAGAGCCACGAAATAGATACAAAAAAAAAACAAAACTTTAAAATCTGTACAACATAAAATAGAAAAAAATTAATCACGTTTCGTTTGGTGAATGGTTTTTGTGGTGCTGCTGCTGCTGCTACTGCTACTGCTTCTGCTGCAACAGTCGAATTGAATTATTCGTATCTTTCTCGCTGTGTACATGTTTGATGATGGGTTTGTTTTTTTCTTATTATTTGTAAATCTAAATTGTATAAAAAATAAAATTGCACATAAAAAAAGCCATGCATGTGTGTGTGTGTGTGTGTGTATGTGTTTTGGACTAGCCCTCCATTTACTCGATGCTGGAGCATTAGCCAGAGTACGAATTGTCTCAGTAGTGGACTGTCAAATCATAAAATTTTCTATATGTTACAATTTTAATACTCAGCTCACGTTCATACAAAACACATACATACAGACTCATGTGCGAACAAAAAACTAGAAAATTTAATTCACAACTGCACACAGCGATTAGTCATCTGCTTCACAAACAAATTTTCGTGTGGCACAAGAAATATATTCCAGGTGCATGTTTTGTGCACAAGGCGGCCTTATATGAAAGGTGTGAACTCCACCACTTGCAGCACACAAATTCTCAAAACTAACAGTCTGGAGCTCAAACTATATAAAATCGCTCATCGAATCCACTAAAACATTTTCTGGACGGTTTAACGACCAGGACAAGCGCGATTGGCAAACCGAAGCTCATAACAGACATCAGTTTCTAACAAACAACAAAATGGGCTTTTGCGGCAGGTGAAAACATCTCAAAATATACCCACAATCATCAGGAATTTGCAATGCAGGTCTTAAGCCTAGCCAAAACTTTCGAGCCATGAAGGCAGCCACCTCAAACATCATCACACCAGGATGCAAATCAAACGCTATGCTGATCCCTTTCTTCCGATTTAGCTGTGGCGAAGAGTCGAGTCGAGTAGCTCGGGCTTAACAGCCAAAACACTCGCAAAAGCGGTGCTACTGGTTGGTTATACATCTAAAATTAAGAAAATCGCCACATAAAACTTTTACAAGTGTACAAACTCGTACCCTGCATACGTATCCAAACATTGGCATGTAGTGTTTTTGACTGAGTTAGAGTTGCCTCCATAGAAGGCAGATATTAATTTTGTTTTAAACCAATAAAGTTGTTGTGTTAATAAAAATAAAATTGAATTGCTTCTTACATACAATACTTTCAGTATTTAGAAGCATTTACTGATCCGAGGGCAGACTGAAAATGTATTTTGTTTTCAGTTTTGCTAAAAAATCATAGTAATAAAACAGGTGCATAATTACAACTTATTTAATTATGTTCCGTTTCTCTGTTTTTCGGTTCATGTGCCGCTCGTTCAAAGCACATTAACTCTCTAACTCGTGTCCTCGATTTTGTATAAACACATATTCACGCACCTGGAGCAGTCGCTTATGAGAATATGCGTGTTCTTCAAAGCACTTTAATAAAATTCAATTTTGTTGTGCAGTGTTTTAATAGACAGCAACAGCGTTTCTTATGACTGTCTGACTGTCATTTACTGTGGAAAATATAACAAAAACTTTATAATGACATCGATAATCATGCCTGCGTATTACAAGTGGCCTACTAAGTAGCGCCTTTGCTCTTGTCTTTAGTGTCTTGTGAGAATGAAGGGAAAAATCGATTACGGTTTGGTTTTTTCTTTTTTCTCTCCTGCAATTTTATAAGCAACTTGCGGACAAGAGAACTGTAAAGTTGCCTTGAAATAAATATTAAATGTGGTATAAAGAATATTTGAAAATAGTATTTGGAAGCAAAAAACAAAGAACAAAATCAGTTGATTGATTGTTTTACTTTGCAAACCCAACAAATAGAGGAGTGAATTTGTCCTTAGGGAAGGACTTCCTTGTAGAAAAGTTTTCTAGCCCCAACAACAGCACTTACAGTTTTTGGTTTCATTAACATAATTTTTTTTCTCTTTTTATGAAACTTGAAAAACTGTAACAAATAATGACAGCTGGTAAAATACTTGTCAATCAAAACAAAAAAATACTCCATCTGACATAAAACTAAAATCATTAAGAATTCAGTTTAAGAACTTGTCATACGTTCTAGTTCTAATATATAAAAATAAATAATTACTGCAAACAAAAAATTATAATATTCTTCTCTGAGCAATAATTTTTTTGCTTTCAGTAAAAATTTTCGCAGATTCAATAAAAACGAAGAAAGCAAATTTTGTTTTGAAATAAATTAAAGCTGGAAAAAAATATTATAAATTCTTAAGCAACAACTATTGCTGGCAAATTGTGGTTTGAGTCCGCCGCCTGTTCTTTTACAAGGCCGCATTTAAATAGAAAAGGAACGAAAAATTGCTTCTGTACATAAAAGCTAAAAGATTTGTTTTGACTTCTTCTTCTTCTCCCTGCACTGGACTTGTATAAAATTGAAAAAATACTTCTAATAAATTCACTGCAATTACATTCGTTTAAAAATGCATACAACTTTGCTCAAAAAAAAAAACTTTGCAAAAAAATTAAACGCACAAAATTTCCGTTTGGCAACAAAAGCCAAAATTTTAATCTCAACAAAACAATTAAAATTTTTGCAAACTAAAATATTTACTAGCAATAAATTGACCAAACAAACAAACAAACAAACAAAAACTGCCAAAACCGGCTAATTAAGATCATTGCGAATGCTGTTGCAGATAATGATGCCGTTCTGAACCGATACCTGCAAAATAATTTTAAATATTTATGAAGGCTTGCGAACAAAAGCTTTATTTTTTGTTCAATAAACCAGTAAATCTAGAGCAAAAAATGCATAAAAGCACACAATTATGAATAAATTTTAAACATTTCAGGCAGATAATGAAAGATTATTTGCAAATGTAAATAATTAAGTTGGATTTTGCCAAAAAAAACACACACACACACAAAAGGAACGAGTGTTCATGGTTTAATGCCTCTTGTTTTAAATTCATTTGCCGCAGGCAAAAATTATGAAGCGTTGAGCGGCGAAGATTTTTCAATTTTAAATCGGATTTGTTTGCATTTTAAGTCTGTCGGGAGTCTGGGGAGAGGGTGCGTTAAATTCAATTCTATTTAAATTCTACTCGCAACAAATTTATGTGTATTTTCTCAATGGCGCTTCTGAACTTCTCACACCACAAAAGGGCCGAAAATCGTTTTCATCGCTGTGCAATTTGAGAGTAAAATATACGGTCCTAATCGACAGTGAAAAAACCATTCTAAAAATCTACTGCAATTTTTTAATTAATCCCTACAAACACGAAACTCTCTTTCTTCGAGCTCGAGGTTGTGTTTAAGGGAGATTTCATAAATAAAAATTTCGCAAAAGTTAAAAAATTATTGCCTGTCCCACGATATCGCATGTCAGTTCAAGTTTATCTATTGCTCGCTCACCACATAATGACTTCAGCTGACATTAATAACTTTGGCACCAAAACCGCACCAAACACTCACACATTGAGCACGAACCGTGTTGCCAACAATAATTCCTGGGGATTTTTGTCCAGCTCCAAATGCAACGATTCGGTTTGCTACCTTCACTTCCAAAGGTGAACTGAACCTCAACGGATAAGTTTGCTGAGTTTCAAGGACTTGTTATATTCGTTGAGCTCAAAGAGCAGTGAAAATTCAGTCCTTATGCCCAATATGGTGTAATGGCGCTTGGGGAATGCCAAAGAATTTGATGAACTTTATGAGAATGCGATAAAACTAGAGTTTCCGAGAAAGCACTGCAAGACGGCCCGAAAATGCTTGAGTTCTGCGAACTATACATGCGAAATTTTCACAATGCTGGCAGTGCGTTTCAGTGCCTTATTAAAACGACAGGAGGTTCAATATGACACGTCCATATAAAAGGCTAGAAATTTGCAAGAATTAAAATATTATATGAATATGAAATTCAACAAAAAATAACAGTTATATTTATAAACAAAATTGACATCAAACCTTAATAAGAAAACCTTCTGTTTTAAGTTATTCACTTTTAATTAGTTTAAAATACTTGTATAAGAGTAAAAACACGAGAAAATATAAGAGAACACACAAAAAGCAACTAAAAAGCTGGAAACAAATTAGCATTTCCGTGACACGAACTTCGCAACTTCAAATCGAACAGGACAAAAGCTTTCCATTTGCTGGACAAATCTTTCCGTACTAGTATTTCAATTTTAAAGATTCACCCGCATTTTCGTTGCTTTTAAACTGGCAATTATTTATTTCTTTTTACTTCTGACTTCTTCCTTTTGAGCATTCCTTAAAAAATACCAACAAAAAAAAAACAGAAACTTCCAGTTTATTTTACATTAAAACTTATTATCTCTCACATCTGCTCTACTTTTGGCTCCTCTGAAGGTAACCAACCAGCCAACCAGCCAACCATTAACTTTTCATTTTATTTAATGCTATAAATTGATTATGAAAATAAAATAAAATTGCATATTTTTAAGCAATATCTGTGTGATAAAACATGAAGCATAATTTAAGGAGCAACTTACAGAAATAATTTATTCTTTTTGCTCAACAACCGAAAAAGAAATAAGAGAAGTGAAATATTGTAGAAAAGGCAGAAGTTTGTTGCACTAAATAAATGCATCAGATGAACTTTAATGCTGTTGCAAAATATAAATTGAAAAGATGAACACAAGAAGCGACGGAGGGGAGAAACTATTTTATAAATTTCAATTTAAATATTTTAAACAGATTTTAAAATAAATAATATAAAACATAGAATAAATGAAAGTTTAAGTTATTTTATTTTAATCTTCTTTTATCTAGAGCTGGAGCAAAACTAGAGCCCAAAACATGAAGGACTTTTATTGTTTAAAAAAAAAAGTCACACTTTGAAATTAAATCCCAAGAATTCGCGAATAAATGAAAGTTCTCTTTTGACATGGGCCAAGTCTTCCAACAATATGACTCATGCCATAATGTTTTATTATAATTAACAATTTGCTCATGGCGCATTCATGACAGGTAAACTCGCCAGTACAACAACAGGACGCAAGTGTGTACATTTTTTTACATTCGCGACATGTTAAAGATGAGAATTTTTCTCTTGAAACCTTCACAACCGAGGGAGATCTGGTCTTTTCATTTCACCTTTTGTTAAAATGTACTTTTGCTAAAAATCACTTATTTTGAAAGGTACTTTTTAAAGCTCGTTTTTGAACAGCTCATAACAAAGAGTTTCACCATCGAAATGAAAATCTTCTGTTAAGATCTGAAACTTATATTAATTCAGAAATTGAAATTGTACTTTGAAATATTCAAATATCCTCTTTTTTATAAAGGCTTTCAAGTGCTTAATGGACGATTAGGCATATAGACAGCTAGAAAACACACAGAAAAGGAATATTTTTGTTATCTCAGCATTTTTAAAATATATATATATATATATTTGGACACGTTTGTGTGTTTTCACTGTGCCTTTGCATAAATTTGATGGTGCTGAAATGTAGACGTGTTGAAAAAGAAAATGAAAAACATTCGAAAAATTCCTTTTAATTCATTATTATGCAGACAAGTACCGTCCATGTTTTTGAATGTTGGAACTTCTGTTTTTTAGGACAACATTTGTTGCGATGAGCACAACATTCTGCCCAAACAAAACGACACCTTTTCGCATAAGAAATTAAACAAAACTGTTAAGCAAAATCTACATATTCATAATAAAAACATTTCCTGTGCATGAATTAAATACCCAAATGAAAATAATTTAAATTCAACAAAAAGAAAGGCTAAAAAATTGTAAATGGAACGTGATTCACAATATTTTAGATGCTACGAAAACTTATACCAAATCTGAACGAAAAACTTTCGGGGCACACAAACTTGGGACTCTCTCTTCAGAAGTTATTATTTTTAGGGGTAATTATTTTATTTGGTTATAAAACAGCTCTTAAAAATATACTTCTTTTTAAATGTTTTAAATTTTGGTTTTTTTTTAATAGTTTTAAATAATTTTGTTGATGTTAGTAAATAAATTTTTCACTTACCTTTTCCGTGTTGGTTTGAAAATAATAGACCAAAACAAACATCCAGATGACACTGACAAACACAATCAATTTGACGTTCCGACGCATGATGGCGATGACTAAAATGGATGCTGTTGCTGCTGTGTATTTTTGTTGATGACTTAAAGCTGCTGCTGGTACTCGTATTATAAAATTTGCTGATAAACTATCGTTGGTGTTATTTCTCAGTTGCTCAGTATAGTTTTTCTTTCATTTGGCAGTTTTATTTTTGTAAACTATTATATTAACACTTTATTTTTTTATATTTTCTGGAAAAAGGAACGAAACAAACAAAAACGTAAACTGTTAAAATTTAAGAAAATTTATGTTATTGCCATCATATTGAAATTGTATTAAATATCTTGAAGTGGACAAATGTATGAAAATCGATGAGGATGACTTTGCTGCATTGATATTTCGTGTAAATTTAACATGATTTCATGTTAGTATTCAAAATTTTCAGTTGATATGTTCGGTGCCACTGGGCACTGGCTCAGATTACAAACTCTTAAGCTTTATTTAGCCCTGCCACGTATTCCAAAAGAAACCATAGAAAAACGAAACCAAACAAATGTAACATCAACATTGTTCAATGTTGATTGTGCCATGTTGATGAACTTTTTCGTGGGATAAGAAAAGTGTTACGACGTCGCAAAACTGCGCCTTTGAAACCCAGCAATTTCATTTAACGCTAATAAAATATTAAAACAACTATATTTTTATTTATCTAATAACTTGCTTATTAATTAATTATTTTATTTCATTTATTTAGTATTAATTACATACTAATTATTATATATATAATTATTGTAAAATGTGCTGTTTATTTTTTGTTTCCTCTTAATTCTTACCTCAAGTCCATTATGTTTGACTTTTTTTGTTAAAATTGTTTTCTAATTCCTTCAGGAATGTTTTTTATAAAATAACTTAAACTTTCTGGCCCGCAAAGCAAAAGAGACTTAAGAAAATTTAGCTTAAGCCTTCTTTCTTTCCATTAAACTTTTCAGTATTTTTTTTTTCTTGCTGAAAGTTTTCTAATTTATTTCTAACGCATGAAAACTCAACTAAAATTCAAAATCCTTCTGCTATACAATAATAAATATATTAAAGCATAATTGTAGCATCATTTATTGTGGTTATTAAATTGCATACTTTTTGAAAGCTGTTTGTAAATTTTTCAGTTCATGTTTTTTATCTCAGTTGCTTCTTCTTTTTTTTTGTAAAGAAAAACTTCAATCAAAAGACTCTTCACCGATATTTTCTTATCGACAAAAACCAAGAATCTGAAGTGAAGAGAAACGAAAAACGTTTAAGATGTGAAAAGTTGTTATTAAGCTGTGAAAATTGTTTTTCATTAATAATAAAATGTTTCTCAAAACAAAAAGTATAAATATCTTGTTTTATGGATTTTGCTGTGTGATCAGTAGGAAAAGTCAAAATCTGGAGAGACGGTCGCCCAGTTAGTTGAGAGCTTAAAAAACGGATTGCCTTTTTGACCTTTAGGCGTAATCGAATTTTTATTCTGTCATTTCTATAAACCTGCAAGTGATTAATCATTAGTTCTACAACTTACACTGTAAGTACTGGCGTACAGTCAGGAAAAATTCCACAATAAAACAAATAATTTGCAAAACCATGTAACGTATTTAACTACCAGTGGAACACAGCAATTTATACAGAAATAAACATGAAACGATATTAATTTAACATGAAAAGCTGGCATAATCTTTAGGATCGATCTTGCATTTCCTTATCATAAGAGTACTGCAAGTGTCCTTCTCCCTTAAGGGATGAACAACACACCAGTTGTGATACTACAATTGTGTAATTTTTACGTATTCTTGAAGGTTTTGCTATAACTATACAGTGGATAACAAAACTTTACCACATCATTGCAATACACCACAAGGGTTATCTATTTGTTTAGTTATTAAAGCCAGTCTTTAATCGTTGCTTTCAAAATGTTATACGTATAAGTCAAGAAAATATATGAGTTTAAAATATTTTCTTTGGAAAGTTTGGAAGTCACAACAGCATAAGTCTGTGTTAAACCTCTGACATAAAAAACTTTTATCTCGGTTAAACCTTTTTCTTAATTTAGATTCTTATCTTTTATAATCTTGTGCACTACAAAATTTTGTTGATCTCTCTTGACAACAATTTGCATCTGTTCAATTTCCCATTATTTCCAACTTTCGCATAATTTCTGCTTTATTTTAAATTCTTTTTATTTATTTTTTTTGAACACATGATGAATCAAACAATATTTTTAATTTGAATGTTTGTTTAATTATAATGTGTACAAGAAAGCTGTCGAACACACACACGCACTCCCCAATCAGTACTTGTAATTGAAATTGTACAAGATTCTTGAACATGATTTTGAAATTAAAAGAATTAAATTAGATCAATATTTTTTATTGTTAAAACACGTACAAACGGCTGTACTCGCTGGCATAAAAGCAACGAAAAGCAAAAAAAAAAAAGAATAAATAGTTTTATTAACAAATTGAATTATTTCATAGTAAACAATTTGCTGCGCTTTCACAAGAATAATAATCTTGAATACACATGTTGGAACGCAACATCATAAACACTGTGGCGATAAGATTAGATAAAAAAAAATAGAATACGAAGTAGAAATTCTTAAAGTTTTTCCCGAGTGAAAGAATATTTTGTTTAATTTTATTATTAAATACATACGCGTACATACAAGTTCAGAGATAAAACAAAAGAAGTTGGAAGACCCAATTGATGTCCAACGAGATGAGCGTGAGAGCCAAACAATTAGCCGTGCAAAAGTTACCACTATTTTTATAAATGCAAAATGTTGAAAAAAAATATTTAAGGTTTTCAGCCACCTCTATTGGCCGAATCTTGTTTTGAACGTGACCGAAATGAAGCACCTCTATCACATTTGGTGTTCAGAAGTTGAAAAGCGAAAATTTAATACTTATTCAGCTCGCATTGTCGCATCCGTGAAAGTAAAAACCGTAGCGTGACGATTTATGGACAGTTGGCACCTCTCAGAGATTACAAATACTCATCAACAGTACAGGCAATTTATTTTGGCGACTTCAGTTCGTCCAGGGCAAATAACTTTTAAATGCAGGTTGCAATGCACGAAATACAACTCTGCGATATGCGACATTCAATCAAGACTTCTCCTCTTTTGTTCTTTTTTTATTCAATGTAATTTAAATGTAATAATTAGCAGCATCAAGTTGTTGTTTGCTTAATTATTTTATATCTAATTAAAAGCAAAATGAATAAATTTGGCGAGCAAAAACAAATATTGTTATAAAAATGTTAAATTTTAATCGAAATTTGAAAGTTGTATATTTTATAATAGAAACCGCTATCAGCTGATAGTAAATTTAAGACTATTCTTGGAAGAGAAAGTCAGAAAGTTACCAGTCGCATAAGGGCGTTAAATGGCACAAATTGTAAAACTTCGGTCGACGAAAGACAATTGTAGATGTCGCAAGTTACGCAAAAGAACTTCTGGTAGTTCCTATCCAGGCTCAGACTGACAGAAAGAAACCAATTAGTAGCTACAAATGATTCCCAAAGTTAATAAGAAAAACGGTATGTCCTTTGCCCGACGGTCCCTCGTTCAAGAAGCAGCTGGCCAAACTTCTGTGAAAAGACGTCTCCAAATCTGATTTATTTAGCTGTGATGGCATTAATGACGTGCGACGGCAGCCATAATAAAGATATTCACCTGGATGCCAGTTACCAAATGTTAAGCAACACGGGAACCCTATAATTGTGCGTAGTCATATATCACAACACAGCATTTTGTTTTTCTTCCTTAATATACGTATAAAATTGCGCCCCCAAAACAGATGTAACAAAAAATTATCAGCTGTTGGGGTGATGCCACCATATAAAATTAATTGACCTTGACAGCAGACTTCTTCTGAGATCAAATTAAACTGTTTGTTGTAAAAAAAAAAAACTATTATAAATTCAAGAAAATATTACGATGATATCATTCAGTTCACTGGCAAATTGATGTTTCACATAATTCTTTTTATTCATACGATTGTCGATGCGATCGCGTACGTGACGTTTCAAACCCGATTGTATTTATCTAAACGTAGTTTATTTGCTTAAAACCAATTTCATTTTATTTTACAGTCTTATTTCACAAAACTCTCAAATTGTTTTCTAGCCCAATTTTTTTTTCTTATCCACTTTTTATATAAAAACATCATATATGTATGCACATATACATATTTGTTCCACTGTAAAAATCAAGTAAATATTGCTCGTATATCCACTAATCGCATTCCTCAATTTCCATTTTCAATATTTTGTTTGTTTAAATAAAATAAAAATTCCATTTACCTATTTTAGACACTTCCAATTTGTTCATATAAACACGAGCGCCGCTTTGATTTCTTTATTTTAACGCTTAAAAAGTTTGCATATTAGCCCCGAAACTACAGTTGCTTGGCCAACTAACAGCCACTGTTGTTCTGAATGAAATTCAACAAAAAAGAAAAAAAACTGACTGAAATTGTTTGATTTTCTCGCGCGCTTTGCCAACACAAGACCGTTGGATGTCTTCCGAAATTTTGCCAATCCGACCGACCGAGCGTCACACCACCGTACACGACAAATAATAACGTACTAATAGCCAAAAATTTAAACTTTGCATATATTTTATCGGCTGCGTTTGCCGCCTCTGCCGTTCTCTGCTAGACTTGGAAATGTATCTACATACCACGCAGCAATAGCAACAACAATATGTTGCAATCTAATAATTTTAATGAAAAAAAATTAAAAAAAAAAAAATAAAACAAAAACAAATGAACGAATTGTTGTTGCCTGCTTGCGTATAAGAGTTGCGTTGTGAGAAAACTTGTTTGTCGGCCTCTCATACTAACTTGCTGCAGACAAGTTGTGTTTTGTTCGATAGCCGTTTTTGGATGGAGGGATAACTTTTAGCTTTTTCATGTTGTTGTTGGTGTGGTTGTATTTCTTATAATTGTTTTCTGCTTTGTTTACATTTGAATATTTAACCTAAGCACGTGCTCAGTTGCAACCGCTATGGTGCCGCTGTTGTTGTTGTAACTATTATGCATTTGTTGGGTTGCCGCCATGCCAATAACCAGTGAACCGACCAGTTGGTGAAGATTGCCTGTGTTTTAAGTTGTCTGTTAGGTTTTCTTTGTGTAAGGGACCGCCGAGGTCACCTGAAACAAACATGTATCTTGTCGATTTCAAAAAAAAAAACAAAAAGAACATAAATTAAAAGCAATCATATAAAAAAAGACACTAAAGTGTTACCCGCACAGCAAAGTAAAACAACATTAATAATGTATCTAGTCTTTCTAATATCACAAAATTATCCTCTTCAAAGATACATATTTAATTATTTAGGTCAAGCAATTTTCATTTCGCACGCAAGAACATTAAAGGAGAGTTTTCATATTGCCAGCAAAGTAATGCGCACAGGTTTGTGCTGCTGTTTAGCGACAAACAAATACATACATATAAAGATGTGCATATGTACATACATACATATATTATATAAAAGAAGTTTTACAAAGTTGATTGCAAACCCCTTTTGCGATTTTATATTTTATGTGCCAGTGTGCGCTAATTTTATTGGAATGACTTAGAAATGGGATTTTGTTTAAAATGCTTACCTTGCGTGAAACCTAAAAACGCAGGAAGCATCGTTATCATATACTGATAATAGTGTATTTCCGCTGATCAAAATGTTTTCGAGGTGGTGTTGACTTGCAACAGATTCCTTTTTTTTTCGTAAGAACTAGATTTTTTAGAATTTTCGGCCAAGTCTGGTTAAGGTCTAATGTAATGTGCTCTCCAACAAAGCTACCAGCTACTTTTCACAGCTCGCAAGAACTTACGACCCTATGAGCGTGGCTCACCAAACAGAATTCATTCACCATAAGATTAGGCCATAATGGCAGGTCAATATCACAATCTGTCCATCACAAATTCATTCTTAAATTTTTTTGTTCAGCAATATTGTATTTTTGAGAATGTATAATCAACTTTTTTTATTTTATAAATCATATGCCTAAACTTCTGAGCCAATCGATAAATTGCTTTATAAACCCCCCCAAGGGTTTGCTTTTGCACAAAATTAATTATAAAAAACCCAAAAGTGCTTAAAACATGTAGTTAAGGTTGATTTTTCAGTATCATATGAACATTTTAAATTATTTCTATATAATAAGGATTTATTAAAAAAAAATTTCAGACTAATTATGTATATTCTAGCCTGTAAGGATCCATTCCATTGGCTTAAATAAATAAATAAACAAACATTTTCCTCCTGTTTGAGCAAATTGTTTATAATTTTTTTATTATTTTCAATAATTTTATGAAATTAGGCAAAAAATATTATATTTTTAAACTGCAAGTTGGCGATTTTGGTCGTTTAATTTGGCGTCTGAGGTTCTGACAACCCTGCACTTATCTACTGTTATGTTGCAGTGGCTTGTTCGATGTTGGATTATTCACCAGCACAGTCAAACTCTTATACTGAAACATGTCAAGTTATACATACGAGTGTTATAACAACAACCACAGCCAGCGGTTAAAATAAAAACAAAACCAACCAAAGTACACATCCTCTTCCGCATAAGGGTTGGTGAGAATCACAACTGTCAAAGTTTTTTTTTCGAATTTTGCTTTTTCTCTTCTTCTTTTCGTGATATTTTTCCCACAATGACATTTAAGCCAGACAAACGCTTTTAAATGTTATTTTCTTTTTTCCAAGAATATTTCAAACAAAAGTTTTCAGTTCTATGATGATAATTTTTAAATTTCCTTTATTCTTTGCAACAAGGCCAGCAAAACTGACAGGCAACACTTATTTTAAATAGCAAATGCTTTAATAAATTATTGATTTTTGTATACAGAAATACTAACACTCAATATTTAAAACCTTTAACGCTGTAGAAAGGAGGCACCTTGACTTTTTCCTTAAAATAGTTGTAACGTTTGTGTAAAAAACTATTTAATTTCGACTCAATTATGTACAAGTTGAGTCAAAGTTTTCCTTAACTATAATTAATTTACACTTCATAAATTAGTTATTGCTTTGCTGCTTTAGTTTAACATGATTTTTTTTATTTTTTGCTTGTGTTGTATTACAAAAATATATATGTTTTTTTAGCACTTCCGTGTTTAACTTTCGCACCGTCAAAAATTCAACTGTTTTTCGCCATGTCTTTTGTTTATTTTTTTTTTTTTTGTTATATTTTTGGTTGCATTTTCTTTTACTGCTTTCGTATGCCACCCTTAAACCAACAGACACACTTGACACTTGATATGTCAGTTTCAAGTCATGTTAATAATAATAAAATACAAAAAAAAAAACTATTACTTGGGAAATGAGAAACTTTGACTCAGGGCGCATGTTTGCATATGAGAAATACACTGAACAAAATAACACAATTTCAATTCTATATTATATTCCTTATATAGAACTCTATTATTTATGGTAATTATGGAATTTGTTTACTTTTTATTTAGTTTCTAAACAAATTACAGCAGAATCTGGAAAACGCTAACAAAAATGTTTTAAGGGCTTTTAACTATTTCGAATTGTTAACGTTTCTAGGCGTTTTTTAATATTCGTTTGCAGTGAGAATACCTTGATCTAGTCTGCCTTGACATATTTTTAAAATAAATAGTACACAACTCACAAATTTTTTTTTTTCAACTCAAAATGAAAAAGAATTCCGGGGAATACCGTAAACAATGTTTTAAACGTATCCACTTTTGATTTAAAAATAAAAGTTGGCACTGAAATGTTAACTGAACAGATGCTGAAACACTTTTGGCTTCGCCGAGTGTTTAACTTTTGCTTGAATTAACTAACTTTACGAAATTCTACCGTATTATGGCACTTTAATATGTAATTTCATGTTCATATATTATATGTATGTATGTACGTCCAGAGGTCGCTATAAAAAAGTTGTTTTTTTTTCTCACAACAAACCAAATTGTATAAAGATTTTTATAATATTTATTTTTACAATAAATTATGTTTTTATAGAATACAATTTATGTGTGTTCAGCTCCACAAAGTAAGTGGCACAGTTTAAATGAAATTGTAACTTGAATTTGGTGCATCGCATACCGCATGGAGTTGCCTTTGCTTTTAAGCCGTGAGTTGGTTGGCCCTTAAACGTTTAAATAATGTTTAATTTATGCAAATACGAGTATAAATTAACTGGCAACAAATACGAGTAAATCTGTTGGCTGACCAGAAAAATATTTATGTATTTCATTTCTTGTGTTTCACTTCTACATTTGATATGCACATGCAATTATTAAATTGCTTAAAAGGGTGTACCGACCGAAGCTGTTAATTTTAAATTTGTATCTTTCAACTTTTTAAATACAAAATACATATAAAGATTTTAAAATTTTCACGATTTTTTATCGTTCGCACGCTCATGCGTTCCATTGTATCAAAACTTGGCAAATAGGTTACAGGGAGGAGAAAACCAGAAGCAGTGAACACTTGTACATTAAAAACGATAGCAAAAACATAAGCAGGAGGAAGGGCACGATTAAACAAAAAATTGAGTTTTTTCGTCTTCCTTCTATCCCTTCACAGCAATAACAATTCTAATGATAATAAAGCACAGTGTAACGCACCAGCACTGCTGCGATGCTCAACAGAGTCAATGGTCTTCTACATCCTCTTCGGACACACAGTTAATCCGGTTTTTCTATTAGTTTTCTTACACAAAACCATCCCAGACTTGAACTCTTTAGCGTGCAGCGCAGTTTCATTATCAAATTAATTAAATTTTGGGGGTGGTCTCATAAAGCTCCATTTGCTTTTTCTCATTGTCAAGGCTACGGTCTTTCATAATTGGTTTTTCCTTCAATTAATTTATTTTATTCTTGTTAAAAATGTCTTTTCAAATTGATTGCTGCAACCAACGCAGATACTTTTCATCAAGTGAATAAACTTGTCGCTCCCACTTTTATTGTGTGAAAAGTTCATTTGAAGATCTCATTAAAAACCTCTTTTAAATAAGATTAAAAAGTTAAACAATTTTGTGGAAAATTCAACATAAAGAAACACTTACACACAAGGTTGAAACAAAATAGGCCCCAGTAGGAAATAAAATTAATTATTTTGCCTTTGCTAAAGAAAAATTACATCAATCTCTTTACGGGTTTGAAAAGTTAAAAGTTTTTCAAGCGGATTTTTGAAAAGGATATTTTAATTTGCAGCAACATGACTAATAATATAATTTTTAATTTAGAGCACAAAAAAAGAAATTATTATTGCAATTTTTTTTTTGGTTGAGACAGAGAATACGATTATTAAAGTAAAATTTTCTTCAATTGGTTAATTGTTCGTTGGATTAATTGTACGAAAAACAAAAAAAAACTTTCTTAGTGGATGAAACCTATCCCTCAGCTTGTATTATTTAAACTCAATCTAGGCTATAGAATAACCTAAATATGGGCTTTGAAATGTCGGCTTAAACCCGTAGTAATCATGCCGATTTGCGCGACCTCATTCATCTACAAATACTGGATATGATTGGAAGTTGGACGTTCATTTTAAAGATTTGTTAATTTTAATGCAAATTTTTGGCTCTGCTGTAGAATAGCCAAAATTTAGGTATATCCTTTCTATGTATATTGAGGCATAAACAACTGTGCGGTTTTGCCATAATAGCCTAAGTCAAGCTAATAGAATTTTGGCAGATATTTCAATATAAAACTCCATTTGATTATTAAATGACTATTAAACCAAAATTTCAACAAAAAAAACCTTAATAATACATAAAAAAACATTTTCTCAAATGAGTAAAATTAGATGCAGTTTTTGCAAAGTTAAAATTCGACTTAAGATGTTATGATAAAATGCCAGATATTCTATATCAGCAAAATAATAAATTTGCATGCACACACCAGCTTTAATACTTATATTTCATAGAAAAACTTGAGTTTTTTTTTTGTAGTAAATATTTAATACTAAATGTTAATTTTTTGCCCTCGTTGCCGTTCAAAAAATTATCAGCCATGAGCACAAATCCAGAAACAGAAACAGAAACACATTTGCGAAACGCAGAAGCAAACAAACGTACAGTTACACACACACACACCAACACACACACACACATGAGGGTGCATAAAAAAACCATAAAGTTATGCTCTTTGACAGTTCAAAGAATAAATAAGACAAACTGTTAAGGACGCCAAAAAAAAAAACAAAAAACAAAAAGAAAACAAAAAACCTGATAGAACAGCAGCAACAAACTTTTTTCATTTGAGTTTTAATACTTTTTTTTTATGTCGACACTTTCTTTAGGAATGTTTGTACGACTGCAGACAGCAGGAAAAACAAACTTAACATTGCGAGAAAAAAGTGCAGGATGAAATTTTCCACATGCACACGTTCCAGGCACGTTTGTTGATTCTGTAAACGTGAGCGAGCATTAGGCTGGTTTCCAGCATTAAAGTGTTTCCCCCTTAAAGCTTTAAATGGCAAAAACGAAATGAATTATTGCCTTGGCGCCGGAAGGTTGTTGAAAAACAAGCTTCACATTACGAGTAATTACAGATTTCACATCGTTCTGTTGTCTTCTTCTTCGAATTGGTGCCCTTCTAATCGTCATTCAACTTACATGTATAAGTAGTTCGTGTAGACGTGTGCTCTTCTGTGTGTGTTTAGATGACATGAAGTTTTTCTGTTCTAAGCTGGCAAAGTCATCAGCAGGAACCCCACGCCCGCTTAACATCTGTTAGCAAAAGCGTGTGCAGCCATCCGCAGTATTCGAAGTTAAGTGTGTTATTTTTATAGTTCCAAAGTCGTTTAAATGTTAAAATACTGCCACTACTGAAGGCAGCAAAAAGGCAACCTGACTGACACCCATGATTAATAATAGCAACAAGAAAGTTTTGCGCTGAAACTCGAATAATCAAGATGCGTTTTGGAAAGTTATACAAAACTGAAAGGCATTATTTTATTATTTGTATATATGTAATTATATTTATTTTTTGAATGCACCAAACCAAGTTTTAAACGATCTTTATAAATACAAAAAAAAATGTAGTTAAATTCCCTAAAGCCCTTTCTGTGAGCCGATTTCGTTGGTTCTGACATCTGGACGTAATAAAATGTGCCGCATCTGATTGAAAGTTTTTGAATTTTTGAGCCGTTTTCATTCGTTTTTAAATCTGTTATAATTAAATTGGCCACATCTGATGAACGTTTTTTCTTCTTCACTATAAACACCCAACAACAAAGAAAAGTCCAACTGGGTCAAATCGATTATTAGCATGAAGTCCTGTTTTTGATTGGTTATATAACGATGGCTTAGAACGGAAATATTGTATGCCGATGGCTTGTGAAATTCGGTTTTTAATTTTATATATCCCAATTCGACAATTCTATTTGTTGGCATACCCAGAAAATTCTGATCATTTGCAAGCACTTAAGAATCCTTCCGGGCACGTCGTTACACTGTGTGCAGCCTACGCCACAACAGTTACTCGAGCAAAGCAGGGATTAACTGGAAAAAAAAAACTTTAATGAGCAACATTGTACAGAAATATATCAGTTGAAATTGTTTTCCACTTACAAATGTATGTGTATCCTTACGAATAAGTGAAAACTTAAACTTTTGTTGGCAAAACACATAAGAAAGTGGCTTAAAACTTTCAAAAATAAGTCATCTAATTCCGTACAGAGTTTTTAAGCCATTCCTTTGAAAAAGTCTCCCTTTTAGTGGGCATATAAAAATAACGTCAAACTACTAACAGCAAAATTTACTCATGATAATTGGCTTGTGTTTACGTCCGCTGAACGCCAGCGAAAGCAACTTGTAGCTCTCATTATACTTTAACAAACCCTCTAATCTAATAACTTTATTTCAAATCTCTAACATTTATTGTAACACTTTTAAGATTTTGCGTTTCCTTAAATATTCCGTAACATACTAATGATTCGCACTGTCTTCGCATATTATAAATTTGTATGCGGAAGTTCTGTTTTACTTCCTTTCTTTATACTTTCTTTAAGTGCCTAGTAAGCAGGTATGACAAATCGAAACTTTCAAATTTACGAAAACTCAGCTGCTTTTGTCCAATCAAAATTTTAGCAATTGAAAAATAATTTTTCAAAATTGTCAAGTAAATAATATATTGAGGCATATTTTTTTTTTTGTTACAGGAGATGCAAAAAATGTTATAAAATCAATAACAATAACGTTTTATTGGCAATTTGAGTTTTTTTTTTTTTTTTTTTGATAAATTTGTCTTTTAGGTCGCAAGCGGTCTAAATTTTTTCGTGAGCATGTAGTACGATGCAAAGAACTCTAATCTAATCTAATCTAATCTAATCTAATCTAATCTAATCTAATCAAAAACTCGATTTCGAATGATGATATTTGTATTGTATTGAGGTTAATTCTCAGCCAAAGCGGTGATGCCACCAAAATACACGTTGTTGTAGGGCTAGAAAATTCGAAAAATTTTAGCTAAACGCCATAAATGTTCACATCTCGTGTCCGATTTATAGCTGTCTCGGTTAACTTAAATATAGAAATCTCTCTGAATTTTTCACAACGTGCGAAGAACTTTTCTTATAGAGCGCAGATTGTCATCACACAACCGAACTGCTTGGGTACTTGATTGCAGTGCAACTCTTCCTGCAACGAACTGTCAAACGTTTATGAATGCAAATAAAAGTGCTAGTATTACATTTGTCACATAAGTTATGCCGTTTGTCACATCAGTTATTCTGCTATTGCTTTAGATCAACATCTAACAAAAAATTTTGATTTACTTTAAAGTTTCTGGCAATTTGGACACAAAGAAATTTTCAGGTTATCTCAACTATAAATAATCGGGCAAATGTGCAACCGTACTAAACTAACCACACCTGAAAGAGAATGTGTAAAACGGCAAATTGCTCGTCATTATGATTCGTAATGTGTCACACACACACAAACACACCCTCACACACACATATTGCATACATACATCGTTTTTCTAGTTTAATTCGTTCATTTTGTCAGTTAAGATAAAAATACTTCCGCTTTTTGGTTTTTCTTGGGTAGATTTGTTTGAACAACTACTTTATATGAGTGTGTGTGTGTGTGTGTGTGTGTGTGTGTGTGTGTGTGTGTAATTAAGTTTTGATGAATTTATCCAATTCTATGAAATTAAAGGAGAGCGTGTGTGTTTAACTAAAGCTTTTGTTTTCCTTAAGACTACATTTTAGTGTGTAATGAAGAAACATATTAAATTTTTTTTTTTTTGGTATTTCCATCACACACTGTAAAATTCGCGAATAGTGTCAGACGTGGCACAAACACATCTCTCGCAAAACAACTTTATCCTGTAGTTAGTCATGAAACGGACTTAGTAATCAACAGCTAATTCTACAAGTGAAGCTTTTATGGAGCCTTCCTATTCAGAGACCCTGTTGATATTATAACACATTTATGAAAACACTTGCAACGGTCTGGGAACCATTTCTAATATGCCAGCAATTGTGCGACTATTCTTGTAACGCAAATAAACAGAATCACCGACGATTTTTATTACAATATAAAAATGTTGTCGACTTTAACGTGTTGCCAACTGCAATCACAAATCAAAAGTAATGAAACCAATTCTTTAATTTTCTTCAGCCCTTGTACATTCTTTATCAGTGCCCTAAATTAAAGATATATTAGAGCACAAGTTAAGGTTAAAGTAAGACGTTTATACAAAAACAAAATGAAAACGCAAAAAAACATGTGGAAAATTCATGTCATGCCACACACACAAAACTATAAACAACTAGTATGTGTGTGTGTGTGTGTGTGTGTGTTTAGATCCTTCCATGCTGTGCCTGAGTTTGTACAAATTAGCACCCACATACCAGCAAGTTTATTTGCCAACAAACGCACGCATGTATGTGAGTATATGTGCATCTGTGCCGTAGTGTAGCAGCAGCATGTTAACATTTCCAATTATATAACCAGATACTTCTTGTACTTTAACAACATTTTTTTCTTTCTCCTCAAGTCCTTTAGCAAACAAATGTTTTGTTAACACCTTTTCAAAACAACGTGACTTGTGTTTTCACTAAAACACAGTTCGGAAAATTTTACTTTCCAAACAAGTCGTTTCTTCGTCTGGCAAAAATAAAGCAAAAAAAAAAGCTAAAGTTGAAAAAAAACCTCAACGAAGGCTAAATCGATTATCAATAAATGCTTGTAAAGCAAATCTTTTGAAGCCTTTCATTTTTTCTTATAACTTCTAATGGCTTTTACCGCACAAACACACATTTTTGCCCGGTTTCTTTCCGGATTTTCATAATTTGTAAAACCATTAAGATGTCATTAGCAAAATAGATAAGCAACCAAATTCTTTAAGTGTAGAAATGTTATATGCTTAAGAAAACAAAAACAAAACAAAACCAACTTATGGAAAGGACAGACAGGCAGACAGGCAAGCCAGCCGTTCAACACACGCTGCTAAACAGCAACCCAAAAGGATAATAAATGAACTTATTTTTCTTCTTAAGCTTTCTGGTGGATATAAACAAGCACTTTAAGGCACAACACGACCAGATAGATGTTGGTTGCATTTGCAATTTGACCCGGCGCGCAAGGAATGTTTGTTGCTACTAATTTGGAGCATGATTGGAATAACAGAACTATACGGAGGCCGCAACAATGCCTATAGTTGCGGCACAGAAGTAGTGATCGCTTAAAATGTTAGGCATATGTATATATTTTGTAGGGCAGCTTATGTTTTAATCTGAGTCATATACCTTCCGCCTACCAAATTTCCTACAAGCTTTCACACCTACATAATACTTACGTATGTTTAGATAGTTTTAATAGGACTCTTTATTATACAATATCATAATAAAGTTGTGTTATTTATGGGCCTCTTATATGTTCCTTTTTGTTGTTTTTGTTGTTAGCAGTTTAATATAAAATAAAAACCAAGTTAAAAATCTTGCAGTATATGCCGCATTTTAACCTGACATAAATAATTTGCGGCCTATCTACCAGATCTGTGGGCACAATACTCTCATACTGATGAGCAGGTAAGTGTGTGTGTGTGTGTGTGTGTGTGTGTGTGTGTGTGTGTGTGTGTGTGTGTGTGTGTGTGTGTGTGTGTGTGTGTGTGTGTACTTTAATGTTGTGTTCTTTGGCTGCTGGTATCGGTGAGAATATTGGTTCATAGGAATGTACACACACACACACATACACACTTGTATTATCTTGTCGGGCCTGCTATACAAAAAAAAACACCAGCATCTGTTAAAAAATGTTGCTTCCGTTTCCGTCTCGTTTTAAAATGTTTATACATCCATTTTTTAGAGTATTGACATTTTAACATTTATAACGTTGGCAACAGTGGCTTCCAACAAACAAAGGAAAGCATAAAAATTACGGTTTCGTACTACAAAAACTTCCAGGCTATAGCGTCTGTCGCTAGCGATCTATTGTTAAAGATTTATTATTCTAATTTAAATCGTTATAATAAAACTGATATAGTCTAAATATGAAACTGAGAATTTCATCTTCTTGGAGTCACCAAAGCGACTAGATAGATAGCAGGTGAAATTAGAAGAGCATAAGAGCGAAAATATATTTTATGGTTTAAGTCACAAATGGATGTAAAAATGTTCACAACAAAGTAGGGTTTTTGCGGCCAAAACTTCAAGATTTCTGTGTGTTTTGTTGTTGTTTACCAGTCACACCGTGTATAGCCCACTTTATAGCAAGTCCAAACTCAGCTGATGATTTTTTTTGTTTAGATATTTTTCATATTTCACAGTGATTTAACAAAAACGTATTTGTTTTTGAGTTTATCTGTTGTGAATTCGCCTTTGGCATCAAGGCGACTATATAACAGATCCAGCTGATGACTTTTTTATTTTAATTTTTTTTTTTTAACAATTGGGTGTCCAGATTTCGACAGCAAACATTTTGTTTTTGCTATTTCACTATGATTAGGAAAAAAACAAAATTCATATAGAGATTCTTTGTGATTTCGCCTTGTTTTGTTCGTAACAGATGAAATAGAGAGACCAGCTGATTATAATTTCTGTTTTATTCTTCCTCGGAAGACAAGAGATCAGTAGTAAATTTGCTGTTTTTGATATCTCAAAAAACAATTTTACATTTTATGTACATATTTAAGATTTCGCCGAATTTTGTTATTGAACTGGCGGCGATTTTACCTGTTATGAATTCGCCTTTGTCACAAATGTGTATTAATGTTTTGTTTTAAGAATGTTCCGGTAATTTTAAACTCTTTTGATTTTTAATTTATTTATTAACACAAAAGCAAAACCAGATCTTATAGATTCCGTTCTGTGGAAAATGCAGAACAAAATCCAAATTTTGCACATTTTCCTTCTTCGCTTTCCAAATCTTGCCACCGTCAACAATGAATTTCTTGAAAAGTTCTACAAGTACAATAATTATCAAACCTGCGTATAGGTTTTGGTTAACTGGGTTTAATCGGCCACATACAACATTTCGTAAACAAATTCTTTGGCATTAAATTTGACTGTGATTTATTAAGTAGAACATAAATTTGGTTGCCTTGTCGCTTGTTGCCTGTTCTTACTATTCCATTCTATCCAATACGTTTCTATTTATTTCCGAAATATTATGTTGGCTGTAGCTTTTAAGTTACAATTTCTTACTCTAAATTTATTGAATACCTGACAATGATTAAAATATGGAAAAGATTTGAACTTGCGAGAAGAAAAATTCTTACGTTTTTACTTATTTTTTTGTTTGTTTTTGGACAAATTAATATTCAAATGAATTTAATTTTTAACCAAGTTTTAAGCTTTTTTTTTAAGCAACAAAAACGTCTTAGGGGAAGTTAGACATGAACATCGTGGGGGGGATGTGTGACGGCCAGCACGTGTAAAATCGCGTTGTTAATCAGTAGGAACTTTCAGCCTAATTTAAATTAATTACATATTAAAACGAAATGTATTTACATAAATTAATAATTCATAATTAAAATGTTTTAACACAATCACGGAATCCAATTGGATTTCACTCACAAAGTGCTATTTTTTCACTTATTATCTTTGTTATCTTTCGATTTTGAATTGTATTTTTTTGACACTCGCAGTTCAGTTTTCTCATGCAAAGTTTTAATTAAAACTTACTTTAAAGTTACTGCTGCTCTGTTTCGAACTTGTATTCATATACATAAATACATACATATTTGGTGTTTTTGTGCTTGAATGTGTGAACATATTGAAATTTTCAAAGCATGGAAATTCTCTGAAATTTCGCCTGATACAGCAAAAATGAATAGGAAAATTTGCATTTTCTTGCAGTTGAATAGAGTTTAATTTAGCTTTTAAAGCTTTCTAAGTGTGTGTGCGTATGTTTTAAGTTGGCAAAATTTTACACCACAACTATTTGCAGTTTTTCGATAAAATGAACGTTTTCAAATTTAAATTAATTTCATTGCTTGCAATTTCAAATTGTGTTACATGTATTACCTGAACAGACGCCCAAGAACAGTTTATAAGTTCCATACTAGATACAAATGGAAAAAATTAACAAGATTTCTAGGGTGTGAACTTTAAACTGTTAAATTTTTTCATATTGAGCAACCGAAGCGGCTATAAACAACGCGACTTCCCAACCGGTGAAATTATAAGCGCAGTTGATTGTTTTTTTTTACGCTTTAGTCTCTCTTGAATGCCAACAGTTCAAGAGTAATAAATATTGGGTGTTTTTTATTGAGGTATAGAACTTTAAGTTGGCATCACTTTTTTAACTGGCGGCCATTTTGTCAGCTGTCAAGTGATTAATATTTAGTTTGGTTTGCCATTTCGTCATGAACAGGTTGACAAAAGAACAACGCTTGCAAATCGTGCAAATTTATTTCGAAAATAATGGTTCAGTTCGCGAAGTTTACCGCAAGCTCCGTCCATTTTATGGTCATCAGAGCAATTAATTCGGTAACCCATGGATCGTTTTCGCACTACGTTTACTCTATGTGATAATACGCATCCGCAGAGATGTCGAACAGTGCGCACCGAAGAAACAATTGCCGCTGTAGAGCAAAGTGTTGAAGAGGACCCGAATGAATCGATTCGCCACCGTGCACAGCAATTGGAGCTTTGTCCATCAACTTTTGTCCATCAAAAATTGGACCTGTAGAATTGGCTTTATTCGAGCCAGCCGCGGCGGCCACATGCCCGAAATCATATTTAAACATTAATGGCATAAAATTATCCTTCCAATAAAGCCAAATTGATGGACATTAAAACGATTTTCTTGTGTTTTATTTCAATTCGAAGTTCTATACCTCTAAAAAAAACACCCTGTATTATGGTTTTCGACGTTCCACGAAGGATTGGCAAAGGTCCTTAGCAACAGATAATATTGACAGCTCAATTGATTGCTTTTTTAATACACATGCCCACAATTCAGAAGTAACAGATTTTCAGTTTGACATTTCACAAACATTTAATATACAAAAAAAAATATATCTTTAGATACAGATTTCGGAACTCGCCCAGTTTTGTATTTGTACCAGCAAATCTACCTGCTATAAATTTCGCTTTGCTATTGTTAAAATTATTATATGTTAATTGTCATTTTGATTTCTTAGCATTAAACGTTATTATTTGACCTGGAGCCGAACCTTATTTTATTTAAAAAATTCTTTAGCCAAATTAAACTCTCTGTCCGTCAATATAAAATCCCTGTTGTCTTAAAAGAATAAATTTTAAAACTTTTCCTCACAAAAACAAAACTCACCATAAATTGTTAAATTTGTTTTTAATTTTCTCAATTTAACTTTACAAAAATGTTGCTTCACCCAACAAAACTACGATATTAAATTATTTAGATTTATTTCAATATGTTTCCAGTTTCATTACAAACCATTTGCCAAAAAATGAGACGAACCAACACTAGAAAAACTTTACAATTGCCATGAAAATAAGAAGAAAAAACTTTCAAGTTTTCCACTCGTTTTTGGTGTATTTCTTCTTGTTTTAAGCTGTTGTACAACACAAATTCATCTAACAATGACTTTATCCAAAGAAAATAAAAAGACAACAAAAAAAGTTTAACAAAAAAAAAGAAATTACTAAACCAACTACAACAAAACATTAAATAAACATGTAAAACATACGTTAGGATTTAAATAAACTTTTTGATTTCCACAATTAAGAGAAATGTTGTTGGCAACAAAAAAAAAAAAAAAACTTTAGCATGAAATCAAACTAAAAGTTTTGGAAAGCATCTCTTAAAATATGAGATTGCAAGAAAATAAGGATTTAAATAAAATTAAATTAACCTTAAATTATCAAAAGAGCAACTCCAGCTGCTTGAAATTAATAATCATAGGGCGAGTCGGGTTAAGGAAATTTGTTTAACACTTTTCATTCCGAACCTCCAGAGCTAAAAGTTTTATGATAAAAATTACGAAAAAAGAAGCTGCACTAATCAAGACATGGACGGAATGCGATCGCGCCAAATGGCTGCTCATCAGAATTAGAGTTGAAGGAGAAGGTGAAGGTGAAGAAGGAAAATCGATGACAAATGAAATGTAAATGTAAAGTCGACCCCATTAATTTGCTCTATTCAAAAGTTTTCCTCTTCCTGGAGGTGGACAAGTTTAATTTGCTTCTTCCCAAAAGGGTAATATTTAACAAAGAGGTTTTGCCGCCAACGTTATAACTGGCCTGGTCCTGGAAGGAGTCAAATACACAAACCAAACCCAGATTATTTTTAATTTTCGCTAGTAAATTTTTGACTACGTCTATTCGGGACCAGAGTTTCCACTATTTAATGTACATAATTTGTATACTTGTGTCTTTCACTTGCTCCAACTTCTTCAGGTCTGTTCAAAAAATAACAGGAATTTGTAAATTCCTTCTCCAAAAATATTTATGTATTTATTCAACAATTTCGATTTTTGACTGTAAAATATTTGCGCCAACGTTTTTTTCAATCCTCGCAGCCGTTTGTTGTGTCCATGGGCTCTCTCAGCGATCCGGGATTTTCTCTGTTCTCATCAGGGATGGCATTGAAAATTTTTAAATTTTACCACTTGGCTTAAAAGGCTGTTGTGTTGTACCCTTAATTGTACTAACATTTATTAAGAATATAACAGAATAGGGTACAATACGTTTCATTTGTACTATAATATAACAAAAAACTGTTCACTACTCAATATGTAAAACTATTTACATACATATAAAAAATATAAAGGTACGCACGCACTGGCTTTTGCGTCGTTTTCGAGATCACAATTAGAATTTTGATACTAATTTTATTTGCAAATCTTGTGAATTCAGTAAATCTTTTGTTTGGATTAAGCCGCCAAGAGTGGCAGTTTGTAGCCTCTTTCTCTCTTTGGCTTTTAATTATATTTTGGTAAGAAAAGACGCTTTCCGCATTTGCTGATGCATGTGGGACTCATAATATTCCTTTGCAAATTTTTGAAAGTTCTGGGAACATGAATTCATTTGCCTTATTTTTAAGTACCAAAAGGGAGAGGGGGGGCATTCCCTAATTGTACTAAATATGCCATTGGTGTACCATTGTACTTATCGAGTTTGGTTTGAATAGCACGAAAAAAGTGTACCAATTTTGCCATCCCTGGTTGGCATGCCCATCTATTTGTAATTATGCTTTCCTTAAAAGTACTCATATCCACTTAAATAGCGCTAAAATTTGCATATCCCCACTAAATTCCGTCTTAACTCGCAACTAATGCCTCTTATTTTATTCATTTGCAAAACTATTATATTAAATTTAATTTTAAATCTCTTCTGAACCAGACCAGTTCATAGTAAAAAACTTACGGAAATGAAAGAATTAATAAATGCAATTTCCTTTTTTTATACATATATGTATGTATGTATGTATGTATACATATATTTTCCTTTTTTAAATCTGTGTTGAGTTTTATGCCCCCCTTTTTCGACGAGCATAACTCTTAAGTATGTATCCACAAACGTACACACTTGCAAAGCGGGTTTTTGTGCCCTTATAGAGTTTTGATTTTTGTTGTTTTTGTTTTTGTTTTTCTTAATCCTTTTCGTGCTTAAAAGTGGCTTTATTTAAATATTTTATTGTTCATGTTGCACGGAAAATGGAGAAAATGGGGAAAATGAATGGAAATTCATTCAAACTTTTCACCAACAGACTGACTGCAGCAACAATAACAAACTCTTGTTGCAGTTTGTGTTGTTTTGTTTTTCTGGCGGTAGTTCTTGTTGCCGTTGTTGATGTTGTTTCTGTTTCTGTTGTTGTTGTTGTTACTGTTGTTCACTATATACTTACACTAGATGGCAGCAGATCAGTCTTCCAGATGAATGCCTTTAATGATAATTTCTCTACGGTTGTTTAATTTGTGGCACACAAATGCCTTTAAAAAGAGTTGGTTGGTTAAAAATTAAACGGCTGTTGATGGTGCATATTTTCTTGTTTTCTTTTTTGGTCTTGTACTTAGTATATACGAGCACAGTGCTACCAGGATAAAGTCAACTAATTAATTTAAGCCGGCAATGATGACGTTTAACAGTTTGTCGATGTTTATAAATGAGCAAATTTAAGATCAAATTAGATATAATTGTTGCCAAAATCTAGTGTTTCAATTGTTCATACTTATATTAAAATCAAATAGCACAACAGCAAAAAATCAGTTGACATGAAACACACCATATAACAATAAGGGGAAGCCCCTAACACCAAACTAATTGCATGTATGTACATTAACATGTTAACTGTTATTGAAGCCAAAATTTGTCTATATTTACGGTAGCCATTTCAGAGCTTTGAGGTTTGGCTGAGCAGACAATGTCAACACACAGTTGGGGTTGAACGGTTTGGGATGTTCACGAAATGGGGTATCGTAGTTATCCCAAGCATACCGTACACAAACACATACATATGTATGTATATATTTATGCTTGTAACTAGGAAAACAAAACAGAAGCAAAAAGAAAAACAAAAATCAAGAGCATGCAGCAACATGCAGGCTTGTAAATTAAAGAATTTAATACAAGCAAATTATGATAACAGACAACAAATTATTTTTAAATGATTCTTAAATGCGGTGAGCAATAAAAGATGGAACTGCTTTTTGCACAGTTTTTGACTGAAGAAAATGATGAATAATTTTTTGAATTTTATTTGATCAAATAATAACTAAAATAAACTAATTTTCACTCAATCAAGAAAAGAATATTGAATTGAAAAAAATTAGAAAGAAGAAATTGGTCTTTTTAAAATGTTTGGACTTAAAAGTTGGCTAAAAAAAAAGCTTTGCAGTTACAAAACGAGACAAACTTCCAATTATACAATATATGTATGGATGTACGTATGGATGTGTGTATTTTGTTTTTGTGTCAAATGTCAAAAACAAAAATGTTACTCCCGAACTGTTGACTACCAAACGACACTAAAGCGTAGAAAACTAATCAGCTGCGTTCTCAATTTGAAGGCGCCTTTTTATCTACATTCATAAATACATACATACATATTTCGTTGGAACAAAAACTACTACTTCAACTCCTAAAAACAAATTAAAACCGTTTTTTGTAAATATCGAAAACTTCGTGTCCTACTAATTACTAAAATTGTAATGAATTGGCTTAATCTCTGTTACCTTAATAAGTGTTTTTTTTTAACTTAAGCGCATTTTGCTGTTGGAACTCAAGTTCGTTAAACTTTTATTTTAATCAAGCTTAACAGCACTAATTAATTAATTTATTACCATTAGTTGCAGTTGCTACCTAAAACGGAGAATTTCTTCATGGCATTAAATGAAAAAATAAGACAAAATAAAAAATTTAAAACCAACAAAACAACAGAACAACAGAACAAAGATGCAGCGAAGTACAAAGAATTGCAACTTATTTGGTGCGTGAAAGTAATGCAATTTTAATACACCACAATAGTTCGCCTTGCAACACGAATGATGATAATGAAGGTGATGGCGATGGCGATGGTGCTGGCGATGGGAAGTGACTTTGAAAATTATGATGTTGAGGCAAAACAACAAAATAACACAAGACAATGTTGGCCTATTTTAAACGTTTGAATTTAAAACAACATAATTTGTTTTGTACAAGCATTTGATTTATTTTTAATTGCTTGCAATCAGCTTGGCTTTACATTATGCAGTTGTTTTGTGTCAACACGAATACCATAAGTACAGCAAGTACTCGTGTTAAGTAAATATTTAGTGGAATTTTTTAAATCGAAAGAAAAAGCTGCAAGAGTAGGAAGTCAGTTTTTGGGGTGCCCCCGTTCAGCCAGCCCCTTCCGGACTAGAATTGAACTTTCAGGTACTATACCTGACTCAAAGGGTATATCAAAATTAGTCCCTTTCTTTATTGGAAATATTGTTGTTTATAGCACATTAAATTTCCTGTCAACACAAAATCACAGATAGAAGCTATAGCAGGTCCGCACAAAAAATAAGTTACAAGCCGGGTGAACCCCCCTCTTCAAAGAAAAAGGAAAGGACTACGAATTGAATGTAATATTTTTCAGAAAATGTACTATATAACGAGAGAAGTTAATCAAATAAAGCCAGGCTAAACTAGTAAACTAATTAATGTGCCACGCCTACCTGCTAACAGGCCACCCTCTAAGCAAATCATTCTTATTACCGTCAGAATTGAAGAATTAGGAAATTCATTCGTAAGCCAATAGTAAAAAGACATACATACTTACATACATATATATTAAAAAATTTAGGAAATGTATATTGAAATCATGTACAAGCGAACCGATGTCGGCTGCTGCGGATATCTGTCATCATGGGCTGCTTAACGTTGAGCGGAACAAAAATGTTTCTTGATAAATTCGGAACGGCCTTGCTCTTCTGCGACTTTTGAGGATTCCGTACCAAAAGAAGTGCAGGAAAAGTTCAAAGAGTTACTATCGTCTGTAAAGAATGAAAGAAAAAAACTTGAAAATTCCTTTCAAAATTCTTTTAAACAACAAATATATGTAGGTATGTATGTATATGCTTACTAATTGACGAATCATTCCACTCTATTGCCATATTGTGCAGTAAGGCTAACGCTACAACCACCTGGCGATTGGTTAAAGACGAGCCATACCATTCCCTATCCAATACAGCAAAACGTTTACGCCACAGATTTAAGCAAATCCTGGCTGGTTCGTAAGTTAATCTGTGTGCATTGTTAAAAGCTTGTTCGGCCAGTGTTGCAGCACACGTGACTGGTGTGTAAAGCGAAGATGAACATTTTAAGGGACTTTGACCCAGCAACAGACGACCGCGAAATTCATTTTGTTCGAAACGTTCCTTGATGCGGGTTTGACCAAATAGTTCCGCGGCTGTAAACGTATTTCCCGCAGCTGGTTTAAAACGGAAATCAAGGTCCCGAATTTTAAAATCGGCATCAGTCACAATTTGTATATGAAGAATTTCATCGGGTTTGATTTGTGTATCGTTATCGCTATTGCAACGTCTACATTTCACTTTTGTATAAATCACAGCTCCTATAACTTGTGACATATGAGCCAAATCATAAAATGACTTCGTTACTTTTTGTTTCTCAGCTAAAAGGCAAGGCATACGCATATAGCGGGACGCCTTGTAGGCCAAGGCTTCAGCCACCCGTTTAATAATTTTCAACAAAGTTCGAAATGTAATGCCATGAATGCGTGCTGTAATTTCTGGATGCTGCAAGAAGGAAATATAAATGGTTGTATGAACTTTTATCGGATAGGAGAAATAATTATAAGCATTTGTTCGCTTTTGATGTTCTTTTCATAAAAGTATTAAATAAATATTGGGAATTTCATTTACTATACAAAATTTTCTTATTATTTCAAAATTTCGAGTGTAACAGAACTACCCGTTGGTAATAACTTTCTCTATTATAATACCTCTGTACCGCCCCAGTAACGGACGGCAGCCATAATTTGATTTTCAACCGGAACTTGATTTTTTCTTTCTTTTCCCTCGCCATTTTGTTGTTCGATTTCCAAATCATCCTTTAATATTTCCACCAAGCGTTTCATGTTCTCTTTACCAAATCTATAACATTTACGAAAATGTGATTCTGTCAAATCCAGGAGTGGATTAAAACGTCTCCTTTCTTTTTTCTTGTAGGGACACGTACGGTGTAATTTTCTTCTCGTTTGAATGTTTTTAATTGTGTTCTCCATCTTAAGAAATTCTTGATATACTTTTATATCATTTAGATCACGTTGAAAATTTTCAAATAACTCTAGTTCCATAATAAATGTTTGTTCATTAACTTTTAATTGAAAAATACGCAAACAATATTTTGTTTAACATCAAATGCTTAAAAAAATTTTGATGTCTACAGAATATTTCTTTGTTGTTTGTATTATTGTTGCTTGAAGAATCATTCACAATAGTATAGCGGGAAACATAATTAAGGTAATTTGCAAAATATGGAGGGTTGCAAAATATAGTATTAACTTACATACTTTCAGGGCTTGAAGTACTTCAAAACAAATCAACAAAATTATTCTTTTATGATATGATATGATATAGATACATCCTATTTGATTACCAAGTTATCGTTCCTTGCATTCCTATAAACATATTTATTGTTTCATTGATATTAAAGTAAGGCAGATGAAGATTGCTCACACACTATTACTTTTGTAATCGTTTCATTGTTTTGATAAGAGTTGTTAAATTATTTTTCAGATAGTCCTTTTAGAAGATATATTTTGTAAGTTCTATATGAAAATTCATGTGTTGTGATTTTTTAACAAATATTTTTAAAAATTTTCCTCTGTATTTTGTAGTTATTATATCTGTTAAAGAATTAAACATATTTTATAAATAGTTTTAAAGTATTTGAAACGTCTTGCTTAGCACAACTCTTCCAAATCTAACCTAGGGGAATAGTAAGTGTTATAACATTTATTTAAAATTCCTATTTTTGCTCAATACTTATAATTACATCTGGCAAGGGTGTCAATTTCGTTGTAAACACAACTAGTTCCTTAAATTACAACTCTGGAAAGCATTTGCTAATATATTTTGTTTTTCGCACAAAAGCTGCCGGTATGAAATAAAACAGTGTTTTATATTAAACTTTTGTTATTAAAGTAAATAGTAGTTAAACTATAAATGAATACAGCATATCACAGGTATTTTAACAAATCTTAGAATTATTAATATTTAGAAACGGTGGGAGCTGTGCGAACTCGTGTATATATGTACATATGTATACACACAATTGTATGCTGTGTAAAAGCTTAACATATCTTACTCTCAGTTCTTTTTACAAGTTTGGCTTTAGTACGTATGAAATTTGTAAGCATTTCCCTACATTGATAAACAATGTCGGAAGAGCAAAGTCGTGGACGTCGCCGTCCATCTAGGGAATATCATTCATCAGAAGCTAGCAGCTCCTCACGTCGTCCTAGAGAGCCATCATATATTGACGAACCGGTAAGTCATCTTTTTCTTTAGTTTAAAAAGCTCGATAAAGTTGTAAACTAAAAGAAATCAAAAGGCGTCACATTTTTAAAAGCCATGTGTACAAGCAGCGAGCGCCAAAATGTAATGTATAAATAATATACATACAGTTAAGGAAAAAACTCTACATACACCCCCTTATTTTGTGTTTTTAAGATATTTGTTAGGCAAATTAATAAGGCGTTTGCATTAATATTTAAAGTACCAAAAACAAAGTTTATTTACAAAACAAAAAGCTAATTCAAAAGCATAACAATAATAGAAATAACAAAAACAATAAAAATTCATGAGAAAAAAGTCTACATACAGTCTTAAAAATCGAATAAAATATTTAATTTCTTTTAAATAAATAAAAGAAAACAATATATTTTTAATATTTTGTAGGACCACCTTGGGCTTCAATAACCGCCTGAAGACGACGTGGCATAGACATCACCAAATTCTCCGTAATAGTGGGCGCAATTTCCGACCACGCCCGTGTTAGGGCAGCTTTCAGGGTTTCACGATTTCTGATATCATATTTGCGCGCAGATTTTTCCAAAACGTCCCAAATATGCTCAATTGGATTGAGGTCTGGTGACTGGGGAGGTGTATTGAGCTGTCTTGGTGCATGATAAAGAAGCCAGTCTCGGACAATATGCGCAGTATGCTTGGGATCGTTGTCTTGTTGGAAAATCCATTGCTTTCCTAGCCCCAAGCTTTCCACAGATGGCTTCAGATTTTGTTCCAATATTGTCTTATACTGATATCTGTCCATAACGCCTTCAACAAAAACCAATCGACCAACTCCAGATGCCGCCATAGCTCCCCACACCATAACACTGCCCCCACCATGTTTCACAGTAGGTATAATATTTTTGGGATCAAGTGCACTGTTCGGTTTTCGCCAAACTTTGTTTCGGCCGTCATTCCCGAAAATATTATACTTACTTTCATCTGTAAATATAACTTTCTTCCAAAAATCCATTCCTTTCTGTAAATGTGCCTTAGCAAAGTCCAGGCGAAGTTGACGATTCTTGGCTGAAATAAATGGCTTTTTGCGTGCTGTTCTACTTTTAAAGCCGCTATCATGCAAAACGTTTATTACTGTTCTTGATGAAACAGTAATATTCGAACATCTTGCAACGTATTCGGCTAATTTTGGGGCACTTATTTTTGGATATTTTGGACTTCTTTAAGGACACTACTGACATCACGTCTTTAAAGCTTCTTCGGTCTTCCAGATCGTGGCTTGTTTTCGTTACAGTTGTTGTTTTAATGGTTTTTGACAATAGTTTGCACTGTAGAGCGACTTAATTTCACTATTTTAGCAATTCCCCCTTCATTTTCTTATTCATTTTAAGGCTGGCCAATGCTGTATGTAGACTTTTTTCCCACCGATTTCTATACTTATCGCCAATATTTTATAAATGATCAATATTTTCCAGCTTTTTTTTCTTCCAACATTCTTAACTATTAATGTCGTAAACATTGACATCAAAATTATTTTTAATATTATCACTAGTTCTCTAGAAGTTCAAAATAATAGGGAGTATGTAGAATTTTTTCCTTAACTGTATGTACATATAAATGTATTGTTTAGTTTTGATAAAAGTAAAGAAAAATTGATATAAAAGTGTAATTAATATATCCATAGAAATTTCTGGTAGATCAGATTCTAGATTAAGTTGCAAACCATTATAGTAAATATGTAACGGACATTATCAGTAAGCAGTAATATATGTATATATGTATGTACATATTGGTGTCGATTCACAAATAGGTTTTTATTGAAAGGAACCATTTTTGGTCTATAGGTATGAACATTTTGTAAGCCTTTAGAAATCAACATGATAATGATCATAAACACGCTGCAGATGCAACCAAAGAATGGCTACTTACTTCTTCACAGTCATAAAATATCAGATCATTTACCGCAACCACGGCGTTTAAACCCAATCATTTAATTAAACCGCAGAATCGTAAAAAATTTTAAATAAAGACTTTATTTTTATTTATATTATAAATTGATTTTTTTTGGGGCAAATGTGCAAAAACATGTAATTATCTAACATTATTTACATTTATACAGTAGCAACAACACTTACGCGTTATATTTTTTAATGGATTTTCGCTAACTTACATACATATAAACTTTTTAACTCTTCTTATATGACTTAACTTTAAGTTTCTGTCCAGAGAATTTAAATTATAAGTTGTATAAACTTGTTTTGACACACTGGGTGGGTTTTTATATGCAGGGTCACATACATATGTATGTGCCTACATATTTTCATTGTGTACGGTATGTTTATTTAAAGGTACAGGCTACTTTATGGTTCCTTATTTATATTTACGTATGTACATATGTATGTATGTATGTATATAAGCGAAAAGAATACTCATTAATATCTTTTCACATAAATATACACACACCCAAACAAATACATATGTACATACATATACATATGTATGTAGATATGTACATACGTTCAAAAATAGTTCTCTTTGAAAGCGGATTTCTATGCCTTTGTTGCGAATACAAATACTTACATATGTACATAATTAGGTAGTACGTATGCATGTAGTATGTATGTGTCACATCCATGTGAGATTTGTGTTCCGCTAAAGATTCAAATCATAATATTTATTTACATATGTATGTATGTATGTCTTATTTTTTCTAAGAAGAACAGCTTAAATTTAAAAACAGAGGTATAGTAGTAATAGGAAAAAACAAATGTGGATTTAAAAAAGTACAGCTTTGCTTTTATGTATTTTATATGAATAAATGTCGACATACTACTTACATACATATGTATATACACTGGTTGACAGCTAATTAGAAACGCTTCTATTGAAAAAAACATACTCAATTTTTTTTTATAAAACAAAGTAAATATTCATTTATTTCATAATACTTTAATTAAATATAGTCAATATTAAACAAATATAAAGTAAAACTTGAAATAGTTTTCACTCTTAAAAATATTTTGCGAACTTATGTTATTTTGTTAATTATATCTGCGACACCTAATTAGAAACGATTTCGCATTATTAGATAAAAAAAGAATTATTTTAAGCTATTTTACTTATTTTTTGTCAATACTTTGTTGCAAAGCCCTTTTGCTTTATAACTGCCTCACATCTGTTCCGCATTGACACTATTAGACGTCGACATCGCTCTATAGGTATTGCCTCCCACGCTTTTTTTACTTCATCAAAAAGAGCCGCTATATTTGTGATATTTTTGTCACTAATGGCTCTTTTTGCGTCCCCCCATAGATGTTCTATAGCGTTTAAGTCGAGACTGGATGATGGCCCCTCCACAACATTGATAGAATTACCATGAAAGAATTTTTTGTCAACCTGGCCGTGTGCTTCGGATCGTTATCCTGCTGAAATTGCCATGTTACAGGCTAATTTTCGTCAGCCCATGGGAGTATCACATTATTTAAGATTTGTACATATTATTCCTTATTTGAAATCCCATCAATTTTGTGAATTGGGCCAACGCCATTCCAGGAAAAACATGCCCACACCATAATTGATCCTCCGCCATGCTTCACTACTCGTGAAACGTAGCGAGGATTACATTATTGGTCTAACATACCTCTGAGCATCAAGACCAAGGCGATTAATGTTTTTTTCATCGCTCCAGAGCACATATTTCCATTGGCTGGCACTCCAGTTCCAATGGGACTTGGCAAAATCCATATGTCGTTTTCTTTGAATTTTGGTCAGAAGTGGCTTCTTTCGTGATGCTCTTCCACGTAGCTCTGCTTCCACCAAACGACGTGCAATAGTCCGCTTCGACACCGTGACATTTAAATTTCCCTGAATATCCCGTTAAATGTCCGCTGATGTCTTTTTTGATTCAGATTTGGAGATTCGTGTTATTAGTCGGTCGGTATGCGCTGATGTTTTTCTGGGTCTCTTCTTGCGTTGAAAGTTGGCTATAGTCTAATTTTTTTAATATGATGGAGGGTATTAAATACCATTTTTTGGAACACTCCAGACTTACAAAGTTCAAAAATTGCGCTCCGTTTTTCAGGACTACAACTTTTTGCTTTTTTCATCATAAATCTTAAGAATTATAATTCCTTATTTATCAGAAAGCTTTAAAATAAATTTACTTACCGTAAAAATATATAACATTTATTTAAAAAGCTTTAAACAAATAAAATTTGTATAAAAAATTGCGCGTTTCTAATTAGGTGTCGTACGTATTTATGATTTTACGAAACGATATATACACAACTTTGTGAAATTTTAACGTATTTTAAAATTAAAAACAAGAAAACTGAGTTCATATGACGACAAAAAGAGTGATGAATAAAATACAATAATTTTAAACAAAAAGTATTACGGTAAATTTGCAAAAACTTCAATAATGGTTACCAAGCTCTAATATAAAAACTGCGTTTCTAATTAGCTGTCAACCAGTGTACATATATACATATGTATGTACATACATAATTTCTTAGCTGCAAGGCTAAAATCGAAAACCTTTCAAAAATAGTATATTTAAGCTATTAATTTCATATTCAATTGTCTTCGAAAAGACCACAAGAATTAAAAATAAAAATTTAATAATATTTTGTAGAAAGCAAAAGCAACAGAGTTAAATTTTATATGTATGTACATATCGCACTCTAAATACAAAAGGGGCTCAACTCAAAATTTTCCAAAACTGACTTTTCCATAAATTAATTCAGAATACACATCTCTAACTACTGCAAAAATTTCTTTCACATCACTATCTTCTTTAACTGGAAAAATACAGTTATGTATGTATGTTAAATGTGTTTCTTCTCCACGATGAACTAAACATAAACAGTTTTTTGTCTCTCCTGAAAATTTTAGAATTTTGAGTTGTGACCCTTTTGTATTTAGGGTGCGATATATATAGTATGTAGCTTTAGTATTTATTTGGCAAAAAAAAACTTTATATAAAAAAAATTATGTATGTATGTACATAATAAAAAATGTATAAGTTCATTCCCTTATAAAAATGCAGAATAGTATTTTTTTTCTGTACATACAGTCTGTCAAGAATGAGTTTGCACATTGAAAACAGACACGGTTTAGTGAAAATTATTAGTGAATTCATGACAATTTTGTTCTACAAAAAAAATTTTTTTTACATATTCATAAATTTATATGTATTTACGGAGATCATGTCGAAAAAAACTTTGAATATGTTCAAAACAAACAAAAAATACAACAAAAACAAATTTTTACTTCATTTCACACTGTCAATAAACTCTTTGCACAAAAATGTTTTGTTTCTCTTTATGTCAATAAACTGTTTGCTCAGTTTGTAGTTTTGATTTTTTTTTAAGCTAACGGTGCTTTACCGTTATAATTTGCACACATTGTTCATGACAGTGCGTTTTGAAATTAATTTGCCTTGCATATGTCATAAAATTAGTAATACATTTGAAGTTTTAAAAATGCGAGGAAAAAGATTGTCGTATAATATCATTCAATTGATTTATTATAACCACCAACTAGACAGGAGTGTGGAAGAGTTGTCGGAAATGTTTTCAGTTTCATGGAGAATAGTTTACAGCGACATAAATCGAGCTGAAAAAGAAAATAGCCTGGAATTAAAGCAAGGAGTCGGCCGCAAAAATAAAATAAGTCGACGTGCTGAGCGGTTAATTTAAAGAAAACTGGCTCAAAACCCAAAATTTCTACACGGAACCTAGCGGCAGAGCTTAAAGAAGAGCTTGGTGTTATTGTTTTCCACGAGACAGTGCGTCAGACCATAATTAAAAATAAATACTCATCAAGATCAGCAAGAAAAAAAACACTCCTTTCAGTAGCAAATATAGAACAACGCTTTTCCTTCGATATTCGGAACTTTCACAGCCGAATGAATATTGGGATGATGTAATATTTAAAAGAACATGGTGTACTACATCATGTACTACAACGACGGACCATCTAGGGAGTGGCATAAGCCTTTAACATCTCTGAAGCAACAAAAAATCATCCCAACCGCAAAATTTGGAAAAATGTCTATAATATTTGGGGCTGCATTTCAAGTCAAGAAATGGTTGACATTGCTTTTATAGACTCTACGGTGGACACGCATCAATTTTTGGGCACTGCGGACCCATTTAACTAGTAGTGCGAAGAAATTCAGCTTTATAAAAGACAACAAACCAAATTTAAAATTTGATCAAGTCAATGACAATAAACATAAATCACACATGGGAAGAATTTGGCTGTTATATAACTGTCGTCACGTCATCGATACACCCACCCAAAGACCCAATCTCAGTCCTATAGAGAATTTACGGGTGTTTTAAAAAAATGGGTCGCTAAACGCTTGCAAAAAAATTATGGCAGCGCTCAAAACAGCGATATCAGAAGAATGACAGAAAATTCCAACGAATTATGACCTAAAGAAGTTAATAGGAGCAATGGAAAATCGTTTACAATGTGTGGTAGATGCTAAAGTTTTCCATACTAAATATTAAGTTTTCTCAAACTAAATTTAAAACTTGACCACTGACACCAAAACTGCAAGGAAATTTTTGTGCAAAGAGTTTATTGACAGTGTGAAATGAAGTAAAAATTTGTTTTTGTTGTATTTTTTGTTTGTTTTGAACATATTCAAAGTTTTTTTCGACATGATCTCCGTAAATACATATAAATTTATGAAATATGTAAAAAAAAATTTTTTTGTAGAAAAAAATTGTCATGAATTCACTAATAATTTTCACTAAACCGTGTCTGTTTTCAATGTGCAAACTCATTCTTGACAGACTGTATGTATGTACATACATAACTGTAAATATTATCTGCTGGCGTAGAATTTTTTTTTGTAACCGATAAGAGAGTATAAAACCTTAAGCAATAATCGCCACTCATTGTGATAATATATGTATGTACATACATACACATGTATGTACATATATAAACAAAAATTGAGCGCTTCTCTTACATACTTACATTCATCCGGCACTCCATTGTTGGTGTAACACATTCATACATACTTATAACTTTTACTAATCTGATTGCAATGGATAGTGTTTCAAATTGCCGTGCTCGTTCTTCTTGTCGCCTACAAAGTCAGAACTTTGATAACTGTAGTTTGTTCGTCTAAAATCTGCCTTAAATATTATGTTGGTGGTGTACAGCCTTTATGTCCAAAAATAAAAGTTTTATTAGTAATAAAGCTACCCAGCAAACACAACGTCAGACGGGTAAAATAAGAAATTCGGTATGATTATAAAATTTAGTTTGTAATTAATTAAATGATCAAATTTATAAATCAATTTTGACTTTGAACTAAAATAAAGAGCACAACGAATACGTGTGGGTTGCTTAGCATAATCGGGCTATGGAATGAACATCAATGACGTGACGTATGGTGCACTTTAAAAGAAAAAATCTATCGAGGGATTTTCTTATTCCTATGTATGTACATATGTATGTATATACAAACATATATACATATATATATATACATATGTACATATACATATACTTATGTACATATGTATGTATGTATGTAGTATGTGTATTGTAAAACGATCTTATTTTTATTCTGAAGAATAAACAAACTGTTCACTTCCATTGTTTAAGTTGTTTAAAATGGAATTATGCTCGTTTTAGAGTCGGTACTCGTGGTTGTTATTTGAGATCATTTTGAAATTGAAGTACCATTAACACGAAAGAAAGAGCTCAATGTCCACCATGATTAATGCAAGGAAACTTATGCCTTTGTTTTTTATTTTAGGCTAAAAGTAAGAAGACAAATTCATTTCGATTTCATGTACAACATGTTGCCATAAGTATGAAATTTATATTCTTTTCAGAGACCTAAAGTATTCAGAAGAGAAAGAGGTACCAGTGATGATCCCTCCAGATTGAGTTCTATAAACCGGGATTGCCCAGCAGAACGCGAACGGTCATCATCATCGAGACGCGAACACGAAGAAAAACGAGAACGTTATGAAGAGCAACCATCTACCTCACACGCTGTACCTAGAGATCGAGGGCCATCTCCCTCACATGCCTCTTCTAGCGAAGGAAGACCAACTACTGCCGGTGAACGTGCTGTGGCAGATAAGCACAGGGATAGGATTAATCGCTACGAAGTTTCATTGGTTCACACAAGACCAAAAGATATTACTAGCAAAGTGGGTTCGGGAGGACAAAGGGTCCGACTACAAACAAATTATTTCCGCTTAATTACAATGCCGACTTGGCGAATATACCAATATCACATTGAATTTGCACCGCTCATTGAATTAAAACGTTTAAGAAGTGGCATTCTGTCCGAGCACCGTGCTAAGTTTGGCGGTTACTTGTATGATGGTACAAAACTGTTTTCCACCTTGAAACTACCTGATGCTCAAACTATTTTGCACACTAAATCCAAACAGGGTGAAAATTATGTCATAACCATTAAATATGTAGGTGTGATTTCAATGACCGAATGGCAATCACTACAAGTATTAAATCTAATTCTCAGACGTGCTATGGAGGGCCTAAAACTACAATTAGTTGGCCGCGATTTCTTCGATCCGATTGCTAAGGTAAGAACACTGCAAGTTAAAATTATAATTATTAGTCAATATCAAAGTAAAACATTATTATTCCGGTTTAAGATTGACATACGCGAACATCAATTGCAATTATGGCCTGGCTATCGCACATCTATACGTCAACATGAAGAACACATCTTGTTATGCGCCGAAATAGCCCACAAAGTTATGCGCACTGAAACCGTTTATGATATATTCAAACGTTGTTTTAATACCAGGTCAGGCGATTACCAAGAAGATTTTAAACGTCATGTTATCGGCTTGACGGTTTTAACCGATTACAACAATAAAACGTATCGCATAAACGACATTGATTTCCAAAAAACTCCAAAAGAAACGTTCAATATGAAAGGGGAAAATGTCTCCTTTCTAGACTACTATTACAAGAGATACAATTTGCGCATCCGAGATCCTGATCAACCATTACTGTTGTCTAAACCAAGAGAATGTTCCGTACGTGGTGGTGCGTCTGAGGTGATTATACTTATACCGGAACTTTGTCGAACCACAGGTTTAGATGAAAGCATGCGTAGTAATTTCCGGTAATTTATAGGCATTAACAATAGTATTGATAAATATTTGCAATTTAATTATTTTTGCACTCTTAGCCTCATGCGCTCCTTGGCTGACCACACCCGCATGAATCCAGATCGCCGCATTGAACGCCTTCAGGTCTTTAATAAACGGTTACGCACAAACGGCGACAGCGAAAAAGTCCTCAATGAATGGAATATGAAGTTGGACGACCGTTTAGTTGAAGTTGAGGGCCGCATCTTAGACCAGCAGAAAATAGTCTTCCGCGATCATAGAAAGTAATTTTCTAGAGTGAAAATTGAATTTTGTTATTTATTGGTTGAAACATTTTAGAGAACCTGCTGGTGAACAAGCTGACTGGACAAGACATTGCCGCAGCATGGGTATGTTTACTACACCCTCAAGAGGATTAGATCGTTGGTGTGTAATTTGCACGTCCCGCAACTCTCGTGATTTACGTAATTTTGTAGATTCCTTAATTCGTGCTGCGAACGGTATGAACATGAGAATGGAGAGACCTAAAGAGTAAGTAAAACATATCACTCATTTACCCTTAAAAAGAATGCTACTGTGCAAAGGCGACTAATTAAAAAAACAAAGTTATTGAAAGTTCTTAGTGCTCTAGATTATCTTATTATTATAAAATTTGCAAGATTTGCTTTTCAAGATATTAGTGCGATATTTTTTACTCGATATGTACAATTAAGGTGTTTTACTTTTAACTTAATACGCATTTATTATTTGTTCAGATTTATTATATATGACGATCGCACATATAGTTACGTACAGGCCATAGAAGATTGCTGTCGCCAGGATCCCCAGTTAGTTATGTGCTTAGTGCCAAACAATAATGCCGAAAGGTAAACTAGATCTGTATATAACAAACTCAAATGTATTTATACTCCCAAAGCATTAACTTGTATAAATAATGATATGAATATTTATATTTCTTATAGATACGGATCCATAAAGAAAAAAGGTTGCATAGAACGTAGCATACCCACTCAGGTTATTACACAAAAGTCAACAAGCAATCCCAAAGGTGTTATGAGCATTGCAACAAAGGTAGCCATCCAAATCAATTGTAAGCTCGGGTATACGCCGTGGATGATTGAATTGCCGTTGAAAGGTTTGATGACAATTGGTTACGACATTTCCAAGAGTTCACGTGATCGTTCGAAAGCGTATGGTGCTTTGGTGGCCACAATGGACTTGAAAGAAAATGCAACATTTTACAGTACTGTAGCCGAATGCAGTTCGCAGGATGTTTTGGCCAACAGCTTGTGGCCAATGATGGTCAAAGCCTTGCGCCAATATATTAAAGAACAGAAAGCCTTACCAAATCGCATACTTTTCTATCGCGATGGCGTAGGTGAAGGTTCTCTTAAGCAATTATACGAACATGAAGTTAAAGATATTGTGGAAAAATTAGAACAAGAGTACAAAAGGGCCAATGCTGCCAAACCACCCATGTTTTCTTATATTGTTGTGACGAAATCAATCAACTCCCGCCTTTTCGCTCGCGGCTATAATCCGCCGCCAGGTACTGTCGTGGATAACGTTATTACGCTAAGAGAACGCTACGACTTCTTTTTGGTGTCACAGTCAGTGCGTCAAGGCACAGTTTCACCAACTAGTTATAATGTTGTTTACAGTACTATAAGTTTATCGCCGGATCAAATTCAACTATTAACATACAAAATGACACATTTGTATTACAATTGGTCTGGTACTACTCGGGTGCCTGCAGTGTGTCAATATGCTAAAAAGCTAGCCACTTTAGTGGGTTCTAGCCTCTTTCAAATGCCGAAAAATGTGTTGGAAAAGAAACTTTATTATTTGTAAGACGTCGTTAAAAATATTTTTTTATATTAAAACCAATGGTTCACAAAGGACAAAGGACTCACATATTTTCATTTTTAAAATATGACTGCGTTTAAAATGTTAATTTTTATATGTTTTTAATTTTAAACGCTTTAATTAAAAGTACAAATTCTTTCCGTACATATTATATGTATCAACTAAATTTGACAAATCCAATAAATTTTGTATTACATTATCTATTACTTTAGTATTAACAAACAAGTGTTGAAATTACTATAATTTCTTAAACACATTGATATTTTTTCTCAATATGAATTTCTTAAACTTAAATGCTTTGCTCTAAATCAAAAACGTAATTCATTCCCAAATATTCACTTTACAAACTTTTGTTTCTCAATGGATTAATCAAATAAAAACTTTATGTAAATATTGTAAAACATAATTCTTTTTCATTTAATAGCGTTAAAATTGAGCAATATCTGTCCTAGAAAATGTTAAAATTATTCTGCTTGAAAAAATTATGGACTTGTGTTAAGTTAAAACAACAATTAAGAAAGGTAACTTTAAAACGTGTCAGAAATCTAAAATCACAAAATTTTGCCAGAGTAACAATATAGAACAAAAACTCATGGTAAAATAAAATTTTCTTTATATGGAGCAACTTAATTTAGGGCTAATGTAAAATTAAGGAATTGTATACAACTTTTTGTTGCCACTTTCTCTCGACATAAAAGGTATTGAATGCCCAGATTCTGAATCGTCTTAAATAAAAGTTATATTTTTGTTTAGACTTCGGCCTCATAAACTCGGAAATTGATGAACTCTTAATACCCTCTACTATTTTGCCAATTTGTAAAAATGTCGTTGAAATTACTATAGTTCAAATATCGATGTATTCTAAATGCAATCATTTACATTTATAAATATTTCAGGTAATTAAATTTGCATAGTCTCTTATGGTCTTTAAAACAAGTTTGTTTACACAGAAAATTAAATTCCTGAAAAATAAAATGAGCACTATTTATCTTGCGAAATTCACATTTTTATTGAAGAAAAAACCCTAAATTCAATGCTAAGCATAGTGCTCGTAAGCATTAAATAATTAGAACTTGTTCGTGTTCTTCACATTCTTTGAACATGTAATGTATTTTTTATTTCTAAAATCGGTCAAGTTTAGACATCATAACCAACAATGTGACGTTTGCCTATACATTCTCCAATGTAAAACCAGAAAACAACTTCCATTGTCACCAATGTATTAAGCCAAGCTTCGCGTACAGTAACATTTTTGTAGGCACCAGTGCGTGCTCCGGTTAACAAGCGGCCAATGCCTTGACGAATTGCAGGAATGTCAGCGGGTGTTGGTGGGGTCAACTCAACTTTGGCGTATTTCCAAAAAACATCCAGCTGAGGTCTGGCTTGCACCAACAGCCCTGAAGCGATACAAAATTTAACAAAAAAAAATTACATAATAAAAATGTAAGGTTAGTTTTCAGTCTGAAAGTCAGTAATTTCAATTTCAACTTACTGTTGATTAAACCAGAAGATTTTGTAGCGATGCTGGCCATTGCGATTTTTTCCAGAAAAATTTCTAAAATAAAATATGTTGCTTGACACAAATGCAAGTCGAAAATTCCAAACTTTTTACATTACCTATCGATGAAATACACAATGAGATAATTCACAATAACACCGAGCAGTTGCTTTTTTACAGTACGATTTTTCAGTCAGGCTGCCAGATAGTGTAGATCAATACTCTGATATTTAAATTTTTATTTATTAATCGTAGGTACATAAACACTCTCCGAGGCCTAATCATATCGTGAAAACGTGATCATATATGTATGTGTTTATTTATATATATTAAGTGGCCTAAAAAAAGTTTAAATATAGGGAAAATTATACAATAACTCAACTTTAAAGTGGAAATTTACTTAATTATATTTATCAAATTAAAATTTTTAGATTTAAATCTGAATTTGAAAAAATTAATATAATTAAACATAATTAATAATAATTAAATTTCAGTATAAATTATAGATAGTTTCTACTGCTGAAAATTTCAACTCTGTTAGTCTATTAATCAGGCTACCTGGCAATACCACTAACACACACGCCTTTTTCTTATTATTTGCGAACGAAAAGCAATCGAAAATTCACGTCGGCATATTAAAATACGTTTTTGTCATGCACTAAAATAATATTAATTAAATAAAAAATATTTAAATTTAAACAATAACGATATGAGAAAGTTCTTTCATTTCAACCAGTAAAAACAGTGTAATTCTAACTAAATAAACGACAAGTTCGCAATTTGTTAAAAAAAAGTATTGTCAAGAAATGAAAAAAAATTCATCACCATCGCGGAGGCGGGGGCACATATAGCAAGATGAGATCAAATCGATGAGAAACACGAACAACGATGTAAAAGACACGGCAGGAAAGCAAAGAAAAAAACAATGAGAAAAAAATAATATGTGAACAACATACAATACAAACATAAAAAAACTTGCAAAGTTTTTGTTGTGTTTTACTACTAATACCCAGTAATTCTCCACCAAATAAGACTGTTGTTGTTGTAAATGTTAATTTTTTATTGCACTGCCCTGGGAGGAGTAAAAAAACGAAGAAATAAGTGAAAAAACAAAAAAAGTGAATAATTTTTGAATTTTTAATTGTACGATTTCTCAATACTTCAAAGAGGAGAGCAGAGAAATCAAAAACAATACAAAATAATATTGGTAGTGCATAAGTTTGTAAAGTGTGTGCCAACGCATTTTTTGCAAAAAAGAAAAATAAAGTGGAAAAATAGTAATTTAAGTACGTTGATGTGGTTCACTAGGGTGCTATTACACCGAGCAGTCATTCAACCGAAAATTGATTTTTTGGCATTTGGAGTAAAAAGGTACGAACAAACAGAAAAAAGCTTTCCTGTTTTGATTGAAACAAGGCGTTGTCCTTGCTTTATGATATAGTCTTAAAACATCCCGGCTTGAAATAAAAATTTCTGTTAAAAAACTTTGATAAAAACAATGTTTAAAATTCGCCACACCCAGCACAATTAGCTAAACAATATTTATATGTAGATATGTGTATATGTGTATGTATGTATAAAAAACAAAATCAACTACATTAACCTTCATTTTGATTTTCAATTTTAGAAACGAAACAACAACAAAACGAAAAAAGCAACAATTCACTAGTTATTTCTCCTAAGATAATATAAGATCTTAACTTGGATTTTGCCAATGCAGACATAAACACACAGCCACACAAGCACAATCTTATGCATTTACATATATTTATACTCATTTGCTTAACGTCATGTTCAAATAATATATATATGTATGTATGTACATATATAGAGATAAGTATATACAGCCACACATACATATGTATGTGTGTAGTTACTGCCAGCCAGCAAAAATTGACAGATTATAACACTTTAAATGTCAGAAGAGCAGCTCCGTTTGTGTTTGTTGTTTTTATTATTTCTGTGCAAGTATTAAATAGTGCTAATTTATCCAATATGCATTATTGTTTATGGCTTTAAAGCTTTTGTTTAATTTGTTATTGACCACATGTTCTTCGTACACTTTGATTTTGCAAGTTGTTTAACATTCCATCTTCACGGGTGGTACGTAGGGAATGGAAATTTAGCTTGTAATAGGAATCAAAATTCAAAATACATATTTACCTATTGTGAAATTATCCAACATTTCCCCAAAATTTTACACTCATCACAAAGAAAATGAAAATACATATACACAAACAAAAGATTCCTTAATGAGTCATATATTAACTTTAAGCCAAAGAACATTTAACCGATAATCGAGTTTTGAATGTGACTAATGGATAACAGTATTTTATTTTGTTATCTAACCGCAAAACGAACCACTAATTTGGTAATCCAGGTTGAGGTTGTGATTTTACTTACAGTGAAGGGCTTCCACCTTTTAAGGGAATACTTTCATCTACATATATATGTACATGTGTACATATATTTGCGACGATGCTTTTCAGTTCGTCATTAGGTTAGTACGTTCCAGAACTGTTAAAGTTTTATTTATCTTTATTTCTAGTCCAAAATGAACATAAAATTTTGAATGAAGAAATCTTTCCACGTGAATTTTTGAACTTTTGCCTGCCAATCAAAAACACTTAACATCTGTGTCCATAGCTCTTGGAATCTTTCTTTCTAAAATCACCGCTGTATGAATAAGGTCTTGCTTTATTCCTTTCATACAGGCACTAGCTAGATCAATAGCTTATAAATTACTTGCTGTATCTGTCAACTGTCACGTTTTTGGTCTTTTTTAAAGCGGGAATATACATATGTATGTACTATATATAAATTTCTCTATAGTATTAACAGAGTGTATTTATAGGTATACATGTGTATTTACTATCCTAACTGACCATGCAAGGCCATCATTGACAATTTTTCAAGTTTTCCACAACTGAGTATTTCTGCTCAATAAAATTATGATTTTGGCCAAATCCGAAACATTAATGGCAGGAATGCTGTGCAACGATTAGAGTGTACTCTACTAAGAAGTACATAACACGCAGAATATCCAAATAAAGCTCTTGCATAATTTCGCAAATGAGAGAATCACATGCCTGAATGACAGCACTATAGGCGATAGCACTTGCCTTATCCATAAAAAAAAAACTTTAAAAACAGCAACTTTCAAGTTTGTAAGATTTATTATATTTATTTAGTATTATTCATGATACTTTAAAGAATATAAAATACTAAAGTGTAAATATAAATAATAAAAAATATTGGCTTTACAAATATTACAAAATAAGTATAACAAATAAAAATATTTGAAATATAAATAAATGCCATATTTTTTTTAACAAATTGTACAGACTTTCTTGGAAAATTTGTAATATTCTGTTAAATTTTTATATACATATGTAATTCGGCAGCATATTGTGTAAAGATCATTGCTGTGTGATGATCTCATGTAATTCTCCAATATATTCAAGTTGCCTACATAAGTATTGAGCTGCATCTCCAGTCTTCATCTTGTTTATAAAATCGAAAACATTTCACTGATAAACAAATTACTTTCTTAAATTACTGTTCAAAAACCAAAATATATGTAAAGCTGTTTTTTGTGTTTTCTAGCTGTCTACATACATATGTATACCGGCATTTCCTAGGTACTAGCCTACTCTTCAGAAGACTTGAAACCCTATGAAAAATATATATAAAGAGTAAAATTTTTAGTTAATTGTCCTTAAAGAGACAGTCTCTTCCTTTGTTTTATTTTTGTGGTGAAAAATTTTCTCCAGCAATTATTTGGTCAACTGGGCAATAAACCCTTTTTCTTTTTACATTTACTTTAAAGAATTCAATTCAATTGAGGCTTTCCGGTATCATGAAGCAACAAAAACGACTGGATGTAATAAAAAATAGCATTGTCTATTCTAATGTGAAATGGATGATAAACAATGACAACTAGAGCAATTGAATTGATGGACCCAACTAAAGTAATAAAATAAAAAGAGATGAAAGTGCAAATAAACCTGAAGTGAGTAAGTGCAGGGAAAATTGACCACAAACAGAGTGTCTAACTATACAACTGGCACAATACTAAATAAATCAGCATAAAATTACCTTAACCCACAACTATTCACTTAAAATTTTACACCAGAACTGCGGTGCTACAAAAGTGAATGAAATAAAAGCAAAAAGTAGAACTAGTACTCGTATAATATAATTATCAGAGACGTTTTCGCACAATGGATATTCCGAAATACGGGTACATAGACTCGATTATATGAATATTCGAATTTAAATAGTTCTCCACAAATTACAATATTTGCCATAAAGGCAGTTAAAGTATTTCTAAATTCCCATTAATTACTTAATTATAATTACTTGAGTCTAACAAATTGGTAACAAAAAAATAAAATTTTTCAACATTATGACTGTAGCGTAAATTCAATTAAGGTTTTTCGCCCGCTTTCAATGAATTTTTTGTCTTAGAACGAATTTCTTTTATTGAGAAAAGTTGCAGCAACAGATTTTAAACACTCAACAAAAGTTGTTTATAGAAACAATAAAATTGTTTGCTGAAAATCAAACATTCACATCACAACACAGTATAAACAAACCAAAACTAGTTTTCAAATATGATCCATCAAATAACTGGCTGAATCAGTCAAATGGCTACAAAACAGATTTTACTGGATCAAAAAACGAATTTGTTTCAAACTAGAATGGATTTCGGACAAATATACATACATATATTCATAATAGATTATTTCACAATTTTTGCAAATACACATGTACATACATATGTACATAAATAACGTCTTGATCATTAATCTCTAGACCCTTTTTTTAATTGCTTGCAAATATTTGCCGTTTTTCACTATTTTAGGGATTTTGATGAATAAACCTTTTTTTGGTTTTTAAATTTCACGCAGTTAGAATATTTCATCAATCAGAGCAGACAATCAATTATTTTGCGGATTTGATAAAAAAAACCCATAAAAACAAGCATCAAATTAATTTGTTAAGCACGTTAACCAGAAAAGAAATTGACTCAAAATGTTTGTATGTATGTGTGGATGGGCATGAGCTATTAGCCGAGTATTTTGAGACAAAAGTCTAATGTAGAAATTAATATTAAGCCCCCAAGAATGACCTACTCCCCTTAACGAATTCACTTGCTATTAAATACAAAGAAAAAAGAGAATCCTATACTATAATCGGACAGAACTAAATGCAGTAGAAAAAGTGGAGTAGAAATAACCTTTGAAGCCGAATAAGAAACGGTTAGATGGATGGCATGGCAGACGCATATTTTTCAAAACTGAATGAACAGTTTCAAAAGAAGACGTAAAAGAGAAAATTTTGTGTAAGAGTTTTTGTTGTTTTTTTGTTTCAACATTAATGAAAAGTTAAACGTAACAAGCAAATGATAGTAGTAGCAGTAGCAACGGCAGCAGCGAGTGCAATAGATTGAAACTTGCGCAATGTCTATTCGAATCTTTATATTCGCTTTGATTTTTTTATTTCTATTTGCTTTAAAAAGTTTGTTAAAAATAGTGATGGGATGATGGAATATGTGTGTTGCTGTGTTTCTTTTTTGTGCTTTGTTCAAAATGATGATAACTACGCAAAGAGATAGAAAGTACTTGATTGTAAGAGCGTTTCGTAGGTAGATAAAATCGGCCTTCTTGCATTTTGCATCATTAATGAAAATGTTCATAATTAAGAGGCCAGTCGGTGCTTTGGCGTGACGAACGTATACAATTTCTAAAATGAAAAATAATTTGCACAGCTTAGAAGGCTGCACAAGGTGTTATTTCTAAGCAAACAACAAATAATTAAAGAAACAAAATTAAAAACAAAACAACAACAACATTAAGGGAGAATTGGCTTAAGAAACAGCCTTTGGGGAACATTTTTAATTAATTTTTACGTATTTCGCACATACGAATTCATATTTCTTTTTTACATATATAATTCAGAATTTCCATGTACGTACATACATACATACATACATAAGTATGTACATACATATATTCAGAATTTTTTGGTTTAAATATAAAAATCATATTTTATAAAAGTTTATTTGAATTCACAACAAAGATGTTCTGTGTATAAAATTTTGCGATTTTAAAACGTTCAGCGACGTCAACAACTTTTTCAAATCTCTTTTTTATTAATTAATTAATCTGTTTTTATTAATGTGTTTTTAAAAATTAATGTGTTTTTTCATAATTTTGTATTCAACTGGTTGTTTTATTTACAACAAATACTTTAATATTGAGAAATTGGCAAAACGCATTTTTCGCTAAAAAAAATTTTATTTGGTTTTGTGACTTCAAAACAATAATTCAAATAAAGAAAATAGCTGTTTTTAAGCGTTCTCTGCAATTGAAGATAACACAGGACATTACAGAACACCAGAAAATCACGCGTGTGCTTTTAAAAGCACATGTGATTTGAAATCATTTGGTTTTTTTAGCACAGGCCTGTATATTGAATTTTGCTAAAGCTAAATTTTTCACTCCATGAAAAAATGTCGTTAATAACTGTTATATTTGCTAGAAAATATAAAAAGTCATAAAATAATTGTATTATTTTTTACATATCATTATGCACACATACGAGTATTTGTCATAACTGTTACAGTCTCATTCGTTGATAATTCGTTAAAGTTTTGTTTCGAAATTATAAAATGGATGCTTAATTCATGTTTATAGGATAAAAATGAAAATAATGTACATATGTATGTTTGTTTGTCGGAAACATTTATGCTGACTTGACTTAAAAAAAACTCTTATGTATGTATGTGACGTTGCGCCATGATATCTGGTATAAATTAAATACTCGTTCAATAAATAAAATTATAGCAAATGAAAAGATAATTAGATAATCAACAAACTACATTCATATATAGACACGAAAGCAAAATTGTTTATAGCAAAACATCTTTATGAATTTGCAAAACGTGCTTTTTATTGATTGTTTATTTCGTTTTTGCATCTTTGTGTATTTTCTACTCGTACAATTTATTTTATAATTAGAATGACACATTTCAATAAGTAGGTGAAGTCATGTGATGAGCTCATAAAACAAATTTTAATAAAATCCTAACTATTATTAATTATGTACGTCTTGAACTTACGAATGTACGACTGAAACTGAACTTGATTAAAAAAAACTGCATAATTTTTAAAAACTTGTTGCATTTCGTTCTGTGACATACAATGTACGTTCTGTGACATACAATGTCATAAGGTCAGCTGGCATTTGTTCACATTTAGACACCCCTTTGTTAACGAATATATATGTAAATAATATTCAATTTCACTCACTGGTTTCATGCAAAAATAAAAAAAATAAAAACCGAAAGAAAATAAATCTAAAAGCACTATTGAATTGCAGTAAAACTTGTCGGTAAAGCAAATCAACAGAACACTGAAACCCGATATGAATGAAGTTAAATCAGAAAACCCCTTTGAAATTGCTCCCCTACTTGTTGCAGTAAAATATGTACATGTGTATTTTAACAAATTATATGTAAATATAAATATCAACTAATTAAACCTATATTTAATTTTTATTGTGTGCTAATTTGCCTGGCTTTTGCCTCAACTATTAAAACAAATTGTTATTATCACTTTAAGTAGAATTTCCCAACATTAAATATATTTTATCAGCATGTGAGCAGTTCTGGCGCGTGCAAATAAATAAACAAATAGCCAAATGAACCGGAACCAATTAATAGAATTTCTTTCTTAATGGTCATTCGATACCAAAGAAAACATAAGATTTGATCATTTTTGTATTATTGCCAACAACATCAATACGATTCATTGATACTTTTAATGGGCTCTTCGCACGAAGTTTTTTTTTAACTCTAGATAAGCACAATGACAAACGTACACATGTTTAGCCATAAATTTTCCTAAATATGTACATACATGTGTATGGCTTAATATTCTAGTATTCTTGTCCGCCGTATGGACGCAAACTGGTGCAAAGTTAGCCTTATTTGTACCAAATGTGTGCATATTTATACATGTGACTTGAACAAATATTTATTTGTAAATATGATAAAAATGAGCTGATCTATCCAAAAGATGTGTTATTGATATTGTTTTTTTTCGGTCTGTTTTACTTACAGCTTTTAATGTTGAAACGCTAAGCGGAAATCTAAAATCGGTCACAATTGAGATTTTACCAACAAAATGCCACTGCCCAAACGTTCAATTGAGCCGGTGCATGTGGCACGTTCTGTTTATCAGCAGGATGAATTACAATCGGTAGAGTTGGAAACTGTCACAAATACAACACTAACAAACATTATAAGACAGCTATCGTCGCTGTCAAAACATGCCGAAGATGTATTTGGTGAGTTGGCACGTGATGTGGGCAATATTGGTGATCGTGCCAATTCACTGCAGGCCCGAATCGATCGTCTAGCCATAAAAGTAACACAATTGGATAGTACTGTGGAGGAAGTGCCCCTGACGGACATCACGCGAAAAAAAGCTTTCAAATCTGCCAAAAATTTCGATCAGCAAATATTTTCCAGAGCCACGATGCCAGCTCCCATGCTAGAAACATATGCACAATGTGATAAACCACCGCCACTGGATAAATTAAATGTGTATCGGGACGATGGTAAAGACGGTCTTAAATTCTATACAGATCCTAATTATTTCTTTGAATTGTGGCGTCAGGAGATGCTTAAGGATACGGAACGTGTTATGCACGATAAAGGCAAGAAAATGCATCGACCCCGACAAGATGGCGGTGCTAGTGGTCGCGGTCATAAAAAACGGGTGCGCACACCTCACAACACCCGAGAGAAACAACGACAAATAGCTATAGGTCATGGTGAGACTTTAATGCCAAATAATGTTATTTATCGAACACCAAATTCTGTCGTCAACGAGGAAGCCGGTTACGGTAATAGTAAGTATTTTGTTTTAACATTTCTTAGTGAATCATTATGATTTCAGTTTCGTCTCTAGGTGATGGGTTGTCGATAATAACACATAAATGTAGTTCAAACAACATTTGTTAATTATCCACTTGGTGAATTGGGGGGACATTTTCAATACATTTTATTGTTAAAAACTCAAATTTGAAGCGAAACAAACGTAGAGAAAATTTTATAATTTTTACAATTCTTATATTCTGGAAGAACCGCATACTTACATATGTATTTATATACGTATTTCAAATACATACTTATGCATATTTTTAAAATAATCAAACTTATTGAACCACACACAACAATAAACTACTTTACTTGGCAAAACGTAAAAAATAACAAAATATTCCCCCATATTACAAACGTCGCCATCGTCGCCACATCAAGTCGTCATCAAATAATTTTCGGTGGGCACTCGTTGACAAAAGGTTTCTAATCTTGCTAGACACTTTATACATTCTAGATCTATGGCCATACATAATGACTCAATGAGACTCTTGGAATATTGGGAATTAAAAGTAAATTTGTCCGTTGTTAAAATTGCACCTAAACAAATAAAATTATATTTGAAATTAGTTTTATGGAAAAGTGTCTACTATAATATGTATGTACATATATAATTAATTTAAAAATCAATCCATGATTTATGGCGTGAAATGTTCGATATTTAAAAATATATAGAAAACTCTCTTAAAAATGTAAACGTGGAGGAAATGAGAAGCTGAAGAGGTGCTCCTACTATATATTCCGGCAATTATAAAGTTAATTCACTTCAAAAAACCCTGTTGCGCTCCGTCATGAGTGAAAATCACTCTAATTGAAATCACGTGATTTCCAAAAATAAATTGCATTGACAGTTTTGTTATTTTTCTCACCTAAAGATGCTTAAAACGTTCAGCATCTAGTGTTGCAAGACACAATACAAATCTTCTTAAAGTAAGACTAGTTCTGATTTCAGAAATTTTGTGATTTGAGAACACGCGATTTTCAGATCGTTGGTATATAAGTTTGCGGTACGACTTAAGTTTGTGCGTTCGGTTACAAATTGCAAAATAAATCTTCAAAAAAAAAAAAATTCTTCCAATACGATGCAATTAAGTCGTAGGAAACTTGAAACAAGAAACTTTCCTTTTTACGTTACTACCCCTCGTCCGTCTGTTGTACTCCTTTTGTTGTCGTTTTTGCTTTTTCATATTCATCAATTATTTATATTTCATACCTTGATTTACATGAAAAAGAAAAAAAAAACAAGAAGAAAACTTTTCCAATCAACCAATTATTGATTTTCAATATTTAGCACAACTTGTTGAAATACACACTGTCACAGATAGTGAGAGTGGTATAACAACAATACAACAGCAACAACAACAACATAACAATCAACAACAATACCAGCCTATACGACAACATCAACAGCAAGTCCAACGTTTAGGCGGTGGTGGTACACAATTAAGTCGTCACAGACCGAATGTGATCAGCACAAACAACTTTGATGATTTAACATGTAGGTACGACAACGGCACGACAGCGTTTAAAGCGAAATCATAACAAAACGAATTCATAACAGCCAATTTATAGCAAAACAAAAAGCATAATACATAATGCTTAAAGCCAAGCGATTAAAAAAAAAACAGAACGCCAAATATTTAATATCTATTCTAGTTTTTGTTTAACTTAATAAATAGAGCAGCATATATAAATGCATACATACACAAATATGTATATGTCTACAAATTAATATTTTTATTTTGTTGCTGTTGTTGTTTTTTGTTTGTTCGTATATTTTTATTTACTATTAAGATCATTGAAAGCTGTGCTACAATTGCATTAATGAATAATTCATTACTCAAAAGCAAACTGTACAGTGGGCTCTAACGAAAAGAAATGTTCTTCAATTCAGTTGCCAATATCATGTTTATTTGTGCAACTTAGTCACGGGGAAGATGTAAATCTTGTCTAATATACATACATGTGCACATTCATACATATTTATGTATGTACATATATGGTTTTTCTTGGCGGTTACATACATACATATGTATGTTGGTATTCATAAGCAAAAATGTTTGTAAATGCATATACGAGATTTGAAAGAAAATATTTTAGAGTGTCCATAGAAAATAGATTGTAAAACACTATATATAGTAAAAGTTATGATATACATAAAACACCCAAAAAAATACTTTAACCAGGAGTATGTATTAAAACGATTAATACATTTAAACTCTTTAATTCAAATAAAATACTTATGTAAGATGTTTTTATTATGATGCGCAAGAATAAGAACACAATCTAGCCAGACTATACATTAGGAAATTGATTTAAAGATTCCAATTTTCGATCACTATTTCCAGCATTGACACCGGTAACTTTTGCCTTAAACGACTAATATTAGATGAAGACCTAAGAGTTGGCACGTGAACAGCTCACAGAAACTATTTTACAATAATGCCATAATTTCACGTGATCTGTTTGGGGTAATTGAAAGTACATGGTGCCGTTCACCGTTGCAAACTCGAGAGTCTTGTTGTGTTGCACATGAGCCCAAAGGAGGGAACTTTGATCGTTTCGGCGCCGTTTTAACCAGAAACGTGTCCCTACACCGAACCAACAACATCGTGAAACTAGTGAATTTTTTAATTAGGCCTTACAGAGTTTGTTGATAGCAAATATAATTCTTTAAATCAGTAAACTTCTGACTTAATATAGTCCAAAAACGGACATTGGCAAAAATGATATTGGGCTGTCGATAATACCCACCATATGTGGCACGATAAATAATATAGGTTTTGTTATACAGCTGTCGGCTGCAAAGCAATTTCAAGTCAAAATAGGGCGATTACAAAAAACAATCCACCAAAAAAAAAAATCTAAATGAAGTGGTTTGTTTGTATTCGTCGAATTTTATTATAATTTTTTTCAAGAAAATTAATTTTGTACTGTATAAGGCTAGAAAAGAGTGTTAAAAACTTGGACATTTTTCTTAACTACGAATCGAAAATTACTTAATTTTGTTACCCTTTTTGCTCATCTGGCGCTAAATTGTTAATAGAACATATTTCCAAAGCCAAAAATTTGTTTAAACTATCAAAATGACAAAATCAGCTGACTTAACTTAATCAAGTGCCTAAATCATAATCAGCTGATTTATTTATTTTGAATCTAGCCATGATACCAATTACGTTTATTTAAATGCCAACCACGAAAAAGATGACCTTAGAAACGTCAGACGCTGTCAAAGCGTGCACGTCTGCGTTTAGGAATACGTAACATTCGTTGCCATTGTCAGATGTAAATCAAGTATAAAACGTTGAAGCTTTTCTTAACGCTTCAAATTTCTTAAAGAAGCAATAATTTTTATAGATGTACATAAGTATATTTATTAGGTAAATAAACTTTTTGTGCAGGCGAGTTTTTGAGAGAACGAGTAAGTTTTGCTGCACCTCCATTAACATTCTTTTTGTGATTTAGTACCCTCTGTGCCAGCAATATCTAATGTCTGCGTCGTTTGCCAGCAAATCACCATTGTCGAACTGCAAATAATAACTCATTCAAGCCTCTGTACTTATAAATATAATAATTTTACACGTTACTTTTGTTTGGTTGAGTTAAAAACCACTTTTTATGCTACTTTTTATGCTTAAATTCTTTACGATTTTACGTTATTCATTTTCCGTTCGTAATGTCTCTATAATTAAAATGTTGATAACATTTGTTATTGTTATTGTTTTTATTTTCATACTCGTATTAATGCATTATCATAAGCGTCATTATCATTATTATGTGTCGTCTGTATGTTTTCCAGGCAATGTTAAACCTTATAATATGCTTTCACATTTGGAAAATAACAGCAATCTGGCGAGGCAAACTGCTGTTGCCATTGCAGGTCAGAGAGCTTTATTCTTTCTCCATCCTTTTTAATTAAACCATAAGGTCAAAACTTAATACTATATATACATACATACATATTTAAATTTAAATCAAGAAAATTTTCGTTCTTAATTTTGTATGATTCAACATAAACAACTTTTACAATATCTTGAGACATTTTTACTTTTTATACGTTCATAAAATCCCTATAATGTATTTGCAAATATGTATAAGTATGTAAATGTTTAATAAATACTATACTTCTAATACTTACTAACCTCCCATTTTAATACGACTCTCTAACCTTCTCTCCTTTTTGTATCTTCTTCATTTATCACAGTCTATAGCGGCACTACAAACCCCTGTCTGTCTTCTTCTTTTCCTTTCAATTTGTTACGATATAAAAGTTTAAAAACATTTTTTTTTTTTAAATTTATTTTTGCCTGTTTTTTTTATACAAAATGTGTCTTTGAAGAAATCTGTGGTCGCATGCCATAAACTCTTAAGTCGTGGCTTGTGGCCACAGATTGCAGACGTACATACGTATTCTATTTACAGAGCTCTTTATTTTAAATAATATTCTACTCGTATCATGCACATGACCCTATTGAGCACCAATTCCGAACTGATTTTTATGGTTATTAATCTGACGCATTAAAAGCAAGAAATTTAATAATTTTATTTTAAATAAAAATAACGAATTCCTGCATCTTCCACAGTTTAGGAAAGCTTTAATCTTTTTGAGCGCTTTATATCGCTGCTCTACGAAATGAAAAAAAAAACAATTGTCTTCAGAAATCCACAAATAAACGAATTGTTTAAAAAGTTTAAAATAATGTGTGTGAAATTTCTTATTCGTTTCGAAAGGGCCCGTCCGATGTGCATAAATCATGTAAAATGGATTATGTTTATTTTAAGGCACGCTGTGCTCTCTGGCACATTCGCACAGACCTGCAATCAACAAAAATACTATAATTTAATGGGGCAGTCAGTCAGTCAGCCCAGAAAGTCGATGATGTCTTGCTTTATAATACGCCCGTGTTTCCTGTTACTTTTTCAGAACTTGCGTTAGGAACAATTGTGTTTAATGTAATTCCGCTTTAGAAAACTCGTTTACGAAATAGAAAGGAATGTGATATTATCTAAAAAGTATTGCAGGCCTTTTTGATCGGCCGGTAAAATATCGAAAAAACTCTAAAATTTAATAATATATAAAATACGTTTCATAGGGCAATTCTGAATTCTGGTGGTCTCATGAAGTGGCGGTTAAAAAAAAAAAATTATATAAAATTTTTTAACAATTGTAATTTTTCGAAATAATTCTGTTCCACATGTGGTCAGAACGAATGTTGAAGTCAGTGCACAATTTATAATATGCAATAGTGATGCAACAAATAATAACTAAATTAAATAAAGTGATGCAAAGGTCGAATAAATTTCACTGACCCCTTTTATCATCGTCACGTTAAAAAAAAGAGATGCCGAAGTATAGTACAGCGGAGGCTTAAAATCAAATTTACATACTTACATACATACACACATACATGCTTAGTTATATTCAAATAAAAATACAAAATACTAACAAATAAAAGAGTTTAATTTACGGCAATCTCGGACAATATGTTTGTCCCTTCCTCTTGTTAAAGTCAATAACAAATTTACGAGTATTTTCTTCACTGCAAGGAGAGAAAAAATAAAAGATATGTATTCAAAATATGATGCCAGACCTCATTATGACACATATTCATTTTCTGAGTCGTTTTTTTTTTTAATTACACTTTCAACTGCCATAAATCTCATTTAAAAATTAACTGTTGTTTTAAAATGTTGCTTTTAAATATATACTTGTTTGTTTCTTTTTAACTATTTTGTTTGCCTTAAGCTTCCCTTTTAGATTTAGATGACCATTAAAGTGTGTATCCTTCTTCCTTAATATAACTTCGAATAACATTATTCTCATCACTCAGTTTCACTTTCTTTCAATCTCTATATTCATAATTGCGCTGTAAGTTGCTTTTGTTTCAAAGCAATCAAATCATCAAAGCATTTCGTATTGAATGATCGTACTCGTTTTGCAGCTTAAAAGTGATAATTAGCCAAACATTTTATTCACTAGTATCGTACAGTTCATGTCCAAAATCAAATACACACCATCAAAGTTGATTCTCAGTATTAATAACTCTTTAACATACGAACATCCCAACGTTGCCTCTATTGAAATATATTCGCAGTAAAAAAATTGAGATAAAAGAAAAATTTTTAAATGCATTTAAACCCGAAAAAAGTTTTTTAAAAAAATATTACAAATATATTTTTGAAACAAACTTTTTTAAACTAAAGTCAAAAATTTAAAATGTTTAGTTTAGCGCATCTTTATTAATGACCAATAATCAAGAGTCATAACAGCTTGTATTTTTGAATATAAGAAAAAATGTTCCAAGGACCTTATTTTTTGATGCCACAGGAAATATTATTGTATTTAAAAAAAATGGAGCTCAATTCAAAACGTGTTTTTCTATACTCATTTTATTCAGATGATAGTAGTTTTTAAAATGACAGTAGTGTTTTTAAAAATGGCAGTAGTATCATTTTAAATAACAGTAGTGTTTTTTCTAATAGCACTAGTGTCATTTTTGAAAACACTACATTTAAAGTGACAGCAGTGCTTTTTTAAATAGCACCACTGTTTTCAAAATGACAGCAGTCTTTGTATGAACGAAATTATGTGTAAAAAGTTTAGTTAGCAAAATCGGAATGAGGGAATCTTTTCTCAACAAGGACCTTTTATTAGCTCTTGGCGTTTTTGTTTTTAATAAGAAATAACACGAGATATTTTGTATTATTAATTTGTCAAATAGTAGGTGTCAATTTAAAATATATATCAGTATATAATTAAAAAAAAATATCTGCTTTAGGTCGGAATTTAAAATGTTTATTAATATCAAAAACTTTATTTTTGTGCTTTTAAATCTGATGGCCGGCCCACTTGCCGCATTTACAAATAGAGGCAACGATACATTCAACAGCCTTTTTCTCTCATTTCAAATGTTTTGTTAATAAATAATTTATCATCGTTTAATTAATCTTTCATTCAATGTTTTTCGATGTGTTAATGTGTCTTTTATTTATTAACTTTGTTCTTTTGATGTAAAAATGTTAATTTTTTAAAAAGTAAAAGAGAAAAGCACTGAACTTAAACTGATTTTTAAATCTTTTTGTACTATTTGTTCAAGGTATGGGCATTTACGAGGCGCGACCAGCACGACCCAATTCCATCGAATTACGGCGCAGTTATCAATCAGAGCAAATTGATGGTGTTTATGGGCCGTTGTCACCACAAACAGCCGGTAATATGATGGCAAATGCCCAGGCCGGTAGTCAATATGCTACGACAGCATATGCTGCTAATGGCATGCATCCGTCTCAACAGATGCAACATCATCAGAGCATGGCCGGCATGCAACATCAGCAACAATCACATCTACAACAACAGCAAATGTACGATGACGCCCTCTACCATCAATCGCATGCTTTGTATGGACAGACCGGCCAGGGTCCTTTGTCACCAGAACCTATTTATGCTCCCGGAACACCATCACGTACCAAACCACGTCCCTCACAACCACCACCAGCGCCACCCTCGAACGGCAGTGGCGGTGGCACACCAACAGCTTCCAGCGCAAATACCCCAACACGTGGTCGCAGTATGTCCACAAGTCGCGACGCTCTGCCACCACCACCTCCCATACCGGACGGTATGATTAACACAACTTCACCATCACAAATGTTGGCTCAATTAAATGGCGGCGGCAGTGGTCATATTGCAGCAAAACTACTAGCACGTACAAACAGTACATCGAGAGCTGGCTCTCCTCAATTGGCACCAAGCAACAGTGTTCAGGATGCGAACGCCTTGGTGATGGCACAACTAAATAATACAATTAATAGTTTCAATAGCATGACAATGGGCGGTGGTATGCAACAACAAATGAATTCGATAAACGATTTGCCACCACCACCACCGGTGCCAGATCAGGTGAGCTTTTTTATCTATATAAATTATTCAAGGCATAAATTATTCTGCCAGTGGGTAAAAACAAACATTTCCTGTTTTTGTTCCTACATCTTGTAGGATTTTGATTTTACTGGAGTTTTTCCTTGAACTTAAAGTTAAAGGATGTTACCATAGGAAAACGTTTATGTTCGTCGTAAGAGAAAGAAATAATTAAAAATGTTAATGGTCCAATTATTTCACTTCTACAGCACTATTTTAATATTTTTAACGTAAACCACTATATGAAATTCCTTATGGAAGATAGAGCGTTAAGCCGTTACGATGTTATGAAAAATAAGTTGCTATTAAAAACTATATTTGGGGATTTCACAGTTTGTATTGTATTTAAAACCCTTTTCGATATACAAGCATTTGTAACTGCAAAAGTGTGAACAGTTTTTTCACCGGATTGTTAACAAGCCACAAACGCAGACTTCTGGCTTGATATTTTTTTATCAGGTTTGGTTTTATAATTACTTATATTTGTATAATTATAAGTAATTTGTCATTCGTAAAATTTTAGCAAAACTTTAGGTTTTGAAAAATGCATATTTAACATAAATAGATGGCAACAAATATTAGGAGAACTCAACTCTATTCTCTCGATGAATGTTGCATCATTATTGCAGCTTTCCCGAAAATCCATATTTTATCTGAACTTTAATGAAGTTCTGTCCTCTTTTAATTATTCTATATTTCTTACTTTTCTATACTTTCCATTTTTAACTAAAAATATTAGTGTAATTTAAAAACACCAAAAAGAATCACCAAAGTTGTAAAGTCTTGTAAATATAATATAGTTTTTACTACAGCTTTTGCCATAGTGAAACACATAGTAAATTATAAATATATCAAGAAGTACTTAAGCTAAAATATGTAGCAGTTTTAGGTTGACAATAAACTTTGAAATTAAATATTGCATCATTGTTGACATCTATCGTTTCTTTTTTACTTGTTCTGTAAAGCACGAACCAAAGTTATCGCCTCCAAATGCAGCGCCACCACCACCACCTCCTCCACCACCACTGGACGAGAATGGTTCATCGCCTATTAATCAAGGACCACATCAAATTATGCCAAAATCATTGCCAAATGGTGATATATCATCCAATGGAATGATGGGTGGACCAAAACCACAGCCTAAGAAAATATTGCCACCATTCCACGACACAAGATCCGATTTAATGAAGGCCATTAGAGATGGTAAGTATATCGTGTTTTGTACATACATATATAGTATGTATGTATATATATATATATATATGTTTAGAAAGTTCATCGTACATATGTATATTTTGTGTAATTTTTATTTTTAAAATAAACTGAAATTGTTGACCGTATTTTTAGGAATTACACTGCGTAAAGTGGAAAAATCGGAACAGAAAGAAATTGAACGCAATACTGGTCTTCATGACGTGGCCTCAATTTTAGCTAGACGTGTAGCAATAGAACTTTCAGAATCTGAAGATTCGGATAGTGATGACGATAGTGAAGGCTGGATGGAACCGAATGAAACTTCTGCTTGATCCATCATGTCTTCTTTAATACCTGAAAAAATCAAAAAGAAAAAGTAAATTTAATGAAAAGAATAGCATTTGTTTAAAATTCAACTTGTGAGACGAGCATTTGAAAAAAAAATAGATAAGTAAACAATTTAATGTCTTAGCCAACCCAAACCCTTTGTTGATATCGTCAAGAAAATTGCCCTATAGATAAAATCAGCACGAAATCTAAAGAACGAAGAGTAAAATTATCCGAAATATGTCTTAAAAAGAAATGTTTTAGCAGTCATTATTCTTATTCAAACCCGTGTTGCTAAGAAAGCAAAAAAGAAAAAGAGAAAGAAACATTTTGAAAAATATATCCATTTTTCAGAAAATAACAATAATTATGAAAACAGAAATTTAATCAAAATGAAAATAATTAAATATCCCAATAGATATTTCTTTGATATTTAAATAATAATATCTAACAAATACAACACAACTATAAAGGAAACTTTTGTATATACATATAAAAAAAATATTAAAAGAATCGTTAATTTTTTTACATCGATAAAAACACACACTTTAATTATTATTATTAATATTTAAAATTGAAACCAACAATGATAAAGAAAATATCGCTTTAGTATTTATAAATTGTATTTATATATCCTATAACTTTTTTTTTATATACATGTATAATTCTTCGTTTCAATTGAGCGATATTCTAAGGTTGAAAAATATAATGTACTATCAAAGTGGCGAAAAGCATTTGAATGAAAAGTTGAATTATTGCAATTTTATTACATATATCGAGCTTTGACCTTAAGAACGAAAGCGACATTATTTTTAGGATTTTTTTAAGTACTACAAAAACTTTTCCATACGTAAAGTATTGTTTTTTTTTTTAATAATTTTCGAACGATTACTTTGTAAAATATAAAAATTGAGAACAACTAGTTTTTAAATAAAAGTTCTTTTGCGGACAGACGGAATGATCGAACAAATCCTGATTAAAATCGGACTCAAATTTAATCAAAAAAATATAGTTGAATAGCTGAGAATACCCTTGTGTCGTTGTCGCTGCAAGTCAAAATTCAAATTAGACTGACTGGTTGTTTTATTTTCGAAACAAATTTAAGATGGAAACGCACAAAACGCGTTAATTCGTCTACGAACGCATGGAAAATGACAAACTACACAACGCGCGTTTTAAAAAACATTTCTCTGTTCTTTATTTATTCTTTATTATTATTAAAAAATTAATTTATTTTCAATTTTTACATAATATTTTATGTTTTTTTAACCTCTTCAATAAGAATTTCCTCCATAATTCACATTAAACTTTTTTTTTATATAATTTGTTCTATTTAACTTTTTTTTTGGCAAAAGACTTTAACGCGCTGGCGCACTAACGCGTGTTCTTCCATCTTTAAACTTGTTATTAAATACAGTTTTTATTTAACAGTCGTCTTGATAGAATAAAATCCTGGAAATTTTATGCGACAACTCCTGAAATTATTTTTAAGGCAGCACTTGTAAACTCATACCACTAAAGTTCCAAATTTCAACAAGCTGGCCACACTCCAAAAAAAAAAAATTAGTGAAGTTTACCTTGTTGGTGCTGGCACTATAACATTTTGTTCGCCAGGTTTATTGTAATTTCAAACAGTATTCAGGAAAACTTTCCTGTATTTGAATTATATATTTTTTTATTAGCAAAACTGCACTGAAAAAACCTTTATGACAAAATATTATTTTCAATTTTCTTGATTCGAGTATAGAAAGTCTATTGTAGTATTGGACTGTTTATGATTTCAGGTAAAGTTTTAGGAATTTAACAAAAATATTTTGTGCAAACAATTTTGCATTTGACTCGTTTATCATTCAAGTGTTTTAGAGCTTAAGCTTCTTTCAGAACTTTCTTAATTTCCAATACAAATACATATGTAACACAATTTGTGTATGGAATACAAATTAAAGTAAAACTTGTTCTGAAAGAGTCTGCTGCTACATTCATTATTTATTGTGCAATTTTGTTTTACCCTGTATATCGTTTAATGTAACTATTTTACTATGCTTCCTCTATATAAATATTTCTAGCCAAGATAATAAAATAATTAATTGAAACAAAACAAAAACACCCATGTCTCCTATATAGCAAACAAATGGATAAAACGAATGTACCCTTTGTAGTTATCGCAATTAAGACAAATTTAAATACATACATAAATACAGATATAATAATTAACAAAATTTTGGTATTTGAAAATTTGATACATTATAACTATTGAATAGAACATATTATTGCATGAAGAAAGCGTATAGTTTCGCTTTAAAACTCGCAAAAAAAAAACACACACACACATACACACACACACCTGCAATCTAGGAAGTCTTTCGGCTTAGCCGAATATTTTATAAACCAAACAACAAACAAAGGAATATTATTCTGTGTGGGGACTTAAATTATTTTTCGTCGTTAATATTGAAAAAATTTCCGAAGAAATGAATGTGTTAATTTTACTCGAAGGTGAGTAGTTTTCTTTGTTGTTTTATAGTTTTCATTAATTGAAGGGATTTCTGAATTTTGTAATTAGGGAAATGTATGTGAGGTTCAATTATATCTAGCGACGTTTGCGCATGTTTTGTTTAGTTAAATTCATTACAAAAGTATTTTAAATCTTTGTTGATTCTGCTCAATTGGGTAATTGTTTAGTGTTCGAAAAAAACGGACTAAATTTTAATTATCGTTGTTTTTGTATAGACTGAATATTCAAAGTTTTCGCCAGCTATTCGAATATAGATCTTACAATTGATGAAATGTTTTAACCTTAAACTTTAAATTCAATCTTAAAAAAAAAAAAAAATAATGATAAATGTAAAGAATAATGTTGGATACGCAAACATGAGTCGCCGGCTAATGCAGATTTTATGATAAACGAAAATTACTTTGTGAATGTTTGCCTAATTAAGCTGGTACTTGAGCACAACTAAAGAAATAGACTTAAAGATTGAGAAAAACTGTTCAAAAAGTACTTATCGAAATATCGCTTGGGAGCATTATAATACGATAAGAATACACGTAGACGGCAGCAAGTTGATAAGTAAGTGGTTATATAATAATCATAAATATAATCTGAAAACCTTAAGTAAATCTGTATTAATTTTTCGCCAACAATTTGTAAACCTTATAAATTTCTTTTGTTAATTCCGTCTATTGACAACATAAAATGTATTGAAAGGTCATCCATCGGTTTGTAATCTTTGATGTCTGCATTTCGAACATTCTGTTATTTCTTCGTTATGAATATCGGCAATAACAATAGTCAGAAAAAATTAACTTCCTGGTGATTAAAAATTAATTTTTTCAGAAAATTTTGCTCTCAAGACAGTAATAATATTTTCGTACAATTGCTGTTTGGTATAAAATAAAAAATTAATATGAAAATGCATTTTGAACCACTGAAAACGAAGAAAACCAAGAACAAAATAATACTCATGCTTAAAAAATTGCTGGTATTATATTAAGTGTCCCTCTTTTATTTTGTCTCTATTCTTAAATTAATTTACAATTATATATTTTCATCCTGCAGTTTCATTAAAGTTATTTATCGCCTGTCCCACAATATTCAATGTTGACGCTTGCCAGTATTTTGTGAAGCAAAAAACTGATCTGGAGACAATGGAAGAACTTAAATGTTTACCAAATTCATGCTCTTAATCAGTTTTCTGTTATTTAAAGTGTTGGCGAACGTTAACGTGTGGCATCGTGGGACAGACTTTTAATTTTTTAACTGAAAATGTGTTTAAGAAGTGTCGAATGAAGAACAGAAAAGAACACCAAATAGAAAATTTCCTATTCGTTTTCGATCTTTAATTTATTATATTTAATAAGAAAAGTACATTTTTTTTATTAAATATATCAAATTCAATAGTTTTGAAGCCGGCTGGAAATTTACATATTTATATGCCGTCAAAATGGCGTTAGAGTTGAAAAATTCAACGCAAAATTTTTGAAAAATTATACAGTATTTTGTTCCTGCTGGAAAAGACTAAATTATAAATTGTGTCCTTTTGAAATTTTGCGGACATTATTCATTTTCTTAGCAAAAGCACTTTGTTATTGTTTTGTTTTCAATATAAATAGTGAAAGGGAAACTACTTTGTATAAAGAATTATTGTTTGATATAATGGCTTTTTTAACGAAGCGTTTGTTAATCTGTTACAAGACTGTTTTGTAGGTCGACGATAACAGGGGATTGTTTTCATTTCTTTTCAAAGACCATACGAACAGGCACACTTCTTCAACAGCATTTTCAACTATTTATTTCTTTTTAAAAACGTTTAGGAAAAATATTCAATTGAATAGTTTTTGTATATAAATAATAAATATAAACAAGTTATTTAATAAGCTTCTAAAATCATATGTAGTATATATTAAATAATGTATGATGTATTTGTGTCTGTTTTTATTAGTTACTATCTATATATAATTGTTTTTTTTTTCTATTTAATTTTCTGATCAACGACAACAAGAAAAAAATCGGAATAAATTATGCAAAAAAAAAAATTATATTTAATATTAAAAAATCAATTATATGTCTATTGTATGAAATTGTTTCTTTACTTCTATTTTGTATACATGTGTAAAAACTATTTAATGTTTTCATTTAAAATAAAACAACAAATATACATAAATACATAAATCAAAGATTTATTAATATTTTCAAAGTTATTTTTTGTCAATCGAAATAAAGTCAGAAAAAGAAAATTATGAAAAAAGTGGTAAAAGGCTTGTTTTTAATATTTTTTTTTTGCTTTCTGTTCCTTGTTTTTATTGTTTATTTAGCTAAAATAATTTTGTTTGCTATTAACAATAAATATTAAATAAAATAAATTAATGCAAAAGATGAAAAAATAAAAAGAAATAATGAAAATAATTTAAGAAGTTTTTGAAATATTTGAAATGAATTAAAGTTTAATAAAAAGAATCATATTGATAATAATAAAAAAAAAATTGTGGCAGAAATTTATTTAATCGGCTAAAACGGACTGAAAGTCTGCAAGAGCGAAACAGTTTAGTGGAACGATGATGAGCACTTTTCATTCCCCACCATCAACATCTAGATCTAGACGCATAACAGAAATCTGTTCCAAGGCCACCGAAACTATACCACTATTACTCGTATCAGTATCTGTTAACGTTGCTACCTTCGTTTTTTTTCAGCCAAGGCAAAAAAAGACTAGTTTAATTTCCAATCCATTGGGGTGTAACCGAGGCACTTGAGACATGTCGGCATGTAGACAGCTGCAAAACACCCAAAAAATCTACATACACCCAAAATAATTTATTTAATTTGCTGACTTTATATCAAAATTCTGTTTACAATCAAAATTTCTTATATATGTAAGTATGTATATGATATATAGTATACATTTGAATGTAGTAATATATTTATTATATATATTTATATCTTTTCTTTTATAATACACTAGATTAACGAGGTGTGCTTTGTAGACGTGGTTGAAAGGAAAGGAAAATAGCCTATAATTCAGTAGGTTCGTCTAGCGGTCTGGTGTCCTATAAAGTATAAACAAACAAACACACATTCTGTTTTATGTACATATATAAAGATATTTTTGATATATTTTTATTCAGAAGAACTATCCGGCTTGTAGTGATGACCATCTTCACTATATTCCTTATTCACTTTCAATGAATGATTGATGGTATTCAGGCCACCAAAATATGGCCCTTCTTGTGCAGCATCAGCTGGTCGATTATAATGGCTGCCTTGAAAATATTGAAACGGCGCCCATATCCGGGGAGTACACGAACAGCTGGCTGATGTGCTTGAGCATAACCATAAAAATAGGGCATGGGTGAACGATAGTAACCCCCATACGGTGCGGACGCAGCTGGAGACATGTATGCAGGATGATTGTAGGGATAACCGTATGGCTGAACAATTTGCGGCAATGAAGATGGGGTAATACTTTTCTTTATTTTATTATCATCTCCACTTTAATTACTGTCGCTATCATTATCGCTGTCACTATCATTTTTGGCCAGCACCACATTCCAACATACAAAAACCACCACTGTGAGTCCCACAAGACTTTGAAAGGGTATCATGTCGAGTTAAGCCGCTTGCGGTATAACAGCTCCGTTCAATAAATTTTTTCAAACTGTACCATCAAATAACAATTTGTGCTAGATCTAGTCTTATAAGAGAAATTCAGAATGATCTTTATTGTTCGTCATTTTAAGAAGGTTGTTTACGGTGATATATGACCATATTAATTAGTAATTATTTTCGTTTTGATTTAAATATTAAAAAAATAGTTTTTAAACTTAACTGATGATAAGAAAATACGGTATGAAGCTTTCTGGGAAAACAATTAAAACACATTTGACTGATATGAGTGTTTGTTTAGTTGGCGTCAATGTCTAGTTCAAGCATCAAAAATATTTTTAAAAAATATTTATAATATTTTGTTAGTAAATTCCTTAATAAAGAGCAGGAAAATTGATTAAATAGACTGCGCGAGTTTTGAAAATAACTGCAGTGGCAGAGGTCTTGTGCAATAGCACTGCGTTAATGGGGAAAAAATTAACATCGACAAATGGGGGCGCTCTGTATTAACCTAATAAAAATTGGAAGAAGTCAGTCATTTGATGGTCTGTGGAAGATCAACCGTAATTCGTCCAGCTATCTTAGAACTGGCAGCTATTAATCCGTTTTTAAATGGTAAAACTAAATTTCAAAAGTTCTAAGAATTCTTTTGATAAAAGTTTTATCGGGAAAAAATGAGAATCACGTTTCAAATTTTCACACTGGATATCTCATGTATTGCGAAAATAATTATCAAAAACGCAATAGGTTCATAACTTCAATACATAAGTATTTACATACATACATAAGTATGAACTTAATTAATTTCGCATATGTATGTATGTATGTTTATTTATTTATTATTTTATAACTTGCAAAGAAAATTTACATGTTATAACTGGACATAATGGTCGGGTGACGAAGATCATATGCCGATGACGGTTTTAGCCGGCTTTTTTCAATGCAACTGTGTCTAACTAATACGACCCATGCCTTCACATGGAAAGTGGACGATATGAAATGAGCAAAAAAAAAATACAGTTACATATAAGAGAAAAATCAGTCAACCAGTGCGAGTGAGACGCGAAACTCACAGAGGACAAACAACAATAAACCTGACTGAACTTCAAAAATAATTACGATGACGCCAGATCTGTTCTTCAGTCCACAGCTGCTTTGCGACTGGCATACATATGTATGTATGTATGTTGGTGCATCGATTTTATCAAATAGAGGTGGTCAAAATGTTTACGTACATACATATATCGATATTTATTGTATTACATATTCATGTGTCCCTGGTAATAAATAACAATGGACAATATATTCTCCTATTACCGATTGCTGCAAATTTTCTCCTTTAAATAAATATATATATATAATATATAATACCTACGTGTTGTTTAAGCCCCCCCAAAAAAAACACTTCTTAGTTTTCTTTCATTTTTTTTTATTTTTTAAGTCTCAAATTAATTTTTAAGCAAATTATAACTTTATAAAAAATGTCAGATTAAATTTTGTTCCTGGCAGTAAATGAAACTATCGTACGGTACAAGTGGTTCAGCCATGTACATACATATGTCTGTACATACATACGTATTTGAGGGTCTTATAAGTTAATCGTTGAAGTCGTAATCTGGCGGCGGATAGCCGCAGAAAAATGGTTTGCGTTTCCTGGAACGCTGTGGTGATGGAATAATAAGATCATTGCTATTTAAAAAATCGAACGGTTGATCAGCATTCAATAGTTTCATTATGTCTTTTGTGTCCACATGATTATAATCGTAATCTCCACTACCGTCACTTTCACTTTCACTGTCAGCCTGAACGGCTGTTAAGTACAGGAGAGAGATTAAGAGAAGGCTTAAATGCCATAACAAAAGCTGTTTCATTCTTTAATTCGGGCTGTTGGGGTTTTTTGATGCTTCTCCGTTTCACAATTGTCTTCCAACTGGCTACAGAAACTTCAAAACTCTTTTTAAATTGCATCATTACAACAGGGTCCACAAGTTCAATGCATAAGTAACATACATATACATACATACATACATATGTATGTATGTATGTATGTACATAAGAATAAGAAGGTATTGAACTTGAAAACTAAACATCAGACAAAAGATAAGAAAATATACATACGTATGTACATGTGTATATATGTATGTACTTATGTATGTGCATCTGTGCACAAGTGACTGTCCTTTTGCACTCTACATACCTTCACATGGTTTGCAATATTTTTGTTTGCCGATCAGTATTAAATTTACGTTAATGAAATCAAGGAAAATCTGGGTATAGAATATTTTATAATTAAAATTTTATAGAAGAATTAATCTTCGAATTAAGCTGCTGCAGAACTTGTCTTTTTAGTAACACAACAACACTAACAAGTATTTAAAACAAAGAATAACAAACTTTAGGGTGTTCCCAGGCAAGAAATATAGTATATATTTTTTATTCCATTTCAAAGTTCTACACCTCTATAAAAAACACCCTTTATAAGCATCCTTTAATTTTTAGCCTGATTTTTTCTTCAATCACGAATCTGATGCGGTTAAAAACAGCCGCCATTTTCAAGATAAACTTCTAAAATCGTTGGATCTTTTATATGTCTTGCGAAACTCTGTTGTAATGATGCGTGTGGAATTAAACTGCCCTAAATTTGTCTATTAATTGTGGTGTTTTAGGAAAAAGCTTTTGGGCTATATTTGGCGAATATAGAAATAATACGTCTTTAAAGCATAGTAGCAAAATTAAGTATTAAAATTGGCCCCTCCTCAGAGTTACCCTCTAAATGTCACGGTTTTCAGTTCAATACTTAAATATTTACGTGAACGAAGGGCATACAACGATCGGTGCTCTCGAATAAAAATCTTTATAGTTTGTTCATGCATTAATTTCTTTATATATTTTTTTATAAGTGAAGAGATTAAACTGGTTTTACTTTTAATATCGTAAAGAACAAAGCATATGTATAAATGAGTATATAGCCACAGATGTAGTTATACTACAAACTATCAGAGATGGAAACTTAAATATTATTGTAATTTTTTTGAGATATTGTATTTTATTGTTGAAACAAAATTTGCTGCGAACACTTTTATTATTGTGTGAAAGTCAAGCAAAAAAATACTTATCAAATAAAATTCATTTGAACGCTTTCGCATTGTGCAACCTAATTGCGCAAGTTCTTTACTTCAAACCGACCTCACTTGGGCCAGAGACTTGCGCAGTTAAGTAAGTTCCCAATATTATAAATTTTAAAATATTAGTTATATGTATGTAGTATAAATAAAATAAAATATTAAAAATTCTTTTTGGTTGTTGCCACAAAAAAAAAAAAAAAATCATAAAAAATTGAATTCACAATGAAATATAAAATAGCAAGTGATTTTAAATCACTTTGATAAAATTAGCTTTTGTAAACACACCTGGGAAGCGGCCCATATATTCTAATTACAAATGAAACAAAATAATTCTATTCACTAATAATATAAAAATTTCATTTGTTGCATTCAGATTTAAGTTGATTTGCTGAAAGTTAATTGTACATTGAACTCGTGTTGCAAGCTTCGGCAACGACCCTCGTACAATCTAGCGATGATTGCGTTGTTGCAATGTTAAAAAGATGTTACATCATGCTTGTTGAAACTGACGCAATTGAAATGAGAGTTTGTGATAAATCAGTTTTTTTTATCGTGTTTAAGAATTGCAACGACGCAACATTGGAATTGGAAAAAAACTTATTCAAGATTAACTGGTTTTCAAGCATGATTGTTTTTATTAAAAATATACACACTGTACATATGTACATACATAGTATGTATGTACACATACATACATACATACATATGTATGGCTGAAGTTTTAATCGCTTTGAAGAATTAAAAAAATAATAGCAAAATTTAGCAATTTTGATCTAATTATGTACTACATACATACATACTTAGTACATAACTGAATTTCATTTGTTTTATATTTTGAAAAACCCATATTTACTACAATAGAAACTCACTCAAATTAAAAAGTCAATAAACTTTTTGTCTAAAAGTATAATACTTTGTTTGCTATTTCAACACAAAAAAAAAACAAATAAATTGTTTTAAGTCAGCATTTTTTAATATAATAATAATTTTAAAATAATTTTGTATATTTTCTCGATTGAAAAGAATTTAATGTTTTCGTTCAAAATCGTTGTTGGAATTCCGGAATTCAAACAATTCATTAACTGATTTATCAAATGCCATTGTTGACTATGAAAACAAATTTTTTCGTCATAACTCAAGTGCTAAAGTTTAAAGCATGTACATAAATATGCAAGTATTTGAATCTCGGAAAAAAAATATAAGTTAAAAATCCCTGACCCCGTCAAAAGAACCGGTTAAGCGAAAAATAACGAAAGCATACTATAAGTGATTAATCATGTTACACGATTAATTATTGTGGTGATATCAAACGAAGGCAGAAAGGAAAAAAGATTTACTTAAAAATACACTTTTATTCCAGAAAAGAAATTGTAATTAAATAAATTCATAGCGGGTTTTTTTTATATTTTAATAAGATTTTTGATTTTCAAAACTTCCTTTTTCTAGTTAGTAGCGAATTTGAAAGAGGGTCCACAGCAATTTCATAATAGACGAAATATTATGTTTTTAATCTACTACAAATCTGACGTTTTTGGGGTATTATGAAGTATGAATAGTCTACTGCTGATAAAAACATATGTAAGTAATATGCAAATATGAATGTACATACATACATATGTATGTATGTCAAAACTGCCATGTTATTCTTATACGCTCTTCGTTAGAAAACAATGTTTTAGGTATAATAAATCTATGATAAGAATTCATGTACACATACATGCATGCATACATACACATGTACATATATATTAACTTCTCATACAACATTTTTAAATATTTACATTTATCAAATTAACATGTGCATAAGACATCTAAAAGCTTAAAATAATAACAATGACACAATTGTTGGTTCTTTTGAAAATAAACAGCAAAACGACCTGTTTTTTATTATACGTAAGTATGTATGTACATACATATGTATACAAATGAACAAGATTAAACAAATGAAACGTCTTAGAAAAACACGCGTACTATAAGATACAAGAGTTTGACGTACATATGTACGTGTTAAACAAGCAAGTACGTTCACATACGAACACTACATACGAGTAATATCTTATGCACATATGAATATACACACATACATACATACACACATGCATACATAAAGGCTATATTCGATTAATCACCTAACCGTTAAAGCTGTTTCTATACAGCTGTGGTAAATGCAGCCGCAGAATGTGCATCAAGTTTTGCCGTTTGTATTCGCGGAGAAGACTAGAAAATTCCACTCAAATATCTTTTTTCGATGAAAGAAACGATAGGTGAAAAGGAAAAAACTTATAATAAATTCATATACATATGTACATATGTATGTATGTTAGTGTGTGCAAACATACTATACATACGTTTGTGTGCGGTATGTACGGCTGTATGTACGCAAGTATAAATAAACGAATTGTTGCTCAATTGCAAGCCGATCTAAGAAACAATAATTCAAATTTTCAATGGTCGACTAAAAGACATGTTATACCAGCAACTGAGTAATACACAGTATTTTGTTTCACATTCAATAATCCAATTTCTCCGGATCAGTTAATAATTTATTTGAATACGGACCTGTAGACGTATGCAAGGACTCGAATTACAATTTTCCAAAAACAGCTAATCCTTTTTTAAATAAGGAGAATCTAATATGCAAGACTAATATTTTTTCGAAGTTCAATTCAAACTTGGAACAAAAAATTGATGACCCACCACACACATTTCTGTAAGGGGACATCCAACACAAAATAAGGAAAACTCTTGTGGAATCAGCAAAAATACGTTTGTATGTATATGTGACTCTGCATAAGAAAACCCACCTAGTGTGGCAAAACAAGTTTTAGAGTAAAAGTCAATTTAAGTTTCCCCCTCTGTGAACGTTCTCATGTCACTGTTGCAATACACTAAATATACAATATCAAAAATAAAACATTTAATATTCCGAAAATTATAAAAACAACATTGTTTCATGTTAAATGTACTTCGCTGCGTGTAGGGTATAAGTAAAAACACACTTTTACAAACGGAAATGTATTTTTGAGCAAAGATTTAAAAACAAACAATTTCTATTGTTTAGTCATAGGAGTAGGATCAAAGAAGAGTACAACTTATAGACCCAAATTGAGTCAAAATAGATAGCAACGAATGCAGGCACAGATCATTTTAATACGTCGAAGTGTTCGGTACGCGTGTGTTTTGTTTGAAAACTACGTGCTACAGAGATACATACATATTTGCAATCAATTAAAATCATTAATCGAAACGTAGACAACAAAGAGCGCTGTACGTGCTTATAATACATAATACTTATTTATTTATTTACTTATTTTAAGCATTTTAATGCATAAACAGAAAAACAAATTATAATTATTGTGAGTGTTGAACAGTTTCAAAAGTGAATGTTAATTTATTGTTAAAAGTGTTTTGTATGTTGATTTGAAAAGCAAACACACATACATACATATGTATATACATACATATACATAATTCTTATATTAAACTATATACTATTTATATTTACTTTATTTTAAAATGTTGTGCAGAATTGAATTCGCTAAACTTAATTTAAGAACTTTAGTGTCTCTCTGCAATTAACAAGCAACAACAAAATCTTAAAATTGTCACGGAAAATAAAAAATTATAGTATTTAAAGTCATTAAAAAGAAAACGAATTAACTTTGTTTTATACACATATGTATGTACATACATACATATACACATTTTAATTCCTTCCCAAACCATTTATTTGATTTCAACTATTAGAAAGAATTCGGTTGGAAGTTGTCTTAATTTTTCAAAATCTTAGAAAAAGGTTGTAATAATAAATTTTTTTAATTGTATTGTTAATGCCGGCTAGTTTTGAGGAAGTTCATCATTATGCGTATTTAATTCATTTATTTTGATGCTGTCATGGCAATAGTAAATTTTTGTTTGCAACCACTGCAAAACACGCAGATTAAGAAATTTTCGTGATTTTCGTTTTTTATGTCTGTTTTTGTTTTTTTGTTGTATAAAATTTTTTGAAAAAAAAAAAAAAAAAAAATTTTTAGTTATAAAATTTTTATTTGTAAGAGTTGCAAAAGACAGTGCTGTGAAACGTTTTAATTTCTTAGAAAATTCTGTTTTTGTTTAATCAACCGTTAAAGTTTTTATTGCTTTTATATTTTTAATACATACATACATATTTAGCCTATTACATTTAAAAATGTCATATTCATTTGTGAAATATTTAAAAACTGTAACGCTTTCGTGCAAATTTGGATCCCCAAAGTAGAGTAAAAGAAAATCTTTTTGATTCAGCCATAATTGACTAAATGATTGTGTATTTCTGTGTACTTTTCGGGGATTTCAAGGCGACAACCTTAAATTCGATTTGCCTTGCTTTATTGTTTAATTTTTTGTTTTAGTCCAGTTAATGTAGTAAACATTAGCGGTATTCAAAGTTTGATGCGACTGCACCCATATATCCGTTTGCAACTAACATAAGCATTGAACGAGTTTTTAAACTAATATCGCACAAGTTAAGCAACAACTGATATCTAGATCGTTTAGGAAATTGCTTATTATTAAGAACAAATGCCAAAAATGCGGCTTATATGTAAAGTCCCAAGTCTACACCGATAAAACCCAAACGATTGACCACTTGGACGATAACATTCCCCGTGATATTGCCGATATACGGGCCACAAATATTGGAAAAAAGTCATCGAAAATTAGACCTCCAGATTAGGCTACGTCTGAGCCAACCGTGGCGGCTATATGCCAGAAGTCATATTTAAATTATAGTGCCAGAAGATTATCTTTCTTTAAAAAAATTCTTCTCTTTGCATTCAATTTCAAAGCTCTATACCTCTATAACAACACCCTTTACTATATTCGATAAATTGTTTAACAAAATTGATAAATTTTATGTAAAATAATCGACAAAAGTCTTGTGTGGAATAGGAATAGGGGGCTACTATTTTTAATGCATTCACGTTGCTCTTGTTGTATGTACATCGCTATAAAACACAGTTTTAAAATAAACCAATATTTTCTATGATATTTGGAAAAAATTCTCTATAGTTTAAGGGTATCGTAAAAAAATTAATTGCATTTACAAAATCTCCTTTGTGGCAAGAAAACGGTATTAGTCTGGCAGCTTTTCTGCTTTAAAACGCAAACACTGATTACGCTGTATAAAAAAGAAAAAATAATTGTTGTGCCTGGTACGAAACGTGCGAGATTTTGGTAAAATTTATGAGAGTAATATTTACTCTAATGGACTGATGAATTGATGATGCTGTTATTATTTATTGTTGCAAACAAACAGACAAACACATGAAAGTTTTCATGCATGTCGTTGAAATATGGTTTCCAGCAGACTCACTATCTGGTTGTCTGTCTGTCTGTATAGTTTCCTATGATAACACACACAAACATACTACATACAGATGTTATTACAATGGAGCCATTGTCATAGTTAAGGCTTTTTAGCATTGAATGTAATAAATATTGTAATTATACTTGTTAATTTTGTTTTGTTTTATGAAAAATATGAAAATGTCGTAAAATTGATACGTTTTTAATGTTGCACATTTGTACATTTGAAAACTCCCAGTTGGCCATGTCTTCTTAACATTGTGCAAGACTTATTTTTTAATTGAGAATTGCTTATCGCTGATCATTTCTAGGTGATCAAATCGATTATTATAATAAATGGCAAGCCTTAGACAAAATATCCATAGTTTTCTATCTGCTTGGCCAACTGGGTAGCATATATGCATGTGTATATGCATTCGTTAAATTTGAGGAAATCAAAACAGTCTTCTTTTAAATATTGGCAAATTATGTAAAAATCACTTTATTGTTACGGTAAAAGAATATATTTATGATTGTTCTTATAAATTTTCAATACAAAATTTACAAAAATAAGTGACCTAAAATTTGGAATCGTTTTCAATTGTCGGGCCCCCTTTTTTAAACTCAGAACAGCATTTGCCCTTAAAATGTTTTGACCGCTCAAAGCAATATACTAATTTTAGTGCACTACCACATGCATGTGCATGTTAATGTCAGCGTTGCAAACGCTACAAACCAAAATGCAACAACTTCCTAGTTGGCTTCACAAGTGCAAAGCAAACAACGAAACTTATCTTCACAACATGCGGTTGCATTTTTTCAATCGAATGCATTTTTAACTTCTTTTCATGTCCGCTCAGTCGTCGTGTATCATTTTCTTACATATTTTACCAACACAAGTGCAAACATTTTGTACCATTCACCAGTCAGTCAGTCCATCGTATGTCAAAAGAGCCTGAGAGCAGCCTCTATTAGGGTCTGCGGTGCCATTGAGCAAGCAACAGTGGAGCTTATCATCTGAACTTCAGCCTTAATCGTAAATATACAAAAAAAAACTATATGTGTGTAAACACAGAAAAAAAATGTTAAAGCTTTTTAAAGCTGTTATGGATTTACGTATTTATTTTAATTTATTATATGTTGTTTTGTTGTTTTCTTTGATTGTTGTTTTTTTTTAGCAATCATATAAGATTTTTTTTCATCTTTTTTTTCGCAAAATTCTACGAAACGTTGTTTAATAATATTTTATTGTTATTTTCGCTTCATTTTGTATTCAAATTTGAAAGGAGAAACAAGTTTATTTTTCGATTCATAATAAACCCACCAAAACACTTAAAACATTATTTTTACTGAATAAATTAATTAAGTTAAAAATTAAACCTTTTTTTAAATTAAATTGCATCGCAATAGCCAAAACAGCAAGAAAATAAACAGTTTTGAACTTGACACATTAAGTGAAATATTAATTCATTTAAGCTGTTTTAGAATATAAAAGAAAAATTTATTTTTAGCAAATTTTTTATACCCTCAACAAGTGCTGAATTTATCTGTCATTGGAGCGATTCAATAGAACAATTAATTGTTTGACTACAGTTTCTTTTTTTGGATTCAAAAGTCTGCTGGATTTTTTGTGAAGCTGGGCGATCACAATTGTGACTTTGTATCCATTTTCAATTGGCTTCAGACTTTCAACTACGTGTTGTTGGTTTCGACGTTCACCGCTCATCGCCTGCTTTGACGACTGCTGGCCATGGCATTTTTTCGCAAATGGAAAACCCACTACAAACACAAAAGTAAGTATGTATATAGTATGTACACATACATACATATATGTATGTATGTATTTTAGTATTCATACTTTTTTGTTTAATGTGCATTTGGTTTCGTTGAAAAATGTGCACATTTGAGATACAAAATTTTTCAGTAAGAAAATCAATTTGTTGGCCAACAGTTCCATTGCGTCAGGGTTTGTTGTACTCATAGTTTAAGTTCATATGAGAAGGAAGTTAGTAATTACCAACACTGAAGTTAAATTTTGTATAAAAAATATCTACTTTCTTTTAATAAAACAAGACAAACAAATTTAGTAGAACTTTATGTATGTATGTATGTACATACATTAATACTTATGTATGTATGTATGTATGTTCATATGTGTGCAAATATTGTATATCTATATGTACTCGACTATCACCTTCAGGAAGACAACCGGTTTTTTCATTGACTGCATGGCAAATAGTCTTTGAAGGTTGTCAATTCAGCGATGCCACAACCGGGCATTTTGATAATTTTTTTCCTTTGTTTAGCTTTTGGTAAGCTTAAAGTCCATAGCACGTATTCCACGCCTTAAGGCTTTCAAAACATAGAACACACACAAGCGTACGACGCATAAGAAAGGCTTACTTTCTTCTAAAGCGGGCAATTCATATTGTATTTTGTTTGTTACGCAAATAGTCCAGATAGTCCGGTATTTAATAGTTAACAAAGTCTTTATGTCCAGTACAATAACTTTTTCTTGTATTATTCAAGTTTTGTTCTCTAGCCACATTTTTGACAAATAGAATAACTACTTGCGATATATGTACATATATTGCTGTAATTTTGGCGCTAGGGCTGCCATCTTGTAGATCTAAATACAATTGCCGAAATATTAAATCAATGTTATTAACTTTTTACCGAAGAAAAAAAAATAGCAAAAAGACTCAAGTTGTAAATTATTATAAAGGAAAAGTACTAAAAAAAAAATTTTATATCGAGCACTAATGATCGTTATTTGTGAAAGTAATCTTTATCGTATGAACAAATTTTTGTCAACAAAACGCCCACAACTTAATATATTTATTTTATGATTTTATTTAATTTGTACATACACATGTAAATACATTTATAACAATATGTACAAATGTAAGTAAATTTAAAAGCGACATGATAATCAATAAAATTAATGTGTTAAATTAGTTTGTTTTTCGCCAACTTTAATGTAAATGCATGCAAAAAAAAAAAAACATAGTTTGCTTAACAAATAATAGAAAAAAAAACATCTGAAAACATTTCAACAATATGATTCAATTCATTTAAAAACTTTTGCTAACAAGCACCTCAAACTGCGGCAGAGCCTCAAACAAAAACTGCCTGAATCGTCTTTTACGTTTTGTTATTCACAAACATATAGATAGTGGAAATTTATATTCCATGCACATTGTTGTTTGCATTAAATTATTTTCTAATTATTTTAATTACTTTCATTTGTTTAAGTGTGTAGTGGAATTAAACGATTAAAAGACGTCATAGCCAATTGCATTGTTTGCGTTGTTTGCTCGATTTCAATCTGCACTCAAGCCAAATAGTTTTTGTAAATTATTATGTACTTGTAGTGTTTTAAAATTCCCATGCTGGAAATAATTTAGCGCTTTGGTCGCAGCAATTCATATTATTACAATACATTTAAGATTGGTTAGAGTTGGAGTTTCCGATCATATACGAAGCTGGTACCTACATATGACAGTATGTGCATGTCGATTCAAACACAAGCACGCAAAAGCATGTTTCTTGTATTGTGTCCAAGAGGAAATACCAATAGAGGAAAACTACTGACTCTGGTGATGTTGTTACTAGTACTGATGACTTTATATCGTTCTGTACTATAAACAATTAGCATGTGCGTGTCGCTGATTACTATAAGTACTATAAGTATTACTGAGTATCTACTCCGCTAGGGTACTACTAACTGACAGGTTATTGGGGCTTAACTAGTATCCGCAGTAAATAAATTTCTATAATTTTTGCCACTACTTTTACCAAATACATACATATATATGTATGTATGTATGTGTACTAATAAAAGTGCTCGTAAGGGCGGGGCAACTGTAAATAGTCTAGACGTTTTGTTCACAATTTCGCCAAAAAGTGTCTTGGAGACAGATATTTGCTGCTGGTTTAGTATTTAATAAGTGCGCCAGTTAACATTTAAGTGGTTATCTGTCGTCTCAGATCATTTTTGATGACTAATTTCTGACAGCAGTGACTGAAAAAATATTCACATATGCTTCATTAAATTATTTCTTGAAAATACGACAAAATAAAATATTTTTTTAAGTTAAATATTTTAAATATTTAATATTTTGTAGAAAACGAAATATATAAGATTTTAGAAAAAGCGAACGGAAAACTATTGCGAAGGGATCCAGAAAGAGCTAATAATTGAATAGAAAGGCAATTAGAAACGAGTTGAAAATGATTACAATTGAAAAATGATACGAAAGTGATTCTCAGAAAAATTGTTTAAAAATTAAATGTTTCGCCACTAGCGCATAATTTTCTCTAGCAACGAGAATATCGAATATTCGAGATCGAAATTTGATTATGATACAAACTGTTAGGTGGGACATACATACATATGTACATGTACGTGTGTATTTTCAATTTAAAGCGTGTCTTCTGTAAATAAAATGTTTACAAACTGTATTTTAAGTGTGTAGTATTTTTTTCTAATTTCATAAGTTTTATACCATCGAATTCATTAATCTATAATCTCAACTGGCAATTTTTTATTAGACTTGTTGCCCGTGTTAAGGTCATGCTCAGTTTATCACTACAAGTTTAATAACAATTCATTACATACCTACATACATGCATACATATGTATGTATACTTAAAAAAATTGTACGCATTAATTAAATGAAAAATGTTATTTAATTTACAGAATTTACATCAGACGATGCAATAGACGCAGAAGACTGGGGCCTGGATGTTAAAGCCCCCAAGGACGCTAAACAAGTTGATGACATGAAATTGAATTTCGAGGGCAGTTTGGAGGCTGACGAGCAAGACGACGTTAAGCCCATATTTCAAACATATGACATAAAATATTTAGGTTGCACTCCTATTGAGAATAAACGATCCGAGAAAATCACTTCGGAGGCTATAAAAACTGTGATTGCCAACGCCAAAGCAGGTGGCAGAAAAATAAAAACACAAAAACGTGTCAAAGTCAATATATCGCAAGAGGGCATAGAGGTTCTAGATCATGCCACCGACGATTCTCTGATGCGCTTTTCTATCTACAAAATATCCTATTGTTCTGTCGATGCTTCCAACGATCATGCCTTTTCGTTTGTAAGCTCCGAACCAGATCCTCTCTCCGACAAGGAGAAATTGTCTTGCCACGTATTTCTGTGTCCGAAACGAAAAATTGCCCATGAAATAACTTTGTTGGTGGCACGTTGCTTTGAAAATGCCTATCAAAACTGGCGGGACACAGTGGTGCAGCAGGTCAAATCAGGCAACAATAGCACCAGCCTTAACGGCAGTAGTGATAAGTTCGAGACCAAAAATATACTTAAAGAACAAAATGGTTTTGGTTTCATTGAATCCCAGGCCGAGATACACTTTAATGCATCCAGTGAACAGAATACAGCGGAAAATCCTCTTATCGATTTGGCTGCCACGGACAGAGATGTTCGAAAATATTTACAAAATACCTGGGTGTCATTCGAAGACGAACAAGAGCAGGGCCATCACATAATGGCCTATTGAATCATGAAGGTTTTCAAAATTAATACTAATATATGTATGTACATACATACATATATACATATTTTTTTTTTAAATTTATAAATAAAAACATATGTAAATATTGAGCTTAATTTTTGGATTGCGGTCATCAGACAATGTGCACACTTTAAGTTATATTATGCTTTTATTGAAAGTACCCTCTCCCGATGACTGTTTCCAAGGCAATCGTTAGGCTATTGTTCGTGCATATGCAATCTAAATCTAAAGTATTTATGTATGTAACTGCAAACTCGTATGAATATATTTTAATATGTAAATTTTTTTAATATAAAATAACTGTTAATAAAAAAGAATAATTACTTAAAGGATACGTCTTGATTGCTTTTTTATTTGATGCGAAATATTAAAGAAAGTAGATGTTTTTTTGGTGCCTTGTAAGAGTTTTATTCTTTGTACTTGTACTTCATAAACAATAGATTCATGTGTGTGCAGGGATGTATTCAAATCATTTCAATGCATAAATTTGCATATTTATTTTTTAAGCAAACATTAAAATAAAAAAGTTTATTGAACCTAAAAAAAGCTATTGCCAAAAATTAATATAAAGCATGAGCGCAAAAAAAAATCATGGAAAATATTTTATTCGTTTGCAACGAATTTCATACACTTTCTAAATGTGTGTTGTTTAAACTGTTTATGATGTTCTTCTGGTCGAAGAATTTCGTATACATTCGCGCTCACAGAAAACTAAACAGAGTTTATAAGTTTTAGGCCCTGCCCCACGTTGTCGAACGTTAACGTTCGCCAACATTTTGAACAGCTGAAAACTGTCTAAAAGCAAATTAAATAGTCGCGATATGTAGAAAATAAAGCTCACAAATAGACTTTTCATCAGTTTTTTCTGCATTGCTAAATATTGCTGAACGTTAACGTTTGTTATCGTGGGACAAGCGATTCATTTTTTGCAAATATCCCTCTAAAAAGTATTGCTAAAAAAAAATTTCGTTAATATTCCATTAACTTTTCCCTCTTAGAACTTTGTTGTCACAAACGGCTAAATAGGCGCCCATAGAAAATCTTCTTTGGCTAAGATAATAGGTGGAAATCGTTTGTAATAAAGTAATGCTGCTTTGGGTGCGATTTTCGCGCTTAAATTAAATATTTATTGGGCCGCTTCCTAAAGCTTAAGGCTCAATGGATTTTGATAGAATGAACTCACGAGTCATGTGTTCGAAGCTTGTTCTATTTTAAGTATTGATTCAAAAATTGAGTTCCGAAAAGATGTATCATACGGCAAAATATGTATGCATTAGACTGCTTTAAACACTTTGTGTATTTTGAAGTGGATAATTTCTGTTTAGTAAAAATAACTCTTATGCTTCATGAAGACTAAAACCAATTCAATAAACAGGCTTTGAAGTAACTCAATCGTCGTTACAAATCCAGACAGAAACAAAGTGTATTGTTTTTGATCAGCAGTATCTTCTTTTTTGTGCAAGAAACAATATGTTAACAAAATTGGGAATAATACGATTTTTATTGACATTTGTTCACTTAACTAGCGTCTTAGGGCTACAATTTGTTGTTAAATCGATTGTTATTGATGGTCGTTACGGTTGGAAAGCAAGTAACCATAGATTCATACCGAAAATATATGTATGTATTGTATCAGTTAATAAAACTAAATGACGTTCTAATCAAAATAAATAATAAAAAAAAAGTCCTTAAAAATTGACATTGTTTGAACACGAAATGAGCCAAAACGAGTTTATCTCTTCAACAAGAAGGTATTTTTCAGGCACTTAGTACAAAAATAAAAACACAAATTTAACAATATCAAAAGGAAGAACGATAACAAAATATAAAGCAACACAAAACAAACGGTCAAGCAACTTAATTGAAATATTAAAATCGAAATTTAAAAGATAATGGTTCAAGTAACTCAGAATGAAGACGAAATCAAAATAACAATTGAATTGAATCGTTTGATAACCCGCAAGCCGGACATTGTGCTGTTACCTACATACTTGAAATTTAATAATCCTCCCATATTCTTTGAGCGACATCTTAGCCAGGAGATCGACGAAGTAGCCAGCTTCTGTCGCATGTTTAAGCATGAAGCGCGCATAATACTGATCAAGAAAAAGAAGGGCATATGGCCGGAGATCTTCCTTAAATTAAGCAAGGAGGAGTTGTTTAAAAAACGTTTGGAATATTCCGAACAATTAATCACAAGGAACAAAGAAAGAGATGAAAAGGCCTTAGAACGTTATGAACAGAAACGTAAAGCCGAAATAACGCGTGAAGTGAGTCGAGAGACGGCCATGCGTGAGCGAGTTAAGCAATTCGAAAAAGAAGCTTGTCGTGAGGCAATGATTGTGCAACCTAAAGAGACTCATGTAAAAACAACAAAAGCCGATGCATTGAGAAATTCGACGCTTACATCATCGTCACCTCTATCATCTTCTGTGTCAAGTGCAAGGATTAGTTCGGCCACAAGCCACACTCGTTTGGGTACTCCTATGGTTCGTCCTTTAGCCACCTTGCGTAGTTGTGGCAAGATTAATGTCAGCTTTAGCAGTTATCAATATGGCATACCGAAACGTGAATCGCAAGATGGTCTGCCATGTCCATTTTCTGTAGAGAGTGTACCGAAATCTTGTAAAGAGGAGTTCGAAAATTAGTGAATTAAATAAATGTGTTTTGTAAAAAAAATTACAATTCATTATGATTTATTTTATATATTTTAGGGCAATAGAATTAATGTTTAATAACTTGTTATTACTTTTGAACAATGGATTGAAAAAAAGAAAAGAATGCCAGAATTGATAGATATATGACTTTTTTTTATTATTTAAGAAGTTTAATCTTTCCTTTAATTTAATTTTACAACGCCTTTTTCAATCGTTATTGTCAGTAACGGGTTTGCGGCTAATTGATCACTAAAAATTTACCGAAACAGGAACATAAAAAATAAGGTGGACTGCGTTTCAAGATAATATTTTAGTTATAGCAATAACATATTAATTAAGTACACACATATATGTATAATATTAGTACCGCATCGAATTGTCTCCATAAAACCGTACAAATCAACTTAAGGGTTAATTGCTTCCGTTGCTATTGTGAATGATTAGATGCGTATGTACTTGAATATATGTAGAAAATGCAGCACTGTAAATGTCATTATAAAATATAAAGTGAAAAAGAAACAAAATTTTTGTAGCAGATACACAATTCATCAACGAGTCTTCTGTACAAATTTTGTAAAATACCATAAAATTTATAAAATAATTCACAAAAATAACGTAATTATATATAATAAATATAATAAACGTAACTATAAGATGCAAGAGGGTGAAGTTGATCGGCAACTGGATAATGAGAGGATGTTAACAAGTGAACGCGAAATGTCTGCACATACAATGATCGAAGAAATAGACGCTTCTGTAGCAGCAACATCTGCCAGCGAAGCGGCAATGTCATCGACTTTGTCAGACACTATGACGCAAATAATGGCAGCTTCGGCTGCATCACTAGGAACGAGTGCCTCAATAAATGCGATGAACATGATTGGTGGTACTACATCTATAATCTCAGATACTGGGGCTAGCGCTGTAGATGTCGACAGTATCCAATTGGATAAAGCAGAGGACAGTGATGTGGGTGATGAAGATGCCGACGATGAGGTAAAATGTTGAAAATGAAAATTATTTTTGCTACAATTCTATTTTGCTTAATTCAAGGCAAAAGAAAACTACGAGGGATTTAATGGCTCCGGTCGCAATATAACCTTACAGACACTTATGAGTGCAAACGTTTTGCAACCCGGCAAGTCCGTCATGACTATTGAGTATTTGGGTCAAAAGTTTGTTGGTGACTTACTGCCGGATGGCAAAATAAAATCTCAGGAAACTGAAACAATATTCTTAACGCCCAGTGCCTGGGCCATGAATTGTAAGCGGATAATTAATCCGGAAAAGAAAAGTGGCTGCGGTTGGGCGTCTGTCAAATACAAAGGAAAGAAATTGGATGCTTATAAGAACAGTTGGTTGCGTAAATGTGCTCTGCAAAAAGATTCTATTTCAGAAGACATTGATGTGGGTAAGTAATTGTTTTTTTTAATTGTTTAATTTTTAATAAAAAGTATATAATTACAAAAATTTATCATATAAAATAAATCATGAATCGGAAATGAAAATTACATTTCCTTCTGATACTCTAATTCAAAAAGTCATTGTGAATTTTCTACTCGATCTTGCTTAAGGTTAATAATTATGGTCACAAAAATAAAAATGTGTTTTTTTTTGGGCAACTATCTCTTAAAATTTCAAATTATATTTTGGCTGAAAAAAAAATTTCTTTCGAATTACAATTTAAATTGTATGTATTTTAAACTGATTACAAAATTAGTGTTCATTGAAAAATTCATTGTGAATAGTCGAAACGTAATAAATGCAAGTTCGATTTATTGGAAAAATGCTTCAAAAAGATTGATTGAATGCATTTTGCAAACAGGTTTCGAATTAGTACATTGTCGTTAAAAATTCTTGCGTTTGTCAAAGTTCGATATCGCATGATTAACTGATTAATTTAATTTTATTCTTTCCAGATGCCGATAAAAAATCCGATTCACCACTAACCGTCATAAAACGGACTGTCTTTCAACACAATACTATTATTAATCGTAATGTTGTGCAGTGAGTTGCGAAATCAAATAATAAATTGTAACTTATTTTGCATTCTTATACAATTTTTTATACTTTTAGTGATGCAAATATGTTAATAGAAGCTGTTCCCTTTACTTCTGTGGGCAAGTTGCAACCATTTTTGTTAACTATGAATTCATCGGCTTTACTATTGGCTGACTTTCATTGTCATTTAACAATGCATGAAGTTTGTGGTTATTTGGGTGGCACTTGGGACATAAATTCCCATAGTAAGTAGTTTATGGAAGCGCTTGAGGAACTGTCAGCTTATTTCTAATAATATTTTTTTTAGCTTTGAGCATAACAAAGGCTTATCCATGTCGTAACACTCGTTTCGATCGCTCTAAAGCCGGCGAAATAGAACGTGAAATACAAAAGGCAATGATGAAGGATCAATTGTTGTTGGTCGGTTGGTATCACTCGCATCCCAAGTTTCAGGCAGAGCCAACATTACGCGATTGTGATGCTCAGTTAGACTATCAAATAAAAATGAGGGGCTCATCAGATGCAACCTACACACCCTGTGTTGCTTTGGTGATATGTAAGTCATACTATTTCATTTCGTATACCACCTACACTACATAACAATATATGTATATATAAACTTTTTCAGCTCCTTACTTCGACGAAAATCCAACTTTAGAGTCTGTGGTGAAATCGATTTGGGTTCTTCCACCTAATGAAAATAAACAGGCCTTGGAGTATGGACGCCCCATGCTGATGCAATATTCAGTTTTACCCGATAAGGAAATTCCTGAAGAAGTTCGCTCCGAAATACAGTCTTGTGTTGATTATTATTCACAGTTCCGCAACGAAGTTGTACGTTTTACCAGCGTTTTCAGTGACGATGTTACTTACATAGAAAAACTAAAAAATACCCTCTATCCCAAATTTCCCATGAAACAAAACGATAAAGCCCTATGGAATTGGATATGTGCCGTTCTGGATTGTGAACAAGAAGATGATTTCATACCTCCGAAAACTATTAAAATTATTGACAATAAAGAAGAACTGCCGAAAATACCTTTGGAAACGAAATTGGAAATTAAGCCAGAGGACGAGTTGAAGGGTGATGACTTAATAACGAAACAATTAACTGCTGCAGAGGAGGCCTTAAGAGCAGCTGAAGAGCAACAGCAAGCAGAACAAAAAGCAAGTGAATTGAAAGTTTTATCACTACAGGAACAATTGTGTTTGCCGTCGGGTCTCAATATGAATCCTGTAAGAATGTTGTCACCACTGGCTACACCGAACCCTACAGCCACTTCTACAACGACAACTACTAATGCCACTGGTATTCCTCCGATAGCACCGCCACTTGTGCAAACACCCAATGTTTCCGCGTCTGGTTTGCTGCCACCCATGCCGCCATCTCTGCCGCAATTACCTACTGCAGCTACTAACTTGCCCTCTGCCTCGCCCAGAGACAGCCCCATTACTATACCCTCGAACTCGGCTTCGCCAGCCAAATTTGAAATGCCTGTAAGAGCGTCTCCTTCACCAGCCAAGTCTGACACTTCTTCACACACGTCAAGAACAAGGAATTCGCCAGCGCCAAGTCCAGGCAAGTTTAGTATCAGCGATATTGCCCGCAACAGCCCTAGTATCACTCCAACGAACAAATTTGATCCAAGCTCCGGCTCTTTGGTGCCACCATCAATGTCCTCATCTGCCTCTCATGGTATACCTACGGCAAATGATTTAATGGCTGCTAGTTTGGCTCAACTGGCTGGCCAATTGCCACCAAACTTCCTACAAACCGATTTAGCATCCCTTTTCCAACAGCGCAAAGACTACGGCAGCACTTCGCTGAATCAGTTGGCAGCCGCAGCCGCTAAAGTGGGCGGTCAAAACAAGTCACAAAATGCAACAGCTACTTCCTCAGCAAGTGTTAACCAATCGGGAGTGCCTGACTTTTCCGATCCCAATGTTGCTGCCGCTGTAGCCGCATATTCACAAAGTTTTAACATGCCGCGTCTTCAAGACATGATGCCACAGGTATCAGCTCCAGCTCCCACGCCGGCCAAGACAAAGGAAAGATCATCAAAGTCTTCATCGTCGTCATCTTCCTCCTCATCATCATCCACCTCCTCCAATTCGTATAAAACAAAATTAATGAAGGAATTGGATGAACTGAAAAATGATCCTTTGAAAATGAGCGAACTTATACGTTCGCCTGAATATGCGGCTCTTCTTCTGCAACAAGCAGAAGCCTTGGGCGCCACCACCTTGGGTACACTAGGATTTGGAGCAGATTTTAGTTATCTAACAGGAGCTGCTGGTATGCAGCCTTCAACGTCTGCTGCTGCGTCTTCCTCAAGTGGTAAAAGTAAGAATTCTTCAGCAGCTGCAGCCGCCGCTAATGCAGCAGCTGCATCGGGTGCCGCTTTAACAGCAGACTACAACAATCTTATACAGGCTTCAAAGCTGTTAGGTTACGATTCTTATTTGCAACAGCAAACAAAAAATAATGATTTGAATGCATTCATCCAACAACAAATGGCAGCTGCTGCGGCCGCAGTTAATGTACCGCCAGCTCCTTCCCCCAGCACTTCTAAAAAGCAACAGCAACAACAAGCGCAAGCACAAGCACAAGCGCAGGCGCAGGCGCAAGCACAGGCCCAAGCACAGGCACAGGCTCAGGCTCAAGCACAAGCTCAGGCCCATTCAGACTATACACAACTCTTGCAAACCTACACGAAATTCTTCGATCCCAACTTTGGAGCCTTAATAGCAGCCAAAGGAACTGGACCTTCATCGCATGAGCTATCGGCCTTATTGTCAGCTGGGCCTTCTACCTCTTCATCATCCTCAAAGCTAAAGCAGAAAGAAGCCCAACAACAGCTTTCACAACAAACTGATCTAATGAATCATCTGCTGCAGTCCGAAAAACAACTTTCAGATTTAAATGTTTTCTTATATCATACAAATAAAAAAATGGATGACATTTCGGCCCTGTTCGCACAACCATCCGGTCAACCGCCCTCTGCGAACACACCATCATCTTCAAAGTCCGGCGGAGGAGGTTCTGGCGCCAATTCGACCGGAGCTCCGTCGCCCTTAACAGATCCGGCTGCCGCTTACTATAACGCTTTAGCCCAGGAAAAAATACAAGACTATGCGGCGTTCTTTCAGCAGCAACAACAACAAGGTGGTAAATTTGGTATACCCGATCCTTTAGCTAAGTCAACATTAGCCGCTAACAATCTCTTCATGTCTCCTTCAGCTTTATTAAAAATGCAGCAAGAATCCATAAATGCCATGATGATGAAACCACCCAAATCGACTTCATCCTCCTCTCGAACCAGAGAATCGTCGGCCTCACCAGCTCTGGAACGTCTAACGCCAACAAAATCCGCCCTGAGTGGAGGTGGCGGCTCAAATGCCGGAGGTGGCAGTGGTTCGGGAGGTGGTAAATATAATTTTAGTGCTGTAGATTTGGCCATTTCTAGTGTACCCTCCAATACTCCATCACCAGCCCCATCCGACGGCAGCAACTCTTCAGCTCATCGACGTCCTTCGAATACCCCCCCAGTGGATTTGACACGTCTCTATGGTGAACTTGCGCCGCCCGGTTCTCTGGCTGCTCTCAGTGTTGGACTGGCAAATGCCGGCTTATCAAACGCAGCCACCAAAAAACGTATGGAATTTTCCTCAATAGCCGATTTGGCTGCTCCACCCCCAGCCAAAATGCCCAAAACGGGTGACGACGTCTTGAATCTCTCTAATGAATGAATCGGCCGCAAAAACAAAACGAAAAAATCACAATTTTAGACCCTTAAAAGACTCACACACACTCACACAAGCACCGTCTTTTTAACACAAGTATTATTTTGATAAGAATTATGAAAAGAAATTTAAGTAGATGACACGCAATAACATCTGTATTTACAACTTAAATATCAAAAAGAAATGTAAAATAAGAAAGAAAAAAAAACATTTCCAATAATTTAAATATTGACTAAACAAATCCAAGACCATTGCGTGTGTTTAACCGGCATACGGAAATTAGTTAAATTTCAAACTTCTAGAATTTGTTTTCAAACGAAACGCAAATACTAGTTCAAGCCTGTGTTTGCTGGTTACTTTAAATTGTCTAAACAATTAGTTTTGTGTTTGTATCTGTAGATTTAAATACTATTAATAATTTTATATTTATTTTACTATCCTCTTGGCATATTTAGTTTTTGGCTTTTAAAGCGAACGTATTCTTCAAAACTTGAGACCATTTCTTCTATTTATAGATTTAGATTTATAAGATTTGCTGTTTTAGTATCACTCTTTTCGTAGTTTCGCTAATCGGTATTGTTTACACAAACTACCTTTATTTTTAAAAAGTAAGTTCTTGTAGTTAAGAAAAATACAGCTCAAACAAATTTTCCATAAATAATTTTTAAATTTCTCCTATTCCAGCTGTCTTACAATACGATTACATACACATTGTGTTTTATTAGTTCTATAACATTGTTTCAGTTTTTAATTTTATTCATGAAGAGCAATAAACTTTTAAATGTATTTAATTCTTTAAACAAATATTTGTGTGTTTTACTTCTAAATAATGCGATTAAGGAAAGATTAATAAATGGCTGTACGTCGTGGAATGCAGAAATATTAACGATTTTTATTTTCTAAGAGTTTTCGCCCACAAATCGAACTACATATATTTGTATGTGTGTAGTTGTTTAATATTTGTGCACATCTTATGACAGGCAGAGTTATAAGTGATCCTTTTCTCTTTAATCTATTACAAAAATGACGTCAACTGGCAAGTTACGATAAGGGCCGGTGTTATTAGACATATATTCAGGAATGTGACAGAAGCCAGGCCAAATTTAAATAAAACCAATGCCCACATTCTCTGTCATTTATTTCTAGTTATTCTTATGCCAAGAAAGGGGCTCAGAAAACGATGACTAAAAGAATCCTGGAAAACTGCAGCACTTCACATGATCTTAAAAGCTCCTTTCCCCAGATTTGCGGCTAACATTCTCTTTTCGACTTTTCATGAACGCTACGTGAGAGTGACACCATCATATAAAATTAATAAATGCATGAATTTTGATCACTCACGGTCACGGTCACCTCTCTGGTGACTGCTTAATGTTGTTGTTTTGAAAACAAACCGAGTTAAAATCTTTCAATTTGCATAAAACTTAATAAAAATATTTTAAACAAATTAATTAAAAAGTTTCTACAATTTTAAATGCAAACAGAGAACAAAAATTTGAAAGTAATCGGATATTTACTAGATTATATGATATTTTTTGATTGCCCTAAATTAGTCTTGATTATTTTTCAATAACTGCCATTTTAATCTCGATTATTTTCATACTCGTAATTCGTAATCGATTACTCTGATCATATAACATTTAAAACAAACGCATTTTAACAAATACGTTATTTATGAAATTAAAATACATAATTTAATTACTAACGATTACAATTACAATAATTATCGTTACTTAACAGCTGTGAATTTAAGCGATTCGATAAAACACAATAACTAGTGAATTTAAAACTTAGTGTTTGCGTTTAACTGAATCTAATCTCATGTCTACACTTTTGGGTCAAATAATCACTTATGTAAATACTACGGCAACAACTTCAAAAAAAAAAGAAAAAAGTCGCACAAGCAAAATCGGTTCAATGAACCGCCAACTGATGGATGGCATGCCCTAGTCAGTGAATAACAAATGTTTTAAGGAATATTTTGTATGCAGATTTTTATATTCTTAATAGCAAAACTATTCTAGATTGTTTTGTTTGTCAGCTGAAAAACACATAAATACGATAAACCAGTCTTTAGCATGTGGATCGATCTACTAGATACTAAACGATTCAATCCTAATGAAGCTGTGAAACTCGTGTATCTTGTTACACTAAATTTTTGTTGTTATTGTACTGCTGCTTAATTTCGTTGCTGGTATATAAAGAATGTCATCCAGTTTGGATCAAGGTTTTGTTTTTCTTTAACTGTCTGTCGCCTCTAACAAGTCATATTCATATTCAAAAGCGGATCAAAAAATATGAGTGAATACGAGGTATTAATTTGAACTGTTACAAAAATAAAAAAATGGCAAATTTAAATTCTTTCAAGAAAATCTTTCCTTTATTTGTATAATTAAACAAAAGTGAAGATAAAGAAAATTAAAGTGAAATTTGTGAGCTCATAGTAGATTTGGCAATCAGCGCTACATACAATACATAAGTGCTGATAAAATCAATCAGGATTAAAAAGATTTCTAAATATTTATAAAGTTCAATTTTAAAATCTGTAAAAATATATTATTGTACAATAAAAAAAAATTTGGGGCAACTTAAAATTTTACATATGTATATCTGGAAGAATAGGAGCTATCCTTATACAGGGTAGCAAAAGTGTTATTTAATAAATATTATTTATTTATGCTATTTCTTAATAACCTGTAAAATCAAAATTTATTAAAAGTTTGTTCTGCACATCTTTTTTATATGCCAAACCAATTTTTTTTTTTGGAAATTTGGAATGCACGTTATTTGAACGTTATTTCATGTAAATTTTACTTTGCAGTTAATGTTTGTTGTACAAAATATATATGTATGTATGTATTCGAAACACCAATAGCAAAATGTTAAATAAACAATGGAAATGTGCAAGAACCCTGTAAAATGTGTTTCACGGCGTTCTTTTATTTTTGTGTATATTTTTGAGGTGAAAAAAATTTCATTCATTATTTGCTCTATAGCGAACATCTGCGTAGCATTAAATTGGAACCGTTTAAACAAAAATTTTTTTTTTAAGCCAGAGTTTTACCATTAATTATTTTCTTCCCACACAAGTCCGTACGAATAAAATCATGCATGTGGGTTTTTGTGGGTATGGGGACATGCATGAACATGATTTTTTGCTTAAGCAATATATATATATATATATATATATATGATAGCATCAAATTTTATAGTGAAAAAGTTTAAACATTGAACAAAATGTTAAAGGGGGAAAAAATGGCGGCTCCAAATTCTTTCAAAATATACACAGAAGAGTTCAAAGTGATGCTTTTATTATCGCTGTTTTGTCACCACTTGCATATATTTGTTTGAAATTTTTATAAATAACTACTTTAAATTTAAATTGTATTTATTAGAAATTTAAATCAAGAAAACAACTTTCACTTTTGCATATTTCGTTATGAGCGCCAATTTAAGCGCATGTGATGCCTACTCACGAACAACTACGAGCTCGGATTCGATTGTTTTTATTTCAATATAAAAACATAATTTGCAGGGTTGTAAAACAGTTTTTTTTTTTAATTTAAATAATTTCTGTTACAGTATATGAGTGGATTTGGTTCTCACTTTTCATCGGAGGATCCCAGGTGTCCCAACTCTTTGCCGGCAGGACAAAATACGCCTCAAAAGTGTGCTTATGGTCTGTACGCCGAACAATTATCAGGCACTGCCTTCACAGCACCACGCACAGAAAATGCACGTACTTGGTTTTATCGCATTAATCCTAGTGCCAAACATTTGCCATTTCAGGCATATGAAGCGGCTGGCAAATATTTAAGCCACAACTGGGATGAACAGAAACCAAACCCCAATCAGGTGAGTGAAATTAACAAAATGGAAATGTTCTGTAATCGGTGTTGTATAGAATTTTCCAACGACAAGCACCGACATTAAAGCCAACAACAACAATGGCATCTAATTTATATAAAATTAAGTAATTAATAATAAGTAATTAGCTAAAGATTTTGTTTGGCAGCAGCATTTCATGTTAATTTAATATGATTTCATCTTAAAATCAACTATAGAGTGTCTATAAGCCGCTAACAATATGGCCGTATGGACTTGTGTTTACAAAATTTTCATTCGATAATTAAATATTCTAAAACTTTCATTAGACAGCCAGCCATTCAAGAAACTAAAACCCTGGCAAAACTTAAAATTATATGTATTGTTTATATGGTTAGCTGAAGCGCAAAGCCACCCAACTGACAAAGAAAAACTAAGAAATCGATTTTCTTATTGATGATGAAACATATCAACTATAACGATATCTTCACCATATAATAAAGTTTCGATATTTTATAAGGGAAAATCAAAAGTACGTCACTGCAAGTGCAAGTGGCCAGACATGATATTACAGCGGGACCTCGATTATGGAAGATTTGTAATTGTTTTCTCTTCTCCATCTATTTTGTTTGCTTTGGCATCGCTTAACCGTTATTACCGCCATTATGCGGGATGCTATAAATATTTTTTTTCCGATTAATTTTGAATGTAAATAAAAGAAAAAAGCGAATTCGCCCGTTTAAATAGCACGAGTGAGAAGTATGTTTCACTTGATTTACACATTTGATGAAAATATGCATTTAAAAAGAAGAAATCCTTATCCCCCCAAATTATTGTATAGTATTTTTTTCCTATATTATTTAAACATTTATATTATCAAAAATATTGCTCAAATTGTTACTCAATTGAGCGCCGAAATTGATTATCCAGAAAGCCTTCCACTAGCGAATCGAGATCTCAGTGTATAAAGGATTATAAAATGCTAAGAAATGTTAGTTGCGTGGTCTTGCATTTCAGCTGGCGCTATATAAATATTTAAGGCAAAGTGTAAGTGTAAGTACATAATTGAGGTTTGTTTGCAGTCTCTGGTTGGCAAAGCCAGAGCCAGCAGCAGGAGCTTAAAAACACAAAAATGCCTTTAAAAACCATTTCCTTAAGAGTCCAATAAAATGCCAAGTTTTTTTTTTCTTTTTACGATTATTATTTTTTATTTATGTATGTCAGACTCCATAAATGTGTATGTAGTTTAGTATTTAATTAATTCTGTTGCAATAGAAAGTATTTCCATATTCTTCTGTGGTTGCATATTTGCAGATGCGTTGGAAGCCATTCGATATTCCTGCTTCGCATGAGAAAGTGAATTTTGTTCAAGGTCTGCACACAATCTGCGGCGCTGGAGATGCTCGTTGCCGTCACGGCATAGCGGTGCATGTCTTTATGTGCAACACATCAATGGTGGACAGTGCCTTCTATAATAGTGATGGCGACTTCTTAGTTGGTAGGTGGCTCTTGTCTTATTCATGTTTGTGGCTGCTCTTTGACAAAAAAAAAAAAATGAATGACTGTTTGTTTGTTTGTGTGTTTGTGCAAAAATAATCCTCTTAACAGCTGGCATAATATTTATTTGTTTGGCAAAAAGGATTAACTGCCAGAGAAAAAAAAAACAACAAACAATATTTTATTTGCTTAATAAATTTAATTTGAAGTCTTAAAACTCATGGGCTGGTCCAGCCGGAATGCTATTACGTTGCACGCAATTGTTTGATGTTTTTCTGATTTAATCAAATTTTCTAGAAAATATTTCAGCTTAAAAATTCTCAATATCTTATTGTAGGTTTTTCCAGCACGAATGATTCAAAAGTATATTGTTTTATATCTGGGCATCTGGTGATTTATCACATTCGAAGTCGACCACTTTGTCATTGTGTTGTGTATAACGTGGATCACGTTAATCGTTATCAAAATATGTACATACATATGTACATCTATTCGAAATTATATTCGCTGGGTAGTCTATTATCGAAAGCCTACCAACGTTTTGTATCTTTTTGAAACTCAATTTATTTTGTATTTCGTTTGTTAGATTTTTCACAACGTTTTAACAAAATACTCGTATCTAATTTGTACCAAACCAGTTAAAATAAAATCAATCCCGGCTTCAAGTTGACAGCTGTCACTAGACAAAAAAAGTGCACATATGTAATACATACATACATACATACATACATACATACATACATACATAGATGTATACATACATACATATTCACATCTTCTTATACTGGCGATATGCGACTCATCCTTTCATTCTCATTTTAATTAAAAGTATTCTTGTTCTTTTTTCAATTTATTACGAATTTAACTATTTTGTTTTCCTTTATTATTGTATTTTGTAACTTGCAAAGTAAATTTACAACCAGAAAATAGGCGGGTAACGACGTCCATATATACCCATGATGGTTTTACCAGTATTTTTTTCACTTTGTTTCTGTATCTTGTACGACTCTCGAAGGCCAACAAACAGAAACAGGCCTGACCGCACTTACAATAAAAATTAATTACGATAACGCGACAGCTATTCTTCTGCCCAGAGCTGAGCTCCTTTACGACTACGACTTTATCGTGTCAGTTTTCTTATTGTCATCTGCTTACAGTAATGTAAAAAATAGTAGTAGCTAATATGCACATACATACATACATACATACATACATATATTTAAATTAAGAATCATAAAATTTCAGCCATCGAAAATGTTCTCTATAGTATTTCGCATGTGGCGATTCTGCCCCCCGTGAATTTCATAATTTCATTATCATGGGTTTAATGGTTGCCATTAAGAATAATGTAATTTGTTTTGCGCCTTATAATTGGCCAAAACTGAAGGTCAAAGCAATTTTATGATTTCACAGGAAATCAAGTCGAAATTATTGTACATATAATAATGTACTATATAATTTCTGTATATACATACATACATACATACATACATACATACATACATACATACATACATTTTGACAAAAGCCAAATTAAGATTAATTTGATAAACTAATAAAAATATGTATACATGTATGTATGTGTGTATTTTATGTTTTCAGTGCCTCAGCAAGGAGTTTTAGATATTACCACGGAATTTGGAAAACTGCAAGTTGCGCCAAATGAAATCTGTGTCATACCACAGGGCATACGTTATGCCGTTGGTGTCAGGGGGCCCACCAGGTATGACCAGCCTTCATACATTTTAATCGTTCAGAAGTCTATACAAATGTATGAATTTGTTTTATGTTTTCAGAGGCTATATTTTAGAAGTGTATGACAATCATTTTCAATTACCGGACTTGGGACCGATTGGTGCCAATGGCTTGGCCAATCCTCGAGATTTTTTAACTCCAGTAGCCTGGTTTGAGGACAGAGCTGTTGCAGGTATTTTCCCTTGTCTTTCTTATGCAGTTTTATATTAAAATATTGTGGGCCTTCAAAGACTTTCAGATAATCTCGAAATTCCAGGGCCATTGTTTCGTCGCTAAGCAGCAGCATTCATGTTTCGATGTGGTCGCTTGGCATGGCAACTATGTGCCATATAAATATGATTTGGCGAAATTCAATGTCATCAACTCGGTTAGTTTTGATCACTGCGATCCTAGTATTTTTACTGTTTTGACCTGTCCCAGCCAGAAGCCCGGCACTGCTATAGCCGATTTTGTAATATTTCCGCCCCGATGGTCTGTGCAAGAAAACACTTTCCGTCCTCCTTATTATCATCGTAAGTTTATTTATTTTTATTGTACATATATTTTTAATTGTTCATCGGCAATTTCAACTTCTACAAACTGTTTCTATTTTAAAGGCAACTGCATGAGCGAATTTATGGGCCTTATCTTGGGTCGCTACGAAGCCAAGGCGCAGGGCTTTTTGCCAGGTGGTGCCACTCTACACTCAATGATGACTCCCCATGGACCCGATAATAACTGTTACGAAAATGCCTCCAATGCCCAACTACGGCCCGAGCGTGTGGCTGAGGGCACACAATCTTTTATGTTTGAATCGTCCTTGAGCATGGCCGTAACGAAGTGGGGTGAGGAAACCTGCCAGAAACTGGATGCCAAATATTACGAATGCTGGCAGGCGTTAAAAAATAATTTTAAAATGTAGGTTTTAAATAAAATAAATAATAATAATAATATGTTATAAATATCTACAGGAAACCGTAAAGAGAATAAGAGACTTGATTTCAAATTAGAAACTTTACTTCTCAAAACATATCGATAACATCAATAAATCAGTTGTGGCTTTGAGTTTGCCTTGTTGTGCATATTTCACGTTAATCCAACATGATGTAGTATTGAAATAGCCCATTTTTTCGTCAATAACATTCAAAGATTTTTGACGTTTTCTTAAACTCTGTTAAATTATTCTCTTCCGAGAGAAACTCTGTACAGCTGAAATGGCACTCCTAATAAAATAAGATTAAAAAATAGCGGAGTTGTTCATGGCATTTAAGTAAATTCAACTGTTCCATCGAACACCATGTAAAGAAATCGTACCAAAAATAGGCCACATGTAAGTATATATTCATAAGGTTAGATTTGATTAGAGGAATTGAAAAATATTTGAAAAAAAAGGACGAAAAGTCTCAGTTCATTGACCTTTTGAAGAAATGCGTTGCAAACAGCGACAGCAAAACGAATGAATGAATATTCATACTTGAACTATGAACTCATTAAGTCTGCCAGTATTTTTGTATTGAAAAGAAAATGAATAGAAGTTCCTTGGAATTGTTTTGTTTTTCCGGTTTGAATTCTTCGTAAATTGAGGTTATTATTATTTTTGAAGACTTTCAATGTTTTCGTTTGGCAAATTGTTGTACTGAAAACTGTTTCAAATATTAAGTAAGATTCTCGGTATTGATGAGTCCGGCCGCTGAATAAGAAGCTTAAATTTAAGTAAGTGGAAGAAATAAAATTTAGCAAATAAAAAGAAGTTTCAAGAAGAAAGAGAAATAAGTAGTTCGCCAATGAAAACATACATTTCTGTCCATTTTATGATATTTTAGTTGTTTTTCAATAAAAGTTTTGTTTTCAAAGTAAACAAATTGGCTTCGAATCTTCCTAAAAGAAGCTTTTTAATCTTCTCCACCGACCAGGCAGTTTTCGTTACTATTTAAAGTTGTCATAATAAAATATTTTTTGGTTTAAGGCATTGAAATCCTCTATTATGGCCCAAATTGTTTAAATTTCACTTTATTTTTGCAATCAAGATTTCTTATCTAGTTTTGTTTTCCCAGTTTTAAGGCTGCCATGGAAGTTAGTTTTTTTTACAGTAGACAGGAAACTGGTCAAGAGATTGGGTTTGTGATAACCGGGTACTGGTTAAGGGTCGTCAAACCTTTTAAGGAAAAAGAACACATGTCGGAGAGGCGAGGATTGGTTTCAGTTCAAATACTTTTCAGGAAAATAAGACTTTTAATTTATAAATATTTAAATATTTACTGAAAACAGCTGATGAAAACATCAATAAAAGTGACAAAACTTTGACTAGTTTAATTGATTGTGCTGAGAACAATTTATTGTGGGAAAAGAGAAGGAAATTTTATAAGAGGCAGAACATGAACGAATGCACAGAGTACAACGAAGGCACTGGCAACCGTACAATGGATTGTTGAACGAAACTCGTTCAGTTAAATGACCGGCTCACGGTGTTCATTTGAAAGATCCGTTCAATTGAAAACCGCTCTACTTTTAAGTGCCACAGAAATTTTGAGACCTGCCGCTGGAACTGGTTAAAATACGCTTTTACGAATAATAATAAGAGAGAGAGGGAGAGGGAACACTTCTACTTGGCCTAGAGAGGAGAAACACTGTCCCGCATCAGGCACAAATTGTTTAACATTAACACCATAAAATCGCATTTATTTATGTACATATGTTTTTTGATGCTTGTTTGTTATTTAACGTACTGATTGACCAATAATTTTATGGCAGTATGACAACCGCGTCATTTCTCCGCGAACCTAAACTCGCTTTGCCTATCACTTATACTTACTATGTAAGCATGATTGTGCATGCCTGCTTCATCATTTACAAACTTTGAACTGGTTATAGCTTTTCGTTTATTCAATTATCAATAAAATCAATCAAAGTTGTTGGCTTTTACTAAACAACAGTTTTGTTTATTAACTGCCTCTGGAGATAAACACAATTTTTTACCATTTATTACTGTTTGTGTGTGTGTGTGTGTGTGTGTTTATTTTGTAAACTTTTTTTGTATACAGATGTAAATATTTGATATAATTTAACTATATATTAAAAATAATACGAAATACAATAATTGGCCACTTTTCTTTTTAGTACGTTAAGCTTTAAGAAATAATTATAGTTATTGTATTTATTTTAAATAAAAACCAAGTTATATAAAAGTTTTTTTTTTTTCTATTAATTTAAATTGAACATTTAATATCACAACCATTCATGTATATAAGTATAATTTTTAGTTAAAATCGCTGGAAAACACAATTACCATCTACATACATACGAGTAGATATACTTATTTTTAAAATTCAACAAGACATTTACACGACTAAAAGGATTCCTGTATTGTGCATACACACATGTACACATGTACACATGTTACAATATATATTTAACAAAAAAGGTTGTACAGAGTACGAGTAATTAACATTTTATACTGGGTTTAATTATTCATTCCGTTCCGCGATTGCAGAGTGTTAATTTTGGTATGGAGGCAACGGAACCGAAACAAACAGTCCTCTACTACACACAACTTTTCTCCAAATCGAGCCTTTGCTGCAAGACAGACAGTCTTATGACAAAGTTTCACATGTGTGAGTTAAGCGTGTAGATATGTTCTGCGCCGTCGGCAATTCTATGGATAAAGATGTCTCTATGGCCTACCAACGGTGTCAATCAATATGAAAACTTTAAGTGCCTTCTTCTCGGTTTCAGCTTTTCTGAGATATCTCTTTTTTCACCATCATTGTACCGCCCACTATAAATTTAATGGCCTAGACTTTCAAATGTTTATCTTCTGAAAAATTGTTTTGTAGTTCTGAAATTTGCCGACACACGGAGACAACAAAACTTTCTGGCTATTATTACAATATTATTGTTAAACAAAAATCAAAAGGATACCAAACAAGTTTGGCAGCTGGACAACAATCCACCGGGATGAATGTTTTATATATGTAAATAGTTTGTAATAGTTTTAATTTTGACATACAAAGTAAACCCTGAGGATGATCAACGACGTTCAACGAAATATTGATGAATAAACAAAATATAAGAAAAATCAGTGCATTTTTTTTTTAATTCTTTAACCTAAAGCCGCACTGAAAGTTATAAAAAAATATTAAGCAACTAAAAAGGTCAACAAAAAAAAAAAAAAGAAAATAAATTTCTATAGGGTATTAATTATTATTAAATTTTAAGATAAGCAAAAATTGATGTGCTGCTGCTTTAGTTGGGACTCAGTTTAAAGCCAAAATTAAATAATGAAAAATGTTTAGAAAATTAAAAATTAAGTTATTTAAGTGACGATAATTTGTAATAAATTACAACAAATTAAGCAACTGACACATATTTTTTTTGTTATGCTGTTTCAATTTAGTTATTGTTCCTTGAACTGGTGCCCTGCCCTGAAGCTCTGAATAATATTCGCCAATAAACGTTTTGCTCTGCTCAATCCATTTGTTTGATCAGTTCTTCAGCAGGAGAACCAATTATTTTGATTCTTTGGTCATCCTGCAGTTTATGTTTTAATTTTACCTGGATTTGGAATAATTTCACCCATTTTTAGTGAAGAAAGTCAAAGAAAGAAATAAGGAAACTCTTGTAGCTTTAGATATGATTTAAAAATCTATTCAAATTGAATGACACCGCGTGTATTCCAAGAAACTGTGTGGCTAACAATGCTCCATTTTGATGCTTCTCTGGCCTCTGGTGTAACCCATGTTACCTCCACTGTAACAACAAGAGTAAGCAACTCTTCAGCGCTATCACTTGGCGATCGTCCTATATCACATATATAGGCGTCTCTCTCTCTCTCTCTCTCTCTCTCTCTCTCTGGTGTGACGATCTCTTTGAGCCAACTTGAAAATTTGAGGTTAATTTTGCTGTCGTATGGCCGCTCAGTAAAAGCATCTTATTTTATCTATGAAATTGATGGTGTAGGGTGCTCATGTGATTATTATCTCGCCAAATTTTGTTTCGACTTTGATGACACTATTTTTATGTAAAAAATCAGCACATGAATTTTGCTTTTTCTCTTCTTCTTAAAATCACTGTAACATGTCAGACGAGTACAAATATAATTAAGTTAAAAAAATAACAAACAAAAAAAAAAAAAACAGCTGTTCAGCCAAATTGTGAAAACTGCTGTTGGTGTAAAATTACCAACGAAATGAATTTCGACTTGAAAACCAGATTCAAATGAGGTTGAAAAAACGTCGCGAACATAATTGATCATTTTAAAGGTGACAATTAATTGAAACTACTGCATAGTTTCGATCTTAAATTTCATAAAATTTGGACTAGATACGGGTATTAGGTTTTCCCTTGAGCTTAAAGCTAACAAATTGCACAGAGAGTTATTTTTTTTATACTATCGAAATTTAAAACAAGAAATTAAAAACAATTGAGGACTGCACATTTTTCGTTAAGGAACATTGAACTTTTCTATAAACGAAATGTTATAACGGGTGCCGACCGGGGCCCTCTCTGTATTTTCGTTGTATGCCAAACACTGGAGTTCAAACGACACACGCACAAATTGCTGTTGCTGCACAGAGTGTTGGTGGGGCCGTCTGCCCGTTCCAGATGTGGCATTGTATCGACCGTTACGTTATCATCTGAACGGCGCTGGTAGATGCATTTGGTCTCACAGCTGCAGTAGGCAGTTTTAAGGTAACGATGTTTCTTGTCGTTGCTGGTATTCGAAATGCCAGAGCCGATATGCTGCAGATGCTTGACGTAACTGTGGCTGGCGGTAAAACTTTCCGCATCCACGTTGCTTATAAGATCCGGCGCCTTATCATTTAACACAGTGCGTGAGTTTTGTAGTCGATGTTGTTCGCTGGTTTGACTTGCCAGCCAATAGGTGCGCATGTTGCCTTTGCCCTGCAAACGATATTTATTGATAGTAAAAAGAAAAGCATTAGTTTCTATTGCTTTTAATAATTTCTCACAATTTTCTAATATGCAAATGAAACTTTTATGCGGCCAAAAATATGCAACAATCGTGAACTTTAAAATTATACTCATATAATAAATAGCAAATAGTTTAATACCGGGTCTTTCAGTAGCAACTTCAGAGCTTTGCCAGTTGTAAGCCGTCATACTGTAGAAGCTACAGCTGTCATCTGTCACATGAAAATCTTAAAATTGTTTCAGCATAATTAAGCAACAGGTCATATATTTAAGCCATTGTAAGGAATTTTCTTAGTGCAGTGAATAGATTAGGGTGCACCGGCCTAGCAAATATGAAAACTAAATGTGCCGAAAACATCGCCACAATCCTTGAGCGTGTGCAGAAGTATCCGAGGCTGTCAATTTGCCACTTGACTTGAGATTGAACAATAATCATAACGTCTAGGAGCTGAAGGCTGGCCGACCATAAACAACCACATGAGTTCCAAAAGTGTTCAATATATCTCCAAAAAGACACTGTTTTTGTGCAAATTTTGCGCTGTCGGTAAATAGTCTGTTAAGGACGATAAAAATAGGCCCATTACTATTAACTGTGCGTACCGTAAGTCACTGGTTATGGACTAAATTCTTTCGAATTGAATTCGAAATTTTCCAAAATTTGAGGGAATCATTTTCTAACCTGTGATCCAGCCACAGGCCGATTTTTCTTGTGGGACTTCTTAAATGACAGGTTATGGACCACAGTAGTTGGGTTAGCCCGTACTACGGGCTAAGTATACTATGCGCTCTATGAAAATTGAAAATTAACACATTTCGAAGGAGGGGCCAATCGAAGTTATATTTGGGCGCATATTATGGCATTTCGAGCATACGCAAGTGTTTAGCCTTTAGAACTTACCTTTATATTGATAAGTCCCCTTTCCGTGCAATCATAGCCTCCCACATCTTCCAAAAGCTTAAACGTATCTTCGGATATGTGAATTTTCATTGCATCGCCCGTACTCTCCATGCGCGAGGCAGTATTCACAGTATCGCCAAATAGGCAATAACGAGGCATCTAGAATTCGTTTTGAAATTGCGTCAACAGAACAAATGAGGGGAAGTTATAACAATTTTTTTGGTAAATTACATATGTAACCGTACGCCAGCGTTGCCAAATGTGTAGATTTATGTGCATTTTGCCGTTTTGAAGGTTTTTGTTCTAAAAATCAATTTTTACGCAAAATTTTGCAGTCTTTGCAGTTTTCGACCAATATATTTGTGAATGAATTCGTTACTTTCAACGGTTAATTATTCTCCGGATAATTGGTTTGGCCGCTTAAATGTTTCCTACAAAGTCAAATGAACAATTTCCACAAAAAACAATGGAAAAAGCCTCGCGTAATTGGTGCGCCTTTCTAATTGACTTTCAAAACTAAACAAATTTTAAACAAATCACATACAAAAGTAACGCGTTCTCCAAAATAGAACATAATCTTCATGCCCAAATAAAAGTATATGTCAACTTTCAAAATCATGTATTCTCATATATTTTGTAATATTTGGTCGTTTTATTGATTGCGCTGCTCAATTAAGGGAGTTTTTTTTGTAATTGAGTCAATGGATCAATTAAAAGAGCATCGGTTAAATGAGTTTCCTCTTAATAGTTGCAAAAACCAGACATTTTTAGCAAGTCAATTAACTAAATTTGTGAAGCAGTGGCTTTTGTTACATACTTTTTTTTTTTTGCCACACTGATTAATGTTTTTCTACATTGAGTTTTAATTTAATGGTTTGAAATATATATAAATCATAAAATACTTTCCTTTTAGGCCATCGTGCATAAAATAAAATTTAGCTTCAATTACTTTTTTTTTATGTGCAGTTTTTTCCACTTGAAAAACAGATTTTTTATTCCAAATTTGCAGATTTTGTTAAACAAATTATGGCAACGCTGGTGTACCTTTAAATGAAAATATCTCTCAATTTCTTTCAATGCTGTTACACAATTTCCGTCAGTGAAATAGAGACAGGGAAACTGAGTCAGGGATGGCATTGAAAGTGTTAAAATCGTACCAAACAGCTGGAAAGACGACTGTACTTTTCTCACTACGATGAATTTTTTTCTTTAAATTTATATTATTTTCATTACATAGATGGAAGGAAAATTAAGGTATTCACTGGCTTTTACATCGTTTTCGAGAAGCCAATTAAAATTTTGATACTGACTTACTTGATATACATATTTATATCACAACAAGGGAAGTTTTGTGAACTCAGTAGATCTTTTGGACCAAGTCTGTTTCTCTCTTTGGTTTTAATTATAAATTTGATGCCAAAAAATTGTTTCTACACTTGCTTTTGCAATTTTTAAACTCATTTGCCTCATTTTTAATTATTTAATTACTTCCTTGATTGTACTAATTGTGCCATAGGGGTACCATTGTAATTTTTCAATTTGAATAGTACCCGAACAGTACAATTGTACCCAATTTAGCCATCCCTGTTCTCTTTCTGCTGTGTGGTTAGCCAAACTGCTCATGTGTGTAAGAGCTTTTGCCATTTCAGGAAAAGTGCACTGAGACATTGTCCCTGTCCAATAAAATATGAATGAATTCAAATCCCAAATCCGGTTGGACAAACCTCGTACTGAACTATTCAGATACTTAAAGTTAGAGTTTGTTCCAAAAATTCGCTTGCAGTCCATTAATAGAAATTAACAATCTGTTCTCGCAACTAAGAACAAAAATGTTTTGTAACTCTTTTTGTTATTTTGTGCCAGCATTTTAGCCAAGTCAGTAAGATTGTTTAAATCTGATGCTTTAATGTGGTTTAGAGCACATTTTATACTCGTGTGTTCCAATAGAAAGACTTTTGTAAAAAAAACAACGCATTTCTTACCTTCAAGCCCACAACACCAGCTGCACATGGCCCGGAATGAACACCAATGCGTAATTGCATAGTTTCCGTAGGTTTATGACGGATTGTTAAATTAGTCACACTTTGCAATAAGTGCAGTGCTAACGAGGCAATTTCTCCAACATGACGTGTCCCATTTCGCAACGGCAGGCCAGAAACAACCATGTACGCATCACCAATTGTTTCAACCTAAAGGACAGCAAGAAAGGTAGAAAGAAAGTAAATGGGTTTAGCCATCAAATGTATGGGAACTTGTGAGTAATTTTTGTAATAATGATTTTTTGGCAAACTAATAACTTCGTAGGCATTAAGTGATATTGAATGAGTTACAAGCCTGGCCAATAGTAGTACAATGGCTGGAGAATGCAGGCATAATTAAGAAGTTACATTAATCACCTTTTGAACAGTTAAAGGTTTATTAAGCTAGAGCCGAACCAAACAATAGATTCTGCGGCAGCTACAGCAGTTCTAAAGTTTTAAAAAGCAAATGAAAGAAACTCATCCAATTGTTGATTTTATATTAAGAGGCTTTCGAATATGCACTAAAAGGCTAGACAGTGAGAGAGCGATGTCATAAACATGTAATGCACTGTATAGAACATTAAGTGTGGGTTGGTGTTCTGTGCAGGTGCTTAGAAGTGGAATTTGAAATATTTAAATGGACGAAACAAACACCAATCGAGTAGTTTGGAGTTGGGAAACGACGTTGCTGATGGTTGGTGTGAGGTGTGAATTAACTTAAGTTCACAAAGACGTAATGCAACACATTTATGCAACATGCTGCACACTTTGCAATATCAAAATACTTTGATGTTTTTGAAAACTCGAATGCAACACGAAATGAAATCACAAACCTGGCCGCAACAAGAGACATGCACAAACATGTTGCATGTTGTGTACCCCAAATAGGAATTTATGTAAAATACGATGTAATACGGGTTTTTGGAATGCCCCATTGTGAAGGTCACTTGTTACTGAGCGCGTGGTGCACAAGTTCGATTCGTTACATCTCTAGTGAGTCGCAACGGCTCAGAATTTTCCACCAGGTTCTCCAAAACTACCCAGGTTCAACAGTTTTGTAATGCATTTTTATATTTTGTTAAGCATAATCATAATCATTTCTATTAATGGCTTAATTTCATGTGCCATTTGTTAAGCAGTGACAACTTGATTCGTAACAAATGTTAAGCCGGTCGGACGATTCAAACTGAAACGTCTTATTGGGCCACCTGCAGTTACCTTGTAAACATCGTAATTGTTGATAATTGAATCACAGCAGGTGTACAAATCGTTTAACATTTCAATCACTTCAAACGGAGTGCTGGTGCTGCACAACTCGGTGAAGCCAACGATGTCGCTGAACAAAATTGTTACGGAATCGAAGCACTCGGCTTCAACTGGTTCACCGCGTTTTAAGGACTCTGCCACCGACCTGAAAGAATCACAACAATAAAACAGAAAAAATATTGGGGAAAAAGTTAAAGAATGCCAGCACTTCTTGTGCTTCCATCTTTTGAGGAAGTTTTGAAATATGTGTTATTGATTATTTTACAAAAAACAAACTACCTTGGCAACATTTGATTGAGCAACATATCAGTTTTCTTCTTTTCCTTATAAAGTTGAGTGGTGCGTTCCTGAACAAGTCCTTCCAAATTGTAGGCATATTTTTCCATTATGGAGAGCATATTATCAAATATGTTGGACTTTCTGTAGAAAAAAGGGTTGCCAAAATGTTATCATTCATTATTTTGTTGGCAACAAAGAAATCGTAAAAACCGTGAAAAATTAATTGGCCTGTCAATAGAGAAATTAATTTTCGAAAATTCTGAAAAACTTAAAACGAAACCCCCAAAAAACGGAAACACCAAGAGTTGACGATAAAACCTCGAAACTACAATATTTTTTTCTGAAGCTTTTTCTGGATTCTTCTTTCTGGATTTCTTGCCCAATTTCAATATCGATATGTTTTAAATTTTCTGAAATAAGCTTTTGAAATTTATTTTAACTTAAAATGGGTTTTCATCTCTTAATATATAGAATGAGAACAATTGATAAAGAAATTGTTGGTATTTGAGTTTAAAGGTACGTGAAAGGGACTTTTTTAAAATGAACTTTTTTAAGAGACATTTTAAAAACGTTCGCTTTTTGAAAGGGAAGTTTTTCTTAAAGGAACTTTTTTAAAAGACATTTTAAAAAACGTTCGCTTTTTGAAAAGGAAGTTTTTCTTAAAGGAACTTTTTTAAAAGGCATTTTAAAAAACGTTCGCTTTTTGAAAAGGAAGTTTTTCTTAAGGAAACTTTTTTAAAAGATATTTTAAAAAACGTTCGCTTTTTGAAAAGGAAGTTTTTCTTAAGGAAACTTTTTTAAAAGATATTTTAAAAAACGTTCGCTTTTTGAAAGGGAAGCTTTTCTTAAAGGAACTTTTTTAAAAGATATTTTAAAAAACGTTCGCTTTTTGAAAGAGAGGGTTTTCTTAAAGGAACATTTTTAAAAGGAACTTTTTTAAAATACATTGCAAAACGTGTACACTTTTTGAAAAGGAAGTTTTTCTTAAAGATACTTTTTCAAAGGGAACTGTTTTAAAAGAAATTAAAAAAAAGATGATTTTAGAAGTGCACTTTTCTTAAAAGTTCTTATTTTTACTTTCAAGACGGTATTTTCTTGAAAGGTGGTATTTTTTAAAACGTTACTTTTAACAAAGATTTTAAAAGATAATTTTTCAAATGGACAAAAACTCAATTGTTTAGTGAAACGAAACGAAACGAGGATTTTTAATATTTTTTCACTCTATTGTTCTTAATGAGACTCGAAAAGCTTTTCCTTACTTGTTCGTAACAAATATTATAGCAAGTGCTGCCTGGTACATGTTTGAACATAAAAGTCATCGAGACTTAAAAGGACAAAATTAATAGATTCAAATGTCCCGGCCATTGGCTTATTAGATGACAGTGAGGAAATAGTGAGGTTAAAAAGTGTTCAGGTTGTCAGGACTTGCCTTTTAGAAAATATTGATTTGATAAATATGTAAGTCAAAATATTGCTGCTAAGTATTAAATTATATATGTACATTCATATACATATATATTTTTGTATTTGTATGTTTTGGTCCCCCGGGGGGGGGGGGGGGGGGGACTCAAACAAATTTAATGTTTAAGTTTATTATGGAATTTTCTTAATATTGTTAAGATTTTTAAATAGATTGCAAATATAAATAATTGAGAAAAAAGCTCATACTTACAGTCCCGCTTGTAATTCCTTAAGTTTCATACGAACTAAACGTATGTCTGGACGCAATTCAGGATCCTCCTCCCAGCACGACCGCAAACATTGACGCACATAATCGGGTATGTCAAGCTGTGAAATTGATGGACGGAAAACGCCGTGATGCAGTAATTGCGGTTGTTTGACGTATTTGATTATTTCTATAGGAAAAAAACATTTAAATGACAAAATAATATTAAAACGGAACAATAAATAATATTAAATTAAAAGTGAAATTTTCGGCAAATAATTTTCATTAAATTTAAGTGTTACTGTACAAAAAATTAATTTTTAATGTATTTAAAAAATACAAAACTTGGCTCAACGAAATTTGAAAATTTAACTTATTTTTTTGAACAGACCTCGTACACATAAGAAGTTAGCTGGGGCACCTGCTACGAAACATACATGTATACGATATTTCTCACAATTGCAAAAGTGAACTAAAAATGTGACTTTACACCCTGGCCTGAGTAGAAATTGAACGCATCGTGTACGTTTGTGTATGGAAAACAGCAACAACTCTGATGAAATATTTTCAAATGCATGTACATACGCACATACATACATACCACTATATGTATATACAAGCGGCTGACGGCAGCCAGCATACTCGTACACAGATACACAAGTGTGATATTGATATTTTATTTCAAGGGCAACCAACATTCATCATCTTTGTTTGAATTGTGGAGAGGCAAACATTCGTTAATAACTTTTCAACTTGTGGTGTTGACTATTATTTTCTCTGGCAAATTTTGTGGGCGAAAAGTTTCGTAAAATCATAAAATTGTTGCATACAGATTGTTGTTTTCTTAAATTAAAGTAAAGAAATAAAGTTGATATTAAACACGAGTGTTACGATTTTAAGAAATCAGCAATAGAAATTTTTGTTGTCCAAAATCTTTTGCTTAATATTCATATTCATACATTCACATATTCCTTTCATATCTCAAAGGTAGATGAAATTTTGTGTGAGAGAATCTGATAATAATAAACAAAATTTGTTGGAAAATATTTCAAATGTTCCAGGCCATGACGGTCTCAGCTGATGATAAAAAAGCACTACTTTGGGTGAACTTGGCACCGCCAGACCATAGACCCCATACGGCTTGCAAGGTACATGCATTTGACAACTTCTTCTAATACATACATATAAATATGAAATGCAGCACATTCAATCCCTTCAGCCTGCAATTCGCTGCATGGCAGGAGGAAGTTTAAGCATCTGAGTTGTTAAGCCGCATACCCAATCAATGTTAGGTTTCACCCAGACGCGCCTGCTGCTGACTTCTACCATCCAGTTCCTTAAGAAAACCGGCATTTGTTGCAAGATAAGAGCAGCTTGGGCACAATAGGATCCTTGAAAATGCACACGAACTTTACATCTCTATCCGCTGGTATTATGAAAGTCTCTTCTTGTGATTTTTAATTTAAATCGCAATTCAAAACTTGCAGTCAAGGTGCTAAAGCCCCCTTAATAAAATTAGCAGCAGCAGGATTGCATTTTAAGGCATCCCCAAGGATTTCACAGAATCTACACGGCCGAAGTCATAAAACAACTTTCTGAGAATGATCAAAATTGATTGTTTTGTATGAGGAACACGGCTAAACAAAAATGTTCCAAAAAAATAAATACATAAATCAAAATTGACACAATATGCGCTGTACTGGGAACTGTACGGAACGTACAGTTTTGTGTGAGATACTCGTATTCTACTCTTAATATTTAAGACTTTAGTAAGGCAATTTTTGTATGGTAGAATGCAGGATTTTGTGCTTCAACTGTAGCCAAAAATCTTATTAACTCATTCATCATTATCTATCCATCATTAATTTCGTGCCAGTTTTCGCTTTGTACGGCCATAACCATCAACCATCTTCCAAACTCTTACATACATAAGTTTTGTATTTATATATATGTATTTATATGTATGTAAATATATATAGCATCACTGGTGTCCAGTATCTGTGACATGGCGTTTTAGACAAGAAAATATTTGCTTCACACTTACCAGCATGTGTGTAGTTGATTTCACCCCAGGGACCCTTGCGGCCAATTATTTCATACAAGACTATGCCGAACGAGTACACATCGCCCTTTTGACTGCCACGCAACGGACAACTTGGATCCCTCAAAAGCTCTGGGGCTTTCCACAAAGCACGTTTCAGTTCCATTTCTTGTCTTCAAGCGAAAGACAGTCAATAATTGTGTTAAATGAAAGTAATTTTCTTTTTTAATGAAAAACACAAATGTCCAAGGAAAACGAAACGACACAACAACTCAAGGGGCTAAATGCAAAATAACTAAAACAAATTATTTTGCAAAAAATAAAAAAGATTCTAAAAACGGCGGGTAAGTGAGCAAAAACAATTAGAATAAAAGAAAAATGGTTGTGTGTGTGTGTGTGTGTGTGTGTGTGTCACAAAGGAGAACTGGCTTAATGCAACAAAAGTTCTTTAAAGAAATTAAAGCCTTTAAAAAGTTTCAATTAATCATATTATTTTATATTGTATAGGTTTATAAAGAAAATTGTGTGCCAGCCATAATTAAAGCTTACTTTTGTGGTTCCTCCTGGCCCGCTTTGAATTCATGCAAACCAAAATCCGATATCTGACAGACCCATCTGGAATCTATCAGGCAATTGCTGGACCTTAAATTGCCATGTGAAATTATATCGGAGTCATGTAAATATATCATGCCCTTGAGAATATCACTGACCAGTGATGAGATAAACATTTGATCCAAATGCAAATCTTCGTTGGCCAGCACATCCTCTAGGCTGCCTCGCGCACAGTAGGTGTTAAAAATGATGACGGCGCCGTGATCGATAGATACTCCAATAAAATTGATGATATTTTCATGACGCACCTACAATTATTCGGAATGTTGCAAATTTGTGAATTAAAGTTTTTCAAAATAATAAACAACTTTTACTATATACTGAAAAAAAAACTCTTTAAAATAGATTTGTATGCTAATTATTTAATAATAATAATTTCAAAAAATTGTAAAATATGAACAACAGCATTTTATTTCGTCCCATAGTGCACTAATTTTGTTGTATTAAAGTTGATTTTACACTATTAATTTGTATACTATTAATCATCATTTGTTAGATATTGCTTTAACAGAAGAATTAACTTAAAAGTTCTCGCTAATAAAATAATGTGAAACAGCATTAAAACAACATATTTTTCATGTCATTTTTAATGGTCAGACACTCTAAGTTACTCAAGTTGAGGGAGCATTGATAGTTTTAAGTCTGTTCTAGAGCTCAATAAAAAATATTATATAAGTACATACATAAATTAAGAGCAATATTCACCTCTCGCATTTGCTTCAATTCTTTGCGTATTGAACGTGTGATGTCGACCGTCTTTTTGTAAACTTTTTTCATTGCCACAATATTGCCACGATATAAACCTGCAACGAGTATTATATACGTACATATGTAGATATTTTTTTAAAGAAATTAAAATGCAATAAATAAATGCTGCTAAATGCTTCGTTTATCTACATCTTTGATGACATTTTAATTTAATGCAATCGATTCAGTTCTTCTATCTGCGAAAAATAGTTCAGTAGTTTAAAAACGCACATACTCAAAATAGTGTGAGTTGCCGAACATTCTCGTGCAAAGCAACAATTTTTTATTTCCATATCATTTATAAAACATTAAAATTCAGTTGTTGATATCTCTGGATAAAAAAAAAAATATTGAATCAATCTCCCACGCCAGCGCATCATACAGTAACACGTTCACCAAGTCCAGACTGCGCTCTCAACAATTGTTTGCCCATTCTACCAAAACTAAATGACGCAATTGGATTTTTGACGTTTCTAGAAAATCCAGCGAATTTGTTGTTAAATAACAGCGTTGAAGCCACAGCCATAAGATTTACACAAGTATAAACTCTTAAAACGCCGGAATACAAGTTTGCATTTGTGGCGATTATAACCACTCGATTCTGAATTCGCTGACTCCTTCCACTTACCTATACTTGTAAAAGCCTTCTTATTGGTATCGCCTCCAATCAATATACTTTGACGACATATTTGATACTGGCATGCGCGTTCGTTTGTGACACACGAAAATACACGAAAGAGAGCAGAAAAAGAAAGCGAAAAAAGTTTAAGTGAAACGCGTTGCATTAAGTTATAAAAAATTATATTTCGCACTCGAACGAATTTAACTTACAATATTTTTATTTGTTGAATTATTGTAATCAGAACTATTTTCCACATTGATGATGGTGACGTCCTTCATATCAATTTTCCACAAAAGACCGGCCAACGTCTGCTCGTAACGATAATGTCTGCAAGCAAAAAAAAAAAAAAGAAACCAAAAATCAAAGTTGGATAGTGTTTTTTCTGGCGTAGAGGACAAATTTCCGTTGGGTTTGAGTGAAAAGAAATTCGCAAGTCAAAAAATGTTTGGCGATAAGAAAATAAAATGTTTGTTGTTTGGTTTTGTTTTTTGCGGTTTGTTGTCTAGTTAAAAAAAAAAAAATTAACTTTAAATTTCTTTTGTTGGCAAAAAAGAAAAGATAAAAATCGTGAAAAACTAATTGGCATGTCAGTAGAGAAATTCATTTTCGAAAATTCTGAAAAACTTAAAACGAAACCCCCAAAAAACGGAAACACCAAGAGTTGACGATAAAACCTCGAAAACTACAATATTTTTTTCTGAAGCTTCTTTTCTTCTGCTTTCTGGATTTCTTGTTCTGTCTGGTGACATTGGTTTTTCGATCAAGGAATACGAACAGCTGGCACTCGGAAATGACTAATTTCGAAGTACACAAATAAGAGCACATCCATCATATAAAAGGACTATATTTTCCGATTGAAAAGGACTATATTTTCCGAACGATTAATAATAATAAATTTTTTTTGAAAGACAATAAATAAAATAATATTTATTTTTAGAAGTCATTTCAGTATTTGCTTGTGCGGGCAAATAGTAAAATTTTTTATGATGGCGATTTCCAGCACACCAATTTTCTGCGTTTAAATCGTAATCGCAGTGTTTTTTAGGCGATATGGCTGTTAATCTGTCTAGTTGAAGAAAGAAAAGTCTAAATGGAGCGCTATATGGCAAAAATTGCTCGATTTATTATTAAACATTTCTCTGGCAATGGCGTTATTGTTAGTTACAATGTTTAACAACTATCAGCCAATGGAAACGATGATTAACACATGCCTGGCAATACTGTTATCTTACAATGGACTGCTAATGCTTTTGCTGACAAACTTCTAAGAGAAAAATTGTCAGTTCACACAGTTGTAAGACATTTTTAAGCCTATTTTGCTGACTATATTGTAAGATCTTGTAATGGTCCGTAAATAACTTTCCATATATATGTAATTACATATGTATGTAGGTGTGTGTGTATTGTACATGTGTTAAAGAGTGAGTGCCGACTATTGTGATATGATAATTGTTTTCAAGACTTAAGAATTTACATTTTATTTTTCATCATAAAAATGGCTTGAATCAAATTTTCAAATTGGGCCCATATCGTTGTTCGGTCAACGTTAAAAAAAAAATCCAAAGGCAGAAATGCACGTTTGTGTGTGCGTTAATGCACTCAAATACACACATACATATTCATATAAATAATTTACACATGTATAAGCAATCTTGTACAATGAACTGGTACATAATAATTCCTGCCTTACGAGGATACAAACAGCAATTTATGTACACAAGTTTGTGTCATTATAGGACAAATTTATATACATACATATAAAAATGGAGTTTTTCATATTTTCAATTAACGCATTTTTATCCAACGAAAAAAAAAACATATTTTTCTTTTACAGAAATTAAAATTGTATTGCATTCTCTTAAATTATTGTTTTTGTTTTTCTTTCGAACTTTAAATTCTACATCATTCTCATAGTGAAATATTGCAAAAAATTTTTAAATTTTATCTTTGCCGCATAAGAAGATGAAATTTTCGTTGAAACTTTTCCATGAAGTTTGCAGGCTTCTATTGTACATTTTTCATAGTTTTTTGATATTCTCATTATATTGTTCATTTATTGAACAATAAGAGAAGAGGTTGAAAATGTTTGCAAATTTTGTAAATTTTTATAGCATCATATTAAACATTTGCCGCTGTAAGGAAATAATATCGAACGGTTGAATCGAATGGACACTAGAGGCCAGCAGGTGAAGCAAAATTAATCTTAATATTCTTGAAAGTAAATGAAAAGTTAAAAAAACAAAAAAAAATAACTACAATATAATTAAACTTTTATATCAAATACCGCAAATACTTTAATTTAAAAAGTTCACTTTAATTTAATCAAGTGAATTAATATAAAGGATTCAGTTTGTAATTGGCGCAAACAACAATTTAGTTAAAATGAAAAATTAAAGTTTATATATGATTAGGAAAGAGATTTTATATATTAAAAACTTTGAACATGCAGACATTTTTTTAATCATGAGTTTTTTTCTTTCGGTGTAATTCAGTACGACTGTATTTCCACTTTTTCCTTTATCGTTCGTGAAAAACGACATGCATGTGTATTGCTTTGCTGGCACACAGCTCAGTGTTAGCCGCTTTTCTTTGGAACGTTCTTCATACACTTCACAGGGAAGCGAAAGTGCAAGTATTTGTACACATTATTTGTGTTCAATTTCATAATTGGCGCGCACTTAATTAATTTCCATGAAAAGTCCCTCATAGAGAAACACTTAACACTTTGCCAGATTGCAAACTATATAAGACATGTATGTGTGTGTGGGTGTGTGTGTGTGTGTGTGTGTATGAAGTGAGTTCTTTTTGTAAAAGAGCCACGAAAAAATTCCCTGAAGGGATAGAATGAAGAATGGCTTTTGTGTTTGAGGAGAATATTTTGCGAAAAAATTCTTTCCACAGATTTTTTTGTGTTGCAGACAAGTATTATTTTTCTTCTATATATGAAATAATTCATGCCCCCTTACGAACGTTACAACATGTCGCAGTTATTTCATAGTTCGATATTAGTCGCTTTTATGTTGTTCATAGTGTTGGAGAACGTTAACGTACGATATCGTGGTATATGTTTGCCTTAACAGTCCCACCAAGAGTGTGTCCGCTGTCACGCTAAAAACATTTATGCCACTAATGAGAGTGCAAGCATTCGCCCTACCCTGGAGCTTTGTTTTGCATCTACACAAAACTCAACTGGCCCGAGAAACAGAAAGTGAACAATTTTAGTTAACTCGAAACAAACTCTAATTTTCTTAAAAAAAATTGGCCTCCATATTTGAATGAGTGGTTACATCATTAAACATTAGATCCAAGAGTCACTGTTTGGTGAATTTTTCGATCTATATTTATTGCAGAATGACATCAGTCAGTTGCATGACTGGCAACGGCGGCACCACAATAATTCATTTTATTTGGGAAAATTTAAAAATCAAGCGCTTAATGACAGATTCTTTATACTGCCGGTTTTTCGAAAACAATTCAACAATTTTCATTCTCTAATTTATATTTAAAACATAAACAAAATGTGTTCCGTTGTTGTTGTTTTCCAATATATGTACATGTGTACATAAATGGAAGAAGGAATAATTTGTATGTTTTCGAAAGACAGGCCGATAATGAGGCACATGTTTTTAATTACATTTGCGTGCGCTGAACTTCGCCATTTGTTCGCTAAACATATTGAATAACAAAAAAAAAAAAAGAAAACAAGACAATTTTTAGCAGTATTTTTATGACGGAGATTATTTTAAAGTCTAGGGTAGAAGGTCCAGTGGCGTATTATTATTATTAATGTTATTATTATTATTATTACAAATACGTTGTGTGTATCGAACCTGAGCCAGAATAAATTGAGCTGGAAGCCTGAATATTTGCAGTCTCTTTAATCCAATTAAATGCTCATATTTAATAAATCTAAAATCAACTCTATTATATAAAATAATTAAAATTTTGTTAACAAAAACACGAAATTCATATTAAAAAAGTAAACCAAAATTATTAAAAAAATTTTTGAAGGTTGCGACCTAAATAAAAGTGCCCAACCCAACATTAACTAAAACCGAACAAAATCATAATAAAAAATTATCTAAAAATAATAATTTTCAAGTACGTACATATATGTATGTATGTATGTGTAGGTGTATGTGTGCGTGTGTGTGTGTGTTTATGTTGGCAAAACTTAAAATATGCATTTTGGTACATTTGGCTAAACACAAAAATAGTATAACATGTTCACTACTTAATGAGAAAAATGCCAGCGATTATCACAAACAGTGCAAAAAATGAACCAGATGTTACATAGCGCCAATCCAATTTCTTCTTACGACAAAGTTCGCCGTGAAAACCGCACAACGGCTCCGCTAAGGGCGGCCGGCCTTTAAGCCACAGTATGGGACGATCGGCCTTAATGTAACGAAATTCCTGGAAAAAATTCATATAGATGTATAGAAAATATTTATTTTTTTCACATAAAATAAAAACTTTCAAATGATTTAAATTAGAAATATTAGTAAGCAAATATTTTTGAATAAAATAAAAAAAACTTACAGGTATGAGCGTCTGTTTATTGTAAACGAAATATCCGACAGATTGCATCGACATTTTTGACAGAGAATTGGCGCCATTAACGCTACTTAATTCGTGTTGTAAAGTTATGGCCGTGTAGTTGCCCTCAGCATCCCCGTTAGCGTCGATATGCACCTGTTATATGTAAATTGATATTAAATTAAAAACTATATTCCTTTTGAAATGTGATGACAGTCGGTGATCCGGTTATCCGGTTATCCGGTTAACATTTATAATTGCATTATTCGTATTGATTGCAATTTTATGAGGCAGATGATCTATTAATTTTTAATCAAATAACGGGGTTTTTTCTGCTTTTGCAATAAACTATTACGTGGCAATTTTGTGTGTTTTTTCTAAAACAAAAAACAGTTTCGTACAAAAACTGTTTGTTTTTTGTGTTCTTATGACTATTTATTTGTGTTCTTTTTAAATTTAATTACATATTGTATTTGTTAAAATATTAATTATTCAAAAGCATTTCAAATATAAGAATAATGATTTTTTTTATGCATAATATGAATAATTGGTTAATCTGGTCTATCTATCGCCTGCAATCAATTATCCAGATTACGAAGTTTTTATTGTATTTATATGAAAAATAAGAAATTAATTTAAAAAAATTTAATTTGATGCGGATTACAGAAAACGAAACTTGGACAGAACATTTGTTTTGCAGTATTTAAACTTTATGAACCATTTTCTTTATTTTGAAATATTAAATAACGACTTAAAAAGTTGGGTGAAAAACTTAAAATATATTTTATATATTATAATAATATATTATAATTAAAATATATTATACATATTTAAAGTTATGGAAATCACCAGAATTCGAGACACAATTCAAATGGACATAAACAATGAGGGAAAATTATTCAATCTTATATTTTTTTTTATTAGATATTACAGAAAGAAACACAATTGCCAAAAAGAAACACAATCCATAAATTAGTATATTACAGAATCTTAAACTTTTGCGCCCCGAAAAAATTCGTTAACAAGAAAAATCATTGGAGGCAAAAATGGCCGCAAGAAAAGTCAAAATGTGACGTAACATTTAAACTTTAGTTTTCAAAAGCCGACATCTTGAAAAAATTTTCATAATCACAATTTGAGGATATTAAAGAGCCCTAAATTTTTATTGTCTGTAAGGGAAAGTAAGAACGGTTAAACCGCTAATAATCACACTTTAGCTCACAATGTCCGTAGAACTTTGCGTTTAGTTGGAAGGAGTTAACAGCGCACGAATGTAAAATTCTAATAACACTCATCATTCGTTTAAGAAAATCTAGAATAGGTCTAAGCAAAGAGAGGCTGGTTAGTCTAAAATTCAACAACTGAACTGGTTAAAAGAAGGTGCCACAACTGCAATAAAAAACATAAAATTAACACAAAAAATTTCGTGTTATACAGGGGCTGGCTGTATACACATATACGCACAAACATTCACATGTCTATTGTGAAAGAAATGTGTTCACCTATAGAAATAGATCTTTTATTTTAATCAGACATTTTACTAACAAAAGTCTATGCACTTCCTTCGTGTTCACTGAATTAAACAAAAACAATACGGCGCGATAAAAGTTTCATATATTCATAAAAAAATAACCCCCATGGCCTTTTTACGATTTATAATAAAAAAAAAACGCATTAAAAACGAGATAAAATACCGACAACAATATTGTTGTCAACTTACATCAAATCCCTGTATCGAATGATATGATTTGTTGAAAATGCGACTCATAACCAAACGGCCGTCATAAATATCACCGCCGATTTTCAAAACCTCTGTCAAAGCTTGTGCATAAATGGTCACACTGTCATACAAATGTAAGCCATCAATAGGAACCTGTAAGAATAATAATAATAATAAAAAAAAAAAATATGACGCACAAATACGTTTATCGTTAAAAAAAAAGTATGACATAAAAATGTAAATATTTAGATTGTGGCAGGGGAATTTCTGTCAAATTTGTTGTTGCAGGGCTTCAGCTTCTGTTCAACAACAATTATTTATACAGTTTTTGATTTTATTTTGCTTTTATTCACTTAACAAACGAATATGCCAGCAAAAGGAAACATGTTTAAATGTAATTAACAAAAAAAAAAGGGATATAAATTGATGTCGGTGGTAAAACTTTGGTTTCGAAATCATATTTTCGTGGCCATATAACTTTACTAGAGTTATTGTTTTCTTGCGGTAAATCGCCACTTAATAAAAAGTGATGGGAATTATCTTATTTCTTATACGATTTAAAATCTTTATATAAAAATATAAGACTATAGAAATTCGTTTTGTAACAAAATTCTTGCAAATACAGAATAAATACATACAAACATACATACATATGTACATATGAAAGAATTTGTATTGCCAGGTTTGTTTGATGGAGAAACAAGTCTAGTTTCAAGAAATTGGTTTTATCATCAAATCATCATTAATTAATTCTGGGACATGCTCAGTACTTTGTCCGATTTCTTAAACTTGTTAAACTCGTGCTTAAAAGAAAGTTATTATTATTCTTTATTGTCAGTTTAATGGGTTTTAAACGACAATAGTTTCCTAAAACAACCAACATGAACACAATACGAGACCACGTTCCTCTTATTCAATTAATGGTATTATCGCATCTTGATATTTATAAAATATTAAACGTCATTAATCCAGAAATGTTTGAATTGAAAATAAAACTGCCGGAATTAAGTTTAAAAAATATAACGGAAATTTCTCTACAAATTTCCTGGAATTTTTCCCGAAAAATATATAGTACACTGGGAATTTCGTAATGGAAAATCCCGAAGAACAACCATCAATTCTTAAAAATCTTACATATTTATCTTAAGGTAAATCTGCCACTAAGAACTTTTTCCAGTCATATATTTTTTGAAAGACTTGGATTTTTAACGTGGCAGAAATTTTAGGAAATTTCTTTAGAAAAAGTTACATATATTTATATTAATTTTAAGATGTACTTTGAGAAAACTCTTTCTACGAGCCTGCTTTTAAAAAACCTTCAAATTCAGGAAAAACTTAATTGAATAATTAAATGATGGCATTTCTAACTGTTTCGAAGACCTTGAATTGTGAGTGACATTAAATAGCATTTTTTTTAATTAATTTCAAATTTTAATAACATTAAATTGAAATAAATTGTTTTTGTGTGTCTTTAGCTGTTTAAATAAACTTGAACATTTATTTAAACAAAAATTAATATTTATTTAAAATAATGCAACGTTTTTTTTTTCTTCAAATTTGCTGCCGAAACAATATAATAAAACGGTCTAAAATGTTACTTTTTTCTCGTCTTCTTGGTTAAATAAAAGTGTTAGAGCCAGCGTTTGGATTTAAATTGTTCATGCAGTTGACAAAAGGGTGTCAAAAGCGATAATAAGTTGTAAAGAAAAAAAGAGATTTTTATTGCACAACCAGATCGCCACGTGTAGCAGCTGTGTGGTGCTTTTATACTGTAGTTTTTCGAACTTAAGAGACAACAAATGATTGCTGGGATCTGCTGGCGGCGGTAGCAGTTTTCAACCGCTTTCATAGAGTTTTGGATATGCGAAGCTGTGAACTGGTTTGCTGGGGAAAGAAAAAATTTTTGTTTGCCTCAAATAAGCCCCTGAGTCTGTTCAAAATCTATAAAGAATGAATATGAAAAATGATTTCGTCTTGTATGTGACTGTCATGTAAGTACATATATATTTAGAAGGGTTATATGTATTTTACTTACCGATATGTTGTCAAATACCCGCTCATGATACGGTACATAGAATGGGTATTTGCGGGCGTATTCCTTTATTTTGCTACATCTTTCACTAAAAATATGCGTTAAAAAAGAAAGAAAGAAGAAACAAGTTAGTTTTACACAAAAAATTGTTTATATTTTTTTTTTGGCTTTCCATAAAAATACAACTATTTAAAATAATGAGAAAAAAACAAATTGTGGAATCAAAGGTAATGAGTTTTCGGACAGAGCTGCCAAGCAGGCAATTAATACACCCCTATTAACATCACATAAATTCAATATAGTTGATATTAAGAAATTTTTGTATAAATACTTCTGTGATAGCAACAGTTTCTTAACAAAAACATCAAATCGTTACCAAACTTTCAACTCTTATGAAACTTGTGTAAATGACTTGAAATTAAAAAGTCTAGATGTTGTCAAAATAGAAAGACTCCGGTCCGATTTGACACATGGGCATATCCTCAAACTATCTGTCCCAATATTTGCGATTGTATAATAATGCACATTTTTACAACTTGTCCCAAATTCAAGAAACAACGCGACCTCATCACCATCACCTCATCGTCAGGCACAACCCAAATCCCATATCTTTACTTTCAAGTCCCAATATCACCCAAACAATAAACTTTTTACACAAAACGCAACTATATCGTTGGATTTAAGAACGCACCCAACAACAAAATTGTATATATGCAATTTTTTATTTGTTATTTATAGTGAAGAATTTACTTATATGTGCGTACTGAGCCCAAGGCCTAGTAGCCGTGGCAAAAAATTATACATTAGATGCAATAATAATTTTCAATTATTCTCTAATAGTTTAAATAAATAAATAAAAAAGGGGGAAAAAAATTAAACGAAATTCATCCAAGCGTGAGAAAGAGCTCAAAGGCAAAGTAAATAACTGTTAAGGAGGTTATACTGCGATCAAAACCGCAACAAACCATAATATTTTACACCCCCCCCCCCACCGCCAAACACACACACATAAATCTCTTATTCAAATCACACAAATTAGGTTTGCGGTGTGTTCTTACGAACAAAAATTCATAAAAGTTATAGGCATGTGCGGTGTCTTGTGGTTGTAAGTCCTGTTTACGAATACATTTTTTGCATCCTCCTTTAAACTTGCCAAAATTTATTAATAGACAAAAATTCTCTAATTCTTTTCTAATTAATTTTCTCGGTTTGTTTACAACACACAGAGGCACACAACACACAGTACAGCCGCCACTCCACTATTTTCTCGTATAATTTAGCAATTTTTGTAAATATCCTGCTGCGGAAAATAAGATTTTTGGTTTTTCTTTGTATTTAAGATATCAGTCAAAAACACTTCGTTCTAGTGTAAAAGCTTCCTGGTTCGTTAAGAACCATATTATCCATAAAGATTTTGAGAATTGCAACAATCTGGGACCAATTCAATGACAGACATCTTAACCGTGTCAGCCATCACACCAACCTTATGGCCATTAATTTATTAGACAATACTCACAGGTATTTGAACTTCCTTTCAGAATATAGTAATATGTAAATTTAATTTAATTTTATTTTTTGTACCTTTGAAGGTATTTAGTATTTTGAGTTATTCTTGTAATTTCTTTTCCCATTTATTATACAATTTGCAAATGAAAAGATAAACCTAGAGTGGCCGGCCGTATTAATAAAATTTTTTCTACTATTTTCTCTTGTTATAATAATTTAAAATTTAAATAAAAACTTAAAGAAAAATCGCTAAAATCATTATTACAATTATTTTTTTTATTTAACAGAGTATTTGACAATTAAATATAGCAACTTGTCAATATTCTTTTAAATTTTCCAGTTATTTTACAGCCCAATAGAAGATATTAAAAATCAGCCGTAGGGAATATGCGAAATTAATTAAATGGAAATTAAGTAAAATAGACTGTGATTTTTTTCTTCGGGGGAAAAATGTTATTTAAATCTTAAAGCCATTATTTTAAAATTAAAAATACTAAAATATGTGTGAGTTATTGTTTCGCTGGGCGCGAGTACGATTGAAGAAGCGAACAGTTACAATCAAGGACGAACAACTTGCAAAATTTATTAATTGGCTCAACAACTACAATGAATTATGCCAAAGTGTAAACTATTGATACTGAAAAGATGGTACAGTGTCGACCAAATGTTATTGGACGTACATATATTTCGTATTCATTTTCCAATAATTTTGTTTTCTCAATGATTTCAATTTCGGGCTTTAAGTAGCTGAAGAGCCTGTGTGACGACTAGATCCCAGCTAAGCTATTGCGTTAGCAAATCCCTTTATTCCGACTGATTTCATAAAAATTGAAAAACCAAAAATGATTACATTATAGGAAATTTCATGTTTAATGTTTCCTACGTATGGGACTAAGTTCAGCACATGGATAAATACTTAATGTTCGTTTTCATTTTTTACTTTATTCATAAACTTTGTGTTTGCTAGTCCTTTCCCCTCCTTTTGTAAGTTTTCGGCGACTTTAATATTAAATCAAAAGTCAAATATATACATTAAGTCGTTTTTAGATTGTTTTGTTGTTTTTTAGATTTTTTTTTGTTTATATAAAATTGTTTGCTTTTAACCGGAATTCGTTTAATTACTAATGAGAAGGAAAGATGCCAGCAGCACAAGTGAGTGACTTTCTGGCAATTGAGTTTCTTGTTTGTTACACATAATTTCTTTCCAAAACGTGTGATGTTAAATTAGAATTTGACAAGCATTAAATTCTAAAATTTAAATTTATTACTTTTTCTGCTTAAGTAAAAAAAAAAAAAAAAAACAATTTGTTATGAATTAAAATCCAGCCAATTTGACAACGACTACTACTTTTTTATGTTGTGAATAAATTTTTTATATTTTTTTAAATGTTGTTTGTAAATTTTTGTTTATTCCTCATTTCACTTACCGCATATTCGGATTCTGTGGATACGACATGCTGATTTTTATTACCGAACGAAATGAGTTCTTATCCAGTGATTTGCTTTTGTCCTTGCGTATGTACGGATCCAAATAGTCTGTCAAAAGATTAAGCTGATATCAGAAACACACAAATAAAAAAGCACTTAAGTATTTCAAAGCAATATTGGTACGAGTACAATTGCCCTCATTAAAACATTGATGGGAAAAACAAAACAATCAACATTTGCAAAGATCTTTTAGTAATTTTGAAACAAAACGTGTTCTTTTTCAAAAATACCACTTAATTGGGCTTGTGCTTGTGCTCTTTTACAGCACTGGGTGTGTGTTTTAACTACGAGTATTTATTTCGAATTACTTTGATGCATAATTGGTGATCTGGTTTACTTACTTCTTTCCATTACGTTGACACGTCGGTTGGAGTCATAGATTTCATCATCGACCGATATGATAATATAGTCACCAAACTCCAGCAATTTCCGATTTTGCATACAGCGTACAAAGTCCACCATCGCAATGTGCTCACCAATAAAAACATAAACTGTACATTTCATTAACATAAATCCAATCAACGGAAATAATATAATGCATAAAAGTAAGTGAAAGGGCATGAGAGAGTGAGTGAGAGAGAGAGAGAAGAGGCAGATAGAGGAGATATAAAAGAATGGATATGAACATATGTCTGTATCTATATGTGCGCATGAGAAAAATGAAACTGCTGTTTACACACAGAAAACAAACAAAAAATCATATTAAATTTTCATTTTTTTCGACGCCTTGGCCTACATTGTTCACTGACGTTAGTTTTGCATTTGTTTCCAAAATTTAGTTTCCTATTGGTTGCTACATGTATTACACTGGTAAAAAGTTTCTACCCTTAACGTGAATAACATCCTGCCATTGTGCTCAGTGTGATATAGTCCTAAAGTTCAATAAATATGTTTATTAGAATGGCCTGCTGTTCTCTTTGTGTACTTTCAGCCGTGCATAAAATTGTTGGTCCGTAAAGAAATCCTAATATGTGCTATTCACCAAATCAAAGGGTCCTAAAAGGGAAAAGGGTCGTCATCAGGGAAATCGCAAATGAGCATTTGTGATATTATATTCTTAAATTTTAATAAATTGTATAGATTTTCCATTTGAATTAAATCGTTTTTTAAGTTCAGGCAAGACAGATGTTCAACAACTTTGTAGTCCTGTCATAGCCAGTTCTGGTCAGATTTATCAGCGGCGCTGTACATTTTTTCACATTGTTGGTAAAGACAATGTATTTGGCCTAAATAGAGTCATCAACACCTTCATCGCCTTCAACGTACTGTTTTATAAAAATACTTAAGTCTGGTTTCCCTACTTATTGTTGTTATACAGTTACTGGTGTTTGGTAATGGGGCCAAAAGTGACAAGTTATTGTGGTCTACATGTTGACGGACGTGAGTACCTGTGACCCTTGGCAGTTAATTAGCGTTTTGTGTGGCATATAAAACTAAAATAGTTTGAGAACAAATTTCATATTAATAAATTTGTTTTATTTGAAAACAACATTAATAGAATTTACTGTTAGAATTACCAAAAGAAAGTCCAAAATCAACATAAAATTTATGTCAATACAATACGGTTTCCGCATTGATACTACAGGAAAACATATTAAAATAACATGTGATTCCAAGTTGATTTGAAATGAAGCCAACGTTTCATTAAAATTATGTTGAGAAAATTCGAATAGATATATATTTATTCTTAAAAGCTCTATCTTTTAAAGAAAATTAAATTTTTAATACAGATATATATATATATATATATTTAGGTATATCAAACAATAGACAATTGAGTAGTATGTGACTAACGTTGTATTATTGACTGGCGCAAATTACATTTTATATCGGGGACTTTCAGTCAGGGATTGCAGCGAAAAGAAAAGTGTGGGGGAAAACGCATGGATAACAAATTTATATCCTACCAAAAAGTCGTCTTTGTTGGCCACTCCCTTCTATACCTTTTTTAGCCTTCTCAGCAACCAATCGAAGGCATATATTAAATATGTTGTTTAAATTAACAACTAAATGATATTATGTACATACATATATGTATGTATAATGTAATTTTACTATATTATTGTTAAAACAAAAATAGTATAATCAACTTACTGCGTGTCGTTGTATAAGTTTCATCAATAATTTTTTGAATTTTAATTAATGTTCTTTCGGTGGGTATATAATCGGAGATTTCCTTGAAATGTGTTATGGTAAAATTTTCCGACTCTGCCAGTTCCTGGTAAAGGGAAAAAATCATATTTCATGAAAAACTTCAAGACTTCAAGAAAACTAATATAAAAAAATAATTATTAAAATATTTAAGCATTTTTTCTAATTAAAATTAAAATATAGATTCTTAAAACTCCTAGAACAAAAACCCCGAAAAATTCCCATGAATCAAATTTAAAAGACTTTCATCTTAATTTAACATGATTTCATTTTGAAAGAAGAACCATTTTAAATCTTTTAGATAGAAAAATTCTTAAAACCTTCAGAACAATAGATTGGAAAGTCGTAGGAATCAAAATTAAAAAACTTTCATCTTAATTTAACATGATTTTGGAAGAAGAAAAATTTTTTATAACGACATTTTGCTTAGTCGCTTTTATTGTACGAAAAATCAAAACTGTTTTTATTTAAAAAGGGTTGGTCTTCTCTGAGTGCAATAATAAACCAGCAAGAAGAATAAAAATTATATTCGTCATTAATTTGCATTTTTGCATCAGTTTTTCGTTAACCAGATTTCGGTAGAAATTGCAACAACAGAGAGGCAGACAGATGTGATGCCTCTTCTTACTGTTATTGTTGGCCATTTTATGCCAGCATGAAACCATTTTGTTAAAGCCAAAATGGAAAATATTTGACACACTCAATTACTGTGATCTGATACTGCAAACCAATCATTAGAAGTTCGAAAGTTATTCATACATTCATGTTTGGAAAGTTCCTGATTTAAATTTTCTGGCATTAAAATAAATATGTATCTGGAAACAAGAAAAAAAGTAGATTATTTAAAGAATAATTCAAAGATATCGATTATACAGGCGGCACGACTTTTTACTTTCTGCTGCCAGTGCGAAATTATTAGATCCTTTCGAAATATTCTATGAACAAATTCAGCCAGGGCTATCGATACGGTGCCAGTTACTAATATCTTGCACAAATTTGATTGGCAACAAATTATTTTGCAGCAACGAAAATCAATCTTTTGTGAAAGTAACGAAAAAAAATTTATGCAATATTTGCTATTGCAATATCAGTTCTTAGCCTTCTAAAAATCAAATAAAAATGCAATCCCTGCACTCTGGAATCTTGAATTGAGCATGTCTGTGCATGTACAAAAATATTTTAATCTGCCCTCTGGTTGCGGATTCATAAAAATAATGATATCCCATTTGGACATGTAATTAACTTAATTGCATATAGAGTTTAATGATACAACATTTGAAATATTTGTTGTTGTTTCTTACTTGTATGGCTCGAGCAACTTCTGAACCCCATACTGGTATGGAACTCACCACAATGGCAAATTTTTTCCAATGAAATGCATTCAGAAGGCTAATAACGCTTTTTGATACCTGCAAAATAAAATGAAAGAATTATTTGCGCCTCGAGTGCATTTTTCAAAATTATCACAACACATCATAAAACAAAATTTCATAGAAATGTTCAAATTATAAAATAAGTTCTTGATTTTTTCTTTTCTTTTAGCTAAAAAAAAACAAAAATTTAAGTATTTTTTTGACAAAAAAAAAATTTTTTTTTTTGAGCGTCTTTTAGATATAAAAAAAAAATTTATGAAGTTTATTTCATTATCAACTTGCCTTGGAGACTGGAGCCAATGTCCTGGCAAATGTATGAAATGTTGCCTTATTTGAAACAATTGAGTCCGAGCATTTCTGGAAAATATGAATAGAAGAAAATTAGATTTTTCATAATAATATACATTTGCAGGCATTTACATGTTCCAAACATTTAGTTCAGTGCCCATTAATTTTACAGGGTGGCATCATATAATTTTTTTTGGTTTTGACAGCTGACTGAACGCACTGCAGCCAACTTGTAAAGTTAATCTGCTTTGGTTTTATTGTTTTGAAGTGTTAAAGTGTGCCAACATTTTCAACAACGGAAAACTGACAGCATTAATGCGAGCAATAGATGACGGCTCATCCATAATCTTAAAATCAGTTTTTCGACTTTTAAAATAACAGTCGAGGCAATAAATACTACAACAAGGAGTCCTAAAAACACTATTATGTCATTCTGTTCAAATCAACTCTGGTACAAATTTGTTTAATAAATTTACACAAGCGGCGACAGTTCTTTATTATTATTATTATTATTCTTAATTCATTTACAAAATTCTATTCTAAAAACTTTTTTAAAACTTTCTATAGACTTAAAATATTAACAAAATAATATATCTTCAACCTTTATCATATTTTAATCAACTTGTTAACATTTTGCAATAACATCTAATCGTTTTGAAACAAAATCACTTTTGATATCCTTTATCGGATTAAATAAAATCATTTGCTTCATGTTGCAAGTTGATGAGCATGTACAATGTTTGTTGCATCTTGTTTAAGCATAAAGTTTTCCCAAGTCCAAAGTATCTTGAAAGATCCGTGGAAAACTGAAAACATGTTGAAAATAGTCAAAAGAAAACTGAAATTAAATTGAACTCAAGTACGAATATGTATGGCTGGTTGACTAAGAAATGGTTCTTAATGTGCAAAGTTTCAGGAAAAAAAATAAAACTATAACTGCCAAGACTTTAATATATGTATTAATTTTGTATAAATTTGCATTTGTAAAAGTTGAAAGTTGTTGACGGAAAATTATAGCACTGAAATATATGTTTGTGTTTATTAAAAAAATTAAATTTATGAAATGTTTTATTGTGCAAAACAAAAACATTGTGATATAAAAATAAAAGTGAAGTAATTTTTGATGATACTTGATGTGACCAAAATAATGTCGCCCTCAAACACAAATATATACATATTTTTAATTTTTCATTGCTTTATAATAGACATAATTTGGCTTTTCATATATTTGTTTTTTCATTTTTTGAAGTTAATCGGTGACATCTAAAGAGTCTGATGCGTTATTTCAGTTTCGACAACTTTAAAAGAGCAAAATTAACTAAAATTTAACGACCTGAACTATTTCTTTCTCTCAGCAAAGTCCTAATGCCACAAATCACTGAATGGAAAATCTGAAGCCTTCAAAGTGACCGGTCACTTGGCAGATTGTCGTGACCGAAATCAAAATCAGTGTTTTTGGAATAAGAAAAACAAAAAGTGCACAACAGCCAGCCCACAATTTGAAGCAGCATCAATAATTGGTAAATATTGGTTCTGTTTTGCGGTTATGCCTATATTTTTTTTATATAAACGATTTAGTTTTTAAGCAATTATTCACAAATCTATTGGTTATGATATAAAAATATGTATATGGGAATTATATAAATGAATCTAAAGTTTTTATTTTACGCTTTTAAATATATGTAATTGCACAAATCAATGCAAAACATTTGTTTGTTAATTTTCTAAAGAAGATTGTGGATCGGTATAATAATAATAATATAAATAAAAATTTATTACTGTTTTAATTTCGAGAATTTTAGAGTTGAGAGTTAAAGCCAAGCAAGATAAGGCTATTCGATTTAAATAAATTAGATTTTGTAGGCTGTAATTGTCAAAGAAAACAGAAAATTTTCCTCATTATCGTCTGCCTATTCCTGCGCCAGTCAGATCTCAGATATTTAAAGTGTTCTTTGAATTTCAAAGTTTTAAAATCTTTTAAGGGTTTTACTTACAAATGATATCATGGGTATGTTCCATGCGGCAGCCAGCAGGGCTTCTGATATACAACTTTCATCGGGTCCTATAAATGCAGCCACATTTTCACTCTTCATTTGGGTCATGAATCTGCAACAAAAGACGAACAACGCGCAAGCGTCTATTTTAAACATGGAAATTCTGGAAATTCATAAAACTTTATTTGTTTTTTCAGAAAGTAAAAAAATTCTCATTAAGTTTTACAGCATTCGCTCCAGTAGAGTTGTTACAATGTTCAAAAAAAAAAACCAAAGCCTTAACGCATAATTTTCCAATACAAAAAATTAAAAAGTAGCAAAAATGTTTTAAAGTACTTTACACACATACACATACATATACATACGCATGTATGTGTATGTAAATCTGTTAATTGGACAGAGTTTACAAAAACACATTAACATTTTGCTTTCTTTCGTTTTCCAATTCAAGTCAAGACTTCCTTTATATTTTTTTTCCACATTTGAAACAGTTTTTGTGCAGAAATACTGCATGGAGGCTGCAAATCTTTCTCGTTTTAGTAGTCTGCCAAACACCTGCAGAACTGTAGAGTCTTGGTGGCGATTGGCAATAATGCGGATAATGCCTTCTGTGCTGCTTCTTTGGCATGCACCAGTCCTGCTCGCTTGAATTCATATATGTAAATAACTTTTACGCAGCACTCTCGTTTCTTTCGCCACAGGCTTTTCACTGATTGATTGTCAAAAGACCTGCCAATACAGATTATCTTAAAAGGATTTTAAGAACTCTTTAAGATAATTTGATAGGCATTTGTGACTTTGGTTTTTTGTAACAAAAATATACCATCAGCTGAAATGTCAAATTCTAAATTCCGCAATCAACAATTTTTCTATTCTGATATAAAATACCGTGGAATTTTCCATGTTTACCTAGAAAAATTTGTAAGTTTTATTATATAAAAGTAAAAATATCAAGCACATTGTTGATATGCTTTATGGTTGGACAATATATACATATCAGAAAATCCATTAGGTATTTTTGGTCAGTTAAGCGGCTTTGCATTTCATCTTACCATATATAATTTTGTGCTTTTCTTTTTTGCTGGTTAAGAACAAAAAACCTGGCAACGGTGCCTGCGCCATAAATTGATTGTAATCAAGTAATCTTGAACACTTTCCTTTGCTGTTTATATGCCACACACATTCCCACACGCACTCCAACACACACACACACACACACACACACACACACACATACATATATACATAATTTAATTCACTTACATATATTAAATTGTATTGGATATTAGCCTTACCTTATTGGCTGAACGCGATACAGTCCGGTCGCATGGCTGATATCGAATGCCTTAAATGACAAACGTTTGCCAGGCAAAAGCAACGGATTTTTATTTATGTCTTCCACAGCCAACGGCAGCCCACCGAGCGTCACCTGAAATATAGAGAGAGTTAATTTAAAACGCATTATTGAATACGTACATCTGCTTGTCCCATATGAGCATAAAAGAGAGTCATGGAAACGATTACGAATAAAAAAAAAAATTCCTCTACATGAGTTAATAGAAAAAAATTTACAGGCAAAAAGTATTAAAGCCAAATATTTTTAAGTATACAGTGAAGTTACGATATAATGAATATTTTTGTAAGGAAGAACTCAACATAACGAATGTTTTATATAGTCCTTTGAAAAAAACCCCTTATATTGCAAAAATTTATTGCGTAAAAATACATTATAGCCCTAACGAAGAAATTCTGGTCTAGTGTTTATGATATTTCTATTTTTATTACATTATGACAAATATATTATATTATATTATTCCATTTTGCTGAAATGGGTATATCTGAATTTAACTGATGTTGTGCATACCTGCGAAACATCCTTAAAATTGCCTTATGGATTTGCTGCTTTTGTGTTTGTTGGGTTATTGAGCGTTTTGATTTATGTATGTATGTATGTATAATTATTTATTGTATGAAGAAAAACTCCATTTAATAATATATGTATGTTGTTAAACCAAATTGTAAAAAAACAGCAATAATGTGAAAAAGAATTATGCCTCAAGTAAATAAAACTAATAATTTTAAAATTCGACTTAATCTGTTATGCTAAAGTGTCACAGATATGACGACTTTTTTTTGGGATACTCTTCCGATTCTTTGTAGCGAAGTTTCACTGTGTTCTTAGCTAAAATTGCCGAGGCTATAAATAAAACTGCCTATTCAAACAAAACTTCAGCCGGTACTTTGTTTTTTCTGGTAGTCGAAGGCTGCTGTGGCATCAAAGTTAGCAGTTGGATAAATATTATATAATTTTTGTTAATATTTACACTTATTATTACAATTAATTTTATAATTAATTTCATATACAGTCGAACTTCCATAACTCGAACTTCTTTAACTCGAATTTTCTCTAACTCGAACTAATTTGGTTGGCAGTAGCGTTAGAAGAACAAGTCACATACAATTTTCCTTCCGTAACTCGAACTTCCATAAGTCGAAGTTCTCCATAACTCGAACAAAAAACATACACATGAACTCTATAACTCGAAGAATTTTGCTTGTTTAAATGGTTTTTTTCTTTTGTTTTAGTTATGGTTTGTCTGTTTTACTCTCTTTTGTTGCTTGAGCTGGTTTGTATATTTTACATGCTATTTTTGTTAATTTTTTTCGGGAAAAAAGCTGAAGTCGATTCAATTGGCATTTTTCCCACCGAATATGGCAAAATTGCCATGAATCAGAGGATCAAATCTTAAGCGGAACGGAGAGTGATGTCGAGAGTTCAGTAGAAGGAACTATTCAAAAGCCAACAGAAAATGATGTAGAAAGTTCTTTCCGAACATTAAATAATTATTTACAGACAAATGTAACAACTGATGAGCACTACAAAGCTTTAAGCATATTAGAGTTATTTTTTACTGAAAATAAAAAAAAGTAAAATGTCAATTAATCTAATTTTTTAATTACATACATACATATATGAGTGCTTATGCTTGTTCTTTTATATGCTTAAGTATGTAGTTTTCCATTAGAAGCTATTTTTAATAAAAATATATAATACAAATGCCTTTTATTCTATTTTGACAAAAAATTTTGTAACTCGAAGTCTCCGTAAGTCGAAATTTTTTTTGGGATAATGGTGATTCGAGTTATGGAAGTTCGACTGTATATTATATATAATTATATCTGTATGTATTTGTGTTAAGCTGGTTTTATTTATTTGCACGAGTAAACAAACAAATAATCACGACGCGCTTTAATACCCCCCCTCAAATTATGAACTAAAAAAAAAAAACTATAAAGTTGATGCTTAAAATGTCATTTTGAAAGCCAACTGGGAGGTGTTTTTATTTTCTATAAAGCCACTATTTCGACACATCAAAGAAATTATATTGGGTTTGAATAACAAATTCGTTTCTTAATCATTAATTTGCTATAATTGAAGAAAAATAGGGTTGGGAGAAACATTGAAATGATAACATAACAAAACACGTGGAAGTTATGGAACAGGGAGGGGGGTGGGGGTCATCGTGTATTTCTGATAAGTTATCAGCTGTTAATAAACCGCCATTTTTCATTAGATTTGAGTTTTAGTGGCACGTTCAATTTTTCAATACTTGCAACAGATCTCATTGGGAGCGTTGATTTCTCTGAAAACCCAATGAACATCTTAAGACTTGCATAATAGCATAAACTGGACTTAAAAAGGACCCATAATTTTTTTTAGCTCAAACTAGTTGTTGCAGAGTTTCAAAGTATATACATATATTTCAGCAAAAATATTTACTGATTCCACGAACAATATTTAGTTTTTATGTAACATTTTATCTGTGTTGTTTTTTTTGGTGTGGCAACAATCAGACAAAAATTTCACTAATTCAGTGAATTATTTTATTGAAAACATATGAATAAAAGCAAGAAGAGAAACGAAAATATTTGATTAAGAGTAGGCAGAAAAAGAAAGCTCAGTAATGATGATCTGGAGTTTTATCACAGAGTTTTTGCAAGCAAAAGAAACTCATTGAATTCAAGAAAGAGAGACTTAGTTTTTCGAAATATAATTATAGATCACATTAAAATACAATTTAAAAATATAAAACAGAGTATTTGAAAATACAGTTCGTAAAAAACTTTATCAAATTCAGACGATAATAAAATATCAGTAAATCTTTTGAAAAGCGCGAGCAATGAACGGCTCTTGAGACTTCTTAATGTAAAATTTTTTTTTGAATGTCGAGTGCTGCCAGTGTTTGCCATTCTAACTGCCTGTCCGTTTGGTTTTTGTTGGCATTTTCTAGATGAAATATTTGAGGAAAACAACAACAAAACAATGCACGTGCACAATAGCATGTGGTTCACAAACAAATTTAGTATAGACAAGACGTAGCACAAATTGAGCATCTTACGAGGTTAAGAGCCACAAGCACAACTTCAAGTGAAACATGTAAACTACCATAATTTAATTTACTCTTCTAATATTCTTCGAGAATAAAACAAATTACTTAAAAGGTAGGAGTTTGGTTTTCCCTAAATAAGAAACCCAAAGCCAATTTGAGGCTGATTAAATAAATTGCAATTAAATTACAGCAGAGGCTGACATTTAACTGTCGTCATACTCGTATTGATCAAAATATTCGTAATATTCTATGTGTTTTTTAGAAGTATTTTTTCCGCCGAAAATTTAGTATTAAATAATTTGTACAAGTTGTTTTTTGATTTAGTTATGATTTCGTAACGTAACAAATTTATGTTCTTGGTTACGAAACAAACATTACAACCTAATTAAAATTAGCGAAACAACAATTGTTTAATGAACGTAATAAAAGCCATTCTATAATTTTAATCTAAATGCGATACAATAAAAAATATATTTACCGTCTACAATTAAGTTACAAAAGTTACAACAGCCGTTTTGAACATTGTTTAGAAAATTTAATTTAATGTTTGTTTAAATTTAAATTTTCTTTATATAAAATAAATGAAAGTTGAAGTTGAGAGCACAGCTGATTCTATTTTTGTGTTTGAACCTCTATCGTAAGTCAACAAATCTAAACTAGTAAAATTAATGTTTTCGACATTTCAGGAATACTTAACTTGAATGTAGATGTTTTTTCTTCTTCGTCTTTAAGTTACATCAAGGCGAATTTATAGCAGTTAAAAACGCTAGCAAAACCGCCATACTCGGCGAGTTCTCAAGTTTTTTTTTTAGTTAAATATTTGTGAAGTGTGAAAATCAAAAAATTTCACTAATGGCATATTGTCACTCTCAAATAGCCTAAAACATGACATCTTACCAGCTGCGATCTCAATTTCACCTGTTATAAAGTGGCTTTAAATTACATGTTCCTCTTTAAAAGAATTCTAAACCAAAAACATTATTGGCTGTTTATTCAACTCACTCCATTCTTTTGTATCATATTTTAAATTGTTCTTGATTATGATAAAACTCTGATGATGTTGGAATAAAAAACCAACAATAACAAGAATAACGTAAAAATATATCAAAGTTCAAAGCACAAAGAAAACATAAATTTTGTATTGGCAGCTAAAAAAAACGCACGTGCAGCAAACTGTAATATATTCATACAAAAAAAAGGGTATAAATTACTTATAAGACAAAAAGAAAAACAAAAACTGGATGATTTAATGATGAAAGTATTACATCAAAAACATTTAATGTTTGACATAATACTGGACGCCAATTTCATTTTAACATTGTAATTTTATTTGCTATTTCTAGCGTACCATGCAAGATTATAGAGGCCAATAGTTTGAAAACTAACACGACAGCTTCAAGCTTAACTATAATAACTAATTTTGTATTGTTTGCAGAATTCTTCTAAAATATCCCTGGCGAATGGTTGTAAAATATTATAAATATTGTGTTATTTACGTAGTTTTAATTACTAACATCATATGGTCATATGAATTCATAAAAGTTTTAATTTACATTGAAGCAAAAACACTGTTAAACAAAATAAAATATAAATGTTTCATTTTTATTGAAAAAAAAATAATATTTTATAATATGAACCCTTAAAGTGCATAAATAAATCATATTAATATTATAATCTTAGGGCTTTTAGAACTTTATCGATAAGAACGTTATTTTAAGCTGCTTCATAAACATCCATCCATCCATTTTGTTTTTTTACTTAAGGCTCTTTTAACATCATATGACGATATTTAGTTGCAAAAGTTGTTTTCTTAAATCCCATTTGCATGAGTATAATTTTGAAGCGCAGAAGAATAGAGCGCAACAAGTAAAAAAAAAACAAAGAAAAAATTCTCTCACAAACAAGGCGGTGGCGTGTGATGGTTATAATTAACATATTCTTATTAATCATACGCCGTCGTCTTCATGTAGTAAGTGCTCGCTTTAACTCCAACAAAAGATTATTAGAGAATTATTAATAGAGAGAATTGGCTATTTTATCTGCGATTATATGAGTAATAACTATTATAAGATTTGCATGAGAAAAACAAAGAATAGGAGAAATTTTTGTTTTAGCAATTCTTTAATATTAAAAAAAAAGAAAACTACTGTGTTTTGTGTGTTTTCTAGCTGTTTATGTTTCGCCATTTCACAAGAGCTCAATTTAAAGGAGATGAATTATGTAAATACAAGTTTTGCATTTTTTTTATTGAAGCCTGTTAATACTCTAGAAAGTTTCTTATAACCCAACACCATAAAATGATTGGACTTTTAAATAACTTTAATGTTGTGTTTTGGCAAACAAATAATTTTTGCACCCTAAAACTAAATGGAAGTGAAAGTTTTTTTTTTTCTTAAAATCGTTCAAAATAATCGTAAATTGAAAAAATTTGTTTCTGATATATTTGCTTTTGTGTTGAATTAACAGCCTAAAAGCCAAAAATTACTCCAAAATATGTTGTACATTAATTATTATATAATATTTTTATTTTACGCGGATCCTTTATTTGTCCGTGTTTGAAACTAATTATTGCCAATTCTAATTCGTTTTTAAAAATACTCGTATGTAATGATTTTAATAAGTGTTATAAGCATATAACCTCTTTTATTTTGTAATATCAATTACTATTTAAATTAGATGTTATTTATTAATCACAATTATTACTCATTAAGGATTTTTATTCACTGTGGATCTTACATTCATCAACGAATTTTTTGTCTCACTTTATAATATTTTTGTTAAAAAAAAAACCTCAGCTATAGTTTTTATTTATTGAAACAAAAACTTGCTTAATAAAACAACGCATACAATTGCTAGAAAGCAAATTCTTTAAACGACAATAGGATAGTTTAAAAACAAATTTGTTTATGTTTTCCATCAAGAAAAGCTTTATTTAAATATTATCCATCAGAAAATTTTCTGAATCAGTTAAAATTTTGTCTGAACTAACACTTTGTTGTAATTTTGTTGTAATAAAAACAAATTTTTGTTTCACATAGACAATCACATAGACAAGCACAAAAGTATTTGTATTGAATTTTTTTTTTTAATTTTGCAACAAAAACTGGTGCGGAAAATTCTTACTGTGTATATTACGAGTATCATCTAATCTTTGAGAGATCTTTAATCCATAGACTTCAATAAAATAGGCCTGAACAAACTTCATCCATATTTATTTATATTATCTTCGATTCCGAACCTGTGGGACAACGCAGTAGAGGACGCCCACGGAACCGATGGCGCACACAAGTGGAGAGGGACCTCAACCAACTTGGTGTGCAAAATTGGAGAACGCTGGCTAAAGACCGTGCCAGCTGGAAAACTTTGTTGGTTGAGGCCCAGGTTCACCACGGACTGTAGCGCCAAAAGAAGAAGAAGAAGAAGAACAAACTTCATCAAGCAACTTATGCACGAATTTATACCTGCCGGCCTTAATTATGTTTAAGAAAATGAAATATTTAACTCACCCGCATTTGTGCATATTCCGCCAAAAATCCAATTACAATATTATCATTATCTCGTTTGTGGCCACTAAAGCTAAAACTGCGTTCACTACTGCTCTTGATATTTTTGTTGAATTTCATCTTAAGACTTAATGAATTTGGAGAAACCGCCTCGATAAATGCACGTGAATTATTATTTAATATATTAGCAGACACGGCCAGCGTATTGTTGGCATAGTAACGTTGTTGGCCATTTAATTGGCTAATACTTATTATAAAGAAATACAAAAATATAAAATAGACAGCATTAAAACACGGCATTTTGCTGTAAATAACGCACAAGTCAGGTTTCTTTTTCTCAATGCTCGTAGTGGAATGGCGAATTTGGCTTTGGGTACTTTCGTTTCGTTTTTATTTCTTAGGAAATTTGAGCATTTTAATTAATTACAACACATTTTTTTTTTTTGGCTTTTTGTTTCACAGTTTGTTAAAAGCTAAATTACAGCCATCATGAATAACACTCTGCTTTTGTTATTATACGAATTTTATTCTGCACTTTTTGTTTGCACCAGGTTCAAAAGGCCATATGATGCCTGTTTTCTGTTGCTGATGCTACAATTTTCATTTTAAAGACTTCAGTTTCTCTTTCTTTGAAATATGTTTTTTTTTTGAGTTCACTTTTTTTTACAAAGTCATGACAACAATAGTATTAAAAACAGCACCCAACAACACTTTCTTTTAACGCATTGAACAACACTTGTTGACGGATTTCAATAGCTCATTGTATAATGCGATTATCCAACACGGCGATTTTGTTTAAATGTCCGTTTCCTCTTGCTAAGTTGCACGTTCGATGTTTCCACGTTGGTATCTTGCGTCCGACTGTGAGAAATCGAACTGTGTTGCTTGATTTTGTTCTCAAATTCTAGAAGGCAGGATGTTTGTCATTCGTAAAGTTCAATCGTAAGTTGTCGTTTAACTGCTTTCATCGCGCCTTGTTTATTAATGTGTGTTTTAGTTGTATTGGTGTGTGTGCTGGCACGCTTCGAAATTGCAAATCGTCCTGTTTTATGAATGAATTTTTATGTGCGACATTTGCATAAGTTTTTAGAAAAAACTGAGTACGTGTATATTTCTGCATGCACTTACATGAAAATGCCCAGCAAACATTACCTTAGATGTTATGGTAACACAATTGTAACTGTTCTGAAATAGGCGTCATCCCAAAAACAAAATACATATTGATAATTTGTCACGTTTGAAATGAATAGTTGTGGTCCCACATTCTACATAAACTTATAATGGAATTCCAATTTTACCAGCAACCGTTCCTTTACAGACTGTTGGGGCAAGTAACAGAGACTTTGAGAAAAAATATCGTTAATCTTCTTTTGTTTGCTTTGGACAGATTTGAAGGATGGCAAAATAAGCAGCTGTTTGAAAAAAAATAATCAGCTGAAATTACATAATGAAAAATAATGTTTGAAAAAATCTTAAACTGAATAAATAAATATAAAAGTAATATAATCTAATAAGATTTACAAGAAAAAATATGTTTTTAACAGATAATGCCTGTCAAATATTGTACATTTGAAGAAAGTACCACTTCTCCTACCTTCCCTTTTTCGACTTAAAAGGTAGCAACTCACTCATAATCGTATATAATCGTACAAAAGTTAAAACTCAAAAATATGCTTGTGAACAACCATATCGATGATGTCCGTGAGAATAAGACGAACAACAAGTTGCCAGCTGCCATAGTGCTGGCACCTTGTAGACGTAAATACTGTTTGACATGTATGCAAAAGTTTTTCCCCATTTTTTATTTAATTTTCTAAAGAATTGTTTTTATTGTATTAAAGTTACGCTTTTTATTCTGGGCAAAACGTACACATTAACATATCCTGAAGTTGAAGTTTGGGATAGAAATATTATTGTTAGTGTTCCCATAGTTTTGGCCACTAGAGAGGGAGAGAGAAAATTTCCTACTTACTGCCACTTCCTCAAAGTTTGCCCAAAAAGTACTGGAACACAACTATCACATGTTTTTCTCTCTTCAGTTGACAGAACGTTGTCAAGTCGGCTTTCAAGTTCTTGGTGCGAAAAATTCCTCAGTTGGTGTGCAAAATTTTTTCGATACATATAGAAAATTCCAAACTTGATGAGTTTTTTTTTAAAGGCGCGTTTTGAAATTTGTAAGTCGACAACGCCGATGAAAAGCAGCAACAGATTTTTAAATCTCTTGAGACTTTATTATTGTGCGCAATTCAAAATTTCTCTTTCGTTGCACATTTCCGAGCTACCAATATGCAGCTTCTAACACTTCCAAAACAAATCGGTTTTAACTAGTTTTTGGTTTACTTCCCGCTGAGATTCTTCTATACCCAAGACATAAGCCCAATATTAGGTGCTTTCTATTGTAGATATGAGACTGGTCATCATTTGCTCTGGTCACAGCTCCTTATACTGCCACCGAGTTTGCTGGGCAGTGGCAAATCCTCAAAGGTACGTACATATGTGGTCATTTGCATAAATTTATATTTGTATTTGTTTTCAATTTGTGCATTTTTATGTTTCCTTTTATGCTTTCAGACATTTCTAAGGCAAATACGTATTAAGTATTGACACTTATCTAAAGTTTTGAAATTCTCTTGTTGAAAGCTGCACTTTAGCATCGCAGTCTATCTAATCGTAATATTTATTGGGATGCTGATTTAAGTTTCTGTGTGTTTGTTTTTTTTCCGAAATCATTCTATTTTGTAAACATTTAAATTTACATCTAAAAAACTGCTAATAGAACTTAAGTCAGTTGTGCAGTGAAGCTTCCTTTAATATATGTATGTACATATTATATGTGCATTCAACTAGATTTTTCTATAAATAGCCTGTTCTAATGACATTCCATCGGAAAATTTGCCAAATTTCAGTAAATGAAAGAATGAAATTTTTTTAAGGATTCGAAATTTTCTCTATTTTTGTAAACTAGTCAACTTTTCAGACCTTTACCTGCTGTAGACATTTTGACGGTAATTCCCATTTGTATATTATTTCCGTTGGATCTGCTCAAAACCCCTTTCAAATACTCGTATATTTATAATGCTGTATATGAGCTTTTGACATCTCATCTTAAAATATGGAACATGTTTTAATAGCTGTGCACTTTATTAGCATACAATGAGTCCGTATGTGGCCTACTTAACATCAGATTTTCTCACTTAAATAAACATCCATTAGAAATTACCATCAATATTGGCGCAGCACAATGAATGCAATCTGAAAACGTGCAAAGCAAATTCATGCATTTCACACTTTGACAAGGACTTTTATCCTGCTTGCCTAATGTTTGACTCTATATACGAGTATGTACGCGTTGGAAAATGTTGTGGCAAAGACAATTATAATTGTGTATTTTTGCTTAAATTGTGCAACATGATATACGATTTTTATTTCGCGATAAATGAGTTTTCGATTATTATGTTAAGATGACTTATCCTTAAAATATTTGTAGCACTTAATATGTATGTAATTTAATAAGCTAAATTATAATATCATGCAATCTTAAGTTATAGTCGTTATGATTTTGCATTAAAAAAAACATATACATATATCACGTTTCACGCTCATAATGATTTTTTTTGTAACTTACGAACAAGTTAATTTATAATATTAAAAGGACACGTGTCCTGAATGTTGAATCTATGTATAATTATACTAAAAACAGCAAAATTAAAATGTATTCAACATGAAATTAATATATGTATGTATGTATAATTATGATTGATATTTATGCCAATAATTGCAATTACCAACTTAATATACTAAACAAACAATATAAAAGTCATTAAAAAGTCCTTCTCAATTTGTCGAGCTTAACACACTAAATGCTAATAGAATAATATTGTATGACAACATTTGCTTTTTTGCCATAAGCTGAATATTAATAAAAATAATATTTGTAGAGGGTATTTCATGAAGCGCTGGCAATATTTAAATTTAAGTAAAAGAAATATATAATTAAATGTAAATAAATAAATCAAATAAATTAGTGGGAGTTTTGCCCATGTGGCCTTCAGGTTCACTTTGGTTTGGTGTGGCTTAATGGCGTACACCTACTACTCCCGATGGCCAACCCTCAAACTGCTTATATAAATGTCTAATGTTGCATTATGTATGTCGTTCAGTAACACGTTCAACACTCGGGCCAAAAGACTCGTCTCATATCGCACGTCATTGATAGTGATGTCCTCAGCCAACATCATGCTCGTAGACGCCATCAGTTTTATGAATCGATCGCTCTTGGGTCTTAATTTCGGCTTTATTACACCATTGACGCAATAACGATGTCTATCGCTTTTTGATGAATAGTAGAATTCGAGCTTTCGTAGACAAAAACTTAGCGGAATTTGCGTGGTAGTTTGCTTTTGTACTAGTCTAAAACTCAATTGACCTGGGAATCGAAGATAAAAGCCCATAAACAACGAAGTCTGTTCGCTGAATAACAGGTCTGTGCCGTCCAGTTTCCAACGTTACGAGTACAGAAACATGTTACTAGTTGTGATGTACGAAAGTCCGAGCGCTCCTAATCGACCGCCACAAACACTCTTAGAGACAGCATCACAACTGATTAAGTTTTTGTGGGTTTTAGTCTTCATGAGTAAATTTATTTTTGACATTTGACAAGCATTTAACAAAAACAAAATACATACATAAATATGTACAAAGTTGGGGTTTCGTTGTATTGTTTGGCTACGAAAAGAAAGTTGAACGAAAACCCAATTTTTTGTTTATTAAATATTCGTAAAATATGTAAAAAAAACCAAAATATACTCGTTAACTGTTGGTATCCAAGGATGTAGTAATCAGCTGCGTTCTAAATTTCACCTGTCATGAAATCACCTTGTACATACAAATTTGTAGAGTATATGTAAAGGTAATTATTATTCACAAAAGTTTGTTTGCTATATAATTATGGATTTATTTGTTTTTCTTAAGTTCAACGACATTTTCATGATATGAACCAATAAAAGGTCTCGCCATCATCTATTGATAATTAGCCAATACATCACGATTTATAACGCCTGGGTATGTGGTGTATTTGGGTGATTTGCCAGTCAGAGCGATAAACTGTTCAGCTACTTCGACAGCGACACGAACTTGAGCCTCACCGGTACTGGCACCCAAATGAGGTGTAGCCACCACTTTGGCATGATTGATTAGTTTAAGTGTTACTTCGGACTTGGGCGGTTCTTCGGGGTAGACATCGAAAGCAGCACCGCCACACTGACCCGATTCGAGCGCATTGAGCACAGCTTCTTCATTAATGATACCACCGCGGGCAACATTGACAACTTTAACACCCTTTTTGCATTTTGCGAGGGTTTCTGCAGAGATGAGATCTAAAAGTAAAACAAACGAAAGTTAAGAAAATAATAATAATTACAAATTCAATGTACGTATTTACTTCTGGTGGCTGGTATTAAAGGAGTGTGTACTGTTATGTAGTCTGCCAGTGGCCAAATTTCATCCAATTCCATTTTTTCTATGCCCACAGCTTTGGCCTCCTCAGCTGTTCTTATGGGATCATAACCAATTATCTGTTCAAACGAAATATGTATGTGGATATCTGTTATTGAGTAACCAACCAACCAACTGCCAGCAAAAATAAACATCTACTTACACGCATACCCCAGGTTTTCATGCGGATGCCCACCTCAAACCCAATGCGCCCCAAGCCCAAAATTGCCAACGTTTTGCCGTACAGTTCACTGCCGCTGTAAAGTTTTCTATCCCAGCGTCCCTCCTTCATGCTCTGCACGGCTGGTACAACGGGACGTGCCAAAGCACCAATTAGTATGCATGTCAATTCGCAGGCAGAAATTGAATTTCCTCCCGGTGTGCTGCATCGGAAACGATAGTCAAACAGACATTTTAGCACTTTTCAAGAGGATTTTTATTAAGAGAATTGAGGATGTAGTTGGCTGACACTCAAAAATCATATATGTATGTATGTACGTATGTACATGCCTACGAGTACAGACTTCATAGCCCTTGCCAAGTCTGGAGACAAAGTTCAATGAATGGTGATGATTGCGGAGTTTATTTATTAAGGCTAGACGAAAATTTATGCAAAATTTTCCTTTGTTTTCGATAATTATACGTTAAATTTATGTCACAACACTTTTAATAGGACGAATTAAAACGCATGACAGCCTCAATTGGAAGGTATTTTATAATAAGTTGCAGCTTAACTCACCGAAGACCATGAAGATCAAAATTGTTTTTCTACATTTGACAAAATCGGCTTAAAAATCTTGTGTCAAAAAGTAACTGGCAAACAACAAAGTTAATTGCAAAGTCCGCCGCCTAAAACGTTTAGCGCAGAAATGGAGTTATTAAAAGTTTTACTAACACAACTATACAAAAAAAAATTGTATCGTTATTTTCAAAGTGAATTCATACCAGGTGAAATTGAGGGAGAGACAGAGAACCTTTTTGTGTTTTAAGCTTCCTTGGATGTCAACAGTGTAATTGAGATTTCACCTTGTTTTGTTTCGTTACTTGTAAGAGAGTGCCGAGCATGATATGAAATTTTAGTTAAAATATTTAAATAATTGCATTTTGAACGTTTTAAATATACATACATATATTTATCATTCACCAGAATTAAATTTCTGGTGTTAATAATCACTTATTAAACAGATTTTTAAAAATTTACCAATCAATATGAACATTTCCAGACCAGACCAGGCTTAAGTACAAAATTTTTCAAAAGATATAAAACTCAATCGTCTTATTCTAACACACTTTAATATCCTGCAATACAGGCCATACAACAGCGTTCCAGTATTAAATTAAATTTGCATCGAAAGCTTTAACTTTGAACACACAAAAAAAAAAGGAATAAAAAATTGTTGGAAGCAAAAATATTTTGAAAACGCGCACGAGTATTCGGCAAAATTTACTTTAGGTTGCAACGTGAAATAATTTATTTTCATTAATAAACTATGCGGCCATTGTTTTGTCCCACACTGTACATACGTATACTAAACATGTCAGCAGGCGCACTGATGTATTAATGATTTTAATCGTGTTAATGAACTTGATATGATGTCTTGAAAGAGTTGTTTGACGTTATGAACTTGTGGCTTGAATGCGGAATTTTGTATATTCAGTATTTAAAAGTAGCCCAACAATCGAGTTATTAAACATATTTTTACATACATATTTCCAAAACAAAAATAAAAACTATTACAATAATAAATTTGTTTGTAGTCCTAATAATAAGCTGCAAACATTTCATAACTTTAAAACTGTTTGTTTGTGTGTGTGAGACTCAAGTCTTTAGTGGCCAATTTGTTGGATCATTTTTGATAGACTTTCCGAATTTGTAATCTATTATTTTACTTTCACTTACTTTAGTACCAGAACTTTGTTATCTGTGGCAGCGGGTACATCAATATTATCGACACCAGCGCCAGCGCGTCCAACTACTTTCAAGCTGCCAGCCCCAGCTTCAAGCACCTGCCTTGTGATCTTTGTATCAGATCGAACAATGGCGGCATCATAGTTCTGTGGGAGAGAAAAAAACAAGTTTTTAAAGTGATTTTGATTTTCTTAGCAGCATAATTTGAATAGTTTGACTAAACCCTCTTTATACCATAGCAAAAGTCGCCGCAAAGTTCAAGTATGTATTTACATAAATTATTTGGGTGACATTTTACCACAACAGCTTAAGTTGAATTTTGAATTTGGAAAAATTGCATGCAATTTTATTAATTTTACAAAATATTGCATATTTTATTTGACAAAATTCCTTTTCGTACTATTGATGAATATTTTTTGTAATTTTGATTGAAATTTATTTTCATCTTATCTTGACTTAAGCTCTTCTGATATGACTGTTATCATTCAGGATGGACTAGAACATAGAACGTGCCAGCAACTGAGCTTGCAATTTCGCCTACTACAAGTAATTATTCAGCACTTTTGGACTTTTTATATTTAATTACCAAAATTGTATTTAGTTTTTAATACATAATATCTTATGTTATTATTTCGTTTCAACTATAAAATAGTGAAGTATATGGCTGGTTACGTAGTTTTGCATTTCAGCTGAGGATATTCAAAATATGTATGTATATTACTTTTAAAGTCACTACACTCAAGTTAAATAGATGTACATACTTTATGTCTAAGCTAAGATTCTAGTCATATGCGTAACAGGCAATTAAAAATTCTACTCACTTTAACTTCCTTGCAAAGTTCGTCCACCGGCAACTTCAACTTGTAAGACACCTACAATACAAATGCATAATTAATTCAATTAAAATAAAAAATATTTATATTAAATAAAAAAATTAATTTACATTGATGCCATTCTGCTTTAACAGATCTACACAGGCACCATCAATTGCATCGCAAACCAACACGTTTTTAATATCAACCGGCATTTTTGTGGAAACTTTTTTCTATATTTAATGAATAAAAATAAAATATTTCTTGCGGCAATTTCGGGCGAGCTCAACTGTCGCTCACGGTTTTCAGCAAACAACTGATTTCAAGTGCTGGAACAGTGAGTGCGACAACGATGAAGTGCAGTTGAAAGCCGGACAAAAGTCGAACACATTGACCACGATCGTTTAAACCATTTCGGTATGAGAAAGAGAGTGCATAATTGCTGAGGAAAGATTCTTGGAGCAATCCCACTTTGACAAGAGAAGGTGATAAGAAACCCCTCAAATAACCCAACAAACAGAAAATTCAGAAATTCGCTGAACAAATAAAGTTTATATTCTCGCAGCTGAAAAACAATACTCGTTTTAAGGACAAATTACTTGTAAATCAAAATAATTGCGGTTTAATTTGTTTTTTATAAATAAAAAATTAATAAATAGAAATGTCTAAATCTAAACAAGTGAGGAACTATTGGACGATAAGGGTAGTTTTGTACAGACAGCAAGTTTGGTTGAACCTTGATCTAGCAATGATTCGGAGTTAACAATACTTTTATAATAGATTAGAGACAAGATGTATGGTTAATCCTTAATTTATTACCAGATTTCACAGGGCGTTTTTTAATACATAAACAAAATTAGGAACTCCTAATATTTTATTACAGTTTTGTAAACTTTGACTACAAGGGACAAAAAATATGTATATAATTGGATGATACAGACAGTTCAGTAATAGATGAAAGAGTTCAAATCTCATTGACCATCTATTTCTTTTTAATTCGGCCATTTCAATTATATTTATATAAGACTTAAGATAGTTTCATGTATGAGAGAAGGTTATAGAAAATATTTTGGTTATATTTACCTATTATTGGTCCTTCTATCGCTACGAAAACTTGGCTTATTTGCACTGCCAGAAAAATGTCTCTCTGTTTTAAATTCCGTGAAAGTCATTATTTCAGATACATCCAATCATTGTTTTTTCATTTCCAGATACGAACATTTGTTTGTTTCATATTTTATATATATATACATATATATATACATGTTTTATATATTTCACAGACATTCGAGGGACTGCCAAAGTTTCCTTAACGCCGATGGCGTAGTTTTAATTTAGTTTAGTTAGTTTAATTTAGGTAATTATAGAATAAAATTTCTAGTTTCTATCTTTGATTGTAGCCAATATTTCTCAAAACATATGTATATGTACATACATATATATTTCGATTAAATTCTAGCGCAGAGAGAGATATTCTATTCTGTAAGTGGTTTTTAAAATATTAACATCGTTGAGCTGTAAAGAAAATATTTGCTGGGTGGAGCCGGTTCTATTAAATGTATGTGTGCTCAACATAACATATGAATACTCTATTCTTTATCTCTCGTTCGTTGACACAAGCCAGCAATCAAACCCAAACTCGTGTACATGCATATGTATGTATCTATATACACACATCCATACATATGTACATACATTTTGTGTGTGCAGATATGTTAATCCAATTTTTATAAATATGTTGTTATTGTTTACTTATGTATGTATGTACATATATGTGTATTGTATTTTGCATTGCTTGCCAAAGATAAGTTGACAGTGGTATCGTTTACAAAACTTATGTGATAATACCCATCGTAGAGTTTAAAACTGTTTATTCCTTATGTTGCTCTTTCCAATTCTGTTGTTGTGATTGACTCTAAAAAACTTAAAATTGCTTTGGAGAATGGAAAAGCCATCTGTATCGCTAACGATTCAGAAACTTTAACCAGAGTTCCTTACCAAAGAAAAGAAACAATATTTTCTAGCTATCGCTACCAAAAAAAAATAAATAAAACTCAGCTGAGCACATAGACTAACATACATACATACATACATATATTTCATTAGTCGGTAAATCGAAAATTAAGACTTCAAAGGAGTTTGAAAATCGCCCCTTTTTGGCAAAAACTTAGCAGGTCTCTGACGACCAACAATAACTATGTTAATTACGACTGCTTTCTGCAAAATAGCTTGAAGATTGTTTGGCTTCGGGTCAATTCAATTCTGAACGCTATATGCTTTAAATGCCAGCATACGAATATCGAGCCTGTGATTTTTTTTCGTTCATTCGTATAGCTGCAAGAATAACACTCAAAAATTTGTTTTTGTTTTAAATGTATGTACTTATGTAAGTAGGTAAGGGAACGAACGGGTAAATTGACGCTAGAGGCACAGCGGCAAAGATAGCATCAGTAGCACTGTATCTTCTACTAATCAATAATAGTAAACATTAAAGCTTAACAAGCTGATGTAGATTGTAACTGTACATAATAAGTAATTTATAATGTTCGCTGGTAATATTAAGAAATTTGTTTGCATCAGACAAAATATGAGCTTCGGCTGTCTATTGACTAGTTAGTCATTCTATCATTGTATAGAATTGTATTTTTTTGTTTGTTTTTGCAAAGATCTTCTTTTGAAGATAAGCTTTAATAGGCATAGCAACCGATATCAGCGATTTCATTTTAACTTTAATCTAAATTCAATAATCAAAGGTTGCTGCCAGACATTGTTTATACGATAATTTTGTTAAAAACGCTATAGCCTGCAGTAAAATAGAAATGAATTATTTTGTAATATTCCATTTCAATTGAATATCAAAATTTCTTATCAGTTAATGGTTCTACAATTTTGAAGGTTTTTAAAGCAAGCAACAGAACTTTAGATCATTTTATTTTGCAGATACTGAAATGTTTTCAAATAAACAAGTTTTTATTGTTAGGTTCAACATGCGACTTATTTGATTAAATTTATCATCATGAATGAACAGTGGGCATCTAGAAGTAACTCAATTGGCGAATTTTGTTTATTTAATTTCTAATGCGGAGAAATTTTTTAATTTTTTTTTTAGTATTCATGAACATTGTTGATGATTCCGCAATGGCCATACATCACCTCCTGTAATTCCCATCCCGCTTCTTCCCTATTACGTTCAAACACATGCTGCATAATATGTACCTATTTTGTGTATTATTTAATTAAATATTGGAAATTAAATAGTCCAAAATATACGACGTAGGTACATACTACATACATATGTATGTAAATAAATTAGAAAATAATAGAGAACGATAAAGTTCGCAAAAAACATAAGTGAAACGTCAGCAATTGTAGTGTTAACTAAAAATGATAAAAAATTCTTATACATACATACTTACATACATATTTACGTATTATGTATCTGTGGTAAGATGACTTCTAATCCAATTATGTACATACATACATACATACATATGTATAAAAAAGCCATCAGACTTTTTCTTTTTGCTTTGCAACAGACTTAACATATAATATAATAAGCTATAGTTTTAAGTAATATACACTTTACACCTGAACCGATAAAGTATACTCTACTTTAGACAATTACATACGAAGTGAACACGTTAATGCCACAAAGGGCTCTTAAAAGTTAAGCAAACTTCGATTTTGCAACGTATCCCAAATTGCGAAAATAAAATAATTCCGTTAAATTTTAAGATTTTCCAACACTGCAAGGTCTTAAGTCATTCGTCGTGTAAGCACGCCAGCAACGGGTCTTAAGCGTATTTACATTAAACATGTGAATAAAAATTAGCAGCACTGCTTGCTGACAAAAGTCTACAACAACGACAATAACAAAGAGCGTCTCATGCCGCTTATTTTAAAATAACTGTTTGGAATTAATGTGGAACTCATTGTTCGTTTTGTTTCACTAAAATCTAAATAGGAATTGATGAAAAACTTTTCAAATTATATACATAAATTTTTGTGCAAATAATATTGCTGTTGTTGTGTTTGTTTTCTGTAAATAATTAGAAGAATAAATGTATGAATGTTTTATGGAATATAAGTGTCTTGCAAACTATTCAATATGTCCGGAAAGAAATCAATACAAGTGGCCATAAAAGTGCGACCACTTCTTAAAAAAGATAAGGATCAGCAAGTTTTCTGGCGTGTGGTTGACAATTCTATACAATTGTTGGATTCCCCATCAGATCCTTGTTATTTTGGTAAGTAAAAATGCAAACTTGCACACATGCATACGTATATATGTATGTATGCATGTACCAATGGAAGTAGATACAGAAAGTGTTGGATATGAGCATACAGTATTCCCCTGATAAAATTGCAATTGGTTTCAAATAATTTTAAAATGTTTTAACCTACAAGTTATGCACATATAATATAAATACATACATAAGTATGTGAATAATATGCGGCGACACATCGTATTTGAAAAGGAAACGCATGTGACGACCTACTTATGTAAATCTATTGTAGACACAAATCAATTTTAGAATCTTCAAACTTAATATGTACATAAAACAAGGGATTACTTTACTAATAATCGAAAATGATTGGAAATATTTAGTCACTAAGCGTTAAAGTCGCAGCATCGCCTGTGTATGTATGGATGTGTGCTCTTATGTTTGGCTATTTTTAACTAACAGTGTCATGTCTTGTATACATTTGTGGTTTGTGTAACGGTTTTCTTTTATTAAAAGAACCAATACAATACGCACCATATTTAAAGGCCCAGAGAATATTCAGGCAGCCAGATAAAAACGTATGGATAAAATTTGGATGCATTTTATAAATAAATACTTTATTTGGTTGCTTGTTTTAAATGCTTAAAAATAGATAAAACAACCTAGTTTTTTATGCTTAAGTGGCCATGTTTTATTGTTTTGAAATGAATTACATACATATTTGTAATTTTAATTTATATTTAGATCACATATTCGACCAAGATGCGAGCAATCAGATTATTTTTGATAAAATGGCAAAACCGATTGTTCTCTCAGCTGTACGAGGATTTAATGGCACTATATTCGCCTATGGTCAGACCTCTTCTGGTAACTAGAGTGCAGTTAACTGGAACATCGCAACCTAATATGTAGCTGTGTTTTTTTTTTAATTCCAGGAAAAACATATACGATGATGGGAGATGATGAGAATCCTGGAGTAATGGTATTGGCCGCAAAAGAAATTTTTAAAGAAATCGAAAACACACAAAATAGACAATTCCTTTTAAGGTTAGTGTGGTAGTTAGTTGGAAGAGTTAAAAAAAGTCTGTACCAAAAATTATTTTCTGTTCTTTGCAGAGTTGGATATATTGAGATTTACAATGAAAAGGTTTACGATTTACTTAATAAAACAAATCAGGAACTGAAACTTCACGATGCGCCTAATGGCATAGTCAATGTATATTGTGAAGAGTTGATTATAAGATCTGAAGACGATCTTCTTACACTTCTCCATAAAGGCGGTAAAGAACGCACTGTTAGGGAAACCAATATGAATGAAAGATCCAGCCGATCTCATGCGATATTTCGCATTGTGTGTAACAAACTTTGTTTCTGAATTGCCAATTTATTTATTTTTAATTTTATTTAGATAATCGAATCTCGAAAAATGGATCGCACGGAAGATGATACGGTTATACAGAGCGTATTAAATATGGTCGATTTAGCTGGTTCCGAAAGAGCCGATCAAACAGGTGCTCGCGGTGCTCGCTTGATAGAGGGTGGCCATATCAATAAAAGTCTTTTGTTTCTAAGTAATGTTATTAAACGTTTATCGGAAAATGAGGAAAATGATAAGTATATAAGCTATCGTGATTCAAAACTGACACGTATTCTCCAGGCTTCTTTAGGTGGCAATACGCTCACTGCCATCATTTGCACCATTAAACCAAATGCTGTAGAAGAAACGCAGTCTACACTGAGGTAAATTTGATTTAGTTTGTCTTTTTTTTAATTTTGAAAGATGTTTATTATTTGCAGTTTTGCTGTACGAGCTAAAGCAGTTAAAAATAAACCACATGTTAATGAAATTGTCACCGAAGCAACAATGATGAAGCGTTTAGAACGGCAAATAAAAGTTCTTAAAAGTCGTCTTGAAGAAGAGCAGCGAAAGAATAAAAACCAGTTAGAAGTTCGTCAATTAGAGCAACGTATTAGACAAGAAGATTTAAAAATTATATCTTCTAACACGTTGCATTCAGCACGTGCTCACGAAAAGCGAAGACGTACGTGGTGTCCCTCTTCTACGAACTCGGAAGGAAATCGCGCGCCCTCGTCATTACCCGTACCGTCATTTAATTCACAATTATCATCGGGAGCATTACATCCATCACGTTTACAAGTACCAAAAGCGTCCATTTACAATACTCCCTTAATTACGATCAGGCAACCAGTAGATGCTCCCAAAACTATCAGTGCTCTTCCCGTTCCTCCAGATAATTTACCTGAAATTGAAGAAGAGTTCGCACCTGCTGAATTTGTTAATTTTGAAAGCATATCGCCTCTACATACACCTGTTAACAAAGAATTGCAACGAAACATCAGTATAACTCCTAAACTTATAAGTTGTGCAAAATTAACGTAAGTATGCGAAATAACTTTTAACTCGTTTTTTCTATATTTTAAATGTTGGCATTGTAAATTTTGCACTGTACTTAATCCTTCATTCGTTATTAACTTTCTTTATTATTTTGTTGTATAAAGCTGTTCTTTGTATTTTTTCTAGCTATCTATATGCCGGCATTTCGCATGATTGGAAACCTTTGAAAACCGCTGAAACATTTCACTTTTTATATTCAATTGTTTTCAAAAAACCACAAAAAACAAAGTTGTCTTCTTTTTACGGTATACTTTTCTCATAAACTCTTATACAACGAGTGTCCTTTGGTTACTGCGGTTTGTATGTCACAAATTTAAAAAAGCAAAACCTAAGAATTCGTTATATAAAACATGCTAAGAAAAGTCAAAAGTAGAAAGAACGTTTTTCTTTTAATTCTTATTGTATTTTTAAGACACTTGAATATGAAATTGAGTGCCTGAACATATTTTTCAAATGTTCTATTGGCAAGTAAGGGGGTAGCACCTACGAAATGTCGGCATATAGGCACCTGGAAAACACACAAGGCGGAGCCGTATTGTATTGCTTCAAAGCAATTGAACTAACTCAGTTATAATTTTTTGTTTTATTCGCACTATTTGCACTGAATTTTTAACGCATTTACTTTAGACTGGAAAAGGTTGAACAAGATTTGCAAGAATTACAAAGTTTTACTAACTTAGAAAATAAAGTTGATGTTCAGCATGAGCCGATTTTAACTTTGAAGCATAAAGTTGAAACCTTAAGTCAACGTAATGCGGAACTGGAGAAAGCAAAGCTTGACTTTTTACATTTGAAGAATGAACTTGAACTAAAAACTGAAAGTTTAAATGAAACTCAAAATAAACTGGACGTTTTAAACCAACGCAATAAGCAACTGGAGCAAGATGTACTCAATTTAATACCTTTAAAGCAAAAACTTGAAATAACGATTGAAAAATTAACTGAAAGTGGGTATAGGTAAGTCCAAACTTTTCGCTTTTACTAAAAAACGCTTTCTTTAATGCACGTGGTTCAAGCTTGAAATATACATATTTGCACATAAATACATATGGTTTCTTATTATAAGATTATTATTGGATGGTGATATAAAATATTATTGTTTAAATAAATGCGTAGTATTAAAGCTGATTAGCCTGTAGAACAAAAGTTGCTAAGAGCCACTTGCGGATATAGAGCTGGTGTAATTTTCTCATCATCATGTAGAATTTATAACTTTGAAATACTAACAAATTTAAAACAAAATTGCAACTTTTTCAAACAGAAAAGCAATCGATGAATGAAAATGTCAATACATGTCTATTTTTAATAGTTAAAAGTTTTCTTTTTTTGTGAAAATTTATTAAATATTTCAATGTGCCTGGTGAAATTCATTTAGATGGATAGATCAAGTATATTATCGAAATTGAATTATTTTTAAAAGGTGCGATGGATATCGATCGATTTTGAAATTGTTTTGTATAGAATTTTTGATGATAAGTTTTGAAAATCACGCTAGTTTCACAAAGTAAAGAATTAAAATATTGAAGAAAAGTAATTATTTATTTAAGTGTTTTTAAATAAGTACAATACATTCGGTTATATTCTGAGAAAATCACATGATCACTGAAAATAAATCATAAAAAAAGGGCAGGCTTGCTGATCTTACTATTTTTTTCAGGGGTTATAACTTATAAACTTTAAAAAAGTTAGTTCATCACTCTTGTTGCTTTTTTAAAAGTTTTAAAAATTATTGTCAAAATTGATTTCTTAGCACACACCTATTTAGAAATGTACATCACAATATTAACGAGCTTGAAAGACTTCAAGACTTTATAAGCAGCGTTTTTAAACAATTTCAGGTATTTTTTTTCAGTGTGCTGAGAGCAATTTTGATTTAATTTCATAATACTCTATAAACATATGTATGTGCTACGAGTACATACATACTTACCACCTCAGTTGTGTATAAAAATAAAAACAAAGCAAAACAAAGTGTTTTGCTCTCCTGCATTCTGAACAGTTTTCTTTTAATTTCGCATGATGTTTCTTCCTCTTCCAATGCCAAACAAATAAACGCTCATATGAATGAATGTGTATGTAGTACGCAAATGCATATAACGAACAGGGTTGTCAGATGAGGCGATTTCTCGCCAAACATAGCGACTTTTAAACTAGGTTGGCGACAAAATTTCAATTGGCGAAAAGAATTCTGTATGAAAAAATTACACAGAAACTTTCATTTTGTGGGAAGAACGTCGTTTTAATAGTGTAGTAACGTCTACAATAGAAATAAGTGTTGATAAATAGATTTCCTGAAAATATGAATATATTTAAGGTTTACCCACATTTTTCCATTATGAGATGTAACAATTCGTTATTAAAAGTTAATAAAAATTTGTATGAATCGTAAATATGAATACGTTTGGATGTCTACGAAACACAATGGTAGACTATTTCAGCGATGATATTCTAACTAATTTACATATGTATGTTAGATCTGGTGTTTATAATGATAAGGATGCGGGCTGGTATGTACTATCTTAAAGACCTTGCTTCAGCTGTGTTGAAAGATTGTTTTCGGTAATTTCGTCTACGAAATAGAATGCAATATGAGCTTCTTGACGTGTTATTAAGAACTGCAACCCATATGATTGTCACTAGTGCATGTTTTACTTGTTTTTACTTGTTTCGTACCTTCTCAAGAAGTGCTGAATAAATTTAATTCCCATACAATGTATTCTAAAACGTAAGATAATGGAGATGATGAAGTTAATGACGCGTTCTCCATGTATTATAAAACTTATGTATAAAATGTGTTTAGTTCTAACAATGGCAATAATTTTTGAATTGTTTTAAGCAAATTACTTGATTTTTTAGTATTCCTTTATTAATTTTATTTCGTTTTATATCAAATTTTAAGAAATAATATAATTTGGCGGTTTGGGATTTTGATTTTTTTTAAAATTAGTGGACAAAAACTAAAAAAAAAAGAATTTGGCGATTTTTAATTTTTAATTTGGCGAAAAACATCAAAATGTATCTGACAATCCTGATAAAACGAGCACTCAAATAATCTCTTAAAGAAAAAAAAAAGTGTAGAAGAAAATAAAAATAAAAACAAAAACAAAAAACGACGACAACGGCAATGTAAACAATACCATAGCATTTATCCATGGCAGAAATACTCAATTGTTGATGTATTGTGGGCTTTTGTTTGCCATTTGTTCAACTCACTCACTGCCTGTTGGTAGTCAGTCCACAAAACAGTTTAAATAATAATGGTCGTGTTAGTCGGCTTACTTTGGTCTGAGTAGTTTTCGTTGTCGTTATTGCTAAATTTTAAACAAATTTCTATACAAATATTTAATTTGTTAATCTGCTACATGCGAATAAACGAATGAATGGTGCTGCTGTTCTTATCAATTTTCTACTGACAACTTCTTATCAGCCAGAATTTTTGCGACTATTCGATATTTGCTGATTAGAAAGAAAGTAAAACTATGCGAGTATAATTTGCTCAAAACTATTGGGACTTTTGCATAGTGTGTGTAAATAAAAACTAATGATTGGATTATCGGAAAGTATGTACATATGTATGTATGTAATTGGAGTTGCAATGTTATTATATGTATAAATGAAATTTGATTAAACTTTAAACCTTTCTAATATGTGTGTTACGTCAGCAAAACACATGTTAAATGTGGGACCCGGTAACAATTATTTTTATTTAACTCTTTAAGTTGTTCATACATACTACATACATACATACTTATGATTGGCAGAAGGCGACTTAAATTAAAACATTGTCTTATTGTTAATACACGAGTGTGTGTTTGCCGCTGTTTGGCTGCCTACCTGTAAATCACGAACATTTGAATAAGAGGGAGGGTGGGATGGTGCCGCTCACTTACACAAGTCTTCAACGCAGCGATCGATCCTCACTCTTCCTCTTTTACCTTAATGCTTGACTTAACAGTTCAATATTTCTTGTTGTTGTTTGTTTGTTTTCGGTTTTTTTAATTATTTTCCGCTTCCCATACTCAAATTACCATTTAATAATATCAAATATTTTATTTGATATAAGCGAAATATAAGATTTGCGAGTATGTATGTTCATATGCATGTGTGAATGTATGTCTGTAAAAGAAAAATATTTTATCTTAACACAATTCGAAGACTTTTGGGTTCACTCATGTACATATGTATGTGTACATGCATGTGCATGTCCATATCAAACCCATCAGCTATTAATATTTATGTTAAGCCTTGATGTTACGCATGTGATGAAATGACTTTATGAATTGAACAAACTTATGTATATGTAAAACAATTGTGTTGCAGTGTGTATTTTTTGCTAACAATTCTACGCAATTGTTATCGAGTGTTGCCATGCAAGAGCAAAATAGCAGTTTTGTGGGATTTGAAACAAACAAAAGGAATTTGTATAGGGAAATGAAAATATAGTAATTTTCAAAACAAATCAGAAGAATAAACTAACACGCTAACACAATGCTTCCGACATCTACATACATACATACATTTGATTTTGTATTGGTTAATTGCTCTTTATTACAGATGCAGTGAACTGGAAGTGCAATTGAGTAAACTGACCAGTTCATATAAAACGGCAAATGAAAAAATCAGCATATATGAGGCGGAAGTGGCTGAACTGAAGCGGACGAATGATAAATTGGAAATGGAAAATCGGGAAGCGGTCAATTTGGAATTTGAATTTAAACGCCACAAAAATAAAGCAAAACTAAGAGAAAACGAGCTATTAGAAGTTTTGAACGAAAAAGAAAAAGAAATTACGAAATTGGAAAAATCGCTCCATTCTCTAAGCGCTGAACGTTTCCAGAATTCCAAGGATGAATTGTTGCAAAAATCAATGAGTGAAGATGGTAAAACTGATGAAGATGGCAGTGTGTGCATCAAGTGTATAGACTTGCAGCGACTTTTGGAAGAAAACAAAAAAGTTACCTTAGAGTTTGAAAACCTTACTTTAGTATATGAAAATCTTAAATTGAACTACGACGCAATTGAAAGGGAAAACGAAGCAAATAAATTGGAGATATTAAGCATAGAGGAACAGCAGAAGACGGAAAAGGCCGAGTGTGAAAAATTACTGACCGAAGTCCAACAGCTAAAAGAGCAATTAAGAGATTTGCAACACAATTATGGAGTGCTGAGCAGAGAGAATTCATTAAAACAGGACGAATGTTTAGTACTTACGAAACAAATAGACGCAGCTAGGCAAGAAATGGTGGTGCTGGAAGAAAAGTTCACAAAACTTGAAATATCCTGGCAAGAACAACAGCAAACTATTAATGATATTGAGACTCAGTATGCCACTATACAAGCGAAATATGACCAACTACAGCGGCAGTATGAACAGCTAGAAGCCACCAGAGGCCAATCCATAGCCGGCTTTCAGCGTTTAGAAGAAGAAAACATCGATTTGCAAGCAGAAATTGAGGCTTTGAAAGAGAAAGTTCAGGATGCTCAGCAGAGATTATTGGATAGCAGTTCCAAGTACGAAGAGGCAGCTAAGGAAACAAATACTGCTAACGCACAGTATTCGTCACAAGCATCCAAAATACAGCAGGAAAATGAAGAACTCAAAACGCAACTTAAACAAATACAAACTCAATTTGAAGATTTACAAAAAGAATACGAAGATTTATCCAACCAGTTGATAGACAACTTACAAGATTATGAATGTCTCAAGAAGGAAAATATGAGACTTAAAGAAAATGTTAAAGATTTTGAAAACGAAACCGATCATGTTGTCCAGACAGAAGTCGAAATTAATGATTTGAAAGCGCAATTAGAGAAGCTGCTATCCAGTGAAAGTAAACCTAACTTGAGTACTCCAGGTCGCAATGCTTCGATGCGGAGTTCAGGTGTGTGCGTAGAAGAGGCTGAAGAACCTTTTGCATATTCTACTGAATATGAAGAATTGTTCAAGCATTTTGCCGAACTCTCTGGGTCCTTAACGGAGATTGAACTGGCAGACGCAAAAGGAGAACCGAAATCATTTAGATCTGCATCTAAAAATTCTACACCCAAAAGTTATAAGATGTACCTGAAGAATATTTTAGGTGTAAACCGAATTAAAAAGGAATTTGATCCCGAAATCGAGAATATACATCTACAAGGTTGCTGTAAATATTCCTTCCACATTGTAGAATTGAGTGGCGAAGACAAATTCTTTGAAGTAAAAAGTAACAATATTGACATAAATGGTTGTGAAAACTTAACAGAGTACATAGAGAAACTGAAAAAAGAAAACTTAGAGCTACGCTCAGTCAATGAACGAGAGAAATCATTGCTGGAGAATACAGAACGAGCTTTCAGTGAAATGCGGGAGCAAATTACACAACTTTCGGCTGAGTTACTTGAAAAATCTATGTTTGTGGAGAATTGTGCATGCAAAACTTATCAGCAGCAAATAGAAAACTTGGAAAGGGAGAAAGCTGATATAACTATAATTTGCGAAGAATTGCAAGAGAAAATGAGTTCTACTTTGAACGGTTCTTTACAAACGAACTCCACTCTGCAAGGCGGGGACTCGAAATATCCTGCTGACGACAATCAAAAAGAGCTGGAGAAAATTAAGCAAAGAGAACGGGAATTGCTCGAGAGATACGAATCTCAAACGAAAACTTTAGAGGGAATAACCCAACGTTGTACCGACATGGAGGCTGAGTTGGAAAGTGTTCGAGAACAACTCAAAAATCAACAAAAGAAATTTAAAGAAAACTGCAATCAGCTGCAATTGGAATATTTACAAAAACTTGAACTTAGCGCCAATGAATACAGAGACAACATGAAAAAGTACAACAAAGAATGGGAAGACAAAAAAGATGAATACGATCAGATCGTCAACGATTTAAATAAGCAAATAAACGAGCTTAAACAAATTTCAACTAAACGGGATATCGAACAAGAACACCTTTCTGATTTTAAAGAAAATGTGCCTGAAAATCAATCGTTGAATGTTGCGGAAGAGACTCCTGACCAGGCACAATCAATTACTACTGGCGATGTAGAATCTATTCACAACGATGAAGCCAGACTGCAGAAAGAAAATTTTGATTTGCAAACACAGATAAATATCGCAAAGGAACACATTGCACACCTGGAGGAAGAAAATCGTACCAAATGCGAAGAAATAAAACTTCTGGACTCTAAACTTGTTCAGCTAGAAACGTTGTTGGCAGACGCTAAAACTGTAAATGTTGATTTAAGCAGAGAAAGTTCAGTTTTACAAACAGAATTAGATGATAGCCGAATACCAGAAAGATTATGTCTAGAATGTTCACCTTTAAAAGACAATCTTGAAAAATCTGATATCCAGAAGCAAGTGTTCGCCAAAAAGGAAACAGTTTGCGCAAAGTTAACGAAAAAAGAGAAGAAAGCAAGAAGAGAAGACATTGAAAAACTAAGGCAAGAAAATAAACAACTTAATGCTGCCCTCGAAGAGGTGGAACATCTTTTGGGAAAACACCAACAAGGCGTTGGCCGTAAAGAACTTGTGCAAACTTTACAGGAATATCTTACGTCATTGGCGAATGAAAAAGAATGTCTTGCTAAAGACCTAGGAAATCTGAAGGAAGAATACGAGCAAGTAAGTGGTAAACTTGTGAACTCTGACCAGCAAATACAAGAACTTCAAAAAGAAACTTCAGCTCGTGAAGATCTTATAAGAACATTGCAAAATAAATGCGACCATCTTACGTCTGTGGGGAAAGAAAATAGTATTCCTTTAAGCGATTACGAAACTCTACAAGAGGAGTACAATCAAGTGCAGGACAAACTTTTAAAAACTAAACAAGAAATAGAAGAACTGAAGAAGGAAATTGCAAGTCGTGCAGAAGTTGTAGAAATTTTAAAAAATAAACTCGATCATCTTACATCGTTGGAAGAGGAGAAAAATAGTGTGGCAAACGATTACGAAAATCTCCAACAAGAGCACAAACAATTACAAGATAAACTTGAGAAAACTGAACAACAGATACAGGAGCTCTGCAATGAGGATTCCAGCCGTGAACAGCTTGTACAATCAATTCAAAACAAACTTTGTGATATGCAGGCAGTCGAGGAAGAAAAGCAAAAACTTGATGCCGAAATTTTACGATTGCAGGAATTATTAAAGTGCCTACAAGAAAAGGATGAGACGTCTTCTAAGGAGATTGACAACTTAAAACAGCAAGTCGACACATTATTGAAAAATCAATCTGAAAAAGAAATTTCTGAGATTACATTGCATTTAGAAAAGACTAAACTAGAGGATAAGTTTGAACATATTAAAAATGAGTGCAATTTACTTCAGGCTGATAAAGTTGTATTGGCAACTCAAGTAAGTGAACTGAGAGAAGAACGGAAGTCATTAAGTGAAAAATGTTCGGGTCTGCAAATGGAAAAAACATCTTTGGAAGAGCAGCTGAAATGTCTTAATGAAAAAGAAAAATTAGAAGACTTGTTAGAAGAAAAAAACAAGGAGAAGGCCGAACTGGCGCGTTCCTTGCACTTGTTAACAGAGCAGCTGGAAGCTGCTCAAAACGAACTGACGGAAAGTAAAAATTGTGCAGTGCAGCTCAAAGAGGAAAAGCAACAAATTCAAGAAGATCTTTGCAAGCTTGAAAAGTCTCTTACTCAAACAATAGAAATGAAGAATAAACAACTAGAAGAGCTAACAAACAAAAATGAAAAAGCCAACCAAAGTAACGCAAGTCTCCATAAAGATATTGAAGCTCTTAGGATAGATATCGGAAAGCAGAGTAAAGAAATCGAAGAGCAGCAACAAAAACTTGAGGAAAGTGCAAACGAAGTTGCAAAATTGCAAAAAGAAGAGTTAGAACAAAAATTAACTACTTCTAAGGTCTTGGAGGAAAAGCAGCAGGAGTTAAATAATCTAGAGATTAACTTGGAAAAAGCGCAAGAGGAAAAGCAAGAATTGCAATTGCAACTAAAAGACTTAAATGATGATCTTAACAAGCTGAAATGTGATCAACAAAGAAAAATAGATGAAAACACTCAGCTGCAAGCGGATCTGCTGGCAGCTGAGGACTCATTGGCCAAACTACAAGACGAGCAAGAAAAAACTCAGGAAATATATAAATGTTATCTAAAACTTCAGGAAGATAAAAGTAAACTGGAAGCCACACTAAATGTGCTCAGAAAAGCCCAAACAGGAGCCGTCACAAGTCTTCAAGATGAAAAACTTCAACTTCTCAAAACACTGCATCTGTACGAGCAACAAGACAAAGATTTCAAGGACAAAGAAGAAACTCTTAAGGAAAAGATCGACTCTTTGTCCCAGCAACTGCACGAAATGCACATTAAATGTGATTCATACGAAAAACTTTTACTGGACTACGAAGAAATGGAAAATACTCTCAGATCAGCAACAACTCTAAATCAAAGTCTTCAGCAGGAAATTTCAGAACTTAATTCCCAACAAGAGTCTTATATCTCTAAAATATCAAACTTTTCAAGTGAAATTGACAAACTTAACTGCCAACTGCATAAAAACGACGAAGAAAAGCAAATGTTGCAGCATAAATTGTCTCACTTGAAAGAAACTCTCCAAGATGAAAAGTGTGCACTACAAAAAGAGAATGTCGAGCTAAAAAGTTCTTTAGAGGAACTTAAATTAAAGCTTGACGCCTTGAAATCAACAAACACTCAGTTGGAAGATCTCAATCAACAACTTCAACAGCAGCTGAATTCAGCAGAGGCAAGTTTAATAAAATCAAATGACTTGCAAGATAAACTCAAAAGGCTGGAAATTCAGCACAACGAACTGCAGCTGAGTTTGAAGCAAACGATCGAAGAGGCCGAACGTTGTAGTCTAAACTTGCGACAGGATGTTGACCATCACAAGGCTCTATTACAAAAGCAAACAGAAAGAAATAATGCTTTGAATATTGAAATGGTAACACAGTTCTCTAATCGATTACCATCCATACATACATACACACATTCATACATGTGTATTTCTAATGATTTCTTCAAATTTACAGGCAACTAAACAAGAATCCTTAAGAGAAGAAAACACGCAGCTCTCAGCTATTATCGAATCGCTTAAAAGAGAAAGAGTTGCTTTGGAGGAAAAACTGCGACAGTCAACAGTAAGAAACTTCGAACTTGATTTACAACGTCAGGCAACGGAAGGTTCAACGGCCAATGTGTCCTCCGACTTAGACACCTCTCATTCGCCTAAAGCGCGCATAATGCTTGATCGCCTACCCAATGTAAGTTTAGAAGATAAATTAAGCGTTAAACAGCAAAAGAATACCACAAAAATGGAGAGGAAAAATCGGCGCTTAAGTGCACACGACGAAAGGCGAAGGCAATCGTATTGGGGAGCGACTGACGACAGAGAAACCATGACGGATCCAACAGGTAAGAAAAAAAAAAAAACTGAAAAGTGATCGAAACATTCAACTTGGTTTGATACCATTTTCCATGGAGCCATTAAAAACTAAACTTTATATTGCAATTTACCCGCCCGACGACGCCACCAATAACAGATACAAGCTGCAACTGTGTAGAGTTAGATCGCAAACTCAAAGATTGTGAACGTAATCTTTTAATTAGAAATAGTCAAGTGACCGCCTTGAGCATGGAACTGAAAAACCATCCGCTAAAAGAAGAAAACGCTTCCTTAAAGAAACGCCTGCAAGAGGAACAGGACAAATATCATACTGAAATCAAGCGTTGCAAGAACAGGCTCTACGAGCAAACCATGAAGACTGAAAAGGCCCTAGCCGCTGCCGCCCACTTAACAGCCAAGTCTACTCATGCCGAATTAGTATCCCATCAAGAAACTACTGCCTTACCGAAAGTGGTGGCCGACACTGAGACTCAAACGGATTGTGATCTTAGCGTTTGCATGGGAAAATTGCAAGGCAAATATAATGATCTGAAAAAAATATGTCACCTTCGCGGCAAAGTTATTAGCGAACTTGAAGAAAAAATGTTACAAAAAGAAAATTCTAATGGCAATTTTCTGTCTTCCCTTGAACCAGCTCAAATGGCTAATGTATGTAATTATAATTACAATATAATTTTAATATTGTTCATAAACAATTATGCGCTTTCGTAAAATTCTTTTTAATTTTTTTTTAGAAACAATGCGAGTCTTTGGAAAAGAAACTGGCAATCATTAGTAAAAAGTATGAAGAAGCTAAAAAAGTATTATTTTCACGACGTGCAGAAATAGTTAAGCTGCGTGCCCAGCTGGAACAAATGCAGTAAAAGTCCCAATTTTATCGCAAATTCCTTCCATTTGCCATTTTTTTAGTGTTTAATATTTTTTTTCTATGTTTAAAAGAAAACAGCACATTTTTCTTATTGGATTATTTTAGTTGTAATATTTATTTTTTGTTTGTTTTATGATTAAATTCTAAGTGCTTCGTTTAACCCATTTAAAGCTGGTGTGCCCAAATTGGTGCAGTTGCTACTTAGGAGTGAAATTTTGAAAAGCATCCTTTGTCAATGCGAAGTATTTTCTGCATTTTTTTTTTGCAACTCCAGCGGCTTCCGTTGTGGCAGCTGACACACGATTTGGAAGCTTTTCAGGAACGTTATCGGCGCTGCCTAGACCTAATCCTTCAATATTTTATGACGAAGGACGAGCAGTAGCGCGTTCGTCGAAATAGTAACGTGTCCATGCTGTTTTCCTTACTACATACCTGCAAGCGCCCGAGCATTTGACATACATATGTATCATGTAGGTAAATAAACCCCATCACCATTATTTTTTCCCATGAATGCCGATTTCAGTGTAATGATATGACTTGATCCTCCATCCATCAACTCCGACCATGCCCTTGTTGTAATTTTGAAGCATGTATGGGAGCTGCATATCGGTTTTTTGCTTTTTTGGGAACACCATATTTTAACAAATCCATGCACAAGCAGCAACCATCATTTCATACGGCTTTCACTTAGTAACCGCTCGCCAGTTTCCCCACAAATCTTCGCATAACTCGTAGCTTCCTCTAAACAACGAAAAGCGATTACTAGAGGTAAAATGTTGGTTCATTATAGGGGATTCCCCTGTTTATGCTGCACTATAAAGTGATGCTAACGTTTTAACAACCTCATTTGTGTGATGCGTTATGAATTGAATTGAATTTTATAAAACAAAAGAATTTAACTTTATTATTGTTAACCTAAACCCACCTCTACCATCTACTTATATTATGGACCAAATTAATTGGGTTATTATGGCACTAAAAGTTAGTAAAATTAATTCGTTCTACATTTTTTATAACTATAGATCTTTCTACATACATTTTTTAATAAGTATCAATACTTTTTCTATACACCGTCATTAACTAAGTGTTGCCCAATTGGCACGGCGGCCGTAAATGGGTTAAGTTACTTTTAAAACCGATATTAATGTGTTCGTTTTGTGTTATGAACAATAAAAAATAAGATTTGTAAAACTATTTAACTATTTGATACTTTTCTACTACACAAGCATTGATGAATTTGTTACTTAACAAGTCTAAATTGGTTTGCCTGATTTCTGTAATATATACATGAATATATATATGTAACAGTGTGTCCATTTACGTTCAGTTAATTTTTCTCTTATGGCTCGATTAATGAAGGCGACCGAATCACAGTTGAGTGGACATTTACTGGAAATGGTAAAGCAGTACGCTTTACTGCTGATGCTGTTGTTTTGTTGCCTTTTTTGACAGCCAGAAATTTGCGGTACCACCAAACAAAAATTCGATTGCTTTCCATAATACAGGCGGATTCATTTTGATTTTCTGTACCCAATTATAACGATTGGAATTCGTTTAAATTCTTTTTTCGTTCCGGCATGAAACTAATGCTGTTTAATTTATTATTGTATAACATTAAATTAAAATTTAATTTGTAAATTTCTATCATTTAAATAAACCGACCGACATAAATTTGAAAAATTTATTTCACCACATTTTTATTATTGCAACACAAAGTTTTTCTCTTTCATGGCAGAGTTTTAATAAAAGTACTCAATTCACTTTTGTTGAGACAAAAGAAACAACTAAAGTATGTTTAATAACAAAACAAACAATTGTTTACTTCTCCGTAGTGTGATCAACTTTTTTTTGTTTATTTCTCTGTAGGCTGGGCCAAGTTGTCCAGAGTGTAAAATCACACAAAAATAAAACAGTCAACAACACGATTAAAACTGGCACCAAATTGACACAGTGAAATTTCATTCAGAACTACATGTATATTGTAAATATTTAATTTTTGGTTTTTATTTATTTCGAAAAAGGCCAAAGTGGGCCTCTTTAAGACGGATATTTGATGAAATTGTTGTTACCGGAAACCTAAATTGGTAGATATACTGTGGGCGGAAAGCCGGTATTACAATGTTCAAATTAAGTCTTGGAATAGGCGTAAGAGATTATAAGCAATTCTGTGCTGAAAATCACTATTTGAAATCATGTAGTTGCAAAAAATAAATTGCGTCAAAAAGCAGCCATCATGTTCTTTCATTGTTTTTCTAACATTAAGATGTTGAAAATGATTTTGAGCATAAATTTATAATAAGTTCCAATCAAACAAATTCCGGTTCCACGTTTACAGTTGATTCGCTTGTGGTGTCATTTTCGGTAACTCAACTAATTGTGTTGCCATCCATAATCTGAACATTAACTTTAGGTTCACTTGTCTTTCTAGACACTGGCACTTAAAAATTAAACCGTGCTGTTAATAACAATAGTTGAGTTTTAGTTTTTGATGCTTCCCAAATACAAATGGCAGCAATACTCCTGGAGAGAAAGTGGTTAAAAAGAGGTAAAACAAAGAAGACGACTGTACTCTATATTTGCTTGGAAATGTACTACAGTAATTTCCGATTAATTGATTTTCTAAAAAGGCACATGTTTTGTTGCAATTAACCAGGCATATCATTAAACCGATACTCTTTTAATTGATGCACTGGCTCAATTAAAAGAACTCCGCATAATTGCGCAGTGGGATCAATAAAGCAGTAAAATATTTATATACATACATATAGATTTTAATTCACTAGCGTTTTTTTTTACATTGTACAAAATAAACAAAACATATGATTTGAAGGGCTGCCACATAATTTTGTAACTATTTATGTATATGCCATCACGAAAACCAAAAGTCGACTATTTGACTTTTTCAACAAAAAGAGAATTTTTAAATGCCAATTAAGCGGCATGTTTGTGTGCTATTTACAAAAATAGTTTTTATTTTATGGTTCAATTAAGCGGGTAATGCAATAAAGCGGGACTCATTTAAACGCGAATTTTTCTATAAAACTTATATTGAATATTTTCAGTGTAATTTTTTTGGATCAATTAAGCGGGAATCAATTAAGCGGAAACTACTGTATACATTATTTGAGAAAAATCATCAATCACGAGCACGGAAAGTTGCAACTAGACATGACATAGCCATAGAAAACAGCTGTTCGCACCGACTTTACAGTTGGATTAGATGTAACAACCATAACCCTAGAAAACAGCTGTTCGAACTAACCTTAAAGTTCGGTTAGACAAGACAGTTGTTGGAACCAACCAAATGAGTTTTGGTTTTTTCCCGATTAAAGACTTGCGATTATTTGTATGTTATTTGACGTCATTTGTGTAAATCGCTTATCAAAATTGTTTTTGTAAATAAAGGTTTTGGGCAACCGGATGGGGACAGTGTCCCATTAAATGATCAATAACATAATTCTGCCAATTATGGATCTTTGAACATATCTTGAAAATCGTGATTATACTCGTCAGTTCGTTTATTCTTTGGGGCAGTTGGATGAGTAGAGGTTCAAGAACACAGTTAGCGTTAGAGCCGCCCTTGAGACAATCGAATGTTGACTGGGCTGGCAACGACTGGTGAAAACGGATATTTTATTGGGTAAATGGGTTTGTGGTAAAAATTCTTTGCCGCTATTGGCAAAACCGAACCAGAAAAAAAAAACCAAAATTTGTGCATCAATCCAATAACAGTTATTAAATACTTACTGCCGGCCAGCTTGTTTTTAGCCAACTTCATCCCACTTCATAGTAAGAAAAAATGTGTGTGTGTGTGTTTTTTTTTTTTTGTAAAATATTTCAACTAAAATTTATTAAAACTTATTCAATTTATTTTGAAGTATGCCTGTGCTTTAAGTTATTTGTTTTTTTATAGTACATTAATTATAGCATAAAACTAAAATTAAAAAGTCCTTTGATGAGGTATAATTGAAAATTAAAATAATTTATGTATGTATGTATGTATGTGTTAGAATAAGAATAGAAAAAAAGAAGAAGAAGGCAAGCAACTCTTAAAGAGTTAAACTGAAAACAAAACAGTCTAAAATTAAATAATAATCAAATATAAAATTACAATATTTATTTAAAAAGTAAAGCTTAAGGAAACAAATTTCTATAACTAACATTAAAGGCAATATTATTATTGTATTCATAAAATTATGTATGTATGTAAGTAATTTTTGTGTTAAAAAAAAAACTTCTTAAAAATTATAAAACTGAGTATGTTCGAGGTAATAAATTTTCAAGTTCAAATGAAAATAATTCAAGTTTTCAAATTCTATTTTGTTATATGTATGTATTTGATTATTTGTTTTTGTTTTTGTTCTTTTCTTCTTCTTTTACTTTGAATACGTGTACGTATGTGTGTGTGTGTGTGTGTTTGTATACTAAATGCATATTTTTTAAGAGGTATTTTTTCCAACATAAGTACTTGTGTATGTGTGCAGGTATATGTTACATATTTGCATGTTCCAACCAGAGGCGGTGTTTTAATTTTAGAGCTAAGTGTAGTTAAGGGGATTCTAAGTGCAATGTACATATGTATATATTGTGTGTGTGTGTGTGTGTGTTTAAAATACTACAATATATTTAAGGGGATTTCTCTTCCACAAATATGTAATAAGTATTGGGAAGATTTTTATTTTTTATATTTCTTATTAATATTTTTAATTTTTTTTTTTTTTAGCTTTATAATAAATTATTGCATTTGTGTAGTTTTCTTACAATATGTTAAAAAAAAATATTCTTCTGCATTAAATATTTACAGTTTAGTTTAATTTATTTTGATTATAAACTAAACAAAGTTTTGTTCATAAATTAAACTTTTGAGGTAAACAAATGTTTTAGTTCACTGACTTGTTGTTTAATAGAATTATAAAAAAAAAATTGAGGTAGTTTTGAGGTTTTTTTTTGATTTGTTTTGTTTTGTTTTTTTTTGTTTTGTTTTTTTTTTCTTTTTTTTTAAAGGAATGTCTTCTTTTTGTTTTATTTTCCTGAGTTAATTTGTTACAAAAAAAAATGGTTTTAAGGAAGTCATTTTGTTGCTGTCAGAAATTGTGCTGTTCGTATCTGTTAAATGCAATTGTTTAAAATTAATGGCACATTTGAATTTTATTTCCTTGAGATGGTTGGTGCTGGAGAGGAAGGATTAACGATTGACATGTGTGGGTTTATTTTATTTAATTTTTACAACCAGTTTTGTTTTATTTATGTTCTTTTTGTTCTTAAATGTAGTGATTTTTAAACGTTATTTCTTGGAGTTGAATTTTTTTTTTTTTTGCAATATTTTGCTTTTTAAAAACTTGTTGGAATTATTTTGTTGTGTACTGCTGTTTTTTTTCAATAAGGGTATTCACTGTGGACAGCTGACACCTACAAAAATTTGCATTTTCGCTAAAATTGTATAATAATTATTTCTTTTTGAGCCCAAAAGCTGCGATTTCAGCATCTCTGAAATTCAGATCAGATTTGTTTTGTTTTCTTGCTTAACATTTCCAGCAAACAAAACTATTCTTTTAGATTCTATTGTAAAGCTTCAAACTTCAGCTTGAAATCTAGTGCTTAGTAATACTGGAAATATATGTATAATGCTGCGTAAGTGGCTGGTTTATACTCTAAAATAATTGCAACTGTGAGGAACCACAAGCATTATTAGTTCCATTCGCAGTAGTCAAACTTAAACTGTTAAGTTTCTAATTACATACTCGTATTATCAATTTGTATTATTTATAAATGGGGGAGGGGGAAAAAAAAAGTTTTTCACACGCTGGCAAATATTCTGCAAAATGTCTCCTTTGCAGGTAGTAAAAATTTAGCCTAAACTTTAATAGCTGCGAATGTGTATTTTAGCCGCTTAATCGATTTTGTTGCTGTCGTGTGCTGTTATCGAATGAGAAAACATGTATAAGTTGTTGTTTCAAACAAATAATTATCGTATAAAATTTAATTTAAGAACTGAAAAAACAACATTTAACTACAGCAGAGTCACTAATTCTTGAAATTTTTAGTTTAATTCAAAACATAAACGATTTTCTTTTTTTTTTTTTAATTTTTCAAAACAAGGCACTTGAAAATAAATTTGTTTGTTACAAGAAAAAAAATTTTACTAACAGGATGTACATTTAAAGCAAATATTTAACTAATTTATTTTTAAAAAAAAATTTCAGTTACAAAAAATAAACAGAAAAAACAAAAATTAAAATAGGCGAAGTATTCCCGCAGGACAAAAATCAGTGATTCCGTGATTTTTGTTTGTTTGTTTTTTTTTTTTTTTTGCGTCTAAAACATTTAATATATGTTGATAGATATTTACATCTTAAAATATTTAATAGTTACTCGTACGATATACTTTTTAACTCTACTTTTTGTTAGTAATCATCTAAAATTGCTTTTAATAGGTTTTGCCGGTGAATTGGTGGATTGGAAAGGGGGTATTTTTGCCATAATCCTTTTTATGCTTTTTGTTTCGTTTAATAATATTGCGCTTCCTTTTGACTTGTTTTTTCGATTTTTTTTTTTTAATTTATATACACTTTTTTTATGTAGTCTTTGAGTAAAATAATTCCTTTAAATATTTGATTAAGTGTTTTAAGATAAATCGTATACAAGCGATTTCCAAAACAAAAAAAAAAAAAGGTTTTCATAAACTGGTATACATTTTAAGGCTTCTTTAGTTTCATTTTTGTTTTATGTTATTTAATTTTTTTTCTCAGTTGCATTCATTTTTTCAATAATATTCTTGCCGCAAATTTTATTTATCTCGACTTTAATATTAATTTTTGCCACTATAAAATCTAGGGTTAAATAAAATAATCTTAAAATTTTTTTGCTTTTTGCTTTTTTCAATATTTTTCTAAAGTTAAAAATATCTTTTGTTGTTGTTGGTTTTAGTTTGTTTGTTCAATAGGTTGCTGCAACTAGTGCTTAAATATTGAATTTATGTGTTATGAACGGCTTCGTCATCTGAATAATTGTCGTCATTGTCGGAAGCGCGATTGTCCAGATGACTGGCCGTTTGATTGTTGCCCTCCAAACCCAAATCCATGGGCTCAGCAGCATCCCTTCGTAGCTCCTGGCTGTGTGTGGCGGGTGTATTATTGCTGGACATGGAGTTGTTCTCCGTGTTGGGTGTGTTTGTGTGGTCACGTCTCATAATGGGCTCGATGGTAAGACCAGAGTTGTTGGCCACGGCGTTTGTGAACGCCGAGCCGGCTGTACTGGCCAATTTGCTCAAATCGAATTGGGGCGCCAACAGGCCAGTCGGAATTTTATCCAGACCATGACCCATAGCGTTGAGTTGGGCCATTTTAGCAGCGTGCAAAGCAGCAGCGGCCGCATGCTCTTGCGACATGCCCATGCCTGCAGAAAATTGATAGAACATGTTCAGTTAAATGCAAGACCACAATAAATGATTTATCAACAGATTTTAGATTTAGAGGAGATCAGAAAATATGGCTGCTGTTGTAAAATTAACTAAAATATTGTATGTGTATACGAGGGTGGTTATAAAACTAGCCATCCCTAAAAAATATTCAGGGGCTTTATTTCTCATTTCCCTTGAGCGTAATATCTAATAGCTTGTACTGAAAATAGTCATCAACCGAAAACTGCACACGGTGGCAATTCTTGGTCTTCGAGTGTCATTTTTCCAGTTCGTAGTCACAATAGGACAGAAGCAATTATAGACTTTGGCCGCTGTTTGTGTTTTTATTGGCCTTTCTCTTTAATATTCTCAACTAAAGAATGCAATACATGCGCATAATATTCCACCTAAAATTATACTGGATCCATCGCAAAGAAAAAAACACGGCTTGCCTGCCGATAGAACAATTTTCCGTGGGCACCATTCTTCCATTCCAGTTCAAAGCTTCTTTTTGACTGCTTGTCTGTCTGAGGAGTGAAATTGTGGAATTTGGAGAGTATAAAAAAACCTACAAATAAGAGAATCTGCTGTTTGCTTTTTATACAAATTAAGAGTGCGATTAGCGGGCGTGTCCATTTTTGTTTCAGATCATGAACTTTAAATGCCCACAACAGCAGCCAGACTTATTGTAAAATTTCCCAGCTGAGTAAATATTTAGGTTTTTGGGTTTGTTTTGTGTCTGGCCCCGCAGAATCGCTGGGCCAAAAAGACACACAAGTATTTGCCAGATTAACCCAGATCTTTTTACTTACCAAAAGTGTTTTCCGTTATGAATTGCAAATAGGTGTCCAACAATGACTGGCCGGCTGTTGTAGTGCCCGGCATTTGGCCGCCGGTCAGATCTTTTTGTTGGCCCAAAGCGGCAGCCGCAGCGGCAGCGGCCGCTTCGTTGCGTATGCGCGATATCGTGGTATTTGCATGCCCAAAATTACTCAACAAACTCTCGTGATAGCGGCTCAAGTCGTTCGTGCCCGTGTTGCAGCTAAAGCCGGTGCTGGTAGTCAAGTCCTCTGGATCATCATCGGAGTCCTCCATTTCGTCTTTCATGCCGCCGGCCAAATTAATATCGATTTTGTGTCCATTGCCGCCGCCGGTGTTGGTCGGCGAAGCTCGAGCTCTCAGTTCGGCCGGTGAAATTTTGACACCCGCTTTGGCCAACAGTCGTGAGGCCAGCTCAGGGTCAAAAGCACTGGGCATGGGCAAGACGGGCAAGTCTTTAGTGCTAATGCCGCGATGTTGACGTGACATGTGCGAGTGCAGGGAGTTGCGAGACTTGGCCACTGTGCCGCACAAAACACAACGATAGCCCGGACAGACAGTGTGCTTGTCCTCCAAATGAGTGCGCAAAGTATGGGCGGAGCGGTAAATCTTGCCACACTTGGGGCAGGGGCGCGGATCGGTGGCGCGCACGCGCATCTCTAAAGAGCGGCGAGTAACTGTAATAAACATAATAAAAATTTAATTAATATTTAGTTTCTCAAGTGCGGTTTTTTCATGTAATTTTCTTTCTCCAAATGAAAACTCCTTTTTCCATATTATTTTTTAATGTTTTTTTTTTATTTTCTTAGTTTTTTTCTTCTTAGTTTTTATTCGAAAATATATTGTTGTATATATTTGCCTTTTTTTTCTCTTTCAGTTGTTTTTACTCAAGTTTTTCTTTTCTCTGGTTGAACTATAATACTTAAGGGTTTTAAAGTGGCTTTATTTAATAACGAACTAAAGTTTAAATTAAACGACGTTTAACTAAATAGGAATTGGTTTGGTTCATGAAGGAATTTCTCTTTCTTTATTTTCTATAGGTACTTCCCGAAATGTTAAAATAATTTTATGATTTCTTGGAAATTATATTTGTAAAAAAATGCTTTTCATAATTTTAGTGAGTTTCGTTTTATTTGTTTAATTTTTGTTTTGATTAATTTAATAGGAACCTGTTTTTACGTATTAAACATTTTTTCTTTTGTTGTAAACTTTAAATTAATTATGTTCTACAATATAAAAATGATAAGACTTAAACAATTGCTGCAACAAAATCTCAACCATTGGAAAGACTCTGGGGTTTTTTGTAGTTCCCAACGCAAGTGATTCAGTGGCGATGCTAATGCGGGACTTGAACTGAAGTGCAAAATTCAGAAAAATGTTTGCTGATTCATTAAAAGTTTTCTTTCTTTTTTTTTTGTTTTAACGTTTTTTGCTTGTTTTTAAGAACTTAAAAAAAGTGTATTTGGTCCAGCAATTGCTTTTGTTTGCAGTGAAATTGAAGTTGGAAGAAAATTTCTTCGTTCAAGAATTGATATTTTAAAACATTTGCTTGAAACCGGGAATTCCTTTACAGGACCCCCTTTAAATTCTTGAAAGATTTATTACACAAAATGGAAATAAGAGGCTCAAAAATGATTTTTCAATAAGAACATTTTTTTGGGCAATAAAATTCTTTATTTATTTTTAATTTATTAATTATTTTTTTTTGCGCATTATTTGCAAGTAAACCAAGAGCCTGTGATACGATGTTGAACGTTAATGTGCGCCAAAATTTCGAACATCATTAATGAGGGCGATTGATGAAAGTGGGGAAATACCCATCATAAATATGGGTTGCAAATCCGTCTAGACTGTTTGGTGGAGCCTTCTGCCAAACCACTCGTTAACAATATTCTTATTTCTATATTTAATTTTTCGTTTTCAAAATGCGCCGTTCCGTTGAATAGAAGAAGGAATTTAAGAATTAAATTTCTCGGCGTTAACTTTTCACAAACCGTTTTTAAAACTTTAAGTTGAGTAGCATCCATTCACCCGGCACGCAATTGAATGATAAAACACATTTAAAATTTTAAAGGACAAAACTTGTCGCAAGTTGGAGATTTTGCCGCAACGAGGGTTTTAATGTTGCGATGACTTTCCGCCAGAAAACTATATAATTTTCGTGGCCATTATCGCTGCGACGCCACATCTCGTTGGCGCTTTTATCCTTTTCGTCTCGTTCAATTTTCAAAATGACTAAATGTTGAAATACATAAAACTTTCAATTTAATGTAACATAAAATCATGTAATTTTTACATTAAAACTAAGCTTTGGTTTTTGATTTAAATAATTATTTTATGGAAATTTGAGCTCTGTTTTAAAAAAATTCTTTATGATTAATGGTAGCGATATTTCTTTTTTGTATTGTATTACATTTACTATTTGAATTAGTTTTTATTTTCTTAACTATACATTTGTTTTTAAATGTGTTTTTAATGTCTTTTATTTATAGCTAATTTTAGTATTTTATATAGTTTTTAGTTGTTATTTTTAATTTTTGGCTAAAAATATATTTACGCAGGCACATTCTATTTTGTTTCGGTATCATTATAATACCAATTCTTTTTTTTTTAATATATATATATTATAGTTTATAAAAGTTTATTTAGGTGTTAAAATTAATTACAAAAAAGTCACAAACATAATGTTTAAAACAACACTTTCTGGGGCTGTTGTTCTAAAACAAGCAACAATTTTCGTTCTTGAATTTATATTGAATTCAAGAAAGGAAAAGAAATTTTTATGCGTTTTAGAAAAACAGGCATTTTAAGTGATAATTATGAATTTAAGGGTATTACAGGGCGAGATTTCTGGAGTTCTCACATTATGTATTTTAAGGGTAGAATTAGTAAATCCGTAACGTGTCTGTGTCGTTGTACAAGTTAGTCGAAACGTAACAACATCTAAGCGATTTCTATTGCTCTTCACAACTTGACGTTTGCAGCGTAAAAATCTATTCCCTGTAGATTTCTACTTGTGCTGGTATTCGTGTAAAGTTTTGCTTTCGAGCCAGATACCATCAGCTGATTGTCAAAGTTTCGTGAGATATTTTGCAGCGTAAACTTCAATCTTCGGCCCTGTTTGCGTTGATGGTTTCTGGAGAAGAAGATTCAATCATGAACTGTACGGGTAGTACAGCGGCATGAGCCTAACCAGGCGTCTACGGATCCAACGGCAAAGATGGTTGGAGAATACTGCTCCGACCCGTAGAATCTTCGATTCCGAACCTGTGGGACAACGCATTAGAGGACGCCCACGGAACCGATGGCGCACACAAGTGGAGAGGGACCTCAACCAAATTGGTGTGCAAAATTGGAGGACGCTGGCTAAAGACCGTGGCAGCTGGCAAAGTTTGTTGGTTGAGGCCCAGGTTCACCACGGACTGTAGCGCCAAAAGAAGAAGAAGAAGAAACTTCAATTGAAATGAATTATTGGTATCCGATTTTATTGAAGTTTTACACAAAGCAATAGATGTTACAAGTTTTCATCTGTATGTTCCTTCAGCGAGCAAAAGACTGCTGATTCTTAAAGAAAAAGTAGCGGAATGGACTTTAAAAAGTTGAGAAAACTTGCAACTTAAGGGAGGCTGCTCTCATTTTAGAAACTTTCAATTTGAAATTATGAAATCAACTTCATGCCGCTGAGCAAAGAAATTCCATATTTATGCACTATGGCCACTTATATGCAAGTATTGCAAAAGCATAAAACTTAAGGAGACCTCGTAACAGGGGAAACTGAGAGCCCTGGTCGTTTCACCAAAAGCTACCGACATATTTGATATTTCGCCGCGTTTTGTTTCTGTACTAGCGACTTTACCTGACTTTTGTTCAGTGCTGGCAACTCTTAGCGTACTTCGCTCATAACCAGCAATTCTTACATCGTTTAACCACAATAAGAGCGTCAGCGTCAGGCCGAAGTTTCAATTACACTTTTAAATTGAACAAAATTTTGTTTGTTCATACTGTTTGCGCAACACTATTATAGTTTCTATATTTAGTAATTCTCATTATTTGCTGACAGTTTAAACTGCGCGTTCAGACCAGTATTGCCAGAAATTTAATGACGAAATAAAACAGGTGGCAACAAAAATGTATTCGCGACAAGCTGCTGTTAGATTGTAGCGCACTCTGAGTTTGAATATCCCAGCAAACAGCATAAAATGCAGCAATTCCAACCAACAGCAGACATTTGACGGTCTTCAATTGTTTAACTTTTTTTATTTAAACAAATTAATACAGTGCGCTCGGGATACGGGGCAACCAACTAAAACTGCCATCGTTAACGTTTATCAATTTCTTTAGGTTTATGAATAGGCAAATTATGTGTAAAATAGTATTTATGGCCCATTAAATAAAGCCAAACAAATAAAGAATCGAATGGAACATTTCTAGATTTCATACTTGTGAGGGGAATACCCGAATTCGGAACAAACTACATGCGATAAATATGTATGTATATTAAGTGTTAATAAAGCAAAATTCTTGCTTAATCTAGAATTGAGTTGTTAGATGTTTGTGGCCCGGTTGACATTTTAAAGTAGGCTCAATGTCTATAGAAAGCTGTTGCCTTAAAGAGGGGGGGTGGCGCCGTTATCTTGTACATAAAGTTATAAAATTTTCAAAGTTAAAATACTGAAACATTTGAATGCATCAATTTGAAAAATCAAATTAAGCAAAAATGAAAAATTTTTGTAATTAATTTCTATTTAAATTCATTTAAGATATTTTGTTTTTTATCTACAATTTCCGTTTTTTTTTTAATACTGTCTTTTTTTTCCGTTAAATTTACTAATTATATGCAGTTAAATTAATTTTATTTCTTTAACTTACCGGCTATAGGAGTTTGTTTTTTAAATAGCTTTTTATATAGTTATTTATAATATTTTCTTTTCTTTTCTTTTACTAAATTACAGTTTTGGTTGTTGTTGTTGTTGTTGTTGTTACTTTTATATATAAGTATGTATTTATGTATAACTATAGTATTTGCATAATACATCATTATTGTATAGGAACGTATAATTTTGTGTATATAGTATATTTCACTTTTAAATATCTTTTATGTATAAATATTAATTATGTATAGATCTCAAAAGATTTGTCTATTTAATAGACAGTTAATTAAATAGTTGTTGTTGTTTATTATTATTTGTTGTGGAAATAGATTACAAAATCAATTATTTTCATAATTTTTTGTAGTTTTTAAGGTTAAAAAGGTAAGACGTCTTAAAAAATGTACAAAAAATGGTATTTTTCCCACAAAAAATAAACTTTTCGAAAATACTGAGAAGAAATTGTTAAAAAGTATCTTTCACACAATATGTAAAAAGTTTAAATTATTTAAAAAAAAATTGGAAAAAAATTGAAACAAGAACAAAATTGTTTACAATTTTTCCATTTGCTGAAACTTTGACAGGAACGATTTTTGTTTGACTCCTTAATTTGCAATTCTAATCGATTTGAAGTTAAACATTTTTTTTCTTTTTTTGGTTAAAATCTGGTCATCCTCCTCATTGAACTTTCTGGACTATCTACTTTTTCGGCTTCATTCTTCTTGAATGCAGAATTCCAGGTCTACAGTTTTTTTTTTAGTATTTACCCAAATTTTCTACAATCAAAAAATATCTTTGAGCTTAATTTGCATGCGTTCATTAAAAGGTGGCAACACTGTTCACCTTAAGTACCCTAAAGACGATCAAATAAACCCTCAAGCCTGCGCAAAAGGGTGTTTGTTTGTTTGACGATTTTTCGCAGACGTACAAATAAACTTGTTGGACGGCCTTTTCACTTTGAGTTCGAGCAAAAATGTCGCCTTTGAATGTGCAGAAAATACAAAAATCGGAAACCCCTTCAATTTGCATTCTTTAGGAATTACTTAAACGAAAAAACGGAAAAAGCTGTTTTCGTAACGGGAAAATGCAACCAAACAGGAAAACTGTTGGGGAAGTCGTCACGAATTGGTCATAAAAATCGCTGGAATTTGTCAATTTGTCAAATCTTTTAATTTTAATAATTTTTGTTTTTTTACTATTGTCTTAAAGTGCTACGAAGTTACTTGTTTCAGGCGCCTATAGTTCGATTCAAACCCGACTATTGTGGCCGTTACTCTAATATTCTGTTTTGACTTTTAAACTGTTTAAATTTTACCTTTAGGAAGCATTTTGATTATTTCTGGTTTAATAAATTTAGAAATTCTTAGTTATCAAGCCTTGTTTCATCTAAGTTAAAGTCTACGCGTTAAGTGGCGCTACGCTCTTTGGTTCACATAATCATTTGGAATGTTGTGTGGTAACATCTCGTTTGAACTAATCGCCCTCACAATTTCATTTAAAATCCGGCCCACCAGCAAAGGGGCCGCCGGAGGAACGCATTGCTTTCATTTTGGCCCATTGCAGCGTGTGTTTAATGCGCATGTGGTTGCGCACGGAATTGGGATGGGCGAAGCGACGGCCGCATTCGATGACAGGACACACGGGGCTGTCGCGCGGATAATGTCTGTCGAGATGTTGGCGAAACACGCGCTGTTCCAGGGGCGTTTCGCACAGGGGACAAGGTAACATGTAGTTGCTGCTGGAGGCAGCAGCAGCCGCTGCATTAGCTGAGGCTGCTGTGGCGGTGGCAGCGGCGGCGGCGGCTGCCGCTACGGCTGCAGGATTCTGAAACAGCTCGGGAAAATCTCTGGAGCGACTAAAGGCGATGGTACGAGCCATCAAAAGATTGGCTGTCAATTGCTGTTGATGGCTAACGGCTGTTTGTTGGTATTCATCTAAATATTGTTGTTGTTGTTGTTGTTGCTGCTGTTGTTGTTGTTGCTGCTGCTGGTGTTGTTGGTGTTTGTGTTGCTGGTGCTCTTGGTGCTGGTGCTGGTGTTGATGTTGATGCTGTTGATTGGGCTCAGCAACGCGATGTCTTTGATGGCTCGGCAATTGTTGTTTTGAATCGGTTATCATGTGCTGTTGTTGTTGTTGCTGCTGCTGTTGTTGGTGTTGTTGTTGCTGTTGTTGCTTTTTCAATAAAGCCTGATACAAAGCCGATTCAGTGTTATGCCTGGAGGTTTTCATGGTCAACGATATGGCCGACGATATCGACGAGGCGCCATCATCATCGATAAAGTTCTCATCGTCACTGTCATGCCACGACCGCATGGAACGGGCTGGCGACGAATTCGCCGACCGGTACTTTACAATATTATTGTTTAAATGTGAAACCAAAAGATGATTGTGCTCGGTACTCAACTGTTCGGCAGAGGGACCGCCTGGTGACTTATTGCCGCCACCTTCTCGCTTGTCACCCAAAGCCGACTGGTTGCTGGAGGAGTCTTTGTTCAGAGACTGCGCTTCCTTGATTTCCTCATCTTCTTTCAGTTCCTCTTTTATTTGGGTGGCATTCAAAAACTTGCCCATTTTTTGTTGTACATCTGCTGCTGCCGTTTCGAAAGCGCAAATTATCAAGGTAATTGTAATTGGTTTTTTTTTTTTTAAGATTAGAGGAATAATAATAGAGATTTATTATTTGGGGATTTGTTTGTTTGAGTTGTTTGTTTCTTTTTACATCTATAAAATGATTTGTGTAAATGCATTTATTGTTGTTTTTGTTTGGTTTTTTTTTATTATTATTTTAATAAGACGAGCAAGTCTAAACTATTGTATTACAGACCCTGATCTTTGTTTAATTTTTTTTTTTTTTTGGTTTTCTTATGCAATAAAATTTGAATTTTGTTTCGTTAGTGTCAGCAACAGCAGCAACAGCAGAACTGAATAAATTTCCTTATAATTCGCGAATTCATATTTCTGAGCCAATTTCGCAAATTCGTAATTTTGATAACTGATTTCATTTCAGTCTTTTTTTTTTTGTTTCTTAAAGTTTATTTGCCGATTGTGTAAAATTTTTTTTTTTTTTTTTTTTTGGGAGTTTAAAGGATTTCTGTTTTGTTAATGGGGTAGAAACATTCAGTTCTAAGGTTTTAGATTGCTGGTTTGATTTGTCACAAATTGAGGCCAATGGTTTAAACTTAACATTAATTTGGGTTTTTAAGGCCGATTTTAAAAGATTCAAATAAAAGATCATGGCGTTTGTGTTTTTTTTTTTTGTTTTGTTTTGGTAACTAAAAAGTGCTAGATTAAAATTATTAAAGAAAACATTCAAGATAATATTATTTACAAATAAAAATAATAATATAATAGATTTACTAGCAAATAATACAAACAGACACACATCAAAAATGCAAAAATAAAAAAGAAAACTGTTTAATAATCGTTGCGTTTCGCAATTCGAGCGGATGTTGAAAATGAATTCACTCGAATTGTCAATTATGATTTTTTTTGTACAAAATAAAAGAAATCTTAAAAGCCCCTTTAAGGCGAATACTTTTTTTTTATTTTATTGTGGTTAGTGAGGTTTTGGTAAAATTAACTGAAAATGTTGTATTTTTGGAACAGGTGAAATTTCTTGCTTTATACAATAAAATTTTTTGGGTTTTTGTTTTTAATTCACAAAACTGCAGCAAAATGTGGAAAGAACGAAAACTTTGATTTCATGTCATGTCACATTTACTTATATGTATGTATGTGTGTATTTACTAATTTGTCACAGGATTAATTCGTAATTCGTTTCTTATTTATCAAAAAAAAAAAATATGTTGTATATAAATTTGTTTTATATTTATAAGACCGATTTCTGTAGAAGGTCACTGTTTATGCGGTTCGAAATCGAAAGATTTGTTGCCACTAGTTGATCGACACATGCACCCAATTGGTTTGTTTTGGTGTCACCAGTTTTACTTATGGCGATAGTCAGTATTTAGGGAAATTTTAAATGGCTGCAGCACGACAACGAAGATTAAAGTTCGCCAAACATTTTGAATGCAGAAAACATTTTTGGATTTGCGGACAGCTGGTAGACTTCATCTATATAGTCCACAATAATGATTTGGTTAACTCGCCAGCAGTTTGCTGTTCACATGCGACATTGTGAGACAGGCCCCTAAATAGCTAAAATAATTACTTTTAAAAGTGTTAAAAGGTGTTTGTAAATATCAGCTGTTCTATTAACAGTATTAAAAATGCAATACAGTTAGAGAAAAACCAGCTATACCAGTACTGAGCCAACGTTGCATAAATGCAACTAAAAATTTGTGCAAAAAATTTTATTATTAAATTTTATATTTTGCGGCATTCACATGAAATACTAAATTGTGCTTTTTTTTGTTGGGCCGCGAAGCATTATGAAATCGTTTCAAGGCGGTATTTTCATTCAGCGCAACTGTCAAGCGGGCTATCAATTGATGGTGAATTGCAAAAGATGCATCAACCATTAAATGAAATGATGGATATGGACTTTCTGTTTTATTGCACAATTGGTAATAACTTGATATTGGGTTTTGAAAAATTGCCTCCGTTTCGTGTTGTCTTATCGCAAAGCAATAAATTAAAGGGTGTGTGTCGATAGAAAATTTTCTATATTATTCCATATTTAGAATTTTGCTTTCTTTTTTTCTTTATTAAAAAGAATTAAAAAATATCTATTGCTAATTTGTTTATAGGTTTTAGGAAAACTGCATTTTGTATCAGCATTATAAAAATCATTTAGCCTCATAAATATCACGTATCTATTTATTAGAAAAATGTGGTATGTGCAAATTATTTGTTGTTTTAAGGAGCAAATGCAGCGCCATCTACACACACACACACACACACACTCACACGTATAAATATCGCGTGCAATGAATGCATTAAACTAATTCTTCAGTTTTACGGGTATATCGTATTCGTTTTTAGTTTTTTTTCTTTATTTTTAAATACGTCGATATCATTTCATTACAACTGTGTAGTTACATAAAAACAGACATTTATATACATAAATATATGCACATACATACATAGATGTGTGTATGTGTATGAATGTGTGCGTTGTATGTATTTGAAATCGTGGAACAGCAAATATTTTTATTATACCGATTATTGAAAACGAAACGTCGAAGAAAAATTTAATTTCTAAATTCCAATTATCCTTTCAAATATACATAAATATCAAATGTTGAAATTGGAAACGACAAAATGAAATGTGTTTTAATTTAAATACAAGTTCTTACTGAATGAAATACATTTCAAATACATATAATATTATTAAATCATTTTTTGAATATATATTTTCCACATAGAGGAAAAGTCATAAATCAAGCGTTTTCAAAAGTATGTGCCTGGGGCACATAAATGTGTCCATACATACACAGAAAACAAACATCTGCACCAGCTTATTAACTCTGCGTTATGTTTGAACTACCCCTACTATTTTAATAAGTTACTAAAATCTTAATGAATTTAACAGATTTTTATTATAAAGTTGTAAAATTTGAAGAAAAATTGCATTTCAATATGAATTCATGTTAAATTAACATGATTGTATTGCATAAAGTCAAATCACAATTGTACGGTAGTCTTTTCAATGATTTCATCTTAAAACTTAACAATTTTATTGCCATTATGTCGCCAAGCTGTGATAAGCGAACAAGCCTTATACGTCCAAAACTAAATTAATGAAATGTTTGCCTGCCTCATGAGCAGGACAATCGAACAAAAATTATGTGATGACGGAGAGCGAAAGTTTTACTACATTTCCGAACTTTATTTACAAATTTTTGGCTAAAAGTGCGAGATTTCGTGAAGCTGCTGCTTTCGCCAGATAAAGGCATTACTACATACATACATCAAATCAAGACTTAAACAAGTTAATAATCTTAAACAAATGAGTGATTAAAAACTTTAAAGTTGTAACATTTAAAAATAAAAAGAATTGCTGTGTGTTTTTTTAAAATTATTTTAAATTTCCCATTTTGTGAATATCGATGGTGGATATAATTGCGTTGCCGGTGTAAATATTGCCAGACTTTGCATTATTCGGTATCATTAATGGCATTATTATGGCAATATTGTGTTGAAATAATTGTTTTTGGCGACAAACTTTTTTTTTTGTTTGTAACCGAAAAAGTAAAAATGGATTAAAACTAATCAAAATAACTACAACATAATAATTTGAGGAAGTTATTGAACAGCAGGAAGACAAAGCAGTCCTAGCTAAAGGATTCCAGATATAGCCGTTGAGTGCGAAATAGCGATGGATGGCACCAGGTCTGCAGTGACTTCAAACACAACTTGAAAAGGAAATAGAGCACAAGCAGCAGAATTCCAACATCTACTGGCGAAGCAACATGCAAAACCTTGCCCGGATTTCTTAAATACAATCAAGCAATAATTATAACTATTTGGAATATTCATTTTTTTTTAATAAAATCGATTTTTTAGAGGATTGTCACACATTACGAAATCATTAAAAAAAAAAATCTGGCTGCATATTATTTCGAAATAAACTTTTATATTCCTAAAACCGAAAACCTTTTTCTCTAAATGTTGTGGAAGATTTTCAATTGTGAAACAATATTATGGGGCTCTTTGCTAAAGAAAATGTAATTCATCATTCTATTTCGTTATAATTGATATTCAAATTAAGTTTTTCTCATCAAATTAAATTTATTCTAACATTTTTAAATGTCTTTCAATCGAACACATCCAAATACACAGATTATATTCATTTGTTTTTTAAGTTTCTTATTGAAAGAGTTTGCTTGAAGCACATCAACAAATGCAGGTTGCTACACACATGTACATACATATCTACATACATACATACATACATACATACATACATACATACATATGTATATATTTATAGAAATGTTTGTGTGTGTAACGTAGAAAATAAACTATAAAAACCCTTAGCAACTGTACCAAAAATTTATTTAGTTTTTGACAAGCTTAAAAAATATTGAGTTTAGATTTTTACACAATGCACACACACACACACCCACACATACATATTTGCATGACTACTCATATACATACATACATACATACATATATATATGTATATATATCTACCTACATTCTAATATATATCTACCTACATATAAAAATATGTATGTATGTGTGTATGTGTGTATGTATATGCTCGTACATACATACATATATTTATTTAGGTTTTTATTCCTGAGTATAACAATAGTTGTTACTTTTTATTGTTGTTGTTGTTGTTGCTGTTGCTGTATTTAGAGACTTGTTTTGTATGTTTGCGTTTGTATGTGTAAAAACTAATTTAATTTTTACACTTCAATTAACATGGTTTTTTTTTTGTTTTTCTCCATATTATTATTATTATAAATAAAATGCATTTTAAATTAAAAAAGAAATAACTCACACTATAATATTCATATTTGTGTGTGTGTGTGTGTGTGTGTGTGTGTTTTTGCATTTGCTGTAGTATTAGACATACGAGTAAATGTACACAAACTTTATGAGGATGTCCTTTCTTTTGATTGATAGACGCATAAAATGCATTTGATAAATATTTTATGAGCTTCTTTTCCATCACACTGAAACAACTAGAATTATAGACAGGCTGGAGTTAAATCACACCTATACGCACACACACACACACACCCACACACAAGAACTTGTGTGTGTATTTATATGAACGAGGCTGGTTGGGGAATTGCCATTTTAAGACAGAAAAAAATACTTTTCAATCTTTATTATTAAGAAATTAAATTTAGAGAAAAAGAAACTAGATGACGATGCCACGACAAACCAACGCTCTGCAACAGTATCTGTATATGACTGTAGATTTGACAAGTTTTGTTCCACAGAATATCAAATAGACCGAGCCCCAGCGTTGCCATATTAAGAAAATCGTCTATTTTTTTGTTTTTGCTAGAACGATCACAATGGCTTAGAAAATGTACAAAAGTTTATTTTGCTTTCTTTTACCAGCCGATAGCCGACAGTTTTGTTTAATTTTTATTTAAGGTTATAAAAATAGCAGTGATTTGCTTTAGAAACAAACCAGGTTGACAAGTAAAATTTAAAAAAAATAAAAAATTTTGCCGTGCCAGAGGATGTGTCCGGGCCTTATCATTTGAAAAATATACGTTGAACGTATATTACGAAAGTTGTCAATTCTACTGACCAACAAAATGTCGGTTAAGCTATAAAAAAAAAACAAAAATTAGGTGTATAATTTGTCTTAATTGTAAAGCTTTAAAATATTTAACTGAACGCGATTGTTTCTATAAAAATAAAATGAATTCGCCAACAAGAATGTAACAAAGAATTTTATTAAATTCATTCGAAAATTTGATAAATTTTGTGTGTGCAAAATATTATTTTTCATAATAAATTATAAATAATTTAAACATTTTTATAAAAAGTCAACATGAAATTGACAAAATGTCGAGGGAAAATCTAATGAAACATTTTTTTTTTGTTTAAGCCGATATGGGTTAAAGACGAACGAAGCGTCAATCAACCAAATACACCTAATCCTGTTTCTACGCGGTACATAAATTCCAGAGAATACCGTATAAAAAACCGCTACATGCTCATACAGTTACATTTGATTAATTTAAACTTGAAGTTGATCTGCAAGATAAATTATTCTATTAAACATAAAAATTTTATTTCTTTTTCGTCATTTCGTCCTCGAAAATCTAAAAACAAATAAATAATTCACACGTTTTCTTAAAAAGAATTTATTTTTACGCAACTGAATAATTTATAAATCTGTAGGAAACGTGTTATTTTAAAATCGTGAAAAATATTTGCTATATCATTTCTTTTGGGGTCCCGTTTTACAATATCGGATATTGCAAACATAGCGAAACCCAAAACGCTTCTAATACATCCTACATGCTGCGAGATCGTGAAACAGACTCTTAAGTAAAATTATGGAAAAGTGTAATATATATTTTTATATTATTGTTTGTTAAATATTTAAACAGGCCAGCAGTAGGCCAAGTCATGGTTTGTTCTATTCCATAACTGGAGTCATTAAATTAGTTTATTCGGGAACTGTTCTCGTATGCCTTAAATTTGTTGTATGTGCCAACAGATATTTATATAGGAACAAGATAATAGAAACATTCTTTTTATATATTCATTTGGAAAAAGTAATGCCTGAACAAAAATTAAATTCTTTCTTAATAAAACGGATACCTGTCATGTTATGGTTTGATTCACTCTTGTGCTTTTTGTTGTTGTTGCTGTTGTTTGGTTTGAAATTTATCACAAAGCAAACATTTTAAATATTAAGATTTATTTGTCGACATACAAACGGGCGTACGAGTACTAAGAAAGAGTGTTGGAAAGGGGGAGGGAGGGGGTGGGGGAAGGAGGAGCAGATGTTGTTGGCAAGTCTAAGTGTTTATTGGGCATGAATGCTTATGCTAGATTTTATATTTAATTAATTATGCACATTTACACTTTTATAGTTTTTTCTAATTTCTTTCTTTAACTCCAACGAATTTTCATTTCCTTTCTTTCTTTTCATTTTAATAAGTTTTCTGCATATTTGCACAAAATCTTTTTTATAAAATACGCAATACTATCCCCCGCCTCAGCCCTCTGCTGTTCTTTCACATTTTGATAAAATGTTATCTTTCTCTGTCTTGCGTTATCGAACATATCCTGTTAGAGGATACTGGCCGCACTGGGAGCAAATAGTTTTCGTCTGACAATCCTGGTGGTTACCAAAACAAATCATTTGGAAGATGTTTTGCTTAAAAGCTGGTGATAAATATTTTTTTGTTCGTTCGTTCGTGCTTTCCCACTCCTACCCTCCCCTCCCCCCACCACCCATTAACAACAAAAGAACCAATTGAAAGTGAGATGCATTTTACACATATATCCATATTGTATAGCAACTTACTAAATATATATCTATATATGTGTGTGTGTGCTTGTGCGTGTGTGTGTTTGTGTATTTGTGTGTCTGTGTAGATGCTATTTTAAAGCAAGCAAACAGATTTTATATTAGAAAAAGCAATAACTACGCATATATGCACAATTTTCTTTATATCCATATAAATAAATATTCATATCGAATGAGTAAAATTTTCTCCATGTGATTTAGCAAATGAGCAACGAGAAAAAAGGAAACAAAGGATTCAACAATATTTTTATTAAACTCGTATATAAAATGTTCATTATTCTAAATCAATTAACAGAGATTTGAAAACGGATTTACTGCAAAGAAAAGGATTTTTTAATTTTCTAAGTGATCAGTGGCATAGAAAAATTCAAATTTTTTCAAATTATTTTTTAAACGAACTCTTATTGGAGATTAAATAAAATAAATTTATTAGTTTGCAAACATAAACAAGAAAATAAAATTATATCAAGTTTTCTCAACTTGCCAGCAAAAAGTATTGCCATTTAACTTCTTAAACATTCTTTTAATATATTAAAATTATTTTTATTTATTTTATTTTATATAATGAAAAGTTACAAAATTTGTTTTGACTTTATAGATTTTATTAAATGAAAAAAAAAAATCATCTGTTAAAAAGTGTAACTTGCCCAAAATTTTTCTTGGTAAATTCAATATAATTTAGAGAAAGTTTTAGTTTGTTCAGGGCTGTTAAAGTTGAATTTTTTTTTGGAAACTTCAAGGTAATTCCAGCAAATGTTGCAAAGGCCGGTTTTTGATAGAAAATAGCTAAACAATTTTTTTTTTAAATTTCAATAAAATTTTTTAACTGCCATTTATTACGCTATAAAATGAAGAGACTCGATTCAAACAATTTAAAAAATCACTGGCCTCTATAGCGGTTGACGAATTTGAAGCAAAAAAAAGTGTTTACGACAATTTTGTAATAGATTAAAGAGAACCAGTTTAATTATTCCTTAATCCATTACAAAACTTTGGTAGCTGTTTCCTTTTTTTTAAATCTTTATTTTGTCCTCCTCAATTTAATGAAAAGAAATAAATTTAAAAAAAATCTTTAAAACTGGGATGGTTAATGGAAAAAATTATAGGAATTCCATGAGAAGAAAAGAAGAAAACAAGCACTTTTACTTAAAAGAGTCTTAAGACTTCTCGCTTAAAAAAGTACTTTTTTCGTGTTACACGAATTAGAAAAAGCCGTTACAAGACTTATTTCACTGACTTCAGTCCGATTTGCAACCACATATCCTCGAAATCTCTGTGTTCACAATCAGCCAGTCAGGACAGCGGCTTGCAAACTATTCGTATATAATTATATTTATGTTTTTACAAACTAAAATCCTTGCAGGACACTAGTTCTGCCTTCCGATAAGGGTTGTTGTACAAATTTGATGCAAACTTTTGATTGTTCTGTTTTTGCGCGTTCTTTGTTCTGGTCTTAGTTTTATGTCTTTATTTTTGCTTGATTTAAGAATATTTTCTGATTGAAATTATTTTCATTGTTTTGATTTCTGTGCTCCAAATCTCTGGTAATTTTTAATTTTACGATCACTCGTTTTTAAGTCGCAGCAAAATCTGCTTATTTGGATTTTTGTGTGGAAATAAAATTTATACGTTTTTAATTGGATTTTTTGTTTGTTGGGTCAACTTTGGATAAATAAAATTAATTCATTAAGATTTTATGGCTGCAAAATAGTCGACATTGGTAATAAAATTAAGTTGGTTAGAACAAAAAAAAAAAGAAATGTAATTTTATCCTGATGTTGACAGATAAAATCGATCATAAAATGGAAATTAAATATAATGTTTGAAAGGATGCCGAACCAAATTATAGCAATTAAAAGCAGCGTTTTACTTTTCGTGGCAACTTCGTAAAAGGCAGTTGTCTCTGTTATTTGGCAAAAATATTATTAGAATAGTGGGTTCTTGATGGCAATTGAATGAAAGGTTGAGTGTAAGAGTATATTTTGGCAAAAGTTTTCAAGTCTACTGAGAAGTAGCAGCTACCAAATGTACTTGTATGTACAATCTATAGACAGCTAGAAAACACACATCAGACGTGTTATATAATTTGTATTTTTTTTTGTATAATAATTTTCTTTATAATACGAATAAAATAGTTTTGTGTCTATTATATAATATTATGCTTTGAAAAATCAAATACGTGCTACTAATTTTGACAAACAAACAGGACATTTGTTTCGAAGCGAATTCAAGCGAGATTCCGTTTGCTGGCGACTTCAGTTGCCCTCAACTCCCTTTTAGCTCAGCTAAAACTATTTAATTAATTATTTTTGTTGTTGGTTCAGTTTTCAATACCCTCCTCTTGAACAAGAAAACTGAATCACTATTTGCCATCACCGACTTTGTTGGCAAAATTTTATATGTCGCTGTGATTTGTTGTCAAATAACTTGTTTGACATATTCTTTTTATGACTTTATATTTTATTTCATAAAAGTGAATTTATTGTTCATACATACTGGATAATAAAAATTAATAAAAACACTTTATAAAACAAATAAATAAAAAGTAATAACATTTTTTTTTTATATCCCTCTCAAAATGAAGTCCCATAAAATGAATATGTAATTTCTGCAAACACTTGGAGGAAAAGACTGCCACATATAATGTGGAGGATATAAAAATCAAACTATGAAAAGTCTTAATGATTTCCAGTAAAATTTTTTTTATTTACTTCAACTACTTTTTATAGACTTTTAAGGAAACACGTAAAGAAGTAACTAAAATCACTACAGCTGTATGGGGTTGAAAGTAAAGAAAATAACAAATTTGTAAGACATTAGAAAAATAGCTTAAAGAAATTGTTCAATGGAATATGATTCATAAAAACGGCAAAAACGAAACAAAATTTTAAAGATTTTATGATTTCAAATTTTTTTCTTATGACATTTTAAGACAAGTTGCGTTTAGTCCAAAAACACGCTTTTCGTAGCGGGCTAGTTGAGATGGTAAATGGTTTTTATCAAATTATTGAGGCTATAACTCGTACCATGTTTCCACGACTTAATTAACGGCATTGCAATGTTTTATAAGAAAAAGTCTTGCAAAAGTGCAATACAGTTGCAAACAATAGTAGTTTTTCCATTGCATTCCAATAACTCGAAAACACTTGCAAAACAATTGTTTTTTCTTTATGTTGCATTTCTCCCCTTTATGTCAAGCACTTGCAACACTAACACTCCAACTTTGCAATCAACAAATTTTATATTTTTTTGATTCAATTGTTCGTTAACATTATATTTTGCACTATTAAAAATGTATGATACTTTTTTCCTTTAATGTTTTATATCTTACAAAGTTGTTGAAAACAAGTGTTCAATGCAAGCCCTTGGCAAATGCAAATAAATAGTTGCAGCACAAAATGCAGCAAACAATGAATACCACTATTACCATAAATCGTTGTGAGTTTGTTACAACCATAAAGTATGAAGATTTTAATAAAAATAATTGGACCTTTTAACGTCATCTATTAAGTGTCAGATTTAATTAACAGCAGGAATTTTCTTCAACGACTTTCAATAAAAAAGATTTTTATATTAATTAGGCCGTCTTAAAATTTATTTATTAAAAAAGTTTGGCTTGCAATTTGATCGTAAACAATTTTTCTGAGAGTGCAGCCGTTTACATTTTTACATTTTATTGAATGTCAGCATTTCAAGAGTTAAAATATTTGGTTTTGACATTTCGCCAACATTTAGCGAAAGCAAAATAAGTACTGGGAAATGCGCCAAGTTTTGTTGTTATACGGGCGAGTTTACCTTTCATGAATTCGCCTCGGACAATCGTTTACTTTTTTGTTTGTTTCTTTTTTTTTTACATATTTTTTATGGCTCAATTTGAAGAATTTATCTTATTGACAGCGACTGAGAAGTGGAATAAATTTCTTCATGTGAAGTCTTTAATTTTGCCAAAAATTTGCTGAATTGGGGCAGTCACTCTACGACAGTTTGGTAATAGACGAAAGCGAACAAGTGTAGCTACTCTTTAATCTATTACTAAACTGTCGTGGCCATGTCTATATCTTAATTATTAATTATGGTGAGCGAAGATACAGATGCTTATTTTTAGTCAGATCTCAAATATATTATATTTATTTGGGCGTTTTTCCAAAGTAATGTTTATAAAGTTTAGACGCAACGTTTCTTTTTCAAATAGACACCTTCGCCTTTAGGAAATCTTTAAACGTTTTCAAACTCTTAGTCTAAACAGCTATTAAAACCATCCGTTGGCCAAATTTGTTATATTTCGGTAAGACAAATGCGCTATAAAAATATTAATCCAATTCATAATGTTTCCCAAGGTGTAGTCGTATCAAAAGCAGGCCAACGATAACAATATTCTAAAGAATTAAATATGCTAATAATAAGAAAACACCTTTCGGCATTTTTCCCTAGAAATTTATTATCTTCGAAGACATCAACACCTCTCGTCCGTTACTGAATGCTTTTTCCAAACGAACCAGTTAACAGTTTTATGACATGCAATCGTCGATGGGAAACAATAGTTTCCATAATTTTGTTTCTTTGCATTCAACGCCTTCTTATTGAAGCTTTTGGAAAGTAATTCTTAATCTTTCTAATATCATTTTCAATTTTAATGTTGTTGTATTTTTTCTTTGCTTTTTTTTTAATATATTTTTGTTTTTAATAATTGAAAAGGTGTTACAAATTGCTTAGAAAACGAGAATAACTGGGTGGAGTATTGAAGGAAATTAATTTTTGGTACCTTCTTCTGATTTTGTTTTTCTTCATTCATTTCGCGAATGAATGAAGGTGTTGCACAACAAAAGTTTATGATACGAGTGTTTTATAGAAAAAAAGGGGTTTTTCTGGCTTAATGGAACTTTGAAATTGGTTTACAACTTCATAGAAATTTGGTCAAGCCTTAAAAAAAAAATAAGTCATAAAATATTCTTTTCATTTATTATCGCTGATAAATTCGAATAATTCGAAATGCAAAATATTTTTATTTGTTTTAATCATTTTAGGGGAGTATGACAAAAGCTCATAAAAATCCGAACAAAACATATTTAATCAATGGAAGAGGCTAAATAATTGATTGCATTTACACGCGAAAAATATGGCAATACAATTGTGTTATATTAATTAAAAGTTTTGTTTGATATATTTACATTGATAATTCATTTTTAAAGCAAAATAATTAAAAGTTTAATTAACTCAGTTAAATATTATATAATAGGTTTAATTGTTTCAATTAAATTTCTTAATCAATCAAACAAAACATGTTATTAGTGCGTCGCTTATTTTAAAATATATTTTTTTCGGAAGTTCACATTTGGTGCAATACCGTAGTAACTCAAAATTTGAATTTTTTGAGCTGGGTATGCAGAAATGATCTCTGGGGGAAATATTTATCTAGAGAAAACAAGATTATGGTTCCATCTCTAACTGTTCAGATTCTACAGCTAAAAATGTGTTTATTGCCTCTAGCCATTTCCAACAATATTTATTTGCAATAATGAAATGAAATGCATTTTTCTCAGTTTGCGATTTTTTGAATTACTACGGTATGGCACCAAAGGCTCGATATGTTTCGAAGAGCACCTTAATGTATGTCTTTAATTTGTTTAAAAACTGAAGAATAACTATTACATTTGCACAACGATTTTAAAAATTGACAAAGTAGCGCGACGCAATTTTTGGTTTCCGAAAATTGTCTGCCAAGTTTTAAAATTTGCAAATCACAATCAATCAAAATTTGTGTATAAGAATAATTACGGGGATGCTGTTTAATGCCGTCACTTGAAGAAACAGGGTTTTAAACGTATTTTTTTCCCTTTTGTATGCTTTGCCCACGATTCCATCTCAAACGTGACAGATAATTTAATTGATTTTTTTATGGCTTTATTCACATTTTCATGCTCAAATATTAGCTATTACTTTCGGGAAATCGTTAGGTCTCACCTAATAATGATGGAAGATGTATGTAAATTTTGTCGTTTGGAATAATTGTTTGTCACATTCGTGAACCGCTTTTCCGAATATTCTGTTTTATATATGAGAGTTTTGCTTGTAATTTGGTGTTTGTGTTGCTGTTATTTTGGATTTTGTGTAACAAGTGTTTTGTTTTAAGCAACATTATTTTTTCGTTGCATAACAATTTATAATTCTTTAACAAAAAAAAAAAAAAAAAAAAACCGTGAACATCACTTCCATATTTCTATAGTTTTCTAATTTTTTCTATGTCTTTTTTTTCTTCTTATCGATCATACCCTCAACTGAAACGCTTATTTGGCGAATTTCATAATCTTCAGGTTTGTTGTGTAAAAGTTTTAATTTCTTTTAAATTTTTCCTCAACTACAGCAATGACATCTATAAAGTATATAAACTTTTCCAATTTACCACAAAATATTATCTAATAAGAACTTTAGGCAAACAAATGTCAGTGGAGTCAGCCAAAAAAAAAAAAAAAAAAGAATAACTGAAGCATTAGCAAAAATCATAATACATACAAATGAGATTTTTGTCAGTTTGCACAGAAAGATATAAAGACTGCACTTTAACCTCCCGCAAACGAATGCCCATAATTCATACACATGTCCTTTCATCGCATTAGTGTATTTTATAATTTTTTTTTCTACACTTAATTTTTTGTGCATTTGAGCAGATTTTGTCTTGCCGACAAATGCGTTACATAAACTGGCGTCAAAGTTTCAAAGAAAAACTTATACTTAAGTATAAAAGACGCCTGCCTACCTTAACAGCAACAACAACAACAGCGACAACTACGAAAACAACAACGCAAATAGGAAACAATATCATGTAGTAAAAATTGCCTAATAGTCTTAAGCCAAGACTGGTGGTTTTTTTCCTCTCTCTTAACTTTTAACATACTCAAAAGTTCAGGCATCACCTAAAAGTATGCTACGGAAAAAAGAACAAATGGCATATGTTTTGGATGAATACGTGTTGTTGTTCGTGTGTTTGTGGGCACGTGTAAGTAAGTGGCTCCGGGGGGGTGGCGTCAAATCTCTTTTAAAAAGTCGCTTTCAATTTTAAATAAAACTAAAGGCATTTGGAGAGATGTAACATCTACGAAACGAAACGTATTTGGTGGCCCTGTGTAGGTCCGATCAATTGCATGAATGTGTCTTACACATACGCACACATGCATATGCACACATGTACATACATACGTGTGTTTGTATGTTGTCGTATGTTTGAACCAGAAACAAAAAAAAAACAAATGATTATTGAAATAAAAGTTTGTTTATAAAACTTAAAATATCTTTTTTTCTGTATTTTTTTGTTTGTTGGGAGGGAAATTGTAACAAAAGTTCCTGGCGTTCTTTTTCCTTTTCTTTCTAACTTTGACATACAAATTTGTTGTTGCTTTGCAACGAACCGAAAAGTCTTTTCAAAAAAAATTTATTTTTAAGATAAAATTTTATTTTTAATTCTTATTTTTAATTTTTAAAATAGATTTTTAAAGAAAAATCGATTGTGATTGCTGGCACTTCGAAAATTTTGAATATTTTCGCAAACAAATTAAGCCTATTTTCTTCTCTTTTTTTTAACGAGTTGCTGAGTTTTTTATATTTTCCCAAAAAATTGGTGTCTTCGGCATCAAACATTTTTTCCGACAATATCACCTAAATATTTTGTTGAATTAGTGAAATTTTCGCGAAGCTGTAAACGGATTAATTTACATTGGCCCAGTAAAATCTTAACATTTTAATTGAAATAAAAAAAAAACAATTGATCAAAGACAAATATCTGTTTCCAACATTATCAGATAAATATTTTGTTGAATCAGTGAAATGTTTGTCTTAAAGAGCAAAGAAGCGCAATAGATAACGAAGGCATAGTACTGACTTCTTGGGTTAATATTATCATCTTATAAAAGTTTAATATTTTTATGGAAATCTAGCGGCAGAAAAGTCATGATTCGAATGCATTTGCGTCAAAATTTTATATGAAATTTGACTTTTTTTAAGAGATGCTGTTTAAAATGAATAAAAATTTTAGTTGGCGCTTAACAGTGCAGAAACAAAGACTATCATTAAAGTGAAATTTAATAATATATTTTATTGAATTTTTCTATTAAAACATTTATTTTTTTGCTTGACTTTTAATACAAATTAGTTTTAAAACCATAATTGAAGTCACTGCTATATAAAATAATTGCAAATTTTTGCCAAAAACCTATACGAATTTAGATATAATTTTAGAATATGGTTTTGATCAGAATCTGGACTATGAAAGTATTTAAAAATCTACTTAATTTAAAATTGAGAAATTTTTAAGCCATTTTTTATTTGCAATTAAGAATTAAAAGTGTCTTCTGTTAAAAGCTGTGTATCTTCAGCTTTGGGTACTAGGCCAGCTGAATTTGTTAGGGTTTCAGGATCAAATTATGCTGCAAATCCTTGTGGGTGACGCGAAATCATTTGTATAAGACTCTAATGCTCATTCTCATGAAGAGGGAAGTGACCGCCTTCTTGATGATCATTTTGAGGTTTAGGCATTCGTCGTTAAGTCTATATTGTTAAGATGATCTCCCTTTTCTCTGTAAAATTAGTTTTTACGTTGAATTTTTACACGGTTTTATTCATATATATTTTTTACTTTTGTTTTTTGCTCATTTTGTAACTAGAACAACCCTAAAATGGTTGACGCACTTTAAAAGATCACCCATTTTTGGCTATTAATTACATGTCAGGTTAAATGCAAGAATGTATTATTTAAACTGCAGATAAAGTGAAAGTTTACAGCGTGAACAGAAATTTCCGGTTTAAAAAAAAAAGATTTGTGTCAAAACAGTTTCAAATACTTTCAGGATTATCCTCGCGCCAGTGCAAACGAAGAAAGAAAAAAACGTGTTTTTAACTTTACAGCAACAACATTTGTTCGGTAAATGTCTCGCTGTGTTCAAAGCAAAAAGAAAAGGGCATATGAAAAAATATATTAAAAACTTTTCTCGTTTGGGGTCAGTTAGCCTGCCTGTTTAATGTTATTGAGATTATTCTTTAAACACATACTCCTGGCTGCAAAACACCCAACATAAACAAGACTCTTCCTGCATTATCATGTCGAATATTTTAAGAAAAAGAATATACCGAGATGTTTCTTATTTTATTTTAAATACTTGGCTGTTGATGGGCTAAGGAGGAGGCACTGTAATGATTTTGGCTCCTGCATACACACACACACATCCATATATGTGTGCGTTTATCCAAACCTAAACATACATATAATTATTTTTTTTGCAAATGTGAAATTTGTTATTATGCCGTTTGGCAGTTTTGGTGATTGTTTTTGCTTCTGGAATAAAATAAAATCCAAAAAGATAGATTGCGCCTTCCTATAGATCATGACATGTGCCGAATTGTTTTAACTTTAACCTTTCATGTCTTACGTTTTGTACAAAAACACAATGCAAAAGCAAAATGACATAAACACACACACACACACATACATATGCATGGATGTATAAATTGTACATAAACTATAAGAAAATAAAAAAAAAAAACTAAGCAGATGACAGAGCTTTTAAAAAATTGGTCAACTCCTCTTTTTTTTTTGTGTTTTGTCATGAATATTGACACCCTCGACAAGTAAAGAAGAAAAATGATATAGAATATGCAAAAACAAAATTCTTATTTTGCTTGTTAATACAATAGAAGAATTGTGTTTCCAAAGGCCTAGAATTTCAAACAACTCAAATGCCAAAGAAAATTGTACTGGTGTTGTTTATACTGGCATAAATATATTATATTATTTTTGTTACTTAAAAAATAGTGAATTTATGTCTAGAATCTGAAACTGAACTAAACGAGTAATAGCACAAGAATAAATTAGTTCAGTTCACAAGCTCGCATTAGCAACGTCTGCTTTACATAATCGTCGCCTTATACAGTGTTGTATTTTTGCTGCTGGTATTTTTCAATGGCCACAAAAAAGGTGTTCTTACACCCAGACCTGCAGATGTTCTATTTGTTTAATAAGTTTGCCAAAAGCGCTTAAGAACAGCAGAATTTAGATTGAATTTATATTAAGTAAATTGTTAAACTTTAAAATATCACAAAAGGAGAAATTTACCACCATTTAGTATCAAATGAAAACTTCCATACCTGGTTTAAATTCATGGCATCAAATGATGTGCATATAATGAATGAGTTGTTGGATTATTCGACCAACTGTCCAGAAGTCGAAAGGTTCGATTCCTACCCAAAAAAAAAAAACAATAGCCAAAATTCTTTGCCATTAACTGAACAACAATATGAAAACAACACACACACACACACAATTCCCACTGAAACATACATAAATACAAGCACTCAAAATAACCCAGCAAACAAGTCCACAAATCCTGAGTACTGGTCTAAGAAAAAAACACAGAAGATACAGCAAATTTTTCTATTCAACAGCGCATAAACAGAAACGGTCGTAAATTTTAACACTGAGGCTCTGAATGGAACAATTTGTTTGCGCAAACGTTTCAAAAAATATACGCAAATAGAATAGTTTTATTAGTCCATAAACATATTTGGAAAAAAAGAATCGAAAATTTGGCAAACAAATGCGTTGTTCAACAAAATTTTAAAAGTCATGTTAAAGTTAAAGTTCTGTTTTATGGCGAATGCGAATGAATATGTTTCGTAGAACCTCCAATTCACAATTGTTTGTAAACGTCACATATACGAGTAGGAAACGTTTGCTGAAAAATCTTACAGAGTACTTTTTTTCTGGTTTTCTGTCAATATTTTTTGATCAACTAGACAACTATTTGATTTAAAATTTATTTGCGTAGAAGAAACAAGATTGAAATTAAAGTTTGTTATTACAAACGTTTGCTCCATAACAAACGTTTGCTTCATAACAAACGTTTGCTTCATAACAAATGATTTGCTCCATAACAAACGTTTGCTTCATAGCAAATAATTTGCTTCATAGCAAACGTTTGCTTCATAACAAATGATTTGCTTCATAGCAAACGTTTGCTCTATAACAATCGTTTGATTTTGTGTTTGTTGTACAAAACAATGATTTTCATTTTAAAAATTTTCGCCTATAAACGATTTCGTCAAAAACTTTTTTTTTAATGTTGCTAAAATTAATGACATTAATCTTTCAACTTTAAATATATTGAGAATCTTAAACAATAAAAATAAAAGCTTTAAAAATTATTTGAAAAGTTTGTTGATGGAACCTTTAAATTAATTGTCTTGCTTTTAATTAAATTTTTAATTGCTTTATTTTAACTCCATTTATGCTTTAATTGAAAACAAAAAGAAAAATTTAATGTTTTGAAATTAAAATCACCCCTTCCCTCCACAGTTTCCACCAGTTAGAAAAACATGTTTCCAATTATTAATGTCAAAAAAAAAAGTATCCTGTACTCAAGATATAAATCTTGCACTGCTTCAAAATATTGTAAGAAACAAAAAAAAAAAGAAAAAAAGAAACAAAAATCTTAGCCAAAAACAACAAAACATTTTAAAATTACACATTCTAGCACATGTGCTGCACAATAGACCCGAATCAAACCCCCTGCCAAAGCCTCATCCCACCGAACCATCAGCCTTTTTCACCAACTTGAAAGATAAAATAGTCGAGTTGGAATAAAAACGAAATTAAACAATACAAGATAAAAACAACGAAACAATATTAACTTGAACTAAAATATAAAGTTAAAATAAAAAATATCTATCTATATAAATCGCTCATGTCGACCCAAAACACACACACACACATACACACAAACAAATAGATATTTTCTTGCCATGTAGACATGAACTAACCAAGAAAACTTATAAAACAGAAAATGCTCTGTTACTTTCAACTTTTTACAATGCCAATGGAAAAGCGTGCAATAAAATGAGAATTTCATCCTGTACGTGTGTGTGTGTGTGCGTGTGTATGTGTGTGTGTGTGCGCTCACGGTGTATGTGGACATGTGCATGTAACAATTGTATAAAATTAAGCATGTTTCAATGATGTATGTCTGTTTTATACGTTTATCATTAATATGTCTGTAGCAGTTAATGTTAAACTACATACATACACGCACACACACACACACACACACACGCACGCACACACACACACACACACACACACACACACACACACACATGTGCAAATATGTAGTAGATATATTATTTTGTGTCCGTATGTGCAGGACTCGGTATGTAACGTTTAAGGACTCCAAATAGTATATAACTCATACAAAACTTACACTATCATTAAATATAAAAATATTTACGAGGGCAACACTAAAATTATATGCAATTTCGATACAGACGTTATGACAATATTTTGAAATATCAAGAGTGCAGAAAAGCTTGAGAACTTCTCTCCAAAAAAAAAAAAGAAAACTGAATTTATTAGAAACTTATTAAATGACTTTAAGCTTTAAACGGGTCCTTTAAACTTTTGCCGCATGCCCACGATATCCACCGTTATCGTTCGCCAGTATTATAGAATATCGAAAAAAAAATAAAACTATCGGAAAGCGTTTAAGAACTTTCTTTTGCCAAGTTTGTCTATCACTTAATTAAATGCGTCCGACAAGTTGCAATTAGATCAGTTTACAGATGCCTAAAGTCGAACACTAAAATCGAGAAGAGAGTACTATTCCATATGCTCTTAGCCCGCGTATTCTAAGATCCCGACTAACAGTTTTTACATTTTCTATAAAAAAAAAGTTTTCTAATAAAAAAAAGTTTTCTAATAAAAAAAAAAAAAAATATTTGAAAAAAAAAACTCATGAATTAATAACAAAATCCGATTAATGCTCTGAATTGTCACAATTTTTTGTTTGAATGTGAACCGACAAAGGGATTTTGTTGCATCAACAAACAGTTTTGTTGGAAAAATTTGATCATATTATTAGACAAATAAAATGTTTTACTGGACAAAATATCGATGCAATTACGCAAACGAACACAGCTTCGATATCAGTAAACTGACAGTTGATTCTAATAATGAATGAAATAATTTCGTATCGCTTGTGCCACGCCAGCATTTTGGTGTATTGCGAATGTCAGAAAACTTTTTCAAAGCTTTCGTTTACCCAACTCATGCATCACTAGTTTAATAGTTGGTACTATGTCACATCTTTATCGCTGCTCGAAAGAAAATTGCCGTTCGACATCTTGGGACAGGCATTTATGGTGTGTCTTCCTATACCAGAAACAGCATTGTTTTTGTTTTTGGCTTCATTTTAAAAACTTTTCTGTCCTGCCCCACTTGTTATAGCAATAGAACAAAAAGTATAAAATGTTAAGAAATCCGTTTTGTACACGTTTCATTAACAACAAAAACATCTCCACTAGTTTAGTACAACAAAATGTAACAAGAACAGAGGGATACATAAGAGAAATTGTTAAAAGAAAAACCCCAAAGATGAAGAATAATTGTTAATGTACGTATGTACGTGTGTATGCGCGACTGTATAATACCGAATAGGAAAGTTTTGTCGAAAAGATGTTGTAAAAAGGATAACTTTTTGCAATTGATGTATTACACCATTCTCACATACAAACACATATTCGAGCGAAGACACACACGAACATATATATATATATATACACACACACATATAGCCACATATAAAGGATAAGTTCTAGGAAAACAACTATTTGCAGGCCAACAAATGTGGGCAAGGAACAACAACAGCAACAACTTATCCATGTGCTTAATTCTCGAAGGCAGTATGAGTAAAAATTCCCCATCTTATTTTGACTCTAATACACTTCCAACTGAATACGCCAAGACTTCTTATACGTATTTATGTCGTGTGTAGTTTTCTATGAGTGTTAGAGTTTGATTTTGATGAAAGGACTGCGTCAGGGCCAGGCTGATGAAGAGGAAAGTAGCGAAAAAAAAAGACAATTTAAGGTTCCAGCCGGCAAACTGAAAATAGGTAGACAGACAATAACAACTTTTTTAAGATTAAGCCTTTAAGTCTGCACCCTGATTGTATGGAATATTAAGAAAAAAAAAAAAAAAAAGGTGCCTCAAAAATATTCTTCAAGATCGTTACCAGTAACCTAAAAAGTATTCATGTACTAGATATGCGTTTACACCACCACTACACCAAATAAGCTTATACAGAAATGTCGCGTTCTTTACCACAAAAACTATGGCAACAAACATATAAATAAAATTTTTTATTACTTACAAAGATATTTATGCAATCTTCGGTTTTAAAATTTTTATTATTTTTGTCGCGTTGTTGGCAACTTGGTGCTGCCCTAAAATAATGAGCCATAAAATCTTTCTCCTTACGAATATCACATATTCATCTAGTTTTCTTAACAATCATATGACTAAAGTTAAAAAAAACAAATCCTTCCAACAGCCTGCTAAACGGAACTAAAAGGAAGTACAATTTCTTTCCAACCGACAAACATTTAAGAACAAAAGGAAAAATCGAACGGGCCAGCAGTTGGGCCAGACAAACAAACCATCCAGCAATAAGAGATGTACTATTTTCACAAACCCAGTCACATTTCACACAATTTCATAGAGAAATACATCATTAAGAGCGAAAGAAAACAGCGTACAAACCCACACACAAACACACACACACACAAACACACACACATCGTCATTATTATCAAACAAGAAGCACAGGAGTTATTTTCTCGTAACTTTCTTACGTTTTTCTTACAGTCACAGTCATAATACAGGCGAGTGTGTTTGTTGACGAAACAATACTTGTGTTTATCTGTCTGTATGTACTTTTTTCATTTAATATGATACCCTTTTTTACTCGCATTATTTTATCCACCACCCATTTGCATCCTTTTTCTTTAAACTGGGAGGGAGTTTAAAGAAATCTGTGGCAAATATGACCCAGTATCCTCCTTCCTGTTTTCGAAATGAAAATAAAACCTAAACGACCATAACTCATCTATCAATTCTCACTTTTCAAATATCCTGCACGAACACTGACACGCTTACACATGGTCGTTGGTGTGTGTGTGTGTGTGTGTGTGTATGTGTGTGTGTGTGCGTTGCAAACCAGGACTACAACTGGGTTTGTTGTGTGTGGCGTCTTAGCGCCAAAAAAAAAAAACAACAACAACAACAACAGCAGCAAATGATACCCTTTCTTAACCTGCCAGAGCGAAGAAAACGCTCTACTTTAGTAACTTTCTGGCAAATGCTAAAAGTACTTTAAGTTTTACTTATTTCAATTTCTCACATGTTGTATCCCGGTGCACAGTTTTCCTCCAGCCCATTCACATTTGCTCTTTCACATACATACACACGTCTAGTTGAGTTTGTGCTGAATACATACATACATACATATATTCTCCTTGGGATGCTTGGCTCTTCAAAGCTCTCCGTTTTACCAAAGTGTTGTCACACACTCAGTGTCACTTACTTGCAATGGTCATTACGTCTGTCACTTCCGTTTCCTTGGTTGGTTTGTCTGTTTGTTTGGTTCAGTTTTCGGTGCGCTGCATATGTGTGCGAGTGTGTGTGTTGGTTCGCGTGGTTGCCTTTTACCCCCCTCCCAACCAAACCATTAACAGTTACATTTACATCATTATTTCAGTCATTGTTATTATTATTCAAATCATTATTGTGCTCATCATTATCGTTAAACATGAGTTATAAGAAATAACTTCAATTTTTCAAGGCAATCAAAGTTGCCAGCTTGGTAGTTGAAAGTAAGAAAAAGGCATGTTTACAATTTTATAGAAAGCGAATTAATATAATTGTGGCAAGTAATTAACGATTTACGATTTTAATTCAATTTTAAACGGAATATTTTAATATTTCCGGGTGCGATTTTATGACCCATTTGCAAAATACACAATCAAAATCAACAATTTATGAATTCTATTGTTGTTGTTAAAATATAAAGCCAGATCAAAAAAAAAAAAAGAAAAAAACAATCATTAATAGCTATGGCAGAGCTCTTGTTTCAGTCGTTCAGTCAGCAGGGTAAAACATTTGACATTTTGTTAGCTGGCAACCCTGGATTTAGCTCCGTTTTCTTAAAAGCACAATCGTAGACTCAAAGCAAAAAATAAGAAACTTCTGCTCTTACAACTCATATCTGTTTTATGGACTTTTTTCTGTCTCAGCAGACAACAGCAAACGATAACAATAACAATAACAACTAGCAAAACATTTTACACCCCATAAAAAAAAAAAACAACTTTCGCCCATTCCGACACAAACACGCGTACGCATTGAAACGGTTCGTAAGAACAAACGAACACGAAGCAGAGAAAAACTCTATCGCAACGAAATAATACGAACGGCATCATACTGATGAGTGAGTTCTTGTTTGTTCGGTCGTATGTATGTAGGAGTCGGTTGTTGCGACTCTGTTTTGTTGTAAGTCTAATATGCGGCCAGTTATTTATTTATTTTATTTATAATTTTTTCCTTCTTTGTTTTCCTTGCGAGAGATGAATTACCCAACATTATAATGGTGGCAGAGAGCTAGTGAAGTAGTGGGAGATTTGCCCAGCTTTTTGTTAGTTGCGTCTTGATGCTGAAGATAATGTCCGTAGACATTTCTAACCCGTATCAAACTGTCGCTAAGTTTTATTCATATAATTTATTATAGTTTTTTCTTCTTGCCATTTTTGTTTTTTGCTGTAGGAAATTTGATGTAAAAAAAAAACCAAAACCGTTCCAAACGGCATTTATTATTGGAACGCAATCAGCAGTTGCCCGGAAACTATTCACGTACTTACATGTGTGTTATATTGCAAGGTGGTTAGTTTCAAAAGTGTTTTGCAAAACAGACATACATACATACGCGTAGGTATTTAACATGTTGTTTGGGAACAACGATTAAACAGTTAATAAGTTGGGAGTCCGGTTAGAATGCAGTCAAACCGTATATCTGCCTGGACTGATGTAATAAAATTGTATGGAAAAAGAATTGTAGGGCATAACATCGTTAATACAGTCGAATTTCCATAACTCGAATCACCATTATCCCAAAAAAAACTTCGACTTACGGAGACTTCGAGTTACAGAATTTTTTGTCAAAATAAAATAAAAGGCATTTGTATTATATATTTTTATTAAAAAAGCTTCTAATGGAAAACTACATACTTAAGCATATAAAACAACAAGCATATGCACTCATATATGTATGTAATTAAAAAATTAGATTAATTGACATTTTACTTTTTTTATTTTCAGTAAAAAATAACTCTAATATGCTTAAAGCTTTGTAGTGGTCATCAGTTGTTGCGACATTTGTCTGTAAATAATTATTTAATGTTCGGAAAGAACTTTCTACATCATTTTCTGTTGGCTTTTGAATAGTTCCTTCTACTGAACTCTCGACATTCCGCTTAAGATTTGATCCTCTGATTCATGGCAATTTTGCCATATTCGGTGGGAAAAATGCCAATTGAATCGACTTCAGTTTTTTCCCCGAAAAAAATTAACAAAAATAGCATGTAAAATATACAAACCAGCTCAAGCAACAAAAGAGAGTAAAACAGACAAACCATAACTAAAACAAAAGCAAAAAAACATTTAAACAAGCAAAATTCTTCGAGTTATAGAGGTCATGTGTATGTTTTTTGTTCGAGTTATGGAGAACTTCGACTTATGGAAGTTCGAGTTACGGAAGGAAAATTGTATGTGATTTGTTCTTCTAACGCTACTGCCAACCAAATTAGTTCGAGTTAGAGAAAATTCGAGTTAAAGAAGTTCGAGTTATGGAAGTTCGACTGTATATCACAACGTGCTAGAAAAAAAAAGATACATCGAACCATATTATTCATCTATTTTTATTTAATTATTGCATAGTGGTGTTCACTAGAAGCTATAGAAAAAGCTTTAACTGCTAGATCTCCGATTTACAGCTAATTTTTGAGAAAATTTTCCAATTCTAAAGTGTTTATCTTTCAATCAGGCATACAAATTGAAAAAATATTCATTCAACAATTTCAAAAGCCTAAAAAATATATTTTGTTGTTCACTTTCTAGCTGGTTATCTGCAAAAATAGACGTAGACATAAAAATGTCTAAAAACTATATTTAAACATTCAATTTTAGGTTCGGCTGTCTTCCAAAGAACAATGAAGAGTAGGGCAGCGCACACGAAATGTCGGCATTTAGAAATTTTTTTTCTTTTCGATACTCCTAAAATATAAAATTTTCAAAATTTCAGCAATTTCATCACAATCATTTTTCCCAAACCTCAATTTATACTGGCACTACAAAAAAAAAAAAAAAACAAGGATATAATAGAATAATAACTTCGCCAGCCAACAAAATGACAGCCAATATCCAAGTATTTATATAGCCGGCATTATATTAAATTTCTTTTTATGAATGCTGTGGAGGTTAAGCTGAAAAGTTAATTTCCTTTCAATCCAACCTCGTTACTTAAAACATATATGTACGTATGTATGCATGTATGTATGTATGTACATTCTGGTCAAAAACAACAACTACAACAGCCATGAAACATCTAAACTTCATTATTAGATTCCGACTAAACATAATCACGAAAATAACGATAGTTTTTTTTTGTTGGTTTTTTGGTTAGAGCATCATCAGACAAATGTCTGCATACACATGTTTGCAGTTGTTCATGTTGTCGAGTAATGCAGTGCCTGTGTGTGCGTGTCCGTGTGTGTGTGTGTGTGTGTGTGTATGCGTTTAAATATTTTACGGTTATTTTGTATAATACATCATCGACAAACATGTTGGCTTAGAAAATAAAACTGTTAGTTATAATCATGGCATATTATTTTTGTATGCTCAACTTCCCACTAAAGTCCATGCCCGTTCTCCTACCCCACCCTTTCTACCCCTTCTTCCCCTTTCCCACCTTCTCCCAAAGCAGCCAAATAAGAATCACAAAACTTTAACACAAAACAATTGCAAGGACATGTTAAATGTTCATTGAATCTAACTGTGCATGTTTTGTGTGTTTTTCCAACACAATGATGATGCTGATGCTGATGCTGATGATGATGATGATAACGCAGAGAATGAGAGAGACTGAGCAGAGTGGTAAAGAACAACAAAAAAAAAAAAAGAGTACACAAAAGTGTGGGTTAAATAGTAAGAGAGTTCGTATTAAATATAATCGTAATGGTGCTAGTAATGTTTATACTTATGATGTGTCTGATTGTTGTAAGTTTTAGCATTAATTTGTTTGTTTTTGTTGTTTTTTAATGGTTTTTATTGTAGCATAAAGCATAGCACGGTCCAAAAGGAAGATATGGCAGGACATTTCTGGAGAGGGAGACTGTGGCTGTTTGCTTTTGTTAAGGGAGTTGAATAAATTTTGTTTAGATTTTAAAGGTTTTAGTTTTATTTATTTTCGTACCAAAAAGGGGTAAAAAAGAAAAAAAAAACGTCATCATCGTGTATGTACGGAGCGGGCAGAGTATACAACACAAAAATAAGTAAAACTTTAAAATAAATAGGAATTTTATGAAAGAAAAACAAACTACACACACACACACACACACACACACACACACACACACAAACACTTTTATTATGATATAAATATCGAGTGGGCCAGAAGGTTTTTGTTTAGAAATAATGATGGAAGCTTTTGTAGTTGTTGTTATATTAATAAAAAATTTATATAGATATTTACATATGTATGCATGTGTGTATGTGTGTGTGTTGTTGGCGTAAATGTTACTGTATATTCATATATGTATGTATGAATGTATGAATGTATGTATGACATATCAAATACATACATTTAATATATGTTTGTATATTAGAACGTAATATTGCTATAAGTACACAAATATGTACTTGAACAAACACACACGCACACACACACACATACATACATACATACATATGTAAGAGTTTATCTGCACATGAACAATATTAGAATTGCGTAATTTTAGGCGGTATGCAACAGTGGGCTTCTTTTTTTTTATATAAACGGTCCAGGAATGATGAATGATGTGCAATGTGGTTAGTTTTATATTTTCCAGAATAAAATTTTATATTAATTTATACACAAAACTAAAGCAGGGGTTTTCTCCTTATTGTTGTATTACAATCATTAAAAGGGATGCTCGTATTTTGTTATTTCTAAACAGGATGTTTTAGCTTTTCATTTGATTATAAAGTTGTAATATGTATGTATGTGTGTATGTGTGCTGGTGTGTAGAAATAAATTACATGTTGGGGACTTGGAATGATTCAATTTTTTCGTATTTAATTTTGTATAAATTAAACTATAGAAATATCCATTGATTGAGTGATTTACAAATAATAAGAAAATTAAAATGAATAGCATTTGAATTTAAGTCTTTTTTAGAGCAAACGAGTGAACATTTTAGGGATAGAGAAAAATTTAAATTGAAATGAACGTATGGGATAGGCTTTTACTTTCTCGAATATATATTGATACAGCCAGGTATATCGATGACTTGGCAGTTTCAAATACATTTCGATACATTCGCTACAAGTTAAGTAACAAATTGGGGGAACAGCATGACGCCAGGGTGTTCAACTGTTTTTTGAGTAGGACGGGTATGCTATAGGAGCTTCGGCTGTTATACACAAGAGTATTTCAAGTGTGTATATCTGGTAAGCCGAAGAGAGGCGATAGTGATCCACCAACTAATTCGACTATATGCAGTGTAGACTGCAAAGCAGATTCCAATGTAAATAGAAATTGCTGACAATTGTCAACTTGAAGGGAAAGCACTGGTGCGTTACAAGTTGTGGTGGAGAAGTTTTAATAATTTATTTTATTTTCGTAATGAAAACTTTAAAGTCAACGATAACTTTATAAAACTCGTCCACAAATATAGTTTTCCACTGACAAGATTATTAAATTTCTTCAGAAACATTAATACGTTCATTCTTTTGAGAATACAATAAAATATTCTTACATATATCCTTTTAGTTGATTGAATTAAAATTTTAATTAATATAATTAAACTTTTAATCACTTCAATTAAAAAGGTTATACATAGGTAGTGTTTTTATAGGTAAATTTAGGCAAATATATTATTTTAAAGTAATTTTTTTTTGTTATTTTGTGTCTGTTTGTGTTTTTTTTCGCAAAAGAAGAAATTAGAAAATTTGGCCAAAAATTTTACTTCATGTATTTGGTTGTAGTTGCACTTTTATACACGTTTGCCCAATATCGTAGTAAATGTTGATAAGGAAAGATCTCAACATATCATTTATCTATTAATTTTTGACACATGTTACTCATTTATAACAGCTGCAAACATATTAGAGCAAGACACTTTCCTTTTCTTTTCTTTTCTTCTCTTTGTTTGTATAAATCTTGTAATTAATCTTAACAATTAGCATCCTTTTAATCCTTATACTTAATATTACAGCATCACCGAAATACTAACAAAAACTTAAGTAACGAGCAAACAAAAACGAAAACTTTTTTCTTATCTATTCACCATTTTTTACATACATATTCGTATATCTCCATATTTTACAAACGATGCTCATAGTTACATGTGGTCCCTCTTATATACTTACATAAATATGTACATACAAACACATACATATACATACATATATAAACAAACGTGCTGTAGTAAAAGTTTGTTTTTGATAAAACTGCTGTATGAACCAACATATTGACTAGTAAGAAAACAAAAAGGGATATAAATTCAAAAAATTTTCAAAACCTTTAAGACAGACCTTTTTTTTTGTATATAAAAGTCGGTGTATTTTACATATTTGCTAAAGATGAAGTTCCTTGTGATTTCGTTTGGTTGTCGTTTCTAAGATGATTTCTTTTATACAATATATAAATTAAGGGTTTTTGTATGTAATTGTCGTTTCAAGCGTATGTGGTGACACATGTGTGCTGGGTGGTAGTTTTTTAAAGCAATTGAGATTTGGAAAACCAAACACTTAAAATACAGTTGATGGACTGAATGGTTTCACTCAACGAATGAAGATTGCAGTGCCATTCAACAAAGTTAATTTTTAATGGATTGAATAATCAATTATTTTATAGAGGAGTGCAAATATGTTTGTTTTGTATGGCTACTGCCTACGATGGAAGTTAAAAACCGTATTGTAATGTTACCACTTTTGTAGTTAAATTAAAAATTATTGCAATATTCGACAAAATATTATTCGATTATTTGACAAAATATTATTCGAATGAAAAATATTGGAGTAAAATTTATGCAAATAAAAATTATTCAATTAAAAATTATTCGATTAAAAATTATTCGAATAAAAATTTTTCGATTAAAAATTATTCGAATAAATTAAAATTAAATTTTAATTAAATTATTATTCACGAAATGAAGATCTAAACATGTAACATTTCAAAATGGGTAATTTTTCCTTTGAGCGGTTGCTACGAACGTCTCAACATTTTTTCAAAACTTTGTCATGAAGAAAACAAGAATTTCTTAGGAAGTTCAATTTTTTAAAGTGTATCTTAGGACGTGTTAATTCATCATGTTTGAAGTCTCAAATCTAAACCATTAATTTCTTTCACCACTAAACCTGCCAGCAAAACTTATTCAACTTTTCAGGGTTAAAACAAGAGCTGGAGATATTAATGAACGAAATTTTAAGTCAAGCCAAAAGAATAAAAAACTATCTTCATACAAGTATTTGCCGAAATCCCTGAAATAGTGAGACATTTTTCTGCTCTAGTGCTGGCATGTAGACAAAATTTCATAAACGTTTCGTGTTTGCAGCTGAAAATTACTCAACTTGTATGAATGGTTATATCTGAAATGAAGTTTTTGGTTGCGGTTTTCTAGTTTTTCTTCCTTTAATAATAATAATAATAATAATTGTTGTTGTTGTTTTTGTTGCTGCTGCTATTGGTTTAGCTAGAGACGCTTTCCGTTAAATGTTTGTGTGTACGAGAGGCATATGGTTGACTAATTTTGCAAGGATTAAAGTGGGTTGTTTGAGTTTTTTGTCTGCCTTTCTGCCATGAAGGACGTTTTCGTATAAAACTGTTTGTACATTTCCTTTTTAAAACATAATGTGGGTCGCTTATGTTGTTGTAAATTATAAGAAAACTGTACTCTTGTGTGAGTCGGTATTTTAAAATACAGCAGTAAAGTAATAATACAGATAGTTTTCGTGGTAATTTTTTAGAAGTTACTAAAGCAAACTAATACTGCTGCAAACAAAGGAACGAACAAACAAATAAATACCCACATGTAAGTTATGAAAATCAATGTTAACCCTTTTCACCACAGGCTAAAATTGTTTACCATTTTCATATGCATACGGATATGGGGCAATTTATATAAAATCAAAAACTAATTAAGAAAGGGGTATTTTTTCTAATTTGAAAAACAAATGCTTAAAAGAAACCTTCATTTCAACAAGTTTTCTTTATACGATAAACGCCTAAAATAAATCCTTATTAACTTTCATATATTTTATAACTTTTTTCACAAAATTTTGAATGGCATAAGTCTTAGTTTTTAAGTTGAACTGGGGTGTACGGGACAGCGCTGAATCAAAATTACAACAATACCACAAAATATGTGGGTCAAAAATGTTCAAATCCATGGCCCCGATACTGACGATAATAATTTCCGCCCGAGCAAATAAATAAGAAAAGCTAAATATTACAAGCGGCCGTAGTGCAAATAATCTGGCAGCTATTCTACTCAGGATCGGCATATAGACAGCTGGAAAATACAAAAAAAAAAAAAAAACAGCTAAATACATTGTTTGATACAATTTTTGTGGTACGTTTTTCTATGACAAACGTCGCTGCGGCTTACAAACCCTCAAGTGGAAAAACTTTTTCCTTTATTTCTTCCCTCGCCTCTATATATGAAAGTTTTAGGGAGATTTTTTTAATTTATTCAATTTGCTGGAGCTCAAGACTCAACGGATCTCCCAAAGGATTAAGAATCACAAAACTATCTATTAGTTAAGGTCTATGGCATTAGAAGAGACGTTTGCCAGAACTGCAGGACAACATTCAACAGCACTGTTGCATGATGGCATTGCGGATGATGTTGTTGCGCATGATGAGGGAGGTGGGGATGGAGGATGAAAATGTTATTGCCACAAATAAAATGTACGGGTGGTCGCTGTCTGTGTTTAAGTGTGTGCAGATATTTTAAAGTTTACGCGCGGCTAAAAGCGGGAGTTTAACATTTGCCAAAAATACTGATAGTTTTCATAATGTAGTTGTTGGCATTATTGTTGTTGCTGTTTATTTGGTTAAATGGCTAAATAGTATGAAGAGGCGCACACAAGCTAAAATTCAGACTGAAAAGGCTGCCTACATTTAGGGTGCACAAGCCATTTTGTATGTGTGTGTGTGTGTGGATGTGTCGAATTTAAACCATGATGAGTGTAAGCGGGAGCTCGGCATCAAATGAGAGTGACAGCATTGCGGTTGTGGTATTTGGGAGTATTTTGTTGTTATTAATGTTGCTGTTGCTGTTGTTTTTGCTACTATTATTATTATAATTGTTATTGTAGTTGTAGTTGTTGGTATTAGATATGTTTGTGAAGAGGAAAGAGCGACCAAAAAAACTACATATTTTGTAAAATCATTGCGAAAATATACACTCACATCCGCAAGCACGGACAAACACACACACACACACTGACACACACACACTGACACATGTACAGCTGGGTCTTCATACATACAACTGTACCAAATTTCAATGATGATTTTGTTGTTGTTATTTGTTGTTAAAGGCCATACAGACGGTAGTTTGTTGTTGTTATTATTTGTCGTATTACGACTGTGTCTGGGCAACTGTAACTCCATACACACGCACACACACAATAAGAGATATTGTAATTCCCATTGCAAAAATGGGGGAAAAAAATGTGGCAAGAAATAGTAGAAAACCGCATCATACCAGAATAGCATATTTTGCAATTTGGTCAATGTGTTGTTTGTATTTGTACAATGTGCCAAAAACTTTAAATTGTATTGAAATTGTTTCTATGTATTTTTAATTGTTGTTGTTGTTGTTGTTATTTTCAAATAGTTTTATTATTTTACAGAAAAGTAACAAGGGCGGGAAAGACATAGAATGAGAGAGAGAGATGTTAAAGAAAAATTTTAACTGCTGGCTCACACTTTGCTGATTAATAAGACTTCTTTGAGAAGAATACAATTATAATTGTATGCAATAACTTAAAGTAAAGCATTAAATATAAAAAAATTTTATATTTGCTAAGATTTATCCCACAAGAATTTGATTTGGTGCAATATGACTTTTACGAGCAGTGAAACATTTCGCCACAAAAATTGAATAACTTGATGGCAATACTGCAAATTTTTTGCTTAAGACGAGCTAAGCAATAACAACTCTGATTTTGACCTCTTGGTAATGTTGTCATTAGTAAGCTGGAGTTTTCAGCAAACAGAAGAATGCAGACTACTACTACTTTTTTATGGAAGAAAAAAGTAGCCCATTAATTGAAATCGGAAAAATCTAATTCTCAGCTCATTTAATTAGTTTTCTTTTATTTAGTTGTGTTGTGTTGGCGAAACAGCTTGGGTCCTTATCTTATCTTAACTGTAAAATTGTCTGTATGGGCACACCCTTTAGTTTTCGTTTCTATTTTAGACGAGTCCGGTTAAGGCCTGATGCTTTTTAACGGTTTTGCTGCTGTCGTATAGGGAACTTAGACTTGGAACATGAAGTGTGTCATGTGGTCAGTCTAACATGTTATAAGAAATGGTCACTTGTGTCTGCTAACAAGCCATAAGCCGAAGAAGATGAGCCGTTGGCAAGTGGATTCCTTGGAATTGCAGCACCCTTAGACTAGACTGGCATGCCAGTTGCTGGCCTAAATTAATTTTACAATCACTGCCTGTCATAGTTTCCATTAATGATACGCTCGTAAGTTGCAGTGCTCTTACTGGACAGTTCACAATTTTCACTTTTCGCCACAATATCCTTTAACGTATAATCAAAGGAACGTTCAGAGTTTTTATTTCAACGTTCTTGTTTTATTATTAAAATATCACTTAAGATAAGTCTTCTGTGACTTGGGCGCCCCCTTTTTTTTTAATAATAAAAAGAAATTAATAAAAAGTTCAAAGTTTCATCACAGACATACAAACTAATGATGCCAGCAAAATAATGCTAAGAAATCAAAGGGTGTTTGCATACAACAAACATTTCGTGCTAGCCGGAAAAACGGCGTAATTTTGGGTCCAAAAATTTTTTTTAAATATTTTGTTTCTAACGCTGAGTTAATTTCGAGCTCATGCAGAAGCAAAACACGAGCGCAGTCTGCCCGGGCGGGAATTTATACTGAAATTATAGCGAATCACTACAAGCATCAAGTGACACACACACAAATTAATTTTACGCAAAAATAGTTCGCTTTAAGTTCTGCTCTCTGCTTTGAGTTCGTTAACAAAATAATGCTTTATTTGTTGTCTTGGCTGCCATTAATATTTAAGTTTTTTTTATTTTTTTTTATTTTATTGTATCGGTAAAATAGTGAAATTCTCGTCTTAAACTATTCGTACGCTGGTGTAATTTATCATCATAATGCTTTGCCAGGATAATAATGATGATGTTGATATTTATTTTAAAATTTTCCAGTTTTATTTTATTTTGGCTGGCCAAACACACACACACACACACATACACACGCACACACCCACACATAAATACACAATACAAAACACAAACAACTTGTTGTAGTTTAATAGGTTAGTTTGTAATAAAAACAACAACAACAAAAACGTCGCCGTGTATGGTGTGTTCAATAGATTTAGTTTTTGCGGGGACAAGAGAATTTAGATTTTGTTAAAGGAAATACAAAATATTAAAGTTTTAGCAGGAGGTTGGAGCGAGTTTCTAGTTTGGATGGTTGGTTAACAAACTTTACCAAAAACAGTATTAAAATGCCAACAAAAAAAAAAAAAAAAAAACACGCTCAGCCAGCAGAAAAGGGTTAGAAAAGGAACAATCTAAAATTTCACATTAACAACATTTGTTTATGTAAATAAATATTTGGGAGAGAATGTACATATGAGCGCACACACACACACACATACATACATACATGTGTATGTAAAGCTGAAATTCATGGCATATAAAATTTGTACAAGTGGGTGAGTTATTTGTTGGCTAACAAACAAAATAGAAAACTATATGCGGTTATTTAGAAATGTATCAAAGTATTAGTGCGATGTCCTGTGTAACAGAAATTCATGCATTGGAGCAAGCAGAGAAGCTGTCTGCTGTGTGGATGTGTATGTGTTTATAGACAAGTAAAAGCTATTATTTTTGCTTATTTTATAGCACAAAATTTAAAATTGCATTGGGGGTGTAAAGAAATTTCATTTCAACTTTTTTTTTGCACAAATAATGTGAAATTGTTGTGTATTATTGTAAGTTTTTTGTGTTTTTATTAAAAATAATAAAACACTAGCAATATACATAAATCGATACTTGTACTTTATTATAGCGCTCTATATTTAGGTAATTTCTAGTTTAAAATGTCTACAATATAAAATTTCTGTTCTTGTTTTCAATCACTAGTTTTAATGCTTAAAATATAGAGTTATATAAAAATAAAATATTGAAGTATGTACATATATATGTATGTATATATTTTTACTAGCCACTTTTTTGCCACTAATTTATTTGCACTTTTTTAGAAAATTAATTTTTGTGAAAAAATGTGCTTTTCATGACATTTTTTTATAAATTATTTTTAAATAAACATTTTTAATTGGGGTTTTTAAAGCATTTTTTACAAGAGCTTTTAAAAAAACATATTTTTCCGAAAAGTGCGTTTTATAAAAAGTAGTTTTAAAGAAAAAATATTTTTTTTAAAATTGTACTATTTAAAAAAGGTACTGTTTTTAAAAAGCACAAAAAATTATTGTCACATATTTTATAAAAAAAGAACTTTTAAAAGGAACTTTTTAAAACAAAAAAAAATTCACAAAAAGTATTTTTCAAAAAGGTACTTTCCAAAAATGTACTTTCCTAAAATATAAGTTTTTAAAAGAAATTTTTTTAAACAGTATTTGTTTTAAGAAGTACTTTTTATAAAGGAACTTTTTAAAACCAAAAAAAAAATTCACAAAAAGTATTTTTCAAAAAGGTACTTTCCAAAAATGTACTTTCCTAAAATATAAGTTTTTAAAAGAAAGAAATTTTTTTAAACAGTATTTGTTTTAAGAAGTACTTTTTATAAAGGGTACTTTTTTTTAAAAGGTACTAAATTTTTTAAGCTACTTTTTTCAAAAAATGCTTTTCTAAAATTTATTTTATTTAAGAGGGATTTTTTCAGAGTATTTATTTAAAAACAGTGTTTAAACGTTCTTTTTTTGAAAAGGTACTTAATTGAACGATATTGGTTGTTTGTAAGGAACTTTTTAAAAGGTGCCCGTTTTTGAGAGACAATTTTTTAAGAAGCACTCTTTCACAGGTACTCTTTGAAAACCAGCTTTTTGCTACTACTACTAACTTTTTTTAAGGTATAATTTTTAAAAGCCGACATTGTAAAGGGTACCCTGATAGGAAATCTAGAGCAAATAACGGACACTTTTGGAACAATACATGTTTTTTTTTAGAAAATTTTCTTAAAAATCGATGTTTTGTATAAATATGTTTCTTTTTGCTTTATCTGCTTAATTAGAGCTTACGAGCAAAAATGCTGCGGATGAAACAATTTTTTTTTATCAGTTATTGTTTTTCAATGATGCTGCTTGTAAACACGTTTGCTAAATTGGCTTAAAATATGTTTAAAATATCTTCACTAGATCATTATTAAGCATCTGTGCATTGGGGTTTCATTTCAGTCTCTTACTTTTATGCCGCTTTTTTTATACAATAGCGTTTGTCCTAAAAAAATCTGTTTTTCCATATAATTAGTTAATTAATTAAACACATGAATATTTATGTACGTCCACATTTTAAGCAATATCGTCTGTAGTGTGTTAGAATTTCAAATTGGTAGACAAAAAAAATTCCAATTATTATTTTCCATCAATATTCACTATCTACATAAACAAATCTATAACAACGGCAAAAAAAAAAAACAAAAAAAACATAATAAATAATCAAACTTCATATTTGAATTTAAAATAAATGATGGCACACACCTCGATTCTTGCATTTCTTCTTCTAATGCGAACGTGGGATGGACTCTCCCTTTTGGAGGGCGGCTGTTTGTCGTTAAATAACAGACAAATATACCAGCACAGAAATAAAGCAAAATAACCCTGTTCTTATTTTACCCAGTCTGTTGTTTTTTCTGTTTCCAAATATAAAAACAATAATATTATCTGTAAAATTAACAAACACGAATACAAGTGCAAACGGCCAGGTGTGTATGTGTTTTTCTAATGATATAACAAAATAATATTGAACTCGAAATATGTTTCAAAGTACGAGGATGTGTATGTATGTATGTATGTGTGTGTGTATGTGTTTTAAATAGAAGCGCTAAATTATCAGATATAATAATTGAAGGATATTTCATCAATAAAAACAAAAGCCCAAAAACACACACTACGCTCAGCACAAATTGTATCCGCCACAACACACAATCAAACTTAAACACCGACAGAAACGCTGCGCACAGCGGCAGCAAAAAACAATGCAACAGCGATATACAACAGAGGAATAAAATATTATTCACTGCTGTAGAGTAATGGCTAAATATCGTTATACAATTGATAAAGTAATAAAAAAGGCTGGGTTCAATATTTCTAAAATAAAAATCTCACACACACACACACACACACACGCACACACACACACACACACACTTATTTTGAATTTTATATAAAAAGAAAGAAAATTCGGAAACAGGGAGGTGAAATTTGATGTATTATTGGGATGTTTAAAAGTGGGGATAGTTTCAAAAGAATTTTGAAAAAAAAGTAAGTTCAGCCTTGGCTAGAGCTTTTAGGGCAAGTGCTGTGAATTATTTGAAGCAAAATGTATAGCATACTTTTAGGTTGGCTGTATATTTAGGTTCATGTTTATTTATTATATGTTCAATACTTATTCACGCACATTTCGCATATAATTTAGGCAATGACAGCTTTCTAGGACTTACACCCACACATACGCACGCACGCACACACAAGTTAACGGGCGTTAAAACATAAACGTTCATGCACATGAGTAGAAGCTACAATGACATTAAGGTTAAAGTGGGTGCTGGAGGAAAGTTTTCAACGGCAGGCAATAGAGAATTAGAAGGTTTTGGGTAGTGCGATAATGATGATGGGTCATGTCATGATGGTCTGTCCGCTTCAATGTTCATTTGCACACAATGACATGTATGTATGTAGATATTTGTTAAATGTATTGTTTAGTCCTACACATTGGACTCATCATAATAACACACACACACACACACACACACACAGATACGCTGACTCACCTTCATGCCTACGTATAAACTTTATATGTATGTATTTATTTCATATGCCTATAGCAGATATACACACGTATAAGATTTGTGTTCAGAAATTATCTGTACGCGTCGTTCTGCCAACACGCTGGCTTAATTCTATATCAAATACAAAACTTTACTAAATTTATTGCAAATATTTCCTAAACAATAAACAACAACTACGCCAGCTACAACAATAGCACAGATAGTTACGTATAGTGGCAACAACAGCAACAACTAGAATGAAAATTATTGTTAAAACGCGTAAAGAACCAATTTTTCATTGTAGAAGCCTTTTTATAAACACATCTACACATCATCATCAATACACGAACATTAACAGTGTGTTTATTTGATAAATGTTTGCATTGAAATGCGTATGTTTGTACGAGTGTGTGTTTGTTGAGGCACATTTGGGCTTGCATTAACACAAGTGCGGCTGTTCGTTCCATGAACAGCTCTGCGGCTTTGGCTGTTTTGTTTTCTGTTCTTCACATGCCCGAAAATTGCTAAATAAAAAGTATAATTGTGGAATTTTAGTATATGATTAATTGTCACACGGGTTTCTGGGTTTCGACGAGATTTCCCTTCGACTAGTTTAACCAGCAACTAAGGCTACACTATTTAGCTTCAAAATCGGTAAAGAAATGAGAACTTTACTGGTACAGATGTAGGCTAAAAAAATATTTAGTTTTACCAGGGAACTGGCACAAAACCATCTCAGCTGTGCTGTGCATTGTACTAGAGGTTTAAGGATATTAAACAAGTTTTTCAAAGAAGACATGATTAAACATGTCATCCCAATACTTTTAATATCCAGTAAGTTGGGCACATAAATTAATAAAGAAGAAAATTCAAAAAAGAAAAAACAAAACCCCCAACACAAACTCGAATTTAAAGTAACCAACGCCCATATATTTTATTATTTATATATTCTTCATTATTTAAAATGTGTTTTATTTTAAACTTAAGAAAATGCAAAAAAAAAAAAAAACCTCTAACCCTTTACATATCAATGATTTGCCCCTGCCTCCGCACCAAATTTTCAACAATCGATAACACATTCACATTTATATACATCAAGACTCATACGGTTTGGAATACGTCTTGTATTAGTACAGATTGTGAAAGCAATTTCACTTAGACTGGGCAGCAACGGAATAATAAGTGAGTATCTGTGTATGTGTGTATGTATGTGTGTGTGTGTGTAAAATAAGAAAAACTACGCATATTTCAAATAAGAAATAAATATTACGTGTATTGAGCAAATGAAATGCAAACAACAATCGATTTGAACGCACAAATAGAAAGCAAAAGAATACAAAAAAAAAATAAAGACAGACAGACACAGGAAAGCTCACACGCACTCAAATCAACAAAAAGAAAAGAATAAAGAAAATAAGTAAGAAATAAAATAAATTTAAACACCACGCACCTACTTACAGACAAACCGACATACCTACAGCCATACATACATATATATATGTATGTATGTATGTATATATTTATGTATGTATGTATTTATGTATAAGTGTACATTACTTACGAATGTTGGGCAATAACTCATCCATTAAAAAGGGATATTACAAATGCCACACTCACTACTACGCTTACACGTATGCAGATAGACAGGACATGTGTGTGCGCGTGTGTGTGTCTGTGTTTTCGTATGTACGAAGGCAAAAGTGTTTTGTACTTAAAGCTGTCGGCGGGGGGATGGAGGCTTTGGGCCCAAGTCCTGTGTTAAATGTAAGAAAATATGTGTAAGACAGGGTCAAGTTAAACTCTCAACAATAGGAGCAGAAAAATGTAAAAGACTTCTTACACTCAAGCAAACATCCTTTAGTGTATGTATGTACATACATATATATATAAAATATACTCGTATGTACGTCTGCAAGTATACACATTACTCACATACTGAAAGGATATCAATGCAAAAATAAAGGATGAAGTATTACATTTTTAGATTTCTACACACACACACACACACACACACACACACACATCTTTGTGTAGTTTGTACTCGTACTTTCAACTTGGAATTTTTAATGGGTGGTTGGTTAAAGTATCAGCAAAAAGAAAACAAAATTGAAAGACACATGAGTTCAAAGCAGAGCATAAGATGTAGGTTTTGTTTGATAAGAAAAAGTAAAATAATAATGAAGAATAGTTATGCTTATACCCGTCTGTTAACATGCGAGTACATACATACATACATACATACATACATACATACATACATGCATTTACGAAATACAGCACTTGAATAAATTATTTGAATGTAAATATGCGAGGGAGGTGGCCTCAACTAAAATTTGCTGAACGCCTTAAAGAGAAGGTTGCGAATTGGAGGAGAAAATTTGCTGCTTGGAAAATACTTTATAAAAAGAACTCTCTATTTCTCAAATCCCAGGTTTACTGATGTTATTTGATGGATTTTGGGCACCTCAAGCCAGGCTTAACGAAATACTTTGGCTGCTATATTTTTCGAAAAATTTAAAAATTTTGCAGTGCAAAAACAAAAATATTAATTATTTTGATCTCGGGTCTGCCTGCTACTTGTTAATGAAGAGGAGTGCAGTCCTAAGTCCATATATCGCGAAAGTTTATATCAGTGTTCAATCAACATGCACTTCTGAAGTTTGTAAACTTCGTGTTATTGGCGCCAACTGCCCCTTCTTCTTTTTTTTCTTCTATCACACTGTAAGTAGTAAAGTGACTTATTTCAGTTTTCTGGCGAAATATTCGCAAATATATGCAAACAATTTATTTGCTATATACAAATGTAGGCAGTGGACTTTAGATGAAGGCAAATTTGGTGTCAAAGTCGTTCGAAGAACAAATTTTATTTTATAAATAAAAAAAAAAATACTTTCATGATTCTAAACTTAAGCATAATTATTAAGGTTTTAACAACTAAATATTTGTGAAATACATTTTTGTTTTTGATTTTCTTTTAATTATACAAAATTTTCTGATTGTTTGAAATATTTATTTCAAATTAATATTGAGAAAAGTTGGCTTAAATACTAACGAACGAAACACCTTTAAAAGAGTAAGATAATTCCCAATGTTTTTTGTTGTTGTTAATTATTAATTTAATTGTTGTTCGATGAAACAGCAGCTCACAGACTTTATTACGGTATCAATAAATTTTAAACAAACTTGCCTGTCCCATAGTGAACAACTTTATTTAATTCCGAGCATATATCGCTTACATAAATGATGTGCAACATTTTGTCACAAGTTGACGTTCGGCAATATGGGACAGGCCTTAAAACTGACTCGTAGAAGCAACGGAAAAGTACTAAAATTTATTCGAAATAGGGTTTAGTTCTATTTTTTTCTTACAAGACTTGTTTCAAGAAGTATTTTAGTTGTATTTTGCACAGATTTTTAATTCATTGTCGCTGGACGTTAAAAGCAGGTTCCCATAAGAATTACATTTTTTCATAAGAAAAATATTGTTTAAAAGGCTGAAGAAAATAAATCGCTTAAACAACAGAACACGAATTCGAAAGTTTGCCAAAACGAACGGTTCAAAAATGTCCTTTTTTTTAATTTAAATTTTTAGCACCACTTTTCGAAATCCTTTTATTTTCAAGTAGAAGCAGTTCTCCAATAGTATTTGCGAACTAATTTTTTTTTTTTTAACACAATTCCTTAATAACAACTCGCCTTCCCCCATTTCATTTCGAGTGAGAAATAAAAATATGGTAATAAGATATATTTTTCCTTAAAAAATACTCACACACAAACACAATTACACAAATACTTAGGCAATATATGGCATTAGATAAACTGTTAGGAAAAGGGAACAGAGACCTGTATGAGTAATTTGAAGAAGAGGTGGTTGCTGTTGGTCAGCCGTATGCTGGACCTATTTTGTACAGACGAGTACATGGGTTGAGGGAGTTTGCCAGACCTTATATGCATGTACCACTCTGTGTCCAAGTCAGCAATAAGTAGTTTGGCAACGAGTCCGTTTCAAAAACGTTTCTCTACATTTGCTTCTTGTCTTAAAAATATATGAATTCTGTGCTTTTTTGTTTGTTTGTTGTGAATTAAATATGTAAGTAAAACTGATGGGGGTTTTATGTGATGTTGAATTTGTTAAGATGTGTGTGTGTGTGTGTGGGTGTGTGCGTGTGTGTGTGTGGGTGTGTGTGTGTGCGAGTGTGCCGATATAAATAAATGTACATTGCATATGGATTTATGTAAATCTATGCCAACCAACATCTTTACTTAACTGTTCACTACACTTTACTTTATAAAACTCCGACTGCTCCCCTCTCCTCCACACAGAAAATAAAATATCAAATCATTCTTTAAGCAAATATCCTTTTTCCACTTACAAATAATACAGCCACACACACGCACATGGAAGCACACACAAACACTTTCACATACAGAACTATTGCAGCATTTAGGAAAAAGGTCCTTTTTCTTAAAACTAAAAAATGGTTTGTCTTAATGTTCAAACGTAAAAGTGTCAGTTATTTTATGTGTGTGTGTATGTGTGTGTGTGTGTGTGCGTGTGTGTATGTCTGTGCAGAGAAATATATATATATATATATGATAAAGTGTTCTAATGTTTGCTTAGTTTCCTTTTTTTTATTTGTTGCTCTATTCTAAGAGCTGCTGCTCTCTCAATTTTACTTTGACTTTTATAATATTTTAAAGCAAATATTGTGTATAATATTTATAACGAAGTTCAAACCAAAAGTCTTCATTTTATTTCCTATTACAGCAAAAGCCACACAAAATGGGATTGCAAAATCAAAGCAAATGTGGCCTTAAAGCAGAGATCGTCACACGCATACATTTTTGTGCCATGATTTTATTGGTTGTTAGTTTTTGAATGTAACTATAGTTATAATGCGCTCTTGGCGCCCCAATGTGACCATACGTGACACTTGAAAATATATATATAATTAGAAATGAATGAAAACTAAACTGATGATTTTAATACAATAATTTCTTATATGAGATATGATTTTGTCTTATTTAATAAAAAAAAAACAAAGAAAAAATACATTTTAAAAATTCTGCATGGTCACACTGGTCATATAGGACAAGCGTGTGCATAATCTTCTTCTGTAAACGATCGCAACAGACTAAATTATTTTATTATTTCTGCTTCCTTCATAACCTGAAAACATTCACACTTTGAGGACCATTCCTTTATAGCGAAGTCAAGCTTAAGGTAACACCTTTACTTCTACACGATAATACCAAACAAAATTATATGAAATTCGCTTTGTATTTAAAAAGAGACAACAAAAGTCTGCTGCAAATATTTCTCAGATTTGCACTATTGCCTTAAGTCATTGTATAATCACCGGAGAAAAACTCTAAGAAATAAAATGGCTGATGGTTGCAATTCGTTTTCCAAAATCACATGAACATTTCCCCTCTGGTATTCGTATGTCAGTGTACAATCATTAAACATCGGGCCAAAAAACAAAGGCAATTCTACAACTTTTTCGAAAATCACATGACGATTTTCTGCTTTGTTTTTGTAATTATTTTATAAAAATTTAATCACTTTCAATACATACCGATAGTGCTGTTATTCGTTACTTGCAAATACAGCTCTGTGGAGATCAGAATATATTGTTTACTAAAATCAACGATTAACGTAAAATTTTACAACTTTCAAACGTTCAGATTTTGTTCATTCTACAGACATTTTTGATCGATATTAACACTTATATTATCGTGTAAAGGCACCTTTAATAAAATTCTATCCCTGAGCGGCACGAATAATGAGTCAAACTGAGAGAGCTTTAATCGATAACAAACACAAATGAAAGCAGCAAATCTGCTCGCTAAAATTCAATTTCATTTAAAATTGAATTTTTTCAAGTGTACGATTTTAAAAGTTTTCCTTTAAGCGCTTAAACTGTTGCTCTCATGTGCTGAGATGCTCTTGTTTAAAAAACTTTTACTACCGCTTTAGTCTTACCACAGCTTTAACTATAACACAACAACTTCGGCAATATAAAATTTATACAATTTGAAATGGATTTCAAAAATGAATTGAAATCCTATACGAATGAACAATTCAAATTATATTTTATTTTCTCAAGTAACAAAAATATACACATTTCTAAGCACATGCACACCAAAATAGCTCCGCAAGCAGAAAAGGACATATAGTAACTTTGCTGGCATAAACACATACTTTTACAACACTTGTGAATAATTTTAAAATTTTATTCCTTGCTGGCCGAACAGGAATAAATGTACCGATGTTTATGTGGGTGTGTTGGGCCAGTCGAGAAACTACTCGTACAACATTTCAGTCAATATAAAAAAGGGCAAAAAAAAAAAAAGGAAGAAAAAAATTATTTGCTTAGAGAAATTTCTAAATTTTCTACCTTAAGTACTTTGGGTCTGTGTCCAGTTTTCCGATTAAAATCCCAAAAACAAGCATACAGACACACACACACACACATACACATACACACACACACACAAATGGAAACATTAAATAATTGTTAATGTAGATGTAAATTTTCGTTTGTGTGAGTGCAGGCTAAAAATTTTCTTAACTTCGATATAATATATTTGTATAAGCACGTTCATTTTTATATTTTATTCATTCATATTAAAAAGGTATGTATGAGCAAAGGACATTTAATATAAGAGTCTCTTTCGCACACACGCACACACATACACGTGGTGACAAACGGACATTGTGTTATAATTCTCTATTTTTCATATTATTACTGGAAACTACAAACAAACATGTCTATACATAAATATGTATGTGTGTCCGTGTCTATTTGTGTGTGTGTGCGTTTATTTCAGTTTTCAAAGTGAATGTATTTTCTATATTTTACAATCAAGGCATGTGGCAGGTTTGACCAATACTTTGTTTTTCAAATTCAAAATATCCGTTTTTTCTTTTTTGCTTTCCCCAACATCTTGTTTTTCTACAGTTTCTTTTTTATTCTACAATCAAAATATAATTTTATTTGAAGTTAAAGCCGAGAATCATAAAGTTAAATTATGGCAATACAAGTATTTTTCTTAACAAAAATTTTCTTATTTAGGAAAAGTTTTCTTTTTCACAATAAGTTTTTTTTTTATCTCAAATAGAATGGCCAAATATCAGGATTTAATTTTTGTGGAAAATACAAATTTAAGTAAATTATGTACAAAGAAAATGAAATTAATTCGCTTTCTCCGTATTAAAGATATCAATTCTAATCGAAAGGACATAAAATTGTAAAAGAACATCCACCCTCAAGCTGCATTGAGAACATTTCATGCTGAATTTGTAAAATTTTTACAAAATTGGTAATAAGTCCATACTGCAGATATCTGATTGCATGGAAAGTGCTTAAAATTTGTGAAAAATTAAGAAACCATTACGAAATTAATGGGCACAAAAGTTATTTGTCATAAACGAAATCAAACCATTTCATGAACAAATTCACTTTTTAAAATATTCCACTTAACAAATATAAATATCAATTTAAATTACCTCTCTTCAGATGTAATGAAGCCGTTTTAAATTCAACATATAAAAACGGCATCACTCAGAAACGAACCCCAAATTAATACTCTTCTCTTCAAATGGAATGAAACCGTTTTCGATTTTATGTAGAAAAAAGTTATGAATTTCAAATGAAAGTGAAATTAATTCATTTCCGTTGAAATCTCCATAACTTATAATGGAGTGAAATAATTTGAAATTTAACGAAACGAAAAGTCATTTATCATAAATAAAAGTGGAATTGAATCACTTCCTAAACTAGACCGAATGAACACATTTGAGATTTAGTGTATCGGGGGCAAAACTGACCTGTATTCACTTCTTAAGCTAGTCCGTATAATAAGTATAAAGTTCGATCGACATTTTGTTAAGATATCCATCCAGTCCTTAAGTTAAAATGAAACTTTTGATCAACACTGTTAATAAATATCAATCCCATAACAAATGAATTGTAAACTTTTTAATACTTTAAATAGAGAAAGAGAGAGAATTGATACCTACAAAATTAAGAAATCTGTATTATATTGTTGGGGCAAAGGTTGACTTAGTGACTGGATCGGGTATAGAAGAAGAAAACAAAAAGGCCCAGTTAGGACTCGAACGTTATCCGCGGCCTAGCACAGGATAACGTTACAGCTTCCATATGCCGTTTAATCGAATACCACAACGTTGATGATATTGCTTTTGTTGTATGAAAATTCAAACACCGGAAACCCTTTAAGGAAAGATCCTTTACAAAGTTGTATAGCAGCCAAGCTTTACATTAATTAAGAATTGTTAGTCCTGTTAAGGAGAGTTCTTCGCTTGAATGTAACGCAACCATGACTTGTCTAGATGAAACTAAAATTCCCCACTGCATGTATATGACTCACGACAAGACGAAAGTGATTAAAATCTCGTTCAGAACAAATTAAGAAAATTTACTATTCATTTACTTAATTCACTCAACAAAGATATTATTGTTGCATGCCTTGATATAATTTGAAGCATATTTTTGGGCGCAACAAATTCTTTCCTTTCACTTTTCAAACATAATTTATTATTAATTTGAATTTTAACCATTTCAAAACTCTGACTTGTTTTCTATCAGTATACAAATTTGTCATGCTCCCATAAAAACCCCTTCATTTTATGGCTTTCAAAAAAAAATATAGTGATTTATCTTTGTCTAAATTCATTTCAGTTTCCAACAATATTTGATTCTTTTTTGAGCAAAAAAAAAAAAAATTGATAAAAAAACCAACTAAATATTATAAGCATTTAAGTGCTTTTTTTTATGGAAAAAAAAAGAAATATACAATAAATAAATAAATTTCATTATTTATACGCTTGATGTACATATAAACATATAAAGTAGTTTCGCCTGCTGTCAATGTCCATTTGCTGTTAATGTAGTCATGTGTATAACTGTAGCGCCCATTATTTGATCGTTTAAATACGCACACCCATATGATTTAACTCAAACTTCTAAAAGTGCTCACACACACACACACACAGGCACACACACACACACACATGAATTTTTATGAACTGCTTAATGTTGGAAGAAATTTTTCTTAATGAATTCAATGGCAAAATAAAGAAAACTTTCTTCTTCTGCACTCACGCACACGCACTCACACTCACACACACACACACTAAATCTATGTTAGATTACTATTGCTTGCCCCATGCGTGCTGAAGGATAATGTATATTCATCAAATGTTTCGTCCTTTGTACAGAAAATGTTCAAGGCGCACAAGTAGAAGGAAGTCAATGAAGAAAAAAAACACAACAAAAATAAATAAATAAAACTTAATGTTCATGAGATATTGAAATAAAATATCTAGAAGAAAATTCCGAACTGCCAAAGCAAAAACACATTGTGAATTTACTTACGCAAATGTTAACGGTGATGGTTGGTATAAAAAGGTTTAATTGATCGGTATTAGCAAAGAATTGCGTTAATTTTTAATACCTTCTTGTTCAGCAGACTCATGCAAAAGTGTTTTGCCACAAACGAAAAACAAAAAATTAATAGTTTCTTCTTTTTGTGCAAAAACTGTTTGAGAGTAATTAAGTTTTTGCTCTGCTTTCGGCCAAACAAGAAGACAATTAGTAATAATCAAATAATACTGTTGCCTAACGTTGGGCGCAGTTTGATTTGAAATAGTTTAAAGAATTTTAAGAAGTAAGAAAGAGTTAAATTATTGAGCGGCATATTTTCTTATTAATTCAATTTATTTATTAATTATAGTAACAAAGAGTTGACGAAAAAAATGGCAATAAATAAATAGAAACAAAAATGTTTGTGTTAGCAAATAATTTATGTAACAATTTAGCTACAAGTATTTGACAAAGAAAGAGATAATGTTCACGATAGTACTAACACACAAACACACACACACACACACACACACACACATCCATAGACAAAGCATATCGTCACAAATAGGTGTGACACTACATTAGAGCAACTCATCTGCTGTGAATGAAAAAAAGAAACAAAACGTTTACCAGACTCGGACAATGTCCTGCCAAGGCTTCCTCCACCATCCCTAAAATTTCCAGGTTCCCATAAGTTTCGGAAATTTTTGTTGTCCTTGCCAACTAGAAGATGAATTTATTTCTCTAGGCTCGTTTTTAACCAGATCCACTTATTACTGCTGACAATAAGAACAGCCGTTTAAACGCCATTTCACCCAAACTCTCACAAGGCGAAAACTTTTCGTTCATGAGCCGTTTAAATGTTAATGCAAACACAAGGTTTGGAAATTACTAGGGGGCCAAAAGTTTGAGTTTTATATATAACCAGCTGTAATGTTATTGTGATGATAAACGTGAGTTGAAGTTTCAAGTGTAAGTTTTTACAAGAAAAACGAAACTTTTTGCAATAAATGTTGTTTTTCTACAATATTTAACATTCATATTGTAAATAAAAAGAAATGTGTGTCACGGAACAGTAATTGTGCAAGTGAGCTTTTGCACCTGTGTAATATAATAGTCAGAAATCGAAATGTTATTATTATTTATTATGAGCAAGAAAATGAAAGTTTTGTAATAATGCAGCCTAAAAGTAGGCAAGAGAAATTTTCAATGCAAGTTACAGCATAAGCTCAGAAATCAAGTTGCTCTTAATAACAGATTTGGAAAGTCTAATATTCCCAGCAGACGTACAAATTCTGCCTTGTAATGGAAACTAATTTTGCAAACGAGTGGTTTCAAAAACGAGAAATCAAAGATAGTTCAGTTTTAATTTTTTTTCTGATGGATATTTTCTTATAACTACTTTGTTATAAATGCCATCATTGAATTTGCCAATACATCTACGGAAAAGGATGGGTGATTTCCAAAATATGGCGGTTTGTTAAGTTTCGTTTAAAGATATTTTTATAAGGAAAAATCACTTGAGAATTAAAAACTGTTTACATGGAAAATCTTCCTTTTAGTCGCCCGCTGGCATCACCATCGCCAATGGCTGGTATCTAGATATTTGACCCGTGTGAAGTGAGCTCGGAGCCGCCAGCTTTTGAAACCACCAAAATGGTAATAAAAATTCTTTTTTTTTTTTCTTTAATCTACTCTGAAACAATGTTCGTTTTACAGCTGGTTTTGAGGACAATAACGTCCCTCTACGATTTCACAGCTCGTGCCCTGTTTGAATATTAGTGGAAATTTTTTATTTCAAAGGATTTTGTATCGAATTCAAAAACAGCAAATAAAAGAAAAAATCCAAATCCAATTGGGAATTTTTACTGCAACAGACTTAAAGTGCGTTCGTTAATGGCGAATTACATGCAGATGTGAAACTGCAAATCACGTGGAATGTAAAAGATGTTGTATGGCTGTTAGCCAGAAAATTGCTTTGGGATACACATTTCAAAATGTATTATACCCAAAGGATCCGGGGCTCGGGCTTCATATTAACAAACTCTTATCATTTTGCATTCGGTGCAAAGTTGCTGTCTTTTAGATCCAAAATATTAACTCAAACTATTGAAAACTCTTCAATTTCTTCAGGCCACCCTGTCTGTAATATTTGTCGAAAATTTTTGATGCTCTGCTATTAAAAGTTTTGTTTTGGGTAAAACTGAAAAAAAATAAAAAAGGGACCGCTCAGAAATCTCTAGCATATCTTAAGGGGACGTGTACACGTGTACTGCTATATTGTAACTGCGTCATACTCTGACTATTACAAGCAGGTAATTGAAACTGGAATAATAAAAATTAAACTGTTGCAAGAACATAATTAAGAAAACATTTTCTGCAAAAACGTTTAGAAAAAAATTCCTTCCTAGTTTTTACTTACAATTATGGCGAGTTTTTCATGTTTGGCGTTCTAATTTTTTCCCCCTATATATATTATATCTATTCAGTTGGAGGAATAATGTGCGAGTTTAAGCAAATATGTACATTAAATTCAATCATGACACGCACTTACAATTTCACGTTGCGATTGCGATTATATTCCTGTATAAATATTATAGTTTTCACAAACTTCATACTTGCACTGATGATTTAAGGTATAATTTCGTATTAATTTTGCTATTTTGACGGCTTAATTTGTGCAAATGAAGGCATGTTTGTGTATTGAGTTATTTGGTGTAAATATTAAGGAAATGCTGGCGCATATAAAATATTTCCGCCAGTTCTCAGTTTTCCGATTCTTGACGTTGGCTTTTGCTTTGTCTTTCCAAATGCTCGTTTTATTTTGAAACATTAAAACAAATACTTTGGCTGGCATTTAAGATTGACTTAATTAATTATTTAATGGCTAAAGAAAGTTGCAGCAAATCATATTGAGTACAATGAGTATTTTTTAGGAAATAAATGAACAAATCAATGTCAGACGACATTAATGGGAAAGAATCGGTTAGAATCAGTTAAGAAAAACTGAGGTTTTGGGGTGAACTAATGACTAGTTTTGCCTACTTTAAGGCGCCTCTCAGCTTAAAACATTCGCAGCACATGTTTTTGCACACTTTAAAGAAAAATAAATTCCGTTGCTTAAAAATTATTTAATAAATTTTCTACAACTTAAATTGTATGAAATTCTGAGTAACACGACTAAGGACGCGTGTTTTCAAAAGCCCTAAAGTAGGCTGCAAAAAGGAAGAGACTGCAGAGTTTAAGGTAGGAAATGAGCCCGGTTTTATTTCTTACTTGCATGTAGCCAAACAAAAATTAAGAAAATTTTATTTTCTTGTAACTATTTGGGACTGAGTTTTAAAGTTTTGACCTTTTTTTATTTCGAGTCAAAAAATTAACATTTTATTACCTTCTCATTTCAAGCAAAAGCCAAGAAAAAAATACTAAACATTGTATAATATTTCTTTGCATGATTTTCATATGAAATGTCATCAGGCACATGCTGGTTAAAGGACATTTAAAGTTTTTTTTTTCAAGCAAAAGCAGAAAATAAAAACCAATATATTCGCTGGCATTTTAATATGTTTTCAAAAACATCAGCAAAACAAAATCTTAGAGAGCAAAATCTCAAAGAAATGGATATAAAGAACATTTCTGGCTGTTGTGTTTGGTTAAGCAGCGCAAAAAGAAAAGGATCATGAACAGCTTTAAAGTGAAAAGAAATTATTAAGCGAAAAAAGCAAAACTGAGAGACATTTAGAGTTAAAATACGAAACAAAAAAGCATAAACACATGATGAAACTTAAGGCTGAGATTTTTTGTCCTGTTTTACGATGACCATAGAAAGAAAACAGATGGACAGAATGGATGTGAATATAAGAGACAAGCACTTAAAGCGAACTTAAAAAAGGCATTTAACACAGGACCTTAACGACTGCACTTGCAGCAGAAAAGATGAAATTTCATAAAATCAACTCGACTTTATTTTGTTACAAAAGCAGGAAAGCACTTTTTCGGCAATTTCAAACGCGTTAGCCTTTTACAAAGCAACGACACTATGAAGGAGAGATTTTTAAGAAATAAAAGTTCATAATTTTGCGAAACTCACTTATCGGAATTTTGATTTCTAGCACGATTTCAAAATTTAGCGTTTTCTAGCTTTCATGTATTAGAGAGTTTTAAAATTTGGAGCCTAAATTAAGGCGTAACCAGGTTTTTTTTAGCATATATAAAGACAACACACAACAATTTTAGGAACCAGCTAAAAAAGCATTTAAAAAAAAAACCTAAAAATTGAGAAATTGGAAAAAAGGTTGCCACCTTTTTATTTGAACACTTTTTAATAGACTTTAGTAAAATAAAATCTACTTATAGGCACTTAAAGTCTGCAAAATTTTACCAAAAAACCAGATTTGTGCGAACTTTTAACAAATTCTTAAAACCTGCCTTTTTGCCAGCAAAAACACATATTCCAGAGCTGGAGATTTCTAGTCTATTTTAAGGCTTAGCAATTTTTAAGCATTCTGATTAAACACATTCCATAAACGAAAAAGAAAACTGACTAGATTACATCGCTTTTCAGAAAATTTGCATTGAATAATCTTCGAAACATTTTCAGAGGAGCCCATGGTGCAGAATTTTGAACTTTTAAGGTAATATTGCCCTCTTTTAGGGGAAACTGTTTGATTTCATGCTTTTTGACACACACGTACTGGCCAAAGTAAAGTTTTTAATGACTGGCTTTTGTATTAAGTTATTAGTGCGGAACCACTAAATATTACTTTTATACAAAATTTTAACCACTTGATCTGATTTGTGACAACCACTTTAAAGTGTTGCCTTAAGGCGAAACCACTGCGTGTGGCTGGTGGGTAGTGCTTCTGTTAGAGCAACTGGAAGCCTGATTAACAAACTCAAACCTCTCATTCTTTGTGTACTTGAACTTATTCTCTTTCCTTTGATTTGTTCCACAACAACCCGAATCTTTGCAATGACTTTCAGGCACAAGATGTTCGTCTAGTTTTGGGTATTACTGTCTTACAAAAGTTGTCTTTTTACAACAATAATAACAAACGTTGTTCAAATATATATTTTTTTATTGTTCCTTTATGAAAATAAAGACCATTTAAATGGCCAGCACAGACAAATGTAAACAAACCTGTCTTTTTCTTTGCCATAAAACAAACATTCTTTATATATATAGAATATATGTGTGTGTGTGTGTATGTCCATTTTATGTTTCGACATTTTGGCAAACACCGCATGTTTCGCTCCTCAATACTTTACAACAGCACAGCACAGCCAGTGGCAGGTAGCCTAAATGTATGCTTCATTTTTAGATGCACATATACACAATACTCGTATTATTTGATTTCTTTACAAAATAATACCACATTACCAAAGCCCGTATATTTAATATATTTTTCTAAGTTTCTATTTTTTTTCCTAGTAAAAAACAAATATATATATAGAAAAAAAAAAAACGAAGTACAAGAAAAAACATCACTGAGACCCAACCACAATAAAGACAAGAGATGTTGGTTTTTTTGCTTTTATTTTTTAGCCACAAAAAATAGAAGGAGAAGAAGAAGCTTCTTAAGTAAAGAAACAAAAAAAAACATTTAGAATTGCAAAGTTTATTTATATAAAATACCCTTTTTTTACTTTGTCTATACTTTTAAACGCCCTCATAAACTGTTTTCTTTTATTTGATCAACTACAAAGTTGACCACTGTTTTCATTATAATGGTTTACTTTTCAAATAACGAAGTTTTTTGAATTTTGTGCATTAGAAACAAAAGAAAACATCCTGTTTGATTTTCCATTGAACAGGCCACACCCCAACCATTTAATACGAGTATTTGAGCCGCTTTAAATTCAAAAAAAAAAAAAAACAGTTTTATTAAACAATTTATGATCATGTAAATAATTTCCATTTTATTGTTTTGATTTTCTTACTATTTCCCAAAGTTCCGGTTAAACGCAATATGAAGAATCTAAGACTGGCCTCTGGGTTATTATATTTCATATAAGAAACAAACATAATTGAAGTAATTCCCGTATTCTTTTATCTTTTCTTGAAGTTTTTTTTTCAACTTTTTTTGCTTTTTAAGTTAAAGTTGTAATCATTTGTTAATTTCGATTTCTTGGCATGTGAATGTTCGAATTTTTGTTTTCTTTGTGGGCTTTTTGTTTTTTAGTCTAATGTATTTGCAATACAATCAGCCAGCACGCAACGTTTGAGGTGGTACTGCAATTCGAACACGAATTCATTAATTAGTTAGAAGCCAGAACTGGCAAAAAGCTTCAGTCTCATTAGATTTGAATTTGAATTAATTTATGTACATACATACAATACATAAAGAATGTCCTTTTAACTTTCACTTTTCACTTTTAAGCTCGTTTGTGCTTGCTTTCAAAATAACAGTTATTTCTGCTTTAAATTTTTACAATATGTTACAAGGCACTGAAAAGGTTTCGCTAATGGTGGCAGTTGCCATTTAAAGGTGACCATTCTAGTTGGGAGTTTAAGAAAAAAAGGAAAATTTTAAATTCAAATTCGAGTTCCAAAAAGCTAAAAGTAAAAGTAACAATAAAATTTATGAAATTACTATTAAAATTTGTCAACGGCAACAATTTGTTTTGACAACTGCTACAACAGTGTTGAGGCGGAAGATTTAAGCTGCTGGCAGGCACATCCATATAACAATGTCCTGTCAAGGCAGCGCCACACAACAGCTCCTTTACTAATGTAATTATCTTGCGGTACTGGCTCAACTAAGTTTAAACCGATATATCCTAAGCCATCTGGTTATACAATATATGCCCACCGCTGGTGTTGAACCAATACATTCCTTTCTTTGGTACGACTTGTCGCCCATTTGGCATTTTTTTTTTATGCTGGTAGAAGACAACTGTGACGAAAGCGTGACTATGAAGACGACTCTAATTGTATCCTAAATATATGAATTCTAACGTTAATACGGCTGTTACTCACCAAAAACGAACCTATGAAGGAAAAACTAAATATCAACCAAAAAGTGTAACAAGCCGGTTGGCAGGCTTTTAGGCGCCTTAAATAGATGGCAAATTTGGCACAAACGTGACAATAAGGAAATTAATTGTCATCTAACATTATCGTTCTGACGTTTATGGAACTACTTCGGCTCTTAAAAAACAAAAAAAAAGGCTAAATAAAAACGTGTGACAAGTCTGTCGGCAGGCTTTTAGGCGCCCTGAATAGATCACAACTTTGCAGAAACGCGACCATTCACGAATATACGCAAATTGCAAATTTTTAATTCTGAGCTATTCCACACCAATAAAATTAAAGAAAAAAAAAAAATATGCAGCATAAAACTAAAGCAAAACATTTTACAATTCCGTTGCAGTCTTTTAGGCGGCTGAATTGGATTTTCATTACAAAAAAAAAAAAAAAAAAAACACATCACATTGTGACGAAATTCTGCTCCCACAAAGTGTAATTTTCGTACAGTCCACAATGATTTTAAATCTAGTGGTTTCTTGCGTATTTAACACCGACTTTTAACAAATTGTGGTCTAGTTAACGCCTTAAGCGGTTTAAGTTTTTCCATGATTGCTTTTGGTCCAGCATTATATGCCTGCTATAAGACTATATCTGAAGAAAATTATTTACATTATATGTTCACTGAAATAATAATAATAACGATAATCTACATAATCGTACATACGTTATAAATAGCCTTAAAAAACAATTCAAACACACACATGTTAATGGCCGTTAACAGCACATAAGTGCCGATATTGAATGCTTTTCGATTATTATAATCATAATCAAAAATGAACAACAATAAGAACAACACCAATAACAAGACAGGACTTGCTAATACATTAATGGCTTTAAGGAATAAACAATCTAAACGAGGAAGAGCAGAATATATATATATATGTATTTTCCCTGGCAACCCTTAACACCCCAAAGAAACGAGTTGTTGTCGTCTTGGCACCCCCTTGGCCAACACCACGCCTCTTAGCAAGAGTTTAGCAGTTTTTTTTCACAACTTATTTCATACCCAAAAATCGTTTGGTCAGTTTAAATAAATGTGTACTGAATATTAAAAATACGACCAGAGAAAAACACACACACACACGCGCGCACACACACACACACACACACACACAGTATAACGCCGGTAAGTATGCAATATAGTCTAGATGTTATTAATATTGAACAAATGTTAAAAATAATAATATTTTATATGTTTTTCTTTTCGTATTTCGTTGACATTTGTAGATAATTTGATGGTAAATATGAACATTTGGACAATCCTCAGCAGTGGGTCATCAAATATTTGAAAATATTTCCAGGGCATAAAACACATTGACTAAATGTCTTCGGACAATGATTATTATTATGAAAATTATTTTAAATAGAAACTAAAATAAGCCAGAAGAAGAAAAAATATTCGATATTTGTGTGTGTGTGTGTGTGTGTGTGTGTGCGTATAAGAAACGATAATCATAAAAATAATTTTAGTTATTGTTTTCAAGTATTTTTCGATGACACTAAATGTGCAAATAAAATGTAGAATGCAATAAAAAAGAAAAGAAATCAACTTTCTTTTATTTATATTTAAACATATTAAGTGTTAAATTGAAACACGTTCTGGCCATAATGATGGCAATTGAACGTTAAATAATATTATTTCTATTTGTTAGTTTATTTCGTTTCTTGTAAGGGCTGGTTTATTGCAAGATATTTCACCTGTTTTGTAAGACAAATAAAAAATATTAATATCAAAAAAAAAAAAAAAAAAAAAAAAAAAAAAAAAAAAATTGGAAAAATATATTATTTAAATAAAAAGTATATAGTATAAAGGCAGGCAATATATGATTTTGATTTGATGGAATTGTGTAAAACAAATTAATCTGTAGGAACCCAGCACCAATAGGGATACATAATTTTTTCATAATATTTATGTTCCAAATCAATAACAACTCGTACTTCATTATCTATTTTTAGTTTTATATTAATTTTTTCGCCATATAATATTAATTTAAAAATGATTTCTTGTAAGACATCTATTAAATTGAAAAATAAAACATCTATTGGCAACACTGTTTTTACAGTTTCTGGCTTGCAAATAGAAAACAAATCTTGCAAGTCAGGCCACTACCTGCAGAAGTATGAATCTGTTGGTAGAAAAATATCAATGTATTCAGTTTTTTGCACTTGCACCTGGTTAAGGTTTAGGACTAGAGCGCAACTATTTTTCGACAAAAGTCGGTTAGACCTTCCTCGATCAGCAATCAATGAAAAGCTGTACAGTTTGAACCAACAATTTCTACTCTGCCCAAGAGCAACTCAAGCCCCGAGAGCGTGACACACACACACACAAGTGACAATTTTTATGCCATAATTGTGTAATTAATTCCAATGAAGGGGCCACAAACTTTTGGAATTTGAAAACTCATTCTGATTTTCCTTAAAAAAGATACCATAATCACCGATGTGATAAACTTCTGGCTGAACGGGCGTTAACAGCAGCCAAAATTGTAGAATTTGGTAAGAGATGAAATGCAAGAGCCTTTAATTCGTCCCAAAAGAAGTCATTGTGTAGTTTGAATTTTGAACATAATGGGACCCATTTTTGTTTTTCAAAATAAAATGGCCCCTATATATGATTACCCGCTTCTTTTGGCCTGTTTTGAGCTTATAAGCACCGTTTAACGTGTGACCCTGCTCATGCCACACTGAGAGTTCTGCATGAGTGATTTGAAAACGTGCTGCTCTCACGCGAAGGTGCTGCTTGTGGGGATTTGAACAGAGTTCGAATAAGCCACAGTGGCTCAGTATAATCCACATGTAATCGTTCTGATTTATGTGCGCCAGCAGCGTGAGTCAAAGCGTAGTTTTGCACCAGCAGCATTCGCGATGATATTTGAACATTTAAAGTGGGATTTGGTTAAACAGTTCAGAGATAGGAAAATCTTGAGGCCAGCCCCTTTAGCTTTATGTTTAGTTCCGCAGTAAAAAAACGTTTAGTTTTTGACCTTTGACGAGTGTCTAACAAAAAATGCAAACTTTGCAACTCACCAGGTTGCGTTGGTGTACTGGCCAGTTTTGCGCAACTGCAGAAGTATCCTAAAATCTTCAGAATCCAAAACTGGTGCTGGGTCTGAGTAAACAATTTATTTTTAACGTTTTTTTTTTTTTTTGCTATAACGGCAAATTACTACCAATTTCATAGACACAACATCCAATTTCTCAACTTAAATGATTGCATCGAATCAATTATTTCAATTTGTTTTTTTTTTTTTTTGAACTTTTGAATTTTTCCATTTGCCATTATTTCCATTTTTAGTTTTTGCGACAAGATTCATTTCATGCTTTTGTTTGAGTTTTTTTTTTCTTATAATACATAGATTTATACATACATAAGTTGAAATTAATATAAATGCAAAATAAAATTAATAAATTTCCAATTGTTTTGAATTTTTGGGTTTCATTTTGTTTTGGTGGATTTTTAATGACTTTCAAATATTTTCAATTCAAATCGAGATGAGCAAATTTTGTCAACATAACAACAAGAGGCAAATATATATTCGATATATTATTGTAATAAAAAACAATATGTTAAGTATGATTTTGTAGCAATTAGATATAGAGGAAAGTTTGGACTTACCGAAATCGTTGGCACCCATGCCGGAGGGGCCCGGCAATAGGCCGGGTATACCTTGTAAACCTAAAAAGGCATTAGGGAAGGAATGAGAACGTTGATTGTCCATAGAATCCATAGTGCCGTCATGTTGGCCATCACCGCGATCAGAGGGCTCAGTATCAGAACTGTTCGAGTCTTCGCCGGCACTTTGGGCGTGCAAGGACGCCATATCGGTATGTTGTTTCTAAGAACAAAAACCAAACAGAAATGGACAAATAAACATTTATCACGACACAGGGCTACAGGGTTGCACTTTCAATGCTTTTTCAATTTACCAAACACTCACATTCTCTTACACACTCACATTTTTTTCAATTAAATTCACTACTAGATGGCTTTCAATTTGGTTGGAACAGCTGATCACAGCCAAACTTAAACGCGTCACTTTAAACAATAAATTGTGGTGGCGAAAATCTAATAATTCACCAAAAAAAAAAAAAAGAAGTAAAAGTTGTGCCACATTCACTAATTTTATTTTATTTTTTTACTAAAAATATGTATAATTTGCGCTTCATAGAAATATCTTTGTTTTGTCGAAGCTGAAATTGACCAAAAATTTGCATGACGCTTTTCTCACAGCTGTCAAATTCAAGTGAAGTGTTTTTAGTGTGAAGCCAAAAAATTGAAAGTGTGTGAAAATTTGCAACTTTCTATTCCGTAACAACAAAAAGTGTAAATATCGTGTGTGCCTACTCACCTGTAGGCCATTTGTATTCTCTAAAGCTTGGCCCAATAAAGAGTCACGCATTTCACGATCTCGGTCACGTGAAGTTTCACGACTTCGATCACGATTGCGCGTTAACGCATGCTGGCCAGCCACTGGAAACTCCCGATCGATTAACAAACGTTCAGGACTGATGCCGTGTTGGGCCCGAAACAAATCGGCGCTTTTTATTCTCTTTTGGGGAGGGGGTGTCAAATGGTTATTGCGATTGCTATCTGAGTCCGATAAATCCCAGTGATTAGCCTTTAACAGAGACAAGAAGAGGAAAAATTAAAATTACAACAAATCGGTCTATCTGTTGCGCTACAAATGGGGGTTCGGGAAGTGTCTACTTTACTTTTAAGTTATTGTTCGATTTTCTTACGGGGGACGCTGAAGAGGCCTTCAATTCCTGTATGGCAGGGGTTTTTCCATTATTTGTATTGTTGTTGTTGTTGTTGCTGCTGCTGTTATTGTTATTGTTGTTTGTATTATTGCTATTATTGTTATTGTTGTTGTTGTTGTTGTTATTACTGCTGCCGCTGCTATTCAATAAATTAGTTAAGGGTGTTGTAGCATTTAACGTTGGTGTGGTGAAGGGTGAATTGGACGAATTGCAGAGACCCTGCGAAGCTGCTGTCAGAAAATTCAATTTGTTCGTGCTGCCCGACAGCTGACTGTTCAGTGAACTGTTCAGTTTGCTGGAGGGCGTTGAGGAAGCTAATGTGGATGTAAATGAGGCCGACGAACCGTTATTGACGTCGGCGAGACCACGGATCTGTAGTAAATGTGCTGTTTTTAGAAACTCAGGTAAATGCTCATGACCCACATTGACCTCGCCATTATACATAAAACTGAAAATTTGAAAAAAAAATTGAACAAATTTAAAAAATTTCACTTTTGCTTCGACAATATAACGGAAGAAATAGGAGGCTAAGCCAGCGTGGCGCGTCTGGGCCACTCAGTGTTTGATTTTGTTATTATTCACTTGATTTTTGCCTAGAGGCAGGAACAAAAATTTCTATCTTATACAAATAGAACTCGTCGATTTGTTCTAATCAGGATTGTGCTTAACAAACTTTTGGAACTCATTCTGTTCGATTTCTGGCTTAAATTTATATGATTTTTTTGTGTAATTTTATCGTTGGAGTAACAAGAACTTTCCAAATATTCTTCGTGTCTCTCACGTTGTAACTAAATGTATGTTTCATTTTGATAAATATGTATTTTTTTTCTAAACAATAAATTATAATAAATTTATAGTCGTAAACGAAAAAAAAAACATTTGTTTTAGTCTCCACTTACCTTAATAGATTTTCCACGTCCCCGGCCGGCACATCGCGCAGTATAACAATGGGATGCTCACAAGGATTTGCCTTCAGCAGTTTGCGAAAATATGGACTGCAGGCACTCAGCACAACCTTGTGAGCGGTAAATGAACGTTCATCGCAGGCCAACGTGACGTCGACAAAATCTTCTTCATCGCGCAAATGACGGAATGAACTCAACATTGATGTTTGATAATCGTTCCATTTTAAAGCATATTGTTGTTGCTGTTGCAATAATTGTTGTTGTTGATGATGCTGTTGGTGCTGCTGCTGCTGCTGTTGTTGCTGTAATGTAGCACTGATAATTGAAGCTGTCTGTTGTTGTTGTGTTTGTTGTTCCATTACGGAAGAAGGTGCTGGCGAAGTGGCCAAATTTGTGTTGGCGGTTGAAGCGGTTGTGGCAGGCGGTAAAGGTTCCATTTTAACAACCCCTGCGTTATTATTTTCAGCTGTTTGTAGTTGTGTTGATTCAGTCATTTGCGTCGCAGTGTTTGTGTAAAAGGGAGAACAAAATTTCGTTCGTTTCTTTTCCTCCTCAACAGTGAATCAAATTTTGTTTTGTAAATTATTTTTTTTTTCTATTAGTGCAGTCCTTTAAAATTGTTTGCTTTCTAAAAAGGACTTTTGTTAGAATTTTGATTTAATTTTAATGCATAAATATGAATAGTTTTCCATGTGCAAACTGGGCCATTTGTATTGTATTGTATTGTATTTTTTTTTCTTTATTTATCTAATCTTGTGTGTGAAGTTAAAGGTCCATTTTGGTTTGTTTGTTGCTTTGAAATGAGGAAAATATGGATTTTGCTATTCAAATGACCCCAACATCAATCAGCCGTTCGCTTTCCTTTTCGTTTTGTCTTATAAAATTGAGTATTTAGTTTTTTAGATATTAAATTTCAATAAGTGGACGGAATTCTGTAAATAAAAAGAGAAACATTTTCATCAAATTAATTGTTTTTTATGCGAGTAAATAGGCAAATATGTAAACAATTTTGTGGCATTACAAGAGGGAACTTTTTTTTCCAAAATCTATAATGGAAAATCTTTTTTTTTTCTTTTTAAATATTTTTGTTATTTCTTTGGATCAAGATGATAGCGGTCAAACTTTTTTGTTATTGTATTAAAAATAGTTCCAGCGTAAAACGTTGTAATTTTAAGTGAAACAAAAACTCAACATTTATTGCAACAAAAGTATTTGTTTATTCAGCAAAGCCCTTTTACAGACCGCCCTTTCAAAAAAATTTTCACTGATTTTAGTGCATTATTGATGGCACAAATATAAGAACAAGATAATATATTTTTTCTTTAGTCGTTTCATTTGATATTTTTAGCTGATTATGAAAGAAATTGTTTTATGGCGCGTTTTATAATCAAATTATTCAAAAAATTGAAGTGGAGAAAAATATCTTGAATTTTTCTTTTGAAAACCAGGTGTATAAAAATCTTGAAATACTTGAAAACAAAAGTATTAATGAAAGAATAACAAGTAGTCTGGGTTTTGATTTTGATGGTTTTTAGAAACCATGTGATTTCAAACAAAGTGATTTGCCGGACAGACTTGAAATTTAAGTCCGCCCATGTCAGCAATTGTTATGATTGAAAATGTCTACTATAGCGATGCGGCGGAGTTTGTAGAGTTATACGATTTCATAAATGTGTATGTATGGATGTCACCTAACGGCATTTTGTTCAATTGTTTTGTTCTATTATTAAACAAAGCTGATTGATTGAAACTGCACTTTTTGCACTATTAATTTTGATGCCACATGGCAAGTGTCGCATATGTGATAGTGGGAAAAATTTCCTCAAACACCTCGTGCAGGCTAATAACCAGCGGTAGCTTTTGTGCAAGCTGTACATAATTCGATTATTCTTTTTTTTTCCACAATTCAACGTTTTTTCAACACTCTATTGTTTTCGTGATACATCTTATGAAATTTCTATATGAAAACCTATAGAATATTTAAACAATATACACACATACATACATACATACGTATGTATGTATTTACCTGACCGAAGTAATGAAAAAACTAAATTAATCTGCATTTAAAGAATTTTAGATACATACATTTTTATATACTCAGCTATACATACACATACATACATACATATGCATGTATGTATATGATTCGAAAATAAAAATTATCACACTGATGACGGTTATTAACCCCCTCTTCAATAAAAGAATATACCGACAGATACGTGTATTAAAAAACAAATAATGCTTATAAAATGTAAATTAAGATGAAGGAAAATAATATTCCAACCAGCCAGTTAATATGTAAAAAAAAGAAGCGACCACTTCTACAGTGGGTACCCATTAAACTGAAAATTGTTATCGTTAAGGGGCGTTACTTGGGTAAATTCAAACATTATTTTGATTATTAGCGCTCTATACTTTGCACTCGCTCACCTCTAAGCAACGACAAAATTATAATCATTGTTTCGAAACTAAAGCTAATACAACAACCCAACAAACATCTTGGCAAATGATTAAGATTTTATGTGGCACTTGTGCCTCGACAATACTCAGCCGCTTTAAGGAGTTTTCTTTTTGGCTGTCAATGTATAAGAGGCACGAAGAGAATCAATAACTGTTTGCTAAAAGGCTGGAGAAAATATGTATTTCAAATCTATTTCACAAGCCGTCAGCGTTGCATTCAGTATGGCACGAAATTAAGTTATTTTAAATTGCAAATACGTACGAAATTTGAAATGTTAAGCCAGATACAAAAATGACACATTTGATAATGTTTTTTTTTTTTTTTAATTACTAAAAAATTGAAATAAGAAAAAAAACAACGATTACTTTGAATCAAGCTGGACGCTATTATTAATAATGTAGAAAATAAAAGAAATTAATATTGAGTTTTTTAAATCTTTATGTATTTATCATGTTTGTAAAGAAATTCATGGTTGAAAATAAAATGTACTATTACGCAGAAAAACAACGTTGTTTATGGTAATTTCAATTTGATTTTGACGAAGTTAAACAATTTTGGTTTGGCTTTTGGCCAAATGCGTGTGGCGAAATTAATTAATATCGGTGTAATTTCGCTTGAAATCATAAAATTGCTTAATTTTGCTTTATAAATTTAAAAAAATAGAAGTTTATTTTGGCTGGAAATTAATATTTTAGTTTCATATTATAAATGTAATAGAACATTTTAACATGATTAAAATATTATTATATTCGCTCAGTTGATAGGAATAATTCTTAAGTCCAGAGCACAAAATATGGTTGGTTAAACGGTTTTTCCAAGTATATGCAGGCCCTATTTGGGCCAAAATAATTGCTACATCTTGATGATGTTGATGCTTAATTTTATATGGATCTATGCCATGAAAGCTTTTCAACACAAAAATAAAATTAATTTAGTTTCTAATAAAATTGTTTGCATAAGCGAAATATAATAAATTATTTTCTATATGAAAAAAAAACTCTATAAATTTGATAATTATTGATTAAATTGTTGGAAATATGTACATCTATTTGCAATACAAAATCAAAATATATACATACATATGAATATGTATGTATGTATGTATTCTTGATAAAACGAAAGATTTTGTTTAATCTATCAAAATCAAGGATTTTTTAGAAGAGTAAATTGTATCAGTTTCATACAAAATCAAGCTCCGTAAATTGAGTGGTACAGAACAATAGTTTAGTAACGCTATTTCCATAAAATATTACAATATTTCCATCTTTATCTAGTATTTGTCTCCTATTCGGATGTATTATTTTAATTAAAATTAAAACTTAAGGCAAAATGTTTGCTGGGCTTAGATTAAATTGTAAAGAAAATAATCAAACACTGACTAAAAATGTAAAAAAAACACTAATAACAACTATATACATTCACTAAAAACAAATACAAAATGTGAACAAGCAGAAAAAAGTAGGTACAAAAAAGATATATTATAAAAACAACAACAACTACAGTACAATAATTTTAACCAATGAAAACTACACGCACATTAAATACCAACAACAACAGTAAATACATAAATGTACATGTTGGCCAATAAGAGAGATTAAAATAATAAAAATAAAAAAATACAACAACACTTTTCGTGTAGTTGTAGTACTAATAATAATAATAACAGCAACAACAACAACAGCAACGACTACTACAAACACAACAATAATATGAAATGTTGGTGTGTGGTAAGAGATCTCTATTTACTCTCACCCATTCTCATTTATTTATTTATATCTGTGTTTTATTTTTTTCTTTATTACATAAAGCAGGTTACAATCAATTATTTATGTGTGTTTTTTTTTTTTTTTGTCTTTCTTAAGTTTAGTTTTTATACAATTTTAAACTAAAATAGAGAACGACAAAGACGAGGAAGGCAAGATAAAATTTAAACTGATTGAATTTCTATTAGTTAGAGAGTTCGCTTAAAAAGACGACGGAAGAACCTAAAAAAAAAAGGAGCTAAAGAAATACGACCAAATGCTCGTAATAAATAATACCAACCAAATGACGTCAGTGACACTAAAAACAGAAACTAAACAATTTTCGGATTTCGCCATGAAGGTAGTTTGTTTTTTTTTTGTTATTGTATAATTCATGTTAATAATTTGTTGGTTTATTCAGGGTAACTTAAAATTTGTTGGTTATTTGTCAGATATTGCGGATTATTTGCAAACGAATAGTTTAAGTAGCAAAACAGGAAAATGTTTGCCTTTCAAATATAATAGTGAACTAATTAATGGAAAGGCAGGGCCCAAAAGGATTTTTATCTTTAAAAGCGGCTCTGGCAATCCCAACAATCAAATCAACTTGCGCAAGTTTCCTTAGTTGCTCAGAGCAAAAAATTGTCACACGTCTGCCTGTCTAATCTAATCTAATCATAAAATATATTTTTATTTAGTTTATTTTAAGCGTTTTGAATCGCTGCGTTTGACTTGACCTGAAATTTATAGAATATACAACTGAGTGCATGAATATAGACCGGAATCTGTCAGTTTGAATAATTAGTTTTGTATTAAACACTTTTCAATAAGTTTGGAATAAATAAATCACAGTTCTTTTTAAAGAGCGCCCCGAAAAATAACAAAGTTACGGCGCTGGCTGAAATGTCTGCCATAAAAACAGCTGGACTACATTTTACAAACAGCTGTATTGGATATTTTGACATAAGTTTAATTTAACTGGCTTTCGTGGGGGCGTGTACTTACATATACTATTTTACTTTTTAATATTTTGTCTAAATTTAATTTAATTTTAATTTTTATCCGATTTTACTTTTAAAAATTAAATATTTTTCTACCATCTTGTGCATTTTTGTTGGTGAATTTAAATTTTGATTTTTTTGCGAGAATTTTTAGCACTCGAAAATCTTAAAAATAGGTAAACTTCCTCCTCAACAGTGTTCAGGTGTGTACACTGTTTTTCGCATTGATTAGAGGGCGCGCTAAAGAAACCAACTTTTGTGGTTCAAATTAAATATTTATTTATAATATTCCGGCGAACAAAATGATGCCCAGTGAAATATGTCACTTTTTTACAAAAAATGTTCTGGTACATTAATTTATTTTATTTATTTAATTTAATTTTTCCTGGGGCAGACTAAATAAAAATTAAGGGTTAAAATTTTTTTTTCAAATAAAATATGTAGTACATATTTTTGGGGTTGTGACAGTTTTGTGAAGTTGATCTTGATTTGCATAGAGCTGGTCACACTGACCACCGAGGAAAGCTTCACTTATGCAAGTTGAACGATAATTAAAACATTATTATGTAATTGTTTCAGCAAAATTAAAGTACGGCCTTGGGCAACCGATCTTGAGCACAGTTGAAAATTTGCCAAATGTGCCACCATCAGTGTTATGATGAATAAGTATCAGAATTGAATGCAGTGTAAGCAATTGTAAGCATATCCCGGCGCTAAATGTAAAAACGAGCTGCCTTACAAATATTTGCTAATTACTATATTCAAAAATAGGGACAATTTCCCACTATTTTCAACGAAATTTCATAAAATTTAATAATTATAAATGTAACGCAACAACATGTTTTGGTGTTGCCTAAACCAGTTTGGACTCGCTGCCGTCCATAAATCCCTGCTGATCGTTACACGTGTTTCATAATTTTATAGCTTAATTCATAATTTTTTGTGGTCGCTGATTGATGGTAAATTCAGCTTAAATGTTGTTTACATTTTGATGCCCAGACTAGAGGTTTGGGTTGATCTGATATAGAACTATCCTCATCAGAGTTCATGTGTTGCCACTGTTTATCCCATTGATAAGTTTTTATTTTATATATGTTTAAATTTATTTATAAAATCCTATTTCATTTGTTATTTGAGCGGCGTTTTAATTTTGTTTAGTTTTTCGTAGCCAGACCGCTAATACGTCTTAAAGAAAATAAATCATACCTGATTAAATGTACTCGCACATATTTTCTTTTCTAAATACTTTACGATATTTATGTATATAGATTCTATAAAATGGGAGAAAACGAGTTTATGGGTTTTCCCCTTTTGTTTAATTAAATTCCACAAAGCTTGTGTTTTTTTACCTTAAGTTATAAATGAACCGTCTTAAACTCCAACTACAGATTTTGTATTAAACTCATTATTGGAATTTATTTATATGTATAAGTGTGTGTTTGTATATATTTCTTTCTTATTCAACGCCAAAAAGAAGTCAATGAACTTGGAGACAAAAAATATTTAAAATGTATTATTTTGGTTATTTTTGCTGCTTGTTCTTAGCACAACTCCAAAATCAGAAAGAAACAAATACTTATTCTAAAATAACACACAAGTCCAACTAACACACACGATTCAAGATGGCAACAAATCCTAAATACCTAAGAAATGAAAAAATACATAAATTTATTGTCAACTGGGCAACAAAAACAACAACAACAACAACCAACACGCCATGATCATCATCATCATCGATTGGTACTTTAAATAGGAAGATGAGCAACAACAAAATAGATTTAATGAAAGAAAGAAAAAAAAAAACTTAATCTTAAAAGAAACTAAACATTAAATTTACATAAATTAGCCATAAATTAAATTAGGTAAAAATATTTAAAATTTTTTTAAGTTTTACTTCTACACATTGAACTCACACACACACACACACACACACACACATACGCTTTTAGTTGCTATTTAAACTTCTCTAATAAAATAATAAAATTAGATTTTTTCCAAAAATACCCACACACTGACACTCACGAAGTTAGACAAGACAAACAAAAAAAGAGCCCAGCATCATTTTCAATAGATAATAGAGTAGAGAAAAAGTAGAAGAATTGATAATTTAAAGTTATAAAACTTAACGTTAAATACAAACAAAATGTATTGTAAAAAAAAACTACATATTAAAACTGTTTCCACACATTGAAGACAATCAAATTTTTTTTTTTGTTTTTTCTAATAAAACTCTTAAATGAGAAACTACTAATCGGAGAAAGTCATCCGCACGATTTGAGACGGGAAAAATTATTTTATCCAAAATATAGAAATGTCGTTTGCTGTGGACACTTTTCAAAACCAAAAAACTTCTAGGCACAAAAGTCAGATGAAATTTTTAAGCTGGACCCTAAGCCCTTTTTGCCGTCAAGTGCTGGAGAACTATAACAGCAGATATTTCACAAGCCCTTGCAAACTTTTGCTTCAGCAAACCATATAAAAATGAATCGGTGGCCACCTGCACTGGTCTCTCTTAAGCCTTCAGTTTTTTTGAAACATAATAGAAGAAGAGGCAACAACCGGTCGCACAACACCGTCAATTCCCCCTTCCAGAACAGTGATTTTTTTTTTGATGCAGAACTATTTTGTTTAATTTTTTTTTTTTTTTGGTTTTTTCAATAAACGTTTTTATTGATTCAACAAAACATTCCTCTCGCTAGTGTTTGAAGGGATGCTTAAAGAAATCTTGCGAAAAATATTACGGTTAGAAAAATATGGTAACCGTGTTTTCTTTTAAAAAAATATATACAGGGTGTTTTTTTTAGAGGTATAGAACTTCAAATTGAAATAAAACACAAGAAAATCGTTTTAATGTCCATCAATTTGGCTTTATTGGAAGGATAATTTTATGCCATTAATGTTTAAATATGATTTCGGGCATGTGGCCGCCGCGGCTGGCTCGAATAAAGCCAATTCTACATGTCCAATTTTCAACCACTTTTTCGAGCATATGGGGCCGTATGTTTGATGCATATGGGGCCGTTATGATTCATTCGGGTCCTCTTCAACACTTTGCTCTACAGCGGCAATTGTTTCTTCGGTGCGCACTGTTCGACGTCTCTGCGGATGCGTATTATCACATAGAGTAAACGTAGTGCGAAAACGATCCATGGTTAACCGAATTAATTGCTCTGATGACCATAAAATGGACGGAGCTTGCGGTAAACTTCGCGAACTGAACCATTATTTTCGAAATAAATTTGCACGATTTGCAAGCGTTGTTCTTTTGTCAACCTGTTCATGATGAAATGGCAAACCAAACTAAATATTAATCACTTGACAGCTGACAAAATGGCCGCCAGTTAAAAAAGTGATGCCAACTTAAAGTTCTATACCTCAATAAAAAACACCCATAGATTGTTTTCGTTCTACAACTGCTTTTGCAAAATTATTGTTTGAATCCGTATTCAAACAATTTAATGGCTGATTCAGCGAATTGCGTTGTTTAATATGGAAAATAGTTTGCCAGATACTGTCGTGTCGCGCCCTATCCTAATATTGGTCAAAACCAATTTCATGCCTTTGGCGCTATTTTTTGCTTTGGACGATTCTTGGACCGTATAATATGCCCCTTGCTGAAGAGCTCGATGCTAGATCAGGCTAAACGAGGAAACCAAACCAAAAAAGCAACTGCAATTTTGTCTTTTAATTAAAATTTTTTTCTTTTCTTTTTTGAAAGAAATGGGTCAGGTGAGTGATTCAATTCAATTCAGCAATTAAATTTAAATTCTTAATTAGGAAATAGTATCTATTAAGAAACGTGTATTTGTAATGCTTAAAGGCATTTTTAATTGTCTTAATTTTTTCTGGCTCTTTTAGTTGTCTTTAATGTCGTTATTGTCACGATTGCTACGATATTTTTGCCATCTCTAAATAAAAATGCTGGCTTGTCTTTGAATTTCATTCAACGACGACTCAATTGACATTTTGCATTTGAGTGTTGAATCTATGCCGGAAAATACTCGTATTCCGACATACATAAATAATTTGCAATATGTTTAAAATGGCTTTTACATAAATCATTAATACAATTAGCTGTGCACTAATTACTTCAAATTATTCAATTTATATTTGTAGAAAATCTATTGTAATCATTTACAAGTACGAGCGTTTTCGTTTATGTGTCTGTAGCAACAGAGTGGCCCCGGCCAAGCCTGGCCGTACGAACAGACGAAGACACAAACTCTTGCGTTTGAAGTGTAAATGATTTTGTAGTTGTTGTTGTTGTTGTTGTTGTCAGCAGTTTTTTAAAAGCAATAAATAAGTTATTGTTCAAGTAAAGGGTACCAGAAGTTTGTTAGTAAACAGCTTTCAAAGTCAGCTAATTTTAAGGTTAAGAGTTGAAGTTGGGACAGTTCGTTCGTGTTAGTGACCGGTAATTTTCGTTCATGCATCAAGGGCCCAAGCGTTCAGTCAATCAATCGTTCACTTTAACCTAAACGTCAGCTTATTATAAAAGCCGTGCCGGTGCGTTGGTGCCACTGAGTGGTCCGCAGGCTGAGCCGCTTGTTTAATTTTTAACTTGTAACTAAAACTCGTTCAATCGTTCTCAGTGAACGATCGGTCCAGCAGCAGCAGTTCTTGTTCTCTGTGATTCTCTTGTCTGCTGCTTAAAACAATCGGGAAAAGATCTTTGCAACAAATAAGTTGAGGGAAGATTAATAAAAAAAATGTGTAATAAATTTCCAATTTTCTGAATTTAAATGGCAAAATAGTTGTTGCACCTGTTTAAAAAAAGAGTTTTAAGCACCTTTATAAAAAAAGTACTTTATTCAAAAGCGTACCTTCATGAATAAAACCTTTTAAGTTTTTGTATAAATTATTTTTTGAAAATGTGCTTCTTTTTGGAAAATAGCCTGCAGGAAAATTCATTTGAAAAAGTACCTTTATAAAAGTACTTTTAAAAAAGTACCTGTACACAAAGTACAAAAGCAAAAGCTTGCATTTATCCCAAAATATTTATAAAATTTCGCTTAAACTAGACAAAAAATATAAAAGTACCTTTTTTCAATACAATTAATATTTCAGCGCTAATAAAGATTTTTTTTTAAATTTTTATTATCTTGCCATGACGAAAGGTTCCAGATAATAAATTCAGAATGAATATTAATGATATTACTTTCACACAAACAAGTCTATTTAGGAAAAAGTACATGACGGAAAAAAGTACGTTTTCGAAAAATTTACTGTTTCAAATAATACAATACAATTTTGGAAAAAATCAAGTTAAAGAAAAAACATATTTCTTATAAAAATTTTATAAAAATTGCACTTATTTTAAGAGAAAATTATCTATTGAAAATGTCCTTTTGAAAAAAAGTAGCTTTGGAAAAAGTACATTTTTAAAGAAGTACCTTCAATAGTGGACCGCCAAACAGTGACTTTTCACCAAAAATCCCAACGATGCTTCACACATGTTTTTTGATAACTTCCGACACATGATCCATTCATGAGAATCTGACCGTAAATCTGCCCCACTACCGCCATGATCTTTTAAAGGACATCATAATAATCTGTATTCACTTACAGCACATACACACACACGCACAAACATTTTTGATTTTGCCTGTTTTCTTTGTCATTTTATGTCGTTGTTTATGTCTCAATATCGTTGCGACATAATAAAAATAAACAAGCGTTGAAATAATCATAAAATAAATATGTGGTAAATGTTTATTTTGTTAAAATAAAACGAGGCTGAGCTAAAATAACAAATTGCTCGATTGTGAGAAAAAGTCAAAGACTAAAAGACTTTTGGTTTCGCAAGCTGATGTTGGCGAAATACCAGAAGGAACAAAGTTCGCAAACATCTGTGGATGTAGAGTACAGGAAGAATTGCTGGCAAGAGGGGAGAGGAAGTGATGGAAATGATTGTCATTTTAAAAATATTCATATGAGTCATTTAAATGAAATTGCAAAGAAATTGTCAAATCAACAGTAGTGGGACTAGTCTTTAGTTTCAGAGAAAGTACAAGGGTTGTTTTAGTTATAAATTTGTTAGTAACTCTTAGCTCGGTGGCAAGTGGCAAGTGGCAATTGAGAACAGCTCTAATATCAGTTTGTCAGTAGACAGAGGAGTTGCAGATTTTTAATCGATAGATAGAATTTAACTTAATAAATTAATCTTAAGAAATATATAAAAAGTAATAGAGCGGATGCCAGATTTGAGACGATTTATTATCATTTTGACAGTTTGAAGGTTCTAAAGTGCATGAAATGCTTTCAGCATTTCAACATTTCATGTTTTCTCCAAAAAAAGTACACGATTGTACGAATCACATGTCACGACTGAAGGATCTGCATAAAACTTAAAAAAAAAAAATGTATGTGGGACTGACAGTGTGTCCAGGAATAGATGCTTAATCCGATAAATAAAAAACAAACATTATTCACGAACAAAATAGTGGCAATTAAATTTTTTTTACATTTAATAAAAGTTGTGTTAAATTTTTACATCGGACCAAGTAACTTTTTAATTGAGATAATAACAGCATTGATTACATTAACGGCAGCAGTTTTTTAGTTGTTTTTGCAGTGCATCAGTTTTTCACGAAATAAAATATTTAACAAAACGTTAATTCCTAGCAACAACAAAAAAAAATACAGAAATTCTTATTTTTTTCATTCGACTACTTTCACCAGCGCAGTGATATCACATCTTATGTTCGTTTGGAATTATACCCTTTCCGTTTCCAATTCACTTTTAACTTAAAGTTGACCTTGATTAACCCGACTTCTGTTTTTGTACGCTATTGATTTTTAGTAATTATTTTATATCCATAATTACCCAAAAATTACTTATGCCTCAAGATTTATGAAAAAGAGAAAAAAAATAATTAAACAAACGGCATCACTGGTGGCTACCAATCGCAGCAAGATTCAACAATTAAAGTTAAGCCTTCTTGTAATCTTACAACGTTTTTGGTTTTAATAAAATCATTAATAATAACGTGAAAAAAATCAACAAAAAATTGATAGATAAATAGTTGCTGCGTAACGCTTAAGGAGAAAAGTAAAGACCCAAAACAGAAAAAAAAAACGGAAACCTGGTGTTGATTATACCACGAGTTCTACGGTACAGTGGGAGATTGATGAAACTGAAATGAATGAATAATGGTAATGATGCGAGTATCTTGTTGTTGAAGCATGAAAAAGGAGTGGCACAGCACAATGTGATGCCGCCAAAACGCCTTTAGGGAAGTCAAGACCCTTAAGTAGTCAAATCGGTGCACGGTGAGTCGGTTGCACCATTTTTAATGGTTAGACTGGTAAAAAGTTTGTAATATAGATATAAATTAACTTTACAAAATATTGGGCATAAGTAAATGACTCAGTTGAGTATGTCATTGATAGTCATGTCGTTTTAAGAGTTGTTGGAATTATCCATCCATGTGCACCTGAGATTCTGCTGCTTCCCTACAGTTTATGAATTTTGTTGGCCTATTTTGAATATATTTCAAATGTATATCATTTTATTTTGTGTTAATCAGCAATGCAAGGAATTTTACCTACAGCTGCAGTCATTAATCAGGCTTGATGTATATATCTGTCACAGTTGACTAGTCCACGAAATAAGTTAAAAGTTAAATTAATTTTGTTTTAAAAAGAATAACACAAAAAGCAGTTAATTAATCGCAAATCAGATGCAAATACTGATGGGATTGCCTTCGTTGTTAAAATGAAAGAAAAAATTTTAAATGATAAAATTTACTTCTCCATTCACTTTCCTGTACGAATATCTTCTTAAATTTGACAAATACTTCTTACAACAATTTCACAAAATTAATTTAGTTCTATTATATAAATTAGCCCACTGTAACCGAATCAGACTACTGCTATTCGTTTGGCTCACATAAATCGATATCAATTATTGCATTAAAGTGATACCAGACAGAGTTATGGAAATTATGTACGTCTAAAGTTTGCCACAAATGATCAATGGATCGTGATTAAGTTCCAGCTTTGGAAGTGCAGTTTTGGAAAAGTTTCCGTACAAATATATTTAAGTTTTTAATTGATGTGTTAAAATTAATCAAACCGGCTACAATAAATGAGCAACTCTCTCCTTCTCCAGCTCGAAATTAATGATAATGATGATATATCTATCCAGCCAATCAGACCAAAATGAAAGATTACTTTTAACCGTTTTTCGTTTCGTTTCTGTTTTTTTTTCTAAATCTTCGAACAAGTAATAAAGCGTTTATAAACTCATTCATCTTTTGAACACTTTTGTCATAAATGTTTAACCTCTCCAAGCACATACATACATACATTTATGTATGTATATGCCTACAGACATTACGTCAGGCAAGACAGGGACCAGCACTCATGTCTATATAGGAATGTCCCTCCCAAAATCGAAACAAACACAACAAAAACTCATATCAACGAGCAATTTTTAACAAAAGTGGGCTGTTTAAAACTAACACGCATTCTTGATGTTTTTCTAAGCGCGGTAATTAGAGTTGTTATTGCCCGTTTTCTGTGTCATGTTGATGGAGTGACGCGGGCAGAGAGAGAGAGAGAGAGAGAGCGAGAGAAACAAAACAGAAGAAATACCTGCAATTGGCGCCTGAAAAAATCTTGATCTCATCTTCTACAAATAAATGAATTGTACAATTTACTTGTTGGAAAACATCTTAAAGGGTTTACACATGTTCAAAATGTTTTTCTTGTTTTAATTTCTTTTGTCTTTGATCTCTCGGCCAGCAGACGACCTCACGCAATTGACTTTTAGTTTTTTCTTCTTTTTATTTACTCGAGATAGTGATTAATTGCTCGCTGAAGCTGTTTAATAAATGAGATTCGGTTAGACGACGAGGAGGTGGAGGAGGAGGCAAAAAGAAATCGTTTAATAATGTTTTAATAATTATTTCGAAGCATCAAAAAAAAGCTTTTTATCGAAAACTAATCGTCCAGTAAACAATACAACGTATCCCCGCACCAGTCAATAAAGGATGACAGGAGCAAGAGCTTTTCCAGCTAAAGCATTTGGTTGAGAAGCGGATGGCTTCGAATTTGTTGAAATAGGTTTTGTGTAGAACCATACATATATGTTCGTGTGTATGTATGTATTTATGCACGTGTGTATTCAACAAAGGTGCAAAATTTGTAAATATTTTTTTTTTAACCAAACACTTATTGCCAAAAAAAACTACTATTTTCAATGGTTTTGAAAAAGTTTGTTTCCCTAAAAGTATTTTTTTTTTACTTTTTGTGTAAGAAATAAGTCAAAAACTACTTTCGTAAAGATATATTTAGAAAAACTACAGTTTCGGCATTTTGTTTTTGAAAACAAAGTAATTTTTTTAGAACATCTTATTTTAGACTAAACCAATTCTTTAAAAAATAGGTTTCAAGTTTTTTAAAATTAATATAAAAAGGATTTCTTCCTTTATTTACTGCTAGTTTTTACTGTTTTATTAAAAAATTTATATAAAAACAAACTGTTTTGATTTTGAATTTGAAACGGACAAAAACCCGTCAAAAAATTAAATAAAAAGTGTACGTCACTTTATTAAAAAATACGTTATTTTAAACATTAGTTAAATAATATACGTTGCAAAATTAGCATCAAGAAAAACTACGTTTTAATTTTTTAAATGAAAAAAGTACTTTTTTCAAAAATTATTTTTTTTTAAATAGGGTTTTTATAAAAAAATAATGCTTTTTCAAATCATCACTTACATAAGTAATAAAGTTTGAAAAATTCGCATTAAGAAAAAATGCTTTATGGGTAAAAAATACTCTTTTAAAAAAGTATTTTTTTAAATACGTTTTTTATAAAAAAAATATCCTTTTTTCAAATCATTTCTTAAATAATAAGATATAAAAAATTAGCATCAAGAAATAATAACTTTTTTGGAAAAAAGTATTTTATTTGAAAAAAGTATTATTTTTGTGGAAAGTCCTTCTGTTTAAAGTACTAAGTTTTCTGGAAAAAATACTTTTTTTTCGAAAAATAATCGTTTATAATGAAATTATTTCTGTTCAAAGAAAGGAGTCTTATTTTTAATACAATAAATTGTTGCTTTTCGTTACCACTTTAAAAATTATTACTTTTTTTCATTGTTAAAAGTAGTAGATGAAATATTTTCAAGCAAAATTAAACAGAAAATAACTAAACGGGTATTTTGCATGAAATATGAAGTTCAAAAGAGATTAAATTTAAAAATTAAAGATATAAAATATTTTTTAGCACGAGAATAAAGAATTGCTTGTGGAATAGAGTCCCTTTTTTGATGAAAATTTTTTTGGTTTTTTTCAATATTTTAATATTCTCAAAAAAAAAAAAAAAACAACAGGGAACAACAACTTTTTGAAACAGATAAATCTATTTTCTTAAGAGTTGTTATTAAGAGCTCACGATATCGCGTATAAAAGTACCTGTAGTGCTATAATTTCTTATGGACTTCTGCTCACTTTCGAATAAAATCATTAAAAAAGTGTTTGTTTTAATTAAATTCAATTAGTTTGATTAACACATGCGTACTATTTGTGCAATTGTAACAAATATTTGTTTATTACTTAAAGAAATAAAAACAAATGCAACTCAAAATTTAGTCAAAGAAACCGAACACAAAAAAAAAAAAACAAAACAAAAAGTCGATAACAAAAACTGTTAAACACAACACAAAATTAAACAAGTAAAAATAGAAACTAAAAACCAAGCAAAGTTAAATCAATTGAAAAATGTTATTAAAGTGTTTTGGCTGCCAAATCAGATACTTGATCAGAGGCTGTTGAGTTCATCAAAGTTTGTTTCGATTTCAAATTTCAATTCCTTAACTAAAATGATCTGGATGAGTTATTAAAGGTTTGTAGTAGGCTTTAAAGTTCCAATAACAAATAACAGACTGTTTTTACATGTTTTACTTTTACTTTTTTTGTGTTGTGGCACTAGTTTGTGGAGTAAATAAAACATTATAATCTTTAATCAAAATCTTATTTAAAGTCTTCACTTCACAGATGGGTTTTTTTTTCAGTTCGTTAATTTAAGACTGAAACAAATTTTTATTACCCGTATTTTTGTTGTATGTGTTTTTTGTTGTTGTTGTTGTTATTTTTATTTTAAAACACACATAAAATTTATTGTTTAACAAATATCTCATTAAAACCAAGTAAAAATAAACAAAGATTAATTATTGTTGTGCAAAACTAGCAGATTAATGCCGAAAGATATCGAACATTTAGTGCGAGTATGAACTAAGTTTGAAAGATCTGAACTTAAAGACAGGCGACCATAAAACTCATGTTTCTTTTAGTTATAAAATGTTTACAAATATGACAAATGACATGACAAAGAGTTGTCTTGAGGCGAAAAAAGCGAACAAAAACTATTAATCAGATTATTCGGCGATAGCAATTCGATTCGCTTTCAAACAATCAATTTTGTGGAGTGTGTGCCACAAGCACACTTTGTGACCAGTCACAGAACAAGTCTGAAATGACTTGTTCCCTCTCTTCTCGATACGGCAATAAGCAATGCACCAAGCAAGAAAATCAAATGCGATTGAACTACTTCACCTGTCGTCCCATATAGTTGGCGGCATCCAAATGCTTGATTTTTAAAGCCACTAAAAATGATTCTGAATTTTTGGCTTTGCATATTTGCCATTGTAACGTGTCACGTTACAACTATAAGAGTCCTTAGCAAACACTAAGTTTGAATACTTCAAATTAACACCAAAAAGAAGCTGGACTTAATACATTACAAAACACACCCAACTATTAGATCTGGCTGCGTTGAAATCCCTCAACAGAAAAACCCATACGATTTTGATTCCATTTTAAAGCTCTACCCAAACAAATTGTACTCGTAATTGTACTCAATGAAGCATCATAAAAAATTGAAATACATTAAGACATCCATCAATACATTTCAAATAAAGCGGAATTACTTCCCCCTTTATTTGATTGAAATACATACATACATCTTTATTTTTCCAAAGATAAAGAACGAAAAATGTATTATTTATTAAATGAATATTATTTTCTCAGGTCACTTAAATAGAATTAAATTCACATGATATTATTCAATGAATAAATAATTATGTCATAATATTTTTTTCCACGAATAGAAGTAACAACAACAAAAAATAAAACAATATACAAAAACCTCTCATGCAGGCAATAGTCAATACAAACTACAACAACAACAACAACAGCAAGGCGCTATAAACATTTTACCAAAAATATACATTGTCATACATTTCGTAAAACAAACATTATCGCATCAGCTGAGCACATTTTTGTCTATTCGGGCTCTTGTTGCTGGAAAGACCTTCATGCCTGAATTGTTTTCAACGTTTTTTTCTTCTTCTTCTTACTCCTCTTCTTTCGAACTCGGTTCAAAAAAGGGATACTAATCCAAATGACCGATGTACTTATTTTTAACATTGAATAATAACACAAAATCCATGTTCAAAGTAAAAGTTCATATTTATTTTACATACATACACACACACACACACACACACACACACACACACACACACATACACAATTTAAGTGTGTTGACATTTTGTGGGAAAATATTGTAAAAATTGTGCTAAAATGTTTCGAGTTTATTTTTAAAACTGACCAGACCAAGAAAATGGACACGTTGTGGCTTAGAAAGAACATACAAATTAGATGATCAACTGCAGTGTTCTAAAGGAATCAAATTAATGCGTTACACACGTAGTGGTTTGAGGGTCGCGAAGGTCGATCAATGATGAAAGAAAATAATGTTGCCAGTAAAAACGGACACGAATATCGAAATTTATTACGACTGTGTTTAGCGGATTCGGGTCTAGGGGATTTGTTGAATGCGAAGTTATTGCAAATTGAATGGTTTTGTTCCTAGAACGGCTTCCCAAAAGGATTTAAATGATAATCATAACACAGAAAACTTCAAAAGTTAAAATTTCAATATAAACGAGTATATATCGCCTTAAAATGTTAGGAAAACATGTTCGATCATGCTCCTTTCAAGGCTTTTTTAAAGTAAATTTTGAACAAATTATGGGCGCTGAAAGGTGCTACAACAATTTGAACTTCACTTCACTTCCAAAAAAAAAAAAAAACTTTACCAACATGACCAGGCAAACTACATATATCAATTTATACAACCGTTTAAGGGTTAATTTTTTAAGAATTTTGATACTCGTATATTTTTTTGCTACATCACCGATTTGCTAAATCATTTTTACTAAACATTAATCTAATAAAAGTGATAACTAAAAAAAGGTGTTTCGGATTTATTGTGCGATTTATATCGAACCTGTAGTTTTGTGTTATTTCTCAAACTGAAGTTGTCATAATCTGAAAAATGTTATTTTAATGCGTGCGACCGCATTTGCTGTCTTGTCTTAAGCAAGATTTGACATGCCAATGCATGCACAAATTTGCTGCTAACACACCTATTATTTCAGATCCAGTATTGATAAAAGTTTTGCTGCAGCAGCAGCAATATTTTATGATGGTGCTGTTGAACTGTCGCTTTAGTCCACTTAAAGTGCTCCAGGGTTAAGTGTATTAGCTTTAGAGTTGAAAAAAGTACATAAACAAATTTGTTAAGGGATCCTTTGACTCCTTTTTATTTACTTAAACAAAATTCCCTGTATCCTTGCAGGCGGTAAGTAATTTCCACAAAACACGTGCAAGCTTTGCACATTTACATGGGCACACATACACAGATAAGTGAGTGTGTCTGTATGGCGGTGTGCCTGTGTGCTGCAAGGTAACTTTACATGTGTAAAAATATGGGGCAAAGAGATTTGAAGCGCTGCCACAGCTACAGCCACTCAGTCAGCTACAAAATTTCTGTTCATATGCACAAGAGGAATATGTGTTTATAAGTTTCATCTGCAAGAAAAGCATGTGGTTTATTTATAATTTTTTTGTTTCATTCCTGTTCTTGTTGTTGTTGTTGTTGTTGTTGCTGTTACTGGTTTTGTTTCTATTGTTCTTTCGAGTGTTTATGGACAATTAGCTTAAATTATTGCTGCTCTTCGTTCGTTTGGTTTTACGTTTAAACACAGTTTTTTTTCCACCAAAAACAAACATAAAAAAACATTATTATCTATTGGAAGATTTTTCCAATAGAATTTTCGTTAATACTTTAATGGTACCTTTAATGAAAATATGAACACGTCTGTCTGCCCCTGGGCGGTGGCGGTTGGCTGTTCGTTCGTTCGTTCGTTGTTGTTCATTTCAAATTTTCTTCAATAATTGTTTAATGTGCTTTAATGTGTTTTTTTTTTTTATAAAGTGCGCAATATTCAATTAAAGACTTCATTATTTATAGAGTTTATTACTTAAAAAAAAATGAATATAATAAAAGAAATAAGTTCATCATTTTCATTTAATTTTAATCTTAAACATACATACATATATATGGATACACCGAGTACGGAAAGATCTGCACAGAAAAATACACAACTATTTGTAGAGGAGATCAGAGGCCCCGCACGTTTAATAATAGATAAGAAGAGGGTACAATTACGAAATCTTTCCGTTTTCTTATAATTTGTTAGTCTTATAATATGCGAGATATTAAGCTTTAAACAACAACAACAATACGTAATCAAAATTGAGAAAAGAACTCAGAAATAAAGGGGAATTAATAAAAAATATTTTATATTTAGACTGGAAGAAAATTCCAGGTTTTCTGAGAGATGTCGGTCATACACAACTTCCGATGTCCGGTAGCCCGGGAGATTGTCTCATAAAGACAGTTCTGATTTGCAAAATTCTTAACACCTTTACATCAACAGGGCCACGACTCGAACTGAAGCTGTTGGGATGTGCAAAAAAAAAAAACGGATTGGGACACTTGCAGATTCTGCTTTAAAAACGAGGAGTCAATGGACCAGTAAATAGGAAATTATTAAAAGGTTTTCTTTTGCCTAATGCTGTAATCGTTGGACGTGTCTAACTGCGACATGTCTGTTACATGTGTGACAGTTGGCTTTAAGTCGGTTGCTTTTTATGTAAAATACTTGCGAACTCCAGCGTTCGAAATAGAGGGACGGGCTCTGTCTATGCAATGCCAGAATATCCAAATAACTGCCCGCTAAAGTTTAAGCCATCGTTGGCAAACCGTCAAATGATGATGACTGCGAATGCCCCTTGTTAACTACGTCCTTATTTCATTCCGTCACAGTTGCTCTTGTTGTTTGCTCATCTAAAAGTCAAGCCATAGCAATTTGTTTTTTTGTACAAGAGGAAATTTTTTTTCGTTATTCATTATAGTTATTAGTATTATTGAATATTGATCAAGTAGTTGGAATTGCTAATTGATATTTGAATTGAGTTTTTTTTTTGTATAATAAACACACACACACACACCGACATACAACACACACATAAATTGCTTCTGCGGTCTAAGACAAACAAACAAAAAAATAAGTTTTTCATTATAATTATTTAAGAAATGTAAAAAATATTATTATCAAGAAAACTAAAATTAAAACCGGAAAAATTAATAAATGTTCAATTGTCTATTAAAGGCATATGAAAAAAACCAGCAACATTATCATTTATTATGCAAAAACTGAGCATTTAAAAAAGCTTCTAATGAAGTACGACAATAATATGGTGTGGCAAAGAGAAGTAGCAAATACGAGGGTTGAGCAGGCCCAACGTTTGATCTTACAACTGCGAATTGATTGTAATTAATTACAAACCGTTGATTGAATAGCTGCCAAGAAGAAAAAACTAAATTTCTATCCATATAAAACTACAATATTAAAACTAGCAACCATATTATTGTTATGGCCAAACAATCGGCCGCCATTGTCTTTTGCTTAACAATGCGACAAAATCTGAAATAAGACCAAAACAATTTACAATCATGTACTATATCAGTTTTGCAATATCTATATTATTTGGTTTTAATAAAAAGTTTTATTGCCGCAACCATAATATGGTTAAATTTAATAGTGAGATTGTATTTTATGTTATAAGCAAAAAAAAATGATTTTACTAAAAATGTTCATGTTTAAGGAAATTAGAAGAGCAGAGATGACCACGAACAATGCTTGGATAGGACAATAATATGATTAGCCAGGAAAAAGAAGATTGGCCATGTGGCGAAAGACACATACAACACATACAAAATATACGATAATTATTATAATTATATTAAAAGTCATGGCATGAAAATCAGGTCAAGCATGTTCCTGGCTTTGCGCATTTTCGCTGGCGTACAGTGTACCATATTTTCACACAACCTTAAGACAATGGATTATGACTAGAGTAGGATTAGTTTGAAGCCAAGTATGTTCATTTGGCTTCACAAGTTTCTGGAACACAACTTTTGTATGATAACTGCATATTTTGACGTTTTCAAAACATGTTTGATCATGTCTTTATTGTAGTATACAATGTATTAAAGGTTTTTTTTTTTTTAAATGTATGCAAAGTTGTTTGTTGTTCATCGTGTTATATTTTCAGTTTAATTACTGCGACTAAAATAACCAAAATCTTAGAAGACAACTTGTGTATTATTTTAGTTTCTAGAATTCCTGCACCACCCTCCTATTAAGTATGTTGTTACTTAAGCACTTGGGTTACTTACTGGTTTAATTGAAGGACGTACTAAGAATTTCATGCTTTTTTCTCGATTCGTTTTTTTTTTTTTTTTTTTTTGTAATTGTTTGTTATTATGATTTTCTTATTATGTGTTCCTGCAATTTGTAAGTGGGTGGGCAATGTTTGTTTGTCTGTTGTTGCAGAGGCAACTTGTTTTATAATTAAAACAGAACTACAAAAATGATCCAGCATAATAATTAGCTTTAGACTGTCAACCATTTCCAATTCCTATAATTTCATTACAAAATGTTTATGTGTTTCTCGAAAAACTCCAAAGTATTTGACCCCATATCGAGAATAAGCCATTAAAATAAAAACGAAATAAAAAATAAAATAAAATTTATAGTTATGACGAGTTTCTAAGTTCATAAACTCTTAAGACAATCGCTTAATAAACTTAAACTCCCTTTCAAAAAGCAAATCTCCAGCCATATAGACCATTTAAGTATTATTTGGAATTTGTTTGTTGCTGTTACGCTGGATGGTTGGTTGGTTGGGTTGGGTTGGTTGGTGGCACTTGACAATATTTCAAAAAAATATTTTAAGCGCCACAGTCTCAGTTTGGCCTTTCATACACGAAGAAAAAGGCGATTCTTACCCCTCCTCAAAAAAAATTCAAATGAAAAATATTATTGAAATATTTTATATTGTGTATTAAAAACTCAAGTACACGCATGATGCAAACAATTGAATTAAATTTGTTTAATAGAAAAAAAGCCAAAAATAACAGTCTTAAATAAATAATAAACAATAAAAAAAAAACGCCAGAAGAAATCTGTATTATTCGAATGAGAAATAATTCATACAAGTACCCCTTTGATATTTTGCGGCGGCCTCATGCCTCTTTTTTCATTTTTTTTTTGTGTTAAGTGGAGTCCAGCGAATTTTTGGTTTTCTGTGATTGAGTTTCTTTCTTATTTTTTCTTATTTTTCAATTATTTATTATTTGGCTTTTTGCAAACTTAATCAAATGTCTGTTATTTCTTGTGTGTACTTGTATTTTATTTTTGTTGATTAATTGATTTTTTGGTTGTTGTTCAAATGTTATTTAATTGCAGACTCCTCAATTTAGTGAATATTCATGCGAACGCTGTCAAGACTTTTTCTAAAGGATGTGATCAGTTGTTCAATTTAATAGGAAGGAACCCACTGTTCTTAAAAGCCATTAATCGAGCTATTCAAATTGCAACTGCATAGAAATATTATGTAATTTTAGGCAAACAGGAAATTAAGCGAAAATTGATGATTGTGTGATGACACATTTGCTGGGATAAAGGTCAAGGAAATATTTAATTACTTGCCTAAAAATGTCGATTAGTTTAGTTCAGCTGTCTCCAATGCTGGCGGGCCTCCTCCTCTTTCATCTGCTACGTCTTTAAATTTTCCTCCAGCAATTGTTTAATATTCCAAAGCCAAAAATACCAACAAAAATCTGGAATAAAAATGTGATTTGTTTCGATTATAAATAAATTTGTTGCAAAATCTTAAAAATAAAAAGCAAATAAATTTAAAAGAACATGACTTCGGAAATAGTGGCTCTAAAGTTGAGAATATCTTCCGAACCATTAAAAGAATGGCCTAGTCTTGCCTATCAAGGACTGTTCATTAAGTGCACAGAACGTGCGAAATCTTTCTGCATGTGGAAGGCTTATGACCGCCATTTTATATGGATTTGTTTGTCTTGATTTTGCTGGACCCAAATTCCACAATTCAGAAAATCACTTAGAATTGTCAAGATGATGCTTTGACACAAATTCGAGATACTCTGCGTTGCGTATGACCGTTTACCTTCAGCTGTTTGATCGGCTGGACTTTTCATGGATGCAGGTCCGGGCCAGGCTGCAACATTTGCCAATTTGTGGTCAGCGAACGACTGAATTCTTGTAGGCGACAAAAAATCAACCGCCTGTAATTCTTCTGTCTATCGCAATCATAAGTCGAGGTCATGTTTTACGCAGATTGTACTATTTTTTTTTAATGGGCAATACGGCTTGTTAATTGTTTCGAGTTTTAGGAAGGCAATTTGGCGGATATACAGCCAAGTTCACAATTCCTCACAAATGGCAAAACTCCTAATAAATACAAAGAAATTTTGTTTCACCGCCACATCTATTTCATATCAATTAACCTAAAAACTGGCCCATTGTTTCATAAATCCTTTATTTAAACACATGCGTACATACAACCCTGTGTCTCTACATACATATGTACAGAATTATCTATTTGGTTGACACATTTATACAGAACTTTTTCCTATCGAAACATTTTTATTGTACAGTCTAGAAAAAGAAAAACATAAACTTGTATTCATTAAAAGTTAAAGTGTAGTTGAAATCTGTTTTAAGAAAATTTTGTGTGAAAAACATTTCAGATTTATTTAGAATTCTACGAACATGAAATTTAATCCGCAGACAATAGATATTGTACATATTTATTACTTCTTTTATATTGTAGTTTCTAACCATTTATTAGGGATTTTAATTAACAAAACGTATTAGTTAACATAATTACATACGTTTTTGTATGTTTAACAAAATCGTAGTGGCCAGTTTATAAAAATAACGAAATAGACAATTTGAACACATCGACGAATACTGGAAACTGTATTTAACTGTTTCCAGCTTTTCAACAACCGCACAGACGCACACACACTTACACACACACACACTTACACATACAAACATATGTATGTCTGTATATATTTGTGTATGTAGGTATGTAGATATTTGTTATTAAAATTAACATATTTTCTTAAAAGCCAGAGATAGAGAGAGAGAGAGAGAGAGCGAATCAAAATTCATTGACCTCTTTGAGAAAGTTCATTTGCTTTCTGGTTGCAAATTAAGAAATTATTTATATATTTGAAAAGTTTTACCTTTTATTTTATTATTTAATTATTAGTTTCTTCTTCTTTTTTTTTGCAAATTAACTTATTCAAGATTTTTATATTTAATTACTGTGTGTTGTTTGTTTTTAATTTGAAGGCAGTTGTTGTAATTTGCAGTAGATTAAAATCGAATAAAATTATTTCGAATTTCTAAACATGAAGACGTTGCCAAATTGTGGTGTTTTAAAAAAGAAAACGAAATGCTGGCACATGCGGCCACTGAGTTGCGCTAGACTCTTGGCCGAGTTATGTGCGTACAAAACAACTTGCCAAGTACCAGCCCGTCTGTACTCAGATATCAGCAATTCTTCCCCCTTTAGGACTCACATCCCCAAAACTCATAACTCAAACAAGAGACTTGGGCAACTTAGTTGCCCCATGTGAAAATAGTCATATGATTTTAAGGTGAATCCTAGACAAACGTGAACGTGAACGAGAACGAGAACGTGTCGCTGGCCAACAATAACGTCGTGACAAGCAAAGGAAAAAATTTAATTTCGAAAGGATTTCTGATCGTATAAAAACCGTTTTTCTTTGAAAAAAAAATTTTCAGCAAAAACTTCTTCAGGAGAAATATAAAAACAAAATTTCGTAAAACTAAAAACCAACCGTATTGCCAAATCTTAAAAATTGTTTATATAGAGTAAACAAAATCTTTCGAAACTATTACGGAAAAAAAGCTTTTTAAAGGAACGACCAAAGATGTCCTCTGTGTGCAACAAAAATTAAAGTTAATTACTAGATATTGTTTTAGAAATATGTATATTCAGACTTTATTGATGTGATTGGGCAGGCTGTCACATGTGGCAAATGGCATTTCTTTTGCTCAGACGTTACAGTCTTGTACGATCTGGCAACTCTAAGTAGATGGCTTTAATCGAAACATGTATAATGTATTATAAATAAAATAAAATACTATTATTAAAATGTAAGAAAAAAAAAAAAATAGTAATTTTTTTTGAAATATTTTCGCCGTTTTGGTTTCATCAGATCTATTGCAGGTGCTGGTGGTCACTGTGGAGAAAGTGAAGTCGTGATCGAATAAAAGAAATCGAATTATAATTTGTGTTTCATTCATTTGATCAAACAAATAATAAATAAACGAAATAAAATACTATTTTAGTGGATAATTTTAATGTACTCGCCAACCCAGATGTTTCGTTGAATAGACAGACGCACACACACTCACACACGAACACACACACGCAGCAGGAGTTTAATTTTGTGGAAAGCAAGAATTTCTCACACTCTTTTTTTTTTGTTTGTTGTTTAATTTTAAGCTGCAGCACTAACAGCCGGTGCAACTGCAGTGCGAGTATATACCACGTAAGTGAAATCTCCCCAAAACGCAGGTAGTCTTCCATATGACGGTATGACTCAACGCAGAGTACAAGTTTGCAGTAGCCTTTAGTTTTCTTGCGTAATAACTTTAGACGGCAAATCTTTGCTTACAGGATTTCCCCCTCTGCTCTGACAAAACAAACCAACACCGTATTTGTTGGTTGTTGTTTCATTCTTTTGGTCGTGAGTTTTAAAAGCGGTAAGAATTGCATAGACATTTGAAAATAGTCATAAATCCATAAATCTTTTTTATGGCCACTTTCGGTTGGTGTGTTAAAACTGAAGGCAGAAATTTACTCTTGGATCTTGTAGGCGTAGTTTTATACAAAAATTTCTTTGTCTGTAACATGTTTTGGTTTAATTCTTTTTAATTTATTCGCTTGACTGTAATTTTGATTTCTCACGTCGTCTGCTGGTGTCGGAAAATTTATTTAAATACTTTGGCAAAACGGAACACATCACATATTTGAAGACGGCTTTTTTTATTTTTATTTTCTGATATACATAAATTTTAGAATATAAATTATAAATGAAGACAATGTTTCCTCACACCGACTGTCAACTGGTTTTTGAAAAACTTTTCCTACAGATCTCAAATTTTGGTTTTTTTCTCCTCTTTCTTTCTTTTAATTGCGGTTTTCTAAATTCAGTGTTTGTATGTCTGTTGTTGTGTTGGCCTGTTTTTGCCTGTCATAAATACGAGTACTATTGTTATAGTTTGCTTTAAGTAATTTATACTTTTTCTTTGTAAAGTCGGCCATCCTCAGTAGTAGTGTCTGCTGCTTGTTAATAAATTGGTTTTGACAAACGCATGTCATGTCATAATTATTTCAATTTCTTGTTTCATTGTCTTTGTGTCGTTGGGAAAAATCTCACTGTCAAAACTAAAGGTAAACTGTCAATCATCTAGTCATAGTTTGTAAATATTTGAAAAATTAATTACCCCAATAATTAACAAATCAACACAATTTCAGGGTGGTTCTAGTTGTTTGGAAATCGGGCAAAATCCAAAGCAAACGAATTGCAACAAATGTGGTGTAATGAGAGCAATAGAAAAAAAATTAGGTTTAGAAAAAGTATGCCTCGAAGGCCCAGCTACCATCTGATGTCATTTCTGGGTGAATACAATATGGCAACCAAGGCCCCCCCCCGCATGACGGAAATACAGTAAACATATATATAGATACTTCGACACTTAACACTGTATCATGTTGAATTTACAATTTTTTTCACACAGTTAATTTGATCATGTTTCACCGGCATTTGATATTTTCCACAAACTTTCAATTAACATTTTTTTTTTATGAATTTAAGTTAAATAGTTATTACTATAGCATTAGAAGTAATTTTGCAGACTAATTATTGGGCTTTGACAGCAGTCACCTTAAAGGAGGCACAGACAAACGAATTACAGCCGTAATGGCGAAATATTAGAACGATACTGATAGTCTTGTACATTCTTAAAAGTTTCTGGTTGCCGAACGCACTGCACTCATGCTCACTTAAACAGACTGGGCATATGCAACACGGACACTTGCAGATTTGGCGGTCGACGAGGAGGAGTCAATGCAACATTCGATTGCCAACTGTCTGGCTCTGGGGGATACAGAAGATAATGGCTACTTCTCACGCCTATATGCTGGATGAACAGGAGTTGCTGACACTCCTCTGAAAGGGGATAGTCCGGCTCCTGGACATTTTCAGGTAAGGCGAAGCACAGCAGATGGGCAGTGCAAAGGGCCGTTTTAAACCAGACCCCACTACCGCCCCCCCCCCCTTTTCCCCTTTAGTTGCTTAGACATTCAATAATTTTGCTCCATTAGCTTTACATGTTAATTTAAAATGATTTCAGCTTGAATTGATCTATTTACAATATAATATATAATCCAGACAATTAGTTTTTCTTGTTTAAACCACTTTGATAAATTAAAACCTGCTTTGAGAAATGTTTTAGAGCAACAAACAAACAAACAACACGCTTAAAATTTAATACAAAGCTGAACATCTTAGAGGTGCTAATAGGAGGGGAGCAGAAGGAAAATTCAAAAATCATCCAAAATTGAAAATAATTTGAGAACAGCGGCAATTGCTTTAATGAAATGAAACTAAAACTGCTTATTAGACCCTTTTCATTAAAAGGTTTAATTGTAAGTCATACCCAAAAGTGATAAAACTGTCGAATTTTCTAAAATTTATTGCCAATCGAATTTACAACAAACAAAACTGATCATTTGCTGCTGCTTCGTTTGCTCTTTATTTTTCGTCCGTTCTCTTAAAGTTGTTACAGTTGGCAGAATGTAAAACAAAATCGTTTTTCTTAACAACAAAAGTGACAAAAGTCAAAACTAGAAACGGTTACCTGCTGCTATTACGATCTGTATAAAATCAGGTAAAAGAAAGAAAACTTAAAGGGAAACAGAGTGTTTTGTAAATGTTGCCGCCCCGTATTCTTTTCCGAGGCCATTGTTTGGTTGTATGTGTGCGTGTGTGTGTGTGTAAGTGTGTTTGGGTGTGTGTGCGTGTCGGAGAGTGTGCAGCACCTTTTGGTGATCAATAAATTACCCCGTATCTAAATTAATTCCCTGATCTTTCAGCTATTCTTTTCAAAATCTTTTGTACAATCTTAATATAATCTATTTACTCAACTTGTTGTTTTAATAAAAAACAACATTTGGAATTCCTTTTTTTTTGCTTTTGCTTTTTTTGGTTTTAAAACACAAAGCGAGACTTTAAAAAGAGCACTTCTTCTTATAATGACTTTTCGTACGAATGTCCTGTTTAAAATGTTTTTCTATTGTAGAGATTTTAAGTGCATGATTCGCCACAAATTTTGCATGAGACAACATAAAGTTAATCCTTTTTTTTACGGAAATTAAAAAGAAAACATAAAGAATATAAAAACACCACAAAATTAAGTAAAATAAATTTAATTTAATAAAGAAAATGTTACTTTAAAAGCATATTTTGCTAAATTTTTAAACGCAAATTTTTTTGCTTTGAATCAGCAAAAGATTTGACTGGAAACAATATTTTCAAGATACAATTTTTTACTAACTTTTTTTTTAACAATTTTTTTACTAATTGTTTTTTTATAATTTTTTTTGTAACAATAAATTTTTTTTTTGGCGATTAGCGATACGAAATTTTTGGGAAAATATTGAAGGTAAAACTAAATCTAAATTATGAGAAAAAACAATAAAATATTTTTGGTTTTAATACTTTAGTTTTCACCACAACAAATTGGAATTTTTATGGCCAAAAATTATTACATAAAAAAATTACAGATTATAATAATTAATGAGAAAATTTCTAACATGTGGAAGTGATGCCATTTATTTTACGGAAGGTGGTTTTACGAACGTAAATTATTATGATATTCAATTAGCGTTTTAAAAATGAAAGTTCCCAGTATTGGTGAGAAATCCAAAGCAAATTTAAATAAAAACAGCTGCACTCCTGATCTAGTTGAAATATGGATTAGAAAAAACCAAGAAAATCGTACGAAAGTAAAATATTTGCCGCATTTGCCTTGAACAATAAGATGGTTCTTGATATATTCCCAAAAACAAACCGTACCACGATCCAATATTCATTCGCATTTGCTCTCAATGTTGTACGATTCTCACCGCTTATTACGGTTACAAGATACTTTTTGCTCTAATCTATACAAAAAATGTCACAGACCGTACGACTTCTTTCACTGATACGCCATTTTGTTGCGTCACATACAGTCATGCACAACAAATTTATTTAAATATACAAAAACTAAAAGAAACATTTTATATTCATTACATTTTTCATTGTATTTTGTTTGTACCACAAGAAATTCACGCTGACTTCTGAGATATACTTGCGATCAGAGTCGGTTTCTGACTTGATCCGGCAACTTTCTTATCGTACCGTGTTAGTATCGTTTATGCCACAAATCATTAGTCTCTAATGGCACAAAACGCCAATAAGATTCTAATGCTGAAAAAAAAACATTCTTTCCTTTCATTTCTTAAGAAATTCTGAAACATAATTTCCATATTCTCAATTTTATGAGCCAAAATTATAACTTGGCGTTTGCAATTTGCAGCTACAACAACCACTCTAAACTAATTACACATTAAATAAAATCTTCACGAAAAATACCCTTAAAAACAAAATAATTAAAATGTTAATGTTTGACTCGACACAACGAAACGAAAAAAAATATATACCATTTTTATTATTTAACCTCCTCTAAAAACAGAAGCTAATTCTCAAGAAAAGGTCATTATAGTGTAAAAAAGTGAGAATTTGCATGCAGACCAACTATGATTACGATTAATTTCATTCCGAATTCATATTCATATTAGACGATAAAAGAAAGAAAAAACGACAACACGCCCACTGTTCGCCACAATAAATAAAATTAAACCTTTAAAATACATTAACGCACACACTCACACACACATTTCTACTCGTGTTAATTTGTATTTGAGACAAAAACAACAACAATAAAAAATATATAATTAAAGGGTTCATGTTTCTAGAGTTCAAAAGTTTTAAAAACAAAAAGAAAAAAACTACTCATAACTAATTCTGGTGGAATATTTTTCAAATGCTGCAAAAACATGTGTTAATGACAGTTGTAAAAAAACCGAATTTCAAATGGGCAACTGAAATGCGAAAGAATACTTGACCTTAAAGGAAATGAATATATTTGTGAAACACTTTGAAATTGTCCAGGGTGGTTTTATTTTCTGACAAGATATAGACACACAGAGAGAGAGAGAGAGAGAAAGAAGAAATATTCAGTACCAATAAAACGTAAATAAATACTTTGATGCAACTCAGCTCGTATTCCCTTCACAGGAATAACAATAAGTGGCAGTCGTAGGAAATGAAACGATCTGTATTTGTTGTCGAAGTGCGTTGAAACTAAAGAATCGTTTCAGTGTTAAATTCACAGCTGGCCACTGTCTGATTTTCATGACATAGATACCGTTATAGCGAAACTCGCTAGTTTTAGTTGGTTGTAACATCTGAAATATCAATTTCTGCTAAAAGTTAACCAAAAACGAATTTTGTGACTGCGGCCACACTGGTCTTAATATTGCAGCATTCCTAACGATATCGGTTGGTTATTAAGAGAAATGTTTTTGCTGTCTTGACGTAGTTATCAAAACAGTGTACGCTGCTTTCTGGACTCTAGAAGTGGGAGGAATGGTAAACCTTTAGAGTCATATTAACCTTTCGCCCAGCCACAATTGGCCGGACGAGAATCAATTAGCAAATGTTGGATTTATAAAATTTGAATTTGGAAATATGAGTTTGTCAGGCGCTCTTCGAAAGCAACGTTGATCTAGAATTGAACTCATTCGATTGCCAGAAATTTGAACTACATCATTATTAGATAGATAACATAAAACAAGTATCAAATAACTTTTCGAACCAACCACGTCCAAATTTCGAATGCTTAAATTATCCACTGTTAAAACAATAAAAATAATTATAAAAAAAATAAAAAAATAAACCAGAAATTATAGTTATCATGTACTAATATGTTAATTTCTGTATTTAAAAATTAAATACTACAACCCACACACGCACACACACACACCCACCCATACAAGTATTTACCAGCCAAGCAACACCGATCCATCACACACACACACACACACACATACAAACCAACACAATTGCGCTGCCAAAGTGACAATAAGTGATAAAAGGTGCCAGGGTTACAAGTCAACGCTTTCTTCGGGTTTTTGTTTTTCTGCTCATTGCTGTTGCCCTGTCGTTGTTGTTCCTATAACCATTTTATCGTTGATAAAAGATTATTATTAAAACCATTTTTTTTTTCCTACAATATTATTATTGTTATTCTTAAGGGTGCCAGTACCGAACAGGGGGGGTTGCAGAAGTCTATTTCAATGGCCAGGCTGTTTGGCTGAATTTTCAGTAGATGTTTATTACCGTAAAAATTATGTTTATGTTAATTGTTGTATTGTTGTTGTTGTTGTTATTATTATTATTATTGTGCCGTAAGTATTAATTGTATTTATTATTTAGTACAAACCAGTAGTAGTTGTAGGTCGTTTTGTATTATTTGCTGGTTAATATGAGTCAAACGGTGTGCATGTTCACTTGTGTGTGTGTGTGTGTGTGTGTGTGTGTGTGTATGTGTGTCAGTTTGCTTGAATTTGGTGTACGTTTTAAATACATTCACATACTGGCTTTTTTAATATACCTTTTGTTATTATAATTGATATAACTAGTTGTCATGCAAACATCAAGTAACAAGTTTAACTAACCCTAATAATAAACAGTGTACATGTATGAATCTACATACATCCATACATACATACTTATATGAATACATACATACATATGTATGTACATGCATACCCAAACATACAACTGATGACTCTGTATGGCATCGGCTGTTCTAGCACAGTGGTCGCAATTATATGTATATTTGAAAGCAAATGTTAACAGACGTCAGTGGCACCGCAGAAAAATATGATATTCGATGAAACAGTTTAAATGAAATTTAAATCAAGACCTTGAACTGCGATATTAATCTAAATTAAATGAATTAGTTTAAAAGTTGCAAGTTACGAAGCTACACTTTTGGCGCTTTAGTCTAAACTCTGAGGAACATTTAGTTGCGAATTGTCAGCCACAGGTTGAAATAACTATGAACAAGTATGTATATTAAAAAAATAAATAATTAACATTGTTGGGCACCCAAAACAGCTATTGTGTATTTCGTATGGCCACAAGAACGTGACAGTGTTGTCAACTGTTCTCTTGGTGCATTTCTAACTAATCAAGGGAACATTTAGTGGCAGTGGTCACCAACGTACTGGTCCCATTTTAGCTGACAACAAAAACACAAATCTGAATAGGTCTTTTAATACTTAAATAATTAACATTTATATATAATAAAAGGCAGTTTGTCCTAAATTAAATAAAGTTTAACTGGTATGGCATCAAGAACGTGACATTGCAAAGACAAAGAAGCAGCATTTATAAAAAGCCTTTGGAAAATATTCTAAGCAAAAAGCTTTCCAAAAACAAACATACGAAATGTTGGATAAATTTCGTCAATTGTTAAAAACGCAATAAGAAAAAAGACAAACATGTCCAGCATAGAAAATTATTATTATTATTATTATGAAATACAAAAAACCGATTGGAAAATGCTATAATTTTGAATGCCACGAACTTAGATAAATCCATTATACAAATAAACAAATGTACATACATACGAGATACATATATTTAAAATTGTACGATTGCGTTTTCTTTCACAGGACACACACACACACACACACACACACACACACACACATTTAGTTATAAAAAGAAATTCGATTGATTAACATGTTTTCGTGTCGCCTTGTGTAGAATTTTGTTCTCAATAAATTTGGATTACGAGCGAAATATTCCAATAATTTATTCCCATATATTGTAAGAACGCCAACTGAATTCTTATCATGGCTGTAACTGTGCGTTGGATGGAGGCGCTGCTGAAGGAAGGCCACCATCCACTGTTGCACTTCATCGTTTGAACTGTCCAATATGACATTTGTGCTCATAAACTACGATAGGGTGGATTTAAAGTGTTTGTGTAAGAATGGATATTTTTAAAAATTTGCCCCGATTTCATAATCTTTTAAAAAATTCTATAATCTATTGTTCTGATCTGTGCGATCAGAGTTGAATTTGTTGAAGATGTTAAAAACAAAGTGAAAAAATTGCCAAGTAGTCAAGATTTATGACTGTTTGGATGCGAAACGAAAAGAATTTGCTGGCGAGCCCAGATACACACACACACATACATACATAAACTAAAAATCAGTTTTATGTATATAATGAAATACATACATATACATTCATATATACTCGTATAAGTTTGTGACAATAAAATTTCAGGCGATTTTATGCAGCAGAACAGTCTACTATTAGAGTTTTTCGTTAAGAAATCGTAGGACGTTGTGGTATAATGATTCCTGAGCTTAAGCGCCATTTAAAATACTGGATTGGTCCCGCATTAAGGCGTTGCCACAGACCTGTCTTTTTTCCGTATGTTAAGGCTTTTCGTTGTCCTCTAAACTTTTTCTTAAAATGTGCAATATTTCTTATTGAAAAGTTAAACGAACTAAATGTAGGTAAAAATTGCATCTGATACTCCAGTGACTACATTTTCTGTTCATTGAAATAAGGACAATATTTGATCTTAAGTAAGCAGAAATGTCATTATTTTTATTTTCATTTCTGGAAACCCCGACAAACTATTTAAGATTCTAAAATAGTCCCATTAGATTTCTATCGCTCAAAATCCAATTAACATACTTTACTAGTGTAGAAGGGTAAAGAGCCTTAAAGTCAGTAAATATTGAATATATAAGAAGTTTTAGCTGGATCTATAACTTTTATTTTCCTCCCGTCATAAGCATCCCATCGAAACGATAACTAAAAGGTCCCGATTTTACAGTATAAACATGACAATTGTTTGCCGACACTGAGTAAACCAGCGGCAATTTTTTTACATCATCCAGTTAATGTGACCGCGATGACGACTCTAGGAATAGGGTGGATTATTTCTTATATACATCGCTTTTAAAGAAGAGAATTTTCTTATTATTAACTCTAAAACAGTAAATGTTTAATATGATCTGAGTCGTTAGACCAATCATGGTTTGTTAATAAGCAGAAAAGCGACCGCGAAAGAGTTGATTGTCCCCCCGCTGCAAAATGTTTGCTTTTACTTTTGTTCTAAGCCTTTCTTATCTTATTTAATGAAAATATTCATTACAGCAAACATTTTTCATTTTAATTTGCGAAACTTTTTCATTTTAATGTCTATAAAACAAAATTAATAGTAAGAAAATTGTTCAGAAATCATGATTCCTATAATTGAATGTAATAGAATCTTTTCGTTATTGTTTTATGGAAAGCCTCATATTATTGTTTAAGTTTTTTGCTCATTTCCATTTCATTTAAAACATTCTGGAGCAATTTTTTTTTGTTCCGAAATTTCTCTTTTTTTTATTTGAATTAATTGTTAGAATTTTTATTTTCTCTAAATAATAATTCTTTAGTTTTGTTACGCCATAATATTTCCAGTATTTTTATCAGAATTTTTATGTTTTGGCCGGGTTTAATTTGTTGCAGCTTTTTATTACTGTGTTTAGAAAAAAATTAGCAATAATTCACAAAAGCAAAAGAGAAGTTTGTGTGTGTGTGTGTGTGTGTGTATGTGTGTGTGTGTGTGTGTGTGTGTAAAAACAACAAAACATGTAATTTTCTTGTACATTCGCTCAACTAAATTCCAAAGAAACTCATAAATATTTTTTTGTTTTCCTTTTGTGAAATTAAATGTTAATTTTTTCGCTTTTTTTTTATATTATTTTAAAAACATGTTGTAGTCTCCAACACATTTTGTATAGCGAAATTATCCTTTTTTATTGTTCGGATTTGAAGTCATATTGTTTGTGTTTTAAAAGCGGAAAAATGAAAACTTTTAGCCCTTCTGCCAGCCAGCCAGTCAACGACTAAAACAAAACGCCGGCAATTGTTATTTTAATTGAGGGGGACTGTTGGTTCGGCTTTTTTGGCTTTAAAAACAGTGGCTAAAATTCAGCAACACAATTTGAAAGTGTTAGAGGAGTTTTCAAAACTCTAAATTAAGACTAAACGCTACTTATTGGTTTTCACGGGTGTTTATTTTGTTTGTGCTACAACTTCCCTTTCAAACTGCTCATCTTTGTTTTATTATTTTTATGGCTATTAAAGAAAATTCGCTTAGAAATTTTTATTGCACAAACGTGATCTTATCTAAGAAAATATTGCGAAATGCGAGAAGGTTAAATAATATTTGTGATGCGAGTAACTTGAAAACGACACCTGATTTTCGTATTTTAATTTAATGTTTGCCTATTAAAGTATTACTTTTTTATGTAAAAAAAATATTTATTTAAACAAAATTAAATATTTAATAATGATTTATAATGTATATATTATAATAAAATTACAATGGGCAGCAAATTTTATATTTTTCGATAAGTCTCTGTCTCATGCTTTAGCGGCAAAAAAAAAACATGAACATCAACTTCAAATCCTGTTGAATTATAAATTGTTTAGATATGTCTCTTTTTAAAAGTTTTGTCACCTTCTTATTTTATTTAACGTAATTCCTCAATTTATTTTTTTTAAATTTTATTGCACGTTATTAAATTTTATTTTAGATTATTTTATTTTAAATCATATAAATTTATGTACTTTTGTTTTATTTTATTTTATTTAAATGTAGTTTATTTAGTTGTAGGATATTTTAATTCATTTTTTTCTTATGTTTACTCGTGTGTTTTATTGCATATAATTTTTTTTTTTTTATTATTAAATTTTATATAATTCAATTTTATTTTGTTTAATTTTAATTTATTTCATTTTATGGTATTTTATATTATATTTTGTTTTTCCTTATCTTAATTTATTTTATTTTTTGAATTTAATTTTTCTAATATTACTTTTTTATTTAATTTTTTTATATTAATTTTTTTCATTTTATATTTTTTATTTAAATTTTTTTATTTTTTTTAGAATTTTTTATTTTCTTTTAATTTATGATATTTTATTTTCTCTTCTTCTCTGTTTTAGTTTATTTAGGTTTATTTTATTTAGCTTCACTTTATCTTATTTTGGTTTATATTATTTTGTTTTATTTGAATTTTCTTTTCTTTTTTATATGTTTTATTTATCTGAATCTGTACTTTATTAACTTTTTAAATTTTAGTTCCTTTAATTTGTTTTATTCGTTTTAAAGCCACATTCACATTTTGATATTTCATATTAATTTTCTGGCATTTCATAATAAAAGTTAATATTATTTTTATAATTAATTGTGCAAATAAATATTTTCAATACGCTTTTATCTTTATGCGAACGATTTTCTTAGTGTTTAGTACTTTTTACAAAAATTATTATTTTGCTAAAAGAACATTTCTTTGAAAAGATTGCAATTAAAATCGGTTTTAAATTAAGGAAGTCCTGCAAATAATTTTCTTTTTTATTTGAATGTAAATATACATATAATAACTTTAATCATCTAGTTTTATGAAAAGAAATGCTTTTCTTAGTGTTACCTCAATGCCTTTTTGTTATTATGAGATATATGTATATATGTTTTTGTTAAGAAAAACTAATATTTCAAGTCTTATTCCTGCCTACTCCTTCTGCATTGAAAAAGCTTCTATTTGTTTTAAAATCATTAACATTTTATGTTTCGTGCAAAAACCAACAGCAAAGTTCAAATAAATCTTAATACACAGTTAAGATATATATTTAACAATTATTTAATAAATGCCAACTACAAGTATTTAGAAGGTGGAAATGGTGCACAAAGGACTGACTGGGCAGAAGGCAACACAACAGGATTAACACGCAAAAACACTGAGACAAAGAATTTGCTCGAACGTCTGTCTCTGACAGACGGACACACAGACAGACAGTACGGCAAACCTGTACAAATAATAAAAGATTTCGGCGACACGTTGTAGTGCACAATACGATGAATTAAAGTGACACACACTGTAAATATACGAACAGAGCGAGTGAGACAGACAAATATCCCGGGCATATGTATGTACTTATGTACAAAAAAGTGATAATAATAATAAAAGGTAAATGAATCCTGCTTGTTAATCAAAGGCCATTAACCATTAACAACAGCACTGGGCGAAATAAAAACAAAAATATATTGCAAGACTTAAGTGAGAAGGAAGTACATATTGAACTCTTACATACACTTACAAATGTTCAACTATACATATGTATGTATGTACGTATGTATGTGTTGTGTAGGAAAGAATATATAACATATAGGTGTATGTAATAAATTCAATTCTGGTTAAGAATAACAATAATAATGCGAGTAATAAAGAAACAAAAAATAAGTTTAAGTAAAAGGTGTGTCAATGCAATGCTTGGCCACTGGCTGATTCCACTACACATTTTCATCATCGTCATCAGCAGCAGCACCCAACACTGCTCCGCTACCAGTCATCTTTTCCAACGTGCTAAACAGCCCGCTTGGAAATATTCGCCAGTTGAAAGCGAGACTGTTCAGATTTTTCAACAACTTAAGCTACTGCTGGCTCACACAAAACTTAGCAACTTTCTGTATAATAATCAGATTATATTGTAGAAATTTCCATAATATTTTCATAAGCTTTTCAGAATCTGTAAATTATGCAGCTTAAACGTCGACATATGACAAGGACAAGGGCACAATTGTTGCCACTGAAACAAAACACAATCTTTTCGAAACAAATTTTTGCTTCAGCCAGTGGCACTGAACTATATTCTTTTCTAATTATCAACATATTTGTGTATTATTCTCAAGTATTCAACTCAAGTCAAGTTTCTATTCATGAACTTATTTTTGAAAAAGTTTTCACAAATTATAAGATTACCATTCATCACTGTATTTTTATTGCGGAATTAAATTTCCAATTGGTTCGTTTAGTGCTAAAGGACTTATAAATAAAAATTAACCATAGCGCGCAAGTAACAACAAAGAAAGAAAAACTTTACGCCGTCCCCTGCAATATGGACGGTGTAAAGACGGAACAAACGAAACGAAATGTAATCGTCATCATATTGTTATAAAAGGTGATTTTATGGTTACACAACAACAACAAATAAACATTAACATTTTTGTTGTTCTCGTTGTTGTAATTAATGGCAAACAATTACACACAAAATCAACTGTACAATAACTGCCATAACACGAACGAACAAATAAACGAACAAATAAAGCAAAAAAACCAAAAAAAAAAAAAAATAATGATAAAAATAAATTAAATATCGTAAAAAAAAATGAAGAATATGAACTTATATAAAAGTTGAAATTGTGTTGAAGTTAAAATTGAAATTAAGTGCCTGCATTTCAAGACACACATTCATTTTCCTTCTTGGCTTTATATTGAAAATAATAAGAAATTTTCATTTATTATTGTGGTTTTTTAAAAGAATTAAAATATTTCTATGTATGTATTTGTTGCGAAAAGTGATGATAAAACAACCATTCATGAAAAACAACACAATTATTAAAACTTTCGTATGAGTTGTTAGAACAATTTCTTACACAACTTCTGCGGCCGAAGTTGGCTTGGCTTCAAAACCGTGATAACAGCTTTGAAACAGGAATAGTAAATTATCTAGCCAATTGTTTACGCAAGTAGAACAGAAGCGAGTTTAATATTCTTCATCTCTTCACATGTCGACGTCATTAGTTCGATTATGAGTGTCGGACATTATCCTGAGCAAATAGTGTATCGATATACATACATTCGTAATTGTAAATCTTACTCTTTTAAGGACACATCCTTAAAGACATTTTTCGAAAATTACTTAACCAGATATTACTCGTCTAATGAGAGCACCCCACTTTTCGGCATCCAACAAAATGCTCACACAAAATTTGGGCTAAACTTTGTTTTTTTTTCCTGACAAACATATTTGGAAAGCAGAAAAATACCCCCCAGATAAAGTTGAAATACTTTTTAACAGCTTTATAACACAATAAATTGCAATACTTCTTTAAGACAAAGAATTACGTTTTAGCGAGCAAAAAAAAACAACAGCGAAAATAAACAAACAAAAAAAAAAAAGTGCAACTTAAAATACATTTCAGGGAATAAAAATTGTCCCCAATTACAATTTATTGATTACACCTCATACATACTAAAAACACTGATGATCTTCTAACCAAAAGTGGTGAGTTCTTTGCTTCAAGCACAGTTATTGCTGATGTTGTTGTTGTTGCTGTTGGCAGACAACAAACATGCATTGTGTGTTGTGTGTTTGTTTCGTATAAACCTGACACTGGCTAAAGAAGTTAAATTTACGCGAAAATTCCAGCTGACGCGTTTTAATTAATTACACTCATGTATGCGTAAAGAAAGAAATATTTCCAATCATTAAACAAAACAACTCGCACACACACACACACACACACACACACACACACACGAACAAACGAACCCATGCAGTCATAAAGCACTTGCACCAGTCGTACTTTAAGCGAAGACGAAAATAAAAACTGAGAAAAAAAAACAACACGAAGAAACAACAACTGCTTTGCTCAAAAAGGAATGCCAGACTGAAATAAATACAAGACTTAAAAAAAAAAAACAGCAAGTCATGTTAATGTGGTGTGTAATGTACACACACACACACATCCGTATGTACAGATGTACATATTTATGCATGCATATGTATGTATGTATGTTTATATGCATTTGTAGAACTGCGCGTACATACGCACATACATACATACATACATACATACATACATACATGTATGTATATGTAAGTATGTATGGCTGTATGTACGCGTGTATGTTTGTTGGACTCTTTAAGATTTGTTAGTTTTTGGTGTTGCTTTGTTTTTGTTGTTGTTGCCGTTTAACCACTTGGGAGGAATTAATACCTACTTAAAGATCATTGTGGTTGTTGTGAAAACAATTTTTAACCGATTCTTCATACACGACTTGTTGTTATTGTTGCTATTTTTTTCATCTGCTTTTATTTAGCTTGTTTTTGTTGTTGTTGTCTGTAAATATGGTATGTATGTAAGTAGTAAGTAAGGTGGCCTTTTCCGTGATTTTATTTATTATTATTTTTTACTTTTTGTTCCTGCTGTTGTTGTTGTTGTTGTTGTGGTTGCTGCTGTTGTTTTGTTTGATTTGATGATGCTGTAGAATTTTCTTTTTTTGTCCAATTCTCTATATTCGCTCTTTTTTGCTTTACTATCTTCCTTTAGTGAGTAAGTGTTCTTGTTATTGGACATGATTCATCAAAAATAAAAGGAATTGTTGTTCTTTTTCTTTTTCCTTATAAAAATCTTAAGTATGAATGTGAGTTTCAAGTAAATTACAGTAAATTTTGCATTTTTTCTTTTTTTTTTGGAGTATTTATGTACTTTTTCTTATTCCTTTAGGTTTTTTGTTCTTAATTTTTAAGCATTATTTTTAATAATTTTTATTACATAAAGATTTAAGTTTTCTTGGAATTAAATGTTTTGTGTGATGACTTTAATTGCTGGAGAATTTATTGTGGGTTGAAACTCAGTTACAAAAAGATGTAAATTACTAAAACACATACTTATGTATGTACATATGTATGTATGGATGTATACATGATGGAGTCAGCTTGAATTATACTTTATTAAGTTCAAGTTGCGTAATTTGAATTTTGTATTTTCTTTCTTTGACAAAATAATTTTCATTAAGATAGTTTTAGACCAGGCAAAACTTGGCAAAGTTTGTATAATATAATTGGAAAGCAAACCCTTAATATGATTTCACAAAAAAAAAAAATAAAAATGCTGGGTCTTTTAATACATACACATGTACATACATATATATGGAAATGTTTTTTCAAGACTTTGAGGAATTGTTTTTATTTGCCTATATTCTTTGAAAGAAATCGGCAGGATGGGGCTTTCCAACTCGCTGTACATTCGTTGCGTTATATTGTGCTTAGTTTTTAAAGCTTTAATTTCGTGTTAATTTAAAAAAATATATATTAATCAAAACTTACTTCAGCACATGCGTATAATAATTTTAAGTCGAAAAGAAGGCTCTATTTTTTATTGCACTTAACCATTATTTAAAATGTTGTGAATCTTCATGGAGAAACCCATTGACTTCGGCTTATATTTTCTACTATATATTTATTTTGCGCCGTATGTTTAGTTTAAGCTTTAGTAGCAAAAGTTTTCCCACCTGCTTGGCTGAAAAAGTCCTTAATTACTACTTTGCTAACTTTTGTTTTTGTATTAAATACATAAAAATATCTTTAAATGGAAATCAATCTTTGCAATTCATTGAGATATTGTCAACACTGTTATATTTGACACCAACAATGAAATAAAAATAAATAATCAATGAAATAATAAGAATGTTAATTTTGTAGTATCTTTTATAAATTGCTGCATATTTGCCCTTAATAAATTTTTTTATAATAGCGCAAAAACGTTACAAAACTAAAGAAAACTTACGATAAACCCACCTTTTTATAACTTTTACAAACACCGAAACTTGAATATCCGGTTCCGGTTAACTTAACCTCTAAATTTATTGACGAATCTCAAACAAACAACAACTATTAAACAAAATCAAAACAAGCCAACAAACTTAACTCTCACCAACACACCAGCAACAAAATACAAACAATTCCTCTCCTACTCACACAACCTGCATGACAGTTAGAAACTAGGAACAACATGTTCGCGTTATACATGTTGCGAATGGCAACATGATTATCACAACAACTATTTTGATGATGATGAGGAAAACGTGAAAAATCAAAAGCAATAGACAGACAGAACAAAAAAACAAGAACAAAGAAAAAACAAAACTGATTAGAATTAAAAAAAAAAAACGACAAATAAAATAAAATGTTTAAACATCAAACGCAAAAAATTACAAGTATTTTTTTTGTTTGTTTGTGTGATGAGTTTGAGGGGGGTTAGACTTTATGAGGATTGCGAGCTGTTGTAACTGTTGTAGGGTTAGTTGTTGTGTGTGTGTGTGTTTTTGCATTATGCGAGATTTGTTTGACATGTATGAAGGAAAAATCTATAACAATTAATTGGAAATAATTGAATTAAATGAAAAATATACGTCGTAAAGAAAATTGAATATAGTGCGGATTTTAGAAATTTAACGGTCAAGCGAAGATGGGAAGGTGCACAGACTTGAGTTAAAATGTAAAGATACATAGACATTTTATATACATACATGTATATATGTATGTATTTATATGCAGATGCGCTGTTGTGGTCATGATGTACATACTTATACATACATGTGTGTATGTATGTATGTATGCATGTGCTGGTAAGTAAGTAAATTTAAAAGTTTTTATAGTGTTTAGAAAAACAACAACTAATATCAATAGCGTCTTGTCATTGAGTCCAAAAATGACAGCTGCCGACTAAGAAGTTTGTAAAATGAGCACTGCGTCACCCGCTTTTTGGTGTAAAAAGATTTGAATCCTTCAATCTGTTTGTTTTTGCCTTGACCACATCACAGCAACGTTTATTTTGTCTCACCTCAAGCACAGAAATGAAGTGAAAAGTTTTCGAGGTGTGTTTCATATAACAGACCCGGAATCTCTTTGTGGAGATGAGAATTTTCGTTTTTTTTTTAATTTATCAAAATTTAAAATAAAATACCTCACAGCCTAAAGTTATTTTTTTTTCTTCTGAAAATATTCTATTCTTTATTTACTAACAACTGATTTCTCATACTTGAATATTTATTTATTATACAGTGTTTTTTTGCAGCGAATTTAATTAAATTTCGAAAGAAAAGAAAATAGTTTTATCAGCATAATTAAATTTTGTTCCACAGAATGTACATATATTTTCCATAATTACTATTTTGCCGCACAAACCGTGCTGCTATAGCAAAAAAAAAATATTGAAAAAAATTAAAGCAATAAAATATGCATTGAAAATATTCGATGCATATTTTGCCATATATGTATGTACATACATATAACAAAATTTTTGTTTTCTGTAAATCCTTGTCTTTAAATTTCCTGCAGAAAGGCTAAAACTTATATTTTTCAAAATCGAATTTATTGCAAATTGTGAGCAAAATACAAAACAGGACCCTGAAAAAACTGAGCCTTAATTGCACATTTTTGAAAGAAAAAAATAGTTACACGTATCCAAAACTTTAAAAATCTTAAAAATTTTTAATAAAAAAACAGATTGTCTTATCAGAAGATCGAGTTGACAACCTTAAGAACGTTCGCTATTCTCCCTCGTTATTCACATCGTACGTATGCACGTGTAGAGATTTTCCATATCTGGATATATGTATGTATGTATGTATGTACGCAGATACATATGTTTTGTTATTATTGTAGGTAAGTCCTTTAAAACTTTGTTTTCATTTGCATTATGATGTAAACAACCATAACACGAGCACAGAAAAAAATACAATAAAAACCAATAAGATAGAAAATTTAACGGGAAAATAAAGTGGCAGCAAAACAAAAAATAACGACACAACAGAAAATCACAGAAATATAAAGCAAAATTGTTATAAACAACAAAACCGCGTTTGCTGTGACACGTGCTTTTTTCAGCTGTTTTGATAAAAAAAAGCAACGTACACACAGACTCACAAGCAGCTAAAAAAATATAACCAAAATAAATAAACATGAAAAAATTACGGAAAAAAAACTGACATAAAAAACTGAAATGAAAATTAAACGCATAAAAAAAAGGCAAACTCGGTAAGAAATGTGCTTGGAGAAGAAGAAGAAGCTTTGGAGCAACAACAACAAGCACTATTTGCAAAGAGAGTGGAAAATTGTAATCAAAACAAAAAACGCAATTGTTTGTTTTTTGTTGCTTTTCATTGCAAATGCACAATGGCGAAAAAAATTAACCGTTATAAGCATGCAAAAGCAACACCAACACGGACGAATACTTACACACACACACACACACACAAACACATAAGCAAATTGTTCTAACAAACAGCGAGAGCGAGAGAAGATAAAGAGTTGGCCAGACAATTGGAGAGTTAATTTTTGGGGAGTCGAAATGCATAACAATGCAGTAGGTTGTTATGGTGAAGAAATACATTTGTACAAACAAGCATTTAATACGTCTGCATGTTGGTGCAAACGACGCATAAGATTTGCAAGAAAAACAAACCGAAGAAAAGAAGGAAAAAAACACACTATGAAAACTGTTCTGCATAAGGAGTTGGCCCCAAAGGTTTTTGGGTAAGTAATGACTTCAGAAGCGACTTTTTAATGCAAAAGAGGCAAAACGCGAAAATATCTCTGTTTTTTATTTTATCAAACTAAATACATATGTACATACATACATATTTTCAGGGTCTTTATCGTTTGCACGTTAAGAAATTGCCGAATCGCTCATATCTTCTTCCCGCTCATTCCACATGAGTATGAATAATTTTGTTTTGTTTGGGGTAAACTATCGAGTTAAATAATCCTAAGCTTTTTATAGTCAAATGGAACTACATAATCATTGAAAAAACGGCAAACTAAATAAAATAATGTATTTACGAAAAGTGTAAAATCAATGGTGTTCTGTGTTGTTTTATTGCGCGTCCATGTTGTTTTCTGGCAGAAAGCCCACTGTCGCGTGGCGTCAATGTCATTTCATGTGTTTTATTCTTTCTATTCTTGTTTCGCTATTCTGCAACTAGAACTTGTGTAGCTGGAAACACTTTAATCATTTAATAACATATAATAAGTAAAAGTAAGAAAAATTCAGTAAATTATTATACATACATACATATGTATGTATGTAAGTCTACTTTGAAGTACAGACAAACAGAATAAAATGTAGACTTACAGCGGGGGGACATCAAGCTGCTTCGCGGCCGCGTAAATTAGCGACCTATTTTATTATATGCTTTTTCATTCGATTTAATTGCAAAGTTTTGTGTAAATGTAGTACATCATACATGTATGTATTTATTGTATTTAAATCGGCAACGAATTTTCCATTTTCCATTTTTATTTATTTTTGTTAATTTATTTTAATTCAAAGTTGGCCACACTGCAAACTCCAAAGGGTAGAGAAGTTTAATGTTACCCTTAAGCTTAAAAAGTTTTTCCGTTGCTGTGGTATTTCTTTATTTTTTGGCAAATTGCAATATTATACGAATGACTGCAATGCAATAATAATAATGATGATTGCTGTAGGTAGACAAGCCTTGCTTGCACACACACACACACACACACACACACACACAGACAAATCTCATTATCACAAACAAGATCATGAAAGCTCTCATTATTACATTTAATAAACATGATATAAAGTAGACATCATAATAAACATAACAACGATAACGACACTGAAAGAGGAAAAAAAGGCCGCGCAAATTTTTATTTTAATCTGGTTGACTATTCTAACATCCTCACACACACACACACACACACACACACACACACACACACACAAACACCAGCGTGCGAGTACTTCTGGCTACGCTCATAATTGAATTGTATAAAGCTGATCCCTACCACCACAACCCCCCCAGATTATTCATATCTGTAGGTTTGTAGCACGAGTGTATATTTGTATATTATAGCCCAAACCACCTTCCTTTCCACCGCCTCTCTTTCATGTTTTTATGGCATGCAGAAAACGCAATGAGCAGAATATAATTATTATGTATTAGCGAGAGCGAGAGAATGAGTGTATTTAGTATTTAGGAGAGCTAAAACGCGAGGGAGGCAAATTAGTTTGTGCTTGCCGTTGTTTTAGCTGTGATAAACGATGTTGCTACTTAAGCAACACCCTGCCTGCCAACCGATTCGCACCGCCACCCGACCACTTTTTCTCATTTTCTTTAAATCTGATTTTGGTTTTGTTCTAATAGTTATCCTAGACCCCTCCACGTTTTGAGGGTTAAAATGCAACCCCTTACGCCGCCTGCAACAACGGTTACTGAGGAACGTGTATTTGTTGTTGGTGTTTGGCAAAAATGCATTATTAAATATTTTATAGTTGTTATTGCTGTAGATAGTAGATGTTGTTTTCAGTTCTGCTATTTTTGTGGATGGGTGTTGGTGTTCATTTAAAAATTAATAGAATTTTCTACTCTTTCCCATAAATGACTCTTCACACATTCAACCATTCAAACATTCAAACATTGAAACACACTCATGCACTCGCTCTGTCATTTATTGAGTTGCAGCACAGTTGCAAGTGTGTTTGTCCCTTCGTCTGTCAGTGTTTCATATTCTTTTTTTTATTTCTTTCTTTCTTTCCTTTTATGCAACTGCTCTAATGCTGATATTTTTGTTAATTTGAATTTTATTAGTTTTTAGGCAGTAGTTGCTGTGTGTTTGTGTTCTTCTTGTTGTTGTTATTTGTAAGCCATTATACTATTTGTTTATTGCCGTTGTTGTTGTATTTATTACATATTATATAATAATTCCAGTCTATATGTATGTATATATTTGCCATAAGTAATGTGCCTCCAACTACAACAACAAAAACAAATTTATTAAACGAAATTATAAAATTCTAAACTAAAAGTGCGACTGCGTTAAAATTTTGTTTTTTTTTATTGCTATTTTTTTCTTTTTGCATTTAAAATAACTGGAAAAAAATATGAAATTTTCTAATAATGTGTTTTGTGCATTATGCTCTGCATGTTTTTGTTGGTGTTGTTGCTGTTTGCTAGCAAAAAAAAAAAATGCGCAGATTTAATTCGTTCAATATCAATGATGAATTGAAATGAAAAATGTTGTTAAAGAAAAATAATTGTATGCGTGTGTGTGCAGATTTGAAAGCAATCATTTAAAGACAATTTCGAATTTATCAAATTATTACTTAAGCAAAACTTTTAGATAAAATTTTTCTTCAGAACCCATCTAAACAATTCTTTTTAAGGATACCACAACACTTTAAGTTGTTGGCAAAAAAATGTTGGAAGTCGATAGTTCAAATTTGTATAATATTTGCTTTTAATAAATCTTATTTAAAGAAGAGCACTCACTCAGTCGCTATTGCCTCCATAGATAGTTTTGTGTTAAGTGAAATAGTTTCTTCGAGAAGAAACCATGGCGCTACTTCCAAGCAATAGGAAAGCAAAAAACGTTTTTAATGCTGAAAATCATAAAAAAAAATTCCAAAAAACTGTTCCTCTCCCAAATATTTGACAATGGGATTAATCAATTTAAGGAAGTAAAGAAATGGATATCAAATGTTAATGGGTTTTTTGTAGCCTAATCGTTAAGCTTCGATTCTACCAAACTTGAGATGACGCCTTTGAAAATGATTTTTCATGATATTTTTTTTAGGCTGTGAAAAAGAACAGTTTTAAAATATTATTTGAAATCTTGTATTTGTTATGCAATTTTCGCCGAAATATGATGCAAGGCTGTAATATTTTAACATTATTGGGATAAGATAATTTAAAATAAAAGAAAATTTGCTTCACATGAAACCAAGAAAACTTATAGCATTTATATATTTGTCTATTAAGGAAATAATTCATTTAATCCCATATAATGTCCTCTCTAGTTCTGCCCTTTATGAGTATTTTCACTCAATATGAAACGAAGCTAAAGCCACTTTAATGTTCGCCAGTATTTTAAGGGTGCAAAAAATTGAGTTGGAGGATATTTATAAAAGCTATTTTGCCAGGTGCATCTGCTGCTCATCTCAATGAACTCCGGCATGTCGCAATTAGATCATTTTATTTGCTTTTAATCAGTTGTCTGCTGTTCAAAAAGTTGCCAAACGTTCGTTGTACTTGATTGACCCGGCCCAATCGTATTTATTATACTTTATTTATTAAGTTTTTAAATTTAAAAGGCCAATGAATTTTTGTTTCATGTTCAATAACGGTATACGCTGATTCAATTAATAATGTGTTTAAATATGAGCCTGTAAAGGAAATCAGCGCAAAAGTTGCAAAAACAATTATTTATTTTTAACTTCAATTTATTTGCCAAAAGAAAAAAAAGTAGCCTTAAGGGAAAGAAAAGCTTTATTGAATCAGCCAAAAATATTTATCAAAAAAGAAAACAATTTTTTTAAACAAATAGGTCGTAGATTTTTTTACAATAATTTATTTCCGTGCAACAGGGAAGTTTCGCGGTGAGAACTAAACAACTTTTATTTAATAAATCATTTTGCTTTAAAGTTAAAATATTGCAAATTCTGTTGAACACTATTTTCTATTTTGAAACATGTTGTCGAATTTTTAAAAATTACATTTGTAAATGACAATAACTGCAACAAAAACAATCCGTCGGTATTTATTAATTTCATGTTTGTTCGAAATTATTTTTTAGCGATTCACAAAATTGTTGTTGCCGCTCTTAAACTCATGAATGTCCTTTATACGTTTGAGCGTCATTTATTTTCAATGCCATTTGTTTTGGGGCCCATTTTTTTTGTTTAACTACAACAGCATCATTTTATCCAACCTCAGTTTATGACTGTTATTTTTATTTTCATAATAATTTCGATTTTCCGTTTTTCACCATTAAGTACTTAAAATTAAAAATGTGGTTGGTTTGTTGCTACTTTTGTTTATAATATGTTTTTTTTTATTGTAATTTTTCTACTATTTACTTATAAAAAATAGATGCTGGGTTTAATTAAACAAAGCAAAAAACACAAATTATTTATTTATGAATTATGTTTCTCAAACAATGGCGTAAAAATGGGTGAACAAGAGAAAAAAAGGATAATTAAGAATGCTTATTTATCTAGAACGGCGACATTTGGACGGCCGTTAGTCTATTTTATTCCATTTCACTTAAGTAAGTTTTTTTTTCCTTTGTGTTTTAAATTTTTTTATTTTAACAATTTTTATGAATTACACAGAAACAAATAACAACAACAAAAATCCCAGCACATTAAAGGGGGGTATGCACAGCAATCATGGAAAACTGACGAGGACGAGAACGATGATGACGATGAGAAGATGAGAACTGAAAAAAGGGTTTTTCATAATTTAGTAGTCATAGAAAGATGGCTCAGGCAAACAAATTGGCTTATAATAGATGGTTGTTTCTTTCGAAAAACTTTGCTGTCGGCAGAAGCGACAAAAAATTCTTTAAACAAAATGTTTCTTTAAAGCTTGTAAAAACGCATAAACGCTTTTTTCTTAAACTGAAAAAGTCTTGGCATTTTTTGAAACATTTGTTCAGTGTTTGTTAACAAACTCTAGCCGATATCTTGTTTGGCTTAGTGTAACAGTTTGAGCTTTGGAGCTGATAATGCCGAGAAAGACAAAGTCTGTTTATGACGGTCTTACAAAAGTCCACGTTATGAAAATCTTTCGTTAATTTCAAGGCGTTTCATTGTGACCGCTTGAATGCCATGAGTGTTAAAAACGTATTTAAATGTGAATGAAATGGAATAATGACAAACTATTTTGCTTCTTGAGCATTTCATGTAAATTTAACATGATTTCATGTTAAAAGACAATAAATTTCACTGCACAGTATAAATTGTGTTCCAATAGCAACATCTCTAAATATAATTATTTATCATAGGCACTTTTGTGAGATCTGATCAGATCTGATCAATGTATAGACAGCGAAAAATTTGCCACCAGAAGGTTGGTTGATTTTCGGTTCAGACGATTGTAAGAAAACAATGTTGTTGCCTGACGAATGTCGGATATGCCAACAAAAACTGTCAGTTTATACACGTTGTCAGACTATTGTGTGTCAAAAAAGCCACATTTACTGTTGGACATCACCCAATAGCATTCATGAGCATAGCAAATTAGCTTACAGTGTCTGGCAATTATCCGATAACGACTACTTCAAAGGTTGGACGGATAGTCACGCTAGACAATACTGTTCCCTTACAAATCATATCAAATCAACACTGTTTAACGTTGAAAATCTTGTCTGCATGCAACATGTTGTCGAATTCAATTGGCTAATACTACTACTATATAAAAAATTAACTTAAAGAATTTGCAATAACGAAAAATACTCCACATTCCGTAAAAGTATTCAACCATTTGGTCAAAGTTTGTCTTATATCTCTAAAACTATTGGACAACTTAAGCCATATTTTGATGCTTTAGTTATTTCGGTTTTATGTTTTATTATATTGGACAGAAAGTTTTTAGGTCATCCAACCTCGATTTCGAAAGGGCACTGAATTGTAAAGACTTGTGGCAAAACAGATTATTTTCCGCACATGAAAGAAACGACCAGGAAAATTTATGCAAAAAACAATCCAGTTTTTGAGGTGTTTCTATAAAATCTTTTCTAATGATTTACTTGCTTGTGGTGTCGAGTTTTAAAGATATTTGTCATACACATACAATAAAAACTCAAGCATTTTCAAATTTACAAAATTATGCAATTTCAAAACAAGGATAATATCCTTTTTCTCAATGCAGGTATAATTCAACTCATACAGGGGAAAACATTAACCATTAAGCCACAATTTTTCTATATTTTCTCTTGCGGCATTTGTTGGCGATTTTATTATTCTTGCTAATTACACCAACTCATATTTTTTGTTCGTCACTCTCTGCCTTCGAGTCTTGTATTCATATTCCGGCTAACAACATTTAAGAATATAATTAGCCAGGCCAAGAAGGCAAAAAACGCAAAAAGAGAAAAGAAATAAAAATCATAAACCAACTTATTGGCTGAAACAGTTGAAAAGAAAAAATTATGAACATTAAAAAAAACCATAAAATTGTGATTTTGTTCCTAAATTTGAAATGGCGTTGAGAATTCATATCGCTACCCAAAACTTATACACCGAACAATTACGTTGCTGTTCTCTCGACCGGGATTAAGCCGCAATTTTTTCTGCTCGACCTCAGTGTCATGCACACAAACAGACAAATAATGAATATTTATGGACAACTGATGTGTGTAATTAGTTGAAATAAAATGAAATTAAAAAAAACTTAAATTTTTTTTTGCTGAATGCTTTAAGGGCAACTTTTTGCTGCTTTTTTTTCAAACATGTTTCTCTAATTTTTCGCCGTTAGTTGATTGTTATTAACTTAAAGAAAGAACTAAACTAAAAAAAAAAAAGACTACAAATTGAGTCTTGACTGCAAGCGATTTCAATGAATTCTTTAGTCTTTCTAGCAAAATTAGGGCCCAAAATAGCCACGATCATCGTTCAATGACCGTAATTATAAATGTTAATGTTTATTCCTTTCGACCATCACATACATACACACATACATATTTAATTGATATATTGGGCTCAGACTGGTGGAATTTATGTAAATCATACGATTGCCAGTCTTTTGAATATTTCGATTGACGATGGTTTCAAATGGGTTTTTACTCGTTTGTTTTTTATAGAAACTCTCGAAAAACCGGCTTTCTTGTACATAAATTAATGCAAGAAAAAAGCAGAATTTTAATATTATACTCGCATTAAAAGTGAGACAAAAAAGTGACAATTTCACTTTCGCCAATGGAAAATTATTGCTTCAAAGATGTGTTTTTTGCGAAGGCGCACCAACGTTTCAAAACGTTGCCTTCCGGTGATAGTGCAGTTTTTTTTTATTTTTATTGCGTAGTTGGGAAGGCGTCTAAGTCAAATTAGCGATCTTGTTTGTTCACTTTCGGAAATAACAATTTATTACTGCACAATATATTTTATAAGCTCTTACGTAAAAGCTTAGCTTACGCAGGACTTACGGGACTACTGTAAAAAATGTCTTATCAAGGCCATTTCTTAGTGGGCATTATCTCTTTCTTAATGTACATTTTTGGAAACGTTTTTTTTTTTTTTGTAATATCTTGCGTAAAACTTTAACTTGTAGGACTTCAGGAACAGTTTTACAAAATTTTAAAGTCTGGAAGATATTTCTGACGCTGAGATGTCATTATTAAACGTAACACGATTTGATGTAATTTTGCAACTAGACATTTTCTTATTTTTTTAAAAGAATTTCTGGCTGTAATTGTATGAAATTTTTAGGAAATTTGTAATAGATGGCAGACGCTGTCATGCATGGAAATTGCGTAAAACTATGCTTTAAGTCTAAATACATACATTTAAGGAGATAAGTTCTTTGCAGTTAATGAAAATTACTCAATTTACTACCCAGAGATGTGCATCACCCATAAGAAAACAAAAACTAATAACTTAATTGTAAGCATAAAGTATTATTACTTTAGTATTGCTGAGTCGGGCGTTCCCCGACTCAGCAGTGGCCTAGGACAACTTAAAACTTTACACTCAATTGCTTTTAAAATGACAACGAAAATTAAAACTAAAATATTATTTTTTTAATAAACAGACGAGTTAGTGTTAGTTTTAGCATATAAATAGACAGCTGGAAAACACCTACATATGTATTGTATAGATATATATCGTTCTTTAAATTGTATAGACTCAAAAGCGATTAAATAAACCCAGTTGTTTTGACTCACCTTAAAAAAATAATATTACTTCGTTTTATGCTTTTGTTGTTGTTGTTGTTGTCGTTAATTTTGTTGATTTATTCTAGTCAATATTATGCAGTTTGTTGTTGTAGTTCACTGGTTTCAAAAGAGATGTTGTTTTTTTTTGTTGCAAATTTTAGCACTTAATTTTTTTTATTTTTATAAACCCTAGAAATTGTTTGAGTTTTTACTTTAATTTTTTTAAGTTTTTTATTACATACATTTTACATATACTGCGCACGTACATACCTACCTACATACGTATGTACATATATGTATGTAGTATATTAAATTATATATTTTTTTTTTTTAATTAGTTTTTTTTTATATTTTCATATTGTTCTGTTCTTTTTGCTTTTGCTGGTCTTTGAAATCGATTAAGGTACGTTTTTCTTTTCAAAATAATTTCACTTCAACCTGCATAAATTAAAAAAAGGAAACGTTTAAGGTTATTAACAAAGTTATTATATTTAGAAAAAAAAACCAGATGTTGTTTAACAAAAAATAACGTCAGCCACAACAAAAAGATATTTGAACATACAAACATACATACATATGTATGTATATCATAACTTTTTAATTAATTGTTTTTTTTTGGGGGGGTTTTTTGCCATGTTACTTAATTTTTTTCAATTTAACGGTCAATAACTTGCAAAAATTATTAAAAAAAAAAAGATTCTTAAACCTGTATAATGGTTTGTTTTGAATTGTGGCTGGTTGCTAATCAATGCAAGGTTTTCGATTCTCACAGATGCACACTTTTGAATTCACAACGAAAACGACAGCTAAAATCAACACAAATCCAACTTTTTTACATACATAAATATATACAAACACACATACATATGTATGTACATATGTACAGTGTTTAAAAAAAATACGAATTAAAAACGTCACTTATTTTTTGTGTTCTTCTTTTTTTTTATAATTTAACTGTTGTGCTGATGATTGTTATTATTTGCATTGTTGCTGTTGTTGTTGTTGTTTTTTTGTGCTGGTTGTCACAGCTTGATTAATAAAATGCACAACTTCCGTTTATTAATAATTTTTTTGCATTTGTTGTTGTTGTTGTTGTTTGGATTTTGAGTTCAGTTCACTTGCAGTTTAAATCTTTGATTTTGTTTTGATTTCTGTGTTCAAACAGTTTTTTTACTGTTACATTTGCACTCTCTCTCATTTTCAATACTCTTTGAATTTCTATCTTTTATGAAACATTTTTTTTTGTCCATAATGCCGTTGTTTTCTGTTTTTTTTTATTATCTGTCTCCTGTCTGAGTGTTAGTAATAGTATTTTGTTTAATGCAAAAAAAAAAAAAAAAACAAGAAAAAAAGGAAAAAATTGTGAATGAGATTTTTTTTCTTGGCGAAATGTGACACGACAATTTTGTAGGTTTTTGTGTAGATGTGAGTTTGAGTTTGTGTGTTTTATGTTTGAGAGAGTTTTTCTTGCACTTGTTTGTAGAACCGTTGTTATTGTTGCTGTTGTTGCTGATTACGTTAACAATTTTGTATGAATGTTTTTAGGCATGTGTGTGTGTGTGTGTGTGTGTGCGCGTTTGGATGTTACGTTTTAATATGAGTCAAGTGCCGGCATGTGCTTTTTTTGTTGGCTGACTGGCTGCACTTTTTTTTTGCATCTATAAAAATTAATTTTTTTTCTGTGCAATAAAAAAATTCATAATGCAGTATTTTTGTTGTTGTTGTTTGTTATATTAACTAGATATGCACATATGTATGTGTGTATGAAGGTATCCTCTATTAAAGCGGAAAATTGATAATACTTTTCAAGAAATTACAGAATAACAGAATTACTTAAACAAAAATTTAAATTTAAATTTATGAAAGATGTTTTTGCCGTGTACTTTTTTAATTCATTCAAAGAGACTTTAAGAAAAAATCCAAGTCTTAATTAGAAAACAAAATAATTTTTCACGAAACATGAAATCAAATGATTTCACTCATTTCACAAAGTAATATTTAAATAGTTAATTGGGTGGTATTAAATAGGATTTTTATAGAATATGGATGGCAAACACAAACGTACATATGACCCCTTAATTAAGGAGGACCTGAATTATTTTGGGAAACGCTAACACCACGTTAGAAATGGTTATCTTGGATAATTACTTGGAAATACTTCTCTGCCTGCTGTAAAAGATCAAGAGGAATTATAATTTTTATTCATCGTGATTATTGAATTTAAATAACAGAAACATACAACGAACTGCAGACGTTTCTCGGCAAGATATTTCGATATGACCAGCACGTGAATGATTGATATTCTTGGCAAAAGTTGCAAAAAAACCAATAGTTAAAGAATCAATTAAGTTAAATTAACTTAACAAACAACACAAAATATCTAAAACTAGATTTACCGAAAACTTGTTGCTTGTTTTCGTTGATTCAACAACAGTTTTTGTGGAGAACTTAACCATCAAGCGATTTTAATTGAAAGTGAAATGAGCCAACTTTTTGACAGATTCAATGACAACTTCTGAGTGCATATAAATCTCTGATATTTTTGTTACAGATACAAGTCAAATAAGCAACATTGTATTTGGGGAAACTTAACCAAAAAAGTTTCGCTACGACAGTTTTGTAATAGATTAATGAATAACCCATCCTGTTTTCATTAATCTCTTACAAAACCTACTTACCACTTAAAGCTAATTATAATCATTTTCATTTGAAATTTTACTATGAAGGCCTTAAAACTCTCAGGTACTTGGTTTTGTGTTAAAAAACAAGAAATATTTATTGCTGGGTACTTTTATTAAGGTTTAAAAACACAAGAAATTTTTTAAAAAAATTTACGTTTAATTAGAGACAAGTTGTTGAAAAAAAAAAATAATATTATAAAGTGTCTTTAAATGCAGAAAATAAGTAACAAACTTTAGTTTTATACGGCCCTAAAATTACAAAACAAAACAAGAAGTCAGAACAGGGATATTCAAAACGGAAACTCAATTTTTAAAAAGGATTTTGAAATTTAATAGTATTTTTAGTTTCTTATATCAAATTCGTCTTCATTTAGAATTTGATAGAAAAAACTTATAACAGTGGAAGGAAGCAGACCTTAAAGGCATCAAAGAATTTGTGGCACCAACAATATTTAAAATTGTGTTAAATTCAAAATTAAGATGGTTAAAAGTACAAACTTCCGTTTCTGAAATTGCCATTTAAAGATCTTTTAGTGCGGTCTCGTAAAACGAAATTAATTGTCAACTGTAAGAAATTTTGTTCAGTGTTTTGTTCCTCTTCCTTTACAAAACGAAATATTTGCATAATATTTCAAAACTGATTTGAAAAGTTTTATATGAACATTTTGTTTTAAAATTCTCATTAAATTATGTATAAAGTTTATTTAATTTTAAAAGAATTATTTAATTTTAAAGTTTTCCCACTAACGAATAGGATGTGATAGAACATATCGCATGTGTTTAAGTTAATATGTTATCACGTCAATTTGATATGATTTCATAATTAGCGATAATTTTTGATGTTTGTAATAAATGTGTGCTTTAAAAGTCATACTATTATTATATATTCGTAAATCTTATTTAAACATCAAAAATAAAGAATACCAGTTGACGACGCCGGCAAACTTTATGAACACAGGCTGAATAATTAATTCTCTAGATATTTGTGTTTCATTTCAGGTATTTGAGTTTTATGATTCAAGTTTTGTGTCTTATGATGTTTCAGATTTTTATGCTGTCCAGTTTTCTAGGCAAAACATAACCGGGTTTGCAATAGTAATTTGCAATGAAACACGAGTTCCGGTTGTAATTTATGTTATACAATATAAAATTACTGAATTCGATATTTTTCAGTTTTGACAATTTTTTAAAAAAAATATTATAAGGATTTTAAAACTGTGTTCAGAGTGTCAATTTATAATTTTAGCAAAAAAATTTTATAATTTAGCAAAGAAGAACGCAAGCATTTCTCCAAACGAATAATAAAATCTCAACAGAAGTGGACTTCACTATCGGTAGTAAATACTCTTATAGGCTTCTGAATATAGTAAATCTGGATAAAGTATTGGCATTTATAACACTGCAGCAACAAAATGTGCTAAACTTTTATGTTAAATGTAGGAGGATTTGCCGGCAAAAGTATTTCATTTCGGTCTCAAGAATCAAATTCTTCTTTTTCATTTTACCAAAAACTGTATTCAATTATTGAAGCAGGCACGAAACGCGATTAAATTTAAGAGTTTCAGTTCAGAGGCAGCCGTCTAACAGCGGTCTAGTATTTCATTTTAATTAATTGCATCCGGCTGGTCCATTGGAATTACTGTTATAAATAAGGTTTTTTTTTTACCGATTTTGAACTATAAATAAAGTTTTTTCCCCATTTTTGAACTACTTGAACTAATTTTATGAAAGACTTTGGTTTCACAAACTTTTTTTTTGGAAATTGTGTGAACAAATATGTAGCTTGTGCGAAATATCGATCGCAACCGTAATCTGCAGGTAATTTGGAAGTTTGTTAGACAAATTGCTAGTGCGAGAATAATAAAAATTTCTTCAACGTTTTTATTTTGTGTGTAAAAAATCAATTTCAAAGAGTCTAAACTTTAGATTACCTTCTTGAAAAATTTAGATTGCAAGTCAATATTCAGAAAACCGTGAAACCAACGGCATGTTGGCAGAAAGGATTATTGGCGCATTGGTTTTTTGTTTTTATTACAAGGGTATAAAATTTACACTGAAGGTTATAAATGTTTCACAAAAAAGTTTAATAATATTATACGTTAGTTTATTAAAAATCTGTTTTCCACGAACTCATTTTGCGGACATACATACAAGGATATGTACGTGTGCATGCGTGTAATCGTTAAAAAAATTAAAGACATTAATTAAATGTATAAATCTGACCTAAAAATAAACAAATTCAGTGCATTAAAAATTTTTTGGAATTTTTTTTCTGTTTAAACTATTTTTTTTTTGGCTACTATTTTTATTAAATATTTAAAAAAATATATCTAGATATATGTATGTAAAATTAAAAAAAAAAATATATATTATATTTTTTATAAAAAAAATATATAATATTTTTTATAAAAAAAATATATGTATAATATTTTTTATAAAAAAAAATATATGTATAATATTTCTTATAAAAAATATATGTATATTTTTTATAAAAAAATATATGTATAATATGTTTTATAAAAAATATATGTATAATATTTTTTATAAAAAAAATATATAATATTTTTTATAAAAAAAAATATACATATAATATTTTTTATAAAAAAAATATATAATATTTTTTATAAAAAAAATATATAATATTTTTTATAAAAAAAATATATAATATACTTTATTAAAACATGACATATAAAATTTTTTATATACATATAATATTTCTTATAAAAAATATACAATATTTTTTGTAAAAAGATGTATAATATATTAATATTTTTTATAAAAAAATATATATATAATTACTTTTATAAGAAAATATATAAATTTAGTTTTTCTTATAAAAAATATGTTTTAATTTTTAATTAAAAAAAATGTTTAAGAATCCAAAAAAATTGTATTAATTATTATTTAAAGAAATAAAACGTATATTGTTGTATTTAAATTTATTTATCTATTTATTTATATACATACATATGTATGTATGTACGTATGTGTAACTACCTTTAATGAAGGCATTAATTATTGCAATTATTATCAATTATCCGCATTAATGTAGATTTCTCAGTGTTTGTGTTTAATATTTGTGCTTGTGTGCATCGCGAATGGCTTTAATGAATAACAGTTTTATTAAATTAAGTCACTTTGATTCAATGTTACTGTTGTTACTTATTATATTAATTACTTTTGTGTTTTCTTCAACTTCACTGTAACTGTTTGTAGTTTCATCCAAAATGTATTTTATTGTTGTTTTTATATTTTTTGTTTGTTTGTGTTGTTTTCTTTCTTTTATTTGAGAAATAATCGCGTTTATTCAATGACAATCAAGTAAAAATTGTACTTGTTACCCGCCTGATTGCTAAAAGCGTACTGATTTTGATTATTTGTTATTACGGCGTAACAAGCGCTAGCAAGACCCGTAAATGTAGTAGTAGTAAAATGAACAGAAACAACAATAACAAGCAACCTACAAGACACACAGAAGACAACAAGGAAAAAAAAAACACACACACACAGCAGAAACAAACACAAAATATAATAAAAATTATTCAGTTGAAGTGTTGTTGTAAATTGTTGTACTCGCACTCGCAACTAAACGGACACACAAGTGAAAATACACACATCCATCCAACCACACATGCTCATACCCACACTTTGCCCAACAACAGCAGCAACAACAGCAAGAACAACAAAAAGGCAAAGTTACCAAAAAAAAAAAAAAACACACAACGAAACTAAAAAACAAAATAATAAAAGAACTTTTAATAAAACACAAACTAAATAAAAGAAAATACAATAAAATCAAAATAACTACTCAAACGACGTAATACAACAAACAAACTCATGAATAAGAAGCATCGAGTAAAGAACATTTACGTTTAATGATCATTAACAATATGATAAACAGCATAACTATAATGATGATGACCATGAGGAGGATGATGATGATGATGATGATGATGAGTACACTTAAACGTTTCAACACACACATACGCAGTAGGCTCACACACACACACACACACACACACACATATATATTGTTTTTAACATTAAAAAGTAAGTGAAGGGGAGCCAAGTAAAGCGACAACAACAACAACAGCAACGGTATGCCCAACATAAGGGAGCAACAATACGTCACGTAACAAACGCTGGCCCTGCTGTGGCGTGGCAATGGTAATGGTAGCACTCGAACTTTCGGGGATGGATGGCACACGTTAACTAAACTAAAAACTAATAAATGACTAAACAAATGGGGGAGAGAAACCCAAAACTACTCAGACGATTTTACACAAACGAACATTTTCGTATTTGCTGTGATGATTGTTGCAACCACTGCACAACAACAGCGGAACTAGAAAAACATATCCTGTTCGAACATGCAACAAAATTTTCCAACAGCCAAGAGCGCGGTTGGCATGAGGCACAAGCAAAACAATTGCAGCAATAACCAACTGTTTTGGCCGAACTTAAAGAGTTGTGGCGCTGTGGACTGATTAATATTTTATTTTGAATTTGATTGAGACACAAAAACGTATCCGATATTATTTCGTTGGCAAAATTGTTCATTTGAATTGATTTAGTCAGTTGTGATTTTTGTGAAATACAATATATTGGAAATTAAAGTAGACAGTTAATGGAATAAAAATAGGAATTTTCCCACATTAAGAAAACTGTTGGACATCCACTATATCGCGCCTCTGCTGCAAGTCACAGTCACATTTCAACTGAAAAATTTCTGACTTAAATGTGTAGAAATGTTCGCCACTGATCTACTCATTGCATTAATTATGTTTAAACGTTGGCAGTTGTATGGATAAAGATGTCTGTAGGGCCTACAGCGATTTCAAACATCAGGAAAACTTTAAATGCATTTCTCTCAGTTGAGTGTTTCTTAGGTATGAACTTCTTGTGGGCTTTTTTTTTGTAGTCCCAGAGGACACACTTTAACTGCAGTTGTTTACGTTTATTGCCTGCGACGTTGAGAAACTAGTACATATATAAGAACATACTGCATTTATCAGCCCTGATCGAATTACTAGTGGAGAAGACAATATTGAGCTGAAGCATTCGTTTCTCTTTTTCTGAAATATCTTAAAGAGTCCGATGATAGTGTTTTGAATTTCTATTTGCCATTAAACACACGCTTTGCTCATTATCTCCTTCGTAATGATGATTTCTTTGCTCATAATGATGTTTCATGTACAACTGTTTTATTTTTTTTTTTGTAATTTTTTACTTGAATAACATTTCTTGGCAGCTTTTTGTGTGTTTACTTTTTTTTTGTGCTTTGCCACAAACATGTTTTGGAAAATGGTTGCATGTATGAGTTCTATCGAGCTCGAAACGAACCCAATTCAATAACATGATTCTGTAAAGTTTGATGCATTGAGGCAAGCAAACAGGATATTACTAACAATGTTGAAACTTAAGCCTTTATAAATAAAAACTAATTTTGTTGCATGTTTGATTGTTTGTGTGTTTCACTTCAAAAGCATGCCGGACTGGCTGAACCCAAAATATTTGTGGTGTATTATTTTTAGGCACAAAATAGGCTTTGTAATGTAGGCGCGCAACTTCTTTATAATAACTAAACATCGGCCGCTGACTTGCGATCACAAGTGCACTCAACAATGGCTCAATGGAGTGCCGATCACGCTTGTGGTACAGCTCTGGCTATGTCCTGAATGCTACGCAGTAAAGTCCTTTCAACTCCACAAAAAATATAAGTTGTCTAAAAAACTGATTTACTAGATCCTCCATATATTCTTCCAGGATCTCACTGGTAGCCAAGCTACAAACCTCATGCGTGTTTAATAAACAAAACTGTTGATTCAGACTTTGCCCAGCGGTGTGGGAGTTCCTGACCAACTCAAAGTATTGTCTTAATGAAGAAGGAAACCAAACAGTGCCAAAAACCTAAATATCTTTTCTTTTTGTATTAAAATTAATTCTTATGGTTTTTACATTTGCCAAGAGTCCAATTAGAGCAGTGAGCAAAAAAATATACTGTTCACCAGCTTCTTATATTTGAAAAAATATGTATTTTGGCTTTAATGAATTTTTTTTATATAATTTCAAATCAACATAATTGATATACGCGTATAGCATTAAAAAATTAATTTAAGAAAAAATATTTTATACTCGTATGATTTAAAATTCTCACGCGGTTGACATCATTATTTGGTTATTTTTCATAGCAATTTTAAGTATAAAATTATAATTAAAACAAAAAATAAGACATTGTTTATTCTATTTATTAAATTAATTTATATGCACGCGTACAATTTGGTTTAAAGGAAAATATAAAACAAAAACAATGAAAAGACAAGAGAACGATTGAGTGAATTAAAAGACGCCACAGATGCCAACAAAAACAAATATAAGAAATTGTATTGAAATAAATTAAAATATTTATTTCAAATATAAACATTGACGCCTACAAAATATTTTTATTTCATTTAACAACATTATTTTAAATTAAAAATAATATTTATCTTTTTTAAATAAGTTTATTTAATTAGATGTAGAAAAAATGTTGGCTAAAATGGTGGATGGAACTAAAAGTACTAAAAATAATGAATACATAAATTAATGTTTTCAAAGCTATAAAACTATATAAATGTATGTATGTATGTACGTGTGTATGTATGTTTATAAGTAAATATTTTTTAGGTAAAAATCTTGTTCTTTTGGTTTTTGTTTTTTTAATGATGATTGAAATAAAATAAATGGTGCCAAAGCAAGTTCGTGCAGCATTTAAGAGACATTGTGAAACTGATTCATTTCAGCCCCTGACATTAAGCTTGCGGTGGAGCCACTGCACCAGCTGAACTTGCCAACGGCTTACCACCGCGCCATGTATCTTACTTGGCGATGAGTCTGCCCATATACGCCAATATTATTTCATATTATTTCACTATTTGCTGTTCAGTGCAGCTATAAGTTTTGGGGGGTCTTGAAACTACAAATAAGGATTTAATTTATAGTTCTAAAGAACTGTTTTTCAATATAATTTCATATTATTTTCAATATTTGTTTTTTAGGGCAGTTATAAGATTTGTTTAGTACATTTACCGCCTCTGTAGGTCTCGCCACCCCAAATAAGTATTTGGTTTATAGTTTTAAAGAATTTTTTAAACTCAAATTAGGCGGAATTTTAAATCTAATTCTTAAATAGGATTTACCTATTTGTGGGATTAAACAAATTTTTTTCCAACAGGTTTTTGCAACAACCATTTCGAACAAATATTTAATTTTTTTTTTTTTTTTTTTTTTGATTTATTAAGTAAAAACCTTTATTTTTATAACTTCATTAACAAACATTTAACTTGCATTATAAGAGTGACCTGAAGATTTTGAAAGACAAATAGGAGGCAACGCCAACAACCGCCACATCGCACCGAAGAGAGCGGAAAAATTAGAGCAAAATCAAATGGGAAAATTTAAAAGAAATTAAAAAATGGCGCTAATATTGAGCGTAATTAAATTTTTTTAATACCTTTTTTTAAAAAAAAAACACGTTATTAATTAATTGTAATTAAATTAAGTTCGAGATCGATTTAAAAGCGTTTTTCGCCAGTTAGAATTCTGTGAGGTTTTAAAAGAAATGAAGCTCGTTTTTAGTAAACAAAAAAAAAAAAAAAAAAAAAAGCGTTAAGGAAAAACTTAACTCTCAGAAAGTGCACACACACACCTACAAATATATGTATGTTGTACATGTAAATATATAGTCGTATAAGGAAGGTATAAATAAACCAAGCCAATAGCTGAAAGCCCAAAATGTTACACATTTTTCTTTGAATTCATTTGTTTGGTAATTATTTTCGAAAATTCCAAAAAAAAAAAAACAAATATATTCTCTCGCACATGCATCTGAATGAAATAATTTATGAAAAATATATTCGAAACAACTGTATTTGAAGTGAACAGACGGCGACAAACGTGTACACGAGGTAGAAAATATCAATAAAAGTCGACAAAAAGTGACAAAAATAAAAGCTAAAAATATCAATTTTATTACTTCGAATTAAAATACATATATTTTTGTTGTTTTGGTTGGTTTTTCATAGCACTCATACAAAAAAAAGGCGGCTAAACACTCAACGATGAGCACAATTAAAAGTGTCCCCACCACACAAACACACACACACACACATACGCGCACGCACAAACACTCATTAAAAGTTCTAATGAAGCAAAATACAAGCTCGCGGCCCTCCCAAAACTCTTAGAGTCAATGATTAAGAAAATATAATTCAATAATAAATTTGTATAAAATCTGTGACTGCGGCGCGCTATCGAGTGTGTAGAAGCGCGGCTGCTTAATTTATTGAAATACTTGATAAATATATTGTAGATTTATAAAAATAAGCAAACACTACAAAATATGTATGTGGAAAAGTTCTATGAACAACAAACGACGCCATATCATCCATATCTTTGTTTTCTTAAATTTGCTTGAAGCAAGAATCAATGTACAAAAATAAAGATGAAACAATGCAAGAACTTGCAACCGGAAAAAGTAATGACACAAAAACATGCTAATCATTAGGGGGACATTTGTCAAATGCTTTCACTCACTAACACTTTTATACGCCAGCCAGCACCCAACATACGTGGTGCCATACGGGCACTTAAAGCTCGACACCTCCCACGTATGTAAATCGGTGGATCTGCTTGTTGCTGTTGTTCGGCCGACACAGCTAAACATACAGATAGATAGAGATACAATTACATGAATGCGAACAAATAAAAAACATTACGGTGACAACGCAGTCATTCCGACAAACAGCATCGAGGTGTTGCTTTTGTGAAAAAAAAGATGGTTTCTTACAAACATATTTATGTGTTAATTTGGGTGAAATGATTTTTTTTTGGAAAGTTTTACCTTTTTTTTTATCTCTTTTAAGGGGTCTGGGGAAGGAATCAAATATTTGGCTTAAATGTTTTATAATGTCACAGAGGTGACAATTAAAGGCATCGTTTTTTTTAAACTCTTTTTCTGGAATTCGACAAAACAGTTATTCAGGAAATTGTGTTAAAATTTCTTTCAAATATTCCAATTGCAGTTGAATATTTTTCATTTCCATTCGCTCTATCCCGTTTAAAGATTGCATTTCTTATATTCATATAACACAGAACTACTGCAACACGGATTCACTCTAATAGGATTTATGATTTCCCCGGTGGTTGTACTTTTGGACTCATCCTAATGTTTTGTAGTAGTTTCTTGATTCGTACGACATTTTTCTATAGAACGGGGGTTCCCCGCATATAAAAGTAAAACAAAAAAAAAAAGCTACGATATTAGTGAACTTGGAATTTTTCAGCATTTTGAATGGAAGGGGGTTTGTTTATAAATTGCGGCCTTTACCATGTGCAACTTTCAAAATGTTAAATGACGAAGATGTGACGCATATTGAACTTTGTACTTAAAATCACTGGTTACATGGCCAAACATTTTCACAGAATATCTTTCATATTGTAAAGTTTCCTACATGATCACACTGATGCCACTGAACAGATCATTCGATTTTTCAGCCAAACTAAATTCTTTGCAACATTTGCTGAAGATTTTCTCTGATTACTGATACAAAAAACTTTTCTTTGGAGAACAGAGTTTTTGTTAAAAAAAAAACCCGTTATAAATTAGCATTACAGCGCACTGCACGATATCTGATACAGACGAGTACATTTATCACACCCTCAGAAACAACAAATTGTCAACAGAAACTCATTAACACTTTTGTGTGCAGCATTCAAGAAAATAGGAAACAAACGATCAGCCAGCAGACAGACATTAATGTCTTCCCAAAAAGATCAAGTTCCGGATCTTGACACTTTGAACAAACTTTTCTATTCACTTAATCAATCGAATGCACTGGGACAAATACACAACAACAACAAAATTTTTTTTTGTAAATTATAAATGAAAAATTTTTAAGTGGAAAATTGTGTTTGTATCGATAACAACGAAAAAAAAAAACACTAGTTTATTGAACACTATTACCAATAGCAACAACAAAACAGTAATAAGATTCACTTAAAGTGTACAATACAAATAAAGCAACGGTGTATGCATGTATGTGCGTGTGTGTGTGAGTGTATGTATGTACATAAACGCACAAAAACACACACACACACTTGTACATATGTATGTATGTATGTATGTGCAACGGCATGAATGTAAATTTATTTTGATTTCTGTTTTTAATTTTTTAACTAATAAAAACAAGTGGGTGGTGCTTACGTCCGCTCATCGAAATTAGATTGGATGTTGGAAACAACGACCACAACACCAACTACAACAGAACAATGAGAAAATTTTCATAAAATAATGTTAAATAAATATCGGTCAATTACTGTACACACGACGACGACGTACAGGCAGACAAATATTTTCCTACATACTCGTACACTGGCTTCTATATAGAGAAGGAAAATGTTTAGTTTTGGGTTTGTTTTTGAGCAAAAAAAAAAAAAAAGCAACAATTTTCAAAGAGTGCACGTTTATAAATTCATTCATTTTAATCGACTCTTTGATCGAGAGTATGTGCGTATTGCGTGAAACACGTTGCGGCCTGACAAGTATGCACGCGCGTGTGTGTGTGTGTGTGTGTGTGTGTGTATTTAGTTGTTGTTCAATGTATTGTAGTAAAGCGCGTGCTCATGCACAATCGGTCAGTGTGTAAAAGAAGGTTTTCCACTTTTTAATATCGAATGAATTGTAAAAAATAAACTTATTGGCGCTGAGGCATCAATTTCAATTTGGCATTTTTGTATGAAGAAAATAATACAATAAAAAAAAAACGTAGACAATTTCTATTTGAAGTGATGAATCATAGAAAATAATTGGCCCTGATTTTCGGCCGCACCCCTAATATTTTCATTACTGAAGATCAGTTTTTATGAGGATTTATATTTTGGCTATAGATATTAAAAAATATACCAAAATAATATATGTATATCTATAATCGTGTAAATGATTATTGCAGGTCTGTGGTTTCTGCAGTCATCCAACTGGAGGTATTACAATTACAATTAATGCGATGGGAAATTTGTAAAACTTTGTGAAATTTATATAGTAAAAAACTTATTAGGCCTATTCAAAATCAAAATCAAAATGCAACAAAGAACGTTTAAAACAGACGCAGAATTTTTTACTTTAAATTAACAATATATGTACATATACGAAACTCTCTGCGTACAATCCTTAATAGCCAACGAACAGCTGGTAGCTGGAATGACAGTGAAAGCGAACAGCTGACAGCAACCATTAAACTTAAAACTAATTTTGATTGATATGTAAAAACTGCCATAATGATCAACAACAAAAATATAATACCGCATGAGATAAAACCCGAATAGTTGAGAGATTTCGCAGGCAGGGCAAAAATATCGAGGGTGTAAAGATAAATTTTAAAAATTTTAAACCCAGACTCAAAACTGCAATATTAACATAACTCTGTTAATTAAGTAGCAGGGCTCTGTTAAGCGTAAAAAATTTTAATTTTCCACTGAAAATGCATTTAAATCTAAAAAATTAGTAAAAATTATATTAACAAATAAAATAGTATATTTTGTAAACCATATTTATTTATGTATAAATATATATTAAAAAAATATATAAATTCATTATATATTTTGTACAGACCTCGTATTACAATAGGAGGATAATACGAGGCGAGTTTGTAAATTCTATAATAACATTTGCGGTAATTTTTGAAAGCGATAATTAAGAAAAATGTTTTTTTTTTTTGGATTAAATTTTTCTTCTTGTCTATCTTTATGGCAATGAACAAGTGCTGCCAGTGTCGTCGGCCTGAGAGTTTTATATCCATAGATTGTGCGTGGTGACGCCTTTTCAAAAATTAATGATTTGCGATGAACACGACCACAGCCCAGCCTGTTATTAATCTCATCAGATGATTAATATTTTACAGTGTTTTCGATCTTTGCAATACTTTAAAATTATTATTGTCAACATTGTAATCAACTGCCTTTATATTAAAAAAATAATATACTAAAAAAAAAATAATATTGGACATTCCCAAAGTTGCTTAATTGCCTGAAATTTTGTTTCTTGGATACAAAAGAAACGATTTGGTTTTCGACTGTCATTAAGTAATGCCCACTTGTTTAGTTAAGCTCGTGTTAAAATTTTAGTTTAAAGTTTTAATTGTTTTCTGTTGTCTCTTTGGTTTTATTTGGTTTTTGGTTTTAAATAGTGTTTTTAATATAAACTGTACAACTAAGAAAATAATCACAAGTTCAACCGGTTTGAAATAACAAAAAACTAATATCTGTCTGTATAACCAAAAATATTGAAAATAACACATTAAAATACGCGTATTCATCTTAATGGAATTTTATTGCTGCCCAGCGTACACAGACACACACACACACACACACACACACACACACACACACACAAACACACATAGACGCGCTCCCGTTCGATACGCAATCAAAATAAAGTCTTTTAAATAAATTATAACATGAAATTATGAAAAAATTAAATGAGTTTTATAAATAATTGAAAAAAGAAATACATACACACAGACACACAGACAGACATGCACAGACAAGACAGCAAAACGCACCAAAAACAACGTGTACAAAATAACATTTTTATGAAATTATAACTATAATCTAAACCTGTATAAGATATTAAATAAAAATACTTATACATAAATGCACATACACACATACATACATATTTATATGTATAAATAAATTTATTTATTAAAATGGATTTTAGTAAAAAAATTTTGGTTCGAAGTTTTTTTTTTTAATCCAATTTAATTTTTATGTTTAATTTTATATCGTAAACGATACAAAAACACCACATTTAAGGACAGCAACAAATGATGATCTTACTGATGTTATTAAATTTCTTACAAATACATATTTAGAAAATGGTGTGACCATAATGATCATTAAGTCGTTTCAGACTAACATTATGACTAGGCCCGCATTTAGTAGATTGTAAATTACAATGAAATTTAGCTTCAGCTAATAAAAATGGGCTGCAATTTCCTTTCGAACTGTGTTCATCTTTTGGTCAATGGATCTGCCAGAGAATGATATTAAACAAATATTTGCTTTATTTTTTTTCCTTTTGTTTATTATTTTCTTGTTTGTAGAAAAGCAGCTTAAAGTTATTGAATTGAAAGCACAGATTTTTTTATAATAAATTAAGAAATGCAGTTGTTAGAAAACCGGCTTCGTTGAGGGTGGAACTAAAAGTGTCACATCACGGTAGCATAACTTGAGCTTATAACCCAATTGGAGCTAAAAACTGTCACGTTACATTATCGTGGCTTGAACTCATTTGTTAGAACATTATGTGATACTGTTGAGGCCGTGTTTTGGTTTAGAAAATTTAACTGTTGCTCTCCATTTAAACTATTAAGGTTGCAATTTGTACCTGAAAATTGTCCTTAATACGATATTTATAGGGGCAAAATTCGTTTACAGATAACTTCAGCGGCGGCATGCGAAGGAGTGCGACCTTAACCTTATTTTTTTATTATTGTTGACATTTCGCAATAAGTGCCTTAGAATGCACTGGCATTTGTTTCGAATCAATGGCATTCACATTAAGGATGTGATAGCCCGAGCATTTTTTCTACTTATTCGGATATTAAGACAATTTGTACAATGTTCATAATTAATTTAGCGTTTAAAACCGCTTGTGTGCTGGCGCAAACAAACAAATAGCTGTAAAACGGAAAGGCAAGATGCCGGTTTCGGGGAAATTTGATGTCGATCAGAAAGAAGTCTTGTTTTGGTACATCTAACGGACATTGAACTCGCCGTTAGGAAATAGAGGTTTACGTTAGTTCTACACGATAACATAGAAGAGCAAAAAAAAAATTGTCAGCTAATGTAGCGCTGCCCCATTTTTAGTTGCAAATACAATAGTGTAATATTTAAACCGCGCCTGGAAAAGTTGTATTTATTTGGTTAAAGTTATAAAAATCCTTTTGTTGCTTAATAAATAATATCAGACTTTGAATTCTTCTCATTGGTTATTATATTTAAACGATTTTTTTTTAATTTTTAAACAATTTTAGCTCTAATTGCTAATCGTAAAGAAGCAAATCAAAACTTTTCATGTCGAAGAAGAGTAAGATCTCTACATAAATATGTATTAGTTAAAATTAAGAATTTTAATACAAGTACTCGTATATCCAGAGCAAATGATCATCAAGCAGCGGGTCAGTCAAACACTTTTTTTGTTTTAAATTTTTCTTCATCATACTTCAAAGACTCTAAAGGCTTTTGCTGTAACCATCATCATTAGCAGGAATTATATGAGCAGGTAATACTTCATTAGCTCTTGCGTTTGGTTCGAAAATATTACAAAAAAAAAAAAAAAACAACAACAAAAACCATAAACTAATATGCAAAATGATTGATTATTAGACGCATGTTGAGGTGCAAAAACACATAAATTGTTCTGGCATTTTCAAAAATTAATTTCTCTTTTTTTGAGCTAAAAGAGAAATGAAGTACAATAATTACCACAATTATTACCAACACACAGCGTCTTATGGATCATGAACGGACTTATTTTACGGTTCTAAATGTGTATTAAAACAAAAAAGCAGTAGTGAAAGGCACACAATAACTCCAGCAGAGGTTCGCAAACTGGCCGAAATATTTTTAATGAAAAATAAAATATTACAATAATATATTACGGGGTACAATTGGGATATAATGAATAACACAGGTCTGCAAAATTATATTTTTTTTATATCTGTTTTAATTCCTTTAAAGAAATGTCTAAAAATATTTTACAAAAAGACTACTTTTTGAGATATATATTTTTTTAATCGCCAAAAAAACAATAATTATCCTAAAAAAAATTATCTAAAAACAAGAACGAAGAAAATTGTTCTGAATTTTTTGGGTGATTTTCCCTATCCAAAATATACCAAAATTTTAAGCAATTGTTTTGTTTTTCCTGATTTTAATATATAAGTGATTTTTGTCTTTTAAAATGAATTATAGCCCTAAAATAACTGAACAAAACAACGCCAGGAGAGAACAACAGATTATTTAAAAGGTGAAGTCTAAGTCCGTCATATTCGCTGTCGGCTGAGTGAAATTGGAAATCTATGGCATGTTAAAGTTTGGGTTTGCCTACGGAAAAGATATTATTGAAGCCTTTGGCAAACAGCAAAATGAAAGAAGATAAATGAAAAATATTTCCTTTAGTTTTAGGTGTTTTTTGCCAATCGAATTTTGCCGATTTAAAAATTTGAAAGCGGTTTTCCTAGAACCGTCATCAAATAGTAATTTTTGTTAAATTTACATTCACTAACTAACAAGATTTAATTTTTTTCTTAACGATTTTCTGTAATTGCGCCATTTTTATCGTCAATTTTTTTGTTTTTTTTAACAACTTGATGTTTTTTGATCAAAATCAAAAATCCAAACCACAACTTTGAGTTTTTAATTTTTTTTGCGATTTTTAATAATTAAACGATTTTTTTTAGCGACGTAATAAATTAATTTTTTTTCAATTTAAGTTCTTTAGCTCACCATAGCCGGTTCTTGTATCTAAAATCGAAAGTGAAATTTAAATCTTTTTAGCGATTTTCAACAGTTAGGCGATTTTTCTGGTTGACTATTCAATTTGTAACACGAATACAAGTTTCTGTGATACGAATTCATTTTATCTAATAACTATTTCTCGCTTTGTTTTGTTTTTATTTTCCATTAAAAACTTCATTTCCTTCTCGACTGTGTTTTCCCAAATAGTTCCAAGTCTCTATTTCTAATTTGACTGCTTCGCTTCTACCGTTTGTGAATCGCTGCCGTTGAGTTCGTTCAACTTACGGCATCTTTTTGCCAAAGTGTTAATGGTTTTGCTGACCAATTCCGTATTAATATATAATTTTTTCAATTCTTTTTTCTAAACATTCTGTTTTGCCTGCATTTCGCCAACATCAAACCACACAGGATTTTGCTACTCTGGCGAAACATGAGTGCATCGTTTCTATTCCAACATAATTAATAATACAATAATAATTACCAAAAACAACAATAACATAATTGTCATTATTTTGTTGTTGCTGTAGTTTTTTTTTAAATAAGTCATCGACAAGGTGGTCGGTTTGTAGTTTCATTTATGTCTGCATTTTGAATATTTTTGGTGTGTTTTTTAGTTTTGTTTTCAATATTATTAATTATTTTGTATGGTCTTACCCCAATAAATAATATTATGAATAATTGCTGATAAATGTGGTTGCTGTTGTTGCAGTTCTCCACGGTTTTAAATAAAATACTTGCAGTTGTCCATGGTGATCTTGTATTACATGTGTTAAAAACGCTGATGCATTAAAATTAAAATTTTGTAATTATTTATTGTGATAATTTTATTATAATTTAATTTTTTTTCTGTTTTTTTTTTGTTTTTTGGAAGTTTAGTTGCGAAATACAATTCATGATTTATGAATTAAATTTTAAATATTGCATTCGAATTCAATAGGTGTCATATTAAGTGGCACGTGACGCACAGTAATGTAAATTTAACATTACTCAATGTTGATTTAACATTTATGGTAACTAGTTTGTGGTGTTAGTAACGCTCTTCCTCTGCAATTTCTACTCTCATATAAAAACAAATCAAACATTTCAGTTTCAGTTCAATAATATTTTATTTCTATTGTAAAATATGAGCAGTAAAAATGTTAGTTAAGAAGTTCTGTATTTCAGCTGACGATATATGCTTAAGAAGACTTATTGATTGGCACTTAGAAACAAGCAGCGTCGTATAAAGTCTATAATTGATTTTAAGAGCCAAAAACAAACAAACAAACAAACAAACTTTTGAAAGTAGCAACATTTTTCTAAGTGTACCTGTAAGCAAATTATTCATGTTTTGTGAACTTCACCAACCCCCTTGAGCCAAATTTTATTAAACTTAACCCAAATTAATACTCAACCCAGAAGTATTTTCCGCATATTGGCAAATGTCAAGACAATGCATTTTATCGTTGAAATTCGTCGACTGAACACTTTTTGTTTGTCCAAGAAAAGTAAAACTTTAATTTCAAAAATACGCTCCATTCAGTACCCATCAAATCGTTGCGTTTTGCGTTCTTATAACAGAATGGATTCGTCGGCTCTTCTGATTGTGACATTGTTGTTGAGTTGTTACGGCGTATTGGCGTTTCATGTACACGATACGTTGCTGTACAAACTTTATGCCGATGCTATTGGTTCGGGTTTCCCAAATCGGAATTGTCCCAGTTACTCACCGTGCAATAACAATTGTTTGCTGGGATTTTGTGCGGATGCAGAGAAGGTGCCGAGAGGAGAGTTCATAAGCGCTGGTTATGGAAATGAAGATGCTGGCAGACCTCATTACGCAACAACTCAATATCAGTACAATTTTAATTAAGTTGTTTAGTGGCCTTAAATTGCCCATAAATAAAAAAATTTTAAATTCCAACTTCAAGACTTTTATTTTAATTCTAAAGATATACTAAAATTCAGAAGTTTTTTATATGCGTAGCATTCGTGTGGAATATATATTTTAAGAAAGAAATATAATTTTAGCAAAGAAATCAAATTTCGTCTTAGTAGTTTTTTCTCTACAACAAAATCAACAACAATTGAGTTTTATTTATTACTGTCTTTATAAAGACAGACTGATTGAAAATCTGAATATTTGTTCCTTAAAAGTGTTGAATTTTCATGACGAGTAAAGCAGCAGCTACGAAATGTCCAGAAATAGACATCTGGAGAACACACAAAACGTTATATTTTATTTCTTTAAGATTTACTCACCCGAAATGGCAGGTTTCTGCTCTGCCAGTAAAATAATTAAGAAAACTAATATTTTTACCCCAAAAGGAGATCAAACGCCCTCTTTTGCCAGTTCTGACCGCTCATTATCATTAGGAATTTTTCTGCAAAAGAAACAAATCATTAAATGGGCGCTACCATGCCCACTTGAGCTTATAAAAATAAATTGTTTTCCAGCCGTGGAGTAAAAAATTTTTTAAATTTCAAAATGGTTAAAATAATCTGGTGTATATAAAGATTATGTCTGTGGCCTGCAACCAGAACATCTTAAATCCAGATGAGATAAACAAATTTTAAACAAAATCTTAGCGTATAACAAGCAAATCCTTGTAAAACTTCAGCAAAAATTCTGTATTACAAAAAAAATTAATATTATGGCAAATTAACATATAAGTTTTATTCAATTAGCAAAGTTTTTAAATGTGTAAATTACGGCACCAAAAATATATGAAGAGTAATTTTTTTAACTTGTAAAAGCGTGCAAATAAAAATAATCAGAATGAAGAGAAAGAAAACTTTAAAGTTTAGGTAACATAAACGGTTAAGCCCAACTAACCCCTTTCACAGTGTCCTTGTGTATGCACTGCTTGTTTCTTTTGCTTTCAACAAAAACAACGATACAAGTCAAATAAGAGCACAGAAAAGCAATAATATAATATATGTAGTTATGAGATTTGATGCTCTAATATGTCTTCGTGTCTGTCACACATGTTGTCGTCTTAAAACTTAATTTCAAAATTATATATATTTTTAATAATCGTTTATAAAAGATTGTAAAAATTCTAAAAAGCCCAAAAGAATGAACTCAAAATTTGTGCAGTTTGTGAGAAAAGCAAAAGCAAATACTCCATCCATTAACACTTTGTACAGTGTCACAAAAGATAAGACATTAAACACTATCGAAAAGTTATAATCTCGCCATTGTTACGTTAATGCTCGTTCGTAATCGCAGGCACTGGAAAGGAAAGGAAGAGCTTTTGACTACGGACTGCTGGCAAAAACAACAACAACAACAACAACAACAAACGATCTTAAACAAAAGAATTCATAGAACCTTTCTACTAAATCATTTAAGGCAATAAAAATAGTGCAGAATCACACACACACACACACACACACACACACACACACAAACTCTTGGAAAAATGTATGCAAATACCGCAGGGTATCGACATTTGAAACACTTTCTAACAAAAGAATTTCTATTTTGACAAATTTTTAGCTGCAAACTGCTAATTTCAGTTGCTTACAAATTTTTTATTATCTCTTATTGCTGTAGTTGTTGTTTGTGCTGTAAGTTGTTCAACATGATGATGTTGAATAGATATTTTGTTGGAGAGACAATTTTTAATGCGGTTGTTAAAAGACAAAAGCCACAAATCTGCATTAAAAAATAAAAATGCGACAAATTGGGTATTGAGAACAGAAGCCAGCAGCTGGCAGAGACCGACCGCCAGCCCCACAATTATGAAGAAAATTTATGCTAAAAGAAAAAGCCGAAATAGTTGATTAGCGATTTGCGATTTGCGGCGATGAAGTCAATTGCAAACAACGAACACTAAAACGACTGAGCACAAAATTGATGATTCCGCAGAAGATTACAAACACTTAATGATACATGCACTTAAAAAAAAATTGTTTAAAAGTAACTGGAACACTATAATTTCCAAAAACCTTAATGTAATGAGGTCAGAGGTTGAATTAAAATAAAGTATGACCTGTATGAGGTATTAAAACTTTTGCTTTATCACAGTCTAAAGAAGTGTTTTTTTCATTAAACTTTTCCAAGATATTCCCTGGCCATGGAATCCAGCAGTTCAATTTGCTGTTGAGACTGCTGCCCAAGTCCGTCTGAATTTGAGCAATGGCCTCTGTTAGGTTGGCTCTGAGGGCAGCAATTGTTTGCTGAATTTAGAAAAACCCTTCAACAAAAAATCTAGTGGAATCAAATCGCACGATCTTGGCAGCCGCAAAAGATAACCTTAATCTCGATAAGTTCGTGCAGAATGTGCATCGGGAGTTGCTCGGGAAATGCTTGCGGTTTACATCTATATCATACAATTTGAGCCAAAAGATCTTGGTCATCATCATGCTGCAGGGCTGGCCTTCATCCAAAAATGCGGCAATTGGCTGTGGCATCAGTAACTGATTAATAAACAGTAGATGAGACAGATGCCACCAAAAGAAAAGGGCGGTCACAGACCTCCAATTGTAAAGAGTTTTACATAAGTAAATTTGAAAAGTTATTTCGCTGACTGTATGGGGCTCATTCAAACTGTCGTTGTTTGCAGGCAAATAAAACAAACGTAAAAAACAAAAAAAAAAAAAAAAAATATTGTTTATTATAACAATTAAATGTGCTACAGAGAATTTTGTTAAGTCAACACTTTTACCACAGCGTTGCCGCAATACAAAATATTTTGTGTAATTACAGCACCACAATTTCTGCTTAAGTCAACATATTTTCTTTGCTATAAAATCGCTGTATATTGCGAACAACATTTTTCAGTTTAGTAACAACACTGCAGCCTTAGCAACGATATCAAATATGAAGTGCTGTGCAACGATGTTTTTGCTGTTCTGGAGCTGGGCAGCTGTTTTTGTGTGTTCGGCTGAGCCAAAAGTTGGATTTGGTTACCGCAGATGTGCTTCTTCGGGTCCATCGTATGCTGGTAGTCCTGGAGGCGGCAGTTTTGGCGGTGTTGTTTCAATACCTGCTCCTTCCTATCCCCAACACTATTTGTTTAGCTGCCAGCCAACTGTTCTGCCAGTACCCAGTCCGTTTTATGCTGCCGGTGGATTTGGTGGCGCTGGTGCTGGCGCCGACGCCCATTCGGGAAACTATGCAACACCCGCTCTACAAGTTCCCCAGTATGTTCACAGTTCCCAGAGCTGTAAATCCTAATTAATATATAATATTATGGTTAAGGATCGAAAAGGACTGAAAAAGAAACTACAAGAATAAAAATTTATTTAAAAGAAAAAAACTAAATTACCGAAAAAAGTTATTTAATTTATTTATATTTTGTGTTACAAAATGTTAAAATGTTTAAAAGGTCTTTAACAGTTTTAAATGAATTAAAACGTTTGAGTGAAAAATTTAGGGAAATTATTATTAAACACCAAATTGAAACTGGCATTTTCGAAGTGCCGCTTTCGAAACTCTTTATTGTTAGAAAAACAATCGGGGAAGAAAAACTACTGCTTCCAAAATATACTGAAAGAAAAAAGCGCTCATATTTTGTTGCGCAAAAAATACCTTTGGGAGCTAAAAGGACAAAATTTGCAATAAGTTTTAATTCAAAACATCCTTACAGAGTCTTATTGAAGTTCCTTTCAAACATATTCTGTTTTCTTTTTTGGAATATGTCTCAGTGTATTTTCAAAATTATAAGCAAGTGCCATATTTTGGGCTACTCTATCAGTAACTTTTGAAAATGCTACTTTCGTCGAAGATAACTTGATTTTTGTCCCTGCGTAAGAAAACACCGCTTAAAAAAAAGCTGCCTTTTAGAAAGTATCTTTTTAGAAAAACATACCTTTTTAGGTAAAAGTAGGTTTTCCGAAAAAAGTAGCTTTCCCTTTTTATAACAAACTCTTTTTAGGAAAAAATTCCTTTTTAGGCAAAAATTTCTTTTGAGAAAAATGTACTCGCTTAGAAAAAAACATGTTGCAGAAAAAGGTAAACTTTTAGAAAGAAGTAGATCTTAACAAAAAATTACAGTTGTTGAAAAATGTTCACTTTTAGAAAAAAGTAGAGAATTAAAAAATATATGTTTTTAGAAAAAAGTTACTTAAAAAAATATAAATTTTTAGACAAAATTTATTGTTATAGGAAAAAATCTTAGAAGAAAATTAAGTGAAAAGTATGTTTTTAGGAAGAAGTGAGTTAAAAATTAATACTTTTATTAAAAAAAGTTTTTTTTTGAAAAAACACCTTTCCCACAAAAAAATGTTGCCAAACAAATTTTTAAAAAATTTCACTTTAAAAAAGGTACCTTATCAAAAAAAATTCTATTTCTGGAAGAGCAGTACATTTTTGAATTATGGCCAAGAAAAAACTTATCTGTTTCCAGAAGATGTGATTGCCAGAAAAAAGTACCATCTAAGGAAAAGGTATTCGTAACATATAAAAAAGAAGTTTTTTAAAATAAAGTGTCTGTAGAAAAAGCATCTTATTTTTAGAAAAAAGGTACCCTTTTGGGAAAAAAGTTCTGTTCTGCAGTTTTCGCAAAAAATAATCTTTTAGCAAAACATTATTTTTTCGGAGTATGTCACGTTTTTAGGAAAAGCTCCTTTTTAGAAACAAAAAAAAAAAATATTTTCTAAGACAAGCAAAATATGATATTTTGTTTTACAGTGACTTCTCGCTTGACCCACTCACGTACTGCGAACTAAATAAATATTGACTTGAAAATAAGATGTTACAAAAATATGACCTGTAAACCCATTTCGTACTTTTAAACCGAAACGCTGAACTCAACGCAATATAAATGAAAAACAACTCCAATAAAAATGTCTGCAAAACGAAATGCCAGCAAAAAAAAAAAAAAAAAACTGGACTCAGTGTTTGTGTGTGTGTCAGAGTCTGGTGATGTTGTGATTTCACAAAATGTAGAAAAAAGTGAAAAGTAGCAAAAGAAAAGAAGCAGAACTGAAGTATGAAAACAAAAATGCGCAAAGACTTTGACACAATTTGCAAAAAACTTTATTGCAAAAGTAGACGTTAAAAACACACAGAAAAAAATTAATAAAGTAGTGATTTTAAATTTGGCTAAAAGCGAATTTTTTGGGGAACGAACGACTCAAGGGAATTTTAAAGCTTAAAAAAGAAAACCTAAATCTAAATCTCTCAGCAGCCAACAGTGAAGTGAGTTAAAGTTGTGTGGACCAGCGTCTAAGCTTGACCGTCAGTCATCCAGTCACTAGTCCGAGCATTTTTGTTTTTATGCCGTTAAGCCTGTCACAGAAAAACAAATTGTTTTCCTGCTCTTCTATTCTGATCAATGACGTGCAATGGGTTCGTGTTTGAGTTTTTCTTTCCTTTTTTGCTTCAAAAAAGTTTACATAAACCACGTAGATGCTCGTACATACATATTTACTTGAGTACTCGCTGCTGTTGGCAAGTACTTTCATTGTTACGGAGGCAGACAGTGGAAGTGCTTAAACAACTTCTTAGAAATTTTTTGAATGAAACATTTTTAAATATATCAATTTATGAGATTCGAAGGCATTCCGAAAAAGCTTCTTGCAATGTGGATTTCGGTGTGGCAGTATCTTCGGTCCATATGTGTTTCTTAAAGCGCGGGCAAACGATTCCAGCACGTTTAAATTCAGCCTAATTCAGCCACCAGAATCGTTAAAAATTACAAGTTTTAAACAAAGTTCAGGCGATATTTCCAGGGCAGATGTTCCTAAACGATATCTTAGATAAACTACTTTTTTCTACTACAGGCGACAAAGCGCCGCTTTTCTAATCAAAGACTTGCAGATTTGATGGGTGGAATGAGTGAAATATTAAAGTATTATGTACTCGTTGGTGTGTGGAAACCTTCGGTTTTTCAAATTCAAAATCGAGCCTTAAACGATAATTAACTTTTCCAACTCATCCTAAATCTGAGGCACTTTCGGTTGGGCCTTCGTTAAATAAATGAAACGGGATGCACCAGCAAGACCGTTTAGCCACAAACATGTATTAAACATTTTCTCTTTAAATACATGTAAGCACGTTTTCCATTCCATTCACAGCACTTTCTTTCCCTTATGGTTTTTGGTATTCAAATGCACACACACACACACACACACACACACACACACACACACACACACACACACACACGCTTGCAATAATGTTTGTGTGTTTGAGTTCATTCTCTCGCTGTCCTGTACGCATCAAGTAACGTTTAGTGCTAAAACAGAAATCACTCTTTAACACTCGCACACCTCCATCTGCTGCTCACACTCGTCCTTTTCGTTTCCTTTGTTTTGCTTTTTTCCAAGCCAGAGTTATTAAATGCAAGCGACTGAATCAACCACTTACTCATACACTCTCCCCAACTTGACGACGTCAACATGCCGCTTTTCCATATAAGTTTTACAGTTTCCTTTTTCTTGGCTTTAATGTGTGTGTGTGTGTGTGTGTGTGTGTGTGTGTGTGTCTTCTGGGAGGACTTCAGCTGTTCGTGGGGTGGGTTATGGTTGTTAATGTTGGCGTTCGTGAGCGCAGAATCACCTCAAGTTTTGGAAATTTCAGTTCTATTGAAACTAACTGCAGTAGAGAGAGCTTTTCCACTGTTATTGAGGCAGGTCGTTGCGTTAAAGCTATAAAAAAGAAGGCTGCAGCCCAACGTCAAAGGAAAAGCTTTAAGGTAAAGCACAGCGCTTTGGGGTTTCTTTACAAAAGTTTGCAATTGATTTACATTTGATTAAAACATGTTTCGCCAGCACTTAACGAAATGGGAGTTCATTACTAATTTTGTTGGAATAGCTACACTGAAAAAAAAACCGAGAGATAATTGTAGAAAAAGTTAGTAACAAATAGTCGTTTGGCTTTCTTTTTCAGAATAAAAACAATTGTGAGTTATAAGAACTGGACCTATAAATGAGCCACCTAAACCCCAACCTCTTCAGTGTTGAGTGTAAGATACTGGAGCAACTAGAGGTTTGATTCCAATTCTAAGAAATTAATGGCATCCTTTGGAGGAATCGAAGCAGCCATGTCTTTTTACTTATTTATATATGAGTACGATTGCGCCACAACTATTTATTTTCTGAAGTTTGAGTGATCAAACATCCGGTTCAATTAATAGATATATTGGAAATGAAATGATCTCTAGTCTTATGATTGAATTTTTGGGTTGCACGGCACGAGTCTCAGTGAAAGGTTCCGCCATATAATAATTCCTAAATTAAATATTACTTTAGAAAAGCACACTATACGCCTGTTCCACAAAATCGAACGTAAATGTGCGTCCGTGTGCTTTGAAGGACCAACAAATCTATTTTCGTATATAATATTGGAAATTACCCGTCACATTATAAAATGAGGACATTTTGCGACGAAGTCAAAAGATTTGTTTCTCAGCAGTTTTCTGATATTTAAAATGTTGGCGTTCCACTGCAAACATTCACTAGATCTAGAGAAGAGCGATATTGTTGTTTTTGTTTTTTACATTTTTGTGCCACTTTCATTCGCCAGATTCGTATTCCATCCTTAAACTATTTCAGTTTGTTTAATCACACCGGAATTCACTACTGGCCAATTCGATTACTTGGCTGATGATGCCAAATTCAGTGGAAGTGCTTTTATTTACTGGGTGAATTCGATTGGGAATCGTGCGTTTTTAAGCTCATACTAATCAAGCGAGTGTTTAAGATCAATTGTTATCCGAAAAACTGCCAGTTTTCAATAAAAGTTTTCCAAATTATTGTTTGTTGTAGAAAACAGCGAATTCCAAAAAAAAAAAATTGTTTCTCTTTTAAAGTGAAAGTTAAAAAAAAAAAAATCAGCTGGGCTGACCATAATATGAGTATTTTGACATAAAGGGAAAGGTTGTAGTCCTGGCTAGAGGGGGCTGCTTTGAAGCTAAAATTTGCAGCGAAAGCTTTAAAGCTTCACTGAAAGCCATGAGGTGAATTTCAGCCACAGCTCTGCAGCTGGATGCAATACTTCTGAAGCAATACTATTGGAACTGACGGGCCACATATGGCACTCGGGTGGCCCTCCCCCTTTGTATGATTTTTTCTCTTGATTTGCTTTGTGCTTGATTATGTTTGGCGAAAAGCAAAGAAACAAAAAAGGAAACGCCAAAAGGCAAAGCAGAGAAAGTAAAACCTCAACCAGAAAAGACAATGACGAGTACAAAACTCATAAGTCAGTTGTTAGTTTAACGCGTCTACAAACGCAGCACGGAAGAAAACAAATACGAAAAAAGCAGAAAATCGTTTAACGGTGGTATTTTTTTTTTCAGTGATTGAAAGTAAAAAAAAAAAAAGAAAATAAAGCAAAATTAGGAATTAGATAAAAAGGAATATTAAGTAAAAGTGTCGCTGTTGTTGTTAAACATACAAATTGGCAGGCCAACAAATGCGTTTGAAGGCTGGGCAATTAAATAAAGAAGTGTAAGTTTTTCAGTTGCAGCGAAGGGAACAGGGAACAGGGAAAGAGAAACAAGTTATACAAGTGTTCTGAATATAAAATGGTGAAATGTTTCGACAATAGCAAAGCAACTGTGTCTCGCTAAGGACTTTTTCTTTTTCTGCTGCAAATGCAGCAATAGCTGGACGAGCACAAACAGCATAGAATTTCTGTTAGAAGCAAAAAGGGTTTGTAGAAAGAAAAACACACGCACACACACACACACACACACAGAGCAACCTGCAGCAGGAAGTGCCTAAAAGCGAAAGTGTGTGTGTTGTTTTTCTTACGGCTTTGTGTCACTGTATATGTGTGTGCGCTTGTCCGTTCGTATAAATTTATGAGTGTGTGAAATAAAATTCGAATTCAGCTGCTGTTATTTATGGGCAGAAATGCTGAAAAATGCACATAAAATATTCATAAAATAAAATTTTAGAAAAGCATTTTCCAAAGGACTGGATACAAAAAAAAAAAAAAAAGAAACGAGTCGAAAACAAAAAGAAAAACTACAACAGCTTTAAGCAAATTGTGGGCAAAAGAAATTGTTATTAACCTGGTTAAATCGTGTCGTTTCCGTTATAGTATATTTAAGAAAATTGTTGTTGTTGTATTGTGTTGTGTATACATGTATGTGTACCCGTATGTATATAAATAGTAGTTTGAAGTGAAACTCGATTTGCACGAGCTGAAGTCCAAGAGAGCAAAAGAGCATAAAAAGACAATAAGAAAGGCAGCAAAATAAAGAAATTACCCACTAAAACAACAACAACAACAACAACAATAAACATTACAAAAGTGTAAATGTAAGTAAATTTCTTATGTACGAGTAGAATATATAAAAATAAAATTTATGTATTTAATTAAAAGATTGAGCAAAACAAATATGACGGAAAAAAAAAGAAAACTGAAAACTGAAAACAGCAAATCGAAAGGAAACTGATGTTGTTCAGCATAAATAGCATTTTGAAAGCAAATCCTGGCTAAATCATTTCCACATGAATATGTTTGCACAATTTTTTTGCAGTTCTGATCAATGGATTAGTAAATCATGGCGATATAATTTAGAAATCTTGGTGAAATCATGACACAAATCTTGGCCAGACTGACTGGGGCATTTATCACTTATTCAAACCTTTTTAAATACTGGTTTTGAAATACATATATATAGATTTTTGGAAGAGCTGCTGCACTGTTTTCAAAAAGCAGCTGGATTGACGAGGGGCTGGCTACGAACTATGGTCCTCTAATCTGGCTTTAGGACATCTGGAGAGTTATTGTCGTGAGAAGAAATAGATTCAGACTCAGGTTCACATTAAGGGATTTGTTATATGATACAAAGCTGGTGATGAGCCGCTAATTACTGCCACCAGGACTTTGGCCGCCATCAAATAAAGCCCCAAAACTGGTACTAATGTCCACTTAAAGCGTGGCAATTAACGCCACGATTCAGGCATAAACCCAGCCATATGTGTTTGGCGATGTGTGACGATATTCCAGCAAAATTCAAACGAGAACTAACGAAACATTGAACCATCGAAATACAACAGAGTTTCCTACTTAATGGAACCCCTGACTGAGAGGCAGTAATTTGGGCTGAAACCGGTCTGCTTGATGGCCCAGCTTTGACCTCAGCTAATTATCATTTATGTCCGTAACCTTGAAAAGGGCAAACACTAGGAACGCATAGTTTGTAGGATTCTCCTTCGATTGACTTTGAATTTGTTTCATATTCCAGTTTGCCTTGAACACTCAAACCTTTTGGATGATTTCTTCTTTGCAAAATATATAGATGTGTACATGTGTCCCAAGCGATAACAGCCTAAAATGTTCACTAAAATATACGGCGAAAGCTGTTAGTCTCCAAACACGAAAGATAATGATTGTTAATGAAAATCAACTAAATTTTTTCCATTTCTTAAAAACTATAATTTTGTTTTCTTCTTATTCCACTGTAATTTTCTCCTCCGACTTGGTACAGTTGCCCCACCAAGTGTTTAATAGTACAATAAATTCTCCGCATTTGTTCCATAACTGTCACGAATGGCGTCTGCTTTCTGAAGGCAAATAAATTTAAGGCATATTTATTTCTGCCAACTTTTTTTTTTTTTTTTTTTTTATTAATAAGCAAAATTTCTCAAAAGAAAACACTTGAAATTCGAAATAATCTATTAAAATTTTGCAGCGCAAATATTTCGCACAAAATCCCACTTAAGTTTCTTTAAAACCACTTTTAATTGGGCTTAAATATTGTCTCAATTTCAATTTAATTTTGTTTTTGTTATTTTTCTTCTTCTTGCTTTTCTTGCTGTCGAGCAAATTAGTTGTTAATTTAATTACAAATATATATAGTTTTTTTGTTTCTGGCAATTTGCGGGGGATTTTCCTTTAAAGCCATCAAAGTCAGACGGAATACAAAACACACACACACACACGCACACACACATGAAGGTAATAACTTGCAGATCAAGATGAGTCTTGATTCTTAGATTATTTTAATTTTGCAGGCCCAAATAATCCGACGTTTAAGATTTTTTCTGATTATTTTTTTAAGTTGTGTAAATAATGGTTGGCTTTTGTACAGTGTGTTCGTTTTCTGTCCCAGCGATAGCTTGAAGGCTTTCAGATTTAATCATGATTAGTTCTGCACACTTTCATTTTCTTTGGTATGACTTGAATGCGAAATGTTCACAGTAACTGCGCAAAAGAGTCGTATCGCAGACATTAACAGGAAAATAATGAAAGTGACGATTGAAACATTATTTCAAGCCATAACTTAAGATTTAACATCTTTAACAATCCTGATGTGAAACAAATAATTTGTCTAACTCTTGCATCACGCCCAGTTCATGGTGTTCATTATCTGTTAACTGTGGACAGGCACCAAACAGGAGTCAGCGAACAGCCTGTAATTGCTGTATGGCAAAAGGGCTGAAGAAGAAGTTTGCGATCGTCTACCCTACAGTAGATTTTACAAAATGATTTTGGTTTTAAGGGTTCTTAAGACTAAATTTGTGCCAGAATTATAGCTAAACGAGTATCGCCAATTTGGCCAAAGCACAAATTAATATTGATTTTGCAGAATTTTTTTTTTTTTTTTTAACTTTTGGTTAAAGGAATTCAAAAACAAATGGACTTCTGCATTAGAAGTGCACATAATATGCAAATTAATGGTTAGATTGCATTTAGCCACTCACGCCGTCAACGAACTGGTGCTGATGTTTAGCGGAGTGATTGATGGCAAACCTCCGAAAATGCTGATAAGCCAATTGGGATGCCAGATGGAGTCATATGCACGTTTCAGTGGTGCTCCATTTCTTGAGTCAACAATTTTTGCCATTCAATTATCTCTGCTCGTTCAATTGATATTAAACATATTTTTGTTTGCTTTCTTTTGATAAAAGTCTCTAAGAAAACAAACAAACAAACAAAAACAAACGATTTGTCAATAAAATTTCTATGAAAAGCCCTTAATGCTTTTTGGGTGATTTTTAAACAAACTTAGGGGCCAGTTTGCTGGCTTGTGTTGCGGCAGCTTCACACGATTTGGCTCCACAGCGCCTGAATTCAAGTCGTATAATTGTCCAAATACTCGTATTATATTTATAGCTCATACGCCCCGTGTTAATTGTTTTTTTCTTCTTAAAAATTATTAAGTGGTAGAACATAGCGTCAGCTTAAATACAAAAAGCGTTAAGTAATGCAACATGAAAATGACGCCTCAAAAAACATCATTTTGGTTACAATGAAAACAGTTTGGCATTTCATGCAACCATGTTTTGGCCATTCAAATATGGCGAACAGTTAATAAACTTATAAAATGTTTTAGCAAATTGTTGCAGCCACATCCATAAATATTTTACGACCATGTATTTTAATCTTATGTTTGTGTTTATTTAACTGGAGTTATTAAGGCTTTTATTAGTTTCACATAATGACCTAGAAATTTACTGAGCGAAATAAATCATTTATTTATTGATGGTTCTCCTGTTAATATCGATTATGGCCACAACTCTCTTCACAGGCTGTTGAAAACTTGCACTGTTCTCTTGTGTTCTTCGCACACACACATCCCCTATTAATTTCATGTTGTGCTTTAACGCTTTAATACTCATTAGTTTCAGCTGCTGACTCTGTTCAATTGCAAATACTGAACTTGTTTGAATGCTTAATTTAAATAAATTGTATTGTAAGTTGTACAATTGTGCAAGTTGAAAAGTTTTATAAGTTATTGGTATGTGTGTGTGTGTGCAAAAATTTCTATAAAAACGATTCTTATTTATGGAGAGCAGCTCAGTTTTAAAAAATGTTTTTAATTGTTTTAAATATATGAACAGTCGCTTGTGAAAGTATTTATTGGCAAATGAAAAGTGTGATTTTGGCAATCATTTACCAACAACTTTTTGTGTTCTTTAATCTATTACAAAATAGGCAACAGTGTGCCCCATGCAAAACATTTAATAGCCTAAATTCGTCTTGAAAACTGTTAAATTTATAGGAAAATGTAAAGTGTGATTTTGGCAATCATTTACCAACAACTTTTTGTGTTCTTTAATCTATTACAAAATAGGCAATGTCGTGTCTATTGCAAAACATTTAATAGCCTAAATTCGTCTTGAAAACTGTTAAATTTATAGGAAAATGTAAAGTGTGATTTTGGCAATCATTTACCAACAACGTTTTGTGTTCTTTAATCTATTACAAAATAGGCAACAGTGTGTCTACTATTACAACAGAGTTAATAGCGTAAATTCGCGTTGAAAATTTATATATTTGTGTGAACTAAAAATGTTCACAGGAGTTCTTTGTTTTTTTTTTTTTTTTTTGAAGTTGAGACGTTTCTTTTAAGCAGGAGGATAATCATATTCAGTGAAATTTTTGTGGCCCAAGTACTTTTAGATTTTAAGACTCAGGACACTATTGCTTTTATAGCCACAAAACTATTGGAATATCATGAAAAAAACCAATAGCTGCTCTAAAAACTGTGCTGAAACCAAACAACAACAATTAAATTGATTGATTTTAAAGAACTTGTTCGGTGATTTCCATGAACTTGTTCAGTGTGATTTAGCTCACAATTAAATTGATTGATTTTAAAGAACTTGTTCGCTGATTTCCATGAACTTGTTCAGTGTGATTTAGCACACAATTAAATTGACTGATTTTAAAGAACTTGTTCGCTGATTTCCACGAACAAAGTTTCCAGTGCCCGTCTTTTTTCGTTGTTGGTTATTCCCGCGAACTGTTATATTATTGTAAAAGCGATTAATTGGCTTAGTAAATAGAATCATTGGGTCCCCAAGTTTTGGCCCGCACTGTGTACATTCTGTTCTCTGGCAGCCGTGCACTAACAATCTTAAAAAAAAAAAAAACAAAAATGTTCATGATTTGTTTGTGGATGAAATAGGAACACACGTGTGTATGGTTTTGGCGTCGTAACTATTGTATCATATTACAGAACTCACCAACTATTCTGCCTGTCAGCCAGCCAACCAAACATGCGACCAACAATTCCAACCAAACGAATGTGTGTTTGCGACGCAGCCACATTGTCAGTGGGCCAATATTTTATAGGAGTAAAAAACAATCAATAAATATTGTAAAACAGAAAAACACCGCACACACATCTGAACATGTTACGAAGAACAAAAAAAAAAAAAAAAAACCGAAAACCAAAAGGAAAAGAAAAAGAAAATCTATAAGTATTTAGTTGGGAATGGCTGTTTTTTTAAGTATCGATAAACGTACAATGTCGACTGCAGTCGTGTGTCTGTGAATTTGTGTTAAACAAATAAAATAAGCTGTTATTAAGTTACGAATAGAAACAATTAGAGAAACACACAAGTACACACCCGTTCACTCACTCACTCACTCACTCATGACTACCAGATAATTCAATGTTGTCGTTTGAAATATTCGTGGTCAATTTAAATTTCGATTTTCACAAATAAATTGATTTTTGCCTTTTCCTTGTTGTTTGTCTCTGTTGTGTCTCTATTTTCAATTTCCTTTTGTTAGCGAAAAGCAAAAACCACAAATGAAAAAATAACAAACCAAAGCTATTTGTTGTTGTTTTCTTTTCATGATTATTTTTCTGAATGATTTTCTTTTTTTTTTTAATTTCATTTGTTCTTGAATTGGGTTTCTTGTTTTGTAGTGGTTGAACGTCATCGATTGACCTTTTGGCTGTTGTTGTTGTCGTTGTCGTTGTCAAGACAAGCGGGTTACGAGTTTTTGCTTTTGTTTATTTTCGCGTTTCGTTGTTGTTTTCTCTCGCCTCGACTTGAGTTACAAGCACTGGCAGACGTATGAGTAATATTTAATTTGCATAAAAATTATCAAGTCAAAAATGCTGAACATTTTTCCAAAATTAACTGAAAACTGCAGCTCTTTTTGGCTTTAATAACAACAAGTCTACAAATAAATTTACGATTTTGTTCAGGCTGGAGGTCTGTTGGATTTTTTACAATATATATAAAAAAAAGAATCCGGCGATTTCTAGCGAATATTTCACTTTTAATTTGCCATCAGAAAATTTTGCTAATATTTTGCCTAAAGGAGTTTACCAAAGGAAAATCAGGTATTGAAGACAAATCACTTAAATTAAAGACATCTCAAGCTCGAAGGCGTGACAAAAAAAATTAAGAAACTTAAAAACATATAAATTTTTGTTGAAAATCTTGTCAGGAACAGCTCACAGCAAAGCAAGTCAAATTGGCAACTTTAATAAAACGTAAAGAAGTTTTACAAAGAAAAAGCTGGTAGCAAATAAATTTTGTAAGTTTCTTATAAAAAATCTTGGGCATATTTATAAATATGGATGAATGTTTGAGTGTTTGTGTGTTTATATCTGACTAATGGCGGGACGCATTTTACTGAAGTTGTTTCTTGGCATATCTTCCTCGGGCAGAAACTTTATGCTAATCTAAAGTTTTAGGTTTAGAGCGTCCAAGGATGCAAATAGGGAGAAGAACTGTTAAAACAAATATACATTTTTTCTTTAAACTGTATTTATTATTTGTATTAATGCCGTCAAAGCTTCCCTCCTTGATCCTGATCGCAATTTAGTCGTATTTTTGTACAATTAATGTTTACACTTTCTAAAGCTGAAACTTTACAAACAGCGACACATCTTTTGGCCCATCTACAGTATTTATTCAGCTTCCTGAAAAATTGCCCTCAACCATAAACGACACTTGGAAAGGCTTTCGCTGAATTTTCATATCTTATTAAAAGTCACATTAAATTTACATTTTTTTGTTTCGAGAAAAAAAAAATGGAAAAGCCTTGAGCACCCCAAGTTTGATGTTGTTTTTTTTATATGAATAATTTTACGCTCCTTTATCATTTTCGAGTCACTTTACTTTTGAAAAAAATATGTTCTAATGTTTTGAAAAATAAAGTTTAAGCAAATATATATATATATAATATATAGATACATAATGATGTAATTTTTCATGACAACTAATACACCCACACAGAGACACACACACACACAGAGCGACACACACACACAGACACACGTTATCTGCACCTTCTCATTCCAAAGTGTCGTAGTATTTTATTTAGCGTTATAAAATATATACAAATTAATTAGACAATATGAACAAATGAAAAGAGAAAAATAAATATTATTGCATTGCAAATTGTAGGGCTTCTCTTGTGGGCGTCTAAACAAGAATTAAAAAACACACACACACACACACATGTAGCAATTTCAGTATCCAGAGCCCCTGTTCTGTAAATAGAGTTTTCTTAACGGAAAGTAATGAAGGCAATAGTTCTACTTACATCTGCATAGTGGTGGCATAATAACGCCCTTAGTTTCAAGAAATTAGAAAAATATGTCACATGAAAATGTATCTTTTGCAGCCCAAACATGGACCATTTCAAAAAATGTTGATTTGTTTCTAGGGTTTGAAATAATTTTTAAATTGTTCTAAATGAAAAGTGTTTCATCGCCAGCATAAGGCAAAATATTAAGTCTTTATAAATTAAAGTATTTATGCAGAAATTAAATAGGTTTTTGATGCACAGAAACTTTTCGATTTAAAGAATTTTATTTTACTTATTATTAATTCACTACATAATAATTTAAATAAAGCCAAAAGCCTCAATAGCTGCTCATACTATTAGAGTATAATAAATAAAAAATTGTTATAATAACACTCCAGCCTTAAGTTTAAATAAAACATTAATTTGTTTTATAATCTCTCTCTTTAATTTCCTTAATTCTATGAAATATGTTACATTAGCGGTGTTCATGCGTGGCAATAAGTAAATGTGGGGGTAAATGAAAAAGTAAGTTTTGTGGCAAGCTGAATAGGCTGCTCTCCCACAGACCCATCCATCTCCGTCCAGTTCAATTGTCGTCACATACCAGCAGCAATATCTGCTGAACTTTTTATTTACCACATTGTGTATGAAAAGCTGTGGTAAAAACTTGTATTATCTGTATAAACAGCTTCAACGCAAAGAAGTATTTTCCAAAGGAAAAGTTTTGCCACAAAAATTGTAGCAAGAGAAGAAAATGCAAACTGCAATAAAACAAACAAACACCAACTCCACCAAATTAATAATTTCCAATACATGAAAATGCCTTGTATTTTGTGGCCGAAAATCCTAGTTAATATACCAGAGTTGTAAATACAACATACAGAGTGAAACCCCATAATATTTTGATAATGTGGTGTTCTAAAAGCGAAAGGCGTTTTATAGTTTAAACTTTTGCTGGAAATTAAATTTTAGCTGATTTTATTTGCTAAAACAATTAAACAAAAGTATTTATTAAAACTAAATTTTGTTTATTAATTCTGCAAAAGCATAATTTGTGCCTGTTACTCCTATTAATTTAATTTTCCCTCTGGTGGTTTTAATCGTTCTTATCAGGGATCTTTATTGAAGTGAAATGAAATGTTTTTGTTAAGAAACGTTAATTTTTGTATCTTATTTTGCATTTTTTTTTTCCAAATCATTAAAAGAGACCTCTTTTGGATAAGAAATTTTCTTTCAAAACAAATTTTTTCAGCCTTTTATGCAAAATGTTTCAAAAAGTTTTGTTCCGCCGACCTAATCGCTTAGTTGTTATATATTAATTTAAGTTATACGGGCTAATTGTACTATATAAATGAAATAAATCATGTTTCCATCTTTTTCTAAGCTTTTGCGTTGTGAAAGAGATTTGCTTTGGCAGCCAATTAAATGTTCAGCTCTTGTAGTCACAAATTAGAGAAAAATATTATATGCAACAAGCAAAGAATCGGTGACGGATTTCAAGGCACAAAATTGCGATGTTGTAGGTCAAGTAGGGGTTGAAGTACCCGCATATTGACACTGTAAATCAATTGTTTACATGGATCAGCGATTAAATGCCATCATTGTCGTAAACATCAGCACCTTTGCAGGCCTCGGCGCCATCAGCAGTTCGTCGGAATCAAAGGAAAACGACCAGATGTAAAAATGCAGCTAGAAAAAATTACTTACACACATACATACATATTTAGATATTTAGCCAAATGGTAATTTGTGTTTTATTTATGACATGGGAATTCATTTAATGCAAATAAATTCCGGTCCAATATCATTTTAAATTTTTAATTTAAAAGCGTTGCACAAAAGTCTTTAAGCGCTCGAGAGCTTAAAATCGTTACCAATTCATCTTAAACATGAATTTAAATTACAATTTATTAGACTGCAAATGCCAGTGAGTTATTGTGTGTTGTGTGAATGTTGGCATGAGTTCATCTTATTAGGATGGTGTGGCGATAAGCTGAAGTTTGGGGCAGCAAAATAGGTGTTTGCTCACCGCTGCCCGCTGTCCGCTGCCGACAAGCCATTTTTCAGATAAAATTTCAAAACAAGTTTAAGTGCAAATATTTGCTGATCCAACGAACAAAGTTTTATATCTGGCTATAGCAATTTATTCCTTTTTGTCACCCTAAAGCTTGTTTTCAAATACACTGAAGTCTCTCCGTATAGAAAGACATTCAGACAAAAGTTTCATTAAATCAGCCAACTATTTCATTGGAAATATTTGAAAAAAGTTCATGATGAGAAAGAAAATAAAAAATTATTTCCATTAAAAGGGGATTTTCAATCAAAATTTCGGTTTCCGGCAAATGTTTTGTAAGAGCGTCTGCTGAAGTTCTTTTCAATAAATATATATATATATAGGGCAAAAAATTCGCAGCAAATTCGTTTAAGACCGCGTTTCACTATATCTTATCTAGTCGTACAAACAAAACAACTTTGTCACAGATTTTTTGACACATCTGGCCGATTTGCAAACTTTTATGAGCATTTGAAAGCAGCTGAGTCGTAAGAGAAGAAACAAAATTCAAACACTCAAACCACTCCCGACACCAGAACCTATTCGCTTTTTTTTTAACAAACTTCGAGAGTTACCTTGTAGGTATTATTTTGTAATAGAAATAAAATATGGCGGCACAAAATTTTTGTTCACAAAGTGTGGGACAGTGTAACACTTAAGCAGCCATTTTGATGTGACGGAGGTCTAATAAATTTTTCTGTGAACGAATGAATGATGGTGTAACACGTCCTGTACTGGTGAACTGTAAAGCAACACCTAGAAAAATAAAGCGTTGCGTTGTTTGGTTGGCCAGAAGGATATATCTAGAACTAGATACAAAACAAAAGCAACCATAATATGACTGTTGTAACCATAAAAAGGTGTCTATAACAAAGAATTATGTTTTTATATCTAAATGCCACCTTAATATGAATTGTTTAATACTTAAACATGTTCAAGCACAGGAACGTATGTTATGCAGCCTGTGTTTGTGTGTGTGAGTGTGTGAGTGTGTGTGTGTGTATGTGTGTATGTTTGTGTGCGTGTGCGTGTGTGTTTGTGTGCGTGTGTGCTAAAAGGCTTCAGTGTTAATTTATAGAGCTTAATACTCAGTATTTACAAGTAGCTAAATAAGAAAGACAGCATCTATTTTTCACTTCATAAACCGAGAACACAACAGCACAGTGGGATGGGTTTAAACAAAAATTACAACAACAAAATAAATTAAAATTATTTTGCTAGAGTTTTTTTTCTCGGAAATTTCAATTAAAATATATTTATATGAAAAAGATTATCATTTGAGAAAGTATATGAACAAGTTGATATTTAAATTAAACTCTATTATTAAAATTTATAACCTTTATAAAATTTATTTATAAATTTATATATAAATTTATATTTATTTATAAATTTATTTATAAATTTTATAAAGTTAAAGCAAATAACTGCTTACTAGCAGTTGGACTGATAAAGTATAAAAACTTAATGAATCTGGGTTTTGAATTCCAGCATTTTACTGATCCTGGCGATCATAAGTGTCAGATTTCTTTTTAGTTGTAACGAAATTCAAAGAAATTACTTTATTGTGGTTTTGTTACCCAACGGAAGGATTTTATTTTAAACTCCACGAATTTCGAATATGAGCACCCAACGTGCATGTACAGTATCAAAGACTGCGTAAAAATGTTGTCCTTAGACACAACACAAGTCCGTAAATGCTCTAGATTCCAGTTAAATGAACACACACACACACACACACACACACACACACACACACACACACACACACCTCCTCAACTCTGAATGTACGAAGAATCCTGCTGTTGAATAAAATGGCATGGCTGCACTGAGAAAAAAATAAATTAAAGCTAAAACAAGCAAATTATAAATTAATATTTTTTTCTTCATTTCATCCAGTCAAAAAGTTTCATTAAATGCGGAGTGTGAAAAATCTAATAATTAAAAAAACACTTGTTTCCTTTTCTAGTTTAAAATAACAATCATTTTAAATAAAACAATAATAAGAATAAATAATACTGATGTTCTGCAAATGATTTTATTAAATAATCTAATTTATTGATGAGCTCGTGTGATGTTCTATAAAATGTTAAAATTTAATCATTTATGTGTGTCAAAACAACACCAAACGTGTTTATATCTATTTCCAAAGGAAATTTCCAAAATTTTCAATCAATAAATAAAATTAGTTTAAATGAAGTCGAGAAATTCAAATAATTTACATCATAATTTACATATTATTTTGTTGGTGTACGAGTCGTATGTTAATAAACTTGTCGGCCGGCTGGTATTTTGTCAGTGTATGCCAATGAGGTTGGTGCTTTTACACACACACACACACACACACACACACATACACACACAGAAACCCTTTTTGGTTGCATTCACGTGTTTTTTATGCTCATTTTCCTTTTCAGACAAGATGTAAAATTTTGTTTATTTTCCCCTTTTGCTTGCCCCCAACGCACACCACTTACTCCTATTTTCGAAAGAACTTTTAATATGTATAAGAAAACTTCTGATTTAATGGTGTCCTGGGCGAATAATAATCAAATATTTCTGAATAATTAATAAACTTTTCAGCCTCAATTTTCAAAGTAATCTCTAACAGCGCTGTTGGTGGCACTTGTCTCAAATTACCTGAAAGTAATTACTTGTAAGCAGGAAAAAAACGGCGAATGTCCTTAACACTTTTGCCACAAATTGCCAGAAGTTGTGCTCAATATGCGGCTAAAATTATTGTACGTTGCTTTTGAACACCTAAAAAGAATCAAGTTGTTGTCAATATCAAAAATTAACACAAAGAAAATCATAATTTTTTTTTTACGCCTAATGAAACCTTTTCAAGGGGTATCATGTTTTATAGTTGTTCTATATGAGTTTTTTTTATATATTATAAGTTTTCAGAATATCTGCTTGAAAAACGAGGTTTATGTTAATAATTACCAGTAAATTGAAGCGACGCTCATTCTCGGTAGGACGGTTTTTGTGACGAATGTGAACTGCGCTACCCTCTGACGAATATTGTTAATGTCTTCGGCCGATGTTAAGATTCGTCATCGTTCGTATGTAGAGTCATTGTTTACTGAACCAACAGACGTATAAGGGGCTTTTTTTTTTTTGTTGGCTTGTGTGTGATGATCTTAGAAAGACCGAAGGACCAGTTTTATCATTTTGGTAAAAGAATTTTCTGATTTTGATAAGACAGTTTTATCACTTTGACAAACAATTTTATCATTTTGATTAAACAATGTTGTCGTTGTTAAAACGCAATTTTATCGTTTTGCTGAAACAATTTTCTTATTGCGATAAAACCATTTTGTTATTTTGATAAAATAATTTTTTTATTTTGATAAAATGATTTTATTGTTTTGATAAAATAATTTGTTTTTTTTTGTTTTTACAAAACGAGTTTTTATTTCTGATAAGAAAATTTTATGATTTGTATGGAATAATTTTGTTGTTCTGATAATTTTAGGACAATTTTATGATTTTTACAGGACAATTTTATAATTTTAGCAAAACAATTTTATATATTTTATTGTTCTGATAAAACAATTTTATCATGTTAGTATTTGTAGGTGTTTGTGTGGACAATTTTTATATTTATGCTTTTCGTAAATCTGCTGAAATGAGCAACAATCTTTGGCACGCGTGCACGTGATTTGATTTGTGTTGAGCGCAGAATATTGTAAATGAAATCAATAAATTTTATGCCTAAAGATTTATTTATTTTTTCAATCAATATTTTTGCTGACTCAGCAACAAAAAAAAACCTAAAGTTGCGTTATAGGTTTGTTTAAAGAAATGCAGAAAACACGTATTTGGTTCAGTAAATTTTTTTATGTTTTACAACAAAATTCAAGTTAGAAAAATTAATAATCTAATTGTAATATTATATTTTATTTATTTAACTGATTGTTGTTGGAATCGACGAATTGCTTAACAGGTGCGACATCAAACATTTTATTAAATAATTCAGTAAATTCGTGTGTTGGAAAATAAAGTCTGGCAAACGCGTACTGGGATTTTAATATTTTCAAGACATATTTTAATATTTTTAGTGCACAATATCAGTCTTAAACAACTCAACCTTGTTGATATAAGACTATTTACTAAGCAGCTCATGTGTCTGTGTATAACAACATTCATTTCAATAGCCAGCTTCCCAGCAAACACAAGGGTTTGATGTACATACATATAGTAAATATAATTTGGTAGATAATAAATTTGTTCACGCATACAAAAACCCTTACAAAAATTAATAGCTAATATTATTTTTGAATAACTGCTAATACAGATTTTGAATATGTTTGCTGGGAAAGCATACAGATATAGTGACTATGTACTACAACGGGCTGGTTTTGGTGTGCGTGTGCTAAATAGAACCACTCGTATATCCCAGTTGACTTTTCCAAATAGTCATATGCCCAAATAATTCAAAAAGTAGAGAGTCATGAACAGTTTTCATCACGGGATTTGCAAAAATATACATTAAAGTATAAAGTTGTCATTGCCAGCGTTTAAAAACACTACGGCCCAGTCAGCTGAGCGCAGCGCCGGGTAGCTCACTGTAATAGTTCGTTAGTCGTTATTATTTATGCTCCAGGCCACAGCTAAAATCCTGAAACATTCGAAACCAATTCCCAACCCCTCACTATGCAAACGGACTGTCGTCTTGGACAACTGGGTTAGAAAGTTCGTGTCGTGTCTGTATTTAACTATACAAATGTTCACATAAAAGCCCTTTTGTTCTTTTTTTTTTTTTACTGTAGGATACACTTTGGTGTCTTAAGATGTATTCATGTACATATTTTTTGCACTTTATCTTATTGTTTTATTAACAATCTTATGACACAGCAAGCGTTAACATCTTGTGCTGGTGACAACCAGCTTTGCGTACAAGTGAATGTTGCAACAGCAAGAAAAATACGAAATACACTGAAACAAAATTGCGACTATTAAAAGTGTAGGGTGGTTCCTAAAGGAAATTTGAATAACAGAATATTATAGAATTCGTATTTATTTATTTGAGCGATAAAAGTTATGCATAACTTTTATGCACAAAACTGAACGAAACAATCAAAATTTCAAGGCTTTAAAAAATTAAACATTTGCCAGACTATCACTCACAATTAATATAAAAATGCGTGCAATAACAATAAGAAACAGCTTTTAACGCTTTCATTTTATTATTGTAATTTATTTTAAATATCATAAAATTTGCATGTTTTGTTGTCATTTTCGTATTATTGATGGATTTTTCTTTTGTAATTTTGTTGAAATAAAATTTATGCTTCTGGCTTATTACCGTTCCTTTAAACTATTCCAGGCCCGCAAAGATTTCGAGAACTTTATGAAGCCTGATTAAATGCAATTTTTCATTAGAATGAAACTGTAAAAAAAATTATATTCGTCTTATCTGGACTTAAGCTGTTATGATAAAACTGCACAGATATATAAATTTCTAGGCCGATAATTAATTAATTATAATAAATGTGCATAAATAATAATTTAAATTTAAGTTATGGACAAATTCCTTAACTATTTTCCCTTTCACTCCATTTCGACTTTAAAGAAATTTTAGGGCATTTTTTTTTTCGTCGTACTGACTCCAAACTGAATTCAGCCCAATCTTTTTCTTTGGAAAACTGGTATGAATATTGAATATTTTAAGCAATTTTTATAATATATATATTTTTTTTTTATTTTTGAAGCAATAATTTTTTTTTTTTTTGCAAAACATTCAACTTTTTCCGCCCCTTTAAACTTGCAGCCTGAGTAGGTTTTTATGCATCTCCAAGGACTTTTGAGTTCGTTAATTAGTCCGTACTTTTTTTTTCACAGTTAATAAGTTTCACAAAAAAGCAAATAGTAACCTTGACACTAGTTTTCTCGTTTTCAAATGTTTTGCATTTATTTTAATTCCATTAAAAACATTTTTTTCCTCTCTCTCTCTTTCAAATTCATTAGCCGAAATATTATTTTTTTGGTATAAGTTTTTCATTGTAGTTGTTTTTGTGCAAGTAACGAACGTACACAAAATGTTAACAATGAAAAGCGCACCAGTTGGAAAAACTGTTTTTTTGTGTGTCTATTTGCATTAAATCAACATCATCACCCAGAGAACATGTTTAGCAAAAGGAAAGTGTAACGATGTTGCGGAGGGGTGGGGGTGTGAAAAGACAAAGACGCACCCCCACAAGACGCAACGCGGCACTTTTAAGTATTTTTCCTTTTCTGTGAAAACCTGTAAACGAGCCAAATAGGTCAAGTTGTATGTGGGTGTGTTTGTGTGTGTGTTTGTGTGTGTGTGTGTCTGTGTCTGTGTGCTTTTTTCAATTTTATTTTATAGTTTTTAACAATACCCTTGATAAAAACATATATTTTTTTTAATATTGTTAAATAAACTATAGTATCATTTGAGTAATTTTTTAGTCATTACTTTCCTTTCTTTTTTTCTCTCTCTTTTGGCTTTTGATTAATGCGGTGTTTTGTTGTTTTCGTACAATTTATTGTCAGGGAATTGACTATGAAAATGTGGAGGAAAATTGTGCAAAAAAAAAAAACAAACAAGGAAATAGACAAACAGTTTTCCAACTCAATAAACTTGCAGTAAATGAAAAGGGCATTTGAAAATTGTCCAAACTGTCAGTAATTTTTGTTTTTTGGCCGGAGAAGAGAAAATGCAACGAAGTGAAAACTGAAAATTGAAAACTGACGAGCTGTACAGGGTGACCCCAAAGGAAACGGAGGCTTTTAAATGGTTTATAAATTCTTTGTTTCAGCCTGATTTAATATAATTTCGCAGATTGTTGATAAAAAAGACAATAAAAAATTAATTTTATTATGAAAGTCCATGATGAATTCTTTTAATTCAACTCCGTTTTTTTTCTTCACTGTAAGAATGCCTTGATATAAAGTCTGATTTTTCAGCCAGAAGCGCTATATGAGTTTTCTCAAACTGAAAGGTCACCACCAGCTCTTAATGAAAAAACATTTCACGCGTCACAGAAGAGTTCTGGAAACTCCCGGCACTTCAACTGGCACACATTCTATATAGCTGAGGATTTCGAGGGCCTCAATTCTAGGAGTTATGAGTAAAATTATGAATAACTATAATAAAACAAAAAGGTTCATGACGTTGAGCCTTCAAATGGCCAGTGTCGTTTATGGTTCTTCTAGACACTAAAATATTGGGCCACAAAGTGTTGTTCAGTGTACAAAAATAACACTGCCTAACAAATTTCCTTTTTAACAGTGTATTACAATTATTAATAGTACTTTCCTTCTAAATTCAGCAAAAATTTCAAAATTTTGTTCTATTTTAATCCCATATAATTCTAGTATTTTTTTAAATACTCGCATTAATGTTTTAATTTATAATCCTGGCAAAAGTAAGCCAAGCCCACAATTATCTTAAGCCACCAACATTCGTGTACATTTAAATTTCACAGTTGAGTTGTTCAGCAATTCAAGTTGTTTATGATGTGATTTAAATGTTGGAAAAAAACCAGAATACGCATCAAAAGCCCCCAGCAATATTGTTGTTTGCTGCATTAAATGTGTTCTTACCTCAATGTCGACTTGACTTTCGGCAACCGTTTGCAACAGTTTCGCAAAATAAATTAATAACAATAATTGTGCATTAAATATGGAATAACCGCAGAACACCAGGGTAAAGAACGCAACGTGTTGCTGAAGTGGTGGAAATCTGAGCGGCCAAGCAGCGGAATGCAACTAAAAGGATGTATAAATGTGTGTCCTTGTTCTTGTCAAATCTTAAAGAACCATAAATTGCCCGTTCGTTCGTCATTAGTCTTTAAGTTTTGTCCCTTCTATTATATTATTTGCAGGCTTTTCGACTGGTTGGCAGAATTTTTCTTATGTTTAAAATATTTGTTTTAGCCAAATAAAATGTGTTACAACACAAGAAGCATGACACAAAATGTACAAACATACTTATAGTCGTCACAACACGTTTTACACACACACATACACACACATCGTTTGCAAGGCACTAGACCCCACACACAAACATCTCGCTGCATTAGTTTTATCATAAATGCTGAGCAATTTTCTCTTCTTATGAACAACCAACCAGAAACATGTAACAGACGGTCACTGTGCCACAAACATACTCGTATAATAGTTAATTTAAAACTGGGCTTGTGTTGTATTCCCAGGCACTACAAATATGACACTACCGCCACCATCATAACACAACACAACACATCACGTCGCCCACGCCCACGCCCACTCCCATGTCCTCGCTCTCGTCCTTATCCTCCTCCTCCTCCTCATCCTCGTCATACCGAATGTACTTAATTATTATGCCGACTACTCAAAAGTACTGAGTTTGCCTGCCAACTAGACGGGGCCTACGTCAGTTTGTGCAAGTGGTGTGACCGCTCTCAAGGGAAAAGGATGTTGCTGCTGAGGGAGAAGACGCTGACTTTAACTACCCATTTAGTGAGCAGAGGTTACCAGCACACAATGCTATTAACCCTTTTTTTCCAGCCATTTATGTAATGGGCTGGCAGGTTATTGTTGTTCTGCCCTGTTCTGTTCTGTTCTGTTCTGTTCGGTGCGTGTGTTGGTGATGCAGGCGTGTGTAAGACACAAAAATTCCTTCTTATCGGATTTGCAATCTTTTGTTGCAGGTGTTTAGTAATTACTGTTAAATGTGTTGTAGAAAAGAAAAGAAAACAGAGGCAAGCAGAACAGTGAGCAGAATTTTTTGTTTGTTTGGGAAATGTGATGATTTTAAGTTGCGTGTGATTTTAGGATTATATATTACAAAAAACCAGCTGAAAGTCAATAGTTTTGTTGGAAAATGTTTATATTACGGCACAAAAATTAAAAATTTTACCTATTTTTACCCACTTTGGGCTAAAATAAAATAAAATGGCAAATTCTGTTGAATAATAAATAATACTTTAAATTATTTGAGTGAATATGTGACAGTGCGAACGTGACATCACGACCGTGACAATTTGTCCATAATCGTAACACTGGACGACGATTAGTAACTTTTAATTCAATCTATTATGAATATAATGCGAACGCGACATTGAAATGAAAATTGATATCATGTGCTGCGGAACCGAGCACAGCTTTTTAATGCAATAAAATGGCAAATTCTATTGAATAATAATACTTTAAATTATTTGAGTGAATATGTGACAGTGCGAACGTGACATTACGACCGTGACAATTTGTCCATAATCGTAACACTGGACTGAATATAATGCGAACGCGACATTACAAACGTGACAAGCAAACTTATTTCGAATATAAAATGAAATTGATTTATTGAGCGAAACATGAAAAATTAGCAGTACAGTTTTTCGAGCCAGGGAATTAAAGACAACGTGCAATATTATCGGAAACGACAAATTGCATTCGTGCAATTTGCCGACTGTCAACTGTGTCATCTTAGTGCGTGAGTTTATGCCAAATTTGATCAAATCAGTATCAAAAGCTAAAACTCTCTTCAAAAGAATATTATAGAATAGGGAAACTTTTAGTAACTTTCTGTTATAAGACCACGGTGGACGATAGTCCCACAAGTAATACTGTATCTATGCTGTCAAAAATATGTCGCCATAATAAAATATATTGTATCCACCTCTGGAGATTAATTCTGATTATATAGTCATTTTGTTCTCTAAATTCTTATCTAAAATATTGAAATCGAAATATTAAAAAATTAAAAAACTTCCACATAAATATTTGCAATTCTTTCAAAATTAATTTATGATTGTTCTACTCATTTATAATTTCAGAAATTCAATTTCACCGATTGGGTGTTCAATACTAAATTTCAACTCAACTTCAATTAGATTTCCAAAATATTAGACAACTTAAAACAACGAATTCGATACATTTGAATAAGTGCTTTTTCATGCTTTGAAATTGGAATGAATCCCGATCAAATTCAAGAAACCTCCTTAACAGAGTTGGATGGCATTAATACAACGGCTCCCGGTGATCTAATCTTGACACGTTTACAGGCCCAGGTAAGATGTTCTATGCCCTCTCGCATTCAATATTTTTTCTCTAAACTATTTTTATAAACAAAAAAAAAAAAAAAACAAAAAACTTTATTAATTCCGGTTTGTTTTTGCTACAAAATATTTCCATAAATTGTCTGGTAGAAGCCTTAAATTTAATTAGGCCTGAAAAAAAATTAAACGTGTTTCAAGATTTCGTGCTTGAAACATAAATTACAAAACTATTGTTTCGGTATTGGCTCTCGGAATTAACGATCTATTCATGCTAATTAACTTTGTTTTAGTTTAAATTGCGAAGAAACAAACAACTTTTTTGAATGAAATTAAAATTTAGCAAATACATGTGTTCAATGACAAAGTGACTGAATTATTTTATCTAGTTTGTGCACATGAACGATTCGTTAAATGCAAATGACTGAGTAGGAGCATTAATTTGATATTGTTCGGTACAACGAATTTGGACAAAAACCCCCATTTTAGATGTATGTAAATGTATTACATTCTTTTTTTCTCTCTCTCAAAATACAATAATTAAAAAAGTGTTAAACAAAAATACCCTTGATTTGTGTGAATTTTATTTGAAATAAATCTTTTTTGTCGGGAAATTTGTTTTAATATTTCATTGAGAGCTTTTTTTGATTAGAATTTAATAGCTTAATAATGTTGTTTGCATTTTAATCTATTGTGAACTGGATTAATCCAATCCAGATGATTTAATAAAACGGCAGATTTTTAAAGGGGGGCATTCCTTTCCTCATCATTGGAATCTGAAAATCGTTGCCATGCTACAAATTTTTCTTACCATAAATGAAAGCGCTCTTGACAAAATATTTTTGTTTTCTCATATGAAACTCCCATAAAGCGGCTGTTAGACGGTCATACTTGGAATGGATGTCATACTTTGTAAGTTGCCATACCCAGTAGATTATTATTCAATACGAAGCACTTACCAAAAATTATTAGTTTAGTTTGGAGTTAGTTTTCACTTTGGTAATTAAGTAAATTTGTGTGAAATTTTTTCTTAACTCTTTTTTCTTGATTTATCGTGCACATGTCATGTCATAATGAGTGCTGCCTTTAAGCTTCGCTTGAGCAAAAACAATAGCCATTAGACGGATAAAATGTAATGATGGCCTAAATAAAATCGGGAAAAATTATTTGGCGTGATTGTCCAATACCCCATTGTAATGTAAAATCATCACACTAAGCTGAGCAGAATGGCGTCATAGTGTGCTGACAACATATCCAGTACGATCGTCTAAACGGCGCTTAAGGTGGTAGAGAAATCAGCGGATGGAAAAAAATATACTTTTCAAAAGAATTGAAAGTGCATAAATGAGCAAATAAGTATTAAAATTTGAGATAAATATATGGAGTGTCTGTGCTGCTGCATATGAAAAGCCACCTGGTGTGTCAACATTTTTAAAAACCCTAAATTTTTAAATGAAACCGTTCCCAAGTCCCAAAAACATCGCCAAGTAGCGTAAAAGTTATGTATGTAAAATTATATAAAACAGTAAAAAAAATCCACTCAGAATGTGCACAGTATGAGAATGCAACACTGCTTGTTTTGACACACTAGGTGTGTTTTCTTAAGCAGAGCCACATATATGAAATCTCAAATAAATTTGCTTAATGTTAAGAATAAAGAAAATGCTTTCCGTTTAAATAAAGCAAAATATTGCTCTTATATATTTTAATAATAAGATCCCTTTGAAGGGGGTTCTGCTTTTCAACATTTTCCGCTTGTGGGCAGGACTACTTTAGCTTCAGTTTCCAGTACTTCCGGAAAGTTGTCAGCATTTCCCGCCTTTTTGTTCATTAGAACAGTGATTTTAAATTCTAACTTATTTGATCGGTGTTTAGAATGTCTGATCCTGCCACAAAGCCGAAGACACCTTAACTGTTCTTACAAGTTCTTTGCGGCAGTCGTTTGTTTTTTGAGGTTATAATACAAACTATACAAGTGTTGGGTAATCGGCTACTATTAATTGCCAGCAACACAACCGAATTAATAAAATGTGAAAAGAATTTCCTTCTTACTGAAGCTTTCACATTCTCTCCGCTTTAACTTCATTTAAGGATACTTTTAGTTTATTTCACTAGTTTTGCGTTTTGTGTTAATTCGCAACGCAAGAACAAGCGCCCGCTCTCGACTCAAACCAAATTGTGATTAATTTCGAAAACTCACAGTATTTAATTGCAATTTCTTAGAAAGCAAAGAAATAAAAACGTTTAAAATAAAAGCAGATGAAATTCAGCGAAAATGAAACGCCAACATTAATCTCAACGCCAACAACAACTTAAATTTTTAACACATTTCCACAGCAATTGATGAAGTAATTTAAAACAAAATAATCGTACGCTGCAGGAACTGCCAGCACTTTGACTGGGATAATTTTTTCAACATAAATTTACTGTGGGCGTGTAGACAAACATCATCTTAAATGCGTGAAGTCATATTTCTATTCTCTTTGAAATACATTTTAAACGTAAGTAGTTGCGAAGTTATTTGTTATTGCAAGCGAGAAATAGAACTTGAGTTGAGTTGCCAACTGTCAGCACAGAACGGTTGTTGCCAACCAAGTAGCTGAAAAGTCACGGTGTTCATATGGATATAACAACCTATTTGGCGTTTCAGTCCTGGGCTTATAAGGCTTCCAGCTGGGCTTATAAGAGCACCAGCGCAATTTTGCTTTTTTTTTTGATTCTAAAAATTTACAATTGTTTTGATGCCCAAAAGCCACTGTACGCCTCAAAACAAACCACTTAAAATGTTTTACAACTAAATGTGGTGGATTTTTATTAAAATCACAACTACAACAACAACAACAACAACAAAAACCACTCACACACACTGACACATCGAAATAAAAAAAAATAGCCACAGTGACTGGCAACTTATTGTTGCGGGTTTGTTGGTGGGTCCGGTTTGTTCGGCTGATTTGTTTTCTGTTGTTTGCAGGTCTTGTAGCGGTCGAGGCAACAACACTTTTTGCGTATTATTGTAGTCGTTGCTGCTGCTGCTGCTGCTGTGACTGTTGATGATGCGTCGTCCAAGAACGTTGTCGGCTTTTTACGGCTTTTATTTCAATTATTTTTTGTTTTCCTTGAAGATTGTTGTTAGCGGCTGCGTCTTAAGGAATGCAAGTGAATCATGGCGTTTTAATATTTTTCAGCTACTTTTAGTCAATACATTATATAATTCAAAGAAATGAGAATAAAATGTTTTTTTCACTTAGTTTCTGGCTCTGTGTTATTGAGATTGTTAAGCTCTCACAGGATTTGGTATTAACCGTTTAAGTGCCAGCAATTTGTAAGATGGTGGCTTAAACAATGGCTTCTAAAAACGATATTGAAACTAACTAAATTGTATTTAAACATTTCCTAGTTTTTATAAGGCAATTTTAGATCAAAAGCGAGAGAGTTGTTTTGACTGGTTTTCATTTTGATAACCACAAACTTTTTTTTTTCTCAATTTCCATGATAGAACAGTTCTGCATCTGGAAAGAAATCAGCTGCGGTAGTGAATATGCGCCAACAATTTCATATATTAGTCTCTCGCTGTCTCTTTTTTCCTTAGCGTTTAATCTTCTTGTCATGCCAGCAAGTTGCTCTAAGCAACGTTTTTACAAAGTTGCCACTTGTTTCGGCAACGAGCAGAAAAAAATACATTTTGACAAACGGTTGCTTCTTATGAGCTGGTTTTGATGTGCAATTTGTATAGGAACCGAAATCAAGCCTCTGTTCTGTTTAATTGATAGGACAACAATTAATTGCCTAAATGCGTTCTCTTTGCCAAGACCGATATTTGACTCAAAACATTTTATTTTTTATTTACACGATTCTGTTGTGCTTCAAAATTATACATTTCGAAATTTAGATTTTGGATATGTGGGGCTTAGCACAGTTTTCTACCCATTACATTATAAACTTATTATTCTCAATATTAAAATAACATATTTTCTGTATCAGCCATTTCCAAGAGGTTTAAGACAAAAATATATTATACATGTATGGCCTTTATAGAAATATGTATAATGAAATTATAACTAAATCCTTCCTACATAGAAAACATGAGCCCCAAACACTTTTATTTTTTTTTGAATTGAATTGAACAGAATCCACACACACACACACACACACACGTTAAATGCCCGCATAGAAGCCATAACGTGGAAAAAAAAACTTTTGCTCAGTAAGAGTTTAAAAGAATTTTTCTCACAAAAGAGTTTTTGTATGAAGCAAAACAAATAAGAAAAAAAATTGCAAATTGAGAAAATAAAAAGTAAAAAAACGACAACGTTTTTAACGGAAACTATTAAAATTCCTTTTCAGGAAAATACATTTTTGAAACGAAAGTTTATTAGCAAAACAAAAACTTTTGCCATAAAACAACAACTAAAAAAAAAAAAAAAAACTCTTAGCAAGAACTTTGTGAGCCATTTATTAAGCAGTTCCGAAAAAAATCAACTATTTTCTATGTGTTAAAAGAATTTTTGAAATTTTTTTACAGCGGCCCCTGCATCTTGTGACCCCATTTTTCATCTATCTTTTTGATGCTAGAGAACGAACATACAGTTTTTTTCCGCTTTCATGTATTTACGTCCACTCTCATATAATTAATCCTTTTCAGTTTTGCTTCCTCTCCACTTGCCACTGGAAAGCTGAAATTTCTCGGCTCATATGTTTTCAGCTAAAGGTTCCTAAAACAAGAAGGGGAAATAAGCAAATCCAAACAAAAGCGGCCACTTGATCGCATAACAAAAAAGTGACAATAAATGCAAATAACTTGAGACGAGTCTATTAAAAATTAAACTTTAGCTAAAACAATAGAAATATATATAACAAAAAAAAAAAATAAGAGAGAAAAGAAACTGCCATCAAAGGAAATTGATGTCAAAAGCCACTTTTGTTGGGGAGCACTAACAATTACGCTATTGTCAGCCTTATCTCTTTGTAGTCATATTTTATCGCTTATTTCTCTGTTCGTTATTTGCAGAAACTCATGCCCGATTTCCAAACTGTTAGATTTAAGGATTAATAGCAGCGTTTTCTGTGCTACAATATTTATGCAAATGTTCAATGTAACTTGTGATAATGATGAATTTGTGGCACAGTGGCTTGGTTTTTATTGTGATTTTATTTTAGGGAGAATATTTAGACAGAATTGAAGGTAAAGTCTTTAGCCAAAATGGGAAAAGTAATGCCAGCAAGTTCGAATTGTTTGAGAAGTTTTTGCAGTTGAAGTTTCGGTGTCATTGATTTCAAAATTTAAGGATTGAAAACGTTGCGAAATCCATAACTTTTTTAAAACACGCTAAATTTCTACACATCTCAGCTGCTGTTTTCTACAGGAAAGAAAAATTTAGGACCTGTCCCATGATGTTGAACATCAACATTCGCCCGCATTTAAAACCACAAAGAAGTGGCTCAAAGTCCATCAACATGCAACTTACAGACATATTAGAAGGCAGAAAAGTCAATTGTTGAATAATCTTACAAAATAATGAATATAAATTGTTTAAAAATTTCCGCTAATAGTAAAAAACAATTTTCTTGGGGAGAAACACAATTAATTGTAATTCAAATATTTCCAGAATAAAAAAGAAATATTTTTAATTAATATTTTCGTTAATTCAGTGAATAGTTTTGTTGGCCATGTAACAACATTTACAGCAAAAACATTATTAAAACTGTATCAATATTGACCAGTTCCTGAACACATTACAAAGTATGCAAAACGAATCCAAGTCTCTATCCCTCCAAATCAAAACTATATTGAAGTCAACGAAGTTTATGTGGCACTTGCAGTGGGCCGGGTTTTTATTATTAGCATTTGTTAGCCCAGTTCGTTACTTCCGTCAGTTTTTGTTGCTCAACTGGAAAATTAGTTTAACTGTTCACCTGCGAATAACCTCAAGTTACCAGTGGATGAGAATTTTTAAATTAATTACAATAAAACGAACGAAATAACCTCTTCTGACGGATTTTCTTTTAACAAAATACTTTATCAATTGGGTTTCAGGGGTTTTCAATGCCCATTGTTAAGTTATTACCACTTAAAGGTAATAAAATTTGTCATAACATGAAAATTTGCCTACATGTGTGTGTGTGTGTGTGTGTGTGTGCGTCCTTGTCTGTGTTGCTTCAGACCTGAATATGTTATCCACTGTGCGTCAAAGACAAATCTAACAGGTTTTAAGGGACTAGTATATAGTAGAATTACAATATTGATATACCAATTGACCATCAAAGTAAAGCGCCATCACAAATGAGAGTATAATTGTTTTTAACAAACAACAACAAACTATTTGGGGCGCCATCACAGCCAAATTTTTGCTCAACGGATTTTGCAGCTTATGTTTCCAAAGAGCTGGCAACACTGTTTTTATTTACACACCATGTCATGAAATATATTATACATTAAGTTTTGGAGAAAAGAAAATCAAAAAGGATCTCAAATATGAACAAAATTAAGAATATTTATTGAACCTTGATGAAATTTTTAAATTGTACATCCTGCATAATTAAGTGTTTCTGAAAAATAATCATTAAATCTTTTGCAAAATACACAAAACAGTAAACTTTTGCTGAAATTATGAAACATCGCCCCATCTATTCATAAAATAAATGAAGAACTGTCATATTTTGACGTTTTTTTTTTGTAGCTTAATTTTTTTTTAAGTTCTACCGACAGAAAAATGATGCCGACAACAACAACTGCAGCAACTGAAATTACTTTGTACTTAAAACCGAACTGAACATGCACGAAATTCAGCCAACACAACAAAATTACGTTAAAGACTGAAATGAAACACATACACAGACACAGACACACACAAAGACACAGACACACATACCTCGAAACTGACGTGTAAATGGTCAGCGTGGCTCTCTTGTATCTGTATGTATGTACGTAGTACATAATTATATGGGCCACTCATGACACTGCGCACATTTCGAAAAATTGTCTCTCATAAAACAAAAAAATCCCTGGATTCAATTAAAGCTTAAAGCCTTAGAATTATATGTCTCTTACCAGAGTTTCTAAGGATTCCAATAAAAAATTTAAAAATTTAATTAAATCTTTTACTTCAATATGAAAAAGAAAACATTTTTTACAATAACATTAAGTTACTTGTTAAATGATTGGTTCAGACACAAATTTCATTGATTTCAATAAATGTTTAATTGAAAATGTTTAGGAAAAAAATGGTTTGCTTGGAAAGCAGACAAATATTCTTTTGTCTTCATTTTTTGTTTGTTTTTTGTTTAAATAAATTCATAAATAAATTCGCTTTCTTATTTGTGTAATAAAATATTATAAAATTCTCAAAATTTTTTAACAAAATAATTAAATCATAGAGGAAGATCTCCTTCAAGACCATCAAGGCTTTTTCGGGCGTTTTCTGCCTTTTTATATGCAGCCACTTTGATTTGTGTTCTCACGAGAAGCCAGAGTTCTCTAGGATCGCTTGAGCGGAATAAAAATAAAAATTATAATGTTCAGATAACTTCAAACAACTGGCAGCTAAAATAATCGAACCTATTAGCGGTGCCCGAACACACAACAAATCATGTAGAATAAGCGAATCAAAAACTAAACTTTTTCGAGGTGATGGATTTACCATTGAATCTCCCATACGTGACGTGTTGTTTGGCAAATCCCTCTTTAAAACTTAAACACAAAAGATCACAGCAGCTTGATGAGTCTTAAACAAATTGAAGGCGCTTTTGCTAAGACTCTGAATTCGGTTTTTGGGAAGTCAAGCAGTTAAAATAATTTAGTTCCTTTGTTGTTTTAAAGGTAAACCATGCAACAAAGTAATTAAATTGTTTATGACTGGTCTCTTAAGTACATATTCAAAACTACTTATGACTTGTTGTGGGAGCGGGGTTTCGTTGACTGAGACTGAGATTGACAGATCAGCTGCACGCGGACGAGATTTAACGCTGGATTTCCTAAACTCTTCAACGCTCTGCTGTCATTAGCCTTAAGCGCAACGACCCGTATGATCTTAAGGGCATGTTGAAGTTTTTTTTTTTTTTTTTGAGAGAAACAAAGTGAAGTCATCCTGAAGTAAAGTTGATGCAAATCAAGACTGATTCGCAAAAAAAAACTTATTAAGTTGTTTGTACAAATCAGAGAGCAATTGATGACAATGTGCAGTTTGTGCCAACTAAAAAAAAAAATTCAAAATAAACAGTAATTACAAATATGATGAAATATTAAAGTGTTGAAAAATATCTCATTACTTTAATTAATCAAACAGCTGATTTTCAACAATAAAACCTGGTCTTCTTCTTCTGCTGTCTGTCTTACGACGGGAAGGACAAAATGAGAGAAGCAGAAATAAGAGCAACATGCAAAGTTATCAACTTTTTTCTGTCTCCTTTCGGTCCCGTCTCACCTTTGCACTAGTTTTGTATTGGTGGTGTACTGAGATCATTCCTTTTAAATACCCGTGCGAAATTTTAATCCAATGGGAGTTTCTATTCCAGAAGCGTCAAATTATTTTCCTTAATTCTGTGCATATTTCCCTCTAACTATTGTATGATAAGCGACTTATTTGCTCCTCCTGAGACCCTGACTTGTACAGAATATTGAGACTCTTCCTCGGTCTAATTACACAGTATAGCCACAGCTTTTGGTGTTTCTTTCCTTGGCAGACGCTGTATAGTTTGTGATTTTATCTAATTTGTGTGAACAAAATCAATGAACACTTGCACACATTGTTGACGCAAAACACTCGACTGCAGTTCTGCATCAAAACTCTGGTACTTTTCTTACAGCCCAGCCAATCTGCTGGCAGGTGTAACAACCTGTGTTTTTGTTATCCAATTTCCGTGCGGTGCAATTTTATCGAATTTTCTCTATCGGGCTGACGCGTCCACAAACATTTGAACTATTTACGGACAGATTTTGCAAACTGTTTGTTTTCTACAAAACTGCTGACACTGACAAACAGTGGAAAACTGAAATTATTAAGTGTCCACTTTGGAAAACAATAGTTGTAGAAAAAAATTCACAATTTCTTTTGTGACGCTTCTTGTCGACCTCCCCCCACACGGCTTGTTTGCCTTCATGCCCAGGCAATAGATGGACCAAATAAATGGAAGATTTATTAAATTTATTTCTACTGAAATGCTGGCAAGTCATCGTGTTGTTCGGCAAAGTAAAGGTATTGCTTATATGTATGTAGTAGTGTAAACATCCTGCCTGAACGCTAATATTTGCTGTAGCGAGGACATGTCCTTTGCAAGACCTGATTTTAGTTTCAGTTTGTATTTCTTATTTTTTGCATTCTGGCCCTCTTCGAATCTCAAGCAACAAACTTAACAATGTACTCCTACAACAATGTTGTAAGTATGTATGTAAATCTGTATGTCTGCAAGTTTGTGTGTATTTATATTTCAGGAAAATATATTTCTTAAATAAAATATATACAGACATCCAGCCATAAATGGGGCAAATGAACAACGAAGGAATTAAAAGTCAACAAAAAGTGAAAATCCTCAAGTGGTGGAATAGGAATATACGTTCGTAGCTGCTGAAATCAAGTATGCAATTTTAGTCATTCGAAACAAGTTGACTTTTGACCTCCTTGAACAAACAAACCCACATAAATCCTGTATGTCAAATACACTCACACACACGCACACACATTTAATAGTGTGTGTTTCGTTTCTATTGGCTTGTGAGAGTTTCGTTCTATTTTGTTTTTGCTTTTCGCCTTTTTCCCCATTTTAGGTAATTTCGTTTTGCTCACTTTTGGTCTGTTGCACCTTTTAGCCATTTCCTTGTTTGCCCTGTACGAGCAGAAATAAGATAGTTTTTATTTTTATACCTTCTGTAGAGTTTTCTTTCAGTTGATAGGATGTCCTGGACACACACAGCCAGCGAGCGTTATGAGAAAAGTAAATACGAAGCCAATAACTAAATGAATAATTTTGTATTGATGTTCCATTCAGACTTAATGGAGGAAACTAGAATCAATATTTTCAGTTTTTTTTTTTTTTGGTTTTTGAGGTGTAAACAGGGTTTTCTTTTCGTATAAAAATTGTTTTAAAATTGCATTTTGATTTAGATTAATTTTTATTTAATTTTAGTTGTTCTTGACTTGAGTTTAATGTTATTTTTTTGGTTTTATTTGATTTTACACCATCTCTTCCATCTTTAAACTTTAAATTTTCCAAAGCCTTCGAATGTGTTTTTATATAATTTTCTTTTTGATGTCAATTGAAAATTACATTATTTTGAAACAAGAATTTCCACATTTTAAAAATTCGTAAAAATTTTTGAGCAAAATATGTCGAATGAATAGTTTTAGTTGACCAACACTTTCTATTGAAACCAGTCTCAGTGTTTGTCCGATATCATTATGCAGCCACTGGGTATAAATTTTAATTTTAGCAGCAACTTTGCAGCAAAATGCTTAAACGGCACTCACTTTTGCTAGTCGGTGTGTGCACATGCAGATCTGTGACGATTTATTATAACAGCTTAAGTCGAGATAAGAACACAATAAGTTTTTAAGATTCGAATGTAAATCAAAGTCGCAAAAAGGAAAGCAATTTCCTAAATAATAGATACGACTACAAATTTTATAAAACAAACAAAATATTATTTACTCAAAACAAGCAAATTACACACCCACCCTTTTTGTCCTTTTTAAAATTCAACTTAAACCGCGCCATATAAATACTTGTTCATTTTTTTCTTGCAGTGTACGTGTTTTGTTTATGCAATTGTTTTTATAACTTGTGTAGATGTAATTGCATAAATTTATTTGGTCACTTAAGACGAGAAGGCGACCAACAATAATTCATTAAGAGAGAAAGAAAATAATTATAAGAGTCCTTTTGCACCGTTGAACTCACTTGGGCTCAATACATTGTAGTCTTTGAACTTTGACTTCGCTCGTTTATTATGTTTGCTGTTGTTGTTATTGTTGTTGTATCAACTGCTACCAAATGTTGGTTGGTGTCACTGTTTTGGTCTCCTTACCTTTGCGGACATTAGTCTTATTTCGTCTGCCAATATGTGTTTCTGTATGTGTGTGTGTGTATGTGTGTGTGTGTGTGTATGAATTATGTCCTTTTGGAGTCTTATTTTTGTCTTCCATTTGACGTTGCAATAGTTTTCGAAACTGTTGTTTTTTTTTTACACATATATGAAGTTATTTTTGTCAGTTTTATTTGCGATAAGTTCCATAACGGTGGACAAAAATGTCATCCATATTTTTTTTTCTTTTATGAAAAAGAATATATTTTCTACGGAAGTTTTTAGTAATTTTCACCTGCTTTTCTAATTGATTTTTGTTGGATAAAAGAAATCGACTGGAATGTTGATGGGGCAGGTGAATATTTTAGAAGTCACAAATGACCACAAAATGAAATGAAGCAAATAAATTAAAATTAAGAATTAGAAAAAGAGCAGAGCACTTTTGTGATGACCCGAAATCGCAGGTCAAAGGGTGCTGGTAAGTGGAAGAAAAGGAGTTTTTAAAAAAGGACTAAAACAATTTAAATCCTGTTAAAAGTCAATTACTGAATAGGACACGTTTTAAAGCATTTAAGAAAAAAAATTCGGTTTTTTTATGAAATATATAAGAAATTAAAAACAGAGGAGGCCGAGTTATAAAATTTTTAGAGTCTATAAAAGCTTTTTATAACCAAGTTAACTGTTTAAAGCCTTAAAATTAAACTTTATAGAATAAGAAAACAGGGATTCTATTAATTTAATGTTTCAGACGAATTTAAATGAAATCAAACTGAAATTACTTATCATATAATACTACCTAATGTTGAAATAACGTTACAGAAGTTTGAATCAAAAAGTGTTTGCGTAAAAATCAACGATTGCTTTTAGTTCAAAACAATAAGACGAGAACATTTCATTTGGTCTGCAGTTCTTTATAAAATATCAAATAAATAAAAAATATAAATAAGGAAAAAACAAAATATTATAATAATTAACTTGGCCGCTTACAGGATGTTTACGGTCATAAAGAAGATTTGATTTTTGGAAAAATGTATTAACATTTCCAAGGAAATTATAATTCAGCAATAAAAATTTTACTTTTAAAAAATCCCATCTCATTTCTAAGAAAACTTTTTAAGCTTAAACTAAAAAATACATGGAAATATTCAACAAAATGGGGGAAACAAATTAGAAGGAAAGCAAATTTCAAATAAATAAACAAATAACAAACAAGTGAAAAAAGTTATTATTTATGTTTTCCACAAATTTTTTTAAATTGAAGAAAAAACCCAAACTTGGCCAATACTCACCTGCTGCATACAATAATTGTACCCCTTTCTAATTTATTTAACAATTATTCGAAAAATATGTTAATTAACCAAAAACCCGAAAACAAAAACTACAATGAAAATAATAAAATTCATGGACATCATAAAGTAGTTTTTCTAAGTTGTTACACACATTAAATCATCTTGATAATAACAAAATTTAAAATTACCAAAACCAACAAATTAAAAATATAAAAATAGATATTTTTATGAACTATTGTTATAACAAACAATTGTTGGTAATTTTCCTAAGGAAAAAAAAGAATTGTATTAATAATGAAATTTTCTTTTTGAAAACACTTTAAAGTTGCAGCTTTTTTTTTTCTTTGTTAATTAATTTTTTCTTCACAATTTCTTTCAACCCTGAATGATAGATTACGAATTTTCTTGTTCATGGTGAAAAAAGCCAGAAGAAAGACGTTAAAAAACAACAACAACTATTTAATGTTATAAAAAAAATTAGCATATTTTAATAAAAACTTTTTAATCACTTATATATTTGTAGATAAAAAAGAAAACAATTAGCAGGTACGAATGTTGTTTTGGACTGGGCAGACTATAACCATTTGACACTCTATATTCTGGTATTTCGTTTTCAAACCGGTCGGTTTTTCCGTAAAAAAAATATCTTTTAGTTGCGGTAATAAAATGTTGCCATTGATGTTAAACAAAAAAATTAGTTATAAAAGTGAGTTTTCATTTACATATTTATGGACTGCGACAACACGTTCCATCCCCGCTTTCTAGCTTAATGAATAACACATCTGGTCTGTGAAATGTTTATGGAACCACTAGAAACTTTTTGAAATTTCAAAACTGGCTCCGAATAGTTTATTTACCCCATAATTTGTTTAAGCATATTTTAATTCTTTTACGCAAGTAAAGGGTGCTCCCATACAAAAATAATATTTCCATCCAGATAGGAGCGCTTTTTCCATATGCTTATTCTCGTTTAGTCTCGATAAGGAGTCATTTGCCCTCATATCACTTCCTTCACTTCGCGGTTTATGATAACAGTCGTGCCCTATTGTGGTCCTACCGCACAAGCGGACTGCATTGTCTCAAAATCGTTTACGCAGCATAGAAAAGTGATCGATTTATAGAGGAATTGCCAGGTTTTACGTCATGTTTAAGAATTCTCCATAGTCTAGTATCAGTGAAGTCATAAACTAGTTATCAAACTCAAACTGACTTTTCTTAGTGTATTTCCATAACGAAATGCTGCTATTTGGCTTCATAACACAAATAATTAAATTCATACTTGAATGTTGGTACATTAACAGCTCAGATATGTAAATCGTGATAAGCGTTTTCAACAAAAGTAGAGTTGGCCATAAAGCAACAAGAAAAAACCAAACCCAAAATGTTTAATTCTCAACAAAACATTCACATATTTCTATTGTAATATAAATTTTCTTTTAAATCTTCTTAATTTCAATTTCGAAATTTAGAGCATGTGGAAAAAATACACGGAATTTAAAACACCAGATGCATCCATGCGTAAGAATGACCGAAACCGCCTTCTCACATACAGGCACACACTTCCATTTAAATGCGTCCACACGCACTACACCTTTCATAGTTTTGCTATTTAATTGGTATAAATTATTTTCGTTATTAATGATGTTGGGGGTCTCTTATTACAAGTATTTCTGTTAGTCTGTCGCTTAAACACACACTTAGTAGCGCTGTGTTAATGACAAGTGAATGTTGGGTTGTGTTTGTCAACGGCCTTAAGAAGGTAAACATTTTGCTTGACTTTTGACTGACCAGAGTTTTCAGCGGGCAATGTCGCTCTTTACGGAATTTCAAAGGCGGTATTAGAAGTTGATAACGGCTGGTGTAGAAGTTGCTTTTCAAAGGCATTTAATTTTCGAATTAATAAATATTCATATTGTATTATTCAAGTGACCAGCAGGTCAGCCTGTCAGGCCAATTGATCAAAACGAGCTTAAGCTGTTGTGATGCCCGACCCTGGTATGCGTTATGAGTGTCCAATGTTTTTGAATTTCTTATAGCAACGATTAGTTAATCATAATATGGTTGCATGCAGTATCTTTTAAAACTAGTATCGTTCTAGTGAATTGATCATATTATTCTATTACGGGCATTGTACAATATATCCTTTTTAAAATACTTTTAACGCAACCTGGTCTATATATTTTACATACAGATGTATGTGTGAAGGAAAGTTTTATATAAAACAATAATTTGTTCTTTTCGTCCTTTAGCTTTTTGACATTTTTCCGTATAATAATAAGACCATTTAAAAGTACTTTTACTTGAAGAAAGTCTTATTAGATCCATTTAGCCACTGGCTGCCAGTTATAATTTTTTATAAATAAGTTTTTTTTTTTTTTTTTTGTACAATTACCATTATTTTTATTCTAGTATCGTTGCGAACCTTTTCATTCGGTATAATTTTAATTAATAAATTTTATTAATTTTTAGTTTGAGCCCTGTTTTAAAAAGTTATTTTTTTCAGCCTAAAGCATTTCCAGTAAAACTTAATTAATCTGCCACCTCCCTAATTTATATTTTATCTTTGACGTTACACAGCCATACATCAATTAAACGAACTCTGTAATTAATTGATTACAAAACTGGGACACAGATACAAAAAGTAACCAAAAACGTATCAAAGTCTATATAAAATTGTAATTAACGTGATGGGCTCAAAAGAAATTAAAACAAAATCTTTTCACAACAAAACAAAATATAGTCAAAAAATAAAGTATTTACAGTAATTAAATTTGTGAACCTTCTTTAATACAACGTTAACAATCAATCTATTGAGATCGAGTCAATAGATCAAAAATTTGTTCAATTTGAAAACTGAAAACAATCACTTACATGCAAACAAACACACACACACACACGCACACACACACAAATGTATGTATAGGAGTGCGTGTGTGTGTGTGTGCGTATGTATATATGTACATGAACACTGACCCACCAACTGGTTGGCGTTTAATTTTCCACTCGTGATGATGTCTGAGCTGATGATGGGCTATTTTTGATTGACTCACTTGTCTTGTTTCTGTTTTATTCCCCGTGTTCTGTTAGAGATTTGTTGTGTTCTTTGATTTTTTTTTTTTTTTTTTTTTTTGGCCAGAATGACCCTTTAGCATGTGCTATTCGGTGCGTGTTCATGTGATCTGGGCTTAAAGAGAGTGGAGAACAACAGCCAACAAATTACCACAAAACAAAGCAAGTGTACAATTGTATGTTTGATGTTAATGATGATGTTTATGAAACGAAGGAAAAAACAAACAAACTGTCAGCTAAACAAAATTTGGGCTGACATTTCATTCAAAGTTAAGGCACACACACACACACACACACACACACATACACACACACACACACACACTGTTCCGTAAAGCAGACAAAAAAAAATATTAAAAATTAAAGTATAACGAATGACTCGGTTTGAAAAGGCACTTGTTAGTCTCATTTCTAATTTATTTGTTAACTCGCGAGTATTTATGGGCTGGAGAATGTGAGTCGGACTTCAGAATAGCAGAAGTTTCTCAATTCGTTTCCATTTGGAGACGAGTCCTTCATTTCTGTTTGCTTTCGCAATCAGTTTAGGTGGAAAGTTATCATAAGAACTTGCAATCAAACGGTTATGAATTTTTCTTAGTATTTTGATTAATATAATTTCGGTGTCCCACGACATCGAAAACTGCTTAAACGGCAACTAAATGACCAAATGACAACACATTGGAAATAATTAATGTCAGCGATAGAAGAACTTGACAAAATTGAGGTGCTAAAAAGTCTCCAAATCAATAGTTTGCGCTTCAAAATGCGGTCGAACATTAACACTATCGGTATCATTGGAATAAACGAAAAACTTCCTTTGGGACCACGCAAGCAGTACTTTTTGCTTGTTTATAAGATGACTCGATTTAAATACAATAAAATAAAAACATGTTTAAAGTTCGTTCAAAAGCAAGAGGTTAAATGCAATTTTTTCGTAAGTTCTGGGCTGTCGTTCGCAGCAAAGTTGGTTAATATTTTGGCCAAAACCAACCACCAGATTTCCTGGTGGACCCACGGCGAATAACGGCGATTCAGAATATAGAAATCAAATCGCTGAAAGAGCTGAAAAATGCATCTTAGAACTGTTTGGAGGATTGGAAAAACGCTGGCACAATTGTATTACATCTCCGGGGAGTTGTTTTGTAGGGCACGAAATATAATTTCATATATTTTACACATGTATGTATGTATTTTTTGAGAAAATTGAATATTCACCTTATATTTTGAACACATCTCTTAGGTCTATTTATCGCTTATAAGCCTATAAGCCTTCAAATGAAATGTGCGTCTCTTTTGCTATTTTATAACATCATGTTTCTACTATTTATTTTAAACAATTTAGTTCGATTGGTTTTCTATTGAAAAGATGGTGGACTTAATCATTTGAACTCGTACTGATTAGAAAACAGATTTTAATTGTATACAATGAAAATGTCTTATTTGCTTGTGTGTTTTAGTTTTAAATTGAATCTTTTGCTTTGAAACTAATTTTTATTCCTTAACCTTTTGTGCTGTAAGCAATTTCTACCCAAAACTTTTTATAGCCTTTCGAATGATATTAATTTGACCGTAGGCAAAAAGTTAACTGGCGCGTAAGTCAAAAGAAATTTTCTTCATCTATCCTTTAATTGTTACGTATTTAATTTGTTTTATTAGCCCTTGTAGATCCTTTATCAAAAAATTAAATTGTCTTCTGGAAACAATATTGTTGTTACATGACGGCTTTAGGAACCGAAAGATTGGCAGACAGTTGCGTTGCCTGCCGGCGGACTTGACGCCCGTCTACCCACACACTAAAAACTCTCTTATAAGAACTAGAAATAACACAAACACACGAACTGAACAAGCAAATGCGGCAATAAAAGATGAATTTTCTTATTTTATTGTCATAAAAACATATTAGATATTTTTTAATTTGTGTTTGAGTTTTAAATTTCTCAGTGTTCTTTTATTTACTCCTTCCGAGTGTCTAACAACTAATTGCCTCACACTGGCTTTGAGATTTGGTTTGAGTGTTTCCGTGTTGAGTTTAATATAAATTTTACGACTGATTTATGCGGGCGATATGATTTTATAGTTTTAATATTTTGGCCATCTCGTTATATCGAGTAATTGGCCTGTCCATTCGGAAGGACCTGGAAACGTAGTAGAAATGTAATAAACAGTGTCATGTTTACAAGTCAGACTTAGAGGAATGGTGGGTGAAGTGTTCGCCAGAAAGGCTGGGGTGACACTGAAACACTCTAGATAATATCATAACAAAAGATTTGTTTAAAAAAAGAGGGGTAAAGTTTACCCTGAAGATTTGGACTTTGTCGATGACATCTGTCTCATATCACATGAATTTAATGACATGCAGCATTAACTGAATTTTTTGCGACGTAGAATAACACATTTGCATTATGAAATTCTAATTATTTAGTATTCTGCAGTTACTTACGGACAAGAGTGATTCGGAAAATACTTTTAAATCTGGTCTGTCTTGTAAGTTGTCTCCCAACCGGTTTTTATTCAGTTATATCGGTACAAGTAAAGGGCCGTTGCCGATTAATTATGGTATTATTGCTGCAAGCTATTGTTGAACGTAAGAACCTAATAAATATTAGCGAATTTTCTTAGTGATGTCCGGCTATTATGGGTAATTTCGTGGTGTCGAACGTGACTCTCATATATGTTTAAAAATTAAACATATTCTTAGAGCCAATTTTTATTTCAAATATAGTTCCTAGAGGGTACTTTAGTCTATATTAAAGTTCATAGCAAGTGGAGTTCGAGATCAAAGAAAATGCCACACAACATAACGAATCGAACGTGACAAAAATGGAATAATTTTTTGCAGCATCATATGAAAAGGAGAAATTCAGCATTTGGAAAAAAGAGAAGTCAGCTTAAAAATATGATCTGGCTATAATACTTTAAAATGTCTGGGTCCATAGTTGACATTTCGAACGTGACATTTGCAAAGTGAGATTTCGAATGTGATTAAATTAGATGGCGATCGATTACTTTTAAACAAACTTATTCTTGAAAGTAGAAAATAAACGTATATATATTACAGCTGGAGTTGCCTTTATTTTGGGTCACCATTTTAAGAAAATGAGCTCCATTTTTGATTACGTACATGCCTGTGTGGATAAATTAATTACATTAGTAAAAATCTAAGAAAGAATCGTAAAATAACCAGTTTGTAAGAAGTTTTAGACGGAAATTCCCATCTCAGAATTGAAGCGAATCAAACGAAACATTTGATTTGTTGAATTTCTTTTTGTAATAACTATTGACAAACAATCAAGCTTAACCGTTTTTTTTTCCAAAGTCCATTGAACTCTATTCATGTCATTTTAGCTCAGTTGTTGGTGGCCAACTACACACTTGGCTCGTTCTATAAATCTATCGACAGTATTCGAAGTATGTCTGATTAAAACGGTTTAAGTTTCATTCGTCTGACAGTTATTAACTACTTCTGGCTTGTGTAATTATTTAAAAGTTTCAGGAATCTTTCACTCACTCTAATAAAATTAACATAATTTTACTAACAACTTAGAATACGAGTATTCAAAGACATGTTTTATTTAAACATGTCATTGTGTTGGCTCCGTTCTGCTGCTTTTCTGTACATTCCGTACGACTAAATCGATATAAGAACATGAAGAAGGAAAAAAAAACAAAGAAAACTTATAAGCAAAGTTTTATAACCATTTGTCCTCTGTAATCAACATAATTCTATTTTTTCTTCTTCTTCTTTTTATACAATATATATGTACAGAATTCTTTCCCCATCAATTTATCATCGTGCACACATTTATTTGGTTTTGGTTGTTCTCCCATTAAGACTTTCAAAATATGAAAACGAATACGAGTACATACGGACAACTAAAGCAGACAGAAATATGTCGACGAACGAAGAGCATCTAATTGTTGTCGAGCTAAAAACATGTTCAGAAAAACATGGTAAAACATTGTTAGAATAAAAGAACGAAAACGTTCGTTCGCCAGCGCTTACGAGTGTAACGAATAAAGTCTTAAGCGGAATAATATTCGGAAATTGGTCAAATGTGCTGCAGTAGTGTTCAAACTATTCGCCTTGTAATAAAATGTCTGGCCTGGTAACACTTCTTTTGTGCACGCACACACATACATATACTATATACATATTTGTTTTGTAAATGTCGGAGAAACTGGCTGCCAAGTAGGGTCTGCCGGACCGACTCTTGGTGCATCTGATTTCCAAACTCTCCTGCCAGCCGAAACCTTTTATAGTAAGAAATTCGTGTGAAAATCGTTGTACAAGGAGCCGTATAAGTACAGGGTGTCTCAAAAGAAAGTTTATATTTTGTAAGTGGATGAAAAATTGTACAAAAACAAAATATCTACACATATAAATAAAATGCTTACGATTAATTATCAAACTGAAACATTTGAAAATTTATTTATTTCTAATAATGTCAGTTAATTGTATAACTTTGCGATCCCGGCATTCATTTAGTGAATGACTCGGCAGTTCGAATCTGTGATGGCTCACGGACACACGGACTTGCTGTGTATACATTTTCTGATGCTCGTGTTGACCCCTTGGACGCCCAGACTTAGGTTTTTCTGGCCTTAAACCGGTCGCCCCAAAAATTTATAGATCCATTTTCGAATGAACATGATTTGCTCCCTAAAAACGTTTCATAGCAACCAAATTTCCAAAAACCAGTCTATCAGCCACGCCTCTTAAGTTCGATGCACTCTAAACAAATGTAAACTTTCTTTTGAGACGCACTGTACTGCCAATACAGCCACAGCGATTGTACGATCAATTTCGTACTGAAACATGTATTTGAAAGGATGAAGCGAAACAAAAATCAATAATAATAAAATAAATATTGAAAGCAAAGAGTCGGTCCACCCGACTCCAAAAATAATCCAAAATATGTGACAAATTAGCTCGAAGCTGAATTTGATGAAACCATAATTTGGAACAAATCTTTCCTATGGTTTCTGTTGTGACACCAATCAGCACAAAGATGCTGAAAACTTATTTCAAAATCCATCTATTACGAAACAACTAAAGCTGGCAGAAATATGACAAATACTTGAAAATTTTGAATTGGAAAACTTTATTTGTGTTCAAAGTGTTTACAAGTCCAAAAAGTGGCTATTATGCGATCGCCTCCACTTCAAATGAAGTTTACACGTTCGTGCCCAGCAACATTAAAACACTTGGAGCCAACAACATTGTGAAATGGTGTTTTTGTAAATTTTATGACTTCTTACCCGCCCAAGATTTATTCGATTTGGATACACCAACAGCCGTAAACAAATAGAAATATTTTTGGTTTTTCTGTTAACTCTTCATGTTTGGATTATTTTTAGTTGGAATGGGGCGCATGAAATGATTTTGTCTGTCCGTCTGTCTACCGGTTGCTGCAGATGAACGCGGATCTGCCTTTATGTATGTGGGGACAAAGAGATTTGTAATGTTTGTTTTTGGGAAATTGATACAATATTTAATGTTTGTCAGGGACTCACATACAGATTCAAAATCACAGCCAGCTAATTTATTTCCAAATTATAATCTCTTTGTTTCAGAATGTGTGTATGTGCATTAGAACGACTCACCTGGCGTGAACATGATGATACACGTGCTTTTGTTTTTACTGCTAAATGAAAAAAATTTGTCTAAAAAGGGGCATTCCCATGCAAATAGTCGGAGAAAATTTAGCGATTGTTGTTGAACTAAAAGCGCTTTTTTCAAAACAAGAATTATGTACTAAAATCGATTAAAGTTTTGCTAAATCCTGGAACATAATTTAATATTTAATATAATATAATAATTTAATATTTAATTCTAAAAAGAGTAACAAACAAATTTCTTTCATCATCGTCAACATACAGAATGGGTCGTAAAAGTATTTAAGCTTAATTTATTTTCTTAGTTAAAAATTTATTTCGATCGAATGATTCTTAAACTGTGATGCCAAGTATTTTCAAGAGAATTTAAAAAAATTTTGTAGCTTTTGTTATTGTGCAAAAAAAAAAAGGTTTCTGGTGTGAAGAAATTTTATGAAAATCTTCAGTTGTAAGAGCAATTTTGGTGCAATCATTTCAGACCCACAATCCGCTGTTCGCTCTGTTCGGGCGCTGATGAAACCATCAACATAAGCAGACAGAAGTAAAATGCTGCAGTTGAAGTACGACGTCAGCTGTGAAATTTTAACCCACTAGATGAGCCATGATCCTTGAACTTGCTGCTGCCACAGCCGTCGCTGATTTGATTGATTTTGTGGACGTTGTAAATGAACACAATTAAATTAAAATAATAAAGTTTTTAAATACTTAATCTCATTTTATTTTTGTTTGTTTTAAATATTATTTAAGTCATACACAGGAAACATTTTAATATTGATTTTACCAGTTTGGCGCAATTTATGGCAAAATTTTAATAAAAATATTTTACAATCCAACTAAACAATTTTTTCTCAACAAAACTGTTTTGTTATTTCAGTAAAACCTTCTTGCAAGTCCGTATTCACACAAATTGTTGGCTGATTCAGCAACACATTTAATTGGAAATATTTGCAAAAATTATTTTCGTCAGAAATACATTCGTTGTTTCAATTAACAATTTTTATCGATTAGGCAAAAGCTGTTGCTGATTTTTTTTTTTTATGAAATTTATTATAAAACACTGTGGTTTGGTCAAGGGTCACTTTGGGGCCTTATAATTTAATAATAGTTTTCTTTCCATATTGAAAATTTTTTTTCGAATTTAAAATGGATTTTTTTTTTTGCCCTAATTATGAAAAATAATGCCAGTTAAATGGACCCCAATTTCAGATGCGCTTTTTTTTAATAAAATATATTATCAAGTAAGAAGCAAGAATTCGTGGAATGCGATAAACTGCTTCACAGATTCCAGTGAGCGGAACCAAATGTTGGCCAAGTAGTTTCTGCGCCTTTGAAATTTCTGTTGTGGCCGCAGGATTTAAGTGATAAGAGATACGGCTTTCCTTTTGCTGTAGTCACAATTTTGTTTATCAATTGAACCCATCCACTCTATGATTATTTCTGATACCTACATGTGTGCCTACATGTATACAAATTCTTTCGATGCCATCTGTGCCACATATGAAATAATCAATTAAAGTTTTTAATTGTAAGAGTCTTAAAAATTGCATTTCCCTTTAAATTCTGTTTTATATTCAATTAGTGCTCAAATCGTATCTTAAGTGTGAAATCACGTATTGACATCGGTAGGTGTAACCAGGCATTAACTAAAGTGTTTTGTGTGTCAATCATGCACGCACACACACAACAAACTCCCCGCTCCCGCTTGGGAACGAACGTTGCATGTGCAGAGCGTTTTCCAACTGCAAACCTTTTGTGCGAAAACGTACGCATTTGCTGTTGCAGTTGGACCGAGTTTTCTTTGCCAAAAACTCACGTGCTGATACAGATCTTTTCTTTTTTCTTAATTTTTTGTTCTTATATTTTATATATATTTTTTTTATATTCCTTTTTTTTTGTAAACGGCTTAAATGTGCGTTTGCACTTGTTGGGCTCAAACAGAATCCGTTTTGTAAGTGCGAATTTATTTGAAAGAACATTTAGAACAATTAAATGTATTTTTTTTTATATTTAAGAGCAGGTAAGAGGTTTTTCTTTTTTGTTTGTGGACAGTGAAAGTGAATACGTTTAAGATGCTTTTGCTTGGAAATTATTTTGCAACTGTCTCTCCCTACACGTTGAGAAATTGATTTAAAGAAAAAACATTTATTGTTTGTTTGTAAAACTTTCTGTCTTCTTTATAAGTATTTTATTAAAACTGTATTTAAGAAATTTTAATAGACACATCTTTAAGCAGGCGCTGTTTAATAATGAAAAATGCTATAAATTCCAACAAAGTTGATAAAAAGAGTTGGGCCATAAGCATTTCTATGGAATTTTATTACCAATAACAAAATAAAAACTAAAAAAAAGAAGACACACATAAAATTGGTAACATAAAATGTACAAGCATGAATGCCCTAATTAAATTTGAAATTAAAAAAAAAAAAAATGAAGAAGACAATATTCGATTTACCATTGATTTCGTAGCCGAAGCATTATAAAGCACAAGCACACAAACGCGCGTGCACACACACACACACACGCACACACACACACACGCCCATTTAAAGCCCTTGACTATTTCTTCTTTTGGTAGGGGAAAAAAAAAGACTTTTAGTACAGAAAAGTAGAAAAAAAAAACACTCAAACAATTAAAATTTTAAGAGATTTTATTAAATGCGGCCAAAACGGCTGACTTTTTAGCTAAAAATTTGTTGTTTTTGGTTTATTTTTTATGGGTGAGAGACAGATGGGTAAAAAGACAAACGACGTACAAACAGCCGGACCGGTAGTAGTGGCTGATACACTCGCACCACCGCCAAACAACTCGTAAATGTTTCTCAGGCCCACTCCTACAGACAGGCACAATTCATCTGCGGGCGCACTTAAACATTTTATAACTTTAATGACTGAATGGAAACGTCTGACCGTCTGTCTGTCTGTCTGTCTGTCTGTGCCACTGTTAGTCTGTCCGTAGGTTCAAACATTCAAGAATGTTTAAAATACCGAACATGATGTGAACTACGAAAAGGTGTATTGATGCATTAAAGTGTGCTTGTATCTAACGAAATTGATCGAATTTTGGGGACATGCATGAACACACACAATCGCACGCACACACCTAAATGATGCCCATCTTAGTTTATTGAACAGCCCGATAGGGCTTTAATTTTATTTTAATAGCAGAACGGCAAAGAATTGATTCTGGGCTCGAGGGCCAATTGTAACAATAAATTATTTCGAATAATATACAATATAATTGACTCGCATGCAGGGTTGTCCAAACGAATAGAGAATAGAATAACTAAAATAAAAATATTTTTTACTTTTCTTGTGCACAAACAAAATGTTCCTTCAAGTGTCTGTTTAATACAAATGTCACTGGCGTTGTTATTTCATTATAAATTATTTAACACAAAACTGTTCGACGTGGTTTTTATTTATTCCATTATTTTTTCTTCTTCTTAATATCAAAACTAAAATAATTTCTTTGGAGGGCGATGCTGTTACTTTATGTTATTTTTCTTATTTTTCTTATTGTATTAAAAAGGAAAAAAGAAAAAAAAAAAACTCATGTGTGTCTCTTGGCTTCATACAAAGTATTAGATTTTTCATGTACCAGCATCTTAAATATATTGTTGCAGGTAAAAATAAACACACACACACACACACACACACATACATGTGAGTGTTGAAGCCAGAGCACCCAGTAAAAGGAAAAGACAAAAATTATTTGCTTAGATAAACCCATGAATTTGGTGTCTTTCACGATGTATGTATGTATGTATGTCTCCCCTTGCCATTATGTACGCGTACGTGTGTGTGTCAATGTATTGCCGTGTGTACATATTATTTTCAGATGCCACTAAAGGCAGGTACAATTTAAGTATTTTTCTAATACAAGGAAACTGCATGTGGTTATTATCGAATGGACAAAAGTGTCTGCTATACGAGCATTAAATTTAATAAAATTTTATTGAACACCTGAAATTCTATGGATGGCAAATACTAAAGATACTATTTAAATTTTCAATTGATTGTTTTAATACTTTTTACGATGATTTTTGATTAACCCTTAATGGTTTTAATTAACACAAAAAATTCTTTTTTTTTCATTTATTTATCTATTATTATTTTTGGGACATCCCATGCGCAAGACTCGTAAGTCTCATATGGAACTCAGGACAAGTAAATACTTGCAAATAGAAATATTAATGGTTCAACATATAAGTATGTACGTACATATGTTTATCTGTGCTGACAAAAATATGAAACGTTTGACTCAACTCAAGAAAGACACGAGTTTTATGTGTCACAGAAAAAGCTTTAATTTTCTGAAATTTTAATTTTTTTATTTTTTAGATATTATTTTATGACAGAGAATGGGCGGGTTATCGAGGGCCGAGGACGTCTCTGCGTCTAACTTATTCGAACCATGCCTTCACATGGGCAGTAGCAGCGTGGCGGACATGACAGTTGTCCGAGGTAAATCAGCCAAATAGTGTGAGTGAGACGCAAAACTCTGGAATGCCCAAACACCAAAAAAACCCTGACCGCTCTTTTAAAAAATAAACACGATGGCGTGGGAGCTGTTCTTCAGCCCAGAGCTGCTTAACGACCAAAAAACAAAATATTGACTTAAGTTGCTGTGAACTCTCTGCACATTATCAAAAAGTAAAAATATTACTTTTTTCACAATATTTTATACGATCTAAAAACTCTGACACTAAATCTACAGCATGAGTACCTCGATGGTACAATCCAGAGGTTGTAGGTTCGATCCCTAGCAAAGACTGGCGTGAAAAAAACAATGGCCACAATTATTTTCTTATAAACACAATAACAAAAAAAAAAAACAAAAACAACACAAAAATATGGACTCATCCATTATGGCTGTAGGTTCGATCCCTAGCAAAGACTGGCGTGAAAAAAACCATGGCCACAAATATTTTCTTATAAACACAATAACAAAAAAAAAAAAAAAACAAAAACAACACAAAAATATGGACTCATCCATCGTGGCACCAAGATCCGTTAATGTTGTTATTTGTTGTTATTAAATGGGTTAAACTGCTTTCAAAATAATTAATCTGAATATAATATTTGTTTTCTTTCATTGCAGGGTTCGTCGCCCACCCTCACGCTAATATCTTCGAAAGTAAGTGAAACACAAGTATTTCATTCAAATTTACAACTAAAGCTTAGTAGTGAACATACATACATACATGTGTGCATACACATGTACGTTTGTTTAGTTGCCACAAAATAGACACACACTATAATATTAGTGTGTAATAATAACACAATAGAATTTGGATAAGCAAAACAAAACACAAATTTACTACAATATATATAGAATAGAACACAAACATTTTAAAGAAATCTAACAAATTTGCACGTACATACATATTTATTATTTTAACTGGATATCAAGAGTTTTAAGCAAAACATAATTTTCATTAGAAATTAGAGCACAATATACATATTTTAAGTAAATATTTCAGTTGGAAACTTTGCAGACCTTGAATCGATAGCAAGATTTATTTTTTTACATATTAAATGAAAGCAAATTAATTTTTTTTTAGCTGCAATAATTATTTGAAATTGGCACAAAGAAAAACTTTAAATACGATGCCCATAGCGTTTCGCGAAATCTTCCCTAGTTTGTGATAGATTAAAGAAACAACTCTGGCATTGGCTTTATTCTATTACAAAAAAAAAAAAAAAAAAAAAAAAAAAAAAAAACTCAAAGATTTCAAAAACCCTAATAAGTGTGAATACATTCTTGGCCCAGATATAGAAAATTGTTTGAAAAGTCTTAAATTGCATGAAAAAAATTGATTCGATGAAACGTAAGAGTAGTCAATCGGGCATATTGGAGCCGTCAACATTGTAGTAGATTAAAGAAAAACACTGGAATTTGTGTATGGTCCGTTACGCTGGGGAATCGGTATGTGGTTTTAATTCCATAATTATTTAGTTAATATAAAATAGTAAGAAATCCTCTAATAATTACACGTATATCTACATATGTTTTTGGCTTCAAATATCTTAGACTTTTCAAATCAGTCATATATTTCCGTGGTATTAGAAACTAAAAGCATTTTTTGTTAAACAAAAAAGTGTATTAATTTAACATTTATATATTTATGTCATAATCTAATGACGTGTCCGGCTTATGACAAGATTTGTCAGCGACGTCACATAAAAATGAGTAGTTGTTCCTTGATAATAGTTTTGTAGTTTTGACACATCCTTCTTTGAATTTTCATAGACTTGGGATAATGCAAAGGAGCCGGCAACCACTTGATGTGTGACTACGATGCCAAGTTTTGTAGCTTTTCTCGTCTGCATAAAAACCATCATCAAATCGCTACTAATTTCAGGCAGATGCTACAAAACTAATAAAACTGTTGTAACATTAATTTTTGGCCGCTGCCAAGTGCAACATTTCTCAGACCACAGTTTTTTGAAATGGGCAAATATTTTAACGATGATAGTGAAACTTATTTCTCATGAAAAAATTATAGCAAAAAAGGGAAAGTATAGCAAAAATTCTTTGCATATCACACTGCCCACAAACTAGTGTAAAGTCCTCCTAGACCCTTTATATGTATATGTCTGTACTCGTATTTTGTTATTTAAGGATCGTTGGGTAAAAATTAGCTTTAATTGCAAAAAAATATGTTATTGTTTCCTAGAGCAAAAATTTGTTTTGCTTCCGCAAAAATATTCTGATCTTGTGATTGATTGTGATTTATCGTCCTTTTTGAAATTTGTTTACCATAAAATATGTACATACGTACATATTAAGCAAATTAAATTCACAATCTTATTGCGCCAACTACAGACACACATTTGAATGGAGTTCGTGGAAAAACAGAATCAACAAAACCATCCCATGTACTCGTACATAAACTGAACATGCAAAAGCTGAACACGAAGGCAACACGCAAATGCTGAGACGATGACTCAACACAAAAGTCATCATTAACATCTTCATCGCATTGAACAGCAACAGTTTTACACCCAGAACTTTTAGCAACACCGTGACACTTGTGCCACAAAAATATTTGTAATCGTACACGACTAGTACGAGGCAAAAGGGTTTTGTAAAGCGCATTTTCACCATTTCGCCAACGAAGCTCTGGTAGAACCTTTTTCCACCGAAAGTCTTGAATTCTTTAAAAAAATACATACATACATACATATTTATTCTCGTTCATTTTTCTTTGGCGTTCTATAAAATATAATGATAACTTTGTCTTACACTTTCAACATGCAGTTTTTCAGCCGAAGTCCTTACAAGTCTGTAGAAGCGCGCGTGTGTGTGTGTGTGAGTGTGTGAGTCTGTTCCGACAACTAATGACATGTTGTAAAATATTTTATGTTAAATTGTTGTTATTTTGTTGTTGTGTTGCTGATGAATATGTGGGGCGGTTTTGGTAACATGCCAACTGTATCAAATACAAAAGGAATAAGAGGAAAAAGTGCTTATTAAAATCCATACAAACATCAATTGGTAGCACGTTTTCAAATGTGATTGTGTGTGTGTGTGTGTGTGTGTGTGCGTGTAAGCGATACATACGAAAATGTATGTATGTATTTATGTCAAACTGTGTTTTTATCAAAATAAATAACAGTATTTGGTACAAAAGGAAAAACTGTCAAAAGCTACGATTTCTTTCATTTTTACAGTTTGTTTAGCACAAAGTTTTCTTCTCATCAAATGCGGCTGATGGTAGACAAAGTTTGGTTTGTGTCCCTGATAAACGGAAAATAAAATGAGCTGAACTGCTGCAGGACTTTGTGTTTCCTTTTGTGGAAGTAGGAAGTTGGAAGTGTTAATCGACTTAAGCAAAAAATGCAGCAGATTTTGAATTCGTTCGTAGTTTGTAAGTTTCTTCTAGACGCGAGTTGTAACATAATTTTTTGCACCGCAGTATAACAAACGTTTTAGGAGAGAGGAGAGGGCTAAAACCTCCTCCCTGAAAATATGCTCTTGCCTTACCTGCGCCTTTTTTGTTCGATTTATTTTGCTTTTTGAAATCGAGCCCAAAAAATATCATTCCAAATACTTGATCATTCTGTCTTCATTTCTGCCGTTTGTGGACCTTTTGAAGGCGAGGGTTTCTTGAGTTACAAAATTTCCTCAAAACTTTTCTATTCTTCTATTTAGAAATAGTTGCTTGCGGTTTGGGTGCCAGCCTAAATCGATTTCCTAATGAAGCCGTCACTTGTGGCAAAGTTTAAAGAAAATGGTTTTCCACTTTATTTGAAAGGTGCGTCGTTCGAAAAATTTATTATCTTAGGAAGCCTTAGAACTAGTTTGTGCTACAAGGATTTGCTAAATTGGAGATGTTTTTATAGCTTTTTCTTATTGAAACGGATATGGCGCCAAACGGTTGATTGCCGGTATGGAATCCCAGCGTCATGCAAACAAAAACAAACAAAAAGTTAGTGAAGGAAGTCATATATTTTAAGTTGTTTTTTTGTTTTCTTTTTAATAAGGATTTCAATTTATTATATATTTTTAGTTTTTTTGAGATTTAACTTTTCTATACGCAAAATTGTCATTCCGACAATTTTTTATATAAAATTCTGTTATCCTGCGATCTTATAAATATATCTTTCTTTGAACCACTTAAACAGCTGGCCTTGAATTAATTTTATGAGAAAACCACAAATTTCACTACAATATTATAGAGAAGTTTTTTTTTTTTTTCTTTATTCTTTGACACAATCTTACATTTATGATCGCCTCTAATAAAATAATCAAAGAGTTGATTTTAATGCCCACTTCGATGACTGTTTCAGTTTTTGGTTGTTTTGCCTTCAAAAGATATTTATAGAAACGAAAACTCACGCATGCACACACGTGTGTCAGTTCTTTAAAAACCGCCATGGCCCCTTGCACGGACACAGATATGACTGAAAAAATGCTGTAAAATCGTTTTAATGAAATCTAGCAACGCACGATGACGCTTTTAATGATGCTTGAGATGGCGTTAAGAGAGAGAGAGAGAGAGAGAAACAAGCAAACAAAAAATAAAATGAATATCGGTTTCTGTGCCATTAGAGCAGGCGCAGGTTGTGCAAAAAATTCGTCCCACAATTTTGGTTGGAAAAGGCTTCATTAAACCAGCCATACCTGCAGGGGTTTTAATTTCAGCTTAATTGCTTCTTAAGGATGCCAATTTTTGCATGATTGCTTTTAACAGTATTCCTACTCCACTCTACCTGCAGTTGTTGAACGGGCTCTAAAAAGGAGTCTTAACAAAGAAAATCCATCTGAATAAATGGAAAATGTTGCTAAAAATTACACAGTGACTGTCCACTCAAGAACAGTCCTTTACACAGCCGGTATGAGACTTTCTCGGTCTTAGGGAAAATGTAACTGGAATTCAATAATTGCATTCTACATTTATTATCACTGAGTTGAGTATGTAAATGTGTATGAACTGCAAGTAGAAAACAAGTTATCCCGCATAAAATGTCTCTGGACTTTTTAAATGGTTCCAAGAAATAAACTAATTTCCACTCAACTCGAGCTGGGCAAGAGTTGGCCGCCAGTAAATGTAAAGGTTTTTTTTCGCTTTCACATATTTTACGGCTTAAGTCGGTTTGCAAGTAAAATACTTTTGTGATTTTATTTAAGTTATTAAAAAAAAAAAAAAACAATATTACAAACCACAGTGGAGCAAAAGCAGCAACACGCAACGTTAGTAAAGACCACCCTTGGATTTTGTTAAACCAAAAACGAAATAGCATAAATTTTTCTTGTCCAAAAATCTTATATTAGATGTTATTTTATAATCACGGACAGTGACACACTTCAAATACCATGAAAACTTTAAAAATGTTTAGGCCACTTACAGGTGAGTCGTCGCTGGTGAAGTGTTCCCTTGTACTAGAAAATTAAAGTAATAATACACTTTAATATTTGTTAAAGAAAAGGATTTCGAAAGCCCTACATCAACCGGCTAATGCGCCATTTTCTTGCCCCACTAAGGTAGACATCTGCACGGAATAAATGGTTATGAGCCCTTCCCATCACAAGCACAGGCAGAATATTTGAGGTAGACATCCCAACCATGAGCAGTCCAAAATGTGTAAAAATATGACCGGGCTGATATTTGGTCGCCATTCTGTCCGTTAATATTTAGTGATGCATTCGGGAGTTCTATCACGACTGAAAAGTCGGACTGACAAACTGCCTGCGATGCTGGTCGACTCTATAGAAATCAAAGCCGTCTGGCTGTAGAACTGTGACAAGTCAAAATCTGTAATCTGGGGGCTTCCATTTTTGTTTAGGAAAGATATTTGCACTCTCTCTGTGCCCCCCCAGTTTTTCCACCGTTCTTAAATTTTCCTGTTCCTTTATTAGTTCAATATTTAGAGCCTTCTGCTCTGCTGTTCAACAACATGTTGCAGTAAAATGTGAAAAGCAGCAGTTCAAATAATTATCTGCGTGCCACGAAAAATGACAACAAAACTGCAGATGTGTAATAATAAAAAAATCATTAAAATTAAAATGTTTATGGGCTCACACATAAAGTTCAACGACAAGGATACTGGAGCGCAACGTTTTAAACTCACAGATTGGATAATGAGCCAAATGTTGTTGTTGTGATTGAAACGAGGGTGGAAGAGGATAATTAGAGATATAATTAAAAGAAAACGAAAGGCATCTCAAAGTTAATCAGCCAAGTAAATTAATTAAACAAAAAAGAGATGGCTCTTTTCAGCTCAGTTTAGCTCATTTTCATGAACTAGTTCGCGCCGTAGCTCACTAGCTCAGCGATTTTGTTCGATGGTTTCTGGAAAATGGCCAGATCTGTTTATTATTATTACATTAAATGGAAAATGTAAATAAATCAAACAAATCAAGGATATTGTTTTGAAATAAAATTTTTCCCCATTAAACAAAAAATTAAAAATTCACAAAACGGTATAATAAAAATTGGTCGCTGGTGGTAACACTGTGAAAAGATGTAAAATAAAATAGAACGATCAGCACTGCATTGAAAACCTTCTGCACTGAGCTAAAGCTCAGCTTAACGCAGCCTTCAATTGAGCTGGTTCAGAGTTGCACTGCACAACTCTAGATCAGACAATAAGTTGTTTGCTTTCTTACCATCACAAAATTTGCATTGAAAAATATCAGCAAAAGTCTGCAGTTAAAAGAAGAAGAATAAGAAAAAGCCACTTTCGTTACATTCTTATCCCCCCCCCCCCCCCCTATTTCTTATCACTTTCGGTACATGTTTGTATGTATGTATGTATGTAGTGTGTATTGTACATACGATGATACTTCAGGGTGCTTAAACTGCCACCTTCAACACGGACAATCAGGCATGTGCACATTGCTGAGACTCTTTCAACTTTAAGCTTTTTTTTCATCAAACAATAAAATGTTGATGAGGTTGTATCGCGGATTCATTTGTCGAAAATTTGCCACAAAATGCTTTTAAGCAACAACATTCAGTGCTGGGGAATAAAAAACTTTTATTTATATGTATATTCGCTTAAACGGCAAGAGTACGTGTGCGTGTGCGTGAGTGTGTGCGTGTGCGTGAGTGTGTGCGTGTGCGTGAGTGTGTGCGTGAGTGTGTGTTATGTTTTATTTTGTTCTTAAGTTTAATTTTTATTATTGCTTGAATCATTCATTGTTGTACAAGTGTTGTATGCTTCAATGCATTTACTTTTGCTTAATGTGCTGGATTCTGTGATTCTTAATAATTTGTTGTCGTTGTTATTGTTGTTGATTTGGCGACTTAAGCCGTGAGTGCGGCTCTCTAGTTAAGCGGCGCAGTATGTACCCCCTGGATGATGATGATGATGATGGTGATGATGATGTTGATGACGATGATCACGAGGCTGCCGTTTTGTGTTCGTGTACTGAAAGCACCAAACAAAAAAGATGCAAAGAAAATGGATGATGATGATGATGACGATGATGACGATGACGATGACACAACATGAAAAGTTAAAACACGCTGAAAAATATTAAATACAATCCATTGCCGACTTTTGACAGCAAACGTAAATTTGTTTTGTTGTGTGCTCAATTTTTTATATTTTTATTCATTACCCCACCAACACCACTGTAACCACTTCGTTGACTTACACACACACACACACACACACACATTGTTAAACATTTAAATTAACATACATTAACACATATTCGCACTCCTTTTTTGGTTTTTTCCACCTTTTTTTTCCCGAAAAGAGCAAAAAACCAAACCAAAGACACTTCTTACGTTTCTGCGTTTTAGCTCGTTATTCGTTTAATTGCACTTTGTGTCCGTGATTTTTTTTTCCCTCCTTTTTGTTTCGCTTTTGCTTTTGGCTGTTGCAACTTTAGCTTGGGCAATTAAAATAGGTAACAACAATACGAAGGAGAAGAAAAAATGTTAAAACTCATAAAGTACATTTTTATGTGTTTTGTGTACTCATCGTACCGCATTTTGTCTGAGCCCATAATGTGGTCCTTTTCTTGAAAACGAACTGAAACGAGACCTCGTTCTTAGTTTGGCATTTTTGCGTGCCGTATGTAGATTGTTTTGATGTGCCGTTTATCGTCAAGTTTCCATATATCATCAAATATTATGGTCCATTACAAAATTCTCTGTAACTTTGTTAACAACCTAAAGGGCACCCAGCCACAGATCGCATGTGTTAAAAATCATACTTCGGTGGCTTGAAAGCTTTCAATGAAAAGCAAAACAACAAAAAGAAAAACAAACGAAACGTATGTATGTAGCATTCAGAAGTGCATTGTAGGTGAAATTCAAGGCCAGCAGCATATTTGCATTGAAAGGTTTCTGTATTGTGACAATGACATGTTGTTGAGAATAGAAATGTTTGGCCAACACATATGCCAGTCTCTGGATCAGCATCACTTGCGGAAATGTTCTAACAATAACATCTGTGTGAAAGCAATTGCTAATTTTGTGTAAAAATCACAGCCCCTGATTATTAAACTACAGGATCTTCTAATGGAAACTATAAAATTTCAACGTCCATATTATGAAGCACCAGCTGCCATTTATTCACACAATAAAGTGTCGTTAGAACTGTTCACGGACTAGTGAATTTATTTGAATCCTTCGATTTAGCAAAGAATAAAGCAACACTCGTAAGATGACGAAATACAGGATCTGGCCAGCAACATCGTGGCTGTCGGTCGCTCAGATAATGCATTAGAGGCCGATGGATTTGTTGTCACAGTTCAGAATTCAGCTGAAAAGAAAGATCCAGATAAGTCAGATTACACTCAGACGGGTATTCCATGCCATGGGCTCTGGAACTGTTGATATGAAAGGCCTGAAAGTTCGTGCCAAGACGAGACATTAACTTGGGCGTTCTTCTTCTTCTTCTTCTTTTGGCGCTACAGTCCGTGGTGAACCTGGGCCTCAACCAACAAAGTTATTCTTTGTTGTTGTGTCGTAACTAGTGTGTTTTTACACGGTAGGGAAGTTACCCCCACGCACAACCCCCGAAACCTGGAGGACCGGGTCCTGGTTTAGACCCCTGGACAGAGGGGATTCGCTGCACACTTTGGTTCACCTCTAAGCGGGTGCTGTAGGGGCTATCCAGGGGCGCCACGGGGAGGCAGTATGTCAGCTTGACCAGTCCATTTTCAGGGATCGCTGCTGGCTTCTCGCCAGGTTGAGAGCAATCAACAACTTTGCCCTGAGTGCACTGGCCCATTCCCCCAACTTGGGCGTTGCCGAACAGAATATTAAGTTCCAAGTGCAACACTGATAAAATAAACGCCGGCATCGTGAAGAGCTGTCAAGTCTAAAATAGGTGTGGGGGAGGAAAATGCTCTCTGCAATTTATTCGAATGTATGCCAAGCAACATTGTGCAGTTCATTGTGGTATTAAGAGGACTTGAAGGAGTTGAAGTTGGCAAAAAAAAAATAAATCTCCTTCTCTCGTGTTTCTCTGATTTGTAGTTTTTTCCAGCGAATGGCAATAGACCAAGAAATTTCTTTGCCCCCCAAATACCCAATTCAGACAACAATTTCGTTAATTTTGGAAATAATTTGAAAGAAAATTTTTAAAGCGAAGTGTTTTCTTAGGTAAGAAAACATAAAAAATTAATGAACAAATTATGCTTAAAATGACAATAATATGTTTGTGACAAGATTATACAATATAAGTCGTGCCACACACTCTCAATGTGAGAAGATTCAAATCGTTTCTACACAAACACTACGCAGTCTTGGCGCCTCCCCATAACCTATTTTCCAGTTGCGACACAGCGTGTCGCCGCCCCTCACATGAATGGGTCCTAATGCTAATTCTAATTAGAAAATATTAATAATAATAGCGCCACTTTCTAATGCTTTTTAACTGCCCAAATAATAAAAGGTCCTTCCTGCCATGCATTAACGAAAAATTCATTATTTTCCAACAGGGCAACGACTGACCTCGCGTTGTATTTCAAGTGCTTGAACATACATTTGCATTCAGCCGCTAAAAGCTAAAGCTTTTATTCTAATTATATATTAATTCGGCTTGATTCGGCTGGTTCATGTTTTGGCTTTAAGTAATTGCAAGTGATATTTGTCTAGAATCGTAACTAATAAATATAATAACAGTTTTCACACTGCGGAATTGTGTGAAACTGAGTTGAATGTTTCCATTTGGATTAACCACAACACGTGCATTAATCCCAGAAACACTTCCCAACCAACTTAATAAAAGTTTGCTGCCCATAGTTTTGCTTCCGTCCTATTGAAAACTTTTAACTATTGAAAGCAAATAAGTTCTCATAAATTAATCCCCGAAAAGGTAGATACAATTAAAAAATGGCGTACTAATGCCCGAAATAACATTCGCAGGTACACCAGCATGAAACCCTTATGAGTTAAATGTGTTTTCTGAAAATAATAATAATAATAATAAAAATCGTCTACATTTCTTAGAAATGCGGTAGAGCAAAATAAATTCAGGCACACAACAAAATCAACTAACCCAAATACTACCAACTGAGCTTTTTTTTTTGTTAGCAGAAAGTACAAAAAAAAAGTAAAGAACGGACGAACGAACGAACGTACCCAAACCATCCATCCCACGGACGAATGATGAGAGTTGAAGCTTAACTCGCAACCATTATGTGAGTACTTCAAGCACAAGGTAAAAACAACAGCAGCAACAACAACAACTACTACTATAAAAATAAAAAAAAACAATTTCGCATCTACCCCAGTACTGGCAGCACAAAAATACAGATAACAGTTTTTGCAAGCAAAAATATTACGTGATTATTCTAGATGTTAGACCATTTTGCAAGTTTTTTTTTTTGGGATATAAATCCCTAAACAGGACAAAAAAAAAAAAAAAGATGTGGTTGTCAGCAATCAAGAGCTGAAAAGGAATAAAAATGGCGTTTCGGTGTGACGACATGTTTTGTATTTTTGGGTGGCAAGACGGGTATTACAGGACCCCAGTTGACTCAAAACAAAACTTTATACAAATTTGTAGTAGAAATAATCTACCAGTGAGGAACGTTTACCAGTTATGGGCACTTGCTCCCCCAGCTCATTTCCTTAAGGCGCAATGTGAAAGCACATGCGCATACCCAGATTTCTAAGCAGTCTGAGGAATTCGAGAATCGGAGGTTTTCAGCAGGTGGTTTGTTGTATGAGTGAAGACTGGCATTCACACGTGTTCTTTTTGAACGAGATGCACTCGATTCATTAGATTGTAGTGCCGCAGAGGTTGCCGATAAGCCAAAGGCTTCAAGCATTTTATGTTTTCGATTGAATTTTTCACGATTCCAAGCGCATCGTCATCACATTTGAGTAGCTACGCAAAGCATAAAACGAATATCTGGGCTGCTGATACACGAAGCAAGAAGTATGTATGTATTTTAAATCGCATGTCTTTAGAAAACAACTTGTTTGGCCGTGCCTCAATGTAGGCAATGGTAGAGGGTGATCGTTCGACAGTCCAGAGATTAACATGAAATCATGTTAACTTAATACGAAACGCTAATAAAGCAGAATGTTGTATTTGTGCAGTACAAGTTGATTCAACAGCATTTCACTTAGATTTTAATGCTGAATCGTATTTGCCCATAAGAATTGTCTATTTAAAACGCACTCATGGCAAAACTACATACATAAATAAAAAAAACAACAAATTGTTTAACAAAATTGCCAGTTCATTATGTTGCATGGCAAATTTTTCATAGTTGCTTCCTTGTTTGTCGTGTGAACCATTTTTCTGTATTTTATTTGAATTCAAAGTTTTATATCTAGAGACAAAAAAAAAACATATAAAAAACGTAAATAAATACATATTTCTCCTTCTGTTGTGTCAAATAAAAGTATGACCAACTGGGACGGACGCAGCGTGGCCTTCATTGCTTTTAAGTTTCTTTTTTTTTTTTTGTTCACTTAAATTAGAGACAAATAAATACACTTACACACACACACACACACACACAGGAGCGCGCAGACATCTGCAAATAAATATACAACTGAGTGAAAAGGGAATGATATACAAATAACAACAGAAATTTATACAACTTAGAAGATAAAAAATAATTCCCAACAACCGTCAACAACAACAGCCAGCAAGAAAAAAACAACATTATGGTTGTCGTCACACACTTTAAGAGCAGAGCATGGAACAGGAGAACAAATAAAAAAAAGCCGAGTCAAAGTAGTGGTTAGAAGTCAGAGCCTCAAAAGAATGCGACGAAAGCGAGAATTGTGCTCAGTTTGCTGAAGATCTTACCAGGCGCAAGCGTTATGACAGGGCCAAGCTTTGATTCGCTTTCTGTGGCAACTGATTTTTAAGCAGGTGCAGGTCCTTTGCCAATAAAACTTCTGCTGTGCCGTGTATTTTCCTGGTTAGTGCGGAACAGTTGAGACGACTCTGAACTTTGTCCTTTTAGTTGGTGAAAATATTTTAAATAATACGAGTTGCGAAGTGTTTTAAATTATATAATTTGTGCATTAATAAAATAATAACAAAATAATTGCGTGTTCAGTATTTTATGCTTCGCCGTTAGACGCTTTTTGTTTGTGTTCGTGGACAACTGATTTTGACATGCAAACAGCAGCTTCTGTCACAGCTAATTGAGGCCCTACAACGGGTAATAATTACCATAATTGTTCTGGATCCGTTCCCTAGGTCCGGTCATGAGATTGTATTATGGAAAATCAGGTTGGTTACACACAAACATTTTAGATTTGCTGGAAAGATTTTGTTTTTTTTTTTTTTTTGAAAGCTGGCGGCAGAAACTTGCTAGCAAAAAACTATATCCTTTCTAGCGGTAAACACTTATGAACGCAGTAGTTTTGCTGGGTTTACGATTTTGCTGCTGCCAAACGTTACGCAAGATCTGATTGCTTTGAACGTCTGGCAAAATAGCTGTTCAAATGTGGTACGCGAGTTAATGCAAAAGTATCGTATTTTATTACTTATGGTGAGGTATGGGCCAGGCATCATCGCATGGCTTGATGGGATGGAATGGAATGGTTTAGATATCGTATCGTATCATTTTCGCGACTACTTTGCCTTCATACTCCGTATGTTATAGTTTCACTTTTTATTATAAATTCAAGTTAAAGTTGTTGGTTTTTCTGTTTTTGCTGCATATCCATATTAATGTTTCTTTCTGCCAACTCTTTTGTAACCAAATGGAGTTAGAAGTGCGGAAATTGTGAAATTCTATTATTGTTGCTGTTGGTTGTTTTTCGTTTCGTTGAAGGTTTATTGTTGCAAAGTGTGTTGTTATGTTTTGAATTTTTTCTTCCTTTTTATGTTTATTTCTTTTTTTTTTTACATTTTGTTTTTGCAAACTGTTGGTTGTGATAAATTAAAGGAAAGGAAAACAAAAAACTGAAAACTGTGCCAAACCAGCTTTTAGAATGTTGGTCAAACTTCAGTTGTGGCAGAAGCTGTAGCATGAGAGTTTTTTTCTTGCGTTCGTATATTTTTTAAGGGAGGTTTAAAAGGCCGTTAAAAGAAACGAGGAATAGAATATGATAAAATTGAGTTTTTAGGTCGGCAGGTCTTAAGTAAAAAACAGTTGATCGTTGCTATTAGCCAAAGCGTGTTAGTATGTCGTATTTACACACAGACACACAAATGCCGCTATTTAAACAGGGACCTGCCAATTGATATGGAAATATGTATCTAACATTGAGGCGTCATATATTTACAATTTTGTACTTAAAGAAATATTTATTAACCGATCTATCCAAATCTGTTCAAATGCAGCAAATGTTGCACTCTCTTTGGCATTTAGTTTGTGAAATTCCTATTCGAAACTAGCAACACCTTCCCGGGGCGTTTCTTTAATAGTTCAGTTGGAAAATTTTATCAATGAAAAGCAGTTTTTTCTTACGACTATATCTCTTAAGCCGCTTGGAATTGGCAACACTTTCTTGCTGCAAGAGCGCGAGATATAGCAACAGCAAATAGCTCGCCACGCTCTGCAAGAAGATTCCAATGGGGGAATAGTTGCTGCCAAAGTAGATTAATATATATGTACAGGCTAGCGGTGTTGACATTATGGCGACCGTGAACTATTCGTATCCACCAATCCGATTTTATTATTTCCACTTGCTTTGGAACACTTTATACGTTCACGGCAGTTTATACAGCTGAATTTCACTAGTAATTTGCCACATCCCTTCCAACCAATTGAATTTATCCAGCTTCGACAATATGGCCGCTATTGGAGTTGGCAAGTCGCCATCAGAAGTCATTTGTATTAAAATAAGCAACCAGAATAGTCTTTTTTTCTTCGAAAACCAATAATTTTAACGTTTTGAAATAAATTTTGACAAGCCTCAATCCACAAAAAAATTATCCCATCTGCTTCTTCAAAGCCTTACGAACCACTGTGCAGGTATCTTGTACTTGCTATGGACAAATTCAGTATCTTGTCGGAAAAAGACAAAAAAAATTTTTCAAAAATTTCTAGTGATGAAATTAATGCCCTCTTGGATTTCTTGAACAGTGTTACCCGATCGCCATATCACATCAAGCAGATGTTACTGCTACTACTTTTCGGTGTGCTTGATTTATAAAAATTGTTTTCTAATTATTGGGTATTTTAAATTCTTAATTGCAATATTTTACTTTAACAAACAAAAACCAGGTCAAAAATTTTTTTTTTATTGAAAATTCAAATTCATTCAATTTTGTGGCACAAATAAAAACTATAGATGATTAAATAATTAAAGCGCTTAACCCTTTCAAATGCAACACACAAAACCGTTTTGAGTTTGAACGAATTTAGGGTTTAATCCTTTTGACTTGAATTGTCCTTGATTTTGGGTTTTGCTTTTAAGAGAAATAAAAACACATTTCATTTGAACACGTTGATTAATAACCGTCATCATTTAAAAGCTTTTTAAACCATTAAGTAGAAGACGACTATTTAAGAACAAACAGAAACCTGAAAACGTATAAAAGGATTTAATTTATGATACCAGCAACAACAACAACAGCAACAACAAGAAACAGCGCTAACTTTGCCACAAAGCAAATATGTAGTGTCTGCTGGCCGGGCACAGCGCACAAATTAAAGAATCGATCGTGTGTAGCGGGCACTAACAGTATGTCTACATGTGTGTAAGCAGCTCGTACACAAGTTCATATACGCCGGTACAAATTCTTAATTTCAACTCGTCAATCATTTAAGACAATCTCTCCTTCAACTCATCAAGAGTAGACAAACAACGCACTTCATATGAAAGACACACTCTGCAGCAGGATGTTAAAATGTAACAACTGCGTTCCAAGATTGACTTGGCCAACTACAAGTGTACAAACATGCACTTCTGCCAATCTAAGAAAGAAAAAAAAATCCAAGCTTACCAGTATTTATTTGTTTGTGTCAAGTTCTAGATACAAAGAACTAGAGCGAGGGAGCGAGTGAGCGAGTGGTAATACAGTTTGCAAGAATCATTCATTTATTCATTCATTTATGGCCGGTCGTACTGGCGTGTTTGAGTGCAGCACAAATGAAATAATTACTTTTTGCAAATAAGTCTTATGTGGCCGGAGTGGTGGATGGAGTGTTTTTCATTTCTTTTTTTGGCTGCTCTCATGACTAAACCGGCTGATTGAACACGCGGCGAACAGATAACAACGAATAATGATTTGTATTTGCAATCAGAAGACATGATATTATTTTGTACTTGGCAATTCTTGCTGTTTAATTGTTTTGCATGCACAGTGGTACGCAGTTGATTCCAGTGATTTAACTTTCAACTTATATTGACCGGCCACGAAGAGATTATTAATCAGATATTTGTCTGGTACCTGAAACAGCTGGATAGCCGGATCAATTCAAGGCTGAGTTGGATTCCTGAAAATAAAAGAAACATTTAAAGTCTGCAATTGCGGTCTCTAATTTAAGATCTTTGAATAGTATAAAAACGAAACCAAGAAATTAACAACGAACGGCCACAGGAAAGAAACAACTTAGTCGACGGTCGGTCAGTCCTGTCGATCCACATCACCACGAACGTATATTTTTGGGCACTGCTGAACGACGCGCAGTTCGTTTCTGGATAAATTGGCTGGGCGATAAACAAAACTCTCGCATTTGGGATGGCAGAACTTGTGTGGCTTTTTGATCTGGCAACGCCTCATATATCTTTCAAACAACAACATTGGCCAGTTCATCACCTTCAACGGCAAACTTTATAGGCTCACCATTAACAGATTGTTATGACCGGAACTGGATAAATTGAATATCAATGACTCATAGTTTCAACAAGAGGGTATTGTGTGCCGCAGACCAAACCCATTTCATATGCAATCGAGATAGTTCGATATGATGCCATTATGTAATAGTTGTGGGGTTTTGTAAAGATGCAAGTCTCTGACAATAGATCGAATCGGTATCGGTCAAAGTCGTCAGACACCCGGACAATTGGAAAACAAATCTCCACTTATTAGATATTTCGCTCGATTTTTTTATTCTACTTATAATGACATCGATAGTCCTCTTTGTTCTTTTGTACAAATTTAATGCTAACAAACCTGTAATGAAAGACCCTTTGTTAAAGCTTAACCTTGATTCAAGCTTAATTTACTTATTTATTTGTGAAAATAGTTTGATTGAATTAATTTTGTCATACTTTTAGGCTTTACAGGAATATCTAATTTATTTAATTGTAAATACAATGTTAAATCAACCGGAAAGCAAGTTGTTTTAAAATTTAGAGACATTTAGTTGCATTTTTTCGTAAAATTTTACACTGCAATAAAATCGAATAAACCCGAATCGAAAAATTGTGTCATTCGAATACCTGAAAGACTACAAAAATTTGTAATGCGAGGATATGAGTGTCCTGTGAAAGGGTTCAATAATACTATACGAACTTCCTTGGCATGACAATTGTCGTAATTGCCAAATTCAATAACAGAAGATCCAGCTCCAAAGCCATCCCAAATTTGCTTAGATCCAAAATGTGACAGCGAAATGAACAGCCCTCTCTTGCTGGTCCTGCTTAACATTGAATTCTATGACACTTTAAGAGCAAATTTGCGTACCAAATCTTTCTCGGCAGCTTTTTTTCTGTTGTCTGTTTCAATGCTCACATTTTAAAAATCCTTTTAAAGTTACGGTGCAAATTGCAGTTAATGTCCTTTCTAGACACATTTTGATAATAATAAAATAAAAATGAATTGCATGTACTCGGTTTCTGTTCGAAATCCAGCCGTAAGCAATAAGTTTTTGGTTTTATTCATTTTTCTCGGTCATTGTCTCGGCTTTTGTTAGTTTCAGCTTAAGTAAAAAAGCCATCATGAAATCGGCTTGCGAAAAAGGTATAAAATACTGATTGCGTACATCAACTCAAACTTACATTTGTACACACACGATTACACGGCAGGCTTAAGTAGGTACAAATGAATATCCTGAGTCATTTACAATAATATTGTACAATACAATTCAAGTCATCATCATGCTCGTCCATGTCCACGTCCACGTCCACGTCCACGTCGTCGTCATTGTCATTCTCGTTCGCTTTTTCATCAGGCAACCAAAACCATTTGGCCAACCTTTAAACAGCAAAATTCGCCAGTGTTATTGTTATTGTTGTTGTTGTGTTCGTTGTCGTTGTCGTAGTAGTAGTTGTTGTTGTTGTTGTTTTGCAGGCGCAACGCGTCTTCAGCTTCACTGTTTTAAACTGCAACTTTATCACATGATGTACAATGAGCAATAAACATTGAAATGATATAAAATTTTGTTCGCAACGAAATCATGCCACATTTGTAAGTATGACTTTTGCCAGCTCCTTCTACAGAAACGCGTACGTCTTGAAGAATTCACTTAGAAACAAACATGCGTTCAGTTTGAGGGACAGCAGAGACTCGGAAGACCGGTAATAAAATCTCATTTCGAGTGAATAATAAAAAATGAAATGCCATTTATTAAAGCATTAATAAGTGCGACGTTCATTTATGTGCACTTGCACTTGATGCCCAATTCTTAAGTCTGCATCACCTTCTGAATTTGAGTTGTTGTTGTTTTCTTTTCTATCTCTCTCCCCCTCCCAGCCAGCAAACAGTAACCAAAGGACTTGTGTGTGCGCGCGCGCGTGTGTGTGTGTAAAGTATTGCGAGGGGAGTGGAGGGTGTGAAAAAGGCATAATTTTCAACCTTCATCGTTACTACTGACATTTTACCAAATTGCTCATATGCATATTTCAGTATGAGGCAAGATATTAATATGACTGAAAATAAAATGTACACGTTCGTTAAGTGCATTAACAGAAGGACAGATATTGAGTGGTGTTTGCAAAAACGGCTCGATAAATGTTGTTGGAATTGTCATATATTAAAATATATATATATATATATTTCTCAAATTGACACGATGACGTCACCAGTGCGACAGTGACTTTTTTAACTAGTAGCGAATGCTTTTGGATCTTATGTGAACTCCTGACGAACAAATTACGCAGGTTCTGTTTGTTGGCATATCCCCATTCAGTCATCCTTAAGAAGATGCTTGTTTTATGAGCATAAAAATCAATTTAAAGGCGCTCTATAAACCTTTTTGTTGAATAGCAAAATCAGAATACGAAATTCAGCTATAGGGCGCACAAGACCGATTTGGATTCTTTTGTAGACTGCCAGTATCTGCCATCTATCGTCATTGTACGCCATTTAATTAGTTGTTCATCCCAAATTTATTCACCAAACTGCCAATAGTCTCACTTGGAAAGTTGACCGTTAAATAGGCGCAGGACGGGGCGGGTTACACTAATTATTTTTAAAAAACAAACATATTAATCATTCTGTTCAGAGTTGAGGCTGCATAAAGCCCTATCAATTGAGCAGATGTAGCTTTAAGAATACAGTGGGACTCAAGTGTACGAGCTCGCAGCCCTCTATTCCATTTGATGGCTTATGATTTCGATGGTACGACCGCTGCCATCATTTTTTGTGTGGTTTGAATTTGTTCACTTTTCTAAAAGAATTGATAAGGATTGGGACCACTTTTTACTTATTTGAAATATAGAAGTTGTTGAGAATACGTGTTTTTTTTAAGCCCATCTTTCAAAATTTGATTAAATACACGATTCTTTTTCAAAGGAGGCGGAGGAGAATTTCAAAAGCAGCAAATAATAAAAAATTATACCTCACAATTATCTGCACACGCACCGAGTCATATTTGTCAGCCTGTACTCTCATAATCAATATGATAAAAATATTGTTGTTAGTGTTTGTGCTGTTGATGATTATTGTTCCTGCAACAGTGGGTGCCTTTTCAATAGTAACAAGAACAAATACATTCAACAGCGCTAAAAGAAGAACAACCATGAACAACATACTCATATTGTAGTTGTTTTATTGTTGTTATTATTTTTATTGCTGTTGTTTGTTGTTGCCATACTTATTATTGCTACTGCCAGCAAAGATTTACATTAAGCATACATCGACGACTGCAATTCCTACAACAACATATTCGTTTTCTTGTTGTTTATTTGGCAAATAAGAAAAATTCATTATCATGAAAACGAAAGATGAAATAAAAAAAAAAAGAATAAAAAAAAAAACTAATACTGGAGGCAAGAAAATGCAATAAAATATATGAGAAATTATATTGTTTATGCGTCACTGTGTACACACAATTGTGGCATAAACTTCAGGTAAAAAATCTAAATGTTTTGTGGCTGTTAAGCACAACTTTATCGTTTTAACGGGGGCCAGCTTATGGTGTTTCATTTCGCAGTATTTAAAGAATTTCGGCCGAGTAGAGGCAGCCAAATAATACTAGTAATAAAACGAATAAAGGTGAGGGTCTGGCTCAGAACGAAGCTGGATCATTTATGCTTAAACTTCTGTTCAAGGATTTTTATACTCTTGACTTAAGTAATTAGTGTTTGGTAACACTTGCACTCGTTAATGTGCGAGCCGAGCCCTCTGTCAAAAAAAGTTAAGCTCATTTTTATAATCATAGAAGCAAAAATTCCATACATTCCAAACAGTTTGATGCGCATTTTGTATTCTGTTGACAACTGATCAGCTGGCAATAAAAAAGAATAAATCAAACATATATGCGACTCATGGAGAAAAAACATATGGAGAGTTTAAGGTACCGAATTTTATGGATAAGAAAGTCAAAAATCGTACACAAACGAACAAAACAGCTGACAGAGAAGACTTTTATAAGCCGCCTAATGGAACTTGCAATTTTTCACGACAGATGTCAACGAATTTAACGCGGCTTAGAACTTTTTTTTTATCTTAAGTTTCAAATGCCGAGTAACCAGCCAAACGGTTGTTGTAAGACCAGAGTCCAGAAAAAAGTTTATAAATCTAGTTTTTAATTTTTTGTTCGAATACACAATTTTTTGTTTTTAACGAGCGTCAGATCCATTAAAAATTTGCTGCTAATTTGCCCAAAGCCTTTATATTGAAAGAGGGGGGACAACTGGCTGTTTCGCGGTCGCTACACTGCTCTTCAGCATCCAATTGGATTTGTATGCGGCAGCAATTTGAACACAAAAAATTTTTTTTTAGCGACACTTCAATTATTCCACCTTCTAGTTTGTGTCACACTTTCGGTCTTTTGCTGTTTTGCATAATATTCATGTTTCGTAGGCGCGCTTTGCTATTTATAAATCAATATGTTTTGTCATGGAATTATCTATATATAAAATGATACAAATATGAATATCTACAAGTTCCTTGAACACCATTTTAATTATTAAAATAATTTCTCCGCTAAATTTTCTTTATTTCTCGCGGCATTTTGGCAAAATTTTTTCACAAAAATAGAAGTTCAGTGTGAAAATCAAAAAAAAAAAAATATTAACTATGCATCATGTTGAATTTACATTTACATAAATATTACTAAGTTTTGTCATGCATGTTCAGGGCCTGATCTGCTTTCGGGGCCTAAGTTCAGCTGTTCATTGATAAAATGATTTGGCCCACTAAAGCATCATCAGGTTGTCGATAACGTTATCAAAAATATTCAATAACAGAATTTTGTTCTTTTCCTTCATATATATATTTATATATATATATATATTATATGCTTGTTCTTACATTTTCACACAGCAAAAATGTATTCATTTTATATGGTTTTGTTTTCTTTTGTTTTTTTTTTTTTGAAAATAAAACTAAAACCTTTTTGCACTTTAAGATCAAGTTCTCTTCAGTTGCAGCTTGTGTGTGTGTGTGTGGGGATGTACGAGTTTGTGTGTATGTAACTGAGTAGAAGTGTGTAATGTATTTTGAATTTTTAGTGATTTCAATATACACCGAGTCATTTAGTCCGTCAACCAACCAACCAACCAACCAGCCAGCGAGCCTGCCTGCCAGCCAGCCAGCCAGCCAGCCAGCCAGCGTAAATGAAAAAGTCTCAAAACGCCAAGTTAAATTGCCAGCCAAACACCGAACCAGCCAACAAGCAGATTTCAGTTTAAATAAATGTTGTACTTAATGACTGCAATGAAATATACTTTATAAGCCGATAAAAAAAAACCAAGTTAAAATATCTTTCCAAACGTATGAATGTTTTGGCCGTTTTCTTCTTTTTTTTTACTTTTTAAATTTTTTATTTATTCAGTCACATTAACTACAAACTAAAACAGACAGTCAGACAAACATACAAGCACACACACACACACACACACACACAAACATTCATACATTTAAATTTAACAATAATCGCAAGTCAGTATTTTGTTTGAGATACATTTTTAGTGTTTTGTGGCCAAAATGTATGTATCTTCTTTCTTTTCTTGTGTGTGTGTGTGTGTGTGTGTGTGTGTGTGTGTGAAAATGTGTGCGTATTTTAAGTATCCTGTACGTTGGGCTGGCCTGCGTAAAGCTTTATTTTTGACCGTTAATGAGTTGCGTTCATTTCCATTATTTGTGAGTTGCATAAAATTTTAATTCATTTATTGCTACTTTGCCTCATTTTTACGATTATATGCTCCGCTTTATTTGTGAGTCATTCTCAAATTTGTGTTCTTGGCTCTTTCTTTCGCAAAGACAAAAAAAAAGGATACTTTTGTTAAGTACAGCTTTTTAAGTTAATTTATTTTCTAGTGCGCCATAAAACAAAAGTTATTGCTGTGACTTCAATATTTTAAAGATAATGGTTTGCCAACAGATAAATTCGATCAGCCAAATTGATGTCATTAGGGCCGTGTATGAAGTTGCCTTAAAAGCCGTGAGTTGCAACGATTTTGGGTTCTTTGTTTTTGTGGATTTTGTTAACGGAGCAGTTCGTTCCACGTAACAGCTGCTAACAAATTGTTCTTCAGCTAAAAGTTGTTGTTGGAAAATTTTTTTTTTTTTCATCAACTGAAATTTAAAAAAAAAAATTTTTTTTTTATATTTTCAATATATTTTAATTAAAGTTATTTCGATTTAATAAGATTTAAAAGATTAATAAGTTGCCAAAAATTTTATCAAAAATGATAATTTATTTTCATCAAAGCCGCAATCATCAAAACCGCAATCATATAGAACTTTATCGTACGCCACTTTTCTGCAACGTTAAAAAACTTATTTGAAGACTATTTATAATCATTATTTTGACAGATCTGTCTATCTATTGCCGACGTTATCTAATGATTTCCGACAATCGCAAATTGGGTCAATTAGTTCGTTTTCAATACGTTGTCTGTTGGAAATGATCGGCATGGTCAGACTCATCCTAAACCATTAGATGAGTTTGGAAAATTTTTAATGTAAAAAAAAATAATTTTTATAGCTACAATTTTTGACCCACGTATTTAGCGGAACTATTTGAATTCCACAAAAACTTTCGTAAATTCCATTACGTTTTTTTTTGTCGAAGAATGCTGCCTTGTAAAGGGGTTTTCCGAATAGGGAGAAGTTTTTGCTTCATATCATAATATTTTTAGTCAAGAAAAAATTTAATTTAAACAAGAGTTTTTTTTTCCTTATAATTAACAAACCAATGTGTACTAACGGCATAAACACATAGACGACGGTACGCTGCCGGCTACAGCTTGTCAAGTGTTTAATACGCATAAGCAGACAATTACATGGCTGCTTTAAAACTCCTGGTGCTGCGACCAACTTCAGTTTAATTTATATTTTTGTTGGCTACAATGAACAGGTCTGGCACCACTGACCACTGAAGAGGAAAACAAATTTTTCAAATTGTTTAAATTCTGCTCAAATGACATGTAAAGAAATGTTCAATATATTTTTTTTTTATATTTAAAAGAAACTGCTTCATATGATTCATATATATTTTTTTTTAACCCAAATAACAATAAAACTAATATGTGAATTAACACGGATGTTTTTGTCAGTCAAAAGAAGGCTTAAAAGGGCTGGTGCAGTTTCATTTTATACAGTCCCACTGTGCTGTTTATAAAAAAGGTCTCTTTACAAATATCAAGGCTCCGGTTTTTTCCATGCATCTCATCTTTACTTGCGAAAAACTTCCAGAAAGAGTGATTTTGACGGCATATAATTTTCTTAACTAAAATGTCTGTTACAAGATTTTTTTTTCGCTAAAAAGGCAAAATATCAATCGATTTAAATGGTGACAACTCGCCACAAATGAATTGTCTTTCTTTTGTTTTGCTATTCTTGTTCAACATATTAAATACACAATTAAACAATAATGGTCGGTCGGTCGGTCGGTATCTACTAAACGAAATCAAATTATAATATATTCAATATTTCACTTTCAATTTCCTGTCATTGCAAATCAACAAGCAGCACTTCCTTTGCAGCCAAAACATGCTAGAAACCATAAGTTTGCAAACATAAAAATCCCAAAAACAAAAATAACTAAATTAAATTCTACGTTAAGAAACAATTCTGCAAATAATATAATAAATATTCCTAATAAACTTCACATGTCATACATGTTTTTACACTCGTTTAATTGTGCACAACAACAACAACAACGGGGCGAACAAATTGTTTAACATGAATCGATCGAACAAAGCGGAATGGCTCTCTGCAACAGCAACAGCAGCAGCAACATCAAAAGCAAAAGCAACAACAACGAGCGAAAACACTTGAATGCAAAAGCACCACCACTGACTGGCCTGAACCGGTGATACGGACACCAGCGCAAATTTCAATAATTTTAATGAAATTCATATTTTATCGACATTTAAGAAGCGCTAAAAGCCTCATACGTTTCGTAACGTTCCTTTTTCTTATTTCTTTTTTTTTTTTTTGTTTATGTAGTTTTTGTTCGTCTATTGATGATATCAACATTAACGCAAAAGCAACAACAACAACAACAACATTAAATATTTACAAAAAAAAGTAATTTGATGAGGACACATTGAAATGATGGAAAGAAAAAAAAAAGGAAAATATTCTCAATATTCAATAACGAAATACGGCTTGTACTCCCTCGTACTTGTTGTGACGAGTAAAAAAAACACAGCGCTGGCATTTGCAGTCAAGACAGGGTACTGACGCGTTGATGTCCCTGATTTTATGTTGGCGCATCCGCACTTTGTGATTTCTTAGATTGCTGACATTGAGCCCAAACAAATGAACAAAATTACAAAATAGTTCAGCGTAATTAATGTTTTTGCCAATTCATCAAAAGAAAAGTGGTGGAGGGGGGATGAAAACGTATGAGGAGTAGTAGTTGTCTGGAATACTGTAAGCCTCGTTATTTTCAGGTGCCTTAAAAACAAGGCTTATGCGTTACAAAACTGTTGCAGCACAAACAATAGTTTTATCTTACGAATTAGTCTTTATGAACCTGAAAGAACAACGCAACTGGTCGAGTGCTGCGGCTGTAGGCAATACAACAATTTATTCGTTTCAATCAAATCAAATGTAAAATAAGTCCCAAGAATTTCTGTACGCAAACTTTCCTTTATCATACAAAAAAAAAGAATACTTTAACTTGTCTGCAAGTTCAAATACATACATTGATTTCATCGATAGCGTTTTTCTTCACATGGCATAACACAATTCGCTGAATCAATTAATAAATTGTTTGAATGCAGACTTCACGGATTCAAACAACCAAATTTTCTCCGTAAACAAAATACATTTCTTTTCTTTTCCTCAATTTATTTTCATAATAGTTTTTTCAGCATTTCCTGCAACAAACAACATCTGACCTTAAAAAAGGAAACTTTTGTTGAATCAACCAATTTGCAACAAAAAAAAAAAAAAAAAAAAATACAAAATAATAATAATATTCTTCTATGTTTTACACATAAAATTTCTTAGTTTTTTTTTTTAAATATTTTTTTCGGGAAGATTAATAAATTTTAAATCGATAGACAAACAAAAATTTTTTATTTGAACATTTTTTTCTTGCCGTTGCAGAAGCCGTTTTAAACAAATATTTTCATATACAATAAATAAATTTATTTAATCGGTTAACAAGCTGCTTTTTTTAGTGTTTTCCAGCTGTCTACATGCTTGTTATTCGTAGATGTCGATCTATTTCTCAGCAGGCGGGTATAGACAGCTAGAAAAAGCACTGAAAACAGCTCTATTTCTTCCTAAATTGCACGGCTTTAAAGCTGCCTCTAGCATTTACGAATTGGCGGTATATAGACAGCTGGAAAACATATTTATTTGGTTAAAAATAAAAAAAAAATAAAACAAGAATAGGGTGCATGGCTTGGCTCATAATCCCAGCATTTGCTGCTGGCGGTTATTTCAATATACAGAAGACTAAAACTAAATATGAAATTCATAAGTCGTTCAAAACACTGATCATACAATTTATGAACACACATCATAAATACATTTGGCAATTCATGAAATTGCCATTAAATGCAGCGCCGTTAAAATCAACGTGTCTGACATACCAAAATTGAACACGAAACTTCATTTCTAATGAATTCCCGAAACGATAACAACAATTCGTTTAATATTAAAATTATTTCAAATTTGCTGGGCAAAAAAAAAAAAAAATTAACACAAAACTTAAACAGTCTTAGAAAAAGATGGGCAGGAAAGCGTCTTGTGTTTGGCTGGCTAACGAAGTGGAAGCGCTACAATTAAATTGTACACCACCTGATGCACGAGACCCGACCGACCAACCAACCAGCCACCTGTTTAATATTCCAATTAACCAATGGCGGTCTAATTATTTATTACTTTCCATGACAATTATTGACATTTAATTTGTGACGATGTGCAGTGAATTCATAACTGGCCATTTAGTTTTAATTCTGCTGATATTTTCGTTCACATCTTCGATGAAGCACTAAAAGAGAAAACGTTTCGCTTTAATAGCAGTCACTTTAATTTGCCACAATAATTGTTTGTAATTTTCGAACGAATGATATCGTCAGTGCTGAATGTGACACGGAACATTTTTAACAATTAATTACCAAATAAAGTTGGGCTTTAGATCTTGTTTTTTGTTCTTTATATATTGAACACACACTCGTACATATATAAATATTTTTAAAATTAAAAGAAATTTTCAAGTCACTAAAAGGAGACGGCATACATTTTTTGTTCGCGAAAAATTACACAATTAATAGAGAGGCAGAGAGAGGGAGAGAGAGAGAGACTGAAAGAAAGTTGATCAGCTGTTTTCATTAGTGTCGTTTCAAACACTATAATTTTGCTAAATTTCTTTCTAATTCTCTTTTAAAGTTGACTTAATATTTACACTACGAAATATATTTCGACAATTTTTATATAGTTTTGCTTTCGGGAAGACATTTACTCTTTAGTCCGTTTAAACAGGTCTTAGACGGCAATAGAAGTCGCACGTAAAACCAAAGAGAAAATCATGTGTAACAATTTCCGTACTTTAAAAATGAGAATAAAAAGACATAAGAATACATCCCCGATCTAATGATGTGCAAAGGAATTTTAAAGATTTTAAAAAACAATGAGAACGACTGTAAAATTTTCATTTGTATTTTCCCTCTATGCCCATCCAAGGTCTTCTTTCCAAAAATTTGTATTACCGTCTCAAGCCGACAGCATCAACAAACAGAGTCAGGTGGCAGGCCTTAAATGAGTTGCCCTGTAAACAAATCAAATATTCATATAGACAGTTTTAGGTCTTACATTTATCTTCAAGAGATCTTTTAAAAGTGAAATTTTCAATTTCATAAGGGAAAAGTAAAACTATCAAATTCACTTCTAACCGGCTTTTGTTGCTCTATTTTAAAAATTTTTGAATCCATCTCTTTTCTAAATATTTAAACTAAAATACTCAATTTTTTTGGCTCTGGATTTTTTCGTAACAAGAACAGGCGCGTTACTGCTGTATATGTACATTTTTTAGGACCGTTCAAAATCCAAACTGTCTAAAAAAAAAAGAAAAACCGACACTGCAGCATGTAGAAACAAATGAAACCTTAAGTTGTTTTGCCACATTTAATCGTCGTCGTCGTCGTCGTCGTCGTCTGATAAATGTCTACATTGCCCGCAACAATGTGACAAATAATGCGAATTTTAGTTTATTTTTACGGGTACGATTGCAAATGTTTATTGTTGCAAAAAGTGGAAAAATAAAACACTTTTAATACAAACTTTAGCCAAACACCGCCAACACTGTGAGTAGGGAACGTTTGTGTAATAGAACTGGAGATCTGTGGTGTAAAAACGAATACCCAGTTAGAAATTATAGTCTCTATTTATTTTGAAAATATGAAAATTAGTAAAATTTTTGGATGCCGGGCATTAAACGAAACCTCTAATCGCAATCATAAATTGCATTCGTACAACTTGAAACTCTATTTGTGCATTTGAGTGCCTAGAGTTTATGACTAAATTGATTAAATCAGTAAAATCTGAATACTTTTAAGGAACAGCATTTCATTTGTTGGTCTCGTTGCACCTTTCGATTAAAAATATGCAACTTGCCCTACTCAATTAACCTGCACTCGAAATACGCACAAAATATGTTCAAGGTTTGTGCCAGACTTGCAACATATGACGTCCATTTGTACTCGTTTTAGGGCTCGTGTGTTTTCTTCTTTATCGCCTCTTTTGCATTCAGCCAGGCATTTGCACTTTGGGGGAACTTAAACATTGGAGTACTCGTACTTAAATAAGTGAATTTGTTTTCTGCGTTGCTGTCTTTTTGGCTATCGTTTGTTTCGAAAAGCCTGAGATAAACCAAAAATAAACAATATGAAAATTATGTACACTCAGGAAAAACGGGGGCTGGGTCACTATATTAGACCGTTATTTTGGATAGTTTATTTGAAATGCAAGAATAAAGTTTTTATGTGCAGAAAATATTTTCACAAAATGTTTTCCAGACTGGCCGAACAAAAATCGGTAAAATTTTTTATTGTTTTAGCGAAATACGTGTTTGGTGTGTCTACAGACAAAAACAAAATTACTGAACCCTTAAAACTTTGCACTGAAACTGTATAACAAACATTTTGATTAGAAAGTTTCTTATTTGTAATAGTTAAAAGGTCATAGTTTTTCGGCACCAAATTTCTTTTGCGTTTAAGGAACAAACAAATAATATTCATATAGACAAAACAACGCGCTGAATTTGTGAAATCTTTTTTTTCTGCAGGTCTGCCATCAGCTGAAAGTGATATTAGAGTGTTAGCAAAAGAGTCGTAATAGTTTTATATGGCACGGAATTTAAAACATAAATTTATATTTGACCCACTTTGGCTCTAGTTCAGCTGCAAAATGTTGGCATAATCGCTAAATTCTGCCAGATATAACGATTATAATGTGTGTCTACTCACATCAAATATCTTTTATATAAATAATTCAAGAAATGATATTATTGATTCGAAGAATTTGTTTTCTATTTCTTTATGTTTTATTAAAATTAAAATAACATGTATTTCTATACAGACACATACACAGCTATAGGTATTTTGTTCACTCGACTGCTGACAACTAGACTTATGAATTTATTTCTCGCTGTGTAAATATATTCAATTGTCTGCTGGCAATGTTATTTTTTGATGGCTGGCAAAAATATGTTTCTTATTTGAAATTCAAACACCATTCCCTACTTCCTATGCTCCAAGCGATGCCACATACGAGTACATTAACCAATACACGCTCACCCCCGTGAACGCACCAAACACACACACACACACACACACGCTCGAACGAACGTCATTACAAGCTCGAGTATTTTGCTCATGCTAGTTTGAGCTGCAATGAAAGCCACAAAAATATAAATAAAAACAACAACAACAACAACAAAAACAATCAGCAGCAGCCAAAAAAAAAAAAAAAACTTATGAAAGAAAAAGAATTTATAAGTTTAGAAAATAAACAAACGATACGTTTTCAACTTAACCTTGACTTTGAAAATTGTTAAGCAAAAACGAAAAAACAAAAACAAAAACAAAACAGCACAAATGCACTCACACACAACCAGCCGAACAGCAAAAACCACAAAATCATTTACGGGTGTAGAAATATTAATACATTAACAGTGTCAGCGAAACGGATACACACCCAGCAGCGAAAAATATTGGATATACCAGAATCCTTTCCCCAGCATTTGCTTTTCAAAAGCAACCGCACTCTTTTACTTCTCCCACCTACAATGACCTTTTAAGGGGTTTCGCTGTGGCCGCCCTTGCAGGGATGGTGTGAAACGTCCATTAGAAGTGCTAACTTTGCCATTCCAAAAGTATAGCGTAACACAAAGGAGACAAGGGGCCCATAGATGCCCCTGAACAACTTTTACACACATGTACTATAACAAATAATACTGAATATTTTCTACTATAAAGCGTTAGAAATAAATATTGGAGCGAATGCGGCGAATTTAGATGTGGAAACAATAACAGCTACACGATGAAGTCGCAGCAGGCGAAGGCTTTAAGCGTCTGAACAATTTTACCGTTGGGTAATTTAAAAACTGAACTCCGTTCAAACGAACTGGCCTGGCTGGACTTATGGCAGAAACATTATTTTGTACGCGCCGCACACCATCAAGTGAAGACCAGAAATGTACACAATTTTAATTTCAATAAGAGAATTGCACACGTTATATTTATAAACCATTCAATACTCAAATGTTTTAAACTAAAATAAACATTTGAGTTGTTAATGTTAAGTTGGAGATTTGTATATGGAATAAATGAGAATTGCAGTTTTATATATATATTTGAGCGCTCACAACTGCCGGAAGGTGGGACGAGCCTTAAGGATGATCAAACCGTCCTGAGGCGGGTTTTGTATTTGGACATGTTTTGCACCAGCATTACACACATTTCACTTATTTGATATGAAATAAATATGGAGTTGTGCGATGCCAGTTCTTGAACTATTCTCATACCAAGACGACACAAGTATTTTCTTATTCTTACACTGCAAGGCTTGCATATCCTTTTACTTTTATTGCCTATTCTTTCACACACACACACACACACACACATACGCACACTACTTTTACTTATTATTCTATTATAAAGCATTTAGTTTTAAATAGTTCTTGCATCATATATATACATATATATTTAGCTTAGACCACAACCCTTATTGTGCTGCATACGGCCTCAAGCATGCCCTAATACAATACAATAGTATTAATTAATTCATTTAGTTCATTTACTAATTTGTTTGGTTTTAATGAGTTCAACTTGTTAAGAGATTTTTTTCAATATATCAGTTTTCTTTTTGAATATAATTTCATTATTATTGTTGTTATTATTTTTTTGTTTATTTGCAGATCAATAAAATGAGGACATCTTGTTAGATTAAATTAAATGATTTAAGAGCAAACAATAACTAAATGCATAAAGTAATTTTAACCAAATAATTTGCATAAACGAATGTGATATTCAAAAACCAAAAAAAAAAAGAACGGAACAAATAATAATATACAAGAATAAATAATAAAACCAAAAAAAAAAAAAAAAAAAACACAACCTGCAATAAAAACAATATTCACTCAGAGAATTTTTGCAGAACCAACAGGTATCTATTTCCTTTTTAAACCACAATAATTAAACAGAAATATTTGCATTTACATATAAATACTATTTTAAACTTAGCAGGAAAATATAGCATTAAAATTTTACCAAAAAAAAAAAACCGAAGAAGATTTAATTTACTTTTTCTTAAATTTGTTCAAAAGTCTTAAAAAAGTATTTGATGGCTGCCGGCTTTGAAATTTTGTGAAGCAGCATAACAACAGCTTGAAATATGTACCTGTACGAATATATCAGTTGAAGTTTTGTGTTCTTTATGTTCTTTTTCTTTCGCTCCTTTGGCAAATTTTATTGTCTACTATAAAAATTAGACATTTGTTATTTAATTTATTCCGTTTATATCGTGTGCAATGAAAATATCCTTGAAGGATGTTGTTTGGGTATGAGTTTCTTGTTTGTTGATTTTTTTTCTTTTTTTTTTTTTTTTTTTTGCTTTCATATTCAACCTCCAACCGAATCGAGCTGAAAGCAATGAAAAACAATTTTGGTTGGTTGTTTTTTTGCTAGGAGCCAAAAATAATTTTGTTGTAAATTTGCTTTTTTCATTATTTCTTTAAACCATTTCTTATAATGTTTCGGCAAATGACAGTGGCACAAAAATTTTGATATTTAGCCCAGAAAGTCTTAAGCCAGCAAATTTGAAACTATCTGGCGTTTATTGATTTTTAAGTATTTTAGTCCTTTGATCCTTGATAAAGTTATTTCCAGCCATTATTCTCCGCCGTTCCAAATACCATTTCTAGCTTAAGTTGTTTGCAGGCTCGTTGTTGTATTGCCTTTTTTTATTCGGTTTCTAAGAAAAGTCTGTACAGTTACTTAGTGCATCTGTCATGACAGTCCCATCTAACGCTGGACTAATATTGCAGGCCTCCTTAAAAACCCTCTTTTACAATAACTCAATTTAGTTAAATTATCCTGTCAGCAATAGAGTCTCGACAGCCGAAAATTGCTTAAAACAACCTGTCCCGTTACAACTAATCTTGTTCTTCTTAATGTAGTTTCTACCTCTAGTGTTAAAAACAGTTTAAAATTTTACATTCGGCCGTCATTAGCATTATGACATGATGACACTAACGAGCTTTATATAAAGCGAGGATTTTCGACCTCATATATTTAAAAACAAATTTTTGCATTCAATTAGAAGTCTTGTTGAATCCACATGAACTGCGCAAAGGCATCATAATTATGACAATGGGAAAAAACATGCCAACAAAATATCACTGCATGAAAAACATTAAAGTCCTTCATATGACTAATATAACTAATCCCCTTTAATCCTATTCGCTGAATTTAAAAACGCTTACGACAGTTTTGGAATAGATTAAACAAAACAAATTAGGCTAATCTTTAATCTATTACCAAATTCTGGTAGCCACTTTTCAAATCCGCAATTGTTGCTCTTCTACGCTTTCCAAAGAAATATTTTCATCTAATATTTTCATCGATATGTCGATACCATTTAATACCTTAATATTACGGAGAAAAATATATCCGTTGATGCAAAATTTTCAGTTCCACTGTCCTGTGGCATAAATATGATTTTTTCAAATGCTACCACACACTATTACAAGTAAATTGTATGATCAGCATAACAAGGGCGTGTGCTTTACGCTCTTAGAGGGTTGTTGCAAATAATTGTCTGGCCGGCCAGCCGATCATCCGTGGCTGGGACCGGCCAGGCAGGTGGTGGCATACGAGTATTCATGAACGTTTGTATATTCAACTCAAAGTCAACTAATAAAACCCAAATAAAATATATTGTCGACTCAAATACTCGTACAATAAAAAACAAAATATTTTAACAACCATCATGCAACATGATTATTTTAGACAAGGAATAAAAATTGTGACATTAACTTTGATAACGAAATAAGGCGATTTCATGTCAAGCTTGTCTTTCGCAATCCTTTGATATATCGTTGGCTTAAGATCTTTGATTACTGTTAGATCGGCTACACAAACACAAACACACAGAGCGAGCAACGAATTGGCAAAACTACTTAAATAAACCACCTGTTCCGCTTTGCAAAATCACCGAACAATTTACCGCTAACAGGCACAACAAGGATAATAATGTCTGCACGTTTGGATTTGAATCATAAGCTGTGAATTCGTTCTTGTTTTCGTACCATTGTTTTGGCACATGCTAAACTTTAGGCTAAACAGGATGTTTATTATTTTTCCTTCTTTGTTGTTTTTTGTTAGCCACAAAAAAAAAGGCCTTTAATCGGCCAGACAACGACAGCTGACTTTGTTCGGACACGAGTTATTGCCAATAACTAATCGTTTCTAGAGTTTTGGGCAGGCAATTCAAGTTCAAATCAATTATGACCTGCACTTAGTATTAGAAGTTTGCTTCGCCCTAAAGCTGAGCAAAGTATTCATTTTTCATATTAATTAAAGTTGTAATTTGAATTTCATGATATTAAATTAAACTATTAGGCGCTGTTTCAGCAGCTTGAATGTGAATTGTGAGCGGCAAAAACGACAACTGAGTTGAGGACCACCAACAATAAGTTTTCTATTGCCAGTTCGCATATCAGCACCAAAGTCTTATTTTAAGCTTCTGGACTCCAGCGGAGTTGCAAATAATTGGGATTTCTGACGTTTGATTTTTCAAATCAAGATTTCCCACTACGGCCATTGCCTGGCATTTCATTTTAGCGGCTTAAATTTTATTTCCTTTTTGAGCCACGAAGCTGGCCAACTGAAGCTGCCACCACTAGAAGGATGTTAAGGACTTTTACCACAATTTTTTTTTTTTTTTTGAAAATAAAATTTTTTATATTTGCAAAAACTTTATGAACTCAGAAAATTTAAAAATACAATTTACGTTAAATGCAATATTTTTAAAATCTCCATCTACTGAAAAAAATATATAAGAAAACAAAAAAGAAGAAGAAGAAGAATAACAAGAAACAATATCGCATTAAACTACCGATTGATTACTGTGCGCTTTTGTAATATTAACGATGATGATGCTGCTGATGATGCGAATCCAAATAGTATTCAAACACGTCCCGCTACATGTTCACTCACGCACACTCTCATCAGACGAGTACAGTTGTTTATGACTGCAGGTCATGTCTGAGATACATATAAACATGTACCGTTAGCAGATACAAAACGAGAAGAAGAGCAACACACAAAACTCTACCAACTCTAATATGTACATATTAGAAGGTAATAAATATTGATCAAAATTTGTAGGTTTGTTCAGAGAAACTAATAATAACAACAGCAACAGCAACACCAATAACAATAACAATAAAATAAGCGTCATCAACAACATCATCGCACGTCAGTCAGCAGCAGCGAATGTTTTAAAAGGGGTAATTTTCAAAAGCTGAATGTTTGAAAATACATATTTGTGCGCTTGACGGCAGCAGCTTAGCTGGAAATACCTCCAAAAGAAACCTATTATTAAATTAAGACACACCATCGCATGTATATAATTATATTTTGATTTGATTTCGTTATACTGTAAACCGAAATTGAAAATATACATATTTGTGTATATACGAATATTTTTAAAGCAAGTAGCATGGAGTTCATACGTTTCTAAGTCGTTTGCCATAAGCTTTGAAGATATACATACATACATACATACATACATACATACACACATACACACATACATACATGCATACATATGTACAGACTTATGTACATACGAGTATGTACGTATCAGGGTTAATATTTTAGTGTTTAAATACATTTTCGAATGAATTTCCATAAAATAACTATTAGGGGCGCTTGAAATCTGGCATTGATCTAATCTGACATTTGGCTAATTTTGGATGTGAAAAACTGAACGAAGAAGACAGAAAAATATCTTAATATTTATGTAAATATAAAAATACAGTTTGTTGTGCGCTTATTTTCAATCTAAACTTATTTTCATTAGATAAAAACAGTTCTCTAAAAGTTTAAATGTTTACAATATTCAGTAAATCTCATAAAAAATTTAAATATTACATTTGTTTGAATCCATCTCCCTCCCCCCACGACGGCCAGACGGTGAAACCAAAACATACAAATAGAAAAATAAATATATGGATGTATATAATTTAATACTTAATAGAACCTAAATGCAATATTTAAATTTATATACATATTTTTCAAGTCAATATTTTCTAAAAGGCAAAACTAAAACCTGAAACCTTTTTAACCTCACTATTGCCCCACTGTCATCTAATAAGGCAATGGCCAGGACATTTGTATGATTACTGGGCCTATATCGACGTACATACCTTTTGCTGAACCTTTTAATTTCGTTCTTTTAAGTCTCTATAGCAGCATTTGTTGTCATTCTTGAGGTCTTAGATCGGTATCGCTGCAATACCTGAATATTTGAGTTGCTCCCAGTTCCCCATAGTTGCATCCCACATGTTTTGGTTTCAGTATGAAATAAAAAATATGACTAGAAAATGCACAATGGACGTGCCGTGCCATTGCAGTTTCGCCAGCGAAAGTTTTTTTTTTTTTTGCCAAAGACACGGCCGGCCTATTACATTTTTTTTGATCACAATAAATTAGAAAAATTACCTAGATTTTAGCCGTTTGCTGCCATTTCTAGTAAAAGCATAAGATTTTTGCCACCATCAATCCGGAACGCCCTTAATACAACCACTAATACATTTCACACTTCCTTCCTTCTTACTTCTGCAGCGCTCATCTCTCAGTCGAAATTCATGCAATTGATTTATTTCCAAGGTTGTGATATTAAAAACAGTTAAAATTACTTAAAAACATATTTGTTTTTGTTTTGATGATTCTGAAAAGCAAAACCGATCCCCTTGAGAACCGAATAGAAAAGAATTTGCATGATGGCCTTTTTTTTAGCCATTCCTCTGAGTTGTGTCTTTCAGTTCAGGTTTAAAGTCGCAGAAAAGAACCAAAAAAATTTATAACATTTCTTTTGAAATATAATTTGATTATTGGAAAATAATTTGCTTCCTGTTTCTTATACTCAATGACAAATTAAATGTCTAGAAGAAGGGTGGTCTGCTTCGTTCTCCTCATGCGAGCTGGGACAGTTTGTGTATTTCGTACCCTAATTTGAAGTTTGATCGGTCGTTCGTTCGGTGGTTCGTTTTATTTAACGATTTTATTATGGTTTTTGCAAATTTTGTTTTCTTGTGTGCATTTCATGTTGGTGGTCATACTGCCGCTTTTGCGAATTAAGCCAATTGAGTTATGACCGACAAATGATTATTTGAGGGAATTTGTTTTCTTTTTGTTTTTTCCTCGTTTGTGAAACTAAACATGTACCTAGATTTGCATTTTGGTTGTTCTGTTCGTCATGCAATTTGTTATGGTATTAAGTTTTGTAGTTTTGAAATGTTAATAATTTATGAACGTATTGATTTTCGAAAGAGTTGTTATTAAAAACTTTGCAGAAGGCATTTTTAAAACTCGAATTATTGTCTTATAAAACCTTAAGCTGAAAAAAAGCCTAAAACTCAACGGATTAGTTATTAAAAATGGGGGGAAAAAATGTGAAATTGTGATAAAACTAAAAGATCAAACAGAAAGCAAGACAATTTTCCATTCTCACTCCGTTGCGATAAACTTTTGTAAATTCACTATATTTTTCCCAGCTGTATCACATGAAACAGAACAATAAAAACAAAAATTTACTGTAAATATATGTTGGTATTGTCCACGACAGGTAATTCTGAAATTTTTAAAGTTAAAAAAACTAAAAAAGAGTTTTCTTGTTCAATTGAGAATCGAGTTTAGATGTGATGTGATGTGACGCTAATCCATTCGCATTTTTCCTACTTGTAGATCTTGTTGTAGTAAAATTTGTATGCGATTGAAATTTTGACACTTTCATGCGATCAAATGTCAAAAAAACAGTGTTGCCCTGTTAATAGTCTTGTGTAAATCAGCTGCATTATTTCAATATAAAATAAGCTTAAAGTGTTAGTTTGTGTTCTTGAAAAAGGAAATGTTTGAATGGCAAGAAAATTAATATCATTAAAATGATCATAATAATGATTAATTATAACTCTTTCTCCAAAACTGTTGAACTGGGCCACATTATTTTGTAACTGTTTGATATTTTTCCGATGAATTTTCGCAAAATGTGAAGAACACAAAATAAACTCTGGAACTGTTGACAGACAAAAAATAGGCGAGGGACAACGCAAGACGTATTCGGTGAGCCCCCGCCCTTAAGACCCATAACATGTTGCCTCTTTTTGTCTCCACTGTAAATAGTAAAAGGCGTTGCAGCACTTTATATGTTCATAAATCAGTAGCTTAAGTACGTCATTTATAAGAAAACTAAATTCTTCTTTCATCACAAACTATTTTACACTCTGTAATAAATCCATACAATTAAATTTTCCCACCCATTTCTATGAAAAAGGACAAAGAATATAAATATTTTGTGCAAAACTGCTCATGCAATTGGACATTTCCGCTCGTGTGCATTTCTATACAGCAGCAGCCATTGGCAACTCAGAAAGCAATTTGTAGGCTGCCATCTGCAGGATAGAAAAAGCGAATGATTTTAGTCAACACAAAAACCATATCAATTGCTACAAACAACAAAAATGGCACAAAAAAGTGAGAAAAATCCAAGACACTACGAAATAAAACGTATAATAAAATAAAAAGTGCTGCCAAAGCAATTAAAGTAAATAGTATTCAACAATATTTTAGTAAAAGCACATTTCACATTAACGAACAAAGACGAACGGACGGACGGTCGTCTGGCTGCCCATTAGAACTACAGGCGATTGAAATTTTCGAAAATTTTTGGATTTTTGCATTGAGTTCATGATTGCAGAATATCGAAATTAATAATTTAAAAAGAAATATCAGAATTTGTTAAAAAAAAGCGTACGCAGAGACTCCTTTTAGTTGCATTGATCTTATCATTTTAGGGTTACGTTTCTTTAAATAGATCTTGATGTTAAAACTTTTCGCTATTCTTTGAGTTGTCAGTGTTTAGTACGAAAAGAACTCATATCAAATCAAACTGTCAAATCAGCTGCTGATGTTTTTTCTTAATATATTTTTTTTGCACTTTTACTTCAAAGCATTCGCGGTAAAAAATAGATTCGATTACAAATCGAAAACTGAATCTGAAAACGTTTGTAATGAAAAATAATGCTCTTGGGAAACAAAATTTTACTATTATGCAATTAGACAAATTTGTTGCACCTCCTTCAGTTTTTATTGATATTTTTTAATTGTAACTATAACTTTCCAGCAAACCATAATCGAAAAACTAGGAAATGACCCAGTTTAAACAATTTGTGATGACGGCAACTTTAATGCGAAATCGAAGTCAATAACTTTATTAAATTAAACAAAAACTTGATAAAAAGCTGAAACAGCAAATTTCGATAACAAATTAACTTAAAAAAAGAAATGCCAAATCTTTTTGTTTTGCCGTTAATAAACACTTTTTATGAAGTGCTGAATGTGACTTTGGAAGTTTGGAAGAAATGATAAATAATATCAGTTCGTTTTAAGACGTTTTGCTTTCCAGGACCCAAAATGAAACACATCGCCAGCGTTTTTGCTTTGTATGTCATCGTGGGTATAGCTTCTGTAAGTGGTTATGCGGCCGGCGAAGGTGGGCCAGATGCACCCCCACTTGCTACTATTGCCAGAATAGTCAACCCCAAGAGATACATAATCAGCTGCCAGCCCAGTTTGGTTGCTCCAGTTGGGCCACCAGCTTACGATTATGCTGGCGCCTATTCGGAAAACGTTCCGATGATAATTAATGCTGCTTTCGGCTACCGCAGCTATTGAACCAATATATCAAGAAGCTGTTGCCGAATTTCTTGTAGTTTAAGAGTAAATGTTACATTTTTTTATAATTAATATTTAAGTTGAAGAATAAAGTTTTTTTTTTAGAGAAAATGACTTTGATATGAGTTTTAATTCAAACGTTAAATGCAAAATGCATAAACTTAACTTTTTGTGTGATACGTATTTAACCCAATTGACCATATGGTATTAGAGTGATGTCAATGTGCAAATGTTGGTCCGCAAGACAATAATAAATGAAAATGTGACATGGATTTATGTAGTTTTCACATGTATTTAATATTCATTGCAAAAAAAAATATATTTTTTAAAAATAGTGAAATCTCAGCCGGTCTCTCGTATGAATAGTTTTCTTCTTATAAGACAGAATTAAAAATTTTAATAATTTTTTAATGCAAAACGAAAATTCTTCTTAAGGGTTTCTATATTCATTTATTTTTTTTTAAACTTTTTTAATGAACTTTTTTAAGTAAATTTAATTAAAGATATTTTAAGAGATAAAATTCTTATTTCGAAGATTTAATATTCCATTTACGTTCGCATTGAACAAATATTTGATGCAGAAGCGTGACCAACTATTTATAACAAGTATCTGCAGAGAACAAATGATTACGTTTTTTCCGTTTAATTTTTAACAGCCCAAGATATGTTTTATTTGTTTTGATTGTATAAAATGTAATAATTTTAATTTATTTTCTAAAAGGACAATCTTTATGGATTGAGCACTTTCACAATTTTCTACAATTGTAAAAACTTTTACTAAATACGCCTAAAAACTAAACAAATTTTTATAATTATACTATAAGTTCATAGTCTAAGCATTTGGCGTTCAATAATTGCCATTATAGCTGGCAGCTGGATAAAAGTTCGGTAGCATCCTCGGCTTGTCGTAGGGAGCAGTTAAAATAACAGGCACATTTTCCGAGTAGGCACCAGCTGAGCCAAAACTAGACGAACCATGGCCAAATGATCCAAAGCCAGCAGATCCGTGACCACCTGCTGGACTGCCAGGCGAGCCATAAGCATTATTTCCGTGACCAAAGGACCCAAAGCCAGCAGGTCCGTGCCCAATGCCTGGACGGCCAGGCACACCATAACCACCAGAACCGTGACCAAACGGTTTAAAGCCGGGACTAACTGCTATACCATGACCAGCAGAACTGTGGCCAAAAGTTCCAAAACCAAAAGATCCGTGACTAACAGCTGGTACAGCAGCTAAGCTGGGCTGGCAGCTGAACAAATAGCTTTTGGGTTGTGAAGAGATGGGTATTGAAAGTGCTCCTGCGCCACCACCAAAAGCTTGACCACTACCTCCGCTATAACCGCCAAAACCTCCGCTATGACTTCCACCATAATTGCCGAAACCACTGCCACCGCCAACTATACTGGAACCGCCAAAGCCACCACCGCCATAACCACCACTGCCATGACTACCGCCGCCATAACTACCGCCGCCATAACTACCGCCGCCATAGCTACCGCCGCCATAACTACCGCCGCCATAACTACCGCCTCCATAACTACCGCCGCCATAACTACCGCCGCCTCCACCAATACTTCCACCACCACCACCAACGCCAACGCCAACACCTCCGCCACCAACACCAACTCCGCCAATACCTGCCCCACCAACACCAATTCCACCAATACCTGCACCACCAAGTCCAACTACACCAAGACCTCCACTACCAGCACCTCCAACAGATCCACCCCCAACACCAACACCTCCACCAGAAGCAACACCACTGCCATTGCTACTGTCATCCATACCACCATTTCCACCTCCATTAGAACCGTTAGCACCATCGCCTCCACCACCATTAGCAACGCCATTGCCATCACCACCACCTCCACCTCCATTAGCATCGCCATTGCTACTACCATCGCCGCCAGCACCTACATCAGAACCGCCATCTCTAGAACCACCGTAACCTCCATATCCACCGTAACCACCATAACTTCCGTAACCTCCATAACCGCCATAGCCATGACCACTGGAGACTGTGGCCGCAGTAAGAACAACAGCCAAAATACAAACCAACTCCTTCATTATGATGCCGTTTCTTCCGAGATCCCTTTTTATTGTGGCGCAAACGGCAACGAACTGATGGCAATTGAATTTTGTCAAGAAGTTTTTATACGTTTTGTTGGCGCTCTGGGCCAAGTCATCACTTTTGTTGGAATCGTTTTTGTATGGCAAAAAAATTATTTTCATAATAAGCATTTTATTAAAATTGAGTGATTTTTTCAAGAATTTCATGCCCTAAATTAAAAGTGAAAACAGCCAATAAACAGTGACTAACAAATCAATACACATCATTTTTTCCCTTCTTTCATTAATTGAGAGTAAGAAAACAACAATTTAAAAAAGTGCAAGCGATTTTATTAAGTGCTGTCAACTTTTCATTTATAAGAACGCGCAAAACCGAACAGAAAAGAAAACGTTAAGTCGTTTAATTTGGCCACAAAATGCGCATTAATCAACACTTTTCGATTCCGAACCTGTGGGACGACGCGTTGGAGGACGCCCACGGAACCGATGGCGCACACAAGTGGAGAGGCACCTCAACCAACTTGGTGTGCAAAACTGGAGGCTGCTGGCTAAAGATGCAGGCAGCTGGAAAAGTTTTTTGGTTGAGGCCCAGGTTCACCACGGACTGTAGCGCCAAAAGAAGAAGAAGAAGAAGAAGAATCAACACTTTTAGTGCTCCCAGCTGGAAATATCAATTTTCAGTTCAATTTTTTTTATCATTAACTTCAGTAAATTTTTGACAAATGACTATTTTTCTTAATCTTAATCTGAACTCCTTGGACTTGGAATATTTTCCCATCGCACTACAATATATTTGTACTGTTTTCCAATAATTGAACAATGAACCAGAAATGTGGTGCCATAAGGGCTCAAGTATGTCTGATTTTATAAAGTTATGAATCTGGTAAAAGGGAATATTTGTGGGTCCACTTTCTGAAAATTATGAAACAATATTTTTACACTGTCAAAAGCAGTCAAAAGTCAACGCTGCGTACCATTGCACTCGCAATTTAATTTTTTTTTACTGCAGGCCTTAAACTTGCCTGTAATAAATTAGGGGCACCTGTAATAAAAAGAATCCTAATTAAGTCAGATTGATGTAAAGTGTGCCCTAGAATGTAGAGGTTAAAGAAGATGAAATAATTAGTTTTCTAATTTTTATTATTAAAATTAAGTTTTAAATTAAATACCGAAAGATTCTTCTGAAAAGGACTTCGGGTACACGAATATAATTTTAGAAATTTTATTGACTTAACAGTGGATAAACGGTAAACGGTGCATACACAGGAACACTAATAATGAAAAAGTGGGCGGCAAAACAAATTGTCTCAAACAAGCAAATTGACTGTGATGGGATGAGTCCAGTCTGTGGAACCACAAACGAAAATAATTTACTTAAGAGGAAATGACAGAAACTGACAGAAATTGTTTGATATCAAATGACACATAAACTTATTCCCAATATAAGATTTGGATTGCACAGGAAACATGAAAGAATGGAGGAAGAATGAATATTTTCTGACCCCTGATGCGAACAATCACGCCAACTTCAAAAAATATCAGTAAATATGACTCATGTGACACACTAGAACATAACAATTATGCTTTGCTGGATAGAAGAAAGAGAGAGAGAGAGAGAGAGAGAGAGAAGTTTTAATCAATGAGTGCTAAGCACCTGCATGATATGGAAAATGTGGAATGGAGTTGGGTTGTAAAGATGCAGACGCTCTTCGACACTCCTGATACGTATAAAAACTATCCGTCCTGATGAAAATGTTGAAACAGTCCCAGGGGCTACACAGCTACATACATACATACGTTCACTCATAGTCTGCTACAGTCCGGTGTGAACCTGGGCCTCAACACATCCATGTCGTGCTTTACAATATCATAACAGCTTAAGTCGAATTTTGAAATTGCAAAGAAAATTTCCCCAAATGATTTGTTGATGGATTTTTTTTCCTAATAATCATTTAATATGATTTACTATTAAATGTAGTTTTTCAGTGGTTTGATTTGAGCTGTTGTGATAAAACTCCTGTGTGGGCGTGTGTGTTTTTTTACACATATGGATGCCCCAACATTAGTTTGTATGTGTGTGCGGATGCGTATTATTCTTGTTAAAATTTTCTTTTAGTCCTACGCATTTTTCGCACATTGTTTGGCATCCGATCGTAACATTCCAGGTGCCATAAAATCAAAATCAAAAGCAATTCCAAGTACTTGAAAGCTTCCAGGAAAATCCCTCTTAAAACCAACAGCCCACCACGTCAATTAAACACCCCAAATCGAACCACAACAAAAACTAAAATAAAAAAATCACATTTAAATTGTATTGAAGCACAAAAACAAAAAAGCAACAAAAATAAATAAAAGCAAAACATTTAACGATTTGAATACTTACGTATTTGAAAACAAATAAACTAAATAAATAAAATCCCAAATAAGCTGAATGTTTTTGTTGTTATTTTAGTCTCGTTGATCTTGTTGCGAATTGAAATTCGAAAAAAAAGATGAAAATTTTATAACAAAAAAAAGTTTTTGTCTCTGTCGCATCGTTTTGACTGAAAATATCAAATTAGTTGAATATTTTGCCTTAAGGATTTCGGTTGTGCACTTTCAAAGGGGCGAGCGAACGCCTCACCCAATAACTACAATATAACTGTTATTTTTTACCTATTCTTAGTAAAATGGTTTAAAGACTTGGAAGTGTAATTTATTGGAATTAACAAGCCAAAGACTAAAAGTGCAGTTTGTTGAATTCAATTTTGCTAAAGCCTTAACGAATAATATGGAGTCTTAATTTCTATGACATCAACATCAAAATGTTTTAAATATTATAACAAAATTTATGTGTGTAAATATTTTAAAATTGCATAAGTTGGTGGCGCTTGTTGGACAAGCTTGACTGCGGTGAACACAGAAAAGTGATCTTTAGACAACACATTTCGTCATGAAGAAGCTTCATTTAGGCGGCGCCAAACACAAAGGCAAGTCTTACAAGCCTTTCAAAAATAAACATCGACGGGTAAGCCCTGGCATTTAAATACAAATTAATGGTTACAATCGGCTCGTTGGCTTTTTGTTTTAGGTATTTCGTTTAAAAACCGATTTTTAGGAACTTTTGTAAAACTAATTGTTTTACTTACACAAGTATTTCTTTATTTTATTTATTTTGTTCGGTTTTTTTCCGTCAAAATTCACTTTTAGCATCAGTCATTTTGTGTGGCTGTTCGCAAAGATACAATTGCTGTGCGCCCGCTCCCCTTAAAAACACTTATATTTAGTGTCTCCCCCCTACCCCCTTCCCCGCGGCGGTTCCGTTCCGTTATTAAAGCTTTGTCAGGTCTAAGAGAAAAGATATTTTTAACCTCCACATTATGTTTGTTCTTTTAGTTTTAATTCTTGAAAATATTTTGTTGTTTTTTATTTTTTTTGGGGGTTTTTTGTTTTCGATGTCTCTTCTTCGATGGCCTTTTTATCACACACTCACTTGAGGTGGCTGTCGCAAGTTTGTGTCTGACTAACAACGTAAAAGTAAGAATGTTTCAAATATTTAATGTTTTCAAATAGCGGACGAGTACTTCATGTTTCATAAACCGACTTCTGACAGCGAAAGCCGTCAGTACAAAAACTTAATTTAAAATTCACTTAAACGGAGTCGTGTCAGGCGCTCATCGTTTAGGCGCTACAGCAGAGTTCTTATATTCTCTTAGGGCTGAGGCAAATTTCTAAATGAGTTCTTAAGCCAAATTTGTGGTTTTCTTTTGTTGCCGCTTAGTGTGAAATAATCACTTTCGGTGAAATTTGAAGCCGGTCACTTGGTTGTTTTGAGAACAATATTATGGCATCCATTTCCAGCAGTTGAAATTATCTTTTCTTATTATTAATTTATACCATAATTAAATAAAACTTTTTGAAGCACTATTTGGGAAATGTTCTAGATATTTCTGTAGTAAAATTATGGTAATTTGCTTGTCACGATTAAACATGTTTTGGTGGATTTCGGTCATGTTTGTGCCACTTCCCGTATTGAAAAATCTCTTGAAATGCTTCTTTTTTCAAATGCACGAAGTGTAAAGGTGGTTTGGCCTATTGGTTTAGAACAACGTTTTTGTCCAGACAAAACTTTTGTATAATTTGTTGGCACTCTTAACTAACGAGAGAGAGAGAGAGAGAGAGAGAGAGAGAGAGAGTATATCGCAGTTTGAATTGGCTCAAATTAGTGCTTAGGCCAGATAATTTTTAATCAAATAGAAAAAAGACTACAAAAATGTTTGTCCGTACAAAAATGTTACCGTCTAAATCCATCCTAAGTCACTGCAGCTTAGCATAACTAGTCTTAATGGCTGTGGTCCGATTGTGATTAGTAGCCCTCACATTTACTTGTCAAAGTGATGACGTTTTCAGTTCTTATTTACTATAAAAAAAAAGTTAAGCAATCAAATGCGAATTATAGGAACATATTCAACAGGTTCGATACAACTTCCTCGCCGGGACTTGTTGTAAGCCTCTGCCTCGACGAATGACAGCTGTCCCTAAATATAACGGTGGTGCAAAATATCTACTTAATAATTGTTGAAAAACCCTGCAATTTCCAATTACTACATTAATTTAAGATTTTTGTACCCACCCATTTTATTTATAGTCCAAACAAAATGTTCTTAATATAAGTTATTTCAACATTATTTCGTGTTATTTTGACTTCGAAGTTAATGTTTGTTGCGCAAAATCTGTGTGTTTAAACAAAAATCTGTAGTGAAACATGAAATAAATGAAAGAAATATGTGTAATTTTTTCACATGCATATCACGCCGGGGCTTATTTCATGTTGGACCACTCTGCCGCTGGGTATATACAAGAGTCTTGGAGGGGTCTAGAAGAGAACTAAAACTCTGCACAGTTTCTTTATGACTTCGGTTGCGTGAGTTATTCCCAAAGCTGCAGCAAATGTTAATTGGCAGAACTGGAACCAACGTGGCCCTAAGATGGGTTGGTCGTGATTTAAGGTGCCTATAGGGCCTGAAATATTCTAGCTGTGGTGTAAAACTAAACACGAAAGTCTATTTTCGGTAACCCAAATGTGTGCGAGATGTTGTCGTCGAATAGACGACTGTCAGGCCAATCGATCTATATATTTATAGGTACATATATACATACATAGATACATACATACATACGTACATACATACATTAATGTATTATATATGTATATGGTAGACAATTTATAAACACCAATTTAGACGCAAACGTTATTAATTTTCTATTATTCAACAATTAAAAAACAATAAACAAAATGGCAATAAAATATTTTATTCAAATAATGTGTTTATATATAAATATGTAGGTGTGTATGTGTGTAAATGTATGTAATAAAGAACAGCAACGTTTTGCGTAAATAGAAATATTTGAGCTTATCCAGCCCTTCCGATTCTACCGCACAGCCACTGGCTATGAGTCAATACCAGCACTCGCACGTACATGTGCGTTCAAAAACACATGGCCCAAATGAATCAAAAACTTATTTATCAATATTTTTAAAGCGACTAAATAATAATAGAAGAAAACTTAAGAGAAAAACATGCAACTGTAATAATTAGAAATATGTATGTGCAGACTTACAGCAGGAACAACAAGCAAAAGCGAATTAAAACTGTTCAAGTTCAGTATGAACTGAAAATATTTTGGATTAGATTAAGTGCCTAAATAATAGAGAATAATGACAGTTTGTCGTTCAATAAATTGCGCCCAAACAAACAACAACTCTGCCTTTCGCTTTGACAGATAAAATCGTTTCTTTTTTATTGCCATTTAAATTCAAAGTGCATTGCAATAAATCTTAAGGCCATAATTACAATACATTCATGCGGACTGTTGAACAGACATTCAAAATAAAACAAATAATAAACCAGCCAAAAGAAAAATGCCAGAATTTGACAAGTTGACAGGAAATTTAAGCGCCTGCGCACTTAAGCTTTTTGCTTAGAATTTGTAGGTGAGCGAATGTTGCTTCTATGAATGGGATTTCTTTTTTTTCTTTTTTTTTTTGTCTAGTAGTAAGAAAGACTTTTTTTCCTGCTCTTCGCTTTATGTTTTGTTTTAGCCAGAATTTTATTTTTTGAATTTTTGATTTAAAAATAAATTTCTTTCTATTAAATTCATTCATAAAATCCAACCGTGGATATTTTATTTTTATTTTTGTTTAATACGTATGTTGGGATATGTAAATATGTGCACATTTGTGTACATGTATGTATGTATGTATGTGTGTGCAAAGTATGAGAAAAATGAAAAATAGTCGTTTATTTAACATTCCTTTAGCCTTTAGATTTGTTTACATTTAAAAGGCGCGAGTGTAGATTGGAAGACTTTGGATGGAAAATAAATTCTCCATTGGCACGATATTGTACATTCCATTCTCATTTGTTTATACTCAATAAACAATGACGAGTATTTGTTGGGGTGCCCAGAGACACTATGGAAACGGGGCAAATTTTTGATTTTATAATCTCGATGATTTCGATCACAAGAAATTTTATGTATTTATGTATGACAAACTCTTTGCAGACAACCAAAGCCACAAAGTTGTGTCCTCAAGAGCACATTTTATGCGATTATATGAATATTTTCAGCCAGACTGTGCAGCAATATGTGTAGTATATCATATTGTCTTGTGGCGCCTCACTCGTTTGCTTACAAGGAACACCAAAAATCAGTGCAGACTTCACTAGTATAGCGCGATTGTTTAACTTGCTGGGCTACGAATGTTTTTTGGAAAAGCCTATAATTACATTGGGATGAAACGAAAAGGTTTATGTTGGTGTAGCAGACTCAGAAAAATTAATACCTAGAACTGCACACCCCAGTAGATCGTTATATAAAATGATATTGCTGATAATGTCAATCTAATATGATTTCATGTTGAAGCGAATATATTTTTCTATACAAACTTTTACACATACATATGTCTGTTTTGTATGAATATATTTATTAAATATTTCCCCGACCATGTTTTTAATATCTGTAGCAATTGATGTATGTGCTGTTTACAGAAGTGAAACCTTTCAATATTTTGAAGCATTCGAAACAAATACAAATTTGAAATCTTAAAAATTTGTTATCTCCTTTCTTTTATGCGTTGTATCTTTAATAAGAGTCCACTGTCCAAGCCTTCTTACTGCGTGTATCGTTAGTCCAATGTGCTTTCAAGTTTTTAATATGTCGAGTAACCGGGACCAGCTTCTTTTAATGGCAGTACTAGTCACTCCCGCTTACTCATGAAGTGGCTGGCATCTCTTGTCTCCCAGCCCCACGAAGTTGGTAAACAAATGTTTTATGGCCTTCTGTATTGGTGCTGATAATCTGCATAATGTTAAGAGACTGCAGCCGATATTCTTTGGAATGTACAGGACCATCAGTGGTCTGTGGTATAATTATTAAAATATTATGAAAAGCACTTAATACTCTTAAAATTCTTACTAAATACAACCGATGCACGTACAGGAGCCACGCACAGTGACACTGTGACATCACTGTACCTGACATTTGTACGCCTATAGAATGGAATAAGTGAAGAAATGAGTCTCTCGAAAATAATTTGGTTTGTACTGTGAATAGGAAGGAATTAGCAAATTCGAAAGCATACGGGAAAGCGCATAAAAGAGCTATTGAACTTATGTTGTTGTGTTCGCTTTCCATAATTGTTATTATATGTAAATATCGGCGGTATATCCAAATTTTACTCTTTTTATATCTTTTTCTCACGTTAAGAAAAATTTCAAGCACTTTTAGCTTTGCAGCCGTGAATTATATGTTCAAGGAAATGCTGTATGTATGTAAATATATAAAAGACAAAAGATATTTCTATGTCTATCCATGTTGGATGTGTAAAATTTTAGCGGCTATGAGAAGTGCCCGAGTATAAGAGGTGCATGATATGGAAGATTTCTGTATTAGATTTAGGACTGTATGTAAATAAATATATAAAAAAAGAATTGATTTCAAATTCATTCTATCGGTTATAAGTATTATAAGCAATAAACTACGAATCATGTCGATTGTGCTATGCGCCAAAACGATATTCATTTAAAAGCTATTCAACCTTAAAAACATATCGTATCTGTCAAATCACTAGCTGCGTGCAATAACTAAAATCAAACAGCTGGCAACTCCAGCCGCATTAAGCACAAAACATCTGTTTTTACGCACTGGAAACAAAAACACATGCACACACTGCCAAAAATACACAAACATTCCCGTTGAACTCTACACAAAAAACACAAGAACCTGTCAAATGAAATGAAAATCCAAAGGGTTGGTTGGTGCGAAGGAAACACAGGGTAGCAGGCACCATTGAGAGATGATGAGATGTTAACGGAGCACTGGAGCGAAAGAGCAAGTGTGGAGAGGAGAACGAACAAAACAACATATTTTAATACGTTTTCCAAATACAGAAAAGAATGAAAAATCTTTTTTTTTTTGTGTTACTTTGTTAGTTAGAGTTCAGATACAAGAAAGAAAAGTTGAAATCGAATGGAAAAAAGTGTGAAATTTCAAAACCATCAAAAAAATATTTCATATGAAATTTTAAGCATTTAATGAAAATTTTTGTAAAAGGTTTCACAGTGTCCAGCATAAAGTTCCGTTGAATGAATGAATGAGAAAAAGGTTTTTGTTGATACCGAAACGCCAAATTGGGAATGAATTGGAACAAAAGGAACATAAATACATGCATGTGTATGTGCGTATGTAGATTTGTGCAAACATACATACAAACATATGTACTCGTATGTACGAGTATAGAATTCTGGTTGGAAATTTTTGCCAACATGAAAAAATTATAAAGTTTTCGTTTTCGTTAATGGCAACCTTGTGCGAGTATGTGGCTCCGTGTGCTGCGCCCGCATAGAGTTTGTGGAAGAACTAAGAAATCTACTAGTGAATTTGTCATATGAAATAAATCATTTAAAATTAATCTGTTTTTTTTTGTGTTTGAGTTTCAAAAACCTAAAAGTGATGCAAAATAATTGTTTTTTTTTGTGCTATTCCATTTTCTTTTCTGTGTGCCATAATTCCCTTTTTGGCCTATTCTTCCGTACATTTTGTTCCTTGTGTTTCCTTTGTGTGTGTGTGTGTGTGTGTTTGTTTTTTGTGTTTTGAGGTTAAGTTGGTCGTGTGTAAAACAGCCATTAGAACATGTCTAAATATGAACACAACTTAAATATGTATTTCTTTCGCGTTTTTTGTTTGTGGTCTTAAAAATAAACTCCTTGCATCTGAAGTGTCAAAAAATGCTGAAAATAGTGAGAAAAAAGTGGATCTCTAATATATAGTTACATGTGTGTGCATGTGTGTGTGTGTGTATGTAGTTCAAGTGTCTGTTCTTAAAATTTCGCTTTAAAAGATACAAATTAATGCAACAACAATGGAAGGGGAGGGAAATGAAACTTTAAATACATACAATATAAAATTCAAGAAATCATCTGTTCAGAAATACCTTTAAAAATCAAAAATATTTGTACACACGTGTGTTTTTATGTACATATTTATAACAATGAAGAAATACTAAATTCATTTAAATCCGTCATCCATTTTAAGAGTTTTAGAGCAAATCCACAAATAGCAAAAAAAAAAAGAAGAAAAACCGTCTGCCATTTGAACGCCAACCTGCTGTTTGTGCTTTTGTGGATGGGAAATAATATTAAAAAATAACTGTCATTGTGTTAAATCTAGTTTTCAGTGGTGGTTCACGTGTGCGTGTGCGTGTGTGCGCGTGTGTGTGTGTGTATAAATTGGTTTGTGCGTGCTTTGCACACAAGTGTCCTTTGTGTTTGATGTTGTTGTTGTTTTAAGTTTTATATTTTCCTTTTTCTCTAGTTTTTCTAACAATATTGTCTGCTCGACTAATTTAGTGTCATACTTACCCAAATTTGTAATACGCACACACACGCGCACACACGCACACACACACGCGCACACACGCACACACACACACACACTCAGTCATTTGTTAAACTCATCTTAAACGTGAATAAAACAACAAATGAAGTCAAGACAAAAAGGCCAACAAAACACAACAACTAGTGCAAAATAAATGTGATAAAATTTTTAAAGAAACTGCCTAAATTTCCAGCAATTGTTGTTGTTGTTGTTGTTATTTTTAATTGACACCAATCGCTGAGAGCTGAATTAAAGTTGCCGAAAAAGTAGAGCAAAAAAAAAAACACAACGCCAAAACGTTTTCAACGTGCATCTGTTAACCGATACAAGCGACAAGGTGTTGGCCGAATTTCTTTTAAAACTGTTCGCGTTAAGACCAGCAAAATATCTTCATTCGAAGAAGATTATCGGGCTGATCGGCCCATGGTGCAACGTGCATCATCTTCAGATGCTCCCTCGGTATCGGGCGGCCATCGAGAGTCTCGATTCGGCCTCGGTTATACATCATATCAAAGTGGATACAACAAACTATTTACCCAGGTTGGTGAACTAAAACAAAAGAAACATCCTACAAATTTGTTTTACTTTTTCTCTTGTGGTCTTCAAAAAAAAAAAGGATTTAAAGCAACACAAGATTTTTTGTGATCGTAGTGCAATACATTTTGCCCCAAAAATACTAAATTCTTTGGCGCAAAATAGCTAAATTTGTATCAATTAAGGAGAAAAAAAATTAAGGATATCCTTGAACCAACTACAGGTGTATGAAGTAACAATTTCTTAAGAGCATCAAACATACTATTATTGGCTTGTATGGTTTTGCAATTGATTGATCAATATTATTTTAAAATAAAGCATTTATTCTTTTTCCTTCTATTAAACTTATTCTTATAATATTTATTGTATAGTTTTTATTTTTTCAATTTGTTAACAAAAATTTTTAAATTTTTCGCCGAAGAAATTTTTCAAAAACAAATTTTAATCATTGAATACGAATTATATAATTTTCTTTTAGAAAGCCGGATAAACACGATCGAAATGCTTGACGTCAGTTTCGTATACTTGTGCTTGACATCGGAAATGCCACAAATCAAAAATTTCCGATTTTCCGCTGTCATTCCTATTAACACTAAATATTTTTACTAGTACTATAAGAACTTTAATCGTTTCTACCACCTTAAAGAACAAAAAACTTCGAGTTAAGAACTATAAGTATCTGAATACTTTATTATAAAACCATATGTGGTGCCAAAATGATCACAAACAACCATGTAATTTTTCAATTTGTACAATTCTGTTGAAAAAGCAGCCATATTATTGTTGGTTTATTTTTAAGAAAATCTTGCATCGAATGTTCCAAAAATTGAATTACTTTTGAGGAAATTAACATTTTTATTTCTATACATCGAGAGTTATGGAAACATCGCCGGTGGACGTTAAAGGTTTTTGTTTATCTGATGAACTAGACTAGTCGGCTAGAAATATTTAGCAACATCTTAAAATTGTGTAAAAAACCAGTTTTATTTTCGCATAAATAATTGTTGATTAACAAGAAAAACTTCTTAAATATACATATTTCATAATTCAATATATATTCACATAAATACAGTAGATGGTAAGAGAAAACGTTCTGCCAGAGCCCTAAACAAAATAAAAAAGTTATTAATACCTGAAGTTATTTTAAAACATAAACTCGTTGAGGGCACTGACTGCAACACAAGTACAGGGTAGTCCAATAAGAAGTTTCATTTTAACAAGCGCATGAGTATTTATGAATCAAAGTTGTGCTACTACAGATGGCAAGTGAAATCCCTGCTATCAAGAAAAATAGAACAACAAATTGCAAAATCATGAAAACTTGGTCATTTTGAAATATCATCTTGGCCCACAATTGTCAAAGCGAGAGAAACTTTGAGCGGTTGGAATGGCAGAGCTGTTACAGGTTATGCTGCCGCACAACATATCTCGCCGATCTGTGTAATCTGTACCAGCAATTTTAAAAGAGAATGTCAAATTTTAACTGTTAAAATGTGAAGAGTCCAACTTGTGCCAGAACAGCTGGGAATATTGCCAGATTTGTCCACTTGCTCTACGCATTTTGTTTAAATACTTTTTTTTATAAGTCTGGAGGACTTTTCAGTTAAACTATCGTTTAATCATCATCCACGACATACGACCGGTTTTTGCTAATTGGATCTGTTGGGAAGGCTATCGGCCGAGCCAGCAATTTCCACGGGATTTTGAATAAATTATAAATACGTAATAAAAGGCTTGATTTATTACGCAATAACCTTTATTAAAATTCCTTTATAATAAAATAATATATAAGAAATTCACATATTCAATATTAGCTTAATCTATTCTACATACATTTTGCTATGCAAATTCCTGGTAATTTCTATTATAGAATTTAAGGACAATCACGTCTGAACCGCTTCACAGTTAAGCTCCTACAAAATGGCGAAGGCGGTAAGACGCTTCTAGACAGTAAATTCGTTAAATAAATATACAGGTTGGAATTCTTATTCGTTATTCTTTCGAAATTGATTTAGTGCTACCAGATGGCAAAAGAATCATGAGGATTTTGGGAGTCGCGTTAACAGGATCCTTGATATGCATCAATCTAATGCAGAGTTTCAGCGAAAAACCCCTTTGAGCTCTAAGGTGATTTTTTATCTCGCCGGCTGCGTGCTGTCAATCAAATCAAATCTACTCCAACAATGCCATGAAAAACGCACTACCCTATTCGTTATTTTCCTAACTTTTATTTAGTTTTTACTTAGATTTAAACAACAAGTTATTCCATTACGAGAACAGTGTTTTGAGTTGAGGGATACAAGACGAGACTTTTGTTGGTAATACTCGTTATAGCTGGACTCTGCTGTAGAGCAACAGTCGCAAATCTTCATTATCAGAATGTGCCCCGTCTTTACTCCCATATTAATGCACTTAGAAAATGTTATGTATTTAAGTCATAATTCATCCTATTTCCATTGTATATAAGATACGAATGGGCTGACTTCATTCGCAACGTGATACATAAAGTGACAGACATACATAAATATATCAACTCTTACATACATATATTAAATGACCCCTTTATTTTTTGCTTTTAATCCTGATATTGTACTAATACAACTCCATACATACTTACATATATATTTGCCTGTTTATTTTTACTGTGTTGAAGACAAGCACATGCAAACCATACGAGAACGTTGGTGCTCGTGTCTGTGTTTCTAAGGATGTTGGCATAAACCAATCCTTTATTGTATTTTAGACTTTTTCGTCTTTAGTCTCTAGTACGTTTTACTAACAAACTCAGTGTTAAAGCGCATCCACTTGAATGAATTCAATATTATTTAAACATTTTTTTTTTATTTCACATTTTACTTAACGGTATGAGAAACAATGCAGTTGTGTAAGCAACTATAGCAGTATTAAAATCACAAGAAGTGGAACAACTAACAAAATGGGATTAATAACGGACTGCTGGGAAACTTGATTTTTAAAGTATCTAATAGCGTCGCATCGAATTCAAAAAGGTTTAAACAAAATTCCAACAATATTGGAGCGACCTTTAAGCCTGAAAGACTTAAATTGCTAGAAATGAAAATTTCATCACAAAAACTGAATAGTTTAAGTTTAAAATCGAAATTTTATAACATGCATTTAGCAAAATCCACTTTGGCTCTTACTAAACGGATTATGAAACAGATGCGGCTATAAAAATGCATGCATGAACATGTTTTTCTTTAACTGTATCGACATATAATGATAAGATTTTTCATTTATTGAATTGGATATTTTTTCTTAATTCTGTTTGTCTCCAGGATGAAAGCAAAGTTCAGGCTTATGTTTAATATCTAATATCGGCTTCATTCTCAGCGCTGTATGCAGCAGCCGCCGCAAAGTAGATTAATAACAAATTACATTATTTTTTAAAAAAAACAATACTAGAAAATGTATACATACATATTTAGCGCACTGTACGATAATCAGCATATTCTTATGAAAGTACATAAATATATTAAAATAAAACCGCATTTTAAAATTAATTTAGCGCATACATTTTTTTAAGACCGAAGAAAAAAAGGGTTCGCAAAAACCCCACCAAATTATATACATAAAATATTACTCGCCTGTCCCACGATATCGAACGTCAATGCATTTTGAAGGGCTAAAAATTGATTTAAAGTTCATCGACCGCTCACATTAATGATATCTGGTATGTTGCGATCAGACGAGTGAAATAATGGCGAACGTTAATGTTCGTGCACCAGACCCTCCCACTCTGTTGAAATGGACTATAATTGTGCACTGAATTTGATCGTACAATTATTTGCGAAGCAATAAATTTTGAAAAGGAATTTTTCACAACATAAAAAAGGATGCCCCGGAATGGGTATAGAAAAATTGATGAAAAAAACTGCCAATCAGCTTCTGCTTGTATATGAAATAAAATCAATATTTGCTATAATTTTGATCAATGACTGTAACTAATAGTCGATGCACACGGCAAGTTGGAAGACGTTGTGTGTGTGTGTCGTATTTGTAATTTTAGAAATGTGACCGACACTGCCATTCTGACACATGTATGCACATATCTATAGTATAGTTTAAACATACAAGTGTACAAATATTTACATCACTAAGAGTCTTGTCTATAATTGAACTGTTTGCTTTAAGTTAAATTATTAATTGCGATTGAATACGAAGCAGAGCCTGTAAATGTCCTCAATAAAATGTGCACATTCCTGCCGTTTGCTAAAAGTTCAAAACTTTTTGGAACTATTAAAAGAAGTCTTTAATTGCATAACAACATCACAGGACAAAAATTCCGGTGGCTTTGCTCGACCAAAGAAATTTCAAAATGTTTTCATTTATAATATTTTTGGAGATTCTTAACTGAGACTCGGTCACATCCTCAGGCCTTGCAAACATTCAATTTAAATGTTCTGAAAATGAAAAATTTCTATACGACTATTGCGATTATGCCCGTTTTGATGGTAAACCCAGGATATCTGTGCATAGAAACTATTTCGAATAGAATAACCTGTTGATTGGGTGTTGGCATATGCATACATATGTATGTATGTATGTCCTTATCAATTATAAGATTCTATTATTAAGGTGATTGTCATAGTTGAGTAATTTGCGACACAAACAATACCACCAGAGGGTTTGTGACGACTTGACATCATCGTCCTTAGAGGTTAGAAAAACTAGAGCATGAAAACCACAATGAAGGAGCATTTTGTAAACTTATGAAGAGTTTAGAAATTAGTCATATTCTTGAGGAGTTATTTTAAGATTTTGTTTATATATGTGCGTATGTCTAACACTTGAAAAATATTGTTAATGATTTCTAAACGCAAATTGAATATAAATCTGTATCTGTTAAATGTGTAGGACTATTTTCTTCCATCTATTGGTATTCGGCATCGGCAAATCGATGTTACTACATCGAAAATATTAATGGGTATTACCGTTGTCGAAATCTACGAGTATTTGTAATAGATTAAAGCAAATTCGAATTGTTTTCCTTTAATCTATTACAAACTTTAATACTCGCATTAAGTTTAACACGATTTTGGTTTGTTTTCATCTCATCTCAATTAATTTGATTGAAATATTTGCTTAAATATTTATGATTATTTTGAAGAAAACATAATAATATAATTAATAATAATTATTTCGTTCGATTTGAAGCCCAAAATCTTGTCAAAGGTTTATATTCGAAAACAAAAAATGATCGCTAATCTTTTACTTGTCTCGTTCATGCGTCAGATGCCCAATTAATTGAATAACAATTTAAAATAAATATTAAATAAGTTGTCTATTCTTATTTGCTAAGTAAAACAAATCGTAGCTGAATTTGTTGCTAAAGCGATATTTAAAATGATTGTGTTTTTAGCTGAAATGATTTTTTTTTAGCATTTTTGCCACACCGTTCGGTGAGATGGGGCAAATCAAGTGTCTGCCCCAAATACCGTAATTCGTATAATATTATTCAAATAATTTTTGCCTTTCCAAAGACTGTAAATTCTGCTTCCAGAGTACTGGCTACAAAATTACTACTATTGGTAGTAGCAGATTACTTTTTGGATCGTTGGTCACAAATTTGGGACATTAAATATGCGAATGCAAAGCAATCATTTTCGAAAGATTTTTTTTTGTGCTTAAAAGCAATTCTTTTTTTTTTTGAATTATATTCCTACTTAATCGGGGAGAGTTTATGTTTCTGAATTAGCAAAGAATTTTAGCTAATTATGATAGTGATCAATCGTAAAGAGTTTAAGAAATCGTAAACAGGAAATAGGCTGGCTGTCACACTGATGCTGGATCACGCATTACCACCCATTTGGCCTAAGAACTTGCAATAGCAAATTAGTTCTGTTTACAGTTATTCTTGCATTATTTAACCGGGAAACATATAAATGTTGGTTTCTTTACATTCTGTCTCTCTTATTCACTTCTCACATACAATAATTTTTTTTGCCCATCACAAGGGCTTTAGCTGCTTTTACAGGATTTTGTGAATCAGGGCAGATATTGCACCGTTTTTTTTTTTTTAATAAAAATATACATATTTTTATGTTTATGTATGTCTTCTCATGGCTTGTTAAAGTTATTATTGAACGCAACCATAATATTGTATTAACAAAATAAAAATACACGCATTTTTTCTGGAATAAGTTTTAAGGTTTTCTTTAATTTTTGGAATTTTGGGCGATTGATTAGTCATAAAACCAGCTGAAATAAGTATTAGAATTACACTTTTTTTTTTTTAGAAAATGTATTATTTTACTCTAGAGAGGGGTCCATTCGCGAACCGCAATATTGAATTTTTTTTTCTCAAAACTTGAGGTCAAAACTTAACAATCAGATTAAATATATAATGAGAGAATTTTGTATAAAAAGGTTTTTGTTGATAAACAAAATTTCAGTTGAAATAAATAATTTATCTAAATCTTACGGAGAAACTAATAATTAAATTGATTAATATTTTCTTTGTGTTCACAGGGTTCTGCCGACTCCAATTATTCACAACCGTCATCCGATCTGTCGCTAGACGAGGAAAAGGAATCGCTTCGGCGAGATAAGGAACGTCAGGCCTTAAGCCAGTTGGATAAAGCAAGAGTAAGACCTCCCTGCACCACCCAACAAACACAATTTGTTTATGTATTTCAATTCTTTAGAGTAAACCGGTCGCGTTCGCTGTGCGAACAAATGTTGCATACGATGGTACCATTGATGATGACTCGCCCGTCCAGGGTAATGCCGTGTCGTTCGATGTTAGGGAATTTCTACACATTAAGGAGAAATACGATCACAACTGGTGGATCGGTAGACTGGTTAAAGAAGGCTGTGATGTGGGATTCATACCCAGCCCCGTTAAGCTAGAACACATACGAGTGCAGGTGAGTTGATGCCCCAGGATCCGATAGCGAAATTAACTAATTTTCTTGTTTTGTGTAAGAATCAAAATCGACCCTCAAGACTGTATGGTACAAAAGGCTCTTCAAGCGGGAATTTAGGAGGCGGTCAAGCAGGTGCGGAGCCATCACGAGGTAGCACACCCCCTACACCTGGTATGACACACATGTTCATGTTATTCTTTTGATTTTTTAGTTTTTAATTTGTTTTCTTCTTTAATTTTTCCTAAAAATGGAAAACACAATTTTTTTCTAATTTGATGTTGTGTTTTTTTTAAAGGAATATTCTGCCAAGACAAATTTTTCTCAAACTTTTATATATTTTTACCGCATAAAACGTTTTTAAATGGCGTGCCCTTTTTTTGGAGTAAAACAATATCGGACTTTTTAATTGTATATTGCAAAATTTACTGAATTTTCGTATTTTAATTATAATTTCTTATGCCATTATTTTCGGTCTATTAATGAGCAAAAGTTGTGCTAAATAGTTTGCAGAGCAGAGGATCTCTTTCTAGGTTTTCTTGTTTCAATTTTAGAATCAAATTTTGTTTTCGCTTAAAAATTTCATAAGATTTAGGACTAAGGAAGTTAAGGGCTTGAACTAGAAGGTCAAGGGATCTCTTAAAGTCTCAATATCAAAAATAGAATTAGATGTGAACTTAAATTTGAGGTGATAAAGGACTATTCCTGCTATGCAACTTTTTGGAGTTGTATTTTATTGTGTTGTAACATTAACTGGCTCAAGTGCAGGCCACTGAACATGATGCCAGCAGTAATTTTTGCAATGTCTACTACCAAACAGTGATCAGTCAGTGTTCATGTATTCAACGGGTCTTAAAACTCTTACTACGGATTAAGTTCAAAAATCAGAACTGATGTGCCTTGCCCTGCGTCTTACTACGAAGTCACCATCAGATTCAGCGTTCACCCTTTTTTATATATATGTATGTGGAACAGACCAATGAACAATTTATGAAGTCTTAAGGTTTTTGTGGGTATTTAATGCTTTTGAACAGAGTTGGGGTTGCCTATATAAGTCCTACGAGTTTATCTTCAAAAAATAAGTTTGTAGTTGCAGAAAGCGACACGTCGGGGCACATTAAGTGTTTCAATATGTCGTTATCCTTCACCCATTCTAATACTTATTTGTTGTGCCATTTCGATACGCTGCAGATGTGCCTATCGCTGCAATCATCACTGTACTCAATTTATTTTATGTCCACCTGTCGCGCCCTATAATTTCTTTAGCTCTGCTCTTATGACATTGAAAACTTTCGCATCAGCTAAGATTTCAGGCTGTCAATACCTTCATCTTATTGCATGGGATTACCTTTTGTAGTTTCTAGTCTGCCATTTATTGAGTAGTTTCTGATTATCCAAACTGCCACTGCGTACAGCGTAAAATGCTCAAGCAGAGTGAATTGCCGTTGTGTGGTTGTTTCTCTTGTGCGCCAAGTTCTCTCTTCGTATTTATTCTGGATCCATTCGTATAACAACATCAGCCTACGTGGATGTGATACGGTGTTCGTGGGAAACGGGATCAAAATTTGAAGCCTCTTGGGGGTACATCAAAGGGTTAATTAGTTACTTATCTTATAATTAGATAAGGGTTGGAAGGGATCGAGTGGTCTGGGAAGGGCTGACAACTCGCTCCCTTTCCCCTCAAAGACTTTAGTTTAACAACTCAAACAGTAGACGTAGTGAAATCTTTATCTGTCTTCGTCGAATTTGAAAAGCCTGCCAGCAACTATTGCAGCATTGATTTCCTTATTGAGGATTCTCCAGGCTTATTTATTTATTTTAATTTTTATTTTATTTTTTTGTCATCAGCCATCAAAATTAATACAAAAAAAAAGAACTCCCTTCTAAGCGAACAAAATATACCAACAAAAACTGTGCTACTTTTTTTGTTTTTTTTGTTTTTATAGAACTTTATACTTCCTTTGCATGATTTTTACTTGGGCTTTATTTAGACAAATTTCAAATGCTTAAAACTTCCAAATTTCAAGCTAATTTACTTAGATGTTTTACTTAAGATTTTCCTTGTTACGTTCCTTCGAAGTATCCGATTTCAAAACAAAACAATTCTAATCATTTTGCACTTCAATTAAATCTCTTTGTACAAACTACTCAACTCAATACAAACCACCACCCAAAAAAAAAAAACAAAACATTTACTGAAATTCTTGCACACAACTTGTTAAAAACCTGTTGAAAAACTGAAAACTGAACTATAAATACAATCAACAAAACCGACACACAATTGTACCACAAGATCCTTATAGTACAACACCTCGAAAGAAAAAAACAGGTTTGTCTTAGTCTATACACTTTTCTTTTGTCTTAGTAGTTTTTTTTTTCTTTGTTGTCATACATTTTTTTCAAACAACTTTTTTCGAATTTGTTTTCACGAACAGGTCTAGTAGATTGGCTAGAGAGTTTTCAAAGCGAAAATGTTTGCTGAAAACCCAGAACCAAAAACAATTTTTACACTTTTCTGATACTTGCAAATATATATATATATTTTTTTAGTTGTTGATTGCCACCTTTTTTAGATAATTTTCAAACATAAACTTTCACCCCTCGCGTTTTACATTTAACATTGTCTGGCTCGTTGAGTACCTTCCCCCTTCACCTGTTTCGACATTCAATCTATTGGTTGGCTAAAATTTCATCTGCCTGCGCTTTTAGTTAAAGTTTTCATTTCGCTTCGTTTCGTTTCTCAATTCAAACTTAAACAAATAAAACACCACAAATGACATCATTACAAAAGCAAATACTTATTTACACAACAACTATTTCCATGATTTCTTACTTGAAGGATTCAAAGTTTTAACTAAAGGGCTGTTTACACAACACGAACGGGCGAAGCAAATTGCGATAATACGACTCATAGTACAACCGTTTGGGTCCTTCAAGCGGTATGTGACACAAACAGTAACTAATTTGTGTCCCGGCTGAACCTAGAACTCGGCCCATTTGGTGTTGTTTATACCAAAAAAAAAAAAAATATTGCCTTTATTCAATGACAAGTAAAACTTAATTCCCCCCACCAGTCTTTGAATCAAATATAAATGGCAATTTTAATGCAACCAAAACATAAATAAAAGATGCTACAAGTTTCACTAGTTTTTGCCATCATTGGCTATAACGAAAGCCCAATTTTGACAGTTGTCATGCAAGACGATACATCGTCGTCTGTGACATAGAATTAAACAAATTATTTGTAAATTTAAGGCGAAACTTTCTCCAAATGAAAAAAAAAGAATTCCAGAATAAAATAAAGGACTGATTGCACACTTTACAATAATCGATTTCTAAGGGGCATATAGTTCGATTATTGTCGAGTGTAAATCGGTCTATAAGCCCCTTAAAGGGGACTACAAGTCGTACAAGTCGTACGTACAGCCGAAGAGAAAATCACATGAAATTATATCCGTATTTTCAAAAAAAAAGAATAAAAATCTAACGACAGATTTTTTTCCGTTTACACCATCGGAAAAGGACGTAAAAATACATCCCTGATCTAGTGATGTGTCAAGGAATTTTAAAAAACGCTGAAAGCGGGACGATTATAAAACTTTTATCCCTATTGTTCCTCTATGTCGTATGGCTTCGTACCATCCGTGCTCTTCTACTCAAAAATTGGACTTATCGTACGACTTGTATTATCGTCTAACTCCCCTTTTATAGATCGATTATTGTAAAGTGTGCAATCAATAATTTTTTGAACCTCAAATTACGCGTTTTTCTTCGTTTTGTCAAACCTTAATTTTTCTTATATATTTTGAAATCTGAGAGGATCTTTTATCTTCACTATAAATGGAAATAATTTTCGAAAAATGGGGAAAAAACTTTGAATCTGTAACACGATTTCGTTATTATAGAGATTCTAAATCATTAAAAATACAAGACTTTAAAGTCTTTTTAAATGCAAACAAAAATTATAAGTAATAAACACAAATTTATTAATATAAATAAATAAAAATCGGCTCGAACTTAATAGACTTGCCTTGTAACAGCAAACGTCTTGGCCAGGTTTACAGAAGTATTAGGCGTGCAACAAAACCAATTTGCAAGGGACTATACATTTTTTCTTTTAAATTTCTAGTTCGAAAAGAAAGATTCGGTTGACGAGTTCAAAACTTAAAGCCGATTTTCCACATCGTTCTCTAGTAACCAGTGGACTTGCCATTATATCAAACCGGCACGGTTGTACTTTTGTGTGACAAAATCTCTATAATAACGAACGAAATTCAAAACACTACATTTATTTAAAACACCAGCTTCATTTCGAAATTTCTGTACATAAAGCATTTTGCATACACCTCAAATGTTGAATTCGATAGAGAAAAAAAGAAACACCCATTCACATTAGAAATCAATTAAATTGAAAAATGCAACTAAAACTGCAACTCAAAAGAATAGAAAAAAGCAACTAAAATAAAAAAGAAAAAAAAAAAAAAAATTAAACATTCTCATGTAGATGCCATAAACTCGCTCATTCGAATGTCCATGCCTTTTTTCGTTTCCTTTTTTTCTCTTGCTTGTTTTTCGATGATACTAACTAATCAGGTGACGAATCAGATTCCATGGGACCAGGACGTGGCAAAGCAACACTGGCCACACCGCCCAACAAGGAGAAACGCAAACCGTTCTTCAAGAAGCAGGAGACCGCCTCGCCGTACGATGTTGTGCCATCGATGCGCCCCGTCGTCTTAGTGGGTCCAAGCTTGAAAGGTTACGAAGTGACCGATATGATGCAAAAGGCTTTATTCGACTATCTGAAACATCGTTTCTCTGGTCGTATCATAATAACACGAGTCATGACCGATATATCGCTGGCGAAACGTTCCATCATGAACAATCCCTCAAAGCGTGCCATAATGGAACGTTCGAGCAGCCGTTCCGATTGTCTCAATAAAGTTCAAGAGGAAATCGAACGTATATTTGAATTGGCCAGGACTTTACAATTAGTAGTACTCGATTGTGATACAATCAATCATCCGTCACAACTAGCAAAAACTTCACTAGCACCAACAATAGTTTATCTTAAAATTAGTAGTAGTAAGGTGAGTGGTCCGACGAGAAAACTACTTATTATCCTATCTAATATTTTTGTTTGTTTTCGCCATTCAAGGTTTTACAGCGTTTAATCAAATCACGTGGTAAATCGCAGGCAAAAAATCTTTCCGTACAAATGGTAGCCGCTGACAAATTGGCTCAATGTCCACCGGAAATGTTTGATGTTATCCTAGATGAAAATCAATTAGAAGATGCCTGTGAACATATTGCTGAATATTTAGAGGTATCTATTGAACATATCGTTGTATTTGGGCGATGGCAGGTTTGTACAGTTGGGCCAACTGATGTGTGATGTGTGAGACCTTTCGCCTCTTGTCTTACACGTGAGGTATTTACACTTTAGGTTTTACGCAATGTTGAGTTCGCAATATATAAAACTATAAACTGGACTGCTTTCATATTTGGCGGTTTTCCATGAGACGATTTTTAAGCTTGTCAGTGAAATAAAGAAGGCTTTATTTGCTTAGCACCCCAGCACACACATTCCGAATGAAAACCATGTGCTTTCAAAGCACGAAATTTCTAAAATCAAAAATAAAATCTTATCTTTAATCTTGGAAAAGTAACTAAAGAGCGGCACAAAGCCAGTTTTTTTCAAGAAATTTGTTTTTAAAAATCGTATGATTTCATGTAACAACTTTCTTAAAAAACGAATTTCTAAAAATTGTTTAATACAAAACAATACAAAAACACACCAAAATTGGCAAATAATAAAAAAAAAGAACGCCTTCGATTGCCACATGGCAATCAATTCACTGGGAACGTGTGACTAGTCTGTGAACGGGAAATACCAGTAGTACCGTAATAGCGGTTCAGCCATACAATTTTAAAGAGCTTTAGAGTTGTAACTGGTGCAAGAACCTGTTTGTTTTTGGGCTTCACATGGCGGAAGACATAAACAAAAGATGTACATGTTTATGGCAGCCTGTTGTACACCGATTGAAAAACGTTTTTTTTTTTGCCAAAAGCGATTCCATTTAACCGCCAGGCTGACTTCGCCGTTTTTGAAATCACTTTTTTTGACATCATCATCATTTTTTGTTACTTTTTTAGACCTATTGGAGAGCAACCCATCCAGACTTGAGCGCGGCTGCCTCTATACCTAGACCATTACCTCAGGAAGCTTCACCTACCACAGAACAAGCCCGCATGGGTCCAACACCACCCGGTAAGTTCGTAAAGTTTTTGTTCGCATTTGCGTCATGCCGTTTGTTTTTTCTTTGTTAAAATCATTGATGGCGCGCAAAAATTTAGCATCGCAAATCATTGTCATTTCAATTAGGAACGTTTGAAATTTTTCGGGAATGTTTCACAGCAAATTCTTCTTAAGGATCAAAACAAATCGATTTTCCACACCACATACTATTTTCATTTTTCTCTATGATTTCTTAATTTCGATTTTCTTTTCGTTGAACATGCTGAACAAACACTATTTTAACAAATTTTCGTACATTATGTTTATTCTATTTTTTACTTGTTTTTAATTGAAAACGAAAAAAAAAAAAAAAAAAAACTTAAACTAAAATACAAACTTGAAAAATCAAAAATCAATCGATTCGCCACTTTCTCGTTCTCCCAAAATACCATCAAAAACAAACAAATAAAACAAACAAAAAACTGTAAAATGTTGTGTTACTCTTGTGGGGCTGGCGTTCTTGTGCTCCTAGTGGAGGGGGGAGAAGATCAAAGAGATTATAGAATGAGCTCAATAGAGCGGGAGGGCAGTCGTGAGCGAGAAATGTCACGGGAACGTGAAATGGGGCGAGACGTCGACTACGAGCGTGAGTTTTGGGACAATGAGTTCTCAAAGGGTTGTCGTACACCGCGTGAACGTCAACGCGACTTGGAGTGGGAACGCGAGCGCGCAAGAGAATGGGAAAGAGAACGAGAAAGAGATTGGGACAGAGAATTCGATTGGGACCAAGGTAAACAACTGCATAATATATTCTTTTAAATATTTCCGTTTTAAACTATAAAATTACCACAAGCTACAGATTCTCTCTTTATCAATTATACATACAAACAAAAAATATGAATTGAAAAACGATTTCAAAAATTTTTATTATTTATTTCTGCAATTGGCTGTTTCAATATGTATTTTTAATTCAGTTGAAATAAACACAAACCTTGTAAAGATTTTTCGTTAACGAAAAGAAAACAGTTAATAAACGCTAAATACAACTTTTAATAAATTCCTTATAAAATTACACACACACACACACACACACACACACATACTTGGAATATATTTTAGTTGCGTTGAAAGTTTACAACTTATCTAGATGTTTAATATAACAAATTTTAATAACTTATACTTCCAAATAATCATGCTTATTATATTTTGTTTTAATCTTTAATTTTTATATATTATTAATTCTTTTTTTTAGCTTTTACATCATTTCTTTAATTTGCCAACCTCGTTTGCTAGAAACAATCTGTAACATTTCTAAGCCCAATTTCTTTATACTATATAAAAAAGTGACCATCTTTCAAAACTGATCCCAGCCCCCTTGACTTTTTCACATCAACATTTTTAACGAGTACGATACATATTTATCTTTTGATTTTGTGTGATCTGTATGTTTGTTCCTTTTTTATCGTTTCTGTTTCCATCAAATATTCTTGTATATGAGAAGCCCGAAATACAACGTAGTCTCCCCTCATTTTGCCGGCAATTCGCTTTCTGCTCCCTTCATTTCCGCAACAAAATTTTTAATTAATTAAGTTAATTGAATTGAGCAAAATATAGTTGTTGGTTGAAGTACGTTTTATTTTGCTGCCGCTTATTATTATTAAAGCTTTGTTTTGTCTTTATATGTCGCTTGAGCTTTGAGTTTTATTAACAATTAAATTAAATGCCAAAAGTATCCTTAAGTTGTTCGTTTACAAAATCTTTTTTGTGGTTGACAGATAAGGAGTTATTTTAAAATTAACCTTCTTTGCTGTTTAAAATAACATCATTTCATATTCAAATGAATTCATTTCCATTTATTACATGTTTTATATTGGCTAACTGGGATATCTTGTCTCAGTTCCTAACTAACACTCATTATCACTTTCGAAGGAAATTGTGCCCCTCAAGCTCATAATAATCAGGCATTTACTTATACGAAGCAACCACTAATATAGAAACTTAGACGCAAAATTTAAACTATCGGATGCAAAATTTTGATGATCATAATCAGCCTCTGGGCTCAACGTTGGCGTTAATGGCCAATGTAGTTGTGAAAAATATATGAATCGTTGATGCCGCCCGTCATTGAATATTCTTCGACTTCCTTTCAAACGGATTAGTGTCATCTGATGTTCACCAAACTTGTTAGTTATCGTGTCCATTCACACATAAATGGGCTTCATCGCTGAACATGATATTTAGAATAGCAAACATATACCTTGTACATACATATATCGTTGTCTATTACGATCGTTACGCTACGTTGTCTTTAACGTTTTCTTTTACGTTCAGTGGAATGTTGTGCGGGAATCAGCTGAAAGTTTTGGCTGGCGGAATCGACTTCTGCTCACCCTTTTATGTGCAGCAATGATATCTTGCGTTGCTTCAGGGTAAGGCAGTATTTGTGAACAGTGTCACTGAATCCGTAAGATTGTCCGCCAGCAATGGAAACCTTTCACGAACTCAACAACTATTTGATAAAACGGAGGGCTAGTGCTGTTGTCAGTTCAGGGTGATTTGTCAAATCCGATTGAGTAAATTACAGATACAGTCTTGGCAATATGACGGCCATCAGCCGACAAAGTTCGAAGGCACTTATGGGTAAATCCAAATGGCTTTTGCTCTTCTAAAGAAATATATAAAAGCTGAACTCGTCCAAAGAAATGGTTAAAAGCTGACGAAGAGTACAATAAGGAGTTACCGAGGCTATACGCTACTTAAACCGTGAATTGTTCGTAAGAATATATTAAAAGTGCAGAATTGTCAGGTATTTGTAAGACCAAGAAAGAGCAGGGTCTTACAATTGCAGAATTGTCAGGTATTTGTCAGACCAAGAAAGAGCAGGCTCTTACAAATGCCTGACGATTCTGCACCTTTAATATATTCAGGTGTTTTTTTTTTATATTAATTTTGAAAATCCAAACATCTGAAATCCAAATACAATTTTTTCCATACCTAAATCTTTTTTTTCGAAAACGTCAATAAGGGAGGACAAAAATAGGAAAATATGAACAACATTTTCGCATTTTCTCTGTTTTATTAAAGAACATTAAACTTTTACCCACTGCCCGCTCCTGCTTCGATCTTCATTTCACCTATAAATTCATATCTAATTTTGTTGATTTCTATTTTAAATTACAAATATTGTTTTTCTATTTTTAGTTACACCCGGAACAGTAGTACGTTTTTGAAGTTGATATGATTATTTGAATAGACTGTTTTAAATTTTATTATTTCGCGTCATCAAAAACGAATTGAGAACTTTTATTGTCCGCCCTGAAATGTGTCATCGTTTTAATTCCCTGTGATATATCCACGAGTGTTTTCTGTTTCATTCATGTTTTCGACATCTCTAAATGTTTTTCAAACTTAATGGTTTATGATCTTCCCGTTATTTTTGTTGTTGTTAATCGTTTCATAAGTGTTAATTAGTGAGTAAAACAGTGTTGAATTTAATTTTGGCTTTTTCAATCCCCTTAAGAACAAAAAAACTTGGTTATTTTCTACACAAACTTGTCCCAAATATCCTTTGGAATGTTATAACATTAACCGTGCAATATACATATGTAACCTGAGTTTGAGTTTATAAAATACTATATAAATATATATACAAATGTATATATATTGTATATATATACAATTTCATTATCCTCCAATAAAACCATTTAAATCATCATTCGAACTTCATGGCGACTTGTAATACTCAAGGTATTCCTGGTTCTTGCCGTCCGGGAAATCCCCTAAAGCTGTTGTACCAACATCGACATACTGTTACTTCTATGAAACTCAACTTATTCACATAAAGTCCTGTGCCAAGAAGAACTTACAGATCCTTAATTTCTAACGGTTTCAGAAACTAGTCATCCGTTTCATAAATTAGCAAGTTGCCGGACATGTGAATGAAGCGAAAATCTGCACATATATTTTACACTATAGTGTTCCTTAACTAGAAGAAAGGAGCAGGGAACATAAAAAGAAGTTCTGGAAAAATTATCCCCACCAGAAATAGCTCATGGAAACTTGCACATTTAAAAGTTATTCTCTAAAATAAATAGTTTTATGAAGCAAAATCCCTGGTACACGAATATTTACATCAGTTCTGCCGTCTTGTTTTCAAGAAAATGATAGAAACTGTGATGTATATCTCCATCAGCAATACACATCAGTTGAGGCTTAAAATGAGTGCTGCCTTAAAATTATGTCACCGGAGTTTGTGTTGTGGCTTTTATTTCTAAAAGAAGACGCCATCAGGTTTCTTACATATTTTTCTCTGGACAATTATGGAAAAGTTTCTTTTTTGTTGCTCCAAGACTTTTCGTTTTTCATTGCAAAATCTTTATTAACGAAAACGTTTCTGGCGGCGTTTGTCCCAGAACTTAATTATTAGTTTTAGTTTTATTGATCATTTTTATAGTTTCCCTATCATAGATCCACATTTATATCATTTTTAAACGCTTGTTACTTTAACTAATCGAAAGTGTTCCTACTTCGTTCGCGAATTAGGAACAGTTGCAATTTAGTGCCCCCCTTTTAGAAGTTTTGTTCGACAATTTGTTTATGTTAAATACTCGTATTGCAGTGTTTTTGTTACTTATTTCTTTATACATGTTTTTCGTTTTTTAAATTGCAACAAAAAAACCAATAAATAAATAATATTTTTAATAATACTGCATTTATTTGAATGCTTGAATTTTTATATGAACGAGACCAGAACAAACAAATACAATAAATAACTCGAAATTTATGTTCCTTGTTTTTATTTCGAAAATGATTTAACAAATGAGACTGATTTTGTTTTTAATGTGTGATTTGCAGGAGGTAATGCCTATCCACACAATCGTCGTCCAGCCTCGGGTCGTCATCACGAACGTGGTGGTGTCGGCTTTGAACGTGACCGTTTGGAAAGAGAGCGTGAACGTGATCGTTATGAGAGAGAACGGGAGAGAGAACGATTGCATGCCCGCGATCGTGATTTGATGCATTACGATCTAAACAGCGAGGAGTTGTTGGACGAACGCAGCTATGCTGCCGACTATCCGCCCCATCGAGGAGCCGTCGGCGGCGGTAGTGTGGTGGGCGGTGCCCATGGCCACTTGTCGCGCGGCAGCCGTCTGGTAATAGATGAAAGTGATCTCATACATGAACGCGAAGATTTGAGAAGCGGACGCTATCCTGCTGGGGCAGCGGGCCGTATTATAGATCCCCGAGACTTACCGCCTTCAGCACCGACAACACGGCGTGGTGCACCAGTAGTTGATCGCGATGAATACAGTCCGCACCGAGGTGGTGGGAGTAGTAGGAGAATGCTGAATGCCATGTAGGAATCGTGGATATAGGGGTGGGATCAGATCGATAACAAAGGTACGACGATGTCGGCTGGCCCAACAGCAGCCACAACGTCACGGGTTAGAGAGCACAAAGAAATTCCAAGTAATTGTAGTAATATCGATCGCCAATATCATCATCAAGACCATCAACATTTAGCCACACAGTTAAACAAACAATCAGAACCACAACACCAACAACAGCAACAGAAAACCACGAAATCATCACGATTATTGTCCTCCTCAATATCTACCTCCTCCGAACCGCCACCACAACAGCTCCAACAGGCCAGTAGTAGTGGTAGTATGTGTAGTAGTATGAATATGAATAGACGTAACAAATTATCACAACAACATACACGTTTCACTTCTCATATCAATCTCATGTCACCAACAGCTGCATCATCTGTATCAGATGTCGTTGCATCCAATACATCCGCCATGCCGCCAGCATTGCCACTGCAAGACAAAACGGAAATTTTTCATCTTCATCATCTTGACCAAGTCCATACCTCCATCTCTGCCTCGGCGAACATCCATCCATCTGCGAGTACCACCAACTCCAACAGCACACAGCACACGAAATCACAACTGCAGAATCTAACTCAATCGCAACAACAACAACAACACTATCAAATGCTTCGGGGTCGCCACAAAGAGGATGTGATCGTTGCCGACAGACTTGATTATGCCACATCGTCCTTTACGAATGTCGATGATCTAACCAACGCCATACGTAATAAGGTTATTGTAGAAGAAGACGAAGAAGATATATTGAGCAGCGATAATACCTTTTTGTATTAAAGAGATTTCATGTCATCCACAATATATATATATCTATATATATTTGTTTTGTATTCGTAATTTTCGTTTCTTTATTTCAGTTTCGATTTAAAATGTATATTTATAAAATTCCCTTTAGCCTTGTAGGATTCATTGTGGAGCGAGAGGCGCGTAGGGTGGCCATTTCTTGCAAATTAAATAATGATATGTAGAAAAATGGAGAATTGTCATTAAAAATATAACTCAAAAGAGTTATTAAAAGTATGAATTTTAATACTCGAATAAATTTCGAAAGAATTTCACCATCTTTCGTGTTATCTTTATATTTTGACAGTATTTTCTGACAGAAAAAGCCCAAAAATTAAATAAGTCTAAGAAGAAGATTTAGGGTCGAACCCACATTCAAATGTTGAAGGATTTTCTCGATCAATTATAGTTTTTTTTTGAACGGGACTTCTTTCCAACTGCGAGTAAGAGGTTTCGACCAGGTTTCGCCCGTTGATCATTTCCTATACTTTTATTAACTTTGAAAACAACAAAAGGAATTCAAAAGAATTTTGTGAAAACTTTCGAAAAACATGTTTTGCGTAAAGTGCAAATGTCACGTGACACATTCATAAGATGGACGGACGTACGTACATACGTGATAAGCGTATTAAATTACAACGAAAGTAATTATTTATAAATATGGCAATATTTTTTCGAAGGTGTTGGCTCTTTTATGAATGATGGCGTTCTGATCAACGTGTTCATAATAAAATTAAATTGTACCCTAATATCGACTCACACGGACAGACACTGAAACTTTTAATTTGTTACAGTTCTTGTATTTGGGAAGTGAAAACAATCATTAAAAACATAACCTAAGAAAATGAATAGAATTATATTTTTGTTTAAAAACCAAAAAGCATTTTTAAAGTGCCAAAAACCAGCATTAATTTATAATTTATTTCGATCACTTTTAAAAGTTGTTAACAAAATCTCGTTAAAAGAAAAAACTCACTCGAACTAAAATTCGGTTTTCATACTGTTTATATATAAAAGAAAAACAAATTAAGAAAATAGATTTTTATATGTAAATCTACTAAGAAATTTAAAAGAACAAAACAAAAAACGTTTAAATAAACACCTAGAAAATATATAATATGTAAGTAATTATTAAAAAAGATGAAAAAGAAGAAGAAGAAGAAAAAGGTACTCCCCTGCAAAGAAAACCAAATTTAATGCTGCATTATTGTTTTGGGCTTTTGTTTATTTATTTTTATTTGATTATATTTTGTTGTTGTTGTTGTTTTTTCTAAAAAAACAGATAATGCTAACAAGCCTAATGTGTCTTAAATTTTAGCTAAAATATATTTAAATAACAAAAATTAAAATGCAAACATAATTTAAATGTAAAAAAACAAACAAATGGAACAAAAGACCATTAATATGAACTAAAACCTTGAAATTGATTTAATAATTTTTATTCAAATTCGTATAGTTTTTTAAAACAAAACAACTGGCCTTTTAACCATTTTTCTGGTTAAAATTTTGGTCAATATTTTTGCAAACTTTTTGCAAAAAATCTAATAAGAAGACAGAAATGAAAACAAATTGTGTACTGGTTAAGTGTCAGCTTTAATAATTTAATAATAGTTAATGAAAATAATAATTAATGCAAATAAGTATAATATTAAAAAAAAATTAAACAATATACAAAAAAAAAAAAGTAAAAATATATATAAATTCTTAAGTCTGTAAAAACTCTTAAGTAAAAAAGAAGCTGAAAAAAACTTGTATATAAATTTAACTATTAATAGAATTTGCATTTTAATTTGAATTTTTTTTCTTATTGTGAACATGAAATCTCTTTAGCAACTTTTTGGTTCCCTATTTCAAACCTTTCCCCACCATCATTTACACATACAGACATACTTGCGCTTTCACAGGCCGCAGCCGCTTGATATATTAAAAGTTGCTTAAATTTACGACAACTATTTTGATAATTACCATTAATTACCATGACTGAACTTGAAGATTATTAAAACACTTTATTTTACATTTTGTTTTTATTGTACATCAGCGCATGCGTTCGCCTAAATACCCACTCCACCCCCCCAGACCGTTTGCAGCTGTTGTAGTTCTTACGAAATACGAGTATTAACTGGTTTCCAGGCGAAACGAATTCAACTCACGCGAGTGAGTCATTAAAAGCAAAGCAAAAGGAAGTTCTCTTGCCAATTGCTGCATGGAATTTCAAAAGTCCTCAGGAGTGATCAATTTTTTTAATTTCGATGCCAATTAATGCTGAATTTCCAGGCGCCTGGAGAAAGTCAAAAAGTTTCGATTATGATTTGATTGGCTTATTTTAACATCTAGAGGCCGCCTTAAACCTCAGTATTTGATCACGCTCAATAAATAGAAATAAACATAAGATTTCCTAAAGGTTTGTGACGAACCACGAAAACGTTTAAACGTTTTTGATTCGTGAACCGACACGAACACTTTTCATATGGCGAACAAAACCATTGAACTTTTCTGTATAGCTGGTTACTTTGATGTGGTATTACTGGCGTAAAACTGGGACCAAAACAAAAGGGTGAAACATATTCCGGCACCGTTCTGAAAACCACGTGTTTTCAAACCACGAAATTTTTAAAAACAAAAACAATATTACTTCAACTTGATTACAACTTTGACTATAATGAAAAAACAATAACAAGACGGCTTTTTGAGGCAATTTGTAGTTAGAAATCGCGTGATTTCAAATAAAGTGATTTTCAGAACAGACCTGTTTATGGCGAGTAGTTGATCTTAATTAATAAAAAAAAAAAAATCTACCAAGATGTTGTGTTTTCTGCTACAATGAGAGAAAATTAATCAGCAAAACGTTTGCGAAATATTGTTGTTCCAAAACGTGTGATTCCCATTATTGAATCCTCTGGCCGAAGATGTTGAAATTAGTACACAATTTTCGTTTACGTGTTTGCAGTGTTTTTGCTCAGGATATGAAACATTTTGAAATGTTTGTCTTCATACTCTAGTTAAAATCAATGTACGAAAAGAAAATTTCTTGCCATAAAGTACTTTCTACACTTTCAACATTTAGAAATCACTTCAACAATTGAGTGCTTTGTGGGCTGTGGAAACACCACATAAATCTGTTCAGTTTTGAATGTTTAACAAAACTGAACGGTTTCTCTCTCTCTCTCTCTCAAGTTGAACAATATAATAACTTCATATATTGTATAAAAGTGGGGTTTTCATTGAAAGATTGTCCGCAACTATTTTCAAAATCATTTGTTTTGCATTCGTCCAGCTTCGGAAAACCGGGCTTACTTTTCAAAACGATTGGCTTCTATCCCATATCGTATGTATCTAAATGCTAGTCCTTAAAACGCTAAAAGCAGTTAAATGATTTGTTGTTTGTAGAAAGTGTTTCATCGCTTGCGTAGTTTATTTTGAACAATCGATTGGATGTGCCGGGCAAAGATCGTATTAATGACAACGAGATATATTCTTTTGTTTCCTATACAGATCACAGCTTTAATATCAATATTTAGTTACTGGCAGCCGAGATTACTGACGCGATGCGAACAGGGGGCAGCCACACAGTTTTCTACCAGCTTCAGTCTGAGCGGGCCAAAGTGGCATCGGTGCGTCATCGTTGGCGAAATAAATGACAGCCATGGATGGCATTGATCTAGAGGACAATATCTCTAGTCGTATAAGTGTATGTGTTTGTGTATGAGTGTGTGAGCAGGTAATAGATACTTTCAGCTATTGCGTAAACGAGTATTACACATCCCATGTAACTGCATAGATTTTCACACATTTCACTGCGAAACTTATAACATGTAGTTGCTCATTGTGGTCAGTCAGTCAATGAGTCAATCAGTTGTCAACACATTATTCAATCAGTTGTCCAAACATTTTTGCATTCTTAAACATATGGCGTAGAGAAAGAATAAAACTTTTTAAACGAACAATTTCTAATCGCTAACTTTGATCTGATTGTATCCCGGCCAGCAGTCTTTTACAATTCCAACCGCTGTCCAACTCCCTACACGTTTCAACAGACATTCGTTCAGTATTTATGTAACGTGCGCTGTATTCAACGCGACCAGGCCTCCAACGAACATTAAGCGCTTCGCAACAAATTGTATTTTCGTTTTCCGTTTTTATTTAGCTAATGGTTTATAAATTCAAAATATGTATGTATTATGATTTTGGCCTTCCAGCTGTATTTTATGTATTGTAATATTTTGTAAAAAATAAAATATGATAAAAATAATGTGTTATAACAGATAAAATTGACTAAATACTTTAAGGAAATCTTAGATGGCAACCAACAAAAACAAATTTGTTTGAGAAAATTATGAAATTGCTGGAGAAGTTGTTACATTTCCTTTCAGATTTTAAAACTTCTTTTAACAAAATTTCCTTTTTTTCTGGTTGGCATTCAAACAAAAGTTTTCATAATTCAGCGAATTTTTTTTTGTTTTCTATGCAAATATTTCATTAATTTCAATGTGATTTTTCTTATTATAAAATATGAATATGAAAAACGTTGTGACATAAAATCCTTACACACAGGGATCGTAACTGAACCATAAATATTAGCCGACAATGGACCAGTGATGTGTTAGGCAAGTCCGACCGACAATGATGGTTTTCTTTTGTTTTTTCTTAAAATTTTTTTTCGCAATAGATGCGCCCACAAATTTCCCCAAAAATTTTTACTCATTATTCGGCTGACCAAGAATTTTATGCGCCTTAAGAACATTATGTATGAATTTAGTTGAAAATTTCTGAATTTTCTCAAGCAAATCTTCGCGGCTCCAGTTATTCTTATTCGATGAATGAATTTCCGGCGAAAATTTTGTATATTTATTATAAATAAGAAACTTTGTAAGAAGCTTGACCGATATATTACAGTTTTTTTATTGAAGAAATTCTAAACAATTCTAATAAAATAAAAATGATAAACCTTAATATTTATATAAAACAAACATACATAAATATTTTAAGAATCGGTAATAAAAAGAAATATTCCTTTAATATTAAAGCAAAAACAAACAATATAGTCAACAAATTTTCGCAACAACACAAGATATATAAATTAATTGAACAGAAAAAATCCAAGATTGAAATTTAAAAATAAATTTCAAAAATTTAAATTCAACTCGTTTAACTAAGAAATATAATTAAAAAAATAATAGCATAAAATAACAATAATTAAAATGAAAATGAAAAAAATCAATTTTTTTTCCAACAAATAAATTTTGATAGCAAAAATACTTTAAGTATTTTTTTCAAATTTTTAATAAAAACAACAAACCAATTTCACAATATTAGTAAAATAAATGAAATAAAAATATTTTTTTTTCAGCTAATTTTTGTAATTGAAATTATTTTTAGCATTGCAAATATTAAAAATAAAAAAAATTATTAAAAAAAAACGTAAACAATTATAAATACACAGAACTAGGCACGAAATAAATAAAATTATTAAATAAAATTTAAATGAAATATATAAAATATTTTCGTTATTTACTTTTCTTTTACAACTTCAGTGAGCTTTAAAAAACGAATTATGTAAAATACATTTTATTTTAGTTACAATAAAAGTTTATGTTTAAAAATTAAAAGAAACATTTTTATTTTTGTTTAAAACTTTCAATTCCTCTTTGAAGCTTGGAAACCAAAAAAAAAAAAAAGTTATAAATATATATATTTATAAAAAAATATGTTAAACTAATCTTTTTTCAATAAAATGAATTTAAAAAAAAAAACAAATTGTAAAAGCTTTTTGTTTTCCTTAAATTTGGCACAGAGTCCGAATTCCACATATATTTTGTTCTAGCAAAATCTAGATTTTATTCTTGAAATATTGACATCCCAACTGGACAGGGCCGACTATTTTGTTCATGTGTTAGTCTCCCCTGAATGTCAAGATGTCAGTTCAAGAGTGATACTTTTAATATTTCACGAACATTTAACAAAAACATTATTGGGAATTTACCGAGTTTTGTTCTGCCAATTGAGGTCTAGGCGAATTCAGAACAGATTAAACTAACAGGCTAACAGCTGATGATTGTATACCAAAATATCGGGAGTGAAGTGTTTGTTTTTGGTAAATACTTGAGGCTGGGCTTAATGCATTTCATTTTTGTTAATTTGTCAAAATTAGCGTATCAAAATATATATCTAATAAGTTTGTTTTTTCTAAAAAAGTTACTAATTATTTTAAGTTGATTTGCCCCAAATAGTTAAAACGCCAAGCGGGCTGATTTGCACAACCAAATAGGACATTTTTTCAAGGCGAATTTAAGTTAGACCACCAGTTGCAAGTCGAATTTACCTTAACCTGTTATGAATACGCCAAGACGCCATAAAAACGGGTGAAATTGGGAGTGCAACTGATTGCCCTTTTATGCTTCTACCTCTCAGGGATCGCTGGATCGGCTGGCAAATTTGTCAAAGTGTATTTATGTCTACAGTGTGGCAGCACTACGACAACTCACAATTTCTAAATGCTCATGTACAATTAACGCCAATACGAACGATACAGAAGTTTAGAATTTTTGTATTTTTGACAAATAAAATATTTTTGCTGTTGCATTCCCGTAATTTTGTTCTATCACTGTTCCGTCTATAGATTTTGAAATTTGTTTTGAGTGTAAATATTTTGAAAATTAACATTTTTTTTTATAATTGTGAAAAATAATGTATAAACCACTACAATCGGTAAATTGGTTCTACACAGAAGCTGGTAGAGATTTGCCGCAATCTACGGCCCACGAAATGCTTGAACTGGGAATAAAGAGAAATAAAATTGTTTCGAATAGAAAAAGAATGAATTATCAAAAGTAAGTTCTTTGCATTTGCGGATGATTCGCGCACAATTAACATTTCGTTTTAAAAGCTTCCGTTTCGATCGGGATCAAAAGCCAACAACTTTTGAGCTTCCGCTGACAACATCCTATAGACGGGACTATGCAGCTCCTTTTAATGACATCCCTGCCGCGAAGGCGATTCCGGAAGAAATACCGCACCCTTCGTGGAATCGGCTGCCTCTAAATGATTTTGCCGTGGAGCGTCTTACCGCCTCTGAATTTAAATTTATGGATGATCATTTGTTTAATGTGTCGCAAGAGCGCCAAGATAAAAATTTCATTAGACAAATTAGGAATCAACATATTCCCTTTGGGGGCAAACTGTGATTCATGAAAAATTTACGGCTCAAGAGAAAATGCCCTAGAGAAACTTTGTATGCAGAAGTGTTTTTGGCTTTGGCTGCTTTATGAGTATTTTCGGAACGCGTTTTCTCTGTATTAAGGCAGCGGCTTTGAAAAATAACTTGTAATTGATATACAAATTACGTCATCATCTGATTGTACTTTTTTGCTTGTCTACGTAGTCTACGTAACTATTGGGGCCACTGGCAGGTACCAGACGCCGCCAACTGTTTTCTACTATAATTTTCCAATACACGCAGTACCGTAAGCAAGACATATTTAATCAATAATAGTGGTATATCATTAGCCGGGCTGAGAACCAAGTAGCTAAAAATATAACTATTTTACAGTAGAGGCAAAATATTACCGTATCATGGTACTTGCACGCTCGAACTTCCCTTAAAAAATGGCTAATTTTTGCTGTGTGGGAATGAAAATTTTAGAAGACATGGATATAGTTGATATGTTTTCGCTTTTTTTTGTTAGCTGCGTGATTTTGCGTTTCAGCTGACGTTATGTAAATTAGTGCCAAGACTGTAATTTTTATGCTTATGTAAATGGTTTGGTTCTTAAAAATGCAACGTACGACAACAACTTATTACTGTGGTCGTAAGAGCGCTACAATATGTGGTGAGTCCGCATTGAAAAAAGTTTCAAATTTATAACGTTTACAAAATCGTAACGAAAATCATTGAAGTGGCAATAAAGTGTTAAGTCTGGCAGCTTTATTGAAGTACTGCCAACTTCGCTACTTATATTTTTGGTTCGTATCTTTGCTAAGGCGCCATTTAAATGCAAACTAAAGGTGTTATCGTACTTTGAATGCCTGAAAAATAATGCAGCAGAGATGAGCATCAAAGTTAGTACTAATTAATTGGGTGATGCTGGTCACGAGACAGACCAGCGTGAACACAAAATATATCTGGGTTATATCCAAAATAAACAAAATTATGGTAAAGAACTTTTAAAATATATGAAGATTTTCGTATTATACGTTCGCCTTAATGGCTTTAAGTAATAGATTTCAAAATTAGCAGCACCTGAGTAATTTAATTTTATAAATTTTAAAAGTTAATAAAAAATCTACAAAATAGAAAATTGGTCAGTTCATATTTATTGTATAAATTTGTGACAAGAAGCAACATTTCGACCAACGCCACGATCGCGACCAAATATTCATCGTACGTCGCAGTTGTGTTCCCTTTATCACTCTTGAAAGGCAAGACCATAAAAAATGAGGTGCGCGCTCCCAATTCCACCTGTTATGAAGTTGATGAGGCTGCCTTGCGTTTGTGTTTTAGTTTTTAGTTACTTATGGCTGTGCACAGAATACCGAAAATCGTTTTACCCAAGACCTACTTATGCGATATATCTGTACATATATTCCATTTTCTCCATCTGACAATTACAGAACCATAAACTTTTTCATAACTAATAGGAAAAATCATTTTGAGAAGGCGGCTCAAGAATTGTGCGATTTTAAAGTTGTTAAAAGAAATGTTGCTCGTCTGATAAAAAAAAGAAACTTTTAAGATGAAAAAATATACGCGTATTGAACGAGCTAATGAACGCGGTCTAACAAAAAACCCACACATACGTACATACATACACACATACATACATACACACTTCTTGCAACAACATTTCATTTATAAATGACAGCTTTTTTTAAACGTCAAAAGATTTCCCTTTGGACATCACACTTCTTCTTGCCAGAAGACAAATCCAGCCCTTCGATTCATTTGAACTCTAGTTCTGCTCACCTTAAATGCAGCCATTGCAAATGTCAATGACTGTTCGTACATATGTATGTATGTATTGGGTGTTTTTTATTGAGGTATAGAACTTTAAGTTGGCATCACTTGTTTAACTGGCGGCCATTTTGTCAGCTGTCAAGTGATTAATATTTAGTTTGGTTTGCCATTTGATCATGAACAGGTTGACAAAAGAACAACGCTTGCAAATCGTGCAAATTTATTTCGAAAATAATGGTTCAGTTCGCGAAGTTTACCACAAGCTCCATCCATTTTATGGTCGACATAATCGTCCATCAGAGCAATTAATTGACAGACCTGTCAATTGGCCACCAAGATCGTGTGATTTGACACCATTGGATTATTTTCCTTGGGGATATGTGAAGTCGCTCGTCTACGCCAACAAACCAGAAACGTTAGGGGACTTGAAAGCCAACATACGGCCCCATATGCTCGAAAAAGTGGTTGAAAATTGGACCTGTAGAATTGGCTTTATTCGAGCCAGCCGCGGCGGCCACATGCCCGAAATCATATTTAAACATTAATGGCATAAAATTATCCTTCCAATAAAGCCAAATTGATGGACATTAAAACGATTTTCTTGTGTTTTATTTCAATTCGAAGTTCTATACCTCTAAAAAAACACCCTGTATGTATGTATGTACATATATCCTGTCATCGGTTGACCTCAAATTGTGACGAATATTTGTCAATTTTAATGCCAGCAAAAAAAAAAAGTGTTTCAAACGACGCAGCGCAGCAATTAGACAGAGAAAAAAGTTCCTAAAACGGCAAAACAGCATTTCAAAGTGGGTTGTAGAGCCGCCTGCACCAGCTGCAACAAACAAGCACACGATTTCTTTACGGCTGCTGCAGCGATTACTGTCAGCCCTTTCAATTAAACCACAAAAAGGGCCTGAATTGGCAACACAAACAGAACTGGTCGGAAATGCAAATTAAAAGCATGACTCACACGCTCTCAGCCCCACCAGCCAAAGGAAGCAATTTAAACGTGCTGTGCGGTTCATATTTATTTGCGTACGAGTATGAGCTCTAAATTTTGTAGTTTCATTAAAGTATTTATCATGTTAATTGATACTCGTGGAAATCTGTTTAGTTCAGATTGTATTCGCAGATGAGAAAACTCTTTTTAATTTCAAATTAGATTTTAATTGGCGACAGTATTTGAGGATTAAATGTTGAATGACTCCAAATGTTTGTTTATCGTAATAAAAGGTTTAACAAATACTCGGTACGGGGCGGGGGTGGACGATCATCAATTGTCTTTTAAATATGCAACACCTGAGGCCTGAGGTGCAACTAATGGACATTTTAATGAAACAGGTCATTATGCTCTGAAAGCAATTATCCTCCTTTTGAGAGCTATAAAATATAGGATCGCATTGACTTATTTTGGGAAAAAAATCTAGTAGGTAATAAAAATTCATTATTTATTTAGGAAAGAGTTCAATTAAAATTTTAATTCATAGTATTTTCTACGCCTAAATAAGACAGATAAGTAGAGAGTTTGATGCAAAAATCCTTGATTTAATGAAAAATTCTTGGCATTTCTTATACTTCACTCTTCCACTCGTTTCTGGCAACGGCAAACAAAACGTTAATTGCAGCTTCAACTACGAAAACGTTAAATGCTTTTAAGACACCTCCGTTCGAAACAACAAAAAACACATATTCGGACAAACACCGCCATGCGGACATGTGGATATTTCTTGCACCAGAATCGAAGACCAAACCAGAATAGCCGCGTGCACACGCAGCCTGGACTATTAGAGAATTGTGGCTGGATGCTATAACGAGCAGGCGTAAATGGTTGGCTACATTTATTTGTGCAGCTGCAACGGCAACGGCCGCTTGCGATGAATTATTCCATTACACTGTTTGCGGGGAAATTCTGCAAAAAAAAAAAAAAAACAAACGAAATATTGTTCAATATAAGAAAGATTTTGCAAAAAATAAAAGACTGGATTTTTACATGTAAATTAATAACAATTGAAAAACCGATAAATAAATAAATAATGAATGAATAAATAAAATCTCGTATTTATTTTATGTTGAATAAAATGAAATTTAATTATTCTTTAAAAATATTTATTTATTCATCAACTTCTGTTTTGGTTTCTTCAAAAAAGTCCTACCCACATATAATACATTTATTGCAGGATTGTCTTCAAACTATTGAACAGGTGAGGTTCGCAATTGATGTTATTTAACAATTCCTGAGCGCTGCTCACACGAAGGTTTTTTTGGTAAAAATTTAGCAGTTTTACAAAGAACTTTGCCGGCACATGCCGAAAACAAATTGCATGAGATGAGCCAAACGCAGCGTCTCGAACAGTGTTTGCACGATTCTCTATAACAATTTTCGTTACTTCTTCAATATTTTCATTGGTTTTTGATATGCTGGGGCGTCCAAGGCGAGCGTCGTCCTTCACATCTTGAAGAAAAGCTGGTGCCACCCTGCAAACATTACTCTGACGCCGAGTACAATCGCCGTAATATTTCAAATGCTTTTGAACACTTCAATCTATATTTTATAAAAAATTTTATGCAAATTCTTTAATCTAATTTTATTCGCCAGCTGAAAATTGCCAAACACGCGAAAAACTTCCGACTTTAAAACTGAAGTACGGAAACAGGTTCAGGACGTACGAAGCAACGTAAAAGTAGAACGATAATCGAATGATATTAGAAAATTCAGCTTAATTTTTCAACGGACCTCGTAGGTAAATAAACACACAACTAAATAGTTCGACAATAACTTTTCTCATATTTAAATAAACATATTAAGTTATGAAAATATTCCTTCTAAGTTGAAAAAATCTCAAAAAAGGAAGTTTAAGCAAAACGCTCAACTAGAAGACGCAATTCACCGGAATTAGCGAAACGGTGTAGCAGCTAAAACCGGCGGCAGCAGCGTTATGGCAACGAATGTTGTTATATTGATGTGTGGGAAAAACAAAAAAAGGGAAACAACAAAAACGAGTATTTGTGTGTCTATTCGGTCGTAAAGAAAATTTGGTCATCGGCGTAGGGCGGATGTGCATCAAGTGCGCTGTGTTTGGGCATGTTTTAAATTGTCGGTACACACATGTGTGTGTTTGTGGGACCGTTTGTTTGGTGTATCCGTTTTTGGCTGCTTGTCTGCCTGTAAATAAAAATTAACGTTTGCAGGCGAATGCTGAAGTCAGCCAGTCAGTCAGTCAGTCAGTCAGTCAGTATTGGTGTTTATATGAGAGCAGATTTAAGAGCGTAACAATTTTAAATATTGGCGCCATAGCAGTGAACCAGCTAAAAGAAAGGAAACAACAACAACAATAACAACAACAACAACAATAGCAAACAAATTTCTATCTATGAGAGTTGTATGTGTCATTAACAAACTTTTAACTACATACAACAACAACTAAGTACAACGTCCAGCAACAACAACAACAACAACAACAACAACAACAACACCTATTGGCGATGAGTGGCAGGCCCAACCAAAAACAACAACCACTGCCACACACTCGCACATTTGGTTGCCAATTTGTGCAGCCGTTTTGTCATGTTGTTGCAATGCAATTGTTTAGTGTTGTTCGTATTCAGAGCAACGCCGCCATGTACAATTTGATACTCGTACATACAATCACCGCAAAAACCGATGACTTTAAATTACAAGCACTCTGTTTATGGATATTTTTCGGTGTTGTTTTTTATTTAATTCTTTTCGCTGCTTCTTTTTGCTCCGCTTTATATTTGTTTTGTGTGTTGTGTGTTGCTCGTGTGTTGTTCCAATATATTCAAAAATTACAGAGTGGCCTGCATGGTAAAACCACTTGTACTGTTTAGTTTTGTAATTGCAGTTGCATGTTTTATGTTGTCGTGTTCGTATTTGTGTTCGTATTTGTCTACATGCACAAATACATACAAAAATGCACAAATATTTCACCGCGTCTTCTTTTTTTCTGTGTATTAAACATGTGTTTTTTTTATACGATTTGCCATGACAAAGTGCTGGATTACTAAATAGGTTTGCGATGTACTAAAGGGAAATTCGAGATATTGATATAGTGACGGCATTTACAAATCCGATGACGATGTTTGGGTTAATGTATTTATTTTTTTAGTTTAAAGGACTTTCTTGTACACTTTCGTCAAGCAAATAGAAGCAAGGAACTGCGCCATTTAGTATTTATTTTGTAAGATTTATCTAGTTCTGGCCTTCCGGTAGCCGGTCAAAAATTACCTGAACTCTAAAATATGGAAAATAGCACTTTAAGCCATTTCAAGCATTTTATGTCTTTTCTTTCATCGTCACCACAAAACAGTTGCCTTAAATCTTCCAGCGATTTATTGCCTAAATTGGTCATAAGTATTGATAAGAATCGACCTTAAAATAGTGTCCATAAGTCAAAAACGATACATTTTACAAAACGCAATATTTATAACACCAATAAGTGATTTTTAAAGAAATCTTTTCTTTGCAAAAATTATAAAACAAAATTTACAGTTTTATTTCAGTTGTCAAATAAAGATATTAAAATAATTCGCTGCTCTTTGAGCATTTCTGAATCAAGACCCACGAAAAATTATTGAAATTATTAAAAATAATTTTAAAAATAAGTCCAGCAAACAATTTTGTTGTTAAAATTTTCATTTTTGATCAACAGTTTTTTTCTTAACACAAAATCCTACATGAATTTAACACGATTTCACATTAAATGTGTGGAAAATAATGTGTTTCTTTTAATTTCATTTGGTTTTTCATATAAAATCAATAGTAATAAAGTTTAAAAACATTTACTTTAATTATTTTTTATTATTTTCTTTTAATAAATTTCAAGCCTTGAAGCCTTCCTGTTTCTGGGGCCAGAACTGAAACTTATAAATAGTTAAGGGGTATAATGATCCTGGTCGAGCCCTCCTGTTCATACTTCTAATGCGTGATGAAAAATGTGAGATTTTCAAGGCAGCCGAGCTACGAGCATAATTCAGTTCCTCATACAGGTTATCAAATTGCGAGGCTTTCGCATTTCTCTCTGGTTTCAATCACCAATTGAAAATTTACAAGTTCTTAAGTTACAGTCAGATAGATAATTCAGGAAAAGTGTGTTGTTCTCAAAAGAGCTCCAGCATTTGTATATAAATATACCTGTATTTTGCTGCGTGTACCACTAGGTAAAAGAAGAATACATGTACAAAGAATACATTTTATTTATAATTTACTTACAATATAATTAAAATTATAATAAATGTTAATAGCTAAAGCAGGGGCAACTAAAGACTATCGGCTTAACATCGCTATCGGCTTAGAATGTCTAGTGCTGGGAACTAAATACATATTTACATCAGTAGTACAAATAAACTTGATTCATCAAAATCAGCTGATTAGAGACGGCACATGACTTTTGTTGTTTTGTACTGCTATACAACAAAAGTCAAAAATCGCTGAAGAAAAAATTATTAAAAAATTAAATTAAAAATAGACTTTAGGGTTTGATTTTTAGCTGGCTTTGTCGGCAGTGAAAGAGTTAACAAAATTAATAGTTATTAGCCTTCGGGAAACCCGTGTTGCCATTAACTTATTTTTCTGCATAAACATTTTGCACATTCCTTTCAAAAATTAACCGAAGCAGAAAAGTATTAAACCAATTTACAATAAGGAAAACTTTCAAAAACCAATATTGTTCTAACAATTTAACTTCTACAAATGTAATCCCAAATTTTTGAACACTCGAACGAACAATAACTTTAATCAATTCAAATAAAACAACAGGAAAAGTTTAATTTTAACTGTGTTTGCACAACACTCTTGTAGTCCGAACCATTTTAAAGATTACAAATACAAAACTTTCCAACACACACACACACACACACACACATACATACAGATGCTGGTATCCAACTTTGGGGGAATAGTTCTCTGTGTGTATGTGGTGTTTGTGGACCTGCAATTGTAGCGGAGCAGCCAAATTCATAGGTGGCCATTGTAAGCTGTTGATGGGAGTGTATTTGTGTGTGTGTGTGAGTGTGTGAGTGTGTCTGTTGAAAGGTGTTAAGAAAAGAGCTTAAAAGGATCTAAACAAAAATTACAAATGCCTCCGCACGTTGTGCAGGAAAGGAAAACAAAAACTTAAACGGAAGTTATTGTATTCTAAGTTGTAGCAGTACTTAAGAGACGACCGACGTTGTTTCGTTGTCAAATGCAGTGTTTGTTTTAGCAAAAACTCTTCGAAGAATATTAAGTTTGTTATCTTAACACTAGTGAATTTAATTATATTATCAGAATTAATAAATTATCCGCTATTTGCTCTGGGCTAAGCAGCTCCTAATGCATTCGATTTAATCAACGGCTTTTTATACAGGATTGTTTTTTCAAAGGCGGATTTCCTGTATGTTTCTGAATATTTCAAGAAAACTGGTATTTTCAATAGAAATTATTAGATGGTGTGTCATGGCGAAATAAAATATGAATTAGTCCTGCTCAAATTCATTGTACTAAATCGGAATATTTCATGAAAACTGGTATTTTCAATAGAAATTATTCTAAGATTGTAAAATTTCCAGCCATAATATGTATTTTACTGAGTAGAATGTTTTAAGTTTTGACAAAAGACCACTTTTGTTATGCCCTTAATATTAATTAATTATAAATTTTGCAAATAAATAGATTTTCTCCGGGCTTAATTTCATTTAAATTTTTTTTGAATCTAAATTAATCTATTAATTAATTAAATATTTATATATTAATGGGTATCTATTAATCCTATTACATATACAGACCAAAAAAACTTTTTTTGTAAAAACTTTTTAGTTTTATGACACAATATTTCTCTTCCGGCCCACTGTCTCAATATAAACTTTTAAAATATTAACATTCTTTTCTATTGTGCACTTTTTCGCAGCATTTTATTCGTATTTTCAAATTTAGTGCGTTTTGTAGCATTTCTTCTACCGTCATGTGCTTTGAAATGTGTCTTGTTTTGTAGCTTATTTTCTTCTTGTTCTTCTTCTAAATGTATTACAGCACCAACTACAACACAATTTTAGGTTATTTTATAATTAAGCTGCGCTGTATTAGTTGGCCAGCAGTTTTTCTTTGCTACAGAATTCTGGTACTTTTAGTCCAATTTTTATTATTATCATTATTTCCGTTACGAGTATGTTGGGAGTTTTTGGTGCTGCATATTTGTTGTTGTTTTTGTTGTTGTTGCCGTTTTGTTATAGTTCAGTTAAGTTTTCATTAGAGCTCAACATTGTTTAAGATAATAAGATAAATGTCCTCTTAGGATTTCACAACAGCAACACAAGGATTTGCCACATTATTTGTGTGTATTTTCGTACACGTTGTCTAGTGTTGGCTGCTTTTGTCTAAAAAATAAATATTTGTATTTTATGCGCACATGATGACAATGATTCTAAAATTTATTTGCATAACTTTATTTTATTATACGACGGTTGTTGGAAAAGTTTAAAGTTTGCGCAAATTTTTCTAATAAATTTCACGCTTATAACGGATTTCTCTTCGGTTAAAATATGGTCCCAAATACTTCTTGCTTGATTAAGAGTGAGCAAAAGTTAAGCGATTGTTGTCCAAATGTTTCGGCTAAAAGGGGTAAAATGTGTTTTATTAATAAATTTTTTTTTTTTTTTAAACGAACAAATTTTGAGTTCCAGTAAATTCTTGCAGCTTAAATAAAGAGCAACCATCATTTACATCCAGGGGAAGCGAAGGATGAAATCAGTTATTGACACAAAAAGCATTTAACGGATTGAGGTTTTTGAAGTTATTTGATTTTAAAACCTCATCAAAATTTGAAATCACTCGTTTATTTAAACTTACAATTTAACTAAAAAAATGTCTTAATATTTGTTAAACTATATTAAAGTTAATATAAAAGTTTTTGACGTAAAATTAAAGTTGAGAAAAGTACGATGAAAATCCAGGCATCTTAATTTTGGTTAAAATTTGTACAAGCATTAAAATAGCAAATTTATAACTTCAGATTACACATGATTTGCAAATCGCATGTGCTTTGAAATCACGTGCATTTCGGATACTGTGCACTGTACAAACAAGACATTTCAAGTTAATATAATACGATGATAACAAAACCATTCTGTTTTTAAACTTCACTTGTTTTTAAGTGGACTTTTTCGGCCTGCATTATTTTTATCTCTTGTTTTCCCTATAAAAAAAACAGTCTGGCCATCCACTTTATTAAAGGGCAATAACCAAATTAAGCATTTCAGACCGAGTAGAGTCTACTACTGGCTTTTGCTTTAAAATGCTTTGTGTCGGACCTTAACTTTAAGTGCAGCAGTCCAAACGTCAAGCTGTAGCTAAAAATCTCCTCTTGCTCCGAAGCTTAAAATAAAATTACATAACACTTGAGCTGAGTCCCCTGCTGGAAGAGATTATTGCTTAAATTTCAATTTTAATTTTAATTTTAATTTCAGAAACTATTTTCATTTTCTTTATGGAAAATAAATTGGGTTTCTTATCACCCTGTAGCCATAATTATTGCTCTGTTAGTCAACATGTTGATGGTGTTTCGACTCGATGTTGCTGCGGTTCATGTTGGAACCCACCAGTCGTCATTTACTTTCAAATAAAAGCAAATGATAATGGCAGTCCTTGTACATATTTAGAGCGAAACAGAGCATGATAGTTAAATAAACAAAATTTTACATATTCCGTTATTCTGTCTTTAGTTCTTTGGTTTTCAGGAGCACAAACAAACACTCGCACACAGAGTTAACAGCACACTCGTACTAACACAAATAGATTCGAAAGAAATTAAATACAAAATATTTTAATTAAAATACTGTGGAATAATTTTTTGCAATATTTTAACGTCCCCATTCACTGAACTTTTTGCAAATCTGTTTAAATGAAGCTGACTGTGCGGAACTAAATTCTTTAATGATGTGAATTTCAAAACTAGTTTCCACAGAGTTTGCAAGTGCCGTTTTTGCTTGTGATTTAGCGAGACGCGCAGAGTAACATTTCAGGCAACACAACCGCCAAAACCGGGTATTGTTTGACAATTTTATTGCGTTTGTGCTAAGTTTATATTTTCGGTTTATATACAAATGATTTTCACAAAAGTGAAAAACCTGCCGACACAAAATTCTGCTACAAAAAGTCACGTGCAATATCTGAATGCTTCGAACGTACAACATATCTGAACGAACATATCTGAAAACAGACAATGATTCAGAGCAGCCGGTCACCGAGGCCGTGACAAAGCTCATTGTAAAAAACGAGCATGCACATGCATGCAGGAGAGATACAGCAATGTTGGCATGTAACGCCGGCGTGGACAGACTGATATGGCGAGGGTTCAGGCCCCCCCACGCGTAGTAAAATGTTTGACTTTTAAGGTAAGCACTTGCTTCGAAATTAAATACTTTCTTCATAAATTCAAAAGTTTTTTTCTTCGAAGGGCTCAACCTTGTTTATTAGCGCCAGTTTATTGTCGCAAAAATGTTCTGGTTTACATTTTTATGAATTTATTCTCATCATCACTGCATTTTAAAACATGATCGAACGCATGAATTCCTTTGAACCAACAACAATAATTTGTTTATTGCAAATATATAATATGCTATTTGTTGCATGTTGCATGTTCACTGAATAATTGTACCACATACTCGCATTGTTGTTGAAAATGTACAATAATTATACGTCAGTTTCATATTTTGTTTGAAAAACTATTGATTAGTTTAAATGAAAAATAAAAACGAATCTCTTCCCTGCGGGGCAGAAACGTTTAAAAGTGTTTCAGGCGGCTAGAAAGGGTTTTAGGTCTGTTGCGACTAACTGCACTATGGCACACGCAACCATATTATTGGCGCAATCAACCATTTGCATGTTATTACCAAATATAGTAATGACCAACAATACTATGACTCATCCGACCATATTGCATTAATTTTAAAGCATTACAAGCCAAAACTCTTAATATATGAACAAACATTTTTAGGGCGTATAAAATCAGAGATTTGTGGACGAGAGCACAATAATATTGCCGCAAGAACCCTTCAAAGCTGAATTTTTTTGCATTTACAGTAGACAGAACCGAATCTATAAAGGGACAAATGACAAATCCATCACCACGAAATCTGTACTTTGGCAATTGCTATAACACTAATCTCGGCTATTGTCAAAAATTGTGAACGATCTGCTTTTTGCAGATATTTATTACAAATTCTCTAACATTTGGAGATTGCCAGCTTCTATATCTGGATTTTATTTATCTGTGTTACAGCCTAAGCCGACTCCACTAGTTCTCATCTCACTGATCATATTGTAATACAGAATGTTGGGCACCAATTTGATTTGCTCTTTTTATACAAACTTTCGCTTAATACTCGCCTTTGCAACCTCTTCAGTAGCACGAAAAAAGTAAGAAAAAAAAGATATTTAGTTGCTAGAAACTTCTTCAGTTTCTAGTCAAACAGACATTTTTTTTTTTGCCAATTGTAAGTCATTAAGGAAAATGTAAATTTTTTGAAATAAATTTTTTGACACTCAACAAACAACAGTTTCATGCCGTTTAAACATGACACTTTAGACTTCAAATAAAAACAAAATATTAGCCAAATTTATGGCTGACACTTTACCACCCCCGCCCCACCAAAAATATAACTGTGCTGTGTTTTTGGCTGTTAAGAAAAGCAGAAGAAAAAAACCAAAATAATAAAAACTTTATCAACAAGATTTTATAAAATGCTTCGAGTGCTGTTCACTGAAGTTTCGGTGCCCATCATTAAGGAAAACTTTAAGACTGTTGGGTATTAATGTCATTATTTTGTCACACTTGCAAATTTACATTATTTTGCTTGTTTTCGCTTGTTGATGTTGTTGTTGTTGTTGTTGTTGTTATCGCTTGTGCAGTTATTGCTTTTGCAAATAATGTCTCAGTTATTGTTGGAGGATTATTTGGCTTAAGTTTAGCACGAGCAGTGGCAGGTTTGCTTGCAAGTAGCATGTGTATTTAAGCATCACCTTTGTTATCCGTATTGCTGGTACCTTTTTGTCGAGTTTGTGTTTTGCCTCGACACCAGTACCTTCAGATGGAACGGTACTGACGAACATGGATGGCATGGTTTAAGTGCTAAGCCGACACACCCACCCACTAACTCGTATTTGACTGTCTTTAATATCCTGTCATTTCATAAAACGAAAATAAAAAATATAAAAAGTAACGCAAAGAAGTCATCGAATTCAGTGAGTGAGCGAGTGAGTGAGCGAATGGGTGGTTGAGTGAGTGACAATGAACAATGACAATGACAATGACAACGACAACGACAACGACAACGACAACGACAACGACAACGACAATGACAACATTTACCGAATGTTACACATTCAAGTTAAGCTTTAAGGATGCTTCATGTTGAAAATCAATTTCGTGCATTATTATTTAACTTGTGAAGTGCTTTGGAAAATTTTAGTTTCGATTTTGTGATTCCATCTTATTTAACTACTATCACTGAGCTGCCATTACTACTCCAGCAGCTTTGTGTTCTCTTCCGAAATTTAAAGCCACAATGACAACGAAAGACAGCACGCCCGAAAAACTTTTTTGGCAGTGATGCTGGTGGCGTTGGCTTTATTATGAAAATCGGGGGGGTGTTGCTTCTGCCACTGACGTTCGTAATGATTATGAAAATTTTAAATTTATGGTGTGTTAAAATTGTCAGCTTGTGCTTGTCTTACATATTTTTTCTTGCATTTGAAGTACTAAATTTTGATTTCCGGAAATTTCAATTTTTCGTTAAATTGGCAAAATAAATTTAAGTACATGAATATTTTTGATTGCGTTCTTTGTTTGCTCTAGAGTTTCTATTCTTTTGGTAATCTTTTTTTATCATGGAAATATTATATTATTGTAGAAAAATGTTTAATTTATTTTAATGGTATTTATTTTGTGCCAAGTGGCCATCGAGAGAAAGAAGTTGTTGAAATTTAATCGTATTCAGAAGTTTGGCTAGACAAAGTTTGTTTAAATTTTGAATTGTTTAAGTTCGATAATGAACCAAAGAAAAAGGGCTTATATTGAAAAATCCTGTATGTAGGAGACAACCCACATTAGATACGTTTACACAGAGTTTTTGACAATTGAAGAAATTTTAAATTATCACAAATCTTTTTTTTTGGAATACAAGGAGATGTAACAAAATCGCTATTTCCAAGTCCAGAAGTTAATTTTTAAAGTTTGATATAATGGATGGCAAAGCCAAGCGCAGACTCAAACCCCACTCTAGAAAACCAATTTATGCAATCGGAACGATCGCGCACTAAATATTTTGAAAATTCTATATATCTATAGGAATTGTAGTTTAACAGGAGAGGACGAAAAGTTTCATAAAAATGTATGTTAAACATGAAGCATTTAGCATTGCAGCAAAGTTCTTCCCCTCCGGGTAGCAAGTTTCACCATAATCTATTCCAAGCTGAGATACTCGGCTTTCTGGGGAATAGAGGAGAAGCGGCAACGCAGTTGACACGGCTAGCAAAACCTTACAAAGATCCTGTATAACGTCACCTGAGCAAGTTCTTCTGAAACCTTCAGCAAAGGTGAATTGACAAAATGAGGACCAACCTGCTCCTGAGATGGCTGGAATGAGAAATCTTGTTGCGGGCCAAAGGTCCAAATGTACCCCAGGACCTGTTGTCTTGCAGCAAATTGCTGCTATTTGTAAGAGTTACGTGATGGGGAGTTTTCAGACGAGTCTGGCTAAGGCCTGATGTTTCTATGGGGTCTCAAGCCACTGACTCACGTGAAGTGACTTCCTCCACTGTCTAGGGACTAGCTAAGCTGAGTTCTGGAGCAGCGGATTTATGTTAAGTGCTCCACTCTACATAAAACAAAAAAGTTGTCATCAAAATGTGCCTGATAGGCAGGATGGCAGTGGTTGTGAGTCATTGAAAAGCACATCCAGCGCAATTGATTCCCCATCAGATCAGGCCAATCAGGTAAATCAATTTCACAATTTGTATGTAGGCCTTGGCTATGGGTCACACGCACTTGAATTTTGCACATTCATGCAAAAATTTACTCAAGTAATTTGTAAATTCTTCGATGCAAAACCATATAGTTGAAATCGAGTTTACATTTCTCTAAAAAAAGTATATATATATATATATATATATGTATGTACATGAACTTGCGGTAGTACGTACGCATTTCTTTAGAATTTCTTGTCAAGCCTTTGGCAATGGACCAACAAAACTGTGCGGTTGCAACAACAACCAGCACATTAAAAAATCTATTTATGTTCAACAATATAATAAATCTTTTTCACATAAACAAATAATCAGACACACACACACACACACATGTATATTCATATATTACTGGAAAATCATTAAATTGATTAAATTTAAATGATTTGTTGTTGTTTTTGTGTGTGTTTGTTGTTGTAGCTGTCATGCTACAAATACCATTTAACTCTCATTTTACTTATAAGCGGACATTACATTTGAGGTTATTTATATGAATTCTATAAAATTTCGACATAAAAATATAAATAAAGATGAAAATAGAAAACAAATTTTATTAAAAAAATAAATAAACAAACATTATAAATGGATATTTTCACAAAGTTGGCTGTAATATAAGTAATTTTAGTAAAATACATAAACAGTAGGGAGCCATTCAATTGCCTATGAAAAAGATATTCAGCCATTTAATTGTTTAATATTATGCCATTGTTACCACAACCAATCTCTTTGTTGTTAACCATATTATTTATGGTTGATATTGTAATGCAGTCAAAAACTCTATGTACGTCACAATAATCGGGCTTAAAAACTTTATCTGCCCTTCAGGTCATGCCTAAAGTTATGGTTTTTTTTTTATTTAATAGTTTTCTTTCTATTTGAATATGCGATTTAAATAATTTTTATTATTTTTTCAGATACTAACGCTGCATTGGCAACACTGACTGATTAACATTAACACGACAGCAGAAGAGGAAGGGAGACGATAGGAGTTTAGTTATCATGAAACATTAGACGAGGAAGCGTCAACGTTCAGAATACACGATGTTAATTGTGAATCACACCTTAACGTCAAGTTTTTTTTTTTCAACTTCATTTGACATGTCTTTTGTTTCAGTCTTTGACAAATTCAGGAGAGGTATACAATTGAGCAGCGTGTTCAGGTTGTGGAAGTCTTTTTTTTTTTTTTTTGAAAATGGACTTTCAAATAAAAATGCATTTCGTGGACTTTTGTGATATTTTTGGTCACATTCTTTCTTTTGCGTGAGAAATTCAATGGCCGCGTTGTCTCACGTCATGACGGACGACATTAATTGGGCGCCACGATCAGCTGATTTGATACCGTTTCTTTGGGGATGCTTAAAAGAAAAAATGTGAATATGAGACATAATGACATTGAACTTCAATTAGGTCTCAGACACTTGGAAAATATGGACCGAAGCGGTGGCTTATCATAATTTTCATAGATCCTTTTAGCATAATAAAACCTATTAAGATAATTCGCTGAAAACTTTTTCTTTTGTTTGCAAATAACATCGTGCGTTTTGATTGGACCAGCCTGTAGTACTAATAAGAGGGCGTAATTTAAGTCGTTGGACGACATACTGGCCGTGAAGCCACATCATATCTGTACACTTTTGTTTTGATTTTTTAAGATGTCCGCGATTCTGTATATTGTCGCGGCAAGAGCAAATTGCTCGGTGTGGAGTTATATTGCAACCGGCTGTCGTGACCCATACAATGAGTTTAGATAGGGTCGACCACCCTATGCTAGGGGAGGGGGAGATTATGCGCCAAACTGCATATAATCAAATTGGTAGTTATGCGTGACAGGCTGGCATGATGGCAGCTTGCCATGCGTGGGGGCGGTGGTGAACGGTTTTCTTCACTACGGCTGTCAGATCATATTGTGCAATTTTAGAAAAAGGTGCGCTTTTGTTCTTGGGAACAAGTGCCTGCCTAATGTACAGAATATGTATATTCATACCGGAGTTTTTGCTTTAGCGAGACTGTTTGTACATCTCACACACATGTGTACGTGTGTTGGTATATCTATGCCACATGAAGTTGTTTATATGCCACAATTACGTACACTTGCATACATCTTGTTGTAGCTGCATGAAAATGAATTTGTTACAAATAACAATGCAAGACTAAAGATGAGAAGTTATTTAATGCATGTCATAAGCTAAGGTCTGCTCTTTGGAGCAAGTGTTAACTATAAATTATAAAAAAATACTATATTTAAAATACCAGCAAGTATTTCACATAAACGTCTATATGTGTGCGCTAACGTATGTCCTCTCGTGTGGCAGAGATAAAAGTAATGTGTGTTTAAATAGATGTTTTCCCCCAAGATTGTGGCATTTTGCATAAAGGGTGGATGTTTCTATACACGCTTATTGTGGGTCCTTTATCTCTGTTGTCCTTGTGAAAACTTTGGTTTATTCATATTTTTCTTCATTTTTTGTTTTTGTTTTTGTTTTTGTTTTGTTTTTTGCTACAACACTCTACATTTGTGTGTTGCCTTCAAGAAGAAACAATTACCATCTTAAAATTTTATCTTCATATTATTATGTTTTTTATTTCAATTAAAAGCTTTGAGTTAAAAAGTCATTAAAATTAATTTGATTTTGTTTTTATTGTTCAGCAATAAATTCAATAGGTCTATGATTCATGGAGCAGAACCATCTCTCGTTTTGCAGGGTGCAGGTACAAACAATGTCAAGCCTTCTGTCTTCGCCTATTTCTTTCTAAGTAATTCAAAAACATTTGGGAAATAACTCTTGAGATAAGCACAAACCAGGGGCTGTCCCCTTCTGTATTCCAGAATTTTATATACAAAAGAATATCTTGTTAAAGCAAATATGTACATGTTGTAATAAGTTAAATAAATCGCAACAAAAACAGGAAAAAATTTAAAATAAAAATGAAATTTATAAGTAAGCAAAAACAAAAGGAGAGTATAAAGATATTGTTCCTGTCAAATCTAAACTTGATCACAGCGAAACAAGTTAAACTTTAGTTTAAAAGTAAAAGTTAAGATTAAAAAACAAGACAAGTGGTAAGAAGTTGCTTGGAATATACGCACCATAGGCAACGCCCTGTTTGCGCCCACTCTTGACTATCAACCTCAAGAACAATATGTTTTATAACTGTAACTGCTTACAGTGCCAACGATTGCTGTAGCGAGTTATTCCTGTTCCATTTGTTTGATTGTCTAACAATATTGCATGCTCAAGCATGTCGTTCACAAAACGCCAACTGGGATCTAAACATTAACAAAATGGTGAACGGCAAAATAAATTCGTTAAAGTCTCATGCACTCCACTTATTTTATTTATTAATTTTTATTTTTCTTTTTATGACCATGTTTTCTTGCTCTCTTCTGTATTTTTGTTTGTTTTCTATTTGCCTTTGATGTTTTATGTGGCTTACGGACATTAAGAAATTTAGATAAATGAATCTGTATGCCCAAGTGTATGGAGAGCGTTTGTATTCCACATGCAAAATATCACACACACGTGCCCACAACTTCGAAAGCAGTGGCCAGTAGAATAGTTTACGATATATTAAACATAAAATTGTTGAAAAATATTAAAATAATAATAAAAAAAAAATCATCGGGTAAACCAACAAATTGGTGCAGAAAATCCCATAAATATTAATATTAAATTAACCTTCTCACAGCATATTCGTTTAAGCCGCGCCAGGGGGTGTAACTTTTCGCCCACCAACTGCCTATTAAACATCTTTGGCAAATCTAAATCTTTAAAATTTTTAGTTTTTTTTTTTCTGTTTCTAGCGGGAAGTTAGACGCATCGCATCACCAAAAATCCAAAGGATATAACACGTCGGCTTCTTTCAGAACCGCTTGCCTCGCTGAATACTTTCGAAATCAAATAAAAACAAAGTTATGACTATATTATTTCCGATTATACATCTTTAAAGTTTCGTGTTCATTCAATATGATTCCAGTTCCAGTTCCAGATTACTTTTTGGCTGCAATTTGACAATAAAAATACCAGCGTTTTGTTTTTGCCACAAACTTACGCTCCCAACCAGATTTCTATCAAATTTCCCCATCTGCTGCTAGTATTCTAAGCTCATCTGTGAATGGTGCTGTTGTTGCAATTGTCGGTTAATAGAGTCTGGAAATGGTCCTGCTCACATACTCCAACATCTACGGGCTGATCTCATATTCATGTTGATGTTAAACAAATGCCTTCTTTATTATTATGAAAGTTTGTTTCCTCAAGGATACATAAGACCACAACATACAGAGATTAGGAATACAATCGTGTACGAGCACCACAGCTGGTACAGAACGCACAATGTAAACACGTTCGTTTACAACAGCAATTCTTAGGTTTTGGTGTTTCTGGGCAAGGAAATTAAGTTTTTCAAAAACCGTAACTATTTTGGGTTAAACAAGTGATTAATTTTGGAAAATTAATGTTGATTAGCCAAGTTTTGAATTTTATGCTAATTTTATAGAAATTATAGATTTTTTCCCTTAAAACATCTAGAAAATACTTTATTGCTGATTTGTATGCTAAAAAAAAAAAAGAAAAAGGCAACTCTATTTTGTCTTTCGAAAATCAGGTGATTTGAAATCACTTGCACTAAAATTGATGTATTTGGTTTAAAATAAAGAATTTGGAAATCTCAAGTCATATAAAATAGTATTTGACTTCACCGATTCCTAGGAAATGAGCAGTAAGAGAAACTATTTGTGCTTCCAGATCCACTTGACGGTGGTTTCAAATCTCTTTTATAGATTCTGCAGTCCACGATGTCCATAGAGTTACAGAAAAGTAATAATGCAGTAATTTTTCCATGGCCACAAATAATAAATGGTATAAATTAAGTGGCAGGAAAAGCTCTTCCATAACTTGATTTTATAAAATCCCAAATACCGAGAATTTTCGAAACTTTCGCAGAACTGGCTGCTTGGCAACCCTACTTAATGCTATTTTTATTACTTTAAAATCTGCAAGAACTGGTTGCACATGCTTTGCATAGAGACAAATATTTGCCTCTTACGATGAATTTTATGACAAGACGTAATATTTTCTTTCAATAAGTTTTCTTTTTTTTCGCATTTTCTTTATTCTGCCATTACTAGCCGGCAAACAATTATCCTGTTGTGTCCAATATGTGGATATTTGCTTTGTTTATTTTATTTAGAAGGTTTTTGTCATGACATGTGAGCTGTTTAAGCGTGATTGTGAGTGCGCTTCGTACTTCCTTTGGAATAACTGTCTACCTTTAATGTCTTGAAGGTTCTTGACTGGTTTTTGTCGTGAGCCTTGCAGTGTAAGTGTGTTTGAAAGGACATGTGCTGGTACATGTATGCGCTCGCATGTGAGTGTGTGTGTGTGTGTGTGTGTGTCCGTTAAAATATTTCCTTTATGCTTATAAAATATTTATGAATTCGCATGTCTTTTGTGGTTCATTTGTATTTTTAATGTATGCTTATGAGTGGTTATATTTCTTATGTGTCTGTATGTACATACATTCTCGTACATGGCCGGGTCACAGGACTACTCGAGCACTACTCAAGGGCTTACGGACATTCATTTAAATGAACAAAATACCATTAAAGCGGAAATGTTATTAATAGTTGGTTTTTTCTTTTTTTACAATGTATATGAATATTGGAATATTTAAAACTGGTTTTATTATATAAAATTGAAAGACTTGTTTAAAGACTTGATTTTCTCTGGAGATGATTGTTGTCGAGTTGGGGATTTCCAGGCCGACTGTAGCGCTTGGTTTTTGCTTGGAAGTTGAATTTCGGTAATATGGGAGCCTAAAGTAACTGCTAAGTAGCTGCTACTGCGTAAATTTTGCAATTTTAATCCTGCCATTAAAATATCTTAGTTAGGACACACTTAGTAATGTTTGTTTCATGTTATTTCAATATGGTTACATGTTCTTTCAATATCGAATGCATGCGGACTCACCATAAAGCTCCAGTTGTTTGGATTTCATTATTGTCCATTTTATATAAATATTCCGTTGATGAAATTGAATCGAACCGAATGATTTTAGGTGGAACAGACAGAACTTTTAATTTAATCAATATTTAATTAATATAACAACACCAATGAAGCAAGATCGTTCGTGAAATTTAAAACGAGCAATTAATTAATTGGGCTGCCAATGATTTTGCCATAAAACTGCGTTTTCCAAAATCGTATTATATATATATATATATATATTTATATATATATATATATATATATATATATATATATATATTTGAATAAAACTGAACGACTATTGCAACAATAATGTCGTGTTTTGGCTCTTATTTTTTCAAGTGTGTTGCAAGTATTTCCCATGTTGAAGTACACAAGTTTATAATTAATGTGTAAGAATATCATTTTAAAAATTACAAGTTTCTTAAGTAATAATTATGCGTATTATTTTGCAATCTTACCAAAACGCTTTAACTATATACGAGTATCTGCATTATTTTGGCACAAACTGTGCCCTCGTGTTCGCAAACACATTAGTTTCTTGTTATATGTAAAGAGTTTCTTTTGAAATGGTAAGACTTGGGATTGCTGTGGAACTCGCAATCTCTTCTACATATACAAAAATATATAAATTAAAAAATAAAATGCTTAAAGTCGTTTATCTATTCTTAAGTAAGATTTATTTCTGCAACATTTGTTGGCACAAGCATTTTTCCAGATAAATATGGCATAGAGTTGCAAAGGAGTTTGCGTGCGTTTGCAGCACTTCCTGCAACCGCTCGCACAACTTCCAGCCCAGCTGTTTGTGCCAGTTTGAGACGATGTGGCTGCTTCAGGAAATACTACTCCAAAAAATGTTTGTTTCGTATTCTTTAGTGTCTCTACACATACATCGACATGCAAAATAAACTACAAATAATAAACAAAAAACATTTTGTCACATGGTGCTTTCGAAAATTCAACACCAAATTAATGAGTATGGAAATATTTCAGGATTAAATTTCTTAGTTTTAAAACTTCATATTTTATTAAATGTAATTTATTTTAATATTTACACAAAAATTACACACGTACACACATACATTTGTATGAACATGCGAACAATTTTCGCATGAATAAAGAACTGAAACACACAAAATTCTTGCTAAACATTTAGAAAAATTATTCTAAAGCAAAAATGTGGCAAAAGTATTAAATTGTTTTACCAACTTGGCATTAAAGGAGATTAACACATATTAACATGCACAGACTTGAATTACTACGCACAAAATTTTAAATCACAAATTTTAGAAATCAAAATAATTTTAAATCAAAATAAAAAATTTTAATCAAAATTCAAATCAAAATTTTAATATAATTGACAAGAGGACTATCGATGTGTTATTTAAGTTATTTCGAATTTCGTTTACCTTTGCGATAAGATCAATATTTACGGAGATACAGTCCCTTTTTTAAAGAAGTTTAACAGGGAAATAATATTCGTATTATTAATATGAATATGGACGGACTTGAAACACTCCTCACGAATATATGATTTTTTTCGAACATATTTTCAAATCAAAATAATTTCAATATAATTGACAAGAGGACTATCGATGTGTTACTTAAGTTTTTTCGAATCTCGTTTATTTTTGCGATAAAATCGATATTTACGGAGATACAGTCCCTTTTTTAAAGAAGTTTAACAGGGAAATAATATTCGTATTATTAATATGAATATGGACGGACTTGAAACACTCCTCACGAATATATGATTTTTTTCGAACATATTTTCAAATCAAAATAATTTCAATATAATTGACAAGAGGACTATCGATGTGTTACTTAAGTTTTTTCGAATCTCGTTTATTTTTGCGATAAAATCGATATTTACGGAGATACAGTCCCTTTTTTAAAGAAGTTTAACAGGGAAATAATATTCGTAATATTAATATTAATATGGACGGACTTGAAACACTCCTCACGAATATATGATTTTTTTCGAACATATTTTCAAATCAAAATAATTTCAATATAATTAACAAGAGGACTATCGATGTGTTACTTAAGTTATTTCGAATTTCGTTTATTTTTGCGATAAAATCGATATTTACGGAGACACAGTCCCTTTTTTAAAGAAGTTTAACAGGGAAATAATATTCGTAATATTAATATTAATATGGACGGACTTGAAACACTCCTCACGAATATATGATTTTTTTCGAACATATTTTCAAATCAAAATAATTTCAATATAATTAACAAGAGGACTATCGATGTGTTACTTAAGTTATTTCGAATTTCGTTTATTTTTGCGATAAAATCGATATTTACGGAGACACAGTCCCTTTTTCAAAGAAGTTTAACAGGGAAATAATATTCGTAATATTAATATTAATATGGACGGACTTGAAACACTCCTCACGAATATATGATTTTTTTCGAACATATTTTCAAATCAAAATAATTTCAATATAATTGACAAGAGGACTATCGATGTGTTACTTAAGTTTTTTCGAATCTCGTTTATTTTTGCGATAAAATCGATATTTACGGAGATACAGTCCCTTTTTTAAAGAAGTTTAACAGGGAAATAATATTCGTATTATTAATATGAATATGGACGGACTTGAAACACTCCTCACGAATATATGATTTTTTTCGAACATATTTTCAAATCAAAATAATTTCAATATAATTAACAAGAGGACTATCGATGTGTTACTTAAGTTATTTCGAATTTCGTTTATTTTTGCGATAAAATCGATATTTACGGAGACACAGTCCCTTTTTTAAAGAAGTTTAACAGGGAAATAATATTCGTAATATTAATATTAATATGGACGGACTTGAAACACTCCTCACGAATATATGATTTTTTTCGAACATATTTTCAAATCAAAATAATTTCAATATAATTAACAAGAGGACTATCGATGTGTTACTTAAGTTATTTCGAATTTCGTTTATTTTTGCGATAAAATCGATATTTACGGAGACACAGTCCCTTTTTTAAAGAAGTTTAACAGGGAAATAATATTCGTAATATTAATATTAATATGGACGGACTTGAAACACTCCTCACGAATATATGATTTTTTTCGAACATATTTTCAAATCAAAATAATTTCAATATAATTGACAAGAGGACTATCGATGTGTTACTTAAGTTTTTTCGAATCTCGTTTATTTTTGCGATAAAATCGATATTTACGGAGATACAGTCCCTTTTTTAAAGAAGTTTAACAGGGAAATAATATTCGTATTATTAATATGAATATGGACGGACTTGAAACACTCCTCACGAATATATGATTTTTTTCGAACATATTTTCAAATCAAAATAATTTCAATATAATTGACAAGAGGACTATCGATGTGTTACTTAAGTTTTTTCGAATCTCGTTTATTTTTGCGATAAAATCGATATTTACGGAGATACAGTCCCTTTTTTAAAGAAGTTTAACAGGGAAATAATATTCGTAATATTAATATTAATATGGACGGACTTGAAACACTCCTCACGAATATATGATTTTTTTCGAACATATTTTCAAATCAAAATAATTTCAATATAATTAACAAGAGGACTATCGATGTGTTACTTAAGTTATTTCGAATTTCGTTTATTTTTGCGATAAAATCGATATTTACGGAGACACAGTCCCTTTTTTAAAGAAGTTTAACAGGGAAATAATATTCGTAATATTAATATTAATATGGACGGACTTGAAACACTCCTCACGAATATATGATTTTTTTCGAACATATTTTCAAATCAAAATAATTTCAATATAATTAACAAGAGGACTATCGATGTGTTACTTAAGTTATTTCGAATTTCGTTTATTTTTGCGATAAAATCGATATTTACGGAGACACAGTCCCTTTTTTAAAGAAGTTTAACAGGGAAATAATATTCGTAATATTAATATTAATATGGACGGACTTGAAACACTCCTCACGAATATATGATTTTTTTCGAACATATTTTCAAATCAAAATAATTTCAATATAATTAACAAGAGGACTATCGATGTGTTACTTAAGTTATTTCGAATCTCGTTTATTTTTGCGATAAAATCGATATTTACGGAGATACAGTCCCTTTTTTAAAGAAGTTTAACAGGGAAATAATATTCGTAATATTAATATTAATATGGACGGACTTGAAACACTCCTCACGAATATATGATTTTTTTCGAACATATTTTCAAATCAAAATAATTTCAATATAATTGACAAGAGGACTATCGATGTGTTACTTAAGTTTTTTCGAATCTCGTTTATTTTTGCGATAAAATCGATATTTACGGAGATACAGTCCCTTTTTTAAAGAAGTTTAACAGGGAAATAATATTCGTAATATTAATATTAATATGGACGGACTTGAAACACTCCTCACGAATATATGATTTTTTTCGAACATATTTTCAAATCAAAATAATTTCAATATAATTAACAAGAGGACTATCGATGTGTTACTTAAGTTATTTCGAATTTCGTTTATTTTTGCGATAAAATCGATATTTACGGAGACACAGTCCCTTTTTTAAAGAAGTTTAACAGGGAAATAATATTCGTAATATTAATATTAATATGGACGGACTTGAAACACTCCTCACGAATATATGATTTTTTTCGAACATATTTTCAAATCAAAATAATTTCAATATAATTAACAAGAGGACTATCGATGTGTTACTTAAGTTATTTCGAATTTCGTTTATTTTTGCGATAAAATCGATATTTACGGAGACACAGTCCCTTTTTTAAAGAAGTTTAACAGGGAAATAATATTCGTAATATTAATATTAATATGGACGGACTTGAAACACTCCTCACGAATATATGATTTTTTTCGAACATATTTTCAAATCAAAATAATTTCAATATAATTAACAAGAGGACTATCGATGTGTTACTTAAGTTATTTCGAATTTCGTTTATTTTTGCGATAAAATCGATATTTACGGAGACACAGTCCCTTTTTTAAAGAAGTTTAACAGGGAAATAATATTCGTAATATTAATATTAATATGGACGGACTTGAAACACTCCTCACGAATATATGATTTTTTTCGAACATATTTTCAAATCAAAATAATTTCAATATAATTAACAAGAGGACTATCGATGTGTTACTTAAGTTATTTCGAATTTCGTTTATTTTTGCGATAAAATCGATATTTACGGAGACACAGTCCCTTTTTTAAAGAAGTTTAACAGGGAAATAATATTCGTAATATTAATATTAATATGGACGGACTTGAAACACTCCTCACGAATATATGATTTTTTTCGAACATATTTTCAAATCAAAATAATTTCAATATAATTAACAAGAGGACTATCGATGTGTTACTTAAGTTATTTCGAATCTCGTTTATTTTTGCGATAAAATCGATATTTACGGAGATACAGTCCCTTTTTTAAAGAAGTTTAACAGGGAAATAATATTCGTAATATTAATATTAATATGGACGGACTTGAAACACTCCTCACGAATATATGATTTTTTTCGAACATATTTTCAAATCAAAATAATTTCAATATAATTGACAAGAGGACTATCGATGTGTTACTTAAGTTTTTTCGAATCTCTTTTATTTTTGCGATAAAATCGATATTTACGGAGATACAGTCCCTTTTTTAAAGAAGTTTAACAGGGAAATAATATTCGTAATATTAATATTAATATGGACGGACTTGAAACACTCCTCACGAATATATGATTTTTTTCGAACATATTTTCAAATCAAAATAATTTCAATATAATTAACAAGAGGACTATCGATGTGTTACTTAAGTTATTTCGAATTTCGTTTATTTTTGCGATAAAATCGATATTTACGGAGACACAGTCCCTTTTTTAAAGAAGTTTAACAGGGAAATAATATTCGTAATATTAATATTAATATGGACGGACTTGAAACACTCCTCACGAATATATGATTTTTTTCGAACATATTTTCAAATCAAAATAATTTCAATATAATTAACAAGAGGACTATCGATGTGTTACTTAAGTTATTTCGAATTTCGTTTATTTTTGCGATAAAATCGATATTTACGGAGACACAGTCCCTTTTTTAAAGAAGTTTAACAGGGAAATAATATTCGTAATATTAATATTAATATGGACGGACTTGAAACACTCCTCACGAATATATGATTTTTTTCGAACATATTTTCAAATCAAAATAATTTCAATATAATTAACAAGAGGACTATCGATGTGTTACTTAAGTTATTTCGAATTTCGTTTATTTTTGCGATAAAATCGATATTTACGGAGACACAGTCCCTTTTTTAAAGAAGTTTAACAGGGAAATAATATTCGTAATATTAATATTAATATGGACGGACTTGAAACACTCCTCACGAATATATGATTTTTTTCGAACATATTTTCAAATCAAAATAATTTCAATATAATTGACAAGAGGACTATCGATGTGTTACTTAAGTTTTTTCGAATCTCGTTTATTTTTGCGATAAAATCGATATTTACGGAGACACAGTCCCTTTTTTAAAGAAGTTTAACAGGGAAATAATATTCGTATTATTAATATGAATATGGACGGACTTGAAACACTCCTCACGAATATATGATTTTTTTCGAACATATTTTCAAATCAAAATAATTTCAATATAATTGACAAGAGGACTATCGATGTGTTACTTAAGTTTTTTCGATTCTCGTTTATTTTTGCGATAAAATCGATATTTACGGAGATACAGTCCCTTTTTTAAAAAAAGTGAGACTCACTCACCCACTCCTCACAAATATATGCATTTTTTTCAAACTTTATGGAAAATGTGCGTTTGAATCAGCGGAATTTTCGCTCTTATATAGTTCATTGCAGAGCTGGGCCGCAACTGAGCGCTACATATTGTAAGATCTGACAATATACTGACAATGCATGATTGTTGCACATAAATTTATGAAATTCAACATTTTGTGTTTGACTCAGAGTCCATTTAAGCCAATCGTGCAATTTAATAACAAATTTACATTAGACTCTTCTATGTTATTACCGGGGAGTAAATTTCGTAATGCCTTGAAACAATCAAAGCAGTTTTGACAAGAGAAATAGTTGCTTGACAAAGGCGGCATTAAGAGGCGAATTAGTGCCTACAAATAGGCGTACGATGTCCGGTAATTATCTCCCAATGTCAGCCCAGAGAAATGGCACGATTGTCAGATGTCTGGCAATATTGTGGCTGAAAATGCTCTTTCTGGCAACGTCATAAGACGCCGATTGGCAGTCAACACAATCCTAAGATATTGTATATTTAGAACTCATTCACTGACAATATTACAAGATGTGGTAGCCGTGTGTTAATGACTCAAGTTTTTAAATGCCAAATAAATGCAGCAGCTGTTCTCTGCCTTGGCAATTGAGCAGCTGCTTGTTACTGTAAAGTGGTCTTATAGCTGGCACTTCCAGCTCCCTTAAATCAAAATATGTTTTAAGAATTTGCAAATTACCATGATTTCTACTATTGTCCATAAACTGCAGATAAGTTTGTTCGGGCTAACTTTTCTAGTTCACTTAATGACTATAGTTCAACATGAGCAATTTTTATATTTAAAAGTTTTTATTGTCTGCCAGCCCCCGCCCACCCCTCCAAACAATAAGTTTTGCAGCCATGTACTCGTACTAAAAGCATACAAATATACACAAGTCCATATACGAAATTAGCATAATACTATAGTGTAGAGAAACGGAATGTTGGTTTTCGTGTAAGTTTTATTGTTAAAATACGAGTAGTATTTATTTGCTGTCTGTATACGATAATTTAGCTGATAAAAATATGAAACAAAAATTTAATTTGATAAATCTTATTTGCATAAATTTATTATTTTGATTACATTGTGTATATTCCCTTTTTGTTGTCCCTTTAATATGTAACTTTTGAAATATTTAAATATTTCTTTATAATTTCTATAGCAAAAGTTTTGTCAAAAAGTTTTTCCATTTACGAGGGCAATAAAATCATAATTGGACGTATCTGTGATGGAAACTTTCACTCCTTTTCCTTGTTGTTTCTGGGTTTTTTTCTTTGCTCAATGTCATAAAAATCGGTTTTCTTCGAAATAGAAATAAGCAAAACAAGAAGCAGAATGCGACAAAAATAAAGGATTTGGTCGACATAAACTTGTTAAGATTCACCAAAGGAAATTTGTTTATAATCAAAGATAATTTCCGTAAAATATTGACATAAATGTGAAGATATAAAATTTCTCAGGGTTTTATGTTTATTGAAGAAATAAAATGGAAATGCGAAATGCCTGAAAGGATTAAACATTTAGGGAGCTATAAAAGTTTTGTTTCGTGTTGCTAGGCCGTTTAGATGGCTGTTCACACTATCCAACAGAGCACAGATCTGGCAGCATTTTAAGTTATATGCCAGCAAAGTGTTTAGGCCAAAAAATATTTTTAGTGAAAAGCTTCTGCCAGTGGTAGTGTTTTCTATGTCAAATACAACCGAAACAAATTATGTTCACCAACAATTATTTTATAGCCTAAATGAAATTCCTTTGGTTATGGAAGATTTGTGTGCTAAATAAATTGATTTGATAGACAACACAACACATAATAAACTTAGGGGAATTGGAAGGATGAGGGTACCAAACGATAGAAGAAGATAGAAGAAGGTTTTTGGATGGTGGGGGAAAAACTCTAAGAAAAACCTTTACAACTGCCATCTGTTCAAATTCAAAACTGCATTGCGAGGGCTCCACTATTTTAATCACAAGACAGTAAATCATGATCGAAAGAAATTATTGTATAAATATTAGAAATTTCTTGTTTAATTTGCTTGCCCAAAATGGCCACTTTTAAGGTGTAGGACTCAGGCTACCTCTTCATGTGATCGTTTTATTGGAATCTCTAAAACGGTTTAACTAGAAACAGAAATATTTTTATTAAAAACTCTTACCCGACACAAGGCAGCGATGCCACACTGAAGATTTCATCTTAACTTTGAAATTTTGCGAAAACTAAATATATGTTTTTCATAACCAAAATCTCTGGTTTTAAGTATCAAAATTATATTTTTATAACTATATTTTATATTTGTTGCATAAAATATTTTTCTATGATAATTTTTTTTTGAGTTTTTGAAATCGAATTTCGTCTCTCTTAATGGAAGTCGGAATTCCGTCCAAAAATGGCAGATTTTTTGTTGTTGGGTGGGTGTTTTAAAACCGGCTGTTAAATTATGTTGCAACAAATGTTTTTTGTTCTATTTTTTGTTAAAGAAAAAAAAAATACGTACAACTTTTTAAACTGATATTTTTTTTTTTAAATTAAGCCTACAAATCAAATTTTTCAGGAGAACAGAAACATTCTTTCTTGAAGAATGACTGGTGGACTGAACTGAAATGGGTACAGGCCACGAGCAAGCGTTTTGTGCCAGATTTTTACATATCACAAGAAGTTGTCACGATTTTTACATATCGCGAGGTCTGTTGCAGCAATAAAATATATCTCTTTTTTTCGCTTTTTACGTACATGGCATTATCGTGCTATTCTGTATGTTGGTGCGCACGTCTCGAACATGTGGCTTGCGAGCCACATGAATGCGTTTGCCGTTGACAAGTTCACTAAGTGGACCGTCACATTACGCCACTGATGTAAATCATGTGTCATATTTGTAACAAAATTGCTCAGGTGCCATCATTCCTCGCATCCATAGACTTGAACAACGATGACAACTGTATTATAAATTTCAAAAATTTTATTTCAAACAACTGTTTATGCCATTCGGTAGGCGAGCAAGTAACCTGATATTATCTCAGTTAAGGCTTAAGTCGACTTAAGCTGCTAATCCGTTTTGCCGTATTCGTATCTTTCCTAAGTTTGTTCGGTCATCAAAATTATTCCCAGGCAGCCAGAGTGAGCGTCGACAATTCAATTACCAGTAATTTCAATTGCATAACAATTTTGATTGCAAAAGCATTTTCTGTTTATTTTTTTTATTTTGGGTTTTTGGGTTTTTGGTAAATCGGCAAATATTGCAAATCTTGTACGAAATTATTGTTTATTAGCATTGGCCAAAAACATTTTTCTTCCAATTTTCTACTGATTGCTATTTGCAAGGCATAATGTAAATGGGGTCACAAAGAAACATTTGTGCATTCGTAAGAGCAAGATACAAATTTTTATAAATGTACGTGTGTATGTGTGTTTTCATAGTTGCTAATTTTTATGTACATACATACAGCACGTAGAATAGATTTTAATGAAATTTTTGCTGAGCTTTTTCGGTTGGTTTTACCAAATAGAATAGACAAAAAATTATTATCATAATAGAAGATGAAAACGTACTCGTCTAACGAGGCCACAGAAATGGATATAAAAACCCAACAAACGGTAGAAAATTTATAGAATTATTATGTACCTCAAAACCAAAATTATTTTTCATAAATTATAATGGAATAAATTTTCAGAATAAAACACACATATACTCGTACATAAATATTTGTTTTTGTTGTGTTGGGTATTATTCTGTTAATATGTTTGTTGTCATGGTTGGCAATTCATGGGTTTACCAAGCGAAGCAAAAACAACAAAAACATTAGTTTGGTTGAAGGAAAACGAAAACAAAAGCTTTACAACTTTTTTTTTATTGCATTCCCCTTTTGGCAACTACGGACGGAGTATTTCGTTTTCTAGACTATTTCGGATGAGCAATATAAGGATGACCAGGAGATTTCTTCACAGCGATGACAAATGCGAAAAGGACTTTGCGTACAGTGATTATGCAAAAATGTTCAAGTTTTTCCCCTTTTTGTATATTCAGCATCGTCGGTATATAACAAAAAATGCAATCAATTTAAGATTTAAGAGCAGCGCTGTGTTCTCAGGAATTTATGTGTAAAATTAATGGCATTACACTAGTGTAAAAAGTTTTCACCCTCTACATTTGCCCTCTACATTTGTCGATTATTTTCTATGTCCAACTCTTAGGCCCATGTAAATTATGCAGATAAAAGCTGCATTTGCCACTTGTCCTGTTTAGAAAAAAAGAACAGGACTTACTTGAGCTTTAATGCTAACTTTCGCTAAAGAACACTTTAAGGCTTAGCAAAAAACATGTGTTAAGAAGAGGCTTTCAAAAGTGGCTATTCTGGAAATGTTAAAAAGTTTTGTTATTAAAATGTACAGGGTCTTTGTTATTTTGCTATTTCATGGGTGTTTAGCCACATGCAGCAGATTGGCCAGTGAGCTGCGCTATGGACAAAACTGAAAGGTATTTGAAAAAGAAAAGTCTAATATTCAAAACTGTTGTTTTAGGTTTAGTTTAAAATTTTATCTTCTAACTATTAAGTTCTATAAGAACAGGGAGCAAAAAAAAAAACATTAGTAATTTTTCAAACGGAAACTTTATAATTTCGCAAAGTCGAAGGTTCAATTATTCCTTCTTTGATTTGATCGTTTTCTTTTTTGTTCAGCTCCACAAAGCATTACACTCCTCTAGTATTTCCTTAGAAAAATGTGCTGTAATGCGAGTTCAGTTCGTTTTATTGGTTGTAGTAAATGATGAGCAGTATTTTGATGCGAAACATAGAATAAATTGTACGTGCTCCGGGTAACGAATTTCGGCTGAGCTGGTAAATTCATTTAAAAAACACTCATACGTACCATGTTGCAACTATAATGTTGGATTCCAGCATAAAAAGTTTGCCAACCACACATCCATAGTGCGTTGCATACTTATGGCCACTCTCGTCTTTTACAAACAAACTTAAAGTGGTGAATTTGATTTGGCCTTTGTTTGTACTATCTTTTTGTTTAGCTGGTGCTAATTGATGGCAGTTTGTTGGCTTTTGTTGGCTAAGGACAGACAGTATGTCACATTTTTAAGCTGGTAATACATTTTTCATTACACAAATTTTGTCCACGTCTGCTGCTGGTTGAGCAAATGTTAATTTGCGCTATTAATTTTGGCAACTTAAAACTGATTTTTCTATAAATATTTTTTCTTTTGTGTACAAAATACATAAAAAGTTGCCTTATTTCGCGCCTAGAAACACGTAAAACCTTTACTTTGCCACCACAGTGATGTCAGAAAAACCTGGTGGGTGTCAAAAACTATGTCGGTGTTAAGGTGGCCAGCTTGGTCGACAGTCATGCGGGGTCACTTCTTATTATCCCAGCGTACCAGTCTTCAAACCAACTGGAAAGAGTTGGTTTATCTTTATATTGGTTTTTTTTTGCTTCACAGCACACAAGGCCTATAGAGGCTATAGATACGAAACGTACTTGATATAAATTGGTTGGTTTGCGTGCATATTTGTGTGTTTAGTTCGAGCAAACACAGTGTACTCCCAAAATTCCTCTATTTGCAAACACATAAGTACGTTTGCAAGTATTGGCAAAGATAGAGCTGAAAATTGGCATGAATTCAATCAATAATTTCAGCTTCAATTGAATCGAATGCGATTTCATTGAGCTGACTTGACTACCTTATCAGCTGTATTGTGCTCGTAGTTGCAACCAAACAACTTAACTCTATATGTAGAACACCACAGCACCAACACCAGCACCAGCAGTGACAAACAGCGACCGATGCGGCCACCACAGGGGCCTTGTGTAGCAGGTAAAAGAGTAACTCTATTAAAAAGGCCTAAAAAAGCCTGTTGTAGAACAAAAAACTCAACACAACTAAAGAAAATGTTTCGTTTTTGAACAGCGGTCTAATCAGCGCATATGATATTGTGAAAGCTATTGTGTGGCATAAGGGTTCCATACGTGACGTACCTACAATATGGCGTATTGTAATTTTTCAGAAATTGTGGTAATTCTCATTCGTTTAATATAAGCAAATAATAATCAGATAAATAAAATTAAACACATTTGTTCCAGTCAAATACTATTTAAAAAGTAAAATTAAAGCATAAATAAAAAAATGAATCGTTATCTTGTGTGTGACTTTTGAGCTGCTGATGAGCGCATATCTTATAAAATTAAGTTCTTTTTGCCTTCCACATTTAACAATAACGTCATATAAGAAAGGATTAGAAGCTGCAAACATTGAAAACTTGGCCCAAAAAATTATTTACATGTTTAAACGTCTTATACGAGTAAAAGGACTGCCAGCGAAGACTGCACTAGTTTAACTCCTTCGAATATTTGCCACCAACAAATACATTTCTTTATGTGTATCAAAAACAATTTCGGATTTTTTGAAATCTTTCTTTTTATTTGCTACTTTTTTTTATTTGATACATTGATGGGATGTTTTCAGCTTTTGTTTTATAAATGATTTTTTTTTCAGCTTTTGCCTGAAATTTTGATAACGAGAAAGTATTGAGGGAAAAATTGTTTCTAGTGTTTGTTGCGCTCTTGGACGTGAACACTTTTTTGGTGAAATGCGATTTTGTGGATTTTTGTATTGTCTGTTATGGTTTAGAAATTATATACTTACACGTACAGACATGTCGTCAATATCTCTGCAAATGTGTGCCGGTAGTTTTGAGTTATCAAGTCGCGGATGCCGATGCAATTGTTACACATTCATATGATGGCCTCTTCTATGGTTGTTATTATTTTTTTTTAGCATAAATTATAAAAATGATTTAATAGTTTTTTTTTTGTTTTTTGTGTGTTTTTCTGTGCGTCTTGTGGCAAAGGTTGTTCTATTTGGGTGCCTGCTCTTTGTTCAGAAATCAGTGATTTTAATCCGTCCGCAAACAATTAAATCAAAATTTTTCTTCGCAGTGTATTAATTGAAGATGTTTTAAGTACAGCTGTTTCTACAGATGTTCTTATTTGTCCAAGATTTAATAATTAAAAACTTCTTTGTTATCTGCCAACAAGTGCCATGACAAAGATATCTAAATCACACCAGAGTTAATCTTCGTGAATCACCGCAAGCCAAAGTCATCAGAATGAAAACAGATTTTGCTAAATATATGTATTATTGAAGGAAGGCCTATTCCCTTTATTAATGTTTACAGAATACTTCTTCTTTTTATCTTCAATAACAAATTATTACTTTTAATCCTCTTAGAAGAAGAAAAAAAAAAAAGAAAAACAAACACAAGGCAGCACAAAATTTCCAAATAAATTCATCTTTTCAAACTTTGAAAGGAACGAAGAAACCGCACACACTTCAACTTTTGCACACTCAAACGCACTGTTTTATTTATTATCCTTTAATACATAAAGGATTTATGGCAAGAGTTTGTTTTAACTATAAATGTTTCTCCGAAATTCGCTTTGCGTTTGTGAGCCTTTGTTTTCTTTTTAGTCTTGCTGCCGTAATGTTTCCTTTTTCCCGAATAGGAACAGCAAAAAAGTTGTTCAACAATAATTTTTCTATTTCTTTAAATAAAATTATCCATAAATCATGCCTAAACAAAAAAAAAAACAGTTTTCTCGTTTCCTTCATTACCGCCGTGCGTTTTCCTTATTCCGAATTGTGTGTGTGTGGGTGTGTGTGTGTTTTTTTTTAATTCTTCAACTGATGTCCTCAACTTTGCACATTAACGAAGATACATTGCATTTCTAGTGGTAGAACTATTCAAGAATTTTCATTTTTTGTTTTCTGTGTTTTTGTTTTTGCATTTGTTTGCTGTTGATGCTATCATTGTTGTGGTAGTTGTTGTTGTTGTTGTTGTTGGTTAAAGCCATCTATCTGTCATGTTGTGGTTGCATGCTCGGTTTTTGGGTAGAGTGTTTGAAAATGTGTCTATGCTAGATTGCCTGTAAGGACTGAGAAAAGTTTCAGCTTAGAAGTCAAGATTCTAGACTAAGGAACTCAGGATTCTAGAATACAAGATTTTGGTTGGCGGCCTGTGACTGCCGTGTTGCTGCTCCCTCGCCGTCTGTTGTTTATTAAAAAGTTTGCTGATGCCCAAGCAAAATACACAAGTTTTACGTTCAAATGAGAAGCTTCTTAGTGAAAACTTTGGGTGCGATGTGATGCGCTGCAGTTGGTAATAAGAGAAATTGCCGTGCATGGAATGACGGCATGCTACAATAGGTGGCCCAGGTGCACCCTTTTGAAAGGCACATTGGCGAGGCCATAAGCGCCAACGGCGAGCCTTATAGAATAATGATAGACGACATGAACTTAAATGGCATGTGGTAGCCGCAGAATGAGCCCGGTTACCCATTATTTATAAGTTTTAAAATTTTTTATCTGTTGCAGAGGTGACGTCAATTGGCCAATCAAACGATTCTCTTAAAGTCAAATTAAATGAAGACGTTCTTCAAATTCAGCCGGATCCGTGAAAATTGGACCATCCGAATTCCTGCCGCCGTAAGAATCTGTCTTAAGTCATATGACCAGTTTTATTATAACATTTGGTAGGAATGATTCAAATACGTAAAAAGTTTTGTGAGAAATCAGGCTTTTTCCTTACACACTCGCCCTTGAAATCAAGTTCTTGTGCAAAAAAAAACTGCCTGCAAGCTTTCCTATAACTTTCGGTTAAGACAAACGTATGTAACTAAATTCCAACTTGCTCCAATTGGACACACGTCATTTGCCCTTTACAATCAATTGTTGCACTCCCGTTTTAACTCAGCGCAGTCCTCATTTCCAGAAGTGCATTCGTTCCCTTTAACGTGCCACGACTCTTTAAATGGAAAGCGTCTGCATATTTGCGTGTGTATGTGCGTGTGTGCTTAAATCTGTCATCTTTTTTCCGAAAAAAATACATACGTACATACTTGTATTTTTTGGGTGTGACAGTTCTATTCGTTGTTCGTTATTTGCTATTTGCATTGTTGTTGTGAAAAGGCAGTTGGAATTCTATATGTTGTGTAAGAGTTTGTGTAAAGAATTCGCCTGAGTGTGACTTTTTGACAAAATTTATTGAACTTAAGCCTCTTATGCCTAATGAGATATGAATGTGCGTTTTTTCCACACATTCATGTTTATCCCTTCCATCTTTATATGCAGGCAAGTGTGTGCGTGCGTTCGTGAGTGTGTGTGTGCGTGTGTGTTCAGTGTGGCGGGTTGTTTTTTGCCTTTGTTTTGCTCAGTGTGGTGAGTGGTAGTAGAGAAGCGGAAGAATAAATATTTTTCATGTTGTGCTGCCTGCTTTTGTTTGTAATTTGGCTTAGTTTCGTTTCATTTAATAATTTCGTTATTTGGCCAAGAGTTTTATAAATTTATTTCTGCGCTGCGCTGGTACGCTATAGTCGTTTGAAGGCGACTTAAGACATGTGTGCACTGAAAATCAAATCAGTTTATAAGCCCAACTAAACTATGGATTAGGAAATGTTTTGTCGCGATGCGACAAAACGCTTTATTTCATTATAAAAGTCAAGAATCAAATTAAGGCTGATGAGAAATCTGGAACACAAAACACGAATATGAATAAAATGAATGGGATATTGTTAAATATGTTATAAAAATATTTGGATATAGAGCCAATATGTAAAACCTGCAGGATCGCGGTTTTCGGATTTCGTTGTTGTACTGCTCAGGCCAGGACACTCTGCTGTAGCGGAGTTACGGAAAAGTAATGGCCTTTCTGCTGGTTTCTCGCCTTTAACTGGAGACTGAGATTCGCTTGTCGTTTGGAAGATAGCAAATCATTCATTAAAAATTAATTGACCCCAACGCCATCAGTTGCCTAAACATCATGTACAGATCAGGACTAAGAGGCCGAGACTAAAGACTAAAGACAACTTAAATTACCAGAAGAAAGTGCTGGCAGCTGTCGATGATAGAGATGCTTATGACTTCTTTTGCAGAAGATCAAAGTTTGTACGGTGCCTGTGACTTAGTTTTTAGAAGTTCAAAAGTTTCAAGAGTTGCTAATGTCTTAAAATAAATGACAAAGTATTGGATCGGGTAGGAAAAGAACTGATATCTTTAATGGATATTAGACCCACATCAGTTGTTCACTCTGGTGTGAAGAATTAGATAATTTGAGCTGTTTAGCCACAGATTTGGTATATGACCCCAGACCAGGAGCACAAACGGGTTTCAATGGTCGTTAATGCTTATTATGAGTTTCTGGCACTGAGCAGCGAAAAGGTTTTCCCACAAAATGTAAATTTTTCATTGTTAATTCATCAACATGGTTGAGTGAAACAAATTTGACAATACGACACTGGTCACACATTTGAAAGGAACAAAAAAAAAGTTTTCATTAGTAGACGATAGATTTGTGAGCTGTAACCTTGCAATATATGAAATATGTACACATGTACAATATATATATAGAAACTTTTTCATCTGATTTGTCTTCCCTTTTCAAAAATTATAATTTCAAATTTTACTACAAAATTTATTTCTTATTACACTGAATTTTCATTAATTTCTATAAACTATTTAACAACATTTAATGGGCTCATTATCTGAAATTTTTATGCATTCAATTTAAAGTTTTAATTTTTCTTTTCACTTCCGTAAAATTAATGACCGTATTTGGGCAAATGTGATTAACGAAAATGCAACAATTACCGAAGGACATTTAAGATAAAATAAATAAATAAATAAATAAATTGCAAAGTATCTGGTTAAAATAATATACAAAGTAATTGTCTATAATAAAAAAAAAAAACGAAAAAAAGGAAAAAATATATTAAATTAAAATGCATGCCACATGCAGTTGCAAACAGCCAAACACATGAGCTGCACTCGAGAATGATTGGAAAACTTTAAATCAATCGTAGTATAATGACACAGATGACAGGCGATAAAGGCAAAAAAGAAAACGAAAAAATAAAATCATAATAAGTATAACTTTTATTGATCATGTGCATGTAAATTAAAGTCACTTCAACAATGGCGCAAGTATGTGGGCTGGAGGACACACGCGTTTGAACAAACGTCAAATATGTTTAAAAACTCTTACACACTATTTTTTATATATATTAACAAATGACGAACAAGGATAATCTTTAATTATGTCGTTTTAACTGTTAAAACCACGAATTGCAAAACTGCAGACATTTTTGTTTGTCTAGAGAAAAAACCCAGAGCCGATAGGAATCGAACCTACAACCTTCAGACTGTTTGCCGAACACTGTGTCAGCCATTTTATTTCATAAATTTGTTCTACTACCTATTTCTGATAAAAATAAAACCAGCAACGATGCATTGCCCAGTTACAGGCTTTAATTTTTGCAAATCTTTACAAACATCTGGCATCTTCAACATAATTTAGATCCTGCCACACCTTGGCTTCGGTGATTCTACGAATCCTACTTACTGTGGTCTAATAAGATGGGTTGTTATTAGCTTTGGGCCATGCCTATTGGAATGCATTTTGTTGACGATAGTCACTGCCAACGTACGCCAATTAACTGCCTTAAAGGGTCTCAAAGTCTCACGGTTTATTTTTTAAAGAAAATATTATCTTTTATGTACTTTTGTAAAGCGACTGTGTATGGAATAATAATAAGTTTTTTATTTAATGTGACATTTTTTTATGTGTCTACATCGGAAAGTTTTGTAACAATTGTACGTACTGGGGAGTTCAGCAATAACGAATTGTCGTGTTGAACAAACAATTTTTGCGCTCCAAATGTGTAGTTTTGTATTGTATTAATATATATTATAGTTGCATATTATGTGGTTGCAAAGATAAAACCAAATGACTGCAACTTTTTAAAACATATAACAAGTAGCTTTCAGTATCCGTTTGCATTTTATACCTTCAAAACCAACTAGTACGTTTATCTGAATATGGGAAAAAGTTGTATTGAAATAAAAGTTACAAATGTTTTTCTTATCTAATAGAAATTTTTATATGTCGCGAGTAGTTTTCCATCCCTGATTTATGTGGCTTGTAATTTCTGGATACTCGCAGCGATTCATATATTAAACTTGTGATCGGTTTCTTCATTGGATATATTAATGCAAAACGGCCATGTTCGCAGCCAACTTCAGTGCTAACCAATGCCGCACAGTTCGTTCTAGCCGATCACTACTGTACAGCTTTACAATAATAATGAGTATAATTTAACTTATTGGATTTTAATGAGATTACATCTGTGTTACAATACATGTCACGCAATTATAATGGTCGCCAGCAACTGTTTCACGTTTAAGTATTCAATGGCATTTTCGATATAAGCAAATTAACGTAACAGAAATATGATTGTTGTCAGAAAGAGACAAAATATTACAGAGAGGTTGGGATAATGCCTTCAGGTTTGGCTTAAATAACTCTATATGTAGGTATAGGAAAGAATTAAAATTTTAGTACCATTAACAGCGATAGAATTTTAAATAATAGATTTGAAAAGTAGAACTTCGAGATTCCATTCCATTGTCACGAAAAACATTCATATTTTCTTAAAACACTTTAACGAACTTAAAGCGCCAGAGAATTTCATATGAAATGCCCCCCTTGCAAAATCCACAATTTTTCTTGATTATTTGATCAATTCTCATCTAGGAAATTGACAAAAATTTTCTATAAAGAAAATAAAAACATTTATTTGAACAAAATGTAATAAAATAGGAAAACCAAACCTTTTTGCTCTTTGCTCCTAATCACGTTTTCAATGTTGTTGCTTACAGTTATTTAGAGAGGCAAAACAAACAACAAAAAATGAATGAAACATAAATAAAGAAAAATATGTCCATTTTTTTCTATTATTTCCTTTCGTCAGTTGGTTTTTTCTTTCGTTCTTGTCCGTCACCAGCTTCAGTATCACGGGCAACAATATGATGAGGAAATTTTAGCAGATGCTTTTCTGCCATCTTGTTTTTTATATAATTTCATTATACTTTTGTACTTTTCAAACGGCAGAACAAAAATTTATATATATTTAATAATATTTTTTATCTTCGAACAGTGCAGTTTAAAAGCCTGTACCCGTTGCCCAACCCGTACGTTTAAAAAGTGGGGAAAAAGCCCTAAACATTTGTGTCACTTATTGTTATTGGTAGAACTTTGTGGGAATGCCAATTTGTTTGATTGATTCCAAAGAAGAATGTTTGATAACACATCAACGAAGGATGATGTTTCCTTAACCGACAACCGGCTGATGTGCTTAACCGCCTCTGATGACCCATTTTAGTGATGCAATTAATCCCCATTGATGAGGAGTTTATCGTTTTTTCAACAGAGGAACGTTTCGTAAAGTTGGAAATTATATTTTAGTGTAAAATGATTAATCAAATTAAAGCCCATTCGTCGATCTGTCAAGCTTCGCAAGTCTCGACTCTAAGGCACATTCCTTGCTCTGGTTTTCGTGTTAAGTAAAAAACTCTTTTTCCGCTGCTTAAATGGCGGAAATGGCGAAATGATCTGAAGCCAATAGTTTTTACATTTAATTTTTGCTTGCCACCCTCCTTCCTTCAATCAAAGCGTTGCCAATGGCTTATTAATTCCCCCAAATTCTTCTCTGCAAATCTAGCATGAAAACCACTTTTGTTACTATATATGTATGTATGTATGTATTTATGTATTTATGTATTTATGTATTTATTGTTTTGCTTGTACCTTTTGGCTAGTTGGTTTCACAAAAGCTTAAATTGTATCCTTTTCTTCTTTTCTTTGCTCCGAGTGCAGTAATTGCATCAATATTTCTTTGCTTACAAAGAGTAACAAGGGGCGAAAGAAAAAACTCGAAAAAAGACAGATGAACTATTTCACTAATTTCTAATTTGATTTACTTTAATTCGTTTAGAAACTCGCAAAAAGTATTTGTTCAAAATGTTTTGTTAACATTTGAAATGCAACTTTATTCGCAAAGTATTCGCAAAATTGAGAAAGAAATATTTTTATTCCAAACAACATGCAGCAACTTTTTTCCGAAACGTCATTATTGTAAACATTCACTAAAAAGCGATATTGCTGTGTAAAGGTTGGCCAGAGGGGGCGAGTCGAGGGAAACGCGCGGACGAAAGAAGCAAATGAAATAAGAAAGCGAAGCTGGAAATGAGGTTGGCGGTGCTGTTGATGAAGCTACCGGATGTATGTACGTGAGCTGTTCCTTTTTGTTAACAATTTTTTGCTCTCTCTCTCTCCTTCTCTGTCTCTTTCTCTGTCTCAGTTGTTGTGGCCGTCACCATGGTTGGTTGTGGTGTCGTCGCATTAAACTAAGCTTCAATTGATGCAATCAGTAGAATGTCATGTCGCAGTTGTTTCTCTTATTTTTAGTATTTTTTTGCTGCTGCTTCTTGTCATTGTATCATTGTTCACACACAGTGAGTTGTAGTGAATTCTACTTGTTGTGTTCCAAGGGTCTCATTTCAATCAGGAAGAAGCTTTTGCAGCACAACAAAAAAAAAAACACCAAAAACAAAACACAAGAAATATAAAAAGTTACATCGATAAAGATACCAATTCCCATTGGTATGATTTACAAACGTATCTGTGTATTTATTGTAATGTTCTACATGCACTTCATTTACGACTGCTACAGAGTTGTAAGGATTTCTGATAGCATTTTCCTTCTTTAGTTTTGTATTATTTTACAATCGTACGTACATACATATGTATGTATGTATGTATGTGTTGTGAGTTGGTGGTCGCCTGTTGTCGTGCAAAAAGGTTAGTTTTGTGAGTTCAAGCTTATTAAGCTTGAAGATTTGCTGAAAAGTAATTGGAAATCAAACTTAACCTTCTATTTTTGCACCTCTGTGTCTTTGAAAGATTTTACGAACATTTTTTTTTTTTATCTTGAAAGTCGGAAAAGAATTCGGTTGTTAGTTTCGGGTCTGATGCTGAACATTGTATCGCTAATAAAATGCCTGGCCGGTATCAGAAAAGGAGTCGAGTTTGCCTAATGGTTGTAATAAGCCAACAATTATTTGGCTTGATCAACTTTGGCAACTGAGTGAAAAGTGTTAAGTGATTTTAAGATAATCACTTTTCATTGCTGTCCTGCTGTTTAATTAAGCTGTTTTTGGCTTTAGTGAAAATTATATTTGTTTTGCTTCTCAAGTGGAAAATAAAATTTGTATAAATTCTTATTGTGCCATTAACTAAATATGTTTAAGTTCTTTAAATAGGTTAAAAAGGTTGTTTTACGTTTAATAAAATTTCACACAATTCTTAAAATTTTACTGCTTTTATCTTAATCAAGAGATTAACATTTTATTAAACCATTCAGTAAAAAATAATTTCATTCTCTTGGTTGGAAAAAATTATACGTTTTCCCCAGCTGGGCATTACAGGGATGTATTTAGCCAAACTTGCTACAAGATTAGGATCAAATTGAACCAACTTAAGCAGAGCTCCAGATACTGCACATCTGCTTACGAAATGGGCCTTGAGGCAGTTGAAAAGTGAGGCTAATTTTCATCGATAATTTTTTTCTTAGCCATGGCATCCGACTTGGGCTGAAAGCTGGAAGTCACCGTCATCGGTCTACATATATTTTTGAGAATCACTTTAAGAACATTGTTTCAACATTGTGTTTTTTTTTTGTAATAAATTAACCGAGATTGGGAGTTAAAACAACGCGCCTGTTTCAGAACTCACGGAAATTTGGCACGAGCAGAGCACGTGGTTGTCTTTGGGTGTGATCTGGATGCCAAAATCATGCCTTTGACCCACTTAAGTTTTTTCTTAAAGTGGTTTCGCATATCAATAATCCAAAATTAATCCAGGCCACTGGTTTTTGTGTCAGAGGCATAAAAACTTAACATTTCGGATGTGCTTCATTCACGGAAGTTGACGAGGCGATGTTTTCCAAGTATCGAGCGTTGACGTCTGCCAAATTTTTTGCAGGCAAAAACTGATTTTCGGGCTAGATATGAACTTGCTTTTGTCAATTTCATCTATTTGTTAATTTGTTTTTACAATAATTAATTGTATGTTATTGAAACGGCCGGCAAACTTTAAAGCCAAATAAAATAATTTCTATGTTTTAAGGGAAAAAAGCAAAAGTTTATTTACAGGAAGTTGTTAAAGTCCAATCAGTTAAATTATCAGCAAGAAAATTGATTGCTCTGGAGGTGATAACGAATTTGAAGTCATCTCTTTTACCACTGGGTACACATATATTACTTTTAAGCCTGACCATACACAATTATTTTGCCATGTTATTATTTACCACATTAAAGGCTAAAATTGTACATTATGCAAATTTAATATAACAGCGTGCTAGTGTGTGTGTGTGTGTGTGTGTGTGTGTGTTGGTGTATGTGTCTGTGTTATTCGAAATGTTATATGTAGATAAATGGTAGTAACGGACAACCAGGGCCACAATTGTATGCGCATACCCTGTTGGAATTTTTTGTTTTAAATCAAATTGAAAAATGGAACATTAAGATATTTATTTAAACTAATTTTGATTAAATTAAATAAATATATCCTTACAGCAGATAAATGTTTTCTTTTTTAATATTTTACTAACAAACTTTGCACTGACGGCCTTCTCGTGAACTTTGAAGCGATACTTATCGTAGACTTTTATTTACCGTAACAAAACTAAAACGTTGCAAACTATATTCCAACGTAAAGCCGTTTCAGTTCTACGAAATAATGCTGCCGCATCTGTTTATCGTCCAGAGCTGGCAACTGCAGCCAGATTCCATCTGGGTGAGTGGGTACATATGTAAGTGCTGGTGAAATTGCATTAAATGTGTATGTACTCGTGTGCATGTGGAAATACGCTCTTACGACCATTAAAAGTCCCTTTACTTCATTATGCGTAAAATGATATTAAATGTTTTTATGTTGCTGCAGCTAAAAGTGTGGACTGGGGTGCGGGAATATTCGTAACAACAATAAAGCAAAAAAATTGTAAACGTTACTGCGTACTGCGATCAGTCGATCAAGTGCCTGAATTCCGAACTGTAAGAATTTGCCTTAAAACACTGAAAACGTCGTCTTTAGCTTAAAATGTGATGATAAAAGCAAAAATCATTTAGTCTTAAATGAAATTAAAACTGGTAATAGAGTTGTGTTAAGGGATCCTTACCAGGATGATTTGAATACAGTCGGCTAAAAGAAGTTGTAACTGTTGATTTGTTTGGCCTCATGCCTGTTTTGCCGCATTAACAAATACACACACTCTCACACGTGTGTTTGTATGTATGTAAATATATTTTGTTATAACTTACAATTTATAGTATTCGCCAACAGAGTAAATTGCAGCCGGAGGGTCATGTCCGCATCCTTATTTTAGTCTGTTGGCATTCGGGCAATAACAACAACATAAATAACAAACCATAAATAAAATGTTTAAAGCGAAATTATTATTATGCTCCATTAATTCAAATAATTATTAACATTAATGTGTTTCGTTAATCATTATTTCGCAGACAGACATTTGCTGCAGTCTTTGTATTACTTGGTTTTTGTACAACTTTAAGTATCTCTGCTTACAATCTTGCATATTGAAAAATTTATAGGACTTAATTCATAATGACTTTTTTATTGCACTCCCAATAGCGTTTTTATGGAAATTACTAAAGGAAGTTATAAAATATTTAATATTATAACAACGTTAACTGTTAACGCCAAAAGGAGTTCAGTTATTTTTGGCTTTTGCTTTTGCAGCAACAAATTGTGAACAGGTAAGTTTTGAAAAGGGCAGGTTACTGAAGTGATTTCAGATCCCAATAAAAATGTTCTAGCCACATACGTTTTTGGGTATGGGTTGGGGGTATGTGAGTTTAAACCGATTCTAAATCGGTATCTAACCTATTTTGGGTTTATTTTGTTGTGAATTCACTGAATTGTTAGATGGGTTTTTTTTTCGTAAAACTAAATTCAAGGACACTTGTTTTTGTGCCAAAATGCCAATAGCTTGTGTCCTTTCCATCTCGTTTTTTTTATTTGTGAAGTGATTCGGTACTTCTAAGAGGCATCCGTTGTAGAGTTATACATTTTTATTGCTTTTGCTACATCTAAAATAATATGCATTTGCATTTAGGTCCTAAAATTAATCTTAATCTTTTTTTACCAAAAAAAAAATTAAGTTGTCTTCAATAACTTGTTTCGTTTATTTAGAACAAAAGGAAACAAAGAATCGTATATGATAAACAGTTTATTTGGTTCAGTAATATTTTTTTTTTTGACATTGAATTGAAGTTGGAGAAAGATATATTTTTTGTTAAGAAAAATTGTTTGTTTTTGCAAAATTTTTATTTGATTCCGAGCTTGCGTTTATCATGTTCGCATTCAAACAATTTATTAACAGATTCAACGAACATTTTCGTTTAGTTTTTTAAATTTACTTCTAACACTCAGGTTTACGTTAAAATATTTACTGGGTATGAAATATGTCATCACCGCAAAAATCAATATAAAAAAAACTTTAAAATGTGATTTGAAATCATGTGATTTTCGTGGCATCTTATTTGAATTCAATACATGCATATAATAATGTAATGGATTCGGTTAATGGTCTACAAAGTATTTAAGACAGCTTTATAAATTATTAATAAGCAATTTTTTAAATAGTTTTAATAGGAAACGGTCTAATTGGCGGGCTATTGCAAGCCAATACCCTTAACGATGACACTTACGCCTTGCCGTGATTCTCTTTAGCGCTTTACCATTCGGCTCTCACTTTTCTATTTGGCAACTTTACTGGCATATTTAGGCTTCGAAAATTTAATAAATAGTTGTTGTAATTTCCCTGCTTCAAAAATGTGCTGTAACTTCTCAGTTTTCGAAACATTTTAAATTCAGCCACCTTTTCTTGTTCTAATTCCTTAAAACTTTAATTAATATTTGGGGGACTGTGAATTTTTGCCACCAATATTTTACAACCAGCCATCATTTATAACTATCGGACGATTAACGCTTGATTGTATAAAGTTTTTTTTCGTAATAGAATTGAAAAGCTAATTTGCATTTTCCTTGTTTCCTTTAGCTACACCCTCAATTTCACATAAACTTATTCTCCAATTCAAATTAAATCATTAGGAAAATTTTTGCATAAAATCTCATTGCACAGAATTAAACATATTTTGTTGTATGTGTGTGTGTGTGTCTGTCGCTATATCCACCAACACTGAAAACCAACCACTCCTGCTCCCGAGCAGCACTGACTGTTAAAATCTCATCAACACTTAAGAGAAAAGTTGCGAAGGGAAATAAACAAAAAAAAAAAAAAAAAGTAAAACAAAAAAAGTGGAAAATGAAAAACAATTCAAACAAGAAAATAACTAAAAAAGGAGGTGTTGAATGGAAATAAAATATATTTACAGCAAATTGTGCTGCCATGGACTAGTGGAGTCAATATATTTTTCCTCCCCCACCTCTCAGCACGAAAGTGATTTCATTTCTGTTCTTCGCACTGTCATTCTGTCGTTCATTCATTCGTACACTTATTGCCATAAAAAGCATCCTATTAAATTCCATTCAGTAAAATATGATGGTGTTGATGAATTTGTGATTTGGCTGAAGTTGCAGCACTGCACAAGTTGAACCCGTGGACAACAATATAAATTATTGTCACTCACACACACTTGTTTCACCACTTTAAAATCAGCAGAAGACAACAAGTAAAACAAAAAGGAAGTCAGCACACACAAAAAAAATTTACATACTCAAAGGGAACTTTTAACACAATCATTATCACCTTTTGTATTATGAGTTCGTTTTTCGTATCCTTCAGCGTGAATGGGTGTCGAACAAATTAAGCGTGACCACTACGAACACATCAAATATTAATAGGCAAGAAAATGCTGAAGAACATTTTAACAATTCATGAGGGATGGATGCTGTTTTTCGAAAAGAATAATTATAATAACTGATGATAAAGATATGGCGTTTGTGCAAATGCCACCTGTTGGTGTTAACAGAATACGAGGTAAGGGGCGCGACTTGTCTCTGCCCCATTTAGCCACTGCGGGCAAAACCAATCACAGAAAGCTGGTTATTCATGGTAGCGACGAAAATTTCACTTTAATTCGTTTCTGCAACATTTCACCGGCTCAATTTGGAAATGCCGCTTCTTGATTTTATTGGAATACAATAAAATCGTTACTCTCGATTTATTGGCACTGACAAGTTAAGGAAAACAACTCGGCCGTATAATCTTTGATTATTGCAAAGTGAAAGTTTTCTCGTTGCGTTGAATGAGAAAAAATTTATGATTTTGACACCGTTTGAAATTCTTGAAGACAAATAAAAAGAAATTCTCTTAAACTAAAATAATTCTGGAAATTATTATAACCAATTTGTTTAATCTTATATAATTTTTGCAATTTGTGCCATTGTTACAGAGCAGATGTATGTGTGGGGGTGGGTATCCATCCATCCAGTGGGTGTGGCTTGTTGTTAATAAACATACATACATACATGTGTACATATGTGTGTATGTATGTATGTACTTGTGTGGTTTCAATGTTTCTCTGCTCTGTCAACCAAACGCTTCGTTAAAGCAATATTTTCTAATATTTGATTACAAAAACCTGCTGCAAAATAATATCACATTTCAAATACGAATTTTAAATTACATGTTTTGCTGCTGCCAGAGCTGTAAAAGAATCACATGTTTAATATAAAAAGTATTTAAACTAGTTTCTGTTTTCTAGATCATGTGAATTAAAATTGTTAAAATTTTAATTATGAAAAACTTAACGAGCGAATTTGATTGAAATGAATAGTTGTTCTAACATCGTTATTCTAAATGTTGTATTGAATTGTTTTTAGTTTTTCAGATCATAATAAATAATTCTGAATTGTGGTCAGTTTGCCAGGCTTTTAATCAATTTCTTGGATAGATACTTTTGACAAATTTCTATTCGAAAATATTTCCTTTACTTACAGCTTTTGCAAACATACGGATTTGTTGTGAGTTTATTAAACACATTTTTAGTTAAATAGTTGTTATTTTCGTTCAAATAATGTCTAAAAATTTATTCAAATTTATTAAATTTAAATCCGGTCATTGTGCTAATATATACCTAAATAATTAATTATGTAATTTTGAACTCTTGCATGTGTCACATCCTGCGAAAAATGAGTGAATTCAAATTTACCCAAATCACAACCGAATTAGAGAATAATAAATGACAAGTCATTTACAGCTCTGGGTGATGTAAATACATAAATACATTCATATAAATACATACATACATTTTGTCATGTTAATATTTGTGTATGCATGTATGTATGTATGTGTGTATGTAAATCAAAGTATCGTACTTGCATAAATAGAAAAATTCTGTAATCAAATAATAACAAAAATCAAATAATGATTTTCATTTGTTTCCTGTCTGTTTTCGTGCCGGATGCTTGAAGCGAAATGAATATTAACCCTTGTTAATTATATGTGACATTTGTATAAACGATACAAGAAAAAAAAAAAACACCCAATAATGAAAAATGTCACTTGTAGTTTTACTCTGTGTATGTGTATGTGTGTATGTATGTATGTGCGCAATGCATGCATATGCATGCATAAAATACATTTTGCTTGTTCAAACATGGCATCAATCAACAGATAGTATTTGTATAAATTAAATTTTAATATTATAATAAGAATATTATTGTTATAGGAAAACTTATGCTTTTGTGTTATATATTTAAAAACAAACACCAAAAATTTATAAATTTATTTGAATAACCAAATTATTTGAAATTTTGTCATGTTGACAATAAATGCAACTAATGCCACCGTGGGCATAATTTCGAAGTTTAATTTATCTATTATATCACGTGAATTAGTCTATTACCAATTCGTTACCAACACAAGAGAAATAGATTTCAGTAGTCCGCTATTACTCGTACTTAATACTCGTTAAGAAACTTTTTCGCTTATCCTGCACGAAACAAAGAATAAGTCTCAATCTTGTCGTAGTTGTAAATGCTTCTGGAGGTGTTATTGTCCTGCAAATCTGCTGCTTTAAATGGGAACTGTCTGGCGAAAAGCAGGAACGAGTTGATTAAGAACAATGTCCTTTAAGGAGTTTAGGTCTCCAAATTGTCTAAGGCCTTACTCTGGTGGTCATCCAGAACCGTCGTGTATTGAAACTTGTAAGAATCTGGCCCAACCACGTGATGCCGATAGTGAGCTGTTGGCCAGTTCACTTGTGGTTTTAGCTATCCTTTTCAAGAATCCTGTTGGGAAAATGCTTGTTGATGACAAAAAATTATATGTGTTTATTTTATTGCATCATCACTTTTAGTTCTAACTTTTCGCCTTCTTAAGCTGGAAGCTTTTGTTTGGATGTTTCAGGCCATCACGAGTGATACAGAAGCCAAACTATGAAGCCAACATTTTTTTTAAAGCGTTTATTGCAAATCTAAATTTTTAATTTGTATAAAACCTTTTTTCTCTTTTGCCATTTTCATAATAACAAAAATACATTAAAAAACTCAAAAATATTTCATGAGGATCCTTTGAAAGTCTTATAACGGCGATGTGAGTCCAAAGCAAAAAGTTTATACTGAGATAAATAATGACAATTTATTTCATATCTTTTTTCTCATTTTTTCATTTATGTGTCGTTGGTGCGCGCGTGTGTGTGTGTGTGTGTGTGTGTGTGTGAGTGTGTGTCATATAAAAATGTAAATCGTTTAAAGCGAATTGAATTACTGCAGTCAACTTATACAAAAATCTATTATTATGGTACACGGCATTCATACACACAGAACAAGGTAAGGTCCCTTTTTTATTTTCGGTTGGTTTTTCATTCGTTTCTCTTCCTCTTTGAAGGCTCACAGCAATATATTTCAAGATTTAAAACTCATACACGTGAGAGTTAGAGCAGGAAAGGAGGAAAAAAAAGCTGTTAAAAAATTGTATAATTTTGCAATGTTTTTAGGTCTTTACTTTTTTGGAGTTTTTTGTTTCGAATGATATTGTTACAAAGTACCATAATTATTTCATGTGTATATTTTACTGGTGGAGGTAAGAAAAAAAAAATGGTTTATGGCAACCATTAAAGCGCATTCCTGTCCAAGTTATTTTCATTTAATATATTTTTATCAACATGGCAACATTCATTTAGCACACGAGAAAGAGCAAAAAAGGAGTTTTGCTGACATTAATGGAGACATATTAAAGGCATAAAAAACTACTATACTTCAAATCGATTATGTTTTCCTATACGTGTTGCTACTGCAATCACAGTTTTATTACCAAAAAAAGCAACTGTTTACTGTCTTTTAATTCTATCGGCAACGCCTACGAGAGTTAAGATATGCCTGAATGGAATAACGATATTGATGACCGATCTATGGCTCTGGCAATAGTCTCTGAAATGCACAATCATTTAATATTTTCCGGATAATTTTTCTATTCTTGTTGTGAGCAATGACTGTCTGCGCAGAGCCAGACTTGCCTATGTCGTACATTATATGTAACCGTGTGACCATCTTATATATCTCCTGTAGTGTATCAGACTGTCGGTGCTCCACATACATACATTTAATGATTTTCGTATGACACCAGCAGAGATTTGCACATAAAAAATGTATGGCGTAGATATTCTACTTCCTTGGAATTCCTCTTTCTTTCTTTTTTAATTTGAAATTTATTCATGAGCTAAAGGACCAAATTAAATTCAGGTTCGATGATTTATTTGCCAAAAAAGAAGCAAAACAACAAGTTTTAAGAAATTTACACAAGAAAAACCAACGAGAAAATAAAAAATTGATTTAGTTTTACTATACCGAAGTTCTTGTGCAATTTTCAAGGCAAAAACTAATCACTGCATAGACTCGAAGAATATTGCAAAACAAAACAAAGAAAAAAGGAAGGAAAAAGGAAGTAAAAAAAAAAAGAAACAACCTCGCCAGAGGCTCTCGTCTGCTTGGATTTCTTTGGCATTTCCGTAGCATGTAATACGAAGCCAGAAAAGAGACCATATTTTATATTCCTTCTTTTACATTGTGGTTTAAAATTTAAATGGAATTTTCCCATTATAAATTTGGGTCAACAATGAACAAAAATAAACTCAAATCGAAAATAAAATGAAATTAAAAGAAAATACATTTATTTTCACTTCCTTCTTTTCTTTGCAAATGGAAAAGCAAAAACACAAATAAAAGGTTTTTAAGCCCAAGACAGAAAAAATGTTAAAATGTCAAATTTTACAATGTCATTAAAGAATGGATGCCGATAAGAACGGCCTTTTAAATGGTCAAAGGTAAGAAAAGAGAAAAAATTAAATACGTACTCCATAAACAAGTTAAATAAAATTAACATTAAACGTGCAGGGGACAAGCGCCCAAAACGCAAAAACTAAGCACTGGGCCAAAGGAAAATTTGTGGAATTGCTGATATTAAGCAATTTGGAGCGGCTGGAATTTTTATTGCCACTTATGCCATTGATGGAGATAAATCAATCGAAAAATGGTTGAAAAGAATCACGTGAGAGAATTTGTGTAATTATTAGTTTCCATTTCATACAATTGATGGGAGCGCAACGTGTACAGGACTTTGTGTATGGCGACCGTAATAGGAAATCGTGCCAATAATTCGTTTAGTTTTGTTTTTGTTGAAAATTCATTTTCCAGCGAAAAATTACGAACATTTAACAGAACAACCTGTTTAGCCGATTATAGTCTATAATCATTGCAATTATTTCTAGAAAACTGAGCATTTGAATGTCCAAGTACTAGAAAACTGTTTGAAACTCAGTTAACCAGTTTAAAACCATGTGATTTCAATAAATATATTTTTTAATTTAATGTGATAATCTAAACACATTTCATGTATTAAAAAATAGTCGAAATGCGTGTTCGTGTTAATAAGTTAAAGACTTAAAGTAAATTATATGTGATTTAAAAGCACTTTGATAAAACGCGATAATAAAAACGTTTCCGCTTTACTTAACGCAGAAATCAAACGATTGTAAAAAAGTCATGCTATATTTAATTTTTTGTTTAAATATCTTGTTTCGTTATGTAAAACCGGTTTGTCGTTATAAAACAGTTGCACTTTTAATTCACATGTCTTACAGCTAAATGAAGTCAAAGAATATTTAGTGCGGCTTTACAAAATTTTTACAAATTAATTTAAATGAACTTCAACTTGAGTTCGTGTTAAATTAATATGTATTTTATTTACATGTTTTGATAATTTAAAACCAGTTTGTTCAAAAAGCCTATAGATGCATATTTTTAAATTTTTGTTATTAATTAATATAAAATGTAAAATCAACTATATTTAATGTTGAACACCATCATGTTTAATGCTTCTGCAGCCGTAGCAAACGCTTTTTGCCCTATGCCCAGCAAATTGTATTAGTTAAACTTTAATTTTCCTCCATTAGTAACTGTTCCTAATGCAGTTATTTGCATTCATTAATACTATTGCCAGAACTTAATAAAACAGGGAACACACAAATAGACCATAAACGTACATACGTACATTTAAAACATATGTACATATTTCAACCTAAAAAAATACATTGTCGGGCGCTATAAGCTTCCCAGGCGAGTTTTTCTTTTGCCTAAACGCACACACACGCACACACACGCACACACACATTTACATATATAGTACGTGCATAAATGCTCGTATAAGAAGTTACAACACTTGAATTCACACATTAAATAACACATTCACTTTTCCGTACGTGATGGTCAAAGTACTTTTACACACACACACACACACACACACACACACACACACACACACACATGTGTACATGAGCTCTCATATAGTACATTAAAGTAAAGAGAAGCATTAATATGGTTTATAGTTGTATTGAAGGGAGCGGCTAAGGGAGCCAAATGGCTTCTTGTCGGGTTTTGGTGTTCTCCAGTTAAATGTAATAAATGCCAATGAAAGTAATTAGCTTCAGTTTCAGTTCAATGTCGTTTCGATGCCATAATTAATGACGGTAGCGGTCGTAATGAAATGTTGCTTTGGTTTGATTTCTGCGGTCCAGCCAACACACACATGCACACACCCGCACGCCCACCTACACCAACTGAAAACGAAGGAAAGCTGCTATACGCAGAGTATAAATGAGGAATAAAACTTTATATGAAAACATAAAAAAAAACCGTGAATAATCGCGGGAAAGCAGTGCGTAATGCTAAGCTTTTAATTAAGCAAACAACTAAAGGAAAGTTTTATAATATGTAGTGACTATGAAGAGCACTAAATGGTTTGAAAAAATCTCGCCTTCATTTAAATTAAATTGAAGGGACAGAAATATTGGTTTTGAAAATACACAAACAAAAATATTGTTTTAGCAACTAGATAAAAAGACTATTGTGGAAACAAGTTTTATTTAAAAGATATAGCATGAAACTCTGTACTACGATGTTAGTTCAAAATCTGTTATTACATAATATTAATGCGCTCATGTTGGAGGAGAGTAGAGTCATGTGATCATGATGGAGGCACTTCATGACAGCGCCATTATTTTTCATTTATATTAAATATATAATGGTTAAATTTAAACTTAATTAATCTACTATATATATCTTCTTCTTCTTCCTTTGACGCAACATTCCGAGGTGTACCTGGGCCTCAACCAACAAGCTTTTCCAGCTGCCAGCATCTTTAGCCAGCAGCACACCAAGTTAGTTGAGGTCCTTCTCCACTTGCGTGCGCCATCAGAGTCGAAGACTCTACGGGTTTGAGCAGTATTTTCTTTATGATTACAGAACTTTAATAAGCTTTGAAATCAACATGATTCCATGTTAGTTTTACATGAGACGGGTTTCTCTCCCTCTCTCTCTCTCTCTCTTTCTCTACAATCTATTTAATTTAATAGGGAAAATGATTCATTAATATTACGCAACGCTTGTTTCTCGCTAAATATGTTGCGTTACGCTGCTCCGAGTCATAATTATTTATTGGAATTTTTATCAATGACCTGCCTAACCAACGATTTATTTCAATTGAATAAATTGCTGCAGCCATCAGGGGAAAACTAAAAAAAACAAATATTGATAAATGACCGTATTTTTTTATGGTTGTGTTAAAAATTTGTGGAATTAATGTTCATGTAAATGTAGTAGGGCGCGAACACACAACAAATATTTGTACGTTTGTTGAAAGGGGGGACTAGAGCGCAAATATTAATGAAAATAATGAAAAGTTTTTTTGCAAAATGAAAAGCAAAAACAAAACAGAAAGTTAAATGATAAATAACAATAACAAAAACTAACGAATCAATGAATAAATGTTTTTCAATTTGCTTGCAAATTACTTTTTTTTTATTTTTGCTTTTTTTGTATCCTTTTTTTTTTTTTTTTTGGTAATGCTCCAAAGTCATTATTTAAAGTCCGCCAATTTATTTTGCAATCACTCTCTGAGAGGGAGCATGTGCTTGCGTGAGATTGCAAATGTTTCGGTGGCATGTATGTATGTATGTATTTGTGCGGAGATAAAAATAATATATATTGTTCTGATTTGATGGAAATTATATATTCAATTGAATTGTTGGTTAAGTTTTTTGTGTTGCGAAAACCATTTGCGTTGTGTTTATTGTTGTTGCTGTCTTAGCTCTTGATTTATTGTCCAATTCCCTTTTTCCCTCTTAATGCATTCATTAAGCAAATACTAATTATTCGTACGCCACACGATATACATATGTACATAAATTGATTTTTAATATCTTTATTTCAATCAATGTGAGAACATTTTTTAAAAATTTAATTATTCGATATTTTTTGATATTAACTGGCATATCAAAAAATATATTTATATCAAAAATAGATATAGATCGCTGTTGTAAGAAAAAACCAATTAAGAAGATAAAAAATACCTTAAAAATGTATAAGTATAAGAGCGTTTTAAAAAGTTGCTGCGAAAAACCTACCCTTCGAAAGGTACCTGGTTTATAATACATTTTTAAAGTGATTGCCTTTTAAAAAACTTCCTCTAAGAAAATACTTTTGATAATAAGTGTCATTTAAAAATGTGCTTCTAAAAGAACTTGTACATATTGGGAAAAGGACCTGTAATAAATAAAGCACTCCTTAAAAAATTTAGCTTCTAAAAAATGTGTTTTGATAGAGAACTTTTGAAAAATACTCTGTTTCAAAGGAAATAAGTTTAACGAGGGGGGAATGGGCCAGTGCACTCAGGGCAAAGTTGTTGATTGCTCTCAACCTGGCGAGAAGCCAGCAGCGATCCCTGAAAATGGACTGGTCAAGCTGACATACTGCCTCCTCGTGGCGCCCCTGGATAGCCCCTACAGCACCCGCTTAGAGGGGAACCAAAGTGTGCAGCGAATCCCCTCTGTCCAGGGGTCTAAACCAGGACCCGGTCCTCCAGGTTTCGGGGGTTGTGCGTGGGGGTAACTTCCCTACCGTGTAAAAACACACTAGTTTCGACACAACAACAAAGAATCAAAACTTTGTTGGTTGAGGCCCAGGTTCACCACGGACTGTAGCGCCAAAAGAAGAAGAAGAAGAAGAAGAAGTTTAACGAGAGTATCTTTTAAAAAAAGGAAAATAGTTTTTAAAAAAAAAATAGAATATCTTTTCAGAAAGTATATTTTACAAAACTGTCTTGTACCTTTTACAAAAGTACGTTTTACAAAAGTACATTTTATAAAAGTACCTTCTACAAAACTAACTTTTACTAAATCATATTTTACAAAAGTCTCTTTTACAAAAGTATTTTCTACAAAAGCACCTTTTGCAAAAGCACCTTTTACAAAAGTACGTTTTACAAAAGCACCTTTTACAAATGCACCTTTTACTAAAGAACCTTTTACAAAAGTACATTTTACAAAAGTACGTTTTACAAAAATACCTTTTAAAAAAATACTTTTTCCAAAAAAACCTTTTACAAAAATACCTTTTACAAAAGTACATTTTATAAAAGTACCTTCTACAAAACTAACTTTTACCAAATCATATTTTACAAAAGTCTCTTTTACAAAAGTACTTTCAACAAAAGTACCTTTTACTAAAGGATCTTTTACAAAACTTAAAAAGGTATAGTTCTAAAAAGTACCTACTAACTAAGTACCGCTCGAAAAAGTACTAAATCAAAAAAATAAATCATATGTTGTTGAAAAAATTACATCTTAGAAAATGACCGTTTTTAAAAAATTATTTTTTAAAAAAGTATTCAATAATAGCAACCATCAAAAAGCTGCTATTAGAAAAGCCAGAAATAACTTTTTTTTATTATATTTTAATTTATTAAAAGACTTTTTTAAGAATCTCCTTAAAAACAAATTCCATTTATTAAACGACAACAAATATCTATATCTCTAACAAGTTTTATGGCGAAAATTTCCATATAAAATATGTTTTGGCCAAATCCTTTAGTTCTTAAAACTTAAATAATTGCACATTGCACTTTGCGTTTAATGACAATTTAAATCTCTTCATTAACTCCACAAAATAAAAACCCGTTCGCTCGTCAAACAAATTTTATTCAAACAAGTGAAAAACTAGGAACTTTATTTGCTACAAACATTAATTTAATAGTCGAATTGTCAACACATCGTTTAATGAATTTTCTCAATGAAATATTTAATTTTCTACCATTTCGTAATTAATGACTATTTCTGTGACAGCGTTTGTTCAAAATTAATGACAACTAGCAGAGCGGTGGGTTATTAGCGGCGGCAGGGGCGAAGGGGTCGCCGTGCGTTTTTTTTTGTTTTAATGTACTAGTACTTCGTTTTGCATGCCATTTCCATTCCTGCCCACCGGAGCGGGAGAGCGAGAGCAAGAGAGGCAGGTTCGGTCGAACAGACACATGTCTAACTCTTTGCACTATAACGAAAAGAAAATTTTCATTTTATGATGATAAAGTGTTGATGGCATATTAAATATAAAATAAATTTTAGTTTTTCGTGGCTGGACAACCAGCAGCACAGACCGACCAGAAACCGCACTAATTCGTGCACAAACAAAAGCGAAGTGATAAATGCTTTTACAAAATGTTTGTGATGGCAACAAAACTTTTTTAACTTTTTCAACTGTTTTACGATTACTTTTCATTTTAATTAAAATGCTGGGCGGATAGTGCGTGCATGTGTGCGGACACAGTTTGCCTTTGATGTGCGATTGTGAGGATGGCAACTTGAAGAAGTTTTTTCATTTGCTATTATGGGCATTTAGTTTTTAGTTTTTGATTTATAATTTTTTCCAATGAAGTGGCGTTTAACGGAAAGCCTAAAAAGCTCTTGTAAGCAGTTATCGTCCTTCAAATTCAAATGCTTTTTGTATTTCTTTCCGGCACTCAGAGTAATTTCAACTCTACTATAGATACGATTATGAGATTAAAGGCATCGTAAACAGCTGTTTGAGCTCATGGCACTTTTCATTTGAAAAGAAATCAAAAAATGTGTCTTGTGGGCTTTTTGCTAGACAATTTAATATTCATTGCGTTCAATTACCAACGACTGATCAGTTCGTTCCAATCATTCAATCGAACTGTATGACACTGATCTTTTTTATTATTTATGACTCCTCTTGCCTTTTGTAAAAACTGCTGTTTAAAGGAAATAGAAACAAAATTATTATCAAGAAGGAGGGCCAAACTTATGCGAAAATTAATGGACAAATGTTATTATACAAAAACTCAACTGAAACAAATGAACATGACATAAAAGCAGCGACTGCAAATTTGATTTGAAGCATCTGAACGAAAGCGATCGAGTACTTTTTACCTTTTTAAACAAAAACAAAATGCTACGCCAGGCCTTTCCAAGGACCTCAAAATTTTCATGCATTTTCAGTTCGTAAATGTGTGCCCCATATTTAGAAAAAACTCTTTGGGCCAGCCTCTCTACATACACATGTACTCGTATTCGTGTATTTCTCTATTTTTTTTATGAAAAGAACTCAGAATTCTTTAACGGCTGCCTAGAAAGGAAATAAATGTTCGACAAAGCAAAACTTTTCGAAGCCTTCAGGACTCTAAAATCAAAATGCTTGTGTCAAGTGATATTGTATAACAGATTTATTCCGTTTCGTTTTCTTCTTTCATTAGCACTGACAAACTATTGTTGTTTTCTAACTAATAAATAAACCATGCAGCTGCATGTTTTACGGCTGTCAAAGCAATTGTGAATTTGCCAGTGGAAAGCGAAATCGATTTAAAACCTTAAGCTGCCATATTTTATGCTAAACTGAAAACAGCATTTAACAACATTTGTACATACATAGAAATCGGTGTGTGTCTGAACAGAGTTGCATTTCATTGTAATTAAGTTTGGCAAATAATTACTTCTGTATGTCTGTACATCACATGTGGATGTATGTTTGTATGTATGTGTGCATTAGATTGTTACTAACCGTTTAGTTTTAGTGGCAGATAAATTAATTACTATTTTTCAATTTGTTTTATACATATGACTTATTTCACTTGCGCACACATGTCGACAATTGAATCAGTAAAGACGGTGAATGCAACCTTTGCTTTTCACAGAAGCAGTTAAGACTGAAAAGCAGTAGAAACTCGAAAAAGTTAATTTGGCTAAACTTTAATCGACGGCTTAAGTCAATCGCATTTCCGTGTTCACACTTAGCTTAAAAGTTAACTAACTAATAGTATTCTCTCTTTGCTAATAAAAAAAAAGAGTCAGCGATAGATGGGGCCATATTTTTAGGTACTTGGTTTCTATAATTTTTGTAAGAAGTTTTCACATCGAAAGCCGTCTGTATTTCCAAGTGAAAACAGGCAACACTGGTCACGAGTTTTTCTTCTTTTAAATATCACAAACAAATAGATATCAGAAATAAATTAAATGCAGAGAAATATAAAAAAAATAAACTGACAGGTGTTCACAAATAGGAATCACATCAACTCTGGTATAAGAGAGGCGAATTTTTGTTTGAGGCTCTAATTGGGATTCCTTCAGTTTCCCTGTGGCATGTGGTACTGAATTTTCAGAAGTTTTGTATATTTTACGTTTAAAAAGGGACCTAAATTTGACGTGAAACAATAAGTAATAGCAACAAGACTGTCTAATTCTTTTCATACGATTGTTTAAATTACGCACTTAATATATAGAGGGGCAATATCTCGCCTTGAGCATGAAGTTGAGTTTAAAATATGCTACAAATTTCGAATTATTTCCTGCTGCCGATTTAGCAGAGAACGCATTTTTTTATTTACGGGCAAATTGCAGTTAAATGTTACATTTCTGAGTTATTCCTTTTATTGCTCAGATATTGCTTTTATTTCTTAGTTATTCATTTTACTTCCGCCTTAATTTTTTTTATACGTCCCTCAAATCAATATATTGCAAATTCGATCTTTATTTATAGTACTCGCATTTAAGGTTTTTAATTTAATATGTCTCTTCCTGTGAGAGAACGAGAGAGAGGGAAATGAAGAGAAAGAATTTGATTCGGAACATTTTCAACTGGAATTTGATTTTGTTCAGGCAAAACTAAACTGCGCTGCCAATTATTTTAAATCTTCTGGCCACGTTAAACTTATGTATAATAAAAGCACAAGGCGTTCCTGTATTTGGCCGCAATTTTCACTAAAATAGAAACAGTTCCAAGTTGAAATCATTTATCCAAAATATACAATAAATCGAATTTTGCCTTTTTAATTTAAGCTTAAGGACTTAATATTTGCAGAGAAATATCCAGTTCTTTGTATTAATTGCAGCGACATGAACCCAAAAGGGCATAAGTCAATTTAAAAACTGGATTTGCTAATAGAATGATTGATTAATAACAACATTATTTTCAATAGTAGGAGTGGAAAATTGTCGCAGAACAAACAAAACAACTGATTATGATACTTACGGCATTTTTAAAATCATACGACGATATCTATTTGCCGGTAAAAGTTCGTGAGCTATTGAAAGCAGAGCTTGACTTGGTCTGATTTTATGTTATTTTTAACTTGTCTTCTATGTGTGACAGTATGAGTTCAGTAGAGTGCAATCAACTGGCATCCTTCAAATGGTAACATTAATTTGCCAGACAAATTGTTCGAAATGAGTGAACAATTTGTCTGGATGAACAGTTTTACTGAAAATTGTCGGTGTGCAGAAAACTCTCAGTAAAAAAATCTTATCCTTGAGTAGCAACGCTGAAGTTCCTTTTTTGAACTGCAAAATTCATGTTAAAGTTCTTTAAACCGTTGGCTTGTGAATTAAGTAAATAGTTTAATAGCAACGGAGAATTTAAACAGGTTTAAGGTGGAAAACGTAAGACCCAACAATCATGTCTTTAAACTCCGTTTATAGTTTGAAAAAACGTCCACCATTTTTTTTTTTGGCGTTTTGAAACTTGGTCATGCATAAAAACGTTATCACTTTTAAACATTTACAAGGTTGATGCCAACCACTGCTACAGCTGGTTGAAGGGGACCAAATGCAAGCAATTAAACAGATCTGACCCGATGTCAACCAGCTACACACAGCGTTGTTTGCTTGTTTGCCATAGAAGTTTTCATTAATTTCACTTTTTATTTAGCAACTCTGTTATTGTCGCACCACTCGCACTCAAATTTGAAGTCTTTTAAATAAATTTAAATCTTTTTCACTCTTGTAGTCACTGTTCAAAAACTCATTGAAACTAAGACTTTTTTTATTTTTATTATTATCTGCACTTGTTACATTTTTATTGTCAGTTTTTCAATATGCAGGCACTCGTTCCGGCGTTCGTGTAATCCCACACACTTATTCACTAATTGGTTGCATGTAAATTGCTTTTTGCCGCACAATTTTTTTCCTGCTTTACATCCATCAGCGAAAAAAAATTACATTTGCACTTTTTTTATATGTAATATTTTTATTAACGTTTTATAAACAACCCCGAATTTCCGCTAACAGTTGACAGCTATTTTTTCCGCCGCTAAAACTCTTGAGGCTAAAACTTAATTTTGTGGTTTTGTATATAATATTCCTTTATTATTATTATTATTATTATTTGAATTTAGTTTATTTATAATTTATTTACTATTGTTTAAGATGAAATTATTTTACAGTATTTTTATTGTCCTTACAAAAAAAATTGCAATTATATAAAAAGATAATAAAAGACTTTATTATTATAATTAGAAAAAATAAATTTAAAAAAAGTTAAAAGTTTATACAAACTATATACAAGACATAAATATATATTTGTTATAACACTGTGAACTTGAATCTATGGCAGGAGAGTAGTTCGAGAAATGAACTCAATATAACCTCACTTTTAATATCCATATCCAGTTACTGTCATGTTGTTCTTTGAGGAACAATGAAAACAACAACGAAATTGAAACTGTGTAAAAGATTTAAAATAGTTGACGAGATTCAAAGAACACTATATTTTTTTTTTAAATATGTTTGTGATCAACCATATAACATGGTTGTGGTCGATCCAGTTTCGTTTGTGAAAAGCAAGTTATTAATAAAGTTTAATAAAAAGTTGCTGTTTAAAAATGGTGCAAAAATAGAGTAAAGCTATAATTGTGAGGTGTCACCATACAAGAGAGAAATACATGTTAGAGACCAAACGGTTCTATAATTTTCAAGTTCTATCTGAGGGACTATTTATGTTCATTAACATTTTCCTTTAATATTTTTAAAGCTTTTCCCCATTTCAAAAGTTTGCGGTGACTTTTAATTTATTTAAAAAAAAATCCAAAATGAAGAAAGAAGAGCCCCAAAAGTTCGTATCATCATTTCTCTTACGGGTATAAAGTTTTAGCGAAAGTGTTGATTTTCTGATATACGGAAAGTGGCTCTAAAATTAGAAAAAATGTAAGTAAATGAGACTATATAAAATGTTATCGTATTTAATACATAAATAAAATTTTGCACATAATTTGTGCTGTTATATTCAATATCAATTTAAAATTTCTATATGTAATTTTTAATCATGTCCTAAGTTTTCATTAATAGTTTGTAATTTTGCTCTACAAGATGGAATTTTGCAGCTTAATTTTGATATTAATACGAATTCCTCAGTTTCAGGTCAACTTTAACTTAATATGAGTTGTCATCACACAAGGACACTACAATATATTTCATGATTTTAATTTTTTAAGCTCATCATCATTGGAATGCTTTTAAATATTAAAAAACCAACTTATTCTCATCATTAAATATTAATTCACATATTAAGTAGCAGCAACATTTTAAACGTTTGCTTGACTCTTAAATTAATTATGCTACAAATGGTAAATTCCACAATCATCGTTATCAGTATAATCGTGGAGGAAAAAGCCCCAGAAAATAATATTGTAAAAATTAAAAATGCCACACAAATGAGTTGCAACAGAAAAATAAAGCTAAACAAAAGCAAAAACCGGGCGAAACTAAATCCTCGCAGCAGCTTCCCTACTTCTTCTTCGCTCCCCGTTTCGCTCTAATCAGCTTAACATCTTTACGCTACAACTCACTGGCAACTAGCAGGGACGCCAATATCCTATAGAATGAGACGAAGAGGACTATCTGTAGCAGCTGACTGACTAACTGGTGGACTCAAGTGGCCATCACATTGTTGCTTTTATGATTGTTGGCTCTGCGTATTGTGGCTGCGTTGAAAGGAATGTCTAATGTACTGGCGGGTGGCTCGTCTTCATATCTCTAATTTTGTTCTTGTTGTTTTCTTTTCTTAGCAATTTGTTATTGCAATTGGTAATAATTAAATTTTCGACATGACTTAAATATGAAATTAAAAATCTAAAAAATAAAATAAAACAAAATGAAGATGAGCAAAAATAAAAGAAAAATGAACAGAAAAAAGCAATCATCAGAAATTTGAGTCAGTTTTCTTCTACAGCAACATCCTTGTTGACTAGAAATAGAAAAAGGGATTATCTTGTGGCCAATAAATGAGTATTTTCTGTGTAGTTTTTGTTTCTTTTTGTTCGTTATTTATCTCGTTAGAAACTTTCTCATTAATTATTAAGGCAAAAACAGAAAAAAGATGTTAGAAAAGCGCTCAAAGCGGATTACGTGATGGACCTGGAGCAACCGTTTGTTGTGTTAAATAAAACATATTTTTGTTTTAAGACTTATAGGACTTTTAATTACAAAAAAGAAAAAAAAAACAAATGCAAATAATTTCAATAAAAGACCTGAAAGTCTGGTCTGGGCGCCGTCCTGTAATTGAAAATAGTGATGAGAAACACAAATTTACTAATTTCTGAAAAGATCTATATAATGAGAGTTTCATAGTTTTCAGCTAATTTTAAATATGGCCTTACACTGATAATATGGCTTAAATGAAGAGCTGCGTACTGTTTGCCTTGTTCTTTCAGGAAGCTTTTGCGCTCATCACCTGCTTTATATGAAATTATTATCGAGCGAAAACACATCGATTTTCGATTTCCATTTCCACCAAAAATAAATGGTAAATTTTATACACAAATGATCGAACAGAATAAGACTGCAACTTCCACAAAAAATAACATCGTTATCAAATACTATTTTATTTTATTGTTTTCTTATCGAATTTTGTGAAAGTATGGCAGCATTGTTTTATGTGAGAGCGACAGTGTGTGTATTGCAGGATCAGTTTCTATGGCCAAATTTCTATGGCTAATGTAGTCGTAACGTAATTCTGTTTTTCTAGAGGTGGGTGTTTGTGTACCAGCAAAATACTTGATGGCAAATCGTATCCGTCTGCTTGTCGTTTTGAAACTTTCAGTTTTAACCCAGACCGAGCAATTTTCATGTTAATTTTGTCTATTTGATTTGGTGCCGTTCGTTCGATAGACGACAAAACATCTCGATTTTCTTCTTCAACAATTGTCCTTTTAGCAATATATTTAACAACAACAACAAAATATATAAGGGGGGAAATTGCAAAGAATTTTCTTGTTCTATTGCCTTATTATTTTGATCCTTTCAAAAGTAATTCATGTGTTGAGCTTTTCCCTTCTAAATAACAACAGAAAACTGGGCAGAATATAGCAAAATAACTGGCCTAATCGTGACATGATGAAAATCATTCAGAGAATTTGGTTAAATACTGGCTGACTTTAACGTTCGATATCATCGGGCGCCGATATATACATATTACTACAACTTTTTATTATTTCAAATTCTTCTCATAACACGAGCATTTTGACACTTTCGTTTTCTTCAATTTTCAAATGATTCCTTTTAACAGAAATTTTGCTTGAACATGACGACAAGATAAAAGAAACTTTACATACATACAGACATACATACATTCATATATGTATGTATATGTATGTGTACAGTATTAAGTTTCTGTTGGCTTCTTAATAACGGGTTAATTTTGTACTTAACGATTCCGCTTCTGCCTTCTGCCGGTTCATAAGCAAATAAATACGTATTCGCTGAAAAGTTAATAAGAAAACCTATTTTTTTTCTTATATTTCTCTTATATTTGTGTTCGCTTTCAGACTGGCTCTTTTTCATATCTCTTTATCAAATCAAATTCTTTGCAATTTCCTTTTTTTTCTACTCGTAATTAAGTACTGGCCATATATCTCAGCCTCAATCTCGTCCTTAATGGCAGAAACAAAAGTTTCCGTACCATCCTTGTCTTTAGCTGCATTTTATCTCTTACAAAGTCTAAGTCGTCTTAATTAGATTTTTTAAGTCTTTGAAGAAGAACAGAAAATCATTAGCAAACTTGAATAGAAAGTATTCCTTTCCACACAGAACTATTTAGAAGAGAAAATACACACACACACACACTCTCTTATATACATTTGAAGTTGGTTCAAAACATAAGAGAGAAAACAACAAATTGAGGCAAAAAAAAAGAAGAAGAATTAAAATGGTACGAGTACGTATGGATGTGTGTGTCTATTTATAAACATTTGTTTTAAGGACATAAATATTTGTGAATGCTTTTAAACAAAAATGTCAAGTTTATTTTTCTTGATGTGTTCCGCAAGCTCAAGGATTAAAGTTGGAAGAAAAAGGAAAAAACTAATATGATAAGACGTTGTACTTGACAGTTTTATGTAGTAGAAAAAGTGATTAACGTTTTTCTTCTTCTGAGCCTTCGCATCATTCGCATCCTTCGCCAGCCTTCGCCAGCCTTCGCCAGCCTTCGCCAGCCTTCTTTATTGTTTTTGTTTTTGCTTAAGCAGCTTAATTAAATTATCTCTTTAAACTTGTGTACATAAATATGCATTCAAATTAACTCATTTCCCCGCTTAATATGTTGATGGAAATTAAATTATTGTTGGCTTTTATTTTTAATTTCTAGCCATTTCATCGTTGAAATAAAGTTTGGGAGGATGAAGAAGGAGTAGTAGGAAATGCTTGATTATTGTGTATAAATAAGCAAAGTTGTACAGGGTCTGTAAATAAGAAGTTAAGTTTTGAATTTTAAAATAGACAAGAAATCATGGCACGATTTGTAGGTCCGTAAAAGTGGAAAAATGACCGCCACGGCTTGCAGAACCCTATTATTATCATGGAGTTTTTTTTCCCATCAATTGGCATGTTTGTGGCTCATGTGTTACACTATTTCTATTTTAGTAGTCTGCAATCGATTTTGTAGCATTTGACACAGATATTGTTCTGTATGTAATAATTTGTAGTGGCGGAAAATATGGCCCGACGGCTCGCAGGACCATATTATTTTCTTGAAGTTTGTTGTCATCAACTCGCATATTTGCGGCTTTAAGACTGTGAAAGGCCAGTAAGTCTATAATAGACTTCTTATCTTCAATGTAGCCAAAGGAACAAAATTAATTAATTAATAATTTTGTTGCATCAGAATACTCTTGATCGCGTCTTGATTTACATCTATATCTCGTAATTAAGTTAAAAATAATCGTTAACTATCGTTCAATCGCGCAATTCATTCACCACCACAACGGTTCAAATTCATTTCCGAACTGAAAAGGCCGAATGAACCCGACAGATCGAACTCCGCAACACACAGCCACACATGCAGGATAGAACGGGTTTCGAACAAGGGGCTTCTGAGCTGTAAATCCAACTATTCTTCGATGAAATCCCTGATCGTCTGAAAGATCTGATTCAAAAATTTTAATTTGTATAGAGTCAAGGATTATCCTCGATTTTTCCGCAATACTACGAGGTACGGCAGAAAAATTCTCATTTGTTATAGAGCGACGGGCATGAATTCGTTTTCTTGCATCCTTAACTGGACACAACAGCTCCAAGTTTTTTTTTTATAAGTTTCATAAAAAACAATCAAATCACACTTCTTATTGAAACACTCTGTATAAGAACAAACACATTTAGCCCACATACATACATACATAAGTAAGTATTTAAAATTAAGCCCCCGGAGAAAATTATTTATTATATTATTTTTCTCTTCATGAAATAAATCAAAATAAAGTTGATTAGTTCATAATTAGGAAAAAAAAATCAGTTGTGTGAAAGAAATTAACTGGGAAAACGATTTCGTTTTAAGAAGAGAAAAAAAAATGCGAGAAGAAATTAGATTAGTTTTGATAATATTTGATATATCTTCGGAGTTGTTTGACGGCAAATTTAATTTTGTATGTATGATATATGTGGGTACACCAAAATATTGGCCATTACAATATTTTAAAAATGCTCAATTTTCCGTTACACGTTCTAAAAACGATGCTTTCCAAAACGTTCGATTTCCATTACACTTTTGATTAGCAACTGTTGCTGTTAGTGATGCAATTAAACGTCTTCTTTTCCGCCCTGATAATTTTCATTATGAAAATATTATTCATTTAGCAATTGTCGGGGAAAGTTGCGTTGCCAGTTTATTTAGTTGCCATGTCCACTGTCAGTGGTTGTTTTCGAAAGGCGCTTGTTTTTACTTCTAAGTTGCACTCTATTGCAGCTGATGAAAACTTCATTGATATTAAATGTGAGATAAAGTTTGTCTTTAATGTTATTTTTTTAGTATTTGAGTTGATTTGAATTTAATTTCAATACTAAAAGAAAATGCTGCAAAAACTGTCTTTATATTCTTGAGAAATTCTTTTTGCATTTTGCTCCAGCAAATTTTGTTACAAAATTTAATGTCTTTTGAAATATGAAACAGTTGCTCTCTTGTTATCAAGACATAATGAAAAAGTTTTGGAAATATAACGTAAGAATAATGACAATATGATGGCCCCTTAAGAATTCGCGCTTTGTTACAAAATTATTTTGTTTTGCATTCAAGCATTTTGTTCGCCCTACCTGCACTGGCTGTAACGATGACAACTACTTAATGTTTTATTCCACTTGCAAGCATTTTTTTTCTCTTTATGTCAAATTTTTCTCTCTATTTGTTTGAGCATGAAAGTCCCTTAGGAATTAATGTCAACGAGTATTTTTCTTTCTACTTTTTTTATCCTGCAAGACGAGACGTGGAATGCATGTGTTTGTCCTTAAAACACAAACAGAAAATGGTTGCACAGCTGCAGAACTCAGGAGCAGAAACGGGCTTTGAAAATGATTTCTGTGTTTTTTTCTTCCTTTAAGTTTAAAAGTACTGAAACACTTGACTTTAAGTGCGAGGGCACACAGGACGCAAACATGTGTCACATGTGTGACGGTTGTGAAAACCTGGCCCTTGAGCTTGTGTTTCATTTTAAATGTCTTTTTGTTATTGTCTTGTCTGATGTTTTGGCTGTTGGTTTTTTGTGCAGGGTTGTTGCTATTGTTGTGTGTTTCCAAATGCCAGGAAAACTAAAGCAATCGAAATTTAAGTGTGACGAGTGCCAAAGCGGCGTTTAAGAAGACAAATGTTTAGAGTGGGATGGACTGACTAAAAGAATAAGAATTAAAACCTGTATTTGGTTTTCTGTCGTACAACACAATAAATTGCGTTACCGACAAAACGCAGCTTCTAATTAATTGAAAATGAACATAACCTCACATTTGCCAAAATTCCTCAATTTCAATCATAACAGCTAAAGTCCAGAGAAGACCAATGTCTGTTTTTAAAATAAGTACTGCACTTAGAGGCGAAAGGGAAGAAATCAATGGAACTGGCACCCTGTGTGTAATTTGTAAATTTGACTTAAGTTGTTGTGCCAATCCACCACAGATACGAATATAATATGTTTTTGGGCAAAAGTCAACAGGCATAAGTCCGCTTTCGATTGTCTTTGTTATCTTTTATTGTATATAATAATACCAAGAAATGAGTATCTGCATCTTTGAGCACAGACGCTGCTCGTTGACAGGCAAACGAAAATCAGAAAATAATGACACATTTATTTTCTACGATTTTAGTCTCATGTCATTGATTTGGTAGGCGAAAAAAAGGTAAAATATTTATGCTTAAAATTTAAAACAGTTTTCCCTGTAAACCATTTGCTGTCAGGCAAGATTTTGTAATGTACGATGCTGATATATATTCGTGAATAAATTAACCCAATTAAGAAAAATCAAATAAAGGAACAATAAGGAAAAAGTTTTACCCAAATGGTCGGCCAGGAATAAAGTTTTAAGTTACAAAATGTTTTCATACTCAACTCGGCAAACAACTATTTCTGGCCGCACATTTTCGTTTCTTTAGTTTTCCTTTGGGTCTTTTGTGAAGCGAAATGAATTTTTTTCTGTAGACGATATTTGTTGAAAAACAACTTTAAAGAAATAACGCAGAATTTCCATAAACTATTTTACCACAAAGAACAGAAAGTTGTTGCTGTTGCTTAAATGTTTTGGTAAGACAAAGAAGCAGCTGTTGAGAGAAAAAAACTATTTTATTATTGAATTATGTTGCGGATGACTAGGAAAAGAAATTAAGGTCCTTAAATACTCATAAATAAGTTTAATTAATTGAGGAAAACAAAAGATGTTATTAACTAAAATGAAGAAAACTAGTTGTTGAGGAAACCAATTGGCTGTGGTTTGCGCACGATGGCATTTGCTGGCATATTGAAAAACTTATGGGCTTTCTTTTGTCAGTTTTATCAGTCATTATTAATTTCCACGTGTCTCACTTGGGCCACTTAATGTTAAAAATGTTTGCTCATGTTACCATTCGATATAATTATTAAGAAAACTAAAATTTTTCAATTTGAAAATCCAAAAAAAAAAAAAACTTTAATAATAAAATCTATAAAGAAGTCACCCGGGATGGTCACAATGAGGGATTTTGCAGTTGGTCATTTGTTTGAGGCTGCTGCCTTGGCTGAAACGATAAAGTTTTGATTTATATCTGAAATCTTTTAGCTGTGGTGCAGCACCATATTTTCAGGGTGCTGTTGTCCTGCAAACGTTAAGGATGTGGATGGTGGAACTAATTTAGCGAGGTTGGTAAAGGCCTGATGTGTCTTTAATATTTTGGCCTATCGAGTGCCTTGACTTCTTCTACTGCCCGGCGAACTACGAACAGAAAAGTTTAAACGGCCCGAAGAGCTCTTCTTAATATGGGCCATCTGTCCCGTAGCTCGAAAAGTGGCCAAATATCTGAGCCTGGTAAGTCGCATGGTGACGACAGTGAGTCGTTGTGCCATCACCTTATCACGATCTGTCGTAATTTTGGTCTCACCAAATGAAATAAAATATAAAATATAGAAATATGTTTTCCCCAAAGACAATCTGAGTCCATCGAAATCCCATCTCTGATATATAGTAACTCGTTTAGATAGAAAACTTACGGGAAAAGTACATCGAGAGGACACACGAAATGCGTTTATTTTATTTGGCTTGTGCCATTCTAACCGTTATTTTCCTATGGACGATTCTATCCTATTACTCATGTACAGTTTGTGATGTTTTCGAAAATTTAACTAATTCAAAATGTAACTCAACACAAATTTATCGCTCTAATCAAGAGAAGAATATTAACGCATTAACAATAACGAGTCAACAGATTAGGCGTTAATTGAGAACGCACAATTGATGGCAAAACAGCCGAAAAATGTCCTTATAGTGTATAAAACACAAAACCAGCGCCAATAACAAATAGAGTCAAAACAAAAAGAGCAACAAGGACCGCTATCATTTTGTCGTCTACGCAACACTAATCGAATTAAACGATGGATGCTTAAACACATCCTCACAATGACAAAAAAGAAAAAAAAAAAAAGAAAAACAAACTACAAGGACTTTTGTTAATTGAAAATGCTGACATTTTAATTGTAGGGACATTGACCAATATTTAACACCTACAACGTCCTACATACACAACAATATTTATAAGCAAATAGACAAAAACACTAATGCACACACACACACACACACAGACAGACACACACACACACACACACACACCCGCAAAGCACCGATGTGGATATACACCACGAACGAGTGCACACATTCGCATTTCGTGAAACCATATTTTATTAAATTAACACAAACACAAACTCCCACACATTCCGCCCACTCATAACTATAATTTGTGTGTGTGTGTGTGTGTGTGTGTGTGTATGTGCGTAGGTGTGTCAGTTTGCTGTAGCATTGCGAGGGAGAGGCGGTGCTGTTGTTTGCATCTACTGATTGTGCTGTCATTTGTAATCCACAATTAAAACAACATGAAGGAAGAGTTTACACTGATGTGTTTTTAACAATCACACAACACTTTGTTGCCCAACGTTAGTTTTGTTTTTTGGTTTTGTTTGTTAGTTTTTAATTCTGTAGCTGTTACTTTTTTCCAGCACTTGTGTTTCCTTGAGCGCCAGCAAACTTATACTTTGTTTCTGAGATATTGATTATTGACATGCAAGGGATTTCATGCGAATTTTTATGAGAACTTTTGCAATCACATTTCACATGCGGTGTGAAAAATGGCGAATACAGAATGGAATATGTTATTGTTATCAAGGAGGATTCCTTGAGAAGTGGATATTTTAATTGGTCTGAAGGGAGAGGAGTGTCAATAGCGTTATGACTGTCAAAAGTGAAAAAGTAACGGGCGCTTATGGGTGGATCATTAAAGAACTTAATGTGAAAATTAATATACACGATACAGGTCTTGTGTTCTACACGGTAAAATTTTTGGTAATTTATTTTCCTTGAGTTGTTGTAACTTTAAATAAATGGCTGTAAAAGCTGTGAACAATAAAAGTCTGTACTTGAGGCTGAAGTTGGCCACCTGTCCAAATACGAGTATTAAAGATTTTTGTACACAGGCAGAAAAACAATGTATTTGATTAAGCAATTGTTTATTTGAATATCAGTTGAAGTTATTTTGTTGGTTGAACAAATTTTCTATTTCTCTTTCATATTGTTTTTGTAAAATTCCTGTACAGGTTCGCATTCAAACAATTTATAAATTAATTCAGCCAGGACCTGCTGCGATTCAAAAATCTGTCTACTACTGTCTGCTGAAAGTCTACTAATATTTTAAAGTTGCCGGCAACATTGTGTAGTGCTCGTACCGGGCCTCAACATTTGTTCACCAGGCGAATATGCAGTAGAGGAAGGCATGAACTCTCCTTGTATAGAAGCTGAAGATGTAGGAAGTTTGCAACACGCCCATGTCCGTCTTTCTTTAAGGTCCTCAGTGAATAGTTCCCGCTGATTATAACTGACGGCTTGCAAATATGTATAAAGAAAATGAAAAATAAGTCGACATATAAATATTTCTGCAGTTTTTTCCATGATTTGTTTGCAAACGGCAAATTAAATATGTCATCACAAGACTAGAAAATGTAGAACGCAATATCCTTTATTATATATTCTGGTTCTGGTCAACACTGGCACACACACGCACACACTATAACGTGCTGACCAAACATTTTTCAAATTCTATATAAAAGAAATTTGAAAGAAATGAAAAACTTAAAGTACACAGTAGTCAACTGAAAATACACAACAACAAAGTGTACAACAGTTCATTTCATTATTTGTTGCTGTTGTTGTAGTTTTTTTTTTCCTGAGAATCCAATATTTTGTTATCACCTACAATTTGTGAATCGCACTCCCATTTGAAATATCAGCATGTCCCGACAATGTCAATAGTTTCATTTTAGTTCACTACATACATAAACACATACATAAATACATACATAAATACATATATAAATACATACATACGAGTACATACATTTATTTTTCTTTCTTCTTCTGCAATAAGTTGCTGTTTGTTTTTCCTTTTCTCTTAGTTTGTTTTGTCTTGCCAAAGTCTGTTCATGGTTTGGTTGTATCAAGGTTTGGCCAGTCGGTTGTGCGGTCACTGGTATTGCTGGCTGGCTTGTTGTGAATGGACGGATTGTTTGCTCGAATGTTGAGTTGAATGCGGTGGTTGTACATGGATTGGCTCTGCTGAATCATCTGTTCACACGCAATGTCATGTCCCAACTGCTGACAGAGCAGGAAATGAAAAAGTGTAGCTATTGGTTTGAGTCAAGTGTTCGCCTAAAGGAATTCTTTCAGTTTTGTTTTAAAATTTCCACTTTTCTTGGCCTCCTCACAAAAGGGAAATCACTTTAAATTGTTTGCTTTAAAATTGTGCGAACATACTGTTGAATTCTGATGATTTGTTATTTTTTTCTTAAAGGAATCTTATTAGTATGCAGCTCATGTTTGCCAATTTTTTTAATTATTTATTTTCTGCCAATAAATTTTGTTCATTAAATTGTAAGTCCTTTAGGTACAGCAAAATGACAGCTCACGTCCACCAGCACCAGCACCAGCACCAGAACCACCACCACCACCATCAGCAGCAACATTAACATCTGTATTAAACTAGTCATTCTCATACACAAATGGGATACTTGTCATGTGCGCTCAAATACACTTCGTCTGATGGAATACAAATAGAGTGAATTTAGCCGAAATATCGTACCGCTGCAGACAGAGATAATGAAATGAAAATGTTAAAGCACTCAGTTGTTGCTTATCCTGACAGCCAGACCCTGGGGGTCACTAGTTTCTTTTCTATTCTTTATTTTTGTGGGTTTTATTACGTGCAAATATTATTTAAAAAGCAGAAGGTTCAAATTTAATGGCAGGAATCGGAAAAAAATATTGTCCATCTAAGCGGAATTATGGCGGCATTAATGTTTGTGCGGCAAAAGAATCTTAAATTCATAGCGAAGTCTACATACAAGCAGATATGAAAATCTATATAAAAAAAAAATTAATTTGAATAACAAAGAAAAAAAATTATATAAAAATTATTATAAAAATTTGAGTAAAACCTCTTGTTTGCATTTGAAACCACTTGAAGGAAATAACAAAATTAGAATAGTTGAGTTGAAAATGCTGTTAGTGCAACAGAGTCTTGCCTAGTTAAGGGGCCTTGGACTAATAATTGCATATGATTAGATTCAATCATATTATTATTAGCCAACTAGTAACTGGTGAAAAATATATGATTATTTAAAGCATAAGGAAGAAAGGAAATAGTGGAGCAGACAAACTTCTGAAAGCCACTTTCTATTCATAAATGATATGATTGGCTTTAACAATATTATAGTTTTTGTAGTCTAACAATTTTTTTTTTTAATGTTTAAGAGCTTCAGCTATTTTCTTTTCTGTTGTTATAATTGTCATTTAATTCTTTTAAACTCAATAGGAACCAGAAAAAACACATTTTATTGTCAGCCCTAAACTGATGGGTTTTTTAGTTTTTCAACCCGGTTTTTTTAACAAATCTTTTTCTTTCACTTAAAATTTGGTATAGAGTTTGCAAAAAAAAAAACCAAACCAATAAAATCTTGCACATAAATTTATTAATACATTTGATTAAGATTTTAATATGTCCTACATGCAGTCACACTCTGGTGCCACATGTTCACCGGTTGCATATTTTCTGTGCAAGTTTTTCTCCGGCTTAAGAATGACATGTTTCCATTTTATGTGCACAGGTGTCTGTATGTAGTTCTATCGAACTGCTTTCCCATACACAGTCAAGCATATTTGAAATTGTGTCAGTTTTTGTTTGTTTGTCGATGTGCAAACATCCCTTGTACGTTTATAATGAACATAATTTAATTAAGTAAATGAAATCTTTTACACTCCCCCCTCCTCTAAGAGTGTTTTTCACCTCATTCCTAGAGAAAAGAGTTGCTGTCGATTTTGCTACGTTTTGTAATTGTGGGCATCAATGATATTAAAATTTAATTAAAGAGTTGTTCTTTTAGGCAGCCAATAAATTTCATTTTGTTTGATATTTTAGAAATTCAAGCAAACCTTGAATAAAAACTTCCATAGTTTTTATTTTTTGGGGAAAAATAGTTATACATTTTTTTTAAACAATAATAATATATATAAAAAAGGCACCAATCTGGTAGGAAACAAAATATTACAATAATTTTTGTTGTATTGTAGTAGATAAACATTAAAGTAACGAACACGATTTGTGAGACATTTAGTCATTGTTGTCCACTTATGGAAAAATGTTATATTAAATTGGAAAAGACATTCGATTTTCACAATATTAAATTCAGCTAAAACATGAATAGACATTTACTGATGAACTTAATCGGGTGGTGCCGACATTATATTTGGCCAGCGAAAACTTCCTGGTCAAGATGTTTGAACGATAAAAATTTACCTTGACCATATTTACATTTTACTTTTTTGCAATTCATTAAAACTGCTGTAATTGTTGCCTTTTATGTGTTTTATTTTGCAAATGTGCAACATTGTGTGGCTAAGAGTGTGTGTGTGTGTGTGTGTGTGTGTGTGTGTGTGTGTGTGTGTGTGTGGGTTTGTGTGTCAATATTTGCTTACAGGGAATTTTGCATGTTTAATGAAACCGCAATGTTAAATAGTGGTTGATTGTAACAGTAGTACATTTTATTAACAGTTTATGTCCTTTTGGAATCTGTCTGAGTGCCAACACTGGCAGTTATAAACTCCAGATTTTTGCACTTTTTCCTTTTTTGTCTTTAGTTTGCATTTAATGAATGTTCATTTGTCAATCACTGCTTAAAACTGCTGCTCTGTTATTGGCGTGTCCTTTTCTTGTTTTCCTTTTACAGCGTTTTGGCTGGTGTGTGCAAGTGCTGATTTGTGGGGCTCTTAATTTAATGTTTAATTATAAAGCCAGCATTTTTTAATTCATGGTTCTTTAATGGTTGACTTTTAAGATTGCAGTGATTGTAATCGTTCAGAATGTTGGCGTTTTCATTTGAAAATTATTTAATGCTGCTTAAATTTTTTGTAATTTAATTATATTGAAAACCAGAAATAATTGCTGCAGCCCATAAAATAATGTTAATTAAAGTGTGGCGCAACTTTAAGCTGTGAAAATATTTGCTGGCCACAGCCGGTGACATGGGACACAATCGTACACAAAGAGCACTGGGAAAATGCAGTAAAGTGAAGTGGGCTGCAGATGAAAATATCGCATATAAATTAAACTGACAGGCATTGGAAAGAGCACTAATATTGCGCAGCCTTCAACAGCCGACTTTCTCAACTTGAATATATTTTTCCTTACGATTGAGAAACATTTAACTTAATAGTACTGAAAAACTTGGGCTTTTCAGGCTCCTTTTGAACTAAACAGCTCTCAGCTTTTGTTGCAGTTAAATTCACTGACCAAATCTCTGACCAATCTGGCTTTAAGCTGCTTTATTTGTTTTTATTTTTTGTCATATGCTTTATGTATTCTTATAAATATTAAAAATAAGTAGTAAGTTTTTCACTGCTAAAGAAACATTAGAAAACTTGAAGCAAAATACCAGTAATAGACCAAAAACAAAGTTTTTTGAGTCACAAGAAGCGAAAACTAAAATAATTACAGGAACTAAACTTCAATAAAGAAAGGAAAAAAAAAACTTTTTAAAATAACTCACAATCCTCATAAATTACTAAAACAATTAAAAGCAAACAGGAAATACACACCAAACATACATACATACATATATAAAATACGCAAGAAACCCTGTAAGTTTTGGTCGGTTTTAAAAATTTCCCAAAATACGAGTAAAAGGAAATAAAAACTAAACGTCTTGTTTTTCTTTATAGGATTAAATAACACAGTTTCTATTTTTTATTTACTTTTGCCTTCCACTTTTGCTTGTTTATTTTACGTGCAGTTTTTATTGCATTCTTGCATTTGCCCCTCATTGGGTTTTGCAGCCAAAACCTAAAAGTCCGTTTGTTTTCGGCTTGAGGAAGAGAAATGAGTAAAATAAAATTGAGTTCTCCCTAAAGTGGAGGGACTGCGGCTGAAAAAAATTAAAAAAAAATACACACAAACTTATACAAATAGTTTTTAAAGTTTTTATTTGGTCAGAAAAAAAAAACAAGAAACAAACAAAGAAAGACGTTGTAAAAATTTATTTGCAATTTATTACAAAGTTGCAGCCACCAGAAAACCTATTAATTACATTTCGGACAAAAAATTTGACACTTTGTATGCGAAAATGTTTTTGGATGCTCTACAAATGGGTGGATAAAACGAGCGCTATTTTGGTATATATCGTAATCCGCAATCTGGCTGTCATAGTAGAGGTATTTCGATGCACTGTTTCAATACCGTTTCATGGCCAAGCTTTGCTTAAATGAAATACCGGGTGCTTGTGTTCTCAGTTCCTCAATTATTTGATTTATCTAAGTTCTTAAGCATGATCCAGCAAGATTGTGCATGTTAGAGCAGGACTTTGCAAGACAGCCGCTTTGCCCACTCAATCTATCAGTGACAATGAATGAACCCAGGGCATATAAAACATTGAAATTGAAATACATTCTGATGTCCCAGCAATCTTGTGTCGGCCTACAAAAACGTTAAAACTTTTCTCTGGCTCGTTTCTCTTCTAATAATAAGATTTTCTTTTGAGCACTTCCTGTCCTAAAGTCTGAATAAAACACGGCGTGTGTGTGAGATATTAATGCATTTTTTGTTTAAATCATTTGAAAGTTCTACTTTCCAGGGCTCCGGCTAAACTTAATCGAAGGCAAGAGTGTTGTTAGCTTTGACTGTCAACCTCAGTGGTCAGTTCACATTGCCTGCTAGTGAGTTGGTGTTGCCGTCAAATATCCAAACTATTGCATAAACTTTGTGTTGCATAATTGTGTATCGTGTCATTGATGTCCATTTCAGGCCAAAGAAATTGTTACTTATTGAACTAAAGCATTTGATGGACCGTCCAATGTTGCTCTCAAAGGTATGAAAATCCCCAACAGCGCAGAAACAATAGCATTTTCGGCATCTCATCCGTACCAGAAAAAGCTAATTGAAAGTTGCATGGTTAAAAGCTTTTTTCCAACAACTTCTTAAAAGAAAGTCACATTTGCAAGTTTTTTCCATAATACCGGTTATAAAGTGACAGAAACTCTGATAAATAAATCCATCAGCAACACCCATCAGTTGATGCATGAAATGGGCGTCTTTAGTCGTGCATGAGATGAGGACTCTTTGTGGATGCTCCAAATTCGAACATTTTGGTATTTTTTTTGCGTCAACCAATTTATCCAAAAATTGAAAAAAGTTTTTCGAAGAATCTAGAACTGGTCGCCCAGCTCTAGGTCTTACGCTAATAGATTTTCTGCCTGAAGGCGTAACTAAGTTACAGCACGTTGTGGATTCGGTGCTGTCAGAAGATCGCTCCGGTTTGGGGCCGCTCACTTCTGTTCACTTTCTTCTATGAGCTCTTTTAGCGGCCGCCCCAGTCCACTGATGCATAAAATATGATCGCACTTATGAACGACGCGGTTCCCAATGTCGTGCGTAGGTCTGGTGCTTCTTCGTACTGTCTGTAAAGTCATTGTTTAGTGGACGGACTAGTGCCACACTGTGAGTAGGATGATTATGCCCATCATGCAGCGGCCAAACGCTGCCCGGCCAGAAGAGCAAATTTGTTGTAAATTATAAGCGTGTTTTAAACTACAACATTATTGTTGGCGAGCTGGTAGTTTTGCTTATTATTAATTGTAGGCAGACTTAATTTATTATTGTGCTCGATGGCAGCGATAAGAATTAGCTTTTCCTATGGGCCCATATCAATTACAAGAACAATTTAAATTCTGAATTTGTTCTAAATAAACAGAGTAAGAAAACTTGGTAGTTAAGAGCACTATCGGCTGTCTTAAGCCAACCTAAAGAGTAGAATTACAAAAACTTTTTATGGGATGCTGCCGTCCCAGTTGTTGCAAGTTTGTATTTACCCGAAGATAATGGAAAATTACAAGTGCTATTTGCTACAGTTCAGCATCAATAAAGGTTTTTATTACAACTCATGCTTAAGTCAGGCAAGCAAAAAGTTAAAACTCAAAAACAGCTTCTCCTTAGCGCTCAAGAAACTTATACGTCTGGCACTGCCTAAGTTCTACAGTGGTTTCTTTCGTACACAAAAAAAAAAAAAAAAAACCAAAGAAAATTAAGCTGCTTTAAAATTACCCATCACTTCAATATTAAATGAAAAACACCCTCTGCATGGGACGGACTACAAACACTAGAGCAATAATTTATATCCAACGGATTTGCAGTATCACTCTCCAACAACTGGTTGTTTGTTTGTTTGTTGCTTTGTTGGCTCAAATGCCACTGTTGGTGGAACTGTTTTTTGCCTGCTTAACACGCTGTTGTCTTGCTTTTTGCTTGAACTGTTTGCAAATTTAAATGTAAAATTTTACTTCTTAGATAATAGAAAACAGTTCTTTCCTTTTTTCGTTTGGTTTTTTTTTTATTTTTTTGGCCATTTACCAGCCAAAGAAAAACTAAGGAAATGTTTGAAAAGTTTTTAATACATTAAAATTAAAACAACTTGCAAAAAGAGATAAAAACAAAAACAACAACGAATAGAACAACAAAAAAAAAAATGTACACAACAATTGACTTGCTGTTTTTAGCTGTTGCATGAATATTTAAAGATGGTCTTCTTGTACTTGTAGTTTTTTTCTTCTGTTTTTCTGTGCTTTTCTTGATTTCTGTCGCGTCTTGTCTAACAATTCTTGTTGACAGCTGTTTTTCACTCCATTGTATATTATTTTTGGCATTAGGTTGGAATTATATGGAATGAAGAAAGAAAAATTTACAATTCTGTGGTATTTAAATAAATCATGACTTGTTTGAGATTAACTTTGTTTTGTGCGCGAACCTACACAGAAACAGAAATACCAAAAGCCGGGACAAACAATCGTTGTTTTAATGTCAGATGGCTTTTAAGTGAAATATTAATTAAGGAATTTGTGTTGTCTTGAAAGAAAGTTATTAAGGAATATGTTTTTCGTTTTTGAATGTAATAAAAAATATAATAAAAAACTGGCAGATATTTTGGCATGTTTTTTTTTGCATTGAGCAAAATGGCGGTGGGAGTGCTGAAGTAAGGATTTTTCTTAATCAGTTCAAGGAGTTAATAAATGTTTTGTAGCAAAAAATTGTTTTCCTTTGGCTTCAAGCCGAAAAACGAAATCTGTGCAACGAATCATGTGGATGCGATCTTATCACCGGGTGGATGAAATGCGTCTACCGCCGCCACCATGAGTACTGATTAATTACATGCCATTTGGAGCTTGTTCTCCACCTCGTTTAGGTGCGGAGTCCATCTAAAACTTCTTCGGTTCTATGAGTTGCGGCACACGGTTGCCATACAACGCCACATTCTAGTTCAGCAAGAACTCCAGAAGAACGAAATATGGCATGCGGCTAGACTTATTAAGGGTACAACGTGCAACCTAAAGATATTTGCTAACTATTACGTTAATTTAGGTTTCAGGTAATGCAGGCGTTAAGGCAATTGTTTGGGAAGACAGAAGAAGCTCAGATTGGTGGCGAAGTGATCAAATGACTAAAATTCGTACAGTTTCATAGTTACTGGATTCGAGAGATAAGCCAGCAGCTTGCCCTAAGAAAAGTTCGAGCTTGCACATGCTCTAGTAAACTGATGCCTGTTCTTTTACGTCCTACTAAGCCTGACAGTTGCCAAGTGAAATTGTAATTTCTTTAAGAGCACTGCGCTCCGTAATTGCACTGAGTAGAAATCATATGGAATAAAAACACTTTTTATACTTCTTTTTTCTAGGTTTTTAGGAGCGCAAGTGTTGAATGAGTTCACTTGAAGGAAAACCTCATATTCGTTGGTAGCAGGTTGACATACTTTCCCACTCAGTAGTTGCGAAAAGCCAGCTTGCTTAGCTTTGCTTCATCCAGATCCCCAAGGAAACGATTTTTCCGGATTTCAAGTTTTCCATACAGTCACGCTTAAGATGTTGTACTGATGTCACTTTTACTGGGTCGAAATTTCTGGCGGAGTTTTCAGCTTGGAACTGTGAGTTGTTCCGCAATAAGTGCTATCGACTTATTTCTGGCGAAGGAACGTGGTTTGTATGTCCTTTTCTCTGTACACTTGAAGCATTAACTTCTAATGAATTTGGTCATTGTGGGCCACTTCTCACCCTCTTTTGTTAAGGAAAACTTATACCAGCGCTAAATGTGTGCCCATTTAAGAAAGTTGTAGAAGACCCCAGGTAGAATCGGCCAGTTTTCTTATTACCGTTCTGAAGGTGTTTTTAATATACATAAATAATATAGTGTTTGTTTCGTTTCCCCAGTGGTTTGAAGCAAAATGCTGGACATTTTCTTTTCGAGTTGGTCTCCTTTTCAACTTTTCGACTTTTGTTTGTGGTTTCACATCATATTTCGATTTGGGCAGCTCAGTTTCACTTTATGCCCCGATTAAATGCCCACATAAAAAATAAAACGCAGCGCAATAATATTAAAAGGAAAAATGAAATTTTTAGTTTATAAAACTAAGTGAAATGCAATAAGTTTGGCAACACGGTGTACACGAGCCACTAAAATAACTTTTCTTTACTTTTTATGTTTTATAGCCGCTTGGTTTTCAAATTGTATTTAATTAAAGAAAATTTGAACTCTAAAGATCTTGTCCTTTAACGCTGAAAATATGGCCGCTTGCTCTTTATAGCACTTTAACTTTTGTTCCCCTTCACCAGTCGTGTAAATGCATCCTGCTTACAGTTCACAAAACAATTTGGCACATCGAATGCACATCCATTTCGGCGTTGCTTTTAAGACATCAATAGTTTTACTTTGTAGTATTATTAGAGTGTATAAATTTCTACTTGAAATAGTTACTTTCTTGGAATGATCTGCCCTTAATCTCTCCAAACAAAATAAATACTCTGCAACTGAAAGCACTTCATCTAACGAAATGAACGAACTGGTTAAGTGCACTTTGGAAACAATATTATATATAAATACGAGTATGTTTGTATTTTGCCCTCCACTAAAATATTTTAACAACCCATTTTTTAGCATTTATTACTTGGGTTTGGTTTTTGTTTTTGTTGTTTTCAAGCTGTTGCAAAGTAATTTTAACTACGAGTATCACATGGTGTGGTAGTGTGAGTGAATGTGTTTGCTTATGCAAAGCAAATGCTCAGCGCAATGTGTGTGTGTGTGAGTGTGTGTGTGTGACTTAAAATGTAGGGAGTAATAAAGCAAGATTTTCGCATAAAAAAGCTGTGAAAAGAATGATAATTTTTTTAGGATTGTTTCTTCTTTTTTGTCTTTATTTACACCCTCTTAAATATAAATAAACTGCTCTTCTTGCATTTTATTACTGGTTTTATTTAAAACGTTGCCAGGCTAAATGTATTTATTTTTTTTTGACTCCATTCGTAGTTGCAGTTTATTTGGCATACGGATATGATGAATAATTTATGGCCAACACCACTAACCAAAACACCCGATTATACGAAAAGAAAAAACAAATCAAATCGTATTTTCTTTTACTTTTATTACAACAAAAAAAAAAAAAAAAAAAAGGACAAAACTAAAAATTGCATTCTCCCAAATAAAAGGACGTTGAAATAAACAACGAAAACAATTGTAGAAAAATACCACACCAGCATAAAAAGCTGTAAGCCAGCAGCAGCAGCGGCGGCAGCAGTAGAAACTGCAAGCAATTTTGTGGCCAACCACTTTTGAGAGATGTGAAAATAATATAAAAAAAGCAGCAGGAAAAGGAACAACCAAACAAAAAAAAAAAAAAGCGTACGAAAAAAAAGTGGCGAACTACTTCCGGAATTCAAAAATGTGTGCTTTTTCTTCTACTTTGTTTTTTTTTTTTTTTTTTATAAATATAATGCCGAAGCAAAAGGCGTTTGTAAAACCAACATTTAAAGCAATTGCTTTAGTCCAGCTAAAGAACAACAATAAACAACTGCCACAAGCAAAGAAACCGCAAATGCAAGAAAGACAATGCGAGCGATTAGTGGCATGTAATTCCAGCAAGTGCAGAGACTTAAACAAAGAACATTTAACTATTTAATATATGAGGTTCAAGCTTTTCCAGTGTAAACGATCGTACCGAATAAGTCTGCAACTGCAAGAATAATCGCTGCAACATCAAAGGGCGATAACTTGAAAGGTATTTTTTAATTTTGCGTTTTCTTTGCACAGAGTAAGAGATTTTGCTGAAAAGCGGTAACATTGTTGGCAGTTCGAATCAGTCTGTCTGTGAGAACACAAGAGATAAACGCTGTCGACATGATAAACTCCGATTCTACAATATTTCACGACCACATTCCACGGCATTCCAACTTTTTATATCAACTTGTTTGGAATACGGAAAATGTGATCAGTTTTGTTCCATTATGAAGGATTGGCTTAATTATTACAAACTTAATTATCTAAATGATTTTTCTATAAAAACTATACTAAATCTAAAACTGATAAATAATAACTATATATACCCGTAGTTGTGTATTTCCAGCTGTCTCTACATACAATAAAGCTTAATAGGTGCCATCCTGCCGGTCACCAGACTCGAAAATCTTGCACATTTCTTTCAAGGCATTAATTTTATAATCAATTGTCTTTAAAAAGACAGTGAGAATCAAAACGAAAATTCTTCTAATATTATTATTTGTATATTCACTGCGAAATGAAGGATAAATTAATTTAATTATTTAAATACATTGAAGCCTCTAACATTTAAATTAAAGAAAGCGAAGGACATGTTGTATCCTGTCAAGACTACTTCGTGTTTGTGTGTATCCAAATCTTGCGGACAGTAGAGTGGCAACCTACAAGGTCTCAACAAAAAGACAGCTGGAAAATACACAATTATATTTGCAGATTTTGTTACTTAAATTTTTTTTAAATAATTAAAAAAATTGTTTAATTGAACTAGAAATTGTTTTTATATTTTACCTTAAATTTTTTCCTTTTTCTAACTTTATTCTGTTACCAATTGCTATCTGTTCTCTTCTTTAACAGAACAGAACAGAACAGAAGAGAGATGATTGATTACATTTTTTACGTTGTGATCGTCAGCAGTACAGGATTTCCCAACAATTTACCAAAAACCAAATACTTACTACCGCTTTGCATCGAGTTTCACCCGGGATTCCTAGAAACCTGCAACAGCGAATTCAGTTCACTTTGACCGGTTTTTTTTAATTTCTGTAGAAATATATCTCTAAAAAGTTGTATAGACAGCAAACAAAAGGCTGTCAGCTGTCAAGGTGATGCCACCTTATAATGTTTGTTTAACAAAACTTGCGATCATCTCTCATCCAGTCGTTGTTTGTTTCTGTGGCGCTGTCATACTGACGAAACAAGGATTTTGTGCCATTTTAATTTTTTTATTTAAATAAATATTAAACAATTTTGATCAAATCAAGAAATACTAATTGCGTCGTTGTTATACTCCTATTAACATTTCTATGCCAGGGTTACCATCACTAAAAGTTTAATTAATTAATTAAGTTTTCACTCCCACTCGTTCTGAAAATAAAATTATTATTAAACAAATATTTGCGGAAAAAAAGTATTTTAGCTTTTTTCCTCCTTTTCGAATGGTTTTACGTTTATTGAACTAATATTTTATTTTATTGTGTTCGTGTTGTGTTTTAGGTTCGACGACTACTCACCTGCCAGCTTCCTCCTTTGCATAGAATCTGCGAATAAATTTAATCGAAATTGGAAATATTCAAATTAAATGGATAGAAAAAAGCAAAATATTGTATTAATATAAAACATGAGAGCTCAACTGCTATAAGAGCGATGCAACATCCGAATAAATCCCTTGATGGATCAGAAAAGTGCAAGACATTGTTTTAAAGCTCTTCACTTCCTTTTCTTTTATAATAATAATATTATTATCTAAATCTTTCTGAAGAAAAATTAGACTTTTTCTAACCCTCCACTATAGTCTTAATGAAGTTGCTTCCAGCCTTTGAACTCGAGTTCACCCTTAAATGTATCCCAAAGGACTACTGCTTTTACACAGCAAAAACTTTAGAGCCTGAGAAAACAACTCGAACTTTTGTTGTGACTACATTCACAGAAACACCCAGTTGTTTGAGGCATTCCACATTTTTTTTTTTGTATTTTTACTGGCTGTAAATAAAGATCTCGAAATATTTGCGGAGCCAAACGTATCTCGCAAAGGAATAAATTTCTTGTAAGGACTGAATTTTAGAACGAATTCTAGATTGTTTTCGGGGAACCACCGTGAAATTCCGAAGACTCCATAAATTAACCATGTACGATTTTTTTTACTCTTGGGCTACTTGAAGCTCCCTACCAGCGATAATGCAGAATTTTATCTGCTTGACAGCAACATCAGGACAATGTAGTATTTAAAAGCTTTTAAAAAAATTCCTTACCTTAAGATTTTTTATTCTTAATCAATATAACGAAAAATTAAAAGCTTCACCACGTTCTGCGACTATAGAAACTCCATCCTGTTCTAACATTTCCACAAAACACTTGTTCTTTTTTGCTTAACAACTTTCACAAAGTCTGGGGTTTTTATTGCACTTCTGTTTTGATGAAACCAAGTCGACTGGTTGCGTAGCACCCATTTTCCATTTAAATTTCCCAGCAGTAGAATATGCAATCTTTTGGCACATTCCCTTTACCTTCAAAGTGCAAATAAAAAAGGATTAAGAAAAGAGCAAAGAAAACTCTGCACAATTAATGCTTTGGACATCAAAGAAACCGAAAACTTCGCGCTTTGAAATTAAAAGCAGAGAAAAGAAGAACAACTTAACAAAGTCTTAGAGTCAAGGCGAAATTTGAGGAGTGAACAAAAGAGATTTGCATAAAAAAAACAAACGTTGCAAAAAAGTCTAAATAAATGCCAGCACTTTTTTGACCTTAAGACCCCACAAACCGCACAATGGAGGTGTTTCTACTTTGCATTTGTGGCTGTTTTGAAGTTGATTTTTTTGCTTTTATTTTTGTTTCTTGCATCCTATTCTTGTGTGAAACTGAAGGAAAACTTTTTTATTTTTCTCTCTCTCTCTCTATCTCGTTTTAAAGATGGTTAAAAGTTCTTAAATTGGTAATAGGTAAAAAGTCACTTGGAAATTTTGCACGGAAGTTTTGCTTAAAGTTTAACATTTTAATAAATTAAGTCTTTAAACAAACGATTGTCCTGCAGTCTCACATATTCTTCAAAATGTTCACAAAGTGCCAATATAGTGAATACTGGATGACTCAGAGGGTCTCAGTTGGTGTTTAGTGGCATATGAATTGCACAGTGGAGTAATTTCATGGCAACGGCTCACCACCGCCCCCAAGTGGCTTTCAAGATCTAAAATTTCTTGTTATATATGAAAGCAACTCAAGCCTCTTTTTTGGGCTCCGGCTGTCTACTCCCTCCTCTCAGCAATTCCGTGGAGGAGAACGTTAAGCTAAATGAAACGGTAGCATGAAATGCTAAAGGAACACCGGTCCTCAAACAGACTACGCCACTGGCTGCCCATCTTCCAGTTTGTTACGAAGGCGGGAAGAGGACGGGCTCCACATTTATGTAGATCTTCAGATACATATTAAAAACGTAAAACGGGGCTAAAAAGATCTCAGTTTATATATAACCTGATATAACATTTATGTGATGAACATGAGTTGCCTGTGTTTAGAACAATCTGGTGGCAGCACCTTATCTTCTTCTTCTTATTTCATACTCCTCCTAATAATTTGTCAGTCCAAAGCAGTAAATTTAGCTTTTTTCAATATATTACATTTACTACGACTCCAACTTCTATTAATTCAATCAATCAATCGAAAATATTGCTTGGCAACAAAAGTCGTCTACTGAAACAAGAAAAGTTGTGTCAACTATAAAGTTCAGCTGTTTGAAGTTGCGAGCATCAACTTATGAACTTCTGTGATTGCTGACTTGAATATTAAGGCCCAGCTTTACTCATCGCCATCGCATTTCTTGCCAACAGCATCGTTATGTTGAATTGCTGGGCTGACAAATTCGACTTCAGTGTCTTTCTTATATTCACTTTTATCAAACTTTTTGTTTGGCCGGCTTGATTTCTTAATTTTATTGCTTCAAACCACCAGCAGAAAAGCCGCACACACCCACACAATAAACCCATTAAAACGACCACTGTAATTCGAAGCTCAATTTTAATTATTGAAATGTCTTGCTGGAAAACTTTACTAATAAACTGAGCTAATAATTGTTCTTGAAATCCAACACAAAAACCAGACAATAAAAAGAAAGCCTCAAGCACCGAATGGAAAACAAAAACCATTTAAAATCTCTTGTCTTGATTGTAATTATGTGGTTTTTCTATTCTATCTCTGTATCCAATTGGTTTGGATGCGAGCAAGAACTGCCATGACGCCAGTCATTAGTGTTTTGCGAAAAAGTGGAATGATTTGCATACAAGGATTTATAAAATGAAATAGATAAAAAGCAAACAGGATATCACAGAAATCAAGCAGATACTTTCGCAATTGGTTTCCGTCGCAAGTGGCTGAATGCAATTGCCGGCAATCAAACATTGTCCTGTTGCCAGCAATTTACGTTTAAACGTGATTGCACGCCATTATTTGGCGATACAAATACGCTGTTTCGCCATCGTTTGGCGTTTGCCGTTTGCTGTTTGCGTTAATAGTTTCTCATGTTGGCTGATAAAATTTAAGTAAAAAAAAAATAGAAAATTTATACAAAACCATTTTAATGCTGAGGATGCTGGCATTACACGGTGGTTGGCGTTCAATGAAGGGGTTTAAATCTTTCGCTTGGGCGGCTTAGGACTGATAAATCTTTTGATATAAAAAAAATGTTTTTCTTAGGCTTAAATATGGACAGGGAAGGGATATAATTTGTTAAATGATTGATGGTGTAAAAAGACTTCTGCCAATAGAATGATTTATTTCTGTGGAAAACAGACAAAAAGAATCATTTCAAATACATTAAATCTGATAAATAGAAATTCCGGATAGTGGAGGATGCCAAAATTGCAAAGGAATACCAGATCTCAACCAGGCTGGCCTGCCAATTCATCAGCATCTAGTTTGTACGAGTAATAGAAATCTGCTGCAGCACCTCAGGTGAGATAAACCTCTCAACCAGGACTCCGGATTCAGGGCATTCCAGGGCCACTCTGGCAATTCGCATCTAGTGAAGTCATACAAGAACTTTCCAGAGTTTTGGGCTTTTTTTTTCTCCATACCACGAAAATCAGAGTGTTGTAGATTAAATTTTACCAAAGAAAAACCTGCTCCCCGGAGGGAAAATATCGAACGTACCGAAAGGCTTTAAACTTTATTCAGCTTTTAAGAAACTATAAAGTAAAACTTGCACCACATGTCGCCAACTGCATCATTTTAACTGCGCTTTCAAGAAAATGTGCTTAATTTTATAGGTTTTTTTTTTTTTGATAGAAAAATGTGAGCTTGTGAGTGTTTTCTAGATGTCTGTATGACGCCCCCCGTACTAGTAAAAAGAACTGATTGAAAACGATCAAATATTTTGAGGGGGTGGCGAAGAAACATTTGACTTCAGTTTAATGACACGCGAAGGAACTTTTATTTGATTTCAGAGTTTTTTTACGGCTGGTTCCTGGAGGCCTACATCTAGACTTCGAAACACTGCAGCAAAGTTTGCATCAATTTTCCAAATTCTTTCAAGTTCTGGCTTCAATTCTAACGATTACCTGAGCACTTTATAGGAATGACTTTTGCCCAGAAATTCATTTTCATTTTGTGCGATTTTCCAATAATTATGTCCTCAGCAACTGTCAGTGATACTGGCTGCCTGAGTGCATTTACTGCCACAAATCACGTTTAACTAATTTGCAAACAGTGGCCAGTGTCCAAAGCGCAGACAAATATCCGCAAGTATAGGAATTGATTTGGCTGGCTCTGAAGCCAGCCAGTTCCTATTACACAACAAAATAACTTATTTACTGTCGTTTAAGCGAAAAGCCGTTATAGCGAAACCTGCAGCAAGGACTTGATCGTAAATCGAAGTGAACAACCGCAACCGTTGCTGACATTAAAACTTCCCTTTTGAGTTGTGCATTGGTTCGGTTTCCGCAATAATGATGATTGCAGGAGTGATTACCGCACTAATGAGGCTGAGAGCGACAAATATGTTTGTGGATATGGATATGGATGTGTGTGTGTGTGTATGTGTGTGCTATTTTTGTAACATGCCAACAAACTGCCACTATTTTATTTGTTCTTAATAATATTTAAATTTTGCATGCTGCTGGCAATAAAACTGGCAAAAAAGACCAACTTCCTGCTCCACAACCAAAAAAAAAAAAACGAATTCAGTTCTTAGAAAAATTAGAGTTAATTTTATTTTGCTTTTATATGTTCATGTGTGTGTGTGTGTGTGTGTGTGTGTGTGTTTGTTTGTTACAGTGGGTGTACAAAATGTGTAAATTCTTAGTGCACGTGCGTGTGTGTGCGCTCTTGCTTTTCTGCTTAATTATACCAAATTAAAAAAAAAAAAAATCCATACGAATCCGATTTTCGTTTCTTTCTCGCCCCTCCCAACTTTTGTGTTCTTTGCTTTTGGTGCTCTTATTTCTGTGATTCTTTTGTGCATTTTATTGTTCATTGTATAATTTAAGTTCTTTTTGTTTTTCTTTGATTGCATTCGTGTGAAGTTTGCTTTGCATGTACATGGATTGAAATGTGTGCATGGGCGAGTTCATGTGTGTGTGTGTGTGTGTGTTGAAAATTTCTTTGTGCCGTTTTTTGCTCATTTGAATGCATCTTGTGTGTTACAGCACTTGTGCTTAAAACCTGCTGTTTTGTGTGTATAAATATGCAAGTTTTTTGTGTGCATTTGTTTTAGTTAAAAAACGAATTGGAGCCTTTTTGTGCCTGATGATATTAAGCAGTTTAAAGGAATTCATTCGTTGCCTAAATTATCTGCATCCTCAACATGTTTTAAAACATTTCTGTGTTATGTTTAGGAAGATCTTTTGAGTTTTATAAAAAACTAGATTAACACGGTCTGCTTTGCAGCCTCCACACCCCACCCCCTTTCCCTACTTGTATTCTAAGCAAAAATTTAGGTCGAAGACTTCGATGTGCAAAAAGAATTTTGAAAATTGGTTCACAGACGCAGTTGTTTCTTGGGGCGGGCAATTTGCGCTACAGTTAAATGTTGTGAAAATCTTAGGAAAAACAGTGCAACGGTCTGGTCTCCTATAATTTACAAACAAACACTTTGTTTTATAAAGAATACATTTTTTTCTCAATATGTCGGCTTTCTTGGAAAACTTTAAAAGCGAATTTTCTCTTTTTAAATATTAACAAAATATTGAAAATATTTTTTTTTTAATAAAAAAAAGTTCTTTATTCTTTAAAAATTATTGTTTTGCTATATTTGTATGTGAAAACTGAAAACAGACCGCGATTTTGAGGGACATGGTGATAGATTTTGTTTTTAAAAAATCCATTTGCTGATTTTGAATTCATAAGGAAATCTTTAAGAAATTTTACAGGACGGTAGTTGAAGTAGTTTTTAAATATCCAGCAAAATTAAACATCGCACTATTTTTTTTCACCGAACTTTACAACAACTGTGGCCACAAGCCATAACCACTTTAGTCGCTTTATATAAAAATTGTGGAGCCTGTCCATTTTTCCCTTAATTTATTTCACATATTCTCTTTTCCATAATTATTTTCCAACTAATTTAGGCCGAGTTTGAAAACGACTTAATCGGTTATGGCTGGTGAGCACAGCAACCTATGCAGTGAAAAAGAGAATAACATGTTCACACATAAATAGTCTTGGTTTTATTCAAATGTACTTGTACAACAGACTCTGCCCGAATACTTTTTGTTTTAATGTCATGAACATGCAAAGTGCAAAAAATGTGTACATTTTCCTTTATATTCTTCTTTTTGTGGGGATTTCACAAATAATTAAAACTTTTTTGTCTGCTGTTTTCTGTATATGAGATTCATTTTGTAAAGGTGTTGTAAAAAAGCTGAAACAGAAGACAAAGGCGTGCCGGGCAGGTAAAAAGTATTTTACCTGCCCGGTAATTTTTACCATAAATTTGGTAAAAATTTTCAAAACCTTAAAACAAAAAAAAAACAAACTTATTTTAAAGAGTTAATGCGGCTATTAAATAAAACATAATTTATTTATTCAGGTCAACACAAATTTAGAATAAGTGGCGCCTCAAAGTGATGAAATTAAATGCTTCAGCAATATTAGGAAACTTAAATCTATGCCAGTTGTTATAACTGTAGTTTACAAGTAATTTAAAGATTGTCCAGAAATTGTCTTAAAAAAGAAAAGGTTAAAGGAAAATCTCTGTCTGAACAGCAAATAACATCGATGGCGATGACTTTTTTTGTTGACTATTTTGAAACCTTTTTAATCGTCTTTTGTTCTTGTTTTTCTGTTTAAAGCAGGAACTTTTCTGAAAAGTGGGGCGCACTGCTGAACGTGCCAGTATCTACATATGATAGGAAAAGAAGAGACGCTGTCAAATAATATTCGTAGATTCTCTTTCACCGCCCTATTCTACGTCAGTTTGTATGAAAAATGTGGTAACGAAGTGGTTCTGTTTGATCATTTAGAATCAATTTCAATTTAAAAAAAGTTGAGCCTTATCGCCACTTATCGATTTGGCAATATTTCAGAATTAACGTGACTGGCAAAAGGGATCCTGAAGTGTTTTTTTTTTTTTGTTGACCGCCTATTTATGGCTTAAACGTTCGGTTTCAAGCTTCAACTATAGAAAGGAACTTTTGTAGTCCTTAACAATAGATGTGGTCTTGTTTTTCGGAATCGAAATGTTACCGGTTCGGTGTTGCCCTGCAAACGATTATTTTCTTTGTAACGTGCTGGATGCCAGAAAACATTAAGTGAGTCTGGTTGAGGCCTGATGTTCTGTTGGACTTACGCCTTCCAATTCAGAGGCATTGATTTACTCCACTGTTCAAGGAATAGCTGACAGGAGGAATTGGATAGCCGGAGCTCTGGAGCGTGGAGTTTGTGTTATATGTTGCTTGTCGTGTGTGACTAGAAAATGCCCCTTGTTGGCAGTGTGGTGGGTGGGAAATTGATGGTGGACTTGGCACTTAAACAATCTGAAGCAGGTTTTTTTTTCAATGGCCTCGAAGCTGTAAAGTTTTTTGCTGGTTTTTGAAACTGTGACCTCTGGACTATTGTTCGAACATTCCGGCAACTCTTTCATCGATTGCTTAAAATCTACCGAAATATTGAAAGTTGTAAAATTTACCAGTAGTTTGTGCCAGGGATGGAAAACGGCCTAACAACTGAAATTATTCTTATTAATTAATATCAGTCAACATATTCCCGGCACAACAATGTACGATGTTGGTAAAATGTTAAGACTTTGACAAATATTTTGGACGAGCCACTCTGCTGAAGAAACGGGTTTTCAATCAAAATATATTTTGAATCGATTTTTATGATCTGGCTAAAGTTTAGCTAAACAAGATTTGTTACATCACACATACCTCAAGGGCCTTTTTAGGCAAAATTTTCCTATAGTTACGTTGAGGGGCAGTAAAGGGCAACTGATATTAATCCTGTTGTGCTGCTCGATACTCGGCCAGAAACCCTTTGAACAATTTTTATAACTGAAAGCGTCACAAATTCTACAGTGCGTGAATGGATTTTCATTTAAAGTGCTCTGATAGGATATGAGGTGAAGATGAATGAAACGAGGGAAATATTATGGAAAATACTTTTAAGTTCAAAGCGAACGCCATGCATGAATTGGTACCGAGTTTGTAAAAGGATTATAAGATATTGAAACTTCAAGGCATATATATTATACGTAAACGAGATGGAGAAGATAAATGGCTGACTCAACGTGTTTGGTTGTTGTTGGCTTCCAACATTAACTGGCAAAATATTGTGTTGAAACCCAAGGACTTGGAAATCTACTTACTTAGTTCGTTGATCGCATTAATACCCGTTAAGCATAAAGAAAACTGTACATGTGTCGGTGCCTGTTAGTAAGAATTTTTATTGAGCTTAAATTTAATTCTTCCTCTTCTTATATAAAAACTTGTGCGCCTGATACTTTCAATTTGTTTCCTTTAAAGATGTATTTTTTTTTTATCAATAGATGGAGCAGAAAGAAACTTTAAAAGGAAATTATCAATGAGGATACATTTTTCTGTGATTAATTTTTTTCACATGTATGTGAACATTTTTAAATGAAAACATAGCGGAAAAGCTTTGAAATACCAGCTTTGTGGTTGAACAGTTTTACAAGAGTAAAAAAAAAAAGAGAGAAAGAAAACTGCAATATTGCAAAATTAAGAAGACACATGCAAACTTGTGGCAAAAACAAGCAGAAGCATGTTGCACAAATGTTTGCTACACGTTGCTCTATTTGGGATCCATGACATTAGAAATTCTAAAACAAGACTTTTTTCCTCATGAATATACTCGTTTGTGTGCGCACACCGACACAAATACAAAAGCGGGAAAATGTATTAAGAGCTGCGAGGGCGGTTAGAAGATTTCTCAAAACTTTTGTATCTATCGAAATACGGCCTTATCGCAGAATTGTGGCAGGACTTTCAATGTGTTGTGAGTAATTTATTAAAAACCTGCAATGAAAGTTGGTTGTATAATTTAAGATTGGGAGAGGGGGACAGCCAAGGGTTTCGCGGTCGCTTTGCACTCTTTGGCAGCCACTTAATGTGTCAGGTCTTAACAATAATAAGCAAGTTGATCAGTCTTCCCTCTTTAATCTTATCTTATCAAACGGCTGTCCGATTATAATATTGTTGTGGGCAAAAACTTTATCAAATTATTAAGAAATAAACATTGACAAGAACAAAGAATAAAAAGAGTTTTATTTAGTATTTTAGTTAAATCGATTAGCGCTTTGCGAGACCCTGATTTCAATATACCTGATTATGGCCTTTTTGAACCTTTCAATAAACTCCTCTCCTGGCGAAGTAAAAGTGTTAAATTGAATTACAGCAGCCTAGAAATACTCAGCAAAAATATGAACGAATTTATATGGGAAATAAATATGTTTTTTATATTTCGTCGAGCATAATTTGGCACTTGGAACTCGATTTGTCATGGCTGGTTCAAAATTTAACATCAAAGAATCAATATGTTGATTTCAAAATTCCCTTTTATAGGAGAAGACTTGCCTGTTGATTGGCCAAAAAATCTTTTTCGTTTTTACGAAACCACACTGACATTTTGTCTGTCGTCCAAACAACACAACTTGTTTCCCCAAAAACACTGATAATATGATGAAGCTTCTCACATGCCCCTCGTCAGCTCATACATTATTCTCATACTCATTTGTACGTTGATAATTTGAATTCATTTCTTTATCACATGTACTTTCAGTGAATGACTCTAAGTCGTCTTATGGCTGGTTAGTCTTACACCAGAGTGCTTTAAAAGTGAAATAGAGCTTAGACAGCTCCCAGGTAGAAGAAGGAGGTGAGTGCGAAAAAAATTATCCAATATTAAGGATAGTAGGAAATGTTGCTGTATCATCTGGCGAGCGCACACATTACGAAGCACGCAATAATTGCAGAAGAACTGAAGGAATAGAAAATCGTACGAAAATGCTTAATTTGCAAAATCAACATGAAATCAAACCTCAAACTGTGCAAACTGGTAAATTGTGGTTAAATCTTGATGGGAAGACCGGGCGAAAGGATACAATTTTGCATTATCATGCAGCACTATGAAGGTTTGCAACTAAAGATAACTGTCAAGTTAAGACTTTAAGGTAAAAGTATGTGAGCCAGAGTTGCATTTTTCAGCGTCGAGCTTTAAAAGCAAAGAAAAAAAGCGGCCTAGTCGAACACATTGTACTATAAATAAATATTATTTCAAAGTTTAATCAATTTTCATTAAAGTTTTTCATTAAACTTTATTACATTCCGCCAACTCTAGATTTCTAATTTTAGTGAAATTTAAAATAACATTTCAAAACTGTATTTTAATTTACGTGCACAGAAGAAAGCCCTTCGATTCTGTTCTCAGGGCGACACTGAATGACACATTCAATTTCCAAATGATAAAATCCATACAAACATGATCTTTTGTTTTAACGTTGAAGGAAATGTATGCAAAAAAAAAAAACCTTCGAATGGCTGGTTTGAAACGAATATCCGCCAAAAACATGTCGAAATAAACTATAGAAAAGAAAACAAACAAAAAATTAATAGAAAACAAAAATTTATAACATTTGAACAGAAAAGATGGCTTTATTGGATAAAATAAATTGAAATAGTCGTTGAACTTGAATGCATTTTGCTTTCATTTGGGGATGAAAATAAAGTAGGGACTCCCAACCGCTTTTTTTCATAATTTAGACTTAAGACTTTAGCAAACATTAAATTGAATTTAATTGAATTTAATTGATTGCGTAAAAACCACAAAATTATTGTGCATAAGTTTTAACAGGACCCCCCAAAAAATATTTCCGCTCATAAATAAAATTTAAGGGCTAAAAAACTCTGAGATTTGTAAGAAAGGAAATAACCGATTTTCCTTTTTTTTTTGTCTGAGCCAGAACTCAGTGCACCAGAACTGGGAAAATTGGTCAATCGGCAGAGGATAAGCAGCCTTTGTGGTTGTGCGTCTATGCGCGGGCAAACAACTTGCGAAATTGTGCCGGTTACATCCTGGAGTTTAATAGGCATTTTCGTGAGATCTGCCTGAAATAAATGCCCCCTAGAGCTACAAAGATGGTGTCTCCATGAACAAGTTACATATGTAGGTCAACTAACAGTTGCGCCTCTGTAGGCCCACAGGACACTTTCTTTGCTGGGGAAGCCCTTAAATATTATGAAAAAAAAACGTTAAAAACAAACACATTTTTGATTGACTCGCTCGTATGTGTCACATTTTATCAGCAACAAAATACTGTAAAAGGAAGTTGTCAGCAACATTTTCAAATGGGTAAGATTTTGTTGTTGTAATAAATCTTTTAACATGATATCTTTGTCATACAGCTCCCTGCATTGATTAGCGTACACGTTACTAAATTATGCAGATGTCACGATATAGATTTATAAGTAAAATTAGCATTGAAAACTAGTGCACATTAAGTTTTGAAACAGATGTGAAAAAAATCGGCCATAGGACTTAAATTTGTGTAAAATTAAATATTAATTAGATTAATTAGATTAAGATTTCATTATACGATTATGACAATTTTTTGGGCCCCAGAGTCAAGAAAATACACTATTCTTCTATCCTTTGACGTCTTAACGTTCGATATCGTGGAACAGGTCTCACATTCGTCTGTAATCTGAAGGTCAAGCCCAACTGATTAGGAAACTATTTATGAAATTTATATGCCCCAGTTTATCTAAACTTTGTGAACATCGTGCTCTTCCTTCCTCCAAAGAGATGCAAATAGCAATCGTTGGCGCTAGAACTAAATCACCTTTACAAAGGGAGGGAGAGCCGTGTAAACACATGAACATTGCCCGAGGGAAAGTGGTGCGCTCGTCGACAGCAGTGTTTGATGAATTGCATTTTTTCCCCTTCCTTGGGAATATTTGCATGTTAGAAGTCCTTTCTTAGCACATAATTACTTTAGTCTCATACAAAGATTTTAAATACTTTTTCCACTACTTACCCAGCTTCTAAAAGTCGCTCAACTGACTGATGTCACTCCTCCGTTTGCCTATTTCAGTTTTCATGTTTTTTGTTGTTGGTGGCTGGTTTCTTATCATCCATTTGCAACACAAGTTGCCTGCAAGGGGGGGCAAATCTGGAAGAAGATTTTTAATATTAAAAATGCTTTTGTCAGAATTTTCTTTGCGATACTCAAATTTAACATAAATTCATAACAAAATGCAATCACGGTTTAAAAATTTAAGCTTCCGACCTTGTTCTTAAAGACATAAATATATATTGCGTTTTAGTTTAGTTTTTTTTTTTTTTTTAATTTTATTACACTCTGATTTCATATTTAAGTTGCTGTTACGGCAACATTTATTTAAGCGCTCGAAGCTTTCGTTTGTTTTTTATTTTTATTTAACAAAATTTTTCCATTTTCTATCATAAAATTTAACATTATTAGCCTTGTACGTGCAGTTTTAATTTTCCAACCCCTCGAGTTATTTTCTACCATTTTTTGCACTAAAAAAAATATTTACATTTTATTATGCATAAAATATACACATTATCGGTACCGCTGTTAAGCAGAGACCAAGATACGAATGCTTTTTTTTAGGGAAATTGTAAAGTAAAAAGGAAACTACTGGCAGCGCAAGAATTCGTTCTTCTCTGCTGGTATTTTCTAGTTTCCTTTTTTTTTTGTCTGTATATTTTGCATAATATTTTCAAAATAAATTTCCATACAATTTGCATACGTTGGCTAAAACTTTTGTTTTATATGTATGTGGATTACGGGTCGACAAGAAACTTATAATTTGTTTTTTTGTTTTTCTTGAACTTTATTAGTTGATTAAAGTGAGAGACCTTAAAGATGTCAAATTAATAATAATATGGCATTTTGGTTGCTCACATGCGGTATTCTGCATTCTGGAAAAGTATTATTAACATTGAACGGTGTTGAATTAACATTTTAAATAGGGAGCTGCATAAAGACAACTGCCAGAAGCAGCGTATTGTAAACAGATTCAATTGTTGTAGATATGGCCCGGTGTAGCCCATCTCACAGAGCAGCGAGGCTACAGAGAATTGATGGAGTTGGTCGCACCATCAATTCGGTCATTTTAACGACATCAGATGAAGCAAATGCTTCACTGCATATAAAGAAATTGAGCCGTTAATTTAATTGCACCGAATTTTAACACTACAAATAGTTTTCAAGTGAAACTATTCACGCCTTTAATTCAGCTCCTTCTGGCCTAAACGCAATAGTTTTGAAAACGCTTAATCTAGAGCGAAACGTGACAAGTTGCTGCCAAGTGTGTACGAATCTCAGCCTCTGCAATTTCTTTACTTAACTTTTTAACTTGTAACATTTAAACTAATGAAAATCTCTCTAACAAATCTGTAACCTCAGTCGTTTTAAAGGTTGCTCTTTGCATATACACATGTATCTGTGTATATATTGTATTTATATATATATTGTCTTGGTCACAGTTGTGTTATAAAGCCGGAGAATAACCAGGTTTGCCAGCAAAATTTTACAAGAATAGCCTGAAGTATTATTTTGGCATTTAGGGATTAAAGAAATTTTACATGTGTAATTATACTACCAGGAAAAAACCCAAACATTTATCCAGACTTACACACACAAGCTCAGACACAGACACAGACACCTCCAGAGACTTCCATGTATTTCAATAACTTAAAGTAAATATAAAATAATCTTATATTTGCTTTGCAAATCTATGGTTTTAAGCCAGAAGTATATGAATCTAGAAGAGTTTCCTTTAATTTTGAAAAAGAATTTGTAAATGTTGTTTTTCTTCTAAAGCAAGGAAACGGAAACGGAAGTAACATGTTTTCTCTGGCAATTTATTTTATTTAGTGCAATACATTTTCTTTTATTTTAAAGTTCCATTCATTCTGCTATTGCCTTGTGTTTGTAGAGAAATGAATTTGTAAATATTCTTTGCAGGGTATTAAAACTGATAACAAGTGTTAAGAGTGGTATAAAAATTAAAATAATAAAGGCAATAAAAAGAATGTAATTAAGATGCAACACACAACCGGTTCACGAGCGAAAACAGGCCATAAATTTTTAAAAATATTTTAAAAAATTTTAATAGAACAAGAGTTTTGCACAACATATTTATATGGCGATAAAAATAAATAAATGAAATACAAAAACACTTATTTATTTTAGGCAAAAAAGTGAAATATATTCGGTGAACAAGTGCTCCTATTTTAAAGAAGTTCGTTAACAAAATAACCTAGAAACTATATAATTTGAGGTTTTTTGAGACCGAACCTTAATTCATAGTTTTCTACGTGCATTTTTTTTTCCAGGTTAACCGTCGTTTGTTAATTTCGTATTCAGAAAACCTCGAAAACTTGTTGAGAATTTTTCTTATTTTTGATAAAATTTTCGATAGAAATCTTCGATAAATGAACTTGAAATTGTTGGCTGATTTGCCGAAAGTTCAACGATGCAACAGTATATCTATGTCTTTGGCATCTATAGGCAGTTTTTGGGAAGTAAATTAAAGCTAAACTTGATCTCTAGAAGGATTGAATGGTGCTATAAGTTGGCGGCACGAAAGACGGGACAATAACTGCAGTAGCGACCGCGAAACAGCTTGCTGTCACCCCGCCCAAAAGTCTTCAATTCATCTATCTTGTTTTTTTTTCTCTAGAAAATATTCCCATAACCTCCAGTTAAGTTTCAGTAACATAAAAATTATTTCTGTTGGCATGTGTTAGCGCAACATATTAAGCGCTACGTGTGATAAGGAAACCACTTCGTGCGGCAACGCAACATTCAGGACTTGTATTTGTTTAAAATTAGCATATTATTAAAAAAAAAAAAAAAACAAACGATTCGTAATTTAAAATCTAATACGATACTTTAGAGAAATAAATCTTCGCTGTATATATTAACAATTCAGATGGATATGAGAAGGGCAGGAAGGAGTGCCATTAAAAGAATTGTTTGTTTCAAGCCAATTCAGCCAAAAAATCAAACTCTCAACAAAAACATGTTGTTCAGCAAGAACAAATAGTACAGGCAGACAGATATATACAAAACAAAAGGTAAAAGAGAAAATATGTCTGGCAACATGGACAGAAATAACATCCGTTGTTTTTGTGCTCGTGACAGACGGTTCTTCTCTACACTCAGATTTGTGTCTGCCGTCTTTGACACTGACTTTGTTTTTCAAATTTATTTTCATTTTATTTAAAGGTCACACCTAAATATCAATACGAGAAGAAGAAGAAAAAATCTACTTGTACACATACATACATATTTTTTTAATCAATAGAATAGACATTAAGACGAGTATTTCTGGCCATGCGATTCGTTTTACTTTAAAAAGAGTGAAGAGTTTTTTGCTGAAATTCTTTTCAAGCGCATTTATGACTTTTAAAGGCAAAATTTTACATTCCTTTAAATTTATTTTGGACAAGTGGCTGTACAGCAAATTCATTCCCATTCAAATGTATGTATGTATTGTACATATATGTACATATATTTGTTTGAAGAAACATGTGAAACATGTTTTCATTTATTGTTTTCTATACGACCCTGTTAACAATTTATGATGTCTTGTGGTATTAAATGTAGCAAAATAAAATGTTTTATAATACCATTTTCTTCATGATATTTGAAAATCATAAGATTTATTGTGCCTGTAATTTAATTTGTTACATAAAAAAAATACAAACAGAATCAGTTAACAAATTGTTTGATTATTGATGTGGATTGAAATTTGAAAGATCATATTTTATCTCACAATTTTTAACCAGTTCTTTAAATCGAATTAATTTAATGTTAATTTAAACACAATGGGACAAAAGTTGTCATGAAGCTTAAAAATTTAATTAATTTTAAAAATTTTTTATTAATTTTTAAATTAGCAAATGGATATTTTTTTACACTAAATATGAAAAATAATAACGTCACTTATATGACCGCAAAGATGGACTTGTTTTAGAGCATTTTCCATAATATTGTCTTTTAAAATTTGATGGCCTTGTGTTTAAGGATTGTCTCCGTTTTTTTTCATAGGAATTCGCTCCTTGGAATTTCAAGATATATTCATTTAATTTTCTGAGATATATTCACTCTCGAAAAGCTTGACCTAAAAGTGTCATCATTGTTCAGCTGAAAAGGGGTGTAAGTGACTTAATTTTGCAAACGCCTGGGTATAGAATCTAGCAAAAATATAAAAACAAGGTGACGTAAGATGTGCTGCGTGGGCCACGTATATACAATGTTTTCATAAGTTATTTATTTATTTGCAAATTTATTATAATTAAAACTACTATAAGTTAAAAGTTAATCGGCTGTAAGTATTTTGTTTTTGTTTTTATTGAGAAACGTGTTTATTTCCGGTCATGTTTAATAAGCCGGTTATATCAAATGAATCAAACTCCAGCACGTCCAGCACTAAGGATTTTACTTCTTTAGCTTTAAACATTAACAGATCAAGATTTCGTGTTAAAGTTAAACACTTTAATGTGAATAATAGTGCCAAAAGTTTTACATAAATATCCGTCAGCTTTATCAATCCTTTGGAGTTGTCAATATGAATATGAAAGCGATAAATAAAATTTAAATTTAATAAGATTTTCAAGTTTTTCATGTACTTTCCTCGACCATAACTTGATTTGCATTAAACAACTTCATATGAGTGTCATACAAACATGATGAATGATAAAATGAAAACCTACTTGAGGCTTGTCAAGCATCTACTAATAACATTTCTTAACAGCAAAAATATACAAAAGTACATACATATGTTTTTGAAGTGCATAGAATGCCACAACTTACATAAATTTATAAGAATAAATGGAATAAAATTAAATTGTTGCTTTTGCTCCCCTCTTAGTTTCAATTCAAATGAATTATTTACCTGTCAAATATCATGTAAATTATTTGCTTTCAATTTATAGGCCGTTTGAACAGAGTGGCAAAAGAGAAGGCAAACAGTTAATGCTACTCGTACAAGCGTCAGTTAACTTATGCTTTTCGACAGCTTTTCATCAAGCCAAAAATCTGAAACAACCAAAATTTTCTTTTATTGTTTGGCCAACAGTTTGACCGATTCAATTTAAGAGCAATATTGCTGCAAATTGTTGTTGTTAAAGTGTCTTGTAGTGCAGTTTAACAGCAATTTCAGGCTTTAATTAAAATACAAAGCGGTTTGTGTGTGTGTGTGTGTGTGTGTGTGTTTCCAGCTGTCTATATGCCGATATTTCATTGGTACAAGCCCTATTTAATTATTTTTATTATATGATTGCGGCTGAGTTTGATGAATTTTTGCTTCTAATTGCATATTTATTTATGCACTATGGGTTTCATTCACAGAAAATGAAATAAATCTTAATAAAAGCTTATGTGGAATATGTGGAAAAAATACATTAAAAATTGCAAATTCATTTTAATTTTTGATAAATATGACCATTTGTATGTATGAGTTCGTATATTTGCCCCTTATTGTGTTTTCATAATCTCTTTTATACGGCAAACAAGTGACATTTTAATCTAAAAACTCATGTCTGTTATTTATTGCAAGCAAAAATAAATTTTGCTTTAATTTTGTATCTGAATTTGATTCTGTTAGATTATTCGGGGGCATACAAGTTTTTATTAGTGTGGTTCCGGAAAACGATCGTTTATACTTTGCCTTCAAAATATATGTATTCTCTTACAGAAATCATCACACAAAACAGTTTTGAACAATTTTTTTTTTTTTTTTGTGTGCAATAACTGCTGTAAAGTGTTGCAAATTATTGTTTTTATGCCACAAATAAAATGATGCAGCATTTGAGCTTTTTGTTGCTATTCTTGGTGCTCTATTTCAAGGGATTTTAATTCAAAAACTATACGATTTATTTTAGCTCTTTCTGTGCCCCTAAAGCTGCTTCTAAACTTTGCTTCAAACTAACGCGTATTTGTTTATATAAATACATATGAAAAATATATTTTAACCAGGAAGCTGTAGTTTTTTCAGCATCAATTCTATTTCACCAACTTGACATAAGTTGGCTGTTGAAGTTTTCATATGGTTTCGGAATTCAACGCAATTCAAAAATTTTGATAACAACCAACTCAACGACCAGCGACGACACAATTCATGTTTATTTGCTTAAATGTTGTTGGTTTTTGTTCCTTAGAAAGTTCTACAACATGTTGTGCACACATTTGAGTGGAACTGCATTTTGTGTCATCTTTATCCACTTGTTCGTGCATCTTTGTGTGCAACTGTACGGTCAACAGACAATGACTGGCAACTGAAGTGTAACATTTACTTACGAGTAGTTTTTGTTTGTAGTTGTTTGTTATTGTTGCCAGAGTAGTTTTGTTTGCAATTTTTGCTGTTTATTTTGTTAACATATGTTCAAGGGTATTGAAAAGAGGGGGAAAAAAGTTTAAAGATGGATGTATGGAAAACAATGTACGAGTAACGAAGCGCACAGATAGGGTCGAAAGGCCTTAATTGAGGCCCCTGAGAACTTTGCAGGTTTTGTCCTACAGGCATAAGATCTAATAAGTATCTGGCCAAGATTGTGTTTGGCTGAGGGGCTTGGATAAAAAGGATTCATTGCAGATGATTTTGCGGGGATGGCATCAAATTTGTGCAAAATTCTTTAAGTAGGTGAGACGGTTTTCCTTTAAAATGCTGATGTCCTTAAAAAAATGTTGTTTCTAATGATTGCGCACGAATAACAACGAAAGAAGGTGACCAAATTGTTTATTTAGTTATTTATTGTTATTTCTATGTCCCATACCCAAGACCTTAAGGCTCATAGGGCAGTATGGAACCCAGTACAAATCCAATAATTTAACGCTTTTAGAAAATTTCCGTTTATCTTTCCGTTTCTTAAACTGAATTAAAATTTCACCAATCATCGGCCTTTTTAAGGCCTCCTGCTACTGCAAAAGCGATTAACAATGTTTGCTGGTACATAAATATGTATGTACTCGTGGGCATGCAACATCCTACACACATACACAAACATATATGTTTTGCCATATGTCTGCATCAATTTGTTTTGAATGTGAAATGTAGGAATCTGCTGCTCAAGTTTGTTTGCCCAACCAAATAGAAAACTGGAAAGTTATGAGCAGTAGAAGTTGCAATTGTAGTTGCCGTTTCGTTTGTGCAACATATTTTAAAGTTTGTTTTTGATTCAGAAGTTCTTCTTATATTTACTTTATTACAAATGGATTTCTTCTGCGAAGAACTTTAATTTAAATTAAGGATTTGTCTCTTAATAGAAACTCTGTTATCATCTTAAATTGAAATAGTTTTAATAAGAAAATTTAAGTTTTGAATCAAAATAATAACAAAAGTTAATCAAATTAAGTTCTTTCGTAAAATACGACGTTTAAGTTCATAACTACAATTTTTTTAAATCTATTTAAAAATTGTTACATTAAAAATTCTAATAGTTTGAAATGTAGTGTTTTTGTAAAAGTATTTGTTTTTACAGACGTTCTTCTAAAGTTTAGGCTTTTCTGCAGCAGCTTTTCCTTAGACTAAAAAGGATTCATATTGTTAAGGGACTTGTTTCAAAAGTACTTGTTTTGAAAGGTACTTGTTCTTAAGAGTTCTGTGTTTTCCAGGCAATATTTTTAAAAGGGTGTTTTTTAAAATATGCTATTTTTAAGAAGTGCTATTTTTTGAAGGCAACTTATGTAAAAGCTACTTTTTTATAAACTACTTTTTTAAAACTACTTTTTTAAAAGTACTTTTTTAAAAGTACTTTTTTATAAACTACTTTTTTAAAACTACTTTTTAAGGATATTCTTTTAGAATATAATTGTTTTAAATTTTTACTCATTACCCATTAAAAAGGTCTTTTTTTAAAAGTTAGTATTTTTAAAAGTTCTCTGTGTACAAAAATTCTTCTTTTAAAAGATACTTCTGTCAAAAAGGACACTCTTTTTTAAAGAATTTTTTTAAATGGTACTTTTTCTAAAGTTACTGTTTTTAAGGATATTTTTTTAACGAATTTCTTTTGATAAGATAATTTATTTAAAAGGTACTTTTTCTAACAGTACTTTTTCAAAAGGTATCATTTTAAAAAGTACTTTTTTTTAAATGTTTTTCAAAAACTTTTTACAGACAGTCATTTAAAAAGTTTTCTTTTTAAAAAGTATTTTTTTAAAATTATGCTTATAAAAAAATAATACTCTTTTGTATTTTTTGGAAAAGGCCGTTTTTTAATTTTTCTTTAAGTTCTATTTTTAAAAAGTTTATTTTTAAAATAAATTTTTTTAAAGAGATATTTGGTTAAGATTTTTTTTTCTCTTTTCAAAATCTAACGTTTTTCAAAAGTTTATTTTTCTCAGGGCAGTTTTTAAAAAGTCTTGGCTTAAAAAACAAACTTTTAAAAAACCACTTTGTTGAAGGCAGTTTTAGAAAATTAAATTTTTAAAAGACACTTGTTTACCGCTTTTTTGAAAGTATTTTTTTTTAATATATATTCTTTTTAATCATATCTGTTTAGTAAATGTATTTTTCTTGCTGTCAAAGTAACGTTTTTAAACCGCACATTTGTAAAACCGAATTTGCAAATTTCCTGCTAAACAATATTTTTTTAATGTTTCATTCTTCTCCCTCGAATTTAACTGCGTTCTTTTCAAAGCTTTTCTTTAACCAACTGCTAAGCGCTAAAATCGTTGACCTGTATTGTTGAGTTTTTAAAAAAACACTTTATGAAACAAAGTGGGTCATCCAAATGAGAAAAATGGCAAATGCTACCAGCACCAGTGTCATAAATCTTGCTGACGGCACCGGAGCAAGCAACCGACAAGTTCAGCAGAGAACAGAAAATCAGTCAAGTAAATTATTTTCTAAAAAGATAAAACGATTTCAAATATTTGAAAATAAGTTCGAGTGCAAAGTTTATTTGCTCTGCTAGTCCTTTTGAGCGAATGTTTGGTTTTAATTAAAAAGCTCGAAAGTATAATGTTTGAGCGAAGAAATAAACAGCTTAAAAGTATTTGTCCATCGCTCTCAAAATGTTGTTGGTAGGGGTGGTTAGAGGGGGAAGGGAATTCTTAGTATTAAAGAGTCTTTAAACAAACGGGTCTTCTTAATAAATCTGAGTTGCAACATTGTGTTGAATAATATTTAAAAAAGGCAAATCAAGTTTCTAATAAAATATTTAGTTTCTGTTGAAATGCTCTAAAGAGTTTAACGCGTTTTAATAACAAAAAAAAAAAAAAAACACACATACAGAGTCGAGTTTTTCAACTACTTACTGAAAACGGAGAGGAAAAAAAAAAGCAAAACATTTTAGTTCCACTAGTTGCACTTTGCTCACTGGTGCAAACTGTTTTGTATGAGTATTTACATCTCTTCCATTAAAATAAATGCTTTTATTTTAAATTTTATATCCATTTACTTGCACTTCGTTGTTTAACAGGGCACAGCCACAGAAGGAGGCAACCCAACTCTCTAGGACTTTTGCGAAAAATGTTTAAGGACATACAAATTAAAAGAATTTTTCAAAACATATGAGTGTTTTTTTTAGTTGCTGAAGTACTTTCAGCAAAAATATTTTCGGACCTTGACTCTGAGTCCTGAGTTCAGCTGTAGGAGGGAATCTTCATTTTAGCAAAGCAGCAGAAAGTAGTAGATATTTTTTTAGTTCTTATTGGTCTTTATGGCTGTTGCAGCTACAGATCGGGCATGATCGGAAAGTACAAAGTAATATAATGGATGGCGAGATTTTGTCAAGTTTGCTTTTAGCGACCAATGAAATATTTTAGTCTATAAAATGGTTTCAATAACTTACGCTGGCACTACACGATTGCCACGAACACACAAATCTGACCAAAAATAAAATTGTGCCCGTCAAGTCATATGATTGTCTCATCTTACATAAATTTGATTGTGGTAAGATTGTGAAAAACGATTTTGAGTGACCAGTGGCCGCTCTCTAGATACAGGATTTTTGGCAATTGCGGAAACATCAAGAATCAGCTGCGCTAATTTTGGTTCAATTTGTCTTGTTAGTGGTTGAAATGGTTTCTTAAAAAAAGAAACTAATTGTAGTCTGCTCATAAACAATATTTGAAAATAAAATTAGACAAAGAAATACAGTACAAACAAGTATTTGGATGAGTGTTTGTAGGTTGACTGTGACATAACAGTTGGCTTTTTCCATTGTCAGATTTCATTGCAGATTTCAAATTCACTTTCGGTGAATCTTTGCCAAAATTGCAACTAAATATTGCAAATGTATGCATTTTTTTTACCCCCAAAAACAAACGAAAATATGAATAAAAATAAATAAATATTATCAACTTGAAATGCCGCACACGAGCACAATAAATATTGATGCATTTATGGCATTCTTATTGTCATACTGTTGTATATCGTGGAGTCACACAGTTGGCGCACCCGAATTCCATTTAGTGGGTTAATTCAAGTTAATTGTGTAATCACAAGATTGGGCTATAAAAATAGATGGAAAACTGTGCATTGCGACAATTGTGTGATGCTACACTTAGAAGGAGAAATTCAAATGTACGGTGCAACTCGAGCTTAAAACATATTATTAATATTTTATTTAACGTACCTTTTTAGGGTCAAGCTGGGATTGCGCAGCCTGTAAAGAAAAAAATTATAACAAAAAGTTAGTTTTTACCTACAAATATATAAAAAAATTGTGAGTAAAAAATATTTTTTTGTCAAAATATTTATTATACTTAAAATGTAACCAGAATCAACTATATTGTTGTCCAGCTCTATGCTATCATATTATTGTTACTGCAAGCATTTTTTTTGCCTCAATAAAAATATGGCTGCCATGTTGCGCTGCCTTATTATCTGCAGTTAATAATTAATTCGTAAAACAAATTAATATTTTTTTTTTTTGGAGAATATGACCCTACACAGAGCGGCAACAGTTTTAATATGTATTTTGTGAAAACATTCAGTAGACATTCAACAGTGGAATATTAAAGAAACAAAAAAAAAAAACTTAAAACTCACTTAAGGTCTGTTTCACTGTCGCCAACGTTTAGGTTTGCAGGTATTTGAAACGTCGGGCAACTCTATTTGCGATCGATGTTTAAACTTTAGCCGTAACAGATTGTCAAAAATCTGTGTTTGAGATACATCGACTGTCAATAGGATATAAGTTTTTTAGCCGCTTCAAATGTGTGCTGGCCTCAACGCTGCAGATCGTGAATCAAAGTCTTGGCTCAAAAATATACCTTTTCAAATATTTCTAAAAGAGAATTCCCCGTTTGAGGGCGAATGTACAAGAAGTTGTACTAAAATGCTAATTTCTGTTGCTCGAAAATATTACTGAAATAAATTCGGCAAAGACTACAATTGAAATTTAATAAAATTCTGCTATAACCAGAAAAATTTTATAATAATTTTGCCTTATTTCAGGTCATTTGAAGAAATTTTTTAGTGCAAGTATTTTTTTTTTCTACTTTATTGTAATTTATTTTTTAATTTCAGCTTTAAAAGACATTAATGTAACAGACGATTGCATTTAAAGCAAAATTAATTTGTTTCAAAGTACATAAAAGTACTCCCCGTGGCGAAAAAGTTATAATAATGATATAAAAATAAACATCAATCAACATCTCATTACCAACAGTATTAATAAAATTTTAATATTTCAAAAATTTTCTTTATATTGTACCTGTATGAGAAATGCGCGGAGAAAGCAAAAAAAAAAAAAAAAAAATGGCAATTAAATATTTTATTGACACGAAAAATTGTGAAAATTTAATTAAACTTAATATTAAAGTCAAAAGGAGAACGCGAAAAAATTGCATTATTTTATGTTTTTATTGCCATAATTTTGCACTGCACGAGCAAAAAGATTGTATAAACACATTTTACACAATGCAATTAAAATTTTTTATATCAATACACACCGTTAAAACCGGTGCATATTCACCCGACTACCAGGGTAGATGAATAAGCGCTGATATGTTCATAAAAATTAAATGCAGCCAACAAAATACAAAAAACCAAAAAAAAAGAAAAACAAATAAAGAGAAGAACGAAAAAGGAAAAACGAAAGGCAGAAGGGAAAAACGTTAAACTCCATTAGTTGCCACAACCAGCTGTGAAAAAATAAAACAGAAGTGGATGGAAAAAATCTGTAGTAACAAACTGAATTAAAGATACAGGTTTTATGCTTTTCCCTGTCCCCTTTTTCTTTTTGATTTTTTTTTTTTTTTTTTTTTTTGGTGGTAGCGAAGTATTTAGAGAGCCTTTAAATCTGTATAATCACTTGTGAATGTAATAGTTGACATCTGTTCTAGGGCATTGATCACCTGGGACTTGAACTTTATTTTAGGATTTTATATTTTGGATAAATACTGTCTGGTCTGAAGGAAGCTTGAAAGCATTGACCCAGTTTTGCCTGTGAAAATGATTAATTTTATAATAAAAAAAATGTTTATCATGATCATACTTTTGTTGAAGAAATTCACTCGATTATGGTCACCGAATATTTTTTATTATTGTTATCAATTAGAGCTGTTAAAGCTTCAGCCTCCTGTCAACTGCCTCGTATGTGTATGTTTTTGTATAGTTTTTTTTATTGAATTAAATTTGCGATATTTAGACAAAAAAAGCTTTTTAGTTGTTTTCTATAAATCAATTTGGATTTAAGCAACTGAACGAGTTCCCCTGATTTCTCGCCTTCAACGCAGAACCCGTGTCAGCTTCAGTGTTGCAATTACTAAAATCTGTACGTATCAATCGTGGAGTAAGTCGATATATATCCGGTCCGAGAAGCCTGCCTTTAAGCCATTAAGCTGGTGTACAGTTTCCAGAGACATTTGGACCAAGCCTAAATGGAGCAAGAACCCAATAACTTGTAAATAAGGTTGGAAAAATTTGCAGAACATCCTTAAGAGCAGTTGGGTCTTCTGGCTTATAGTCAGTTCAGGGGCCAAGTTATATTGGCTGTGTGTAGATGTGTGAGGGACTTGAAATATGTATTTGAAAACATTGTACATACATTTCTTGGGCCACGCAAAAGTAGGCCAACATTTATAAAAGCGAAAAGTGACTTTTAAATTTCAATTTCTTTACAAGCCCTTGTCACGCCAAACAAAAAATCATAAGAGCGTTTTGTTCGTCCGCAAAACACCTTTTAGACAATAAATCCTGTTATTTTCTAATGTTTTCATGTTGAAATAAAATATATTAATAAATAAACAAAAACTCAAATCAAGAACTATTTCACGCTAAAGTTACATTTTTCTAAATTTTGTTCTCCATTTTTTCGGATTTTTTTTTTTGCTCAAAAGCCAGCCAGAGCAAGTGAACAAGTCCCTGGGAACCCCATTACGAATAACATTTCTTTTTCCCACATCAACAACAAACACAATATGTTGGTAAATCACCAGGCCAGTTGTTGGTCTTTAGAAAACGCTAAAGGCTGTAAAATGTGTAGTGGAAGAAAAAAAACATCCAATTTATTTTGCTCTTGTTAAGCTGTTGGTCCGCTAATGGGAATATTAAATTGTCTAATGGGTAATAAGGTCGAGGAATAAGAACGGACGACTAGAGAAAGAGTTCAATTGACAAGACAAATTTTAAAACATTTTAATTAGTCTGGGACTGGCTCGCAAATTAACACATAAAATATTTTCTTAAGAAAATATAACTTTGAACTCGCCAACTCGTATAAACTTTATTCAATTGTTTTTCTAGCACTCGGTTTTATACAAAAAGATTAAAAGAATACCTTCACATTAAATTGAAATTCTTATTTTTTATTTAATATTTAAGAAATACAAATTTTACTTCCTGCTGGGAAAAAGAAAATCATGCTGCTGAAATTGATCTTGCAAATGGTATTTATAAATTGAAATCAAATATCAGAACAAATAAAGAGCTTTAAATAAAACAGAACAACAGAGCAAACAGTGAGACAAAGAATCAAAGACACAAATTGTTTCTTTTTTTTAGTTGGCGTATTAAAACTCTTACTTTTTACACTTTAAAGTCTCTTGAGTATAACAACTTAACCAGGAAGAGCTCAACAATGTCTACCGAACTTTTTATCATTCGCCAGTATAAGTATCTTCTGAGATTTTAAGAACTTAACAAGCAAAACGATAAAATGCCCTCCTTCGCATTTGCGTGCACAAGTTATTTCAACGGGAAAACAAAGACAAAATCGTGGCAAAGAAACGGCTGAATATTGCCAAACTTGAAGCGGATATAATAAGAAAATCTGCAGTCTGAAATGTGTATAATCCCTTTTGTCGGACTATTCAAATTCGGGCGGAATTGCAGTAACAAGTACTGCGGGTGCTACAAGCGACTATTAAAGGACACAAACAGAGTTACAGTTAAATACTAATAATCAAAGAGATCACGCTGCCAAGGTCGGCAGGGAGACTTGTGGAGAAGCTGCTTAGAAGCAGATGAAGAGGCATCAGTGGAGCATCTACTCTGCATCTGCCGTCAAACTTCCCTTGTTTTGTTGGCCCTTGCGCAGGCTTGTGGAAAATCTGCTTAGAAGCAGATGCAGAGTAGCATCTGCTGTTCACCTGTTGGCGACTTGAAGGGATTCGACTCCCTTTCTTTGGCATCGGAAATATACTCATCTAGTCATCTTGGCAGTCTTCAGTTATAGAAGCCTCATCTGAGAGTTGTTTGGAATCCAAGCCATAAATTCAGAATAAATTGTTGGATTTAAGTGGCCATTAAACAAACCCGCCTTCATAATTAACGATTGCATATTTCTTCACTGCTTGATACTAATTTCTGTATTGCCCGCAGACTATTTATAATCTTTGCCTTTAACTAATTTTGTGCCGTATGTATTTTATTAAACTTATCGAAGAAATGTTTACACATTTTTATTTTTATTTTATTCTACTCGTAGCCATCCAGCAAGTTTATTGTTTGTGTGTCTGTGTGGATTATGTTTGTGCAGAACAAACTGTTATTGCTGTTAAGGATCATCTAAAGTACTCGTAATGAAGTTTGTGCTTTGTGCCTCACAAAACTCTAACTCTAGGTTCACAACCATCTCTGGGATAAAAATAGAAATATTAAGTAATTCATTATGCATCCATGTTGGCCAAAATGCAAAGTCTCCGGATAGTTTTCCGAATAACTATAAGCTTTTTCTCTCTCTATTGGCTTTGACTCAGACTTACACACACCCACCGACACACACACACACGAACATACACGACCACACACAATAAGTCACAGGAAATGGGCACACGTACGTACCAGTATAACGGCAATTGGAGAAGGAAAAATCTTATAAAAATTTCCCCATCCAGGAGACCATTTCAGTTGGCCATGTATGAGTCCAGATACATACAAATATATTGTATAGAAAAGAATATATATGAAAAATGCCCATAAACATATGCACGGCCGCTTACTTATGCTTGTATGTACTTGTTTATGTAAATTTATTTTAAAACAAAATATTATATTCTTAGAGATAACAGTAAGGAAGAAAAGTATACATACACTTTTGTTGTGTTGGATACCATAAAATGGCAGCTCGTTTTTTCTCTATTCAACTATTTGGTTAGGACGATAAATAGAAGCAAAACTGGAGACTTTGCCTTTCCTTGCTCTACTCTTGTACTTGTCTAGTTCTGAGTTGCATTAAAGCACAATAGCACTGGTCTTGAAACCTGTCCAAATGCCCCCCCTTCAGTGTTCATGCGGCCTGTTATTACCAGTGATTCTTAACTTGAGATTGAGCTGATGGCCTGCGCTGCTTTCCCAAGCACACAGGAGGATTACAAAGTATGTTATCTTAATAGTCATCTTGTTTAATGAGTGCGATAGTCTTTGGAGATGTTCAGTAATACATGAGCCGCGTTGTCAATTCTATTATTTATATTTATTGTAGAAAATAAAAATTTGCTCAAGTTTAAATCAAAATCACTTCCTTATTTAGCTGAAATTTGTTTAAAGAATAGTAAGACAATTACTCAGTACATGTGCCTTGCATGTCCTTGAAACCCCTTCCAACAGGATCGCAGTTGGTTTTTAATGTTGTGTAAGAAAATAAAATGATAAAATTTACTTATACATCATGTTAAAAATTATGAAATGTGTGTAAGAAAAAACGTTTAAATAACTCATTTCTGAGTGCAGCGGACAGTGTACGCACATGAACACTGGTGAGGGTAAAGTTTGCCCGCTTTCAAAAACCCGATTTTCTTATTCAGCCTATTGGTTAAAAGAAAACGAACTGTCCGACTTGACACTTTTATAGAAACATCACATTAGTATTCTCTTAGGCCACAGACGTCATTGGGGAATTGGAGAAGCGCCACAAAAGTGCTCCACCCACATTTATCAAATAGTGATGGCTTCACAGAAATTATGTTGTTTGATTACACGAGCAACTTTTCTGCAACAAACTGTTCTGAATTTTTTGCATATAATTATAGAATGTTTCAAAATCATGAAGGACTCACTGGCGCTTTTTAGGCATTTCTTAAAACGAGCTCCTATTTTGGTAACCGTTTGCTAAGTGAACTTTCAGAGGAATTGAAAAAGCGCGAGAACAACATTAGACTAAATTTAACGAATGTTCCTTTAAATATTGTAACAAATTAAAAAATGTCTGTGCAATAATGAAAACAAACCCTTAACTGTGAAAACTCAGCGGATTGGAGGCGTCTGCTGGCCACTTTTGTGTTATTTGATAGATGGGACAACAGCAGCTGGCAAATTGTAGGACAAGTTTGCTTATAACAATGCCTGTTTTTTCTCTGAACAAGTCATTTGCTGGTGTTAAGGACAGAAACAACATCGTGTAGAATTAATTTTTTTTCGACTTCTAAATTTAAAGTACAAATTTTTTCCGCACATCTTTCAAATCTCATTTCGTCAACTGTTTTTGCATGAAGGCGCCATTAAAGTACATATAAACAAAATGTTTTTTTTTTTTTTTGTAATTTTGCCAGACAAGCAGAAGGGAAAAATATTTTAATTTACCTCAGTGCGTTTAAAGGCAAAACTCTTCAGTTCTCAGTTTCGTACGAGACGACTATCCAATGAATATGTAAATAGTTTCTCTGTTCGTTTTTTTTTTTTTGCAAACGAAGAGAAATGATACTAAAAGTAAAATTTAATTGTTGACCTCTTTGGTAGGAGACTGAAGGGAAATGATAAAAGTTTAGCCAAGCAGGCTGTTCAGTAGGGGGGTCACTGATGGTTTAACTGCCTCCGAAATAAATAAGCTTTCTCTGTGCCGCAGCCAGTAGACGAGTACTCGTGTAGCGTATGAGTACATGATGCTACAGTACAAAGCAGTAACAACTGAAAGAGCAGATAATTTTGTAGAATCATGATAAAAATGGAAATTTTGTATGTGGCATGTTGTGGTTCGTGCACATTTCTTGTCTCATATCCTTGTGTGAGTTCTCCGATTGCCAACCTCTTATACGGTACTCGTTGTTGCCTTCTGCTCCGGCACAACCGAGACACAAGAAAATATTATCCACTGTGTTGTTTGTGGCAGGCAGGCAGGCAGGATAAACAAAAAAATACTTTCAGGCTACAAAAGTTTGGGAGTTTTGCTCGGTTTTAAGGGGAGGGGGGCAATAAAAGTTCATGTCACATGCTGCCGACAGATGTTTGTAATGTGAGCCTGAGTACGAAATAATGTTTTTAAATTTTTTCTGGTTTTTGTGCAATTATAATAAACTTCAGTAGTTAATGCCTGCCAGAGAATTGATGTAATTTTTTATATCATTTTGTTTTCTGCTCTTTTGTTGTCTTGTCCTTGATGTAGTGCACGAGTATTTTGTCATTTAACTACAAACTGTTAACATGGCCGGTACAAGAATGTTCGTATCAACAGACACATGTGTTTTTGCTATGCCACAGAAACTTTTTGTTAAAACTTTTTCCAAAAAATGATGATTAATTGTCTTGGCTTTATGGAAAACAATCTGGTTAAGGAAGAAACGCGAGGATAAATTTTACTCATTCTATTCAAGAAAGCGCATTTTCTATGTACGATGATTTGATAGTTTTTATTGAAATTTTAGCGCAATTTGTGTGTCACTAGTTTAATTTCTTAAAATTTAAAAAAAGGAACAACACAATAAACATTAATTCTCTAATGGCAGCAATAGAATCAGGCAAAACTCGCGCTCATTTAGCGATTGACTTCAATGAAAATACTCGCACATGTATAAGAAAACTTCTTTGTTTTTACCGTTTTTATTCAGTATTTTTGTTATCTTGCGAGAATTTTTTTTGAAATATATAAAAGATATGGCAACATAACACTAAAACTTAATTTTTTTTGGGGAATTGGGTCAGTCCTCTGGTCACCACTAGGAACTCTGAAAATATGTCAAGGGCGGGCAGGAACGAGGGTGCAGTACTTGCAAATTAGTCACTGCATTCCACGAAAGGAAATTCAAAAATTCATTATTCTTTTCACTTTATTTTGATACCTAAAAGTTTCTCTCTTTTGTTTAAGTTCTCAATGTAGTTTTTTTTTTAATTTCCTTAAATCGCTTTTTACATATGACGAATTATTGTAATTTAATTTGGAGGCAAACTTTCCCCATATTAAGTTAATAGACACAGTTTTATTTCTTGTCATGTCAACCACAATGTAATAATCATTTAATTATATTTGCACGACGCAAAAAAAAGGATATCAAGGTAAATGAAAGCATTTCTACACAAACATTAAAACATAATGACAAATCATTATAAAGACCTCATAATTAATACACACATGTCTGGTTGGGGATATTTATATTAACAAAGTTTTTTTTTTCTTTTTTCATATAAATAGTAAATCGAGTTTAAAGTTTAATTAAAGTTTAATGAAAGCAATATATAAAAATGTGTAGCTGCAACATATTGCAGCATTTTGTCCTGCTGACAAAACATTGTTCACTTTTTAGTAGGATTATGTTTTTCAGAGGATCTTAGCTTTTGCAAAAAAAGTAAACTTTTGCGTTTAAAGAGGGGGGGGGGGGGACATAAGTTAGTTTCGCGGCCGAAACGCGCCTCCTCACCAGCCAATTAGTCTACATACTTGGGTCAACATTATTGTTGTTGGTTTTTCAGTGCTAACTGTGTAATTCTTGATAGATACTGAAGTGGTGGTCTGCGTCGGAGGCTCAAAATGGCTTGGAGATGCTGTTGTCTTGCAAAAGTTGTTTGTTCTTGTTAACAAACTAGATGCTAAGGACTGTACAGGCCTGATGTTCCTGTGGGATTTTCGGCTGCCTTGACTTCCACTACTTTGTAGAAATTTTTTTACTAGCAGGGCACTGAAAAGTCAGAACAGCGTCAGTTACATTCTGACCTACTCTTCTCTGCTATACAGAATAAAACAGAGATAGCGAAAACATGACTCCATCGCTCCTCTTCCCCATTAAATCAGTTCTTGTAAAATGTGCTGCACATGTAGGGATCGAACCCTGAGTACTAAATCCAAATGAAATGGTGTTTATTGGGGAAAAATTAACCTACAGCATGTTCACAGGAATTACTTTGGCAACTGGTCTGAACATGTCGTGGCAAAATTTGGTAACCAAAAAAAGCCATTTTCATAAATGTCATCTAAATATAAAACAAAGTGAAATTAAATTAAATACACTGTAAATCCATTTGGAAAAGGGTTAGAACCCTTCGAAGGACGCACAGTTTTGTGTCAAACATTTTTATTACATATTTTATGATATGGCTTTTCTGAAGAAAACACATGTTTTCAATAAGAAAACTGTGCATTTGAGGATTAAGTTTATTTTATTTAAATTTGAGTAAATATTTTTGTATCATCTAATGTGTACATTTTATCATAAATTTGATAGGAAAAGCCTGGTTGATGTTCGCTTTAAAATTAATGTGTTCGTAATTAAAATGAATGTGTAGAAAATTAGTCCCGAAACACACATTTGTTTCTATTAGAGAGTAATTAGTGTAATTATGTATGTGTTTTATGTAAAAATCTCTTTTTTTATTAAAATAAAAGAACAATAAGAAATATCTTAGTCGGCCTGCGTAGAACAGCAAGTCGACTTTAAGAGCACTTTACAACTACATTAAATTACGAATATATAAAATTTATGGAAATATTATTTGAGCAGTTCAACAGAATTTGTTTCCATCATTATGATTTTAGTATAACGCGAATCAAGTACATGAAAAAAACGAAGTCCAAAAACGATGTACAATTGAAGTGAGACCATTAATACTCCGAGTGGTTTTAAAGAGTGTCAAAAATATGTTAATATTATATTTACTCGTAGCTGTGCAATTTAAATAATTTTTTGGGTTAGAAGTCAACCAACAGTGGTCCTAATTTAGCAAAGACTTTCTCCTAAACAAGTTTTATATTTCGCTAAAAACTAATAACATAAAAAATTAAATATTAAATAACAGAATACAGTTGCCTGGGCTGTGTGTGGTCCTTGAATAAAAACTCTAATTTTTTTTTATAAAAAACATGTGTCCTTTTCCAACAGAGAATTGGATTCATATTAAAATCGGTTCGCAAGCCCATAAACTACAACACCAGACATTTACCGTTCTGAAATGTCCATTTAGGAAAAACAAAAGATCCACTTCAAATTCCAATTAAATCAGAAACCAAAACAGAAAAAATCATATTTTAAGTTATAAAACGAAAATAAAAAATGTTCGAAGGGTGCCTTGGAGCATTAAATACCCATTGAAAATAGTTTAAAAGAAATACGAGCAAATTGTAGTTATTCCATGTGCATAAATAACAGAGAAAATGCCACTTCTAAAACACACAATCGCAAATTAAACACTAATGAACCTTTTGTTTTAAAACTCCTTTGTTGCTTTAATATCTCTCGCTCGCTCGCTTTGAGTAAAAACCGAAATATGCGCCAACAAATTACATACACATCGATGTGTGTGTTTGTGTGTGTGTGTGTGTGTAGAAAACCAACTAACGGTAAATAGAAAGGGAATCTATGCCTTTTGACAGGCCTCTTATTGTATAGAAAAGAGATTTTTGCCAATATGTTTTGCGTGTAAAAGAACAAGAGGAGTTGGGGCAAATGTTGGCTTTTCTTTAAAGGAATTTAAAAATCAACTGAAGGGCTGTTTTCGTTTATTAAAATCCTATTCCTAAAATATATTTTGTTTTGGAAAAAGTGTAAGAATTTTTTTTGATTTACTTTACAGAAGATAAAGTGTCAGAGTCTGCATTGTGTCCTTAAAGAAGAATTTATATTGCCAAAAACTCCGCCATAAAAAAAACTTGAATAATCGACCACTTTGTCCCGAATTGCTGCCAGCACCTCTTGCAGCAAGAGAACAATGTTGGCTTGTTATAGGGCAGGTAAGAAAAGAAATCCGAAGGAGTGACATCGAACTAGTCAAACGGCTGGTTGAACAGTTAAATATCTGCTAAGAAATGTTTATTGTTTGCAACCTCTTCAGCGACGCACCAGTTCTTGCAACTCGCGCTTTTATTCGTTATATTTTTGAAGCAAATATATGGCACTATGATGCCACCAGGATATGAACAACGTCACACATGACGTTTGTGCGGGTACGCAGATAAAATTACTATACAGAAGCACCTTTTGCGGCAGCCTGCATAATTTCACCCCGGCGGGCCTTCTGCCGTGGCTGGTGTGTTGATGTTTGAGCGCAGCGTTTAGCAGGCATGTGGGCGTGTGTGTCCGTGTGTTTGGGTGAACACAACAGGCACAATGGCGTTTGATGTGTATGAAGTTCTCTTAACTTTTTAGGGCAAAATATCGCTGCGAGGCACAAAGTTTGTTTAACTAAAAATCTTTGTGGAAAAGCTTGAAAATTTTATATGTATAAAAGAAAAGGCGAACAATAAATATAAGTTTTGTTAACACACTTTATTGGCTAAGTGTGTGTGTATGTGTGTGTGTGCGAAGGCACAAAGCCTTTATTCATATACATTTTTGTATAGACGAGTCTCTATAATAGAGTGAATGAAACTATAAAACAAGATGTTTTCCTTTAACTTTAATATTCAAAAAGTTTGTGAAGAAACTAATTTCAAAGTAATTACGGCAAACACAAAAACTACCGATATTTGCGGAACTACAAGAGCAGAGAAGTTGTCGTATTAAAAAGGGCATAGAAAATAGCGAAACAACAAAAACACCCATTAAGGGGAAAGAAAAAGTTGCGAACTTACTGGTGAACGACAATATATAACGCAACACTGTTTAGCCATCAAGGAATTCTGTGACAAAGAGAGCGGCAGTTTGTGCTGCTGGGACAAATTTTCCAAGTGATGTGTTAAACCAAATAAACAAATTTTGAAGCGGCTGTTAGGGAAAGAAAATAAAATAAAATAAAATTTTGAATTGGAACTGAGCCACAATCAAAGAACACGGCAACAGATTATGGGCGGGTGTGGGAGGATGCCATTTATTGAAAGTGAAAACACTTCTCCATATTCGTTGAGTTTTGATATAAATATTTTTCCATAGTTCGCTTCACACACCATAATTTGGATTAGCACAGTTTTAAATTAAGCCAAATTTCAAATTTACAGACATTGAAAAAAATTTCCATTGTTTTTCAGTTTTCCTGTTAAGAAAATGAATGAAGGCAAAAAATTTATGTTGACAATTACATAAAAGTGTTCATGGCTTTTGTGTTCTGGTGACATCAAGGCTTAATGCAATTTGATTACATCCTTTTTGCAAATCACGTTCAACTTTTGTTTAAAGCAAATGTTTAACCGGAAACGGATATCAAAACGATAAAACAGCAAACAGACAATAATGCATGCTTTTGTCAATGTTTTTATTTATTTTCGTTACGGGGCGGATAGAGGGAATTTGCAAAAACCATATGCACATATTTAATGTTGAAAATAATGTTGCTCACTTCCTCCTTTCACAATTCTATTGTAAATGTATGAAAAACATAATAATAAAATTTATTGAAAAAATCAGAACTCTTTATTTATTCGAAAAGTTTTAAAGTTGTGTGATTGAAGGCAAATAAAATGTGGGCTTCCAGCCCGGCTGATAGTTCTTGCTCGCGGGCCGGCATCTGATGCTAATTATCGTATCGCAAAGAGTTACACATAAAAATAGGTTTTTCTTGATCCTCTTAAGCAAAAGTTTAAGCAGGTTTGTGCTTAAAAACTTGTTAATTTCAATCCTGCAATTTTTTATATCTCCCACCTTCTCTCTTGCTTTTATAAATAGAACGTTTAAAAAACTTTCAGTACTTAAAATCTTTTAAGTTTTTCGCAATACCAATAAGTACAGAAGAGTTGAAGGGTATTTACCCGCTGCTCGCACACATTCATTCCCCTAAATGCTCATGCAAACATAATAAGCTGGGACAAAGGAAACAAAAAACATATATATAAGGGAAAAAACTACAATATATAAATCCTTACAGCTTAAAATGTGGAAAATATGCTTTATAGTTGTTAAGCAATTTATTTACATGCATGAATATTTCACTTTTTACACAAAAGCAGAGCAAAATAGCAGACGCTGAGACAGACATTCCGCTAAACGGTTGAACAATCACGATTGTCCTCACAGCTGAAGATTTTTCCACACAAATTTCCAGCGAAGATTTGCCGATCTAAGTCATCTGTTTTCCAACACATTTTTAGTTTCAAGTTTAGAATTGATTTGAATAGTTGTACAAGAAAATTTCTTTGTGCACCAGAGTTTTTTATGCTGTCTGTCCTGTTTAAGAATTCTCCGATTTCAAGCATTTTTCATGCTAAAATTTATAAGTTTCAAAAAACCTATCAAACATTTAACAGAAAATTTATACTAATGCCTTGAAAATATTGTGTGAAATGTAAAATATATCAACATTGTTATGATGTTTAAGGCACAATAGGACTTCTCTTCAAATATTTTCAAACATTTGCAGAAAAGGGGAATGCAAAAATTTTTCCAGTTTTATAAAAAGTTCAGTAAAAAGATTTTTTGATTCAATCAACAACATTTTATGTTTGTATGTGGGGAAAACAAACTGTTATTCTGCAACGCAACAGAAGTGCTTGATTAGCAAATGAGATCCCTGTGGATCAACACAGGAACTTTAATCGCTGATGCCACGGGTTATACTTGCAACAGTTACTCTTCTAGGTCTCTGAATACATTCACACAATGTGCCCTTTTTGCCCAGCTGCCCTTTAAGTAATAAGTTTTCCGTTACGATCCTTGAGACAGAAAAACCTATTTGAAGAATAAACAAAGAAATGGTCGAATCAACTTTCACTTCTAGAACTGTTCAGTTATACTCTGAAATACAAAATAGTATCAATACGTTTTCTTGAAATACAACGAACTGTAAAACTAGTTCAGAAAAAGATTGTCTTGTAATAATTATTTTTCATAAAGGATACTTTTGAAAGGATCAAGTTGCCAACTGCCTAAATAAAAGATCAACAAATATAGAAATCGTAGACAAACGATATCAAAATTTAACACTGATGTGATGTTGTATATCTTCTGGGCAATAGTTTAGCACAATATCGAAACGCTAGAGCTTTCAAATGATGCCACACCATTTACCGATCTGTGTTTAAAACACCCCCGGCCTTGCAACAAATATTTTATTCAAGCCGCCAATAAACTGCTATTTTTGTCCTCAATATTAATTGTGCTACTTTTAAAACAGCAGCACCGCTTACAGTAACGGAAATTGTTTTTAAACTATTATAACTGGCAGGTGTGGGGGGGCGGCTAGAAACATATTGGCACCGACCATCATCAGTTTCGGTAAACGTTTAAAGCATTTATGCCATTTTACTTTTTACTCTTTCCGTTTTCAATTTTTCTTTGCTAAATAGTGAAACAAGCTGCAACTTTTTACCATATAGCAAAAAAAAAAGAAACCAAAAAGAAAATTGCGTTTTATACAACAGTTTCAATTTTATATAAAGGTTTTGCTTGAGCAACGATATTAAATCCTTCTTTTTTCTCTATGAACAAACAATAATTCTTTTTGTATGTTAAATGTGTACACCGGCTCCTGTGTTCGTTGAAAGTTTTGCGTTTTTGTGTTTTAATTTCTCTGTAGACGTATTAAAATTTCATGATTTTAATTGAAGTTTAACCAATGTTGCGTATTCGTAATAAATGGAGCGAACTGATGTTGCCTACACGCCAACGTGTACAAGTAGTTGATTAAAATTGTATGAACGATTTGGTTGGTGGCTTGTCGAACCAGACAGACACACTCACCCCACACTCACCCCACACTCAGCCCACACACACACACACAGACATTGAAACATCAAACAGGTTTAAGTTAACAAATTAACGAAAGCCGTTTAAGAGGGGCCAACAAAAATATTTAAACTAAATACACAGTTAAGTTGCCGATCAATTAAGGGCTACGGATTGTGGGGTACTTCATGCCTTTTAACTTTTATCCATCTATTAAACGATTCAAGGCAGAATTATGCAGATGTCTGATTTTGTGAGCACTTGTTTCAGCTGAGTCATTTGAGTAACGTTCATCCAAGTCCGTGCAGGCCATTTAAATAAGAGTCCTTGAGTGCAGCATATTGTTGTTAAAAACAATATGTCGCACGAAAGAAAAAATATACTTCTGGGTTTCTTCCTCAACTCAAACTTTTGAAGTGAATAACGCTCTGTATTATTGCAACAAAGTTTTAGAGGGAATAAGCAGAGCTACTTGATTGTGTCCTTTACAAGTCTTACAATTAATTTTTCTCTCGAGTAGTCTGTATATTTTTATTATATTAATGCCTTCAAAGGAAATGGCATTGGAAAATATGATGGGCGTCTAATCGTCTGATCCAATATTGTTTCTTTGTGCTTAAGTCCTAAAGAACTGCTTTTTTTTCCTCCTAAAACTTGGCAAAGCAACATTTTGTTCTTTCCTCTTCTGAGATGTTTTGTTTTTGTTATGACCCTAAATTTGTTCTGATATTTTAATTTTTTTAATTGTCTGGCTTTTTTGTTTGGTGTTTTTCCTTTTGCTCAACATTTTTTTTTTTAATACCAGCTCTAGGAAGGTCCTTACATTTCATTTAACAACACACTTAAATCACTTATTGCCATGCCTTTTCGCCAATCAATCTTAGGAAAATAAAGTCTTGTGTTGATCCCAGTTACACGACCAACTTGGAGGGTTTAAAGAAAATAATCCTTTGGTGTCAACATTGATATGCACTCGTATATGAAAGTTGTACTTAAATTACATTTTTATTTTATGATAGACAATCAAATGGCTCCATCACTCACATTTTTCAAATCTTTGACACGGATTCGTTACAGCAGACATCAAAGCGTATAGCAACCGCCGAAGGACACGAGATGGGGAGGTGATTTTTTGGCCCTAAATGTAACGCTGGTAACTGGGGTATTTTGCTACGGTTGCTACGATATAGTCATATAATTTAGAAATAAAAAACAAAAAATTTCTTCTTTCATGTTTTCAGTCATTCATTCATTTCTTTTTTCATGTTTTCGTTTTCAGTGGCTAAAAAAAAAAAACTCCAAAACCCTTAAATATGTATTGAAATTTAGGGGAAAGCAAAATGGATGATGGAATCAAATCGCTAGAGCGTTTGAGTTTCCGTAAGAGGTCAACATTTATTATTGTCGGCAGTTGGAGTTTTGGAATAAAGTTAAAAAATTTGTTTCCACGGTCCGGAGCATAAATTTTCTCTAAACGTATGTTTTCGTGCCCGTGGACAGGGTTTTATATTGTATAAAATGGAAAAAGGAAAACGACGCACTGTGCAGTATTTGAAGTAAATTACTTTTTCACCACCATTTTATTACGGACACCAATTATGTCTTTAAGATAACAGGCAGATTCTTGATAAAAAGGAAAATGAAATAAAAACTTCGCAAAACTATAAATTACGAGCATATGAATATTGTTTTTATATTATGGAAATTTAGGGATTATAAAAGCAACAGGAAGCAAAATGTTCCGCTCTTTGACAAGAGTGAACTTTTTCTAGTCCGACTTTGTTAAGGTTTATTTTATCCATAGATTTGTACCGTCTTCGGCACTGCGATCATCACTGATCTGTTATGGCCACCTTAACCCTCAGGGGCTTAATGGGCTAAGCAATTGGACCAGTTCCTCCAATTGTAGGCTTAGCAAGTCTTGTTCATTCGGCCTGTGCCTGTGAGTGTTCCGTTGACGCCTGCCCATTCTGTGAAGCAGCTTCGAACAGTCATAATATCCTGCGAGCATGAGACTTTAACTTGTTTAGTAGTTCCTTTTAAAATCAGAATATTTCACCTTTATAAGGGAAAGGTTTTTGTCAGTATTCGCAACAAATAACGGAGAAATGATTTCATTTTGATTTTATTCTCTACCAAAAAAAAAAAAAAAAAAAAGAAAAGAAAACAATTTTCTCTTAAATGATTATTTTAAAAATATTCAATTATTTGTTGAGTGTTATGGGGCCCACAGCACAAAAAAAAGAAACCTGTGACTTGACACTTTTAAGTGATTTACCTTTTTTAAAAAATATGACAATGTCTTACGCCAGTAACGCCTGCAATCGAAGTTACAAGACATGTTTTATCGCACCTGTTCTGTTCTCTTCTGTTCGGTTCTGTTCGTTTCTATTTGCCCTTCCCTTTTCCTTAATACTTCTTTTCATTTCACATATACATACATACATACATACATACATATCTGTGGCGAGTACATACCTTTCATGCTTTAGAGTTGTGCGTAAGATGTCAGGACTCCATTTGGTAATCCTTTAAATATACAATTATTTTTGTGACACTTGCCCTTCAGACATTTGTAAAAGCATAATCTGTCCCACTTCCATACAGTTTATATATCTGTACGATTGTGTGTCTGATGAATGTAGTCCATATATAATACGAGTAAGATATTAATTCTTAGCACAGCTTCGAGCACAAATAAGGCAGACACATGATGCTGGCTGGCATCGTTTAATACTAGTGTCAGGAAAAATGTATTGAAACAGGTTTTCCTACTTAACATGAACATTTATTTGTATTAGTATTAGAGGCAAACGCATAAATGATGTGTTTGGCTAATTTATTAAGGTAAATGGACAGTGATGTGGATATGGAGCAAATGTTTGCCTGCCTCGCATTATCGTTCTTTTAGCTTCGGCACTTGGTTGGCGCTTGAGATGAGAATGAAAATTACACTGCGTTTTGTTGGCAAAGGGTTGGTGCAAAAGATGGCGCAATTTTTAATTAAACAAAATTCAAAATATCGCAAACTCTTGCGCATCTTGCAAGTGGAGCATTTAACGTGTTTTGTCAATGTCTCTTTCATACGCCTGACAAAACGCTTTTCATCACGATTGTTGTTTGATGGGGTGATTGTTTTTCCAATGCAGACGAAACAGATTTTTTTGTGGAATTTGTAAAATCCCTTTAAAGATTACCTTACATTTATTAAAAATTTACAAAAGAAAGAAGACTCGTAATTGTTGCTGCGTAATGAGTACTCAAGCAATTTCGTAAAGCTTAAATTAAACAAAAAGTTTTACACTAGAATAAAAGCCCTATTAATTTGTCATGTTCGTTTGGAGAATATTAACACGCGTGCAGCACTTTGAATAAAATTGATGTCTGCATTTTCCTCGCATATTCATTGTCGTTTATGGGTGCTCATAAAAATTGTCGAAAATTGCTGTGACATTCAGTATCATCAATGTCATCTTTATTGTCGCTTAAAAAAATTGCTAAACGTTTTTTGCCGCCGGGCACGTGAAATGGAGTTCTTCTCTCTGTTGGGTGTTTGTTTGTTTAACGGCAACAAAAACGAGTCCCTTTCCCTTTGAAAATAAGATAGAAAAATTTTACACAATAGCGTAAAATATTGCATAATACGCGCGCGTGTGTGTGTGTATGAAGGAGGGGGGGTGGGGGGGGGGGGGAAGAGCGCCTTTCTTTTTATCATATTTCATTTCGTGTATCATATGTTGCATTAACAGTTATTCTGGTACAGATTTTGGGTGCATGTGCGTCTGTGTTGGCTAAAATTTACACTTTCCAGTCTCACCCACTAACATGTTGCTGGCTGCATGTTGTATTCGTGACAGAAAAGTAATTTTGCTGCCATACTCGTGCCTCAAATAAAATATATGTATGTTTCTCTGAACACGATTCTAGCTTGTTGCACTATTCGCTGTAATGCTAACTTTTGCATTTATTGCATATTCCGTCAAGATACGAAATATTAACACTCACGTCAGTACGTGTAAGTGTTTATCGTTACTGTCGTTGCAAGTATAAATTGCTGTTGCATTTGTTGCTGGCAGTAAAATTTGTTTTCGTACAGCTGCACAGTGTAATAAAACTGCTGCTGGGGAGGTTTTTTTTTGCTGCTGCCAACAGGAGTCAGAAGTGAAGAGGATGCGCATAAATTTATAAACTTAATAGCAGTGGCGAGTAGAAAAAAACATCGTGTAACAACTTTTGTGTTTTGTTTTTTGTTTATTTCAATCGCATAACAAGAATGTCAGATTCACTTGCCTCAAGATTTTGTCATCTCTTTAGCTGCTGGTTGGCCATAATTAATTCTCACTGTGCCGAGCATCATGCAAAATAAATACATATTTATAAAGCAGTAAAACATCTGCGTTTATTTCGCTTATTCACACAGACACATTATTCATGAGTTGCATAAAATATATAAAAATATTATATATATATAATTTTTTTTTTATTAAAACAAACACAACCAATCACCTATTTTTGCCTATAAAATACAATAATTTATGGAAGTTGTTGTTGTACGCACATACCCTCGTATATAACACGCTGACATTCGGGGCGGGACGGATAAATTTTAAAACCAAATCTCTGATGACACATGATGTGTGATTACAAATATTCAAAGACGATGTTATTTATGCCTCTTAAGAAAAATAATATAAATGACGGTGCTGCTTTCATTTGTAAATGCTATTGCGATGTACCAAGTGCCAGCTCTGAGGACATAAAGTTCATATATTAAAATGAAAAATTCACACAGAATTGTAAGTTCAAGCAAATTCATTCCACATTGAAGAAGGCCTAAAAGAAGTGAAATCACTCAATTGGCGAGGCCAGTTCGGATCACCCGGCTCCGATAGGGTCATGACCTAAAGGCGCTGGTGCAGAATGTCTTATATAAGGATACTTTTAATAATTTATTGTTGTTACGTATGTACAGACTTTTTTATTTATTTAGTTCTTATTCAATCTACTCAAGGCGGGTGTATTTAAAATTCAGTGCCTAAAAAGTCCCACCAACTACATATTTTGGTTTTTTTTTTAACATCTACATTAATAGGGGCATATGTTCCTTAGAATTGTGTTTATTGTAGGTTTTCATTTGGATTTTCCCATAAAATATGGTTTGAAAGAGAAAATATGTTCGTAAACTAATTTATCAGCACCGAATAAAGTGAGTTGGTCCGACTGTTGGCTTTTTGCGCCACAACTTTTTACTCAGCTGCCAGCAGACATTATTAAGAAACTTGCCGCACATTTTTGCAAAAACCAACAGACACGACAGCGCCGACCTAAGACACCTCTAAACCATAAATTTTCTGCTTGTTATAAATTATGGTGCTTTTTGGCAAATCGAAAATTTTGCTCGCTGTTGCCCTCCTTTAAAATCACACGAAGCAGCAGTAACACCACATATCATTAATTTAAGGCCTGATAATGCTAAAAGCTTATAACTGTCAGAAAGAACTTAGCCACAATCAAATATTAAAAGAGAAATAATAAAGACGGGGGAAAAAAACTATCTTTATTTAGCCCAAACTGCAGCACGTTTTATCTTATAAAGCCATTAATATCATTATTGAAAACCCACAAACCGGAAAGTATCACGTACCAAACAAGCATCCTTTTGTATCCTGCAACCGAAGAAATGTTCTCTTTATTACACATCATTATAAAAGTGTAACAACAAGCAGCCATCCCTCCCTCTCTCTCCCTTCTCCATCCTGCCTGGTTGCAGACAACATTTACTTTGGGTGTTGCTTGTAAGTGCGTGTTGTTTGTTCTTGCCCAACTTAAGTTTTGTTTGGATATTTTGACAGACTTAATTGATTAAAAAATAATATCCAACAGAGTTGTATTTAAACTCCTTCTCCAGATACAGTCCACAAATAAAGGCAGAACAACAAAAACAGAAAAAGAAATTTGCAATAATCAGAAGTTTGTTTTCCGCATGTTCTTTTCGAAGTTGCCTTTTCTTCTGCCAAACAATTTTGTCTTGGGGATTTGTTTACCACATATTTCCTTTTCCTTAAATGTTTTCTGATTATTTGAAGCCATAAGCCGGGAGAGATTTTCTTACTGATTTTCTTTTGTTTTTTTTTTTTTTTTAGGGAAAAAGGAAACTTTGCTTGACGGCAGCGCAAGCTTTTGTATAATTTGCTGGTGTTTTTGACGTCTAATTATATATATTTTATAATAAGTTGTTGCCACAAACGTTTTTTTTTTTTCATGTTTTAACGAAAATTACAAATGTCGTTGCTGTTTTCTAATTTTTCACTATTTTATTTTGTTTGGCTGCGATGGGTGTCTTAAAAGTTATGGCTTCATAATATGACTTCGTTATGGCTAAAATACAAAAAAAGGCTGTTTTATTTATTAATTTAATGATTTATATTTTAAGGCCATAAACGAAGTGGCCGGCCTGCGCGACTGTATTTTCTTATTTTTTATAGTGTTTTGTTATATTTTTTCTTTAACTTCTGGCATTCAAAAAGGCGACTAGTCTCTATTCGATGGTGTTGATATTTATGAGAAAACATGTATTTTCTACTTTTGAGATAAAATTTAGTCCATATTTAATAATTGTTAACCATTTGAATTATTATGAAAATAAGGTATGTCGCGTTTGGCATTGAGATTTCAAACGTGACACAATTTTCATCGGCTTATATTTTGGCTATAAAAACACACACACGATTTACCACCTCTAAGATATTTTCAAATAACATTTTGCAAACTTTTAAAATTCCTAAAGCTGAAAAATAGTTGCGTAGAATTTAAATTTTTTGTACGGCGATACGAAAAACTACTTTCAGTTTTTGTCACGTTCATGAAGCTGCTTTATTTTTGTCATTTTTTTGGTGCACAATTCTGTGTGCTATTGTTTTAAAACTAATAATAAATTAAATAAATTGTTGTGAAAATTGTTTGCTGTTTGCGATAATTTGCTTCACTTTATATCCCACGACCGTCACGTTCAACAACATGTTTGTACATAATAAATCTATACTTCAAACTATTTCTTAATTATTGCTGCAGTAGGCCTTAATACTCGTATATTTGTATGTGTGTATGTTGTTAAAATAAACTTTTGTGACGGACATAGAATTAGGCTGAGAAGCAGAGCCAGACAAGAGTTTTCGCTGGAGTATTTTATCAAACGTTTGATAACTTTATGATAAAAAAAAAGTAAACAGAATAATTTAATTTATATTCTTTTCTACTTGATCCACATAAATATGTATGTATATTTGATAAAGCTTTTGTTAATGTGTGTAGTCCGGTAAAATTTGTACAGGTACGCACGTATCCTACATCATTTCCAGTTCGTCTCAAAAAAAAAAAGAAACAAAAGCAAAAGTATGAGATAACTTGGACAAATATAAATAAAGCTGATATGAAACGTATGAAAGTATCAAATATGTTTGTGTATTTGTTTGTGTGTGTGTGTGTGTAAGTCGTCGTTGCTGTAATAAATCTTACGCAAAAGTACTGGTTTTTGTTTGCGCTGCTGCACCCTCTTTTATTATTATTTACTCTTAAAGACATTTTCATCTCATTCATCACATCATATTTACTTCGTTCATCTTTGCAAGCAGGAAAAAATCCAAACCAACATTCAGCTATTTTATTTATCTCTCCTCGGGCTTTTTATTTTATTTTGTTTCCTTTTTTTTTTTTTGTATTAAAGTGTCTTTCAATATTTGTTGCAAGAGTTACTGCTTTTTATCTTTTATTAACAGCAAAGAATTTGTTCGACATGATTTCTTGTCAGTGACAATATTTTATTGCAATATTTTATTTATTTGATTAACTTGGTTTGCTTGAATGTTCGCATTTTGCCCAGTCCGCAGTAACTTTATTGTAGTTATTTCTGTTTTTGAGAAACAAAAAAAAAAAAGGATTTCCGCTGAAGTCCTTCAACCAAAATCTCGAAGATCACAAATTGTTTATAATAAAATTTTTTTGTAGACCCAAAACTGATGAGAACAAATCGAATTTGATATATTGGCAGCCAGTGATTTAAAAAATGTTTAGTTTTTATGAGATTTGGGGACAATTTTTGACAGGGTGAGATACACATAATTTCCTCAAAGGGGTCACAAAAAATGTATAATTAATCATTAAGCCAAATTAAAATTTGTTAAACATTTCTTAGAGCAAACATGAGATAAAGCAGAACCCACTGCTGCAGTAGAAATATCAATCCCAAAACTCTTCAAGCTGTCAGTCTTGCAGCCAGAGGGATACGTAGCAGCTGCTATTAAAGTGTCAATGTTTGAAATAAAGATGTCTTGAAATATATATATGACAATATCTTGCTTGTAGTCTATATAAATATATAGATACTAGTGGCCACATTTTGTGTGAAAACTTTTAAAATTTGCAAAACTTTCGTTGTTGTAGGATTCAGAGTTGCATGCACCAGCATGTCGTTCCTAAATTAAAACACTGATATATGAGCTGCCAATTAAACTTATAAAAAAGACTCTGTTAGTGCACTAGTTTTAAAATGGGTGATATGGCCGTTTCTTTTTCGAATTTCGCATTTTTAGGAATTAAAAAATTTCAGTTTAAATTTCGCAAAATCCTGTTAACAATCTTGGTTGCTAATTTGCTTTTTAATAAAGAACACACAAGCAACAAATCAAAGTCAAATAGAAAATATTTATGCTATTACAAATTTTAGCCAACAATTAAAGTTCTGGCAGATACGAATGTCTCTGGCCAAAAAAGCAAAAGCAAACAAAAATTCGAAGTTGGACAATTTTTTCAATTAAAAACAAAAAGTTTCTTCTTGCCTCTTTTTCTTTTATTGAATTCACATTCTTATTTGTTAGCGAATTGTTTTCGCTTCTTATTCTTTTTTGGATCTTAAATGCCAAAACATGTAAACAATTAAGGAAAATTTAATTACCCGCATACCAGCGATGCCAATTTTTATGGGCGCCCAAAATGTAATGAAACGTGGAGAAGAACTCAAACAAAAAGACATTTATTGCCATCAAATAGATCGAGAGCAGAGCAAATACAGCAAAATGGAAAAGAGACAATAAATTCCACATTTCAGAAGAGGAAACGCACAGACAAGCATCTAAACTTTTTAATGTTTATTTGCTCTAATCAACAATAAAATTTGTTATTTTTCCAATGACAAATAGATAAAATAAAGGGTAGAAAAATAAAATATATTTACACACATTCATGCATACATACAAATATATTCATTTTTGTTAATCTTTGAAGACTGAAAGGAAATTCAATCAGTAAAAAATTTCAAAGAAAAATATTTGGCGCAAAAAACACGTCTATAATGTAGAAGAAAAATTTTTTCCTTCAATAAAAATTCAATTTCCGTCAAACAGCAGATGTTGTCATCCTCAGACTGTGTGCTGTTATATATTTTTGTGTGTGTGTGTGTGTGTGTGTGTCGGTGTGTGTCGGTGGGTTGGTGTCTGCAACATTAAAATCTGAACGAACATGTAACTTTCATAAGACTTTTATATTTTCGAAGTATCATCAATGCATCGCAAAGAGGAACAAATTACATCACGTTTCAAAAGTAATTTGCCTGCAGATGGATGTTCTGAAATTTAAGAATTTAACTTTATGTGAATCAGGCTGGCAGGTGAATTTCCCCCCCCTCCTTCAAAAGCCTGTAAACGATTCATTTTGAATACCAAACCATAAAAAAGATCAGTTTCTTGTTATGAAATCGTGTCAAACAGTGTTAATGAGTTTGCAACCACTTTAATTTGATAGAATTTCATGTTAAAAGTCAGTGTTTACAGACGGATTGTTGCCTTTCAAGGGTGAAGTCAGACTAAATGTTGTTTAGCCTTAACAAAAATGTTTGCTAAACTTTGTCTTTCAGTTGCTTACGCGACAACACGGAGGAAAAGAATTCTTTAAAATTATGTGTTAATGGCTGATATCAATAATGAGAAAACAAAGTAAAGGAATAGCATGTGGTAACCGAAACAGATACATTGATTGCCTGGTTTAAATTTTCTTTTAAAGGAATCTTTTTAAAACTTAAAACTGATAGTTCTGAAAGAGAAACCAGCTGGTTATCCAATTAAAACCATTTTATCGTTAAAATTATCACAATTTTGTGAACAAAATTATAACGAATTGTTATAAATATATTGAGAATGCATGAACAAATTATGCTTAATCCGGTATTTTCGCTCGGTGTACAAACATATATTCTAACCTTTCAGTTTATTATGGATGGAGATGAAAGTTATTAATTATGTTTAATTTTTCTTTTTGTTAAAAAGGTTTATTTTTATTCTTGCTTTGAGTCCATGTTCAGAACATAATGAATGAAAAAGTTACGTCCATTTGCATGCATTTCTTTAACCCTAAAAAGCTCTCAAACTATTATTTCATTAACGGGCAAAATGGATTTTGGGGTCTTTTGTCTTTTAATCAAAACAAAGATTACGACAATTATGATTTACGAGTAAGTGCGAAGTATATGTTTAACAAAAACATTTCTGAACAGACGCATTAAAGTGGGGCGGCGGAAAGTTGGCAGGACTTGTGACTAGTTGAGTTGTACTGAAGTGATTAGTGATTGTTGAGGGAGTTTGACTTTGAACAGTAGACAGAATGTTGGATAATATTATGTATTTAATGATGAGCTTTTGACTTCTTTAAACGTTCTTTGCCACGAAATGCTGAGAGATATTTCGTTCGAGTATAGACTTTCGTCCTGGCCTCAATTTCATGTCAACAACTAAAATGAATTTATATATTTCGATTCTCAGTCTTAAATTCATAATTTAAATTGCCAGAAAATAAAACATGAACTAGAAATAAACCAATCATAAACCAATCATGAACCAAAAAAGAAAAATTAAAGAACTTCTCAAAAGTTTACATTCTGCTTCATACTCATAACCTTGTTCGTCCTTTGGCTTGTACTTTTGAGTGAAAATACCTAAATTATTGAAAAATATGAAAACAATTTCAGCTGCACAGAAGCAACTGACATGAAAATCTATGTCAGCAATATTTTTATTGTCGTCAGTTGTTTTACCAACCGCATAACAGCAGCAACATCATCATTAACAACAATCAAGTTTCGAGACCGGCTGCGGCCAACGCACCACACATCGTCAAATAATGAGAAGACAAGAACAGAGAAAAATATGGTAGAACATTTTATTTAAGGGAAAATAAGCGTGTGTTTTAACTTCCTCATTTACAGAACTATTTGGAGCATCATGATCTATATTATAATTATTATCTTCGTTGAACTGGATTGTGGTGTTTTTATTGTTGTTGTTATACTTAAAATGCGCCACAACGCGTTGCAAACAGCTCTAAATTGTCTCATAAACATTTATAAACATTCGCACGTTCACTGCATGATTTCCGTTTGCAGGAAGTGAAGGTTTACACAGATACGTAACCCATTTAGTATCGTGTACCTCCATTTTCTTTTTTTCTCTCTTCTTTTCTTTTCTTTTTCCTGTCGCTGTCTCTGGCTCTGTCTCTGGCTCTGGCTCTGTCTCTATATTTTTGTGATATTTTTATATGCTGGCTCTAGTTTGATTTCTTTATTTGACACAGCATAAAGTCTGCAATGAGAATAGCCAGCAACATGGTGCATGCAACATCCTTCAATGTCACAGCTAGTTTTAATATATTTTCAGAAGTGTATTTTCTTGCCAACATGCAATTACATGCCAGCTTTTCCTTTTTCTTCTGATTTTGCACGTTCGCCTGCTACATATCGCTGGCATAACTGAAAAACATGCATTTCCAACAAATACTGAGGTGTGGCAACTAAATACTTGCAGTTGCCGCTATATTTTGCCGCTGCTAAAGAGTTTTTGGGACAAAAAGTGTCAGGGTGGCAGGTTGAATACTTGAAGTGTGAATAAACGAAGTGCTGTGGGCATAATTTTGAGTAGATGGCAAAAACCGCACATATTTGCAGACAAAAACCGCACATATTTGTTATATTATTATACTTTTTTTTAATTTATGTGTTTTAAGAAATGTTTTAAAAAACATATTGATTTTTTTGGGCGACCTACTTTTAAGATGGTACCGGCTTTATTTTTATTCTCTGTCTATAACATTCACAAAGTTGGCAAAAAGCCAGTAGATAACGCTGGCCAGTCCCTTGTATTATCGAGCGAGCTTTAATGGGTATAAGAAAGTGCCAGCTCTGTGAACTTGGCAAACCACTTGGGACAGTTTTGAGGCCCAAATGAAATTGATCCACAATGCAGTCAAGTCCCACTTTAATCGATTTCACATCAGCTGGCCGGAATTAAGATTATGATAGACAATTCATTTAGTCTATAACTGGAGGGATGTAAAATTAAGAATCTGATTGCTCCTTCTCAGCTGGCATAAGTCTTGAGATAACAGGCTCACGCGACATGCCTACGACGGGAATGCTACTGGGATGGCGCAGACCATGACATGTGAGGAGAATGGGTGCTGGCACCCAGATATAAATAGTCTAAAGGAATGACGGAGCCTTCATTGTCTGGCTACTGAGATACGCGTGAGAAGGAAACTAAAAGCGCCTCAAACCAACTATTGTTCGCTGGATATAGACATGTGAGTATTTAATCGATTCGTCAATATTTTGATATTATTCGCGATTCAAAAACTCCGTTTTGTAGTTGAAAAAACTTAACCCCAAACACTTTGTTCACACCTGCGACTTAAAGCGGGACAGTGAATATGAAGGAATTACTTTGACGTCAAATGAAACGTTTCTTGAAGAGCAGACAGAGTTTTAACGTACATTTATTAGCCTTTTTCTGGGTCTCTGTTCTGAAAAAAATTAATAGTTATAGATTTAGTGTTCACTGGGTTAAGGGGTCGTCTCGCACATGCTATTCCCAACTCCCTCCAGTTTCCAATAGATGCCACTGAGAACTCTGCCAAATTCACAAAAAAGTCCAAGCGAACAAATTTGTGGCACACAAAAGCCCATTTCGAACACTGCAGCTCACATTCTGTGGTGTTTGCAGGCCGACAGCAGCATTTTAGCTACAACTTCCAGGTGGCCAACTGCCGCCCGAATTATGTGCTCATCTTAGAAGCATCGCATCAACAAAAGCAATAAACAACAACAAGTTGTTTAATATTGCAAAACTTAAATATAACATAAATCCATTAATGTGATTCGTGTGTGTTGCGAAATGCGCTTTCCATTTCCTTTCATTAATTACACAGACTCGGAAAATTCATAACGAAAAATATAGAAAAGAAAATGCAGACATTGAGAATAAACAAAAGAAGTACAAAACAAACTTCCACAATTAAAATAAGCCGGATGAATTATATGACTTGTCACAGTTTCAGTTTTTAATTTTCCACAGAATTGTTTTAGTTTTTCTATTTATTTTCTCCTTCATTTAAAATCTGCAGTTTTCCACTCGCTATTGTTTTTCCACGTACATATTTGTTTTATTGTTTTGTTGGACGGACATGAAACCATATTTACTGCAGCTGTTGTACCGGTTATTTCTGCATTAATATTTGCACAATAATGAAGGATTTGATGAATGACTGCCTGAGCCAACCAGGGTTGGTGTGTGTGTGTGTGTGTGTGTGTGTGTTTGTGTGCTCGTGTGTGCCGTGTTTGTATTGGGAATTGAAGTTTGATTGTTGTTTTTTCTTCTTGTTGCCATTCTTGTTTAAACTAATATTGAAGAAATGAGCAAAATATTAATTTTATTTATTGGCTTTTCTTCTCCATTTTGCAAGATTGTGATTATTTGTTTATTTTTTAAATGCCAGAAAACTTGATTGAATTCACTACAGATTTCTTTATTATAAAATGCTTTTTTTCTGCTCTATTAATAGAACTTGCAGAACAGCTGGCAGAGTTTTTGCTTAAAAGTCATTTCAGGCTCACACCGAAAGAAAGCCAATTTTGAATCCATTACATTTATGAACACAGGGAAAAAAACTGATTGAATATCGGTCTTTATTACAATTGTAACCCGGGGTGGTAAATCGTTGAGTTGCTGGTGTGACTAAAAATTTGCTATGGGAATCGATTTTCAACTGAATTTCGTACAGAAAAAAATCAGATGTAGTAAATCTTGTACCAGGCAAATATTTTCCAATTACGTTTCTGAATTGGCTTGTGGGGCTGATGCGAAGCAATGAAATTTACTTTATGATATTTTACAGCATTTTGTACAGTGTAAGATTTAATCCAAAAGACAGTAAATTCTTTTAAAAGAATCGTAATTTATGTTTAAAAATGTTTTGAGTGGAATGAAAATGTTACGCTCTCTCGCCCTCTCCCTCTCACTCTCTCTCTCTCTCTCTCTCTCTCTCTCTCTCTCTATCTCTTTTGTGGCCTGTATTGTTTTGATATATCGTTTTTTTTTATTCAGCGTATATGAATCCATATTCGAAAAAAAGTACACAGGCTCTGTTCGTTACCTCTGTGGTCTTAGTCACGTATTATATTATTATTATATCATTCGTTATTGATCTAAATCAAAAGTCTGAAACTGGCAAAAAAAGAAACAATATAAATAAATTAATACTTGAGTTTAAGTGGAAGTAGAGAAGATGGCGCAATAGTATCCTCCAGTTGGAAGATATAAATACCTCAAAATATCCTTTATCAGAGCTGCTTATACAAATCCTGTATAATAGGTTTAAAAAGGGGTTTGTTTGGCAAAACATGTTTCTCTAGAGGAGTTGATATTTAAAGGTACTTGCCTGGCAAAACTTTACCAGCAGTTTTACAAGCGGCAATAGCTATTCATCTATGTATGTTTAAAAAGCGATGGCTCATTCCACTGGAAGTATCTATTATCTGAGAATATGCAAAGGTAAAGCTAAAGACACGCCTCAAAATTTTGTCAAGAAACAAGTCATCTGAGTTTAAGAAGTTGTATTTTTGAAGAGTTTGGGAGTGTCATTTTTGTCCTTGGCTTTTTCGGGTTAAGGCTATTAGAAGCAGAAATATGCATTTCCAATTTTGAGTTTCGGTAGTCGCAAGCGGAATAGTAAAATTACTCTCACTGTGGCTATAACTTTAAAAAGTCCCAGCCGTTTAAAGCTGTTAAAATTTAAGTACGATTATTTTAAAACTTACCATTATGAGCAGCGGTTTCTTCATTCACTGGGAAAAAAAAGGAAAAAACAAAGATTAGTTTGTTGAAGTTTACACGTTAAAAACATATTACGAAATTAATATATAAGAACTCTACACAATATAAAGTTAAAGTTATAAAAATAGTTAAAGTTAGACCACATACGAGTACAACGCTGAGCCTTTTAAAGTCCACAGAAAGCCTTTTGAAAACAAATCCACTTTATAGCCGACTATTGTACTAATAAAAGACTCTACTACAATATAAAGAAACAACTAGTAATCGCTGGAGTAGTAACGCCCTGAATCGAGAATCAGTTCACACCAGACGCTTTAACAGGATTTTACATATAAAAATTTATTTTTATCAACTTATTCAGCCCCATCTCAGCTCAAGTTGAGGATATTTTTGTTTGTTCGTGTGGATAAATTCAGTCATTTAAGCAACCCAAACAATAAGTATTTTATTAAAATTTTTATATATATTGAGTTGGGCTTCTCTTTGGGATTTGGGTTGGGTTTCTCTTTGGAAGATCCAAGTCAGGGTACACAATTTGACAAGTCTTGGTCTCAAAATATATACATTCTTAGAGCCGGGTGCTCTTTTAAACTGGACTCGTGAAAAGCACCCGACATCGGTGGATGCATCTAAATACCTACATATTCAGTTTCAATAATATGACCCCTATAATTTGTAGGAGTTGCACCATTCGTGCTGCAGGACTATGGCAGCGTGTGTTCATATTGTCGTTTTCCATTTCCATTTTTATTTTTTCATTTCCCACCCAAAACTGCAAAACTCTTTACCTTCTATTAGAAAAAAAAAGATGTGTACCCGGTGCTAACTTTTTGTTTACATCGTATAAGATAAATTTATTGTTCATCGTTCACCACTTCAAATTCAATATTTGTAGAGAACTGAAGTCGTTAAAACTCCTGTAGAATAACAAACAAATGGAGCAGACACTAACAGCATTCAGCTGAAATAGATTTATTTTTAGCTGAATATAGAAATAAAATAAAAAAAAAAAAATACACAAAACAATTACACAGACATTGCTCTGACATATGTACGGGCAAATATACACCGGCAGAAAAACAAGCGTCAAGTTCAACTGGCACATTTGTAAGAACTAAATTTAGCTTCTGATTGGTTTTTAGTTTTAGTGCGAGTGAGAGTTACAAAACTGTTTTAATTATTATTGTTGCAAAAAAAAAAAAAATCATTTTATTTTAACGTGATTCCATGTTAAATTAATATGAAATGCAAAGGCAGCTAAATCGATGACAATTCAATTCAATAGGTATGATTGTGATGTGTGACTTTTAATAAAAACGTTGCCGTTAACGTTACTACCAAAGACGCACTTATTTGAAACAAAACACGTTAAATGAATACTGTTCAGTATTGGGTTTTTACTGTTACTTTTTTTCTGTGTGTACTTGAATGTTTTCACATATATCGGAATGTACATTTTCCTCGCCAAATGCACGAATGTAATTGAAATACTGCACACTTTTTGTTCGGTTGTTCCATTTGCTTTTGTTTCGAAAAACCAGCACACAACTTCACTTATTTATGGCGAGATAAGTTGGCATAAAACGTATGTAAAATATTAACAATGACGGCGACGTTGTTGGTGATGGAGATGGAAATGACAATAACGATGTTTGAGTTGTTTTTAGAACAATTTGTACTCGTATTAAATGAAAAACCAAACCGCTCGCACACAACACACTTAAGTACTGTTATGTTCACTTTCAATGAATATTGAGCGAAGTACATATCGTTAGCTGGCATGCAAAATCATGTAACCAACAAATGATGAGGAATTCATTTAAATAATCGATTGAGAAGTGTGTCAACTATATTGTATGATATATCCAATTTTTACTTTCATATTGTAAAAACTCAATATTTTTGAAGCGAAACTCCAAGTGGAAGTGCCAGCACTGTTTTGTGTCCGCTAACAAATAGAAAACGTATAGTTCCCATGGTTTTGCACTTCAGCTGACGATATGCTTTTAAGTGAATGTTTTCTTATTGTTTTTGAAAAACCAGTAATTGCCCTACACTGGCAATTCATTTACATTCATTCATTTCCGCCAGCCTTAATTTATGGTATTCAAGATGATTCAGTTTAACATTAAAGTTCCAAATTAAATATATTTTCTCTTCATGTTGCTAATAAAACATTTTTGAAAGATTAGATTTCACGGTAAATTGTGCTCACGGGAAAGATTCTTTCTTCACGTCTAATAAATGTTTTGGCTTTCTGTGCAACGCTGGTTTGGTTTTTAAAACACGTTTATTTAGTTTAAGTGTTTCAAAATTAATAGTTATAAAATATTTTAACTCAAATTGAAGAGGACAAACTTAGTTTTGCAATCTGCTGGCAAATGAAAAAATTGAAACCGCACTAGTGGTTATAAATAAATAAATATGTTATTAAATAAGTCTATAAATAAATAAACAAATGAAGGCACGAATTGTTTGTTATAAATAACGACAGAAATAGATAAATAAATAAAGTATCTAATAAATAATTAGTTGAGGTAATAAATAGCAAATAAATAAATCAATATATTAATAAATAAGCACAATAATTAAATAAATTAATTAATAAATAAATATATCAATAAATAACTTGTTATATAAAGAAATTGATGATAAAAAATCAAATTTATTAATAAAAATATTAAAAAATAAACAAACATAGCAGCCAAGAAATAACTAAATAAACAATTAAATAAGTACTTAAATACATAAATAAATAGCAAATTTTGTAAAAGAAATAAATAAACAAACAATTATATAATTATTTACATATAGTAAATAAATAACTAAATTAATAAATATATAAACTAATAAATTAGTAAAAAAAATTATTGAAAAAACAATTTTCTACCATTAACCGTGAATACCGCTAATGTTTTTTGTGTTTTTATTAAAATATATTTTTGATCTTAAGCGAATACAACTAAAAACAAAACTAAAACGTATTTAAAATTTTTGTTGGGAATTTTTTTTAGCTGAAAATTCTTATACGAAATATATTTTCAAATCATCTTGAATATTATGAGTAAGAGGGGGGTTAAAAATTCCGCTGTAACTTAAGTGCTACCAAAATGATATGACGAAATTGGTGGGGTTTTGCAGAAAACGGAAGATTTTGCCTTTAAACACGAGCTATTAGCCAGCCATTGCGAAATGTCGCCCAGGGGAGTCATGCCAGAACTCGTATCATATTTATATCTAGATGTTCGTAGAGCCAGCCAAACCATTCATCACTCCTGCCAATATAAATCGATGAAACTCATTTGGGTGGCAAAACAAAAAATCTGGAAAATACTCTTTTTTCTTAATAGTTTCCCAAGATTTTTATGAAATTTTCAAATTTATTTCAACAAACACTTGAATGTTTTTCCTGCAGCGCCACAGAAAAGTAAGCGATAGTTTGCCCTATCGAAAAGTTTGCATTACACACATGAATAGAGATTTAAAAAATATTTTGTTTTTGGTGTATGAAGCCAACAACTATAAATCATGTGGAAGTGTCAAAAAGGTGTGCTGCCAGTAGAACATTAATCTTGTTGCATCAAACTTCAGAGCAGTTTATTTCTCACATGCAGAGATACTTTCTGCACTCCTTCGTTATTTGTACAACAGACAATGTATTATTTTAAAAGTTAACGAAACACGAAATTGAACTGAATTGCAAAACAGAACGAACAAAAAAAAAACAAACAAAAAAAAAAAAACATAAATTGGGTTCTTACAGCGCGCGCCCCTGGAATATGCAAATAAAAAGCGATACGGAAAATAAAAATACATTCTCGTATCCTGGCAGCAGCAGTTATTATATTTCTTTAGGTCTCAGCTGTTGATATTGAAAATGCTAATAGAAAATTGAACTGGGGAATTTAAAAGGAGAAGAAGAACTCTGGAACCAGAAGCTGCACACAACAGCACTGTATGATTTCTTGAAGGGCAAATATTAATTTTCTTCCATCAAACTGTCTACATGTTGCATGTGAGGCATCACATTAAACACACGATATTAAAAATCCTGATACTTTTTCCTTTGCAGACATCTACTTGATACATGTAATGATAAATGAAGTGAAACAAATTCTGAATATAAAATATATTCATATTAAATAACAGATTTTTAGTTAAAATTTAAAATGCAGTTCTGTTTGGCTTTAAAAAAAAAAAGAGATTAATTGTTTTGAATTAAGGACCCAAATGGCTTTAAAAGTCGGTGGACAAGATTTGAAGTGATTTTAATAAAATAATCAGTGTTAAAGCCCTATCGCCTGTAGATATTACGATTTATTATTATTTTAATTAGTTATAAATAATTGTTTTCTATCTTTTTCAGCTCAAGTGTTTTTGTAATCCTTGTGTTTTGTTTTATTTGTTTGTTTTTAACCAGCCTTTTTATTATTATTTTGGTGTTTTCTTTTAACTTAAGGCCAAAACTTCAAAACTAATATTTACTACAATAAATCTTAAGTTATTTTATTGTAAATATAGGATAGACTAAATCTTGGTAAACTTTTTTTTAAATTTGAGATATTTCTATCAATTCTATAAATGGGTTGCAAACAAAAAAAAAATAAAATAAAAAAAAATAAAAAATTTCAGTTCAGCTTTAAGTCAAATAATTGAAAATAAAACCAATACAGACAGGGGTTTGAAAACGACGTTAGTGAGGCCGTTAACATCAACGACAATGATGACAACCGATATGAATAGACGATTTGAGGGTATGGTAGTTTTGCGCAGCAATGACGTGGCCACCAAAAAAGAGCAATTTGATCTCACTAGACTTTTACTGATGGGTGTTTTTCTAAAGCTGCACGTCATATGCCAAACAGTTGCAATCAAAAAATGGCTTCAGGGTACACAGAACTTGGGTCATTTCTCAAATTTCAACAGATCTGTACAGCAACGCCATTTGCAAATTGAAGCACTCGGATCTCTGCCAGCCGAAAGTGTTTGAGTGACGTGACAAATTATATATATAATGGCCAGAATTGTACAAAACCTGCCTGGTTTTATTCTAATAAAAATATTTATGTTTTTGTTTTTGTTGAAAATTCCTTTACAAAAAGGACAACCGGCAAACAAAATAATAGAGTACAATACAATAATTCTGGGCAGTTTCATATCTAACAACCGCTCAAGTCAACATCAGATAAAAAATAATGAACAACTGCATTTAATTTAATTGATTTAATGATATTTCTATTAAAACAAAATTAGAGAAAAAATTCATCAATAATAAAACTCAAAGAATTTTGTCCAGCAAAACTTGTAATATTTTCTCCCATTAATGCAATTTTTGCAATTCTAAAATTCGACTTAAGCTGTTATGATCAAATGCCACAGAATATTTTGTGAGGACGATAAACGGTTGAGTTGCATTTTTTTCCGTATTTTAAGGGTTCAATACAACCAACAAGAGAGCAATAATTTTATTGTTAATGCTTAATTGTCAGTAAAATAAATATATATATTTATAATGTGATTCCCTTTATTAGTGATTTGATTTAATTTCTGTTTTGTTAGTTTTTTTTCTTTGATACAAAGAATCCATTTAAGTCCAAACAAATGGAAATGAAACTGAATATCTCTACACACACAAACTGAAACTTGTTACGGAAAATGAAATATTTCCGAAATATGTATAAGACTCTTGGCATTTTATTGCAAATAACTTAAACAATTTCAGCTTAAGTTTTGCCAATAAATATTTATATAGATGATTTTAAAAGGTTTAAAGAAAACAAAAAGTTTAAGTTTTAGGTAAAACCAACCAGCATTAATATTATTTTATATCTTGATTTTTCTCCTAAAAGCGATTTCTAAGTGCATTTGTTAACAAATATAAAACATTTCATTTAAGTAGAATTCTTTTTGTTTTGTTTTTTGTTACGAAGGATAGATGTTGCAACTTATTTGTGAAATAAGAAAAAAAAATTTATTTTGCTGAAATACATCAAGATTTTCTTCCTTCGTTTTTGCATATGAATATAAACTTTCAGCTGAATAAACTCAGGGTTTATTCAGTTTTACTTTAACCAAATCTAAGTAAATGAAATTGCCTTATGAAAACTGTTCATACTCGTAGAGGGAAAACAATTTCGGTTTTGCCAAAGAAAAATCAATTTTTCTTGGCTTAATCTGCTAGAAAATTGTACTTGTGTGCTGTGCAGAGTTTGAGGTTGCCAGTTTCTGTTTTTAGGGAGAGTTTTGACTTCTAACTAGAGCCTGAGATAAGTTTAAGAGTTTTCTGAACATAAAAACATAGACTTGCACAAGGTTAGAAACTAACAAATAGTAAGAACTCATATAGAGCTGCCCTATCCCAGCGGCAGAGAGATTATGGTGTCTGTATTAAAACTGAGCCACAGTAGACATGACGAGCCACAAGAGTAATCAACTTGTTGTAGTGAAACTTGAACTCTCAATGAATTTGGAATTGGGAAAAGGAAGATTTTACATTAAGTTGGGCAAATAGTATCCGGCCGCAACTGGTGGCGGCTTAAAGTCTTTGTTATAACAATTAAAAGTCAGTTTTGTTGCAGCCGTTGAAAAAATGTTCAATATTTTTTCTAAGGGGAAACTAAATAATTCAAACATGTTCTAAAACCTGAGCAAACTCTAATAAAATTTAGAATGAGTTTAAAATGCATGCTCTTGAAATACGATATAATATTCTTTCAAATTCAAAATTGGCCAACCCAGGCTACACTAGTCCGCTGCTTCAACTGTATACCGTTGCCTACCGATTGCACTTATAAATGTTCGGTTTCAATTGGCTTTGCAGGTAACCGACATTCTTGCCTTTACAAAACAATTTGTTCCTTAATACATATTTTGAACACACATATTGTGGCAGGTCTCAGCCAACAACTGGCAGCCTCTGCACAAAATCCATGCCCCAGAGGCAGAAAGACGAATTCAATTTAAAATCTATTTCTTCATACAAAAACTAAAAAAAAAAAACAATAAACCTTTTGCTTATGTGTAAGTGGGTTGTACGTTTATCGTCCAATTTGGAAATATTTTTTTTTTTATTATATTGCAAAAATATGCACCTGAACAGGCACTTGTGAATTGAGATGCATGAACGACCCTAATTAGTCGGTGCAACATATAATTCAACACCTGCCAAAAACGGGCTTTACTCATCGTATACATCGTTTTGTAGGTACGAGCATATAATTACATTTATGTGCATTTGTTGGGCAGACGAGTGCGTTGCTCACCAAATATTTGCTTGTTAGATGTTAGAGAATTGTTTGAGTGGGTGCGTGTGTGTTTTTGTGTGGTGCAGAGTTCATTTGAAAATAATTGGTGTATGTGTGTGCGTCGATGGCACAATCGATGATGGATTGATTGCCTTTAATTGTAAACTTGTGTCTCTTCGGCAATGCATCAGCACCACATTTACAGAACACAATAGATTTTGCCATTTGAACTTAATTCAGAGATAAAAATTGGTCCAAAGGTTGTGAGAGTTAAATTATCTTGACAGCGCAAATAATGCTGGCGAATATTGGAAATAAATAAAAGGTTTTCTGTTTAGAAATAATTTATTTTTTTGAAGAATTTTATATTAAATGAATCAATATTTAATTTAACATGGCTGGTTTATAATTTTGCCAGTCACTTTATGATCTCCATTAATGAGTTTCAATACATTGCGACCAGAGCGCCTGATTTGCTGTTAATCTGAATGTTATTTTCCGAAATGTAGACGAACGTTAATGTTCGTGATTGTGGCAAGGAAATGTGTATATGACATATTATCAATATATTTTATTTTTCATCGCAATTTGCTAAGAAATACAATATTCAATACAAATGTGTGGCGCATCTGAAACGCCCATTATTTTCTGGTGCATTAATCGACTGAATTTCACCGATAGCATCGCTCAAGTAACGTTTAGGAGACACTGTTGCCTGCTACTTCAGCTTGTTAATTATTTCACATCGCTTCACCTTTAGGCAAGTGTTCCTAAGCATTTCTTGCAGAGTATGACCCATGTAACACCCCCTGACGCAGTTGTTTTCATATCCAATAAAAAAAAAATCTACAGCTGATCGAATATCATTATTAGAAATGATTGGGCCGATGATGCCCGCAGCTAAAAACCCACAAAATTAGATGCCGTTGGATCTCATGTGTCTTGATATCGTTCAAAATTTAACAAATTCGGCTCATGGCCTAAAAATGGACTTTAATTTACTTTCAGCTCCAATATCCGTTAAACTGTTGTGGTTGCGATAAGGTTTTACTTTAACAAATAATTATTGCCATTCCTCACACACAAAATCTATATAGTTTGACATGTGCATCCTTTGGTTGTACCCATATCCTTATAAGATATAACCGAACACAATTGCATCTCCATCAACGCCTTTTATTACACTACTTCAATTCAAGAGACCACAATCGATCAAAAGATTTCTTGGCTTTTGCTTGGCCGGAGATAACGAATAGTGTCTACACAACAAACCGTTTTTAATTGTATTTATTCAAGGACCTACAGCCTTAATAAGAGCCTTCAGCTCATAGTCAAGTCTTCTGCCACTGCACAGCCGGCTGGGAAAATAGCTAATAATGTTTATTGTCTGTAATTTTATACGGACAAGTTGTAAGTCGTTGCAAAAGATTGATGTTCTCACTCGCAAGCAAACGAGCCAGTAACTCATTCATTTGGTCATCATTTATTCCAATCAGATAAATTTATTTGCGTGCAGCAGCAGTAAATTTACACACAATATTAGTTTTCAGGCACTGATTAGTTTCATTCATTATGATTAAAGTGATGTCTTCCACTTCTTTGTCCTTCTCCTTTTCCTTGTCCTCCTCCCTCTACTGTTGTTTTGTGCCCAGAGGTTTATGGCTAAATATTTGTTTTGCTTTAACACTTTTCTTCTTACATCCAAATTTTAGATTTCAAATTTGGGATTTGTTAGTCTCATTAGACTCATCATAATTGGCATAAGTAAAATCTTATTGTTTAGAAATGAGTTATTAAATTAAGTCGTAGAGCAGGCGGGGAGATCGAGCGAGAGAAAGAGAGACACAGAAAGCAAATATTTAATATTATTCAGTTCTGATGCACTAGATTGACTGTGTTTTGGGCCCAAGACTTTGTTTCATTTCATTTCGTTGTTATCACAATAAGGGGCATTTATAATTACGTTTTGAACAGGTAACTTGGCAACAAGTCGAAATCTCTTTAACAAATTCATTATAGCCGGACCGTCTCGTGTGCTCAGACAGGTTGTGATATTATATACACGTCTGTGTGTAAAAGCCTGCCCAGTTGGCAAGTCCACTTGGGTCGAGGACCAGACTTCAAGGAGTTAATGAAAACATTTTTGATCAAATTGTAAGCAGTTGCATGGCATATTATCGATATGTGTTGTAGTAACCTTAAAAGGGGACAAAATTAAATGTTTACAAAACCTAGAACGACCACTAGAACACTTTCTGAATACAACATCGTGTTGCACGAAGGTATTTATTTCAAATTTACATACATTTGGTTGGCAATTTAAATTCATCTTTAGCGCAATAATAAGAAAAAATAACCAAAAACTGTAGTTAACTGACAGTTGGCCAGAGATACGGAGTTTAATGCGGAGAAAATAAAACTCAAATGAATTCAATAAACAAACAAACAAAAAAACACGTCTCATAGACCGACACACCAACAGTTTGAACAGACATCGAGGCAGGCGCACGAAACACACAAAAAAAGAACACAAAATAAAATGGAAGCAAAACACAGTTCGTTTCTCGCTTTGTCTTCATCAATTTTCTACAATTTCTCCTCAACTAAAGATGCAAATATAAGTTAAGCAGCAAAAATATTTTCTTTTCATAAAGTTCAACTATTATGCAGTGCATTAACATGCATTTATTCCGCCTGCAACGAATGTGAATGTTGTACATAATGAAGTAAAAGGGAAGGAAGAAAAAACAACTGCAGAAAATTGAAAGAGTTGTTCAAAAATGATTTAAAACTGTTAAGCAAAATAATAGGTTGCTGGAAAGAAGGGGGTGGGGCAAAACGAAAGGAAAATAAATTCAAGCAACTCTCGTTGACAGGAGTGAGTTGCCTTTCAATCAAACTGTCAGTACGTGCCTGTGAACGTTTGCCTGTGGTTCCTCCAGCTGGTGGTGGCTGCATTCGAAGGATGAGGGCTGATAAAGAAACTTCACTACAATTCTTATCTCGTTCAATTGCAGAAAAATGTTTTATATTATCGATAATATAATTTTCGTAATTTTTTATGCAAACGGCAATTATGATGGAGAAAATAGCTTTTAATGTAGTTTTGTAATTTTCTTTGTATTTTTAAACATTCAGTAATATTTTTAGTGTGGAAATGTTTAAAGCTGGAATTAATCAATATATTTATATGACAAAGTTCCGGAAACTTTGCAGCTTCTTTGAGTTTTCCCGCAACATTGTATATAATTTTATTCATTTTCAGGAAAAAAATTAAAGCAAATTGTTTACTTCAAAGTTAAAGATACTAAAAACAAAGAATTAAAAAGAAAATTTATCTTAGCGAAATTAATATTGTATGAAAAAACAGGGAAATTGGCAACTCTTAAAAACTAGAAAAAAGAAAATATGTGAAAAACGTGAATTTTAAAATTTTTACTTTATTCCCGAAATTTTGGAATTTTATATTAGAAAAAAGAATCTTGATCGTTTTCAATTCGAGCATTTTCCCACGCCACAAGCGTATCCGTAATAAATTGAAACACCCACACGAACAATTTTATTCATCATACGCACCGCGTATAAAACATTTTTTAATTAATATTATTTAATATATATTTATAAATCAAAATGTTACAATATTTAAATTTTATTAAAATTAATTTGTTTTTGTGAATTAAGCCGTTAATCTTTTGCATATTTAAATGAGCATTTAAAAATGTGTGATTTAAAAATTAATTTAAATATCATTTAAATAACAATATTAGATTTTTTTATCATTAATATTTTACAATTTAAGATCTATTGTGCTTTAAACAAAAATACAAATCAGAGAATTGAGGCAAAAATATGTTTGTGAGTGTTTCTTTGTCCTTTTGTTTCCTCCTTTTAAGCCCCCAATCAAAATCTTTTCATTTGTTTTCTTCTTCTTCCGGTCACCCTTTTCAAACACAAATAGACATTTGTCAAATTACCAAAGAAAATCTAAAAATAGTAAATAATGACCTCTTTATAAGTCTTGAATCGAAGTGTATGTTAATTAAAAATTAAAAAAAAAAATAGCCCTAAATTGAATTTCATTAAATGTGCAAAACCCCCAATTTGCTTTCATTTCAGAAGAGCCTTCAATCAAACTGACAAAACCGGGCTTGATCTAGTGTCTGTTGACAATGTTTTTTGTTTAGCCAACAACTCACACAAACAAAAGGTCAAAGATTAATTGTATTGTTGTATGAAACGGAAATTTTTGTTCGTGCTGGCATAAAAATATAATGAGAAAAATTGTTAATTGTAGCATTTGGAATGGAAATTTTGCTAAACAAACAAAATAAACGCAAAACAAATATTACAAAAGATATTCTTGAAATTGACACAACCCAACAATTGTTGGGCGGTCTTGTATTGTCGAAAAATTAGAAACAATTATTTAATTTGGGCATAGATGTCTGTCACAAAACGCAGCAATAGTCTTACTGGGGCCAGAATAATGAGTGAGAAGGTAATTTTGTTGGAATTGTTTTAATCTGAACTCAGGGCCAGTGCGAGTGAACAATTTTGCGGGATGCCATTCTACAGCTAAGACGTTAATGCAGTTGTAATGGAATCTGAACGGAGTACTTTATGGATGGAAATTAGAAATGTATTTGCCAGCATTTCGTACTGCATGTTATTTGCCACAAACAAAAGTTCAAGTTACGATTTTAATTATCATTTTAACGCTAACTGCTCAAGCCACATGTCGCACTTCATACTCGTAGAGTCGCACTTAAGAGAATCCTATAACGAAATCACACAGCGGCAGAGAGCAACTGGCTGCCTGGCGACGGCGAATAACTACCCAGGCTGCCAAATCGCTAAACAAATAGCACAAGATTCCTAAAATACCGATAGTAAAATAAGAAAACAAGCGGATTAGGTGGTTAAATGCTTTAAATGTTACTTAAAAAAAAAACCTGATAGTCTTTATAGTAACTTTAATTGTCAGACAAACCAATGAAAGGCGCAGGCGCCACAAATCCATCCAGCTGTTCCCCAGTTGAAATTCTTCAAATTGCTTTTCTAGTCTTATTTGAGGAAAATTAATCGCATCATCAATTTACATAAAATATTTTCCTAATAAAGCAATGAAGTTAATTTATTTGTAGGCGTGATTAATATGATAGGAATATCAATCATTGGCAAGATTATTAAACAGTGTACAAAAATATATGTTTTCGATCAATATGGCAATAAAAGAAGGAACTATTTGTATATTAAAATTTATTTCAATCAGTCATATTGTGATCACAATCAAAATCACCATCGTTAATGTCAAGAATTTATTTGCCGCCCCCGCACTATGTTTTTTTAATGAGTTCGTTTTGCTTAACTTTAAGAAAACAGACGCAAAGCAACCAAACAAAAGCAACAGCTGTTAAGGATGCATTATCCTTTAAATTGACACAACACGGATTAAGCGTTTGGTAAACAAGGCAATCTTGTATTTTTGCAAATCATTAAGGGCCATTTAATTCAGAAAAGAAAATTTTTTATTTGGCAGAATCAAATATTGACAGGTTGAATTTGAGAGCCTTCAGCTCCATAGAAAAGTAGAAAAACTGTGTATTTCGACAATAAAGAAAATGAAAAAGAAAACTTAAACCAGCTTCTGTGTGTCTCAGCAGTACAGTTCGCAATCCGACGTTAAATAATTTTTTGTAGATAATTTTAACTTAGAGAAAAACTCGCTTTATTAAAAATGTGAAATCAAATTTTTTGTCCTTCACAAACTGATGATGTTGCAAAATGTGTTGTTGCAAAACTTTTTGTACCGTTAGAGTTGAGCTCCTTGATGTTTGAGCCGTAATTATAAAATATGTAATACTTCATATTTCCCCATTTAATTCAGTATTTTGTTTTTTTGTTTTCTGAAAGAAAGTTTCGTCCTTGCAAATACTACTTTTATCATCAGCAAACTTTTCCCTTGGCTGACATATTTATAACTCTTTAGCGTTGTGCGGCAGTTTATATTATTTTTTGCTGATCTGCTTTTTATTTTAATGATATGGCTGCCTTGGTGATGGGACTTTGTCATAAAAAGCAACATATTTTTGAATGCAGTACAACTTTTTTTATTTTGTAACTTTATAGATTAAAACTAAATAAAACTCCCTTCAGTTGAAGCAGAATCAGTTCGGGCTGCTTGCAACATTAATTGGCAACATTTGCTTTTTGAGCTGCTGCTGCTCAAACAAACTTTTAAGACGTTCTTTTATTTTATAGAAAATCAGAAGGGGGAGAAAAACAACGGAAAACCGTGCAGCAACAGTCCAACATTTGTGATGACTTTTCAGTTGTTTTCTGTTGCCAAAGTTGGGCAATTTGAAAAAGAAAACTTTTCTAATATGACATATTGGGATGAGAGTTGGCTGATTAATATAAATTAAAATCTCTGAAAACATAAAAAACGTGCCTTGGGAAGCACAATTTTTTTGTATTTTGTATTTTGTATGGCAAAGGAAGTGTCATGGGATATTTTATGAATAAAAATAAACCTAAACATCATCGTCCAACATCTCATTTCTGTATTGTTTCGTTCATGTATTTATTAGTTTTAAGATTTAGAAGTTGGCTGTTGGGCTCTAATTAACAGACAGGAATACAACATTAATTTTTATAGGCACAAATATATTCCAGAATCAAAATTATTTCGACGTGAGGTTAAATATAACAATTTCCCAACATTCATTTAGCAGCCGTGATGGATGAGATGGCGCCGTGTTCCACCAACAGTAGAGAGGTCGCCAGCACTGGGTATTTCTGCAGACAAGTTAAAAGCTCTGCAATTTTGCGTTTTCCTTCTAATTCTCACCATCTTTTTAAAGACAATTCAACAGAAAGTTAAATGTTTTGACATATTTTTTTTAAGCTTTTCAAGTCTACTGACGAGTAGGGCAGCACTTAAACAATCTCACCAGCCTCGCACTTTTATTTGCTAAAGAATATACAAAAGTAAGTTTGAAAAGAATGAAACGTTGGGAATATAAATACATCTCTTCCATTAACTGTTGCATTTGTCTGCTGTGCAAAAAACTCCTGCTTAAGAAGTTGGTTCTCTCTTTTTCTCCTGCAGCCATAAATTATTGAAAAGTTTCATCTTATTTGTTTAATCTTATTTGTTTAAGTGCTTTCTAAATGTCTCTTTCAAGTATTTTTCAAGTTTTTCAGATGTTTTGCGAGCTTTTCACTGTCTCTTATTTCTTTGTGTTTGGTAAAGCAGACTTTTTAAGTGAGAGTTGAAAATGTTATGATTTTTACTGTTTACAAAAGTTCAGCTTAAATTGTCAAGAAAAACGATTGCATTTTATAAAATCATCAACATCAGCCAACAACAGCAGAAGTACATCGTTGAAAGGCTTTTTTACTATAACATCCATGTCACGAATTCGATTTGTAAAATATTCATTTTAATAGAAGTGCTTTTAAAGACGCGATAGATAAACAGGTTTATTCAAAAGCGGGCAGAGCTCACGCTAAAGTTGAACAGAAAAAGCCAAGCACTCATATGACATTAAGCAGCTGCAGAGAAATGGCATGTCAAACACGAGCACTTGCGGACTCGGCGGCGACGGAGAAAGATATTGGCCAGACTTGCCTAAAACTCCCACTGAAAAAACCGGACGTATTAAAACCTTGAAGAGTAGGCGAAGCACAATAGATTAGCAATGACCGCAGTGCAAAAAGGCAGACTGCCTGTTTTGTTCATTCATTTAAGGGCAAGAACTCAACATGTTCCATTTGAAAGCTGCTCAGACCTTTCCAGTATCGAAAGTGTTCATGTTGTTTTGCTGGTTGTCTGCAGCCTTTTAATTGCCACCTTTAATTCGCTTGTTACGAGTATTTACGTTGCCTGTTCACAACTATTTTCTGTTTCAAAGCGTCAAAAAATTAACTTAATCGAAACATGGAAATATTCCAGCAGGCAGTTGAAATAGAAACCGGGAAGGCCTAAAGTTCATTAGTTTTTTAAGGTCTGGCAATTTGTTGAGGCAAACATTTTTTGTGGAAAAAGTTTCGGTGGAGGGATGTGAAATTTTTCTCAAGTGGGAATTTGTAGTTGAGCCTTTCATCAGTTGTGAGATAATTTCAATATTTGCCTTGGCGATACATTTCAGTGGGATTCTTCTCCATGCTTGGAATTTAAGCCCGCTTTTCTTGCATTCTGCGACAGTGATGCCAACTCAGCAATCGTTATTACTAGACGCCTGTATTTGTGGAATATTTTTCATATAGTTTTAGTCAGATATTTCAGTTGGATTTATTCACATGCTCCAGTTTTCGGTTTATCTTCCACCAGTGCTGCCACTGGTGCTTAAACAAAAATGTTGTCATCAATTAGGCAGGTTTTTCTTTCGTTTGTCCCTACTGCCGCCGCCACATGTCTTCTTTGCTCCTTTTCCAAAAACTGCATATTTTAACAAGGAAAAAATAATATTTTCTCAATTCTCAATTTAACATTCAACATAAAGTCAAAATATTTTTGCAAGAAGCCACTCCACGCTGCCTTAAAGACTGATTACATGAAAGATTCTCCTCTTGTCGGAGCACTCATGCATTTGTGTGCAGCTTTATGTATAAATTCACTAAAACTCTTAATGAAAGCACGATTTTTAGGCATATCAGTGCCGCATGGATGTGTGCTGCCTGCAAGCCTGCAAAAGACTTTGAGTATTTGCCTGTGAAGAGGATAATTTATGAGGAATGTACGTTTTAATATATATAAAACAGCTTTAGTGTTCTCGAGTCGATTGAATCTTGTTTTCTTTTGCCGGCGTCTTCAGCCTCGTCGTATATCGTTGGCTTGTTTGTGCTGTGCAATTGATGGCAGTTCGAAAAGTCGTAAAATACAGCAACTGTAGCAGATGCTGTGACTGCAGTACAAGTTGCTTAAACTTTAAATTAATGATGCAAAACTTTATAATTAAATTACTCATATACAGATACAACAAGCTGGTGATAGCGCGTGTGTGTGTGTGTGTGTGAGCCTTTAACTTTGTGCACGAAAAGTTTTTTTTTTAACAGTCACAGCATCGTCTACTAAATATTTGGCAAAGAATATATTTCATCATCGTTACACTTTTGTGTGTCGTTGGCCTTAATCTATTGATTTTACATTTTATATAATTTGAATATTAAGTTCTTCACTTGTACGTACATGAGGATGTGTTTGTGTGTATGTCTGTACGCAAATGATGCAAAAACACATGCATGAGTCATGCATATTTGGCATATTTGTGTGAATTTCAATCATATTTGAGCTGTAAGGAAAAGCTTTTTCAGTTATTAAAAAACAATATTTTGTGCATCCATGACTTTGGCAATTTCCTTGAAAAATTTCATTAATTTTTTCTGTTTGTTGCAATATTCAAAGCGTTTGATTAAAACAATATCCATAATACATAAATTTAAATGCCAATTTGAATTGTAAATATATGTTCGGGAAATTTGAAATGGTTATTTAATGGCTTTTAGAAAAACATTACAGTTTAATTTAAAAGAAAATAAATCAAATTACAGACAGTATGAAATTTAAAAAAAAGAATATTTTTTAAAGATATTTGTCAGTTGCTTTAAAATCAGACCAAAAATAGCTTGCGATTTCTTTTTTAAATATACGAGTGTTTTAAAGATTTTATAGTTTATCTTATGAAATAATTTTGGAAAATTATTTTCATTACTTTTTCAATCGATTTTATTTTTCCAGTTTTTGTTCAATTTAAAATGTTTGTAAGGAATTCTACTTCTGTTACATTTCAATTATTTTAATTAAAATAAATAATAAATAAAAAAAAAATGAAGTGAATAATAAAAACGTAAGAATATTAAACCAACAAATTTAAGTTCTTGATGCGAAAACTCATATTAAGGCATTAAAGTTTAATGGTAAAGAAAGTTGAGTTTAAGAAATTATAAAAATAAAATTTAGTTTCTTTTTCTCCAAAGTTTTCAGCAAATATTTTTAATTTTGGGAATTACATGAAACAAAACAAGATTGTTTTTTTTACACTTATTTACCGTTACTTTAAGGCAAAACGATTTCCCACCTCTTAATCCCTTTTTGACCAAGTAATTTTTTTTAGAGATTTTAATACAAAATCTTTTAATTTATTAAAATCAGAAACATGATTTAGGGAGGTTGTTGTTGTTGGTAGGCAGGTATGTATGTGTGTATATGTTTTTTCCGTTCTATTTTATTAATCGACAAAGTGAAATAATTGAAAAAAATATGCATCCAAAAATATGTTTTTCATTTAAGTCTAATCAAATCTATTAACAGCTTAAATTTCGCTGAAAGAAAAAGTTGTAGGTCGATTGAAAAAGTAAAATGTAATAAAACAAAACTATTTTTCCACCAACATATTTACAAAAAAAAACAAAAACGAAGCTTTACACCTACGCATAAAAAAATAAACAAGTCCCTGGGCCAACAGTTGGCTCAATTTGTGTTTTTGGTATTTTTTGTTTAGACTTTTAATGAAAATTATTCAAAGCAAAAAAAGTTCAATGCATTTAATCCTGATGTCCTGTGGCATATTTGTATGCAAACGAACTGTTGTGTTGTTGTTTTTTCGGTGAATAAAAACAATTTCGCACAAAAATCTTGTTGATATAAAAATGCCTGCATATATACAACTATAGAAATATAAATATAAATATGTATCTTTATATTCATTATTGAACTTTCTATTCACATGTGTACGAGTTTACAAAATATATTTATTTTCAAAATATATCCATCTTTTTTTTTTAGAAAAGCTTTTATTTAAAATGCCAGTAAAATATATTTAAAAAATTTGCATGACTTTAAGCTTAAATAACAGAAAAGAGACAACAACAATTCCTGGCATTTTCGAGTTCGAAATATCATCAAGAACCTTAAGCCAATTTGGCTGTTGTTGTTTTTCCGTTTGATATTTGTAGTCTTATTCGATATATTTCATTTGTGACTTGAAGTGTCGAATCGAACAAATCCCCCAATTGCCGGGATCCACAAAACTATGGCTTGGCACGGTTTTGTGTACTTTAAATAAAGTACTAACAAAAATACTATCCAGCTGCGACGTTTGATCTGTTTAGGCCGCATGCGATAAAAAGTTTATTAAAACATTTATTCATACCGGGCCATTAATTTGTTTTTTACTTTTACATATCGTTAGCTGAACTACAAAGCCACATCATTGAATTGCTAGAACAGCAAAAACGATTTTTTTATTTGATTATAATGTCCATTCACATGGAAGGCAAAATGCTCCACAATTTTAACTCTCGTACATGACACTCATCTGCCATGAGCGAGTGCTTCGCCGGCCAGGGGCTGTAGCAGGTCTTATTAAAATAATATAATAATAATAATAAAAAACAACTACTCATCATATTAGCATCGCATCAATAACAAACAATAACAAAAAAACGAGTTAAATATAAATGAAGAATTGACTAAAAATATACACAATTATATCCCATATAACCCAACAAACAAACAAAACAGTATATGTAAATATTAGTTAACACAACGTACAACAAAAAAAAAAAAAAACCAAATTTTAGGAATGTTGGAATGAACAGTTGGAGCAACATCAGTTCAATTCAGACATCCTGAGCTCCGCAAAATAGAATAAAATACGAAATGTATTAATAGTGAGCGTTCTTCAAAGCTAACAACAACAACAAAAAACACTAGCCCTACTTGCCTGGTTTGGCTGCAAGGCACTGTATACCTGAGAGTCGTCCCTTGAGTCCAAGCAAAAAAAGTGTAAGTTACGCGGTTTTGCATTTCAGCTGACAGTATGGACACCTCTCTATTCACACTTACCAAAACACCCATTCGTGTGTATTGGGCACCAAAAGAAAGAAAAAGAAAACCATTTATTTAATAACTTAAATGTTTAAATTTGCATGCAGTTCAACATTGAAGAGCTTCGAAGCGTATCATTATAAATGACTAAAATGCCAATTGGTTTTCACAAATAAATTTAGCAGCATTAAAAATTTTAAGGTCCTTTTTTTTTGAATCAATTTTATAAATTTTTTGCGAATAATTGAACAAACTGCATTTACATATTCGCAAAACTTTTCTACATTTTTTCATTTTTATGTTCTGTTTAAATTAAAATTTTTGTAAATATGGTGCCAACAGCAAATATTTATCATAGACTGAAAGTTTGTTTCCCTGCTTTTTATTCCTCTGCTTTTTTTTTTTTGTTTTTATGTAAATATTGATAAAAAAAAGTAAAAAAAAACCCGTTATAAAATGTTAAAATAATAACTGAGTTTATTTAATCGCTTTAAAGATTTACTGATGAGTATGCGAATGTCAACATATAGACAGCCAGAACACACACAAAAAACAGCCATATATTTTATTGTCAAATAACAATAATAAACAGAACGATAAAAATATGTAAAATAAAACTGAAAAGACAAATATTTTAGGTTTATGAAAATTTTGCTCACCTGGTGCTGGGATGTGACAGTCAGAAAGTTTGACAGATTTTAAGTTTGGCCGTATCGAGTCACATTTTGAAGTAAAATATTTTCAAAATTTTTGTTTTTTGGTAACTTGGCCAACATCGAAAATATTTTAAAATTTGTTTGAGTTCAGCAATTGAATTTATTTTTATTTGTCTCAAAAGGCATAGATTTTGTAGCATTTATGCTTTCTCCAGCTGTCTACATACATAAAAAAACACTTTATAGTTGTCACTCGACCTGCCACTGGACTTGACAACTGAGAGCAAAATGTTCAAAATATTCTTATTTCATCAGATTTTCTTTTCGTGTTTAATTCTATTTTATTTGTATCAATAATAATAATAATAGTTCATCAAGTTGTTCAGAATTTAGGCCTAAATAAAAAACAACAGGGTGTGTCGTTGAATGTTAAAATATAAAATGTAAATATGAATGTGTTTTGATGTAAAAAATATTAATGTCAATATTTCACATTAATGCCAATCACCACCCCGATTATGTAACGGAAAATATTTGTTTTTATTTAAAACATTTTTATATAAATATCGTATGATAATTCTAAGAATATATTTTTTTTCACAAATATTTTCACTGTTTTTTTTTTTATTGAATATTTCAAAGTTATTTTCCCACATAAAACTGTGAAACAAATATTTCTTTTAACTCGTTTTTTTTTTGTTCATTCAACAAAATCGTAATTAATTCTTTTTTATGATTTTCCCCAAAACTATTTCTTTTAAACTCAACATTTTCATTATTTCAGTAAAAACAATTTTTACTGAATATTTAAAAGTTGCTTCCAAAGTTTTTTCCATAAAAATATGATATGAAATTTTGCTGAAAACATGACACAAGTGCCCAATATATTTTTATCGAATAATTAAAATCTTTTTTTTTCTTGCATAAAAATAGGAAACAAAATATTTCTTTAAGCTCTGGTTTAACAAAAATTGTTGCTAGATTTTGTTCCTCCCTTTCAGCAAATATTTACGATGTTTTCGAAAAGCAATTTTTATTGAATGTGTAAAAGTTGTTCGCGAAAGTATTTGCCCCAAAAATGTGACACCAAAAAACATTTTTTTGGAGGATTTGATTCAACAAAAATCGTAATAAAATTTTGTTCATGAGGTTCCGGCAATATATTCCTTTTTAGCAAATATTTTCGTAACTTAATCTTGGATATGATCCTCCTCCTGTTAAAGATCTGTTTTGCTATCTGTAATTTACTAAAAATATTATGACATCAAATCAGTCAATGTGATCTCTTGAGAGTCCCTGCAAGCCCTTTTCAACAAAAGTCTTTATTAAAACTATAAAAAAGCGCTAAAATGTTTGGCGCGTTGGCAACATTGTTGTTGCTAGTATTGAATTATATTTTAGTACCATGAATTGCTTTCCCTCTTTCCTGCTGCCAAGAGTTGCAACAACAACACGCCTGCTTCAGATTTTCACTTGTCAAATATTTACTTTTTATCTCCGTCTACTTAAAACCACTTCTCTTCCTTGCGCTCCGTTTGTTATCATTACCGGCGGCATCACTAAGTTTTCTTTTTTTCCAGGATGTTTTTTTTCCGTTTTTGCCTTGTTTAATTTTAATTTTATATTTATATTATAATATTTTAGCAATTAATTTTATACTGCGAGGCATGTATAGATACATTGTGCTAAATTTCACCCAGACAAGTGAGGGAAGAAAAAGTGCACATACAAATTCAAGCACATTTTCTACTGCTACTGTCGTTTTATAGCGAAAAGGAAGCAGCAGCCAGCAGCCACCAGCCAGCAGCAGCACGAATATCAAATAGCAACAATAACAACACCAACAGCAGTGACTTGAAAATCGTTTGGTTGCAAGTGAAGAACGAAGAACCGACAACTTGGAACACGGCGCTCTCCTTGTGATATTCTTTTCATATTTTTTGTTTCACATCTTTTTCGTTTCTTTTCTTTTTTTTTTAATTCGTGTTTGCTTCAGTGTTGCTTACGAAAAACGAGAAGCACTTAAGTGGCTGTAAGTGTTTGAGCGGCTTTTCACATTTCATTATGTAACACGTTGAGCACGTTAACGAGTAAATCAACGACCAAGAACTGACAAACTCACGGTCGCTGCTGCCTCACAATCTTACAGACAGTAGAAGGCGAAAAATCATCATTCAGAAGCAACGTTTGAAATTCGAGACGAAATTTTTATGTGCACACGTGGGTGTCAAAGTGTTTCATTATTTTTAATAAGAAGTAAGTTGCTGTTGTTGGTGTTGTTGGTGTTGTTGTTGTTGCTCTTGCTGAAAGTGTATTTGCGCAAAAAATCGGATTAAATTTCTGCACAATTTTGTTTTCTGCATTTTCATAGATTTCGAATTATAACTTGAGTCAATTTAAGAGCAAAATACAACAAAGCAGCCAGCAGGGATGCGTATAAAATGAGGTCGTGCTTAAGTCTGTGGTGATGGCCGGAATGGGGTGGGTGGGGCTGACATACACCATTCTTTTTGGCACCGGTTTCTTAACATTTTACGCAAGTAATAAAAACAAAAGCAGAGAGTGCCTGCTTATGCATTTCCCCCCCAAAGAAATAAGCAAGAAAGTAAAACGTGCGCCGGCATTTTTTTAGGTTTTTGTACGTTTTACATTTTTTAAGGTTTCGCTTCGTGTGCACTGGCTCACGGTGAAGTGCCATTATTTTAAATAAATCATATATGTAAATTACTGCACTTTCACACGGAGCAGTGCGTTGTATGTATTTGGCAAGGAAGGCGAAAAACTTGAATATATTCTGCACCAGTAGATAAATCTACGTAAAACAGAAAATAATACGTGTATTCGTGTTAATAGTACGCGGTCAGTACAACCCAGAACACAATGTGAACTTTTTAACTCATGTTTATTTTGGGCACAGGCTTAAGATCACAAGCAGCACCACTTCCTTTTGCTAGTTTTTAGTAAAAAGTTTAACAGAATAGTACAAATGCATGTAAAAAATCGGGCCATTGGCATTGATGGGTTCCATTGAGTCGCCACCTGCTCGGGATGCTGTACACATCCGAGGCGAGACAAATATGCTGACGGGCTTGACTGTCCTCTCAGCATTTACATCACATTTATAAATTTTTGCTTTGATCTTCATTTGAGATTCAGTGTAATGCGGCCTGCAGGGATCTTTTATTTTTATTTAGATTTTTTTGGACACAATTATTAATTATATATATAATTTTTTATTATATATCACATGACTCATAAATGAAAAGTTAATAGAAAAGATATGGGTCGGAAAATCCTTGACCACCCAAATATTCTTAAACCTGAAATTATATAAATTTATAATACCTTCTGCCAGAAAAGATTAAATGGCGATTTTACTTAAAAAAAAACAAAAATAAATTTTCATGTCATTTTTCATATATGTTTTTTTTTTAGAAATAAGTCTCAGACTATAGACGACAATTCGGGCAAGTTGAAGCCTAAGAAGCACTCGCTCAGTTGTTAATAAAAAATTAAGCACTTGTTGTCGTTGGTGCTCAAGTTGTTCTGGCTGGTGTCCGTAAATAACGTTAAAGTAGTAACACTTTTACCGGAAGCAGTTGCACGAGCAAAATAAAACGACAAACACAATCATTACTGTAGTCCGCATTGTTGCTTTTGTTGTCGATGCCGTTATTGTCGTCATCGTCGTTGTCACAATTCTTGCCATCATTGTCATTCCCATCATCCTCACGAATAGTTTAACCAACAATTGCAAAGGCGAGTATTAAAACCGTCGTCTCACACTTTCTGTTTGTGCTGGGACTTTCGAATGCGGGCGCGCTACAGTCACGCCAACAAATATGGGTTTAATTTTTTATATGTATCACATAAAGGACTCCGTTTGTAAATGTTTTATGTGCAGAAACATTTTTCCTGTTTTGTTTTCTACTGATTCAGGTTTTGGTAAACTAAAAAGAAAGTGAAATATTCAAGGTGGAGGCAACATTGAGGTGAAAATATGTTTCGTATATGAAAATTACTGGGCGAAATGTCTGCTTTATCGCAAACAGCACTATTTGTGCGAAAACAAAATTTGCAATTATTCAGTCTGTTGCTGCGCAAATGGTAGAAAAAACAACAATTGCTTATTTTACTTTTTTATATATAAAATTTTTTCAAATGTCTTTAAAGCCCGAAAATTAACTTGTAATAATTCCCTGCGGAATCAATAACGCCAGCCACTTACCTCTCATTATTAAAGCATATTTTCCTATTTATTTTTTATAATGGCAAATGACGGCGATGCTGACTTCCAGCCCAGGTTGTTCAGTTGTTCAATACTTTTAATACAAGTTAATTAGCGGTTAAGCGTCTGGTATACGAACTTTCCAAAACATTTTCACTGTACAAAAGTTTTGGTTTCAAAAAAACTTATTTGATTGTCTATTTTTACTTTTGGCCAACATTTTTGTAAGCAATTTTCGCATCATATTTCTTTTACATATAAAAATAAATGCTTGTCTTCATTAATAGTTCTACGACACTTTTCTTCTGACAGTTCTTAGACGGTGTCGTATGTAACGCACAGGCAACTGTCGTGACAAGAACTGTGTTGAAGTTGGTTCCTGCCCAAGACACCATATTTAAGCCAAGTACGAAAATTTAAAATACTCAGTAAGAAATATTAAAAAACCATCAACAAATGGAGTTTCAGTGTCATATTCGCACTAAGCAAAATGATGATGGGCGGAGCAGAAAGGAAGTAGTGCTGGTACATATTCCATTTGAACTTTTAATACCTTAAAAGAGGAGTGAAAGTTCCTACCTAAGGCCTAGTAGTGCGGATTGTGGTAACAGAAGGGCCATGTTAATGATTGCGGGGCTACCACAAAACACAACAACCCAGCAAATTAATTAATTTGGAATCCATCAGCGATGGAACCGCCCGAGTTCTGGGGAGTTACAATACATTTTCAGTCGCATACAATGTGGTGTAAGTAACAAAGAGATCGCATAGAGCGAAGTTTGTTTGACACAGTTTCAGAAGATGGAGCACTCCCGAATGCGACATGTGAAATGTTTTCGATAAAATAAATATCGCACTGAAATTTCATGGGCGAGAGCTTTTCATTCCCCAATAAAACATGACCAACAATGGAATAGTACAATTGGTTGCACATCGGTTGTAAAATTAGGCCGTTGCCCACAATTTTAACGCATATTTTTACAAGAGTCTGATAGAAGTTCTCATTTATATTTTGCATCATATATTTTCTTTTGTATTTGAGTGAAAATAAAAAAATTTCAATGTAAGTCAAGGCGATTTGTAGACTTTTTTATACCTGTAATATTTTTCTGGATATACTTTTCATAAAAAACTCTTTAACATTTAAAATACTCGTACGTCTTATTTTCTTGTGTTTTTTTTTTAAGGATTGCGTCTATATCGCGAGTGCTAAAAGTCCTGCAGTAAATAATAATAACGCCAATGCCTTAAGAGCCTTTTAGAACCATAAGCGGGTAATTTCTGGGCAAAACTCAGTTTGATTTTTAATCTATTTTTTTTTTAATTTTTTTTTTTTAATTTAAGCGACACATTTTGCCGCTATTTTGCTTCCAAATTAAAGGCTCTTAAAATTCCTTAATGCTTGACAAAAACTCAACTTTAAGTCCTTTTGATTTGTTTTCACCTCTGTCTCGGCCAACACCCCCTTGTAATTATTTAAAGATTTGTTTACATTTTACGACTCTATTATTTAACTTCAAGTTGTAGATAAACTGTCTCGTTTATCTTAAAAAAAAAGAAAATAAAAAGTTAACAGTGGCGTTGAAAACAACTGAAAAGGGTTTTTGTTGAGAGCAAAGGACACGGCTGCTAGCAGGCAGGTATTTTGATATTTTTCAATATTTGACTTTGGCGAAGGCCCACTGTGCATCCTTTAACTTCCCATGAATATTTATATGCATATATTTCTACGAATTTATGTTTGTATTTCTGCTTGCATGTATGTGTGTGTGTGTGTGTGTGTGTGTGTGTGGGTGTGTGTGTGTGTGTGTGTGTGTGTACATGAAATATGTCTTCCTGCAAAGACCAGTAGCCAACGACTACGACAACGACAGTTATCATTGAAATTTTTCATTTGTTTGTATGTCAGTGTCTACAGAGCTCTTAAAAGCAAAATACACACACACATACATAAGTACACATGTATGTATGTACGTGAATGAATAAAAAATGTATGTTTCCATACAAAAGCCTTGATTGCTTTTATTTTATTATTTAAAGCGCAGTTCTGCTGTTCTCTGTTCTGTTAACTCTGTATTTGTACAAGTAAAGTTTTCATGTTTTCCTTGTCTCCAGCCTTGGTTTTTCTTTATTCGTTTGTTACGAGCGCAAGAGAAAAATTATTCTTTTGTTAGTGAAAAGCATTTGTTTTAGTTTTTTGTTTTTTGTTTTTTGTAAATCAGCAAAATAAAAAATGTTTTTGCTTTCAGTTGCATTGTTTAAGATTTGGTTCTCGTTTTCGTCTTAATTTTAGCTCCACAATTATTTGCTTTGATGAAATTGCTTTCGTTGCGGCAGAATATATTTGAAATTTCGAGACATTGATTTCTGTTGCTTTTCCAAAAATACTCTCTGGCATTGGTGTCATATTCAAATAAAGTTGGGAAAGTTTGTAAATGAAATCGGTAACGAAAGTGGGTCAGACAAGAAGGATGAAATAAGTGCCCTGTTTCGTGTATTCAATTCATAGGCGGTGGTTTTTTATTAATGTATAAAATTTTAAAATATTTAGATCCACTGACTGGAATATTCAGAAATCTTCGTATGTATGTGAATTTCATAAGAAAAGTTTAAAAGCAGTAAATATTTAAGAAAATGAACAATGTTTTAACCACATGGTAAAATATTTTATTAACGGAAAACCCAAGACAACAACAAAAAGCATTAAAACTTTATAGGAGTCTTAATGATTCAGTATTTAATTAAAGCAAAATTTCGTCAACAATAAAATTCCCTAATAATCCACAACACTGTTAAAGCCCCAAAGAAAAAAAATGTTTGTATATTTAAATAATAATTAATTGAATCAGCAAAATATTTAATTGAAAGCGTATATTTATATAGTATAAACAGGTGTCTTTGCATCCACCAACATTTTGGCTTGAAACACTAAAGAATTCTTGATTTTATTTTTGTTTAACATAAACACAAAATATGTTTTGCTGAATTAGCAAATATTTTTACTGATTTTATTCTTAACCAACAAATTGTCGTGGAAAACTTGTGTGCTAAATGTTTCTGTGTGGGCTGATGGTTGTTGTTGGAAAATATCTAACAACTTTTTTAAATTTATTACCAACGTTCGATCTCATGATTTCGTTTTCCAATTGGAACATACAAAAATTCAAAGTATATTTCCTTTTCAGGCTGCCTATTTAAATATATCCTGAGTCCCTTAAAACAAATTTACTCCGTTTAACTTCAGGCATATTGTCGCTGCACAGGATTTATTTTTCTCAAATTCAAATATTATTTTTTTATTTAATTCCTTTTTTTTATATAGAAGCTCGTGAATGACTTTCTTGGCGCCCAGCGAAGCGAAATTTGTTATTTTCAATTTTGAGTGTAACTGATAAACAATAATTAACAATTTGTTTGTTTTAAAACATTGAATCATTATTACAATTTGAACTCGCAACGGACTTTTCGTACACAAATATTTTGTTAGAAAACATTAATGAAATGAAGAAGACACCCTTCTGCAGCTGAACGGCTAATTTTTACTGGTTCGTTTGGGAAGCGGGTTTTGCTTGTTTGCCTCGAACATTATTGAATTTTTTTAATTAAAAATTAATGTTGCGCAAATATAAACGCAATTATGTTGTAATTACAAGTTAATGGCTGGAGGGGGGAGCTCGAAATCACCCAGATGGGCAAAGACAGGCAACCAAATTCAACATCTTGGGGCATCTAAAGCAATACTTTTAGCACTTAAGAGCTTTAAAGGAACACATTTCAGCAGCCAACACAAGTTTCTAACAATTTCTATTTAACTCTTAATGGAACAAACATCAAAAGTTGCAGCAAAACTGGAAAATAAACAAGAAAGTATTAAAACGTTTCCGTTATGGCAAACAAACAAAAAAAAAAAAAAAGGGGGGGGAAAAATCAGAAAACCAAAAAATCAGAAAAGGGTATAGCTAAAACTGTTTACCCAATCCCTTTTTAAGCAAAATTTTAAAGCAACAAAGATGTGTTTGTACAACAACACAACAACACAACAACACGACAAACACAGCATGTAAGTTTGAGTTCTTGTGTGTAGCTAAATACATAAATGAGTGAATGCTTGGCTGGTTATTATTGGATTATATGTATGAAGTGAGTGAAATTGTGCCAGCAGTAAAAAAGTGCCAAAGTCTCACACGAGCACAAACACAAGCTACGAGCTACGAGCTACGAGCGACGAGCTCCATAACAATTAACAAATACATGAACAGAGTTAAATAGAAATTTAACATTAAATATATTTGCTGGCAGAGCCAAAGTTCATACATAAACACATTTATGGTTGAGAAAAACTGCCAAAAAAAAAAAAAACAAAAAAACACAGAAAGGAAAAATAACATAAAACAGAGGAAAACATTAAACGAGTACATAAGGAAACCAAAATGAGCTGGAAGTGAATTACTTCTAATTGCGAGTGTTTAATTATGTACTAGTTAAATTTTATAGCCTTGTGGTTGCTACAAGTTGGTAAAACAGGATTTTCTCTGACACACAAGGCTGGCTTTTTTATGTTTTCTATGTTGCTACAAACACAAATGATCGATAAATATCTTATGATTATATTGGATTATATCGAAGTTAAAGTACGAAAATTGCCTAATTTTTGGAAAAGCATAATTTCACAAAAAGTTTCAGCTGCTTTGATTACCCATTTCAATCACACCAGCAGTTTCCAATTAAATATATTAATAGTTTTTTTTTTCTGTTGCCTTCTCATTCAAGTTTTCAAGTATTTGTTTGCTTTCAAATAATTTAAATTTTTACAAATTTTATTGAAAAAAAAAACAACAAGAAAAATGTTGCAGGTACTTTGATGTATTATTTGTACACTTGGGCGAAGCACCACTGTTCACCAGCAGAGTACGTACTTCATTGCGTATGAGTGTTAAATAATTTATATATCTCGTACGTACAACCATTATACGCATGAGGGGCAGTTTTATTAAATTTATGGTGGATGGTCTGATGCCTAAAACTATGATTTTATGCCACATATTTGCTATAATTTTTTTGCTGTGTTGATGTACAAGAAAATTTCCAATTGAAAAAATTTCCAATTTATTCAATTGGCTGTACAAAAGTTTAAGTATTTTTTCTAATAAATGTTTTTTAATTGAGGATACTTTATAACAGCAATTATTTGAATTGTTTTTCTATTACAATAAATAGATTTAAAAAACTTATATGAAATATTAAAGGCTTGGTTCGTATATCTTAAGAAGCAGAGACGTGTACAAAAGTCTGTTAACAGCATCATGGGCTTGTGGTGTTCGTTGCCGCGCCCATTCTGTGCAGTTTGCCTGTGCATTTATTTACTCTGCAAGTTCTAAAATAATAAATAAGTAATAATAAAATGAAATATCAATATAAGACAGACTTCTGGTTATTAGTTATTCATTGTAAAACATTTATATATTTTATTTACTTTTATTTTCTACAAATACAACAAAAACGAAATAGTTTAATTTGCTTGAAGAAATTCAGTTCTTGTATATTCGTAGTTTTATATATTTCTCTAATGTTTGAGTTTTTTTCCCTATTTGTTTGTTTGTTTGTAAATTAGGAAACATGCCTGTACCTAAAATTGAATTAGTCTTTACGACATGTGTACAAATAATGCATTTTAACAGAACTGTTCAGCCATTTTAATTAAACTTGCTGGGCCTGAACACTTGATTAGCCGTTCGCATTCAATTTGCACTTCAATACCTGAAATTGTCTACTTTTGGGATACAGAAACACCATAAAATAGTGCTGAACAAGTCCGTTTCCTAGACGATACTGCTTAGACGAGTTTTGGCATTGCACTAATCCGCTTCATAATCTGTTTTCTAAAAAAAAAAGTGTTCAAGTCTTTGGTAATGTCTAAAGGGTTTGATGTTTTACAGGCGCTTCTATTTAAAAAAAAGGCCTTGTTTAGCAGCAGATATTTTAAGAACTTAAGTCAGGCCTTTTGAGCTTCTCTGCAACACGCAAGAGATTATTTCTAATATCCATCATATTATGAATGTGTTTAAATGTGTTTTCCTTCCAGTTAATGTTTGCTTAGACTGTACACCCCGGCTGCTGCTGGTTTTCTTAACTTGCAGCACAATTCGTTCTGGTGTTCATGAAAAGAAAAGTAAAAAATATTTGCTCAGGCCATTCAAGCGAAAACTGCCACTACCACTTCTCCTGCTATTTACAGATCACACATACTCGCATGTAAATTAATATCTCGGATGATGTACTCACACACACACACACACACACACACACACACACACATTTACACATTAAGCAAACAATTTTTAGTCACAACAACGAGACAAAAAATATGTATTTGCAAACATGTTTATGCTCTTTTATATGTATGTATGTATGTATGTGTTTTCTGTGTATTGCCTGAGGCTTTAATATGTACATGGAACATGAACAAAAACATACACAAAAAAAAAAAAATCCGAAAACAAACGAGTTCTCATTTTGGCTACAGGCATATTTTAGGAAGGCTTGTGCGTGTGTGTTTATGTGTGTTTGTTGTTATTAACATTCATTTGTAAGCATAAGTTTCGAGGATGTTATTAAATGTGTTAATGTCGCCCACTTTATCTTTGGATTTCTATATGAATTATTCAGTGTGTTTTTCTATTGAGAAGGCGATCGATTTCAAAATGCTTCAAAAAAACCAAAACAAAAACTAAAAGTTTAAGTAATTTTCAAACAGTGACCATTTTGGGTTTAAACTTAAATGGAAAATATTTTCAACAAATTGTCAATTTTAGTTTTGCAAGATCTTTTGTAAGTTTCAGGGAAAATACCTCTCATTTGATTTAAAAACTGAAATTCAACGTCACAGCTTAATTAATATAGACAATTCACTGTTGCACTAAACTGATTGCCTGTCCCGGGATTTGGAAGTCTAATTGCCAGAATTAGCAAGAGGAACAAACCGATTTGTACTCTGTCTTGCCAAATGCATCTACTGGCCACACTATTAACTTAGAATAAAGTCCACAATTCAGTTAATTTGGCAATACGCCATCGTGGGTGCAACAGGCCCTTTAAATAACAAAAAGTCCAGCTCTGCATCTTATACAAAATCGAATTTGAGGCTCTGAGTTTATGTTCCACAAAAGATATACTCTTATCGCCTACAAGCGATGTCGCTCAGCAACTCCTTTTAAATATTTCTTTTTGCCAATTAAAATATTGTTGTTATTTCGCTTGCCCTTGTTGGTCACTTTCTTTTCTCCAAGGTTGGGCCGCAACTTTGATTTCCTAACACTGCAGACTCAGTTCTGCGTCTACTTCGCGAACCAAAATAGTAAGAACAAGAAGAAACACTTCTAAGACTTGCGTCGTTTGCTACTATTTCAATGATTTTGCATCTTTAGCTGGCATCAGACTTGCTGGCTGGCAGTTTAATTTGATTGCTGGCATAAGATGCCATTCTGTCTGACAGTACAACAAACTACTTAATATCAAATGTTACGGTTTGGCTGAATAATTTGCAAAGTTGTTTGGGGTTTTGGCTGTTTTATGGTTTCTCATTTCATGTTGATTTTTAATGACTTTCATTTTGACTTTTGTTACTTTATAAAAGTTTCCCAAGCCTGTTGTTAATATTGCTGCCATCGTCTCGTTATGGTTGTGTTCGATTTTAGCTGTTTGTGCTCTTTCTTTCAGTATTCGATTTCATTATTTCGTATTTCCTGTATGTACTCGTATGTACAATATTTAAAACGAAATAATGAAATCGTCTGTCACACAGTAAAACGACGAGGAACAATTTCAATGCGAGAACTCCTTTTGTGAGCGATATATTTATGTAGGAATGTGTGTGTATGTGTTTGTTTATCTATTAGTTAAAACATGTATGTAGTTTTGTTTATGAAAATGTACAATTTTATTAGCAATGAAAACATGTTCTTGTTATCAGACACCAAACCGTTCTTGCCTGCTCATGTCCTCAGTTGTGACAATAAGTTGCAAAATATCCATTTTTGGCCAAAGTGGTGGTTAAAGATGGAGGCAAACAAAACCTAATTACTTGCAATTAGATTACTTCATTATATAAGATTATATGTATGTGAAAATAAATTAATCCTTTTAAAAACGAGTCTCAGGCACCAAGAATATAACGTCACCTGATTAATTTGTGTAACGTGGACTGTGTTGGGCAAACACAGGATTATACAATAAGTGCTGAATATTCCGGATTTCGTGCTATCTGTGCCTTTAACAATCTACTTGTAATCCTTTTTTTTTGTTTTTTGGTTCAATCCTGCTGCACGCAGTTCATAACAGTGTTTTGTGCACTAAATGTTGGAGAGGTAAAAGTGTTTTTGTGGCATGACCGTAATTGTACGAAGCAGTTACTTTCAATTTGAGCAACTTTAAATTGGCAGCAGTTAAAATTTATTTACTTCTTAACACAGAGAAAAAAACAAATTATTACAGTAAACGCACATGGCGTTAAGTTAAGGTTGGTTGAAGGACCTCCGTGCCAGTGGCATTTTACAGTAGCAATTTGATACATATTTCGAGTGGCAGTGAAATGGCATGAACTGTGTCATAAATGAAAAGCGGTTAAGCTTTTTTACTGGGGAAGACAAAGATATCCTGTCAGTACCAAGGCAACGACTATAAATTGATTTTTCGCACAATTGGAACTTAATTGATTATTTATATTATTTGAATGGAAAGTTTTAAAATCCTATGCTGGAACAAACATAGCAATTCTTACTTCAGATGTATCTGTCAGTACCATGGATATAAAAATAAGTTTCAGTAATCGGAAGTTAGTATCGGACATGGTACTGATCAAATTGTAATTAAACATCTTGAATGATTTTTCTTCATGTCAGAATTAACTTTCAACAAATTTTAAAAAGGTTTTTTTTAATTATCCAAGTTGATATTCCATATTGATTACTGGCAGCTGTGATACTGGATGTTGATTGACTTGTGGTTTTTTTATCGTTATCTGTGAGTTTGCATCTATTGAAAGAAACTGTAAAGTCCCAAAAAACATTCAGATCAACACTTTTATTTTTGCAAAGAATTAAAATATTTTCTTCTGAAGCAAATGATGAATTTCTGCTGCTTTCAAATCATATTTCATCAGCACAGTTTCAATTCACAGAAAAAGTATTCAACTTATTTGGATTTTATCCCTTTGCCACACAAGCGAACTCCCTAAAGCTGCTACTAATTTCCTGTCGTTTTTTGCCCACTCTGCCACACACAGATACTCGCACATTGACATTAACACTCACATCCCAACTTTCTTGCGAAATAGTCACCAACACATACATACGTACGTACATACTCATATGGTGGAGTTTGTTGGACTTTTGTTTTTATCCTTGATTAAAAGGGATTTCTGTTGCTTAATTGTATTCTATGATAATCAAGTTTTTGTGACTCTTAAAATTTCCTTCAAGCACAATTGAATATAATAGTCTCTGGGTGGGTGTCTGTCTGTCGCTGTGTGATAATGGCAGACTTTCTAATTCCATCTTATTAGTCCTAAATACCACTTTTATTTCGCATTTCGATTCAACGCTGGACACAAAAAGTTAATGAAGCCAACAGGCGTTCAAATCAAATTAAATAATTTACCAAAGTTAGACCGAAATTGACTTATTTTAAGGACATGATTTGTTCAAAAGGAATTGATGCACATGATTATTTTTCTTTGCAAAAAGAGATTTTTGCACAGTTGACTCAAACATATGACTTGGCAAACGTTATTATTTATTATTGGAAATTTGCAGAAAATGAAGCTGTCGTGAGGGCCGCATTAAAAGGGGCGACGAAGAAGTGCTTTAAAAATTACACCTGCTTAGCACATGGTTTAAGTATTTACTTATCACTGATTATCAGTTCAATAAAACTGTTAGTCATGCATTTAATAAATAGAATCCAGCTAAAAACGTGGTACGACTTGTAGCATCCAGGGATGGTTAAATTTATATGGCTGAACTATTAAATTTGCAGTATTTGCCAGATTTCAGTCAATATTTTAATTAAAGGTTTCAATTTGTTAAACTTTTGTTTGCTTTCACAGAAAAGAAAATTTCATACAATTTCAGGCTGCCATTAGTTTGAAGCTCAATATCGCCAAGTTGGTTTTGCGTGCTGGAATTCAAAACTGCTGCATGATTAGCTTGGAACTTGCATGCCCCTGCATGTCATGTTGTTCTGCATTCGACGTGCGTCAATTTTCAAAAGTCTTCCCTCTGCCCATAACTTGTTTTCTTACCTCGAGCGTAGTTAATTGCTGTGCACAGGGTCACCCATGAAGTGTTCACCTGCATATTAAAATGCTTTACTATTATTTTCGAAATATACATATTCTTGAAAAAATTGAACATTTATTTTTTTATTCAACTAATTTTTGACTTTTCTATGGCAATTACAATCTATAAAACAAAGAAATTCATTTAATATTTTCTCTTTGGGTTTTTTAACAGGCAGAATCATTTAATTAAATTTTGATTTTATTGAAATAAAAAATTCCCCAATAACATATTATTTAGCTAATTTATTAGTTGGAGTTTTTTTCCGCTTCTTCCGTATAATATATTGTTTACTTAGATAAAAAGTGCATCTGTTTAAACATTCATATGACTGAAATGAGTTTTTTAATTAAATAGATCAATTATGTATAATTAAACAACCTTAAATGCATGTACATGTGTGTGTGTGTGTGTGTGTGTATTTGTATAAATTTTAGTTTTATTTGAACAGGTCGCCATAATAGAAACAGCACAAAAAAACCAGTTCAATTACAATTTGGCAACCAGAAACCAGACTATTCACAAAAAAAAAAACACTAATTTATTAAATTAGAATGCAATTTAATTATCCCACACATCTATAAACACGGCGTCATTTAGTGTAGCCAGACTGCTGTGAACTTTGCGAACAATAAAGTTTTTAATTGCCAATTTAGTTTTAGGTTTTTAAAGAGTAGAATTCAATAAAAGTAAATTTCCTATTATTGTATTGGATATCATTTGGCTAAAGAAATGGCAACATAAAATGAAAAGGAATAGTTGTTTGTGTTAATGCAAAGAGTAAGACAACAATTAATTCGAGTGGTTGACAAAACCAGTTTAATGCCAATTTCTTTCCAGTTTTATATGCAATGGATGTGAGAAAATGTATGTGCAGTGCACTACCAGCATGATCGTTCATGTCTCAGCAACTTTGTTGGCTGATCTGGCAAAAGGTTGTTTGAGCACTTGCGCCAGTTGCAAGAAATCCAACCATTACCAAATATTGGCTTGCTTGAAATTATTTTCCAGCCAACTTCTAGAGCTTAACTCAAGAACTTTTATCCCGCCCTAAAAAACAGGAATAGGAGTTTCTAACTCAGACAATTTCTCGGCTTATGAAAATCTGCACACTTTCGAGGTTATGATGCAAGTCAAATACTGCCACATATGTAAATTCATAAGCTTTACACGAAGGGAAACCCCCTTTTTTTGAAATTGCGTTTCTTAGTGACTTTGAAATAGCTTTCGCGATCGTTATTGTCAATTTTCTAGTTTTCGTTTTTGAAGATATATTTAAAATAAAATAATCTCATGTGGCCTCGTCTAGTGTTAATGAAGTCTACAGCCAAACATTAGCTCAATATTCTTATTTTACGCTATAGCTCACTAATTCAGAGATTGCAAAGCTACTCGGCAAGTGCCCACGGTAATACCCCAGCATAGAGATGACGATAAAGGCACTAGTTGACAGTGGCCAGTGGCTAAGGCAGCGGTTGTATTTTTAGCCCTGGCTTCCCTTTTTATGCTGTTCCATAACTCTTTCCTCGTCTCCTGTCAGCACATTGTCAAACTATTCCAAATCAATACTATTGAACTCAGCATCATTTCTCAACAAATTTAAGCGATGGAGAGGGTTAACCGACGCTGTATTAGTCATCCACTGTCATATATTTGCTGGCCTATCCTGGCCGGAACAACGAAATGCAAGTGAACTGGATGCAACAACTTTAAACTTTCCACTACTTCCATGAAATTTCTTTTACTCAAAATTGGGACTTGAACTCTTTTACTGGATTTCATATAAATTTATTCAAAATTACCAAACAAATGCAACAAAACCAGTCACATTCATAGACATTTATTTTACTACAAAAAAATAAATAAAATTAACAAAATATAAAAGATTACGTTTCGAATTTATTGCCAGCAGGACCAACAGTGCTGTTGCAATGTTTTAACGCACCCACAAATGAAGAACGCATTTAATTTATGGAAAATAGTTCCACGCAAAATATATTTTGCGAGCATAATTTTTGTTTCATGGAATTTAAATTTGTTAATTTTTTTTTTTACTCTTTCTGTAAAATTATTTGCTTGTTGAGTTTCATCTCACGGCCGCAAAACACGAGGAGCCTTAAAAACATGTACAATAATTTAGTGAAACGCGAGTATATGAAACGAGCGCTGCGTGGGCGTTACGACAATAAAAGTGAACCTGCGACGAAAGAAGTTCTTAAGCACACCGCGAGTACAGGCACGAAAGTACGATGGGGACTTAGTTCGTCGTCGCTTGGAAAGTTATTTTATTTTCAAAATGATTCATTTAACTTTGATTTGAAACAACGAACAAAGTCCCAAAGTTATAATGAAGTTGGTCTTAAAACTTTGTTAAATGTTGGATATTTTGGATACGAGAACGTGTCCTGTTTTCGTGCGTATTTTTCTTTTAGTCCCACGATGTTTGCCGCAAAATACGTGCAGTGATTGTATTCAGTTTCTCAGGTATTTTAGCATCGGCTACAGCGAATATGTGACGTTTTTATTTATTCCTTAAGATCTGCTAAAAGCCATTAAAATAGGAAAATGTAAAAACGCAAGATCCGTGTCTGATGCACTTTGGGGGCGAAACGAACGCAAAAATTAGTTGGATATTGTTGAAAGCGTCAAGAAGTTGATAAAAAATTAAGAATAATTATACAGATTTTTGAAGTTTTTGATATACTAAAAAAATTTCTTGCTGGAAATAGAAATTCCCGTTTAGTTACAATCTCTATAAGGAGGCTGTGTTCTGGTCTTGGCTACCAATTAGTTTTCCATTAATTGAAATCCTTTCTACTGCGAACGGCAATTTCCACAATAAAATCCACTCCCCAGTACAATGCAGTCATAATTTGGCTTTATTTAATTTTAAATTTACATGATTATAAAACAAATTGCAGGAAGTTTAAAATTAGTTTTTAACTCAATGAAAAAAATTCACATTTCAACTGCCAGAGCTGGTGCTAGTATTGCAGTTGTCATGTACAATTAACGTTGTAAAAATTCAAAATAACATGTAGTTCATGACAAATTAAAATGACTTTCATTTAAAGAAACCACAAACTTATATTTTAACTTAGTTTTTATTAAAAATTGACAATATTCCGTCATACACAACTAATATTTTAGGTATTATTTATATTTATTACAAACAAAAGTACAAAAAAAAATACCTAAAAATTAATATATATTTTTGTGAAAATATTAATTTGCGGTACATGTTCAAGTCAAGACTGAAGCGAGTCATTTGTTGTGCTGCCTGAAAGTTGTTTGTTATTTCCAACACTCAGGCATTTTTTCTCAATTTATTAGTTGAAAAACAAAATGAATAAAATCAAACTGGAAGGTTATATACATATTTATTATTACATACTTACATTAAGAAGGCAAGCATTTCTAGGATTTCCTTTATGTTCGTAAATAAAAATGTTTGAACAGCTTGTATCCAGGACAACTTATTACAAATACATCAACTTTTGTCACGTATGTACTTAAAACAAGAAACGACTATTTTCACAATTGGATACAACAATTTTTTATATAAAACTAAGGCAACTCAATTTGACCCAACATGTCGAACGCAATAGTAAATCTGTCACCTTGGACTGGCAGAAAGATGTTTGATTTTTAATTTTTTTGTTTAATTGTTTTTGTTATACAATTTAACACGATTTCATTTTGCTACAAATTGTGCCTCAAGTCATTTTAAAGTCTTGTTGTATATTCGATTTAAAATCATACTCAGGAACATGTTTCCAAAAGACCATTTTTCTTGCTAATAAAATAAGAATATTCTGCTTTGTAACAATATTTGTCAGCTGACAGTCGGAAACTGGTTTTTGTTTTTCAAAACTAAAAAATTTTATATATTTTTAACAGCTTAATATGTTACCTTTGAACCAGTTTAAAATAAAGAACTCAAAATAAAATAAACTTGAATTTTTAATCATAAATTTTGTCTGAAAGAAGAAAATATACAGGAATATTTATTGGCAAAAATGTTGATAAATTTTGTGAAATTTGAAAAGCAAACTTTTTTTCCAATCCCATTGAGGTAAAAAAAATTTATCTGCAAGAAAATAATTTTTCGCATATTTAAATCTTAAAGGATTTCGGGAGCGGCCAAACTTCTCCCCTTCTCAGTGTGCGTGTGCACACCCTGTGTTAAGCCACATTTGAGCTGAAATAAACAGCCTCAAACAAAATGTTAATTATGTTCATCCAAAAAAACTGGCCCGTTGTTGACAAAAGTTCTGTTTATTTGCAAGAAGGGCCACAGTTACTTTTTATATTATTGTGGCAAAACAAAGTACACACAGGATCACTAATAAAAGGAAGGCTTTTACCAGGGATCAAAGTTTGCCAGTTTCCTAATTTTAAAAAAAATTTGGACAATAAATAAAATAACCATAAAACACATTTTCATTATTTTGTTTTTAATTTAAAATTTGAGAAAGTGATTTCTGAGCTATAAGTTAAAAAGAAAAACTCGTTTTTGAAATTAATAAAGCAGAAATATTATATTTGTGTAAAATTGTTAAAAATCAAATAGGAAATTCACCTTTTCTTAGTTCTTTATGTAATTGATTTGGTGAAGCAGAAGTCAATTTTTTAAAGGCTTTAGATGAAATTTATAATATTGGGTTTTGTTTTAATATAATATTTTAATTTTATTATATATATAAAAAAAAAGATTTTAAAAACTTCAGCGATATTGAACATCTTTGAAGAATCTTTTGTCAATATGACGCAAATTTTAAAAATCTCTTTTTTTTTATGTATAACAAAACTAAAATATTATATTAAAACAACATCAATTGTTTTAAATTTCATCTAAAGCCTTCAAAAAATTTACTTTTACTTCACATATTAAAAGGTGTTGTTTTGCCGTTTATTAAATTACACTGAAACTAAACACGAAACTCTCAGAACGGGGGTTCTTTTCGAGGCAATTTTCTAAACGAAAATTATTTCTTGAAACACATGAACAGTCAGTTGGTACGTAATTTCAACCATTTACTTTCCCTCAATAATATTCTGTCTCTAAGAGCTGAACTTTCACCAGTTCGTGGAAAATGTTTATAATTTTCCATTCGCAAATGTTTACAAAATGAATAATTAAATCATCGCTTTCATTGTGTTTTCTTTTTCAGTTATTTTACACCTCTAAAATTGTTTTATTTTTGCAACTTACCACAAAACATTGTTTCGGTGCAGCAGCCATCGAACGTGGCACGACAGGATTAAATGCTGATAATGCTGATAATTGATTAGCAATATTTTATTGCCAAATACTAAAACGTGTCGTACAATTAACAGCGGCGAACGTTACAGTCATAAACAAAACACTAATAGGCAGATATTTACAATTCGGTAGATAAATTGCCTGAAACTTTTTTTCTGCAGCCTCTTGTGGACGCACAAAATGTTTTTGCCTGTAGACTTAAACCACCAACATGAATTTTAATCAAATGTTGCGGTTGCAGCGGTTAGAAAGTAGCATCCGCAAAGTATTAAATTTATGAAAATTAATTAAGTCTAAAGTGGTTTATCTGGGTGGCTGGTTTGCAACGAATAATTTTTTAATCGACTACAATTAACAGAATTAAAAAGAACTAATAAATTACTTAGACAGACAATGTTTTGGTTGTTGAAATAAATTTAAATAGAAATTAGCTAAAAACAAATAAGAAATTTTCTTTTTTAGAAAGAACTGAATTAAAAAAAAATTTTTGCTGCATCTTTTTTTAAAAAATATTTTTTAGTTCGTTTAATTTTTGTTTGCGGAAAAAATCACTTTTTATTGTATAAATGTTACACTTTAGCACTTCAAACTTTTTTGCTTCATGGCATCGTTTCTTTTTCTTTTGTTTGAATTAAAGCGTTTGAGAAGCACATCTTAATCATACCACACGCGTTTTGTAACTGGTTGAGAAAATTTTATTTTGCAAAATCCTTTTACGAGCAGGTACCAGAGTTTGTAGCTTAAAGATTTGCCGTTTAAAGTCTTAAAGTTGTTAAACTCATTTGCAAGTCTTGCAAGCAGAGTTGTTCCTAATGTCTGTGTATTTTGCAGTGGTTTCTTGAAAGTTTTGGCCATCTTTGTTTAGCTGAAACTGCTACCCGACCACCTACAACACGCAATGACGACTGAAAGAGTCTAAAGATAGTGACGACTTAACGTATGGCTCATTACCAAAAGCGTAGCACGAGCAAGAAAAATTTGCACACAAATAAACTGACAGATACACTGTTCAGCACAGAATATGGAACAAACCGAATCGTCATCAAATACGATGTGAAAATTTGTGTTAAACTAAAAATTGCAAAAGAAAAAAACCAGAAACAACGACAGCGACAACGACAACGACAACGACAACGACAACGACAACGTTGGTGCTGATGACGACGACCTTTAACGAAGTTTTTATTTAAAATAAATGAGAGAATTTCTTGGCGAGTTTTTTGTAACCTGTTTTAATGTTTTGCTTTAACAATTTTTGTTGTTTTATTTTTGTGTGCAAACAAGCGCAAGAGTATGAGACAACGGTTTAACAGCAAAGCAAAGCATCCACAGAGTGTGTCAGTAAGACCTTTGGCAACATACACTTGCACACACAGCCATAAGCTGTAGCACACTTAGGGCCACACGTCGGAAAAATAATGGCTAACTAGTTCAACTGAGAGCTCAATAGCATATATTTGCAGCACTTTAAGCTAAAGCGGAAACGAAACACTACAGCATCCTTCGAAAGCTCTCTTAATACACGACACAAAAATTCTCGCGCTCTCGCTCTCTTTCGCTCTCTCTCTCTCTCTCTCGGTATTTTTTCGAGTGTTGCAGCACTCTGTTAACGCCTGAAATAGACTTTTAATGGTTTTGCTTTTATTACTCTGGTTAAAGTGTTTATTTTTGCCAGCGCCCGTATGTCTGTTATAGACAGTTTGTTCCGGGATAAAAGAAAACTACAACAACAACAACAACAACAGCAATTTGTTAAACTTCTCTACCGCCCTGTTTCATTGTATAGTTCGTAGCTTCACTTTGCTATTGTTGTATGGTACGAATTGCTTCTTTTTCATATTTTTAACAGCAAACAAAAACTATTTTAGTTTCAAATATCGTCTGTGAACTATTTTACTGGCTAAAAGTCGGTGGTGCACTGAACGTAACAAATGCTGGCAAATTCCTTTGAACTCTCGAACGCACAAAGCCATCAGCCAAACCAACAGCTCTTTACAGCGGTACAACATGGAATCGGAATATTTGTTTCCGTTGATAAAAAGTGCCATTTAAAAGATATTCCTTTTTCCCCATCCTCATTTTTTTTTTTTTTTTTTTGTTCGCCACCGAACAAAATAAACGCACACAGAACTTATTTTAGGGATGTGTCTCTGTTGTGAGTTGTGTCTTTGTAGTTGTTTGTCACAGTTAATTTCGTCTTCTTTTCAATATTATTAAACAAATTCGAAACATTGTCGTATTTGATATTTATAGCCGTTTCACCAAATATGAGTTTATTTTTAGCGAAACATTGTCTTATCAGTTTTTCATCAGCATCACTTTTTTCGAACTGGCGCCGCCAAAAAAAAATCTAACTTCACTCCAAACAAGAGTTTGTCAGTGCGAAGGTGGTGCTGGTGTCGGTGCAGAATGTGTGTCAATAAACTTTTATTCCCACTTCTGGTTTGTATTAAATACGATACGAAGTGTCATCCAGCGCACTTATAGATTTTATTGAGGCGTAAAAATCTTTTGTTTATGGTGCAGAAGATTTTTGTTGCTTGTCGTGTAATTTGCGCTACCTTTGAGCTTAATGGCACGGCAGCTACCAAAATATTGACGACTACTAATTAAGGACAAAATATTTCTTAATTGTTATTCATTAAATGACAGGAAAACTCCAGTTGCGGCAGACGCCAGTTAAGGCGGTAAATTGTGGCAAAGGCCCATTTGGATTTTGTACTGAAACTCGTTGAGGAGTCGGCTTTGAACACAAATAATATTTTGTTTTAATGGCAATACAGGGATCACAAAATTGATGTATTTATTAGTTGAAGAGGTCCAAAACTATTCCATTTTAAATTGTTTTTTTTTTTATTTTACTAAATATTATTCCACATATTAAAATCTAGCAAATGGCAATAGTTATATTGTTATTCAATAAAAAAAATATAATCGTCTGTGTCGCAGTGAAACAATTCAAAACAGAGATTTTTTTCATATGACAACACTGACATAACCGTAAAATGAATTGAAAGGAAACTTTTATTTTATAGAACACAAAAAAATGAGGACAATCAAACGAAAAGTAATTTCATTATAGGAAATGCGAACTATTTACTTACATTTTCTGCTAAATGATTGATGTTATGGTTTTGGACAGAAGCTTTTCTCTGCCAATTTGTTTAGTAAATCATTTAAAAATTATATATCTACTAAAAATATTTTTGAGATGATGCATTTGACTGCTATAAATCTATTTACGGCTCTTAGTTTGGTTGGAAGAAAACTAGAGGTGACAGATGTTTTAATCACTTTCGTTGATTTTGCTGGGACGTGTAAGAGAAATTATTGAGTATTGGCTCTCTTTGCGTGTCCCAACCTGACAAACTTCAAGCTTGAAACTTTATTTCAAAACTCGAAACTTTATTGTGAACACTTGAATTCATGCTTTTAGTTCCCTTAAACAGCGGCACAACAGCTCAGAAAAAATTTGACAGTTTTTGTGTCAAGACTCGTTTTTTCATTAACAAAAAATCACTAAATTTGAGTCAAAGAAAAACCTAAAAATTTTGTTCAAAGTTCTACTATTTCCATTGGTGGTGGTGGTTTCCAAACCAATCGAGTCTTTAGTTTTGTAAAAAGAGGGACTTTCGTCGAAAGTGCGGACAATCCTGCCGCAAGAAACACCGTTTCTTGTGTTGCCTGAAATCGAGGTTAGATATTATTGACATTTAAGGAATTTTTTTCAGGCAACTTGTTTTCTTGTAACATTTTTGAAATTCAAATTTTTAGCGCGTTTTTACGAATTTTTAAAAAATTACCTAAAACAAAACAGCTCAGCAATTTTTTTCACTTAACAGCGGATTAAGGTAAGGCCGAATTTCATTCATTATTTTTATTATTATAACTCATTACATGTATTGAATTTTAAAAAAAATGATTGTTAATTGTCTGCAGTAGAGTTTTGCCCCATTGACAAAATAAAAATCACTTTGAATTCGGTTTTCCCTTTCAAATTATTTTCTTCTGTCCTGTTTAGCTGAACGTAATTGCGGTTGGCAGATTATCACTCTGCTTTCGTAGCAGATAAATTATTTGTCTTTTCTATAATTTAATAATTTTAGCAAAGCCACAGAAATCTACACACTATTGTTTATCAAATATTATAGTGGCATTTGAAAAATTGCACAACCACACACACACACACACACACACACACACACGCAGACATACAAATAGATTTCGCAGCCATTAATTCGAGCCTTTAAAGATATTTGGCAATTTATCAATGTTGTGGGCAAACCAAATATATTGTTTACACAGCTGTTCGGATTACACAAACTGGCGAATATTATTTAATGGAAAATGAGAAAAGGATTCACAGGCGGCACATGGCCAGCAGGCGGCAAACTGAGCGATTTGTTTGATTAAAGATCTTGCAGCGCAACAAATTCCCTGCTTCGTGCTCCGATTTATTGATATTTGGTGTTAAATTAACTTGAAAATCATCTGCCCCCCTTGGAAATAATTGATCGCCAGCGTATGTCCACCTGCCTACATACAACAACAAGAGAAGTATACAAGTAACGGAAAGGCTAAATTTGTTTGGCACCAATATTTAAGGCCACAAGCATTAGAAATAGCTCCAAACTTAAAAGCTTAAATACTCCGACGCCACTGCACTTGGCTGTTAATTAACATACACATATAATTCGTTTAAAAAAAAAAATAAAGCCAACAAATTCAGGCGTTTCAATGCCGAGTCTCTCGCTAAGAACTCCAAACAAAAAAAAAAACAACAAAACGTTTTCCATGCAACAGCAATAGCGAGCAGAGCTCAAGTCCAAATAAGCACCGCGCATGACCAAAAATGTTATATAAAAACTCCTTTACAACACAAATGTTCTACTGCCAACGTTCAGTCGTTGTAACAATATCCTTGCAAAAACAAGCTCCTGTTTGGCTGGCAAAGGCTCCAGAATTGCCTTATAATTACGTTGAGGTTTTCGCACTTAAAATGTATCTCACATTTAACTTTTAGAATTTATGTTGCTCTGTCAATGCCCTTTGCCCCAAGAATGTAACTTTTTTTACACTATTCTGCTGATATTTTACTTTTTCTTTGGAGAAGGGTGCAGACAACTGAGTTTGAATCTCTTCTACATTTTACTACAAACAATAATAAAAGAAAATTCAGCACACAGAGTCTTTGGTGATTAGAAGTAGCCAAGTGTGAGAGGAAAGGACACGAAAAAGAGTGCAGGAAAAGTTCTAATATATCCTTTGTTGAGTTGACAAACTTTTCGTTTTGTTTTCCTTTACAAAAGATTTCCCTATTCATTGGGCCAGTTTTAAATTATTTGCCTGAATTGTAGCCCAATTTGGCTGACCGTTTAGGGGTGAGAGCAATTTGAATTGGCCGCATTTAACAAGTTTTTTGTGAGAAACTTAAATTTTATTGCCACCGACAAGAAGAAAACTGTACGAGTACATCCTGGTGTGCGCCACGGATTTCTTTTCGCAGACCAGTACTCTGGTTTTTAGGCGCCACATGTGGCCAGACAAAACAAATGCTACGACCACCGACGCAAGGCATCTTCTCCGACAAATAGTTCTGCGATTGCCATTGTCATTGTCATCACATGGTCAGGGTCTTTGTTTGCGTTTTCTGCTTCGCATACATTTCGGTCGAGCAGGTAATTTTGCACATATCGTCACGTAAACTCCTAAAGGCTGTGACGAGCCATACTCCTCACACATGATTAGTCCAAATACTTGTACTTAAAAAAGCAAAACTCAAAAAACTGTTCTGTCATACGCATAAATAGGGTCAAAATTTTACACATTCACAGAATGTTGTTTTAACATTCATCAAGGGCGAAGGGTAAGGAACAGTGGCTGGCAAAGACCACATTTGCACATACACATTAATTACAGCATATTTCGCAGCTGAACGCTTTCAAATCGTGGGATGATGTTTTCGGAAACAAAATTTCGCTTCCATTTCAACCAAATTAATGGTGTCTTCTTTTGCAATATTTAACATCCCTGGAACTTTGTTATAAAATTATTGAAATCTGTGTGAACTCGGTTGTTTGCAGCAATTCATTGTAAAATCGTTCTAGTATATTTTTCCATAAATATTTTACATTCATTTTAAAATTTAGTATAATTTATTTTGCAGCTTAAGAAGAATTTATACTCCATAATTTATAACCTCTTTGTTTTATGCGCACTTCCTATTGAATTAACCTGTAATAAAGTTGGTTTGAGTACCTCGCTGGATGCGTTGATGGAGTCCAACAGTTGTAGGTTCGACGCACACGAACGTCTGGCTGCAAGCAAAGCTTTTTGCTGGTTTGCGTTCGTGGTGGTGCTGAATAAAAGATGAGAGCAATTTGAGACTAAATCAATATTATAAAAACTTAAAACCAGTTTGTTTTCATGCTGATTAGTACGATTTTTGTAGTAAGACCGAAAAACATATTAAAAAAACAAGTCGCATCATATTGATTTGAAAGGTTTTTGTTCGAAATGGCGTTTTAAAAACATTATTTCGAGAAAAGAAAAGCTTTGGCCGATGTAAAAGCTTCTTTTCCATTATTTATAACGTTGCTGTTTCTCCGAAACCTAAAAATGTAGTTACAACCTTCTGGCTTTCAGCTTACCATATATGAAATTTTCCCTAACCTAAACCTTAAACTTAAACTTTAAGACCAAAACCAAATTACAGTTTTAAAAGAGAATTTTTTTTTGCATAAAGTCGCTTCGCCTGCACAATCTTGATTGATGTCATAAGTCTAAAAAACATGTCACGTTCGTCATTTTATAATATAAGTGCACCTTAATGTAATGTCTGATATATCAGGATATCAGTCCTTTAAAAACCCAGATGCCGTCTGATCCAATTATAGCGTTTATGCTGAAAAGATATTTCAAAACACGCGCTTTTTAACCGCGTCATTCTGTAGCGGCTCTGAAGCGTTTTTTTTTTTTTGTATTTTTTTTTTTTATAAAGGTTTTATTTTTGTTTTCTATAAAAATCCCTACAAAACATGTTGAGCTCTGCGGCAGTTAATTTCCACCTCCCTCAACTTTTCCACATAAACTGTTTGCTGATCATATTTAAACGAGTACTTAATATTCTGCACAAATACACGGTCATTTATTATACACTGATAAGAAATTCCTCAACATGTTTGTGTTTGAGAGTTCGTGTGTTCAACCATAAAAAATATTTTATTACAAAAATAAATTCAATGTAAAATTTTTAACACACACACGTCTGCTGCATAAATACGTGTAGATGTTTTATTAAGAGATTTTTTGTTCTTTGCTGTCGGTTGAGGTTGACAGCGACACCATGTTTTTCGGCAGCAAAATATTTGCTACTCTTTGAACGACACCAAAGTGTTCTCGGGGCCAAAAACTGGTCGTCGTTAAAGTAGTAATTTCAGGGATTTTTCTTTTGGCTTTCGGATTGACTTAAAGTTTGAGCTAAAATGTTACTCAATTCATATTTTGGTTTCAGTGAATCCAAAGGCAACTTATTTGAATGTTATCCCAGAATACAGTTTCAGTTACGGCCAATATTTTTACCAGCGAAAGAGGGCAGCAATAAATTACAAACGTTGTTATTGAAGTGCCTAGAATAAGTTTAAAGTTTTGTAATCGAAAACTTTTTAAATTTTTATAATTGACAACTTGAACGGGCAAAAGAAATTCAATACAAATTTTAAAGCCAGAACTTATAATTGTACATATGGATGCCTGTAAGGAAAATGAACAAATCCGGCACCTGAACGTAACACGAGCATGTTTTTCACATATTAATGCTTCCACTTGCAACTTTTCAAACACAATCGCCTTCATTATCGGTACTTAATACGGCCAATCTCATACCACTCGTTACGGCTGCTGCCAACGATTGTAGCAGCAACTTCGTCGCTTGCTCTGCTGCTGCTGGATCCATACCGGTTGATTCTGACAAATCTATACAACGAAAAAGCTAAAATCTTCTTCACTTTGTCACATTATGACAGGGTTTCTTACGAAATTGCATCCTAGACCACAGAATTTAATTAAACTGGAATCCAACAAAATCTCAATAGATTTTTCAGGGTATCAATCTCTCATACAAAATTTCACTTTTTATCCTTCAACGTATTTCGCTTACGACTGTCACATGTGTGTCTCAGACAATGACTAATTTTTCATTTTCTTTATGCTCAAACACTTAATGTTTTATTAAGTCTGCAAAAATCTTCGCTTTGGTGTTTTTGCCCAGAACAGAAGTTGATGTCGTCTGAAAACGACAAGTAATGAATTTAATTCAAAGCCCAAAATTTCGTCACTTTTTTGAAATTGCTGACTCAGGTGCAAAAGCACTCAAAGTGTAATTCACTTTTGTTACATTTTTGCTGTTAAGTGATATCCTTGATATTTATTAAGTTGAAAGAAGTTGCAACACAAAAAAAAATTGCCGCAATTTGTTTAAAAAAATTTAAAGGCAAAAAAACTTGGAAAGATTTTTTTTAATCTAACTTTTTTCGGTGACGAGTAGTTTTTTTATACATTAAAACTTTTCTTTACAAAAAAAGGAATTTTGTGTTCCAATTTTTGGTGTTGGAAAATTATAAATTTAATATCACTTTAAACAAATCAAAACTCTTACGGAATTGTAAAAGAAGCTTCCACATTTTACTAAAAGCCAGCAAAGCGGAAGGAAGAAGCGGAGTTTTAAACAGAAGGCGTAAGAAAATTGGTAGACAGACCAATTGGCCGTGACCGCGAAGTTGCCAGCAGTCCCCCGCTTTCAAGGTCTGCAATTGGCTTTTCCAGTGTTCCACATGTAAAATTTTACCGTTTAGTTTTTGTTCATAACTTTAAATAAAAAAAAATTGCACATTTTCTTTCTGAGCTAAAATATGCCGAACGGGCTCAAGCTGCTTTAGAAAATTAATGTATAAATTAAAGTAATACAAAATTGTGCGAAAATATTGTAGCGTTTGCTATCATGTGAAAATACTTCTTAAATAAAATAAGTTGAAGGCAAATTTTTTATGATTTTGAGAAAAAAAAATGCTAAAAGTGAACAAAGTAAGAAAAAGTCGGCCGTCTAGCAAACGATGAGTACTAGACAGAGACCCATCTCTGTGTTGTGCAAAACGTTTGGCATTAGAATAGTGTAACTGGTTTCAAAAAAAAAATCCAAAAGTTCGAACAGCGTTTTGCCTGAATTGTTGGAAAAAGTTTCCCAAAGTTGTTCACATTTGGCCACAAAATAGGCTGGCGAGGAGGTTTCAAATGCAACCTGCACTTCTTAGCAAAGCTTGAGGCCACAATCTTCAAAATATTCGAAATAACGTAATAAAAGAATTGAAAATGTTTTGCCTCAAATATTCAACGACACTTTCAAAGTAAAATTTCATTTAAAAATATTAAAGTATATTTTTCAATTTATATTTCTGTACAATTTAGCGCACAACTTTTTGGCATTTCTATTCGACTCATATTCGCTGCCTAACGATTATTCGTTACATCGCTGTTTTGCACAAACAAAATTGTTTCACTCACTCGTATCATACCCCGAGTAACAACTACATCGTGAATAGATGAAGACGATAGAGTGCGGTCGAGAGAGAGGAAGAGGTAGAACTAGAGGTAGAGGTAGATGAGGTATGAGTTTATTGTTATGAAGGACTATTTCATTGCATTGAAAAGACTTCAACTGGTGGCTGTGAATGGTGTGCGGGGCAGGATGTTTTCGGAGAGTGTTGGAGATGCCGTTCCTGTTTATTATTGCTACTTGTATTACCTACACAAAACAAGTGATGAACGACCGTAAGCACTGTAATTGTGTGATAAAAATGTTTTGTTACAGCAGAGTTTTTTAATGTTTGTGTGGCACATCCTGCTCGACCACTTTCGAGCTGTAAGAGTGCATTTATGTTTTGCAAAACAAACAAACAAAAAAAAAAAGTAAAACGAATGGAATGTGTATTTGAATTAATAGTTAATGTGCTGATTGTTGTTGCACGACAGCAACTCAGAAATTTATTTAATTAATGGTCTGACCATTTTTGGGGTTAAATACAGAACTTTGAAGTTCTTAAATTTTATTTTATTTTTAATTTAATATCTTACTTTATAGAGATTTTTGTTGCGAGTTAATACGAAGTTGAAATAAAAACCTCTCAAGCTTCTTATAACAATATTTGTTGCAACATAAAAGCAATAACAATAATATCATCCGATTTAGTCGGCCGCTAGTCACATGGGTTACTGTTGCACCAAGAAAGCACCATTTCAGATAATGCTGCATACAAACGTTTTCTGCAACAAGGTGTTTTATTGTCGCAGCCAGAGTATTGTCGTTTCAAACACATATTTTGACATCCCTGTTTTCAGTTGAATAGTTGTTCTGTCTGCGCCAAAAAGAGGGCTGAGGTAATTTTCACTGCAACCACGGCATTTTTTTTAGCTTCAACAGTCTAGTTCTGGGAGAGGTAAACTAATGAGTAGCAGCCATCGAGGTGTTCCATTGGCACAATACTGAAGGTCTTAAACGTTTTATGGGCAGCAGAACTCACAGGACATTAAATCTGTTGTAAGCCGCTATACAGAATACACCGATACACCGACACTTGCAGATTCTGTGTTGAAGAGGAGACTTCAATCGATCACTTGATTACCAACCGCGTGGAGCTGGGACACGGGAGACACAGATCTCCTTATGCCCATATGCCGCCTGACCACTATTTGCTAATATGCAAACAACTGCTCTAGTTCCTTGACGTATTGAATCCTTAAAGGTCAGGTGCAGCACAATAGATCCGTTTTGGTCGTAGTGCGAAGGACCACAAGCGAGAAGCGTAACTGCAGCATCCAGACAACTGGAAAACACACAAAATCCTTTTACACTTATCGAATTAATTTCTTGAAACAAATCAAAACAACCTCCCCCCCTCTAGTTGTAATAATTTCGAAGTTGTGCTCAATGAAACTAAACACCAAAATAAAGAAATATTTGTATAAAAAAAACTCTTGTTTCAATGATTTAATTAAAAGTTCTCCACTCTTTGGCACGAAGTCTCGAATGCTTTTCAAACATTCTGTTGAGACAACCTTCGCACAAAAATAAATGCGAATTTTGTTCTGTCTTTTTGGTTGGTTGTTTTTTTTTTTTTTAATTTTCTTATATCTTTTAAATAATGTCCATATTTGTTTGGGTTTAAAAGCTGCTCTTCACTTCTCCACAACAATCGTCAGCAATTTCTGCAATATCAAGTTCACAGGATGCTTGACAAATTGTTATTTCAAACGTTTTGTTTTGTTTTCTGTTCTTTTGCTGCAAAGAATTTTTTTTTTTTTTTTTTTTTGTTTTCTTAAGTTTGACATGACCAGCCAACTAAATTTAACAAAATGTGTAAACGACTGTTTTAAGCCACATTTATTTAATAAAACCGAATTAATTCAGACCGTTTGTGTTTGCAATACAAATATACACTGATAAAAATGTTGTTCGTTCAATTAAGTAGGTCTTTCAATGTGTAGTAAAATTTTGTATTATTTCAAAACTTAAAAACCAAATACAGAACTATAAAGAAACGAACTGTGAAAGAAGAAGCAGCAAGTATTGCCTTAATAACTAAAAACAAACTGCCAATGGCAAATACACTGACAAAAAAAGCTTAAAATAAAATTAAAACCGTATGACACCTGAAAATTTCTTACATAATTCATGTAATTGTTAAGCTGAATTTAAATTGAAAATATTGTGATAAATTTGTCGGTGTATTGAAAATGTACCGGTTTTAGCTTTCACTGTAAGTCTTCCAAAGACTAGAAATACTAAATTCGAAAACATATTGTCAGAAAATGGCATTTAATGATAAAAAAAACAAGTGTTTGCTGAATACGAGGGTGGCTATTAAGTTGGGCAACATCTTTTGTTGGTTTTTTTTTAATATTTTCCCTCCGTTGTGGTACAAACTTTCACTTTTATAACATAACCTCAAATAAAAACAGGATCACAGAAATATTTTGTAAAAGATTTATGTAATTTTGAATAGCACTTCGAAGCAAATGTCTTTCATTTTAAATACTCGGGGTCTTTTTCATGAAAATATATTTTAAAAAATTTTGTTCATTTTTGAAGACTTTTTCTTTAAAATTTTCCTATTTGACTTGAAAAATTAAAAAAAAAAACTGAGTTCATCTTTATAATTTAAAATATTATATACAAAGTTGTTATTTGTCTATTTTCTAGCTGTCGACATGTTGAAGGTGCTTCTCCAACCGCTACTACATTTGAAAACCGATCAATCATTCAGTTTCATGTTAAATTGTCTGAAAAATTACGAACTAAAAAAAAAAGGTTTAACAGAATTTTTTCGAAAGTCACAAAAAACAGAGTTGTTTTACGATTCACTTAGTTCTAGCAACTTTGGCATATAGACAGCTGGAAACACACAAAAAAAATAACTCTCTGTACTTATTGTTTTATTAAGTTAAATTTGTGAAAGTTGTATTTTTATGGCTTTCAAGGCAAGTACTGGGCAGCAGCGTATAACTTACGAAATGCCAGCATATAGACAGCTAGAAAACGCTGAAGAACAACTTTGTTTTTTTATTTCAAATTATACAGAAATTTAGAGGAAGCCGTTAGTAATTGTCACCAGTGCTTTTAATTTTGTAAATAAATAAATAAAATAAATTTAGTGCTTAAAGAAATTTTCTCGGCGTCTTATTAAGGGGATAAAAAAATGTAATTTAATATTTTTTTTTTTTTTGAGTGCGAACAAAACAAATACAGATTAAACGGCCGAGATGAGCCTTTTTATTCGCATTTTATACAACGATTTGCTCTTATGTTTCCACCGAATGACCGACCGACCGCATTTTGTGCTTTTTGCCGTCGGACTTTTACAGTTATAATTTATGTCCTGTTTTGTTTTATTAATAATAATAATATCTAACAGACAGGGCAATATTAATGTGCGGCACGGCCGTTGACATCCAAAATTAACAATTGCTAATTTATGCAGGTCATCGCACAAAACAACCAATTATTCTCAATGTTTAGGGGCTTTTGTCCTGCTCCTCACAGCCACAACAAATTAGTTATATGTATTTTCCCCCCACCTTCGACCGAGAGACTTGCTTCTAATTTTTATAATTTATGTCCTTAAAAAGTCGTTTGTGTGTCGCTTTTTTTATTTATTTGTGCAATTTTATATGCCAGAGTGCTGGTGTTGCCGGTTGCCACAGGATGTCATTCTTCATATTATTTTTATTTATGAGCGCATCGTTAATCATCGACATCGACGCATAATAAGGAAGTTCGTAAGAAACTTAAGTGGAAATGAGTTAATTTCCTAGTTCGTGTGGAAATGAATTTCATACTAATATCGTCATAAGTGGGGGATATATTCAATTTATTATCTCCTTTAACATTTTTGCAAACAGGCTTTTTAGAACGCCGTTTATTGTAGCTGTTTTCTGCACATCAGTATAAATATTTATATGTTCAGATTTGGTGGGGGCAAAAAATAGTTGTTCACATTGAAAAGTCATAAAAAACAAGATGTTTGGCTTTTCTCTGCGAGAATTAATGACTTTCTTATAAGAATATAGACTGTAAAGAAAAACAAATGCCGAACAAACGAAAAAAGGAATCTCTAAGAAATTTAATGCGATGGTGGCAGGCCTACAAAATTTAACTTGTAAAACGTAAAGGTCAGAGGTGGGAGTTTGGTTATTTTGGTGATTTTGGTAACGCAACTTTAAAGCAACAAGAAGAAGGTTGTCAATTCGTTTGTACTGTTTTGTTGAAACGTTTGATCCAACGTTTCGGAGAGACCACAAGAGACATTTTTCTGGAACGATTCTACAACGGCATCAGGCAGGTAAGAGGTTGTCTATATTATGGCCACCGATATATGTGAAATTCCATATGAAGCTCCTTGTAATTCTGAAAGCATTACAAGGTGTTATTTTTTAATCAGATCTCAAAGGGAGTGCAAAACTGACTTGAGCACCAGAGTAGAAGGGGTCAGGAAGGGAACGGTACTGCAAAATGATACTCGTATAAGGGATAAAAAAATTTGTGGCGAATTGGTTGGGCAGGGAAGGGAGTTTCGGTTGATCAGCAGTCGACTGCTGGCACAGTAAGTGGAATCAATCAGCTCTGCAAAGATAGACTTAATAACAGCAGCCGTTGGGACATCTTCAGCTGAAAAAAGCGCCAATTTGGTGTTAACTGAGGACGATGTTAAAAACAACCCAGGCCAGGGGATAACATGGAGTTATTCCACATTTTAGAAGAACATCCACTCTTGAAACGGTGCAGCCTCTGCGATGTCTTTAAATATAAACTGAAAATAGTCTTAGGCTTCATATTGGGAATAAGATGTCCTGTATGAAGGAATAAACTTATCATTTACTTTTTGCAAAAGTTGTCCTTGTCAGTCGGCAAATTACCTCGCCCAGCGCAAATCGTGCTATTATGAACAGTCTCAGGGAAAACCGTAACAAATCTCTTTCGATAAATAATAAAATATGAACTGAGGTTTGATATTGCTTCGAAAACAGTTTATTGTCCTCTCGACTTGGACACGACTTGATAGAAGTGACACATTAGAAACATTTATAGAAATTCGTTTAGCTTTTTCGGAGGAGCCTACGAAACTATTTCATTCTTAATGATGAGCAATTTATCTTCCAAAACATGCGTTTTCAAAATAAATTGCTTAATTTTTCGCACCATTCACAAGTTTTGTGTCTGTTCTGCCCAAAGTAGCATCCATTTGTATTATTTGTTCTCTATCTGTTGAGGTCCTGCCTTCGAGATGTCCTCTTGCCAACATAAAATATTGTAAAAACTTGAAACAAATTACACACTGAAGCCATGAATGATGTTATAATTTCACACAAATGAAAATGTGTCGCAACTTAAATTGGAAAAAAAGAATGTGATTTTTATTTATCAAATAACTTTTAGGCAAATTCTTGTTGAAAATAAGATGCCCATAAAACGTATTTTGAACCACATGTCCAGACATGAGGTGGCCGCTTGCAATCGAAGTAAATACTTTTGCTATTCGTAACATTTAATGGTTGCCATCAAACAATATAAAAATGAAACATTATAAAATAGACAGGCAACAGAAACGCTTTAATATATAAATTTTAATTTAAATTTTGTTGGCTGCGAAGCATAAAATTAGTAAAAAAAAAAGGTCATAAAAATAATGTCTGAAGTTATAATGATTATTCACTGAGTGTTTATTTTGTATATACACGCTGCCCTAATTTATGGTACGCAGCATTATTCAAATAACCGCAACAATTTTATTAGATCTTATAGATTTTAAGGAAACTTTGTGTCCTTCACTCGCTCGTGTAGAGTGACGAATGTGACTGTTCTATAAAGACTCCCTACCAAAGTCTTTTTCGAGATACCAGCTGCTGCAATTTTGCTCATCGATGCACCTGATCCTCGGCAGCAAAATGAATATCATTGCCAAGACGTGACTTTTTAATGAAAATATTTGTCAGCTTTCCAACTGTTGCAGAGTTCATTATGCGAACACCCGACTGACCTGACCCTGCTCGTTCTTTGTTTAGCCCACGCAGCATTTGGATTCAACCACCTGAAATTGTAATCTGCAGAAGGGACAATGTGAAACCAACTCTATGAACACAAATATAACTAAAACTTTAATTGCACCAATTGATGGCTTTCATTGTTACGACAAACTTCCGCTGTGACCAAATGCTTGCAGATTATTTAAAATCTGTCACTTTGTGTCACTAACGCGCTAGAATAAATCCCACATTTCTGGTGTAATAAAAGTCTAGTTGTTCACCTTTCACTCACATTTCTTTGCTGGCCAATACATCAATCACCCCTTTTTAAAGAAGCCCAGCGTTGTCAGAGTTTCTTTGGCCGCAGTAATTTGTTGTTTCGTAACAACAGCTTAAATTACCCTGTCAATTGGATTATTTACGCAGTGTAACAAGTGGCGTTTGTGTCCTCGGTAATCTGCTTTTCAGCCAACTGAATTACAGTGACAGAATTGATAAAATTGAATTAATACTTAAATTAGATCAGATGCACGAAGAATGGCATTATTTTTCATATGAAGTTATTAAACGAATTAAGGGTTTACAGTGTATCGTCCTCAAGAAGGTGGATTGATTTTCCTAAGAAAACAAGTCACTGGCCTTGTCTGCATAAATATGTTTTACGCAACAAGAACTTTGGTTTAAAGCGGCAGCGTCTATTGTCGGCTGTCTTCGAAGAAATCCAAATCAAAGAAATTTTGCCGAATCTCTACCAAATGATGCTGTCACAGTCAAGTGTCCCATGAATGATGAAAGTTTGTAATCAAATCGGTTTATTGGCCAAGATGCTACCAAATGATGTGGGTTCGTGTTGTGTTGTTGCTCTTTGCTGTCCTATTGTTTGTGTTGTTTGCAGCTTCTTTTACTAACTTGGTAACATTCGTCACCAGTCACGTACATGTCATAGATCAAATATTTATGTCAGTGGCGGCACAAGGCATCACCTGAGGCTTTTAATATTATAAATATTGACTTGAAGGAATTAGATGTTGACTCGCCGGTTTCGCTGGGAAAAGGATTAAGATGTAGACTAGTTTCGTTTTTCCAGCTACGCCAAAGAAAGACAGTCAAAGGTAAACTTTGGCTAGCGCTTGCCAGCGTTACGGGCTGCACATGAATGGAATGTAGGCCTTAAGTGGCCGGCCCAAACATTTGACTTACGTCGAATATGATCTAGAAGCTAAAAACTCTTGAAGCAACGAAATGTGTATAAAAATGCTGACATCATTTTTATTTGTCATATGGAAAGAAAAGAAATTTGTTTGGCGTTTTGTTTTTTGTCTTCTTTTAAATAAAATCCAAATTAAATTGCACTTCAGCATTAAATATTGAACAAATATATTAACTTCAGAGCAACTTGAGCATTTAATTAAGTATTTGTAAATGAACATTTTTCACACACACACACACGCAAACACCAAGCAATTTATGTGTGTATGTGTGTATGTGTGCAGGTATGTACGTGTATAAATGCCACAATGCCGCAGCAAGTATTTCGCAGTGCACAATGTGCGAGTAGTCACAAAACACTGTTTTGAACAAGAATTCACTTAGAAATGTGCATTAAATTATTCAACTGAAAATTAACTTAAGTTCGAGTACCCAGTTAACGAAAATGTGGAAAGTTACAGCGAATTTGTGCCACTGAACAAAAGGATATCAAAACCGCTTTTATAATACAATATATGGAAACCTCTCTTACTGCAACAATAATCTGAAGATATATCATATTTTCCTCTACAAGTATTTTTCTCCAAATTTGATAAATCACTACTTGTTTGCAATAGTCCTCTAAGCACTCACTTCTAGGGCGTATTCCCCTAAAATATGAGTGGAAAAAACTGAATGTAAAGTTTTGAGAATGGAATATTTGCTATATAAAGGGTGGTTAAATTTCAAGGGCCGATGTTGATTTTGAATAAAACACAAACTATTTAGGAAATTATTGTAATTTTATTTTATTATGATGTATTGGTATTACTCAATTATGTATGGAACAAAATATTGGCCAAATGGGCGCCGCGACCTCGGCATCCATCCGATGGTCCAAATTTTCGATGACGCTGAGGCATAATGGAGGTTCTATGCCGTTAATGTGCCGAATTATCTGATCCTTTAGGTATTGAATTGTTGCTGGCTTATCGACGTACACCTTTTCTTTCAAATAACCCCAAAGAAAAAAGTCTAACGGTGTCAAATCACATGAATTTGTTGCGCAAAATAGCCATTGTTTCGTTAGCTGTGTGGCAAGTGGCACCGTCCTGCTGAAACCACATATCGTCCACATCCATATCTTCCAATTCGGGCCATAAAAAGTTCGTTATCATCTCACGATAGCGAACACCATTCACAGTAATTGCCTGACCGGCCTCATTTTGGAAAAAATACGGCCCGATGATGCCGCCAGCCCATAAACCGCACCAAACAGTCACTCTTTGTGGGTGCATTGGTTTTTCGACAATCACTCTTGGATTCTCATTCGCCCAAATGCGGCAATTCTGTTTATTGACGAATCCACTGAGGTGAAAATGTGCCTCATCACTGAAGATGATTTTCTTCGAAAATTGATCATCCACTGTTGCCATTTCTTGCCACCATTCTACCCATTCACGACGTTTGGAATGGTCAAGAGGCTTTAGTTCTTGAGCCAATTGCACCTTGTAAGCGTGTAAATGCAAGTCTTTATGCATAATGTTCATCAACGACGAGCGTGAGAGGTGCAATTGTTGGGAACGACGACGAGTTGAGGTGGACGGCTCTTCAGCCACACTATCGCGAACAGCAGCAATATTTTCTGCAGTACGAGCTGTACGAGCATGCACTGGTGTTCTCACATCTTCTACAGACCCGGTTTGCTCGAATTTTTCCACGATTTTTGCGATTGTACGCACATTTGGACGATGAAATTGACCAAAAAAATTACGAAGTGCACGATATGCATTTTGATTTGAACTCCCATTTTCATAATAAGTCTGGATAACTTTAACACGTTGTTGGATTGTGTATCTCTCCATGGTTCAAATTGAGTAAGTCTGAAATAGAGAAATGTCAAATAAAATTCGGAAAAAAACTTGGCGTTTAGGTGTGGTTCACATTCAACATCGGCCCATGCAATTTAACCACTCTTTATATTAAATCGAGATAAATTTCTTTTGGGAAATATTCAATCGACGTAAATTTCTTTTAGAATAAAGCAGGAACTTTGAAGCGCCCCTTTAACCATTGCAGGATATATTCATTTTAGCAAATCAGAATCAGATATAAGTTTCTTGTAGAAAATTCTAGTTCACCTGCTAAATTCCCTGTCAAATGTCACATCATCTTGACACAGTATTATACAATATTTGGAGTCATGGTTTGTAGCGCTGTTCTCAAGAAAACTTTTAAGAAAAATTTTGCTTAGCGAAATGGCCAAGTTTGAGTTATAAACTGAGTTTATCTGTTATATCTCCAGTTTCAATAAAATAACTTAGATCTGCTTTTGGTCTTAACGTAGTGAGTAACTGACTGGAGAAGTACTGGGCGTTGCTCAAATAAAATCTCACCTGTCCAGCAAATTGCTCGTGTGGAAGCGGTTAGATACTACCAGCTTTTCAGTAATAAAATTTAGTATAACGCGGTCACATACAAGAATTTTTCACCTTTTCAAGACATCAGAGTCACAGATCACAACCGCTTGTGTTTAGCTGAAATGTAAAGCTTCGTAATAAACAAAAAAGTATGAAATCGTTTTCCTAATTTTTTATTAAATTCATCGACTCTAATTTTTTTTTTCTTTTTTTTCCCTAAAATAAAAATTGTACTCTTTATAAGCGAAAGTAAATTCTGTAATACAATATATTACATAAAGGTTCTACTGTAAAACCATTAAAATATTAATTATGTAGCTTGACATTTAAGCTGACGCCACGTTCTTAAACTATTAGTGGACACAAATGAAGGCAGTTGAGCACGACACGCTTAATAAATATCAAACAAAACTTATTTATTTTGCCATTAATTTTTTTATATTTGTTTTAATGGGAATAGAAACTGTTTGATATTTTTACATATAATTTTTTAAAAATAATTTTAAGTTTCCTAAAAAAATTCAATATGAAAAATTTGCCATTCAATAAATCAGGTTGCGACTATTTGCTAAACATTGTTTGTTGGGTGAAATCCTAAAGCCAACCATAAAATCAGGGCTGCCAGAAAAAAGTGCTATTAAATCGTTTAATTTTCGCCAAAATAAATTACTGACATTGTCAACACAGGGTATAATTAGATGTTCGTCTGTAAAGTTACAAAAGAAGATTTAAAAAAATTTCAGAATTATATGAAAATAATATATTAAGAAAACAATAATTTTGCATGGACTATAAAGAGAGAGTCCATAATAACAAGAAAAAATGCACACAATCGACTGGAATCACTAAATTCAACAGCAACATGTTGCATGTAAATAAATAGTATTTCAATATGTTATTTTTATAATATAGAATATAATAAAAAGCTGTGAAGCTTTTTCAGTTAAAACGTTTACAGTCCACTTTGGGTCCTTTGGCTGGACTTTGCTAATTGTTGTGAGCAACATTTTTTTACCCAACCATAATAGCAACACAGTTTGACACTCCCAGCTGGCCAAACCTCGTTGTGGATACTGATCGTTCCCATGCAAAAATAAAAAACAAAAACTCGTTGTAAGATTTAAAATATGCCTTTTCCTAAGAGAACACTACGATTCATATTCTGAATTGAATATTTAAATTTTGTTATTCCAATAAAAATAAAAAACAAAATCCTTGCAATCATCAGAATCAGGATACGTCTGGCAATCCTGAACACAAGTATGTTCTATTTATAACCTGTTCGCATGCAAACAAAAACACTTTTATTTAGGGAAGTTGTTCCACTTGCGAAAATAAAAAACACGACAACAAATTTTCGCAATTTTCATTGACAAAATAAACTACTTCAACAACAACTGAACAAACTAACAACTCACAAGCTCTTAAATGCTCAACCAAATACTTGTTACAACTTCTGTGCTTTCACATGTGTGCAGAGCAGTTTTTTCCTTTTTATTGTTTGTAATTATGCCTGTGTGATTGGCTGAGTGCCTTCCCTGCGATACGTAAGAGCATCGAATTGTGATCGCTTCAGTGACAAGAGACCAGAGCTTTGCGCTGTAAATTAAGGAGGCTTTAAATTAAATTCTTATACTATCTGGTTTCTTAAAATGTACCTGTAAGCGGATGCTCATGTGCAGGGCTGGACAAGTTTTTTCGTCAAAATAAAAATTAACAAATTTGTGTCTATTGGGCAGGAACTATTTCCTTTCTTGCACTCGAGCCGAAATTGGCATTAAATGATGGAAGTTTTTTTGGTCTCAGTTTCTTCTTCTTCTTCTTTTGGCGCTACAGTCCGTGGTGAACCTGGGCCTCAACCAACAAAGTTATTCTTTGTTGTTGTGTTGAAACTAGTGTGTTTTTACACGGTAGGGAAGTTACCCCCACGCACAACCCCCGAAACCTGGAGGACCGGGTCCTGGTTTAGACCCCTGGACAGAGGGGATTCGCTGCACACTTTGGTTCACCTCTAAGCGGGTGCTGTAGGGGCTATCCAGGGGCGCCACGGGGAGGCAGTATGTCAGCTTGACCAGTCCATTTTCAGGGATCGCTGCTGGCTTCTCGCCAGGTTGAGAGCAATCAACAACTTTGCCCTGAGTGCACTGGCCCATCCCCCGGTCTCAGTTTAACTGAACACAAAACTGGTGCCCTTTTTTGAGTTTAACTTTAATAAAACTGATTTCCCACATTTTTTAGCAGCAAAATTCTACGCTTTAATAACAGGCGATGCTCTGGAAATTGTTGTCTCAACAAAGTCATGTAACAATATAAGTTGCGCAACTCCCAACTCTGCTGGCCGAATTTCAGCAGCGAAGATAAAGATTTTACGGATGGATGATGCTTTCGTAACAGTGACACAAGCAATACTTTTTGTTGCTTTAAGTCGATTTACTAACAAATCTTTTGTACTTCTGTAAGTATTTGTCTAATCTCTCGCATAAATTTTCAGATTTATTGCACACCCACACACACACACACACACAGACACACACACAAAAAGGCAAAAAACGAGGAGAAAAAAGAATAAAAAGGATTTAGAAATCAATTGGTTTTATAGAGTTTTAAGTAGTTGACGAAAGTGCACAAAGGAAATATAAATGAAAGATTGTTAAGTTGCGTAAGTGGTTTGAGACAGACCAGATGCTAAAGGACTTTATTTCCAAAGACAGAAAACTTTCTATTGAAGATTTAAGATTTTCAAATGATGTATAAGTCTGGTTCGTTCGTTTTATCTCGTTTAAATCATCAATAAAAATAAAACTGAAATACGACTCTTAGCCGATATTTTTTATCATAATTTTTCTATAAATTTTAACAACAACAAAAGACAAAATACTCGTATAGAACACAATTTTTCAAATTTTCTGCATTAAAAAAAAACTGTTTTATGGCAGAGAATTTGGCATCTTGTAAACAACTTTCTTAAGCCTGGCATTCTGATCGAATTCCGAACAGAAAAAATTAAGAATTTTAATTATGATTTTTGTGGACTACGAACCTGTAAGCAAACTTTTTGACTTGCAATATTTTTATTAACAAAAAAAGAAAAAACCATTTTACATATTCAACAACAATTGTTTACTGAAACAATGAAAATACCAGCTGGAAAGCAAATTTGTTTCAGTTCTTTCGGAAATAAAAACTTTTTTTAACAAATATTTGCATGCAAATAATTTTTTTATATCAGCGAAAATCTCTGTTTGAATACGGGCCGTCAAAGGGATTTTATTCAATCAGCAAAAACACTTTTCTGCCAAGAAGGATAATTTTTGGGATTTATTTTCCACAGACAAAAACAATTTTTGCTTGGATTAACATTTTTGTAATTCTGCAACAAACCGTTTCCCTGCGAAAAGTCTGCATCCCACAAAATGTTAATAAATTTCTAGCAGAAGTTCAGCTTAAAACAATATTATTTTATAGGATTAACTTCAGTCAGGCTATAGAACTACAACACAAGAGTTTCAATAGAAGCCATGAACCAATCCTGATACTTAGTGGGCTGTCAATTATGAACAACTTTGCAAACCATCTTTGATAAGAAGCCAGAAATCATTCACAAAATATTTTAACGCAACTTTTTCTAAAATTACTCGTATATGGTTTAAAAAAAAGTAGTAGGTCTGAAAAAACGTTAAAAATTTCTTAAAGCCCAACAGCATTTCTCAGATTTATCCATTCCGGCAGAACATTTAGAGTCCTTGGCAGGCATCATATCCCCACCGATCTCGGAACTGTTAGACATAATGGCTCGTATTTAAATATAGTTAAAACAAATTGAATAGTAGAAGTACAAAGAATAGTTGGAAATAATGGAGCCCAGACGGAAGTGAATGAAATGTATTGTCCACACCTTTAACAAGATATTCGGAAATGCGTTTTTAATGGCCGAAAATATCGCATTGGCGTAGTTGGTTGTACGCACTTTGGCGCCACTTTGTTGTGATAATTCTTTAAGCTGCAGTTACTGATTCTTCAAGCAATAGACCGGCAAACAGGTCATGTGGTTTTCCCATTGGAAATCCGAAAATGTTATTGTTAATGTTAAATTTTAGCTTAAAATATATAGTACTGAAATAGTTTGTAACTTTCGTTTGAACTACTGCCAAATACTCGTATGTACATTCATTTATGGCCACTTTAGCAAATTGCTTTTTTAATATCTTTTACGGCAACAACATCCATCAGTTTTCAATCAGTTTTCTGTTTCAGAAAAGTACATTTGAAATTCTTTGCTGCCGAATATTAATCGTTTGCAATTTCTTTTAAAATTCAACAGCTTTAATTATTTATATTTAATAATATCTGTATAAATTTGCAAGGATTTGGCAAAATGTTCGAACTATCGAAACTACAAATCCTCTGGTGCCTGTAGAAACAGTTTTAAGCAACACAACACAATAGCCATAAAATACCTTTAGTGCTTTCGAGTGTGTTGTAATTGTAGTTGTGTAGTTGTAGTTGGCTTATGTGCAGGGTAATGATCCTGTACCACCAGGTCCGTTTAAACTTCAAAATCTCTTTACTTCTTCTATTTGTGTGCGTTTGTGTCCTGATTAAGAGTCCATTGAAAAACTATTGTCTGTTATATTAAGTTTATCGAGTGTATTAAATCTGGCAGGATTGTTCCATACAACAGCAGACCAAACGAAATTGTACCAAATATATATTGTATGGCGAAGACACCAACAACAAATACCAGCAGCGAAATAAAAAGGAGAAAAATTGTACAAACAAAGTTGACAGTTTCTTTCTCATATTGAGGGTGAAAATGGCAAATCAATAAAATGAAATTGTACACGAATGCAAAAAACAAAAATCCACACTATTTCATCCTCAATTTGAACCGATATAACAAAAGCAATAACAAAACACAGTAAAATACAAAAAAAAAAAAAACATACTGGACACACTGACGATAGATTTAATATCCATAAACAGATTTGTATAATAAAAACTATCGTTATCAAACTATTACTTTAGAAAAGTGTTCGTAGCTTGGGATGAGTTAAAGGAATGAAGTCAAGGGGAGGTCATTCAGATTGTTCTTTTTTTTTCTTCTTTCGTAGATATGTGGATTCGAAGGGTTGCACAATATTGTTTTTGTAAAAATTTTTCTTTTGCATTCGAATTATGGTCAAGTGCACAAAATTGCCCCACATTTATCACACATATTCGGATAAGAGAGATCTCGGGAGCTGAAGAAATGTATTTGAAGAATCGTTTTATAAAATATTTCTATAAGAAATGAGAAATTCCTTTGCGAAATTCAGCAAATTTGGATAACGGTAAAAAGGAATAATAACGCTCTTTAAGAGGCATCATCTTTTAAAAGTTACTTTTTAAAAAGATCTGTTTTCAAAGATACTTTTTTAAAACGTACATTCTTAAAAAGGAACTTTTTTAAAAGGTACTAGTTTAAAAGGTACTTTTTTAAAAGCTTCGTTTTAAAAAGTACTTCATTAAAAAGTACTTTTTTAATAGGTACATTTTCAAAACTTTGTTTTTCAAAAGGTACTTTTTACAGCGTTTTTTTTTTAAAGTACTTTTTTCAAATATACATAAATGTCTTTTAAAATCTGTTATCAAGAGATTGATTGTATTGGGGCAACTGCTCTCAAAAGAACTCAAACAAAAAAATTAAAACCGACATAAACTGAAAAGGTGTATGAAGGATGTTTGGAAAATAGAATTTAGAAATTCGACTACAGTTCGATTTTGGGTGATGCCTTTTCAATGGCGGTGGCGTACATCAAACGTCTCAGCTAAAACCATCTAAATGAATCTTTGACCAGAAACTGAATTTTAAAAAAAGAAAACGTTAGCACGTAACAACGTCAGATAGAAAACTGAACCTCGAATATCATTTATTTGAGAAAGTGAATAATAAAGAGACATAAAGGTTTAGTTTCGGCTACTTTTTCCACACAAATAGAATTGAAACACATTGAATAAACGTCACAAATGAGTAAAAACTTATTTTGAAAAAATTTTCATTTTAATTCTCATTGTGCTTTTAAAGGCAGTTGAGTAGAAAATGCATGCAGCTTTTCATCGTGTTTTAAGACAAGTGACGAATGGGGTCACACCTTGTGACACTCTAAGAACAACTTTATAAAAATTAAAATTCATACAACGTCTCAGAATTTAAAATTTTTCTCAAAATAAATTCATTTATTCATCAATTTCTAGTTTGTCCCCTTCACTTGTGCCATAATTCCGTAAATACTTCTTAAGGCATATGGACTTTCCATTATACATGTTTTATTCTCAAGGTCAAGCCTGTTTTTGCAGTCCGTTCAAGTTTGTACGAACAGTAATCAAAAAACAAAATCAACTGTTTAGCAGCAGTAACTGGCATTTGAATCTAAAAAGTGTCGCAAGGCAGACAGGCATTTTAAAGCAAAACAGGTCTTCGTCCCTTTTTGGCTTTTTTTCAAAAAAAAAAAAAAAAAAAAAACAAACGTTAACAAATTTTTAGCTTCAAATTATTAACAAAAGACTAACTACGAACAGAAACCACTTCATCAACCCGAAATGTGATACAAAAAGGTTCCTAAACGCTTTAAATGTTGTTGTTGTAGCAGCAACTGTCGCGGGCGTTCTGATTTTTCGCCAGCAGCATTTAACCTATCAAAATCTCATTTAGCGAAACAAAGCGCGCACATTTCAAAGCGAAACATTTTTATCTTTTTTGCCTTTTAACGTCTCTTTTTTTATTTTTCGTGTGGGGTCCCAAAGGATGCGTGTTCAAATTAGATACGGAGATTTCTAAGTATATTAAATTACATTTGTTTATGCTGTTCGGCTCTCATGCAAAAGCCAAAAAGTAAATTTGGGTACTTTGGGTGATTTTTTTTTTTAAATGTAGTGGCAAAATGTTATCGAGCTGAAGTAATTCGCATGAGGCCTACCGATCTCTATAAAATAGGGCAATAACAGCAAAATTCCGGCAACACGAACGAGTTTTAAAACAGCTTTATTTTGTGGCAGAGATGCTGAGCAGAAGGAGGTTTCTGTTTTGCACTTTAAATACATCAACAAATTTTGTTTTCATTTACAACAATTTCATTTAAAAACAAAACTGTTTCTATTATCGATTTGGATTGTGTCACTTTGTTTGTAATTTCCATTTCTTGGGATCTGGGCGAGCAGCCTTTTAAAAATGGGCAGATATTTAAAGAGTTTTTTGGTGGTATTTGTTGGCTTTTTAAGACGCATAATTTTGGTATCTGCTGAACAGAATAATCGGTTATAAATATCAAAAGGGTGACTCACTGACTTATTGTCAAGATAAACGAGTAGTTAAATATACGACTCATTAATTCCCCCCTTAACCGGGTGAAAATAAACTTATCTTAGTTAATTTATCAACAAAATAATTATAATGCCGTTAACTTTTCGCTATAAATAGTTTAAATATTTTTTATAGTTAAACTCAAATTTTATTATATTAATTTATTACTAATAAATGAAACTTAAACAAAATAAAAATATAAAATTTGTGTTATTTTTGCATATAAAAAAAATTCCAGCAGGTTTTTTTTTCTTTTTTTAAATTATTATTAAAATTAATAAATAAATAATAAATAAAAAAAATAAAATTTTATTAATTCCCCACTAGACGCTAATCATGATGTAGCGGCATTGCATGCCTCTACTATATGGGGAGGTATTTATTCGCCACGCCCCTGGAAGGAGCAATCTTTTTGGCGAGCCTCTGACCAAATGAGTGCCTACGGTGGAAATGAGTCACAGGTAAACGTGTTCCGCAGGTAACACGGTTTAAGTCATTCAAAACTGAGCTGCTGGTTTCTGTTTCATGTTGATCCGTTATTTGTTTCATTAAACACCTGCAGTTTGTTGAGTGGTCGATCAATTGGCTGTTCTTTATTCCACACCTGTACAAAGACCCCGACAGAGAAATTTTCTATTTTATATTCATGTCAACCCCGGAGGGGTAAATATTTTTCATTTGTCGTCGTGAGCGTAAGTTGCCAAAATAATTAGTGGAAATGTGTAGAAGTTTCTGGAACTTCAGGATATTTAATAATATATTTGTAAAGATTTTATAAAAAGGATGGATTTAATCTGAGACACACACAAATTACTTTGCCCCTTTTTTGTACTGAAAAAGAAATACAAATCATATAAAGAAATTGACATGTGATATCTTGATGCAAATACCGGTCCGTGAACTCTGATGTTTATATCACGATGCTGCTATAATATTATTTATTTACTAAGTCCGCGCCTAATGAGTTTCCATTATCAGATAAACTTTTGACAGGTGATGTGACGTGTAAGGATTTAAGCTATTGTTTCATAATGGTTTAGGTGTAGTTTAACAAAAACAAAATCGAAAACATTAACAATTGAGTAAATTTAATATAATGATTGAGTCTTTACTGTCTTTACAATGACAAATATATTCATATTGTTTAATAGTTTCTTTTGTTGTGCCTGGCTTGGGAAATAAATAAACCAAATGAAACTAAACAGAACACCACATTTATTTTATCTTTTAAAAAGCTTTATTAAAAAACTTACACACTCTCGTGCAACAACATTCATGCATTCGAAAACTGCGTACCCAGTCATTAAAATCTACATAAATACGTTTTTAGTTTCATTCTTTTACCAGCGAAATACTTTCCAGGTTAATCGTATTACATGCCAACCAAGAGAGGGATATTTTCATATAAAAAATGTAAAAAGCACAGCGAAAACTCTAAGAAGAAATGTCAACAGACGTTTGTTTGTTTGTTTGTTTGCGTGACAAAAATAAAAAATAAAAAATAAAAAAACTGAAAAGCAAACCCTGTGCTTAAGCGAATTGCTGCGAATCTACATGTTTTAAGTAAAAATATAAGAGGAAACACATGTTATGCACAACAAATGAAGCTGCGTCGTGTATTGGCGCCAAAAACTCTGACAGCTGATGATTTGTTTTTGTGCATTTCATTGAAATTCACGTGCAGTTTTATACAAACTAGTAAATGCAGCTGAAATAATAAATTAAAACTGTCGCAAGTACAAAAGAAAACAGCTTTCCATGGCATACACAGAGATACAGAGAATTATTATGGTTACGGTAACAATGTTATATTTCTGCTAACCATGTGTTTTGATGTTGCAAACAGTGTTTTAATGTTCTAAGCAGAAGATTTGTGGAAAACCCTAATTCAGCTTGAATGTCTGAATTATACTTTCCAAAACAAGGCGGGTAAGTACTTACCTGCAGTGTTGGTCAAAACTAAAGCACTTCCAAGGGCAAACAAAAAAAAAAATTAAACCAGGTGGGTATATCCAAACAGATGAATGTTTTGCATTCCTCAGACAATTGTCCTGTATATCAAAACTTTTCCAGTACCATTAAAATCTTATAACATCTACATATTTTTCATATACTCTTTTGTTAAGGTAATAATGCAAGTTTTTTTTATTATAAAGAATTGCAACACAAAATTCGTTAATATATATTGCAGTGCAGCTTCAAGAACCCCCGGGTACCAGTGTTTCCAAGCCACCACTTTTTAGGACTATTTCGCTTATCCTTAAAGCATCTGCTCCATGCACTTTGTCACCAATTTCCTTTGCCGCTTCCCAACATCCCTGCCAGCACTTTAACCTAGAACACATGCGTACATGTCTGGTAGGAGTTGAGAAAATTATGAAATTGCGAAGCTCCGGTTTCAATATCGCCGAGTGCGCTAAAAATGTCTATAACACAATATGTTGGAAACGATACTATCAGCAGTAGCGCTGCCAGCATCAGTAGTGTGTTGTCGTGTTGTCAATCCACCGAAAACTTGACAATGTCTTGTACTTATCTAACAACATACTTTTCAGTATCATGTCACTTACCCGCTACCTTACTTGGAAGTAGCCAAGTAACGACTTTGTTATTAGCTCACATATATAAATGTAATTGTTGTTGCCAAGAAAAATACTTTTTTAAGGAAAATTTATTAAACAATTTGATTAAAATTTATGTAGATTTGTTAAACAAAAAAAAAAGAAAACTTGATCGAAATCAACAATTGATTTTCCAAAGCTGGTATCAACAACAACGTCCCCACATTCAACCTGTTGATTAAGATTTGTTAAGTAATTAACTTTTTGTAATGACTTTTTGAGTACCTGCCTCCAATGGCAATCGTCATATTAGTATAATTACCTAAAAGGTTCAAGTACGAGTACGAAAGCAGGGAAGAATATGTTTTTTAACAGAAGTTTGGCCGTAATTCAAATTTAATTACCTTTTTTGCTCTTAATTTGTAATCAAGGATTAGGAATAATTATCAAGTTTTATATAAGATCTTATTAAATGAAATAAAGTTTAAAATCCTGTCTATGGAATTGCTGGAGATGGTGATCGTTCAAAAATATTTTAGTCTGGTGCAAGATATAGCCCCCCACCACTACCAACCCCTTTCAGATCAAAACAACACAGTTGCATTAATTTCCACATCCTGTTGTTTAATGTCGTGTGTTGTTGTTAATATTGTTAATGTTTGCATGTATGTGTGTGTGTGTGTGTGTGTGTGTGTGTAGTTGTTGGTAGCGATTTATTGTACGATTTTTCTATGCTGAAATTGTTGCAAGCTGCCGCATTTGTGGGTTATGCGTACACTTTAACCATTCACTCCCCTGGCAAACAGCTCTTACACATGGTGCTGTTACTGCTGATATTTATTGTGTAATTTTTTTCCCCGCCTTTCTTTTTCAGCAAAGAATATTTTACTCCACTTTATATAATTTTCCTTTTGGCTGAGTAGCACCTAAAGCAGTTGGCTGGTTGCTGTTTTTGTTTCCTTTCTGCGGTATAGCGTTATCTGTCTGGGAAGCCATTAATTTTTCAAGATTGATCCGGTATGCAAATTACTTACTGCACATATTCAGAGCAACAAAAAAAAAAAAAGAAAAACCAGACAAAAATATTACAAAAAATAAGAATTGCTACAAGTTGAGTACAAATTTGAATTTTTTTTTTTTGTTTGTTTGTTTTTTTCTCACTTTTTATCTAGTGCATAACAATTTCTGGCAAAGAAGAACTTGTTCTGTAGAAATTGTGGTAGTTAATTTTATTTATTAGCTAAAAAAAAAGAACTCTACGCAAATTTAGCAGAGACAGTAGTAGTGACTATTTGGTTATTTAGTGTAACTTTTTTTCGTTTGTTGTTTTTTTTTTTTTGCTCACAATTCACTTGTGTATTAAGCACCAATAAAGCAAATTTGCTATATATTTTTTTTATATTCTTTTAAGCCAAAAAAGGTGGACTTAAGATTAATGGTTTGTATCATGTTGCAGTAGTTTCATGACTTAAGGAAATGTTTATGTGATCGGTCCGGTTTGCAGATAGAGTTCGTTGCAAGCAATCATGTGTCTTGCTGTCCTAAAATAAACTAATTTTGGTGAACATTTTAAACAAAATAGGGCTCATTATTGTACACGAATATCCTTTTATTAATAATTCACAGTTATAAAATACATATAAATTCGTTGGGCCACAAAGTTTCTCACATAACACGGAGATATTAAGATCATTTAGCTGCAACTAAAGTGTGTTTACCCAATAAACATACTATTGCTATCAGCAACAATGGTTTTGTGCTTGTCATTATGGAAGGTTTTTTTACTTCTCTCACAAACTTGTGAACACTCTGGACTAGAAAAATATATATCTGAAATGCTAAGTACATATTTGATACTTATCAGGCAGCAATAACACAAATACTAGTCCAGGCTGACAGAAAGTTTAACAAACTTTAGCGACACATTCAGGAAACTAAAACCTGTTGTAATTGTCACTTCTTTTACATATTTAACCAGCCAAAAGTTGAACAAAAAACTAAACACAAGCTGCTTTGAATTTTACAACTGCAACTAATTTAGGATAGAAAATGAAATTATTTGTTTCTCATAGAGATGGCGGTGACTATAATATGACTGCTTGCGGCAATAATATGGTCTAGCCGCCATATGCCCAACAAAGTTAAAGGGCGTACCAAATACCAGCTGTCTTGTCTCTACAATTGTTTCTTCAAGATTTGGTTGCAACAATAATATGATGGCTCTGTAGCAATAATATGGTTCACCATTACAATAATATGTTTAGCATGGAAAATTGCATTTGTCAAAGATATAGTTAAGCGCTAGAAATCAATTACACATACTTGTATATCCATCACACTGTCTGCCTACAAGCCAATCGATTTACCACAATTTGCACAAAAGACGTTTTCCAACTTTTATAACCGCCCCAAAAAAAAAAATGCTAAGAAGAAGGAAATCCTAAATGAAGGAGTGTTAAAGCTTGACTGAGGACCAGCACACATAATTTAGAATGTTCTGGTGAAGGAGGCTGTTAATAAAGTCAAAGTTTATTTCATATTAATGACATTTATTTATATCCCAATATTCATATTGTAACAGGCTGGAAGTGTTTCACATTTTTTACCTTCCTCACATTAATGTCTCTTAAATAAATTAACCACTTCCCCTTGTGAGTAAAGGTGAGTACTCAGGAACAACTTTTGAATATTCGTGTGCCTGATATTATCACAGAAAATTTATACGCGCAGTAAGTGTTCTCATTAATGACTGCAAATTAAAGTACAAATTATACTCATATACTTACAGTACACACGAGTACATGCTGCACGCCTTAATTGTACGCCATGAATAACTGCGTATTTTAAACTTTTGCTTTTGGTTTCACAAAAAAACTTTTGCCTGCCAGCAAATTGGCACACAATTTTAGCGAGGCAAGCGATTAACACGAAATGTGCTGCGGACAGACAAATGGCTGGAAAAATTTGCCGTACAACTGTGAAGTTGTAAAGTGAAATATTTCGGGGCAGTAAAACATTTCTAAGCCGATTGTCAGAGGAGAAAATTCTCAGATATTAATAAGTTTTCTTTTCAGTCAAGGACAATGGAGATGGGGCTTCAGTGCAAATAACTTTCATGGTTTGATTATGATGGCAAAGTTTGGATCTTTAAAAACGGAGGAGTATTTCAGCTCCTCAGGCGTTCAGTAAAATGGTTCGGAGAGTCTTAATAAAATTACGCATAAACAGTGGAATGACATCTTAACCAAAGTTCAAATAAAGAACCCCCAGGTTCGAGCAAATATCAAGGTTCAGTTCAGGGTTTGCGTCAATTAGCATGGCGGAGTGCATCTCGAGTTCTTGCCACATGGTCGTACGATTATTAAGTGCCACTATCTTAAAGTCAAGCGCTGCTTATAAGGAAAATGTCCGGAATTGTGGCGTTTGCCTCACGACAATCCACCTGCTCACTCGTGTTCAAGAGTCCCATTAAATGAAGACGTTTTGCCACGATTGACAAGATAAAAAGTAAAACACTGCGATCAGTCGAGTGCAGACCAATCAAATATATGTCAGAACGGTTGCGAGAACTGGACTGACACACTGGCACGTGCGTGCTATGCCCAAAAGAGTAGTCTTTGATTGATTGATAGTTTTTGAGCAAACTGAAAATTAATCCTGTTTTTTGAACAGGCCTCGTACATGATAGAAGCTCTCCACTGCCAAACAAATTTACAAAATTAAACACACCATGTTTAGCTTTCACACTGTTTAAGGGCTGCCTTTCGGCTGGCTACAAACTTTGATTTTAATTTGTTATAAAAGGATTACAAGTCTTCCAGGCATTGATTATAGGTGTTCAAAACAGAGATAATGATACGTGTTTTATAGTTTCTTGTGGTTTCTCTTCTGGTTTTTTTCCCCCCGTTTTTATTTTAAATTAGTCATTGTAAATGTTTTCCTTTGCATACGTTCGTTCGCTACAACAACACAATGTTGTAGGTTTTCGGATTTTCCCTAAACTTGGCGCAATTTTATGCTTCGCTTACATTTACTTATACAGAGAATGAAGAGGGATCATTCTTTCTTCTATATATATATATATAAAAAAACTTTCGCTTAACCAAATCACAATGTACGGCGGGCTGTTTTAAATCGCTGTATATTAAATTTGCGACTTAACTGCACTGCATGTGGCAGAATATGTGCTTAGTAAGCAAAAGACAGGCGAACTGAAGAGAAAGGCAACCGGTTTTTTATTAAACTTAATTTCAAAACACTGTTCTTTACTCGTTGTTACATTTATTTAAAACTTTGTTCAACACATTTTTGATTTGAAATGCTATTTTCTGCTTGTGGTCGTTATGACACGTCTGCCTGTTAACTTTTAGCTCTGAATTTGTACATCTTTAGGGCGGAGGATAAAAGGGCGAAATTAAAAATAAATACCTGAGTGCCGGCATATGAAAACCAAATCAGGCTGTGCGTGAAGCATTAAAATCCCTAAGCACAAGTCTGGTGTATACAACGTTTTGATTTTCAGTTTAGTTGCTTTCATATAGTCCCTGCCAGTGTATGTATGTATGTGTGTTGGGGTATGTGTGTGCGTGTAATGGCTGGTTTTGTTTTGTCGTGCCTAAAAAATTACATAAGCGAATGATTTACATACTTTTGGATGATTTCTTGTGTTAAGTCTTTGTTTTTGGAAAAAATGTTGTTTGTGTTTTTGTTTTTATTTTTTCTTTAGTTTTCGTTTGTAATTTTATACTACTGAAATACGTGTATGGACCACCTATAATGAAGTTAGACCTAGTGGCCAACTGTCTTTGTGGAAATTTTTGCAAAAGAATGAAAATGAAATTGTCAGCACATGAATAATCAAATCCGTGTAATTGATTTTGGCTACAGTGGCCAAATAGGGCAGAGGCAGGCAATGCCACTGTATCCCGGTTAAAGATAACAGCGTGTTTTACTAAAAAAAAACAAATCATTCTTATTTTCAAATTGAAAGTCTTCATATAAATAACCAAACCCATTGCATTGTAGTTAAAACAATAATATGCAAATGAATGCAGTAGCGACCATGAAGCTGATTGCTGTCCCCCTTCCTAAAGTCTTTACTTTACTGCTTGCTTTTGAAAAACTTTAATACAGCAATAATTTACAAAAGTTTCTTATTTATAAACACATGAAACAAAAAACAGGATTGTTTGGTTAATCTAATTAGATCATATTTTTTCATGAAACTCCAATTTATGAGGACGGCACCAGCTTTTAAACATGCTATAAAATCATTTGCTAAAAACGATATAACTTACACATTCGGATAAAAGATTAAGGCTTTTAAATTAAAAAAGTGCCTCTAACCTAAAACCAGTCTATCCTATTTTTTTTTTTTTTTTTTTTTTGTAACTCTGCTAAATTCGAAAGGGCCACTACTTTAGTATTGAATATTTACCATATCTGATGGTCTCCGTTTTCATAAGGTTTCTAAACTTTTAACAACTTATAATATGAAGTACAAAAAAAAAAAAAAAACATGTAACCCAAATACATTTATTATTTACTAACACATAATGGGTGGAGTTATTGTGGCAGCAACATATTCAACAACAACAATATCAGAAAGGACAAAGCTTTTGAAAAGCATTTGTTTATACACACAAGTGTTTCTCATTAAGAGATTCCTGAAAAATGTGGAAATTTTTCGGCATTTTGGGCTTTACTCTTTGGGCGTCTAAGATATTAAATGGTGTTAATATTTTTCAGGCCAACCTTTACAAACGTAAAGGGGAAAAGTGGAACTAAAAAACTGAACTAAAACTAAATTTCCAATTTCGTGCAATTGGTCAGCCGAGACTTTTTTGCACCTTTGGACTTATAATGGGTGAAATATAGGAAAAATTCAGGAAAACTTAAACTGGTTTCCCGGGGAAATGGAATACTCTTGCGGCAACGTGTGTATGTGTGGGGCGTAAGTAGCATTAATATAAATATGTAATAGAGTATCATGATTTAATGATTCAAGTTAAATTCAACTTGCATAAATTATTGCCTCAGAATATTAAATGATTCTTATTGAAATATGAGCTTTCGCAATATTCACAATTTATGGATGTGCGTTAAGTATCTAAACATATAATCTTAAACAAAATGTTTGTGTATACGTGTGTATATATGTATGTACGTGTGTGTTTGTGTGTGCTGATACAACAAAGCTGCAAATACAATAGTCAACACACGCTCCCATACACATTCACACACATGCTGTATACATGAATGTATTCATAAAAAGATTTATACTCGTACTTGACGCAATGCAAGAGCTAAAACAAATATTTCACATACGCCACAGTGAACTCAACTCAATGCAATTTCTATCCACAACAATTCACATACTCGCACACACACACACACACACACACCTACATACACATTCTTGCGATTAGGCTGCTGTATATGGCTGCGATAGTTTGCTAATGTGATAATTATCTATTTTACAAAAATGGCCACAGAAACCCTCTACACTAGAGATTAATTAAATTAATTATTTTATTTTACGAAACGCATTTTAATAATTGATAGTAATATGCAAGTATTAAGATAAATTGTTTTCGATAAAATCGATAAAATCATTAAACGAGTGCAGGCCTAAATAAAAGTGTCTTGTGACCGTATGCGATCCTTCAACAGCTCAGACATTGGCTAGCGGTCAATATGAATCATATTGTGATAAAACCGGGCTGGAGATATTGCCAACTTGTTGTTGAAGCTTGTGCCAACACACCTGCTCTGATTAGGACCATTAGTCTCATCTCGCCAGGATAATTGCTTTGTAATCTGGTTGCATACAAAAGGAATGCAATTGCATTCAAGTTATTCAAAGTAAAGCTGCTTGTAAAGAGGAAGTTTTCTTAAAAATATTTGATGGTTGGAGCAATTGAAATCTTTACAAAATGTGCTGAATTTTTACGAATATATCCGTCTTGTTTGCAGCTATTTCCCGTGTGCACGTACCCACTTACTGATCAAGAATAATTAAACACTCTTCATAAGTCCTAATTAAACGTAATTCTTGTGCAGGGCAAAAGGTAGATTATGATGTGCTGAGGGCGTTATTTAATATTACGATATAACTTTTTTCCAAATAAATAAACAATTAAAAATAAAAAAAAAGTGCACAAAGGAAGTGGAAAACTCAACTCCTAAAGTAAATTTGCTCATTTCTATACTTGGGATATTGTTATATTTTTATTTTATTTTATATATTTTTATTATATTATATATTTTGTTATATTATATTATTATTTTTCTCAACATAAGTTGTATAGGCATATTTTATTTCATCACACAAATGTGTGATGTATAAGAAGTATGTTTGGAATGAAAATAGTGCACTATGACCTCACGTTGTCATTAGAAAGTGTAAATACATTTATGTTAAAATTAGTATCTGTACAAACAATAATAGTAATCAAGTAAAACTTGATATTCGAGAAAAAAGAAACATTGGTTCTGGAGCCTTAACTGAACCAATGTTTCCAAAGGATCAAAGACAATAACTCCAGTAGTCTTATATTCCATAGAAGAGACGACCAACCATTTTTAACTACAATGTACGACCTGTTAATTTTTTCTTGAAAATTTACTCTCTAAATTAAGCCCGGCTTAAGGGGTTTTCCGGATAATTGCCTGAATTTTATATGAAATGTATGATTTTGAAAATAAAACTTCTTTAAATTTTCTTCGCTTGGTCACACGAGCTACTAGTAAAGCTTTAATGCGTAATGCTATCAGGTTTATATAGGCTCATGTTCCAGGTGGCTGGAAGCCAGTAAAATTTACAGAGCAACGTGTAATTTTTGTGCTCAAAGGCAAACATTTGTCTTTTCACCATTCTTTTAATTACCTCATTTAAGGTAATTAGACGAACTCGCGCTTAAATGCTTAACTCGTTTAAACGCTTTTCTCGCTTAATTAACTAACAAAATCTGTGAATTGTTGCAGGTATATCTTGTTTCTGCCAGCAATTTGTAAGGGACTATAGAACAGGGCAACGATTGTAATTGGCAAACAAAGAAGTTGTGATTGAATTTAATATAAAATAAAATAAATAAAAATAAAATAAATATTTAAAAAAAAGTTTTCGTTCAAAGTGTGCCCAGAAGAGTAAAACTTAAGGAGAGCTTTTAGATTTTTTAATTACTATTTTTTTTTGGGACTAGTATTGAGGGTCGACCGATATATAAGCATTTTAGGGTTTAGGCATTTTTATTCCCTATGGCAGGGATGAGTATGTCGGAATTTAACTGATGCTGATTTGAAAAGTCAAATGCCCTGCGACAATGCACGATCAACCCAACATTACGGGTTTTTGTGTCGTCTTTGTATATTTTTGTTATTGTTTTTATTTGAAACAATTTCTGACTATTGTGCTTTTCAGCAGAGTCTGCGGTAGGAATAGAAGCTGCGAGCTCCGAACTGTTGGCCGACTGCTCTACCAACTCATGCACTCATTTTTATACATAAAGCTCTTAAAATCGGCCAGATCGGAGTGCAAAAAGAATAAGTATGATTTTGGCCAGCATTTTTTTTTTTAATAATATTAGATTGTTGACCAGCCTGGAAAAGCTTTATCCAAATCTGAAATGTTTTCCATTTTCAATTTATTTGGCCCTGTTGTGTTTGCATCTTTTTTATATCTATCATTTTACATTAAAGTGAAGTACTTAATTTAAATTCTTTTTTTTTTTAAACTTTTAAACAAAATTGATTATGATTCAACACACTTTGCTATTAAATTTTAGCTCTTAAATTTTAACACCCATAAAGTAAATCATTTCTTTTTGTGTTGTGATGAAAAAAGAAATTAAATAATATTGGGCCAATCCAAGCACTTACACAATATCAATCTTAATGTATGCGAATGCAAAAAAAAATATGTAAAGTTTTATATATATAAAAACCTATAAGTATTAAACAACATAAGAAGGCATGTGCCAGAGAGCTTCAATGTGTGTGTATCGCATATTAAACTTGACATGTAGCAGGTCGTAAAAAATATTTATATTATGTGAAAAATTCGCCAACTGTTCGGTAGCAAAATTGTCGATAGAATCCTCTGCAAACTAAAGCAGGCGACTTTTGAAACAAAGCGATGGTCACGATAGTCTACAGATACAACTGTGGTGGGCTAAACTATTATTTGCATTAAGATTTTAGAGTTTTTGGCGTTACAGAATTTCTAAAAGTGGGTGGCTTGCAACTTTTTTTTCTATTTAATTTCAGTTTCTTTCTTTTCGGCTCATTATTTATGGACACCAGCACAAAAGTAAGAAAGAAAATATAATGAAACATGTTATAAACAATAATAACAAAAGAAAATTGTTTACAGGGAAAGTTCCTGTATGAAGTTGTGTTTGTTGTTTGACTGCAAGTGTGTGTATGTACAATATATTTACATATGTGTGTGTGTGTGTAAGTGTGTGCATTCAAGTGCCCGTAAGTATTTAAATACAGTTGGTCATTCAGTTTTATGACTTTTTGTGCTCTTGGAATATTTTTGAAGTATTTAAAATGCTGATGACCGTTAAAGATTACAGCTTTTGTATAAATTCTTGCCTACAATGTCTGCATGAAATTTGTTTGCTTTTGTTGCCACTTATTACCCCCACCTACACATACATACATAAATACATAAATACACATGAACATTCACATTCACATGTAGCAGCAAAATATTTACAGTTATTACATGTTTTTTTTTTTTTCTTCTTTTGCAAACACAAGGTTGCCAACTGAGTTTTTGTTATGCAAATTTGTTGCCGTAATAAAGCAAAACTTGCGCAAAATCTTTATAATTTATGTAGATGAGCAAAAATATATTTCATTTTATTTGCATTTTTTACTATATTTTTTTTTTTTTTGTTAAATCGCAGCACAAGTAAAAAAATTTCTAAACTCTAAAAACTCACCACCACACACACGCACACACACATTTACACACGTTTTATTAAAATATATATAGAATAAAAAAACCTGTGCATGTGTGTTACGGTCATCTTACAATATTTATTATGGAAAATATTATGATGCTTCCAATCGCCAGCCTTCCGCTACAGACTTACATATATGAAATGTATGTTATATAGTACCAAAGGATTTTATTTTATGTGAAAAAAGAAAGACTAGCTGGCGCATGAGTCCTCGTTCAAGTCCGTATTTTATGCCACTAGGTCTGTTTAAAGGATGTCAATACTAAAATGGATGTTTAACTTAATGCTGGCCACGATGCACATGCGAGTGAAATTTAAATTTATACAGACTTTAAATGGAGCAGATTTTAGTTTTAGATTGCAAAACATTTTGTAAAGCACAGAAACTTTGAATGTTATTTAATGAGAAAAGTACTTCCCATTTGCGGCAGTTTATTAAAATTAGCATAAAGAGTAAATATAACAAGTAAAATGCTAATTCCAGGGAATTTCATTGCTCAAGCGTTAAAGTATTGCAAGTGGTACGTACAGGAAATCAAAAGCCAAAGTAAAAGCACCAAAAACAATATGTTACTATAATGCATTTACAAATCAAATTTGTTCATGTATGGATTTGATTATAAAACGAGTTGATTTTACCTTGTAACAGATAATAACTGATTCGGAATCGTTCATGTTTAAGATTATCATATTGAAATCTTGTTGATTCAAAACGAAATGTAAAGATTGAAATTACACTTTTGGAGTTTAATAATTAACACAGCAGAACATTTTAGCAGCTGATTGGAAAATTGTATAATTGGCACTTAATTTTTAGCTGCTTTGGAAATAATTGTAAGACTGTAGTCTCCTCCATTTGGAGTCTCTTGAGTTCGAACTCGGCAGCTATAATTTGCTGAAATTGTGTTTGATCTGTTAATTCATACAGATCGTGTTCCTTTCTTGTTTTGCACCCTTTATTGCAACAGTAGTCAGTGCCTTGTACCCCAGGACTAGGTTATGGGGGGAGAATTAAGAAAGATGGGGGAGGGTTTTTTTTTATTATTCTGATGTCCGAATTTAATTAGTTTTGCTGTGACTGTTCAGTGCCCTGTGTGCAGACCTTCGACACTTTACATTCAAATATCAATTAACCCAACGCTCGCAACAATGCGTTTTTTTATTGTTCTATGTTGTATTAATGTGTATTTGTTTGTTGGGTTATTGAGTGCTTGTATTTATGTATGTATCATTATGGACTGTGTATTTTGGCTACTTTCGAAATCGAAACTACGACCTCTGGACTTTTGGTCGAAAACTCTACCAACTCAAGCATCGAAACAATTTGCTTTCCTCACAAAATTTGTGATTAGTGACACAGATATGACCGTTTTACTATATCAATCTGTGCTCATCTTTCTAGCATAAACCAGTAACTGAGTGCTTGAGGCGAAATTCGTAGTAACCAAATAAAGGAGTTTTTTGCTTCTGTTAGTTCTAGATAAAGTTAAGGTTTAAAATTGAAAAACCAATTATAATAATTTAATTTAATTATCAAATACATTTTGTATATAAATACAAATATGTTTTTTCTTTCAGCTTTTAATTCATTGAATGCAAATTAATTCAAATACTTTTGGCCTTTCATTTTCGGTTTAATTTTTTTATTTTCTTGATTTTAATTTCACTCTGTGTGACCTCTTCACAATGTTTGTGCAAATAAAGAAATCGAAAAGAAAAACTTGTCAAATTAAAACAAATTAATAGCCTTCAGTTCTCAGTTCTCAGTTCTAAGTTCTAAGTCCAAATCTAAGTCCCATAATCGTATTGGATAAACTTTCTGCATAAACAGCAGGAAAGAGTGACAGGCAGCGTTTGTTGTTCTGCGCCATTTTAGAACGGAGATGCTCTAGGAAAATAAAAACTGCTTAAAATGTTCTGGTCAGGTTCTTTAAAAAATAAGCGCCAATAAGAAGTGGAAGGCATTTAAAACTGGAAAAAGTAAACTTTTAGCTGACACGTACATGGATTTATTGTATTTTTTTACGGCTGCAGGAAAGTTTCGTTTTAGGGAGTCCCTTGTCTATTTTTGAAATGTAATTTTACTACAAACTTTTTTTTGTTTTTCCATCAGATGAGCAGCCAGCATTTATGCAATCTCTGCTTAATTCAGTTTAACGCCACTTGACACAAACAACAACGACAAGAACTTTTGGCATTTTCTTACCAGCTTCAGACATTCTTCAATGCAGCAAACAAATTGAGGTGTATGAAAATTCCTGTTCAAAGAAAACTAATATAAAACTGTTTGAATATAAAAGGACACTTTAGATGCTGGAAACAAAATGAGACGACTTTAAAGCTTTTGCGTCACGTAGGCGCTTCAAAATTTTTTGCTCATCTGCGCCAGCAGACAACAACACAGAAACAAAAAGCGCTAGAATATATAAGAGATTCTTGCTCAGTACGAGTTCGATGTTTTCGTTTGGCGTTCCTTCGCAAATTTACGATTTAACGGCAAAGGGAAAGTTTAAGCATCAAATCTCGCTAAGTAAGTAAATTCTCTTTTATTTTATTTTCTTGCACACGTACATCGGATTTAAGTTTTTGAGAATTTCTTTTGTTTTTTTCCATTCGGAAGCTTAAATAAATAAAAGTACGAACAATAAAAAAAGAGATGCTCACGAAAATGGCAATACTTTTTTAATACAGAACAATTTTTTACAAAAAAAAAAAAGATGAAGTAAGAACTCTTTGAAGTTTCTGCCTCTTTTTTCGTCTTCAATTGGTCATACATTTATTTTTGGCTCTATTTAATTAAACTCAGAATTAGGGATTTCTCTTCAAGTTTTGCATTAATTTTGTTTATAAAATTTGTGGAAAATGTTTAAATGTATTTAAAAAAAAACTGATAAAAACATGATGAAAAATATTGCGGCGAACGTTTGCCACGGAAATCTAGTTTCCCTATTTTCAGATTTTGTTAAAACTATAACAACAAAAAGGAACAATTTCAATTTATTAAAAAAAAACATCTGCTTTTCCTTATCCGAAACTCTAACTTTTAACAGCTGTTTTGCGCGCAAATGCTCTTTATCAAAATAATATGTTCAGTCATGGCAATAATATGGTTGCTCCGGACTTTATTGATTTCTATATTCATATTGTAACTAATTGATGTCTCAAATAAGTTTTATGCAATTATGGGGGCCTGCATCAAATATTATTTTCAACAATTAATTAATGGCAAAACTATAGGGGACAGCAAAAAATACTATAATGTGAAAAGATTCTTCCATTAGGAAGGATGAAAAGGATTCATTTAAATATTGCAGCTACAAATGTTTTTCCTGCAGTCCAACTATCGTAGATGAAGTGCCGCTTATCGAAGTGAATATTCTGTTCTGAGTGGTGTTTTGATTCCACGAGTTTAGAAGAAAAATTGTGATAAGAAGTTTTAATGTCTTGACATGTTCTTTATCAAAATTATATGTTCAGTCATGACAACAACATGGCTGGTCATGACAAAACAAAAATTATGTCTTACTTATGTATAAGTTTCTCTAAGGCCGCCACAGTTTTCCTCACAACTGTTTCATAAACTCATATCCCCAGGGCCAACTTCATTTGGGTTATTGCAACTTAAGCATTTGTAAACTACACCAAAGTATGTGTGTGTGTGTGTAAAAGACATAAAGCAAAATCGTAGAAGCGTTAGATGAATGTTTAAATTGTAAGACTAAAATGAGAGGGGCAGCCAGCAACCACCAACCAGGCGTTTGCTGACGAAGGTGGCACAATTTAATACCATGAATACAAAATGAAACATGCAATTCAATTGAAATTGTGTTTTCTTTTCAAGTGTGTGAACAAAATGTGATTTTCCTTCATTTTATTGCGTTTTTATTCTCTTTCTTGCGACATATATAATGTACCTACACACACACACACCTACACATTTGCTCGCACACGAAAGCAACAACAACAAAGCACATGAAAATTGCTTCCCATCAGGTAGATTTGCTTCCACTTGTACAAAGTTTAGCGTTAAAAAAAACATCAACAACAACCAAAATACAAATAAAACACTCAAATGAAATTAAACCTCGAGCCTGCCTACAAAAATTCATTTAAGTAAAAAGAAAATTTAGGTTTTTTTGCCGTAAAAAATAAATCAGGAAAATATAAAAAGCAGCTGTGATTTAACAAGTAAATAAAATTTGAATTTCTCCCGCACAGAGAAGACAACACAAAATTATTTGGGTTAAGACAACGATGAGGAGGAGTAAGAATATTTCATTTAATTTTTAAGATCTGTGACAAGTATGACATGTTTGCTGCAACGTATTCTTTAGACTCGAGTACTTTTTGCATTAACTCTTGGGAAGTTGATTTAATGTTTGTGGTAAAAATCTTGGGATTTTTTCTTATTTTGAAATGAGTGAAATGTGAAGTGAGAATTGTAACTGGGGTTACATCAACTTTTGCCCAGTTCACACTATTTTATTTTCTTAGCAAAATGCCAGTGTTTGACGTTCAATTATCGTTAGAATTTTATTCTTGTAAAAAGTTTTGTTTTTTTTTTGTTATTTTCTTCTTCTAATTTGCAGAAGAATTCGTAGTGCAGAAGATTTAAAAGTAGAATCATTTTTTTTAATTGTACAACATAAAAAGAAAATTTTTAACTAACATTATCATAAACAACTTGAAAAATTACATGATCACTTAATTTGTCTTATTTTATTTGGGATTTGTTTTAAAAAATTTACTCAAATAATAGATTCCTTATAATGTCAATCTATTCCGGCAACTATATGAGATATAGTGTAATACACATTTCAAACATCCCAATCAAAAGATGGTAATAACTAAATACAGTGAAACTCATAAGTATTTAGTAATTTCGAAACTAAATAAATTCAAATTGTCAAAATTGTGAAAATTGCCATTTTGAATTTTCGGTGGGCATGTGGAGTTTTTTGATTACACGATCCTTTTACTTTAAAACTGGAAATTGATTTCTGTAATTAATTTACAGTATAAAAGTCTTCAATACGTCGGTATTTTTTGTATTATGACTCGCCAACACGGCATCTATTCAATATCAGAAACTTTCAATATCAGAAACGACTGCAGTCAAACAGCTTTCCCCTCAGACTCGGCTCCTTATTCGTGTTTGTCCCTGGGTAAGTTAAAGCAAAATGATCAGCGGCGGACTAGTAGTCGTTTGTCTAATTAGTTTTTGGCGGAATATTGGGCAGTTCTATTTTGACTAAAAAGCCGTCTTCTGCTGCCAACTTAGGATGCCCCCTCAAAACACATCGTAACCCGTCCCTATGCGCAGAGGACGATGCTGGACAAGCAAACCCGCCTAATGACCTTATTATTATTTCCACTTCGTACCACTTGATCCACACAATAAAATTGTGTAAATTTAAAAATTTCATCAAACAATCTACAAACTCTCAATGTGTTCAGATTAATTAACCACCAATTACTGGAAATAAAAGTTAAAACAGCTCGTGCTTTCAGCAACTTTTTACAACTCAGCAAATTAGCTGAAAACAGTCATAAATACATATTTCAACATAAATATATATTTATCACCACTTTTGCAAAGGAACTTCTTTTGTTTTTCTGGGGAAAATAAAAGCCAAGCTGTTATAAAAGTACTCGTACCCTAAAAGTTTTGTGCTGTAAATCTATGCGGGCATATAATTATATGCTGCGAAAATAAATGACTCTGGTTTTGTGTTAAAACATTTATGGCGAGAACTCAAAAGAAAAAACCTTTAAAACCTAATTGTTAGATCGTAAAAAGGCATCAGCATTTCCGTGCACTTTTACATGTTAGACCTTTAACCAGAATACATGTATGTATATGATGGCTGGCCACCCAGTTGGCCAGGCTGCCAACAAGAATCGGTCTTAGCTGGGCGTGAATGAAATTGTCATCGTTTCTTTTTTCAAGACAATATGAGCTTTAGCAGAAGTATGAGTCAAAGTGTTCTTATACCATAACAGAACAGTTTTAGAAGCAAATTACAATAAAAAAAATCGTAATTTTACGGTTATAAACATAAGTCGTGTGCTTGTTTTAGAGAAACACCACACAATTGGTTTAAATTGCGTTTCAAACTGCTAACAGGGAATAACAAAAGGATTGATTAAGTTTAAGTCGGCAACTGGTTGGTTCACACACAACATTTCTGTGTTGAATTTACATTAGGCGATTCATATTGATGAGATTGATACACTGTTTTGCTTGAAATTGCTTCACTGTTCACACAGTGCAATTCTTATGGCCTGCAAAGCTGTTATTTTTGTTCGGTAGTGTGTGCTTTTTTCGATTCCGAACCTGTGGGACAACGCAGTAGAGGACGCCCACGGAACCGATGGCGCATACAAGTGGAGAGGGACCTCAACCAACTTGGTGTGCAAAATTGGAGAACGCTGGCTAAAGACCGTGCCAGCTGGAAAACTTTGTTGGTTGAGGCCCAGGTTCACCACGAACTGTAGCGCCAAAAGAAGAAGAAGAAGAAGTGTGTGCTTTTTGCCGAGTACGTAAAAGAAAGTAAAACATATTGAAAGTACAATCAAGTTTATACGCATCTTATTCTCCCTTCAGCCCCATGGCTAAAAGTTAGTCAGTTCAGCTGAAAGACTTGCCTAATGTAACTGCCGACATAATGTAGTCTTGTTTTACATAAAACGTGGTGTTCTCGCCACCTTTTCGAATCTATGGCGACCCACTTGCATTGTCATGCAGCCGTTTCCCAACACATTGTTCAGACAGAACGGACAACTGGGTAGAAGTGCATTATATTTAAATTGAAAAAAACACACACACACACGCAGGCCTGAATACATTTTACAACCTAAACCATAACATCCACTACATCAACTTCAACTTAAACTTTTAGTGCAAACATTTGTTTAAAAGGAAAAATTACAAGGTGATTTTATCACTATCATTTCTAGTCATCAACATCAACATCAACAGCATCGACATCGTCATTGTCATCGTCATCGTCATCATCAGCCGCAAGTCTGTCAACTGCAGTTAAATGTTGAAGGAATAAAGCAACAACAACAGTGACAACAACTTTATCTGCATCACCATCAAAATCATGTGTTCCTTGCGAACAGCATTAGTATCATTTATACCCCTTCCAGGCCTCGAATCGTCGTGCTACCAGATGAGTTGATGTCATAAAAAATTGAAATTCTCTAAAAGAAAACAAAAAACCGAAAAATTGGCAATATTCGGAAGTACGCAGTATGTTCAACAGGGGTGGGGGATAAAAAGTTGATAAAATTATACTTTTGGGATGATAGATTGTATAAATCGTTGAAGGCAAGCAGGCGTGTAAAATGTTCCATAAAAACCGACATAAAAAACTCATTTCCATGCATCCATTCCATCTACTCGACAAACCCTTAAGGTACTCGCAGTACGTTTTTTAAGAGTCTACTTAACATATGATAGAGGCGTTGCTTTTGCTGAGCATTTTTATGATGATTTCAAATGAACCCCTACTATATGCACGATATATGTATACGCTGTATGTAAATGATAATGAAAAGTACGCACATTTCTTTAGCAAAAGTACAAGTTTTGAGCCAAGAGATTTGCTTAGTGGGCGACTTGCAAAGAAATTAAAATCGAAATGCAGCAACCATTTGTGAAAAAATAGTATTAGAAATATTCTCACTTCTGCAGCAATTTGGAACTGTCAAACAAGAAATTTAATGGTGCTGTATGACCCTCGTCAAAGAGTAGTTCATGCAGTACTTGAGTTGGTGCTTTTTTCCAGTTAATTCTCAATTGCTACTCTCTTCAAGGCAAACTACATCACATTCATCTCAATCAAATCATATGATAACAGTTTTCGCCTGCAAGTTGCCAAAACTGAGATGCGGATAAAGTTTTCAGTTATAATTTAACCAAATCCCATCTTGCAATTCCGCCAGTGCTTCAACCATCAAACACAAGGCTGTTGTTCATGATTAAGTGCTTGTGTTTAAGAAAATGATATAAAGTTTTTATGATACTTTATTAGCGGGAGTAACGAAAACTAGTCAATAGTGGCACAGCAGAGATATTTTCACTGGCGTAGAAAACTAAAGATGGCAGAACGCGCCTTACTTCGCTGCTAATTTATGATGTGTTGAAGCATAACAATCATTATCTTGTTTCCTGCATCCTTCTTGTTGCTATTGGCTTCAAAATGATGAAATTGTTTAAGCAAAAGTGAATGCCCTTCGCCTGGTTATTGTCGCTGTAATTGTTCCACCGGCAACAAACATTTTAGTGAGACCTTAATCGTCGTCTTGTTTTAGATTAAAGTGTGGTGCTCACAAAATGGAGCCCTGGACCTTACAGCGTAATTTCTGAGCATAATCATTTTACGCTGCAACTTTGTCAGACTTTTTCTTGTGGGGGCTTTCAAAGCCAACACATATCCCATGGCATTAGTCATATTCAACTTGATTTGTGCGCCAGAGAAAAGTTCTCGTTTTAATAAAGCCGCCGCAGCGATCATATACGTTATATTACTCTGTTCTTCTTCTTCTTCGTCTTTTGGCGCTACAGTCCGAGGTGAACCTGGGCCTCAACCAAAAAAAACTTTTCCAGCTGGCACGGTCTTTAGCCAGCGTCCTCCAATTTTGCACACCAAGTTGGTTGAGGTCCTTCTCCACTTGTGTGCGCCATCGGTTCCGTGGGCGTCCTCTAATGCGTTGTCCTACAGGTTCGGAATCAAAGATTCACTCTGTTCACAATGCCCTTAATAGGTTGCTAATAACTTATTAACAATTTACTTGCTTTAAACTAAAACCCCAAAAAGCTACTTTTTTAAAAGAGTTTTTTTTAATCAAAATAAATTTTCACGCTTTTTCAATACTTAAGGCTCATTGAATCAACATGAAGTTCATGTTGTTTTAGCTTTTTAACAAAACTGTTTAAAATTCTAACAAATTCATTTAAAATATATTGTATTATTAGAAAACAATTCATATTTATATAAAATTTTCCATAATAAATATTTTAATTTGTCACAATTTTATTTCATCTGCTTGCGAGTTTTTCTGGGAACAGAGATTAACGCAAACTGCTTAATAAATCCTTATACATCAACTTAGTCCATAGCTGGGAACTAAGCGACGTCAAGAAGTACATTTCTATCGTTTTCATACAAGATGAGTCAGCCTTATGTTTGCAGATGTGCTCATATTTGAGTTTCAAGATGATTGTTGGTTTAAGTATGAGCTAAACTTTTTAACTACTTTTAACTAAAAACTTTGACTAAAATAAACTTGTTTTTTTTTTCCCACAAAAATGTTTGTCTCTCTTAATGTGCAAGCGAAGTATATCGTTCGAATCATTTTTTGTGAGAAGGATTCTGATAAAAAATAGTGACTTTTTAAAATCAATATTCTCATATTAATGAACGTAACAGGGAAAAAGTCGTGACCTTTAAGCAAATAAATCGACTTATTGAGAAATTTTGCAATATAAAGGGTGGTTAAATTGTATGGGCCGATGTTGAATGTGAACCACACCTAAACGCCAAGTTTTTTTCCGAATTTTATTTAACATTTCTCTATTTCAGACTTACTCAATTTGAACCATGGAGAGATACACAATCCAACAACGTGTTAAAGTTGTCCAGACTTATTATGAAAATGGGAGTTCAAATCAAAATGCATATCGTGCACTTCGTAATTTTTTTGGTCCTCAGTGGATTCGTCAATAAACAGAATTGCCGCATTTGGGCGAATGAGAATCCAAGAGTGATTGTCGAAAAACCAATGCACCCACAAAGAGTTTTTCCCAAAATGAGGCCGGTCAGGCAGTTACTGTGAATGGTGTTCGCTATCGTGAGATGATAACGAACTTTTTATGGCCCGAATTGGAAGATATGGATGTGGACGATATGTGGTTTCAGCAGGACGGTGCCACTTGCCACACAGCTAACGAAACAATGGCTCTTTTGCGCAACAAATTCAATGTGGGGATGTGTGTTATCTCACGTAATGGCGATGTCAATTGGCCGCCAAGATCATGTGATTTGACACCGTTGGACTTTTTTCTTTGGGGTTATTTGAAAGAAAAGGTGTACGTCGATAAGCCAGCAACAATTCAAGAACTAAAGGATCAGATAATTTGGCACATTAACGGCATAGAACCTCCATTATGCCTCAGCGTCATCGAAAATTTGGACCATCGGATGGAGGTGTGCCGCCGAGGTCGCGGCGCCCATTTGGCCGATATTTTGTTCCATACATAATTGAGTAATACCAATACATCATAATAAAATAAAATTACAATAATTTCCTAAATAGTTTGTGTTTTATTCAAAATCAACATCGGCCCTTGAAATTTAACCACCCTTTATGTGTGTCAAATTTCTGCAAAGTTGCTTTAAAAAAGAATAAGAGTCACCCTGTAATTATATATCTATATACATACATATATGTATTACATATTAAAATATCATATATTGTAAGTTGTGAATGTACAACAATACAAAGCACTGTGATACTGGACCCAGAACGTACAACAATAAAAAGCAGAGTTGTATAAAAAGGGACAGCCATTCGATTGCCGGCAATAAATTTTCAATAAACCAAAAAAAAAGCTATAAAATTTGTGAAACGCTAGTCTTGACATCTGAGTTGTTGGTTTATATGCGCCGGAGTAGTCGTCTCCAAATGTCACGTCACGTCACGTCATCGTGTCAAATGCTATGCTTCAGCTCAGTTGCTTAAAACAGTGCTCGCCTGAAATATTGTTTTTTTTTTTATTTTAATTTAATTTTATTGTAAATTGGACAGCAGAAATTTCCATCGGAATTATTGACTCTATGTTTGTGCCTTTAAGTGTTATGGGCTTATAAGAAGTGCCTTTTTCTGAACTTTTTCACTTTTTTTTTTTGAAATATTCGAAAATTCACATACTTCGTGTTCTGTATTGAGGTGGCATTTGCTATTGCAGGAGTTATTTCAACCTTCATTGACAAATTTCAATTATTTTCTTACGGTTTATTTCCCCCACGGAGGGAACAAAAATCGCTGCACCCACTAAAATTTAACAAAACTAAATTCCATCATCAACCCTTAGATTAAAGTTTAACATTTTCCTCTTTCGATTTCTTTTCGTTGTATTGTTAACAATGAAAAACTGCTCTTCATATACGAGTATTTTTAATTTAGTTGGCGCGTATTTTGTTTTCTTCCTTTAAACTAATGCATCTGTGTAAATACTTATACGCTGGCAAACATGTGAAGATGTAATAAATGTGAGCGTTTTGTTTTTGTTTCTGTTTCATTTTCTTATTTTCGTTGAATAAATATTCCGTGGGCGCTAAACTTAAATTGGAACTGCTTCCGGCGCCTTTAAATGCCTTTAGTCACGCACTAAACTTTTACCTTGATCCATCCATGTGTCTGTTTTCATGTGTGTGTGCGTGTGTGTGTGTGTGTGTGTGTTGGCGTGCGTGTGCGTGTGTGTTAGTTAACACAAGAGTGGTAATTTTTTTTTAGTGTTAACCACTGCCACTGTTGAGTTTTTCATTGTTGTAAACTTTCATTGTCTGGTTGTAACAAAACAACTTCTTTTTTATAATTTTGTTTCGTTCGTACCTGTTCTGTGCTTGGGCGCGTGTGTGTAGGCCAGTGTATGTGTGTGTGTGTGTGTATTTTGTTAATAAAAATAGAATTTCACCGTCATAGTTTTTCAAACTGAGTCAGCAGTTGATTATAAGAACTTAAATACATTGTTATTTTTATACACATGTTTAACTCTTAAAAGGAAAATTAAGGGAGTCAAAAGGTTTGCGAATTTTAAGTGCTGATAGTGACGTAATTTTCTTATGTGATTTACTTTGTTGTAAAAAGCAAAAAATGAAAAAAAAAACTCCCGCATGCGATAAAAGTTTCAAAGTGGCTGAGCCTTAAAGTATTGAAATGCTCCTCGCCGCTGCGTTTAGTCCTAAAAAAGTTAATAGGGGCAAACACGTCTTTATTGGTTAAAATGAGCTTTTCTTATATCAATCACAAAAAAAGCAACAATTTGTGGACAAGGTATAATGAAATATTTATTGGCAAATATAAAATTAAGGGTTTTTTTTTCGTTTTAACGAGTTTTCTTCAATTTAGCTGGTATTTGGCGAACGTGCACTTTTGACTTCAGTTTGAGAAAAAAAAAATATATTATTGTTGTACTAAAGTTTTGCACTTTTCTCCGCTTTCAATTTTGAGCAGAAAAAAAAACCAAGTCAAAGATGAAAACTTAATAACTTCAAATGATTTCGATTTTAGCAACTCGATTTTCGGTAGATCAAATGTGTTTCGAGGCTCTGTAGTCCTGTACCAGAAGTCTGCCTTAGGGATGTCTCTCATAAGAGACACCCGTAAGTTCAATCTAAAAATTAAAACAAATTAATATTTTAATAAAATAGTTCGCATTTTTTTATATTGAATTTTTTGTACAATATTAAAATTCATTTACTCCTAAAAACTAATTTAATATCTATGATTTTCTATGATATTTATAAAATCCTGAATTGTAGTCTACAGAATATTCACTAATTTTTAAATTATTTTACTTTTTTATGGAGACCAATTCCGCTTGAAAACTTTATGCAAAATTCTTTTTTCTTCAAAACAAAAAACGTTTGACACATTTTCAGCCAAACAATTAACTGAAACAGTGAAAATTTTATTTGAATGAGGACCTACACTGAACAGTCAACAACAACTTCTTCACTCCCCCCCGGTTCTGGTACAATGCATTGCATATGTAGGGCTTGCCCCCAAAGTACTGGCACCCCAAAAAAAAAATAATTTCATAAAAAAAATATCACAAATTTTATTTTAAAACTATTTTAAACTACACAATTTTTTTTCCTGTGTAATGCTTAAAATTTAACCTAAAAAATATATGGCCAGCAAATTTTCATGGTTTTAAATTTGCATTTTAAGCGCTATTCGCTAATAATCGTTTTCTAGGCAAACAAGTTTTCTTCTTCTACTATTCGTACATCTAAAGACTTTAACACAAGTGCACACATACACTTGTACGTGTAGACATGAATGTGTAAATATTTCTTTTAATTATTTTCGAAGGCTAATGTGCAAAAAGAAAGAAAACTATTTATTTTTGCACTTTATTTTATCTTGCTCTTTGCAATAAAGTTTTTACTTCTTATTTGATTTTGTTCGTACCAACAACAAACAGTTTTAAGCCTGTTTGTTGGCTGTTAAGTTCGCGGCCTACAATTAAAACTGTTTGCAGTTTTAGTTAAAACTTAAAAGTTGTTGCATTGCATGTTTTGTTGAGCACAACAATGCAGGAAAAAAACATTTAATTGTTCACCACCCATTTCTTTTTCTTTTCACCCACTAAAGCTGAAGACATAATTTATGACTTTCTTACGAGAAATTTTTTATTGAATTCTTTGTACAGAAATGGCAAGAAAAAGAGCTTTTAAGTCACCAAAAAAAAAATTATTAAAAAAAAACATGACCTTAATTAATGGAAAATTTTCAAGATTAAGTCTAACATTTGGGATAAAGATTCGAATACGCTGACAGATATACATGCATACATATATAAATATGTACATATTCTGAACTTGATAAAAGTCTTTGTGAATTGAACAACATATTTTACTGTCCTCAGATGCTCAATTTATAAAGTGGAAGGCCATATCCCGTTGCTTTAATAATAAATTTGCCAACAATAGATTTTAAACAATCTGTCTGTCCTTAACTTTATACACAAAAAAAAAATTATCATGTTGAATAACTGCAGAGTTATTATCTGTATGATCTGGCATGACCTGATTAACAACTTCCATATAAAAGATTGATGGGTTGGCTGGCGTTTCCGCTTTGCTTTTAAAAACCACTTGCTTCAGAAATTAAAATGGGCCAGTCACTGGCTAAGAAGTGAAATTCGCTAAAATGGTACGATACGTCATCGTAGCGCACCCAACTTCACTTCACTTTAATTCATACTATTTGTTATACATGACAACGTTTCGTCAACGTTCGACGCGACAGTTGCGATACGAGTGTTTTGTGTTAAAATGCCTGTTATAGCTGGAATAATGAATATTTTGAAATAATTAGGGTAACAGCAAAACCAAAGCAGACTCAATGCAACAGTTTCAATATGCGCTATAATATCCATGTTTACGATGGTTTTATGCACAGTAAAACACAAGGCACAATTGATTCAATAGGACCGTTTTGGGTCACAGCACTGAAAAAGATAGTAGTAAAAATTATACTAAATTTTTAGCCAGCACTTTATTTGCCATTTTTGTTCCAACTATTGGATTTGCGTGTTAAGTCTTAAAAAGAAGACAAATAATCGTGCAATTAAAGCCTTTTCAGCCTTAAGCACAAGTAAATAATTGCAAGAAGTGCAAATAGCAAAAAAAAAAAAAGAATATATACAACAACATAAAAAGTGAGCAAATACACATACAAACAAATTAATAAAGTACTAAAGGGTTTAACCTTTTAAGCAAAAAACAGAAAAACATTTTCCGTATCCTGACACAACATTAAATTCGTACGTACTTCAGCATGAATCTTATTTCTCAAAGGCAAAAACTGGGTGTTTCAACTTAAAGAAAGCAGCAAACATTCCAACACACGCACGCACACACACACACACACACACACACTCCCTCGCACACATTTTACGTAACAGACATGTTTTGCTATTCTCGTTTAATTGCACCTGTACTCTCGTATAGGAGTACCAACTGTCTATGAACATCTACACGGTTATCTTTTCGTTTTCTTGGCTGGCATTCATTTCATTTTGATGGGCTTGGATTAAGTTTACTACTTGACAACAAAAACAACAAAAACAACAAAAACAACAAAAACAACAAAAACAACAAACACCAACAGCTACAGAAAAAGCATTTCTACATAAACATTTTACTTTCTCGCATTGTGGCAGAATTTTACTTCTATGTTCCTCTGAACTGAACTGTGGCTGCTTCTGCTGCAGTTTTATAAAAATATGAGTCAGGAATTTCACATAAAAACTTATTTTTCCATTCGAATAAAAAGTGCTTACAAAAAACCTTAAATGTTGTTCAATTCTAATAAGAAAAGTTTCTGCCAGAACTTATGCCTCCCTACAATTTATAAGATAAATAATAATTTTTCAATTAATTTTTGAGTTGCTGAAACAGCATTAAGTCAGGGACACATGTGACAATATTGTCAGGTCTTAAAACAGTGATGTTGCATGACCATGTGCCGTTAAAGGACGGTGACAGTGAAAAGGTAAATTGTCGGGTCACACAATTGCAGTAAACCCGTACAAATTCATTGCCTGACGATTGTCTGACACTAGATATATCTGCTCAGACGGTTCTCAGATTATTGTAGGTCAAAAACTGTCAGATGGGTTAGTAGATATCGCCCGGAGACTTAAAATACTCATTTTTATGGGCAAAGCTTGTAATCGAAATATTCCTCTGACAATTAATTAATTTAAATGCATCTGCCAATTAGGAATGGACTCTTTCAAGGCCTGACATTATCTACACATTTATCGCTTATTCTCTTACAGTAAGAGACCAACCAAGAATTTTGTGATATCATTGTGGACTGGAAATTGGCCGGTCACACAGTTGTAAAGTATTTTTGGATATATTTTAGTTATTGTATAATATTGCAGGATCTGAAAATCGTTTAAATTAGTGTAAAATGTGTAGTATTTTTTAAAAGCAGTCTTGGACTGAAACAGTTTCTATGGAGTTTTTGGTGATACATTTTTGTGTTGTTAAATTATCATTATCCAAATGATAATTGTCCATTGACAAATTGTGCCAGTATTAGTTATAGTTGAGCGTACTTTTAAAAATTTGTAAAAGAAAAGGGCTCTTCGAAAGTCTTTTAGTGTATAGAACTCAAATTCTTGAACTTACATCTGACAAATCTATCATTCGCCGTATCGTCAAGAGTAAAGCCTGAAATATTTTAGAACAAAACCGCTGTTCTACTCAAGCACTAGTTGGTGAGCTTTGGCCCTACTTCAGGCAGACTATCTGCAGTGCGATGGACAAATTTGAGTCTACTAATTCAGTTGACGAGAGCCCAATATGCAAGTGACTTATACTCGAATGCACAAAACTTTTAGGGCAGAGCCGGAGTCTGTAAAGTACAGGATATTTTCTTTAAATAGATTTTACTGCAGCTGTTTAAAGTAAATTTCTACCCTTCAATATACTGGGCAAACATTGAGAGAACAAATCTCAAAATGGATGCCATTAACTTGTCAATAATTTTTTTATTATTGTAAGCGAATGTCTACTGCGTAAAAAATGACTTAAGGAAAAAAGTTGAAAAGGGTCATTTCTACATTTCAGTATCTTGTAAGAAAACGAAAAAATTATTCCAGAATATGTCCTACTCCTGTAACTATTTAAAGCGTTATTATGAATTTCAGTTAATACAAAATTTTGTATTGTAACTATTAAATTTTACCTGGCGATTCAATCTTATTGCAACACATTTCACACCACTGTGACCAGCCACTATTCGTTTCTTTTGGGTCTGTGTTATCTTTTAGATTTAAGGATTTCAAGTATTCATTTGTCTAATTGTGTAGCAGTGAACTTAGTCCTTTTTCCAAGAAACAGGAATTGCTACTTAAATGTGTGCGAGCATTCCAACTATTTGTCAGTCCTTTTTTTCTTCTGCTTGTCCAAATGTGTCTTGAGTCAAGGATTTGCAATTATTTTTCTTGGATTGTTAACTCAAACGAGATTTGCTGAATTAATTATAAATTAACTTTGCAGAGATTAGCTTAAAGCTTAAATTAAGCGAGTTGTGTGTGTTAACATTCGATCAGGTGAGAACTTTGAAGCATTTCTAGTATAATTGTATTAATTTTCTAATATATATCAAGTGTTGTTCATATATTATTATTTGGTGTTTTAGACAAAAGTTTCGCAGCATGCTGCGGTTTTTCTAAAAATGCTGCTTCAATCATAAAGTATGTAGGCAGTTCCATGATATCGAACCTCAATGTTTGCCAGTGTGTTGAAGGATAAACAACTGTTTTGTGATTTTGATTGTCGTCATCTCCCGATAAGGTCAGCCAGTTTGTTCTTAAAAGCCTCAAAGGATGAGCTGAAGTTAATAGAGTGTTCCGCCAACCAACCGTTCACTGGTTGCAGGTTCGCTTCCTGCAACAGGTTTTAGCATTCATTGATCATCCAGCATGATGCGCTTGGAATGACGAGTTGGCTTTTAATCAAATTTATGTTGCCCAAAATGGCCGCGAAGCTTAATTTGCAACATCTTGATCTTTCGTGGCCAAAATAAAATGTTCTTAGAAATATTTTATACTTTTCAAGCCTATTTATGGCGTATAGGATTTGGCCTTTATTGAGTATCCAAAGAAAAACATTTTAAGCACAATTTTGCAAAGACACAAAAAAGCCGGCAGCTTTCTTTTAACGTTTTTTACTTTTCCAATCTTCAGAAGTAAACGAGAAAGCTGTACAAATCCGCCTCCTGGCTTTAATCAGAAATGCGTAAAGCCTGTATTAACATTCTGTGCCAAAACTTGAGCCTTTACAGCCTATAAACGCAGCTGGCATTAATACACAAATGAATAGAGTTTAAAATATATGCACATATATCTTAAAAAAAAAAAGAATACTAATTAATTTTCTAAAATCACCACCAATTTCACTTCAATCAAGTTGTTTTAGTGAATAGTCCATTTATAAAAGTTCAGCTCAAAACCTAACAACAACAAAAGCCGTAATCCTTCGACTGCCCACCCTTCAAACTTTTCATTGGGTGCATTCATTAAACTCAACCTGTTCAACTGAAAATTAATTTCAAACTCTACATGTCAGAACAGCCACCAAAGTGCAATATTTTCTCTTCTTTTGCTGAAGTAAAAACACGAACTCAAAATAAATAGATTCCTTTTTTCAAATGAAAGTTTTTTGTTTGTTTGTTTGGTTTTCTTCAAAAGTTAAGTTTACGACTACTCAGCAGCTATAACTTTAATGCTGACATTGAATAATTATAACAAACGGAAATTAAAATCGTTAACGGAAATTGATTTCTTATTGAGACACGTTTTGCAGATGGTTTATGGTGTTTTAAAACTAGTAAATGCTGGTTCCCATTCTTTTTGTTTATGTTACTTGCAGTGTTGTTGTTGGTGTTGGTGTTGTGTTTCGTTTGTTACACAATTAACACAGAAAAAACAAGCGAAAATGAAAAAAGTTGGGTGTTGTTGCCTTCCTGCATGTGAGCACAAACTTTGGCCAAATCAATGCTGTTTCTGACGGTGCAGTTCTGCACACACACACGCACACACCCATTCACATTCCAATTCCAGGGCTGTTATAGAGCACCAGTGCTGGCATTTTAAGTGAAAAAAAAATAGTAAATCGCTTTTAATTGGTTGCATTGTCTGGTTTTAAGTGCAAACACGTAAATATTGTAAAATTAAATAAATGAGTAGATGACAGCGATTGTCATCCGCTGTATGTTATCAATTTGTTCAATATATTTTTCGTTTAAAATAAAAACTACATATTATTTGCCGTAATTCGTATCAGGATTGCAAGTGACCTAATTATGGAAATTAAGCTGAAGTTGTGTGTGCAGTGCTGAAGGCGAAATTATATAACAAAAATAGTGAAATTAGAGTTAAATTTCTTGTCAATGATGATCTGAACAAAAGTCTAAAAAAGACTAAAGTTTAATGTTAGCGAGGGTTTGGGTCACGCAGCTGTTTACCGCTTATAAATAGAGTAATAGAATCAGTGTTCGTCACTCAAAATACTGGCGAAGATTTAGGCTGGATATCGTGTAGCAGACGAAAAATCTCGAAACCGATAGATTTTCCATTAACTTATCAATCATTTACAACATGTGGCTAAAAAAATTTGAAGAAAAGAAAAAAAGTTAAAAACAACAATAAAGATTGTCATAATGACCGATCGGATTAACGCCACTACTAATGACCCCCTTTAGCAATAATACTTTAATATTAAATATTTATTTATTAAAATTTTATGTACATATAGAAACAAAAGAAATTGTTTTCTAACAAGCAAAATACTTACACATGTATATATATTTAAGAATTACTTGAAATCCACTCTTTCCCCATTGGCGGCTGCTTCATATCTTTGCAGACACTAAACATTACAAAAAACATTAATAGCTGCTGTTCTGTTTCTAAGCCAGCGATAAATTTAAATTTATCTGTTGTCATGAAATCGATAACACAACTTTCTTCAAGTTTCTACATCGTTAACTTCGCATGCAGTCGAAAGTTGTATATTTTGAAAAGAAAAATCTACGAATAGAACGAATTCTGTAGAAAAAAAAACCCAATTCTATCAATTTCTTTAGTACTTTGCAGTGAAAATCAAACGGCAGAGCAACTTTAAGTTGCTGGCAATATAAATACTTATTATGGGTTGGGTATAGCTCTACATTTAACAGGCACTAGTATGCTGTAGTTTTGCCCGCAAATGCGGCCAAGCGCAACTTGAAGGCGAATTATGCCTTTTGGGTATTTTCTTCTTTTTCAAGCAGGAGCTGAAATAAAAAATAAAATATTACACTGTGCAGAGACAAGGCAAACCGGCACTTGTTTTTCTTAAGCAAAGTTTACACTTGAAGAAATGAAAGTAATGGTATTTGATAGTACAAGATGTTCCAAACTTTTTACATTTAAAGTTATATTTATTGAATTGGCTGTCCTTTATCCGGTGTGGCCCTCCACAACGTGCCAAACGTATATAAATTATTCAGTTTGGACTACTTTCTGAACGCTTGTTCTATTTTATGGCCGTCATTGTCCGGTTTATTTGCAGTGCACTGCGAATTCATAACTCCAATGAACGGATACCATTACGAAATTATTTCTAAAGATGAACTCCATTTTTTGATGAGCAAATAATCGAATTTTGGAAGATATTAATTGACGCAAAATCGAAAAGTATTTTGAAAAAGTCCCTATTTTACCAATATATGGGGGCTGACTATATCAACGGTCCATATGGTTTGTAAACACCGTTGGCCACCACAAGGACGTCCTGAGAACTGGCCACCAAAAATTTTGTCTAATCCTCATGAAGCGTAATTATTGTATTATATACTTAATGGCAGCGACATTACTTTTAAGCGAGTAAAAGATTTCCGCTCTTACGGGGAATTCGATGTACTTAAGTATTAAGTAAGAGTCTAATGGCAGACCCTTAATATTCCAACAAAAGTAGAGTATTAAGTCTTCTCTACTCCAATGAAGTATTAGTGAGTAGACTGGCGACCGCGAAACAGTTTGCTGTCCCCCCGTCTTAAAATATAATAATAATACAATTATAGTAACTAAATGGATAAAAGTTGCTAACGCTTTTGCCGCCTTGAACTCCTTCTTGCCTTTATGGCAAAGATTAATCACAGCGGTAACTTGAAGAATGTTCCTTTCCCAATAATGATCACATCAATAGATTTAGGTTTAAATAGCAAATAAGTTTGTTATAATTAAATTCATTTATTCGTAAAAAGAATTGTTATAGAAATTACAAATTAAAAAAATGGTCAAGTTCATATCAAAAAGAAACGTGATGATCAAACAAAAATCCAAAATATGCCCAATTTTTTCTGTAAGTGTAGCCACATTGTCATTGGAAAATGTGCTCTCATAAGATGGTCATAAATTATCAAATAACATCGCCGTCATACGAAAAATACCAGCAAAACTTCTTCTGGCGAAGTTTACGTCTATCCCTTACCTGAGAAAATAAATTTTATGCTGCGAATATGAAAACACTGTACCGATTGTATATCTGCACATAATTTTGGTAATTTCTGCTCTTCATACCCCCCCCCAAATATTTTAAAGTTGCATATAAAATATGTGCATGCTGCCAGCCAGTGTTGCCTTAAACTATCGCCTTGCAACTGCCGGTTGTAGGAGCGTGCACAACCCTTGAAACGAAACAGAAACAAATTTCGAAATTTCAGCAAAAGCTTCTTGTTTATTTATTCATATTTTTATTGTGTTCAGTGTGTCACCACATGTACACGGGGGCATACACACGTGCACGTGTAATCGTGCATTTTTAGAAATTCGTGTTTAGCTGGTGTATAATTTTTTCGTATTTCAAGTTGCGGGTGCTGCTTCTTCGCAAAGAGAAGGAAAGAAAATAAAAAATAATCCGTTGAGGTGTTTTATTTTGGTACAAGTGTGTTTGGTGTTGACAGGGACGACAATCAGAGATGTTTTAGTATTCCCACCATAATGCCAGTCAGCCGACGCCGCCACCTTTGTGGGTATTTCTGCTTAACGCTGTAGTTTCGTTTTTATCTTATTTTTATATGACTCAGTAAATTCTATGGCTAAGTACAGTTTTTTTTTTTCGTTTTTCTGCTTTATTTTATATCAGTCTTAAATGGAATAGGGGCTAAAGAATAAGTTCAGTTTGCCCTGTCATTTGTAACATTGCCATAAGGATCTAAGAGTTTGAGGATTTTTTTTTAGTTGTTGGCAGATTTTAATTCCAGGGCTGCAAAGCTTTTAAAAAACCCTTTTTTAACAATCGTTCACAAATGAGAATCTATGCCAATGGCAAAGAAATTGCTATCATTCTTTTGCATAAATTTAATCGTATTAGATCTTATGTCTTGTCATCTCATGACGGTTTATTCATGTTAAGCTCTAATTTAACGAAAACTTTTCTTCCGAAGAGCGGAAATATAATATCTTTTGTACTCACACGCGTTGTTCAATACTTTATCCCTCTATAGCGATCGAGCAAAACACAGTGAAAAAATGGCTGTTTTCAGCTGATCAGAGTTTTCTTTTGAACAGAAGAATATGTGTTGCAGCAAATAGTTAAAGTCGCACAGTGGCTCAGTGTTTAGCCGAACCAGAGCACACAAATATATTATTCTTTTTTTATTTTGGAATTTCAGTATCAAGTAATTTAACAAAGTTTAGGATTTTTTTTCCTTTTCTACTTAATTATGTTTGTAATAACAAATTTGTTAAATTTAGTTGCATTTAAGTTTAATGTTATTTTAGGAAGGAACATTTTTCCAAAAACACTGAGATTAGGATGATCAAATTAGTATGAGGTCAGCTCATTGATGTGGTTAAACTCGGAGTCACAACATGTGGTTTCAAAACATTTTGTAAGCCTGTGGATACTGGAGTGTCCTTCACCAGAATAATGCCATTTTCCTTGATGTATCCTTTTTAGCAGCTTATTTTGGACTATCTGTAATCTTTTAGTATACCACTGTGCAGCAGTACAACATAATGGGGCACCATAAAACATGACTGCGGGAAACACTGATTTAAATATAAGGGTTTTAGTTCCAATACTGAGTATAGAATTTCTGTTTATTAAGGGATACAGTAACCTGTCTATCGGGTTAATTTTGTCTGTCGCGTAGGGGATGCGATTCATGAATTTGAAAAGTGTAAAATATTCGACTATGCTTTTAAAATACTCACACACATTATTTTGAAGATAATTTTTTGCTGGTGGCATTATTTTAACGGTGGCATAGTGGAAATTAAGTCTTAACAGGTGCTGAAACAACACAAATTCTTGCTTTAAGTGGCCACCTTTATATTTCTGGTCTTAATAATTTAACTGCTGGTTCTCGTTTACTCCCTCGTTTGGTAAGTGTTATTAAATCTTTTCCAAAACATAAACATAAACAAGCAGCGTTGTTTGCACTTAAGCGTTTTTCAAGATGATAAAAATTTTAAATTAAATATTGTTAAAGCAGACGCCCGAGTTATTTTTAGGTTAAGCAGCAAAGACGCCAGCGTTGATATATAATTATTCACCAGCACTTCTCCTAATCTTTTATGAGGATTTTGTATTAAAAACTCATTTTTTTCATAATTTTCACACATATTTTTGTGTAACTAAACAAACAAAAATAAAATAAAAGAGCCAAACAATTTGTTTTGGAAAGCAACCAACACAAAACTCATATATGCTGTTTATAGAACACGAACGAGTGACACGTCTAGAAAATGTGAACGAAAGACTGCTCATGTTTTGAGCAGATATCATTAAAACTTTTCAGACGCGTTGCACATTCGTGTTCTGCCAACAGCACATACATTTATTAATGTCTTTAATGGTTTTATTGTTTAAAAAGCTGCTGCTTAATTTCACATGAGATTGTTTTTCTGATAAAATTGTTGTGTGTTGCTGGCAACAACACAGGCAATAGTTATAAAAAAAAAACATTAATAATTTTTCTTACTCTAAAGTGTTCTTTGCGGCCAGCGCTTAACACTCAGTGCTTGTACAACAGCGTGTACTAGTAAATATGTACATAGTGTTGTTGGTTATTTGACAGTGTACCTTATTGTTCAATGTCGAAATACCAACAGGCAATAACAACAACATGTGCGTATGTTATAAATATTGATTCCCATATGAAATAGTGCAAGTGACGCAAGTGTATTAAAATAAAACCCCAAAATTCAATTCAATTGTTTATGCTCGATGTTGATGTTGTTGATGTTGTTTTTATTATTCTGTTATCCTTGTGAGACCACAACTAATTCACACAAAATTCAATTCAATACAACGCACAACAATTCAAACCCAACGGGTAGCACAATTGTTCCGAATTCAGCTCTTATACACTCATGCAAATGTATATCCCCTCGATACTTTCGCATGCATAGAAACATGCTAATGCAACATCTACAGTATGTCAACATGTATATATACATGTGTCTTGTATGGATGTAGGCAGCGCGAATGTGTTGTAATAAATGTAAATGTTTGATTCGTTTCTTCACTTATTGTGTGGCTGGCCACGCGTATGAATCGGTGATTTTGCTTCTTCCAAGATTTTGTTCAATTTTCAGGGAATGGACAACAAAATCGATGCACCGGTCATACTGGTGAAAACATCGTTTGCTTACAACAACAACAAAATTAAATAACACTGTGTTTAGGTAATAAATACCCCGCTTTTAAGCCTTTTAGCAAAAACTGCTTTACCAAGAAGTCACACAAATGCTTTCAAAGTTGTAAATCTGTCTAGAAATAAGTAGAACAGTAGAAATAAAGCAGAATAAAAACCAAATCGATACCAGACTGACCTTGAATTGGCAATATGTTGCATTTATAAATTAAGCGCAACACGCATGAGGCGGAAAACAGAACAAAACTTTTTGTCCTAAAAGAAATCTAAGCGTCTGAAGAAACTTAATTGTCTAAAGAAAGAGAAAGAAAGAAGAGAATTTGTAGAAATTTCTGCTGAAAGCGACAAAAGCTGATGAACGATTTTTCTAACTATTAATGATGAGGCAAAAACTGTAACCGTAAATCCGTAAAAGATGTTGAAATTAAAAAATCTTTATATATTCGAATCTTTCTCTTTTCAACTTCCATAAAAAAATTCAGTCTTCGTGTGAACAAAATACTTTCGAACAGAACTTATTTTAATTTGAAATCTTAGTCTAATCTGAGACTAGATTAGAGAAATTTTAATCTTTCTGTGTGACTTGCCAAATAAACTCTAGTATGTGATGATGCCATGGATTATAGAACAAGGAGCAATTCATTAGACAACTCAGAGGCTGGGTCATGTGGAATTGGCTGACTGAAGTGGTATTAGAAAAATCAATCACTTTACCCCTCATCACAGGACTTTGCCATCAAGTTTTTCAATCAATAGGACATCCGTTGCAGGGCAACAGGCACCAGAAAGATGTTTTAGAACCGAAAACGGGCTGACTTGCATCCCATTCGTCAACAATAGCAGCAAACTTAGGGCGGAGCGACAGACAAAAATACACACCTCGAACATTATTAGTACCCCAGGTCTGGTAAGCAAAACACTTCAAAGTTCAGCCGATATCTCAAATCTCCAAAAGTTTTATAAAGTTTCTTATAAGTGGCTCAGGAGCGGAATTTTTTATTTAATTATTATTTTATATAATTTGCCCGTGGCAAACTGACAAAACTTTACTTTTATGTACAAAGAAGTTGATTGTCGTGAAACCAGCATTAATTCAGAGCAAATTCAAAAATAAAATATTCCCTTCCGTTGCGCTGCATTAAACATTCTTCCAAGCTAATTACTTGAAATGCTTTGCACAAATCAAAAGGGATGTCACAATCAACTTCTATCGTTTGTGCCACTTTTGCAACGTAAGAGGGTTGTGAAGGAATCATTTCGTCCAACATTTTAATGTCTGCCAGCAAAACAAGATAAATCAAACTGAAACATAAATCTGCTTCGAAATTCTGAAGAAAGACAACTAATTTGAGTGGCCACTTGTTGTGGGAAAGATGAGGTGGTGGATTTAGTCGCCCTCATAACAATTTTTGTCGACAAAATAGAGAGGTGCGGGAAGAGAAGAAACCATTTTGTAACTTCTGTGTAAGTTCTCAGTTCTTAACTATTTAAAATAGAAGAATATGCTCAAAAAATCCCAATCGAGGTATTGTTCGTTGGTCGGAATAGCCCGGCCAGGTGTCTCAATGGCACACAACATTCTAGTTTGTCATATCTGAGGAGAGTATTTTAATATGCAGTTACTAGACTCTAGCGGAGGATTGCGCGTAGTACGCCAACATGTGAACTTATCCGTAATCTAGATTTCAGTTGTTTTTCTTTTGTGAAATCGCGTGATTTTGTTTTACAAAAGTTTTTCAAATAAGTTTGAAATTATTGTGAACTTTGCAATTGCAAATATCATCTTTATTACCAGAATAAAAAAGCGAAGTTATAAACTATTGGAAAAAATACTTTTAAGCCACGTAATATATCACGTCTAGGAATCGGAGGGAAGGCATGTGTTTGATGACTATTCCCGAGTACTGCAGCAGTTCCTACCACTTATTAAAATTCTACTTATTGTTCAAGGAACGTTCATTCCATATCCTGTAAGAAAAACTATTTCTCACTGCATTTCTTTTTCATAAAAAGTCGGGTCTATCCACTTGTAATACTTTGGCATTGGAAGCCGCATTTTGCCGGCAGAGATTTTTGCCCAACATTAAGATCGCTTTTAAATCTGCTATGATTGAACGAGTTTACAGGGCTGCCATCATGTTTTATTCTGCAATTTGAAACAAAATCAAAGAATTCATAATAACTATGACATTTGTCTTAATACTGTTGGGCTTAATGCTTTTGGCGTCGTCTGAAGACACACAGCATCACAAGAAAACACCGCTGCCGCCGATTCGTTATGACGAAGAAAAGCGGAAACTTAAATGAAAGATGAAATAACAAAACAAAATAAAAAAGAACTGACGCGAATTCATTAACTTTGTCGGTTGGTCTGTCGGCTTTTCCGATTATTTGAGCAAAGCATTGTGTGTTCTTTTTCTTCTTCGTTTTCGTTGTTGTTGTTGTTGTTATATATTATACAACAACAATAACTTTCAAGACGCCAACAATTGTTGTCCTGGCAAATGATAAACAGCAAGTTATAAATTATATTTCTTTTTCACGTTCTGTTCTACTGTCGCTGTCTGCGCAGTGTTGACTTTCAACCGGCCCACTTAAAGCATCAGCATAAATTAAATTTAAGTTGCGGCCTCGCACAGCAACACATATGTATTTCAGGCCCAACCTACCTTCTGCTGCCACGTCCGCAGCCACCAAAAGTTAATCACCATTTCATTAATTAATGTGTTGATTTTTACAATTTGACAACAGCTGAAAGCAACTTTAACTTTAGAACTGCAGAGTCAAAAAGTCAGCGGATGGAGAAGTTAAAGAGAAAAAAACTAAATAAGACTTCTGGGGGGCAAATACTTTTATTGGCTTTATATCCGATTTCATAAGGACTCACTGCTGAGCAAAGTAGTAGAGGAAAACTTTATGGCTCAAAGCTTTGTGTAAAGTTATGCAAATTAGTTAAAAGCTTTTACCGCATCAAGTTGAAATATTCATATCGATAACAGGAGCAAAAAAAAAAAGAAGAAGTGTGAGAAAGCAACCAGTCAGAAGCCAAAGCAGCAAGAGGCAAAACTTTCACTAAAGACAAGCACATAATTTAAATTCAGTCTGTTTGAGTGCCAGTTTTACGGCAACAAAATTAACAACTTTATACTTAATTTGCCTCATTTCTTTGGCCAGAATATTTTTCCTTTTGTTTCGGTCTTATTTCGGCTCTTTGGGGGGGATTGATTTCAATTAAACGGCAAAAGACGCCAATAAAATTAATAGTGGCCGTAATGAACAATGCTTTTTTTTTTTTTTGTTCGTTTCTCTTTAAAATATCTCCGTCATAAATTACCAGAAATGGTGTTTGGTGAAACGGGAAAACTTGAAGCGGCGGCAGCAGTTGCTTGCAGGCAGAAGCAGCCAAAACCAACATGTTGTTGTACCGGACTCGTTAAAATTAATTACACAGGCTTAGGAGTTTTTCTTTCAGTAATTAAATAAAACTACGTTTAAATGGGAATGTTCGTAATATCGTTGGTATGCAGCATCGCTTCTAGCCATTTGCATGTAATCAATCATTTTCGGAAAGTTTGTTAAAACAAAAACCCACAATTGTACTCAATAATTACGAATATATTGCCCAAGTTTTAAAAGAAATATATTAACTTTTTGTGAGAAATAAATAAATGGTTTTCAGTTGGGGTAGTGGAAGGTGATATCGATATTTCAATTCCAGTAAAAGGTGATTTTTCAATTTCATTTTGAAAAAACTCCACAAATTGCTGCGGTTTCAAAGATTGAGAACGGGAAAAAATCGCTGGCATCTGAGAGGAACTACTTTGAAGATGACAAAATAGAAAATAATCCATAAATAAATAACTTTTGAGAAAAATTACAATTCACTTAATTGGTGACCCGGCCCCCCTATAATTTTATTATGTGTTTTCGTTTCTAAAATAAACCAAAAACATAATATTATCGAGGTAATATTTGACGTAAGGCTGCGCAGAACTTCTCTATACTGAAAACTACATAGAAACAATATGTACAATCTCCATATCAATGTTAACCAATATGTGCATAAGTATGTCGTCGGCTTAGTCATAAGGCAACAAATAACTTTTATAGGGGCTTAAATGAATTTTTCGAATGATCACAAAAGGTTTTTGGACAAATCAGCTAGAAACCTGCAGCAGGCTGACGCCATCAATCGTCATGGTCTTCCCTTATAAAAATCTTATCAATATGCTGCTGCTGGATCACTGGCACCAGCTATTTTTCTAAAACTGTTCATTAAGGTGAAACATACACAAAACACACAAAAAAAAAAAAACATCCAACAAATTAATAACTTGCTAAAAAGATATGACTCTGCCAAAGAAAACATAAAAAAAAATCCAATAAAATATAATCGTCTCTATTTTGGAAAATGTTTTGCAAACATATAGAGTACGTGGTGTAGGAGGAAAACAAAATACAAAGAAATAATTTCTATAAACACATTTTCATATTAAATTATAAGTATTTTATTGCATTTAGAAAGCAATTCCATTTATATTGAAAATATTATATTAAACCGCACGACAGCGACACATCGACACACGCGTGCTAACGGACCTGCTGACATTGGCGAAAACGCTGCTCTTACACACACACACACACACACGCACACACACACACACACACACACACACACCGTCATTTACATACAACAGACATTTAAAACGATACACATTTGAATGAGAATTTTATATTGATTGTGTTTCTCGCATTGCCAAGTTGAGAAGAAGGCCATGATAAATATTATTGCGATATAATAATAACGTGAAAAAAAGTCAAATGGGCTGTCGAATCTGTCTGCTACCAAATACAGTGGCGAAGCAAATTGCCTGAAATGCTATAAAATAAGAAACTGCTCAGAAAGCAAATGCCACGTTTATCAATTCTTTATGACAGCGATTCTGAATGGCATCATATTGTTCGCTTTCAATTTGGTAATCAAGAACCAGAGGAAACATTTCTTATGTTATTTCAAAGCCTTTCGAAGCGGGGTCTGTCGCAGTTATGTCGTGGTTACACCAGTACATGTACAAGAATAGATACTGCTGCGGGCGAAATTTAATGCTTCTTGATAACCGAGTGTGTGCTTGATAGAATTGCTTCTTCTGCTACTGCCTTAAGGACCTTCACGTGTCATTTATTATCTTCTGTTACATCAGATCCTGAGTAGTGTTTCTGTCACAAATGAGGTATTTGTTAGCACTTGCTGTTCCTCTACCCTGGCAACGTTCAACAGAAGTGTAAAAAATATTGTTATTGAGCAAATTTATTAAATTGTAGTTACCAAATTTCTCAAAAAGGTTTCTCAAAAAGGCTGAGGCCACAAGCAGCTTACAGGCTGTCTAGTCAATTTTTCAAGGATTTCTCCTTAATAAACTGAAAAATTCTTTTGCTTGCATCATCAATTTGCTTTCAAGTGTCTGTTACCTATTGGTTTTCTACTGTGCCACAAGTGCCACATATCAATACAAACGCCAACAGCCCAACCATCATTTAAAAATCGCACAAAAAAAAAAAAAAAAATATATATATAGAAAAAAGAGAAAGAAATAAAGCCAGAAAACAGCTTCAAAAATATATTTAACCATAATTTCCATTGTAACAACATTCTGTTTTCTTCGGTCTCTGGCACGCCCACTCTTTTTGCTCGTCCTGCGAAACGTAATGGGTTTTTCTTATTCTTGGCAATTTCCCATAGATTTTAAGGTGATTTCGTTTGTAATATTTTTCTTATTTTTTATGCATTTTAAATCGATTGCGATGTATTTTACTCGGAATAACATTTTATTTCTTATGTTTTTTCTTCGCTCTTAAAATAAATTTGCCAAATAATGTGTCCTGAGATTGTGTCATATTATTTATTGGTTTTACACAGTTGAAAAATGAAAGGATAATATAGTTGCCGGCTTTTTATTGCACCCCCCCCCCCCCCCCCACACCACCCTTTACCATTTACAAGTTACCTTTTCACAAGCTCCATTTTATTTTCATATTATTTAACCGAAAATTATAAGGCCATACAGCGTTTGTAAGTGTGTGTGTGTGCGTGTGTGTGCGCGTGTGTGTGTGTGTGTGTGTGTGTGTGTGTTTGCGATAATTTAACGAATTGCCCGTCAAAATGTTTTATTGGCCGGCAATCAATTATTGTACGTTAAATATCTAATAAAGGTAAAAAAAAAGCGATAAATAGGGGAAAAGGAAAAAGTAACAATAAGTAATAAATTGCGTCGTAACAACAGATGAAAATAAATGGACAAAGAAAATTATGTACCCACATTTGTCTGATTGCAGCAATTTGTCAATTCGGTGTTGAAGTATACCGAAATCTTAGCAACTTTATTAGAAATGAAACATAAGGCTCCTGCAATCGTCTGTCCGTACGAATACAATTACAAAATAATAGTGAGTAATAATTTCATTTATACACTCGTATTAAACAGATTTCTAAAGAAAACTATTGTTAATGAAAACTCGCTAAAAGTTTGATACTATTGTAGAAAAGAGGAAAGAATTAAACTTTCAAGCAGGACGACTACGTTCAGGTCAGCCAAATATGCGTACAAAGGCTGCAACACATCCTTTTTTGAGCTGACGGATGTAAGACTGGTCGGCAATGAAGCTCATTTGAAAAGCAAAGCAAGCCCTTGAATTCAGTTAACGACGCTGGTGTTCACACTTACAATCTAAACTTACATTATCAGCATTTGGCGCCCTGGCAAGGACTCTGTTTTGTCCTTTTTAAAAGGAATGTATAAAAGTGAAAGCCCAATATAAGCGGCCTGCGGCATCGGTTGGCAATACCATTAACAGCAGCAGTTCAGTTTGACATTTTTTCCGCTCTAATTTATCATCCCAGAACAAAAAGTGAAGAAAACAAATGACTAGAAATTATATTTATACGAACCCGTTTCGAGTCAAGTCCAGAAATAAATGTAAAATGAACAAATGCTTGGACTGAAATAAGTGCTGCACCCGTTAATGGTAGTTTTCACTTTAATAAGCTGCGTTCATTTCCCTGCATCGAAGAAAATCTGGCGGCAAACAGAACAGCTGATTGCCGCCCGTTGTCGCATGCTGCTTATTCTGGCCTCTCACTAAAAACTAAAACTTGGTTTGTTCAAAAAAAGTCGAAGTCAACATTGAACGGATTTCGTTTTTATTATATTACTTAAAAAGTACCTGCTTCTCTTTACATATCGTGGATTTTTGCTGGTTTGGTGATCCTCTTCACCCCGACACAAAAGGCGACAAAAAGCAAAACAAAACACTGACGTCTAAAAGTGTCATTTTAATTTAAAATTTACTCATTTACAAATTAAATACGGATTGTATTTAAACATGATTACAATGAAAAATTTCGCTTACAATTAAATTTATTGATGTCCATAAACTTAAATATATCCTGTCTGCAAGACCAGCACTGACTAAAAAAGGTCATTTCACTCATTCCCCGACGAAATGGCGTCGACAAATTACAATAGCCCAGCAAAAACTAATATCTAAAAATGCAATCAAACATTGAAAATTTACCGTCATACTAAATTGGGATTTTCTTTTTTCTTTTTTTTAGGTTTGATACTGGTTGGTTTTTTTTTTTTGTTTTTTTTTTTTTTTGCTACTACAACTAGAAGCCGTAATAGTTTTTCTGCCTTAAATTTGTGTTTGCTATAAGTAAATCTATTTTAAACTGCTGGCTGATATTTACTTTAACAACAATGTGAGCCCCATCAGCCAACACACAGAAATATTGACAGAGTATGAATCCAAAAACCCAAAATCTTTGGCTATTCTTTGAGTTTGCATTGTTTTGAATGTCGCACAGTTGAGTGTGTGTGTGTGTGTGTGTGTGTGTGTGTGTGTGATTGTGCAAAACACTCATACAGACAAATATTTTCATGATGTTTATTGTTTATATAGACATCGTTGCCAAATCTACCTTTCATGGAGTCTGATTTTTTGCTCACCATTTCATTTCATTTTATTTTATTTGGCTGATACGGACTGCATACGGCTTTAAACTGCAATTTGTTTGGCACTCCTAAGCCAATATGTAGTCCAGATTGTGTTCATTTTTTTTTTTTTGTTTTTCTTGATTTGGGAATGAATTTTTCCCCCCTTTTGTAAATCATATACGTAGAGAAAATCCCCAACTTTGCCAAGAGACCTGTAAGCGATGTAGTCGTCATTATTATTGTCGTTAGTTCTTCTACTCGTTTAAGTTATTCAGTTTTGTACAAAGAGGAGGAAGCTGTATATATTTTGGGCAAATTGCTTGCACAATGGCTTGGCTTAAGACAACAGATTTTCTGGAAAATCATCAAATCATTTGTATCAAGATAAATAAGAATAGGTAAAAATCTGACACTTGCTGAACGGTGATTTAACTTGGTGGTTCCGTCGCTCCCTAATTTAAAACAAGCAGCTCAAGCTGAGCAAAAGGGTGCTTCAAATTGAACAGGATGCTGCTCGCAAAATAAGGAGAAAGCAGCTGCTACAACAGTGTTGATGAAGAACTCCGTTTACTGCGCGGTGTTCAGTCAGGACTCTTAAAAGATCACCGATTGCCCAATTATTTCGTGCCAGCAAAGGTTTGGCCATTCTGCAGCTTCCTCGCAGTCCTAATCTATATTTTCCTCCGGCTTTCTATGAATATCAATAAAGAGAATTTGAGGTTTCAAGTCTCTCGCATGCCAGCAACGCGTTTAACGCGACTTTGCCCACTTGAACGTGAGCGGCGATAACTTAACAGTTCACAAACAATTCAACTTTCTATATTCGGCTTTCGAAGCTCTTAAGAGCTGCTAAAGTTTTTTCTTAGATGCCTGGCGGAGAGCCTGTAGAAATTTTAATAGACTGGAAAATATGGCTTTTGATAGCCCTCCACTATAACAAGGACCCTTAGGAAAGGCGTGTTTCATACATCTACACTATTATTTTTAATGTAGCAACCAATTTTATTTCGCACATCTTACAGGAGACAATGAAGCGACATTTGCAGGATTACTTGTGATGAAGAATTTTAACTCCTTCAATAGCTGTAGATTGGCCATTTTTAAAGGTTGGTGGTTTTTAGTTTTTAAAACAAACACCATCTTAATTGGATTGATAAATATTGTTTCAAAAGGTGGGTTGATGGCCTTTTGCATTCAGCCGATAAGACTCCGCAATTTGATTTCCTGCGAATCTTATTTCAGTTCTAAATTTAATAAAACCATTATTTTTCAAAAAAAAAAAAAGGATTCGTATTGAAAATTCCGATCCTGTTTTTTTGTTTATCAATAAGTAAAACTTTTAATTGCAGGATACTATTTTAATTCACAGATATTTGAATATTTGATATTAATTAGGGAATGTCTGTTCTCGAAAACGGCACATTGAGTCCCTTGTCTACCCACAGTGTAACGAAACGAACGAACGAACAAACAAAAACGTTTTAAAGAAGCATTTCGAAAAAAAGAAAACCAAAATCTAACAAAAAAAAACGTCAATAGCAAAACAAACAATAAAAAGGCAAAATACGGAAAACAAAGATGCTGCCATATAAGACGATCTGACTCTAAAACGATGATGATTACTACAATTGTTTGACAACAAAAGCAGCATTAGGGCTTGTACTTCCAGCAGTTGGAGTTAAAGTTGTTATAGTGGATTTGAAAGTGGAGCATAATCTGTACAACAATTCGAAAAGGATCATGTTGTGTGCAATTGTGTGCGTGCGTGTGTGTACGTTTTTTGTCAGTGTACACGACGAGTACGTGTACGTGTAAGAGGCACAGGAATGAGTTTTGTAAACAAAATAAGATTTGTATGGCTGCAAGTGTTTTGCGTCCTGTTTGTGCCCCTTTCTCGAGCACAGTGTTCCAGCCCTACAACAGAATAAATTTTAATGCAGATTTTGGCAAAAGTACTTATTGAAGTTGGCCAACACAATTGTTTAACAAATTTTATGTGTTCTTTGTTTTTAGTTTTTGGCTTGGCTGTTGTGCTTGTGTCTTAAAACTTGGTTGTTCATTTGTTAATTTGTTTATATTTCTCTATTTTTATTTCTAGTTTTATTTTGATTTATTGTCTCTGTTTTCTGGAAAAAGGTGTTCAAAGAATAATTTTCAAATGGCCAGATATTTAAAAAGAAATTAATTTGCCGTGAAAAAGTCTGCAATACAATTAATAATTAAAAAACACTGAAAAGCTGAAAAGCTGGAGTTTGGAAATTTCGAGTCGGCGCCAATTAAAATGTTTATATTCTTTTTGCTTCAAATTTGTTTAATTAATTTAGGTTTACAATCACATGTAGTTTTATTGATGGGCTGTTCTTCGAAAAAGTACCACCCTGAACTTACAGCTGGTCCACCTACTTTTTTCTTTTAGAACTTTAGAAAAAGTTGTGCATTTACGGAGGGCAAAATTTGTTTCCTTGGCCACTCAATTCTGCATAAACAAATTATCGTTAAACGCTTTCCCTCTTTAAATTTTCGTTTAAACCGGCCCATGCACTTTTTACTCGTTTTAAAGATTTACTTATAATAGAAAACAATATCTTACTGACATCCAACCCAGCTTCATTGGGTTGGCTCACCTCTAAGCATTTGTAAAACTAGAACAATTTCACGGAATGCGTTTGAGAGTCGCTGAAGTTTTATTGACACTTAGAATTCAACAAAAGCCCCAACAACAACAAAAAAGTTCAATGTTGTCAAATTACACAATTTTTGTTGGCATTTCTGCAAAATCACCCGTTCAGAATGTTTAATATGGTATGAACTGTGTAGCGTTCGTCCTTCTTCTGCCTCAATTAGCTGGTGTCTATACTTTCCAATTCAGACGCAGAAATGGATCTGAATGCTTAAGCGAAGAACTCACCGACAACATATATTTTATAAAACAGACTCAGATTTTGTTTCTCCTTAATGGTTTTGCCGAACAGACAGATGTTGTTTTAAGAATGAGGCCGGCTGCAGTTAATTGAACACCTATTGAAACCCTAAAAAAAAACTAAAATAGTTACATGATTTCAATAATTTTAGTCATTTTCAAATGATCACCCATTCACGCCTGAGTTTTTCTATTTGATTCACGCCTCACATGAAACAACCACTTCTTCCGTATATCTCTGGAGTCATACAGTTCTTTGGCCTAAAAATAACAAAACAGGATGCATTAAGTCAACGAATCGCACACACGCAAACGCACGCTCACGCACAGCTGATCATTAAACACACACACACACGCTCACATTGCAAAAATCTGCACAACAACAACTACTACTACGATGAGCACCGACAACAAGTAGTGAAAACATCATAAACAACAGCTGCAATCAGGAAATAAAATTGCTGTAGTGTTTTGCCATTAATTGTTTTGTTTAAGCTGAATTTTTATTGTTTTACAAAATTTTCAAAACAAACAACAACAAAAGCAAAAGAAGAAAATGAAAATGAAAATGAAAAATACTGAGAAGAAGGAAAAACACCAGCTGGTTTTGAACAACAAATGTCGGACGAAGCTGTTGTGCTTGTGAATGCCATTTCCATGCTCCAGTTTAGCGCAGACTTGTTTGCGGAGCAGAAATTTTCTTTTATGCCCTAATTGCCTTTGTGTTAGAGTGTTTAAGCAATTATTTGTGTTTCTGCATGGCTCTTTGGCAGCAGATTCAATTTATTTATGTTTATTTAAGTTGTTTTTTATTCTCTTGTTTCCCAGTTTTTTTTCTTTTTTTTTTGTTGTTTTGCTCCTTCTTATCCTAATTGTTTGTGCTTAAAGTTCAGATACGAGACCGACTACAAATGAGTTGAACGGCAACTTATTGCGTCAATTTGTGCATCAGACAAAAGTTATGAAAGAAAAAAAGAAATTAAATTAAAAGTTAAGTATAAAATAACAAATTTAGACTTAGAAATATTTCTAATTTCTTATAACAATTCTTTGTTTTATTTTCATCTTTTACTATTTTTTAAAAATATTAATATTTCAATTACAACGCCCTGGAAATAGAGATAGAAAAAAATAAAATATGTAGTTGAAATATATTTTAGTCAAATTGTATATAAAATATTGAATTGAAAAAAAAAACATTTCAATAAACATTTCAGTTTTTAAGAATATGTCCATTAGGGCTTAAAGGTGAACGCAGTTTACTATATTTTCCAGCTGCCTATATGTCAAAGCCTGCCATACTGCTCGCCTTTAGATTTGAAAACCTTTTGAAAAACATGTTTGTTAAAGAGTTTAACTTTAAATCTAGTTGTTTAGAAAAAAAGGGATAATAATAAACTTTTGTAAGAGATTTGAATGTAATAATAAATTTTCCATCATATTTTTCAAAGGCTTACAAGACCTTTAACGAATAGGACGAGTCCAACCAAATAACTTTTCCATTTTCACGAAAGTGACACTGTATTATGATTGTTCACAAGACAGTTATATAGTGTTTTTAATCATTATATGGTTAACTTTAAAAATAATTTGTTAATAATGAAGCAAGTTTTAGAGACATCCAACCAGTCTTTCCAGAAAATAATTGGGAGCAAATTCCCTGCTATGGAGAGTGCACAGGACGTCGCAGTGCTTAAACCCAGCCAATATATATAAAACTTTGAATTTGATATCACGATATTTTATGCTCGCATTTGTACCGTAAACATAATATTGTTACCGCCGTAACTAGTTGCTTAAAATACTCGATTATATAAAAGAATTTCCTTTTTCTTTCATTGTAAAATCAGCTTGTTGTATTCCTCGTGACTAAGAACCGACTTAAAGTATTTTTCGCAAAAAGTAAAAACGGAACAATAGTAAAAAATACAGCAGAAAACAATTTATTTAAGTTCCAAAACCATTAAAGATAACAATATAACTGGTAAGTAGTCAAATCAACCTGAGCAACTTGTACGCCTTGTAACTTGAAATTGAAAATAGAATTAAACAAAAATAAAAGTAAAAATAATAATATTACATTTTTCAACATCAAAGTGAACATGAAGTTGTACAGAAGGGCAAAAAGAAAAACGAAAAACAATAGAATTTTAAGAGTCACGTATGAGCCAAACATGAACTCGCTACACCCTTCTTTATCAAATTATATGTCTGTAAAACTAAATCAGAATCCATATATGGGGAAAAACGTACAGCTTTTACTCTTTTAATCCACGAGCACGCTAATCATTTAATGTCCTTCCCTTCCCCCAAACAACCCTTTTATAATTTACATAATGAGCAGCAGAGCCATTTCGGAAAATGTTTAAGTTGTATTTTCTATTAAAAGGCGCAATAGCGTAACCCGAAATAGGTAGCGATGACTCATGCACCGGCTTGTTTTTTCAAGTTACATGAAAATTCGCAAATAGCAAACGTACGAGTCCTGCCGATGCTCAGCCCAGTTTTGTATTCAACACACACATGCTGTAGACATCCCCACACGTATTGCAGCTAAACACATACAACCACAAGCACAAAAAGTATAACAAGTTAACGAGAAAAAGAACAAGACTCTGTGTTTAAATCTGTTATATTTCTTTAAGCATATAAAAATTTGCACCCATGAACTCACAAACGCACTAACAACAAAGCGAACACGCTGTTTTTAAAGGGTGAGTCATTTAAACCTGGTTTTCGTTTTTCCATTTTTAATCGGTCACGCTTGACACTTGTTTCAGGCAAGGAGCTGTCGTTCAGTGTTGTTGGACAACTCCTTCCTAATGAGTTTACAGTATGACAACTTCTTCAAGTGTTACGAAAGTCAGGGATCGGCAGATGCAGGTTTGAGAATGGAATCGTTGGCAACTGTCAGAAGTTCAGAAGCGCCAACTTGAAGACGCCTAAAAAACCACTAAATGGCCGCACACTGCCAGCACTTCATGGAAAAAAGGCATTTAAAATTTAAATTTTTCTATCGACCAGCAATTTTGCAAGTAAAATTTGAAATGAAATTATTCCGAAACTTGTCTAACAACAACAATATAACTGCGGCTGCAGCTAAATATTTCATTACATAAAATTGTCTGCGCGGCTCTAAATGGATCACCCTGAACAACTCCAACTGCGATGACTTTTGAATGCAAAATTCAATAGTGTGAATGTTTGGAGTACAACATTTGCACAGAAACGCGCGTACACTTGCCAGCCGACAGAGCAACAATAACAACAACACAGAAAAACATGCTGAGGAAATTGAATTTTCGACTTTAGCATTTGCAATGTATTGTGAAGTTTTCTTTTTCGTATTGAATTGTTTGTTGTCGTTGTTGTTGTTGCCAGCTTCACCCCTTGTTGTCGTTTGCACAGCATTTGCATCAGAAGGTTTTATTTTGCATACAAAATAAACCGTCAACGGAAACGAAATTTAACCAGACATTAGAAAAAACACCAAAAAGGAACAATAGAATTATTATCAACTAAATAAAATGTGTATGAATAAATCAATTGTATTAAGTGCTATTTTGTGCGTGTGTGTGTGTGTTTGTAAGTGAGTTGTTGTTGTTAGGAGCTTTGGGGCAGGGGTTAAACCTTTTCTAGCGAAAAGTTCTAACGAAAAGTTTTAACCCATTTAGAAGTTTGAAAGGTGTTTTTTTTTCCTGCTGTTGAGAATTCTAAATTCCCGTACAAAATTGTGTCCTAATATGCAAAAATTGTTACTATTTTCTGTGTCGCAAGAATCCCAAAAAAGGACATTCAACCATTTCGAACTAACATGTGTTCATAATTTAATTTATTTAGAAATAAGTTTTAAAAACTTATAGATATTTTTTTTTTTTTTGGACAGCAACTTTTAAAACAAATTATTATAGAAGTTTTTTGAAGATCTGCGAAATTGTGAAACAATTCAGTAAAAAAATGTTCGAATCTTAAGGACAAGGTTTTGTTTTCACCACTTACTTCAACTTTGACATTAGAAATAAATAAAAATAGCATAAAATAGGCAATTTAGGGTTTATTTTATAACCAGCATTTTTCACTCTGCTTTTCCTGGGCACACAGCGACCCTGAAAGGCAGAATCTTGGTTTTTCTTGGTAATCGTGACTTGTGTGGTGCATCTTCTCCCGCAGTCTTCATCCAAAATCCAATTGTTAGCAGGCATTGGCAACAATAAGGCGGCGCTGACAACACGTTGAGATGCCTGCCTTTAGGGAAACCTTTTGGCTGTTACTTTAATATAAAAGGAATTGATAATTTCTGGTGATAATGCCCTGTGTTTTCTGGGATCCGAGCTGTTGCTGTCTTGCAGGAAGCAGATGTTGCAGAAGCTCAAAGAATTCACTATCAATCTCTCTCCTGCTTAATTTTAAATGCTCGGAGAATGTATGGCCCCAGCTATTCCAAAATTATAAGCCTACTGTGACCAGTTAGCTCAGCCATGGAACTGGAACTTGTAGCTGTGCGACTTTTGGGCCATGTGACGACTGTGTTTGACAGTTCAGTTGAGTTTGATGGAGGTGTAGTGCAACCTGGTGAACTGTGAATTCACACCATAATAGCTGGTACTCACCTTAACTAAGCCCGCATCATATATCCTGCACGGCCAGCTCAAGTCAGGGGCATTATATATATTAAAACCATTATTAGATGGGCTAGAAACTACAATATATGAGTACGTCTTAAGCTCAAGTAAAAACAATATAATTGGAAAAATTTCATAACAACTCTGTCCCTGGCGCATTTCAAGCAGCACAATTTTCTTTTCACTTATTGCGAAAAGCACAATGCAGTGTCAACAAGTCAAGTGAGCGCCAGCAAACACTCAAGCAAGAGCAGAACTGTGCATGCACGTACACGTCACCTCGGCGTGCACATGTGTATATTTTTCGAACAGCATAATCGAATTTATTGTATTATTTAACGACGACGACATTTGTTCTCTGGCAAAAACGAACGCCAAAGCCAAAGAATATTCTTCTGGTGCTGCTTGCAGTATTTATTCAACTTTTCTTTAATTTGCATATTCAATGATTATCGCAGCTTAAGCCAATTATCTGTAGGGCTGAGGGGGGATGAATACAAAATGTTACAGCTGAACTGAAGAAAAAACAAAATGGAGTTGTTTAATGACTTTTAATGTTTATCAGCTGTAGCGTAGTCGAGCGAAAAGGAACATTTAATTTTTCTTTTTAATTTAATATTTGCTTACAATCGTGATTAAATAATTCTGAATCAAATTGCTGGCGGGAGTTTTAAAGACAGTAATTTGTTGATGAAGCTGTTAAGATAAAATATGTGCCACTATAAATTTCTTCTTTTTAACGCTTTAATGGTAATCACAAAAAATTGAACGAATTTTAGCCTTCGAGCAGCTAAAACATAAACTTGAGTAGCGCAGGAACAGCAAAAAGAAAAATATGATTGACTAATTTTAGGAAAGTAACGTCAAGCTATTCGCATAGAAACTGGCTCTCAGCGCTTTGTTGCGGATTTTTATAATATTTTGTTTTCCTAATTTCGGCACCTGTTTTTAGGGGATACCTAGAAATTTTTATTTCTTTTAATACTTCTTCTTAAAGTGAACAGTTACTGTAATGGGAAAACAAAAAGCTTAGCTGCTTTTCAACGTAAATTTAACAGCATTCTGTCTTATTTTACATACCAAACGTATGGGATATTCCATCAAAGTGTCCAAAAAAGGTCAAAATGATAAGAAAAAGTTGTATCTGTTAATTCCTGGTATTCAAAAACTGATCCCCTTCTCATGGGCTGCAAATCACTTGTGAAATTCTTTTCATGTTTTTTTAATAGCAACTAATTTCCTCCTTAAGAAAACCAATTTTTAAAGTGTAACTATTCGCCACTCAGTTGAAGCAATAAGGATATAATGTCACATGTGTAATGTCACATAAAGACCCCGACAACCGTACAAACACTATATCAATGAAATCAAAATCAGTTTTCGCTAAATTCTCACTTTTTGAATGTATATGTGATTGTCACGTTCGACAGCATGAGAGAACTCATATTTGACTTTGAATAACAGACTACAAGTCGACAAAAACACTTATTACTGTAAAAATAAGCCCGCGTGAGTTGTTTCCCCTTCTCTTGCTCCGGCTGCTTTAAATAAAAATCACTGAAAAAAATAATTTATCAAAATTTGTACGTTCCAGTTATAAAATAATTTTCAACACAAAATCATCTTCATCCCATTGTGGAATGGGACAACAAAATCCTGTGGTTTGACCTCATTGGAATTCTATTTTTATAGGTTTTCTGTATTTGTATAAAAATTAGAAAAGAAAAATACAACCCAGTTGAACAAGCCTGCAGCGCAAAATATCTTCGAACACATTTTTTTTCTGACTAGAGTTTTAATGGCTAAAACTTGATCACCAACTTTGATAAATATTAGTCATTATTAAAAATTAGAAAATTTATATGTCATAAAACCAGCCAATACAATATTATATATATTTTTATTTAAATTTCTTACAGCAGCTTTAATATAATTGAAGCAACTTTTATTTAAGGAATTGAAAATGTTTTTGCTTCTTTTTCACGTACAGAAGTAATAAACATTTAAATAATGTTTTTGCTGTTGTTGTATTTTCTGTTATTAGCAGGGCTCGTGCGAACTGTGTTTTGTTTTGTTTGTTTTTTTTTTAATTTCGTTTTTATTTTTTATTTCATATTGGTTTTCTGAGAATTACCACTTTCAATATTCAATATGAAAAAGTTTTTCTATTTGTTTTTAGGGCCTTTTTCGCCCAAAAGTAGGTTACAAAAAGAATCAAAAACTAATGGCTGAGTCTGCTGCCTCAATATTCATTTGAAGAGAATTACAATGAAAGTTGGTCAACGTTATGCAACAACAATGATGTTCTGTGGGTGCAAAGTTTAAGCGGAACAGAAACGCCGACACATACAAGAACGTTTGATGTCTGTCGCTTAACGCCGTTAAGCGTTACGTTCCTAAATTATATATTATAATTATTAATAATATTAATTATGATATTTCTTTTATATAAAAGATTTTAAAAAATAGTAAATCAAAAAAAAAACACTTAACCAGAAATCACGTGATTTCTAAAAACCGACTGACTTTCTGCTGCTTTTTCAGCATTTTTCGAAATTTGAGACGTCTAAAATGTGGTTTAGCACTTGTAGAAGTAATATTAATATTTTGCCGAAATTTTGCGATTTAAAAACATGTGAAATATTAAAAGTCCCTTAATCAAATACGTTGAAATGTTGTTAAAGAGTTTTTTGAAAAAATTTATTCAATTCATACTAAACAACTATTAATAATGTTTTTCCTTTTAAAAGGATTTCGGTTTAATACAAAATGAGAAGCCAACTTTTCAGTTGGCAAGTACAGCTCAAGCAATTGCCATTTAATGCCCACAATTTTGTTCCTCCACCGAAATATGTAGGCTGCAAATCATTCGCGTCTGGCCTCTCAAAGACTTTTGAATAAATTGTGAAAAGTGGAGCAGACACGAACTTGTGTGAAAAGCACACACTGAGCAAAATATGTATGTAATACTATTTGCATAATTCGGCAATTAAAAACATTGAAAATACCATTATCATATTAAATAATTTAGGCCAAATAGCTTTTAGCACGACTTCAAGGGTTCCAAAGATGGGCATAATTAATTACAATAATATCAAACAAATGGTCGTCTTGCTTATTAGCCAGTTCATTAAATTGTTCGTGTATATATTTATTTTTGTCTACGAATATTACAGCCACGGCTGGCACAAGAATTTAGCCCAACCAAGTGTATTAACAATCTTCAAAACATTGGACCATAACTCTAGCCAAACACTAAAGTCGGTTCTTTGTAAGAACAACTTAAAATCGTAAACGTCTGCTGTTAATTCTTCCTCAAATATAGGCAGAAATTAATTTAACCAGTTTTACAGAATTGGCGTATTAAGTATCTAACAAGATATTAAGCACTTAAGCGAATTCACAGACGCTAGACTCCAAGTCTTTATCTAGTCTTTATTAAATTTACACAAATGACAGGATGTAAAAACTATAGTGGCGGTCGGTCCCCTTCGCACTGCGTTCATGTTTATCTCAATAATTTAATACATCGATTTTAAACAATTAAAAAATTAATCAGCTGTGCTTTCATTTTCGCCTGTTCCGAATTCGCCTTAATTTTTAGTTGTCCACAGAGTGGAAGTATTTTTATGTTTTAAAGAGAGCGCTCAGTCGTATTAAACCAGCTCTGGGCTGAAGAACAGCTCGTAAAGTATTTCTTAAGTGCGGTTAGACTTCCTGTTGCTGTTTGGCCTTCGTAAGTTTGGCGTCTCACTCGCACTGGAATAACGGCATTGCTTTACTTTTCATTTGAAGAGTTTTATGTCAGCCAAGCTGCCACTTCCCATGCAAAAACATGAGTTAAAAGGTCTAGAATTTCCTATGTTTATTGAAGAAGCTTTACACAGCAGCTGAAGAATTTTTCGCACCTATTGTAGAAGTTTAAAACGCAGCGAGTCGACAACGCCGGGCATTTTACGTTTGTCACAGAAACAATTAAACCAGTTTGTTAACACCATCATGGGCGGACGGTGTTCGTTGCTGCGCCCATTCTCTTCAGTTACAACTTGTAAATTTACTTTGCAAGTTATAAATTAATAAATAAATGAAGAGGGTCCTAATTTTTGTTTTTTTTTTTTTTGTTTTGCACATTGAGAAATGTTGATAACAAGTTATTTACATAAAATACAAATTTATTTATTTTACAGTTTGTTCAAACAAAATAAAATATCCCACAAAATATATAACAACTTGTGGAAACAAGCAATAGAAAAACTCATCTTCTAAAATAAGTTTCTGGCAGTGTAACATTCTCATTTTCAGTCTGGTTCTCTTAGTCAAACGCACTGATATAAGATTTCTAATCAGGCTCGTAACGAAGAAATGTAGTTTTTTTTCCAATGTATGTATATTTTTGACGATTTGTATATTAATTAATTTAGGCAAATAAATTGAGTAGGTTTCTATTTCATAAAATAAATTTTTGAACCTTTAAAAAAACAAAAAAAAATCTCATCAAAAAAAAAACATCAGCAAAATAAAGAAAAAACTCGAAATCAGGCATCCCAATGATTTTCCATTTCCTTAACCGAAACATTTATGTTTATTTATTTGGTATCACTTATTTTCTGAGTATATTTATGTTGATGCTACAAATTTGAGCAACAAAAATATAAACCAGAAGTTCATAAAAATTTGCACGAATAAATTTTATGTCCCAGTTATATTTATGGTGTTTTGTATTTTTGTATTTTATTAAAAAAGGAAACAAAAAAGGTTCGGTAAACAACAGTTTTAAACTTTATTTAAATGTTTATTATATTTCTATTGATTAATTCGGTGTAAATTGCTGGAAAAATGTAATAAAATTTCCAAGGAGTCTGGCGCTGATTGGAAAAGTTTCATTTCTTTGCAAAGTATTGCCAGTCTTTTGGTTTTTTGTTTTGTTTTATTTAATTCATCAAAATAAGTAGAAAAATAAAATCACTTCTTTTTGTTGTCTTATTTCAAGAGGAAAATTAAGACAAGAACGGAAGGGCGGAAAGGCATGCCGTTCTCTTATATGTCAAAGGACAAAAACAGGCAAAACCTTTGGATTAAATCATTCTAGTAACATTTAGCTATTGATCGTGGAAAGTTTGGTCCTTCTCATGAGACCCAATGGAGCGGAGGCATTCAATTCCCCCTATAGCCAGACAAAAAGTAACATCGTATTGCAGTCAGAGAAATAAAATAGTGTGTGCCAAAAAAAACGAAAAGAAATAATTGTAAAACTTTGTTCGCTCCTGTGGCCTGTGAAAAACCACATCCCGATGATGCATTCTGGCCATAGAGGTCATATGATGCCGCAATGACCACAGTATAGGATATATTGGACTCTGCGAAACGTAATAAGTAGCCGTTCCAAATTGAAATGGCATAGAAATGACGGCCACAAACTTTTTGGAAAACTCTGTCATCACAGTCATTAGTTTAAAATTCTTTGACACATAAAATTTTTCCTTTTGTGCTATTTTTTGTTAATAAATTTTGTTACTTTTAGTTCGATTAAAATTTTATCTGCTTAATATAATTTAAACTTTCTTATTTGAATTCGAACTGGCTTGAGCCAGCGATTCGAAACAGCATAAAGTGGTAATTGTTTGTGCTCAAGTATATAAATGTGTATATATTTGATTAAATATTTTAGATGTACGCATGTGTGTGTGTGTTTATTTCATCCATTCTTGTTTAGTTTTTCATTAAAAATCACCCACATGGAAAATATACCACAATTTCTATGAATTCAAATATACAACAAGAGCCAACCAACTGAATGCCAGAATATACACATAAATGAATGAAAGCAACCAAGACTTTTTGTAGTTGTTGTGGTTGTTGTTTTTTTTTTTTAAGTTTAACCAAAATAGAATTAAAAAAAAAAAGTACATGAAAGCCTTGCACAATTGTTATTGTTGTTGTGTGGCAGCCACAAAATTGAAAACTCCTTTATTTATTCGTACAAAGGATTGTCTGTTTTACTGTGAAAAGCATGTAATCAGTTGTATGTCGGAGCACGGGAGCATATTAAGTTTTATGAATGCATAAGAATTTGTCTGTCACCGAGGCAGTGTCAGCAGGAGGACACAAAATCAGAAACCTATTCTTCTACACATACATACACACACACACACACACACACACACACACAAGCTCATACATTTAATTCAGCACACGAATAATTAAAAAGGCGTGAATTATTATTCCAGAAAATAAGTTTCAAAAGAAAATGAAAGAGAATGCAAAAAACCAAACTAACAAAAAGAAAAAAAAAGAAGAGTAGAGAAAAGGATAGGAAAAAAAAGTATTCTGCTATTTTGCATAAAAGTTTAAGCATCTTTACAATATGTTTTTATGGCCATGAAGGAAGCAAAGAAGGAACTAAAATGGTAGTTCAACTTAGTTTAACAAGAGAACAGGCAAATGAATGAAAAGGTTCATTCGAATAGTCGGTTTAGATCAGCATACTTGACTTTTTACTTGCAACACTATTTCATGTCACACAGTGGCAAAAGTTAATATCAGCAGCAGCTGTGACAGGGGATTTTTTTCCTTGTTTTTAGTTTGAAGTTGAACCTGTCAAAGGACTTTTTTCTTGTATGGTGTTCTCCTAAAATGTGGTTAAATTAATTGTGAATTATAATTAACGGGTGTTTGTTGCGGCCTTAATGAATTTCTGTGGCGTTGTTTTTTTCCCCCGTTTTCCTTCTAACAGACATTTGAAGTCGCGCGTGTGGTTGAGCTGTGATGAAGCCACAAAAACTCATATAGAAAGAAATCGAAAATAATTAAAATTTTATAATAAAACATATGTTAAATATAAAAACAGCCGTATGGAATTAAGAATGATCCTTACCAACATCCTTAAGTAGCATTGCATTGATCATAAACAAGTCTGATGTCGTACGAGAGCTTTAGAAGCATAACGTTCCCAAGTCACATCAATGAACTTATATCTGCCAAAAAAGAAAGTTTCAATCGTTTTCTTCCAGACTTTCACCAGACTTAATCGAAAAAGTCTGCTAATGAACTTTAGAAAACTGCTAATATTCTGCAGCCCTTGAATCCTCTGGGTCCTTAATTTATTAGCCCATACCAACCTCTTACTCATAAAATGCACCAAAACCAGAGAAAACTTCACGGCTGCTATTTAAGTTCCCGCACACGTCATAACTCTTGCTCTGGTGTCGTTGCAAAAAACTTATTTCTTTATACAGTCTCTTCAAATGGAGATTCATCCCTCTTGACAACAAATCTAATGATTATGACACAGTCATTTGAATCAAAGCTGAAGAATGAAGAATATTTTCCATTATATCCATTGTTTCAGGCTTTGTTTTTTTCTCCGTCTCTCTCTTGCTGTTATAATAGGGAAATCACTCATGAAATTGTTTAATTAATTTATAAGTATGATTCTATACATAAATTATAATATATTTAATACAGAAAAAAGTCACACACACACAGAGTCACTCATATACCCAATACGAGTATGTTTGAGTGTAAGAAATCAAAATGAAAATTTCATTTTGATGGATATAATAAATTTCTCACACAAAAATAATTTATTTTGCTGCAGGTTTATTGGTTCCTTTGCCGGCACAGTTTCATCTTTTGCTTGTTTTACTTTCTAGTTCACTTCACTTATTTTCCAGTTCGTTTGTTTTGGCAAAAATTTTCTATTTTATTACAAAATTTCGGTTCTTGTTGGTTTTACATTTGTATGTATGTATGTATGTATGTATGTGTGTATGTGTGTCTGTATGTATGTGTGAATGGACTTATTAAAGAATGCTTGCAACGACAAATATTTGTGTCAGGTTTTCAATGCTTATTTGGCTATTGGCCATTGGAGCAACGAGCATTTGGAAGCTCAATGATATTAAAGTCAGAGTGCAAAGAAAACTAATTTGTTTCTAAGACCAATTTCTTAGATGCGCACCTATTTAGGGACTCTAATTAAGAAAATTGAATTGGTTTGCTGCAAAAGTTCAATGCAGCATAATGAAATTTTTTACATAAAAGCAGAGTAAAGATATTGTTAAGAAAATAATTTCTTATTAAATAAATAAAGAAAACAAAAGCAATATTCAATTATACTTCACCAAAGAAATTAATAAATTTCATCAATAAAATCTGTAATAATAGGGATTTTGAGGGAGAAATGATTCGGGAAGTCTGCTGGCGTGGCTGAAGTCATTTAAGCAACATGTATTGAAAAGAACTCTTCAAAGTCTAGTTCCAAAAAGGGAGGCTTTTCAGGTTTTGAGCTACGTTTAGAAAATCAGCTGATTTCAAATCACATATAACTTCAAATCACATGTTATTTTAAATCACATGTAATTTCAAATCACATGTTATTTTAAATCACATGTAATTTCAAATCATATGAATTTAAAATCACGTGTAATTTCAAATCACATGTAAATTAAAATCACATGTAATATGAAATTGCATGAAATTTCAAATTACATGAAATTTCAATTCACATGTTATTTCGAATCACGTGTAATTTCAAATCACATGTAAGTTAAAATCACATGTAATATGAAATTGCATGAAATTTCAAATTACATGATATTTCAATTCACATGTTATTTCGAATCACGTGTAATTTCAAATCACATGTTATTTTAAATCACATGTAATTTCAAATCACATGTTATTTTAAATCACATGTAATTTCAAATCACATGTTATTTTAAATCACATGTAATTTCAAATCATATGAAATTTAAAATCATGTGTAATTGCAAATGACGTGTAATTTCAAATCACATGTAAATTAAAATCACATGTAATATGAAATTGCATGAAATTTCAAATTACATGAAATTTCAATTCACATGTTATTTCAAATCACGTGTAATTTCAAATCACATGCAATTTTAAATCACATAGAATTTTAAATCACATTCTATCTTAAATCACATGAATTTGAAATCACATGTAATTTTAAATCGCATGAAACTTCAAAACATATCAAATTTCAAATAGCATGTTATTTCAAAACATGTGGTATTGCAAATGAATTGTAACTTCAAATCACATTGAATTTTAAATCACATGAATTTGAAATCGCCTTTAATTTCAAATCATTTTGAAATTTCAAGTTGTAATTCCAAGTGTGATTTTATTTCCGTTCTTGTTTTCTGTTCTTATAATTTTAAAATTTCTGGTTTGATTTTTTTTTAATTTTCTAACATTTAAGTGTTTTTAAAGGTCCTGTCATTCAATAAAACCTTAAATATGTACATACCTGGCTTTAAAATTATATGAAAATAATTTGGTTTGCTGAACTTGCCGGAAGGCCTGTAGCATTCAACTATTTCCAAACTTTTCACTGTTTCCTAAGAAGCCAGACAGACGGCCATAAACAACTTACAATAAATTAATTCGTTTAATGCAAATTCGATATACTGGCAAAATTCCACTGCAGACAGACAAGAACTTATTTGACTAATGAGCGCTTAACTTTTTCTTTTAATATTTTTTTAATAAATTATATATTGTTGCTTCTGTGCTGGCAGAGAAGGCAGTCTCGGCTTCGTCGGCGAGCACAAAAGAAACATTTCAAGCAAATATTTGTTGCTACAATATACCCGCCATCAGTTACAAACCAAAAAATTATTTATTCTTTTACTTCATGTAAAAATAATTCCAGAGATAATAAAATTACGCGGCAAAAACATCAACACAACATGCTTTTATTAATACACAAAAACAGGCGCACCCACAACTAAACCAGCAACACAAAATGTTCATACACGCACACAACCACAGTGACAGTGACAGCGACAGCAGTGCCGTAATAACAGCACAGAAATATTCTGGGAGAACATTAAGAAAACTTCAGATATTTTGGCGTATTACTCAAAGTCAAATAAAATAAATTAGAAAAGCACTGATAAAATGCCAACGAAAGCAGAGGACTGAGAATGTGAATTAAAAAAGAAATCCGAAATAAAACAACACTGATAAAAGCAACGAAGAAGAAAAAGTTTTTTTTTGCTTGTTTTTGTCTTTCAGAAGACATTAACGCTTTCCCTGCCAAGCCATGGAAAATCCAATTCGAAAATCTTAAACAGGCAGGCAGGCAGGCAGTCGGGGCCAGGGTGTGAGACAATAAAAAAAATCTTTCTTACATGCTGGCTGGCACTTGCACACGCTCAACAGTCACCAAACCATTGACAATGTCGCTAGCGAACATGCTGACATAAATGAGATTTGTAACAACATTGTTGACATTTTGATGAAAATCTTTTATTTATGTAGCAGAAGAAACAACTATAAAATAAAAAGAGTCCTTCGTTGGCGGGCACACAGGTAAAAGTACGTTGTAGACGACTCGTTTTGATCACATCCACTCCATTGTCTTAATAACTTTAAGTGTAAGACAGATTATTGATTTTTTATTTATGTATATGTCCTAATCAAAGATAAATATTACAATTAAATTAAGGAGTGATTTTTGTTCTTATACTGCGTACATTTTAAGGCGTATATTTTAATTATCTCCAACTATTTCCTTCATTTTGGAAAAAATGTTGGCCCTTTTAGGTTTTCTAAAGCTGCCAAATACACATTGTGAACTCTGTCTTCGAACGGCATTCGGTGGTGTCGCAGGTTTGTATAAAAGTCGTAAAGTGACAGCATAATACCATCGCATTGTCAGAGTAACACATCAGGACGATTTCATAAGTTTCAACAAGAGATTTTTTCACAGCGATGCGGAATAGGACCACCCTGTTATCAATTTGCTTTGACTGTTTTTAAGTTTTTTCTGCAATAAAATTTTTGTTCTGAAAATTCCCCAATAATTTAACAAGCACAAAATACAACTTTTGTTATTGGACTGGCCAAATTATCTCTGAATTGATCTTGGGTTATAGCAATTCAAAAACATATCGACATATACTAACGATTGGAGGTCCCCAGGATGCCTGAAACTACGACATGAAAAACAGAATCCCAAATGTACTGCGAAGTGGTGACGTGAGCACATGAGCCTAAAATAAAGTTTTAATATATATCTGATGATGTTATAAAAAAATGTAGCGAATGAAGGACTTAAACAAAAAAAAAGGAGCAGAGTTTGACTTGTATACGTTGTCAAATCCCGATACTCTGTTTTTTGGGGCATAAAGGAGCAGGATTTCTGGGGTTAAAGCGACACAAAAGCAGTTGTATAAGAATTTCCCAAACCTTCGCCAGATGTTAATTGGTAGCCTAGAATACTTCTAAAGAGGGATCCTACTGTTAGCCATTTGGCTGAAAAGGCCACTTTTGCCTGAAAAGTTCCGTCTGTATTTTATTCCTCTTAAAATTGTATGCAGTCCTAATTTTATTACATCGTCTGAGGTCAATCAATACAATAATCTTAGAGAAAAGATCTTTATTAATCCTTTTTTATTTTGGTTTTTCAAACTTTTGGGACCAGTATTTGAATGAAATTGTCACTCTACTGAAATTTACAAAAATAAAATCATGAGACCTGCTCTTCAAATAACAAAGAAATTTGCTAAAACTTTAACCATTTCAAGGATCCGAACATGACATTTGAACAACAGAAACAGAAAAAGGAATATATATAAAATGTACATATCCATATATTTTTATTTGGTAAGTTTTGTCATGACACTGCCTTTACAGTGTTCCAAGCTCTCCTCCTCATACAAATGAACGTTTATAAAAATTTTAAGGATGTTTTTGGTTTCATTAAATCAAATATGTTACAATTTTAATATACTCGTGTATATAGTTTTTTCATATTCATACGCATCTGCTGAAGTAATATTTCAACAATTTGTCACTGCGTCATAATAATCGTAAGATATTTGTAACGGTTTCGCCCCTCTCTCTCACACACACACATATATATATACTATATATATGTATAACCGTGACTGTAATGGCGTAGAAAACGGCAGAGGTAAATCGAGACTGAGAGAAAATGTAACCTTGTTGTTAAACACAATTGGTTTTGGCTGAGCAGAACAATGAATAGTACAAAGAATGACAACCGCGAACACAACAATAAGAACAAAACAACAATAACTGATAATATTTAATGGTTGCCTTAAAAATATTGTACACGCACTTGAAAACCTCAAACCTCACACTCGAATAACAGCTGAAAATTTGAAAAACTTTTGTTTAATTCCTGCATTATAAAAACCGGGCAAAAACCCAAGTCCTTGAGTTTTGCTTAATCGACAGATATGAAGTGATGGGGAAACAAAAGCCGCAGGCGTTGAAGGTATTAAAATATTAATGGGCAGCATAAATGAGCACATGATGTAAACTAGGATTGTTTTAAAGTGAGTGTATACTCCTGTTGACACAGCAGTTCTTTATAACCTACAAACTAATTTATCTTACAAATGAGGTGTTTATTTACCTCAAAAAAAAAAAAAGAACACACAATTATGTTTTAGTCACCGCTACCTACAAACTTGTCTACAAGTCAAAAGAATTGTCTTCATTAGATAGACAAAAAGGAAATGTTTCGTAGATGCTGTCCTCGCAAAATAACCTTTTTTTTTTTTTGGTAATGGTTATTTCCAAAACTCTATTTATCTTCTTTAATAAATCCCTTTCTTCAATATATTTAAAAAAAAAAAACCAATCCCATAGAATAACCGAAAATTGTTTGTTGCTTTAATCCTTAAATTTTGCTCTAATACAAAAATAAAACAAATATCTATATATGTATTTGCTAACAAGTCCTTTAATTAGAAATCTAGATCACCACAACAAGAAAAATCAATATTTGTTTGCAAACCAGTATCTACCCTGTTCAATGATGTTACGATTGAAATTTTCGTTTTAATTTAGGACCTTAAAATTGTTTCATTCACTTTATACTATTAACCAATTAACGCCAACACAAACAAACATACACAGAGAAAGAGACACACACACAACAACAACAACAACTGGCTCGTTTACAAACACATGATGTGTCACACATGTTCGTCAAAGCATCAGCATCAGCATCACCATCAGCATCAGCATCAAATATAAAAAGTCAATTTTTGCTATTCCATTTTTTTCCTCTTTTTTTCTTTTGGAAATCGAAAGGATGCACAAAAACCAATTGATGGTTTTGTATTTGTACGTTATATGCATATGGATGCAAATGTGTTAGTAGAGGTGAATTCATATCTATGGACTGTAATGGTTAAATGACGATTGCCAGCCACTGAAACATGACCAAATGGTTTGTGTAACTAACTTTATTAACGAAGCGGAAACTAGAACCGGCCCCACCACTACAAACCCTGAAAAATACGACTACCGACAAGCCAAAGCAATATGCCAACTCGCACACTCGTATATCCTTACGCACTACTCACAGAGACAATACTCGTAAAATGCTGATAAGGATGCAGCACCCCAACATCCGCGGTTGACATGACATTGGTATTTTGCATACGCTGTTTCGTTTTTCTTCTTTTCCTTTCACATTCTACAATTCTGCAATTGCCAAGACGACTAAAGTGTTTTAAACTTATGCCTAAAACCTACAATGACATCAAAAGGGTGCTTACACTATCAGAAGCTGGCTACAATATCAGTTTGATTCAAAAATAATATATCGTTACCTGAAATGCAAAAGGGCGTAACAACCAAAAAATTCAAAATGGGTTTTTTCATTTATTATTGTAGAGCAAATCGAATTACATGTCCTCCTACATTTTTACAGCCCTACTGTCAATAACAACCATTTTATTAAAGAAAATCAAAAGGTCGTAACAACAAAGTTGGTTTTTTCTTTAACCAAAAGGGCGCAACCAACATCTAATAAAAATGACGATTAAAGAAATTTTTTTTTCTACGAAATAAATGCATCATCGCAATTTAATGCTGTACTGAAGAAATTGCAACACCAGCTTCGTAATCTTTGATTTTTTGGAGTTTTTTGTCTCTCCTGTAAAATTTTGAAATATGTTGTTACGCCCTTTTGCATTTCAGGTAACGATATATATATTTTATATATATGTAGCAGCCGAACGGTATACATTTCACAAAGATGTAAAAATGACATGAGACGGATCTGTGAACGGTGGTGAAGCACCATAACAAAATGTCTAGATTTCCTAAGCAAAAAGAACAACACTTGGCTTAGAAATCAAACATCTTGAATCAAAGTTATGACATAACAAATCAGTCTAATAATTCCCCAGACTTGGAACAAAAACAGATGCTGAACTGCCTATTAGTCTCCAAAAAAAAAAAAAAAAATCGCCAAACTTGAAAAAATACACAAAAGCATTAGAAGCAACAACTCTGTTAAGCCCCATTGTTTTATATTACACTACATCTGCGCTACAATCATATTGCCCAGCTTTTCTAAATTTACCAAAAATTTGTACCGTCATGTCTCGCTACCTGTTTGTGGTGCAGCATGTGACAACGTTGAATCTGCATGGCAAAACTTTTAGAGCTGCATTAAATAGCCGTGTACCTGATTTTGTATATATTCGTAAGGATATTTGTCACACCCATGCAAGCACACACACACACACAAGCACTCACTTCAATACACACACACACACACACACATGCGTAAATCGTAGACCATTCAATGTCATGTGTTTGTTTTGCAGCTATTGGAATGTTCAGATAACCATGAACTTACAAATTGTTAGAGACTAGTGAAGTCGTTTAAATGAAATCCAAACCCAACTCTAATAAATACAGTTTTAAATGCAATAAAAAGATGCCAAAAAACAAACAAACAAACATTTTTATTAGATAATTTACTTTAAAAATTAAGAAAATAAGAAAAATACTTCTTATTGATGAGCTGTTGCTTTACGATCAAGGACTAAAAGTGTTCGAGTTCATGGTTGAAAATCTCAACAAAACCGTGTCGTTCAAAGATCTTGCCTGCTGCAAAAAATCTGCAGGCAGCGCTTCCACGACCGACCAATACGAACAGAGTTCTGGATTTTTGTAAACACTCGCTCAGAAATATATCGTTCAGGCGTTGGAATGGTCATCTATTCCTTCTCCGGCTCCGCACATGGGACGGCTGTGGGGACCAGTGCCACAAATTTTATATAAAAGCAGTTACTGATGAATGCGGTTTTAAAACATCACTGAACTGATGTTATAGAAAATATGTAGTTAGCTAAAATACAAAAGGCTGTAACTAATAAAAATATAATTTTACTGAAACAGCAAAATATTAAAACTAGATATAAATATTTTCCACGACCTATTTTCGAACTTCACCTTAAACACAGCGATAGATAAATCAACAAGGCAATTCTTAAAAACATTTTCATGTTAAACCATTTCTATAGAAATTTGTTTTTAAGTTTCAAACAAAATCGTTGCTTGTTTTTTAATTATTTCACCAAACTGAAAAATATAAAAAATTATTAAGAAAACCATTTCATTTGATTTGGTTAGAAAATAAAAATTTGTAATTTTATCGTTTTGCATTTATCAAGAAAACACGTTTGTAATAGCGTCGCTTTGTTTTTTTGTTAATAAAAGCATCACTTTTTAAGCGCAGAAGTGTAAAATTTTTTCCCGGCATGTAATTCAATGGCATTCATAATAATCAATTCAATACTATATTTTGAATTTGTTGTTAATAAGGCCTTCCGCAATTTAGCTGACGATATGTAGGCAAATTAGCGTTATTTTATGTATATTAAATGCGGCGAGAATGATATATAAATAATATATTCATTTCAAATGTGAAAAAAACAATAAGATTTTAGTAAAAGTCTTGCAAATTTTAAGCAATTTTAAACAGAATCCTTGATAGTCATGTATATGGAATGCACTGCCCGAAATTTCGTGCTAGGGACACCCTGTATGCAGTTCCAACATAAAAATCTGTTCATATGTATATAAATGTCTACATGATGCAGGTCATCACACGATACACTTCATACAAAGTCAAAACTCATTTACTCGTATCACTCGCAACAACGAGCACTTGCGAGTAAAAATTTTTTTTTTTTTTTTGACCAGTACCCAGGGGTCCACCCCTACATATGCAGTGCATTGTACCAGAACTGGGTGGGGGAGGACGAACGTAGGAGTAGCCAGGCAGGGGCTAAAGAATTTAACAACTTACCTCGCAATATGGAGTTTCGTTCTACGATCTCAAGACTTAAAGTAGTAATTAATGATTTTTGTAAAAAAAAAACTTAACAAAATTAATATAAACATTAAAGCTTTTGGTAGTTACGCACATATATTTATGTATGTATGTAACAAAAAATTCTATTGTGTTTAATTTAATATTTATCGTGCTATTCTAGCCTTTAACAGCGAATGTAAGAAATATATTTTTATTGTTTAGTTTGCCAAATAGCCGCTCTAATGCCTTATTGGCGCTGAGGCACCGATTTCAATTTTGCAATACTTATATGTGTGTATGCAGAAAATAATAATAACACTAACAACAAAAAATTGTATTCAAGGACCTCTATCTTGACTATCGAACAACAACATGTGAAGCAAAAGTCTCATACTTTCATTTCTCAAGCCATAAATTAATGTTGTACGAAAACCTTTCATTGAAATCAATATACGATGTAATGTGGGGTGGAGTGGTGGAGGGGAGGAAAGAAACCAACTTTGGAATGCGGGTGCTAAACTGGCGGCGGTATGAGATACATATATTAAAATGGTGATAAGCATACAATTTTCGTAACAGCTCAATGACAAATGAATCATTTTGCAATTGAGCAAGTGGGCAAATATTTGCGGGAATCTTCAAATCGACTACGCACACAGCCACACACACACACACACACACACACAGAAACAGAAACAGGCAAACAAACACTCAAACATGCTCACGCCTTTACCCAACGTACCCGTTCTCAAGCAGCAGAACTCTGCCGCGTCAGAAATGACAGACTGATATTAAACAAACAAATAAACAAATACTCCAAATCCAAAAGACTTTGATGACATTAAGACAGATGATATGATATCAAGTCGGTTTGCTCGCTTCAGAGGCACACAGTTAAGAGCCCTGGGGGGTGCTGATGCTGGTGCTGGTGCTGGTGCTGATGCAAATAAAACAGCAACAGCATGGCGCTGGGTGGTTAAGCTGTTTGGCCTGCGACGAACGCTGATTTAGAGGTGGTTTATAAATAAATTTTAACCTGCGTGGCAGTATGAAATTTACACAAGTTCTGTATGTCATCAGGATTATTGTGAATTTTGTGAAACACAATTTTTTTTTTTTTGGTACAACAAAACAACAACATCAAGCGCTTATGGTTGTTGTCGCTGTTGTGTTAAATGTTTTGCGTAAGAAAATCGAAATTGAAAACTCGCTTCATTTGCATACAAATAAACAAATATTTTACCCAAATTTTTTGGTTTGTTGGTGTTGTTTTGGCTGCGGGTAGATATTTTTTTTTTTTTTTTTTGCTGGCGATATATTACACTCATCTCAGACATCTTGCAAGGCAACATCGCTGTGACTCCGAACTTGATTGAATTGAATCTATCAACATGTAAACATTTCATTTATTTTGCCGGAATATGACAGCCATAATTTAAATTGGCTTTAAATTTGCGATACATGTAAGAAAATAAATTACAATATAAAATGGATTTATTTCTTGCTAAAGATCTGTGTTACAGGCGTATAACTTTCGGTACAGAAGCTGAAGAATGTAATGGGTTTGTTTTGGCGTAAGTTTCGTTTCAAGGCGGTTCTAATGGCTCAACTTTAGTGCCATCAAGTGTAATAATAAAAGGGCTGGGGTATACAATTTATCACACTGTACGATGATGTTTATGTACATGGAAGTAAGACAGCGTTTCACAAGGCACCAGAAAGCCCCTTTTCTGGCAAACTCATCGAGGTTGTGGTTTACTAATGGCCTGAGATAGTGGGTTCGCAATTTTGTCAAATAAAGTTGGCTGTGGCAAAAAATTTAAAGTATTTAATAACCAAAAGTTAAGAAAAATCAATCATTTAAACCAAAATCAAAAACATGATTTACACGAAGGGTGGTAAGAAAAGTGACAACATGAGTGTGAATTTTCAGTCAAGCCTGAGATATTGTGTCCAGTTTCGTGAAACCTAAAAAACCAGAGATACTGAAAACAAACCAAATGTGTGGTCACAACCCAACCATGTTGCATTCACGAACGTGTCATGACTGGACTAGTATTTGAGCTCCAAGGCAAAAAAAAAACTACCAAAGGAACAAATTATAAGAAAAATTATTAACAAATTCAAATATTTTACTCGTACAACAAGGGATTATTCTTTGTCCCACTGTCAAGCCCATTCTTTCCTCTTGCATTTCGACAAAAAAATCTGCCCCTGTTCTATAACTTATTCGGTGTTTTGCTTATAAATGGAAGAAACTCCAACATGGAAAACGTTTTAAAAGGCGTAAAAATATCTACTTCAGCTTCAGAATTGTAGCATTTAAGAAACAAGTTGTAGCATTTTCAAAATCGATTTTTTTTTTGTCCGACTCCACAAACTATTTGCACAGGTGTTTCAGTCGCCGGAGAGCACATTATGTGTGTGTGTGTGTGTAAATATTTTTGCTTTCTTTTCTATTGATTATATTTCCTTTGATGTCGGCATCCTTTCAAGCAACCGGTTACAGTTCAGCCTCAGAATTTTCTTTGTACCAAACAAAAACCAAATAGACATTTCAGCCATTATGCTGCACAAGCAGAACACGAACAAAATTAATATTCCGCCCATATCTTTTTGAAATTGGACATAACAAGACTTGCACTATTTTTCAATTTTATGTCATTATCTACACAACGAACAGTGAAATCATCATCTCGCATTCATTTGTCTTCTCCTCTGTTTCGTTTTCTCTTTGGCCATTTTCTAACACATTTTCCATTAAACCATTTAATAGCAGCAAATGTAAAATGTTATAGAATCTCGTCTCTATCGGTTCTGAAGTGGGAGACAGGTACGTAAGTGAAAAGCCATTCAAAAAGTCATGCCATTACTCTTAATATGACAGATGAACAGGCTAAGACACTTTTTTTGTTGTTGTTGTTGTTGTTAATGAATGCTCAACTATATATTTCCGTATACTTCATTAAGTCGTAAAGAAAGTACGAGTTGTAATAAAATAGTTACGTAAAGTGATAAAAAAAAGTGTTGCTCTGATGGCGCAATGATTTAATCAATTAAATGATTTATTAAGGAAGCAAAAAAGGATAATGAAGTAACACAAAATTTGTTTAATCCTCATATATCCTTTTGTTTTTATTTATTTGCTTAAAGCCCACTCAACGAGGAAGGGTTTTAGCGATCGCCCTTAAGGGTTGATGGCATATTAATACTTGTGTAGTTGAAATTCCAGACTCTGGGACTGGTTTTTATTATCTTGAGTGGACGTCTGCGGGGCCCGGGTTTTGCGTCTCAGTACATTGTAATTGTAAGGTTCTCTACTTTCGGCCTCTAGAAACTTTCTTATGCCGAAGCTACTACAACCTCCATCAAAGTCTTACAGCCAGAAAGCGCATCAGCATGCAACCAGGATGCTATGAAAGCAGGTTCCTGTTGCTGGTCATTTAGTTAAGGATCCTTCACTTGGCTAAAACGTTCAAAATGTGGTTTAAGTTTAGGATTGCAGGACGGTTCTTTGTTAATCTCTGACGATAAATTCACGGCTTTATTCTCAAAGATCCAAATGTCCACTAGGTGCCATTGCCTTGCAACAGATTACTTTTATAAAACAGCACTGGATGAGGGCGATAACATTGGGCAAGTCTAGTAAAGGCTTAGTGTTCGTTCTTTAGCATTTCAGGCTACCGGCCCAGATGTCTTTACCTTTTCAACCGGTCATGAATAAGTGCCTGGTAATCAGCGTTGCCAAATATTCACATTAATCTGCATTTTGCAGTTTTTTGTAGTTTTTTATTTTAAAAATCAGTTTTACGCAAAATTTCGCAGATTTTGCTGTTTTTGACCCCTAAAAATTCTCTACTTTCAACTTTTTTATTATTGAGGCCGTAATTTTAAACTATTACTGGCAATTTCGGTTATTTATTCTGCGGGTAATTGATTTGCCCGCTTAAATGCTCCCAAAAAAGTCAAAAGAATAAAATGAACAAAAACTAATGAAAACCCCCGCTTAATTGAGTCCTTCTTAATTGTGCTGCTCAATTAAGGCAGTGTTTTTTTTTATTGCGTTAATGGATCAATTAAAAGAACAGGGGGTAAATGATGTTCCGCTCAATTTGTTAAACAGAGTGGTAGGTAATGGTTTTAGATCTTTGGCCAGTTCAGCCGCAGTACTGATCCATAATAATATTAAGACGTCGTGGCATTGATTGTAATTTATCTTAAGTGAATGTGGACATCGTGCATCTTTTGTAGCAAGAGTTAGAGATGGAACAGTGGTCGCAGTACCATCACTTCCACTTACAACGAGTACTCAACGCCGAAAATTAAACTGTGTTATTCCTTAAGATTTACTTCTAGCACAAATAATCCGCATATTTTTCTAAATGGCTGCTTAATGCGTGTTCTCTGCTCCATCACGTTAACTTTTTCACTTCAGGAACATATATTTTTTATGGCTTATCAGATGTATTTTTTTTTTTTTTTTTTTTTTTGTTTCTTCCACAATAGCAGCAATAGAAATGGCCATTATTGTGATTTTATTTTGTTTTTTTTTTTATTCATTTTCTCTTTTATTCCTCGATTATAATTTCATTTCAGGCCGCTTACGCAAATGATTTGATTCCTTTGTTCCATTATTGTTGGCATTTAACTTAAGCGTTTTATAAAGGCTTTTTGAATTTATTGCTTTCAGCTTGTGGATTGCATATAAACTTTTTCAAAAGCATTGGCAAAATTAATAAGCGTATTTATGAAACAATGGATTTACTTTTGCTGGCAATAAGAGCTACAGCCGACACATGTGCTACTGATGGACTCACGTATCAGAACAGCAACAAAGAAATACGATTCAAGGTTTATGTGAATGGAAAAAGAAAGTTTATGCAAAATCCTGAAGAAATTAGCAATAAATTTTGTGGCAATTGAAATAGTTGCGTAGTTTTGTAGAACAAAAGGAGAGTGTTTGTTTAAAGAAATACGGCTTCAGAGCAGTTTAACAGAACAGATTGCAATATGTTGGATATAATTAAAGCGAGCGATAAATGAACTGGAATGTTGACTTTAAAATTAATTGCAAACAAAAAAAAAAGTACTAGAATCTGAAATTATCGAATCTGAAATTTATGTTTTAGTTTTAATATTGTTAAGAGTCTTATTTAATTCAAATTTAAGGATATCATTTAAGATTTTCTCCTGAAATGGCAGAGCAAGATGTCCAGAACAAAAATGGTAAAACATATACAGGAATTACAGCTGGGATTCTATCGGCAGAATTTTCAATGTTGTGGAATTTCTAGGCCAAAACGGACTTGTCGCTTTAGACGTTTTGCTTTTCTTCTGCTAAACATCCTTCCTTCCTTCTGACATTTGATCCATTTTAGCGTTTATCCAGCAAACTGAAAACCACGCGATAAACAATTTTCTTTTTCTTTCACTTTTTCTCTAAACTTATGAGACTGAAATGTTGTTTTGGTTGCTCTCGAAGTGCATAATAAACTCTTTTGTTCATTATCCAATTTTTAATGGGGCAAACATCTGGTTTTCAAATTAGAAAAATAATTGCGCTTGCAGCATATCAAGGCATAACAACAGAATAATACGTTTAAAATTTAATGCTGCTCTAAACAGGACTCACAAACGCATAATCCTTCTGTTCTTAATGCATGACTCAACAAATACGATGCGCCTGGGAGCAAGTGCTCTGCTGCCAAATGCACACAAACGGGAACATCTAATTAAACACGTTCTTTTTTTTTTAGCTTAACTCGTAGAAACGTTTTCGGAGTGCATGTGATGACAGAGTGTTTGTTTGTGCAGTACAATTTGTGTATGTGGTGTGGGGTCTTGGTGAACAAACGTCGGCTGCCACGTCAGGTTTTAATTTGTACGAGAGCAATTTAGTTTTTCAATTAGTATTTTGTAATGTTGGTCTAAAACAGCGGAATATTTTTAAAGCAAATAACTTTGGAAATGGCACAGTGAAGCAGAACAGAGGGTAAAGCGTTTTCGAACTGGCATCCATTGGCTAATCTCCAAAAGATTGTTTCCTAAATGTTTGTTATTTTTACACAAATCGGGATGAGGGAAAACAATTTTTCAGATAAAACTGGGTGTGGTTTTTGCTATATCTGAAACAGTTGGAAGGCAATCAATTAACATCTTTTGCATAAAATATGAAAAAATCAGCTGGACGATGACTTGCCTGACAGTCAGGAGGATATTAGACAAAAGAAGTATTTGCCAAATTAAACGAGTTTTTGAGACGTTCTGTAATTGTGAGCGAAATGCCACCATGAAATCATACACCAAAGAAGTATAAAGGAAGCTTGTGAGCCAAGCAACTTGTTTGGAATCCACTGAACATCGAACACCACGAAGAGGATTAAAAAATTAACCGTTTAACATCGTTAAACCAAAAGCCAGTACATGTAGGGCAGACAAACGTAATATTCGGTCAGGTCAACACACGGTCACTGCGATAAAAATCCATTAAATCGGCCATAAAATGATACTCAATTCAATATATTTGCCATATTTCGTAACTTGCAATTGGGACTTTTTTTTCAAACTTGAGAGGATCCCCTAAACTTAAAAAAAGAGGATCTTAAATAGTAATAATATCGAGTTTTGTGGATATAGTACTTTAAATATAAACAGCATTAATAGGCGGAATTGCCAAACTGTTGCTTTATCCCATTGAAATAGGACTAAGATTTTTCAAAATTATTTATTGTGACATTTTATCACAAATAATAGGATTTCTTTATATCCTGATAAATGCGTAAAGTCCTTAGAGTTAAAATACTAAATTTTGCGTATAATCACAATCTCCAAATTCCAGTTTTCTATATTTTATATCCTTATAAACATGTTATTAAAATTAGTTTTCAAATTCACAAATCAATGAATACCGAAATTTTTACCAATTTTAAAAAATTTCTTAACACATCATACAAAATTTTAAAGCAAAAATTGCTGCATCCACAGTTTGTCCAAATGCCAATAAATCTACGATGCATGACTAGAACCAGATTAAAAATTCATTAAAACGATGCTCGCAGCCACATGTCGGCATCACGACATTCCACATATATTCATAGTTTGTGTTTGTGTTGGGCTGTCGACAAATTTAGAGTACAATTTTTACAGGAATGAAAGGATATTTTTTGTGTGGAATCGATTACACAAAAATAGAACACACAATGTTTGCAAAACACTGTCATTTTCTTAATATTTGTAGCAAATATACATTTAATATATCACAGCTATATAATTACGATTGTAATGTACATCCCTTTTAATTAAACGCTCCTTTAATCTGCCATTGTCCACCGACTTAAGGGAAAATAATTATTTTTACATTCATTTTATTCTCTAGAAAAGTCATTTGAAAAGTTTTGGCGTTTTTCTGTTTTGTTTTTCTTTTATTCGCAGTTCCATAAACTTCAAATGTGTTATTCCAAGATTAAAGTTCAACTTTCTTTATGAAATTAAAATGTCATTTTGCAAACATTTTTAAATGTTTGTGTTTCGTTATTTGTTTTTATTTATGCGAAATCTTACACCATAAAATATTAAAGATTTATGAATGTTATTTTCTTTTCAAAACACAAAACAAAAGCAGCAAAAAAAGCACCTATAATTCTGCGTTGTTGTTGTTGGCAGTTCAAAAAAGGTGTTTGTTTCTAGAGGAAAAAAAACAAAACAAAATAAACCATAAATAAGCCAATGACAATAAAGAAAACATTGAATTCACACACAAAAATAGCATTCCTTTTTTTGTTTTGTTCCCTTTAAAAAGATGACAATCGTAGGCGAACTCTGGAAAGCCCTAAAGTTCAGAAAAAGATAAAGTAAACTACTGTTTTTTTTCAGATTGGTGCAGCCAAACAAACTATTTAAGCACCGGTCCCGGCTGCAATCTATAACAATAACTCATTTAAGTATCACCAGCTCGAATGCTGGCTTTATAACAAATTTTTTTCAACCGCTTCAGACAAGTTTGGCGTCATTTGCAAAACGCAGTAGTTGTGAAAGAAGTGAAGACCCGGTGCCTTTGCCCTTCATTCTTGGTCTGTATATTCTCCATCATATCTCTTTAAGAAAAGTATTGCATATTTTTCCCTCATATGTGTAGTTTCTTTTAAAAAAAACATTAAATTCTGAACAGTAAGAATATAAAAAAGTGTTACTTTAACAATTAATTCTAGACAATAAAATGCGTTAAAATGAAAATAATGTGCTTTTAATGGGTAATCGCTTTTATAGAAGCACAACAAATTCTATTTTAACACGGTACACGAGGCCACTGTGTTCACTAATGAGGCAGTATCGTGCAAACAAAAATGTAGGCACGGAACGAAATTTAATAATTCCGCTTTTGCTTTTAATAGATATTATAAGTTTTAAGCAACAATAACAAAAGTTTAAGTATCGCTGCACTGCACCGCAGGTTTGCCCTGACTGATGGCCCATATAGCGAATGCGAAACAAGAAATAAAAAAAAAATCAGCAACTTCCTTTTCCTATCGTCTTTATATTAATAATAATATTCTTAAGTTATTAAACAAACAAAAAAAACTTAAATATCCAGTTATACATAAAAAATTAATGGTCCAAATAAAAAAAAAAATCACATTCTCTTCTAAAAACAGAAATGTATAATTTTAAAATGGTACAAACACATCCCTGTTTCTACTGCACTGTACATCTAGTATTCTGTCAGTTCAAATCCCAGCACTGTGGACGTATACGTTATAGAATCAAACGATATCAGTCCAGTCTAATAAATCATACGCCACCGGAGAAGCTGAAACTAATAAGTTTTTTTTTGGAAATTTTAACAACATTGGAATTGGTAATATCTGGCTGAGGCCACAACCCAGACTCTAAAACTAAATTATATATGTATATGTAGGCACACGTCTGTAAACAGAATATATGGTCAGCTGCATAGCAAAACCTCTTAACTAAGATTTTTATTATTTTACATAAGAAATGATAACATATTGTAATATATATATATTAATTTTCATATAAAATTTTTTTGCTTTTTTATATACAATATATATCGTCAGCTGACTGGCAAAACATCGTACTTCGTTATTTTCATTATCTGCAATACATTAGAATAGAGTTCCAGAAATAGTTAAAGACTTTCGCTGCGTTTTAATCAAAATTGTATCTCAAATACGAAAAAGGATAAGTGGAAGTTGCACATATATCGTAAATTGTAAAATGTTTAATTTTTATTAAACTAGAGTGCAATTAAATCAGTTAAATAAAGTGCTTGGGAATATTCTAAATGCCCACATACTGCAACAGTAAAACGGCAGTATTTGTAATGGCAAAAGCCTTAACACAACGCCCACTATAAGCAGTACCAAGTTAAGGAACAATGAGCCCCTGCTGATCAATATAATGAATTGAATGAAACAAGAAATCTGCAGAGGATCTGTTTCTGAGAAAATAATAACCAAAATATTTATGAGAAAATTAAATTTATTTTTTTTTTTTGCTGTAATTTTAATGAATTAAAAAACTTTCCATTTGAAACTAAAAAAAAATTTAACACCAATAATCATAATTTTTAATAAATAAAACAAAAACTGAAATTTGCATAAAAATAGTACATATTAAGATATTTTAAGATGTAGCAAATTTTTGTCAAGGAAAAATTCTATGTGATATAAAATTTTAAAAAACTTAAAAAAAATTACAAAATAAATTAATTTGTATTGCATTAAGAGAGAAAATATGCCATTGAAAAGGTATTGGAGAACTTTACTCGAATAACAACAATTTTAAATAAAACACTGTATATACAATATTATATTCGATTAAAATTTTGTGGCGTAGAAGAAGTATAGAAGATTAAGCAAAAAAATTCCCCAAAAATTTTCAAAATAAATATGAATATTGGAAAATATTTATTAATAAATTACTTTCTCTACATTTTCATATTCATAAACGAAATCTTTCCGAAAATGTTTACCACTTTGTAACGATCTCGTCCAGGCGTATAACCCAATACAAATTAACCTTTTATTTGCATTCGGATTGCAGCCCTGTGTAGTCTAAGCTCAGCATCCATAAGGCAAAAATTCACTTCACCTTGTGCCATAAAATAAAAAAAAATAAAAACAATGTCAAAAAGGTGGTTTAAGGATACACAGTGCCAGAAGCTGCAACTTCTCTTTGGTACGTTTCTGTTGCTTACGATACCGGCACTTCCTGCCTGTGAATATAGAAACACAAACATTATTTATTTGGCAATAAAGATTTATGTTTTCCAATTTCGTTTCCCCCTTTCTTTTTGTTTCTTCTTGTCTTAATAGCAAACGTTAAGCTCTTAAATTTTTGCCCATAGTTTGATTTTAATTTCTCTTCTTTCATTTATGGTCGCTTCATTAATTATTCCACAAGGTAACTTTTCTTATCTCAACTAGTTTTAAGACATTTTTCTTAATTATAAGTTTGTACAAAACTACATTTTTATGTATGAAATATACTATGAAATATATTTGAGTTGTAAATAGACTAAATATGTTTACAATAATTAAAAATTGCAAGAAATTTAATGTGAAAAGTTTTTCGTGTTACTCTAAAACCTGTTCATTCGAATTTCTTAGTCTGCTGAAAATTAAAGAACTCATCTAGCAAAATATGAAACGAATGTGAAAATGGTCTACTTGATGCTCTTCATTCTGTAGCAACAAAACGATTATTTAATGTATAGACAAGAAATAGGACTTCAAATAATTTTTTGTCTTAAAGACCCAAAGACACCAGAATAGGCTTTTTTCTGGCAGCAATGCAGCAACGTGAACTGCTCGCTAATTCCGTGGCTTGAAACCTTTAAAGGTTCAAGCTGGAGGCCAAAACTGTGCTCATCTCAAAAAAGCGACATAATTTCAGTTTGCATGCATCTATTTTTTTTTTTGGCAGTGCCGGACATTGGACATAAAACACAAACCTATTACCACTTCAAAGTGGGATTTGACAGTGTTTGTGTCTCATCCTTTCACAGTCCACTTTTTGGCGAATTTCGGCCCGTAGCTTAAGGTTGCCGTCATACTCAATTCAATTGAAGCCAACGACTTTTTATTGCTGAAAAGGTTCTAGACCAGCTGAAAACTGGTGCTTGTCTACATCCCATAAAACACTCTTTCAGGTGAACACTTTTGTGCGGGTTAGTTTTAAGTAGCACAAAGTACAGCCAATGCAATCCCCTGCCACCAATCACATTCCTCCCTCTTTAATCATCACCCCCAAAATTTGCCCAATTACAATAACTTTAATATATCTTGTGAATAAATAAAATAACGCACGTCATCAACAGACTCCTGCACACGTTATTTTATTAAAGGTTTTCTAATAAAAGACCATTTTATGTGCTCAGTTCTCTATTCCAATCACATAAAATGTTCGTTTCTACTTATTTTATTGGTGTATTAAAATTTCAGAGATAAAAAGTTCTTAATTTGAGATATTTTACTGAGTGCTGCTGGTAAAGAAACTGAACTTTTTACAATATTTGTGGTAATAACGAGTATACAATTCATTTTAATTATGAATTTTCTAACAAGAACAACAACAACAACAATAATAATAGTTAGAAAACATAAAACTAAATCGGAAAACTATTAACAACACTTATGATAACTGGAAGCTGGAAAAAAGTTAAATGTTTTGCCAACCAACGTTTCAGCCAACAGCGGTACAAACTGCAGCAACAGCGTTAGCAGTAACAGCATCAGCATCAGCATCAGCACCAGCTGTCTGTACTTGATACACCTTGTGGCAGGGAACTAAAAGTGAAGCCTTAATCAATGTATAGTAAAAGTTTAAGCCTAATCGTTGGCAATTATTTGAGTGAAACGTGGCGTTAACTTTTACGTGAGTTAGCAAGTTTTCTTTACTTTTCAGTTGCTACGAGTACGTATTGCATCGCTTCTAATGCCACTTCCTTTTTTTTTTTGTTCTATTCGAACCGGTATAAAATGAAAATGAATGTTGTTAGAAGTTTTCGATGCGAACTCAGCTTAAATGTTTTACTCGTAGTACAAAAAGAAAAAGACAGAAAAAACAGCAAATTTATGACTACAACTTCCAGCAGAGCAGAATTCATATTCATGTGTGGAGAGATGATGACGATGACGATGACGGTGACGATGATGTTGATACGGGTGGCAAAACAAGTAGCGTGTGTGTTTTGCAAATGAAACGAATGAACCTTTAAATTTTACAACCAAAGATCTGTATTATTTTCAATATTTCTGTCAATTGACAAATATATTAATGTGCGTGTGTGTGTGTGCGCGCATGTTAATTTAGAAAATAACCAGCTGGCAGTGTTGCACTGCACCTGTGTAACATTGTGTTGCCAGTGTGGTAGTTTTCAAAAACTTTTCTCTTTTTGCCATTTGTTTTTTTTTTTTTTTTTTTGCTTATTTTAGTAAAAAATATATTCTCGGAATTTTTGCATGAACAAATAAATGCCTGAAAAAATCTGAATAATCAAACAGAAAGTTATAAAAGTTGCCAGCTCTTCTTCCATAGATACGTTTTGGGGTAAATATGCATATAAAAGTAAAAATTATTTATATAGTTTTTGTTTTAATTCCTTGCTGCCACGCCATCCAGGCACAATGTTGGCAGAATATTAAACATCGAATTTGTTAAATAAGCTAAAACTTGTTTCTATGTTCATTATACCCACCCCAAGTGTCAGCACCTTTTGTAATCTTTTTATTTTTAGGTTTTATGGTAACAAGTACAAGAAATAGTTTTAATGAAAATGAAATAAGCAACCTGCAAATATTTGTATTCACTCCAGCTGTTGAATTTAATGCCGATTGCAATCTGTTGTTGTTAACATTTGCTTATCACATGATATTAAAATGAAGTCGGTTAGAAGACGAGAATTTAGTGTGAAGGTGATTATTGTGGTCTCAAACCTAAAAACATGTCTGTTCGTTGTCACAAACGCATTTCTAACCAATTAAATTATAGGCCGGTTACACCAACCAGCCCGTGTTTCATTAAAGACTACTGAACTTTTTTGCCCACAGAATCTACATAAAGTAATCGAACTACTGTTATAGTAAATCTAGTTTTTGTATTGTAAATTAAATGCTTTATTTTACTAATGCCACAAATTAAATTTAAAACTCGTTAATACTTATTTTTTACATATTTTTTAACATTTCTGTACTAGAATGTTATTCTGAAGGACGAAATTAAATAGATTAAAGTTTGGATTTGGGCTGAAAGGCAATCAAAATGGGAAAACTTTATTTCTCTATTGCTGCATCAGTTCTACCAAACCTGCAACACAGATAAAATAGTATTCAAAGAAATCAAAAGATTATGGCAGGCGCTGTGAGAGTCAGATGAGTCTGAAACCAAGTCTTAGCAAAGTAATTTATATATAAAACGGTCCTTATGGACTCTTTAACAATCTGATTGCTGTGCAGCAGCCCGTCTTCATTAGAAAGACCATTTTTGGAACAAGACTTTAGACAACTAAAGGATTGTATTACCGCCAATCGCTTCACTCATCAAGCCGACTTTTAAATTTCTCCTTCCAACAAAATTTTTCGTAATTTTGAAATTTAGAAACATTTTTTTTATAATGAAACTTTCCTATCCAGACAGTTGTTTTAGTAGGGATTTTGGGAAGTTCAAGTTCAAATGAGGTTAGAAATGGCTTTCCTATATCTCAGACACCAGAGCAGGCGCCAAAAATTCAACTTAATCTGAATCTAGGCAGAAATATAAGTAGACATATTGGTGGTGCCTTTTGATTTTTGGTATTTTTTTTTTAAGAAATAAAATGGACAAAAACTAAATTTTAACACTTTTTTTGTATCTCATTTAAAATAGAATTGTACACCTTCTAAGTAAAGTGCTACTGGTTCGAAATTTGACACTATACGGGTTTACGTTATACCCTCATTTGGGGTTTATGTTTTAACAAAATTCTTTTTTTATTCATAAATATTGTTCATAACGCCAATTCAACCAAATGTGTGTTTTTTTTTTTAGTATAACTCCCCCCATTTCTGCAATAAATCAAATATGTTGAATATTTTCTATCAGTGTATTAACCTCAACCCGGATATTCGCCAGTAGACTTAATAAAATGTAAGCAGGGACATGATCAATAAGGCCAGCGTTAGATGCTAATACCCTGTTAGCAGTAATATGGTCGCTCAGTGTAATGCTGCCTCAACTGAGGGGTGGTCCAACCACAATGCCGTGCTAATTGTTAGTCACGCCTTAATGTTTAGTTTTTTGCCCAACTTAATTTTACATTTTTTCTTTTTTTTTTGTTTGGTTTCAGTGTTTGATAAATTCAGCCATGGATCAGCATAGAACTGAGCCGCGCCTTAAGACTGTTGAATCAAAGTGCAGTTCGTGTGCAAATATGGAGCGTCCGCCAGAGGTATGCCACCGAAGCCGTGGCCAGCATTTGGCCAATTGTCATAGATTTTTCTGTGAAAACTTTTTGTGTTATTTGCAATCGACATTGTGCGTTTTTGTTAAAACACCCCGAAAATAAACTAATTTAATGGCCATGTCGATCTTCGTTTCGAAGATCCCCTTTACCATCCACTATTTATAATTTACAATTGTTAACAACTTTTTCAATTCAGAAATTGTTTTGCAGCAATTATTTAGTCTTGTCTCTATGCTGTGACAGACAGCATTTGAGAGCAAGTTTTAAGCCCAACTATAGAAATATGGCCGCACCAAGACTTTGCAGCAAAACTTACTTTATAATCTTAAAAAGTTTTAAAACTGCCACTTTGTTGTAGAGTACTAAGAATAAAAATTTGTTGCGATTGGTATCAGAAATTGAAGAGGTGTTTGTTGTGCCCAGCTCTAAACAGAACCTGTTTGCCTTCTATTTCATGCAGTACAAGTCGCCACAACAGCGCTCGTTTCCAAAGCTTTTAACTCCTAAAACTGTGCATTTTATATATTGAAAACTTCTCTTCACCAAAATGGACACTGTAAGATGGCACAACATGGCCTGATTATGAAAAAAAAACTATGTTGGTAAGTTTCCGTTTTAAGAAAATCGGAAACTTATCAAACATTTTATTCGCCTGCAGACTGGTTCAACTATTTCTGTCAGGTTTCTTAAACTTGTGTATGCAAGTGAGTGTAAGTTATGACTTGAAATAAAATAAATTGCACTTTTTTACCTATTTCAACTTGTTCTCTTCCCTACAACTATCCGATGATTGCAATATTTCTGTTCATGCTAAGAATACTTCTCTTATTCTCGGAAACAGATAACAGTAAACCTAGTGCCAACGTGGAGCAAAAAGGAAGAACAACTGCTCTACATTTATCAGTGTGTACGTGTGTGCGTGTGCGTGTGTGTGCGTGTGTGTGTGTGTGTGTGTGTGTTTGTATGCGTTTGCGAAGACAAAGCAAAATTTATCTTTCCTTTTACATACATTCATATTTTATACTTGGCTTTATGTAACTAGTAATTTGAGTTCTTAAACGACTTCCAGTTGCAGTTAGTGTAACCTTTGCGATATTGTTAAGAGGTAAATTGAATAGAAGATTTCTGCATTTACACACACACACACATATATATATATATACATATGTACATATGTAGCAGGGCTTGTGCTCACTTCAACTGACCGACATGATTATTTATGAGCGGTAAACTCAGGTTTTTTCTTTTACTTTGAAAACTTTCTTCAGTTGAGTCTACCAAATAAAGTCTCATTTTAGCTTTAAGCAAATTGAAATTTAATCATAAACAAATTTTGTTCACATAAAATGTTATATAAAAAAATATGAACATAAAACAGATACTCTTGCACGGCAAAAATTTTCACTCTTTGTTGCAGAATTTCATAAAATTTAAGCAAAAATATTTTTCGTTTAAATTTCATTTCAGACCTGGTCTAAATACATACAACATTTTTTACAACATACAAATCCCAATCGTGTAATAAGACCAGGTTATTCTATAAACATTAAAACACGATATTATTAAGTGATATACGGCACACGATATTAAAGCGAAGTTGTGAATTGAATAATTATTTTTTCTCTTCTTATAAACTTTTTCCTATCCACAAAAGTATATGTAAGGCCAATTATAACATCACAATTAAAGTATTTAATAATAAGGGGGGGGGGGGGGGGGGGGGGGGTTGTCTTAGAGTTACAGAAGTTTAAATCTTAATAATATAAAGAAATCGGCTTTGAATATCAATGAAAAGTTCTGTATTGGAAAGAAAATTTTATGGCATTAATTTTTACATACGATTTCGGTTATGGCTGGCGTTTGCAAGGCGCATTCGCGGCCGTATTTGGCCAATAACTCTTTTAATATTGATTTTATATTTATCTTTTTAAGACCGTCATGGCAGGTGCTGGCATAAAACCAAGTAAGAAATCTGTTCAATTGTCTCTGGTTCATCGACCTAGACAAGTGACTTAACGTAATGGTGTTGGGACAAAAGCCAGTGGATTTCCCTTATTTCCGTAGCCATTCAGTCAAAAAAGGGCTTCATTGAAAAACTAAATTTTTAATGGAAATTAAACATCAATATCAGTTTGGCGGCGATGTAAGTCCATCCACAATTAAATATTAAACCGAACTAAAGAAAAGGCAACTATCAGCTGTTAAATGGGTCGTCAAATAAAACAGTGCTACAAACTCGAAGTTTGCAGCCTCCAAAAAAAAAACACCCAATATAAAACCAACTTTAAATTTAAATTTATTCGATGGCAACCAAAATGATTTCTGCATATTTGTTTCTCCCCTTAAACCGGCAAATGAATGTGGGTCTCCCAAGAAAAAACCATTCCCTTTTTTTTTTGCCTGTTAAAGCTTTTCTATGCTCAACCTCCAGCTGCAGCGTATACGAACGAGTATGAAATATTTATTTGCATAACAAAGAATAAATAAAAGGCACTGCCTGGAAGTGTTCAACACGTTTTGATATCTGCCTCCAATGACAGCTTTTGTGCTGCCATTTTTACGATCAGTTCTTTATCTGGGAAGTGTATGAAGAAAAAAGGATGCAAAAAATTATTTATGTATGTATTTAGCTTTTAATATGCTGGCAAAACAAATCTATTTTTGTGTCACACCACAAATCTCAGCTCAGTACAAGTTCATAAATATAGATTTTTTACATAATGGCAATTTCTAATGGCCACAATCTTATGGCGCGTGTGACTCCAAGAACAATTTATGACGAAGAAAACGGGCTTGTCATGTCAGTGTATTTGGATATATGTGAAAGTCTATGCAAGAGAACAATATAAATTTGAGAATATTGCCAGTTTTAGATGATTTTTCACAGTCCTGTCGTGTTAATAAACAACGGCGTAAAGGCTGGGAATTTATACGCACTTCAGTATAACGAGATGTCCTGTACTGATTTGAATTTAAATACACAAAAGCCTAAAAATTGCAATTTCAAGTTTGATTTAGAATCGTTTGAAAGTTTGATTTTGTTGTCAGCTGCTCACAAAAATATGTATAAACTAATTAAGATTTATGAACAGTTTTGGCATAAAACTATTTTGTAGAACAAGAGACCGTAAAAAAAAACAAATGGAGGATGAGCTTCCATTTAATAAAAGTAAGTAATCGAAATGCCAACTATTTCACTTGCTATACCTGTAATAGTTTCGTATTTCTGCATTAGTTGTTGGGATTAATTCAACCAAACTTGCAAAACGGATGATAAGTTATACAAAGAAATCAAAAGACTATGACAGGCGCTGAGAGTTAGAAGATTTTACCAAACCGAATGAGGAAAACCAGGCCCAACGGATTTTAGCAAAGTAATATCTACATATGACAGTAGCTCTGTAGCCAGCCGCCTTCCTTCGAAAGACAATAGTATGAAGATGCCTTAAATACCTAAAAAAAAAGAACCTGCATTAGCCCCCTTCAGTTCAGTTCCGACAGGATTCGGCAATAAGGATGTCTAAGCAATTACATCCAGTAGCTGCATTCACTGTAATCAATTCAGTCTATTTTACGCTGGTCGCATGTAGCATTAAAAAGCTCGTAAGAAACTCTTTAAGGGTTGTATTGATTGTAGTACACGGAGGGCAGTTAACAGCGGTCAGTGTCAGTGTAAATTTGAATCCACTGGCTCAGAAATACTGAAACAACTACGACTTTCGACATATTCTCTTCCGCTCAATACATTTTGTTTTTACATGACAAACGCTTATTTCATGGTAGAAAAATGTTCTGACATGTTGTAATACATGTAATACCGTGAAACAGCAGGTATATGTACATTTACATATATACGAATAAGTCACAAGCTACAAGGGTCCTGCAAAATGTAGACATCAATCAAATTTAATCTAATTTGTTGGACAATCGAAAGCGCGACACCCAGCGAAAATCTGCCCAACATTAAGGCAATATTGAATGTCATCCACTATGACATTATGTGTGTCACACATTATACGATTATATGACAATTTAAAAGGGACATTAAACACGTTGTTTTATTTTATATTTGAAAGTAGGAAGGACTTATTGCCATAAAAGTCATCTCACTTAAACACACAGTAAAGAGCTGAAACTCACGTTTCGCAAAAAACAAAACGCGATTAATACAAGTATTTCAAATCACAAAATTGTTGTGTGGGAAATCGCAGTCGAAAAGAATTTAAATATTTGAACTCGCCAGCATATAATAAACTTGTGCCAGAACTGCCAGAAATGGCAGTTTTATATGTTTTTAATATTTATCTTTTAAAAAAAACAAATTATTTTCACGATTTTAAAATAAAAATTTTCCAATCTAAAAAAATATACAAATTTTATTTGATTGTTATAGTGATTTCAGAGGGTTCTTATTTCGGTTCAAAAAATATAAAAATGTTGCCAGACTCTTATACATATATAATAAAAACACGCGATTTTCAGCGTGTGGCAGCATGCGACAGAAGTGTACAAATTATTTTCTTTTCGTTTCTAATGGAATATTTTTTTTTTATTGCTAATTTTATATGTCAATAAAAATAACATTTTGTGTTGTGGCCGAATTTGATTCAAAAAGTAAGTTTTAAACTTTATCTTGTGAAGTGGTAACATGTTCAAGCCTCCATAATCAATTGATGTTTGGTTTGCGATGCAAATAAAATTCCAGTGTGTGTGGAAATTTGAAAATCGATTTATTGGACCTCAGCATATTCTGCATACGATGGGCGATTGACATGTTTTGGCTTCAATTTATGTCTGGCAGCAAAACCATTTACCATTTACCATAACGAAATGCTGCCATCTATGTACATACATACATACATACATACATGTGTGCAGTCGTTATGTCCAACACACACACACACACACACACACACACACACAAAACAACATTTACATACAATAGAAAAACAATTGTAGGTGTCAGTGGATCAGTGTTGTAGCTTTTGTCTGCAGTTTTCCTTTTACATTTGTTACTCTCTTTCATATCCGTATCTATTTAAATTTATGATTGCTTCATTTCCTGTGCCTTCTGTTCCATTTCGTGAATGTTTGTTTTTTTCTTTCTTTCTTTCTTTCTTTCTTTCCTTTCCTCTCTTTTGGACCGGCTGTTCCTTCAGTTTCACAAGTATTGGATATAAAAATACTTACAACGGCATTTCATTTAGCAGCTCCTTTTTGCCAGTCACCAGCCAACAATAACTTTATTCAACGTTTGGTCACGCTTTGAGAGCCAGTGACCTGTTTGTGCCTCCACATCTTTACACAAATTCTTCAATACACAAATTCACTGCGCCGCCCTGCCCTGTCATTTCTGCTTGATCCGAACAGTAATGGAATGCGGTTTGGCTTTAAAATTCTGCATGGGATTTAATTTTGACAGTTCAATGATATATTGTTAAATGCACCCTGTGGATTGAGCAGAAGGCAAACAAAAAGCCAAGTAAAAACTTTAACAAAAACAAAAATAAGGAGGAGAAATTCTCCAACGCAGTGTTTAACAAAAAAAAAAATACTCGTAGCAGAAAAAAAACATCAATTCATTGTTCTGCGATGGATGATGGGGTTTAGAGCCGGATTGCACAACGAAAACTACAAAATGATGTTCAAAACCGAAAGCGAAATGAAAAAATCATTCAAAGTACTTGTTTGTAAATGAAGGGTATTTGAAAATCATAAATCCATCATGCAATAATTTACTGGTTTTCAAGAAATCGCAAAAACGAAAGAAACCCAAATGAAAATAAATGAATGCAAAAAACATTTTATTAAATATAGATTAAATTAACAGCAAGATAAATGGTTTTTAAGTGCTCAAAAAAAAAAAAAAAACTAAGAAAAATAAAATAAAACAAGTCAAACAGTTTTGTGAAATTAATGCAAAATTTCAATTTGGAAACAAAATTGTTCTTTTTCAGAGATTCTAAATGATGGCAAATCGGAAATTAAATAATGAATTGGCGTTTTTGTTCTAAGAAGATGGCACTACATGCTGCAGCTTTGAAGTTTTTCTGGCTGGTGGCAGCATTTAGTCTCAATTGTAGCACTGAAAGGTCAATGCCAGCCACAGCTGTTTCTCACAATGTTCGGCAGAGTGCTGACGTAAAGTTCGTTTGTGGCTGTCAATGTTATATAACAGAAATTCAACACTGACAACTCGTAAGAAAAAAGCATTATAAATGCTTTTGTCCAGCAACATGGCTTCTGCCTCGATATCAAAAGCATGAGGTATTTATTGTTTCGCCATTATAAAGTCCTGTTCGACGAACAGTAGGTCTTACGTTGACCTCCATTCTCTTCTCTGCACTAAACAATTTAACGCAAAGCTGGTCTTTCAAAACTGTATGGAATATACGGCCTTCTGGTCATAAACTGAAACAGTGAAAGGTTTTGACTTTAGGATAGTGACGGCCGAGCAGGCAACCTTTGCTAAAACACTTTAATGTGACAAAGGAAGCTTTGGTTAATGCTGGATGATAAGCGACCACTTTTCGTGCTATTGTCTGGCACTAGAACTACTTTTCAAGGAGAAAATGGAAGCTGACACACTCAATTGGGCCTGGTCTTTCAACTCACCTGCCTCGTTTTCTGAGTAGTGTACAAAATTGAGCGGGGAGTAAAAGATTAGATGGACTCACCTGTCTCGTTTTCTGAACAGTGTACAAAATAATGGGGGGGTAAGGAATGACATAGCCCGAGCTTTGCAGCAAGGAGATTGTATTTGGTGACTGAAGGCCGTCAGCTGCAATAATTTAGCTCGTGCCACAGCTAAAGATCTCGTCTAAAACAAAACAAACAAAAAAATCCTAAGTCCAATTATTCGATTTCCATCTTTGGCGCAGGATGCCACAAAAGTACTCATAACATAATTGAACAAAAACAAAAAACCATTATTTTTTATCACATTCTTTTCTTTTTTATACAATATAAATTTAATACAGTTTTGCTTGCGGAATTATATTTCCAACCGCATGAACACAAACAAAAAATATTAAACTTGAAACCATTTAAAAAGTCAAGAAGTATTTTTTGTTGCTGCAACAACAAAAAACACAGTTTTGTCAAAAATTTGCGAAGGTGTCATGTAAAAGTCAGTTTATGGCTTGTGGTTGTGGTTGTGGTCAACTTTGCTGTTTTCTCTTCTTCGATACGAAAAGTACGAGAACGTTCTTATTGTTTTTGTTTTCCCACCCGTTTCAGCATGGAAACTGCGTCAGCAAATTTTCACACTGGTCATTGCAATTAAGCCACAGAATGTTTAACAGAACTATACAAAATTACATGACGTCGTCTATTATATTACTAAAACTGCTGCTACTTCAATGTGCAAACATAAATTTTTGTGTGCCGAGGAAATGGCAAAAAAACTGGTAATGGGAAGTAAGTTGTAAAAAGGCACTATCGAATGGCAGGGCTTTTAATTGTGGCCACTCTTGCCAGCATGTACAAATGTGGTTTTTCGATACAAATTATGCTCTACGACGCCATTTGACAACAGAAGGGCGGGAATTGGGGAACGCATCGCACAGGATATCGTCAACTTGATGAGAATTGCAAAATTACACTAAATCAAATATGATGAACACAAATTATGAACAACGATTTTATATGATCGGATTCTGGTGCTCGAAATAAAATTTTAGCAGAATCTAATTTATGAAATTTTAGTGGGTTGTTGGGGGAGCGGGCGGTGTTGTGGGGTTAAAAATAATCAATTTACTAATATCTTTTTTTCTTCATCCCTTTAAATGTCATCAGTTTAAGCACCATCAATTAGATTTATTATGCGAACTTTTTTTTTATATTCTAGTTGGAATGCCAAAATATTTTTATACAAATTTTTCAGTGTTTTTGTCAATACTTTTTCTTTATAATAAATTCCTGTTCAATCCGAATTAAGCAAAAACACGCGCTCCTACATACAAAATTAGGGCTGTGGCGGACATGATTAGATCAGCTTCTGATATGGTATTTTTTATACAATTGATACAAGCAATAGGTTTACAAGGCGATGAGTCTACTTCACTGACAATTCATTAATATTGGGTGCTTTCTTAAGAGCTTGCAATTGATAATAGTGCACAGAAATATTGTTGGGATGAAATTTGTTTCCTTATAATTTCAGGGCATTTACTTTTCAAGCACGATTTCCTATACCACCATTTTTTATATTTATGGACATATCTTTGTATTTGTTTATATCAATATATTATTATTGTCATATTGTTATAGTTCTCATTGTTGTATTGGCATATTATTATATTAATATAATATGTTGTATGATTGTCATATTGTTGTATTGCCGTATGCATTTTTCATTTTTATTATCGCTATATCGTCATTTCCATACTTTTTCCATGATTATGTTGTGTTACTTTTACAAAGTTATATTGTTATATTGTCATAATATTATATCACAATTTGTGTATATTGTGTATGTTGGCATATTTTTGCATTTTGTTTATATTACTATAATATTATTGTCATATTATTATAGTTCTCAGTGCTGTCAAATTATTATATTGGCATATTATTGTCATATCGCTATATTCCCATATTCATATATATCATATCATATATCATATATCATTTCATTATAAAATTACATTGTTATATTAGTATTTATATTAATACATTATTTTATCGTGTATATTATTATTGTCATATTGTTATAGTTCTCATTTTCTATTATCATCATCGCCGTCATCCCATATTGTTCTACTTTCATATAATTTAATTATAATATTATTATATTTTAACCATGTTGTTGAATTAGTCTTGCCATGTTTTTTATTTCCCTATATTATTATATCGTCTTATCTTTATATAGTTGTAGTTTTATACTCCCTTATTTATATATTATTATATTGGCATATTGCCACTTACTCACGATGTCAGTTATTAAAATTTGCATGTAGCCACACTGTCATATGGTGATATTGTCATATTATCTTTCTTAATACCATTCAAATATTTACCATTATTTTGTTTAATCTTTCGTGCTCCCCCTTCAACAACAACAATTTTGTGTATAAATATTTTTTAATTCTGTTTTCTTGCTGCACATTCTGTTAATGTGTTTGTTGTTTTTTTATTTTGCATTTAAAAAACATGCCTCAAAACTTAATGTTCTTTACTGCTGCGTACTAAGTACCATATTGTTCCACTTTTCACATGCACAACAGTCATTCGAGTGTAATGAAATCCACAAGAGGGAGTAGTAAAAGGCAACACAAATACCCTGTTCAACTTCAAGGATATGGCAGGCAGCAAGTACATTTAATTTATCTTAATTTTACTCATTTAAATTTATGTATGAACTTTTTTTTAAATCTTATTTCTATAATTAAATATGGGAAAGTTTTGCTTAGGATGTGACAATTTTTAATTTATTGTAAAAGTTGTCACAAGTAGGATAGTTTTTTTTTTACACAATTGGTATTTGTTTAGCTCATTCTCCAGGAAGTTAGAAAGTAGTGCAATAATTTTTCAGGCATTTCGTGTTCGCAACAACAAGCTGGAAGTGATTTGTAGTGCTACTAAAGTAATTATCTATAAAAAAAACAAAATTATTTATAGTCATGTGTGGCGAGAGAAAGGTTTGGTGGGCAAACTTTTCCGGTAGATGTTGCTTTTTACTGTATAGATTAAAAAACATGTTTTTTTTTTATTTCTCTAAACAAGTTTCATCTTGGCATACGCCAAACCAGGACCCTTTGCTTGCTAGGCAGCAGAGGAGGCACTAGTGTCTCAATTGGTTTGGCAGCAAAGTCCAGGAGGAAGGAGAAAATGAGTGAGATTTGCCATGCAGGTACTTCCAGAGCATTCACTAAAGATCACTGGGTAGAGTGGGAATGATCTTCTATTTTGTTGCAAGACATCCTGATGCTGATTTAATTTGAGTTCAGCGTATTTGGAATGAAGTATTCTGGCTCTGATTACAACCTAAAATCCGACTTTCTGCCATAAAAGGCTAGACGAAAGGTTTTGGGCCGGGCTTTCTGTGCCGTCTGGGTAATTACAGGCCAAACTTTTGAACCAGCCAAGTGGAGCCGTCGAAAAGTTCATGTATGCCATCATATTAGGCCGTAATGAAAGGTGCTGATGTTAACCCAATCGAGGCAGGGCACTTGTTTGCTTTTTAATATCAATGGCTACAAATAGAAGAAATTCAAGAAAAGAACATTTATGGGATTTATTTGCTACCATTCACACTTACTACCAAATTTTTTCAGTTATAATTCTTGTAACTGCAACAAATCGATGCCCACCAATAACGAACAAGCCTGGTTTCTTTGTGGGAGAGCTTAGAGAGCAGGACCGAATTTGATTTTTGAATTCCGGGGCAAAATTTTTAAACAATAAAAATAAAAACATTTAACACACAAGTAGAAATTCCACGAATTTTCCAAATTTCATTTTATATTATTGTTAAATTTTATATTAATGTTCAAATTCAAGCCAAAAAAAACTTTGTAAATTTTATAAACCTTGAACTAATTTCGCCAACACAAACTGCACCGCACAGAATTAATACAATTAAAAAAACGAAGCCAACAATAATTGCCTTAAGACCAAGTCAAAATAGTTGGTGTCTGTCAAACGCCTTAAGCCATAACATATAAAACAGAAAAGTTGAAATCAGCAAAGAAACACCCCCACCTCCAACAATCATGGATATGAAAAAGGGCCTCTGTGCAGATAACAGCATTAACAACAACTTAAGAAAACTAATTAAGCGAACTTTAGAACATCAGTGCGTAAAAAGATTTAAGGGAACAAAAACATAGAGCTGCCAGCACAAAAATGTTCCAAAAAAAAGTTCAATAACAGAGAAAACAGAACACCAGGAGCTGCAGGCCCAGCAGGCAGGAGTGTAAAAATTCTGCAAAGTAAATAATTATGGTCTTAAAGCAAAAAACAAAAAACTTATTGCAAAAAAATACAACTCCACTTCTACAGTTTCAATAAATTTTACTTTTTTTGTTTTATTTAATTTATGTACAACATTTTCGTATGACTCTGCAGTTCTGTAGCAAAAAAGTGGCAATTTATTTATAGTTAAAAAGAAAAATCCCCAAGACAAGAAATGAAAAAAAAACAGTTTTTTTGGTTATTTTCTTTTCTGTATACAAAAAGTTTATGGCAACTTCTGGTCAATTTTACTAAATACTCGTTTTTATTGCTATTTATTCTGGGGCAGGAATGTACATAAATAAATATTGAAAATTGTGCCCAAAATTACTTTCAGCAAGAAACAAAAAGCCACCAGAAACAACATTACAACAGCGTGCGCGCCGACATGCCGCAAACAACAATTATTGCTTTTTGCTTTTCGCAAGGAAATCTATAAGTTTCTGTAATGGAGCGCAATAGCTGAAGTGCTGAAAGGTTTTTGAGGCTTTCGATCCTTTGCAATAAATATTAATACGATACAATATATGCACATATGGTTGCATAAATCTGTTGTGGTGGCGTATCTCAAATATTTATTAGACGCTTCAAAAAACACGAAAAGAGTAAGAAAAGCCAAAGGGGTGCGCCACTACGATTTAGAAACTCTTCACGTTCAGAAAAAGCAGTTTGAAATATTGTTGCGGCAACATTATTATGTTTACTTTTCTACGTAATGCATGTTGCTGCTGCTGCTGTTGTTGTTGTTGTTGTTGTTGGTGATGCTCTAGACATAGTTTTATTCACCTTAAATATGTTCTAGTTCTGGCGTTGGCAAAACAAACCACTCGTACACTTTTTGTCCATTTTTCTGATTTTTTAATTTTTGAAGCCAACATTTTAAATATATAAAAATTATTATAAATGACAATATGTGATCCTGCAGATGGAAACCCACCTAGTGTGTAAAATTTTATGAATTCACTTATTTTACTTGCAAAGGGTGGTTAAATTGTATGGGCCGATGTTGAATGGGAACCACACCTAAACGCCAAGTTTTTTTCCGAATTTTATTTGACATTTCTCTATTTCAGACTTACTCAATTTGAACCATGGAGAGATACACAATCCAACAACGTGTTAAAGTTATCCAGACTTATTATGAAAATGGGAGTTCAAATCAAAATGCATATCGTGCACTTCGTAATTTTTTTGGTCAATTTCATCGTCCAAATGTGCGTACAATCGCAAAAATCGTGGAAAAATTCGAGCAAACCGGGTCTGTAGAAGATGTGAGAACACCAGTGCATGCTCGTACAGCTCGTACTGCAGAAAATATTGCTGCTGTTCGCGATAGTGTGGCTGAAGAGCCGTCCACCTCAACTCGTCGTCGTTCCCAACAATTGCACCTCTCACGCTCGTCGTTGATGAACATTATGCATAAAGGCTTGCATTTACACGCTTACAAGGTGCAATTGGCTCAAGAACTAAAGCCTCTTGACCATTCCAAACGTCGTGAATGGGCAGAATGGTGGCAAGAAATGGCAACAGTGGATGATCAATTTTCGAAGAAAATCATCTTCAGTGATGAGGCACATTTTCACCTCAGTGGATTCGTCAATAAACAGAATTGCCGCATTTGGGCGAATGAGAATCCAAGAGTGATTGTCGAAAAACCAATGCACCCACAAAGAGTGACTGTTTGGTGCGGTTTATGGGCTGGCGGCATCATCGGGCCGTATTTTTTCCAAAATGAGGCCGGTCAGGCAGTTACTTTGAATGGTGTTCGCTATCGTGAGATGATAACGAACTTTTTATGGCCCGAATTAGAAGATATGGATGTGGACGATATGTGGTTTCAGCAGAACGGTGCCACTTGCCACACAGCTAACGAAACAATGGCTCTTTTGCGCAACAAATTCATGTGATTTGACACCGTTAGACTTTTTTCTTTGGGGTTATTTGAAAGAAAAGGTGTACGTTGATAAGCCAGCAACAATTCAAGATCTAAAGGATCAGATAATTCGGCACATTAACGGCATAGAACCGCCATTATGCCTCAGCGTCATCGAAAATTTGGACCATCGGATGGAGGTGTGCCGCCGAGGTCGCGGCGCCCATTTGGCCGATATTTTGTTCCATACATAATTGAGTAATACCAATACATCATAATAAAATAAAATTACAATAATTTCCTAAATAGTTTGTGTTTTATTCAAAATCAACATCGGCCCTTGAAATTTAACCACCCAATTTATTTGTACGTAAAAAACCTTCCGTTTCGACATGAAACTCCAAAACATCGGACAGAAATGTGGAGATGCATTTAAATATATAAGACAATAAAATCCCCCTTAATGTGTTATAACAATAAAATAAGAACGCGCTCAGTATCAAAATGCACCACAGCAACTTTCATTGACACACTAGGTGGGTTTTATAATGCAGGGTCACATATATAGAATAAAATATTACTTTGTTGACTCTTATTAATACCGGTGATTAGTAAAGAAAACAAGGCCGGCTATCGACTGACGGGTGTTGCTGTTCCGTTTCAACTTGCTGGCTTGTTATGGGTGTCGTTCTTTTTAAATAAATAACTTGTGACTTAGACGAGTAGCATTTCAAATTTTCAGCTTTTTGTGCAAAAACCTTTTGCGAAAGCCGGTTCCAGTTTAGAATGCTGCTCATAAAAACCTTTTTTTATCACAATTTATGAACTATTTGGTCAAGTTGATTTAAGGGGCGCAGTAAAGGATTGCAATGCGCCATTATTTTTTTTTTTAAATCATTAAATTTTGAGGCATTTTCATTTTATTAAGGTTTTTGGGAACCCCCTGTTTCAAAAAAACTTTGCAAAACCAAACTTTTTAAAAACTTTATTCAAAAATCTCGTTATTTTTTTTTTAAATTTTTATTTTCGTTAAAGGTTAAATAAAGAGTGTAAAGTATCATACTGCAATTTTGCCTAATTAAGTTCAAATAACTTGGTTTTTGTTACACTCTATTAAAAAAAAGAAAAACCACAAACCAAAAGGAAATTCCTACTAATTTATTAACTTCACCAGCAATCTTTAATGCAGCTTAAAAAATAAAATCTATTTTAATTTCAATTCAGATAAATTACCAAATCTATCAACTTTGGTAAGAAATTTCAATTTGCTGCAGTAAAACACTTGAAATTCAATAATAAAATCTATTGGCAAACAAAAAAAAAAAAAGAAAAAGCAAAAACTAAAATAAGATAAAATAGAAGAAAACCAACTGATGAAAATCAATTACAAACAAACAAACTAACAAACAAACAAACGTACAAACGAAGTTTTTAATTAATTCATTACAATTAAAAGAATCTACCAAATAAATCCTTTTTCTAATTTTATTCATCTTACTTTAACTCGATTTTCCTGGTTTCTGTGGATTTGCATTGAATTTCATTTGCAGGGAATTTTAAAATTTAAGAACCGTAGATAAATCTCAATTGCCACCCCCACCCCATTTTGTTTGTACACATGCACTCACTCACAAGCCCATATAAACAACCTTCATTCATTTTATATAGAGACACAGGCGCGCACACACACACCACACGCATTCAGACATTGTAACTACAGGAAATAATTTAGAATTCTTCTAAATGGCTGTAAAAATATTTATTATGTAATAAAATTTAACTTAAATGCAGTTTGTAAAAATAAAAAAAATAAAACTTTTTCAAACATAAAGATACACACACAAACATACATATGCCGATATGTATGTGCATGTGTGAGTGTGTGCGGGTGTGTTTGATTGTTTGGCAAAAATTGTGGATATAATAGAAATTAATTTATAGTTAAATAAATAATTAAAATCTCTTAAGTTTCAATTTGTATATCACTTTTGTAACATGAACTTTACAAAAACAAATTTATTTGACAGAAACCGGTTATAATCTTTCAGAAGGCATTAAGTCCATAAAACCTAATTTATTAACTTAATTATATTTTGCCTGTCATTTGAAAACATTTTTGAAAACCATTTTGCCATCAAAAACTTTAAACTGTCAGAATCCATTGATGAAAAAAGAATTTTCTAAAATGTTACAAATTGCCAATTATTTGCAAAATTGTATGACATTCCAAGAAGAAGCAAAAGTACTTCGAAAACTTTCAAACTCTTTAGATGAAGTTAAAATGACAAATAAATCAGGCTTTTTGAAAACGAAATATTTTTATTCTAAGCAAAATAGACGAATGCAAATACATAATTTCAAAATCAGAAGACGAAATAGCACAAAAACACACGACTTTCTCTTCCCTCCTTTCCCTCATTCAGTTGCGGTACATTGCACTGTGTAGCAGGTGTCAACTCCTCAGTACTGGGTTCAAAAACCAAACGAGCCCCGAAAAATCAATTCACTTACACGAAGTCGGCCAATACAGCCCTAAACTTCCATTCCTTAAGATTTCCCTCAAACTTAAAGCCAACAGTGTACCAACCCGTCCATCGGGGCCCTCGTCGCATGCGTTGTATTCTTGTAAATTTCCATATTAAAAGATTTAATTTTATATGTTTGAGTTGAAAATTATTGCATTTAGACCAGGCCTAGAAATGTTCCACCTGTTCAGTAAATTCATAAAAATGTTGTCCATAACTTTTAAAAACCTGCCAAGATTTTAATTCTTGTCAATGATTGATATGTTTTTAATAAATTTTAGCATAAGTTTTAAACTATTTTACTTAAAATTGCTTGTCATGAAAAACTTTTTACCATTCACATTCACATCATATTAAAACGTTCATACCTGGCAGTTTCCAATTGCCAACACGATAGACAAATCCTGTTTGTCTCCTGTTCTAAATAGAACAAACTTTGGTAGCTAAACCAACAGTGAAATCACATTAATGTGAACTTTCAGTACTATGAACGAAAAAAAAATAGTTCTTCGAAAAAAAATAGTTGTTGCAATTGCGGGAATCCCCAACTTTTAATAAAAAAAAACAATCTACAGCCAAAACGGGGAATAAAAAATATGACTTTGCCAAATCCACAAGTTATTCCTCAAAAACAAACAGAACTAAAATTAATTTCTCAAAGGACTTGAAGTTGTAACCAAAAAAATTGTTCAATGTAAATTATTTTTTTAAACGAAACTGTGAATAAATGCAATAAAATGAACAGCTGTGATTTTTATATGGGTTACATGAGCGAAGTTTCAGTGTATTTTTTTGGTTTTTTACTTTTTTCCATCAATTTATTTTAGTTGCAATTAATTGTATCTGATGAAAATTGTTCGCTTTGAAATGGCTTTTGTAGCATTTGTTTTAGTTTCATAAATTGGAAAAAAATCGACTTTAACGAATGTAATTCGATTTAATTATTGTTCAAAATTTTTTATATTTTTATTAAACTACAATAAAACTAATTCCCTAAATTGACCAGCATATAGTGAAATACAAACTATTTTTCTCGTATATCCTTTCAACAAAAGTTTGTTTTCATTTTTCAACTGCTCCGTTGTTGCAGTTTTTATCAAAATTTTATTGAGGGATTTCCAAACAAAAAGTTGTTAGGCGTTAAAAGATCTTTATACAAAACGCAGTCAAAGTCAACTAAAACATGCTGGACTTAATATATTTTTAATAATAACGCCAAAAATTACAAGAAAAAACTATAATTCTAATACAAGTAGTGTTTGGCTTTCCTTTAAAAACTATTCAGGACATAAAAAAACGATGTCTTATCGTCACAGTTTCATTTGCGTGAAAAAATCTTATTTCAAAACTAAAATTTAACAACCTGTATTTTTTTATACTCCGTTTAGTTGAGTTTTGATGATATATAATAATATAATGATGTGGTTCTGTGTAGACAGTCCTCCTCAATTTGCCTCTAGTTTGAAAAAAGAATGCCAAATGCGACAGGGTGCTGCTGACTTTCCACTTGAACAAACAAAAGCATTTTTTTGCTATCTCTCATTGTTTTTAATATGTTTTTTTCATTCATTAAAGATTGTTTTATATATCCCCTTGTTGCTTAATGAAATTTTTTATCGCTGATTTTATCGTTAATTCTTTGTTTAGTAAACTTTTTATTTGTTACTCTCTACACCAGTTAAAACTCTTGCATCCATTCATTCGCTTACATACACATGCACAGTGTGTTTGTGTGTGTCGAATAGTCTCCTTTTATTATTATTTTCTCTTTTAATTTCTATTTTACTTAAAACCACAAAATAGCTGACATTAAAAATAAAACTTTGTTGCACTTTTTTCCCTTTTCTCTCCAGCAGAAAGCAAATATAACTTGAGTTTCTTTTGTATCAATGCAATATCTTTTCGTTCTTGTAGCAGCAACTCCTGGCTTCTAGTTTTAAAGATTTCTTCGATACATTCTATGGCAAGAAGCGAAGAACAACAAAATCCATAGAAATAATATCAAAGTCTCTAATCACTTCCAATAAGAAGAAAACTTTGGCAAAGAAATGTTGGGAACTTGTGCAATATCACGAGGGGATTAAAACAATTGCTTTCGAGTACAAACACAACCATGAAAAGTAATAAACATAAAAAACAGTGTTGTCAACTCGGTGATTTTTGACAACTATTAGAGAGCCTTTTTATGGTTTCGGCGGTTTTTTTTTAATAAAAATGGTTTTAAAAACTAATGAGTTCACAAGCAAATACAACCATTTAATGTAAAAACCTGAAAACAGTGTTGTCAACTCTGTCTCAGAACATTTTTTCTGGCTTTCGGTGGTCTAGTTTTTTTTTTTATTAAAATAGTTTCAAAAACTGATGCAGGCTTAAAAGCTGACTCTTTGAAATATAAAAACCATCCTGAAAAGTGATAAACATACAAACAGTGTGGCCAATTCAGTGATTTTTGCAACGGTTTTGGTGGCGCAAATATTGTTTCAGTAATTTTTTCTGGGTTTCGGTGGTTTAAACTTCTCAAATAAAAACGACCACAGAAACTGATGCTTTAGACAACAAAAAACAAAAGAATCATCAATGTTGTCAACTCTAGGATTTTTGCAATTTTTGATGGGATAGATGTTTGAATGCTTTTTCAGGGTGTCAATGGTTCAATCTTTTGCCATAAAGATGTTCATAGAAACTGATATAATTAATAAATAATATTATTAATATATTTTATTATAGATAAAATTAAAATAAAATGCAAGTGCGTAGCAGCAACCGGCCAACAATTGAATAAAAAGTTAAATATTTGAACAGGATACATTTCCGCCATAGTCCGGAATGCAGAGTTATAGACAGCTGGAAAAAAACACACAATGAGCACCAATTTTGTTTTTCTTTCTTAAAAAACTTGTATTTACTTTATGGCACTAAAAGCGAACAATGAAGTTATTCGATTTTAAATATTTAACTTTGCACTTTTCGTCAAGAAACTTGAAAAGATTGAAAAAGTTTCTAGACTAGTTTTTTTATACTCTTCACATATATATTTATATGTATAGACTCTCCGAAGACAACATTTAGAGGTTTCAATGTCAGGTTGCTTTTTGCAAAACAAGGGAAAAGTTTTAATCCGCTTTCTATGTTTCTATGTCTATTAAAACATTTCTTGCATCTGCCTTTTGTTTTGATCTCAATATTTTTGAAATATAAAATCTGGCAACACTGCATAAACTACCAAGGAATCCAGGGACTCAACGAAAAGCAATGGACAAGTTTGTACATCTTAAACAAGTTACTGCCAAGAATTACATGCAGTCGTATACAGACAGTGGCAGGAAAAGAAAGAAGAAATATTTCAAACTTCAACGGATGTAGGTAAAACAGCCAAAGTTTTCAAATATCATTAGCAATTTGTTTAAATTAAGCCAAATTAGAAAAAATTTTGAAATTTTGTCACCAACTGTTTAATAGACAAAAGACTCACTGCGCTAAACGTTCTCCTAATGAAGCACTTACCACCCCAAAGCATATGGTCCTAAGTTCGCTGGTGCTTTGGGGCAAGTTAATAAAAAAAAGCAAAGAGCAAACAGCAAACAGCAAACAATCAGAAACATCAACAGTCGATGAAATGCCACCAACAAAAGAAACAGAAACAGCAAAATAATATGACTGAAATTCCACTAAACAAAATAAATAAAAATGCTATAAAAAAGAAGAAGTTGCTTTTGGGTTCTTCAAATATATATCTAAATAAAACACTAACCAAGTGCTAGTAGTTAGACTAGTTGAAGTAAGTACATAAGTAAGTATGAATAAGAATGTGGTGGGGACTTAAAAGACACTTTTGTTGTGTGTTTATGTTTCAGCTTTTAATATCGAGGGACGCCTCGATGCCACCAGTGGATACATGAACTGAAAGTTGTACGATAATGATGGCTGGTTTGTGTGCGTGCGTGTGTGCGTGCGTGTGTGTGTGTGTGTTTGTGTTTGTTGTTAACAATACAAAGCAAAACGAGCAGCAAGCAATTATTTCTCAAGCTGGACCAGCTCGCCGCACATATAAGCCATTTTTAATTTGTTTTCATTTCAACAAATTCTTTCATCAAGTCAATTGCACGAAGGATTTTCTTATTGGCTTTAAGTTTCTCTTATCGATAGTTTTTACACACTTTTATTTCTTTTCATTTTAAGATTTAATTTGGAAGCAAAAAATAAGTACTTTGAGTAAAACTCTCTGATAAATGTTTTAAAGAAAAATTTCAATTTTATTTAATAGAGAATATTATTGTTTAAAAAAATATTTTCCGACAAAATACAACAAAAATATTGGTTTTATTTCTACAATGAACGAGAACTTAAAATATGTATTTTCAAACAAATTTATTTAATGATTCAGCGAAACTACTTTGCAGGTGAGCATTCAAATAAAAGTTTTACTCAAATTGTTATAATATTTTTATATTTTTCAGTTCGGCTTTAGGTCAAATAGTTGAAACAGTTGCAATGATTTCTCCTATATTTTCTTTATTGAACAAAATTTCCAATATTTTTATCAAGATATTTACATTTATGACAAAATTAAAACTCGTCTATTTATATTTTATAAAAAATTCATTACCGAGTTTATTTCCCCCCAGTTTGATGTCCAGTTGCTGAACTTTTTATTATCCTTTTGATTTTTGTAAGTCCTGAGTTGATCGAAATATCGACCTAAAGCCGAACTAAAAAAATATTAAAAAAAAGAGAAAAGAAACACAAAAAGTCAACAAATAAAAAAATTTCTATAATGAATTTGTTATAGTAGTAAAACATTATTTGTTGCATCAACAAATATTTTAAATAAAAGTTTGTGTGGGGTTGGCAATATATAACTTTTGCGGAATAGAATTTTATGGTATTTGGTATCTGGGTAAAAAGTCTCAGAAATAGAGAATACAAAGAACTCAGTTAAGGTCCCATATAATATTTTTTTCTATTTTTAACTCAGTACTACCTTTTCTTTTATAAATTTTAACCAGATGTCATTAATCTTAGACCAAAACTGCCACTCTCTGTGGATTCTAAACGAGTTTCACCAGCTTCCCTGCCAACTTTTATCGTCACTGAAATTAATAGCCAACCTGGTTGAAATGTTTTACGCTTTCAATGTATTTTTAAAATACTCTAAGACAGTTTCAATTAATTATTTTAAGTAATCGTTTTTTTCGCTAAAAAAGTACATGAAACATCAAAAAAAAAACAGCAAAAAACTGTTTCCTTGAGGCATTAAAACAAATTAAAAATATATCTTTTAAAACTGCTCGCCCCCACCCCAAAATCCATTAAGTTGTTGCTGTTTAAAGCTTTTTTTCTTTCTTCAATGTGTTTTTATTAATATTTCTTCTGTTGAACTTTTTCAAAAACTCAAACCGAGAATAGCAAAAGTTAAATGCATGTCCTAAACTTGAACCAAAAATTAAGAAAAATAACAGAAACCCCAAAAAAGAAAACAAAAATGTCTGAATGTGTTGTTTTTTTTTTTTTTTTTTTTTGTTTTGTAAAAACCAAAAGTTTGACAACACAAAAAAATACTTAAAGTACCAAAAGTCAAGTAAAGTTATTAAAAACAACAATAACAGGAAAAACAACACATTCCGCACAATAAAACTTTTGTAGCGTTTTAAGAATTATACATTCTTTTCTTTCCGCAAAAAGAAATTATCGCACAACTTTTTGTCATGTTAAAACACTTTTCTTGTTTTTGTTGGCATTTGTTGTGGTTGTTGTTGTTATTGTTGTTGGAAGCCTGTACAAATTTTGAAAAATAAAATGCTTCATACTTAAATTACGTACAATATATAAAAAAGACAGCGTGCGGCCACATAAAAATCGTAGCAAAGTCAACTAAAACAAGCCGGACTTAAATTATTTTCAGTAATAACTTTTAAAAAAGTGGCTTTTTTTTGGCATTTCATTTAAAACCGCATAAAGTTTATAGGCCACTGAAACAAAACTTTTCTTCTTATTAGTTCAAGATTATACAACATCTTTCGCACAGTGTTGAATCTAATTGGCTGTGATTTAGTCAGCCAGTTTTGCCAAATATTTACGGATGCGTAGAGCTACAATTTTCTGTATTGAGGTGCACAAACGTTCTATGAGCTTCGCCAATCTTGTGTGGATCATAAGGCTTAAACGCCGCTTAATCTGACGATTAAGTGCCAGATCGATCAAAAACATCACCACTCTCGATGTGAGAGGGTGACAAAGAATATAAATTAATCGACAAATCAACGTTTTGAAGACGATAAGTAACGCTGAGCTGGCAGCTGGAATCAAAGAACCATAAATATGGACGTGTGTCCACTGAATGGCCACTGAAGTAGTTCACCATTTTCAGTGTCAGCTCATCAGCAGCTCATGTCTAGATTAATGGATGGATCAATAAAATTAAAACTTGCAGGGATTGACTTGAGTTTCAAGAACGTTCAATAGATTCCACAAAAGTCACTGCAAAACGGTTCATATCTCTATTTGGAAGCGAGGTTAAACCGGTGGGCATCACCTTCCACAGATATCGATAGGTGCCGATGAATATCAATTTCTTTTCAATTGCATCGAGTGGTAAAGATGCCAACAACAAGACTGTACAACGTTCTACATGAAAGTGACGGTAAAGTGACCACCGCAAGTATGTGAGTTGGTGCCGTTACAGATTCGATTCCTGCTTATTGCACTCAAAGGCCGATTAACGACGCAGGTCTTAGTTTTGGGGGCTCTTAATGACCTTAAGACTTATATTTGTATTACCAGTAGGACGGACTAATTGTGGGGCGGTAACATAAAACTATAATAAGTCATATAATGGACAAGATTTTAAGATAATATTTTCATCCACCCTTCTTTCTTTCATATATGTCCTTCTAATACCAACATATCAACTCCATGGTCCCTGTGCTTTAAATGAAAACTTTTTGTGCCTAAACTTAAGCTGCCATGTAAAACAAACGTAGCGTTAAGTTCGCAGCAGATGCAGGCAAAATAAAAAACATTAAGCGGAAATAAAACATGCACAACAAGAGGAACAACAAAATGTTCATAAAAAATTGTTTCCGTTTTAATTAGTTGACACATGCAGCAAAAAATACCCAAAGCGGGGCGGGCTACAACAATAGAATATAACAATATTGTTAGAAATGGAAAACATACTTTTGACTCGTGTAAGCAGGGACAGTACAACACAAAGAAATGTTGAGCAATAAAGTGTTTTAGTCGGCCATATTCAATTATTGAAACGCTCTAAAAAAAAACTGAACAGTTTTTTTATTTGTTTCTTGTATTTTTTTGTGTAAGTTTTGACAGAAAATAGATTTCTGTATTTTTTTACAGGTTTTAGTCCAAAAACTTAGTTCAGAACTCTGCAATAAATTGTACCCTACCCCGGACAAAGAGCTTAGCTACGCCGGTGCTTGCAAGACTACATGTCATTGCTAAAGCAGTTGTGAACTCGCACTCCTGATTTTTTTTTTGTTGTTATTTTCTTTTTTTTTTTTTGAAATTAAAGGAAATTTTTAAAATTCAATGTGAATTCATTTCACCTGAAAAGTTAGCATGACAGCATAATTTGTGTGAATTGAAATCCCCTAAAAAATGTAATCCTTTTCATATAAATTTTCTTTACAAATCATTCGTTTGTTTTATGGAAACCGGCCTTAAAACGTCGAATGAACTTGAAACAAAGGATGCGTTTTTACTGTTTTGTCTAAAACTTAATATATTAGATGGACGTATTTCATTTCAGTAACAAGTACTCTTTACATATTAATCTATATATATATATATATATATATATATATATATATATATATATATATATATATGCCGATATAGGCACCTACATACATACATAAATACATTTCATATGCCGATGTACTCCAATGCACATTCGTGCGTTTCTCTACACGCTTCTTAGTCGAACTAAGTTTTCTAGTGAACAGATTTAGCAAAAACTAATTCAGCATGAAAAAACTTAAGAAATTTCGCAACTAAAAAAACAGTTTAAAAATTTACACAGGCACATATTGTAAGTATTTAACTTTTTTTTTTTTTGTGAGAAAACTGTTTCTTTAAGTTTTTCCGACAACAAAAACATAATTAAAGTGGCAAGTAGAAGAAGAACAGACCCACACACACACAAAAAATGTTGATGCAGCTGTTCCGACAGGATGACAAGTTGTTATATGAAAATTAAAAGCACTAGTAAATAGTTTTAAGCTCCAGGCAGATTTTTTCCTCATGGTTTTTCTTCATATATTTTTTTTTTTATGTGAAATGAGAACTTTTTATAAAAAACACTCTTTGTTTGCGGATTGTGAAATAAAATCGACTAGTCGTTTGCCAGACCTTTAAAGAAGAGTCACTGAAGAATCTTATCCTGAAACAGGCTCCAAAGATAGCAATAAAATATAATACAACTGATTAGAGATACTTTCCAGGATGGTTTTAAAGTAACCTTCAGGTTCTGATGATCGAAAGGTTCAAAGCTGTGGATCGTGCTGGGTATTGTCTCCTCCATGTTTTTGGGCTGGCAGAACTTAAGCTGAGATTCTTTTTAAAGAGTTTTTCAATTGACGCCACCAGGTTATTAGTGCTCTTTGTCTAATGTGCTGCTTATCGTTCAGTTACTGATGACAAAGTAGCCTGACAGGTTGCAGGACTGACCAGCACGTCTAAATAATAAAATTTTCTGGGCTTCAGAAACCATCTTTAGCGGTTTTAACAGCCGAAATTGTCATATACTAAAACTAAAAAAACTTTGCGCTGACGACATCCTGGGTAAGACCATCATCCTCAATGGCAAGCGCTCTGGAATTATTGTAACAGATTTCTTTTGGATCAAATTGAACGATATGGTTGTAAGCGACTTATGAGTCCAGTGGGATGGCGTTACGTGACACACGCCAGACGCCACAATACACATTCTTCATAACAGATTTGAGCGTGTGGTTGTCCTGTCCAGAGGTGATGTAAAATGCTCACCAAAACTATGTGATTTGATGCGACTAGACCTGTTCTAGTGCGGTTTCTTGAAATCGCATGTCTGTGGCATTAAGCTGAAGCCAACACAACTGAGGCCGTTGCGCCACACATGTGCATTAGAGTCATTGAGAGTTAGGCCCCTTGGATTCGTGTCACCATGACATTGAAAAATATTATATTCCATATATTTCATATATTTTTCCCCCTTCACACTTCAATCACTACTCGATCTTAGGGAAAATCGCTTTAAGTTTCGCACACAGCGAACCGGAAAAAGTGTTACCAGAAATATAGTAGAACTAGTCGGGGCGCCTGCATCCGTTGATACATCAAAGACCGGGTACTGTTGAAATGTGCCATTCCAAAATTTCTTTTCCACATACTGCTCAAAATATTGTACGATTCGTATCCAAATGATGTAAAAGTTCCAGAACAAACTTTCAGCACCGCACTGGAACAACTGAACAAATTGAAGTGTTACAATCTGTGCCGATATTCAAGTGAACGTGTGTGTAACCAGAAGTACACGAGAGCCGCAGGACATGAGTACTCCGTAGCTGATGTTGTAATAACTTTGTTATCTTTTAATTTGATTTAGAAAACAATTTCAAAAAAAAAGAAAAAAAAATATGGTATGAATTGAGGTGCCTAGAAGTGTTTGGCAGATATTTATGGCATTGGACTAATACGGTTGCGACTGCAATATATTGTACATATTTTCGTTATTAACAATTTTATGCACGTAACCAGAAAGGTTTTATCTATTATATGGATGTTTGGCATTTTATTTTCCATTTCGCTCTTTGGCTTTACAGGGTGACAATAACAACTAAAATAAATTGAAAAACAACCGGGAAAAACTAATACGTTGCCATTTTGATGTTTTAGTTTTTCATATATTGTATATATTTTTATTATTGATAATCTTTGCAAACTGGAACTTTTTTCGCAAATTGGTCACATGGCAGGAGCAGAAAAGAAAAGTCAACATTTTGCTAAGGGAAAAAAGTTTTTCACTATTGTTACTTTTGTTGCTGTTTTCTGCCGTTGTTGTTGTTTTTGTATAGCCAATACCACGTCAGCAATAATAATAACCGGAGGAAGCAAAAAACCCATTAGCCGCATTTGTGGTCAGCATTTGAAAAAAAATTATTAGTTAAACCCTTCAAAATGCCAGCACATAAATTCATATGCTTATAATGATTGCAAATACAAATACACATGAAGAAATATAGCGTTAAAATAAAAATCCGAAAATATTTATGTTGCTCTGCAATTTAGGTTTCTTATTTTTTTTGTTTTAACATATTTTATGCATAAAATATTTAAATAAATAATTGAAGGTAAAAATAATTTAAAATAAAATTTAATCTGGATAGAAAAATTAACTAGGGTTTTATGAAAATTTTTCTTTGCAGATTGTGTTCTCTTTCGCAACTACGACCACAAGGGAAGCGAAAGAAACTGCAATATTGTATTAGAAATATGTTAGAACTGATTGTTTAAAGAAATATATAGAAAGATCGTCGCCGGGGGAAAAGAAATATGTTTATGTAATATATGAAATATGCAGTTTTTTTAACTTAGGAAGGAGATGGCGGTTGTAAAAGGGCTACAATTCGAGATTCTGGGTAATCAAACATTTGCTTTTGCACAGTTCAACGTTAACAAGTTCAGACAAAAAATAAGAGGTACACTTTAGAAATAACCACTGCAATTTCGTTGGACGTCCTTCATATTTTCTCTGACTCTACTGGTTTGCCAGGTTTTCGATAAAAATAAAAAATAAAAATAATTAACGGCTTCAGAAAAAGTCTAACACATTCGACTTAAAGAATTTCGACAGTTAATGAAACGGATTTACAGCAGCAGCTGCCATTATGGCCCAACTTTAGTGTGAAGCAACGTCACTACTGAATGGCTTACCAAGCCCACATAAGTGGCTTCTTGTGGTACGAAAGAGCGGCATATAATACAAACTCCTTGCTCATGAGCTTGGGCTATGTAATGCCCACTACCAGTAATTCCTCAGACAGCAGAGGCAGTCGAAGCACCAGAATGGATTGCCTCCAGGAACATCAGGTCTTACTTGCCTGTACATATCCCACCAACTAGTTGCTTACGAAGAACAGAAGTCTGTTGCAAAGCAACAGCATAACGAGAATATTGGCATCGATGAGCGGAGATTTCTATCTCGATATCATCTACTAACGACCATTAGAAGAATCTCCATTTCAAGGTCACGTTAGACCCCTGTTGTGGTAACTTGCCTTTGGTGGATGTTTTATAATAATCTGTATAGTCGAAGTCATGCAGCAACTTCCCAGAATTGTTCACGCCTTGTCAACCCCTTCTCCTCTATACCACGGAATGGCCACTGTTCTAGCCAGACAAAAGATAATGGTAACCAACAGCTTATACTATAATAGGGTGTAGGCGGGCTTCCCGTTTTCCTTAATGAACTACGCGTACGGGCACCCATTGACTTTTGCTTCATGCTTTGAACTTTTGTTGAACCTCATATGGAGTGATGTCGTGGTCAAGAATTCAAACATTTTGCTTTTTCACCGAGTAGGTCATCCAAAACTAGGCCTCCCCTCTGAATACGATTTTGAAACTTAGCTGCCGTCACCTTTTCATAACAGTTACCCTTAAATATCCTCACATTTAAAGACTCTTAGATTTTTCTTTAAGTGTCGACTTGTTGTAACAAGGCAAGAATTTCAATGAAATCCTATAATTATCTGAACTAGTGTATTGCAGAAAATATATAAGTTTTTTTATCTTAATATTAACACGAGCAATATTTGCAGACGACAATAATAAAAACAATTAAGGAACATGTGATTAGATGTAAAGCACATCCTTTCGAATGCACAAACATTAATAATATTCAAATTACATTTTCCGGCTGGTGTGTTTTATGGCAGACTGTTTTTTTTTTTTTTTTTAATAAACCATCTTGTTAACCCAATAAGACTTAAAATGGTGTAACAATATTGGTTTCAAATTCTCTATTCTAAAATTCGAATTGTTGAAAATATGACGACAGTATTTCAAGTAAAAATGTTCTTGTCTGAAACAAAAGTCTGGCATTTTTATATATATGTATGCAGTTGCTATTAGATCTTGCAAGGTGTTTGTCTTAACTAACATCAAGTTGTTCGCAATCGGCTAGAAGATGAAGCAGACAAACGAACTGCCTTATCAACTGATCTCTCTAAATTTGTAAATTAATTTTAAAGACTTATTACAAGTAAATGAGAAAAAATAATGCGATTTTGTTCAATATTAACTGGCAAAAACTTTTTGTTAATTGTTAAAATGGTGAATATTATTATTAACTTCAGCAATTGTTATTTAATTCTGCAAAAACAGACACTTGATGCAGGTAAAACTGTTCAAACTACAAACGATCTTGATAAGCAGTTTGATATTGCACAATTCTTGCCACCCACCAGATTAAACATTTGTTGGTGGCAGGAATAAAATTATCGCCAGACAGGCGACAGCCACACTTGTATAATTATGTAATTCGTAACGTTTTAAATTCTTCTACAATTCGATTCGAAAGCAAACGTGTTCCAAGTATTTGCTTTTAAATACAGCAATTAGAAAACTGTTCGAATTTGTATCTCTTTCGAAAGTTTCGAATTTGTATCTCTTTCGAATTTGTATCTCTTTTTCTTTGTCGTCTCGAATTACATAATAGCACCCAAGGCGTAAAAGTTTAGACTGTTTGTCAACATGTTAAACCGCTGATGTCTCAAATTCTGAATTATATAACTGAAGTAAAAAGTAAAAGAATCAATGGATATAAACTAAGCAGTTGTTGTCCGCGATGTACTGGTGCTACAACAACATGTGAAATTGCTGCTTCGTTACAGCTTCTATTTTAAATACAATTTCTTTTTTTTTAAATATAATATTTGTGAAACCAAAATTACATCAGATGCTGCCACAAGTACCTTGATCGTCTTAATTGCAAAATTGAGGCATGCGAGCACCTTCAGACGTAACAACGCACACACACACACACCTACAGTCTCTCGCATCCTTAAAACTATTAAAACATGACTCATGTACAAGTATTTGTACGCAATGTGTGCTAATAGCTAGAACGACATCCTTTGGAACAACATGAGCACAACATACGCACACACACACTCACATAGAATATATGTATGTATGTTTATGTGTTGTTGTTGTATTTCTGTACACATTTAAAAATGCAGCTTGGAACACTTCTGCTCAGTTTTGCTTAAAGCGTATTTGCAGAAGCGTAACAAGGTCCTAAAAGTGTCTTGGCATGGCTTGTTGTTATGTCTTGCGTGAAATGGCTTTTGCAGCATTTTACTTTCCAGTTATTCAAATTTAATGCTGAAAGGTAATCGTTGTTCTAGTTGCTCTTCAAAGTGGTTACATAATTTTAGTTTGTTACTATTTCTCATTTGCCTATTTTTCCTTTTAAAAAGAAAAAACAGTAGAAGGAGACAAGGTTAGTTGTAATCAAGTGGAACGGAAATAAAAACGAAGTGTGCAAAATATTTAAAGCCGTACAGAATGATAAATGCTGGTGGTAGAAAATTCCATATTATTCGTTTAAGGAACTCCTCTCAAATGAGTGAATCCAAACGCGTACTTTACTTTCTAAAAGAGTGATATATTCCGGCTGTAGCAAATTGCTTGTAATGTTAATTAAATCTATAAAAAAAAACAGCTCCAAAACCTGATTTTACTTTCTTTAATGCACACATTTTATATATGATATAACGTATTCATTCCTCTGACCAAAATAGTTTTTTTTTACCTAGAACTCGAAACTCCTAATTGCAGACAAGAATTAAACAAATCTAACGACCATTCTAAATGGTTTTCAGATCACAAGGCCAGTGTGTTCCATGTGTGGTTTGTTTTAACTTTACTTTAAACAAGTGTCTTAAGGTAATAAGTACCTTAAACATATACCTTAAATAAGTGCCTTATAAAAATACTTTAAACATGTACCTCAAACAAGTACCTTAAACAAATACCTTAAACAAGTACCTTAAACAAATTCCTTAAATAATTAGCTTAACCAAATACCTTTCATAATTAACTTAAAAAAATACTTTAAACATGTACCTCAAACAAGTACCTTAAACAAATACCTTAAAGAAGTACCTTAAACAAATTCCTTAAATAATTAGCTTAACCAAATACCTTTCATAATTAACTTAAAAAAATACTTTAAACATGTACCTCAAACAAGTACCTTAAACAAATACCTTAAAGAAGTACCTTAAACAAATACCTTAGACAAGTGCCTTAAATAACAAACTTAAACAATTGCCTCAAACAAGTAACTTACAGAAGTATATTAAACAAATACCTTAAACTACTACCTAAAATAAAAACCTTAAACAAATATTTGTAAGAAGTACCCGGATCCTGGACTAATTATGGTTGTGGTCTTCCTAATCTGTGCGAAGTAGCAGGAGAAAAACCTTGGTAACTTCTGATAACGGCTAATGATGTCGTTTCGAAAATCCAATTCTTTCTTATGTGCTATTTGTGGCCTAGAACTTGTCCAGAGTTAGCTAAGGACTGATATTTTTAGAGTTCTCTGGTCCACCAATTCGGACCGGAATATGTCAGCTGTATGAGCCTTAACAGTGTCGTTCATAAACATCTTTAATATGTATTGACGTCGCTATAGCAAAATTACAACAACAGGTTTTTAGCAGATAATTTTTGTGAACAGAAATTGATAAAAGGTTTCTTGACAAAAAAATTGTATTCAAACTTTAAGCCACTTCACTTAGAATCGAATCAAAACATTTTTTTTTTGTTCTCTTGAAAATTATACAAGAATAGTTTTAACTTTCGATATCCAAGAAAATAAGACGAGCGGAAACCTGTCAGCTGTCTTAGGGCTGCCAACTCGTGGAAACGTCAATACAATTTGGATAACAACTGAAGCGTCTATTAAGAAAGTTTATTTTTTGTAACAAATAAAATACATATTCTGTCGCACGCATAAATTTCTGAGAAGATACAAGTAATAAAATAAATACTTTTCAACACATTCATTTTATGAAACAAATTTTCCGTACATTAACATTGTGGTCAAGTTTGTTGGCTTTTGAATTTTTGGTTTTTCCTTTTAGATTTTTATTTTTCAATTTATTTTATTTTAAGCAATTCCTTCTCTATTACAACCCAAATTATAACCAGTAGGGGATAATTCGTTTTGTTTAGTTTTTTTTCTTGTTTTTTTTTTTGGATTTTGTTTTGTGTTTTAATTTTATTTCCATACATTTATTTTATTTATTATTAGACATTTCCAGCATTATCTACTTCTTCTTCTTCTTCTTCTGCCAGCATGAAACAAAATAATTTTTATTTTATTTTTGCATATTCCAGTTATACGTTTTCCTGCTACTGCTACTACATGGTGCAGGAGTTTCTCTTATTATTCCCTTCAAGCATTTTCATTGTTGTACGTTTACCGTCTGCTGTGCAGCATTTTTAAGTAAAAATTTTATGAAAGTGTTGAAATTTACGACAACTTAAATTAAAATTATTTACTTTCTATTTTATGAAAGTTATAAACTTTACATTGCAGGAGCCGAAGCGAACAGAAAAGTTGACCATTAAAATATTGATATATAAGACTTAGAATAGCAAGTTGCAAAGACATGTTTAGTTATGTGGTTGCCAGGTGTTAGAAAAAAAGTTAACAATTCAACAGCAATGTGGCAAAGCCAATAACAACTCTGAATAACTGAAATGATAGGGCTGCAATAATCACATATACAAACGAATACTCGTAGTTTCAATTGGTCGAAACAACTTAAAGAAAATTTTAACTGCCTTTGGGGATGAGTTGCTGGAGTGTTTGACCAACAGTTCGGCGGTTTTGATGCGATTCCTATCAAAGTGGAAGTAGGTGGTGCTGCACGCAAACAGTCTTGTCTACACTGTTAAAAAAAATGTGCTGGTGGTTACATGTTTTCCCGAATAACACACTCATAGATCATTACAACAAACAAAAAATTGTTAGTCATTTGTTTGTGTCATTAGCATAAAGTAGGACTAATATAATCAACAATTATAGTCTTTAAAATGGGACAAGAACATTTAACTGTGCTCTTAAAACTGTGGGGGACAGCTGGCTGTTTCGCGGTCGCCACTTCACTCTTCTGTTACCAATTGATGTCATTACAGTGGTTAATATAATACTATATATTCCAATTCCAATAATAATTATTATTATTTCCAAAAAACAAACAAATATTCGAAAGGCAAAAAAACAACAAAACATTGCATACGATTGTGGCCAACATTCTAAAAAATTATTTTTAATTATAAAAACACGAAAATGACAAATGTACGAGTATGTATATAAAATTTGAATTTATGTAAGTGGGCATATCCTAAAATGTAAATAAATTTATAAGAACCACAACAAATTGTCGATATTAGAGGCATCGCGGATGAACAAAAAACATTAATAAAATAATCTGTATTTTTGCAGGGACAGTTTTATGTTCTTTGAAACTGAGCTAAAGACAAAAGTATATAATATTAGACGGCCATTATAAATACAGCAGACATTAGGATTATTTTTCTTTTTCTTACTGACAAAGTTTTAATGAACTAAAAGTTTGTTGTGAACAACTCCCCTAATGCCATTCGCTGGGATCTGTTCAATAAATTTTATCCTGCTATTTCCGTACACATTTACATAAACGAAAATCGTTTGTTAGTAGAATTTAGTGTATTTGTTGTCAATGCAATAATATATATTTGTGCGTTTGCATTAAGTTAAATGCCTGCACAAATTTCTAAATATGCGTTGGCCGTTCGAAAAGTATTTAGTTTTACGAATTTCCGAAATACTCAATTTGTCATAGTAGTTTCTCAAGTAAAAAAAATTTAAATATATAAACACAGGCCGCAGAAAATGTGGCCAAGACACGAACTTCGTCTCCAAAAATGATATAAGTTTAACCCTAATCAAACTCTTGCTGATATTTCGTCTTTACAAATCGATATTTTTATTTAGTTTTTTCAAGCTGCAACAAACTGTGACAAAACCGAAAGTCTTCTTCAATATTCGTCACATTTCCATGTGTTGCTTTATTCTATTTATAAGTTGTACTTTTAATTCGAATTATGAACCACCCGCCTATTTGACTAATCAGCAACGGAATCCCCTACTCTGCGGGTGGGTTTGATTTTTTTTCTTAGTTTTATTTCAAGTGTTCGATTGTGCGTATCTGTGCGATTGTGCATGCGGTTCTTTGGTTATATTTGTGTGTGTGATGTTGGTTTTGACTTTAGAATTATACCAAAAATGGTAAATTTATAAATGCTGGCGTTTTTATTATAAATATATGCAATTCGTACATGACAAGCAAATAACTTTTAATCGCAGACCAAATTGCCGATTTATTAATACCAACTTTATCTGGTTGCCCTTTTGTTTCACAAAATGTTTTAAAATTATTAGTTTTATTCCATATTAAGCGAATCCTGTTGATATTTGAGTCATAATTGTCGAACATCGCAGTGACTCATGAACTCATGTTAGATCTAAATATATAAAATTCAATTTTATACATGTTCTTCACTCTTATTATATGTCAATATAACAAAAACGATCCAACAACAAAATAATTAAAAAAATTCTTGCCTTTCAGATTTTTTTTTTTATATTTTGCATTAAGTTTTCCTGCAAGTTTCGATTTTACTCCTTATGTTGTCATCTTTGTAACATTTAGAAAGGGATGTAGAAAAAGGTAAAGAAATTAAAAAAAAAAACAGTACTGACAATAGTATTATCACAATGTGAACAAGAACATGGTTGAGCTGAAAAAACTGTGTTTAAAGCCATAATGTACTGTTGGCTAAATGAATATTCTATCACAGAATAAAATTAAAGCTATTTTCGAGAATTTCATTATGATTTTTGCAGACCTATAAACGAATTTTCTGTATTTGGCGATCGTTTCATCTTAAATCATAGTATTTTTATAGAAAAGCAACTTCAGCATTGTCAGCTTTTATGTGTTAAACAAAAAATGTTTATTCCATGGAAACAAGAAAACTATTTGCCAAAATTTGCAAAAATTTAAGAAAAAAAAAATTTTGTCTTTCTGGGTTCAAATAATTCTTTGAACCCAACACACTGCAAACGAATTACACGTTTCCACGTTTGTTTCTTACGGACACAAAATACATTTTCTAGGATAAAAAAATATTTTAAATGATATTTTTTTTAATTCTGCTGTGGTACAGACAAATTTTGTCCAAATTCGTTATAATAATTCTTTCCGTGTTGCGTGCTGGGACTTCCAAAATCGAAATCAATGTCATTATCATAATTCACTGCTGTGAATTATGATCATTTTCATTGCGATAACAAAACAAAATTAATTACAAAATGTTTTATCACTGTTTAATATTTCCATAACAAATTCATTTCATTTAAAGTGTAATGACATATTATTTTTCCTAGATTTTCTTTTTTACTCTCAGTAACGACCATTCAAATTAACATTGTTTTGTAATTACTGCTTAGTTTTGAACAAACGTTGTGGCACGTGTTCAAATTAACCATTTCAAATGTTGTTGCCTCATTTCAAATGTAAACAAAGACGATCGTAACATATTTCATTAAAATGTATTTTATGTGCGACAAGTTGCACATAACCACACAAAACGATTACAAAAACACTTAAAATTAATAATAAAGTAAAAAAGTTGTGCAAAACTGGCTTGATTACAGGCACTAACCAAAACTAAGAAAACAGGACAACAAAACAAAAGAAAACAAATTCCGTTTCGAGCCAAGCAACTTAGCAACAATAACAACAACTGACATAATAAAAATCCAGACACTCACAGTTGCATTCACATTCAAGATATCGCTGTTAATGTTCTGTGTAAAAAGCAGAGTACAAGTCCTCGCCACCAAGGAATAGTTTTACAAGGACTTTGATTAGCTTTTAGGAAAGAAGAAAACCAAGTTGCATTTTCTGTGTCGGACTTAATGAAAAGCAGGGTCATGATTAACATGCGGCAAATGTGCTATGCAACGAATTGTGTGCATACCACAAAGGCCGTGTTCTAAGATTAAGACTTTAAGAATAAAAGAAATTGCAAATAATTTGGCTGGATGATACAAAAACCGTGAAGTGACAGCCTGCAGAAGAAACAGCTATTTAGACGCTATATTTATGTAGATGTGTTTCTCAACCTAAAGAAAAAAGAACAAGCGAAAAGTTCAATGAAGGAAATTCAAAGCCCGAAGCGCTTCAATTTATAATCGAGAGGCCAATTTAACAAACTCTCATGCTCTTCTCTTGATTTGTTTCAATTGTGAACGCAATGTCTTTAACACAAAAACTACCTCAAATATGCTAAAAAAGAAGCACAACACCTGCACATAAACACTGCAGAGGGGTTGTCTGCCGTTCTCTGAAAATAATGCTATTTTTTCTGTTTAATTGAAAATCTGTTTATTGTAAAAGTTCTCTTGTAATGAAAATGAGTCAAAGTCGTATTTAATGCATTAATAAAAACCAAGAAAAGAAATTTTATGAAAGTTATATTATGAAAATATAACAAAAACGTTAGTGTTTTTACTCAATATTGTTGTTGTATATCTCTATAATATATATTATCAATCATACAGCTGTTCTTATGATTGGATGACAAAGTCTGCAAATTACTGAAGTATTTGGGAAAAATCATTGTTTTCTGCACTTCGAGCCACACACGATGGGCATGCTCGACCTTCCGATGCCATTCTTATCCACAAAGTTGAGTCTTAGTTAATCGCAAGCAGCTGGTAATAAGCAGGTAGGGGCGGTTGCACAGGAGAGTAAAACAAAATCAATGAATAAATAACCCCTTCGTACCGAACAGCTTGACGAATTTAAGGCCTGAATGTTGACTCTAAATTTTTAACAGCTTAAAACCATAAACTTTTCTTAAATTTTAATATCTTATTGTGACCACAAACCAAGTAATTATTTAGAACTGTTACATTACAACTATTACTAAACATATTAAATTAAACAATAACGTTTCTTGTGCAATTACCAACCATAATATGCGTTAAGAGAACATAATTTTGAGTACTTCCTTTTGGTATAAAGAAAAACTCCCCACAGACAAATTTCATAAAACAATTGCCATTATATTTACAAAAACACAATACGAGTATTACATCACTACTAACAATATTATTGTCCCGTTGAACATTCATATGATAAACGTGCACAAGTCAAAGAAACACATACATATAGTGTGCAAATTGTATTTTAGTCTGCTTTTGAAACTGTTGTAGGGTGATAATGACCATTTTGGGGCTTTATCGTTCTTTCTGTGTCGAAGAACATTGTCGAATGTTCTTTATATAGTTTTCCATGCTCTTGGCTTTTCTTCGTTTTAAATAAGTACTTGTGACTTCAGCTGGTCCTGTTTATGTGCTGTGTGTGATATTAAATTAAACAGAGGAAAAAAATAATACCAACACACACTTATGAACAACTGCCATTACAAATGGCAACAAACAAACAACTTCATTTGTGGACAATAAAACGGCACACGATGACAACCATAACGATAATGATGATTATGATTATGATATTTTCGGTTGTATGAATGTGAATGAAAATGGCACAGCTTTAATATACATATCAACGTTCGTTCGTTTGCTTTGAATATCTTTGCATGTCCTTCGGAACACTGCAGCTTACAGTGTCCTGTTGCTTGGTATGTGTGTGTGTGTGTGTATGTGTGTGTGTGTGCATTTCTTCTAAAGTGTAATTATGAAAGCATTACGGCGTATCCACTAACATAATCGTTATTGCGTGAATGTTGCACTGGAGGTTGGTTTTCTGAAATGACAAACGCTAATTTAAAATATGATAGTTGATTTAATTTTGTTGCTGCAAACGTGAGTGTTAGTGGCTGTCTATGTGTAAGTGCACGTGTACCTGTACCTGTACCTGTACGTGTACGTGTGTTCGGCGCTCCAATACTTGAATGCGTTGACCAGCCAGTCTTGTGGAAACTAAAGGTTTTTTTTTTTTTTTGTAATTCTCTAACACAAGGATGGGATTGTTAAATTGCTTGGAACTAATTGAATGATGAGCAAAAGATTATTTTTAATGTTTGATGTTTTATACAAATTTAAAATTTATTGGATTTTTACGTGAACGATTTAAAAAATATGGAAAAAAGATCAATTATTTTTGTTGCTCCGTATTAAAGATATCTGTAAATATGCTGTTAAAACATTAGAAAATAATACAACAATGTATGTGCACATACATACGTATTGTTACCATAACATAATTATTTTTGGAATAATCATATTATGTTGCTTCACTTGTCTCTATTTGCATGATGTATGAGGTGGCGCAACTCCCATAACATACGATCCAGCAAAAGCTTAATGTGCTGTTCACGGAACACGAAAAACCAATTATGAATTACACTTCATAAAATTTAAAAATGTTCATTTAAATATTCTAGACGTGCCGCTCATTCGTAATCTGTAAACAGCACATAAGTTTCCTAAATTATACTCTATATACTGATCCTCTAATTTTGCCATTTTATATGTGATTTTTAATATTTACAAAAAGTTATTGTCTGTCAGGTGTTGTTCTCTAAACAGTGATGAAAAGAGACAAAAGAACATGATTCTCCTTATACTTCTCTTTCTATATTTCACAGTTTTTTTTTTTTTTTTTTTTTTTTTTTTTTTTTTTTTTTTTTGTTTCGTTACAAAGCAAATTTATCGCCCCAAAAAAGAAAGAACAAAAACGTAAGAGAAAAACTGTGCACTTTTTGTTTCTGTTCTAAGATTTTATTGAAAATTAAGTGAGTCAATTAGACGACATGGATGTGAATGCATGAGATTTAATTTCAAATCACACAGGGGTGAAAAAGTGTTGCTTAAATTTGTATTCACTTTTTGTATGATTTCAGAGTTTTTACTTAATAGTTGTCACAGGCCGGTCTCAAGGGGATTGCACAAGCTCTACGACAAGTAATTTTATTAAACATTAATGTACTGTAACCCTTAGAATAACACCAATTATATGAAAAATGTTCTTATACTATTTTTTGAATAAAAATCTTACCATATAAATATTAACAAATCCCGCCATCAGTAAAAAAAAAAAAGAACTAGACTTTTTGTGAGAAAAATTCATTTTATAAATTAAATCGCTAAAACGCTCTTATTTATTTCTGCCTACACAATTGCTTAACACAAGATATATTCAACAAATTCAAATCACATTCATCTTCCCATCTCTGTTATTTATGTACAGGGGCACAGCAAAAAAAAAAGATTTCTGTCAATTATTTAAGATAGTTACCACCTTACCCCGGTGGTATTTTATATAGCGACATGTTGTTGTTACAACAGGCGTTGAGGCAACGTCACATTTCAACACTATTTAAGCATATTCACACTACTGGCCAAATTTTGCGGTCACTATGCCTCTACCACCGCATGCAAATACTTATTTATATTCGTATGTATGTGTGTATGTGCGTACGAAGGCTGGAAGGTTACATGTATGAGAATTTGTGCAAATGCCTCTATTGTATTTAAGTTGCTACATCGTTATTTAATTGAATCTAATCGTTAAGCACTTGCAACATGTAGAATATACAATATAACATGGCCAGAAGACGGACCATTCGAAAACAGCTAAATGTCACGTAATTATAGCTAATGAATTTTACACACTATTGTGAGTTAATTCAAGTTGCCAGAAGAATATAACGAATAATTTAAAACAAAATTTATAAATTAAGAAAAACATTTTTTTTTTTATTATTTACATCAATGCATTAAGCAGCGAAGAACTTCACGTTTAAATTGAGGAGAATATCAGCCATCCAGGTATTCAAATGGAAGAAATGGAACCGCCTTTATTTTTTTTCTGGCCCTACACATGCCACCACTAGTTTATGGGGAGGAAGAAGAGATGTTTGAATTATTTGCTATTTTTAAAAATTTATTTTTTATTCCATTTTGCTGAGATGAGAATGTCAGGCTTTAAAGAATGTTGTGCCATATTAATATGGGTTTGTTTTGTTGGTTTATTGTTTAATTGAATTTAAAGAATTTTGGTTATTTTGATCTTTTGCCACCAGCTGCTGTGGTAGGAATCGAACCTACCTCGTCTGGGCTGTTGATTGAACACTCACCACCTGTCGAGCACTTTATTTAATACGTGCGTAATTTAATTCAATTTAAAAATAATTATGGCATTCACTATTTCAATTTCGGTTTCGGATGTATTTCAGTCAAATTTTTATCTATAGTCAAATTTTTGTCAACTTTATCGCCTATCCCACAATATCGAACGTTAACATTTTGCATGCCAAAACAATGTTTTAATAACTACTTTTGAGCTTTCTTTTGCGAAGTTCAGCCCAAAAGAGTGAGTTTCCAGCCTATATCGTTAAATCAACGCCTACTGCCAACCTTGAGCAAGATCTGTACAACAGCGTTTTAAAAACTGATCAAAAATTTAACCTTCCGATATGACTACTGTGGGGACTCTGGGATTTTAATTGCAAAAAGTTAATGGCAGTCAAGATCATGAAGTTGTGCTTTATATCAGCATAATAGGGGATAACTGTGAAGAAAAACACGATTGCCAACCTTGAAGCATATATGTATGTATATGTACGTCCGAAGTTATCGCATCAGGGGTGGAAAAATTTTATCGATAATTTAACTTTCCGCTATGACAGACAAGGCGATTAACTAGTGCTTTATGTCAGCATAATATTTTACAGCCCTGAAGAGAAAACACCCTTTTCATTAACACATTCTTACTAAAGAACTCGTACAAACGACAACATGTGTGTCTGAATTTGCATTCTGCCTGAGTTGGGTGCGCGCATATGAATATTGAGATCACGTGAATCGCGTAGTTTTAATGTTTATTTATTTATTTGCTTTCTTTTTTCTTCTTCCAACATTACGAAACATATGTATGTACATACATTGATGCAGGCATACTCGTACACATAATGTGTACATATGTATGTTTATAAAGTATATTTTTTAAATAAAAATAACAACTTTCATAAGAACAGCAGCAGAAAGGAAGTGCAGTCAGTCAGTCTCTTTATATTGCACGTATGTATGTACATACATATATCGGTTTTTGTAACGCACAGTTTCAGCTTGTTTATACAACAGCTCTATTTGGATGTTGTATTTACTCAAACGCACATACACACTCACTCACTCACATGTACGTATGTATGTGTGTAAACATGTTTGTAGATATAAAACATGTGGAATTATTCGCTTATAAACGTTGTGCACGTGTAGCACATCAATTCATGGCAAAACTGTAGCATCCTCACGTAAAGATCCACTGTTAATCCCAGCCCATTTACTACAACACATGGTAAGCACAAGTCTGCCATTATAATACACATTCCCTTCTTATAAACTTACATACGTACATACATACATATATATATATATGTGCATATACATATACTTTTAAATGAGAACTTAAGAACTAGTGTTATTGAAAATAAATGTTGTTTAATGAATGTGTTCTCTTCCTTTGCAAATATGAACCTTTAGTTGAACTTTTAAGTTGTGGTTGCTTCCAGAAAGGTTCCTACAAAAGAAGCGACTCCATAAAGGCCTTTCAAAATAGCTAATTCTTTAAAAGTTTTGCAAGCTTTAATTTCCGGTTACGAGAGGCAAAGGAGTATCGGCATAAACAAGACTTAATGAGGAAATTTTTACAGAGTCCAACAGAAGTCTGCTTAAAGGCGAGATCGTGGAAAAATATGAAAATACTGATGGTGTTGCAGAGTTCAAAAGGTTTCTGAGTTGGTCGAACCTCACGCTAAAACTGTACAAGAAAATCCTAAGAACACTGGACATTACGGCTGGACTTTTAGGAAATATGTAGGTATATCCAGCACAGATACATGCAGATGCTGAGATGAGGAGGAGGCTTTAGTGGAACACTTGATGACCAACTAAGTGGCCCTGCGATGCAGGTGATAAGGCAACTTGCTGCCTATATGTTAGTTGAACAGCAACTTGCGTTAAAGAAGTTGGCGCAGTGCCATATTAAAGGCCACGACAATAGATTATTATTCTTTCATTTGTTCAATCTAATCATTTGTAAATCTACTTGAAATCCTTATAAATTTCACTAATCCGAAAAACAAAATACCTTTAAGGCATTTATGAATCACTGCTCAAGTGCAGCAAACACTAAAACTCTTTTGTTTAAAGCTCCTACCCCCTGCAACACTTTGTTAAAGCAAATTCGTGTACACAACACGTTCTTCGATTATTTACTACCATATGGGTAGTTTGTCACGACTTGGCATATTAATTACATTAAATTATGACTTCAACTTAGTCGTTAGACTGCAATTCCTTTCAGCACAGGAAGTTGTTGCAACATGTAAAGTTTTTCGAGGAAAATATTTTCGTCAGTAAGAAAACTGTCATATGAAATTGTAGTCACAGCGCTTTCCTCACCGCTGTTACGAAATCGAAATCTGGATTTATACAGCTAAACAATATAATGAATGAAAATGTTAAAACATGTCACAACATCTTAGAAATTCAACTTAATTGCACACGCAACACTCATACAGCCTTGGGGCTTACAGTTTTTACAGCTGGCCCATAAACGTACATCTTCATATTGAGTTTTGCTATTGTTTTAAGTGCTAATGGCATGCATGGGCGGCCACAAACTTAAGGGGGCTTTTCTTAAAGGGGCCTTCTGCGAACTTTTAGTGAAAATTAAACAAATGTGCAATGAAAAATCTCACGGTGTTTTAATGCAAGACCACTTAAGGGTCTGTGGCAGCAGCCACTTGCTGTCGAAGCAGGGGTCCCCAACACCGACTTCTACAAGGCATACCAAGCGCGCACTAGTGCCCAATTCTTGTTCAACACGATTTTAAATCATATTAAAAACTCAAGCTGGGGACTTGTAAGTCCTCCCAGGCGCCTCAGACAGAAATAAGGCGAATGAAATGGTAAGAACAAAGTTCTTGAAAGGCATCAGTCCTTAGTTGAATCGTTGCAGGAGTTCGCAGTTCAGTGCCCCACTAGGGAAGGCTTTTGCTTCAATAAAAACTCGAAAGACTGACTAGCACCGCCACTACTAAAACATAATAAATTTGTTCATCCTGGCCAGAGACACGCCAGGTGTACAGGTTACTCTCAGACGTTCTACGCATCAGAGTGACCAGTCACAACGGTGGCATACAGTTATTAGACGAATAGACATGATCCATACACTATTCAAATGCTGCTAAAAGGCCTTAGGTCCGCCAACAAACAGGCCAGTTTACAGCAACATTTTACCCCAGGGTGTGGGTTCAAATATTCAACGTACACATTCGTACGTGGAAAACAAACAACAAGACGTTTAATGAAAATTTGTTAACCATCCTTTTATTTTATCGAAAATTAGGGGAACAATTAGTGAAGGTGTGCCGAAAATTGTTAACGAAATTTAAGAAAAATGTCTGTGTTATAATTATTTTTTATGGCAGAAATGAAACGAAGAAAATGTAAATGGATGTAGTCGTATGTTAATGGTTTGCCATTAACATTATTTGGGTATATCGTGTCGTGGCTTAACGGTAAGAAGAAACGAAAATGGCGATGTTGGCTGTTGGCGTTTTTAGAGCTCGATTGCTTAAACTGCGGGCAACCATCGCCGACAGATGGCGCACTTGTACACCGTGGGTGTGCTGTCACTTTTAATGTTGTAAATTCTTGTGTTATTTCGAGTTTAAAAACGATGAAATCGCTGGTAACGCAAAAATGTTCCAATTCTACAGGGATGTGAAAAAATTTTATATTAGAAAAAAAAATTGCCTAATTTCTAAGAAATACATGAACTTTAGGTCGGCCATATTGCTTGTCATATGCGCCTCTCGATGTACACTAAGCACTGTTTGGTTAAATCTATGCGGAGAACGTGAATAAGTTCTAAAGAAGACTTAGAATGATTTAAAATAAAACCTAGAAAAATTGCACCAATTGTTGGGAATTTAGCTTCAGTCGAATGTATGACCAGTTGGGTTGTCTCGAATGAAACGGTCAAGTATTCGATCTGCTAGTGAATAGCGTCGTCTGATAGAAAATCACATTTCTTTGCAAGTAATCTCATGGTTTTGGTTTTGGTTTTGGTTTGGTGAACAACATCTGTCGTAACGCGAACTTGAATCCACAAAAAAAGGCCCCCGTAAACACAAAATCATCTCAAAAATGGATACCTTACGAAATACTTAGCAAGCGCTACCCTTAAGCTTTTAGAGTCACGCACAAGTGACGTAATTAAGCGATTGTTGTTTGCACCCGATTTCACAGTTTAAGATTTATTTTTTATTTAATGAAAAATTTGCACTTTAAAATTTATAACTTGTTTTTGTTCTACTCATTTGCCTTTAATTCCTCACCGCAAACAAAACTCGCAAACTGTTTAACGAAAAATATGACTAATTGTTAAAACAATAAACAAAAACAACAAAATAGAATAAAACAAGAAAAATATTAACACTTCATTTAATCTTTAAACAATTTTCGTTTTTGTTTTTGTTTGCAGTTTGCAGCTTGAAGTTTCTGCAGCGACTCACAATTTATTTTGAAGCATTAAAATTTTACTTATCAAATTTTGCATTTTATGGGATATTTTTTCTTTATTTTCTTTTGCAATTCATCCACGCCAAAAAAAAAAACTTTTTGCCAGTAAATTATTTCAAGAATTAAATTTTTGTTGTTGTTTTAAATATTTTGTTTCTTTATGGTTGTTTGGCCAAATATCGCTCCATACTTCTTTACATTCCATATGCTTGATTTAAATACTATTGAATGCAAGGAAGCATGGAACTTTCAAAGGCGAGAGATGAGGGAAAATATTGATAATATTCCCCTGCATTGTTTTTAGCCACTCCAATTCATGTGCAGTTTAAAGAACACGAATTATTCATGCATTATATGGTAAAAATTGCCAACTTTTCATATAAATTGTTTAAACGTTTCCTTCGTTCGTGTTCTGTAAACAGCATATAAAATGTTTTTAGTTATTTTTTTCAATGTTAAATATTTTTTTTTTTTAATTTTCTTTTATTTAATTTTAACAACTTTGAAACACAAAAAGAATATTATTAGAGCAGTGGATGGACCAGTCCGGGGGAAAAGGTGTTTGCCTCACGACCGACCATCATTATGAATAAAACCAGTATTTTGTTGATTTTCTCCTTTTTTTTATGAAATGATACACATAATTGTACGACAGCGTAAATGTGAAAATACTTAATAAATTAAATTCTGCAATAAAAACTTTAAATAGCAACAAACAAATATATATTTAAAAATATTTAAAATTTCTTTCTTTCTTTTTCTTAGAGTTCTATTATTCCGTTTTTTATTTTGTAAAAAATTAATTGATGCAATTAAAATTACATTCGCATTTATTTAGCAAAAAACCCCTTCGTAATAGTTTAACAAAAAAAAAAAGAAAAGTATTAACTTTTTAACCGAAACTCAATTTGAAAAAGTTTCCATTTTCGTTTATTTTTAGTTCTGTTTATTTTTTTTTTTTTATTTTTATAATAAATTTTGTGGGTTGTAGAACTTTTGCAAACAAAAAATAGAAGAAAAAAATTCAACTGCATACTGGGTCGGGCATACTTTCATTTATTTTTAAAGGAATTTATTTTTGGATTTTTATCCTTCAGCTTGTGTTGTACGTTGTAGCTCAGCCTGTGATGTAAATAATTTTTTAAAGCATTTTTTCTCAACAAGTTTTGAAGCAGGAAAATCCCCATTAGGCAAATTGGATAATCGGAAGAATTTTATATACATATACAATAAATTTGTAACTATGCCGTTTACAAAATTGTTAATAATGCTTATAAATAAAATATAAAATAAAATGTTTATTTTGAAATTTCACAAAACTTGTAAAAGAAAGAGAAATGCATTTTTTTAAATTAAATTAATTGTTGGCAATTAAAGAAAGTTAAAGGAAATAATTCTAGTGAAAAAGAATTATTAGTTCTAAACAAACTCAACTACTCGTGTAAATGTGTAAATAAAGTTTAAAATATTGATTGTAAACATGAAATCATGTTGAATTAACAAGTGGGGAATTAAAATTGAATCATCTGTGGAAAGAAGTGCCTACTAGTGTTCATAAAGTTTAAAATATAGATTGTAAACATGAATGCATGTTGATTTAACATGTTTTTATATTATAATCAAATTAGTTTTTTTTTCAATAATTTTCCTTAAACATGATTTATATCAAATTAACTGCAGGATAAACTTGATAGTGCTGACGTCGCTAAATCCGGATTGCTCGGTACTCTATATCCCGCCTTGGATCAGGATTATATACCAAATGTTATTGTGTAATGTAAATATTCCTTAAAACTTATTCCCACAACATCGTTTTCTCTCTTTTTTTCACAAACTATATTCGGTTTTTTTTTTTTTGCCTAAAACGTGGAAAAACTCTATTTAGTTGTTGTTTCTTTTGCTATAATTTTGTTCTTTTCAAATACGATTATTTATTAAAAAGTATTAGTAAATATAATATGCGATTTGCGCTCTTAATCTTAAATGTTTAATCGATTATCCGGTTAATTTGATAACGATTTTCTATTGAATATAATGAAACATAATTTTGGGTTTTTAATGCACTTTTGATTATGTTAAATATTTAGTCGGTTATTCAGATAACTTAATGATACTAATTTGGATCTGCTGGTACTCGCATCAATTATCAGGCCTATCAAGCTTTTACTATATTTTAAGGATTTATTTCATTACAATAAACACACATACTTGTATAATAAAACTGACACGATGACAAAAGAAATTGTATGTGTAAATGCGATAAGAGATTCCTTGAAGCCGGCCAGTTCTTCTTTCACTTTGATGAACGCTTCTAATGAATTTGCTCTGTTACAGTTTTTTATGTTTTCTTTTTTTTTTTAAAAGCAACTATTTCGCTTTTATTATACATACAAAAAGTTTTTTGTTGTGGTTGTTGTTTTCTCAACAAAATTCCAATACTTTTAACTTTACACATGTTTGGCTGGGTGTATGTATATTCCAGCCAAAACTTATAAACGACAATCACTTAATCAAACTTAGTACCATCTGCTGCACTGCAACATCGGTAGTAACGTACTGCACTCTTAGTAAATAAATTATTTTCAACAAATCCAAACGCATACACGCACAAATATCCACATAATCCGCAAATAATAATTAAAGAAGCTGAAGGGTTATTTTTAAAATTCCGACTCTAGTAACTCAACGGCATGGAGATAGAGTTGCATCTTTGACGATGTCTCAAACGCGACTGTAAAATGTTGTCTTTGTAAACAAGACTTTATATAGAAAATTAAAAATTTTAAAATTTGTTTTAGGCAACGAACCCCTGTCTAGGGGAAATTTTTCAAACCCAAATCAACAAACAACCAAAATCATAGAGACAGGCTGCTGCGGGGAGTTTTAATCTGTAATCACTTCAGGTTGCAGGTCAATACACATGTAAACACTTAGAAACATACAGACAAACTCTACGCAACAGAAGACCGAGGACTTAGTACTAAAAAGCCAGCTAAATATTTAGTTTAAGAAGTTAGACTAAAATTCTGGCACGGAAATACTTTCCAACATGTGTACGCAAGTACGAGTATGTTCATACAGGCCGGTTTATCCCATACGATTTTAGGTCTTTAATCGTTTACCTACTTGAAGAATTTTATTTGCTGTTCTTTTTCACTTCACTTTTTAGCTGCAAGGGATCTTTAATTCATTAATATAAATATGTTTGCTGCGTTCAATGCCTCTGCACGCAGGCACACACACTCTGCTGCTCTGCCAAATTCCTATCAGACATATCAAAGTCTGTTACTCATATGTTGACAATATGCGTCTGTTTAAGATGCAAAAATTGTTGTATTTAAATATAAAAAGAAAAATCATGCGATCATTGATCCTTAAGTGCAGTTGAAAAAAAAAAAAAAAACAAACAAAAAAGTGAAATTTAATGAGGAATCCTCAAGGTTTGTTCGTCTGCACAAATAAGTACGTTTCGAGACAAGTACTTGGCGCACACATTTTGTTTCTTTGCTTGTTTGTTTGTTTGTTAGGCAAATGATAAGCAAAGCATTTCAAACTGTATTTATTGACAAACAGGCGAAGAATCTTCAAGCGCGAAACTGGCAACTCCAAAGGCATTAAAATTCATTAACACTGAAAAAATATTCAGCACTTTTTATGCCACAAATACACAGATGAAAAAACTAAAGTTTAAATTTACATGATTTTTTATGAAAACCTACTCAGAGGCTTAATTTTGCTGTCGTTTCCACATTGAATGAAATTTGATTGAAATGGTCTCGGTTTTCGAACTTTTTGCAATTTTATTCAATTTAGAAGATTTTTTGATTTGGTGTGCCAAAGATTAAAAGACTTTTATTCAATATTTTGCTGATTTTCTATTAAAAATCAAGCGATTTTTATTAAATATAAGTATATTTGGTTTTGCTTCAGAAAACTTCTTCAAGTGAAGGATTTGTCTTCAGTTTTGGTTGAAGAAGTTTTTTAAAAGAAAACCAAATATTGAATAAAACCCCTCAATCAGTTTTTTATATAGGAAAATCTTAAAAGTTGAAAAATATATGCAATTATACACGTAATTTGGTTAAACAGGTTTATTTTTTGGGTTTTTGTTATATACAAAATTGCTCCAGCATATCAAGTAAGAAAGTTTAAATAATTTAGATTTATGAAATTTCATTCGGCATTATTTCGTATTAAAAACAAATATTTTATTATGAACAAAATCAGAACAAAACATGCCAAAGCTGCTGTTAATAGTGATGGTTATATCCATCATTATGTGCGTTAATCAGCTGGCGGCCACCAACAACTGATTGTTTTCAGTTTGTCACAAAAGTTACTTCTGATGAATATTTTCTTTAGATAAAACTTAAGACTGCTTTAATAATTGCTTTTAATTTAATTAAACTATTCGTAATTAGTTGCCATGAAAAAATTCAAAATTTACAAGAAATCTCCGATTCGAACAATTCAAATTAATCTGTATATATTAAACTAGACTTAAATGCAATCATAAAGGATTTATTGGTATAAGGATTACAACAAAGATATATATATAGTATAAAATTAGTTATAGTGACTATTTCCATATTGCCAATATTTTGTAGATATTGATGTGTTTTCTAATATTGTATTAATTTTAATGGGCATCTCTAGTTTTTTACCCCGTTATAAAACTAGTCTATGTTACTCAAAAATAGGGTAGTATTCTAATAACGAAAACCGTTTATGAAATCGTTGCTCTGCTTTTTAGTTTATTCGCTACAAACACACAAAAATACACATATTTTCCTTTTATAAGGTTATTATAGATATTATGTAGATGAAATCAGACCTCTTTTGTATAGAATTATGAAAATTTACAGTTTTTGCAAGAAAGTTTTAGCTGGAATCCATTTTATTTGACATAACAGAGCTATATACGATCAAAATGTTTCTGACGCTTATAAGAATATATATAATATATAAATTTTTTCAAATCTAGAAAGATTGCCGTCATACTTTGAGGTGTGTATTCTTATTTCGTCATGCGTGAGCAAAATTTCATTATAAAGTTATAGAAAAGTTGCGAACAAAGCAATCGACAAAGCACTGTATATGTTTTTCCAACAGCGACATGCGGCATCAAGCACGAGGATTACGAGACAATACAATTTGACAGCAAGCATTTTGATCGTGTCCACCCTCTTTTTAACCGAATTCTACTCTTAGCTTTTGGCAGCTGTTTGTGGATTATTTTTTATTTAATTTTTTCAACTCTGTGTCTCTGCCCGCAAAAGCTTAAAAACATTAAAATTTTGTCCACTATAATTTATTTATCGTGTAATCACTCTTGATATTTATAGCTGTTTGCTCAGTTGTTAGCTGTTGTTATTTTAATTAATATTTTAATCGTTAATTTCCCATTAACTTAAAAACTCTTTCATTAGATATAAAAAACAAAATTGTATTCTGTAAACATTTTGCCAATAAATTACTATTTGTTTTAAAGTAAAAGTCATATTAAAAAACACACTTCTGTGGCATAATGTTACAAAAAACAAAATATTCATCAAACTCCTTGTTCAACACAACAACAATCGATATGGATGTGTCAAACGTTTCCCGATTACACTTCATTCCTACTTGTTGTTCAATTTTATTAGTATTATGCTGGTAATCCTTTTGTTAAATATGTTTTATGTTGTTGTTGTTGCTGTTGTTTTTTTTTTTTTTTGGTTTGTAAAATTTTAAATGTGTTGTCTTTCATGCGTTCAATTTATTTTGTTAGCAACTTTAAACACAAATAAAGGTAAATAATGTTATTGCAGCGATTCAAGTGAAAAGCAATTTATCTGTTACCAATTTAATTAAGGAAAATTAATGATGAATTTAATCAATAAAAGAAGATTGAGAAGAAAAAACAAATAAAATTTTGTTATATGTTAAGGGTCAGAAAATTTTATTTTATTTGGTGTCAAGCGAAAATAATTGTTTTCGTTGGCTCGCAACTGCAAAGACAACAAAGACGACAAAATTCTGCGAGCGTTGCTCAAAAAAAAAAATCATTATTAAATTGTATTCAAAGAGAAGCAAAACAAAAATTTAGAACAGGGAAAATTACGCGTTTTCAAATCAAAGATCGTTTTAATCACAAATAAATATTAAATTTTATTCACACAGTTATTATTTTCTGTATGTCGTTGTTAAGGTCTATCTGTTAAATTGATATCTACTTCCACAATATTTTCTATTTTAAACAAATCGAAATTGAAAGTTGCTGTAATATAATGTTTAAATTTTAGTCTTAATATAAAATAAAATTTCCACTTAGAAGAGTATCACTGTTCTGTGATACAATTCACAACTTTTTCTCCTTAGGCGCGACACTAAAGTGGGAAAATTTTCAAAAGAGTGTCGTAAGCGGATCCATTTTATAGTTTTAAATTCGTTTTTTAATTTTATATTTATATTTCTTGCAGAACTACTGTTAAAACTATAATTTTTATCGTGTTCCTGGAGAATAAAAGCACGACTATAGAAAAAGTTAAGTTTGGCAGAGATTTTGTAATTGCAGCCCTTTTGAAATGGAAATTTTTTTATATGTAGAAGAAAAATTTTTCTACTAAAAATGTCTGCTATTGCAGCAAAAATTTTAAGTTTATTTCCAATTGAGTTTGAGGCGAATGCAATATATTAAAGGGTATTCCCATACAAGAAATAAATTTATTTGTCTCGAATTTTTTAATTTTCATTAATTTTTTTGTTAAAATAATTATCTTTTTTTTTGGTAAAGGGCATAAATCAAATTAAAATTTAACTTAATTCAACTTATTATCGTTTCCTGCCCCGTGAATCCTCAATAGCTGCAAAGCTTAAACTTTATAGAATGCTTTCAACTCCAGCTTTAATATAAAAAATTAGGAAAATATTAATTTTATAGCATTTTGTTTTTTTCTTAAAGACTGTTAATAATTGTACTCACTTTTTTTTAATAAATTATTTGCATATTTATTATGCTACATGAAATATGTATGTATTTATGTAATAAAATTAAATTATTTTTCTAATTTTGATTCAAAACATGTCGTATTAAAATATTCTTTTTTAAACGATTTATTTTTGGTGTATCGATGTCATACATTTGCCACATTGAAAACTGTAAAAAGTGAGCAAAAAAAAATTTTTAAAAAATTGTAAATTTAAAATATTTTTAAAAAGTATCCGAAAACTATATAGAACTTTATTCTATAGGAAAAAAAAATTAGTTACTTCATTGAACCTTTAAATAAAATCTAATCTAGTAAAATTTTTTTAACTCAATTGAAATTATTAAAAAAAAAAAAAACCCATATTTTATGATGTGGTTTTATAGCCAGTTTTTCTATAGGAAAATGTACACGAAAAAATAACTCAAAACGTTGTGTGTTTTATAACTTTATCTTCTAATTTTAGCTCTATGCCAGAAGCAAATAGTTTGTAGCCAAAACCCAGCAAAAAAAATCTCATGTGTATTGGAGAGCATTTTTTTTTTAATACATACATACGAGCAAAAAAGTATATGTATGTATGTACTTACACAAAAAGAAACGTACAAAAAACTCAAAATTATTTTGCTTTAAATATTTTTAGAATATTTTATAATTTTAGGTGCCGGTAGAAAGCGATGGACTGACGCATACAAGCGGACAAAATAGTTCGGTTTAGTTTACAAATACATGAACACTGGCATTTCAGTTTCGCGTGAGTGCTGCTAAAGCACAAGTTGTCTATGTGTATGTGTTGTGTAGCTGTTGTGGTTGTTGTTGTTGTTTTAGTTCTCCATAAATAGTAACATTGAGGCACAGGTTTGTTTTAGTATTTGTTTTTCATTTCATTTAGTTTTTTTTTCTCTTTCGATGTATGTATATGAGCAGCCAAAAAAAAAAAACGTAAGAGAAATTTAAGAGATCATGTGAAAAAAAACGACAGAAATGAAAAACAAAATTAAACGTCAGACTTTTATTTTAGCCAAAACGAAAAGAAAAGAAAAAATTTAGCTACACAGCGGAAAATAACCCGCATCAAATACCATTGCCCGTTTAGAATCACACATACACAATCAGCAGGATGGCGCATACAAACACACGCATACACATACACACACACACACACACACACACACACACACACCACAGCAATAGATGCAGGAAAAGCTAGAAATTTATTCACACTAAAATCTGAAACGGCACAAACACATTCACGTTCGTACATTTTAAGACACATTAATTTGGCTGTGAGTGTGTGGACACCGTTGTTTTTGTTTTTGTATTTGTATTTTGAGGAATGTATAATATTTCATGAACGGCTGAGGCTAACGGTAAAACCGAAGCAAAAAGAAATATAAATTAAAAAACAACAACAACTTTGTAGTGTGGCCATAAAACACTCTTTTAGCATGAATTATGACATTTGATACGTTCTTTTCCTTTTCCTTTTAGTTTTTGTTTTTATTTCGGTTTTTTGTTTTTTTTTGTAGTTACTATTGACTTTGTTGCCATTAGGGGGTGAAACAACAACAACAGGCCGTTAGCAGAAGATATAGTTTTCAAAAATATTATGCAAACAATAAAATGTGGCACTTAGAGCGATCTTCTTTTCAGTGTTGTTAATATTTTTAAGCAAAAGTTTGAAGAAACCTTGTCTATATCTTCTAGTCTTCTGACTTGTTTTTAATTATTTTCATTATATAATTATGAATGTTTCCAAATGTTTTATTTTCATGTATAAAATTTTGTCTTAGTTGATGCTTTTAGCTTCTTGTTTCTTTTTGTATTTTGTTTGAAAATTTGCAGGCAGGCTGTTCTTTTTTCACTCCTTTTCAGTTTTTTTTTTTATGAGATAAAATAAATTTAATGTTTGGTTTCTTTTTTCTTTGACATCGTTTATTAGTTTATTTTAAATCTTTTTATCACTGGTAGGGATTTTTTTTCTTCTTGGAAAAAATTTCTGTTAAAATTTTCGATCCGTGCGAATTGACTTCAGAAACAGCAATGCACATAAAATGCAAAAATCTCTACTTAGTCTTGTCTCGTTATAACTGTACTGCCTGCCACTTACACCTCTAGCAAATGTTGAGATATCTTTAGTATCCGAACAAAATATAAGACTCATACCACAGCAAACCTCACTGTATGTACCTTAAAAAACACAAACACACACGCGCACATACACACATACACACATACATTTGTACATGAGAATTCTCCATTTACATATAGCACGGCAGTGTAAACGAGCCTACCGCTGGCCCCGGCCGCCTCCTCTGCCCTCCACTACCGCCAGGCAGCATCGTTATTTTCAGCCACACGTCAAAACACAATCAACCGAACGTATTCTCTCAAATAATAGCTATAGCGCTATAGCAAAAGCTGATATTCCCAAAATATATTCCAAAAGCCAATAAGACTCGCTAAAACGTGTGCACCACTACATCGCAACAGTCAGTTGATACACGCGCGCACTGAGTGACGGGAACACGACGAGTCTGTTTTGTTGTGATCATTAAACTTCTGGCGCATGTCTTTTACAGAATCCCCCTTTTGTGGTGCTGTGGGGTACATTTGCTTTTATATTTTTTTCTTTCGTTCTATACTTAGATATTCATACTCATTTGCTCACAAAATCGCCAACATACATGTACTTGCTTGAAGCACAAGATGTAGCGACTCCTCATTCAAGAATATCACTTTTTTCGTTTCGAGTTCTTATTTAGTTGTTAAGAAAAACGAACTGTACATATTTATACGTGTGCACATGCACCAACTTCATATATTTTAAAAGAAATTATCTAATTTTTTTTTTTTTTTTTTAATGTTATATTTTTGCCGGTAATATTGAAACGTGCTGACGACGATATTGCAAAACAACAAATTATATGATTTGGAATATTGCAGACTTTTGCTACACTCTACACAGATCAAACTATGCCTGGATTCAATTACCGAAAATATTTTTCGTATTCGAAAGAATCTTATATCTTATATGATAATATTTGCAGTGATAAAAACTGCACAGCAAACTTGTACATTTATTGCAGCTTAAACATAATTCTTGTTCTCATTTGGAACAAACAAAATTTTCAAATAATTTCACTTAAATTATACGCTGGAGCAGCGAAATTTTCGTTCGAATATAAGGCCTCACTTGTGTTGCCAAGTAGAAAATTTTCCGTTTTATTGCTCACAAAAGTAAAATATTATTCCTAGGAAATTCGGCAAAGAAATAAAAAAAGTAAATGTTGTTGCATAGAAAGAAGCCATATCTAGGAGCTCTAAGCAATAGATGCTTTTGGCTTAGCGAAACTTGTTCGAAATGTTCTATACAATCACGTGTTTCCGTTTTAAGATCAGAGTTTGCAATGACAAATGATGGCAACACTTATTGTGAAATTGTGCAGCAGAATAATTGCACAAGTAATATTTGCTTCATAAGGCGCAAAGCACAATGTTTAGTGCCTTGCGTCAACTAACTGAAATTTAGGAATTGTCATAGACAAATTCAGGTCATTTTTTCATTACAGCTTAATGCAGAAAAATACGCTAAAAATTTCAGGAAAATCGGTTTTGCGGCTTAAGCGTCTTCGGGCATGCATTCATTTTTATATTATGTTTTCTATATCAAAACTATAAGCAAACGCACGATTGAAGTGCTTTCTGTCCAGTCCTATACGCGTTATCTAGAAACTCTCAGGCTTGACAACATAAAGGAACACCACAAACTGAACTTTGAAACCAGTGCTGGATGGATCATCAAGCCCCAGACTTATAATAAAGGGTGGTTAAATTTCAAGGGCCAATGTTGATTTTGAATAAAACACAAACTATTTAGGAAATTATTGTAATTTTATTTTATTATGATGTATTGGTATTACTCAATTATGTATGGAACAAAATATCGGCCAAATGGGCGCCGCGACTTCGGCGGCACACCTCCATCCGATGGTCCAAATTTTCGATGACGCTGAGGCATAATGGAGGTTCTATGCCGTTAATGTGCCGAATTATCTGATCCCTTAGGTCTTGAATTGTTGCTGGCTTATCGACTTACCCCTTTCAAATAACCCCAAAAAAAAAAGTCCAACGGTGTCAAATCACATGATCTTGGCGGCCAATTGACATCGCCATTACGTGAGATAACACGGCCATTGAATTTGTTGCGCAAAAGAGCCATTGTTTCGTTAGCTGTGTGGCAAGTGGCACCGTCCTGCTGAAACCACATATCGTCCACATCCATATCTTCCAATTTTACTTAATGAAACTATTGAAAAATGTTTATATATTTCACTTATTTAAATTAGAAAAGAAGTATTTTCTACACAGAAAAAAAATTTAATGTTTGCAATATTCAATTTGTTGTTGTGTTAAATTATTCATTCCAGAAACATGTATTAAGAAATCTAAATCACTCCAAAAGTTCATATAAAAAAGATTATAATTTTGGTTTTAGTTCTAGTCTAAGGTTTTGAAGGAAACAAACAAATATTCTATTGGTTTCAAGGGGTATGTAAATGACGAATATGTATGTATGTATATACATATGTAGTGCATATAATATAAATATATGTATATGTACATATATAAGCAAATTTTGTCTTAAAGCTTTTTATGTACATGCATCTAAAAATATAAATTTACTAACTTATTTAGATGCTTGTGCGATGGCTTTTACTTATCTTCAATAGTATAGGCAAATATAAAATACATATGTACATATATCTACATACGTACTTAATAGGGTGGCTCGTTTTTCCCTGCTACCAGACTTTCACAAAAGCAACTTAATTTCACGGGGTCCACACGTTCAATTTTCTCCTTTCAATACTCACATTTTTTCACTAACACACTCAAACTTCTTACATCGACTACTAGACTGCTTTCCATTTCGCCTTTCCATTTGATCGGCGTTTTAGTTTTTAATTCAACTTTAACAGCTGATGTGTAACTTTAAATAATAAGTTGTGGTGGGGAAAAAAGTAAAACTTGTGCTTTATTCAGTTATATTATTTTATATGGAAAAAATTCCTAAAATTAATAAAAAAAAATATATGTATGATTTGCGATACATCGAATTATCTGTCTTCGTCGAAGGCATTTTTTGTAATGAAATTGACCGTCAATGTGAATGCAGCCTGGGCCACAGCTGTGTCAATTTAAATGAGTTTTGACAAGCAGTTTGTGTTATCAATTTGAAACCAAGAAAGTGAAAAGGTGGCTGCATTTCTTCTGAGTGTTAATATAACACTTTTTTAGTGTTATATTAGGGCTAAACTAAGACGCCCTAATATACCACTACATTGATTTGACGCATTGTCTATATGTAGGATGGTTGATTTTTTGCACTTTTCCCAAATTTTCACAAACGACAAGTTATTTATCTACAAAAGTCGCCTGCATTTGCTTTGCCCACTATTAATACAACACTTTTCTAGCTTAAACTGAGGAGCCACCCTAATATACAAACATCTATATGTATATATTTAAAATATATATTTAGCCGATAACATTCCCCGGCATTTGGCCAAAAATTAATTTATTTACTTTCCATTTCAACAGTTTAAACGTGCACACAGACAGAGATACATATTTTCAAACAAGGAAATGCCTGCTTTGCAACGAAATACTCGTATTCTAATTTTAATGCGCCTCACAATGTTGTCAACCAAACTGATAGACTCCCCATGATCTTAAGTCCTGTGGTAAAATGAAACTTATAATTTAATAGCGGATTAACACAAACAAGCAAACAAACAACTTAAAAATACACACCTACATACAAACAAACAAGTTGATCTGTATAGCGGGGTGCACACACACACACACATACACGCACACATTCCAATACAGAGATATGGCCACATACACAGACACGTTGTGAGCACTTTTTTCACAAACCGGCCAAAGTAGTCAATTGTGAAATAAATATTTCATAATTGAGTGAAAGGGCGTGGGTTTTATTTTTCCGTATTTGTTTTTTTTTTCTTTAATTTTCAATAGTTTATATTTTAGAAACATAAGATACATACACATGTATGTATGTATGTATGTATGTATGTACATAAATTCTTATGAAACTATGAAAAATCTAACAAAAAGATGAGCAATTATTTCATATTAGAATATTTTATTCTTCACTATCTGGCCTCAAGCCTCACAGAGGAGGCAGGATGACAATTACTTTCGTTCTAAAATGATGGAAATTATTAAAAGATTACAATAATTACATTGTGGCGAGAGTCTTGTACAATTCTAGGCTTTAAGAAATTTAGAGCAGCATTTTTCTCAACTATTAAGCTGATGGTGAAAGCGTTAGTTTCGATTGTTCCAGTCAAATTAGCTTTTGAACTCCCCAACAAAACTCTCACGCCAAAAATCTGAATACTTTATTTCATATTATTGGAGCATGTTCCAGTAACAGTATTACAAGTGATGCTAAGTTTTTCCGTAGTTATCGCTGAATTCTTCTAACAAGCTCACGCTCTAAATAGTGTAATCGGCGTCGACCTTTCTGGCAGCGCAATAATTTTTTCTTTAAAAAAAACACAATGTTGAAAAATTGTGTAATTAATTTACGTCAGCATTAGTGAACTTTTCAACGCTCAAGTGTTTCACAAGGCACCGATTATAAAATTAATTTGCATCAAAACCTGCCAATATACCCCAATTCCACTTGACGAAATTGTCAAAGTGGAATTCCTCAACATCACCCTGCCTAACCCGCTTTCCCGTGACAACTTCTAGTGTTATATATAACAAAAAAAAGCTCCTTGCTATCAAATTCCTTATTAGTAAAGGAAGACGACGCACTTGAGTTGGTAGAGTGAAATCTTCAGGGAATTTCAGACCTGAACCAACTCGCCTGCATATTCCCCAGCATCTAGTTTCGTACGAAGAACCGAAATCTGTTGCAGACAACAGCGGCTCGGGAACATTTGCATCACCGAACGCAGAGCTTTATCTTGGTATCTACTAAAGCCCTTTACAGCGTTCTTAGGATTAAACCAAAGCCAGAATGCACCTCAATAAGGCATTGCAGGGACACGTTGCTCCCCAACATTCTAATTAATCATTGATAATAATTTTAGAAGAGCCTGGATCCCCAAAGCCATACATCAATTTCCTATAAATTTTAGTTGCCGTCCCAATAAAGAACCCCCTTCTCATCTATGTATATGCCACATTGCAGAGTGCCCCTAAAGTGCAATACACTGAAAGAAAACCTGCTCCCTAGGTTTGTTTTGGTTTAATAAAATTATAGATTAAAACCTTTCGCCTGCGCTATTATGGACTAGTAAGTATTTCGTAACATTTATATCGCCAGCAGAAATACAAAACCGTGTAATTAACATTTTTACTATTTACTATACAGCAAACACAATATAGGAACCGATTTGTTATGCATAATAACACACAAGTGTTGTGATATATATTATGGCATCATATCTTACATATTATGTTATTGAAAAATACAGAGTCTTATAAACGAATATAAAATAGAGAAATAAAGAAATAGAGGAGATATGAATGTGGTTGATATTCACAAAAAAAATTATTTCATATATGTTTTTCGAGGTTTGGCATTTCAGCTAGCGATATGCACATACACTTAAATAACTTTTCAACATAATTAAAAGGTAAAACAAGCTTTTTAGTTTTTTACCGCGAATCAAGAAAAGCTGCACAGAAAAACAAACGGGTTTCCAATAATTCAAATTACAGCGAAAAACAACATTTTATTAAGTTGATTCTACTTCATTTTTCCATGTAGACCATTATATGCTCTTACAGTCACACTTTTCTCTATTAAACAACATTTTCAATTTTGCAGCAATTAACATGAAACTGAAAAAACAACGTTGCGTGCAAAAATCCGAAATCCTTAAAAAATCATTCGCTTTTTTTTTGATTCATTTTAATTTTTGAATCAAAACCAATGGATAAATTTAATCAAATGTTGATCGTATAAAAGTTGTTGGGCTGGTTACTCTGCCGCACACAATGAACATTTGCAAAATCTTGTAGCTTTTAAATTTCATTGCATGTGATGAAATTTTGAGTGGAATATGAACACAAGGCGAAGCAGCAAAAAACGATTATAAAAAAAAAAACACTTAACAGAAACGCATAGAGCTGAAAATCTCGGAAAAAAAAGATGTAATAAAAATAAAACAAGGAGAAACAAATAAACGAATGGCACAAGAACCTTACACAGATTTTTTAATTCAATTTATTTACACAGAGATAGTTTCTACATCCAAATGAAATGAGAAAATTTAGATGCACACACACACACACATACACGCGAACACACACACTCGCCCAAACATACGCTTTTAGTTTAATAAAATTGAAATAAAATAAACACACGAATGCAATTTTATGAACATTCTCATGCCTGTTGTCTGTCCGTCCATCTGTCTGTGTGCCTGTGTGTCTGTCTGTCGGTTTATCTGTTTTTTTTTTTTTTGTTCGTTTCCTACATTTTGCTTCTTTAGTTTTACACAACACTTGTTGTTGTTGTTGTTGTTGTTGTTGTTGTTGCTGTTGTTGTGCTCTCTGGCTTTTATTTGAATCTGAATCGGAATCTGTATCTGTATCTGCCTACGTTCAGCCAAACAATCCTACCGACCTCTACAAATTTCAAACAACACCTTTCTTACGCAGTGAGTGTGTGTGTTGTACGAGTGTGTGTGTGTGTGTGTGTGTGTGTGTGTGTGTGTGTGAGTTCGAGTGGAGTATTATTTTCTTTCGGTTCTTTCGCTTCTTTCGTTTATTATTGTATTGTCTATGAAATGTATTTTTGGTGGCAAATATAGCTCCCGGATTGTTTTCGATTAAATTTAAAATAAAACTGAGAAAAAAAAACATCTCAAAAAGCGACTAAAACAGAATAATGATTTTAGCGTTTTAAAATAAAATCAGAAAAAAAATGAAACCCAAAAACAAAATCCCTCAAAGAACAGAAATACAAATTGATTTGAAATAAGACATCCACAAAAACATAAAAATATTTTCGGTTGTATCTTTTAGGTGCATTTACGAGCACTTTCGTGTATGTTTGTGATTCATTTTTGAATGCACGCTTTGACAAATTTCATATGCCACAAACAAAATCTATTTCAGAACTGCTAAATACCTAAAGTGATGCTAAATCGAAATAAATAATTGAATTTGGTTGGAATAAAGTTTTTAATTTATATGAAAATTTTGGCTGCAAGTAATTTTTTCCCCAATAGTTTTTGGTTGAAAAAGATACGAGCAAAAACTGGAAGAAAAGGGAGATTCGAACAATGGGATGGCTTGAAAAAGTAGTGGAGAAATTAACCTAAAAATTTTATAAAATTATTGCTGAAGAAATTTTTCTAGCAAAAACGAAAAATCGAATCAACTTTTATTAATTTTTTTTGATGGTATAAAAAGGAAAGAAAACAGCCCTCAAGCTGGAAGACTGTTTGTTCATTTCAGAAGTTCAGTTTGCAAGTTGTGTATGGCAGGTACGGAAATTTTAGTATGATGCGAAATGTTAATAAATTTTTCATGACAAACATTTCCAAATTAAAATTAAATTAAATTGTATTAAATAACAAGTTTCATTTGTATCGTTATTTTATTCAAAATGTCAAAAATAGAAAAAGCCAGACATGGAAATTTTAGTATGATGCGAAATGTTAATAAATTTTTCATGACAAACATTTCCAAATTAAAATTAAATTAAATTGTATTAAATAACAAGTTTCATTTGTATCGTTATTTTATTCAAAATGTCAAAAATAGAAAATGCCAGGCATGGAAATTTTAATATGATGCGAAATATTAATAAATTTTTCATGACAAACATTTCCAAATTAAAATTAAATTAAATTGTATTAAATAAAAAGTTTCATTTGTATCGTTATTTTATTCAAAACCTCTGACAGGGAACGTGGCAGGTATACAAATTTTAATTTTGTGTAAAAAATTAATACATATTTTATGACAAACAAATTTAAATAAAATTAAATCAAATTGTATTAAAAACATACATTCATTTCAGGTATTGGCTAAAAAATATTTATAAAATACAATTTTAGCCCTGGTGTAAATTCAAACTTTTTTTCAAAATCATGTGAAATTGAATCGTGTCCACTATTACCTCCATTATCAAGATTTGACCATCGTTTTTGTGCTGTGTTTTAGAGTTCAACTACGGCTAGAATGTTTCGTCCAGCTCGAAAAATGCTTAAGCCCATTCTCTGCTCTCAATGCCTTTTTTATAAAACCTATAATTTGAACCTATTGCCTGAAGTTTCAAACCTAAATTGTTTTTAATGGATTTTTCAGAAGCAAAAAGTTTAATGTCGCTTTTAATTTTTTACCACAAAATAAATAAAATAAAAATGTTAATAATCTTGTTGCTTTTTTTTCAATTAAATTTTACGCAGACTCAACAAAAAAAACAGACGAATATTATTTCAGTTTCAGTTAATTTTTTGTTTAGTTTGCAGTTAGAAAATAAAGTCCTAAATCATAAGTTTTCTTGATTAAAAAAGTTGCTCGTATTCAAACAATTTATTAACTGATACGGGGAACTGCGTTGTACTGCGTTTGAAGAAAGAAATGTTTTCCAGGGGTTGTTTAATATAAGAGAAAAATATTCGTAATACATTTAATTAATCTTAAAATACTCTGTACATACATATTTTTTTAATACAATAATCGCAATAAATTTTTTTCTTTTACTTTTGCCAAATATTACTCTTATTCATCAATGAAATTTGACCTCCGTAATAGAATTTAATATTATGCTTTGCCTTTGCTTTTTTTTTTTGTTTTGTTTTTATTGTTATTATTCGTATTTATCAAGAGCAAAAAAAAAACTCATTTTGTGAAAGCTTTTCGAAGGAAATCTTAAGGCAAACATTGTTAACACTCACAGACATTTAAATTGTTTCATATTTTTCACATCAGGTGGGGCCCACAGAATGCTGTGCAAGTTTTTATAAGTAAGTAGTTTAAAACTAAACAAAATTTATTTGGTTTATGCTCACACACAAAGTGTAATTGACAGTGTGGCTGGCTGGCTGGCTGGCTGTTTGCCTGACTGACATGCGAACCGAAGCGCATACTTAGCATGTGGCTGTTGCTGTTGCTGTTGCTGTACTGCTGCTACTTTGGCCATAAAAATAATTCAATATTCGTTATAGAACAAGTGGCCTCTGGGGAAGTGTTCAAACATGACGACCTTAAGTCGACACATCATAATGTCAAACAGTTATTACATAGAATGCCAACAATACATGTAAAGCCAACAAAATGAGCTTTAATAACTATGCGTTGGTATTTCTCACCTCAAAGCACTTTTCATACAACAAAAACAAAGAAACACATACACACACACACACACACGCATACGCATACATATTGTATATATGTATGTATGTATAAGTCTGTAGTAAATACGAGTACATTCGCAAAAGTAATCTTCAGTGGAGCTGTTCAGCTGCATCAGCCTCGCCATCATCCCTATCGTAAATGTCACACATTCTGTTCATATGTATGTATGTTGTCACACACAAAAGATACCAGCCAATATTATCCAAACCAATCGATACATGGAAATGTTTAATGGTGCGTGCGTGTATCGTAGATGAGTGTTCAGAATGATGTGTGTGCGTCGGTGGGTATATTTTGCCATTACAAGCCATAAATTCATTGTGCTATTCTTTCCTTTGCCGAAGCATTTCAATTTCTTTTTAATTTAAATCTTTCCTATACGATAAACACTTTCTAGATGCTCAGATGCATCGAGTCATTTTTAATTTAATGGTTTTTTTTTTTTAATTCTATGTTCTAATATATAAAATTCGAGCGTTTAAGTTTTAATCACAAATATTCTCATTTATATGTTGTATTTGCTCTATTGTTGTTTGCAATAAACATCGTGTATTTTGGTTGGACCACTTATTAATACATATGTAGCCACAATTGCTAAACAAGATCGTGCATGCCATCATAATAACTCCTTGTGGAAGTTAGTTTTAAATAAAACCAATTTTTTGGTGCAAAACTTTAGCTGTTCAAATGTCTGGACATGGCAGATCTCTTAGTAGCGCCAAACTTCCGACAGGCAGTATAACAATTAACAATATGTGAAAGCGTCAATATTGTGGCCATAAAAACTTAACCGGCAGAAGTGTTTGCGTTACAAAAACAAGACTCATAAAAACTTTATGACACTTGTTTCGGTAATTTAATGACTTCATTTAGCACAGCCTTTCGATTTTTTTCTTTTTTTTTTTTTTGGCCCGTTGTGTTCTTGTCAACATACAAAAGTTCCAAACTATGAATGTATGTATGTATGTACGTATGTTTGGGTGTGTTTAAGACTAATGTTTTCATTATTCTTGTTTTTATGATCATCGTATCAATTAAAATCTCATCATTAGTATTGTGTAATTATTTCGAATTGTCGCAATAAATTTGCACATCATTAAATTCGTTATTAATGGCTTCTGTTTCTGTTTCTGTTTCTTTGTCTTGTTTTTGTTATTTGTTATTGGTTTCTGAAATCAAGTCTGTTAATCACTACGCAAATATCCATTAAATCGCACACTTCATTTTGTCTTCTTTTATATACTGTTTAAGTGTTCTTTTTTCCAATGACCTTTAACTGCTAATACTAATTTACGACAACTTTGTTGCACCAGCCATTAAATGTTGCATTAAACTGTTGAAATTTTTGTATAGAATATGTATGAAATGTTGATGTTGTTGTTTTTCTGTTTCTGTTTCTGAAAAGTCAAAATTTCTTCGATTCATGGGGCAAACAGTTTGTTTAGCCATGTGTAGGACATGTTTGTTTTGAAAAGAACAAAAGTACAAATTGTGTTGGGCTATTCTACAAGTACTGAATAAACACAGGCAACCTATAAGTTAAACAAAATTCGACAAAAGAAACATTTTCCGAGTAGATTAGAATACACATGTTGAAATTCGGTTTAACTAAAACAAGCTACGAGGGCTGTTGTAAAAGTAGGAGACTCATTGGAATTGTTTCAAGACAATTTGAGACACAAAAGTTGGTCAGAAAAAACATTTTCCCACTAGATCAGAATACACAGTCTGAAATTGAATTGTGGTAAAAGCAAGAGACATAAATGTCTTATGAAAATGGAAACAATCAGATACTGTCCACTTTTTTCACAAATTGGCGGTATTAAAACCGACTTAAGCGATTTGCAGTGCAACTAAAAACAATAAAATACAGCTGCCAGTCTCTCAATCTCAACTAAAGTTGAGCCCAAAAACATGTTACACATGTATCGGTTTTTTTGGTGCAACATACGAGTATTTTAAAACGAACCTGTTGGTACTTGAATACAAACAATTTTGGACTACAAAATATATACACAACTATTGTTGGAAACGAAATCTCCATAAATGTAGCAACATTTTTCTTAATATATGGTTTGGCAGCTGTCGCTGGATTCGATAAAAATTCTTTGAATTACCGACATTCATTTACAAGTACGAACTCAAAAGGAATTACAAAAATTTTAACTATTAGAAGCTTCCAGCCGTGAAGCTATTAAAGGCAACAAGGTAATATTAAACGCTGAAAAAATTTAAAAAGCATTTTCTTTGCATATGGACAGGCTGCATCGTTCGTTTCGGTAGCCAAGCAGTGACTTGCCGAACTTTGTTTACATAATTCCAAAACAAAGGGACGACGCGACGTGCATGTCGCAACATGTTCGAATTTGAAAGTTGTGGCAATTGTTACATAACAATGATCAAATCGAAACAAAAACGGAGTTCTTTTTCTTACCTGCTAATAGGAAACAAAACCCGTTAAAAGCCCCAAACAATTTTGAATTTCATCTTTTTTGAAACCCCATAAATTGCTCCTCGCTGATGATGATGAAGAAAAGTAGCGGCTCAATTCTCTGCCGATTTCCCTGTCTTGTTACAACATTGACTTTTTGCCAGATTAATTTATGTAACAATATCGAGTGTTTACAAAAAGATACAAATGATGATACCAAATATTCTTATAATCAACAAAGTGGAATACATCTACTTACAAATGCTTTCAAGCCGCCTTTCAGCTACACACGCACAGGCACACACGCACACACAGCCAATAACCCGAGCAAATATGAACTCGCACTGTGAGTACGACATCTTAACGAACGATTTAACATGAAGAAAACAATAAATATTGATTCTTTACAATTTAATTGCTGCCACTGACTTTCGTGTTCATTGTTGTTGCTGCTTAAAGTACTGCTGCTGGTGGTGGTGGTGGTACTGGTGCTGATGCTGGTGCTGGTGCTGGTGCTGGTGCTGGTGCTGGTGCTGGTGCTGGTAGTGGCGGTGTTGTTCTTGTTGTTGTTATTGTTGGTTGTACGGCTGTAATGGATGTACAAGCCTGCCAATACTTTATGTGAGATTATTGTGTTTTTTACTTTTATCAATCTGGAAAAAAAACACAACAGGCACAAAAAAAGACCCACACTAACCAACACACACACACACACACACACATACACACACACACACAATTAATGTTTTGCTTGCGCGAGCGGGGGACATTTGCTCTCAAATGGCCTGTAAAGGAAAAAAATGAAGAAAGCAGGCGGCTGCCTGCAACATGGAATAAATAAATGCCAGCACAGAAAACAGAACATTTACAGCAGAAAACAACTCCCGGAGAGCCATGTGGTACTTTAAAACTTAACAAAAATAATGTGAAATTCGAAAATACTCGTAAAAATAACAAAAAAAAAAGACCATAAAACAAAAAATTCAAGTTTCTAGCGAACGATTTTCTAAAATATGGAAATTGTTCAAGTGCAAAAGTGGAATGACCATAAAGCACAAAACTATCTCTCAAAAATGGAATTTAATTTTTCGATCAATAATTTTGATTAAATTCTCAATCAATGACAGTAAAAGTTTGCAAACAAATAATAAGATTTGAAATTGAATTGAAAATGTACGCACAAGTAAAGTTGGAAGAAACCGAAAACATTTGCTTCGTTTGTTGTTCACTTTCTCAAAAAAAAAATGATTTGTAAAACGATTTTAGGGGCATAAATATAATCGTGCCTCTATATTGATAAGAAAATCAAAAGAATGTTTATGCGATTGGATTAAAAATTTGCCTAAATTTTCTTTTCTACTCTATTCTACTCTACTCTACTCTGTTCTATTCTACTCTACTCTATTCTACTCTACTCTATTTTATTTTATTCTATGCTATTCTAAGAGTTTTTTTTATTATATTCCATTTTACTCTATTCTATTCTAGTATTTTCTATTCTAGTTCTCTTCTATTTTTTTCTATACTATTCTATTCTACTTTATTCTATTTCTACTCTTTTCTATTATTTTCCATTCTACTTTATTCTAGTCTACTCTATTCTACATTGTTCTCCTCTATTCTATTCTACTTTATTGTACTCCACTCTATGGTCCTCAATTCTATAGAATAGATGCTATTCTATTCCACGAGTACTTTATTCTAATTTTATTATATTCTATGGTGTTCTATTCTATTCCATACTACTCTTTTCTATTCTAATTCGTTTCTTTTCCATAGTATTCTATTCTGCTAGTGTTCAATTTTTTGGCAAGCTATAAAATGCTATCGTATGTTATTGGTTTTGAGGGTTCATTAAAATTTAAAAAACTATCCTCCAGTATGAACCACAATAGATAAGAAGTGATCGTACACGAGCTACCACAAGCAGGAGAATAGCTCTTGTATGCGACCTAAAAAGTTGCCATTGCGCTATTGCAGAGAATCAAAAACTCATGAAAGATGCGAATAAGTCAAAAAATAAACATTCAATTCATGACTGGAGACCAAACAAAAAACTACAAGAGACTTTAAGCTTTCGAAAGCAGGTGCTTTAACAATGATGCCGATATCCGAAAGCTCCAGCTTCCACAAACGAACTTTCTTAGTCATTGTGAGACTTAAAGGAAACTAAATTTACGCACTAACTGGAAAGAACAGGTCGCCAAGTAATCACGCAATGTGCTATTGCTGCAGTACGTGATTATGTTTTAGGTCACGCACACGCAGCCCAACTCCAGCTACGAACAAACAGGTAACTATATCCATACATAAAGCAAATTTATTTAATTAAATCTATTTTGTTTGTTCCAAGATGATTAACTTCTTAATGAAAAGTGATATATCACTTAAAACTTCGAAACTTGCCGTTTTTTTTTTTTTTTTGCCAAAAATTAAATTGTTATAACAAAAATTTACGCAACTAGATAAAGTTACTAATGGCAACACATAAATTGCAAAGAAAAACTTTCTTAACTGAGAGAGTGTGTGAGAACTTTTATGTTTCCTAAGACTTAATAATTTAAATAAATTTTTGCACCAAAAAAACAAGGCATCAAATGTTTGACTACAACATAAAATGCAACCAACCGCAACAACACTTTTCCACCTCAAAGTCAATGCAATGGAAACTGTGTTAATTGAATTATATCATACTTGAACAAACAGACACTAAAGCAAAAACGCACACACACGCACACACGCACACACACACACACACCTAAACATATGCAGTTCGCACACCTGCACGCGCAATAGGATGGTAGCACATTTCTGGTATCTGTGAAAGAGTTACAAGAACACACCAGCAGCCAAGTGGCTGAAGAGCCAAAACTGAGTAGTCGGGAAAAGTTGAAAAGTTTTTTCCTTTGCCTCTTGTACAATATTTGTATTCCTATTCTTGGTGTTGGGTAGAGATTTTGAACATTCATATTCTATATTAGACTGTCTAGATGCTTGTCCGTCCAACATGTTCTTGGCTTAAATACACAGTCTGTGGATGAATGGGTGGGTGTGTGTGTGTGTGTGTGTGTGCGTGGGTGTGTTTTTGTGCTTGTTTGTATTTGGCAGTAATTAAAATACCAAATATTTGTTCAGGTAAATAATATTTTCACGCCGAAAGAAAAACAGAAAACCAACAACAACTATATCTATATGTATATATATATAAAATATTTATGTATTTTTTATATTTAGGCGATTCAGGGTGAAATGGCAGCGGAAGGTAGGAAAAGAAACATACGAAAAAAACTTGCAATCATTGACGCAGAAGTTTACAGCATTATTTTTTTAACCTCCAACCAGGCTTGGTCTCTCCATGGATGTCATCGTAGTGTTTTTTTTCTTGCAATTTAGTGCAAAAAAAAACAAATTATAAAAAAGAAACTTGTTAAAAAGTTCTCATAGTTTTTCTCGTGCTATTTTTTTTTTTTTGCCCAAAGTTTTGTGGAAAATGAAATAAATATTTGCTTTCATGTGGAGACGCCAAAGGGTTGTTTTCTACGCATACACACGCACACACACACCTACACGTACATGTACTAGGAAAAAGTCGATAGAAGCTGCAAAGAAGCGAAGATCAGTGCCGTTGCATAAGATGGATTTGTATGGGGCCACAGTTTTGGCACTTGATATAAAGAAGTTTAAAAAAATTTAAATGGAATACCATGTATTTATATATAAATAGATATTTAATAAATATAAAGCCAAACTATAAGCATTCCTACACATGACCTCAGGGTCAAAATAAAATTAAGTATTTTGTAGCCAACAAATTTTCAAAGTATGCTGAAAGGTCCATAGTGCGCGGCTCTAATGTTTAACTACGGACGTTGTCACCCGTTACTACGAGTTTGATCTTTTTTACAATAAATATTGAAATTGTTCTTGTCATAGAGAATGTTGTAATACTACAAAAACTACTGACGTGCAGACATTGGAGCCACATTGGAACATATCGTTTAATGTATCCTTTACATAATTCTCTGCTATAGACATTTTATACGTAAGTCCTTGAGCATTCGCTGGTACAATAAATACTACTTACAAATCACGAAGGACATGGGAACCAAAGTTTTGCTGGTACATTTTTATAATTTTGACCAACATGAATATCAGGTATCTAAAAAAGATTAAAAAATAAGAGTGCACGTGCATATAGTGTTGGGTGGACAATGTTTGTCAAAGTAGTCACCAAAGTGGTGACGTGGAAGCACTTATCCTCAAGTTTCCTTCAAGGTATATTGGAACACTACCAAGAGCTAAACTTCTTATTAAAATCAAAGTCCTCTTGATCTAGAAAATTTTTTTTGTTTTGTTTTCTTGTAAAATTTTTTTTTTAAAGATTTCCAGTAAAAAAATTTGCTGAATCAGCGAAATTTTTGTTTCCTTATAAGTCTACATATACTTTTGTTCAAGATAAGATTAAGCCTCTTTTGATTTTTTGTTTTATATGGAAATAAGAAATTACTCGTGGGATTAGTATATATTTTTAATAAATTCTGCAACGTAAGACAAAGTTTTTGTGGCGATTTTTTTTGGTGTGATAATTCTAAAATATAAATTTAGTTTTTCGAAAATTTCTTATTTTCTGGCTGTAGAAATGTGGCAAATAGACTGCTATGAAAATATATTTGTGAAAAATAAAATGAAATCAAATAAGAACCATAATTTTTATTTGCCATTTTTCTTTTGTAAAATTGGCATTCACTGTTTTAGGCTTGAGATGTTTTTAGAATTTTTCGAAATTTCACGTGAATATTTATTTTGAAAAATTTCCAAAGAAAAAGGCAATATTATATTTAATAGCATTATTTTTTTTCAATTTCAAAGTGGCCTCAAGCTTAAAGAAATTGAAAAATACTATTTTTAAAATTTAAATATAAAAAATTTTTATTTGTCACACAAAATTTTGAGCTTCATAAATATTAGTTTTGAAAAAGCAAAAAATTAGGCCTAAGCTGGCTGTTTTGTGGAGCTACCAAAATGGCCAAAAGCCAACTCTTACTTTATTTTATTGTTGGCCCCCAAGACAAATAATACTGCGTCTTTATTATGCCAGAAAGAAAAAATTCCAAAGGCACATACAAACGCTTTCGCACGCTTTAGATTCCTTTTGGGTACCTTAACAAATACTTTCAAGTTTTTGGACGCCATCCGCAAAATGTTTTCTTCGCAATTCAATTCACCACAAAAACGTTTTCAGAAATTATTGCAAAAGTTTTCTTTCTTACCAAAAACGAAAAATTAAAAAGCATAAATTCTAAAATCAAGAAGGTGAACAAGCAATTGTTGGCAAAAAAAAAAAAAACAAAGAAAAGAAACACAAAATTCTTATATTAGAGAAAAAGAGGGAAGGCAGGAAGGAGTCTGCACAATTTTTGCTCAAAGAAATTAAAAATAAAATATATGTACGTGTGTATATCTGGACGAGCGTGTGGAAGGAAAACAAAAACCTTTTAACTTATGAGCGGGGAGAGCATAAAATAGAATGCCAGCGACGCACTCACCTGCCGGATTCGGAAACTATTTAATGTCACAGCGATTGGATGGTTTATAAGTGTTTTGTTTCCTTTGCCGCTCAAAAAGCAAAAATATATAGAGATATATTTTACGTTCTTCTGCTTAAAACTGGCTGCTACTGCAGATGCACCATCCAACGAGTATGAACTTGAAGTGTGTGTGTGTGTGTGTGTGTGTGTGTGTGGCCGTGTGCAGGTGCCGAGCATTTTAATAAATTTAAAGATGTAGTTTTGAAAACTCTGAACATTTTTTGCCATGTTTCATTTTGCAAATATTTTTAACACAACAACAAACAAATAAATTTCAGAAACACAGATATTTGCCAATAAATTCAATGTGGGTGGGCGGGCGATGCAAAAGCTTACAAACTACAAAAATATAAAATGAGATATAAAATTAGCGTTTCTACAAATCAAAACTAACGCTACAGTATAATCTGTGCGGATAGTACGGAGCCTAAAAGTTCATTAGCACAGAACTTAGTAATTAAGTCTCCTTCTGTATATTGATAGTTGTGAAAGTTTGTAGCTATTTTCATATAAATAGCTTAAGTCCTTGTCATGGTACTGACTTTACGTGTATGCATTTGGTTCACTTATTTTTCCTAAGCATTCAAACATTTTTCCTTGAACCCGAAAACTAATAACAATAAATTTCAGTACAAAATCATTGGATTAAAATAAATGGGTTCTTTAACAGGCGAAATTGTCGACGTGCAGACGATACCAACCCACACCAGACTCCTCACCGTTCATGCCACTACCAAAAAACACAAAACGGGATCTTTTAACAGGTTTATTAATTTATTAAAAATTTTGCTACATTTTCTATATATCTGGCACATTGTTTAAGAACTTTTCTGGCAGACATTGCGAGAAAATGAAACAGCAACAAAACCTGATACTAGTTACAGTAACACAAAGTAACAATAGGCGAAAAATAAGCGGATGGATTTTTTCACCACTAAGTTTGGCGGCGGAAACACATAAAATCACTTTGTGAACTTTAATTAAATTCTTAGTTCAATCCTGTGCACGCACGCATGCAGCGAACTGTCAGGCAATTTGCTTTTTCCTTTTAATGTTTTTTGTTTTGTTTATGCTTCACTTAAGTGCCCGGTATAAAATCTAAATTTAATGAAAAAAATATCTTAAAGGAAGAAAAACTAACGTTCAAATGCTATAGCAGAAAAGAAAAATGTTGACATTTGATACATGCTGCCATATTTAAGAAAATGTTGTTCAGGCAAAGCACTTGCACTCCATACAAACTCAGTTCTATTTTAAGCTGCAGAGCTGGTGCAGTTGGTGGACAGCGCTGGCACCAGCAGCAAAGACGTCTGCATCTATATACATATTTAAGTTTGAACAGCAAAACTGAAATGCACTTGAAAACACAAGGAGAAAAATGCCTCAAAAATAAAATGTATTTTTGGTTTTTGCTTTTTATATTTTTGGTCTCTTTTGAACATGTTTGTTTCTTCTGTTAACACTATTTCTTGTGTTTCTCCGTTACAGTATCTGGCCGTGCACAGAGCACATTTTTTTCTCTACAATTTTGCTGACTTCTTGTTGGACTGTCAGCTAAAAATAAAGTCCAACGATTCGATTTAATTTTATTTAAACATTTTATTTAGAAACAGCCGTATTTACTGGTAATTGATAGCATTTTTGTAATTTTTATAATTTTTTTTTTTTTTTGCTTTTTTGATTCTCTACCGCATTGTTTCTTGTTTTGGGGCTAATGTACGTGTGGAATGTTGGTTGGTATTTAAATGTTTGTGTTTTTAAGTTTTCAATTGCCAACGCACATCGATTGACTTCTACATACATACAATCTGTACATTTGTTGCAGCCAATTGATTTGAGCTGGCGTGTACTTAGAGTTAGTCCATTATTATTACGAGTTAGTACGACAGTCTTTGTGTTAGCAGAGTTTTCGTAAGTGCCATTCATTGTTTTAAAATACATTTTAAAATACAAACAAAACATGTTTGTGGTCATGAACAAAAGTCATGATTATATTATAAAAATGCTGTTGGCAGCCAAATGTATAGCACCGCGTACAAAAAAACATTCATAAACAAGTACGTGAAGATGGAAACTGGTCTTGTTTTAATAAAAAAAAAAAAAAAAATCATGTTCAAAAATGGTGGAAATTTTTTTGGAGAAGTGATTCTCCAGCATAAACAAAACTGTCTAATTTGGTGCAATATCAGCGTCATCGGTTCACAATTCTTTAAGAACAGGCCAATGCCATTTACAGCGAGCGCTCTTAATGCATGATGTAAAAACTGCTTTTGGCCCGAATTGGATCATGTGCTCATCGCCCCACATATGACCTTAGCCCAACTTCACCAGGTGTCACGTTGACAGCCGGTGTTACGTTTGACATTCTGCCCAAGCGATGTGATGGCAATATGATCTCACCTGCAGGACACATGAATTGGCCGGGCTATTCCTGTGCAGAATGTCTCAAAGCCAACACAGCCGATAACAACCGGAGTTATACGCCAAAGTCAGGAAAATTTTGCCCAACTGCGTTTTAAACAAAGTTTTATTCCTATAAAAGTATCACTTTGACCTGCAACGACTCGAAAAATTCCATGTTATTTTTCACCCATTTTGCTTCCTTTATGTAAATCTAGAGATAGGAAGCACTTAATGCAAGACTCTTTAGTTGATCATTTATTCAAATGATTTTTCTTCCGCACGACTTATTAAATCATTTTATCTTCTGTTCACGTTGGTTTTTTTTTTAACGAATTTCATTCTAAATGTTGACAACAGCCGCTTTCAACATTTTTTTAATAAAACACATAAACATACAGTCATACTGAGTGCTGATTTTAAATTCAAGGCTTATTACAACAACAAGAAAAAAACTATTTTATCATAATTTTTACTCATTTTTTTCGTTTCCTGTAGTTTTGTGTGTAAAATGCATTTCCTTAAGCTTTTGTTATGTACTGACTTCAAATTTTTTCCGTACTTCCTTTTTCCTTACAATTTTCTACTTGTTTCCTTGCACCCCAAAACCCTTGTGGGCGAGGAGTTGGCGCGGGTAAGACATAACTCGCCAACCTTCATTATTTTAACATTTATTTAAGTTTTCTTAACGATTCTGCCACGAAGCCGAATGCTATAGCTTAAGTTTTGGCCAAGACGAGTATGTGCAAATCGGAAAGCCGTCACTCAGACTATTTTGTCTTAACAATTCATTTGTAAAATTGAAATTTTACTCACGATTTAGGGTCTTTTTTTTTGGCAAAAAATTGTTTTTTTTGATCATAGATAGATTTTCACATCACGTCCATTCGTGAAGTTTTCCGAAAGTCTTTAGCAGCAGAGTGTGTATGCATATAGTATATGAGGAAGCAAAACGTAACCCAGCAAGCAATCGGCTTTGAAAGCAAAGTGGTAGTGTTTTGAAGGGAGGTGTAGAAGATTGGGAATTAGTTTGTAGCAAACAGCTGAGTCAGCTTTCATGGCATTAGTACACAACAAATTACAAAACTAAACAAATATTGTGGCGACAGTCCAAATTGTTGGTGCTTTAAGGATGTCATAAGAACCGATGCTAAGAAATGGCTAAGTCGGTCGAGTGAAGCGTGCCCAAGACTTGCGTGGTTGCCACAAAACTGAACTCTCCTTATCTTCTGTCACATTCGGCATTATTTTATTTTTATTTGGACGTGCAAAAATTAACAAACTTAAATGTGATGAAATGAAATCCAGCAACTTTATAGGGCAAGCAATGGAAAAAAGATAAATGAGCAACCCAAACCCGATCGAGTACTCGCCCCAATGTTTACTGGGAACGTACGGGCAACAGTCGTCTGCTTGTATATTCGAACGCTTACGTTGGTGCCTTGCCAGCGTAAAAGTGTTTGCTCAGCATTCGGCATCTGCATTTAACGCATTGCAAGCTAAAGTTTAAAATACTAAAAAAAAATTATCTTGATTTTACTTACGGCTGTTTTCAGTCTTTTTGAAAACTCATGCCTTCTTTCCTTTTTGGCGGAAGGAACGAAAGAAACTTGCACCATAACAAGAAAATTTCGTATTTGTCTTTATACCGAGAGATATTTTTTGCAGCGAGCGCGCCGTTTCTGCCGATTTTGCTCATGCCGCATACTCAATATACATACAGAACTTATTTATAAACTTGATAATATCGCTCATTTAGCGAAACGGTAAAAGAAGAAGAAGAAGACGAGAAATTATAATTTTAAAAGTTTCTTATAATCTTTTTGAAAAATTGTCTCAAAACGCAATGAAATGACTTTTTAAAACCACTCTCGTTATGTAAAAGAGATGCCATGACTTATTCGGTATCAGCGTTTTAAAAAAGAGTTTTCGAATATCATTACGTTGAAAATCATGTTGAATTAACCTTTTCTTTCATTAGGTTACGCGATCACTTCATTTTAAATCCTAAATAAACTTGACATTATTTTGTTTAAAAATAAATTATTGGCATTTTATGTTAGTTTAACATGCTTTCATATTGATTTAACATGTTTTGCTGCTATTCATGTGATTTATTATAAAATACTTATGGAAATATGTAATTTAATCTACACTGTAACCACGAATGAATAAAAACGTAGTTTGACCCACAATGTGCTTATTCTTCCTTTCAACTGTTCAATATATCACGAAACCAAATTAGCTGGCTCCTTCACTGTAAGTGTTAGCAAGTCCTGTTCATACACCATAAAGGCGGGAAGTAGCCTGTAACTCCTCACTGCAACCATTGTTCTTATTTCCTGTCCTTATGGGCTTAATACATCCAGAAACCTGACCAACCGTTTCAGCGAGAGAATGTCAGCAATTTCTGTTCACCCAGCCTGCGCAACTATCAGAGAGTTTGATAAGTCCTTTCGAGGAAGATGCTTATCACCGGCAGAGTGACCTATAAGCGCCACCGATAGTGTCATAAGGCTTTTGCTAGCTAGTCTGAGAACAAATGCCATCCTGTTAGCACTGAAGTTTATATGTATGTGTCCATTGCTTTATCTTCCCTTTAAGACGATATTGATGTAAAAGGCACGATAAGAATATGTTCAACGTCATCAGAAGTATTAAAGGCCATAGAAATTATCTGTACTGGGTATTTTGTTGCAGATTTCTTGCACATAAATTTCAAAACTATAGCAACTGTGACGTCATTAGTCATTAGCATTCATAATTTCAAAACACAGCACAACAAAATCATTTAACTTTTCAAAACCACTGTCATGTTATTGCTGGCCTGTGTTTATTCCATTTAAATTTCATGATGATTCTATGGTGATGGGTCCAGTTAATCAGTCACCTATCAAAATATACATGCATGTAAATGTAGCAGTTCAGTAAGAAACTTTAATCAAATTATTTTCTTTGATCATTTAACAGAGAGAAAATTAATTACTTGCTTCCACCGCAACTTCGTTTGATTGACTTTTCTGTCACTAATTTCAGCAACAACCACATGACTTCAACAATTTGGGTTTTTAATTACAAAATAGTTTTAGCTACTTTCGAATTAAAATATCTTGAACTGTTAAAAGAAAATAGAACTGCAAATTTATTACTGTAACAGAAATTGTAACTATTGTCTGTACGTTGTTGGATTTTCCAATGTTTGCAAATGCAATTACATTTGGCTTTAATAAAGAAATGCGGTAAGAGTTTGCACATTTAAGGATTTTTACTGTGACAGATATTGCTCTAACGCAGAACATCTCGGACATTAAAGGATATACATAAATACCGGTAAAGTACTGTATTAAAAGCCAACAATTCTAAATTTATCATTGAATAGCCTACACAGAACTAATCACGAACAAGCATTTGTAATCAGGTAAGGAATGTGACATGACAAATATGTGTTACAGTTACAGCAACAGCAACACCGTAAATATAAAAAGAAATTGATTTATTAACAAAAAAATCATACAATAAAATTCAAATTTGTTGACGGAAAAGTCAAAATATGCTCGATATTAACGATGTCTGGGCAAAACACAAGTGCATAAAGTTCTCTAACAGTAAGAAACTGTTTGTGGAACGATGCATTTGCACATATTTTATGTGAAGCCCCGTAGAGCTTATCTAGGGATTGAAGGTTTAGCTGCAATACTACGCTCAGTTTTTGTGACATTTATATTCAGTGCTCTCTGGTCCTTCATCGTGAACAGATTCACTTCTCACGAAACTGTTCAAACTTATTCGGCAAATCACTCATCGATGAGCTGTGCCCCAGCCTAAAATCTAGCAAATCATCTAAGTTGTGTTCTTTAAATATTGTAATTTATAGCATGACTATAATTTATAATACAGGGTGTTTTTTTAGAGGTATAGAACTTCGAATTGAAATAAAACACAAGAAAATCGTTTTAATGTCCATCAATTTGGCTTTATTGGAAGGATAACTTTATGCCATTAATATTTAAATATGATTTCGGGCATGTGGCCGCCGCGGCTGGCTCGAATAAAGCCAATTCTACAGGTCCAATTTTTGATGGACAAAAGTTGATGGACAAAGCTCCAATTGCTGTGCACGGTGGCGAATCGATTCATTCGGGTCCTCTTCAACACTTTGCTCTACAGCGGCAATTGTTTCTTCGGTGCGCACTGTTCGACGTCTCTGCGGATGCGTATTATCACATAGAGTAAACGTAGTGCGAAAACGGTCCATGGTTAACCGAATTAATTGCTCTGATGACCATAAAATGGACGGAGCTTGCGGTAAACTTCGCGAACTGAACCATTATTTTCGAAATAAATTTGCACGATTTGCAAGCGTTGTTCTTTTGTCAACCTGTTCATGATGAAATGGCAAACCAAACTAAATATTAATCACTTGACAGCTGACAAAATGGCCGCCAGTTAAAAAGTAATGCCAACTTAAAGTTCTATACCTCAATAAAAAACATCCTATTTTTGCACTATATTTGCTGCTTGAAAGGCTGCTTAAATTGATAATTTATTAAAATAAATTTATACTAACAGAGACAACAGCTGGACATTAACAAAATAAAACATCTTAAGTTAAAGTTAATGTTGCAAATTTACGAAAAAAGAATTAGAATAGTGTGTAAAATTTTACAATATTATGGACAAAAACTTACGTTCGTACGGTGAACAAAACAAATTAAACCATCTACCTCCTAGTCGGTGTTCATGTGCAGGCACTGTGTTCGCCTAAACAATTTCATGCTGAAGGTTACATTTGTGCAAATCCCTGTAAACGTTTGGTGAAATCAATAGCTGTATCGATGTTGTCCAACGACAAAAAAACGGACAGTAGTCTCCCTCCGTCTCTTTAAAACTACTCTGTTGATGGCTTTTGTTATGCCCCTATTTCTAAATGTTATATATGTTGGAAAAAAGGGAAAAGTTTTCTGGTTTTTGTTTTTTATTTGAGTTATCGCGCTCCTTCCTCGACCACTAAAATGGTAGTTAAGCAGTTTCATAAACAAGAGCTTAGCCGTGGTTGTAAACACTAACAACAAATGTCATTTTATGCTGCATGAGTCGCTTCACTTTGGCCACTAAAAGCTTTTTGATTATGAAAAATGTTTCCAACATATGCTCCAAATGACTTGCTTTGCAGAAATTTGTTGCTTTTCTTTCCCACCCACTATTCTATTTATGCTTTCACTGCTTTTTGGTGTTCTTTTTTTTCGTGTTTGTGCTGTAACGCTGGTATCTATCTACTGGGTTGAATTTTCGCATTTTTCTCCAAATGCTTGACTGCGGGCTGGCTGGTTGTTATTTTGTTATTTTTTTTTTTTTTTGTGTTGCTGTTTTTGGTATTTTCTGGTTGTTGTGTTGGTTGTGTTTGCGTTTTATTTATTGTTGTCTTTTTTAATACGTTTTAGTAATTTGTTTTTACTTTAGTTGTGCTTAACAACAATGAATAATTCTTGGCTTTTTGTTGCCTGTCTGTTTAAAACTTAAACAACAATTCCACTTCAAAAAAGTGGCCAAGTATATTTTTTACTACAATTTACTCATTGAAATTGCTGATTTCAATTAAATACTGGTACTTCAAGTTGTTTGTTTGAATTACTTTCCGAGTTTGTTGTTTCTGTTTTAATAATTTAATTAGTTGCAGTAGATGGATGTGGAAGTTGAAACGTCTAATGCTTGTTGGAGTGAAAGCTGCTAAACTTTTGGTCCGGTGATTAATTGAAAGTTATGCAAGATTTACTGAAGAAAAAAATATGGTTTTTCTAAAACTAGTTTAAAACACAAATTTAATGAAACAAAACATAAACATATTTTTCATATAAATTTTCTGTTTTTGTTTGCATTTATTATATAATTTTTTAAGTTTTTAGATTTTCACGACATTTTTATATTAAAACATTACAATCTTTTTTCGCCTCATCTTTCTCATAGAACTAAAAAGTAAACACGGCCAGACAAAACTTTGGACGGCGTCATGTCTGTTGCAGAATTGGCTCGCCTTTCACAGTTCTTGTACTCTTATATACCAGAAGAGAATAATAAAATATTAAACACTGACTTGAAAATCGCCCAACATGTAGACTGCAAAAATTAATAGGACAATTTTGATGGGCTGGCAGACAAAGAAACAAATTCAACGACGGCGGCTTAGCTCGGGCTGCAATATGACGGGCTTTGATATTTGCTTTCGTAAATATGCAACCCTGGTAAAGTGGCAAATTTTAGTGCTTACAAATATTTTCAAGAATAAAAGATATTAAATATTCTAATTCCTCATTTCTTATATGATATATTATTATATTATTATTAAATATATTATTTAATATTTATATAACTTCTTGAAGAAAAGCTTTAATAAACTGGCCACTGTAAGCGATTACGATATTAATTTGAATATCGTTTAACACCCAAATAATCCCGAAATAACTATTACTTTTTCTCTACCCTCATTAATTGCTTTTACACAATTCATTTATTCATTAATTTAAAAAAAAAATGTTTTATTATTTCCTTTATTTCATGAAGTTGATTGAATTATATAGCAAGCCCCAACACTGGTAATGTGATGCACAGAATGGACTGTTGAAACTGAAAATGAACAATAACACTTTTATTATCTCTTTCTGGCTGGATATTTGTTCATGAATTCTTTAGCTACTCTCTGACGGGCAGGAGTTTTTGTCAAAATGTATATTTTTGCCGGACAGTGAAATAGAAATGTCTACTCGTTTCAGGAATTGAAAAATGATCAGAAGGATTACGTTTCTATCCAATAATGGGCACAAATATGTTAATAAAATGTTTAGCAAAAAGGAATAAAATAATTGAAAATTGTTTTTGATTTTAAACTTTAATAAAGGAAAATAATATTTTTCATTTAGAAACTATTGTGTCCAAACGAAACTTGTTGTTTTCGGTGAGTGAAGGCTCATGCAGTCCTTTGCTTCTTACCCAAATAAACACTTCAGCACAAACAACGAATTTAAAAAGAAATGAGTGTCCCCATACAACATATTTAAGTCTTTATCTGCGAAGAAGACAACCAAAATTAAGGGTAACCCCCTCTTACAAAGTTTTATTTCTTACAGCGCTCAAATTACTAATACCTCTGATATCGGTCATTGAAAGTATGAAACATATTAAGAACTACTCCGCCATTGAAACTATAAAACTATGAAAGGGTAGATCCATACAAGAAGGCTGTATTTTTAATAATTTATAAAAAAAAAGGTGCCGTCATACAAGAAACCTGTATTGTTTAAGCTGCAATAAGCAGGTTTGAAATTTGCAAGCTGCGAACAAATAGTCACTGGAATTAAAGGGTATCCCCATATAAAAAAATTGTATTTCTTAAAGTGTTATAAGGAGATTTAAAGTTTGAAAAGAACACACAAATCGTTATGGCCCTAAGCATGGAGTATTGTAAATATGAAGTACTTGAAGAAATTAAAGAGAGTCCCCATGCAAGAAAGCTGTATAAGCAAACCTATAATTTTTAAGAAACGTACTGTATTGCTGGCTAATGAAATTTATAATAAAAAATTTTAAGTTAAATGTGTCATGTGAGCTTTTTCTCACATGACTAAATGGGTGGGACGGTTGAAATGAAGTTTTGAGAAATAGAACAGCTCTAATGTTTGTAACATTGTCGGTCCGAGGAACTCACTAAGCAAATTGAGGGCCTGCTGAAGAAAAGCAACTGATTTCCATAACAGAGATGAGAAATGGTTCGGGCTAAAAATCAATTATTCTATTTGATTAATTTGCCATTAAAAAACATAACCTGTTTGTTGTCAATTTGACAGCTGAAGACTTTATCCCACGGATACTTTCTTTCTATAACAATTTATTTTGTAGTCTGTCTCAAAAAAGCCAAAAATTTGCTCGACAACATTTCCATATTTAGTCAATTCAATTTTAATCGAATTGCAGAGGTTTTTCTTATTAAACTACAATGGAAAATATTTGTGAGTGAAATTTATTTTTCCTTGCCCCACTGCCTGCTGTAGTTCATTTAGAGTTTTTAATTTTAAAATTTTTATTACCAAGATACGAGTGCTTTTAATTGCCATTCATTAAAATATTTATTTTTTGCTGTCATTCTTTTTCCTTTATCTCTGCAAATTTCTCTGTAGTTTTTCTACAAAAAACAATTGTTCAGAAACTTTGGTATATCCTTTTTTGTTTAGTCAGCCAGAGTTGGAAAAGAGTGCGGCTTATAGCAAAACTTTGCAATGTTCGTGACTGCTATTGCAACATTTTTGCAATTAGCAAATTGGACTTTCAATGGTTATTGTCAGCCAAATTTCCCAACAACAATAATAAAACGTTTTTAACATTAAATCAAGCATTTTTGCAAAAAAGTGAAGTTAATTGAGTTTCAAAATCAAACAATCTTAAAAATTATGCTTAAAATTTTGCAAATTGAATTATTGCAATAATTTGGGAAACTTAGAATTATTAAAAATTCGTTTGAGACAAACGCCTCCGATATAAACAACCCTCGCTCTCTCTCTCACTCTCTCTCCACCAATCACCAATTTTTGTAGTTAAATATATTATTGTTGCTGACAATTATAAAATATAATAAAGTTTCAGCTATAAATAGTGAATTAACTGCGAACTATTGCAGTTACAATAGTTAAAATTTGATGTGTCCGATTAAATCTTGGTTGCCAGAATCAATTTTTAGCTGATGCTTTTGCCGAATATTGTTTCTCTCCGCTGACAATACAGCCGATATTACCAGTTATCATATATAAATATTCCTTCCACCACTCATATCTTTGTTTTCACAAATATGTCGTTTGTTTAATGTTATTCCCTTTTGTCACATTCAATTAATTTTGAAGACATTCCTTTTAGGACCAGACTGCCCAGCAACGGTCCAACCTGATTATAATTTTTACATGACGAATACACACTTTTTCTGCACTTTATTCCCTCTCTTTTCAATCATTTGCATTGTTCACTTCTGTTTCTTCGCATTTTAATTTTTGGACAACCAACTTCATGTAGAAGACAAAAGACAACTTCAGCTCATTCAACACTGAAAAACAAAATTATTGTGAAATTCGTTCTTTCGTTCTGCAAAGAAACCAACAAGGATACCCAGCAAAAGTAACCAATTTTTTATATGTTCGCATGAATTTGTTTCTTTTTCTTTTTCTTTTTTTTTTTTTTTTTTTTGCTGTAGCAGATGATTTTCAGCCTCAACGATCAAAGGCTGTTGTTGTCAGAACGGATTGTTGAAATCATGTCTATCCTGTCTGCCAATAAATGTTAATGGTCGGTGTGAAGATGATAATAAATATGAAAAATGTTTATTACAGTAAAAAAAAAAAAAAATCATCTGAAAATTTTATTCTTATGATCTGCTTTAATTGCAACCGATGGAAATTTTGCTTTTTCATAACAGCAAATAACTGGGACGAAAATATTTAATTGAAAATTTGCATTGTGGTGCAAACTAAGAATACGTATAATGAGCAGTAAACAAAAATAAATTAATTAAAATATGTTTATGTGCAACATTTAAAAATGGTGAAGATTAAGTGAATCCAGAAAGGTAGTCGGCAGAAACACTCTCAGCTTTTCTGGTAGGAATCGAAATTGCAGCCTCCGAAATATTGGGCGAACATTCTACCAGCTGTATGTACTAGTATGAACTAATCGTATCGTCTGGCAACTTTTTCAGCTCTAATCGAATAGTCTGACACAAAATCTTGAAAGTTGTTCCATTTGAGAGGACATCAGGTTGTGTACATCTGTAGCCGATTCCTTTGGCTGTAGACTCATTTCAAGTCACATCAAAATATCGGTTCTCGAAATTTCAGTTGTTTTGTATTTATTATTATCATATTTTTAATCGAAAACATAGGATTTTCCTATCGCAGTGGTTGGGTCTCTTTTTCATTTCTATCACAATTTTATTTAAATAAATTTATAATATTTAATTAAGTGGGAGTTGTATAATTTTCCTTGTATTATATTTATGAATCAGTATTCATACAAGTCTATTAGTAAAACGTTTCGTGCTCATAAATATTTCAGTGTTTCTATTTATGATTTTAATACAAAACTAATATTCCTACAAATACACTTTGTGGCAGTAATGTCTCAACCCAGCAAACATAATACTGCAAGCCAGTGAATTGTAAGAAAATCTTTAGGCCTGTGAAGGTATAAAAATGTGTATATTGGAAATTTTACAATATACATATAAAACTAATTCCAGCTGGCGTTTTAGAAGGGATTAGGAACTTTTAGTTTGTTTTCGCCTATTCAAGTTTGTGCAATTTTCTGCAAGTGGCGTAAGACTGCCACGAACAACATGTAGCACTTAGAAAAAAATCCATATGAGAGACAATGATCAGAAATCTCAAAATTGTTTTTTTAAAAAGATCATGTCTGTCAATCGGTTTGCTGGTATATTGTACTTGCAAGTGATTCTGCAATTGCCATTAATATTAATAAGTAAAGTGTAACACACTCGGAGTAGAAGTGTTCATTTACTATTATCTGCATTCAAATTAATACATCTACAAATGTGTTGGTCTCATCGTTAACTCCTACTAAAATACAACATGTTGCAAATGAATTTCTTGCCATTCTGTTTACAAATATTTGCCTACAAATTTACATACATATTTATGTTTATGCTCGTTGTTGTAAAGGAATGTGCCTCGTGCGTACACTATAACCACATTGACAGTGTTGCAACCAAACCTACCGCCTGCTCACCCCCCCCCCCCCCCCCCCTCCCCTTCGGCCTTCAACAAAACAAATGCATTTCAACTGCAATTAATTTACTTAAGCGTCAGAGTGCTCATATGGCAGAATGTTCTTCGCCATATTCTTAATAAAAGTACACCATTGCCGACTGAAATTGTAAAATTTTTAAAGTTTGAAATTTTTCCACAATAAAAACTCATTTATTTCTTGACCTTTTATGTTTCCTATTATTTTTTATATATTTTTAAGTACAAATCAAATATTTAAAAACTTCACTGATTTTTCTTAGGTTTCATTTATTTGCCAATATTTCGATGATGATGAGCACTAAGAAAAATCATTGTATTTTTTTTAAGGCCGTATTTAAATACACAAAAAAAATTGTTTAAAATTTTAAAAATTTTATTATTATTTAAAATTTTTAAAATTGAACAGTGAATGAAATTTAATATATTTTTTTTTTGTTTTAACTTATATTTGCTCTTTATTTCTTTGCTAATATATTGTAGAATGATAAAATAAATTTAATTTCGCTAAACATAAAGTTGGATAAACTCAGAAGCTTTTAACAGATTTATGTTTTTATTTAGCGATAATTAAATATTTTCATTAGCTCAATTAAGCTTTTAATCATTTCCGTCAACAAGCCATTTAATTTTAACTTGCAATATCCAGCATATTATTGCCAATTCGAATTATATTATTTTCCGCAAAGCACTTTGTTTCCCGTACTAACCATGTTATGGTTATGCCCATAACAACCAACCTAATATTTGGTTAAAAACAGAAAAACGGTTTTTGTTAGACGATCTTTTAACGCTTTAAAGCAGAATTTTAAGCCCCAGTAGAATTCATTTATTTTAAAAGAAACCAACATCTAAACTAATTCGATATGTAATAATGTTTGTGTTCTAAAAATTATTTATTAAATGTTCTATATATGTTATAATTATTAAAATCTATACCACATTAAAACCATCGACGGTAAAATCCTGCCTCTAACGTGTTATAAGAGGATTGTGCAGATCACTATCTTCATCAATATATTATTTTTATGAAATAAATGCCGCCAATAACTCAAGCAAAAATGTTTTAAATGACAATAATAGTAAATTTAATCTCCAAACATACCTCAGATTAAGGTGAAGTCTTATTTTTCCAAACATATTATTATTGAACCCAACAATATAATTATTGTATGCCAGAAATTTTCATACTTGCTATAGTTGTAGGCAACTATGCATTTAAAATAAAAATATAACCACAAATATGGTTGCAACAACTGAAATTACAGTTACTAGGATTTTAGAAATCATGGCATTGTTGTACCAACAATATTAAAAGAATCTCTTTGTTTGTTTGTAGTCAGGAAGTTAATCGAATTTTGAAGCATAAATCCAATTTATATGAGTCCATAAATTAAGTTTTAAGGCTCCCTAAGAACTTTGAGGAGGTCTCACAAATTGCTTATAAACGTATTAATCTTATATTTAAAACTTTTTCGCTGGTCATTTCGGTTTCAAATTAATTTTCTCTGGAACTGGCATTAACAAAAGCTTTTTTTTCTCATAAAAAGGATGTGGCTGATTAATATCCTGTTATTCTTATTTAAGAAAAAAAAGTTCAATATACAGCCAAGTCGCTGCCTCTTCCAAATCGAAATAAGTTTTTGCTTAAGTTTAAATCGCCAGCTGTAAGAGGATAATTTATTTTTCAAGACTGCCTTAAGCAAAATATAATCTCCTTAAGCAAAACTTTCATTATCCGCGGTTATTTTTACGTTGCTGTTGCTGTTGCTGTGCTTTTATTTTTAAGTATCAATGAGTTTTATAAAGTGACTAAAAGTGTGTGCGAGCATCTAGTGTTTCAATGCTCTTGAATGGATATTTGGAAATTGCTGTGACGTTCGGTTAAACGCAGTTGGCTGTTCGTTTCTAAGCCACAGCCCGTCTTAGCATTTATTTAGGTTTTTACACTTTAAGTTATAAAGTTTTTTTTTCCGAATTATGTTCATGTCCCTTTAATGGAGGTAAACAAAATAAGATTTTTTCACAGTTCACTTTGCATACAAAGTATCCCCTTAAATGTCAGTTCAAACGAACAACAATTTGGTTTTTTATGAAGCTTCTCTGTTCGGGCCACAGTTAATCGTCCTTAAGCAGCGACACACAGCCGAGCCGCCTTGTGCAAGCCAACATGTGTACTCGTACACCTTCAGTTTCATTTAGGTGCTTTTAAACATTTATTTTTTCACTTCTATTTTTTACACTTTTTTTCTTATTGGCATTAAGCTGCTATTTTTAAATGGGTTTCTTATGGAAATTTCAATGAAATGTGGTAAACGATGGTTGTACATACAATATTCTTACTCTTGACTGAATTTTCGGGCTACTAGAGGAGAATTTTAAATGTTCTTTTTAAATTTTTTCCCCTCGGTGCTGAAAGGCTATCAAGCACAGATTTTCACATCAACAACAACTACAAACAAATCCAGCAACAACCATAAAAGTAGTTGTAAGAGCAGTATTTTTTCTTGCAGCATTCATACGTAAATAGCAAACAATGAAAAGAAAGTTTAGCTCCACTGTATTGTCTTGTTGGCTGGTTCCACTCACCGCTTTTAGTGTATCCCGTCTACCTTGTCCGCCTAAAAGCATGCATTACTACACCTTGCGACTGCCAAAAAAAAAAACGAGTGAGCAACTCAAACTGAACACAACCTTCACATAAATTTTTTTCGGCTTAAGTATGTATGTACAGTGAAGAGCAAAACTAAACGAGAATTTGCTTTGATCCCGTCCAATATACTTTGTGATGGTATAAATAACAACAAGTAGCACGGGGCAGCTGAAACTGACATAAAAATAAAATGTTACGGCCTTATAAAAAAAAAAAAATTCAAATATTATAAAAGAAATGAAAAAGCAATGGAAATTTGTTTTAATAAATTCCAATAAACCAAACATAAGGTTTTTCACATTTTATGGAAATTTAATATATTTGAAAATATAGTAAACAAATTTAATAGGACTATAAAATTAAGGTAATGTTGCCAGACCAGTCGCTTGCTTGAATTTTTGTATGAAAAACAGTAAAAATGGGTATTTTGAAAGATTCATAGAGAGAGTAGACCTCAAAATCATCAGGGACAGGAGCCATTCAAGGCGGGTTTGGCATTAAAGCTCATAATTCTATTTTTTTAACTCAAAATATAGCAGCCCAGCTTTGTATTATTTAAGAAATCAAGCGCTATTCTGATGTAGTTTTTGTTAGATATACGCGTGCATGCACAGGCAGGAGCAAACTTGAATATGCATGACTAGAACGTTGATAGGCCTAGATTTTGCCTAAATATGCATAACTTGCTCACTCTTAATTTTTTTTTTCTCCTCACATTGTCGTGCATGATCATGAGCCGTAGACACTAAGTAGTTGCTCCTCGACTACGCAAACTCTGCATTCACCAAATTATTTTCCATTACCAAAATCGTATAATAGTTGTTAAACGAAACGGCATTAATAGCCAAAATTTTTGCCCGTGAGTGTTTAATAGATTTTCGTGGGCAGAACTTTATATTTTTGGGGCGAAATTTCCTTGCAGAAAAAATATTTTATAAAAAAAATAGTCTCCTTTCATGGCCCAATGAAGCTTAAAAATTAAAGTTTTTTAAACGCTTAATGCTTTTTGTTTTCTTTTCGCTTTGTTCGGCCACAAAATTGCTTGCAAATAGTTGTCATATCAACTGCATTGAATCCGGCAGGATTCATTTAAATTGAAAGTTATAAAAACTAATAATACATTTCAATTTAGTTGTTTTGCAGCACATTCATTTTAAACGACTGTTCAGATGTCTGCTTAAACCAAAGAAAAGTCATTAAATTCCTAAACAACCCATTTTTGAGACAAAAGTTGTCATGTTTATAAAATAATTAAATAAAGAAAGTGCTCTTTGTGGAGAAGTGTTTTATAGTTTTTGTCTTCAGCTTGGGGTACAACTTACAAGCATCGCTTTAGTCCAGCAATTTTTAGCTCATTTATTAGCCATCAAGCATGATTGAGCATGTCGGACCAATTCTTTAGGTGATTTTCCCTAACACTTATTTACAAACAAGTTTTATTATGTTTGTATACCTAATAAATACGTATCATTGAAAACTAAATTCACATCTGACATTTCTGCAGATGTATAATTATACTGTTGAAACCCTTCAACAGAGCCCTTTTCGTATGAGATATACGGTAAAATTTTCGATATTTTTCTTGAAAAAAGTGTTAAATTAAAACGCTTTAATAGTCGTGTCCTAGAGAAGGACTCGCGTCCTAAGATGGTTTTTTTTTTGCCACCCTCATGTCTTGCCAATATTAAATGGAACAACTAAGGTCCCGATTAGTATAAACTTATTTCATACTATTCTACATTAAAAGACTAATTCATAAAGTTAAAAAAAGGAAGTTGCATATGAATTCAGACGCTGGGTATTAATCTAATTCCAGTAATTCTTGAGTAAAATCTTTCCAGAGATATATCGTACAGGGCCGTAATTGCAAAGCTTTGATTCTTTTTTTTGGGTTAGCGCTGGATATTTATTTGTATAATAATATTTAAGGAATATTCTATAACCTTTTGATTTACTTATATATTATTAAATTTTCCAAATTTCTTCAATGCAGTAATTAAGTATTTTTGTATAGAAGGGGGACAGCCAATAATTTCGCGGCCGCTACTCTTGTCATCATCAACCACTTGTGCTTAACAACAATAGTTTCCTATTTCTGGCGCTCAACCACTTTTTACTTTCTCTATGTATATATTTCCTTAATCATGTAGCATTTCTTCTTTTTCCATTTCTTCAACAGCTGTTTTCCATCACTTTCATTCATCTGTGTGTTTGTTTGTTTTATGTGTTCTCTTGTCATTACTTCCCTTTAAGTGTTTGTCCAGTTGACACTCAAATAGAATCACTGTGTTGAACAGGCTCTTATCAAATTAATAAAATAATTTCTTTCTACTCAAAGTTCAATTCCAAAGACGTTTCATCGAATTGAAGAAAGACATTTAGGGCATTTCACTTCTTAAAGCAAAACCGCCAGACAAAGAAAACGAACAATATCAAAAGAATGTATGTATGTATGTGTGTATTTTTTGTAATTTCTAGAATTTAAATTGTTATTTATTTGTCGCATTAAAATAAATAATTCTAAACTACCCACGTAATGCTTCTCTTTGGGCCTTTTAACACTCATTTTAAACGTTTATTAGTTTCATGTGTTTTACCTAATCTTTTCCTTTTCTCTCTCTCTCTCACTCTCTCCCTCTCCCTCTCCCTCTATGTGTGCTACTATTCCGTTGAAGATTAAACCAAGCGTAGACTTGCTTCCACTATTCAACCTTTATTGGTGCGATAAATATTTATAAGTGTTAAAAAAAACTGTAGAAAGAAAAACAAAAAGCATTAATACGTAATAAATTTCCAAAACAAAAAAGAAGAAAATACTGGTAAGAAGACAGAAATAAAAACACGAAAAAAAACTTAATCGAATTGTACACTTATTGGTCTTTATTGCTATGACCATCTGTTCTCATTTTTGTTTTTTATTTTTGGTTTTGGAAGAAGTCACAAGGACTTTGTGCTGAGGGAGAACATTTTTCTTTTTTTTTTTTAAACTGAGAGGTATAGATTACATTTTCTTAAATTACTTTCGAAATGAATTGCTTTGAAAAGTAAAATGTAGGTAAACAAGAAATCTACAAAGAAAAACGTTTTCTCTAGACAAGCACGATCTTAAAAAGTTTCAGTCAAACTATTTGCTGATCCCGCGAACAAAAATCAAATGTTTGCCGATTCAGCAAAATATTTTTAAAAACTTCGCTAATTCAAGGAATTATTTGCCTGAAAAAAGCAAGAAAAAACTGTTCTTTTGAAGCTTAGTTTGCTATGATTTTCCCCCAAAAACTTTATTTTCCAGTAAATAATTTCACTGTTTCAATAAACTAAATTTGCTGAAATTGTAAAACTTGCAGCTGAAGTGTTTTTTCATAAAAATATTATAGCAAAAGATTAATTGAATGCGGGAAACTGGTTTACAGTTTCGCATTTAGCAAAAATCATAATTGAATATAAGAAAAACGGTGATGAATTTTTCCAGTGTATTCAGCTTTGTGATTAATAGTGCCAGGGACCAGAGTGAAAAATCAATCAGCTGTTTGTTCCCATTTTTAACATATTTTCCAATAACACCAAATTGGTTCAGTTTACTTTCAAATAATCACTATACCCATATTCGGGAGTATAAGACCACCACCCAAAAAACAGAGCCAGCTCAATAGGTCGTTTTCGGTTTTATATTTTCGAAAAGTTTTCCAGCAACAGTTGAAAAGAATCCAAAATGTTACGCCTTAAAATTTTTTCATTCAATTTATTCCCTCTGCATCGACGTGTGTCGTTCTGCTGGTAGCATCATCCCCTTCCCTCTCTCTCTCTCTCACTTACTCACTCTCACCCCCAACCCATTCTTCCCATCTCACACGCTCTTTAGAGTGCGATTTATACACATGTACGAGTATCTCTGCTTTATTGAGTCGTTCAATTCCGCCGTTTAAGTCTGCATTTTGTTTCTGTATTTATTTGTATGGAAAAATTTATGGTTTTTATGGGACGACGAGTGTGCGAGCATTTGAAGCTCTATGAATATTGCCAGTTAGCAAAAGATATGCCAGCCAATATCGAATTAACGATTATGTGGGATTTAGTATTAAAAAATATGACCGCAATCATTAACACAGACAAAGAAGGTGGAAAAGCATCATTTCAATATGAGAGGACGAATGTTTTTCTTGGCGTTTTTTTCTGTTAGTTCTGCAGGCAGCAGGTCATTTAAATGTTATACGAAGGCACACGAGTATTATTTTAAGTGGTTTAAAAAAATAATGTTAATGGCTCAGCTGGTGCGTGTTTGTGTGTATATTTTTGTTGCAATTGTTTATAAGAAAAATATTTTATGGTAGTGAACAAATTTATTATTATTGATGTTGGATTTTTTTTTTGTTTTTTGTTTTATTACTACATCAGTGTGAGAATTTTGGTCTGTTAGGGAATATTAAATTGGCGTAAGTGATACAGAGCTTCGTATTTTTAAATTTTAATAAAATTAAGGAGGTTTGTGGGATGACATTTTTTATGCCTTTGGTAAAATATAACAACGTTTAGATATTTATATCTAATTCGCTGTAAGTCACACTTTCGAAATGCTACTTTTTCCACGACTTTGAAACATAAATTAAACTGAATTTGTACCATGCTGTTGCGGCCCACTGTGGCTTAATTCCATAAAGAAAATCTTTAACGACATCAAATCGTTGGATTTGATTTTAACGTATTCCCCAAACGTTCGTGGAAATATTAAATATTTGAACCACATGCTGTTGCTGTTCAAGTCATCCAATTTAGAAGTGCGCTAGCGAGGGGATGGCCTGACCAAGGTCACTCTCAGAGAAACCTGAAACGCCACATCAAGTAGGGACTTCTTTAGGATGCATTGGACGCGGTCGAATCTCGTGTGAATTGTGATTTTTTATTTTCTGATATAATTGAAGATGTTGTTTTTTTTTTTTTTTTTGGTGCATTGATTCTTGTGTGGCTTGTTATACCCTTCAATATCGACAATATTATTTTCCTATATTGCAATTCATCCTGAATTTAGTCACATCATTGAAGCAAAGTTTTTGCTCCAACTTTGATGAAATTTTAGCAGCTGAATTCTGTTTGTTCTTAATTTTGTTAGTGAAAGCTGTACTCCACCTTAATGATGATTGAACCAAGCAGACTGAACCAGTGATAGACAATTCGGCAGAGGTGGAAAGGTACAAAGTTGTAACAACAGGTCAGCTGTCAGCTGTCGAGCATCACAAATCTCTTTCAGTGATGAAAACTTATGGCGCATTATTTTTCTATTTTCTTTGCATGTAGCAAAACTCAAAATACTAACTGCGAATTTATGTGTTAAATAAGTATTTCATGTAAGGAGCTGTTCTGGCAAACAAATACTGACCTGCTTTCTTTGAGGTCGCCAAATAAAAAAAAAACGATGCCTTAAATTGATGCTACAAACTGCCGTTAAAAATTTCATTATTTAAATTTTATTGTAGTAATTTTTTTTTTTTATATGCGCCAAATGTATTCTTTGTATAAAACAGAAATTTCTCTTACACTTCAATTTAACGGGAAACAGAACAGTAAACTATTCATTTTCCAAGACTTCGTGCCACCACCTCCAGCTGTCATATCCTTTATTAAATGAAGAAGAAGAAGAAGAAGAAGAAGAAAAATCGTATACAATATTTCCATAGCATTCTCAAACGACTTTCAATTCACAGTATATCCATATATACATACATATATAATATATATGTATACATTTAGAATAATAAACCGGAAAGGATGCATATAACTGCATGGGTGCAACGCATTCAAGTAAACAATGCGGTTATAAAAATGATAATATTATAAAAATTATGTAAATTTGAAATTAAAATAAAAAACTACTATTGAAATTGTAACAAAGGAAAGGAACAAAAAAAGTAGCTAACAGAGACTGAGAAAGGAAAAGGCAAAAGAAAATGCAAAGCGGATAGAAGCAGTAATAATAGAAGCCCTGATGATAATCTGGCAAACAAACGAAACACACACACAAACACACACCTATACAAAATCATCAACTCAATTATTATCGTCATCAACATCAGTTGTGTTATCGTCATCATCGTCATCATCATCGCCACCACAAGAATGTTAAACATTTGCATTATTTATTTTATGACAGCAGCAACATTCAAATGCAGATTCTGCACCTTCGGTTTGCAACATTCGCAACAAAAACAGAAAACCTGCAGAAAAACGGAAATGGAAATTGATTACAAAAAAAAAAAAAAAAAATTAAAAAACCAAAAACAAAATAAAAGAATTAAAAAAAGGAAAAACAGTAGACAACAAAACTGTGGGTAGAGAGTGTAAGTGAAAATCATAAAATTGATTTGCATTTTCCGACACTCTATTATGTTGACCGGCGGGTTTTGGCATCAAAAATGCAAATCACATCTCAACTTAATAAATGCTTTTTCGATGCACACAAATACAATAATATAAAAATCTTAAAAAATATACTAATACAGGTATTTTCGAAAAGGTGAGTGCAGTTTCAGTGCGCTGCAAGAAATACGAGTATGCAAATTCGCTGGACAGCTGTACAAATATTTGATTGAACAAAACAGTGGCAGCTCCATGAAGCTCTTTAGTCATATTTTCAGTTACCCAGTTAGCAGAGGTATTGGGTAAATAAAAAAGATGTTATTAGAAATCGATTGCTTTGGAAAAATGATTTTCTTTTCATACCTGTGTTCGTCTCTTAATTAATGTGAGTGAGAAGTAGGCAGGTAAATGTGTGCAAGTGAAAATTATGCAGTTAAAAGAAAGTTCACAAATTGATAATATTTTGGATGAAAACGGCTGCTCTTTATTGGTATTAATAAAGGAAAATTTCCAAATTGTTAATATTTGAGGGTAAAGTGGCAGCTTCGGATTGGTAATAATGAAAGAAAATTCCTAAATTGATAATATTTTAGATTAAAGTGACAGCTTCAAATCGGTATTTGTAAAAAGAAATTCCTAAATTGATAATATTTAAGGCCAAAGTGGCAGCTCCAGATCGGTATTGATGAAAGAAAATTTCCAAATTGATAATATTTTAGATTAAAGTGACAGCTTCAAAATCGGTATTTGTAAAAAGAAATTCCTAAATTGATAATATTTGAGGCCAAAGTGGCAGCTCCAGATCGGTATTGATGAAAAAAAATTTCCAAATTGATAATATTTTAGATTAAAGTGACAGCTTCAAATCGGTATTTGTAAAAAGAAATTCCTAAATTGATAATATTTAAGGCCAAAGTGGCAGCTCCAGATCGGTATTGATGAAAGAAACTTTCCAAATTGATAATATTTTAGATTAAAGTGACAGCTTCAAATCGGTATTTGTAAAAAGAAATTCCTAAATTGATAACATTTGAGGCCAAAGTGGCAGCTCCAGATCGGTATTGATGAAAGAAAATTTCCAAATTGATAATATTTTAGATTAAAGTGACAGCTTCAAAATCGGTATTTGTAAAAAGAAATTCCTAAATTGATAATATTTGAGGCCAAAGTGGCAGCTCCAGATCGGTATTGATGAAAGAAACTTTCCAAATTGATAATATTTTAGATTAAAGTGACAGCTTCAAAATCGGTATTTGTAAAAAGAAATTCCTAAATTGATAATATTTGAGGCCAAAGTGGCAGCTCCAGATCGGTATTGATGAAAGAAACTTTCCAAATTGATAATATTTTAGATTAAAGTGACAGCTTCAAATCGGTATTTGTAAAAAGAAATTCCTAAATTGATAATATTTGAGGCCAAAGTGGCAGCTCCAGATCGGTATTGATGAAAGAAAATTTCTATTATTAAAAAAAAAACTACTAGTTTTTTAATCAAAAGACACGCTCTAGGAAACAACATATTGCAAAGAAACCAAAGTTCTCTAATTATAATTTTTTGATAAAAAATAGTTCACAACAAACTGACGTAAGAAACAAAGAAACAAACAAAGTACAAAATAACACAACTCTTGGCGAAATTGCACAAATTTTAGATGAAAACAAAAAAAAATGTAAAATCTTTACAATACGACGAACAGCCGAACGAACGGAGGCAACAGCAGTGCAGCGGCTACACTTGCCCAACCAAGTACTATTTCTGTTGTCATGTAGACAGAAAATATATGATTGCGATGACTATATTATAACAAAATATTATAATTGATTAAGAAACCATTCATTCGCTGCCCCAAGACAGTTGAGCTATAATTAGTTTTCGAAGTGTTTTTATGATTTTCAGTATATTTAACTATTGCACAAGTACAACTGTGCGCTTTTTGTCTAAATTCCTCAAATATTCACTACAGTGAGAAAAAACACACACTCACCCACACACACTTTTAACAGTTTTTAAAGTTTTTGCTCTTTCGTTCACCACCATTTGGCTTTAAGATCCAAACCAGTTTTTGTTCTTCGTTTTTTTTTTTTAGCCCGTTTGTCTGTATTTATTTAAGTGTTTCGTTAGTTTTTTATATTTCGAGAAAACGAAGAAAAATAAAATGCAAGTTAAAATGAGTTTGAAGTTAGACATATTTTTTTGTGCAACTTTTTCGTACGCAGCAAAAGTTTTTAATGCAGTTTTTTACTTAAAACTTTAAAAATGGCAGCCAAAACTTGACAGATAAATGAAATAAATTTATTTCCTACGCTTTTTTTCCAACTTAAGAAAAAAAAAACCAACATATTGTAGTAATGGAACCCATTTAAAGTAAAAAAAAAAAAAAAAAAAAACTGAAATGGCAAATTTTAATTGCATTAAACAAAAAGCAATTTTGCTTAAGGATACAGTCATAGACTCGTTTAATTAGTTCAAGATGTTAAGATCCCTCACTTATGCACCATCGTTTAATATACTATATATTTTGCAGTAATAAACCCGATGTTAAATAATAATAATGATCATAATGTTGTTAAATATTTCCTTGAAACAAGTTCATGGAAAGTAACAAATTGCAAATTCTTTACCAGCAACTTTTCAAAGCCACTTTAACTGTATTAAACTTCTTATATCTCTGTTAAATACACTATTATATTATCAAATTTTCGGCTTTAAATCAGGCTTGTGATAAGAAACATGATTCTTCAAATAGCCATTTTAAAACAAAATTTAGTCATTTATAGAAAAAACAGACACATAATCATCTCTTGCTGGCCACATGTGGAACCGAATCCAGTTTAAGAAAATAACTTCAGCTTAATTTTTGTTTTATGTGGTTATACGCAATAATATTCTAATTACTACGTATTTACACCTGTTTTGTTTCTCTTTCCCTTTTCATTTGCTACAAATGCCACAAATTTATATCATTCCATCGCCCCTAAATGCATGATAATAAATCTGTTGTTATAAAACATTTTATATCTTTCCTTCTAATTGACTTAATTTATATTATGGTTTCTTCTAAGTCGTATTATAATTTCAACTTTTTTGTAACTCGTTTAAATTTTTTAAAAACTTTCATAACAAAAATTAAGCATGAAGGTAAAATTAAGAAATATCCTGTGGCATCAGGCACAAAAAATATATAAATTGTATCAACATTTTATTCTGGCAGAAATTCTAGGTGTAAAATTTTTGTTATTCGTACAGTGAACAAAAACGGTGGCGTATAAAAAGCAAAAGTTTAAAACACAAGACAAAGCTTAAGCATGTGGCATTGATGCAGACGTTGTAAGAATATGTTAACAAATGAGAAGGTGTGCATTTAATTAGGGCAGCACGTGGTGACTCAAAAGAAAGTAATAGGGTGGCAGCAGCGCAGCGTTTTAAAGAAAACGAGACTGAAAAGTTTGTTGTTTCATTTTGGTTTCAGCTCGAGTCATCATAGAAAAAGGGGCTCAACCTTCTATCAGTCTAGCACCGGTGTTGTTTGCTAATGTAAGAACAATCACGAAAATAGCGTGAAAGCAACTTTCTGTTAAATTACGCCGCATTACAATCAGCTGAGCATTATTTTTCAATACAATCAAAGGCAAAGTTTTGTGTGTATAAAAAAATAGGTACATCATTGAAGTGAACATATTTCCTATTGTAGGCAAACACATGACATGGTTACAATCGGAGTCTGGCAGTGCCAAATAAGGGATCACAATTACACTCTATAACCCCATAATGGAAAAATTAAAATATTATGGTACCATTCAGCTGTATCATATTTTTATTCTTATCTTTAAAACGATTATTATGGACGTCTGAGCTACCAGTAATCATATTACTGTTGCAGGTTACCATAATGTTGTTATAAACAACCACATTAAAATACCAGCTAATCATACTTTTGCTCCGAAAAACTCTATTATTTTCAATTTACAATTATGCTATTAACATAAACTAACATGTTATCGTCATAGGGAAACACATTATTGTCGTGATCAATCATATTACGATCTAACACAATCATATAATCGTTGTTGTCAAACATAGTTTTGTCCTAACAATGTTCAATAAAGGGAAGGCGATTCGGGATCAATAACAATATTTTATATTGCTATGCAACATTATCTAAATATATAATAATATTGTGCAATAATAATATATTCAAAAAATAATATAATATGATCAAAATCTGATAAGATCAAGGAATCTAGCACAAAATTATCGTGTTAAACTATTGCAAAGATTGTACTTCCTACTTTCGGTGTTGTATTATCTCTTTTCTTGAATGGACACAAAATTATTTATTATGATATAATTGGTTTTTGAAGAGTCATATATAATTCACCATGACCATAATATGGTTGAATGTATTATAGTATAATGATTTGAACAGCAAAAGTAAAAAAATGTTCATAGAAGTTTATTTATTAGCTGTGAAATAGTATGATTGGATATATTCTATCCAATAATAATATGGTTAGGCCTACAAATGTTTACATTTTAATATTAACCACAACCTTTGAATATCTACGGACACATAATAAAAATTTGTTCAAGCATTTTAAGAATTTTCAAATCTGCTTTATTGGAGATTCAAAAATGCTAATATTTTACATATAAAAAAACAAGCGAAACAATTTTTTGTTTCCAAAGCAAAAACAGCAGCAAACAAAATTTTAAGTCCTGGACTCGAATGATACCAATAATGCAGTTGTTGCATAGAACAACTCGTTCTTTGGCAGCTCTGTTCGCTTTCTGTTTATAGTGAAGAAAAATCACATTCACACGTTCTACCCCACTAATACAATTATCATAAAAAACATCTAAACAGCAGCCGTTGTTCGGGGGGGTGTTTCGGAATAGAGATAATTTATATATTATAGTACACCAAGTTTTAAGGTAGTATTTAATTTTTTTCTTTTTTTCGTAAAAAAGAAATCCCAAAAAAAGTGCTGGGGAAAAAAATCTCAGATAAATTAATTAAACAATTTAATTTTGCCATCGTGATGTGTTGTTGTTGGCAAGTCTCAAAAATGTCTTGCTGACTTCTTTACGGCATGTCGTCAGCCAGGACTCAAACAATAAGATAATATTTCTTTATTAAGCATAAAATAAAGGCGCCGCACAATTTGTTTTTGCACTTGTCTTTAATGCTTAAATTATTTCGTTAAAATAAAATAATTGAATTACAAGATATGGCTCCGCAGCACAACTCGGGCGAAAACTTTTAACATTTATATATAATGTAGTTTTCCAGAGAATGTGTGCGCGTGTGTGCGTAATGTTTACGCATCACGTTTAAATGTTGGGAAATAAGTGTGTGTGTGTGTGTGTGTGTGTGCGAGCGTGAGTCGGAAGCTGTATGCGACTGTCAAAATCCTAGGGGAGTTTTTAATTTGCTTAAAATAAAAAAAAAATTTTATGAACTTGTTTTTTACTTTTCATACTTTTATGGCATAAATTTCTCCTGTTGTCTTTAATTTTTTGCTTCTATTATTCTTTCTTTTTCCTTTTCCTCTCATGTTTTCACTTTTGTGTACCATATCTGTGTAATTTTCGTTTTTTTTTACAGGGCCTTTACAAGCACGATAAGCAATAATAAACGTAAATTCTCACAGATTAAAAACCCCCAGTGAGCAAAACGGGGGGGAAAAAAAAAGAATGATAATATTTTCATAACAGCCGTAACAAAAACACACCCAAAGGATGGCATTTAATCCGGTTCCACTGAAACCTTTTTCGCCCAGATTGTTTAAATTGAATCATAATGTGCTTAAGCCAACTAAAATATGGCATTAATGGAATCGCAGTGTAAAGCGGATGGTTGCACGTGCTAAACATGTTGATGTTGTATGTTCATGTGCGAGTACGTTTACAAAAAAAAAAAAATCAAAAAAAATATATAAGAAATCATCATGTGAATGATGTATTTTTATCACTTCGCTAGAAATATTGTAGCTGATTTTTTTTTTTTTGTTTGCCTTTATTTTTGATGTGAAAATTTTCTACAATTAAACAAATTTTGTTTTGATGAAGAGATAGACAGGCTTTGTACGTTGGCCTGTTTTGTTTTAACAAAAAAAATTATAGCAAAAAGATGACAAGAAAAAAGTGTATAAAACTTTTAATGTCACATTGTTGTATCACAGAAAAAAGAAAAAAGATTATTGCTGTAAAATCCAAAAAAAAAAAAAAATCTCATAAAAAATATTCTTTCATCGAACGAACAGCATGTAAATCAGATTCGTTTATACGACGGGCATGTGCATTTTATCGGACTTTATTATGTCTCGAATTATTTAACTGAAAATATTTGCAAACAAAAATGGCATTTATTATTTAACTGCAAAAAATTAGAGCTATTTTTCATAAATTCAAATGAAAATTTTCTGCAATTAGCAAAGTTTTTCTTTTACTTCGGAATAATTTTATTGCAAAACAAAAACAAATCAACAACAGCTGTAATATGTATTAAACAAAAATTGTTCATTGAAACAATTAAACTATTTACTAGAAAGGAAAAGCACAGTCCATTTAATTGAAACGCATTTTTTATTATTCTTTTGTTTTTTTTTTTTTTTTTTTTTTTTTTGTAACAAAAAACAATTCGCAAAATTTTCGCGTTGAATTCCTTTGATTCAATGAGCACTTTTGTGGCAATAAAAATTAGTTTTTGTTTTGTTTTTTTGTCTCATATAGACAGAAAATTTGCCTTAATTAAGCAATAAGTTAAGTTCAATAATATTGGAGAAGTCCTGGCCGGCTTTTACTGGCTGCAGCATTTATTAACAATAGCCTTCAGTACAGTCATTTCCCATGCGCTTTAGCCGAGAAAGAAATACACTTTAATACAAACACTTTTTAAGCATTATTATTTTTTGTCGGTATATTTATCATACTTTTCACAAACAGTAAAATAAAATGCCAAAAAGCAACAACAACAACAACTACGAAAGAAAAGAAAAGAAAAAAAAAAAAGATTTTCACATTATGAACATACAATGGCAAAGATAAATGAACAATAAATATGTCACTGCCACTTGTTTGAGTTTTTCTTGTTGTTTTTCCAACATTTTTCGATTTGAATGCTGTTTTACAAACACACGATTAAAAGCCACAAAATGTGTCAATAACATACGGCCGTAAAATAAAACAGCTGTTTATTTATGGCAAAAGAGAAATAAAAGTTTTAATGCTCCTACATACATACATACATACATACATACATACATACATACATATGCAGTTGTGTATGCACGAGTATATGCCAGTGATATGAAAACGTTTACTATCAAATACATAAAATCTTTAATTTATATAACTACCAACGATGCTTTAATTTCAGTTGGTGGGTTAAATTGTTCAGCTAATATTCATCTAGCCACAGAAATGAACGCCTTCGGCAAAAACATTTTTATATACTTTTCGGTTCGAAATTTGACACCTTGTTAAGCAGCTTCCATGTTTATGAAAAATTGTCCTCCGAAATAAACACCTGCACGTAATACGAATTGCGGTGGTATGTGTGCCGGAATGCAGCTACAATAGCTGGCAGAGTTTATGACACCAAGATAATTGGATTTTCATATTTACTACTACTTTTAAATGATTATTTTTTATTTGTTTTTTCATTTGTTGTTTTTCATTATTTTGTTACTTTGTTCTATGTTTAAAATAAATAACAATGTAAGAGCAACGTATTCTCGTACAATTTATTATCTGTATACAAACGAATACGAAATTTGGCACATAAAGTGCCAAAAAAAAAATATATAATCCAAATTAATTCTACTTGTTGTTTGAATAAGACAAACTTATCATTTTCATAGCGGCTTGCGTTCGAAATGAACTTTTAATTGAACATTTTCATTTTTAATCAAATAAGTCGCACACATTTAATGGACAAAATTCGCTCCGCTCTGCAAAACCCTATAGAAATATTTTGCGAGTGAAATATTTGCGCCTACTTACAGACAAATTGTTCAACGAAAAGAAATCAATCGCAGAATAACACAAAAACGACAGAGGAATCTATTAAAGAGATCATAGGAGATATATCTTAAAAGCTGTGGATGCTATATGATGTTTGAGCTTTCAACAACTTTGCTGTTGTAATTTGCATATCTTTAAATTTCCCTAAATTTTATGGATTTGGCAATAAATAGTCCGGCAACAATAATCTGCTCTAACAGATTCACACACAGTGACATCATACTTGAAATACATGTTTTCATGTTTGTTGGGTTGCTCAGTGTTCTCTCGCCAACACACCGACTGTGATTTGAAACAATCATCTCATCAATCATACGCTCAATGCCTGCCATAGCCATTAATACGTTTAACACAAATTGTATTGCATACTTTCGGGGCGTATTCTTCTTAGATCTTAAAAGTATTGCTCATACGCAGCGGAAACATTACATTGGCTGGCAAAAGTATGATGGAGACTTTTTGAAGCATACTTTTGGGAGTTATTTGACATTACGTATACGTATTACCGATGTTATGAACATCATCATTTTTCCATTGCGGGCAGCAAAATTACGAATAACAGAATCTTTAATACAGAAATATTAAATTAAAGTAAAATACAGCATTTTTTCTACACACTTTTAGAGATATTTTGGCATTTTTTTAATAAATATTTTGATATGGTATCCGATGAAACATGACAATTAATAGGTGGCTAACAAGTTTGTTAACAGTATTTATCTGTTTGGAGATAATTATTTCTTTGCAAAATATTATTTCCTTACCAAAGGACGGGCAGTGGCACGACGGTCACAAGGCGTCTCTCACTACGATTATTTTTAAAGTTTTTATTTATAAGATTTTCAGTGGTATCTACATAAATTGCACAATTTTGCGTGGATTTTAATTTCCTTACAATAGAATCTTCTTTCATTGAGAATATGTTTTATTTAAAAGTGCTTCCGTTTTGTCGTTAAGACCGATTAGGCTTAAAAATACAATATTATTACAAACATATGCTATGATTTAGGTTTTGATCCGATCATTTGAAACATTTATCTTTTGCAAAAGAATCATTTTTCGAAAAGTTTATGCAATTAAAACCAGCATACCAACACAAAAATAAACTAAGAGCAACAGTGGCATGAAATTGTGATAGAGGCCTGCTTCATAAGCCTGAAACTATAGTTCATATTCTTAGAAATATGTAATACTAAACGTATGCCAGCACATTTAAGAATTAGATTGATTGGTCTGTAAGACAAAATGTGTAATTAACGAAACTTTCTTAACTCTTTAATTTACTGCTGCCTAAATGATTAAGAAGTACAACAATTGCATTAAATTTCAAAATTTGTTTATACAACAACACCATCAGCTATGGCTTCACAATGACGAAACTTAATTTAATTTTTTTTTTTTTTTTGATTTTCTAAGAAATTTGAAACCCAAACAATTTCTTACACCTCAAATCAGGACGATTTATATTTTCTGTGCTTTCTCCAAATTTCCAGGAAATATTTAGCACCCAAATTTCTCTTACAGCATCCTTCATTACTTTAAATATAAACAATTTTGTTAATTATACCATTTTATTTATTAATTTATGCAAATGTTCATTTAAAAGTTGGCATGTTTTCTGCTTATTAGTTTATGCATCTGTATGTCCAATAATTTAATTGTATTTTACTTAATTTGCATAATTAGGAATTGATAAAATTTATCACTTACACAGTATGTACGCATGCACATGCACAAATAAACTCTAATTGTTTTAATACGCACACAGGGATTGATTATATGGTGTATGTGTGTGTCTGTGCACACAAATGAGAACACAACACTATCGAAAACCGTAAAAGAGCAATTAAACTAAATAAGTTCATTTAAGTAGCAACACGCACGTTACGACACATTCGCAAAGACTTATTAATAACTTAGTTGCTGTGCAAATGTAATTGTATACATTTTAAAATCTAACCAAGGTCATTTATTTGTGTGTGGTTTGGTGGTGGGAAGTAGCAAATTATTTATCTCTGCTGAAGTTGTACAGTGTTGCAGGTGAACATAAGGCGGCATGTTTGTGTGTGTGTGTACTTTGAATTAAAAAAAAACTATACAACTTATTTCCACATGATGGCAAATCGTGCTTAGAAATGCAGTAAAAGTCTATATAAAGACTTGAAAAGCAATGAAAAAGGTTTCAATCATTCAACTTTCAAAGGTTGTTGTACGGTTGCATTTTGTAGAGAACATGTTTCATCATGTTTTGTTTTATATGGCTTTGAATCGGTCATGAAAATAAAGTCTTTAAATAGAACAAAATAAAAATGGAATTTTTCGAACTTCGAAAGTAGACGGTAGGCATGAATATATTTAATCACTTAGTGAATCTTTCATATACGAGTATACTGTAATATATTATAATATTTACTAGTTAGGAAAGGACTTTTATAAAAAATATATTTTCAAATATTAATGAGAAAGGACACGAGGCATTTGTTGCCTTTATTGTGATGCATGATGTAAAAGAAAAAAATGTATCGCACCCTTTAACATGTGAAAAACTCGTACTTACGTTGTACTCCTCAAGAATTTAAGTCGCATACAAACAATATTTTTCAGCTGCTGATATCTCTTCCTCTAGAGTAAATTACAATAAACTAGATCTGAAGAGTTTCATTGCCATGATAAAACTTTACCTCAGAATTTACTTTAAAAAGATAATTTTCTCCCAATTTCCTCTCTCGCGCTCTCTGTCTCTCACCACCCATCACTATTTTAGTTATTCATTTTTATATATTTATAAATGTATACCTTTTATAGATCTTTTTCACTTCACTTGATGTTTGGACAAAGGAAAGAAATTCCTCAGGTTCAACCGCAACCTCCAGCCAAAAGGTTAAGAGCCAAAATGCTCTCTCTCTCTCTCTCTCACTCTCTTTCTCGCACTTTTTCACTTTTCATTTTCTGAATATTTATACCTTCATCTTTCATTTTTGCTTTATTTTCTTTTAACAGATCTTTTTTCTCTACTAAAAATGGAGAAATGGACCAGCCACTTGCGCAACCTCCATCACCACCAAGCGTAAGGGGCAAAACGTGGAAACAGCGTAGAAGAGCCAGTTGAAACACTGTGGTTGTGTCTTAAGTCTAGAAGCGCAGAATGTAGTCTTGCTAATCCTCCATCATGTTTAAGTATGAACGAGTTGCTATTATGCTGAAACTGATAATGGTTTTAGTAATAAGCTGGACAGAGGAGAATCTTTGGACGAGTCCGGTTGAGGCTTCCTTTGGTTCCTTTGGGTTACGGTCTAACGCCGGTAGTGCCAGTATAAATCAAAAATGTATTTACCAAATTTTAACAAAACTCCCTAAAGCTATTTAAAGCTGTAACATGTTGCTGTCGCATTATTATTGTATTTTCTTTTTTTTTCTATTATACAGAGTTTTCGTACAAAAGTTATCTAAATGATTTATTAATGATAATTACATTTGAATAGTGTGTTTTAGTTCTGTTGCAATCGTTTACTCGTGTTTATATTATATTTCTCCAGATCTATCACATTCTTCATTTATATGCAGCCAAAAAAGTTATATAATTTAAAAGTTTTCATTGTCGTAATGAATGTTTTAAAACAAGAACTCCGGGGAAGTTCAGGTCATTATATGAGTTGGAAACCTGCTCAAACCATCATTTTGATATCTTAAGCTGGTTGTTCATAAAGCAATTTTAAAATAAATCTATTATGTTTTGCAATACATTATTGTATAATTTTGTTTGTTTATAATTTTCTAATGTCTAAGTTTGGCCATACAACAAACAATTTAAGTGCTGTTGAACAGGCACACTTACACCGTACTTGCAATATGTGCAACAAAAGCAGTTACAACAATTCGTAACTCAATTATTCGATAATAAAAATAATAGTTAAACGCACGTTAAACAAACGATGATATTGTTAAATGTATTGAAAACTTATTTAAACAATAATATTTTACGATACACATAAAGTCAAACTAAATGATTTATAAATTGTTAATTTATGACCAAACGACGCAAACAAATAGGAAAAAAAAAACCCAAACGATACTGATAAATAAATGCAAAACAAAACTAAACTACAGTTGCGAGATAGACAGCAATTGTTTGCAACATTAATTTTAGAAGTAAAAAATATATTTATATAATTGTTGGAGAAAAATGCAGAAAACAAATTTAACAATAGAAATATTAAAATAAATAAAAGCTGTGAGTGCCGACGAACAAATACAATAACTGTTTAAGAAAAGTCGACAGTGAAACAGTTTCAGAGACAGAATTGGTTTTTGGAGCTGTAAGTGAAAAGTTATTATATCTCATGTTGAGATCTTCAGCGATATCCTGAAAGTATGCAACATATCATCATCATCTCTTGATATCGCTTTTCTCTCTCTCTCTCTCTCTCTCTCTCTCTCTCTCTCTATTTCTTTACTGTTCTGTGGCTGCCACTATCACTCTCTCTCTCACTCTCACTCCTAGTCGATATCTAGTCCCAAGTTTCTTCTTTCCTGTCATTTTTAAAAGAGCCAGCACTTCCTTTCATCTTCCCCCGTTTACTTACATCACTAGATCGTCTGAGAGTGATGAGTGCAAAAGAAAAAGGCATGACAAAAAGCCAGTACAAATAAGAATATGTAAATGAGTAGTTTGTAAATTCATTGAGCAACCATTTTCCATGTTTAGTCAACAGTTCGATGTTAAAAAAAACTCCTTTTTTTTAAATATACACCCGATGTTTCGTCCATTTGAGATTGATTTTGTCCAGGACATTGTAACTTTAATAAAATTTGTCTCACCTTTTTTTTTTATTTCTTGAAAATATTAAACTCTCGAAAGTTTCAGTTTCCCAACTCTTTTGTGTTTGCAAAATAAGTAAAATTTTCACCGCAATTCGCAATTCGAGTTGCAGGAGTCTATTACTAGAGCCTAAAAGAGCCGATATATAAAAGTCATTTTGAAACAGTCATCAAAATCTTGCCATTAAAGAAAAGCAATTTATTTATTACTTTGTTGTCATCTGCCCTTCAGTGCTGATTCTAAAGTAAATTTCAGTAAATATTTAAAAGCAATTTCCAACATTTTTCATAAACCCTGAATAAAACCGTTTAAAATTCATTTTTTAAAGCATCTGGACAGCTGGAAATGCAACCAAAAGCTACTGATTTATGAAAAGAAAGTAAAATATTTTGTTTTTTTCAATAATTGAAAGCTTTGAAACATTGACTTGATATTAAACTGCTAACGATCGTTATTGAAATAATTGCCTTGGAAATATTGTGATATACAAAAATGCAAAATTTAATAAGTTTGTCAAAATTTCTTCAGGGATCTACATTCAATAGACCGACAAAACACGACAACAGCTGCTAAAATTGCTGGAAAATGAAGTGAACATGAAATGGAAATTATAACAGCTGAAACTAAATAAAACAGTTCCATGTTAGAGAATTTTAAAAATGCTTTTATCCATGACAAGATGGAAGAAATTTACTAAAGTGCAGTTTGTTAGAGGCGGGATTTGCTTAATAACTGTGCAGCCAAACATCCACAATAGTGTTACGTGACAAGCATTATATCTCTACGTGCCAAGAGGCTCACGTAACGTATGGTATAGACTTGCAATTTAATATATAAAATAAACTTTTTTTGCTCAGCCACTCCACTGTAATTTAGTTTCGCTTCAAATTTGATGTCAGTCCTTGCACATGTGTGAAAAGTTATTCTATTTTTGTTGGTCGTTTGTGTGTATATGTGTGTGTTTTTTTTTTCTTGCTCTCAAATATGCACCGTTATTTTTATAAATACAAAATTCTATGGCACCATCAATGGTGAGAAAAATGTCAACAAAACAAATTCCTTCTTCCCGCAATCGGGAAAACAGTATTTCCCTTCCCTTCCAACCAAAAACAAAGACTTTTAAATAAAATAAACAAATAATATAAATAAATTTGCGAATTATTAACAAACAACTGTCACACAATTGTTCAATAAAATGCTGTACAATTTTTAGTTAAAGCTAAAGTTAAAGTTGTTTGAAAGAAATATTAAAAAAAAAATAAATTTCGAAATGAAAGTATTTGCTGATGCCTACAATTTGAACAAATTCTTTGCTGATTTGATGAAAATGTTGATTCAAGTTGCAATAAATTTGGCCCCAAATTCTCAAATCGTTTATGAAAACATCGTTTTCAAAAACACAACCACACACAGAAAAGTCATTTCATTATGTTTTACTATTACAATTTATGTACTTCTTACAACTTCTGCAACAGAAATCAAAGTAAAAGAGATATCCAAAGGGTTGCCTTACAACAGGCTGAGAACAGAAACGCATAAAAAGGAGGCTATAGGGCTTAAAATATATTATAAAATTTCTCATTGTCTGAACATCTTTCTTCAAGTGCCAGCGAGCAGGCAGGGGCTATGACCAAACTGGGGCAAACGATATCAAAATTGTGCAGCTATTTTTTTTTTTTTTTTTTATCTATATAGTAATTTTTTCCCCTAAAGAAACCTGATACATTAAACTAATTTTTCTTTTCCTCAAATTCATATTAACAAATTGCATGAAAATGGGGAAATTAATGAGTAAAAAAATGCGCGAGCTAAATCTCTAACGCTTCAGAAGAGGAATGATGGCAGCATCGCAAGGAGAAAAAAAACCGCCGTTAAAACGAAATGGGAAATAAAAAAATTAAAATTCACATGTGGTTGTTGCAATTTGCATCAAATTACTGAAATACCACGCAAATGACATCAACTGTAAGAAAAGCATGGTTGGATGGATGGATGACGGTGCAGCGCAAAGAAAAAACTACAATATCTGAAAAAATAATCAAATTTCAATAAATTCGATGAACGAGTACGTACGTTCGCATGCGAATGTGTGCACCGAATGTACAAAAAAAAAATTGTCTACCAGCAGCAAGTAAGTAACAGAAAAAAAGAGCCTTAAATTTTTACTGCAACGGAAGCGGAAACATTAAATTGCATAAATAACAACAGTTAGATAGATCGTTTTATACGCGAGTGTGAGTGTTTCTGTGTGTGTGTGTTTGTGGCTGTGTGTGTGTGCCAGTTGAATGTGGCTTTTAACATGCGTACGCTGAAGGATTTGTATGCTTGTTGTTGTCCTTTGATAGCAGAAATCGAAGCGAAAAAAAGTTGTAAATGTTTTGCGAAGATATTTTCGAAAATGCGATATTAATTTTCAATCAAAAATCAAATCAACTAAAATGGCAACGATACACCAACACATCCTTGCAATCGCACCAAAAAAAAAACACATGCCATCAAATTGCATTAGGATGGGACAACAAAGAAAAAAAAAGAAATGTTGTTTGATTTTAATTACAACCAGCGAGAAATTAAAGCGCCAAGTGAATGACAGAATAAAGCAGGAAGTAAGAGTTTAGAAATAGTTTAAATGCTATTACAAAAGTAGGAAATGAAGACTCGATGCTGCAGCAAATAAGTGCCTACATTTGGAGGTTCATATACCGCCTGCGCTGGAGCTCTCGATAAGGCAAAGGCCCAGAAATTGTTTAACATTTATCAGGGTGTTTTTAGGAAGATTTTGTTTCAACACAGATTTTGAAAAATAGTCCAGCTGCGTTGATGACTCTGCGTTTCTTAAATGATTGATGATGATTTAAAAAAAACCGGCCATTAAATATTCATTCCGCTTTCTTAATAAATTTTTCTTTCGCCCAAATTATATCGTGTGACAGTAGAAGTGAAAAAATTACAAATTTCAAGCTAATTTTTTTTTTTTTTGTGACAACGCCAGGTAAAAGTGTCATCTTGCACACCCCATAAGACACCCATCAAGGCGAATTCTTAGCAGATAATCTCGCCAATAAAGTGGCAAAACTCGTCTAATTTCCAAATATATACGAATATTTTGTAACAGGTCAGAAAGAAACAATTTACCAACCAAAAAAAAACTAATCAGCTGTTCCCTTTCTCTTCAAAACGTTATGAAGTCATTTTGATACTAGTAAAGAAATTAGTCACTTTCAGCAGACAACTACTCACTTGTTACTTGTTCAGCAATGGATTTTCTTACTCATAGAACAAATCTAAAAATAAGAGCCAGGAAAGAGATGAAAAGCAGGTATGTCTCTTCCGCTTCACGCTTTGTGCCCACTATTTCCACGAAATCGTAAATGCTTTTTCAAAATCACCACCTCATTCATCTCTGTATGACTTTAAGATCTAATTAATGTCTAATGTCGTTAAAAATCGTATAAGAAATAGTTCGCATTGACAACATTTGTAGAAAAATAAAGAAAACAAATTAAAATCGAAAAATCTATTGTGAAAGAACAAAGAGGATGATGATGCTTGAAAAGTGTCAAAATCCAAAGAGAGCCGTTCGACTGTCAAATTTTCTCGCTATATTGTACGTTCTCATTGTATTTATACTATAGGGTGTTTTTTATTGAGGTATATAACTTTAAGTTGGCATCACTTTTTTAACTGGCGGCCATTTTGTCAGCTGTCAAGTGATTAATATTTAGTTTGGTTTGCCATTTCATCATGAACAGGTTGACAAAAGAACAACGCTTGCAAATCGTGCAAATTTATTTCGAAAATAATGGTTCAGTTCGCGAAGTTTACCGCAAGCTCCGTCCATTTTATGGTCATCAGAGCAATTAATTCGGTTAACCATGGATCGTTTTCGCACTACGTTTACTCTATGTGATAATACGCATCCGCAGAGACGTCGAACAGTGCGCACCGAAGAAACAATTGCCGCTGTAGAGCAAAGTGTTGAAGAGGACCCGAATGAATCGATTCGCCACCGTGCACAGCAATTGGAGCTTTGTCCATCAACTTTTGTCCATCAAAAATTGGACCTGTAGAATTCGCTTTATTCGAGCCAGCCGCGGCGGCCACATGCCCGAAATCATATTTAAACATTAATGGCATAAAATTATCCTTCCAATAAAGCCAAATTGATGGACATTAAAACGATTTTCTTGTGTTTTATTTCAATTCGAAGTTCTATACCTCTAAAAAAACACCCTGTATTTACAAAATGTTATCTGGGCTTTTTCATTCAAGTTTCATTTGTTATTTTGTTTCTTAAAAGCCCTTCACAAACGAATAAAAATCTATCACTAAAGAAATCAATAAATACTTTTACTGTAACCCCAAAAGTGTTCAGTATTTTGTGGGCTCCCCTATTAAATATTGATAAGTTACTTTAATTTAAGATGCAATACAATAAATTCTATGGCAAAGTTGATTTAAGAAATAGGCTACACACTTCCGTCCATGTCTTCATTTGGTTTCACATGGACAGCTGAAGCAGTTTGGTTTCGATTTAAAATATGTTTTTATCTCAGTCAGAAGTATTATACCTCAAGGTGCCAGCAGCTGTCGCCAGCACAACAACAAAACCCAGCAGAATTCCAAGCATGTCTTTTGTTTTTGTTAAATATTCGTGACATGTTGCAAACGAAAACTCTACTCGTGAACTGTTGACATCCTGGTGACTCTAAAATAGAGAAAATAAATAATCAGCTGTGTCCTCCATATGGCAATTTCTCTGTTTCACGCCATTCCACAGAAGACGGGAAAAGACAAGGCTCCTGAGTTGGTAGTCCCAAATCCACAAGGAACATCAGCACTTAACCAACTCGCCTGTACATTTCCCTTAATCTAGTTCCTGGCTTAAAAACAGACCTGTCGCAAGCCAACAACACCCCGAAGAATATTCTTCTTCCTGCGTCTTTAGGTTAAAATCACAGCCACAATGTTTCAGCCAAGGATAGGCCACTCAACCAATGCCAAAAGGCATTCTGGGAGGGTGTCGGTGCCTCGTTTTGCCAATTTCTCATTTTGGTGAGTGTTTCGCAAGATCATGTATAGCCGAAGTAATACATGAACTTCCTAGAGTTTTGGTTGCCATGCCACGGAAGTGACCCTTTCCCCACTATTCCCGGAAAGCCCTGAGTGCCCTGACTGGGTGTAAAATCATCAACTCTTAACCTGCCGCCGGGCCGAACATTTTCCTAACAATAAAACAAATTGTTTTCGCACAAAAATTAAGTTTTATATGAAACTAAGCCATTTTCATAAGAAATCATTCTTTTCCGGAGCCAAGCCAAGTAAACTGGATACCAACACCATTCAAATATATTGGCAAAAGTTCGTTAAAAACTGCATTACTCCAATGCCAACTTCAGGACAAACCAGGAGTACTATCCCGACCAAGTTGCTGTCGACTTGTTCATCCTGCATTTAAGAATTGTACATATTTGTATGTCAAACGGTTACTATGACAATCAAATACACCGCAAGTCTAAGTCGCAAATGGTCGGGGGAGGGGGGTTTGGGCCGGCATCAGCGTACAAAATGCATGAACATGGAAAACATGTGCAGTTTTGCAGCAACATGTCTCTGTTTGCCGTATTAATAGCAATAACTGCTCCTTGGCATGTGTTTTTTTCCCCCTTTTTTTTCTTTTTATTTTGCTATCATGCACCCATTTTGCATTCGACTTCAAATCGAATCATCATCAACAACTAGTGATGAAACAAGTTTTAGCCTTCCCTTTCTATGGCAAACGGTTAAGGGAGGGACAGGAAAGAGACAGAAAGAGAAAGAGAAAAAAATCCAAATAAACTTCATGCATAGATAAGCTGGTATCGTCGTACCGAAGCCTGTAATTTGTGAACAGATAAAGATATGCACATATCTACATACATATTGTACATGAATAGAACACACAGATAAAGATGCGTGCCGTTCGAGCAGCCAGTATTTGCTTCGCCCCGTTGTGCCTGTCAGTGCACAAACCATTCCCACAAGCTGCCAGTTTTCCATGATAAATTGACAGCCGGGTGAAATGGATCAAACAAATTGTCAATATTTTGTTTTTCTACTTTCTTTTTCTTCTTCGCTTTTATTTTTTGCGTGTCAGCAATTTTTAACAAAATATTGTCAGTGCAAATTTCTACCATTGCCTTTTGACATTTTCCATAAATTTCTCGTAAAGTTCAGGCAAATAAATATACACAGGCGTTTTTAAAAACACATGTACACATACACACACACACAAACATACATGCGTTACACTTGCAAATGTACTCACTTACATGTGTGTATGCTTGTATGTGTGCAGTTTGGTTTGATGCTGGGAAGTAGTTGCTCGTACATAATCGCATTTGCAAATTCCACATTCTAGTCGCAGCTGTAGCATTGCTGTTGCGTGCGCGTATGTTGCTGCTTACAGCTCACGCTGCTCATTAATGGCAAATATTTGACTGTACAGGAGTTTCTCGATAATTTTTCAATTCGTAATAGTTTTGTGTGTAATCGAAACGCCTAAACTTAAATTACGGAAACCTATTCGATATAATTTGAGATTTGTTAAGAACAGTATTTGAATTAAAATTGTTTCAATTTAATAACTAAACAACATGACACCACTACAATCATAAAATACAAGCTGATTAAGCAGCTAAAGCAGAAACCAGTCAAAGGACTTAAATAAATTAGCAATAAATCTTATTGTTACTTACAACTACACAGAAAAAAATTAGAGCCAGTTTTCGTAGATTCTATTACAATTTCTGTTAAATGCAGACCTGTAAGCATTCAATAAATTTTATTTGTCTCATAGCATAGCATATTTATCGAAAATCGAACTTTAGCAACAACTTTTACATATTCAGCCAAAATTGTAATGAGAAAAATCACAGCACACTTTATTTTTTCAAATATTTTCAAACAAATAATAACAAAAATATTTTGCTGGAAGGCGTACTGTCCACAAACAGTCACAGCACATTTTGTTTTTTCGAGTATTTTTAAACTAATAATTCACTGAACCAATGAAAATATTTGCCGGAAAGTGGACGTTTTGAAAAAAGTCACAGCACACTTTATTTTTTCAAATATTTTCAAACAAATAATAACAAAAATATTTTACTGGAAGGTGAACTGTCCACAAACAGTCACAGCACATTTTGTTTTTTCAAATATTTTCAAGCAAATAATTCACTGAACCAATGAAAATATTTGCCAGAAAGTGGACGTTTTGAAAAAAGTCACAGCACACTTTATTTTTTCAAATATTTTCAAACAAATAATAACAAAAATATTTTACTGGAAGGCGTACTATCCACAAACAGTCAGAGCACATTTTGGTTTTTCAAATATTTTCCAGCAAACAATTCACTGAACCAATGAAAACATTTGCCAGAAAGTGGACGTTTTGAAAAAAGTCACAGCACACTTTATTTTTTCAAATATTTTCAAACAAATAATAACAAAAATATTTTGCTGGGAAGTAAACTTTAAACAAAAAATTACAGCGCAGTTGGTTTTTCAAGTATTTTTAAACTAATAATTCACTGAACCAATGATAATATTTGCCAGAAAGTGGACGTTTTGAAAAAAGTCACAGCACACTTTCCTTTTCAAATATTTTCAAACAAATAATAACAAAAATATTTTACTGGAAGGTGAACTGTCCACAAACAGTCACAGCACATTTTGTTTTTTCAAATATTTTCAAGCAAACAATACACTGCACCAATGAAAATATTTGCCAGAAAGTGGACGTTTTGAAAAAAGTCACAGCCACTTTCTTTTTCAAATATTTTTAAACAAAAAATAAAAAAAATATTTTGCTGGGAAGTGAACTTTAAAAAACAAATTACAGCGTAGTTTGTTCTTTCAAGTATTTTCAGACAAATAATTCACTGAGCTAATGAGAATATTTACTGGAAAGCGAAAATTTTGATGAAAGTCACAGCACACTTTGTTTTTTTCAAATATGTTCAATGAAATTATTTTTCTCAACAATTCCTGCGTGTTTTAATATTGAAAGAATTACATAAAATTGAAACAAGCACCCATTATAAACTTCATGGCCATACATATGCATGTAGTTATGTGCGTAATCTGTTTGTAGTGTAATTAAAACATGACACGCCCTTTTCGTAAAATGTTTGCATTTTAAAGGCGTAATGCAGACAAGAAGAACACACATGCACGTTTAAGCGCCACGCAAACAAAGTAACAAGCGCAAGCAAATGCGTTGACACATGAACAATGCAAAACGCTAAAACACATACAATTCGAGTACTTGCAGTAAGTACTTCGCTTACGAATGTAATGCAGCAAAAAAACCAAACAAAAAAAAAGAAAGCGTATTAAAACACACTCGCGCGCATAATACCAAACCAAGCAAATAATTTATGCTTTAAGGACAACGATGCGATGAACTGGAGCATAAAGCTAATGAAGAAACTAGTCAGCCAGCCCCAATAATTGATTATCAAATAACTTCGTTATTTGTGGACCAATTTTAAAAATTAATTTGGAAGAGATCCGCTAAAAAAAAATTTTGACGATTTTAGCAAACGGTTTTTGGCAATTTTGACGATTTCACACACAAACTCTAACAACTTAGTCTCTCTGCTATCTGGCAACTATGCATGACTGTTCTGGGTTAGCGATGCCAGAACGCAAATTTTATCTTCATTTTGAAAAATAAGATTTTAAATTAATTATTTGAAATATAAGAATTTTTGTTTCGTTTAGACCAGGAGCTCAATTACAACCTTCCCATCAAATCTTACTTTTTATCTCACCTCAAACTATAGAAAGTACATATATCATATGATATAACTGGAACGCATCAAAACCACCAACAACAACAACAAACAACAGTTGCTCTATACAATTGTCCAAACATTTATTTTGTGGATAAAATAACTTTGATAAAAATCCGATTAATAAAAACTTACAATTCTTTAAAAACTCAAATTATTTTCGAATTCAAATTGAATTCAAATTGCCATTTAACATTCAAGTAAAATCTGAAATAAGGGCTGAAAACTTGATTTAACACAGCCCTCAGCCAGGGCGAAAAATTAACATGACGAAAAAAAGGCCGACCGACTTAAAAAACAAAATGAAACAAATAAATGGTTATTATTTCATTAAAATACGGCAATTAAAACAATAATAGCAACAATAAAATAAACACAATGGAGAGACAACTTGAACAATAACAGCAAACAAACAAATTAAAATTCCAAAAAGTTAAGCAACAAAAAATATAAAAAATAATAAAAAACGAAAATAAATTGCAATACAGAGATTAAAATTTAAATTTAAAACAAACATTAATGCACTCATACACACGCAGAAATTACGCCCCTCACATTTAATATATTTGTACACATGTGCACTGTAAAAAGGAGAGTGTGTGTGCATGAGTGTGAATGCGATTTTTCTTCTTCTTCTTCGTGTGCTGCTGTTTTTAAGTAAATAAATATTTAATTAAAGGCATATGAATTTATTAATTCCTTTTATAAATATGAATAACTTTTGTACTCTTCTCATAAGTCTGTAGAGAGCGAGAGAGAGAGAAAGAGAGAGAGCGAGAGAGAGAAGAGCTACAAGCTTAACTATAGGCTGTTTTTTTTTTTGTTAGAGCTTGAGAACTTAAAATGATTTTTTATTTATTGTTGGACTGAAATTTTTTTTATTATAATCTGGCAGATAATTTCAGGCCGTTTATATATTAGAAATGATATCCGGCTCCCAGCCATTCGATTAGTTTAATGTTTTACAACTATTTTTTTAATAAATTTGTTTATATATATAAAAACTTCCCATCATATCTTACACGACAGTTATTTTAGGCATTAAACTCGCGAAAATTTTAATCAATTTTTTTTACAAAACTATTCATGTTTCCAAATTTGATTTTATAGCGACAACTTGGGGGGGAAAAATTCCTGTTCTGTACCTTCTCCTACCCCATTTTTGTACAAAATATATTTGATATTTTTAAAAAATAAAACTGTTTATGTTTCCCAGTCATTCATTTTTTTTCCAGTATCGACAAACGGTTTTAAATGCGACTTTCATTCATTATAGAGGCTTTCGAATTTTTTCGCTCTCATTTTTTAAGGAAATTTTTAAGATTTTGCCAGCAACATGTAAAAGAAATCCTGTTTATACAAGTTGGCAGCACCTGAAAACTATTTTCGTATAGCCGAGCAATAATTAGTGTAACAGTGAAGGAAAAAATGCTCAATTAAATATTTTATATTTAAAATATTAGTTATCAACAACAAATAGCTTTCGGCTTTTACCACAAAAATATCTCACATTCATAATAATTTACTTATTCAACAACATTAAGTGAATTATTTATTGTTATTTTTAAAGAAAACGCATATAAATCATCAAAATAAATAAAAATACGAGTTCAAATTATTTGCACTTTATAGAAATACACAATTAAATACGAAATATCTATAAAGTAAATATAAATTAATGAATATTTTAAATTATTATGCAGTTCAATGCGTTGAAAAAAAATAACCCTACAAAGAAAATATTATATATAAATACAATACAAGAGTGCACTTTAGGGGCTTTGTTTTAAATCCATATGAAGAAAAACCCTAAAGTTCTGCCCCACTGACATATAAAATTTATCCCATGATTCAAAAATTATAATATAATAATATTTTTTAAATTAAAAAAAAAGTGGTTTTTATTGGGCGTTTTCCAGCTGTCTACAAACTCCAAATGCTACCGAGCTAAGCCGTATGCCGTGTCAAGTAGAGGAGAGCCAGTACAGTTAAATACGGCTGAAAGTTTAACAGTCGCATGTCTGTCGTTGATTTTTGGAAATTTTTTAAAAATCGTCACACGCCATTTTCAAACGCAAACAACTGCCAACATAATACCTCTATTCCTCATGTCTTTGATTTTCCACCCACAGATCACGATTGGTTCAGTTAGTGTCAATCATTTTTCTATAGTTCAAAAGCTTGGCCAGCGTTAACTTTCGACATCGTAAACCAGGTTTGTACTCGCATAAAACTAATAAGTCTCGTTTATCTTTAAGACACGATCTTGAAATTCTAGACTTTAACAAATTCTTACAGGTACCATTATTTTCTAGTTTTTTAATGTACTTTTTAAATGTACGAAAACAGGTATGTGCACTCCCTATGGGAATTTGCCGAGTCCATTGATCAGATTAAGGAAAACATTTACTAACACGTTCTTATACAGTCTGCATAAATTATTTAAATTTTTATATTCTGAATACAGAAAATTTTTTAGCACTTCTTGGCCTTGTATAGAGTTGTGCCGCCTGCGCCCTGTGACACCCTTCTGCTATTTTTTTTTTTTCTTAAACTACTTCCTGTATCAGTGCAATCCACCATTTAATTTCTCTAATATTAGTAAATAAATTTTAAATATGTATAGAAACATACAGGCGGACATGTGCAAAAATGATATAATTTATTTAAATATTTTATAACATTAATTTGCCATCATAAACATACTGACACCATTTAATAAATAAACATTTAAAAGATATTAAAATTAAGCCACACTTTGATATTTTGCAGATGCATTTGTTTGAAACACAAACAAAAAGAAACAAAAATCTCCACATACATATTTGTTCGCTAATTAAAATTCAATAATGAAACAAATAAAAAATGCAGTCAAACAAATAAAAATAATAGGGAAATATGTAAATATGAACGTATGTATGTAATCAATAAATTGTAGAATTAATAAACGAAAAACTGAGTAAAATAATTATGGAAAAACAATTATTTCCAAAAGTGTTATTTCAAAGCCAAACTGAATATTTTATTTCGTTTCAAAGAAGAACAACGAATGCACAACAATTTATCATTTAAATGATGTTTTCATTTGGCAAAAAAAAAAAAAAAAAACATTTATATATTATTTTCCATATGCAGGCGATTGTACGCAACTAAAAACTGGTGTTGGTGTTCGACGTTTGCACCATAGCAAAAGTGCAAAGGCATTCATTGCATGTACGTCAGATATACAGCCACTCTCAAAGTGGTGTCAGCTGTTCTTCAGCGGAGATGTTGCCTTTTTTTTTTTGCTTAAATATCAGCCCAGTGATGCAATCCATTTAGGGCAAAAGGTTTTCAATTACCAGCAGTTGTGGATTAATACACAAACAATAATGAATACCACTATTGTTTTCTTAATTGAAAAGAAAAAAATTCATGTCTGTTTATGGTGCAGCAAATCATCAACTTTTGTTGCAAGTTTCTAAAAATTTTGCAAATTTTATGCCTCCACATTACAACTGCCATAAACGACCTGCCGAGCAGACTCTTCACAGTGTGACGGTATAATTTGAATCTAGTGAATGAATGGAGAATTTTCGGAAAATATCGACGGCTCATGTGAGAGTGTTTCCGAGAATCTGGGAAGAATTTTGCGTTGAGAATAAAACTAACAGACGCTTAAACGACCGTAGACAAGAATATTAGCCCACCAAATAGGCCGTCGGAACGTTGTAAACTAATTCTAGTTTTTATCAAAATGCCAGCTTCAGTGATCCTTTTCTGACGGTAAGAGATGCCATCCCGATACCGTCATTGCATCGGCCATTATTCATCAACGGTGAGCGCCTAAAGTCGATAATCATCAACTTCTTTGGTCCTGAATAGGCATTAAATTCACACCTACAACATGCGGCTTCCAGGGGATGGCGTTATGGGCAATATGATGCTCTGCCCGAGCGGTTTTAGAAAATGATCATCATGTCATATGGACCATTAAAGTTGTGAGAATTTTCTCTAGTCACAGATCTATACAAAATGACCCACTAACACCAGCAGGGAACATCATTCAGATCGTTGCTCAAATAAAGCCTTCATTATGCGCCACAGTCCTGATGGAAAGTGAAACATTTCCGATACAGGCCAGGCAGCAACACCACAGACCTTTCAAACATGTTAAATACATCTCAGAGACACTTTATTTTATTTTTATGAATTAAGTTTTCTTTTGCACAATTTTATCTGCGATCGTGTGAAAGGTGAACACAATGGAGACAAACGCCTTCGCTGGGGCAGGCAGTTTCCTTAAGGCCCATTCCAGTGTATTTAGTTTTAAACCAACATAAATCAGTACTGGCCCAACCCAGTGTGAACCGTTAAACTCATCCAACAGAGTTGCCAGCCTATGTCCGAGAAAAGAGTTGTTTTCTTTTTTTTTTTATAGAATATAGAGTTTTATTTCACTGTTGTCACATTTCTTCAAAACAAGTTGCCAGTACAAAAACACAACTCTGCGATAACCAAAAGTATTTATATGCAAATTTTATTTTTCATTAAATATTAATAATAAGGTGGGGGGGGGGGGGGGGGGGGTAAAGTTCTTAAAATCATCGTTAAGCTAAAGCACAAAACCCCCTTCATCATGTTGCCGGGCAGTCGTCAGTTTCAGGTCTTATGAGCTGCAGTTGCGGTTGCATCTAAAAGATTCATAACAAGTGGGCTTTTTTTAAATGCAAGTAAATAAAAACCGCTGAGACTTAATTCTTGCTATTAAATTAACAAAAAAAAGAAATCATTACAAGAATAAATACACTCGTTTTTTCTTAATTTGAGTTACAATTTCGTTTCAAGCAAAACTTGAAATTTTTAAATTATTTTCTGTCCTACAATTTCAGCAGATAGAAAAACTGGCCAGCACTTGAGGGGGGCTTAAAAAGCAGAAAATTCATTTCGCCGATATGTTGGCATAAATTATGTTGTTGTTATTGTTGTCATCTGGCTCATACTATATATTGTTGGATTGCTTTCATTGTTTAATTTAATTTGATTTATTTTGTTCATGTTTGCAATTGCATTAAACCAACAAATTTTGTTGTTTCATTAATGTTTTTCACTCTACGCGCGGCAGTGCTCATGTGGGCAAGCTTCTGTCAACGACCTACATACCTACATATGGATATGGCAACTTCTTGCAAAGAGAGTTGGAGAAAACCACAGCTGTCAGACTTCAAAAAAAACACACACACAAACATTTGCTTTCTTGAATTTTGTACTGTTGGAAATTTGAGCCACAAAATTTGTTTACATTTAAGCCGGACTAAGACTAAGCAACAGTGTTGCCACAGAAAAAGGTCTTTTTTCAAAAATATGTTTTAATATCCTAATACATTTTATAATAATAATAAAATTCCCAAAAAAAAAAAACGGCAACATCATTAAAAAAAAAACATGAGACATAGAAAAATTTCAAAAAATACTTCTATTCAAGTGTTTTGATTTGAGGCAACTGAAAATTTGCGCATAAAACAAAATTATTATTAAACAGTTGACAGATTGTTGGAGGGCGACATTTTTCAAACAGATAATTTCTGCCATAAAGAAAATATTATTTTTAACTTTAATTTAATTGCAAACAAAAACAAAAAAATGCCTCTTACAATTTTTTACAATTTATTTTCTTAAATCGGTCAAAAAATAAAAAAATTTATAAATAAATAATTTTGTTCAGTAACCAGAGAAAAATTAATAAAAACTAAATAAAATTTATTTAATAATTTAATTGATATAATTAAGCGCTTAATTATTTTAATTTAAAAAATTCCATTAGTTGGTTTTAATGGGGCAACTAATTTTAAACAAAATTTTAATTTATATAACAAATTTCTAGTTCATATGACCAATAATTTCAAGGCGTATTTTTATGTGCATTTCACTACCTTAAAGCCTAAGTTTTATAAATTAGTTTATAATTTGCAAATTTCTTGTGAGTCTTTAAGACTTTATGTTTCGCTCTTCATAAAATATTGAAAATTTTTTCTCAGAAATCAATTCTCTGTCCCGCAAAATATTGGTGTTTCGGTTTGGCGGGGCTTTCTTAAGCAGTACTTAGGGCCCACTTTTCTTTGTTTTTTATATATCAACATATACATAAATGTGGTGGTTTTGAAAAATAAATATTCTCGGCCCACAATTTAAATGCATTTTATTGGCGCTGTTTTTTTTTTTTCTTTGTTGTAAAGTTCCCCATATTCTGATTCAACCAACACATCTTTTATTCTTATAATTTTTATTTATAATTTTGTTTTTAATATTTGCAAATATTCGCTCCGGTCCGGTTTTGATGCATTCATTCATTCATTCATTCATTCATTCCTGCCCTCGTTCGGTTTCTCCACACAGAACTCATAAATCTTTAAAATTTATTATTTTAATACGCAATGCGCTTAAAGTTAGTAACTGTTAACGGAAAAATTCTAAACAGAATTTAAAATGCATTCCAAATAATAGAAACTATACACCAAATATGTGCATGTGTCTGTGTGTGTGTGTGTGTGTGCAGAGATGAGAATAAAAAAATTCGTACATATAAATATCCATAAATAAACATATTTTCTGTGATGTGCAGTTAATTGCTTTTGATAACAACAGAACGGAACTTTTATAAAATTTAAAACTTAAGGATTTGACTAAAAATGCTGAACAAAAAACGAGAAAATAAAGAATTGTTTTGGCGAACGGGCTAAATATGCAGATTAAGGCTCAGGCGCTCTAGATTTTTTTTTGTTTAATTCTTCCCTTCTCGTTTCTTTTTTTAAACTTCTGTGATTTCCAACTTGCATCGTTCAATGTAAGTGAATTGATATATCTGGATTGTAATCAAATCTGTTAAAAAAAAAAATAAAACACATAAAATAAAATAGTACTTTTTATTGAAAATCATTTTTTTCCAGAAAAATTTATCAAAAAATTAAAGTTTGGGAGAAAAAGAATTAATTTGTTTGCATTACTTGGGCATAAGTCATTTCAAAATATGATTTTAAGGCTTGTAGAGTTTTCTTGAAGCGAACGTTACTTTTAACGGCCGGAATGTAAAATTTTCCAGGAACTTGTAGTTTGTAACGGTGCATCACAATCATTACAAAACAGGGGATTTAAGTCTCTTTTTTTTGTAATTAATGGTTTTTTACTACTCCTGTTTCTACTCATAGTGTGACTACGAAATGTAATTGTGACTCAGACTTATTTCATATTTATTTCTCACAAAACCCAGTAACAGTCCCCAAACTTGTGTTGTAGTCTGGACTGACCCTTAATAGTAAATATTCGTAAGCCTTTTGTTTAGCTTAAGCTTTGGTTTAGGATAAGTAACAACTGCGCACAGCCGTTTCCACATGTGGCGCGTTTCATGTGGAACACTTCGCCTAAAAATTTTTGGGATTTTGGGTATTTTTTATTACATTTTAGACGTAGTAAGAGATACATATTAACATGTTTTACTTACTTTAGTGATTGATTGAATGTATGAGAAGTTTGTATTAAAAAATAAATGTTCTTCTCTCTAAACTAAATTTACTTTTATTTTTAAATTATATATATATTTGTTTTGAACTTATTTATGGCTTTACAACGAAATACATTTGTGCATAAATATCTCTAATTTATTCACTTTAATTATAAAATTTAGTTTCTTCAAAGAAACCGTCTTCTCACTAATTTATGTATATATTTTTTTATCACTTAAAAAACTGAACGACCGCGAAATTGTATTTACAATTTTCTTCAAAAATAGATCGCTTGCTACAATTCAACTGTACTTAAGTTAAAACTCATAACCAACAATGAACTTACAACAAAAGTTTTGTAATAACAAAGTCTTTGAAATACATATTCTAAATAATAATAAAAAAAAAGAAAAAAATAATACTGTCTTTATTCGGAGTTCAATAGACCATGAAATTATTTTGTTATTTTCCTTATCTGTCTAGTAATCCACCACTTACACATCAAGCAATGTATAAACATATATAGGAACATAAAGACGGTGGCAAGAGTCTTTGCTGAGGAACTGCACTTTCATTGAAGAGAAAAACAACACAGCACCAATGACAACAACCTTAAACAATGAACATGAAAAATTCACCACAATTTAAAAAAATCAACACACTTTGATCAAATAACAGGGTAACTGGGCATAAATAACAAAATCGAGGTGTATTTACGTCTACAAGGTGACAGCATTACGGCAGCTGACGTTTTGCAACTCTTGTTCTCGTGAACAATTAACGTTGCCTGTAATTTTGACAAAAAAATTATGAATGTAATTTAATCATGTTAATGTACTCTTCCTCTAGCGTAAAACTAAGAAGCAATTTCTGCGAGATAATATGATAGATGTTTTATATATTACAATAGAAATTAGAGCTAAATATGCGCACTTATCAAGAGTTTGAATTTTTGTTTCGAACTCGTTTTCAGTTCAGTGGGCAGGTAGAAAACAGAGCTTTTAAAATAATTATATACTTATATTGAAATGGTTGATTGAAAGTGTCGTGTGAAAAAAAAATTATATGAAATGCCATCGTTCATTCTTAAATGGTAGAAATTTCGGTATGTAGAATTCTTTTCCAAGCGGAAGATAAAATGTTTCTGTTCTTTCTAATAAATATACGGTTTTTGCGACAGAATTTCATTTGTATTTTAACAACATTTGATTTAAAAATTATCTACAGCCACAGTTGAGTAAAATCCAAAGGCAATCACTTCTTGTTTGTGTCCTATTTGATATGATTGTGTAATAAGGGTTAACAGGAAACCTCAGGCAAATTGGCGACTCTGTGCTTTCGTAAAAATTCACAACAGCTTATAGCACAAACCAACAGATACTTTTTTCTCACAATTTCTCTTCTTTCTGCTTTTGCTGGTCGAACTACAACAACCACATGCCGATTAGGGGAACGTGACCAATAAGATATCGCACCCAACAAAACGTGACGCACAAGTAAACAAACGCACAACACAGAACAAATTTGGGTCGAATGCCGGCATCTACAAGTTGATGCTGAATTTGTTGTGTGTACGTGCATTAAAGGACGTAAACAAATTTTGTATCTTGGATCGAAAACGTAAAAACAATCTTACAAACAGTATGTTTGTGTCAGCATGTATGTATTTATGTGTTTACGAAGCAAAAGTTAATATATGAAACAAGAAAATCCAAAAGATGATTTTGGGTGTGTGGAGGAAGCAAAGTATAGTTTTTATTGTTGGTGTAATAATAAAAGCAAACCAATACATTTACTCAAAAAAATGTTGCCGTCTTGGGTATATTTTAGCAGGGAATAAATACTCATGGAAGATTGCATATTGTATTTACATACATACATGGGTGTCTAGAATTTTTCCAGAAAACAAATCCTTTTGTTCACACTTTTAAACTGTTGAGTTATAAAATTGCTAAAATCCGCCTTGATAAAACAAAAACGGTTATGCCAAAGGTAGCTTTAGTTGGTGGTTAAGAGTGTATTTCTGCCAATTAGAAGTTCTTGGTAGCCGACCTGAAAACTGAACTTAAGTTTTCGTTAGTTTTCATAATCGAGCGATGATATAAAAGCATTATTATATAATAAAATTTTATTTATTTAGTTTATTATTCATCTTGGTTTTGGCTTATTGTGGCAACACCATAACTAAATACTCGTAAGTTTTTCAATTCAAATCTTATACCTTCAACTTTTTATGTAATTTTACCAGCACAAATACAGAAAAATTATATATTTTACTCATAAAATTTTCAAAGAAAAGTTATCATACAGTTTTTAAGTAAATTTTTAAATCCATTCGAGAAATTTTGTGTGATTGGCTTTTACGGCAACATTGAAGAGTAAATAGTAGTGGTTGTAGTACGTGCTAGATGAGAGAGTAACGAGTATAAAAGCCCCACGTAAACAGAAATCGTAATTATTCGTTTGAAAGTAATCAACAGAGTCGTGCGTCAAAGACAGAAATAGCTTAGCAAAGCAAAGAATACAAGAATATTGTGTAATTGTCAAAATAAATTTATCAAATAGACTTGTGAAAAATACATTGTTTTCTTAAAGAAAAATAATCAATTTGTGTTTGAAAATAAATTTTAAGTTCTTTTTATAAATCAAAATGAGTCAAATTGCGAACATTGCAAAACAAACAAATCGCTTCATGCCACAAGTTACCAAACAAGGTAAATATTGCAACAAAAAAAAAATATGGAAAACGGTTAAAAATCTTTGAATATCATAAAATGTCAAAACTGTTTAAAATCAATTAAAAAAGTATTAAAAATTATTGAGCACAAAAACTAATTGGCGATTTTGATTTGTTTCCCTTTGCAGTTGCCTGCTTTTCTACCTCATCCGTTTGTCAGCAAGACTTCAAGGGCGAACTGAAACCAAAAAGTGCCCGCTTTGTAGAGTTCCAGAAGAAATTGCGGGCTAAGACACCTTTGGGTAAACTTGATGAGCTCTCACGTCATCCGTTCCAAGAAGTCGAACCATTGAGACCCTGGCCTAACAATGTCAATCCACATACCGGTGAAATTGGTGGTCCCGCTGGTCCAGAACCCACTCGTTATGGTGACTGGGAACGCAAAGGGCGAGTTTCCGATTTCTAGTCGTATCGTTTAGCTTTACTGAAAATACCATCTTAGACATTAGTGGCACTTAATACATTAGTTTGTTAAAAAAAAAATAGTTTGTAAGTGGAAGGGCCTTCTTTTCTTAAATCTACACAATGGTTTTGAGGCGAAAGAAGGTTTCTCATTAGTTTTATAACTTTGCTTGTTTTGTTGTGTTTTTTTACAACACATATGTATGTATGAATGGACTGTATATTTAAAAATTATTTTTTTTTTTGAAAAAAAAATAAAAACCAAAAACTGAATTTTATTCGTGACAATAAAGTCTTTTTATTGGCATTGAACTGAAAGCAGTTAAAAATTCGCTTTCACTTCAATAAAAATGTCGTTGCAAGGCAATTAATTAATCCGTCAAATCTTTCCATTAAAATAAAGCTGATTCGCTTTGCAAAAATGTTCCGCTAGAAAAAGATCTGTTTGTTAGTTTTATGCTTCTCTGAAAACCAGCAATCTAATGTTTATAAAGTTTACAAATAACTGTTATTATTATGAAAACATAAAGCAACCCAACTACAAAGATAATAGTTTTTCTCAGCAATCGTCAAGTTTTAAACAATTTTGCTTATGATTTTGATGCCGAATTATTTAGTGTAAACTTTTTTAAGTCTAAAATACTTAAAATAGTTTAATTTATTTCACATAGAAAAAAGAACTGTTTTACTGTGTCCTTTTCATTCGAACTTCTACGATAAAAATAAAAAACATTACAAAATAATTTAAATTATATTTCTTTATTCAAAAATTTGTAGAAAAATCAATTGTTACAGATGGTTTGAGCTATTTTTTTGCCTCAAGCTCGGAAGACGAAATTATACATGGAATTTGTATTACGTGAGAATCATTCGAACGGTTTAAAGTTTTAAAGAAAAACGAAAAAAGACTTAAAATATAATCATTTTTCTGCTTCAGGTATCTCTATGATATTTAAAACTAATAGTTTTAAATGCAGTATTTTTATATTCATCTCATGTTGCATAATTTTACAAAACGAAAACCCGAATAAATTCAACACTTAACCTTAAAAACATATCGCGCTTAAGCAATAATAGCGTAATAGCTAAGAATCTGGCAAATGAGTCTAACATTCATTATTTCTAAAAATGTTATATGTGTATATAAATATGTGTATGTATATGTTTAATCACGGATTCTTTCGACGCGAGAATTGTATTTCATAACATCTTTAGGAGATACTCTTATGAATCTCAAAATTAATAATAATTTGTATGTATTTTGTTTTTGTTAAATATCCGTGAAATGTCAAAAACAAACTCTTGAACTGTTAATAAAAGGTAACCAGCTGCACCCTCAAGTTCACCTTGCATTTCACTTTTCCATTGAAGATATTCGACATCGTGAACACACAAGCTTATGATTAGCGCCAAAACATGTTTAGGTTCCCCAGAGACTTAATATTTTTGTAATTGATCTATTAATTTCTTTAACCGGAACCGTTTTCAAATCGTTATTAGTGTAGATTAAAGTGATCTGGTCTACTTTATTTATATTGATAAGGTTTTTTTGTTTGAAAAGTTTTTAAGGACTTGAACGAAAAATTTCCATATGAAAAATTAGCTTTAGAAGAATCCCTTTTTTTTTAATTTTAGCTTTTTCATTTAAAATTTAATTTGTTTTTACAACTTCGAAAATTAGCAAAACAGTAACAAATCGTGTCGATTTTAGGACATGCTGCGATGCGGTTTGCGTTCCTCAAACTTCAGGGGATTTGTAAATATTGCGTTTTCCAGAAAATATTTGGACCAGCAATAAAAATTAAACAAACATTATTTAAGTTTCTTAACAAATAACGAATAGTGAATTATGCAATTTTCCGGCATTTGGCAACTTAAGTAAGTGTAGCACGTTCTGTGTCACAATTTGCATAAACAGTAAAAATGGTCTATTGAAAATATTAATACATACATATGTACATATATTGATTAAGTTAATACACACATGCATGCAAATAAATCCAATATCTGCATATTTAACACCTATGCAGCATTTAGTAGCATACATGTGGCCCCAGAACCCATTCATTTAAAAAAAATGGCTAATTATAAAAACACACTTTTTCTTTCAATAAACAAAATCTGCAGTTGTGGGCTTGTTGTTGATCAGCGACTCCTTTAGCACGGACAACATTTCCTCCGATACTGTCCAAAGCTGGTTTTGCAGCATTTCGTTTTGTGAAAGTTTGCTGGGCTCACAGAAATAGCAATTATTGAAATAAAGCCCTGTAAGGCCAGTCAGTTCATTGGCAGTAGCGCAATAAATGCTAGTGGCAGCAGCCTGTTGCTATAAACAACAAAATACGAAGAACAGATACATACATACATAAACTGAATTAAACGGAATGATGGGAATGTAAGAGAAGAACAAAGTGATTATAAAAACATATGGCACAGTTTTCTTTCGCATGAAGATACACTAAATGATTCAATCACTGCGGTTTTGTTCGGTTTTGTCATTTTTTCTTCTGTAACTTGACTTTGTTCTTGAAGTTTAGCCGTGTTTGTAAGTACGTACACCCAAACCTGTTCTTACACGGTACATGCGTTCCAGACAACATTATGTTAAAAAAAAAATTGCGAAAAAAACCATACGTTATATTTAATTAATTTAATCTTGAAGGTGGTCTAATATACAAGGTGGTCTATAATATACAAATTTTAATTGCTGTTCATCATACAGTGTTGATTTTATTTAATTTCATGATTTCGGCGGCATAAAAACAAAGAAATAATTCACACGTTTTCTGAAAATATGTTCTTTTTGAATAAAGAATCACATTTCTAAGGAACTGAATAACTACATGTATAGAGACGGTGTTGTTGCCAAGCCGTTTAAAAAAGATCGCGTCAAAACAGTTTGGGGTGTATGTGCATCCGTGCGTATTTATGTCAATTGGCATGTAATAAAATAAAGTAATAAAGTTTTGTTTAAATCAATTCTTAAATTAATTGTATACCCTTAAAATAAAAAGGAACAAAAATCAAGTGTTCAAATTTGATGTTAATTTAACCGCAGAACAAAACAACAGTGACAATAACTACGTGCATGTCATTGATGGAATTATTAAAAAATAAGTATATAAAAATTATGTATGTACATATGTACTAGATATGTACATATGTATATATTTACCAGAGATTTTGTAAAAGGTCGTGCTATCGAAAATAATAAGCGATAAAACCACCAATTACGTGATATATTCGTTGAAACTAAATTACCAGGGTGAACGGAGAACACGGAAATGCCACGATTCTTCCAAAGCTGTAAATAAAATTAAATATTAACAGAAATTTTTCTTTTCCGTCTTTATAATAATCTTCAAGCCTGAGGTGTTTTTGTTTTTCATAAAACATTTATTGATCATTTCGTTTTCCTTTGGACAATTTCTTTGGCAATAATTTTTAAATGTCTGTTCAAAAATTATTTTTGAAGAATTGTAAATTTTTTATATACATACATATAAATGGTCAGCTTGAAGATTATTATACAGAAATATTTATCAGAAAGGAGAAAAAACCATGATCAAGATAATTTCAAGTGTGGTTTAGAGGTTAGAGTGAAGTGTTTAGTGGGGTGGTGGTCACGGAGGTCATGCAGTCATCCCCAGGCTAAACGATATATAATGAACGCAAACAGCATAAATAATGTAAAATTTAATTGAGTACAAATAAAATCCAAATAAATGTCCATTATAAGGTCGTCCCTCCCCTTTTCATTTTTAATAATTTAAAAATTAATCCAAAAATTTGTTTAAATTATAATTTAATTTTTTTAAATTATCGTTTTGAATATTTTTGTTTTGCTTTTAAGATACAACAAAATAAAAAACTTTAAGCAGAGGGAAATCCCCTAAATCGGAGCAATAGATTAGCCAACAGCTTTTAAAGTTGATCGAATTTAGAACAAAATTCAAGGCTTTTTATATTTTTATATTTTATAAAGTTACACATTTTGAGCAAGACAAGAATGAGGACAACCCCCTATTTGGCCACCACTAGAGGACCTCCGTCTCGCACGACTATCAGCAATAAAACTATTGGCTTGTGTCACAATCTTGAACTTTAAGGCGGCAAAGAAACACACAATTTGTTCCTTTACCATAAATTGTTATATTTTTCTCCCTTTCCACACCATTTTGCGACTGAGTGTAAATAGCGTTCATCTTTCCCAGCAAGTGTGACTTCAACGTTTCAATTCGTGAAACATGAAACAGGGCCTAAATGCATTGATTTCGCGATTCGATATGCGATATAAGACTTACCTTAGCCAATTTTGTTGCAAACAAAACATTGCACAGTTTTGCATTATTATAGGCCGTCATGCTCCAGTATTTATCTGGAGGTGGTGACAAATGCTGCGCTGTTAAATTGTCCGTTGGCAATTTGCCAAATCTGAAATACGAAAAAAACAAGTGGCTATAAAATATATAAATAGAAATCAAGTCAAATCGAATAGAAAGAAACGTGATTTACATAAAGTAAAACGCACTTACAGCGGGCAATTAAAACGATAAAACTCTATAAGCAATTTCAATTGCTATTTACATTCGTACACAAAATGTACGAATAAAAAATAATTACAAACAGCGCCAATAAATTAAAACTAATTTGCATATAAAAAGAAAAACAGAAAAACAAGAAATACACAAGAGATTATACGCAGTAAATTCACATGTTGGCGCTGATCGTGTGGGCAAGCTGGAAATATAAAGTCACGTTTTGATGCGGGTCTTTAGAGATTCGAGGGCAGAGGGCCCCTAATGTGTTGTTTTGCAACTATTGCCTCTTGCAAAAATCTCATAAAAGAAAAAGTGATTTAAAAAGGTTTAAAATCACGGGCGGGTTTTAAGCCGGTCAGCTGAGTCTCTATGAAACTTTTAAAGACAATATTTTTGTTGTAAAAACGTGTCTGTGATATCTGAATGGTTTTTTTGCTATTGATTCGGTTTTTATCGGCAATACGTGAACGCAGACTTATTATGTAAGTAACACAATTTTACTTTTTATTTTTATTTTACTATTTATAGTTTTTGTTGTAAATTTGCAAGGCATTTAAGTAATAATTTTTTAAATTTTGTTGTAAGTTTTAAAACATTTTATCATTTTTGGCAATCATTTTAAAGCCAAAAAACTGTCAGGCAGCTTCAATAATTTGAAACTTGTATGTGATTCCGACAAGCAAAAACAAAATATCACTCGTGTGATTTAGAAATCGCAGAAAATTTTAAATCATGTGCTTTTAAGAATATAACTATACTTTTTATTTTTTTTTTTTTGTATAAATATTTTATAAATAGAAAAAATTTTAAAATCGAGTTTCCAGACTTACCAGACTTGACGGTTTTTTAATGCCAAAATCGACACTTCGACGGCTAAACGATTTTTTGATTCAATTTTACGGTTTTTAAGAGTAAAAATTTGGCAACATTTTTAAGAACTTTAAACTTAATCAAGAATTTCTCATATCAGATTTAACGATTTATAGGCATTTTCACTATTTTCGGTGTTCTAGGTATGACGATTTTTAAGATAATGGCAAATTATATATAAGATTTTGGCAAAAATTGCATCATCATTAATTCATCGGTAGGACTTACTTTACGTTTCAAATAATATCTGATTTAATTTTAATTTAGAATTTTATCTAAAAACTAAGAATTTCATATAAGTCGAACTTTGAATTAAATTCATAACGAGGTAAGCAGGAAGTTTGACGAATTTGAGGTCTAGCTACTTGTACTACGAGTGTTTACCTAAAATATTGGATGTGGCGTTACTTCACCCGCCATACATCACTTGACTTTTAAGCCCTCGCTTTGAAAGCGTTTGCTTTCAGTTAGGCTCCACAAAGATTACATTTAACTTTTAGTACTCCAGTCGTCTGCGTTGAAATCTGCGGTTTCAGGAACTATTCTAAAATTTTTGCTCGAAACTTTTTTTCGAGACCAATATATGTAGATACGTTCAATAGGCGGTTATTTATTGATCACATTTCGTAAGAGAAACTACTGAAAATGTTTGTAAGAAAAAAAAAATTGATTTAGTCTTCAAATTCCTCCTAAACTTTAATAAACTTCAGATATATGGAGACTTGCTAGAAGATAAAATAAAATCATGTCGTGCCCAGGACAAGGCAAGGGCTACTAAATATCTGAGTATTTTAAAATTGTGGTCCAGTGTTATGAATTTAAAAGTTTGTGTTCATAAAAGGCCCCCTACAAATATAACACAAATGGCAATGTTTTGTCCAACAAAAAAGTCGTTGTTACATTGTTGCTCATTTCATTAAGCGTCTGTTCATCAGTCAGCCAGACAGCCAATTAAATGACTGTGTGCTCAATTTTACAATTTTAAAAACTATTATTGTGAATGTAAAAGTATTAATTCATGGGTTCAATTCAATTGAAATTAATCAAAAGTAATGGCGAACATTTACTGTGAGATGTATTCCATAACTACGGGTACGGCAAGCAATAATTTACAGGGTTTTAATACAAGATTACGGGCCAATTTTGGAAAAAAAACCGCTTTAATCACGCACATAAGCTTCTGGGTGCGAAAAGGCGTTTGCACGCCGTGTTATTTCCCACATCGAACCTGAAATTTACTTAAACGAAAAATAATGTATGTAGTTTCAGGGACTGCCATAACATTTTCCAGACAATAGTATCTCTGGTGGTTTTGTGACAGAAGTCACCCGCTCGAGATATAACAAGATGGATGCTATTTTAACGTTTCCGCTGGTGTTCTTGCCAACCAACTGATAACTGGCCTGATCTGGCAAAAATGTCAAAACACTTGGTCAAAAGGTTACGTGATAAGATTTCTTGAAGGCAGGCGAAATAATGCTTGAGTGCAACCAAAGTAATGCCACCTATTTCTTTAATTATATGCCAGTTTCCTGCCTTTTGGTGCTGCCTAGAAAAGCGGCACTTAGTTGGCAGTTTCCCAGAATGCCGCCGAATGGCCAATATAGCCAATAGCTGGAATTCAACTAAAAACAGGCATTAAAACCTTTTCTTTTTTGTATTGTCCAGGCAAGGGGGATTTATTTCGCGCTTTCCCGCCATGCCAAGGAAAGACCAAAATACTCGTTGCAAGATAGAATACAATAAATTTAGTTGTTGCTAAGAAATCAAATTTGCACCACTCTGAAAATGAAGAAAGAAAAAGTATGACATTTTTAGGACTTTTAGATATTTAAAAAATTTAAATCAAAAATAGTACAAATGGGCGGCAAAAATCTCCTTAAAACACGGGAATAATTTTTCTTCGGTTAGTGAAATTTGTTGAAAACAATATAAAGGTTATTAGGCAGAGAGTTTAAAACCAGGGAAGCCGTATAGATTTCAATGGACCAGTAAGATATAGCAGTGTTAGTGTATGCCTTAAGCCTTTGCTTTCTTTAGATTATTGAACTCTTTCAAAGCTCAAAATAGCCTGCCACTGTGAATGTAATCACTGAAAATTATTTATTTGTTGTAAATCGGAACAACTCATATCATCAATAGAAAAACAATATTGAGTCCATGCATGTGAGTATCTGGTGGTAAGAAGAAAAACAGCTGAATTAAGAAAAAAAATGCCGATGGATTGTCGCGCGCCCCCTTATAAAACCACCAACTTAAACTGGACTTTGGACGCGCTGCATTGAATGAAGAAACAACGTTCAATGTACGCTATTGGAATTCAGTGCAGCTAAAGATACAGCCTACTAATAAAACACACACAAGTGCAAGAGTTTGTATCTGTTGAGTTTTATTTACTATTTTCTATAGAGAGAAATGTGCTCGTATAGAAAACTGAAGTTGTGGGATAAAAACCATAAACACATTTAGGAAAAAAGTAAACAGATACTATTGTATATAAAAAAAAAAAAAAACTGGTAAAAAAAGTATCTAAAACTAATAATAAACAAAGAAGGTGTAATAAATTTAAAATCTTGAAGGTTGACAGCGGATACGTAGTATTTATTTATTTATACAAAATATTTTTATATATTGTACATAAATACATACATAATTAGGTAAAATTAATAACTCAGTTAGGCTTGGACTTTGGATTTGTTTTGGTATAACAAAAATTAAGAAATATTCTACGAAGTTTTTCTTTGCGAATGACAAGTTCAAATGTTCTTGACGCAATTAATAAATAAATAGTGATACCCTCGGTATTTGAAAAACATTCATACATACATATGTAGGTATGTATGTACATAAGTGCACTGTTTCCAATTTAAATTAATATTAAAAGAAAGAAAAAACAAGCACCTTCATGTTAGATTAACGGAGTTTGCAAACGTTGATGCCTGCCACCAAACGTTGAGGACTCGCTTTCTGCCAGTTTTGCTTTTCTCATTTCCTTCATAGTTCCGTAATACATATACAATTTGCTGTATCCCCCCGCTGTAGTATTAAAGTCATGGTTTTGTTGTTGTTGTTGTATTTTTAGAAAATAAGTTTGGAAAAAATAATGTAATCAGATTGATATCAGTTAAGACACATTAGAACTGCAAACAACCATAATTGTTAGTCTCTTCACACCGAAAATGCAATGGAAAAAGTGTAGTAATAGAAAATAAATTGTGATAATGAGAAAGTCAATAGTGAATTTAATTGTAGCAATTTTTTTCACAAGCATCAGAGGCTCTTATCAGTTTGCATTATAATATAATCTGTATGTATAATTAAGAAACATGTAGGCTTTCCTTCCAGCACATGTATTGTAATGCCTGACAAGTAAACACTTCTCTTAAATGAGATAAAGTCATACATATGTATGCATGTATGTATGTATATACAAAAGTAATTTAAGTTATCAGCTGTTGAAAATAACGTGTTGTTAATATGTATAAATAACGCCGCTTTTATTGAAACATGATGTAAAGATGGACTACACTTCGTATAAATAAATACATACATACATACAACATCATGTTAATTGATTTGTTTTAAATAAATTAGCAGAAATAAAAAACATTAAAAGGAAAAAACTTTTGAAAAAGTAGCAAACTTTTAACTCGAATAAAAAGGTATCAGAAACATTCTGATGGACTTACAATATTTGCACCTAAAAACAAAGTGATTTATTAAATTTTTGTTAACGATTTGAATACGATTTTGAAAGGAAACGAATCTGCATACAATTTTCGGCAAAAGTTTTAGATAAGTACAACCGCAAGTTCGAATATTTTGCAAAACAGCTTTCAATAATTGTAATTTTTGTTGCGGTTTTTTTATTCTTAAAAATATAAATTTTTTTTTTTTTTTTTGATCATTTACTTCATAAATTTAAGTTCACGGTATTTTTGTTTGCATTGGAAACGGGCATCTGAAATGATTTGCGCTTTAACTTTATAATAAAAAGTTTCAAAACCATGGGAATTAAACTGGTCCGATTATTATTTCCACATCAGTCATTGTACTCATTCGCATATTGGTTTGTTTGTTTGTTTGTTTGTTTGTTTTGTATTTAAACTGTCAAATAAATTTGGTTTATGCCTTTTTTTAGTGTTTGTAGTTTAAGTTTATTTTTTTTTTTTTTGTTTTTTTTTAAAGAGAAGTTTGTCAAATGCGTGTCTTGCGATCACGTGATAGAAACGTGATAAGTTTCAAGTTTCGTGCAACAGCATTTGTATGTATGTATGTATTTGTTCAGTTGCTTGTAAGTTCATGTATGTAGATATGTATGTATGTACATACATACATATATAAAATTATGTACTATATATGAAAATACATTCATATAAAATCGGATATGTGTACAATTCAGTCAAATACATACATACATACATACATATATACATACATACACATGTACCTACATATGGATGTGTGTACATTAATGTTCATTTAGGTTTGAAGCGGCCAATAAATAAATAACAAAATAAAAAATGTATGCATGTATGTACATACATACACACATGCATTTAAGCATAAAGAAATAGTGTATGCATACACACATACATACATATGTATGTACGTATGGACATGTTAAGTTTTGTCTGCCAGTACGCACTATATGCATACATACTTACGTACATACATACACACATGCACTACATGTAGTCATGCACACAACGCACAATTTAAAAACGTGTCTGAGAGAAGAGAAAAATGTGTATGAATTTAATTTCAAATGAGTGTATAGATACATACATACATATGTACATACATTCATACACAGTACACTGAAAAATGCAATCAGTGTGACCGGAGAAAAACCCGTTTCATTTTCAATGAATTGTTTAATTAAAGCTCATAATTGATTTCAATTAATATTAATTGTTTGGTTGCCTACTGGGTTTAGTTAATTAATTTCGGTGTTAATCGTTAGAAGACATTGAATTAGTTTTATAAATATGACTTTATTTATAACAGATAATTATAATATATCGTCAGCTGAAATGCAAAACCACCGAACTAACAAAAAATACGAGTTTGATAATCAAATATAAAATGTTTTTTATATGAAGTTTGAAGTCTCTCTTCAAGAGAAAGAGAAAGAGAAATTATTTTGTGGGAACAGCTCTCAGCTTCAATTGGTTTAATTTTATATTTTGTCCAGACAAACTTGCACTGAGTTGCCAATACGTAGAATTTGTCAAAGCTGAATTGAGTTGCCCATTTACATAAAATTTGCGAAATTTTTTTTTATGCAAAATGGAAAAAAAAATTTAATTGCTCAAAAACTTAACGAGAAAACGAAGAAGCCTGGAAGGGAGTGTATGTATGATATTTATAAAAGATTCCACATCATTTAAGCGCATGAACGGAACCAAAGTGTGAAAATAGCCCACCGATCTCCTTTGCTTTAAAATTCGTTTCCCTGCGATTCTTTTTTTCATTTTCTTTATATATACATACATATATGTATACTTTGCTAATAGCAGTGCTTTATGGGTTTCAAGGGCTAATAGCACAAGTAATTTTCATTTTTCACTAATTTAAAAAAAATAAAATTTAACAATTACAATTTTTGCACATTGAGAAAACATCAAAATCATAAAATCAGCTGCCATATTACAAAACTATTGTTTATATACGGCAGCAATGATTGTCCAGACAAAATGTTCGAAATGGGTGAATCGTGTTTCAGAAAACTCTCAGTAAAATAATTTTTGTCTGAAGAAAAATTTTGTTCGGACACCATGGGTGAATCCACCTTTAAAGAGACAAGAGCAAACGATATGCCATCACGTTTAAGAAAACTGGTGAGAAATGACGAAATTAGAATTTCAAATGTAAAATCTGAAAATCAAAATGTCATGTTAAAAATGCCAGATCTTAAGTTTGTTTCATAATCGTTCGTGGCTTCGTATTTCAATGAAAGATGTGCCATCATGTTTAGGAAAATTTTTAAAATTGGAATTCAAAATGTGAAATCTAAAAACTAAAATGGCAAATTTTAAATGTCAGACTTTCAAGGTTTTAATTTAAGTTTCTTCAAACTAGAATTTTAATGGTTTATTTTGAAGTTCAGTTTACACTGAAAATTTCATAAAAAATTGTAATCATTTTTATTGCTGGAAAAATTATATTATTACATACAAAAATAATAGAATTATATCAAGTTTTGCCAATTTTCATTTTAATTATATTAATTAATTTCATAATAAAATTAATTATTGTTTATAAATTTCTTGCAGATATTGTAATAATTATAATTGTTTATTTGTCATGCGTTGGATCATTGTATATAAATCACCTTTTCAGCACCCAATAGAACTACGAAAAATTTTTAAATCTCAATAACAAACCTCACAAAACTAATAAGAATTACGAAATACATAAACAAACTTTAATTCAAAACTAAGTGCTGTCAATTTTTAAGGGCTTATATTGATTGATACAATTCATTCACAGAAATCAACAGGAATTCAGAAAATAATGAAAATCGAAAAAGTTTTTCCGAATGTAAACATTTTGTACTCACAAACAAAATTAGAATTTTCTGTTAAAAATAATTTTATGCCAAGACTCTTTTTTTAGTTTTGTCTGCTGGCGAATAAAAATTAAAAACACTAAGTTTCACTTGCGAGCGGTATTAAACCGTGAGACATTACCCATTACGCAGAAAAGTTTTATTGCATGTACCGACCGAATTCGACTCTTTAAATCTTCAAATTCTTGTCTGTGTACAAAATGTTTTTCCATACTGAGAGTATTTTTAAGTTCTTGTTTTTATATGTACATATTTGAAAGATCATTTTATGAACCGAACAACCAGCGTGGCGTGACCATGTATGTTGGCTTTATTTGATCTAAATTACGCTTTATATCATAAGATGATTAAGCTTAAAGCGTTTGAATTTTTATTTTATTTTTTTAAGAACTACAAAGAATGCCTACAAACATATCAAATGTGTGATAGCTTCTTCGGAAAGGATGGCTCAAAGGCAAGAAAGGCAATGTTGCAACGCTTTTTGGTGTTAAATTGACACGTCAGTTTGTGGGGCAGCTATTGGCCAGTTTTATTTAATATAAGTACATATGTAAGTATCTACATACATTTACATTCTACATACATACATTCTGCTGGGCATATGTACTTTAAAAACGAATTAGACTTTTACCATTTTAAAAGCCCGTCTTACTGTTGACAATATTTTTGTTTATTACAATAAAATGCGCAATTTAATTAAATTTAAAAACTTTGTTTACTGATCTTTAATTTGTGAGCGTAAAAATTTTTAAAAATAACAAGTCCGGACTTTACACAAGATTTTTAAAGAGATTTAAACAAGATTTTTAAGATTTTCAAGACTTTTAACAAGATTTTTTTTCGATATGTTAATGATAATCAATAATTATGTACTTATGTATTTATGTATGTATTGATGTATTTACGTAGTCAGGTACAGGGGGGGGGGGGGTGTTCATTAATAACTGCTATGGACAATTATATAACACCCGCGCCAATCGATAGATATATTCGAAAGAAGGTTGAGAAAAAAAGTCACACAAAAGTGCGAAGCTTAAATCATTTTGTAAAAAAAATTAATTACTATTTTTTTATATTAAAAACTTAAACAAAAATATTATAAAAGCATTTTGTTTTTCTTCAGAAGAAGCAAAACAACCAAAAGCAAATTAAAAGAATTTAAAAAATTCCAATTCCTACGACATTCTTTTTTCTAGTTATTTATGATTTTAGCGGTAATTTTTTTTCTGGTATTTTTTAAATGATTAATTAGAATTTTGATTATTTTTCCATCCAATACACAGATAAAATCAAAAGAAAGTAAAGGAAACGGATAATTTTCAAAATGTGTAGCGGAAAACAAACGGTTTTGGTAATATTTCTAATTAACACTTTTATATAAACTGTAATCCAAAATAGTATTATTGAAGTAAATAGTTTTAAGCAGCAGTTTCGGAATTGAAAACGCTTTCGATCGCAATTTAGTTATGTGACATGGCTGGGTAGAGCGATCACAAGCTTTCACAAATTGCACATTTACGAATCATTAAATATTTTCGATGTGTTCATGACACCTTTTTCTTACTTTTTAATGAAACGTTTTAAAAATAGAGTTCTGTCACACACTTAGAGGTCTTATTTGGCACCGGCAAATTTTCCATTAGTCTTTAAGCGCATGAAATGTAAAATGGACTCACTTCCAATGGCAGAGTTGTACAGACCTGTGACCTTTTGTAATATGGAAATTACGAATAGTTTTCTATTTAAAAAACAGTAGTAATTTGTTTTGCAAAAGTATTCTAAAATAAAGATCATATTTATTAAATTATTTTGCAGACAAAAAGCTCTTCGAAATGTTCGTTTTACAAGAGTTTGATGGTAAATAAAAATCGTCGTTTCTTAGCAAAAACAGTTTCTTAGCAAAAAAAAAAAAGCATTTTGCTAAAGACAAAACTACACTACCTAATTTGTGAACAATCATATGTGATATATTTTCATATCACACATGATTTGTATGTGGCAAAATGATTATTTTTCTTTTTAGAATTATTTGAAAAAAATATATTTTTTTATATTAAACTGGTTTTTTACTTTTTTTCTTGAATATAATTTTCACTGGCAAGTTATTTGCAATGAGTTTGTAGTTGCCCAACGATTATGTAACAGAAAACAAAATGTTTGCTGTTAGTGATTGAATACGTCCATAAAACGTTGCGTTACTCACGTAGCACCAGCAAATGTTGTTGTGCTGTATGATGATCATGGCTTGTGTGCTATTGCTCTTGAATTTTATGAAAAAAAAGTAAAAAGGAAAATAAAACAAAAAGAAAAGAATTCCTTAGGTGGTTGGAGTAAACACATTTATGAAAGATACATTGATACAGAATTTAAAAGTTAGTCTGGCTTCTTCTTTCGTTTACTTGTTCTTTTTTTTTTTGCAGGAATCTTTCAAGTCTTTTTCAACATTAACAGATACTGGGGTGTACATGTGTATGTTTCCCCCCAAAAACACTATTCGAAGAAGTTAAACTACATCATCATTGAAAGAAAATTATTTAATGATTCGTTTGAAGTTGCACGTACGCCAAAGCCGGTTCGTATAAAATTGATCTTGTCGTCATTAACGAATTGTTTGCCGTTCACAAAATCAAGCACTTAAAGTTTGTTCGGCGTACAAATAAAAATAATTAAGAATAACTGAACGCCCTTCGCAGCTGTCTAGCTTTTATTATTATTAAAGTGGAACTGACCTATGACAATTTCCTTGTTGTGTGAATATTGTCATAAAATGTTACTCAATTAGTCATCATTTGCTTTAACACACTAGACAGCAAGTGAGTTTTATCTTACATACATATGTGTGTAATACATGTACAATGACTTATAATGAAATTGCTTCACTAGTGACAAAGTTTATAGAATTGTGAAAATTTTACTTAATTTTGTAAGATAAGAAAGAAAGAGAATAAATAAGGAATTCTATGGTTTTAAGGTTACTTTTTTAGGTCAATTTTTCTTTTTGTGTAAGTAAAAGAACACAAAAAATATTCGGTGACCACTGATTTCAAGTCGTCTTGCCCGATAAATATGATTATTTCATTAAATCGTTTTCTTAATATCAATTCGTTTTCCGGTATTTTCTAATTTTCTTTATTTTATAATTTCCTTAACAAATTCAGGCAAATGCTCGGGCTCATTGCACTGACAGCCATTTGAAACTTGTACCAGTTAAGAAGAGTTATTTAACATTTATGGACCAGGACTGCAGGTAAAGTACTTAGGCTAATGAATTATCTTTTATGTTCCGTTTCTGTCTAAGAGCACTCCCTGCTCTCCTCTATCATATCTTCTATTTTAATATTAAATATGTCGCCTTGTACTTTAACACCATTAAATGTAAATTTGCTTTTTGTTTCCTACAATAAATTGTATTTTATTGCTTAATATTTTTTTTTTTATATTTTAAATTGATTTATTATTTGGCATTAAACCATATTATTGCTGCTACATGAGCTTAATCAGGTGACGTGCAGTGTAGGATTGTTATAGACATACATACATATATAAGTAGTTAATGACTTTTGCAATTCATATTGCAGAAGTAGATTTTTCATATGAGATAAATGTGCCGTTTAATTTTCAAAACGAAGTTGTTGTTCGAGTAACAAAGAAAATTGAAATTTAACAAATAAATAATTGTATTCTTTTGTTCAGCAAGAAATGAACACTCAATACTAATTTTACAGGGATTTTAGAAAAATACATATATAAATAAATCAAAATATCATAAGCACAAGAAAATAACTGGTAAGTCATGCTGATGTCATTGTTACCTCATTGGCGGGAGTTAATGGTTATTAAATTCTGTGCTGCCTAAAAAAATGGAAATGTGGGCTGTTGTAACCAGATACTATTAATAAATCAATAACTGCATTTAATTGTGTTTTTCTAAAGAAAAGCTTTTTTAAAGAAATATTGTTTTTAATTAATTTTTTTTTTTTTGTTATTGTTATTACTTACCAAATTATTTATTATATTTATCAGAATTTTTAGCTTCTTTATTAAGAAATTAACATTTATAAATTATAGCCCTGAAAAATAAGTTATAGTCTTTGTAAACGTTGTTTCGCTGATGCTATTTTACTCATCAACAACCGAATTATCCATAAACTTAAGAAGTCATTGCAATCTAAACCATGTTTTTCTTTATGGTGACGATTTTATTCCACTATTTGCTGCAATGATTGACACAAGCATGAGCGACATAAAACGTTTCTATAAATAATAAGTTCTTTTGTACAACTTCCTTAACAACACGTGTAAAAACAGGATTGGGTGTGTTTAAGTTATAAATTCTTTCGGTATTTTAAATCAACATTTTTAAACATAAACAAACATTTTTTTGTGCAATATTACAAAACTAGTAGGAAAATAAGTAAATAAACTAATATCCAAAAAAAAATATAATTTTAATTTTTTATTAATTGATATTTTGCCTTTAAATGAATAACAGTTGAAAGTAAAATGTGTTTTCCGACATAAAATACACTAGAGCTCGACACAATATTTGATTTTATTTCATTATAAATAACAAGACTTCATTAAACTCTTTTTCCGCTTTCATTATTGTTTATAGTGGCAGGAAACAATAAGTCTTTTATATATATTTACGGATTTTAAATTCTTCTCATTAACTTATTTAATAGAACAAATACGATTTTGTACGAACAAAATATTAGAGTATATAGATGTGACTTTTTGTTTTGTCAAACATGGCGATTTCCAAAATCTAACGATAGAATTGTAGTATGGCCATTATTTTTTTCCAATAAATTGCTCAAACAAAATCATCAAGCTATAACACTGAAAAAACATACTAATAATTGTTTATATTCCGTTTTTGGCCAAAAAGTATAAGATGAATCTAACAATTATATCATTGAATTGTTCAAAATTTGTGTTTAAAAACCGTTTATCGCTGCCTTAATATAGAAAGAGTATAACTTAGTTTTTTCTATAGCCATTGGACATATTAACTGATCTTATCGAATGCATATTATCGGAATTAAATTATTTATCAAAAATATTCACCAAAAAATTATATTTCAAAACGAATCTTATTCAAAGTTCTTGCCTTTTCACATATGTACCTAATTAATTAATCTTCATTTTCCAAAAAGTAAAAAAAAAAACTACGCATAAGAAACCGATGTTTTTACTTCTAATATCGTGACAACCCTCGTCTACATATGAACTACAAAACAGCGTTCGCCGAAGATTATGCTAAGCTTTTTGTTTTAATAAATACCAACAACTATCGACTTAAAAATTGCTTATGAACTAATTTCTTACCTGTGGGATTCGGATGAAAGAACTACAATTCGTGTATTGTGGTCGTAAATTGACTCCAATTGTAAAGTTATGTAAAAATGCGACAAATGACTGACTTGGAATGTCGTTTCGATGCCATTTTCCGTAACAGTATAAGGCAAAGCAAACACGCCAGCATTTAAAATTAAGTAATCAATATGTCTGTAAAATTAATAATAAGAGCACAACGTAAAGAGAAAAAATTACGAATTTCTATAACGCTGCTTACTTTATACTGCTCTTTACTTCATCTACAAAATGACAAACGGATTTAAATGAGGCCAAATCCAATTCAAACCATTTCAAACGGCTGCGACAAGCTGGACGTTCTTTGACTATACGTTCTATAGCGGTTTCAGTTGACGAACGACTACGGCAAGCAAAAATTACCTCGCAACCATGAAACGCCAACGACCGTGCCGTCTCAAAGCCAATACCGCAATTTGCTCCTGTTACCACAGCTAGACAGCCGTGTAAGTCTTTGCCATGTAAGATTTGTAAAGCTGTTGTACTTCCATCAAAACGTTGTCTTACTTGCGAAATATGCATGGGAGGTTCTTCTGCGGCAAATGCCAAACGTGGATCTATACTGGTTGTTTGTTGGGTTAAGTTATTATAAAAAATGGTCTTTTGGGTTTGTTCATCGAGACGTTTTTCCCAACCAATAGGCAATTCGTGGTTCAAGCGTTTGGTGCGTCCGGTACGTGGATGTGTCATTTGCGAAATGTTGGTTTGTTTGCTAAATTATAAAAGTTCAATAAATTGTTTAATATATGCGTATTTATAAAGACATTTTTACATTTACTTGACGTAACAAACGAATCCCTCACCAGATGCTTGTTCTTCCCATCCGGGTGGCAATTCATCTTCACTATCTGATTCAGGCATAAAACCTGGAGAAGTTAAATAAAACAAATTAGATTACATTTTTATTTACCAACTTTAACTTACTCATTTTCTTCAAATTGAAGCCGATTTTAACTGTTTCTAAAGGCAAAAACAAAAATTACTCAACTATTTTTATAAGAATATCTAATGGATACAAATTATTGTGTTGCGTTTCTAATTCAAAACAACAATTGACAGGGTACACAATATAATATATTTTAAAGAATGCAGAGAACGAACTTATTGCATTGTTAAACTTTCACTCACAATCTCACATTTTGCACAAACAACACATGAGGAAAACATAGAGTTGCCAGTCGTACTGTTTTTATCAGTACATGTACTGTTTTTTGTTTAAATAACTGGTTTATGCATAACATGCAAATTAGCATTTAAATGTACTGATATATTGTACTATAAGCACTGCTTTTGTATTGATCTAATAAAAAAATTTCCTCAGTGTATAAAATAACTTAATTATCTATCATCTTTGAATCGCCCAGTGATTTAACGTTTTTGCGACGGTGTTCTGTTTTTATTCAAAACGAAACAAAAGAAATTCGTTCTTGTTGAAGTTGTAAAAATAAAAAACATTTAATTTTTCGTTTAAAGTGTTTGACTGTTCGAGCTACAGCGAATTTGTTTTAAATTACTTTTAATGTCACCTTATATAAAATTATAAAATGGAAAATAAAGAGAAGCAAATGTCAAAAAAAGAAGGTAAACAATTTTCATAACGTTTTAATTTTATAATATTTTTTTTAAACTTAAATGAACAAATATAGTGTCATTTTAGTAATTGACAGTTTTTATGGATTTTGTTATTTAAAGGATTAAAGCCTTTTGTTATTAAAATATAATTATAAGAGGGTGTACCGTTTTTTTTCTATTATAATATAATATTTTATACTGTTTCGGTTTTAATTGTACTGATTTTTTGTCGCTTATATACCGATTTCTCTGATTTTTAAACTGACACTCTGGAAGCAGCCTATTATATTTAAAAGAAGGAGTATCAAGCACTTTCTATGGTAAATGCTAAAATTACTTCAATAATTGTGATGAGTTAACAAAAATAATCTCACTTGAAGACAAACAAGTCTAAAGGCATAATAGGTACGTACAACGTTGAAGAGAAATAACATACAGACGTATGAAAACTTGTTTAGTTAGTTGGTATTTTTTTTTTTAATAATTAGAAGCTTTTTGTGCTACGTTTCTGAATAAAATGTTTATATTTTTAAATATACTAAATGAAATGCTCATATGCATATGTATGTATCTACATACATATGTACATATACGTACATACATACATACATACTTTGAATACGTCGCTCTTAAATAATTAAAATCAATTCGTAATTATATTATCAACAATAGAAAAAATAAACTAAAAAATATTGTAGTTGCATCACAAAAAACATGCATTATCAAGTCTCATTATTTACAGTTAGGGCTTATTAATTATACCGTAAAACAGTGGCAACTTTGTGGGATCATGACGAATAAGGATGAGAAACGGTGTATCACCGCGGAAAACGACATCGGTTCCGGAGCGATGTAAATAAGTTAATGTAGCAGCTGCAGCTTCTGTACCCTGTTCATCCACAGAGAAATCTACATTATGAATAATATCATCCACATATAGATCGGATTTGAACGATTCAAGTTTTTGACGGGAAGATTCTAAGTTCGACAAAGCCAATGAAGCAGCATTTTGAAGGAAATTAGTTACTTGGCGTTTTTCTCGCTCACCCGATCGAGTATCATTCGCAGTTATAGATGTTTCCGTTGTACTACAATTTTCAGAACTGTGAGTGTTGTTAGTTACATTCCCTATTTCTCCCAGCCTAGAAGTGAAAATAAATGCAGGTTCGCCATATTTATCAGTAAATAGCTGGTTTTCATACACAGGTTTTTTACGATTAATTAAATTAAAGGAAACAGGAACACCAGTAGTAGAAGTTATTTCGGGAGCCAACTGTTCTAGTGGCTGATTTTGTGGTACTGTTGTGCTTGGCTGATTTTGTGGTACTGTTGTGCTTGCCAAATTGTTTTCTGCCCTTCGACCAATCAAGGACAAGTCACTATAACCGTTAACAAATACATGTTGCACATTCATAGTTTGTAGTATTTTCTTCAAGTGCATGCTGCGTGTGAAATGCATTTTTGGAAATACCATTACCGTTGTTTTGCGCTCCATATTTTCAATCATGGCATTTATTTTATGGGCATCTAGTACTTGCTGTAGGTTTCTTAGTCTTTGGCGCGTTGAATTATTCGGTTGTATAACATACATCGTTGTTTCATTTCCCCTATACGGTAGACCTATTATGCGGCAATCATACTCTTTGGCATCATAGAAAGGAAATACACCGCCAGTAGGCATCATTTGCACTTTTATGGGAGGATTGTGTTCACCATCCGGAAAGAAATCATCTATTGTGGTTGCTTCGAAAAAGAATGGCGTCTCCCAAAATGCTTTAAAATACAGCGTTGAGGCCAGTATAACATTTGTAGATTTTTCTATATCGTCTGCAATTATTTTAGGAATTTTTCCGAATGTAGCTTGATTTACCCAGGCATTAATATAATCACGCGCCTCTGCGTTTCGATGCAGAAAATCCAGCGGAGTCAATTCAGTTCCATAGACGGATTCAAGGACTTGGCTAAAACATATCGCAAAGAAGAAAAATGTTAGGTTAACACTATCTAATTAACTTAAATTAAAAATACAATCATACTTTTGTTTTACAATGAATATATAAACAAAAGGGGCCGTACTAATAACTGCTGTGCAAATTGAACTTTGGTGAAAGTTTCGGAAATTCCTACACATCATGCAGGTCTTACTGCAGTTTTGCTGGCCAAGTGTATCAAGGTACCAGTACATTTCTCTTCTTTATTCAAACTTTATGAATATAATTCGAAAACATTTATGCATGGGTGTATATCGTTCTTAGTAGTGCAATTTCGAAAACATTTTCTGTCGTTTCGAACTATAGTGTAAATTATACAACAGCTTCTTAAAATATATCTGGCTAAATTTCATTTAAGAGTTTTGATATTTTGGCGAAGCTGAAGTCATCCACTTTGCGCAGTTATTTTCAAAATTATAAGTACTTGAATTGAAATCTATATTCCATAAATATATGTACATACATATGTAGATATGTACAAACATACTTATTGTATTTAGTGCATTTTTAAGAACAAATAGTGCGTTTTGCTGTGAAAAGGTTGGCATCACTAGCACCCTAACTTGCATACAGTGAGCGCTTAGTAATACCTTAGTAATAAAAACACGATACATATTGGATAAATATTGCCCTTATAAACATAAACTTTTGGATACCCCTGGTCGACTTTTAGGAGCCACAAACATGTTTTAATATTTTAAATTGAGCAGTTGATATCTTTTGTGATGATATATGTATGTGCATATGTATATGCACACATACAATATAAAAAAAGGCAAAAAACTCATTGTTAGCTTAATAAAATTTAAATAAAACAATTTGGCATGAAAGCAAAAGACTTTCACGCCACAACACTAGCGTGCAACAAAAATTGCACCTGCAAAACTATTAATCGAGTACTTACATATAATCGGGATTTAGCGAATAACCTTTTTGTACAAATAGCCCATTGGCGACTTTTATGATGTGATCAATCGGTGCCCTTATGCGGCTCGGACGAACAGGTGCTTGTTTCAGTGTCGTATAACGCCAATTAGCATTCGGCCGTTTATGAACGCCATCATTGTAAACATTTTTTTGTTGCAAATCATTCAACATTAAACCGAATTCTTCGTGATATTTATTTGGATTTCGAATTAGCTCACTATCGGAATCAAGACCAAGCAATTGTTTTAGTTCTTGATAGGTGGTGGTTTTTGCGCCCAAAGTGAGCAGCGATAATGCCGCCATCACACTAAGCGGTGAGAATATTTCGCTTTTTGTTGCAAGCGGGTCTAAAGCAGCCAGTTCCAATCCCAAACTATGGCCGAAGTGTAAAACGTTTTGGGCAATGACATCGGAAAGTCGTTGATCGACCGGTTTCGAAATACTAAAGCTTGGGGTTTTCCTTTGGTCATCGTTTTGTAAAATATCCCGTAATAAATTTTCGTTAATCTTGATATTTGCTGCCCACGTCAAGTTTGCAAAAGCAACCAAAAGCGCCAGAGATAATAAATATGTATGACACAAAATTTCCATAATTTTTTTTATTTTTGTTTTTTACAAAGTACAATTTTTATAACAAATTAAATTGTACTTGAACCCGTATGCACACAAACCGGCATCCGCAATATTAATTAATTACTAAATGTTGACTTTTCGTGGGTATATTTTTTTTATTTCAATTTCTTTTTCCAATACTCTACTTATTTTATTATTGCTGTTTTCTTTTTCTTTTTTATAAAAAAAAAAAATTGCTGGTAGACGATCGCGCGACTACAGCTCTTAAAAAGTTTCTTCCAACTGATCGCTTTACAAATCCAGGTTTGAGTATTTAAGCCGAATGTTTTGATTTCTTTGTCGATTTGTTACGTACTGGATTTTCTTTTAATTGAACAGGAACTTGATTTGAGTTTTAAGAGTTGAGAAAAACAAATAAGTTCTCAATCCTCAATATTTTCTCCATCTAATGCATTGCCAGATCGGCATAAGGATTTTTGTAAAACATTAAATCGATTTTTAAAGTTCAGGACACAAGTTCTCGGTTGGCACATGTTTTGACGACAGGCACTCAAATACAGTTTGGGGAGGGAATATCGTCAAACAATATTTAGTTAAATATTTTAAAAATCGTTACGTTACCATTCCAAATAAAAGAACTATTTCGCTAGCAACACAAGTACTCGCATGATGTTATCAAATTCTAATATTTTAAATATTTTAAGATTTTCAAAATAAAAATAGTTGTAAATGTCGCCATTGTAGTTTTATAAACCGTGCAGACAGTAATTAAGTTTAGGATTTGTGTTATATGTGATTGTCCGGTATCGAATAAATAAAGTCAGTTATTTTAAGATTTTTTTTAAAAAAGGATAAACTTTTGTGCCTCATTCGACCCATTTTTTTGTACTATTATTTTCGAATTTAGTGATCTAGTGATCAGAGGACACCAAAAATAATATATTAACTTCACACGCAGAGGTACAAATTATTAACAAAATGTTTGCTGCAACTGGAACAAAAGTTGTAAAGAATTAATAAGAAACTTTCCAATGCACAAGTTTTTAATTTCAAATAAATTTCACACCGAAATAGAAAAACAAAAATAGAAATTTTTTTTCGCACATCAAAAAATAAACCTGGCAACGCTGATACCATAGATCAATATAATACCTGTGAGGATGCTCATGCGCACTGATGCGTTACGGAAAGTGTTATAACTAAATTTATTGGCATCAAATTAAAGTAAAACCCGATATCAATATACTTTTTGTTTCGCTTAAAAATATAATTTAATCTTATAGACAAAATTGCTTATAATATTTATCGGATTTTTCGTCATCTTATTTAACTAAGGCGCATTTTTTATTAGAAGCTGGCAGCTTCGCTAACGTTTTTATTTAACAAATTGTATTTCTTCATCTCTTAAGTAACAAATCACGATCGGGTTTATGCCTCTCTATTTTGAGTTATTTCTTCCATTTATTTTCGTATGAGTGCTGAGTAGTTCCCCCAGTGCGTTGGCAAAGCATAACAGGTAGCCCTTTGCAAAAAAGTTCTCTTAATGCAAAACTCTTTGCTTAGAGAGTTGAATTTAAGTGCGACAATAAATGGAATTAAAAAAATTAGTAACCATGACGTCAAACTCTGGGCTGGGAGATCTGTTGAAAGCGGTTAAGTTTAAAGAAACTTGTAGTAATTTTTTTTTGCCACCATGAACAAAGCAAAACGTTGTTTCATAAAGGTTTTTCCACTATGATTCAAGTTCATGCATCAGGGGCCGAAAGCAGCGATTTTTTGCTAGAATTCAATTCAAAACGTAAACAAAAAAAAGAGTTTGTATGTATGTAATTATGTATGTATGTATTCCATATTAACGTCTGATAGTTATAAAAGTGGCAACTTTTCGGATATTTGTAATTTCAAATAATAACAATTAAAAACGTTTTTATAATAATATCCAAACAGTGAATGTTTAAATGCATTTTTTTTTTTGTTCTATTTATAATTTATACGATGAAAAATAAAAACAATCAACCGCAAAGTATTTAGTATTTATATATAAATTCAATAAAAAAAATCCCACCATATGGATAAAGGGCGCTAGAAAACTTCACAATATCGTGGCAGTTCCAATGTCGTTCGCAATGTTTTGAAAAGATATATGTACGTATATATGTATGTATGTATTTCATATCCAATTAAACAAAAATTAAGTTAAAAAAAAAAACTTTTATATTTGAAACATGCAAGGTCTGTCTCCATATGTTTATGAAAGATCAAGAAAAATTGTTAACGTTTTGCCGTATGGAATAAAAAATTTGTCTCCCAGAGAAAAGATGTTTATTTTATTTAAAATTTTTGTTATTTTTCAAATATCAAATTAAGGCATTATATTAAAAAAGGAAGAACATGTGCATGTATTCACCTCATATGAGGGTTATAAACGTTTTTTGACGTTTTATTGCGGAAACCGTAATATTTAGCCACCAAAATATGCCCGCGTCCATAAGTGAGCACCTCAACAGCTGTAGAGCTAAATTCTTTTTAGAGAATCTACAGACTTTTAGTTGCAGAAATATCGTGTAGGAAATTTAATAATATATGTATATACGTATGTATGTATGTATATGAACAATATACTCGTACTTTTTTCGAAATATTGAAACTTTTAAGAGTTTTTTTTTTTTAATTGAAATGACCACTTCGTAATGGTTTTGTGTGAAAATTTTGATCAAACTTTTTTGAAATCTCCACTTTCTGCTACAAATCTAATCTGATGTATAATTATTTCCGCTGCTTTGGCATTTTTTAAATAAGCAGTACACAACTGACAGGCTTAATATTAAATACTTACACAATATTGTTTGTTAATTTTTTTTTTTGAGCTTAAAATAAAAAACAACAAACAAATTTAATTTAATACTATAAAAGTATTCAAACTGCTACTATTATCACTGAAAAATTGTTGTTTTATCAACAATCATAGTGAACTGGTTAACTTTTTAGAGCGTGCACGTGCGTGCTGAAACACTGTCAATTTACGGAGCGTCTAATTTTTACGCAAGTTAATCTTTTCGAGACTCTACTGTGGTATGGATATTGTTTTATACTATTGTTTATAATCAAAAACCACATGTTTTAAAAGTTACATTTTATATTTGGTGGGTATATTAAAAAAAAAACAAGAAAAAACATTCGTAGTTTCAATAAAAAGAAATAAAAATCACTTATTTTAAATTCATACATAAAAGTTTCATTATTTACTTAATGTGTTTGTTGGCTTGTTAATTGTACCGTAAAACAGAGGTAACTTTGTAGGATCATGGCGAATAACAAAAAGAAATGGTGAATCACCGCGAAATAAAACTTCGGTGGATTTCATTAAAACTATAACTGTAGCAGCAGCTGCTTCGGTACCATGTTCGTCTACAGAAAAATCTACATTGTGAATAATGTCATCGACGTACAGATCAGACTTGTACGAATCTGGTTTTTGACGTAAGGATTCTAGATTCGAAAGGGCCATTGAAGTAGCGTCTTGTACAGAATTGGAGGCATAAGCTGGTCTTCTACGGTAAATCGATTGAAACGTAATATCCTTGGTTGGTGGCCGGTTTTCTACTCCCAAACCGTTTTGAGGTCGTTTACCAATTAAGGACAAGTCACTATAACCATTTACAAATATATCATGCACATTCATATTTTGCAGTATTGTCTTCATATTCATGCTGGTTTTGATATGCATTTTTGGAAGTGCCACTATCGCTGTTTTCCGTTCCATTTTATCAATGATGGTGTTTATTGCACGAGCGTCGAGAACATGCTGTAGGTTTCTTAATGTTTGGCGCGTTGAATTATTCGGTTGTATAACATACATCGTTGTTTCGTTGTCTCTGTACGGCAGACCTATTATGCGACAATCATACTGCTTGGAATAATAGAAGGGAAATACACCGCCGGTAGCCATCATTTGTACTTTTATGGGAGGATTGTGTTCACCATCCGGAAAAAAATCATTTTCCTTTGTAGCTTCGTCAATGAACTGTGTTGCCCAAAATGCTTTAAGATAGAGCGTTGAGGCCAGTATTACCTTCGTCGTTTTTTCTATGTTTTCTGTTATTATTTTAGGAATTCTGCCAAATGTCGCTTTCCTCACCCACTCGTTTATATAGTCACGCGCTTCGGCGTTTCGATTCTGAAAATCTAGCTGGCTAAGTTCGGTTTCGTAGATGGATTTGAGAACTTGTCTAGAAAAAAATATATGTAAGTATGAAGATAGCATATGAAAGGTTAATTTGTGTTCATAGTTTAAGCTTCAAATACCGAACGAACATAAAACAGGGATTTTAAAGAAAAAAATACTCAAAAGCATATTTATTTACAAAAAAAAAGAACTAAAAATAAGGCGAATTTTCATATTAAAAAACGCAAAATTTTTGGTGATAGTATTCAGTAAACTGTGTGAGCAAATCTTTAAGGCGACTAGAAATAAATATGAGCAAAACTTTAATACTGTTGACAGTCTTTAGCTAAACCTCAATTCTAAGAAATGTCCAAGTGTCTATCAGGAGTAGAAAATTTGTGTAAAACCAAATATTAATTAAAACAATAATAATAACGCTAAACTTCGTAGTAGTAATTGAATTCCCTATATTATATATAATACATATTTAAGGCCCCTATTAAATATTGAAATATTAACGGAGCAGCACATAATCAGCTTTTTGTTGATTTCAAATAACATAATATTCAGATCAGACCTGAGATAATTCCATTCATATTAATTGTTTAAAACATGAACGTCAAATGTGTGTATATAACGCGCTTTTCGACTTAATAAACTGGCCTAACATTTCACGGCTTGTTAGTTCAGCAAACATCCATAAATTCTAGAATATGTATAAATTAGTCTTTAATTTTATTAGTTGGCCATCAAATATCGTTCAATTTCCCCAACAAGTTCTTGTAAAAATTTTAATCAACTAGTAAATTTATAGAAAAGAATTCAATAAATTCGGAATTTTCAAAGTATTAGCCAACTTGATGTGCGTACAAATTTCCATTTTCAACAGTTTGCAAATTCTATAGAATTTGGTTTTATTGAAACAAGAACTATCACAAGAATTTTTAAATCAGACTAAATTGATTTATTTTTATCGGAAATGTATAAAAAGCAAGAAATAACTTTTAAAAGCTTAAGAGTGAAATAACCCGTTGATGCTGCTTGAAAAAATATGTATTTCTGTTTTTGCAAAACAAGAATTAATATTAATTACGTGCTCAGAAAAACACTTTGATATTCAAAATACACCGCGGCTTAAAAGGCCGCGAAAGGATTACATTTTTATTTCAAAGCTGATAATTATGATTACTTTGAAGAAGTCATGAGTCCTATAATATGTATTTTTTTTTTTTTTTTTTTGTATTACGGAAGAACTGACGCCACGCTATTCTCTACCAAACATTCTTTAAAACACATGCCAAAATAGTGATGACATTACTTACGGTCACACCGATTTTGGGACAACTTACTTATAGTCCAGATTAAGCGTATAACCATTTTGTGCAAATAGTCCATTGGCAACTTTTATGATATGCTCTAATTCGTAGGGCAAATTTCGCCGACGATCTGGTGTTCTTATCAGGTTCGTGGAACGCCAAAGAGCATTGGGCCGACTATTAACCCTACTTTTATGCTGCAAATCATTTAGCATTAAACCAAACTGTTCGTGAAATTTATTGGGATTTTGAATAAGTTCACTATCAGAATCAAGGCCAAGCAGTTGTTTTAGTTCCTGATAACTTTTGCTCTTTGCTCCTAAAGTTAAAAGCGATAATGATGTCATTAGACTGAGGGGTGAGAATATTTTGTTTTCCATGTCATTAGTATTTAGAGCAGCCAATTCTAGTCCCACACTGTGGCCAAAATGCAAAACGTTTTCGGCTATAACATTAGAAATTCTTTGGTCCACTTCTGCCGAAATTCCGAAGGACGCCAACATCAGCAAGGACAAGAAATGTTTATAAAATAAAATTGTCATCTTTTTTTTTTGGAAATTTATAATGAATTTTTTAATAAATTAAACTTGTCTTTAAGGCCCTCGTACACGCACTGATAATCACAACAAGCAAACCGGCACTGTCAGTGTTTATTTATTAATAAATATAAACTAGTTGGTTTTTTTTTATTCCAATTGGTTTTTTTGGCGGTTCTCTTTTTTTAATTTTATTTATTTACTATTGTTAAAATTCACTAAGAACCGATAGTGCGACAGCAACTCTTTAAGCGTTTCATGCAACTGAACGTATTTTAAGCCCAGCTTTCAGTATTTAAAGCAAATGTTTTGATTTTTGGCCAACGTCAAAAAAAGTAATTTGCACACCTGAAGAAATGCTCCGTTGGAGATTGACTTTCTATTCTATTGATAAAAGAAAAAAGAAACAGAATTAAAAATAAAATCATTTTTATGATCGATAACTATATGCATATATGTATATTATATATTTTATATAAACTATATAATTTTTGTATCTGTTTTCTCCACAAATTTCAAACCAGCACTGAAATTACGCTGCTCAATATTGTTTCTATATAAATCGGTGATTACAATTAATGTATCATAAATGTGTGTAATATATAAATAGTATATGAAAGGCTTTTCAAACTCGGTTTCAGATCTCCTCGAAGAGTAAAAAAAGTCACCGAAATTATTAATATTTTCTCTGAAATTATTTAAATTTTTCCAGGGCCAGTTGCCCGGATTATATAAAAACTTCGAAAAGAATTTTATTAGCCGCTATTGTAGGAGCGTGTTATTCTAATAGTTGTTATTGTAGCCACATTGAATCGATGTAAAAAAATTAATTATTAACAAATTTTTTATAATTTTAAAATAATTTTTTAAAAGTGAGTATATTTTAATGTCGACTTGATGCCAGAACGATGACGACTCTGGGAATTTGAGAGAATATATTTTACACAGAATTATTTGAAAATAAAATGAAATTTATACTTATACATATTTTATAATTTATATGTATATGAAACATTTGAGTATGTATTTGCAAATCAATTTTTTTTTCTGTGTACATATAAGTTTTTATATTTACAGATGCCCAACCATATTCTTTTGTTTTTTTTTTTTTTTTTTTGTTTAGCGCATTTCATCTGTAACATCAACAAAAAAGAAGCGTGACTCTCAATTATGACCCGATTTCAATAGTTTAATTTGAAAGAACAAGCTTTCGACTGGAAATACTTTGCCCATCCGACCTTTTGACATTTCATTAAGCTGCCTATATTGATATAAATTTTTATTTTTTTAAAATTATTGGTTAACAGGAATTTTTACAAATAAATTTATCATACAATTCTTTAGCTCAAACTTAAAATGAGACTTTAGAGGTAGTTTTTAACGCTCTCCTTCTCCCAACTTGGTAGATTAAGCCCCCTCCTGCCATCGGTAACCATCAAAACACACATATACATATATACACATGTAAGTACGTATGTACATATTTGAGATTTACATTTTTTTGTGAAAAATATAATAAATGGATTTTGAATCTCATTTAAGGTTTTAAACAGCCATGACGATAACGTCAAGCAGTTAAATAAAGTACTTGTACATGACTGTGTTACTACTATCGGTTAGATAAATTTTTTTCCTTGTTTTTTTTCGAACAACAACCTGTTAAATAGAGAGAAATCCTTCACTGTCAAGTCTATACAGTTTTTTTTATATAATATAATACATACATATAAATTAATCATATAACGAATATTCTCAACTGAATTTACGAATGTTCGCCTATTTTATTTGTCGAATTCCATTGAACATGTGATTGGCCTTGAGGTGAGAGTTGCGTATTTGCCAACCGCAACTCAATCTTTAATTAAGCCAGAAATCAAAATATTCTTATTAAAATAAAGCCTCTATCAGTATATATTACAAATTACGTGTTTGTGCTTATGACGGTTCTTGAATTCGACCAGGGTCTGTAAAAGGTTATAGAAAATTCGAGCATTTTTTGTCTAATCATTGGAATATATCGAGAGCCGTAATCTTATTGATTTGTTAATAAATTTCAGCTCAATTGTTTTGTAAATTAAAAAATTAAACACTGCCAAAAAGCAATTTAAAGCAATTTTCATAGTTTAAAAAGGAAGCAACAACATCCAAATATTTAAAAAATTTTACAGAGAAGCTGTTAAACTGAATCGTTTTCAAGCTACGACTTAGCAACATCTGCAAAATTTTTGATAATTAATATTTTACTATTTAAAAAGTTACAGTTTAAAAAATTGTAAGAAACTTGTTCTCTCAAATTCGTATACGGAATATTGCTATTCACAAGCTGCATTTTACCAAGCCAATAACCATCCATGTACATACACGGCTAGTTTTGAAAATCGTATTTTGGTTTTATTTTAATTTTAAGCTTTAAATTTAATTTAAATTTGAATATAGTAACTACAAAATCTTAGAAAAGAAGCCTTCCAACAAAATATAATATCTATGTATTTACTTATGTATGTATTTACTTATGTACTATGTATCTACTTATGTATGTATGTGGTATGTGCTTGTGTTCGTAAATGTCAAATGCAACTTATTATTATATAGTATGTACCTGCGACTTCAGGAAATCCCAAACGAAAAAGTCTAGTGCGGTTAAATCGCATGACGTTATTACATCTGTGGTCAGTACACTTTACCTCGGCGAGATGGTTCATGCAGAATGTGTATTGTTGCGCCTGCTGTGTGACACCTGTAGCCATCCGGTTGAAAGAACATGTCATGTACATACATACATACATACATACATACACACGTCTATATCATTTCTTTATTAGCGCTTACCGTTAGTAGTGATGGTTTTCAAAACAGTGCGAACAAGTAACGTTACTGGAACCATTCCGTATAAGGCAATTTTGCCTATCAACAAAACCATTCATCTAAAAATACGCCCCACTAAAGACGACTTTTCTGTCCTCTTTTTTCGATAATAAAGTTTTATCACTTGTAGATGCTGGTCAATCGTGTAAGTTGACACCAATAACAATACTTGAATTAACTTTACCGTTAGGTTACCAGCTAATCGGCAAAATGTCCAAATTCGTGCACAGCGAAAACAGCCATAATTTTGAATCACACTGTTTTTTACATGACAGCTGTTCAGCAAAACAACAAAAACATAAATTAGAACAGTCTGCGAATATTCGTTTGTTTTTGTAAAAAATTTGTTCACAAGATTGAGTTCGATTAAGTTAATAATTTTCGTTAATTTCTTATTTATTTGTTTGTGGTTATGAAGCAGTTTGAGCATCTGTTCAGGTAATGTGAGAAAATTGAGGAACAATTGTCACAGCTGAAGGAAAACTTAATCTAATCTGTGGATGTGGCTAAGTGTTTTTAAGTAAAACCTTATGGCCGGTAGTTGTTTGGAAGTGCTTGATTTGAAACCATTTACTTGCTCCCCACATGAAATTTTAATAAATGATTATGAAATACCTCGGTTCAAAAAGCAAGACTTATCTTACAACGATTTTTACTGGCAATTTATGGAAAGAAACTATCCCGTAGTACTAATGGATGTATCAACAGATTGGGAATGTCGCCGCAATTGGATAAAACTTGTGACAGAAATACAACAAACAGAAAGCTTAGACAACCAAACGCCAATACCTTCAGCTACTAAAATTGATTACAACTACCTCAAGGAAAAAATTGGCAACTGCCAAGTACCCGTTGCTAATTGTAATAAAGAATACTTTAATAGTCATGCCAAGAGTGAAATATCTTTGTTTGACTTTTTACATTATTGGCAAATCAAGAGAGGCGATTGTTCGCCAGACGAAAAATTATCCACAGAATTAAGTAATATTCACAAGAATTCAACCACCGGAGATTTATTCTACCTCAAGGATTGGCATTTAAAGGCTCAAAATGCTGATTATGATTTTTACAAAGTTCCTAAACATTTTGCCTCCGACTGGTTAAACGAACATTTGATAGAAACGGGAAGTGATGACTATCGTTTTGTTTATATGGGACCTAAAGGAACATGGTGAGTCTAGAAAATCAATGCTAAAGCTTTATCGATTAATAAATATCATATTCCTTGTTGTAGGACGCCTTTCCATTCTGACGTCTTTGGCTCATTTAGCTGGTCTACAAATATAATGGGCATTAAGAAATGGTTAATTTTACCGCCAGGAGAGGAGGCAAAACTACATGATACATTAGGTAACTTACCATTTTGTGTTAGCGAAGCATTATTGAAGGAGAAAAATGTGAAATATTTTACGTTCATGCAAAATGAGAATGAATCAATATTCGTTCCGAGTGGTTGGTATCACCAAGTATGGAATATGACCGATACAATATCCATTAATCACAATTGGTTTAATGCCTGCAATTTACAACGAATTTGGTACAACCTTAACGATCAAATGGAAAAGGTGATCAAAGAAATTGACGACTGTCGGCAAATGGACTATTTTGTGGAACACTGTCAAACCATGCTTCGTGCTAGTTTCGGTCTAAACTACCTCGATTTTTTACAACTATTGGAATGTATTACAAAAAGACGCTTAAGAAAATTTATTAACAATAACACCACTGCCTCAAACGTATTATCATTATCATCGACATCATCATCTTCGGCAATGTCTTCCACACTTGTATATTTTGATCAATATATACCAAACGACTATCACATACATCATGATTTAGAGCGCATATACCAGGTGCTTCAGTTAATGTTGCAGGATTCTATTATATGCGAAGATCGCACTGGTCTATATCGAAAATGTATACAATTAAGAGAAATGATAAACTCGGCGTTATCATTTAACTGAAAAGGATATCTGAGTAATCGGCAAGAGCATGATTAAAATAAAAAAGAGGTAGATTAAGTTAAAGAAATTATTTTTATAAACTTAAACCAAATAAAAGCTAATATTTTTCTACGATATTAATACTATATACACACAAATAATGTTTGTCTTTTATTAAATATCATTTCGGAAATCGATTTATCTCTTGTACCAGGCTTTGACAAAGTAAATATCTAGATATGTATTTGGGTTTGCGTGCATTATGTGATCGCTAGCGTCTCGGTTCTAACCAATTAACTTGTACTTATTCCCCCCTTCCCCACTTTTGATTTTGCATCAGTTGGATGAAAAATACAAAAACCGGCTAAGCCTTTCGGTGTTGTAATGCTCCTTTAATAATTTTTTTTCAATAGCAGCCCTCATGCTACTTCTTGACAAGTGAAAAGACTGAACAAATGAATCAGCTGTGATCAAAACTCAACCAGCTGAATGCACTACATACTTATGTACTTATACAATGTACATAAAAAGTTACAGATAAACAAAACGCTAAACAAATTAAATATGTGCATATGTATGTATGTATGTATAATTCAGCATGAGAATAAATTCCTTGTCTTGCAAACGTTGTATGAACTTTAGAATGAAATATTAAACCAACGACGACGGTTGAAAAAGTATCGCATTTTGCATACAACATTGTAAATACATACATATGTATGTATGTATGTAAGTAGTAAGATCATATGCCCCTGAAACAAATCCCCGCTGCCAAGTCATGCCTTTGAAGGGAATCAAAGTTCTGGAATTTGCTGGACTAGCACCTGCACCGTTTTGTGGCAAAATTCTGGCTGATTTTGGTGCAAAGGTCACAGTTGTAGACAGGGTAAGAGCTTCATCATGAATACATATATTTAAAGGCGCGTCACTAAACAGGAGTGTCATTTCAGGTTCATGACAATCCTGTTAATTGCTTAAATTATGGCAAGTGTGTGCTTGCTGTTGATCTTAAAAAACCGAAAGGACAAAGTTTGGTCAGGAAATTATGTAAAAATGTTGATGTTCTAATAGAACCCTTTCGGCCCGGCATTATGGAAAAACTTAACTTGGGACCAAATGTATTATGCCAAGATAACGGGCGTCTTATCTATGCCCGACTTTCGGGGTTTGGTCAGGAAGGACGCTTAGCTCCACGGGCAGGTCATGACATAAACTATGCTGCCATATCTGGGGTGCTGTCTATGTTGGGTCGTAAAGATGAAAACCCTTTAGCGCCTCTCAATATTCTTGCCGATTTTGCTGGTGGTGGTTTAATGTGTGCTTTGGGTATCTGCTTAGCTGTTATAGAACGTCAGCGCTCGGGACTGGGACAAATAGTTGATGCTGCCATGATAGATGGTGCAGCCTACGTGGCTAGTTGGCTCTTTATGTCTAGAAATTTAGCCGGATTGTGGGAACACGAAAAACGTGGTACCAATGTTCTCGATGGTGGCGCTTTTTACTATGACACTTACAAAACAAAGGATGACAAGTACATGTCAGTGGGTTGTTTAGAAGCTCAATTTGTTGAGCTTTTTAAAAACAAATTGGGTTTGCCGGAACTTTCCCAATTTTTAACATCAGAAAGTGACAAAGAGGCGGCAAAAGCAGCTGTTCAAAAAGCTTTTCTTCAAAAAACACAATCCGAGTGGAATACAATATTCGAAGATATTGATGCTTGTGTTTATCCTGTTGTAGATTGGCATGAGGTTATGCAGCACGATCACAACAAGTCAAGGCAAGCTTTTGATAAGTTTGACGATATTATAGCACCAAAACCTGCACCACGCCTGAGTCGTACTCCGGGCATTTTAAGTACTCGTCGCAGTAGCTCTTCGGAGGCTATAGAGGAAGCCGCTGAAATATTAAAGCTATCAAAACTCAGTTCCAAAGAACTGGAGGAACTAGTAAATGAAAAGATATTGCTTCTTCCTAGTCAGCCTGCTAAGCTGTAATATCTCTTACCGTTATACACATGTAAATACGTTGTGGGATTATTTAAAGATTATAAAATAAAAAAATTCTGCAAAACAACTTCGTGTCTTTTGTGTAGTTTTAGCTAATTAAAACAAAGTGCGCTATAGCGATGCGATCATAGGTAAGCCCAGGAGTAATGAAAATCTTACGAAACATTGAACATTTTGATGATTTCATAATGTTCATCACATTTTTAAATTTTATTACATTTAAAATTTTTTAATCTTTGAAAAACTCATAATTAAGTAAAAGAAAGCAAAACAGGAGAAGATTCTTTGAAAATCAGTTGATATTAAGCTTTAACTTTAAAACTAGAACCAGGCACCTCTGCTGCTTCATATTAAAGAGAACAATACTTAGGGACGCATTATACTTTTGTTCCTATTGATCTTAAAAAATTTTATAAAAAAAGAATTCTTTACCATTTGAGATAACTTTTGAAACGCATTATTTTTGCGCTGTCGTTTTAACTTCCCAACGAATTTGTTTACTATGAAACATATGACAGGACGTTTTTGAAAGCCTGTACAGAGAATAAATAATCATTAAAAAGTTTGCATATCGGCTTAGGGATTTCCACATATGCAGTACTTTCAAATATAGAGGTGGGTCATCAATGGGTTGAGGCTGTTTTCGTCCTAGTGAGGACAGTGTTTCGAATAACTGCAAAACAAAATGTATTTATTTAATATATTTTCTGTTAAAAATAAAAGTGTAAGAAAATGGAAAAGGATTACCTTTTCCAGATAATTTCCACTTGGCTCTAAAAAGTTGACATCGATGTATTTTAGGGACTAGAAATAACTTTTGACTTAAAAAGCAATGATGTTACGAAAACCTGGAACAACCTATTTTTCTTAATAAAACACACGTTAAAGTTTTGCGTCGAAAGAAAAAATAAGAATCTTTATTTTCACACACATAAATTCTAACGTACAAACTATCAGTCATACAAATTACAATGTTTTCTTTTTTAAATCTTAAATGTATTAAAAATGTTTTTGACTTAAATTTTAGTTCTTTATTTTTTGTGGAAAATTAACATAAATCAGATAACAGGGTACATTTTGAATTTAATTTTACTGCTTATTTTAGAGAAGAAAAAAAAAAGGCGTATTGTAAGAAAAAGATACATATGTGGGAGGACTGGAATTTGGAATTAGAGACAGAGTTTAAGATTAAAATGATTTAAGGAATTATTACAGAGAATTCAATGTTAGATCAATGCACTGCCTTTTGTTCAAGATTAAAAATGAATTATGATATAACAATCACAACATATAACACACAAATATTGGATACAGAGTAGTTATAGCTGCTATAAAAACAAAACAAAACACACATTTATTCATTCGAACAAAAATTTATATTTATTCAATTCACATACATTAATATATATAACTGTCTGTCATAAGCAAAGTATAACGTCATAAGAAAGAGTGATATGGCTCGATGTAACCCTTAAAACAATAAACTGTCACATGGACAATCAACAAAAATTGGGAATAATTTATATACATACAATATATTTTTTTTAAGAAAAAGCAAAGAAACATCGATTTCTAAGCGTTTATTTAAACAAAATAAATTTAACTCAAACTTGTTTCTTTGCTTAGCGAAAAAAGACAACAAAAGCTAATAACAAAAAATTGAATTTTGTTTAAGTCATAAAATTATTCTAATAAACTAAAAAAGTATTTTGTTTAAAATTGAAAATATAATACGTTGAGATTATTATTCTCGTGAACTAGAATTATCGGCACAAAATTTCGGCAAAAGTAGTTCAGAGAAATATTAGGGCAACTAATGTCACAGTTCTTTAATAATACCTACATATAACAAGAGGTAGGAGAACATGAGCAGGAAATCTGTGCCGGCACGTTATACGTCGGGTATACACACATTGTTTTAGGGTTAAATGAAAAGAAGACAGGGTTAGAAGAAAATCAAACCATATTGTTGTAGATTAGGAAATTCCAAGAATTTAGAAACCATTTTTTAGATTTGAAAAGAACAAGAAAAACAAAAAAAGGAATTAACAATTTCGTAAAATAAAAAAAGATTGTTGTTTAAATTTTGTTACTTCGTTGCTATTGTTGGTTTTATAATTTTTATATGTATATGTATGTATTCAGTCGTTTTAGTCAAGTTTTAACCATTTGTTTGGTCCGTTTGTATTTCTCTTTTATTTTGTTTTTATAGTTATAAAGTCTTTGTTAATTATTGCATTTGTTATGTCTGCCGTCATGTTAAAACACACACTCGCACACACACTCACGCATAGATACACACTCACACATACATACACACACACATACACACATACATATTGTAAATTCATACTTCATTTACATTCTTACGAAATACACAAAAATCATTCAATATTTTAATTAAATGTTAAGATTCATTAAATACTCATACATATGTACTTTTAACAATATTTTTTTATAATACTACACACACATGGAATGATCAGCACCCGCACTTACATTTCATTTTTGTTTTTTTTTTAGTTTTACATACATAATTAAAAAAAAAAAAAAAGTATTTATTTGCACACAATCTCACATTTGTTTTGTTGTTGTTGTTGTTGTTGCAATTTTTAGGTGTAAAGGTACATCATTTATGTTTTAGTTTTATTTAAAGGTGTTTTTACAAATGAAGCCAATCAATCATCCGTCATCATCATCTTTATCATCATACAGCCTTCATTCATTCAACTTATATTTTATTTTTTCAACTAAACATCCGTCACACTCAAATTTTCGCAAAATGAATACAACATTCTCTCAGAGACCTGGAAAATTTAAGATAGTTTTATTATTAATTTTGTAATTAAGAAGAATGTTAAAAATAGAATAATATAAAATTGAATTTATTTGGCAACTTCAATTATTTCAAAAAAAAAATTTTAAATCTTACAAAAAAATCCCGCATAATTATTTTGTGTTTGGCCCCTATTGTTTGTTCACCTGCATAATCTCTTCAATATTCACATTAATAATACCAAATATTAAATCCGTATCAACGTTTTCTTGTAAAGCGTCAATTTTATAGCAAAAAAAAAAAAGATTTTTTAAAAATGACGTATGACGTCACAAAGCAACTGATATTTCTTACATACATACATACATACTGTAGACCGGGATTTACTTTATTATCTCGTTACTCAGGAGTTTAAACAAATAAACTGACTCTGAATTGTGGTTAACTGGGTCATGTTATTATGCTCGATGAGCAGAGAGCCCAAAACCAGAGATAATATTACTGTTTTCTCAAAATATCTTTGCAAACAATTTATGATTTTTTGTCAAAAACGAATTATACAATTTCAGGGAAAATTGGTATTATTGGACTACAATTTTGTCTTGCTTTAACTGTCTTTTTCTTACTTTCAGTAGAGTGGAGCAGGTTTTGATTTGACTTGTCCAGGCTGTGTGCATTCTGCAATGTAATTTCAGTGCACCTGCAGCAGCTAAAAGTTATGCTTTCTGTTTTCTTACAGTGCAAATTGCTTAATTTACATAATTTAGCTGGTAAATAAATTTGATTCTTCTGGCATTTTTCATCAAATCCACACGAGTAGACAAGACCAATTTATGAGTATTATGCAATTCACAGCAGGTCAAAGGTAATCTGTCCACCAAAAAATACGGGTATTTATATTATGGAATAGAAAATCGATTTTTAATTCGTACTGTGGAATAGCAAATAAAAACAAAATTGCCTTTCACACTAGTAAAATCTCTCTAAAAAGAAGCTGTGCGTACTTTTGGGCGTCCATTCTATTTCAACGTAAATTTGTCATATCGACTTGAGGTGACGACTATGAATAGGAAGGAATACGCTAAAATTCTGCTTGAAGTCTACAAACTGGAAATGTAAATGAACCCACATTTTTGGAATAAGTTAAGAAGCAGGTCATCTTCTCGACATCTGCGGTTCAGACGAATAACAAAAACTGTGTATGTGAAAAATAAGTTTCGAAATTTTTAACTACACATTTGGAAAAAAGAATTAATAATTTGAAGTTACGAAATAAACGGGATTTTTATATTAAACCATTATGAAAATAATTTCGACAACTTACATTCACTCAAGATCTGCTTTACATGTAGCGGTATAGTTTACTTTCCACAAGTAGCATGGATACTTCTCTTTCGACATTTTGATTGACACACACACACATACATACATATGTGTATATGTAAGGACATACATATGTGTGTTCTTAAGTGTAAGTTGTTGTTTATCTAAAACTGTAAATAGAAATTTCAAAAAGACATGCACACATTTTTTTCACACTCATCATAAATGTTTAAATACCACCAAAAACCATTATAAACATTTTTCATACTTTATAAAACATACAATAAACTTTCTTTGTTCGTTATCAAAAGCAAAGCTCTTATAAATCGTTCGCATAAGGAAAAAGTTTCGCAAAGAAATGTATCGAGCTTGTTTGTTCCATGCCTTCGAGTGTTTAAGCGTTGTGCTAATTTGGAGTGGCATTTGGCACAAACAAAAGCCTGCCACAGCCAGTCCAGGCGTAAGCGATGTTTTCAAAAACGGCATAAAATGCCGGCCATCGACCATGTTCGTGGTCTTACAACAAGCCCATATTCTTGTTTTGTTTTTGTAAAATTGAATTTATTTTCGGATATTATAGCAAGTTCGTAAACTGGTTTTATAAGAGCTGGCTTCGTGATGTACTCAATACTTAACGAATAAATTTTAATTATTTTTAGTTAAGTTAAAAGATCTTAAACGGCTGTTATAATTTCTTTTTTTAATTTTATAAAAATTTCGTTTTAATAATTTATTATATATGTGTGTATGTATGTATTACGTTCAAGTAGTTTTGTTCGTTATAAGTCGCGTGAGTTTGTACGTAGTAAGTGTTATAACAATCTTGTTTTTCTATTTCTTTAAGGTGTTTAAGGTCCCCAAATATCATAAAAATATTTTGGCTCAGTTTTTATGTAAATCATGTAACTACAAATAATGCCTCTTCATGGTGGTTGGCGAATTGCAAAATAAGAACGCCAACGACCGTTTTGTAATAGAACAACGGATAAATAAACTAACTTGCTGTCATTAATCTATTACAAAGCTGTCGTAGCCTTTTTTTCAGATACGCCAACCACGATAAGTAATTCCGCGGCGCACCAACAAACAAAAAAAATGAAAACAAAAATTTTAATTTTTCCAAAGTTTTAATCTCTGCTGTTTTAATGCTTGGAAACGTTTAAAAAATGAATAAATGCAACTTTTCATATGCAAAACATTAAAACTCTGAAAAACAAGGACTTTTATAGGTGTCTTTTTCTAAAACTTGAAACTACAAAGTAATATTTTACCCACAACAGAGAAATCAGGGAAAATTCTTAAAATTTTTGCACGCCACGTTTGAAGAGAACTAATTTATTTTGCTTCGTCTAAGGATTTTTGTCCCCTGGCTACAACAGGGTTACTTTTTTAAGGTTCTCGAGCCAGGATGCTGCAACTAACAAATTCTCTTTTATGCCGAAAAAAGTTAAGATACATATTAGCTGAAAATGTTTAAAGAAAGTGTAGTTTTAGGGCCGTTATTGAAATGGGGGTGCAACCTTTAAGCATCTGTTTTGATGTGATCAAAGGTTCTAGTTATAATAAAACTACCCACTTTGCGATGCTTATCTTTCTAAAAATAGCATCTAATTCAAAGAGAACATTTTGAATTAGTTCTGCATTTGTTTTTTTTTCTTTTTTAAAATAAAATATATATCAATTCAACGGAAAATCTTGCAGCGCTTCATACATCGCGGTGAATTGTTAACAAACTTTAACATATTTATGTCTTAGTTATGACAAGTAATTCAGAGAACAAAAAATGAAAGCAATAACAATAATATCCTTAAACACCTTCTGATTTTATAAGTTTTCGTTTTAAAAAAATGTTTAAAATAAAAATTGTTGTATGTTCATCGTGTTTTGTGTTAGTAGGTGTGTATATTTGTCTTTTATGCGACAAAGATAATAAGTTGTTTGATTTGAATCTGCAGTTGTTTTTTATTCCACCATATATTTTGTTTGCAACCCCTGTCTGTAGGACTGACTCGAAAGGCTACTCGTTTTCTAGTATCATTGCATGTGTCTTTGGATGCTAACGAGTAAAACTATCGAATATGAGATTAAACATTCGTCTTTTTCGCCATTTCACTTGTCAAGTGTATGTATATTGAAACTGAATCGCGCCTGGCCTTTTCCATAGCGCTTAAAGCTGCACTTGAATAAAAGTGATCTTTTGATCTTAAAATTGAAAGCAAAAAATTAAAAACTATTTAATATAACGGTGACACAAGAATTTTTGCTAATTTAAAAACCACTCTATCGCAGTGCTTTTGCATTCCTTTTACGTACGTATGTATTTAAAGCATTGCACAACTTATTCTTAAAATGCAGAAGATCTGACGCTTATCAGTTTAAATGAAATAATTTTTTATAGATTCGTTTTTCTGCACAAGAAAAACAAATTCCAATTAAAACGGAAAAGCCTGGACAGTGAAAACATGTATGTACGCGTATTACTAAATATATGCATGTATGTACATACATATATTGTAATCTTATTGGGTGGCTGTTTTAACACAATTTCTTTGTTTGTATGTTTTTAATTCCTTCGTAACAAAAACCGTTTTTGTTATTTGCTCAATTTGTTGTCAGAGGATTTTGTTACTTTTGGTAGGCTGGCTGGCTGGCGGCGGCTATATTGTTTTAAATGGCTCAATTTAAGAACATAAAAGTTTGTTGTAAATTGCATATGTAGACGACATACGTAAGTAATTTCTTTTTTAATTTTTAATTGTGTTTGATGCATAATAAGAATTAACAAACAATTTGTTTTTTCCCTTAAAGTGTAAAAAATTGTATAAAATCCGTGTTTCATGTTTGACGTTATGTTTTCATTATAATTATCTAAATTCTAAGTTTGTACGAGGCATTAAGTCGTCATTTAAGTCATTTTGTTTTTCCTAGTTTTATTTTATTTTACGTTTGTTTAGTTTGTAATTTGTTTCGTTAAGTCGTGTTTGAAATGTTTTATTGTAAATATATGTGTATATATTTTTTTTTTTAATTTTATTTTCACTAGATAATCCTTTTGGCGAATTTCAAATCCGTTTAAAATCCTTTATTGTTTTATCTTCTTTTATTTTGAGCTAGTTTTACTTATTAACTACATATGTATATTTATAATCCTTTTTATTTTTACATTCTTACAATTAATATCACACAAGCACGCACGCGCGCATAATAAGTCTTCAATCAGAAATCAATAGAAATCATATAAAAATTATTACTTATAATCGAACACACAAAAAAAGTATTAAGGCGGCGGACAATTAGACTAAGTTTAGACAAGACACACAATTTGTTCAATTGTTTTTATTATTTTAAGGAATTTGGCATTTAAATTAAACGGTACAGTACAGTTTTTAGCTTTTTTGCACTGGTCATTTATTGTTTTTTTTTTTTTGTATTCATTATTTGGAAATATTTTAATCAAAACAAGCAAATGTAGCATATTGTGAAACACCCTAAGAACTTATTAATTATTTCGCTTTAAATTTATGCTGAGCAAATTTTTAATAAAAGAAAAGATGTTTTTTTTTTTTGTTAATGAAAAGGTGGTGGGGGGACGGGCAACATAAGCAAAAGTAATTTATTGTTTAACATTGTTTTAATATGGGAAATGAATTTTGAATAATTCGTAATCGAAAGAAATGTGATGCTAAATAGAAAGAAAGAGAAACGCTCGTTTCCAAATTTGTTATAAGCGGCTACAAAAGCTCTGGGTATAGTATGGAAATATCGTCCAAAGTGAAACCAAAACTAAGAACTCCACAGACATAATTACTCGTACTCCAAGAGTCGTCATCGTTGTTACGCATCTAGTCGGCATAAAAACTGCTCACTTTTACACCTGTTGAGAAAACCGAAATCAAGAGATACTTGACATATTCACAATAATCTTCCATCCTGATAACGCTCGGCTGCATGTTGCAAGACCGGTTAAAAACTATTTGGAAAACAGTGGATGGGAAGTCCAGACCTTGCCCTTCTGACTACCATTTTTTTTTTTTGGCTTGATTCATTCTTTAGCTCAAAACCGGAGCAGTTCCAGTTCCGGCGTGGAATCCATATGCTACCAGAAAGATGCAAAGATGGGAGCAGTGGCTAACGATGGACAACACTTTGAATAATTGTATCAACTAATTTCGTTATTACAATTAATGCATTTTTCCAGCAAATCGACATTATTAACTTGTATGGCCAATCGGTTAATAGCATTAAATTTTAACCGACGCCGAATACATTAGTGGCAACTTTTTTCATGTCAAGCTGCTAATGTGACAAAGATGACGACTTTTGGAATAAGGTAAAGTGTCCTAAAACTCCCAACCAAGAAAAATAATGGTAAGAGAAGAAGGATTTGTTAAACCATGAAACCAGCTTAAGTCGAATTTTAAGATTGCATTTAATTTTATTAATTTGAGAAAATATTGCATATTTTGTTTGTAATTTTGGCTTAATAAAATTTATTATTAAAAGGCTTTTAATTTCGTACTTCTGCTAGTCGCAGCCTTCCTTAAAAGGTTGCCTTTTTATTTAACTACTTGACCAGCACAATTCACAAAAAAAACTGTACATATTATAAAGGCATTTAAAGAGGGATTTTTGGAAATTTTTATATTTTCTGCTAAAAAAAAAATAAAATTCATACAAAGAATCACACTCACACAAAACGCACTAGTATCACAGGCACACGCTCACACGCACCTTAAGCTTAAATTTTTTGCTCTCATTCACACACAGCCATTCAATCATGAAAATGTTCAGAGTCACAATCCAAACTTTTTATACTGAGTCAATGAATCATTCACACAAGGTGTAATAAAATGTTTTGTTTGTTACTGTTGGATGGCTCACGAACTGGTTAAAAAAAAAGTCTCACAACTCGTTTTTTCTTGCTTTGTTAACCAGTTCTCGTATGCATTTGTTTTTGTTAATTTTTTTTTTTTTTTTTGCATCGAAATGAAATGAGCCCAAATTTTTTTTTCTTTTTATGTAACTTTTAATGATTAAATTTAGTATCGAATCCAATGGTGAAACAAAATTATTGATTTACTTAAAAGTAAATTAATAATTATAAAAATCATGATGTATTACTTTTGGTGTGGCGTTTGTTTATTATATGCTTAATTGTTTTTAATATGGATTTCATATGTTCTTAAGGATGAGATTTTCTTTTAAATAAATTAACCACTTAAATTGAAATTAATGTCCATTATGAGAGTTTACAAACTTTGTTGGTTTTATGTGTTGTTGAAAAATGTATAAACATCTATTGTTAAATAATTTGATAACAAAACAGATATTTAAACTGAGTAAACAAGAAGTAATCAAGTAGCAAAGTCGTAATAAAAATAAAGAAAGACATAAAGAAAAAGATGCCTTCAATAATTGAATATTTCAGTTTTTTTTTTTGTTTTTGGAGATAATTCAAAATTATATTTTATACATACATTAACAGCCAAATAGACAAATTCACGTTTATGAAGAAATTTCGGTACAATCTGGATTTTTACCTTAATTTATAATGTTTTATTTAGTTTGGTACCTGTAACGAAAACAAAAAAAGATTAAACCAAAAAATGTTTACTTTACTATGAAAAACAAGTTTATAAAATTAATTTCATGGGCCTACTATCTTCAATAAATTTCACTCTTTAAGTTATACGTTGTAGCTGTTATATTTACTACGATCTTTAATTCGAGCGAGCGAGTGACTTCTTTATATAGTGCAAATTATCGCCAAAAAGCTTGAAATTTCCAACTTCTTTGACTGTCCATCTTTTGCTGCATGCACATTTTTCAAGTGGTACTTTGCTGTATGTACATATTTATTTAAATTTAAAAACATTTAACGAACATATGTAAACAGGTGATCATCACATTCGTATGAAAATCTATGCTGATTTAAAATTTTTCTCAACAAAAAAATTAGGCAGTCTGAGCACATACAAAAGCACGGTCCGCCCTCCTGTGGGGTTCCCTACTGCATTTATATAAATTTTGACAAAGATTCCAATGTCATTTCATCTAAAGTCTAATTAATAGTATTATTAAAATGAATCTTCACTTACCAGTTGTTTGAGACATAAATTAAAATTAAGTAATAATTAAAAATAAACATCCTCCAAAGCATTTTTTACAAGAACATATGATTTACTGAGTTATTGTTTGATGATCACGCAATTTCTTAATTTCTTTAGTGGCCCAATTGCACAGTGATTTTATACGTGATGCTTTTGATCGTTTGCCTTCGGCCAAAAATTGTGTAATGGTAGGATCATCGATGAGTGTTAAAAGCTGTGAACCAAAAGCTGTGCACAAATCTCCTATAAAGCCAGCAGCACTTGCTATCATAGAATCGGAATTATCGCCTTCAACTGCTATACGTTTTATGAACATGATTATATGGCCAAGGTGTGGTTCCAGATAATAAACATCTTGATTTGGTGTTTGCTCCACTCCCTTCAGACCCTGTATGATACCAGTGTATGCCTCTAAGACACTTTCGCGCAATTCATTAAGGTATTCAACCATATCGTAGCTGTTGGGATCAACCTAAATAGAGGATGAATTTCGCTTAAAACTGATTCAAATTTAGCGAAAAAGTAACAAACCTCTAATTGTGAAGCAGCCTTTAACATTTCCAGGACAACATTTAAATATTTTATAAATTCAGTGCCGATACTTAAGGCCATATCGCCAAATGCCGATAATATTTGTGGCTTAACGCTACGATGTAATGTTGGCTCAGACAGATTAGCCAACAGAAGTGTCATGATTTCATCACAATAAGGAATGATAAGTTGTTTAAGTGCTCGCGATATGTCGCTCGTAAGACCAACTGCAGCGCAACAAACTTGATATTCTTGATGATTTTTCAATCCCATATACAAGAAAGGCTTAAAAGCATCCATATATTTGACAAACTTTACACCCAGCAGTTCAACCAAAGTTGAGACAGCTAAAAAGGCATCTTCTTGTACACCACCCGATTTACCGGAGCATGAATTGAACATTGTAAGTAAAGCATTCATTATGGCATCGGATATTTGTGGAGCATCATCTTCACGAACTTTGCGCAAAACGCTTTGTAGAGTGGCGCACAACAATGATTGCAAGTCATTAAATTGGTGACGATCGTTGTGACTGGCAATGCGAGATTCCATTTGTAAAACTTGATTAAGACGTTCCAAGATAACAATTGTGGTTCGCTGTACAATCAAATAACAATCTAATGGCGAATTCTTGATCATATCCATGAGCGCTTCATAAGCAGCAGCTCGTAAATTAGCTTGATTTCCATCTTCACGATCGGTTGTCTCCAACAGTTGGGTAATGATGTATTCGAAATATGGTGAAAGACAATAGGTCTCTGGAGTTTCGCCTTCGGAGACTTCTGCTGCTTCATAGGCAGCATCCGACAAACCAATAAAGGCCCAACAAACATTGGCTGCAACTCGTGGTTCGGCCTTAAGACTTTGAATGAAGCACTCCAAAAGAGGTTGCAAATAGGTTTTATTAATTGCAGCTTCAGGTATTATCTAAAGAATAGAGACATGGCTGTTATTATAATAAAGTTTTCGAAAATGATTAAATACTGACATCGCAAATACGGCCGAATGTCCAAGCAGTAGTGTCCCGTACAATAACACTTTGATCGTACATTAAACGTATAAGAGTTGGCATTGCCTGTTCGACGAGCGACTTAAGAGTATTTGTTTCGATACCACTAAGAATGGAACCGAATGCCATGACAGCTGCATCTCGAAAACGCCAATTTGGCGACACTATGTTATCTTTGATGAATGGAAACACGTGGGGAACGATTTCGTCTTCGCAGCAGGTAGCCAACAGCATTAAACACACGGAAGCCGCCTTTGAAGGACTCCAGGTGTCTTCGTCGTCATTTTCATCTTGCTTTGTTAATTTTTCCATCAGAACAGGCACCAAAAACTGAAGAGCACCACGGGCGTAATGTTTGGATACACGTGTTGGAGCACGCCCAGTATCGTTTGCTTCCTGATTTTCAATAGCTAAATCAATTTCTTCATCGCTAACATTTGACCAAAACTCAACACCCTGTAAAGCCACCAAATCGTTGTCCGATTTCATCGCTTCCAATGTAATGGGGAAGAGAGCTTGAGCCATATACGGTTCCATGTATTGATAATAGAGAGTCATTATTTTAACTAAACATTGAAGAGCAGCGACACAAACTTGAGTATCGGGCGATTGGGTAGCTTCACAAACTACTTCCATGATATAGTTTCGTTCAACGTCCTTCTCAAAATTTGCTTTGGTAAATTCCAGGGAATTCAATAGCGCCGTAGTAGCTGCTAAGCGAACATGATTGCTGGGCTCCTGCTTACGCATTCCATGTACAATGGCGGTTAAAATCTGGTTGGATTGATTCTCTAACACACCGTACCGTATATCTTGGCAAATATAACCAATCGCTTCTAAAGCAGCCTCGCGATCCATTTCACTTGAGCATTCAGTGACCACTTTACTGACCAGAGTTTGTATTAAGATACCCCAACGATTTATGGGTAACTCAGTTACAGCTACATAAGCAACACACTGGGCGGCACAGGATGGTCTTGTGTTTTCTGTACCCAAAGCGCCCAAAATCTATAGTTTTAATGCATATGTTTAGACTATTTGTATGACCTTTTAATGCAATTTCGTTATGGAACTTACGTTTTTCTTAATGTATTCCTTTGTATCTTCCGGAAACTGGTGCCACCTTTGTTGATATTGTAAATTAATAGCTTCATCTTTACTGGTCAAATGGTTCTTTAACTGCAGACCAGCTGCCATACGAGCCACGGGGCTATTGGTAACAGTGACCAGTATGTCTGAGAGGGCCTTAAGAAATTCGGGTAAATTGTTTTCTGCGGCCTGTTCCAAGAAGTTTTTCGCCGACAGTAGTTCATTTTTGTCTTAAAGAATAAATAGAAAACATTTTTTACCATTTTAACATAAGTCGAAAATTGAGCATATTTTTACTGGCATTTTATTTTTATTTATTAATTTACTATTTAATATTCCATAAAGTTAATTTATGAAATATCTTAAATAGGCGGCGGTGACAAGACCATTTGCGCACGGTTTTAAATGTAGTGTTTTTTAAGTGTTTAACCACATACATATGTATAAATATATGAACAAAGTAACACATATTGTCACATGATTTTAAAAAAATTCCTTAGACACAAAAATTTAGAATTGATACTTTGGATGATAAATGCATCTTATCAAAATATACATACAGTTAAAAATAATTTTCTTATCAATAAACTTCTGAAAGCCATAAGATTATAATGCATATTTTAATTTGACTTATGCCCTTTTCGCTTCGTATTTCTGTAAATAATACAAAATAAACTGGATAGTTTACTTTAAATATGAATTCTTTAACGCAAATTAAGCTTTAATTAAAAAAAAAAAAAACTTTTTGATGCACGTACATAGTTTTTCATATTAGTTCCTTTCTGCTTCTGTAGAAAATGTAACTTTAATGAAATCTTATGACGATATGAATATTGTTCTATTAGGGTAGAAGTTAAATACGATATTTGTTGCTCCAACTATTGATAAATGTATACATATGTGTCTTTTTGTTTGTTAAGAAAAGATTTATTTTGAACGATGTTTTTAAATATAAAATTGAAGCTGCAACGCTGGCGAGTATTTTTTTTTTATTTGTAGTGCATTCACTTTGAAAAAAATTTGTCTCTTTTTTTTATTAAATTACGAAGAGATTAAACCAGTAAAATACTTTAGGCACTACATTTCATTAAAATATGTATGCATGTATGTATCTGTGTAGTATATGTATGTACATACATACATACATATGTATGTACGTATTTTAGTCATTTGAATCTCAAACACGTTAGAAAGGTTGTTGAGTGCATATTAAACGAGTGCAAATTGTACGACGCCATACGTGTTATTTTTTTAACAAAATTAATTTTACACCTACAAACACTTTCCTAGCTAATTTTCCTCACAATTCTTTTTAGATAACACTTGATAGGCATACATACGTATTTACATAAAAGCAATTACATATATACATACAGTGGCGAGCACATATGGATACATGTTTTACACATATGACGTATAAACCAAATAAAACACACAAAATTTAAAAAATATATATGATTTTGCACTTAAAGTGTTCAATAAAATAATAAAATCAAGAAAATATATTAAAATTCATGATTTTCATACGTAAATGTTAAGTTTTAAACAAATTTATGTAAAATGACAATGTATCCACTTTTGCACGTTTTTGAAAAATTGAAGTTTTTAATACTTTGTCCACAGACCTTTTGGCTTGATGCCGCTATTTATTCGCCTTAGCATACTTTCGACCAATGTCTCGATGGTCCGATGAGGAATATTGGCCCACTCCGTTTGGACCCTATGCCAAAAATCATTCAAGTGCGTCGAGGGAGTGTCGTATTGGGCAAGCCTCTTGTTTAATAAAGCCCATAAGTTTTCAATGGGATTGAGATCCCGGCTTTGCCCTGGTCATTAAATGGTGTGAAATGTTTGTTTAGAAAGCCATTCCCTTACGATTTTTGCCCTAAGCTTCGGATTTCCATCCTGTTGGAATATCACTTCTTCCTCTGGGTCAGCACTTTTGTCAACGAATTCGGGAATATTGGCTTCTAATATGCTCAGATAATCTGCTTTTCGCATTATACCTTCTATTTTTATCAAAGGAACCAATATGCCACCAAGTAAAACAGGCCCACATCATCAAACTTCCACTGCCATACATCATTCTTTATTTGACTTGGTGTTTTTTAAGCGTTCATAGGGGCGGTGCCAGTGATATTCCTTCCCGTCGGACTGGAATCTATTTATTTTGGTTTCCTCAGACCAAATAACCCTTTTGCAGTATTCGACAGTCCATTTTTGTGCGCTTTACAAAATTTAAGCCGAGCCTTTACATTTTGACCAAACAACGTAGGCTTCTTTTTGTTTAACGGCTGATATGAGACCAGTTCGGCGAAGAGCTCTTCGAGCTGTTCAGTCGCTCACGGGTTTGTTTATAGCAGTTGTAGCCTGTTTGGGTGTTTTCACCTGTTTGGAGGACAATAATCACTCCATAGTTCTGGCATTACGGTTCGAAAACGTACAAGGTCGTGATTTTTTTGCAGTATGTGGGCTAAATTTTTTTTATTTTTCTTACCAGTAACACTGTTCACTGACAGATTCCCAACTTTTTGGCAATTTCGCTACCTGAATAATTATTACTTGTCATTACAACTACTTGGTTTTCCAAAAAATTGGATATTTTTCTCACATTTTAGCAAAAAATTGGAGAAAACTTAAAAAAACTTTTTAATAGTTTTTAATATGCTATAAACTGGTTAATTTAATAGTTTTTAGAAAACCAATTAAATAACAGTTAAATTCATCGCCATTTGTCCATTTATTTGTGGTGCCAGCTTAAATGAACTTCAACGTGCAAAAGTGGATACATTGTCATTTTACATAAATTTGTTTAAAACTTAAGATTTACATATGAAAATCATGAATTTAAATATATTTTCTTGATATTATTATTTTATTGAACACTTTAAATAAAAAATCAGGTATATTTTTTAAATTTTGTGCGTTTTATTTGGTTTGTAAGTCATATGTGTAAAACATGTATCCATGTGTGCTCGCCACTGTACATATAGTATATATTAATCAATCAATCATCAGTTCGAGCAACAAATGCCCACTTCCCAGCATGCATATTTGCTGGATTGCATTTGCTTCCAGGGTTACTTTAACCTTTTTTCTTTGTGCACTATTGAGCATATTGAAACGTGTTGTTTATTTAGTATTTTTTTGTTTTCCCTTAACGTTTGTTTGTTATAAGTCTATCGGCACGCCTAGACGCCAAGTTATTTTCGTAGTGTCAGTTATTTTTTAAATTTGATGCATGCCAAATAGCTGATTAATTTTACTACCCCTGTCTGCATACACATAAAAGCAACTGTGTAAATGGAGACAAAAAAGAAAAACAGCAACAAAGCTGCCTTGGCGGTCCCAGCAAAATAATGCAATTTTGCCTTCATATGACTTTCAACACAAGACAAAACCAAAAAAAATATAATATTATAAATTTTCGACAAATAATGCACTCGTAGGACTACAAAAAAATTCTACGCATTAAAATGCAAAATGTCATAAATTAAATTTTATATTTACCAGGCGAAACAGTCTTTTCCAAGACTTGTATTAACTGTAGAGTTATTTGTGAATTCATTTTAGATATGGAATTCTGAAAGTTATATAAAAATGTATTAATTTAAACAGAAAATATCATGTACATATATTAAAAATGTTATTGCATTACCTTTTGTAATTTTGTTTTGTAAATATTAGTCAATTAATACACACAAAAATTGTATATGTGATATTACGGTTCTTCCTTCTAATTATTCGTTTGTCCGTCAATGATTGATTTTTATTCTTTCGTGTTTCTTCTTTGCGCCACTGCCTGTCACACTGCTTATTTAATGTAGTTGTTGAAATTTTTACTTCTCTTTTCTATTGCTGGCTGCTGATGTCTGCTGGTTTGATATATTAGCTTCTCTCACGTATTGTAAATAATTTGTGCAATCTTCAATCGTCTTATATGGCCCGTATTGAAGGGATTACAAATATCAATACCAAAATTTTTTTTTCAAATAACTAACTTTTTTACTAAAATTTCAAAAGCAAAGCGTTGGCCGGTTGCGAATCTGCTTCCACATGGAAGTTTGCGAAAAAACGATTGACTATTTTATGAAAACTTCGGTAAATTAAACTCACGTTCGTTTTTTTCCAGTGTTAGCAATACTGCAAAGTAAAAAACTCGTTAAAGCATGGCCAATGAAATATTTTTGCAAAAACCACAAAGCTTCAACAAAATGATGTGTTTACACATGGGGTAATTTTATCTAGGTTTTACGCAAAGCAGATGCGTGTTTCTTTTAGCTAAAGTACTAACTTGTGGTGCAATAAATGGACAAATTCTTTTGACGTTGTACAATGGTCCACAAAAACAATATACATATATACTTAGAGTTTGGTCGGAGTTGTTATGCTATGATTTAGCCCTGCTTAAGTTATTTGTAGCTCAATATTTCAGCTCTTTAATAAATCCTAACGTTCTATGGAAAAGGTATATAGTTTGCAAAGTACTCTTAGAGTAGGTAACTTTTTTTTTCTTCCTTATTCTAAAAAGCTATAGTCTGGCAGCATTCTGAAAGCAAATGTTTTGTGGAACTTGTTGTTTGGAAATGAAACCGTTATTAGAAGTCACTTTCTTGCACAAACGCGTGAATACAGAACCATTGTGACCAGTACTTTGTGAGTTTGTTAAGTAATCCATTTGAAATGTTGACGTCCACAAAATACAGTTGGGGGTTAAAAGAGTTCAACTCCAAAGATAATCGATTGTGTAAATCAACAATTGCGGAGTTTATTGGCAATATAATTCTGAATTTTTTTGCCTGTGGTGCATGCACGCAACCAGAAGATGGTTTATTTAGATCGCTATCATTCGGATTAGGAGTTTTTGCAGTCATAACGATAATTGGGCATCTAAGTGGTGGCCACATAAATCCAGCGGTGACGTTAGCGATGTTACTTACTGCACGTATTAGTTTAATAAGAAGCATTTTTTATATTGCTGCTCAGTGCTTAGGTGCTGCAGTTGGCACGGCTTTGGCGAAAGTTTTAATCGATGAGGCGTATCACAATGGCTTGGCACACACAACTTTGGCAGAAAACATAACGGAGTTTCAAGGATTTGGAATTGAATTTTGTTTGGGATTTGTACTAGTTTTGACTGTTTTTGGTGCTTATGATGCAAATAAACCGGATTTACGTTACACAGCTCCCTTGGCAATAGGCATGTCTGTTACATTGGGTCATTTGGGTACCATACGATATACAGGATGTGGTATGAACCCTGCCCGAGCTTTTGGGACAGCTTACGTCACCAACAACTGGGACTCTCACTGGATTTACTGGGCGGGTCCCATATTTGGAGGAATTTTTGCTGCTCTTATTTATGCACAAATATTGCAAATAAATTCTGAAAATTCCAAAACTGAGGCTTCGGAAAAGTATCGGATTCATGCTTATGAAAGAGAATTAAAGAAAATGGGCCCGCCCAGTAATTTTGTTTAATATTCCCTTTTAGTGTTATTTATATGTATGTACATATTTATAATCATATGTACTTTTTTGAAGTTGGTTCTTTATTGTGTTAAATATGCAGCTACTGCTTTCATTTAGTTTATAATCACTAAAAAGATGTAAATATAATTTATGTATATGTTTTACTGTGGGTTTCTTTTAAAATTTTCTTGATTAAACACCTAATAGATAAAAAAAAACAGATTTTTTTCTGTATATAATTTTAAACTCTGCTTACGAGAAGAACAGAAGTTTTGGTGCAAGCCAGCCTGTGATTTGATTCCGCCAATTATTTAGTCAACTTATCACGAATGCCTGGATAAAAATAAAGGCCTCTGCTAAAAAGTCAGCGTTTTTTACTATTTCGATTACAAAAGCAACATATTTAGTATTCCTGTGCTTAGAGTTGCCGCTGTTCTTTACAACTGAACAGGATGATTTTTCGCCGTGTACTTGTAGATAATGTTTTGAACAGATAAAGTTCGGTTGCTGTTGCTTATTATATGTTAATAAAAACTTAGAATTAAAGCCATATTTTTAAATGTAGCTTCCAAAGAGCCATTTGTATTGGTGTTGCCAAAAAAATGTAGCTCAGAACGATTATGACTTCTTCATATTACCATTTTATTTAATGCTTCTGAAAGCAATTACGTTTATTTGAAGTGAAATATATATACATATATATATTTGTGATACAAATATATATTTATTTTAGAATTCAATTTATCTCTAGTTATTTAAAAAAAGATTATGACATAGTGGCAACGCTGTTTCTAATTTTCTTGTTGGTATGACGTTTTGACATGTATAGAACATAAAAAAATAAATGTAATTTTTAACAAATTTTCCGAAAAATAAATTATTACAAAATACCATTTTGTTAAAAAAATTAATAAAAAATCACGAATTGTAAATCCATTTACATAGAATTTTTTTGCTAAGGAATTGATGATTAACACGTTTCTGTCTACGTATACCAACAAAGAGCAACCAAGTAAAGCAAAAATTTTCCGGAAAGGGAAGACCAGAGAAGGGCATCATAGAAACAACTGACAATATTTACACAATTGTAATATTTTAGTTCTCCAAATCATCAAAATATAAGCATATGAAATTACATCTAGATATTACTAAAATGTCATGGGTTGGTCAGCAGACAGGCTGGCGTAAACCGAGTGTTTCAATGGCAATTAGCAGCCTTATTTTTCTGCTAATATTGCAAAATATTGGCATGAGTGACCAGTTCTATTTACCAGGCTTGGCTCCGGTTAATTATTGCATCAAGTTTGATGCATCCAGCAACTGTAAGGTATGTACTAACTATTTATCTACCTACATACATACATACGTACAATATTCAGAATTGGCAGATTGTTTGTATGAGTGTAGTTGCTACTTTGAATCATAAAAACAAAATGAATTTACGTTGTATATTTATTTCTGCTTGGAAAAATAAAAAATATTTTCTTCACGTACTTTTTTTTAGCTGCACATGTTCTGAACTTGGTCTAATATTCAAATTAAAAAAAAGAAGATTACAAAACATATACACATGTATGTACATACATATGTATGTATTAAACCAGGCTGGTAAAGTTTTTATACGATCAATTGCTAAATTTTAATCGAAAATTAAATTAAATTTTAGTTATTTACTACACATGTACATGTCAAAGCCGAAATATTATTTTTTTAAATAGTTAAATTACTAGGGTTTAGAACAGAAACCCTAATTTCTATAGGGACATATATACATACATATACAAAATTCCAGGAAAACTATATTGTATAACGAGAAACCTGATCTCTGCTGGTTATCAGGAAAGGCGTGGTCTCAGAATTTCGAACGGAAAACTAAAATAGGAACCGAGATTGTTTTGTATTTTTAATTTGAGTTCGATTTTTTTTCGTCTAAATACGAAAATATTTTGTGTGAAATAAAAACTTGAGCAAATTTGCTTTGAAATTTATCTTCTCCTCAGATCTTTCAATTGGGTTTGCTAAACCGTCTAATTAATGTCATTGTATTTTTATTAGGTATGACCAGTACTTTCATTTAGTTTTCTACCGATATGATCCAATATTTTAAAATAGTCTAAATTATTTTTTTTTTTTGCCACTAATAACTTCTTTATTCTTACAGATTTCTTGAGCATTTTTCTTGAGTTTTTAAATATTGCTGCGAACTTTTAAATTGCCCTTGACTTAATTAAAGCAATAAAATTAAGAATAAAAATTCTAGTATTTTTAAAGCAGCGAAGTAATACTGAAATTTTATACACAGCACTTGAATCTTGGAGAAAAATACTTTTATCAAGTGACAAAATTAAATGAACACAATTTTAGCATTCACTTTGTAATAAAAATATGCTCATGTATGTAAATTATTTCCTTCTTTTCAGTCAAATGTAACTCTTTACGTAAACCGTTTGAACACCGAGGAATCTGTCATACCGTACGAGTATCATCATTTCGACTTTTGCATTGGTAATGAAAACAACTCACCCGTAGAAAATTTGGGCCAAGTCGTCTTTGGAGAGCGTATACGTCCCGGTCCATACAAAATAAATTTCTTAGAAGATATTGAATGCAAAGCAGTAAGTGTACATTGTCTCTGTTAAGATATATTCAAAGATGAATAGCAAATATCGAGAGTGAAAAACCTCTGCTTTCGGCTTTCGTTTTTTGTTACCAAAATCTCTATTTTCTTTATCTGTAAAGTTAAAGTCTTTGTACCAATACTGTTTTATGTGTATCTAAAACAAGCTGAAAATCAAAAAAAATTAACTTAAAAGACTGCGAAAGTATTAAGGAAGCTAAACTATAATTTCTATTCTTTCAGGTTTGCACAAAAACCTACACTGGTGGCGACCCCAACAGTGATAGACGAATGATGGTTTTAAAGAAAGGTATTAGTTTAAATTACCAACATCATTGGATCGTCGATAATATGCCAGTTACCTGGTGTTATCCTTTGGAGAATAATAAACAGTACTGCAGCACCGGCTTCCCAATGGGCTGTGTGCCGAGTAGTGATAATGATATTGGTTGCTTAATTAATCCCAACTACAATAGACATGGCTTTTATTATCCTTTCAATCATGTCGATTTGAAAATCACCTATCACAGTGGGCAAACGGAAGAATGGGGTGTAGGCTTCCGGGCAAATGGCGGTCGTATTATTTCGGTTAAAGTGACACCAAGTTCAATCAATCATGTTGATCCCAATAAACTAGATTGCAAAAATACTGATCCTTTGGCTATACAAGGTAACGCCTTAAGGCCTGGAGATAAAATGTCCATTATTTATACCTACAGTGTCGAATTTGTACGCAATGATAATGTTAAATGGTCATCTAGATGGGATTATATATTGGAATCTATGCCGCATACAAATATTCAGTGGTTTTCGATTTTGAACTCTTTAGTCATTGTACTGTTCTTATCGGGTATGGTTGCTATGATTATGTTGCGTACTTTGCACAAGGATATTGCCCGCTATAATCAAATGGAAAGTGGTGAAGATGCTCAAGAGGAATTCGGTTGGAAATTAGTGCATGGCGATGTATTTCGTCCGCCGCGCAAAGGCATGTTGTTATCAGTATTTTTGGGCTCCGGTGTGCAAGTGTTCTGTATGACCTTGATAACTTTGGCTTTTGCCTGTTTGGGTTTCTTGTCGCCTGCTAATCGTGGCGCTTTGATGACATGTTCTATGGTATTGTACGTTGCTTTAGGCACTCCTGCTGGCTATGTTTCGGCACGTATTTACAAAAGCTTTGGCGGCATCAAATGGAAGAGTAATGTAATTTTAACATCAATGTTATGTCCCGGGTAAGTTTAGAATATATTCGCATTACCTGATTCCAATTTTTAAAATTTTCTTAAACACATCCTTACAATAACCAGATCTTTCTGGATTTTATAACTAACTCTTTGTTCCAAAACAAAAAAGGAATTTTTCTTTGTTAATATGTTAATGTTGTTTTTCCTCAAGAAATAATACAAATAATCGACATAAAGTCGCACTATGTCGAACGTTAAGGCTCTTCAGAATTGTGAAATACATTTTAACAGCTTTTGATGTTAAAAATGCTTACGTGCGTTTGACATTCTAAAACAAGTTTAACATTTTATAATTTTTCAAAAAATAAAGGCTTAAGGATAAAGAACACATTTAGATATGTAAATAAAAAATTAATTTATATTTTCTTTTTCAGTGTTGTATTCTGTTTGTTCTTTGTAATGAATCTAGTGCTTTGGGGCGAACAATCATCTGGTGCTGTGCCGTTTAGTACATTGATTGCATTGTTGGCCTTATGGTTTGGTGTCTCTGTACCTCTGACATTTGTGGGCGCCTACTTTGGTTTTCGTAAAAGGGTAAGTAAACATATATGTATGTACATATGTTTTTGATTTTAATTAAAATCAAAGAATATTGAACTTAGAAAAAGAAAATCATTTGTTGTAAGAAAAGTAAAAGCCCCAAAATTTCTATGTACTTGAGCTTATAAACATTCCTAAGTTTAAAAAACCGAGCATAAGCAAAAGAAAAAAATGGTCAAATATATTTTAAAGTATGACAAACAGCAACGAATTTAATTGTTAATATAAAAACTTGTTTTCTTCCAACACATTTTCTGGCATACACCGAACAGAATTCTAAGTTGTAATAAAATATTATATTTTTCCTAGTCTTTGGAACATCCCGTGCGTACGAATCAGATTCCACGACAGATACCGGACCAGTCGATTTATACACAACCTGTGCCCGGCATCATAATGGGTGGAGTTTTACCATTTGGCTGTATCTTCATCCAACTGTTTTTCATTCTCTCTTCGATTTGGTCAAATCAAATGTACTACATGTTTGGCTTTCTATTTTTGGTGTTTGTGATTTTGGTCATTACATGCTCGGAAACTACCATTCTCTTATGCTATTTCCATCTCTGTGCAGAAGACTATCACTGGTGGTGGAGGTCATTCTTGACATCCGGTTTTACGGCCGTTTATCTATTCATTTACTGTTGCCATTATTTTGTAACTAAATTGTCGATTAAGGATGCAGCGTCAACATTTTTGTACTTCGGTTACACCTCTATAATGGTGTTTTTGTTTTTCCTGTTGACTGGCTCAATCGGTTTCTTTGCCTGCTTTTGGTTTATACGCAAGATTTACAGCGTTGTCAAAGTGGATTAAATTGGCTGCCTGTATGGCTTTACTTTATAGCTTCGATGATATGTTTGTATTTTTAAGGATCAACGCCTTAGAATAATTAACATATACACTTACATATAGATAATTAAGTTGTGATTTATTTTTGTCTTTAAAAATATGTCTACACATAAATAATGTAAGATATGTGTATACTTAAAAAACAACATAAAGTACATGCGAATTGTTTAACCACAAAAAGGCCAGATGTTTAAAGTTTTAACAATTTAAAAAGTCGGACGGCATGCACATGCACATATCTTTTAAGCAAACAAATTAAATAAAAACGCGCAATAAATTATAAAAGCAGAATTATAATTTCATCTTTTCTTGCATGTATTTAACACAGTATAAATAAAAGGAAAAAATTAAGTTTAAAAATTAAGTTCCAATCAGCAGTGAAAATGTATGTATGTATGAAATAATAAATTCAGTCAATATTTTTATATATTACACATGAAAATAAAATACTAAATTGTATTTAATTTCAAAAATAATAAAATTCTGTTTGTAATCGTTTTTATTTCCAGTAATAAAATGTAGTGCTGTACTTGACAATTTAACATCAATGATAAAAAAACAACAAAAAAAAAACATACCAAACAAAACGAACGAAACGAATTATTAAAGAATTTTTATTTGATAAAAAAAAAGCAACAAAATTGGAGCTTGAGAGAATTGAAAATTTATTTTTTTTATTGTATCACCAAAACGTTGTTAAATTGTCCAAATGTATTGTAATAAGAAAGAATTTCATACAGAATTAGTTTAAAGCAATTAAACTATAGATAAAAAATTTAGTAAAAATAACATAAACACAAACCAGCATTTTTTATTTATTGTGTGATTAAACTGGCACACATGTACATACATACGTACGTATGTTTCGTTTATTTCCGCAGCGCTTTATCATAACAGCTTATGGGGGAGATAACACCAAAATACGTTTTTAAGGGCTATTTCAATGAAAAGCTACACTTAGACACAAATTGTAATATAATAAAATAATTTATTTATTAGTGATATGAAAAGAAAAAAAATTTTGCAATTCTAAACTTAGAGTTAAGCCGTTTATGGTCAAACGCCACAGATTTCCTTTGTGCTTCTCCTGTCTACTCGTGCAATGAAATAAAGCTGTAGTTTCTAATTTGCTTAGATTTTATTGCATCTGGGATGCAACAATAACAATTTCAGGTTTCATCGGGACAAACAAAAATGTTTTTAGAATTAATTTTTTTTAAATTATACTTAATATCGGTGTAAAATTACTAACATTGCAAAGAAGAACTCATATAATTGCCCCGTTTTAATGTGTGTATGTACGTAATTCACATCACAAATTAATACATATCGATGTAAAATGAAAAGTATAGAAGGAGGATATTGTATCTAAATTAGGGGCATAACTTTTCTTTGCAACACCCTCCAGTTGTCAAAGTCGTGTAGGGCATGAAAAACCACACACACCAACTGGATTGCAGTTTTGCAATATGCGCAGAATCTGCTATGAGGACACTTTGAAAGCTTAAACGTATTAAAGAATTCACAAGTTTATAAATAATGAGGGCAAATTTAAAAAAAGTATTATATTAATATTAAATTAATATTAAATAAAACAAGTAGTTACAAACAAGTATCCACTTTTCTTTATCTTTATATGCATGTATGTACACATGTATGTATGTGGGAGACATGGATTACCCAACTTTTAGATTTCGTAGAATGCTGGAGGTTTTGTGTGATATAATATATATGTATGTATATAGTCACCTTAAAGGCAAACGCACGTAATTAAACTTGCATTTGTTTTCCAGCAGAAGCCAAAATCGTTATAAAAATTAATAATAAAGTATTTCTTTAATAAAGTTGTAAAGCGGTCTAAATATTTCCGTGGGCATGTACTTTGATGCAAACAATCAAAAACACGATATCGATGCATTTAAGGTAACGATCTGTATCTACATATATACCTATAGCTGCATTGCTGTCACGCATTTAGGACACCGGTTTTGCATAATACATTTATTTATTTACTTACTTAATGTATTACTTAATGATTTCTTAAATTTCAACTACAATAATATACACCCTATATGTATATTTTAGCACATTCATACGATCAGTTTTAATCTATTAATTAAATAACAATTGAACAACTATTCATTAAATTCACAATACTGTCTAATACATATGTACGTGTGTATGTCTGTATGTGTGTATGTGTTCAGTTGGCGATGACTTATTATCTATGCAAGTAGTTTAGAACGATTAAAATTTATATCCAATGTGTGAGTTGCATGGTGCCATCTTCGGTTCTTTGAGTATCCATTACACTCATTTGACGTACCAAACGCTTCATGGACGGTCGGCTTGGTCGGCTGGCCTCTAGCGGGGTGCGTTCATTGATAATTGATTTGGGTCTTTGGCGCATTGAACGTCGGGCTGTTGACGAAGCATTCATTTCGAGCTCTACATCTGAAGCGGTGTTCGAGTGTAAAACATCTAGATTTTCATAGGAGGAGGGCTGAGAAATTGACGCCTCAGCAGGTCGGCAATGCAGACAATCATTTACGGTCCAATCTTTACCAAACTCTTCGCCTTCTTCAATCGTCTGCGGCAGGCGATGATGCAAAGTTTCGGGCAAACGCAGCCCAATAATGCCGCCCAGCATAGATACAAATCCCATTATAACTAAAGGTAATTTGAGATTTTCCTTGCCCTGAACAAAAAAGATGAATGAAATAGTTAAACCAGAAATTGCAGTATTACCATGGAATTTTAACTCACCAGGTAGGTGACAAAGGGAATGACTATTAGTCCTAAGCCACCCACATAACTGGAAACACCAATGCCTATGCCGCGTACTTGAGTCGGATACAGCTCACCAGCAAATGGATAAATAATTAAAAATGAAGCAGAAAGTAAGGCCTTTGAAATCAAATATAAAATCAATGTTTCATAGACTGCTTCATCGGGTATCATGACGGTTATGACGCAGGCAACACCCCTATAACCACCGAAAAATATCACATAAGCTGGATACGAGTATTTTTTCGAAACTTTCTATATTTCTGGCGGAGTGAATTGCTCCCGTTTCATATACTTACCCCAATATCATTGAAAGACTCAAAGGCCATCTACGACCCCAGCAATCCATCAAATACCAACAAACCAGATAACTGGGTATTTCCACAACAGCCGATAAAAAGAAGCTGACATACTGATTGCTGCCCAAGGAGGGGCCATAATAGCTCAAACCCAAATACACTGTTTCATTGGCGAACCAACTTAGTGTTATGAGAATAGTTTTCAAGCGCATATTTGGTGTTCTAAAAAATTTTAAACACACACACATTTTATTACCTTGCGGCACAAGTTGGAGAGTACAACCATTTACCTGCACAAGTCAGCCAGACCCACGTTTACAGTTTTCTTTTTCTCCTTAAGTTTATTACGTGATATTTGTGCCTCTAGTTTTGTTTTAACTGCCTCCGGAAACTGATGACCATTAATACGGGCCATGTTTTCCAATATTTTTAAGGCCTCCTCCAGCCTGCCGCGCATCAACAGCCATCTGGGTGATTCGGGCATAACAAATAAATACAGAAAATAAAGGTAAAAAGGTACAGAGGTGTAGTAGGACAGCTTGACCCAATCACGTTCTAAATAAGTCACCATGGACAGCAACATTATGCCCGAGGTGTAAAATGTACAAGTCATAACGGTGACAAACGAACGATAATTTTCACCAACAAGTTCCAGAGCTGCAATAACAAATTGATTGATAAAAGATCTATAAAAACTTCTACGACTGTATTGGAGATTCTGCAATATTTCAATGAATGAAAACATTGATGTAAAATTTGCAGTCAGCAATTAAAAATTTAAAAGAGAGGAATTCCCAATTTGTTGACACTTTCTTTTGTCGCAATCATTTGATTGCAATATATAAATTTTGCAATCAATTGGAGTTTAACCAAATTAAATTAGATTGTTTTTATACATTAATTCATAACTTAAGTATAATTTAGTTACATGAGTTCCAGGCGTTCCAGCTGACCATATAGTTTTAAGATGTGTATAATTTCAATTCAAGTTCAATAGTTGAAGTACATTCATGTTGATTGTTGTATAAAATTTGCCCGCAATTGAGTGATTGCAACCAAAAATTTTGCACTCATGGAGTGATTGGCAATTATTTACAAGCAATCTTGATGTGTTGATATGGAACAAACCATTAATGGCAATATTTTTTGTTACTATTATTTATAAATTGGTAAAAAAAAATAGATTGTAAATTTTGACTTCAATCGATATTTATTGCCGTACCCTCAACCATAATAAAAGTAAAAGTTATGAACACCAATTTCTCCAGGTCATGTATGATGATATATATTAAATATGTATGGAGGTGTGTGCATGAATTTCTTTGGCACTTATACTCACAAATGATGAACGGTATCTGATAGACAGCCGGTATTGTAAGTCCCACAATTACCCGACTACCAGCCCATGTCCAAAAGTCTTTACTTAGCGATGTAATCAAACTACCAATCAGCAAAGTCGTTAAGCAGGTAAAATATGAAGTGCGACGCCCAGCACGATCATTCAATAGACCGAACAGATAAACACCAATGGGGCCGCCGACATTCAAGGCTGCCAGACCAATCGTGGGATATATATCTCGATCGCAAACTAAATCAAACTTTATGTAAAATAACACTTTAATTAGTTCCACGGCAAAGATTTCTCTGAGAGAGCAAACAAGCTGTCTAAAATGAATATGTACTCGTATGTATGCACGCGATTTATGAAACTGGCGTTACCTAAATGTTGTTAAGCGATGAATGATATTTAGGTTAAGTAAAGTATTTTCGTACATCTATGACAATGGAAGACCACACTTCGGTGGTATTGTATTCCCAGCCCTGTTTGCACTTCTCCACCGGCCAAGAAGCATTTGGTTCCAGTCCATTGATGTCGGTATTTTCGAGTATCTCACTCCAGTTGACAGCGTAACGATAACATTTGCTATACGCACCGGTATCGAGTTCCTGCAACAAAGCATTTCACAAACAAAATAAACAGTTTTTTTCTTTTGTTGTTTTATAAAAATATTAACAGAACATTCGTCTCATTCTAGTCAAGTTCAATTCTCTCTTTTTTGCAATGCCAATGTCAAAATATATGTCAAGTTTTAAATATGGCTTCCTTTTTTCTTGTTCTGTTTTTTCCCCTTTCTTTTTCTTTTACCCTGTCTGGTGTAATGGCCAAATATTTTCTTTGTTCCACGGGCAGATTAAGAAGTTCTGGTATTTTACACCAATAATCTTCAGGAGTATCAGCCATAAAAAGTTGATTGAAGGCACAGAAGCCACAGGGTATGCAAGCAGGCAGGCAAATGCCAAAAACCAATAATTTCTGATATTTGCCAAATTCACCAATTGTGGGTAGTATGTCATCCAAATCGAATGTTTCCTTTAAAAAGAAAAATTATGTTCAATTAACGACTTTCGGCTGGTGGTCAGCAGCCTAAAATGCTCACATCTTCTTCATCCTGAACTGATTTGGGCAATTGCTGTTTAGATGTCGTTTCCTCTCCATATTCACTATCATTTTCAAAAGACATTGCAATTTAAAATTAAAAATAAAAATAAAATATAGCCCTCTGCTAAAAATTGTTAACTTATTTGTACGAAAATTAAATGAAAACTGGCACTTGTCATGTTGAGGGAGACAAATAGCCAAAGAAGACCAATAACTGCAAATTGACATTTAAGGTCTTGTTTATGTTTGAACACTTTTCTTTCACCCTTTGGCATGTGGAACAGAATAAAACAATTCAAAAATGCAACGTTTACTTGCATGGAATAGACTAACTAAAAGTTATGCTTTGTTGCTGTTGTATGTATTTTTTACTGCGTTGGGCTTTACAATTCAAATTTAAATGAGGGTTATAGTTATAGACATGATTTTGAGGAACTTTTGACTTTAGAAAATATGTTGCAGGCATCCAACATTTACGTACATACTGCATATGTATGTGTGACTGTACAGCTGCGCAGTATGTAAAGTATGTAAATGTGTTTGAAATGAAATTTTAATAAATTTCGAAGAAATTATTGGCAAATTTGGGAGTCTGGCTTGTGACACGACATATTATGCTGCTTTACCATTCCCAGCCATTGTCCAGTAAACTAGTGAGATTGAAAATATTCAATACTCGTAAAAGGAAAGCTACAAAAATTACACATTGTTGGAATTTGAACAAATTTAATTGAAGTAATTCGAAGCCATTTATACTTATGTCTGCTTTGTACATTTTTCTATTTTAAATTATTTTTTCTTTTCATTTTCACGACCAATTTTTGTTTTGTATTTGAATAATATAATTTGTTGTTGTTGTTGTCAAATACGACATTTTGCAGGCGCATTCTTTAAATTTCTCGGGTTCGCTTTTTAAGTCTTTTGATTATTTTTTGTGTTTGTGGCTTAAGAGACTTGACTCAATATCACGTTTGTTTCTATAGTCTTTTGATTTTGTAGAAACAAAATTCTATGGCTACTAACTATCATTATCGCAGCTCGGAAGTTCCTCTTGAAAGACCCTGAATTTACTGAACTTATTTACAAAGTGTTACTCATATCTATAAAAATTTTTGGATTCGTTGCCTTTTGTTTTATTAATGAACCCTTCTACCACATAAAAGTTTAGTAGTATTTCCTTATTAAGAAGTCATAAGGCAAATAAAATACGCGTTCAATGTGTAATTCCATGACTAAAAGTAAGAGAAAAAAAAATTTGAAAAAAGCAAAGTATTTGTGTGTGACTGCACACGACAATTGAGATCCACATGCTATTCGTACCAACATGTAGACAAATATGTTTACGACTCAACAGCACCTGGGAAACTGCAATTTCAAAAGTAACAAATATTCACACATGGGCACATTGCAACAACGTTCTTTCAATGTACTCGTACACATGGACGTTGGTTTAAAACTTCTCTGAACATTTATACCTCCAGCTTTTATATGTTTTTTTTTCTTTCTTTACTTTAACCAATGACTTTGAACCAGCTCTAGAAAACTGAACAACAAGCATGTGTTAAAATTGTATCTTTGGTGGTATTCTTTTGCGATTTTGTGCGAAGCGATACGAGTAAAGTTTAAAGAAGTGAAGGGGGGAAGTCGACCACATACGGCGAGTATAAGCGGAGTTTTATTTCCGATATTTAGATAATGATTAGAAAAGTTATTGATATATTCGAAAAAACAAAGAAATCTATAGTAGTATTTTCTACTACTACATACATGAAAAAGAATTTTTATGGTGGTGTTTGGAACCATTTCCGCACGCCTATAGTTTGGAAGAAAATTCTTTTTGTATTGTAGTGTTTGTATTGGATATACCCATTCTGTTGAGACACTTATAACAGGTATAATGTCCTGTGACTATCCGCCACAACGTTCTTAAGTTTTTCCTGTGCAGTTTTAATGCCAGCCCTGGCATCAAAGCTCAGAAACATTTTAGAGTTTGCAAATAAATACCCTTAAGTCTTGCAGTTTTTCGAAATGTACTTCTGATGTAAAAATTTTCCAAAAATAGATATAAACTTAATCCGTGAACGCACTATTTGAGATGGCCTATCGCTTCTGTTAAATTTTTCAAGCCAGCAAGAGTGCGTTTGAAAAATCATCATCTATGACATTTAATTACTGTTGAGAAGGCTATCGGCCGAGCCAGCAATTTCCACGGGATTTTGAATAAATTATAAATACGTAATAAAAGGCTTGATTTATTACGCAATAACCTTTATTCAAAATCCCGTGGAAATTGCTGGCTCGGCCGATAGCCTTCTCAACAATCTTAAAATTCTTTTTGGTATGGAAATTCCTGGTAATTTCTATTATAGAATTTAAGAACAATCACGTCTGAACCGCTTCATAGTTAAGCTCCTACCAAATGGCGAAGGCGGTAAGACGCTTCTAGGCAGTAAATTCGTTAAATAAATATACATGTTGGAACTTTTATTCGTTATTCTTTCGAAATTGATTTAGTGCTACCAGATGGCAAAAGAATCATGAAGATTTTCGGAGTCGCGTTAACAATTACTATATTAACGATAGAGCTAGTTTTTAGTTGGGGTACCTTCTCCATTTTTTTTAAACGTTATTAAAAAACCATTATATATGTATGTTGGCCCAGTGGCAAAGACATTTAATTGATTAATTTATGATGCGGCATAAATGAGTACAATATTAAAACTTATGGTGGCATACGATGACTTGATGCTTTCAGGGCCAAATTGGAAGTATAGCAAATCGAAATAAAATAATATAAAATAAAATAAAGATAGTAAGTTAATGACGATTTATAGCAGAAAAAAAACACTAAAAACGAAACAAAATGTACGGTCCAACAACACAGTATGAGTATAGCAACATTAGTGAAGAATATGTACGTATGTATGTGTGTATTTATTTATGTACGTATGTATGTATGTATGTACGCATGTATGTATGTGTGTATGTATGTGAAATAAGTAATAGCTCTGTATTGTCAAAAATCGGTAAGACAATTTTCGGAAAGCACAAAAATTTCTAGTTTTAGATATTGATTTTTAGAACACAGCAAACAGCTTAAAGGGGCTTTCATTAAGTGTTTTCTTAATTTAAATAAAATAAAGTGTTTGTGACACATTATCGAAATGGTATATGCCATCGATACGGATACTTGACGTTGACGTGCATCTGCTTTGTTCAGTTCTTCATAGTTCTGATTGGTAAGTTAGACGGATTTTCGTAGTTTAAATGATGATATATTGTCATCCCATATAGGGCAACAGAAGTTGATAGACAAGTCGTTACCTTAATATGAAAAGGCTCTAACTTAGTTTTTTGTTTCAAATACATTAATATTTCAAAACAAAATACTTTAATTTATCAAAACTTGCAAAAGAAAACTCGACTTTAAAAAATTTGTTGAAGCATTTCCAACTCAAGGTGGGAATATATATAGTGCTGGCCCTTGACTGCGAGGGTTCGAACTACAGTCGCTCCTGAAATCCACGCCAAACAGCGACTTTTTCTTTTAGCATGCATTGGATCATTTTGTTGGTTGCCACATCCACCCAGAATCTGATCTTATTGCTGGAGGTAAATTAGAGTCAGATTCCAACTATTAAGCAACTTTTTCATGGAACTCTAATGGTTGTCTGTGAAAGGTCAAAGTTTATGCTCCTCATTCTAGCACACAGCGATAAAATATTGTTGCATTTCATTATCATACGGCTGTTGGTTAATTGGTTATGGAAGCACGTGACCGCTTTGAACCATTTACTAGTCTTGAAGTCTGTGCCAGCGAAGCCCGTGGCATTTTTTCAGCGCAATCCCTCTAATGAACAGCAAGATATTAAGTTTGGAAATGTTATTTATTCTATTCTTTATGTAATTTACACATACATGTACATATATGTAGTGCTCAGCAAAGTCGATTTTAACTGCCCAAAATAATAATTTTACTTGTTGTTAAACTTTGCATTAATTGTTATTGTTCATGTTGTTCATGTTGTTATTGTTAATATTGTCTCAAGTGTTTTTCCACTTAGTTGTTGAACATGACCAGTGTTTAGTTCGGTAGTTTGGTATCGAGTGGAATTGAGTGTCATGTTTATGTTGTTGAATTTTAATAGCCAATTACTCACTCACTTTCGGCCACCATGTCTGAATAAATAATATTTTGAGCTTTTCCTAACTTTTTCATCTTCTCCAACGCTTGCGTGTGTGTACGGCAAAACTTTTAAATGTCTATTGAGTTTGAATTTGGAAAATAAATGGCTTCCAGCAGATCAAAGTGACACCTGATCATTAAAAAGCTATAAAATAATAAATGTTCTGATCAGAAGAATAGAAAACAATTGCTGATTATTTGGTATTTGTTCTGCCAGTAGCCACCATATTCATTCATTCATACATTAATGCTTGCAACGTGCCACAAACGATCCTTAAGTGAAACATGTTCATATAAAAAAGAAAATATCAAACATAAAACTAATGGTTTTAGTATTTAGATGTAGATTTTTTGTTTATTTTTATTTAGTTTGCGAATGCTATTTTATTTTCGCTAAATTCGAAAACTTTTTATGCTGGACTTGTTCTTGGATTGTGGTGTTTAATCGCTTGAGAATGCCGCGTTACCATTAAATGTGTGTTTGGCTATTATTTCATTTAATTCTTTTTTTTTTTTTTTGTGCAGTATTGAACCCATTTTTGGAACACACAAGGTCAAATATATAATATAAGCATCTTTTTTTCTCTTTTTAGATTTGCAAAGATTTGCGCTGATTCAGTTATTTTGCTATGACTAACCCTAAAATAAAGCTGCTATTTGGAGCATGTATTCGTATTTTGCACTGTAACTTCTATGTTCGAATGTAACTTCGAATTCTTTTATTTGTTAGATAACAATATAAAAGTATGTACATAATAATAAGTTTACAAAATCCACTTAAGTGAAACTTTGATGTCACATTTTTAATATGATAATCGCATAAAAAAGAAATTCTTTGAAAAATATTTCTGTAAATAATATAAAAATGTAATAATATGTCCATTTATTATAGAACTACTTATAATTTGAGCAGTATGGGAAATTTATATGTGAAGAACATGGTATTATCACTAGAGATATATACAGGTTTCTGTTGTCTAGTTGTTACTGTAACGACACCTTCATAAATTGGCCACGCTTCTACGAATTCGCCATAATATCTACTCAACTATTACAACTCTAAAAACTGTTAGATTTACCTTCTTTTTGCTTATTCTTACGGCGAAAAAATTTTTCAAAAAAATATTTAATTATTCACGAATTCATTGAGTTATTCGTATACAGGTTGTCCGAAATTTTCGAATTTTGTACTATCTTCCTCGTGATAAGTTGCACTATTTCTAATTTCAACTTGCGATTACTTGAATTTTATTTGTGGTGCCTTAAAATGCAGTGTAATCTAGTTAAATTTTTTTTATAAATATTTTTGTAGAACTTTAAATTTAGCGGAGTTTTTGGTTTGCACAAATTTTCTAAACCCATCTTATCTTCATAGAAATAGAGAAATGTGTATAAGAATGTTTGTCCCTACATCTGGTACGCGTTTTCTGGAAGAAGTTTGATTTTCATTTTTAAAAGAGCTCTTTAGGCAGGTCACTCAGTTTTCTGGTTTCCAAAAATGAGTTTGAACTACTATCCGTGTAATTATGATAGACATTAAAGTTATTTAGTTTATCATTAGCAAAACGGTTTTAATATACACGAAAATTCAATATGGCAATTGAAAGGGGTTTCTTAAAGCAATGGTACAGCACTCTCTGCGCGTGAGTGCATTTGTTTGGTGTTGGTACCACTGTGCATGCATGAATTGCATTAAAACCAAATACAAACAATATTCTGCCGTACAATTGTGATTATATAAGCAATAATAAGCATAATAATCGTAACGAAACAATTGAAATGATCTTATTGGTTGAAACGTTAAAGCAAATGTAAGGAGTGCATTTTGTAATTTGTGTGTATCTCTATATGCTCGGCAAAAATGCTTCCTGCTGCTGCTGCTGCTGCTGCTGTTGCTATTAATATAGATATCACAATTGAACAATAATAACAACAATGAAACTATTAACAACCATTATAATTTGTTTAAGCCAATAATAATTTTTAAGCAATAACATACGTACATAGATATATAAATACGTAGTATATATGTATGTATGTATGTATGCATGTACATACGTACGGCTGTACGCTTCCCAGTTGACCAAAACAATGTCGGCAACGAAATCTTTGATGACTTTTGAGCGTTTGTGTAGCCTGTCAGTTATTGTTGTTGTGTTTTTTGAAGAGAGTTGTCTGCCTTGACATTAATAACACAAAATTGTGGAACTAGGTTTTCTATGACTTTGAGTGTGACGGAAAGGTGACATCTAGAATATCAAAATCTTTTACTAAAAATCTTTGGTGGTACAACGAATAATATTTTATTACTTTATCAAACCTAAACTTGAGAGCTTTCCAAACACGTTTGGTACGTTAGTAAAATTTTGCTGTAACCATACATTTTTTTCCAATTAAAATATGATATGAAAAATATGATATCATAGAAAAAAAAGCTTCCCCGAACATACAAAACTGTTTGCAGTTCCGCATTTAACAAAAACCATAATTGAATCTGCGAAAAATAATCATAGTATTGATGAACTTGTGGTCACGATGCCTTGAAGATTTTAATAACAAGTTTTAGGAGCCAATTTTTAAGATTTGATCTATAATTCTAACATTTAAATTAATTTTTCTCCTCTCATTGTGATTTTGGCGATATAAGATATCGTATTTCGTTAAATTCTTTTTACTAAGTGTAAAGATCAGAAACTGGTTCAACAGATCTACCAGCTTGACCGCTGAGAAGGCTTTAATAATGAAAATCGCCAACTCATTTCATTGTATAAAAATATAAAGAATAAAATTTATAAACTGTAAACAAATAAAAGTGACTGCTTTTTACGATATATCGACGGCGACCACCTGTTGCCTGGCAAGATGCCTTGAAGACATGGCCGATGGGGATGCTGCGGATGCATGAATAAATACCTACATACTCGTATTTATATCCATTTAATGGAATATATTGGTAATAAATTCGATATTGTGATCTTTTTACTGTTCATCCTTCCATGGAATGAAACATAATTATAGAAGTTTTGTGTGCATCTGAATACGGGATTAAATATGTATGCGAGTATACGATTTTAACACCGTTTCTTTATTGCTTTTTTTTTGTATTTTGATATAACATTTGAAGTAACGGCGCTTTTTTTATTGTATTTAAAATTTACGATTGTTTCATGATTCCAATGCTTTTGTTACCGCTGCATTTAAGGTGCGCTTCATTCAGATTGTAGTTGTTGTTGTTGCTGTTGTTTCTTATATCCATTTTTCTTGTTGTCGTTTAGTTCTTTCTTTCTGTTTTTAATTTTAAATTAAAATCATTTGAAAATTTATGACTTTAGTTTATTTGTGTATATGTGTAGTGCTATTTTAATTAAAATAATTTATTATTTTATTATTCTTTCGCTTTAGCCGCATCAAATTGTAGTTCTGTTATTTTTTCTGTTTTTGTTCTTTATTATTTTTCATGCGACGTATGAATGTATGTATTTGTTTGCAACTTTAATAAAATGTCATTTTAATGTGTGTGATCGAAAAGTTTTTATTGCCGTTTTTAAAAACGAAAAAAAAAACAAAAAATATCGGTTTTACCCAACTTAATTGCATTAGAATGGATAAACTAAATTAGAGATGGCCACTTCGGGTGTGATTTGCGTGTGATGTAATTAAAAATGTTGCATGGATCTTAAGTACATAAATTCTGACTTCGGCCAGCCACAGTTATTCACACAAAATTATTCCAGTTTAACATGAAATCCGTTTAATAAAACATTAAATTATGAATTTTGCTTCATTGGGTATTTCCTGTTAATTTAACATGATTTTATATTTCAACTACATATTTTTTTCAAATGCAAATAATTTCAAATTAAATATAAATTAAATTATGAATTTTGCTTCATTGGACATTTCCTGTTAATTCAACATAATTTTATATCTCAACTAAATATTTTTTTTTTTGAAATGAAAACAATTTCAAATTAAATATAACTAATTGGCAGTTGCCAGTTATTGTCTGCCCACAACAACGAATGTTAATGTTCATCATTATTCTGAAATATACAAAACTGTTTTGGAGACAATATATGAACTTTATAATTTCTAACGTTAACGATCGATAGCGTAATGCAGGCCTTTAGTTTTATTAACACATCTTTTTTAATTGACTTGATTTAGTGGGCTTGTTAGATACTTTTCTATTTGATTTTGTTGTGAGAGCATCTCCTCGAAAACAAATATTCTCCAAATTGTGAGATCTGCCCAATTTTTGGGCCCGCGTGATTGGCGGCAATTGTTTTCAGTATAACTTTTTTATGAATATTCACAAATTACGACTAAGTGAAAAAAATTATAGCTTTTATGGTATTAAATATATTTGTGATAAATTATATTAATGAAAACTTGAACTTCTGCCTGGTCACAGCCTTTTGTTCTGGAGGCAACGATATGTTTCCGCTAACATACAAAGATTAAATTATTTGAATTTCAAACAAAATTATTATTTTTCAATTGCAAATAAATACTTCCAAATGACATCTCGTGTGACGTTATTGGAAAACATTAAGACATATATATAAGCAAAAATAATAGCATTAAATTAAAAAAAAGAGAAATAAAGGTTGAGTAATTAAAATTATATGACAAAAATATTACACACATAAACTGTAGTATGTTTGTATTAAATATTTATATAATATAAAAAACCACATGCTGCTTATATTTTGAAATCCGCAATGAAAATGAACAGTAACCCACCACTGGCTGCCAATGAAGATTGCACAAAATAATTTTAGAGCACTAAAGACAAAAAATTGGACAAACCCAACTAAGTTGCAATTAACTTACTTTAAGTTGCAAACACCTATAGAATTTGTTTAGATCTTACATTTGCCGCCCGTTTTTAAAGGGTTATATGAATTCGAAAAACACTCTTCTCCGCCCCCCACAATTAATTTATGTTTTCGTTATTTTATTGTCGGCTTTAAAGTTCTTGAAGTTGTTGCATGAGAAAGAGAAACAAATTTTTACTGGCTTGCAGGTAACACACAACCTGTTAAATGGAGGGAAATTCCAAAAATATACAAAACAAAAAAAAAAAACGGAATCAGCAAAGATGCTGCTAGAGCCCAAATACGAAATATGCAAACCAATAAAATCTGTTAGAAATTAAAGAAAAAAACATAATAATAATTGTTTTTCTTATGCTTTTGTTTATAAATGCAGAGATTATAAGCGCTCCTTAATCGTAACATTGTATCTTGCGGTTGTTTGGAACGAAAACGAAAACGCAAACGACAACGAGTGACTGGCAGGCTTGTCTAAATTTATTTTTATTCAGATACTCACTCGTACATCCAAGGGATCCTATACAATATAATAAATGAAATATTGTTAATAAAAATTATTATAAAATTTCTTAATTGTCTGCACAAGAAATATGAAATTCGTGTACACAATTTTCTTGCATGTTACGAGTAAGAAAAAATACCAAAAAAAAAGATCAAACCATTTTCCTAATGGCAAGGATTTTTGTAATGTTGGAAAATGTAATGATGCAACCAAAGACGGGGATGGTTTCATGTTGATGTTGGTTGTGTGACTGGCTGACTGGTATGGCTTTTCTTAAAAAATGTTGTTATTTTGTGACTTAACAGTTGTCGTTTTGTGTTCGTTGATGATGTTACTTAATTCGTTTGAAACAAAGATCATGTCACACAAGTAAATTTAAGTATTTCGGTCCTGGGGTCTAATTTGGTGTGAAAATCTAAACAAAAAGGAGTAAATATGCTCAACAGATTCAATCGTTTTAGATGACATGAAAGAGCACTGTTGTTGTACAGTCAAACTATTGTAGTTTTTTATAAAAAATTTAAATAAAATAAAGAAAATATTCTAATAAATAAAAAAATAATAATAGCGTTATATAAAAGTAACAATAGCGAGTGTTACACTATGGCTTATATTTACCACCCTGTTATATTTACCAGATCTTTCATCATCAAGCGCAAATGACTTTTTGGTACTACAAAAATTTTTGTCTGCCCTTCTATTGCTATATATATATATATATATATATATATATATATATATGTTTTGTTTTATTATTACATATTTTAATGCATTTGAACTATATACTTACTACATGTCTATATGTACATAATCAAAACAAAACCCTTTTTGTAACTGCCTAGTTCTGGTACATTTAACACAACTGCTTACTACTGCTGTAAATAAAGGTTCGGTACATTTTCTTGCCATAGTGTGGTAAATACTGGTGCTTTAACCACATCTATTGCGTTACCAGAAAATATTGTAAATGTGTTATTAGAACGTTACAATATGGATACTATTTTTGTAAGACTCAAGTTTTCTTTATTGACATATTTTCAGGGCGAATTGCATAAAAAATTACATATTATTTTATTATTTGCTTAAAAACGAATAAACAATTTATTTACGATTTGACACGTAATTTTTTCTAATACGCAAATAGGAAACGCTGCATAAAAGTCAAAATATTCTGTTCTTTATTTTTTCATATTGATGCCATCAAAACAAAATTTTCGCAAAAAATTTTAATGTGTTTTAAGCTTTAAAATAGCAAAAAAAAAATTTGTTTAAAAAATTCGAAAATAAACAAAAATTAAATTTTTAATTTTTTGTGACAACTCAGTTTTGTGGTATTCAACGTAGTGGAGATTATAATAAAACAATGGGAAGTTGTTTTACATAATTATAATCACCAATAAATAAATAGACACAAATATAAAATATAAAAAAAATGGTAATAATAAACTTTCGATATCAATGAAAAATTCATTGTATTAATTAAAAAAGTTTCTAATTAAATTTTAATTTGAAGGGATTAAAACGTCAGTTATATAAAATTTTTAATAAAATCAAATAAAAAGCGTCCTTTTCTGTGAATTGAAAAGACTTGCAGTTTCTAAGAAATTGACGGTTACAAATTGGAATGCCTTTCAATTCGAATTAAATATTTTATTTCGAACACACAGCCCAAAAACAAAAGCCGATAATTCTGCATGAAAAGTAATACATTTTACTGCAAGACCTTTTCGGATAGTATTGGAGATTAACGAAAAGGACTGTGGGAGGTCTAAGCGCAAATAACTCGGAAGCTTCTTGAATTTATAAAGTTTTCAAAGAAATAATCTCAGAGTGGCCAAAAAGTTGAGAGACCTTCGGTACCGCACCTAAACAAATCAATAGCACCGTATACAAACTAATAGTATTCACGTTTTTAAAAAGCTTTAGCAAAATTTTTCAAACCTGGGACTTAGACTATCAAACAGTATCCATTAATACTCTTGCAGAACGACCAAAAGTTTTTGAGAATTGAAGCCAGTTCCACATTTTATGTGGATTCCTTTTCCTCTTGTTACTTCATAATTGAAAACGTGTTGGTACATTTTGATAATTTGGTAAAACGCTCCTAAAATTGCAATTATTAGAGATTGATGAAAGTTTATAATTTTCTTTCAAACTAAGCAGACACACATACGAACATGTGTACTTGTGGGTGCAAGTGTGAGTAAATATATGTATGTATGTGAGTGTTATTTTCTCAAACATAATTTTTTTTGCTTAGTTGCTGATTTGGTGTTGTTATTTAATGCGGCCGCGGTTGCGCCCCCCAATTGCTTAGTTAATAGTCAAGACTCGAGCGGAATATTAAAGTTGTTTGATTTGATGAAAACATTCATACATATTTTTATAAATACTCGTATCTGCTTGTACATTTATGTACTTTTGCTGTGCGCATATGCTCGACAGCATAAATGCTCCGAGGCGATGATCTGTGTTTGATTTAGTGTAAATAGAAAAACGTCAACGTTTAAACTAAAATAATATTAAATTAAATAATAATAAAACAAAATAATAAAACTGAAAATCAGTCAGCTACGGGTATTTTATTTTATATGTTTTTTTTTCTCTATTTATTTAAGGCTTGCCTTTTGCATAGTTTCGTTAAAAATTGAAACTGTGGCTAAAAGAAGAAGAAGAAGACGAAGAGGAAGAAATAAAATTTAAACAATTCAAAGGCGTGATTAGACACGCTGCACATTTTGTTCCCTAAATTTTATTCGTTGTACGACTATTTCTCATGCCAACAACAATGGTGCACTTTTTAACAAATATATATGTATGTATGTGTGTAAGCCAATATTTAGTTAATGTTGCTGGCGCTGGTGCTGGTGCTGGTGCTGGTGCTGGTGCTGGTGCTGGTACTGATGCTGCTGCTGGCTTTGTTTCTGTTACCACGTCGGGGGTATTTTCTGGTTATTGTTTAAAGGAATGTTTTAGGGGATTGTATTTAGACTCTGACAGTATTTGAAGCAAACAAAATCGTTAGTTTAGAGATAAACGTTGACAACATCTTTGATCTATTGTAGTGATGGTTTTTATGCATTGATTTAAAAGTTTGATTAAGAGAAAAAGTTAATTTCTTACAACTGCAAAATTTCGCTTATTTAATAAATTAAAAAAAATTTAAGAAAAGTGTAACAGTAACAATTTGCGAGCCGATTTTCATTGTTTTCAATTCAATTTCCTTGGTCCACTTAAATGTTATTTTTTTTTTTTTATTATTAATACAATATAATTTTTTTTTATATTATATAAAAATTGAAGGTGAAAATTTTCAAAAAACTTTGTGAAATTTTAATGTAAAACTTAAAATCTAGTTAATTTACTTGCTATTCTAAAGGAGTCACTCAAGAAGGGGCTACCTCAGCTATACGCTCGTATTTCGCGCGTTAAAACAGTAAAAAAGTAGTTCCAGCATTTAAAATTTAATATATATTAAAATGAATTGTAAAAGATTTGGAAAAATTAGAGTCTATAAAGAATTTCTAGCTCAGATTTTTATTCTTTAAAATACTGGCGAACGACAGGCTAAATATTTTATACAAAAAAGTCTAGAAAAGAGAGATATATCATAATAACTTATTATTTTAGACTATTTAAATGCTGACTGTTGCACTGTTTAGAACTAAACTGAAATAATTTAAAAAAGTGTTGAAAAAAAGTACCAGACAAATCAAAACGAGTGGTAAAAGTCCTTTGACACGACTTTCAAGGAGAACAAGAATTTGATAATTAACCTTCAAATGGCAATAATTTTTATTACGATCAGGCACCGCGTCTGCTCAATAGCGAAACAAACCCCTGTACAAATATTGTAAAGAGGAATATTTGAAGTTTATCTGCAAATGGCGGCTTAAGAAAACAAAATATATAGAAAAATATACACATTTTTCCTTGCTTTGGATGCAGTGATATTGCATGCCCATTCCTCCCGGGCCGCTTTGGCCAAAGTCTATCCCAGTGATCTGGTTTTCTCATATACTAAATGGAAGACCAACAGCTCTCATTGATGTCTTTAAGAGTTTCGTGTAAATCTTTCAGTTCAGTTTTAAATGTTTTTTACTTTTCTTTAGACGAAATATCTATTGCCCCCACCAAATAGCTTGTTTAATAAGAGGTTAAAGTTGAATTTGTGAATGCATCTGCTGTACGTGCTTTTCCTTTCGACAAAAGTTTATTCTACCGTTTTGGTCTTCTCAGTTTTGTTTGTCATCGAAGACAACAGCTACTCACTCCATCATTATGTCAATTGATATTCCATGAAATTATATTTTTTCTTCTTCTTTACATTAATCACCTGTTGAGCTGAGACTCTTATGGTATCAACGCCATAATGCTAGAGAAGACGTGTCTGTCTCGGCTTGTCTTTGCGATCTCGCAAAACAGAAGCATGTTTTTCTTCATTTTTGCATCCTTGCATTTATTTAACAATTAAAATTTTCAACATTTAATCATTGTATTAATGTCACAAGTCACACATTGTTTGTAATTTATTTAGATCATCAATAGAATAGATTTCAAGTGAAAAAGCAAACAAACAAAAAATCTAAAACATTGCGATCACTTAGCAGTTGTTGAAGACATTGCTGTTGTTGCTGTTACTGTTACTGTTGCTGTTGCTGTTGGCAATGGATGCTGTAAATGTTGCTATTGGCCATATCAAAATCGAATGGTTAACAAGCCATTTAAAGTGGTTCATCTGTTCGTTCAATATTTAGTTTTTCTGTTGCGAAAGTAAAACAGCCAATTGCCAAACAATCGATTTGATCATTTTAAAGGCAAATTATTATAATAAGTAACCTTCAACTGTCACTGCGAATACAACGTGTTTTTGTTGCTGCTTAATGTTGTTTTTCTGATTTTCATCTAACAAATGGTCATCTTCATGGCGTCTTTGAAAGTGTTGGCAAAATAATGGATTTGAATTTTGTGTTAAATAAGTGATGGACATTTTGGAATGTGTTCTTTAGCAAAAAGAGGGATGACAAAACAAATCATCGAAGGAGTGTCATTGTTTATTTTCAAGAAATAGGTATTTTATTGTGGTTAATTGCTATTGTGAATTATTACTAAAGTCTGGCGATTTATTTAAAGAGGCGAAAAGATCGCCAAACATTTTTGAAATTGTTTGGAAAATGCCAAAAATTATTGCTAAAAGTGCGGCTAAAAATATAGTAATTAATTTAACCTTTTCAAAGTTAGAACTTTTGGAAACAATTACAAAGTATTCAGCTTTTCAGCTTCAATCGAAAATCGAACTGACAGCGCAGGTGATAATATTTTAACTACCGCTTTTTTTACATGCATTTTTTGTTTGTTTGGCTTCACGCGTTTCAAACTTTTTTTATTTGGCAACTTTTTTAAGGGCAAAACTTACCTTAGCCGCATTATGATATCGAATGTTTGCGACATTGAAGTCACGTTGACTTTACAACACATTAAAATAGAAACGCGACCGATTTATTTTCTATTTTTAAAGCTCCCTGGTATGTCAAAAAAAAAAAAATAGGAAAAAAATTAAATTGTTTGCGATTTAAGCAACACTTAACAAAATACATACGGTTTTTTGTACAAGTAAATTTACTTGCTATAAATTTGCACTATAATAAACTGGTACATGTAATCAGTGTATCTAAAGTACACAAATACACAAAAATATATGTAACTGATTCCAATTGTAAAACCTTTAATCGTATTGCGAACACTGGCGGAATGGTTTGATATACAATATTTTAAAAAATTTCAACGACGGTCCGTATAGCCCGCCTCCTTTAACTAACTTCGATCATTTTCAAAATTCGTGATATTTTGAATTTTACTTTCAGTTTCATTTGCCCAGTTCACATCATAAAAAGATTTTTGAAACCAAAAATTTTCAATTAAATCCGGATGTTTAAAATTTGCCCTTAAACTCACACAAAACAAGACAACAAACTTCTTGGTGTCGCATTCAATTATCGATAATTGTATTTATTCCACTGCATGTTTTATTATTCTATTTCCGTTTCTAAAAATATGCATTTCCAATTGACAAGCCGTATTCATCAATAGGTACTCGCTTCAAATAAAAACGTTAATTAACTTATTTCTTAAGAGCACCTGTTGCTTGATTTAATAACAATAAACAGCAAAATTCTAATAAATATGCATTAACAAATAACTTTTAATTAATTGTATCAAGATGTATAGTATTAATTTTATATTTTTTTAATGTCTGCGGCACCACAAACTACCGTCTTCATAAATGCACACATACCTACAAACACATACACACATCTAAACACACACACCTAAACACACATACATACACTCTTATACTCTTCAGTCAAAACAAAACTGTATTAATTCTTGAATAAAAAAAATACTTTTTGTGTATAAAACTTTAGTATTGTTTAACATATTAACAGCTTCTTTACGAGAACTTGGTTTTTGAATTTCTGGAGTGAGTTTAGAGAATCGGTGGTGAAGTGAATTGCTGGCCAGTTTCAATTCATAGGCCTCATAAGGCTTCCAGAATAAGACAGCCTCAATTGTTGACGATGTCGGGTAAAAATCGTTTTAGTGTTGACATATTATGCAGCGAGTCATTTAGCCACCAAATTGTTAATAGCGAACTCAAAAGGACGATAATTTTGATCGAAAATATCACAAATTTCCAAGACTTTTAATTGCAGCTGTCATTGTACAATAATAATTAATTGCGAGAGTTTTACTTCTGATGCGATATGCCAACAATTAATACGTCAAAACTTTTTCGTAGTTCCAATAAGCCGCTGTAGATAAATCTATTATGGAGGAACAAAATTAATTTAATTAAATTGCTGATGGCGTAAATTTCTTCAATGGATTTATAGTTGATATAAATTTAAATACTATAGGAGATGAGAGTCGTTTGAACAGAAAAATACTCTGAGATACAGAGTTATTGATATCGAACTCTTGTGTTTTAACTAGAAATCATGTTAAATTAAAATGAAAAGTTGATTTAAATAAGATATTAGCAAAATATAATGTTATGATTATGATTTTGCTTGATTTGCGTATTTTACGCGAACTTATATTGAATTAAAAATAAAAATATACGTAAATTGAAAATAAGAGGGAAAATATACATAATTTGAGAAGGATGTAGAGACTAAGACATTTAAAAGTTGTTTTCACATTCCGCGTACACGAATGTGTAAAATGAAAAGAGTTATTTTATAAGACCAACATTTATGCTTTTACATCAGTTTTTTTTCATATTGGCCTCATCAGCAGCACCCAGCCAGTTAATTGTTCTTATTGGGCTAATTGGGCTAATAGTTGTTTGGATTATTGTACTTTTCTATGCATTTTTTCGCCCCAAACACAGTCAAATTTATTTATTATGCATCAACATTTTTCTCAAATCCACTACCTGATTCAGTTACCACTGAATTTGGTTACTTCCAACTCAAATTTGAGTATGTGTTTTTTTATTTGATTTTTATGTTGCAAAAAATATATGACCAATAAAACACAGCCTTAATATTTCCCACAAATTTTCACACTTTAGTTTTGAATTTGACACAGTTTTGAATAAAAGCTTCATATAGCAAAAGAAAAAAACATAACAAAAAAACTTGACCATCAAATACACTTATAAGCTTGTGGTGTTTTGTGTAAAAAATTGATTAATTCGATTGTGTATTGATACATTGGGGAAAAAAATGGAACCAAATAACAACACGAAGTAATACACATCTTCTGTTCAATTGGCGTTGCAAGACATGAGACAATGGACGTCCTACAAACATATTGAATGTTTGTATGCTTAGTTGAGTTGTACAAATCAGTTGAGTAGAACGAACAACTACTCGCTTATGAGCATTTTGAGTCTTAACTATTTCAGACAAACTCTTAAATGGAAAATTAACAATTTATGTCTGAATGTCGTTAAATACTTCTGAGCCGAAATAAAAAGCGGTTGTGAACATCTTAAGTACATATTAAGAATGCATTTAAATCAGGCTAACGATGCTATTCGCTACAAAAAGCAGAAGATGTTTGTTCTATCATGATTTCATAAATTGATGGGCTTACAGGGGCTGCACAGTGGTCTCGCCAACCACTAATTGGCTAACAATTTTTGCTTCAATGTTTTTAGCGTTTATAGTTGGTAGCTGAAGAAACTTAAGTTTTCACATAAATCTCGAATATTAGGAAATGGAATGCGGCTTTTAAATACAGGAGCACACTGCCTTTACCGTTACGTTTATTATTATTATTTAGTACAGCAATTTGTCCAACTCAATAAACATAAATTAGTTTTTCTAACTAAGGCCGCCAAGCCGACACATATCGAAAAATCGATGTCTTCTTACAACAAACAGCCAAAACTGCCACTGTACATTGTTAGTCAAATGACATTACAATTCGATTCAGAACTGGTCATACCTATTTACTTAATTTATACTTTATGGAAAGAAGAAAAAAAAAAAAAGAAAAACGGAGCTGTTGGTAGCAATCACAACAATGTTGTTGCATTTGTCTTGTAGTTTAAAGTTATAACTTGTTTGCATGTCTATAAATTATGTGACTGACTTTAAGAATCTTCTCAGATTTCAGATTTAATGTTCACTTTAAATGGTTGAATTTTGTGTTAGCCACTGCAATACTCGTACATACGATGATGATGATGGTGATATTGTGGCTGGCAGAAAAAGCAAAAATAACACAACTGAAAAGCAAATGGAAAAAAATGAAATAAACGGAATACATGTTGCAGAAGACTCAACTTGAGACAGGTCGAGGTTATATTTAAAACAAGCTCCTACGGTTGGTTATTTCATGTAGCCATATTTCTATGAATTATTTTAACCTTTTTTTTTTGCTAAATATGCACTCGTATGCATCTTGCGAAAATTGCATTTTTATTACATATTTTTAACTATAACTTTAAATTACCATTTCTAACTATAACTTTATTTTCGAAAAGTACTTTTTAAAAGGTCCTCTTTTTAAAATAGTTTTTTTTTGTAATCAAAGAATGCTTTAAACAAAATATAATTCTTTCTTTCTTTGATTTTTTCGATCACTTAGTCCTTGCGATTGCAAAAATTAAGTTTTTCAAGTGGATTAGTGTAACAAAAGTTTGCGTAAGTGTAGTTTGCTTTAGCCTCAATATTAACGTATTAGAACAAACGGACATAATTTTGCCCCCAGCGAGCGTGAAACATTCCCTCCTCCACAGATGTCGTGCATGCTCATAAAATTCCAACACCACCACAATTACACTCATGTCATCAACAGCCATTGATGAGCGTACCTCTATGTTTATGTGGCTGTAACGGATTTGTCTCTCTCTCTCTCTCTCTCTCTATCTATCTGTGGTGTCCACCGATTTATCATCTTGATCGCCATAAATTATCAAATCTCAAGCGTTTGCAATTAATTGTAAAGTTTTCATATCTAAGGTTTAGCTTAGAGTTTTAGTAATTTTGTTGTTGTTGTTGTTGTTGGCTGTCGTTGTAAACGTCTAATTCGAAGATCAGTTTCATTTGCGAAATGTTAAAGGTTTTTCTTTAACTTTTTATTTGCTTTAGAACTCCACATAGAAAAAGTATTTTTTAATAATAACTTTTTTCTTTGCAACATTTTCTTGTTGTTTGAAAGCAATCGCAGCGTTGCTGTTGTTGTAAAGTTGCCAGGCATTTGTCGTTTGTTGTGTTTGTTTGTCTGTTTCAATTTATTTGTGTGTTAATAAACATGCAAATTAAAAAATTATTGGAATTTTTTTTCCGTGCCGTACAAGTGTCTGTTGTTATTGCCATCAGTGTTTATTGGCTGTCACATTCACTTTTTAAATGTTTGATGGAAAATTAACATGCAATTTAGTTGCTTCATATTGCAATTGCCTCAGTTTAGACAAAGCGGATACAGAATGTATAAATTATGTTTATACATTTACTATGTATACATTCATAAGTATGTGTGTATATATGTATGTATGTATATGCATGTAACTTTGATGTATTAAAATGAAATGTAATAGAACCCGGAAACATCTTTTCAGAAGGCTTGATTTTCTTGTAGGTTTGATTTTGTGTTTTATTGCCGATATGACAAGAAAAATTTAATTGAATTATCTATGATCTATGACTTACGAACATCTGGCAAAAATATTACCATGTGGATCAATAACTTACGACACTTTGTTATGAAAGTTCCCAAGTAGATCTTACGATTACAAACATCTGACATGAAATTAGGAAGGAATTACAACGGGGTTAAGTCATACGATTTCGGTGATAAGTTCATATGTATCATCTCTGGGATATACATTTAATAAAATCGCCCCTGCAGAATGTGTAATATGGTACGAGTCTACATGCCGCTTTAGTCATCCAATACGGTTCCAAAGAAGTTGATAATTATCAACCTTTAGGTTATATAGGTAAATATGATGGCACTGCAAATGGCATAGACTGGCGACTACGCCCATGAAGGATACGCACTCAGCAGTGACTTTCAGTGGGAGCTCTCGATTCTCATGTGAATGGATATCCTTGCAAATTCTATTATTTCGTTTTGTGACGTACACATTTATGTGTTTTTTTTTAAGAATTAGGTCACTTTCCACCTGCTCCAGGGGCTGTTCAGTAAACAAAGGTCGTTGTCTAAACTGGTTTAACTTTAGCGGATGCAGATGTAAGATTCATCAAGTTGCAGCCAGTCGTTGTACAGGTGCCCTTTAATTATTATTTACTTAAGATCTTGATAGAACGTTTAACCGGGGAAGTGCAATATGGGGGAAATGTTGCCCCAACAAAACACCAATTTGTATAAAACAAATTTTTCACTTGCCCTTTCACATTCATTATCACTTTTGAATGCTGCATCTTTCCATGATAATTCGGCATGGCAGCGTATATTCATGGATTTAGCTTCAAAAAATAGATGTAGCAGCCAGTAGCAGTTGCAAAAGAACTAATCAGCAACAGTACAACAACGAAATGAACTCGGTGTCACGCAGGCCAAATTTGAACGAATTTTGTGTCTTCATCAGTTGCTGCAGCAGTTGGAAAGTGATCAACTTTATGGGGAGAATCTATAGCACAAATAATTTTGGAAAGTATTTTTGAAGGTTTCGAACATTTTTAAAACGAAATGTTTGCAAAAAATAAAATTTAATAAATAAGACATACATTTTTTTTAAATGTAATAGAATTAATACACATAAATATACGTAGATATGTATGTATGTACGTACGAGTATGTATGTATGTATGTATTTCATACCAGCAATCACTAATAAAAATGTTGTATTTTTTGGCGTATGAATGAATGAATGAATGAATGGCGATGTTTAATTCCCTATTCTCCACTTCAGCGACATGTAAATAAATGGTTATTTTGACAAACTCTTTTTTTCTTCTTCAAAATTTCCAATATTTTTACGTGTTTATTTTCAATCAAGATTCATTAAAAAAAGTGACGATAATGAATAGCGTAAAGCGATCTCCACACCAGCACACGAGTGGGTAACAGAGGCCGTTGCTGGCAACCGCTTTGCATTCGCATCTTATCGCATCGCATGGCAGATGTTGCAAAGGCACTGCAGGCAGACGCTTTCATTGCAAAACTCAAGGTACGAGTACTCATTTGCTGTTCGTGTGTGTGTGTGTGTGTGTGTGTGTATGTGTGTGTTAAGTGGCTTTAAAACATTTATATGCCGACATTAAATGCATCGATATTTGGCTGTAAGTGGTAAGTGATTCTTCTCGTAATTTTACGAGCTGATCACCATTGAGACAGAAACTGGCAAAAAACGAACTGATCATATAATGAAAATTCTGTGCTTCCATATAGTGATTCTTCTTTTCTAAAGTTTTACTTAGAGCCTTGGTCTTATTGTACGAGTATTTTTGTTTATATTTTTCTTTTTTAAATATTTTTTTTTTTTGGTATTAATTAAATGGCTTAAATAAGTTGTACTTACAATTTCAGCTAATATGCCAGTCACATTTACGTCCAAACATATGTTTAAAGAATACAAAAGAAGAAGAAGAAGAAGAAAATGTGTACATATTTCGTTAAAAGCTTGAGGCCTTAATAATGGAACTTGGGCATAGGAGGAATGAATGACAAAATCATCTGAGATGTGACACCTTCATTCAAATGAGTACTTTGGCACAAAGTTGAAAAATCTTCAACTACAAACATTGAATTTTCCAGATAATGAGATTATCAAACTTTTAGGTTTAATTTAGTTCTGAGAGTATAGTGGAAAACTGACCAATTTAGAGATTTTTACAGAGCCCTATTATAAAAGGATTTTTTCTTTGGCCACCTGCAGTTGTCTTTTTGCGTCCGAATAATTTTCCGTAACGCTCGCCGTTCTTAGTTTTTGAAGGTGATGTGGATTATACCGGATGCGCGTCAAAAAACTGTTGTCTTGACTTTATCACCAGACAAACTAGGGCTCTTTTGGAGTACGAGACGCCTGCTCTTTGATATCTGGTGTGTTGAAATGTATTCACGGATCTGAAACGGCTTGGAAACGTATCCTTATTGTGCTCGAAAAATAACAGAAGCTGTTGTGAACTTGTCATACGATTGCGTTTGTGGTCGAGTGTGAATAAGTTCATTTCAGACCGGCTTATCAATGTAGTCGCCTCATAAGTGCATCAATCCTCAAAGTAAAGGATGCAAAAAATAACGGTAATTTTTTTTTTGCAGTGTAGCTGAATAAAACAGAAAATGGAAATTACTTGCATGACATGACATCTTAACAACCAGAAGTTCAGTGGTTCGTGCCCTGAGTTCTCAGATTATTAGATAGAAAGAAACTTACACAGAAGTTTGAAAAATCCCAATGTTGTTCATCTCCGTTCAATCCGAGCCCAAAGTATTTTTGTCTCGCTTACAAGTTGCATGTTATAAAATTTGAAAAAATTATGTTGCACTTATCACAGACATATGTACGCTGTGTCTTGTACATGCAAGTTGCATGTACAATTTTTGTTTTCCCAAATACAAGCACAGATTTTTATTCAGGTGATCGTGTTGGACCTTGTGTTAACTTTTATGTTAAAGCATGTTAGCGCTGAAACATACACTTTAAGAGCCGCTAACTATTAAAAATTTTCAGGTTAGAGTTTAGAACAAGGAGTGTACGATCAAAAACACATTCTATGACATCCATGTACTCGTAGTACTTGCCGATGTGTCGTTAAATTTGTCCAAGCCATACTCTTGAACTAATACATCCTCAATTGGGTAGCAATCGAGTGCTTAACTTAAGGTTGATTGGCTTGGAGTGGCGGTTATGGTGTCATCTTCTGGAAAGGCGAACAACAACAACAAGAAGAAAAAAGCAACAAAATTATACGTTTTATTAGACTGACACAAGTCGTGCACGATATGTTTTTTCAAGCACTTCGGCTTTGGTTTTCTTTTGTCGACAATTGTTATTAACGTATTTTTAATATTTGCTATTTTTATATTTTTTCCTTTGTCTGCTGCCTCAACTTCATACCAATCATGAGGCGTTCGAAACAGAAAAAAACGAAAAAAACTTCATAAAATGCAACTCATAATATTGAGTGGCAGTTATATTGTGTAGTTGGTATTGTTACAAGTGAGTTTATGTCATTAATGAAAAATATGATTATCTGTGGAAACATTAACAATGTTTTAGTGTTCGAATTACAACTGCAGCTAAATATAGCTGAGAATTAACTCGAGTACCAAAAGAGTTTCGAAAAAGTTTGAAATTTCGCAGCATATTCTGTTCTGTGTCGCTTTTGTAACGTACAACAAAAGTTTTTGGTCGCCTTAAGTACGAAAATGGTAACAGCTGTAACAATTCACCGGTAAAAATATCTAGATGTAAAAACTTGTTGCGGTGTTTATTGTGTATTTCCATTAGTTGTGACGGACATATACATCAAATCTGATTGGTTGTCAACTGTTAATTAGATTTTAATAATTCTTTGCTAGTTGACAGCGCTGGAGGCCTCGGTTCAGACAGTTCAAATATTGAAGAGAGAAAGTCTCACGTGCAACAGCAACGCCATCAGATTTTTCATATATGTATATCTGAAAAATTTAATATGATTTGGCCGATATTATTATGGCAACTATTTTGTGTAAGAGCAAATTTGAGATTGCAATACTTTTTGCTCACGCTACTAAAAGAGCTTTAAAAGCGATTCTTTCATCGAAGAAGAAGGTTTAAATTTCTTTAAGTACCAGTTTGTTTAGCGCAATTCCCATTTAAAAGAACTTCTTTCATTCAGGTTGGTGGTTTTATTGAAAGTATTTATTTATATACAATAGAACACGAAACAACAGCTGGGGTGAAATAAATTTTGCACAAAATTCACCACTCGTCAAAACTAGCGGTTAATTATTTGAATGCCGCAAACATTGGGACAACAAATTTAGCTCAAGTTGCTTCAATAGTTGGCACTTTCAACTATTTGCCAGAATTTTTAAAACACGTACCGTGTCCTTTTGGTCTGTGTTCGACACTCGCATTTTATTGACTTGTTTTCTCTGCATTTAAATTTGTTATTTTCATTCATTTAAGCTGGTATGAATAATGTTTTGCGGCATACAGTTTAAATCATAAATATAATTATGTGGAAATATTAGTTTATTGTAGTTAAATTTTTTCGTGCTCAACTTCGTTAAAATTTATTTTCATTTTTCACTTTGTTTTTGTTGTAATTTTGATCGTGTAAATACGTATGAATTACTTGCCACTAACTAGTCACTTAACAATTTATATATTTTTTTCATCGTTTTCTTTATAATCTACGGCATATTCTATGATTCTATTGTAAGGTGTGATTTAAATCCTAATCTGGGTAGACTCGTCTACAAATATATTCGTGTATAAGTTTTTTATATGGAAAAACCAAAAAAAAAAATAATTGGCTGATTGTTGAAATAGTTTTGTGTTTGATTACTCTGCCATAGAAGATATTATTTAAAAATTAAGCAGACAAAGTTTTGATTAAGATGTAAGTTTTTTTTAGCAAATGATTATGGGAAATTAATAAATTCTGAATTAGTTTTTGTTTTTAAGCATTAAGAGATTTTGAATTACTAAATTTGAACAATTTTGGAAAATATGTTTAAATCTTCTTTAATCTTTTTTAGGATCAACCACTATTTTTTTGAATTGTAATTTATCTATACGACATGGTAGTTCTTAATAGGAATCTAGATCGGAAAAAACCATATGGAAGAAAGAGGTAAAACACTGCAAAAGGAATAAATTCAAGTGAGATGAAGTTTCTTGCCATAAACGAACGTAATTGTGAAGTTGATTTTTTAGTTTGAAAATATTATATAAAAGTTATTTGTAACTGAAAAAATCTCGATCAAAGCTCTGGCCTCAGTTTTGCCTATAACAACTATAAATAAAAAGTTTTTTTATTAACACTTTTTTCTTTCAAAACACAACAATTGAAAAACTAACGCTTATGTTTTTAGCAATTTGTTTTAAAACAATTTTATAATGGAAGTTCTTAATGTATGACAGCAAATTGATATTTGTGAATAATTTACGTAGTATATTTCAATATAATTTTATTAATTGTAAAATATGTTTTATATACAGACATCTAAATATCACAATATTGCCATAAAAAATAAACTTAATAACAATGGGACATCAATACTACTCTGTTGCTTTTTTCCAATTCAAAAGAGGTGTGGACATTAATAGAACTTCTATGCCAGCAGTTGTTACATCCATTCAATTAATACGTACGTATTAAGTATTAAACTTCAGCATCGCCATCACCATTCTCTTCTTGTGTGTCACGTTTACTGCATTTGCTTTGAGGTCAATTACAAATATTATGTTCACTTCTATTTCTTGGATCAGTTCTTGAGTCTTAAAACATTAATTATATTAATTGTTAAATTATATTATTTCGTGCAAAAAATCGTGTAGACATAAAGAACTTTAATCAGTATTTTGTTGTTGTTGTTGTGGTTTGCTAATTTTCGTTTAACGGAAATTCTTCTTTTAATACATAATTATAATTTGAATTGAAAAATTGAACTCTGCAGGCGGACTTATGTAAGTGTGTGATTCTACAGAAGTTGATGAGAAATATGAATTCAAAACATATTTTTTTTCAAAGATCTTTGCGCGGTATTAGTCCACTCAACATACTCTTTTGTTTTATTTTCCTCTGGTCCCAAGAGCTCTGAAGGCATTGTCAAAAACTCCATTTTAAACTGATTTTACTCAGTTTTCAAAATTAATAAAATCAAATCATGTTTAAAGTACTAAAATTAAGATTTTCTGCGTGAAAAGAACTGATCTAAAATGAAGGCTACTTTGTGCTGAATGCGTTTCAAAGTTAAAAAAATCCTGTGAAAATGTTATTGGCGCAACGAAGTGTAAAGAGCGCAGCTGTCAAAACTAAAACAAATTCGTAAATACTTTTTTAAGAAATAAAGAAAAGAGATTATTTTCTCGTGCCACAACTCAAATCCCTAGATCTGCGTAAATGTGTTTCCCTGAGAGTAGGTTTTACCCAGCCGTATTCCTGAGCTGGGCACTCTGTTCTGAAGGACATATCATGGGTGCACTAAAAGGAGCTCCACCAAAGTTAGAGCCAGAACCATGACCAGTGCCGACCACACTGGCACTGGTCATGGTTTGCGATGTCTATTTCAATTGCAATGTTCTGGCTGTGGCGTTGAAAAAAAATGCTTTATCCTAAACCTTGATGACAGGGCTCCAAATACCTCTCCAGCTAATATTTAAAAATACAGTTCCAACTGTCGTGAATATCTAGTACCCAGAGTGTTCGGGCAAGGTCCTTAAAACTTCTATTTCGTAAAAACTATTAAACCAATATTTTATAATAATTTAATTTGCAACTTGTTGTAAGTATTTTGCTACAAAAGAAAATGGTAATTTACAAAAAAAACGTCAGATGGTAATCAAGCCAAATTTATTCTATTATGAAACAGGAAATGCACTTAAACAAGCGCTAAAAAACAAAAAAGAATTAGAAAAAGCAATAATACAATAATGTATAATTAGCGTATTCACCACAGAAACCAATTCACATGCTCAAATCGTATATCTTTCCCTTTTCCAACATCCTTGTCTTAGTGACGTCACATGAGGGCAAAATAGAACCTTCATAACTTCAGAGTTGTGTTTTTTGCTCCGCTTTTAAATGTTTGCTGTTGACGTCATAGATGCACACGTGGTTGCTTGGAAAAATACTAAAATATTCAAAACATTCGCATGCCTATGGAAATACATACATATATATGTGGACTTGATAAGTGTATTATTTAGTGAGCTCTTTCGAAAGAAATAATGATGAAAAAAGGAAGAAAAAGAAAAACGGCCGGCATACACATACATACGTATGTGTATGTGTATGTGTGTGTATGTTTAACGGCTTATAGGAATGTGTTTTGTTATGCCAGTTAGAAAAATCTACAGTATTATATTGGAAAAAGCATAAAAGCACAATTCTTAAAATCCAATCAACAAAGCGAAATATTTAAAATTCGAAATTTCCAATTACTTGCAACGCTATTAAAAAATTTAACGATTCATGCAATAGCCACTTTTTATTTTTATTGCAATCGAGGCGAATTCAGTGCAGGTAAACTCACTCGGCTAAATTCCACATATGTATGTATTTTGTTTTTGTAAAATATTTGTGAAATGTCAAAAATAAAAATTTTACTCACGAACTATTGACATCTGTGATAGATCAAAACGTACGAGTATAAACTGCGCTTTCGGTTTCATCTGTAGTGCAATTTCCATGTTTGCAAAATAATCGCTGTCTTGAACAGAGTCAGAAAACAATTTCAAACTTTTTTTTTTTAATCTTAGTCCAATAAATAGTTTTAATTTTTTTTCTACTATTTACGCTAACAGTTAAAACAGTTAAAAACTGCTTGAAATCGGATATGCAAAGAAATTCGCTGACTCAAACAACAAGTTTTGCAGAATCAGTTCTTGGACCAAAATAGCCAATTTTTCCAACCAAGAATATATATTATAGAAGATTTTTGTTTTTTTTCTAACTTCGCCCACAATTCAAATTCAGTTTTTGCCTTTTCTTCCAACAAACACCATAGAATTGAGAAAGAAAACTTTTATTGAACCAGCAAATATATGTTTTGGAAAAAAAAAATATTTTAAGCAAACATGGTTTTTGCAAAAAAAATTGCATGAAAAACACTCAATTTTTGTGAGTGCTTTAGTTTTACAAAAACAATGTATTGTAATTAATATGAAAATGCGCTCAAGCCATCTTTAATAAAATCATGATGAGGGTGAAAAGTTTGTTTCTTCAAACAAATTCGTACCTCTCACGATTATTCTTTAACATAAAATATTTCTAGTAAACAGTTAGTTGACTTCTTATGACTGAAATTCTTTCTGTGTACGCTGCTTTGAAAAGGCGAATTGAAAACGTCATTGTTATTAAGTCACAGTCATGGCCACTGAAACTAATTTCGTGGTGCGCAGGACAGTTTATTTCCTGTGGCACGCGAAACAGTAACTCTTTAAATAATATTCCCTTTCCTTGTTTGTGTTTTTTTTTTATATCAGTATTTCATGCATGTAAAACTTGTGTGGGTTTGCAACCACTACAAGCCCACAGAAATGACGTCCTTGTTTATTGTTCTTTTTTAAAATCAGCAACTGGCGAGAGAGTTCACGCATTTTTAGCGCTTTCCCCTGAAGTGGCCAAAGAAAAAGTGTTGAATAAAAATACGAACTCTTGCCCCAGACTACCCCTACAGATTTTCAGCTTTGCTTTTGTTTTCTCTTTTTTTTTATTTTAAGAAACGTGTGCAACAAAAAGCTTAACTAATGACGTCATTAGTTGTATGTAGTGTATGTTGTATGCGTATTTTCATAATTAAACTTTTCTTTTCTTCTTCTTTTACTAAAGTTGCACAAAACCATCTATGCCAGCTAACAGCCAGACAATCTACAGTCAGTGAATTGTGTGTGTGTCAGTGAGTTATTCAGTGAAACGTGTTTGTGTGTGTAACACTGTTCTACTTGTTTTATTGTTGAAACGGATTGTTGTTGCTGTTGGTGGGCCGATCTAATGCAGCGCATCAGAACTGCTAATTTGAAGTTAATTAATGTGAAAACACTAGATAACAATCGAAAGAAAACTTTTATTTAAGTTGATTCAGCATGAGGCAACGGAAAACTTGTATTATGTGGAATAAAAGAACGACTAATTGCCAGGTTTCTCATACGCCTTGTGAATTGGCTAAATAAAATCCAGTGATGTTAAGAAAATAGGCACTAAAATGATATACAAATGTGTATATATTTATTGTGTTATTGCGAGTTTGTGTTTATTTATTTATCTATATATGTAAATATAATCGCACCTACGACCCCTACAATGTTGGTCGAATACTTATCCCTAGAAAAATAATCATGTTCGAGTGGAGCAAAAAAGTTTAATAATGTCTAACTCAATGTATTCCGAGCAGAGCCACTCTGCTTTGCGGTGTATAGAGGATTCTCTACGACTTCATACATCTCCACCAAAAGTCAACCGACAGAAGGTGCGCCAACGCGCCCTTAAAATGCCTTGATGGCGGGATCTTGATGTTGGTCATACGTTGAGGTGTTTATTTTGGCTGAAACATTTGTGGCTATGACTTAAACCTGAAGGTGCAAGAAGGGGCTTTGGTAGATACTGATAACAGTGGTTTATTTTGGGTGATCTAAATGCCTGCGAGGTGCAAAAGTATCACGTTTTTCAGGCGCGTCTGGTTAAGGCCTGACATTGCTTTGAGATTTCGGACCACCAACTCAGGGGCCTCGAATAACGGTTGAATTATTAAACAGAAAGGGGATTAGATAGTCTGAGCTGTGCCGTTTATCACTTATCACAAGCAGTTGCCCCAGTTCGCCAAGTAGGGTTGGCCCAACTTGTAATTTAGTGTCTTACAATCTGCTCAGTAGATGAGAGCGCTGTAGAAACATTAAATGAAATTAAAATTAAATTAATTATAAAACAATTTAAATTAATTTTAAAATTTTCCAAAATAAACAATTTAAAATACGCTTAAATATTTTCTTTGCTACTGACCTGTTCGCCTTAAAAGTTTCTGTTTTCTGCTCTTAATTTAGCCAACGCTGTCCCTTAACCATTTTTGTTCTCAGGCCTTGCAAACAATTTAAGACTCCTTTCGTTAAATAATTCTCTGTTATCGTTTGACGTACATACATTCATACATACATACGTAAGTATGTCCAGTACATATATATAAGTTAGTGCCAATGTGCATGTGTATGTGTGCAGCTGAAAGACGTTTTTATGTCTGAATTAAACAACCCCGTTTAACTGAAATGTTATGAAAAGTAATTTATTTGCTGTTATTTCTGTTACAGTTTTTTCTTTAAAATTTTTAAAACCACTTCTTGTTTTTATAGTTTTGGTATTTCTTTTTTTAACTCTAGTTTCGTTTTTTTCTTAACATTTTTCTGTACACAGTATTCAGTGTTGTTTGTGTTGTTATTGGTAAGCGGTCGCAGTTGGTGCACTCGTTGCTGTACATACAAACATACGAGTGGCAAGAAAAAGAAGGAATGAAGTCATGGTTGAAGTTGAATTGAGTTTAATGTCAATGTCAATTGCATTGCAATTCAATGCAGGCTACGGTTTGCGTATTGTATGTATCTGTGTGTTTTTGAAAATTTACGGAAGAAATGTGTGAGTGTACGTGACAGTGTGTGAGCGTTTGCAGCGACATGCCAGCCAGCGACCCAGCGAGCCTACGAGTGAAGTCATCGTTATAGTGTAGTGTACTTTGAAATTGTTTGTTTTCCTTTTTTTTTTTGGTTTTTTTTGCTGTTGCAAACACTGGGGCGAGGCATTGTTTTAATTAAAAATAAAGTTATTTAATGCAATTTTTATTGGTTTTCTCATTTTGCTACAATATTTGATGCACTACATTTGGAAAGCAAGTCAATGTTGCACTTGAAATGACTTAAATACTTGCGAAACGTACAAACATTTTGTGTTAAAGAATATTAAACATTTCAAACGGTTAAAATATGTAAAGAAAACACAGAAAAAAGGATTTGGGATACAAATACCGGGCAGGATGGCGCTTAAATAAGCAAAATAAAAACTCTTGGTATATTGAATTTCTTGATCCTTCAAACTCTATTTTTCAGTTTTCCACAAAACAAAACAAAGAATACTTCATATAGTGAATTGGGCAAAAGGCATTAGAGTGTTTGTAAAGCAAATCAACAATTCGTCTAGAAAAAAATCACTCAATATTCTTAATATTGGTTTCGAAATAAATTGTCAAGCTGAATTGTGTTGATCTGCTTTGCAATTTTAAGTCTTTGAAAACGCTGCTAACACTTAAGGAAATTTTAAAGTCGACCAGATTTGCACTCTTTAAAAAAATTTCTTTGATATTTCTGTACTTTGAAAAATTTCATTTGCATTATTGTCGTTGTTATGGGGAAAAACCACAAAACCGTTTCTAAATGCAGACTTTAAAAACCTTTTTTAAAACCTTTTTTTTGTGTTTTGTTCTCCCTATTTATTATTTAAAAATAAAATGTTTCTATTTTCAAAGTGACAGAACGTATTTCGGACACGACATTGCTGCAATTTTCCAACCCGCGGCGTCTAAAAATAAAAGCTCATATTTCTTGAAACTGCCAGACTAAAGGCAGTTTATTTTACTGCAGATTTCAAAAATAATATAAACTTTTGATTTTAAAATGAAACTGGTGTTTCTAATGAAAATACTGTAATTTTATGTAAATGGAAACACTTTAGAAAATGCTAGATACTAGAGTTTTAATACTAATTTTGCAAAATTGTTGTTTTTTTTTGGGGGGGGGGTTATAATTTTAGTTTATTGGTGAAAACAATTTAATTTATTTTTGAAAAAGTTTTTATTTTAAAATTTATTTAAAATCCTTATTCGGAATGTTTTAAACATGAAAAGAAATCGCTTATCAACCATTTGGATACTGAATGAAAGTTTTCATTGAATAAGTTAATTTATTTTCAAACTTTTTTGCAGACTTTCAAATATTTTTTGCAAAATATATATTTGGTTAATGTCATACAAAATATTTTATTACTCTCAATATTTTGCTATGTGTAACTGTTACCTATCCCCAGTACCTTGCTTTAATTATTAGATATACACGTACATACATACATACATATAAGTGCATATACATATGTATGTATATGCATGTATGTGTATATCCATGCACGCGCACACACATCCATAAGTACTTACATACATACATACATATATGTATCTCTGAATACTTCAATGTATAAAATTTAAATTTAATATTTTTGCTGTGTGTTGAATATTTAAATTATTTGCTTTTAATTGTGATGTTACCAGAGACAGGAGCCATTGTCCTTGAACTTTTACTTATAACACTGAAATAACCGTCTAAGTTCTAGGATGTTTACTTAAAACACATTTAAATTTACTCATAAAGAAACGCATTGCACTTTCTATTTTGTTATAGATACTAAACTAAAAGAATTAGGGGAGTAGCGTGCAGCTGCATGCGTAAAAAACTTTTCTGTTATGTATTTTACATGTTATTGTATTTTGGGAAAAATATTTAAAATTAAGCCTAAAAGTTTTAAAATAAAAAAATCTAATCTAATCTAATCTAATCTAATTTTGTTTTCTATATTTAGAAAACCGGATACGACGCGGCAAAGCTCTTTGGCATGTTTGATGTTTGCGCACACATTTTTGATGGGACACGAACAGACGGCCTCTGGATTGTTCTACGATATACTATCGGCTCCTCTAAGTAATAGAAAAAGTAATTTTTAGTAATGATTTGCGGTGTGACAGTTAGCGGGTCACATATTTTCGATTTATAAAGTTGCATAATTCTAAATTGTGGCCTCTTGTCATAGATCTGTAATCTAAGAAATTTTTACAAGAAAATCTCTTAAGGACAAACAAATCATAGTCTATACTATGGGGGCAGTTAGATTGGGCAATTCTTTCAGCTAAGTTGATTAACTTTTAGGTATCGGGTTGAGGGGAATATAGGATGAGTACAAACTTGTTAGTACGTTCAACTCGTTTTACTTTCAAACAAAAATATGAGCGATACTAGAATATGAACAAAGCAATTTCAAGGGAAAAAATAAATCGATCTCATCAATAAGAATCGCTTAGTATAAATTCCCACTAAAGGAAGTTTGAAGAAAAGTAATTGTAATGAAAATTTTGGTTTTGGTGTGGCAGCGAACCTTCGTATTCAACATTAGACTTTGAGTAGTTGCGTGTAAATAGATTTGCCAGGCATCTACAAAACTACAAAAATATACACACACATACATACACATGTACCTGCCGATGCATTCGACAGCTTCCAAGAAATCTCAATACTATTTAGGTTGTGGGTCACATTTTACTGCTGCACTCGAAAGGCAAGAAATAAATAAAATTGAACGTTTATTGAACCGCTACTTAACATAACAAAAACTTTTAATCTTAGATCCGATCGTGCATTTAAATCGACAATATAAAATAGAAACGAAAATAAAACACAACATAAAATTTAGCATAATTCACACGAAAAATAAATAGAACTTTTACACATAATAACAATACACAAGGCCTACTAATAGTCAGCAATTTTTGTTGATTATACGAGTATTGTAAAAGGCTACAAATAGCAAGACAACAACAGCATGAAAATAAAACAACACATGAAAATAAAACAATATAGACACGTATGTACATACATACGTATGTATGCAAAATATTCATTTAATTACCTTTAAATCGAAAAGAATCTAAAATTGTACATATTGCCACAAAAAGAAGTAAATTATTTTTTCTGTTTTTTTTTTTTTTTTTGAAAATCGCAAACAAACAAAATTTTTTCAAATCGGCACAATTTTTAAGCTTAATAATCTTCTGCATAGTACCGACAAAAGCGTAAACAACTACTACAACAATTGCCACAACATTAACATGAAAATGATATTCAACCAACAACAGCAACAACAATATTAAATTCAAACACCACCAATAACAACAATAATAATACAAAATAGAGAACAAAATAGATCCCCAATTTCAATTTCAAGTCGAAGCGCACGAATTCGAATTCCGTTTCGGCTTTGCAATATTTTCATAGCAGTGATTCCTACATGCCGCAAAACTAACAACATCGACAACAACAAAAGCACCAAAGAAACCTTAAACCGCATTAAGAATATCATCACACCAAAAAGTGCAACACAAATACAGTAAAAGAGTCAGAAAGAAAAACCAACCAAAAGCAACAAAAAAACCAACAAAATAGCAAAAACTGCAAATCGACTACTAAGGAGTGCCCCTTATGTGCACCTTCTTTGCAAACGCTTTGTACAATTTGACTCTGTTGTGCTTGTTGTTACCAGCAAGTACATAAACGAAACTGAAAAATATGCATGCAGTTTATACGAGAATGTGCATGTTGCGACTGACTGTTCAGTGTTTGTTGTGTATGAACTCGTTCGTATTCACAATAGTGATCACTACAATTTTGGGATTAATTTGGCTTGGCATGTCATGCAAACAACCCGAGCCTGGTGTATACTCTCGTTCGCCAAATTACCTTTTGCAGAGCCTCCATTAAATATTAAACAAAAATAAACAAACAAAAACAAAAAAAAAAGAATCAAAAAGATGCCAACCGCAAACAAAGCGCTGTGAACCACTGAAACACTGATCACCAAAAGCGGCATCAAACTCTTTTCTAACATGCTAAACTTAAACTCAATACATACATAACGTCAACAACACCGACTGCAATAAAGTGGTTAGCAGTGCTTCAATTTGCTAACAATAAATACGGGTTGGAAAAAAATCCTTTAAAAGAACATACCTACATATATGTACACATTTACATATTTACTCCCACACTCAGACAGCCAATAGTGTGTTTGATCCGAAAACGAAGGATTCCCTGAAGACGCACAATGAGTTTTCTATTTAACAAATTAAGCAGAACAAAAAAGAAATGAAATCAACTGATAAACAAACGTTTTAGTGCTATGGGAAACATTTTGCGAGCAATCTGTATGAACGGTAATTTCTGATTGCGATTTATATAAGTGCTCAAGCCTCAACCAACGACCAACACCAGGATCTCTCTCTCTCTCTTTTAAAGCTTCCCAAGACAACGAGAACCAGTTCTGCCATTTCAACTTTGATGAAGATTTCGGAAGAGTCATACAGGAACTTCCTAAAGTTTTGGTTGTCGTGCCAACCAAAATACCTTCGCTTATCTGTACCCATTTGGAACATAACAAGCAACAACCTGCTTCCGGGATAAAGAGAAAAAATTTTAATTTCGAACTGGTTAATATATCGGTTGGCTAATAAAAAAAACTCTAACCTACTTCATGAATAGCCATCAAAATTCAAGTTTTTTGCTTTTATTTGGAATTCCCAGGATTTCATTTAGAGTGTCTCAATTGCAATTGGAAATTTCTCTATAAAGATCAATTTTAAATGCAGAATTTCTCAATCAAATTCTCCACTTAAATTGAAACAAAAAATATAATTTGGAATTTTCCTAATATGAAGTGAACATTTTCTGTTTAACTTGGCAGTATTCAATTTAAACTTTATCAAAAATTCTTTCAGCACATGCTAATCTTAATTGTTAAATTTAGTTTTAATATTCTTAATATAAAATCGAACTTTTTAGTGTCAGATATAAATCCTCAATTTTCCTGAAACTTTCTCATTTTCAATGAAAGATTTCATGTTTTGAGCCGCTCCTAAAAATAAAAAAAGCAAATTATCGTGCCTTAAACTATTTTTTATCTTGATTATAGTGATACTTGTGTGCTGGAAAATTTGTCTTTAATATTACGAAATATTTCATGCTAAATTACTTGTAGTTTCTAAGCAACAACTTCGTAAACTGTTTCTTAGTGATAAGAAAGGCTTAGAACCCCACAAGGCTCTCTTGGTTTTATATCATGTCAGCTGATACGTTACCAACATTTCGATATTAAACTACTGTGCATTATGTCGAAGTCGCTAAGAGGCCACGTACGGGTCAACCCAAGAAACACATACAAAACATACTTTTTTACAAACTCTGCCTCACCTACTGAAATAGCCACACACACACACAATCCACCAACCAACAAACCAAATTCAAGCACAATAAAAAGAACTTAAATATGATGTTGCCTAAATGCACACGATCACTCTCTTATTTTTGATTTGCCAGCCAGCCATTCAACCGGCCCGACTAACAGTCTGTGTGCCAAACTTAAGGTTTGTCTGTATATTTCTTTGGCCGTCTTTTCTAAATTGTACCTTAGACAATGAGCTGTTGCCTGATAAACAATACAAGAAGAAAAATACCCCACTATCTCCTCAGCGGAATTCCTCACAACAGACTAACGACAACAGCGACGATTACAATATGTAGTGCTCGCACACCCCATACAATAACAACAGCAATAGAAACAAACCACACGATACTGTGGGAAAATATTCACTTAAAATACGAACCTTGCAATCAAACATACACTTCAAACAATCTCAGCTCAAATAAAGTCAAACGAAAGGAAGAGTCTCTTACACCATTATCTCAGCGTTGAATTAATAACAGTAACATACTTCTAAGCTTCTCTCCCTGGTACCCCTGGTGCCCCTCCTCGATTTGGGTATTTATTATTTAAGCCGGCAAAACGAACAATTCTTCTCAATTACTTCCTTCTATTCTCCGTTCATGTGTGTGTGTGTGTGTGTGCGTTTGACTGTGTGGTGGCATGTTGTTGCTTTGCATACATTCATACACTAAAAACAGTTAGAAATCGTGTCTTGAACCTGACTTAAGAGCAAACACTAAAAATAACTTTTGTTGGGTAGATAATTTTGCAAACTGATTGTTGTTGGTTTTGTTGTAGAAGTTGTTGTTTCTTTAACTTGATCAAAGTGAGACGCCAGCGAAAATAAAACCGTTTACGATCCAAATTATTGGTAGTCGTCGTTGTCTTTCGTGTTTAGCGGTAATGATGTTGTGTGTGAGAATAACTCTCACTATCATTTGATGTGCTTTATTTGAATATATGTATGTATATAGAAAAGTAAAATATTGTTATTTTTGTTTGTTGTTAAAATGATTGAAAAGAAAAGCAAGAGAGTTAACAGTTGTTGGGTGTGTGTGTAGTACATGTGAACGTATGTATGAAATCGTATGTTACCGGTTTTAATTTAATTTTAAACAATTTTAGTATCGGATTATTGTTTTGCTTTTGTTTTTTTTTTGGTCAATTAGTTTTCAATTGTTATAGAAGCAGAAGCAGAAGATGTAGATACACACCAGTCGAAATTTTTGTTATAGATTTTTAAGAAGATAAATAAAATTTGAACTTAAAATGATTTTTTAGGACATTGTGGGAAAGTTTTAGGCAGTTTTTATCTCAAGAATATTTAACATGGCTGTGGGGTTGTATGGAAAACAATTAGAATATTTAAAACTAAGTAGTAAATTATTTCATTGTTCATTCAGAAACTATTACTGATGTTTTTATTTAAAACACTTTCCGATACATACATATGCTGAAATGCAAAGTGCCTTAACACGTGTCATTGAATTAATATAAAATAATCTTAATTTTTTTGTGTGCGAGTTAAAACCTACTTACAAAATTTTATTTACATAAATAAGAGTGTGTCATATAAGAAGAATCTATTCTCTATTTTGCTGGTGATTCCGAAAAGGCCTATAATTCAATGTCATTGTCAGCACTTTTCTTATTATTTAAGTTTGAAATTTTTAGATTTCTAACTTAGATACTTAAGTATTTCTGGATTGCTAAGAACCTGTTTCTTAGTTTCATATACATACATATGTACATACATATGTGTATTTATGTAAGTTTTGTTTTTTTTTTGTAAGCTAAATACATACATATGTATGTACATACATAGTAGGTATGTATGTAAGTCTTTAAAAACTTCGGGTATTTACATATGTACATACATATATCTGAGAGCAAGAAGCTGAAAATTGTAATAGATTTATACATTTTGAAACGTTCGTATTCGCCATAAACCAAGTTTTACATTCAAAATAAAAGAATTTCTATTATAATTATGAATAGAAGGTGACATTTTTATTATGTACTTCTGTTTACTTCAATTTTTTCCAGTTTTATCGTACATACATATTTTACTTTGCAGAACAAAGACTAGTTTAACTCATCAGGAATTTTAAAACAAATCAAAACTTGTGTAAGTTTTAATAAACAACACTCGGTTAAGTGACAGAAAACTGTATTTTCTATCACACTTTGCCAACTTCAATTCCTCGTGAATTTCTAATCACTTGAATTGAGAACAAAAATATCGTGGATCGGCGTAGCAGGACATACATAATTGGCAAATTTTAAACTCTTTCATCACCTGCTTCACGGAAAAGCACCTTCTACTTAATTTATTTCTTTATAGACCTGCCAATCTGTTCCAAAGAAGCAACGTATAAAGTTTGCGTTGATCCAAATTCTTATTTGTGAAGCTAAAAACCATAATATTTTCTTCAATATTAATAAAACTCAAAATGGCTCAAGAATAAAAGGTACTTTCTTTCCGCAATAAAAGCAATAATTACCATGACTACTTTCTTCCGAAATCAAGCTTTATGGTTTTTTGTTCTTATTTGTTGTTGTTTCTGGCGTAGCTACAAAATTTTAAAGCTTTCAACTCTTATCTGCATTTGCGTGTGTTTGTGACTTTTCATGAGTGACGTCAATAATTGAATTTTGTGTTTTTCTTAAGCGTATGTTTTCTCGCTTGCTAAGGATGATGTATTTATTTTTGTTGTTGCTGTAAAGAATATTGGCCCCTCTTGTTATTTATAGCGCAGTCGCTTTTTATATTTTACAACGTCACACATTCTTACACATAAGTATTTTCATTTTTGTTGTTATTTTTATACATGCGAGAGAGAACAAATTTGAAGAAAACAAAAAAAATTCAAAGCAAAAGAAATAAACTTTTGGATGGGTTAGATGATGGTTACAGAATGACGTAATTTATAAGTGTGTACAAGATAACAGTATAGGTTTGGTAAAGAGAATTTCAGCTCATAGAGAGTGAGAGTGTAACAAATATAAACAAACGGTTGTTTTATGTATTCAGCAAACGAGAGTAACAGTGCTTCTTGTTTAAGTTTGTTTTTTGGGGGGTCAAAGTGAATTTTTCTTTTAATTTAGCCTCTCTTTTTCTAAGAGAGTTAAAGTGCATATTGAGGTATAAAAAACAAAGTGCAAATTGTGCGAGTATGTGTGTTTTAGTGCATGATTTTGTTTTGCATTTGATGATGAGGTGCCAGTGTTTTTGTTGTTGTTTAAGTAGGGGGCAACAACAAGAATAACATCATCATACAATATCATCCTCCACAGCAAATTGTCATTAGTTTAGTTTATTTCTGTTGTTGTGTTGTATGCTGCTTCTTTTTATTTTTGGCAAAAGCAATATTTGAAATAGACAACAACGATAATAAAAACAACTGAACAAACGGTAAAGTGAATATAGTCGCGTGTAACCGTAAATATAAGTTCAGTCGCGTCACAGACGCCGCGTTGTTAACACATTAAAGCTACGTGAGAACTTGAAACCGTTAGAAAATAAAACAAACAAACAAACAGACTTTTATCCAAACGGAAATTATTATTTAGAACCAAAAGTATTCTCTAATTCTTTTTGGAAATATTAAAAAAGCAACTGCAATATTTTGAACTTGGAATTTTTCGAAGTTTTTATAAAACTGTAAATAATTTCTTTTTTCAAATTTAAAACTTTATACATACCTATGACAACAATATTTTGAGTGTTTACTTTTCTCCATTCGGCTTTTTACTTTGAGCGCAACAAAACATATCAAATTTGAAGGTGATAAAATTATAAAAAAATAAAACATTTTTTAAGAAATTAAACGTTCTTTTTACTAAAAGTTTAAAGCTTGAGCGAATTTGGTGTTTAAAAACTAAATTAATTAATTAAAGTGAAAGTGTATTAGGGATTAATTTGACTTTTGTCCAAATTTAAACATAAATTAAACTCAACAATTTAATATTGAATGAAAGGATTTTATATGATATTTTGTCTTTTACCAATTCATACAGAGAAGTTGAATTAAGCAGTAAATTTATAACCGGCAATTGGAACCAACACATCTATAGGTGTTTTCTAATTTTATACTGAGTACATTATTGTGATTTCTAAAGACTTTTTAAGCAAGTGCTTGTTTGACTATTCTTTGTGATTTTTGCACCTAGACATATGGACAATATCTAATATACACCATATAGCCTAAAGTGACTAAGAAGAAATAACATTTTCTTCAAAACAGTGATCAAATTTTCCTTCAAATGACATTTTAAACAGTTCTTTGAAAAAATACGGTGCGTATGATTAATTTAGATGGTAAAAGTTTGTATGCATTTTTCAAGTTTAAGCAAAGTGCATGAGAAAATAAATAACTAAAACTTAAAGAGCAAACAATGCTAATAAAAAATAAAAAGAAACACTAACTGAACAAATAAGTAACATAAATACGAAGAAAAACGTGCTATAGTGCCTACACCTTTAAAAAAATTTATATACTAAATACAAATGTATATAAAAATCGTTATTATGTATAAATATATTCCTACTTCGTAGTTAAATAAATTTCATCAAAAGGACTAAATAATTTCGGTCTAAATATATTTAATTTCTTAGGCAATACAATTTTAAATCATTTTAAAAAAATACTGATGCAAAAATTAAATGTTTAAATTTAGTGCTATACACACTAAACACTTAAAACGTCCTTGAGCCTGCTTTCCATTTGAAACAGAACGAAAGCAAAGTAAAAAAATAACAAAAAAGGCAAAAGTAAATAATGCCCTCACAAGAACATTACGTCACAATGCTGACGTCGTTGAGATTGGCGTATAAATCTAGTATGTATAACAAAATCATCACAAATCTTCTGAAATAAAAAAGGACAGCGAAGAAAATACTGATATATACACAGAAGTATATAAAAACAAAACAAAAACCTAAAAACAAACATCCAAGTGAAGGCAGTTTCTGAATTTTCATGACTTGTAGTATACAACATAGATCAACAGAAGTAAAAAAGCGACGTGCTGGAGCTGGAGAATTTTATAACGCGCCTGAGGGTTATGAAACCTTCCACAGGTGTTTATCTGAAACATATATTAGATGTTGTTAATTTTCTTCATGTTTGATTTGCCTTTTGTATTTTAATTTCGTGTTAGCTTTTATGTTTTATTAGAACTTAAATGTATTAAAAAGTTAATGCCAAAACATGTTTCATGCCTTATGAAAATTTGTTTAGAACCTTAATATAAAATGCGTAATCGTTTAGCCTCTTTGATAGTGGTCAAACAAGAGCCTTCCAACTCTTTAAATCATCCTTCAAATACTTTAGCTACAACCTCCTCCGTTTTGTCGCCTTCCTCGCCAGCCTTTGAAGTAAACAACAATCAAATTTTCAGTGATCAAACGGCTTTAGCTATTAAAACCGAAATAAATGCTTTTGAAATAAATAATAATCATATACCTTTAAGTGATAACTACAATTACCACATATATCAAGAACATCAATCAAACCAAAACGTCCTTAAACAACATTCTCAAGCAACACAACAACCACTGTTTCACAGCCACAGTCACAGTCACAATCACAAGCAACCGCAACACTCGCCTCAAAGCACCTCGACTTCTGGACATACAACAGCAAATTTATTTTATCCCTGCCGTAGTTTGTTTCCTGATGGTTGTGACATTTCACACCACAATCACCTAAATTGCTCTAATTTTTCGCCATTTAATTCAAACTTAAATGAATCGACTACATTATTGTACAATTCGCAAAGTGATAAATTCGTTTTGAAATCTGAATCTTTAACTTATGACCATCAACAGTATTCGCAGCAGTTCTATAATCAGCAACATTTGCAACATTCGAACGAACAACGCTGCCCTCTGGCACCTTCGGCCGGCGCCAGCAGTCAATGGAACCTGAACTGCAGAAAGGAAATCCATAATTTTCAAAATCATACATCGCTGGAACACCACAATTGTCAAAAGAATATTAACTGTATGTACTTTTAAAATTTTTATGGCCTTTTAAGGTGGTGGGAATAGTTTTCATATAATATAAATATTAGTTTTGCGTAAGATAACAAAATTAGTTTTGTTCGAAAATTTTACTAATTTAATTTAGAACCAAATAGTTGTTAGAAGTTGCGTTTGTCTTATGTATTTGTTCTTTTTCCAATTACAATTTACAAAGTAGTAATTTTTACAAAGAAGAGTTAAAAAAAAACTTCATATTGAAAACAAAAACTAATTTAATTTGGAAGCAACATTTTCCAAAACAAGAATATAAATAATATTAAATACAGAATTTTTAACGAGTCCTTAAGATTGTGAACAACCAGAAAACGTTGCGTATGATTGATATTTTCTCTCCTTTTTTCCCACGGTGCGTATGAGAATTAATATTTTAGTAACACTTTCTATATGTTTAAATGCTTAATTTTGATTATATTTAACTCAAATTTAGTCACTCAAGTCATGCGGCCTTCACAGCTTTCGAAAAAGTCCTTTTTCTGTAAATCCTTTCCTGTGTTATTAAATAACAAGCGCTAAAATTTCGTAAAAAATGTGTTTATGCTAATTGCAAAATTTTCAATTTCTATTTATTGCCAAGAGGAAATACCTGTGCAGTACTGCGAAGAGTAGAAATAAAAAATAAATGTAAATATGTAATAAATTCTTAAATACAAAATAAAACTTTGCATTCATGCCGAAAAGCATATTAACAAAAAAAAAACAAGAAAAATTTATGCATAATTTGTTTTTAGATTTTGCTTTTCCACTTTTTGCGGAAAACAGAAGAACTGAAATCAAGGTGCCATAAGACACCTTTTAAAAATGAATAAGATTTTATAATAAACAAGAAATATTGGCACATATTGAAGATGTATGTACATACATACTCGTATACTCAAGAAAAGCAATTACCACAAACACAACTCTGATGCACGTGGTTATTATGATTAGTTTTTTTCGGGTTTTTACTAAATGATGCAATTATGGGAGTATTTTTAGGGCTGTTTGACATGATGGGACGTTTGGCGATTTATGTATTAAGCAGAGTTGAGGTTTTCGTAGCTTCAGCTTTTCAATGCATTTAATTCGTTAATTACGACAAAGAATGTTATTTAGTTTTATTGCTATTATTATTGTAAGATTTGTAGAAAGAGGGAAAATTGTATACAGCTGATTGATTTCTCTATCTTAGTGTTTCCAAAAAGAATGTTGTACTATTCTTTCAGTATTATATTTGTTGTTGATGTTTTGTGATATTCTTTTACGAGTATATATTTAGGATTAAGAAGAAGAATTTAGTTACATATTTGAATGGCTTAAGTTACGCTCTTAATACGGAGGCCAACTGAAAATATTTTTATATCGAAGTATTGTGTAGTTTTATTTTAGGTTTATTAAAGATTTATTTGACAACTTTTAATGCAAAATATTTCAAATAAGACCAAAATATTTCTTATCACTTTGTCAGATAATTTCGAAAAAGTGGTCGCCTTCTTTTTTGTTGTTATTTTAATACAAATTGGTAAAACTAAACTTAGGAGATGGTATAAGAGCCAATGGTTACAGCAGACAAAGTAATAATAACTTTTTTACTTATATGTTCATTTTTAAAATAAAAACTAACTTTTAGAGGAAAACAAAACTTTCTTTAAACCCCCAAATACTAAGTTCATAGGCTAACAATACTATTGTTGTAGTAAAACACTTTTCAAGTTTAGAAACTATTTTTATCGTGCTTAATCATAATATTGTATATTTGGTTTTACTTGAGGTGCCATTAAATTAACAACAGAACTTGTTTGCAGCAACAATATATTAGTTTATATAGTTGCTAAAGATTTAAAACCGTTTAAGAACAACCGCCATCTATATATAAAATAGAATGTGTTGTTTTTTTGTGCCTTTTACCAGACCTCTGGCTGAAGCTTGCTGAAATTTTCTCAACATTTAACTGGAGCTTTAGAATGAAGTTTGTTTACTTCTACTTTTTTAAATTATGTCACTCCTTCCACATATATTTTAAGAGATTTGATAACATAAACAACCATAACTTCGGTATTTGTGGACCAAGTTTCTAAATGCTTTTTGCATATGGAAGAGGTATTCATTTTAAATGGGGGTAACAAACAAACACCCTACCCAACCAATCTAATCTATCATAAAGTGAATATTATGCAAATACACACATTTTACTGCCTTTTTAAAATTGTAGGTAGATAATAAATGTTTGTGATCATGATATGTCCATATACATATATATTGTATTACATAAAACCATTATCAAAGAGTTATTTTTACATCCTTTTTAGGATTTTTGCCTGCTGTACAATGCCTTTGTAGGTTTTTGTAACCAACAAGTGTTGGATTTAAAAATATTAGTAATTAATAAAAAATATCAGATCAAAAACAACAGCAGCAACAATAACAAAAGACGAACAAACTCATGATGCCAACGATGGCGACAAACGCGAATATACATATTTATACTCGATGGTGAAAATCAAATGCATCATCACTATCATGTGAATTTTCCCAAGTCGTCCAAAAATATTAATATGAATAAATGCTTGAATGAATAATTATTTGCGAAAATTTTTGATTTGTACACAAAGATGTAAAAATAAGAAGAAAAAAAACAAGAGAAAGAAATCTTGTTATAAAAATAAAACAAAAGCAAAAACTCAAATATAAAATCGAAATTATTATGACAAAATAATGAACACATTTAAATTACAAGTTCTGACGCAGGTGTTTAATTTAAAACTAACGGTTTCTCGGATTGATAATTGTTTGTATGTGTGTGTGTGTGTGTGTGTGTATTGTTTTTATAGAGATGTAATTGTATGATAAAGCAAACATTTGCGAAAACAGATACATATGTTTGTTGAACAGAACAGATAATGTTTTTTTCTTTTTGCTTGAAATCCTGTGATGTCCAAATAAATTAGTTTTTATTATTTATTTATTTATTAGAATGAAGTGTATGGAAAGTTTATTTTCTTTGGTAAAACGTTTTTGAGAAGTTTAAAAAGCAATAAAACTGGTCAGAAATTTTGTTTGTAAGTGATGTCTAAATTTGGGACATAAATCAGTTTTTAGTGAACGCATTAATATATTCGACTGAAATACCACATGATTTTAGCTCAAAAGCATTTTTCAATAAATGTTTCAATACAGAACACTTTGTCATTCAATGTTGCATGATTTTTCACATCAGCTTCACTTTATTTCGTATAACCACATGAAATTCAATAGCTATAGCTGAGGCACTTCGACATCTTAAACAGATAACTATAAACTGAATTAAACTTTGTAAAATCCTTGCCGTTTTATGAATATAAATAATAAAAAAACGAAACGTTTATCCGCTGACAATTTTATTTAAGTACATTGTGACACATAGATCAGTGTGGGTCAAAGGTGTTGGGGCCATTAGCAGTGCACTTCTGTGACAAATATTGGTGATGCACTTGCTTATTATCGGACGCTTGCTGCTGAGACAAAACAATAAATTGCAATTGAAATTGCCAAAGAGCAGACATTATTATCATGTGCATTAAAACAAAAGCAAAAACAACAATATCCATCTTCCGATAATATTTTTTGTTTGTTTATTTTTAGTCATCGACGTTGTTGTTTGTTGTCGTAGATGATGATAATGATGGGTGATTTCGTCATAAGTAGCAAAAACATAAACAAATCATTGTTTACCATCACCACCATCACCACCATCATCATCATCATCATCACCATCCACTAAAACGCTTGACAAACAATACTAAAAAAGAATTAAGTTTGTGTCTAAAAATATACATATATACATTAAAAAATAATATTTTGTTGTCTAAATGTGGACAACAAACAGTGTCGAGTGACAGACACACCAAACCGACTCTTTGACTGGATGACTGACTAAGTGAGTGTTTCTGTGCCGTACCCCCCCAAAAAAACACACGGTACAGCAAATGCTTACGAACGAGCATGTGGTTAAAATTAAAAACGTCATAAAAGTTGGATGCTTCTTAAATTATAAATTTATTATTTACAGCTTGTCCATCGAACTCTGTCTGTCGCTCCAAACTTTGTCATACATAACATTGATTTATAATTGTCACCAACGCGGGAGAATTTTTAATGTTTCATTTTGCTGTTTGTGTTTCAAAGTTAATTAATTTAAACGCTTAAAAAATAATTAACAAATAATTCAAAACTTATGCCTTCTTCCGCCATATAACCTGCTAGCAAATTGCATACAAACACATCTGTACAGAAACAAACACACATATTTTATTTGCCATAAGCTTTTTATTATAATTTTCGTTTCTACAAGATACTGCCCGTTGTTCATCGAGTAATAGTTTTATAAATATTTACCTGCATATGTATGTATGCATGTATGTACATACATTTGTTTATATGTACATATATACGTTTTAAATCCCTTTTTAATATCCTCTTTTTCTGTAGGTTTTAGCCAGTCGTGATGCCATACTTTCGTGCCTAAAGTCAGTATTTCAAGTTCCTTTTGCTTCTTTCATATAAATCAGTCATACAAATAAATTATTTTTACGTCAAAGGTTTGTTTCTCGGGCGCAACGTGTGTGTGTGTGTGTGTGTGTGTGTGTTTGTGTGTGTGTGAGTGCGTTGAAAAATATTTTAAAATCTCTCCGTCTTTGTTCTTTCTCGAACGACATCTAAACTATGACGCTTTTAGTTTGGCATCTTAAATGTGTTCAGTTTTTATAAGAAAATATAGTAGTAGGTGATCTATTTAGATCTTTTATGGTTTTATATAAAACATGTAACAGGGCGAATTTATGTCTACAAGATGGCTGAGAATTTATTGCCGCTCTTATTCTTGTAAACAATTATTGTCAAGAATATTTATTTATTTTACAACTAGGAAAATAAATTTACAGTTTGTCGATGCGCAGAATAGGTGGGTAACGCTCATGATGGTGAGACCGTTATAATTGCTTCTCTGGCTAACTTAATACGATCCATGTCTTCACATGTGAACTAAACCGCGTGACTGACCTGAAATTCCTTCACTAAACCTTAAAACAATCCGAGGCAAATCAAGTCAGTCGTGTGTCAAATGCCTAAATGGATCACCCGCTTTGTACTTTTGTTTATATTTGTTATGTACCTTCTTATATATGTACATATATTGCATACAATGTGTTTTAATAAGAATAAAAGTTATCAGAATGTGAATTTCTCTTATAGATGTACGAGGTCTTTTGTATATTTTAAAGATTTACAGCAATTCGTTTTTTGTTCCTGCATATAATGCAAATAATTTTTATTACAATATTTCTAACAACACATGCTTTTAATACATACATACATGGATAAAATATTTATCCTAACATATTCGTTTTATAAAAAAAATATAGCTGGTAGATATTAAGAAGGACCTCTTCACCGATCTCGAATGTTAACGTTCGTTTGGGATTTTTAATACAAACATCATGAGTCTCATATCGTACATACGTTAATTTCGTTCACGGCAAAACTTTGGAGCTGTTAGAATGTATTTTCCGAATTTTGCAGGTTTCTAGTTAGAGTTTCCGTTTAAAAGTGAAATGAAATTAACAAAACTATGGAAATAAGGAAAGTCAATTTTCTAGTCCTAAAAAACAAACAAGTCCTTTTTTATGTACATATAATTTTTAGAAAAATTGCTTTAAAGGCATTTTGCACACATTTTTTTAGCCAATTAATCAAAAAAACAATTGAAAATGGTTTCTATAGGAGTTGATTCATATCAAGTTTCTTATTTGATGTTATATACTAACAGTAACGAAACAGCTGATTGGTTTTTAGTTATGCCAAAAATTTTGGAATATCAAGAGCAACAGTTTCATTGTCACACCATCATTGCTCAATTTTAAAGTACGGCAACGCTTGTCAATCAAAATGGGTTCCCTCAGGATGCCAAAGTAAAGTAAAGAAACAGATCTAATCTGTGATGATCTTAAGGTTTTTCTATTTTTTCCTTTTTTCATTAAAATATAATATATATAATTTGTTTGCCTTAGCCTGATCGCTGGGTGTGTACGTTTCAGTGAAACTCTGGCATAGCAGGTACTTAGTTAAGAAATACCGTTACCCTAGCAATATCATAAATGTGAAAGTTGTGACTTTCCATGTTTGTTTCTCTATAGGGCAAATGGACTTGAGTGAAATTTTGTACAAAGATATCACATGGCCCAGATGTTGGAAGATCCTTAAAGTGAAAATATTTTTTACTGGAAGGCAAAATTCCCGAAGAAAAAATTTTCTGCTAATATTTTCAATCAAATAATTCTCTGAATCAGGATACCTAGAAAGGAATTTCGCTGCATCAGCGAAAAAAGAATAAGTTTTTTGTTTCGCATAGACTTAAAATATTGTGCATTAGATGGGCAAATATATATTTTTACTGAAAGTTTTTCGAAATTATACAAACTATTGTGATGATTTTTTTCTGTGTGCGGCGGCAACTGGTGCTTTTTCCTCTGTGATAAAATCCTTTCTGGAATAAAACATGTGGGCAAAAACTGGTGCCACCTTCTTACATATGATTCTTATCTCTCGTATGATTCTTGCTCCAAGTTTGCAGTGCACTATATTTTTATTAAATAAAACGTAGGGCTAAATCGATCAACCGCCCAAATACGCAAAAAGCTGTTGTATTGAAAATTATATTAAAAACAAATTAAATGTTGTCATTGTACTTTTTCCCTACTGTTTTTTGTTTTTTTTTTGTTTGTTTCTATTTGTGTCAGACATCAGGCACACTTTTGCAAAATATTTTCTTGTGTAACAGATGCTCGTCATACTCGCATGTTTGCAAACTGGCGCTGCTACTTAAAGATTTATCATATTTGCGAATGATGTTTTATGAGTGTTTGGCTGAGTTTGTTACACTCTGGCACATTTTTTTCCTATTAATTTTTGTTACTGATGTTTTTGTTGTATTTTTGTGTTTGAGTTTGTGCAACACTGCAACCAGACGTAAATATTACTTACAAAAAGTATTACTGTTTATTAGCTTTCGCGCCTTTATTAAATATTAACAAATATTTAGGTGTCTGCAAGGTAGTTTTTCTCTTTGGGCTTGATTTGAGTTTTGTTTTTTCTGCTTTGAATGATTTTGGCACACATTCAGTTAATTTTGTTGTCTTCTTCTTCTTCTGATTAACTCATCAGAAATTTTATGTTTCCAGTAAAAACAATGTTTAATTTGAATATTTTACTGTTAGAAAAATATTGATTTAATAATCATGCCAGCATTAAAATTCAAGTGTTTTCATATTTGTTTGAAAGTGTGTGGTGCTTCGTTGATGCGTTTAAGTTGCGCCATCCAATATTGCACATCTTTAATAAAAAGCCATATAAAACCTGCAACAATGTTTGTTCTATGTAAAGCTTTTAATAAGAAATACAAATAATGTAGCTGTCAATTTTTGGAAGCGTTATCTTTTAAAAATCTGAAAATGTGTCATTCTTACAAGTAATTTTTTTAGTTTTTGTTTTTTTTTTTTTGCTGTTGACAACAAACCAGTTTTTTGTTTTATTGGGTATAAATTTTTTTTAATTAGCATATCATAAAACAACCAACCAATCAATTATTCAAAATACAGCCAGTGCTTGTCAAAATACCCAGCTTCAGTTTCTGTCTGTACCCATATTTTAGCCAAATCGTAATGAAAGGGATGAAAAACCATCGCTAAAGCGGTTACATCTCGAGTTCATTTGCTGTATTTTAGCAAATTATTTCATAAATGTCTGCATATTAATTCATATCGTTGTCGTTTTGTGTCATCAATAAATTGTCATATTTAAATACAAACAACAAATATTGTTATTTTTGATCATGCTGAAGACATCCAAAGTGCGGGTATACAACTATAAGTAGTTTTTTGTTTTGTTATTAAAAACAAAAGACGTAAAAAGAAAAAAACATATATTTGAGCATTCGAAAAGTGTTTAAAGACGCAATTAAGAAGATTTAAAAATTAGATTTAGCAACGTTAATTGCCATAATTAAAAAAAATCAATCATAATTCGTAACAATGTATTTGATTCGCTGTCTGCCCATAAAAGAAAATCATGATCATCACTAAAATAATGTAAGACTTTTTGTTATCGCTTCTCATCGATTTTGCATTATTCATATTTGCATATTTTATGTTTCGGCTTTGTTTGCTTTTGTACGTTTTATATTGAATTTCAATTATTTTACTACCGGTTTTTCGAAAATGTACAAACATTTTCTTGCTTCAATTTACTACATTTAAAACAAAAACAAATTGTGGTACTTTATTGTTGCTTTCAGTATAAAGTCAAAAAAGAATATTTATGTATGTATGTATGTATATGTGCAGATACTTACATATATAAGAAAAAAAATTAATACGTCTGGAGGTTCTGTATGTTTATGTTAATCGCAATATCATCTACATAATCCGCTAATATCTTTTATTAATGAATAGTCGAGACAGACTTACGATCATATACATATGTACATATATATATTTATATGTAAATTTCAAAATATTAATGGATGAGAGGTTTTTTGAAGAAAAGAAAACTAAACCAAAACTGAAAGATTTATATTTATGTACTATATAAAAAAGAGTAGGAAGCCAAGTTTTATATTATGTTAATCATATGTTAGTTAACATGGGGTTTACATATGCCACTACTGTTATGACATATGCTGTCAATAATTTAATTCTCTTTATATACATACATACATATTTACATATGTAGATACAATATAATAATAGTATAATATTTTAAAAATTGATATCGATGTACTATCTCTTAAATTAGTCGTACCAAAAACAGAACCGCTCTTTGGATATAAGAATAGAACGAGTAAAAGTCAGCAGCAAAGACTTCGGGACAAAACGCGTATTGTACTTTAACGTACATACATATTTGGATTATCAGAACTATAGTGCGAACTAGACATATGCCAGTATAGACATGTACTCGTATAAGCGCAGCGGTTTTAGCCAATTATGAACTGGAAAAACTCCAATAAAATTGCAGTTTCCTGCTAATTTATTATGAGTATAAAAATGACGAAAAAAGAAATTTATTTTTAATAAACTTTTGCGTTCGAATGATTGAACAGTGGGCTTTAAATATTAAAACTGATGACCTTGGTATTGATAAGTTGAAAATAGAACGTCATACCAAATATTATTTTTAACATTTTCTTTTTTTTTTTAATATAAAGAATAAGAGCATTGTTGAAACATAAAAGAACAAGAGAATGGACATTTCGACAGAAAGATTTAAGATTTGTCTGCAGAACACGAAATCAATAATATCCGCTTTTTCAGCAACGACGTCCTTAAAATGCCGTCATACTTAACAGCTCTGGCATGTGGTTGCTGTCTTTTTGCCCCGCTTTCTCCTACTAATTTTCAATAATAACGCTATTGTTATACACATGTAGGTATGGAAATGTGTACATCATACTGATGTATACAAAAGCTCATATGTATGTATACAATGGACATTTTTTGTTGTATTGTTCTGATTCATATTCTGTTACTGCTATTTTGTTTACATTTTTAAATCTATGACGTCAAAGCTGGAAACGAAAGTCTTTTGTCTTCTTTCTTACACACGCCAAAAGAAAAGCTCTATTTAGCTGCACATGTGTATTGCAAAATTTTAATTTACATACATACATACATACATACGTGTGTATACATACATACATACATACGTGTGTATGTGTGTATGTATGTGCAAGTATATGAGTTTGCTAAAAACGAGGGAGTGTAAACGAAAACCAGTGATGGCATTTAAATATTTGGAATTTCGACTGAGAATAATGTTGAAAGTCTGGAATAAGGTCCTCCTTTGGTCTGCCCTATGATATCAAACATTAAAGTTCATGAATATTTTGAAGAGCAAATAACTGATTTGGAGGCTAATTACGATCTCTGTTCTACCAAGTTCAGCTATCGCTCTTATTAATGATTTCCGACATTTCGCGATTAGGCCAGTCAGTGCTGTTGCTCAAAATGTGTGCCAACATAAACACTCGACGTCATGAAACAGGTCAAATATGTTCTTATTATGAGAATAGATATATTTCAGGCTTATAGTTCCTACCCAACCACAATATAAGGAAAATATTTGCAAAATTTCAGCAAAATCTGGTAAAAAAATTCGCTTAGAATGTTCAGCGCTGTACAGTCATAAATTGGCGAGAGTAATGGTGCCCCATCACTGATTTAATTTCCTCTCGTGTTTATGGCTGTGTTGGAATTACACACGAACATATTATTTTTTTGTACCAGTGTTGTCATATTGTGTATTTTAAACACCTAGAATTTCGATACCATGTTTTTAGAAATTTTATTACGTCAAAAGTCTAGAACCCGTACAGACATGGGATCTACAATTGTATAGCTTATGCCTGGTTTGTTTACTTTACAAATATACGTCGTACAAATGTAGTATCTTATAAACCACAACGTGTTTGTCAAAACCATTCAGTAAATATTCTAAAACTTTTATTAGAATATTAAGCTTTTTCACTTCAAATCGTATAAAAATATTTTTTTACGCTAAAAACTGTGAAAAGATTTTTTTACGAATGTAAACAACAGCAGTCTTGACGTTCGATAGCCATAAGAATAAGACGAGCAAAACATGGTCAGCTGTTGTAGTGCTGCCACCTTGTAAAGGCAAATACACCATGGAATAAACTTTTAAACCCAGTTCTCTGACAGTTATATAAAAGAAAAATTAAACTTTATTTTGTTTTAAGCTACAAACATATGATTGCTTTTGTTATCAAGTCGATGGATTTGTCTCGTCTAGCAATTAAGTTTTCAAAATTATTTCCCTTCTATTTAAAATTAAATAACAAAATTTTATACTTAATTTAAATTTTAAATGAAATTATTAAGAGAAAATTCGTTATTTTAAACATCAGCAGGCTGACAATTGAAAACATTTATTGAAGACATGTTTTAATATTCTTTTAAACAAAATACTCCAAATAAAAAAGCTCAAAATGTAAAAGTTGGCAGCACTGTTTATAAAGTCTTCCGTTTTGGTTGATTAAGATTTTGTTCATGCTTTGCTCATAAATGGTTTTTATGCGTAGAAGTGTCCTTGAAACGCTTAAATTATCTCAAAGGGGTGCAAAATGAAAGTGTGCAGTTTTGAAAAAAGAAAAACAAGAAATAAATATCTGTATGTTTGCATTTACATATATCGACCGGAAGAAAATTAACTTAGAAAATATTACAGTCAAACTGAGTTGTAAGAATTTAATTTGAAACAAAAATTCTTAATTTAAAAAGTTAATGTTAATTGTTTTTTTAATAGTAGTTTTAAAACGGGCGGAAAAATAAACGTTTAAGATTCGGATCTATTTAATTCCTTTCAAATATTTTATTTATTTTATTCATATTTATTACAACTAAAATTATAATAAACTAAGTGAAAGAAAAGCACAAATGGCTATCGGCTTGAATCATGAAAATAGGTCTATATTTTGTCTGTCTGTCAAATATATTTTTCATTTCTTTTAGTCAAATGTCAGCAACATTGAAATATTCCATATAAATTTTGACTAAAATAACTCTGATCTGTTCCATTTAACCGGCTTATCCACGAACTCTACAACAATCCCATTTTTTTAAGCCGGCGTTTTTTATTTATCAAAACCTTCTGGTAAAAAAACGATATATCTGTGTATTTGCGACGTGCGTAGTAATAAAAAGGCTGATTTTGATGAAATACTCGTATTCAATCCCTTCCATACACATTCGATATGCTGGACAGTTGTTACTAGTATTAAAGCAATTCCAACTTGCAAAGAGAATATTTACATACACATTGCATCGGTCGAATAATTAGCCCTTTACATTATTTGAAAGGAAATTGAAAACATTTTCTTTGTTGCACAAAATTTTAAAACAATTCAATGCTCGCCATGACAATTATCATCTCAAACTTCCTCCTTGTATAAATAAACATTAAATGATTTAATTTTAAATCCATTAAAAATAGAATTATTATACGTATTGAACGATAGTAGTGCTAGAAAGCAGCTTTAAAAATAGACGAAATTTCTGTTATGCGGAATCAATTTGAGCGAACGTAAATATTTGTAAGAACAATGACATGAAACAATGCAACATAAAATTTAAAAGCAACATTAGCAGGTATAAAAAAGATTGCAATGAATAATTACGAAACACTGACAGAGTAATTTATGCGACAATTTTCAGAAAAACGCACTTGTTGGAGAACAACAGCAGAAGGCAATAAATGTACACACACACATACATAAATATGTAGACATGTGCGTGTCGAAATGTCATACTTATAAATATTGTATAAAAAGTAATAAATAAGTTACAACAAAACCGGACTGCACACAAATTTCTTATTCATGGGAAAAGATGAAAAAAAATTAAACTGAAATTTTTGTTCAAATCCTGCTATATTTTTGCACTATAGTGTTTGTTTTTCCATCAGTATAAAATTTTGCATTGTGATGTTGTGCGTTCATCAGAAAATACAAGATTTAATTGTTGCTGATTAACATGTTGAAGCCTTTTGGTTTGTTGTACTACAACCTGCCTCTTAAATCGATTTCGATTTCTGATTTTTTTTTGCGTCACACGGCCATCAGTTGATTGTAGTAGCGCTTTTCAACGCCTTTTTTAATTTCTTTTAATTGGCTAAATAAAATCGGCATATGTGATCAGCAAAAACTCTACAAACCTGTTTAATACCTTAAAGCCAATGAAATTAAAATAATAAAGATTTTGAACTTTTTGAATTAAATATACGATGCAAACATTTTCTAAACGTATGCCTCGGCATTAGCGAAACATTGAAGTTTTTAAAGTCATGGGCTTTAATAGTTTGACAGCGATTTGTTGCAAAAAGTTTGGAATTTTCTGAAAATTAAGTGAAAATAACAGATACTGTCATAATGAAATCGATTCTATTGCGCAACCACATTCTACGTTAAATTTATAAATCAATTTGTGTGAAAATCGTTGTCCTATTTGCTCTACCAGGCGCATATCCACATTGATAATAGTAATATTTTTCGATTAATATCGACCAAATTAATAATTTTGAAATAATCCGCATTTTAGATCCACGATGCAATAACTTGTGAAACCCTACTAATCGCCAGCTTAGAACGGCGCTTTAGTTGCCGGCACATTTTTCAAACGTTTATTGGTCGGCGTTGTGCAGTAGACCGTTCACATTGTCGGCGCTTCCTAAAATCTTTTCATCGGTCAAAGCCAAAACAAATTCTGCGCTGGTTGTAGGGATTATAAAAATGTTGTGCGTTCACACTATCGGCACACGAGCTTTGCCAAAAAGCAATGCGTTGCGCTAATAACGGCACCTTAGCTTTAAATTTGATGAAATCTGATGTCTTTCAGACGAAGTTAAGTGCGGATAAATAAGTTAATCTAATAGTTTTATATGTTTATAAGAACACATATGTAAAAACTATTTCCAAAGTCCTTCATTTCGGTACCCTTGTTAGAACCAAACAATAATATATTCTTTGTTTTTCATTTGAACAAATTTCCAATTAGCTTAAAGTCTGTAAAGAGTTTAAAATTCCACTTGCACCGGTCCCCCTACTGCTCAAATCATTAGACACTTTGTCTATCAAGTATTTCTGTATTTGAGTTTGTGCCGAAAGTGCTGTTCATTCACTTCACACAAAAAAACACAAACACAGTGCAGAGCGATTTTTTTTAACAATCGGTATCAAAATTAAGTTTTAAAGTATTTTTAGGCATTATACTATTTAAATAAAAATACAATGAAAGGAATATTTAATTGTTGAAAGTCTTAAAACGATTGCAAACGTGTAATTTTGTGAATCAATACGAGCACAAACAGTGACACAGGTTGGCCTAAAAGAATGCGGAGATAAAATCCTAAGATTGTTTTTCTCTTCTTTTTTTTTTTCTTTTACTCGCAATTTCTTAAATAATTATGGGCTAGAAGAAGAGGGTTGAAGATTTCAAAGTAAACAGTTGCTAAGAAAAAAGGCACAACCCAGGGTAGTCGAACTCTTTAATATTAAAGTTTTATGTCTCTATTTATTCAATTGGTTATTATTAATGTACCAGCAGCCTACAACAAGAAGAACACAGTCATGTACAATATTAAACCTCGTGCTGCCCCATTTCGAAACAATACGCAATTATAAACCCACTCGAACAATAAACTTTCGATTGCTCTCGTGCGTTGGAATATTAAATATGTACCTGATATTTATATATGTATGTATGTATTTACATTATTAAGGAACAAATCATTAGGTATTGATGATGATATAAACTAAATTAAAAATGTTATAGAAACCGCACATGCAATTCTAAAATAAGAAAAGAAATCAGAAGAGGAAAAACACTGCCTGCCCACCTGCCCACCTGCCATTTATTGCGTTACGGGTTGCAATATACCCGTCCCTAACACAATGGCCTTGAAAACCCCAACTCAGTTTCTGATTCGGAGACAGGAAAACATGCGAAAGTATATTTGTAATTCGGTACAGACATGCTCGTGTTCCAAAATGTGCACAAGACGACCCCGACCTACGATGTATGAAATAAAAATACGCACACTTAAGTCTGTATTTATGTATGTGTTTCTACACACGTTCCTTTGTGTGTATGTGCAGTATATGAATTCATTTATGAGTATGACGTCACTTCGGGGGGTAAAAACTAAAGCGCATGTTACATATTTCTCTCATGTACTTTGTGTACGAAAATAGACGCTAAGAAGAAATGTGTATAAAAATTAATGCACAAATGCAAAAGAGAGCTTTAAAGCTTTCTGGATATACGTTTTGGAAAACGAGTCCACTAGAAAATGCAGGAAAGAAAGTTTCTTGCTCTATGGCACATATAAAATATAAGTGTTTTTTCTTGCTAATTTTTCCATGGTGCTGACTTCTTGCAATAAGGATATGATATTTACATGTGTAAGTATTGCACAGTATTACGATATATGGCAAGACTTATATATAAAATACTTGAAATAGAGATTTCAGCGATATTTGTTTAAAAAAAAAAATCAAAATGAAAATTTTACCGATTTTTTGCTGCTGCAAATAGTCGAAAACCGGTAAAACTTTAGCGGGAAAATAATTGAAAGATAAGTTTTAAAAATGTTAAATTTTTCCTAAATATTTTGACAATTTCAAAAAAAAAATTGAAACAATAAAATAATAACTTCAATTTATGATAAAAAAAAATAACACTTGGAGTTATTTTTGGGCAAAAAAAATGTTGATCAGTTTTTAATGGAAAAGTATTGGTTAAATCTTTTCATCTTTACATGGCCAAAAAGTCCAGTAATCGTAAAAACTTAAAGTGGTAAGAAAATAGTATTTTTTAAAAAAATATATAAAACAGTTATTATTGTTATTATACAAATAAGAAAATTTATAATGATTTATTTTTCATGAAACTCCTAAAAACTCAGTTTTATATCGCCCGCATGAAATAAAACTCATTTGGGGATCCTGATTTTTCCTCATTTAATGTGAATGGAAATCGACAATTTTTCTTCAAGGCCCTTATCGATTGATAAGCAAACATATGCCGTGAGTTCCCGCAAGCCCGATAAACGTGCAAAGGTCATTCACGCCTCTCGGTTCTCATTTCGAATTTGATTTTGCTATAGAAAATTAGAAAAAAAAATTCCGTTAAATGAAACAAATAAATTATATCATACAGACTGAGTAAATAAAAGAAACTATAAAAAATAAGCAGAACTAGTTTCATTTTGTGACGACAAAATACAGCTTCCTGTTGTTGTAATCGAGCACTTTCAATCCGAATCGATTGATATGTACTGACTCTAACATGGAGAATTTTTAAGTAAAAGTTTTGCGCTATAAATATTATATAAGTCCAAAAAATTAAAACTGAGCGAGACTTTGCGTATTTGCATTTTATTGTTCAACTTAGACTGTTACTGCCGCACAGGCATTGCAAATATTTGCTTAACAGCTTTGCAGCAAAAACAAAACTATTATTTTACTATACAAACTTTATGTGAGAATTTTAATACTACATATTGGCTATGGAATGAAGTGCATTGAACTTTGAATAGCTTCTTCAGAGTAACAAATATTTTTCCAGCTGTCCCTGCCAGTGGCATAATGTGACAGCAAAATATTATGAAAAAGGCAAATTTATGTGGTAAGAAGTTTGCTTGTTTGTTGTATTGATCAGGCTTGTATTTTTGTGCACTAAAAATTGACTACTCGATTCTGTTGTAGCCGACAGCGCACGCATACGTCCTAAGGCTCAAATTGTGGTTTGCGACTACCCTATAGAAATGTATTTCGTCAAAAAGTCAATACAAATTTGTGTTTTCAATGTTTGTTCAGCGGCGGCTGAATATTTTCAAAGGCCAACACATCCGCCGCCGCGCCGCTGAACGATTTTTCATCAAATTGTTTCGTTTCTACTCATATTTTGCATTTAAGGCACGTGATGGCTCGTTACATTTTTTGAGACTTGCAACAAATCCTTTTACACATCCTTCACACAAATTCCAATGAAAATCCTAAGACGTTTTTTTTTTTATTATAGTGTAACCAGCCCTTTAAGTCATAAATACAATGAGGTTTGTGGTTAGTTAAAAAAACTTTATCTGTTTTCTCCACTTCTCAATGATGACAAATGAAATAAAAACATAAACGTTTTTTTTTTCTTTTGATTGCGATTAAACCAAGAACAATGTGTCAACTGTTCCATTCCAAAATGCTTTTATTCTATTTCTTGCACACCCCACATGCGATACTTTACAGCACTTGAAGCAAAAATGGGCTCCTAAAACTAAAAAAAAAAAAAAACAAATGCAAGTTATAATTTTGTACATCGATTCATTCACACAGATTGTAATTTGACAAAAACCCATTAATCAAATGTTTGTTTTTGTTTTCGGCTTTTTGCTGGCTAAGATGGAAAAACTCTAGACATAAACGCAAAATCCATAATTAAAAACAAAGTATTTTGTAATTCTTTTCATAAAATTAATATTTTAAAACAAATTTGAAACTTCAAGAAGCTGTAAAACATGTTATAACATGAACACATACGAATACGAGTGCATAATTGAAACCAATAAAAATAAAATTTTTTATTAAATCTTCTTTTTTGTGTTGTTTCTCTGTTATTTAAAAGGCACATAATTATGATGAAAATTCCAAACAAAATACGCTTAACGATGATCATCAACTTCATTCATTCAGCTTAACAGATAAAAGAAAAACAGATGTGGAACAACTGCAAACTTTTAAATGTTTGTGCCTAAGAAGAAGAAAAAACTGCATTTAAAATGAGAAAAAAAATGTGTATATGATCATTTTACCGCCAGAAAAACATGGTTTCATGACACTTAACCATGTTGCATGCAGCATTTACTTATTTGTTTTTTAGACGTTTGCTGCGTCTAAATTGTCTTTTATGTTAAACATCTTGATTTTTATAGAATTTAGTTTTTTTTTTTTTTTGTTTTCTTAAAAAACACAATTTGTTTTTCTATCATAAAATTCTAAAAGATAAATACTTAAATACTTTTTCGTAACACTTGTTTTCAGATGCTCTTCAAACAGCAGTCGCCTGCAATTAAATATGTATGATAATAAAATTATAGACAATCACCTTTGAAAATCCGCCCCAAGCATTCGCGAGTGTTGAAATATATAAAAACAAATGATGCAAGAATTGGTTGGCTGTAAGCAATACCCTAAACGCAAATGTACTGACAACTTGGTTGTCTTTCTTGTGGCACAGGGCAACTTACCGCAAGCAGAATTTCAAAACAAATTTCAGTATGTAACAAAAACAAATCAAAAAATTATTCCTTCTTTGCCACAAAATTGGCGGAATCGCTTTGTAGATCCGCATTGGAATAAAAATATCGCCGATTCGGCGAGACATTTGAAAAAGTTTTTTTTTTTAACAAATTCACAATTTTGTTTGTTTTAAACTAAGTGGCAGCATAACTTTCATCAAGAGTTTTACTTTCCCGCAAATATTTTAATTGTTTCAGTAAACAAATTTTATGAAATATGTATGTAAAAGCTGTTGCTGAAGTTTCTAGCAATAAAAATAATATGATATAGGACAACTAGTGAGACAACTATTTACAAAGTCGTAATTGGATTCACGAAAAACAGGCACACAAAATTTTCAAATTATTAGTTTTGTTTTTTCCGAAGCACTCGCCCCTTTTACCTTTTAAAGAAAATAATTTCGGTTGCCCCAAGGCTGGTATAGTTTTAAACGGAGGAATTTCGGCGCCAGCTTAAGGGTAACATTTAGGAACTGCTTTTTTCTGGTTTTTCTGTTTTATTTTTAATACACAATCTTTATAACGTTGTTAATATAATTAATTATTATGTATTTAAATGTCATACAATAATAATCATAATAAGTTAGTTAATTGATAGGAGTTTCCGTCATGTTTATGACCCATTTTGTCCTCAATATCGCAGTGTATATTTTTAAAACTTAATTGATATATACGCAATATAAACTAACTAACCGTTTGGACATATTAAATTTAAATATATTAGATGTCCTCGCATAAGAAAAAAAATTGTCTTTATTTGAATTATCCTTTAAAAAAATATTCAAGATTTTCAAACACTTGCTTGAATATTTTTCGTTCGTGTTCAGATATATTTGTAATATTGGTTGTATTTTCTGTGTCTCCTATTAACTTTCCTATTCAAAATTTCATTTTCGAAAAGTCACGGCATGTTGCATCATCACAAAAACAGGCTTGTTTTAAATGGGCTGCAAAAGCCTTTTGCTGGTCTGCACAAACACTCAGAGTCTTTGGCGGGAGTGAAACTTACAACCGCTGTAAACCCCACCAGCTCATCGTTTGAGGCATGACAGCTCTACTCTCCTAATATGAGGTTTATCGAAGTTCAACCACCAAAATTTCACGACCATGGAACCACGAAGCCATGTATTTTGTGCCTGATCTAGCAGTCCCTCACTCCCCTTACAGTGGTGATCCCCTACAATGAAGACTTACAACAATTTCGCTGAGCTTCAGCTTTTGTGCCTCAAAAAAAAAGAAGCCTTAATGTGCACAAATTTAATTCAACTTCCCATAAATCGTTGTAAATTTTAGGAATTTTTTTTCTTAAGTTTGTTTATTTTAGAAAAGTTGTATGACCAAGATTAAGCCTGTGGAGAATTTGTTTTTGTTGTTATAAAGCAAACAAAAAATTACCTTCAATCAACAGAACACGAAACTCCAAATGCTTTTTTTCTGCCTCTTCAACTGAACATTGCATTCTTATTGCTGAGAGACAAAGAACAAAAAAAAAAACAAAAAAGAAATCAACGAACTTAAGAAGACGCCACACATTAAAGTTAAAGATTAAACATTTTACAAGCATATTATAAATTCTTGTCAACATTCTTTGTTTCAAAGCATCATCAGATGACAAGCATCAATTAATTTTCATTTAACGAGTCTTAAATAGCTGCAATTACAAATCAATACAATTGGCCGCGCTCTGCAGTGCGAATACCGGCACTGCAGGTTAAGTCGAGTTGAACACATATAGAACATGTTAAAAGCGGCAACTGCACATGTGTACAAAATGTATATTCTAAGATCATTAGTGACTTTAAAGCAAACAGAAAAAAACACTTGTCATGTGTTTTATATTTTTGACGATTACGATTTATGACAAATCCATATTTATGAATTATTTCCTAACTTCGTCGTACTCATGCCAAGATTAACGATATCAAACGATTAAATAGTTTTAACATATTTGGGTGGATGAATATTATGGTTTTTAATTGCGGCATTGAGCTGGAGCGGAGCTCTTTTCAAAGGCTTGCTAAAGAGGGGTAAATGTGCCCGCATGTATGAGCGCGTGTGCATGTGTGTGTGTGTGTGTGTGCAATAAGGGTATTCACCATGGCAACACTCAAATATGATTCAGTTTTGCTGTTTCAAGTTGCAAGTTTCTAAAACACATTAAATCAAACAGATGCTAAAACAGCTCATTATCAATTTTATTTAACTTATTGTATAATATTAAGAAAAATGATTAATAATTTTTTTCTCTGTGTATATTTGCATACTTTGCTACATTTCCATTTAATGAACGAAACTAAGAACAAGCCTCCTTCGTCCTCAATTGGCAATCACTTTCTGTATGCATTTTTAGCATAACCTGCTAATTGAAAAAGTTTCGGAAATTCAGACAAATTTATGATTTTCTATGGAGCCATAAATTACTGAATAAATAAATAGTTAAAAAAAAACACTGAAGACAGAATAAAACAAGTTCGATACAATGAATTAAAACATTTTTAACTAAAAGTGCATCATGCCGGACTAGTCTCGACACCTTTTTTTATATTTCTTTTTGCTGGCAATTCGATAAAAAGAAATTTAAATATTTTGCGAAAAAGTGTGTTTGCTTTTAGTGCAAAATTAAGTTTGAAGAACGTGTCTTGAACTAAAACTGGCTTGCATTTCAAATATAAATACCAGTTTGCTAAACTGCACTACATTTTTGGTGTTTTTATTGACATAATAATTTATAGTCATTCAGATATGAAAAAAAAATTAAGGAAAAAAACTTGTTGATGCTGAAAATACTTATTCAAATTTCTTTTGTGAATGAAGAATTAAAACCCAAAAGAAACCAAAAACAAAAAAAAAAAAAGATTAGCGAAATTCTGGTCCGAAGTTTTATTGCTCGAGTCAAAAAACTTAAACTTTTGTTTCAAATTATGAAAGATCTAGAGTGAAAATATTTGTCATGACAGTGACAGCAATAGTGGTTGCTTTATATCAATGCATTTATATATACAGTGAAAACAAAAACAAAATTGGATGGAAACTGACATGACTTCTTATCTTATTGGCTTTTCAGCGGTTGAAAAAATTATTTCCATTTGAAAAATGTTTGCGAAAAAATAGTAATTATAAAGGTCCGTTTATCAATTTGTTTGCCACTCCAACGATTTATTAAAGTAGTTTTTGTATTAGGATGTCTTTACATGATAATAAAGGTTTTAGGATCTGTAAAAAATTTGTGTAAAAACAAAATGTAGTCGGTAGGAGAGAATAATGCGGATAAGAAAATTGACCAGAGGACGATAATCGCTTAAGGATATATTATCGTCATACTAGAACTTTATTTTAAAGTAAACAATGGCAGTTATATTGCCGATGTCGTTATGGGCCTTGTTAATTTGACAGCGGCTTTTCCTGCATCAGCAGACCTATTCTGTTCGATAATTATTAATCGACGTTCTAACCAACAACCTTTTGTTTTGCGAAAACATTGCACAGACAAAAAAAAAATCCTTTTTGTGTTGTACAAATGCCCTTAAAGCCAATTCCAATTAACATAAATACTTATTGTACATCAACATCATGAAAAAGAAACAACAAACGCTTCTGCCCAACATTTAAGCTGCAGACGTTGAAGCCAAAAATTAGATTACACGATCTCAGTATACGTGTGTTTTTTAATTGAAACAAGTGTTTTCCATCTTCATGCCACTTATGTTCAAAACTGCAATATAAAAAAATTATTTTTTCCAATTTCCATGTAAATGTACTAGTATTTATATTTAATTGTATTTAAGTGTAGTGCATAAAAAGTATCTGTGCAAAGCGTCTATCAAAATGTACAAGACCGATCAACCGAATCGAATTCATTACACCAAAAGTACCTACAAAACACTTCAAAATGAAACTGAAAACGCGATAGACACCAACAACACCAACAACAACAACAACAAACACTAGACAAGCAGAGCTGGCAGAAAGTCTTATAAGTTCTAAGTTTCGGTTCTTTAATTCGTACGTCGTTTGTGCTGAGCGAGGATGGTCACGTTATTTGTGGTTCTTTTTATGGCTCTTTTACTTGCAAATGCGATGTTACTCGTAATTTTATTATTATTATTTTTATTAGTTAGAGAAGTTAGATTTTTATACTTAAAATCATGTACATATTTAAATTCATTGTATGAACCACTCAAGGTCTGCTTCAATGGCGATGATGTTACATTTGCATTTAAGTTTTTCATTTTATTTTAGGTCTGTGTTTCTTGTTTTCTTAAAGCACTCACAACTACTTACTTTATTTGATTCGATTTTTCCAATTTTCATAAATTGTACAATAGTTTAAAATGTATTTTTATGAAGCTTAAAGCGCCAAAAGTCAAATAGAACTTTAATTAAAAAAAGTTTGTTTGAAGAAATTAAAATTATATAGTACGTATTCATAATGTTATAGCTGCAAATATGAAGCTTTCAAAAAGATAGACTCACCGCTATGCAATAAAGCCAGCAGTATCTTAAGACGGGAACTACCAGGCGGGAAAGAATCATGTAAAGAATCAACACAAACATAAACTTTCGATTTGTTGCTGCACATAAATTGGGCACTCCATTTTGAATCGAGTTTCTGAAAGTACTAATCAGAGCTGGCAGAAACCGGTTTAAGGTTTTCCGGCTTAGCTTGTATTTAGATTTTATAGCATAATTAATATTTTTACTAACACTGGATTTTGAATATTTTTTGCCAAGCCGTTTCTCGCGGCTATATTTCGCAAATCGATTGGAATTTTATTTTGCTGCCCTCAGCGTTATTTTAGTTACGAAATAGCAGCAAATAGAAAAAAAGTATGAGACTTACCGATTCAAACAAAACCCCATTTGATATTTTAAAAATGCAAATATTTCAAAAAATTCTTCATATTTTAAAGTTGCAAGTGGATACCGGAAACCTCTTTTAATATTTTTCCTCCATGAAGACATTTAAAATGTTGCTATTGTTGTAGAAGAAATTTTTTATATTCGAAATTTTGTGATTATAAAACACATACAGGCATGTGCTGAAAGCCACGTGTATTCAAATCACTAAATTTCTCAAATCAAAAATAGTGTTACCTCAAATAGATTAATACCTTTTGCTATAGATAATTTGCTCCAGATCATATTGAGTGCCTTGATGTTAGAAAACTAAAGAAAGAAGTCGGCTGTTTGATGCAATTCGTTTTTCGCAACCACGTCATTTCAAATTAAGTGAATTTCAGAACACACCAGTTAATCTCCATTTTTAGATATTTAACAAGGTGTGTGTTTTGTGTTTTCTAGATGTCTCCATGTTGGTATTTCGCAGGTGCAGAATCATCATTAGACTTCAAAACTTTTGAAAAATACACACAAACTTTATAAACAGGTGTCTTCAAAAACACAATGAGAATTAATAGAAGTATATTCTGTAGGCATATAGACAGCTGGAAAATACAAGAAAACAACAGCTATCGTATATTTTACTTTTAAATTGTATTGGATATATTCATAAAAACTAAACTGTATGTGAAATATATTTTAATTGAAATATTCCAAAAAAAATTTTACTAAAGTATTATATTTCTCTGAAAAGATTAAACTTAAATTAAGCACAATTTAAATTTGTAGTGTATAAATTTTTCCGCATTTCATTCTTTAATTTTCTATTTATATTAAATTTTTTATTTTTTATACAAATTTCCCTGCAAACGACAATTGGACGACTCTGGCCTCAACTCAAAAATCTCACATTGCGAATTGTAGTTTAGCCTAATTTATATTTATATTTAAATATTTTTTCTTAAAACAAGTATTTTAATCTCATGCTAAAAAAAATAATTGTTGCAAATGATGTTTTAAAATAAAACAGCTTAATTTTCTTATGTCAAGTAGAAGAATTCGAACAAATTTTATCCAACTGCTTTGAAACAAGATTTTTATTATTAAACCCAAATTTCTAATTTTACTTCGAACAGGTTTCTTCTAACTTTTTTTTTTTATTTCTTGTTCAAAACACAACTGCAGGTCTCTACATGATCATATTCGTGTCATGTGAGACGTTGTGTGACAAACTGCAAAAGTATTTCAATTAACTGCAATTAAAATTTAATTAATCTTTATACGAAAAATATAATCAATTGTAAATATTTTACCTATTTATTAAGTCATATGTTATAATAAAAATAAAAACCCAAATATACAAAAGAAAAAAATAAACAAAAAATATGTAGCAAAACTGTTTTTCAAGAGAATATGTAAAATAACATTTTAACTTAAAAAATAATTAGTTGAGTTGTCCTGTAATTCACCGGCTGATGAGCCACGTGGTACAAATATATTCAATTTCCTTGAAGCAATAGAAATGCATAAAATGTTTATTCTTTTTTGTTTTTGCTGAGCTATCGCATGAAAATCTTTATGCAAAAATAAGACAATTCTCACACCATGTGAAATAGGCTTAAAAATATGACTATTTGGCAAGTGTTTTACAAGAATGAAAAATTGCTGCCGATTGCAAGTTTACAAGCAACAGGTGTTTTTCTTTTATGTCGACGTGATGTGACGTCTTTAACGACTCTTGTAATAAGAGGAAATATATTAAATATTAAAAACGGTTATAAAAGTATTTCTCAAATAATGTTTACTAAAAGTCTCCAAACACTCTGCAGCTCCAAGTTTAGCTCATTGTCAGATATAACAAAAATGTTGAACGAAAAACTATTCCAGAATAAATTTTACAATAACTAAATATATTAAAACATGGCGTTAAAAGTCAGGATCCTAAATGTAAATATTTTATAATTTCTATAAAAATTGCTACAAATAGAAATAAACATTTTACAACTGATTTTGCTTATAACTTCTTTTTTTGCTGCAAACGGCCGCATAAACAGGTATAAGAGTATCAGTCTTTGTTAATATATAAGTGTGTACATATTTCATAATGTTCAACAAATATATGTATGTACGTATAAATGGTAAATTTAACTTTTGTTCATATATAGTATCTTCACACTATATAAACATGCGTTGGTATGCCAAGTATAATTTAAATGTATGTAGAGTTGCCTTAATGTATGTAAGCAAAAAAAAAATTTATTAATATAAAATATTGTTATAATGGCGCTTCTTTGGTGCAGACAACGAAACGACGCAATCATTATAGAAGTTTACAGTTTTATGACCAAGTCATTAGAAAAAAGTAATCCCAATTGGCCATATTCTGCAATGCGTGAGCACAAGGAAACTAAATTGCCACATGGGGGCGACATTTTAAAATATAAGAAAATAATAACAAAAAATCATGATCTTATGGCCTTTTATTTACAAAAAAAAACTCCTCAATAGGATCCGCTGAAGATCAGCAACGATTTAGAATCTTAGTTTTATATAAATGTTTCGTGAATTGTCTGGGTGCGCTGGGAGTCGCAAACAGTTTAAAATGCAGGCTAAATTTTGTTTTTAATTAATTAAAAGAATTTTGTATTTATTTTAATATTTTATTGAATATGAATAATTCAAGTTTTTCGAAGAATTTGTTTAGTTACAGATTTTAAATAAATTTTATTTTAGGCCAGCGCGCATAACCTTAAAAAAGCAATAAAATAGAGTTAGTACAGTGTGGCTTCGACTATACGTGATGCGATTAACCGCCAAAGTCAATTATGCGTGAAAGAAAAGAAATTACATAAACTAAAATTTTTATCACTATTTTTTTTCATGTTATTTAAACATTTATACTAAATCCTATAAATAAATGAATTACATATAAATAAAAAAAAATGTTAAAAGCACAACTGAAACTTGATCTCGATTAACCGGGAAAATCGATTGTCCTTTTCTCAATGCAGCTTCTTCTCATAATGCCAATAACAAGAATTGTCGCCAATGGCCAGCGCCAGTTACAATTTACTTAAATCCTGAACAATGAAAACAAAATTGCAGCCAATATCACTCGCGCTGCCTTAGAAGAACGGCAGTTTTCGTCACCGAATCGTATTGAATGAACATTTCCTTGAAACGTTCATCTGGTGACGTGTCGTGCATCAGTCATTTGGTCATCTGGGCTATTGCAATGCAATTTATGTAGCATTTTTGTATGGGTGTACGATGACAATACAAATCGTGTTCGATCTTCAGCTAATCGTTACGCCTGGCAGCAGTTTTTATCGCATCATTAATACAAATTGTTGCTCTCATCCATACAACACAAGTGTAGTTTGCCAGATCTTTGTTTCAATTGTTGCTGCTCATCGAGTTGTCTGCAGAAAGCAAAATAAATGTTTTCCATTGGAAGCACTTGTTTGCTGATGGTTTGTTTTGTTTTTCTTTTTGTTTTTTTTTCCATTTTTGTTTTATCGATGGTGTGTGTATTGTTGTTGATGATAAAATCAATGTTGATTGTATGCATGATGTTGTTGCCAACAACATTGTGTGAATGAATAATCGCTTGATTAAATATCTACTTATTTACACTCTAGTAAGAAAAAAGTGTGTACAGCAGGGAGGCGCATAAGCTATGATTTCAAATGCGTATTGCTTTTGCATAAAAAACTATACGCCTTCTTTTAAGCTTAAATCTACTTACAGAGAAGATCTGGCAGCATTAAAGGCATCTTAAATTAAAGCTAAGAAAATGGCCAAAAATTACGCGTGCAGTGAAATAATGGCCTTATTATTAACCAAAGAGCTGATTAAACTAAAAAGGACAACGATTTTTAGATGAAATCCATGTAACACTCTTAAAGACCTCGGTCTTAACGGGGTAGTGGTTCTTTAGATATTTTAAAATCTTGTATAAAAAGAAAAATTATTTATTGTTAAATAAATTTTGCTTAATAATGGTTGCTAAATGTGTTGTAAGTTTTTCAATAAAGGTCTTAGACTTTAAAACTTGTTATATACACCGATTATCTAAATGGTAATATTATCGCCTTTTAATTTATTACACAACTGCTAATGCTTGAGTCTTTGCCAGCGATATTCATAAAATTCTCTAGCCTGAAGCTTTATGACAGTCAGCTGGTTATAAACTATTTGTATTGTGTTTTGGTTTGTTGGGATGTAGCAACCGCCTGGGTGTATGTGTGTGTGTGTGTGTGTGAATACAACACCATCAACTGATTTAAGACAAGTCAATTTAAGTTATAAAATATATGCAATTGATAAGCCGCCGTTAATTGACTTCCAAAGTGAATGTTTCATAAATTCTGTATTAATCTTAAAGAACTTTGCTTAATGCATAAAAGTATAGAAAAATATTCATTAAATGTAAATTGAAATAAATTAAAATGCGGTAATGACTATTTTGAAATACTAAAACTCAGTCAAAGCGATTCTATATTCATTTGCAAGAGGTTTGTGATATTCGTACATGAAAGTTTAGCAAAAACTAATTGGCTTGAAAACTTATTTTATTTAAATATTTCACTTTTATGCTATAACTTTTCCAATATATTTTAGTATTGTTGTTGCATTGTCAGTGGCAGGTATTGATCTTCTATAGCACTTTATTCGCAATAAATACAAAATTTCACTTATTGGCAGTCTGGTTACCACAAAAGCTTATTTAAAAATAAAACCTTTATTCCAATAAGAATTAAATCTGTCTTTCTTAAACCTCGTTAAATTATTAAAAAGTTTTTTTTTTAGCAATGGCAGCTTCTTTCTAAATTTATAGCTCTAATAATAAGGCAAATGATAAAAATCTGTTTATGTTCTGCAAAGCACTTAAATTTTTGTTAAAATAATTGGCTTTTTTGGTCTTAATTGTAGTCATCACAAAGGTTTGCTTTAAGCCATTAATATTGAGTCACTATCAACTTACAGTGTCCAGTGTAGGTCCACTATAAACAACCAAAACTAAAACTTTAACTGCAAAAGTCTGCTTTAAGCTTAAAGTTGAATGATTAACCTATTTAACAAGATTGATGAAATAACTTCGAGGTAGTGAAGGACTTTGTCTACCTTGGCTCCCAAGTCAACAGTATGAATAGCATCAGTACCGAGATCAAACGCAGAATAACTCTTGCCAATCGCTGTTTCTTTGGGCTCAAGAGGCAATTGAGTAGTAAGGCCCTTTCTCGAAAAATCAAGTTGACACTATATACCACTTTGATAATCCCTGTACTTCTCCATGGCGCAGAAGCATGGACGGTGTCGAAGGCGGATGAGGAAGTCCTTGGTATTTTCGACAGAAAAGTTCTGCGTTCAATCTTCGGCCCTGTTTGCGTTGATGGTCTCTGGAGAAGAAGATTCAATCATGAACTGTACGGGTTGTACAGCGACATGAGCCTAACCAGGCGCTTACGGATCCAACGGCTAAGATGGTTGGGCCATGTAGAGCGCATGGAGAATACTGCTCCGACCCGTAGAATCTTCGATTCCGAACCTGTGGGACAACGCATTAGAGGACGCCCACGGAACCGATGGCGCACACAAGTGGAGAGGGACCTCAACCAACTGGGTGTGCACAATTGGAGAACGCTGGCTAAAGACCGTGCCAGCTGGAAAACTTTGTTGGTTGAGACCCAGGTTCACCACGGACTGTAGCGCCAAAAGAAGAAGAAGATGATGAAATAACTGGAAAGTAATTTTTTTCTCTACGTATAACTAAATTCATATTTTAAACAGCACAGCAGAATTTTCTATTTGTAAAAAAAAACAACAACAACATGTGCTGCTAACAGGCATTTCTGATTTCTTCAAGTCAGCTGATTAGAGATGATACTTTATTTAAATCTTGTGTAAAAGTGCTTTCGATACTTATCGTGGTATCCAGATAAAACTGGGTCAACTTCAAAATCAACTTTAGACTAAAAGACTTGAAAAGAATTAACAGCAGATGTTAAGTTTTAAATTATTTTTAAAACGTAAAGATTTTAGTATTTCACTGGCTTTAGTCACACAAATATGTGAATTGTTTAAAATCATTTGTGAACTTAGGAATTAACTGATTACAAATCAGGTAATATTCGAAGTAAGATGAAGAATAAAAATGGGTCATATAAGCTGGCTTAATGACTGCCCTATGCAGGGGTAAAATATTGCTGAATGTTCGAAAATATCAAAGTTGAAATTAAAAGAATTAAAAGCAAAACTAGAATTAAAATTTCATAAGTCCGAAGCTTTTGAAATTTTCCCGTTCAGGACTTCAGAAAACTATAAGAAAATTGTTATAAGAAAAAAAAAAAATGTTTAAAAATGTGTCCTACTTATCCAACATTCCCCAAGAAACACCTGTTTCACTGGTAAAACTTCTGCTCCTATTTGCTATTTAGTTTTATACAACTCTAGGCTTTAATTACAAAACTAAAAAATCAATTTCAAATATATGTATATCTCATCTACTTCTAACTAATCGCAATTGAAAAAAATTCTGCCACAAAAATATCTATAATAAATCACCGAAAACTACAATATGCACCTTGAGAATAGCGAATAAAGCTCAACCTGTGAACTGTGGGCACTCCTTCCAAGCGAACCCCCCATTTAAAACAATTTGTTAAGGAACAAAAAAAAAACGATTGATTTATTTTTGATTTAGTGATGGCAATCAGTTTAACCCCACATTTAATCTGCTTCAGATTGAGAACATCATTAGCAGGGTTAAAAGTTATCGCTGCAGCGCTTTTAAGCATTACAGCCGTTTAGGAATTTTAAGAAAAAATTCTAACTGTGTTTTATCATTGAACTTTAAAGCTGTTGAGCGTTTTAGCCAAGTCACTTGCATTGAATAAGGCAGGGTGACTACCCGTCCAAATAGAAACTAAGTTAAAAAAAAACAATAAATATTAACAAAATATCCCACCGTCTGCATCAGTTAAATATATATTTAAAAAAATAACCTCAAAGTATCAAACAAATGAATCAATTGCATGTTTTAGTTTGTTTTTTGTTTTTGTTGGCTCATATTTAAAGAAATGATTTATGTTTTTTGGCGAGATTTCTTTTGTCATGTTTTCAATAAAGCGGAGTTTTAGAGTTTAAATAAGATATAATCTGCTTTTAAAACAAATAAATGCAGCACATACATATGTATGTATGTAGGTATAGAAAAACGTTTTGCCTCTAAAGCGGATGTGAAATACACTGGACAACAAATCAAGCAAATTTTAAATATTGCAAATTAATTATATTTAATTTAAGAGAAACAAGTTTTGCGGTTTTTGTACGAGTACATGAAAACAAAAAAAAAATTGCAATATTGACAACTTATTTGGTTTAAATATTTCACCTTTTCACTCTCACAATTCTTTCAATTTAATTAATTAGATTCGATATCCGCAAACTGCCAAAACTGCAAACTGAAAAGTGTCAGTGTCCAACAGAAACCAAAACTTAAGCCCTAAAAACTCATGCAAAAATACCCATAAAATTTGGTTTTAAAAACCTTTTGTTTTTGGACCAAAACCCTCAATAAATTAAAAACGAAATTGACATGTAAATGTAAAAGTTCTTAAACCCCCCAATTAACAAGATTATATTAATTTTTGTCATTTGTTGCCCCGTGTAATTTAAGCATAAATAATACTTTTATTGAATGTTGAACATAAATCAAAGTAACAGATGAACAATAAGAACCTCGCTGAACATTTAACACGAGCATTAAACTTGGTTTTTTTTTTGGAATCTTATTTTAAATTTAATGCTGAAGTTTATTTACTAGACTTTTTAGGTGCTTTTTTCTCCGGTTCGTGTCAATTCTGTAGCTATTGTTAGTTAAATAATCTTTCAATATAGATTTTTTTTCGGTTGTTTGCCAACAGAGTCATCTGTTGGTAGATTTTTGGAGCTATTTAAATTATAATAAAATCGACAGTTTTTTGTTCAGATTTTATTGAAAAAAGTCTAAAAATTACACACCTTATTTGAGAGTTAATCAATAAATCAGTGGAAATAAAAGTGTAAATATATTTTTTTTTTTTGTTTCTATTTTATTTCGTCTGCTTTAATCTGCATGACGGTTTGATTTCGCCTGTGTTGTTGTTTTCGTTTGATTAAATAATATTTGAGTTCTTTTCTTTCAAGTTTATTAATACAAATTTAATTATCTGAGAGTTGATTTTTTTGTGATCCACAATTTAAGCAAAAATACAATAACAACTTGCCAATCATCATAATTGATAAATTCACGAATCCACCACAGTGGGCCTTTGCCACAGAATGTTTCACATCTAATTAAAGTTGTTTGATATAAATAATTGTTATTCAAATTATTTTTTGCTTACAATTAGTTTTTAAATAAATCAATTAAAAAGCCGATTTTATAGAATAAATGATTCTCTTACTCATACTGCAAGAACAATTTTCGATATTTCAGTGAGAAGAGTTCTTCTGTTGCAATTGATAACATATTTTATATATGTATTTCTATATGTTGGTATCAGTAACTATGACATTTGTAAAATAAAATGTTCATTAAGAAAACTTTCAAATTACAAAGAACAAGGAACATCCCGAGCCATCTCAAATATTCCTGATGCCATTTGGTTAATTTTAAGATCAAAATCTTGACAGATACATCATCGATTTTATTCTTACAGTTAATTCTTTTTATAATGCTTTCACTATAAATTCGATCCTTCAGAAGCTTAAAACACAAAGAGGTGGCAAAACCTAGACATTTGCTACCTGAAGTAATTTTTTTTGTTTTGGATTCGTGGATTCGATAAAGTGTTTTGTGGAATGCGATCGGTGCAAGAATTGACGGTGCAAGAATTGCCTTATAGTACAACATTTCAGATTCAGTGAAATATGTTTGCTGAAACAACGAAAATTTTAATCAAAATTCCAAATTATTAAAAAAGGAACACATAAACAACATAATGTTTCAAAAATTTTCAGTCAAATAATTCCCTGGTCCAGCGAAATATTTATACGAAAATTTCGCTGCATCAGCAAATACTTTTGATGGAAACAATGTCCTTGGAGCGAAGGGCATTCAAGTTTAATATATGTACAAACTTTTTCTATAGAAGCAGCGTACAAAATAAACATTAGATCAGCTGATCTTTTATGTTATCACTGTTGGATGTCAACATTTTTTTATTCCTTGGTTATACTGGTAGTTTTACCTTGTTTAGGTGAGGGGTCTGATCACCGCACACAATTTGAAATAAAATTGTTCGAAATATTGTTATACTTTTACTCCGTATCGTAGTTTGAAATGATAGCACTTGACATCGAGTAGTCGAAGCAGTAACATTACCAGATCGGCCGGCCGTTCAGTCCCAAGATTCTGATCTCTTGCACAATATGATAAATAAACAGTTCAGTTTTTGTTTTATAGTCGCAAGCTTTTTAAAAGATTTACAAAATATATGTATTGGAAGTAAAACAAAATTGGAGAACGCTGGCTAAAGTTTTCCGTGCCAGCTGGAAAACTTTGTTGGTTGAGGCCCAGGTTCACCACGGACTATAGCGCCAAAAGAAGAAGAAGAAGGAAGTAAAATTCCGAAAATTATTGGCTGGCAAAATTTATGTTATAATATTTGCATAATCGCTGAACTTGCATATGCGGCAAAAGTATTTAACGATTCATTGAACTCAGGGCGGCCATTAAAGATTAAGAAATTTTCAAAATATTTTCGTCATTCGAGTAAAATGAATCCCCAGACCTGGTTTAAGCGTGACTATTTATTTGCAAGGCTTTTTTCTTTTAATATTTAAGCATAAACTCAACTGAACCCAATTACATTCTAGTTAATGAAAGGTCTTAAGGTGATGGTGATTTAAAAAGAACAAAAACGAAAAACTATGTATGTCTATATTTTTTATTCACACATTTTTTTTTTTGAGTTTAGAATTCTTCTGTTAGTCACCTACAACCGAGGCCCCAGCAAGACAATCTCTGCTGCCATTCGATGGCATTGTCTTCTGTGCAGTTTTATATTTTGTATATTTTTTTTTAAGCCTTACAATCGATATTTCAATCTCATCACTTGTGCACCAATTGTCCATCCATCAAAATGACATCAAATTGCCAAGAAGATGAAGGCAAAAAAAAAAATTAAAAACCAACTAAAACCAAAAGTGAATTGTGTGAATAAAACTTCGAAAGAGGTGCTGCAGCAGCAGGCATTAGTACTCGTAATAATCAAGAAAACTGCTTGTCGTATCATTGAATTTGGTTGGCTGGTTGGTTGCCGGTTCAATGCTGCGCACAGGCTACAGCATCGGCAGCACCTTTCAACAGAAATCTAGTCTAGTATGTAGATTTGCTTTTAGCTGGTTTTTCGGCAGAGCGGCTTTCGATGTGTGTGTATGTGTGTGTGTGTGTGTGTATTTGTGCATAAATTTTTATTTTTTCTTCTTACTAACAAACGATCATCATCAATCTAGTACATTGATGTGTAAATGTAGACTAAGTCAATCGTTTGTCTTACAGTATTTTTTTTTTCTTTCTGTTTATCAGTTTGTCTAGCTGTCTGCCTGTTTTTAAGCAAATAGCAACACTAGTGCAAACTTTAACGATTTTCAGTTGCTGTGAAGCACGATTTCATGTTGACCTTGCAACGCTATTTTAACGTTTAACTTGGCAAAGAAATGCGTTGCAAATTAGATGATTCGTTTAGAGGTTTTTGTCTTGAGCTTCTTGGTTTCTTGTTAGATTGAAGTCATTCGTATTGGATAAGAAACATAAAAATTCAATAAATAAAACTAAACATCTAGAAACATAATAATTAAAAATACATATTTTTTTTTATTTAAAACGTCCATTACAGCGAATTTATTTAATTAGTTTTTCTATAAATTTATTAAAAAAAAAACCTGCATTCGTTCTGCAGCTTCGCAAAGTTAAAGAATTGTGATTTGTGACAAATGTTTTTCTTTATAATTTGACAATCAAAATTTTTTTTGGTAAATAAGTCTTTCTGCCTTTCAAATGATGGTCATGTTTTTAACGGCAGAACTGCAAGATATGAAATTTGTTTGTTGGCTCATGCAATTTCTCTAAACAGTTTTGACATTTAATGGCATAACAATAGTTTCGCTTTTGAAGTTTTTGTATCGTAGGCTTTTATCATTTTCCTTGCTTCAATCCCACCATCTGTCAAAGACTATCTGCTAAATACTTTTCTTTATTATTTGTACTAAATTTTCCTTTTTATGGCAAATAAATATCTTTTCTTTATTTTCTTGGAAGTTCAGCTTGTTTGCATACACACACACATATATATATATATATATAGAAAAATTAAATTGAAATGACAGAAATTTATGAGAGGGCTTGTTTTTGCCAGATCTGCAAAGAATACTTAGTTACTTACTGCACAGGAAAATACAGTTTTGATAACAAATTGCATTTCAGGTAAAATTTGTTATTGGTAGTTGGATGGCATATCCATCAAATGAAGTCTAAGTGTCCGAACGAAAGGAGGAAAAAGTCGATTTGTTTGTGGAAATGCTAGAGGTTGAAATTTAAAAGTTACACAGAAAACGTGAGCAAACGACAGCACCCACAAAATAGATAATTTACGCAATTTCGATTTCAATTTAATTGTTGTTTTGTATTCCTGCTGGATGTAAAGGATTTCTGTTTGTTCACTTTTAATGTCATATTATGCAACGATAAAAGAAACACACGTACCAATTTCATGCGATTTTAAAGAATCACACCTTATTTGCCACAAATCAAGCGGCATTTCAATTTCATCGATCACTATTATTTCTGTCTCTGTAACGAATCATCAAACGGCATTAACAACAAACATTCATTGATTAGAGCTTTCTTTCACATGGGGCAAATTAGTAGTTCTCAAGTACAAGCGTGTCGATTGTACTCGAAAATCAGCCCCTGAACTGAGAAGTAAGATCGTCACTTCTCACTGCTACAAAAACAAGACTTGTTCAAGAAACTTGCGCAACTAAGTTGGCCACTGTGATAGCGTTCTTAGTAATTTTTGGGTCAAGTGTCCCTTCAAGAGCCCTAATTTATTTAGAACATAGATTTTTCCCCTATTTATAGCAATCAAACTTAAATATTTTTTGTTTGAAACTGCAAAGTTTTGAAACAATGTGCGAAATTTTTCTTAATAAGATGAATTAATTTATTACAAAAACAATAAACAAAATTTACACAAAAATTTGCTGAAAAAAAAGCGTTGGCTGAGGACAGATTTTTTTTTAATTTCATACTACAACAAATATTTTAAGCAAATTTTTAAGATATTATATCCTTGAGAAACACAAAATCTGAAAACAGCGGTAAAAAAAATTAAAATAATAAATAATAAAATTTACATTAGATTTTCTAAAGTTAAACTATTAGCAATAAAAAGAATAACAGAAAAATTAAGAGAGTCTTCACTTGAATGTTTGTACAAAATTAACTAAATCCTGCCACAGTCTTCTTTAAAAATTTAATTTCAAAAACTTTCATATACTATATGTAACCGATGCTACACACACATACATATATAACCATTTGTTGTTAACAAACTAGTAAAATATTTTATTACAAATCTTATACAAAAGCCAGCTGCTCCACAAAAAAGCAGAAAAATAAACTTTTTCGCAAGTTTGAAATGAAATTACAGCAAAACAACTGCATACAATGTAACAATTATATTGTTTAAATGTAAGAAAAATGTTAAATAATAAAAATTAACACTTGACATGACAACATACATTTGTTTGTGTGTCTGCCTGCCGTTTTCCTCTCCCTACACCCATCATAATCATTATTCTTACCCAAAATCACTAATTTAAAAAAAGTGCCGAATATAAACAAACTTTAAGCAATAAAAAAATTTAGCATGAAATGAAAAGCAAACAATAAACTGGCTGCCAAAAAGCTCAACAACATTCCTCAATAAGATATTGTATAAAACCTTTGCAAAAAAAAAAAAAAAATATTAGAAAAAAACTAAAACCAAAAATTAACAGAAACAAAAAAAAAATTAATGCACGTTTTCACTTTCAATAAAGCGCGGGAAAATTTTCAGACTACTAAAAATGTAGTAAAAAGTTTCTTTTTTTTTGTTGCTAATATTTATTACGTTTAAACATCACAGCAACAAGTTGTAACAGCCAAAAATATAATCATTATTACATGCAGATGTTGAACAAGTCGGCGATGAAGATGATGACGAGCAAGTGCTGCCTCAAGCCAACAAACATTTTAGCGACAGACATGTCTGCGGAAAAAAGTTCTGGCGTTTCAGTGCTATTCTCTGCTTGTTCAATATCATTTCCCACAAAATCCTATTTTAATTCAGATTTAATTTGATTGTGTGTTCAGCGTCGGCTTCACCAAAATACGTTCAAAAGAAAAACTGACAAAATGGCTCAAAAACTGGGTGGCAGCGGAGCACTTATAGGCTTCTTAAGGCTTAACTCGAATTCGAATTCCATCGTGCTGCATCGCGTCGTACCGTCCAGAGCGATTTTAATTGTTATGGCCCCAACAGATTTAAAGATTTGTCGGCTTTGAAGTCAATTGTTATCGGCCTGAGCTTTACACAAGCGGAAAAAAACCTTAAACTCAGATATTGTTCAATTCATTTTCGAACATCAATTTAAAAATAAAAATAATTATTTATTAATTTACTGATTTTAATGCAATTAAAAGGCGTTGTTGTTGATTCATACAGTAAATTTTTTTTGCATTTAGAAAAAAATATTAACAATTTTGTTTTTGCTAAGAATTAATATTATAATAAAATGAATTTCTCTTAAATTTCAATATATAATATTCAATATATAATTTCAATATATAAATTTCAAATATATAATATTTCAATATATAAGTTTTTTTTTTTTAAATAAAATGGTCTTTGTGTCCGAATCCAAACTTGGATGGACCGGATAAGAGATAGTTTTACTTCTTTCGCACCTTCCATTGAAAATTTCAAATACAATCATTTTGGAAATCAATACTATGAACTCGTCTTGCAACTAAATTTTGCCTCAACTTCGAAATATACATATTGTGTTTGTTAAATATGTACATACATACATATACATACATACATATGTACATGAAATGTCAATTAAAAAGATTGTAGTCCTGAACTGTTGACATCCAAGAAAGGCTTAAACATAAAAAGGTGTTCAGCTTTTCCTGTGTTTGTGTTCAAATTTCCCATGTTTTTGACAAAATGTTGTATCTGTTGTAGTCCAGCGTCTACGTTCGCCTTGCATTCAGCTAGAGGTGGCTATTTTATCCATTTATTGCCAACTTTTCTTACCCCTCATCTGGTATTATTTTAGCAATATTTTAAACACTCTTTGGCATGGTCTTATTTAAATATTTTTTACTTTCCAGCATAATTTTTATATATTCACGAAAAATAAATTTCATATATGTATGTAAATAGAAGCAAAACGTCAACAAAGCGGTTTTTGGGCATGCGCACAATGAATGTGGTTTTCAAATCATTTAGATTTAAAAAAAAAAACGAAAGTGATTTCCGTGCGTCAATGGGTTTAAACGAACATAAAAATGCAAATTAATTTAAGAAAAAAGAAATAAACCATAAATCTTTTTCTTTACATAATTTTATAATGGCATTCCATATATTATACATACCTGGCGCCAGCTGAAATGCAAAATCGTATAACTAACATTTTTGCTATTTTACAGTGTAAACAAAATAATAACAAATTATGGATCTGGCACTTGCGAGTTTCCTCGATGGATGAGTTGGTAGAGTATTCGACCAACAGTCTAGAGGTCGGTGAAAAAACAAAAGCCAACAATTTTTTCAAATAAAAACAATACAAACAAATACAACACAAACCCACGCAATGTTGGGTCACTGGTCACTGAACATTCAAAACAGCATCATTTAAATGCTGACATACTCATCCCTGCAATATAGAACAAAAAAAGCGAAACACTACTCCGTCTTTTCTACTCCCCAGCCCAGTTTTGGTACAATGCACTGGAGAGGAGAGGATTTGGTTAGATATGAAATCACAAGGCAAATCACAAGTGGCCATAGGAAGCAATTTTTAATATTACCTATAACACTATCAATTATTATATTTGTTTCTTCTTTATATTGTCGCCACTTAACTGCTCCTTTGTATTAATATGTTGCTGAGACAAGCTGCCAACTTGTTTGCTGGGTATAATGCAAATAAACAGTGTTTATACAGTTTATAAAATGCATATAAATTAAACTATTTAGCACGAGGGTTCCCAACAGGTTGCATGCAGGGCAGCTTAAGGAAAAAAAAATTAAAAAAATTTAATACAATAAACTTGCATAAAAGCAATAACAATGAAACTGAAACTAACAGGCAACAGCAACAAACAAGCCAAAAACAACATTAAACAGTTTTAAAACTCATTGATTTCTGTTGCCAAGAAACATGCATTAGATGCAACAATACAGTATTCCTCCGAGTCCTTCTTATGAAGGTACCAGACTTAATCGTCAAAGAACTTATTGGCTATGCGCGCCCTCACTTTTACGTTTCGTATACGGTCTCTTTCACTCCTCAGCAAAATAGTTGTGATCCCAATATAAACGTTAAAATAACTTAAAAGACTTGCAGCCAACAGAAAACAAAAAAAAAAAAAACATCAACCAACAACGATTTAAATCAACAAAAGCTCCTCAAAGTAACATAAAAATATAAAGCCTAACCCATATATTTGTCAGTAAAGCGAATAAAAATTGATTTACAAACGAATGGCATTACGAGCAGTACAAAAGAAACAAAACGTACCAGATGAGAAACGAACTAAAAAAAAAAAAATTATTGAGCGAAAAAGGTTCACATACATCATTTATGACTGACTAGCAACAACAACAACAACAACAACAACAGAAAAGAAGTACTAAGTTAAAATATGGCAAAAAGTTAAAAGACCAACAAGATTTTCAGGAACAGGGTGCCGTCAAAAGTTAGATCTTGCTCGAAAAGCAACCAAGTTTAAAGAATTGGATATTTCCGGGGTGCTGCCACTGTTGTAAGCCAGGCTCATTTATATGAATATTGAAATGTTAAGCTGTAATCAGCCGACGCACCAGAACATAAAAAACAAATGTCTTCCGTGTAAAGTTAATTAGGAAGCTAATTGATATTATTCATCAGTTTGAAATTTAAAACCGTGTAACTGCCGCTTTTACTATTTTAGAGTAGAAAAAAATATATTAACATGTCCTGGAACCTGCACTTGGAGTTACATATTTTCGATTTTGTTTTATAAAATAACTGATTTCAGACGACATAAGTTTTATAATTGATAAAAAAAAAAATCCATTTCATACTTTTTGTTAGTTACACGATTTTGCAGTTGAGCTGAAGGTATATATGTACATATATTCTTTTCTATCTATAAAATATTCTTTCTAAAACTTAACAAACACAATTTATATGAAAATTTTAATAAACACATAAATTTTTAATGCAAAATTTTACCAATTCTTGCCACTTAATTTAAAAACCAGTTTTACTTTCTAACTAAGCGGACAAGAAAATTGCTCAAGCAGACTTGAGTCGTGTAGGTGTGTGGGAATGTGTAGGCTGGTGTTGTTTAATTTTATCTACACGTCTAACACATCTTAGCGCAACACTCTATGCAACAGTTGAGCCAGCCACACTACTCGTACATCGTGTAATAGACACTCATGAAGTTATCTAATTTAGTTCCAGCCAGTCATGGCTTAAATCAATAATCTTTCGTAGTATAACAACGAAAACAACATCTATAATACAATACAATAAACAATAATGAAGTACACGACAACATGGAACATGGAAGTGCTGTTATTACGAATAACATGCACAAATTCTTTTATTTTTTAAATATTTTTTGTTTGTTTTTGTTTTCCTTTTTCCTTTAATCTCGTTCTGCAAAATATTTTTTGGCTAAACGTAATAGCAGCAACAACAACAGCAACAGCAACAACGATTGTAATAAGCTGCAGCAAAATCACTAAATCACATAATTATTTGTAACATCATACACGTAAGACACAAGACAGCATAAATGTTTGCTTAAGTACTGGGAGCAGAAGTATGTACATACATAAGTACTCGTCTTGGCGCTGTTGTATCTCTATTATGCCAAAGCATGATCAACGTGATCTTTAATTTTATGTTTTTACCATTAGGGCTGTTGAAGAGAGATGAGGGATGATAACAAGGCAACATGTGCTGTCTGGAGATGTCAGCTGTTATGCTTTAAGTCAGAGCACCGGCAGGAAAGTATTTCGCGAGGACTTTCTCTACAGGAGTGTGTATGTCACTGCAAAACTTTAAGGATATTAATAAATATTTTATAAAATGTAATTTAAATTTGTATGTCACATGATATGACTTGTCACATGATATTCTTTTCTCTAAATAAAAATGATGTCATCTACTATTCTCGACTTTTAAAATTACTTTAATCGCAAATAAATTTGTACCCAGATTGAAGAGTTTAGGCGTCAAAACGATCAAATACATGTCATCGATCAGAGTCAAAATCCAAACTCTTTTCCGCAGAGTGTCATTTCTAGCTTAAAATATTTGTGTTTCAGAAGATAACTGTTTTGCCGCAAAGCACAAAATTGGTGTCTAAAATAACACTATACAATAAAATGTTATTAAATGTAGGGCCAGCAATAGTAACGTATGTGATTTTTAACTTAAAGCTTTTATAAATTATTTAGATGAAAAACAACAAACAAGCTTTCTGCACCATTTTTCTTGTTTTAAAATAATATAAAAAAACTTGGCCTTGCGATATTTGGATATAGTCGTATAAAATACATTTTTTTTCTTACTAAAAATTTGTTGCAGTCCTTTTTATCATTTCCAAAAATAAATGTTAGACCTTGACATCGGAAGTGTTATTATTAATGTACAAATAAGAAGAAAAGCAATTTCTGGTTCGCTCAAAAATGGAGGATATGAGGCATTTAGATCTTTTTAACAATTAGCCCCAAAAACAAGGCTCAATATGAGCCAAAGAAAATGATGAGGCGAAACTCGTTCAAATGGAAAAAGAAACTTCAAAATTGTTTTACAAATGCCAAAGTTGTTGTGGACAGCCTTTTCCTATTTGAAAAGGGGTTGTTTTGTACAGTCCGATATCCAGATTTACAAACTCTACATTTTCGTTTTTGAAGTTTCCAGAACTTGAAAACTAATACTGGAATATTCTGGCAACCAAATAGTTGGTAACTGCGTAGCGTCGTCGGCATATACTCGTAGAAAGCCGGTAACAACACACCGCAAAACTCTGCTTCAGAATTTTTTACAGTAAATTTATGAAATTGAAAAGCTTTTTTTTTGCGACAAAGGCTGGAACTAAAGTCATATATTCGGATATAAAATATTTAGTTTAAATAAGAAAGGATTTCCAAACTTAGAAATCGTATTCTCTAATCCCTAAAAGCATTTTCGAAATTGATTGAAGTTAAGAAATTTTTTAAAAATAATCAATTACGCAGAGGATGCATGACAACGAAATTTGCTTTTCAATTTAAACCATATATCTTTCTTTTAACCCCCAAAACAATTTAATTAAAGTTTTCTTTGGAGCTGAACCCCCTATTGGGTCGCCTCGTAATTCTGCTTATTAACTCAATTACCAAGATTTATTAACAAGAGTGCGCTCTGCAGCCAGACTCATCTTCACAGGGCGAAGAAGAAAATCTAATAGCAACACAGCAGCCACTTAAATATTGTCTCAACTAATAATCATCTAACGCGTTTGCCAACTTAAACAACAAATGGTGGTTAATATTAATGTTATGGTTCGTACTTGTAAAATAAGTGTTTAATGAATAGACATAACAGCCAAGGAGAAAAGCTAAAACCAGAGCTTAATCATGCTTTTGCATTCTGGTACCCAATACACTGTAACATTTGTTTGCCTGAGCTCTGCAGCCCGAGTGCTTAATCGTGGAGTTCACAGAACGCACCCATAAGGCAGCCAGTGTAGTTTTAGTTTTTTTTTTGTCCCTCTGCCAGAGCATCCTCTAAGGTTTGGTTTGATTTTCAACTGAAAATATTGTGCCAATTTTCGGTTTTTCTTTTTACAACTGGTGTTCGTTCATTCATGGGACGACTGTCAATTTAAGTGTGTCGTTTTTTTTTTGTTTTTTTTTTTTTGAAAGTGCCTGATCGAACTATTAGCTCTCATTGTGTTTTATTTTTCTTTAGGTTTTTGCCTTCGTCTTCTTTAGCATCATGCATTGTCTAATACAAAATACCATGCAACATTTTTTTTTGTTTTGAAAATTTTTGCCTCAACAGTTTTATTGCTCAAAATATTTTGGGGTGTAAATTGAAATTCTTTGCTTGTGTGCAGTGCTGCTGCATGTTGCTGCTGCATGCATGTCAATACAATATGAAATGTTGATAATTGCGGCACAACCGGAGAACCAACGAAAATAGAATGTATTCAGGTGACATTCGTTACAAAACATGTCCCACGATGATGGAGCTGATTAAAGTGCTCGAAAAGTGATCATGCCGCACAAAAGAACTTCAGTTTGTGCACCAGTATTGAGAAAGGTGTGATTAAATATGAATTAATTATTGCAATACGGTTTCTAATTTGGAAATTGTTTTGAGCAGAAACAAACAAATTCTTGCGACTGGAAACAAACAACAAGCTTTGACAAGAATTTGTGCTTTTAACCCAGCATTTGTACACATACATATTTCTGATTGAAAATTTAAAAAAAAAGTTGTCGAATATCTGGCAACGTACTTTTATGTTTACACAGGCAAGTACAAGTTTATTTTGATGGCGTAAAAATCTATTCAAAATTATTTTTCTTTTGGATTTAAAAAAGCTGGAAATATAAAAACGAGACAAAACGTGTTAAGAAAAGATGTGGACACGAAACAGGGGATATATTTGGTGTGTGTTTAGATAGGGAAGCACATTTACCAAAAAATAATAATATATGTATGAAAGCAGTATTGCCGTATTGGCAATATCGTAAAACTTTTAAAGAGAATATTTTCGTTCCAATTCAATTTAATCCTAATTAAAAACTAAATAAGAGTAAAATTAATTAAACAAATTAGGCTTTCGTACTTCAGCGGGGGGGGGGCAAATATTCACACGCACTTTTAATATTATAATCCATATAACGATTGTAATAAATTTATAATTAGTAAATTCCTCTATAAGCCAAATGCATTTGATACCAATATTTTTTGCAAGTGTAAACCTTCAAAGATATATTTATAAGGAACTTGTGCCAGCGTTTTTTCCAATCCTTAAAGCAGTTCCGATATACATTTTTTCAGCTCTCTCAGTGATTCAGTTTTCAACTCCTCAATCGTCTCAAAACACGCGAAATTTAAAAATGTATCTGGTTTTGCGAACACACCTCGTACGCACTTCACAGTGTGAAGAAAAAGAAATACAAAACAGCAGCAAATGCTAAGTCAGTCCGCCTAATTCTTAAGTGTGATTGGTGGTCAATTTAAAATGCTATTGCCTCAATTAAGATTCACGCCTGAACAGGCTATAACGGAACATTTCAAAGTCGTGGTAGTAGCGGAAGGTAGTAAAACGTTTTTATTTTAGATGGTAATTAAATAAAATATATTTTTGAAATAGCAAAAAACTCTTTTCATCGAAAAAAAAAACACTTTGGAACGAAAAGTCTTTTAAGATAATTAAAATAAAAAAAAGAATCTCCGGGGAAGCGGAATTTTCGTTTTTACAATTTATTCTGTACATATGATGGCGAAAAGCCAACGAATCGGCCTCAGAATACACCAAACAACTGACATCTTCAGCTTAATCAACATTTACAGCAAAACAAAAAAGCAAATAAAATGCAAAATTCCCAAACGTACATAAAAATTCAATTTAAGTTTAATAAAATTTTATAATATAATCTCACTAAAATGGTTAATTAAATTTACACGATTTTAATGGAAAACAAAATCGGCCAACAAATATATGAATAAACATATTGGAATATGGAAAATAAAACGACAAAAGCCACAACTATTGGCAACATTTTAATGAAATACGCCGCCATAATTGAATGCAAAATGAAGGATCCTCGTTTGTTTGCGGGGGATCTAAAATCAAAGCTGAACAGTTGCTACCGGCACAAAAAGTATGTACACATGTATGTATGCATAACAATAAAAAGACGAATTAGTTGCGACTAATGGTTAATCATTATGTGTCGGTGTGGCAAGCACATACATACATATGTACTAGTACATGCGACACAGACACACCGATGCCAAATGCACGTGAGTATTTAATGCGAGTGTGTAGCTTAAAGGAAAAACTAACGAAAATGTATGTGCGAGTAGATATCATTAAAAAAAAAATTAAAAAATAAGTTACATACGGCGAGTACATGTTGAACAGTGCCACCACGACGTCTTCATGAATTTTTAAAATTCATACATGCAACATGAATCCAGCTTATAGGCAAAGTGATTGTGTATTCGTGTTGTGGCAAAACAAAACAAAACAAAACAAAACAAACAAAAAACGCAGTTTTCCGTTTTGGTTTTCGTACGTTTGTACGTATCGAACAATTTTCCAATCAATAACAAGCTTTGCAAATAAATGACTATATACTGATTTCTTACATGGGGGGCTTTTGGGCGCTCGCTGACTCCATCAGAAACTCAAAATCGCAAACACAATGCACAAGTTTAAATATTTAATTTGCTGAAAGATTTCCAAGAAGGAAAAAAAAACAAGTGCTTGCAACACATTTTCCGTTTGAAGCAAATTCCCTAAACAAAACAAACAACAACAAAAAACCTAATAATAATAAAACGAAGTTGATCCTTAACAAAGATAATGAAAATCGACGACAAAAAGAAGACACTACTCGTATGCTGGTGAATATAAACGAAGCAAAGGAATTTTTATGGTTTATTGGGGTCAAATGGAGTTATTTTTAAGAGCGTTATCACTAATACGTAGTAGTCTAGTTGCTCATGACTCCATATGGCTGAAGAATCTGTTGATTTAGGCTGAAACTACGGCCTTGTTCGTACAAACCACAAAGCAAATTCTTAAACAATTAATAAAAATTATATTGAAGATGCTTCCCTGTATTAATCAAAATTAAAGCAAAACGCACTTTTACCATTATAATCCATACAACGATTATAATAGATTAATAATTACTAAATTCCTCTATAAGCCGAATGTATTTGATACAAATATTTTTGTAAGTGTAACCAGATCAATCACGATGAGTGCAACACACGGTTTTTAGCTCATGTGCATATTTTGTAAAGCAAATTTGTTAAATAAGACCAACCTAAGGGCGGTCTTCTACACCGACTTAAACTTAACTTTACAGATTTCGAGAGTAATTTGTTTCGTTGGACAGTTCATGTAAAACTAACAAGATTTCATGATAAATTTGAATTTATTTAAAAGTTTGTTTAACTATTAAAACTATTTAAGTTTAGTAAAGATTTTAGTGTTTCATTATGATGCACAGAAAATTGATTATCCCGGTAGTGGTTGCGACAGTGTTGTATTCTTACGAAAATTGTGTTGGGGCAAGGACAATGGCCGATAGTCTTGAATCTTTTCAGCATAAGTGAGATTTATAGCGTGCGCGAGGGTGTTTTTTTTTTTGGGCTAAATTTTTTTTTTTTAATTTCTGTGCTTTTAAACGGCGCTATTGATTGTAAGTGGGTCAGTGACTTGGCAATGGCGGATAATTTATTGAAATATTATTTGAAATATTTATCAAGTTTTTCATAGTCGATTATGGCAGCTTATGAGTAACAGCCTTTCGTCTGCGCAAACCGAATTCGTACGCATAAAAATATGTATAATTTTTTTTTTTTACCAAATACAACGCTGTGAACCTTTTTTGCTTGCCCACAGAAATACCCAGAATATTTGGATCGCACCTACAACCTGTGGACGATGGGTCAAACCCTCTACCAACTCAGCCATAAAACACAAAAACTGTTCGTTATAGAAAACTAAAGTAAAAATTTATAAAATCAGAAAAAAAAATGTATATTGTTAAATAGCAGATATAAATAATAACAGTTAATGATTTCAAATAAGGAAATGTTTTGTCAAATGAAAAATCACCCCTTTTTTGAATAATTTGAATTTGAATTAGTTTTCTTTTATTTCTTGTTGTGGCAGACACAAAAACAAAAATCAGACTGCTTGGGCTCATCCTGCACAAAAAAAAAATTATAAAAATAAGACGATGAAATCGTGACTTAATGTTTTCTAATCGCAAATGCATCATCTCACATTAAAATACCACACTAATTGTTAAAAGCAAATAGAAACAAGCAAAAGAAAAAAAAAAGAAAAAAAGGCACAACAGCCATAAAAATATATAGAAAAGATGGACCAGTGGAGGGACAGACTTGAGGAGAAAAAAAATTATCGAGGCAATTAAATAATAGTTGTAGCTTTTAAAATTAATTTCCTTATGCTTGAAATACAACTTTGAAGAAAATTCAGCCCGAAGATGTAAAATCAATTTAATTGTTCAAAGAATTTATTGAATGTTAAATGTTAAATTCGTACCAAACGATCGAGTGCCAGAAGTTGCGTGTTTAATCAAAATACAACTAAATTTCAAATGTTTACTTGTTTTCTTGAGTTTTAATTTAATTAATGTATTTAATGAAGAGAAGAAAAAAATAAATTAAAAATTCACGATTTCTTGCAGTGTCTGCCGCAATGTTGAGCCAAAATTGTTTACTTAAAAACAATACTTTGTAAATGCACTAAAGTGCAGCTTAAGAATGAATATGATTTATATTCCTTTGACATACAAAGAAGATGTTATCGATGATGTACAGATATCATGAGCCTGTTTCACGACGCATTAGCATCGAAGAGATCTGCTCACGTTCCTCTTTCACAAAATATTATACATGAAAATAGTTCTTAATGCGTAGTACAGCTCAGTAATTTACTGCCAATTTATCGTCACCTGAAATGAAAAGCATAATAACTAAAATTTTGGTAATGCTGAAAAATATCAAGAATATATGACAAGTTAAGTTAAGTTTTTGCGTGACATTGTTTTGAACATAAAAACCCTATTAATCAATAGTATTGATTTGATGTAAACATTTTTTTTCTTAATTCCAGTTGTATCGATTTTAAAAGAAGTTTTTAACAAAGTTTTTATCCACACAATTCTCATCCCAGTCAGCATAACTTTAATGAAAGTTAATGAAAGTTTTGACCGAACATTTAAAGAGATTTTCTAGAATTGGTTTCTGCTGTCCTAATTTTATTGCACTCCCCGTTTTTCAACTCTTTTAATAATCGCTTGATTAAATTTAATTACCTCAAAGCAAGTGAAAAATAGTGTTCTTTCAGTGCCGCAAACAAATTGCCTAAAACCTGCAGTGTGAGGTAAATTTTGTCTTTTGCAAAACTTCAAACACAATTTCTTATTAAAGTCTTTTGATTATTTTTATTCACATACATAAATAATAGCATTTTCAAATTAGCGAAATAGAAAAAAAAACATAGTTTCTTTGAAATCCTGACCACTACCAAAAATGTGTTTAGTAGCATTTGCATAAAACAAATATAAATATTCATTAACGAATGATATTGCTCATATATGTTACTTTATTGCTAATGACTCTGATACTTTGTAACTGTCGAATGGCGAATGCCTTTATGTTTCTTAAAATATATGTTCTTTATTTTAATTAAAATTTTGCTGTGCATTTAATGGGCAGAGTGAATTTAATTGAAAACGAATAAACAAAAAAAAACTTAATTCAAGCATAAATCAAAAAATTTTGCATTAAAAACATTAATAACTTGATTGTGAATTTGTTGCCACATACATGTAACAGACATGCAGACACATGCACATACACTTGACAGTAAACGTCTCTTAAAGAACTTAAATTATAAAGAGGCTTTGGTAAACAGTGTTTAGTATGAGGAAAAACCAAAATATATGATTTTAAAGTTTTAAATCTAATAAATTCAAGTTTTTTTGCTTGCAAAAAAAGGTTTTCTATTCATAATTTTTGTTTTTTATCTGGCTTTATTTAATATGCGTTCATTAAGCTTAAATGATAAAAAAAAATTCTTGTTTTAAGCAAAGAATTTTATTTCAAAATCCAAAAGAAATTGAATTCACTTTTTTGTTTGTTTCCTTGCAAGTTGGTTGGTGTGACTAATCGAATTGGACGTTAAACATGTCAAATTGGAAATAACAGAACATTAGTAGAGTCAGTTAAAATAAAATTTTAATTTGCATTTTGAACAGAAAACAAAATTAAAAACAAATCAAATCAAATCGAAGAGAGCAAGAGAGCATTTGGATACATTGCTGCTGCTTTATGCAAAATCTCCATATATGCATGTATGTATGTATATACTTTGTTTTTAAATTAATTCATCTACACCATCATATTGATGAAGAAGAAAATTAATCCTTTATGAGGGGCAGCATCACCGTGTGTTAAAAACTTTATGCTTTTAAATAACAAATTTTATATAAAATTAAGAAGCCGCTGGCATCACAAAACAATTACGGAGAGAGTAATATGAAGTTTGTGGCTTAAGTCTTTCGCCGACAGATAATTGTCTCGTCAGGTTTGTCTCTTAAGTCTTTCGTTGGAAAAGAAACGGTTGAATAATCAATCCATCGTTCAAGTAACTGAAACCGAACCGAACCGAAGTAGTTCATTGCATTTACAATCATTCAAATTATCTGCAATATATTAAAAAATATGATAAGAAAATACAATCAATCCCACAACTGATTAAGATTTGCACAATCTTTGCACACATACACACACATGTACCGTCTGCATTTCTGAAGGCCATCTTCAGCATTTTAACTATACGTGTATGGTCAGTACATCATTTAAAATTAAATAATACAAAATATACACGCACACGAACACACACACACACACACACACACATGCACATGTATGTGTATAAAAATAACGACATAATATTGCCGTTAGTATTTCTATTCATTAAAAATATTAAGATTATGCGCGCTATGCAGCAGCGCATCACCATCATCATCATCATCATCATCTACACTTCAAAACGCATTTATAAGTAATTCAACGTTTTTATTATTTAACCGCGCCGCACCTTCTTCTGGTTGACAAATTCAGAAGAACCAGTTCAATAAACAAAAACCTAAATCTGACACATGTGATATAAAATAACAACAACAACAAAGAAAATTATTTAAAAATTATAAATGTATTTATGTATGTACATACATATGTATGTACATATGTGTGTATTTGTATTTGCATTTTGAGCAGACAGACCAAGACGAGCGTTGAATTTGCTTCCACATTAATTAAAGACTTTAAAATCTGAAGATATGTATGTCCGACCACAACATTCTCTAATCTAAATAAAGTTTTTATTTAAACATCTCATATTAGTTTATAAATTGAAGCTTAAGTGTGTGCATGCATTTGGATTTTTAGTATTTTTAGATTTGTGTGATTTGTATGATTTGTATGATTTTATGTCTTTATTGTCGAGCCACCGTTATTGAAGTGGTCAGTATAATTTTCATTTCATTTTATTGCCAATAATTTGGATATGTGTTTTTTTTTCCATTAATTTAATATTTACATTTACATCTCAAGTTTTTGCTAACAGACAGTAACTTTATCTCTTTGCATTCTTAGAAGGCGATTTTAGTAACTGTACGATTTTTCACATCGAATAAATTTTACAAAAAAAAAAAGACTTGTAATAATGCACCTAGAATAATGTTTTATTAAAATGCTAACAGACTGCCCCAAACGTTTTACGAAATAATATATAAAAACATTTGCATCTACATACATAAACACCTTGTATTGAAATCACAGGCAAACCTCCTTTAAGCTTTAAAATTGTTTTAAAATCCGCTACACAAATAGCAGAGCAATTCTATTGTAATGTTTTGCCCATCAACTTTTTTTCAGAGCACCAAAATAAAAAATTTGTTTAAAAAGAAAAAATTGGACTAAAAAAACCTGGAACTAATCTCCTTTTTGTGTGCTGATTTGCACTGGCCTATAAGGATTAGAGTTACTAACGCTGTTCTGGTCAAATAAATGTGAGCCAATGGCGCCAAAATCTTGGATGTCAGTGACAATTTTGTCTTTTGACTTTCTCATTTATGCAGAACGAGGGCTCATCGCTAAAGATGATATTTTTATGAAAATTCTGTAAATTAGTGTGAATTTTCAACTACAGAACACCTGAACAGAACATACATTTCGTTAAACTAATTTTATGATTTGTACATTTTGCATGATTGGCTAAGCAATTTAACGACAAAATGGACGCCATCAGCAGAAAATATCAGGCCGCTACATTGAAATATACGCATAAAAGCATAGACGGTTTTAACACAACATACATTTTGTGCTGTATACAGTTTCCGATATTCCGTAAGTTTTCAAATTACAAGGAACTGCAGCACAAGCATTTATCCATTCGCTCATCATATCCCTTACATTACAAGCATAAAAATAAAAATAAAAAAAAACCAAATCAAGAAGATGTTGCATCTCCGATTAAAAGGAAACAAAATAAATACAAAACAACAACACCAAGTAGGAAGAAATTTATAAAATTCGCCAGCTCGCAATCCCAAATAAATAAAACACGAATAACTGTGAAACAAGCTTTAAACAAAATTAAGGAGAGGAAAGTCTATTAACTCAACAGAATTAAAGAAACAACAATCCATAAAATTATATAAAAAAAACGTAGAAAATTTAACAACTTCACAACATTCGTGGGCTTTATTTAGAGATAATATCGCAAAATAAAATACGAAAACAAAAAAAAAACAAAATTAACTAAATCTAGTAAAAGCAATAATTTCAAATTCACTGACTGCACCAGCCAAAAATGTTTCACTCCAGTCTAAAACAAGTTAAACAATGGCAATTGTACTGGCAGTTTTTTCTTTGTTTTTTTTTAGTTTTCTGTTTCTAAAGATGTAACAGAGTTAATTGGAAATTCCCTTTATGCAGTCAATAAGATTCTCACAAAAAAAGCGAAGGCAGTTTGTAGGACAAATGAAAACAAAAGTTTAGACAAACGAAAACTAAAAAAGCAGAAAAAAAATTCCAGCCCCAGTGAACCAAAAAAAAACAACGAAAAAAAACTCCAGTCGGTTTACAAACAGGGCCAACACGATTCACAAACTATTTTTTTCTTAACACAAACACACATATGTATTTTATACGAATATGTATGTACGTATGCCCGCTAAAGCGAATACTTGGAAATAATGAACTGAAGGGATATTTAACCGTTCGTTAATAATATGTTTATGGTAATAAGATGAATTGCGTTAGAGTTATAGTGCAGACGTTTGCACAATGGTTTCGGCTGCAGCTTTAATTTGACCAAAAAAAAACGAAACCCATAAGACTTTTAAAAGAGAATGGACTACAAGAGAAAATTACCTAAAAGTTTTTCTTGTCACAAATATTTACAGAATGTGTAACCCTACATCGAGTGTATTATTGTACTTGTTATTGCTAATTTTCATATAAAAATTAAATACAGTTATATTCATATGTACATATTTTTACAGTGTATGTTTTAGAACGGTTATACTGGCGGCAGTGTTATCAATTTAATGTGAATGCCATGTTACATGGAGAATAAAACCACAAAAACAAACGATTTTTATATTGTTGACGTGTTTCATTAAAAAAATTAAAACAATTCTTTAATTTACTTTTTCCAGTTAAATATTTCATTTTACATATTTCTAAAAAAAACAAATGTATGGTCTTCTGAATACCGGTTTTATGCCTCTTTTTTAAGTTTAAATGCAAAATAATATAGTAGGTGCTCACAAGCACCTAAGCAGAAAGTTATTTCATGCAGGATTTTGTGAACTCAGCACTTGTTTTAAATTTGTGTATTTGTCCAATAGATAATAACTCAAAGCATTGCCTGTTTTGTTTACAGCAAGATAATTTATGAGCCGCAAAAAGTCTGTTCTAGGGTCTTAAAAAAATTAGATTATATTAATCTTATTACATATATACATACATATATGCACTGAGCACCACTTGAGTATAGACTTATATCTCACTGCGTTACTCATGCGTGTTCTTGCAGAGCTGTCCATAAGCCATTTTTGTGAAATAATAAAATAATAAATGTAAAACGCTAATTAAATATCTATCGTTTGCTGGATATTTTTCCAACATGAAATTCAATCCTGCAAGATAAGAACAGCTTTTTGAATAGTTCTTAAATTTTAAGATTTCAATAAGTCACTTGACTTGATTTGTTTGCCATCACCTACAAAACCAGCCGATCTGTTTCAGTGTGCAATTGCCATTTGCAAATGACGAAACGGTCATATTTTCTGGGCTTAATTTTATTTTTATGGGATGTTCAATATTTCCAGACACACATACATACACACACACATACAGGTATAAACGTACATTTTCATAAAATATATTTATGTCCGTATTGATGACATGATGTGAACTCTATTGCCTCGATGATGTTTCCAATAGAGATTCATAAAATACAAAATGCAAAAAAAAAATCCACCAAAAACATGTTACTTTTTTTTGCCATCCATAAAATACAGTTTATAAAAAAAAGTCATCGATCTCATGTCCATTTTATGTGTGTACATCAGACAGCCTGTTTAGTTGTCCGTCTCAATGTTAGTCTGTCATCAGTGAGAGTGTGTTAAAAAGTCATCGTTTTATTTCATTGGGTCAGTCGTAACAAAAAAAAATATCTACATAAAATGTGTCTAACATACATGGAAAAAAAATTCATTTGTTGCTGGATTTGTTGTTTTTTGACTCTGCTCTCACACTTATTCTTAATCATTCATTGTTCAAATCACTAACAACAACATCAACATGATGCACCAATATCATGCCACTTTTGCTGGCCAGACACAATACATGTATAATATGTACACACACACAGATGCATTTTGTGACCAACCTTATAAATGTAGTCATGGACAGTGCAGCGCATAGTGTGTATTGAAAAGGAAGGTTTGCTATATAATATAATAAACTCGCTCCCCACTGGATAGGGAATAACAACTAAGTTTTCCTATTTTTTACATACACTTGCTTTGTGGAATAGTACATTGTAAATTAAAGGCATTTTGAAAGCAGTTTGACGGATTTTGTTTTCACCTTTAGAAAATTGTACTCAAAATCAAGGGCATTGGATCGATTTTACGGAAATTTTGCTCTTTTTATTTGATCGTAATTCCTGAAGTTTTCTTTTTTTTAACCATAAAAACTTCAACCATGTGGTATTGAGAGTGCAGCTGATTACTTTTTTAGTAAAATGTTTGTTTTTGATATTCCAGTTCTTTTTAACGAAACCAAAATACCTGCTTGGGAGTTTTGTTGTCATATTGGCAAGTTTACCTGACATGAGTCCGCTTTCATGAGAACTTTTAAAATTGTTAACAGGATTTGGCAAAACCTACACTTTTTATTTATGAAAAATGTAAGAAGATTGCAAAACATTGTTGGAAAGAAATTTAAATATTTTTCTGTATAAAATAATTTAATTAGTTTGAACACACGCAACATCATGCTTTTCAAATACAGCAAAACTGAACATGGAAGTGAATAAACTGAATTTCACAAGTTTATGCGTTTGTCACACCATATCGAAAGTGATTTGCAGACCAGGAATGAACTTTATTTCATCATGTCGCAATTCGCTCAGTAATTAACTGTTCAATCAATTGTTTAAAATGTTCGACATTGTGGGACAGCGCGTATTACTATTTTTTTTAAAAAATATTTTTTTTTTAATAAAAAAGTAACAAAATTTCTACCAATTAAAAAACAGGCGAAAAGAAGATTATTTTGCTGCCACGAAAATTGCAAATGAAGCAGAGTTTTTATTTGGACTGTATTCAGACTTTTTTAAATAATTCTTTATTAAAATTTTCAGCAGTCAGTAATTTTTATTTTCTCAAAAATTTACGTAAATTCTTAGTGACATAATTTTTTATGATAACAGCTATAAATTTTTACGTAAGTTTTTCTAACATTTTTTGCATTGCCAACTATTTTAAGGAGTTTCAAATAGCTTATAAAAAAAAATGTGGCTTAACAAAGTAATAAAGTCTCTAGGGATACCATCCCCCAACGTTTAACAAAATAAAAATATATGCTAATAAAAACTGCTCATCCAAATTTAAAATTCATGTCGTTAAAGACTGATCAATTGAACGCAACACAAAAAGTACATCGCACTAGCTGCCGCAACGTTGCCAACATCATCACTTCCTTTGCTGTGGCAAGTTGTCAGTAAAACTTAAAGCTAGTCAAACAAAACAACAACAACAACAACATACAAGTTATTACCAACAAGATGCTCAAAAAACTGCAATAGAGGAGTAGACACTGCAATACCAAAACGAAAAAAAAACACACCAAAAACAACTTAAATTCCCAAACATTGATTTTAGGCCAGGCAAGGCGACTTTATTTTGATGGAATTGCCAAAAACTCATGAACCCAAAAATAAATGTGTTTCGTTTTTTGTTTTTTTTTTTTTTTGTTTTTCAAAATGCAATAAAAGAATCGAACTTTATTTATAAGTACGAGTACTTTGTTGGAGTGATTATATACCAAACCCAATGCTAATATGATGGAGGCTGCTAAATTTATACATTTGAGCGCACCAGAAGTACGAGTATTTGGGTAACTTAACTGTGGCCTAGTGCTGAGATGCTAGTGCCGCAGAGTCAGTCAGTGCAAAAGTCGAAAGACAAATGAAAATAACAACTACTACAAAACACTCCAGGCGATTAACAATGTATGTTGTAAGCTCTAAGGAAAATAATATGTATTAACAACAATATTATATAAAACAAAAACGCCAAATAAAATATAAAATTTCAACGAAAAAAAATTAACCAAGTTATGTAATCACCTGTGAGCAGCAGTTCTCAAACGATGAAAGTTGCCAACAGAAAAAGTGATAAGTTGGAGAAAAAACTATTAATAGCGTTTTCCAACTTAGAATCTCCAATTTATTTGCTTAGAGCATTAGAAGAGACTTACAAAAAGGTCATGAGTACTTGGTTAACAGTCTTAGGCTAAAATTTTAGCAAAAGTAAAATTAGTTCGCTAGTTCGTCCAAATTCTCAAAATTACATGCCGAAAGTCTGGCTCCTTTTATTAAAAAAAACTAAAAGTTCGATAGTTTTATAGACAATTAAAATATTAAAATAGGATTTCGCAAAGTTTTTCTATAGTATTACAATATCAATATCACTACAATTTCCTTAAATTCCAGTTAACCAACGTAAATTACTAGTCTTGGTGGTCCAATGCACCTTGGTCCGTAACTATAGACCGCAAAGAAGTGTGCCTTAAGTCACTTTTCTTTAAAAAGAAACTTTGTATCTACTAAAGACAAAAAAAACTATAATTTACCCACTAAAGTCTGCTCTAAACCTAAAACCAGCTGAAGTTGCTTTTGATTCAAATGAAGTATCAAGCTACTCAAATTTTCAATATGTGGTGCGAAAACCTTTCGGTATTTAATGTGGCATCCATTTAAAGCTGATACAACTGCCACAAAAAACCATGTCCAATAGCTGGAAAAAAGTTCTAAGTTAAAAAGAACCGACTTTAGTATTGGACCATAAATATAACCCATTATATATCAATTAAAAATAAACACCAAACTTTATATCGATTTATATAAAATTTGTTCATCATTTAAATAAAATCAAGAGCAAAAAAATATCTCTTTTGGATCAAAACATGTCTACACCTATTGCCAATCAACAGGCCAGGCTATCACACTTTCAAAAATGTCTTATATGTTATATATGTATATGAATTTTCGTTTGAGAACCTCTGTCTGTTAAGGCTACAAAGAAGACTCTAAAGGAGACACAACAAACTGCCAGTCAAATTTGGATCTTCTGCTTCTTTTCCAATTTTGCTTCAATTTTTGTCTGTTTCTTCGCTAATGAAAGCAAAAGTATTAGTATACGGAAAACAATAGCGTCGTTATGCATCATCTTCTATGTTTTTTTTTACTACTGGGACATCTATATTTTTACGGTAGTATGACTTCTTGTTGTAGGTACCAAATTACACATGTACATACAAAAACAAATGCAACATATGTTCATGCAACATACTCGTACACTGTATAAAACTATTTCTTTTTGCATTTTTAATCCTTAAATTTTGTCTTGCAAAGTAATTTTTAAGAAAATTTTACTGATTTGTTTTTTTTTTTAGAAATTTATGTACATATCTACGTGTGCAGTGAAACCTCCCATAACTGGACACTTACCTCATTATATATTGGAACTATTGATTTCACTGTTTTTTTTTACATTTGAGTACATAAAAAGTTCCCAACATAAAGTGAGAAATCGTTTACATTATACTCCCGGACATACATACATGTAAACAGTAAATAGTCCAAAATATATAAACATTATTTCCAGCTAAATGACAGGTGCTATTACTGAAGGAAAAAAATGACATAGACACTTATTTGTGCCGAAAGTCAGCCTTATGCTCAATACGCGTAGACAACTCAGATAATGTACAAAAATTTCATTTTTAATTTTATGCTGAATAGGACAATTATTTATTTTTTGGTTTTGAAAATAATCTGAACGAAAACGTACTAAAATTTCAATTTTAAATAAGTCGTTTATCTAATATGTTGCTCTATAGCTTTAATAATTACAGGTTTCCTTACAACTTGTAAGTTATTATGTAAGCCCTATTATTAATGCCAAGTCCTAAAGTTTCTCACGATTTTCAAAAGAACAAAAATTCCGGCCACTCAGTCAAAGTGTTTAAGATATCATATCACATCAACTGGCCTCTTCTTAAAAATATTTTACAATATTTTTTATAATATTTAAATATTTTTTTCGGTTCCTTAACGACATTTTTCAAATTTGTGGAAAGTTTGTTAGATAAACACTTACCAATTATTTAAATATTGGCACAACATCATTTCATGGCTTCATTCAATTTTATTTAATGTTGTTTTCTTTTTCAATTTTACTTTATCTCGCCTCGGGAAATTTTGGGCCAAAAGAAGAAGCACCTTAAAAGCACTTTAATCTCTGTCGCTCTCCCATTCTCCTAAAGACAAAGACAAAAACAACAAACAACTACCCGTTGCTTTATTGCTTGGGTCAATTTTGCCCATTGTCTTGAGCTCTTTCGAATCGCTTGCTCGACACTGCTTTTCGCTTGATTATCGGTCATCAAACAAATCACAAATAATAAAAGAACAATAAAAATGTATAAAGAAATATTAACAACAAACAAAAAAATAACAACAATAATTATTAATAACAATAAAACATTTTGTTTTCATACAAATTCACCCAACAACAATAAGAAACTCACAAGTTGAAGAGAAACAAACAAGAAACCCAAAAATAGGAATGGAAGAACCCATTTTATTGCACAAGCTTCATTGTGGGTTTTTTTTCTCAGCGCAGCTACCATTCCTTTAAAGCAAAACTGCGGCTGCTGTTGGTGCTGGTGCTGGTGCTGGTGCTGGTGCTGCCTGGTGGCCGTTTGGCTCTAACCGACTGGCTGGCTGCATGGAATGCCTTGTAAACAATTCACTCCAATTGATAAACATCATGGCCAATCCTTTTTTGTACACTGTTTGTAGAGGGGGTATTTTTTTCATCTTCTTTCTTATGTGTGTCCATTCAATAGCATAGTAGTCACTTTGTAAGTATTGTTCGTCTGTTGTTGCCAAATTTTGGCAAAATAATATTTAATTAGCATAACTAAAAAAATGCATTAAGAATTACATATTTTATATAATATCTCGGGAGAGAAAAAAAAAATTACAAATAAAGACGTTGTTGTTTGCTCTAAGACTGATTCCTTTCTAAAAGGCTACAGGCCGCTATTATGATGGTTTTTTATTGTGGCAGTTTTTAAGCCTGAAGATTGCAACAGTTTGAAATTTAATAAATTTATTTAAATATTTAAGCTGATTAATGTTTGTTCTAATATAAACATTTTTAAATGGAATCTCTGGAGTTTAGACAGAACGTCTTATTTAAGTAGGGGAACAAAAGCAGCTGCTTTGAAGGGGTCTTCCCCCTTGGTGCTATAAAATCTTTTAGTATTTGTACAAAATGTCGCACAGCTGGAAGGGGTTTGACATATTATTAGTCTCAGCTCTCAAATTGCTAAATTTTAGATGGTTTGACCTCAAGCTTAAATAATTTTCTATCATTAAGTGGTAAAATTAAAAGCAGTTTTTTGTTTGAATGTGTGACACTCTAGAACCGCTGGCGTTGTTTCAATATTCCGTTTTTATTGCAATTTTTGATAATTCCTCAATTTAAAAAGAAAAAACAAAACCCCAGTATCCAATAAATCCATTCACATGTAAACAAATACAAACGGCAATTGTGTGTAGAATTTAAAATAAATATTTTTTCAAATAATAAAAATGCTGCGCCGTTATACTGCCATTACGAATATTTATTTTATGTGTTTTTACAACTTTTTATTAAAATATCCAAATACCATTAGCAGGCAATTATACGCTAATTTACACGAAAATTAAGTGTTGAATACAAACGACGCCGAATCAAACAAATGTTGCCAAATATTTAAAAGTGATATTAAAAAAAACTGGAAAAATAATACATAAATCATTTTTTAAATAAATAATATTCTTTAAATCTTTAAATAAAGAAGATTGATAAAAAAAAGGAATTAAAGCTGTTTTCTAAACAAGTGCCCAATGGACCAGATAATCATTGTTTTCGCGGGTAGTGGGCAATTGCATTAACGTTTTGTATGTTTTACAAAAGTTTTGTTAGAAATCGTGATAATTAATATGGTTGTTCTTCAAAATCAATATGGCGGCCGCAGCAACGATTTTCTACCAAACAAAACTGATGGTTAAGGTTGTACTTCTCTAAGATTTCAATTTTTTGAGACATATAGTTTTGAAATTTTACCACAATTTTCTTATATTTTAATAACTGACCTGTTGAATTAAGAGGGCATCGGTCCCCCTTCCCGGGAATGAGTTCCATAAGAATCACCATTTAAAAGCTGACATAACTAAATACTTAACACAAAATGTTTAAATATATCACATATTTATATTAAAATAAACAAAAAATTTAACTTTCTATTCAAGTCCGGCTCTGTGGGAACCACAAATAACTGTTTTAGTATTTGTGCTTCCCTCTGCCAAGAGCCAGTTATTAGTGGAAAATGGTAAATTTTATTTTACCATTTTATGGCCCGTTTCAAAGGCTTTGTTAATTTTCCAATTCATTATAACCATATTCTTATGCACACTGGAATAACATTTATTTATTAAAAACCACTTACGTCTCTTAAATAAGAAAATCCTATACAAAACCCTAGCAACTGTAAAATATAATAAATTATTGCCACACTATGCAATTTTTTTTTCTTCATGCATTTTATTTTTAGGCAAAAGGTATTACCACAGTCATCGCCATAAAATAAAAAAATAACATGTGTTATTGCTGATACCGATGCTAATGCTTGCCTCTTCTCTCAACTTTGAACTCTGATTCACAGCATGGGAATTAGATCTTACCTGCATATGAGCAAAATAGTAAATTGTACTGGTAATAAAATACAACACTGAGAATTGAAAATAATAATAAAAAAAAAATTGCAAAGATTTACGTAAATTACAAATAAAACATCATTTAAATTTTGATTTATATATATGAAGAAAACACACAAAATTGAAGTAACACCCACTCGGGTCCATTAGATGTAATAGTTGTCACTGTTTTCAAAATTGATCATCTCAAGCACACAGCACATTCGTACGAATGGATATTTTTAATGAAAGCATTAAATCTGCTAGACTTTATTGCTGCAGTTTTGCATTGTTTGAATTAAATTAAAATGCATTAAATTTGCGTTCAACACGCAAACCTCCTTAAATTGTTAAGAGACTTGAAAGAAAATACTTGCTGCTGCCACATGTTTGCATGATCATCGGCTGTATTAATCATCACAGCCCGTACAAAAACACTAAATTGACTTGAATGTGTTAACGGCATGTTTTTTTTAGCGAGTTACCACCACATGTAGCTATTGAATTGCTCTAGACACATGGTCATTAAGGCACAATTTTCGGGACGATTTGGGGTGGGGGGAAGGGGAAGTAGGAAACTTTTTTATTGATCGCTTCACCAAAGTATTGGAGAAGTAGGAAAAGTTGCTGGGTCTAGTTCATAAAATTAAAATTTTACTTCCACCATCTTTTAAGCTCTTAATCAACACTGCGCTGTTAATAACAATTCAAAGTCATTAATTATATTTTTTTAAAAAGAAAAAAGCATTGCAACATAATTAAATGTTTGTGGCGAACTAATCCAAATAATGGAACCGTTAAATAAATATCTTGATTGCCCAGAATTCGTGAAACAAGTCAAATCACCGCCAGATTCACAGCATAACGAAATCTCAAACATATATTTTTTTATTATTATTGCTAAAAAAAATTAATTATTACCTCAAGATGAATTTTATATAATATATATTTGAGCATATACAACAGCTCTAGCAACGAGGCCTTATTTTGTTTTTGTTAACTATTGGCAACCAAAAGAGGCTAAAATTTAATCATCTGCGCTCTCAGTTTCATCTGTTATGAAATCGTCTTGATTACAACTCTGCCATATAAAATGATTGTGTCAAGTCGAAAAAAAATAATTACTGTATGTTTGTATTTCAAATATTTTTTTAGAAAAATAGTATAAAAATCATGTTGAAGAAATATCGAAAAGGTACATTTTTTTCTCATTATTTATAAAGTTTTTATTATGTCAAAATATTATTCAATTTCACCGGGAATATCACCAACCACTTAAGTAATATTAACTTTTAAGAGTTGAATTCTGTAGCATTTATCGTCTAGGATTTTAGAGTTCAAATAATCTTATAGAAAAAATTCAAATCCAGCCGGGTTCGTTTTTTACTCAAGTAAAATTTATCTGTGAGTGCTTTCTTCTTTTTAATACTTTTCTGAAAGGCAATTAAAGATTTTCTGTTTATTTGTTTTTTAACATTGTGCCATCGGCCGAAATGCTTAACATTTTGAATATATACTATAGAGCTCAATCAGTTTCTTATTTTGCAGGTGTGGTAAATTTTTCAGAAGAAGTTTGAAGAAAATTAAATGTTTAGCCATGATTATTATATTAAATAAACTAACAAGACGTAACGTGATGTGACATGACATAAGTTAATTGCTTTTAAGTTTAACTGAGTTTTGCCAAAATAAAAGCCAATTTTTTACGTTGCAAATATAGATTTTTTGCAACATAAGTTTGGGCAAAATGTAAGAAAAATATATATTATTTTTCAAAAGCAACTTTAAACAAACTGTAAAAATAATTTTATTTTTTATTTATCGTTTTTTAAACCCCCAAAAGTGATTGATATTAATCCTAAAAAGATTGTAAAATTTTTAAGCCGCTGCTAAAACAAGAAAAATTATTATTCTAAAATTAGGAATTAATAGTTTTAATACGCATTTCTGTTACGTCAGCATTAAAGCATTAAAAAATGCATTTTACTCATTAGCGTATTAGAAAAAATAAAATACAAGACGTATCGTTACCTTAACACCGAAAGGCCATGATTAATTTTTTCCAAATTGGAGTAAAAAAAGTTTAAAATTTTAAACTTATTAAAAACTTAAAAAAAACGTCATGAGAATTAATTGGTATGTAAATTTTTCATTTTGAAGTTTTCAATTCGAGGATCACATTTTGGAAATATGCAATCCTAGTTTATTTATACGTCCAGCAACAGATATGCAGAATAACGAAAGGTTTCGATTTCCTGCAAAAGCAGGGTTGATTTTTTTTTTTGTTAGAAAATTCACTTAAATTAAAATTGTGTATAAAATTATATGAATGTTGGCAAATATTGTTTTTCAGCAGCAAAATTTAACAAATAGATACGCACGCCTGACCCACAAAAACAGGCTTTATTTTTGCATATATGTATGAAGGAACATATAGTACATAAATACATACATACACGTACACACACATATACATTTATGGATTAATTCGCTTAGCAGTTGCAAAATATTGTAATTTTTCCTTTCTTACGAAATTTGTTGATTAAATTGATTTGTTGAATAAAAAGAGATACAATTTGAAATTAAACATTTTGTGTCCCTAATCAAGCCTACATAGACGTTCATATTTACATTTGCGTACATCTATGTTTATAGGTAATTGAATTGTTTTAAAAAAAAATTTATAAGGAATGGCAATCAACGCAATCTTCTACTCGCAGGCATTTCCGTTGGGCGTATCAACATTCAATATCAAACCTCAAACTCATACTTAAGCTTTAAAACATCATGTTTTCTATAGGGGTAAACATGACAAGGTCTTGCTAAAAAAGGCCTTGTTAGATGTAGATACCACATGCACTATTCCTTCATCAAATAAATTTTCAATGAGACATCGGAAAATGCTGCTACAAAATCGCATAATCACTTCAATTTAAGGTCTTCTAGAAATATTCGCCAAACTCTTTTTGTACACGAAAGTCTACAAAATGTTTTTCCACTTTTAGAATTTGCATCTGGGTTTTAAAGAAGAATAACCAGACGAAGGCACTCGTTGGCATACCGTGATTGCTGGTGGACTCTAGTAACATAATTTCAGCCAGCGCTGGTTTTCAGTTAATTTCAAAAATTTCAGCTTAAAACATAATATAGCACATCTTTAAAAATAAAACATAGGATGACCAGCCAACTGGATTTTTGAGGCAGAAAGGATTTGAAAGGACTTTGATTCATATACATACATATGGGGAAAGAAATTCGTTAGTCTGTCTAACAAGGTCTGTCTAACAGGGCCCGTTTTTAATTTCGTTATCGTAGAGTTTTTACACATGTGTTTGTTCATACATAATAGTACAATAGAAGACATGTAATCCCAGTCAGTATTTTATGAACAAATTGGCGTTTATAATTTTCAACCACTACAAAAAAGGGTTTATGTTCGCTTTATATATGTACATATATTTATATACATATTCCCATAATTCTTCGATGGATTATAGCACCTTAATAAATGCATTTGATGTTCTTGTTTTATTGAAGACTGGCTACTTTAGTTATTGTCCCCTGCTTCCACTAGAGCCCTTCACGTGATCGCCGGTCTACGTATTCTGTGAGTTCCCTTTCGCCTGCTGTTAAGTACTATGCGCTCAACATCGTTGTCTCGGTTCCTTTGGCTGCAGCCAATCCAGTTCCGTCTATCACTCGATAGCGTTACGTTGCATACATGAGGCGCATTATTTTCGATTTGCACAGATCCTTTAGTGCTTAAATAATCTTGATCCTAATTTAGGGACTTTTCGATACATACATACATACACATGCTTGTAATATTGCTTAAGCTTCAGGTCTTTTCATGATCTAAATAGGATATTTCATTTTCCTTTGATAACTTCTTCAGGAAAAGTATTATAAAAATATTTTTTATATATTATTCAAGTGAATTTAAAGTTATACCACAAGGAATGCAAGAAAATTCTCGCAGTATTGCTACACACGATGGGCCTGCTTATAAATTTTGTTATAGTTGTTCTGCTCTCAACTACTCACCGAAAATGATCGCAGTAGAATCAGTTTTCTGATAATCGCCAAAATAATCTCCCAAATGCTGGTATGAATCCTATTTATTCGGAAACGTGTGCATCCGAATGCACACGATTAATAAACAAGTTGTTCACCTACATTTTTGCAAGCAACGAAGAAAAAAACTGAAATTAAAAAAAAATTGCATGTCCAACAACGCGAACACCACCACAACAACAGTTGTTGTTGGTTAATTCGCAAACAAGTCGACGTGGCTGTTGCTTATTAATTTTATTACAACAAACGTTGCAGTTGCAGAATTAAGTGTTGGCAAACATTTAACCAACTAATGAATGGGTCATAATATTGATGCTAATAATGATGATGGCGATACAGACGATGATGATCAAGCTGGTGCTCAGCTCAGAGAAAAAGAAGATGCACCAGCAGCAGGTAATAAAATTTCTAGTTTCGGATCTGAGCGTTGTCTGATTGTTGTCGGCTTATTATTGGGGTCGTGGTACAAGTGGCAAAAATTCGGAAAAGGAAGAAACAACAAAGTATTTTGCAAACATGCATTTCTCTTTAAATGTTATCAATAATTGCATTTTATGTTCCATAAAACAAAAAGTTTGTTAACGAGGCTATATTTTTGGCATTTAAATATCTTTAATATTGTAGGTTTTGTGTTTACCTTTAAATTATACAAAACTTCTGGGACCAAGAGCTAAAGGGAAAATGCGTTTTCTTTTTAAAGATTTCGATGAACTTCTGGTGGATTGACATGAAAATCAACATTACATCACGTTGATTTCGTAAGCAGTAATTTGTCTAGATGGCAACTTCCACATTGTGACTCTTTCCAGTTGTTTGTGGGGTTATTTGCAAGATATTTAGGTAAAGTTTTACATGAATACGAGTTTTTATTTTTTATTTTTGACAAAACAATTAAGAGAACCAGCATCTTTAAAACGAATGTCCATTTTGGCCATCCATCTGCAAATATATCCGCCTAAAAACATATTTAATTCGCTAGCAAGTATTTGCTTAATTCTTTTAACTACATTTCGTTAAAAATACATCTTTCTTAAAATATTTATGTATGAACTTTTTTAACGAAAAAATCAGCCAATATTTTATGTATGTACTTTAGGGTGACCCTTTAAAACGGAAATTTTTCTACACTCTGATTAATAAAGAAAATTTATTTACCAAAATTTCCATTCACACCTTGGCTCAAAAATGTACAAAATTCAGAAAATATATATGGAATATAAATTTCATAAAAAACAAACATTATTGGAAGAAGAATCTGTTTATTTTTCTTATTTTTCATTAAAAAAAAACTGAAACATATGTATAACCTTAAACCCAAGAAAATTTCCATAAGTTTTATTAACAAATATTTATTCAGCTCATGTACGACAAATGTTTAGCTTTCGGAAGGAGACAAAATCATACAAAAACGTTGAAATAAAATTATACAATAAATACTTATTTCATATTAACTTTTTTCCAAAACAAAAAGTTTTTGTTTTAGACGGCAATTTGTTAATTTATATTGAAAAAAAACAAACTACTTTTCGTTTTTAATCTAAATTTCCAAACGAACGTTGGCTTGTTCAAATAGCTGAACCAGCCATAAAATTGCCTTGAATGTTAATTTTGCCAGTATAAGGGCCACCCTAATGTAAGTCCACACTTAACATACATACATACATACATTCATACGTGGTGCCACAATAAGTTCTTGTATAATTTATGAGACCATCACAAATTTTTTCTTAATTTTAAGTTTAAACTTATACGTATGTATATATTTTTGTAATATTTAACTTTGATAATGTTTTTTTTTTATATGTTTATGCGAAATGTAATTAAGTTTGGCGTATCGTTTAAGGCTATCACATGTTTTTGGAATCCATGTATGTACATACGTATGTACATACACATGTATGTATGTATGTATGATTATAATGAATGCGCATTGTAGTCCATGGGGATTTTTAGCAACACAACAAATCTGTGACTTTTCAGAGAACTTCGTAGAAATATTATTATTTAAAAAATAAATTGCTTAAAAATCATAAAAGACATTTTAATTTGCAATAGTTCGCACAAAACCGAAAATGTGTACAGACCTTGAGTGCACCAAAAAGAAAAAACCCGAAATTATTAAAGTACCCGCATGCTTACATTTTTTTCTTTCAAATTCAGTTGATTTTTCTATCTTCGGGCAAGTGTTTATGGAGCCGCCGCTCCATCGCCATGAAATTCTTGTTTTCGGGTTGTTGAGAACTACTCCTGCATTCCAATAATAACAACATACTTTATTAATTTGAAAGTTATTACCATTGTAAGTTTTTACCGCCATTGTACTGACGCGCCCTTAAACGGTTCTGAGTTACATATTGTTTTATGTACCACTTTACTGTTTTTTTATATTCATTTGGACATTTTGTAATAAAATTTTTTAATAAATATTTTTCTTAATTTCTTTTAACTCACAATTATAATACTTTAAAATATTGCCTTTGGCGAAAATAAAATTAATACCCAGATTATAGCAGGTTATTTTAGGAGACATTTGAAAGTATTCCCATATACTATTTTATAGGATTATTTTTTGACACACACAATAAAGTGAAGCCAATGCCCCGTTATCGTACCGTGGCAATAAAATGGAATGAGTTATTTCTTCTTTTTTGCACTTTTCATTTAGTAGAAAGTTCCATCACTACTTGATAGGCATGAGAGGCCACTCCCGGGCTTTTACATTGTTTTCGCTATCCTTGAAACCTGTCTTTCAATAATAAAGCGGTATAAGCATTTATGTAAGTGGAATGTATCCGCAATAAGAAACCAGTATAAACTTATAGGTAAAATGCATCAAGTAACTGCAGTCGCTGCTTTGATCTGCTCTCGAGAACTAATCGGTCTATATACAATAAAACAAAAACAAAGCAATTAGATTGTCCTGCAATATTACTTTGTTTCTAAATGCCACTCTCTGTTTTTCAATTATCGTAAGATTTTATTTTTTGTGGTTCCAGAACATTAAGTTTATTTCATTTGGTATATAGAAGTGAAAAAACACGGTTATAAAACATTTTTCCTACAAAACAAACAAACAAAAATATAACAATAAAAATACTTAGACAATGAATATAAACAAAATTTTCCATTTAGCCGCTTTAGAAGAAATTTTAAGCGAAAGCACTTAAACTAGCATTCTAATTTTACATACTATATAAATAAAAATATAAAATGAATTGCATGAAGTCCTTAATTTTATGTTTGAACTCTGTCTTGGAATCCAGCTTTGGATCGTCTTTAATACCAATCACTCTGTAATCGCTTTTTGCAAAGTACCTGCCACAACCATCTCATTGTACACAAATTTAAGTCTAAATGTCATTATTAGTCTCTACGGTATTGTTCATAATAAAATCTCATTTATTTCTATTTATGTTTAAATTTTTCTTTTTTTGCAACTTTTTCTTCATTACTTTTAGCGTTTAATATTCTGTGCACTAAACCGTAACTAAAGTCTTATAAATTAGAAAATATTTGAGTTTGGGTATTTTTTTCAAAATGCCAACATTGTTTTATAATTTTTTCCCCAAAAAATTCTGAAAGAAATACAAAAACACAAATTCTTCAAAAAAAAAAAAAGAAACGAAAAAATTAAGCACTTGTTTCATGACTCTATTTTGTTTGTTTTATTATTACAGGTGCAGCATTTAACACTAACGCCAGTTTACAAGAAGAACGTGCAACAGCAACAACAACAGCGGCAAATGCACCCACTATAACAACAGCAGCAGAAGTACTATCAACAACAGCAACCACAACTGTGACACCACCTTTGAAATCGCAAACAACAATAACAAATGCAACAAATACTACACCACCGAAGATCTCAACAATAACAACAACACCAACAACAACAACAACAGCAAATAAACATAACAGCATCAATAATAGCGGCATTAAATTGCTTAAAATAAAAACTGAATCGAAATCAAGAGAAGAACAAGAACCAAAATCGTCGATCGGCAGCAAAACAACAGACAACAACAAAAATACTCCAGTATCATCTGCTGGCTCAACAACTAAAACAACAGTAACGACAGCGACGTCGGCAGCATTATCAGCATCGTTGACTTTAAGTAGCACAACAAATCGAGCAACAACAACAACAACATCATTTAGCAATCACCAGCAGAACCAACAAAACCATAAACCACGGACAACAATTGCTGCAACAAGCATGTTATTATTGCAACCAAATGTAAGAAGCGTATTTCAAAAACTCGATTACCAATTACCCACTCTTCCCCCCCCTCCCTACCCCCCTTCCATTTTTTTCTTTTTGGACCAAGTACTCGTATGTCTAAATGTATTTCGTTTCTTGACGCTTTTCCACCTCCTCAGTAGGGTTTGACGCCAGTTTTTGAAGTCGCCACATGTTTATAACGAGAAACTCTGAGAACTTAATGAGAATTGCAAAAAAAAAAACCGGGATGAAAGAATTTGTAGCACAAAACCAGTTTTAGAGCATTACCTTTTAGATTAGAGAGATATAGAATGCGGTAACATGACTTAGGATTTTAAAAAGCTGCCGTTTGGATTTTCCAACAAAAGGTTGAGCAGCTGGTATTTGTGTTTGGCAACCTCATTTGCACCGAATACCGAACAGTCTTACTCATGAAAAATTTCGAAAATATTTCTGTGAATTGTGTTTTTGCAATTATACATGAAACGCTGTGCAACAAAAACAAAAAGTTAATAATTGTGTCCCAAAAGGGCCATGCAAATGTACGAATTCATGATTGTATTTCACATAATTCCTGCAAGCAAATTGGCTGTCTATAGTTTATTTCAAAACCACAAAATCTGTACATCGCTTTAAGACACAAACGATTAATTTACAGAGAATCAAAGTTCGTGTAATCCCACCTCTAATTTGCACAACAATATTTTACTAATTACAATCTCGTTAACAAAACAGCGAGTATTCAAATATTTACGCAAAATATGTTTGCACATAAAAAAATCATGAACGTTAAAGTCAACCGCAACCAATCAACAAATTATCACCAGCAACACCTTTTATGCGAAGCCAAAGGGTCGGTCGTTGAGTGTCTTCTCAGTGGCAGTGGCTTCAAATCGCATACGACAACACACACCATGTTTCAAAAGGGGTGAAAGAAAATATGTACGAGTAACAAAACAAAAATGCACAAGTTATAACCATATAAAATATTCATCATTTGCGACTTCAAATTGGCAACCGAACAAGAAGAAAAACAAAACTGCCAATCACAAGCACTTCCGTCTGTCCGCTCAATATTTTCCATGTAAATGTAGAAAAGCGCATGACAAACGCTAACGACAGCACAAACGAACCTCCACTGGCTTCTTAGTTTTAAGGATTGACTTTTTTTTTTACAAATTTGTGTTTTTCCTTAGACCAAAACGTTTTAGTATTTTTATAACTGTTTACCGTTACAGAACACTTTCGGTTCGCGTTCTCCGTTTGATAGTTTCTCCGCACAATCAAACAACCAACAGTCTCAAAATCAACTGTCCCAACAAAATCATCATCATCACCATCATCATCAGTATCAAAACCAAAATCCTGTGGCAGCTCAAAGCGGTGCCCACCAACAACATCACCACCATCATCATCACATAACTTCGGGTAGCGGCAGTCATCATACATTGTCAGTGGCAACGGAGGACCATTTGATTGGCAATTTGACGGATACAACCACTTCGGAACATTCGGAATTAATTGATCACACTTTTAATCAATTATCTGATTTGTTTTTCCCTGCCGATTCCAATCAATCGCTTCTCTCACCTCCAATCGATCAGAATCCCACGCGGGATACGGACGCTCCAGCGCATCAACATCATCACCACCATCACCACCACACCCAGCTACAAGATTTACACTCTTCATGTGAAACCTTGGTAGGCTCCAGTGAAGACATCACCAGCTCTATAGAAAACTTAACCAAACTTACCTGCCTGCGCGAAAAACGACTGTCATCGATACCTGAACAGCATATAACAACTACGCCAAACTCTGAACAAGATCATTCTTCATTGTGCTTCGGTCGAACCACACCGCAAGAAATTGGCTTACTCAGTTTACGCTCCAGTAGCGATCCGGCCATAGCTTTACATACGCTGCAAGAAAGACAGGCATTACAACAACAGCAAACGAATCATCACATTTGCCAACCACGCACCGGAGGTGATCCTTTACTATCGCCCCTATCGTTGCCAAGTTTTCAAGAAACCTACTCTCTTAAATACGGTACATCCTCTGCGACATCTGATTCGCTAACCACGGAATTGACAATTAAAATGGACGAAGATTGTTATCCCCTGACGACGTCAGCTGAGGCTATAGGTGGACCAGCATTAAATCAGCCTGCAAACGTTAGCTCCCATCAACCAGGAACACATCGTCAACACCAGCATCCCGCCCTCCATCCTCATCTGCAAAACAACCAGCACAACTTGAACGGCAGTCATCAGCATTTGCAGCAGCAGCAACAGCAACAGCAACAACAATCAACAAATAACTTTAGTTACCACGATCATTTCAATGCCGCAGCAACACCGGCTTCTTCGAGTTCCTCGGCTTCCTCGTACGAATTTAATAATGGTTCAAGTTCGGGCAATGAAAATGTGCAAAATTTTAATGCAGCGCCATCTGGCGAAAGTTTCTATCAGCAGTATCATTTGTCGCAACCAAACGTAAGTACAACAAAACATTCTTCATTTTGTTAATCGAACAACGCTGAACCCAAACCTTCTAGTGATAGTCCCTTTCGGAATACGGGCTCTGTAATTTAAAATATTCCAGAATCTGAATTCTTTCTGCAATAATTTTCCACTTCTGAAGTTTCATTGACTCATTTTTCGAAATTAAAACTATAACAAAAATTGTCCAAATTTAAATTTTAATAATGAATATTTGGAAAGCGAGTGGTAACACGAAAAACTATTCACACGATGGGGTTCAGGGCCGTCGATTTAACTGAGCCAAGGCTGAAATTCTTGAACTTTATTTTCAGACTTATCAATCTGCGTCAGCAGAACGCTACAGTTTACCCACTTTTCCCACTATGACGGAGTTGGAAGCAGCCTCGTCAGGTGTCTCAACCACCGTCTTAGCTCCTTTGCGTAGAGCGTCGTTGCCCGTAAATCGTTCTGAATCTCCCATCAATCACAGTCCAAAACTTCCCAAGCTGATAATCGGTGCCGGGAGCACTTCATCGCTGCATCTCAAGCATCATACACATTCCCAACGTTCGAGCGCACCGAGTTCCGCCTCCAATTCGCCCAGCATACGACAGCACTCCTCAACCCCGGTACTGCATCACATTGCACAAACTACAGATTTGCTCAATGGTCGTGTTATACCAACGCCCGCGTCACAGCTTTGCGCAGTGTGTGGGGACACAGCTGCCTGCCAGCATTATGGCGTACGAACGTGTGAAGGCTGTAAGGGATTTTTCAAGCGTACCGTCCAAAAGGGCTCCAAATATGTTTGTTTAGCGGACAAAAATTGTCCGGTTGACAAAAGGCGACGAAATCGCTGTCAGTTTTGTCGCTTTCAGAAATGTTTGGTCGTCGGCATGGTCAAAGAGGTCGTGCGCACAGATTCGCTTAAAGGCAGGCGTGGCCGGCTGCCATCCAAACCAAAATCTCCACAAGAATCACCACCATCTCCGCCCGTTTCTCTCATTACTGCTTTGGTACGTTCACATGTCGACACCACTCCGGATCCCTCCTGCCTCGATTATTCACTGTACCGTGAGCCGAATCAGGAAGCCTCGCCCGTCGTCATGAGCGAAGCCGAAAAGGTCCAACAGTTTTACAATCTTCTTACCACCTCGGTCGATGTTATCCGACAATTTGCTGAGAAAATACCCGGCTATTCTGAGCTGATGGTTGAAGATCAGGAGCTACTTTTACAATCTGCCTCTTTGGAATTATTTGTTTTACGTGTATCCTATCGCGCCCGCATAGACGACACTAAAATGACTTTCTGCAACGGCATCGTTTTACATCGAAGCCAATGCCAACGCTCGTTTGGCGATTGGTTAAATGGTATCTTAGAGTTCAGCAAGAGTTTACATAACCTGGAAATTGATATTTCGGCGTTTGCATGCTTGTGCGCGCTGACCCTTGTTACAGGTTAGTATGATGAGACAAAAAGTACTTGAAATGGAATTTTACATTCAGTATATCGAATTAATTATTTTCGAAACCTTTTCGAACATAAACATTCGGCAATATGAGAACTGTAATACATGAATTATAGTATAAAATTCCCACTTGCGGTGGTTCTGGAGTTACAAGTCCCGCCTTCAAGTCTTCTAGAATTGCAAAAATTAATACACATTTTCTATTGCAATTAATTATATATATATATATATATGTATTTGCTTTTTAAATTATTTAAGCCAGCTTCAGTTAGTTATTCATTCCTGAAGAACTTTTATAATTATTTGCTGCGATCATAGTGGTGTGACGCCAACGTTTCCGCAGCTTAAGAAGTACATAATTTTGCTTTTCTAACCTGCTCATTTCATTAACGGCTGTCTAACGTCTTTGCTCAATATTTTGCAATTTTATTTTAATCACTCTTCAGTTTAATTTCACTTGACTTGCAACAAAATGGTTTATGTTCAACTGCTTTTCTACTTCTATTGCAATTACTTTTGAAGAAATTTACCTGCGTTTCAAAATCAACATGTGATCGTGTTATTTGGAAAAACGTTTCTACATCCATCTGAATACTTAAAAATTACATACCCCATAATTAAAATAAAGCGTATTACTATTTTCCTTTTGCAGAACGTCATGGCCTGCGAGAACCGAAAAAAGTCGAACAGCTGCAAATGAAGATCATTGGTAGTCTACGGGATCATGTTACCTACAATGCGGAAGCCCAAAAGAAGCCCCACTATTTCAGCCGCTTGTTAGGCAAACTTCCCGAACTGAGATCGCTAAGTGTGCAAGGCTTGCAGAGAATATTCTATTTGAAGTTAGAGGATCTAGTACCAGCGCCCGCCTTAATTGAAAACATGTTTGTAGCCAGCTTGCCATTTTAATTATGTTTCCTTACCCACATCCTATTTATTTAAATTTAATTAAACAAAACGAAAATACTAAAACAAAAAAACGACACGAAAGTAGTTAAAATAAATTAAGTAAAAATGGATTTTTCTTTTTAATTTTATTATCTGTTTTTCATTAAATATAAACAAAATTTGTTGCCTTTCTGCTTTCCTTACTGCTAATTCCTGGCCCGTCCGGGGATAGTAGCAACAACAAACAAAACGTTACGTGACTAGAGGTCTGTTTTTTATGTACTTAGATATTTAATTCTTTCCAATTCAATTTAATAGGCACTCGTATTTGGCATTAATTGAAAAATTGGCAATAGTTTATGTTGTCAAAATTGATTTATTTAAAAAGAAAACTGTTGAGAAAACAAAAACAACCCTAAAACTCCTTAAACCGCTGTCAATAAAACTACAAAAAAAAAAAAACACAAAAAGGAGAAAACAACAATAGAATAAGACAATAAACCGTAAAAGCGTTATTATGTATGTCCTATTTCGCAATATTAAATTTAAGAAAGAAGAAATTTTTACTTTTAATTTAATTTAGATTTTTACAATTTCTTCCTGCAAGCAGTTGCCCCGTATATGCGTTTCCGCTCCAACAATTTGTTACAATTTCAAAGTTCCCGCCTACAAACGCGCAAAATTATTAACTTTTAGTTTTTTAATACAATATTTCTAGTCATTTGTTACAATTGCCTTTAAGTTGGTACCTGTACACATTATTAATACAATAAGTTATTTAGTGTTGCAAGCAAGTAATAATTTATTTGTTAGTAAACCAGAAAATTTGCCTTTGGTTGGTTACCTTATCCATAATTTAGACATCTTAAAACGATCTATTCGAAAAAGTAAAAAATTTCACATGATTGAGATTTAAGTCGCACAAGTAAAGTGAGATTTTGGGAAAGAAAATCAAGGTCCACAATATTTGCATTGAATTCCGCAACCCAATTTTATGTACATATGTATATACAGTAGTATGTATGTATGTGTGTGTATAACAAAATAAAAATTAGAAACATTTTAACTGTAAAGAATAGGTTCTCGTCATTCGTTCATTAAAATGTAAAAAACACAAACAAGTTTGTCAGAAGAAAGAAAAACAACGTTTATCGTCCTCTCGCGTCATGTCGAGCGTTGACGTTCGATAGTGTTTTGAACTGCAAAAAAACTGAGATGCAGACTATTTATACACATACGTAGGCCTTACGCCTCGTTTAGGTGCGTAGCCTAAACGTTCGACATGTTGGGCCAGCAGTTCTATTGCTCTTTACCTACATACATTTTATTGTCGCCCCAAGCGAATTTCTAGTGTAAAAAGTAGAAATCCTGCTGTCAGTTTTCTTTAAAAATAATAAAGAAATTATAATATCGATCATAAGGTTAGAGAGAAAACTATACAAACTGTCAAAACTGGCCGAGCAATTAAGAGTACGGCTTAAATCTAGTTTATCAAACGCACCTTCACTACATTTCGCAACGCCGGCGTTCAATATTGGTATCGTTTGAACGCCTTTGAACACTTTAAAGATTGGCAACTCAAAAAATATAATTTTCCGTGACTTTTCCCATATCTTGTGTTTCTTTTTATTTTTCAGAACGCACCATGTTCTTAAACTAGATTTGTTCGAATAGTGGAATTTTGTTTTCAAATTCCAAAATATATTCACACATACATACATATTTTCAATAGGAAACTACTTCTGGTATCGTCTGCATTTTGTTTTTATAGTTCTGAAAACGGACATTAAGATTTTTGATATACATACATGCATATTCCTTTCTTTGTATTTTTTGGAACCCCAGAATCGCAATAACTTTGGTCCCCTAATTTCAACAAAATTCCACGCAATCGTTTGGAGTTTTGCGTTTAAGATATATACATACATATATATGTACATATTTATTTTTTTAAACTGCGGCTATTACAAAAACTCATTTAATATTAAAGGGTGCTCCCATCTTATCAGTTTTCAAAAACTATGTGCTGTTCTCTCGAAAAATAAAATGAAAAGTAATTTATTCTTCTGGTTTGCGCAATGTGGAAGTTGTGGACCTCTTTTTCTAAACAAAACTACTATAAGCGGTTTGCGGCCCTATACGTGAAAACTTTTTTTTATTTAAATATTAACGCCTTAAGTGGGTTTTGTTATGGAAATTTAATTAATTAAAGTTTAGTAAACAAAATATATTTTTTATACATACATATGAATAAGGCAATTAAAGTTTTTACAGTTTAAGTTTAAAACTAAGATACATGTGTATATAATAAGAAATATTTAACACATAAAATTAGTTAGTAATGAAAATTTAAGGAGAGTTTATGTACCTAAACAGAAAAAAAACACAAAATATTATATTTAAACTATTTGATGTTTAAAAAATAAAAAAACCAACACTTAAAACTAATTCCAATTGTCTCAACCTACATCATGATTATCACGTTTATATTAATTTCTGTACAGCACTTTTTTAAATATATTTCTTTTTTATTTTGTTTCTAAACAAAAGAATAACCTGTTTCGGCGATTTTGAATGTTCGCGTGAATTGAATGAAGCCCCAAGTAATGGATTTGGCTGGCAGATCAGACTTTCGTGTGACAAAAACCAGAGGATTCAGCATTAGCAAACAAATACTTGCAAGAAGTTTTCAGAAAATGACATCTGAACGTCAAGTTTTATTTCTTAAAACAGTTATACTGAAAACAAGTTTATTTAAATAATATGAAATTTGACATTTCGCCCGCATTTAACGAAAACATGTTTTGCAGGTGCTTGCTAAAGCTGTCACTTGAATCCGCTGAATACAAAGCGGTAAATCATTTACGTGCTTCTCTTGCCATTTCCAATCCCTGTTTCACGATCTCGAGCGTTAATATTTGCACACACTTAATGAAGCAAAAAACCAGAACATGTTTGCATCTAAACTTAAAGTGCACCGGATATAGGGAAACTGGCCAAATTGCTGGCGAACATTGGCCAAACAGATGCATATGTATGTATTTTATATTTTTCTTCATCTCGAGCAAGTGATCGAGAAGTTGGGAATTACAAAAAAAAAGGCATATTGCGTGTCTTCATTGTGATAAGTGTTGTCAACTCATCCACATTTTGCATCTGCCTTTCACAAACATACATACACACATATGTATGTATTTTTTTAACAGATATTAAACAACCATATTTAACATAATTAGTTTAAGATATTTGATATGTACACAAATGTACATACATACATACATATATAAAAAAATCTTCAGCTTTCGCTACTGTTTGCTCTAATAAGTTCTGAAATTTTTAATTATCTACAGTTTTATAATATTTTTGTTTGTTTCTTTTATATTTATTTGTGTTTTATGCATATAATTTTAATTTTAGATAAATCGCTTGATAATCTAAAAACTATTAAGAGTTGTATGAATAAATACACACATATACATACATACATCCATATGTACAGTACGTATGTAAATGCATTTGGGGCAACTCTTAAGAGTTCGGAGCCCTGTAAAAGAACTAAATATTTGCCAGAAAACACAATGAAGCGGGTTTGAGTTTATTTAAAACTGCTTTAAACGTTACAACGAAGATCCAAAATGAATAGAAAATCAGCCAAATTTCAAATTTTCAATACCTTCATACATACATATCGCACCCTAAATACAAAAGGGGCACAACTCAAAATTTTCCAAAACTGACTGTTTTTTCCAGATTAATCCAGAATACACATCTCTAACTACTGCAAAAATTTCTTTCACATCACTATCTTCTTTAACTGGAAAAATACAGTTATGTTAAGTGTGTTGCTTCTGCACGATGAACTAAACATAAACAGTTTTTTGTCTCTCCTGAAAATTTTAGTATTTTGAGTTGCGACCCTTTTGTATTTAGGGTGCGATATGTATGTATATAGATTTATTTAAATCTTTCACACATTTTTGCCGTGTTTGGCGTAAAAGTCTATCCCGGCAATTTTAACTGTTTCAGAGACTATAGGCCTATAAATCTCTTTTGGGCTATAGTTCTCGTAGTATCACAACCGGTCTCCTAACCGGTTCCTCATCGAGTTCGCACCATTGCAGATACTCGTATACGAAACAAAATATTTTCAATGTTGATTGATATTGAATCTTTTAGCATATTTCTCAAGGTCTACTGGTGAGAGTACGGTAGCGGTACGGAATGTCGGCACATGGACAGCTGGAAAGCACTCAAAAAAAGTTATATATTCTGATTTTTATTCAAAAGTTTTAAGGAAAAAGAAGTGCATGCAAGTGTATGCGTGTATAGTTAATGAATACAACGTTTCCGTGTTTTGTTTCTATATTAGATTTGTTAAGCTTTCAAAACATTTTGTTTTAATTTTTATTTTTCTAATGCCTCTAACTTATGCGTTTTGGTTCCGCTTTCACACAAAAACAGTGGAATTCAAATGCAAACATAATTTGTTACTCGAAACTTATTTAACTACAATTGTACCTTAGAAACAGTTAAACTGAAATGTAACATTGGGAACCTGAATTTTCGAAAGGAATATGAATTTATTGCAATAAAAAAAAAAAAAAAAAAACAAAAAGAAAGAAAGAGTAAACTATTAATTTTAGATAAGCATAAAATTACATAAATAAAGTTAAGCACAAATTTAATTTAAATTTAATAAATAAGAGATTTTTACACATTACATATGTATGTACATAAATACTTATTTTCATGTTTCACTTTACATATGTATATACATATACATACCTACATACATACATACATATAAATAAATAAATAAATAAATAGCTTACAAAATGTGTGTATGGTTTTAACAAAACTGTAATATTTTGACAATTTCATAAACAAAATTAAAAAGAAAAATTCATATTAAAGATCCTTTGTACATATGTGTGAATATACTATAATTTAGATAGAAGATTTTATTTAAATATTATACACGAGAATGCAAAGAAAATATATACATGCTTACATACATACATACATACATATAGAGATATATGTACATATATTTACAAGCATCCAAAAAATATGTTATATTTTATTGGCTAAGACTTTTTGTTCGTTAAAGAAAAACAGAGGAAAAACGAAAATCTTAAGAATTAATAGTTTAAGACCAAAAACCACAAATAGTTTTAACATATTAGTAGTTATTAAAATTTAAATTTATTATACATACATATTAACTAATTACCATATACATACCGTTACCTAAAATGCAAAAGGGCGTAACAACATATTTCAAAATTTTACAGGAGAGACAAAAAGCTCCAAAAAATCAAAGATTACGAAGCTGGTGTTGCAATTTCTTCAGTACAGCATTAAATTGCGATGATGCATTTATTTCGTAGAAAAAAAAATTTCTTTAATCGTCATTTTTATTAGATGTGGGTTGCGCCCTTTTGGTTTAAGAAAAAACCAACTTTGTTGTTACGACCTTTTGATTTTCTTTAATAAAATGGTTGTTATTGACAGTAGGGCTGTAAAAATGTAGGAGGACATGTAATTCGATTTGCTCTACAATAATAAATGAAAAAACCCATTTTGAATTTTTTGGTTGTTACGCCCTTTTGCATTTCAGGTAACGATACATAAGTATCGGTTACATACATACATACATGCATATGTTAAAATTTTGCACTTTTTTGTGTGTTAAATAAAATATTTTCTGCTAAAATACTCGTATGTATGTACATTTTTGTTGCCTTCTAAAAACTAACTCCAAACTGGATTAAAACATTTCTAAACAAGATACACAAAAAACAAAAACCAATTAAAATTAAAATATATGTACATATAAGTAAGTACTTAATTTATATTATTTGGTATAACCCTAACAAGCAATATGTCATAGCGGGTACACGATTTTCATTATAACCATTGAAACTATACGGATTCTCAGCTGTGATTTTCGCCAAGAAAAACAATGTTGAAAGTCGTGTTGTTGTCTACTTCTAGCTGGCTATAAAAGTACTAGATACATAATAATAATTTCGTACGCATCAAACTCTTAGAAGCTATAAAATATAAAAATCCTATAAATTATATTATTTTTATTGACCGGTGATCTTAAATTATTTTTAAAAAAATTTTATTCCTAGAAATCATTAAAATGTATTTTGCAAAGCAAATCGTTTAAGTTGAGTTTTAATATCGATTTTTGTTTAAGTTTTATTTTGTATTTGTTATATCAATTGAATAAACAACACAAAATTGTTTGATTACTAAGTTTTTTACGATGCTAAATATTTCATAATTTAATCAAAATATGTACATTAAAACAATAAACAAAAAATACTTTTTCCTTGACGTAAAAAAAAAAGAGTCTAGTGTTTTATTGCAAAATGTAATTGTTCTCGGTAAGTTCTAAAGTTTCAATTGCAATTTTAACGCGGCACAATATCAATTTAACATGAAATGTATAATAAAGTCTTAGTCTTAATCATGGTTCTTTCTAATAACATTGTTTTAAATGTCTGCTGTCACTGTTTTGGTTAGTTTGGTGATTTTCAAAATATGTGAAACCAACATTATTCAATGTTAAATGCAGCTTTCTTTTTTATATATATATAAATAAATATGTTCTCTTCTAAATACAAAAATTTTTCCATCTAATAACTTTCTTTAATTCAAAGTGGCATATTTTTCAGTCTGTACACCTGACATTCCAAAATAAATTCGTGTCCGATTAAAATCGATTGAAAAATGAACGTTGTGATGCTGCTCTTTATTTGAATTTCGTATTGTCTTATCTTTCAATCAAAATCGATTTCGTTCCCCATTTAAATCTACTACCAATTTTTTGTAAACTACTGCCTACTTAAATGGTAAAATTATCGCAGAACGAAGAACAGCCACACTAATCCCCAAATTGTTTTTTCTCCTACCAAAATCGATGAAATTCCATGACTGAAGATGAACTCAATACGTTTTTCGTTATCACACCTAAACACATTTTTAACATTTTGTGCTTGCGATTTCGTTGCGAATCGATTTATTTCTCATCTTTCAGCTGAAAAATTAACTTTCCAAGGAAGATGCAACTTTAAGAAAACTCTGATCCATATGACAAACATCAACAAAGTAACAACTAAAAAACTTGAGGTTTCTTTTCAACAATAACTCAAAAAAAAAACAATAGATTCCATATAACCTACATCAAAAAGTAACACGTACAAAATTTTTAGAGCATTCAAAGTTTCCATCCTTTCTTTATTAGTTATTAAAAGTTACCTAAAATATGGCATGTTCCATACTCTCTAGTACAGTGCGAAAGCAGTTAACTGCACGATTTTTGAACTCCTCACTTGTACTACATTAGTTTTCAAGATGAAATCAAATATCATCTCTACAAGCGTTTAGATATTAACAAGCTAATATTAACTCCCTGTGAGAGGACCACACACACTCACTTAGAAATACATATTTCCTACAGCAATACACAGAATAAGACCTACAAAATCTTTATTTATTTATTTAAAGAATATGAAGCACTGGCAACCAAGACCACACAAAATCTTAAGGTTTTCACTATAATTTCTTTTATAATATTCAACTGTATCAAAAATAAAAACATGCCACTTCCGGGGAGCAAAAGAAATCGGAAAATTTAAAACCGTCTATGTGCTGCAAACGTAAATTTATAATTTGCAACAAACAGGCTTTGATATTAATTCATTTGGATTACTCTATACGTAAAGCAAACACTTTATAACTTTAAGTCCTGCTTAAGTGAAAAAACACATTTTTATTGCTTTTATGGTTAAAATTTTATTAAATTTTTGCAGTTTGATAAAGTGTACTGCGACTTATACAATTCGGAGATCATTTTCAGCGAATAAAGTCGAGATATTGTTACAATAACTAGATTTTAAAATTACAATTAATAATATGAATGATTGCAAAAAACCGAAAATCGAGTGTATAAGATATATAAAATGGCTAGAGATGGTGTATCATTAAAAATTAAAACAAACCGATAAAATCCTCGTATACGCGCAACATTGGCCGAAAATTTTAAATGTGTTTTTGTTCTTTGTAATTAATTATCAAATTTCATGTTTGTTTAAATATAAATATATTTTTCTTTAAATATTAAAGGATGACATTTTGGAGTTTTAATAGTTATACAAATTTAAGCGAGATTTATGGAAAAGAACTTTCGACAAAACGTTAAGCAAATAAGAGTAAAAAGTTAAATTAAAAAAATTTAAGGAGAAAAAATTAAAATACGTTTTATATGTTTTTGTTTTTCAATTTTCAAGTAGTAGAATTCTAGTATATAATTTCAAAAACAAACAGTGGATAGAGACGATAAACAAAAAAAAATAATCCATAAAAAAACGTTTTGTGAAAAAGTAACTTTTCTAATTAAATGATTAGTTTAGGAATCAAAATTTCTTCATTTAATAGATAAACTTCTATGTAAAATTAAAAAGAAATTAACTTTCTTACTGCTTTTGTTTTCCATTTCATCATTTTCAAATGTTAATTTCATGAACACATAAGTTATGTTTGCTTAGAAAGGAAAGCATTTTACAATAGCTTACGCAAAAAATAGCAAATGAAACAAAAAGATAATAAAAAAAGAAATCTGAGCAAATGATGAAATGATTAATCGAAATTTGAAAGGAAAGAAACTGTATTAACAATTTAGCTAAACGAGTTAAAGCGATATCATTTAAAACAATTACATTATTCGAAGTTTCATTAAAAATGCTGCTCATACTTTTTCAACACTGAAATGAGAGAAAAATTTCAAATTATTAAACAGTTGCAAAGCTTACCTTTTTAAAGTTGAAAATGGGGAAAGTATTTCATTATTCCCTCAGCTAAAATCAAGTCTACGATCGCAGAAATTAAAGTCGTCGTTCCTTTCCAATGCTTTAAAGTGTTGGCCGGGCGAGCAGGTATAGAAACAATAGCCGAAGAAGGTTTTCTTAACATATACATACATATTTGTAGACTGTTCGAATAAGTTTTGGAGAAACTTGCGAATTGTTTTATATTTAGGTTTAATTTCATCACTCCTCAGCCTTTTTATTTATGTTAATTGTTTTTTGTTTTTCTTATACTCTTTTGTTCGATATCATAAAAAATCAGCTACTGCAACGTGAGTTTAGTATTTTTTAAAGTTACGACGATTTCTGTAGCCACCAACACCGCCTCCAGAGCTTCGGGAACGTTGTCGATTGTTTTGATTGTTGCCATAGTTTTGTACTTTGGCTGAATATTTTCCCGAAGGCGGTGAGTAGATTTTTTGGTCTGTAGAATTTTTGACTTTTTTCTCCTCGTCCTTACCGTTTTCAGTTTTGCCCTCAAATGTTATCGGGGCATGACGTTTTGACCCAAGTTTGTTCTAGAATTTTATAAGTTAAAACAAACGTTTATAATGTAAAAGTTATTTGTATATTGTATAGCTTCTGTGCAGTTAAATTAACATGTCAGTATTCTTTAAGATCACTGTTTTGTTAATACAAGTAAATTGAAATTTGAATACTTACACTTTTGTATTGAACCCACGATAGTTTAATGTCATGTTTGAAACTTGGTGGCGAATGGAATAAGTCTCTAATCAAAGTACTTATATTTGATGTTGTCTTTAAAGCAGTCAATTTCAATTGATTTTCTTCAGATTTGAGTTCTGCAGTTTTTCCTTTAACAGCTTCTTCTAGCTTTTTTATGTAGCTGAAAATGAAAATTTTAATATAAAAATAAAAATCTCAAAACTGTATTTCTGTTATTAAAATATGTACTTTCTTACAAAAAATAAGAATAACGTCCAAATTATTCATTCTTTAGAAAAGCTTTTGTACGACTAAACACATTATGGAGATAGTTTAATATATAGACTTCTAACTTTTCACTAAAGTTGGTATTAATAAATTGAAATACTTTGAAAAAGTTATCTTTAAATAATAAGAACAATTAGCCTGCGATGCTATATTTAGTTAAAATAATATATATAATAAAACGAAAGGCTACTTCTTTTTAAAGACGAAAGTTTTGGATCGCCGTATAATAAGGAGATAGCAGCAACTTATTTGCATGTTAATGATTCTTTTAGACCTAAATACTCTACTCACCCTTGAGTCCCTCGAGCCAAGTATTGCAATCTTGAGCGAAAATCTTTTAATTTGTCTGCATCAGTAACAAAAGATAAACTTTCGGGATTTTTCCTGCCCAATGTGTGAACTGCGTATAATAAACACTCAGCATGTGAAAATTGGAAGGATGGTGGAGGGCTGCTAACATCTTCATCATCTTTTAGCTGGGGTAAGGGCATATACTCCTGGTTGGTTATGAAAATAAGTTTATGTTTAAAATCCTTGAAATCGAAAGAAGAATTCTTACTCTCAAAACTTGATAAATATTATCAATACGTTGTGTGGAATTGTCCAAAACATCACAGAATGCACACATTTCAGCAAAAACTTTTAGTAAACGTAATTGCACTTGATCTTGTGCTGCTGTAGTAGCAATCATATTCCAAGTACTCAATGGTAGAAGTTTATCACAAACATACACTACAAATTCAGTAGATTTAATAGTGTTCTGTAAAAATTAGATAAGTTTTAAGGAAATTAAGCCAAAATAAAATTTGTATATAGAAAATTACGGAAAAGTACGGAAGAGCATGTGTAGCACATTGTATGAAGCGTTCTACAATTTCATCTTCAATTGTTATGGCGTCAATGTCAGCGTTAAGTTCGGCTTGTTCCTTAGCCAAGTTAACTAGCTCTGCATGTCCGGTTATGGTTGTGCCAAGTTTAGTGCTACCCAGAATATTCATACACAAGTGAAATTCGTCAGCTGTTACATCCTGTTCAAAAAATTACTTGGTTTTATAAACTTTGAATAGTTTTTTTAAGGTACCTGTAAAATTTTCTTAATTTCGTCAATAATAAATTCCTCGATATCCTTTGTTACCACAGTGGGCCCCATTGCAAATAGCTTTGTAGCTATAAACTTAAAGCAACGTTCACGTGTGGGCTCATCGCCATTAGAGATTTGTGTAAAAACACCGGTCAATGAACCTTTGCAATCCATCTGAAAAACATGCATGTTATAGATAAACAATGTGCGAACTGTAACAAAGATGTCAACCTTGATAATAGTTTGTAGGGAGTTATTAACTTGCTGCAGCTCTAAAGGATCGTCCAATACCAATAATTGAGCCAAAGTGTCACCTACTTTTGCTGTAATGCCAACCGTGTCTTGGCATAATTTGGGTAAGTCCTTTATTGCTTGTCGGCGAATCTACAGGCAAAAGCGTACAACAAACTTTAGTTGCATGAAAAGTTATAGGTTAGATTTAAGAAAAATTGTCACCTGCATGTCATCATCTTCACATAAGTCCAACTGAGCGTCAATGGCAGTATCAGCTAAATCAGGAAAGTATTTGAAAAATTTGCCAATGAATTGTGAAGCTAGGCGTTTTTCTTTGGATGAACCTTTGACGGCTTTCAAAATGTCCTTGTACTCGGAAACATGCTACAAAATAAAACAATGTTTTAGATTTTTCCTATGTATGTGTTTACCATTAAATAACTTACGCCTGATATTTTATCGCCAGCATCTGATAGAATTTCATAACATTTATACAAATGTTCAATATTATCCATGATTTATTACAAATTTTCTTTTTCAACAGTAAACAAAGTAGCTTCGATTTCCCTCGTTTATAAGATTTGCTTTCCTTACGATTTTATTCAATATTTCTATATATTTTTATGACGGCTGCAGTATATTAACTATAAAACAAGTTTATATATTAAAACTTTTAAAAAATTAACATATAAATATTTGGTTATTACTTTTCTTTAAGAAAAACTCGCGTGTATTCCAGCTATTATAGACAATTGCTTGTGGAAAAAACGAAAGAATACGAAAAATGTAGATGCCGATATAAAGTGTTGCCATTGCAAACATTTTTTTGTAGAAAATACAAATAAAACGCATACAAAAGCTAAGTAAGGACGGTAGAAATTTTTTATTTTTTATGTAGAAATCGAGATTGGATTTAAAATTTTCAAGAATGAACTTGTTGTATTTGGCGTTTAAACATAAATTAACAAAGTAAGAAAACAATACATGCTTTGATTCGTGTCCAATTTTTGTGTACTGTGAAATATCAATTCGACATTATTTGACATAACATTTTGCACGTGTTCAAATCAACTGTCCATTCCATTTTTAAAATTTGTATAAACTATATTATTATATGTATTAGGGCTTACCATAGATTTCCTACAAATTTATTATATGCTTGTTGTAAAACTCCTTGAAATATTACTTCCCACAACTGAATCATTGCGTTTTCGCCAAACCTTCAGGTTGTAATTACTGAAACTGTTTTCATTGCCAACCATTTTATAAAAGATTGTAAATAGAGCATTGTGAATTGTTTTTGAATATTAACTTAAAAAACAAGCAAAGCCGGTAAAAGGTCCATTTTATCCAAAATTCACTTTAATTTCGTATAAAAAATGATTTCAGTACTAGTGCAACCTGTTTTAAAATGTATGAGTTTTTTGCATACTATTTCTACGTTTATACTGGACGCTAGTTTTTACATTGGACGAACATTAATTCTTATTCTTTTACAAGTCTGCAATATTGTACGCGATATTCTTATTACATTATCCATTATTGGTGAAGAATTTTATAGATTTTTGTGTGAACTTAATGCCAGCATTAGATCCGTCGCAGCTTATATCAGTAGTTCTGCTAACGGAGGCATAAACTGTGGCCTTGAAGCTGGGGGAATTTTTATAAGACATATGGCTAACTTCTTTGTAAAAACCAGTTTGCACTCCAAGCTGTTAGCGACCCATATCGGAAGCTTTTTAGGAGATTTTTTGCATGTATTTCGAAATGCATTACTACTAATAGCAGACTGTGCCTGGTGGTTGATAAGCTTATTGCCCAGATGGTTGCTTTATGTAATAATCGCTGTGGGGGATTTTTTAGTGGAAACCATAACTGTATTTCGCAGTGCATTAACTTACACAGTGCAGATCATAGTAGAAGATGTATTCCGTTTAACTATCGGCATTGTAATACTGCTGTTTTTTTGGCGTAACCGCAGAAGATTAAGGATAACTATTTTAAGGTGGATTTTTAAAGTCAAGCGGGTTGGTATTTGATGTAAAACCTACCATTCATTTATCATTTGGAGAGTAAAATATTTTTCGTTTGTTACCTTTTCAGTTTATTAAATCATGTTGTCTTTATATAAAGTTGCTCATGCGAAGAATGTTGAGACGCAGAGTTAACCAAATGCTCATTACCCCGTTAATAACATCAGGCATGCAAAAACGTTCTACTCTTCTAGGATCAAATATCTTGCCCAGAAACAGTGATACCACATTGGATTCTACGCTTCGTTGTGTTATTTGTAAGGATCGTCCAAAATGCGTTCTTTTATTGCCTTGCAAACATTTGTGTCTTTGTGAAGAATGTGCCAATTTAGTATTTTCAAGTCATACAAAAAATTGCCCTCTATGTCGCACATTTATAGATCATTCCATGTCAGTCTACATTTAATGTCAAAAGTTTAGTGGTAAGTTTCTTTTAATAAATTCTTATTTTTACTTTTGTAAATAAGAAACAATGGTATTAATTCTAAATATGGTGTAGCTTTAACTGGTATGTATTTTACATATGTCTTACTGCCTCCACAATGGTTTTCTCTTTTGATTTCCACGAATGTTCTACTGTAATATATGTGCATTATTCTGCAGTTTAGAATCTGCTTAAGCCACTAATTTTTTCCTCGACTAAAACTTATAACTAAATAAAAGAACCTGTTTGTTTTATATGTATATATATTAATAATTAATACGAGTTTTATGCAGCATGGTTGAAACAGTACATATATATATATATTATATGGATTAAGACAGTCTAAATTATTAACACAAAAGTTCAAATTAGGATTAAAATAATAAAACCAATTTGAATAATTCAGGAAAAGTGATTTCATACAAAATTCGTGCCAATTTATTTCTTATTTTTCCTACTATTTAGAAAAAATAGGTATAACTTGCATTTATTTTAGTTAGTTGGTGGTTGCTGTTGATCAGTGTTTGATGGTGGTTGATTGATGTCAGAGTTTTGATCTCGATTAGAACTACCAGCGGCATTTGGCAACTGTGATGCTAAACTTTGGCATAGCTGCCAGACCTCATTGGATATTGCGTTTGTATCACCACCTTGAAAACTAAAGAAATGCTGCAAAACGGCAGACAACATCGTTGGATTTTGCGCCATTAAACGAAGAGCATCAACTTCACCATCAGTAGGACCAATCATATTGCGCATAACGGGATTGGAAAGTATAGAGTTAAATTCTTGAGTCAATAGTGGGAAAGAAACATTTGCAGTCCGATTACGATTATTGCGGGCCACTTCCAAATTGTTGCGATAATCTTGATTTTCTGGTTCCAATTCAATTGCCTTAGAATATGCCTCTTGAGCCTCTTCATATTTACGTAAATTGGAGTAAGCAATGCCCAAGCGACCATAGGCTTTACCATAGTTCGGATTATAAACCAGTGCTGATTTGCAATCAATAATAGCCCGCTCATTATCACCCAAGCGTATATAAGCAGCAGCACGATTGCAATAAAATATAGGATTTTTTGGATCATAAACTATGGCACGATTGTATTGCAATAATGCTTCGTTATATTTGCCATTTTTCATTAACCGATTTCCCTCATTTTTAATTGTTTCGGCCTGTTTTAGAATATCAGGATTCTTTTCCAAACAATGTGTTTCGTACATGTCGTAAAGAGAAATCATTTTAGCTCCCTCATCTGCAGTTGTGGTTGCGGCGGATGTTTCCACTGATGATGAAGGTTGTGATTGTTCCTCAGTCTCTTCTTCAACTAAATCAAACGCTGCTTGAAGACATTGTATGGCCACTTCACAGCTTTCTTGTGCATCGGGCTTGAAAGCCAGTTCATCGATTTGCTTTTGCAAAAAGTCAATGAAGCTACGAACGAAGTTTTGTTTCACTTCGGCTGCCATGATTTAATATATTAAAAATCTGAATTATGTATAATCAAACACTTAAATTATTTTTTCCCAAGACTGCTAACACTTCGATAATGTGGACTTTTAATGTGGCTTAAAATTGTATATGTCGACTCATTCACTACTTTTTCGTCGTTCTTTTGAATGGTTGTAATTTTTGGCACTTGAACAAAAAACAGCGGAGGCTAATATAAATAACATAAGATGAAATAAGTAATTCGATTTTTATCAAATCACCTAAAATACCTTCAAACATTTATATATTTTATATGTATATATATATAAATTTATACGTTTCCAGCAGAGTAAAATTTTGTACAACATTAAAAAGAATAATAACAATAACACAATGATTATTTTTAAAACCAAAAACTAATATTTATAACTGGAACATTGTAGCAACAAATGACGCTTTCTGGTAACTCTGTTATGCTTTTAAACTTTCTCTCTTCTGCGTGTTTATACCTATTCCTTGTGGTCAATTCTTGTTAGTAGCTCTTTTGCTGGCAAAGTTAAAACTTGTTGGCTCGTTTCTTTTTTGGTTAATAGCAAAAGTTATTCCCGGAGATTCCTGGACATATGGACGAAGTTTAACATTTTGAAAAAGTGTATAGAAAATAAAATAAATACAAAACACTTTTATTATGTAAATAATGCATGTGTAAAATATAAATAATCGAAAGCAACAGATTGTTGCTTAAAACATAAAAAAAAATTTAAATAAAGTAGAAAAGCTAATAGTCGAGTCTATAAATTAAGAAAAATATTGATTGTGTGCACATCTTACACAACCTTTTTATATAAAATAAATTTTAAAACAATTATGAAGTTTCCTTAAGCACTCAAATATCAGCTGCATTTTCGGCAAATTTATCCCATTAAAAATTTACAGGGTCCAGTCTCTTACACATATTTACACTTTGCTTAAAAATTGCTGTGGTGCGTCATCATTTGTTGTAAAGGCCTCCTGCTCCATTTACTTTTTTTTTGCTGTTTCAACACCCATCTAAAAGTGTACATATGTATGTATGTATATATGTATACATGCACACTCTCTTTCGTGGCCTGATAACCTACACTATAAACATTGTTAATTCCATCTCTGTCCCTCACTCCTTTCCCCAACTTCCACAACGTCGCTTAACATTCTTCGTTCATCCTGCGAATAAACAAAAAACCAGAAAAGTAAGATTGAGACTCAACTGCTCTGTAGCGTTGCAATAACGGATTCAATAGCAGTATATTATAGTGGCCATGGTGCGTTTAACACGAAAAGAACGTCAGGATAAAATAAATCTATTAGCAAGCATCAATAAAGTCAACATTAGCGATGAGGTTGAGGCGACCGACAATGGTAAGTTACATAAACAGCTTTTTCCGATTGAGCAAAACCAACAAAATATATACATATACATACATATATGTACATGCAGACTTACATATGTACATGAATGTAGGTGTGTATGTATACGATTCCGGAAAAATTGGGTTTGCTGAATTAGAAATTGCAATTTTAAAACTGCCTTTATTTTTTACTTATTTTCACAACTTGCACATGTTCTGCTTGTAATATTTGTTGCAATTATTCTTAACAAAAATACTTGCGCAAAAGACATAGTTCATTTAAACAACTTCTGAAAACCGGATGCAATATCCAAGAATTACATACATACATATGTATGTATGCATATGCGTGCGGAAATAATGCTTAAATATTATATCGCTCCTTTATTTTTTTATAATTTATAATTTTATAATTGAACCAAACTGGCACGAGAATGTTATGTGTACACACTTTTCAGCACTCACTTTAGATCTCCATTTACTTAATACATATTTTAAGAATATTTTTTTTTTCTAACTCGTCAAATTTTATAAGTACATAAGTACGTAGAATTTGTAGTTTCCTTGCTGAAAATCGAAGTCAATTACGTATGTATGTACTCGTATGTATGTATATATGTACATAGTATATTTCTCTAGCAAATTACACTGTCGTTGTTTTTTTTCCTGTTTTTTTAACATTTTAAACCATGTGTTGGCATCATCCGAATACGTACGAATAGGTCATTGTCTTATTTTTAGTAATATATACATATGTATATATGTATGTATATAATTTTTTTTGCATTTGAATTTGTATAAACTTTTTGAATTTCTTTTATTTTTCGCATAAATAAAGTGCAGATGTGTGCTTAAATAATATTTAATCGTCAAGAACACAGATTTTTAAGCAATAGCAATAAAATTTATTGTTTTCTCTTTCAGATGGCTATAGACATCTTGTAGATGGTAAACAATTTTCCGATCATTCTAGTACTGATGAGATATTCTTAAAAGGTCTCCTACTAAGTAATCCATCAACACCGAACAAGGAGCTGTTGGTAAGTCATTAACCGAAGCATTCATTACGTCAATTACTTTTACTTATTCAAATTATTCTAAGCGTTTCAATGTGATGAAAGAGAGGTGAATGACAAGCCATTATTGTTGTTGGTGCTCTCGCACGAAGTACCTACCTACTACAATTGACCTACATAACTTAAGATTTTATGTTTTTGTGTACTGTCCGACACACTACCACTATTTTTGGTTGTGTGTTGCTGCTGTATTTTATGTTTGTTTTGATTTCATAAAATGTTTGCTTGTTGTCATTCTGTTTACGAAAATTGAAAAAACAACAAAATCTATGAAATCGATGTGAATGTAATGTAAATGTTTATATTTATATAGACATGTACATATATGTATATGTATGTATGTAACGATCGCATCGGTTTTCCCGCACGTTGTACATATGTATGCATGTATGTACATAAATACACACAATGTAAACATCTACTAATAATATTTTTTTATATTTATGTACTTATATTTTAATTTTCATATGGCGCGTGTTTATATTTGTAGCTCATGTGCACTTATGTATGTATATACGTAAGACCAATTTATTTATTTATCTCCTTACATATGTATATGTATGTTTTTTTTACGTACGTAGACATACATACATACATATGTATACATATGTGTATATGAACCAGAATGTGTGTTTGTTTGTACCTTATAACAGACCAGACCACCTTTGCCATTTGTGGATCAATTTTCAAAATTCTTTTTGCATATGGAAGAGGGCCACCGACATTGCTTTTAAGAGGGGGAGGGGGCAAAACGTGCCCCAAAAATGACCTATCAAATTAGTTTGTTGTTTGTGGATAAATTTCAAAAATTGGTTTTGCATATGGAAAAAGTCCAGTAATTTTTTTTTTTTTTTTTGGAGGAAAAAGAAAGGGGGTGTAGCAAATTGCACTACCTATGACTTCACAAAACATAAGCCTGAGCGCACTTAAAATATAATTACGATGATGCGATAGCTGTTCTTCAGCCTAGAGCTGCTATACGTGGAATATCAATCAAAAGTTTCTGCTTCTAGTATTTCAGAGCATTTTACATTGAGCGATTGTACTCGCCACACTTTTTGTCGGGTTAAACAGGGCGTTAAAAATTGTTTACGGCTTAAGTAATTAATTTAAAATAAACTGTTTTTCACAGAAAACTTACATATGTATATCCTAATTTTTTATTTTTAATTAGCTAATCTAAAAGAAGTTTACACTCATATGTCAAGTTTTGTCTTAATGTGCATATATTTTGAATTTGGCATTATTTAATTTATTTTTGCAAGACATCATAAGTTTTGTGCCATTCTTTAAATTTTGAGCGACTTAATTTTCTCTTTGGCAAATTTTTTATTTATTTGAAATCAAAATTTTACGTAGTCTTAAAAATGTTGATGTAATAAGTACGTCTTTCCGATTTGTAGGAGCAAAGACCGCTTTCCAAATAGCATTCGAGTCCTGCATAAATTCGCAAAGAAATTCATTAATACCTGACTTTCGTCCAATTTAATATGATTTAAAAATATAGTTTTGCTTATGCTTCAGTTTCCACATCTATAAAAGTATTTGTATAGTGTCAAAAGTTCTTAAATAAATTCTACGTGAATGCGGGTGAAGAATATTTTTTATTTGCTTGTATTTTTATTATGCGACTATTTTAGCAAATGACCAACATTGTGCGCATTATTTATAGCAGAGAATAATTATTTACATTAAAAAATGAAATGAAACCTAATTTGAAGAAAATCGAGACCTCCAGCACGGGAAAAGCTATGAACGGGTCGAAGTGAAAGTACAAAGAACACTTTTACAAGTTTAAAGTAAGACAAACAGATTTTATTCATGAGATAATATATGAAACCAATATAGAATAATGTCAATATTCAACAGAGTCTCCAGCGTGCTTCGACGAGAATTTGCAACTATATATGTACATACATATGTACTTTATATGCACAATTGCATACGGGTAAGCAAAAGCTTTCGGGTATGCATTAGGGGCACTCACGTATACAGCTGATAGTCGAGTAATAATAGCATGTGCCACGTTCACCAAGTTCATCTGTCGCTGGCATTAAGGGATTCCAATATATGCTCCTAATCACTTTTATGTTGTTCAAAATGTTGGCGAACGTGAACGTTTCCTTAGGAACATATTTAAGAGCTCTGTTATTTTTTTTCAATGAAAACTAACTAACTAACGTAAAGCAGGAATCTAAGATATGAACTGGAGGTAAAATTACAGCATAGTAAATAAAGAAACAGGGAAGTAGAAAATGAAGTGAGTTTTTTGTTTTGCAAATAATATTATTTTTCTGAAAGCAAATTTGATTTTCTATCATTTGATTTTTACACTTTTGCAGTTATTCTGAATGGCCCTAATATTTTATATACAAATACACGTAGACTGTCAATTGCATGATTGCATGTGTTATGTAAAATATATTTAGCTTTTTATTAATGTTTGTTAAATATATTAAAAAAGCTTTTACACATTAACTTTACGTAGAATATAGACAACTTAACGAAAAAGTGTTACAGCAAATAAACTGGTTTTTAGAGGGAAACTTTAGCTTTTCTTTTTTTTTAATGTAAATGAGAAAGAAACATTTACAAACTTAAAAGTCTTCCGTACACTTGAATGCACTTTAGCATAAATATGTATTAAAACCTGTTTAAATTTAAATTGAAAGTACATACAGAAGCACATATGTATGTATGTAGGTTCTGTTGGCTTAAGCGGTTTGTTTAAAACGTTGCTTTTACATATGTATTTATTTATGCATACGAATGTAAATGTATGTAAAATATAGTTCTGGCTTACAAAACATACGTGTGTTATTGACTTTAACAATAAATCAAACTTCACTACTTCCAAATCAAACCATTATGCTTAAAGTACAAGCTCAGTGTGTTTTGTTTCGTAGACCGAAGCCATTAAAAATACAATAATTAAGTGAAAGACGTTAAAATTAAACTTTACACGTAGGATGTACATGGTACAAGAATATAAACCATTTTTACATAAAAGTTGTGTGGAAAGTGGTACCAGCACGAATTTCCTTCAACACTTAATTCAATAACAAATTCAAAAAGTATACAATTCCCAATTGTTAGTGGAATGAACCAATAATTTCTATTTAAAAGGTCTATATTTTCAGAGCTGGCTCACAAAATGAAAAACATATAAGTAAATTCCACAAAAACCATTTTTCAAACATACATATTTAAAAGGAAATTTTAAAAAAGCCACTCTTTAAAAAAAAATACTATTTCCCTTTCTATTTTGGTCTTACATGAATTCGCTCTATCTAAATTCGCTTCCACAAAGTTCGAAAACTTAGCAAAGTCTTCTTGAATTTGTTAGCTTTTGAACGTACACTCTAACTCGCTGGCTTTGCATGCACAAGCCAATACAAAAAAAACATGCTAAATATGAACGTACATACATACATACATATGTATGTATGTATGTATGCATGTATGTATGTAGGAATGAATGTGGTCTCCACTCATTAATTCACTAGTTGGATTCGTTTGGGGCTTGGTCGTTTGAATACTCATGTTAGCCAGTTAGTTACGTTCAGACAGCGCTTAGGTGAGGTACGAGTAGAAAACTTAAATACATGTAGGAGCAAACGAGTGCATACAACAGATACGGAGAAGAGAATGATGGCTTAAATAAACAGAAAGTTTTTAAACGTGTCTTTCAGTTGCTCTTGTGTTCTCTTTGCCTGATAATTTAGGGCTTAAAAAAGTGTGTGTGCGTGTGTGTGTGCTTGCTTGTTTTTGTGACTAAGAGCTTTAACTTGTTGCAATTTTTAATAACAAAAAGAAAAGAAAATTCCGCTTTTATTCATGTGAGTATTCAACAGTTTTTTTTCGTGCCTTAAGTCAAGATTAAAGAGTAGTGAGCGTGTTCGAAATTAGAGGGGTATCGGTTGAAGCTATTGAATCCATCAGTAGTCGTTTTTTCGTCAATGCAAATAAATACAATCGAGAGTTCAAATAAACCAATTGAACAATGTTTCAAAAGTAAATGTACCTGTGGTCATACTATATACATAAGAAATAATCAATATTTAATCGCCCAAGAATCTATGAATTTGTGTTTACCAATTTTTAGTGCTACCTTGGTGATAAAAATTTGTTCTACTTAAGTAAATTGCTATAGAGCTCCCATCAAAAAAAAAAAAAAAAACTAGCAGAAAATATAAGAGAAGTACCAAAAAAAAAATATTTCAAAGACAATCCAGTTAAAAACCACTTTTCGTTTAAAGGCGATGACGTATCTATAAAAAATTTTGTTGGCTGACTGTTTTGTTTGGACTCTTTTACCTTTAACTGTTTTTCGTCGTGTGCTGGTTTCGTTGTTGTCGGCATTCAAAATAAAAATTTAAAAAAATACAAAAACCACCACTTTAAGTTCTAAATACAAAAAGTCTGTTTAAAAAAAGAACACAATTTTCTTGTATTTCAGTTGACATTGTTATTAAAATTGTGTAATAGTATTTTTATGTTGTTTTCTTTTTGGTGGGTACAAAAACTCTCTGCTTAACGTTTATTTTAATTTGGTTCTCTCTCTCTCCCTCTCTTTCTGTATTCTCTCTTTCTATTTGTTTTAACCCAGACTTGGTCAAGTCAAGCTCTTATGTCTTTTTGGGAGTGGTCCCCCACAAAAAAAATCATTGCTAACTCGAAAATTTGTCAAATTAAACAAACTAATATTTCAAAAAAAGATATATTTAAATTAAAAAAATTGTCATAACTAACACCTGCATTATCGAAAAGACAATAGGCAATAATGATTTAGTTATTTATTTATATAATTATACATTCAAAACAGTCATTATTGTTTAATAATATTTTTAAAGCGTGATTGTTTTTCGTAAAAAAAATTTTTGTTGCCTCAAAATTGTATTTGGCATTCATTCCATTTTTTTTTTCTTCTCGACTTATGACGTTTTTTTTGATTACTCAAAAACATGGTAACGCTTTATGACAGAAAAAATATAAACCTGCAGAAAAATTGACATTCATATAATTAAAGTTAAACAGGCTTCTCGGTCAAGGGAACCTGTGTTCCAAACAAGTTTTAAGCAGCGCTAAAGTTGTAGTTTAATCTAAAAACAATATACAACTCAGTTTTCTTAATACAATAAATAATAACTAATAAAATCTGTTGCCATTTCTTTAGGAATAGGAATTATTTCTTTAGGAATAAAAAAAGGGCAGGTTCATTCAGGTGGTACGTATTACGAACGTTGATGTTCAACTGTTTGGTTTTGCTTACTACAAGCTTTCAAGCCTTCAACACTTTTCGTTTGCTCTTTGCATCAAAAAATTGCAATTCTGTGCGATGCTTTTAAGTCGAAAAAGTTCAAATTTCAAATATATTTCTTTTATAAAGCTTGAAAGATCTGCACTGAACAGGAGGCAGGTAGTGAGTAAAGCACTTTGTGGAGGGTCTAGGAAACGCCTTCCAATTCCTCTTGTTAGATACTACGTGTGATTATGAGCTTTCAAAAACACACCTGTGATTTGCTAGTGTACTGTAAATCATGCCCTTTTTGTGATTTTCAGAGCCAGCGGACACTGAAAAACAAATCTGGACTCACAACAAAAATTACAAATAACCTTTTTGCAGAAATAACAATAAATAATTGCAAAGAAAAGTAACAAACAACACATCAAGTAATTTATTATGCCATTTGCCATAGAAAAGGCGAGTAAATAAAAGTGATTTGAAAAAGTTCTTTTTGAAATCACAGAATACATTTCTTGAGATTTCAAATCACTTTCATAAAATATGATTTTCAGAACATACCCGAAAATTAAAAAGCTGGTATTTGAAAATTTTTTTTATTATTTTGTTATTAATAAAGTCTATTTTTATTTATAAAGTAACTTATGCCCAGAATAAAAGAAAGGAAAAACAGAGAAATTGCTCAAAATAGAAAATTACAGAAATTTATGTTCCTAAACTAAAAAATATCCAAACAAATTTTTAGTCTTTGGCTCTGGTAAAAAATAATATTCAATTGAATTTCAAGCGTATCTATACAAACAATTTTATTCACACGATCAAAAAAATGAAAGGCTTTTAAAAAAAAAACTAACACATACACACCTTCTTGAACAACATGATTTTCACTTAAAAAAAGAAAGTCATATTGTGTTAATTTTTCTTATAAATTTTCACATATAAATAGCTCTTGTATGTGGTTACAGTGTTGATGTTATCTGCTCTGAAAAAAGAAAACTGTTTCAAAAAAAACTTATTAAAAATTACAAACGTCAAAGAAAACAAACGTAAACACATTCTGGTAGCGATGAAGCCCCACCAAAGCAATTTACTTTTGTTAAAATTTATATTGCAAATATTTATTATACGCGTACAAGACACACAATAAATTAAAGGGCTTTAACCTTTTTTAACCGACTTCTTTGCACTGGCCCTTTATGTAAATACATATGTATGTACATATGTATGTGTCTGCGTATGTTTGTGTGTTGAAATTTACGTTTGTATTGTTGGTGCGGCAAAGCTTCCACATAAATTTGGTGTAATGTCAGCACTAACATGGTGAGCGCTTAGAGGAGATTGGCCTGAAGCTTTTTATTTTGCATATTTTTATCTGTCATACAAACATACTCGTTTAAATATGTATCTATATGTATATACGAGGTGTGTTCAAAAAATAAGGTTAATATTCAGTTTTATCCAAAAGAATTTATTTTGTCTTTCTCAAACTAGACCCTGCTAAATGCAATATACTTGGCCCAGGGTTTTTTTCCCCTACTTAAAGCAGTTCTATGGTCGATATGTCCCTGAGCTCTCTCAGAAATTCAATACTATTTGCATGGGTATCTTCAGTGTTGGGCACACAAAAGAGCCGCAGGGAAGCGGGGCCTATCTTAATCATGCTTCAGCCAAGAAATTGTGAACAAGCGTTGGTTTTTTTTTAATCAAAACTCAGCACCAAATTTCCCATATGCCGACATCCTCAGCAACTTTTTTAATGGTGAGATTTTATGTTTTTACTATTTTTCAATACAATTTTCTTAATTTTATCAACATTTTCATCGATTGGTGATGTGCTGGGGCCTGCAGGGCCAGCATCGTCTTCTACGCCTTCTCGATCTTTTTTGAAAAGTTGGTGCCGCTTGTAAACACCTGTAAACACTTGAAAACCGCATGCCACTGTTAACGTTTCAAGTGGTTTTGAACACATAAAAAAATTTTATGAAAAGTCTTTGATCCAATTGATTGATTTCGATCGCAGAAAATCGCCGAACACGTAAAACACCTCTAACTTTTACGCCTCTTACAAACAAACTAAACATGCTGAATAGGTGGTCTCAGAGCAGTCCACGAAATGTGAAAACTCACCTTACTTTTAGAACTGATCTCGTATACGACTTAAACTACAATAACAGAACTTGGCTGACAATTTTTTGCTTGTAAACAATTTTTAAAAATAAAATAAATTAAATCACTTTTACAGGAAGGCAAACTATTATTTGTAAGTTTTTTTTTCTTTAAATTCTTTCAACCGGGCAAGAAATGTTTTAATTGAGTTTTATTTTCTCATGCTGCCATCAGGCAACCGAACGTATGTGTGTTATTATTGACTGTACGAAGCTGTGCAAGTTTTGCGCAACCCGGTATAAACTTGATTTTTTTATTTTTTCTAACCATAAAGAACACAACAACCAGATGCGGTTAAATGAATGAATGAATCATAGAAAGTAATTGGCTGGCATTCCATTAATGATACAAGTAAAAATATTATGTTATTGTATGTTACGCTATGATCGTAATGATCATTTAAAGATGATTATGATTACTAGAAGCTACTGTCGAGATATTCGTTTTTCCTAAAATGAAAGTTTTAAAAAAGAGATGTTTTTTCTTTCTTTATTACATAAAATAAAATAATATTAAATGCCTGTATATTTCTGTGGACTATTGACGGTTAGAAATACTTGTTACCGCAATAAGAACGAATTGTAAAAACTTTAATTATTATTATTACTACATATTTAGTAGATACTTGTACATACATACATACATACTTTTTTTTTTTGTTAATAAAAGTAGTTCAAGTTTAATTTAATAAAGTAAAAGTGTAATAGCTTTAATGATGTGCTTAGAAAATTCCAACGGAGACAAACTTTCGACTTAACCTTCACAACAAAAATATTGTTATCAAACATACAGTGGCGCTCAAAAATTAATAAAGTTTTCAACAACTTGATAAAAAGATGAAGATAAAGATAAAACTTGTTGAGAAAAATAATGAAAAAAATTTCATGTAAATATTTCGTTCATCACATCGTTACCCAAACACTGAACTGATGCTGCTTGGCTCTAATCGGCTGATTATTATAAGGAATTTCAAATGCAAACTTTGTTCTGCGTTTTTTTTTTTTTTGCAATAAATATTTGCATCACCGTACTTTTCCCTTTTTTGTTTTCTTGGCCTGTTTTTTAGTCTCATTTTACTTAAATATATTTTGTTCTTTTTTTAATCAAATTTCGAAATGGAGTCCATTTTTTGGTTTGTTTTATAACAAATTATATAAAAACTTTTGCTTGAGGCCAAATCCACTTTTTTTTACAGAATTTAAAAAAAACCTACATGGAGGTTTATTGCTACTTCTTGAAGGATTATGATATAGAGAATATAAACCCATTTCGTTCAGATCTAAAAAAATAGAAATATGTGTATATGTATTTATGTGCGATATAAGCAGCAGCATCGTTTACAACAATCCAAACTTCCATTTTTTAATTAAGACGTTATGCAGAATGATCTCACATACTTTTATTGTATTGAGGTGGTACAATTTGGCTCTATAACTCCCATATATCATTCACTAAATTCGGAGAAAACCATGAATTTAATTCTATGTTTTAACCGAATGTACAGTTACATGCTTCTAAGCAGACGAATTGACTGAAATTTTGTTAGGTGTTAGACGAAAAATTTAGCATTAACTAAAACACAGAAATTCGTTGACGGTTTTTGTACAAAATGATTGTCATTTGAAGTTAAAAAAGTATAATTAGGGCACACGAGTCAGCGGTTGTGAATTACATGACTAAAATTAAAATAAATTTCTTAAAAACTTCGTTAATATGCAGGAAAGCATCAATTTTATTATATTAATTTGGTAATAACTTATGAAAGAGAGACACGCTGCCATTTCTGCTCTCAACTGTACATTCATTTATGTATTTATTTGGCTAAATGATGACAAAAAAAATTATCTTTTCAAAGCAAAATATGCACATATGTATGTATGTAGATGTGTACTACAGAAAGTAAATGAAACTCGATGTGAAAGATCACATTGAGGTTAAGTAGCGTACACATTATTAAGTAGTACTTAAATTAACAAACAAAGTTAATAATAACGAACCCAGTTCACATCCACTTTTCTCTTCCATGCACATAATTGTACGTGTGTGTGTGTGTGTGTCTGTGTATCTTGACCTACGCATTGCTAATTTCAATAAATTTAATAATTAAGTGTCTGCTGTTTCTCAGCCCAGCCTTGTTTTTGTCTCTTTTTTTTTAGTTAAATCCAACAGAACCGCAACCAGTTCCAGCGTTTTTGCCAGCACATTTGAATAACAAACCAATTTGTGACGATATTATAAGAAAATTTTCCCCTTCAAGACGTTTGGAGTCGCGCGAATTAGCTAAACTTTTGGCACAACCTCATTTTAGGGTAAGTTTGATATTTACGTACACATATACATACATATCGTGAGCTTAATTTAGAACAGCTCTAGTTCATGTTTTTCTTCAAAGTCTAGTTTTGTTTTTTCGTTTAGCAAATTTGGACAAATTAAAGTATCTGCAAAAAACTAGTGTAAAGAAGATTTTCGACTGATGTTTGTGATTTTCTTTTGTAGGCTCTTATTCGTGCCCATGATGAAATAGGTTATTTGTACGAAGCCCGTCTAAAAGCTGCTGGTGGTTCGCTCACAAAATTGGAATCGATATCGCAACGTAAATCTGGTGGCTATCTTTTTCCTCTCGATATAATTAACACAACTATGCCTGTCGAAACGATTAAAATGGTCGGTTTGCGCCGCAACCCCAATCAGCCGCTGGGTCTGACGGTTGAAGTCGACGAACACAAACAATTGGTTGTTGCTCGCATTCTAGCCGGTGGTGTCATAGATAAACAGGCCTTATTACATCGCGGTGATGTCATACTGGAAGTTAATGGCACCCCGGTACGCAGTCCGGAAGATTTACAAATTGAAGTGTCACGGGCCAAGGAGAATTTAACATTGAAAATTGGCCCAAATGTAGAGGAAGAAATACGTTCTTCACGCTTAATAAGTGGACAGGTAAAACAAAATGGTGTTGCTAAAATTGAATCGGGCAGAAAACTGACGGTAAGTGGTGTTAGATGGATGCCAAAGGCATAAACTTTCTTGTTTTAAAGTATAATTTTGCAAAGTTACAGTTTTTTACTGCTTTTTTATGGTTAAGGTTCAATAAACGAACAAACAAAAAACTACTAAAAAAAAAAGAGTGCCTTCAAGAGGTTGACGATTTGAGAGATTTTTTTCGAGCTTTAAGCTTATGGCTCCATAGCAGCCACAAAAGATGCAAGGATATTTGTTGCCAATTATTTTAAGTTTCTTAAAACGAAAGTTTTTATTTGTGGCGTGTCTCAAGTTATCGAGCGTTTGAAGGGCAGAACCCGGCTTCCGAGGCTGTCTCCGAAGTATGTACATCGCCTTCTTTAATAAGTTCCAATGTGTCGCAATTTAGTTCGCCTTTAATCAGTTTTCTGTTGTTTAAAATATTAGCGAACTTTAACGTTCGTCACTGAGGAATCGATCCTTAGTTTCGAATTTTTTGCCCGTAAGAGTTCAATATACTATATATTTGATTTCAAACTTCAAACAAATTCGATAACTAAAATTTTCTTAATAAAATTCCTTCAAATTTATGCAATTTATTGTCATAATCCTGTTCTTGAACGTGCTAAGCAAGGAAAATGTTTAAATTGTGAAATATATAAATATCGTTTTTAGTTGTTTTGCTAGTTGTTGGAAATTTTTGTTTTTCAATTATGAATTTCTGCAGTTATTTTTGTATTTATTAGCCTTTTATACAATAATTTTTAGTACAAATAATTTCTAGATTAAACCTTTAGCTTTTTTTATACACTTAGTTTTCAAAGCAAACAGATTAAGTGGGTACTCACAGTCAATGGCAGATTCAAAACGTCAGCAGAGAAAGAAAACAGGGGAATCTTATAATTGAAGTGTCGGAAAGAACTATTCCCAAAATAGTTTGAAACTTATGACTGCCTTTCAAGTCCCTCTGTGACCAATATGTATATACTATATGTGTGTATATCTTTATACAACTTGTTTAGCAAAAACTCCAAAACAAAAATTATTATTCGATGCCGCAAATCATTGTTGGTTGGTCGACCAATGCAGGATTAACTGCAGGTTTATTCAACATGATTTTTAAATTTTTTTGGTACTCTCTCGCACGAAGCTATAATTTGTCACTTTAAAAATTGTCTCGAATAAGCGAATTGCATTTAAATGCATAATTGGAATCATAATAACTGAAATTCGCAGACTGTGAGTGCCCCAACAACTGTCTGCCGCATGGCCCGAAATGTTTTGCATATTTTTCAACACTTGACGAAAATTAATTTCTTAAGCAACATTTCGTTATTTAATTTTTTTGTTTATTGATTTGAAAATAACGCATTTTTTTCCAAATTCCAAGAACGAAGATCTTTTAGGCATAAACAAAAGAATACGTAAGTAAAGTTTAATACAATTTAGGAATTTATATTTAAAGTATAAAAAAAAATAGAAAAGCGACGCAAAACAGCTGTAGTCATTGTTTGGAATAAATATAATCTACATACATACATATATAAAATATGTTTATATGTGTGTATGTATGTGTGAATATAAAACAAATTATCTGTCTTATTTAGTGTTACATGCGTGCCTTATTCTCATATTCACCTTCAGAGGACTCATTACTGCCTTGCAAAGATATCGGCCTACCTTTTAAGTCCGGAGACATATTACAAGTAAGTACAAACTACATATATTAAAGTTATAAAATTGTGTTTGCAACTGTTATAACATTTTTTTTTAACTAAATAATTTTTAGATTATTAATGTAAAAGATCCAAATTGGTGGCAGGCGAAAAACATCACCGCCCAAAATGATCAAATTGGCTTAATACCATCTCAAGAATTGGAGGAGAGGCGTAAAGCTTTTGTAGCACCGGAAGCAGATTATGTGCACAAAATTGGTATTTGTGGTACAAGGGTAAGTTTGCCCTAGATTTGTTGTAATATTTGCTAATAGGAAAAAGTTCAGGATAAAAGTGATCCAACAAACTGAAAGCCAGCAAAAGCAAATGACAAGCAGTTATTACCAGTTATTTTTTTAAACTTTCTTAGTTGTAATTAATTCAATTTATGTGATCCAGTTAAAATGATTAAAAATAAGTATAAAAGGGACTCGAGTCCAACTGGCGCAAGGCGAATACAACAACAAAACTCGGGGAAATCCCAAGTATTTAAAACAGACATTTTACTCTGGAACTGTAGACATCTAAGGCTCTCAATTTTGAGCTGCTATGAAATCGCCTGTACATGTAAAAGATGTTGCTGGTGCTGAATCGGACCAATCATTCGTCTCTCAGACTGGAATCGTGAAAGTCTTTTATTTCTAGACGATTTGTAATAATTCTTTAGCTAAATAATTCACTTGCTTTTTCTAAATTCCAATTCCATGCTAAATTCACTTTAGCATAGCAAAACAATTTAGCATCCAAAATTTAATGCTATACTTATTCTGCTGTGCCTGTTTACTATTGATTGCAGATCTCAAAACGCAAACGTAAGACTATGTATCGTTCTGTAGCTAATTGTGAATTTGATAAAGCCGAATTAATGCTGTATGAAGAGGTTACGCGAATGCCGCCATTCCGTCGAAAAACCTTAGTTCTAATTGGTGTTTCGGGTGTCGGACGACGTACGCTTAAAAATCGTCTGACAAACAGTGATCCAGATCGCTTCGGCTATGTTATACCTCGTAAGTCCATACTATTATCCAATATATATAAATATTAATTTTAATTGAAACAAATTAATCGCTTAACCAGACACAACACGTCCCAAAAGAGCTTTGGAAGAAAATGGCGTAAGCTATTGGTTTGCCGATCGCGAATGGATGGAACAAGAAATTAAAGAGAACAAGTTTTTGGAATATGGTGAAAACAATGGCAACTTATATGGCACTCATATACAGTCGATAAAGGATGTTATAAACGGCGGTGGGTTTCTATTGCTTTTAAATATTTCTATTTAAATCGTTGAAAACTTGTCTATTCCTCATTTTAGGCAAAATGTGTGTTTTAGATTGCGCCCCAAATGCTTTGAAAATTCTGCACAATAGTCAAGAGCTGATGCCATTCGTTATATTTATTGGTGCTCCAGGCATGGACCAGTTAAAATTAATTTATAATGAACGTCGTGCAACGGGTTCGAATAAAAATTTAACGGTAAGTTGTGATCAAGCATATCTCGGCGAAAATCGGTAATTCATGGCTAAGTGTTAGAAATATGTCTGCACTTCAGTCTGTGCTAGGAGTAAGTTGAGTTGCGTATTTAATAGAGTTTTGACTTGCACATATTGAGATAACCTCAATTCAGTCTATGTCATTTGTCGATGGCTCTCTACCCGGCCAGCAGCTGCTTAATAACCAATTTTGATTTGTTACTATGTAGCAGCCAAGATACATATATCACTTTCACCAAAAATTGTTGTAGGAATTTATGTATGTATTTGTCAAGTCGAAGTCAAAAAACATAAATTTGAGATAATTCATTTTTAATTAATTCACTATTCGAAAAGTTTTTTGAAAAAAATACAATTATGGCTTTTGAAAAAAAATATATACATATGTATAAACAAAATTGGTGATTGAACCAAAAATAGTTAACGTCATACATATTTAATAAAATAAAACTTAAATCTTTATTGCAAAATAAAACTGTCAATTGTGAAAGTTTGTAACAACTTATGTTTGTAACTTTTTTTGGAACTAAATAATTTATTGTTCTTGAGTTTATATGGAATTAAACGATTATTGCAAATTAAACCAGGCTGAGCAATGGGTATTATGTTTATATGTTCTGTCTTATTTGCCCCTACTATAATTGCGAAAATAAGTTTTTAAGTATAGTTTGGTTTTTATTGATAATGTTAAGAGAATTCAAAGCGACTTAAGTAAATATGTATGTGTTTTTTGTTAATATCTAAAAAAAATAGGTTAGAGAAATGGGATAAAGACTTTTTTTTACAGATTATAATAGCCTTTTTTTTTAAGTTGTGGTATATTGTGATAAACATAATATATAAAATATATATGTCTATAAAATATATTTGTATTAATTATCGTCAAGGAAGACAGCTGTAATAACATGACAGTGACTGTCACGTGCAAACGTGGTTCTTATATCAATTTCTTTTAGTTTGCATTTCTCAGTGCTTAAACTAGAGTTTGGCACAATCCCTTCTATTTAATCATGCTAAAAGTTAATAAGCTTAACTAGATTGTTGGATTCCTCTAAAACTTAATGGTTGATAAATAAATTTTCCCTTTCAGTTTGATCGCCAAAGTTCAATACGCTTCAGTTCTAGGCGTGCACGTACCTTGGAATCTCTGGCATCTTTATACGAGGTAAAATTCAATATTTTTTTTAAAGTAATATATACATATCAATGTATTGGTTCTTTGCTAGGATGATGATTTAATAGCTACAGTTGAGGAGAGCGCATTTGTACAACGAAAATATGAAAAATATTTTGACATGGTTATAATTAATTCAGACTTTGATGACACGTTCCGTCAAGTGGTTGAAACTCTGGATGAAATGAGCCATCAAGAGCAGTGGGTGCCCGTAAATTGGATATATTAATTTTGCACTACAAAATAAATACCACCAAGTACTAAATAATCAATATATTTACATACATATATAAGAATATTTAGATTTATCTACATACTTCAAATCATGAAACGAATAATTTTAAAACTAATATAACTTCTGCTTCCTGTTCACATGCTCTTAAATGGCTTGAAAAACAATTAATAAAATTGTGTTAATACAATTAAAAAAAAAAAACAAAACAAAAAACTGAAATTAACTGCTAACAAAAAAGTGTTCTTATCTAATTGTTAAGCTTCTTTTGTTCTTAAAACATAATTTCGTTTTAGTTTTATTGCTGGTACAGATTCTGAAAAGAAAATCAGAGTTGGAAGTTTATTTACAAGCTGCAGTTGTTTTAATCGTTTGTTATATTTATTTAACATAATCATTTAACAATTTTATAAAGTATTTCTAGTTTAAATACATTTTCTTATTTTACATATATTTTCTTATTTTTTGTTTCTGTATTTATGAATACGTCTGTATGTATTTAATAATATGAAAACTATCCGTAACGAATTCGTCCATTTTACAATACAATTGTTGCAATTTTGTTTAAAATTTTAGATTTTAATTCTTTTTTTTTTGTATTTTAGTATTTACTGATTAAGTACAACTTGTAATTTTTTTTAATATAATTTTCTTACTAGTTGCACTCTTTTTTGCAAAATATTTAGTTTTGTTGCAAAGTTTTATTTCAAGCAATGAAATAAATAAATAAAATATACATACGTACATATATATTTAGATACATGTATATTTTGTTAAATTTTGCATTTACACAATAAATTTCTATAAACTTTTTTGAGCAGAGAAAGTATACATATTTTATTTAGCATTTATTAATTAATAAAATATAACTGAATGTATGAAATGTCCAATATTGTTCAAATATTTTCTAATAAATGAGTACAATGAATAATTGTGTATTTTTGATCATCCAAAATGAAAGTATTTAAAATAAAAGATGTCTCATTAAGTAAATAAATAAATGGTTAGCAATATCTTTAAAGTGTTAAATATTTTTCAATTGGAAAATCTTTTGTTATTGAGCAATTTATTCGAATAATGCAAATTATTTGTGGTGTCGGCATTTTTAAGGTTATGGAAGGTGGTTTGTTGTGGATTTGGTTGAAGTGAGTTTAAGCGTCTACATTTTTGTCCTAATTATTATTTAACTATACTGAAGTGAAATCATAACAGACATATGTAATCGCAGTTTGCGTACTACAGTTTTGTAATATATCACAAAGCGTCAGTTTTCTTATTTATTAATCTATTACAAGTCTGTCATAGACATTCAAATTCACCAACCACGGTAGACGACATATACCTAACAGTGCTGTCAAAGATGTGAGCACCGAGAAGTGCGTCTATTTTAATATCTCAATAATAAAACAAAAATAATTCCGGCAGCATATGAACTACATATATATTAATCTAACTCTTCCAGCACACTATATGTTGCCACAAGTTTCACTCGCTATAATTTCTTGTAAGTAATTGGTAGCCAGTTTTCAGATTAGAATTTTATTACAAAAACCATTTACATAAAATTTTAATTTTGATATTTCTACTAAACTAAACCCAAAGATTTCTCAACTACTACGTGAGGCTGTCGCATGAATTCATAATTTTCAGGCACGCCTAAGAAGTCTTGGAAGCCAATCATTTCGTCGCGACCCAAAAGCACATCTTCCATCATGTTGCTGAAAATCAAACAATATAAATGAAAAACACTGTAAAATCTGTTTACATACTTAATTATGTACATATGTATGTGTGTATGTAGTCATGTACATTATACCTTGATTGTAAAAATGGCAAACGACCGATTTGCCTGGCCGCAAACAACTCCATGCCCATTTTGATTGGAACATTTAAGCCCTCACGATTTCTCATCACTTGCATGTTAAGATTATACTGGTGTTGATCATAGTTGGCCTCTGAATCGCGCAGACGATGAATATGAGCCACTTGCATTAAGCAATTTGATTTTCCGGGAGCAGCAACAGTAGGGGCTGCGTCCAGAGTTGTGGCAACAGAAGGTTGTACTTTAATTGAACTTTCCTTTAAACATATAGATTATTAAATTCAAGAGATATATGCATTTTTCTAAACAATTTCTTACCATTTCTCTTAAATGTTTAAAATTATTCTCTAAATAATGCTTCTTCTTTTTATAAATAGGAATGACAAACAATTTGTATTAACTTGAAGTTGGCAGCATTTTGAATGAAGTGTCAAACTTATCATTTTATGAGACGGGGTGCTTCTGATATTAATTAAGGTGGGTGTCTTGGCTTAATAAATTTCTTTGAAAGAGGAAATACTGTTTTATACGCATAACAAATTGGTATTGTTTTGTCAGTTTGCAGTAAACCGGAAATCAAAAAAAAACAACAAAATAAAATTTTTAAGGAAATAAAAATAAATAATGTTCTACACAAATATTTCTCGTAGATTTCTCAAAAACTTTACTCTGTTAGCAACGATATTGAGTTAACTTTTCGCAATGTCATCATAACTCGGAAACATGGGCTGGTTTTTAGAAAAGTGTATTGAATGAAGGCTTAACGCTCAAAAGGCTTTAAAGGTTTATTATCAAGCTAAGATAAGATAACAAGATAATTGAATAGATTTGAGTTGGGTGGTTTTTGAGTTATAACGACGCTGCAGCAAATAAAATATATTATTTGTGAATTATTATAACATTCAAAAACTAAAGCAGTGCATAAACAAGTATATTGATGGGGAGTAAGTTAGGCAACCTCCAAAACTAGTTTTAGTAATTGCTACAGTTTTTTTTTTTATAAAATTACGTGCAGTTGTTAAAACAATTGATAATAGAAAAATATTCAAAAAGAATTTATAATTGAACGAAGACATTTTTTTACATAAATAAAATTAAAACGTACCAACATAAATTTGAATCTAAGATAAATTTAAATTTATGAAGCCCTAAAAACATAAATTTTATTTCGGCCATTTAATATAACAAGAACTTAACTTATGTCTTAATTTGTACAGGCCAAGTCCAATTTCCCATTCACACGTTTTTGGGCGTTCATGGTTATACACAGAAATAGTAAAATAATACTAATAAAAAAAAGGGACCATATGAAACTGCTGCAACGTCGCTTCTCAAATTCTATAATGAATCAAGCACATACATACATACGTATGCACCTTTTATTTCGGCTTTTAATGTAAACTTAACTTATATGCTTTTTCTAAAATTAACATGGCAATAAGTATAAAAGTGTGTGTGTAGGATATGTACATGTGTACATAGTATGTATAATGTCTTAATTTGAGACAGTATGAACCAATTTTTAAAGCCATAAACTGAATACTAGTTGTGTATTGAATTTATTGAAATTTTGTAATAATCAACAAAATATGTTAATGGCATTAACGATTGGTTGAATACTTAAGAGCACCTAAACCAGCAGTCAAGTGCTGCGGTTGCAGCGAAATGCTGCCTCATATCGATGCCGCTACGATTAAATGATTTATGAGCTTTTCAATAATTTCGATACAGGCAAAATGAAACAAATAAAGTTCTTAACTACATATTTACATTGGTATAAGAAAAACGCAGTCAGGCGAAGATGGCTAATTTGGTTTTTAATGCCAGCCCAGATCACATGCCACTGCGTCCTGCATGCGAGTACATACACACACACACACACACGTTGTTAAGAGCAATAAATTAATAAAATAAACACAGATACATACATACACATATAGTTTTAAAGTTTTACGCCATTTGGAAGTTGTTGGTATTGAGCAGCGTACGACGAAATCAATAAGGGCATCTTGAGAATTTTTGGGTTTTTGGCAATAGAGACTGCGGCCGGCCAATCACTAATAAAGACATACCATTTAAAATGCATTGAAGTGAAACGGAATTGAAAAGATTGCAGCGAAAAGCGGAGAATATAAAAATGTCCAGCCAAGAACAGAAAATTTAAGATGAATTTTGGTTTCAAAATTTATACATACATAATAAATAATTGCTTTTAATTTGTCTGAATCAAAGAACATTTGTAATTTCTTTGGCATTTTAGGATTTTGTTTGCCCTACGGGTCCCTTAAATGTAACAATCTTAAATCATAAAGGCAGGTTCAAGTTGACTTCAAGATAGATGATGTGGACAGCGCAGCCGATTGGTGTTTTAGTCTTTGGGGCTTGGCGCGTCGATTCTCGTTCTGTGAAACGTTGAAATGAGAAAATAAATTTCATTTTAATTTTCAAAAGAACTTTTCATAATTGTTGTACATAAAATGCGATTCCCGTTCATGTTATGAAACAGTTTTTCATTCCGGTTGCAGCGGTGAAACTTCTGTTTCAATGTTATTCAAATATAAATGTCAAATGCACGAAACGAAGCTGAGCTGTTTCAAACCGCCATTGATTGCCTGAGTCGCTGCAGCAACATGTATCTAATTTTACTGACTATTTATGATTTTAATACAAATTTATTTTTTTTTACAAAAAGTTTTAATTTTTTTAAAAACGAACTTATAAAAAAGGTCCTTTTTTTAATTAGCAGTCGCTTTTAATTTAAATAATAGTTTAATTACAACAACAACGTTTTATAAAAAAGGAATTTTTAATTTAAAAGTATTTTCTTAAATGAAAAAAAAGGAGTTGTTTTTATTCTTTCTAGGATGTGTGAACAGTTTTCAAGACGTGACTTATCACGAACGCTTAACAAAAACAAAATATAGAGATATGCCATTTTGCCGAGTTTTGTGGTTGGTTGCCTGTCATGAAGTCGCCTGGGCGTGTCACACTCAACAAGGCAGTTTTACTGGCAAAAAGTTTGCCTCAAATATGGACTCAGCCTGGTGATTCCAATTTTTTCAATGTTTTGTTTTTCAAACTAAACAAATTCATGTTTTATGAGATGCACAGAAAATATTTTTCGTCGACTCAATTACAGTCTTAGTAGAATGTGAAACTGTCAGCGGATTTGCCGAATGCAGTGAATTTTTTTCTCTTTTTAATCATAATATTTTTAGTGAAGAAACCTGTTGCAATAGTTTTTACATATTCAACACAAACATTTTTGTTTGTTTTCATTGGAACAAAAAATGTTTTTTTGTTTCGAATCAAACATTTCGCTGAATTGGCAAAACGCTTTTTTGTTTGAATACGCGCCTGCAATGAAATTGCATTAAATCAGTGAAATACTTTTTGTTCCCCAAAAAGAATAATAGACAATTCGTTTGATCAGCAAACTTTTTTAATGCATTTTTTTTTTTGTAATTCTGCCCCTGTTTATTTAATAAAATCTTTGTGATAATTTTCTCTGTGTACGACAATAAGCAACCGACAGTTTGTAACTAAAAAACCATTTAATTATGGCATTTTTCAATGATTTTTTTTGTGTGCTCAGATTTTGCATCATAATTGCGGGTATATTTTCCTTAGACCTTCCATTTTCTTCGAGGGGCGGTGGGGTGGGGGGAAAGAGATACATCCTTTGAAGTCTTTTATTGTTCATTTTATCTCCGAAACTCCATCATCAACTATTTCGAGTAGGCATTTCCATTAGAAGCCGCATTGAAGGCCTGTAGCGGAATGCTGTAGGGTGCAATTAAAACGAACACAAAGCGTTAAGAGAAGACGGCCTGGCATTAAAGACAGACAAAACACTTAGTCCGCTAAAAAAAAAAGTTAATGCTGAAAAGGTGCAATAAACTTTTATGACACTGAATAAAATTGATACGAATTCGAATGAATGCGTCTAATAAATTGTTGTCTGTACGTTGGATTGTATGATTTCAAACATTTGCGTCCGTGATGGCTGGAAAAAAACAAGAAGAATTTTTCTGCTTCCAACAATGGCAGCTGATCCCTAACCATGATGGCTAATTTCACAAAGCCCTGTCAAAAATATAAGCAGAGCCTCAATTAAGACACATATACATGCATACATACACATGTACGTACACATGGAACCGGGATCATCATAAAACTTTGTCGTGTTAAATTAAAAATTCTTTTTCTTGTTGTTTCTTTTTAATTTTTCTACACATTAAAACACATGCTTCTACATACATCTATACATAAATACATATATTTGTATGTACATGTGTATGTACGTAAGTAGTTTATGTAAGTTTTTTTCATTTCTTTTCTCTAGTTCTTTGAAGATCATTTACGTATGATGGGATTTTGTAGAACGAGTGAGAGACAGACGTTTGCATCAGCTTGGGGATTTAAATAGAAAGCCTTCATAAATCATTTGACATGCAATCATTTTGATTCCGACTGTATATTTTTTCGTTTGATTAGAATTTATATTCTCTACGTTCTTTGTTTCAAAAGTGTTACAAAATGGTTACAATCAATCGAAACTGTTGAAGGTGTGACGTCAAACTCACATTTTGTTTTAGAAACGGCCATGTTTTTCGTGCAATCAAATCACACACACACACACACACACACACACACACACACACACACACACACACACACGCTCATGTACGAATACATCCCAATTTTGGGATGCTAGACAGAAACGTTAATGAAGTTCAATGAAACTGAGTTATAAAGAGTTTGAAGGGGATCAAAAAAAAAAACTTCTTAATATTTAACTATTAAGTCGCAGAATCAGAGCCCATTTGCTGAAAAGCGCCAAATTTCAAATCATTTATATTTCCAAAATCGCAAATCGCCGAAAGTCGCGCGTTACTCTTATGTATGTGTCTAAGAGTCTGGTAGCATTTTGTTGTTTTTGGTTTTTTCAACAGGTATAACAACAGCTGGCAGTCTGAAATCGCTAACTTTATAAATAGTATATTTTTAGATTGGAAATCTGTATTAAAGTCGAGGAAAATAATGTATATTTTTAAAAAACAATAAATAAAACATATTTAATTTTATTTTTATGCTTCCATTTCCACTATTTGAAGGAAAGTTCTTGCTTAGAAGTCACTTCACTATTTGCTTGCAAGTTTAAATAGTAAATTTTTGGAAATTGCGATTTCCATCACATCAATTGTGTGACTTGAAATCCTAATCGCATTTTTTTTTGTTACGAACCTTGAAAAAATACCAAAAAATACTTTATAACCAGAGTTTTTCCTATCCAAGTTCTTCTATTTGACATGAGAGCAATAATGAAAATTTACTTTTCAAAAGGTAAATAAAAATTAAAACAGTTAATTTTATTAGTTGTTTACTGACTACATCTATAATGCATTAATATACACCGATTGTCTGAAAAATTCGTAAGCCGTTAGTGTGAATGGATAACACTTCCCTGAACTCCCAACGGCAAGCGCAGAAATCGAAAGGTTTTCCGAAGCGTCGATATGGTAAATGGTCTTTCACACAACGCCGACCATTAAACGTTTGGAAAATGTGCCGGCATCTAAAGCGCCGTTCAAAGCGAACGATTGGTAGCGTTCCACACAACTGATTGCAACATCTCGATTCAAAGTAAAGAAAAGTTATGAAAAAAACAAAATTTTAAGAGAAAAAAAGTCACTCATCGGCGACCGATACTACCGATGATTTTAAAATTTTGAATTTGAACCGAAAAATATTACCACAAAATCCAACCGTAAATGCTCGAAAGTAAATCGTTTTAGGTTTTAAAATGTATTCGGATTTAGCACGATAAAAATCGTTAGACACTGTACCAATTAGCGCCAATAGTGGGATCCCAACTTTGCCGTATAAAGACTTTAGATGTGCAAACACATTTAGACTTCATTGTTTTTATAACGGGACTTTAGCAGTTTGGCGTGATTCGGATTTCATTGTATGCAGGCGTTTTAAAACACGTTTCCTTATGTGAAGGCCTTATAGGTCCGAATTGCTTCGCTGTATTTAGTGTATTTTTGTATGAATAATTTTGCATTAAAGAGAATTTGTGCGAAGGACTCAATATCGTTATATAGAATTTTTCGTTACATACATCGCGGTTTCACTGTAGTTGTTATAAATGATGGAAATGATCAAAGAAAACGATGTACATACATATAACGCGCTGCGCAATCAATTTATTACACAACCAACTATGAGTTGTTTACGCGATGCCGCTGTAGTTCCATTACAATCAAGTGATACTCTGTCTGGCTCTCTGAAGGCCCTAAGATTTTGATATATATATATTTGAATTAATTTACACATACGAATGAAGGAATGATTAATAGTAGCCCAGAAAAGCTGTACGCCCTGCGACTATCACTGATCTATTCTGTTTTTCCCACTATTCCAGGGCTTGGCCTCCTGTTTTAGGAAATGTTTACATTCTAATTTTAAGTCCATAGAGTACACGATGAGTTGTGAATTCTGTGGAAGAGCAGTTGGAGTCTGAGGAATATGAAACGACTATTTGCTTAGAAATTACAAGTAGCAGCTTCTCGAATACCGCAACATTTGAAATGCGCCGGCATTTCGGACAATCAATCACACACTTTTTGAACCGAACAACCGGATTTGATACAGTGTCTGTTTGGACATAAATAAATGTATTTTATGTGGATGTGTTTTTGCACCCCCCAAAATTTCAGATACTCACTCATAGACGATGTTTTTTTTTTTTTGATGAATGCCAGGGCACGCCTGGATACAAACAGTTGCGGATGCGGATATTTATGTACGTGTCCATGCGGTGCGTGCGTTTTTTACTTTAATCGGTAGTTTCGTTTGAACAGTCATCCATGTCCATTCGAATTTTGTCTGTTGTACAATAAATAAAGTTGGTTTTAATTTGTGCAATGTTTTAGTTATCAATTTTTTATTTTTTTAGCGTATAAGTGTGAAAATTTAAAATTTCTGTCGAATTTATCATTGGAATTCAACTGACTTTCCAATATTCTAAAGACAACAAAAACTGTTAAGGCAGTTGTTGTTGTTGCTGTTTTTTTTTATATAGAAAAATGCATTTGCCGTGTTGTTAGTTTTGCATACAAACATGTTGTATAATAAATTTTGTACGTCTATATGTCTCCTCTGCCCTGTCCGCCTGGCCGTCTGTGTGCTACAGTTTTCTTATCAAAAAGTAAGAAAAAGAATTCTTTACGTTTAAAATTTGCTTAGATGAAACTTTTTGGGTCACGAATGTGTGTCAAAATATTTGTGTAGTGCACTGCAGGATTCTTTGCCTGAAATAAATAATACTTTTAGTTTGCAACACTTTGAATTAAAACACAATCGAACCGTAACGATAGTTTTAGGCGATTTATGGCGTTTTGAAGAGCAAGTCTAACTTTTGTTTCTATCTCAGCCGAAATTGTTCGCTCAGAAAATTTTGATTCATAACAGGAATAAGGAATGAGAGAAGTGGCAAAATTCTCGAGAATTTGACATTCGTAATGGGGCTGGTTACTGGTGCATATTCGGAAACTGGCCTGACTAGAGATGCACACGTGTGTACAGCTGCTTCGTGATATGGGGATTGCAAAATTCTTAGCGAAGGCGAAAACACTTTAACTGGTGGCCGTCTAAAGGATAGTTAGCAGCTAGATATGCAGTTCTAGTGAAACGGCTGCTTTCACATTTCGCAGAAACTGACAAAACAAATCGACGATATTTGTTTTTCTTAAAACCAAAATAAATTAGTTCAAGGCTTCCAGTTGCCTAAGAAATCGCTAAATTTTGTGGGATTTGTTTTTACCATATTTTATCCTGGTGATTTTAAATAAAAACAACAACACAAACAGAAGAAAAACCGATCATCAAATACATGGAGCCGCCTTAAAATAATCAAAAGCAAATATCAACATAAACCGGTCTAGAAAATTAACTGCTAATTATAACCTCAATGCGAGGGTGAAGTTGTTAAACAATTTCACAATTTGCGTCAAGTGTTATTAGTGCTTGTCCACTAATTGACAAACTTCGGCTAAATCCTTTACTTCTACACACCAGTTTTAAGCAAAACAAATAATTTCATTAAAGCCCAAAATCCAAAAAGTAAACAAAAACAACAACAACAAAATACCAGAAACAAACATGCGGACGTGTGGGTGCTAAAATTGAACTTGAACTATTGATTTTAAAGATATTTTTGCCGCTTTGTTTTGTTGTTGTTGGTAAGTCACGAGATGAACACGATTTATTATTTATAGGCAAAAAAGCAAAAAAAGCAAAAAAAGCGAAAACAGAAAACAAAAGGCGGCGATTTATAAATTTGTATATATTTTTAGGGGGGGGTAAGCACGCACTGACTTAAAAATATCCTATTTGTATCGGGACTGTTCTGAAAATCAGATTTATAAAAGTGATTCAAAAACCACAATCACAATTTAAAACTTTCAACAACTTTTTCAAATCACTTTGTTATATTGTCGACTTTTCTATAATAAATGCATTAAATCAATTAATCAGTGGCTTAAATTCATTAAATCAATTAATCAGTGATTTGTTTATGCATTTATTATGCAGTTGTTTATTTTACTTAAAACAAATACTTTAAAATTAAGAAAAGTCCCAGCGAGCTTTTCTGCCACAAAATTATTATTTGCTGCTTTGTGCGATTGAAAATCACACCGTTTTTAAAATCACATACATTTTTGCGAAGCTTTATGTTTGCCTGCAGAAACTCCCAGAGCTTGTGGTTGGCAGCGAACCTACGACCGCTGGACTGTTGATCGATCGACTGTGCATCGAAACACTCAAGCAAGTAGTACAAAAGAAAGCGACCTTCGCATGGTATTTGCCAATTTTTCCCCCAAACAATTCAATAGTAAACAGCTTTTACTTAAGAACTGCCCAACTTTTGAATTTCTTATATTTTTTTAAAGTTCAATCATTTTGTATTTACAGATTTATTTTGAACATATGATTTTTTTACTCCAGCTCTGAAATATAACATCAAATAGCAAATTATAAATTGCAAATGAGGTTTGAGGGAAATTAGAAAAAAAAAAATAAATATGGCAAACAAAAATGGTGCATTTTTTCTGGCCGCAGTTCTTCCCTACCGAATTTGCCAACAAATAAAACGACATGTTTTAGAAATCGCTCCTTTTAAGATTAATTTCTCTTGTCGCTTAGCGCAAATGTACTTGAAACTACAGCTTCGCGGATATCGTTATCGTCGCGAAATAAACAACTTTCAAATATATTTATTTGTTATATAAATTAAATAACGTTTATTGTTAGTTGCCTTTTTGAAAATGATTTCATTTGTTTCCTAACAGGATTTTGCACATCCGGCGTTAAGCGAGGTGTACATGTATTACCATTTTAAGCAAAATCAAACAACTTCTTTTGATTCGCCATTAAATTTATGTGTTTGTCATATAATTGTTACTTGCCCTTTTTGATATTGAGTTTCTCAACACGATTTATTTTTATTTTAAGCAAAACGAATAAAAAACTATTTTTAATTCGTCAAATTATTTATTATTTATTTGGTGTATGAATTAAAAAAAATGTTACATTGTGTCTTATAATTTAGCAAGTTAAAACTTAAACTTAAAACCAATAACTTTAACTTTTTTCGTTTAAATAGAATTGCTAAAAAGAACAATATTTTAGTTTTTTAATATTAACTTAACTAAATAAAACTAAGAGAAGTATTAATAATACACACATATTTATAGATTTTTTTTTTTTTTTTTTTTAATTACATACATATAAAAAATTTAAAAACAGTTTGCATTTAACTTTAAGAAATTTTAAGGTAATTGTATTTTTGTAAGTAAAAACTCGGTGATTTAAGTTTGGAATTTCACAATTTCTAATTTTTTATTTTCAACAAGTTACAAACACCAAATTGCCGAATTGGCGAAAAATTGCCAAAGAAAAGAAATATATCTTTTTATCTATATAGAAAAAATGAGAGAAAAATGGACTGTACAATTTTTGGGCCGGTAAGTAAAAGAAAACAACTTTCAATTGTACAAAAATACAGTTTTGCAATGAATCAAAGTTTTTAACTGCATAAAAATTAAGTTTTAATATATTTTTTTTCATATTTAATTAATATGTATTGTTTAAAAGGACGGCTGTTATATAAATACATATATATTATATGTTATATATGTATGTTTCATTTTGTAATTTCTTTAAGGCATTTTTTTTGTCACTATATTTTCTAGGTTTTTTTTTCAAGAATTAGTTTACTTTTGTTTATAAAATTAAGCTTAATTCTAGTAATAAGGTCTAGAAAAAAATAACAGAAAATTAAAAATAAAATTAAAAAAAACTAATTTAGGGAAAAAATCTTACTAATTGAGTTCTCCTCCGATTTGCCAATAGTTGCTAATTATGGGCTTTTAAAAGTAAGCAGAAACAAGTCTAAGCATGTTTTTGCATGTCTGTTAAAGTAAAGAAAGGCTATTTGAGGAATGTGTATATAAAATAAACATAAATTATATATTTGAATTAATAAAATTTAAGGCAAACATAAAAAATTGCTAAAGCAGCCGCATGTTAAAGAAAGCACAAGTTTTGAAGGCCTAAACACAGTGAAGCGGATTATGTAGAACTTCGGTGGGACAAGTGTTGCTGATACATGAGCTGTTTGAGTTATAAGAGGAGGCTGTAGCGGCAGCAGCTACCACAGCCAAAGCGGCCTCAACTTCGGCGGCATCATTATTATGATGAGTGCTCGAAAAATCGTGCAAAACACTGTCCCCGCTCACGCCACAGCCAGTGGTGTTATCTGTGATGGGTAGTGTGGCGTGACCACCACCATAAGGTTGTCACATTGTTAGGGAGCTCGCACTGGCAACAGCCGCGGCGGATATTTGTGCGTGGGGCGATTGATGTAGTTGATGCGAATGAGCGCTGACCGCCAACGGATGGCCATGCAAGTGCGGGTGTAGTCTCATAGGTGGCATACCCATGGCCATTGAATTGATGGAGTGTAGTGAATGCTGCAGATGTAGGCCTGGTTCTAGTTTTGGCTTTGTGTCCATTAGATTTGCGTAGTCTGGGTGTTGGGGACCGCCCAGGCTGGGATCATTCACTTTCTTGTTTTGTTTGCGCTCTTTGGCCCGGCGATTCTGAAACCAGATTTTTACCTGGCGCTCAGACAGCGACAGAGATTGGGCTAGTTCTGTTTTACGACGTATGGTAATATATCGTGATGTGCAATACTCCTTTTCCAGTTCTAGGCGTTGAAAATCGGTATAGACGACACGGTATTTGTCCTTTGTACGAGTTTTACCTAAACGAAAGAAAATTGAAAATTATTAAAAAAAAATTGTATAAAATATCATCGAGATGTTAATAATTTAGAGCATTTTGGCTTAAGAAAACACAAATACAAAAATTTTAGCGTAATGCAAACTGGCTTAAAGCAATAATATATATGTATATAAAAAGCAATAGAAAAAAATATTTTTAAGAGAACAGGATATACTTCATTATGAACAATATACGAAAATACATTAAATGTACAGGAACCGTTTTTCAGTATTTGGAATATTTGACAATTGATGCTAATTTAATATATAATAATAATCCTGCCGCAGGATTCTAAAAACAAGTAGCAGACAACTATTGTTTTGCGGTTCTGAATATTCTCATAAGATGCTTAATATCAGCTGTTTTTTTAGAGATGTAGAATTCCCGTTAGGGACAACTGTTAAACTAATTGTAACATACAGAGAATTTGACTTTCAGTGCAAAGGTTCCCACCAGACCAGCGTTGGTAAAACGTGTAAATTTGTCTTCAAAACTCGGGTTCTGTTTGATACACTTATAGCAGCAGTTCGTCAAGTTTACTCAAATCGAGCTCGTACGAAGTACGAAGTCATTGCCGCGAGTGTGACAGATGATTTGAATTTATTGAAACGAAGCCGTTCTCAGCAATCCCGGTCTTGGAAACTTTTGAGAAAATGCCTTCTACTGCATTCATATACGATCCAACTGGTGCGGATCTCGTCCTCATTTGTATAGTTTTAAATGTTTATTTATTGTTTCTTGTTTTATTTTTATGTTCTTGTTCTGCGCGGAATAAAAATTGGCGCAAAGAGCACGAGCCAACGAACGATCAATGTTTTATGTCTGTCACACCCAAACAAAAATATTCCTTTGTGTAAAAAAAAGTGTTTGTTGAAGCAGCAATGTCTCTTTGTAGGTCCGTAATCAGACAAAAATTTCGCGGATTCAGCGATTTTTTTTGATTGAAAATATTTGAAATAGTTTTTGGTCGACTAAATTTTGCTGTGATTTTCCTCCAAAAGGTTTGTTCTTAAGCAAATAGTTTCTTTATTTCAGTAAACATTTTTAATTCATTATGTAAAAGTTGTTAGTGAAATTGTTTTTGTTTTTAAATTATGATAAAAGATAAAAAATTCTTTGAATTCTCGCGTTCAGTGTCAGGTTAGTGGAAACCACAATTTTGTAAATTTTTTGTAAATTGTTATAAAAATTATAACTTTTGTTGAGTTCTAGTCAATAGTCTTGATAAATACTGTGAGTAACCAACTTTTCCGTTTCGCAAAAGGGGAGGCCTGACTAACTCTTGCCGAAAATCATGAAAAGTTATGAAAACTTAGGTATTCTTTTGTGATTTTTGTAGAAAATATTTTGACTTGAAAATATGTGTTTTTTTAAGGAATTGATCGAAATGAAATGAACAATAAAAATAAAATAAAAAATTAAACTTAAGCACCGAACACGTGTAGCCAGCACTTCAATAGGTTTTATCTAATTTTTTACACTTCTATTTATTTTCAACATTGATAAGAGTGACAACTTAATATTTATTCCAAGTTGATTCTATTTAGCCAGTTAGACTGGGACTGGGATACGTCTATATACGAAAGAACAGCGTTTGGTTGAGTGCAACAGAAATGTTTTTAGCTTTTATCGTGTTGATTTGTTCATCAAGAGGAATTAAATGTTGTATGCAATGCGGTTTATTTGATGTGAAACGACTGAATGCTTGAGTTCAGAATATTTCAGTTAAAAAACGAAGCAGAGAAAAGGCCGCTACGAGTTTATGTATTAAATTAAAAGTGTCAGCCTAATGTCAAAGTAATCCATTATGGCTGTCACATTCGGAGCTGCATATTTATTTAAAGATTGGAGAAAGCACAATAATAACAATAATTGTAAGCAAATAAACAACAAATGACAATTCAATATTTACTCTCAGCGAAATAATAGTGCGTTTAAATATTGTGGGATAGCAGCGGGAAATGACGACAAAATGTCTGCGAGTATTTTGCCTTTTGCTTTGCGATTGTTCACAATAAGGCGTATAGTCTTTGGGACGAGAAAGTCTATATCTAGAAAATTGTTGTAAACTAAATTTGCTAAAATTTTGCTTTCAATTTATTGTAGATTTAAAACAAAAAATACCAGCTTTGTTTAGAAAAATTTCGAATGTACTTGTTCATCAATATCTATTTTGTCGCCTTCAAAGTAGTTCCTGCCAGATGTAATACAAGATATTCTTGATAACAGGAAAAACTCACAAGAGGTTGAATCTGGTGGATACAGCTAAAAAGAGGATGGCAATGATTGGTACTCGTAACATTTAAGTAGTTTTGGAACAAGCATTAAACGTTGTGGCCAAACACCTTGTAAAAAATTGCATGGCACGAGCCAACCGATATGCCGACATCCTCAATAAATTCTCTGAAACTGATTCCAATATGCTCGATAGCAATTTTTTTTATTTTTACGAAATTTTCATCGATTGTTGATGTGAGGGGGCGTCCTGGACGAGTGCCCTTGAGCTGCAGAACATCTTACTGACATGACTCCCTCCATACTTGCGAGAATCGGTGTAGCAGTTCAAAAGTTGAAAGTGCCCAGTCGCAATATTCGCTACCAAATTACTTCGCCATTTGCGAATCGATTCTAAAGGCGCATAGACATGCCCTTGCCCTCATCCCACACCTTTTTTTGGCCTCTCATTTTATTATTAAACACTTTTTTTTCCAATTAATTTAAAATTAAGGTTTATAGTCCAACCCCTCAAAAAATTGCCCATCTACACGGGTGATGGCATCCGCCTTTCGCTGGGTGAGATTTCTTTTCGCGGCGACTTTTTGTGAGCAAAATCTTACACTCGAACATCTGTTAATTATGTCAAGGTGTAATAAACAAATTCTAGTTCTGTTGCTATCAGTTTTATTTGCCTTCATTTATATTTAATAAATATGTACGTACGAGTATTTATGTATGTAGGTATGTACACACCATGTACATATATCTACAATTATACGTATTTACTTATTTAATTTTTCGCTGATTGTTTTACAATGTGTTTTCAACAATATTTACATAATGTTAACAAAAAGGATTGGAATACAACAGAGACGTCTTAATATTGAAAAACGTCATTCAGGGTTCTGTTCTTCATAATCCATAAGTATCTCAAATGTAATTCAAATACAAATGTACAAAATGCCAGATAAGATATAATAAAAAAAAATATAAGATTGTAGAGCACAAAAGTTATCTCTAATGATTTAAATACATACATGTGTACATACATATGTATATAATAACTAAGTTGAAAAAAAGCACTAAGTTAAACACACAACGCTTGACTTTGAGCGACAAGTTGTGGATGGCTCAACAATTGTAGCAGGTTTATGTTTTTCTTAACACAACATTTGCTATAAATTAAGTTCTATATGATATGAAAATATTTAAAAACCTTTTTTTGGCTTTTAGCGCTTAGCAAGTGTGTTTTTGTTGTTTTAATTAAAGTATAAAAAATATTTGGCTGAATTGACGAAAGGTATGCCTGCATTACGCCGCCTTTTAGAGTAGTCAAAGTTGAAGAATTGAACCAGCAAATAATAAATGGGTGGTTTTAGGCCTCCGTACATTTTCTGGTTATATATCATGTAAATATATAGCTTTTATTTTGTGGCGTTTATTTTTTTTATGGCTGTATATGAGAAGCGTAAAGCCACAATTTTTATTGTTTTATTTTTTGTTTGTTTTTTCACAAGTATTTTAAAAATTATTTAAATATTTTTTCTTATGCAAAACAAGAACAGGAGGGTGTGAACACTTTTATTATTGTGTCACTCATGCGAGTTTAGACTGATGAATGGATGAATCTTTTTCTAATCTATTTAAGCTATTTTTCTCATTATAAGTTAAATATATGTATGTATGTACATAAAAATGAAATAATTGTATGTATGTGATCGTATAATTTGAGAACAACTCGAATTATGGCCGTTTTTCGTTGATTCAATTAACAATTTTGCTGAATGCGAACCTATAAATGGATATGGCGTAGGCAACGATGTTTTGTTTCATAATATTTTTATTGATGAAAACTGCTGCAACAGCTCTTACATATTCAACAAAAATTGTTTACTGAACCAACCAACCAACGAACCAATAAAAATAAGCTTGAGAGCCACTAATCCTGTACTCAGTTGATTTCTAATTGTTGTATGGTTTGTTGGGTTATCGTATAAATTGTATTTATTTTTGCTGAGGTTTACTATGTATGTATGTATATACATAAGTATAAATATGGATTATACATATATGGAAGAAAATACTGCAACGAAAATGAAAAAGAAAAGTGTTTAAGCCGTTACGTATGTATGTATGTATGGATGTACAAAAAATACAAAAAATTATATTTAAAAGTTTAGTTCCTTTTTCCACTTGAACTGGAAGTACTCGTATTTTCTAGCTTAATTTGGTTAGATAATAAATGATCTAATTGTTATCCAATTATTCCTCAGGCGTGACAAAAGATTTATAATTTTGTTTTAACTATTTTTCTTCAGTTATCTTTTTCGAGTGTTAGAGTTGCCGACATGTTCACATAATAACTAAAAAGCAGACAATGACGTCAAACTCGTCTGAATTTCTTCGTTTCTGAAGCGTTTAAATTTTTTGATTGACACAATTTGCGCAGTTTATCGCTAAAAGTCAACAATTCGTTTTCTTATGGCAGTCAGTCAAATGATTTTTTGCAAATAACGTGTGTGCGAGTATCATAATTCAAATATTGGGTAAAGTTTTTGCCTTCATACATTCAGTTGTCTGGTGGATAATGGGCATTTAAAAAAATAACTTTTTTTCATAATTGACAGCAATTTATGAAACTAAATCCACTGGGAAGAGACAAAAACATGTTAGCAACTTTAATTAATATGTGTGTATATTCATTTTAAACTAATTTCACTTCGAATTTAAATTTTTTCAATGGAATTGAACATTTTCAATAAGAACTTGTAAAATTATTAAGATCTGTAAAAAATCTTATTGTGTAAAAGAAAAATTTGTATATTAACTAGGAGAGAAATGGGAATCCAAAATCATTTATTTTGTAGCTCATGTTAGAAAACGATGTATTCTCATCAAACCAGAGTGGTATTTTATACTAAAGAATACCCGCGTTCTAAATCATTCTCAAACAAAAGATAGATTAATGCATACAAAGAACATAATAAACGAAAAATTAAAAAAAAAGCATTTACTACATAAAACCACGAATCATATATGCAAATAAATTTATTATTAAACAGCTGAACGTCTAACGTTTAATTAAAAAAAAAATTATATTCGATTTTTCTCTTGCATGGAAAGAATTTCGTAATATTTTTATTCTACAAAATCTGAATATATGTATGTATGTATATATGGCCTAAACGCACCTTAAAGAATTTGATTATGACTCAATCAGGGTGTATTTAAGTCTGCAGGGCGCGGCATTGCGGCCAGACAATGGTCGGACACGAAATTTATCTGACAACAAAAATTATCATTTGATATGGCTGTCAGTTAAAGGGATGATAAAAACTGCCAGATCTGTTGTCAGATTGAAAGCATTTATGTATATGTATGGTCAGTGTTGCCAATACAGGTATTTCTGTGACAATGGTGGCATTATCAGGTTGCATTTGCGCTCAAAATGTCTGGCATTTATCTGACGCGCGTTCTCACGGTTGTCAGATGTCTGACAATATTGTTGGCTTACAATGGACTGAATTTCTGGCACGTGTTATATGCCATTTGTAGATACATATATTTTGCTGACAATGTTGTAAGATGTGACAATCGTCTGTAATAAAATTCTGAACAACCAATATTTTATGAAACAAATTCTAAAAACTCTAAAAGATCACATTAATGATGAAAACTTCATAATGATGAAGAACAATTTTTAAGAATATGAAGATTCTATCAAAAGTAATGCTTGTGACACAACAAATTCATAAAATTCCTTTAAACTGGCATATTAAAATAAACTAATCCTTTCTTTCTACAAATCAAAGTAGGCTAAAAGATAATCTATTTTCTTGAGTTAAATTTATGAATAATTGCAATTTAAATCAAACAAATGTTTGTTTAACAAACAAAATTTTGCACTGTAAATTTCCAAGATGTTATTTGCCTGCTTAAAACAAATTTTATGATACGTGATCAAGAACTGTTTGCACGAAAATGACTTTTCACATTTTTATTGTACACAACTAAAGTCAAATAAACCATCCAAGAATATGTGTGTAAGTATTTCCATATGTTTGTACTTGTACACACATATACATGTACATATATCTAAATAAAAAAAGTACACATGTATGTAGATATACATAAATGTTTGCCTGTAAATTTTCTTAAATATATGTATTTAATTGCCTTATCGCTCGCTTAAAAAACAACACCCAACCCCAAGATAAATAAAATCCAGTCAAATAAAAAAGCACACAAAATTATCCAAGAAGAAACCAAAACCAATTTAGAAACTTTCGGTCGAAAGTAATAAAGATTTAAAAAAACCTACATATGTATATATACAAATGTATATGTACGGACACGTAGAAAAATAGAAATAGGAGATTCTACATATGCATATATGTATGTATGTATATGTCAGTATATAATCGCAGGTGGGTACATATATATGTACATAGAATGTGAATGTCAAATATACATATAAGTATTTTCTTCTAAATAAATATTCATTATCATTCGCATCACCTAAAAATGGCGACAATATGGCAAAAAGTTATAACGCGATGGAGCGAGAACATCTAACATGTGTTGTTTTGCTGTCATCAGTGCTTTTTTCTGTTACTGTTGTGGTCTTTCAGTGCTTTAGAAGCTGTTAAAAGGCCAGCCCTAACAAATTTCAAATATGTGTAAGGTAGAAAACCAGCCACGCAGTTCACCAGCCACACAGTCACGCAATTGTGGGTCTAAACAAACGTGGAAAAATAAATACCATGAAAATAAGACATCAGATAAGATCCTAAGAAACTCATACACATGAGCAGTTCATAAATCTGTATTGTAGGTGCAATGGAACACAGAAGAAAAAAAAAGAACAAATAAATTATATTCTTCTTACACTATTCTATTTCTTCTAGACTATTTTATCTGTTTTTTTAGTGTTTTTAATGCATAAGATAATATTTGTTCTTTAATTATTCTTTATGACACATTAAAATTGGAGCAAAAAGTGTGTAGCTAAGGCATAATAAGTCGAAATCTCCGCAGTCAGACAATGAATATGGGTATAAAATGGGTACAAACGAAATTAATTTTTTTTTGACATTTTTAGCCCAGTTCAGCTTCTTAATGCACGTAAAAATGTGTGAAACAAAGAAATCTGCGCAGAAAAAATGAGCATAGAAATTTTTTCCACGCCAGCTCTTTGTTACAAAATCTAAAAAATTGTGGCTAAAATACATATTTGCTAATCCAACGAAGAATGTTTTATTTTTGTTCGGCCCTAGAAGTGTCGATTCGGTCAAATGCTTGTATTGAATATATTCAAAAAAAATTCATTTTATGGGCCACATTCACCAAAAATCGTATTTGAATCAAATAAATACAATCGTAACTTTTTCTGTGTGTAAAAGGGGATTTAGACGGTAACACAAGGCGTACGATAAGTGAAATTTTTGGGTAGAAGAGCACGGATGGTATCGTCTAAACTTAATATGTAATGAGAGAAAATACGGATGAAAATTTGATAGTCGAATGGCTCTGATCGTTTTTTAAAACTTTTCAAATTCCTTCACATAAGATTTTCTCTTTGGTTTTACGTACGACTTGTATTATCGTCTAAACGTCCTTTAATTGTGATACAGTGTTGCATTTTGAAACTGGTATACAAATGTATTTAATTTCAATGAATTTACTTGACTTTACAAGACTACTTTTATACAGCATGGACGACTGACATGTTCATCTGCATGTATGTATGTATGTATATTATATATCCAAATTAAAGTAGGGTGCCGTAGAGGCAATAATGCAGTTTATTTGTATTTCCTCTCGTGCAGTTTTATGAAGTTTGTATGAAAAACTGCTCCTCCTGAATGTACACAATCACTATTTGGATGACGAACGTTAACGTTCGCTAACATTTTATAGGCTTTAGGAAATTTGCATAAAATGTCCGAAAAAAAAATAGACAACTTAATTAATATTTTAGTTTTTGCATTAAATAAATTAACAGCCATTATTCTAATTTAGAAAAAAAGAAGGAATTTATCATATAAAGCTAAAGTCTCCTCAACAAAAACAAGAACAAAATAGAGCTAAAGAGTTGGAATATTCTACAAAAATGTACACGTTCCATAAAATATTACTTTAAGTCGACGAATACACCGCAAAAAAATTTATATTTGATTCAAAGCTTTTAAATTTAAGCTACTTCACTTAAAATTATATGTGTAGAAGCTCTCTAAGCTGCAGACTCAATTGTACATACATGTGAATTAAAATTTGCCTTAAGCTCACCGATTTTAGCTTGTTTTATTAAAACACTATTTTAAAGTTTTTGCAGTTGCAGTTGTTTGTAAGAGGCATTCCGTTTGGTGTACTACAGTCTTTTAATATTTTAATTACTTGGAAAGGAAAACAAATGCTACACCCAAGTAAAAACTGACCAGATGTGATGAAAATAAACTGTAGCAGCATTATTTATTTCTATCTGACACAGATATTTTTCAGGCAAACCCACCCCAGGGACACTTAAATAACGAAAAAGCAGAAACCACTAACAAACTAAAGAAACTGAATAATTTAAAACATCAGTGCTTCGCCACAGCCCCGCAGAGCAATTATAGGAAATGAAATAAAATTACCTTTGACTAAAAGCACTACAAAAACACAGTGGCCGCAAAGATAATTTACATTTACACGCCCCCGTTGTATGTGTTGACACTTGTGGTGACAATCAGGACAACACCAGCTTACCACAAAAAAAAAAAAAAAATAGAAAAAAAATCCTTAAAACCAAAAGCAAATAACTTAAGGCAAACAAAAAATTCATATATATGTATATATTAAGTTACTGCTGAGCAATTATCACCCCATAAAGACACAAGGTCTAACAAATCGCTTTAGAAGTCAAAATCAAAATAAAGATGTTCATTGCAGGTTGTACTCTAGATAATTTTGTGTTTGTTTTTTGTTAAGTGGATATGAAGGTATGAATTTGTTAGTGCTTGTCACACTCCTGTTTGCAAGTGTATTTTTGCATAAATATCCTGGGAAACATTTGTCTGGCAGACAAAAAGCATGAACTTTATTGTTGAACTTAAGTTTGAAGATTTTTGTTACAGATTTGATATACTCGTATAATGAAATGCTTTTTAAACACCAGTGATACCACATCAGAATTTTTTCATTTTCAATATCCAAAATGGTAAAAGTTTTCAAAAGTTGTTAAAAATTAGAATAATCTGCAAGCTGGAAGATAATTCTAACAAAGTTTGAAAAATTTAAAAAAAAAGATAATATAAGAAGTAAAATAAAGTTTTCATTTTCTAAAATAGCTCATAAATCTAACATGAATATTAAATTCAACCGACCAAACTCAGCGATCAAAATATGATTATTAGTGTTAACAAAAAACTATTTAAATATATGGTCGAACAACAACAATACTATTGTTGAGCGCAGCAAAAAGTAAACAAAATTTTTGGCAAAAGCAAGTTGTAACAACGTCTTTGCATGTATGTTGATATATTTTGATCCAGACTTTCCAATTTGGCCAATTTGTTTACCTCAATTTGTGCTTTTGATAGATGTACGCTACGGCAACACTGTTTCAGATAGACAGAATCCAAAAACAAAAGGAGAAACAACAAATGCTGAAAAATACAAATAAATGAAGATGTAATTTCTTTTACGACACTCTGGGGAATTTGTTGTTTGTACTTGTATTATTGTTGCTGGAAACAAACATAGAAAAAAATTGTTGCTCAAAATTTATACATAGTATATAAATGTATGTATGTATATCAATATACATACATATGTACATACATACATAAATATATACTTACTATTTACAAATACTCGTCCGTATGTACAAACTGATAAAACTTTGTTACTTTAAAGACAGATTTTTTGTGGCTGGTTTATTTAAATCTCTTTGGAATTCATACACAAGTTGTGTTGCCGGTGAGTAAAGTGTTAGATAGCAACTTGACCAGGGCCAACTGGTTACATTATTTATTGCAGAGCCACCAGCAACTTAAAGTTCTTTAATTCCAAAGATTTCATTTTGGTTTTCTTTTTGCCAAAGTAAAACGTATATGTTAAAAAAAAACAAACAAACAAAAATATGATAGAAAAAGATTGTGGCTATAAATTCTTTCGCAAAAGTTTTATTTTCATGAGCGTCGCCAAAGCGACAATATAACCATAACATTATTTGGCATTTTGTGGTATCCTAAGATGCTGTTAAATCGTAAATATTAGCTGCAAATTACATCATAAAATCATTTGATTCGATTTGACGTTTATTTTGTATAAATATAGTTTTACTTCGTATGAGCATATGCACATACATACATACATACATACATACATGTGTACGAACATACATACATACATGCCATGGATGGGTTTTAATGAAAAATATCGTGTTGGCAAATATGTATGTGTTAGAGCTTTAAAATCTTTTGCTCAGGCTCATATACACAAATCAAATTAGAAAAAACAAATTGATTTCCAACAAGAAACTACCATTTTTGGCAATTAATAAATTAAGACTTGCTTGATTTTGTTCTTGATATTTTTGTGTGTACTTGTGTGTTTACACTTCGTAAAATAAAAATCACAGCCTGTTAATATGTAGTACATGTATACGAGGTCTGTTCAAAACACAAGGCGAATTTTCAAATCTTGCGGCTTAGATATACTTTTTCTGTATGTAGGTACACTCGTCTCGAACAGTTTCAGCCATTTAGCAGATTCAGTTTCTTAGTGAGAGGCATAAAAGTTGGATGCTGTTTTGTGTGTTTGGCAATTTTCTGCTATTGAAAAAAATTTAAGAAGTTTAATATGCACAACTGTTAACAGAGGGGTGATACGGTGATTACAATTTACATTTGCAAGTGATGCAAGCTTTTCAAAGAAGCTCCAGAAGATGTGAATGACGACGCTCGCCCTGAACACTCCAGTACATCAGTAACCGTTGGAAATGTTGATAATGTGAATATAATTGTTATGAACAATCGTCGAATCGATATTAGACAAGTTGTTACGAATGTCAGCATATCGATTGGTTCTTGTCACGTAATTTTTTATTAAAAATGTTGGCTATGAATCTTAATTTTTGGGCCAAAAATAACGCCATAATCATGCTTCAGCCGCCGTATACGGCAGATTTGCATGCGGGGGGACTTTTTTCTGTTACCAAGATTAAAGAGACCCATGCCTTTCATGGACCTTTTACGACGATTGCGGAGATAAAAACCAAATTGCCGAGAGAAATTGCATATCAGAAGTGAATCGAAGATGGGAAAAAACGTTGGCTCAAGTGTATTATATCTGAGGCGGACTACTTTGCAGGCGACAAAAAAATTAATGCATAAATTAATATTTTTTGAGAAAAAAGAAAATTAAAATTATATTTTGAAAAGACCTCGTACAATATATTTCTTTTTTTCAAATACATATGTACTGAATTGAATTACTTCCACGTCCAGGCGAAAGTTTTGGCTTTTAAGTTTTTCTCCTGTGACGTTATTTCAGCTGAGCACTTTCAGATCATAAGTAAACCACTAGCAAGAAATAATTAAAAATAATAACAGTTTAAGGTGTATGTAAGTTGTGGCTGTTTATGATTTTAAAAGATGAAAACAAAATTGTTCATAATATGGATTATAGAAAATATGCTTAATAAAACACATATACTCGTAGTATGGTACATGCCAAATGCCGGCATTAAAATTCAACAAAATCGTAAAACAGAAACATTAAAATGTTCATATGTACATACGTACGTATTATCTGATTGCGTGACAGTAGTTCTGATATTTATGCCAGCCTGCCAACGGAAAATTAGTACTTTCCAGCGCACACAAGCCCAAACAACTCAGCCAATCTGCAGCCACGGAACAGCAAGTCATATGCTGGTTGGTTGGAATTATTGGCTTAAATTATGTTTAAGCCCCTGAGTTGAATGAAAACTCATACCGGTTTATTTTAATGATTTTCAAAAGCCATATAAGTGCGGCATGTTGCTGTTGTGATGGCTGGGATTAATGCCTTTAAAGCGTTTACAATACAATACACGTACAAAAATCTCTGATTTTTGAAAAAAGAAAAATGGCTGCGAAAAATATCATTATTCATCAGAAGAGAAACGCAGTGAAAGAAAAACATACAATATACGAGTATTACCAGCTGGCTTGCATCTAAATTCATTCTTTTTGGTTTTTTATGGATAACTTACATTTTAGGTAAAAGACGGTTAAAGAAAGAAAAAATATTATCAAAGTCACGTCTTCAAATAAAAAATATAAAAAAAATACTACAACGACTCAAAAACGAAAATATTAAATAATATTAATTTTACACAGTTTTACTTAAAGTGTTTTTTAATTCAACAAAACAACAACAACTTGCATTCATGCATAAACAACAACGCAAAATATGTCAGAGCTTAAAGAAGAAAGAAATCAATTTTTAGCCTTAATTCATGCATATAAGTTAACGCTTTAAATTCCTACCGCTTGGATCCATTAATTCAGAGAAATCATCTAAATTTGGTGATGTGCAAACTTCGGCTTCAATAAAATTTCCTTTAATGATAAGTTTTGAAAGAAATAGTGTTAATGAATTGTTTAATTGGCAAAAGATTTATGTGCTATACATATACATACATATATTTTATATAATGTACATTTAAGACTAAATTATTATTGTTTAATAAGCAATTGTCTAGGGGTACTTTTGCAAGCCCTACACGTTGCGACCCAGTGTGCAAACGATCTGCTTATACTCGTATGTACAAATTACTTTTATGTAATTGTAAATCTTAATTTTTTCGAAATTTTATAATGAACACAAATAAATCACCTTTTTCTTAAATGCCCATTTAATATACATACATAAATAAATTTTTCAATTAAACTCTTTTATAACTTAAATTGACATCACAATTATTTTTATTTATTTCGACCATAAACAATATTAATTTAATGATATTAACTTAATTATCAGGGCCATAAAATTTTTCATATTGTTTTATCTAATAAATTTACAAAAATTTGTTAACTCATTTTGTATATTTTGCCATGAACACATCAAATTGATTTCAGTGTCCAAACTGATTCTAGAGAGGATATATGTATGTAGGTATGCAAGTATGTGGTCTTCGTTAGAAAAACCAATACTAAGGGCTGACTGTTGACACATAAATACGGACAGATTTGTTTGTTTGCACCTAAACCGCAAAAATCCCACATGTAATCCTTAAATAAACTTATCAAAGAAAACTAATAGAATGGTAGAGACATATTTACGAAAACAACTATACGAGTTATAGAACTATAAAGAAAGTAATTTTCTTAAATATACATATACATACACATTCGAGGACGGTCTGTAAATTAACTGTTAATTTGTTTTTGTTAGGTTTTATTCATTCTGTGTTTAGCCACGTCAAATAATTGAAGTAGAAGCCACTCCAATATTTACTTAACTAATTTTGTAAATAAAATTAATCTATTACATATTCGAGCTCTAGTCACTTGGAATGGATTTTATTTTATTAAAATTGTGTTCTGTTTGCACAATATGTGTGTGATTTGTGCAGAGAACACCACATTTATGCCAGTGATGTTGCCATACAACACAATCAAGCGTTTTGTCAAAAAAAAGTTTTTGGTAAATTTTTCCAGCAATTTCTATAAAACGTTTTCAAACAAACCAAACTGCATTAAATCCACCCACACACGACATATTTTGACATCTGATTTCTTCAGATTCTGACTTACATGTTTTTCTTAATGTCATACGAGAACAACCAGGTACGACGGTACGAATGACATGTAGCTGACAACAGCTGATCTTAATTAAAGTTGGTTTTTCTTTTCTTAATTCCAAGATATTAAACTAGTATTTTAATATTGTTATACTCGTAATATAATAAGCTATAGATTTTATGTGAACACATCTGATATCATGTGAAATTGGCTCAGATGACTTTACTTTGGCTGTCTTTGAGAGAAGGTGAAAACGTAAAGAATATATGATTCTTTAAAGGTTACACTCTACAAGCAGCTGTTTGGTAATGTAAACATTGGGTCTACGGGTGATTTAAAAAATAATTCATGTAGTGTATGTACAGCGCCAGTATTTGTATGTATGGATGCATGTAGGTACATATCTACAAATATGTGCATTAAAATAAATTTAAAAAATCTAAATTCATTCAGAGAACTTTTACTTCCTATTACCAGTGTATCCTTTTTTCTAATGCTTTCAATGACTTTCAAATAAACCGTATTAATAAGGCATTAATAACTGTTTTTTAGGGCTATTGTATTTATATGAATAACTATTTTTCGCTCAATGGTTTGCGTCCATAATAATAAGATTAAAATGAAGTTAGCAATAAACTTATATTCTGACAAGTCCAGCTGACGTCTTCAATTTAATTAAGTTACCAAGTTAGTTGCAATGACTCTATTTGTTTTCTCTGCCTACAATAAAAAGATTTATATTATGGTAATGAATGCTCCAAATCTGCAAGCGAAATTTTGGTAGTGGCCTCGTGAGTTCGTTTGATTTTATTGAAATGAAATACATAGTACGAGTGCGATAACTATTGTATTTCGGTCTTTAGTTATTATTTATTGCGCAGAGAAGATTGAAAGTTATCAAACAACCACCAACAATTGCGAGCGGTTGATAAGTATCAGTTTTAAAAATGTGTATTCATAATAACAAATAAAAAGAATTTTTGTGTTTAATGTTTGAGTATGCAGCCATTTTTGTTCTAAATATGAATAAATTTTATCACAAAATATTGTAACCTACCCCGTGTATTAAATGTATAGACATAAATATGGGTGTTGTTTAAGTTATGTCAAAACCTTTCAGTATAAATGTGTAGTTAACAGTGCCCCACATACATACAATCACGCACACTCACACACACTTAGCCACAAACATATTAACACAAATAATCGTTAAACAAATACATATTTCAATCCAAGAGGTTAAATAAATCTACAAAAATATCAACTTAATTCCTTTGAAGTCATGAACGAATGTGTTAGAGTGAGACACAACTTCACAGTTTTGCAGGTCTCTTGTTTCTATTTTTGAGTTTTTTAGGGAGGAAGGAAACTTGGTATATGGCCTCATATAAATTTTATATAATTTGACATATTAAATCGGAATGTGTCATTAAAATTGACATGTGGCATTACAGTTGTATTATGGCCCAAAACATTTTGAGACCGAAATTACTTTTATTATCATTTAATCAAACTTTTAATGTTGATAGAATACTAAGACATTTTTTTTTTACAATTATTAAATTTTTTCTTCTCAGTTTTGATTATTATTCAGTATGTTTTTTTTACTGTTATACCAGCAATAAGCTGTAAAGAAATCCAATCTTTATAAAAATTTGTTATTGAAGAATATTAATTGTGTTTATTTTATAAGAAAACGCAAACAAAACATAAAAAATGTTTTTGTTTGTCTGCGGAAAAGGCAACAGTGTGAAATTGGGTCCTTTAAAATGACCCGTGAAATGACGTTTGTTAAAAGAAACCACGATAACAAGTCCGAAAATATATCCCTTCAAAATAAGTCCATAAATTAAGTAATTATGGATTAGACTTCTTTTGGAAGTTAACAAAACACATATGTATGTATGTAAATATTTGGGGACAATTTCCATTGTACGAAAATGAGTATATAAAAATATAAAAAGACACTATTTTATTTAAATACGGTATAATTTTTGTGATATTTCATATGTATACACTTTTGTACGAATACAAGCCTAGAAACACCAGCAGAAGAAATTTTAATCCTTTGAATTTAAATGTCAATCAAAGAAAACTAATACTTACGTTTTATCGAAAAAATGTGAGCCAAACGTGACACATAAAGTTGACAACGTTCCGTAGAAAAACACGTTTAACTTGAAATTGAAATCAAAATAAAAAAAATACACAAAACAAAAAATTCATAACAATTTGTTTTTTAATTTAGTATTTGAACATTTTTGTTTTGAATAAAATTTATGATTTCTATTTATGATCGATTTAAATTTAAGCGTTAATATAAATGTCATTGGTACACAAATCATAGTAGTAATTATTTAATTATACAATAAAGTAGCAATAATTATAAAAATTAAATGCCAGCTTGTATGTATACATATTATTATTATTAACACCTGAGAACTATTCTTTTTTTGCATTAATAAAGTAATTCATTGACGAGTGAAGTGCTCAGTAAATTTTTATAGTTTTATATTCTATAAACATAAATAATAGAGATTAAAGTTGCGCCAAATTTAGGACTGCTCGCGTAAAAGTTCTCACGTTAATTTCTTACATTCATAGTTATATACAGCTATTGACAACTAATTAGAAACGATTTGCAGTTTTCAAAAAACGCTTTAGATTTTACTTCTTTTATATATATAATATTCTTTATTCTATGTGTACAATATTTATTAAACTACTAAAACAAATTACTTAATTCTTCAATGTAAATATTAAGAAGCAAACCGCCTTAAAGTTTAATCCACTGCACATGTACATATATAAAAATTTGTACAACGCTTGTTAGTTTCAGTATTTCGATGCAAAGCCTTTTTGCTTAGCTAGTAGTGCATACCACGCTTGCTTGACTTCTTCGTAAAAGCTTTCCACATTATTGATATTCTTTAGGCTTACAGACTTTTTCACGTCACACCACAGATGCTCAATAGTGTTTAAATCTGGACTAGATGATGGCCAATCCAAAACATTAATTAAATTGTGTGGAACATTTTTTTATAAGTTTTACTGTGTGCTTCGGCTCTTTATGCTACTGGAAAGTCCATATAACAGGCATATTCTCCTCAGCCCAGGGCAGCACTACATCATTTCGTATTAAAACGTATTTTTCTTAGCTTAAACTTCCATCAGTTTTATGAATTGGGCCAATATCATTCCAGGAGAAGCATCCCCTGACCATAATTGATACTCCACCATGTTTCACTACTGGTGAAATATAGCGAGGAGTAAAACCTTCGTTAATAGGCGTTCTTACATATCTGCTACCGTCAGGACCAAACCGATTTATACTCGTTTCGTCACTCCAAAGCATACATATGTATATTTTTACTGATTTGATGTCCAACCGCAATGAGTCGTAGGAAATTGTAAGCGGCATATTATTTGAAGCTTACGCAGAAATGGCTACTCCCCTCTATTTTTTCTCTATGAGACTTTCCAGACCCGCCTGGCCCAAAAATAGCACTCCCTTGTGCTAAAGTGCAGCTCTTGCCTTTTCCCATTAAAAATCTTTTGAAAACTAAAAATGTAACCAATTTTCCAAAAAAAAAAAAAACTTGAAAAATAGAAATTTACAAACAAGACTTAAGCTAAGAATTGTGTGTTTGTTTGTAATTCGTTGTCGCACTTTGTTTGACTTTTATTAAGGAGAAGTAAGTGAGATTAAAAAATTATAACGGAATCTGAAATGGACTGCTGCAAAATTGAATGCGTTATGAGAAGAGAAATGGTAATAAATAAAAAGAAGGGTGTGAAGAAAAAACGTAACAGTGATTTAATAATTTCATCAAAATTGTCAAAACATACATACATACATACATATTTAAATTAAACAAGCGTTTCTAATTAGTTGTCAATAGCTGTACATACATACATGTAAATACAAATAGAGCACCTACATACATACATACATATGTTAAAGAAAGAAGGGAATTATAAAGTGCCTTTTTTAACGCCTATTTAATACCCCTTAGAAAAATTAATACATTGCTTGGTTCGATGTTTACATGAAGCTTTTAATAATTAGCAAATAATAAATACTATTAAATAATTAGCCCATTAGTTATTATGGGCCATAACACAACAAATACAAACGCATAAATGTGTATATGCTTGTGCGTGTACGCATCTACATAAATATTCATATTTTAATACACGATGTGCGAAGTACCATTTTTACATCTTTATGTTCCGCCATACATTTTCTATATAACAAGTTCGGCTATTCACGTGCTCTTAGATGCTCCACTCTCATATTGGTGATGAGAGAGTAAAAACTTCCACTGAAATTGCTTGTTTTATGAAATGTGTTTTATATTTTCTTTGTAATTATAATGCCTATTGAGTTATTATGTTTATAATTACAATTATATGGCGTTTTAACGGATTTCAGCGTGCAAATGTAATCACATTGATTTAAAACCCTATAAATTTAAATAACAACTCAATTAATTCGAACAATTTAATTGGTAAATATTCTTAAGATTGCCCAAAGTAAAGAGGATCAGTTACAAGAAAAGGTACGGGACTGGTGTCTACATTTACCTGATGGTGAACGACACAAACTTTAAAACTGTCGAATGTAAAAAAAAATGTATATATGTATGTACATGTGTACATACATAAATAATACGCTTTTTTTGAAATGCCAAACAAGTAAAATCATATTTTCATTGAGACCAAACAAGATGTATAAAGTGCTAGTAGTGCAAAACTAAGGCCCAGCTTTACAAAATATTGCAAAGCTTCTCGCTTGTCTGCAGGAATGACTGGAATCTTTGATCAAAATCGAGCTCATTTGGACGAACATTCTATCAACTCATCCATCCAGGCACTCGGTGTAGAAAATGAGTATTACTTTTTGCATTATTTCCGATTTCTATTTATCTTGAACTTGATTTCACGACTAATTTTCTTCGCAAAATGAGCCTTGATCGTAAATAAACGTCTGGTTTTTGTCAGATTGTCAGATAGCAGAACGATTCGATCAAAATGTTCATGGTAGAAACAAAACTTGAAACTAACACAAAGATATGTCGGACTAGCGTAAGTGAATAGGGCTTATTTTTCGGAAATTTTTAAGGAAAAAGACAAATCAATAAACATTTTTACTAATGATACTATTTTACATCAGGTACTTTTATTCCTGCTTTGGACGATGTCGCGGTTGAATTACCGTGTACTAGTATCATTTCATTCTAATTTCTAATTTTTTTATATTTCCCTATTTAAAAGTTATGTGCTATTGATTACGCAAGCCTAAATTTCAACCATCCATACAGTTAATTAGTAGAAAGTATCACGATTAATAAATAATTCAGTATATTATATGTATAAAAAAAACTTTCGATTAAAAGGTAAAATTTCTACAATTAATTGAAAATTTGTTGAGCAAAAACCTTATTCCTACCAATAAAAACAAGCCACTTAACAATTTTTGTTGTCATGAAACTTTAACGTGATTTTTTTTTATTATTGGTAAATAATGTATCTGAGATACGGGTATAAGAAAGGAGATAGATGTATATCATTCGGAAAAAACGTTTAGATAATATTTACATTAGGAAATCTAATCGTCTTCAAAAAGGGCTATAAACACCTTTAATGTCATTAAATCATGAACAAAAAGCCTTATTTTTAGCAGAATTGCTTTACTGCTTACTTTATAAATATAGTACATATGTACATATGTATGTATGTAGGTATAACTAAAACAAAGGTTTCTTACATTTTTATAACACGAAATAAAAGATTTTAGACCATTTTTTCAACCAATACCTACTATGCATCTGCTGTAGGTACTTTGAAGTGGCAAACATTTACGAAAATTGTTATCCAATGCTCATACATGCGTACGTCAATGTTTTTAATAACTGATACAATAGTAGATATAATAGTCCAATGAATTGAAGAAACAAAATGTCGCTATTTTATTTTTATTGGTCGTTTAATACTAAAACATTTTATTGGCTTAGCAGCATTTCCTAATAATTAGACACATATGGGGCACTCTATGCCAAGAGTTGTAGTACATAATAACCGATTTGAAAGTAAATTTGATATAGGCACTTATGAATTACGGTGTAAAATTTTTAGTTTTAAACTTGAAATCCAATTTTAAAGTTTGTTTAACAAAAAATGTTAGGTGTTGTGTTGAGCTTAATTGCTTACAAGAACATGAATAGCAAAATATTGCCAGCTGGCGTAGTGATGCCAATTTGTAGATCTAAATAGAGCCTCCAAATCTTTTCCAACTTAAAAACAAGAAAAAGGTTTATTCGTTTTCGGGCTTTTAAGTTTGTCCATTGAAAAGTTTATTAGTAGATACAAAAAAACTAAACAAATCGATACTTTCCCTTTATCTTAAGAATGGTTAAAACAAAAAAATAATTTGCCAGGAATTAGGGTTCTTACGACAAACAAAATTTTTAATGTTCCATTTGGTATGGAAATCCTTATATACATACATACATGTAGGTACATACATATATACACATATGCATATAGGTATGTACATACATATACATGTACATACACACATATTAGTATTAACTGCAGATATTTCGCCTTTGTTTAAAGATAACAGCAAAAATAAAAACGCTTGAAATTATTTGACGTGACGATAAAAATGATTTCAATGTTGCATGATATCGTTATCACCTGTTCCCCTTTTTATAGGTAAAGTGTCACTCGTTAATTTTTAAATCTAATCGGGAGAATATCGAAAAAAAAAAAATGTTTTATTACTGCCCCTTTTTGTTTGATTATTAAAAAAGTTGACAACCTCCTGCTCAATTGGCACGTAAATATTTTTCATAAATGTGTGTTTCCTTCAGCATCATTTGAAAGGAAAATAAAAAGAAAAGTAAAGTCCATGTTAGGACCATTACTACAACCTTCGGCAGAAGTGACCGTTAAACTAAATACCTTAATAATTTCTCGTTATTACGTGTTGCTGGTAAAGGAAAATGTTTATATTTTACAAGTAAAGTGTAGCATCAGTATAAATTATCCTCTACTTGTGAAAGCTTAATATTATATTGTGTTTAAGCGTGTGAGTTCTGCCACTTTGACGGAAGAGAAGGTATGGCACCATAAGAAAATGTGGCAATTTTAAATAAACTCACACTAATTGACGCCAAGTGGACCTTAATCTGATATTTCCATAACATTTAAGCACAAACAATTGTGTTGAAATAAATCCAACTAAATCACAATTCCCTTTAACTCAAATCTGAATTAATATGTTGCCGGGAAGATAGTCCTACCAGTAACTTTTGACGTGTGGTTTTTTGTAGTTATAAAGTTCCCACATTTTCTTATGGTGGTGGTTATGGTGGTTTTTTGTACTTATAAAGTTCCCACATTTTCTTATGGTGCCATATTTTCTACTCTATGAAATTGAATTAGGCAATAGAATTGGATAGATATGAGTTTCTGTGTAATATTCATATATATGTACATGTATGTGTATTTATTATTTCTATACACTTAAAATTCTTTGTCCCAAATAGCTAAATTCTCAACTGTATTACCTTTCAAAAGGTATATAAAATTTATCTTACCGATAAGTTTTAATAATATAAAATTTTTAAAAGCGAAACCGCTAAATATAAGGCTTTCTTCTTTTGTTTATTAAAGTTTAATAAGTCAATAAATTTAAATGTTTTTATGAATAAGACCTTCAAACAAAACTTGCTTATTGGATAAATTTGATAATTATTTTAGGCAAATAGTGTTGTAAAATTTATTTTTGATTAGTTGTTCGTCGATATTGAATTTTTTTCAAAAATCTTTACACCAATTGCTCACTTTTGTCTTCTAATGTTATTTTTCATTGGTTTAAGAATTATTTTGGTTCCAACAAAAAAAGGAAACATTTCTAAAAAGTAGCAAATGTTTATTTCGTGGTTTAATTACATTCGAAAAAAGTTCGGAAGAAAAACATTAACTCCAAAGACTGGCCTTAAAAGAACTTAACTAGTAAATATATTTAAAATTTACTTAAAATTTGGCGCCAGTTCAATAGATTTATCCTCGGCGTAGATAGACCGGGCTTGGAGAACGCTAAGCCTCCGGGAAAATCTTAGCGCGTAGAAAAATTCCTTACGTGCCCCTGGTAACTGGATGGGGCAAGCCTCACATTTTCAGAACAACAATACCAGTATAATGAACATTTTGTTAAACCTTAGCAAACGATCAATAATTATTCTTCAATTTCACCGCTATCTAAATTCCCAGCAAAAGTTAAGCAAAAAATTATTTGTATATAGTTTCAAAACCTTTATTAGATTAAGTACAGGGCCGCCGGCACTAACATTCTTGGATGTGTTTTTCATATTTTAGTTAAAATTTATAAAAAAAAAAGTAATTGCTTTTGAGGGGCAATCAGGGGAATCACAAGGAACTCTCGTCCTTTGACAACCCCATCTAAAAGTGATTATTTCTGATGCCGTATTTAATAAAAGCAAATTGTCTTTATTTTTTATTTTAAATTAAAAAAAAATACAATACCCATCCCACACCTATCAGGTATTTTTTTCTTCTTTCTCGCTGAGAAATAATTTCGAGATATTAGCTGTGTTGGAAACATTTCATTGAAAATAAGAACGTATTTTTTTTTTATAAAAAAGAGCTAAAAGAACTTACCGGGTGCTGGTTGTGCCGGATATGAAGGCTTCTTCATCCACTCGTAGTATTGGTGGGATTTTAATTGGTGCGTTCGGTGATTGTTGTTAATTGTTGTATTAGTATTGTTATTATTAGATGGACTGCTGTTGTTGTTGCTCAAGTGGTGCGTAATATGGTGTGGTGAGGACGATGATGCTGGAGCACCAGGACTTGAAATTTCACTACCACTGACCGTAATGGGCGGAGAAGGTAGACCTTCTGCAATATGTGGAGGCTGTTGTGATGGTTGATCTCCAATGCTGCTCCCGGTGTCATTTAGTTGTGTACTACTTGAAGCAGGACCAGATGAAGTGGTATTGCTGGACGATACCGGTGTTGAGCCATTTGTGCCATTGGCCACAGCTGAACCATTAATCAATTGATGCTGTTGTAGAATTTGAGCATTCTGTGCAAAGTTCTCGGCCGAAGCGGGGGAATGCCAATCAGAGGCAGCTGCAGCATTGGTAGCCGAGTGGAACATGGCATGGGGGCTATAGTACATCTGATGGTGAGCCGCATGAGGCGGATCCATATCGCCTAAATATTGATGATTAGGTGGTGTATGGTAGTTGGCAGGCCATTGCCATGGCTGGCCCGCTGGATAAGCTAAATTGGCCGCGCTATGCTTTTGGGGATATGACAGGGTATTATAGTATGAAACCATTTTTTCAATTATTTTGCGATAATCACTTTAAGTTTTTTGATCTTTTAAGTTCCCGTACAACTTTTATATTTAAATTTAAGTTCTTAAATCAAAATATTTTCAATAAATAATTTCTATTACTTTATTCAAATTAAATGTTTTATTTTCATTGTTTAATCTTTTAAATATTATTCTTGACATACGAGTACATAGTGTGTATGTATGTATGTGAGCGATTTATTTGTGCACACGTTTTTGTCGTGTTTGAGTCTTATTTTTGTGTATTTTACGGTTATATTTTTCACAAATTACAAATTCTTAATTATGCCAGAGCAATATAAGTATGTATGTACTGATGTGCATATACATTTGTGAATATGTAGTTAAATAGGTGTTATTGGTTTATGATTATTACACTCAATGTACACTCTCTCAAGAATCACACTCAATTTTTGTCTTAATCACTTTACCGTACTACTATTAATCCACTGTGTTACTGTTTGTATTTGTTATGCCTACTTAATCCCAATTACTCGCACTCTCTTTCTTATATTAATGACAATTTATTTTTGTTGTACGTTTGTTTATACATAAGTAGTGATTACAGCAATTCGATTATGAGGCCTCTAGCTATTTGCTATGCTTTCGATTGCAATTGTTTTATTATCTTATTAATTTATAAATGTACATACAAGTTCGATGGCGCGTTGAATGAAAGCGTTAAAAGTGACGACTACGTTTGCGGCCGTTCTTGTTTGTGTATCATAAAACACTGAATAAGTGATTAGGTTAAGAAAAGGTGCTGTCTGCTAAGACGTTGGAATTTATTGCGCCGTATAATAAACCGACAACCGTCTGCCGTTGTTAATTTCAACGTTATGACTGAAAATGTTGTCATGATAAAAACTCGTAAACTGAAATTAAACAAAACGAGTACCGAACAACAAAAACAATTCTTTTGCTGTCATTCGTTTACCAAATAAAACAAAAGGTTTATTTATCTGTTTTTTGTTTGTTTGTTTTGTAACAAGTTAAAAAGAAACAAGTAAAGAAATTGGTAATTGTTATGCTCTCTCTCTCTCTCTCTCTCTCTCTCTTTTTCTCGTTTTCTCTTTAACCAGCTTTTTTGTTTGAAATTTCAACCCTCTAATACAAAACTCCGCCTCATAAGTTAGACGTTGAAAATTCAAGATGGCATTTGTTTAGGTTGTTTACCTCTCTTTTTTACTCTTCAATTGAAAATAGTAACTCGTTGTGGCTTTCTCTTCATACATAATGCATGGCGTTCGTGTTGTTTACTCCACCCAGTATAATGTTTTGTTATTTAGTTTAAAAGGTAGCTTTTAGCAATCCCATATGAGCATTAAATGGTTAGGTTTTGCTAATACACCTCAGTTTTTGGGGAATTGTTTTGTTTTGCTTTTTTTTCAATTAGTCAAATGATAAGTATGCAGCGAACAAAACAAAAGGGCGTGTTATTTAAGTAGATTTCGTGCCTGGCATATTTTTATATCTATACGGGTATCATATGTACATATGTTTTAAATAAGAGCGCATTTTTCATTAATTTTCATTTCTTTGCATGGTTAAAATTTATTATGTTTTATTGCATTTCTACCTACATGTATGTACGTACGTATGTTTGGGGTAGATGGTAATTATTTGCTAGAACATTATGTAATTAAAGATCATAAATGTATGCATGCGCGAGCGATATCTTCCAACACGTTATAGCCACACACATAAATTCATTGAAATGTATTTCCATATCTACTAACTCTTCAGAATACATATACATTCATATATGTATATAAATACATAGGTAGAAATTGTTAAGATGACCATATATGAACAAGCCAGTAGGTATAAGAACAAGCCTAGTATAAGGAAAAAACATACATACATACATACATATACATACCTAACCTAAAATAATTTTGCCTTTACCATACCTAGCTTTCAAAACTTGCCTTCATTCATACATACACAAATATCATGTATGTGTATGTAGGAACATGTTTGTGCATGCCAGCCAGCTTTGTCAAATGTGCGTTTTTCTAAACATTGAGAAGGGGATTCCCACGTATGTATGTATGTAAATATATAGGCAAAAAAGCGAAATACATTTAATACTAATCTCGCCACGTTTATTAATTAATTGCCAATTTTAATCGTACCTATGATCTTGAAATTACTTTTCCTAAGGAAACTTTGGGAATATTTACTGTCTTATTCTCGAAATACATACATACATATGTACATATATTTTCTTTTAAAGGTTTATTATTTGTCAACGAAGACACCTAATAAATATAAAAATAGTAACCTAAAACTCTATTCTATTCTAAACAGTGACCTAAAATTAGTAAAAGGAATATATTACAATTTTAACATGTCCTCTATTAACAACAAGTGGCTTGTACATACATTAATTTTCTAGTTATCTGCTATAAGCCTCCACCGCAGGAGAATTTTAACCATCGATAACTGTTTTCCTTTTTTTCTTAGAGGAATTATATGCTAACTGTGTGAATTTTTCCCGAAGAGCTTAAAACAATCTACGAAATACCATTGGATACCGGTATAATTTAAAAATGATCTTATGGATCACAAAAAACCACAACGAATGTTTTAATGTTTTCACTATCAGCTGAAAATTTAAAAGTTCAGATTGTAGAAACATTATATTTAAAAAAAAAAAATAAATAGATTAGTGTGTTGGTATATTTTTTCATGTGAAAATCATTTTCCTTTTTAAATTTACAAATTTTTCAATCACTATTTGCCTAAAAAATTTCTGGGGATATTAAGGATTTTAAATATTCAGTAGGTAGATGCATATTTTATCTAATATTCAACACCTAAAACATTTCGAGAATTTTGTCCTTCTTAAAATTCTTACCTTTGCTTCTTTTCAAATGCCTTTTTAGTAACGGTGACGGACAAAAACGTAAGTTCAATTTTTTGACGGCTTAAGAAATATTCTACAAAAAATGTTTGAAAACTTTTAATATTTATTATTACTGGGCCAATTAAAAATAATTTTTTACTATTATTTTGTATTACGAAAAATCAAAGTTAACAGACTGTTTCATCATCTCGAATGTTAACGTTCGTTAGTATTATATTTCAAAAAAACGAAAAACAAATGCGAAAAATGTTTTTGAACGTTGATGTTTGAGATCGTGCAACAGGGCTTCAGTCTCGGTAAAAATTTTCTTGCCATCTTGTCAAGTAAATTCTATTAAATTATTTATTTAATTATTCGTATTTTTTACAATTAAAATTATAATAATCTAAGTTAAAAAATCCAATTAAAATAACCCACCTGAAAATAAGTTTATTTTTTATTTTTAATTATTTTACTTTTAATTTAATTAATTTTGTTTCCTGCACATACACATTCACATGTATTTCTAAAAAACACGTGCACTTATGAAAACCGCATTTCTTCTTCTGTTTGATGTTAATGTTTTTTGACGTTTAGTTGTAAAATACATATGTAAATTGATACAATAATAAAGTAGGTGTTCACAAGTTCATACATGAACACAAAGTGCATTCAATACAACAAAGACGATACAGGATTTTGTAAATTAAGCAAATATTTAATTATTTTGTTTCTATTGTAAAATAGTAAAAATATTAGATACGTGGTCTCATTTGTGCGCGTTACTACTGTCTACGTAAGAAAAGTTGGTTCAAATGTTATTGCGTGTTACTTCAAGATGGAATTACTTAAATAGGACCATAAACTGCTCTACTTGGTTGATGTGTTGAAAAGAAAATCATCATTTGGGAAATCGTAAGTAATTTAAAGAAAAAACTTTATAACATTAAATTAATTAAATTAAATATTTATATCACATATTTTATTATGTATTTTTATTAATATAAAAATATATATTATTTATACGAGTATCAGTAATAAATTTATATTTCGTTTGTTTTTTTATACCAAAATACAATAATGCCCAACAATTCATAACGCTACGTCTTTTTTCTACTAGATCACTGTTGCCTGTGGACTCAGCCTTGGCAGCGCAATTTTGTGGGGAAAAAATATTGTTAGCTCGTAAAAATATATACATAACTTTAATAATAATAAAAATAGTATTTAAATTCATGCATTTTTGAAATGAAGTGATATACTCGTACTGATTGTCTGCAAGGCTATATCAAGGGTACATACACACTTGCTAGCTAACAGAAGCAGTTCAACCACTTCGAAAACATTTTTCCAGGAAATGTGTGATAACTTTTATTTTACCCAAAACTTTTTTTTTATTTTACCCAAAAACTTTTTTTGTGTAAAATTTTAGTTTGATTCCGTTTAAAATTGTACTTAAATATATGAACTCATACGCTGAGCGATTTAAAAATATTTGTCATTTTACGGAACTGCTACATACACACATCCATACATATGTATGTTTATGTAGGCGCACACACACACACACACGCATATGTATTCGTATTTTCACCCATATAGTCACATATATGTATGCACATACATACATACATATGAGTGTATTCTCAATTTCCTAAATTTTTTTTCTTCGTTTTTATTACAATTGCATGTAACCTGCTACACGTTCCTTCATTTTATAATTAATATTTTTGTTTTTTAATTAACTTATTAATTTATATGGTTGGATATATTTTTCAAAACCTTTTTTTTTGTTTATTTTCGTTTTGATAAGATTGTTTGGCAAACCACCATAAACATTGAAAAATAGTTTCAATAGATGGCATATTCTTTGCCTTGAAACATAATAATTTATAAAAGACTATTAACTTTTAAAATTAATATATAACAATCAAACTATAGTATATCCACAATGTTGGTAACATTTTAGCAAATTAGCTGCTTTTGACAGCCTAAAAATTTAAATAAAATTCTCGAAAAACTAACAATTCTCTAGGAATTTTTACAGATTTAAATTTTTATATGTTGATGAAGTTGTGGTTTTATTCTTACAGTGGTGCCAACTATTGTGTTATTTAACGCAGGTAGGCGTATGAAAATCGGATTACGAAGAGCTACACAGAAGACACAATGGTTTTAGTATATTGTCCTGCCGTTTTCGTTTTATTTTTTTAAATTAAACACAATAATTTATTGAAATTGCAAGAAGGCACGCACGAGTGCAGCTTTTCGCAACATTTGCACTCTTTTCAAACACAATCGTTATTAAATAATATTTGCAGTTATTGGTCGTTCTTGCTTCACTTTCTGTATGATTTTGTGAGTTTCTGCAAGTTTTGTTAGAATTAATTTTTTTCAGCCAACTCGTCCGATAGTTCTTAGCTTGCGCAACCACTATTGTCACGTTTGTGACCGTATTGAATATTTATAATATGAAAGCAATCAACAACTGGAAATATACAGTTGTGTCTATTTTTATGTTAAGCGTGTTGGCTCTGCACGATGAACTAAACATAAACAGTTTTTTGTTTCTCCTGAAAATTTTAGTATTTTGAGTTGTGACCCTTTTGTATTTAGGGTACGATATGTATTAATATGTGTATTTACAGCAGAACTAAAGTTCAATGCCTGAATTGTTGACTGAAACCGCAGATACACTGATGGTGATAATAAGTTCACAACTCTATATCGTGAGAAAATGCGCCAATTTTCGCCCTTTTTGTTGTGGGCCAAAAACATGTACTGGTACTTAACAGGTAATCTAACCTAGCCCGAAAGAAGTTAATTTGACATCACTGGTCAGCCTATATGCAAATGCATTAATTTTTGCAAATGTCAGTTCAGGTTTGACATTTGTGAAATAAACAGATACAAAACATATGACATGAATTGCTATACTAAAGAATGTAGAATAGATAATTGTTTCGCCATTTGCAAAAACCATAACATCTTCGGATAGGCTGACTAACATTGTGCCATCCTGTATAAGACGTCATTAAGGTTTTTTTTATAGCGTTTACGATTCTTACACTATAAGAGAGTTTTCTTGTACACAAATGTGTATGTGCTCTAATTTTGAATTTTGTGATTATAGGGGTTACGTGTTAATGTTCCAACACTGCAGCACTGGACAAAGATGGCTTTTAGCCAAAACCAAACGAGCCAAATTCTGCTCGAACCCTCACTATTCTTAGAATAAAGCAGATATATGTATATGTATGTAAGTTAGCAAAAAGATAGCTACGCGTATATTTTTCCTTGAAGCATTTACCTTTTCCACAATCAAAAAAGTCGCCAGATACATTCTAAAAAAAATTAAGTAAATCGTATTGCATTATATACATACATACATACATATACATATACATACACATCTATTTGTCGGTACTTCCCGCGAAAAAAAATTTGAGGTACGGTCTACTCTTCGATTCCTAGTATTTTTCATGTCTGAAAAACGTATTTATTTTTGCCCTTAATAGGTTTCTCAGTAATTCAACCTTGAGAGTTTCAAAAAGTTACATGACATTATAAACCAGAGCGAGAGCAAGAAGAGCAGGCAGGCAGTCAGACCGACAGACGTTTGAAAAAATTCCTTCAAAATATTTGTGTCCTTTTTCACAACAAAAACGGTAGTGGGTTTTCAAATACGAGTATCTCAAACATTTAGCACGGTTTATGGTAATGACGAACAACTCCGGCAGATTGCGTTTCTCCTTTAAAAAAAAGAAGAACGTATTATTAGAATAAATGGATTTTTTCGAACTAAAAATGAAGAATGAGCCTAAAAGTGAATTTTTGATGTGCTGCATATTTAGTCGTAAGTTTTACCTGCCTGTTAAACTTAAAAATGGTTTTGTTAGCGACAGTGTAAGAAGGTTGTTTTGTTTGTTGTCCTTTTATGGTGGGCCATAAAATAACCAGCGCGTCTGCTTTGCCCGTTACTCTATTATTATTATGTTGTCAAAATCGCGTTATTATTTTTCGCTATCAGAAGGTTCGTGTACAAAAAACGGGGTCTTGTTGTCATTATTATCTCTAACTACAACTGTAGACTAGTACACAATACACAACAACGTAGTAAAAACAAATTGTTTTGAAATCTTTACAAGAATATTCTGTGTGATGTTCTATTGCGCTGCCATGATGACGAGTGGAATTGTGCTTCTCTGTGTGCCGGTTTTTGGACATACATAATTTAATTACGAGTACTTCGTAATTATTTGAGAATAAAGAAACCTCATTTGTGTTTACAATTGTTTGGTTCTAATATGTATCTTGTCTTGTATTGCATGCAATTAAATATTTAATTATTCAATAGAGTCTCTTTTCATTGTAAATAACAGATAATGACTGATCAGGCCTACGTGTGCAATAGGTTTATGACTTGGCAGATATAAAACTTTATACGCCCTAAAAAACCAAAATATATCTTACACTTTCTGCTCCAAAAAGAGAATCTCGCACCAATTAATGTGGATTTTTTTTAGCCTAATTAAGATATTTCTTAAAAATTTTAAAACAATGCTTTAAATTTAGAAGCACAACAACAAACGTTTATGATCTTTGTGTTAATATTTGTTTAATTTACACGAACTCATAATATGGTATCATACCAAAACGAAAACGAAACAAAGTTGGCTATAAAAATTGCCAACATTGGGGAAAATTTTATAGTACTAAATAGTTTTGAAGATAGAAAGCACGCCAGATATAGAAGATTCTTTATAAATATTATTATTATTGGCGGATTTGTTGCATTGCATGTCTGAAAATGTGAAATGAAGTGCGTTTCAATAAAGCCGGTTTGATGTTAGAATGGAATAGAACCAGCTATATGTGAAAGCTCTACACATGTATGCCTTTATGTATGGAATATAACATCATTTAAATGTCTGTCACGGCTTCCTCTGGTGACATGCGGGTGGTTTAATTTTTCATTAAGTGGCACGTATAAAAATGTCTGAGTTTTGGCAGTGGGTTCACTTAGGTTGACTTTAAAAACATCAGCCGACATTACTTTAGTGGGCTAGCTGTGAGACTTCAAAAAATATAAAAGCAGAAAGTCGGGATCGGTTGAATCAGTTCACCTTCAGCCTTAGCCCTGAATTGTTCATGCAGAATGAGCACTGTGACGACACGCTTAATTTGGGCCAAACTAAATTCATTCTAGAGTGTTCGCCGTAGACGGTGCTGTCCAAGGTCATTTCAAAGAAGTACGAATCAATAACACCGACGGCACAAAATTTGCACCAAACAGTAAATTTGTGTCGATGCATTTCCACCTGGTGAATTTCGTGCGGGTTAGCGTCGTCTCACATACGCTGGCTTGTTAACATACCAACCGCATTTGCGGTAAAGCAGGCCTAAACAGAGGCACAAACTTCGAGAATAAAGTTTTGTCATTTTGAATGTTCTGCTCAATCGTGTAACTTGTCATGGTGGTTTGGCATCAGTAACTTAATAATAAACAACGAACTAAACAGACGCCACAAAAAGCAAACAGGTCCGTCCACATCTATCTAACCGCTACCTTCACAAACACATTCTAAAAGAATTATTCAATTTGTAAAAAAAACATGGAAAAATTAAATATTTGACTCAAACTCATTCAAAGTTCTTAAAAATTTCTAAGACTTACAATTTCAATAGATATTTTGATACAGCCTTTGTTTTGAATTATTAAATTTATCCTATTTGCACAAGGCTATGGATTAGAAAGCAAGTCGACCATAAGAAACCAGCAGCGAAGGAACATTTTCTACAAGAGATATTGAGGACATACATTCTCTGTAAAAAACTAGAGCCTTAAAAAAATAAATAAATCAAGAATAATGGTTTAGATGTTAATATATATGCACATGTACAACATTAGAAATTTCTACAAAAAAATATGTAGCTGTCGATAAAAATGGGTACAAAACCGTATTATGATACTTTTTTCTTTGCCATTTATTTTTAAAAGTAATAAGAACAAAAATAAGATTTAAATTGAGTTGAGGACTTTGCAATAAGCAACGTTCATATGGTCCCTCCTTCTGCCACATTCTTAAGTTCCGAAAAAGTTACTTTTTCAACATATTATCACAATGTGTTTCTATTTATTTTTCGTAGCAACACACACTTGGCGGAAACCGGAAACGAAATAATAATACTATTGGTAACAGTACACACACAAGGTAACTACAAAAGAATTAAAAATACAACCCTTTCGGATGGTTGTTGTATCGGCTAAATATAGCTAGCAGACTTGAAAACCTTTGAACATTATTCCTGCAAGTGTTTTGCTTTCAAAAATTACACCCCTATTCTGCGTTTCGATTAAGTCTCCGCATTCAGTTCCGTTGCAATCGAAAATTGGTATTCTGCAGAAAAACGGAATCGAAAGAAAAAGAAGAAGAACAGGGTATGTTTAAATTAGCTTCTTTGCTGTGAAACGTGTGAAATAGAAACAGTAAAAATAAACAATTTTGTAAACATTTTAATAAAAAGCCAAATTCAGTCCACTAAAAAGTAATAAATAAAATTAATAAACAAATAAAAACGCTAATTCCGCTGGTATTTGTTACCAGACCCGTCAACTGAATAACTTTTTCCTCAAGTGGGCTAATACGCTGTAAGCGGCATGAAACTCCTCCGGTGCTCATCATTTCTTTTTTGTTTGTTGACAGCTTCCGTTTGATGTAGCTTTTCCAGTCAATCCAAACCTATAAATTTATATTAATTTCTGCAATATTATACGCAAACCATACCTACTTTTTTCCATGCACTGGCATTTTTTGTTGGAGGACTTAGTGCATTGATGATTCCTGCCACTTCCTCCCGGAACGCTACTACTTCTTCCTTTGAAAGTTGATGGTAGCCAATTTTTCATACTGCTCTGGTGTTGTTGTTTTTGACCTGTAATACATAAGAAAAACATCAGATTCGGGTACAAAAATTAGAAAAACAAAAAAATTAATTTAATTAAATAAATTAATTAAAAATAATTTTAAGTGTTTTCTAATCGTTTCTGAACATTTTATCTCATTTTCTACTTACATTTTTTCAATTTTAAACTTTTTAACTAAAAAACACAAATAAAGAAAACCCCTCCGTTAACAAAAAAACAACTGAGAAAAACGGAGCTCCGTTCGTAATGCATAATACATACAATCGAAAGAAACTGAGCGGAATCGAAACGCAGAATACCAAAGCTGCCAAACGGAGAAATTTACGATCCGAGTCGAAACGCAGAATAGCCCCCTATATTTCAATACAACTTATTGAATAAAATTCCCCACATTTGACTAAGTATATATGTACACATGTAGTTGATTTCAAATGATATAGTATTTGTGAGTGAAAAGTTTTGTCTTTATATGTTCGTAATTCCGGTCGATTTTAATGCCGCCACTGTTATTTATATTTAGACAAAAAATGTTTATCACAAACTTAAGCCTTTAAACGACTGTGGTCTCGATTTGCTATCGTAAGCGCATTCCAAACGTTGCGTTTGTCAGCACATGGTCGAAGCTCTTTATTTGGCAGAATTAAATTCACCCCATACGGATATGTACATATGTACGTATTTGAAACAAAAACTATTAGGTCCTTTATTTAAATAAAAATGGCACGCATTTTATTGAAAGAAAATGCTTATTTTTACTGTACACAACCTTACGAAAACCACTTCAGAATTCGGAAATAAATCTAAAATGGAGAAAATCTTATAACATGAATTTCTTTTATACAAAACGAAAACATAAAGTGTTAGTAGAAATAAAATTAATGGGAAATGAATTTTTACATATTGTAAATAAGATTAGAATAACCATTTAAAGTTGAACAATGTTTATTTTTATAAAGAACTTTTAAAGTAAGACTACAACTATTCAACATAAGAAGTACACAAATAAGAATTGCAAAAAATTACAAATGCATAATGATTTAAGAGGAAAAAAACAAAAGTTTTTATCAGTTAAATAAAGTCGGTTTACTACAATTTGTTATAAACAAGAAACATTTTATTCGTAATTTATTTTACAAGTACATATTTCGATGTATAAAAATATAAATAATTTTTCAGCTTAAAAATAGTTTAAGATCGAATTAAAGTATTTATTAAATGTATTCCGTTCCTACAATATCCATTTTTAGTGGTATGCAGAGCAGTAGTAATATAATTATTTGTAGTATTGACTTAAATGACTATAAAGTGGCATTGAGTGATATTTATGTACATATATTTTATTTAGTAGAGTAATTTAGGAATAAATTATTTACGCAGAACCCATTAAAGCTTCATTGCTCAGCATTTCTCTTGTCACTAGAGAGCCCGGATTAACCCGTGTTCTAGACCTCGATCGACTAAGTTGCGCCCGTCGTTCAGCACCGGCAGGCCGTTGCCTTCTTTGTTGGCGGTTATTGCGATTACCAAAGGCGGAACCTGTTTGTAAAGCTTCCAACAAACTGTCCATTACACCTTCTTGCGTTTGAGCCGCATCCATATCGACCAAGGCAAGTTTGCGTTGCTGTCTTTCTAGCTGTTCCCGCAAAGATTGCTCTCTTGCCTCTTGCATGCGCCGTTTCTTTTCCTCCTCTTCCCGCTGACGTATAATCTCTTGGTGGGCCTGAACGAAGGCATCTTTAAAGGTTTTGATATCAGCAAAAAATTCTTCCATTGTATATTTGCTGGGATCGAAGGCAAAATACTCGCCTAAATCTTTGAATAGTTTTTCCATTTGTACTTGCATTTTACCTAATGAAAAATTGTTTTTAGTTTATTTATCAATCATGAAGCTGTACAAGAAATAAGGAATAAGGTTTAAGTTATGGATTTGGCAACAAAAAAGAACTTCTGTACTTCCTACGTCATACTAATTCTATGCTACATCAAAAACAATATTAAAAAAATATTCGCAAGACAAAACTACTACGAAAAGTGATAATCTTTTTTTGCAGATTTAAAAAGAATTCTGGCAATTAAAAGTTCGAAACACTTACCCAGCACATCCACTTGCTGTCTACAGTCTGCAGCAAACTTGCACATAACCTCACAAAACTTATCATCGTCACATTGTGGCACTTTATTATTTTGCAAATCAGTTTCCAAATTTTTTACAGCAGAAGTCATCTGTCGCATTGACTTTTGTATGGCATCTAAATTGACACGTGACGCCTTGTCAACATGTGTCATATCGTTGTAGAATGTTAAAGCATCGGGGAACTTTTTCTCCACCACATCGACTAAATAGTGCAGTAGCGTTTGCTTGTTATCAGCATCTTTCGTATTGGTCAATTTCGTCAAGTAGGAAATTTCGAAACCATAAGCTGGATCATTTTTCATTCCAGAATTCATGTAATTGCCCATCAGCAATATAAGTTCAAGGATTTTGGAAAATTTTTTACTATTCCGTACTTCTTCGCAGGCGGCAGTGCCGGCCACAATGTCCGGCTTGATATCTTGCACCATATCAGAGAAAGTAAGTTTGAAGTTCAGATTGTGTAGGCGTGGTGAAAGGCGCTTGATTTCGCCTAAGAAAAGATAAGAAACTGTAATTACATGCCTTAAGCTGAAAATAAAACTATTTTTTAATACCAATCGTAGCTGCAAACTGTTCAATGGGGGGCAGAGGTTCTCCTTTAGCTTTTATCTCCTGCAGTCGTTTTAGCTGCTCTGGCGGTGGTAAATATTGTAAAAGATTTTGTAAAATATTGGAAGACAAAATATCGGTATCACAGCGCAAAAGACATATTTTGATTTGTTCATAGGACAAATGTTTGAGCGAACCACCCAAGAGAATAGACAAATTTTGAGCAGCCTTGCCGTCAAGAACCCGTAAGTCAACATTTTTCTTTGCCAATGTGGTTGGTTTATCAACGGAGTCTTTTGGGTCCTTTTTCACGGGTTTGGAAGAGAACTTCAAAGATAACTCTGTTAATATATCATCCGAGGCCAGTTTATCTTCTTGGCATTTTATCCAAAAAGATTTTTCAGACATTTTTTGAGGTATAATAGCCTTCCAGTTGGCCCGTTTCATGGGGTTCTTTGCTTCCCATTTCTTTTTGGGTTTCAAGCCATGCGGGAGTACAGGAGCCATGGGAATAAGCATAGGAGGCGGAGGTGGGCCCCTCATACCAGGTCCCATACCTGGCATAGGTGGGGGAGGTGGTCCCGGGGGACCACCCATGCCGGGCATAGGTGGGGGTGGCGGAGGTCTCGGTCCACCCATGCCGGGCATGGGAGGCGGGGGTGGCGCTGGGAAAGCAGTCCTAGGCATTCCGGGCATTGGCGGTGGCGGAGGTGGTGAAGGTCCTCCTCCTGGTAGGGGTATATTCACCTTTGGCAATTTACTCGGCGATTGAGCAACAACTCCATTCGCTTCCATGAACTTCACCTTTTCTTCTAAATGAGCTGCTTTTGCCTCCGCCTCCTGCTTGGCGATTTCCAATTCTTCTATTTTCTTTTCATATTCCTCAGAACGTTTGGTTTCTTTGGCTTTAGTCTTTTCTACGATGTCATCCAATAACAGTGAAGAATCGATATGAAAGTCGCGATTTTCAAAATTAGGATCACCAAATTTGTGAAAAACTATTTGTGACACACATTCTTCTATTAGCTGGTAATAGGCTGGTCTATAGTAGAAATCATCACGTATATATAGCAAGTGTTGCAAAATGGAGAGAAAATAGGGTTCGGCGGGTGTATCGGTAACAATATTTTTTATTACATCGAAACAATCAGTAACATCGTCCATATTGTAAGTGACATTATCGAAACGTTGTGTAAATTCTTCGAAATCATCTTCACGAATTTCATTGAAGATTTTGAAATGCTGTTTTAAGGCATCATTGTTACTTTTATCCACTATATCTTTAAACTGATCAAATTTTGCATATAAGCCCATACGCATAATTTCACAACGCAGATGTAAACGAAAATTTAAATCGCTTGGAGTATTTGTTAAAGTATTAATAAAAATTAAACTATGGCACGCCAACTCTCTACGAGAGTCGTACTTTTCGTCCAAAAACAAAGCATCCACAATTGGCCGAAATCGTTCACTTGATTTGTATGACGTCGAGGCGGCAGTTGTTATGGCTCTCAATACTTTTTCGTAACCATTACGATCATGCACCAAACAGAATGAGGCCAACAGTTTTACAGCCTCACACATTGTACTGGGCTTGCGTGGATCCAAAGACTGAGCTAAAAGCAAAACAACTGTATGTTGATCCGGTGTTAGTACCAAATTTAAGCCCCACGTGTTGTTCATGATTGCCTTCAAACATTTTATGCATTCCAGCTCAATACGATCGAAGCTGCGTTGTTCCTGCTTACATCGTCTGAGTAGATTGATGATTTCGTCGATGCCATCTTCGCCAAATTCTTTAATCCACGAAAGCGGATTGTTTGTCAGTGCCACACGCAAACTTTCAACGCAGGCGTGAATTTTATGTTCACTGTGTTCTCCATTCCGCAGGTACTCAATATAATCTAAGGGTTTTTCAAATTTTGAATTTGCCCGATGTTCTAGAGAGTTTTTGCCTGTAAAGAAAAATGTCAACAATTATTTTTCAACATAAAAAAGAAATTTGAAAGAGAAAAGCATTACGAACTTTTTTTTGTTATGTTTACAACCAAATAAAAATAATTACTACTTTTTTCACCACAAAACGCGGAAAGGGAAATTTGGCCAGTTGGTTTCTATAAATAGTTATCAATAACAATAATCAATTGCCATAATTAGTTTCACTTCAAACTCTGGATGTCCTAAACTTCTGTGTCTGTATATCGTTTGTTTGTGGGATTTATTTATTTTTTCATATATAATCTGTGTTTATAAATGCATGTATAAACCAAAATAAATTCAAGTTATTTTGCCGGTAAAACAAACACGAGTGTTTGCCACATATATTTGTGTTGTAGCAAATAAGTTCCACATATTTTATTGCTGCAGTGTTATAAGTCCTACTACTTTAACCAGATATACTAAATTAACGAAGGTATCGCCCACTAGTAAAAAGCGCTGTTATTTAAATACAAAATTCTTACTAGAAGAAAGATTGCAAGTGTAATAAAAATGGTATTCGGAAAATAACGAAATAGTTCCGTTGTAACTCTAAAATAAAAATGAGTCAGCGCCTTAAACAATAATTTCCGTCATATTTAAATGAATCATTAAATAATAACTTTTACCTCAACAGAGTATTTTTGAACATTCAATCGAACGTTAACGGTTTGAATATTAAAAATGTGGCTTCAAATGCACATAAAAAAGTCATTCAAAAACTTTCAGTGTCAAAGAATAAAAGCTACACAAAATTTAGTTTTTCTGCTACTTTTTGTTTGTTTGTTTTTTTTTTTTTAGTATGATAAGCACTAAAAATAATTTTATATACACTAGTATATAGTATATAATATAGGGTGTTTTTTATTGAGGTATAGAACTTTAAGTTGGCATCACTTTTTTAACTGGCGGCCATTTTGTCAGCTGTCAAGTGATTAATATTTAGTTTGGTTTGCCATTTCATCATGAACAGGTTGACAAAAGAACAACGCTGGCAAATCGTGCAAATTTATTTCGAAAATAATGGTTCAGTTCACGAAGTTTACCGCAAGCTCCGTCCATTTTATGGTCATCAGAGCAATTAATTCGGTTAACCATGGATCGTTTTCGCACTACGTTTACTCTATGTGATAATACGCATCCGCAGAGACGTCGAACAGTGCGCACCGAAGAAACAATTGCCGCTGTAGAGCAAAGTGTTGAAGAGGACCCGAATGAATCGATTCGCCGCCGTGCACAGCAATTGGAGCTTTGTTCATCAACTTTTGTCCATCAAAAATTGGACCTGTAGAATTGGCTTTATTCGAGCCAGCCGCGGCGGCCACATGCCCGAAATCATATTTAAACATTAATGGCATAAAATTATCCTTCCAATAAAGCCAAATTGATGGACATTAAAACGATTTTCTTGTGTTTTATTACAATTCGAAGTTCTATGCCTCTAAAAAAAACACCCTGTACATACATACTATACATGTATCACACTAAGTATGTATGTATGTACACATATAATTTTTGTGTTACTTGTGACATTGATTTTCAAATTATAATAGAATTGAATAAGACAGTTAATTCCAAAAAAATATATGTATGTATATTTTTTAATTTAATATATGTACGTATATATGTATGTTTGTACTATTTATATACTTATTGAAACAAATCTAAAATAACCCACGCAGTCTGTCGGAACAATGACCGTAGCGTATATGCGAAATTCGTTCAAAACGTACACAAAAACCTGCATATGTATGTACATACATATATGTATATGTATGTGTGTATGTGCATTTGTATATATTTTTGTCATTTTCAATTCCATACATGATAAGAATAAATATTAAAAATAAATATGCATTCATTTATTTTTAATTAGTATACAAATATAGAAAACAAAATTTAGTATAAAGACGCGCGGATCGATGAAATGTTTAAAGCAAATGTTTCCTACTTTTTACTTTTATTTTTCGTTTATTTTGGCAAGATATTATGTATTTTTATTTCGTTTTTATTTTTAGTTTTGTTTCAAATGTAAAGTTTTATGTTTATATTTTACGATAAAAGTCAAGGTCGTTGTGATGGAAAACAGCTGTTGTGGTTAAATTGTAGTTTCGAAACAATATTGAAATCGTTTTAGTTCAATTTTAATAAAGTTAACAAACAGACCTGATAACAATTCTGCTAAAGAAACTTTATCTACATACATATGTATGTATGTAATTAAAACAACTTTCGTCAATAGGAACAATGTGTGTAAACGAAATTTGTTACAAAGATTAGAATTGGAACTTAATTATCAACAGGGATTAGTTGAAATCAGTTGCAGTTTTGGGGTGTTGCATAACAAAAAGCATAATACGAATAGTGTCTACAAAATAAAATGTTATCCGAATTCAAATACACAAAAAAGGACAAGTAAATTTGTTGTGCACTTGACTTATAAAGTTCTACCATTTGTTTTGGGTCATTACGCAGCATTTTAAGAAAACTTCTTGATGGATTTTTTTCCATTACTCAAAAATTTCCTTCCAAAAAAGGGTGTATATGGTATTTTTATAAATCGGCAAAAAGCAAATAGCAAAAAAAAGACGTTTCTATTGCTGGAAATGTTTAAAGTTTAAAATACTCGATTTAGTAGGCTTTTTGTAACATCATTTGGCCAAAGACTTTAACATGGATATATGAGATATCAAAAGATTATAAAAAATTTTTAGATATTTTGTAAAATAAGTTTTTGCCTTGACGCATATTTTTTTTTGACAAAACAGTGCGGAGTCCGATACAAAAATGCCATGGAATTAGAAAATTTCCAACTACACGTTGCTGGCAGCAGAGTTTCAACGCCGAAAAATTTTTGTGTTTACACACCTACCGGAAAACTTGAAATCGTAATTTTAACAAAAAATTAACAAATAAACAAAATTTCTTTTCCTTTTAACATATAAACAAAATGTATTTCCTTTTTTTTATCGTATTAGCAAGCGCCGGGTATCCGATAGTTATTAATTGGTCAGTTGTTTTTTTTTTCAATTACAAACGGAAACAAAAAAAAAAAAATTTATTTGGATTTTTGGTGGGAGAAATTTATCAAAAAAAAAAACTTGCTGAATCAAAAGTTAAACACTTCTGAGAACTAGGTTTTTTGTTACCATTCAAAATTTAAATTAAAATAGCATTTAGTTTAGTAATAAAAATTACATCGTTTATTAAAATTTTCAATTTCGTAGCCGGTTTTCAAGCCAATTCCTCACACTCATGTCAAACTCAGTACTTTTCCCGCAGATTTTGAAATGGTTCATTTCAATAGTTGTAGCAGTTTTTCTAATTGGCCAAGTGAAATAAAGTGTTAATTTAAACTAACAACAAACTCATAATTCGAAAAACTCCAGCTAAGCTAAAAAAAATTTAAAACGGCGATTCGGATTTTGTGGTTTGAATACAAATTGTACAAAATAACAAACTGTTTACAACATCACATACATGCATATTTTTTTGTTATTTAAAAGTAAAATGTGTGCGGTTTAAAAGCAATACAGGTTTATTTATTATATAAAATTACAATTCTATCGAGAACTTTATGTATGTATACACGCAGCCTTTAATCTTCAAGTGCTAAAAGGGCAAATGAATCATCCATCGTTTATTCTTAAAGAGTGCATTAAAAAACAAAATACCAACTCAAAGTTTCATTTCGTTTATCAAGAAAGTAAAAAACAACAACAATGGAACGACAGCATGAAGACAAGTTTACAAGTTAAATTGTAATCTTATCTAGGGAATGCCTTTACACGCAATTTTGTATAAATTTCTTACGGTTGATTTTATTTACTCACCTTTTAAATGCATAAAAATCATTTTTTGTCTTTCGGTGATGGATTTTGACAGCAGAGGACCCCGTTTATCTTTCGGTATATTCATATCCTCCAGAATTTCCATGAACTTCACATCCACTTCTGAATCACTTAAGCCGCGTATAGTTCTTTCCAATTCCTGCAGGTCAAATGCAGCATCACCCTCTGCCGACGTTGGCCGGCCGGACAATGTGCCCGCATTGTAGTTGCTTCCTTTCGTTTTTGGGCGACCAAACCAACTTTCCAGTAGGCCACCCGATTTTGTTTTTTCATGTTTAGACATTCTAAAAGCAAAGATATGCATGATTTTAATTTTTCCTAAATAATATTAAGTTTTAAATTATAAATTTTTTGTTTAACATTAAACGAAGAGCAGCTAAATATCTAAAGTGTTTGCAGAAGTCCAAAAAAATAATTCCATGGTATTGCTAAAACCAGCTGATATGTCTAGTCAATTTCGTTTTCACGTTGTTGTAGATTTTTCAAGGTAGAGTAGGGCGGTGTAGGAGTTTTGTTTATGTGATAGACAAGCGGCAAAAGCCAGGACGTTTATACGCACATTCCGGCATACAAACATTTACGAAGATAAAGAACACACCACTCACATTTCGTTGATTTTGTTTTTAGTGCTCTAACTATGTTGTATCTTTTATCGCCGATTTTTTATTTTTGTCTTTTTCTTGGTTTGCTAGGCATCTGGAACTAAAAGTTTGAATGAATGAGCATATAAGGAAAGAGAGTATTATTATGATATTGTCCATTAACAGTGGTGCGTAAAATGGAAAAAAGAAGTTTATTTATAATAAACTATAACTTTCTATATATCGCATTAGCAAAACGACTTCCACCCTTTCTTCTCCTTCTTTCAATAAATATACAAAAACTTAATCAAGGTATGAGGACTATCGAATGTATGTTGCAATTGCAACTTGTGACTGCTCTAAGCCCTGTTACTTTTGTAATTTCGTATTGATTAGAAAATTAAAATTGCAGGCATTAAGAAATTTTACTTAAGCCTCAGTTCTTCTTTTGGGATTACATACATATGTACATGTTGAATGATACAATTACTGTCAAATATGAGTGGAATTTATGGTGCATATTCAATTTAAAACACTTTTAAATATTCTACGGCATTCAGCATTTAAGTGTGAGTGGCCTTTTTTGCTTCTGTTCTTTCTGTGTGACTCTAACTATACAAATGTTTTACACTTATTAATAAAGACGATTTTAACATATTTAATATTATATATAAATTTTAACATATACGGTTGTTTTTAGTACCATAGATGGTGTGAATATACCTAATAAAAGTGTGTGCATTGATTTACCAAAGCTACATAATGCAAAAGTTTTACAATACATATGTATGTACATAGGTCAGTTTTATTTTTTGCTATCTGTTTTAAAATACTTTTTTTTTATTATTATCAAACTAAACTATTATCAAACTTTTACTATTTGTATAGTATTAAAATAAATGTTGATTTTTTCTGCCGAAAAAGCAGATTTATTTTTCTTGAAAAATTTCAAATATTGGAACAATTGGAAACACTTAGAAAATGTCGTATAATTGATCACCCTACAAGATGGCACCTTACTGGTGCTTTATAGTCAATCAGCCGGCTTTTTCGAATACAATTTTAAGAACTGAACATGTTGTTCTGAAAAACTTAAACTTCTTTTAGTTGAAGGAAATCAATCTGTTCGTAGAATTTTATTGAATTACTTCGAACAAAGTGTTTCAGTAGTGCTGTGAAGAGTTGTACGTTCTAGAAATTTCTTTCACATTAATCAAACACAGTACTAAAAATAAATTTTAAGCCGTAAGCAAACAGACTGTTTGTTTTATCAATCATGAGCAGTTTTTGCAGGTTATTTCTTCCACGAAAATTCAGTTCCATATGTATGTATGTGCAATAAAAAAATAGGTTATAGCACCAAATTATAATTTATATTTCAATTAATCTTGATATTAAAAATCAGGAATTTAAAGCAATAAAACCACTGTTGAGCTATAGTTTTGCCTAGAGACAGACGTTCATTACAACTCAATTGATTATGATGGCATGCGCATTCTTGCACATAATCATAATAAAAAGACTTGAATATAAACAAAATTACAGAATACGTTTTGGCGTGAGCTGAACAAAAATGGTTTGTAAAAAAAGTAAATAAATAGTAACAGAAATACGCTATACTCAATTTTATTTAGTGCTTTTCTTGTTTAGCATGTGCACTGAACCAAATACGTACATACATATGTATGTAGGTACATACATACATATGTACATACGTACGTACGTACTTATAAACAAAATGTATAGAACGAACAATGAAAATTTCATTATCTTTTAACGGTTAAATTTACTATTTCATAATTGATTATCTAAAAACAGAGATAAATATTGTTAAAGCTGAGAGAATAATTTTCAAATTCCTTTTTGCAGAGAGTATCGAAAAGCAATTTTTTTGCAATAAATAAATAGATATATGTACATACAGTTAAGGAAAAAACTCTACATACACCCCCTTATTTTGTGTTTTTAAGATATTTGTTAGGCAAATTAATACGGCGTTTGCATTAATATTTAAAGTACCAAAAACAAAGTTTATTTACAAAACAAAAAGCTAATTCAAAAGCATAACAATAATAGAAATAACAAAAACAATAAAAATTCATGAGAAAAAAGTCTACATACAGTCTTAAAAATCGAATAAAATATTTAATTTCTTTTAAATAAATAAAAGAAAACAATATATTTTTAATATTTTGTAGGACCACCTTGGGCTTCAATAACCGCCTGAAGACGACGTGGCATAGACATCACCAAATTCTCCGTAATAGTGGGCGCAATTTCCGACCACGCCCGTGTTAGGGCAGCTTTCAGGGTTTCACGATTTCTGATATCATATTTGCGCGCAGATTTTTCCAAAACGTCCCAAATATGCTCAATTGGATTGAGGTCTGGTGACTGGGGAGGTGTATTGAGCTGTCTTGGTGCATGATAAAGAAGCCAGTCTCGGACAATATGCGCAGTATGCTTGGGATCGTTGTCTTGTTGGAAAATCCATTGCTTTCCTAGCCCCAAGCTTTCCACAGATGGCTTCAGATTTTGTTCCAATATTGTCTTATACTGATATCTGTCCATAACGCCTTCAACAAAAACCAATCGACCAACTCCAGATGCCGCCATAGCTCCCCACACCATAACACTGCCCCCACCATGTTTCACAGTAGGTATAATATTTTTGGGATCAAGTGCACTGTTCGGTTTTCGCCAAACTTTGTTTCGGCCGTCATTCCCGAAAATATTATACTTACTTTCATCTGTAAATATAACTTTCTTCCAAAAATCCATTCCTTTCTGTAAATGTGCCTTAGCAAAGTCCAGGCGAAGTTGACGATTCTTGGCTGAAATAAATGGCTTTTTGCGTGCTGTTCTACTTTTAAAGCCGCTATCATGCAAAACGTTTATTACTGTTCTTGATGAAACAGTAATATTCGAACATCTTGCAACGTATTCCGCTAATTTTGGGGCACTTATTTTTGGATATTTTGGACTTCTTTAAGGACACTACTGACATCACGTCTTTAAAGCTTCTTCGGTCTTCCAGATCGTGGCTTGTTTTCGTTACAGTTGTTGTTTTAATGGTTTTTGACAATAGTTTGCACTGTAGAGCGACTTAATTTCACTATTTTAGCAATTCCCCCTTCATTTTCTTATTCATTTTAAGACTGGCCAATGCTGTATGTAGACTTTTTTCCCACCGATTTCTATGCTTATCGCCAATATTTTATAAATGATCAATATTTTCCAGCTTTTTTTTCTTCCAACATTCTTAACTATTAATGTCGTAAACATGGACATCAAAATTATTTGTAATATTATCACTAGTTCTCTAGAAGTTCAAAATAATAGGGTGTATGTAGAATTTTTTCCTTAACTGTATAAGTACATATATATACATATGTACATTTGTATTCACTGATATGCATTTAATAATGAAAATATTTTTAAACTCAATAATAGTAATAAAATATAACAATAATGACATCACTGCAGAAAGATATGTAATATACATAGAAGCAAACCTGCATAATATTATTAATAATGCAACTGATCGGCTTTGCTAACAACTATTAATAGTGAAGTACCAAAACCTTTTAAATTAAGTAGTACTTCAAAAATTTTAACAGGATGTAGTAGTCCTCTCCCTTTTCAAAAAGCTGAAATTATTGACGAATTGAAAGAAACAACACAATTTTGCATGATCAAGCTGGTATATCATTTAAACAACTCCATATCTCAGCTTTTACTTTAGACTGGCAAACTTGAAGTTATCAGGGTTGGATGCCAAAGGAAATCGTAGGCTTTAAACGTATAGAAATAGGTTAGGTAATTAATTGATTAAAAATTAAAAAAATCGAAGGAACAAATTTAAGACTAGCCTTTCGAATAACGGCGGTGGTGCATATTTGTCGATAACTTTCGATCTATGTATGTACATACATATGTAGGTGTAACCCAATTGTGTAAGCAAAGAAAAAAAAATTACTTACGCCTATATATAACGGTATTATTCAATGCACGATGAGCCTGTTTAATATGTATGTTTTTTTCATTTTAAAGCAACAATAATTTTTCTCAAACATATGTTATTTAAAAACGTAAAAACAACGTACTACATGCATGTGTACATAAATTACGTTTTCCATTACATGTTCCTTTTTCTGATATTTTCATAGAACAAAATGGAAAATGAAATCGATTTCGATTTCAAGTAAAGGTGTACATCACAATTTTTACGTTTCTCAATACTTGTATAAAACACACTCTACAGACTTTTATTTTTATACAGAAATAATGAAAAAAATGAATCTCGAACAGGTGAACCTAAATTATTGTTTATTCAAGTTTAACAATATTTGTTTAGTAGTCTTAAAAACAGTTTTAAATTTTTGGTATACGCAAGAATTTAAAATACGTACATACATACATTACATATGTACGTCTGTTTGTACATAAGTATGTCTGCGGATATACAGTTGTATACATACATATGTACATAACTATGTCATTAACATAAGAAGGCCGAGTTAGCAAAATGGAATTGAGGCGTTTTTATACTATAGTGGCGATTGGCAGATATACATACATATGTACACATATAAATACGTATGTATGTATTATGTTAGTAACTTTGTTCCATAAATGTGCGCTTAAAATTGCTGAAAATCGAAAACATGTAATATTTTTTAACTTGTGCTTCATAATTAGTGAAATAAAACATTAACATTAAAATCTACTATTCCAAAAGAAAAACAACTGAAAATCAAGTTTTTAATTTGTCAATTGAGACGTCACACAAGAAAATAAATCAAATGTTAACGTTATAAGATTAAGCCCAAAATTGCATTTATAAAAATATACAAGCACTGTAAAAAAAATTTATAGACTTTTAAAAGTCTATAAAAAAAGTTGAAGTGTTTCAAGATTTAACGAAAATTTTCCGAAATTGTTTTTTTATATACATACATATGTTTTTTTATTTACATACATAAAATTTTTTATAATGTTTACACTGAAAACAAAGTGTTTTCACTAACCAGTCGGTCCATTGACTGCTTTATTTGTTTTTCCATCAGTTTGTTTACATTTCTCATTTGATATAAAAGGGCACAGAATTGAGGTGAATTACACACTTTATAAGAGTAGCAGATAATTTGATGAAAACTACTTTCAGACATACAAGATTTTATTAAAGGAAATGCACTATTAGAGAATATCAAGAACGAACATATAACACGTCGTTGTGCAATAGGCAAAGCAAACGGACAAAAATTGCAGAGATGAAAAATGTTAAAAATTCAATTTTAAGTTTGTGGTATATCTACGAAACATGTATATTTTCCATCTATTATTTTTTGTGGATTAAGTGTTTTGTAAAATAATTCTTTACATTCTCTTAGTTCAGAGATTGTGATTATGATAATTGTATTTTACAGAGTTAAAAGCTTTCCCATTTCATTACTTATTTTTAATTATTCATTCTTTTTCACAATCAAACTTTTGCAATTGAAAAAGTGGAGTCAAAAATTTGTATTTAAATTAATTAATCATTCCTACATCTTAAATATTTAATTCTTTTTGTGTAAGAAGTAAAAATAGAAACTACACAAAATTCTGAAGCGCTCGCCAAGAAAACGCGGAAAAAATATCTTACTTAAACAAATTGAATTTATGTACATATACATACATACATATGTGGTTTTGCAACTTCTTCAAAAAATTCTGTCAAAAATTTTAAAACAAAAAAAGTGTAAAAAAATTTGCCTTAATATATATGTACATATATAAGTATGTATTGGAATTCAATGAGTTTATGGAATGTTACGCAATAAAACCTTATCGTTAAAGTAATTAAAACCACCGTCAAAAATGTTACAAAATTTCGAAATAAAGAATATATGCATTATACAAAACTTAATTAAATTAGTTTTGAAAAGATATAATAAATTAATTACTAATAATTGACAATAATTATCAATATTTTTTTATACAAATTTTTACAAATTAGAAATCCTTCAAGAGAGAAATGCTTTACAAGTTTTCTTAGCGCATTTATTCATCAATATTTCGCAACTATTTCCTTTCATTGTTTTCACATTCCATTATATTATATGTACATAGTGTATGTACGTATTAAATAGATGTAACTAAACAAAATTTAGATTAGCTTTTAGAGTGATATCCTATTAATGCATTTCGGGTATTTACTCCTTATTCATCCATAAAAATGTAAATAAATGATTCTCCATATCTGATAAACGATTTATGTAGATGCATATGTACATATGTAGATGATGAGAGTACATAGTGCAAATGATCCCTATCAACGTTGCTATTGTAGTTACTGATTTAATAAAATGCAGACCGTGTTGATGTTCAAGTTGCGGTTGATATTTTATCTGGTCTACGCCCTGTCTGAACTTTGCGAATATAGAAAGTAACGCATTTGAAGAATCCCATGTGATCTCTCAACAACAACAAACATTTATATGGACAGACATCTCCATAAACTGTAAAATTCCTAGTTATACTTTTAAACATAAAAACGGAATACGAAAATCGAGCGTCTTGTTTGAAAACTGGTTTGATTTATATTTGTGTTACTTACCTTTTTTAAATCGAGAGTTTACGTCATAGAACCAAAAATAACAGCTAACAACAGACTTTTGAGAGAACAGCGCAGAATACTAATACCGCATAAAGCACCAATAGATAATTTTCTAAACTTGGTTTAATATGCTCGCCAATGTTTGTTCAGTTTTTTTAATTACTGTATGTCCATATGTACTTAAGTATGTTGGAAGATTTCTTTGAGTATAGGTTTACATAAGAATTAATAAAAACAGGCTTGTCTCGATATATATGTATTAAAATTTTCTTCATTTATCGGAAGAGGAGATTTTCTATTTTGAAAATTCTATTTAATAAAGTTAGAATTTTTAAAGGTGTAGAATCGCTTTATTTGAATATACATACATATGTATGTATGTGGATGCACTTAAGCCACAACATTAATCACAATGTAACAATTTTTGTGTGCTTTGACAACTGTTGTACTTTTTCATTTACGTGCATATATGTATATGTATTTTAACACTTGTTGATTGCCAGCGTTTGCCAACTTTACTTCAATTGAAAGTTAATTAATTTTCTTCTTAATTTGTTATAACTCAAAATGTTTTAAAATTATTTTATCAGCATTAAACAGCAATATAATAATAAATTGTATTTTGCGCGATCCGAGTACAAAAATTTGTGTGTTCGTTTGTTGCCAAGTTTTTAAAATGTCATCAGTATAAAAACATCAGTCATTCACAATGAATGCCAGAATCTTACCACGATCAGTGACAGCATTTACAGAGGTGTATCTTAATGGGAATACAAATTTTGCTTGCTAAAGTTAAATGATGATCAAATTGGGGCTTTAATTCTATTTTAATTTTTGTTTGTTGAAAACAAAAAAGTTTTTTGTATTGAATTTAATTTTCTTTATAAAATAACCCAGAGCACACAATTTACTGTAAGTGTTAATATTAAAAATAATATATAAATAAAAGTTTGAAAAATTTTGTGGAATGATTGGAAAAACACACCTTCCAACATCAGTTTTAAAAACATTCTTTTCACCACACTTTGTCATCTTCCTATAATGAGAATGAGAAATATTTTTGCATTTTCTTGTAAAGCATTTTCTAAACAATGTAATTGGATTTATATTACACATCATAAGAATGGATGAATATCGTGGAGGACGTCGTGGCCGTGGTGGTCGTGGTGGTGGACGACCTGCTGGCTTAAGAGGTAAAGATATTGGTCTATATTACCGCGATAGACAACGACAGCGCAACAAAGATGAGGAAAACAATGGACGCATAAAACTTAACCCTTCTGTAGATATTCCCCCCGGTGTTCTAGCACAAGTCGAAAATTGTTTAAGTGAATTTAAAAGCGACAATGAGGACGAACGTGTTTGCCATGAGTTTGCAGAACATTTTCGTAATTTACTTGATGTCAACTTCGAACAATTTCTGGAAAAATCCAAAACATCCTTAAGAAACACGTTGGATCATATTAACTTGGATGTGTGCAACGAGCGTTTAAAAGCTTCCTCATTGAATAAACAAGAATCCGCTAAGTTTCGGGAATTATTTAAAATGCGCAAACGCTTGCCCGCTACCAAACAAGCAGATGACATTTTAAAAGCTATTAAGCAAAATCAAGTCATTCTAATTGTTGGCAGTACAGGATGTGGCAAAACGACTCAAGTGCCACAAATTTTGCTTGATGAGTTTATTCGCTCTGGCCGTGGGGCTGAATGTCGCGTTGTCTGTACACAACCTAGAAGAATATCGGCTATTTCCGTGGCAGAACGTGTAGCGTATGAGAGAGATGAGTCACTGGGCGCATCGGTTGGTTATCAGATACGCTTGGAAAAGTAATTGCAACAAATATCCACATGTTTTTTTTAATCTTACTTTTTAAATTCCCAGCCGTTTGCCAAGAGATTATGGATCAATTTTGTATTGCACTAGTGGTATTCTCTTACAAAAAATGCAAACAAACCCTTTAATTCTGGGTATAAATCATGTTATATTGGATGAAATTCATGAACGCAGTGTAGAAACGGATCTTTTAATGGCTTTGCTTAAGGAGGTAAAATCAAATTAGAAAATTTTCGTCTTTAATAAACTAAAAATTTAAATAATTGAAACTTTTTTAGATTTTGCCTCATCGTCCCGATTTAAAAGTGATTCTTATGAGCGCCACTGTATCGGAAGAAACTTTTTGTCAGTATTTCAACAATTGCTTTACACTGCACATCGAAGGAACACTTTTCCCTGTTGAAGTTCTCTATATTGAGGATATTCTGCAGGAAACTGGTTTCACAGCATTTCAAAATAAAGCATTTGATAAACCATCGACTTCTTGGCAAAGGAAACAAATTGCAGCTAAAGGTGACTGTCAATATAATACAATGATATCAAATTATTTACCCTTATTGCATGGAAAATATAATCGTGAAGTAATTAATACTATAAGAGAATATAAAGATTCTGAAGGATGTGAAAATTTGCTATTTCTCGAACATTTAATCTTCTATATCTGTGAAAATAAACCGCCGGGAGCTATATTAGTATTTTTACCCGGGTTCGAAAGAATATCTAAATTAGCTACACAATTGCAAAATCCCTCCACAGGAAAATATAAAATTTTGTCTAAAAATGTAAAAGTATTTCCATTACACTCTATGATGCCTACTGTCAATCAGAAGACTATATTTAAACCAGCTCCCGAAGGAATGCGTAAAATAATTTTATCCACTATATTGGCGGAGACTTCGGTGACTATAGATGATGTAGTTTATGTTATAAATTCTGGCAAAACCAAATGCAAAGATTATGACGTGGACCAAAATATACAAAGTCTAGAAGAAAAGTGGGTGAGTAAAGCAAACTCTCAGCAACGCAAGGGTCGTGCAGGACGTGTGCAGCCCGGTATATGTTACAATTTGTTTACCAGGTATTCGTGCAGCAAAAAATTGAAATGTAAATCAAGTAACTTAATTTTTTTTAAGAATGCGAGAACGTTTAATGCTTGATGTACCCCTGCCGGAGATTTTATGCACCAAATTAGAATCAATTATTTTAAATCTTAAGCTATTGCGCATTAACGATGTTTGTGGGTTCTTTAAAAATCTTATCAGTGTACCAAGCGACAAAGCTATCGGTTATGGTTTTACATTACTCAAAAGGTGAGTCTGTTGTTCCAACAATTACGGAACAATTAACAATTTATTACGGTTTTCAGAATTGAAGCTTTGGATGACAATGAAAATTTGACACCTTTAGGTGTTCATTTAGCACGTCTGCCTATAGACCCACAAATGGGTAAAATGATTTTGATGTCAGCACTCTTTCGATGTCTCGATCCGATAACATCGGCAGCAGCTGGCTTGTCTTATAAAAGTCCCTTTTATACACCAATGGGCCTGGAAAAAAAAGTTGATGCAGTTAAACGTGAACTGTCGAACAACTCGAAAAGCGACCATTTATTAATACATTCTGTTATTGAAGGTTATCGTGATGCCCGAAATAACGAGAGTAATATGAACTTTTGTTATGATAATTTTCTTAGCCATGTTACGCTTACACAAATTGAAAATATGAAAAAACAATTTGCAAGTTTATTGGAAAATTCAAAATTTTTGGAAAACTCGGATTGTCGAGATAAAAACTCAAATATAAATTCAACAAATGTACCTTTGTTGAGGGCCATAATTGCTGCTGGTCTCTACCCAAATATAGCATTTCTAAGGTAATTTTTTAAGGAACAAACTTTTTTTTAAATTTTTTTGAATCATTTCTCCTTAAATTAAGACAAGTTAAACAAAAGGGCAATAGATGTCATTGTATACACAAAATGTCTACGCCTGAAGATAAGCGTGTTAATTTTCATCCTTCTTCTATTAACAGTGGTCAGTCCTCCTTTGACTCTAGGTGCATATGCTCAAAATCTTGTATAATTGCATCTAATAATTAACTTTTGTTGTAGCTACTTTGTTTATTTGCAAAAGCAGAGAACTAAAGGAGTGTTTCTATTAGATGCCTCTATGGTTTTTCCTATGGCGTTAATCATATTTGGTGACGGCGTGAAACAGGGGAAAACTGACGACTACCAACCTTATATCAGTGTGGCCAACAAATATTTGTATGCTTTTTTTTTCTTTAATAATAAAACAAATAACTTTAATATTTTTTTTTATTGTTTAGCTTTAAATGTGGAGAAGAATCTTCTTCGTTTATACTGAGGTTGCGTGAAAAACTTGGAGTTTTACTTAAGAAGAAAGCGCTGTATCCTTCTCCTGTCAAAATTAACAGTCACGATGAAAAACTCATAAAGTAAGTAACTGAACATTAAAACATAAAAGTCTGAAGGAATTTTTTAGGAACTCATTCGAAAACAAATTTAAAAATTCGTTCTTTCTAAATTAACATACAAAACTTTCTGCAATATATTTCCTTTATCTTTATTTGCTAGAATTTTAATAAATAATGTTAAAAACTTCATTCAACTGAAATGCGTGTAAAATACAATATTTCTTATGTTATATTTTTCAGGGCTATACAAATATTACTTTCTTTGGACGATATGAGTGACGATGTTGATAACGTTCTGTCGACGGATGATGAAGATAATGGATTATAGTCATGAAAACGGTTATAATCCATTACCGAGTGTAAGAATTGGCAAATCTAGAAAAGGCTATAATCTATAACATGTAGATATTTGTTTTCTTATGTGAAAACTCCTATTAAATGATAATTTTAAACATTTTCGAGTAAAGCGAATGTATTACGTGATGTGGAAGGTGGGGTCAATTCGTGATCATTATAGTCGTCATCATCTTCATCTGCATTGGTTTCATCATTAGAACTGCTTCCATCCTCTGTGTCACATGCACCTTTTTTAAATTAAAAGAAAATTATAAAATTTTTGTAAAACCCCAATAAAAGTAACCCACTTTCAGAATTAACTGATGATGTATCCTCATTGTCAATTTTCTTTTTCTTTTCATCCTCTTCATCGCACGGTAATTTTTGATATTTTTTTATCTCTTCCATATCTGAATGCTTTGCCCATTCGTCGCGTTGCTTATTAAACTGTGGTGGATAAAATTGCAGTATCAACCCCATCTGACCGGCTACACAGGAGCGCAACAAATGATTCGCAGCTCTATAACGATCCGGTCTTCCCGATTTTGCCGCAAGAAAACCTCGCTTATAAGCCCAAGCATCAGCTATTGCTACAGGAGACCATTCATCAAAATCTTCAGGCAAATGAATTTTTAAGATTGATGGTAAGTCCAAGTGTTCAGCTATTAGCTGAATGGAACGGTAAGGAACTTGCAACTGTGAAATCGGAAAACTGCCTAACAACACTTGCAAGTATTTGGAAGTTGACGAAGGAAATACCAAACCGGGGCAATCACAAAGTCGTACGAAGTTTGTAAGAAAAATAGTTTGAAAATGTTTTGTGTGACCAGGAGTTCGGCTTACACTTACAACTTTTCGCCCTTTTAAAGCATTTATCAGAGACGATTTCCCCACATTGGGAAAACCCACACAGCCTAGAGTTAAAATTCCCTTGTAATATTTATCACGCTTTATACCATCAGCGTAATGCGGCATAGTACTTTCTACTTCATTAGTACATTTTTCGGTAGTTTCAGTTTCACTATCGAAACATACATTTTCAACACTCAAGTCCTCTAGAATTTTTTCTTCCCAACTGGAGAGATCAACTTCGGACTTTACAATTTTTTGACATTCCTTAAAAATATTATAAACTCCTTCAATACTTCGCTTGTAATCTAAACGACGTCGTTGTTGGGTACCTAAAAGAAAATAGTTTTAACTTAGGGTACAAATTGCGAACAGAAAATATAAGCAAACCCCTTTTAGCCTGAGCTGGATTTGAAGCAAATATTACCACTGGTAAACAAGGATAATTTGATTTGAAATATTCCTTCCAAGCAACTACCACTTCTGGAGCAACTAAGTCCACTTTGTTTAATATTAAAATGGCATGCTTGCCCAATTTATTAGTAATATGATCGTATAAAGCGGGCGGAAACATTAAAGTCTACGGCAAAAACAAATTAGCTGAAAATTTTACAGAAAAAATGTATTTTAATATTTACCGCATAACGAACATCTACAATAATTAACAATATATCTGATAACTCCAGGACACGCCACAGTTGGCGCCAGGTTTCCAAATTTAATTCAAACAGAGATAAATCCCTATTTTCGGCTTTTTGTTTGTCCTGTAACCTTTCAACATATTCCTGAGCAAAGTCAGATTATTATAAAATTAATATGAACATATATGTATGTATTCAGTTATAAGAACTTACGCGAAAATATTTATTTTCATTGCGGTCCAAAGTCACCTTATCCATATTATGACTCCATTCCGGGCGTGTAGGAAAGTCGTATCCCTCATAAAAACTAGCATCAATCTCCCGTTGTTCAGGTGTAGCCGGATTATAAGCGTTTAAACCTTCCAACTTTAAACGTTCAATTTCTTTTTTAGACTCTTGATAAAAGCACAAGTTGTAGCGATTTAAATTTTTATGACGTCCTCCATGGCTACCGCTTGGCTGGGAGCGCATCATTAGTTTACGAGCGGTAAAGTCATTGTCTTCTGTCGTTTCGCCGTCATCGTTGTCATTATGAGTTCTTAGATACTTTTGTGAACCTATTGGAATTTTTATTTTGTTAACACCATATGTGATAGACATACATGTATATATGTACATATGTATGTATGTAAGTAATTTACTTTAAACGTCTAGTTGGCTTTTCACAGCCAGACCAACATTCAATGCAACTTTTTCTAACCTTTCAATTGCCGTTTCTGCAGTAGTTGGTCCTTCTTCTTTTTGCCACTAAATGGAGTCTTTCTTCTAGTTTGTGGCATTTTTTTATAACTTCGTGAATTTAAGTGATTTGACTCACCAATTCTACTTCAATTCATTTACAACGTTAACACAAAATAGAAACATCACAAAACAATGTGTTGATCAAAATAGTGTTGCCAGAAACTAAATTTGCGTGTATGATGAAATACCATATTATTTCACCATGGAATGCAAAATAGTATTGCAAGCGGATGTTTTCTCGAAAGAATTTAATTTTAGAAATATGTGTATATATATATATATATATATATTTATTGCATATAAAGCAGAAGTAATTTTTATTAATATATTTATGTACAAATTTAAATAATATATTTTGAAAATTTCATTTCTTAACATAAAATTGGAAACAAAACATACATTCATGTAGTTGCGAATTATATGAAACCTAATGGATAAGATTTTGACCCAATATGGACAAAACTAATATCAAATGTAAATTAAAAATGAGTTCCGGCTCCGTATAGGCATATTTTTTTAAAGTTTTAAAGTCTGGTCACATACTATACAAACCATAAATCATGTGCACATGATTTATAGTTGGTGTAATGGATTGTAAAGGTTGAGAAGGCTCCGCAATCTACTAGCATCCAACCATTGCGATTTTATCAATTACTTAAACCATCTTAACATTATTTTGCAGAGATGTTACGCCAGTGCCTTTGGATTAAAAACTGCTCGCTGCTTTTGTAGTTTTTGTGCCTTTATTGTTATTTTCATTGTAACAAAGAATAAATGGAAATCCGTAGATAAGGCCAAACAACGCCTACTAGTTTTGCAGTTTAGCGCTCTTTCCACAAAACTGCTGCCACACACTATGTATGTATTTATGTATGTAAACAAGGGTGTAAATTATCACAATCATTATTTATGTGATGTACGTGTGCAGTTGTTTGTATTGTGGAAACAGCTTTCCTCAAATGCTACTACTTTCTATAATATTTCAATAAAAATTGTTTCACTTAAATTAGAAATTTTGGCCAGATAAATGATAATTTTGGCAAATAAAACTGATGTCTATAAACCAAAATCTTAAGAAATATGTATGTATGTGTTTTGAAACGAGTACTTTGTTGTGCACCCGTCAAAAATTCAGCAGGCACCGAAGCTAAAGATAAGCGACCTCAGAACAGCAACGTGCGTTCACTAAATACACGTACATATGTCTTGGATAGGTTGGAAACTGCCTGAATTTTCATAAAAAAAATCATGTTGAGCGATGAGATCCACTTCTGTGGAATTGAGGTCGAAAGCATTACCCATGACATAATGAAGAAGTGACTGCTTGGAGTGGTTTCTGGGGTGGCAGCGTAAGCCGACTACATTTCTTTGAAGACGAAGTTGGCCAGCATATCACTGTCGAGGACAAGCGCTATAGGCTTAAAATTAGGCATTTCGGAAGCGCTACACAGCGAAACTGTGGCGAACACACAGTTTATTTAAACAAATTTATAAGAAGCACTTAATGGAAGACTCTTTATGTGCAATTGACCCCTAAATATTAAAATATTTCAAAGCCCGTTCAGGCCACAGCGCGAAATTTACAAGAAGCACTTAATGAAAGGCTTTTTACATGCGGATAAAGTGCCTCAGCAGACCTGAATACAAAATGGTGAACTTTTCATTCACACTTTGTCAAGCAAATTTATAAGTAGCACTTAATGACAGATCCTTTAGATCTCGCAGCATTCGTATATGAGCTTGCAAGTACATATTTATTGCTTTAATTATAATTATTAAACTATTTAATTGAAATCAGTTCAAATGAAATGCCAACACTTTATTTATGTTTCATAAAATTTTACATATTTATTAATTTTTCTCTAAATATTTTTTATAATTAAATTTTCTTTTGTTAAATTAACTATGTAGAAATTGTTTTTAAACTTGTTTCTTTTCGTTTTCTTAAGGTGTTTTTCTTGTTGTTGGTATAAAAGAGATAGTGAGGGGTGGAGGGGTGGAAAGGGGTTGAGGAAAAGTAACAAATAATCAAATGCTAGTGTTTATATATGTACGTTTGTGTGAGCTTGTGTTTTTTGTTGTATCATAAATTATTCAAGCTTTTGTTGTTGTTGTTGTTCTTTTCTTGAAGTGTACGTTACAAAGACTTGCTGTTTTTTTTTTTTTTTTTTTTGGTTGAATATTAAAAGTTATCATTAAATATAACAAAGTGTTAATTTTCTAAAAATTTGTATATTATAAACATTCAATACTGGTATGAATACATTTTCTTTTGTTATTTTCGTTTCAATTTATTTATGTATTTATGTATGTATGTATGTTTTTTCTCATGTTCAAGTATATTCATTGGGTTTGACTATATAAATTATTTAATTTACGACTAAGTTTTTTCATTTTATATATATTTTAATTTAATATTCTTGCACTAAAATATGCAATTCTGTTTGTTTTGTTCAATTTAGTTTTAAATATCTTAGACTTTAATACATTTACTGTTCTATTACTTCCTTCAACTTTACAGATATTCAATATCTTAATGATAGGAATTTTTTATCATATTTTTTAAATCTCTTTTAAATTATCGCTTGTGTGCGTACTTTAATATTAACTAATTTCATATACCAAATCTTAGTTAACTTAAAATAATTTGTGTTTATTTTGTGATTTTGTAAAACTAATTATTTGCTTTAGAAGTTTATGAGTTCAGAAATACGAGCATAAATATACAGATTCACGTAAATGCATAAACTTAACAGTGTTCTTAAGAACTTTTCTATTTTGCTATAAAAAAAAACTAAGTTGTTACTTATGAAAGAGTTCTTTATTCTCGTTTTCTAAGTTTTTTTTTTAATGACCTATTGAGAAAAAAAAAAGGAAAACAAATAAATAAAAATAGTTCTTAAAACTTTTTGGTAGTTGCAATGAAGGTTTTTGTTTTGAAGGTACAGAGATACGAGTACTGACAGTGTTTATTTTTTAACTACAATAATATTTTTCATTGTACAGTGCTAGAAGTGTAATTTTCTTTTATCTATTTGTGAAAACTTTATAGGTACTTAAGCACCTACAAACATACATTTGTACACATGTATGTATGTATGCGTGTATGTATGTACATACCAATACTTTAACTATATGCACAGTGGAGTTTTGCTTTGAAGCGCTGTCGAGTGTCCATCAACGATGCCAATAAAATATGGGAAAATGAATGAATACAAGTGGCAACTCTTAGTCAATATCTTATTTTGTTTTATTTAATCCGCCGCCACCGACTTGCCAGTCTAGCAGACAGACACCAACAAACACAAACGGATATTTTGTGGTACGCTTCGTGGTACAATTTTGGCTTTGAATTAGAAAAATAACTACATATATAAATAATAACTGACACTCCTAAACAATTAAAAGAAATGGTTTTATTAGTTTCACAAAAAGGAACTTGGAAATTATAAGCCATGGAAACGGTGTGTGGCAGTCTAACACGTCATTGGAATTGTGCGTGAAAACGTCAGCCGCAGAGGGTTAAATGAGATGTGGCCGATCTTTTCGATATATTTTTCTCAAATGTGAGTGGAAGGCGTTCGATAAAGTGATTCTAAATGGAATATGTGATAATAAGCTGTAGCAAAAGCAACTATTTTCTTGCCAAATCTAGCGGTTTTTATACATATTCTGCTTGAAAGAACTTGAAATCAGATAAATTCACAGAACTTTTATCAGACAAACTTCAAAGTCTATATGACAGATATTAGCTGTTTGTTGGGTTAACAGAAGGAGCTGCTCAAAAAATTAAATGAATTTTCCGATTTCAAGGATCAACTACAAATATTGTTTTATAAATTGTTTTATAGTAGTCTCGAATAGTGGCAGTTTTAGTTTGTTTGTCGGAGGCATAAAAAGTTCGGAGAATATTTCGGCTAACGAAAAAACTGGATCAACGAATTTTCTATGAAATTTTATATAAAACCTGCATAATGGCTGATTATAATCTGAGTCAGAAAAACATTTGCTAGTGATACCAGCATTTCATAGAACTTCGAAAACACTTGTAAGACGACGCCCCGTCACATCAATAACTGGGCAAAATGTTGAGTAAGTGAAAAATATTGTTATGATTAATGGCTGAGCAGTTTGTTGTGGATGTTGGCATATCGGTTGGTTTCTGCCATGCAATTTTATTTCTTGAAATTTTGCTATTGAAACGTGTGCCAGCGAAGTTCGTTGCAAAATTGTTGAATTTTCGGCCAAAAATAAAAACGTAATTTTTTTGCCCCAAACTACACCCTAATCATGGCTTAGCCATTGGATTTACTAGATTTGGCCCCCGGCAATTTTTTTTTATGTTGTACCCAAGATTAAACTGAGCCCTAACTGCAGGGCGTTGTGCGAAAACGAGCACTTTGAAAGCGCCAAAATAGAAATTCATGAAAGACTGAAAACTTTTTTTTGGAGAAAAAATGAAAATCTAACTTATTAATTTTTGAGCAGAGCTCTTATGTAGGTGTCATGCTGTGCCTAATACGAGATGCCATTTTCATAAAAGTTACTTTATATTCGAACATTTAAGGCAACATTTATCGCCACTATAATTATTATCTGTATAATAATTTTGCGAAGAAGCGCACACCACTGTGCCACTGTGCCAAGTTTGTTATGCTTACACACTAAATATATATTATTTTTAATTTATTAACCTAAATTATCGAGTACTTAGTACTGGAGAAGTTTTGTATAAATTTAGTTTTTTTGGTTTTCCATTTGTCTACGAATAAGAGATACATTAAAATCTAACTTAATTTTAACTACATGCGATTACTTAGGAGCTAAACGAAGACGTTGATAATTTACAATAATTTTCTGAAAACTTTGTCTCACTTGGTCTTTGGCAAGACGGTTCGCTTGAGGGAGTTGGCGATGCAAAACAAAGTTCGAAATTTTTGTCTTCATTTTAAGTGTGTGGCTTAAAAACGAATTTTAGTAGAACGCTACGCTATATCGAAAATTTCTTTTGGGGAGGGGGGGATCTTCTTACTAAATAGCAAAAATAAAATGCACAAATCGTAAGAGGAAACTTTAACACAATTTTGTTGTACTTAAAAGCTAAAGTTGGAAAAGTTTATTTGATTTAAACTAAAACAGAACACAGAGAAAAAAACTATAAACACCTGAACACTATATTTATTTATTTCCAAAGTGGCTTATAATACGAGCACTTAAACATTCGCATGTATGTATGTATGTATGTATGTATGTATGTAAGTATGTATTTATGAATAAGAAAACATATGCTTGTATATGTATGTATATTTATGTTATATTGCATTATTATTTTAACAATATATTTACAATGTAAATTTATTCCCTTTTGTATTTATATTTAAGTGTAATAATTTCCCTTTTTGTAAGCTTTTTTTTACTTTTACTTTTATTCTTTATTGCTTAATTAAAACAATTGTTCAAATTAAGCGTTAACTAAAGCAATTGTTGTTTCTAAAAAAAAAAAAAAACAAACACAAAGTTTTTTTTTAAATGTAATAAAACTGAATTAAGCTTTCACTTAAAGTTTGATATGTATATTATTATTATTATTATTATATTTTAATTTATTGAAGCGCTGTTTCTGTGTGAGAAGTCCTTGAACGCATCGAGAGTTTGCCAAATCGTACATGTTCTTAAAATGAAAGATTGTTTTAGCGTATATAAGGAATCAAGTTTTCTCAAATTCTAAATTGTTACTGCAGCAACGACAAATATTCTGTCAAATGTTTTTGTAAAAATTTTGTTTGAGTCCCAGAATTCGTTTAACGGTGCGCATTCAAACAATTTATTAACTGATTCCAAAAATCGGGTTGTTGAATAAGGAACACAGTGAAGGCATTGAAATATCTATGGGACTTGGAATAGAGATATCTAAGAAATAAATATCCTGAGAATTAAATAAAGAAAAGTGTTTAATTAAATGACTTTTTCATTTTCTTATAACACCAGCAACTAAAATTCTAAAGAAAAAAAGTGTGATGTTGCTGTTTTTCAAACTACACTAAAAGCCAGGCCACTTAAAATGCCTTATGTTGAAAGCTATTCTATCTTATATAATACATATGTATTTTTTTTAACATAAACCAAGCCACCAGGTTAAGTGACGACCGCTTCATGTGCTCCTAAGGAAGAAAATAAGCAAATGCCAGGATATTGGCTATACAGACAACTTATGCCTATGGAGATGCTCAAAACGAAGAGGGCTGCAGAACAAAATCTTTTCATAATGTGTATAAATAGATGATCCCTACCCAATGGATCCAACAAGATCGTTGATCTTCTCAGAGCTAATGGCTCAATTGTGGATGGCAACTGAACTACAGTTGCTTTGCCCAGTGGCGACTTTTCAGTCACTTGCCAAGAACTTATCGGAAATGGTATTTTGACAGATTGGCAACCATAAATAATATAGACACTAACATATTCCATATATGGATATCTGTAAAAAAAAGCAACAAAAGTTAAAATGCTGTCATCAATTTGAATTATTTTTTGACTACGTAGGAGAAAATATATACAAAACATTGCATCGGTTAGAAAGCAATTCTAATCTTTCTTGAATTGGAATGTCAAATTGCTGCCTGCTTGTTATTTTAACCATTTTAAAGGCTGTGAACAATAAATAATTAATATCTTATGATGTGATTATCTGTCATCAAATTTGCTTTAAAAACTCACACAGCAATTATTTAAAACAAGCAACTGAGGTTGCCTGCTTTAGCAGCCAGTTGCTATCTGCAAATACCTTTTGGCAACTGGCAACTGGCAACGCCACTGAAGTTCGGTTGCTATCGCTAATCGCGCTACAAATTCATTATAGTACTCGCAACAATAAGACAGCGTCACAGGCATCCAGCACAGCGATCTCTCTTCGATCTCTCCTGCACCCAAAATAGAGTTTGAGGTACCTGCTCAAACATAAGGTCTGTATTACATTTCGCAATACTTATGCAGTCTAAATAGTTAGGATATCGGTTGTATTAAGGTATATATCGATTTTTGTACCGAAAAAAAACACGATTAAAATAAAGAAAATCTGCTTCAAAAATGTACAAATTGTAGCATAAAGTCCTGAAGTACATATTTATATTGTAGCGGCTATTTTCACATAATAATGGTTCGCAGTCTAATAAAATTCGTGAAGACGAGAGAGAGAGAGAGAGAGAGAGGCAGTGAATTTTCTGCCATTTTGGACGCCTGCTTGTGCCTCTTAAAACTGTCGCTAATTATTTCGCCTGCAGATCTAAATTTTTGTATAGATGCTATTCATGGCTTGTACTTTCTTTAATTAAACTTTAAAAACAAAAAACAAAAACTTTCAATTAAAGCTTTTTTAAGACACTTTAAATTGCTTACCAAAATATGTCAGGTCATTGTGCAGGTATTAACAACTTTGATTTAATTTGATTTGGACTCGTTGTGCGCTAAAGAACTAATACATTTGCTAACGAAAAAGCGTTACCCAGCGGTAAAAATTAACAATCTTTCAAAACCTGCCAGGCCTTAAAAAACATATGCAAAATAAAAAATAAAACAAATGCAGTTATTGAATATTATTTATATGCACTTTGGGCAAAACTCATTTGTAACAGTGGGCCAAAAGTAAGTGTGTGATTCGGATTTGATCAGCGTTAAGCCTGTGTCCACAGTATTTTAGGTTTACCACAACTATTACGCTTACAGTCGCAATAACGTTATATTTAAAAACTTTGCGATAAAATCACATTCCGCTTATCAAAGTATTAGTTCGAGAAATTTTCAAACATGTGTATAACTTAAAAATGTTTCAGTTATTAACAATATAATTAAATTATTGAACATTCAAGCATAGACAATACTTTTTTCTACAGTTCACAACTAGAATAGTTTGTTGTTTTGGATGTCGACTAAAAAATTCCTTATCAATGTTTAAGGGGCTTAGAGTGACATTGGCAACATTGTGGGTCTAAAATTTGGGTGCATTTTGTTTCAATTGAGGCACTAAAGCCGGCTCACGCAGTCTTTCTGGACGGTCTCAAAAGCATATCTTGTTAAATCATTGATTGTGAATGCGATTGTGAAAGGCGCTTTCACAGACAACACGAATGTGCCATTGTTGGCTGGTGTTGGGGTGTGTCTGAAAAGGAAGTAACAAAACAGCATTCTAAAAGGCATTTTGATACGTTCATTTTACCGCTGGAATGCTGTTGATAATTAAAGTCTCTTTTTAATTTATTTTGGTGTATTTTTAGGTCGTCTTTGTGGATGAGTTAAATATTAAAGTGGAGTTATTGCAATGTTTGTGATTTGTTGTTGTTTTCTTTCTTTGGTCCAAGCTTTCTTGTTTTTTATATATTATTTAGCTGAAATCTTATGTCGTTGAAGAAAGTGTAAGTTTTTAGAAAAATTGTTATTGATTGTGTTTCTATATTGTGCGTGTTGTGTAATTCTATAAAGAAATACGAATATTTAAAATGAAACCAAGTGTATATAAAAGGTATAAAAGAAATACATGAAATGGAAATTATTTAAAATAGTCAAAGCCACCGGAGCATAATCAAAATCTTAATAAAAAAACAAAAAAAAAAAAACTTATGTATATACTTTAAAGTGTTAAAATACATTTCGTCGAGTATGCATTTATTCATCTTTCAAGTCCAAATCAAAAGATGAATAAAGAAGAACCTTTAAATATTACATTAGAAAATATTTCAACTTTGAGATAAGACTGTTATTGTAACGCGGGTGTGTTTAAGCAACCAAATCTAACTGGTAGGTATATGGTAAATATACCATGTTGCTTTACAAAGGTATAGTATATATGTTAGTTGCCGTTGATCGCATTTATATAATTAAGTATGATGTCAAATTTTGTGCTTCTTGAATTTTCAAATAATTTTCATTTCATTGCATTTTTGGAAGAAATTATGTTTGTGTTTTGAGATAAAATTACAAGTTTTGTTTTTCATTAATTCAGTAATCATTTGGTACTTGTCTCAGTTCGGTTATCGTAAAAAACAATTGGTTTGGTTTTTGCTAAAAAAGTACATATTTAAAAAAAATTTTTAAAAAGTAAGTGAAAATACATATAATTTTTATATAAGTTTTAGAGCGATGAGAACTCTGCTTTAAAAATTCCAACCAGAAATACTTTTTTTCAGTTCTTAAGATTTTAACAAACTGGGAAAAAGTTTCCATTCAAATAAAGTTCAAAATTATTAAAGAAAATCATAAAGTTTTTTTTAACACCAAACTGAGCATGAGAAAAACACGTACCAGATTTTTTTTACCATATTCGCTCCATGTTAAAAATTCATCTTTTCAATAAAATAGATTTTTTTCTTAATTTAAATATTCTTTCAATAAATGTACATTTCTTGCAACTTACTTGTTAGATCTTAGGTGAAAATTTTTCTAATACAATAAGTTTAAATATGTAATTTAATATATATATTTTTTTTCTTGTGCCTAAAATGCAAAATAATTAAGATAATATTTTTTTTTATGACCAGACTTTTTTGGATCACCCCGATAGATGATCTTTTAATATAAAAAGAAACAATAATACAGATCGACTGCTACTAAAAAAACAACCTTTTCTTAACGAGCGTAAATACTCATATACGATTAACTGGATGTACAATTGTAGGGATTCTCTGCCCGAAAATTTGGATGATCTTCATAGGGTTTAACGCCGGCAGCTTTTTTGTCATCGCGTATTTTTTCCACTTGTTTCATAACACGTAGAAAATTGCCACCTGCCAGTTTCGTTAAATCTTCTATCGACCAGCCCACACCCAATAACTCAGCAATTAGCGTGGGATATGAGGAGACATCTTCCAGACCCTTTGGGGTGCTAAAAAGTAAAAAGAAGTGGAACTGTTAAAATCAAATGTTGAGATTCATTTATTTATTATAAAAAATAAAGGGGTTAACATTTGCGTAGCACAAGTTGCGTTTAGAAAAAATACAATTTTCTTAGATGTAAGCAGTGTGAATCCCCCTTTTTATCGGCAGTGCAACAGCAGATTGTGATAACTACTTTGTCGCTATAATAATACTTGTAGTAAATTTGTGGCTTGAGAATTTAAACTTTAAATCTGCTGAAGGTTTTTCGGAAACTGTTATTTGGTTTTTGAAACGAAAATCATCAAAACTGCAAAATTCAGATTAATCTGCACATTTGGCAACGCGGCTGCTGTGTATTAATTCTTATTTCTTTTTCAGTTTGATTTATTGAAAACACCCAATACATAAACAGGTTACAAGTACTCTGCTGTTTACGAGAATATGCCAATCTTCCACATGTCAACCCCATGGAAAAATGCAAATAGAAACGCTTCATAAAAAATTCAAATACTCGTGCTTGTTGCTCAGCCAAGCGGATATATTTGCGCTTTTGTTTTTAGTCTAGAAATGCTTTTTGTCGGCAGTCAGTGTCGTTTTGTTTCACTTATATGTGTTTTTATGGAAAAATATAAGAAAAACAGAATCATTCTATGCACCCTTCCAATTTTGTGTTTTCCATGTTTCTATTCCAGCAGGTTTGTCCAATATAATATTTTTGGAGCAGAGAATGTTTGCAGAGAAAACTAGACATGTTTGCCTGCTTTAATTTCTTTCATACCCGATACTATCTTTAAATGCAGTGCTGCTAACTCAGTTATTTTCCCGCCAAACCTAGCGATTTTTATACGTATTTAATTGTATGGGGAGAATCCAGCGATGTTTGCGGTAAAACAACTTTAAATGTAATTAAGAAATTGCTTAATGCTGCAATTGCGATTCACCGAAATCAGATTTAGTGAAATTAGGAACCAGCATTCAAAGGATGGGTTTTCAGATATTTGGCTCAGTGACTTCAGAAACTTTTTTACCTTCAATAATTACAAAGTATTCGTATTCGTATCTACTTACCAACATACATACAAAATGTGCATATTTAACGCTTAGACGTGAAAAACTGTTTATAAGAAATACATCGTTCGTTTTTACGAAAAATAATTAATTTTGTTTTTGTTATATTTATGTATATAATAACTGTATCTTTGGTCTAACACAATTTTTGTCATGTGTAAAAGTTAAAGTATTTAATCTCCAAATATATATAGAGATTTTTGGTATGTTTTCTAGCTGTCTATATGCCGACAAGGCGTAGTTGCCACTCTATATGTACGTCAGTAAAATTAAAACGCGTTGAGAAATATTTTCACACACTCAGCCTTAGGTTTAATTGTCTTTTCAAGGACCATAAGAATTGATTGGAAAGTGTTCTGTTAATTTATAGGCAGCTGGAAAACACCAAAAAATAATAATATTTGATATTTCTGGGCATTTAATTGCTTTAATATATTAGTAAAAATTTTCATAAAAAACAAAACTTAATGATACAAAAGGTAGCAAAATTTTGGTATATTTTTCTTTGACACTGTCAAACGATATAAATACAGCGATAAATTGCTAAACTTTTTAATATATTTTTGGAAATTAACTATTTTCTAACTATTTTAAAGATATTTTTTGGAAAAAATTGGGTAAATATGTTTAACAGGTAAATTAAAAGCCTTTTGCAATTATTAATAAAAACATTAATGATACAAAAAGTAGCAAAATTTGGGTTTGTTTTCCATTGATAATGGAACATGATATGCAGCAATAAATTGGAATTTAACTATTTTTCAGCCGCTTTTCAGGCCATTTAAGCGATTTTTTTTTGCAAAAAACTTGGCCTTAATTGGTAACTTAAATGCGATTTTCAAATTATTATAGATGTTTGAAGGCAAATTAAACTGCCTTTATAATTTTAGCCGTATTGAATAGTTAAATCTATGCCATCGATTTTTTTTTTTAAATTAGCTTTTAGTTTAAATAAACGATAATAGTATTGCTGTGTCCAATTTAACTTGGCATAAAATAATCGCAAATTTGCTTAACATACAGCAAACCATATCTATACCTGGAAGAATAAATTCTAAACAAACAATTTCTCTTTTTTCCTTTTTTATCTTATATGTATAAATGAAATATTTAAATTTTCTTTTATCTCTGCTAAGAGGAAAATCTAAACTATTCTATTCAAGTTTATCATTAGCCAGATTTACGTTTTGTCTGTAGTTTTGTGTTCAAGTTCGGTCAGGCTTGCTTGCATTGGTAATGCCAATATATTCTCGTTTGCGAGACTAGAGCATGTTGTATTTGTTGTTGGTCTTTGTAAATGAAATATAACATAAAATCTCATTCCAGGTCAAATCATATTGACACTTCGATTTATTTTTGTGTTGTTTACTTTCATCACGAAACGCACACACACTCACACAGACTCACACAATCATCTCATGTTAACAGCAGCGGGCTAAACTCAACGCACTGCCACAGTCACTCATACAGAAGCTTTCCCTGCTTAGCCTACTTCAGTTCAGTTTTGCTCATTGCAAACAAACCTTTACTTTTTCATTTTTCATTTGTTATTGAGCTTTTTCTTTTCTTTCAATCCATTTCATTCCGTTTCGATTTGTTTTCCCCTTTTGTGTGTGTGTGTGTGTTTGTTTTGTTTGTGTCTTTCTTCTATTGGTATTGATTCAAGTATTTTACTGCAATCATTGTGAAAATGTCGAAGAAACTGCAGGCGAGAGTTGAGTTGAGTTGAGTGGAAAGAAAAAAAACACAAATATTTAAGTAAAAGCAATTTGTTGCTTGTGTTAACGACTTCGGCACTTGAAAGCTTACAGAAAAAAAAGAAAAAAATCAGAACACATCATCAGTCACTAAATTTGTGAGCCTGTTATGCTAAAAGAATTTTACGGATTTGAACAGCCTCATTCACCGAATTCGGCTTCCTTTTGCAGACTTGCCTGCTTCTTTAAATAATAAATAGAGGCTTTTCAATCATTTATCTTGTTAGACATATTTGGGGTTTTTTTTCTCTCGTCTTCATTCTTTGTCCGTGTCTGACATATTTGTTTGCCGCATGCTTTATAATGCCATTAAAAATGTCTAAACTGGACATGTTCTTGTTTGTACCCACTTTAGAACAAACATTGCAAGAATGTATGTGATAAACGGTAGGTAAAAGTGAAAAGTAAATAGCAAACAGGCCTCTTATAAGGCCTGATTTACTACACCGGGAAAATGGATTTTTTTCCTCGTGCACAAGTGCTTCTAATATATAACTAAATTAAGTTCCATCGGACGGGAAAGTATTTTGGAAGAAACTTTACTCTATTTCTGATGTATTTATTTTTTTTAAATAATTGAAATAAACTGTATTTTTGGGTTGTGCGAAATACTGTCATATAACGGTGGCACTTTTTTCATTAAAATAAATTCAACTCTAAATGATATACCATTAAACTTAACACTATTTTCATTAATAGCGTCACACATCGAAATAATGTTACTGCTGTGATAGAAAACTTCTCAGCTGCTCACAAGAGCGCAAGGCCACAACCAAAAATTGTACTCTTTGGTTAATTTGCAAATCATATAAAACAGACATGACGGCATTTTTCTAGTGAAAGGCAACAGTGATGCAGGCAAAACTTTCGTTTTTTCGATTTTTCGATTTTATCTACAAACTGATTTCAGACATTTTGAGTTTTGATTGTTTTCGCGTTGGAGTGTGATATATTTATTGTGAATGGATGTTAAAATTATCATTTCATTAACAGACACAAACCGATTTAGAGCGTTAATAGAGTAACGAACGGAATGATATTAATGACCCTAAACATGCCATTTGTTGTAAGACTGGGTAGAAAAGGTCTTGGGACTCTGTCGGTATCACTCTCATGTCATTACGCCAGCAGTAGACAATTTGAAATGTGCTTGGCCAACACTGATATTTGCAGAGGAAACACTTGATCACAAACTGTTTGGCCTGTACGCTGAGTGAAAAGGACTTGCCTAACATTTGCAACTGGCCTGATTTCTTGATATAGGTACATATTATACCTGTAAGGGGAACGGGGAAGTACAAAGATCAGCAATGGTTGCACAGTATGAAGAAAGAATCTTATGTAAATATGTGGTTCTATTTTTGCTTTAAAAATATCAGAAAATAAAAAGCTCAACTTTTCACTGCTGGCTATAAACAATATCAGATATATCAGGAAAATCGAATCCATAGTATCGTCCCAAAAAAGCAAAAAACGCAACATTAGCATAAGTCAGTTTCCAGCTACAGTCACAGATACAACTACATACACACACATACTCGTATTCAACATTAATACTCACTCGTACGTAACTTTCATGTTAGAATTCTATAAAAGCAATTTTATAACTCAAATTTTAGCCAGACAATATATCAAATATGTTGTGGTTTTTATTTTGCTATATTTTATGCCAAGTATGGCAGTAAAGACTTTAAACAATTAATAGTTTTTCCTTTTTGTGCGCCATTTATGGCAAAACATTTCTTGAGTCTGCTGGCAAAATGTAAAAGTTTCTGTGGTTTACAAAATGTGAACAGACAGCAGTAGAAAGTAACCGTACAGCAAAGCCTACATAATAGTCTCAAATTATTTTAAAAGCACTCATGAAAATAATCTATTAATTTAGTTTGCACACACTCTAAAAATATTGAGAAACAAATTATATTGAAAACTTTTTGGGGATTTTGTTTTGCGTACAAAAGTCTGGCTTAAAAGCTAAATAAGTTTCGCCAGCCCATAAATATTTGCCAAATCTTTTAAAGTTTTAGATTTTTTCGAGTGTATGCAGAATTTTTTTCTTGTGGTTTTCAGACCTCAAAAAGACTAAATGCACAAATACGTCTTAAACATTTACTTTGGTCAACACAAAATATGGACAGCAGTTTACAGTAAATAAGTTAAAACCTTAAAACCAACTTGGGTCAAAACATTAAAGTATTTGCTTTTCAAGCCAGTTTGTTTTGAAGTGTAGAGAAAAAAACACTACGACGAAATTGCTGGATTCCTATTTTTTCAATATGACAACTGTACAAAATTAGAAATTTCAGTCCTGAGGGCCTGGTTCCTAAGGATGATAAATGAGTTAAAATAATTTTTTTTTTGACAAATAGGCTAAAAGAAAAAAATTGACGAACATATTTTGAGAACTACACAGCAAAATTCTTTTTCACATTAAAGGGGGTGGGTGGTGGGGGGAGGCGATTCCGGATTCAAATAATTTTACAAAAACAACTGTTGGTATTTTTTTTTCAAAATTAATTTCATTTCAAAAAAAAAAACCATATTCACTTGACGTCTTAATCCTGCTCGTGCATGCAGGTTTTCTTCCTGTGTAGTTTCGATTTTGTTTCCTTTTGAATTCGTTCGACTGATTTACATCTTTATAAATAAAATGCGCTTAACGCGAATTAAGCAGGTGCAATAAATTCTCTCAGTTAATTGATGGAATTGTGCACAAGATTCAATGTTTTCTTTACAAAAAAAGGCCTGCCTTTTTTAAATAACTCCTAAAGCCCTCAGCTTTCACAAACCTCCCGTTTTATACAATTAAAATTCTTTGTTCTTTTGTACGACGTTTGACACCCACAAGACATGTGTTCAGCGTGAAGGCATATATCGGCATAATACCACAAAATTCCCATTTAAAACATAAATTATTTGTCTTGTTATGCCAAGTTTTTTCTTTTATTCTGTATTGCTTTTGCTTTGCCATTCTTGTTGATAACAATAAATTGTAAATATAAAATTCTTAGCTTATTTATTTATGAGTCTTTTCGGTATTTCCTGTTTATTATTTCCCTTAATAATTCGGCATTTGCCACAGCTGCCGTTGCGGCCACCTTCGGCCTACCACCTACCGCCTTTCCCCTTATCGGCCATATTTCTTGCCTTAGGCCTGTTGTTAAATGAGGTGCTACAAAATAAATGAGCCTGTGTGAGAGCCAGGCTGTGAGAAGGTGTTAGTCCTTTAGCATATTTTTTGGCTTAATTCCTTGTTTTGTTTGCCTGTTTTTTCTTCGTCTTCGTCTTTGACATAAGGCTGGCATATTTTAACTATTATATTATGCTTTAAATATTTATTATTTCAATAAATATTATTTATTGTCAATAAAATAACAGGTCTTTAATATGGATGGTTGTGTACTTGTCAGGTAAGGCTGTAGATAATAGGACTTTATTAAATTTATTGCTCAGCTGTTTATATTGTTGTCTAATTTATTTTGTTCATTTCGTTAATGGCTTGATTTAATAAATCTTGGCTGTACATGTTAGTCATTTTGGGTTAAATAAATGTAAAGGGTGATCCAATATACTCGTATAGTAATAGTGAGTCACACCTTAACGTCAAGCGATTGCCCAACTCAATTTGACAAGTCTTTGTTTCAGCGTTTGACAAATTGAACAAAGTAAGTCAAGAACAACTCAAGAGTTCAAGGATGAGATAATTTAATAAGATTCGCATTTTACCCATAATCGTGTGAAACAGAACAATAAATAATACTAAGATAATAAAAAATATTAAGATAATTGTCTGAAAACGTTTTGTTTTATTAACTATTAACCGCGTGTGCTTTGGTTGGACCACCCTTAAGGTTCCAAAATTGCGGAATATTTACTCGAAAACCGCTGCTTCTACGTAATTATTTCGCCAAAACAAAAACACCTCAATCATGCTTCAGCCATCGTTTGCACCAGATTTGACAATTGAGGAGCTAAAAACCAAATCGCTGAGGCAACTCGAGGACATATCAAGAAGTGCAATGGAAAAAATGCTGCCACAAGTATATTCTAACTAAGGGAGAGTACGTTGCGGGGGGGACAAAAAAATAATTAATATTCACCTTAGTTTTTGAACAATCCTCGTACACGTGTTGGTGGTTAAGAAAAAATGTTTAAATTGAACATTCTGTTTGCCTTCTATTTTAGCCCAATTTGCAATTTTGTTTATTGCGTATTTAAACTCCAGTTCAATGCAAAACCATATTCAGAAAAATTGAATTCCTATCAATTGATGTTCCAAGATAAGTGCTAATCGATATCTTGTGTGTAACACCAGGACACTAACGGCCACTACTTCACATACTCGTACAAATATTTTGCTTGTCCACCTGCCAAAGTATGTGCAACTACTTGTGTACGTGTGTGTGTGTGCGTGTGTGTGTGGGTGTGTGTATGTGTGTGTGTGTACGAGTATTAAGGCGTTATCGCTTGTGCAAAGCAAAAGCACACAGGCAGATTTTGGAATTTTTAGTAGAACTTGCGATATGTTGGTATTCTATTCTATTGGCTGAGTGACGCCTTCAAGTGTTTGTCAAAAGAGAAGGAGAAAAACCGAAATGAAATCGCGCGTTTGTATGTGAATTAATTGAGGTTTTTCATTGAAGAACTTTTGGCTGGCTGCAGACATTCGTTTACACAACCACACATACATACATGTGCAAATTCAAACACGCTTTTGATTGAAAACTCTTTTACACAATTGCTTATTGGATTTCGCTTAAATACTCCTGCCAACAATTGAGTTTAATTTTTTCATTATCCTTCTCCCAAGAAGCAATCATTTGACCGCGTGTGCGGTTGGACTGCGTGATAGGAATTCTGTTGAAAGCAAATGCATGTCAGTGCTTTGTGGTAAACACACTGGTAATGAATTTTTGCTGAACGGTTTTTGCTTTGGCTATTGCCTCACAGCTGCTCAGATGGACTAAAAAATTGCCCTAATTTTGTGTTTAGAGCTTGTCGCGCAAATGTCCATTTAACTTTTTAAGATCTCTTTATCTATCGTTGCAGGGTAAACCCTCAGTAATTTGTTTCAAAGTTTGTTTGTTTTAAGCATATAAAGGCCGGGGCACATAGAATCCGCCATGCGTCATCATCCGTCGCCTTTTTTAAGTGACGATAAGGTAACGACGGCCCCGGTTGGCACAATGAGTACTTTGTTAACGCTTATAAAATCTTTATATTCGAACAAAAATCTAAATCAAAACAGGGAATAAATTAACTAAAAGCTGTCAAAGTAGTCACCGTGCGTTAGAAGTAGCCCAGTTTTGATGCGTTGCTCATAACAAAACCTGTATTTTGATTTGGACTCCCTTTTCCGACGGCACATTATTAATATTTTCGACCAAAATTTAATATTAATGTCAATCAATTTCACCTGCCATTCAATTTTTGCTTTCTATCTGTTTAATTATTGATGCCTTTTATATAATTTTTTTATCTTCTCTTTTTTATTGGGTTTTTTTGTGGGAACAAAAAAGAGTTATTCACATTTTATTTTCGAAAGTTAACAACTTTTGTTCCATTATCTGCCATTTGGAACAGGGCAAAAATTTATCGAAACTTGATGACGTTGTTTGCAGAAAAAAATCCTTCAAGCCATTTTTTTAATAACAACACACCGCAGGTTTTAAACAATTGCAAAAAAAAAAAAAAAAAACTCGCATAAAAGAAATCTACAAAGAAAAGCCAGTTGATGGCCAAAAGGTCGCAATACACACACCCAAGGCAAAAAACAACAGCAATTTTCGTTGGAAAGTTTTAAAGGTAAAACATTTTGTAAAGTGAAGCTGGCTGACAATTGTTGGCCATAAAGCTTAAAATTTTTATATCAAAAATGCACTTTTTTCAGAATTAACAGATTTTAGGCGAAACAGCAACAGGTAGTTTTGGAAGTTTTTTTTTTTTTTACAAATAAAATGTAAGTGAATGTAAAATGATGGTGGCCAAAGGTAACAAACATTTCCCGGTTATTGTTTTTGTACAACAACTTAAAATGTTCATTTTTAATAGAGTTGTTGGCGACTGGTAGGACCAGTTACTTAATAATTAATGCTTATGTTGACACCAATTAACATCTCTCCCCTGAATATTGAGAAATACTTGTATCATCCCTTAACTGACAATGGGGCATGTCAGCGCTGCATGTGAATAAATTTATGAAACAATTGATGTTCATTACGTGCTTTATGGCTTTAGGAATAAGGCCGCATATTCTGTTTGACTATTTTATGTACTCGTACTTACATATATATATAAAATTGAGAATAATTTATATCATCATCAGGCAGCGATTCAGTCGGGCAGGTTTGTAAAAGTTGACGATTGAAGATTGTGAAAGTTAAAAACGGGTTTTGCTAAAATGTTGTGAATACACCCCCTAATTATATCCCCCGCGTAATTGTTTGAAATAAGGCCAACGTAGTCAACTAATGGCGTCATTGTTTGAATTTTAATTAAATTTTGACAAGTTGAAGTTGACGTGCAAAGGCTGGTGATAAAATAAAAACTACCAAATACATACATATATACACATATATATATATATATATATATATGCACGTTTGTGTGTAAACTGAGTACGAAGAAATCGCAAAACGCTCAATTGACCAAATGCCCCAACCATTTTTTGAACAATTCAACATAAAGTTAAAGCTACCAAAAATAAATAAAAGGATTGCCCAGCAAACAATCTACCCACAGGGCCAAGAAATTGGAGCCAGAAATGCCAAAACCAGATTTTGCTTTCTAAAGCCATAAAGCGAACCTGTTTTCAGATATACGAGTAAATACTTAAAGAAGAGAATCCTTAGACCCGGTTACAGATATTTAGTTGATGAAATCAAGCCTTTAAGCCCAAAGTCTAAAGTTCACATACAAGAAGTCAATAAATTTGTTGCGTAAATAAATTCTTTTTTCAATCACAAATTTTAATTGCCTAAAAAAAAGAGAAGTCTAATGCTTTTTTAGGTGTTTAAAAAATAAATTTGGGCCAGCAATTTTTGTTTGTTTGAAAATACATTGAATGTAGTGCCAGTCAACAGCTGTTTTTCCTTTTACGGGTACCTATTCATATAATTTGTTAAATTATTCAGTGAGTTTCATTGTTGAATATTAAATTTTTTTTTTCAATTATCAATCAAAGTGGCACTATTCGTTTGTGAATATGTGAATATATGTATGATTGTAGTAAATATTAAAACGCATGAAATTGAGGGGCACAAAGCCGATTTCCGTCAACTCGCAACCTACCAAAAGGAACAACGAACAATAACCTGAAGGCAAATAGCCACAAGAAAAGAAGACGCTTTGTTAGAGCGTTTTAATTACATATCCCACGTATCTTATTATAAATACTCAATAAATACTCAATAATACTCTCTGTCGGTAGGGAAAAATGAAATGCAAAAGCCAGAGGAGTAGTAAAAGAGTGGCCATATTGGAAAAGGTATGCAAATTAAGTGTCTTGAAAGTCTGTCCAAATGTTTTCAGTACTCTTGCCCAAATGTGATTCTGGGAAATTATTTAACAACGTCTTCTATCATCTCAGTCGTACACAATTTTGCTTCTACGTTTTTATTTCAGTGTTCAGAATAGTTGATTTCATTAATATTTCGATGTTAACGAACAATAAAATGTGGGTGTGTACGAGGGTACGCGTTTGCGTAGGTATGTTTGTAAGCGTGTGTTTCGTTTCAGTTGTTTACGGCTAATTTGTCTACAATATGCGTTCTTTATTCAAACACCTTGATGTGACATCAACACACATATACACTCAAAATATAAATAGAGCCAAGGTGATTAGGAACAGAACTTAAGTTAAGAACGAAAAAAAGTTTTAATGCTTGATTCTTAACTTTTAAGGTGTTTTAAAATGAATAAAGTCTTATGCTATTAAAAATTTTTGCAATACACTTTTGGCGCCATGTTTTTTATATATTGAATCAAAAGTTTTTCCTTCAATGTACGTCAGTGTGGAAATTGAAAATCAAAACCATGCCCATACAAAATTCCGATTCATTTCAAAAAATTTGCATAAAATTGCGTAATTTTCATTTCCATATGTATGTGTTTAATTTCCAAGAATTTTCTTTCAAGTGGAAGAAAATAATTTTTGAAATCAGTCTAAAAATAACGGCAAATATTATTTCTGAGCTGTGAACTTTTGTTAAATAAATATACTCGTATTTTAGAAAAAATAAGCAGCCAAGTAGTTTTGAAATTAATATATGATTATAGTTTATGTTGAATATTATGCAAAATCTTACATTTGAAGATTTTTTCCTTGAAACTAATTTGTTTAAAATTGATTTGTTGGTTTCGCAAATAAAAGTAAAATTTATTTCATATGGAGCAAATTGTTGGCCTTCCAACTATACTTATATACTTTTTAAAGTTTTCACACTTAATACCTATTCTATATATCGAGCTTTTGGTGCCATGAGCTGGCTATGCAGAAATGATCTTTGGGGAAATATCTATCTAGAGAAAAAAAGATTATGGTTCCATCTCTAACTGTTCAGATTCTACAGCTAAAAATTTCTTTATTGCCTCTAGAGCTATTTCCAACAATATTTATTTGCAATAATGAAATGAATTGCATTTTCATCAGTATGCGATTTTTTGAATTACTACGGTATTGCAGCAAAGGCTCGATATGTTAAAAAATTAAAATAATTTTTCGTGGTATCAATTTGCCCGGTGGCACTCAAAAACCTTAAAATAACATTTATTTTTATTTTGTTATCAAGTTGATAATTTGCAATCAAATTTCTAGAGCAAAAACAATAATTTAAGTTCCTTTTTAGTTTCTTTGAAATTTGTATGAAATATCACAAAAAAACCTTTAAACATACAGTTTTTAGGCGTAAGGAAGGAACGTTTACATTTTATTACGCACTACTTGTTGTTGAACATACATTTATAACAGTTCACCTCATGCTGTCAATACAATGAAGCACAAACAAATAACGACTTTCTGGATTATCTCATACTTTGCGAGAATTTGAACATTATGTCATCATTGTTGGTGTTTTTTTCGTGCTCCTTCTATTGGAAGGTAAATTTTTATTTTGGAATTTATTTTAATGCCATTATGCAAAAATAAGGGTGCCTGTGTGTGTGTGTGTGTTAATGTATGTATTTACTCGTGCATGGAAATCGTTCAGTGTGCGTAAATGAATGTGTGTATGAATATGTGCGCGTGTGCGTGTGTTATGTAAAAATGTCTATTCTGCCTTGTTCTTACATACATAAATTTGATTGTCTGAATTAGAAATTGGTATTAGTAAATGTTGGTTTGTAACTGCTGCTCGTATTGTTAATGTTGCTTTTGTTGTTGTATTTCTATTTATTTTTTGTTGTTATTGTTATTATGATTAGGAAATATTCGATTGTTATCACATCCTGTATGGTTAGTTCAAACAAACAATATGCTATTTTGCTTAACTTTTCGCTTTTCACGTCTGTACAAATAATTTTGTTATTCACATTCACTCTATAATAAAATGGCAAGTATGTAAGAAATGGCTTAAGATTGGTGACGTTTTTTTTATTTCTGATTCGGAAATAAAAATCGATTTGAAGAGTTTTTCGAAGAGAAGTAAAGATATACATACATATAAAAGCTGAAAATCACAGGCAATTTTAACTGAAGTTCGTTTGAATTAAAAAAACCTAAATTATACGAAATATAATTTAATGCGACCCAATAATCGAACCGTGGCTTCCCCTTGAAAGTTTTACATAATTTTAAATAAGTTTGGAAAGATTAAATACGTGTTTGTAAGAGAATATTAACAAGAAACTGCATGAAAAGGACAACAAGATATTTGATATGTAAAATCATTAGAGATGAGATCTTGAGAGAAACAGACAAATTTTGTAGCATATTTTTAGGGTATTGAAAACATACTTGTGCCTGTAAATTTTTTGTAGACTTATTTTGTTTTTTTTATTGTTATTCTCTTGTTACAGTCAGAGGCTGTTGATTTTTTTGTTGGTTTGTATAACAACAATTTTTTTTTTAACTTTATATTGATCAGTTAACTTTTGCAAATTAAGTGAATATTTTTTGTTATTTATTGTTTTCATCTTCAACCATTCGTTGTTTAAGTAAAATACAAAAGCAAATTTTATTAACCCATATTGTACATGTGCGAATGTATGAATATGAATTTAATAAAAAAACAGAATAATAAGGCAATCTGTCAGAAGAGACATCGTTTGAAAGCTCAGCGAGACTGAATTCAATTCGATGTGAAAGGATGGAACATTTTTTACTTGATATAATATTATAAAAAGTCGGTGCAATTAATTTTAAGATGATGTATAAGATCCGTATGAAGAGAAATAATTTGCATCTTACTCTAAATTGTTGGTGGAAACGTTTCAAGCATAATTGACAAATTCAGTAAAAATACGAGTACTAAAACTGCTATTTAACACAGTTTTTTTAAAAGCTTTTACACGAAGTTACACGATTTTATTGTTTTTAATTTAACACTGAACTAGTCGTAGAAACACAAGTAACGTTCAAATTACTAAGTCCTGCGGCAGCGCGTTAATTTCGGATATATTAGTTTGGAATGAATATATGTATGTATATAATATATTTACAATGACCCATTATTGTGAATACATATTAAAAATAAATATTAATATTATAATTATTTTCGCTTGTATTAAAGATTGAAGACAAACTACTGTCCTGTGCATCGTTGCTGTTTTACCCAACCACCAGAGATTGCGACCAGCAACTGATTGAAACTTTTCTTTTTTCCCAACACAATTTCAACACTACAATTGATTTAATACAAACAAAATTACACACATTACAACAAACTTAAACAAAAAAAAAAAAAAACAAGCAGGCAAACAAAAGAACAAAAGGTAAAGATAAAAAATTAAATATTATCAACAATTAAAATATTTTTAAATGAAATGTCAAGAGAAATCGATTTGATTTTACATCGTTATTTATTGTAGACCATTAAAAGTGAATGATGAAACAGAAAATGAAATCAGTAAAACAAAATGAAAAGGGAAAACATGTACAACAACACGTTGCTAAATCAAAATGAGGACAGACTCCAGATAAAAATCTACGATTGTCTGCGTGTCTATCTTTGTGCTGGTGGGCCTGTCTGTCTGTGGGCTTGTTTGAAGCACTTTGGCGAAAACGTTAACTTTGCAAAAATAAAATTGAAATTGAAATAAGTATAAACGCTAATGCGAATTTTTATTGTATAGTATGTCTGCATCTAGTATATAGTGTGGTATGAGTTAAAAAAAATTTCATTTACTTACAAATTGATTCCGTCGTATCCAGCTCCCAGGCCCACATGATCAATGCCAGCGACACGCTTAATGTGATTTATATGAGCTGCAACGCAGGCAATGATGTTAAATAAACCAAGAAATAAATATTACAATTTGCCACCCAACAAACAGTCCCCATCAAAATTGGCAGAGAAAATACATCATTCCATTAAATAGCACAGTAGAGCACAGCACAGCAAATGCACAGCAGAGTGCAGCACGGCACGGTACGGCATAATCCAAAGGAGGCAGACAGATGCAGCCGCAATAGTACGAGAAGTGTTGTGCGAAAGTAGGCAAGCAAAGTGCCAGTCCAGCGTAACCAATCAGTAATCGTTGATGCAGCAGCATTATTTAATATCATCGGCAACATTGCAGTAAGTCGATTGTTATGCATTCAAGATGAATCAGCAATAGCGAATTTGCATAATGCAATTGAATATTTGGGTTTTTTTTTTTTTTTAAATTTTCATAAGAAAATTGGGTGCAAAATCAAATTAAGTTCAATGTACCATTAATAAAGACATTTTTGTTGTTGTTGTTGTTGGCATAATAGTTAGCGCGGGCATAAATAAGATGCAAAGACATGAGGAAAAGGATAAAGAGATAAAGAACAAATTAAGTTATTTTTTTATAGCATTTCATTTGGCACTTAATACTAAAAATAATGATTATCGTTATAGCGCTATATCGAGCAATTCATGAAAAGATTTGTTTTCGGAACTGCTAATTGAAATAATTGCTGGTGCTGCAGCAATTCAAAAGTGTAGCTTTTTCTTAATGGGAAGTTTAAAGTTTGTTTAACGTTTTATTTCATCATACCAGTCCACTGCTTCAATAAAAAGATATCGCGTAATTTTTGTTTTGAAAATATTGTAATTTTTGCATACTCCTTAAGGTTGGTGTACACTATAATACTTTGTATTAAGACTTTACACGAAGTCAATTGTTATGCAAGTAACAAAAAATGAGCTAAGAAATTTTACATCCCCTAGAAGTTGAAAATTGTTAGAACATTTTTCAACCGTTAGCAGTTTTCCTCTGATCAGGGTTGCATTTTGTTTTGCAGACGTTTGCCTGCCTTTAATGTTATCATTTTTTCTTAATAAAACTTTAAAAGAAGATTGATCAAACTGTTTGCCGGCTATACAATATCGTAACGTTCGCCAGAGTTTTGAAAGCGAAAACATTGGCGATTATTTTTTTTTTTAATTTGCGAGGTGCGTGTATCGCTCGCATTAATAAAGTCCAAATTTTCGGTTAGTTTGTTTATTTTGTTTCCTGGTAAATGTTTTAAAATCTGGATAGGTATGTTTTTATTTTTAAGCGGTTCAAAAAACTTAAAAAACTAAGACTTTAAATAGAATCACATCAATTTCAAAATAAACAAATTAGAAATTACAGATTGTTTTCTTAGTTTTGTTCAAACTGTTATTATTCTCTAAAAAATGTATGCGACTGAGAATGAGAGGAATTTCTTGTTAAAAGCAGAAGATATTCATGGTCACAAATTTTATGTGAATTTGAATATTATATAATAATTATTAAAGGGTAATTTCTTAAAATGGTTGTATATTTGAAGTGCTGTCTGTTTTTGTAATTACGTGACTTTGAAATTTTTTTTCTAATATTTTTCTGTTTTACTCACCCACTGCATCATGAACAGTTGAATTTTCACTACACGAAAGGAATTTCGAATAAAAATTCACCATAATAATGCCACCATTCTTGGCCAGCGACTGCAGCATATCATCCTGCACATTACGGCTTGAATTGCACAACTCGTAGGCAGAAGAATGTGAAAATATTACAGGTGCTTCGCTGACTTCGAAAGCATCTCGCATTGTACCTGTCGATACATGTGACAAATCCACCATCATGCCCAAACGATTCATTTCGCGTATGATTGTCTGCAAAAATACAATAGAGTATTCAAGAAAATGAGTTAACTAGAGTGACAGAGACAGAGACAGAGGCAGAGACAGAGAGTGGGAGAGAAAGTAAATGAATGTAAATGAAAATGAATGAATGAATGAATAAAATGACCACCAGTTGGTGACATGTAGTTGTTGCTGTATATGTATTAACAAAACAAAAACGCAAAAACAAGCAAAAAAATATAGATGCAAGAATGTGCACAAGAGTTAATTACTGTTTGATTGTTTCACACGAAGAGATATAAGGATAAAAAGCGTAAAGTGGCGGGGGTTTATAACGTTGGCAGGAGATGAATGGCCAAAGGCATTTCAAAAGAGCAATGGGTACAATTGCTTTTAATTATAATTGATGGCTTACATTTCGCAACCAAACAACCAGAGATGAATGGCTGGTGTTTTTCGCAACAGAACAGAACGGGACAGAACGGAACAGAACACAATTCTTATTAAACAAAACAATGAAGCCGTCAAATGCCTATAATTACGCTATTATTATTCTTGAATTTGAGAGGTTTATACATATGTATGTATGTATGTATGTATGTATGTATGTATGTATACTGACGTACACAAATATTTTCGTGTGTACAATCATAATCATATACAATAAATTATGGCATTAAGAAATCCCAGAGACTTAAGAGTGTTTTCCATAGCGTGCTTTTGCTCTATGACCACTTTACCCAGCTAAAATGTTCTAAATTTATCCAAGTATTGATGACTTTGTTTATTGAGCAATTATTATTTTATCTCAAGAAAATAGTTTTTCCTTTTAATTGTTTGATTTTTTTTTGTTCAAAATAGAGAAGAAATTTCTTAGGATTTGATAAACAAATTGCATTTTTATTGCTACTTTTGTGTTGAATGTTGCAATTTGTTTTTATTCGATTTGTATTTGAGCTCTTTTTATATAATTATTAAAATTTATATTTCAATTGACTGCACTTTTGAAAAATTTGTTTTACAAATTGCTTAAAATGATTTTTATTGAGATAAATTTTTTGCTATTTTATAAGGGCATTTTTACATGTATTTTAAAACTCATCATTTAATTAATTAAAAGTCTGGTCTGGAGCTTTAATTTATTTAAATTTATTGCATAAATAAAACTTTTTAAGCCTAATTATTAGCATTTTTTTCAAATTTGAGATCTTTTAGACTTTTTGTTAAAAATGAAGTATATTTTATGTGGTTACTAAGGAAAAAAATGAAATCAGTATTTTTTACACAAAATTTGAGACAAATTCTATGAATTAGTTTTTCGACAGCAGAAAATCACCGCACACGCAAAACACTTTTAACTTTTATGCCCACGAAATTTCAAAATTTAATTATTTAAGAGTCAAAAAAAAAAGCTTTAAAAAAAATCTATTATTCCCTTTCTGTGATTGTTATAGCATTTTTCATTTCGCACTCCAGGTTCTGAACACATAAATACATTTTCATGTGTCAGCTTTGACATGCTGCCAAGTCAGTGAATTGTGTTTCGTAAGATGGCCACATTTGGAATTAGATGCCAACAGTTTGCGAAATACTTGTTAAGGGTTTCTTTTTCTTTACTATCGGCTTGATACTTCACCAAGTAAATTGCGTAGACTATTTGTCACAGAGACAGATAAGTTTTAAAGGCATGACTTCTGCTCTAAATATAAGAAAAAAGATTTACTCATTCCACAATTTTATCTACAATATTTTACTTTAAATCTGACAGAAAACGACTAAATGGACAATTGCTTAGTAAAACTTAAATTTTATTCTTTTTACGCCCAAAAACATTATAAAACGTATAATAAAGTACCAGATTTATATAGAATGGTTTATTTTTTTACACAAAAATAAAGAACAAAATATTGCTTTACTCTAAAATCTAGAACTAATTAAAAAATTTTGCGTTTCTTCTAATACATGTATTTACACCAAGATTTTATATAAACATTTTGCACTATATTTCAGTTACAAATTTAACTGCTTTTGTCAAATGTTCATAAATTTGTATGAAGAGACCTTAATTAGAGACTGAAATGTGCAATTCTAAGCATTTACCTTAATAAACAATTTGATTTATTCCTTAATATGAATTGTGCAGATGTGTATGTATGTAAGAGTGTGTATGTAAGGCTTTGATTTGTGTCAATCAAATATGACTTTAAGTGTCATCTCAATGCATATTTTTACACCCTACACTTATGTATATACATACATATATATATATACATCAAACATTTTCTAGATTTCTATATGTTATAAGTTAAAAAATATATGTATATGTATGTCTTATATTCGCATGTGTATCAAAGAGGAATGTTAAATAAGACAGATGAATTATTTAGGTATATAATTGAAACTTATTACCAGATAACCTCAACATTGAGACACTAAATTTGTAGACATTTATACTGATTAGGATATCTACATGTGGAGATATGGATATATATATACATATATGTAAATATATACAGTTGTTATTATAAAATCAATAAACCAGACCTCCCGCGTATGATTAGGGAATGAAAACATTATTTTGTTCTTGAGGGAATGACAACTGTCATTTTCTCACCAGCAAATTAATTACATTTATCGATGTAAATGGGGTATTCGTGGATTACTACAATGCGTATTTATATGTTATATAAATGGCCGTCACAGGCTTAAATTACACCTAAATCGAATCTACGGATTTTGGTGAAAACATTCACTGTTTTGAACGCATGACGACAATAGTCCAACGTTTTGTATATAAGTAAAAAATCGAAATCGAAAGACAACAACGCAACAGGCACTGTTTCTTTTTGTGTGTTTTATCATAATATTAACATTTCATTTCATTTTATCAATATCATTTCAATTACTAAATATAAGATCCTTTATAAATCTCGTAATTCAGTGCCTGCATTAGACAGTTGGCTAACAATGAATTGTTGAAACTATTACCTGGACGTCTATCTACAGAGACAACTATCAGCTTTTTTGGCAATTACTGGTAAAATTCATGTTCTCTATTGTCATGACAGCCTTGTTGTGTGATGTGTGACACAAAAGCGCACTAAAATACAAGGAAAGCCTTTTAAGTTAAATTGGCATCACAATTCACTAACTTAAACCTCATCACGGAATTGAAATTTCCATTTAGAATATAGAACTCTCGTTGTGTTTGTGTGTATATAAACAAGAAGTAAATAAAAGTAGGGTTTTATATAAGAGAGTGAGAAATTGTATAAGTCAGTCTAGATATGCGTACAGAAGTACATCTTCTTCTTCTTCTTCTTTTGGCGCTACAGTCCGTGGTGAACCTGGGCCTCAACCAACAAAGTTTTCCAGCTGGCACGGTCTTTAGCCAGCGTTCTCCAATTTTGCACACCAAGTTGGTTGAGGTCCCTCTCCACTTGTGTGCGCCATCGGTTCCGTGGGCGTCCTCTACTGCGTTGTCCCACAGGTTCGGAATCGAATCGGAAAATGGACTGGTCAAGCTGATATACTGCCTCCCCGTGGCGCCCCTGGATAGCCCCTACAGCACCCGCTTAGAGGTGAACCAAAGTGTGCAGCGAATCCCCTCTGTCCAGGGGTCTAAACCAGGACCCGGTCCTCCAGGTTTCGGGGGTTGTGCGTGGGGGTAACTTCCCTACCGTGTAAAAACACACTAGTTTCGACACAACAACAAGGAATAAATATAAATATGGATGACAGAAGTACATAAATCTCTGTATTTTGTATATTCTAAAATATATTTTTACTTAATTTTTCCATCGATTTCTGATATTATTTGTAGAATTTCAAAACTTTAAATTTTAATACAAGATGAAACTAAACAATAATTCTTTACAGGTCTCAGGTAGTATTTTTATATTGTGCACTAAATGTGCAAGTCTTAGTTCATATTTTCTTTTTTTATTGTACGACAGACATTTTAATATGAAAATAAATGTGATTGAAGAATTTTGTACTCAAGAATACTTTACATTGTATGTAAAAGAATTTGCACACAGTTCAGGCAATACGAAGAAAATGTTAAAAGCTTATAATAGAACATACAAACATACATACATATATACAATATGACACGTTTAACATAATGATGGAAATTTCCATTAAAATAGTTTAATGTTCAGTATATAAAAAATTCACTTATTTTGGATCTTTATTCGTTTCGGACCTCATAGAAATGTTTTTCCAGTTTAACTTCTTCTGCCTGTCCCAAGATATCGAACGTAAACGTTCGTCAGTGTTTTGAAGAGTAAAAATCTGATTTGAACACTTTTAATGAAAATTATTTTGCTAAGAGTTGACTTACCGCATGTTGTATTAAGTTCTTTTTTTATTAGTTTTTCTTTTTTTAATATTGGTAATCGTTAACGTTCGACATTGTGGGACAGGCCTATTTTGCTTGAGTTTTAAAAAACACATAATTTAAATTGTATTGATTTCTTTTTGGGTTTAAGATTTTAAATAATAAAGTAATTCTTTAACATAGATTTAGTTCAGTTTAAACTAAGTAAAAAGTAAAGTATTTAACTGAAATCGGTTTCTTTTCACCAATTTTAGAAAGAACTGAAGACAGTGAAAAAATGGGTTTCTTCAACGGAGGAGAACAGGTGCTAAATAAGTCCTGGTGACGCTGGTTTCACTTGTTCAAACTACATCTACTGAAGCTGTTGAACTCTTTTTTGTAGAAATTAAATGTATTATGAAATAGTTTTTTGAAGAATTGCTTTCGAAATAGTTATGGTTGATAACTTAAAAGTTGTGACATCATATATTGAGTTATACACTATGATATACATATTCTCAAAAATGTATTTTTTCGCTCAGTGTAAAACGAATTGGTCTACGTTTATAGTATTATTCTACTTAAAATATTTTTCTCTAAGGTTTCAATTTAAAATTGAAATTATCAAAGTAAAATATTTTTATTTATCAATCACAAATTCCGCACACACACACACACACACACACACACACACACACACACATCCCTATTAAAATGAAGCCAAAATTACATATTTCTTAAAAAACAAGAAAAATAAATTGTATGTCTAAAATAGTTTGTGTGTACATGTATATTTAAGAATGTTTTTCAACACAATGTGCAAAATTTTATACTCATAAACTTTTGTATCATCATCATCGGTCTTGTAAAATGATTTTCTGTGTGAAGCAAAATGAAATATTTTTGTGGTTTTGTCAAAAGTTTTGGGAGAAAGATGTATTAAAACTTTAATATTCACCTTTAGATACAAAAGCACACAAACAAATTAATTTAACATAACTTTGAGGGTGGAACGGAACTTTAAGGAGGCGCCAAGAAGGCCTTTTAGAAGATATGCGTCTAGTATAAAAAGTTTTATATTTCAGAATTCTTAAAATAAATTGCCGTTGTGATCATTGAAAGAACAAACGTGATTTCTCAAAGAAACTGCAGGAGTAAATAATTAGATTTGTTTAAGAAGTTGTCGATAAATTAACGCTTGATTTTTCTTATTACTTCAAATCAACTGTGTTTTTAACAAAAAATTAACTTTCTTTCTTACGATACTATTTTTAGTTCCTTATATTTTGCTTAAGAAAGTTGTTTTCTTTCTATTATACTAAAGTTTGAAAGAATTTAACAAAAAATTAATTTGTTTGAGCTTTATAACTATTTTTTTGTCACATCACGGTACCATTTTTAGTTGCTTCTACATATTTTCGTTAAAATATATTTCAGTTCTTTTTAAAAATGTAACGAATAATTTAAATCCTTTCAGGTAAAGTGTGTTTTTAGCAAAATATAAACTTTTTATCACATCACGGTACTTTTTTTTTAAGTTGTTTAAGTGTTTCATTTTAATTTTTGCTTCTGATATTGATTTGATATGATTATGATATACAATATTAAAAAAAAAAAAATAAGTGAAAGTATTTTTAAATTTATTTAGTATTTATGTGATGATATAGCCAAAGTTAATAGTTATATTTATATATTGTAGCTCAAGACATAATAAGCAATTAAATAGGCCACATTCAAGGCGTCAAGCAGCCAATTACTTTACTTTTACTTCTCAGACAGCATCATTTTATTGCCATATGTTGTTTTTCTTAGCCCAAATCATGTAAAAAGATTACTTGTTACGAGTTGAGAGCTACGGGCTGCTTTTAACCCTTTAGAGTCAGAAAACGTATAGAAACTCATTTAAACTTTTAAATTGAAATAAAATGTCCAAAAACAACTCAAATGTTCAAAAGTGTGCATAAAAGTTTATGTAATAATTTTGCTAAAATAATTAAATATGCACGTAGAGGATGTGTCAATGTAGAATATTTTTTTTCTTTTACTTTGATGAATATTCTGTTATATTCACACTAAACCAAGAAACAAATTATTACAATATGGCTTCTACTTTTGTGAATTACTGTGGTAGACTGTGATAAGGAAGGTTGGCAAGGTTTGTATATTTTTCCAAAAATGTATTAGTTATAAAGAGATTTTTAATTGCCTCAAATACAAAACACAATAACACAACTTTATTATAAAAATAAGTTTGATTTTATGTGATAGATTTTTTTTAAAATTAAATATTATACAAATTATGTTTTTTTTTAGGAATTCCATTAGTTTTTAAAAGGGAACATTTTTTATTGAATATTATTGCTGCATACTTCTGGTTACACTAAAGGCGTGCACAAGGTTCTTAAAAAGTGTACGGTGTTGGATTTGCTTTGCCTTAATGTACTCGTATTGACAGAACAACAAAGTTTATTTTAAATATACTATAATAAAATTTTGAGTGGAATATTTGCATTAAAACCCATTTCATTGGCATTGAAATTTTCATGAATTAGTCCATTATAAAAATCCTATACTTTGATTTGAGGCGTATAATCCACATGTAATACATTAAATGCAAATTGCTCATACGTATGAAGTTCTTCAAAGCGATATGTTTTAATGTGTAATTTCAAAATACTCGGTCTATGTAATTAGTGAAAATTAAAGTTAAATCGAATAATTCTAATTAGCAGCCTTCGAAGGTCATAAGGTCAAATTTGAATAAATTAATGAAAATACAATAGTCTTACAAAATGTTCCATTTTTTGGGAAAACACATGAAATGTTTATAATCTTCTTTCGGGGGATAGTGTAGAACCAATAGAGGGCTAAAGGAACAAGAGAAAGTTAATTCGTGAATGCTTAGAGCAATCTTGTAAAGCTTTTGGTGCAAAATAAGTGCATCGTTTTCCGAAGACTTTAGTAGTTTGTTTAGCAATTAGTTTGATTCAATGATAGTTTGATCAACTATTAGTAGAAAGATGACACAAAATGTCAAAGCAGCAGGGAAATGACTTATACTCACTAAAATTAATGAACTCAAAAGAATGAATGATCTTAATAATAGCAGGGTTGGTAATCGACTACATAACATGACAAATCCCAGCCCTCGCAATAACGCAATTACTGGATTAAAAGTGGTTCCAGTAGATATTAGCGATGTTACTTTATTGGTAATATTTCCTGCGAACAAAAGATTGTAGGTTGAAAAAACTGCAGCGAAAACTTTCTAAGATTTTATAAGAAAATTTTGTTTTAAAAGTTAATTTTTATACCTTAAAAACTTGTTTTCCTTAATAATATGCAACTATTATTTATCACCTTAAAAAATATTTAACAACATGTTTTTTAAAAAGTTAAAGCTGAAACTTGCATGTTAAATAAAAATAAAAATATTTAAAAAAATATCTGAATGTTGTGTGATTATCTAAGATCATAGAAAAACGTTTAATACACTAAATCATGCCACTTCTACTGACATTTTTTTAAAATCTTTCAGTTGCTGTGTAACAACCAGATACCAAGTTGAAGGATAATCTCTGAGGAGTATTCAATTCTTGGGTCACTTGTGTACGTATACCAATGACTTGGCCAATTATTACAATGAATAGCAGTCCAATTCATATGTACGCTAACGATATATAGAACGATCGCTGAATAAGTAACCCACCTAAAGCATAAAAGTAATGACTTCATCTAAGAATAAGGCGAAACTTTTTTCTGCGCTTTGTTTGCGATTGTTTTTTTTTTTAGCAAAATCTCAGAAACAAGTATTTTATGCACATTTCAATCAACATTTTTGTAATTTTCTACCAAACACAGTTGAATAATAACCGGAATCATTGGGCTATTTGTCAAATATATTTCACACAATATCTTTTAAGCACTGAATATTATTTGTAGTTCATAAACTAAATCATTTCGAATTTTGTTAAAGCAAATTAATTTCCAATCATTTACCCTCTACTCCACAAATTAATCACTTGTCTCATTCTCTGTAAAGCAGAATTGTTAAATTTACGAATTGATTTTAAGATTTGTGTTCAAATCTTTTTGGATTATTTTTCAGTTTTCTTTATTTATTCTGTTGATTTGGTATTTAGTATAAAAGTTGTAAATTAATATCTATCGTTTACACTTTCTTTTGCCTTATTTCGTTTATTTTTTTAAGTTTTGTTCCGGATTACTTATTATCCAATGATGCGGAATATTTGCTTATGCAACGAACAAGAGCTGGGAAGATGAATAAGTTTTAAGGAAATAGTTGTAAAATATTTTTAAGCAAATTATGCATCATTTGTTCGATAAATATTTAACAAATTTCAATATTAGCTATTATTAATTTCTTTTTGCTGTTTTTTTAACTGAAGTTTAATAAGCTTTTAATAAATTTAAACAGCTTTTGTTGTGCATGAGGCCGTAAATTATTTTATCGAAAATTAAAAGCAGACCCAGCAGAGCAACCCTCTAATACATGAGCACTTGTAATTAAGGCCTAATCTGATGTTACACTGCACTTGATAAACTTGTCAACGGCTCACAACCGCCCCTCCCCCCCATGTGGCTTACCAGGCACAAATAGGTGGCAAAATTCCTGTGATATGTCAGAGCGGTACCTAACTTATATCCTTGGCTGCCAAGTCTGGGCTATATCCTCCCTCCGGCTAGAAATTACCAGGATATTAGAGGCCCGCATTCACAAAAGAACATCAGAATTTAAAAAAACCCGTAAGGAAATTCCCACCATCTATTTCCTTACAAGCAACAGGAATCTGTTGCAAAACAACTGCATCAATGGGACATTTGGAGCAGCAAAAACTAATCAAATAGTATCAGCGAAAGCCCCTTCTGGCGTTTTTATATTTAAGCCACAGCCAAAATGTTTTAGTAAAGTAGACACTTCATTCATTGAACAATATTGACTCAGGTGAGAACTATAAAATCCCTCTTGCATGACATCTTAGGGTTAGCTTAGTCCTCGTTCTGCCGATTAAACCCTCTTCCTCGATACCCCGGCAATCAAAGTGCCACATGGTGTAAAACATCAAGGTAAGACCTGCTTTGAGTGGAACCAGTTTTCAATATTGAAATAGAGAGTTCGTCATCTTTAATCTTTGTTTTCAGTTTTTTTTTAGATGCCAATTTTTTTATTTGCTGGTTGTAAGTATTTCCTCCATGTGTTGATCAATAATCTTTTCAATTTTTTATCCAAAAAAGAAAACATTTGTAAAAGAATTTTCATAAAGCAACTTTTCAGGACTAAAACGAAATATTGAATAAAATAAAAGACGACCACTTTTAAAGAAATTAATCATAATTTCAAAAAAAGGATAAGCAAATTTACAAATTTGCAAAGGAGTTGTTGAGTTCTTTAAAGCCACTTGGCACAGCTCATACTTATTACATGTTAGGAAGTTGGGAGACTTAATATAAAGTCCTGCTAACCATTCAAGTTACAACATCTTTATGATGCTATAAAAAAATGTTCTAATTTCTGTTTTATAAATCCTTATAACTTTTGATTTATCGCATTCCAGATGGCTGTCGATTTACACAAATTAGCTCATGCCAATTTTATTGAAAACTATTTTCTTTCTGCATCTACAATATCAAGGGAAAAATTCAATAGAAACCACAATTTTATAAAGTAAAAAAAGGAGAGCGAAAGAGTGAAAAAACACACCCGCACACACAGGATTTAATTGACATATTTTGAGTTCTTACATGTCAATAGAAATTTAATTAAATCTTTAGAAAAAGCAAAAATGCCACATGCAAACATACGTCCATACACACATATACATACATAAGTCTGACTTGGGCTGGTGGCAGAACCAAACAAAAAATATATGTGTACGTACATACACATATATATATTTTTCGATATCCTAAAGACTACTATAAAAAAATTGTGTTAATAAATGGGAAAATGGGCATGCATGTAACTGGTATTTCTAACACAAGTCCAACAATAAAACATAAATGTCACTGCTCGTACTCGTACTACACACATACGCACCGACACACTCTATATGAGTGTGTGTGTGTGTGGGTGCAAAGTATAACATGAATTTAGGCACTCGTACCTACTGCCTACTGCCTACTGTTAATGTATTTATTTATTAACACAAGCACTCACCAGCTTTGGGAATTATAGCAACGGCAACGTTGTGGGCTTGAGAGCAGGACAAAAAATTTAAATTTAAAAGAAACACAAAGAGCACAACCCACGACAACAATAGTTTGAGGTTACTCGAAATACATGATTAAGTCAGGTATTTAATTCCCATTTAGTCGGCTTTATACGCCAACAATAGGCTGTTGCTTTAAGCACCAACAACAACAGCATATGAATATTATCACCAGACACATACACATGTTTTTTCGTAATCCATTGGATTTTGTCCCTTTTCTGTTTTGTTTAGTGTATATTTTGCGTGGTACTATAAAAGTTTGCTAAACGAAGGACAAAAGTAAAACGAAATGAATTTTCAGAGGACGTTGTTATTTGCACTTTTATGGGTTTTTGTTTGTTTTTTTTTTTTTTGATTTTGAAAACAAGGGCCGTACAGAGGGAATAATACTCGTTTTGAAGTCCCGTGGGTGTACTGCTACTGGTCTGAGGCAGGCCTTTGTAGGTTTTTTATAAATAGCTATTCTTCTGAACAAAATTATCTAATTTGGCAGAAAAAGTGTTATTGTTTTCAATATTTAGTAACATATAAGTTATTAGTTTTGTTATTCCTAAATCCTATATTAATTATTGTATTTTTGTGTGTTTGTAGCGCATAAACTCGCCAATTACTAGACTGATTTCAAAAATTATTTTTCCATTGGGATGCTAGACTATGCTTGAGTAACATAAGCTATACTTATTATGAAAACCACAACAGGGATGCATTCTAGAGCTTCTACTAATGTCACCCAGCATGTAAAAAGTCAGCCATAAAATATACAGCAAGATAATGATAAAATAAAATATATAACCAAATGCTGTGGTTGTGTCCCTAAGACGACTTTTATATAATTCCTTTGCATTATCTGTATCCAAAAAAAAAAACATTTCGTACTTTAATGCTTTGGATTACTTTTTGGTAGTGATTTTACTTTCGAATTTGTAGCAGGTGGTTGTCACCAGCAACTCCAATTTCGAAAATAAATTAAGCAATAAATAAAAATAGTCAGTTTTGTAGTCCGGGCAAGGCCTGATAAAATAAATATGGACTTTTAATCAGGGATTTCTTTTGCATAACGAATACATCTTAATTTGTATCGCTCTAATCACACATTCGAACATGTTTTTCTTAAGGAAACTGGTACGTCTGAAAAAATATGCGTGTCCCATTTGAGAGTTCAATACATTGATAGAGAGCGTGACGACTTGGTGTGGATTGCATTGGTCAATGAGGTTATGGAAACACGACCCTGTAATGGACTCCTATGGAAGTTAACAAATTGTATAAGCATTTTGTTTCGGTACGATGACCCAACATATTACACAGGTTTTCAAAGAATTCATGATGGTGACTTGTTAAAGACGTCTTGGCGAGACCAGTTGGCTTCTGTAAAGAACTGTGCGCTTGAACAATATTTCAAAAAAATGATGCACAACTCTAAAACTAATAAGTAAAATATTGTAAAATTAGTTGTACGAAATTAGACTTGTAAGACAACCTTCTTCTGAATAGGACGCATAAGACACACCAATAAACATGGTGGTAAATAAATAGACCCCAAGATATATTATACCAAATAAAGTTATAGTACTACGAAATTCTGTGTAATGGATATCTTCTCTAACCGGACACTTGTCATTAAAGTAAACGATTCGCATAAAAGAGCGACTCCAATACACGAACACAAGATATGCCGATAGTGAGTGCCGGACACTCACTGTGGGAGATTTCACTATATACTAAAATAAATCTACTTTCGATGATTTTATTTTTGTGCATCTGTTGCCATCGACTTTAGTATTTGTTTAAAGTGTTAAACCTTAGAAGTCCTTGTGAGTATTACATTTTCATCATATTACAAGAGAAATTATTTTTGTGGTTTTCTTTTTACCATTTACAGTAGATTATGAAAAGTTTTATTTTTCCTTACTGAAGTACAAAAGCAAAACATCACATCTATATATACTCGTAAGTGTATGTTTGTCAATGCAAGTAGGAAGAAAAATTTATGATATTTCACACACACAGACGTACATTTTTTGTAGGCCTCCGTTAACACAGTACCAGTTGCTTGTAAATGTATGAACATGTACTTGTGTGCGGGGAAATCTAAAACGAATTTTGGTAGAAAGTCATCAAATAACCAAACCGTAAATATTTTGTTCGAGCAATTTAATTTACTCCCTTATGTCTAATGACCCGAAAATTTTCTTAAATTTTGTGGTTTTATTGTGAACATTAAAAAAATTAAGAACCATTTATACCAAAATTTACATGAACACACACACACACACACACACACACACACACACACTCACACTTTTGCTTTTACGCATTTGGTGCTTTCGACTTGGTATCGTTGTTTCCTCTTGTTTGGCATTGGCCAAGGAACTGGTCAGAAAATTAAAACATAATACGCGTACATGCATACAAAACTACCAGTATGTACATATATGTGTACATTTGTGTGAAATTTATATATATGTTGTATTAAATCGCTGCACCTGATGAACAGAACATTTGTGTGGAAGCTGTTTGTTGCCGGGTTTCTTGCATTGTGAGGCCCTACCCATTTGGGTGACTGCATGATTTGCGTCTGTTGTTGGACTTTTATTTTTTATTTTGGCTTCATTTCAATTTGATTTTTCAAAGGAATATTGGTTTTCAGAGTTTTTTTTTTATTTTTTCATTTTTGCTAAGAACTTCTTATGGTATAAATGCAGGAAACAAACAGAATTTAGTAGAATGTATTTGCCCTATTTCCGATTAGGAAAGTTTCATTTTAAAATATGTTTAACAGTCCACCATACACGCAAAGAATCATTTGAATTAAACGACTGAATTATGAAAAATAACAACGAAACGCATCAATGGCGGTTTTTTTTAGAAGAGAAGTCGTAATTAAAAGAACAAAAATTTTTATAACAAATAATTCTATATGAATTTTTAAGCACTGAAAAGCCTGTACGGCTTTCCCTATAGAATAGGGTCTACAGACTATGTCATACATTAAACTGGTCTTGGGGCTCGTGAGCTTTTGGTATTATTAAGTTCCTGAACAAAACCCTACAGGGGAAAAAGTCGTAAGAAATCAAATCTCCCACTCTTGGAGACTAGTGCACGAAAGATAATAATATGATATAATATGTCATGAGCTGTTTGACACTTAATCTCATGCCCCTTTCAGACAAAGCTGGTAATAATCATTGAACTAGAGCAATCGCCGTTGAAGGTGATGGTCTGGCCAAGATTGTCATCACAGAAATATGTACCAAAGAGGCAACCAGTTCATAATCCATGTCAAAATGCGACCGCAACGTATCGTTGCAAATTCCAGAATTTCATTTATTGATGTACAAATTATTCTGTTTAATCTCTATTCTGCTGAACAGATATTTAAGAAGAAAACAGATATTTTAAGAAAAACTGCCGATGAAAAAAAACCAACATCTCACACATTAAATATTAGTGTTACACTTCTGATAAAATTTTGGCTGCGACTAATTTTCTTTTTTTTTTAATCCATTATTTTATTGCAATTTTTACCGCTCAAAAGTTTGGAAAATTTCATTTAAAAACATCTGAAACTGAGTTGCCAGCTGGTAGAAAGTTTTGTCACTTATATCGTTGATGGCAGGCATTCTCTTTTAAAATGTGACCAATGTCGGTTAACACATGTGCAGAAAGCAAGAACTCATCCAGAAACCGGTCTCGTGGCTCAACTGGATTTTTGTGTTCAAACAAATAACAACACAAACATTTTAAAATAAAATAAATATGTATCCTACTAAATTTATAAAAATATATAACAGTATTTTTAATTTAATATAAATTTTATAGATTTAAAGCGAAGAACAAACTTAAGTGCAGAAATTATTTTGCTATTCGACAATTGTTTGACAACACATCTGTGTGCCTGAAGTTGCTTGTCGTTTGTGTTTAAAACGCTGTATCTGTTCCAATAAATGATGAGTTCTGCGGTTCTGTTTTTCTTTAAATTTGAAAAATTGAATGGTTTATGGCCACCCATATTTTTTATTGCAGCATATATGTATGTATATATATTTATAATCAAATACAATTTATATGAAAATGTTACATTTTGCAAATTGTACAATAATAGTTTTGTGGGCTGCAAAAAACCTTGAATAAAATTGCAGTAGAGTTCAGCTTGAAAATGGCTTTTTAATTTGTTGAGAAATTAGAATTTGTTTTCATATGAAATATTAAATGAAAAACCTAAATCATATACATACATAATTTTTAATTCCTTGAGGAATATGAATTTAACATGTTACTGATGTCCTTCATAATTTGTGTGCGTGAGAGAGGGAGACAGAACGTGTGCTATAAGTCTATTGTCTGTACATGTTTGTGTGCAGAACAAACAAAAATGCCAACTGAATGAAAATTTATTATTGTTCATGTTTAGGAAGATTATAAATTTTGCAATAAGAAAATCTTGAACGCTTCACAGCAACAAACTTTTAAGTAATAAATTTTAATAATTACTTATGTGTTCTTATTTGAAAGTAACAAGATGTAAATTATACGAGTTATATTATATAAGTGTTATGGCCAAATAGTAAAATACTCTCTGGCCGTATTCGTGTTCGTAGCTTGGAAGTGTTTTTATTGTAATACAGTTTTACACTTATTGTACAATATAATTTTTGACTTTTTATCCAACTTGGGTCAAGATTTTAATTAAATTTTTGGGCTTAATAAATTTTCTTCTACGTTTGAGCTTGTTAACAAAGAGGTCCCAGGCGTTCGCAAGCGTGTGCCATTCAAATATGTATTTTATTAATTATTAAAACTTGTTAAGATATTGGTTTGGTCAAGTGTACTGGCAACTATTTTGCACTTTAACTACAATACATTATTAGTTGAGTTTTATGCACATATTAGGCATTTAGGCATTTTAAGGTGTGTTTGCGTAATGAAGGATTTATTGCAGCAAAATTGGCTTTTCTTCTTACCTAATCAAAACTATTGATTAATTAATTAAAGTGTAGCCAAATGGCTAAATTTTAAAACTTGTTTGGCGTCACAAAATTTCAAATGAGCAAACTTTTCTTCTTTTGAAGCTTGTAAACTGCTCATGCTGCTTTTACGATTTTTTTCCTATAAAAAAAGTGTTATTGTCAAGCCAACCGTCTCAATGAATGAAAACCAATTTACTCTTGAGGATTATGTCGTGCTTAAAGTGAATCATCCATTTCGTATTACTGGCATGTCATGTTGATATCAGTTGTTGATTTTTCTCAAATCCTTCGTTGTCTTCGCCCGATTAAAATATTAGGTGCGATATTTAAAGACGACGAATGACTTGTTACTTTCGGTCTATGCAAAAGAAAAACACATGATTTAATATACATATTTACATAGAATATATACAGACAAATGTTCAAATGTGCTGCTGTTAAGCCCGGGTGTACAAAATCGTTCGCATTTTGAGCCGCCAGCTGTCAACAAATATTAATGAGACAAAGCCAGATGACACACAAACACACACTGATACAGTGTCTGTCTTGCAACGAAGACATTCATTAGCCGTTGTAACACTTGAATAATAATTACAAACACCTACACTTTTGTATATATTTACAAACCGGGACGCTATATTCCAATTGTTATAGATTGTTTGGCCGTTGATACGAGCGAAAATTTTAGATTCACGGTACAAAATTTTGTTTCTTAACAACCAACCAACAAACACTCTTATCAACAAAAGTGTTTGTTGGCCCAGCCAAATTGCTTTAGACAATCGCATTCAGACAAATGTTTTGCTGTTTCAAACAACAAATTATTTGACTGAAAGAAAACTGTTTGTTTTTACGGAGGAGCGCGGCGGGAAGAAGCTTTTAACTAAGTGAAACACTATTTTTCTTTTAAATTGTGTAAAAAGTATTGCTGATAAATTTGCAATAATAAGAACAACAACAAATTCTTTAAAAATCAAAAACCCTGTTCTGATCTGCATGATTGAATTTATGAAAAAGATCCAGAATTTTTTTCCGTTCGATTGAAATGTTGCCTTTTCCTTATTTCCTGCCAACTGTTCACATATTATAGATAAAATGATATAAATAAAAAATAATAGCCTAATAAATAATATAAAAGCAAATTTTGTGGCGCAATAGTTCATTAATGGTGTTTTATGGTTTGAGCGCATAAACAATTTTTTAACGTTAATTAAATTGCAATTAGCACAGTTTTTGTGTGTTGACGTGGTGAAACTTATACCAGCCATCAGATGTGTACCTTAAATAATAAGAATAATATTATGATGCAAATTCCAGCAGCAGAGCAAGCAACTGTTGAACAAATCCAGTGATAAAAATTAATGAAATACTTTCACAAAAATCCATGTTTTTGTGTAAAAATTCTTTTACGGATAAAAAAGTGATGTTATGTGATATAATCCTATGAATAATTCTATACACTTTTGCGGTACTGGCCCCAGCTGCCATTAATCTCAATTTGCTACCAGGCGTAAATAATTTGAATTTTTCATAAATCATATAATAATAAAGAAGCAACAAGAAAGGGGGAAAAATAATAAAGTTATGCTGTTATGTGATATAAAACGTGAATAAAATGTAGTTGTCAGCATCAAATTGTGTCACAGTGTGTAAAAAATAATAATAATAAAAAAAAGAAAATATTAGAATTAGCAGCCCGTATTCTTGTGGTGTTGAAATATTTTATTTTATAAATGTTTTTTTTTTCTTATACTGTTATAAAATAAATTTGAAGACTTCATGTGGACAAACAAAAATTTGTATTTAAGGTGCACTTTTAAACTAAAACGCATTTATGATTTCTCATATAAAAAAAACTTATTTTTTGGCCACAAATCTGTTCAAAGAGATTAAAAAAGCTGCTGTCCTGCTCTATATTCAGTTTCTGTAAGAATCACAAAAAATGAAAACACATTAACTTATTTTTATTAACACGAGCTTAAGGATTTCAGTGTCTTGAGTCATTTGGTATGAACAATATTGGTGAAAAATAATAAGAACAACAACACTAACATATGAACAAGGGAAATATAATCCTGTAAAGTGTTATCTTACAATAAAAATTTCAAATAAAATCATGTTATTGTAACAGCGACACACTTTTTCATTTACAACGAAATACAGAAACTTTCGAACGATGACATTTAATGGCAGAAGTGGCAGCTTGGCTGGCCTTTACATAATCTGTTGCAACAAGTTATCAAGGACAGGCTAAGATATATTTATGCAAATGGCTGCTCCGTTAAGGTTGCCACAATCTTCTGTTCGAAAGAACTTGCCACAATTGCGCCAACATTCTTACGAATAATATTTGGAAAAACCTTGCCGCTGCCCATGAGAATAACTCAAAACAACTTGTCCTTTCATAGATTACAACAAAAAGAATTTTGCGTCGAAAGCTGGACCTGAAACTGCACAAAATTAAACTGCAACTGAAGAAATTTGATTTGGACTTGTGTTCGCTGAATGGATCACGGAATAGTTAAATTTGCATGAAGAAATCAGTTCTCGAATTTATATTGGACGCATCAATAAATCATATAAAATTGCCAAATCCGTTTATTCCTGTTGTAAAATAAACAGTAAGGAAAGTGTTATTTCTACTTTTTAAACTACTATAACTTTGTGTTTTTATGTGTGTGTGTATTTGTGTAATATATACTTTACGCATACGCGCGCGTGTGTGTGTGTGTGTATGTGTGTGTGTATTAAGTGTGCTAGTAATGCATGCGCGTGCATGAAAAACGCACATATTGCTTGTAATTAAATTTACTCGCCTGGCGTTGTTGGTGTTGTTGGCAACAAAATTTTCATAATGAGAGCATAAATTAATTGTGTGCGGCTTACGTGCAAGCAAAAAACAACCAGAAACAAAAAGTTCTTCCAGAGGAGCCAGTAGCTCTGCCACGTATATACAATATTTCTTAAAAATGCCTACAGTCTGTACTTTCTAATTGAAGTTTTCTGTTGGCTGTGGCATTATGGCTTTGAGTCTTTTAACGTTTAGATAACAACGCAACTGTTTGATTTTAAATTGCCTAATGGGCAAAATAAGCCGGAAATTATGGTGCCTGCGTAGTAGATGCAAACGATCGAAAAAGCAACAGGGAAACAAAATGCTTGTTCAATTTTTGACACGCTTATATGATTTGTATATGCAAGCAATTTTTCATGACTAAATGTTTCTTCTTAACAAGTTAATTTACGCATGCCGAAATCTTTGTTGCTTAGGGTGTAAAATTTTTAGTGTTCTGTTTTGCTAAAAACGATACAAACATCACTAAAATTGAGTAAGTGCTTAAAGGGCATACAGTGTGACTTCGAAATTTGGCAGCAGTTGCTGTATCTATTGAAAATTAGTTAATCAAGAATTTTAAACTGTATCGTTTCTAAATGATGGGCGATAATTTAACCAAATGAGTTTATGTCTCAGTTCTTAAAACACTTCACAGTTATGTTCATAAAAACCTAGTATTTGAAATGAGTTTTGAAAAAATGTTGGTATAGAATTTTTTAACTAAAACTAATTCTAATTTTTATGAATATGCTTTACATGCTTCATAAAATTGATATAAAAGCAAAAAATACTTCTCTGGCTTTTCAAGCGTTTCGGTTCAAAACATTAAACTTTATGTGCAGTGGCCTGTTAAAATTATTTCATACTTTTCAATCACAAACAGAGAGATTTTGAAGATATCTGTTGAGATGGAGTGATATTTTGAATGTTTTCGTAAAATCTGAGTGAGTTTGTATATAAAGCCACCAGGGTACATACATTTTAAGCGACTTACATTGTAGAACCAGAAAGCAGAAAATTAAATTAAATAAATTACAATACGCATCTTGATGAGGCAAAACTTTAAAACGTATTTTCTTCAGCCTACAATAACTTGAACTAAATCTTATCGATGTTAAGTTTTAAAAACGCCACGTCAGAGAAATGAGCACCTTCTTTCAAAAGGAATGTAATTACGTTAGACATAAAAGTAGCCTTTAATTAATAACTAGTTTTGTGTTAAGTCCTGTTTTTAACATTTTTCGAAATCGTCAAAAGAGAAAACTAATCTGCTTTGATCTTTTTAAAGTGAATTTAAGGATTTTCTGTGTGTGTCTTATTAAGCAAGTTAATCTTTTAACCTGTTCTTTTTGACAGCTGTAGTTATGATCAGTAGCGATCGCTATTCAAGAATGTCTGCAATAATTTTTTAAATTACATTAATGAAAATATATATATGGAATGCCAATAATTTTTTATGTTTTCCTTCTTAGAAATGTAACAGATAATTTGCAGATTTTATTTCTTTCAGTGTCAGCGAACTTGAGTTCTATACGATTGAAAATATTTTGTTCGTAAACGTCCGATTCGATTAATAAAAAGTAAAATGACGTGAGTACAAAAGTGGTGTTTGTGAGCGCAGAAACACTCTCTATCTCTAATATTTACGTTTTGTATGAATGGCCACACAGGCGTATGAGTGCTGAACATAAACATTTTCTCCTAAAGTCTATACATCCATATGACTCATACGCAACCGTTAAAATTTAAATACTGTTCGATTTCAAGTAAAGAATATGCAGTCAGATATTTAGATATAGCAGAAACTTTTGGCAAGTAGGAAAGCTTTTCAGGCAATCCTATTCTTTATCTTTTAGAATATGGCCGTTAGATTGGAAACGTTTTAATAGTTAGTTTTGATTTTGGTGTTGTTGTGCCAGGGGGGGGGGGAGTTTTTTACTGAAAATATGGCAAAAAACTCCTTGTGGATGTAATAATTTAAGCTTAAACCTATTTTGTAGTATTTAGTCATTTCTGGAACTTCTATGCGACAGCTCTCAATACGCCGAAATAATACCCTTTTATTAAGAAACATGTTTTATTTGAAATATTCGCTCCTCAGCAAACATTTTTGTGCGACAGAATTTAAATGCAAATTAAAGCTCGTAAATAACGAGGAAGAAATCTCTCAAAAAAACGAAAAAAATAACCTCTCAACACAATTCAACGTACATAAAAACACGTAACACGTTTAAAAATTTCATACACTTTCGCCAGTCTGCGAAATGTGCTAATGTATTCATTTACGTCATTAGGCAGAGGAGGTGGAAGCGCATATGCAAGAAGACGACAGATTAAAAACAAAGAACGAACGGGAAGCGGAAGTTGGTTTGAAAAAATTATTACATGTAACATGTCTTGAATTTATAACTATAATAAATATTGGGGCACCATTAATTCGCTTTTGCCTTTGTCGTCTAATACCGCTGTTGCTCCTGACACTGGAATTTTAGTGGAATATTGTTTCATTATGTGGGTCTGATACGTTTAATTAAATCACATTTAATGAGACACAAGAACATGCACGGGCTGCGTGTTACTCATCGTCTTTGGCGTAAATGCGCAAGTAAGCTGTTTTATTACTGTTTTTGTTGTTGTTTTTGGTGTGTGAGGAAAATACAAAAAGAAAATAATGAGAATGCAAACTTAACAGTTGGTTGTTTCCGTTTTTGCTGCTCAAAAGTGATAAGTCAAGCCGGATTTCCGTTGAGCTGAATGATAACAATACTAGTCTTAAGGTTGAGCTTACAGCAAATTTTGCTGTGATAATCAGAAAATGATTTTTGTGTTTTATGAAAGTTACATTATTTGTTTGCCAAAGTATGCTTTTTGTATGGAAAAAAGTCAAAGAGTTACAATATAAGTAGAGATTTGTTTCATGTTTGGGACAGAAAGGAAAAAAGGCTTGAACCGATTTGATCTTGAAAACATAATTTTGAGAAGTTAAAAAAATTGAAATTCGAAATCTTTTAAAATCTGAAAAGTGCTTTAAATTCACATCAATTTAAAGTAAAGCAAATCACTGAACTGGCTTAACATTTCCTTTGCATGCTATTTGTTTTATATGCGTTAAAGATATTGCCTGTTCAGCTGTCCTGCTCTTTTAAGGATTTATTGCCTTAATTAAAATAAATCTCTTGTTTTTTTTGTCTGTAAGTAATTTTAATTAAATGATTTGTGTTCTGTTGCACCACATTTATTTTGCTTGTTCAGTTTATTGCGTTTTATAATAATAGCAATTAAATTATAATTTGTAAAAATCTTTAAGAAAACTTTAATTCCTTTGAATAATAAATGCACATGCAAATTAAATTTATTATGCATTGGTATGAAAAATACATGTAAATAATAGTTATTAACTATCGGTATTATTGAATAAACACTTTTGCATATTGTCTAAGGAGGAAATGAAACCTTCACACAAACATACGTGCAAATAATGCCACAATTGTTTAAATAAAATAATTAATGTCCTTGTAAGTAGAATTTATTGAAGAACTTAAATAGCCGTATAAAAGTTATATGTTTATTAAAAATTCAATAAGCTCTGAGATTATTTCTAATTGATTCTTTTCCATTTCATTGTAAAGGTAAATATTCTTTTGTAATCGTAGGAAAATAAAAAGGTTTTAAAGTTGTTGCATTTAATATTCAAATTAATTGCAATCTGTAACGAAAATTCCCGTAAATAACATTTCCAAACATGAACTCTTCTGCACTTTATGATTTTTTTTCTACATTAAAGTAATAAAATAATTTAGTTAATTAATATAGTTTTGAAATCTAACGCAGCTTTATTTGAACTATAAGGACCTCAAGTTGAGGTCAATGCCCTTTCAATAAATACATAAAATTATACAACGTGGTTTTGCTTAAATTTGTTTTAATAAGTATAATAAGAAAACTTGCTTTAGCAACTCTTTTAATGAAATTTCGTCATATTATTTATAAATATTCGTACTGCGGAAAATGCGTTACGATGAATATCTTTTGAAAAGAACGAAATAATATAACAAGGAGAGCAAACAACTGAGATTATTGAATCGCTTTAATGCTTTTGTCTTTTGTGTGTTTTCCAGCTGTCTATATGGCAAAGGTTTGTAGAAAATTTGTTCTTTGATTCTCGTTGTCTGTTTTAAAGACAATTGGCTTTTCAGTTAAATGTTTGAATATATTTTTCCAAGATTTTTGTGTCTTCAAAAGTTTTTAGCAGCTACAAAATGTCGGCATATAGACATCTAGAAAATACTGCTGTGTATTTTATGCTAAGAATTTTTCTTTTCATATTAATTGAGCTCTAAAACTTTTCTTTTCCTGTTGCTTCCTAATAAAATGTGTTGCCAGCTCTACTATTTGCTGTTGGGACTGCTTTCGATGGTGCAGGAAGTGTATAGTAAAATGTTTATAATGCTTCACTGTTAGCAATTTAAAAAAAAAAAAAAACACCAGTAAGAGGATAAAGAATTAAACTCCTCTTTTGTGTTTTGCTATGCAGACTATTTCCTAGGCCCTGAATCAAATCAATGGCTCTTAAGCCCTTTATTTGCCAGCAATTATACAATTCCACAAGTCTTGCCATATACACTTTATGTATATTCTTTTGTTGGCGGGATTTTAGATTTTGCAATCCTCTCCTTGTTTTTGTATATATGTTTTATTGAGCTGTTGCTATTACGCCTTTGTATGCACAAAATCGAAAATAATAGACGAAAGTGCGGAAAGAACAATTTTATTACAATATTTATTTATCAAAACCTTTGGGGCAATTTGTATTATTTCTATTGAAACAATAGAATTTGCGTTGAAATAATTTTCTATAGAGCTTTCAATTATTATCCTTGAGCGTTTTTGCAGAAAAACTAATTTTGGAACAAAAAACGGATTTAAAAATAAGTAATTTGCAATTGTAAAATTTATTATATGTATATAATTACAAAATTTAATTGTTTGAATTTTTGACATTAAAAATACCAACAAATGTGTCGTTTTTTGGTAAAAATTATAACTTTCACTTGTTCTTCTGTGGCTAAAAATTGGAATTCTAAGAAGATAAAAACTGCTGAGCAAAACTAGACTTAAGCCACTTTTGCCCATAATATACAAAAATAGAAACTGTAAGTCAACTGATTTCACACATACACCTGCGTAAATGCACACATACATACATATAATTCAAGCCCAAGAACTTCAACGACTCTGTTTGTTCTAAAACAAAAGAAAACACAACCCCCTAAACGAGGACACTGATAATAAAGCTAACAACCTTTTATGTAAATTCACCTACTCACACACTTATGTATGTACGTATGTATGTGTTATACGTACCTGATAGGCTGGCATTTTAATATGGGAGAGAACACAAATGGCAATAATAAGTTAAGTGAAAATATTATAAAATGTTTCATAAAGAAAGCTTGACGCGTTTTAGAATAAATTGCTTTTTTTTCTTTTTATTTTTTGAAGCACTTAAATGCTGGGTCATATAGAAGTTTTTTTTTTTGTGGAATTTTATATGAATATGGTTGTGTAAAAAGAATAACACTAAAATAAATTAAAAAGTATCAGTTGGAATGAAAAATTACAACAAAAAAGTGGAAGGAAACAGACAGAGATAAGCAACCGCACACACACACAGACCCACACACAGACCCACACACACATGCAAATACTCGCTGAAAAGGAAATAATAATTATTTTTTTGCTTTTGTTTTCAGTAGTTTAACGAAAGTACAATGACATCTATTTGCATATGAATAATGGGGTCTCGTAAATTAAATAGTTCTGTGTATATGACTTGGTTCAAAATGAAAAACAAAATAAATTACGATATAAACTCAGCCGGCCATGTTCATATATCCATGTGTGTGTATGTTTGTCTTCATCAAAATTTAAAACGAATTTCTCTACACAATAATAATTTTACTGAAAAGATCGAATAGGAACTTGTTTATACAAGTTTGTGGAGGAAAACTGAGTTGCCGGCTTTTTTCTCCCCCCGTACTATTCGTCTAAAGCTGACATGTAAAAACTTGCAGCCATGTGGCCAGTGCTGCCAAGTTGGAAACTGAAATTTGGTGAGAAACATAAAAAAACAACAGGACTTATGTCAGCAGTAGTGTCTATTTGGCAACAGGCAAAAACTTAGTGAAGAGAAGGCGTTAATAAAAAAATTGAGTCACAGTAGCAGTGATGCCAACTTGCCAATTGGCATCTACAAATTTGGTGGGATATCTCATTTTGCCTAAAAATTTAGGCTCTAAACAAAAAAAAACAAAAATTTTTAATTATTCCTTTCGGCCCTGTTTTAGTTTTCATTCACAGTTAAATGATTTCGTCACTTTTACTTATTTTCTTCTAGTTATTTCATTTACCGATTGCTAACAATTCATTTATAAAACTTTCTAGTTTTGCTATAAATATATTGATATATTAAACGGTAGCTAAAGATTTGAAGTTGAAGTTGTGAAGATTTTTTGTCGCCTGTTCCACGATACGTGCTCTGGCAGATTTCAAATTTCACTAAATAAAATTCATAAATGCAACAAGTTTTTAAAAAGACTTTCATTAAGCGTTTTCAATTTGAATCTTAAATTAAGCAAAATATGCGACATATGTATAGTATATCCGCGACAATTTTGACTCGCTTGGGATATATATCAGTGCTATTTTCGTAAAATGTTGCAAATTTTGCTGCTAATATTACAATCCATTATGGCGGCTATAAATTGAAAAATATTACCAATCCCATCAGCTGTAAGAGTTTATGCTACTCGTTAAAATTTTCTTTGCCTATTTCCTCTCTTTGTACACAAGTACGTAGTTGCCTTAAGACAGTCCCTTTTAAACGCATCAGCTTAACACTCACTCTTCATGTGTGGGTGGCACGAAATTCAGCGTTAATACTTGCCGTCATACGTTTAATCCCCATGCAAACGAAAACGTATTTGCAAAAGAAAAAAGAGTCTGAATTAAAATATCTACATTACATCAATCCAGCTTGAAGAGCAACGCCATGCCGTGTGTGTGTGTGCATGCATTTCTGCTGCTCTTCGTTGGAACAATTGAAAATACCAACAGCCACTTCTCTCTATGGTCATGTTGTTTTATTTTCTGGCGCCGGATATAATTTAAGGTTTTGCCGTAAAGCTGTTAGGAAAAAAGGCAATTGCTATTTAAAGTTAAACATTTTCTATATATTTATTAAACACTAAAATATAACAAAATTTCTAAACACTAAGCTGTTGCAAAAAAGATATATATTTCTTTTCTATTGAAACGGGAACCCTGCTAATACTCTACTATACGCACATTTTCATGTACAGCATTTATTTCGTTCACTTCCACAATTATAAAAACATTTAACTAACATCTACAATTGTGCGGTCTATTTGACAAGAGTCAGGAAAATAAAATGACAAAATTTTATATACAAAAAAAAAAAAAAACCCAAACGTTTAAATATTAAATGAACACAGAACACACTCTAACGCAGCCACACTTGAAATACTTGTATGCTGTACATACACTTTACTTTGTGGGCTTAAAAATATTTACAAACGACCACTTTTTGTACACGTCTGTTTTTTTTTAAACAATGGCAGCCTTTCCTGTTCTTGATGTTGGTTACACACACCACACACATTCGCTCGTTCATTTAGGCTGCTGCAATAAACTCGTATTTGTTTTACAAAATAGGATATTTCAACCTTAAACTTACCCCTTGCTGGTATTTTAGTGTCTTGCCATGAATTTCCTATTTAAAAAAGTTTAGTGCAAATGCGAAACATTAAAAGCTTGTACGCGTACACACGGCATACAACATACGAGTACATATATGATGTACCAGAGAACTGCACTAACAGTGACTGTTTGTGTGATTGCAAGTGCAACTTCACCTTCATAAACACTTGTGCAAATTACACTTCAGAAATATTTTTGTCGTCTCCATAAAAATCATATAATATTTTTTTTTCTTTAAAGAAAAATACAAATGAAAAAAGAAAAATAAGAAAATTCTTTAAAGTTGTTTGATTTGTCCAGTTCGCTGGTATATTTTAATAAAGCACAGCAACTATTTGGTTGGCTGCAGGCGTGTGTTAAAACGCTTGTGGTACGCAGTTTGGTTTGAATGTTGAATTCTTGTAAACACAGGCAGGATAAAATATTGGAGATAATTGAAACATTTTGCAGCAACTTTTGAAGAAATGCAAAAAGAAAAATTATATACGACCTTAAGTGTTTCATATTTAATATAATGTTTAAGGCTTGGATTCATAAATAATAACTTTAGAAAAAAATGTGATTTGCTTTGACCATAGTATGAGTACAATTTACAATACACGATGGCTGTGACGAAGAATATGGTTAATTATTACATTAATTAAAATAACCGAATATTATTAATGGCACTTGCAACTAATTTTTTTGAAAATCCCTACTACAAATGTTATATAGCAACAATCATATAACATTATTATAACCAACCATATTATTCAACAATAATTCATTTTATTTTTCCGTGTACACATCATTGTTTTTGTTATTGTGTCCGGGCAAAACCCAAACAAAAAAAAACTTTTAAACTAATTTACTCAACTCAGTTTTTACTCATTTTGTTGCAAGTGAACTTAATTGTATTATGCAATATAATAGTGCCGCACGTTCATGTTGTGAAACTAAGCCTGTTGATTTTTGTTTGCCGTTCACCCTTTTGCCCATATGGCCCTATTTAAAAACTATTTGGTAGGTGTACAGTGAAATTATTCGTCCAAATTTTTAATTGAATACATGATGATAAGTTTGACTTAGAGGTGTTTGTTTTTGTACTTGTGCAGCAACTGGTAACAGATTTTAAGGAGCAGAAAGTCCTTAGAATGGAGGAAAGCTAATAATTTAAAAAAAAAAACTCAAGCATAAACATAAAATAGCTGGACAAATAAATAAAGGGTAAAGTTTTTAGGGAGTTAGTTTAGAAATTATTAATGAACGCTTATTTTCTGCTGCTCTGAATGTCTTGTTTCTTGACGGCCCTAGAAGCAGAAATTTGGCTTATTTGGCAGTGAGTCAGTTCAAGTTTAATTGCTGGTCTATGGCACTATGCAAAGCAAAAACTAAAAATTATAATTTTTTCCAAAAAAAAGTATTAATTGTTTCAGCGAAATCCGTATTCAAACAAAACTTTCGCTAATTCAGCGAATTATTTGAATGAAAATGTTTTAAAAAAGCTTTCATTCAGCACGAAAACAATAACTTATTTAAACCACATGTTCTGCGATTTTGCCACAAAGTTTTTTGTTTCTTCAGTCAACAATTTTAATTGAATATTAAAAAGCTGTTGGGGATTTTTTTTCAATAAAAAATTGCAACGAAATAAGAGAAACAAAAAAAAAAAAAAACAGCTAAAATATATGCTGCGTTTTGTTCCATATTTAGAAAGTTCTTGTTTAATTTGATATATTATTTTGCAATTGGATTCCATAAAACTTTTGTTAAAATTAATTAACGGCGCCATAAATATTGAGCGGCATTAACGACACACGATAGAAAATATAGAGATGGAAAAACTGCAGTTTTTCAATATTTTATTGAATTATTCCCAGTATGTATAATTAATTACTTTAGCAAAAAAAAGTAGAACTTCATATAAAATTTACAACTAAAGCCAAAAAAATACTCAACATGTTTTGAACAAAATCTGCCACAGATGAATTTATAGTTTTGCAAAATTTCCGCTTTTGCTTTCACGGTGTCTACTTCCGCTGTTGTTACACGTATTTTATAATTTTTGTACCAACATACGACCTACTTGCCTGCGCTCTGTTTGTCGTTTTTAATGCCAGAGTTACAAATACCTGCACGTTAAAAAACAAACTAAAACTAAACCAACAATTTTGAAATACTCGCATGTCTACCAATTACATACATACAGACATACATATATAAATATATATTTACGTCTATTGGAATTATTATAAAAATTAACAACTGAAACATTTTCAATTGCTGCCTGTTGAACGACACGTAATTTTAAAATCAAATTTGGATATTTTGAGGATTATAAAATTTTATTTAAGGGGCAACTTTTTGCTCTACATTTAGTGCCCGTAGGCATAAAAGCAAACAAATAAAAGCAATTAAGTGAAGAAAAAATCATTCTTATCTTCCAAATACATTATTTGCCATTAAAGGCAATCAAATACTGTAGAAATTTTAAATGTTAAATACAAATTGTGCATCAATTTGCTATAAATATTCATGTGGATTATCAACATTTTCATTGGAAATGTTATAACTTTTGTTTGGTGTTGATGTGTGGCCAGTGTTGTCACAAGCATTGGCTGCTATTTTCTTTTATTGGCTTTTTATTATAATTGAAAAATATAATAAAGTAAAATTAAACTGTGTTAAGTTTAAGGTGTTTATGTAACTAGAAAAATTGTTGATCATTCCCAACCCTATAGTCTATTATATTTTTCTATAGAAAATTACCCGATATCAGCTCCTTCGAGTCGGAGCTATACAAGAGGCCTAGGAAACTTTGAAAAACCGACGCAAAAGTTGATTGCAATAGTAGAACTTTGAATTTAGTCGCTCAATTATTAAATTTCAAGAAAATAAAATAAACAAAAATTATACATTTGAAAGCAATTTTCGTGTTGTTTTTTTTCCATTATAATTCATTATTAGCCTGCTAAGCACGTACTCAGGGACACTAATAAAGAGGTTTTCGAAAGCTCTTCTGACTAGAAAGCCTCGAGGGACGAGTTGCTAGAGTATTCGAGTTATGGGGGCGAGGTCGTAGGTTCAATTACTACCAAGGACTCCGGGGTAAAAAAATTAGAAAGCATTTTTCCAACTAAAATCAATAGCAAAATAAAACACTCAATGACCCAACAAACATATCCATATAATTACAACATAGAACACAATGTTGGGGTTGTTGGGTTAATTGATGCTTGACTGTTCATTGTGACATACTCATCCCTGTAATATAGAATAAAAACCAAAATATCAAAACAATAGCCCTTCTTTCCTCCCCGCTAACTCAACTCTGGTACAATGCAACGCATATTTAGAAGTCGACTGGTACTGGTACTGGTTCCAAAATGTAGTTAAACATTTTCAAACAACATCTATAACCTTTTTCAAATTAATTTATAAAGGCTTAAAAATCTCTCACAACTGAAAAAGAAATGAATACTCATGCGGCTGGAAGACCCATCACTATATATTTCCAATATTGACTTATATGTTGCATAGAAAATTTCTGGCAATTGTGAGTATTTCTATATAGAAAAAAATCTGATTGGCCTTAAGCCATTCAATTTCAGTTTTTTGATGAGTTGTTGTTTTTTTAATGACCCGGTTTTTCACTAACTGACACATTCATGTTCATAAAACTTTACTCGGCGCCATTTCAGCCTTAAAACTAAAAAAAAACCAGAAATTTTATACACAAAATTTTTAATAGAATTAAATAATTTTAAAGGTGTTTTAATATTTTTAACATTTTGAAGGTGTGTTCTTTTTCGTTTCGTTTCGTTTGGTTTGGTTTTTTTTTATTTTGGTGAACTATAAAATATAATTTACATTTTGTGGTTAATTCACTTAAGCCTTTGCTGGGGTTTTTTGAACAGTTTTTGTGTTTCTGCATCATAAGCCGGAACTTTCAGGAACACACACACACACACACAGCAAAAACTATGACACATTCTTGAAACTGTGCGTGGCTCTGACGGATGGTGGAAGAGACATTTTTTTCTGCATGTGTGCGTGAAATTTCATATATTTTTTTTTCTCGTTCATATTTTTTCAGCTCTTACATGTTTTTTATAATTAAATAAAATTTTTGTTTTTTTTTGTTGTACGTGTAAAGTTTTCAATTTAATTAAACTTTGTTAGCGTATAAGTAATGTTATTAACAGTATGATGTATCGCAACACCGCTAAATAAACACTTGCACACAGACCCACCAACGAGTGCATTTGCATTCGTGAACACAAACACAAACACTCTGCTGTAAGCGTCGGCTGGGTGCAAGTTTGGTTTCATACTTATACGTCACCCAGGTATTAAATTTAATTACATTATTATAATTCTGAGCTTTTGGTTAAAGAAACAAATACTTTTTAATTATTTTATGTGCTACGAATTCGCATACGATAATATAATTTTTAATGTGGTTACTTAGAAGAGCTTTTCGTCTACACATTGTTTTATATATGTAGATATTTTGCGTCCCATTTTTTAAGCGTTTCATGTGTCTGCTGGGTTTTTTGTTATACGGACATTTAATTAAATTATATTGTTCTGCTGTTCATTTGATTTTGCCTCCAAACTAATGGCTTAGAATTGCAAAATTAAGCGGCAAAATAGTTGGTTCATAAAACAATATTCAAACATAAAGTATAAACAGGTTTTGTTTTTGCAAACTTCTTAATAAAAATAAAAACATTTAAGAAATCAGCCAAATGATTTAAAGTCGGTATTTATTGTTGTTTTATGCCAACTGGCAAAAGCAAAGTGATTATGAAAATGTCTTATATTGCAGCGGAATACAGCTTTAAGTCTAGTGGGTTTTGCATTTTATTGACCCTTTGGAATTGTACTCTATATTTCCTATTTCCATAAAAGCGTATTTGTAGTTAGACAAACCTAAAATAACTTATACATACATTAAGTAAGATAAGGAGATATTAAAATTTATGTTCATTTATTTATGTTGCTGCTGCCTGGGCCACAAATAATGCATTTACATACATACAAATCATATGATTAATTTGTATGTTTTAACATTTTCATTTTACAAAAGCAAATTTGTATTGCTTACAGCTACAACAACTGCTTACAAGCAGGGCAACCGAAATTGTGCTTTCAAGCAATAAGTCTGCTTAAGAACAATTTCCTACACGATATATAACCCGGGTTAAGGAACAGTTGGTGGTATTTTGGCAAATGTTTTGCTTTTAACGTCGTTCAAATGCCTCTCAAGGGTTCTATTTAATATCTAATATAAAAGATACAGAAACTGCTTCGATAATAAAATTAACTCTTTGGCGACACTTAAACAAAAGCAAATATTTCCTAAATGGCTTAGACAAAATATTATTGCCTTAGATAAGCCTTAACCAACCACTTAAAACGTCGGACACACATTGACAACAGATCAGCTGTGACAAAAGTAATTATAATCTATCAAATTTCTGGCCCCTTCAGGCAATTCGATTACAATGAGTATAAAAAAAAATACGGTTCAGCCGGTGAAACAGCCAAACTCGACTACTTTGTCATTGTACAATAATTATTTATACCATAATTAAAAACGGAAACTATGAACTACTACGTAACTTGGTTTGGACGTGTTGCTAAATCGCGTGACTTATCATAGTGCTTTAGCAGAAGTAACTTAAGAATAAGCAGGCCGCCAGACATGGCGAGCACAAACCACCAACAACTATTCGCAACCTTTTCCAATCGATGATCAAGTCTATGAAAAACCAAATACTCGAAATGCCACAAAAAAACAAAGCAATTCCATAATTTTGGTTTCCCTGCTCTTAATATTTTGCAACGCTGACACCGACGCATTTTCACAACAGTGCACAATTAGTTGTTTAATCAAGATTACTAAGAAATATGATTAAAATTGCAATAGCTAATTAGTTGCCTCGTTCAAACAAATATTTATTTAACTAATAAAACTATAAATACTAATATTGTTTAATTATTCTCGTAAATTAAGCATTAATATTAATTATTATTAAATGGCCAAAATGCCGAAATTAATGTATGTGAGGATTTGCCATAAATGTGTTTCAATTAAAAAAATTCAAATGCGTTGCTTGACTTTATTTGAAGGAAACTTAAAAGGCAACAGAACAATTAAATCTTTTTGATAAAATTAATTTTGCAGAGAGAAAAAAAAATGAAATGTTGTTAATCTCAGAAATTTGAAGTGAAAATGACAAAAGATAAAGACATCAAGCAGCAGATTGAAACTAATTTGCTTATTAACTGGATATCCTTCCTATTCCTGCTAATAAGTCTCTAATTAAACGTTTTCAATTTAAAATACAAATTGTTTGGGTCATATCAGGAACTCTCTAGGAGGCTTGAACTGCCGAGACCAATATACAAACATGATGATGTGTTCGCAAATGATTCTCATGATTCTGGCATATAAATTTGGCCTGAACTTGGCCGATATCTTTGAAGAGCGCTATAGTTTGTGGGTTATGTGCATAGATCTGCGACGTTAGGGAACTATATACGATCTAACAATATGTTGGCAATGTACTGCCAGTGAAAATGTGTACAAATTCACTCAACAGTATGAACAACATCAGTACCGAGATCAAACGCTGAATAACTCTTGCCAATCGCTGTTTCTTTGGGCTCAAGAGGCAACTGAGTAGTAAGGCCCTTTCTCGAAAAACCAGGCTGACACTATATATCACTTTGATAATCCCTGTACTTCTCTATGGCGCGGAAGCATGGATGGTGTCGAAGGCGGATGAGGAAGTCCTTGGTATTTTCGAGAGAAAAGTTCTGCGTTCAATCTTCGGCCCTGTTTGCGTTGATGGTCTCTGGAGAAGAAGATTCAATCATGAACTGTTCGGGTTGTACAGCGACATGAGCCTAACCAGGCGCCTACGGATCCAACGGCTAAGATGGTTGGGCCATGTAGAGCGCATGGAGAATACTGCTCCGGCCCGTAGAATCTGCGATTCCGAACCTGTGGGACAACGCATTAGAGGACGCCCACGGAACCGATGGCGCACACAAGTGGAGAGGGACCTCAACCAACTTGGTGTGCACAATTGGAGAACGCTGGCTAAAGACCGTGCCAGCTGGAAAACTTTGTTGGTTGAGGCCCAGGTTCACCACGGACTGTAGCGCCAAAAGAAGAAGAAGAAGAAGAAGAATAAATTATTCTGCCAACATAAGTTGCCAATTCGAACGGTTCTAAGATTATTATATGACAAAAATTGCCAGTTCTAATATTATGACCTGGCCAGATATCTTAAACCTTTCATGGGTATGATTAGTGTTGTCAGTAGAAATATTACTATGACAGTAATTTAAACCCATCTGGCAATAAAAAAGATCAGTTTACAATGTCTCACTATGATCTGACAATGGCAACGAAGAGCGTTGAGACCAAATACTCGCATCATATTCATGGAAAAAAAAACAGAAATTTCATTATGGAAATTTATATAATTTTTTTTTTAATTTCGGAAACGGTCTATTTATTTTAAAATTTACAACCAATAATAATGATTATTGTTATATTTTTTGTTGAATAAAATGTTCACTGTTGCCTTTAAAATATACAAAAAAAAAAAACCTTTTTTGCTTGATTCTAACGATTGTTTAAAGTGTTGCTAACTGATACTTTATGTGCGATTTAGTTTCTTATGCATACGTCAGCTGAAATGCAAACTCACGTAAAATTAACATCTTTTTCTATAAAATATTTTTATTTTCAGGTTTTATTTACATAATTAAGAATTATTTACAAGATCTTATCAAGGCATATTACAGCGCATTCAACATAATATTTAATTAATTATTTTAAAAACATTTCAAAGGAAAATAGTGAAAACCTTTATAAGATCCAAGTAAGGAAAGGTTGAAATATAAAAGTAAATATTAATATTATATGAAAGTTTGAAATATTATATGTTAAAAGACATGCACTTGCACGCTAAGTATTTTGGACTGTCGCTTATAAAATGTGTAATTTTCATCCTATGGGGGGAAAAAATTGAAGCTGACTTGTAGTATATCATTAATATACTACATAATAAATAAAAATCGATTTTAACGATATTATTATTATCAAATATTTTACTTAAATGGTTCAATACCATTTTAAGTTATTGCTTTGTTAAGTCTGTTGTCCTGCGACAATAAACAGAATGGTTTTAAGGAAAACTTTTCCATTTTCCTAATACAATTCTTTCCAGTGTTTCTGTTGAGCCTGGAATTATTCATTTATGAAATTAATAATACTACTTGTACTTGTACTTGCACAATATTACACAAGTAAATAACAAATAGTTAAACAATAATTGATTTCATTGTATTATATTTAATATTTATTAAAAGCAAACAATTTTTATAGCAGCCTGATTTCTCTTTCTATTTGCATTTTACACAGAGAATAGACAGACGTCTGCTGCGCCAAGTCAATGCGATTGTTTGCAATAATCTAATACATGTTTGTACTATAATTGTAAAGTGTACACAAATGATTGTTCATAAGCAGGTTCGTAAATATACAAGTAATTTAGCCAGAGTTTGTTTGTTTGTTTTATTGTAGGCGAAGTAAAATGCAATAAATGATGCATCCTGAACTCAAACAAGTTAAAATTTAAATGTATTGACTAATAGACTTGAAAATGGAAAAAAACTAAAAACACTGAGCGAAACATTTTATTTTTAAGGTGTTGTTATGAAAACAAACTAAAACATATTGTAAACTGCTGCTGTCTGTATGTAAGAGAAATATTGTTGCAGTCGAATGGTGACTTTGTTTTCGCAATATACGAAAATCAGTAAATATTTTATCCAAGTATTCGTTTGTGCTCTCCAGGGCCTTGAGGACTAAAATTCGAGCTAAAATTCTCTTATTTGTGTGCAGTAACAGTCGAACCACAGCAGTAGCCTCTCCTAGACTGAAAGGCTATATCTGTGATTCAAGGCTAAAATCGCAAAAAGAAAGTTTTAATAACTTCTGATAAAATATGTTGATTTCTGGGAGTTGAAATATCTTTCGATATTAACTTTTTATATCTGTGTGAATCACAAAATGGCCCTGCCATGGTCATAGTAGTATCTTTGTGCAATTTTGGACCACCAAACTCGCATTTCCTGGCCTCTTAGCTATCTAGGCAACTGCCAGCAGCATATCTGTGGAGCTTTATCGTAATAGCTCAAGTCAAGATAAGACGTTAATACATTGTCGGCATATAAATCAATGTAAAACTGCACTTAAGAATAAATGTTATTAAGTCGAAATTACCACAAAATATCATCAATAATACGAACAACAATTTTACCAAGCAAAACATTTAATATTCTGTCAAATTAATAAAATTTAAAAATTCGATTTAAGACGTTATGATAAAATGCCAAAGATACGAGTATGGACAACAAATTGCCACCCGGGCGTGAAACTTGTTGAATTTATTTTCCCAGTGAAATAAAAACAAACAGTATTGCTGACCAAAAATGAACAATTGTTTTTAATTTTGTTCAAAAATTTTAAACACTAATTTAACAGCAGTTTCCATCCCTGCTTTTCTCGTGTTTTACTGCAATTCTGTTTTATAGTATTACAAATAACTCTTTTGCGTTTTTATGTCGAATTGTTAGCGGAGTTTTTGACACGATGAACAGATACATAAAACAGAACAACTGAAATAAAACAACATTGTCGGAAATGCCAGAAAGTAATAAAATTTTTGGAAGCAACAAAATAAAGCAGCAATTTGTAATTCAAAATAGCCCATTACAAGTGGACGACTAAAGCTCAAAATGTTTAATGGCTTCAACATCGCCCTAAATAGAACATTTTGAACATTGTAATGGGCTGAATGCGTAGAGCAACTGGAATGCTGATGGGCGGCATAGCGATCGTGAAAGAACTAACTGTCACCCTCCGCTAGTCCAATAACTTGAAATGTTTCTTTTGGAAAGAAATTAATGAAAAATTTATATTAAATAAAATAAAAGGTATAACGAACTCTTCTATAATAAATCAGAAAGGAAATTTACTCAACTTTATTAAATTAATTTTGAACCACCCCGTTATTATATTTTGTTTACCGTAATTTCATACAGGCGTTTTAACGCTTTTGTTAGCGTGTTTCTTAAATAATTAATGTTTAATTTGATTTGGATTTGGATTCATTTGGCTTTTCTATTAACAAAAATTGTAACACCTCTTGGCATATTGTTTACTTTAATTGTACACGGCAAGTGTCCTGTTAAAGGAGGGGCGGGGGAGGGGGTAGCAAATGTGTTTAATCGTTATTACCGCTGAGTTTGAGTCTACTTGATCTATATTTAATAACAACGTCCTTTTATCAATTGATGATGTGTAAATATAATTTTCAACGCTCCAAACGCCCTGGCTTTGTGTGTTCGATTCTAACTAGCAGGCTGGTGGGGCCGTAGAAATCCAACACACTTCATTAGAAATCAAGCAGAGGCTCACAAAACAGTCAAATGTTAAACAATATCTGTATGTATTTTGAATATCTGAATAAGGCAGTTGTAATTCTCTGAAGCTGCAATTTTCGGCAATTGTTTGATTACTTCAGTTTTTATAATCGGCAATTTGATAACGTCTTTTCAGCGAGATAAGTAAAATTTAAAGTTGAATAACACTTTTCTCAGAGACAAGATTGCGGCAAATAGTATTGAAGAAAATATACATATACAGCGCTTTTCAATGGGGGCGCAGTTGGATTTTGAGTTGGAATAACACAAGCGAGGTATTAACACAAATCTTTACTCGTTTAAAACCCCTAAACAAAGCATTATGTATAAAATATTATATTATATAGCATGTGAACATGTATTCATATTTGTCAGGAGACTGTGTTACAATCTGACAATCTGACAAAACACGCAAAATTGTTCTGTCATGAATTCAAATTTTCTGCTACAGCCTATGAAACTATAACGACTTATTGGAAAGCAGAAAAGTTAAAACAAAATGGAATTCAAAAAGCTTTATATTCGTGATGAAGCAAGAAATAAAATTCTTGAAATTATAATAATAAAAAAATTTTCGCTACGTCCGGTCTTTTGACAAATTAGAGTCAAGGTGGTTGAATGCGTTAAACATCGCTGCAAATAGATCATAATCATCTGATTCTGATGACTGGTGAGATGATCATGAAACTGCTTAACAGTTTAATTTAATTATCTTTTCAAAAAGATTATTATTCAAAGCATGATGAAAAATTATATATTTTATGTTAATTCTAGAACAAGCCATACAATTAATTGTTTGTGCCCGGTCTTACCTGGTATCCAAAACTGACTATATATTTATTTATTTATTTTTGTCAGCATATTTATATAAATATATAGTAATAAACCAATGAAAAAAGTAGCCAAAATATTCGTGGAATACCCCATTTGAAGAACTTAAAAGGATATCTGCAAGTAGTAAAACCATCTTGTCATGGCATCGGCAAGATTTTCTGTTTTATTATCAGCAATTTATGCAGCCCGTGTAATAATAGGGCCAATTTCGTTAAATCTAGGGTAACAGAATTGAAGATTTTGTAGGCTCCCTCCATTTTTTTCGGTAATATATGAAACCTCAGCCATCATAAAACGTTCTAATGTTTCAAACATTTTGCAAAATCGTCTAGAAGCTTCGAAGTTTATGCGCTACAAACACACAAATATAAACATTTTTCTTACTCATAATATTTGTACAGAAAAAAAATTCTCGTAACAAAAGAAACAAACAAAAAAAAAAAAACATTTATTTGTGTGAGTTGATTTAATGTTCATTTTACCAGATGAACCCAGATACAAATAATGGAAATATTTTCATTTCAATTATTGCGCCTGCTGTTCGTTTTTCCATTCCATTAAAAAAAATTTCATGCTGATTAAAAAATAAATTGTTTTAATTTTTTTCTTTGCCTGCTTTAAAATTATTTCAAGAAAAAACTTAAATGTGTGCAATTAAGTTTTTCTGGTTAAGAATCGAACAGTCGCCAATTTCATTACTTTGAATTGGGAATTGTTGATGGAAGTCTTATGAACGTTGCTAAAATTCTCGATATGCCCTGTCGGCACTTTTGCATTAAGTGTGAGTCATATTCGCAAAAATTTCCACTAGAAGAAGGCAGGGATGTACTTAAAAACTAAATGGGCAATTTTCTGGTCAAATTAAAGTTGTGCGTTGAGAGCAAAAAAAAAAACCACAAGCTTTTGTCGAAACACTTTTACATGCAGAGAAAATTACTGTTTGGTGCGCTTTACGGGTCGGCGGAGCCATTGGTCCACATATCTTCAAAAACAATGATGGCCAAAATGTTACTGTCAATGGCGAATAGTGAAAAATGTTGTTATTTGGACTTATTAACAGGCCTCTGCGTTAAAAATTTATGCAGAAACCTTCCCCGGTTAATAGAGATCCTTTTCTAAAAATATTTAAAAGAATTACAATTTTTATAGCAAACAAATCGAAATTGTTTAAACAATTTTATCAATAAATATTCCATTCATATTTTCGTTCCTAAAGTGGGCACTCGACGAAAAGCATCTAATAACCTTGAAAAGTGAGAACTAATAGAGGAAACAAGTGCACAAAAGGAAAATACTATAAATTTATATATGGTCGGTGTAATGTGGAAATCCTCTGAGTCAATTTTTCCCCCAAAGTCGATCCTGCTGCATATTTGATTTTAAAATCTTTTAATAAATCAACGTATGTAAAAAATTCGATTTTGAAAACAAGCAATTACGCCCTTTATTTATTCTGGTAACTATACGTACATACATACGAGTACTCATACTCATACATATAGATAGTATATTGGCTAGTGCATGCAGTTGTGTTTTCTTCTGTTCATAAGTTCAAATAAACCCTTGAACAAATATTTCAGGCACGTACTTGACCAAAAGAATACAATATAAAAATCAAATCATGGTCAAACATGAAAAATTTTATAATAAAAAATTCCTTAAAGGGTTTTGGTTTCAAACGGTACAAGAAAAAAAAGTAATACAAGTACATGAGCCTTGTGCTATTGTTTTAAATACAGTAACTGGCATAAATTTAGTTCCATCTGAATTTTGGGAACTCAAGACAAAGTCTGAACTGTTTTTAAAACCATATTAATACAATTCACAAGCTCTTATTAAAATTCAATGTTTCATCTGGTCGTCTAACTAAACAGAAGGCTTCTAAATTTCTGTTTTCTAACCTCGAATTCTCTTTCCGAAAATTCGTTGGCTTTTTTCCCGGTCCAACTTTTTTCCTCTTCTCTGTAAAATATTTAGTTGCCAATATTGTTCCTTTACAATTATTATTATTATTACTTAACTTTTTTTTAAGTGTTCTATACTTATGGTACAGTGGGGCAAGAGCATTTGAGAATTAATAACTTTCTACAGCGACATTGGACAGTAATTATGTGTAATCGTATGCTGCAATTATGTAATTCATTATCATTTCACCACCGTCGATTTTTCGCAGTGTATTTCAATGTTCAATGTTTTATGATCTGCGTCTGATTTTTGTTATAAATAATCTGATGCAATTCGTAGGAATATTAATTCAATGCCATTTTTAAGTTAAACAAGTAGTGTTTTCTCTTCTCTTTCAAATACTTACGCTTTTTTCCATGTGCTGTGCAATTTTTTATTGGCCATAAAAAAGATACATTTTGATATAAATACAGAAAACTGGCGATAACTTCAATTAATTAAAAACCTCAGGTGTGACGTTTATCAGTTTGTTGTTGACTGTTATGCACAATACAAACATACATATGTACTATATGTACTTACATACATATATGCAAATTTAAGATGCAAATATTTATATATATATTGTATTTTGCAAATATTTTATTATTCATTAACTAAAACCAAAGAAAAAAGAGAAATGGAAAGTAACTAAACGGAAAATAATAATATGTAACTGCATTTCTACATTACGTACGTACATACTTATAAGGGGAATCCCCTAATTCGAAACTGATAACATTTATGGACATAAATATCTCATTTAATTGCTACTCAGTCCAACAGGTTTCTGCTCTTAGAGTTGACTTAGACAATGCCATTGATAAAATGTCGACATTTTAGGATATTAATTTAATATTTAAAATCATTCCTTGCTTCCGACTAACACATTATTTATGTAGGAGCAGTTTTGAAAATCAATCACGCACATCATTGTATTTGTAGGTATGAATAATAAAAATATAATTGTACAATAAACGATTAAAAAAATTTTCCACAAAAGTATATACGAGTACGTACATATGTATGTATATGTATAACAGTGCGATATTTTATTAAATAACACATGAATCTAGGTTTTAAATAATGACTTTTCAAAATATTAAATAATAAAAATAAGTTATATATTTTAATATTATATATATGTATTTAAATAATAAATAAAATATTTCACATTTATTTGTTTTATAAACTTTTTTTAAAAAAAAAAAACTTAACAATAATCTCGTAAAACTTATTGCACCCTTGAGTGACCGGCGAGATATCAATGGCTCAATATTCTGGCCAAAACTGTTAGTGTTTTCAAGACCAGACCACATACGAGTACCGCAAGTCACAGCTGACGGGCACATACCAAATTAATTATAATTTTAATCCATTAACAATCACTAATAACAAAAATATATAAATATATGTATGTATTTGTGGCCATGACTCATATTTTAAAAGATAAAATATAAATGTTTACAGTAAATAATGAAAAAAATAAATAATGATGTATGATAAAATATACGATGCTGCTAATAATTTTATGGGCTTATAAATCATGACTTTAAATATATATTTAAAAGAAATTAAACACAATAATATAACAATTTAAAGGAGTTGGTGAGTGATTTTTCAATTATTTATTTGTTGGATTTTTTTCAAGGTTTCATTGAATTATTTTTATTCGCAGAGGAAAAAGTATGTTGAACAGCTGGAAAGTCTATATCAAGACGAATTAATAATATGTGATATGAAGACAACAGCTGATTTCTGTTGTTATGGATTTGAATAGAATATATAAAAGGAATATTTAACAAAAGCAATATATATTCCTGCCATGAATTCGCCTTGGCCTATATAATAACAAATTTTTTTTTACATTTGGCTAAATATCTGCCAACAAAACAAGAAAGAGCGGCAGGTCTGTAAAATTTATATGAAAAACACTCAACGTTGTTTTGAGGGCATTCCATACAAATTCTCCAGGTGCGTCAAACTTTCGTGTTGTGCAAACAGCGCCTAAACTATAAATTGTGTTTGAATCGTATAATAAAATGATTAAATTCTCAGTGAAAAATAACCTTAAAATAAAACAGTGCCAACATTTCATCCAAAGTTGTTTTAATTGTGGCACAGTTGGTCTTAAAAAATGTATAGACTTCTAGTTGTGACCGGAAATCATACAAAGTTTAACTAGAATCTTTAAAAATGCGACTGTAATGATATTTCCCATTGATTTAACATGATTTAAGGTTAAATCAAATGTTTACTTAGTTCAATTCTAAACAATGTAAAGACAATATATTTCCCCAGCTGGTTCAGCCTTTAGAACTACTCGCATATGTTTCCAAAGAAAACTAAAAGTTTGAAGACTTTGGCCGGGACTCGAATTCAATTAGAAAATCCTTCTCTCACACTTCAACCAAAATACTTTCATTGGGATATCCAGGCATATGAACACATAAGAAAATCAGTGCGAGCAAATAAATAAATTGAGGAATATAAGAATGAATGTATGCAGAACAAAAGATTCATGATATCTGTACGAGAATATAATAATTTGTTTTTGATTAACTTAAGGATTATAAATACACATTTAAATATAAATTATTTCTCAAACTTAAAAAATCGTTTCTGTTAACAAATTTGTGGCTCAGGTTATTTAAGGCATACTTATAACATTTTTTCTATACTTTATAGGACAAGATCAGTACATATAACATCAATATATAAATATAAATATTTTTAACATCTAAAAGGATTTGTTTTTATAAAATATATCATATTTTCGATTTCCAAAAATAAGTTCAGTTCATTAAGGGTTTCTTCTTGTAAAGTTTTGGTTGGTTAGTTTTTCGTTTTGGCAACCGTTTCATTTATTACGTGGGGCTTCATTTAATGGTTTTTAATTAAATTAATTGATTTGTAATAAATAATTACGACAAACAAAGTGTGTGTTTCTTTAAATACGTTTCTAAGGGTTTGTTAAATACTCAGTTAATATTGCTTTAAGGACGAGAGTTTCACACTGGTGAGTTATTTATTATTTTGTGCTGTCAATGTTGGAGGGTTTCAATAATTCTTGTTTTTTCTTTTCTTCAAACAGTTCAAATGTCTTTTTTTGTTTTAATCCAATGACATGGCATGGCATTGGAGTAGAGCGCCTGCTAAGGCCGCTGCCAGCACAAAGTGTCTTTAAGTTTCTGTGAAAAGTTGCAAAGAATATTCTGCAAAAGTCCCAAATTATTTTCAAATTAAATTCATATATTTTGAACATAAAATCATACTGTTTTCTACGATAGTTCTTCTCACGTCAAATGAAAATCATTGAAGTCACTTAAATAGCAGAGATTTTGACTAAAAGTTTCAAGACTCTGGTGGAAAAAAGAAAATAAAAACATGTAAAACACGAAAGAAAGTGTCTTTGTACAATATTTGAATCGAACCACACAGATAATTTCGCTTAAAACACTCGTATTTGAAACCCTCTGAATCTCATTTGCTGTCTGACAGTTCGCCGTATAATCATTTAATCATTTTTGTTAAGGAAGTGTAAAACATAATGCAAAACCAAGTCATAACAATATTTATATTCTGTCATATTCTCAACCAATTGTGGACGATGACGTCTGACCGTTTTGACGGCTTGGAACACATCCACTTCGCCGTGCTGTATTACCTGTTCGATGCACGCATTGGCGGCACAATAGACGCCGGCCCGACTGCGACCATCCGGCGAGACAACGCAAACGGGACCATAGTCCGATTTGGCCCGCCACATTTCAACCATATTCATCAGATACACCAGGGAGTTTGTGGAGGAGGGCACTTTGTGCCCCATGGGCCAGCAGGTTAGTTGAAAAAGTTGAACGGTGCGCGTGGGTGCCTTAACGCCGGCCATCATTTCGGTTAGAGAGACAATTTTTTTGTTTATTTTAAATTCCCATTGTTTGATGTTGGTATAGCTCTTGGCAGCGGACCAGTGTACGGAGAAAACCGGCCCATATTTCTCCAATTTCGATTTGAGGGGCCAAAATGAGGGATAGCTTTGTGAGTTGGCGGGCGGTTGGCACAGCACCACCACGGCCGAACATTCGGTATCATAAACAAGGGACCAGAACTCACCCAGTGTATGTTTCATGGGCCATTCCGTGACAATGTACTCTCGCGGCTTAGTATAGCCATCCACGAACACCGAATTGATGTAGTCGGTAAAGGCATTGCCTTGAAAAGAGGTCAGATAGGGACGGAAATTATCAGGTGGCACACACAGAACATCGCGATTCTTTTCTCTGTTATCAGCGCGATGACCACCGGCACAATCGCCTATAGTAAAACGTGGAGTCTGCTTGCATATCTTGTCGTATTCCATTTGATAGTCGTTCATTTTTGTTAGGGAGTTACGTCTGGCCTTGGCCTTTAAACGATCCGACAGCTCCGCTACCGAAAACCACGTTTTACCGCACACAACATGTTCCTCCAGCGTATCGTATACGAATTTGTATTGTTCAACATTCTCCACCAGACCTTTGCGCGATTGTCGCAGTTTCTTCAAATAGCCGAAGACATTAAAACATTCTTCCTCTTCGGCCAGTTCAAGATTTGCATCAATGGACAGATATACTCCTGAACGACCACCACCATCACTACAGTGCACCAACATTGGACCCTTGGTGTCGTCGTCCTTTATAATGCTGCCGACTACCAAACGAACTCTTCTACGAAATTCCAGAACGGCATTCGAAAAGGGGCACGAGTGCGAGTACCATTCGGTGTAGTGGAATTGCAAAATAAGACGTTCCTCGGTGACTTCTTGCGGATTCCCCTCCTTAACTTTGTAGAGGCGGAAAGTTCGGATGTGGAAGTTCGCCAGCTGTTCTTCCTTGACAATATTTATGTGTATATCGCCATACGTTTCGTGCACCTCCTTGTTGGGCGGCCAGTATTGAACACACATGACCTTGGCAAAATCGAAAGTTTTGGTAAGCATTATGATGGCGCTTATGTTTTCCTGCCATATTAAGCGCCAAAAAGCATTCGCTGTATCTTCGACGGGCCCCTGGGTTACAATGTAGGCATTCGGCTTCAACAGACTGTCCACATACGACGCATTTATGTAGTCGGAGTCGGGAACTCCCGGCACTTTCTGCAAAACAACACGATTATAATCATAAGGAATGCACTTGGGGTTTTGGTTTTTGTCGTGATTGTTTTTTCTGAGCGCATGGCGACAGGTGTTTGTTTCCACTTTGGCAGCGGTCTGAAACTCCAATTTATAGAGTACGGGGAACTTGCGTCGCAGGTCGCAAAGCTTTAGAAAATGCCTGGTATCGATGGGGTTGTTCGGTATGGTTTTTGAGAGGGAGTTGTTTTCATCACGAGCCTCCAATTTGATTTTCTCAAAAGACAGCAGCCCGGAATTGAGCATACTCAGTTTAATTGTATTGGGTATAGACAGCAACGCTCTCTTGCTCTGTTTGGCTTCGACGTCAGCATAACGAGCGGATGACCTCGACCTGTGCTTTTGCGAATTTGCTGCGGCTTCTTTCGATGAGGATGCTGCAGACTTGTCTTGAGGGTTTGGCATTTCGCTGAATGTTTTGGACGGCTGTGGTGTTGGTGGTGGTAGCTGAAGTAGAGGTGGGGTTTTTAAGGAGGAAAATTTTATTCTTTCATGGCGTAGATGTAGGAATTTGGTAATTTTTTTGTAGATTTTGCGTTTTGTTTGATGCTTGACGGCCAGTTCAATAGATTTTCGTTTTGGCTTTCTATATAAATAGCTAGAATTTTGTGTATGTTTTTCACTCACGCACACTTTTCACTTTGTTTCTTTCTATTGGCTTAAGCATTCCCAAATAGTAAATAAAAATTTTCTTTTATGTTTTACAATTTATTAGAAAAGTGTTTAAGATGTTTCTCGTCTGAATTGTTTTTTTTTTTTTTTTAGCCAGCCAGCCAGCCAGCACGGGAGATAGAAAAAGCACGACTGGCAGTTAATAAGCAACGTTTTTTACTTGACACTCTATTGTTCATCCACTTTAGTTTTGCATGCCTCACGTCATACATTTTCATTCATCTCTGGCTCTCACGCAAAATTGTTTTTGGTTAATTTTTCTTTATTTATTTTGGCGCTCTCTTCTGCAGTGAAAACGAATTTGTTCGTAAATTTTTGTTTTACAGTGGATTCTTTTTAGAACATTTTGTGTCGTAACAAGTGTTTGTTTTCATCGCAAATGTTTCTCAATGAAAATGAAAATGTGAAAAATTTATTGTTGTTTTTTGTTTGTTCCCATAATTTGAAAGGCGAGAAGTGATTGTATTCGAATTTTGCAACTCTTTTGTCAGATATATATACAATAATATAAAAATTAAATAATCAGCAGTGCAAAATATATTTGAATATTTTTGTTTTGTGCAGAGCATAGCGAATATTGCGTGCTGAAGACTCGAGTTGGTGTCGCTAAGACGTTTTCGCCTAGAAAAAGCTGACAAAATAAAAAATACACTTGAAAGCACCGGACTGTCTGAACTAATGCTGAAAGATTAACTTGTGTGAAAACACAAAAATTATTTTATATAGTATATTCTTCATATTCAATAAAGGATTTTGCCGAATCAGTTAATATATTATTTGAAACGGAAACTATAAAACAATTTGCCAAAGTGTTTTTTTAAACGATTTCATTTTGTTCAACATGATACAATATTTTCTTATATCAAATTTAAAGAAATATCATTGAAAAAAAAATATATTTTTTGGGCAGAAATTTTTTTGAGTTTTTTCATTTCATAGGATTTTTATTAAACCATTCAAAGATCTGGCTGATCTGATAAAACAAAGTTGATATCAATTAGAATAGTTGAACAGGACCTGAATGTACCAAATTTTTAGTTAATCGATAATAATATTGATGAGATATTTATCAACTTCTTCGCCTATTTGGACTTTTATAATGTTGCTGTTGTATCTCCTGCAACCTGTTTTCACTGTATATCAATATGGGTTAAAAAAATTCCAAAAGGATTTTTTTTACTTGGTTTCCTATATAAAAGCCTCTCAGGTCCGTTCAAAAAGCAACAAGAAGATGAGAAAATGAAATTAGCAGACACATATACATTTTTGCTGACATTTGACATGACGATTCACCGTTTAGTTATTGATTAATTATTTGTTTTTTGCTCAGTCTGCTTTTTGCTTTTTGCTATTTGTTTTTTCTTTGACTTATTAAACAATATCTCAAATTTGACAAAAGAGTTGTCAAACACGCTGTTTTACGTACATCGCCATTAATAACTATTGCACTTTGGTTGGTATTGTAATTAGTTATTAGTTTTGCAATTATCTTAAAGTTTTGTTTTGATTAAATTTACATATTTTTGTTTAAAATTTTCGCCTTTTTTACTTGATAATGATGATGTTTTTCAATTGTATCTCTATTTTCCTTTCTATGGTAAAACATGAATTTTTCCCTCTCTCTCTCTCTCTCACGCTCTCTTAGCGCAGACGCATTTTACATTTATTTTTTAAATATTTTTATTCACACTTTTCTTTTATTCTGTCTTTTCATTTTCCACCAGCAGCCAGTCTGCCAGCTTCAGCACTTTTTTTCTAAATAATTTTACGAATCAATATGATATTGAAAAGAAAATTCCATGTAAAAATTGCGAACACTTGATGTTGTAGGGCCGTAAAACATCTCTTATTTTGTTATTTGTTTACACTTTTCATTAAGTTGTTTCAAAAAAAAAAAAAAAAACAGCAACAACAACAAAAGATATTGGGGTTTTTCCACCAGCAGTAAAGTCTTTTTTTGTGCATTTAATTCCTTATATAGAAATAAATCTGTGCATTTTTAAAAGCAAAGTTATTGTTGTTGCTTTCATTTAGAATGTAAAACATTTTTCCGTCTTGTGCACTAAATATGTTGTTGTACGTACGTACATACATACATACATATATGCAGTAAATTTATATATAAATTCGCTTAATCACTTTTACTTAAGTTTTTTCTTTCTTAAACACTTATTCTTATTCTATTTTAATTTTATTTTATGCCACTTGCTCTGACAAAGCAAATACTTTGAATGAATGAATGAAATTCTTGAGTATTGAGTTTATGTTTTTTTTTTTTCTTTAATTATATTTTCCTTTTCGTTGGCATTTGTTTGAAAATGTTTATATTATGTATGTATTATTCGAAATAAAATTTATTTCGAAGTCGATCTGCCTGCACGTTAAATTGTGTACAAACACTTAAAATTAATGTTTATCTCTTGTTTTCGTTTTGTTTTGTTTTTTAGTATATTTTTTGCCTTTAGGAAGCGTAAGTGTCCGATATATTGCGTAGATGCCTGGTGGCCAGCGGCACATGATTGTTGTCATTTAAGCGAATGAGTATTAGCAGTATTGCAGTATTACTAGTTCTGTTTCTGTTTACAGTTTTGCCTTAAAAACGTTGTGCCTAGCAAAAGTTTGAAGATACTTGTTTTTACATACATATGTAATTATCTTTGAGACAAATTCGTGTATTATAAAACAAAATCTTGTTATTTGTGTGTTTTCTAGCTGCCTATATGTTGTACTCGTTAGCAGACCGGCAAACCTTTAAAAATTATGCAATTAAACTTAATTCTTCGAGGATTATTGACAAAATAGTTTTTCTATGTTGGCGGCTGCCATGAGCAGCAGATCCAGATGGTAAGACCACCTTAACATCAAAATATTACAAATGGGACATTCATTTTGAAAAAAAAATTATTTTTAGCGAAGAGGCTGGTTATTGAAGGAATAGCACACAAAATATTTGTATGCGGTATGACGCCAAGCCGCACAAAGTTCATCAGGTGGCAACACAAAACCGTACTGTTTAAAAACAACGTTGGTCATAAATGGCGAACGCTACAGAAATATGTTAAGCAATTTCTTTTGGCCCAAATTCAACGACGAGGACATGTGGTTCCAGGAGGCTAGTCCAATGTGCGACACATCCGACACATTTTATATGAACGATTTGAGGTTATGATTATCACTCGCCGAGGTGACGTGAAGTGGCCACCAGGATGATGCGATCAGACCCCACTGGCGTTTTGCTGGTGGCATTTCTGGTAGACAAAAGTCTATGCTAATCGATGAATAAATAAGCAGCAATTGAGCGGTATTCTTGAAGTCGATATTGTTCAAATTTAGTCGGCAGTAGTCGATGCGGCAGTGTCAATGAAAATAGCAGAACTCGGATCCCTGCCACCGTAAAAGACCATTTCAAGTGATGTTATAGGCCATAAATAAATGAAGAATGTTATTAAGACCTTCCAGTAAGTTCATTTCATGCCACTTTAACATTATTTTATTTTTAAAATTCGTTGAAAAATCAAACAACAAGTGTTTATATGTTTTAACAAAACACCCAATCTTGAATAAAACTCTGCAGAAGATTTACTTTTGCTGCTCTATTTCGTTATAAAAATTATTTTTCCGCAGCTTAAAAACAATATCAATTTTTTGTTGTTTTCGTTATAACTTCAATATGAATTTAAAAGCGAACTTTTTGTATCTTTCCAAAACACGAGAGACCTGCTCCATCTTATAAATAGCCAGCCTTGGCAGCAAAATTCGCCTTTTGTCTTAATCTAATCATGTAATACAAAAAGCCTTCACCACAGCCCTTAACACCGAATGGCGTATTGTTGAATTACATAATGGCATATAATATAACGTTACCGTTTAATTGCAGCATCGAATTACCACATAATTTCAATAAACCGTACGAAAGTCAAATGCTCTTGTCGAAATTGTATTTGTTCCAATTGGACTATTTGTTTGATTTCAAATAATTTCGTATGCATTGAAAATTGTAATTATTTTACAATACAATAGTTGTCAACAGAACCGAAAACGAAAATTTCGAACGCACTTGTTTAAACTTTAATTAAACTAGCAAAACTTGCCAACCGATAATATATTGCCTTTTTCTCATACGCTTCCATTAAACGTTTCATGAGCAGGACTGTGTTGCTAAACTGAACTATAAAGTGTTCAAATGTATGTATGTGTGTTTGTACATACATTAATTGCATGTGTGTGTGTGTGTGTGTGTGTGTGTCTGGAACATATCGGTGTTTATACAACCCGTCATTACCAATACTAATTAGTTTGGCTAAAATGTTATTTGGTAAATGTATCCTGGCACACTTTGGCATTTCCCTGCATCTCAACTCGTCAGTTTCGTTGACTGTGTTGGTTGCCGAATAACTAATACATATTAAATTAAATAGAATATAAAATACTCAATTAAAGTTCTTCAATGCAAAAAGAGAATAGAATGGCATTAGGTTGTTGTGTGCTCGTATAATGAAGGCATATCGGCATGGAATGCAATTCATGAATTATGCAGTTGTCTGCAGTTTGTTTTGGTGAGAAGAAACCAAAAACAAAACAAGTTTTAAGTAAATACCTGTCAATTTGTCATTAACACATATAACAAGCGAAATATATAACCAGGCATACAAAACACACACACACACAAACACACTCATTTGAGTGTCGTCTGAACATTGACAACCACATAAGCGCACATTTCGTTACGTAAGAATGCTTATATGTATGTGTGTATGTGGGCATGTGTATGTATGTATGTATGTAGGTGCTGTGGGAAGAGAATATACATAAATGCTTTTCAGCAATAATAAGAGCTCCTACTTCTGCTTCTGCTGTTGAAAACAAAAACAACTATAATTTCCGCACATATTTAACAAATTATCACACTCGACATGATTATAACTACCGTTATTATCATGTTAAGCAACATTCATCTGCACATACACACATGCATACATACATACATATATTTATAGGTTTGCATTTAGATGCAGGCAGTACATACATACATACATACATACGTACATTTTGTACGTTGTTGTTGCCTCCATCTTGGTGGTTGGCTTAAATATTTGAATATGCGAAGGCAGCATAAAACAAGACTCAAATATTATTTAATTATGTTGTAAATTTTTGTATAAATAACAGGTCAATTTGTCTTTTATATGCCACAGTTCACCTTTTTCAATGGTTTTGCTGAAAAAGGAGTCTGAAATTTCGTAATTTTTGTTTTTTTTTTTCGTTTATTTTGGAAAATTCCATTTCTAGCGCTAAAAGCCTTTAACTCAAATTAAAGTACTAGTGTCATCAAATCACTTTAACCGTAGAAGGATTACCCATTTAAGTGACAAGAATTAATATTAAATGTAGGACTATAGATTTCTCTTAAGAGCAGTAAAACTAATGAGATGTTATTATTAAAAATGCATTATAAATAAATCCTGGTAAAAGAGAAAACCAACGTAAGCAAAAAGAAAAACTGAATGGATCATCACGACAACAGATCAAAGTTTTAAGTCAGAAGACAGTGTTCGACCAATACTCCAGAGATCATAGTTTCGAGTCCTATCAAAGACTCTGGTAGCTTCTGCAAAAAGCTTAAGAGTTGTGTGTTCCTTATCGGGTTCAAAATAATATAAAAAAATCAGCCAAAGAACTGAAAATATGTATTGAATGGCGGCTGCCCATTTTAATTAAATAGGATTTATCCATTTCTACCCAGCCACCCTTTTCTCACTTTTAGAACTAGTATTTATTAGCCTAAGAAACTGACTTTAAGATCAACTTATAATTATAATTTTCAATATATATATAAATTTACTGTAGTAATAATTAGTAGCAATACGTTTAACTGAAGGTATTTCTTAGAATTAAATTTTACACATAAAAATATTGTTGCATTTTATTTGCAAAACAGATTTTTATGTTTTCAGTTCTAGTTCTTGCTTCATATTATAGCTGACTCGGAGTGTGAGTGCCATTGTCTTTATTTAGTCATCGCCAAGACGAATTTATTCTATATATTGCATATAATTGCAAACATGCAACAAATACTCGCACAACAGCCAACGATAAATAGTTGGCATAACAAAAATTCCCACATTATTTAAAATTTATGCTTTTGACGTTTTGAACATAAATATAACCACCTCAGCTGTCAAAGTCATGTGTTAATAAAGTCATTTGGATTAAAAGTTTAATCTTTGCTATAACAGCTGACAATGCCATCATGCTGAGCAATTTCTCAACATGTGGCATATTTTTAGGCAACAAAAAAGTAGTTAATTGTTATCAGAATATATAACTGGCATTAAATGCATTATTTTAATAATCTTTAAAACTGGTAAAAATTTTAAACAATAGCTATCGCCTAAGCGCGCAAGATATAATGAACAATTGTTGATGCATTTAAATGGGGAGTCATTAATACGAGTATAAGCGCGCATTTGCACATATAGAAAGACCAAATGCCCGTCAGTTTAAAGCAAATTTAAGTTGCAATTTTAATTAATTCAGAAAAAGAAATCATGCAAGTAAAACAAAGTAAGAAATCATTTATATGTGTATGTAAGTAAAACAGAGTCAAAATATACAGAAACCTAAACATTTGCACAAAATGTTTTGCAGACATGACTTTTAATGCTAATTTTTGAAGTTTATGCATAAAGTAATTAACAATAGTTTGTAATTCAAGAATTTCTTGTCGTCTTTTGAAAAAAAAGATATACGCATAACTACAACACGCTTGTAACGCATTTAAATGGTAGACCTTTTTAAATGAGGTGCACTTAAACGAATGACTCAACAATATCTTGATTCCTATTTCCTGATATTTTGCCTCATAGTTATTTTTAATAAGAAGCTTTTCAAACTTAAACTTAACCTACTAATAATGATTTAATATTAGTGGTGCCAGCAAATGTTGGGCGTCAAAGGGGAGGAACTCTTAAAGTTGATTGGAGTGCATGTTAAATGAATTCTAATTAAAGCCTAATATTTTAAAAGGGATAAATATGAAATCGAAAACTCTGATTTTAATGACTCAAAAATCAAGCTAAATAGAGTTAATTTCCAGAAATTTTCCTGGCCTATACAATGTATAAATAATGTGTTATAAAAACCTAAATTTTAGTTTTCAGATAATTAATTGCTCAAAATAACCCACTTAACACAACGTCTGATCCCTCTCAAATAGCTGCATCCTTTATAACAGCGATTGACCAGCCATCAATTGGATGGATGACTGAACCTTCACATTTCATTTGTACACTCACTTCACTTGTGCATACCGTCCTGTGTCTCTCTATGGCTTGTCATCATTTCAATCCAATAGGGTTTTATGTCTGATGTTTGTATTTTTATTTTTGGGTTATTTTAAACAAGTACTTACCTTGCCAAATATCGTTAAACCACCATGTTTCACGTTGTATGTTGGTGCATCCGCATAACTTGAGTCAGCCCACGGTGTATGACAAGTTGATGTAAGTGTCATATAACGAACACCTATGGCATACAGAGTTCTCAGTACAGCCAAGGAGCCACCCAACGAATGGCCACCTTCCACGCCCGTCAATGAACACAGTTGATGATTTTTATGCGCCTCGATGATGTCTACGGGTGTTTGGTGGAAGAGTTGGCGTGGATGGTTTGAGTGGATGAAAAGCGTTCGAATATGAAAAAAGAGAGAGATAGAACATAAATTATGTTAAAAGCTTCAAAATGGAGCACTTAGGAAATTGAGTTTTCATTAATGTTGCCTTTGTTACCCGATATTTCGGCAACGTCGTGCTTTTTTATTATTGTTTTTTTCATAGACTTTTTTTTTTTGCCTTCTCAACGTGTAAATGAATTTATTTTATTTCTTTTATTTGGCCTGTGTTCGTTCACTGTTCGCCCCTTCAATTACTTTTAATTTATTATTTGGCATTTTTGTTATTGGAAAACTTTTCATTTCTTTTATTTATAGCATAAATTTTCAAAAACAAAAATCTTTATTACACTTCTGGCCTTGTGTAACGTACTCGTATGGCGAAAGGAATCCGAACAGTGGAAAATATTCCGAAAAAATATCGGTGTATTTGGATATAAAGTCCAATTCAAGTTTATATTTCTCATTCTCTAGTTTTGCAAAAGTAGTAAAATTGTTTAACAAACGACATGATAAGTTGAAGAATACTGTTAGTTTCAGGCAGGTATACTGGCAATAGTACGTTTTGCTTCCGTTTGGTTCCAAAAACCAACTAGTCCATGCAAATCGGCATCAAACATATTTGGCTATTAACAACTTTAATGACACATAAATATTATGAAAACAACAACGAATCTGGCATAATTTTGGTTAGTACGAGTAGTTTGAAAGACCGACGAGATTGTTGCAAATATTACTAACAGCTGTTTTAAACAAAAAATAAGAGAAGAAAATATATGTTTTAGGGGGATAAAAAGTATGAACTGAAATAAGAAGGTCTAACTAATCCCTGGGGCTATTTTCTGTTTTAAAATTCGAACAAATGGCTGGCTTACAATATCGTAATTATATAGAATACAGATTGTTTTTGTGCAGATTTCTTTTTTGTTTTTTATTTACAAAAATTTCCCGGTTGTAATCTTGTAGTTGCATAGCAATGTTTTTCCAAATAATATTGTTGGCTAAATTAATATAAGCCAAACAATTGTACGTTTTGTTTTCGCTTATAATTTATTGTTATTCATACAATAAAAATTTTTCTATTTCAATACTTTTATGGAAGTTTATTTTCTTTTTACAAAATCCCTGCATACTGGGGTTAAACAAATATCCATCGTTCTCCCAAACCCCTTTATCTTATTGTAGTACGAATACAAATAAATGAAAGTTTGCGTTTATGTGACTGTGTGACAGGGTTTTTTTCTCTTTCTTGTAAATCTACCTTTCGACAATTCCTTGAAGAGAAAAAAATCTTATTTCGTTTTCCAATAAGTAAAAGTAAATAAAAAATTCTATAGAGAAAAGCAACTGCATTAAAACTTCAGGTTGCACTGGGGCAGAAAATTATGTATTGTTGGTAAGAAAGTACATGCTTAAATCTGGTTTCTCCATCTCCATCTCCAGCTCCAGCTCAAAAGTACGAGTATTGCTGCTTGCATCTGTTTGTCTGCAGTTCAATTGTATTGTAGAACATTGCAGCACCCAGTTTAGGTTTTTAGTGGAAAACCAAAACAAGTGCAAGGAAAAACAGGAAATGTTACACGTAACTTTAATAAAATTGGTTCCAGCAATTCCATTCATTTCCTTGTTTTTCTTTTTTCTTCATTAAAGTTTATTGGTTTTTTACCCTATATCAAGCTACTAAGAGAACTTAAAGTGTATGTGTGTTGGTATGATATTGATTTTTGTAGTATTTAATTCCTTTTTAGATGTTGAAAGGTTTGTGGTTGAGTCTATTGTACCATTTGCTTACTTAGAAGCATTAAATTTAGTATCAGATGAAAACATTTTGTATACAAAATACAACCAATAATCATTTACAAAAGTAACAAAATATATAGCATATTTGTGGGTGTTTTCCAGCTGTCTATATACTGACATTTCGTGATTGCTAACCCACTCATCAGAAGGCAGGAAAGACTATAAAAATGGTAGTTTAATATTGAGTATAATGTGGGAGCATATTTTTCAGAGGTTTTCAGAGTAAGACAGCACCTATGAAAATGAATATAGACAGCTGGAAAACACAAAAAAAAAAAAAAAAAAAAATACTGTTATACATCTTGTTTATAAATTCTATAGTTTTAAAGTGATTAAATAATTATGAGGAAAGAAAAATATTGATTTTACCATTAAGCAGCGAGATTTTTAATTTAAAAAGTTGCCACTTAATAGCAAAAAATTACATTAATCTGAATTGTGAAAAGTATCTATATAATACTATATAATACAATATATATATCCTGCAATTACTCATAGAAACACTTTTCTTCCACAGACATTAATTTTTCAGCTTAACCCTTAACAAATTACTTGGCCTTTCCTACATATATTTATAACCGATTTTGGTTGTTTGCTCGCTACACTGGATTACAACTAAGTCGACCACATTTGCAGTCTAAACACTCATTCCCTGGTCTTATTTCACTTGATTTCTTTTCTTCAGCAATACAAAAGAATTAGTACTCGGTACTTGTTTGTGTGTAAAGCTTTCTTCTACTCTCTTTATACAACTCTGACAAATCGCAGCCAAAGCAGAACAAAAGCAATCTGAATAAGAAAATACTAATAAAAATATGTTGGAAGCAAAAAAGAATAAATAAATAACATGTTTTGAGCTCCAAATCATAAAAAAATTTCTTTCAAACTTACAATTGATTTTCTACGATAAATTGTAAACTACTATAATTGAAATACTTGTATTAAACAAAATCTTTCTAATATTTCTATTGCAGTCTAACTGGTGCGGAATGCTATTAGAGCTATTAGAAAGGACCTGCCCACTGTAGGCAGAATAAAATGTTTAATTTTAAAATTTTTTGTTAATTTGAGTTCTTTTTCTGTGGAAAAATCCGGATTTTAAAGTTGTTTAATACACAAGAACAAGAAGTAAAATCTTCAACTTGAATGTAACTTGTAAGTGCATGAATAATAAGGAAGTGACTCTAAACGACCTTTCGCTTGGCCACCGTTCTTGATCTATTGTACGTCCACTTCAATGAAACCGGACCAGCTCCTTCAATGGGAGTGTTTGCAAGTCTTGTTCTGCCTGTGTTATCTATGTCCAGTAGCCAGTCCAGGCATGTAGTAACCTATATGTGCCGTACTCCAGTGTCCTCTTCACAGTGCAATCTGCAAGTGTCTGTGATAATTCTGTGAGTGTAAAGTAAAATTCATTCATTCATCCTACAGGTTGTAGTGGACGCAGTACTTAAAAGCTTTCGGTATTCCAGTGCCAAGTATTCCATTTGCACAGCACAGAATCTCCAAGTGCCAGTTGTTGGATATATTTTTGTATAAAGCGTTTGCAACAAGTAATTTCTACGTGCCTCCGATGGTGTCTTTAAATTTTTCTTATCCAATCTTAGAGTAAATTTCGTTTCATTTTTTGGAATATTCCAGGTCATTGGAATCGTCCCAGAGTTTCCTCCCGATGTATGCTGTTCACTGCTTCATCTTAGTTTGGACAAAACCCGTGGATTGCAAGCAAAGAAAGTCCCACCATCATTCCTCCTTTAGATGACTGCCTTCCCAATACCTCTGTGTCCCCCCCGCCATGGAATGTAGGCCACAGTAGTATGTTTATGAGGCTGGACATACAGCTACAACTACCTAGAGTCGTTGAGTGACTGTCCGGGAGTATTGTTTTGTTTTAAATTTTTTAAATATGTTTAAAAATATTGTGTTTCGTTAAAAATATTTAAAAATTTTTACATATTGTTGGTCATATTTTATTTCTGTGCGGTTATTCTTTTCACACTTTTAATCAACGTGTGGATGTTTTGTTGGATGTTTAGTTTTTTCTTAAAAGAAAAACTTTATAACTTCGCGCAATATATTTTTATGGCACAGTTATTACATTTCGCCCACTACCTTCGAAGCCATATTAAAAGCGTTACTAATTTTTCATAAAAGTTTGCAATATATTCTCTAATTTATCTTTCACATCATAAAATTTTTGGTCATAAACGCGTATAGATGGATGGCAGTTACGTTATTAAAAAAGTTTCCCACTTAATGTAAAAAAACAAAAAAAAAAAAAAAAATAAAACTCATTTGCTGCTTTTTGTTGCTATTGCTAATAAAATATATTGTTTTTAGCTATTCTTCGCATAAAAATAGAAATTTTTTTTACTTTATGCCTTTTTGACTCTGACTTTAAAATACTTCTGAATCAGTTAGAAGCGGCATATTAAAAACTCAACTTTATTTCCTTACCACCATTTTGCTGCAAACATAAATATGCACACACACACACACACACACAGACACACACATATACACACTTACATGTGTAGGTATATGTAAATGAATGTATAAATGTTTGTTTCCTTTTCCTGTTCGTTGTTTCCCGTTTTTATTTCCATACTCACCTTTATGACTTGCAAAATTTTCCACAGAATTTCACAAGCTTCAAAATCAAAATATACTTTTAGCTTTTCCATGTTGATGCTGGCCATGAAGGGGAAACTGGGACAAACTTAAGAGTTAGCAACGAATAAAACAAAATATTTAAAACACAACGCATTTATGCAGAATATGAAATACATTTGCACTTGCATTTAACAAGTCTCAGCAAAAAGAGCTGGAAGTAGGGAATTCAAATGAAATATTTTAAGAAAGCAAAAAAAAAAAAAAAATATTGTACGTACAACTAGTATTACGACTATGAGTCAAAAGTTTAGAATTACTTGCAGTGGAAAAACTAAAATAAGGCTTCGTTCTTTTTTTTTTTGTGGTAAATGCGGATTTTTTCATTTTTATTTTGTTTTAAAGTTTTTTTTCTCACATAGTTTGTGGTGCGTTTGCGAAGTAAGTGCAGAAAAGGAGTTCTAAGAAGTCAAAGTAGTTTGCTTTTGCAAGCCTATGGAAATGGTTTGAAATTCAAAACTTAAAAGTGAATTTTTAACTTTGGCATTTAAGTGGATTTTATGAAAGAGTCTCCAAGGAAGTAATTTTCAAAGAAAAAGAAAAGAAAATGAAGAAAACAAATCTCATACATTTAGGACGATAGTTCGTACACAGAGAATAGAGAATTGGGTTGAGGTAATTGACGTTTTCTGCCTGGTAGTCGCAACTCGATGACAATTGCTGTCAAAATTCAGCTCAAAAGTAGTAGTTTTAGTCTGTTTCACTATATTGCAGGAGTTGTCACATCAAGTCACCATCAAAAAGTTGCCTCTCATCGTCGACAAAACTAATTGAAACTCGGTGGCAACATACCAGACAATAAATAGAGCCTGTTAATTGTGGCCGATAGAAAATACGACGAGACGAGTACTAGCGGCAATTATCTTGCGTCGTTTTATCCCCCCCCCCCCCCCCCCCCCCCCCCCCCCCCATTAATCATTGAATTTGATAAGTTGAATTTTACTTTAGAGGAATTGTTCGTTACACCTGATTTTATTTATTGAGATGTGGGAGCCTCAGTATTTTTTACACCAAGACTAAGAAATTGAGTCGTCCTGACTTTGTGGGGGTTACTCGAGTGTTTCTTGAATTAGACTATTCAATTAGTTGAAAAGGGTTTATATTTTGAAACTGAATCTTTTTAGTTTTCTTTAATCTAATCCGCTTTTTATTCGGAAAACCAACAACTAAAGCGGCCCATGAGCTCGTTCAAATTTCACTTAATCCTATTTTCGGACATTTTTCTTTGAAAGTAATTGCCCACCCCGAATTCCTAACTAAGTACCACAATAGCCGTTTGCTGATGTTGCAAGGCCGGACCTAAAATACCAACTGCGTTTCGTTGTAGAGCAGCTCCACTGTTATGAAGTCTTAAAAATACACTACAGTAAATTGTTGCTGTTAAAATGCCCTTCGATACAAATGTTTTCAAAAGTGAGAAAGTTCAGATGTTTCAACAAGAAGTAACGCCAACATTTGTTGTGCCCTGGTATGTGTGGATTTTGTTTTTACTTTAAGTATCTGTGTGTATTTTATAAAACTTTCTTTTTTTTTCAAACAAAAACTGGGTGAAGATTGAGTGAAAAAGTACACAATTGCGTTAAAAAATCAAAAAGAGCTAAAAAATAATAACAAATAATATGGCACAAGGTAAGAAGCTGTGGAGTGCTGCGTTATATTTTCAACTTAATGTTTGTTTGCTTGAATTGCAAATGATTTCTTGCCAGAAACTTTTCGTTCGGCGCTTTGGAACAGTTCGCCAGTTGCTGATGTTGCAAGAAAAATACGTTTTCTGTTTAGTAAATATTTTTTTTTTGGGTACATTTTTTGTATGAGTTAAAGAAATTTTGCAGCAATTTTGTTATTATTGATATTTTTGTGTTGAGATATTTAGCGGTCCTGATGAACGGTGGCATAAGTGTGTTGAAATAAATTTCGATGAATGGAAATAAAAATTACCAAGGACATTTTTTTTAACACAAAAGCAGGCATTTGAAATGGTCAATTGGAAAAACATAAAGTAATCAAATTTTAAATTTCAATTAAAATTTTTTTGTATTAAATATTTTGTACTTCCTTTCGCTAAGAATATAACTTTGGAAAATTCATTACACTCTATATGTATTATTTGCTTAAAATTTGAAATAAATATGAAGAAGAAGAAATTTATTTTTATTTTTTTTGTATTCGTTTCATAATAAAGCTGTGCTGAGTGGGGCTTTTTAGTGACCGGTCATTTGCATTCAATTGTCAAAAACTAATGATTTCGTTCATTTCGTTCAATCGTTCACTTTGAGCGCACAATATGGCCTCAAAAAGAATAAAATGATGGAATATGTTTTTACACAACATTTTAATAAATTTCATTTTGTTTATACTTGAAACGAGCTGCTGCGAAATTATTAATAATTTCTTTCTAATTATTTATATTAAAGCAATTCTTACTACTTAAGACAAAAAAAAAATACGGGAGGAACCAAATTGGACTATCCAACTCTAATGACTTACTGCAGCATCGCTTCACTATAATTGATTTTGCTCTGATGATAAATATAAGGGATATTGTTGCCGAAACCCGAGTCATTTTGCGTGGCTTTGTGAGTCGCACAACGCACTGCAGCGTGAATTTGTTTTCAGTCGTACGGGGTGTATGTAGAGCGAACTACCCTCAGACGTATTTCCCGCCATAACCTACAATATTTTGTTAGTTCTGGTGTAATGCACTCCCACACACTTATTCCCCCCACACTAGTCCAAACAAAAAAATCAACTGACTACATATATCAACTGACTGGGTTTAATTAGTTCATATTATTACGATTTCACTGTATATCACAGAACAGAATTTGTTTTCATATCTTCACACCGAAAAGTCTCTGTTCAAGGTTGTTGCACAAATTATTTACGCAAATTTCACCAAAGTCATGTTCCAGTTTTTTATAACGACAGTTGCTTAAGTTAATGTTTTGCATGTTATCAAGCGACAGGATATAATAATACACATGAGAAGTATTTTTCAAAAAGAAGAAAAGAAACTATGACAGAATAAGTGATAACATTTGCGATTTCATATTCATACTCGTCCATATATATTGAGTTACTTTTGTTTTATGTACGATTGTTTGCTTTAAAAGCAATACAAGGGCCCAGAATTTTGTATATATAAAAAAATAAATAATATAATAAATAAATAAAAAGTATATAAAGAAATTTCCAGTATTTTTCTTATTAATCCAAAATACTCATATGACCCGTATTAACCAAACTTGGCATCAAAGAGATTGTTTTTATATGTTTTGTTTGGTGTTTTCGGGAAACAATAATTCAACTCATTGGCTGACATTAAAGTCGTTTGCGTTGTCTAATCGCCCAATTGATAATTTCCATGCCAAAGTATGTTCTTATTATATTGTAGCATTGAAATTTTGCCTTATTTTCAACAATTTTTATACTTAGACCAGGGTTGGAAACGTTCTATTTGTAAAAATCTTTTTATCAAGTACCAGGAATTAAAATTTTTCCTTAACAGTTAATTTCTATTCAATACAATTAAACTTAATTTTTTAAATATATTTTCATTAAAATGGTGTAGTATAAAAACTTCCATACCTGGACTTTTCAATACAAAAAAATTGCCTATTCCTTATTGCGAATAAAATATTTCGTTTTCTTTAACCATAAACAAATGGAGCTCCTGAATGGAATCTTTGCATTATATCGTAGATAGTATTTGTAGGATCTACATGATCGCATTCATTATTTACGAGTATAACTTGATCGATAATAATAAATTTTACTCACCTTGAGCTGATGTGCAGGTTGTCAGCTGCGGTGAATATTTTTCCGTCAATCTGTGTATAACATCTATTTGTTCTAATGTTAATTGCACCGCATCGCGATGTTGTGCTTCACAGGGAACGTATGCGGCAAAAAACTAAAACAGAAAACAAATAAATGAACATTTTAGTGTTATACAGATTTGCAAACTAAAATAATAAAGTTGCTGGTTGTACATAATATTAAAAAATAAAAACAATTAAGAAAAGCAGAATATATGCAGTTTATCACAAAAATGTAAAAAATGTTCTGCTGCCAACTGAGCGAACAGGGTACAATTTCATATACCGAAGTTATGAAGGCTTCCGGTTTTGAGCGGTATAATTTTAAAGCTTTCATTTATTTTATGATATTAAGGAATAGGCTGCTTAATTATTTTTTAAAGCCTTAAAAGTATTAAGCCAACACAATTATAATGTTTATGCCTCGTTATTGACTTTATATAAATAGATTTATAGCTTATGATATCGAGAAGATTTTTTATATAACAGTTATTTTGTGACTTAAAAATAACAATCGATTTAAAGCAGTTGTTTTGCAGCTCAAAAATTAAAATTTAACTCATGACAGCCGTTTTATTTTTTGCGTCTGAAAATACAGCCATTAATCTAAATCGAAGCTGAGCCTAAAAAGCGTCCGGTTACGATTTGAGTTTTCAGAAACCAAAGCCAAAACGAAGTGCATATATTACGTGTCACACTGTGTTCTTGTAGACATTAAAATAGCAAACAATTTTCAATATTGTAGTACAACAGTTTGGTTTTCATTAGAAACGAAGCCATTTTATTTACTTGGAACAAGTTATCCGACGCTTAAGCTCAGGCTAATCTAAATGTCAGGGTTACATTCAGACAAAGAAAATAAACACCAGAAACCATAATTACAATAAATTTACTAACACTTCGGTCTTCAGTACACTTCAGTTATCATCAGGGTCAGAGAATAGCAAATGGCAAACCCAACCACGATTTTAAACATTATATAAAATTTATTGCACACCCACATACACAAGCTCATATGTTAATGTATTCTCCTATTGTTTTTTTATTTTTTTTATTGTAATACAAAATAAGAATAATACGAGCACAATAGTTGCACTTGTGTGTAAAGAAATAAGAACAATTGCAACAGAATACTTTCAACTTGAACGCATAAGTATTCGATGTGGCATATAATGCTGAAGCATAATGCCACCGAACAAAGAGAAAAACGAAAGCGTTCATTTTTCATTTAAAGCTTTTACCTTGTGCCGTTATGAACAAAGAAAATTGTTCATTAGTTTTAATTAAGCAAAGACTTGCACCAAAACACTCTACGGAATATTAGACTAAAATGGAAAAATTAGAAAAACAAAACAACAGCTTTTGAGGAACCAAAAACAAAAAAAAAAACAAAAGCAACGGCAAACAAGTATGAAAAAGTTCAAGGGTTTTATTTTCATTCTATTTTTTCTTGCAATCAACAATATTTCGAAAAGTACTTGTGTGTACTTGAAGTTTCATAAACACGCAACAGTTATGTCGGCAACTGCAAATGTCTAGTGGCTTAAAAGTTTTCTTTCGTACTTTTCTCTTAGAAAGTTTTTGGTTTTCTTTCTACTTTGCCATGAGACTGGCAACAATTAAAAGTAGAAAATAGTTAGTCAATGTATACAATTCAATTTGTATGTTATAAAAGTATATGGCGTGGCAAAGAGGTTCGTTTTATAAATTGTTAGACTTGCGGCAGCAAAATGTCTACATTATACAGTGGGCACTAACATGAAACCAGTCAATAGCAGGTCATATGACTAAATACAGACAATTAATTTGCAGGTTGAAAGGATTGTGAAAAGTTTCTCCAAAATGATATATGATAGATACAAATAGGGGGCGGTACTATACTGGGACGGTTGTCAGATCTTACTAGATATGTTTTACAAATATCTAAGCTGTAAAGTTTTGTCTTACAAAGACATAGAAAAAAAGCATTATAAAGTCATTGCCATTGTCAGATAATTGTCAGACTTTGGCAGCAGTGTTTAACTTAATGCCACTAACAATGATGCGAGAAATATTGGCAACACTGTTCACACAAATGAATGTTTTAATTTTAAGCCTTGTGTCGCTGCCAAACAACAGATCTGTTCATTTCCAGCGTATAATGGTCGCGCAACCAAATCAACTGCAAATTTGCAGTGGCAAATATAAGCGTCGGATTTTTTTCTGATCTGGCAATTTAACTTCTGTTGGCATTGGCGGTCTTACAATATTCTTAAGTCAAATATTGTTGTGACCACATTATTATCTGTGATTTAAATATGTCAGTTAATAACTTCGAAGCACTGACTATATTATTGTTACGTCCAACCACATTATGGCAGCATTCACTCACGATTTTGCAATGTGTAACCATATTTTTGCACAGAAAACTGAGGTATACAAGTTTTCATTCTTAAAAAGTTGCTTCAGCCATCCAAGAATAGTTTTCATATGGATTGGTCATGACAACAGGATAAAGTTATGCCCAACAACAAAATGTTTAAATATGACAATAACATGGCCGATTGGTCAATAAGCACGCAAAACTTTATGGCCAACAATTCGGGGCGGGGCGTTCACATTTTAGAAAGATCTAAAATTTTTTATATGTTGTTGGACAAAAAAAAAAAAAAAAAAGAAATTTCTCCAGATACAAATTTCAATCGGCTTTAGTGTCTGAATTGAACTAAAAGAAATTGCTGCACCAGGCAAGACTTTCAACAGTCATAGAAAATATTTCTTTGATTGTGATTTAATTGTAGTGTTACGCCAGCAGTATTCGCCTGCTTCGAACAAGATGCCTCCAGGGACCAAAAAATCATCAAATTTGAGGCCGTAAATATAATTCTAAATTTCAACCGCTAAGCCCATAAAATGCTAAATTGTTGTAACACATTGTGTGTGGCACGAGGCAGTGCTACATTTGAAGTCTCGTTTGATATTTGCATTTTGTGCATTTCACTGCTACAGATACTCGTCCTCGTGCTAAGCGACTAGTGTGAATGAATAGTGGTCGCAATTTGTTGTCAAAGTGTGTACGAGTTAATGAAAAGATTTTTATTGAATGCTTTGAAGTGACATTGGCTGAGTTGAAGTGGAACGCTGGCATAACTACTAGTTGTTGGAAGTGGTTTGCACTGTTTCAAATGCTCCCCGCCGCTCTTTTACATACGGACGCGTTAAACGCCTTAAGCCGTGTACTGCGTACCGAACAATAGAAAATTTTTCATGCCAGAATTCTGCGTTATTGTGCAGTTGTTGTGCAAATGGGAAATTTAGGTGTTTGAGTATAAAACGCAATACTCTTGTCGTTTTATGCCTTTTGACTTAATTTGTTGTTGTTAAAACTCCTCTGTTCTGTTCTGTTCTGCTCTGTTTTGTTCTGCTCTGTTTTGTTTTGTTCTGTTCTGTTCTGTTGTTTTTACTTCTTTTCTGAACCATGTAGTTGTAAAATTTATTTAGATTTGTATGTACTCAAGGTACATGACATTTTCCTGTTGTGTTGTTGTTTCGGCTGTGCGAGATTGCATTTTGGTATGGATTTCTTTATTTTTGCTCTTGCGAATGGATGTGAGTTGCTGCTTTTATTTTCTTTCTTTCGTTTCTTCTTCTATTTTTTGTTTTGTTAATATGCAAATGAAGTTAAAGTAAAGTTTTTCAATGTTTTTGACATTCACAAATTATTTTTATGAAAAGTTTATTAAACTTTTAAATCCTTTTTACTCTTTTATATTCCTTTTTGTTATTCAATTTTTTCTTTTGCTTTATGGAATTTAGTTAAATTTTTGCTATTTGCATTCTTATGCAAAAAGTATAAAAAAGCAGTTTGTCTTAATTGAAAATGTTTGAACAAGTATTTTCACAGAAAAGTTAATTCAACTAATTGAGAGTTGAAAGACAAAACCTTAATTGGTTTAACAATTGTTTCGCAAGCCGAATATTGTGAAACGTATTAATATGACGGGAATCTAGTTCAATTTTTAGAAATTTATGATAAGGAAACCAACAAATTCATAAAAGCCAAATTCGCCAGGACAATAACAAAATTAGGTGAAATCCTAAATAGCTGAAATATCGAAAAAAATACACTTAAATTGAATTGCTGATATTCAAGGGAGACTAGAAAAGCTTCCCTGTTTCATTTGTTATGAAGTCAGTTTGGAAAAAAAGTTAATTAGTTGACATTTTGACCTAGAATTTTTTTTTTGTTGGAAATTTACAACTTTTTAACTTTATAGCTCCCAAAGACACCATTTAGTTAAATAACCAGATCTTTTAAATATTTCAAACTTATTCCAGCTTTCAACTCATACTCGGCCACAAACACGGCCAGAAATAGCTATTGCGTTATCAATTGTTTAATACTTTTCAAACATTTTATAAATATCGTTGTTTTATAAGTTACATATTTTTAATGTATTTGAAGAGGTTTTTTTTGGAATCGTATTTTTTAAAAAGTACTTTTATTTCAAAGGCACTTTTGGAAAACGCATTTTAAAATGCATTTAACTTACTTCTAACAATAGACACATTTTAAAGTGGGAATTGTTTTAAAGGATGTTTTTATAAAAGACTTTTTTTAAAAGGTAATTCTTTTCTTCAAAACTACTTTTTCGAAAAGTTTAATTAATCTTATAGAGGATAGTTTTTAAACTGTTATTTTGTTAAGTAATTTTTTGAAATATAAATTTTAAAGAAGTAAAAAAATACCTCTTTCTGTGAAGTTCTTTTTAAAAGCGTTGTTTTTGATAAACTGCGCTTTTTAATCACACCTTTTTTGAATGACAATTTTCAGTAGGATATTTTTTATAGGGTACATTTTTAAAAGGTACATTTTTAGAAGGTACATTTCGGGCATATGTTTTTCAAAGTTACTTTGTTTATAGATACTTTAATACAAATAATTCATTAGTACTATTTTAAAAGGAAGTTTTTCGTTTTTAAGAATTCATTTTTTGATTGCTGAAAAGGTATTTTTCTAATGGGTATTTTTTAATAAGTCTAAATAAAAAGTAAAAAAGTAAAAGTAATTATTGGATTTATTTAGTCGTTTTTTATGTGACGTGCATCACCCAAAAAAAGTTTCTTTTAGTCCTAAAACCTTACAAACTCACACCTAAAAGTATCCATTAAAATAAAAGGATTCTACTAACCTAATCCGGTCTTTATATAAGAAAACTCTGTTGAGTTGAAACAGTTTAAGAGAAAATTTAAAACGCAAAAAGCAAAAGCTGTAAATAGTTTGTTCAAGATATGAAATGCTTAATATTACAGCGGCTCAGTTCACTGTTCTCTGGCATGGCAGCTACGCGCAAACATTTGGAAACAGCGGCCACACAGCGAATTCCATTAAGACATTTTAAAACAAAAACCCAAATAAACTTTCATTATACCTGTGTTCACAAAAACAAATGTCCTCCATTTAATTTGCTAACAGAAGTGAAAATATTCACTTAAATGAAAACAGTTTCTTGAATTTTTAATTATTTGCCACAAGCTAATTAAATATTGTGGCAATTAAACTTCACTTAAGCCTGATGTTTAATTTTGTTCGTTCGTTGCTAATACAGTTTGAAATGATTTTTCTTCTTTTCTGCTATTTAAGTTGCTTAAGGACACGAAAACTGTTTGCTTAAAGCAACAAGGATATATAACTCCTTGGGCTGCCTCAGCCAACTTTAGTCCTTGTTATAGGTAGAACTAGTTGCGAAGGTAATTGAGAGCATTTCTGAATACACAAAAACTGAAGCGTTACAGTAAACGAAAAAAGGCAACAACAACAACAACAACAACAACAACTTTTAAAATGTTTAATATTTATGCAAGTACTACAAAAAAAAACAAAGATTTAAAATTGAACCGTAAGACACAATCAAGCAAAAAGATCTTAAAAGGGCAGTTCTAAGCAAAAGACGCTTTGATGTTTAACTATGCGGTTAAAAAGGGAAGAAATAAAGTTGGTCATGAGTAAAATTGGTTTGTAACAAACTGCATGGAAATAGAGTGGCCAGTTTTACATGTTAAAGTGTTTGGAATTTACTTTCTAATTTTGATAAAAATGCTAATTTGGTTGGAACAGAAAAGACCATCCAGTATCGTGCCGTTCCAATATTTTCCCGAAATGGTTGTAAGCTTTATGTATAGGTGTACTTTAAAAAGACTTTACTGTTGAGCCCATAGGCTGGCCCTATTGGCGCAGATGTCCGCTTACTCTTTTCAGTATTTCCGGCACTTCACTTTCCGGAACCCAGATCGAGATGTAGAAAGTAAAAATAACATCTGCTCTGCTTAACTTTAGAAAAGATACACAAATAACTCAACTTGATTAAATAATTTTAAGTTTTTTTTCCGCCATCACCTGCATATTTGTTATTTATGGGATGTAAACGCTGATGGCTGAAGGAGGACATATTTACGAGCATGATTAAAGGGTTTGTAACAAAGGAAATTTATTGCATCAGTGAAAGACCCGACCACCTTATCTTTAGAGCAACATTTTAATTGAAAAGGAGGATAATGCTGTAAGCAATTAAAGGCAACTAATACAAACAGATTTACAATCACACACACACACACACACACAGTACAAAGTGAACTTTGCTACGACAATGGGCACGCAACTATTTGCAATTTATTAACAAGTATTGTCAATAGATTGATGAAATAAGCTAAAGAAGCAATTAACTGAATGGTTGCAGAAAATACCAAACTTCCAAATTGATGCTGGGCAAACAGTTTTTACTAACTCCTTGCAACTGATTCGCCCAAAGTAGTCAAAGTAACGTACAAGTAAGAGCAGTTTTCGTAAGTGTTGTTTGCAACATTCAAATATATCTGCACATTTTAGACTTCTATTTATAATAACCTGAAATATAGTTCAGTTGCTAATTCTCCGATTATATCCTTTAAAATGCAATACTGGTGTTGCAGTAACAAAGTGGTGCCACAGCTTATTTTAACATGTTGTATTTTGCCATTTAGCACCTTTAACTGGCATTTACTTGAGTTTTTTTTTTCGTTTCTTTGTTGTTTAAAACTCTATTGCAATTTTGTAACAAAATAAATTCCAACAATGTTTTAACAAGATGTTCATTTCTATTTATTGCTTTCACGTGATTTTTGTTCAACTATTATTCTGTGTAAAATTTCTATAGACTAAAATGTCTCTGTATGGGGTATACACAGCAATTGCAACTCTGTTGTTAAGACGGATAAAAAACAGAGCTTTAAAAGTTTGAAATCTTTAATGAAAATATTAATTTAAACTAATTTGAATATATTAATTTAAATTGGGTAAATTGTGTAAGAAAAGTAAAATTATGTTTCGTGTCGAAGGCTCAAAGTGCAAAATTTATATTCTTGGAAATGACTGTAATTCTCAATTGGATTTATGGCTGTAAAGCCTTGTGCAATTAAACACTCCCACTGTATGTACTCGTAGTTCTTCAAAGATCAGATCAAACTTATTAAGGAAATAAAGGGTGTTTCCATACAAGGAAAAAAATGTAAAAGCCATAATATTTTCACATTTAAAAAAAATTTTCATTTTTATGTTTTGTCGTGCATTAATTATAGTTTGTGGTAAATAAATCTTCATCACTATAACGAACAAAAACACAAACAGCGGCTAAACTCCTCATTATCAGTTTTTTATGAAATCACTACAAAGTGTCAAAAAAATATATTTATTTTGAAAATTTTGACAAGAAATTGTGAACAGAAACAATTTATACAGAATTAACAGAAACTAGTTAAAACATTTTCTGCAAAATTCATAGAAGTTTCTTTGTGTCTTTAGAGCTCAGCTTGATATAACCATGAAATCTGTTCTATATGGGTAATTTATTTAGCTGCTGCTGCATTATTTCGAACTTTAAATCTCTGCTGGACATTTAATATGAAAAGCAATCACCAGCCTTTCGTTACAATTCATTGTTACAGTCTATTCCAGCAAACAAATAAAATTTATCGGCTGCCTGGTTGTTTTATTTAATACCGGATTGTGTGCTCTGGCTACAGAAGAACACGGCTGAACAGTTTTCTTTTTTCAGACATGATTTTTTAAAACGCGACCGGGATAGCAAAAAAAAAAAAAAACAACAAAATATATATAACGTTAAAGGTTTAAAAATTCTTTTTTCGCTTTTAAATCTTGTTTCGCCAAAATAACGGAAACAAATATTAAAAAACTTATAAACTCGTACGACTAAGAATTGAGTCATGTATGTACATGTTTGGTGTGAAACGTTTTGTGGCGACAACTAGTTCGTACATGTTCACACATTCCAATTCAGTGGTTGTATAAATGTTTTTAAATAAATGTTTTTTTTGTTTGTTTTATTTTATATATAAAACTTTTTTTTTTTGGTCAATGTTAACATATAGAGCGCCCTTTATTGGCTTCTATTAAACGCTTAAGTTGTGCTTTAAAGCACTAAAACGAATTTTGTCTAAGCAAACATGTCAGTGCATGGTTTATTGGTTGCGGAAAGTCAGCATTTATAGTTTGATGCTTTTTAAAGTGCTATTCCAAACCAATTTGAAGATATAGTTTTGTATTTATTGCTCTATTTAAGCCTTATTTTAGTTAAAAGTTTTTTTTTTGTCACTAAGTGAACTGAAGTTACAGATGTAAGAAAAAATAGCACTTTGTAGCAAAATCCTAAGCCTTAACAGTTGTTATATGCGGGTACACATGCACGCGGAGTAGTAAAATACGTTCCCAAATTGCGAATAACTTTTATCGATTTGAGAACGCAATGTCAACAAAACGAAATGTGGTCAAATCTTTATGTGACACTTTAAGGGAACAGGTTGTTGGGATTTATAGGTTAGAATTGTAAAATTACATATGAGTAACACCTACACTGAACAAAAAGCATAGGCAACTTCAGTGATTGCAAAGTACGTAGAATATTTAATTAAACAACTGAAAGACCTTAAGGAAATGATCCAATCATTTTAATTTGTATAACCAGGCAGACACAAATCAGTGGACATTGTTTTATATTAATTATTGCACATTTTAAAAAATTCTACAAATGCAAATTTAAATTAATATAACAGATTAATAGGATGTTTCCTTATTAAAAGCGATCGACGTGTCCAGAAAATTAATCCAAAAACTAATCTGCAATTTGAGTTATTTTTATAAAAAATTTCAAACAACACGCGTGAATTAATTGTGGCAATACCGCACAAATCTTAGATTAACTTCTTTGGAAAACACAAATGAGTAAAAAAACCCAATTTCAAATAGTTACCCCAGAAGTCCATTATGTTATTTAATTGTTTAAACAATTTTTCACTGCACTAATCTATAAATTTCCTTCCTTTATTCATGAGCTCTATATGTTGGTACGCGGTCTCCAACAATAACTGTTAATTTGGTCGTACACCAAAGGTCTGGGAAATGTTCCTTGTCCCAAAACAGTTGTTTAAAATTTAATTTTTTTATATTTCTTTTCTAGATTCAGATATAATTTTTTTTGTCCATATCGAAGTCAATCGTCCTTTATAATGAAAACATATTGTGAACTGCAATAGTTGTTTATAAGTTGTTCACATATGCCCAGGGAAAAATATGTGAGACAGATGACGAGATTGACACCTTTCATTGCCTAAAGCGACTTCTCTCATGTGTTCACAAAAAGTTAAGTGAAATTCGTTTTGATTTTGTTACCGAAATTCGTTATTAAATAAACACTGGCATCATTTTGCCAGCAAAATGTTCACAGCTGGACAAGGCAGTGTTGACATTTTGACAACGAATTGCACTCGATTTAAAACCATTTCGTTTTTCGGAGAACAGAGTGTTGAGTTTTTGAAAACTTTAAGACAACTTGTTTAGAGCACAATTTGTTGTTGATTTTTTTCTTTCTTAACTTGAACACATTTCGTTCCATGATTAGTCAAAGCTTTCTCAAAATAATAAATGCTATAAATATATATAATATAATAAATGCTATAATGGAATTAAATAAATTATAAGACTAAAACTAGTTCCATCTTTGCTTTCTATTACAGAAAGTCATTCCTAGTGGTCGGATTTTGTGTTGGGTATATTTTTATTTGACTTGGTCACTGCGCTGTCGCACAGAATTCTTTTTTTAATTTTACAGTATTTCGTTTTGACTTTTTTAAATATAATCTGCATTTTATCTTATAGGAGTACCACATTCTATTAATATTTTGGGCAGTAGTTATCGCTCCAACTTACCTGTGCTGATATTCGCCCCTTTTTCAGTCGCTCTAGGTCCGTATGACTCCATACACTCATTTTCCAAGGTGCTACATATCTAAGATTTTCATTAAAACTGCAAAGTGGAAAAACAAGAAAGAACAACGTGAACAAAATTAAATCTTTTACAATTTTTTCGAATTGAAATAAGACTAATGAGAAACTTCAGGTAAAAACAGAAATAAGAAAAAACAAACTGAAGATTGGAGTTTTTTCGTTTGTTTGCTTTAAACTTTTGTACACATTCTCGTGTTTTTACATAAAGGTTTATAACAGCCATCAATCAATAAACTGAAAGCTGTATAAGTATTTTAAAAATACACTCACTTAAATTCATTGAGTTTATTGTGCAGGAACTTTCGTAGATTCCAGGGTAAATCGTTATGCCCATCAATTAAAGGCACTTGATCCAACAGCTGTAGGGCAACACGTAAACGTTCTTCAAATGGAGCACCTATTAGAGCAGGAAAAAGCGAAAACAATTACAAAACAGTAAATGATAAACAGCAAAGAATGCAAAAAAGAAAGTTTAACTTGAATTGTTACAAAGAATGCCAGCAGTATAAAAGGACTTGCTGTTAACTTTTTGTGCGTTTATAGTTTTTTTTTTCGTTCAACTTCAGTGAAATGAAAGTGATGAATTAATTTGTTTTCCGAGTTTCTATACGAACAGTTTGTGTGTTGGGAGAGAAAGAAAACACCGGTAAAGAAAAACACTAGTGACACAATATTGATTCCTTAATCAGTAACCTGGTAAAAGAAGTGTTTTTGGTGACTTCTAGTGAAATTAAATTGCATTAACAATCAATCATCTACTCCTGGATGAAAGTGGCAGGCAATATGGTATCAATTTGTCATAAACTGGATATCAAGTTGTTGTTAAGTATTTTAGTTGTATTAAGCAACTGGTTAGAATATTAAAGAAGTTGAAAAAAGGCTATGAAACAAAAAAAAATTTGGAGCTTAAAAACAGATTATGGGGCGTTCTACCGAAAATGGCGTTTTAATTGTCTTAAGAGATTGCCAGATTATTTAAAAGTGTTTATTAAATGCTTTTTAGAAAGAAAAATAAAATAAGAAAGTTTGCAAAATCGCAATTTATACTCGTTTTAGTAATTGTATGGCCTGCATACACTAAAAATGGCGAATAAATCGCTTGAAAATAAATAAGAATTTTGGAAAATTTCTAAACATTTTTTCCACACACTGTTTTTAAACGCACAAGCACGTATCGGCTGTCACAAATACAACGATTACAAGAACTCAGCAAATTTAGGCTGGAGTTTATTTTTTGTTTGTTTTTTTTTTATTTGTATGTAGATGGTCCTGATGCTGGAAAGAAACACACACACACACACACACACACACAATAAAATTCAAGTTATTGATATACTTACTTGCAGCTACACGCAAAGCCAAAGGAACTGCCACACTTGCAGCACCAATAATTAAAAGTATCGAGCTGACTGCCAGCCAGTGTTTTGCTGCATCAAAGCCTGCGCGTTGCGGCAACCGAAATGCAGTGCACACAAATATCATTGTTACACAGCAGCAAATATTATGGAGACAAGACAAGACAGCATTTCCAATAGCCAACAAGCAATCAACATGGATAATTGGGTGTTGTAGAGGCAAGAAGTGGCATTTTGGGATTTTCATTATGATGTAGCCGTGTGTTGCATCGTCACCAGTTTTGTTATTGCACAAAAGTGTTTGCCATGAATGCCATTGATAGCAAGGAACAATGCCAACCAATCAGCATTGTGTAGTTCACAACGATAAACACAAGTTAAAGACAAGTTGAAGCGATTATCCAGAGATTACCCAGAAAGAAACAATTAAGTCAAGGCAAATTATTATATGTATGTAGATGCACAGGCACATGCACATATTCATTTAGACAGAGATTTTATTAAGTAGAACGTTTCTAATGCGAGCAAAAACATAAAAACGAAAATAAAAAATGCATGTGCAGCTATTTTTCACTACCGCTCCACAACAGTAAAACAAACAACTTTTTCTTCCATGTGTTCTCCAGCTGTCTATAAGTCGACTTTCACTCTCGCCAGTAGAGGAGTTAAATAATTAAAAAAAATTTTCAAATGTTTATTTTTAGGCTCAGTTTTGTTTTAAAAATATTTTTCACACACTAAAAACATTATGAAAACAATTCAAGTGATCATTTAGGGTTTATGTCTGTAATTAAAAGGACAATAATTCAGCTTTACGACTTTTATATTGCGAACTTGAATCTCTGCGTTTGAAGCTGTACCTAAAAGTTGCATGGGAAAACCCTAAGCTGGAGGGACACGAAACACTTGGTCTGCTGCCTTTTCCTTTTATTTTATTATTTTAGCTTTTTGCTTGTCTTTTATGCAGGTCTTATACAGTTGGGTGCTAAGCGAGAATATCTAATACATAGATTTTTATTTTCATATCCTGAGAGTTTGCAATTGTCAAGGATTATTTTAGTTTTAGAAATGACATTCTATTTGAATTTTTTTTTTCTGTTTTAAGCTAAAATCGTATTTTTGTCTGCTGAAACAGTCAGAGTCTTTGGTAGGAATTGCGACTACAACCATTCGAATGTTAACCGAACACTTCACCAACTCAATGGACACTCAACGTACTGGACATGTGAGATTTTTGGTTGTCAGGAAAGACACAGGAAATATTTGACAGGAATCCAGCCTACAACCTTTCAAATGTTGTTCAAACACTCCACTAATTCCATGAATCGTACACTTAACGACCACCCAGAGTATTTGGTAGGAACCGAACCTTCAGCCTTGCGAATGTTATACGAATACTCCACCAAAACCACGCGTCTGACATCCTGCTTATTGAGCAAATAAACTTTTGTGTGTGTCTACTGTGACACCCCGAGCCTTTGGTAGGAATGTTGTTCGAACACTCAACACACTGAACTTATGACCTCATCATCAAATATATTTGTATTTGTATATGAATTAGATTAACAATGAAATGCAAAAATGTTTCTCTTCTTATTATATCAATCAATTATTCAAATGTGATCTATAATACGAGTATTACAGGATTACAGAAAGAAAATATACAATCATCTTCATCGACTTGTTTTACTTGACCAATAATTTGGTTATAAAAATCTTAATAACATCATAATTATATAATAAATTAAATTAATTTGGAATGAGCAAAAAAAAAACAACACGCACAATTAATTTTTATTCCTTGGAATCGATTTGTGTGTCATGAACTTCTGATATGAGTTCCTGTTTAACGAACATAAAATGCTAATGAAGCAAAATAATTAACATTACGTCCCTGATACGGCTCTATTGGCCGCTTCATGTTTATTCAACATGATTTCGTGACTATTGAAAATGGAACGATTTGCTCGTGTAACAACGTGGCATTATTTTTTATTAATTTTTCTCTTATGCTTCTAATTGATTTGAAAACTTTATATCTTTCCTTTAAAGGTTTTATATTTTTTGAGTTTTTTTTGCAATGGCATAATTTGTATTCAAAAAATTAGGAAATGGGGTAAAAACATTTCAAAAACTTTTATGATTTCCTTTTTAATTATTTATGTTCATACACATATATTTTATGCTGATTCTGTTTTCAGCTGTCAGTTTGCTTTTAGGTGGCATTTACTATAGATTTTTTACAATTCGCCAAAATAAAATCCAAACCAATTTGTTTTTTGTGAGATGTTAAACTGAATGACGGGTCAATGGTGACACAGTACTCCCTCACTAGTGATAGTGTTACCACTGCACAATATCCAGTGCTCTTTTTATATATATATTTTTTAAATTTATTTAACTTGAAACCTTTTACGACAAAACTTAGCAAAAGACATACTATATACGAGTATATGTCATTGAAAATGCATTAGAACTATAAGTACTACCGGCTGGATACTGTGGGGGTGTAAAAGCATTGTGGACAAACAAAATCAAACATGTTTTTATAGTAGCGCCAAGGTAAATATTGCAGCCATTTTGCTGACAATGTCGGCTGCAAATTTACCAGTGTTGTCACGAAAAGAGTTGACTTAGAGGCTCTTGTGTCCAGCTTCCTTACACCAAATTTCTGTGTATATAAATGAAACTTTCCGTATTAAAAACATTTATTTTTGCAACTAAATGAAAGTGGCCTTTTCCCTAAAGGAAATATTCACCTTTTATTTCACTTTCCAGATCAATATGCTGGGGATAATCCCTAGCCCGGCACTTTGAATTATTCTGCCCTTTTCCTGTTATGAAGAAAACTCATTATTTTGGATCAATTATTTTTTGTCTTTTAATTAAACATTATAAGCGTTAACCACTAAACTAATTAAAAACATTTGCTGTAGTTTATCTTTGCTTTGGCATTATTAACTCTCAAATTGTGCCAGAATACACACACACACACACACACACACACACACACACACACACACACACATAAATACTTTGCTAAGGCGGCATGAGCCATAAGCCAGAACAATTGTGTGGTGAGTTTCGATTTTAACTACTGACTAGAAGCAAAGATGTCGATATGCAAAATCGGTATAGAAAAAAACACTAACACTTACGTGGTTAGTTTTTTAAGTTTGTTAAATATTTGGTATTTAATTTCGCTTTTAGTATTTAATTTCGAATTATACAGAGATTTCTTAAAATGTCAAGCAATAAAATCCGTTTTTCTTAATGTCATTAATTCCGCAGTTATCGCTAAGATGTTCAGTAATAATAATGATGACAACAATTGTCAATAGATTCAAGGAAATTTAAAGAAATTTGTGTTCGATTGGAAAAAAATTACAGTTGTGAGTTTAAAATTTATTTACAAGCAAAGTTATGCCGAAGAGTCTGTCCTATAAATATTAAAACCCGGCTTTCTATAAATTTATTAAACAGTTAATGGTGAGTGAATTAATCCCACAACTTAATTAGTTTAATTGCTTTAAAGGTTAGTATATGTGAACCTGTACAAGAATATCCACCCAGTGTGTCAAGTTTTTTTTTCGATTTTTGCGTAAGAAGCCTTCAATTTTGATATAAAACCGGTCGCAGGTCTCAAAACCATCAGAATGTGATGTGAAAATGCAATTGTATAAAACATTAGTGTGTTTTAACAATGAGACAGTGGGCGGTTTGACCAAAAAGTTGTTTTGACACACTAGGTGGGTTTTCCTATGCAGGTGTTCCTTGTGTTTTTATTATAAGAATGTTTTGCTTTTCATACTTTTCGGCAACTGAATATGAATCCGAATGTTTGAAGCAAATAGCGGCGTATAGACAGCTAGAAAATATACAAAAAACCCGTCATATGTTTTATCAGAGAAGTACAATTTTTTTTTCCAATTGCAACCTATTTTACAAAATTAAAATGACCAGCAAATTATATAACAACTGCAAAAGAAAACTAAAAAAATATTATAAAAAAAAATTAGAAAAAGTAAATTTGCATTTAAGAATCAAGAAAAAATGTCCAATTAATCCACCTACAAACAGTAACAAAGATTTCATTTTAAATAGAAGGCAGTTTTTTTTTTTAAACTAAATTCAACGAAAAACCACATCAAACGGCTCCATTGTTAAGACAACTTTAAGTATTAACGTTAATATTTACAGCTGCTTGCCCTGCCATTGTTAAGAGAACTTTATTTATACAGAAGTATTTGCTGGCTGGCAGGGAAATTGCCAATACACGATTATATCCACAATATTTGTGGGATGCAAAACAGCAACAATAACAACAACATAATGAAAGATATTTCTGCACTGTTGGGTTTGGGCATCAGTCTGTATGTCACAGGTACAGGCAAACACAGCTACACTTCAATATGGTTGTATGCGGCAAAGTGTGTGTGTATTAATTTGTTGGTACCATAGACGATAAAGTACTGCAACATTAAATGCAATTAAATGCATTAAATACTCTTGCAACATACAAACGTATTTAGGTATGTGTTTAGTCAGATACGTTTGCCAAAAAGACACCATCACACACTCAGATTAGTACTCGTAGTAGTCGTAATATGAGCCAATAATACTAAAATGGGCAATGAAATCCCTTTTGTATGTTTTGCATACTAAAGAACGCAAATAAGTAAAAAGGAACGGAAAAAGGCAGACGAAAAAACAAACAAGTATTCGTTTCTTTTTGTTCTCGTTTTTTTTTTTTTTTTTTTGGCAAACCACTTTACTGGAACACAAAATCGTTGTTTTTCGAAATTACGGGGAGAGTCGAATTAAAACAAGTACGTTTACATTTATTGCACAAGTCAAAAGCTGTCTCTAGTCGAACGCATTAGGGCGATATTGAGAGTTGGAGTTTTTGACAAACTAAATGGAAAATGCATTGCAATTAAAAGTACTCTCGTTCATGGAATATATTTTTCAGAATTCCATACCACACCATTTAATCCCTCAGCCACACATTTGCTGCGAACAAATAGTTGTCATATAAATTTGCTGCAAGTTAATGTTGAGCTAAATAATGATTATTTCTTAGTTAAGGCTTTGATTTGGCAAAATTCTTTTGTTAGTTTGAGCTTTTTACCCCAAAAAATATACGATGTTTTGGCATAATTGAATTTTAAGGGAAATAATCGAATGAAAGAAATAAAAATTGATTTTCACAAACAGCACCAGAACATATTTAAAATGCGTAACGCATTCACACTCCTACTCCTATTCCTACTACGAGTGCTATTGTTATTTGGGTTGCTGCGTTGTTGGTGCTTGTTTCGAACACCCTACAAGAAGTGAGTGGTACTTTGGGGACCTAGTACACATTTTATGAAGTTTTTGGGGGTATGTCCAACAATATTGTTAGTTTTATTGTTGTTTTCATTGTTATTGTTATTAATATTATCGTTATTATTATCATTTATGCTAAACAAATTTGGGGTACTGGCGCAGACAATTTAAGAATACGGAAAGGCGTGATGCTACAGTCAATTCAACTTGATATTTAACTTTATTTTCGAATATAGAATTATTTTTCTTTGAGATTGAGGCTATGATTTTATTCTGTTGTGCAATATAATACTAAAAGCTTCTTTCTTTTCTTTTTTTTCATTTCAAGTGTCGTCATCGCTGTCACAACAAATGAATTGGATTGACAACAGGCCTCATCTATTGTCTTTGATTTAGCATATATTAAATACTTATTAAAATTAAATCACTTTTCCCCACAACGGGTCGGGAAACGAGAGTTTTTTTTTGTTGTGTCGACATGTTGACGACTCTAAGAATAGGGGGAATTAAATTTATTAAATTTAATTGAAAATTGGCCAATTTTGATACTTCTAAGACAGAGACTTTAATTTTCCTTTTATTCGTTTGAAAGGCCTGTCGATGCCTTTATGCACAGAATATGAAAATTTGCGAATATTTATGGCGCGTTACCGAATAGATCTTACTTTTGGTATTCATGATCTAAGAAATTATAGTTTAAGGAAGTCTTATATGCTACTTATTCGTTTGAAAATTTCATGGATGCCATTATTTGACGATGTCCCTTGAAGCTTGAAAGGTGGATGCCATTGTTTGCCAATTTCCGCTGTGGCTTCACTGAATGGTGTTCACCATTAATGGTGGTGGCCGCGCTAATGTCGTTGTCAAAGAGTAATGGGCCTATGGCAAATAGAGATTTTCTTAAAGTGTATGGAAAGTTCCCATATCTATTGGCAATCACATTCATCTGAGACATGAGGCAAATGTCTATGATGACCAAATATTCCAACACTAGTTCTTAATTTTTCAGATAGTGATTTTCACAAGAATATTGTAGACTTTAATAAAGGTATGACTGCTGTAAAATTAGTCTGGTATGCCAAATGTTTTAGGCTATGACTTATAATTCGAAAATTGAATTTTGAATCTTATGTAAAATAATATCTCGTTGTTGGTGATAGTTTTCTTAATAGGAAGGAGCCGTAATAAAACCCCAAGACATTCACTTGCAGGTCCTTGGAAAACTAATAATAAAAAGAAGGTTTCTGGGGTCATTATATTAGATCGAGTGAATGAGAGTGCTGTACAATTTACTTACGAAATGAATTTGTGCCGGAACTTGAGGAGCCGCGACTTGGGCTCTGGCGATGTTTCCACGGCATTATGTTCGTCGCACTTGAATGATGCGGCGGATGGTGATTGCTTGCGTTGTTGTGATGATGATGATGAAGATGGTGATTGTGATTGTGTTGATGGAATTTCTCAGATGACTTGGTTAGATGAGTACTGGCATGCATGGCCAAAGGAAGATGATTATCATGCTCGTTGCAATGAAAGTCTTTGTGTTGCTCATGCTGATAGTGATGCTGCAGCAGCGTGTTATGTTGCTGCTGCAGCTGTTGCTGTTGGTGATCCTGTAGTTGATATTTTAACGATGCCTGACCATGCATGTGGTTATCGTTAAGGCCACTACTACTATTTGCCTGGTTTGCCATACCACCAGCGGCGTTCTGGCTGGCGCTTAAGCCGTTACATGCAAATGAATGTGCTTTTTGTTGCGTAAGATGTGCATTGTGATGTGATGAGAGTATGGATGTCATATCATAGTTGTGTGTATCGACTAAATTATTGAAACTGTGACTGTTTAGAGAAGTACGTAGCGGAGTTTTGTCCTGCCTACCTTTTCCCGACGAGGCTGACGTTGCCGACGCATGAAATTTGGGCAGCTGTTGGTGTAATAAACTACTGTGATTGTCGTGGTTGATGGTTCGATAAGCAGCCGTCGCAGCTGCCTCATTTGAACATGGTGTTTGGTTAAAGTCATGTGAAAAGTTCGACCAAGATTTGGAAAAACAACGACATCGTTCGCTGAAAGGTTTCAAGTGTGTTTGTTGCAGCTGATGTAGCAATTGCTGCTGCTGTGCGTAAGCAGCCAGCTGTCGTGCATAATCGCTGCTCGGCCCAATCGTGTTGTATTTACTTAAACTTAATCTACTACTATTTTTATAGTGTTGTAATTTTTGCTGTAAGTCGCGTTGTGATTGCGTAAAGTCTGTTAAAGCCATCGCTGTTGAGGATGAGGTTGGAGGCAGCATGTGGCCCAGTTCCATATCCAAACCATTCAGCAATGACGCTTTATGCAGAAAACATAATGATGGATCTGATTTTTGGCTTTTTGGCAAAACTATATCATCGTGTATGGCATAAGGCGGGAGGAAGTTACCGAAGTAGGAGGTGTTGTTTGTGGAGGTGTTTGTCAAATGACATAAATCAGGCTTGCTATGGGCAACCATTGTGTTTGATGTAGATATTTGTGTTTTATAGCTACCACTTGTCGTTGTACTAGTGTTGGACATTATGTCGGAGCCCATGGCATTGGCACATTTCAATATGGAAGTTGTGCAGTCGTCAATCACTGCCCGTACATCATGTGTTGTTTTTGTGCAATCATTTAGTAAATCGCCACTACATAATGCTGCCATCGAACCATTATTGTTATGGCTGTTGCTTCCGTTATTATTGTTGTTGTTATTGCTGCTATTATGATGCAATGACTTGTTACTGGTGTTGTTAAGTTGATTATCATTGCACACGACACCTGATCTCAGGGCTGATTGCTGTTGTTGCAGGTGCTGCAATAAGCGCAGGTTACGAACACTACCATTACGTTTCATAGACGGTGGTGGCGGTACTGGTGGTATTGTCTCCGCATCTGATGAACATACAAAATCATTCTGCAAAGGATATCATATAAGAAGACACAAATTAAGAACTATTCATAAGTTGCAAAACTTAATCGCAAATGAGGTATGATATTAAAGGCAGGTGACGTACATACGTCATTCGTATGTATAAATGTGTTTCGAAAAAGAAACTAAAAAATGCTGAATAAAAATTGTCAATTAACAATTGATCGAAATTCGATAAAAAAAAAATCGAAATCTTCAACTAGAATGAAAAAAAAAAAATGCAGTTTAAATGTGGCAGATATTATTTTTGTCCAATATAAAATAATAACTAAATGGCAACTTTCCATTTAAAATAATTATGATATTTTTTGAGAAAAAAAAAAATGTTGCTAAAAATTAAAACTCAAATTCCATAACTACTATTTTGGTTTAAGTTTAGGATTTTATGCCAGGAGTATTTATTTATTCCTTTTTGGCAAAAATTAGTTCATATGCGTATCTTATATATTTCTTTTTCTTGCCATCGAATTGGTAAAAAGTTTTGCGATTCATTAATAATTTAGCAGTTTGTATTTGTTTTAAATAATCTAGACATTTGTTGTTTTTTGTTTGTTTGATTTTTATGACAATTTTTTCTTCAACAAAACTGTTCTTTTTATTGTCAACAATAAACAAGTTTTGACCCTTCTTCGTTAAAATATTCTGATCCTCGCAGATACAAACTCAGTTGTTTGAACAATTTACTTGCAAATCGGAAAAACAAAAATAGTCACTGTCAGAAAGATATTGACCGTGACCAATTTAATAAGGGAGTGTCTTGGAAGTAAATTCATGGTAACAGTTTTCAGCTCTGTCAGAAAAACTTTTCAAGTGGATTTTAATGTAGTTCGGTAAAAATTTATGAGTATGAAGAAGAAGACACGCACTCGCATGAATATATTTATGTTTCAGTCAATAAGTTTTTGTTTTATATTTTTGTAGGAAAAAAAGGATGTAAAAGGAATGGCTTTTCTTTGTTGTTTTAAAACTTTTTTTTTAATAGAGTATAAAGTTTATGGTTTATCGTCTCCTTTAAAATTGAAACACACGCTTAAATTATTCTGCTTTATATCTCGCACCTATTGGGTGCTTAATTTTTAACTAATGAACTTATAGGAGCACCTATACTTTCCATAAGCCCGATAATATCAAATGATTATGTTCGTTTATCGGAAAGAAATTAGCAAATTTTGATAGGAAAAACTATCCAATTGCAAGTATTTGTTATATTATAATATTAAAAGGTACAAACTTTGTAGCCGAAACTAAAAATATTTCACACATTAAAACTTGCATCTTTTCTTTTTTCAGACATTTAAATTTTTCTTATTTTTTTCTATGTATTTGAAAAACAAGTCCTGATAAATAAGTTTATTTATGAAAATAAATTAATTTCGAGTACTCGTGTTAGGCGGTGCCTAATCTTGTGCACCGCAGTATAAACTTTAATTTGGCTGGTTCTCTTTCTACACCATTAATCTAATGCGTTCGGGATACGCGTTGTTAAAGTTACATGTTCGTCTGCAGTTCCCCTCTAAAACATTTCCGAAAAAACACTGTCCGCCGGCATTAAAACTGTGCTGGAAATTCTGCTTCGCCCGTAATTTTTCCTAAAAATATTAATATTTTTTAATTCCTCCCTTTTTGTTCGTTTTGAACTCCACAAAGTTGAAGAAAAAGTAACCGGGCACAAGCCCATATAAAAATACTTCCTTTAATAAAGGCTACAACAATGTTTTAGTTTTTCATCATTGTAAATTTAATATACACCCACCGAAAAACAAAAAGAAAAATTTAAAACTTACATACAGATTTCAAGAATAGTTTTTGCCAACTGTTTCGAGTGCAGTGTACTTATGTTAGACCTCATTTTTACCAACAATTAAATACATTTATGCTGCCACCAAACAACGCATTATGCAAACAAATACATTAAACTTTATAAAGTGGAGTCTGGTAGGAGGATATAAAAAAAAACAACATGAAAAAAAAAAGAATTAAAAAGCAAAACTACAACAACAAAAAGGAAAAAGTAATAAGTTAAAGCCATTATACTTAAGAGCGTAAATGAGTACAAAAAACTGCACTCGTATAAACCGAAAAAAGCAAAAATAATAATAAACATGAGGCACTAGAAAACTTGCAGTTATTGTTGCTGCATGTAGTGGTAGTACCACCACTACTGCCAACACCACGATATACTTCCGTTAATTAAATTTTGAAAATGAAAAGGAGTGGCTGGTATGAAAATCTACGAGTATAAATAAATAAATGAATGCATGAAAACAATTTAAACTGCAACAAATGAACAAAGTGCTGTATAATCAGCCAAAAGAAAAACTTTCATATTCATTTTCATTAATATACAGACATACATATTTTTATGAAAAAATACAATAAAAACAAACAAACATCACCAGCTAGACAAGAGTGTGACAGTTTGCCAGTGAATGAAAAATGTGCATAAATGCATAAATTTATATTCATATCGATAACGATACGTACTTAAATATATAACAAATATATGAGTTTAGTGTTGTTTAGCATAAAAAAGAAAACATAAAGTAAAACAATGACAACTCATACACATACATATGTAATGAAAACCAAGTTTGAAAACCAATCGAATCAATGCGGGCACTCATTATGATATAACCATCAATTTCAGTTGCCAAGGATGAAAAAAGGAACTCCGAAATACGGCAAGTGCTGATCAAAATCCCGAATTACTGTGCGTGACGCCAGCATACGAGTGTTGGGACTAATTAAATTGCAGCATAGACAACCATATTATAATGCTAGCCAAACATACCATTGTCAGTATTTTATTGTTATAAATTGTGATTACCTAAGTTTAGAGTTTTAATGTTCTAACCAATCATACTTTGTTGCATCCAACCATATTATCACAATGACTGATAATGACTTGACTTTTAATAAATTGCATTTTTTCTGTTTCTGTTTTATAGCTTTTATAGCATCGAACGGGCGAATTCTGCTCTCCCAAACAGTTAACTTATTGAGCCCGAAATCAGGTTCGGTCATATAACCTGATTGTCTTATATAAATAAGTTTTATAATTAAGCGAAATAGTATTATTTATCAAGTAGCAATAAAAATATGTTTAGTACGACAAATATTAAGTTTAACGACAATAATTATATAGTTTGTTGTACCAATAATAAGGATCTCTATGTCAATAGTACGTTTTCTAATGACAAAAATATGATTGGTCAGTATAATCATATGGTTAGTAATGACAACAACTTCGTAAGTTATCACAATGTTATAGTCATATCTGATAATATTGAGTTTGAATACAAAATATTTTTTTTTTGATAATTAAAAGTTAATTATATAATAAAATATATGAAAGTATTGAATAGTTCTGATTCCAGTAAAACGCATTTTAAACGATTAGAAAATATTACCAATAAAAATATGTTCCTAATGGATTGTATTGGGATTTTGTATTAGTTTTCTTTCATACAAAATAAAAATATATGACGCAACTTTCCTAAAATTATGGTTTTGTTTTTTTTTTTTTTAATAATCGAAAATTTTCAAAAATTATATACAGTTTTTTCAAAATATACATTATCAAAAATTTGTGATGTGAATTTACATTTTAAGTGCTCCTCTTTTGGAAGACTTTTCCGATATTTTTTAGTTTCTATTACACAAGCCACATTTTCCTAAATTAACAGTCAGACTTTTATACGACTCCTGTGATTATGACTCAAAGTAAAATTATATGATTGGAAAGAAAATGTTCAAGGTCATAATTGGTTATCAAGAAAAATTAGAAAAGTAAACAGAGGACTGTAAGCTGAGACAATTGATGGAACCATATGGACGTGTACCATATGGAGTGTTATACTAATAGTCACATGGTTGGAAGCAAAATACTTTTACATTGTTTTATTCTGTTTTATCTTTCAATAAAGGAAGTTGCAGCAAATTTAGAGAGTATCCACATTTGAGGCAAGAAACGTGCAATCATAAGTTTCCTATATAATGAGATCTCAATGAAGAAGATGTCACATGTTCTAGTATTAAGTAGGAGCATTCGCGTGAAAGAGAACTAGTCCTACTGTTACTTCAGGCTCTTTCCCTGATGAGCGCTAAGAAAAGCGAAAATATCGTAGAGATTTTTAAGAGAATTATCTTAAGAAATGTATTGCAGTGTGGCAGAGGGCCTTCGATGGATTGTGGCAAAGACAGGCAGGCTGCTGATAAAAATATTTTGTATTGTACAAAGAAAAGGAACTGCCAAAAAAGTTTTCTTAACACGAATGTATTCTGTACATTTAAAAGTATGTGTGTATGTAGGATAATTAAGTAAGTGTTGTTGAGATATTGCTCAAGAGGCTACTTAACACACATACATACATACATACAAAAATTAAAAAATAACTTTCGTTTAGCGGAGAACGTTCGCAAATGCATGTTCGTTTGTTTCGCCAAATTCATTAAAGTAAAAGTATCATGCAAAAGCGAAGGCAGGCAGGCAGGCTCTTTGAACTGAAGTGTTCTTACTTTTAGGCACCAAGTGCTATTTATGTATTAAATGAATTTTTCCAAGATTTTCAAAAGCAAACAAATTTGGATTTAATTCTTATCTTCTTGCATTTCAATACTAGTCCCATAACAGCAAAAAACAAACAACAAATTAAGATTTAGGTGAACATACATTTTTTTTTTGTAATACAAGTGCTGGCAAAAGTTGTATTCAAATTGATGCTGGCATGGCCAGAAACCGAGAAAAATTCTATGTCACATTGTCGTCGTCATCATCGTCATTACTGTAATTGCTATCATGTGCATAATGTTTTTTTTTTTTTTTTGGTGAAGGTAAAATTTGTTTAAAAACTGAAATGTTCAAAATTTCTTAAATTGTACAAATTTATATCCTTCATGCCTCAAGAGGTTTAATGTTGATGTAAAAAAATTTTTCATACCCACTATGCGTGTTTGTTTTTGGAAAGCGAGAGTGTAAATGTGACATAATGTTTGCGCTTGTAGATGTCATTCGTTGTTGTTTATGCGCCAAACGAGCTGTTGGCCAGGTTTGAATGTTGCCTGTGTGTTCATGTTCGACACAAGTGTGTTACTTGTTCGCCTGAGTTAATGGGTAAAAATACAAAATAACATGTTGTATTTCAACGTTTTTTCCCCTTTCCCTTTTGCTTTTTTTTTTGGTGTAAGATTTTAACAGGAATGACTTTTACAAAAAAACAAAAAAAAAAATAACAAAAAAGGATTTGTACTTCTCTCATTTTTGTTTTTTTTTTTTTTGTGAATTTGTGAGGAAAAATGTATTTTTTTGCAGCACGATGCTGTGATTTCAATTGTATCATTATTCGTATTTCATTCTGTTCTACTCGCTTTTATTTCATTTCTTTTTTTGTGAACATGTGCACTCATATGACATTATTATAGTTTCGTATTATTTAACGACATTAAGATGTCTTTTATTCGAAATGAAATTAATATTACTTGTTTGTAGAGCAGAAGCAAACAACAACAAAAAAAAAAAAAGAAACGAGAAAAGAAAACCTTGAAAATTTAGCAAACATGTGTCATCTAATACTGTTCTGCTTCTGTAATAAACCGTGATCTAATTGCAATGTCTCAGCTGGCGGCTTAGTAATACGGACACCTGAAGGCCATACAGATAATCCCGATTGTTCAATAGTCTGATTTCCCCAGTTTGTGGCTTATCACTCATGCAATTATGACTGGAAGGTTATAGATTTTGGTAAACTATTAACTTCTGTTGGTATTTGTGGGTAAATGAAAAACTTGAGCAATTGAGATAAAAGCTTTGGATCTACGATGTTCGATGCCAATTGAAATCCGAACAATAGTGAAACTTTGTTGTCTTATAAAATATGTAAGATGAACTAAATGAGAATTATATGGTTGAGCACAGCATCATGCAAGCTGTGCAATACACATATTCACTGTTAACTGAATGTATTGGTTGCATGCTACTGAAGAAACACAAGTTCCTGTGATGGCGTGCTAATAGCTGTAATCATATTGGGTGTGAGAAAGCGCAGCATAGATTTTCCCATAAAAACTTATGTACTTTGACAGCTGCCAACAGATATTTTTGTCAAATTGGCTGACACTTTTTTCACTTTTCTCGAAAAGCCAGAGGCAGATAAATTATGAAAGTTTAGTGCTTTTTATCTTCATAGATGGAGCCTATCTTTGGGTGAAGAAATTAAAGTCAATATTTTGGCATCGAACACAAAACTGCAAAGCATGTCTGGGCAGTCAGTCTTTGGTGGAAATCAAACCGACGACCTGTGAAATTTTGGCCAAATACTTTATCATGTATCATAAAATGGATTTGAGCCGAAAAACTTTTCCTAGGGAAGGTGCCCAAAGTAATATCAAAATGTTTAATGAATTTGTTCAGTTTTTTTAATAAATAATAAATTAAATAACATTAAATCATTAATTCAATACTAAAGATAAAACAAATAGCATGAAAATACAGTGTAAATCTTAAAACTTTAGAAAAATTAAATCTTACTAATTAGTTTTTGAACACAAAATTTCAAGATTTTTCCATGAACAAAAAAAAAACAAACAAAAAACGGGGTTTCCAAAAAAACTCTTATCCTCATATTGACAATGAGAAATGCTCACATACACATCGTACACAGTTTCTTTTAATTGTATCTAAAGCTCTAAGAACAATACAAAACATGAATTCTTTTTTTGTTTGTTTTTGCAATTTTATTAATTTTTTTTCGCTTTTTAATACGTTTTTGCTCAGCTTTAGCCAACAAAAACGTTGACTATTATGATGGATACGTGCAACTGTTGGAAGGGGTCATATGAGGGTCGTCCAATTATAACAGCTTACTGGAACAAAAGAAAGACATTTCTTAACAATTCTGTGATTATAACAGGACAATAAAGATTAGAAGAGAAAATGAGTGTCCTTCCAATCGAAACAACTAGTTAAAGAGAAAACGAAAATAAATTCTGCAAAAATGTTGTATTCTTAATGGAATATAAGTCATGTGTGTGTGTGTGTGTGTGTGTGTGTGTGTGTGTTTTACCCACTTGCAGAATGGGCAGTCCTGTGCAAAAGGATGTTAACAAAAAACAACAAGACTACGAATGTTGCAAGGCTTTATTTAAAGATTAAAACAAGCAAAATATGAAAAATTGTGCTTATGTAAGATTTTGTTGCATGAGATGACAGTAATAAGAATTTATGTTTGTTTGTCTGAAAGACCAAAAGGTCTGAGCATTTATTTATGTATGTACGAGTATTTTTAAAATAAACTTGCTTGTGTTTGTTTGGTTGACATCGAAACTACTTTCTATTTCAAAATATTCCATAAATTTAAGTTTAGGGAATGCACTGTCACAGTCTCAAGTTTGGGAATAAAATATTAATGAACAGATTAATAAGCCAACAGTGAAAAAAACTGGACAATCATGATCATGTCCCTGACAAGAAGCGACTTTAAGACCAAACTTTTAATAAACACTTGATCTTATATTCTATCAAAAAAAAAAAGTTAATCAGAAGGTTTGAAAACCATCAACTGCTACAACTTCACTACTATAATTATTTGTTCTTAAATATTATTTTTTGACACACGGAAATATGTGAGTGACAGAAGTAAAGAAAGAAATATATTTATTACGTGAAAAGGTTAAAGAAAACTCAGAAATCAAATGAAAATTTCTTTCACACTGACTTCTTGCTGCAGAATTATAAAAAAGGAAAATATATAACAATTTTTTCAAAGGACGAATAATATTTTTATGTGAAACCAAAACTAAAATATTTAATTTTTCCTGTAAAAGTTTTTGCTGTTCAGCAAAATTGCCTTGTAAACATTTTTTCCATATTCAAGGACGCAAGTTCAATTCAAATCAATTATAAATCAATTAATTAAAATTGCTGGAATGCGAACTTGCATAAACAGACAATTCGGTCGATAAAGAAAGTCTGACAACTCAAGATTTTCTTTTAACTTTTGAATAAATGTTCACATCAAAAAAAAAAAAACTGCAGCCTCAAAAATATTTTTTACCATTTCTTTAAAAAGATGAGGAAAAATGTTGGTAAATTAATAAAAATATCTAGTAAAAAGTTGAACTAAGAAGTTAAAAAAAAAAATCTTTTTTTATGGCAAAAAATTTTATGATTTTAATGCAATATTTCTTTTTGTGTAGCTTTACATTCTGCCATTTTATCAGTGGAATACTTTATTGAATATATTTAAAAGAAAATAATATTATATTTAAAATACAATATCTAACAAATTTTGCTTTTCAGTTGACAGTTTTTGCGGAATATGTTTTAAAAGAAGTTAAAATTTCTCTTTTACAATAAGATTTTTATTTAAAATTAAAGATTAACTTTCTATTCTCAAGAATGTCAAGGTCTAGCGTTCACATTAAGCGCAAAGAAAATTTGATTTATTCATATTTGAGTTTAGAAAAGAAGAAAAGAAATTTCTTTTGAAATCAAGCACTAAAAGCGTTCCTTTTCGCTTAAAAAAATACCTTAAATGTACAAAATTTCTAACTAACTGAAGGTTAACTAGACTCTAATCTAAGATGAGTGGAAAGTGGAAAAATTATTACTCCAAAGGGGAGCAATGTGTCACATTAATTCGGATAAATCGTGGCTTGGGGGGCTATTTACAGCACTTCTGTAAACTTCCTTATACCACACAGTATATTTCAAAAAATTCAGACCCTACTTCAGTCATACACAATTGTATGAAGCAAGAAGGTTGGCAAGTTTGCTTGCTATCAGTGGATATGAAGTAAGTAACTACATATAAATAACTTTAGCTGAATTATCTGGTTTTGGCTTCATTGTTTCACAAGCACACACATACATACATGCACTAGTCAGACATTTACTTTTACACTTTAGTCAACATCTAAGTCCAGATAAACAAAAGAAAAAAAAAACATTGAAGGAAGAAATAATTATTATCTGTGCTGCATGAGTGTAGAAGATTGGATTGAATGATACCTATTTTTTAACAGAAATTTATTCCAGTAATTCTTTTGTTTGTCACAACTAAATATATACCAACATTTGGAACCAAAACTGGCAGCAGTTTCCACACCCTAAGGAATTTATTTACCCAGACAATGGGATTTTGTTGCTAAATTTATATCCTTCAGTTCATGAACTTAGAAAATCACATTTCATTTAAGTGATTTCGAATTACAAGAGGGTGCTGAAGTCATTTATAGCGACCAAATTAGTCACAACATGTGGATAAAACGTATTTTGAATTATTGTTGCCGCAATACTAGTTTGTTCTCTTTGACAATAAGTTTGGTTGCTACAAGCTGTGTACTATCATTTTAAACACAGTATATTCCACCAAAAATATGCTTAACTTCACTTAATTCTATCGTAATGGTCATACAATATTTGCTGGAAACATATATAATGTATGTATAATATAAAACAAATATTTACATCTATATCGTTACCTGAACATAGAAAAAACGTAACTAAGTTTTTTTTTTTAATGCGAACGTAATTCAATGCAAGATCTTTCAATTTATCTAAGAATAAGACTTCAAAAATGGACGAGTTAGGTTCTTTCTATATCTAGCTAACGATATATAAGAACTATCTCTTAAGGACCTAGTGTCTTAGTTATCAAAGGTATGCTGTGTTCGCTTGTCAGAGTGACCAACAATCAAGAAAAAAATTGTGACCATAATTTCTATGAAAATGAAAATAAACTAGAATTTTTTTCTTAATTTATGCTTAATACGAAACAATATAGTAAAATATTCAATTGAAATGAAAAAATTTTTTAGTGTTGTTAAACGGAACAATAATATGATTTAGTGTGGAAACAGTTAATCTGGTAGATCGTAGCCGTAACATGGTTAAAGTGATATAATAGTATAGTTAGAAAAGCTCTAACGAATTGCTAATAACACTATTGTGTTCAGTTGTAGGAATGCCAGGTTTCAATGAAATTTCATGACTAAAAAAAATATATTATTGGCCCCAATCATATATTATTGTACTCAAATAGTAGAAAGCTGCTCTTAGAATATATTTAATTGAATCATAGATATTGTAGTTTCCTGCTTGTAAGCACTTCAAAATAAATGCTGATTTTTGAATTTTATTCATTGTGAAATACATACAAACTTTTTTGTTTTATTTAAATAGTATATTTCTAATTTTCTTATATAACAAATTGATGAAATGTTTAGAATACTCAAGAAATCATCCAGATGCTGGCATTAAAAAAAGGAACATTTCGTTTTCATAACGAAATATGAAAAGAAAGGTCATAATAAAACTTTGCTTTTTTATTCCTAATAGATCTTTTTCATTTTTCGCATGTATGTACATATGTAGATGTGGCTGAATAAATTAATACAATTCTATCCTGCCATTTCTTTTGTTCCAACATGCACGCAATACTTTAAACGTGCTTGGTGCTGTCTCTGTTCTTCTGTAAGAAATAGTACGCAAATGACTAACTGGTATACAAACATGCAAGCACACATACACACGCACAAGTTTATACGTACATATGCATGCGAACACGTGCGTACATGTGTATTCACATTTGTATGTATGTGTTTATAAATGTTTACTCTACTCCACTTTCCTATTGTGCATTAAACTCATTTTATTTTATTTACAGGAGAATAAATATCCACACAACACACACACACACACACACACACATGCACACACATTTTACAAATGGGTTTTCTTTTAATTCATTTAACTTGTTTGAAAGAGGCTCCGTTTGTTTGCCAGCTTTTTTTCCTCTGCGTCCTCTTTCAAAGCGGCACGTAAATCGCGTGTGGCACATACATACATACTACATATAAAATTCATAAATCCAATGTTTAGACCGTTTTATTTTTTTCCTATTTGTCTTATTTATTGTTTTCCACTCGGTTCCATGTTGCGCATACAATTGTGCTGGGAGAATTTTAATGCTGGTGTGTGGAAAACTCGAGGGCAAAAAATTAAATATTTTTTCTTGCCCCTAATAAAATGCTATGAAATGAGTTTAATTAACCAAAACCAAAATGAGATTAGAAGAAATAAGTCTGTAGATATGTTTGCCAGTATAATAAGATTTCATTTCACCTTTCATTTCGAAATATCTTTTGTTTAATAATAAATAAAGCTATAATTGATACGAGTGCATGCCTTATTCGAATAATAAAGACAATAAAAACGAACACATTTTTGGTGGGGACACCAACGATAAAGAGTGTCTCTATCGCTAAATGTTGGCTGCTTATGGTTGTCTGGTTGCTCTGGTGGCGTTCGTCTAATCAGTTTATTATTATTCGGTTGCTGATACTAACGCATCAAGGTAAATCACACGATGGAACAGCCCGTTCACTTAATAATCAAACTAGCCCCGAATTTGTCCGGCTACCCATAATGATCATATATTGATGCACCAGGTGGTAATACAGTCTTATAAAGTTACTGGTTGGTACGGATTTGTGGTTATCTGCCCATAAAACGCCTTTGATGAGATCAGCTACGTCAACAGTGAGTGCTACAGAATGCGCGCAATCAATTTCTTTTGGCCCAAATTGAATGATGTGAACCAAGATTATGTGTGGCTGCAGCAGAATAGCGTTACGTGCTGCGCAAAACACCCTACAATTCTCATTTCGTTTGAACGATATGAGGAAATGATTATCTGTCGCAGAGGTGACGTTGTTTGATGGCTGTACGCGACGACACTTTTTCGTGTAAGCCTTCCAATATGTCGCAGTCGGCCGATGCTTTCAAACCCAAAATAAACAATACCGTTGTTCAAATTCAGTCAGATCTGTGCCCACAGAGTAATTAAAAATTGAATCACTACGATTCGGGCGACTGTAAGAAGCGCAGCAATGCTGTAGCAATGTGTCACGTATGTCATTTTCAAATGAATAAATAAACAACCCTTTTATAAAGTTTGCTTTCAAAATATTTTTACTCTATATCTTGAAATTAATTGCTTTTAAAAGCACTAAAAATTTAAAAAAAAGTGTTGTTATAAAATAATAAAAAATAAAGCTTTTGTTCAAAACATATTTTTTTCACAATTCAAAAGATGTAACAGTGATGTCAAATATCAACAATAATCTGCGCAATTTAAATATCATCCTCATGAGCTTTCGACAATAAACCATAAATTGTATCTACTTACCTCCAAATCCTCTTTACTGCCAACGCCAACACCACCACCAGCAGCTCCACTAAGACTGCCGCCGCTCAAGGATAACTTGCGATTCTTTTCTCGCTCTAGGCGCAACAATATTTGAGCATTTTGTTCGCACGTGTATGTGTGACCTTTGTGGCGACGTTCCAGACTGTATTCGTACAGTGGTCGCGATGGATCCGGATTTAGGTCTGTGTCATTGCCAACGTCACAACTGCATAAAGATTGATTGCTGCGACCCTTGCCACGACGCAAAGAACCACGGTTTTGTGGCGTGGCTGCCCGTTGTTCACTGACGTGATTGGAAAACGTAACTACATTGTTTTGGCCACGTTGCCCGGAGTTGAGATGAGTTTGCTGTAGTTGTTGTTGCTGTTGCTGTTGCTGCTGCAGGTGTTGTTGCTGCGCAAGACTGCCTGATGAGCTGCGAAAATTGCCGACGGCAGCTGCTGGGTGTTTCATAAGATTATTAGAACTGTTGGTATTGACAATGCCGCTCATGGCAGAGCAGCTGCCGGATCGTAAAACCTGCATGGCGGTGTCCGAATAATGGGAGGATGAATCATAATTGTCGAAATTAAGATCGTGCCCAGCGGCGCCATTGGGACGGACACCGTAGGCAGCAGTAGGCATGATAGGCGGGTAGGAGGGAGCTACAGCAGCAGCTGAGGTGGGACTAAAGGAACGGAAACGTTCACAGGCTCTCAGGCTGCTGCGCAGCACAGGCGTTTGGGAAGCGCTTAAGCTACTTTTTCGTTTTGATGGTGACACATAATAAATTTCGTGTTCATCAAATTGCAGCTCAGCCGTTGAGGAGGAAATGTTACCGTTTTCGTTGATGTTGCACGTATTAAAGCCAAGATTGTTCGCAGTAACAGAAGTACTGTTGGTGCTGCCGGCGCTCATGCTGCTCATGTTGGGATGATCAATTAAGTTCTGTAGCTTGGGCTTGCGACAACCGTCGTCTGTGGTAGTTTTATTTTTAATACTAATATTGGCAGTTTGTTTCTGAGGCTCTGGTGTGGGGCTGCAGCTGGACTGATAAGAACTCTCAAAGGATATTTGCCTTTGATGAAATCTGGCCAGCTCGACCGAGCGTCTAAGGTCGGTCATGTTTTCCACAATAAGCATAAACTTCGACTTCGAACGTCAAAAATTTCCTGCAAAAATCTCGTAGATGATAATAGCAATAAGTAAACTTTGCAGTGTTATAGTCCAGTCAGACAGTTTAAATGAGCCTTCTTGCAGCTTATTGTCCTGGACATTTTGTCTGTTTGAATTTGGCTAAAGTGGCTTTTTCACTTTTCCTTATTGTATTTGTGCTTTTCTTTATTTTATGCCTTTCGAGTGTTTAATATTGTTGGCTGTGGTTTTTGGTCTTTGGCTTATCAAATATTCATGGGACAGCTGTCTGTTGCCCGGGAACAGCACGTGAACCATTACACGCTACAACCGTTCATACCAATTTCCTTTGTATGCAGTCTGTGTATTGGTTAATATTCCACTTACGTTTCGAAATAATATGAAGATAATGATGGTGGAGCTGCTGACGTCAAGTTTGTGCTGACTCTTTTGCTGCCGACGGTACTAAAACGGCATCACACCTTTGCCATACACTTTTAAAGTCCTCCTTAAATATATATATTTTTTTCTCTCTCTCTCTCTCTCTGTTTTCAGAACTAACAAAAACAAAGATTTACATTGCATCATTGGCTCAGAATCCAGTTGCAGAAACTTGTTTCTTGTTTGCCAGTTTAGAAAAGTGGCAGAAACTAAACAGTCACGATAGAAAATCTTTGCCTTGTTTTAGCTTTTAAATGTTCTGCCACTTGCTGTGCTATTATAATTTTAAATTTTTAATATAAAACATTCATGTTTTCCTACACTTTGCTTTTATGCTGCTGCCTCGTCTTCGTGCTCGCCTTCTGCTTGTTGGCAAAGGATGTGTTTTTGTCTCCAACTTCGATATGACTTTGGTTTATATTGTCCTCTTGTTGCCTTTACTTGGGAGTTTAAATCCGCTTAGTTTCTCATAAAAGCCAGCTGACAGCATTTTGTTTATGGAGTATCTTTTGGCCAACAACCTTAACAACGTTATACAACTTTTGCCCCTCTACTGTTTTAACTTTTATTCTTAAAGGATTAGTTGAGGTTAGATTTCCAGTTGATTCAACAGTTGCATTAAGTTGTGCTTTAATTATATGGTAATGCAATATTTATTTGCATTTGAAAAGGCAGCCACCGAATTTTGCGTTTTAGTTTCCAGATCCGCTGAAACGAAAATAAAGCACAACAGAAATTTTTAAATTAATATTAACAAATTTTATAAGTCAAATAAATAGCTTTAAACTTATAATATTTTTAAAAAAGGAATTAAGAGTACAGCATGGTTTAGTCTCTCAATTGTCACCGACGCAAAAGCATATTTAAAAATCTAATTTTTGTTATTTTAATGTTAAGGACATGTATTGCAATTGCTGCTACCTTGTGAAATGATGCGCATGAAGCCGCCAAAGTACTTTTCTAAGGGGATTTCAATTTAAAGGGTGACTAAAGAAGTATTTTGTTCAATCGAAATTTAAACATTTAATTTAGAACAACAACCTGAATAATGCAATATATTGGCAATGCCTTTTTTAATAATAATATGTTTTGGTCAAACATAAAACTTAAATTCAATAATTGGCCTGTATTTTTTCAGTTCGCAATAAAATTATAATTTCATTGAATTTTTTCAGCAATATTATTTATAAACCATTGATAATAATTCCTTCATTGATAATAATCCTTCAAGTATATTTGTCGCTTTAGGAGGATTCACTACGAAAATGAATACCCTATTCTTCAGTTAATATGTCACTAATATTAATTTCGGTCAAATACAAAAATTTTAATTTCCGCAACCTTTTTAGCCCGAAATGAAAATTTAAATTTTAGAAAATAATTTTTCAGCAAAAAAAAAAAACGGTTTAAAATTTTACAAATTTTTCCCCCATAAATAATATTGATATTGTTTTCAGTTCAAAATACAAATTTAAGCTTAACTGTAATGTTTTTTCCAAGCATTTTGGATTTTGACTGATAATTTCTCGATCAAATATAAAAGTTTTAGTTTCACCGATATTTTTTCAGCCAGAAATGCTGAACATATTAATTCAACTTCAATTAATAACATATGTGATGATTAGACTATAGAAATTTCATGTTTTTATTTTTGTAAAATTTTTTTAAATTTTCAACTGAATTGCAGTCCGTCCCAAACAAAAAAAATATTGCCAGCCTGTAGTCCAAATTGCAGCTTAGTCCGCTAAATGTTTTGCTAATGTTTGTACATCTCTTTCCGAGTTATGCATGTGAAGCATTCAGAGGTGAAAATTCAGATGAATGTGAGTAGTTAAGAAACAAGAAAGGTGAGTCAAAAAATCAGGCTTAAATACTAATCTAAATAATGCAGGTCTTAAGAAATCCTTTTATAATATTTTATATAACGTAAAAATGATTGAAAACCGACAAACTTTGAAAAAGAAAATAGTTTCAGAAAAAGACACGAACTCGTTTAAATAAATCATTACAAATTGTTGTTACGGAAACTAAGATAAGTTACGCATATTTTATATTTTATATCAACTTTAATTCAGATTTCTCTTGAGACCACACATACCCACCCGATTCTATTTAGCTTCTCTTTCATGTAAGTTTTTATTAAAAATGACATTTGCCAAACGCACAGGCATTATCTACATACCCAGTTCTGCTTTTATACTTGCCATGTTTTCTTGACCTTTGCGACTGAATGAGTCTATCGTTAGCAATCTTATGTTTATGTTGAAAAGTCATAACCTCAAATTCACATTAATGCTCACACCAATACACGCAAATAAATGCATATCTAGTGTAATTGAAACCAACAACTAGTATCAACATGCAGCACACAAAGAATCTAATACGAAGCGCTGGCAGTTTGGTTAACGTTTGTATGTATTAAACACACACATACACATACAAACACACACACACAAACACATGTTTGAGATATGCAAAGCTTAATGCATTTGTGCGAGTATTATTCATAATGGCAACAGTTTTAAAGAGAAAATAGCAGTTATATAAATCTGCCCGAAGGAATGAAAAACTTTATGTTAGTTATGACAACAGCGTACATTATTTTTCTTATGAATTTTGTTTGCTTTTTCAGTTTTTTGAGTCGTAAAAATTTTTAGTTTTCAGCGCACACACACACACACACACAGAAACTAAAACTAAAACCGAACTGCAGCAGCAGAAAGCAACAGCGATTTGCTGGAAAATGGCTGGTTACTTTTAGCTGAAGCAACAAAAATTCCAAACATTCTAGATATTATTAATAAAACGCAAAGAAAAAAAAAAAACCAATCATAAAAAACCAACTTGCAACATAAATGTGGCATGGCAATGTTATTTGAAGTTTTTTGTTTTTGTTTTTTTTTGCTCCTTTTTTGCTTTTCATCTCGTACACACAAATAAGTTTGCTGCTATAACAGCAAGTTTCTTCTTGTTAAATAAAGTCATATATCAAATCATTTACAAAGGAAATGAAAAACTGTATAAATTCTTTAGCGAATATTATGTGCAGATTTTTCTCAAAATATTTTTTTAGCGCCGCTGTGCTAAGCGACAACATCTCCAGTTAAAGAACATTTTTGCAACAGAGCACAAGTCTAAAGTGTGTGCAAGTAACTACAATCTGGCTTCTCTGGCGGAATCTTAGACGTTCTGTTCATCGCTTAGTTTCAGAGGAAATGAAATAAAAAGAAAACTAATATATGTTTATATGTGTAGCAAGAGTAAGTCCTGCTGTATTCGTAAAAGCATCAGCTTAATACGAGTAGCAACATTTTCAAAACATATAAATATTTAAGGATATTAAGTGAAAAAAAGTATTTAAATTCTGCCACACATTTCTTACTTCTGTTGTTGTGCTTGTGGAACTGTTAACGCTTTTGCTCTGGTTAAGCAAACTTAAGTTTTATATGTTCTATTGCTCTGTTGCTCAAGATGAACATGAACATGAAGAAGAAGGAGTGGAGGAGGAAGAGGAAGAGGAAAAAGAAATAAGTCTCGGCAATAGTGGCGCTAAAGCCAAAGAAATAAAATAAATGCACCAAAACTTATGTGAAACTATAAGCAAAATCCACTTAGCAATTACTGCTGTTGCGGCGGCTTAAGTCTGATGGCCCCTAATGTTTCGTACTGCGTCATTGCAAGTATTTATGTATGTCCAAAATATATACGAGTATATGTGATGGTGAAAATGATCGTTGAAATCTGCATAGAAAACGGTGGCTAGTTTTAGCCTGGTTGTAATAATGTTAATTAATTGCCATCATATCATGAAAGAAGGCGTAATGGCGCTGACGTGGGCAAGCAAATTGATTGCTGTGGCGGCAGTTCCATTATTGTACAATATTTTTAGTTTTTTTGGGAACCAGTACTCAGGGGTCAAGCCCTACCAATGCAGTGCATTGTACCAGAGCTGAGTTGGGTTGGTAGCAAAGAAGGAGTAGTGTTTCGCTATGTGTTTATTATTTTGCAGGGATGAGTAAGTCAGAATTTAGCTGGTGTAAAATGCAATCTTTAAAATAGTCAACTGCACTTATAAAAACTCACCAGGTAGCAGGTTTAGCCTTGGCCTATATCAGGTTAGGACATCTCTGCTTTTTATGTTATAGAGGGGAAGGGGCGCCACGGTTGTCACGACAACCAAAACTCTAGGAACTTCTCTTGTGTCTTTGGTTATGTAGATTCTTTTGAGATCTTCGGTAAAGGTTAACATCCCACCAAGATGTTTTTCGGGCATTCGCTCTGGCTGTGGGCTTTTCAAATGACTCCTTTTTTCACTCAGATTGTCACGAACAGTCGCCTTACGAACAATTTCAAATATGACAAACGCTACTACGACAAAGTTTAGTAAAATGAGAGTAAACACGAATACAGACAAAAGTGCATAAAGTTCAGCTCCTTTATTATATATAAAATTTTTATTTATTTATCAATACAAAAGTGAATTTGAAAACTATGGCAGCACAGAATAGTTATTAACTGTGTTTTCCTACTTGTTGTTGTTACCAACTGTACACGACTTATGCCTTCAAACACAAAGCAATGCAGTTACCTGAAGCAAATCAATGCAGCCGTGTGAGCGCCAAACTCTTGAAGGCCAAACAACACCTAAAACCTAAAAGCAATGATGCCAGATCTGTTCTTTAGCCCAGAGTTCTGATCTATAACAAAGTGTCAACGTATTTTTCTTAGAAAAGGCGGCAAGAAAAACAATTACTAATAAAATTAATACAGAAATTCACATATTTATACAAAATGTTTATATTACAATTAAGTTCAATTATTGTAGGTTTTTGAAACCATTTTATATAGTTTTTAGTTGTTCACATTTCTCAAACAGCTGATTGTGTTACAGCACAAGAAAAAACAAGAAGAAGAAGAATTTTAATGATTAAAAATTTCTCTCACTAACATAAACTTTCAGTAAGACAACATTTTTTCGTAAAATAAGGACCACAATATTGAGTTCGGAACTATAACTGATGAAGACATAAATTTTCCAGTTTACGAGTATGAATTTAATTCTTAAGATGGGAAAACTCAATTAAAAGAAGAGTTATTTGGGAGTAATTTTCTAGCTGACATTTCTTTGTCAGCTTCTTTCTTTTTAACAAAATATTTAAGTCCTGTTTCAAAGTAGGATTTACTGAATTTTTGTTTTTCGTTGTACATTGAAATGATTTTGTCCCCATTAGAGTGTTTCATTTTTGCTGCACACATATTTTAAAGTACAGCCCTTCCTGTCATACTTTTTTCATTTTCTAAAACAAAGTTTGATTTAAATTTCGCATTCTGTTAATGTTGGCGGTTTTCTCTTGTAAATCCTTTCCAAAGTGACTTTTGTTGAACACGACTTCGTTGTGTATAAAAGGTCTCTTGTTCAGCCACTAGCAAAATAAAAAGGAAAACGCACAATTGCCAACGTTTTTACTTTACTTAAGTTTTTTTTTATTTCACTCAAAATTCAGCAAAAATGAATTAAAAGCAAAAAGTTTTTTTTGGCTCTATTACGATTTTTTCCCTCTTCCCTTTTTTTTTTTTGTATATTTCCATTTTTTAGTGTCACCCAGCTTGACGTTTGTGACTTTTGCTGTGTTGTTTTTTTTCTTTGTAAATTTAATTTTAATAAAAGTCAAACTGTAAAATAGTATTTCTGTGTTATTAGAGCGTTTCTTAGAGTTTTACTTTAACAGCAGAACTATGACAGTTGAAAATTGGCTAAAAAATATTAAAAATGTTTTCTTCATATATGTAGATGTCGCTACTGAAATGTTTAAGTTTTGCAACAGTAGGCAGTAAATAATGGAAACATGTTCAGGCTAGAAGTTTTATTATTAAGATATAATAAAAAATATATACCCTAAAATTGGTTATAACAAAATTACTTTTTCATTTCCAGAAAGGCCTAAAGCGAAGTTGAAAAAAATAATAAAAAGAAAATAGTTTTATTCAAGCAGGCGTAGAAAGTATTTCAGTTCAATGAATACAATATTGCCAGCCAAATGTCCTAAATAATCAGCCCAAGTAAATGACTGGTTTTCCCTACAGGAAATACTTCATAGAAATTAACACACTTGAAAGTTATTTTCGAGCACTTTCTCAATGAGACAATTGCTAAGATGAGTTTTTTTTTTTTTTTTTATATTTTACTTCGTAAAATGATAGAAATTGTGAGGTATATACCCATCAGCAATGGCCATCTTGATGTATTAACCGTTCGTCATTGTTTTGGTACGTTGATTAACATTTCCCTTTTTCTTGATTATTTTTGCTTAGACTTTCTTCTTAATAATATTCTTTTTTCTTTATCAGGCTTTATTATTACTTTTTCCAAGGAAAACTAAATATCGAATAAATATTGCCAATTTAAGGAAAAAAAAAAACCCAAAAAGTAACTCAAGCTTGAAGCACAATAAGAGTAATAATTCTGGGTATCGTTTTATTTTGTTTAAGTCTTATCTTCAAGTCTTAATTATTTGTGGGAAAAGCAATGTTTCCACGGGGACACTGACAGGGCAAAGTAAAACTAAAAGAATATTCTACTCCATTCTGCCCCGAGCGGATTTGTGAAAAATTTTCTTTTCCTAATTTTAAAAAAAAATTTTAAACAAATTAAAAATTAAATATTTCTCCTTAATTATAAATTGAAATTTCAAATAAAAGGACTTTTTGTATTATTACTAAAAATTAAAACTATTATGTGATAATAATCAAATTAAAATACTTGACACATTAAAGGCCATAAATTTGTTTTCATATATCTTTAGAGAATTAAATAATTGTTATAGTTAAAGAAAAAAGTTAAAGCAAACAAAATATATTTTATTGTATATTTTAAATCACAAAAAGAATGAAAAATGTCCACTTACTTGTGCATTTTTTGTTAGTTTTTATTATAATTTTTTTTAAACAATGATCCTGTCATTAACAGATTTTTATACAACTGACACACACACACCCCCAACCACACCGACACAGTCCCACTAACGGCAGTCCACACAGACGTCGTACTCGTATAAAACAAAATGCACTCACACAGTCACACGAACGTAAAAAGCAGTTTTTAATTGTTTGCAATTAAATTGTGTGCGAGTAAAAAGGACATAGAAAGCAACACTTTAATCTTTTTTAAGTTATCCGGGTTTTTATTTTGTGAGCATTTAACTTTATAGCGAAGATGATGGTGATGATGAAGGTGAACTTTTCATAGAGAGCAGTTAGCGGTGAACGAACGGTTTGTCAAAGTTAAAATGAGATGCAGCAAAAAACAGAAAGGAGCGCAAAGTGCTAAAAATAAAAATTTTACCACTTAAAACTTAAGATTAATATAATTATTATTCGTAGAGATAAAAGGAATGAATTTAATTGCACCAGGTTATATAGTAGCCTTCTGGAAAGCATAATATAATTTATTTTATAATGTAAAATTAAATATATTTCTTGTGCCGTCGCGTTCTTGTACCAGCTTTCGTGTTTCATAGAAGAAGAAAAAAAAGCAAAAATATGTGCCAACCATTTCGATGGGCTGGGTGTCAATGGCCTCAACATAACACTCTTGTCACAAGGAAATATAAGTTCAGGAAAATTCAATTTTGTAAAGACACTCGCTTGTTTGTTAGAAGTGGTAACTTGGAAAATTTTTAGCGTCTTGTTAAAAAAAAAAAAAAAAAAAAAAAAACTGAGTAGCTGCAAACAATGATGGATATCAATTGTGTTAAATTAATATTTAATTTTTATTACGAAAAAAGATTGAGCGAGTTTTTGATTAAGAAAATAATTAAACATTTTTTTTGCAAACGCGCGTTTTGAAGTTGATATATTTAATTTGAAATTTTTTATTTTTGGTTGTTTTATTTTGCTTGTGCATAAAAAGCATCAGTTCAGTTCAGTCAATGTTTGCGGGCTAAAATCGCCAAACCTCTTGCGATTGTGAACTCCAGAATATCGATGAGTGTATTTTGCAATTCAAATGCGATGAGCAGAACAAGACGTCATGTGGGTGGGGTCTGTGAGCTCCATTTTATTAATAGGTTTGAAATTTTGCTTTTATGTGAGAAAAGTTGAAGTTTTTCGCCATATCTGGAGATAATTTTATTTATTTATTTATTTTTTTTTATTATTACTTATAAAATTATAAATATTGTAACTACAATAAAAGAAAGAGAAAGGAGTAGTAAATGCTAATAAAAACTTTATTAGCTGTTGCAAATTGTTTCTTGATAAAAATTTCCAAATTAATTCAGTATTTTTGTCACAGACATTTTTCTTACAAGATCAGTGGGTCCATTTGATGTGAATATTTGTTGTCTGAATGCTCTATGCTTTGGCCACTCATCCAAAACAAGTAACACGTTTAGTTGTGTTTTGCCGAACGGCGATGTCTTAAAATTTTAAAAGTTAAAATTTTTAAGAATTTTTTTCAGTGTTCTATTAATATTGTGAAAACATTGTATTTTTGTGCGTTGAGGCAAAATGCCGCAGATTCATGTTCTATTATATATTATAAGTGGTATTTGTAAAAGTCTTCCAATCGACATTCTTATGGCATGTGAATAATCAATACCATGAAACAAATTTTGATCATAGAGGGCAAATGAGGCAATGCCTTGATGTCCGAAATAAAGGTTACGTCATGTTCTACTGAAAACAATAAGTGGCATTTCCCAATTGAGTTTGTGAACATTTGTCCAATCTAAAGAAAGCCATAGATATGCTTATGGCTTATTGGCATATGAATAATCAATTCCATGCGATGGATTTTCTCCAGAATAAGGAATATGGCATCTTTAGTGGTTTAATGGAAAAAATAAGCCCCTTAGAGAGTTGAGAAATGTTAAAAGGACCCATCGCACATCGGCTTATCAATTACCAAAAAGAAAAAAAAAACTGCCGCTCTTATACTTTTTTCTTTATTTCGCAAATTACATTCAAAATATGTATTTTACAGTACATTTTCATTACAATTTATGTCATTTACTGATTCAGCAAAGTCTAATGGAACAGCTCTCTTCACACACACACACACACACACACATTTGTACATATATTTTGTATGGAAATATTTTCCAATTAACATATCACAACATTATTTCATTAATTATATTCGCTATATTGAAAATAGCGACGGAATATAAATTTTTTTCTTATTTTCTTATTTTCGTGCATATACGAAAGGCTTGTACTTTGACATTTCGAAAATAATTTAATTTTACTTTTTGGCGGGCTTAAATAGTATTAAAATATTTCGGTTTTTTTTTTGGCACATGTCAAATGTCGAAATCAACATTCTTCAATGATGGTTTAGGGGGGGAGGGGGCGGTGAACACACATAATAAATATCTGCATTGTAAAAACTAATTGCGTTGGAGTACAGCGAAATTAAATGAATGGAAATTCAAATTCAATTTAATTTAATGAAGCAAAACGAGTGGGTAATTAATTTATATTATTGACAAATATTTGTACAATACAACGCAAGCACTTGTAATCTAATTTGCTGGAAGTACTGGAACTAAGTGCCATAGAAAAACTGTAGCCGAAAATAAAATTTTTGGAAAGTAGACAAAAACAAACAAACAAACAAAAAAAATACCTTAACAGCCAAAAGTCTATGACAGATTTTAATTTTTATACAATAGATATAATTAAAAATTGTAGGTCGTTGGCATTTCCACATGGAAGCGCTTCAAAAAGTAGGATCACATTTACGTTGTCATTTGAAATGCTCGTATTCAGTTTCATTTCGTTTTTTCTTTACATTTACTTTTAATTCAATTAACTTTTGACAGGATTGAATTATTTTCATTAATATATATGTATGTATGTATGTATGTAAATACACAATTCGTCTCTTCAGTTTTCAGACAATTCCAACACTTAAAGCTGCCTGCAAAAAAAACCGCTTATTTAATCAAAGACAGTCCATGTCAGAGTTTTTTACATAAAAATAAATGTCGTTAATACGTTTGTGTGTATGTGGGCAATTAAGAAAATGCCAATGTTGTTAATAATTTCCTTTTTGAATTTTTATTAAAAATCACATGAATCTCCTTCTCTTGCATATTTATAGTTGCGTTCAGCTCAACAGATTCATTTAAATACATTTTTCTTAGCAAACGAAGCTGGTTCAATAAAATTTTATTATTTATATTATAGTGCCAGGCACTAGATACGAATGCCAAAATGTCTGCTGAGACAGAAATTGGAATTCACCAGCACCAGCTTAAATGTGATTGTTAATAGGAAGTGAGTTCTATTACGAGAGCGAATTGATAATTGCGTGAATTTAAATAGGCCGAGCGAGAACAACAAGTTTTGCTTCTTTTGTGCCCTCTTTTCTAAGGCTCTGACTCAAAGCAGGATATAAGTGATAAAGAGAGATATGTAACTATTTGCAACTCTACTCCCCGCGCTTTGTGCTTTCAGTTGCAGTTATAAGAGTACAAAAGGAAACGATTTGTTACTTGTTCAACTAAGCGAACAGAATAAATGACTGAACAGAATTGCATCGTGACTGCAAATCCAAATCGACAACCAAACCGAATTTGCCAAAAGTATAACAGGAAGTATTTTAATATTGTTTTTAATGACTCGTGTGTCAAAAGCATATATTAAATGTACTTAAATATATGAATGTAAGTAAAACTTACACAATTCCTAACAGCTGAATTTCTCAAAAACGAGAATAATGTAGAACTTTTCGTTTTTTCTCCAGTAGAAATTTATTTGAAATAAAATCTCTTCCTTGTTTTTTTGCTGTTCTCCCATATAAACATTCGTTCTCTCAGCAGTGCTGCCACACTTCCTTCCCTTAAACTTCAAATTTTCGTTGTCATAACAAAATGCTTCTATGGCATGGCCTTGGCTAAGTGAACAGCTTCTTCTTCTTCTGTAGACTAATTCGGTGCGATAATTAAGTCCACAGTGCTGCCATAAGAAGCACTCAGTTGGATTAACAAAAGAAAATGGGGTTATCGAGCAACCAACCACATCCAACCACATTGGGATAATTTTTGATGCTGCCGAATTTAAACAGATTCTATTTCACAGCCATATTTAGGGATAAATTTAAATGTTGCATTAACAAAGCAAATTTTTATGCCAATTTATGTGCAATAGAAAAAATGGTTGTGACGGAGTTCTAAATGATCACTTAAAAAAAACTATTGAGCAATCGCTGAACTTTAATTCTTTTCTCTTTCGGCAATTCGCAGTAAAATTATTAGTTTTAATATTAAGTAAAAACTGTTTTAAACATTTTTGATAATTTCTATTGGCCACTACAAGTTGCCAAATTATTTATTTATTTGTACATAAAATATCATAACTCTTGTAGTTTGAATCAATATTGTGCCGCTGCCATACATCTAAATTACACAATCACATAAATTCCTTGCAGAGCGCCAGCAATTGCACAAGCGTTTTGTGTGTCTTAAATTGTACTCTGGTGAAGTTTTATAGACACTCGTAAATGCCAAAAGGCAATTAGAAAACCACATGTTTTTCCACTTTGGCAAAAAAAAAAAAAACTAACTTCTCTATTTTTTGCCAAAGTTTTAGCTCAGGTTTCGTAACAGCATTTTTTTCTTTATTTTTTTTTGTTGGAATATGCCGCAAAACATTTAATTTTTAGGTGGTTTTTAAGCCAAATAAAAAATGAAAAAAGTGAAAAGCGAAAAGCGAAAAGAAACGGAAACTTCAAGGAAATTGTTTCATAAAATTGTGTTTCAGTGTGCGCGCGTGTGTGTGTGTGTTTAAACATACAAATCAATAAGCGAAATATTTTCCATTTCTTTCAAAGCCACTCAAATATATTATACATACATATATATTTTTGTGTCATTTTTGCCTCAATTTTATTTTCATTGGGTTTATTTGCTTTTGTTCGTTTTCCCTTTTCTCTTTTTTGTTTATTGTCCCAGCGATTTTTTTCCTGCTCCAAATGATTGTGAGATATCGAAAGCAGGCCAAGTTGTTCGCTGATGTTTTGCTGTTTTCTTTCGCTTATTCCAAAACCTATTCATTCATATTACGTAAATATTTATCAGCAAAAAAAAAAAATATAGAGGAGAAACTGGAAAATTTTATTTTAACTTTGATAAAAGAACATGCAAACAAAAAGGGAAATATATAAATTTCACTGAAGAAGGTATTTGAGTGTGAATGAATCTTTTGTTGAATTACAGAACTGCTGTGCAAAAGAACACAAAATAACTCTAAAGTTCTACAACAGCATAAAAGAGGGAATTTTTAAAAAATCATTCAGTTGATTTGCTGAATCTGACACATTTATTAGTACTCACACTTTGGCTGTTTGAAGGGAAAAAACTAAACAAAAAAAAAGTTATAATTTAATGATAAGCATTTCCTTTTTATTTACTAAAAGCTTTCAGTTCTCGTCCTGTACGTTACATCATATGATTGTTTGTTTGTTTAATGCAGTGGAAGAGCGCTACTAAATGAATTGTATCGAATTCGATATTTTGTGAAATGGTTTGTTCGCGCACTTGCCAAACCTGCTGTCAGTTAAAGTCTTACGAAACAGAAATGTTACAATTCTGCCATCTGGATAATTTGAAATATTAATAAAAGCAACCCCTTCAAAACACAAATAGTATTCTTCAAAATCATTGAATTCGATTGATGGGCCAAATAGATAATTCTTTTTTTTTTTACCGAATTTCATTATTGATTAAATATAAGTGTGATTGAGAAATAGTTTTTTTTTTCTCAGAAAAACTGAATAACAATGTTTTGCTGGCTACAAATATATATGTTTTGTATGGGAAAATAAAAATGTCCTCAGTTTCCATCCTTTCACTTTATTGCATTTTATGGAAATTTTTTACCCGGGGCAGGTTAAGCGCTGACAATTTTACACCCAGTCAGGGCATTCTGAGGAGTCCCACGGTTGGCGACCAAAACTCTAGCGAGTTCATGTATGACTACGGCTATACATGTTCTTCCGCCACCCGCAAATTTTGTAAATATTAACATTTTGCTGCTAGAAAAATCTATAATAAAATGTTTGGTTTATTTTCATGGTTTTATGTTATTTGGTAAATGGTATTACAGCAGATTACTGAACAGATTATGAGCTTAAAAATATGATTGAAAATGCCTGAACGAAAAACTTCTTGTAATGAACTATTAATTTGGTGCAAAATGCTTGAAATCAAGTTGGGGGTCTGCTGAACTAATAAACTACAAAAGTTATTGATATTGTAAGGACTCATCGGCTGGATATTTATAAATTTTTTTTGAACTACCATCATAATTACAGTTACTTCATAAGGGTTCCTAGATATTTTAATCTCATCTCATGAAGAACAACAGATTTCTGCACATATAACGACTTAGCCGAACCATATTTCCAGCCCTCTACATTCATATATTTCTGTTATATAACAGATTACGCCTGAGTTCATCTTTTATAAGAAGTTTTTTTTCGGATTTGTTTTATTCATTTATTTATAATTTCCATTATTTAACAAATATCACAAGAGTCCTAAGTTTTGTTTTTTAATGTTTGTGCAGTTAAAACAGTTTTGAAATTACACGAGGGACACACTAAAAGACGTGAACATAAACCAGCTGTTACGCATTTTTAAATCAAAACCCAGTAGCTGCTACAATTTTGGTTTTTGTAGAGGGTCAAGTACATATTAAATTATAGCAGCATGTTTTGTTATGTCTTATAAACATACATTCCTACATATAAGATAAGATGGTTTTAAGGCTAAAAGACGTAACAGGCCCAGAGTTGTCCTGAACTAAGAGCCAGATTTTTCTATGACATTCAATAAAACATTTCCTGTCTTTGCCGGCAGAGTTTTTATGTTTTTTTTCTTTTAAAGTTGACAAGATATTTTATTACAAAAAACGTGTACAGAGAGAAAACACTGAAATGATATGATGTGATATTTTTTTCACTTATTATTCAGTTGAAACTTTTTTAATATTTATTGTCGTTTGCTGTTTCAGAACAGAAAATTTAGAACTTTTGGAATATTAAAATATATGTTACAAAGTCAGAAACAAATAAATTGATCTCTTGTGTGTGTTCGAGAAATGTCCAGAGATGTGAACTAGCAAAGGAAATTTGCCGCCCTGGCTTTTCTCCTATTAGAAAACGCAATTTAATAGTTCCGTTTATGTGGCTGGAAAGTTGGATGTCATTAGTGGTATTCACAGCTCTTCGCATAACGCTGTTGTAAGCAAAACAGAAATATATTATTTTAAAAGATAAACTATACAACTGGACTTTATAGTATAGAATAGAAAAAATGTGACCTCATAAATCGTTTGTTTCGCTACTGACACCTATTTTTATATATGACAAAAATTATTTTTGTGTAGTTGTTCAACGCTGAAAACATTATTATGTGTCGCGGAAAGTGTTCAAAAAAGTGCTATTAATTGTGATGTGAATTTTTGTCATTCCCGACATCACCAGTCAGTCACCAGCAAAATTTTATAAATGGTTTTAAGCTTTTTCCGGCCTTACACAGTTTTCATTCCATTTTACACAAGTTTCTTAAACATCATAACTCTTATATGTATGTAACGCTATTTGAGAATATGTGTTCAAGTTACGACGTTTTTGTCATATTTCAGCCTGTAAGACTAAACTTTATGGTGTAGGTTTTTGTGACCTTCACGCAGTCCAGAAGAACTAAAAACCTGGTTCAGATTAGATTTAGGAAGCACATTTTCGTCCTTGCTACTCGTCTATGGAACTCAATGCCATCATCTTTACAATTCGTTAGTAATTGTATCAGTTAATTAATTAAAAAACAATATTTTTAATTTTTCTGGTTAAATAAAAAAAAAAAAAAATTTACTTTTGTTTTATTTTTAAATGTTTTTTAACTGTTCTAACGATTAATAATAAATATTACTATTTTTAATGTTAAATGTTGTAATCTTGTTGTATGACGCATATATAATTGTTACGAACTGATTGATCATTCTATACTGTAGTTATAAGACGCGAAATTTTGTTGTTTAGGAATACCAAGAAATAAATAAATAAACTCAATAACAAATACGGAAAAATTCGCCAACTTATTATAAGAATACAGCAAGAGATGAACGATATCAATATAAGAAAACTTCAGAATAGCCTATTTTTGGACAGCTTTCATCTTCTTTGCCTAAAATCCATCACGTTGCTCAGTGTAAACACACAAGTCTGTAATCACGTATAGAATTAGGAGAGACAAAAGCAAATGTTTACAAAAGAAATGAAAAACCAAATACAAACAAAAACAAAGAAAAAACAAGAACAACAAAAAAAAACAACAATATTATTTCGAACGCAACAAAGTGCTACATTTATTTTGTATTGCGCTCAAAAGGGTTTCTTGTTCCACACGAACATTTCAAGTCATGTTCATAAATATAAATAGAAATTTCAAAACAAACACACTAGAGAAGGCGCCTTGAAGCAGGCAACATAATTTCTAAGATAAATTCTTGGAACGAAAATGATATTAAATTAAAGTAAAGCAAACTTGTAGATACATATTGTAAATACATACACATAAACTTTGTCACCACTCATGGTAACATTATACTCATTTGTTTGCACTTGTAAAGGCAAAATTCTAACGCACATGCGGCTTATTAGCTATTGATTTATTAATGTATGTAAATATGTATGTATTTTAGTCATCCCTCTGCAGACTGTTTCTTTTTTGTTTTGACACATTTAAAGATATTTCATTTGAATAGCATTTTTAGAACAATTAGGCAACGTCTGCCAACAAAAACAAATAGAAGTTCTCAGGCAGATCTGGTTGTTAAAAGTTTGTACTGGAACCAAATGTTGTTTGGCTTTAATGCCCCTTTTTCTGTGTATTCTTTCATTATGCTTGTATTTTGTTGGCTTATCTCTTTATTTTTGGTTGGATTGTTGAGACAAACTTAAGATATTAGAGTTAAGTTAAGACATATGTATATAAGAAGTTGGGATGAAAGGTCTTAAATACATTAAAAATAGCTTTAATCAAATGCGAACCCCATTATCCACAAATTAATTTATGGGCAAAGGTTTTCTGACACTTTTTTAAACCCTTTCATTTATTATTGGTTTGCTAAATATTTATTCAGAAAATTTCCAAGCTGATGTTCGCTGATGTGTGTGTGTAGGAGAAATAAGGAAAGAAGGAGTGAAATAATCGGTAAATAGTTGCATACATTTATATCGCACACCAGAACTGATGATAAGATCTGAATAAACAGAAAAATCACCGATTGAAGATGAGAAAAAGTGTGTCTGCGGTTTTTTTTATCTTCTCATAAGAAAAAGGCCATCAGATAAGTTTTGCTTTCTTGTCCATCTATGTTTCATTATGATTTAGCAACTTATTCATTACTATTGTACTATTGATTAGGGGGTCACGCTTAAGTTTTCTTCCAGTTTAAAGGTTATTTATTATTGGAAATTTTACTAAGAATGTCAGTAAATGTAGCAACCTTCACGCCACATTCGGCGAACTTTTTGTTCTGCCTCATATATTGCACTTTATCCGAAGGTTTTATATATGCAGCAAACATCTTTTACTGCAGCTACTGAAAGATATAGAAAGAATAAAAGCACACTTGGCTTAGAAAGAACTTTTGTTTTCATTTTGAACAAAAACATTTTATGAAATATTTTCATTCAATTAATTTACTGAATTGATGAAAATTTTCTTTGAATGAGAACCAAGAAAGGTACTTCCGTGAATCAAATATGAATATATTTAATTTTTTGCTTTGCATAGCAATAGCTGGTTGATAGTTTTGATGAAAATTTTTATTGAAAATTGTATATTAAGCAGCTTTTGTGGCAGAGTCTTTGTCATCATTTTGTCTGTGTGTCCTTCTAAATTTTGACTTAGAAACGTAACTTTTATGCATAATTTCTCTTCTTGATTTTGACAAGTGAAAGGAAACTTGACATCGTTTGAACAAAATATGTTGAGTAGGATTTGACGAAAAAGTGCTTTATTTTTTTTCTACATTTTCTACGGCGCGTTGACTTCAGAACTCAAACTCTTACGTTTAAATGTAAAAAGCGTTGATTTCTGCTTTTATCCCAATACGAATTCATATTTATTTCTTCGCATTCTGGTGTACAATTTCATTTTATTTTGTACGATGTTGCTTTTGTTTTTATTGAAAGTGGACAAAACGGTTTCAAATTAATTGTGACTGTATCAAAAGCGGAAATGACGCAGGCAGAAGCAACATGATGAAGGACTGTTTGCTTGTTCTTTCTTGCAGAATTAATCTGATTGTTGAGGTTGTTTCGTCAGCGTAAAAATAAAAGACACGATAACAGAATTTCCTATAAATTGATATCGTACTGGCAGGAATCTGCATATTTTGCGTTCATGTTCTCAAATAAACACAAGTCCTTTTTGTTAAATATTTAAGGAGATATATTTCGGTTTTTTATGTCAAAAAATAATATTAAAAAAATTATATAAAAAGCAAATATTTGGTTAAAAAAGTAAAACGGAATTTTTTCTTAATATATGAGAAGGAAAATTCCGCACCGCAACCAATTTTTTTTTTCTTAAATGATATTGTTAAAAACCTTGGGCCACTTTAATTATGTATATATTTAAATTTATCAAATATTGAAGAATTTTTCAAAATAAATTTTAAGTTACTACAATTTCAAGTATAATTTATTTGAGTTGTAGAACAATGAAAGTTAAACACATTCTTCAAAAACTGACAAGTACGCGTTTACACACGAAGCTGTCCCGTATAAAAACACAAACGGCTTTAGTTTTCGCTTTCAATTAAAATGACAACAAGTAGGGCCAAAATACTTGTTATCGCTTTAAATGTGTTTTCAAAAAACCATTTCTCTCACTTTTCTTTCATTAACAAAAGTCAAGCAAAAATAATGTACTTAACGAGTGCTTCCATGCAAGGAATCATGTTTATTACGTGGGAACACCCTTTAAAAAAAGGGTGTTTCCCATAACGCTAAATTAGTAACATTACAACAAAAATAAATCAACTCTTTAATTACAATAATGTGCTTCCATGCAAGGAAACATGTTTATTACATGGAAACACCCTTTGCTTTGTAGCGGTCGTCAGATTTCGCTTATTTCACTAATTATTTTCTGAAGCATTTTGTAATACAACACCTGTAAGTTATAAAACTCTTATTCCCTGAGCTCATTAGTTGAAAATTGGCAACATTTGCAGAATATGTCTGTATGTAGTTTAATAGACGCGTCCAGTGTCGTTTCCCCAGAGCAACAGAGATATTTCTGTTGCTCATATTAAATTTAAATGAAACAGAAAATATCTTATGCGTTTGGGCCCCTGCCTCTGGGGAACTTTTTAGGAATTTTGTTCTATTTCGAAGCGAAATATTATTATTTAGTTTATAATTTTTGCGATTTATAAAAATACGTCCATTTAAAATACCCGCACATTTAGCATTTACTCGTAATAGCAAGACAAATTATAAATAAGCAAAAGCAAATTGTGAGGAAGTTTCAGAAAACTTTGAGGCATCATAAGAGCACATGGTGCCATGGCAGTATTTTTATTTAGAGGACGTACTAAACCGTAACTAATTTCCCCTGTGCATTATTAAGAGATAAAAATAAGAAAAAAATGTTTCCACTTTGGATGAAACGGAATAGACAGCAACAACAATTACTCATGAGATCAGCTTCAAGCAAAACAAAATAAAATGAAATGAGACCACGAAATCTTTGTACGTATGTGTGGACGTAGGAAGAAGAAACGAAGAAAAAGCTTTATTCAAACGATTTTGTTTTTTTTCGTTTTCATCAATAATAAGTTTAAGGTCTGTTTAGTTTAAACTATATTTAGAAAGGAGAAGAACAAAACAAACTATATAATTAAAATTAGTTTGATTTTCTAATGAACTCACTTTCTAATCAATCAAAATGTCTTGGAAAAAAATCACTAAAACAAAAGTTTAAATTTTTTTAAGAAAAAGGTGAGGGCGAAATGTGCTCTCAAAATATGCACTATCAAATTACTTTGTTGTTTGTGCATTAATTCTAAAATTTTGAAATGCCCCCCGGGGTAACAAAGCAAAGTCTGGTATTCAACGAAAACTGAAACAACAAAACCATTTACTGGAAATCAAAATTTTGCAGTAAAATCCAAAAAAACTAATTTTTTTTTTCTATAACGAAAAAACTTTTCAAATATTTTAATCAAATAATTTGCGAAATGTTTTTCGCTGGAAATTTTTGTTGGCATAAAGACTTGTAAAATAATTTCAGGGAATCAATCAACAATTTTATTGCAAAAACAAATATTTTACACCTAAAATATTGTACGTTGGTTCAGCAAATATTTTTATTATTATATATATTATAAAATTTGGTAAATATATTATTATTTTATTAATATACGAAACAGTCAGTTTTCATTACTTTTACATCATTTGGCCAGCTACCAGTTGAGAATTTATCTGTCGCTTCTCATACGAAAGTGATGAAGTTTTGAAGGTAATTTAAAAGTAAAGCGAAAGAAAATGGCCAAAATCTGCCCTGTCAGAAAAGCAATAAAGCAGATGAAACTTCTGAACTAAAGTGTTTTCCTCCAAGGGCGATTAAAGCCCACATCGCTTTCAACTGTTAATCATCGTCCATCATGTGCAATCATCAACTTTGGGTATCGCAAAAGTTTTATGCTGGGCTTGAATTTATTATTATTATTTCCTTTTTCGTAAGACAAAAATTTGTACAAAAAAATAGGGGACTAAAATAAAAGTACAAGTAATCCGAAAAAGTTCATTTGGTATCTTGATTTTTGAACTAATGGACATTGTTTGTTGGCATAATAAACAGGCAGAACCGTAATCTAATAAAATGGATGCAAATAAAAGCAAAATTTCCGCAACGCTTAAGGACATGCGCGCACCAATATTATATTGATTGCTTAACGTTAAGCGTAATAAAAAAAAAAAAAAGTAAGAAAAGAATGGAACAATTTTAAAGCGCAATAAAAAAATGAATAAAATGGCTTTAGGGCATAACAACAACAAACGGACTTCCGCAAGCATTTTTTCTTAATGACATCCATCTCCCCCTCCAGAAAACAGAAAACAAATATTCAAATACATGAGGGTGAGGTTCTAAAGGTGGGCTTATTCATACGAATTTGACAATACCAGGAAATGTGTAATAGATTAATAATATTATTTTTATTCATGGAAAAGAAAAGCTTTCAGAGTTGCAAAATTTCTTTTACAAAACCTTTTATTAATAGGGAAAATCACATGATAGAGGCACTACTAAGGCACAGACTTATTTTGTTGTCAAAGCAGCGGACAAGTGATAGTCGCTTCCTAGTAATTGCTTTCAATTTTTTTATTCTGTTCTGACCTAAATCTCAACTATTTACTCGATCGATAAGAATATGTTCCACTAGTTATTCACTCACCGGCCATTATGTTGTTGTGCTCCGGTTTGTTTTTCTGTTGCCAAGACTGACTAGATGTTGTTAAAATCTTTTCATTAAGTTTTTATATTATTTTCAATCAACTATTATATGTTTGTATGATCTTTTTCCTTGTTAAAACTTTAATAATAAAAAAAAATTAATATGGTTGGTTATGACAATAATAGGGTTGATCCAGCATTGCTAGGATTGACAGCGATATGCTTGAGGATGGCATTAATTGTTGGTGTATAATTTAGTGCTAATGATAAGAAAAAAAAAAACAGTTGACCTGGCATTCGTCTGGTGGCACGTGATAATAATATGTTTGTTCATATGTATATTTTGGTAGTTTTAATAATACCAAATATGATCATTACAATAACATGGTTGAACCGGACAACTGATTTGGTGGGCATGACAAATAAAACTTGTGTGGTTACTTAAAACAAAAATTTAGTTGGCTATGACAACAAGGAGGTTGTTGATGATAACCATGTGTTTGGTTAAGGCAACAATGTGGGAATTTCGCAACTTTAAATTTAGAATTCCATTCCCAGCTGCGTTTTTAACGAAAACTTGTATATTTTGACGAGACTGCCAAACATTTCGATGGGCTGATAGATGTTCTGAATTAATTACTTCTGGAATGTCTAGTGCAAAGAGGTGCTCTCAAGCCCAAAGTAATTGTTTTAAAATATATGTGTATGATATACTAAATAATTCATTTTGACTACAAAACAACACGTTTGCTTAGCAAAAATAATGTTTGTATACGAGTCCCGTGTAGCGGCTAATTGTGTTAAACATTTCCATTGTTATTCGGTTTTTTTATTTTTTATTAAGAAATTTTCTTAAGTTGTTCTGTCTAAATAGTCTTTATTGATAAAGAGCGGGCTGTTGAATGTTATTTGCTTTAAGTTCCTAAAAAGCTTAATTGCCAGAAATGCATTTCAAGCCAAAGCAATTAATTCTCTTATTTCGTTTCATTCTTTGTTTTTTTTTTAAGGAACTTGAACTTATTACTAGAAACCCGCAGATATATACAAAATATTTTTGTATACGAAATATTTTTCTGTATTTGTTTGGCTTTAGCTATTTTTTCTCGTAGTTAATGGAAATTTTGTTCCAACTACATATTTTCCTTGCAAAACAATTGCAGTTCTAAGGATTCTTTTACATTTCAATGTAATAGAATAAACTTGTGTTTTTGATTTCTTAAGTTTGGTGGGGTTTCTTTTTAATGTCATGAGAGTCAGTATAAGTATTATTTACTATAAGGAAAAATAATGCGGCAGTTTTTGAATAACTCAAACAAAATTTCGTTTGAAAGAGAACTCTTCACATTCAGTGACTTTTAGTTTTTGTTTTAGATATTTTTTTTTATTTGAAAATAAAAACAACAAAACTATTTGCTAGAAAGCTAGACTTAGTTGCGCAGAATTAGTATATTGCGGTATATGTGCATATATAAAGATTTGTTACCTCGTTTTCGTCAATGTTTCGTAGGACTTTAGCTTAAAAGAATGATCAGTTAATGCATCAAGTCATGTGTTGGTGACGTTTGAAGCGAAATAAAACTGATTGATAAAAGTAATTACCCAGAGCAATTTCGGAATGTAAATGCTATAAAATAAAATACTATATATTTATTATAATTCATATTTCAGATCTGTTACAAAAGGTTGGTCTCGTCCAAAAAGTTCAAAACGGCTTTTATTAGGTCATGTTTCTAATATGACAGCCAATACTGTTCCCAAGCCAAAACAATAATAAGAAAAGAAACCCTTTTTTTTTGGAAAAAATTTCATTTTCTTTTTACATTATTATATAGTATTAGAATATAATGGCTAGTTAGAGCCAATATTATAATCGGACATCATGCAAGTGAATTATTTATCCTTTATTATACATTTAAGCCCTTTAAAGACTACAACTGCGTATGTGTTACACGCTTATCACTCATACGCCACCGCATGTTTGGCACAGACTTCATTACAATATACAAATTGAAAAAGAAACACAAACGAGCATATTTTTCTGCAAATTATTTGTAACGCCATTTATGCTCGATAAGGCGCCAAAGCAATAAAAATGAATTATGCCTTTTCAAAACGAACAAACATATGTACATATATCCTTATAAATGATAACAAGGCGTTCGCCTATACCAGCCTTTACACACACAAACACATGCTCATACACATTATACACATACATAACGAATGGTGTTAGCGGGCTTGTACGCGTACGTCCACTCCGTGCTTTGGCTTCCACGGGGAAGCTTCCTTAAAGAAGGGATAGAAAACTGTGTAACAACCATCATGGGAAAATAATGGTCTTGTACATTGAGAAGAAAATGTCTGGGGACAGAAGCCACACGCTACTAAAACTGGATAGGCAAAGCCTAAAAATACTGTGCATAGGACACAGAATGGTTATATCCCACACAGACACTTGCAGAATTTAAGGGGAAGAGGACAAGTCAATGGGACTGGGTGGCACCTGGGGCACAGCAGATACAGGCTACTTCGTGCCATTGGCACGGCTTGAACAGGACTTGCTAAGACTCCCATTAAAGAAGCTGGTCCAGTTCCTTGTCATTATTAAACGCTTAAAGTTAAGGAAAAACACGGATCCGCCTGGACCGGACTGCTCTATTCTTTACTCATTCGTTCAGCTGTGATGACACGTTTTCTGTTCTATATTCATTTCTGCGAACTGGCAATTGTTCAAAAAATACTTTCTAAAGTAAAAATCATACAAAAAACAGATAAATTGCAATTATGACACTAAAATCGCAATTGAAAAAGTTCCAATCGGATCCTTCATAAGAAAAAAATTTTTTTCTATTGAATTCACAAATTAATTTTTTTTATTAATACATTTCCCCGATTAATAGTTTTTCCCACCAAACCAAAACAAATCATGTGGCAAGTGACAAAAATTAAATACGCAGTTTGTTCGTAGTTGTGGTTTTATGGCGGTTAAACAAACATTTGGCTTCTGTAAATCAAATAATTATAAATTCCATTTGAATAATATATTAATAAAACAAATAAAACCAAGCCCCAAACCCCAAACCCCAACACACACATTAATATTTATTGTGATAACAAGAAATATTTACTTCTTTTTATACACCTTCTCAAAATTAAAATTTATTATCTATATTTTTTTTCCTAAAAAATTAAAGTTATTGAAAATTATGTACATAAATAGTTGCAAGCAAATATTCTGCTGCATTTAGTTGAAGCTTTAAAGTGCTGTTACGCGTACAATACCACACGTTGCAGTTGTCTTATAATTAGCAGTTGTTTTGGAAAGTGACATGTGAAAGAGCTTTTCAATTTTTTTCCACCCTCTCTCTGCGATATTTGTCGATTTTCTTTATCTTTGTAGCATCGCTCAAATCTTTGTTTTCTCACCATCTAGTTTTTCGTGTTTCTTTTTTGTTTTACAAAAACTCATTTTTCTTTATTTCATGTTTATTTTTGTCTTCCTTTTAGTCAAGTTTTCTTGTTTTTAGATTCTCATACAAGGACATCAGCGCACATCGTTTATCACTTGTTCTGCTTTTTGTGTCTGTCCCATTGTTTTTCCAGTAATTGTTGCTGTTAATGGTCTTTTCTTTAGTTTTAACAATAAGCGGTTGTTACAGCAGCAAAATGGCATTTATTTAATATGAAGAGCATTTCAGTTCAATGGTATGAAAAAGGATATCAAGTCTGTATCAGATGGAGGGATTTAATATTGAAAATAAACGATCCAGCACTGGCGTCTCATTGTCAGGAAAGTTTTTTTTTTGCATTAGTTGCATTTTTGAAGACTTTTGAGAACGATCACTTCCACCTCCGAAATTATCATCAAGTTTTCATGACCACAAGCGATCGATTTTCATGACCACAAGGACAAAGTCCGAGTTCAAGGCATAACACTCGCTAGCACTGGCTGGACTTAAAAAATACTTTTCTTTTTAGTTCTAAGGCAGATACTTTGCTTTTTGGTATTAAGATTCAATAAACAATTAAATGGAAGAAACAAATTATTATAAACCGAAATTGAACACTAATTTGCCAACCAAGTCTAGACAACTATTTTGATGCAAATATTTAAATGCTTCCTGGTAAAAACTCAACAAATAGATGCCGCCAAATAAATCTATTTTGTATGATGACAGGAAAAAATGAGCGCTATTAACAAAATTTATTTCATAAGACCTTCAAAACATCCTTTGGCGGGCGTCATGCAAAGTGAATTTATCTTTAAGTCTGCTTTTTTTTTTAAGTAGATGACACTTTAATCACTGTCACAAAAGAAAAAGAAACACTTTAAGATATTTTCTTTAGCGCAAACAATCCGAACAAATCATAGAAGCAGACAACTGGTGGATGTTGTTTGTGCGGCGTCACACAAAGTACGACATATTTTGCTATGATAACACAAATTAATAGCCTTAAGGCCATTAAAGGCTGACTTGTCTTTAATGTATTTAATTCCATTTATGCAAAGTTTACATTACTTTTGCCTTTCGTTAGGATATTCGTAAATGAGACCCGGTTAATTTTGTTTGGTGGCGCCAAATAAAGCACTTTCTTTTTGGAAAGGACTTCCGCCGACTTTTGTCAAATTGCCACAGTTACACATGACGAGTTGACTGCCATTTATTTTGTCTGATTTCAACATTATCAGACATATCAACATTTCAAATTGCCTGAAAGTTTTTATATTTTTATTTTTAAATATATGTTTGCATTTAAAAGTATCGTTATGATGTTGGTATGAATTTGTGAACAATTCGTAGTGTGATTAATAAAAATGAGTCCACTAGTTGTCTAAGTAGTGAATATGGAAACGCAAGATCGGCCAAAATCATTCCCGCTGTGTAGGAGTTGATTTGTATTGAACACAAGAATTTAGCCTTTGACAGCCCAAAACATTCTGCTGTTGCAGGTAAACGAAATTGATCCAGCATTTTTATCGAAAAAGCATTTTAAAAATCAAGGAAAAAATTACTTTACAGTTTTGAAGAACAGAGCAATTGTAGTTCAAAGAACATGGTCGTGTTAAATTAACACGAAACGCTAATGAAGTGCTATTATTAGGCCTGATTAAATACCAAAATAATATCTTTTCCCTGACAGTAATTTTATTTATTCAATATAAAACGTCACACTTTTCATGGACAGAAATGACTGCCTTCTTGCAAAAAGGGGGGGGAAAAAAACATTTAAATTCAACATGATTTTTCATAAGTGTTTGTTGTCATTGTGTAGGCGGCTGTTTTTAAGCCAAAGCCTTAATGTTTTTGCTATTCTTGTATTGTGTTTTATGCTTTGACACTTTTTTAATGCCTTCATTTCTTTTAAGACTTTTTTTTTTGTCATTCAGTCTCTTCACTTTTTATTCACACGTCTACGGTATGAATATATATAAGAACGGGTGCACAAACAAATATATGCCTGCTTTCTACCTACCCGCCCCCTTTCCACACATCCCCATACACATGTGAGGGTATTGAAACGAACACACAAACAAACTTATTGTTACAGTAATTTTGATGACGATGTTGGTATTACTCTTATTTTGTTGTTGTTGTTGTTGTTGTTATTCTTAAGCCTTTTGTTCGGTTGCTGTTTTAGCGTTTGTCTTGACTTTTGTGTCCCACATTTTCGACATTTCTTTTGTTGTCATTTTACATTTCCCTTTATAAAGCAACAAAAGTACTAATTTTCTCCATTCTCTAGACACATTTCTACGAAACGAGAAGAGAACACAGCAAAATGGTAAATGATGTTCAAGGCAAAATTTCAGCAGTGAAGGATGTAAAGCTTTTCGCTACAAACCCAGGCGAGGCTTGAGTTCATGTAAAATATATATAAAATATTTTCTTTAACCGGAAACAATGATGTACATGCACGGCCGGGTCGGCGTGTTACTAAAATCCTATAATTGCTTCTATTTTTGTACATGAAGAATTCTTCTTGGTTGGCCTAATCCGGCAAAACTCATGTACGTTCATTGACTTGTTGTTGATGGAGGACGACAAAAAAAAAATAAAAGGAAAAAGGAAAATTTTAAGAAACATTAAAAAGTTGTACGCCAGTTCATATGATTGTTTTCATACTAGTGAAAGTATTTTAAAATATATTTTGTAAGAGAAAATTTTACTACCCACAAAACTCAGGCCTATAATATCTCAATACCAAGAAAAATATTCAGTTACTTGGACTTACTAATTGAGCACTACGTGTTCTTGGTGTTTATAAAAAAATGTTCATAATAATTTGCTTTTATTCTTTGTTAAATACAAAGGCTGCCTCGTTCCCAGAGATCAACAATTTTTATTTCATAATAACGAAAATGTTGGTCACAGCAAATAATATTATTTTAACTCGTACATCCCTAAAGTGTCTAAGGGAGGCAATACGCTTCAAAAATGCTATCCATTCGCCAAATATCGCTAAATATCAATATCAGTCCTGCGTAGTAAAACTTGCTTTGCTTAATATAATTTTTTTATCTTTTAAGTTCTTGTGCTAAGAGAAGAACATCAACAAGAGATAAACCAGAGAATTGGATTAGGACATTATATGGGATTTAAGCAGATTGTAGATTTTGTAAACGTTGCTTTTGTAACAATTGATTTGTGTTGAACTTTAAAATGTAATCAAATTTGATTTTCGATTTCATTTTTTGTTTTTCGTACCATTTCGTTGTTGTTAAAAAAGAGCCTCAGATGCCAATTATTGATCTAAGAAAAGTTGTAATAAGCAGTAGAATCTCTAGTAATCAGATTTCTTAGCGATTTTCTTTATGTTGCAAAAACATACCAGTTTATAAAGCCACAGTAGCGGTTATTAAGTGCTTCAGTGCTTCCCCCTTTTGTATAAGTTTTAAAGAATAAGTTTTTGCGTGTCGAAAAAAAAAAATTCCAGCTGGACTTAGTCATAGTAGTGAACAAGCTGACCTGTTCAATGTTCGGCATCAAGAAGAGAGTGATTTACTTTTCACATTTTACTTGTCTTAGCAAGCAAATGTCTACCTAATAGACAGCTAGAAAATACACAAAAAAAAAGGTTATACTTTTTATATTTAATACAAACTGGAAAGCTTCAAAGCAAACAAAAAAAAAACTCAAGTATTCGAAGAATAATTTTCTTAAACGTTGCATTTATTAGTTCCAAAAATTAAACTTGAGCCTTTTCCGTACAGTTAATTGTTTGCTGTGCAGCATTTTATACGCATGTGAATGTGATGTGAATCTGCCTTTCTTTTTATTATTTTTGTCAAAAAGAGTAAATTTGACAACCGCACACTTACACACACACACACACTAATACACAAAAACATATGTATATCGTTCAGTTATTTGCATTTGAATAACATGAAATCTGGTCTGAATAGCGCATGTTTTCATTATCTGACAATCCCTTTAAAATGCGTTAGTAACGATAAATGTTTGCTTGTGGCTTATAAAGTTAGATGCGATGTTTTTATTTCTGATATATTGACTTATCGTCATCTTAAATGCAAACGAACAAAACTACAAAAAAATTCAAAAGTGAGTGTTTGACAACATGTTGGTTAAAATCTATACACGTCTGCGTTCAGAACTCATAGTTTTGTCAAAGAAGTGCAAACGGATGTAACTACGACTGTATTCATATTGTGGAAAAAAGAGAATGACGTTTCTACTCTAGGAACAAAAAAAAAAAAAAAAAAAAATAAAAAAGAAACTAATTGTTAAAAGATAAATAAATATTCATACTATAAATAAAAATCGAAAAATAAAAGTTACACAATTTATAACAATCTCTTTTGCTTCTCCTGTAATATAAGTCCGTTTATTAAATAATTACGTCCGATTGCGTTTAAGGTGACGACATATATGTCTTAACAAATACATATTGTATAGTTATCAGAGCTACTCATTGCAACATAAAATGAATAACTTTCCATTATTTATATTGTAGTTTAAAGAAATACATTTTACGCGAAGTTTTGAAAGCTGGAGCAGACTCAGGCATTATTATCGTAAATTCTTAAACTTTTAAAAGTTAAATTTTTTGCAAGCGTCTCGTATGCAGGCTTCTAAGTAATCATATTTAGAAAAAAAATTACAAAAAACAATCATGATTTCAAATTGTATGAAACATTTTTTTTTATAAGATTTAAAAACATAATATTTCCAATGAAGACCTTTTAAAGAACCACTGATTTTACTCATCTTTTATTTCGATTTTGAGCAAAAATTTTACGGTTTCAGGAAATTGTTACAAGTAGCCAACCTGTGACTATGGATTTAATGTTTTCACAGGCTTAAGCAATTTCACCGCAAGAGTTCTATGATCGCCACTAAAACTGCAGCCTATTTCCAGCTTCGATTTATCTCGTACTTACTTTTCATCTCCATTCACCATGAGTGGGTCTAATGATCAGAAGTTTATTTATTTTTCGCTTAGGATTTTTTTATACCTTTTACTTTATAATAAAAACTTGCACATGGAAATATCTTGGATTTTCTGTAAAAATTTTTACGAATATTTGGATATAAAAAACATTGAGAAAGAAAACGTGTAAAAAATGTTCCATTTAAAACTCTTATTTATTTAGTTGAATGTATTAAGAATAGCTTCTGAGTACAGCTTGTGGCTCGATGTCGTTGTGTTAGAACAGGAAATGGAACTGTAAAACATAATCAAGTTTTTGTGAACTAAAAACGGTATTTAAAGGGATGTGAAGGCATGTCTTTTGAAAGAAACCATCGAAATCGCAGCGTACGATTATTAGTTATTGGTTTACGGTGGCTTTTAAAGACACGCAAACAATTTTGTTTAGCGCTCTTTATGCAAGACAGAAAGAAAAAACTAACCCTGCATAAGGCGTGAGAGCAAGAAAATTACAGCCACATACTCGTATAATTCAGTTTTCCTTGTCTGACATTTGCCACAACCTTGTCATAGCCTTAAAATCTGATTTATAAATTAAACCATTAAAACTGCACAGCGTAAAATGAAACTCAAGCTGTTGCCACCAAAAGCGGGGGAAAAAAATACAATAAAATAAAATACAAACAACAACAAAATCAGAATGCAAAATTAAGAAGGATATTTTTAAAACCTTTGCAGTTATAAATTAAAATTTCGTTATTCTTTTCTTTTACCCTATTTCAGAAAACGTTGCAGGACACATACCGTCATGCCATCAAGTTGTACGTTTATTTTCTTTTACTTTTAATGCTCATCCACTTCACAACAGGATTTTATAAATTATTACACCAGGATGACAATATAATAATTATAAAATTTATGTTACTTAACAAGTATTACGGCTAGAATAAAAGTGTTAATGCCTGCGTCTTTATGTCTTTGCGGCATTTGTTGGCTGCCAAACTTTGATACTTTCATTATTTAAGTGAACGTGTGTTGCACTGTCGTTGTACTCGTGCTACCGTGTGACTATTTGTCTGTCCAAGTGGTATATACATACATACATGAACAAACTTACAGATCTTCATATAAAATTAAGGCAAACTACCAGGGGTATTAAACAGATATTCATACTTTTATTAACGCTTCAATACTTTAACGCAGGCATGTGGCCAAATACCTTTTTAATTAGTTTTGTCTTTTGGCAGCTTGTATTTATCTACATAAGACTCTTTATAAGCTGGCATGTACAAATGTGTATATTGTTCGGTGCACTGCAGGAATCTCTATATAAAACCCAAATGCTCACATACATACATACTCTCACATACATATTGAAATAAATTTTAATATATAAACACAGGGAAAGAAAAATATTTTCTCTCACATAAAGCGTCATATGGAATTTCACACCGATAAAAACACAACGGCAAAGAATCTTGAAAAACTATTCATTTGTGTATATTTTTCCGTATATTTTTCTTTTTCAACAAACTATTTTTTTTTGTTTGTTTTAATTTTCTTGTTAAACTGTTTGTTGTTAAAATTAAATGGGAAAATGTGTTTAAGTTTCAGTGCTTGTTTCATTTTTGCTTCCGCTTTCGTTTTCGTTTTTTAAAACACACGCAGATGCCAACTTTTACATGTATAACAACATGTCAGTCTTAAATGTTTGGCAATTAAATATAACATCGTCATCCGTAAGATTTGAGTTTCTTAATCCCCACCTATAAAATTGGTCATATAATTCTTCAAACAAACATTTCTACATACTTATATTGTAATTTACTTTTTTCCATTTAACATCAAAATCGCATTAAAAGCACCAGACAAAAGGCAAAACAAAAAGAGGAGATTTGGCCAAGTTCATAATTTTAAGCTATAAATATTAATAGATTTTAAAACTTTTTATCAACACGGATGATCAAAATTAAGGCAATAGTGTACGTTAAAGACTAGATGAAATGATTAGGAAGCACTATTCAGCCACTTAGAGGGCGTACAAATTCAGCTACGGCTGTTGGTTAGCACAGCCATGAAAGGCCCCCCATCAATTAGTTCGGTTCCGTTCCCAGCAAACGGGCATGTAGCCAAACAATTTAAGCAGAATTTTTGAAAGGATTATGATTTAGGCGCTTTTAAAAGTTAAGACTAATGCAACAAAATTACCATGATTTTCTGCTGCAAAATAGTAAAACTGAAAAACTGTAAAAACTACAACATTACAGTTATAGAAAATCATTGCTGGATACGATTTCGAGGTAGTCATTGGTCTGCAGAAACGATTGTTGTTATTTCCATGCTCTACAAAAACTGGCAGTAACATGAGGTACAGTTGGGTCTCAAGTTGCGCCATTCATTCACTCAGCCAGCCAATACAATAATATATTTAAAAATTACTAAAATTTAACTTTCTATACAATAAAACCAGCTCTTCGATTTAATCAACAACGACACACACGAGTACGTAAAAGATGTTTAAATTAAGTACTAACAATTTTATAGTTTGGGAAATACTGAGAAAGTTTCTGCAAAAAAATTACATAAAAAAAAAATTTTTCTTACAAGTGTTTTCTAGCTGTTGATATGCCGACATTTTGTAGGTGTAACCCCTCTCGTCAGTAGACTTGAAAACTATTGAAAAATATGCTCAAACCCTCAAGTTTATGTTCAATTGTGTTGCGCAAGAAAAACATTATAATAATATTTTGCAAGAAATTATTTTAATGTTATTTTAATGCAACCAAAAACATATGGGTGGCTGCGATTAGTATTTCATTAGCTTTCAAACCCCAATACCCCAAGTACTCACAAAACATATGTTTAAAGAAAACTCAATAAAACTTTGCAAGGACTTTGTTGCAAATCAAAATAGATTTATTTATAATTTTTTACCACCGGCCGGAACGACGAACAAAACAGTATCAGGTGACAGAAACACGTCTATTTTATGATGTACAATAATTCTGTTTATTAGCAGGCCCGAGGGCAGGCTTTTCTTTCTCTTAGTTTGTTATAATTTTAGATGTATAATTTATGAATAAAAAAATTTCATTTCGTAAGATATTTCAAAGAACACTTTCCCCACCTCAAATAATTTGTTCAAAAATCAAATAATTTTTGCTTATTTTTAACTAATTGTTTTAATATAATTTTAGTTTTAATATGGCCCCCCCTTATTGCTAATATACGTACATATGTATGTGTGTAACTGCATGTGTATGTGTGTATTTATTTTTACTTCAATAGCAGAATTAGTTGGAAGAGCTGAACAAATCGATTTAGACTGTTTTTTTTAATTGCTCGTGGTCTAACGCCTGTAACGGACTTACTACGTACCCAGACGAAAGCACCAAATTTAAAACTTTTTATTGATTTTTTAATATTTGTTGACTATTCGTCGTTATTGTGCTGCACAAGATGCATTTATGCAGCGGTTATTTAACCGCGTATTCGTATCCGTTAAATATGTTTCTGCATTCTGATGTTTTAATAATTTATTAGTAAATTTAGCCGTATTTCATTAATATCTATGCCATTAGTTTACAATTAAGAGGCCACATAGAATATTTTTTCTAAGAAGAGTTTTTCTTTTCTTTTAAAGTATCTGGCAATAAGATAAATCCATTTAACCATTTTCAATACAGAAAAAGAACTCTGTAAATTAGGCCCTGCCACTTAATTGTTTTTTTTTTTAAATCAGAACTTAGAAACAATTTCCAAGCAAATATCAATTATTTTTAATAACCTAAAAATATATATAAATATATTCTTAATTTGGCCAAACACCTTAAAAAACACGTGGCTTAACTGTAAAGCTAGACATTTTCTTAAAGACAATATCAATTGTTAAGCCGGTTTATAACAAAACTTCAAATGTTAAATATAATTTGTTTTGTTTAACCACAAAACATGTAAATTTGTTATTTTTTCCTAAGATAAGTCAGCGTTTTTTTTCTTTGAATGATAGAACAATAAAAAAAATTGTTTAAACAATTTTTAAAGCCTCAGCACTAACAACAAGGCAAATATCAAGTTCCATCTGGCAGTTCATCAACTCTGACACAATTAAATAAAACTTCCCAACTTTTCTTATGCCACAAACAAAGTTTCGGTTCTGTCAAATCATTTCATATAAAACTTTTTAAGATTTCAAAAACAGATGAAAATTATATGAATGTGTGTGTGTGTGTGTGTGTGTGCGTGTGTGTGTGTGTGTGCTTCCAAATCCATCCCATTACGATATACAATACTTTTCCCAAATCCGCACAACAATAAAATTTTTAAACTTTATATAATTATGTTAAAACTGCTACAAGCAATATTCAATCCGATAAAAAAAGTTTTTTCTTTTAATTATATTTTTATATTTCGAACGGAAAACTTTGGCTAAGGCTGCCATAACGGAAAGGGGGGGGGGGGGGTTGGGTGGCGGGGAACAACAAATAGTAATAATAATGAATAAAACTGAACTGTATTAAACATTTCAAGAAGTTACTGACACCAAAAAACAGCAACCTTTTGATTTTATTTTTAATTTTTGCTGCAAACAGGCAAAACTAAAGGAGTGTTTTTCTCTACGCCCACTTTAAACAAAGAGAAAATAACTTGTTTGTGGAAATGTGTCTAAGTCGAATAAATGATGATGTTGCAGTTCTTATTATAAATGTTTTAGTTTTTGTATGCTTTCAAAACTGTTCTTAAAAAGAAGAAAAAAATGGATGCGGAAAAAAAAAACTTTTAAAGTTTATTCTGTGTCTTTTACACTGCCTGTTACAGACGAGGGAGAAATGGCCGCATGCTGTGACGAAAACATAGTTTAATATATACAATAACTGTGGCAAAGTGTATAAAAATATCTCATGTTGCATGTATTTGTTTCTTTTCTTTTTACACTCTGCTCAAATTCGGCTCTTCCCTTCCCTTCCGAAAACACACTGCAGCGCATCAAAACTTTGACATTGCACTCATCGTTGGAGTAGCAAAACTTTTCTTTTTGTTTTTGTTTTTTTTTTGGTCATGTGTAGTTTGTACGTTTTGCTCTGCCACCTGACTAAAGTTTAAGGAACTTAGCAAGTGCTATCATATATATCAGATTTGATGGCAAAATTTGAATTACGTATTGCGATTATATTTCTCTCTTGAATGTGTGAAAGTTGCAAACCGAAAGTTTTACGGACTTTTGCTACAAAAGTCTCATTTTTCAACCGGTTGCAACTGATGCCTTGAAAAGCGAAGCAATTTCGTTAAGTGAAAATTTCGTTTTGGCTTTGGAAATAAAAGCTTAAATTGCCTCCTGCCCTTGTACAACATTAAACGCATTATCAACAAGTTTCCTTGGCCGAAGCAGCAGCACTTAAACAGCGTTACAGACTGGCGTAAAAATCATAAAATGTCAAAAACATGCTGGATTTCTAAGACACAATTTTATTACATTCACTTAGTAATTTTTAGTAGCTGAAGTTAACAAGGCTTTCTGATTTCTGTGGGATACTGAAAGCTTTTTGGAAAAAACCCACACACACGCGCAACGAAAAAATAACAACCTTCTAGAATCGAGCATAACCGACGATTACAGAAAAAGTTATATTTTTAATCTCCACAAAATACTTTCCTCTTGATTCGTTCTTGATTGGCGTTGCAATTTATCACTTTTGCTCTAATACGATAATAAAGCCTGGACGGCACTTGAGCCATCTGCGTCTGCAACCAAGTGCGATTGCAACTCTGAAAAATGTGTTTTATCATTGAGCAAAAGTCTTCCAAATTTAAGTCGTATTTCCAGTTTTCAAATATTTGTTTGTGGTAGGTGAGGAATTCTTTGGAAGCGAACTGCATGACATTATTTATTTATGAAATTTTTTAAATATTTCAACCACATTTCAACAAATAAAATACTATAATTAAAATTAAATTTGGTCACTGTAATACATATACAAGTATTTCTTATACTTATAACTTTCTGTTAGAAAAAGTATGTTTTATTTTAACAAAAACAAAATTAACATACTAATATGAAAAAAATAAAATTAATATAATAATACCAGCCATTTAATTAACATAAGCCAACCATATTATTGTTGCAACAAACCATAAAACTATCATACCTTTTTTATGTTGTTTCATTTATTTATAATATATTTTACTACAATAAACAAATAGCAACAATATTTTAAATAGATACAATGTCCCGTGGGGGGCACTCAAGTACCTTCAGTAAAGTAAAGCGTTCGTGTTAACACATGTAGTGGTTTTTTTCCATTTTAAACGTTATTTCAGGCTTATTTTCACAGCCAATCAATCACATTATTGTTGTAATCTAGTATATTCTTGTAATGAGCAAGTGTTCGTATATCAGTGGTACTACCAAATATGTTGTTCTTCTGTTTATCATATATTTTTGCCGTAACCATATTATTGTTAGTGTGATCAATCATATTATTAGTTACATATATTTATATTTTAAAAATGTTTAGTCTTAGAAGTCATAATAGATCACAATATTTCTTTGCTTCAGTAATAAAAGTAAACAAAATTTACAAAAGAGTGCTGGAGTCCTTAAGCGATTTGCTCATTAAACCTTTTTTTGTTTTTTTTTTTTGTTTAATTTCAAGTCAAGCACTTCTATAATTTCCTTAATAATTTTTAAATATTTTTCTTAGCCATGGTCTGGTTATATGATAGAAATACTTGTTATTTCAAATATCTCGTTTTTTAAATAGATAATCATAACAAGATTATGGTTGGTTATGGCAATAATAAGGTAATAATATATATAATCCATATTATACTATAATCACATTATAGTTTATTACAGTTAGAATATATTTATATATATGTACATGTATAAACAACAATAATACTAATGACTAATTAAATATATTCTAACTGTAATAAACTATAATGTGATTATAGTATATATGGATTATATATATTATATATTTTGTCAAAGTAAATGTTAAAAAGAATAGTTAATTATTAATCATATAGTTTTTGACATGATTGTAAGACAGTTGCCACTGCATCCACAAATATTTCACTTACACTTGTTTCTTTATACCCGGCTAAACTTTATAATGGGTATATAAATGGAAGTAACTTACTGCCATGACCCTCGTACAAATAACAACTGAAATATTTATTTGATATTTGACAAGATGTTCCTTAACAAAAAACGAAAACCCTGAAATGTATTTTAATGATAATTTCAATATAACACCAAACAGAAGAAAAAAATATTACAAAATTACAATAAAAACGAAAAAAATGTATCTGTAAAACAACTTATGCAAATCTTTGCAACTTTCAACAGCAGAAATGGGAACAAAAGTTACAAACGTATTAAAATCACCAAAGAAAAACATGTTCATCTTTTTTGTACCCTCCATCCCACAAGAAGATTCTAAGAAAGAAAACATTATCATGCGCTGTTACCCGAGCAACATGCTGAGATTCATGAATTTAAAGAGCTGAGTAAATTATTTCATAAACAAAATTGTCCGGCTACAAAAACCTTCCAGCGACCATAAAATATTTTATATTTGGATATTACAGTGTTGGCTGCTGAGTCATTTCTTATGTAAAAATTAGTGTGGCAAGCAGAAATGATTGTGTCCTTTCGAAGGCAAAAGGACAATGAGTCAGTTCTAACGCAAAATGAGCATGTTTACCGCTGAAGGCTGCTTTTGTGTACTTTGATCTGTCAATAGTAATTTCTGTGTGCTGACAGTTGAAAGCGCAATTAATTCCATGGGATTAGGGTCTGGCGAATGCAATATTTTGCCAGCGTTGAGGAACACGCGCCGTTGACAAAGTTGATCCATAAACGCCCATCGGAGCGAAGCATTTGCATTTGCAATGAACAAGATCGGCCGTCTGTACGAGAATCCCCAGCATTCGATTTCGCATCACGATCTGCACTTCAGATTATACGAAATTCAACTGGCCCAGAAGCAGCAGCTTAACGAACACAAACATCCACGTGGTTTCTTTGTATGAGGCCTTAAACAGTTGGGTACTATCTCCAGTTTCCATTAAATACTCGCTGAAGACGATGTGACACCTCCACAAATGAACTTTGAGGAGGTGTCACCAATTTTCAAACACCAACACTTTCAAAAAGGCCATTATTTGGTATGGACGTTGGAGTGTTAAAGTCATGGATGGATGGATATATTTTTCGGAATGACTTTAAACAGAACTTTGCTATAGATCGTTGACTACCAACTTCAATTGATGGGTCAGTATTGGATGATCTTGAAACCTACGGCTTGTTGTTAAGTTGGAAGTGTCACAGATCACTGGAGTTGCACGATTTCACCCAATGCGACATGTGCTGTGTGTGGTAAGTTTCGGGTCCCAATGATAACCTAACAAACCTCATCTTTTCAATTAATAGTTACCGGATGCCTTTTTCACGACACACTGCGTTTTATTTCAATTTAGAGATGGCCATGAGCAACACTTTATTCGGTATAAAATTTAAATTTTCCCAGCTCAAATGATAAATTCATTTTGGAATTTCTCTATTAAAAACGGCCCAGTTCCCAAGACTGCTCTTTCGCAACGATTTGCCTAATAACCAAAGGCATGTAATCAGCACAATGATTGGAATAATAATAATAATAATAATAATAATAATAAAACAAACAAAAAAACATTTAATTTCTTCGGGGCATAGAGTATCTTTGGCTGTAGTTCAAGTCAGAACTTTATAACCTTAAAAGTGAATTAATAACACAAACAACATCTATACAATCAATATCAAATTTCAGCCTTTAAAGTTTTAAATCATTTGGTTCTCAAATATTCCTAAAGTCTGTGTTTGTTGTCTTTGTACTTTATTATGCCATATTTCATATTATTTTGTGTGGAATTTAATCATGGCCGTCAGACATTGTGTAAGAATATTTAAATTTTCAAAAGTGATTAGAAAGTACTTATTTCAATTTGTAAGCAGTAAACGAATTAAGTGCGTCTGGGTTGAAATTTAAATGGCTCCTCAGAGACCAACGACAAATTATTACAAAATTTGTGGTTGAGGGGCTTTATTGCGCCATACATTTTTTTTGTTTTTTTGTAAACGACCAAAACGAAACAAAGAAACAGCTGTTGCTTAATGGCAGCTGGGTTTGATAGAATATTAAAGAACGATTATAAGGCGCTTTGGCAGTTATTTATTTTTAAACATATTTGGTTTTCCCCTCAATGTTCAGTGCACGTTTACCAGAAATCAAAAGATTGGAAAAAGTTGTGATGAACTTTTAAAAATAATTTTAAACTTTAAACGAAAAAACCCGGATTTTTTTTTAACTTTAATGAGCCCAACAAATGAATAGAACTTTTAAAATTTTGATACTTTCTATTCATTATTCTCTTTTGTTGTTTCGGTTTATTCCGTGTAAAGTGAGTTCGTTGCGTGTTTTACAAAATTACTCGATTTGCCAGCATTCGAAATTAAGTTCGTATAAAAAATATGAACAGCTGTTAACTTCATTTCATTACAGGTGAAATGGCGACCGCAGCTGATTGATTGTTTTATGTTTTTGTGTGTCTTGGATGGCAACAATTCAGGAGTAAAGGGTTTGTTTTTCACATTTCATCAATATTTAACTAAATAAAAAAAAACCTTCTTGGAATTTCACGAATTCATGTGAATGTTTGGGATGAAAACTAAGTCAGAATTTTTAAATTTTATTTTATGATCGGTTTTATGGAGAGAAAGAGTCTGAATAAGAAGAAAATTAATGAAGTGAAAAGGTTCAAAAGGGTATCACAAATTGTTGCGATCTGTCTTTGAAACGTCTTTTATATTGTTTTTTACAGAAAAAAGATGTTTAACAAAAAGACCAACTTTCAGCTTTCGGAATAACGATAAACGTATATTTTTAAGGTCCTGTCTTCCAGAGAACAAAACAAACAAATTATCAAATACAGTTGGATTTTGCTGAACAGCATAATACAATCATCACCCAGGTTCTGTAAATCACTTTTTGTCAAAAAATCGCCAAAAGTGTAATTTTCATCTATTTTGTGTTTTAGAAATCGCTTAAATGGTTTATAAAACTAAATTTCATTTTCAAATTGTTGCTGCCGTTTTTTCCGTTATAGTTTTATGTTCTATAAATGAATTTATGTTCTGAAAACAAAAAAACGTATTTAAAACAGTTGGCCTTTGAGAGCACGAAAAAAATACTTTTGGAATAAAGATATTAAATAGTTTGTTGTAAATAATTTAAATAAGCTAAAAAACGAAATGTAATTAGTAAATAATACGTCAAACATGTTGGCCAGAATTTTGGACACGGTACTCCTTTCCAAGATTACAATCATTTCCAATCATTTGTTGTGCGCTCCCCTTTCCGAAGTAACGAAGTGCCGTAGCTAATTGTAAAATCACTGGAATGCTTGCTTCGACCACTTTGGTTGATATTTCATTTAACAGCACCAAAAGGCCTTCTTCATTTAATCTAAAATATTCTATAAATCTTTCATTTAACAGCATTTCATTTAACAGCATCAAAAGGCCTTCTTTATTTAATCTAAAATATTCTATAAATCTTTTTCTTCATTCAAGATAATTTTCACTACAATTTTAATGGTAACTTCCAATTTCTCTGGTAGGTCAAAAGGATTGGAACGATCCCGAAGTCCTCTCCTCTGCATCCTTTGCATTCGTTCTTTTTCTCTTTCCAACAAGTAAATAGAAATAACCGCAGATTGGTTCATATTAGTGGTTTAAAACACGTCAAAGCTACTAAAAATAATTTTGCACAGAAGTTTAAAATTTTGTTTGTTAATTTTTTTAATTGTCAAGTGCTATTGTTAATGAAATTAATTCACAGTACAACAAAATTTTGTTTTTTCTTAACTTGTTTCAAATAACTTATCAAGACAAAAAACCGCACTATAAAACGGTTTCGTACGATTTTCAGAACACAACAAAATCGGTTATGTGGAATTAATATTAATTTCACTTTCATTTCGTGGTGATACGCAGAACCTGGCTGAATATATACGTTTTTATTTTATCTCACTGGCATTGTAGTCAATATACCAAATTCTGATTAGCTGTGACTTCTACTGGCCGCCGACAAATAATAAGTTTAAATTTATTAATATTATTCAAACAAGTTTTAGTTCAGGTCTCTGTTTATCTTTCAAATAAAAGCAAACTCTCAGCCAATTCCCGGGGGCGTAAGTAAATTTTAAGTTTAACAGTAAACCTTTCTAACGTTTATTCAGTTGCGTCAACAGTCTACAAATGCAATCAATAATCAGGCTTTATTTATTTGTTTGGGCGTAAATGTGAATTTTAAATCACGTTTATTGGACTAACTTCACATGTTAAACTCTAAATATATCAGCATGTGAAAACAAATATGATTTTAGTGCAAAACTTGAAACAATGTTTATCATTTGACTAAAAGTATTCCCGACCACACACACACACACACACACACACACACACACAATTGCACAAGAGAAAACTACTATATTTTGCCTTGATGTGACCATGTGCTACAGCCAACATTTCCAAATATGAAAATTACAAAATTGCCATTGCTGCAAGTTTATATATTAAATGGTAATTGAGTATTTTTCAATGACCCGTCCAGTGGCACAAATATCGTTCGACTCACACACACACACACACACGTACACCTGTTGTTGCGCACATTTTTAGACACTGTCTTCCATTTTGAATGTAAAATAAGAAAAAAAAAACTTTTCCAGATATTAAAATTGTCAATTTTTGTTGGATGGATGGTTGGGCAAACAACAACAGCAGCAACAGCAATACACACTTTTGACACTGTTCGGTCTCAACAACACACTACGAGTATGTGTGTATGTGTACGTATGTATGAATGTACACATTTCTGTCGGTTGAAAATTTCGTGTTCATAAAGTTCATTTACATCAATTGACTTTGATTTTCCATTATGGGGTTTTTGGATAATTATTATTATTTTTTTTTTTTTTTTTGCTACGAACGGGTGAAAGGAATGCTTTTAGTTGTCTTTTGTCATAATTGCCTTGACACGTGTCTTAAAAGAGCAAAATTACTCCTACAACATACAGGCGTACATATTGCCAAACTTACTTTATTTGCTACCTATTTTTAATAGGGACACTCGTTGTTTGTTGGCGGCAAAAGGATATTGTTCATAGATAGGAAATTCCGTATTTTATTGGTTTCATCATTTCACTTTGACTGTAGATGCTTTTGTGTGGATATAAAGTTTAACAGAATATAAAATTAACAAACAGTTCTGTCAAAGTGACCGTTACGTGTAGTTTGTTTGCCATAAATATAAATTTGAATCCCTGGGGTAAGTGAACATTAAACCAACACCCAGTCGGATGGCACAGTACAAGATACGTGGGAATGTACAGATGGCTTCGCATCGCTAACAAAAACTCTAATTTTTTACAGGCACCCAAACAGGCTGAAGACCAAGGACCAGAGAAACTTGAGGTTGTGTTATTTTTGTAAAAAAACTTATCCTTATTAAAGTGACCCTTTTCGTTGCAAACTATCAACCGAAAGTCACTATCGTTGGTCCAGCGATAGCCGTCAATGCCGCGTGCTACCGAACGGCGATAGATAATATAGACACGAACTGTGTACAGCAATTGAACAATTTGGGCGCATAATCATGTTCCGTAAACCAAAATCGTGCCATTTTATCCCCTCTGGCTTTTTGTTGTAGGGTTTTCTAAACGTTTTTATTCTATAGGGTGTTTTTTTTTAGAGGTATAGAACTTCGAATTGAAATAAAACACAAGAAAATCGTTTTAATGTCCATCAATTTGGCTTTATTGGAAGGATAATTTTATGCCATTAATGTTTAAATATGATTTCAGGCATGTGGCCGCCGCGGCTGGCTCGAATAAAGCCAATTCTACAGGTCCAATTTTCAACCACTTTTTCGAGCATATGGGGCCGTATGTTGGCAATAACGCCACGAATGTTGGCTTCCAAGTCCCCTAACGTTTCTGGTTTGTTGGCGTAGACGAGCGACTTCACATATCCCCAAAGAAAATAATCCAATGGTGTCAAATCACACGATCTTGGTGGCCAATTGACAGGTCCATTCCGCGAAATTATGCGCTCATCGAATGTTTCCTTCAATAAATCGATTCGAACTTCGCGAACTGAACCATTATTTTCGAAATAAATTTGCACGATTTGCCAGCGTTGTTCTTTTGTCAACCTGTTCATGATGAAATGGCAAACCAAACTAAATATTAATCACTTGACAGCTGACAAAATGGCCGCCAGTTAAAAAAGTGATGCCAACTTAAAGTTCTATACCTCAATAAAAAACACCCTATATAAGAACTAAGATTTCACAGCCATTTTAAAGCAACTTTCTCTGGCTACTTTAAGTCCGTTTTTTATCTTTACACAAATCAAAGACGTCAAATATCGTTCACGGCGAATTAAAACTGCCAGTACAGACAATCTCCCTGTAAACATAATCTGCCTTGGAAAACATTCTGCGCCGACGAAGGGGATTTGGGTATCATGTCCTACCCGTCACCACAAACAAGTTTAACCATTAACATATTAGCACTCAACAGGACATATAAAATCTATTAAAGATTTACAGACGAAAATGTTGGTTGGCCACATAAATAAAATACCAGACAGAAAAAAATAGGATATTGTTATCCCTGAGGTTTTAGTTGTTTCGAAGCCTTAAGCCGAAAGCTTAAAAAAAGCCTCTGAAGTCCCCTACTAAAACGTGCAGCTGTTTCGTGAGCAATTATCAGTAACAACGTTATTGTTTCGATTAAACAAATAACTTTGTCATCTTCGTTTACTCGTCCAAAAATTACTTTCACTAAAACATTTGCCGATATAAATCTACTGGCTACACTTTCCAAAGCCATTAAAAACTTTTCGACAAAAGCCACAGTGAATAGAAGATGGAGACGAAGAAATTCTTTCAAACTGATGAAGTTAATTTGAAAAAGTCAATAGCAACACAATCAGGGCACGAAAGTAGTTGGGTGAACATGTACAGACGCACTTGATTACTAGTGCTCGTGCTTAACTTTGTAAATCGATTTTGAGGTTTATATTTTGTGCTGTTTTTCCTTTTCCTTCTTTTTTGTTGCTGTTTAACGATTAAGACTTTATTGCAGACCTTCGTTTTAAAAATGATCGGGCAGCAATTTTATTTTGTTTATCTTTCTTGGACACTGTTCCACCAAAATCCTTAAACACATGCACAAACAGCAGGAATTTTGCCTCAACTTGAAACGTTTTCGATTGTTTGACAGCAATTTTTGTTTATACGATGGCTGGTACAAACGAGTATAAACATTTTTTTTTTATACTACGAGTACTTTTTTATGGAAAAAATTTTTATGTTGTTGATATTTTCTAGAAGTTATTTAAAGTTTTTGTGTGCGTGCGGCGTGTGGCGTGTACATTAAATTTTAAGGTTTTTTAAACTTAAAAACCTGACATTTACACTCTTCCAAATTAAGGACAAAAGTGGTATTTCTTTATGATCTGTCTTATGAGAAACCTGAGAGTTTTGTTGCTTGCAACATATTTGCCTTATGCCGTTTATTTTCAAAACTTTTCCCATTAGACACATTTACTCTTCTACGGTTTCAAAATAGTTTTTGTGTAATTTCAACTCACCTTTTGTTAAGCGAAACAAATAATCTGTAAAAAAAAAGAAACAAAAATAGTTCATTAATGAAGTCTCTAAAATTTTTGTCATCCAAGAAAAAGGTTTTAAAAAAATGTCATAAAAACTACCATGTGGACATTTTACATTTTGGCACAAAAAATTCGCTTTCAAAATAATATTAAGAAAAAGTACTATGTTTTAGGTGGATCTGGTACTTTCAGTGTAAAGTTTATACTTTAAGTAAATTTAAAATTTTTTTATTGGATTTTGTATGAAACTTTGGGCCTGTCCATCCGTTGCAAACTGACTAGAAGAAAATAAACTGTGAGCAACACCTGATATTCGTAGTTGTAAAATAAAGTTCAGTTCTTTTTTAGTCTTTAAAAATACAAACGAATGAACTTTTTACTTTCGATATCGTGAGACAGGCGATTTAGGTTCTGTTTTTTTGGATTCACTTGCAGTTTTTGTTGCATGCGAATCGGCAATTATTAAGAAGACAACCGCTTTTCATGTTCATTAAAAAATTATGAATGAAACAATCGAATAAAAAAGAAATGTAGGAGTAAAAAATTTTTTTTTATAAAGATTGCCACTCAAAAAAGTGGAGAAGAATGAAATTTTTCATTGCATCAATAAACATTTTTATTGTTTCAAGACATTTATTTATTTATTTATCTAATAGTAAAATAACAAAATTTCTTACACAGAAATGGCTTTAGCTTTTATCTTTAATATTATCGTGCTTTAAAAAGAGCGGGAAAATGTAGAAGCTGAAGGAAAGCTGTTAACAAGAAAGTAATTTTTTTCTTTTTTATGTATAACGAATATATCAAGTTGGAGCAGTAACTTTTCTTCCGTAAAGACATTAGAAATTCAGATTTTGTGTGAAGTTTCCTGCTATTTTGCTTTGCCTCAAACTCGAACGAATGGTCCTGTAGCCCCTCTTCTTCCTCGATGATTGTTTTAAATTTATTTTTTATTGTCATACCAGCATGAAGGTCATATCTTATATATACTTACATGTTTGTTTATGCTTTTTTTATAGTTTTTATATTGTTTCCCTTTTATGTGTTTTGGCTGTTCATAAATTATTGATGTTAATATATTTTTTGTTGCTTTTTGTTGGAAAATTGGAATTTTAGGTCCTGCTCAGGCTATCCGAGTGGTGCTCCCACAAAACATGACCATAAAGATTTGTTTAAATAAAAAATTTGCCCTCTAGCTTTTAAAACCAGAATTTATGATTTTGCTATATGGAGTTGCAGAGTAAAGAAAAAAAGTCAGCTGCAATATAAATATTTCATTTACAAGGAAATTATTTGCAGCACAAAAACTATAAGAAACTGAACGTTTGATTGTTTTTAAATGCACTTGAAAACAATAACTCAACCTCAAGCCCATAGCCTTGCAGTTGCCGCTTAAAACAAAAGATTTTTCCCTCAGAGTTAAATTTATCGCGGAAATCACGCACTAAATGTCAATTGAATTAACTTTACACTTAAACGAATTAACTCGCGTATGATGATGATTCTTGTGTGTGTGTGTGTGTTTTTTTTATATTAATCATTCGTTTCCCATAAACAAATTAATTTCATTCAAACGTAAAATTGTTCACAATTTTTAATATATAATTTTTCGTTTTTTATTCATACTATACGAATTGTTTTTATATGCATGAATGCGTACTTGTGTTCATATGAAATGCAGGCAAAAAAAAAAAAAAAAAAAAAAAACACCAGATTTTTATTGTTATAAGGGTGTGCGGTTTATTTGAACGTGACTCCTGTAATTACTTTTAGTATACTGTGAAAATATGTATAATAATAATAAAATCAAAATAAAAAAAAAATAGCAAATTATTATTACTGTGGCGAAATTATTCCTTAAGGTAATGCAGAATGAAAATTAATTTTGTGCAAATTTTATGGCTCATTTTTGCATACGAGTTTACACACCCAAGCAAACTATATGTCATTATTCTATATCATCATCTTTTTCAATATTTTAATGGAAATTTCAGTTTAACTAAATATATTAAAAGCCAACATTTAGGTTCTTTTTCGCAATATGTGTTCATGTATGTAAATCGAAAGCCATAAACTCTTCGCCTGCATGTTAATTGCACAAAATATTAAAGGACAACAATGAGTTTACAATTACGTAGTACTGATTTGCTACCTCATACCAGTTCTACAGAGTCATGTTAACAGGCCGTTTGGGATGTGCTGGATCTCTGTTGCAATAATATGATATACGAGTAAAACATTTCAAAAACGATATGATGTGAATGTGTATGTGTAGGAGAGAGTGTGTATTCTCGTCTTTGTCTTAATTTTACGCTTCCATGACGCTGGAAAGCGCTTTAGGTAGCGAACAAGGGATAAAAATATCCATCCCTGTACTCAGCTGTGATGGAAATAATTCGAATTATATGATATAGTTTTCGTTTTTGAAGCATGTGGTTTAATAGCGCTTTAGGTAACAAACGCGGAATACAAATTTCCATCCCTGTACTCAGTTGTGATGGCAATAATTCAAATTATATGATATGGTTTCTGTTTTTCGAGCATAAAAAGAGCTCTTTGGTCTTAATTTTACGCTTCCATGTCGCTTGAAAACGCTTTAGGTAACGAACAAGGGATAAAAATAACCATCCCTGTACTCAGCTGTGATGGCAATAATTCGAATTATATGATATAGTTTTCGTTTTTGAAGCATGTGGTTTAATAGCGCTTTAGGTAACAAAAATGGAATACAAATTTCCATCCCTGTACTCAGTTGTGATGGCAATAATTCAAATTATATGATATGGTTTCCGTTTTTCGAGCATAAAAAGAGCTCTTAGGTCTTAATTTTACGCTTTCATGTGCCTTAAAAGCGCTTTAGGTAACGAACAAGGGATAAAAATAGCCATCCCTGTACTCAGCTGTGATGGCAATAATTCGAATATGATATAGTTTTCGTTTTTGAAGCATGTGGTTTAATAGCGCTTTAGGTAACAAACGCGGAATACAAATTTCCATCCCTGTACTCAGTTGTGATGGCAATAATTCAAATTATATGATATGGTTTTCGTTTATCGAGCATAAAGAGAGCACCTTGGTGTAATTTTAAGCTTCCATGTGGCAAACAAGGAATACACATTTCCATCTCTGTACTAATGATTAATTATAGTAGAATCCATTTCCGTTAAATTTCACTTATGCTGAATTTGTATCGGATTTTCAAACACTTTCTATGCGACGAGCAAGTTTCTTGCTCTCAATTTATTTATGCCTACTTTTGTCGTTTGAAAAATTACAGGAATGTTTGATTAATTGTAAACAAATGAAAGATCGGCTGCGGAGCTTAATTTTAACCAGTTTTAATGCGTTTTAAGCATTTCTTATAAGTTTACTAAGCAACATTTCCCATGTGAGAAATTTTAAAAAATACCTCTCACGTCATCTAAGACACGTCACATATTTAATATTTTCTTAAATGAAGCGTTTTTATTTCATAAAAAAAGCTCTTAAAAGGGAATGTCAGAAATACGTAGATGTGTATGTATGTTTATACTTCAGTATGTCTGAATAAAAACTATATATGTTCAAAAAAAAAGGTTTTATTATAAAATCGTATTCACATACATTCATTTACATTTATGTACATGTACATTTCTTCCCCAAAAACACAAATTTTTGTTTATTTGTTGCATTTTAAAACGAAATCAAATTTGCATACATATCGATTTCATGTGGGAGGGCAGCAGACAATGACGACAAACACATTCGATGCCATTGAATGGCGAAAAGTAGCCTCAATATTGTAAGAGTTCTCCACAAAATGTCTTTGTTATGCCATTGGCAGATGGAGCGGAAGCTCAACGAATTTTATTCCTTATAAATGCAAGTGCAAATTTATTTTGCCATTCTGGTTGTATTCGATTCATCTGTTCATATGAACTTTCAATTTATTCCGTTCGCACACAATACAACACTGGGGCTTCCATTGTGTGAACGCATTGCGTTAATAAAGTTTTCGTATGTTTGTACAAAATATTAACAGAGCGAGAGAGACAGTGAGAAAAAACAAAATATAAAAAGAGATATAAAAAAGGGGTAAAAACAGCTGTAGTAATAAGACTTCAGGAACAGGCCAAGAAGTTTCCGGAGAAGATGGAATAAGCGAGGGGACTAAACGAAAAGAGATTTAAAGAGAAATGTAAGATGTAAAACTGGGTTATTTATTTATTTGATACAAAATTTTAGTTAATCCTGATGTTTTACTTTTTGTGTTTAAAGGTTTGAGACCTTCGAAAGCTGTTACCGCCACTCATAAATCGCTAATATGACATTACTGTTACCGCCACTCATAAATCGCTAATATGACATTACTGTTACCGCCACTCATAAATCGCTAATATGACATTACTGTTATCGATATGTAGAGAGATGAGCATGGCAAAATGTTCAATTATTCCTTTTAATTTTCCACGCGGTATAATTATGAGGCCATATTTAATCGAGACCACATACATAGGTATATAAAACACCTACATAGATTTAAGATATTCATTCGTTCAGGTCATAAGGATTACGAAGCTTCGCTTGGAGTAGCCATACATAAAAGTTAGTATATCAGCAGTTTAGTATGTAAGTTTGTATAATGAATTTATTTATAATTTTAGGAATTTTAACATATTAAAGCGTAAGAATAAAGAATTAAAGTTTTCTAAAATTCTTACACTTGTGTTTAAAATCCACATTGGCTATCTTGAGCTTGGGCCGCTTTACCCGCAACAAAAGCGTTGAATATATCACCTGCCTCTCGAGCATTAACTTTCGCCAGCATTTTGAAGGACAAAAAACTTAAATGCTTAGAAACCATTTTTGTACTTTATATTACCAACATCAATTAGCGTTGATATTAATGAATTCCCACATGTCACGATTGGGACATGTCACGATCTGAACATGTCACGTTTGCTGCTGTAAAATAGTCTTTTAGTTTTATATTTTTCCTTAAAATATTTCTTTATCATTATCTCGTTTTGTTTAGCTTGTCTTAAAATCGGCAAATATTTAGTTCTCAAATCAAAATATCTTAGTTTTTTATCTTTCACTTATGCTGGAATATACGAAATTTTTTGTTTGTTTTTTTTTTTAATATAAAAAATACTGAGGAAAAAAGTTGTATATGTCGTCTGTTCAATTTGCTGGTCAAAATTTTCACCTCCAGCCTAAAACAGATAAAATGTGTTGCTGAACATCATTTGTTTTTTACGCCTCAGGTAAAAACAAATCCACAAAACATTTTCCTTTTTTTTTACAGAGAACAAAGTTATTATATTTGTCAAGCCTTAATTGTTAGGTAAGGCAAAATGATTTTTTTCGATTTATCAACAAGAAAGTTTTGGCCATAAAAGCAACAAAACGAGAAAGGAGAAGCATTCAAACCAAATAACTTTTAACCCAATAAAATGAAAAATGTTCACCCCCGAAAAATGAACATAAAAAGCCATGAAAGATGGCAGGACTTTTCACAGTTAAACCAAAATAATGACCATTATTTTGTGATTGTAGTCCAGCGAAACTTTGCTTTTGTCACTCAGTGACAAAAAAGTACACAGACACTTTAAGCTGCAAACACTAAAGCACAGGCTGCAGAACGGCGGCACGTTACATTCCAGTCGCAATAAGTCAACAGAAATTCATCCACCCAAAAAGTTTTTGAAAACCATAAAAAAAAGTCCTATAAAGAAAACTTGAAAGTTGTCGAAAAATTATCGACATTCTTGTTTTTCTTAATTTTTTCTTCCGTTCGGCTGTGATGTACTTTTTAAATTGTGTTATTGATGCCTAAGGATTAACTTTTGATTCCGCTTCATTTAGTAAAAAAATGTCCATTGTAGGCGGGTGTCTAGTTTATGGGACATTTTTGTTAACTTTTATTTCTAGGTACCGAAAAATTAAATGAAACATAATAAAGGGCTTCTTAGAAAAATGTATTTGTAGGTTCTACTAAGTGAAATTAAATATAAAAATAAATAAATAAATAAATAAATAGAAGTTAAAGCTTTGACGACTTCAGTGGCCACGTTTGATGTCGGGCGGCCTTACAAAAATAGATAAATAATTGTCTGTGATGCCATTAAGCCCTTAAGTACAAATAATCAAATAAAGTTTTTCTCTGGATTGTATTAACTTCTATAGCTTTTAATTTTCATGTTAAATAAATTGGAGAAAGAATTTCTTTGATTTTGTTTGTTTTATTCATTTCACAGGTTTTTCCAACAAGTCAGTGTGTTACAACACGTTTAAGGATCCTTTTTGCCTCTTGCAGCTTTAACTTTTCCCAACTACTTCGCTTTGCAATTTCATACTTCTTTTTGGTTAGATATTCGTTAATATGTGCTAGATAAAACTGTGTGCTTGAGCTGACAGTGAGTCATAAGTGACATACATAAGCAGTTTATCGTTTGGATTTAAGGGCAGCCATGAAATAAAGCTGTAAACAACCGGGTAATAGGTTTGTGGCGGAAAAGGTTTTGTAATACACATCATGTAACCATGTATGAAATTGACAATAGCAATCATATTATTTTTATAACTTTGAATAACTTCAAATGGCAATGACCAAATATCGTCATAACCAGCCTTGCAAACGCATTTGCCTTGACGTATGTCAGTACATTAATTTTGAAAACGAACTTGTATCATTTGGACATGCTGTTGAATCGATCGTCAGTAACTGAATGACAAAGAATAGCTGAGATAGACGACACTAAAAGAAAATGGAGGTTACGGGTCCCCATCTTTTGATTTTTAATTTTGCCACAATTGAGAGGAATTACGTTTTACTGCAACAAAAATACAAAATTTAAAACTAATCACAAATAAAAAAAAAAAAACTTTTTCAAGAGAAGAAAAGGAATAGAAACAAAAATTGTTGGTCATTATATGTTCAGCACAAGTAATTGGAATATAATAATTTTATATTTTTTTTCAACAATACTATTGTTGTAACACAATTATATTCATAAGTGCTATTGTTAGGTCTAGCCATGTTTTATGTTATGGTGGAGGTAAGATTACAACAATTAAAGAAAGAATAATACAATAATTGCAGCAATCATACATATTGTCATGCAAATCATTAACACAATCTAGCAACACTATTGCTTTTTATTTCCCTATAGGTTTAAAATAACAAAACATTTTCCCTTAAAATAAAGTTATCGTTAGCACATATTTTCGGAGTTAGAGGCCTTGAGATATTTCAAAATTAAATGGAAAACCTACTGAAGCGCTTAAACATAATTTATTGTTACTTTTGTTACGTCAAAAACCAGTAACTTAATACTCTTTCGGAACAATTTATGTGGGAGCTGCTTTTAATACGAGTAATTTACTGCACATACGTTTCGGCTTCTAACCGGATCAAACGCAGTGAATGCGATAAAAGTATACTTTTCGCACACAAAACACTTTATCATAAATATGTAAATTTAAGGAAACAAAAAGCACGGAAATGAAGAGATAAATAAAAAACTGGCTTTAAAGCAAAAGCCATTTATATTTCGATGTTTGGCGTACAACATCGTTTTACTTCCCGTCGGGCCATTATTCACATTATTCGGTTATTGCCTTTCGAATTTCTGGCTCCCTTCCTCCTCGACGGTCTTTGGATTTTTCTTAATTTGCCTATTATTTATCTTAGATGACAAAATCCAATTTTATTGTTTTGTGACCAGGATCTCGAAACGTGTGGAATACACGAAGCAGGAGCAAGAACAACATTATAGAAACAGGTGTGTGTTTGTAACCTTCTTCTTCCTTCCGTAAGGATGTGAGATGAAGATAATAAAGTGCTGCTACTAAAAGTGTAAACATACAATACAAAAAACAAAAAATACAATTGAATTGGCCTCTTGATAGTGAGTTGATTTAACACCTTAAAAACTACAATGACAAAAGGGTCATAAATCGTTTTGTATGCAAATAATAACTCTGAAACTTTGCGAAAGAAGAGTAGAGAATATTTGTATTGAATTTTAATATCTCTTTTTTTACTATTCAATCTGCATAGTTTGCATTGTTAGCAGTTAAGAAAGAAGTAATTATTTTGCGAAATATCAGCCAAATGAAATTTATCATTTGAGCGATTAAAAAAAAGGCTTAAATACGATGTATTCACGTGCTCAACTAATGATTTGTCTAAAATTTTATAATAATGCTTTTAATCGACTTGTGACTAAATAAGATATTTAATATAACCAGTTTCTTTGAATTAAATAGTTTTTCTATTAATTAAACTTTCAATCATGTAATATTTTGAGCCGCTATGATTTGGGTTAAAAGAAGGCGTAACAACTGCTAAGTTTAAGAGCTCACCCGCCTCTTCTGACTATGAGTATATCAGAAATCTATATCGTTAAGAAAAATCAATTGCAGTTTAAAACTACTTTTGTATCCATAGCGATCAATTACTGTAAGGCCTTGCCATTGCAATCATCTTTAATTTATTGAAGGCTTTCCATCTGCTTGTTTTATAATATTATAACAGCCTCGTAGAATAAATATAAAATGTAATATCATACAATAAATGTTTTAAGTTTTCGTTTTATAACTCAGTGCTACAAAATAAATATATCTAATAAATAAATGTTTGTGTAATAAAAGAAATGAAACTGAAGTGTGACTTGAACTGTTGTTAAGGCCCGAAAATACCACATCAAATTCTTCATTTTGAAGACAGAAAAACGCCAAAATATTTACATTTATCGTAATAAAGGCTTTAGTGATTTAGTTTTCTTAATCCGTTTAATAATACGTGTGTATGTACACACGTATGTGGACAAACATACATACATATATAACTTTAGTAGACTAGAACGTCCAACAGTACGAACTTTTGGAGTTTGTTCGATGGCACAACGTCCAACAAATAAAACTCAATTTATACTCTTAATTTAAATTTTATCTAAAACAAATAGAAGACAACATTTCCATTTCGTTAATATGCAACGGATATTAAAAGGATGACTCAAAGCAAAATGACAACCGACGAAAAAAGAAATGGAATTTTCTAAATAAAAAATAAACATGATTAATGGGATTTCGTATTTTGGTCATTACTTGTATCAAACAAACAGCAGATGAACTGACCAAAAACTAACGAAAGCAAATAAACTCTCGTCCTGCCATCGCCACTGCCGTTTTTTTTTTCTTTCATTAATTTAATCTTTTTTTTTCTATCGTTTTGGGTTGAATTGACAGAAAATGTTCAGACTCATTTGTAATGTGTGATTGTCTCTGTGTGTAAACAACATTGTTTTTGCATTAATTTCCATTTCCAGAAAACACGAGTCTCAAATCATACAAATAAAATTTGCTCTAATTTTGTTTTTATATTCTGGGGTGATGGTGGTACCGGTTGAAGGGATTAGGGATTACCAGCTCTTAATGTGATTTTTCGCAGTCAAAAGCTGTTTATAAAGTAAAATCAAGTATGAGGGCTTGTTGTTTCATATTGTTGTATATCTCTTTTTTTCCGGGGCAACTTCGTATGTGTAGACGTGCTATTGGCTGTGCAGTAGCAAAACTTGCAAAAACAGTAGCGGCTTGTTTAGCATTCGGTGGCCAGAAAAAGTAGCGAAAAAGCAAATTAATGAGCAAATCCAACCTTTTTGTAGTTAACAAACTTTTCCATCAATTATTTAAAAGTCACATTTAGCATAATGTTGCTTTTGGGGTTGAATCATTTGCCAATTGCACTTGTTTCCCGGCAACGTGTTTGTACGCTTCAAGTAGTTGTTGTATCGAGTCCTAAACTAAATATAAGAAGCTTTAAGTAAATTTTTGTTTTCTGTGGCTCACAGGCAAGTTTTTAGAATGTTGTAAATTTCCAACAAGTTAGACATCATAAAGAAATCATTTTATAAAAGTATGAGTTTTTCCATGGTTAAGAATGGAAAATTTTCACAAGGAAAATATTTTAATCCTGTTCATTAAAGAAATGTTTTGGTATAGGAATTTTAAATTTAGTGAGTTTAAAATATTTGATATAAACAAACCATATGCAAAATATTATTTTAATAACTGTTCTCTTCAAAGTAGAATAACTGATAGACAGTTTAACAAGTTTTATTTATACGAATATGTGCGTATGATAAACTAAAATGGCCATCTTTTAGTTTAGTTGGCATTTTAGATGGAAACTCTTAAAACGAGAGTTTTATTTAGCTGTCATAAAATAAAAGTCATTTGAAGACCTTTATTTATTATAGCATCGGAGAATAAAACTCTTGAAAATCGATAACTTTTCCCCTTGTTCTTATCTCGACCGATAAACTTCTTTTTCTGCAGTTCCGAAAGAAAAAGCAAATTATCCTTATACAGGGTGTTTTTTTTAGAGGTATAGAACTTCGAATTGAAATAAAACACAAGAAAATCGTTTTAATGTCCATCAATTTGTCTTTATTGGAAGGATAATTTTATGCCATTAATGTTTAAATATGATTTCGGGCATGTGGCCGCCGCGGCTGGCTCGAATAAAGCCAATTCTACAGGTCCAATTTTTGATGGACAAAAGTTGATGGACAAAGCTCCAATTGCTGTGCACGGTGGCGAATCGATTCATTTGGGTCCTCTTCAACACTTTGCTCTACAGCGGCAATTGTTTCTTCGGTGCGCACTGTTCGACGTCTCTGCGGATGCGTATTATCACATTATCACAGAATAAACGTAGTGCGAAAACGATCCATGGTTAACCGAATTAATTGCTCTGATGACCATAAAATGGACGGAGCTTGCGGTAAACTTCGCGAACTGAACCATTATTTTCGAAATAAATTTGCACGATTTGCAAGCGTTGTTCTTTTGTCAACCTGTTCATGATGAAATGGCAAACCAAACTAAATATTAATCACTTGACAGCTGACAAAATGGCCGCCAGTTAAAAAAGTGATGCCAACTTAAAGTTCTATACCTCAATAAAAAACACCCTATATATAATTTAGCAAAAACTGTGCAGCAAAATAAAACAGTATTTTTTTGAGCATTTCATTCAAAAATTTTGTATTTGCATTGAAAAAATAACTCTTAGCTGGAGAGTTAAGATCGTCTTAATGAACACCATGTGTTCTGCAAGAACACTTCCATACGAATCTGTTGATATATAAGAGTATAAATCTCGCTGGGATCTTTCAAGGACACTTCCATACGAATCTCCTGATATATAAGAGTATAAATATCGCTGGGATCTTCAAAGGAGAGTTTTTAAAATTAAATTTTCTGCATAAATGTTATTTATGGTGTCCGATTTTGTTTTTCAATGTTGTCTTTGGTTGGTTTTTGCTGTTTGTATTAAGTTTTATGAGCTTAAATTTGTGGCACAAAAATATCAAAAATATCTGTTAGTAACATTTTCTACAAATATATGAAAATGTTTCATATACGAGTGCCGTCCACATCAAAAGTGGCCAATTTAAGCGAAGCTGAAATAAAATTCTGCTGTGATCTTCCATAAACCCAAAATTGTTTTCCTTATAATCCGTTTCTCCATCTGAATTAGTTGTCAAAACAGTGAATTTCTTGCAAATTATAATTAACAAAAGCATTTTTCTTGTTAATTAACTATTTATAACGTGAGTTGCCATAAAAGAAAATAGTATTGAATTTTTTAGTATGCAATTAAAATTGAAACAAAAATTAATGTCAGACATTAAACTTTTTAATTAAATAAATTAAAATAGAAATATTTTTGCTTCAGTTATTTTGTGTTTTGTGTTCAATTGTATCACAGCCAGAAAGTCACAATGTGAAAAAATTTCTGTCATTATCAAAATTCATAATAAATCAGTCTTTCCAAAAAGAACTGCAACTGTGCAAACGATAGAGTGCAGTTTTAAGCAGAAACACGTTGAACACTTTAAGCAAATAGCTGAAAATTTTCTTAAGTTCGTTTTAGTTGTATAACAAAAACAAATATTTGCTTCTTAATGAAATATGACAGTTAACAAACAAAATACAACAACATCGAACAATAACAATAACAAGTTTTCTTTATGATTTTTATCTTATATCTGTGCTATATTGTTAATAAATTCTGCGATGTAGCGAGTTACGATAAGTTAAAAACGAATAAAAAGTCTCTCAACTTTTTGCTAACTACAATTTATTGTTTCTTTTACAGGCAAACTATTCACACATACACACATGTACACATGCAGAGAAAGTGCATTGTGCACTTCTCCATAAGTTTCCAACTTAGAAACGGCAAAGACTTCGATTAAAAACAGCAAAACGTTCAGATTAAAAAAAACACACACACAAGATTAAAAATTCTTATTGTGTTTCTGCGATATGTTCGTTTGAGGGTATAAATTTATACAGGATTCTGCGAACAGATGATAAAAAAAAAACATGTCATGTCAACATTTTTTTTTCGCCTGTTCAATTACTGAAAAACCAAAACATGTTTCAGATCAAAGACAAAAAAAACAGACTTGGAACAGTAATCATAAGCAATTATTAATCTATGGGTGTGTGAGCACATACTACAGATGTGCGATTGTCATAATGCTCAGGAGTCACACGTGCATCATATATGAGAGCGTGATCGTGATTTGAAGTCAGAAAACACGTACTAAAAGTCAGGAATTTTCAGGCACTCAGGAATTAGTGTTTTTGATGTCTAAAAACGATTAAAATCTTGTTTGAACATAATTTTTCATTTTACCACTGTCACGACGAATTCAGGACAACAACAAAAATCACTAATATGGCAGCACACCTTAAAAAACGCTTAAATTGTGATAAAACATCAAAAGCAAGATAAAAATACTCCTGAAATTTGGACACTTGATCCGAAGCCAGAAAGATGCCACCAGCTGTTCTTGAAATAGTTTATTGAAAAATAAACATTTCCCTGTGTTTATGAATTTAGCCAAACAAAAGTGCCGCATTAGAAAATTAGTAAAATTTGGTACTGATGATTTGTCGTATTTGGGCAAAATTTCTTTAGCAACTTAGAACAGCCAACTTATGGATACAAAAGTGGAGAATTTAAAAAAATAAAATAATATATTTCTTTAATTTTCCCTAATATTTTACTGTGACAGACGTATGTTTAAATATTAAGAGCACAGGCCACGTCTAAGGCAAATTTTCGTACATCTTGCAAAGAAATATACGCTCCTGTGAAATATTTATGACTATAATATATTAAATTAATAATGAAAATCGTTTATATTGCCATTGTTTCATATCAAATTCATACAAAAAATAACGATTTTCTTTTCTTCGTATTAATTTTATTTTGCACAAAATTACTTCAAAATTAATAATAATTTTGAAATTTTTTGTGAATTAAATTAATTTTATTTTCCACATTTAAAATGAACCAGCACTATAGGGAAATTTTCCAATAGCACATTTTCCACCCCTGCTATTCTGTCTGCTGCGGTTTGATGGAGTTTAAACAGTTTCGTAAAATGCCTTAATTAAGTAATAAAATAAATTATAGTGAATTTAGAGACTCTCACAACTCTAACAACATCCCGGTGATATGATAATAAAGGCAAATGTTGCGCTGCTCGCCTGGATCTGTAATGCAGAGTCTTTCGAATATTTGTAATGAAATGTTATTAAGGAGATGTTACGTAATTTTATTACTGAGCAGTTTGAATCATTCCACGTTTATTAATTTTAAACTCGACATTCTATTGATTAATTCGTTTTGCTGCTAAAAAGCCATTGAATCATGTAAAATATGTTTTTTTTCTTTTTGCCAAAAAAATATATTTTGGTGTCTTTAATGCGGCATAAATTGCCTTAAATTATTTGCTCACGCGCAACCACAACTTTTAATGGCCAACGTCGTTGTAATAAATTGTTTCAAATAATATTTGATTGTAATTTTTACACGCAAATTTATGTGCCATATCAAACTCCTGCTATAAAAATTAAAAGTTTTAACCACTTACACAAGCAGAACAGAACGACACTGGTTTGAGGTGTTACTAAGCAAACCTTGCCCACGCCAGTGTTCTTGTGTAGGCATTGTTGGCGACAAAAAGTATTTGGATTTAAGCGCACGTTTGTGTTGTAAACAACAACGAAAAGTTCTGATTTTCTTTATCTGTACATCCTTCCATCCAACCGCCGTACATACATACATATATACGTGTTTATTCTTCTTCTTCTTCTTCCCGTGTGAATATTTCTCAAGAATACAATTCATTTTCAGTTGGTTTTATTACACATACGAATATAAAACTCCATGTAATTGTTTCATAAAACAATGAAAATGTTGCGAAGAAACAGAACACAAAAGCTGGCAATTTTAAATTTAACTTGATAAGGAAAGCAAATTAAAATGAATCACAATAAAAATAAATATCAAAGAATTCAGAAACCTAAATAAAACCAGAAGAACCAACAAATTCACACAAGGAATTTCAGTTTGTTGTAATTTTTCTGTTAAACTTTTGCTGGGCAACAACTTCAAGATCATCTTCCGCCTCACAACAGGAGTGTTTTTGTTTAATGAAAGTGAAATTATTTGATTCTGAACAGTATTCTAATGTGGTGTGAGCAGTTCGGCACGTGGCTTCAGATAGACTGCACTGAGCTAAAGTGATGGGTATTGGTAGCCATGGCCTCAAACAAATGGGGCCAGATGACTCCGTTTTCTTTAGGTGGCAATTATGTTGCTTGGGAGTTTCCTGAATGGCAGTGCGTACCTTCGATGAAGGCGGACGTAGTGAGGCTATAGCTCCCCAACAATATATAAAATGTGCCAAGTTGTAGTCTGCAAAAGTTTGGAATACCCGCTTACTGATTTTTCATATTATATCTGTTGATTGATTATTCATTAAACCAATAAAACCAAATTTATCCATCACACCGCGAACGGTTTTCGCTTTGCTCCAAGTTCCGAACATCATATTGGAAGACACATAATTAATTTATGTTTTTAAATTTAAATTAATGCAAATATTTTTCTTTCGGTTTTACCAAAATCGCCAAGAAAAATAATATTTTATTTTATTATCTTGCGGTATTTTACTAAAAATTAAATCTTATCTTCTCATTAAATTTTTAAACAAATAAAATACCGAATTCATAAAATATATTTCTATCGAAGAAGCAGGTTGTCAGAACTCTTTATTATATTGTATCATTTAAAATACACATACACACACATTTACACATCCACTTAATGAAATATGAAAAAAAAAACTAGAGCAGTTTCATTAAACAGATGATTTTCAATTAAAAACACATTTCCCACAGTTTGTGTTTCGGGAAAAGAGAGAACTAAATACATGTTGTTAAAAGCTGTGCCGCCACGTCAGGGGATTTTAAGGATCTGCTGGCAGTAACACCGGCAGAACCTTTTCATACTGAAAGCAGAACACCAATTCTGATATATGCAAATTTTAAAGCAATTTTACAAGAAAAGTTTCACACATATTTTCTCAATCTAAACTTGGCTTTTCCTTAATTTCAAATAAACACTAAGATTTTTCTTTGTGCATAAAGTGCCTGATGCAATCACTATTACTCTTGTCCTCATGAGCAGAAAAAAGCCAATCCAAATCTCTTTTCTCCTTTTCATAGTTCAAAGTTTTCTTAATATTGTGCGGGCTGCCATTAAGGATAAATAAGTTCTAAACGTGTGTGTTGAGGTGGCTGGTTTTATACAATATATAAAAATTTTACGTGTCAGAATATTCAAGCCACACCTGTCATACATAAAATGTAAGATTTGTTTCTTGGTGACGTTGTTTGTCCCAGACGTTTGTGTCAAGAACTTAAAAACGCATTTTCATTCTGATGCCCCAGAGTGTGATTTTCTGTTTCAGTTGCTTCTTTCTTAAATCACATTTTAAAATTCTAGTTTTTTTAAATAAGATTTTTGCTATATAAAGTGTTTGTTTTACAACTGTTGCAAATACACAAGAAATTGAAATACATAATAAGGAAAAAATATATATATAAGACTTTTTAATAGTATAATAGCAAATACAGGCAACCAGGCGAACAAAATTATGAAGCGTTTGTGTCAGAAGGGAAAGTTAATTAAAGGGAAGCATCTCTCCCCTTTAGTGAGAGCAAATGTATTCCACCAGCTCCAGCTGTAGAGAGAGTTGAGGTTTGGACAGAAGTTTTATTTGCCAAACTAAAAGTTCATAAGGAAATATATTAATTTTTGTTTGAAATTTATACCGATTTTTATCATCTGAGGAATAGAAATGAAAAAAATTGGACAATTAAACCGATTTTTGTCAGGAGTCGCTGTTATGTGGACACTTACTTCACTTTAAATGGAAACATGCGAACTTATAACATAAAAAATATCTTTATTAATTTTTTATAAAATAAAGTTTTACCAAATTTTAGACATCAATAAAAAGATAAGGCGAAAACATGCTGACAAAATGGCAATAGTGTTAAATAAAACTATTTTAATTTCCAATCGAAATTACATTAAACTAAAACGAAGGATTTTTAAAATTTCATTTAAACAGTTATTTTTTTTTTTTTTTTAGAAAATTAAAGCTTTAAAAATATACTCAAATAACTGAACGTTTGATTTGTGTAGCTCTAGTAAAATAAATCATTTGGAAATAAAATGCAATTAATTCTGTTCATTCCGTCTGATACAGAATTATTTATAAAATATGTCGTTTACTTAAGGAAAAAAAAAAACTGATAACATTATTTTCGACCTGCAGTTCTGTATATTTAAACATACCTGTAAACAAAGCTAAACAGCGTCAGCTGAAATTCAAAATCATGTAACTAAAATATTTATTATTTTATGGTAGAAACAAAATAATAACATGTTTCCTATTATTCCGAGACACGTTGTCGTTGTCACATGAAGTCCACCTGACAGCTTGACAAAAATGCCGGACTTTTAACAAACAAAAGTATTGACAACGCCTTTCGTAATAGTTATATGAATGTGGCGGCTATTAAGCGACTACATGATGTGACGACGTCTCTTGGAATAAGCAGCCTTTTGTTATGTATTGAAATTTATTATAAAATGCGTGTTTTTTATTATATGAAACCACAAATTGAAGAAGCCATTAATCTTATTGTATCTTTGAAAAAAATAATTTTGCATTTTTATGAGTTACGTGGTTTTGCGTTTCAGCTAACCATATGTATTTACATATGTATGTATTAAATATTTCTTATTTCCCTTGAACATAAGTTACGTAAATAATGAAGGTAAAAAAAACACTTCGATTAAGGTAGAAGACAGAAAAAATACTTATAAACGTAAATGTTAAATTAACCCCTTAAGAGTGGAAATAGATATTCAAACCAAGAAATTGCGAACTCATATACAATTTTTATAAAAAAAAAAAATTTTTTTTACTTAATTTTCCATTTTCTTAAAAGAAAAATAATTTTTGAAAAAAATTTATTGATTTTTTTTTCATAAGATTTTTTTTTTCTATTGTATAAATATTATTTTCAAATAAAAAATTTATGTACTCGTATACACATTATTTCTTAATTTGTGTCCATTTTTTTTTTCTTTGAGATACATTAAATTTTGGCCTGCAACAGTTGTATTCAATTATTTTGTCCTAAAACCGACGCCAATATTTATCACGGCATAACCCTATAAATTTTGGATTAACTTGTTAATTTTTTTTCAAAATCTTAGTAGACAAATGATCGTTTTTTTCACCCAAAACTAATTGTTAGTTGTTATTTTATTATAAATGCCTCATTATCAAAACGCTCTCAATGGGTTAATATAGAAACAAATTCAACCTCAGTGCAGAGTACGATTGATAAGTTTAATGTGCATCAACTAGCTGCACATATGCTACCTCAATTTTTATGTTATCATGTCCGTCTCTACGTGCATAAAAATATTTTAAATTTACCTGATAAGATATAGACGCGTATCCGCATGCAGCCCTAAAAGAAAATGAAGAAACGACGACAAGAAAAGGAAACAAATTGTATGAATGTATTTTCTTTAAAACAACGTTTCTATGCAAATCGAGAATTGTTTTCTTCTTTCAGTTTCAACAACAAATGACATATACATTTTGCAGCCCCACCCACCCTCTTGCAACTGTTATCATTCTGCTATCAGGTTTTTTGCTCCAACGGACTGGTGTTATGGTTACAGACTTGCTTTTAAGTCAACTGTTGGGAGTGAGAGGGCAGAAGACAACTGTATAAATCAGTTTTATTGAAAAGAAGTCATGGAAACAAAATTAAACGGGGGGAAGCTCAAATACAGCAATAGGGTATTTTATTAAGGACTGCCAAGATTTAAATTAAAAATAAGGCAAACAGCATGCCAGGCATCAACAGCCACTTCTTTATTCAAGGTCTGTTAATGGCATAATCTAAGATATAATAATATCATGCAAATATTTGTAACGCGCATGAGAAATACCAAACGTGACTTTGGATGAAAACTCAGTCAAAACTTACGTTGTTGTTTTGTGTTAGTGCTCACGACTGCTGTAGCCTGCAGATTATTCGCATGGAAGTGGAACAAGTCCACAGGGGAAAGTTTTTTCTTGGCTAAATTGCACGATATCACGAAAACAGTTTCGGTCAACCAACATCCACATGAGGTGTAAACCAATCGTCCGGAATGTGTAATATGGTGTGAGATAAAGGGTATGCAATGCCGTCCTCTTGATGTTGGTGCTCATAGTTGAGTCAAAACAAGTTTGTCATCATCGATAACGATGGCCTGGTCAGCACTATTGTTCACGATATATAGACCAATAGTCCTTAAAGTCTAATCTACTTCTTCGTGGCGCACTCGACGTCTAGGGGTTCGTCCCACACGCGACAAGTTTGTATATTGTGTTACTAATTCATTCAGGTATGGACCTCCACATTACAGGTGATTCCCACTCAGCAAAAATTTACTGATGCTGGCTTTTCTGTGGGTTTTGTGCGGGCCATGTTTTCGCTGGCTTTTGCATATTTTTAGTCATTATTTGTCAAAGCAGGGCTCTCGAATTTGTTGACCGCCCTGCGAACAGTCAGTCCATTCGTTAGGACTGCTATGAAGATCGTAAAATGTAGGGACTGAGCATAACGTGGAATTGAGCATAACGTGTAATTGAGCATTCTGGGTAGTTTGACAAAACGGACAAGCATTTACAGACTGGCTGCCATTAAATGGCAAATTTCAAAACACCCTGTTTGCATTCGCGCTACTTTAACTATTCCTTTTACATCTTAACAAAATTATTTCTTTACTGCGAAAATTTAAAAACTTTTCTGGTTTTAACTTGAATGATGCATTAAAAAGTGTTTGGAGTAGCACGTTTAATATTTGCACCCGAGTAACTGACTTTATTCTTAAAGAAATTAAGAATGGGAAATATGTATAAAAATACGATTTAAAAAAGCTTTTGCTCACATAATCTACTTTTATTTTAGCTCATAGTGCGAGTAGCGAGTAGTTGAAATAACATTTAATACATTAATGGTCTACTTGCGGCATTTTTTATACGATAATTACTGCGATTGCAAAAATTGGCTGATGAAAGAAAAACTTGTTCTGGCAGTTTCAGCAACACAAAACCCTCCCCTATCAGTCGTTGTCAGTAAGTGTTTGAACGAAAACTCTAAATGTGAACGCATTTTTTCAAAAAACGAAAAAAAACTTAATCCAACTACTGTGAGATAAGAGAGATAAATGAAGAAAAATGTTTTCATTTTGGAAAATCCTTGCTGCCATCAAGCTTCTCATACACCATCAATGTGTGCGGCAGCCTTTTAAGTTACTTTTTGCATTTTCTATTTGCGATTCGTGAAACGATTGAAAAACTACTCATAAACACTTGAAAAGTTTGAATAAAGAAGTTCAATGCAATTCTCTAAAGTACAATTTGTGTGTGTGTGTGCCGGTGTGTGTGTGTGGCGGTGTGTGTGTGTGTGTGTGTGTGTGTATGTAACTATGCGAGTGTGGGAATAATTTGGCCACCAAGTTGTTTACCTCGCCAGCATGACGGTTTCCTTTATACTCCCCCACCCCTGTGTTTGTTTGTATATTTGCTGCAGCGCTGCGCACTTGTTAAACAGAACGTTCCAGAAAATGATTTTTTTTTTAGATCAGCTTTAAGCCAAGAATTTTTCTAAAGGGAATTATGCGTGGCTGAGTTTACATGCTTATAGGTATTAATTTCGCTATACTATATAGTATGTTTCCTTTGCAAGACTTAAGAAAGCGGAAATAATTTTAGTTATGCTTTTTTCCAGCGACGACTAAAGGCGACATGTTCAAAAGCATAACAAATTTTATTTACCTACTCGGCTGTATGACATCAGAATACGAAATAAGAACAAGAATACAAATGCCGCTGCCGCCATTGAAATGCCAACGGCAGGCAAAAGATGGTTTTGGGAGTAGGCGTAGAAAATGTTTTACTTGCCTATTAAACTAAATACTTTATTTTAAAAGATTTTATTGCTTTTTTAGTTGTTTAAAAAATTGAGCAGCAGGAAAAATAAATGGCATCAAATCGAACTGTGGTAAGCAGCAAAGAGTTTTTTTTTTTATCTCGAGGGAAGCAAAAGTAAATTAAGAATGATGAAGACAAGTGAAAGTTTCTGGCCAGTTTGTCATTAATACATACAGTAATCGATTCAAGGTGAAGTATAAAACTTAAATCAGTTCTTTTTTGGGGGCTTTCCTTAAATGCGGATTGATGTAGATATTTATAAAATATTTCATTGGAAAGTCGTTCGAAATACTTGCAGAGGCTTCGTATGGCGGCATCGTTCCTATCCTAGTAGTCCAATTTTAAATGGCTCTGCCACACAGAATTTGGCTGAATTGCAGCTTATTGGCCTGTAACCTGTGACTTTGGGAAGCCCCCCCCCCAAAACGGGTCAAATCTCACGATCTTCGGCGGCAATTCTCGTCACCTACATAAGGGATTATTATAAACAAAAAACGTTTGTATAAAATGAATATCTTGGCGCCTGCTGTAACAGAATCACATGTTGTCTTCAGCCATATGGTCCAGTTTAGGCAAAACAGAAAATGTCCACATCCACCGAGGAGAAGCTTTTGGCTTGGTGTATATAAAACTGAGCCATTATGCTTTTAGGGTTATACGAGTAGAAGGAAGGGACGCGCATGTTCGGCGTTTGGAATGCCAACCGAAACCCTGGGAACTTCAAGTGCGACTTCGGTTATGTAGGTTCTTCTAAAACCTTCAACTTAGTTCAATTGCCAGAACGCAAACGAACGTATCCTGAGATAGTAACTTATGGTCGGTGATTTGATTTCGCTCTTAGAGTTTTCGGGCTCTTAGAGTTTCGGGCCAGCAATTGCTGGCAGAGGGAATTACATACAACCTCTTCAGCCAGGGGTTTTGTTTCGGGTACCGTACCTACTTAACACTTACTAGAAGTTGCCACCTACATATGTGTGCCGTGAGCCATTGTTCAAGGTCACCAAGCGGAGTTGGTCGCTCACCGACAGACTAAGCGATAAGCGATAGGGCCAGGTGATGCCATTGACTCTATTGACTTCAGCAAAATTTTTTAACGAAAGTAGGGCCCAATGGCGCCCCTACTGCAGAATCTTCAGGAAGCACAGTCTTCAGATACCCATAGAAAAAGAAAACAGCAAAATCATAAAATTAAAGAGTGGTCCAACTGTAATGCACGATGTTAATTGTTGTTTGCCCAACTTTGTTTTGGCATTTCTTTATACAATTGTTTGACAAATTCAGCCATGGAGAAGTACACAACTGATCACCGCTTTAAGACTTTTGAAGCCTTGTACGAAAATGGGCGTTCAAATCTGAATGCATGGCTCTTTTGCGCAAGAAATTCAATGGTCATGGGAGCTCATGTCGTGACGCCGTTAATTGGCCGCCACGATCATGTGATTGGACTTCTGTCTTTGGGGATATTTAAAAGAAAAAGTGTACATCAACAGGCCAAGAACAATTCAAGTGCTAAAGGATGAGACAATTCGGCACTCAATTATGTCTCAGAGTCATTTAGTTTCACACATAATTGTCGTAGATCTCTTCTATCATAATAAGAACTATCAAGATAATTCTCTGAAACCTTTTTATTTTATTTACAATTATTTGCGTTTTGGTTGGACCACTTTTTATACGAACTGTTGAACTTGACAGCAAATAATTTTGATTGAAAATATTTTGCTAAAAAGCAAAAGATCTCCTTTTTTCCTACTTCCCCATTAAATCATACAACGAACTAGTTCACAGTGGTGTGGTACTTTAAGTGAGTTGCTTTTCGTTTGTGGCATAAATCACCCCGTTTTAAAAATAACATTTAGTCATTTTAGTACTGAAGAAACAACATCTATGTATGTATGTACAATAAATATATGGAAGTAATTTCCCTATAAAGATTAACGGGCTTCTTAGTTTGGTGCTTTCCGCAGAAACCAAAATTTAAAGCCAAATGAACTGGCGGCCTGCGTCGTAACTACTCGTTTGTATAATTTAACAGCTGTTTTTCGGTTTTTGTGTTCAGACACACAATGAAAATCAATGTGTTGAATGTTTATAATATTTTATGTATCTTTAAGCTTAAGCCATGTTTCATTGAGGCGAGCAGCATCAGTATTTATGTATGTGTGTGTGTGTGTGTGTATGTGTAAGTGTGTGCGTGTTGTAGTCATTTTTTAACTCAATTGCCAATTTGTTTGCCATTGTTTGTTGGTGCTGTCACTGGCGTTGTTGCTGTTGCTGTTGCTGTAGACACTTTGTGAATAGAGCTTGTAATTCCATACGAGTTTTTCAAATTTGTTTGATATTTATGTATGTGTGTTTGTGCGTGTGTGTGTGCGCGTGTGTGTGTGAGTTGAAAAGAAATTTCTGGTTCTATAGAAAGATAAATTGCAAATATTTAAATTTGTTACTTAAGCAAATTGCTTGAGTGAATTGTGCTTTCGGCACTCTTCAACAGTGCTATTTCGTAAAATCTAGTAAAATAACCAGGCAAAATTCAAAGCGATGGAACTGCTGTTAACACTAGTGTGTGTGTGTGTGTGTGTGTGTGTGTTTTGCTTAACCAAATTTGTTTAATATATAAAATGGAAAATATTTTTGGTTTCAAGTGGTTTTCCGTTTTAATTTTTTTTTCTCCGACTAAATGTAAATGATATAATTGTTGTGGGTCAGTTGTGATTTTCTTAAAAATATTCGTTTATCTGCTTTTGTTCTAAATCATTCCTAAATTTGGCCATTACAAGTTCGTTTCTAAGTGTTGAAGAATGATATAATAAAGTGAAAATTGTTTGACTTGAAAGTTCCCTATTATTTTATATTATATTTTTGTACTTCCATATTTATGCAATTTCAAGATATTTTGAAACAGAATTTTTACATCCCTGTTGTCCGACTAAACTTTGCCAGATCTGACACCGGCTAATAAATTGTTTGTACATATTATCAACACGAGTAAGATAAAAAACAATTATAAACTACTATTTAAAACTTTAGTATGTTCAGACATGAATCTTAATGGCGGCAATAATGTTTTAAATTGGTCTGAGTGTTCACACACAAACGTAAAACTCAATTCACTTTTGAGTGTTTCCTTTAACAAAAATTTCTTTAGTCTTTCTGAAACTAGTGAATAGCATTTAATTGGCATCAATTTCAAAAAAAATACCGAAATAAATAGAGATTTTTATTTAACTAAATTTTGTTTTTGTGCAATATTTTTCCTTCTCACTTTGTTGCGGTGAAGTCTGTTCAGTGAGTTTCACTCAATTTATAATGAAATTGAATTCAATTAATACCTGAACTGTATCAATTTGTTAATCTCAAAAAGTAAAGTTTATTCGTTTGATTGTTTCCCAATTCGAATCAATACAATATATAAAATTGCAGTTTCTTTCAGTTTTCATTTTAGCGGAGTTCTACAATGACAGGGTTAATCTTGTGTTTCTGGACCAGGATATGAAGCAAATTAACAGTCTGGTGTATAATTTAACAGTCTTACAGAGCCACGTAGCCCAAAAAAGGGGCACAACTAGATCGTCTTCAAACTCTAGTTACGTCATACGGTTGATTGCATTTTATCCAGTTATAAAACTGAGCAGAGAAGTTCCTTTTGATCTTTTTCAAGAATAGAGAAAACTAGACAGCTTCCACCATAATTTCAATAAAAAGTTTCGTCACTATTTTACTGTTATTGAACTACAAAAAAAAAAAAAAAAAAACTTACTATTAAATTACTTCTTAAAATATTTTTCTTATTCAACTCTTTAAGCCCCTTAAAATATATAAATTTTCTTAAGTGTTTCTTTTTGGCACATAAAAAAATTTACATAACAAATGCCGACAAAATTAAGAATTTAAGTCAATTTCCATATTTCTGAACATTCTCATCGAAATACTTTAAAACCTTTTTATTCCTTTCTAAAATATATTCGTCCGTTGGCCGTAATCCTTATTTTGATATCTTTCGACTCCTTGTTTGCTTCCAGAAAGGTGTTATTCTTTTTTTATTCAAATGTTATTTTTATTTTAAATATTATTGACATACATTTTGTTGCTTTAGCTTAAAAGATGTTTACTTGCAGCCAAACAAGACCCACACACACACTGAGAGAAAATTGAGCGCAGAATATTTTGAATTTTTTATATTAATTTATTGACAATAATTTCCAATATTTACTTGGTGCTCTAGTCTACAAAATGTCTAGATTTTGAAAAATACTGTATTTATGAAGATTTTATTTCAGTGTATACTTCTGAATACAGGTCCCACCAACACATGCATATTTGTTATGTTTTGGATGCTAAGAAGTAAAAACGGTTCTGACAAAAACATCCCAGCTAAATATTTTGCTGTAATTTGAAGCACTTAAAATATTTCGCATTGAAGAAATCCTTAAAAACGAAACTATTTCGAGAAAAAAATAAATAAATGACATTGATGTGATATACTTCAATGTTGCATGAAAGGGATTTTCAAAGTCAAAAAACAACAAAAAATAAAAAATAATTTTGTTTCAGTTGGCAACATTCTAGGAACAAAAATTTGCTCATGGCATTTTAAAAAATACTATTTTTGTAAAACTTCCCCATATTATGCATTTAAAAAAAGTGTTATAAGTTACTATACCCTACTCCAATGTAACCATATTATGATACAAAATAGCCATAATAATGCTGGTAACCATCATGTTATTGTCATAACTAATAATATTATTTTCTTTAAGCAAAACTTTTTGCAGCTAGAGCAGATATTTTTTTGCATCTAACTTTTCTGTTAAACCATAGAACTCGCCTTTTAAATACCAGCTCCTGGACTTGCACAATTTTTAACTGGGATATACTAGACATACATAAATACATATTCGCGAACATGTTAAATGTATTTTCTAGAGTTCAGGTAAAAATAATTCGTTATTGTTTAAAGAACATTTTTATGTTTAAATTGTGTTTTATAAAATATGTATGTATGTATTTAGACAGACAAACTGACACAACAAAGTCTTATTGAAACAAGTGGGGCACTTCTAATACTAAAAAAAAAATATCCTCTGGAATTGAGAAAAATATTTTTCAGAAACTTTTTTACAAAACAGAATTTTTTTAAATTGCCAGTTATTTTGTGTTACAATTAGTCATCATTTTAAAATGTTAGTCACGCAGCCTGTAAGCAGAAACCTGAAAATAATATCACTTCAACATTTTTTTGTCACAAATGAAAAATATAACATTTTACCAACCGGGATGGCTTGTCCGTTTTGAATTGCCAACGGACAAAAGTAAGTTGAGTGCCCTTTAGATTGCTGAAATCTGCTAAAGTTTAGTATTATATTTAATTTATCTGGATCATCTTACAATTTTGTAATATCAATAAATTGTAAAACTAAAACTGTAGAATAGTGTTAATTCGACATTGACTTGCCTTAATTTGTTTACTTTTATCGTAGTTGGAGCGCAAAACTTTTGAAAGTCATTAACTATTTAAAACTGTTAATTTCCCATTGAAATCCCTGCCATCTAAGAGAACAGCTGGCTATAGCAATGATACTGCCATCTTATAGTAAATAAAACAACCCTCTAGACTTTTAGATTTTTATGTCGACTTCAGTTCCAGCGCAGCATTAACACAATAAACTCACACTTTCAGTTGTGCATTAATATTAAAATTTTTAGCACATTAACCACTATTCTATGCAAAGTAAACTTTAATGTTTGAATTGAAATTTTTGCCTCACATAACTTTTCTTCTTTCTTTTTTCCCCATGAAACTTTCTTGCAACTTTCGTGCGCCAAGACGCAGGTATTGCCTTCTTAAATCAGGAGAAGGAAGTAAAACAAAGCACGTAATAAAATTTGTAGTGGTTAAAGAGGTAAGAATTCTCTACTTTGCCTTAGATTTTAAAGGAAGGACGGAAATAAATGTCAGTCATATAAAGCGTTGATGCAACTAATGACACCATCACAACCACTAACTACCAACAACATTAAAGTTTGCTAAATTATTCGTTCTTAAAGTGTGTGGAAGAGTGGCATCATTTCGTTTTATATACGAGTTGGCAGTTATGGCATCTATTTCTTTTTGCTTTCATTCTTTTGTTTTTTTTTTTTTTTGTATTACTGGCTAGAGAAATTTTGCATAATCTAAACCATAAAAGGGAAACGAAATACCAGCAAGAAAGGAATATGAAGAATTAACGATAATGGGAATGTAAGTTGTAAAGCTCTTGTCGCTATAACCATCCAGGATGCAACAAAACTCCAAAGTGGCAATAAGACAAAATCATGAAAAGAAATAATTGTCTTTTAGGTATTTGATGCACACTAATTTCCATGACTTAACGAACTTACACGCTAAACAGTCACAACTCAAAAAAATCGAAATTTTTTGGCAGCTCTTGGATTCACAAAAATTATAACTCACTCACTCATCATCCAGGCATCAGTCTAAAAAATACACAGAAAAGGTTTTATAATGAAAGAGATGATTCAAACAGATTTTGGACTTTTAAAAAGCCACCTGCGTCACGGCAACAAAACCTGGATATTTCAAAATGGTTGCTCTTGACAATAATATGTTTTGTTCTTGTTCAGTAACAACAGACGATTGCTTAACAAATCTAGCGAGAGTTCGTTATATAAACAAACATTTTTAAAGGCAAATATTAACAAATATTATGGTTATTGAAAATATCAAATGCCTCAAAAATAATATTGTTGCATACAACCATATGACTGAGCAACAGTGTGTTGCCATTATTTTAACCTCATTTATATTAATTATTACGTATATAGGGGGGGGGGGGGAAAGAATGATATAGGCCACTAGTTTGTTGTTTATAACACAAGCTTTAAGTTTTCTTTAAAGCTTGAAACTTATAATTAAAGATTTATTTAGCAACTTCTGATAATCGTAAGCGCAATCGGTTTTAGCTTTAAAACTTGCAAAAATTCTGCTTACAAAAACACCAAAACAAATAAAAAAATGTGAGTAAAAAAAAAACTACGTTCCAGAGATTTAAAAGATCTTTTGATACAGTGATGGACTATATCCAACAGCTGTTAAGCTACAGAAATTTCGACTGCACTAGATCAACTAGTAGTGTCTGGTCTGAGACACAGAGGCTGAGAAATATTGATTCTCTAAAGCCATAATGACAAAATCTCTGGAACTGTTGTGAGTTGTTTAGGTGCCAAGTATATAGTATATAGTTTCGTGCGATATGCGATTTTATTCACAAATAATAATGAGTAGAACTTGCGGTAAAAACGGTCTTCTCAGTTAGCAGACGTCAATTAATATTCCTGTCAGTTAATCCGCTGACCAATTGTTTGCTGCTTGGAATAAATCCAAGCCAAATTCATATATGGAAAAAGCAAATAGTTTTGAATACTGGAAAAGACCAGGCACAACAGCTACCAAATAACTAAAGACAAACATAATGACACGGCATTGCAGTGAAAATGTTTGAATTACATTAAATTAGTCTGTTTCTCGTGCCACAATATTGAATGTTGTCATGCAAAATTCAACTATTTTGTTCTGTGCCGTGTTTCCACTGTCCCAATAAGTTTCTCTTTACATAATTTCGAAATGGCCGGCAGTTCAGTTTTTTAGAGTTTTATTGCAAATATGGAAAATATATCAAGAAAGGATTGCAGTTTGTCCGCAAACTGTTTGATCCTTTCGATAGTGTTGCCTCCATTTTATTAAAATAGAGCTAAAAACTTTCAAATGTGTTTTCTTTAAATCAGTTCGAAGTAAAAATTTCTGTCTCTTAAATTTAACAATTTCTTACTCTGTGATCTGTGTAAAACACTCATATAACTTTAATTAATTTATTTTTAAGCAAAAACATTGTAACATTGTACTCGTATTAATGCCACATATAAATTATAGAAAGAGAAAAATCACAAAATTGTCAGCATTATTATTCACAGTAAAACAACCAAAATGAACCTTTTCCAACTAGATAAACTCTTGGATGGCAAATGAACAGCTTAACAAATATCAATCAAAAGACATGAAAAACAAAATGTAAAAAAGAATATATATAAATACATACACACACACACACACATATATATATATATATATATATTAAATGTCATCTATTCACGAGAACAGCGGTCCTTGAAAAGTTTTAAGGACAACTGCGACTATACAACTCAAAGGACTCAACGAACTTTAAGGTACCCTACCAGTCTAGCGCTTTTCATATGGATGCTCTGAAGATAAATGCAGGAAATACAACAAATGACTGCAATCAAGTAATTTTTGTTTTTTGTTTGTTTTGAATTTCCTATTTTTATTAAAAACTTGATCAGGACCTTTAAGATTGAAACTAAAAGTATTTTAACTACATATTCTGTAAGAATTAGGCCAAGTTTTTGTTCCGGCTGATATCACTTGCCGGGAAAGCGTAAAACAAATTAAATTCTAACCACGTACAACTAAAAGTGGCTTTGAAAAAATAAAGGACTGCCATTTGTATAACTGACAAACTCCACAAAATGTCTGCTCCTTCAGCATCTGATGGTGTTTTATTCTATTTCTTTTCTTTTTTGTTCTGCATTTCATTTAAAACATTTGTACGTTGTTGAATTATTGCTTATTCGCTGGATTACATTTTAGCTCTAAACGCTGTTTTCTGTTCTACATTTTCATTTAGATCAGCAGTCACAGCAAGACCATCTGAGAATTAAATTTATGATTTTATTTTAATAAACGTATATTTCGAAACGTAACCAAGCAGTTGTGTATGTATGTATTTTGAGATTAAAATGAAATCATAGAAGCATTTTAATTATTTGAACAAAATGATAGAATGACATTTATGAGTCGGCGGATTTCAAAAACATTTTATTACTGTGTTTTTTCCTGTCTAGTTTTATTAAATAATTTGCATACTTTCTGTTAATTACACGAGTTAAGGGGGCAATAAATTTTAAATTACTGTAACATTTTCAGGTGACGAGTTTGCCACAAAATCAAATCAAGGAGTGGGTAAATTAACGTAAAATATCTCGGCAAAAGGAGGCGAAAGAATTAAGTTGCGAAATAAGTTGTGACTGAACAGACACACTTGCCCTTTAATAGTTTTTTTCTAAAGCAGACTTTAAAAATATTCTCTGCTGAACAGAGTTTTTAAGCGTCAAGTGATATGGCAACTCATCATCTAAATCATCACTGAATTCAAACCACTTGCCCTTCAATAGTTTTGTTATAAGTAGTTTGATTGAGGTTTAATTTATTGTAATAGGAATTGGCTAGAAAAATTAAAACTAAAATAATCTGAGTTTATTTTTGCTTTAAGACTTTTATTTATTTGAAATATTTTGCTGAAACGATTTAGTAGGATTCGACTTAAAACAGCTGAACATTAAAATGCAACACTTTGATAACAGTGTTCCCCTTTTAACGCTGTTTAAGAATCAGTATTCAGCTGTTAAGATAAAATGAATCTTAAATTTATTATTTATTATTCACATCGTAATGATCGTCTATGTGGTACTAGGTCCAGCCTGTAGCCGTTACATATGCCCAGAAAGTTCAACAAAGTTGGATATTGTGTAGGTGCCCAGGAATTCGTTTATCTTGAAACTGAAGGCTCGCTTTTTGCATGCAGCGGAGGTCAATGTCACTTCAACTGGGACAATATTGATTGCAGGTAAGTCCAAATCTATTTAAGTGTCTTTCATTCACCCGATAACCAGTTATTGTTGTGGATTATAAGATGCTCATTGCATTACTACTAAAAAAAAAGTAGCTCACATCAGCCATTTGGCCTAATTTTTCCCGTTGTGTTCAGATTACGCCATCCATTTGCGCCCTTCCACAGCAATACTTTAAGTGCCAGCACAATCCTGGCTTGTTCACCACCGCAGAGACCGCGGCTAAAGTGATGTCATGCACACGATGTCGCCTTGAAAACTCATATTTACACTGTTTGACAAATGGAGATGTAGTGGTGCATGAGTTTGTGAAAGAAGTTCCTCGATAGATCAAAATATTAATACTACCACGACTATTTGGTTGCAAAATTTCAACTACGATCCACGTGTTTTAATTGAAGTGCATATAAATGAATGTATAAATGAAAATTTCAGTTCCCAAATCCAAACTGAGTGGCACGCAGCCAACATCCTGTTTAAACTACTTTGGCATCCATTCATCATTCTTTGATCTGCAGTGGACTGCAATTATCTCAAATGCGACAATTTTATTTGTTCGCTGAAGATGAGGGCAGCTAAATGCTGCGAACATGACAAACTTAAGAAAAGCTCACTTTTATCTCTCGTTTAATTTATTTAACTTTTTTTTTTTTTTGCTACATTATGGGCACACCCTGTACTTCTTAAGTGCGGCACGCAAGTAAATGTTGCTTTCTTTTTTTTGTGTACATGTGCTGGCATTGTTGTTGTTTCAAATTTAAATGCAATTATTGCACAAAGAAATGAGCAAGTCGCTTTGCGAACCTGTTGCGGCAAAGTGAGAACTGAAGAGACTTAAAACAAAATGCAATAATAATTTCAAATGATGCCTTTCCTCTTTTTCATCTCTTTCAATTATAGTTCTTTATGTGCTTTCGTTGCTTTTACGGTTTCCACAAAAGTTAATGTATGTATGAATTTATGCTTTTAATTTACATTTTCCATGTCATTTGCTTAAAAAACACAAACCAGAAAAAAGGTAAGAAGAAAGAGAAAGAGAGAAAGAGAGAGAGAGAGAAGGAAACAAAATAGAAAGCAAGTTATACATCGACAATTGCCATGAAATGGAAATTTACATGCTGCTGAACGGCCTGGTAGCACTTTTACCTCATCTCTCATTGCGATTAAGGTACGGCTGGCTGACTTGGTGACGCTCCTTGTAATGACTGACCTATTTTTGCTACATTTTGTTTTTCTTTTCTCCAGCATTTACATCAAACGGAAAATTTTATAAACTCACGGCAAAAACAGCATCGGCACTGCCAGCAAATGTGGTTTGCCGGGACCAGGAGTGGTAAGTGGGGTGAGGTGGGAACAAGCTGGAAATAATGCTAAAATGTTTGTGGATGACAGCAGCTGTAGCATTTGGTGTTTTCGTTTTTATGTTGCTGTGGTGGCAACTGTGTACAAATACGATAAATGAAAAATAAAAAGAAAAACTTTGCACAAATTGTTGCACACACTCTACATTTTAGAAATTTATGGCAGCTGGTGGAGGTTGGTACGAGTAGGTTTTTTTTTTTTTGTTTTGTTTTTGATTTTCTTTCAAGCCATTTAAAATGAAATGAAATGATTGCTTTAACGTGGCCTTGTCCTGAATGCTTTTCAGGCTTTCAGATTCGTTTTGGCTTTCTGTATTGTTTTGTTAAAGTTTAAGTTGCAAAAAGCACTTGGACGAAATGGATTTTGTTGCAAATGAACGAATTCATTTAATGCTGCGATATTGTTTATAATGTCAGTGAATGACTGGGAAAGTCGATAAATGTTAATGACAACAACATGCTTGACGACAACTTTAAGCCACTAAAGACGCTTAATGTTGCAGCAACTTGTAAGCATGCTGCACAAACGTACGGCATTAAGTGTTTTATATAAACAGCAATCACGCTCTTACATATATTTGTACAGACGTATGTATGTATAAAGAGTGTGCGGTGGACTGGTGTTGTTGTCAGCATGTTGCCAGGAAAGCTGACCTATTAAACAACAGCCCTACAGCCTTGAAATGACCGCACTTTAAATAGTATTTGTTATTAAGTTGCGCCTTGCTATGGTTCATATTTGGCCCTCGTATAGTGTTTTATTTTACGCAACCTCCGCTTCGCGTTTTTGCAGGGCACACTGTGAGCACAAATGGCCATGTTTTCTTTTTCTGCCATTTCTTATATTTGTATCAGAACATTAAGGTCATTTATGTTGTTTATTATTATTTTTAATACAAAATTAGAACTGCACGCCACAGCGCAATTTCACCAAGTTTTTATTAACGTCATAAATATGACATAATTAAACTTGACTTTCTAATCAGAATGCACAACATGTTTTAACATCTCTCGATACGTATTCGCTGGTGGTTACATTTAGGTTTTTTTCTACTTCGTTTTTTTGTGCAAAACTGGCATTTGAAGGGAAATATGCTGAAGATGCACAGACATGTCACAGAGTAGTGTGTAGCGGGCGTACAAGGACATTTGATAGATGCATTTTTTGATTTATTAATTAGAACGACTTGGAAGTGCAAACAAAAAAGCTAAATAAGTTTTTGGTAGAACAAATTGCAAAAGTAAGAGTAAATTGTAAGAGTGATGCTGCTTTTGAATAAGTTATAAAAATTCCAATGGAAATAATTTAAAAACTGCAAATCGGTGCTTTTCCAATATGTAACTCTCGGTTATGTCATATCCAGTGAATTCAAGTTATGCAGTTTTGAAAAAGTTGGGCCGTAAAAACACAAAGCCTGGTTTTACACTCATTTCCTTGTAGGATTCCTGCTCAGCACCGTTCAGGTAGAAGGCTAGCGTGCTCGGCTGTGACCCTTATCCCAATTACGCTCTTTGAGCATTTGATTTTGTACAGACTGAGGGAATTTTTACAAAATTATACGGCTCGTGGCTTTTGCAAAGTCAAAAAAAAAAAAAAAAAATCACTTTTAAAGGAGTTATTGCGCAACTTTGTATACAGACGATGCTGTGCCCGGAATAGGAGCTGTTATGAAGACACAAAATCTTGGCAAATATTTAATAATCAAAATCGTTTACCCAGAATTGCGTTCACTTTTATGCTGCTCGGAAACATGAAAGTGCGTCGCGTAGCGCTACTCATAACGTAATCATGACTTTTAATAAGAAAGCTGTAAACATTTTTGGCTGTAAATAAGATATTTAAAAATCTTTATCTTAGAAAATAAGTTTTATAATGCCTTTCAATTCAATTCAAAGTTACTTCAAATTTGTTGTAGCTTGTGTGATCAATTATCATGCCACACAAAACTGTAAAGTTTTGAACTCTTATTTAATACAAAATAGTTTCAAACTATTTCCAAAGAACATGAAAATGCCAGCGATTGTAGCGTTCGCCATGCAGAGTTTACTCTCTGGCAAGAAATTGTTTACTAGAAAACTTCTTCTTTAGGTAAACGATTATTCTTCAGACTTATCGGATATGGAGTTTTTTATAGTTTGAAAATATTAGATTATTAAATTATTTGTACCGGTGCAAAAAACGCAGCTTTGAAATGATTCAACTAAATAGAATTTCTAAATGTTTAATACACAAAATAAAAGTTATCTAAAGAACGAAAAGCTGTGACACTGGTACAAATGTTGGATTGGCTTTTAAGTCAACTTCCCCAAAACTTTGTGTCATACACTCACAGAAAAGTTAAGTAACATTTAATTCGTATGACAGCAAGAACATGTTTTACAGGGTTTGTGTAATTTCGAATACCAGCATCAAATGCTTTTATTTCAAATAATATTTGCTACTTTATTGCAAATTGTTTAACTTTTTTCTGAGCGTATTAGCAAATTTTAAAGTAGACACTTGTGCAAGTCCCATCAAACTGCTGCCGCTCACCTGCAAAGAAAGCCAAGAAAAAGATAAAACGAAAACGTAATTTAAAATTACCATAATCATATCAAGAGAATACACTTAACAAAAAACCGAAAGCCTTAAATAGCATGTATTTTCCTGCTTAATCCCATTTAGATGATTTTCAACACGAATTTTTTGGAATTAAACTTCTTTCAGACCAACAACCAACGTCATGTGTGTGTAAAAGACAAACTTGTATCCTGTTGGCAAATTGTGTTAAAATTTTTCTTTAGATTATTTTTTATAACTTTTTCTCTTTTTTTTTACTTACTTTGCCGGATAATTCTTACAAAAGCAAACGAACGTACTTATATAATGTTGGAATATTTGGCAAGTTATTAATAATCTGACGTCTGTCGTTTTTAAGAAACTAAATTTTAAGCCAATTCAGCACAAAACAAAAACTCTGTTTTTTGTTTGTTCAAACAAAGAGTCAGCAAAGTTTGAAGCAACTTCAAAGTGACCGTTTAAAGAATAAAAAAATACATCAAAATATATATAAAAATAAGTAAAATTTTATAAAGAAATAATCACATTTTTACAGGACGTATTTAATTGAACATTATCCTTGATATTAGATTTGTTTCTGTTCAGCTTCTTTATTCTTTTATTAAATTTATTCGCAAGCCTGGAAATCATGGGTTTGAAAACACTCATTTCGGCCATCAAAACTTAATTAAATAATTTCTATGTATGTGTATAAGTTAAGTCCAACATGACATTTGTAGCAGATCAAGCAGCTGATCGGATTGTTTTCAGACTCTAAACGATGAGCAAAATAAATAATATCTGTTTCTGAGGCACCAAATACTAGTTTCTTGGCGCTTTTAATGCTAATTCTGCTAACAATCAAACTCCGCCGGATTTGTTAGCGTTTTGCAAATCACGTGATTCATATTTACGCCCGAACTCAATCTCATGGACAAATGAACTCTGTATTTGTGTTCAGATAAAATAAAAACGAAAAAAATTAGGGAACTATTGTTACCTGTATAGACGATTATCACGCGTTTAAAACTAGTTAATTGAACATAAATCGGAAAGTGAAACTAGAACTGGGTAATCGATTGCTTAAAGTAGGAGTGCCGAATAGTGATACATCATTGACGAATACCTGTTTCGTTGTCCGGCAACTGCAAAATATGTCTACAAATACCTTCTTGTACCTTCAATAACTCAGTTTGTTGAGTTAGTTAATAAATTGTTTGAATATGAAGCTCTGCAGAAATGTGTGAGTTCAAATGAAGTTTTTTATGGAATTTAAAACAAATAATTGCCGAAATAGGCAAGTGGTTTCAAGTCGGCAGTGATTAAGTTGAGGGCTTTGAAATCGCCTATACCTGAAAACATTATGTGCTCGAAAGGCTTTTTCTTTTTGTTATTGTGATGTAAAATCTCTTGGATGGAATATAATTTTCCGAATGCATTTATATGTTTTAAAGTTGAAACCACCGCAAGACTTAATAAAACAAACTGTTTTTAAGCAGGAATTTCTTATTTTTTTTTAGCTTGAAAAACACTTGTGACCATTTGATTGTAGGTAAAAGTTAATGATGTTGATGACAGCAAAGTCCCCACAGGAAGGAAGAGCGGGTTTCTGGGCAAATGTGTTTCGGCTTAACAAACCATCTCTATATTTTACAACGCTGTTTTCCTCTCTTTCTGACAATGTCTTGCAATATATACAAAAGTCAGATATACAGACACATTTATTAAGATAAGTTTATTATGGTTATTTGTTAAACAATAATTTAGCGTATTATAAGTGATAATTAGTTAAGGAAAATCGGCAGCCTCACAGTTACTGAACGCCTGAAACTGTTTCCGTTTATTTCACTGTAGACTGTAGGGAAGAAGATGTGGGACTCTTTTTAATAGACCTAAAACATTTAGATAAAACAAATTACTTATTTGCAAATATTTTAGCAAACTTTTCATTCAGTTAAACTTAAATAGAAACACGGCCTCAATAACTTTGATGGTGCTCGCATCTAGCAAAATAACACATCTTGGCTGTGTGTGTATGTGTGTATGTGTGTGTGTGTGTGTGTGTGGGTGTGTTTGTTTTCTCCTCTTTCAAAATGAGGTAAATAGTTCGTTTACAAAATATTTCCATACATTCATTTGTCAGGTTTTGTTTCGGGTGTGTGTATGAGTGCGTAAAAAAAAAGCCAAACAATCAAGGGCTTGAAAAAAAGTTAAACAGGCTTCCTTTTTCCCCAGTGGTAGTTGCTGTTGTTGTTGTTGTTGTTTTTCTTTGACTTAAAAAGGTTTATTGTTCAGTGTTAACTGATAACCACTAGAACTCTTCTTTGTTTCTTTGCATTCAACGCCAGCAGTAAAAATGCCGAGTTGAATGAAAGTGTTGTTTGTTAACAAATAAATACGTTTTGTTTGTTGGCCAGATTGAAGTGATTCCTGCCTGGGCATGTTAGTTGGCGGCGGCGAGGCTGGATGAAGTGTGTTATTATGACAGGCATAGATTCCTTTCATTTGGATAAAAGCACAGAAATAAGCCTTTAAACTAAATACTTTCTATGCGAGGGTGTGCTGATAATATTTGTTTAGTTTGAAGCCACAAACAAACAAATGAGAACAGAACTGGTTCATAGAATGAACAGGCGGTTACAATAATATTCAGTTCTAACTATTCAGCTGTGGCCCATACAGAGATATGTTTTCAATAATATATTATATTTAACAGATTTTCAAAGTAAAGGGTTCGTGGTTCACATCCTTAAAGACAGCCAAAAAAAGCTTCTAAAGTTTGTGAAATTGACGTACATCAGCAACAGCCGGCCACTATGGCCTCATCTTATGGTGGAACATTTCTGTTTGGTGAGCTGGAACCATGTTTCACCACTGCCGCCCCGTGATACTCATATAAATTGCTAAAACACAAATTTGTTATTAGATTTGTTGGAGTAAATTTAGCATTTTTACCACAATTTTGTTGGGATTAGGGGGCTTACTTCGATTATACTATCAGCTTATTCTGATGCTTATACAGATACCTTCTGCTGGTTATACCCCAGATGGTAATAAGCAGGTAGGGTATATGACCTGGTAGCCCTATATCTTCAAGGAGCAAGCGGCTCTTACCAACTTGCCTGTACATTCGCCAAAATGTATTTGCTTACGGAGAACAAATATCTATTGCAAAACAACAACTGTTAAAGGACATTTGGATCGCAGAGCGTAGATCCCTATCCTGGTATCTACCAAAGACTCTTCCTGTGTTTTGGGCTTAAACCACAGCCAGAACCATTTAGCCAGGGACCAATATCAGGATCGTTCTTTCAAGGTATCCCTAAATATACGTTGGTCAATTCTGTCAATTGATCTTGGCTAAAGGTTTCAGAAAACCACGCCAGCTGGGCCACTCCTTCCCCCATTTAATCTACATACGAATTTTTGGTAAGATTTAAAATAAAATTGTCTGGCCAGCCGGGGGGACCCCTTCTACTTTCTGTCCCCAAAAAGCAGACTGCACAAATTCGCGATGCATGTCAAGGCAAAACCTACCACTAAACAGTCCAATGTTTATTGTTATTGTTCTTATTCTTATTATTAAGAAATTATTAAGATTTATTTCTGGCTTTTTCAAGCCCACGATTTTCCTAAATCGTAGATTTATTATCAATATCATAATATTACATATAATTATAGTTATGAATTTGTAATGACACTGAGATTATATTTAAATGTTTGTTGTGTTACGTTTCTTGTTTGCAATAGTTTAATTTTTTTTATTAAATTTTATTTAATTTTTTATTATAGTGGCAAGTTTTCAATTTCACTTTAATGTAATTATTTTCAGTTTAAAATTATGCTTTCAAAGTTATTCATGCAAAACATGTAGAAAAAAAATAAAAAAATTTTCTTATTTTTATATATCATTTATAGTTATAATAAATCACCAGAACTTTAAAACTCGAAAACAAAATCATCAAAATCCTTATATGTCATAATATGTACGACTGCGGCACAGTTTTTTAGAAAATAATGGAAGGATTTGTTTTTAGGGCCGTGCGGTATATTTATCAAGGTTTAGTAGATGTATGAAAAAATTACTACACTTTGTCACACATAAATTATATAAATAAAAGTGCTTGTTCGCTACACACACACACACACACACACACACACACACATACACACTTCCAAGAAACAACTAACCAAATAGAGTGGAAAAATGGCAAGACTTACACTTTTAAATACCCGCATTAATAACAACTCCGTAAATATATTTATATATAAGTATGAAGACAAGAGTGTTAGTAAGGCCAGGCCTAAGGCGAACAAAGAGTGAACAAATAATAGATGCGGCACACAAATAAAAATGGTAACAATCAGTATAAGATTTGGCAGGACCCTGCGTTCGCCTGCCAGAGACTGTGATTTGTATGAAGAAGTTGATTTGATTTGATTTGTTGGACTGTGTTAGCAAATATGACTGTCAATTGTCTGATGGTGATATGATTAATGTCAACAACATTTGTACACACATCTTATGAGTGCGTGAAAACAACAACAAAAAGCTTTTTACGATATTTCCTCCTTTTTTTCTTTTGCACTAAACAATAACGTTATAGTAAATAATATATTGTACATACATATACACTTTACTTTATACTCCCACACATAGAATTAATATTGAATATATATCTTTAAAAAGCGTGACAGTTGTATTAGTGTGACACTGTCACATCCAGCATATTTATTTTGTTTTTGATTAGAAAAATACTTGCAAGCTAAAAACTTTCGATATTTTTAGACACTCTGAAAATACAAAAAGGGAGTTTTTAAAATGTCTAAGGGGTGACGGTTGGCGGTTGATCAAACGATTATAGTAATAAATAATAAGTTTCTTATTAAATCGTTTTTTTTTTTCTTCAGTTTGTTAAAGTCTTAAGTGAAGATTCGTAAGTGATATTAATCCTTTAAAAAGTTTAAAAAAAATATTAAAATTAATAATCCTTAAAAATACTATTGGACAATAAAGTTTTAGTACTATACATTTTCCAACTTTTTTGTTTTGATATATAATTTTTTTTTATATATATATAAATGTATAAGTCTAAATGCTTTCCGTTTTTTATTAGACTTAACTTTGAAATTGAGCACGAACAGGATTTTAACAGCACACCTTTTGACACTCTATCGTGTGAAAAATAATTAGACTAGTACAGACGATAATTCTGGAAATTGGAAGTTTTTGCGCTGCAGGACAATTTCAGGCAATATTTTGTATTTGGCAATATTAATAAACCTGCCCAACCTGCCCAATGATTTGCCTCGCCATTAAGCATCATCGGTGGTCTGATTTTCAGTATTACAACCAACCTAAACCATTTCTTTCAGCGCCATTTCGTGGCTTAACGTTTCTCAGTAAAAGGCAGCACAAAAAGAAAATCAACATTTTTCATCCAAGAGAATGCGTGTTTATAGGCCACTTCTTTGATTTAACTGCAAACATTCTTGAGTATAAGAATATTAAAATATATATTTTTACAAAAGTGTCTGCTGCTTCCAAGTGTTTCCAGAGCAGAAAATTTAAATTTTAAATTAAAGAAATTTTTTAACAGGCACTTGAATCTCAGCATTGACACATTTCTTTGTGTTGTTTATTTCATAAAAATAATATATTTTTTTGGTGTTTGTTTGTTTATTTTCGTATTTCTTTTGTTGTGATTTAATCGTTCAAAAACATTAAATTCCATTCATGGATCATGTCATTTTCATTTCATTTATTTTTCTGCTCGTTGTGTTCCTTTGCTTTGCGGAATGTTCATTTTCTTAGATTTTGTTTGTTTGTTTGTTTTGGTATGTCCTTTGTTAACTTGTTTGTTGGTAAGAGAGCGGGTCATTTAGTATAAAATAAAAAATACTCACCTTGTATTATAATGCTTTAGAAACAAACATTTATTGATCTAAATTTACCCAAGTGTGTTATATGTATGTATTGTAGTTTGTAGCCACATTTTGTTTTTAAATTATAATCGATTTGCTCGAAGGACGTGCATAAGTTTTTAAGATTTGTAATTTTGGAGCCGAAAACTTGAAAGGTGAGTTCGTTAGTTGCACTGCTGAACAACCACTCAAATAAAAATCGTTCAAAAAGTACGATAAGTGGAATGTGATGTCATGGCTTTCCTAATACCTAAAAACTTATGTATTGAAATTTTGGAAAATAACCATTGAGGTTTGTATTTGATGTTGAGAAAATTCCAATTGATATTTTGTCCAAATTCCAATTGATATTTGGTATTAACATTTCACATTGATAAAGTTCCAAATAAAAATCCGCAATTTTAAAATACTTGCATGAAAATTTACTGTTTAAATTTGAAAAGACACAAACAGAAACTTTCTCTTCATTTTGAATTAAGATTTTTGATTTATGATACTTTATTAATAACTGACAATTTTGTTTATGATAATTTATTACTAATTGACAGCTACTAATAAATAAAGCGAAATCTTAAATTGCTTTTGAGAATTTAAGTTCGATATTAAGAAGTTTTCAAACATTTTTATTAGTTAAATAATAAAAATGTTTAATCAATTCAGTTATTCAAAATTTTATATATATAATAAATTCAAGTCCGCACAACAAGTTTTATAGTTCGATTGTTTTACTGGTGAGATTTTGTGCACAACTGTAGAAAGAAATTTCTTTAGCCCGTTTAAGAGCTGACAATAAATGAATACATTTCTAATTTGGTTCATAAATGTAAAATTTTGGACAGAAATTTGTTTTCAGATTATGATCAAATCGTTTCAACTCAAGCAAACAACAATAAAATTCCGAAGCTGCTCGAACAAAAACCCCAGTTGCTGATTAAAAAATAATGTAACCGATTATTTAAAAGCTAAATTAAGGCTGAATAACCGTCAATTTGGTAGCAGACAGAGTTCAAGTTCTAAATGAAATGACATCAGTTTCAATTGACACACACAAAAAAACAAATTCTGTTTTTATGGGAAATTTTGTTCAGTGAGATTTTGATTTTGACTTTGACTTCATCTAAACTAGTTTCCAAAGGTTTTAGTAATTTTGAAACTTCACCAGAAATCTTATAGAAGAAAAAGTTTTGAAAAATGTTCTTTAAAATTTTACATCATAAAAAGATTTGAATGACATCCTCTAAAATCATATATAAGAAAAATGCCCGCAACTTTCTAATTTCCTTGATTACAAGTTTTCTGAAGTTTTACATCGCTTCTAATTATTTTGGCTGCTTTAAGAAGAAGAAGAAAAAAATCGTCACCAGGGATCTGTGATTTGTCAACTTCACAAAATTCAAACAACAAGCAGATTAATTGCTGCTTTTTCTAAGCACGAATTGAGACATTTTAATTATAAATATAAAGAAGTTCCTGCTGGCGATAAGAGAACTACAGTTTAGGGTTTTAAAAGCAAAAGCCGATAAAAAAAAAAACTGCTAAAACCAACACTGACGCTGAAATTAAATTGAGTAGAAAAAAGAAAATTTTAATAATTGTGTAGATTAGAAAAGCAGGGCCCAGTGGTAAACGGAGTGTAACATGTCGCGATTGTTGTCAAATGTAATATTGTTTTTTAGTCTAAAACTTTGAAAATAAAAAAGGTAAGAAAAATTATCTCTGCATCATGTTGGGTTTGTATCTCTTAATGACTTGTTTTATTAAATTTAAAAAAAAATATAAAATATATAAAAAAAATTTAGTTTACTGATTATATTTATTTAAAGAATATTAATTTTAAAATAAATGAAAACTATTTCCATTTAATATAAAATTATTTCAACTTCAAGCGCTAACTAAGCAGTGAAAACAGCTACAATGGTAATATGGAAGCTTTCGCAGCCAACTTCACTTTCCAGCATGCTGTAAAAATTTTATTTTCCAATTGCACAACATTGACATTACGCTTCACCAAATGTGCCATTTTCGGTTCAAATTGATTGGAAACTTATTCACTAGTTTACGGTCTTAGCTAATAGCGCTTTTGTAATCGCCTATAAAAAGATATAGAGGGCATTGTCAGCAACTTAAGAATAAATATGTTTCCAGCTAAAGATCATTCATAATGATAATTTTATATGTGGAAAACAAGACACAATTAGAGATGGTAATTTAAACAGTATAGAAATCTATTCCAGTCTTTAAATACAGAAATGAAATGAATTTTTGTAAGACACTGACAATAACTGTAAGATGATAAATTGAAGCAGAAGTGATTTTAGATAATCAGGCTCAACCTTTATAACTCAAATATATTCTGCTTTTCCTTCAATGGCGCTAGAGCTGATTTTCCATATCCGCCCATAATCTGCAAATTAATCCAATTGTTACCATCAACAAGTCGAGTGTCGTGACATTCGAATGCCGTATTGTATCTGTTTGCATTGTGACAAAAAAGAATTAGATTTCATTTAAAATTTTTTACTGGCGTTCGCCGGAAAAAAAAATTCTAGTGATTAAAAGAATTGGGTATATGAATAGTATACAACGATAATCCGGTTCCTCAATTTTACTGCTGGCATGCTTATGGGCAGAGAACTCTGTGTACATGTGTGTGTGTGCGTCTGTACAAGTTTTTATGCCTTTTTCCCTAATGATTGCTGTTGTACTAATTTTTTTTAATTTCCTGCTTCTTGTACTTTAATGTTTATATTTTTCTTCTTTTTGCTACAAAAGCCATTTTATTTTTATTATTTTTTTTTTCTCGTTTTATAATTAGAAAGACTTTTAAAGCATTTCTTTTTGCCAGAGCTGTGATATTGCTTATTTTCATCCTTGTAACAATTTATTTATTTATTTTCCTTTTCGCTTGTTACTTGTACCATCTTTACAGCATAAATGTATGTATGTATGTGCAGATTAAAAGTCATAAGGTGCGATTTACTGCAGACGTGCGTATTGCTCTGGTTGTAGCAAAATATAAAATAAAAAAAAATAAAACAAGAAAACATTTTCTTTAGAGAAAAGGCATCAAATTAAAAATGAAATTAAAAAAGAAAGACTAACATTTGCATTAGATTAATTATTCAAATTAAGCGACAATTCAATTTTTTCTCTGTAGCAGCAGAAAAAAGTTAAGCAGTTCATTATGTTTTAAATTGAAACGAAGTAGACTGAAGCCAGAAAATACAACCCTGAACTGCACTTCATTGTGAAAGGAGCGTATTGTGGAGAAAATATATATACACAATATATATATATATATTTTACAACACATTTTGTTACAACTTTATTTGTAGAACAAATTTCTAATATATTTTCAGCTGTTATTAGCACGACTCTTAATTTGTTTACAAGACTTTTTTTTAAAATATTTTAAATACATATTATGGAAGCCGCAAGGAAGCATATTTCAACTCCACATATTGTTATAACACCCTCATGAATGACCTTGTTGAATGTATTTGTAATTATTATTAAAATTTTTTCATATTCTACAAATTTTCATAAGAAATTTTATATATTGGGACTTGACTAAGTAAAATCTAAGTTATTTCGACTATATCCCACAAAAAGCTAAATCTATTTGATGAACTGGACGCCAGGACCTGTATCTCTGCCAGTTTATTAACTTTTTAAAGGTTTCTCGCGCACATAAATATTCAAACATTTCTTTGTATGAAACACCAGCTGAAAAACATAAAACCAACTTTAAGGATAGTCGTTCTTTTTAGGAAACAGGAAAAAAACCGTTGAAATGAGTTGTAAAAAAATTCTTAACTCACATTCATGAATATATTAAGATTAATAGTCGAATTTTTTTTATTCAACATAAATTTTTTTTTTTTTTGTATAATATTTCATTTACTATGAAAGAAAGAAAATTTTGTAAATTTTTGTTGTGATGAAAACATAAAAAGTAAATTATAGTCCTTAAAAAGTAAATTATAGTCCTTGGGAGGCGAAACACAAAGCTGTTCTGCCAACTTTTTTCAAGTCTTGTTTTTGTCACTGGGGTTTCAGATGATATAAAAACTGTTATAAAAACTACCAACTTTATTAAAAAAAAAATCCTTTCAAACATTGACACTCCTTTTATATATCTGAGTTTTCGCTCGTTTTTTTATTATCGACCTATTTGATTTCTCCATAATACATGATCGGTTGCTGAAGAAGTAAATTTTTTTTGGCTGTATAACTATTTCTTAAAAATTATTTGCAATTTTTCACACAACAAGTTTGAGTTACACCGAAAATGTAAAAGTTATGGGTCCTGGAGAACACTAAGAACTCATACATGCAATTTTTAAATCATGTGAATTCAGGTCATGTGATTTAACAACAAGTGATTTAAGAACATGTTAATAAAGAATATGTGTTTTAAAGTTACGCGAGTTAAAATGATATGATTTTAAATCATGTGATTTCAAATCATGTGCTTTGCGTCATGTGATTTTAAATCATGTAGTTTAGGGTCAAGCGACTAAAAATCATTTCATTTATTATCATATGATTTAAAATCATGTGATTTTGAAATCATGCGATTTGAAAAACGTGTGGCCTTCAAATCATATAATTTTAAATTCCAGGATTTAAAGTCATATAATTTACCACTATCTTAAATATGTTGTGGTTTTCAGCAAATACTTATTTATATAGATTTGGAATATATGGGGTAGTCTGTTGTTTGTATCTGTCCGTAGAATTTTTGGTTATTTTTTTATAATTGAGTTCAATAAGTTTTTTTCTGTTGTTTGTTTTAAAATAAACCCATTTGATTCCCAACAAATTCAAAAATTACATAACAAAAGTCGATAGTCGGTAAATCGGCTGCGAAATAACTTATTGCTTGACAACCGGTTCATTTGGTTCAATTTCTGATCAGTTTGAATAGTCTCACTATCGCTGATTTTAACGATCGTGCTTTAAAGTTATGTGCTATCCTGGCTTTCTGAAGTCCATGCCCTGTTGCTTAATGATTTCAAAGTGGATAGAAAAAAATGTTTCTTCTCTTTTGTTCTCATATTAGTTAAAAGTTTTTCAACTAGACCAATCAGATACATTTTTATTCAGCTTCTTATTTTTTTATATATATATTTTTTTAATTTGCCTGTAACAAATTAAAAGTAAACGGTAATGAAGCGCACGAGCTCAAAGGGGTCTTTTGAGAACTCTGGCAAATTCATTTTTGTTTTGCATTTCTTTCGGTTCATGTTTCTGTACACATTCGTCGGCCATCTACGCCATTCAAACGAACTCTTTTCTTATTGTTTATGAAGCACAACTAAAATATAGGATGTTTTCTACTGTTTTTTTTTTTTTTAATAAAAACTCAACTAAATAACAAGTTCTTTCTAAATATGTTTTGTTGTTGCTGTTCTGTTGTTGGATATTCTTTAACGGACAACTTTAATTATTTCTCTTGACTTAAATTCCAAACATGAAATGAAAATAAAATATAAAAAAACAGAATTGAGCAAATAAAAATAATAAAACCATATTTTTTTCTGCATAATAAAGTCCTGTCGATGTGCTTGATTGTTGTTGTTCTTCCCTACTTTTACAATTTTCATTAGCAACTTTATTTTGTAAGACGGCAAAATAAATTAAATTTTATTTGCAATTAAAACTTGAATATTACATTTGCCATCTTTTTTTTTTATTTAAATGTAAAAGTGAGTTGAATATCAATTCGGAAGTTTGTTCTCAAATCAAAAATGACACGCGGGGAAGAGATTCTGAAATTTTCGCATAATGGCGTTTCTATTACACCTTCTTGACGAAGTTAGTGTTTTTCATTTGGCACTCTCTCAGGCCCCTATTATCGTTTTGAAACTGCAACGATGCTGAAGTTGTTCTTACGACATTTGATCGAGGGCGTCTTATAGAACTTATTTCAACAGCGACTGTGCAGAATGAAGCCATCAGGACCACAAAATTCTGTTCTCTGTTTAGATGGTTTTTCTTAAAACCTGCTCATAAAACAATTTAATTTATTTTTAGCTTTAATCTATAATTTTGCCAGAGTATTTATGGTATTCTGAAATATTTTTTTCACAATCTCTGTAGGAAGAAAAAGCTAAAGTCCGCAATGTTTTTTTTTAATAAAATCGATAAACTTGAGAAGATTTTAAAATGCCACCTTCCCAGGCATAGTTTTAGATGTTGAGATATGTGCGCCAACATTTTGAACAGCAGAAAACTAACTGATCTATTTGTAATATATTGGAAACAAGCAGAGTGAGCGATGGATAAACTTGGCACAAACAAGGTGCTGAATAGCCTCCTTTAAAACTTTGCCGAACATTAACGTTCGGTATCACGATTGATAAAAACCCTGCCATTCTGCCTAAAAATTGCCTCTTCCTTTAAGATGAGAATCAAATCGTTGAGGAAAAGCCGCCAAAACATACAACATATTTCTGCTTGAATTTTTTGGTATTATATTGTAAATTTTATTTTATTATCTTAAGCACATCAAACCAATAACATTAAACCAAAAAACAAAGAAAAAAAAAAGCAAGAAAAACACTTATTACACACCAACAAAAACATATGTAGTTTAATGTTAACATTGTTCATGCATTTTACAAACTCCGTAGCCATGTTAGACACAACAAGGATGTTGCTAAGGATGTGGTCGTGTAGACAACAGCAAAAAAGTTAGAAAAGCATCAACCAGAGTTGTAAAAAATATATATGTATGTATATAGTCGTATAAAAATAAGATGGTTCAAGTACCAACAATTGTAACAAAATGTTAATATAAATCACAGCCGAAGAAATTTTTTCCTCTTTTATTTTGCTCAAAATGAGAAAAAAAAGAAGAACAAATAAACATAAATAATCGGAACAAGACTGATTTTTATATTGTATTAAAAACGAATCATTGAATGATTTTATTTGTCTGGTGCTTGTACCTCGACGTGCACATGCATGCACTCACGCCGATTCACCATTTGTTTGCCAGCGCAAAAAACAAATCAATTCATAAAATGTGGCAATAAATATATGAATAAAGACTTTGTTGAAGCCAATCATAAAAAATTTAACACAAGTTATTACGTAACGAAAACCGAACTGACAGATAGTTTTTTTTTGTTCAAAGTAAATAATAATTCTCATATGGTTTTTCCACCAACACAAAACTTCAGCTTATCCGAGAATTGAAAGGAAAAACACTTCAAAAGTGGCCTTCGTGTTATACGAGTATGTAAGAGTAGACCACAAAGAGGTTTCAAATTAATGAAAACAAAACTATAAAAGTGATAAAACCCTTTATATAAAAAAATAGATAAATAAAAAAATTCATATACAATAAAAAACAATAAGGCAGGCAAAACAAAACAAAACAAAACAGAACAGAAAAGAAGAAAAAATTTTTTATGTGCACGTTTTGAAGGTTGAAGTTTAAAAAATTGAAATGAAATAAATTGAATTCAATTTGTAATTCAGGCGGAACAATAAAACTAAAGGCTTTCATTACGATTTTGTTTAAGTGTTTGTAATACACAAGTTTTATTTTATTTCTATCTGCACATGGTTGTCTTTTTTTGTATTTATTTGCGCAAACACTTGTCTGGATAGTTACAAAACAAACAAACAAAAAAAAAACGAAAAAATACTCTTTTATCTGTTTTGCGTGGCTGCAAAAATTTATTATATGAATAGTTTGAAGTGATTTAAACTTTTTTCCCCCGTAAATAAAGAGCTTTTAAGATTTATTTGGTTTAATATTTATGCGGCTATACTTTGGTTTATTGGAGGACCTTTTTTTATAAATGGAAATCATTCAAATATTTCACTGCATTCAATAAGAGATTTTAATATTAAATAGCAGCACATTTATTAAGGATAGGGGGCCCTCTTGTGCCCTTTTTTTATTTTGTGGGTTACATTTAAGGCTTTCTTATTTTTTGTTGAGAGACATCTTAGCCACCTTTTAATGAACTGGCTTGAAACATATAAAGTTTAATCTTAATCTTAAGTTTAATCTTAGTTGGTCTAGCAAGGATGTTTTATTTTTTAAATCAATATTAAGATTTTAAGGATACGTTTTTATTACAAATATTATTATTTATGTATTTATTTTTTTTATTCAGTGAAACAAGTTTTGGAAATAATTGCTGTGAGAATTTGTTTTATACAGACAAGAAATATTAGCCGCACTCGTTAAGGTGCGGGGGGCCAGCAAGTTGTTTCGCGGTCACTACAAGTTTTGTCTATAATGTTGCGCGCCCGCCACCAAACAACTGATCATATTGTTCATACAGCACAGTTTCAAACACTCAATTTCTACAATTAAATAAATTAAGCATCTGTTTGAAATACTTTCTACTTTTAAGCAGCCCAATGTAAAGATTTTCTTGTAATCAATATCTGTATTTTTTAATTGCTTTCTTAGACCACAAAATTAACTAACGATGTTTTATATGAAATGCTCTATAGCAAAAGTTAACTTTAAGTTTAATCCATATATCCTTTGAAAAAATGTCATAACGGAGCTTCGCAATCATTTCCAAATGCTCTGAACTGCAACGTTAAGGTTGCGAAGTAATTTGAAAATCATTTTTAATTTTTTCATGTTTTATAATAAAAACTGTTGAAAGATCAAATAAAAAATCCCCTAGAAATGCAGACTTTAAACACAATATAATGTTTTACGCGCAAATACACTTTTGTTTTGTATTGTTGCGCATCAATAAACCGCAAAACGAAATGCAATTTTTACTAAAAGTTTTCACTTTTGAACCGTTCAAGAGTAAAAATTGTTTCACTCGTTTTTAATCTGCTCAGCTATAGCATTTTATTTAATAATATTTATATGTTTTGTTCTCAGTTTTTAGAGTCAGTTGCGATTTATACGATATTAAGTTGTTAAAAATAAGTGTTTTGTTTCTGTGCCTGTTTGCATGAAAACAGAAACAATAAAACTGCAAATAAATAAATAAAATAACCAAAAATTGTGCCATCATAGATCATTTGCTACGAACAGATTTATTTTAAAATACGGGCATTTGTTGGCTGTTGTAGTTCTGTTGACTCTCTGGGCTGTCGGTGCGTGTATTGGGACTCTAGTCGTTGTTTTACATTCCTTGGACACATAAATTGCAGTCATTGACCACACAAACTGCTATAATAATCCCATAAATTAACAAATGAAAGTCTATAAATTGTTCATAATATTTTTCTGTTATGGTGAGGTTTTTCCTTCTTGTATCTCCAAAAGAAATAAATCTTTTTTGTTAAGAAAACAGCTCTGCAAAACTTAACCAAATGAATGCAAACAAAATTTTGCCAGACATTTAATTTTAATACTTAAATAAACATCTAAATTTGTTTTTGAAACAAAAAATTCTTTATCTTGAGGTATTTTGTAATTATAATTTTTAATTTTTTTTTATAATTAGGATCAGTACAGTAGGGGATGACACTTGCATGTACAGTACACTGTAACGGAACTAGCAAAACAGTTTATGCGGAGGGGAGAAAGGAGAAGGAGTCATGCTTGTGAGCGTTTGATGTGAAGCTTCGTACGTTGTACGAGACAGGTAACTACACGTGTGTGCACAGACCAACCGTACGGCTGTAGAATTGCAAGAGCACTTTTCCCACAATTTTTCCAGACGTGTCGCTCATTCGTATTCCAGAACCCCCATATAACTTTTACTTATACGTCATACTTTGCTTCAATTCAAAGTGTTTCTGTGGGTTATTATTCAACAAACCTCTCCAAGAAAAATGTACATCAAATGCTTTCCTTTACGAATATACCATATAATTATAAAAAAATGAGGAACTTTAAGAAAATTAAAACGTGTTATGGGGCTCATCTTAAGGCCTCACCTCAAACCGAACAATATGACATTGAAACGAATGCACAAGACTGAAGATGTGTTTAAATATTTTTCTGTGTCGTGTTTTGTTTAATATGGCGTATCTTAACCAGCAGATACCCTGTACATATATTAGCACTGTGCTGTATCGAAAAAAATTCAAGTTTAATTATTGGTTACCTTTTCGCTCGCATACACAATTAACTGATTGCTATTTTGTTGTGTTGAAAAATGCAATAAATGGGCATTATGTGCTTCTGTCTCACAAATAAAATCACATAAGTGCGCTGAAGTTATTATTTGGCCATGTTTTGTTGGCCAATTTAAGTCTGCGGGTCTCTTCATTAGAGCATCTCTCTACTCAATTATTCGATTTGTAGTTAATCGGTTTTTTATCTGCCCTAAAGTTGTCAATTTCATATGGGAAATAATCGTTGAATAATAAAAATTACTAATATTTTAATTATAATTTTTTGTATGTTCACTTGCAACAATCGTAAAGAATTTTTTCTGGCAATCTTTTTGTTATTATTTGAATTTTGAAATTATCAGCATAAAAAATTTTAGAGCCTGGAAAAAGCTTGAATTTCCTTTTAGATTATTTTTAATAACATTTAAGATATTATAAGTGTAATACTTATGTGATATTACAGACAAGCATAGAATAATATTTTCAAACATTGTTGCGGCAACAATATTTGGTCACCGTGTTTGTGTATTAGTGACAGTGTGCGTGTTATGTTAAAAACCATCATAAATATATGAGTGCTTAGGCATTTATAGAAATGCTCTTTGCAGCCCACAAAAATAGTATGGTTGCTCTAAGCATAGATATGATTAATTCTTTATCCTCCTATCAATTAGATTTCTTGAAACATCGTTAGATGCAGTAATAAAATTACTAAAACTTGTCTGCCCTTCACGTAAACAATAATACTATGGTTATTTTGAGCATGTTTACGCTCAACTAATTAATTTTGCATTAATTTTTGTAACGGTTTTTACGAATACTTTATGTACAAAAAAAGTTATTTCAAAACTGAGTATGATTAACTTTTTAATCGTCAATACATACAGTTTATTTAAACACAGTTAAACGCAATATTAACAATGTACTCGTAAGTAAAAATAAAAACACAATAATATGTTTAGTTTTATTATTTATATAGTTATAACTCACAAACCTGCAACAGATTGTGGTTATTTTCCTGCTATTGGCGGATACATTTTATTTTAGTTCTATTTTTCACTTTTTTGTGTTTTATATTAAAAAACATTGTTGCATTTAATTATATTATGTATTATTTTTATTTATTTTAAAAAGCAAAAAAAAAAAAAAAAACACCGGTTCCGGTAGGATGAACGTGAACGTTCGCCAACCGAATAAATGAAAAATAACTGACCTAAAGGAAAATCTTTAATGTTAGAGGTAGAAGACATTGATGAACTAAAGTTTAAAAATTAATATCTTGCCCGTCAAAATACTAGTGGTCATTAATGATTGTCAGCGTGGGACAGCTGATAAGTGTTTTCATAACATCTCGTATTTATATTTGGTGTGTTTATGATTTGTAACTTGAAGACTAGTGACTATTTTGTGTATCACAACCATTATCCGAATAACGTGTCCATTTTAGAGTAACCGAACAACTGGTTCCCCTTTTATTTATGCTAGACAGGGGCACACCCAACAACAGTAAATACTACAATAACAAATTAGAGTGCACACATGACTTTTATGCGTTCCACACTCATACACAAACGGGAAAATATTTTAAGCTGTTGGTGTGTGTGATTCGTTAGTGTGTGCACGGGTGGGCAAGTATGGGCTGGACTTATTGGTTGTGGACCAAATGGAAAGCAACACAAACATTTTATATTTTTATTTTCTCATACTCGTTGTCCCCTGCTCCATTATAATTTGTGCGATGCTGTTTCAAATTCAGGTCACCGTCAGCAACACACCAAATTTTTAACGTATTTTTTTATTAGTGTTTTTTTAACGTATTTTTTCACTTTATTTTTATTGTGCTTGTCTAGTGTTGAAAAGTTTTAAAATATTTTATCAAGTCTCGACTATAACGACTCGAAAGCACAACAGAAAACTGACACTTAAAATCTTGGACAATGCCCAATTTTATTTGATTTATGCTGGTGTCCCATTCGGTAAAATCAAATGTTAGGATTTTTCTTTTTTAAATTGGTAGTTTTAAACATTTTAGCGAAATTGTTTAAAAGAGTTGGCAGACATGTGTTGGAGGTACGTTTTATTGTAGAGCATAAAGCGAATGAACTCCTAGTGAAAGAAACAAAACAAGTTGTCATTTTTTTTAGAAGCATAAAAAATCCGTTGAGGTAAAAAGGATGAATGCAACAATAATATAATCAATATAATCGACAAATTTTGTAATATTTCAACTATTTAAATAAGACGTAATTTTAATATTAAATTAATGTTATTTTTTCTCTCAAAAACCTTAAAAACTATTCTGGCCTATGAAAAGTAGGAAACACTCTACGGCTGCATAAAGTTGCTGCTCTGGATCTATTAAACAATATTGGTCAAATGGTTCGAATCAGAGAGTCATTAGTTATTTGACTCGCGTTATTATGGTCTTAATTTGAAAAAAAAAATTGTCGGAATTTCCCTCAGCCAAAGATCTCTACAAATTTCCAATGTCTTTATTATCAGTTTTTTTTTTTTAATTTCAAAAGAACAAAATCATCCCTCTTTGTCGTTATTTCAGGCAAAGATCTATTTGTATGCCGAAGTCCAGTACAATCTGTTGATGGCGTTTAAAGAAGCCCAATAGTTTTGTGAAATTCAAATGCTTTAAAACTCTCAAGTTTGGCTGTTTTTTTTTTATTTTGTTAATTTTACACGTTCATTTATCAAGCGAAAACCAAATAAGGATTTTAAAGAAAGAGAGAAAAAAACATAAATGTAGTGTAAATATTTGTGGTCAGTTACAGATAACAAAATAAAAATTAAATGCGCAAAAAAAAGGTTGCAAAAAACAAAAACAAAAAAAAACAAAATAAATTGTCATAAATAATATTTTTGTTTATTTGGGTGTAATAAATCTTGACTAAAATACACATTTGCATTCTCTAAATCACACGATGAGGGAATCTTAATTTATTTACGTAACACAGTTGAACAAAATTATTTTGTTTTCATTTTTATTTGTTTGTGTAGGGAGGAATGTGGACATCTGTCGTGCATAATTTTTTGCCTTTATGTGGAAGTCAAAGGATCCGAATTCATGGATTTTTCCCATGATGTGGAAAGTTAAAGTACACCAAGAATTTAAATAGCAGAAAATTACAAGTTATCCGGTTCCGTCGCTACATGACGGAATGAATGGGAGCGATAGATGAACTTAAAAAAAAAGCTCATCAATAGACATGTTCAGACATGCTTAAGCCCTAAGAAACGAAAGTCCTTTAGCCATATATTATGCTAAACAGCGGTGAACTCCACAAAGTATTACCTTTGCGGTTATTTTTTGTTTCACTGTGTTGTCTGATATCGTGGCCAAACTTTCTTTTTTTGGTTTACAATGTGTTATATGACTTAAAAAAGTGTGAAATTTTAATATTTATACATTTTATTTTTTTACTACTATTTAAGCTGCATTTTTATGGCTTTAAGTTAATTTATATTTTGTTTTTATTTGAAAGTATGGAAATAATCCTCTTAATTTGATTGACAAATTGCAACCGGACTTTAGTGGACAGCATTAAAGTAATTTTTATTCTTCTTTTTTGGTTTAATGCGGCTATTTGTTTTAAGAATTGTGAAGAAGCGATACAATAGTTTAAAAAAAGCGGTAAGATATGCTTTTAAAAATGGATGAAAACCTACAACTCTAATCAAGTCAATCTTTATTCGAAAAGACTAATACATAAACTATTTTCATGCAAGTTGAAAATGTGCTTAAATTTATTGTGATTAAATATATTTTATTCTAAAGTGGAATCCTGTAGAAAAATCACTTTTTTTTCAGGCATTCATGTAAAATATTGTAATAATAATTAGAATCCTACTGCACTTAAAAAACACAACTTCTTCATCTTTTTCTGTCCGTCTCTGCTCACTTTTATTCACTCGCTGTTCTATAAAAATGATTATTTGTTATAAACTTTCAACTAAGAATGATAGAATTGCTTATCGTTAGTCGATTCGACTAATTTTTATAAATATTTAATCGGATAAAGAACTCCAAACACTCTCATGACTTAATAATTCTTTTCCTTTATGATATAAAGTCATCAATATTGGATTATTTTTGCAAAAAAAAAGTGTTATTCGCCGACCTCTTTCGATTTGCACAAATTTAGCAGTTATTTTATTTATTAATATTTTTAGAAAAAATTTGCATTTATTGTAAAAAATCACAGCAACACTTACCATTAGTCGATTCGACTAACAGGAAATTTTTAACTTAAAAATGATATATATTACCCGAGATCTGTAAACAACCATAAAACACAACACTGCAAGGACTCAGTGCAAAGTAGTAACTAAAATGATGGCAAAACCAGCCACAAACCTGCCTGCGTATCGGCCAAGATTATTAATCTATTCACTAACTGAGGCTAAACTTAATTATTTGTGAATAGGAGATAATTTAATTTAATTGATTTTTTTTTTTAAATTTCGTTACCACAAAATAAAGATTGAAATTCATCAGCAGACATTTAAAACTACTTCTAATACAAACATTAAACAAAAATATAAATATTTGCTTAACGTAGAAAACATCTCTGTAATTTTACCTACAAGATTTTATTTGTCACAATAATCCTTAATCCTGAATTTAAAATATAGAGAGATTTCTTATGCACAATATTCTAGTTTATATCATATTTAAAGTAAATTTAACATAAAAAAAAAATTAAAAATGTAAGAATATAATTCCAAACTTCAAAGAAAAAAGTGCTAGTCATATGTGTAGGATAAAGGAGTAGGATAAAGGAGACGACGTTTAAATTGTGATTTGCTTAAGGCCATTCAAGGCAAACAACGAGGGTCGAGTATTTTATCTAACCACAATACATGGGTGTGAGTATTTAACGCATAAATTATCTTTTTCAGGTTTATTCGTTTCCCCTCGCCCTCAGGATCATACAAACACAGGACCGTATGACGAGCACAAAGACATAACGTTTCCACAACGCATAAAACTACAGATTTTTATAGCAAAAATAAAATATATTCTTTAGTATTTCTAGTCCTGCAGAACACCCCCTTCGCTGCACAACAACACAGAGCCAAACACACACACACACACACACATAAAAACCGAAGGCAATAATATGGAAAGTGGACCAAAATCCTATAAAATATACAAACATATGTGTACGATGAGAGGAGAAAAAAGCGTCCCGTCCAGTCTCATGTTTAATGAAGACGGCCATGAATAATAGAATAAGGAAATTAAATTTTTATTGTCCGACAGAAAGAAAAAACCAAAAAAAAAAAACAGCAAAAATGGAACAAAACAAAACAAGAAATTTATTAAAGAATTTTCTAATAAATACAAATTGGTAGGTTTTATGACAGTCCAATGAAAAGGGTTTCACTTCTTGCTATTCATTCAGTGCAGAGCAAAAATTGGACAACGTTTCATTTTTTTATCCCTTCTTTTACAAAGTGAATTAATACAATATAAATGTTTAAAGGTAAGAGGAATTTTTGCTGGTAAAGCGTCAGCTGAGTAGCAAAATTCCAGTAGAAGCAAAACAGCCTTTTATTGTAATTTCAATTATAATAAATTTTGTAACTAAATAAAATAAACATTTCACAAACTTTCCATTTTCACTTATAATCCATCTAAACAATAGCAATTTTGCTTGTTAGTTCCATGTGTGTGGTGTTACAGTTCAGCTAACGATATGTAAGTAGTAAGTCTTTATTGCTTGATTTTTCTTTATATATTTTACTTAAAAAAAAACACGCACATACATACAAGCACACGCACATAAACAGAAAATTGTTTTCAACTCTAAAATGCATTTTTTAAATACTTGAAACTTGATATGAAACTACAATAAACAAGTTTTCAATTAAAAATGTTTAAATTCTACAAGTTACATTCTCTGGTAATATATTTCGTAACCCAGAGGAAATACATTCCCTATTTACATCAATAAATGTGTGTGTGTGTCGATCGACGTGTGTGTGTGAAAATGTGCCAAGAAAGACATACATACAAATTTGTAACATATATAAAATTTAATAGACAAATAAAAAACCTAATAACGCTTTTAAAGTGTCAATTTGTACAGTTTTAATATCAGATATCGGACTTTTTTAAGTTTGAAATAAGCGAATTTGGAAAATATTTAAACTTTGAGAATTTATGAAGCTGAAATTTTAAGATGAGAAATATTCCAGGAGCAGAAAACTTATCTTAAATTGTATAATCTCATAGAGAAGCAGAATGCAATCAGGTACTCATATATGTATATATTTTACAAAATTACAATATGAAAAACATTGTCACGGCCAACGAGGCCATTGTTACAAATACAACATTTCTGTTAAGACCAAAGTTACAATATTTATGTTCAAGTTTCAAATATTTTGGAAAGTCATCATATTTTCAGTGTTCCATTATTGAAAAAAATATAGTTGTGCAGTTCAGAATCTCAGTTTAAGGAGACGATTTTATTTAGGCGCTGGTGAACAGCAAAATTCTTGTTGTATTCAGCTTTTTTCTATGTAAGTGTCAAAAGCTTCAAGGTGCTTTTAAACTGACCCAAAATAATATAAGAAATTTGTCATGAATAAGACTTTTGGAATTAGTTTAAAAATTAAAAGAAATAGTTTTATAAACTCTTTTAGTGAGAAAAATTAAATTATAGATGTAAGTCATCAAATTCACCAAAACAATAAAAAAAGCAAATTGTTCAAAACTTATTTTTTTTTTTATTACACTCAAATCTGTCTAATTATTTAAATATGGCATTTGCTTTAGACCAATTTCGGCTTCACTTAAGACTTAATCCTGGAAGCTCGGTTTCAATTACTCTGTTTACTTGAAACGCATTTAAGTATTTCAAAGGCAAAACATATTTTTGCATTTTTCTAAAGCATCAAGAGTTTTAAGTTGTGCACACATACATACATACATACATGTGTACAATATATAATTTTATTTTAAATGAATATTTAAAATTTTATCTGAGCACTATTTGCACAAACTGCAAAAGTAAGAAAAACGGAAACAAAAAAACAATTTGAGAAAAAAAAGCTTTTGTGAAAACCATCTCATAAATAATACTTTGCTCTAGAAATAGCAAGAAATTCAGCAGCCGGGCAATTTATTTTAAAAGCAAATGACTAGAAAAATAAGAACAACAATTTCTTCACTTTCCTTTTTTTTTCTCTCTTTTCTAGCGTTACTTTTGACAATTCCAGGCTTTGTGAAATTTATTTACGGCCCTTGTTTGGCAATTTATTTATCTCATTTTCATTTTATTATTTTTCTTTCTGCCGTTTGTTTTTCCTCCTGCTGCCATTAATAAATTTTTAGACCATAACTTCTTTCGTTTGCCAGATAAAAGTGAAATAATATGAAAATACCCACCATGTTCCGTTTTTTTTTTCAGTCAATTATTTTGGCTTGTAAACATTTTGTATCTGGTATTTTTCCGAATTTGGTCATGGGTGTTGTTAACATTCCTGTTCTTTTTTGTTCATTTCACTTTACATTTTTTTGCGGTTCATTTGTTGTCACCGATGACTGACCGCAGAGTACAAGCCAAAAATTGCACGCAGTGTAATAATAGATGAAGTAGCATTTTTTATTTTACATTTTTGTTTCTTTTAATTTGTTTGCTGCTCATATACATTCCATTGTGCACACAACTGTAGTCGGTCTCACATATACAGACAAATATATATTTTTATTATTTTTTAAAATTTAATTTATTCATTTAAATTCCAATTATTCATTTTGCACGAAACACCAGCTTATTATTATTGTAATAGTACCAACGATGTACTTAAGAGTCTATCCCACAATGTCGAACGTCAACGTTTGCCAACATTTTGCACAACTGAAAACTGTTCAAAGATTAACGAATTAACTGACCCAAAAGGCGACAGGTTTTAGCGACAATTAATGTGCGCGATAAACGGACGTAACGAAACAAGGCTGTTAAACCGTGGCCAGCTAAGTTTTTGGCAAACATTAACGTTCGGTAACGTGGGACGGGCTCTCAATTTCATATCCTGTAAGTTTCAGACGGCCTGGTTGATACAATCTTTAGCCCTTTTAATGTTATTTATTGACACTTGGCAGGACTTCATTGAGCCGCTTCCAATCTCTTGATAAAAAATAATTATATTTAGCTGTTTTTTGTGTGTTCTACAGCTGTCTATGTGATGTGACAGTAGTCGGGAAAACCTTTGAAAAATATGTTGAAACATTTAGCGGGAGTTCAAAGTTCTATACAAAAAATATGAGTTTGCCTTCATGCCTGAAGGCATGAAAAATATCTGCTGCAATAAAATCATTAATTTTTTGAATTGAAATTGCTTTTTACTTATTCCTATTTTCATAGTGATGGTTTAAACTTCCGCAGTTGGAGCTTTAAGCAGAGCACGCAAGTGTTAACGGTGTGTCTTCCGGTAGCACATCTGTTCTTTGATATCAATTTTTTTTTTTTTTTTTTTTTTTTTTAGCTGGAACTCGTACCTCTGCTTTAATTATTAAAAACTTGAACATGTGTCCAAAATTCATGTTTAATAGTTTTGTGCCAGCGACTTAAGAGACAACAGGCCATTACAGGCTTCAGGAAATTATAGTCCTTAATAAAGAGCTGCAGTTCTGAGTCTCAGTGTAGGAAAACACTCATGGGAAGGACATACGTTTTTTATTCGTAAAGAAAAACAAAAACACAAAAACTTGATTTTTTTCAAAAAGGATAAGTTTCTCGAAAAAAAACCCATTAACTTTTAATAATTGGTTTTATTCCACCCGCTGTTAATTACCATGATGCCAGGAAATCTTTAAGGGTAAATTGTTCCGCTGACCTCTGACTGTTTTCTGTTTATATTATGGGCAAATTAATTAAGGAACATATTTTTTGCTTTATTTTTGGGAGGGGGAATCAATGATTCGTAATAATAAATGCTGTTAATGGAATTAATAACAATTTCAAGCTAAAGCATATTTTGTTATTGTTGTTGTTTCTGGAGTTTTTTTGTCCGGTGAAGAAAGTTTCGTTGTGAGAATTTTTAACAAAATCTCGTTTACACTCAACTATACTTTTTCTTTTATTACTTTTATTATAATTTGAAAATTTTGTTGCAAGAAACTTTTCCAGCACACATTCGTACACAAGAGAAAGTAAAAAATCAATAAAACTTTTTTTATTTAAGTTCTCTAATTTTTAAGATATTTTTTTTGTTTGTTTGTTTTACGAATAGTAAAATTTAGTCTACATTTTGTTTTTGTTGAGTGAAAGAAGAAAATTTTTTAATTTATTCCAGACAGGCCATTACATGAATATTGTTCATATAAACTTTATGGCACTTATATACATTCTCGGCGTGTCCTCGTATTCTTCCCTTCATATTTTTTTTAGCATGAGTCAAATGACACGCATATTTACGCGTTCATTAAGTGGAAAATTTCCCAATTAGCAAATTTTCTCATGAATGTTTTTTTATTTTCGTTAGACTGTCATAATTGGCAGCTTCTAAATAAGTATTTATGTATCTTTGTACGTACGTATGTAGGTATTATGAGGAATTTCATTTGGTGATGCCAAAAAGTGTGTGGCGTACAATTAATATTTTTATTACGAAGAGCCCCATAACAGACCTAAACAACAACATTTTAGAACAACCTGAAGTAATCATTTCTTTCATTAATCGTTACAGCAGCAGAAGAAACTGTATATGAAGATGGTTAAGTATTTTGCAATTTAGCCCCTTACAAAACCCCTGAAGGATTTCGGGAACCATAACCTGCATGAGTATGTTTTAAAATTAATTAAAAATAACTGAGTTTATAATTAATTAGTTACGAGAATTCATATAAATATATTTAAAAACAATAGGAAAATTTTCTAATAATACTAGACTTTTAAGAACATCAAAAATATTTCTGATTTTTTTTTTGAATCCTAAAACAACACCGTTGCGTAGGGGGGGAGGAGTTAAATTTTGGGAAAACAACTTGTTTTTATCAATAGATTAACCATATTTACATCCAGCTGAGTGCTGCTCTCCTTACAATATAATATTAAAGAATATACACATATATATTAATTTTAACTTTAAATCATGTTAAATTAACATAAATTTTCTATAACATGATGAATTTTAACAACTTTTTTATGAAAAACATTTATTATTTTTACTATTAATTCGTGTTGCATTGACATAAACTAACATAAATCTTTAGAAACTATGACGTGGTCTTAGACAGACTTGTGCAGTAGATGAAAACAAACAACTTTTGTATTTATCAATAGTTTTGCTCAAACATAATAAAAAAAAAATTAAATTTCTCAAGTTCTTGTCACCTCTAAAACCATCTATTGAAAACGAAACGCTACCAAAAGTGCAACATATTTATTTCAGGTTACTGCCATATACTTAACGCTGAATAATATGCACAAAGTATGACTTTTGCCATAAATCACGTCGCACATCAAACAAAGTCTTTTAATGAAAAAACAAGCAGAGAAATACTAAAATATGGCTTGCTGGGACTTAAAAGTAATAACACTTTTAACAGTTTTTCATGTTTCATACCTGCACTAGACATAAATAGTGCATTCACATCAGATCTTAGGGGAGCAAAAAAAAAAAAAAAAAATAGTCATAATTTGAGTGACACTATTACTTCGCCTCAGACGAAATAAGTACATACCCAACATGCACCACAAATTACACACACATTTAATTTTTCTACATTAATTTTAATGTGTCTTTCAAAGTGCATTAGTGTGGCAGAAGTTGTGCTTTAAAAGGTAACTTATTTTTGCATCTAAAATATATATATGTATTTATATTTTGCATAAAAATGTTGCTGGCACTGCTGGCAAAAGAGGGAGCATCAACTACAACGTGTACGAAACAAAACAAAAAACCAAAAAAAAATTAACATTTTAGCATTTTATTGTTTAACATTAAAAACTATCTACACACATCTACAAAGTAAACATGTATTAGGTTTTACTTGTGCATCCACTTGTGTGGGGGCGAGTCTGTGTGTGTGTGTGTGTGTGTGTGTGTGTGTGTGTGTGTGAAGTGCATGCGTAAAAGATGCACTTAAAAATGTCAAGTACAACGTAATTAAATATGCAGTCTATGCAAATGTGTGCCGTATGCATACATTTTAAAAACTCTGGCAAGGCTTTGTTTATTAATTTCTTCCGCTTTTTTTCTTTCTTTTTGTTTTTCTATTTTTAAGTGGGTGTTCGAAAGTGCGATTTATGTGTATTAATGTCAAAAACTGACACATGCATTCTGTTCTATATGTTCTTTAAATACCGCCTGAAATTATATTCAAGCTACCGATTGTTTATACATACATATATATGCACATTATTCAAAAACTTATGTATGTGTTCCTGTATGTTCAATGTCCTTTGAATATTGTTATGCTTGACAAAAGGAAGAACTTTTCATACGTCCTTTGACTTGTTTATAGCGACCATAAGGGCATGAATGTTCAGCTCAATCGAGCACGCCACTGCGTGTGTATCATGAAAGTCCAATAAAGCGCTAAAATGTTTAAATCATAGAATTTTCTTACTTAACAGTGATTGGATTGACCGCTTCAAGAGTATTATATTATGGTTGGGTGCCATAATTCGATTTTCAAGCGTTATTTGCTTTTCAAAATGATTGGCCAACAAATCTTCAGATATTACAGTACGATATATCGTACATTTAACAGTTCTTTTCAACATTCGTTAGAGCTTTAAGCAAATGTCGGGTTTTTAACCAGCTCATATGTATTTCTAACGGTTTTTGCCTGCCTTTCGCGAGGAGTCTGAAGCATTGATTATTTTTAATACTTTGTATTAAATATTTTGTTTATAAAAAACCCATAAATTTTAATTTTATTTCCAAAATAATCAAAATCAAAATAAATTGTCAAAATTAAGGCATTGCACATCATTGGGAATTTATGAACGACAGCCGTTTACTTGATAAAAATTATTGTTTCTGAATATGATACGATGGGAAAAGAAAAATAAGCTTTCATTACGACATAAGTGTCACATTATCGAAAGTTTAAGATATTTAATGTTTATGAGCGATTAAACTTTTCAACTCTTAATCGAGATACACAGTTAATTTGTGTTAGATACAGCAGCCACATATCGAAATACCAATTTGTTTAGTCTCTGGAACGACATTCCTCACAGCTTTCAAGTCATTAGTAACAGTCATCAATTTAGGAAAAATATTATGTGCCTGTTTGACATTTAGGCAGGTTTTTCTATTATCTGACAACTTTCCCAAACTTTAATTGTATATCTATTTTGTGGGTATAAGTAGTCATTGGAAATTTTTTAACTATCCGTCTTAAACCATATAGATCTGTTTGTACTGAATTCCATACTGCAATATGGGACATTGTTTGAGGACTGAAGAAAATACAGCTGTTTTTATTATTATATTTATCTAAAACATTAAAAGTCAAAATTTCGCAACGAATCTAAAATGCACGCCTACTTTTTTTTAAGCACTAGTAGCGAAGGACACACTTTTACACCCAAATCAATATAAATCTTTCTTTATAATCAAAAATGTGTTCAACTTGTGTTAAAACAATTGCCGGCACAAAGTATTTGAAAATGAAAGAGCTTCCTGTAGCAAAATTGATTTTTTTATTTCTTGCCATCACGATTTATTATATAAATAACAAAATAATGTCCTAATCATGGACACTAGTGGATGCAATATCGAGTTCTTAATGCATAATTTAAGCTCTAAAGTCAAAACATATTGATTTGTTATATTGAAAATAAGTCATTATCGATCATTAATAAGAAAACTGTAGCATATTTTTCGGCATCACTATAATACCAATATAGTAATTAAGAAATCACAGTTTACACTGTTCAATTCTTATTGACAAGAAAGAAATGCTTTATTGTGCACATACACAGCAATTCTTGTTGCTTGTATCGTATGCACCCATTTGCACGTACTCGTGCTTTTTGCCGAGTACAAATAAGAAAATAGAACGAATTGAAAGTACAAGCAAGTCTGTGCCCCTTCCCCCCGATGCCAAAAATCTAATCAGCTGAAAATAAACCTATAGATTTTTATTATTTTGCTAAATTTTTAATATTGTAGACGACACATTATCTGTGACCTTTTTAAAACAACTTATTCAAAATCTTAGGATTTATTAAATTTATTTGTTTACAATTAAGACCAGAAGAAGAAAAATTAAATATTGCCCTCATGGACATGTATGTTCCCAACAAAGTGGATCATTTCATCTTCTTCATGTCATTTCATCTTTGCATATCATTATGCAAATGATTTGGATTGTGGCCTCCAACAAGACGCATGTTTACGACATGTCAATCAAATAGGCTTTACAATAGTTATGGAATAGAAGCTTATCGTTAATTAAGGCAATAGTCTGGGGAGATCTGAAATTATACTTTCTAAATGGAATGCATCTGGCACTGGCTGCAGCGTAATCGTGCAAAATTGTCTGCAAATATTGTTTACAGTCAAGTGCTGTCACACATTAAATGTTTGCCGAAACCATAAAAAGAAAAACAAGTTGATGTAGAGCCGTGTGTACGTGTATTTACGCACTACGTACGTGTGTGGCCCTGTAAATCGAAATGAATAATTTTCGGATTACAGAAGATTAATCGTGAACAAAAAGAAACAAAAATTTGTCTCTTCTTTTCTTAAATAAGACACACATTTGAGCAGTTTGACGCAGAATTTGACAGCAAAACTAATTTTTCTCAATACATGAACGGTTTGAACAAAAAAAAAAAAATGTTGCCACAATTAAGCTTTTGTTCCACGAGTGTCAAGAGTGACAGTCCACTATTTTACTACAAATACAGGCAATCTCTCCAAGTTTTTGATATCTGAAAATTTAGAAATAGAATCGTGATTTGTTGCCTCTGGATATTTCCGGTGCTGATTCAGTGTTTGCTGAAATTTCAGAGACCACCCTCAGAATGTTCTTGATACAACGAATGCTGCAATCGTAACATGGCTAATCCTCTTCGAAAGGTTTCGCGAATACTGTTGAACGCTTTAGCCATCCCCAAAGATTTGGTAAAATGGACTTAATTAAGTGTCAGCCAATTTGTTATATATAAAAGTGCCACAAATAACTGGTCCGTTTGTGTCTTTTCTTCAAATTAAAGGTGGCCTCAATGGATTGTTTTTCAGATAAGTTGAGTTTTTTTTATCATTGTATTATTTCGGTTTTTTCTAACTTTATAACGCTCATCTGATGCAAAGTTGCCGCTAATGCAGCTGTTCTCTGCACTTTTTCTTAGCACAAACTATTTGAGAATTATAAATTTTGTTTTTTAGGGTTTTCTTATCTATACATTTTTCAGAATCATTATGACATCGTAATAAACAAGCGATTTATTTTAAACTGCCTTAACATGATATATTGAATTTGTATGAAAAGTTGTTTTCCATATGTTGTGCTTTGCAGAGCTGGGAGATTAGATATATTGTAGTTTAAAAACGCTTGTACTACTAAAATATTTATGTATATTTGTACAGACATATTTACATATTAATACAAATGACTTTGACAACGACTACAACCATGAGTTTGTGCTAAAGTTTATGTAGAAAGAAACAGTGACAACAACTACGACCAGAAAGTCAGTCTTGTGTTTCTTCATATATGTATGTATGTATGTATATAGATGCTCGTTCTAATTTCTTATTTATTCCTTTCGTGCAAGCACTTATAGACTTATTTGCATATAATCCATGTAAACACAGTTGAAATATTGATAACAGAGCGAAAGAATTACTGTATGATTTATATTAAAATTAAAGAACAACATACATAGATATACACACACACACACACACACAAACACACACCCACACACACACACACACACACAAACACACACACAAACACACCTATATAAATATATATCTTTTACGGCTGTGACTTAAGATGCAGGCTGTTGTTATTGCAAAAAAAATGCTTAAATTATTTATGGCTGGTAGAATTATTTATGAATATGTGATTGGCTTAATGTAAAAAGGGCCCAACTGCATATTTGTTGCTTATTAAAGGAAGAGCTTGAATTAAATTAAATTAAATTAAAAAAAAAAAAAAAAAATATGTATATAAAGAAAGACAGAATTTAATTTCTCGCTTTCAGGTAAAATTGTTTTAAAATATTATTATTTGTTTTGTTTGAAGATTTTTCACTTTTCACGCCCAATTTCTTCCACTTTTGTAGTTTAACAAACAAACAATAAAAATGAGATACGCCCTTTCCATATTAAGCCCTTGATAAACATGTGGGCACACGCAGAGTTTATGTATGTGTGTGTTTGTATTTATGTCTGTATGTTTTTATGTATCGCCGGAACTTAACGTTCATTTCCATGTGCGTCCATGAGCACTCGCGTGCCTCTATCAGCAACTATAAAATAACGGTAATATTAGCACATGCTAAACTTTTATCTCAATATAAAGTTACACTATAAAACTTGCGTTTGTCTGGTTAACTGAAAAAAAAATAAATGAATTAACTTTTTAATTGATTAAATGCTTTTAAGCAGAAGTCATGCTTTTAAGCTTAAAGCCGTAATAGAACTTAATTTTTTTCGACTTTTTAAGTTTTTGGGAAACACTAGTGATAAGTTTCCATCCAGTGCAGACTACAGCTGTATTGAATATAAAGTTTTAGCTTCAGTAAAACTAAAGAGAAACTATAAATGGGACCCGTGTCCACACTTATATCGTAATTAAAAATTAAATTAAAATTGTTTACAGAGGAATTTAAAAATTTAATAACTTTTTCTTTTTATATTACAAATTATTTATATAAATAATGGATGGATACACAACTGACCAAAGAACCAAAATAATAGAATTTTATAAATTAAGTTCGAAATCAATTTTTTAGGGCAATTACTTTACGTAGTATTTTACAGAAATTCAGAAATATGCCAGATTTGCAAGCAGCCTTTTATTTTCTTTCGGATTATTTGAAAATCGAAAAAGTTGGTCTGCTGATTCTACTGCATCAGCCCTGTAGTAAAATTCTGCTTACCAGGCGCCGGCTTAAATTGAGAGAAAACAAACACAATATGATTTTCCAATTCACAAGTTTCATTCCCGGTCCCTGGCGGGAGAAATATTTTCTCTTTTGGCGAAGTCTTTTCAGAAGTTATAATTTTTTAATTGAAATGTTTTCTTAGTTCTTCTTAGACTCATCAATTGTTTGGTAATTTGTTTGAAAAACTCAACCGTCCAGACAAACAAAAAAATACAAAAATTATTTGCATTCACTTTTTTAACGTATTTTCTGGCGAATGGAAATTCCAACTGAAAAACCAATTACTTGTATTAAATAATTTAACGTTTTACTTATAAATCTGTGTTTTTAGTAGTAAATAAATTTGTAAGTCCTGTCCTTAAGGAATCATAAAATATTTTGCTTTTTTTCTTTTAAACAAATAGAAGAGATAACAAAAAACATAAAGTGTAAATATAAAGAAAAAGAAAATGATGGAAATAATAGTAAATATGAATGGAAATATATTGATAAGAAAACATTTTCGCTGTGTAAGAACAGTCTGCCTTTCTGCCTGCTTCCCCTAAAAATGTATTTTCATATATAGCAAACAAATATGCCAATTGTCAGAGTCAAGTTATATTGCGAAGATGTGCGTGACTATGAAAATGTTGAAAAAGTAAAGAAAATTTCTATAGAGAATCAATCAATCAAACAATTCTTTCCATGAAGCGTGTGACAGCGAAATTCGTTAAAAAAAATTGCTGAATTTTAATAAAGAAAAAAAAACACATCGCTTGTTCCCGATGTTTTGGCCAAAAACAACTCCATATCAGTCAGACCTTTGCCACAGTATTCACCAGGTTTAACCCCGTTACTTTTTCCTGTTCCCAATGTTGGGGAGCTAAAACCGAATCGCTGAGAGAGTTTAAAAAGTACCAAAAAGTACACTGATTCAAGTGTTATTATATCTGAGGAAGCCTTTCTTGAAGGCGGCCAAGTATCAGTTAATGCCTAAATATGTAAATATTTTTGGGGGGAAAATTTCAAAAAAAGACTTACGCTGATATTGTGTCAAACGGACGTTGCACCAATCAAATATAGTTTTGATCTTAAAATAAATTTATAGTCCTGACGACTGTTTAGATGATGTATAAAATGAATTGGATGAATTTTTGTATCAAATATTTTTATAAATTTTTTTTTCAAAATTTTTTTTCAAATCAAATAAGAAATCTTTATTTTAAATAACAATTGACAGGTTGGTTGTAAAACCTAAATCACACACGTATACAAAAGCCTCATCGGCAGTAGTTGTCAGCGGCCTGTGTCTATGAATATCTGAAGGAAAATGAGGCACTCAAACATTGAGTCTACTTTAGGTCACGGACTCTAAAAACTCTCTATACGATTAGTTACCTTTTGTTTAGAGTTCTTGGAATTTAGATTTGTTGGCTGCCCGTCTTTGGATATTTTTAAAGCTTTGATATCAAAATATATTTTATAATATATATATAGAAAAAGTGTTCGAAGAAAATCACATTTTGTTTTATTCTTATTCATTTTTAAAGTGTAAAAAGTTATGTTTAAAATTTTAAATATATTTTTTTTTCAGATTATATCATTTTTTCAGATTTAAATATTTTATTGTAAAAGTTTTTATCAACAAAGTTTATTTATCGAAAAATAAATACACACTTTTCGATTTGTAAAGACTAAATATGTTTTTGATCTTGAATTAAATACATTTTTATATGAAATAAAATCATTCAGATCAAATTTAAAAACTAAATTCATGATATTTGTCAAATTTCTCCTGCATCATGAAACTGAAATTTATTTATTATTGTGATGACACAAACTTTGCTTAAATAAGCCAGAAATTAAGATTTTGTATATTTTTCTTGCAGCTTAAAATAATCTTGAATCACAAAAATGTAAAAAAATAACTTCATTTAGATTTAAGTGAAACACATTTGAAAGAGAAGCGAAAAAAATAAGAAAAATATTGTACCAAAATGCAAACAAATTCATTGCAGAAGTAAATGTGACCAGCAACGATAAAAACTGGCAGCTTTACAAAAAAAAAAAAACTCGTTTTTATAAATTGGCCAAATCTAAAAGAGCACTTATCAAGCTGTGAGCAAATAAAAGAAGTGCAAGTGAAAGTGTTTTATTTTCTTTTATACTGCTTTTAGGGAAAATGTGGTAAAAAAAAAAAATGGAGAATAGAAACTGAAATACTTCCCAACACTTTTGACTGGTCTTTCATTATACTGCTGATGAAGTTGACAAAACCAGTTGATGATGGCAACGATAACAACAACAAGCAGCACTCGCACTTGGCTTTCTATCTCTATTATGATTCTTATTATTGCCTTCAATTGCACTTTTTCCAATAGCTCTATTTTCCTTAAACTTTTCTTTAAGTGTCATACAAGTTATCAGTATTGAGCACATCTATACGGCTTTCGTTTCTCTCATGTGTTGCTTTCGTTCTTCGGCATTTCTTGATTGTTTTAACAATTAAGGAGTAAAATTGCACACCGCTGCTGGTGCAAAATGACGTAAATTTTATGACAAACAAACTTTGGATCATTTGTTAAGGTATCAGAAATTTATTAAGCGTGGCACAGCGATAAGAATTTCATAAAATTTTTATTACAAACTGAATATAAATTGCACGTCACGTTAAAGCAAATAAAGTTTTGCTTCAAAACAAAATAAAACATGTTTCAAATTTAATTATTTATTTGTGTGCGTTTGTGGCGAATAAACATAAAAATTACTGAACCGATTTCAAAATTGATTTTCTTCTTATATGGCTATTTTATTTGTGAATAGTATAGGGTATATTTATTGGAGACAAAATGGTTGGTGTTAACCATAAAATGGCTTTCGCTGATAGCACTAAAAATGCGCTACATGACGAACTATTTCAATATAATTATTTAATATCATGTAATTTGTAAATTTGTATCCTTATCTAAAGCAATCATTAAGACTGTTTCAAAACCTGAATTATTTCAATTGAATATTCCATGAATATTTTAATTTAGTTTTTCTCTATAGCACATATTTTGCGGCAAGTACTGAACTTTTTTCAGACTAACTCACAAATTATTTTGTTTAAACTTAATTATGAAAGTGTTTTAAAGCGGTTTGTGCATCAAAAACAGTTTTACCGACAAACAATGAAATAACCCCTAAATAAAAATAGTCAAACAGCGGGTATTGTGCCAAAAGCTTTATTAAATTATGCAAAGAAACTCTTTGAGTTTTTACTTTATTTTGATTTTGTGACTCAATAAAGATGCGTTACCAATCGCTGTCTACGAGCCTTCTGGCCACCTTTGTTTACATTCCCATTTAAGAAGGAAGTAAAATTATACGTTAAACTTATTAGTGAAAAATTGCCATCAGTTATAAAAACAAGCGGTTTAGAAATCACAACACAAGCAATTTTGTTTATATTTACCCATTAACAATCACTACCGCAAAATGAGAGATTTGGAAAAATCTTTTTTTCCACTTTCCACTTTATATTTTCTTCAAACTTGAAATAATTTTTTTTTTTTTTGTAAAAAATTGAACAATTTCATTTTTCTTGGAAAAATTTCTTTAGGGAAAGTATTAAAAAATGTATAGAAAAAATTCCCAGTTCAGAGAAAATTATAATTATTCAAAAATATCAATTGAAAAATCATCATTTACCCGGTCGTATGTCCTTATTTCCTCTCATTGACTTCTTACACATTCTGAACATGTCACAAAAATGTTTTCGGAAAAGAACTAATTTTGAAATTGCTTGACCCAGCTGGCATTAAGCGTAGCGTAGCTTTTGTTAAGGAGTGTTTACTTTATTACACACGTTTCTGTTTTATACAACTAAAATATCCCTATACTATTACAAATACCATCCTTTACAAGAATTTTGTATTCTATAGCACCTCGAAACTGCTTTTTTTGATGCCAATGTTTTCAAATATCGAAAAGAAGATACCACTTAAGACCCAGCAAGAGTAATTCCAAATAACATGAATTTAAAATTCCAAACTTCCCTTTCACTAACTTGTTAAGTCTCGTTAGGCTCACTTCGTTTATTATGAAAGTATTGCTGTCTAAATTTCAACGCCGAGTTCTTACTGTGGCGATTCCAGCGCCTGCATCTGCCCGCAAAATAACACTTCAGAGCAGAATTTGTGTATCTGCATGTCTGTGGGACGGCATGACTTTATAACTTCGACAGCACTGCAGACAAAATCTGTGTTTTATAGCCTGAACGGAGGCATTTATTGATGGCAGTTTAATTATTTCTATAAGTTTTCACATCCGTAGACACGTAATTTCATGAAATTCCCATTCAGAGGTATTATGATTGAACAAAAACTTCAGATAGAAATTCATTAAAAATAAATTGCATTGGCATTATGATACTTTTTTTTTTGGTGTTGTTGCCTAATATGGAACACCCACACACACAAGCACACACACATACACAGACACATATTTATAGAGGCATGTCTGCGAGTCACTCAAACTACTTTTGATCTCATAACATTCTACAAGTAAAATAAGTATATTGGTTTATATGAAAATCGTGTTTAGAATGAGCAGAACGTGAGCAGTGAAGCGTGACGTTTGAAAGTTTTCTGCTAATAAAAACGTCAGTTGGAAAAAAAGAAAAGTGGCAAAAAAAAAAAGGAAAATGATGAAGTTGATGTCTGATAGCGATTATTATGAAGCCAACAGTGTCAAATGCCAGCGGAAGGAGTATAATTTATATTGTTAACGCTGGCGAAAAGGACAACATACGGCATGACGAAATATGTCTGGCAAGAAAAATATAAATAAACATTTATTTTTACACAACTTTTTTCTGCTTGTAGTAAAAATAATAAGATATTGTTTGAGGACGGACAGTGCAAAGATTTAGAGGAGACATCATTGCACAGAAGCCAGCACCTGAGTTTCTTGCAAATGCTATGAAAAATAAACCCATAATTTCTAATATTAAATTAACACATTTGAAGAAAGAGAAGAACTTAATATGCCCTTAGCCAGCAAATGGAACTGCCCAATTTCATAAGTTTCTTTCAACAATCTGTTTGTTTCGTTTCGTATTTTGCGCTTGATAAAATAATTGTTTGTGGTTGGCATCAGCCTCTTGCCGCAGACTTAAAAGTCTACATATTTTTATGTTTTTTCACTTTAATACAAATAATTTTACTTTATTAAATTACACAGCGAAACATTAAATTTGATTAATGCATCTCTGGGCTGTGGCTTAATTGTTGGCAATATTTTTGTAAATTAAACAAATTTCTTTATATATTTTATTATTATTTTTATTATTAAATAATTAATAAAAGTTCGTCTAATAATCTTTATATTCATTTCAAACAGCATTAGACACAACGCATAAAATGCTTAGATTCACTTCAAGGTCATAATACTAGATTAAAAGGACATAACACACATATTTACACACAATTGAAAACATATCAACTGGTGGCTTGGCTTTGTGATGAAAGCAACTGCCCAACAAGGATATAATTAATGTAACGAATATGGACGGAAAGTGAAATAAAAATAAAAAGGAGAAGTGGATGAGAGGTTCAAGCGTTGCTTAAAGGAAAATATGTTTGCCTTAAAGCTGAGACAGCGACCGCGAAACTGCAAATATGCCCCCCGCTAAACACAACAAGTTGATTTTCTCATCTTCTCAAAAATTTAACTGCAGCATTTAAAAATTCTGTTTCTGGGTTGTGGAATGAACTGAAAAAAAAAAAATTTTCATTTGATAAAAAAAACTTTAACAAGATTTGTGTTTTCTTTCCCCAAGTTAATCTACAAATATCTAAGATTTGAAATGTACTTATATAAAACCTTTTTCTAGTCACTTAACAGCGCCATAAGAATGCCAAACTATATTTAACCTAAGTGACCATATCGTACGAACATTTATGGGAATCTATCAAACTTACAAGTCATGTTGTACTCGCCAACTATCCCATTTGTAGACAAATATTCACCCACAATAGGGGGTGTTCATTGAATTAAGGACAGAACTAAATATGGCCAGCCATTATTAAACGAATTTATTGAAAATTTATTTATTATTTATTTTTAGTTACAAAATAAGGTTGGATTTCCTTATTTTACTTTTAAGGAACTAAAAAAAATAACTTATAAATGTGCAGGAACTATTTTTAAATCGTTTTAGTTTTTTTGTTGGCAACTTAATATATTTTGAATCTTAAATTTAATTTGACCAGATTTGAATTATGTTGCATTTGAATTAAGTTCTTGTTTCGGAATCAAAACAAACTGCAGTTGATAACATAATTTTGAGGAAATTAAATGAACTGTTTTTAAAAAAGTAGATATACAAAAGTAACTGGAGTACTAGAGTTAAACTATGATTTTGCTGAAATTTAGGTACTCATATAGAACTTGTATTGCAAGATGTGGTGTATTTATGCAAGCACAAAAACCGAATAAAAACGAACCGTCCTTAAATAGCTGGCCACCACTGTTCACATATACACTTTCATATATGTGTGAATGGATGATATTAAAAAAATTTACTTTAAAAACATGTTACATATAAATTTCCTCTGAAATTATTCTTTTCTGACAACTCTCTTTGGCCAAACTCCAAAAACGGCTTGTGTACACTCAGAAAAAAAGTGAAATAAAAGTTCATTTGCTTGGCGCCAACAACTAACATACAACCAATATTTTTGTACGGGATTAAAGTGAAAGTTCTCTTCATTTTAGTTGTTCTTTCTTCTGATTTAGATAGAAAGTCTTAACTTTAACCGTTCGCCATCATAGAAAATGAACAATTTTTTTTTTAGTGTATTTTTATCATGTCATGTAGTAACGTAATAAAAGCGACGAAAAACAGAACTTGGTTCCAAAAATACTTGTTACAATAATGTTACATTTCTATGTTTTAAGTCCACTTAAAATGTTGTTTCTGTGAGCATTTGTTTTCAGTTGTTGGCCTTTCCAAATCGAGATTTAAGGAAGCGGATGAACTGCATGGTGTGTTTGGAGTGGGAAGTTCTCACTTATTTCCGGTACTTTCACAAACACAAAAATGTGTACTTTCTTGTTAACAATGGTTAAGAATTATTAGTTGCTATATAGAGTATTAGGATACTCCTTAGTTGTACATTAGGTACATTTTCAGAGAGTTTTTTCTCCCGAGTCTCGCCGATTAGTGAGTTTTAATTAAAACCTCGATTTGGAAGAGTTTTTCTTCAAATGAGACCAAATAAAAATAAAATAGTATTAAGAAAATAGTATTAATTAAAAACATCACAGACACAAAAATAGAATTTTATTTTAGAATATTGAAACAAAGTTGCCACACTTTTGGTGCAAGTGACTGAGCGATTCGGCTTCTGAAGCTGTCAGAGAGAGTAAAGAGAAAATAGCCCACTTTAACTGGAATATGGTCATGGCAAGTTTGTTATGGGAAATCGCCGTCTATATAATAGATTTATGTTCTTCGTATAATTTATAAGACCAAGTCAAATTTGACCTCATGTGACATTGACATACTAAAGTTCCATAATATTAATATATGTATATGAATAATTATAAAAAAAAACAAATTTCTCTCTAAGATTTTTCTATTTTTATTCTAAAAGGCAAAAGCAAATTTAAAATTTGTTCAAAAAATGTGTTAATCAATTCAGTGAAATGCTTTTCTAAATACGCATTCCGATAAAATATTTATTGATTCAGCGAACTATTTTAATGATAATTTTATCATAGACATATTTTTATTAAGGAAGCAAAGAAAATTTTTTTAAACATGATTTTTTCTCAAAAAATGTTATATATAGAGAATATTTTGTTTAGTAAAATTCTTTAAAGTCGTATCTTTTTTACGCAAAAATGTTTTCGGTGAATATTTTTTATGTAAAATTTTTTAAAATTGATACAGAAGTTTTTTTTTACGAAATTCACTGAATTAAAAAAAAACCGCAATTAACCAAAACGTGTCTATAAGAAATTAGATTTAATTTTCCGCTTTGGGTACGGCTTTTTTATTATATTTAACAATAAGATTCACTAAAAAAAAAATTAATAAATTGCTTGAATACAGCCTTCTAATGCTACACATGAATGCAGACAAGACTTTTGCAAAAGCAGTTGCTGAACGAAAGCGCCCATTTTTTAATTTGTATTTATTTCTCAAACAAGCAAAAATAGCTGAATTAGCAAAACAAAATTTTATGGACAAATTAACGATTCCTTTTATATAATAATTTTCTCTGTGTACTCTTATTAGAGTTTCTGAAGTATCGGCAATTTTTGTTGTTACAAATCTGTTTAAATAAGAGGGCAGTGCTTTGAAATTTTGTTGCCAGAAATCCATAAATAATAAATTTATTGAAAATAATATCATAACTCAAGGGTTAGCCTAATACCAACACACACATGCACGCATACACATGCGTGTGCTCAGTTTTTATAAGATAGAGAAAACATGATTCCATCAAGAGTAAACACAAAGGCTGATATGTAAATGGCGCTTTGCAGACTGTCTGTTGTCACAATTGTTAGCAACTTACAGCTATTGTTGTTTTGTTGTTCTTGTAGATAATAAAGTTGGTCCTTAACACCACAAAACCGTCTTTTCTGTGAACACCATTTGTGCTGGCACACAAAAATTACTTCTTTACGCAATAAATGGAATTAAAGCAAACCGTAAGATTGTCTTCTATTTTTCTTAAGGCAGTACTCGTATATGTTCACAAAAACAAAACAAAACAAACAAAAAAAAAAAGAGAGAAAAATGCCTGCACGTATGTTTATGGTGACTTTATTTCTTTCCAGTTCATTGTTGTTTCGTTCGTTATCCTGGGAGTTGGAATTGAGAAAAAAAAAGAGAAAAAGAACTTAAAAACAGAATACTTTATAGCATCACATATCAAGTCTTGTGGGCTCAATGCCCAAGTTAGCAAAAGTGTAATTTTTTTCGTTTTGTGTTGAAGCTGAACAACATTTTTCGTGGTTTAAATTTAATAAAGCAGAAGAAACAGTACGAACATAAAACTTTATATCTGCAAAGTGTTTTATGAAATAGTGAACGTACTCGTACACTTAAAACTATTGCATATTTTGCCCAGTTTTAGGCCATCGTTTGTAACTTTTTATCTTTTTGGCTTAAGTTCAAAAATCGTGTGCGTGCACTTTTGTTTTCTTTTCGGAAAAATTTCAGTGGGAAAAAATGGCTGCCAGTCAACATGGATCACAGCCAAAGTAAAACTATTAAATAGAAATTTATAAAGGGAATTTGGTAATAAATAAAATGTGATTCAAAAATGTCAAAAGTGCATTTATGCACCAGCACACAGTCAGATGTACAATTAGAGATGAAGAAACGGCACTACAAGTTCGTAAATTAAATAAGTTAAAGTTTAACTATGAACAGAAGTATTTGCAGTCAGAAAAGAGCCTTAAAACTAAAGTTTACTAAAAAAAACGTTGGGCTTGTTTTAGTTTCACTTTAAGTAAATTTTTTTGAAACCCCAAAAAATGGACACTGAAATGAATTTTTTTCGCACAGAAAGCACTCAGAAATCACCTTAAAATGGCGCGAAATAAAATCACACAAAAGCAAAGTTTAAGGATACTGCTGATACTTTTGATACTGCATTTCTTGTAAATTTAACACGATATCAACTAAAAAGCTGGTGTTTTATGTGAATAATAGAAAAAAAGCAAACAGAACAAGTTCTTAAACAAATGTATGTAAATTTCATGCAGGTCGTGATATTTTTGGCAACTATTTTTTTGTCTGCTAAAATGTTTTTATATGAATTTCTTCTAAAAGTTGTACTTTAATTCAATATATATTACAAAGAAAGTAACATATTTCTGAGTCATAATAGCTTTTAATGGCAATTAATTGTTTAATTAAAATGATTAAAGTTTAATTAAGTCAATTAAAATGTTCATTCATTTAACTAAACAGTTTAATTGGGTTTAGTTCAAACATAAACATTTTGAATATAGTTATACTTATATGGATATACTTATATGGAATCCATATATATATGATTTTTATGGATTATATGGATTTCATATTAGAATAAAATTTTAAATCAAAGCAAGCTTGCCTGCCAGCTGCTAGGCTAGCGCAACGTTTAGTTCGTTCATAAATCAAATTCGTCAGTTCATGCAAACAAATTTATGGTCCAGGAATATAAAATGAATATTTTTCATAACAACTTTAGGAAAAGTTTTTAAAAAAAGAACTAATAAGTGATATTTTCCATACATTTAAAATCTATTTTATGTCGTGAATTAATTAAAATTATTTCATACAAAACTTTCAATGAAGACTGAAAGCTTAAGTAAAACTTTAATTGAAATTGTATTTTGCGTTTGAATTCTTGTGACAAGCATGAGAAGCAAGAATCCAAATGTATTTAAAGCAATCAATTTTGTAATTGTGCTTCTTTTTATTATCTTTCCTTTTAGTTGTATTTTATTAATTCTTTTTTGTACAAAGAACGTGTGTGGAAATTTTTGTTGTTGTTGAGTTCTTGCATTTGTTTTGAAACGTGACATATTTTCAGTTAACGGCAACAGACAAAAAAATATTAAGTCTGACATTCAAATTAAACTTACCCTACACCTCTTTATTCGATACGTTACAAAATAAAATAATAAAATTTTATATTCAATTCATACTTTTTGTAAAACGCAAAGCAGAGAAAAATAAGAACAAAAGAATTAAAGGAAATTCAATTTAAGAGCACAAAGAAAAGGAAAATAATTCGGATAGCAAATATTTTTTCTGCTGGATGTATTTATTGAAGGCCTTAAGAGACGATCAAATAAGCACATCAGTCATATAAAGGCCAGCGTATTTAGAAACGAAATTTGCTGCAAACGAACGAATCTAAAGCCTCTACACGTTCAAATAACTCCGTCAATCCGTGCGTACGCATACGGTTCGTGTGGTTGACGCTTCGAAGAAGACATGGAAAAATATACATCAATCATCACAAGTCAAATGACACTTGTTTGTACAGCCCTGAACTAAAAACAAGAAAACTTTTCGATTTTCTTCAACTATTGCCGAAAAACAACGACCCTACGCACACAACTATGTGTTTGATGTGTTTAGTTGAACGTCTCAGGGCCGCTTAACACCAATCAAACTGTAAAATACGCATAAAAATATATTTTAGAACCCTGAACAAATGGAAAAAAAATTTATAAAAAATATTGTAAGTTTTCACATTTTCTTTCTTAACACACCATCTGCGAAAAGCGGCGAAAATTAGAATTTTGTAGGTGAGCAGGTACCAAGTTTGACCGAGTTTCATTCATTTGGTGTTTGGTTTATCGATTCTGCAGGATTAGTTGCAGGGTCTCCTTTTGAGTGTAATTTGGAGTGTAATTGGAATTTTTTGAACTTTGTTTCTTCGCATTATTTTCTATAAATTGCGTTCCAAAGTTGCAGGGTTGCATTCGTAAGTTTTAACCTTCACCACACATAAAAGAGAGTCTGAAAAGTGGAAAAATTCGTTTTAACGAACCAAAATTTATATACAAAATAAAAATCAAAAAAAAAAAAAATTTACAATAATAAAACATAAAGTTTTTGGAAATAAGGAGCCCGTTTTACGTAAAGTCTCGTCTGGTCAAATGCATGTGTAGATGTTAGTATTTGGAAATTTGTTTCCAAATTTAGACCTTCAATCTAAAAATATTTTCTTAATTTTTACATTTAATTTCTTGCGTTTGAAATCCTTAATTCTGTTTTGAGCCAAATCTATAAAATATATATCACAATGTGTGTGAGTCGCATGATTCTTGTTGCTTACAAAGTCCTGCAGCTGTTTGTATTTATTAAGCGATGTAGAGTGTAAGAACACAGAAAAACTATTGCCACAAGTACAACATACTCAAAATGTCATTGGACCGTGTGGCAACTTGACGACTATTAAACAGGCGTCACCGGGGACAACTTGTGTTTCTCTAGTTTGCAAATGAGTATTTTCCTGTATGATTGTGTGTGCGGGTGTGCTTGAGGTCGTGTGTGTTTTAGCGTGTGTGTTTTAGCACGTGTGTGTGTGTGTGTGCGAGGGCTGGTTGTCGTGTTCGCTTAAGTTTAAAATATTTACGACTGTGCGTGGGTGTGTGTGTGTGTGTGTGCGTGTGCGTTTAGGTTTGTTTTTCATATTTTCGTTTTTGTTATTTTAAGCACCACTTAGTGTCAATAATGGCGGTGAAATTGTTTGAACATTAAGATTATTGTATGAGCGCCAACGTTTTAATCGGTACAACATGTTAATGTCTGTATGTATGTATGTGTTACATGTTTTTCATCTTCACTGTTTTTTTAGATATTAAATAAATACATACATGTGTATGAATGTTGTGATATAAAAATACAGTTTTTGACTTTGTCAGTTCATTATGATGCACTTTCGTACTATATATTTATTAAAAAAAAAAATTTTACACACACACACACACACACACTCAAACGTACTTGTTAAATATTTTGCAAACTTAATAGGGCTTAAGTAATTTGTTTTAATGGAAATTTTCTTTTTATAATGCAGGAAATGCAGGCATGTACATGTAAATAATATATTTTAAAAGAAATTATAAAGAATACAAAGTAATATAAAATTCCCATGACTAAAATGGAAAATTAAAAACCGTAATAGATTAAAAACAAATAATTTCGCTCAATTAAGGAATGCCCGGAGGAGGTTAAAGAAATTCAATATATACATATGTATGTACTTATGTGAACCAATGACGAAATTAATAGTCAAAATAATGTCTAGTTTATAAAACAGCAAAGCCCAGTGAAAATATATAACTTCATATTGTCTCATCAAAATTTCTCCTCCATGCACTGCAAGTTACCGGAAATTTATTAAGCCCATGATAAAATTAATCGGCAATAATGTTAATTTAAAATTATTTTTTTTTAGGTTTTTGTCGCCATATAAAAGCAATATATTTTTATTTGATATAAAAATAATATTAGAGATTTACTTAGGCCTTAAAAATTATACAATTTATATTAAATCATAAACTGCAGCCATCGGTTTTGTATTTTGTGGCTGTCTGTACATCGACATTTCGTTGCCACCAGCTATATTTCCTTTTTTAAATTAGTATTGGCATAACTTGATTTCAATTTGGGTCAAATAAATATTTGTATATCGTCAGATGATTAAAAAAACCCCCTTAACTTAAACAAAAAAAAATTCAAACTGCAGTTTTTGCAAGATTATGAAAAACGGTTTCAAAATACAGGTTTCTGAAATATTTTACCCTCCCACAGTTACAAATAATGAATGGCCTTATCCACAAAATTCTAAAATCTCTACGACCATTTTCTAATTTAACTTGTGGTCTTTTCGCTTTTTATCACTGCAAGTAATACCAAAAATTGGTTATTTCTTTTGAAAACATAAATTCTTTAATAAAAAATTAAGCTTAAATTTTAAATTGTTTCAATTTGTCTAGTTTTTTAATTTAGAGTTTTTTGCTTTTCCGGCAAATTTTCTTCACTGCAACTTAAGACTTTTATGAAATCAGATGACGACATGAACTAAAATCAAGACTTAAGAGAATGTTTTGTGTTATTGGTTTGTTGCCGGTGATATGATTTAGTAATAACCACTTAATTGTTAAATTAATGATACCACAAATATTTCTCTCGCTCTCTCTCTCTTTCTCTTAGAAAACTTAAATTGTTATTTCACTTGCTAGTACAGCAATACTATAGCACTAAGTTTATTCATCAGTGTTCTTTAAGCATATGTACTGTGTTTTCAACATGTTTTCCTGTTAATTTTACAATTGTGGTGTTAACTGCTTGTAACGGCTGTACTCTAACGTTTGAGACGCTGCCGACATTATGTAAGAAAATTTCATTTAGATTTTAACGCTTTAGAGCGGTTATACTTCCCCGATATAAGAGTAGTATATTTTTATTCCATTAACATTTTGCAAATAAAATATCCGGTTTTTTGTGGCAGTTCATACTTTATGAGTAGCAGTTTTATCACCTTGACGAATTTAATGCTGCGGACATCAATACAAAAGTTTTTAAATCCCTTAAGAGCATTTCTGCTGCAATCCAATTTTCACAATTTAAAAAAAAAAAAAAAAAAAAAAACATTGGCCTAAACAAACATGAATATATTTTTATATAAAAAAAATTTATAAATATCGATGTGTGTATTTATTTTAAGGAAAGCAAAAAACAACTTAAAATTTAATCCAAAAGCAAAAAAGTTTCGCAAAAGCATCACAAATCTTTTATAATGGCAGTCGTAAAAATCATAAAAGTTGTTTCCCTATTTTGCTCTTATTTAATCATTCGTTTTCAATCAATCGCATTATGGGCTTCCGCAAGAAGACAGAATCAATGAACACCAATTGAAAATTCCAAACACTAATATGGTCATTATCGCTGGGTGGGGTTATTTTAAAATCTTTTGTATTTATGTTTCATACATATTTATAAACGTTTCCAGCGCTGGCGAAAGGATATTTTCTATTACAATAATTATATTCATAAAAAGCAGTGCCTTGCTTTCTTGTTTCGAACCCCTGCTACGTGATTTAGCCTTTAAACTTTCCTGAATCCTTTTCCTTTGTCTATTCAGGCAGCTGTAATGCTTTTATTAACTTTTCAAAGCCATTAACATTTTCTTCATTTTCTTAGAAAACCGTTTCGTTTTGTTGTTATCAGCATTAATATCAGTAAAAGATAAGCAAGACATGAATAAAACTGGGGAAAAAAAAGTCATTAACTTGATACGAACTGCTGAATTTTTGGTTGATAGTTGCCTCAAAGCTTTAATTTTATTGTCAACATATTACGGAGACCCAAATTGTTTTAAGTTCAAAACGTTAAGGCAAATAGAATGTTTAATAAGAGATAATTTTGAAATAAATCGTTTCTAATTTGTTCAGCATTTAAGAAGTACTAGAGATAAGAAAACGACTCCTTGTTGCTAAATATACTTACGTACAAATTGTGTAAACTGGCATCAGAGTTCTTACCTAAAACAGAAATAAGAAAAGAAAAACATTAAGACAACAACTAATGGCACATAATTAAAAATTAAATAAAAAGATTCAGCTATAATGTGCATGAGCTGGCTTAAGCCAGCTTAAGCATCTTTGAGAATACATATATTGAATTTAAGGTATTCAAACAAACGTTTTCTCAAGTGCCTGCTAATACTAAATGTAGGAAATAAAACAGCATTTTCCAAGCGAAATCACTTCTTCACAGTACGATTATGTTTTTAGAAAATATATATATAAATAAACAAATACTGGCGAGGTTTATCGCCTGTTCCCAGATGTTCAATATTCAGGTTCGCCAGCCTTCAGAAGGGCAAAAAACATTTGATTTGGAGACTATTTATGACCCGTATTTTGCCAAGTTGATCTGTCGCTCATATTCATATTAAACTGTTGTTTAAGGTTCGTCAATCAGGGACTTCCTCTTAACAAATTTTATATACATACATTTTTCTAATTTTTTCCAAGATTATAGAAGTAGCAACAACTGTTTATTTGCGATTAAACATTTTTTTTTAATATTGCTGAACTTAATTAAATAAATTTAATTTGAATAAGTTTTAGCAATTGGACCATAATCCTGGGGAACTTTATACATAAATAAAAAAGATCAGGTTTCAATTGATTTTGACATGAATGTAAATATTTTAATAAGCCCTGAAGATGTTCACGATGTCGATCGAAATATTGTAATATAAGAAAAATCATGGCATTTTTAATTATTTGATGTAGAGCTGAACCGAAAAAAAAAATTAATTTGATTTTTCTTTAGAAATACTAAGAGCAAATAATATTTTTAGTAAATTTTTACAAGTTGACTTAAGTACATTATAGCCAGCTTAAAGACTCTTTTGGGCTGCTTAAGCATTTGGCTGGATTGTCATATACCAATGCCAATAACTTGGGCCAACTTAATTTTTTGACTGCTCTGCAAAAGTTTGAGCACAAGGCAAAACTTTGCTTAAGACTTTGCCTTAAAAGCAAAACAATGAACATTGAACCAGCCAGAATTTACTTTTCCCTTTTTGCCGATAACTGGTAACTGATTTATAACCCTCATGATGTTCCCATGCAGTATCCGCTCCCAGTATAAGTATAATAAAAATAAAGAAAAAATAAAAACAATATCTAACTTGAAAGCCTTTTTACAATGATTTATTAAAAAGCCCTCATTAAACATTTCGCTTTTGTTGTGCTCTTATCTTTCTAATCTTGGCAATTATTTGTGTGCACTTTTCTTTCAAGGGGATATTTACTTCGTAATATTATTTTCATAGAATTGATTATGAGTACATTGTATTGATTCAATTATTATCAATTCTTTTCAATGACTTTTAGCAGAGCCTCTTAATGGAACTCCCCACGGCTGCCAGCCCACAAACAACAATTAAAACGTTAAATGGCGCTCGTTTCAAAACCCCTATAATAACAACTGGGTTATCCCCATATAGTTTGTGTTTCTTGTTTAGTCTGGCAAAGTCTAATAGTTAAGAACAAAAAGGAAAGAAACTAAAAAAAGAAAAAAAAAAAACAAAAAAAAAAAAAACTAGAGGGATAGATGGAGCAGTTCAGGACAATAAAGAAAACCAAACCATTGTTCAAAACACGCTCTAATACTCTTTACGGCACTTTAACACCCACAGACTTAAAGACGACGGACTGGCTCTCTTCAATTCATATTTAAAAAAAAGTAGTACTTACACTAATAAAAGTTCATGCTTAACAACGTACATGTGCACACACATGTGTTAGTATGTGTGTGTGTGTGTGTGTGCGTGTGTGTGTGTGGCCACAGAAGCGTGTACATGCAAAATTGTGTGGTTGGAAGTTTGTCAAAATATGTACAAATACCCAAATAACTTACGGCTATTCACTTAAAGTTGGCGTTCCTTGTTATCAAAGTGGCAGTATAACAGGAAATAATATAAAACTGGTTTAAATAACCGCAAACTTTTACATACAATGAAACTTTCCGCCTAAACTCTATGAGAAATGAAATCTGTATTCAAGGTTTGTACGCCTGTTTGCATAAGCGAACGTTGATTGTTGTGAATAATCCTCCAGTTACATACATATGTATATTAAAACTAGCCCTTTTACTCGGCTCCCGCTGTATTGTGCAAAACAAATCATTAATGCTAAATAGTATTTCATAAATTCATATTTCGCGTTTCAGAAAGAAACATTCCTATAATAAAAGCTGCCACCGCACAATATTCTTTATTAATTTCTTTTTTCTATATATAAAAAAAATATATAATTTCATGTTTTGAAATAGAAAATATTCAAAAATATTCGAAAATTAATATGTTTTAGTTTCATGTGTACACAGGTGTCACAAACGCTATTTGCTGTGCTGCTATTTCATATACGATAAAATATATAAATCATAATAAATCAGTGCAATGGAAAGGTAGGGGTGCTTCAGACCTCCTTATAATAACGGGTGTTTTTTATTGAGGTATAGAACTTCGAATTGAAATAAAACACAAGAAAATCGTTTTAATGTCCATCAATTTGGCTTTATTGGAAGGATAATTTTATGCCATTAATGTTTATATATGATTTCGGGCATGTGGGCGCAGCGGCTGGCTCGAATAAAGCCAATTCTACAGGTCCAATTTTTGATGGACAAAAGTTGATGGACAAAGCTCCAATTGCTGTGCACGGTGGCGAATCGATTCATTTGGGTCCTCTTCAACACTTTGCTCTACAGCGGCAATTGTTTCTTCGGTGCGCACTGTTCGACGTCTCTGCGGATGCGTATTATCACATAGAGTAAACGTAGTGCGAAAACGATCCATGGTTAACCGAATTAATTGCTCTGATGGACGATTATGTCGACTTGCGGTAAACTTGCTTGCGGTAAACTTCGCGAACTGAACCATTCTTTTCGAAATAAATTTGCACGATTTGCAAGCGTTGTTCTTTTGTCAACCTGTTCATGATGAAATGGCAAACCAAACTAAATATTAATCACTTGAAAGCTGACAAAATGGCCGCCAGTTAAAAAAGTGATGCCAACTTAAAGTTCTATACCTCAATAAAAAACACCCTATACAAAATTATATGCGTCAGCACAACTTTCTTACGTCTTTTCTCTCATGATATTAAAAAAATTGTGTTTCTTCCTGCTTAAAAGTTGTCCCACTGGCAACTGAATTGTGACTATTTTCTATAAAACTATATTAATTATTAGCAATTTGACCGCGTGTCACACAAGCGAAGAAAGAACGGTAAACACTAAAACAGAAAAGCTGCGAGCACCGAAAGTATTCCGCCTCGAATTTGCCACAAATTACTTTTATTATGATTCTAAAAGCACAGCGTTGGCACGGCATTACGTTATAGTGGTATATCGAATTTAAAGCTATAAAACATGGGTGTCAGCCCAAAGATTAATTCATTTTGGAAATTCGCTTCAATTGTTTCTATTATAATCCTAATCTATAAACAACATCTTATCCTATAAACAACATTAACTAAGTGAGAATTATAACATGTTCTCTTTTACAAAGAAACTTCTTCAAGGAGTACAAGAAGCTGATTCTCAATTAACTAAGCGAAGGTAAATTCTGGCTTATGTGGCCAACATTTGTTTTACTTTTTGTCCCAAAGATATAATAATGCGAAGAATCTAACTTTTTCCAATTCTAACATTCAACATGTTGTTACATTCTAAAAGCAAAATCATTTAAGGTAATTTTAAGTTAAACAAAAGTTGACTGACCCCATAATTGGTCGATCCGTAACATTCCTTATAATTTTTTAATATAATATTGTAATGAAATGTTCTCGTATTAATCAAATATATTATTGATGCCAACAAATCAGACATTTAAATTCTTTGCCATTGTAAGTCATGCCTTCATTGGAAATAATTTATTTTTTTCGTTGCATATTTATTCCATGAATATTCAAATGGTAGAAGGATAAAACATGTTGAAGGACAGCAGCAAAAAAGTGTTAGTTTTGCAGTTGGCATTTATTGATTTGCTGCAGCCAGGATTATTCCTTTTTTTTTACGACTATTATAAAATTAAGTCAGTTATTCGTATTCGCTTTTGTTTCGCTTCTGCACTTCTGTTTAGTCAATTAAAAATTCCTGTTTTCTGTCTAAAAAGGAATAGAAAGAACATTTTAAGGTTTTGTTTTTTTTCAGAAAATTTGTTTTAAATTTAAAGTCAATACACACATGTTTATATGTATAAATATATGTAGAAAAAGTGTCAAGAAAACGTATTTTTCTTCAACTATATAATTGACAAACAAAATTTATATATGTTTATGTATGCAGCTGTTTTATTGGGTATTTTCTAGCTGTCTATATGTCGACACTTTTTGCGATTTTTCAAAATCGTTATTAGAAAGTTTTTCATTTAATTCTGATTGCCTTTTTATAATACAATTGTAAGTTTCAACATATCTTTCAAGTGTAGAGTGGCAACTATGTTATAGACAGCTGGAAAACACACAAAGTCAGCAATACATTTTGTTTCTAAACAACTTTTAAAACAATTTAAAAAAAAAACTCAGTTATTTTAAGTATTTTTTATTCTTAAGTTTAAGGTGATATTGTGCTGAAAATACTGGCCCTGATTTATAAAATTCAATGGGTGCAGTTCTTCTTCTTCTTCTTTTGGCGCTACAGTCCGTGGTGAACCTGGGCCTCAACCAACAAAGTTATTCTTTGTTGTTGTGTCGTAACTAGTGTGTTTTTACACGGTAGGGAAGTTACCCCCACGCACAACCCCCGAAACCTGGAGGACCGGGTCCTGGTTTAGACCCCTGGACAGAGGGGATTCGCTGCACACTTTGGTTCACCTCTAAGCGGGTGCTGTAGGGGCTATCCAGGGGCGCCACGGGGAGGCAGTATGTCAGCTTGACCAGTCCATTTTCAGGGATCGCTGCTGGCTTCTCGCCAGGTTGAGAGCAATCAACAACTTTGCCCTGAGTGCACTGGCCCATTCCCCCAGTTAAATGTGTTATAAAAAAAATTTGCCTAAAATGTCTCCTTTCCGATTCACATTTTAATTTATTTAAATTTATTAGTCAAAAAAAGGCGAGTACGTATTAAAAATTTTAAGCCCAGAGAAACTGCAATAAATTCACAAAAATCCAAATGCAGTGAAACTTCAACATAATGAATCTAAACTGGATGAATAGGAAAACGTTGTGGCTGCTAGAACTTCTGTAAAAATCTATCAGATACGAAAAAGTGTCTTTATAACTGTTTAATTTTTGTTCAAGTTCTATTTTAGATGAGAAAGCCAATAACAGTTACGTCCATGGATAGAGGGTTTTGAATGACTACCAACACATTTACACTCCGTTGCATTTATAACGGGTCCTTATCCGTACATCTTGATTGCGATTTATAGACTTATAGTTTCTCCCTTATAGCTGTAGTGTATTTTCCTATGAAAAAGTTTGTAATGAAGGCGGTGGGGGTTTTTTTAAGGACTCAATAAAACATTATTTAAATAAAATTTTTTCTTTATAACAAAATTCGTTATATGGAAGTTTTACTGCATCATACGAAAATACGAGTATATTTGATTTTTGTTTCTTGAAAACTATGACATTGTAAAAAAAAAAACTAAAAATTTTACCTCAAATGTTACAAAACAGAAAAAAAAAACGTTTGTTCTTTAAAATTTGCTTCTGTGCCAATATTATGTAAGATATCGGGTATCTAAAGTGTCAGTGTACCTATTTACAAATAATAGGGGCCACAAATAACTTATTGTTAGCATTGGTCTGGGCAATAGACTTTGTTTTACGAAATCATATAACGTTTGAATCGGCCACTATATATCTTTGCATTCGATATTGGGTTTCTCTACGCCGCCGGAAATTCAGTGATACACAATAATTAAATGTTATTTCTACTTCAAATAACTAAATTTATAAATACATACATTTGTACATAGATACATATATGTATATGTAAGTATGTACATTAACACAAACATACATACATGCATACATACATATTACATGTGTTTCTACGTTTTAAAATATTTGACACAATTCCATTGAGATGTCTGTAAATCACTTTGATATTAAAGCTCTTACTTGAATTCTTGCTCTCACAAACAAACAAACAAGCAAAAAATTACAACAATGACAACTTGGAAAAAACAAAAAATTTACAAAAAATAACGTTTTGTGTCGTTTGTGACTGATGTTAGTGACAACAACCAATGGTACTTGTCACTTGGCATCAACATCATCCAGCCATATGAAAGAAATCGCCATATGGGCAGTATGCGTTTCTAGCAGAGAGACCTGCAAAAGGGACTTTTATTTATTACTATAGTCTGTTCGGTTAAATATCATACGAGTAGAACCAGAATGGTGCAACTGAAAACATGTCTGCTTATTAGACAGGCCCCAAATGGCTGAAAACGTTTAGATTCCAAGTGAATATTACAAACAACATCAGAAAATGTTAGTAAAACGAATTGTGAGCAAAGTGTTACATATATTTCAATAGACCATTTCAAAGGTCTATCGATTATATTCCGCACTGCAAATGTGCACCTAAATGTGTGACTTAAGATACCAGCACGCCTTAAACTCTGTGCAGATACATTACAACAGCTTAAGTCAAGGTGAGACAACAATGAATAATTGGGAGATATTTTACTGAAAGAACGGCATTTAGCAATAAATCTTCTTAAACCGAAATTACAAAACTAGTCAGCAATAATACGAAACAGAATTTTGCTAATATTTCCTATAAATTCATAAAACTAGATGTAGTTTTTGCAAATTTTAGAATTCGTCTTAAGCTGTTATGATAAAATGGCACAGAATTGTTTAAGCTAAATGCTTAATGCCCGAGGCCTTGTGGCAGGTGTCACCGTGCTATTAAAACTACAAGCGATTTGACTCCACTGGACTTCACAGGAAGTTATATATGATGACAGTCTCCAACATGATGACAGTCTCCAACAGCTTTGGGCACTATTTAAAGACCACAAGCTCCAAGTTTGCAGCTCATCATCTTGTCAGTGGCAAGAAATCGACTGGCTCGACTACTTCTGGACACTCGCAAAGGCAGCGTTAGAGTTGTGAGTCATTTTTTACTGAACACTAGGAGTGGTCCTTTGATCTGGACCATCACAGTGATCGTCAGACGCTAAACGAAGATTCATCAGAGGAGATTGAATTAAATCGGCAGACAAATCGGCCGATATAACTTCCAGAACATGATTGCCCTCAAATATGTTAAAGTTAGCAAGTCTCCATTAAAGGATGCTGCATCAAATGCCAAATTCTAGATTCCTTAATAAGATTGTCATGTCATACCTAAATAACTGTGTCGAGCTGTTAAAATTTAATTTTATTTTTGAATGAGCTTAATAGACATTTTACATAAACACAAATACACAAACACACATTCACAACATATATGTATATATTTACGTATGTATGTATGTGTGTGTATACATACATGTATAAGTATCAATTTAACTTAAGTTACAAAAAAGGACAAGAATATAGATGACATGTGTCTCACTCAATGTCTAGTTTGTTTTGCAATTCAGGTCTCACTTATACATCCATAAGTTTGTATGCTGATATGTATGTGTGTATGTGTATGTTTTAAAAGCTTATTTTACATTCCGGGCATTATTTTCACAAAGTCAATGATCTACTTTGATTTTTTTTGTTTGAAATATTTTTACAAGTTTTTTAAAAGAAACGAAGTAAATAGTTTCTAGCCCGTAAAACTATTTATTTGCCAGCAGTTTGAAAGTTTTACTGCGCTCATTAGAATGCGCAATTCAAAACCAGGGGTTCCATCACTGGAGCAACACAAACAGACAGAATAGATATAGAAATGGGCCACAGGAAACGCTTATGGGTAAAAATTGTGACTTGAAGAAGTCTTTTAGGTACGATTGTAAAAGTCATACGATCAAACGCCATCACCAGAAAAAAAGTATAAGTTTTGAGGAGTGGATGTGATGGAATAACCGAGCTCAGTTTTTTCAATAAAGTTTAACTCTCCAGTGGGAAAACTTAAAGAAATAGATTTGTAAGCAGTTTTAGTGGTGCGGGACACCTGCTGGACCAGCAGATTCTTTCAAGCTATTAATGTGCTAAAATCACACGCTAGACTGTTCTGCCACCGCAGATAAATAGTTGCTACTATTCGACCAGTTGAGTTGAGCATAAAGTGATTGTTTTTTTTTAAGGTTAACAACTTTGAATTGGCAGCACTGTTTTTCTAAGTAACCCATTTAACAGCTGATAGTTGCTTTTCTGCTTAATTTAGTTTGACATTTCTGTCTATCCATAATAGATTTTCATGTGAGCAGCGCTTGCGAATGTTTTTTTTTTTCAAAATAATAGTTTTTGATATTGATTTGACAATAAAAATTGCGTTTTCATTTTTTTAAACTCCATTTTTGATTGGATGGGTACCTAAATATGTAGAATTGTCGGGTATAATCGAAAAGCTTTTGTCGTAACACGTTCACATTCGCAGAAAAAGAAGAATTTTTTTATGCATTTTATAGGCTAGCAGAGTTATGGGTCCATTGATCTTAAAAACCTATGATGGTCAGTGGCGAAAATGTGGCGGCCACAAGATCGAAATCATATTTAAACTTTAATGTCCTAAAACTGTCTATCCCATAAAACCCATTTCATTAAAATTCAAAACATATTTCATTGGTTCATAGTTATTTAAAAAAAAATACACCCATTTGCTGTCTCGTTTCGTCTCGCTTCTGTCCAATAAAACCCATTTCATTGATATTAAAATTATATTTAAAATTGTATAACTGTAAAAAATACACCCGCTTTCCGTGCCGTTACGTGTTATTTCTATCTATTAAAGTCCATTTCATTGATATTGACAAATATAATTTTCCTTGTTGCATTTTGATTTAAGAGTGTGTAACTCTAAAAAATACACCCAGTAGTTTGTTTGCATCCCTTTTTCCGTGTCTTTTGGCTTCAGTTTATTTCGTGGTTCGAGTTACACTATAAATTTCTAATTAAATTTGACGAAGAGTTATTAACTAATACTTATGGTTGAAGTATGCAAGTCCATATTTTTTTATAGAAATGGTTGCCAAACTTTTTAAACTTTTACGCTTGATCAATCCTGGTAAATGAAAATAATTATAAATATTTATATGAGTACATTTATATGGCGAACAGAAACTAGAACGGCTAAAAATAGATTCGGCTCTTTTTTGTCAAAAATAATAATATGTTATTTCCATGACAGCGCCTTTTATCAATTTGTGTATGAAAAAAAAATCATATACTTTGTGCCTTGACGAAAATAAAGCACGGAAACTGGTGCTTTTACAGGGAAAACTTTTCTGAAATGTCAAACATTTCTTATTCTTCATGTGCTTCGAACTTCGACTGTACTTAATCATGATTCATTTATAAGTACTTCCATTTTTTCTGATTTTCCTTTAATGTCCTCCACTTTGTGTACATGTCTGACATGACACACTCACACACACACACACACACACACACACACGCATAAATTTATAGAGGAAAAGAAGAAAGAAATCTACTGTTTGCAAAAGGAATTGTTTATGTTTTTAAAAGAGAATACGATTGCAACGATGTGTTTGTTTAATATTCTACTGATTGATTGTGTTGTTTTCGGAATTAATTGCTTTCTTATTGTTCTCACTGTTGTTGCTGTACATAATTGTTACTTTTTGAAATGTGTGCGTGTGTGTGTTTTTTTTTCTGTTCTTCACTTTATGTCAGTTATAAAATCCGTACATTTCTAGAGTTCGCACTTACGGTCGTCTCTCTCGCTCTCTCTGTTAAAAAGAATACAAATGTAACAACGCATGAAAAATGTTTGCAGCTTTTCAAGTGTTTGTATTTGCACTTGTGAGAAATGTTTTCACATGATGGGGCGAGTGAAGTTAGCAGCAGACGACAGAACACAAGGTTTTGTAAACACTTTTGTTTATTGAAATACACATGGATGTGTACCTAAATACTATATATTGAAAATATGTCATGTATGGATTTGGATGATGCTACAATAACAAGTTCATGCTATTGGTATTCGAAGGTTTTCAAAGAATTTTTTGCACGTATGTTAAGAAATTTATGTATATTTAATACCGCCAAACCTCTAAGGAACTCGTTAGCGAATTTGATTTTAAATAAATTAAAACGATTAAAATCTCATAGCGCAGTTTAATGCTCTCAATTTTTATGATAATAAGTTTAAAAGTTATTTACCTGAAAACGGAGCTCGTCCCCAAACTAACACTGTTAGACAAAATTATGTACACGCCAAGAACAATTTTTTTTTTATATTATTACAATATCATTATAATTATTAAACATTTTCTTAATTGCATAAATTTTTTTTTAACTAAAAATCTAAAATTATTTTTAAGGGTTATATTTTTCTGTTACTGTTAAATAGAATTTTAAATAAAAGAAAAAAGTAAATAGTCGGCAAAAAAAATTACTTTCATTATGTTAAACTGAATTTCGTGTTCAGTTCAGTTTTTCTTTGTTAAGAAAGAAAACTTTAAAATATTGTATATCACTCAGGAGGGACAGCTATAGGCTTCGCGGTCACAATAGCCAACTGCTTTGACAAGGCGGCAATTTGGAATAGAGAATCTGTTTTATCTGCATAAGTTATTTAACAACCTGAGCTTTTCTACTTCAAATTCAATCAAGTTGGCTGTTGCAAGCCTCTAATTTTTTTCGACTTTGTGTTTGTCAATGTCTGCTTTGAAACTATGGAAAACTTTCATAGTTTCGTGTTTTTTTTTCGGTGCATTGAATCTTGTATTTTAGGTTCCACATCTTTTTTTCGAAGCCTCCATTATTAAGCATTTTAATAAATTTACTTCATAGCATAAATTAATGTATTACAGTAATAAATACACATGTACTTAATATACGATTTTCTTTTCCCTTCGAGACTTTCCTAATAAAACGACCCCGTAATGGCAGGAGCCCGCCATTAATTCATACACCATGTCTTGTGCTTTGAGGACCTATATTAGGAAATAAAAAAAGTTGTGCTCGTAAAACGTAAAAATATTGATAAAATTACGAAAGTTTTATTCTCGGAATGTGTTATAAGTTAAACAAAAGTTTTTATGATCATGCTTTTTATATGCTATTAATTTGTAGCAAACGACAGGAGCTGTTTTCTGCGTAAAATCTTTAAATTTGTGTTACAATGGCCTATAACGCAAAAACGCCGCTTTTATTTTCGCCTTACAAAGAAAAGTGCAGGGTTTACACTCTGTCACTTCTTCTGAATTCCAAAATACGGAGCAGCTACTTTTTATTTGAAAGTATTTATTGTATGTTTGCTTTCGTGTTCTTCGGTGTGTGTTTCGGCTTAAAATATTTCACTGGTATGTGTTTAACAACCGGGTATAAGTTTTCCACTCCTTGCGGTAAAACTGAAATAATGAAGCCTTTTTAAAGGCCCCGCAAAAGTACGAGCAATAAATCTCAGCAATTTTGCACTCACAATAATATCATAACAGAGTTTTAATACGATACGATTCTTAGCGATTATGCTTCACTAGAGGCCCTTTTAGTGCATGCCTCTTAGCTTGGCTTTTAACGCTGACAGCGTTACAAAAATTTAATGTGCATAAACACTCATACACGCTCAAAAGAGTTTGACTCACTTGCCAGCACCCCACCAGCATTTGGCTGACTAATTTGTTCAAACGCTTTTGCTACGACTATTTGGAAAATAATCTCTCCTCTTGTAAATAGGATTTCGCAATTTGAAAGCTGGTATTCTTCAAGTCACATTAGGCTCTGGCCTTTTTGCCAAATCATGGTGTATTTAGCTAAATGACATCGTGGTGTGAATTTTGAATTTGAATTATTGTATCATTGAAAAACTATTTATTTTAAGTCACTAGAAACATAATGACTAATATCATTCCTTGACTATTTTTGCAGAGGAGGGGCCACAAAACAAAAATTGTAGTATATTCGACCCTAATTTATTTCATTAAACTGTTAAAAAAAATTTTAAAAAAACCACTCGAAAGCGCATGTGTTTCTCTGCTGCACTCTGAAATTTGTTGGCTGGTTTATGTTTTTCATTTCATTTTACTTTTCTTATTATTTTTGCTGGTTTCGGTTCTTTGTTTCACAGCTTTGTTTATGGTTTTCGACATGTTGGCAGACTTCTTTAACAAGCGTACACTTTTAACTTCCTGTTTCCCTTATTTTGCTGTTGTTGCTTTTTCCTCGTAGTTAAATTTCAGTTACATTTTCTTTATTAAATTATGTTTTGCTTAACATATTGTGTTACAAGTGCTTGGAGGAATGTATGTATAAACAGTCTGTGTACAACATTTTAAAAGCTGCAGAAATTTCAAAATTATATGTCAAATTTTTTCCAACCAGATGACAAAATGCTATTCGTCAATTATTGAAGTATTTATAAATTGGCTTTGAAGTTTCAGCAATTATATTGTATAATTATATTTAAATTAAATGGCATATTAATTAATTTGAAATAAATTATTACTTTGAATTGCTGCAAAATGGATACTTAAATAAACAAAATTACACATTTTCAGCAATTTTTAAACATTTTTATACCATATTAAAATTTTAAATTGGTTTTCGAAACTAATTTCCGGAAAAGAATCTTCTTTTATATTATTTAACACAGACTTTGAACTATTTTTTATTTATCATTAGAAAAGCATTTTTAAATGTTAAATGTTTTTCAATCGAGGTTTTGATCGATATGCGAGAGGAACTAAACTTTGATATGTTCTTCCCACACAGATAACAACTTCTTACGATTTGAAAACCGCAAGCAGCTGCCGATATTTTGTATAGGTTTCTAGGGGAATGTGTATTTTTCCTTGGTGAAATAAAACCAAAACTCAGTTATTCTGCATTTGAAAGAAAATTATTTAATGCATATCCAAACGATGAACATATATCGGAGTTCCTTCTCTTGTGGTGTTTTGTTACCCCTCCTCAAAATTGGTTTTCGAAACTAATTTCCGGAAAAGAATCTTCTTTTATATTATTTAACACAGACTTTGAAGTATTTTTTTTTATCATTAGGAAAGCATTTTTAGATGTTAAATGTTTTTCAATCGAGGTTTTGATCGATATGCGAGAGGAACTAAACTTTGATATGTTCTTCCCACACAGACAACAACTTCTTACGATTTGAAAACCGCAAGCAGCTGCCGATATTTTGTATAGGTTTCTAGGGGAATGTGTATTTTTCCTTGGTGAAATAAAACCAAAACTCAGTTATTCTGCATTTGAAAGAAAATTATTTAATGCATATCCAAACGATGAACATATATCGGAGTTCCTTCTCTTGTGGTGTTTTGTTACCCCTCCTCAAAATTTATGGAAATTATGGAAATTTTGATGTAAACAGTTAAAGAAACTAAGTCAATTATTTACCTGATATAGAATTAGTACTTCAAACAAATCAAAACATTCATATTAATGTATTTCCTTGCATTAGAAATAATCGTAGAAGGAGAACAGATCTGAGCGTTTGTTGGCCCCATTATCAGTCCAGTTCAGTTCAGTTCAGAGTTTTAAGCAGCTTAAAGAATTTAAACTCTTCATCCGAATTACGCTGCAACCCTTTAACTTGCGTTTAATTTGTTCGAACGTTGTTTTTTGTCGCTTTTAACTAACGAAAAAATAAGTAATTTAAAAAATCTTGGCTTTCCCCAAAGCCCACCTTTCCATTTGGCCCCTTTTTTGTTTGTTTGTTAACTTTCCACCCCCCTCATTTATTCAAAGCATGTGCAAACAGTTCTTGTTCGGCTCGCGTTGTGTTTACTTTAATTTCCAAGTATTACTTGTGTTTGGGTGCATACAACAACACGTACACATGTGTTGTTGTGCTCGAGTCCTTAATCTTTTCTGTGTCACTTACAAGAACACTTTGGCATAGAAAGGTTTTTTTTTTGTTTTTGCTAATCGTCAATTTCTTTCTCTCTTTCATTATTTCTCTTGTCTAGGGCTCATTGTTGTTACTCCTGCTTTCGTTTCGTTTTGTTTTATTCTATTCTATTGACACATTTTGTCAAGGAAGTTTATGTAAGACTTGGTGACACATAAAAAAGTACGTACAGTCGTGAACGCAAAGGTAAGAGTTAACAAAGCCCCGTAAACGTACGCATTTTTTGCCAACTTTGGCACGTTTAAAGTACATTTGCACGCGCCCAAAGTTCGGCTGGTGCATCACTACATAAAGTCGTGGTTGCTGGAATTTAGTTGCCGATATTTTTTGAAAGATTTTGCACAAAACAGATTGAAATGGAAACGAAAGAAGACAAACAACTGCAGAATATGTCAACGTTTATGCTGCTGTGTACACTTTAGCTTGCGAGCAAGGAAGCAGACAGTAATTAATAGTAATTAAGAGATACTGAAACTGGCTTGTTTTACCATTAATTTAGCTCATGAACGAATAAACTCTGAAAGGTTGTGCCTTAAGGAGAGCAAAAATTCACAGGATGCCTTTCATGATGAATATTGCAACCGGAATTACAGGAATAGAATTGATTCAATAATCGTTTATATAACAGAGTATTGAACTGGTGAAATCGTGAGGTGAAATGAAAAGCGCCCAATTTAGTTCTGGCATATTTTTCTTTTGCCAATAGCTCAAACATTTAAAAAATATATCGACAAATTTGTTAAAAAGGATGTAAGGAGTTTTTATCAGTGATTTTTGTAGACAGACACCTCGTATAAACGATTTGACATGACAAAAAACGTTAAGTTGTGTCCACAATTTCCTCAATCGCTGTGTTATTTTTTTCTGATGGGTTGTTTCATTGAAAACAAATAGTTTAAAATTAAGAAAATTCCAGGGTACTCGTACCTGCTGTGATTTCAAAACATTCGAAATAGAAGGAAGAGCTGTTTGCTTGTGTCTTCTACAATTGGAAATCACAGCAGAAAAATTACATGGCTGCTTTTAAAACCACATGTTATTTGAAAGCATGTGGTTTGAAATCATGTGATTTGAAATCATGTGATTAGAAATCATGTGATTAGAAATCAAGTGATTAGAAATCATGTGATTTGAAATCATGTGATTTGAGATCATGTGATTAGAAATCATGTGATTTGAAATCATGCGATTAAAAACCATGTGATTTGAAATCAGTTGATTATTGGAATAGGCAGGTATGTTTGAAATATATTCCTCATAGGAAAGTTTGTATCAGGATGCCTCATCCAAATCAATCGTTTTGAACAAAACGTTTTTGAAAAAATGCACTGGAAAGCGATCGAATTTCAAAATATTTGATGATAGCGTTTTTTAAAATTATAATGACACTTAATATCGTAAACGAAAATATCTTTGAAAACTGAAGTAAAGCAATACTTTTTTTCAAAACGGCCAAAGTGATTTCATTACGTCTTTTTCCTTTTTCAAAACACACGTTCGTGCATGAATTATATTGCAGTAATCTTTGAAATGCCCTATCGGAAGATGGTAAAATTATTGTAAATAGCGTTAAAAGTGCAAAACTACAAACAATAGTGCTAAACCACAAAACGTGAATACCATTACTATTTTTTTTTTTTTTTTGTAACGAGCTATAGAAGATATTATTTGCTTACATTTTGTTTTTAATAACATGTTGTTTTGCTTGTTTTTCATAGAAATATTGAGCTTCTCGTGATTGTATTCCCAAATTTTTTTTTTTATTTCTCATTATTTCAATGATTTTTTTTTTTTGGCTGTCATGTTTCAGTTTCAGTCTAATTTATTCAATTTAATTCTCATACACATGCGTTTATAATGTCCTATGAAGAAAAAGGAAATCCATGGCTTTCATTGTTGCCGTTTTGCGACTTTAATTAATTTTTTTTAGAAATTTCAAATTACGGCTACACACACACACACAAATGCCGCTTTGCGTATCACACACATACATACAGCACACATTGTTCGAATCAAGAAAAATGCACAAGAATTTCTTATTAGAATAAATATGAAAATGAAAGTAAAATATTTTCTAGGCCTTTGGTATTTCTGAACAGTTATTGTGAATTGGAGTACGAAAATATTGGCCTGGTCTTTATCTGGTTGAATTCTTTTTTCTGCTCGTATTGTCTTTTATGTGTTTTCCTTTTGTTATATTGTATGTAAAACATTTATTAGGCTTATTTTATTTTTTTGTTTTTGCTCAAACTGTTTGTAAAAAAAAAAAAAAAAAAAAAAATAGAACAGCAAGATAAAAGCCTTAATCCTTGACACATAAAAATATGTTTTTCCACTCCACCCACAACAAAGAAAACAAGTATGAAAAAATAAAGATCAGAAAACAAGACAAAACATTTATTTCCATATTTTGAAGAAACACAAAACGAAAGAGAAACAAACATACAAACAAAAGTTGTTTGGGCCGACATTGATTGGCCAACATTCAATACATTAAGCAACTGGAAACGGAACTTTAGGGACAAAGTTAATCATATTTCTGCGCTTTTGCAGTGCTTTAATTTTTTAAAGCCTGGCGAGATTGTAAAATAAATGTTATTACATTTTTTCATTGTATTTAAACTGTCAAGGCAAGGATTTGAAACTGCTACAAGTAACAGCCGTTTAAGCTCAAAACTTTTGAGCTACAAACTTATAAGATATCGCTAAGCTTTCCATTTGGTCAGTAAAACGTCCTTGGAAGCGTCGTTGTGCTGTTAAGCCTTGCTGAACATCAATGTACCCACAGTTTGACATTCTCAGCTCTCAAACCGCAGTTACCGATATCTATATGTTTCATGCTGATATAATGATTCGATAACAGTCTACATTGAGTTCAACTTTTACTTTTACTGCTTTACAACATTAGTTTGCTAATAATTGTAGATATTTATGTATTTTTAAAACAGCCAAGAAAACTACAATAACTGTTTGTGCGTTAAAAAATATCTATTATTAGAATATTTTTCTTTAAGATTCGCATTAAGTTTTTAGGTGAAGTTTGTATTATTATAATTTATTTACTACAATTAAAAGTATTATAAAATATCTTAATAAATAAAGCACCGGAACTGAAGACTATCGCCTTTACTATTATATAAGTTATAAGGATAGAATTTTGGGCGAAAGAAATCTAGTGAAGTTTGTTAACAGTGTCACACACAACTCTAGAAAAACTTTTTCGCCGGTGGCTGAGCAACTTCATCAGGGCACTGGATATGACCAGTTTAGAAAATACTAAGTAAAGTAAACAAATTGATATTCATAAAATTGAATAGCATGACGTGACCGTAATACATTGCCACTAACTAGTCATAGTCCAAAGTTTAGACGTACATGCGACAAGGAAACATGCCATCAACGACGGCTAAAACGCTCATATAAAAAACTTTATGGCATAAAAATGTGACTAAAAATTAGAAAGACTCACATCGAAGTAAAAAAGTGACGAAGTAAAAAATTAAAACTGGGCATCGATTTTAAAATTGAACGCTGGCGCATTATAAGAAAAAAAAATGGAAAGGAAGGATATTAAACATATGGTATGCCTGGGACTGCCAGTATGTTGGCTCACTTCACTAGAGTGAGTGGCAACGTGAACAGCTTCAGCTGGTTTTCTATAAAGAAAATTATTTTCATTAATTTTAATTTTTTTTTTTTTTTTTTGGTTTTCTCTACATGCCCAAAACACCACATGCTCGTACAACTGAAACTCTTTCCTGCCGACAACAATAAAAAGTTTTTCATTCATAATCCTTTAGAAAACTTGTTGAGAAAAAAAATTGTTTAGTTTTTACAAAAGTTGCATAAGATGCAGCTGCTTGCAGTTCTCAGATTCTTTTTTTGTGTTTCAAATAACGAACAAGTACTTATCTTAAAACAAAATGAATAAATAAATAATAAAAAACAGAAATAATATAATGCAATGCAAATCTTCTCTGGATATGTTCATGTACATATCAACTTTTATTGAACTAGTTCAAGAACTTTGATAAAATATGCTCAGAAATATGATGTAAAGAAAATTATTCATCGAAAACTAAAAGGAGAAACCATAAGAAAGAGGTCAATACACATATACGAATTTGACGGCTGACAAAAAGCAGAGCCGACATGATGCATTGAAATGTATCAGCACATACACTTTCCTTGAAAAATGCCCTGATTTATGTTGGAGAATAGCATTACTTTTAAGTAGGAGCTTTAAAATGCCTGGAGCCAAAATTGCAGTTATATCGTCAGCGTAACTGTAATATAATTAAAATTCTTACTATTTTACAATAGAAACAAAAAAAATCAACATGTCGCGATCTCTCTACTTTCGCTTACAAAATTTCTAATTTGTATTAATTTGAGGGTAAAACTTGAAGTGCATGTGGATGCATGACCTGTCTTGTCTGGTAACGATATATTGAACATTTTCCGATTTTATTCAGTTTTTTTTTTCCTCATCAAACCTTAAAGCCGGCTTTTTTATGACAAAACTGCAAAACGTGTTGGACTTTGTAGCACAAAAAAAAAAATCAAAAACCTATTTGTTCGAATCAAAAACTAAATGTGTTTAAAATGCACACCTTTTCCTTACGAAAATATCTAAAGTTTCAAAAGGTTTGTTTTAATATAAGACAGCTTTGGGCTATTTTTCTAAAAAACAGGAATTCTTGTACTTCAAAACGAAACTGAAATCTTTCGCCATAGAACTGATAAAACTGTCCACTTTAAAAAGCCGCAGAATAACGATAAATGATATATATAATTATTCTTGACTTTGTAAAGGAAAATCTTTGCTCAGCGTTGTTGAACGAAAATTTATCTTTTCATGCTGAATTTACATATATAAAATTATAAAGAAATAATTTTTTTTACTTTCGTCCTTTTTTTGTACGAAGTTGCCCAGATTTTAAAAAGCTACAATTTACAAATATGGATATTTTTCTTAATACTGTGAAATACGTTCAATATTTATGTATTTATTTACAATCTCTTGCACTTTTAAGACTTCTCTATTAAGGAAATTTTATAAAAATTTGGCAACCACTTAAATTATTAAATGCAAAGTTAAAACAAAAGATAAATATACTACTAATTTATTATTATAATATTGTTTACATATGTATCTAATTATGTAAAAATCAATTGCATATGTAAATATATAAATGATTACCTTCTAAGAGGCAAGTCCTTGTGTATGCAGTCTTTTAAGTCTTCGTACCTCGTCACTATCCTCTACAACTGACGTCGACCAAGATATCTTTGACTAAAACTATTTACCACCTCTTCTCTTATTATTGATAATTGTTTTGGACCGCTGATACCGCTGAAGAATTTCTACATTTGAATTACTTGTTGCATCGCAAAGTCCAGGATTCTCTTGTCCAACATGACTACATTTATTCAGCTTAACTCCTTAATGTATTGATATTTTTGCCTTGTCTAACTATTTATTATCATAATTATATTTTGTACTTATAGTTCGTTGAATATTAAATACGCAAACTTATGTTTCTAATAATAATAAAAAGCTCTTTGATGTATCAAACTTAGCAATAATTCCGTTTATCTCAACTATATGTCTTTTCTACTAAACAAAACTATTTTCAAACACTTTTTATGAGGCGAAATTTTTAAAAGTTTGACAAAAAATACCAAAGTTTTTGGTTGGCCGTAATAATATAGTATTCGATTAATCAGAGACACTAGTCGAATAGCATTTCTTCAGCAGAATTGTTTTATTAAAAACTTCAATGCAAACTCAGTTTTACGTGAGTAATTCAAGTGTGAAAGTATCGTAGGACACGTAAAAGTTCTGCTTCTGGCAAAACTTTAGTGAACAAATTTAAATTTTATTCAAAACCACAAAAAACTGGACACAAATGAAATGCATTTTTGGCACACAAATTGCACTTTCGCATAAAAACCGCATAAAATCATGTAGCCTGTAAAACAAAATAACATTAACAACAACAACAACAACAGTATAAGGTAACAAGTATGCAGGCAGGTGTATGCAGTGTCACAACCAATACCAGCAACATCACCACCTACAACGCCACTTAAAACATTCAAAAACAAAACTTTACTCATTTGTATTGTAAACTCGTTGCAAAAGGAAAAACTAACAGCTCCCACAGGTATGAATGTAGAGCCGAAAGGAATGTACAGTGGCGTAGAAAACATGCACAGTTTTGAGGTGGTATTTTATGTAATACCTGCTCTAGTGCTATCATTTGGCAAATCACTTACAATTTCACAAAACCCAGCAGGTTTTTGTATGTAAAAATAATAGCTGAAAGCCTTAAAAGTAATTGGTTTGATTGCAACTTTTGAGTCCTGAGATGAATTCGAAACATGAAATCGGTTTTTGTGATGGCAAACGATAGAGACGGGAAAACAAGTTGAAAACGCCAAAAGTTGGCATGTAGTTGGTAACATTGTTTTGCATTATTGATTTCAAATTCCAAATTTGTTTCATACACAATAAAAATTGATCGCTTTGCTATATATGATGAATATCTGTTTGAAAATGCTCTTGAAACAAGACGGTAAAAGGAGTCTTGTGTATGGTTTTGGTTGGAATATATTCTGTAAAAGCAACTTATTTATACCATAACTTTTATTGATTTTCTCAACTGTTTTTTGCTTGATTTTATATACATATATATTAATTTTCTGTACAGTTTTCTTTCGAGACAAGGATAAAGTTAAAGGCCTCGTTATTCAAGTGGAATGCATTGAAGCTTAAGCATTTTGTCAATCCTTCTGCTGTAAATAGTCCAAGAATTGAAGAACGTCAAAAATTATACAACATTTTATTTAACCGTATAAATTCAAAAAACAAAAAACGAATAGTTTAAAATTTCTAACTTCTGAGTATTAACGAAAAACTATGAGTCTATCTTTAATGCTGGCAATTCTACGGTTAAAGATGTCTCTATGGCCTACAACAATGTGAAAACCTTAAACGCATTTTTCTCAGTATTTAGTTTTTATTTTTTATTATTTCACAACTAAATACGAATTGAAAACAGAAGTTTTTAAGAATTAAATAGCACCTCCTCATCATATTGGAAACAATTATAAAAAAAAAGTCCTTTTTATTCTTATGTTCTGTTTTGTACAGGACTGTATGTCAAACGATACCCGCTGTTGTGGTTGTGTAAACGTGTCGCAAAAATATTCCCATGAGCGCATGTTATACCACAACTGTATTAATATAGATTTACGCACAAACATTTCATACCTGCAACGCAGTGCAACTAATTGTTTTTTTATTAAAAATATGCAAACATAATACATACTAAAAATTAAAAACAAATTGAAGAAGAAGAAGAAAAAATAAATAAATAGTGTGTCTGGAAATCAGGAAAACTTGCAGCAACTTTTGGCAGTGCAACTACAACGAATGCAAATATTCAATTCAATTATTTATAAAGTTATTGGATATTATTTTAATATGAAAATTTATGTATTAATATATATTTTCATCAAATACCAGAATTTTGTGATAAGCGAAAGTTGGGGAATTGCTTTAAGGAAAATAATGATTAAAAATCTCGATTTATGAAATTTACAACAATCGAACACAATGAAATTTTGTGCTACTTTTAAAACAATAGTTTTCCATACACCAGGTCAGGGGGAAAAGGACACAACTAGTTCTAAGTTGGTTTTAGTAACGTGGACAGACGAAGACAATTCGCTGTTGCAAGGCTGGGATTACAGGATTGCCGCAATTTCGATTGTGCTGAATTGTTAAGCTTTAATCTCCTCTTTTTTTTTTAAACAAATTTCTTTGCCGCAAGATAGTGAGGATACAGTTTGTGCCAACAACTGTCACACAATCCCCAAACACGATTATTCAAATTTCCGGCAACAGTTATTTGTTTTTTTTTTAATTTATTTTTGGGAGTTAAAAAGGCTTCTTTCAATAAATTGTCGTTTGTTTTTTATATTTTTTAATTTTTAAGTTTTATAATTTTTGACCGATTTATATGAAAGAATATTGAAATGTTAAACATTTGCACTTCAGCTAAGACCATTCGCCTGAATGGTATGAATCCCAGTTTCAAAACGAAATTTTCTTTTAAACATAAATAAAAATGTTTTTATTACTTAGAACAGCAAATGGATGTATTTAGTTTAGAATATTAAAAATATGCAGACCTATTGACCATTTGAATCGGTCCAGATATATTCAATAAATATTGTTATATTTTTTACATTTTTTATCACCATCCCTTTGCATTGGAAGTGGTTTACATGATCGCTGTATGGCGGCTGCATTTGATTGAACGTGATTGCCGCATGGAACATTTAGCTGTTCAATTACACGATTCGCATCTAAAAATGATTGAAAATTTGTAATTTGCGGCAATTGTACGAATAGCATTTTCTACCCATTAAATTTGAAGGCGATGACCGAATCGATTACAATTACTACTCATTTTCTTAAAATTTTTATAAAGTAGGCGAACTTTGTTGGGACACTTCACTGCGGCTGCTTTTGGAAATATGTACATATTTTACTTTTGCCATTAAAATTCAAAATTTTTTAACAAAAACTTATGCAACTACTAAAACTATTTTCCAGCAATTCATGTGTTTCTTTTGCGTTTTTTGCTCTACAAACGACTGCAAACGAATATGTAGAGGCGCATTTTTTTAGGTTTACACATGAATGTTAAAACATATTAACTTAAATATTGTTGTGGTTAAGTTAATTTCATATTTAATAGTGGCTGTCTGTCGACCGTGTTCATTATTGGCTTAAAATCCAAACAAACAAACGATAAAAAAACCCAGTGGTTTTATAAACAATTACCGGATGTAGATAATTTCATGGGGCAGTCCAACTCAAAGGCTTGTTGATAAATCAATTTTTTAAGCAGGATGTTAACCAGCCAGCAGAGCCACTCACGTGTAAACAGAGTCAATAAGATTAAACAATTATTTCAAGCAGCAGGAGTGAAAAAATCCAATCATGAGAAGGTTGAAACAAAGTGTTTAAAAATCAGTTTTTTTTCTGCGCTTTAATACACAGATTAATTAAAAACTATTGATGTGTTTTAATGTGTATAAATTTTAGGAGATAGAGTTTATTAAGAGCATAAGCCTGGCTTGCGGACTTATTAATTAGCTGGTTATACAATTGCAATGATTTTAATAGCTAATATCGTATTTAAAGCTTAAACTCGAATTAGTGACTTTAATTTAATTTTTACTTGAGATTCTAATAATTGAATCAATAAAAATCTAAGAACAAATTATAGATAAATAAAATTTTCCCCCACAAGACATTTTTTTGTACTGAAAATAAACGAAAGATACAATTATTAAGAAATACAAACAAATAATATTAAAGTCAGCAAATTTCATATTTAATGTTTTATTTTTAGTCTAGTGGTGTGGAAACAGGTGACTGACTGTTTGTGACAGCCTGTATGAGTTGTATTGTAACTGCATGTCGGCAGCACTTATTTGTCCAGCGCAACTCCAACAATTGCCCTCGAAAATAGTTTAAAGTTTATTTGTTATTTTCAACTTAAAGGCAAATTTCACAAAACCTGTAAGATTAAATACGAATTAAAACAAACTTCAAATTTTGTGCGAAAGTTTTTAGGGCAGTAAGAAAAATTATATTTTGGACAACTTCCTGGCGCTGGAAGAAAACCAATATCAGCAATATTATAATAACTACAATTTTATATCGATCGAAATAGAAAATAATCTGCAAATAAATCTAATGCGCAGACAAATTTAAGTCAAAAGTATTACAAGAATGTAGATAATTCTGGAAATGTGATCGATATGCACCTAAACACGCAATAGAATACAGCAGAAAGGGTTATAACTTTGTATGCCGCTCACTAATTAAGGACAAGGAACAGCCATTAAACAAACAAATTTAGGATTTAAGTAACTCAGTTTTGGCACCTAAACTTTTATGGGTGGACATTTTGTGTACCGGATTAAAAAAAAAAATGTTTGCCTCATTTCATTAAATCGCAATTAATTTACAAAAAAAAAAAAAAAATTACTTTCATGTTAAAAAAAAAATGTTTCAATTTTTAATTAAATAAAAAAGACAGAATTATTTATTCATTTTTATAGCCTGCAAATTAAATTTACAAGCCCATTATGGTTTCAACAGTAACGACCGAATTAGTTTTGACATTCTTTTCCGTTACGAATCAGCTGTTTTCTTTCCGTTCAATTGAATACGTTTTCTTGTGGTTGCGTTCTTACTTTATCATTTTGTTGTGTTGCTGTGGCAGCCAAAGTATTACGTTTTTATTTTAAAAATTTTGTGTTTATTAAAAGTTTTTAAAACGAATGCAATTTGCTGACAAAGAAGGACGACGAACCGTTTAGATATCACGTTATTGGCCGAGCATTTGGTGCAGAAATTCACGGCAGGCGGCCGGACAACAAGGGAGTCGCGTTTATACAGAAATTTTATGCGAACAGGTAATTGGAAACGGCCAACGAAAGTCAAAACTAAGAAGGCTTTAACAATTAGCGAACGCACAGACTGTATATGACAACCGTAAGCCGTGGCGTATGAGTAATAAAGAAAATGTAGGAAATAAAGTATTCGCTATAGTAAAAAAAAAACAACTTTCATTTCAAAACTTTTTATTCAAAATTCTAAGGACAGAATAATTTATTTCGTTTTATAGCCTACAAATAAATTTACAAGTTACAATGGCAGCGATAAAGGCGGCTAACGAATACCATATGCCCATGATGGTTTTAACAATAACGACCGAAATCGTTATTACGTTCTTTACAACGTTCCGTTGTGAATCAGCTGTTTTTTCTTTTGCTTTTTTAACAAACGGTAACGACAACTCGCTCACCTCTGCATCAAATTTCAGCTGGTTTATCAGTCCATCGTTAATTAGTTGGAAAAGTCCTTAACTTTGTTATGAGTTCGGTCAGCAAATGCCGACAGGCAACATTTCAACACAAAATGCTGAAACTTTAATGCATTATTGTTGTGGCACCTTTTAAAAGAATTTTTTTTTTTTTTTTTTGCATCAATTATACACAATTTTTTTTTTTTCAAATATTAGAAACCGTTTGCACACAAAACAAGCTGTTTGGTATATTTTCGCACGTTTAAATAATTATACTTTTATTTTTGTAATTATCATAAAAAAAAAAATAAAAATTAAAAAAGTACAATAGAAAAAAATGTTTTTGTTGGAAACTTATTTCGTTGATTACCAGCAAACAATGGGCTCTTAGTGTGTTGTGTCAGATTTTGCTGCAATTAAATACCATTTAATGCCAAATAATTTTAAAATATCATGCACTCGTCTGCAAACACCATCGCACTGTCATGTGTCATGTGTCCAGTGTTCACACCCAAACACCAGCTCTACACATGCGTTTGTATACACAAACGTGTTTGTACATAGATTTATATAAAAGCTTAAATGAATGCGAAATAAAAATATTTACGAAATTGAGCATCAATTCTACTTGATAATATTTATACGAATTTTCATAGATATATCATCTGACACGCGTCTAAAGGTTTGTGTAGGTGAGCGTGTGCTGTAGTTGAATTTTTCATTTTACATTTTAATGCCACTTGTACTACAATTTATGTGGAGAATTTAATAGTTTTGAGACTACGAGGTCTATGCCAGAAGAGCCAATAAATTTGAACAACCTTTTTCGTTCTTCTGTTACTCGTATGTTTCCACTATTGCTGATTGCTCTCACTTGCCCCACTCACTGGTTTTGTCACATTTCTTGCTGTTGCTGTTTATTTTTTTTTTTTTTTTTTTTTTTGGTTTATGGAAAATGAGTCTAGTTTTTTGTGGCTTCTGTGGTTTATTCTAAATTGATATTAAATGCCTTTTCTGACCACATTTTATTGTGCTATTCTCTTATTAATAAAAAAATAAAGTATATGTATGTGTATATTAAATGAAATGTGTGTAGAATTTCTATGGGCAGAACTTACGGTAATAACCCGGCAGTTCAAGCAAAATCGCTGTGCAATTTAAAACAAAATTTTAATACAAATACTGCACTCCAGAATATTTTTTCTTTTTTTTTTTTTTTCTTGGTATATAGTATGATGTTTTAATTAAAAAATATTTCACTGGCATATAAACTGAAAAATAAAATTAATATGATTGAGTTTTCAATGCTAAGAAGCGTGTAATCTTTTTGCTAAAATTTAATAGATAAAAAAATATGATGCGAGGAATTTGAATTTATTTTGATGTGGTATTAAGCCAAATATTTTCGTTAAACAATTTCCACTTCATTAATAATTCAGAAAATTATATTATTTTTGCATATATTAAAATGTTTAACAGTTTATGCAGAAAGAAAAAAAATGTTACAAGTCCATGGACGAGGTGGCATCAGGAACTTGAATTTACACGTTTGTTAATTAACTTGTTTCCTTGCGTTTGATTTCACATAAAATCTTTTCAAAGCCAAGTGAATTTAAAAATATTTAGTTTCATATTTTTGCAATAGCAAATATTTATAGTACGAGAATGAAAACAAAATCAGAGCCACGGCGTTGCTGCCTTAAAAAATTGTACTTAATTAAAAGGAATTCACGCAATTTTGAGAAATTATCAGCAAATTGTGCATTTTTGTACTCCAAGCTGGAGAAAGAAGTATTCGGTTGATAAGGCAACCAAAACATCTACAAGCCCTCAACAAACGTTAATTGGCAAGCGACCCTGGGATATCTTGAGCTAAAATGAGGCCACCTGAAGGAGCGCCAGTAACGAATGATAATAGTGGGGCATAGCCCTATTTTTGGTGGCGCAAATGTTGCCGGAGATGCGATTTTCGTGCAACATAATTCTGTTATGCCTTTACACGTTCGGGCTTCTAACTTTCTTCACTCTACAGGCAATTACTGGCAGCAGGGATTAGATAGCGCCAGCTGTAGACCTTTTTTTTATATGACAGGCAGTAGCTACAGCTACTGCTTTGCAAGGCAAGGAATTACTCCTTGATGACAGGTGGTGATATAAATAAAATTTAACAATCTGTGAAAATACCCAAAGAAATCTGTTTTTGACCTCCAACTGAACGGGCTAAAAGCATTTGGAATGTAGAATAATATTTTGAGTTTTTGCCGAATATTATAAACAAATGATGTGAAGTCCTTGAAACTTGTGAGAAAAAGAAAGCAGCTAATAGTGGTTTTGCCCAACGTGTTAATGACAATAAAACTTTTAACATCCAAAGCTGTGTAGTGTTGCTCTGGCCGCTGTCTAGACAGTATCCAATAAGAAACATCAAATGGTGTTTATGTTTTTCCTGCAGCCAAACTGTCAGTTTTACAGTTTATTTTCAAAATAATTTTATTTAATTTGCTAAACTTTTACGGTCTGGTGCATAAAAAATATTTTATGTTTATTAAAAAGTTTGTTACACAAAATTTTCATACAAAATAATAAATAAAGAAATTAAATTTTCTTATGAAAATAATACAATATAAAATTAAATGTCAATGAAAATTGTGTTTATAGTAAAGAAAAAGTTCTTTACTTTGGCACCTACAACTAAACAAATGAGTTTTACTAAATCTTTAGTAGCGCTTAAATATATGATATTTTTAATTATATTGACAAAAACTTTCATTAATGTGTTATTTCGCAAGAGATGTCTCTCTCAAGTGACAGTCACAAAATTCTTCAGTTTATTTATTTAACTTTCTTTTATTTAATATGCAATTCACTTCTACGGCACGTACCGAACATGCAGCTGCGGGGCTTGAAAACAAACGCCCTACCCCCCGCCTCTTGTTTCATCAAAACTCTCACAAATCTTGTAACAAATGTTTAATGAAACAATAATCAAATATATAACAAACGTGTCTGTATGTGTTTGTTGTTTTATTTGCATCTTGTTACAACAATTACAAACAAAAACGAGACTGTCTCTTTCATTTGAAGAAAAGTTAACTTTTCTTGTTCAACTACAATAATTTAAAAACGCCAATTAAAACTAATTAAAAATTTAATTGAAAAGAAATAGATTACAATTAATGGAGACAAGAAATGTGTTTCTGTACTAGTCCAAGAGATTTTCTTTTTGCTGACATATTTTTTTTTTCAACTGCAATTTAAGACATCAAATTTATATGAAAAAGAGTTAAAGTCTAATGGCCAGTTTTTAACTTAATATTCAAATACGAAATTAGTAAATTTTTCCTTAAATTTAAGTTGTATTTAAAGGGACGTGGTCAGTGATTTAATTTGTATTTAAATATAATCTATAAAAATAAATTCGGTATTTAAACAGAACTAAAGTTTAAAAACCGTTTAGTTTTTAAGTTAAAAACTGGCCCTAACTAAGATTTATGAGTTGAAGGACTTAAACTAAAAAGACAAAACTTTTATTCGTTTTTTTTTTTTTAACCCAGTAGTACTTAATATAAATAACGAAACAGCTGTCAAATGGGCCGACTCACACACAAACACACCCTGTTGCCAGCCTTTAGTTTGATAAATATATGTCTAACTTTTCGAAAAAATATCCTTAACACAAATATCCTTAAAGAAATTTAAAAATATTACGGCCAATTTAAAGGTCTAATGTGTTCATTAAGCAAACGACTGTGCGAGTTTTGTATTTTTATGCTTCACAGAAGGCGTTACTAACCTGTTGCTGTTTTTATGTTTTTTTTTTTACATTCAGTTAATCGCATCATGACAACATAAATACTCCAAAAAATTACCAACAGACTGTACAACATTAATGCAGACGTTTACGTGTTTTTCACTTTAACAGCAGCACGATAAGGTTGGCACTTAAACTGGTGTCGTCAACGGCACTGACACTGATGACCATAAAGCTGTAACGTAACACAGTAGCACTGGTTGGTTGTTTGTGGCCGTAACGAAGGAACATTTAACGGGAGACACTTGTCGTGCAATAATATTTAGCAATTTGAGGCATTAAGATTTTTCGTTTGTTTGTTCTTTTGTCTGTTGCTGGGTTTTAATATATTTAATAATGTTGTGTAAGTATGTGCTCTGCCTGATAAAATAACAGAACATTATTTGTCACACACACACACACACACACACAGTCAACTGTATCTTTATATGTTGTGGATAAGTTTGTCGGCATTATTATAGTGAACAAAACTGCATGACTTTCGAGTGATTTTTTTTATACATTTCCTTCATTTTTTTTGCTTTTTTTTTTTGCCTTCAACTTCACTTTATGTCAAGGACTATTTCTTTCACACAGCACTTTATTGTTGCTTTTTCCTGCACAAAATTTTTGTTTTTAAACACGTTGTTAACACGTTACGTTTTTACGTGTTGAGGCAGAAAACAATCACAATAAATTCAATATTTTATTTTGTTTGCGTTAAGAAGCAATAAATTAAATCTGCACTTAATTTGATGGCGTCATAACAAATTAAGCGGCACTTTACCTTCACACATGTCATATAACTGGCGCTTATTTGCACGCCAAACACAAATAACGTTGAAGTCTTTTCGCAATTGTTTTGCAACGGCAGCCTTAAATTTTTGAAAGAACTCTTAATGTCTGGTTTATGTGAGAGAGACAGAGAGGAGAAATTTTGCCGGCAAATTTTGCAATTGTAATTACCAACAACAATACGAACTGTATTTCACTTTTTTTTTGGCTTAAGAGTCATTTAACATCTACTCCAGAATTTGTTGAGTTTTTTTATAATTTAATCCTTTTACCGGGTTGCCGCTTTTTTTATTGTGTATTTTCATTTGGACTAATTTATTTTTAAGTTTTTGTTTATTGCACTCATATACATAAAAATCTTTTGTTTTTATAAATTACCTGTTAAATAAGAGAAAGAAAAATGTGAATAAATTAAATTTTTATTTTTTGCTCTTTTTTTTTTAGACAGTTTCATACATTTTTTTATATTTTTTAAGTTTTTAACACTTTTTGTTTTCTCTTCTGATATTTTTGATAAAGTTTTAGTTGAATTTATATATAATTTACTTGAGGTTTTTTCGCTTTTGGTTTCTTTTTTTCAAGGTTTATTGTTAATTTGTTTTATTAAAGTTGACCTGTTTTTACACCAAAACAAATTTTCATTTGTTATGAAAAAAAAAATTTTTTATGTTGCAGAATTTTTGTTTGTTTGTCCGAAATAAAAATTGCAAGCAAAACTTCAACAATTAATAATAATAAAAACATGAAATTATTATTTTAATATAGATACATAAATAAATATTTTCAAAATAAATAAGAAAGTTTTCATCCTTTGACCGTCGGCTTAAGTTGTTAAAAACCAATAATACAAAAATTAAAAACGTTTAGAAAAAACTTTAAATTATTTGTTATTAAAAGAATGTTTAAATGCACAAACATTATTAAAAGACCAATTAAGTTTCAGAATAACTTTATGCATCCAAAACACATCAAACTTTTCGAACTTTTTCTTTATCAAACAAGAAAATTGTTAGAAATACCGGATTTGAGAACAGTTGGGGATTCCTCCTCTAGTGCATCTTGGCCAGATCTTTTACCAATTGTTTTTTTAATATTGATTAATTATATTTTTTTTTATGTGAGACTAAATTTTTTTTCAACATTTGTAGAAAATAATATATTATTAAAGTAAAATCGGTTTTTGATGACAGTTAAATATTTTCTTAATTGAATTGTTCAGATAATTTTTCAAATCAAAACGTGACCAGTAAGAATTCGTACTCTGCATTCTTCACGTGGTGGTTAAACACTTTCTTGCTGATGTGCACAAGTTTCAGCAATAAAAGAATTCGTGTATTAAAACAGTTTTAACTGTTTAAACTTAAAGCAATTCCACAAATTACATATCAGAAAACACAATTTCTCTCAAAAAGCGATAAGTTTCAGCAACGACAAAGAGGCTAAAAAATAAAGCATTTTAATGTGGTCTGGCATCACAATTACTACAATAAGTGTAAGCGGCAACTTGGCGTTACTTAAAGACAGGATTTTATTAGTTTATGTTTTCATTACAAATAAGATCATTACAACGTCTCTTAAACCTTTAAAAGGCAGCGGTAGACTTGCGGCCAGAGAATTCTACCAGTGATTTTTGACAGAAGATTTTGTGTTTGTAGTGGCCACATTGTTTCCTATTGCCATATTTTCTTTTCTACTCTCCCAAAATGAATTTGATTATTGATTTGACAGTTGCTTCTTTGACAGAATTTTCTTTGGCGAGATATATTTGTTTTTTGTTAAGAAGTTAATAATAGAACATAATTACGAATACTTTTGAGAAAAAGCTGGGAATTGCTGGCCGTATTGCGATATTTAAATTTTATCTTAAGCGTAAATTTTAACAAATCGAAAAATATTAAAGGACATCACTTTTGATAAAGATAAATTTAACTAATACCCATTTTGGAGCCAAGTTGTATAAATGATACTAAGGAGAGTCTAAAGTGTTTGTTTTGAAGGCCAGTTTAGCGCTCACATCTGCTGAGGGTAACTTTAACTCATACCCATTTTAATGCCAAGTTGTAAAAATTAATTTAAGAAGAGTCCTGAAACTTGGTAGTTTTTTTTCGCATTTTTTTTTTGCTGAAAATAAATCCTTCAAACAAAATTAAATTTTTGGTTTTTTTTCTTTAAAATGGCTGACCTTTTAAACGCCTGTTATTCTGAAAAATTATACCTTTCGCTTAAAATGTCAAAGTTATTTTTTATACAGGCCTACCAGACAAAAATCGTTTCTAATTAGGACGGGGAAAATTTTTAACTGTTGTATGTTATTTGCTCACCCATAAACATAAGAAAATCTATGCTTTTAGGACTTTGGGGAATTGTCCGTTAGAAGAGAATATTCCAGAGCTATTAGTTTTACAAAATTATCATAAGGAAACCGTTTGATCTTTATTCTCTTGTCTAAAAATCAATGACTCTGGAGCCTGAAAACTTCCTTTACATAAATACAAAAAATAAAAAAACGAATAATATAACCTATGACCCAGAAAACAACAAATCATATGCCAAAATGTCTGGTGAGGGCCGTGACAATATTTTTAATAGACTCTTGCAACCACATATCGTAGACAGGATATTCCATTTATACAGCTTTTGTTGATGGGACTGACTGGACACTTCTTAAATGTTTCGTATTTTTTTAGGCAAAACTGAAAACTCCACAAATTTTTGACACATTTTTGATACAATAATTATCATAAGAGTAATAGTTTTTACTATTAATGAGGTAAAGAAAATTTCTCTTTTTAGACAAAATATCTGTCTTTTTCAAAAAAAAAAAAAAAAAAAAAAAAAAAAAGACAACAAAAATCCATTCAAAATTTCTGCCAACTAAACATTTTGTTGTTTTATTTTCATAAAAAAAAGAATAACTATTTTAGTGACACAAGGACTACTTGAGTTTAGGAACTTGCTTTAAACAAAAATTTCGCTGATTCAATAAATTACACAATTAAATTAATTTAAAAAAAGTTTTTGTTTACGACATTTTCATTGTTTCAGATATCGTTTAATATCTCTTACGATATATAACAAAAATATGTCAAATTTTAAAAAAATATTAATTCTAAAATAATAATTATTACAGCAAAAAGCCACAAAGTCTAAGGGGATGAACAAATATCTAAAAAGCAATGGCTGTTGCTGTTGCTGTTGGTAAACAAGACTTGAAATAGCTGTAGAGAACTTTATATTTTCTTAATAATATTTATTCAAAGCAAGTTGCTTAAGCAGTTGATTATATGTTTGCGAAAAAGTCTCAAATATTATTCATTTTATATCAAACTTAAGCATTCGGATAACAATTTGTTGGGGACTTTGAGACGAACTGGTTATAGGTGGGAGTACTGTGTACTCTGTTTGTGGACGTTCGATGTCAGCTGACTGTGACGAAGCTACTAATTGCCTAGAGATCAAATTTCCTTGTGGCATTTTGGCCACTGTAACCAAAGTCACTGACATGCCATTTGCTGGACAAAAACTCCACTTTCGTTCACTCACACGCATACAGTCGTTTATATGGGACAAGATGGACGAAAATTCCACTTTTACATATTTATAAAAAATTTTCACAAACTTAATTGGATGTCTGACTTAAAATTTTTGATGCTTGGGGCGTATTGGCCTAATTTACGCCTGCATCTTATTTGGCCACTGTGACCAAAATCACTCACTGAAATGACATGTTTATACGCCATCTGATGGATAAAAATTTCAAATTTACTTTCTGAATGTTTTTTTACAGTGAATTTATTAATTTTGATCGATATGCCACTGTCCCAGGTATGGGGAATTGATCTAACATTAGCCAGCCCTCGACAATATTGCTGGCAAGTGAAAGGCCAAACTAAGTATCATATATTTTTCTAAGTGTTTATATAGATCGTTTCAAATATATGTATGTATTTAATTAACATGTTCTGTTTGGCAAAATTCTACGAATTACCTGCCCATCATCAGCCGTACGTCTAAAATATTTTGTGCGAATTTTTGTATTTCTAAACAATTCAATTATTAATATCCAACATAAACCAAAAAAAAAGAAAAAAATAAGGACAAAACCATAAATTGAAAAATAAATAGAAATTATATATGTTTTGTGGTGAGCAAAACACAGCCAGAAAAAATGAAGTGATACATGTTCGAATTTCCTGTTTGGTAGCAACATGACCCCAACAAATGCAAAAGCATCAACTGGCAAACCACTTTTAAACAAACACATACATACATATAGACAAGTTTGTGAATCGACATACAAACACATTTATAAACCAAAATTTTGACACAATATTTTTGCATAATATTGGCAAAGTGGAAAGGTGAACGCAAAAATAAAAAAACTATTGGCCATAAATTTATTTTGGCTTTAGAAATTCACACAAAGTTTTTTTTTTCTTTTCTGTGTTTTGTTATTATTTGGTGGTGTGGAGGGGGGTTTGGGGGCGGCTCGGAGCCAGCGACTGTAAATATATACGTTTCCAATTTTTGTTTTATCGTCAACCTAGATTTTGGTTTTGCTTCTAAACTTTTCGTATTCTTTTTACTCTCTCGTTTTGGAAACACTGAATGACAAAGAAAAAAGTTAAACAAATGTCGGATGTGTTTAATAGTTTTAACTTGTTTGAGGCTTTACTTTAAGCTTGAGGTAAAAAAAATTTAAAAATTTATTGAGTTTTAAAACAAAAACTTGATTAGATATATGATTTTTCTGGCCTTTTTTCCAACTCTCGCCTCAAGTTTATTTGTTTGCTTTTAAGTGATATTGACACTTAACAGTTTCCTACAATAAATTTTATTACTCTGGCATGTGGTCGTTGTTCGATTTCGCTGTTGATTTACACGCCAAACGGAAATTACTTGTTTAAATTATTGACTTTTACACTTAAAACTTATTTTTTATTGCCAAGAAATACCAAAAAAAAAAAAAAAAAAATTCCCCATCTACCAAAAGTATTCGATCCAATTAACCAAATTACGGCCACGATATAGTTTGTGCTTATAACTTTTGAGATTTCAGATGACGATACATTAGCGTGTTGTACCCATATACGTTTCTTAAGACACAAAACTCAGCAAGAAAAGTTTCAAGATTCACTTCAAACTTTTCTGTTGTTCTTCACTTCACACAGATGTGAAACAATTGTAATCCTTGTACCGGTTGAGCGATTTTCAAAATTACGTTTTTATATGCTGCGACACGAAAACATTTTCTGTATTTTTAACTCTTTTTTATATATAAGTTAAATATTTTTTTTTTTTTTTGGTTTTTTTGCTTTAAAACAACTTTCTGTTTTTTTTTTGTTAAAAAAAAAACACAAATAATTCGTTTTGCTTAAAATTTGTTTGTAAAACACATTTTGCTTGAAATAACAGACAAGAAGTAAAAAAAGAAATATTCACTTTAAGGCATTTGTTTTCTATTTTGTTTTTCTTAAATTAAAGAATTATATCTATTTTCGTTTTCATTTGGAAGAAAAAAAACTTGCTAAAATTACCATGATTATATTTTAACTACGATAATGCCTTTGGAAAAAGCATCTATGAAATGTTGGAAAAAAATAGTGACTAACAGCGCGTTTCTCGCCAGCAAAACGACCCTTTCAGCTGGGTTACTTTACGGCTACTGATTCGTAAAAAAGCTACAGTGCAACTGCAAATCTGCTGGAATGTGTTTGGATGTGGGATTTTTCGTTTTAACTTTGCGTTTTCACTTGTAGAAACACAAGCAGCAGCAGCAGCAGCAGCACCAGCATCAACAGCACCTGATTATTTGATTGTTTCAACTGTTGAAATTACTTTGAAGCAACCGCCCGACAGACACTTCATTAACCGATATCACGAATTAAAACGCACTGTTTTCGCCCAACTATTATTATTATCGTTTAATTTTAATATTTATATTTTGTGTACATTTTTCACAGAACCGTTTTTAGTTCCACTTTTATTAGTTTTTGTTTTTCTTTGTTAAAACACATTTCTTTTCTTTTTAATATATTTTTCTTTTAAGCAAAACAAGGCTTTTGTTGGGAAAACGACCGTTATATTCTCGTGCTCCTTTTGGATGCCGGAGCTTAACTGAACAAGTTTTTCCCAGAAGTTAACCGTTAAACAAAATTACCTCTGCACAGGAAAAAACAATAACAACACTAACAAGAACACACCGAAAAAGTTTCATTTTCCTTCGTAACTGAAGCTGCATAGCGAAAACATAAAGATGCCAACACACACACAGGATGTCTACGCACAGCATCCATGGCCGGCTCTTAAATGAAAACGCTTTTTAATACGCCAAAAACTCTTTCAATACAGAAAAGCTGCAAAAGCTCTTTCCAAAACTCTCCACAATTTAAGAGTTTATAGTTGCTTAAGAGAGCATATTCAGCTATATGTTTTGTTTCTCTTATTTGGACTCAGCTCAAAGCTTTAAAGCTTTTAAAGTTTGCCACAAACTTTGCTGTGTGAAAATTATTTGATTTTTCTTTTTGTCTTTTAACGTCTTTTTTTCTTTCGTTGGCCAGACAAAACATCTTTGGTAACCCAGACTACAATTACAATTTTTGTCACTAATCTGTAAGATATAAGAAAAGGATACATACATGTAAATGTATGTGTGTATGTACTTGTCCTTAAGCGATGGACGCCAACTGATTATTTGGCAATTAAATTCTTTAAATAGTTTTCTAATTTCAAAAGACGCCCAACTTTGTCAATTTGAACAAAAATGGCAACTAAGAAATTTCGAGCCGCATCTGAACATCATCCGTGAGCGAAAAAGTTATTTAAAACTGCACCATAAAATTTTTGTGGATAAAAAACATATTTGACGCAAAATCATAATTCAAAAGGATCGTCTAGCCAGAAAACGTCAATTAAATGTAGGAAATGATAGTCGGCGATGGGACAGCGAAAGTGCTTGAGATGGCAGAGACTGACGGCATCGACATTTGAATACACAAAAAAGGTATTGCCGATCACAGGCGCATCCGTATGATCAACTCAGCGGAGCAGCTGGTCAGGCTGGTTTTTACAGACGTTTTAAAATGTGTGTGTGTCTAACTTATACGACGCATGTCTTCATATGGGCAGTAACAGTGTGGAGAACCTGTAATTCTTGAAATGAACCGTAAAATAATACAGCTATCTGAGGCAAATCACTCAACCACAGCGAGTCCAAACAACAACAACAAACCTGAACAGCGTTGTCACCTCGTTGAGTTTTAAAATTCTTGTTGCGGCAAATTTTTTAGTTGTTGCACAAAATTTCTTCAATAAACAAAAGAAGTTCTAAAATTGTTGGGGTTGTTTTTATCTATTTTGATGGGTTTTGAAGTCTTAAAGTTGACAACAATGGCACTTAAGCAACAACTTCGGATGATGCGAGACCTATTTTTCAGCCCATATTTGCTTAGCAATTGTCAAAGACAACTATAACTTTGTGTGAATAGTGACTAAAGTGCTGGTTGAACACAAGCCCGTAAAATGGTCTGTTTCTGAGGTGAAAATTATAAAATTTCCTACTATTTTGAAAATGTAATTTAAAACACCACAAATATAATACAATTTGCTTTATCAGCATTTATATGTAAAATAAAAACGCGGTACTTAAAAAAGCAACAACTGTGTGCAATACACTTTCGCTCTCCCTCTCTCTCTCTCTCTCACACACACACACACACACTCACTGCGTCTTTAGAACTGTGAAGTGAACACAACGAGAGGCTTAAAATTTCACCGATTACGCACTGTTGACCCATGGCCCACATTATAAAAACCACAACCGTTTCCGTTTGCTTTGCGTTAATACAAGTGGCTACAAGAGCTGTAACTATGAAGCGGAATTCAACGCAGCGATGTTTAAGCGAATAAAGGAAAGGAAAGTGGAAAATTATTAAACGTACATGTACGAGTATGAACACTAACCAACAACACTGTTATTTTTCGCTTCCTGTCTGTTGTCTGATTTATTTACACACACACACACACACACACACAACTTATGTATATGCGCATACAATTATCAACAGATTTTAATAGTTAAATATTAATTACAAACAACAACAACAACAATAAAATAACTAAAGGAAACTATAAATTGCATTATAAAAAAGGGGAGGAAGTTTAAAGGCTTTTAAACGATTAACAAAACAACTTTTATTTTATGATTGTTACGCCACATAAAGAAAAAGGTGGGGAAACTTTTAATAAAATTAGTTCAGCCATTTTTTTCCCTCTCCTTTTTTTTTTTTTGTTTTGCTCTGAACACTTAAACTTGTTTATAGGCAAAATATATCAATTAAAGGCAAATCCTGCCCTAAAAAAACTTGATTTGCCACTTAATTGTTTTTCTCATGTAAAATAAGAAGTAATTGGTTGGCTATTGCGAAAAATTGTTTGTTCTGTTCACCACTCGTGTTATATTAAACGTGTCCTTGACAACAATTGAGGAAGTTGGTCTTTAATAATCTTATAAATCTTATAAATCTTGGCATACTATATAAAATAAACGGCTGTGTTCTAGAATCCGAATCCCCACGAAAATAAAATACTTAAGCATTTTTGGTGTTCAGCATTTCACATTAATTCGTTTTCAATTAGAGCAGCAGAGTTTTAGTGAAAGTCAAATGAATCGTATAATAATGTCCATTTTATTCTTATATGTCCTAGAACTTTTAAAGTAAAAACAAAATTCTAGTTCTTCATTTAATATGTTTTCCATTTAATTTTATTAAAACAAAAATTTGGATTTGGAAACAAATATTAATAAGGGAAAATATTTACCACTTATTAGCAAATTTTTAAACTGATTTTCTTAAACAATTCGTGTACAAAAATTTCGAATTTTCGGCATTTAAGTTTTACTTTTTTTTTGTCTTAATATATAATCACTGTTTAAAAGCAGCTAAATTTACTGAAATTTTATTAAATATTTATATATTTATTAAATATTTGCAGATTTGTTAGTTTTATTAAAAAAAAAAAAACTAAAAACCACACCATGCGGATTTCAGAACACAAATTTTTTTTTAATTATGAAGACTCCGAAAGATTTCCGCTTTCAATTCGAGTCGAAGCTTAGAACATTTCTGAAACATACTCTCACATGAGAAACGTAATATAAAATTGTTGTTTATTATGGATGGAATTCAAATTCGACTAATTAACGCCAAACAAAGCAATTTTATTATTAGTTGCATATTTTTAGGCACAATTTATATATTTATGTACCGGTTAATGTTGAAATGATTAGAAGGTGCAACAGTTTTTATTTAATAATAATATATATAAATAATTTCTTGAAACATCTCCTTAATTTTTATTTAAATGGAATAATTCAGTTAATACTTGTACTCAAAACGTCAGAATCCGACTTTTCGCTACATTCCTGCCCAAAATACAGATCGCTAAGACGGTATTAAACGTTGATGCAGGTGTTAGAGGAGAGCACCACAAAAAGGAAAGTTTTTATGGCCTTCCACGCCATTAAAAATATAATATGAAAACAAAGAAAAACAAATCACGTAAAAGTTGAAAAAAAAGGTTTTTTTCGTAATTCTAAAAGGATTATGAAATACCAAACGCTAACAACGCTAATGGACGAAAACATTAAGTCATTAAATTAAATACATTTTTATACCCAAGTTAATATAAAAAAAAATATTTTTATTTTATTAAACTGTCTGTTTATGTTTAAATTTCATTTAAAATTTCTTTCTTTGAATTTTGCCAAGAAGACATCAAAGAGTTACTTTCACATTAAAATCAAATTAATATTTTAGGTAATAAAAAATAAGATGAAAACGTTGCAACCTTCGTTAAGAGCAGAATAAAATTCTGCGCGGAAAATGTTAAAACCAAAAACAAAGTATTTAACTTTGGAAAATAGCTTTAAGGCCTCATTAAAACAAAAAAAGTTTCGTAAGTCAATTTGCCAGCTTTTAGTCTATACAATTTTTTTTTTATAAATTAGGAGTTTTAATCTTTTTATCTACAGCAAATATTTTTATTAGAGCTAAACTTTTTTTTGTAATGATCAGCCGACATTCAATGCAAACGTTGTCCATAAGTCACAGTTCACAGTCACAGTTCACAGTCACAGTTCAGGTCAACCAGATCTTTAGACTAAGAATATATAAATTAAGTTTAATATAAGTTTGAGCGAACTTTTGCAATTGAGATGGTGCCTAATAATGAAGTCATATTTGTCTGTCATTCATTTAGCCTGTTGCCACGTGTCATCATGGGTGGCTATATCTTTTAGTTGACTTCGAGAACAATAAAAATTACTGTTAAATAAATTCCAGTCCATTCAATCAGCCAACATTCGTACGACGATGACACGTGATACAGGCTGGGGGTCTGAGAGTCACGGCACTGTTGGAAACTTGTGCTTTCGCTGGCAAAATTTTGCATCACGTCTGTAAAAACTTTCCTTAATGCGTCAGTTTAAGTTAAAAGTGCCAATGGGCAGCAGAGGCTCTGGATCAATTACAAATTTACTCCACTTATTATTCACTAATTTTCAGCAATTTTCGGTATTGAGGTTCACGTTTCAGCGAATGGAATCGTGGCCAAACAAATTTGTCGGAGTTTTTATGATACTAATTCGTATGAGATACAAAAGCAAATGCGGATTTTGATCTGTTGCCTTTGACTATGTCCTTCATGTTTCATAATTTTCTGTCAGTCTGTCTAGACACCTGGAAAGTTCATAGTAAAAGTTATATTTGCATGAAACTTTGTCTCGTCTTAAGTCACTTTTTCTACTAAAAAAAAAAAAAATATCGATTTTCTTATACAAAGAAAAGGGCATTTTATTCATTTGGGTTGCACGATTACTTCAAATCGAACAAGTGATTTGTTGTTTAGTTCTGCCCCCGTATAAATATTAATATTTATATATTTATATATATATTTTTTTAAGCAGCTGTAAGTGCATTAGTGACGGATAAAACTCAACAATACTTCCCTTAATTAAATTTGTACTTGACCAAAGATTGATTTAACATGGAATGCTAGTGAAACACAATCACTTACTATAGCTTTACAATTTTGCTTTCAGGTTGATTTAACATTTGATCTAGTAAAAACCTGACATCATCATAGAATCTAAGATTTTTATCTAAAACGTATTTTGTTTTGCAATATTCTTTAAGTTCATTTACCTGTTACTCGCACAACAATTAATTTAATATGATCTGAATAGAACGAAATGTGTTAGAAAAACATACATAAATCCAACATGATATACATATTTTGCTATGCAGCACAGCCAATTGTGTTCTTCTTCTTGTTTTGTCTGTGTGTTTACAATAAATTTTTTTTGATACGAAAAGGTGTTGAGTTTTATTGAAAAAAGCAAACCATTGAACTTCAAGCAAAGTTAAGTGACGCCATTGACATTGTTATTTATCTAATAGGGGTCTGACAAATAAGAGGAGGACACAGCCACTAAGACTAATTAGAGTTTATGGAAAAAAGTACAAAACATAAAAAAAAGCAAAAAGTGTTTTGTTTTTTTGTAGTTAAGCAAAAACAATAACCACTTTGTAGATGGTATGAAACGTCCAGACAATCTACAACACGTACATACGTGACAAACTACTGAATAGAGAAATAAATCTTGTGATTGTGCCTACGTGCATGACTAGCCGCCTCCTGTATCCCAAGATGGTCTCAATTTTGCAGAATTTAATTTTAATTCATTGGAGCTCAAACAGTTTTGAGGCGAACAGACAACTCCACCTTTATTTTGTGTAAAATTAATCAAACAGAGTTAAGGAATGATCTTAAAATCGAATTGATTTTATTATAAGTAAATTGTGTTCTTTAGTTTTTTTTTCTGAAACGCCAGTGATTGAAGAGAACATTAAATTGGAATAATTAACAAATTAAACCACTCAGAAGCTTTTAAAATCCAGCGTTATTTGTATTATCCCAAAGAAAAATGTAATAGTGGCGAGTTTAGGATTCCTGAATTTTAAGTAAAAACTGATTAACTTGAGGGGAAAATATAAATTTTTGACTATAAAAAACACTAATGAATGTATTCATAAAAATTTAAACGGTTACTAAATAAGTTCTAATCCTAAAATATTTTACTAAAGCCCCTAAGACACCACATTTTGTGTTCATTGTTCAATTATTGGAGAACAGTAAAAATATACTATAATAGAAAAATTTACCAAGTGCTAAGAATTCAGATATATTAATAAAAATAGCAAATTGTCAAAAAAAAAAAATGACTGAAACTGAACGATGAAAAATTAAATCCTGCAAAAAAAATGCCAATTAAAATTGACATTTCCCGCCTCAAACACCAAAACTATTGATTGATGCTCGATTTATGGCCAAATTAACCGTTTTTTTTTCTATTCGGTTTTGCGGCTTCTTACCAACTCAAAGTTGACAGCACTTAAAATGAGCAAAAACGGTCTCTTTTTACCATTTTTTGTTTGTTTCTATTAATTAATGGAAGAAAAGTGTAGTGCCATAAGGGCACAATTTCTTTTTTTTTCCAGAGTATTCCACATACAAAAGTTTTCTTAAATCTTACAAGAAATAACCTGACAAAAGTTCGTTCTTCAGAGGATAGTTGGAATTGTAAATGGCTGTTCTGAATTTTACAACAAACAACCTCTGACTAGTTACGAGCTGAATGTGATTAAATTATATATGACAGTTTGCTAGAATTTTTCAGAAAACCAAAACTTTTTCTTTACAGTTCGAAACAAGATGTTCTAAAACAGAGTTGTTCTCCGCTCAATTCCTTGTCAAAAATCAGACAAAAATAAAAAAAATTCATCCTTATAGTAAGAAAAAGTTTGTGGCACAATAATTAGGGAATGATATCCATTTCAATATCTTTATATCTATTCAATGGGTTCTTATCTCTGTTCACATATACTTATACTATATACTTTAATCCTTAACCTTTCATTAGCCTGGGACGGCTTGCAAAGCAATTCCTGCTCACAGTTGTTATAAACAACCACCCATATTTCTATTTTCCTATTTGCATCGCCAGGAGGGCAGCGGATATTTTGCCGTACTGTTTATGGCCAGGCAGTCTTGGTCTAAGAACAAATACCAACTCAGATGCTAACACAGAGTTTTGACGTCTTTGACGGGTCGTGGCTGGCTAAAACATTCTTATTGCATTTGAAACGTAAATCACAGGTATCGGCCCATTATTGAATTGTCATCCTGATGACCACTAAACAGCAAAAACCAAAGAATACTGAGTGACCCCGTTTTGGTACGTCGAAGTATGACTGTGTTGAAAAAAAAACGTGGCCAACGTCAACGAACAGCCCTCACAATTCATTGAATCTTTTCTACTGTGTTGTTTCCGTAACAAACGCCAGTGACTTGTTTGAAAATTTTAAACAGGAATCCTTAAAAAATTAAAAAAAAACATTTGCATTTATAAAAACGAAAGTCTCGTAGGACGGCATAAATTGGGGGGCCTAATCCACAACACGGCAGAATATCAAATTGAGTGTGAACTTTTTGCTTTCATTAATATTTGACTTGTTCCACCAATTAATTGTTATATTTGACAAAATTTAAAGAAAATGTCCATGAATATTAATCCCTGTGTACGAAGGATCTGAACTATTTTGTTAAGTGAATGCAGAACAACTGCAGTCAAATACTGTAAGTACAATACCCCATGCCTTTCCCCTTCTCAGCAGACCAACCTTTTTTAATTCGCTGCAGCGCAACACTAATTGTTCGCACAGGGAATAACAACTTTTCCGTTCTTTTCCTCTTCTTATTTATTATTCGCAATTTTTGTGTTCTTTCTTTAACAATTAACTAATTAATTCCTTGAAACAGGTTTCACTTTCCGCACACAGAATAAATAACTCTTAATTTTAAAGATGGATATTGTGCATCTTAAATTGGTGTTTGTTTGTGGCATGCCGCAGTGCAGTTTGAAAAATTAGCATGCCACCTGTAGCTGTTGCTGTCGCTTCAAGCAAATATTGTTAAATTGCAGCAGTGAAAGGGTTGAAACGTTTAATTGTCTTCAGCAAACAGCAGGTGACACAATTTATTGGACTCTATTTTGTATTTTTATTATAAATCTTTATGCAGCGTTTTTTTAAATAAATTATTAATTATTTTGAAGTGGAGGGCACGAACAGAGTTCATTTTTGAAAGCAAAAATATTTAATTTATTAAAAATGTAAGATCGTCAAATGAAATGTTGCTCGTCAAAAGAAAGGTGAGGACTTAAAAGGACTTTTGGATATCGTTTAAAATTTCTGAGAGAAATTATTTTAATAGGTTTTTTTTTTTTTAAATAAGGAATTTTTCTACGTGAATGCCCTGTTTTGATTTGAACATTTTTAAAGAAAAATTAATATGTTTTTTTTTATTTAATGAAGAAATAAAAGGTAGAAAATTGCAGCTGCAAACTCCTAGACCTTGACACAAAATCTCTTTAATTTCAAGACAATCTACAGCAGTCCGGTGTTCTGCTTCTTGCTGTAATCCCGTTAAGAAAATGGCTTCTACTCAGCTCTGTTAAGGTTCAAAAGATCTAATTAGAACGATTGTTGCTGTATCTCAAGAGGGCCAAATCACTTGTTAGACAGCTTCTCCCAGACGAAGATACCTGTGGAATGGTCTTGTCAATCTTTCTATCACTGTCACATCTTACTTCTGCTTGCTGTGACAACCACATTATCTTTTACATCACTATGCCTTGAAACCGCTTCTCTCTTACAAGAGTGCTTAGACGTTTTTGCAGCCGCTAAACTTCCCCCGGTTTTTTTAAAAATATTTTTAAGTAATTTTAAAGTAAATGCTGATTTGGCAATATTCGTACGCAGCAACATCGTGGCCTTAAGAATGAACTTTCCTAATATATATAGACGCCTGCTAAAACCATCCGTAAAGACTGTGCAGCTCTCTGATACTTATATCAGGCGCTAAGCCTTGCCAAAAACATAGCGTTTATTTATTTCAAGCGGGATTCAGCAACTTTATAATCAATCAGGCCTGGCTATAAGCTGGACACTCTGGACACCCTAGTTTATAGCCAGGTCGAACCCTAAGCCAAAAGCATTTGCAGAATTGCTTTTTGTGTGGCCAGTGATTACAATTTTTTTCAGAGAATATAAAACAACCTGACAAGTAGCAAACGAAAATCAACAAACAGCGAAATAAACAAACTTTGTTTGGCCTCTAGTGCTTTAAAAATATTTATTCATGTGAATAGAATTCTAAAATTATTTGTATTCTATGGCAACAATTTTTTTCTTTTTGTACAATCTCTATATTGAAATATTTTAGAATGTTCTGGCAAATCCTTGAAATATGAAAACATTCAATTGAAATCATTTTCTAGAGCTTCTACAGCCTACGGTTAACATTTGAATTGCGTAAATATGACACCTTTATTGCTGGAGACACAAAAAGGGTGGTTTCATTGCTACTTTGGGAAAATCAAATGATTTACATATATTTGCCGTTTTATAATTTCAACCAATCACCATCATTTTCTTTGCCAAAAAATAAATTGTTTTATTCCTATTTCAGCGTAACACTTGTAATCTCAATAAACGTTTCATCATACCAAAAGCTTAAGTTTAAAAAAAAATTTTACTCATTTCACGGAAACACCCTTCAAAATTTGGCTTTAAGTATAACAACGTTTTTGATGGATCAGCAGTATTTGCAAATAGTTCGTGGAATTGTTGCGTGGCATGCAATTTATTTGGCTAAAATTGTGTTAACGCCTCAAGAAAAATCATTGGCATGATACCCTTGTATGCAGTTCCTGTGATAGAATCGCTGCTTCAATCTGCATGAATATGGTGGTGGGTGGGTGGCAAGTTTTCCGTTTTCTACCGGTATGTTCTTTTTTCTTTTGTTCTTGTTAGAGCACAGTGGTTTAGCACACAAACGCTGGCCCAGATTTTCAATTCATCTAGAAGCCTGTAAAATACGGCAACCTTCTCCAATGCCCTGGAAAATGTGAAATAAATTTGTGTGAGACTTTTTGGCGTATAATTTTGCCTGTTGGAACTTAAACTTCAATTTGATACTGGACTTTTAATGGCATTTAGAAAAGCATATACATCTTTACAGCCTTGACTACGAGTACACGAAATTTGCATTTGCTTTGTATGAGAGAAATGAAATAAGTTGCATAATAATTTGGTGGAAATACTTGAATTTTGTTTTCTGCATAAAAGTGGGTGGTGGTGAAAAAAAACACACTTAATTAAAAGCATTTTTAATTAAAACATTATTTGGCTTTTAGAAAAGTGAAGCTTTCAAAAAATTTAACCTACAAACACTTCAAAGCCAAAGAAACCACAGTTTTGTATTCGCATTTTAACATGTGACTGAATATGAAAATGTGTATTAGGGGGGCGCTCATTTCAACAGCAAAAGTATTCGCAAATTTTGTGATATAATTTAGCCGCTAGTCTCATCATCTTTGACAAAATCCGGCGAAACTGTGACGCCGGCAAAACTGTGACTAGTTGAGAATGACAACGAATCAACATGTCGGAATCTTTTTCGCTACTTTGCGCTACAGCAGCAATATTCTCTTCGGAACCTGCACATTTCGTTGTCTTGTTGATGATTTTCGATTAAGTTGCCCATCTTGATAGAAAATTAGTGGGAAAACGCTGAACAGCTCGTCGACTTGCTGACACCCGGACACTAGGCCGATGGTGTTGGCCATAAAATTGACAAAGTGTTCTATGAACTTTGGGAACACTGAAGCGAAATTTCAATACAGTTTGACATACCCAGCTGTAAAGTCATAGTTATCGTTATCGATAACAAATAATCATTCTTTTTTCAATACTGAGGATTCTAATATTTGGTCTTAGATTAATTACTAAAATTACGCAGCATTAACCGTTTACTGAAAAAATATACGGGCGCTTAAGTATTTACCGCTGCACGAATTGTTTCTCTGCGAATGTTGAAATACTTGCAGAGATAAAACAGAGACAAAACTACTACATTTTGTGAAACACTCCGCCACCACAATGATCTTCTTTTGCTTATAATTATTACTGCAATATATAAGAAACCCCGAAGATGATCAACGATATCGTCGATCAAAATATTGGGAAATAAATGAAAGCTGGCAAAAATCAATGCGTTTTCCTTTTTATTATTTGTTATAGAGCCGCTCTTAAAAATATATAAAAAATTATAAGAAAAAAAATTAAAATAATCATAAAAGGCGAACAAATAAATAAATTAAACTACTTTCAGCTGGGAGTACAACACAATTAGCTTTTAAGAATTTTGGTCTAGTTTATAGCAAAAAAAAAAAAAAAATTATTTTTCCGGTCCATAGTTTTCCAAATTCTTTACAGCAAAACATTTTAGCCAGTGAAATATTTTAGGGCAGGTAAGACTTTTCTGTTCTAGGAGACCCACCCTAATACTCATATCTGTATATAAATAAATATTTTTTTAAGGTATATTTTCTCAAAGGTACACACAAATTTTGTAACCAAAATAGTGCAATACCGTTTTGGGGGCAACAATTTTCATGAAATGTTTGTTAACAACAACATACACAACAACGCAGAAAACTAAATGCATATTGAGTGCGTCCTGAACAGTGATTTTTGCAAAAACATATCAGGACATACAAAATATGTAGACAGCGTCTCCTGCGTTCGATTCTCTAGCGCACACAGGCAAAACGCTTTAAAAAAACAACACGAAACAACTTGATCTTATTCAGTTTAATGGCTCAAATTTCCACCCATAAAAATTTTTAATATTTTAATATTTTTTTTTTTAATCTGAATAAGGCCACAAATGGTAATAAATACTGCCAACAGTGAAAAAAAAACTTTCCAAGAGACCTCTATTTTTTTTTACTTGTACTCCTTCTTGTATGTTCGCATATTCCTTGTTCTCAACTTCTGTCCGGTTTCTTGTTTATTTAGTTTGAATTTAAGAAGAGCAGCGGAGGGCAAGAACTTCTAAATGATGTCATGTTGATTTAACATGAATTGCATTTCTTTTTTTTTGTAGTTGTTGTAAATTTTTAATTTTAAGAAAGCTGTTGTTTATTTTCTCTTGCCATTTTTTCATCCTTTCCACTTGTTTGAAGTTGTGCGGATTTTTTTCTTTTTTGTTAATCCAAGTTTTCTTTTTTGCTCTTATTTACTGTGTTTGGATTAGTTTTCTTTTCAATTTTTCGTTTTTTTCCCGTTGTTTTGTTTTAATTTCTTACACATGTTTTGCTGATAAATCTTTATGCTTTTTCATATTTTTCTAATGGCAAACAATTTTTTTTTTTTTTTTAATTTTTTCTCTTTTTTATTTAGGTGTAGTTTTAACTGTTTTCAATACAACAAAAGAAAAGCAATCAAGCTGAATAATCACTACACATATTTGTGAACTACGAACACACACACACACACACACACACACACATTCAGGCTCTTGTTACTGTACGAGTACAACGCCACAAACATTTGCGCATTTTCGTGTCGGTGCATGCCTGTGTTGTATGTTCAGCACCGGCTTTGAGGGGATGTAGTGTTGAAAGGAATTTTCTATAAGTATTTTCTTATTTTCGCTCAAAAGTGCTTACATATTAAAAATGCATAAAATCAGAAAATTGCTTCAAGTGAGACAAATGAAAGCAAATGTGAAACGTTGTGTGCGATTATTAAAGTAAACACTTTTTACTTTCGAGATTCGCCCAAACGGGCATCCAGTAGTAAAAACCTTTTAAACTTTTAAATAGAGTACACAAAATTTGAAAGAAATTAATGAGAAAACCACACACATGCACATGAAATTTGTTTCATGAAAACGTTGACCATGATCAAAGGCACTCGTCGCTTCGACTCGTACGAAGGGAAACGAAGAATGAACAATTATGGAAACACAAGTGGGTCGAAGGATTAAATTCACAGTACGTGTGACAAATATATTTCAAAATAATTCGGAGTTAAATTAATCTAAGGAGGTTTTAAATATGGAATTAGTGTACAAGAACCCAAAACAAATATAAATACACACGACACACGACAAATTTGCACATATTCATATTCGCTTTTGTGTAGATGAACAAATATTCAGGGTTAATGCTGGACATACATAATATTTAAAAATATTTTCAAAATACTAAAAACCAAAAATAGCTACAATATAATTTTTTATGTGTGTTTTCCAGCTGTCTATACCTGTGTCAAAGTTAGTTATGTGCGATTTTTCCTCGGTACGCCATTAAAGAATATCCAAATACCTAAAGCTACTGTTAAGTAGGGCACTACCTATAAAATTTCGGCATATAGACAGCTGGAAAACACGCTAAAAAAGCTAAATTTTTGATTTCTTAAATTTTCTAATATATATACTTTTTTATTTAGTTGTTTTCTTAAAGACAATAAGACTTCCGAAGAAAATTTACAAAACTCATCTATAAAACAGCTTTAAATGAGAAAATGTACAAAATATATTTGTAACTTTTTTTCCTAATAATAATTCTTAAATTTTTGAAAGCTGGAGATCCTTTTTTTTATAAAATTTTACAACTTATTTTTTTTCTGCCTGAAGAAGTCTAAAAGTTGGACTCAATTATGACGTTTTGTGCAAAACGGACCTTTAAGCGGATTATACCCCTTCAACAAATTTGTTATATTTTAATATTTTTTAAAAACCTTCAACTTTAAAGTTGTTGACTGAAACATTAAAAATATTTGCTGCAAAACTAAATTTTTGAGAAAAATTATATGCGACAAAGCAGAAACATAGACACAGAATGAATTTTTGTTTTCTTCATGAACAGTTTTTTTTCAAATATGTTTTGCATGAAACAGTTGTTTGAATCGGCGAAATTCTTGTTTGAATATATGTACAACTAAAAATTACTTCACTGAATTACAATACTTTTGCTGCAAATGAAACTAAATCATATAAGAATTTTGCGTATTTTTTTTTGACAAACTCTTAAGGTTCTTTGGATTTTTATGGAAACTTTCTGAAATCCTTAAAAAAAATTATAGAAAGGAATATTGTGATACTATTTTTTTGTTGTTGTGTAAGTGGTTTGACATATAAACTGTCTGTCAGGTTAGATGCTTGCGAAATATCTCTACATAAGGCTGGAAGCATGAAAAGTGTTTTAATAAAACAGACGGAGCTACACAAGTGTTTCATTTTACGTAGAAGGCCTGCACAAACAACCTTTGGAAATTTATAAAAACGAAGGTCTATTACGCAATTCGTGAGATTTTGAAGTGATTATATACATACAGTAAACGTTTATAAATATAAAATCTTTTCTTCACACAGTTACAACAATCCACAACGAAGTCCTGCCTGCCCCACCCACCCGCAGAAAATAAACTTTAAAGCCAATAAAATGTCTCCTGAAAACAATTGCGCATTTTATTTACTTCAGAATCCTCGAAAATAATCCACTCACTTTAGCCGTAAAACCTTCTCTTAGCAAATGAAGCATTAAAAACACAGAAACACAACAGCAACAACAACAATAAAGAAGCTAAAAGTAAAAAAAAAACAAAAGTTGGTGGTAAGTAAAGCCACCAGTACAAATAAACATACATTGAGTACTTGTAGTAAAATTTTTGAAACAACAAAAGTACAAATTAGAATTTTTTTATTATCTCCCTGATGGGTTTTTTTTTCTTTGGCTGTTTGGCCACCTTTTCGTAAGGATGCCGATGATTAAAGCGTAAAAGATATTTATTTTGTGCATTGCTGCTTTTTAAAGTACCGCTGGTGTAAAATGAAATAAATTAAAAATGATATCAACCCAGACCCCAGCAGTAAAAGCAACATTCCTGCACATCTCTCTCCAGAACAAGAGCAAAGAATGAATGCAACCAAAACAATAGTTCAAAAAGCAAAATGTAAAACTTAAGACAAATTTAATTCTACATCTTTGTCCTTATTTTTCTTTTAAAGTAACCGAAGACCGAGTATTTAAGGAAATAAGATATACAACAGGCGAGAAAATTTTGTAGGGAAAGAATCAAGAAATCTACATCCGTCTTCCTTTAAGATGTTCTAGTAGCAAATATTCGCACAATAGAGATGTTTCTTGCGTTTCTTTTTTTTTTTTGGTTTTGTTTCCACTCGAATTGTTTGCGCAGTGAATGTTATTTTGGCTGCCTTCTGAAGTTTTAAATTAAATTTCCAACATATTTGCCTTTAAGACTCCTGAGAGCAAAGAAAATTGTTCTGTTTTATTCGTTTTTTTGTTACAGCTGCCACTGCTGCTGCTGCTGCTGCTGTTTCAGCACAAGATAAATAATGAGAATGTTAAACGTTGCAGCAGGTAAAATAGATTTTGTTTCTTCCAATTAAATATCACAATAAAAGAATATTTTATCAAACGGAAGCACAAAAATGTATTAACAAATCTCTTATTATTTTTTCGTTGTTGTTTCGAGCCAGTGTTTCATTGAACAATTTTATTACGCAGCTATCAGAATATTTGCTGATTCATTTCATCATTAAAACATGACCAAAAACAACAAACGACAGCCTGCAATTTAAATTAAAGTGTTTTGTCAATGCAATTAAAAATTTCGTTAAATATGCGAAACCGTAATGTGGATCTATATAACAACCAACTTTCAATAACAGCTACTTAATGTTCATCTGCGTGTGACATTTTTTATATAGTTTTGGGCAAACAAAATTACACATATTTAACGGCCCTCGTATCACAAAGTGTTTTTTAAAACCTTCGTTCCTTGCAAACAATTATTTATGCTTAAAACTCTTGTCTGCCATTTAAAAACAAAAAATTATTAAAATTTTAAAAGTTTTTCACATTAAAAAGAATTTAAAAAAAACAGCAATTTGTTTTACTAAAGAATACACAGCAAGAAATAATGCAAATTGCTTTAACTTTGTATTATTTAAAATGAATAGTTTATAATTACGGTGGAACCCGTATAGTACACACCTTCGACAGCATTAAAAATGGTTTTTCTTCAACACAAAATTTATGTTCTTCCAAGCCTGAGCCGATAGCTATCGTGCACTCAGAGAAATTTTTCAGGTGAAAAGCAAAAGCAACGTTTTACGGTTTTACTAAATAAATTTCACTTAAAATTAGTCACACATTTTAGATACATTAAAGCAATCAATCAGGCCCGCTACGAGCTTCAGTTAAAGTTTCAAAAACTTGAAATATTATTTTTATTTGAAAACTGCATGGAAAATGTCTCAGCTTTAATTTCCACTCAAGAACGCTTTTAAATCTCAATCAGCGTTTTAATATGAAACCAATTTGAAATCAGTAAAATAGAGCTTGTCACGGTTGAAGGTATTAAATTACAATAAATAAAGAACAAATATAAGATTGAATATTAAATCAAATTGATATGAGAAGAAATATAAATTTCAAATATTCAGAAATGTCAGAGGGAATTAAATGTCAAGGTGGCTGTCTGCGCCGCAGATAAAGCAGAGTTTTTGTGATGCTACTCTTCTTAAATTGTGCTTCGATGGATGAGTTGTTAGAGTATTCAACTAACAGTCCAGAGGTCGTGGGTTCGATTCCTGCTAAACAAAAATTTCTTCACATAAAACCACTAACAAAAAACACAAGAACACACAGTGTTGGGTTAACCGATGTGTGACTGGGCTGAATAGCGAAACACTACTCCTTCTTAGCTCTCCACCAACCCAGCTCTGGTACAGTGGGCTGCATATGTGGCTAAAAAAACAATTAAAAAATATGGCGGTTTTTAAGAATTTGTGTAGCCACTAAGAGAAAGTGTTCAGAACTTAAAAAGCGCTGTTTCGGGTAAATTAATTTTAGTTTTGGGGGGTTGAGCTCATGAAAATATTAAACAAACAAACAAAAATTATAAAGTAACTCTTCAGAAATCATAGTATCTGCAGTAAGTGAAAATTATTCACAAGACATACATTCATTTATTAAGTAACTGGCAGATTTTTATCTCCTCCCCCCCCCCCCCCCTTTGCGTATAAGTTCATAATTCCTAACCTCGCAAACCCCCCTCCATTCCTTCAGAATTCCAGTCCTTTTTAGCGTAAATTGCTGGGGAGTGTTTCAATAATGTTCACTTAGAAATCTGCAATCCATTTTTTTCTTTTTCGAATAACTATTTTTGTATGCGTTCGTTAAACCCGCCATCTCTTACGAACACAAACTTCAGGACAAAAAGAAAAAACACAGCTAAAAAATAAAAGTGTTCAGCACTAGGAGAAAAAAAAACCACAAAAACGACAAGACACTGAACTTTACGGATGTCCTTTTGGATTTCTTAATCCCGAGATTCTTTCATTTTGTTCTTAAAACTTTATACTTATTCCTGAGCGGGTTAGAACGGTGCTACTTATTATAACCTGCGTTGTTGGCAGCGCCGTATTGCACTAGTGTCAGTTGGGTTCTTAGTTAAAACTCTTTTGTAATTCTAGTCCTTTCGTTTTCGTTTTCTATTTCATTCCATTATAACTTTATGGTTTTTCTTTTTCAAATTTTTAATTTTATTCACTTCAGAAGGAGCGAATGTCTGTGGTGTAACATTGTGCAATATTATTGAAGTTTTTGTTGCATCTTAACTTTTTGTCGATACGTTTACGTACTAGGTAAGCATCCATTGGCAGAGATACTTTGCGGTTAATTTGCTGATAATGTTGGTTGTACGAGAAACAGGGTCAAAGGAAGAAACCGATGCAGGATGAGGAGATATAAGACTGGAGAGACATGCTGATGCCAGTGAGTTTGCCGGTAAGGCTGCAGTCTTTGTGAACTGTAATAATATAAGTATGGGCATTAAAACTAAAACTAGGTTGTCGATAAATATCCATATTATGGTTAAGTTGCTTTGCTCTGGCCCGAATGTGTGTGTGTGTGTGTGTGTGTATGTGTGTGTGTGTGAGTTTAAACGGATGCTTTATTGTCCGTTTTGAAACTACGTGCATGTATGTGTGTGTGTGTATGTGTGTGTGTGTGTGTATTGGTGGTAATTGTAAGGGTTTGTTTTCTTCAATTATGCTTTTCTTTTAAAACTTAATTCAGCCACCCTGATATCGTGTTCCCTGCTTGTACTTGGCGTTTTTTCTTTCTCTGCTAATTGCCAAGGTGCTTTGATTGAGCTTCAACAATTCTTTTCTGTTTCATCTTATTATAATGCAGTTCGATATGCATACAAATTCAGTTCTTAAACTTAAAGATTTTCCTTTTGTTTGAGGAAAATTAAATTGTTACACTTCAATGAGTCTCTATACATTGTTTGCCTTTCATATAGATTGTTGAGGCAAGTTGCGGATATGTTTTTGGCAAAGAGAGCGAGTTCAAGAGTGCCAGTAACACATGTAATAAAAAGATATATAATTAAATTTGCATGTGACTTAAAGCTTTGAAATTAAAAAGTTTTTGTATGGCACTTCTTTCACAAAAAAGGGTCTAAGATATGCACAATGGGCCCTGGCAAGTTAGAACTGGAACTACAATAAAATAACAAAGATTCAAATCGAAAAATGCTTGTTTTTCCCCCCAGAAAACAAGTTCTAATTTCTGGCTTAAGTGCATTTAAGTCTAATTTTCATTATATTGTTTTTATTACGATAATAAAAAATATGAAAACCATATAAATAAGAATTTTTATTTTAAAAGAACACAGAAAATATTATTGTTAAGGGCGCTGAATGAGAAATAAACAGATCACCAAAGTTGTGCTCTCCTTCACAAGAGTTATGCCAAGCGAATTATTTACTACTGCGATTTTTGAGACTTTTCCTACAACGGATTTATTATACAGACTGACTCACAGCTGTAAGCGACATTATTGTCGTCGCCAGCCAGTAATACTTTCCCTTCGCAGAGTTCTTGTGCAGGCACTGCTTTTCTTAGTTAGGCATTGAAATATAAGGAAATGGAACATGTATTCGAGTTAAGCATATTTTTATTTTCATAAATAAGTATAAGCAATTAAGTTAGCAGGGGAAAAGCTTTGTTTGCACATGAACCTGCATAAAGTACAAGTTGGGCGATGTGCAAAAATGGAATAATTAAAACAAAATTTTGTCTTCCTTATTCCTAAAGAATGTATTTATTTATTTTTTACTGATTTTGAAACATAAATACTAAGACCGATTGCTAGATATTTGTGTCTATTTATATGGAACTGAAACTTTTTACAGGCGAAATATTTTCTTTTTATTTTTTATTTATTTTATAGGAATTCCTATAAAACTTAAAAGAATTTTTCAAAAGCAGGAATATCTGAATAACCTCTTGTTTATTTTCGTCATTACATGTTTTTTGGTCTGAATTGGATGGAAGCCACAGCAAAAACTAGTGCTTTCAATGAGTCATCGCTGGGTGCTATACAACTCTGGTCATAGTGGTTATTTTTCAAAAGTGAATTGAAGCTCTTAGAAATTTTCTATAAAGTTTTTTTAAGTGCACAAAATCAACCTAAATTATGTCAAAAAAACAAATTCTTGAGATTCTTGAGAATATATATATTTTGGCTGTGAAGCTGCAGCGGATATTTTTTTTTTGTATCTTGTAAATAATTGCATCGACGTGCAATCTGTTTTTGTTTAAGTTTAAAGATCGGAAACGCGTAATAAAATACCCTATACCTGTTATTCTGCCCCTAGTTTTAGGCGTTCTTTACTCAACTTATTGTAATCACTTTCTAATAAAATATAATTTTTAAAATTTTAAAACCATAAAATTTTACAAATATTTTGCTATTAAAATGTTTTTTTTTTAAATGTTTTCATAATTATTTACTTGTGATTTGTCTAATGAAATGTTTTTAATTACAATGATTATTAAGATCCTTTTCAATTGCCTTGAGTCAGTTATATCCTTTCATTTATATTTAATTACAAGTTTTTGCAAGTAAAAATCCTCCTTTTAAGACAATGAAAATTTAATTGCTGGGAAAAAAATATTGTAAATTGTGGGGCAAGTCTTGTCTGAGTTTTTATCGTAAACAATTGGATTTTACTTTTGAACATTTTGGAATTCTTAACAAGAAAATAAAAGGATTTAAACTTTATCTTGATAACATAAATTACAAGTAATTTCAGCAAATTGTTATATTAGAAAACATAATTTTTTTTCTTTTTTTTTGAAATCATTGATAAAAATGGAAATGGCAAAGAAGACAATATAAATATTAAAACATTCAAGTCTTTAGTACTCGGGGCGCAAATGAAACATCTGGGAAACTAAAGCACTTTCAAAAATGACCAACTTTTTTGCTTTTGTTGGTTTTTTTCATTTTTGTGGTTTAGTGAACTCGCAAAAACTGTAACGCATCTCAGTGGAGTCATAAACCATGGAAACGAAAAGATGCAAATTAGAATTGCTTTAAACAAAACAACAACAAAAAAACAGTTTAAACTTGCAAGTATAAAATATCGCTGCTAGAAATGAACTCAGAACTCCAAAGAAATAGAAATTTGTCATACCGCCCAAGCGAGTCGAAAATTTGTTAATCTCGCTTAAAACCGGCCAGTCCAAAATCAAATGAAAAAAATCTACAATAGGTCCGAGTATATGGAATGAAAAAAAAAAACCAAACAGGTCATTGCCTGCAAAGACCATATTTTTTCCATGTTAGATACATATTTCCTGAAAATTAAAAACACACAAACGCTAAAAATTGCCACAATGTGTGAATGTGTGCAAGCAGTTGGTTTTCTTTGCTGAGAGTGCATGACGATGTGCCATAAAATCCCTTAAGTGGAGAAATTCACGCATTTCCCTTTAAACGTACGAATACAAGAAACTAAATTTACGACACTCTGACGCATTTAACTGCTCTAATGCCAAGCCAGAGACGTTTTCTTCTCTTAATTCAAAGTAAATTTACAACGTAAACAATCGAAGAAAAGTCTACTGGCATTAGTTGGGGAAACCTGAATATACCAGCCGTCTTACCGTTACAATAAAGACAAATATGTTTAGTTTCACATGATTATGTGGCCCATAAACATAAAATAATATTTTCGTGGGGCAAATGGTGGCCATTGTTCAATACTGGAATAGCTGGAATCGATGGAAAAAGCCATTACATGGCAAATTTATATAACAAATTTGATAATCATTACTAAAGAAATTAAGGCCTATCAAAGTATTGTGTTTAAACACCAGCTGACAGTGACACGGCCCAGTCATTTGTATCACTGGCAAATACAATTTCCAATTTGTATTATAGGTCTAAATAAATATTTTAATATAGACATATATTTTATAGTGGAATTTGCATGATCAACAGAAATATTTTCAACTTTATCGCTTTAGAGCACTTTTTTTTTTTAAATTGAAGTCAGTTTCAACTTATTGCAATTTCCTTATAGTTTATTTTAATATATTTAAAGACAGCGAAAACTTATCGTTCTTATCGACTGAAATACGAGGAAGTATTTTATGGACTGAAAACTTATTAATAAGTTTCTTAAAGACTAAAGGATAAAAACGTGTTGGGTAATATTTTCAAAATCTAGATGTTGGCATAGAACAACTGAGTCTTACATGACAATTTGCAGGCAATAAAACTTGTTCTATTATCAGCCTCATATTGATGTAAGATTTTACACATTCGAATTTTCTTACTAAATTTAAAAGCAGCACCAAAATTTCGCCGTCGTATTATTTAACTGAAATAAGTAGTTTCTTAAATAAAAACTTTTCAACAGTTTGGTTGAAGGTTGAAGGATAACAAAAAATATTGTGACATTTGATTTTGAGCGTCCTGGTGCGCAGTAAGATATTATGGGTTAAATTATTGCCTTAAAAACTGTTGATTGATTAATATACGGACTGGCTGTTCACCAGATAATATTTAATTCTACTCCCTTATTTAATTTGCTGATTGTTTTCGCAAACATTAACAATTCAAATTTCGAATTGTAATTTCTTGTCACCAACAATAGCCAGATATTCAGCATGGGCCCCCCAATTAAGGCCTTGATTTGTACGAAAGAGGGGAAGTGTGTTATGTTTTTCTGTGGCCACAATGTAAATTGGATAAGGAAAAGTTTTCGGGCCATTTTTCATTAATCGAAATCAGGTTGTCCACTATTTCATATGCCTTAATAATTGAAATTAAAATTAATGTAAGAACTTCTATCAGCCGCAAAGATATAAAACGGAGGAGACATGATGATATTTTACCAAAGCAATAATTTCGATAGGCAAAATTTGTTTATCTGTTTTACTACGGCCTACCGAGTTGGAACAAGCGTTTTTAAACCAAATTTAATTAAAATTTCTTATAAGGTAAAGGCTAACAGTTAGTTTAAGGAATTAATCTATGGATGATGAATTAATGTTCCTCAGCGAAGAATATATAAGGAAAATCCAGCGAAATTGTGTGCACAACAACTTACTTTACAATGTCATACCCTCTACATTACCTAGAAGTAATCAAGTAATGACTTAATTCATATTTTATGTGGCACGAAGGAATAGAATATAGAGCAGAAACAATACATATATATTTACATACCAGTTTATGCAACACTTAGATTAGATCTTAGTTTATACAGAACTTATGCACAAGCAGACAGGACAGAAGGATAAAACCACTGTCGTAAAACATCAGGTAGAGTAGAAACAACTAAAGTTTGTGCAGTTGAGACGACTCAAGTTAAAAGTTTGTTTAAAATGGGACGGACATAATTATTTTAGCTTTAAAAATTTTGAACTCAAAAACTTAATTTATATCTTTTTTAAACCAAATTACAGAAACTACTCGTGTTTAACTTAAACTTTGCTACATTTTGCCGTCAGACATTAGTCGAATAGCGCGTAAAAGTCACTATGAAAACTTGGTAATGTGTTGCACTTACCCAACAAAATAGCTCTCAATATCACACTATTTACCAGCTACACCATTTAGAAGTAGTCAAGTAAGTAGTTGTGCACACTTTTCAATTTCATATTATTTAACGTCTGGTTTTATTAAAAATTAAGGAAGTCCTACCTGTCTTATGATAGGAAAGTAGTTGGTTGTTGTAGGCGAAACTGCATTTACGATTGTCGTGTTGTCTCTTTAAGGAAAATTTATTGAAAAAAATTCTTTTTTGTGGTGTCATTTTTGTCAAGCCACCTGCTTCACAATATTGTCAATATCGAAATATCTGCGCTTGTTCCACATCATAACTTAGTCTCCCTCAAATTTAAAATATCCGCATGATTATTTAAAGTGCCGTTTATGTATTTGCCAATGTTGCCGAGTCGCTGGCATTATTCAAGTTTTTTTTTTTATCTGGCGCACCAATCGCATATTTTGTTACTAATACGCAATAAAATCAAATTGAAGCATTTCTTCAATTTCCTTGGAAACGAAAGCGTTCCCGGTAGCAAACGAGCGGGGCATGTAAGGGGCAACACTATGACATCTACTGTTTTATTGTTTGCGTGTGTAAAAAGGAAAAACGGAAAAATCTAAATTCGGTTACTAACAAAATTTCGTCAGCTTAATAACCACAGAGTTATAATTTATTGGACACAAGTTTCGCTGGTTATTTGCAGATGGTCGCAAAATTGTTGTTGCGTTAAACAAAACTTAGCAACAGCATTTTTTTTTTTGTACAAAAGCAATCCAAACAAAGACGACTGCGGTCTTGTGTTATTTTCTTCCTTTTGTCACAAGTTTTGCAAAATGTTTTATCTCAAAACTTTCTGTCGCGTAAGCAGGTGACACCGCAAAAATCTTAATTAACACCATCCAACAATAAGCCAGCAAACGATGTGGGTAGACAACATTGGCAATCACACAATCACATAATTACAAAAACAAATGTGTACAGAAACACGAGTAACATCAGGACTTGAGGTGATATCACTGTGACAAGTGAGTTCGCATACACCTGACAGTCTAAGTACAAAGACGTGCGTCTCTGTGTTATGAAAGTAGTTTTTTTTTCCCCCCCCGATTCTCGACTTCATTAAAAAAGTGACAAAACTAAGTCGATTTTAGTGTAAATGACTTTTGGAGATTTGGATATGAGTTGAACATAATTTTAGAAGGCAACAAATATGACTGGTAAGGATTTTGAAAGAGCAGTCATGCCTTCTACAGGGGCAAAAGAATTTTTCAAAAATGATTCCATATCGTTGTAAAATTAATGTCATTAAAAACTAAAGTCTTTGTAAATTTACGAAATTCGCTTATTTATCTATCGTCCATTCCGTGAGAGCGGACATTCGCCAGTATGTTGGTGGTCTTAAACCGATTTTCATCTATCATTCGCATAATTTAAAGGCAAGATGTTGTGTGATTCGGACAGTGAATTTACTTTTATTTAGTTTTTTATATCGACCAAAATGTTAACAAACGATGTTCGACTTTGTGGGACAGATCCTTGTTTTACCATCATTTTTAAAAATAAGCATAAAAAAGCAGGCCGCCAAGTCTCTGAAATTCACATGTCCATGTAAAATTTTGTTTTTATTGTATTCTTTGTGGAAAATTCATTTCTCTATATATTTTCTTATTCATAACAAAAATTAAAAGGCCAAATTGGGACTGAAAACTATTAATTTTCTTCTTTTGGCGCTACAGCCCCTGGTGAACCTGAGCCTCAACCAACAAAAACTTTTCCAGCAGGCATTAATGCCTGCCCCAAATATTTGCGTAAATAGAGACCTGTGCTGAAAATTCATATTCAAACATTTATTTAATATTGATATCAAATTAAAAGCGTTGAAAAGAGCAGCTGTGGCATTTATTGCCTGTCCCATTATAACGAACGTTAATGTTCGCCAGTATTTTAAAAACGAATTTTTGCTCTGTTTATGAAAAATATTTTTTCAAGTTTTTCTACTACTTTTATTAGTGATTGGCGTGCTGTTGCGATTAGATCGGTTAAATTGCTTTTAATGAGTTCTCTGTAGCTAAAAGTGTCCAATATCGTGTGACAGATCCTTAAACCAAACATGCCAGAGATGTAATAATAATTAAGCTTTACTTTAGTTTGAAAGTCTAATTAAAAAATTGATTTATATATATATTTGAAACCTATATAAAATGTATTTCACAACTATGCGCTCCGAACACTGAATAGGTATGATTTAATATTTAACTTAATGTTAACAAATTAGCTGTAACTTTGAAAGAAGATAGTGTTTTATATATGTTATATACCACACAGGCAATAATTTTCATATTCATAGAATTTATTTTCTCAATTATGCTTAACAACATCAGAAACAAGCAACCAAACCCACCTGTCTATGACCACAAATCACTTGTCGGCTCTGGCGCACCCAGTTTGCTTAAATACTCAGACATGCTTACACCTACAGACATACATACATCGGAACATTCTAACACATTTTTGGCTGAATGTACCTTTTAATTAAATGCCATATAACTGACAACAAAAGAGGGTCAAAACAAGGGACCTTAGATATTATTTGCATATTAACCTAATTATAAATGTAACATCATGGAGAAGTCCACAATGTAATTAAGGCTGAAAACTAACATTAACATTTCACGCATTATGTCTATCATTCGTTTTAATATTGTTTGGGACAACCACCACACGAACACTAGACGGACTCACTGAAAAAGTACACTCCGGTGAGAAATTAATACCATGTGGTTTTATGTCAATGGAAGGAAAACCACTTATTCATTCACAACATTAATAGAATTTATATTAAAAATATGTTTCTTTTCTCTACATTTAGAAATCAATATTTTTCAAAACTTAAGCCCTTGAGGTCTGACATATATATTTTTATAGGGTTATTATATATATACTTATAGAAAAGATATGTCATTCGCAAATCATTTCAAGCAAAATTTGGCTCAATAATCTAATTTTAATCCCAATACCACAAAAAAAACAGGAACATTGAAATTAATTTTATTTAATTATAATTTATTATAATTAAAATTATACTAAATCTTAATAACTAAAGCACTAGCAGCTAAAGGCTATCGGCTTTGAAATTAAGTTTCTTTAAATAATAAATAAATCAAAATACTTCTTTTTAAAAAAATTGTAGACTTTTACAACTAAAAACAACGTTCTTAAGCGCAAAATCTTAAGAGCCATGAAACTATAACCACCATTTCAAAATTTCACTACAAATAATATCAAAACAGTGGACAGTTGTCGCCATTTAAATATTAAGTTTAATAAAAATTCAGCTAAATTGAAATAAAAATCATAATAGAGTTATTTTTTGTTTTTATAAAATCATATGACAATAATATAGTATTTACAGTTCCAACATTGGACTAAATATCTTAAGAAAATTATATGTAGCCACAAAAACAAGAAAACTCTGAAGGAAATTATAGTTTTACAAAAACTAAAAGAAAAATCTTTAATAAAATAAAAAGATGCCAAAAAGATCTGCTTGAAAAAACACCAAAAAAAAAAACAAAATCATCAGCCCAATTGATTTTTTAAATGATGTGAAACAAACAAAAATTTAAAAAAATAAAACTTTAATTAATAAAAAAATACATGTTTTTCTTTTTTAAATGCAAATCATTTAAGCCCGCATAGTATTTGGTGAATCCCCTAGTTGCAAGTACTTTCATACAACATGAGTCAGTCTAATGTGCAGACTCGTATGAAAGCAACATTTGCGCGAGTGTGTGTGTGCGTGTGCGTGTGCGTGCGGTACTCATGCGAATATCCACCAAAGTATTTACACAATAATAGAAGCAGAGTTACATGTGTATTTCCCTTTATTAAAGTTAACCTTTTTAAAAGGACTTGCCACAGGTTTCTATATACATACATACGAGTATATGTATGTAGGCATACACATATCGTTGATAATAAATTGCATGTAGGTTGTAGAGTACATAAGTATATAAAAGTAGTTAGATTGAAAAGGTTTTTGGAGGCCCCGCGGTGATTCAGAACAAAGGCTAAGACTGTAGTTAATATCTCATGTGGAAACAACTTCTCGAATTCAGAGCTCGTTGTAGACACGAGCAGCATTTAGAAACTGAAATTTGTTGTCGCTGTTAAAATATTTTTCACAAAGTCCCTTTTTATAAATACGAGTACTGCCATTTCAGGGTTTATTTGTGACTTCTTCTTCTAGGCAAAAAAAAAAAAAAAAATCCTGAATGTACTCGTAATTCTGACAACGAATAAAAAGTATCAAGCGATCACTCTGTCCACTGCGCAGTAAATTTTTGATGTCTCTGTGAACGAGTGAAAACTTGGTAAAGTGTTGCACTTGACCAACAACATTTCTCTCAACATCACACTATTTACCCTTTACATTACTTAGAAGCAATCAAGTAAGTAGCTGTGCATATTTTTCCGTATCGTATTCTAATATTTGCCCTCGGCATTTTAAAACGTAATGAAGAATCATCTGATATATAAGTCAGTAATTTTGCTTGGCAAAAATGCCTTTATTTATCCTTTGATGAAAATTGATTAAACAACTTGAATAACACTGATATATGTATGTAGATTTGTTGTTAAGAGAAAACTTCTTCGAAACGAGGTTTGAAAGTTTTACAAAATGAAAACTCAACGTTTGCTTTTTTTTGTTTGTTTGTTTTAAGGACTTTTAAGCAATTGGCTTGTGGTATTTTGTATTTGTGTCGCACGACATCGCCCTATTAAAATAGATATAGAATTAATATATTATATGTTTCTTAAGTTTCTTTCTTATTAAGTAGTGAAGTGTATGTTTTTATTAGCAGTTCAGCTCATTACTCTGACACTTGAACTGCATTTCAATTTCGTACCCAGAAATTCTTAACAATATTTTTTTTTCGCAAATAAGATCTGGTAATCTGTGAATATGCCTTCAAAAAGATGTTTGTTTTCCTCAAACTACATCATTAATATGTATTAATTTTAATACAAGATCTTATGGTATCAGTCTCTGGCTTAAGTAATCGAATATCGAGCTTTTCCCACAGCCAGCAGTTTCAAAAGTTCGTTCCATGCAAAGTTTTTTCGTCCGTGCAACCATTTTGCAAATTTGATCTGTTTTAGTTGTTAGATCGTTCTAAAACCGTTTATTTTACTTAAAAATTTGCCGATTTTGTCACACGCAACAAAAATAACTAAATTTCCTTATTAAAACAAATTATAAAACATCCCTCTTTTATCAAATTCTTTTAATTTTCCACTCCACGTACATTTTCTTTTCTATTTAGTCGCTTTTGTTTCTGATTTACCATCCCAAATAAAAACCGCTCTATTTTAATAATAACAAAGGACAGTTGATGCGGTGACGTTGAAATTAATTTAAATTTATATTTTTTAAAGAAACAATCAAATGTCTGCGTTACTTTTGTTTATGAACTTTAGAACACTGTATTAATTTGCACGAACAAAGTTGAAACCAGCACTAAAATAGCAGTTTTAATTACTCTTGGTCAACGCGGAAATGCCGCCCACATAACAGGACACATGCCACAGCAGCAGCAACAGCAACAGCGGGCGGAGTGGCAGGTAGACACAGTGTCGTGACGGAAACTATTAAAAATGTAAATTTTTTTTTTGTTGGTTTTCTGCATATAAAATAATGTTTTCTTTGCATTTTTTGATTATTATTATTATTTATTTATTGTGGAAAAAAATTTAAATTAACAGTTGGTAGTGTGAGGCGGGTCAGTCGATACAATTTAAGGCTAAAAGTAGAGCACTTCTCGAGAGAATAAAGGCTGGGGAAATGTTGTGGCATAGATTGGTCAAGAACTTGTGGCACAACATCAAATTAAAGAAATTTCCTTGCAATATTTAACCAGAATTAAGTCTGGCATAGAAGTTTTCTAGTACACAGAAAAATATTATCATTTAATTTATCCAGTTAAAGCCAGTGGCATTTCTTTTGAAATATTTTTCTAGGCAAACAAAGTTTTTCCATTTATCTGTTTAGTTTTTAATCCTTTCTGTGCTAAGGACTCTTTCGTTGAATCTTCGTAAGTTTAAATAAAGCAAAACACGTGTCTTGAACAATTTTTAGTTTGTTTGAAAGATCCATCGAGGTGTTTATGTAGGCTGATGCCCAATTTCCCTTTTGTGAGGTTTTCGTATAGATATTCGACTTAAGAAAATCTGCGGGAAAATGTCTAAAGGAAACGAATTTCAAGACTTCAATGGGCCGTTAATATGACCTCCACGTGAGACGACCACGGTTTTAATTTGCTGTTAAAACTAAATATTGTTGAGCTCCCGGTCCAACGAAGCTAAAACAGCTCTTGCTATTGACAGTGACAGCCTGGTCAATCACGTTCTAAAGGCAATAACATTATTGCTATTTAACAATTTTGTTTGTTAACATTGTCCTTTATTTGAAGAAGACAAGTTTTGGCTGTAAATTAGGCTCCATTCCCAACTGTGCTACACCCCCACTTCGCGAACTAACGCTTATCAGCTGATAGACTCAAGTCAAATATAAGAATCCCTTTTTTGAAAAACATTTCAGTACGAATACAATAATATTCACGCACCTAAAGAGCAGGAGTCTTGAAAATATATAAGCAAAACCTAAAGGCTAAATTTTTGCAAACAAATAAGTTATTGATATGCAAATGACAACTATTGTTCAGTGTATGCCACTCAGTTGCAATGCAAATCACCATAAATGTACAAGTTAATTTTTGACGCTGCAATAAAAGTTCGTTGGTGTGACTGCAGCATCCGTTTTACTCCTGCCAACTTAAAATGGCATCTCCATTTATCAAATGTATCAGCAGCATTTCGCCAACAAGATGCGTTTGCAGTGAAAACATAAGTTTATTGAAGCCTGCGCGTACTTTATGCTCCCCTGGTACTGTTTGCCACAACAAACATATACAAATAATTTCCATTTCACTACTACAAAACCCAAACATATGCAAACAAATTGTGTATCGGCACATACTGCGCCACCGACTTTGTTAGGTTAGTAGTTCGGTTTGTATACTATATATATATATATATATAGAACAAACACGTGAATGGTGTGAAAAGAGTGCTGTTTAGGTGTAGTTTCAACACAGTTGTAGGTAGTAACAATTGTGCCAGTCATTGTAGGTGTTTAACAATAATCTACACATGCATAACGTTGTACTGGCAGGCTTTCACTGTAATTAAAATATTACCCTAGACAATAATAGTTGGAATTTGTGCTCGCCGAAAGAGAATTTATGCGTAGAAATTTACCCAGTGGCAAAAAACGGATTCGGATCTTATACAATTGGAAAAGCTGATTGATTATTTATCCAGCAATTTGGAATATTGAAGAGATTTAAAAATGGCGATTTATTAAACAAAGGAAAACGTTGGACTAGACCATCCAGGAAAAGGGAATTCATAATATTAATACTAGTATCTCAGTTGCTTTCGTTGCCCTGTTAAAAAACCAATAACAATTTGTTAATTTTTAACCGAAACCGACTACCGCCAGCCAGTTCCTTTGATTTTATAACTGTTTGTTGTTGCCATCTTCTTGCATTTGCCTTCACACTAGTGGTCAGCATTTGATATTTCTAACACGAATAATTCAAGATTCGTTCTAATTGCTGATAACATTTGATTAACTGTGTGAAAATGTATAAATTACAACCCTGTAAAATAGGCAGTATTCTCGCTAAGGGCCAAATAATCGAACTGTCAAGTTTTTAAGAACCTCTCGATTCAAGATAAGTTTATAGCAAAAAAATTCCCAAAATCTCTTTGTTTGCACGACTTTGCCATGTCCCACTGAATTTTACAGCCAAAAAAGAGACTTTTAATCAAAAAGAATATTTCAACCTCTGATATATTATATTTAAAAAAATATTATATTTAAAAAAAAGTTTATAGTGTTACAAATATTTTCGCTATGATTTAGTTTCACGTGAATAAAACATTCTAGTCTATTCTTGTATTGAAGAAATGGTTTTTCGGTAAAATGTCTCTCGGAGTTTTGAACAAATTACAAAACTTAATAAAAAGGTTGAGTTATCACGCAATATAATTTTTTTAAATTCCTTTAAAACAAACCCTATATCTATATATTGTATATAAAATAGAATAGGTTTTTGTTTATCTGTTTGTTTGTTTGTATCTTACGGGAGTCCAGACCACTAAAACGATCTCTCTTTGATTTTGCCACTATTTAGCTGGGACTCCAAATTGAATTAAAGGCTACTCTTTTGTAAACCACTCCCACTTTTTTATAATAAAAACGAGTATAACTTCGGCAGGTCCACTGGTTTTTTTCTGAAAGTAGGAAGATGAGAGTGTCGCAAATTTCGTTCCCGAATAATTGATGATCAAACAACTTCGTGATTTGTGAACCAATTTCCAAAATGCTTATTGCATATGAAAGAGGTACACAGGGTAGCAAAGCACACCGGTTTAATCTAATAATATATAAAATTCAAATAATTATATGCATTAAATTAAATGATTTTACATATTTTTGATATGGAAATTCCTGGAAAATTCTGATATAAAAATTCAAAGACATGTAAAACGCTACACAATTAAGGGCTTGCAAAAAAAAGCTGGCGAGGGCGTTAAAACACCTTCCTGAAATTAATATAAATGTTGTAATTGTTATAAATAATTTTTTCGAAGTTATATTCGTGTTTTGTCAAAATAAGAAGAGGATTTTGGGAGCCGCTTTTACAATATCTTGGCTTAAAAATTATTTGTGTGGCGTATAATATTACTCAGACCAATAAAGTTTTCTCAGATATGCAGGTCCTTGAAAAATGCAGGATAGTGATAATATTACCACTGGATAACCGTACTCACACACACACACACACATATATATACATAAATATATATATTTCGGGTGTCACGAGTGCAAGTATGTATGTCGAGAGGGTAAAGGAACGCACACATGCATATTTTATTCACACATACATACATATACGTGTACATTTGAAATGATAGCAGACAAAACGTTATATAGAACAGAAAAACACACTCTAGGCTTCTATTACATTTCTCTAATTTTAAAAAGGAAAACTGATTTTATCAGCAGTGCAGAGTGTATGACAAGAATGATAATAATTAATTGGTAATTTAATAGAAAAATATTAAACCGGCTTTCAGTTCATGCAACAATCTTTTGACAAATAAAAAACTAAATATTTTCTTATGAAAATAATCCTCAAAGGTTATTACAATCTATTTGATCTCTATTATTTCATAATTTGGGGAATTCCCAAAAGCTATTATTTGCAGTTTGACAAAATATAAGTATTTACAGTTAAATAATTATGATATGCTTGAAAATCGTTAATATTTGTTTGATGTTTGCAATAAAAATATAACATTTATTATGTCCTGTAAATATTTGAAGAGTTAATCAAAAATTAACAAACTGTGAGAAAAACAATGCAGATTCAAGACCTCAAGCATTTGGTCGGTCTATTAATTTGCTAAAATTGTTATTTTTGAGAGATTCTCACAGACACGATAAATTTATTTTTTTTAAAGCAACATTGGAAAATGTTGGCAGTTGCTTTACATACATGTTACAAACACGGGTAATAAAATATAAACGACCTGTACAAAAAAAAATAATGATGAATTTTATATTTTCTTACAAAAATTTTTATTTTTCGATAGATTTTTATTTTTTCTCCTTCAAAATAGTTCTCCTCAGATACAATACAGGTTTTTTTCAATCCTTGAAGTCCTTGAAATCTTTATAAATCACATTATAAATATTTAAAACCAAACATATAAAAGAAAGCTTTTGGTTTTCCTGCGGCTGAAAAAGTTAATAACTCCGAAGTTATTGCCACTTGTTGCTGGACACTTTTTATATTATTGAAGTTATTAGTCCAGTTAGTCTCAAAGTTTTTGTTGCTTATTATCTTAATTTTTTTTTTACAAAGTTTGTCAATTTTAAATTCGATGTTATAAAAGTTTTTTTAAGAGTAAGAAAAGGCATGGAAAACTTTGTCTGAGATTTGTCTGAGATTAGTCGGAAATTGTTGCTTCACACTTTTTGTTTTATTCACATAACCCATCCATTTAGTCTCACAATTGAGTCCCAGTAATCACAATTAATATTATTATTACTATTGTTATTTAGTAGTAGAATTGAGAGGTTTTTGTGAGATTTGTCTGAAATTTGTCTGAGATTTGTCTTAGACAGCACAAATTACAAAAATATGGAATTTTTCAACGCTAGCAAATAAGAATCACACATTTATAAATCATAAAATCATATTTAATTTTACAGTTTTGTATATACTGAAAGATGAATATTCATACAATCCATAAAAAAAAACGTCAATCAGCCTTTTCTAGCGCTATTTTTAAAAATAACTTATATCATACATATTAATTTGTTCCATTATATTCGTCCTTTGAATGCAAATTATTTGCGCATAACAAATAATCTTTACACTTGCACAATAACTTAACCTTTTATGTATATGAAATGATGTATAAATAATTTATCCTAATTTATTTCAAACTTAAATGTTCACAACATTTTTCAGATTTCTGCATATTCATCCCTTCCGCTTGACGCGCGCGCAGCACAGCGTTTGTGAAAACTTTCATAGAAATCAAATTAATTAAATAAATTACGATAAAGTCAACGACAACTTGGTGCATTGAAAGGAACTATTTTATATAACTTCTACTTCTACTTCAACTTTAACTTGCATTTGTATGTATGTCTGTATGTATGTAAGAATGCGTTTGAGTACTTGCAGCACAACAAGTCGTCCGTAAATGAAATACAAAATAAACGACTATTTATGAAGCTAATAAATTATATTGAACTATAAACAACTACAAGTGCTGACACACAATCAGTGTAGGAACCGAATACGTGCATTTATAAGAGCAACAGCTGGATGGGTACGTAATTTAGGATACAGTGTGACACTTAAATATAACATTTTATTGGCTAAAAAGTAATAAGAATAAAAAATACTTTAGTGAAATTTAATATGCACTTATTTAATATTTTAAGAGAAATAAAAAGCGGTGGCGTGATGTTCAATTTATCTGCCAAAGTTCAAACAATTTATTGTTTAGCTTTATAACAATATTTTTGGAATTTGCAGCAACTTTTATTGTTTTAGAATACTGAAAATTGAATACCGAGCTTGGAGCAATAACTTTTATTCCGAGATATTTCAAAATAGAAATTTGTGTAGAAATGAGACTAAACCTCTTAAAGTTGCTGAAATTTTACTGTAGGCCAATTCAGCTGCCACAGTGTCTGCACTGCACAGAATTTGAAGCAAACTTTGTGATTACTATTTAAGGTGTCTTTACACGATAATGAAAGTATTAAGATCGTCCAGAATGAGGGGCCGTGTTATGGTGTGAAATGAAAGTTCAGTGTAAATGCAAGAATTCTATTAGCACATCATAATCATTTTTTTTTTTTCAAATTATTTTCGAAAACGAAGTATTCTCGCTACACCAGAGCTGCATTTTAAAGTTAAAGTTATGTATTGAATGTGTTTACATAATTTAATACATATAAGTAACAAATAAGTTGAGTTCATGCAATTAGATTAGAGAATATAATTTTTTTGGTCTAGTCTTTTTAAACAAAAAAGGGCTACGAAAACCTGCTCCGCTTGCAGTCAACTTTCAAAAGAAAGTTATAAAGGAAATTACGTGTCAACATTAGCTTTTAATAGTTTAATTATGCATTAACAATAAAAACTCTTACTTAAGAAGTCCCAAAGTCCTTTTGCTTAATACAGTTTTATCGCTCAGAGCTCAACCATTTGTGGTCAATTGGGCTGTGAACCGCACAATGCTTTAAAAAGAGAATTTGTTCTTTAGTCGTATGATCTGTGTGTGGAATAAACTACCAGCAGAAAAGTTTTCTGTCTCTTACAATTTAGATTTAAGATTCAAATCAAACGTTTACAGACACTATTCTCTCCCTCCTCTTTCTAGTTCTGGTACAATTCAATGCTTAAGTAGGGGTCATCCCTACCTAAAAACAAACACCATTTAGAGCCTTCTTCTGATACTGTCAGAGGTGTGACCAGATTGTCACTTTAGGACATGAAATATCACAACATGAAAAAAAAACTGTCTAATTTATTCTTTTGTTGCTTAAAGTCCTCATCTCTGTTCATCAAAATTTTCAAAAACGATCTAATCTGTTTCAAGCGAACAAGAAACTCTAGAAACCAGTTTTCTATTGTATCAGAACTCATGCTGCCACTCCAACTCATACTTTGGCCGAATAAGATTCTCTCATGTTCTATTGTAACTCCTCTAGCTAATTTCGGACAAAACATTAAGGAACGAAAAAAAGGGTTTGATTAAAGTCATTGAACTGTTTCAGGTGCTGATGGTGTATAGCCTGAAAAAGTGCCAGCAATTTTCCGCAGTAAGACGGGTTACAACAAAACCCATATAAAATACAGAAATACAGAAATACAAAAAGACCACATACAGTTGTGTGTTCAGTTGTTCGAGGCATTAAGTAAGAGTAAAAGTTTGGTTGGAAAGAAACGAAAACATCATGCACTGCACCAGTTGCAACATCATTTTTGTTTGTAGCCCATTGCAGGCAGCACTTTGCAGTGGCAGTTACACCAACAAAATATATAAATATATATATATGTACATACATACATACGTTCTTACTAGCGAATAGAAAATAAAAATGTTTGTATAAAACGATTGTACAAGAGACGAAATGTTATGGTCGATCTGGACGGACAAACTACACGGGCAACTATTTCGTAAAGAAATAGTGTGGCCAACTAATGATGGTGAAAGTCGTTAGTAACTAGTGATTATGATCACGTTTAAGATTAATAATCATAATTATAAGATAAGACCATTTTTATTCAATGGCTAAAGTAATGGTTGTGATTAATCAGTCTAAAGAAAAGAAATTGTAAAAAATTAATCAAATAATTTTACTGTTGCTGCCGTTTGATATCATAAATTAAATTAACAGTTGGTCACTTTTTTCCTCACATGAGTAGATCGTGAAATGTTTCGTTTTATCCTACTGAACGATAGTGAAAAGAAAAAGACGCATTAAAGCATCAACACCGTCACTAGTCACTAGTCACCACAGCTCCGTCGCCATCACTAAACCCATCATTATGGTTTTTACTTCTACCTGGCACGTACAAAAAGACAACACGATTTTCGACGCGCACCTACAACAACCCAAACAATGTTTAATCTAAGAAAAACAAAAAAAAACGGAATGAGTTACAAACACTGCACGGAAAAACACACACACACACACGTGCATGCACATGCCTGCATTCTTGGTGGCTGTTACAGTAAAACGTCTTTGTAATGCTACATGATGATTCTCTGCTTCTGCAGCTGCTGATGGTGAGCAGTGGTCGGGTTATTTTTGGATTCGTGGATCCTAAAGGTTGCTGCTGTCTTTTCCACCATCTCTATTACCTCAGTTTGTTCATCACTTGAACAATTGACTAAAGGTTATTGGCTTTTTATAATGATGTTATTGTTACCACTTTGTTCTTTTTTTTTTTTTTTGTTTTATTCTTTTTGTTGTTCAGATGCTGGTGATGATGATTTTGTTTGTTAAAATGATTTTCCCCTTCTTTTTTCTTTTTTTTGGCGATTAGGGATTCAGTTTTTTGTCATTTTACACTCGACTGTGAAAAGTTGAATAAGAGATAAATTTGAAATTACATGTGACAGATTGTTTAAAAGGGCGAGAGGGGGGTGAAAAACTATTAACAAAAGCTGGCAGCAAATTGAGGATTTTCCTGATAAACCCTTCCCAAATTCCTCTATCGCTGTTCACGCCGACATAGTGCGATTGAATAGATTGATAAGCTGCGCTGAAGCTGAACTGCTTTTAATGAAATAATTGGACACAAAATATGATACAAATGAAAAGTGCACAAAAAGCCCTTTTTTGTTGTTCTCGCGTTAATGTTATTGTAAATTTATTTTAAAATTGTTGGGGATTAAGGAGATTTCGAAAAATTGTATGGCAGAAAATTCTAGTGTTTTAAGAATAATTTTCCATTTATTTTTTTTTTATTGGATGAATTCTTACTGCGCTGCAGATTTGTGCAGATTAATAATTGAAAAAAATAAAAGCCTTATTGTTTATGGTATTTTTTACAACAACAAACTATTAAAAAGCTGTAATTTTTGGCTAAATAAATAATAATTTGTGCCATACCTGCAATATTGCTGTCACAAATGAAAAATAGAAAATGGCGCCATAATATTAAAAGCTAAAACAGAGTTGTATTTCTTTAATTCAAGCTCGAATTTTAATCTTTAGTGTGTCTTAGATATCATTAATTCGATAATCAAATTTTAGCTTTTAACATTTCATATGAAAACAAAATTCTTACTTGAGAATTTGGCGCATTTTAATGCTGTACTAGTGACTTAATCTGTTATGAATTCGCTTTAACTGAAATAGAGTTTTGTAAACAGTTTTTGTTAACTTGTCATTTAAAAAACCAATCAGTTGTTTTTATTTAGTTTGTTCTTTTCTAAAGGATAGATTCATATATATTTCTCATTCTAAGGATCTTTTGATTATTTTCTTAATATTTTCTGGCGATAACAAAATATAGCCAGTCATTTGCTGATCTTAAATTAATTTGTTCTTTTTATATTCATACCTGTATGTGACTCATTTGAACATTTAGAAATATTTTCTAAATGTTTTCGCTGAACTGATGCAGGGATGGAAATACCACTGTAAGTTTTCGTAGCACTATTCGAAAATCATATTCATATAACATAAATGTATTTTAATAAAGTCGATTCCATCACTTAAAGCATTTCGTGAGCTCAACTTTAGTAAGTTTTTTGTAAATTAGAGAATAAGGCTGTACCAAGAAAGTTTAAATATTTTATCTTTAGATAAAAAAAGAATAGTTTTTAGATAAAACTAAAATTATACCCAATTTTCGGGCGGCAAAATTGTTGGCTGAAAATTTTGTAAATGTTTCAAACAAAAATATGAATATTTAGGAACATAAAGTGATGATGCAAATTCACCAAAAAACAAAAATTCTGTGGTGCTGGGCTCCTGTCCTTCTTACACTTCAGCTAAAAAGCCAATAAAAAACCTACTGACTCAATTGGATTTTAAGCGTCATTTAGCCAAAAATCTTACAAAAACACAAACCCATCATGTTACTCCGTTGCAGATCCAAACACTATTTAGTTGAAACCACAAGTCCGCAAAGTGTTGATATTCAACCCCACTTAGTCAATTTATCATCATTGCCAATCGCCAGGCATACTGTGTTACTGTGTCGTTAATATACTTACAAAAATAAACAACAACAACGAAAGCATTTCATCCGCTAGAAACCACACAGTTGACACATTTTAGCCGCTTTATACGAGTAGGTATGAATTTTCTGTGTGTAAGAAAATATGCCATTACGTTCATTTAACAAATTTGATAATACAGCATGTGGATAAAATATTTAAGGAAATTTTACAAAAAGAAAATTGTATGTATCGAAGTTGAAACGAGCAATGGACGGACATACATACAAACATATGTATTATCAAATCAAATGCTTTAACACGCACAAATACCAGATACATGACAACTGCTTAAACAAGTGACAGTAATGGTTAATCGCTGCTTTAAGCACTTGCGATGACATTGATAAAACCAAACGAGAATACGAAAACAAAAACAGCAACAGCAACAGCAACAAAAAGGAAACAACACAAAATTCTGAAAAACGAAGCTCATAAAGGCATCATCAGAAGGGATATAAAACACAATGACGATAACAAATAGCAGCAGCAACAAACGATGGATGAATATTTGCTTTTCATGAAAAACCGCACAACTCACAATACCTAAAAAGGCTGGATAAATTTGGCTCAGCAAACACTCCGGCGAAACTAAAGCGATAGTTATTTGGAGGGAAAACTATTTTTCAGCACAGAAAATTAATATATTACGAGCATAAATTGTTGTCACTTAAAGTGTAATCGAGACCTCGCAAAATATATTTCATCGAGTTGTGGGTGCAATGAATAAAAAAGCTTGTACACGATGGGGTTAATGCTTGACATTTACAGTACAAAGGAATATGCCTTTCAACCTTATCAAGACCAGGAATGGAATATGCCGACGAATCCCCCACTAAATAGTCGCTGTATAAATTCGTCGTCGAGCAAAACAACTTCTGTTGTTCTGTTTGTAAAGTTTTGTGCGTCGTTTGCCGGCGGATAAAATTAGAAATAAATCTATTTCAAATTTCAACGAGTATGACGAATTTCGACCAATGACATAAATATACATCAATTTTTGGCGACAACTATTTGTTGTTCATTGCAGTTGTGTTCGACACATAAGACTGCGATAAGCCTTTGAGTAATTGAAACAGAAAATCAGTCCTTAAAACAGTTAAGAATTTTAAATACTAAAGGGCGCGGAAGATGCCCTAAAGCCATTGACAATTTATTGATATTTTCGTCTAAACATTAGCGATATGAAGGGATATGTCATTGAAAATGGTGGCACTGTATGCCAGTCTGTCATTGTATGCCAGAAAAGTCTTTGTTTTATATAGATTTTGGCTCATTAAAAATTGGACATTGAAACGCTTTTAGGTCGAACATCCATGCGATTAATACGCCAAATCATTCAATATATTCAGCCGCAATTAAGCGCCAGAATTAATACATATAATGAGTTATTTTGCGATGGATATCACTCAGCGAGGCTACAGCGTTTATTGGCATAATATCATCCTCAGCCCATTTCAGCGAATGCAACGTCTGACAACAATATTTTGTTTTATTTCACATAAAAATAGCAGAAGTAACAATTTTGCAACTAAAGCCTATAAATATATTTTGAAGGCAAAAATAGACCTATAAAAAGAGAAGAAACAGAATGTAATTTTATTAATTTTGCCATTCGATAGAGATATAGTAGTTCTGAAAATCCTTTATTTATATGATGTTGAGTTAAAGTTAAACTTAGTGGCAATTCCTGCTTACATTTCTTATGCTATTAATAAACAAAATATTTCAAGTGACTCATATTTCCATGTATTTACATATATATGAAAAAATTACTTAAGTGGTTTTTCAACAGAATCGCAGTAGTCGCAATTGTAAAGAACACTATTGCGGCGATAGAAATATATCGCAAAAGGGAGTTTTTTTGTTTGTTTTCGGTCTTATGGTGACAAACAAATAATTCGGACATTTCTAGGTATATGTATGTATGTATGTACATATATCTGTAGAGTTAATTCTGTATATGTAAAATTGTATAGATAAAAAGAAAGTCAAAAACCTATTCATTTAGAATTCGAAATTCAAGGTATTACAAGATATTTTGCTGTGTATTGAAAAAATAACAACACGGAGGCAAAATGTGTGTTTGTGTATGTAAATTAAGACCAGAAGTTTAAACGTATCTTTTATCTGAAGTTGGAATTTAAAATATTAAATTGAAAATAAACAGTTCCAGCTTTTAGCGTTCAAACTTCAAAATTTCAATTCATAGACTGTCAGTGTGTCAAACAAGAAATGACAAGTTTCTGCAGTGTTTCAAATGAATTTCCATACAAAATTATTTCATTTTATTTAAAACAATATTGTTTAAAGGGAAGCCGACAGCTATTGCAACATTTGACATCAACGACTTCTTATTAGATTTATGATTTTTTGCAGACCTGCAGGTCTAACCCTAGAACACTTATCAAGTCGAATGGTTCTACGGAGGTTTGTGGAAAACTGCTAAGAAGAAAATAATATTTAATATTTAAATATTTAAAACGGAAATTATTCGTTCGGTTGTGAATCACAAATTAAATTAAACAAAATTAAACATTTCGTATAATTTAATCGAAGTATTTATTGAATTTTTAAGAACCGCAAAAATATATTTAAATTTGCCTTTATATTTCCATAATTAATTACATGTAAAAAATTAAAATATTTAAATTTCTTTAATTGCATTTTTAAGACAAATAAATCAAGTAAAAAATGTTAAATGGGCATTAAAAGAAATTATTGTTTAAACTGTGGATTTTGTTTGTATTGCAGTGGCATATTTCCAATAAAATCGCTAATTCACTGGGCAAACAGTATTTCTTTCTAGCATTTGCAATGGATTGATATTTTAGATGATTGAAAGAAGAAGAAATTTACATGATTGTAACAGGACAAGCCAGATTTTGGGTGAACATTTTATTATTTTTTGAGCCATCTTAAGGCACTTGCCAAGGATTAGCTTTCCTTCAATAGTGGCTAAATTTCTAATTGAATCAGTTAAGAAAACAAAAGCTTGATAAATTCATACTTCTTATTTTAAGGGTCAACCTAATAGCACATATATGTACATACATATGGTTTTAAGGAACACCCTAACAGAAAAAAATTTTAAAATAAAAATATATATTAAATTGTGTGGCAAAAGTTTGTAAATACAAACTTTAAGAAGTTAAAACAATGTTGAGCATTATTTGCCAAATCGATAAGTAGAAGAATTAAGAAACTTTTTTAGACATGTATGTACAAGGTGGCGCAAAAGTAATCCTCCTATCAGAAAATGCTATCAATTTTGCGATTGGCCCCTAATGACAGTTCTGTTTTGACATTTTTGTAGTAAACACATGCAAAATACACGGTAATAAACAATGTTACGCTACACTGCTGCAGAACGCGGAATATTGGTGACTATTTATCTGACCAATAATCGGTCGGTGACTTTGGCACAACGTGAATTTCGGCGCAGATTTCCAAGCCGTCCAACACCTACTGGTGAAACACTGCGACGTTTAGCCGCTCGCCTCGAAGAGACTGGCACAACACGAGATGCTGCCAGGCGTGGCAGACCCCGGAGTAGCCGTTCTGCAGAGAATATTGCTGCTGTAGCTGAGGATGTCATGGAAGCACCGTCGACATCGACCAGACGACGTGCCACGCAAATGGGTGTCAGTCGACGGTCTTCACAACGAATTTTGGTACAAGATTTGAAGATGTTTCCGTACAAAGTCCAGACGGTGCATCAGCTGTTAGCTGCTGACCGCCAATCCCGTCTAACATACGCTCAGGCCATCCTTAATCACCACCAAGAGGAAGATGATTTTTAATCAAAAATAATCATGAGTGATGAGGCCCATTTCCATCTTAGCGGGTACGTAAATAAGCAAAATTTACGCTTCTGGGGCACTGAAAATCCGCGTGTAACCCACGAACAGCCATTACACCCGCTCAAAGTCACTGTATGGTGTGATGTTTTCGCTGGACGAGTCATCAGACCTTTTTTCTTCGAAGACGTCGCGCCCCAAACGGTTACTGTGAATGGTGAGCGCTACAGAGCAATGATCAACGAGTTCTTTTTGCCGCAACTTGATGAATTGGGATTGGAAAACATGTGGTTCCAACAGGACGGTGCAACGGCACACACTGCACGTGCCACAACCGATATGCTGAAGGATGCATTTCCCGGGCGCCTAATCTCCCGTTTTGGCGATTTGCACTGGCCAGCAAGATCGCCTGATTTGACCGCTCCAGACTTCTTTTTGTGGGGCTTTTTGACGTCGCGGGCTTATGTCAACAAGCCTCAGACTCTTGCAGACTCTCTTAAAGACAATATCCGTCAAGAATGTGAGGACCTATCGCCAGAAGTTTTGGACAAAGTGATGGAAAATGCCATAAAAAGGGCTCAAATGACAATCAACTGTGGCGGCGGACATTTACATGACATCGCATTCTCGACTTGATGTAAAAAAAATTAAAAGACCACATAAAAATAATCCCCAAGAAGAATTAAAGTTTTTAATTTTTTTTTTAAATTACAGTCAAAAAACAACGGAAGGTTATTGTTGCGTCACCTTGTATATATATTCGTACATATTTATGTGCACACACACACACATATATACACACATTTATTTCTAGTAATACGCTTTTGCTAACATAGAGACGATTTATAAAATCTAGAACTGTGGCAAGCGTTATTTGTAAAATATTTCGTTAAAAGCCAACATAAATAACAAGCAACAGTTTTAGCGAGTCAAATACAAATGACAACAAAAGAAATTGCAACATATTCGCTAAATGGCTGTTGAGGATTTTATTTTCGCCAGGATTTTATTTATCTTCTTTATACTTAACTCCCAAACATCCGTACAAACATACATATGTATGTACGTACACGAACCTTGTTGCTGCCATGTTGTATAAATATGTTGGGTAGCAGAAGTGTTTATATTTGTACTCATATTAACACTCTAGAGAGTGACAAAAACAAAAACGAAGCAAAAAAAAAAATTAAAACCGAAAAAACAGCAGCGAAGGATGAAAGCATAATTGTTGTTGCTACAAAATGGTAGAATGGGATTTATGAGATTCCTAAGTTCTTTGTGGCTGTTTTGGGATGTGGATTATGTGGCTGAAGTGTCTATGTGTGAAATGCATTATGGTTTTATTACTACTTCTCATTTTACTGCAACGCCATGTATTAGAACACACACACACACACACACACACACACACGCAACATCGCAGACTCACAATGTTGTGTATCAGAGAGGATATATTTATCTTAATTGCGTACTTCTTTAAGTACAATTTTAAGTCTTTTTAAATGTCCTTTTTTTTTTTTTATGTATCGTATTGTCTTAAAATGTTTGGCAAATTGGTAAGAAAATCATTAATTAGAATTGAGAGTTTGTTTGTGTTCCTTAAACAGTTTATAAGAATTGGCATTGACTTATGACGATGTTGTAGATCAAACCAACTTCTGCAAATATACAGACGAAAGTTGAAAGTCGATCCACAAGCACTTAAGTTACAATTTTGTGGTGCACTATATTCCATATGGTACGAATTTAATTACAAAAAACCTGCCCTTTTCTGGTAATAAATCTTTGTAGAAGCTGCAAGATGTGGCCTGAAGTTTAGCTTAAGCCTTGGACTAGTCTGTGGGTGTCTCTGCCAAAAGTCGATTTAAATGGTTTGACTTAACTACTAAAATATCTCCGAAAGTTTGATAGTTTGATTAAAGACTGCCCTTGAAAAATTTGTGCATTTTGTGGCCAAATTTGCAACAGCATTTTATCCTTAAAATATTCCCTTTTCTTTGTTTTGTACCCGCTTTGGCCAACTCTATTGGTGGTGGTTTGTTAGCGCTTAAGTATTAAAAGCTAAGCAAATAAATTTAACTATTCTTTAGCATTTTTTTTTTTTTTTAGGGGGGAAACAGGACTTAACATTGAGCCCTACGGCACCATAAAATTTTATACTGGAATTAAACTAATGCTTTTCCGTTGACTGAATATTTAACAGCAACCGAAATGGACAAAAAAAGAAAACGATTTCTATTAAATAACAAATCAAAAAAATAATATATTTAGTTCCCTTAGGCCATTTAATTATTACTCTCCCCTTCGCTATTTATTAGCCACTTTAGTTTTTAATTGAGAACATTTAAATTGCAGCCATTTATTGGAGAGCGCCGTTAATAATTCTTCCTTAAATAGCCCAACATTTTGTTGAGCTCAATTAATTTTAGTTTCATTCGGCCAGTGCTTTTTTACTGTTAAAATTGTGAGTATTTAATTGAATTTAATATGAAAACACTTGTACAAACAAGTAATGAAAACTGTTTGTAATACTTTCAATTAAGTTCAGCTGTAAGTGTTTTCATAAATCCTGGTTATTGGTAGTTGTGGGTAACAGGCCGTCTGTCATTGGTCCGCATTGCAGCCCTTAAATTCGGTCCACTGCATCTCTTGTGCTTGTCGTCTGGGCGTTTGTCAATGAATTTCAAAGTTCGAATGTTTTATGGGTATCAACTACAAAATGTTTTTTTTTTTTTTTTTTTGGGGGTGAACAACTTTTCAAGGAAAATACAAGTTTATTTTCTATTTGAAATGCTTGTTTAAGACATAATCTGTAAGGATTTAGCTTAACTACATAAATGCATATGTGTTTAAGGAGGGCAAAAGGATTAGATATTTTATTTAAGTGTGTGTTATTTTTTTTTCTACTTGCTGCTGTTTCTTTTTGATTTAAATAACAAAATAAATAAATTAATAGAAATAAAAAACAAAAAAAACTAAATAAAAAAAACTTATTTAAAACTTATTTAAAAAAAAGTATTTAGGAGAATTCAGTCTATGAGCCGTCGACTTTACTTTTACTTTTTTTGCAATGCTGTTGCTTGGTGCACATCAATATAATCCAGCATAAAGCTTTTGGTCAAAAACTATTATTGTTGCTGTTATAAACTTGACTTATTTATGAAGTTCCGACATTGCACCATTAATAAATTCATGCAATTTAAATAACTTTTGGTGGTGGTCCAATTCAATTAGTTAATTGAGCAATTAAAGACTTAAAAACTTAAGTGTCCGAAAAACGAAATTACCGAGATAAAAGAGACAAAATTAAATTAAAAATTACATTAATATTAAAGAAATATGTTTGATATAATAAATTTGGAAAGAAAAACACCAAACTGTTCTTTAATCAAATGAAAATTGAGCGATCTTAAATCTGCATGAATGGCAAGACAATAACTTAATTAAAATTTTAATTGGCTCAATTAAAATTTTAATTGGCTCAATTAATTGACTCAATTAAAATTTTAATCGGCTCAATTAAAATGCATGTCTCAGCAAGCCACACGCTTAAAGTGGGCAAAAAAATTTCTCTTTAAAATATATATAGAATTAAGTAACATATATGTAGTTCCTAACCATAAATACTGATCTAGTCCACTCTGCATCATTTCAAAAGCTTAAATTTCACTTATATGTATAGATGTTACCTAAAGCAGTGGCTTTTGAAAATATATTCAAAATTTCAGAAAAACTGTGTGTTTTTTCTGTTGATTTAAGTCAATTTTAATTATACATACCTGCAAATATCGCAGTAACAAACTAGTGCGGCTGAATTTGTATTGGTCTTATATAAAATACCTAAGACATTAGTTTATGAAATTTTAGAAATCACTTCTGACCTCGTGCACAATTTTGTGCCTCCACACAACAACAATCTCAGTTGGTAAATACCACAAGAGTCGTGCAATGCGATATTTGAAACTGAAACTTTAATGATATTGTCATCTTCAGTTGCCATAAAGACAACAGACGACAAGAAGACAATAAAGGCGCACATACCACGATAGATAAGCAAGTGATTGCCAAGTAAGGTAAACGTCAAAGCGCCCCTAAAAATAGTCATTAATGGTTTTGCCTTACAACATTCTATGAGTTAATGTTTTTGTTGAGCACAAAAGGCAATGAGCGTGCTACTAAATATAATAGGGTGGTTCCATACCAAATAGGTAGTTCCATTTAATAGAAATTTTATAGATTAGTTGTTCTTTTTTATAAGTAATTATGTGATTCTGGGCACCATTTATGTTGCAAACGAAACACTACCAACACCATTACAAGAGGCTCCATCCATCTGGAGTAAAACCGTTATAGCCGAAAACTGTAACAAGACTTAAAACCCATATATTCGTTCGCCTCAGACTAGGACACTGCCAACTTCCTCCCATAAACACCTTTTTGAACAAATGGGTGGCACCATGTTGTATAACACGCCGCTTACTGTTAAACATATTTTAGATGAATGTATCTGTTAGAAATCGGTCAGATATTCCATCTTTGGGTCCATACTAACATCCGATCTCTTAAAAACCCCCTCAGCTACTAACATCAATGTTATCTATAAATATATGTATGTCGAAAATTAACTTCCAAAAATTAATTTCACAATAATTTTAATTCCAAGTCGAAAGCCTCTTCTCTTCTTTAATATTGTATTATATTAATAAATAAATAATAATAATAATAATATTTTTTATTTCGCATTGTATCAACTATCGGTTCATTTTAATTGAGTGTAAGTTTTTCTATAGTTTTTGACACAGATGCCTGCTTAGTCATGACAGGCATTAGTTCAGGAAGGCGACACTCTCACTTTTGATGTTCTTGCTGTGAAATTTCAGCACCATGTTCGTACATTTGTCATGTATCGTTTTCTCAAACTTCATCCCGCTTCCAACAAACAAACTTTTGTTAGTTGTTCCACAAACTGCAGGTTCTACCTCAAACATCAAAACTGAATATGTCACGAACAATTCAATTGAATTTTCCTTACCTTTCAAATTAAGTTAAATTTTTTTGCAGCCATATAATTTCAAAGATATCAACTGGAGCCTTCCTTAATAAAATGCTGGTACATATTTACTTTTATTGGCAGTACATACATTCAGTACGGACGTGTGCTGCACTTGTTGTGGCTTACAAGGTTGTTTGATAGTTTCATACCAAACCCTTAAATAGTTTTAAAGTGAAAAGCGAGCATTAAAAGAATAAAGCCATATATACATTTACATTCGTATGTGTATTATCATGAACTGGGTGTATTAGATTCAAATTGTTTGACATATAAAATAATATATTGGACTAGTAATAAAATACTTTTCTTGGTTCTGTTTAAACTCCTTGAGAAGAGGAGGTAGAAAAATGCCAGAAGTTAAAAAACCTAAATTTCTCCGTCTACTCGTATTATATTCAACAATGAATTATGTTTTCTCAATATTTTCCAATTTTATTTGAATGAAAAATTTCTGTTCAACGAGGAATATGAAATATAACCAGAAGTTATAGGCTGCCCTGCAATTGAAGCTTGAACATAAAGTTTATATAATTAAAAGCAATTTGAATAATTAAGACCACCATAAATCATGATTATAGAGGAGCAAAAAAAAAATGCAGAACTTATCGCTGTTGGACTGAAGTTTATTCCCACTCCAGTTTATTCGCGTTCCACCAGTTCAAAAGTCTAATAATGCTGCTATAGCTTGAAGTCCCCTGCACACGATCAAGCTTCTGCATACGTGTTATTGTTATTGGCATTTATTTTTATTTTTTCAGCAACACATTAATAGACTTATCAAACAGCTGTTTAGTTTGGAGTTGCCACGCAAATTACGTTTGTGTTTTCATAAAATGAAAGCTGCAACTGAACAACGAATAAAATGAAAGTACTCGTATCAAAACTGTTTTCATTGTATTTAATCAAAGCTGGCCGGCGGAAAAACTGAAACGGTACCAACATGCATCAAATGCTTGATGGATTATTTGATTGTGTAGGGGCCACTTAATGTGGTCGTTCAGTGTAAAACGCTAGTGAAGGGTGCCTTGGTTGGAACGGTTGGATTAATGCTCAGTTTGTGTGTTTTTTATATATTTTCGACGATCACTACAACCAAATTGTAAATATTTACTCTTAGTAAAAACAATTTAATAAAAACTATATTTAACGTCCCCTGAATTATTCACAGTCATGAATCAGCAATCATTTGCATAAAAATGGCAAATACGAACAAAACTCCCTAATAGTTTAAAGTGTTTTTGTTACGTTTTCGGGCGAAAATCTTTTTCTCCCCACCCAATGTGTAAAACACATTTTGACTTTGAAAGAAATAAGAAGCAAAAACGGGCCAACAAGTGGCACTTTTTGCAAAAATATATTACTTTTACTTTATATGTACATAATAAGCACAGAAAGGATTTAGATTGTTAGCGTGTTTCGGTTTGCATTTCGCTTTTGCTTTCATATTCCCCGCAAAGTATTGCCAATAGTAAAAACACATTTATTTTTGTGTTCAGTTCAGCTAAAGAAAACATATTTTTTTGTTATTTATTTATACTTAATTTATTTACCCACTTGGTTCTTTTTCCAGTTACAGTTGGTATATCGGGAATAAAATGAGAGAGAGAGAAAAACCAGCAAGAAATTTAAAGGGTTTGTTTTAAGGTGGTCGGTGTCGTTGTCATCATCAGGTGAGGCAAAAAAAGTTAGTTGAAAATTAAGCAAAAACAAGTGGAATGAAAAAAAGAGTTTTTATGAAAAAACTGAAACCACAACAATCTCACATTTGTTAGGTTTATATTATTTGTAAACTTTGTTTTGTTGTTGTTCCCTCAAATATTTGTAAAAAAAATACAATAGCACACACACACACACACACACACATACATGAATGTTGTATTAAATATTGAAATTGGAGCTGTTGCCAAAGGACATGCATATTTGCGTATTGAATATCATTTTCCATTCATATTGGTGCCGAATTTGTAAAAATTGTTTTTACACAAACCAGAACCGGAACCAGAACTTTAAACAATACAGTGACAAAATAACTGAAATTAAATTTTTAAATTCTTCAACTGAACGAAAATAAATGGAAGTGTGTAAAAATAGCTTTTGATGGCTGCACAAAAAGTCTGCCGTAAATATTTGTGAAATCTTTTCCACGAATATTCACTAGTATTTCTGTTTCGTGTTTGCAAAGTCTCGTCTAATTAAAATTAATTAATTGTGCTGGCATATTCTTCGTTTCGTTTTTACCAGCAACTTTTGAAAACCACAACTACCATGAAAATATTGCAGGAAATATTTGTCATAGATTACAAAGAATTTTACTCTTAAACTCATTAAGTTTTGGACGAGTTTTCGAATATCTGAGGCAGCTCATTTAGGCAAGGATTAAAATGCTTGAAAATATTTCAAACTATCAGCGGCCAAAACTTGGCCAAAACTGTTTATAAATTAAAAGTAATTCTAATTTTAAACAAATTAATTATATATCAACACAGTGTACCCGGAAACGGAGAGAAAAGGGAAACTATGAATTTCCGGCGCTTTCTTGATCAAACTCCAATTGGAGAAACGAAAATCAGTAACCCATCCCAGAATATCTTGGTTGCCCGCAACCTTCTGAAAATCAACAGTGAGCAACTGCTGTTTAATTTTTTTTAGTCGAGAAATTAGTGTCGATCAAGAAAATAGATGGCACTTCGGACTTCGAACCAGCAACTCAAGTGCTTTGTTTTCTCTACTATTAACGGAATTGGTTTATGGGCTGCAGGAATTATATGTTTCAGCTTCTTGGAAGTAGCCAAGACAGACATGAATTTGTAATCTATTCGTGAGTAGTCGACTAGTCCGCCTGTGGCTTTGATCTCACTTTTGAAACCAACTTTGGCACAAAACAAATGAGACCTAAATATTTTTTTTTTTTAAATTTCTCACCTTAAGCTGAATTTTAAGTTTTGAGAATTTGTAGAACTGAAAACTATTATAAAATATAATGCATATAATTTACATCTTTTAATCAAAAAAAAAAAATTATAACGTTTTCAAAAACAATTTTAAAAATAATTATTTAAAATTTTTTACAATTATTTTCTTAAATTTCTCGCCTTAAGCTGAATTTTAAGTTTTGCGAATTTGTAGAACTAAAAACTGGACGGCACTAACACACAAATCCTTTTTGACAAAAGACAAAAAATTAGCAAAACTAGAGACGAGCTTCGGCTTTGCGCCGTTTTGGGACTGCGAAGTTTTTTTCATTCTATATAATTTATATGTTTTACTAAAATAAAATATATAATAACGTTTTCAAAAACAATTTTGTTCGATTACCGGTTGCTGGTTGGTAGCAACACCGCAATCATGGCTGAGCCACCGTTTCCAAAAAGTTGGGCCTTCTGCGAGTTTTTCCTGTTCCCCAGATTAAGCAGACCCATTCAAGACATAAAAGCCGAATAGTTGAGAAGGCTCTTCCAATGGATTGGAAAAAACGCTGGCACAAATCTATTACATGTGATAGTGATTACTTTTAAAAATAGAAATTGAAGAATATAGAAATATTTTTGGAGAAAAAAAAAAAAATTTTTTACAATAATTTTTTTTTTTTTACAATAATTTTTTACAATAATTTTTTTTTTTCGGTCCAAACACTAAGACTTACAGAACTTATACTTTTGTTAGTCACACCCTAATCTTGGGGTTTTATAGGTATCTGTTCATGTAATCCTGTACATTTGTATAGCGGCATTTACAGCAACAAATTGAAACAAAAATATGTTTTGCTTAATTAGTGCTACCCTCGCTACTGCTCGCATTCGCACAGGCTTAAATAGTGCATAGATACTAAAATAAGCAGCAATTTAACATAAGAACCTCTTTTATAGTCGTACTCGCATTAAATAATTCAAATCTATGCAAAATACACTCGTACATATTCTGCAGCCAGACTCTGTACTGCAACGGAATAACCTTTGCGCCATTTTTCAATGTTGCCTGCAAACGCTGAAAACTAAAACAAAACGTTTAACTTCCAACACAAGATGCCAAGGTTTAGAGGAAAACAAATATAGTACATACATATTCAAACGAAGCATAATAATTTAGTGTTTGTCTTTATTAAGCATATAAAAACAATCAAACTCCAAAAATTTATGTATAAACAAAACAAGAAGGAAAATAAACTGTATACATTATTAATGCAACGCAAAGAGCAACAACTCGAGCCACCTACGGTCGCATGTTTCAAAAAACAAAACACTTAAACACACACACACACACACACACACACACACAAAATGATTACATACTCGTCGTTTTGTATGAATTTGTAAGAAAAAAGGTTTAAAAAAAAGTTGCTACCTTAAAGGCAATTCATACGTACACAATGAAAACAAGGAGCTCTGTCTCTGGAAACAGACAAAAAACAGCACAGAAATCAACATGAAAAACGCAAGAAACTAAAAACAAAACGTAAAACCAATCCACATACAAAAAAAAAAAAAAACCATATGCACCCACGATAACTGCATCATGAACAACCAAAATGTTGCACAACTACTGGCATTTGTGCTCGTTTCGTAGAGACAGACAAATAGACAGACACACAGTCAGCCGGTGGTGGCAAGAACCTTAAGAAAACGAGCCAAAAGAAAACAACAGCAACAGAAAAAGAGGCTTTTATGCCTTCGGTTTGCACAGTTCTGGCAAAGAATGCAAAAGAAAATTGCAACATCAAGGAATACACTTGCGGGCGATAAGCGAGTACAAACTAAAAAGCTGGCACTCATACACAAGTACGAAGGTACGAGCACAAAGTACTCAGCCAACATAATAGCTGAGTGCGTTTTAATATTGCTGTTGTTTTCGTTCATATTGCATTTTCGATTTTTTCTTCGCTTTCATTCTCTCTCTCTTTCTCCGGCAACGCCGCTTGCAAGCATCATCATCGTCAACACAATAACAGCGGAGTTGCCGTTGACAACGTCAACATTATCATCTCCAACGTCATCGTCATTGCCATGTAGCCAGCAGAGAATGGGTCTTAAAAGGAACAGAACAACTTGTAAAAACAAAACCAACCAACAAAAAAAAAAACACACAAAAATAAAAAACAACAACAACCAAATGAAACAGTAACAGTCTCTATTCTCTGGCTGAGTTTTCGAAAGTGAACTCAGAGTCGTCTGCCTCCTACTGCCATATATGTATGTATGAAATAAAATCTGTTAACGCTAACACCGAAATGCTATTTTATAATTAGTCAGACCTCTACTGATATGCCATAAACAATTTTCCGATTTTGTTACTATTCTAACTAACTACGGAAATTATCTAACTTTAAAAGTGGATTCAGCCCAGCTGTCTGAACGAATTCCGAACGAACGAGTGTCCTTCGGCAGAATTCACCCATATCCAAAAACTCGCTATTGCCGTGTGTGAAAAGAATCCATTACTTTTGCTTCAGATTTATTGTAATTTTTTTAATTTTTTAAAAAAATTTTATAACTTAATTTAGCAAACAGAAAATGCAAAATTTTACACAAAACCAAATATTTAGCCCATTGGCAGCTCAGTTCCCACTTCAGCGGTACAAAATTTAAAGTTCTTCGTAAGAAATACTAGTATTTTCCTCTCTCTCATAAAGAGAGTCAACAAACTTTATACTTTTGTATTAAAAAAAAAAAAAAACATGTTCAGACAAACATTTTGCTTGGAAAAAATGGGTGAATCCACCTTAAAGTTCAGCTCAAGAGCCTGCCTCCATTTACAGCTATTTCTATTCTTTATAAGAGACCATACGAACATTTTGCTTATAGTTTATAAGCAAGCTGGCAACACTACAACAATTGACAGTTTATGGATGTTAAATATCATGTTGTATTATTTTTTGTGAAAAATTACTTTCCCCATTTTTCACTTTTCAAAATATATTTTGATAAAATTCCAAGTGAAATAATATATTAATAAAAATATGTGTTGCTGTGTCTTATGCCGAAGAAAAAACCAAGAAAACTTTGTTTCAATGTTTTTCACGAGCATAATTTGCAAATTTATTCTGGGGCTGGTCATTTTGTAGAGGTAATTATAGTTTTGTAAAAATTTCCTCCCCGAAAAAGGCCCATAAGTTTATGATAAGTTTTTTTCTTTAATAAAAACACTCTACAGAATCAAAATAACTATTCCCCATGAGACAAGAATTTTGATTTTTATATCCGTATTAAGTGTTGAGCAGCCGTTCTTTGCAGGGACTGAGATAAAAATAGCCAAAGGAAAATATACAGAAAAAGAATTTTAATAATATCCCAGGAAAAAATTACCATAAAACACACTGCAGTTTTAAATACAAGATTTGCGACAAGTTCGAAATCGAAGTCGCAAAGAGTTTAAAAACAATGGCTACAGCTGAAGGTCGTTCATGGTATCCTTCAAAAGCTATCGTGTCGGCCTGATAGTGATAGTCCAAGTGCAAGCATTCAATTTCTTAAACATGATGGTCTTGGGCTTGTTGTAACCTCTTGTTGGAGAGCTGTTCTGTTGTTAAAATCGCACTGCCTGCCCTCAACTATTAAGGCTCTTGGCACCCTGGCAATACATTACACTCATTTGTAAGGCCGACCTTTTAGTTGACAATAGAAAAAATAAACAAAACACTTGAAAATTATAAGAAAATAATACAAACCTTACGACAACAAAATGAAATACACAGTAATAAACAATCCCGAGACACACTTTAAGTTACTTGGAAATCGATTTAATAGTCCGAAAATAAAATAAATAATTAAATTTAGCCGGAGAAATACTTAAAACCCCGTATATTTACGAATAAATATGTCTGGTGTGCAACTTTGGTCGTATTAAAATAGTGGTTTTTGTTGTGTTTTGTGTTCATAATTCAGGTCTTGAGAAAACTAATGCACACCAACCCTGGCACTTGTCTATAAACAGAGTACGAGGTCAGTTGAAAAATTTCTAGCTTTAATGAGCATAAAATGTTTTTCAAATGTTTTGTTTTTCAAAAATTCTAAATTCTCCGCTAAATGTCTAAATTCTCCGCTAAAAAACATAATTTCGTAAAACAAACAAACAAAAAAAAAAAAAAAATGAGTCTACAAAGAAAATAATAATAAATAAAAAATAATAAATAAATAAGTAGCAAATAAAGGGTAATAGTTGTTTATAAAAGCATTTTGCTTGATGTTTAAGGCAAATTATGTTGTCGATTTAACACTTTTTGGGCCATCAGCTGCAGAATCCATTTTGCATTTATAAAATATCTTCTGCTTTTTGTTGGAAAACTTAAAAAACAACAAAGTCTAGTGATAAACTAATTTTTGATTGTTTTTCATACCCTGTAACCCAAAGCCGAGCCAAATGTTTATTACAGCCAATGCACTGGCAGCGAATGAGGCTAAAAGCAAGCAGCGCAACCAACCGACACTTGAATTGTGTGACGACATAAACCGGCTTTTAACGCTCTCAGTGTTTTCATTTCTTGCCATTTTCGTGTCTCCCGTGTTCCCCGCTTCTAATTGTAGCTTTCGTGACGTTTTTATTTGTTATAAAAAAGCAACAACAAAACAAGTATCTAGATAAATGGCTTAAAATCTGTGAGTCATTACGCCTGTCAATGTATGAGTATAAACATAAAATTGTTTGTTCACAGCTAAAGATATTTTTTAAGCTCAAACTTAGACTTTAAATATAAAATAATAGCAGAAGTAGATACAAGATAATGTGAAAAAGAAGTATAAAAATAATACAAAGCCAGGCAACAAAAAAATAAAAAAAAAGAAGAAACAATGTGTACTACAGTGTGGACACATACGACCGCACACTCATACACACACACACGCGCGAACATGTGTCTGCCTGCATGTATGTGTTGGCATCACATGGAGCGAAGGTGCTAGAATTACTTTACGTCAAAACAAGACAATAATAAAATATAATTTGATATACCCTACAACGTTTGTGGTTGTAAATTTATTGTATAAATCGAATTAAACTAAATAAAATTAAATAAATGTTGTATTGTCGTATACGTCGTAGTTGCATAAACTGTTCATGATCAACTTAAAGAAATATGTGAATAAAAAACTCATTTGATTAAGAGAAAAATGACTTCTGTTCTTTGTCATTAAACTCAAGTGATTTTAATCGCAGAGAAATAACAATTAACGTGAATTTAAAACTATTTCGTATTTAGTCACATTTTAAAAGATATAGTAATAAAATGAATTTCAACCATATTTAAGTTGGTAAAATGGGTCCGAACTCAGTGTGTTTGGCGTTAATGATGTATGCGAATGTTGAGGTTCGAGGTCGGGAAATACTTTCCTATATCTCACATGTTTTTTTATGCAATTTTTGGACTCAATTTTAAATTGTTCACCAGCATGTTTTTCATGAAATTTCTTTTCTATCAGTTTTGAAATGTTTGACTTTAATGATGTTTGTGAGAAGTTTATAAAACTCATCACAAACCCACATGTTTTTTTATGAAAATTTCAGTCATGGACTCGCTGTCAGTATAAGCATCGACCAGCAGTACAAGTATTAACTTTACTCAGCAGCTGTTGTTTGTAGTTTGAAACCGGGGGTTTTTTTTTTCTTCAACAAGCCCATGAATTGAATATTGTTTTTGTTGTTTCGTTTTGTTGGCAAAGGATTTACCTAAAAATGCAGACATATTTAGATATAAATAAGAAATATTTGATAGACATGAAAAGCAAAAAGCCACAATGATGTTTTTCAAATTATAGCCGAATTAAAAACGAATTTACAAAGAAAAATTAAAAATTGTGTATTTGTTAAATACAAATTGCAACACGAATTTATAATAGAAAAGGAATATTTTTTTGACAAACTGTTTTGAAAGAATTACAAACAAAATATTTGTTGCTACAGTGAAATTTATTTGCAGTTTCGCATTCGCATCAACATTTTGCGCATCATTTGAAAAATAAATTTATACAAATTCTTGAATATGTTTTTCTTTTTCTCTAAAGAACTGTTCTGGTATAAATTCAAAAACTCATTGAATTGGCAAAATCACCTGAAGAAATCGCTTTCGGCAAAAATAATACTAGAAATGACGAAAAATTGAGTTTAAGATTTCCTTATGCAAAATTCTTTGACTTCTTCAAGGTTATTTAGCAATTAATAATAAGATCCTATTTGTATTCGATAACTTTCTTTGTGTATTATTAACATATAACATATAGATTATATTACATATAACATATAGATTATATTTTAAAAAACTTTATGTTTGCAAATTTTTTGAAAATTCTTTTTAATTATCAGATGGCGTAAAAGTTTCATAATTGCTTTGTATGTAAAGCATGAACTCAAAAACTACTGCATAGATTTTATTTCTGGTATTTTCTTCTATGGGCCCTTAAACCGTGTTTACGTGAAGTAAACTTTTTACCACATAGATGGCGCTATTTTAGCTGACATTTTTCGGTTTTTGTGTTAATAGAAAATATGTAGGTATCTGAAATTATTTTGAAAAAGTTACTTAAACTGAAAAATAAAATATGTACTTAGCCCTTGCAAAGCGCACCGGCTTAATATACGATGTACCAGCTGGACAGTAGTTCCCACCAAATTCGTTCAATTCTTGAACTTTTCAAACGTGTTCTCCTATCGTGCCACCACAAAACACAACGCTGAGGTAAAGTAAGAGTTATATTTTCGTATGTATATTGCCTCATAATTTAAATAATAAACTGGGGCCGGTAGGGGGGGAGGAGAATTATATGCAAAGTGGGGAATGTCAGAGGAGTCAGACTCCATACCAAATGCAGCTTACGCCGGCAGCAATTTAAAAGCGCGCAGCATATTGTAGTATAATGCATATTCACTTAACCACTATTGTGAAGCCAGAATTTAAGACAAAAAAAAAAAAAAAACAATTACTCAACTGTCAGTTTCATTTGATAGTGAAACGGTGTTTTCAAGTTGGAAATAACAAAAAGGTTTTAAAAATTTCTCTTCACACAAGAAAGACCACTTCGAAATCCACCCGTTTTGTTAAGCTTTTTTCTCACAACTTTTAATGTTTATTTTTTTCTATTTTCTTCTAAAACCTAAAAAGAAAGAAAGAAAAAACTGGTAGTCGGCGTACATCGTATACTTCCATGCATCATTTTTCTATTGTTATTTAAAATTATAGATAAATAGTTATATAACGACTTCGGAATGGCTGAAGTTGATGGTGCTCCGACTGAGTTGCTTTCGAAACTCAGAGTCCGCCCCAACAAACAGTCATCCATTTGTTGGATTTTAAGTTGTCATGTTACCAGCTCTTTACAAACATTTTGTTTTTGAATAATGAGAAAATTCTTCTATCTATTTTGCTTCTTTTGTTGTTGTTGAAGTTGTTGTTACCTACTTTACTGCACAACGCTGAAGGTTATGAGAAATTTTATACATACGGGTGTTAATTGTACAGTACAAGAATGAAGAAAATTTAATTTTCTATTAAATATTTTTATCAGTTTTCAATATTAAAACGGTCGATAACTTTTAAATCTCTAGAAGTGAGATAAATTAAATGAATTCTTGTTAGATTATTTTGCGGCTTTGTCAGTAAAATTTTTTTATTTTTTTTTTTTGTTGTTTTAATAAAAACAAAAAAGGTTTGATTGTATAGAAATTGTAATTAAAGGCTCAGAAAATTGTTTATATCAAAAAGCTTAAATCTAGTTTGAAATATCTTTCAGCTGAACAGCATTTTAGTGCTTAAAAGAATTTGTTGTTGTTTAAGGAACATAAATTTATAACGAATTTTTGCAATTTAATCAGGAATGAAGCAACCAGCTGATTTTGCTTGTCATTTAAATTTTTGACACATTTCTTTTTTTTTGTTTTTGTTACATGCAAGAAAAATAACACAATATATATATTATATAATGACATAGACTATCTTTGAAAAGATATGTCACGAAATGTTGCAGAAAAATTTCAAATTGGCAGAAAATAAATTAATCCAGTTTCCCACGGCACAACATTGTTGGGGAAAGAGAGGAGATTTTTAACCTTAAAAAGTTTTAGGCAATTCCATGCAACATAATTAGAACTTAATGCCAAACGATTAAAATATTTCTGCTGCATTTGAAGCAAACTTTGCAAATCTTATGAACAAATACTCTCAATTCCGTTATTGAGAACTTTTAAGCCTGATATTCGGAAAATAAGTTAAGCTTCTTGGTACGCCTTTAGATCAGTGAGAAAGATAACAACATTTTATGGACCTTCCATTGACACTATGAAAATGATGACAAGAAAAATAGTTTGAAAATTTTTTTTTTTTTTTGAAAAAAAGTCATCCAACCAAAAACCCATTTTTATATTCATTTAAGATGATGCCTGTTAATGGAAATCTATTTTATAGATTTTGCTCGCCATGCAAACGTATTAATATCTGCTGTTACAAGTGGTCTTGTAATTTCTGTCTACTTTCTACATTTCGAACCTAAACTGGGTCAAGTAATAGCACAGCAGGTACTTCTTATGCACAAAACCAAATAGTATCAAAATTAAATATTAATGGAAAATTCGAAAGTCAATTAAAGCCAATAATAAACTTTTCCTCTTGAAATTTTATTTAATACAACTTTTTAATGGCCTCTTTTCGAAAATTCATGGATGCCAGACCAAATTGAATGTAAATCGTCAACAAATTTAAAAAAATCGTCAAGAAGACGCAACCGTCAAACAATCATTTCTTATATATATATATATATATAATATTTTCTTTTTATATTAAATATTTAGTTATATATAATATTTAAAAAAATTATGGTTTATAATTAATTTAAAAATAGTGTTAGTTATAGTTCGAAGACATTTATAAAACCAAAGAATTTCAGTGCCGAATCCCCTATAAAAGGAACCTGCAATATTTTATCGTACAATATGTACAAAATAATTGAAATGTTTAAACATTGATGAAGGAAATTTTCGCAAAAAAGTTTTACTAAACAATAACAAAACATTAATGCTGCTATTTTTAAAATATATAAAATGAAATTGAAATTGAAATATTTTCGTACAAAAAAGTTTTTAAATAAATTTCAAATGAATATAAAACTAAAAGTTTTTCAATAAAAATAATAACTGATTATTTTATAAATACCCATTCAAATACACAAATTGCTGATTCGGCGCATATTTTGACTAAAAATAGCTGAACATTTATGCTTTTCTAGAACGAAATCCATTAATTTATTCAATATTATATCTGTGTTCCTCAACTATTATTCAGCTGTATCGATTAAATATTAACGATTACTCAGGTTTTGAACAAAAAATTGCTCGTCTAATTTGCGAGGTCCTTTTAAGGGTCCATGTGCAATCCAAAAGGCCACAAAATAAGCCCTACATTTTTTTTTTTATTTTAGGCCTAAAAAGCCTCAGTTCATATGAATATATTCATAAAAATTCAAATGGATAGGGACAATTTTAGGAAAATATTTTCATATTTTTTGAATACTCCCCATTTTATTTTGGAAAAATGGTTGTGATCAGTTTTTAAGAAAATATAGAAAAACATGGTTGATATTGAAAAACTTATTGAAAGCTGGTTGGAGGAGGTTTGAAAATCACCAATTAACTTTGACCATAAATTCAATCTAATTTTCTATCCACAAGCGATTTCCCAAATCATATATTTACCAGTTTTAGGAAATAAAATAAAAAAAATAAACTGAGTTTGTTTCTCATGAAGTCTTACTCACATTAAGTAAGAAATTTGTTGGTTTTTTTAATTGAAAATTAAATTGAAAACTTATAATGACTAAATTAAAAATAAAAAAAAATATGAAATAAGAGAAATATATAACCCAGTGCCATTCTCGTGGCGTCCAAGTATAACATATATTAATGATTTCAATCTATATAATAATTAGCTGTGATAGGAAATTTGTTTTTATAACAAATCGCCAATGATCCACTGTTAAAAGCTGAGAGCGGTAAAGTGCCAATAACTCACCCAGTCCGGCAACAACACGAAGGCCAGTAAACCTTACAACACCCAAAGAACCAAATTTAAAATCATTTTACTGCGCACAAATGTATGTTTGGATAAGTTAAGCAATACTTTAAAACATACATACATACATACATACATAAATATGTTTATATGTAATCGATAAATAAATATAAGAAACACCACCTCTTTCGTGTCGTATGTGAAACGAACTCTTAAATCTAACGTTTTGTTAAAAGAAATATACTTTTTATGCTGTATTTATGGTATTAATTTAAAGCTGTTGCATGTGTGTATATCGTAAGCAGTGCAGCATGACCTTTTCCGAAATACAAGTCAATAAATTGTACGTTAAGTTATCATCTTCTTCTATTTTAAAGCTTCGCAAAAACGATACACACACACACATACATACATACATACATACTGGCACAAACAATTTTTTGGTCAAAACGAACATCATGAAGAAGTAAATATTGCAAATAAATAGCAAAAATAAACGAAATAAGAATTGAAGATGTTCGGGGGGGAAAAAGGAAAACAAAAAGAATAACATTGTTGCTGTTTTAAAGTTTCCTTTGGATTAAGCAAAGCTGAATATTACTGACATACAAAATGACGAGAAACTGCAAAGCAGCAGGAAAAAAAACGGCAAAAGTGAATTTAAGCCACAACATGACCGGTACAGTCGCTTTTGCATCTATGAAATGTTTATATTGCACTCACACACACACACACACACACACATACACACACACACACATACAGACATACATAAATGTAAAAAACACAATGGCCAATTTTTTCCTTGCTTTTTGTTTTTGCTGGTTTTCTTAATATCAAATGTTGAGATACTTGTGCTGCGGAATAATGAATTGATCATAAATTTAAGAGCTTCTTAGCTCTCAAGTAGTCGAAAGTGGAAGAGAATTTAAGATAAAAAAGAAAAAAAAAATAGCGGGCAACATTTGAACGCAATGACATGTAGCTAAACATTTGGGCACGTTGTCAAAGCAACATGCAGACAAACAACAAGCCTGCCGTTATTGCCTGCCAAAGCATTCGAATTTTAATTAAAGAGGCCAAAGTTTGCTGCCTTTAAACTCATCCCTTTTCATAAATTTATGCTCATACATACATCTTCTCTACGGCCATAAATTTTAATTTATAAACTTTGCCTGTGCACAAATCCGTTTGTATTCTCAGTCGTACACATGTTTGTATGTATGTATGTATGTATGTATGTATGTATGTATGTATGTATGTATGTATGTATGTATGTATGTATGTATGTATGTATGTATGTATGTATGTATTGCATTCATGTTGTGTACTTTGTTTTGGTTTATTTTTATGTTGTATTTAGAGAGTGATAAACATTACAGAGATTTTAGTTTTCGTAATACTAAAGTATCACATGATGCCCTACAAAATCACAATCTGAGAATTCCGCAGCGCTGGTGTTTGTACTTCGAACATGTTAATGTTAATGTTAATGTTGATGTGAATATGCATTTGTATGTTTGTTTTGCCTGAATTTGTAATGACCATAAAATACTGTAGAAATCGACAAGTGCCTGCCTATACATTAAAATGCTGAGCAAATACGTTTCTCTGAAGTATCGACTTATGAATGATATTAAAGAAGAAAATTGAACATGTGGCGGTGAGTTTTTGGATTAATAGCTTAATGCAGAAGAAGTTTCACTGTCTGCTACAGCAGAGTTTTTTAAAGTGGGACAGTGTTAGTGGCTTCAAAAAAAAATTGCTGATTTTAAGGCGACAGGCCAAGACAAATAACGAAACGTCATGTCAAACCTCAAAACACAGCTTTAATAATTTCCAACATCAGTCAGTTTAATTACATTTCTGTTATACAACATACATGCGTACATATATATTTGCATATTAACAATTTTTTTCAACAAAGGAAAACCACTAGATTCATCATTATTTTATGTTGCAGAAAATTAAATAAAACACTTCCAGAACGACATGCAATTTTACTAGTTTTCTTATAAAAATTTATGTTTTTTCTGTGCCATATCCGGTTTGCCAATGCATTATTTCATCGGAAGTAGAATGTCGTTATAGGGCTTAACAGAATCGACATCATACTTTATGCAAATAATTTGCCAGCAACTCTTTCACATGTTCACTTTAAGCGCTAACAGCGTAAAATTTAATCTATTTTACTTTCTAGCCATATTTAGTATAAAATACGTTCGCATTGGGATGCATTAATACTTAAGCAAATGAATTTATGCGACTTTGTTGTGTGTGTGTGTTTGTATATTAAGATGTAAAAAATATATGTATGTGTGTATATGAGTATAGAAAAAAAAAATATGTACCTACATACAAATATATGTACATATATTTCACACTTGCACAACTGTCAAGTAGTGGCGCACAAGCACAGTTTTTAATATACACATCACATGTACATTGATTTACAACAAAGTGTTGCCGCAGGTTGGTTTCAGGATACATTTATGTACTAAAAGATGCACACATCCATGTGCATTAGGGTGCTCCTCTAGCAACCAAACATTTTTGGAATGTAGGCCTTTTACAATTCTATGTACCTAAAAGATTCAGAGCTTCCAATGCTGGGAAAATAAAACAAGTTCTAATCCTTGGACAGTGGTCCAAAATGTATTTAATGGTCTCAAAATTGTTCGCTAACCTCATATAAAATATCCTTTTCCAATCATTGCCTGTTTCTAGCCCTAAAGCCACAAGTGGCGAAAACTATTCCTGTTGAGGATCACAACATCTGCCTGCTCATATTCACCTGCCAATTGGTTTTTGGCCCGCCGTACAGTGAGATCTCGCCACCTTTGACTTGTCCAGCGGCAATATTTTCATAGTTTCCTGGGCTCATTTAGCCTGCATAAACTAACTTGATGCTCATTAATTTAAGGACTAAGGTACAGATTTGACATGTGGGTCTATCAAAACTTCAGCTGCTTTTTCAAGTAAATATCAATGTCTTTACTGTTAGCAAAGTCCATAAGCCTCAATCTTCTTGTTGCAGAAATTTCCGGCAGATCTACATAGAAAATATTTTATTCATTCGAAAGTCCAAGAAATAAATAGTTGTTTCCGTAAAATTGTTATTCGTTTCTGAGTTTATGCTCCTTTTCGCAACTATGACCTTATTTTATATATTGTGTAAGAGCTCTCCCCAGTTTGTACTTTCAATAGCCCTCAACGAGAACTTTTACATAAATTGAGTTTCATAATTTTTATTATTTTAAAAAGCTGGACTTGGAAAAAACTTTCTAATTCTCAGATTTTATCAGAATGCTTTTAATCTCTCTCTTACCTGTTGTTGTTGTCAATATATTAAAAAGTGTCTTTCAATAAGCAAATAAAAACTCCAGGAACAAACTGGAACAATTTGACATTATAATATTGGCAGTATAAGTGTTGCCAATACTTCCTGGAACAACAATCAAAGTCGAAAACCGCCCTGTGAAATGTAAATTTTCACAAATTTCTTATGGAAACCAATTTCAAAAATCCAGACTTGAGTACGAAACCCAACTAGACGCCTTAAGCTAGAAAAATTGTTTAAAAGTTGGGCTATAAGTGATGTCAAATAGTTCTAACTACCAGCAATTTTACTGCAACTAAAGTGTTTTCAATACGAGTCCACAAAACAAAAAAGCAAATACAGAATTGCCTAGAATTTGTAAAGTTCATACTTTTCAAATCCTTATAAGTGGCGAAATGACTCAATACTGCCACCATTTGCCAATCACTGCCAGAAAGTGTTTACAGACGATCATGGTCTGGTGACAGGTTTTTCAAGGGCCACCCTAATATGCTAAGATATATATACATATAACCATATATACATATATTTTGCACGCATATGAATACAAATAGAGAAGGCAAATTTGAGCTGTGTGTCTTAAAAAAAATTACTTAAAAGCTTTAGTATTGCTAGACCACTTGTAGTTTAAATATAATGCTATATCTGTACAGACACACACTCCTATATAATATATATCACAGCATAACTTTTTTGTTTGGTTTTTTTTTTTTTGTATTGGTAATGGAATTTTTCTCATATCACCCACTGCCATCAACTCATTTGTTTGCGTTTGCAACATTCTGAACATCATATTAATGCTTAAAAATTATGGCCAGTCCAACAAACTCATTATCTTTATCGATGGTTTAACGATATATGGTGTTAATTTGCAATGAAATCACAAATGCCCAGTAGTGCTTCGTTTTAGCTTAAATTAAGCGGAATTTCGCACTTAATGTTGGTTGTATTCGTAATTGAAATTATTTGCGAAGTTTTACCACAATTTTGGCTTCAAATGTTTGACGCAATAATCTTTATGTGGAGCGTACAACAGGAAAAAAAAGAGGCTATTAAAATTAACATGAAATTATTCACCTCATAAAGGCAAACTCTTTAACGAGTCTCTTGCACGTTATGTCTGTTATCAGCATCTAAAAGAAAACCAGTCGTTAACCGGCCTGCCAGCCAACCTACCAACTTAACAGCAGCTGCAGCCGTCATAGAACCTACAATTTAAGTTTGCATCCAGGCGAGCCTACACACACACACACACACAGGCACACACACAGCCACATATTCTTATAACCATCATCTGGCTTGCCTTGCAAAGACTTAATCTGCCCTCCTGAAGGTTTGTCCAACCATCCATTCATCCGCCCGCCAGTTTGTTCATCCGTCCGCTTATTATACCAGTCTATGTCTCTATGTGTCTGTCCGCCTTTTCCCGCCATGTGGCTGTTTCCAATTGAAGTCTTAAGTTTTTTGTTATTTGAACATTTGCATTATGTTTATGGTTTTATGTAAACACATGCAAATTCATTCATTTGTTCTATTTGCCTCGGCTCCATGCACTTTGGAAACGAACGTTCTCTGTTCTGCTGTCTGTTCGACTGTCTTTCTATTACACTGACTTTGGATGGTATACAACAACAGCAGCAACAAGAAGATGCTGTAGGTTCTGGTGCTGTGATGCTGCTTCCAGCCTGGTCTGTTGAATGACTTGTCTGCTTCCATGCATGTATGTATGTGTATGCATCCTCTTATACGTTAACATTTCTATGCAATCAACACATCTACCTCTATACATGTATGTACATTTGTATGTATTTGTATGTGTGTGTGTGTGTGTGTGTGTGTGTGTGTTGCTACATAAAGATTTGTATGTTTTGGAAATTGTTGTCAAATGGCATCTCACTTTTTAACTCCTTCCAACATTTGTTTTTCTTTTAGAGAATTTTATTCTTGTTCGGTTACATTTATTTTTGATTTTATTTCCGTGTTTGTTTACTCTGTGTGTTTTCCTAAATCTGACATCTAGAAATGTGATTTTGTGGTTGGATTTAAAATTTTATTTGTTTTTTTTGTTTTTGCTTATTTGTTGCTTTTTTGCTGCTCTTCTAGCCCTATTTTAACCGTGTCTTTTTTGTATTATTTTGACATTCGGTGTAATCGCTTTAAGCTGAAAATATTTTTATATGAATATAATTGTTAAATTTGACTCAGCTTTAAATATTATAATGATCTTAAATGTACATACATATAAATATAATCGTCTTAACTCGAGTTTAAGTATCTATTTGACTTTTTATTGCGGAGTGTCATGATATTTTAGAACACCAGCATTTAATTTTATTTAAGGATATTAAAATAATAAGCATTTTGTGCTGACAAAGTAAAGAACAAAGTGTTTAACAAAATCAGGCGGGGTATATTAGCCAAGTCACTCACAACCACATAGAGCAGGCGGTAAGATCTGAAATCTCAGCGGGTTCGGTGATGTCGGCAGCAGTAAGTTTGCAAAATTAATTTAAACACACCCGCCAAAGTTTCAAAAGTTTTTACTAGACATCTACATATACAGAACGTGGGCGAGGTGTAGGGCTTAAGGATACAATCATGACATTTGCTTCCGTGTGAGCTACTTTAACTTATTGGCGGGCAAAACCTCAAGTGATTATCCGGAGTGAGTATAAAAAAGTGAAATTTATAATATTTGTTCTAGAACTGATATATATTTTAATAAAAAAAATATTTTTACTTTTTTTATTTTTAATTTTATTTTATTATTTGATTTATTTTTATTGTATATCGTAATGTTTTTCACCGTATCTAATAACAACAACAAAATGTGTACTGTCCGCTTTATTTGTTTGATCAATTTTTAAATGCGATCAAGAGAATATAATTTTCAGACTATCACGTTTTTGCCGAACTTCAAAAATGTTACGCCATTTAGTTCAATAAAATATTAGTTGATTTCTTGAAATTCATATTTAAGGCAAATGGGAGTTTAATGTCACTCAGCAATTGTTTTAGACATCATGATATGCTGAGTGCAATAGAAGCCGGCAGTTCGTAAAGTTGCAACATGTGAAAGCAAATGCAAACTGAAAATATGTTTGTTAATGGATAGAATCCAATTTGAAGGATTACACTGAAAAAGGAGAAAATACTTGTCAGGCATACGACTGGAGAAAAAAGATTGCATTCATCTGGAAGACAGAACGGCAAAACTTGTTCCGCGGGTTGGATTTTCGACAGGTTGGCAAAACGGATTGGTTTGTGAATCGGAACAGAACACTTTTCCCAACAATCATTTTGATTTCATTAAATGTAAGCCAAAACCAAATAGTTCCAGTTTTGTAAACGGGGATGTACGTCAATGCTAAACTAAAACTAAAAGTTATTCAGTTATATAAACTATGAAATTTATAGCAAAATAACTTTTTTTAGTAAACAACTAATCAGTTATACAAACAGTGCACACACATGAACACTGATAAGGGGATTTTAGGAAGCTGGGCTTTATAAATGATTGAAACTTTTGCCGCCAATTCCTTGTTGATTTTTAAAAGCCTTAAATTTGTTTTCGGCAAGTACAAACGTTAAACTTATATATATTGGAAAACTTTATACTTCTATTATGCCCTTGATAAAAATAGAGACAATAAGCATGAAAAATATAAAAAATTCATGATTATGTCTCTTTTTTGCAGCTCATATTTTGCTGATCTTTTTAAAAGGACATGATTTGCCCTTAAAACTAACAAATGGTAACTATAAGAGCATATATTAACAAAACATGAGATCCTTGATTTCTACTAAATTTGTCAGCTTCCACTTGAAATGTTTTCTGCCGTGAACGCATATAGAATTCACGATTAAATTAAATTTATAAGACAAAAGTGAAAACAGTTTTCAACTTTTTATTTAAAAGTTGATAAAGCAATTAAAATAAATTTTCCTCATTTAATTGGAAAAAAAAGGTAAATTAGATTTAGTAAGTAGAACAAGTTTTTGTGTTTTTAACTTTGCTTTACTAACAAGATAATGAGGGTCGCATAGACCAACATCAACTGACCCAAAAAACCAAATAAAAGAAATACACTCGTTTTTAATTCGTTTTATAAACACAAGAAAGCGTAATCGTAACTAAATATTTACTTCAAGAGAAGTTTTAATGGCACACACACACACACACACACACACATACATACGTGTTAAATTTACGTATTGCATTAAAATATCCGAAAGGTTTAGTTGTGGCGTTGAACTGTAAAATAAAGAGGTTAAAGAATTTAAAAACAAAGAAATTGTTTTCAACTTTTAAGTTTACTTTTTTCAATTTTCATTTAATCAAACTTTTTGAGAAGATTTCAGTACTTTATATGGATGTTTGTGTGTATTTTCAAGCTGTAATCTGAAATCAATATATGAAATTATAATACACGTTCAACATTAGCAGGATTTTGTAGGGTGACCAGAAACTCAACTGCCACTTAAAAGAACTGATAACTGCAATCAGCTAAAGCAGGAAGTTAAAATAATGAATGGGCACTGGGTTTATTATTCGCTTTTACGGCAATCAAAGTAATTGCGACTCAATGAAAAGTTGTGTTGAACAGAACTAGACAAGCAGAGTTGAAAGGAGAAATATATCAAACGAACAAAAAAAAAACCCGTGATGTCTTCTTTTAATGCCTTATTTTTGTTAGCAACTTTTATGTACACATTGTCCTTGTTGCGTTGCTTTAAGTTTTATTTTAAAATGTAGCAAAAAGTTCAGCTTAATTTCAATAAAGCAACGATCCTGAGTATGTGTTTTGCTTTTCGTGTGTGAAAGTTCGTGAAGCGCCAAAAACAAGAATTTTACTACTGAACTGTTGGCATTCAAGGCAGACTAAAACGTAGAAAAGCAATCAGCTGCTTTCGCAACACCACCTGCTGTGCTGTCACATTGATACGGCTCACCTACTGAAACAACTGCGTTGGTTCTAAGTGAAATACAAATCTGAAGCAATGAGAAATTATAGCAGGTAAATTTGACAATTTGGCGAAATAACGAACTAACGACAACCAGGGTAAACTAAAACCTAGAAAAAGTAATCATTTGCTATATGAAGACGCGACTTGATCAGTCTGAAACCACGTTCCATGGAAAGAAATTCTAGCTTTTTACACCCTACAACAAAATTTAATTATAAAATAAATATTTGAGAATTTTTTTTTTTATTATTTTATTTTTATAAATTATTATTTTCTTCCATTTTTAAATATTTTAAAATTATTTTTAATTAATTTAACATGAAATTTGATGTTGATTTTAAACGAACTGAAATAATTTCGAAAGAAATACGAATAAAAATATTAAAAAAAAATGTTTCAGCTAAAAAGCAAATAAACAATTAGATATTTAAAAAATAAAAAAAATTAATATGTTAAATAATTTTTTTTTAACAGGCATCAAACATCAAAATGCTTTTAGCACTTTCAAATGTTATTTTAACTCTGTGTGTGGTTAAATTTGATGTTAGAAAAACATTATTTGAATGATAATAATATTGAATTCATATTAATATCAAGTAAATATATAATATATATGAATATATAAAATATAAATATATGTCTAAAGAAATTTATTATATCTTGAAGTCAACATGTGCTTACTTTTTGGATTTTTTTCAAATGTAGGAATTTTACCGGCTAAGCATCTTCGTGACGACAGTACTAATATGTTTTAGCCACTGTTGTTAGAGTAGAAGGTCACAGGACAGAAAAGTAATTGTGAGCAGAATATTAAAACATAAAGTTCTTCCATTATCATCAGAGCAACTTAACGCACAGCTTTAAGTTTCCACATGCAAGTTGTAAAAATTAACAGGACAAAACAATACAACAATATATGTATAAAAATTGTTGGTGGAAACAACAGAATTGCCATTAAACGCAATTGTTTCTATAAACATGATATAATGCGCCAAGTATAACAATAAGAATTTTCTTTATAATTTTTTCAATTAAAACATTTGAAATTTATGTTTATATATAAAAAAGAGCTTTAATCCGGTAATTTAAAAATATATGAAAAAAGCAGACATAAAATATAAGAAACTAGTGATTGTGGGGGCCCTGGGTTTCATCGATTAAAACTTTTGGGTTTCAGAATTCAATCTGTGTTATTGAGACATTTGATATAAAAGAAAATGCCCTCGGGGCTATTGATACTTTTTGGAACTATGACATATACTCGTATGTATATACATATGTATGTATGTATGTATATCAAGTAAACAATTTGTTTCTATTCTCTACTTAAATTCTACTTAAATTACCTAAATTTCAATGCAGCAACAAGCCAACATGATACTAATTAGTTGTTGCTTTTTGTTACGAGCAAATATGAAAGTTATACTCTTGATTTCCCGGCATCTTCGCACATATATACACATACATTTATGTGCACACCAGTGTTACCAACAGCTTTCGATACTATCAACTGCACTCTAGTGTTAAATGAAAACAAAAATCTGTGCTGTCTGGTGTGCAGTCAAAAAAAGAAACATTATTATTCCGTATTTTTTCCTTTTCCAATCATTTTACATAATTGCTTCTTTAATCTTTGCATCCTTTTGCTCTTCTTTTGCATTTTATATAGTTCGGAGTTGTTTTCATATTTCATTTTGTACTGAGGTTTTGTTATTTGTTGTCGTTTTGCCATAATTAAAAGTTGTTAGTCCCTAAAGTTTTGTTTCCTGTTTATGTAATGTTCTGTTTCATACAACAAACTTTTACTTTTTTTTCCAAAGAAGAAATATATACATATAAAAAAAATGTTTAACGTTACTTTTAACAACAGATTTGTTTTAAGCCGTTTTTGAAGCAACTCTTTTTATAGCAACATAATGAGCTTTTCGTTTGAAATCGAGCAGAGAACATAAAGTTGTGTAATTTTCATTTAAGTAATTGCATGAGATTTGTTTGGAAAACGGCAAAAGTACTTCGGAAAGTTTGCTAAATACCAGTACAAAGCAAATATTTGCAAAATTAATGTAATAAAATAATATTTGAGCAAATATTATATATTTTTTAGACCCGAAAATATTTGTCTTCTCCTAAAGCTAAAACAACGAATTCTTTCTTACGTTCTTACAACACAAGACTCTTGAGTTGCATAATTTATGCGTCGATAGGTCGATAAGAATTTTCAGCAATATGCGTTCCTGGATTGACAGCTTAATTCATAAATTCAATATATTCTTTTGCTACATATTATATTAAAATGCTACACCTAATGATTCAACCCGAATCCATGTTAGCTTTAGTATTAAGAAATAGTTGTTTTTGCCAGCAAAATTCAATGAATTCTAAACAAGTTTTTTATATATTTTTAAATTATTTATTTAGTCTTATGAATAAAATCTAAGTACCAGCTGCCTAGACTATCGACTCTATTCTCTCTTTTTATAAAATTTGATTGGGATAGATTGGGAAGTAAGTCGGTTTTCTATCGAATTTCTCTGCCACTTTTGCAAGAAGAACAACAACTAAATATGTTGTTCTTTTGTTGTCACATTTCTGAATAATTGATATACCGATTGAGCTCCGTTGCCGTATGTAAGCGAATCCAATGGCTTGGCTAATTCAGCTTAATTTAATATCAGAATATATCCGAACAACATTTAATTATACAATTAAACATAAATATTTCTTTGTTATACTCGTATTTAGTGTAGAGATCCTTCCTTGTACTGCCATAAAATTTAAATGTATGTTCTTTTGTAGTTTACACATGAGTTGTGTATGTATGTATATATGTGTCTATATACATTTGCACAGAAATCCTTATTATCAATCAACTCAATTTTCGCAAAAGTATATGATTATTTATTATGAGCAAGTAAGAAGTAGAATCCAAATCTCACATCGATTATATTTCTTGGAAAAAGTTTAAATACACCAACAAGTTTTTGTATTCCTGTTAAACTCTATTGCAGCTATACGAGCGTTTGAAACGGCAACATTTTATATGCAACACAATTACATGTTGCTAAACATTATTGCTGTGTAAATGTGAATAAACTTTATTCAACTTGTTTGAATGCATGTAAATTTTCCATTTCTTTATTCTTGCTTTTTTTTTATAAAACAAAACAAAAATAATCTACACTAAAGGTGAAAGAGCCCAGCAACATAAGTCTGGAAAAGTTTCAAAATGTTTGCAATAATTATGGTTTAAAAACTAACAGCAACAAAAGCAAATCCATACATGTAAAGAGCCCAATACATACATAAATATATGTATATGAAAGTGTAATGGAGTGAACATGGTTCGTGTAGTTTTTTAAAATGTGGCATAAAGAAATATTGAAAATATCGAAGGTATTTCTCGTTCCAGGGATGTAAAATGTTTTTTCTCGTTCAATTTCAGTTACAATCTATCAACTAATGATAATAGGTAATAATGATAATAAATAAATAAAATACATAAAAACAGTACAGAAAACGACATACACACATACGACATACCTATGACGAGACTGTGGTAGTTTTAATTCAAACTAGATGAGGGATGTTAAACTTGTGCAGCAGAAGTTCCGAAAGTTCTGTTATATAAATATAAACACTAGAAGACTATTTTTGCTGAATAGAATAAAAATAAGGTTTTGAAAATGTACAGAATTTTCAGATATAAAAAATCTTAATACTAAATTAAAATCTTAGATTGTTTTGAAGATAAAACAGTTGAAATAAGCTGTTTAGATTTTTAGCAAAATCTGTTTGAAAATTCTTATTCACATACAAAAAAAAAAAAAATAATAGAATTAAATTTATTTTCAAATCCATGAAATAAAAATTAAGCAAATATTTCACATAAAAAGCAAAAAAAAATACTTTTATGTAAAAATTTTGAGAATATGAGAATTCGATGGAATTCGAAAATGGAAGCAATTTTACTAGTGGTTGGTTTGTGTACCAGAAAGTTCTTATTGTTGAAAACGAAACAAAGAAATGTTTTTCTCACTGAGGGCAATTTATAGAAAATTATGATCATAATACTGATCCAGATTTTTAACTAAACGTCATTTTTCTTTAATCTTCTGAATAATAATTCAGGTATGGTGTGTCTGTCGTACCATAGAAGTTCAAGGCGCCACACAGACCACCAATATTTGTTCCAACAAAGTCAAATTGCTGCACCTGTAACGTGTTTTAGGAACATTTGTTTCATATAATCGGTTATAAATCAGCAGAAAAAAAATACTTAATGATTTCAATTATTTAAGAATGAGTTTTATTTCATTTTTTTATTATTGATTTGCTCAAACAACTGAGTCAATTTAATTGCTTTCAAGTTGTACAAACAACAAATGTATGTATATAGGCGTTTATTGTGTGTTTTCCAGCTGTCTAAGTCCCGATATTTCGCAGTTGCTGGCCTACTCAACAATAGACTAGCAAAACCTTTACAAAATATCTTCAAACATGCAACTTTAGATTCAATTGTTTTTATATTTTTGAAGAAAAATATTATTGCAACGTTTTCCTTTCGTTGCTTATTGTCTTTTCAACGGCAATTCCATATAAAGTTGTATATTTTGAACGTATTTTGCAAAAGTTTTCGCGTCTACTGACGGGTAGGGCAGATGTTACGAAATGTTGACATGTAGACAACTTATCACTTGACCATAAATATATTCTATATAGAGTAGAATGAGATCTTTGAGACTATGTTCTAGTTTCCAATGTTTCACTTACTGTCTGATGTTTAATTGACTTATTTTTACAAACTTTTTATACAAAATTCATGGAAAATAATTCTATCTGTCATATATTTTTACCCAAAGAAAATATGTAATTGCACATGTTTTTTTTCTTGTAAAAATGTCTATAGACTTTTACACCCCAATTGAAAGATAATAAAAAACAGGTGCTGGCATTCAACGGCTTAGGCAAACCATAATTTCCAGCTGACCCTCGTTAATAACTACAGAAATGTGTAAGTACTCATACACACAAAAATGCATCTATTGCAAAGTAACCCAACTTAAGTTGCCAACCAGCCAAAGAATGAAACATTGTTGGGGTTTTGTTGCTGGTGCTTGTTGCTGGTGCTTGTTGCTGCTCGCTTGAATTCATATACAATACACTTGGCTTGCTTAAATGTTGGTGTCGTTTGTGGTGCTGGTGTTGCTGCCGTTGCTGTTGCTATTTTGTTGCTGTACTTTTCTTTGTTGTATGAAAGCGAAAAACAAAAACATTCTTACATGTATACGGGCGATTGCTGCTGTTAAAAGTATTGTGTATCTGAAGAGTTGAAATGTATACAAATCCAAAACACAAAAAAGCAAAAGAAGCAGAAGAATACAAAAAAAAAAAAAAATATATAATAACCATCAAACTGAAAACAAAACAAAAAACTCATACAGGCACACGCACCCGGAGAGTGGGCATGTGTTTGGATGTTTTAAAGAGCAAAACACATGTGTAAGAATTGATGTTAGTGTATATGTTTGTATCTATGTGTAATTTAAACTCTTAGTCAAGCAGCGAGTGTGCCAAGTCTTGTGAAGAAGTATGAAAGTATAAAATGTATGTATGTAAGAGCATAAACATTTTATACGTACATACATACATACATGTACACATGTTGGATAGCGGCGTCTCTGCATGTCTATATGTTTATCTACAATTACAGAGAAACATATAAGTCTGTATGTAGATATATATATATATATATATATATATGTGTGTAGATACATTGTACGGTTGCGTGTGTGTGTGTGTGTGTGTGTGAATCATGATGTTTTCAAAAACAAACCATGCCATTGTACGACAAACGATAACTACCACTACAACGGCTGCAACTCAATACTAAAACCAACCAGAAAAGTTGAGCTGTTTGGCAACTTTATAAACATACATTGCCTCAGTCGTTTAGTAACTGTTGCATCGTACGTTGTCATATTTTTTACAACACTCGCGCTCGCTCATTCTCGTACACTCGTTTTTTACTTCAACATTCATTCTTCGTGCATTCTAAATCTTACAAATACAACGCTAATTTGTGTGTGTTCCACTGTGACAACCACAACAATTTATCGGCTTCTTATTTTTTTTTGGAATACGAATAATAAAAATTTATACATACATACACATGTATTGCATTTCCAGTTGGCATATTTTTCTATGAATTGGAAAACCAAATAACAGCAAGAAAAAAAGAGATCTGATTAGATAAAAGTTATTTAAAAAAGTTGGTATTTTATACAAACAAATAGTGTAACAAAATAATAATAATAATTTCAGAATTCTAAAAATTTACCGGTTTACGCGCCAAATTTCGATAAAAAAAAAGCAGATACACAAGGAATTGCTTAACGTGTTTTGGGTATGAAATAAAAAATTACAAAAGAATTTAGCAATTAGCAATTAAAGCAATTCATATAGAATATTTATACGAGTTAATAAAATTTATAACGAAATAATAATCGTTTGGTTTTAAAATTTAAACAAATACCGACTACACATAATCTAAAGCAGTGCCAATTGGGAATTATTTCTTTTTTTTTACAATATAAATAATTAATTGCAACATACTTACATACATATATTCAGTGGCAGCGATCATATATGTATAAGATTTCTACATTCAGCCGCACAATGATTCCAATCTTCAAATACAAAATGGATTTCCAGCAGCAAAAATTCTACTTGATTTTGTGCACTTTAGCCATTTTAACAGGTGAGTAATTCATTTATTTGCACTTACCCACAAACACTGCCAATACAATTATTTTGCAAAAAGCAACAAAAACCGGTATTTAGGCAACAATACAAAAAAAAAAAAAACAAGAAGCACAAATTAAACAAGTGAACTCATTAAAAAAGTATGTTATACATAAACAAATAATTGTTTTATTGTGAGAGACCGACCGTTAAGTTGCTAAATATTTGCCATAGTAGCGAAAGAAATTCATGTATACACTGCGAGAAAAATGCATAAAATAGTCCAAAATTTTGAAAGTTTTCCTTGACAATGTTTTTTCTAATACAAAAAAAAATAAAATAAAATAAAATAAGTTAAAATAAATGATGACAAAGTTTGTTGGTTAGTTCTTTGTCAAAAATGTTTTTAATGTAAAGAATATAACTAAAGAAAAGGAATTATTCGAGTAATTGAAAACGACTTGGCGAAAACTTATTTATTTTATAGTAATAAAACTAAAGTAATTCAAGAAAATAACTGAAATTATCTCAATTAGTTTAAGTTTTTGTAACTGGATTTGGCGCAAAATTTAGCATAAAAAATTAAAAAGTAACTGTCCTTTGGGGCATCTGCGCAGGCTCTTACGAGTACATATAAATATATGTATAACTATGCATGAGTGTGTGTGTGTGCGTGTCTGTGTAACAGAAAAATCAATTTTAGTTCGTTAAAACAAATTAAATAGCCACTTTGAAGAATAGAGTTTCAAAATAATTATAGTTGTTTCTTAGAAGAACAAAAAAAAACAAGATTGATCAACAGGTGTGATATATATCTATAGGTTAGATAATAATTCTCTTGGGCTCTGCGACCTAATTCTGGAAATTTTGATAAGCGAATCTCGGTTTCGTTTTGTGAACTAGTAAAAGATAGTAGTTGTGTAATGGTCAACGTGTCATTTGCTCTGGCTCTGCCGCTCAAGAGAGATTCCAAAATATAATATGAAATTTACTGCGCAGGCTCAATAACAAATTTCTCAGTTTCTAGTGAAACAGGTCAATGCCTGCTGCAGGTGTAACAGAGATCACCTTGAATACCTTTATTTGCATAATAAAAACTACATACAATACAGGGCTTAACATATCTAACATCTGCCGGCAGGTTGACAAACAATTCCGCAACTGTTTCTCCTATGCAAATGCCCAGTCCTGTGTACCTTCTTAGACCCGATTAATCTGTATAACCTACAACAGCTAAAGCTACCAATCAATAATTCCCCCTTCAATAACTTAACAAAAAATTATATCGAATTTCCTCGTTGGTGTTGTTTTCAAAGTCCCACAAGACACCAACACATCTGCAGAGCTTTCGGTAAAATGTTGATGTCTATCAAATCACAACAACAAACAAATCAAAGCGCTTTCATGGCACCAGTCTTTCATAAAAGAACTGTCCAACACTTCCATTGAAGGAACTGCTCCGATTTCTTTACGTATTAATTTCTTGAGGGGCAGGGGAGGCGCAATAGATCAAAAGTGGTGGCAGTGATAAGCCACAGTTATTACATAATTTTAATTAAGTGGCTTGAATACTAAACAATTGGTAAAATAAATACAATTAACAATGAATCAAAGTGATTTCAACTTCAAAGTTCAATTCCTTAGATTTTTTTTTTGTTTGTGTAAAAAAGTACATCAGTCTTGATAATATTTTGGGTAAAATAATTTTTTCTTTCTAAAAAAGTTGTATTAAATCAAGATATTTATAAATCGACACCGATATAAAAAGAACTCCTTTTATTTTTCTATACAGACATATTTCCTCCAGCCTCCTCCCCATGTTCAATACAAGTTATCCTGAAACTCTTAATTTAATAATTGCTGGAAGTTTTGTTTTCTATTTAAAATAATAAAATCACACTTAAAATGATATGTAGAAACGTGGTCAAATTTATCGCATGATACAGTCTTCTTGACATACATTTTGGCTTCCTTTTTTGGCCATTTTTGTTTCTTTATGCCAGCCTTTTATGCGAGTATTTAATGAAATTCTCAACTTTTTAATAAACAAAGTTTTAGTTTTATTGACTGCCGTTTTTTTTAATACTCTTATAATGAAGGAAATTTGAAAATTTTGAACGAACTTTACTATTTGGCATTTAGCATGTGAGGGATGTTTAATGCATTAAGGAGGTTGCCAGTTGCTGTTACAAAAATCACAATCATATATAAAATTTTATATTTTTGATGCGTCTACAATTTTAAATAGTAAATCAGATTTATTGTAAGTCCAGACACACGCATAAACTTTTCGCTAAGATAATGGTTAATTAATGGTTAACTCCCTAATGCACACTTTAAGTGTTTTATAAACAAATTTAGAAAAATAAGGAAGAGAGTAAAATAAATAAACTAATTTTATTAAGGGCATAGTTTAACAATTACATACAAATAAGAGCGGTAAGATGCAACTAATTAAATTTAAAAACTTTAAAGGGGAACTTAAAAATACATGAATATATAAATAGTTATAACTTAAAACTTGTAGAGGATTATTTATTTTGTTTTTCTTAGTTTCTTTTCATACATTAAAATCGTACGTATTAAACAGAATTAAATAATTTAGACTTTCAGCGGCGAAAACCAAAGTGTAAATTTGACATCTGCTTTTACAAAAGCGGAAAGAAATATTAAACAAAATATTAATTAATGCAATAAATATTTATTTGTTTTATTTATTTTCAAGCCAAGAACATCTGTTGATATCTTTACTTTAATAATATGTTAAAAGAAAGAGGATTAAACAGCTCCTTATTTTTGGGAAGTTAAAATTTATTCCAGGTAAAAAGTTTAATATTAATTTGTTTTATGAGACTTTCTTGCCGCGCACTCTAAAACTTTAACATCTTTTTATATAATATAATTAAGGCTTTTTTATACATTGAGTTTAAATAAAATTAAACTCAAATTTCAACGTCAACGTTGTATGTATGTATTTGAAAGACCGAACCCCCTATTTCCGATAAACTTTATGCTAAACATAACCTTAAAAAAATGTAGCAAGAGCTATAAAAACTGACTCAATATAAAAGTATCTAAAATTTTGCGGCTATAGTCGTTAACGAACGATAACGTTTGAGGTAGCGAAACAGGCGGTTAGTTAATTTAAAGTAAACAAAACTTAAGTTTCTTGTTGGCAATCAAAATTGCAAACTCAAGCCTTTACTAAAGCAGAATATCACTATTTTGATTAGGTGTCCAATTTACTACTCATCAGTGTTCATGCGCATGCACTGTGTGTCTATGTATTGTGGCCAAAAAGCATGATCATATATAAACAAAATCAAAAAGAGGAAACTTTTACTGCTTAGAAACTCCTCGAGACGGAATAAACCAGGACATTTGACACGGCGAAACCCCCTAAAATTAATTTCCTATTTTTTAAGTTTAAGTGTTAACGGTGATTTAAACATAAAAAATCAAACATTTATCACCAGCTGCTGCCTCAATTTCGCCTGTCTGAAACTCGCTTTGATGAAAAGTGTTAAACTTAAGAAAAAATTTGTTTAATGAAAAATTTCTTTCAACTCAAAAAGAAAACTCTTTAGAGTGTTTGTGATGCCAATTAAATGATTTTTTTTTCTATCTACTATAAAAATTTTACCTATTTAGCCCTAATGGAACTAAAATATTATGTTATAAATGAAATCGACAATAATTCCTCATACTTAATTGAACTTTCACATTATGGTGTTAAAAGTTTTTTTGTTCAAAAATAAAACAAGAACAACAATATTAACAGCATTTTTCTTCTGTTATAAATAAAAGATTTAATTAATTTTTTTTTTTGGTGAAACTATTTTTAGTTTTTGCTGTTACTGCAAGAAACAAACAATTAAGGCACCATAAATTTGTTGCTCATTTATAAAAACAGCTTTATATCAGTTTTAACAGATCTCCCCCACTGCGCAGGTCTAACATACTTTGTTTCCCTTACCCGTTCATTTCACTACACAAATATTCAGTGCCTCTGTATATCACACCCAGGTGCTGGTATCCACCAAAAGAAACCAATAAAACAAAACAAAAATACTTGCACAGGTAAAACATTATTAACTCGTTTTTAAATAGTAGATTCTTGTGTTGTCCGTTGTTGCCTCTTCTCAATCGCTGTTTGGTTGTTTTCCTTATGTCTCTTATTCTTTACAGTTTTTCTTGTACTCGTATCCCAGTGTGCAGTGCTATTTTTGTTTTCTTTTCTCTGCAAGTTTAATTTTTAATATCTGTCTCTGCTTTATAGCCGTTTTTTTTTTGTTTTTGTGTGTTTTTATGTCTTGGTTTAAATTGAAAATAACGTATATTTTTATTCTTTCATTTTATCTCATTTTACCTCATTCGGAATGATTTTCCTCGTTTGACTTTTGCTCTGTATCATGTCTTCGTTTTCTTTTTTTAATCTTTTTATTCTGCTGGGGAATTGTAAAAAACGTAAAAAAGATACGGCTTTAAGTCAGTTGCAATTTTTTTGCAGCATTTTTCTTCTTTTGTATCAAAGTTCTTGTTATTGAAATCTAAAACGTGGTTTTGGAGTAGATGGACAAAACACGAAAAGAAAAGATACGCAAAATTAGATCATGGTAAAATGTGCTGGTTTTTAATTTCAATAAAGTAGTTTCACAACTTCTTTGATTAAGCTACAAAATTATGCTGCAAACAAAAAAAACAACATGAAAATTGTAAAAAGGCCAGACAAAATACACAGCAGAAAGAATTATGGTAAAAACGGAAAGTATTAGAAAAACATAAAACGAGAAAAATCTGACACTGATAGAAAACAGATAAAGCACAACAATCTCCGTAAAAACTTCAAGAATAGGAATCGGCTTTTTTGGGCATTGAAGCCAATAAAATAAAAGGTGTTGTTAATGCAGCCGGTCAGCTCCGCTTGGGGAACTGGAACCGAAACGGTTCGCCACGGCCCTCTTGTGGCTTATCAGGGTTGAAAGCTGGCAGTTCCTACGGAATTTGGATTTTTGCCATTGCCTAGAATGCAAATGGAAGAATAGGCATCCCTGTTAGCAACTCGAAATTGCAAAAATTCATCAGGACCATTATAGTCCTGCGCCACCATCTATTACCTTGCGAAAAATCAAATTCAGTTGCAAGACAACAACATCCTGGGGATATTTGGAACAGCATCTGCTAAAGATCTTTCCCGCGTTTTTAGTAAAAAGTAAAATCACTATAATTCCTCTTTCAAGGCAAACCAGGGGCACGTTCAGCCCTTCAGCGTAAGTCTCCGCATAAGACAAATTTTACTTTAAATACCTAGAGTTTTGACTGCCGTGCCAACCAAGTGATGTCTCACGCTCTATAGGGCAAAAAACAAATTTTGCAGGTTTCATATACCACAAGGCCCAAGGAGTGATCTTGATACATACGTTTATTTTCCAGCTCTAATATTTCATCTAAATAATAAGATTTTTCAAGGTATTCGCCTCAAAACTGCCAGTCAGTCGGCCATTTCTTTCAATTTTGTTGCAGGCATTGATCTCAAGAGATAAATTTGGACAGTCAGCAGTGAGTCATGGATTTTCAGCAGGTGGCTATACGAGCATGCATTGTCGTTTGCGCCACATGGGGCCGCTTTTTTTCTTAGATTAATCGTCCAAGTAATATTCCCAGACGACTGTAGGACCTGCTTTAGCCGAAAAAAGTTGTCTGTTTTGATTTTTTTTCCCCCGACCTCTGCATTATTGTGCATTCATGTTGTGTCCAGTGTTATAAAATTGGTCGGAAATTATTTCGGTTTGCGCCTCAACACTCATTTGAAGTCACCACTCGCTAACGTTTATGGTCCAATGTGAACAACCGCGGCAACCAACAAGTGATTAGAACCATTACCCGCGATCCTCAAATAAGTACTTACAGAGATTCAAATAAAGTCTTCCTTCTCAGAAATAGAAACAACTCCAGAAACTCCTTATAACTATTTTCTGTTTACAAGTTTGACGGTCTGGTTGGCTTGTAAACGATTTGAATTACACAGAGCGGGTTTTCGTTTGCAACTGGCGTTTATTTTTTGAGGGTCTTGACACTGAATTGGGAGTCAGCTGTTGCAACTGATGAACTTTGCTGGGCTATACAAATTTAGTTTCTTTTTTACACTCCAGTTTCCCGTACCAATTAATTTATACCATGTCCTTAGATACACGTATGTTTTTATGGGCCAGAAGTCTGGCAACTTCTGTTATATATCAATGTTTCACAAAGTATCGTGCTTGTCAGTCATAAGCTTGTAGCCTTTTAAAGTTACTTTGTCTTCTACCCATAACAGACGCATACACGTTTAAACAGCTTGGCAAAGTGCCTGCAAAAGCACCTTCTGCTTAAATCGGCTATAGATTTCAGCTCTAAGCAACTGTACTACCAATCATGCCATCACAAGCATAAGTTGCCCTGGGGCTTAACATGTACTATATTACCTGATTTAAAAATCTGTGTTTTTTTTTAATGATATAAAAATATATTAATTTCCACTTCGTATCTTAATCATTTCGCCCCTTCACACAGAGATAACTGGAGGCACTTTTCGCTTATTAGTATTAAGCTTTCCTTTGTAAACGTAATAAGTTTGAAACATTCAACGCAAGGAAATGGATGCAGCCAGCAGTTTAACGCTATCAAGTTATTTAATTAAGTTTGTAAAGTAAAAATTTTAAAATTAAAACAAAAACAGTTTGTGTAAAGACTGCGAATCCGTAGTATTTGTTCATGTTGCAAGCGATTATAATGGCGCCAAAACTAGATCTAAGATGTGGTGGTTGGTTTGAATTGGAAATATTTCCTTTTTTTTTATTTTACAGATTCTTTTAAGCTTTTTGTGCCGCACTTGCACAAATGCTGCAGTAAATCGATTTTGACCTTTATACGAACATTGAGAACATTAAAATTTCAAAGACCTGCAATAAGGCAACAGGGCAGCTAAATAAGAATATAACCAAAACATGAGGGCCACACAATTTTTAGGCCTCTGATATTGTAGTGCATAACTTTAAAAAAAAAATCAATTTTACTGATCTAATAAATGGAACTTGAAACATGTTGAGTTATGATGTTATATTTATATAAACAGAAGAAAAAGTGAACCTTCAACTCTATCAAGGCGAGTTCATGGCTGATCATTTTACAGCTTAAACCAAAAAAAAAAAAAACTCGGCAAATTTTCTGGAGGCCTGCTTGGGTTTTGTTAAATGTTTGTGAAATATCGAAAACAAAAATTTCACTTCTGATAATAAAATATAAGAAAAAGGTAATCAACTGCATTTTCAAGTCCCCCCTTACGAAGTCACCTTGAAGCTGACTTTTTAACCGACTTGATATGACAGGTAAACGCCACCTTGAAATAATTATTTTAAGCTGAAATTCTTTTATGCATTCAGTCCAACTCTTCTGTGAATAAAATTTTAGCGAAAATTTGCAAACAATTAGGAATAAAATTTAAATTGTAATTCCCTCACAGCGCAGCAGCAGTTAAACTTTGAATTGCATCGCTATTAAGAAAACATTATGACAAATTAAAGACTTTCTCAACAATGTCTCTGCTGAAATCTATTTCATTAGATTGTAGTCTGGTTTAAATGAATTTCTGTATGCTCAGCCAATTAGACAAACTGAAGTGATGCCTGAATTTATTATTTCTTAAAGCAGCTGTTAAAACAATTGAGTTTTTCTGTTGTTGTCATCATAATCATATTTTCTACACTTTTTACTTACACTTAAATGTACAAGATGAAATACTTAAATGTATAAAACGCACATATGCAGTAAATAATAAATACCTTCAAGACACATCCATGTTATAGACGAGCGTAACAAATGAATGCAATTAGTGGCATAAAACGAATCATTAATGCTCTACTAAACACACACTAATACACACATTTTCTATTCTTTAATCATATTTTTTTAACTAAACGCATTAAAACAAGGGTTTCTCATTTCACTTGCCACGATATCACGAGATATCGGCATATTTTTGTCAAATATTTGGAAATTTTTAATCCTATTTTACGACTTTCTTACAATCGTTATCGTAATTTCGTGTTCGAAATCTTTTAAATGTGGCAGATTTATGAAATCCTTTGAAAATTTTGTAAGCTGAGAAAAAATATGTTAGACCGATATAGATTAATATAAAGACTTCTTATATGTATCTACAGGGTCTGTCCCGCGTTATCGAACATTAACGTTCGCTAATATTTTGAAAGTAAAAAAAAAACTGATTTGGATTTTACTATTTATGAATTTTTTGGGGGCCAGGATTATCTATCGCACACATCGAGCTCTTTCGAAATGTCGCAATTAGTCCAGTTAAGGTATTTTTCAACAGTTGTCTATTGCTCAAAATGTGGCCGAACGTTAACATACGACATAGTGGGACGTACTAAACAAATTCTGATACTTTTGCTTACGTTTTTCCTACATTAATTTAGTATATATTATATTGTATATATAAATATTTGATGGCCTACATTAACATATAGATCACTGGCAGCCATTTACACTTAGAACTATTTTACATTTTCATACTTTAAATACTTACAAGTCTTTGTCGGAATCTTTTATAAAAAATAAATTTATTATAAAAAAAGTTTGGAATATTTACAAAATTTTACAATTATATCTTTTCGAAAAGTGTTAAGAACAAATTATAATAACTTTAATTTACAAAATACTGTCTTCTAAATATTAAAATATGTTAAATATTAAAATAATTGCTCAGAATTTTTATTAATATATGCAGCTGGGAGTCGGTGTAGCTTAAGGGCACTCATATAAAACAGCAGGACAGTGCTGTGTTGGCAAGTAATTGGTATCAGATATTTTGAAATTGCTGTCCATTTTGCCAACCACAATGTGTCATGACGGAACTGTGGAAGAAGCTATTGTGACAGTACTTTCAATGGAAGTTTTGCACAACTAATCACTATAATTAAACAGCTGAAACGTTGAAAAAATGTTGATAATGCCTACAAAATGCCTGCAATCTTGTAGCAAAAAAGAAAGCTCATAAAACCCTAATACGACTACACATATATTTTTCTAAGTATGTCGGCATTGCTATTCGTGAACCTAATTATTCTTTTTTATCATAAGGTTAATCTCCTGGCCTTATCTTTAAATCTAATTTTTTCTACGGCCAACTAATTTGTAGATCACAGAAAACACTGAGCAAAACAAACCCTTTTTCTACCTGCGTTCTAAAACCAACTAAATTCACCTTTAAAACTAAGAGTAGCATAAAATATATGTATGTATATATATAAATAAAGAAGAAGAAGAAAACACATCGACGTAGTGGAAAACATCTCTGCATATATCTTTATTATGGTACTTATAATGTCTACGGTATAAAGGATACTTACATTTCTACCTAGAGATACACGCACACGCAAACACATCCCCACATGCAGGTACCACATACACATATGGTCACATTTAGGTACAACATTATCCACTTGTAAATTAATGTACTCATAAAGTAAAAGTCTACACATACAAACTTGAATTTTACATGCCCTACAGATGTACATCAAAAGAAATATTTTAATAATTTATTTAAAAAAAACGAAGAAAAAGGTATAATTAAAAATTTATAAAATGAGACAAAAGTCAAGCGAAGAAAAAAAGTTTTAGTAGGAAACTTACACAGGTACACTATATAGCATATCCAAGCTATCCCAGTTGACCAAACAGCTGCTGGCTCTTAGTCCAACACAGATTTGTTATGTCAGGCAAAGTTTTCTGAACAAATTTTAAATGAAAATAATACATACTGTTCTCTTTTGCTTAATTAAAAATGCAAAAGAAAAAGAAATATCAACAAGTCAAAGCGGATTATATGTTAAAAAAGTAAAAATTATATATCACGCACAAAACATTATACACAAATGTTAGACAAATGTTAATAACATTTAAGGAACATTTCCAAAGGAAATAAATACATTTTCAAAGGAAATAAATAAATTTCCTTATAAAAACAACCCCAAATTTTAAACTAAAAACAAACCAATAATAAAGATAGAAAGCAGGATTCAATATTAGCAGAAAACTTACAAGTTCGATTAAATAATAAATATATATTGAGGATTGTAAGCGATAAAGTAGTCTAATGAAAGTTGATTATAGCATTTTTAATTTTTCCCAATTTAGATCTAAATTTTTGTAGATATTCTATTTGAAACAAAAATTATGCTTCTGATAATAAAATATTAAGAATTCGCCTTAAACAGACTTGAACTGCGGCCACATTTACGGCGAATTCAAGCCAAATTAACTGGTGGCTACAATAATCATATGAAATCCGAAATATGTACTCGTATGTAGTTTGTTAAATACTCGTGATATAGCAAAAATCATGTTAAAAATATGCAGAGTGAAATCCCAAATATGTATTTAATTTTATTTTTTTTTTAATGTTCTTGAAATGTCGGAAATAAACTGTTAACATAAAAAACTGGCAACTTCAATGTGAAGTAGATTTGTAAATGTCTACGCTGACAAAAGAATTCCAATTACTAAAACGAAAATATTTGAAGGGCTCAATGTCAACGATGAAAACGAGAACATAAACGGTCCCGAATTTATTCAAATAAGTCATCAATCGTTCGCTTAGATTGTCTGTTGCCTGGATGTTGTGCAGCCGTCTTATAAGTCGTGTGTCGTGAAGACATGCCCAACTGGGATATAAGGAATTTGAATGTTCAAATACATACATCCATATAAATGTGTGTTTTTTGACGAGTATGCATTATTGTCTATAAGTATTTGTATAAATGTTTGTATGTAGGTCCTAATGAGCTCCATTAAATATGCCTTTGGATGATTACCAAAAGTGCAAGCAAAATAAATACTATAAGACAGCACAAGCACTTAATAATTTCTTTCTCTTTATTTTCTTTTTTTTTTTTGGTATTTTATAATTTTCAAATTTTTACTAAATAACAGCGTCTTAGTTTCTGGTAATTGTACAAAATGAGTATTAAAACAGGACATTTTCATAACGAAAAACACTCATACATACATACTTATGTACATATATTTCATATTATTATTCATACCTTCAATAGCAGCAATAACGCGATGCGCAAAGGATCTGTATCTAGTAGATAATATTTTATAATTTATTTTTATTTTACAATACATGAAACAAGTCCCATATTGCATCTGTTGAAGGCAAAAAAAAAAAATACCTGCTGTCTTAGTTTGTGCCGTGACAATCAACAGTTTCCGATATCATCATTAAAATACTTCGAAGTCATTATTTTAACGAGTAGAAAGTTATACAGGTCAGCACCTGGGCTGGCCATGCCAGCAGGAATGTCCTTCTCTGCTTGACAGAATGGCAATAGTGTAAAACACTAGTGGCTTTTAAGACACAGTAGCACAAGTGTAGTGATCATGATGGGCGTGAGTATTTATATAGTTGGTGTGTGATGCCAGCAGAACTGTCACAACAAGTGTAAAACAATAGAGTGATATGAATGAGTATTTTACAGTCTACTCCACTTGTGGAACCAATAAAGACCAAACAAATTAAAAAAACTCAATAGACAAAAAAAAAAAAACCATAGAAATTAAAAACTTACCTGTCGTATTCGTAGTGAGAAGCGAATCAAATGAAATTGGCTAATTCTGTAAACAAAAGAAAAAAAACTGGTTTCATATACAATAATTGGACTCGTCAAAACAGTTAATAAATTGTTTGAACAGAAGAATTCGCAGATTTCCACCACGAATCTGCCAAAACATATACATTTTCCTGCACATTTCGTTAAACAAAAAAAAAAAAATCAGCAAAAATATTTACAAAAATATAAAAAAATTATTAGATAAAAACCTTATTGAAGATTTTGTTATAAATATTTCTGATTAAATAAATTTGCTAATATTTTAGTTTGAAAGAATTTTTGTAAGTCTTATTATAGAAACTTAAATAAATACAAATTAGAATGCCAAGAAGTATGAGTTGGTGGAGTGTCCGAGAGGTAGTGGGTTCGCTGCTGCCTATCAAAGGCTCTGGGTGTTTCTGCTGACAAACAGAAAATTTTCGTTTCGTTTGTTGTTTATTTTTTGTATTATTTAAAAAAAAAACTTATATAAGAATTAAATCATTTCTGTCAAACTGTGGAGCCGATTTTGTTTTCATCAAAACCCGTTTAAACTTTCCCTGACAAAAAGAAAAACTTTACTCGCCTCAACCCAGCAAATGGCATTTTAATTTTCGTGCCAGAAAGGAAAATCAATTTTTGTGCAATATAAAAAAATGAAAATGATTCTCTTATATTATTAAAACTAAACAAACTTTATTTTTTTCCAGCTGCATGAAAAGAAAAACAAAACAAAACTTTAACATACATTTCCTTGACGGACGCTTTTTCCCTTCTTCTTTTGCCCCATTTTTTTTTCCATTTTCTTTTTTGAAAGTTCTGTTGTTTTCACATGAACACAAAATCACAGAATGTTGTTTTGGGTGTTAAGTTGTTTGTTTCAGTTGTTGGTAATACTCTGGTTACCTGGAGTTTATTGTACCATTTTTTCTGATGTTGTGCTTCCTTTATGCTCGGCAAACAAGTACGAGTATGTTGGTATGTATGTGTATAAAATGCAAGTACCAAACTGAGGTTTTGTACATATATTGCAGTTAAATAAAAATAAAAAAAAAATATATATATTAATAATCATATGAATCACTCACTGGCGGAAAATTTTAGTGTTTGGCTAAAAGTTAATGGGAACTTTGGTTGCATGACTTTTGCTTGTGGAGGGAACCAAATTTCAAAACCTTCAAATATTTGCAAATAATTTAGGCATAATAATCATAATGTATATAAAATGATGGGTATCTCTAATAACGAAACAAAAACACTGCCACAGGGGGTGTCCGGCTGCGGGAGCTTTCATTGCATGAAAAGAATAGCTTTAACTTTTATAAAAATGTTTTTTTTTTTACCGTTTTTCATTCATTTGAGTTTTTTAGCCTTTTATTTTATTGCTTCTTGTTCTCATGGAATATTACAAACAGATGGCTAAAAAATATATTGTCCACAAAATTTATCGTAGAATAAAATATATGAAAAATTTTAAGTTAAAATTGTTTTTCTTGTTTGATTTCATAAAGGTTTTTATGGGCTAAAAAAATTCTTTCAAATTCATCACAGTCAAATTCTGCACAGTTTATTGCATAAAATACTGGGACTTATTCCAATGATCAGCAGATCTGGGCTGAACAATAGCTGCCGCGTCATCGTAATTGGTTTTTCTAGTGCGTTCGGACTTTTTGTTCTTGTTTGTTATTCAAGAATTTTGCGTCTCACTCGCTCTTTAATGTTTTTGCGGTTCATTTGACGCATAGATATTTTAAGCAACAATTGTTAGCAACTTAAAATCCACACGCAAACATTTTCTCCCAGTCCAGAACTTTAGCAGTTTTTTGGTTTTCTATTTTAGAGTTAATTTTTGTTCATTTAAGCAACATTTTATTAGCTGAAAGGCAAAACCAACGAAATAAGTAATCGATTAGATCGTATCATTAACATCCATTTCCCCCCTCCAACTTTTAGTCTCATATATTGTAATAACAATATATTTATAAGCGACAGCCGAAAGTATATAACCAACAAATGCAAGTCCCATAACATGTTATAATTTTTTTTTTTTATACTGCAAAATAGTTAAAAAATGAGGTGAACCCATTTCAGTCTATGATACAGTATATCGTTCGGTTTGAGGAATAAGTATAAAATATAAAACAAAAACTAATACGAATTTCAATTTTTAGAATCGTAATTATGAGTTTCAGCAAATTTAATAAGCCACTGTCTATCGCTGTCTTAACCCTAACCCTTGAAATTTCACCCTTTATGTCTATAGGTGTTTTGTATAATTGCGTGATGCATTTGCAGCATATGTTCATTTATTTTATGTATGTATGTATGTATTTGGCACTGCATGCAGGCAGGCAGCACCCAGTTTGCCTGACTGACTTCATCCATGTCTGACTGCCAACTTGCATCATTTGTAATTATAAATTTTTAATGCTCATCTGCATATAAACATTTATTCAGACCTATTCAGATGCCTACAACCAACATAAATTCATTGGATTTTTAGCTTTACTTTTATTCATACATACATTTATTTAACTTAACATTTACCTGCTCTCCTCTACATACATATATGAATGTATGTATGTAGTTATTTATTTATTTATTTATGTTAGAGCAACCAGTTCGATGACTTTTGGGTTTGTTCGACTAATGGCGAATATTCGTCGTGTAAAATAAAGTTTGCAAAATGCATCATTTTACCACAAATGCCAACATATTTTACTCAATCTATTTATATGACCTAGAAAATATTTGTCTGCTAGACTCTGGACCGCATCTAGACATATTCTGTCCTAAAGCGGTTTCATTCGGAATGTCAGAGTGCTGAGAATAATTTTCCAAATTTAAAAATTTTAAAAAGTTTTCGAAAGAAAATAAGGAGAAGATTTGAAACTTTCAAAGGGGAAAGAAATGGGTGAAATTGGTAGCTCCGGAACTAGTTCTGCTGGCAGTACAAATCCAGGTACATCTGAAATCATTCACTTAATTTGTTGTTTGTGTACCTTTTTAGACTCTCCAGACAACTCCAGCTATTTGTAAGAGATAAAGATATAAAAATAAAATGATCACAAGTCCAGATTTGGTACCCAATTTCTTTGCCATTCATCCTGAAAAGTTGCAAGAGATGGAGAAATCAAATTTAAATTGAGTTCTATCGTAGTGCTAACGCTATTTTTTTGGTAGTCAGGTATCGGCTGGTAACTTTATAACACAAAAATACTTAGAAAAATCTACCAAACAAGTAAATAATAATAACTTGCTTTCATTACAGCCATTCGCAGTATTTGAAGTTGTTCTTTTAAAAGCCATCCACAAACGATTTCATTCAAGCATCTTATTTTAATTATTAAAAAGTATATGAAATGTCAGAAAAAGAACATTTTGAAACGTTCGAAGTACTTGCCAAGCATTTGTACAGTCATAAGACGTTTCCCTTTCACCGCTTTTGTTGTTTTCTAAAGTTCGTTGCATTAATGTGGTTTACAGAAAAAATCAGACCAGCTCTTTATTATGCTCATTACGTGCTATGGAGCACAGCACAGTGCATTACCACCGAACTATGAACATTTCAGAGTTGTATTTAGCTTGTCACCAGTAACAACTAAATGTTTGACTGCTCTAATTTTTATGCCAATATTTGTTAATTTCCTTTCATCACAATATAATCCAATATCTAAATTTATTTTCGTGTATATATTTATATTGCATTATTGTTCGCTGGAAGACGAGAACAAAATATTAAATAGCCTCCAAATTTACAAGTCAGTTAAACAAAAACATTTTCGAAAAGCCCAACAATATGGTTTAAAATAAGTTCAAACAACTTTTGGTTTTGGCTTGTTTTTTTTACTGTTTTGTGTTGTTGTAGTTCATTTTATGCCCGGTAGAAAAGGTGCAATGAACTAAACTGTTCGTTCTGCAAGTTCGAATGAGAAAACATACGAATGTTTTGTACCAGTATGTAGGAGAAGAAATTTATTGAATACTATTCTTAACCGCAATTTAAACAACTTTTGTTGCTGTTATTGTAGTTGGTGTGCTGGTGCTTAAAAACTTTTAACGCTCTAAGATTTTGCTGTTTTCTCAATTTGTTGTGTATTTTGATTGCGAAACATATTACATTTATAGATGTACATATAAACATACACTGCAAGAAAAAAAAAAACAATATGTTTTACTATTGGGAAATAAATGTTGCTTAGAGACGTTTTTGGAATAAGATATGTTTTGCTTTTCCATTTCTGCATTATGACAGCCGAGCTTGTTTCGCACAAAGACATCGTAAGACACTTTTTGTTGGAGTTGCCAACAGAAAGATTTAAGAATTACTGAAGTTGAAAACGTAGTGGAGAACTTTTTAAAGAGAGAACATCACCAGCTAAATATTTTATTTGGCATTATTATTATATCACGGTATAAATTTTACCTAATGTAAAATTAACATCCCTGTTTTAGTTATTAACGAGTTGATTTTGTGTCCGCTGATGGTGAAAAAAAAACGTTTGAAGAAAAAGTAAGGAAAACTACTGCTTTTTTTTTGTTCCATTCCATTCCGTGCCGTTTGCCTTCGCACACAAAAGTTGCTGTCCGCAGTCGCGAAACGGAATATAAAATTAGGCCCATTATGTTAAAAACAATTATGGTCAATAAGTTTGCTTTCAGTCAATTTCCATTAAATAAAAATTCACCAAATCAAAACAATTTTTGTGTGAAAATTTCGCTGAATCAACAAAAACTTTTGTAGCAGAGAATTTTACACAGCACAAAGAATTTATATACTCCTGGAGGAATAATCAAATAATTTTCACAAACTGCTATTCAATTGTGCTTTTACTAAAAGCCTAAAACAAATTAAAGGCTTAAACGATGTTTTGTGATATATTTTCTGCTTACGAACTAGTTCATATCATAAAGGAACTAGTTCCAATAGTTTATAGTTTATATTCGTGCACATAATGTTTTTTTTTTGTCATAATACTTGGAACAATTAATATTCCACATGTGCCAATGGCCGCCCTAATGTTTATGCACTTTTCTAACGACTTTTTAAGTGTTTCTCTTCTTTGCCTTTGAAGTGGCTTCGAAGAACAAACACACACACAAAAGACCTCAATTTGCCATAAACTACAATTTATTTTTCAGCACTACAACCATTTCAAATATCATTACATATTTATTTTACATTTTATTTTATTTTCCGATCAAAACTTAGAAACTAAAAAGTATTCTGTGTGACCGCAACTTTAAAATACAATAAATAAATATTTTAATTACTTTTTATTGGTTTTCAATTTCATTAAGAAATATAGTATTTTGTGTTCTGTGGTTGTTTTTTTTGCATATTTTTGTTCATAATTTTATACACCCACGAAAATATTGTTGGACGAAAAATGTTGTTGTGCAAAGTATTTAGAAAAGGGTGGTCGTAAAGTTGTTTTGAAAAAATTAATTGTGAATATTATTTTTTTTCAAGTTTCAGTTGAATCCCGAAAAATTAGTAACAAAATTATTTCTTCTTGAACTGCATAAATGCCGAAAATGTATGCGAACGTTAACGTTCGATATCAGAAAACAGCACAAGTATTTTCATTCAGAATGCCGCTTAGTTGATTTTTTTAATGATTTCATATGAAAGAAAGATATTTATATAAAAAGATTTTGGCAACTTAAAACATATTGTTTTCATCAAAGTTGTTTCTCAAATCTGAAAATCATGATTTGCAATTGAAGATTGTAAAATCTGTAATTAATGTTAATGTCCAGGATATTAAATGCAGCTTTTTAATAAGTGGGCAAGACTGAAAAATCTTTGGCATAATTCTTGACAATGTGTTATATTAACATATTATGATTTTAATCTCATACAAACAAGTTCCACAGTCAGGTTCCACATCTTCTTGTATTTTCTTGTCAATATTTTTTTAAATCACTGGTAATTTGAAAAATAAAAAATTAATAATTTGTTTGTCCTAAAACAATATTTTTGGGAAAAATATTTCAGCTGCAAAAAAAAAGTTAAATGAAAAAATGTTAAAATCTTCGTACCACACAACAAGTAACAACTCTGATATTGTTTTCCCATTCGATCAAAAGTTTAAAATAAATTCTTTTAAACAAAACAAAACTAAAAACTTTGATTTAAAAACATTAAGTTGGATTTGAATGAACTGCGTCCTGCCCACAGGTTCCATCCAACTGGAGGTAAAAAACTAAATAGAATATGTTGTTGCTTTCGTTGTCACGTGACACTAGTTGTCCCAACATGGCTATAACGTTCGATATTGTGAAACACTTTATTTACTCGTACTTGATAAAATTTCGTGTGACCTGTAGGATTATGATTATTTCTAAAATTGACTAGATTATACCAAAAGAATTTCTATTCATTATCTAATTGTTCAACAGATGGAAAATTTGAGAAAAGGTTTCAATGATTTTCCTCATAAAAAGCTTTAAAGTGAGCAAATTTTCCGTGAATTTTCCAATTCTAATCGAACAAACATGAGTTAGAAGACATTTTTTATAACAATTCTTGCAACAAACTAATCAGTAACTAAAAGTTTAAAACAATAATCTTTCACAACAAAAAGTAATATATCAAAATAAATGTAAAAGTATTTAAATTTTTTTGTCCATCTGAGATGCGACAAGAAAAGTTTCTACCCCCTAAAAACTAACTTTTTCGAAGATCAATTTATAGATGTAGAGAAGGGAAAAGGCAAACACATAAAGCATTTAATCAACTTACATATATTTTTTTTTTCGTTTTTGCTTTATTCGCTGCTTTAACTATTAAAAATCAGATGTATTTTAACATAAAATAATGATATGAAAATCATTGCAATATTCCGAGCTTGAAAATATATTAAAACAGTTTTTGCGTAAGTACAAATCGAATCATGAATAACAAGCTTCAGAAATAAAAAAAATATTTTAGTGCAAAAACATGCCAAGTCCAGAATCAATTGCAACTGTTTTTTTTTTTTTTAATATTTCTGAATAAAAATGCTTTTTGGAGCATGCATTTGCATGTTTTTCCCCCTTACAAAGCAACAACATTTTCATCTTGCTAGTTTTATGTCTCCAAACATTAAAGGCTTTCAGCTGCAGAGCAAATAAAAATGCGTGTTTGTTTAATATCCTGAATATTCTTTTCATAAAGCATTAATTACAACATTTAAGCCTTTGCATAGACAAAACGGAATTATGAAGCAGAAATCTTCTTCATTTTCTCTTTTCTTCTCAATTGCATTATTTTACAAATTGTTGTCTCGACTTGTTTTCTCAATATTGATTGCCAAAATTTTGCAAACAAAATGATTCTACCGAATTCTACATTTGAAGAGACCTCAAAAGACTATTAGTGATTTCTTTTGTACAATGGAAAAAAGAAAGAAAGGACGAAAATGTTTTGCTATATAGTGGTAGGAAAAAAGACACGGATTACACAACTCGACCATCGAGGCACCAACCGATACAGTTAACAAAAATCTGTAAAACTAAGTATTTCCGCAATTCACTTTATGTCATATTTTTATTTAACAAAAAAAAAAAAAAAATACCAATAACATTTTTTATATATTCAGGAAAAAGTCGGTACTAAATTTGACTCAAAAAAGTTTTTTTCTTGCTCACCAAGAACTCCTCTACAGAAACCTTCATTAAAATAATTGACTGTATCCAGGAAATGTTTGTTCGAATCAATAAAATCTTTTGCTGGCAAAAATGTTCCATGATGCTCGGATCAGAAAAAGTTTTAACTAAACAAAATTTTCGATTTTGTCTAGAAAAACATTTGTCTCAATATTCTCTGTGTAATTTTGATATCATCTATTTGAAAACAACAACTGTTTTTATTAGGTTGCCATAAACTTAACGAGTTAGATAGAGTGTTCGACCAACATTCGAGAGTTTATAGATCCAATTCTGGGTCTTTGTAGGAAAAAAAAAACTACACAGTTTTAAGGTGCTCCGATTCGGAAAACTTTTGGTGTAATTTAAAAAAATCAAAACGCCTAATTATGAAAAGTCATGTTTTATTTACACTCTGTTGCCGTTTCGTTTTCAGTACCCTCTTCCAGTGACTAAATAATTAAAAAAAAAAGGTTTTAAATTTTCTTTCTTCTTGTTTGAGTTTGAGCAAAGTTTCGATAGAAAAGATTTCATTACAATTAATAATAATAAATTAACACACAAAATTATACATGCTAACGATATTGATTCATTAGCTTTGCGTGTTAATTTAACATGGTTTCTGTTTCTTGAAGTTTTTGCCAAAAATTAGCATAAAACTCTGTCACAACAAAGGAACAGAAATGCAATATATATCTAAATCTCAAACAAATTTCATGTTACCCTCTGTTCAGAGCCTCAAACAAGTTCGAGTATAAACTTGCTGGAAAATTTTCTATTCAATTTGAAGCAACCAAGAATATAAACTCAAATCTTATGTTTTTGTTGGCAATAACCGAATAGGAGCTGACGACACTTAAACGAGTTGATGAACTGTAAACAGACATACAAATATCCCTTTAAGGACTTTAAATAACGATTATGTTGACAACAACTTTAATTAAAGAGAAATAGTTGTGAAAGAACCATCAAAGACAAAACATGAAATGCGTTTTAGAAAAACGATTAAAAAATAAATAAATTATTAAATGTTGAATGAAATATTTGTAATACGAAATAATTTTTTTTTATTGATTTTCTTCAAATTAATATATTGACAATAAAATTACAACGCAAGTCGTTTTGTAAAAGAAAAAGGGAAAAGTGTTTCAGTTGCACGTATTGAAAAACTGCACGTTTTTGTGTTTTGAGAAGTATATGACCCCGAAGTCATGCCAACGTGACGCCTTTCTTGTGCTGCTACGTTGTCTTATTTCTTAGATTACTGCTCCCAAGACTAAACACCTTACGGCTGGGCTGGGAAAGACTGGATCTTCTGAGTTACAATATTGTTTAATAATAACTCTGAGACACACTAAAATATTTGGGGAACATAAAACGCAAATAATACTAAAACTAAACAAACAAAAAAATTGAACTTTAATGGCCTATTTATCATCATAAATTTTGAATTTTAGGGGCCAATATTTCCTTTGGCTTTTTTCTTTTTCTTTCTTTTTTTGCTAAAGTTTTAATTTTTTAATCTACAAATATGTGTGTGCACAGGTATATATTTTTCCTTTTGAAGCAATGGCGAAACCTATAACTCATAAATCATGAAAATACTTCCAAATGTTCTTGTATTGCAAATGTTGCAACAAATACGTCTTTGTTTCATATATGTACATATATATATATATATATATATATATATTGTATTTATATATATTCTGCCCTTCTTTAATAGTTTTTTGTTTTGAGTTTTTAATGTTTGTTTTTTTGGTAAGTTCTTATTCTAGTTATTATTTTCAAAATCAAGGTACTTATTTGAACAAAACAATTTATCAACATCGGCAGTTTTCAATTACAAACTTTAAAAGCCAAACGATCGATTATTGATTATTTTATATCATCATATTATCATATTATCCGAAATATGAAACAACTTATTGCCCTTAAGGCAAATATTTGCCAATTAATAGCCAAAACCACGTAACTGGCAAAACTGCAACGATTTTTAGTCTCATTTAATGACATTTTATGAGCAAAAGTCCACTTTCGCAAAAGATTATTTTTCCTATACTGGAAATTGTTAATTACAATATTTTGCACTTCACCTGGCGATAATTTCTTTTTTTTTATTTGGCATGTGTCTGTTGAGACCAATCCCGAAATCTCTATACATCCGACACATGTTGATTAGATGGAGGCAAGAACTTACCTATAATGAATGTCTTTCGGAAGACACACTGCGAGAAACGCAGCTGTCCTAATTCATGCCAAAACAACAAAATATTATTATTATTTTTCCTTTTTTACAGTCAAATAAAAACTAATTTCTGTACATAATAACTTTTAAGTTGTTTTAATATATCAAACATTTGTTGTTGACAATGGAAACAACTATTTCTGTTATCACTTAACCTTTTTGTAAATCAACTTCTTAAAATAAGTTTGCCCAAAAGTTGTTGTTGCTGTGATGTTTTTTTTTAAAAGTAGGTTTCTTCTTCTGCTTATGTTTTGTTGTTAAATGTTTCGATAAAACACAAAACCTGAATAATGCAGCACTTGCAGTTATAACAAATTATTTAAAAGCACGTAGAGTTCGTGAGGCATGAACTGTCTAGAATTAGGTTTCGGTGACAAGGTTTGACTTTTAATGTTAAACACAAATATATCAAAAATGTACTACATAAGAACATACATTTATGCACATGTATGTATGTGTATAAATGACTTTATAGGAATGTTTATAAACACAAAATAGTAGCCATTAAAAATATACTTTCATAACAGTTTGTTTACGGTAAATTTACTATGGAAAAGGCAACAAGTTGGTTGGTCATAACGACAGGTAGGACAAATTTATACTCGTACATTTTTCACATTTTATATTTACATTCCACATGCATTATTTCTACACTTTAAAATACACAAATAACAATAAAAAGAAAGTTTTCTATAATATTTATGCTGTTATTGTTGTTGTTCTTGTTCTTGTTGTTGTTATATAAAAAACGTGCTATTTTATGGATAGATACATAAATATTTTCCCCATTTCATACTTGTTTCTATTCTACAACACAGATTGTTGAAGACACAAATATGAGGTTTGAATTTCAATAAATGTTATTGCAAACAAAAGCCAGCTACAGACAATGAATCACGAATGCATTTTATGATACAATTTATGCATAAGAAAATTAAAAAAATGACTCACACATATACGAACTTTTTAATAAAAATAATGCTCATAGAAAAAGCATCATTGCAAATTGCTTGTGAAAACTACTACGTACAATTTTTATTGCCTGTAACAGTTTCAAATAATGAGAAAAATGAAGGAAGGAAAAAAAAAAACGCTAAAAAATTAAACGGGAAATCGCTGTCATACAAATTTAGCGATTCTTTAAATTTGGTGGGGAGATTTTCAACTTGAAAAGAACATGGCAAGGCCAATTCATTTCCACTAGGTGAAACTGAAAACGCAGATGTTCTCCAGGCGACTTCACACGAACTAAAGAACTTGAGAACACAGCTGTTTCTTGTTCTAGTCTCTGTGGCATTTAACAAACATTTGGCAAAACAAAATTTATAATTATATTATTCTGTGTACCAGCGGGTTGTTCTATTTTCCTCGTTCACCACTGAGATCTGATCATCGTTGTTTTTAACAGACAGACGGACGGATCAAACAAACAGTAATTTTTTGTGGATATAGTTGAGTTTCGACATCAATTTGTGAATTATACACCCTCCAAATGCGACTCTTTTTTGCAACTACCAGCTGTTAAATAGGTTGTCAAATAAGGCAGTATTGCCAACCCAAAGTTGTAAGCCTCTAAAAACAAAAACAACAAATACATATCTGTGGGGCTTTGTCATTTAGATGGTAATACAAGTCCTAAGATAAGGCAAATTTTTGAATAGAAGAGCACGAATGGTATCGTCTAAACTTTATATGTAATGAGAGAAAATATGGATGAAAATTTGACAGTCCTACGACTCTCATCGTTTTTTAAAACGTGTAAACGTAAAAAAATCTGTCGTAAGATTTTTATTCTCATTTTTACGATACGGAGATAATTCCATATGATTTTCTCTTTGATTTTACGTTCGACTTGTATGACCGTCTAAATCCCCTTCAAGTGAAGATAAGACGAAAATAACTTTTTTTCGGATATTTCAATGAAAACCCGTATGAAATACAAAAAAACTGTTATTAAAACAAAAATGGAAAAAATTCATTTTCATTTCAAAGACATAAATTCGCCTTGGAGATTGTTCATTAAATGTGGGGAATTCCTAAAAATAAAACAGAAGGTTGGATGTCAAAGTTAAAAAAGCATTAGCCGGTGGTGTTGTTTTCGCAGAGTTGCATTTGAGCCAAAGCGATCTTATGTGTCTTTTAAAATTTTTCATTTTTTAGAAAAATATCTCACTGTTCTTTTGTTACCTTTTCAAAATTTATACTTTTTGGGTTCTATTATCCAAAATTAGTAAACAATAAAGACGCCTCTTGAGTCATTTAAGCAAAAAAAAAAATTGCTAAGCGCTATTTCAAAGTTATGACTAAAAACGTAAATTGAGTCATACAAATTGTTTTTGTTTTACAAATAATATAAAATTTAGCTTTACATCACTAACTGGCAATAAAACACGTTTTGTGCTTAAAAATTTAATTAAATAAATAGACGTTTATAATAGTATTCAAGTAAACTAATCATTTAGGTGATTCAGCCAACGGCAGATAATTGGTTATGACTACTTAGTCGCTGCTGTGAACAAACTGTCGTGAAATAATGTTTGCAAAATTATTGTTAAGAGTACGAGCACTAGACTCTTCCCATACTAAATATTAGAAAAGCAAATTAAGTACTTAATTTTTGTTTGTAACATCTTTGATAGTTGCCATTATCTTTGATGTAATCCGGTTTGAATGTTCAGATTGCAATATGACACTGATAAATTTTACATGTGCAAAATAAATGAATATATTAAAAACTTAAAGCTTTAATTGTTATCATGGACACATAACGCGATTTTATTAATTTTTTTTATCTTTTATTTACATAAAATTATGTATATATTCACATATAAATATGTATATATTTATGTTTTATGTTCGCGTTTTAAACTGTTTGGCAGGATTTGTTATTTTTTAAGGCTGTTATTGCAAATGCAGTTGCTATAGAAAATCCTGTTTGCAAGAGCCTTACAAATATAGAAATGTTTGTTATTGAAAGGAGGAAATTTAAACGTTTTGAGAGCTTCAAATAAACGCATAAGTTTCACATTTTCTTTTGGGGAGAGCTGAAATAGCACACTGGCCTCAAAACAAGCTTCAGGTTTTAATGCGTTGAAGCCTTTATTTGCGCGAAAAGTTTGTAGGAAATCAACAATTTGTTGTGTATTTAGCAGCTGTCCAATAGATGGCAACAGCTCGTTGTTATTCTTCCTGCCCTTTCGGAAAACACTTGAAAAGCTGTTAAAATATTTATATAATTTCATGAGATTTTTAAATATTCAATTGTTTTTTCAAGCATTTAATTGTCTTTTGAAAGACAATTAATTGGCTTTGCCAAGGCAGTTGTTCATTCAAATATATCAATTGCAATTGTGTTCTTGAGGACTGAATTTGCCTTTTCAAAGACAAAAATATATAATTTTATGCCGCACTGTTTTTTTTTTTACAATTGTCCTTTGAAAGACCGTTGAGTCTTTTCGCTTACACTTTTCAAGGACATTAAGTATTTTAAAGAAAAGTAGTCTAATACAACTAAATAAGCATTGAGTCGATTTTCTCAAATTAATAATTTTCCAAAACATTTTTTCATTTGATACTAAATCTTTGAAAAATTTCATAAATATGAGGCTTCTGGAGAAACCGGCAAATTTTGTTTTTAAAAAGACGTGGATTCACAAATAATTTCAATATTTTTAATTTCACTAAATATAAAACAAACAAAAAACAAACTATGAGTTAAATAATTTATAAGCAATTTCACGAGCTAAAAGATGAATTTATGTGTTTGTCATACAATATTTAAATGGATCACTCTGAATTGCCTGCTCACTACTCTATATGTATATATTTTTTATATTCTTTACAATAGCAATTTATCATACAAGCATGTGTGCATTGTAACTGTAAGTGAATAGGCGATTATAATTTCATAACTACCTGCTACCCAGTGGTAAAATATGAAAATTGAAATTGAGCCCTGAAAAGGCGTTGCTACTGACTCCATAAGTATCATGTGCTAAAGTTTACTTTTTTGTCAAGGCTTTGCAAATACATATAAGTTAGATTGAGCAGGGGTTGATGGACAGAGGTCTTCCGTAAAACGAATAAGTGTGATTAATACTCGTGGAATAGACCGCTCAGCATTTCGCTAAGCATGGATGTGAAGATAAATTTAAAAATTTTTAACCCCAGACTCAAACCTATTAACTTTTTTAGAAAAGTGGCTGTATCTCCGCAAATATTGATTTTATCGTAAAAATAAGCGAAATTCGAAAAAACTTAACTAAAGTATCGATAGTGCTCTTTTCAAATATATTAAAACTATTGTAATTTGAAGAAATTTTTGAAAAAATCCATATAAATATTAGGATGGATCCAAGTCTATCAGTATTCATTTTTATAATAAAAATATTACTTCCCTATTAAACTTTTTTAGAAAAGTGGCTGTATCTCCGCAAATATTGATTTTATCGCAAAAATAAGCGAAATTCGAAAAAACTTAACTAAAGTATCGATAGTGCTCTTTTCAAATATATTAAAACTATTGTAATTTGAAGAAATTTTTGAAAAAATCCATATAAATATTAGGATGGATCCAAGTCTATCAGTATTCATTTTTATAATAAAAATATTACTTCCCTATTAAACTTTTTTAGAAAAGTGGCTGTATCTCCGCAAATATTGATTTTATCGCAAAAATAAGCGAAATTCGAAAAAACTTAACTAAAGTATCGATAGTGCTCTTTTCAAATATATTAAAACTATTGTAATTTGAAGAAATTTTTGAAAAAATCCATATAAATATTAGGATGGATCCAAGTCTATCAGTATTCATTTTTATAATAAAAATATTACTTCCCTATTAAACTTTTTTAGAAAAGTGGCTGTATCTCCGCAAATATTGATTTTATCGCAAAAATAAGCGAAATTCGAAAAAACTTAACTAAAGTATCGATAGTGCTCTTTTCAAATATATTAAAACTATTGTAATTTGAAGAAATTTTTGAAAAAATCCATATAAATATTAGGATGGATCCAAGTCTATCAGTATTCATTTTTATAATAAAAATATTACTTCCCTATTAAACTTTTTTAGAAAAGTGGCTGTATCTCCGCAAATATTGATTTTATCGCAAAAATAAGCGAAATTCGAAAAAACTTAACTAAAGTATCGATAGTGCTCTTTTCAAATATATTAAAACTATTGTAATTTGAAGAAATTTTTGAAAAAATCCATATAAATATTAGGATGGATCCAAGTCTATCAGTATTCATTTTTATAATAAAAATATTACTTCCCTATTAAACTTTTTTAGAAAAGTGGCTGTATCTCCGCAAATATTGATTTTATCGCAAAAATAAGCGAAATTCGAAAAAACTTAACTAAAGTATCGATAGTGCTCTTTTCAAATATATTAAAACTATTGTAATTTGAAGAAATTTTTGAAAAAATCCATATAAATATTAGGATGGATCCAAGTCTATCAGTATTCATTTTTATAATAAATATATTAGTTCCCTATTAAACTTTTTTAAAAAAGTGGCTGTATCTCCGCAAATATTGATTTTATCGCAAAAATAAGCGAAATTCGAAAAAACTTAACTAAAGTATCGATAGTGCTCTTTTCAAATATATTAAAACTATTGCAATTTGAAGAAATTTTTGAAAAAATCCATATAAATATTAGGATGGATCCAAGTCTATCAGTATTCATTTTTATAATAAAAATATTACTTCCCTATTAAACTTTTTTAGAAAAGTGGCTGTATCTCCGCAAATATTGATTTTATCGCAAAAATAAGCGAAATTCGAAAAAACTTAACTAAAGTATCGATAGTGCTCTTTTCAAATATATTAAAACTATTGTAATTTGAAGAAATTTTTGAAAAAATCCATATAAATATTAGGATGGATCCAAGTCTATCAGTATTCATTTTTATAATAAAAATATTACTTCCCTATTAAACTTTTTTAGAAAAGTGGCTGTATCTCCGCAAATATTGATTTTATCGCAAAAATAAGCGAAATTCGAAAAAACTTAACTAAAGTATCGATAGTGCTCTTTTCAAATATATTAAAACTATTGTAATTTGAAGAAATTTTTGAAAAAATCCATATAAATATTAGGATGGATCCAAGTCTATCAGTATTCATTTTTATAATAAAAATATTACTTCCCTATTAAACTTTTTTAGAAAAGTGGCTGTATCTCCGCAAATATTGATTTTATCGCAAAAATAAGCGAAATTCGAAAAAACTTAACTAAAGTATCGATAGTGCTCTTTTCAAATATATTAAAACTATTGTAATTTGAAGAAATTTTTGAAAAAATCCATATAAATATTAGGATGGATCCAAGTCTATCAGTATTCATTTTTATAATAAAAATATTACTTCCCTATTAAACTTTTTTAGAAAAGTGGCTGTATCTCCGCAAATATTGATTTTATCGCAAAAATAAGCGAAATTCGAAAAAACTTAACTAAAGTATCGATAGTGCTCTTTTCAAATATATTAAAACTATTGTAATTTGAAGAAATTTTTGAAAAAATCCATATAAATATTAGGATGGATCCAAGTCTATCAGTATTCATTTTTATAATAAAAATATTACTTCCCTATTAAACTTTTTTAGAAAAGTGGCTGTATCTCCGCAAATATTGATTTTATCGCAAAAATAAGCGAAATTCGAAAAAACTTAACTAAAGTATCGATAGTGCTCTTTTCAAATATATTAAAACTATTGCAATTTGAAGAAATTTTTGAAAAAATCCATATAAATATTAGGATGGATCCAAGTCTATCAGTATTCATTTTTATAATAAAAATATTACTTCCCTATTAAACTTTTTTAGAAAAGTGGCTGTATCTCCGCAAATATTGATTTTATCGCAAAAATAAGCGAAATTCGAAAAAACTTAACTAAAGTATCGATAGTGCTCTTTTCAAATATATTAAAACTATTGTAATTTGAAGAAATTTTTGAAAAAATCCATATAAATATTAGGATGGATCCAAGTCTATCAGTATTCATTTTTATAATAAAAATATTACTTCCCTATTAAACTTTTTTAGAAAAGTGGCTGTATCTCCGCAAATATTGATTTTATCGCAAAAATAAGCGAAATTCGAAAAAACTTAACTAAAGTATCGATAGTGCTCTTTTCAAATATATTAAAACTATTGTAATTTGAAGAAATTTTTGAAAAAATCCATATAAATATTAGGATGGATCCAAGTCTATCAGTATTCATTTTTATAATAAAAATATTACTTCCCTATTAAACTTTTTTAGAAAAGTGGCTGTATCTCCGCAAATATTGATTTTATCGCAAAAATAAGCGAAATTCGAAAAAACTTAACTAAAGTATCGATAGTGCTCTTTTCAAATATATTAAAACTATTGCAATTTGAAGAAATTTTTGAAAAAATCCATATAAATATTAGGATGGATCCAAGTCTATCAGTATTCATTTTTATAATAAAAGTATTACTTCCCTATTAAACTTTTTTAGAAAAGTGGCTGTATCTCCGCAAATATTGATTTTATCGCAAAAATAAGCGAAATTCGAAAAAACTTAACTAAAGTATCGATAGTGCTCTTTTCAAATATATTAAAACTATTGTAATTTGAAGAAATTTTTGAAAAAATCCATATAAATATTAGGATGGATCCAAGTCTATCAGTATTCATTTTTATAATAAAAATATTACTTCCCTATTAAACTTTTTTAGAAAAGTGGCTGTATCTCCGCAAATATTGATTTTATCGCAAAAATAAGCGAAATTCGAAAAAACTTAACTAAAGTATCGATAGTGCTCTTTTCAAATATATTAAAACTATTGTAATTTGAAGAAATTTTTGAAAAAATCCATATAAATATTAGGATGGATCCAAGTCTATCAGTATTCATTTTTATAATAAAAATATTACTTCCCTATTAAACTTTTTTAGAAAAGTGGCTGTATCTCCGCAAATATTGATTTTATCGCAAAAATAAGCGAAATTCGAAAAAACTTAACTAAAGTATCGATAGTGCTCTTTTCAAATATATTAAAACTATTGTAATTTGAAGAAATTTTTGAAAAAATCCATATAAATATTAGGATGGATCCAAGTCTATCAGTATTCATTTTTATAATAAAAATATTACTTCCCTATTAAACTTTTTTAGAAAAGTGGCTGTATCTCCGCAAATATTGATTTTATCGCAAAAATAAGCGAAATTCGAAAAAACTTAACTAAAGTATCGATAGTGCTCTTTTCAAATATATTAAAACTATTGCAATTTGAAGAAATTTTTGAAAAAATCCATATAAATATTAGGATGGATCCAAGTCTATCAGTATTCATTTTTATAATAAAAGTATTACTTCCCTATTAAACTTTTTTAGAAAAGTGGCTGTATCTCCGCAAATATTGATTTTATCGCAAAAATAAGCGAAATTCGAAAAAACTTAACTAAAGTATCGATAGTGCTCTTTTCAAATATATTAAAACTATTGCAATTTGAAGAAATTTTTGAAAAAATCCATATAAATATTAGGATGGATCCAAGTCTATCAGTATTCATTTTTATAATAAAAGTATTACTTCCCTATTAAACTTTTTTAGAAAAGTGGCTGTATCTCCGCAAATATTGATTTTATCGCAAAAATAAGCGAAATTCGAAAAAACTTAACTAAAGTATCGATAGTGCTCTTTTCAAATATATTAAAACTATTGTAATTTGAAGAAATTTTTGAAAAAATCCATATAAATATTAGGATGGATCCAAGTCTATCAGTATTCATTTTTATAATAAAAATATTACTTCCCTATTAAACTTTTTTAGAAAAGTGGCTGTATCTCCGCAAATATTGATTTTATCGCAAAAATAAGCGAAATTCGAAAAAACTTAACTAAAGCATCGATAGTGCTCTTTTCAAATATATTAAAACTATTGCAATTTGAAGAAATTTTTGAAAAAATCCATATAAATATTAGGATGGATCCAAGTCTATCAGTATTCATTTTTATAATAAAAGTATTACTTCCCTATTAAACTTTTTTAGAAAAGTGGCTGTATCTCCGCAAATATTGATTTTATCGCAAAAATAAGCGAAATTCGAAAAAACTTAACTAAAGCATCGATAGTGCTCTTTTCAAATATATTAAAACTATTGCAATTTGAAGAAATTTTTGAAAAAATCCATATAAATATTAGGATGGATCCAAGTCTATCAGTATTCATTTTTATAATAAAAGTATTACTTCCCTATTAAACTTTTTTAGAAAAGTGGCTGTATCTCCGCAAATATTGATTTTATCGCAAAAATAAGCGAAATTCGAAAAAACTTAACTAAAGCATCGATAGTGCTCTTTTCAAATATATTAAAACTATTGCAATTTGAAGAAATTTTTGAAAAAATCCATATAAATATTAGGATGGATCCAAGTCTATCAGTATTAATTTTTATAATAAAAATATTACTTCCCTATTAAACTTTTTTAGAAAAGTGGCTGTATCTCCGCAAATATTGATTTTATCGCAAAAATAAGCGAAATTCGAAAAAACTTAACTAAAGTATCGATAGTGCTCTTTTCAAATATATTAAAACTATTGTAATTTGAAATTTATTAAAACTATTGTAATTTTTTAGAAAAGTGGCTGTATCTCCGCAAATATTGATTTTATCGCAAAAATAAGCGAAATTCGAAAAAACTTAACTAAAGTATCGATAGTGCTCTTTTCAAATATATTAAAACTATTGCAATTTGAAGAAATTTTTGAAAAAATCCATATAAATATTAGGATGGATCCAAGTCTATCAGTATTAATTTTTATAATAAAAATATTACTTCCCTATTAAACTTTTTTAGAAAAGTGGCTGTATCTCCGCAAATATTGATTTTATCGCAAAAATAAGCGAAATTCGAAAAAACTTAACTAAAGTATCGATAGTGCTCTTTTCAAATATATTAAAACTATTGTAATTTGAAATTTATTAAAACTATTGTAATTTTTTAGAAAAGTGGCTGTATCTCCGCAAATATTGATTTTATCGCAAAAATAAGCGAAATTCGAAAAAACTTAACTAAAGTATCGATAGTGCTCTTTTCAAATATATTAAAACTATTGTAATTTGAAATTTATTAAAACTATTGTAATTTTTTAGAAAAGTGGCTGTATCTCCGCAAATATTGATTTTATCGCAAAAATAAGCGAAATTCGAAAAAACTTAACTAAAGTATCGATAGTGCTCTTTTCAAATATATTAAAACTATTGCAATTTGAAGAAATTTTTGAAAAAATCCATATAAATATTAGGATGGATCCAAGTCTATCAGTATTAATTTTTATAATAAAAATATTACTTCCCTATTAAACTTTTTTAGAAAAGTGGCTGTATCTCCGCAAATATTGATTTTATCGCAAAAATAAGCGAAATTCGAAAAAACTTAACTAAAGTATCGATAGTGCTCTTTTCAAATATATTAAAACTATTGTAATTTGAAATTTATTAAAACTATTGTAATTTTTTAGAAAAGTGGCTGTATCTCCGCAAATATTGATTTTATCGCAAAAATAAGCGAAATTCGAAAAAACTTAACTAAAGTATCGATAGTGCTCTTTTCAAATATATTAAAACTATTGTAATTTGAAATTTATTAAAACTATTGTAATTTTTTAGAAAAGTGGCTGTATCTCCGCAAATATTGATTTTATCGCAAAAATAAGCGAAATTCGAAAAAACTTAACTAAAGCATCGATAGTGCTCTTTTCAAATATATTAAAACTATTGCAATTTGAAGAAATTTTTGAAAAAATCCATATAAATATTAGGATGGATCCAAGTCTATCAGTATTAATTTTTATAATAAAAATATTACTTCCCTATTAAACTTTTTTAGAAAAGTGGCTGTATCTCCGCAAATATTGATTTTATCGCAAAAATAAGCGAAATTCGAAAAAACTTAACTAAAGTATCGATAGTGCTCTTTTCAAATATATTAAAACTATTGTAATTTGAAGAAATTTTTGAAAAAATCCATATAAATATTAGGATGGATCCAAGTCTATCAGTATTCATTTTTATAATAAAAATATTACTTCCCTATTAAACTTTTTTAGAAAAGTGGCTGTATCTCCGCAAATATTGATTTTATCGCAAAAATAAGCGAAATTCGAAAAAACTTAACTAAAGTATCGATAGTGCTCTTTTCAAATATATTAAAACTATTGTAATTTGAAATTTATTAAAACTATTGTAATTTTTTAGAAAAGTGGCTGTATCTCCGCAAATATTGATTTTATCGCAAAAATAAGCGAAATTCGAAAAAACTTAACTAAAGCATCGATAGTGCTCTTTTCAAATATATTAAAACTATTGCAATTTGAAGAAATTTTTGAAAAAATCCATATAAATATTAGGATGGATCCAAGTCTATCAGTATTAATTTTTATAATAAAAATATTACTTCCCTATTAAACTTTTTTAGAAAAGTGGCTGTATCTCCGCAAATATTGATTTTATCGCAAAAATAAGCGAAATTCGAAAAAACTTAACTAAAGTATCGATAGTGCTCTTTTCAAATATATTAAAACTATTGTAATTTGAAGAAATTTTTGAAAAAATCCATATAAATATTAGGATGGATCCAAGTCTATCAGTATTCATTTTTATAATAAAAATATTACTTCCCTATTAAACTTTTTTAGAAAAGTGGCTGTATCTCCGCAAATATTGATTTTATCGCAAAAATAAGCGAAATTCGAAAAAACTTAACTAAAGTATCGATAGTGCTCTTTTCAAATATATTAAAACTATTGTAATTTGAAGAAATTTTTGAAAAAATCCATATAAATATTAGGATGGATCCAAGTCTATCAGTATTCATTTTTATAATAAAAATATTACTTCCCTATTAAACTTTTTTAGAAAAGTGGCTGTATCTCCGCAAATATTGATTTTATCGCAAAAATAAGCGAAATTCGAAAAAACTTAACTAAAGCATCGATAGTGCTCTTTTCAAATATATTAAAACTATTGCAATTTGAAGAAATTTTTGAAAAAATCCATATAAATATTAGGATGGATCCAAGTCTATCAGTATTCATTTTTATAATAAAAGTATTACTTCCCTATTAAACTTTTTTAGAAAAGTGGCTGTATCTCCGCAAATATTGATTTTATCGCAAAAATAAGCGAAATTCGAAAAAACTTAACTAAAGTATCGATAGTGCTCTTTTCAAATATATTAAAACTATTGCAATTTGAAGAAATTTTTGAAAAAATCCATATAAATATTAGGATGGATCCAAGTCTATCAGTATTCATTTTTATAATAAAAGTATTACTTCCCTATTAAACTTTTTTAGAAAAGTGGCTGTATCTCCGCAAATATTGATTTTATCGCAAAAATAAGCGAAATTCGAAAAAACTTAACTAAAGTATCGATAGTGCTCTTTTCAAATATATTAAAACTATTGTAATTTGAAGAAATTTTTGAAAAAATCCATATAAATATTAGGATGGATCCAAGTCTATCAGTATTCATTTTTATAATAAAAATATTACTTCCCTATTAAACTTTTTTAGAAAAGTGGCTGTATCTCCGCAAATATTGATTTTATCGCAAAAATAAGCGAAATTCGAAAAAACTTAACTAAAGTATCGATAGTGCTCTTTTCAAATATATTAAAACTATTGTAATTTGAAGAAATTTTTGAAAAAATCCATATAAATATTAGGATGGATCCAAGTCTATCAGTATTCATTTTTATAATAAAAATATTACTTCCCTATTAAACTTTTTTAGAAAAGTGGCTGTATCTCCGCAAATATTGATTTTATCGCAAAAATAAGCGAAATTCGAAAAAACTTAACTAAAGTATCGATAGTGCTCTTTTCAAATATATTAAAACTATTGTAATTTGAAGAAATTTTTGAAAAAATCCATATAAATATTAGGATGGATCCAAGTCTATCAGTATTCATTTTTATAATAAAAATATTACTTCCCTATTAAACTTTTTTAGAAAAGTGGCTGTATCTCCGCAAATATTGATTTTATCGCAAAAATAAGCGAAATTCGAAAAAACTTAACTAAAGCATCGATAGTGCTCTTTTCAAATATATTAAAACTATTGCAATTTGAAGAAATTTTTGAAAAAATCCATATAAATATTAGGATGGATCCAAGTCTATCAGTATTCATTTTTATAATAAAAGTATTACTTCCCTATTAAACTTTTTTAGAAAAGTGGCTGTATCTCCGCAAATATTGATTTTATCGCAAAAATAAGCGAAATTCGAAAAAACTTAACTAAAGTATCGATAGTGCTCTTTTCAAATATATTAAAACTATTGCAATTTGAAGAAATTTTTGAAAAAATCCATATAAATATTAGGATGGATCCAAGTCTATCAGTATTCATTTTTATAATAAAAATATTACTTCCCTATTAAACTTTTTTAGAAAAGTGGCTGTATCTCCGCAAATATTGATTTTATCGCAAAAATAAGCGAAATTCGAAAAAACTTAACTAAAGTATCGATAGTGCTCTTTTCAAATATATTAAAACTATTGCAATTTGAAGAAATTTTTGAAAAAATCCATATAAATATTAGGATGGATCCAAGTCTATCAGTATTCATTTTTATAATAAAAATATTACTTCCCTATTAAACTTTTTTAGAAAAGTGGCTGTATCTCCGCAAATATTGATTTTATCGCAAAAATAAGCGAAATTCGAAAAAACTTAACTAAAGTATCGATAGTGCTCTTTTCAATTATATTAAAACTATTGTAATTTGAAGAAATTTTTGAAAAAATCCATATAAATATTAGGATGGATCCAAGTCTATCAGTATTCATTTTTATAATAAATATATTAGTTCCCTATTAAACTTTTTTAAAAAAGTGGCTGTATCTCCGCAAATATTGATTTTATCGCAAAAATAAGCGAAATTCGAAAAAACTTAACTAAAGTATCGATAGTGCTCTTTTCAAATATATTAAAACTATTGCAATTTGAAGAAATTTTTGAAAAAATCCATATAAATATTAGGATGGATCCAAGTCTATCAGTATTCATTTTTATAATAAAAGTATTACTTCCCTATTAAACTTTTTTAGAAAAGTGGCTGTATCTCCGCAAATATTGATTTTATCGCAAAAATAAGCGAAATTCGAAAAAACTTAACTAAAGTATCGATAGTGCTCTTTTCAAATATATTAAAACTATTGCAATTTGAAGAAATTTTTGAAAAAATCCATATAAATATTAGGATGGATCCAAGTCTATCAGTATTCATTTTTATAATAAAAATATTACTTCCCTATTAAACTTTTTTAGAAAAGTGGCTGTATCTCCGCAAATATTGATTTTATCGCAAAAATAAGCGAAATTCGAAAAAACTTAACTAAAGTATCGATAGTGCTCTTTTCAATTATATTAAAACTATTGTAATTTGAAGAAATTTTTGAAAAAATCCATATAAATATTAGGATGGATCCAAGTCTATCAGTATTCATTTTTATAATAAATATATTAGTTCCCTATTAAACTTTTTTAAAAAAGTGGCTGTATCTCCGCAAATATTGATTTTATCGCAAAAATAAGCGAAATTCGAAAAAACTTAACTAAAGTATCGATAGTGCTCTTTTCAAATATATTAAAACTATTGCAATTTGAAGAAATTTTTGAAAAAATCCATATAAATATTAGGATGGATCCAAGTCTATCAGTATTCATTTTTATAATAAAAATATTACTTCCCTATTAATTTTTTTAGAAAAAAGGCTGTATCTCCGCAAATATTGATTTTATCGCAAAAATAAGCGAAATTCGAAAAAACTTAACTAAAGTATCGATAGTGCTCTTTTCAAATATATTAAAACTATTGTAATTTGAAGAAATTTTTGAAAAAATCCATATAAATATTAGGATGGATCCAAGTCTATCAGTATTCATTTTTATAATAAAAATATTACTTCCCTATTAAACTTTTTTAGAAAAGTGGCTGTATCTCCGCAAATATTGATTTTATCGCAAAAATAAGCGAAATTCGAAAAAACTTAACTAAAGTATCGATAGTGCTCTTTTCAAATATATTAAAACTATTGCAATTTGAAGAAATTTTTGAAAAAATCCATATAAATATTAGGATGGATCCAAGTCTATCAGTATTCATTTTTATAATAAAAATATTACTTCCCTATTAAACTTTTTTAGAAAAGTGGCTGTATCTCCGCAAATATTGATTTTATCGCAAAAATAAGCGAAATTCGAAAAAACTTAACTAAAGTATCGATAGTGCTCTTTTCAAATATATTAAAACTATTGCAATTTGAAGAAATTTTTGAGAAAATCCATATAAATATTAGGATGGATCCAAGTCTATCAGTATTCATTTTTATAATAAAAATATTACTTCCCTATTAAACTTTTTTAGAAAAGTGGCTGTATCTCCGCAAATATTGATTTTATCGCAAAAATAAGCGAAATTCGAAAAAACTTAACTAAAGTATCGATAGTGCTCTTTTCAAATATATTAAAACTATTGCAATTTGAAGAAATTTTTGAAAAAATCCATATAAATATTAGGATGGATCCAAGTCTATCAGTATTCATTTTTATAATAAAAATATTACTTCCCTATTAAACTTTTTTAGAAAAGTGGCTGTATCTCCGCAAATATTGATTTTATCGCAAAAATAAGCGAAATTCGAAAAAACTTAACTAAAGTATCGATAGTGCTCTTTTCAAATATATTAAAACTATTGCAATTTGAAGAAATTTTTGAAAAAATCCATATAAATATTAGGATGGATCCAAGTCTATCAGTATTCATTTTTATAATAAAAATATTACTTCCCTATTAAACTTTTTTAGAAAAGTGGCTGTATCTCCGCAAATATTGATTTTATCGCAAAAATAAGCGAAATTCGAAAAAACTTAACTAAAGTATCGATAGTGCTCTTTTCAAATATATTAAAACTATTGCAATTTGAAGAAATTTTTGAAAAAATCCATATAAATATTAGGATGGATCCAAGTCTATCAGTATTCATTTTTATAATAAAAATATTACTTCCCTATTAAACTTTTTTAGAAAAGTGGCTGTATCTCCGCAAATATTGATTTTATCGCAAAAATAAGCGAAATTCGAAAAAACTTAACTAAAGTATCGATAGTGCTCTTTTCAAATATATTAAAACTATTGCAATTTGAAGAAATTTTTGAAAAAATCCATATAAATATTAGGATGGATCCAAGTCTATCAGTATTCATTTTTATAATAAAAATATTACTTCCCTATTAAACTTTTTTAGAAAAGTGGCTGTATCTCCGCAAATATTGATTTTATCGCAAAAATAAGCGAAATTCGAAAAAACTTAACTAAAGTATCGATAGTGCTCTTTTCAAATATATTAAAACTATTGCAATTTGAAGAAATTTTTGAAAAAATCCATATAAATATTAGGATGGATCCAAGTCTATCAGTATTCATTTTTATAATAAAAATATTACTTCCCTATTAAACTTTTTTAGAAAAGTGGCTGTATCTCCGCAAATATTGATTTTATCGCAAAAATAAGCGAAATTCGAAAAAACTTAACTAAAGTATCGATAGTGCTCTTTTCAAATATATTAAAACTATTGCAATTTGAAGAAATTTTTGAAAAAATCCATATAAATATTAGGATGGATCCAAGTCTATCAGTATTCATTTTTATAATAAAAATATTACTTCCCTATTAAACTTTTGTAGAAAAGTGGCTGTATCTCCGCAAATATTGATTTTATCGCAAAAATAAGCGAAATTCGAAAAAACTTAACTAAAGTATCGATAGTGCTCTTTTCAAATATATTAAAACTATTGCAATTTGAAGAAATTTTTGAAAAAATCCATATAAATATTAGGATGGATCCAAGTCTATCAGTATTCATTTTTATAATAAAAATATTACTTCCCTATTAAACTTTTTTAGAAAAGTGGCTGTATCTCCGCAAATATTGATTTTATCGCAAAAATAAGCGAAATTCGAAAAAACTTAACTAAAGTATCGATAGTGCTCTTTTCAAATATATTAAAACTATTGCAATTTGAAGAAATTTTTGAAAAAATCCATATAAATATTAGGATGGATCCAAGTCTATCAGTATTCATTTTTATAATAAAAATATTACTTCCCTATTAAACTTTTGTAGAAAAGTGGCTGTATCTCCGCAAATATTGATTTTATCGCAAAAATAAGCGAAATTCGAAAAAACTTAACTAAAGTATCGATAGTGCTCTTTTCAAATATATTAAAACTATTGCAATTTGAAGAAATTTTTGAAAAAATCCATATAAATATTAGGATGGATCCAAGTCTATCAGTATTCATTTTTATAATAAAAATATTACTTCCCTATTAAACTTTTTTAGAAAAGTGGCTGTATCTCCGCAAATATTGATTTTATCGCAAAAATAAGCGAAATTCGAAAAAACTTAACTAAAGTATCGATAGTGCTCTTTTCAAATATATTAAAACTATTGTAATTTGAAGAAATTTTTGAAAAAATCCATATAAATATTAGGATGGATCCAAGTCTATCAGTATTCATTTTTATAATAAAAATATTACTTCCCTATTAAACTTTTTTAGAAAAGTGGCTGTATCTCCGCAAATATTGATTTTATCGCAAAAATAAGCGAAATTCGAAAAAACTTAACTAAAGTATCGATAGTGCTCTTTTCAAATATATTAAAACTATTGTAATTTGAAGAAATTTTTGAAAAAATCCATATAAATATTAGGATGGATCCAAGTCTATCAGTATTCATTTTTATAATAAAAATATTACTTCCCTATTAAACTTTTTTAGAAAAGTGGCTGTATCTCCGCAAATATTGATTTTATCGCAAAAATAAGCGAAATTCGAAAAAACTTAACTAAAGTATCGATAGTGCTCTTTTCAAATATATTAAAACTATTGCAATTTGAAGAAATTTTTGAAAAAATCCATATAAATATTAGGATGGATCCAAGTCTATCAGTATTCATTTTTATAATAAAAATATTACTTCCCTATTAAACTTTTTTAGAAAAGTGGCTGTATCTCCGCAAATATTGATTTTATCGCAAAAATAAGCGAAATTCGAAAAAACTTAACTAAAGTATCGATAGTGCTCTTTTCAAATATATTAAAACTATTGTAATTTGAAGAAATTTTTGAAAAAATCCATATAAATATTAGGATGGATCCAAGTCTATCAGTATTCATTTTTATAATAAAAATATTACTTCCCTATTAAACTTTTTTAGAAAAGTGGCTGTATCTCCGCAAATATTGATTTTATCGCAAAAATAAGCGAAATTCGAAAAAACTTAACTAAAGTATCGATAGTGCTCTTTTCAAATATATTAAAACTATTGCAATTTGAAGAAATTTTTGAAAAAATCCATATAAATATTAGGATGGATCCAAGTCTATCAGTATTCATTTTTATAATAAAAATATTACTTCCCTATTAAACTTTTTTAGAAAAGTGGCTGTATCTCCGCAAATATTGATTTTATCGCAAAAATAAGCGAAATTCGAAAAAACTTAACTAAAGTATCGATAGTGCTCTTTTCAAATATATTAAAACTATTGCAATTTGAAGAAATTTTTGAAAAAATCCATATAAATATTAGGATGGATCCAAGTCTATCAGTATTCATTTTTATAATAAAAATATTACTTCCCTATTAAACTTTTTTAGAAAAGTGGCTGTATCTCCGCAAATATTGATTTTATCGCAAAAATAAGCGAAATTCGAAAAAACTTAACTAAAGTATCGATAGTGCTCTTTTCAAATATATTAAAACTATTGCAATTTGAAGAAATTTTTGAAAAAATCCATATAAATATTAGGATGGATCCAAGTCTATCAGTATTCATTTTTATAATAAAAATATTACTTCCCTATTAAACTTTTTTAGAAAAGTGGCTGTATCTCCGCAAATATTGATTTTATCGCAAAAATAAGCGAAATTCGAAAAAACTTAACTAAAGTATCGATAGTGCTCTTTTCAAATATATTAAAACTATTGTAATTTGAAGAAATTTTTGAAAAAATCCATATAAATATTAGGATGGATCCAAGTCTATCAGTATTCATTTTTATAATAAAAATATTACTTCCCTATTAAACTTTTTTAGAAAAGTGGCTGTATCTCCGCAAATATTGATTTTATCGCAAAAATAAGCGAAATTCGAAAAAACTTAACTAAAGTATCGATAGTGCTCTTTTCAAATATATTAAAACTATTGCAATTTGAAGAAATTTTTGAAAAAATCCATATAAATTTTAGGATGGATCCAAGTCTATCAGTATTCATTTTTATAATAAAAATATTACTTCCCTATTAAACTTTTTTAGAAAAGTGGCTGTATCTCCGCAAATATTGATTTTATCGCAAAAATAAGCGAAATTCGAAAAAACTTAACTAAAGTATCGATAGTGCTCTTTTCAAATATATTAAAACTATTGTAATTTGAAGAAATTTTTGAAAAAATCCATATAAATATTAGGATGGATCCAAGTCTATCAGTATTCATTTTTATAATAAAAATATTACTTCCCTATTAAACTTTTTTAGAAAAGTGGCTGTATCTCCGCAAATATTGATTTTATCGCAAAAATAAGCGAAATTCGAAAAAACTTAACTAAAGTATCGATAGTGCTCTTTTCAAATATATTAAAACTATTGCAATTTGAAGAAATTTTTGAAAAAATCCATATAAATTTTAGGATGGATCCAAGTCTATCAGTATTCATTTTTATAATAAAAATATTACTTCCCTATTAAACTTTTTTAGAAAAGTGGCTGTATCTCCGCAAATATTGATTTTATCGCAAAAATAAGCGAAATTCGAAAAAACTTAACTAAAGTATCGATAGTGCTCTTTTCAAATATATTAAAACTATTGTAATTTGAAATTTATTAAAACTATTGTAATTTTTTAGAAAAGTGGCTGTATCTCCGCAAATATTGATTTTATCGCAAAAATAAGCGAAATTCGAAAAAACTTAACTAAAGCATCGATAGTGCTCTTTTCAAATATATTAAAACTATTGCAATTTGAAGAAATTTTTGAAAAAATCCATATAAATATTAGGATGGATCCAAGTCTATCAGTATTCATTTTTATAATAAAAATATTACTTCCCTATTAAACTTTTTTAGAAAAGTGGCTGTATCTCCGCAAATATTGATGTTATCGCAAAAATAAGCGAAATTCGAAAAAACTTAACTAAAGTATCGATAGTGCTCTTTTCAAATATATTAAAACTATTGCAATTTGAAGAAATTTTTGAAAAAATCCATATAAATTTTAGGATGGATCCAAGTCTATCAGTATTCATTTTTATAATAAAAATATTACTTCCCTATTAAACTTTTTTAGAAAAGTGGCTGTATCTCCGCAAATATTGATTTTATCGCAAAAATAAGCGAAATTCGAAAAAACTTAACTAAAGTATCGATAGTGCTCTTTTCAAATATATTAAAACTATTGTAATTTGAAATTTATTAAAACTATTGTAATTTTTTAGAAAAGTGGCTGTATCTCCGCAAATATTGATTTTATCGCAAAAATAAGCGAAATTCGAAAAAACTTAACTAAAGCATCGATAGTGCTCTTTTCAAATATATTAAAACTATTGCAATTTGAAGAAATTTTTGAAAAAATCCATATAAATATTAGGATGGATCCAAGTCTATCAGTATTAATTTTTATAATAAAAATATTACTTCCCTATTAAACTTTTTTAGAAAAGTGGCTGTATCTCCGCAAATATTGATTTTATCGCAAAAATAAGCGAAATTCGAAAAAACTTAACTAAAGTATCGATAGTGCTCTTTTCAAATATATTAAAACTATTGTAATTTGAAGAAATTTTTGAAAAAATCCATATAAATATTAGGATGGATCCAAGTCTATCAGTATTCATTTTTATAATAAAAATATTACTTCCCTATTAAACTTTTTTAGAAAAGTGGCTGTATCTCCGCAAATATTGATTTTATCGCAAAAATAAGCGAAATTCGAAAAAACTTAACTAAAGTATCGATAGTGCTCTTTTCAAATATATTAAAACTATTGCAATTTGAAGAAATTTTTGAAAAAATCCATATAAATATTAGGATGGATCCAAGTCTATCAGTATTCATTTTTATAATAAAAATATTACTTCCCTATTAAACTTTTTTAGAAAAGTGGCTGTATCTCCGCAAATATTGATTTTATCGCAAAAATAAGCGAAATTCGAAAAAACTTAACTAAAGTATCGATAGTGCTCTTTTCAAATATATTAAAACTATTGCAATTTGAAGAAATTTTTGAAAAAATCCATATAAATATTAGGATGGATCCAAGTCTATCAGTATTCATTTTTATAATAAAAATATTACTTCCCTATTAAACTTTTTTAGAAAAGTGGCTGTATCTCCGCAAATATTGATTTTATCGCAAAAATAAGCGAAATTCGAAAAAACTTAACTAAAGTATCGATAGTGCTCTTTTCAAATATATTAAAACTATTGCAATTTGAAGAAATTTTTGAAAAAATCCATATAAATATTAGGATGGATCCAAGTCTATCAGTATTCATTTTTATAATAAAAATATTACTTCCCTATTAAACTTTTTTAGAAAAGTGGCTGTATCTCCGCAAATATTGATTTTATCGCAAAAATAAGCGAAATTCGAAAAAACTTAACTAAAGTATCGATAGTGCTCTTTTCAAATATATTAAAACTATTGTAATTTGAAGAAATTTTTGAAAAAATCCATATAAATATTAGGATGGATCCAAGTCTATCAGTATTCATTTTTATAATAAAAATATTACTTCCCTATTAAACTTTTTTAGAAAAGTGGATGTATCTCCGCAAATATTGATTTTATCGCAAAAATAAGCGAAATTCGAAAAAACTTAACTAAAGTATCGATAGTGCTCTTTTCAAATATATTAAAACTATTGCAATTTGAAGAAATTTTTGAAAAAATCCATATAAATATTAGGATGGATCCAAGTCTATCAGTATTCATTTTTATAATAAAAATATTACTTCCCTATTAAACTTTTTTAGAAAAGTGGCTGTATCTCCGCAAATATTGATTTTATCGCAAAAATAAGCGAAATTCGAAAAAACTTAACTAAAGTATCGATAGTGCTCTTTTCAAATATATTAAAACTATTGCAATTTGAAGAAATTTTTGAAAAAATCCATATAAATATTAGGATGGATCCAAGTCTATCAGTATTCATTTTTATAATAAAAATATTACTTCCCTATTAAACTTTTTTAGAAAAGTGGCTGTATCTCCGCAAATATTGATTTTATCGCAAAAATAAGCGAAATTCGAAAAAACTTAACTAAAGTATCGATAGTGCTCTTTTCAAATATATTAAAACTATTGCAATTTGAAGAAATTTTTGAAAAAATCCATATAAATATTAGGATGGATCCAAGTCTATCAGTATTCATTTTTATAATAAAAATATTACTTCCCTATTAAACTTTTTTAGAAAAGTGGCTGTATCTCCGCAAATATTGATTTTATCGCAAAAATAAGCGAAATTCGAAAAAACTTAACTAAAGTATCGATAGTGCTCTTTTCAAATATATTAAAACTATTGCAATTTGAAGAAATTTTTGAAAAAATCCATATAAATATTAGGATGGATCCAAGTCTATCAGTATTCATTTTTATAATAAAAATATTACTTCCCTATTAAACTTTTTTAGAAAAGTGGCTGTATCTCCGCAAATATTGATTTTATCGCAAAAATAAGCGAAATTCGAAAAAACTTAACTAAAGTATCGATAGTGCTCTTTTCAAATATATTAAAACTATTGCAATTTGAAGAAATTTTTGAAAAAATCCATATAAATATTAGGATGGATCCAAGTCTATCAGTATTCATTTTTATAATAAAAATATTACTTCCCTATTAAACTTTTTTAGAAAAGTGGCTGTATCTCCGCAAATATTGATTTTATCGCAAAAATAAGCGAAATTCGAAAAAACTTAACTAAAGTATCGATAGTGCTCTTTTCAAATATATTAAAACTATTGCAATTTGAAGAAATTTTTGAAAAAATCCATATAAATATTAGGATGGATCCAAGTCTATCAGTATTCATTTTTATAATAAAAATATTACTTCCCTATTAAACTTTTTTAGAAAAGTGGCTGTATCTCCGCAAATATTGATTTTATCGCAAAAATAAGCGAAATTCGAAAAAACTTAACTAAAGTATCGATAGTGCTCTTTTCAAATATATTAAAACTATTGCAATTTGAAGAAATTTTTGAAAAAATCCATATAAATATTAGGATGGATCCAAGTCTATCAGTATTCATTTTTATAATAAAAATATTACTTCCCTATTAAACTTTTTTAGAAAAGTGGCTGTATCTCCGCAAATATTGATTTTATCGCAAAAATAAGCGAAATTCGAAAAAACTTAACTAAAGTATCGATAGTGCTCTTTTCAAATATATTAAAACTATTGCAATTTGAAGAAATTTTTGAAAAAATCCATATAAATATTAGGATGGATCCAAGTCTATCAGTATTCATTTTTATAATAAAAATATTACTTCCCTATTAAACTTTTTTAGAAAAGTGGCTGTATCTCCGCAAATATTGATTTTATCGCAAAAATAAGCGAAATTCGAAAAAACTTAACTAAAGTATCGATAGTGCTCTTTTCAAATATATTAAAACTATTGCAATTTGAAGAAATTTTTGAAAAAATCCATATAAATATTAGGATGGATCCAAGTCTATCAGTATTCATTTTTATAATAAAAATATTACTTCCCTATTAAACTTTTTTAGAAAAGTGGCTGTATCTCCGCAAATATTGCTATTGTTTTTTTATTGCTGGCACAGAAAAGCATTGCCTGCTACTTATATAGTGCAATGAATCCATATTGTCTGAGTGTTCAACAAGAATTTTTATGAACTTTCTTAAACTGTCTTTCTTTAATGAATGCGTTTATTTTAAATTTTTATAGCACTTTATAGAATATTTTTTTAGAAATATATTATTTTATTTTTCAATATAATTATTACCAATTTTTTAGTTTTAAATGCATTTGCAGTGCAAAATATAAATTTGTTAGGCTTAACAGAGCCCTGCTAATTAATTAACAGAGGTATGTTAATATCGCAGGTTTGAGTCTGTGGTTAAAAATTTTAAAATTTATCTTCACACCCATTCGCTAAGTTGGCCTTTTATTTCTATTTTATCTACATTTTAAATATTTCTATGGGTTTCTGGTATAGATCTTCTAGATATCTGGTCGGCTGGTGTATGTGTGCTACTGAGCTGCCCGATACATATAGTGACTGCACAAAGAGTTCGCTCTGCAATACCGCGTTTATTGTAGGCAGATAACAATTCCCATTTTTAATTTTAGCCTCGATACATGCGTTTAGCAACATGCCTGCAAAGGTGTCCGGTCTACCAGGGATGTACGAACCAGATCAGAGTTTGACAGCTTAATGTCTAATACTCGGTCATTTCTGATGGCCCAAGAAACGTACTATTATTATTATTACTTGGATTAACAAAAATTCAAAGACTTGCTGCAACTATTTCTTTCTGCTGTACACAGTTTAAATATCCTTTGCACTATATCCTGTCTAAATACGCGCTTATGTTAATCTTGTTATAGAAAGTTGTTTAAAATAAATATATGGGCCAAACTGTGTACTGTCCCCTTGTACCGCTGGGTATGTTCGAGTTTTCTCTCCCAGTTCCATACACATGTCGGTATATTTTACACCTGGATGTGTGAGTAATACAGTCTGTCAGGTTAATCACCTGCTTGAAACTATTGTAGCGTAATTTAATTGTTACTACGAGTATCGAAATAAAAATAAGGAGGGGGGGTCAAAAACAAACGTGTTTGTATATTTGTTTTAAAAAGAATGTAGACATATAAGTGTGTATGTACACATTAAAATCATTAAATATGTTTAACCTAAATACTAAATGTCAACAAAAATTTTTATTCCGAATAATTAGTAACCCAGCAACATTTTTGCCATAATTATTTCTAGCCAAAAGAGATTTCATTTAAATGGCTGCAGCAATTCTTTGCGCTGAATTTCCACCAAACAGGCCGCATTTGTAGAAAATATTTTCTAATATTCGTTTAATAAACGGCTATTAATTGTACTGTAAAGTAAATATGTCTGTAGCTATTTCTTTAAATTAGTTATAAAGAATAGAGTTCAATGTTTTACTGGGTTAAGCAATAAACAGAAGAACTCTACCATATTCTGCTGCTGCATACTTTTGTGTACAACTTATTTGAAGCGATTATAAAAGCAGTTGTTATCATTTAGAAAATGTTTGCGGTATTTGCCTGTTTTAATGTAAATATTAAACAGTTCAATCAGACATGAAATAATTGGGTTACAATCAGCGTATTTGTTTTCATTGTTATTGATTTCATTAAACTGGAAATTTTATCGTGATGAAAAGCGTAATTTAATTAAGCTCCGATATATTAAATCGCATAGGAATTAATTGAACAATTGAACACATCTATACACACACACACACACACACACACATACACACACACACTCTAAAACAACAAGCATCTCAACACTTGGACATTCTTTAGTTATTTCAGTCAGTAAAAATGCCTGGACATAAAGAAAGTATTCGTTAAGTTTTAAAAACATAGACCTGATATTGTGTTATAGAAAATTATATTTACTTGAGTCTAATAATGTTTCTTTCAATATTAAAGTCCGCTAGAAATGTTTTCAGGTGGCTCAGCAACAACTTAAGTCATGTGGTTTTCACCTGAAGATGTGTCACGTGTAGTGCAGGTTTTGCCGGCGAAAAAAAAACAAATCGTATAAAAGAATATAATATAATAAGTGATACATTTTTAATAGGTCACGAGCAACTTGTAGCCAACTGAAGTTTTGTATTCGTTTAGTTTCGACACAGACTAAAAAAAAAAAGTTTTTTTAAGTGGAGGCTTGGACTCTTGAAAGGGGCAATTTATGGCCCTTAAAACCAGCTTGTCTGATTTTAATTAATTTTGTCTTAGTCGGGTGATATAATTTCTGAAAAAAAATACACAAAAAATACTATATTTTATATAGAACAGACCCCCTAATGTTTTCCGCTATTAACTAATTAATTTCGTAAATTATTAAATATCTACTTGGATAAAATAGGAATGCCCAATCCTGGCAGTGCCGTCCTGTGATATGGCTCTAGCAGCACAAACTGCAATGAAGTTCTGTTAGACTTTTATAGCAGGAAAATAAACACTTTATAAAGGATTATTTCGATGTCCTGCCAGTTATTTTAAAAACAAATATTACTGCACAGTAGAGTACCGTGTCCGCCATGTTTCCGTTATTTGCAAATAACAACAACAACAACAAAAAGAAGAGAGAAATGAATAATAGTCATGCAATCGTAACGGCTGGTCTTCTGGGAATATTTCCTTTCCTCTATTCTCTGCTCAAAAATGTCTTCTTTATTCTAAATACGGGTTACGACAATCTGACATATTAAACATTTCCGAACAAGTCTAGAATACTCGTACATTTAAAAGTATTTAGCCAACTTATTGGCTTAAATTGATTAAGTGTTTTGTCTAGTTATTGTTGACTTTTTAAGTATTTCTGATGGGATGAGAATAATCTTTTGTTGTCGCTTTTTCAGTCAATTTCACATCATTCTGCTCGTAGTTATTGGCATTTGATTGATGGGCCTATTAGACCGTATGTGTGTGTGTGTGTGTGTGTGTGTGTGTGTGTTGATGTGGTAAACCCTTGTACAATTGCTGCTAATGGAAACATATTAATCGTAAAACAACAAACATATTTACTTTATAGAACAAAAACTAATGATTATTTTCAACAAACAACAGAGAAAGCAGCATCTTCAGATGTCAAACGAGTGGCACTGACACAATCAACTATTTACAATTTACAGCAAAACATTTTAATTTCACATTAGAAATGTGCGATTTTCTAATAAAGAAACAGCGAAACAGCACTATTTGGAAAAAGAAAAATGGTATTCATGCCAACCAACATCCAACCGCTAAACTTCAATGAGTCACCGGGCATTGCAGATCCTGTCACTACAGCAACACTTTATTCTCAAATTCCCCCTTTTTAAATAGTAACTGGCGAAGCAAAACAATGGTGTATATGTAGATATATAAAATTATCGGCTTTACACTGTTTCCTAAGGAAAACAATTTTTGTATTCATAATAATGAATTTTTGGGATGCTCCAGCTTTAGCCCCATAAAATTTACTTTGAAGCTAAACCGTTAAACTTTTGAATTTTACCGTAGAAAAACGAATCAGCTCCCCACATTTTACTTCAAATATTTTATATATCCCCAATTGACTTCTCTGCACGGTCGTCAAGGCAACGCTTTTCATAAGTATGTATGTATGTATGTGTGTGTATGTGTGTGTGTGTGTTTACTAGCTTTCAGCGTCAGTTGCACAATTTATTAAATTCTGCTTAATTTTATGTAAATTGATGATAAACTTTTACTTCATGTCTGCGATCAGAGTAGTTGAATGTTGTTGGTTGTGCATTTGACATGACAATTGCTGAGGGTCCACAAAACAGCGTTAAAATGCTTGATAGTCATTAAAGCTAATGAACTCTTGTGTTCAACTTAGCAAAAATCAACAACAACAATAACAGCAACAGCAAGAGCAACAGCAATGAAATAGTTTTAACAAACTTACTAACAAATCACAATCAACAACAACAACAACAGCAACAGCTACAACAACATTTAAAGCCAAAAACTAAGTGTTGGCATTAAAGTGTTCAACAACAACAACAACAACAACAACTACATCTACAAAAACAAAATAAAACCAAAACGAATACAAAATTACAAATAATTAGAAAGTTTGTATTTTTTTGCTGCAGCAATTTTCACCAAATGAACAACTGAAAATTAATTTGAATATTTTTCCTGTTTCCACACAAATAAATTAAAAAGTATTTTCATTTAATTGAAATATATAATATGCAAAATAATAATTTCAATAAATCTAAATTTTTCTCTTTTTATTATTTGCAGGTAATTAATAGTTCGTTTGCCAGGGACAAATATACAAAATTTGACTTGAATGTGAAAACAAAACAAAAAACGCTGGAGGACTCGCATATTGATAATGGTAAAAATAAAAAAATATTGTACGAACAATTTGTATCTCAAAAGGTTATTAATGATACCGAAAATGTTTACAGGCCAACGCACTCCAGGAAATATGTGCCTAAACGGCACATGTTGACTGGAAGAGGGATAAAACAGGCAGACAGACAAATGCCAAAAATTTACAAATAAACAAACAGAACACTTTTCTAAATTCAATAACTGAATTCGCCGAATTGAATACGTCCCTTTAAAGAAATTCGTGGATTCAAACAACAATTTGGTTTAAAAACTAATTTTTTACACAAAAAACATTTACATATAATATTTGATATTTTTCTAAAACCAGTTTATTTTAAAATTAAAAATTTATTTAACAAAATACATATAATAAATGTTTTTTAAGCGCATCTGAGGCAAAGCAGATTTTTGTTAAATTGGCAAAAAAAATTTATTGAAAGAAGAAATTGATTTTTTCCTCAAAATTTTGTAGGTTTTTTTTACTACAATATTTTATGTTATAATTTTAAAGCCAAAGAATTGTTAATTGTAATTGAAAGTTCTTTATTTAAATACTTGTCAGCTGGCCGGCCCACTATGTCGTTTGTTCTCGTTTGTCTGAATTTAAAAGATGAAAGACTTGATTGCAAACTATTTCAGAAATTTTTTCCTTATCATTAATGAGTTCCGATAAAACGCGATTAGATTGGAGTCGCTCTGCACACAACGTTTTCTATGACAAATGATTGCGAACGTTAACGTGCGACATAGTGAGACACAATATTTACAAATTGCAGAAAATGTTTAAGTTTGTTTAAAAACAAAAATTATTAAAATAGTATTAAAAGCTTTCAATATTATGGTTAGGAAAAAAAAGCATTTTAAACAATCACATTGATTTAACAAATTTTAGATTTTTCAAATGAATCATTTTCAAAATTGTTGGCAAATTTATGCAATTATTTTAAATTGTATTATTTTTCCAAAATGACATTTTACTCTTAAATGCTATTTAATTACTATTTAAAATGCATTCATTTCAAAAGGCAATATAATTTTCAACCGCAACTTGTTCTTTTTTTCAGCGAAAATATTGTGATTCATATTGCACACAAATAACAACAACTCATTCATAAAATACTTAAATTACTCAAATTTCAATGTCATTTGGAATACATGTTTGTACAAGACATATATAATTAATAAACGTAGTAAGTCTGAAATAGACACTTCAAATTGAAACGGACTTTGAGCCAGAGTAAGAAAAATTCCCAGAAGTGGCTACTCGGGCCTAAGAACTCATAGTACGAGTATCAATTAGCAAAAGCCAACAACATAAATAATTTATAATTGACAATATAAATCCCACGTCATTACAATGTTTTTTGAAAACAACTTTATTTTTATATAAAAGAAATTCAAGAAATTAAAAGTTGCCAGGCCGGTGTGAGAGCAGAAAAAATTTTGCAAACGAACATAAAAATTTTCAATTATCTCACATTTAGTTTTATATAATTTTTTCCATTTCTGTTTTAATTTAGTGGGATACTTTTTATGTGCGTGTTTTTCATGGACTGACAAGTTAAAACAAACAACACAAAATGTTTATTGTTCTTAAGGAAATAGTGCGTGATTTTATTTAATTACTTTTTGTTTGTCAACGGTTGAAAACAACGTTTGTAAAATTTAATATTTTTCTTATTAAACAGAAACTGTTTTACAAGTGCAAAATTGCAGCAGTGAAAAATAGTAGGGATCTGGCGCAAAACGGTCTTTCACACTGCAATCATCGTTGATTTCGTGTGCTTCCCGTTCGATAACTTTTTCTTCTCTGAAATTGGATAAAATCCAGCCTATATAACATTTCAGCTTAAAACTCTCAAGTCTTAAAGTTCACTTCTTTAAAGAATTAGTACGTGGAAACTGTTTAATGGCTAAAAATTCTTTTAAAATTGACTTTAAGGGCGTCGTTTGTCTGCTGCTTATTAGAGCAGGCCAGTGGCTTTGACAAACCATATTCGTAACAAGCTGTCTGCTCCTCTTGAAAAATCCTTCACAAAGACCCATGTATTCAAAAATAAACAAAAAATAGTGGGCCGTGAACGACCCCTGGATTTTACAAATACAATGAAACCAATAACAAGTATTTTTGGTGTGCCCCAAATCGATCACATGCAGCGGCAATTGACTCTAATATTTTTTTTCTTCAAAATTTCCTTTTAAATTTTACAACCTCTGTGAGTGCAATAAATGCTTAAAGCTGACTCATTGGCAACATAAAGTTTACGGAACAACCAATTTATGTAAGATGCCCCGTGTAGTAAAAACGACTTTTCGTTTTCGTAATTTTTATGACATTGCATGCGATAAGAATGGCTTTTAATACGAGTATTTTCCGTACTGTGATTCGTGTGTAATTTAATCTAAAAGAAACTTACTATTTCAGCAAGCCCAGAGATGGGAATTTTTTAAACATGAAATATAAGACAGTGCGTTTTAAGCACAAAATCGTATAAAGAGAGAAAAGGAGTTCAATGTTGCTTTTACATTTAATTTTATTTTTCAAGGAGAAAAACCGACTACACACGGATTTGAATTGTAAGTTTTTTTTTTACCCAAATATTAATTTCCTACTCATTTTAATCTAATTATTTTGGATGTAATAGTTTACCTTAATTTTACTGAAAGTGCTGTGGAAGTAGAAAAAAATATCGTTTTATTTTAACATGATTTGCTTTAAAAATCATATTAATTTTTAAACTTAATACTTTCCAGTTTTCAATCAAATATTCCTGAGATACAATTAAACATTTTAAATGAAATGAGAGTAAAACTTTATAAAGGCACTAATCATGTTAATTCAACATGATGCTTAGTTAGTTTTTATAAGAATTTATTTTCTCTTTGAAGGTGCTTGCTGAAGTATTTAGAAAACGAATGTCGATGTAAGAGTTTTAACAATTGAATACAAAAAGTATGTAATTGAGTAAAATTCATTTAAGAGAATCAGTTTTCATGAATTTCAGTAGCATAAATTTAATTATATATATATATATATATATATATATGTATATATATGAAGGTATGTACATCTTCTCTACAGTTTTTTTTTTTTTTGATTTAAACTTCAGTGAGATAATAAAAAATTTCACGCATTCATAAATGTGTATGTGTGGAATTTCGAAAATAATTATGCATAAACTTTAAATTAGATGTAAATTCAAAACTGAAAAACAAAATAATGACAAGATATTCATAAAATATATACATACATATCGCTTAACTTAATATAGAAAGGCCCTAACTCGTTTTTTTCTCATATCGAGTTTTTTGTAAATTTCGAAAGATGATCGATCTGCCAGCACATGATTGATAAAAAAAAATTGACGTGATCCGACTAAAAATAACAAACTATAAACTTCAATGTTTTTAAAGTTTTTTCTCGCTCCGGAAAAGTTAAGAATACGTTACTTAGGGCCTTTCTATATTAAGGTATCCGATATATTTTTACTAAATTCTAATCAGTCTGGTTTCAGCTCCCAATTTTTACGATCTGCTAACATTCACACATTCCTTGGGGTGGCAAAATGACTAATTTAGAATAAGCAATAAGTGATACTTTCCTTAAGTGTAAAAGTGTTTCGTAAACAGGGATTTCCATCCATTGCGAAAAACTTGCAAACTTCAACGATGGAGATCGTTAAACAGTTTATTTAATAAATTTTTGATTATAAATGAAACTATAAAGGATTTTTTTTGCCCATTAAATGATTTGACAAAAGAAACGCTAAATCGGCAGCAATAGAGGTCATTCCCACCGACACCCCCTCTTTCTTATTTTTCATTAGTAATTAATCTGTAAGATATCGTTCCCTGAAAGCAATTAAATGTAATCTATGATTGAGAAACGAAAAAACAGACTTTCATGGAATGCATGACATCACAATGTTGAGTTCTTTAGAGACGACAGCATATTGCAAGTTCTTTCGATTCGAGTGAAGTCAACTTTTCTACCTACAAAGGATTTTCGTTGAATCCACATACACTTTTTTAACATCCTCTAGCTGAGCACGATTGTTTATACTCCTTCTTATTTGCCACAAATAGAATATCTAATTAAAAGTAGTCGTGGTCTAGACACGTTTTCCTTAATTTCCTACCTGATTTATATAATTTCCATGAATTATATTTTAGCAACATCATATCGCAATTCTATCGCACACCGCAACCACTTTGACTACAAATCGCCTGCAAGATTATTACCAAATAATTAAAATATGTTTTGCGGTTTTTGCTTCAAATACGAGTAAAATATGACCATTGAAATATCTAGTCGTAGTCGTAGGCTGGTGTTTAAATCAAAGTACTCGTATAAAAGTAGGCGATAGTAGAACTAGTAGCGTGCCAGCGGTTGCCTGGTAGTTTATGGCTGTAGTAAAATAATAACATTATGGCTGTGAATTTGTGTTTAATTTTAATAATTATTATTTTCTCTTGAACCTTTTACCAATATTAAATAAAACTTAAACACAACAACAACAAAAAAAAACAAAGCAATAAAGTTTATTTGTTTCCCGTTTATCGTTTAGTGACATGTGAATCATACGAATTTATTAAATTGTTTTGATTAAAGGGACACGAATCGCGTTCAAAATGTTTATAGCAGTTTAATTGTGATGCCAAAAAAAGAAGAAAAAAATACATGAAGTACAAAATTTCTGAAAAAGATGTTTTGAATGAATTGAAAATATTATTAATATCCATTGTTTGGAAGTAACAGATACTTGTGTGGCCATGCGGCAAAAATATAAATGACGATTTTTATTGAAACATTGTTGCTATGCGGCAAAATATATATCTTACATTTTCTATTAAAATGCTGTAACCAGCTGTGAAGGGCGGCCGTAAAGCCGGATTGCTTTTCATGTTTATAGCGATATATAAGTTGACAGACGAAAAGCAGAATTTTGAATTTGATTCGGTTTGGGGGGGACAACATGTGCAGGAATCTGCCATCTGTGTTTATGCTATTGGCCAGACAGTAGAGGGAGTTATCCGTAATTAGCCGTAGCTTTAATCCCTCCTGCGTAAAATTGCCAGCTGGATACTGCTAAAAATTAAATAGTTTTAGTCTTCGCTTATTTAAATAATTAAATAATTACATACATATGAATTTATGTTTAATTCCAAAAAGGCTAGAAAAATTTTCCATAAATTCCTACTCACTTTTAAGCGTCTGATTTTGTAAACTTTGGGTTTTTTCACCCAATCCGCAGCCCTGGAACCACAATTAAACAATTGTGTTGTAATCACCTGAATACACAAACGGCATTTTTTTTCTGTTCAGCTCCACGTTTGAAATTTTTTTTCATGAACAAATTAATTTTTATTAACAATTTTAAAATTTATTGAATTAGCGCTCTGCAGCGGTTTTGTAAGAACTTTAATTAAACACTTTCATGCCTTTTTCGAAATAGACTTATCACACGCAATACCAACATTTTTTTTTTAATGTTATTAGTCAAAATACAAACAGATGAGTCCTTTGATATGCAAAAGTTAAAAAATAAAATGGCTAAAAACTTAATAAAACATTTCAATTTAATGTTAATTAAGGAAATCCGCTAAAATTAAAAAAATAAATAAAATACGATGGCAGAGAAAAAATATGTTTAAATTTTAATTAAAATTTGAATAATTGTATTAAATAACACCAGTAACTTTTAAAAAGGCAATATTTGCAATAATTTGCAATTAAAAAAAAAATAATTTAACTCGCTTTGAGTTAAAAGAATTTGTTATTTTGCCCAAAACTGAAACTAATATCACCCAAAACAAAAACTACAAAAACTCCAAGTAAAATGAATTTGAAAGTTACTGTCGCAAATTATCTAAAAGCTCTAATGCTTCAGAGTAACTACACTGACAAAATATGTATTTTTGTTTCTTATTTGTACTCAACTTTATTGCATTTAGTGTCGAAGTAACATTTTACTGTTTTATTGTTTAAAATTCATATTAAATATGTTTGTTGTGTCAATATAAAACATTTGTTTAGCTTTTCAATTACGACTATTTGTTTTGAAAGTTTTTCCTTTTGGTTTTTTTTGCTGATAAAAGACAAAAATAGTTGGCATGTCTTTGCATCAGTCATGTTTTGCTGGTGTTATAGTGAAAAAAATCTAAAGGGCTGAAAATCTTTTTTATTTCATATGCACAGAAAAAACAAATTCCTGGTTTTCTGTTTTGGTAGAAAAATAAAATATTTTTCGCTGCAAATGTCTGCAAATGAATTGAAATTGTTCATATTTGTCGAAATGTCTTTAATAACATGGAATGGTAATGAAATATATCATATCACTTCGTTAGTATATCATGTTGAATTAACATGGTTTCATGGACCAGCAGAGCAGACAACATAAAGCTGAAAGATTGAAATGGTGCGATTTCGGCATTTAGTTTAAACTATTTCTGGATGAATATTGGTTGGACGAATAAAATCAAGTCAATAGTAGTTGTTAGTCAGATCGTATCAGTTAAAATTTGCATAAAAGCAAAACCACGTCAAGACATAAAATTTGCCAAATTCTGGCAAGATTTTTTTGAGCGAAAAACTCAAAGATATTTCAGTGCTACTTCTGCAGTTTTTCGCACATAAATGACAACTTTGTTGCTTTATAAAATTTCCCTTTAACTTTTCTGCACAAAGTGAACGGCGAATGCTTTTTTGATATATTTTTTTAACATCAACAATACCCCTTTACTTCTAGGCAATCAAAAGTTTTCAGCCAAAAGTCCCTTTAATTATTAACAATCTTATAAATCATCTATTATAAAGCAGGTTTTACTGCAGTTCTTTATTGTCGCCTTGTTTGTGTTCCCACATTTAAATGTTGTTGTTTTTTTTTTTTTTGGTTTTCTTTTTCTGCAGTAAATATTTACATTCCCTGCACGCATTCAGGCAACAGTTTTAATGTTTGTTGCACTGTGGGGTTATTTTAACTGTTAAATATTTAATGCAAACAAAATGTGTCAAATACATTACAACCGCCCTCGAAATGAACGGCTTACATATGGTTAACAATTGTAGTTCTTGAAATGTGTTAAATAAATTTTCGCAAGACAAAAAGTCAGAAAATAAAATGAACAATTGCACTGATATACGACAATACGGAACGAACAACAAAGCATTTAACATTTATAAGCCAGCAGAGTAATAAAAGAGTAGTTTGATCAGAGCGGGAAACTTGTAGCGCTTAAATATGAACACAACGTTCGGCCAAGAAGGATTAGAAAATTTATCCGTTGGCTGGAATTTCAATTGAAAAAGGATTTGACTAGATTTTTAGCTTCTAAATTTTGTTAACTTTTAGGCGCTGAAATAAAATGTTTGTTATAAATCTGATAAGGCAAATTTTATATATATAGTTCTATTTTTCTTGAGTTCAAATGTGAACAGAAATAAATGTACATTTACTTTCTGAAAATTTACCACGAAGATCTCGAACTTTTTGCTAAAGTTGTATCTAATGTAATGCTTCTAAAACTCACAAATCACATGTTGAATAGAATTTGTCACAGGGCCAGTCCGGTGACTTGTTCTGTAGTGGTAGGTACTGCATTGGAAGTTGTTTTGCACATAATGTTATTATTATTGTTGTGAATGTTTTATTAAAACTTATCACAGAAATCTATTTTTCTCAGGTATAACTTTTTGTTTCTCCAACCCTTCTGGTTTTTTATTCCTATTGAAGTTTTATAACCGGTTATCTCTCCGCACCCTTGCCCCGAATTTTCTACTTGCTATTGAAAAATTGCATACAAACACAGTCCAATTTGTTGACATTTTTAAATTATTATAAAAAATTCATTAATATTTTTTCTTGAAAAAATTTCCCAAATAAAAACCTAATACTAAATAAAGATGAATAAATTTTTGCGAAAAAAAAGACTGCGAACTTAAAAGTTATGGAATATAAAAAACATTTTTCGTAACCAAAAACTTCAATAAAAATCATAATTTTTGTTGAACAATAAGATTTTTATCAAATTAATGCCGCGAGCTTTTTCATTAATAGAATATTAAAGTCATTATATGTATATCGTGGGAAACATTTCTTAACATTTTTTTCATTAATTAATTCATTTACATATCTGCACAGTCCTAAAGGTCTACAGTTGCAATTGTTAAAATAACAGCCAAGCAGCATTTCTACATTCAATACGTTCATTCATTCAGGGCCCTCCAATTAGTCATGTTGGGATATACAATAAACAAACTTTGTATATCTGTATGTATGTAAGTATGTATTTATGTGAGCAAGACTGGGAAATGATGCACAAATACATACACATTCTTTTGAGCATTATTTATAGTAGTGGGACGCCTGGAACGCTGTAAAATTACAAAAAATAACTTCAGTTTTTATATAAAATATAGAAGTAAAAGTATCCCTACAAGCACTTTTATGGATTTTTAAAAGACAAAAGTTCAACTATAAGACTCTCTAATGTTTGGGAAAATAAATCTATATAGATTTTTATTTACTATATAATCCAACTGTACTTCGATGCCAAAATTGTTGATCAAATGCTAGAGCATGTAATAACGTCTTGAGTTGAAAAGTAAATATTTTCAAATTTAGTCACCACGTGGCCTAGATATAACTACGAGTATCTCGGTTTTAATTGTGTTTTCCTATACCTTTGATTTATAAAACAAATTGTATATTCATAAGGAGTGGGGGACCCTAAACGGCCCTCGTACTGAAATTATCATTTAAGAATTTAATACGCCAAAGAAACGATGAGTGAATGAATAATATTGTGGGTTTGATCCTGAACGGCCTCACACTGCGACCAATATGCATCTATTGTGCATACCCTTTCCTTGAAGGGCTTAATACGTCTAGAAACCGGAGCGGCTGGTTGAGTGGTAGTGGTAGCAAATCACCCAGCCTATATCTCCTCTGTCCCAGTGCCATGCAGTTGCTAATCAAATGCTCGCTTGAATTCTACTACTTCAACTCAAAATCTGTAAATGCTTGTGTTGGATATAACCATTCTGTATAGGCGAGCGCCACCCACAGCGTTCCTAGGCTTTTACTATCCAGCTCTGGCATGAGTTCACCCCCGCCCCCCTGGCAACAATACCCAGAAACTTTTCGGACTGTCAAACAAGTGCATTAGAATCTTTGCAATATTTTTTTTAGGGCGGCGAAATATACGGGATTGTCTGGCATTAAAAATATGTATAAACTTTTAAGTATTTTTGTTTTCTGTTATTTTGTAAAACAACTTTCATCAATGCATTTGTTGCGGCAGTACCGGAATAAGATAATAGGCATCACTGGTTCAGAAACGGGCGATCTGCGTTCGTTGTTGATGTTAAAAACTTTGAAGTGGAATAAGAATATTTCATTATGCAAAAAATTCTTAATTGCCTCAAATCTATAATATTTTAATTATATTTTTGAAAACATAAATTCTTAGTCGCTTTGAAGCGAAAGCGCATGAAATCGCACAAAAATTTTTCGGTTCGAAGGTGTATGAGTAAAAGCCCACGCTACAAATGTATGTAAATATATATGCGAGCTTATTTTTTGATATTCCGACAACCCATGTGACCAGCATACACACTTTAATACATACATATATACGTAAATATGTAAGTGCAACTGTAAACGTTGACTGTTTGCAACGCTATTTATATTATTATTAAACGCGTTATCGTGCAGCAGTCTGCCGCATATCCATTCGTATGCGAGCACATTCGTGCCACTTTTTGCTTTTTTGTAAATAATTTATTATTATTTTAGGGCAAAAATAAAATAGAATTTTTCGCATTTTATAGTTTTTGTTGTTGTTGTGGTTGTTTTAAAACAGCCATAAATAGTTTGTAGCATGTAATCGGCATATATGTATGTACCTACATACGAGTACATACATCTCTATGTAACTCATGCTAACGGCTATTTGGATATATGTATGTATGTACAATATGTGTATGTGGATGTGGATGTGTCTGTGTATGTGTTTGTGTCTGCGCTTAAACGTTTTGTATGCAGGATTTAACAGATTTTACAAACTATTTGTTTTTATTTAATTCTGCAATAATAATTTGTAAAGCCAGACAGCAGCGCTAATTTATAGTCAAGTGTTTTTGACTGTCTAAATTAAAACATGTGTTACGAATGACAGTGAAGGGACAGACACTCTGACTAAATAATAATAAAATTTACTTCAATCACAATTTATGTTGACTTAGTGATTTGATAAACGTGTGTCATAAATAAAATATAATAATAAAAAAAAAAAAAAAATAGCACACACACACACACACACATTTTAATTGAAGTTCGAAAATTCTATGCCAATTGTCTATTTTGTGAATAAAACAAAAACACATAAAGTAAAATAAATACTAAATTTATTTATTTTTGTTGTTGCAATTATGAATAATAAAATTAATGTTGTATGTAAATGGTCATTGCAGATTGTTCATTCTAAATTTTCTCCGAAGTGTATATATAGATATTTATATATATGTATATATATAGAGAGAGAGAGAGCAACCTGAAATACTGGAAATTCCGTAAATTTTACAATAATTTCAATATTTTCCAAGTTGCGTGACAACCTTTTTAAAATAAATTTTGCATAAAACCAGCATTTAATAATCATTTTTTTAAATCAAATTATTATGCAATATTGATTTCGTAATAACAAATATGCCATAATTTTAAAACAGAACCATGGTTTTGGTCTTAAGAGTATAGATTTTTGTTGTAAACATGTACTTGGTCAGGCGAATTTTTTGATGATTTTTTTTTGAAATACTTTATTTAGAAAAAAATTCTCTCCAATTTAATAACTCTACATGTTTGGTCGAACACAAGCATTTAAATCGTCAACAGTTTGTTACCATCCCAGCCCTGCATGTATGTATATATATGCATATGTGCAAATGCTTTAAGTTTAAAAATCATACTGACTATATAATCTAAGAGTTAAATCGAAAAATATACAAAAACAGATATAGATATAGATGTGCCGGTTTTTTTTTTTTGGTGTCATAAACTAAAAACGATTAAGGTTGTACCGCGCTGTGACCCATTAACTTGCCAACAATTGGTGCCAAACAAACCAGCTGTTAGGTGCGACCTGCCCGCACTTGGCAAATTGAAATGCCTTAATAAGTGTCAAATCTATTTCTTGGCTTTCGAGATGCCGCGATATATTACGATTGGATAAAGTGTTATATTATTTTTAAGGCAGTTTTTGTGCCATATTATTCTTATATATAATTGTTGACGGCAGCCCTGTTTTCTACAAGACCATACATTTGTTGTAAAATTGAACAACTCTGCTGACGAATAAAATAAAATCTTCTTAACTTAATTTTAGAGCCGAAATATTTACTTTTACTACAATATTTTTAATTAAAAAAATCTATGTAGAAAATGTCTGTTGATTTTTAACATTAAAAACAAAATTTTCTGTTTTAGATATGATGAAAGTTCAATCAGAATATAGTATAGACACAGTATATCCATACATACATACGTAGTACATACATACATATGTACATATTTCCATACAGAAACATTTTACCATTTGCCATATTTTTATATCAGAATTACAATTTATTTTTTACAAATGCAAATATTATTTAAATTTATTTCAAGTAGGCCTTTCGAATTATAAACATTTCATATCACTTTGTACTTATTTATGACTGACTTCAAAAATAAACATACAATAAAGAAAAACAACCACTGCTGTCGACTGGGCGAATGAACGGGAGGGAGGTGTTCTTCTATTAAACGGAAAACACACATCCATTTCACAAAAGGCTTTTTACATTGTCTCAAGTATTTTTAAATTTGCGCTGTGTGGCTCTGCTTTTTATTATATTTTTTATGCTTTTATAGCAAATTCAAGTGTCAAAAATTTCTGGTATTTTATTAATATGTATCGTTCAATGCCAAACATCAGATTCATTGACACAAAACATACGTCACTGGTGCAAAACAGAACACACGCCAGAGAACGTTAATAGTACTGGCGGCCAAGTGAAAGATCTTCCCGCTTTCAGTTCACTAGTTCACTAACAAGGGCAAGCAGAACATCTTCAATATTAAGGTTCTGTATTTGCCCGATGTGTCTTATGACAAAATTTTTAAAAGCGTATTTCTTATTTTCTAGTTCATATTTAGCGCAATGGATTATGGGTAAAGTTCTAAGAATCCGTATATATAATTTGTTAGGGATTTTCAATTGCCAAAGGATATTAGTGTCCAGCACCAAAGACATGTAAATAAAATCAGCTGAAACTGTATTTTCAAATAGAACTATTAGAAAATAATATTTTATAATATTAAGAACATCTGACAGTGGCGGTCTTTGTTCAAAATAAATACCGACTGCAACGTGACTGTTGTCATTCTCTGCTGCACACGACCAATTTAAAATCACATCTCAATGTGCACATCCGCATGTGTACTCTCTTGTGTTCATACATGTTTTTCGTGCTGTGTATGGTTCCAGCCGTTCATTGATACTTTTAACTTTGTGGCATGCCCGGGTGTTTGTGTTTGCCTGTGTGCAACAGCATTCATTCAATCATGTGTCTTTAATTTTCTTTTCGTAGATTTCGTCATTGAAATTTCCTGAGTGTCTGTCAGTCGGCTGGCCAACTTAATTGAATCACATAAAATATTTCATTATAATTTCATTTAAAACAGTTTTTATTTAATTTCATTTGAGTTTCTATAATTCGATTAAAAACTTCAGATCAAGAATCAATTTTATTTCATTATTTATTATGAATCATAAACAAACAAACAAAATAAAAACGAACATCCAATTAAATGGTAAAAAATTTATGTGCCAATTAAAACAAAATTCTGTTCAATTAAGATGAAAATCAGATCTCTGCGTCCCCTCTTGAATATTAATGCGTTTGCCCTTCATGATTTGAAAAATTTTCTTCTTCTTTACGCAGCAAATTACAATTTGGCATTTTCTTAAAGAAAGAAACATTTTCAATTTATTGAATATGTATTTTGTATTGGATTACATACAGTTTAAATAACTTGCACCAGTTTTGTTTATTTATTTACTTTTTTCTGTTTGTTTCATATTTATTATTACATTTTCGATTTAATAGTCCTGTTTCTTTTGTTTCCCCTCGCCAATAGTTTTGGTTTTCAGTCTGGTCCATTGAAATGTTTAGTCAGTTTTTGTTTACTTATTGTTTGTGGTGTTAAATTTAGAAAAACGAAACGTGTTTGTTTTAAGTTTAAGTCAAGTGTTTGTTTGGAATATTGAAGACAGGCGAGCAAGTGCAGACGTATAAACAATTGTTTCATATCCGTAGTGTTGTTTTTGTTTACAGTGGGAGGCAGTAATTACTGCAGACATATATATATATATATATATATATATTCATACAGACATAGACTAGGGGCAGTATAATATTCTGGGGAGAAAATCCAGTTTTATGAAATTTAAAAAGAATGCCAAACATTGGGGGGAAGTGACAAATAAGCGCAAAGTACAGCGAAACGTTCTTTGATGGCCTACTCATAAAGGGTGTTTTTATAGAGGCATAGGACTTTGAACTTTGACATGAAATTTACTTTATGCAAACGATAATCTTCTGGCATTATAATTTAAATATGACTATAGCCGCCACAGCTGGCCCGTACGTAGCCTAATCTGCAGGTCGAATTTTCGATAACTTCGTCCAAACAATAACGCGACGAATGTGGTCAACCTTTTCTGGCTTATCGGCATAGAAAATACTCTAGTGTCGTTAAATCGCACGATGCGGTTACACAAACGTTGCCTGCATTAAATCGGCAGCGAAGGATACGTATTTGGCACAGAACCATGATTTTCAAAATAAATTTGCACAATTTGGAAGCGTTATTCGCGCGTCACAGTCTATTCAACAGCTGACAAAATAGCCGTCAGCTAAAAACCAACTTAAAGTTTTATACGCCCTTTATAAGCGCATAAAATTTTTTTTTTTTTTTTTTTAGATCCAACAAAAACAACGTACAAAGTACAGTGAAAACTTCTACAACCTCAAACCTCATTTAAGCGGAAAAATTTTCAATATGTTCGATGTTCATTAGTTTTTCTATACAAAATTCTTTAACACAACCAGAAAAGTCAATAAACGGACACCGACATTTTGTAAGAAACTTCTTCGAAATATCTCTTACAAACGGACCGACACTTGGAAACGCAACCAGCAGAGTGGCTTTTATATAGTAGTTCTTCATTTGTTGAACTGCTCAAATGAAATCCATGTAATATTTTTCCGACTAGAATATTTTATTCCACAAATGCTTTAATCATATATGAAAAAATAAAATAATTATTAGTGGACGGCTCTAATAACCGGAAAAAATACTGCGAGGGAAGGTTTTACTGTGTATATTGTAAAAAAAAATTATAATATATAAAAATATATTGGATTAATGATAAAATGTTGACGTCAAAATAATAGAAATAAAAGAATTCTCGGTCTGGTAACAACGATGGGAGTAAACTTTTTAAAAGGTACATAATTGTATGGAAAGAAAGATGAAATGGAAGAAAAACTTATTGGGGCGGCCTTATATTTAACTCCGCCATTGGGTTCAGAGGACACAAATTACGCCGCCCTAAATCACTTAAATCTTTATAAAAGTCATTTAAAAGGTTACATTATGACAAACATGACAATGAGCAACTATTCACCTGTAATATATTTTATTTTCTATAAGTTTTTAAATCTTAAGGTTTTTAATTCATATATTTTTACACAATCGTAGAACACAAAAAGATTATGGCTAAAACTGTAACACAATGAGAAAGTCGATCGTGTATTGAACAAAGAGAAGAAATTAGAAGAATAATATATTTTATTTCAATTTGGTTTCATCACTTTTTTCTTCAAAGTAATTTTTAATGGAAATGTTCCTTAGAAATGTACTTAAGTCTGGTCTCGTCTTAAGATCTTGTGATAAAATGCCATGCACACAGTATTAAAGCTTTCTAAACCCATAAGGGGCCTAAAGGAAAACTAAACCTATAATTCATGTGCAATTAAAAGTCTCTAATCTCTTGAACGTAAATCGAAAAAGTGAAATCTTACTTTCATTTCAAATTCATTTTTCCTAAAATTATAGAAACATTAATTTTTATAGGTTACGGGCAACACCAGCCACACGCTGACTTGACCTCTTTTATATTCAATTTTATATTGTTTGTGAATGTGAGTATTTTCAAGCATGACAAAACTCATAAATGAACCTACAAGTTAATAAAGAATTAATTAGCAGAATTCAATGTTAAGTTTGAAATGCCCAATTGAAAGCCGCCTGAGAAAAAAACCTTCTTGACCTCAATCACCTCCAACTCTTCTGGCATAATAAATTTGTAATTATTGCTCCCTTGACTTATGTGCATACATATGTACATATGTTGGGGCACACTAACATCTCGAACCTCTTTATATGCCTACATTAGGGGGGTAAATTTTTCTTTTCCAAAAAAAATCGCAAATGATTTTTCCAAGTACTTGTCAGGCAAATTAACTTAAAACTGGCTAAAATTGCTAATTTCTACACTTTTTAAAAACAACCCAGACTTATATTAATTTACTTAAATAATGGCGTGATATGTTTTTATGACCCACCCGGATAATATTAAACTTTTTTAAATTCTTGTAACTTGTAAATAAAAAAATCCTGCCTTAAAAATTAAAATCAAACGATAACAGTTATTTATGTTTAGAGAATAAAAGTGTTGAAAACTTTGTCCTTTAAAAATACGAATTAAAAAATGTTAAATCTATTCGAAAAAAAAAATAAAAAATTTCCAAAAAATTATAGTTCTTTGTGGCGAAAAACAAACTTAACGCTGAAAATTAATAATATTTCATTTTGCTAAAAATAAAATAAAAAACAAAAATCACAGTTCGACAATAAAAGTATTAATATAGTAAATTTTTGGCAAAAAAATCCTGTTCCTCCCCCCCGCTTACATCTTGCAACACATAATAAATATCGTAGTCTAAAGCGGGACTTAGGAGATAATAAAATCTTAAGTACAACGAGGATTGTAGAATGATAATGTTTTTATTCAGGATAGAATATGAGGAAAAGTGACCAAAAATTCTACACCATTATTGTATAAAACTTTTCACTCAGTCAATTTTATCACAGCTGTAGAATTTTACAAGTTTCACTAATAATCAATCATGCCCAAAAGTATCCAAATTCCTTACTAGTTCATATGCCATTAAACAAAAATGTGCTTCCTGTAAGCCAAATAATTCCAGGACACTCAGTTCTTTTCTAAGTGATGCTGGTAAAATGAAAACTAAAATGCTCTCCGACAAACCAGTTTATTCAAAACTTAGAATAAAGTGTAGAAATTTGGAACGATCCATAAATATTGAATAGATGAACAAAACTGTGCGATAATAAATTCCAGCACTTTGATCGAAAACTATCGAAAAAAATAATAATTAATATATATATAATATATTTTATTCTGATACCGAAAATGCTTGTGCTAGACCAGAGCTACGATAAAGGGACAACAATATCAGCAATATGTAAAGCGTGGTCCAACCATAATGCACGATATTAATTGTGAGTCACAGCTTAACGTCAATTTGACATTTCTTGGTTTCAGTGTCTGGACAAATTCAACCTTGTAGAGGCACACAATTGAGCAGCACATTAAGTTTGTTGACGCCTTTTACGAAAATGGGCGTTCAAATCAAAATGCATTTCGTGCACTTGCCACGCAGTCAACAAAATAATGAATCTTTCGGGTGAGAAATTCAATGGCCGTGTTATCGTTATCTGACGTCGTGCCGATGTTAATTGGCTGCCACAATCATGAGATTTGAGAGCGTCGGACTTCTGTCTATGAGGATATTTAAAAGAAAACAAGAACAACAACAACAGCTAAAGGATGATATAATTCGTTATTTTAGGGACATCGAACCTCAATTAAATGTCAGGGTCATTGAAAATATGGACGGACCATCGGATCGAAGCCGAAATAAATAAATGTTTGAGCTCCAGCTAAAATGTTTCGTTGAATTGTTTCTCTCATTTTATATTTCTGCATCTACAGAAATTGAACGCCCCTAATGTACGTTTGTGTGTGTGTGTGTGTGTGTGTATGTATGTAACAGCCGAAAATATGTTTATGAATAAGAAAAAAGAAAAAGAACGCATAGAAATGAAAATGACACATATAAAAACATGGGCTGCTTAATTTAAACAAAAGGCCCTTAATTTGTGAAATTTTTCCGTTTTATGCATTTAAATAATTTTCGTTATGACACACCTTAAAAAAACAAAAAATAAATACACACACATACATACATATATATATAAATATGTGTGTTTACACATACACACACACACATACTCGAACATAAGTGAGCTGTCAAAAATATGTTTTTCGAATATATTTTCACATACATACATGTGTATTTTCCTTCCATGATTATTGTAATTCGAGCCGTCTTTAAACATTTCTTTTTTTACACAAAACACAAATTATCAACATTAATGTAAATATTTGCCACAAACACGACATGTCATTATGTACTCACTCGCCGTACATGGCAAATAGAATGAATGATCACTGGCAAAAAAAATATATCGTGGCAGAAGAAAAAGCAGATAAAAAAAAATATTAACTAATTACAAATGCAAGGCATCATTTCGTGATACTCGAATAGATTTTATTTATTTTTATTTTCTGTTTTTTCTCCCGTTTTTGTTTTTGACTTTAAAAAAACACAAACATACGGTCTGTTTAAAGTATTTAGAACAGTGACGGAATGTCAGGCTGGTGACAATTCATGAGGTTGGCTCGGTTTGCTTTCTCTTCAATGAATAGTTAATCAACAGAGAATTTATGACATGCGTATGTGTGTGTGTGTGTGTGTTTTATAACCTACAGAAATGATTCAGCACATTTTTTTCTCCAGCAGAGGCACAAATAAACGCATTCGAAATCAAGTGAACGTTGGTGTGTGTGCGGAAAATGTGTCGATTGTATTAATTCCTCATTTCAATTAGAAAAAAAAAATCGATGCGTTTCTTTTCCGTATGCTTGGCAGTCGAAAAAAGAATCGAGTATTGGCATTAAAATCTTTATCTACGCCTAAAGTTGAGTAAGTTGTGGGGCTCTAGTAGAATTTAAACTTTACAGTAAAATAAATAAAGTAAAATAAAATAATATAAAAGTACGGACTAGCTGCAGCAATAGACAACTATTGAAGTGGGTCAAACTTTGACTACACCACATTACAAAAGTCTTCAGACAATGTTATGGCCAATTACAGAAGTACGCAAAATAAATGAACTGGGATTTTTTGCAAATTTATTATTCACATTTTATAACTAACTTCCTGTTTGAGTGAAAAAACAAAATCCCCAAAAAATATTAAAATAAGCTTTCTTTAACGGAATCTTAATAAGTATGTTATCAATTACACACCTACATTCGCCTGGCAGCCCTCACTCTAATCAAACACATGTTCGTTCATTCAATTAAAACATACTTCATTATTTGTGCACGTTTTTTATAAATTTTTGTTTCCTTCTTTTGGAATTCCTACAACGAGTAGACAGACACATGCGTTTGTTAGTAAAACAAACAAAACAAAACAAAAAAACACAAACAAGTACAAAATTAATTAACTCAGTGTGGCTGTGTAGGTGCGTGAAACGAACGCGATTCGCCAATGAAAAGAAAACAGAATAACTGATTAAAGTTCAATAGCTTTTGGTAAAATGATTAATAAAAAAAAAACAGCGGAAAGCATTTGAGGGAAAAACTCGTAATCTTCTGCTCTTAAGTGACTTTTATTGGGGTGTACTCCTCCCCATGGAGATGCATCGTCCACCACGAAACGCAAAACATATGAACTTGATGCCAAAAATGTTGATCTATTTTCTCTTCAAGTTGTGGCCAAAATTAAGAAGTCAAATTTTTAGACTTTTAATAATAAATATTAAATTATGGGAAAATATGTTGGTTGCTTTTTAAAATTGCGTGGGAATTAACGATACACACAATAACTGCCTGTAAAAAATTATTATGCTGACAGCCACACAATACGCCACTAATTTATTAATATTTATTAGCCAAATACTGCCATGACTAGTCATATTATTACATAAATTAAGAGTCTAACGTCGCTGTTATATCTTACTACATACACCTATAGTTTTGTCATTGTCATTCATATTACTATTAAGGTTATGTTGAAGGGAAGTCAACCTATTAAATTAATAATAAGTTGCATGCATATGAGAACACTATGGTGTTGGGAGCACCCTGTAGCGGTTAGGGCAAGGTGACAACTAAAATTGCCTGGTGGGTAGGAGAAAAAGAAAGAAAATGACGTTGAATGGAAAATGGAAGTTAGAAAAAACTTAAGAAAAACAAAAACTACATGATAAATGATTGGTGGCAAAGAAGTTTCATTGTTGACACTTTTTGGTTTAACCAGCAGGAAAAAAAGGTGTGACTGGCGAAAAACAAGGTGTGACAAGGTGGTATAAATACATACATGTTTGATATATAAACATTTTTTAAACAAAAGTCAAACTTGTGAATGAGGGCAAAATGAATCGATTAAGTATCAAGTCAAAGTTTACTGATGTTTAAAGGGGAAACACTATAAATAAAAGCAAATCTGGCACTGGCTATAAAAATTTATCAAAGGAAATGTTAGAAGGGGAACACCCTATGCCAGCGGTCACTTAATAATAATAGTGATAAGTGCAGCCGCAATGAAAAGAAAAGATTATCTCTATAAGACGTAAAGCATAAAAAGTAAGAAATCGAAAAACTGGATCTTACAATTGTGACGGGTGACATGTTTATATCTAAAAGTGATCATATCAGTTCTTCTAATTCTGATGCATCAAAAGTTCTAAGAACGGCACAAGTCAAACGTTTCAAAAGCCACCATATCTTTTCAATCTATTCTATATTTGGTGAACCACTCACTTAACAGGTGGTATCCAGTTACTCAGGACCATAAATAACTTGTTTTTGCTTTTGTTTTGTTTTCTCTTTCTTTGTCTAGTTCTAGAAAATCAAGAATGTGTGACATTTTCACAATTTTAAGGGCCATAAAATTATTTTTGTATGCAAACTGTATCTGCATATCTAACACTTGAGCGTTTGCATTCATTTTCATTTGAAACATGTACTTACGTGTGTCATTATTCTGTTTCTATTGTTTTTGCTACAGACAAAGAACCAAAACATACGCAAAAAAGTTTTACTTTTCTTGTTTTGAAAAGCCAGGCCAGTGTTGCCATTTGGGCAACTTTCAATTTCTTATTACTTTTTTTGTAAATTTCTCCTCGAAACTGTTTTGAATCAACAACTTGAAACTTTGTAATGACAGTTTTTGTCATCTTATCCAAAAACAGATTTATAACAGGCTGGTTATTATCGTGACTGTTTAACAAGATTTCAGATAGATTTTATTCTGCCATCTTTGACTAGATTTGTTGAGTTGATTAGAATAGACTTTTGCAAGTATTTCTATTAGTTTCAGAACATTTATATGAAAAATAAATGTAATATTCGTTTAAAAGAAAAATAGCAAAATCCAAGTGAATTCAACCTTGATTCAATATCGTGTAAAAAATATGATGATATTTGAATTAACTTAAAAATAAAATAATTGTGGAAAACGACGACTACTTTAATTATCAATAAAAAACCCAGCGGAAAGGAAAAAAAATTAAAGAAATTTACATTGTTTTTTTGGTCTTGTTTTTTGTTTCGGCTATTAAAATAAAAATAAAATATAATAATAAAAAATCATTTTACTTCCATTTTAAAACTTTAAACATTTATGTATTTATTTAACTCAGCAAATATTTATCTTTGTATTTATGATGGATAACATTTGTTTAACATTGTGGCAACGCTGGACACGACATCGTACGTATTAGATGTTGACACCATCTGCATTAATGGTATGAAATTTAGCACACTTTTATTTTTGCTAAATAAACTTTGGATTGTATGACTGTTGAAAGTCATACAATAAAGCTGCAGTAACAAAATCAAATTTAGTTCATAAAAGTCACTTTTAAATGAATTTCAGATACTCATTTTATTGTTTGTATTAACGGCGACTTGGAAAGGAGAAAAACTGAATTTCGAATTATCACAATAACTGGAATCCTCAACCATTTTCAAGGGAAGCGAACAACAAAATTTAACAGCGAGAGTTTGCAGCTCAAAAGACTAATAAGGAAAGCTGAGTTAGAAGAGTTAGTTTAAAAGTGAACTTGTATCTAAATCGCTGGATCTGGCCTGAAGAAATGGTTCGGTAATAAGAGATTTAGGCTTATAACGGAAACAAACGCTTAATTTTAAAGGCTTTTTGGAAGGAGTAAAAATATTGGAAAAAACTGAACTAAATGTATTGATTTAAAAGGAGATTATGCAGAAAAATAAAACGCTTATTTGGCGAAAAAAGTATATATTATTCAAATAGTCAATAATCGTGTGCTTTAAAATCATATGATTTGAAATTATGTGATTTAAAAACATGTGATTTAGAATCGTGTGATTTAAAAACATGTGATTTAGAATCGTGTGATTTAAAAACATGTGATTTGGAATCGTGTGATTTGAAATCATGTGATTTAAGATCATGTGATTTGAAATTTTGTGATCTGAAATTATGTGATTTAAAAACATGTGATTTGGAATCGTGTGATTTAAAAACATGTGATTTGGAATCGTGTGATTTGAAATCATGTGATTTAAGATTATGTGATTTGAAATCATGTGATTTGAAATCATGTGATTTGAAATTATGTGACTTAAAAACATGTTATTTGGAATCGTGTGATTTGAAATCATGTGATTTAAGATCATGTGATTTGAAATTTTGTACTTTAAAATCATGTGATTTGAAATCATGTGATTTTTAGACCAGGCCTGTATAAAACAAATACGAAATAAGTGCTCAGCTGTAAAGGCAACTTTATCTGCATGAATTCGAAGTTATTGGTGACCTGTCGAACAACAAAACAAACAAAAATTGGTTTTGATGCTTTTGCTAATATTAAGCAAATTATTAATATATGAGTTACTAGATCTTAAAAGCTTTTAATAAATTTTCAGTGTTGTTAATCTATTTATTTATTTCTTTTTAGGTAATTCAAAATTCAATACAGATCAAAAAGTCAACAAACAAATTTCTATATATTCGTAAGTAAAACCCAACTCTGGTATTAAAAACAAAATTTCTTAATGTCTTGCGAAAAAGAATAAAAATAAAATAAATATATCCTAATTACTTCATATACTTGAATCAAATTATCTGTCCACATGCTTGCCACAAGCTCGAAGCTGCAACAACAATATAAAATAAAAATTGTTTGGAAAAAAAAAACTGTAAAAAAAAAAACAGAAAAGAAAAAAAATAGCTTTAAACAAACAGTCAATAGTTTCCCGTTTAAAAACAGTTTAAAATTCAATTAGTGTAATTTGCGGCAGAGCAGTAGCGATGAGGGCGCCACTGCAGCCTGTACTTGAATAATAATTTAAAAAGACATACTTTCCGTGAAAGTTATTTGACCTTTTCCTTATAAAGTCAAACAGCAACATTTTGCATAGACAAACAGCCATGAACTCTTAAAATCGTTAGAACAAAAAACTTACGCTGCTTTAGATTTGCCAGACAAAGAGAGGAAAATTCAACTAGAAATATGAGTAAAAAAAATAAATGAGTTATGGAAAACTTATAATTGCCTCATCAACAATTTAATGTTTCAGTGTGTTTTTCTTTGGTAGGAATTTTCTGAGGAAAATTTTTATTTTCCAGAATTAAATTTGCTGTTTTCAAAATGATTTGCGTAATTGGAGGCAATTAATGCTTGTAATTTTGTTATTCATGGCATCTAACAAAACAGCAAAAGTTAAAAATCAACAAACGAATAGTTTGTGTTCAGCAGTTGACCCAAATTTTGGTAACAAAATCTAGTTCTGGCATTTGTTGTTGTTGTTGTTCTTTTTAATTTGCACAAAGTTTTTTTTTCCCAAAACAAAGAACGAAAAAAAGTCAGAAACAAAGTTCTGGTTTGAAGAATACTTTTGGCTTAATTGGCTCTATATTACCGGCAATTTAGTTATGAAAATGTTATTGAAGTTTTAAGTTTTTTTGATGTTTTATATGGAAAATACTTTTCTTTTGTGTAAATATGACGATGGTTAACAGCTTTAACATATTTGGGCTGATACTCTTAAGATTTCGGTGCTGGTGCTACAATATAAATTCCGGTTTGCAGGCCTGGAACTAAATGTAATCATGAATCTTTCTAAAAAAAAACAATTTACGAAAATGGAGGTAAGAAAAATTATTCGTGAAAATAGTTTGATAATAAAATTTACAATTTTGTTGTGCGATAATTTGCTGGTAGCCTGGAGGCATGTTGGTCTCCATTCTACTAATTAATTCTGCATACCGGTTTTAGAAGTACTTGCAGAACCAAAGTCATACCGGAACTTTTTATAGTTTTGGTTACCATATTAAGCGAAGATGGTAGAGAGCAGAATAGAAGTATTTCAAAGATATTTGGATTCCTGAAAACAGGATCTTGGTAATCTATTATCTCAAATCACTATCGCTGTTAAGGTAGACATCTGCAGCAATGACTGGAATGAGGTGTTAACAAAAGACTTTGGGAGTGCGTTGAACGCCGTGTTAACATTTGGCGAATGCTCCTGCACAACAATAGTAATAACTCTGTAGCGCTCACCATTCACAGTAACCGTTTGGCCCGCGACGTCTTCGAAGAAAAAAGGTCCGATGACTCGTCCAGCGAAAACATCACACCATACAGTGACTTTGAGCGGGTGTAATGGCTCTTCGTGGGTTACACGCGGATTTTCAGTGCCCCAGAAGCGTAAATTTTGCTTATTTACGTACCCGCTAAGATGGAAATGGGCCTCATCACTCATGATTATTTTTGATGAAAAATCATCTTCCTCTTGGTGGTGATTAAGGATGGTTTAAGCGTATGTTAGACGCGATTGGCGGTCGGCAGCTAACAGCTGATGCACCGTCTGGACTTTGTACGGAAACATCTTCAAATTTTGTACCAAAATTCGCTGTAAATACCGTCGACTGACACCCATTTGCGTGGCACGTCGTCTGGTCGATATCGACGGCGCTTCCATGACATCCTCAGCTACAGCAGCAGTATTCTCTGCAGAACGGCTATTCCGGGGTCTGCCACGCCTGGCAGCATCTCGTGTTGTGCCAGTCTCTTCGAGGCGAGCGGCTAAACAGAACTGACATTAGGGGCCAATCGCAAAATTTATAGCATTTTCTGATAGGAGGATTACTTTTGCGCCACCTTGTACACATCAGCAATGAAATTTATTAGTCTCTTTGTATTTTTTTTTTTTTTTGTTTAAACTTGAATTTGAAACAAAATTTCTAGTGTATTATATTTAAAAGTTTTAACTCCACCGTTTGGCGCTACTTTAAAAATCGCTAATTTAAAAAATTCCAGTTTTTCTAATATAAAATTTAATATATCTTTTTATATAATTATTTTTTTCTAACTTTTTTCTTTTTGATACATCAACAAATATTGTTTTCTGTGCCCTGTTAAAGCGATGGGCTCTGAAAATAATTAGTCTGTTTTGTCATTTCCTAATTTCAACTTTAAGCAAAAATATATAAAAGAATAAGTTAAACCTTTTGTTTCTAAAGTTAAACAAAAGGCAGCTGCTTTACTTTTTGGTATATGCAAGTGTACACACATCTGGAAACGGCAACCCAGTTAACATATTGTATTATACGGCCGCATTGTAAAATTTTAACTTTTTGACAATTGTTTAAAAGACTTGTCTAAAGATTTCTTGCAGTCTGTAGAAATTTACACAGCAACAAAACCTTAAAATATTTCTTGGGCAGCTTAAAAAGGAAAAACATCTGTGCTTTTACGTACACACACCTGCACACACACACACACACACAGATGCAGCTTTAGACAATTTGAATGTGTAATTGCAATGGGTAGCAAAGTTAATTTGATGCTATTTAATATGAGCACTTGAATGAATAATGAAACCAATTACACATGCGTCACTCTGTGTTGAAAAAACAAAAAAACAAACACACACACACACAAAAATAGAAGAAAATACGGAGAAAATTTAAATAAAAAGAAGGATTTCATGAAAGAAAAAACCTGGCGGGCATAGAAACAATAAAAAAAAATAGGAAAATCTGCTGAATGAAAAACATATGTAAATGCAAATAGACTGCCACTGAAAAACATTCATGCACTCGTCTAAGAAGTATTTAGAACATTATGAACATTACAAAGGAATTAAGCATGATTATGTGTTTTTTTTTTCTTCAACGTTCTGGCATCTATTGAGTTGCAGAGGGAAACGAAATATTGTATAAATTCAATGAGGAATGGATGAGTTCGTTCATTTGCATTGAAATAATACGCAAAAGAATTTTCCTACACAAAGAAATTTTAGAAATTTCATTTGAACATTGAAGCCAACAGTCAGACGTTCCGGCGAATAATGATGCTAATTGCAAAACGAGTTGGAAAAATTATTTTTGTGCTTCATTCATTTAACTGATTAAAAGGGTCAGTTTTCCAGCCTATCGTGAGTGGTATTCATGTTTGAGTAGTGAATTGCAGCAGGAGGCTGCAACATATTGATTCGTCTTTCTTTGTTTTAAGATTGGTTTTGTGGGCAATAATTTCCAGTAAAGAATTTATATAGTAATTATTAATTAGTTTTGCATTTTGCTATAAAATAGTTTTTAGCCAAACAGCTGAATTATCTTAATACTAATTTATCTAATCTTCTTTTAATTATTAGTATTTCTTTTCATTAATTTTTTGGTACAGGAAAAGCAAAAAAAAATTGTAAGATGCGTAATAATTAATGGGGTATTCTTGGCATTTTTTTTTTAGTTTTGTTTCTAGTTCAAATTTATTTATTTTTTTTAACAATTTATTTAAGTTTTTTAAAAGTCCTTTTCTTTGTTTTTCTTACAAATTCTAAGTTCGCTTGAATCTCTTGTCTTTTGAACTTTTGTGTAGTTACGTCCGTTTGCTTGTAAGGTGACGATTTGTAATGTTCCTTCAGCTTGAGGTATTTTTTTTTCCATAAAAATTTAACAATTTTATTCAATAGCTCAAAGAAACTGCTTTTTATATAAAAAAAATTATAAAAACACATGAAGCTTGAGGAATATTAGAATAATATTAAAATTTAGCATTTCTTTTAGTTTCGTAAAAAAAAAAAAAAAAAATTATATTAAAGTACTTTTAAAGGAGGAGGCGGGTGGGGGGATAGGTATGTCTGTGTGTGTATGGGTGTATGTGCATTTGCATACACAGCAAAAACTTTCGGCTGTTTGAGTTAATTTAATTATTATGCAAAAGTAACCAGCTGCGCTCATAATTTCGAATTTTAAGAAATAATCTTAGATTTTGTTTTTCTTTGGAATTCAAATAAAACATTACTGAGCAATTTGGGCACCGCAACCGATGATTCATACCACAGCGCCAGTTGTGACCTTAAGGCCTCAACTCGGTCTTTTCTGCAAAGACGAGTTTTTCTGCATATCTCAAAACAAGATCGTTTAATTCACTAAAAGTCGGAAAAATCTTAACTTTGAAACAAAAGTGATCTAGAGTTTTTTTTATGTTCAGATAATATTTTTAATTATATTTCTTTTCAATAAACAGCCGATCTGGAAAGAAATTTTCTTAATATTATATATTTTTATGCACATGCGAGTACTGGGGTCTTATTTTATAAGCAATATTTTTTAATTAATTGTTTGTTGCTTAATAAACAATTACATTGTACATTGTTAAACGTTGACTTAATGAATATATATGTATGTACGTTTGCATATTAAAGCAGAAACTTTATAATTAATAACAAAAACTGGCACTCCAGCGTTCAAAAGAACACTAACAACAACAACAACTATCTATAAACAAATGCATAGCAACAAAAGCATGTTGTTTTTGTTAAACTTGAAGCAACAGCAGTCAGCAGAGGCAGCACAACATGTTGCTGCCGCTGCTGCTAACGCCTCAAAAACTATGATGTTCGTTCAGACAGACATATTAAATGGGTTGGTCATGTTGGCGTCAAGCGTACACCAAATGTCAACAACAGCATGAAAAACTCGCAGAGAAAAAAAATTTAAAAAAAAATAATACTCGTAACATGCACAAAAGTTTGCAAAAAAAAACCAAAAGAAAAAAAATCAGACACTGTCTTTTAGATGAAATCAGTCATTAGATTTGAAATTTTGCTGCAACCAGCTGCCACATATGGTTTTTGTTTTTGATGTACAACTGTCATTTGTTTTGTGTTTAGGCGACTGGTTGCAGTTGTTGTTGTGTCAAAAATCACTTTGAACGGCTATTTAAACACAACATGTACTCACTCACTATGACTTTATGGACGCCATGTTTGCTCTGCAATCTTTCTAAATATTTTATATTCTCATTTCAGCGTTAACAAGGAAAAACTGCTTAAGTCTGTTGTACTTTTTTTGTTGAGTTTTGAGTGCGAGTACTCGCATCTAGTTATAAACTTTAAAGTTAATTTTGAAGGTTTTTTCTTTTTTGCAAATGCATCAAATTTAGTTCCACGTATAAGTGAAAGGGGGGAGTGCTGATTTGGGGTTTAATAATTGGAAATATTTTTCTTTTTTCTTAGGTAATTCGGTAAAAATATATAGTGTGCGCGAAAACTAGTTGAGTGATATTTGCAAATTGTTTAAGGAATTGGTAGTGATTCAATAAGTGTTTTAAGATTTAATAATTAGAAGTGCTTTTCATTTTTTAAGCTAAATCGGTTGATAACTTAAAGTTCGCTGTACAATATAATAAATGCAGTGGCGTTTTGTAAAAGTGTTTTTTTTTTTGCCAAGCTGGCAACTCTAATTTATATGTGTGGCGCTGTATACTTTAGTTCATAAGGAAGCAAATCACAGTTGCGTTACCCGGTACAGAATAGTTGAAAATCATGTTTAATTAGTAACCACTTTCCCAAACAGATCCAGATCAATAGAGAACATTGAAAAACCAACATATCATTCATCCTGTTTAATTAGATTAATTAGAATATAAGTATATGGCGAATGTCAAGGAAATCGCAAATCCACAGAACTTGGAAATGAAAAGCAAAGTAAAGTGAAATTATTTCTGGGCCCGAATGCCCTGCACAGCTTTAAAACTGCTATATTATTTATTTATGAAAATTAATTCCTTTACATATATAAAATTATTGGCTACAGCTATTTTTTATTGCTTAATGCAACTATAGTTTATAGTCCATATAACCATAACATTGTTCCACATGCAAGAACATATTATTATTAGGCACTCGCTAACGTCTAGCCTGAATCACAAATATATCAATATAGCAAAAATGGACCAGGTTTTGGCGATATTTATAAGTTGCATGTTAATGTAGATATAACAACCTTCTGCAAGGGAGAAAAAAAATTATTATTATTAATATTGTATATATAAATTTAGGCATGTATCAGTTACATATTTATGCGTGTATATGTTATAACATATTCATGTCTGTACTCGTACGGAAAACGTAAAGTGCCAAAAGTAATTTTCCACTGTTAAAAAAAAAACAAACCAACTCATTAATTCATTAATTTATAGTATTTGGTCCAGGTTTTAATCCGCATCTGGTGTTGTATTAGTATGTCCCATATTATGAACTAAAACATCTATATAATTTCTAAAATTTATACCACTTACAAATATAACGCTCTTTTGAAGATTTCAGTGTTAAACAGTCACGGCAGTCTGACCTGCTGGCTGGCATATAGAAGGCATAAAAAAACCCAACTAACCAATCATCGAATATTAGTGCATTCTGTTTTCTTATCATCACAATTTTGCTGATGTAATCAGTTAAAATAAATGTAACAATTTGAAATTATTTCCATTGAAATGATTTGCAGTAAAAATCCATTAAAAAACAAAGAAAAACAAAACATCAATAAACACCAGAAACAAGTGATTAATTTTATTGTTTGCAACATTTACACACCTCTGCATGTTACACAGATCCACTAATAGTTATGAAAAGTTTCATTATTCACAAATGCAGCAAATAAATAATCGTATATATGTATCTACTACAGACACACAAAGTCTCTCTATTAAGCCCTGCATCACACCTTTCCAAACTACCTGAAACAATATTATTAATTTGCTGTCCAAATTGGCTGAAAAAAAAAACAGGCGATCTCATGTCACGGCTCTCAATCCGTTAAAGTTTGGTAAAAATATGAGTGCACACAGACCTGCAAGACCAGTGACCATTTGCAACATTTTCTTGTGCATTTGCATGCAAATTAATTAAACATGTTTGTTTTATATTTGTCCACTTAAATGAATTTATTTGCAGCTTGTTGTTGCACTTTTAAATTGTGGCATTTAGTGTGGGCTTGTGTTGTCTTTTAGCCGTCGTTCAACTCTTTAGCCACGAGTATAATTTCTAGTGTGGTGTAGATTTGGCGAAAGTTTTTTCGATACTGTTGCTGAGCACTCGCCACTTGTCTATGGAGGAATTAAAGCTGTTCAATTACGTTTACAATTAGTTTTCATTTCTTTCACCATTCAAACTTAAGTCTCTGACATTAACATACATTTGAATGACTTGTTTGCCATTTATGTGATTTACTGGTTGCACTTGGCTGTATTTAACAAAGACATTAAAAATCTGTTGCCACTGTGGTATAGTGTGTTGCACACACACACACACACTATATATATATATATATTGTACTTGCCGACCACTTTCATTTAACTTTTTCATAAATTTTGTTTTGAGAAAGTTTCAATACACTTTAATGCCCGTTCAAAAGTAGTGTGGCCAAGTTTGTAAAAGTTTAATTTATAACTTGTTGTTTGGCTTGAGTGTTTGTCTGCCAGTAAACTAGATTGTTAACCTTTTGGATGAAATTTTCATAAACCAGCTCAAGATATCTGAACAGCAGTTTTGAAAATTTCCGTTAAGTTTAACGAACAAGTATTTTGAACAGTTAAAGAGAGAGTTGTAGACTCTGCTATAGGACAGAGCTGTTTTGTTTGTTTGACAGGTCATCAGTGTTGGGCTAATGTCTTGTAAAACGTTTTTTTTTTTAAATTAATACTTGCCCAAACTTCATATTTGAAAGCAGCAAAGTGTCTACTGGTGTCCTTATATATAATAACACAACCAGACAAAATTATTTGTTTTAGTTTTTCAGGAAGCGGGATGGCGCTTCCGAAGTATACAATTTTCTTAGACTGTGACGCTTAAGTCGGGAATTACTTTGTTATTGGCTGTGGTCTGTGGCTTATGTGCAAGTCACTGTGATTTCAGAACAGCCCATAAGAAAAACTTTTACAGTCTCGTATTGCATGACCTTCGCGTAAGATTTAAATCAGTTACACAGCAGATGGGCATGTTCTTAAAATTTCCGGTTTCCAGAATGGCCAATGTGACATGATCTGAGCGGCATGTCATGCTGTTCTGTTGTAGTCACATGTCGTTGGTGTCGACGACATCAACTAAATGAGAATAACATAAACCTTTTGATTAGAATTACAGACAGTGCGAATAAATATTATTTTCTTTATATGCAACTGGACATATAAATAAACTTTATGCCCCCTTTTCCTTCCCTAATCAAACAAATAAAGAAAAACTCTGCCGCAAATAGAGAAAAAATCTGCCTCTGTTTCTGCGATGAAATCTCAGATAAAAACTAAACAATTAATAAATAATTGGTGTTGTAACTCTCTTGTTATTTGATTTCAATTTTATTTAGAAAATTATGCTATTGCTTTAGTTGATTTCTGCAGACAATATTTCCATCTGTCACTTAACCTGTCAGCCTTGCCATTCATAACAAAGTCGACATTTTAACAAAACTTGAGCTCTGGCAACTCGTACGCCTTCAATTTAACACAAAATTTGCATCCACCTGAAAACCTGGAAGCTGTAATCAAAAAACTATTTACAAAATTATCAATTAACAAGTCAACTACAATTTGGGTTAAACAAATCCATACATACAATTCCATTTACTTTCTAAAAATAAACTCTAACAGAAAATATTGTTGCATGTTCAGGAAAAACAAAATGTAAAACAAAATTCACGTGAATTAAACAAATAAGTGATTGGTCATCAGAAAAACTCTCTAAAAAAAAAAACGGAAACGACACTAAGCAAAAAAATTCACTTAAAAGTTGCAGCTGCATTTGAGTTGTGCTTCATTGTTTTTCCTTTTCAGTTTTTGTTTTTATGATGTTCTAGTTTCAGCAAATTTCCTCACCTCTTGTAAGTCAAATTTATACATAGAGTTTTTTCTTTGTGTTTATTTTTTCCGTGATCTACGATACACACAAAAAAAAAAAAAAAAAAAATAATATAAAGTTTTCTGTTTCTGTTTTGTATATTATTTTTGCTACAAATTCAAATGCATTCAAGCAGAAGCTGGTTTTTATGTTTTAACCATTATGGCTGTGCAACAACTACATACAGCAGCTACATACATATAAATGAGCATAACAACAAAAAGTTAACAAAAAGACTCAACAACATGCAAGAACAACAGAAAAATTTGTTAGCAATGCTGAACATAAGCAAAACTAAAAACAAAAAAACAAAAAACCAAACAAAATTGTTCATATACAGACTGAACATTTTTTGTGTCAAATTCGTTACGAATGCGGTCAGAAAGTCTAGAAAAAAAGTTGGCCATAGTTCTAACAAAAATTTTGATCTATTTGCCGCACATTTTCACAATTTCGCTAAAAATTTTTCAAAAATATAACTTTTACATATTTGCAACCTGTCTATAAAAAAAATGTATGCAAAGACCTTTGAGTTTTCTTATTAACGGCTTTCACCCTTCATGTTCTGTTTATAGTTAGTTGCACTCTATTATATTTACAACGACTTTTACCACTCAACGCGATATATTGCTGTGTGTTGAAAACGCTCAAATCAGTTTTGTTTGATTTTCTGTTTTGTTAAATTGTTTTGAAATTGTGCATGAGACAGGGGGTTTATATTATAAATTAACCGCGGTCAAAATATTAAACAAAATTACTATTTCCTATGGTAGTACATTTACCATCATTATTTACCACATTGTATTTGCTATGTTTTCAACCACAGCGTAGCAAACAAAAGCTAGAAATATATTGCTAATGTGGAGTTGTCAATACTAGTAGCATAAACACATCTTCTATGTTAAGAAGGTCCAGCGGTCTGCCAGGGTATTTGGTATCAAGCATGGAACTGACTTTCGTTCTTTTATAAAATTGAAGTCATCATATTCCAATTAGTACTTTCAGAAAGTGCCATAAAATTTATATATGTTACTAAATGACAGCTTAGCAAGTTTTAAACCGCTTAGTTTTCCCCTACTGTGTGAAATCCGTAAAGGCAGGCAGAATGGCCACTGGGCAGTCACTTACATACATATTTACACTTCCATTTATTTTTTAGTTTGTACATTTAAAATTTTTGCTTTGAAAAGTCGTCGAAAAAATACGACAAAACACTCAACATTATTTATGCATAAACATAGTCGGACACACATAAAAATACTAAAGTGAAAATAAGTATTAACAATTTGAATAATGGCACCAGCGATTGAATACCATATACGAGTGCGTTTACCTTGATATGGGAATGTAAAGGCGAAATTGAGCCTTAGTGATAGAGTGTCCGCAGACAAAGGGCATTTTGAATCTGAATTTTGATATATTATGACATGTCAGTCAACTGGTTTCGGGGGTTTCCCCTTGATATTTACTTTTAAAACGATTTCTGTACTATTCAGTGAAAAAATATAACAAAAAAATACAAATAAAAATACAACTAGATGTAGAACTAGAATAACTTTACAAATCAAAATGTTTTTAAAGAGACTTTAGCCTCATAATTGAGGAATACATATAATTTCATAGTTTGTTGGGGCAAACAAATCGCAAGTAAAGTGAGGGAGGCCTCGATTGTCCGGTATTCGAGTAATAGAATGCCGGAATGCTCGCGTCCCCAATCATTACGAATAATCGAGATCTTAATGTATGCGCTTGCATTTAAGACGGCAAAATATGGGAAATATATACATATTTGGGAAAATTTGGTTACGAGTGAAAATGACTTACAAGAACCTTAAACATGACAATAGCCTCTTTATTTTTATTTTAAATCACATCAAGGGTGGTATAATCTTCTGCTGATATCTGCAAAAAACTTACAGACAATGATGTATGATTATCGAAAAAAAACTATTATATAGAATAAAATGTGTTAAATTAACAATTTTGTTTTGCCGAAAATAATACCACAACATTCTCAATAATACTGATATTAATTAGATCAATAATACTAATATTATTTATATCAATTATAGTGATATTAATTGCATTGTCGTAGACTCTGGTCTAACTAGACTCTGAAGCCTGAAGCTGCATCTATTTCTGTGGCAACAGTGATAATTGAAACGGGGGCCAAATCACAGCATTCGATATCGAGTGCACGTTCGTGTAGAGAAAATTTTCGATGGCTGCAATTTTTTGGATCACGGTATTCGATCGTAATTTATTTTACTTACTACTATTTTTTACATTGCTGTAAGAATATAACAAACAAACAAGGAAAAATAAATAAAAAAAAAAACGTGAAAATTTAAAATTGTGTAAAAAATTTTGTAATTAAAATGGATCCAAATATTAGGAAATTTTAGGAAAATACTTACACTTTTAACTACTTCTTTCTTTTTTTCTTGTTTTTATTTATAGAGTTTATTTGTTTTCGATAGTAGATTTTACCAATCGAGTGCAACTTCGAGTAAATACGTTTCGATAACGATTGCCGTGTTCTGCGTTAACAACATTTCGATGACAAAGTACTCGATTTCGAATGCGGTGATGTGCCGCCAGATTCAATTTACAAGATTTCGAAAAAAATGCGAAAATAAGTCTTAATTGTGAAATTTTTTGGTTATCGGCACAAGCATTAAAATAAAGGGCGACTAGTCCCCCCGTCAACAGCTGATAATTCCGTAAAACTATTACGACGTTAAAAAAACTATTCCTATGTGAATCCAACTGGTCGCCTTTGAGGCAGAGAAAAACAGAGAAACCAATAACAATTTTGTCAACTAATTAAATTTACGAAAAGTTCTAATACTGCCCTTAAAACTTTAAGGCTTAACTTTTTAAAAGACCTTTATTAATATTCTTTCTATCACCCTGTTTGTAGTAGCGGTGGTCCCGAAAATAGTTTCGCACCGTTGTAATTGGACCAGCTACCCGTAACACTAGAACTCATACATTTCTTCTCAATGTCTTCCTTTTTTTTATATGTATATCGAAATTTCAATATCACAGACCGTTTCGAAACCATTATGTCAGGCTCTGGAGTGCTATAGCGTTTCGTGTGCCGCTGAGATATATCCGCTTTATATTTGTTTACTTGACAAATGCCAAATCTGAAGCGATATTTAACGCCATTTGCAAAAACTTAAAACAATTTTGTGATGGGGTGACTAATTTTGCTTCACCTTTTATTTGCACCTGCATTCACTCACATGCGAGTATAAATGCCAGCATATTTACAAAAATTCTCTATATGTATGTCCATAATTTTCTCGTGCACTAACAGATGATTAACTAATTTAATAATTTAAAATTACCCTAATACACATTTCATTAGTAGAGTGTGTGACGTTAAAAGAATTCTTTTCGAACCCTGTACCCAAATGCTGCTCTTCACGGTTGGCCACTTTTCAACAACAGCAGCGGCGCAAATAGTGTTCCACAGATGCATAGAGAGCGGTCGTACGAGAATATCATCAACTCATAGTTGTTTCTGTATATTTTACAAAACTACTGCATGCAACATGCGACCAACAAACGGATAGACAATTCAACAATTGTTACGTTTATTGTTTGCGATGTCTGTTTTGAAAAGTTGCTGACGCACACAGGAATTTCATTTGTTTATATTTTATGTTATTTATATTTTTATACTTTTTGAAATATACACAAATGTAGATGTTTTTTTCGTAGACGATTTTAGATGTAGTCGCACACGTGGAAGATGCAGTTGTGTTGGTACCTCGAATGGATGGGATACCTGCTTTCCAGTTAAAACAACAAGTGCATTTGTTTTTTCTTGGTTTTTTCTTGGTTGCAATCAGAAAAGTTTATATAAACAAATGATGGTTATTTTAACACATGACAAAAACACCTGCAGCCAAAAACAGCAACAACAAAAAATTTTGTATTATAAATAATTTTATTAAATGCTTCTGCGTAAAACTGTTAAAATTAATAACATTTCTGAAAAAAAACTTGGTAATAAATGTAGTAAATTGTGTTATTACAAAGTTCGGGACTTTTTGTTTTGTTTGTTCAAATGCAACCAACAATTACAAAAAATTCACAAACCAGAAAAATAATATGTTTAAAAAAATGTGTTATAAATAAAATTAGTTAACAAATGATTTTCATTTTAAGCGTCATTTAAACTACACAAACTTTATTTACTGCTTTGTTTTTAATAACTTTTTGAATATATTATTTTATAAAAAAAAACTAGGAAATATTTTAAGACAAATTTTAAATACATTTTAGGGAAAATTATTTGCCCGGCTCGCTATAGGCAGGTAATTATTTATGAACTTTCTTCTATCAGTTTCATTTATCATTACAGGTCGGGTGGACCAGCGCAGTTAGTCGGCTTTTTCGTGTGTCCCACAATATCGATCGACGTTAACGTTCGTCAGTATTGGGTATACCAAGAAACTGAGCTGTAAATTATTTATGAACTTTCTGCTATCAATCTCATTTATCAGTCGCATTAATGGATTCCAACATGCTGGCATATTGGCGAACGTTAACGTTCGACATGGTGGAACAGTTCCCAATTTTTTATAAAAACTTTTACGAAATCTTCAAATAAGTGTTAAAGCATTTCGCAAATATAAAATTTTATTATCATTTTATTATCAAGGAAGAGACTTATTGTTGAAAAATTTATTACAAGTTTTTCAGTTCAAGTTTTTTAAGAAAACATTCCGGTTGTTACGAGCTTTCCTCGCAAAGCATAACAAATACCTACAGACAATTGTATGTGCGTTTAATTCTAAATATGAATTTTCACAATTACTCACTATATATGAGAAATTCTTTAAAACGTTTTAAGTTTTTACAATTATCCTAGAGATTTCTAGGCAGGGAAAAGGTTTATTTCTTATTTAAACAACAAACAAAAGACGGCAATAATTTTGTAGGGCCTGCTGATTGGACCAAAAGACAGCCCATTTAACGAATGTAGCTTCATTTACTAGGGCCGTCAAACTGATCCTCAATGTTTATAAGATCTTGTATGGTTTTTCCAAGTGACGGATTTTACAATGGCCGCGAAACTGGCTGCTAAAATTCAGCATATCCTGCATATCCTTGCAGTATATTTCGAAGTCATTTCTTTTTAATGGGCGATTGCCATATAGAACGTTTTCACTAGTCTAAGCAAATATATTTATATGCGAGAATGAATGAATTTTCTTTACAAGAGTAAATTTTATTTGCGAGAGCAGATCGGCCATCTTTTTGAATATTGTAACACCCTCTATAACAGCATTCACATGATATTGACTTTTGTTTCGGATTATTGTCATGTAGCAGATCTTATAGCCCATTATTGTGCAATGGCTTTAACAAGACAATGCTTTTGGATTTGATTTGGCAAATTATAGTGAGTCAGGCATCAAACACACTTGGCCCAGCGCATCTATTGATGTTATGGCTTCGCTAACGATACTCTGACTGTGGCTGCAGAATTTGTCGCATGTGACGTTTACATTGAACACATGCGAACGCCTCTAGCTCTGCTCTGTGCGTTTTTTTTTTGGCGCACAACTTGACACTTTTCTCAATGCTAATACATACTTTTACATCCTTTTTTCCAAAAAAAAAAAAATGTTTAAATGAAAAATATTTCCCTTTTCTAAACCATAACGTCAACTTTTTTAAATATTACTTGAGCCAAATGCATTTCGAACCCTTTTCTTTTGCATATCGACTTCGACTCATTTAATGTATCATAAATGTAGCATTTTCCTATCAAAAAATAAAGAACAAAAAACATCATCTTTAAAACTTTCCTGCACATGGTTCTTTTCATTTTTCACTCTTCAGTCCTCGGTATGATGTGATTATGAGCAAACAAGATAATCTTTGTTTTGCCGTTGCGACAGTGGTGGGGGAGATGCTGGTGCTGGTGAGAGACAAAAAGAAACCAAGTATCTGGAATTTCATCATATAAATCTTGAACAGCGCCAGTTCGCTGGCACAACAATGCAAGACGTACCAACAAACAGCCCAGGACTGGAATACGCATTCTATACATACGTATGCATGAATCTAAAGAAGCGCAAAAAAAAGAAAAGAAAAGAAAAGAAAAGAAAAAAGATCCGAACAATTTTGAATGAATTGAAGAAGAGAGGATGATGAAAGAACGTACTGGCAGTGTGATGGAATGAATAGAAAAGTATTAAGCAATTTTTTTCACATAATAAAACTGAGTACTTATGCATAAAATATCTGGAGATTTGGGGATATAAATAAATACTAACAAAGGATGTTAAAATCCTTTCAATACAGAAATTGAATAGAGAAGCGACAAAGGGAAAAAAAGGGTAAAATGTTACGCTTATCATGGCATTATCAATTCTTGATTTGAACACTGCGATAAGTATTCTAGGAGCGAAAATAATTTGTGTGAAAAAAATTGCATTAGTTGAATTATTAATATTAAAAGCGAAAGTTTTCCAGGAAAATGATTATTTATGAAAAGTTGCCAGACAGTGTTTGTATTGGCGTTCATATCCTTCTCGCTACTTATCCGTATCACTAGTTTAGTATGAACACAGTCGAACAAAATCAGTTATAAAATAGAAGTGGTAAATTTTTTGCAGACAAGGAAAATGTGAGATGCAAAATTATGTTTTTTAAAATTTCGATTTTCAACTACATATTTGTATCGGTTCTCAACCACACGATTCGTTTTTGTTTGGTTTAAATAATAATTTTTTAGCCACATCTGTTGTTTTTTTTTTTTTTTTTTGTAATATTAAAGAATATGAAATGAAAAATTTGATTAAACTCCATAGACACAATTTGTAACGATTTAGAAAACTTCTTTGTGTTATTTTTGCAAACGCGCCACTCACTTTTAAGACCGATTTCTATGCTTTGCTATTTGTGTTGCAATTTACGGATTTTTAGACAGATTTTCTATGCACGACTTGTATAAAGAAGAGGGCAAAAGAGTAGGCGTGAGCAGAAAAATATGTAATAAACTTTTTTTTTTTAACAAAAATTCCGAAAAATAAACAAAATGTAACAAAAAAAAGAGAGAATTATTTTTGTGTTTAAAATTAACGTTAGAATTAGTAAAACCAGATCGTAAAGTTGCACATCAGTTGATCAAATCTGATGCGTAATTAAAACGTTGGGTTGCCTACACAAAAAATAGATATATTTATATACTGAAATATCTACAGACAATATGTTTCGTGGTTAAATTACTCCTGGGTTTTGAGTAACTCAGCAGCGTAAAAGTGTAGCAATTTCGGCTACAAATCAAATTACTAATTCTACGATTATGCTTAAAAGTAGACGTGGCCGGAGAAATACAAGAACTGTGACTGTGAGCAAATAAGTTATCAGAAAAAAAAAACTGTTAAGAAATTCAAATTTGTAGAGACAAAATTGAATGTAAAAATGGCAGTAACTGATATGCAAGAAACATCCTCACCTTTCAGCGACACAATAAATATTGACAAAAAATATTTAATCATTCAATATTCAATTCAGACGTTTGTATATGAAAATATGGCGAAGCGTAAAGAAAACTCTGAGAGAAAATACAAATTTGTATGTACCTTCGTATAAAGTCACAACTAAATGGGGCAACGAATTCAATGACAAATACGAGAACACCAAACCACGAATAATCGAATAACGATTATAAAACTTGTCTGATCAAAATTAAATACAATTGTTTCAATCAGTTTTCCGACAATCGTTTTTGTTTAAAATAATTGTTTTGCAACAACTTTTCAATTTATTTTCAATACTTTGACACACAAAAGTTTGTTGTCTAGACAGTAAGCAACGGTTTTGCGGGCTAATAAAAACGGCGATAAAAACGATGTGTCAAATAAAAATTCATTAAAAAGAAATGGCACAAAAAAAAACAACCAAAACCAACATTCAGAACCTGTCAAAAATCTACACAGCACGAAAACATGGAAAACTTCAGACGCTTGTGAATTAATCAGACACAAAATGACATCTTGGGCTCATTATGAAGTTTCGTAGAATTTTTTTATTTTTAAAAAATTTAGGGCTTATTTTACTGGTTTTAGGTGGCACAAGACTTTTACTCCAGTGTTTAACTAACACTTTGAGGCTGCAAAGAGGCTGGCTGCCTTTGTGCTGAGGGGCTTTTTTTTAATTTTTCAATTGTGTTGCAAGTTTTTAACTGCTGGAGAGTTAAACACAAACACATCCAGGCTAATAACTTGCTTGTGGTTATACTCATCACTGCCATCACTGTCAGCGTCATTTTTTTGCTTTTTCATCATCGACATTAAGTTCATCATTGTGGGAGCAAAAATAAAATTCTTGGTTTTTTTTTGTGAGTTTTTTTTCTTTTTTTTTTTTCTTTTTGCCAGGCTTTAAATTGTTAGTTAAATTATATACATATGTACGTGTGTACCCAGTTTTTATGAAGGCAACCAGGATACATTCAAATGTGCACGCGTATTTTGTTAGGAACCAAGTAATTCTTTGGGTAATTCTTTGAAAAAAGCAAAAAACGCGAAAAACCTAAACTTTTTCCACTAGTCACTCAAGCATAAACTTTTTTTTTTCCATTTTTGCTTCTCCTTTCTTTTTTGCTCGTTTGCTATTCCTAACGAAAACTCTTTTGAGTTGTAGGAAAAGACAAAGACAAAAACAAAAACGCCAAAGAAATACAATAAATAAATGGTATTGAAGATGACGACAATGATAATGTTGCTATAAAATTATACGTCTATCGTATGATACTTCAGCATACTGCTCAATAAAACTCCTTGAAGCATGCATTAAGTGCATATTGTTTTTTTTTTTTCTTGTCTTCTTCTTTTTGTTTCTCTTGCCACATATGAGAACCAGGTACGGGTACTGGTACTGATACTGGTACTGGCTGTTGTTTCTGTTGGTTGGTGCTTTATCTACATTTGATGTGAACTTGGTTCGCACAAAAATATAAATATAAATACACAAGAAATATGCTCGTAGTCGTCGTCTGAAAAGAGAAAAGCCAAAACAAAACGCGAGCTGCCTGCAAGCCATTCAAATCATGATTTTCCTGTTAATGGCAACTGCACAAGTATATACATATGTAGTATGTAGTTCGTATATATGTATGTACATATTTGTTCTGTTATTCGTTTTTTTTTTTTTTTATAAATATAATTTTCTTTCTTTTTGCTGTATTTGTAGCCATGAAGTCAAGAGAATACTTAGGTTTTTGTTATGTAAATAAAAACGAATTCAAAGGTTTATGAAGTATTACAATAGGTATTTGCATGTTAATATATATTTTAAAGCTCTTCAAATTCTACATTCATACGTATGGATTAATACACCCATGTGTATATACATACGTAAAAATTCTGCAATATCTTGAGATGAGTTCTTAAAAGTAAAAGTTTAGGCCAGAATAAGAACATACATACATTCATAAATAAATCTTTTTCTTTTACTTACAATAATACGTAGCAAGTACACGAGAAGAAAAATCATGGCCCATAACTATATGAGCCCTTCAAAATATTATCACTCTGAATATTTTCTAACATTCAGGCTACGAACAGCCTCATAAGAATAATAAAGTTAACCGATTCCAATGCCTTCCGATGCGCCAAATGAATTCAAAAATTTGCCAACTTTGTCTTTTATTATCAGGTTTGCGTAATTACATAAAAATATCGATTTGGATATTAATAACTTTTTGACTGATCATAATTTATGGGAAAAATATATTTGAAAAAAATAGTGCCAAAAAAACTTTAATTAAATTTTTTTTATATTTAAATTTTTTTTTAAATTTTGCCAATATAGCCCGCATCATATTTTACTATATTTTGTCTATTACTGTATAAAAATATATCTCCATAAAAATCGTCAAAAATTTTCAAAATTGTGGAAAAAAAAATCATCAACATTTTTCAAAATTGTGCAAAAAATCGTTAACATGCCATGACTGATCATAATTTATGGGAAAAATATATTTGAAAAAAATAGTGCCAAAAAACTTTAATTAAATTTTTTTTTTATATTTAAATTTTTTTTTTAAATTTTGCCAGTATAGCCCGCATCATATTTTACTATATTTTGTCTATTACTGTATAAAAATATATCTCCATAAAAATCTAAAATCAAAAATTTTCAAAATTGTGGAAAAAAAAATCGTCAAACATTTTCAAAATTGTGGGAAAAAAAATCATCAACATTTTTCAAAATTGTGCAAAAAATCGTTAACATGTACTATTACCGATATTTAAGTAAAAAATAAGAAAAATAAAAAAAATAAAAAATTAGCAAGTTGACCCGCTGCATAGAAATTGTTACCCAAAAAAAAAACACACACACACCACTTCCTTTTTCCTTTTCCCCTTGATCTTTTTCTGCTGCAATCCACTGCACATGTGGGAGTCAACCCTCTAATTACTGAATTAAAAAAAAAAAACTAAAAATCTAATTCAACAAAAATGTCGCCCACAATTAATCCTAGAATGATCTATATCATGCAAGTGAAGGCCTCAGGTAAACAGCATCCCCAGCCCCTGAACCGAGTTTGGTGTAGTTTAGGGAAATGTCCAAGAATATATTCAATACTCTATTCTTCAATTTCTCTTCATTAGCCCAATTCCATACTATTCTGACACAACCTACAGAAACCTTATCCATTTCCTCATGCCGCTGTGACATGATCCTGATGTCCAGAATGCAGTGACTTGGGTTTCAGAACTCTCGTAACTGTGCAACTCTCAGTTGTAGCGGCATGAAGTTTATAAACTTCAGAGTCAACTCTCTTCCTCTGCTTAACAGTTTGATAACTTTCTGCCTGGCTTTACCTGACTACAAATTTTGCTTTCTTCATCCCATTATGCCTCAATGTGACACTCCATTACACTGCTCTATCGTAAAGCTAAATTGAATTTTACGAACTGCAACTAATTTGATAGACCCTTCTCTACACAACTTAATGGCGACTCATTGCCCAACAAACGACCCTTGTGGTTATGGTCCATTGTTTTCGGCCAAGAGCACAATTCACAATCGCCTGCACAACACAAAGAAATATAACGATTAACAATGTTTACTGCAAACGCTTTTCTTTCTGTAAAATGCAGTTTTACTTTTCACTGTAATCTATTAAATTTAATTTTTAATGGTGGGTAATTGCAGCATTTTGAATATGAGTATTGCCGAGATGTCGCAACACACAAGCCTCGATGCATCGCACATTTGTGTATAAAAATGGAAAATATTTTATCAACGTTGTTTTGGCTTTTATTTTTCATACTTTCTGGCATTATGTTTTTCCATCTGCTTTCGGGGCTTTTTTTTTGCGCTTGGCATTTCTTTGTGAGCTCTTACGTATGCATTTGTGTCACATATTGTCGGCTATGCGCATATCCAACTGTAATGCAAGAAACGTGTCTTTTATGTGAAATGCCATTCTTTCAAGTAGAGTTTCAAAGTTGTGTTCGTCTGGAAGATTTTTCCTATGACAAGAATATGTTGATTTAGGAGATGTAAGCACATGGAAAAGTGCACATACCCAAACACCCAGTGGTAAAAATTAAAAGGCCCGCTTAAAGAAACTCTTGTAACAACTCTCTTGTTTCATTTCTGTTTGTGCTTCAGCAAATTTCGAAATGGTTTGGCAACTTTTCGGAAATTTTAAAATTGTTCTGTGTGGATACTATTTGAAAGCAAAACACTTTCTGTTGCAATACTTTTAAACGTAATTCACTTATTTTGCACCGGACCTTTTCAAGCAACTAATAGAGAAACTTTTGAATAGGGGTTTTTTTGGTGGAGGACTGAGTGAACTTGTTGTAAAAAATGTACCAGCCTAAAATAAAGTAAAATTAAGTAAGTTTTTGATTTTCAAAACGTAATAATGAGATGCTGCGTAGCCCAACACAAACGCAGTAAAAATATTACAATTTATTGTTGATGATGAAAATTTTGCTGCTCTGAAAGTTTACGATTTTTCTATACAAAAAAGCCTTAAAATAAAAAAAGAAAAACATAATTATAAAAGTCTATCGACTAATAATAGTAAATTTCTTGGACAAAAATTTTGTTCGCGGCTGTTCTGCAGATATTTCTTGACGTCATATTGCAAACGAATCTCCTTGCAAATTTGGAAATTATTTGGCGATCATTTGGTCTGTCTTATATCCAAACTAAAAAAAAAAAAACTTCAAATGAAAAATATCCAACATATTTATTCACAAATATTTAGGAAACTTAAAAATCCGTATTCTTTATAAGTCCAAAAATTTCTCGAATGCGGATTGCAGGTCCATTTTCTTCATAAAATTAAAGGGGGAGAAAGGAGAAAAAATAGAGTATTCAAAAAAGCCGAAAAACTATGAACTAATGACTGATTTTGTCCATTCGATTTTTAAACGCTTTCCTGAGGCGTCCTGTCGTTCCATAAATGTCAAAGTTTTGTAGATATTTGATTCGTTCTGTTAGCAAAATCTATTTATTTTCCTTAAGCCAAACTGCAATCATATGTTTTGAAATAACAGAAAGATGCAGTACGACCTATTGGACCCAGTGCCAGGAAAAATAAAAACGGTTTGATTATTTTTCTTATTTCGAAAACGCTTACAAATAAGGCCTCCTTGATGGTAGGCCCTTTTGCTTCCTCCTGCTGTAAGCTCTGTCCTAGCACACATTCCTGTTAACATTTATATAAAGATGAATATAAGCTCATAAACATATGCACTTACAAACATACGGACTGAATACGGATATGGCTGTTTGTTCTTACTATTCTGCGCTTGTACTATTAGCCCCTTAAAATTCAGCTAATGATTTCTGCTTTAAGATGAGCACCAGCCTGTCTCTGTTATATGAAAATCCTTACAAATAATTTAGTTATAATAATGCCCAGTGAACGTTTGATGGTGGAGTATACAGCTACATCTTTATCACTTATAACTTATTTATAATCCGGTTGTAGTGTTGCCTGAGAATTTAGTTTTATTGAATATATTGAATCGATACTAATCTGATTTGATTTTAATTTAAATTAAGGGAAAAAAGATAAAGTTTTGTTTGTTTTCTGAAAACAGGCAACAAATTGAGTCTTCTTACATTTAGCTGAAACTATTGTTCAGCCGAACGAAATCAAACTGGGAAAAAGCAGAAGAGTCGAATTTGCTTTATCAAATCGGCTGCAATGGAGACGGATCCAGCGTATACCCAAAAGTATACGTTGTTATCACACAAACAAAATTAAAGACGACGTTGGCGTGCCACAAATCTGATATTAAAGGAATCAACAGCTGAACGAAGCAAAGCACAGCAATTGCAGCCCATTGTGCAGTAAAGCGACATAGACCAAGTTTCGATAGTGTAAACATGTTACAAAGAGACAAAAATTACAAAAAGAGATATACCGTGGAAATGCTACAACAATCCGGGGGAAATGAACTCTAAGATGAATAGGAGTTCATCTCACACGAGTCTTAATAGTTTTAATTTTGATATAAATGCAAATATTTTGATGCAAATATTTATTTAAATTCCAAATGTATTAATGGTAACTTGTGTCATTCTTGTTCTTTGTGTAGAAGGACTGATCGAAATATTGCTAAATAAATAAAATCATTAGATTTTTTTTTAATTATTTGACCTAAAGCCGAACTGAAAAATTAAAAAAAACAAATTTCTATAGAGTTAATTATTATATTAAACAAAAAAAAAACAAATCAATTAATATTGATTTAGAAATGTTCTCTGGGTTATTGTACACATATCTGTCGTTCTTATAAGTTTCTCTAGCTGTATGTGCTGTATTTTTTAACACTTACTAACGTAAATAACTTAAGGGCTTTTTGTTGTTAGCACTCAGCCATTGACAGTGACTTTGGCTGCAGGCATTTCCAAAGCTGAAGACTTTTGCCTCCAGCCATGCAACAATAGATTTTAATGAAACCCTTCGGGTCTTTAAGCAGGCATGTGCATGCCTACAACTTTTACAAAAACAAGTTTGCCATCATCGATTGATTCTGCCTCAATGTAAGATTAACATATCGGTGTATTTATTTCTTATAGTGGATTCTTTTAAGACAATCTTGTTTTAATATTACAAAACCATAAATAGTTAAATATATACATAGATGTTGTCATTGAACTCCCCTATTATTTGATTTTACATTCATTCTTTGTTCGTCATATTCTTTGGCCAAACACTTTGCAGATTTTTCTCCTGCCACTCGAAATTATCGCATAATTTTTTAAGTGTCATCAATGTCAGTAGATTCCCTGGTTACGTTACGCTTTGGTACACACGTTCGTTCACTGGTACGAGTACTACGAACAATGTGTTGAAAGAATCACTCAATCGTTGTGAAAATCTATGTTTAATCAATAGTCTGTCTACTCAATGAAATGTCTGGAAATTTTTTCGTCTCCGTTTTTAAATTTATGGTTCTCATGGTGTTGGAGTATTTTTGCTTTCTGCTTAATTTTTATGGAAAATTAAATTTTTCTTGTGGAAAATTTGTCTAGTTATTCCTTTAAATTGTTTAATTTTGTGCAAATAATTTTTAATGTATGGAGGAGACTTTATTATTACTGTTAAGAAATATCAGACGTTGAGAGGAAAATTTTGCTGTCGGTTTTATTCCATACGATTTTCCTTTCTCTTTTGTTTTTTTTGGAGTAAAAGGATGTAGGAAATGGGTTTTTCTTGTGTGCCAGCAACATTGAAATTAATGAATTTTATTGTATAATTTAAAAAGTCAACTGCAATTCTTTTTACATGTTTGATATATTTAATATTTTTATTTAAGAAAAGCATAAAATATTTTTAAGTAAAAACTGTTTTTCAAAAGTTAATGTTTCTTCAATAATGTGTATTTTATTTCATTTCTTTGCAGGTAATTTGCTACATACTTGTATCTTTTATCTCAAAAGTAGTAAGTGACAATATCTGGCACGTCAAAAAATTTTGAAAAGACAAACTTACTAAAACATTGAACCAGGACAGCTTCACCGTTTTGGAGTTATACAAACAAATAAAGCGAAACAAACTTTTATGGGCAACACTGTTCCATATAAAGTGATTGTCTTGAGTCCTCCTTAATCGGACAACCACATAAAATTATAATTTTTTTGGCACTTAAATTTATTCTCAGACAATTGTCTAATAATGATATTGGCCAGTTTTCTTGCAACCGTTTGATTTAACAAATTTAGCTTCATGAACTAATTCTTATTGTCATATCTAACAATATTGTAAGATCTGACAACCGTTATTGTACAGACACATACATATATATTTTTTTAAATAAAATCTATTATTTAGCTGGAGTAATTTGTATAGACGAGCATTAATTATACCAAAACAAAATATTGCACTAATCACAATCCAATTAATTTATTTTATAACTCTCTGTCGTGACAGCAACATGAATATGTATGAAAATGTCATTATCATAAACTATTACAAAAGAAATTAATTAAATGCTTTAAATATTAAAGAAATGCTACAAATTTGTACAATATTTTTACATCTAAAAACCAAATTTTCGCATAAATTATTTGGCATTCAGCTAATCCAAATAAACATGCAGCTGAAACATGTTTAAACATGTTACGTTATACAAAATTCATAAAGCATAAACATTTATATTGTATGAAATCTGATCAAATTGAGGAACTAGACTTTTTTAACAAATGAAATTGCTTTCTTTACACGACTTTGAGAAATTGCCCACAGAACAATAGATTTTCTTAACATATTTTTTTTCGAATTTTTTTGTTTTAACAAGCCAAGAATCCCCTCATTAGTGTTCCGGCTGATGCATTGGTTTTACCTCGGCTTGTTTGATTGGGATTGTCTAATCATTTGTGGTATTTCAAGGATCACGAGGAGAGTACGAATCTTAAAGTTTTATGTGTTTCAACGTGTGTGTTTCATTATTTCTTATTTCTATAGTGAAATTATCACTATATTAATTCGTAATTAAACCTTAATTTCTAGGGAAATTAAATTTAATTTATTTATAATTTAGTAATTTGATATTCCTAACAAAACGAACGTTCGTTTTCTTGTGCCTGTGGTTGGTTTTTTCTTACCACTTTCTGACACACATCGAAACACTTTTTTATGAAGAACTGCTTGTGGTCCTTTAATTCGAGAAAGGTCATACATACAGTGGTTGTCCTGTTTGTCCCAGAATTATAACCGAAAGGATTATCATTTGGTTTGTTATGTGGCCGCTACAGTTCTTACATTAAAACCAAAACGTCGTCTTCGGTTTTCCGAATGAAACTCAATTAATTTAGTTAAGGCGTTTTTCAATGCTGTGGCCTTACAGTTCGCATCGCCCAACACTTATTTAGCACAAATTTTGTAAAATTAATTTTAAAAAAAAATGAGACTAAAATAATATGAAACTATAAGGCCCATTAAAATGTTTTTGTTTCGTGTGCGACACTCTGTAGCATAATAAACATAATTGTCTGCACATTTACTCAAAACACACACACACACACACACACACACATCCATACAGACATGTGTAAAATGATAATCGTTGTTTCAGCCAAATGAGTTTAAGGCGACGTTATACTAAATATCTGATGTTTTTGTTATTAAACATAAATTACATTATTGTAAAAATGTTTTTGTTCCGCCACAAAGTCTATGTGTTGCACGGAATGAAATTTTGAAATTAAACCGAAATAAAGTTTGGGGTTTCAGCTGCAAAATGAAAGAAAAAAAACCTTAACACAACTAAATGTTTAAGCAATAAAAATAAAAACAAAAACTAGAAAAAGCTCAAAAACTAGGCAACACACAAAAACGCACACACACACACACACACACACACATGCGAAAACTTAACAGTACAGAGAAATAATAGAATTGTTATAAACTACAAAAACAAACAAAGAAACAAACAAAAAAAAACCTGCCAGCGTAAAACTGCAAGTTTTATGACGTTGACGTACAATCGCCATTGTTTAATTTTTTTTATTATTATTATTGTTTTTGTTGTGTTAATTTTTTTGCATACTTTTATTTGCCGCTGTACATACATACATATGTACGTTTGTATGCGTGTATGAATATGCAAAAAGCTGTATTGGAGACAGCAATTGCAAAATAAAAATATCAGAGAAATGAAAATGAACATCATAACTACATACATATTTGTTGGCGATGTTTTGTTAAATTCATTTTTAACCCTTTTTGCTGTTAAACAGGGCCATCAAAATGCTCGTTTCTATAATAAAAAATGCATAAACGTTAATGTCAGTCACAGTTGAAAGCATGAACTGAAGCACTTTTCATTTATAGTTTAAAACGTTAAAGGTGATTTGCAGTTCATAAAAAACTGGAGTCAGAGAACTGCATCCTTAGAATTTGGTTCAGCGTAACAGCGAACTCGCTGCATTAGTGCTTTGTAAAATTATTTGGGTAAAATTCATGGGCAAAGTGTCATTTGAGTTGAAAAGAATCCCGAGTTACATAAAATTTAAAATCTTTTATTTTTGTTATATAACAAAATACATGTTGCTTTTAATACTTTAGCGAAAATTAAGAGCTTAAATTGAAAAATATTTTCATTTACATAGTTTTTTATAACAGAGTTTTTTTGTTAATACGTAAAAATTCTGTCAGTGTAAATATGAAAAATGTCACAGAGTGCACAATGTTTCTCACTCTCAAAAATTAAAAAAAAGAAGAAAATAAGGGGATCCCCATAACAATTTTAAAGGCAGCAATAACAACAAAAACAGCAAAAAAACACATGAGTCATACAGCAGTTATGGACTGAACAACTGTTTTAGCGCTGCGGTCAGGCTTGCTGTTGTCGTTTGGTCTTCGGAAGTGTGGCCTTTGCCTCAAGTAACTGTATTTTTCTGCCGTTTCTTTTGGGGATACTGATACGAGATACCATCTTCGGCATATGATAGTCTTCGATGTAGATACATATGTAAATATGACTACCTCGCCGGACCGCAAGGCAGGTGCTGATGTGCACAGAGAATTTGAAAATATTGTTAATAACATCTTTGTAGTATGGCCTTTAGTTTGCAAAATATTTATTAATAAATAATAAATAAAAGAGACATTGAATAAAGCGACCATGATTTTCAGCGCCGTCCACCTCGTGTCCTGCCATCTAAAATTTTCGAAAGACACGAAGGAAAAAACTTGTTTATCTCCTGCTGGCATCTAAATGAATCAACAATTATATTCAGTGAAATTGTTGGCTTTTTATCTATTATTTTTCCAAAGCTAGAGATTCAAGTTAAACTTTCGTTTCAGTTCAAACTTTATTTACTAGAGATAGAAAGATTGTTTGACTTTTGCAAACAGTTTTTCCGTTTCACGTTCCATATTTCTTAATTAGGCAGATATAATTCAATAAAACAAAAATTTGAAGAAATTAATAAAGAAAGTTTAGCTGAAGAAATTAGAATTTTTTCGTTTTCATTTTTCACTCAAGCGGAGAACGTTTCACGTTTTCCATAAAGATCAAGTGATAAATCCATTTATAATGTAGTTTTTTTTTTTTAGAGCAATTAACAAAACCACATAATAGGCCACAATTAATTCTACGTTTATCAAGCAATTTTTCGTTGGCTTTTTCAGCCACTTCTTAATTTATAATTTAATAAAATTCATTTCATACGATACCAAGAAGATTTTAAAAAATTCTTTTTGGTTTTTTAATTAAGACAACTGCCACAATGTTTTAACGTCCAATACAACGATGCGTTTAGCTGATGCCAAAACTTCTAAAGAACGTTTCTTTATCATTATATTTCAATCTTAATTGGTGATAAATAGGCAAAATTCTTCAAGGAATAGGAAAAGGTTATATCTCGTGATATTAAGCGAAAAAGATATACTGTTTGGAAAGCTGGCCAACTTCCCCTTCATCAAAGTTCTTGTTAATGCATGACTAAATTTGCAATGTATTTTTTAAAATATTATTGAAGAGATTCTAAATATATTTCTGTTTCCTAAACAGAAAGGAAACTAGAACAAGCACAACTTTGAGCCAGCGATTTAATTACACAAATGTTTATATGTTCCTCCGCATGTGCAATATCCCTCTGGCAAAAACTTGCCTTTGCCAAAGCACAAAAAGGGTTAAATTGTGTGCCACCACAACAGCATGTAATAAGTGCAACAAATGTGTAGTGAAAGCCAAATAACATGATTGTTGTCTTCTTGTACTATATATTTATCTAAACCGGACTTTAAACATTCTTATTATGCTCTTTTTAAGGAAAATAAAGTGAATGTGCAAAGAAGCGCACAACAATTTGCTATCATTCCTTTATTGTGCAAAACTAAGTTTAAAATTCTAGTCAGACGCGCCAACATATTCCGTCACATAAAATTTATGTATTTGTCGAGGCAGTTGCAGTTCACTCAGATACCACAATTGCATTTTTGCCATAACAAATCGTGACGAATTTTCATAAGGAGGGAGGCAGGGAACAAACACAACCCAGCCCAACTATCGAAAGGTAGCAGAATTTTGCTCAGCGACATGAGACCCGACTAAAGTACAGAAAATCCAAGTCAAGAAATAAATAGAGCGACGGAGTACATGAGAATGTTTGTATGGTTATTTATGTATGAACTGATAGAAAAAAAAGTTGTTGTTGTTGTTGTTGTTTTTTGTTTTTTGTTTATTTGTTTGTTTTCAACGTGATAGTGGCAACAATCGTGCGTTTTTCCGCCATTTGTTTGGTTATAAATTTTTGTCATAAAAGTTGGCTTTAATGACTCTGTTAAGTATTTGTTTGCTCGTGCTGTTTTTTTTTATTTTATTTCATTTTATTTTATTTTTAAGGCAACCGTACGATAGTACAATATATGGTTAATTAAGTCATGATGTTATAGATGCGATAAAGAATCAAACTAGAGCAAAATTCAGTTAAGGAAGTTGTAGGTTCGTTTGGCTGCTGCCATCTTTAAGGAAATTCCCCACAAGCGAGATGTGTGTCAATATGCTATTCGTTTAGTGCGGCTTCTGGTTGGTACTCGCACACACTTTTTTAATTACAATAAATACAATTCTTCATTGCCGTCTCTTCGCTATTCGGTTGATACGAGTATTGTTCATTTAAACAGGTTAATTTAATTACCAGCCATTAAGTGAAACTAAAAACATTACAATGCCATCAAAATCAGAACATTGAAATTTATGGCAAACAATGACCGGCAAAAGGATTCTTGTGTTCGACCCAAATTCAGTGCAGTGTTGTCAACATCAAAGTTGCATTTAATAAATTATTGGGAATTTGTGTTTGGCTGTTCGTTTTTTCAGCAATATTAAAACATACATAAATTCATATATTGTATGTATAAAACATCAGAACGATTCATCTTTTTTGTACAATATAAAAAAATACGGCCAGTTTTCTAGGTAATTTCTGAACTGTTTGCAGTATGGCCAGCCCGCAACTTGTCTGCAAGATTTCGTGTGAAAAGTGCTTAATTTTTTTGAGGTGATTTTTTTGGAAAATTTTTCCACCAAATCCAACCAATTCAAAAATTTTATTTAATCTGAGCGATAAATTTTGCTGCAGAAACTGTAAAGCCTGATGCGCACGAAAAAACATTTCCACACAAGGAATGTATCGCCTTTATCGAATCATTTATTAATCGGCTTTGTATTTTAAAGGATTTGCTTAAAGTTGAAATTTATAACATTCTAGAAAGAAATGGAAACTAATTACTAGTGAAAAATTTTAGAAAATCATTTTTCTTTATCTAAAAAAGTTGATTTTGCAAATTTTCACGCAAAAGACATGTGTTTCCATTCATCATTTCCTTCATTTATGAGCCGGGTTTAAAAACTCCTTCGGTTCCTCAACAATTTTGTAAAAAAAAAAACTTTGCGACCACCGCTTTTTGAAATTTATTTGCGATTTGAAGTTTGAATGTCCTTTGAATTAAGTTCATGACGGGTGGCCCGATAATTTTCAAAATTTGAGGGTAAACTGAAAACTAAAATTAAGTCAATTTGTTACAAAGAATAGAAGAGGAAAGGGGAAGAAGTTTGATTTTAATAATTTCCTATTTTCTTTTTGTGTCGTGTCCCAAATTGTAAGATCTGCCATCTTTAGACTCGAGCAATGTATCGTGCCTGCGAGCATAGAACTAATCTAGTATAATTCGAAATATTGTTTGTGAGTCGCTCTAATGCGTATGAATTTGGTTGTAAGAATGTTATTGGTCATTCCAACAGTGTTGTTACTATCCAGTTGAATCCAGTTGAATCCCAAAATTTTGCCAGGGGCTTGCAGCTATAGATTTCAATAACATGTTGTCTTATACATTTATTACAATCTGGCAATTCCTGTGCCACACACATTTTACTTTTATTGTAGTAAGTTGTTGAAATTGGCTATTGGAGATGACATGTTTTCTCCTTTGCTTTGGTTCTGCTATTCATTACTATGAAGCTTTTGTACAGGCGGCGGACCCATCTTACAATGTTGTCTTACAATTGGCAAGTTTTGACTGGCAACTGTAATAGCAAAAGTATTAAGAATGTTGTCACACATGGTGACAGTCAGGAGAATTTATTAGCTTTAAGTTTATTATGTTTCATGAAAAAAAGGCAACTTGCTTAGAAACACATGTCACACATGTGACAAGTTCTTAATAAACGGATACTGAGTCCTAATTTTTCTCCAGTTTTGATCTATCGAATTGACTTGATCTTATTCTAAAGTTTAATATTTCGAAGGATTTGTCAGCTCTACATTGAATATCAGTTAAGAAATGTTGTTGTCCAGTATCAGAAATTGTTTTTCATTACATCAGCAATTATTGATTGTCAAGGAATTGGCTTATGCCAGGTATTACATGCAATATTACTGGTTTCACTCTCCCTCTCACTCACTCTATCCCACCCCTTCTTTCAAGGTGCACACACACATACACACGTAATACGTATTCTTTAATTGGGGGAGCCAGCAGTCAAATAACGATCCAACACACTGGCACGCACACTTCGTTTCACACACACGCACGCACGCCCAAACAAATAAATTCAAAAAGGATCCGTAATAACGTTTGTCTACAAATCTATGTCATTTGGGTTGCACTCGACGGCCAAAACATTATTAAGACTTTTTGTCTATTTCCATTTATGCACTTTTGGCCATCACAAGCCAATCATCAACGCCATAAACTAAGTATTTCGCCAACATCTGTATGTAGCGTTTGCAAATTTGTAGGTAAATTTAAATTTATGTCGGTGCAACTGGTGGCAATAGAAACTCTCAGTCATGATTAAAAAAGGATGAGTGTGTGTGCGCGTGTGTGTGTGTGCACACTTTTGAAGGAACTGTTTTGTTTGACTATGAATTTCATATCTCGTTTGTCTATAGCCAGGATATGAATGCCGGCTGGTCGATTTGCTAGAAAACCTGGCTAAAAGTTCTTCTCGATGATGCCCAAAACTAATAATAGAAAAACATGCCAACTTGTGTCTATGAAATTCAAAAATTTTAATTATTTTACAACATCATAATCCAGACTTTTTACCAAAATATTATTATGCAGATTTGTACGAGGCCGGTTTATTAAGTATCTAAGCAATTGTTTAAACAAGTGTACGGTGCTTGCACTGGGAGTCAGAAAATTACAAAAAATTTCACACAAGGATAAGAAGCAGGGAATGACTGTACCCGTCCTGAATGCACCAGCACTTCAATAGCCGGTGAAAATATTGACCAAGTGAAGAAAATTGTTGGCAAGAATCGTCTAGTGTCTAGTAGAGAACTTGCTGGGGATGTCGGCATAGCGGTTGGCTCATGTTATTGCATTTTCTTTTGGGGGAAGTTTTTTGGAATTGTAAAATGATTTTTACTAAACCTTAATATTTTTTTTTGGCCGGAAAGCAACATCACAGAAATGTGCCTCAGCCACCGTATTCAGCCGGCTTGGTCGGCTGCGACTTTTTCTGGTGTCAAAGATTGAGGAAAACCATGAAACGAAGGCATTTTGCGGCGTTTAAAGGGACAAAGAAATTGAATCGCCCTGAAGGATCAAGGAAAAGTATATCATATCTTGGAATACTGAATGAATAAATAAATATTTTTTTTTTTTTTGGAAAAAAATAAAAACTCACAACAGACCTCGTTTTAAAATGAACTCTTGTAAATGCAGTTCTGTATTTCTTTTTTTTTTTTATTGGTTTGCATACAATATATGTTAATTTTTTTCTAGTCTCAACAATATAATATTTACGTACAAGCGTACATTTTTGGCCGTAAAATTTTTGTTGTTCATTTGTGTTGTTTTATTTGTGCAAAGTTAACAAATTAACTTTTACTCGCCGGATAACTGCGTAAAGGCTAAATGAATAGAAATATTATTTTCCCCCAGCAATTGACTATGATTTTAAACTACATATTTTGTTAGCATTTTATATACATTTTATTAAAATATTTACAGCAGAAAACCAAAAACAAAACGAAAATAACTAAATGATTAAATTTTCTTGTTGGTATTTATGTGGATTTAAAGCCAGCCGTAAAAGTAGTGAATTCGAATACACATACACAAGCAGCTGGGTGTGCTTTCATAATCGTAGGCAGTGGAATTTTTGAATATATCTTTCAATTTTTGTTATTTGTTGTTGTCGATGGTGTTGCAAGCCCGTTGTGAAAGTTTACGATGAATTTAGAAATTATTATTATATATTTTGTGTAACATTTTTTCAAAGATTATAGTTACCAGCCAACGAAACCGGTTTCTACAAACGTGTTAGATATAATCTGGTAATTAGTAAATAAATTTACAGCAAATGTTTGCTGGTTACTAAAGAAAAGTTTTTCGTTGATAAAATCATAATTTTTTTTAATAAAAAATTTTGAAACTTAAACAATAATTATAAAAGTAAAAGTACTAAAGGCAAGAAAATAAAAAACAAAAGAAATTATTTCTTTGATTGATTATAGAAAATGTATCCCTCATTTATATTCTTTCGCAGCTGAAACTATTTTTATTTATTTTTTTTTTTTTTTTTTTTTTGTTTTCAGTAGAAAGAATCAGTTTCAGTAGAAAGTTTTGAGGTAAAAGGTTGTTAAAATTATATGTTTTCAATTGATTTAAGGCACATTAATTTGTAATTATGTGAGATTAGGTTGAACAGGAGCTTCTGAGAGGTCAGGGTTACCGATCAGGTATTTGCCTGAAGTTCCTCAATTTTTCTCTAAATTGAATGAATGACGGAATAACATTGAGGCTCTGACCCAAGAACTTCCTTCTTAACACTGGCGACCATGGTTTATTTACTGGCGCTTAATCTTCGCTTCAAGGTGGCAAAACGTCAAGGAACTAGACCAGTGCCTTCAATGGAAGTCGTAGCCAGACCTGCTGATGCAATCTGTAGGCATTTCGTAGCTTATTTCTCCTGTGTCCAAGTGCCACCCAGTTCGTAATCAAGTGGCGCTCTTTCACAGCTCCATCAGTATCGCTGCAATATGAGGCCTAACTCGCCTTTAAGCACCCAAGCCATAGAGTTCATAAGGTAACGTCTGGCTAAACATCATCCTGAGAGTTCTGACATCGTGGTTGTGAGGGAGCGCTGCTTTGTCTTAGCCAGTGTTTCAGTATTTTATTATGTTTCTTGCATATTTTTCACTCCTTTGCTGCCTTTATTGCCATATGAAGTGCCCATCATTTTACTTGTCAGGTCACTTAGTCCATGATGGTTTCAATCAGTCAGAATTTTTATGTCATATTTATCTGAGTCATCTCATAGACTCTTTTAAATGGCTCTCATTAATTCGCTCCCACTGATTCGGTGTTAGTATCTGTGGCCATAATTATTTTAATTCCATCGTTTTCATCAATGTTTCACAGTTTTCGCGTATGTTTCGCTTTATGTCTGCTAGTTGATGTGCTACTTCAATGTCCACATCAAGAAAGTGTGATGCTTTTCATTTTAAAGGCAGCTCGTGAATTAAGTAATTGTCTTGCAGTTTTAAGAATCTTTTGACAAACCCTTGTGTCTGGTGCTTAAAATGTTGTCACCGGTTCGAATGCATGACTGGTAATCAAGTTTTCCTGCCTGCCTGACATTCAACATTGTGCCCTTTTTTTTTGGTATTCTTTTCTTGTGGTTGTTATTTATAAATGAAAAATTATTCTTTCAAGTGGAAATGACATGTCAGAAGGGTAACAAAGATTAAAAATTGTGATGAATAATAAAAAAAGAAGTCATTTGTAAATAGAAAACGCAAACTTAATGGATACATTTTTTCACAAACAATTCTTGACACGTTGAAAACTTTTAGAATTTAGGAATCGGGCCCTACAAGGTTCAAAAGATAACAAAAAAAAATAACTTGTACAGGATTTGATACAGAACAAAAAAAAACCTACACCCATTAAATACGAAAGTTAATGAAACTGGTCCATGATTGGCTTTTTGGTAGCAATACGATATAATATATTCTGTTATCGAACTAGTTGTAAAGAATAATTGAGAAAACTAAGGGACATGTTTTCTCCTCCTTAATTCAGATAAAAAAGGGGAGATGACTTCAAAAAAATATATATATATATTATAAAAAGAAACGAAATTTCCACCCAGGCCAATTTTTGTCCACACCCCATATTTGATATGCGCCCCCTGTTATATCTCTGTGGCTTTTGTAAGAGGCAAAAGCACACAGCACCTGCAATCACTAGACTCTATAAAGGTTTTAACAAAACATTGTTTTATTTGCCTAATCCATAAACCGATACAACAATTAAGCTCTACAGCCAAAAAGCATTTTGAATTTATTGATCCCTTTTCAAGTTGAAAAATTGTTTTACAGATCCCCACAGTCAGATTTTTGGTGCACAATAACATTTTCTGTTGCGTTTAAATGAACCCTTTATGGCTTTCAAACAAATTAAAAAAAAAAAGTAAAACAAAAATCATTACCAGGAATTCAGGTTTGTACGTAACTAAGAATGTAGTTTGTTTGCCATAAAATCATGAAGAAATCTAATTAAAAGGGTTGTTAATTTCTACCTTTTTGGGTCTTTGTTGTGCTGGGGTTTTACACTTAAGATTTCTAAAAGATTTATGACTTTGTCGGGAGTCTTCTAAATGTTTTCAATTGTGTTTTAGTTACTGTTTGAAAACTCAAACTCTTACTCAAAAAAGAAACTAAAACGTAATAAAATGTTATATGGAAAATGTTTATAGCATTTTCTTCTTAAGCGTTATGCACTTTTCTTATAGTTGGCAAAAGTAGTACCCAAATATCATATTATACATACATATATTTCTTTAGCCGCTGAAATTAATTGAGTTTCTTCGTTTCTACTAAAATCTCGTAATAAAACTTTTCTTGTGGGAATCAACTTAAATAAATTGTTGTTTAGCTGGAAATTATATTTTCTCGGAAACTGTTTCGTAGTCATTAATTTTCAACATAAATTTCTTAGTGTGTATTTAAAAAATTAAGAGATAAATTTGGTATTTTTAAAGGTGACTTTATTTGTAATATTGTTTTTAGCTGTTTAATATTTTTTTTTTATAAAACTTTATATATTCCCTGATATCATTTAATTTTTTTAATTTAATAATTTATTTCTATTTTATGGTAAAAAAATTTAACATTTTTGTTTTTATTGTAAAGAGAATTTTACACAAAACGCAAATTTTTAGTTGAAAATACGAGTTATTTGTTGAATGAAACACTTTAAAGAGGGTTATTTTAACAAATTTACCTTGAAACCAAAGAATATACACGAGTTTTACAGCGCTATAAAGTCGCGAAAAATCTGATTGTCTCCAAAATAATTGCGGGTGGAACGCAATTAATATATATTATATATGATTATTAAGCGAAATCACTTTTTATTTACTATAAATCGTTCGAGTCTCTTAGAAATAGTTGATGGCATGATGGTTCCTTAGGGAACATCACTCGATTTCTGTTCTCATTCCAAAATGAGAAAAATGTTATTGAGGAATCGAAATGGCAGTTACTCTGCGACAGTTAAATAATATTTTAATTAATAACATACTTTTTATCGCTCTACTTGCGCAGTGTTGTGTTCAGTTAAAGGCCATTTTTCATATCACTTGTCCCAAATATTAAAACAGGGTCCCACAGTGATTGCGCATGCAAAGCCTACGATCTACATTTGCTGCAGAATTGTATCCCGAAACCATTACGGTTTCTTGTTCATGTCTATCGATGCAAATATTTAATAATATATTTCTTTTGTTATTACTTTTTATATTGTACTTCTTTATCTCCGACTAAGTTATTTATTGAGGACATAATTCATCAGAATATATAATTAATTGCAACAAAGCTATAATATGCTGTGAGAGTATATTGAGAAAATTCATCAAGCTGAAGAAGAAAAGGCCTTTCAAAAGGCCTGCCATTAAATCCTTTCAATAAACGGGATTCCCCTACTTACTTTTAAGAAAGAAGATGTAATGATTTGTCACTAAAATTTTTAACTATCTTAAAAGTTTTGAGAATCACTTGTGCGGTTCTAAGTGTAACCAAATTTGACACATTCATACATACATATTACACAAGCCAAGCTCGCCTTAAAATATAAAAGCTTTAAAACAAACAATCAGTTACACACACATACATACATATACATTCATACCTGTTTATGTATCTAACACGTAAAGACCTGCAAACAAATCTCATCACTTTAAACAAACACACGAGCACATACTCTTGTCTCGGGCGGTGACAATCACATCAACTTAAAAGTTGTCATACTTATTAAAACATACATAAGTAATAGCATTTTCTTAGTTATAAAATTTAAATGTTAATAAAGTTATTATATTTCTTAAATAAATTTTATTAAATACTTAACTAAATGCTCTACTCAAACACAGACAAGTGTTTAACACAATACAAATATCATACACACACACACACACACACACACACATACACATATACAGTCAAGTTACAGCAGAGACATTTACAAAACAACATTTTTGGCTTATATGTGAGACAGAAATGGCTTAAAGTTAACAAAATGAAAAAAAAAATATTGTAAATAAAATACTGGTTTTTTGGATGCATTTTCATGTCACTTCTAAAAGTGAATGCGGTTAAGAAAAGTACAAAATGGATACGAAAAAAATAAAACGAATAAAAAAACAAAACATACACACAAACTGGTTTAACTGGTACGGGTGGGTTAGCATGAACATACATGCATCAGCATGCCCGCAAAAAGCATCTAGATAAAAATAATGCAATACGTGTACGTGTGGCATATTCATATCTAATGAAATATGTATGTATGTGTGTGTGTGTGTGTATGTGCAACTACTATTTATTTATTTCTATTACTTTTATTATTGTCTTATATTTTTTTCTTTCTTATTAGATTGACTGTCATGTCAGTCAGACTTTTTTCTTTTGATACAGCAAGAGAGAGAGAGAGAGAGAGAGAGAGAGTAAAATAAAAGTACGAGTAGGCATAAAATCTTGGCTCTTATAAATAAAAAAAAAAAAATAACCCGAAATGAATTAAAATTTATCGGGTTTATTTATTATTAAAACCCATTCCAATGAGGAAGTATGTCAAGATGAATTAATTTTACAAGGTGGCTGCGTGACTGCAACAAATACACCAAAGCAAGGTATCGCTTTTGTAGTCACAACTGTCAAAAAGCAAGCGAATTCATTAATAAACTGACGCGCCTGAGCCAAAATACTGGAAGTCGTTTCGTTTTTCTGTATATTTACCTTCTCTGGGGAATTCCATATAAATGTCTTAGTTATTTCGTAACCACGGAGGCAGAAACGAAAAATTATATAAAAAATGGGTGCAGAACACCAAAGTGTACCTCTAACAGTACTACTATATAAGTCCTTTGACTTATTGTTATTTTTTGAGGGAAGTTTCTTTCCCCTTACACTTATAATAATAAGGCGAACTTGTGCTGAACTATTAACATTTTGTTATATGTACATACATGTATAGAAGTCAGAAAAGCACTCATCTTAAACTGCTTATGACTAATTTTTTTACTTGATATCTGGAAAAAATAATTGCAAGAAAAAGTCAAGAAAATGTTTGTGTAAAAAATACATAAATATATATTTTTTCTAATAAACATATTTGATATTTGTGTGATAGAACAACTGAATTTGGTAAAAACTGTATTTAGTAAAAACTGTAGTTTTTTCTGAAAATATTTTTCTAGTTAGTTTGAAACGGGAAGGCAAATAATCTGGCATTTGTTTGAATGCGCCAATTCCTTTACAAATCCGTACTCAAACAACTTATTAACTGATTCAGTGAATGTTGTTGTTGAGTATAATCGGTGCAGTTTTATGTAAAGAAATAAATAAAATATATTAATAGTGCGAACCATCCTATTGCAATATTGTACATATAAAAGTTTATACACTAACAAGTTTATATGTCTGAAGCAAAAATCTCGAAGGGAAAGTTGGTACTAAATTTGTTTTAAAGCCTACATTAACAATGCTGTGCCCTTTCTCACTCTTTGTTATTTTACAGTGAGTGAATGGAGTCACAGCTAAAAGCCACGAAATAACATTTGTTTCGAAATATATTGCCAAAAAAACACTTTTCATATATTTTTAGTCAAATAATTAACTAAATTAGAGAAATGTTTGTATGAATGCGGTTCTTCAAGGAAATTTCGTGGAATCAACAATTTTTTTCCAGCTTTTTTCTTTTTTTTTTTTGTTCCACACAAAAATAAATTCACTGAAATAATCAATAAAAGGATAAGTTTTTCGACCTTTAGTAATACTTGATTTTTTATTTAATTTTTTCATCTCAACGTTCATTTGTTTTTTCTAAATATTCATTAATTTGTTTTCAATATTTCGATGTATCTTCTGCAGGAAACATTTGGTTTTCTTTGATTGGTTGTACAACTGATTGCTGGCCAATTTGAGATTTTATACAAAAACTCAAAAAGGAAAGAAAAAAAAAGATACACGAAAAGGCGAAAATATGTTTTACAAAAACCTAAATTGACCTCAAACTCAATTGATTCAAATCACTGATGAAATTATGCGATAAAAGGACAGAACATTAATGGGTAGCGGTTTTTATTTTATTTCATTATATCAAAACTTAAGGTAAACCCGCTTTTATTTGAAAAACTAACTTTTGTTAGACGATCAGAACTTGCCCAGAAACTTCTGTGTACCTGCTCAAATAATTACTTACAGATTGGACATGACAAAATTATTGTTAAAGCGAATTTGTACAAAAAAAAAAAACGAAATATTATGCAAAACTTACAAACAATATCATTAGGATTCCACCCGTTTGCCAGTGTCTACAAATGCTAAAGTTAAAAACTGCAATGTACTTCAGGCTCAATATGTTCAATTAGAAAATTGGTGTGTTAAACAGGCCCCAGGAAATGCTTCGTCATGAAATTATACTGCAAGAGGTATTTTCAATTGACGCATAAAGATGTTGGGGTTCCGTGACCGCCCGATTGTTCTGATGACGCAAGTCTTATATGTTATTTCAGTTACTGATGACGGATCTGTGCGGCTGAGTCATTGAAAGCTGCACCTCTTGGATTTGTGTCACTATAAGACATTTAAACCGACCTAATGACATGCTCTGACATGTCTTTTAGCGGTCTTTCAAGTAAAAAAATAACTCTGCTAAGATCCTCACCTTTTCGAAAAAATAACCCGAACAGAACAACGTTTTTTTTCGAAGTTTTTCGTTTTAATATAAATCAAACAATTTTCTTAACACAAAATAAAACATTTAAATATTTTCATTAAATTGTTGAATCGCTTAAAATAAGAATTTTTTGTTTTATAACAAAACGAAAACAGTAGAAAAACTTAGAAATTGCTACGAAAAGAACAATCAACTGAAGACCCTGACACTTTTTTGCTTCAGTTGAAATAAACAACAAAACTTTTCACTTGGAAAAAAAAACAAAAACAACAAGAAAAGAACAGCAAGTAGATCATAAAAATTTCCTACAGTCTATTGTTCTGTCAAGTTCATTTTTTCTTCGAGTTCACAGCATTATTTATTGTGTTTATCGGTCCTTTTTCTTTTTGTGTGTCTATTCTTTATCTCTTTTTTCCAACTCACCTGTCAACTGTCAATATTGATTAACAGCCGATACAGTTTTTTTTTTCCATTTGTCAATTTTGTGATTTGTTAATTTTTTTCCTTTTCTACGATTTAGCAACTAAATCTCTTAAAACAAAGCAAAAAGAACTTGTTTTTGTTTTATTTGCTTTCATGTTATGGTCGAAGACAAAACTTATTAACAGTCACTGAAATAAAAATAAATTCTGTTTTGTTTTTATTGAGTTACATTTTAGAAGTTTAAACTTTGGCAAAACGTTCGTTGTCCGTCAGTGGGGCTGCGTTGAAGCTGCCAGTAAGAAGTCGTTTGCTTTTGTAAAATTCCATAAAAGAACTTGTGCTGGAAATATTATGAAATTTTAATTTAACGCTTTTTACACTTCTGATATATATATATTTTTTTTCTTATTGTACGAGCATATTCCTTAAAGCTAAAGTTTTGAGTGTTATACTCCATTATATTTTCAAGAGCACTTGAATGTTGTAAAAATCAAACAAAATCAAATCAAAGAAATTCATATTAAATGTAAGAGTTGCAAAACTGTTTTAAGGCTTTTTTTGCTCATTTCTAGTGTTCAAAAATATTTCCTTTAATATTTAAATATGTTTTCTTTTTGTGCGTTTTTTTCCCCCCTTTAAAACGGAGTTACTCTGAACTTTTACAAATAATTTGTGCAGTAATTTAAGCACATACATACGAGCGTGTTGAGCTTAAAAAAGGGAGGGGAAAACGTTTTTTAGTGCTTAATAAAAATACTTATAAAAAAAAAAAACATTTTTACTGAAGTACTTTCTGCTTAATTTCCCTTAAAAGTTTTATTTTCTGTACTTTTGTACTCTAGCAGCAACTCAAATGGCAATAATAAAAAAAAGCAATCAAAAAGTTAATTTATGCTTTAAATTGTAAGTTAAATTTCTAATTTCTCTCAACCAAGTAAAATCAAAAATTTTAAATGAAAATTCAATCAAATGTTTATGTTCAGGCAAAAATAAAAGAAAGAGATACAGCTGAATGACAAACTAATTAACAGCTTGTCCACACCTGAAATGAAATGAATATCATTAACTAACGCTCACTTCAGGTTGATGTTAAATACAGAGTTGGTTTTCGATATGTTGTTCGCTACAATACGGCTGTTAAAAAAAACTTTTAAACTTTTAAAGAGTTTTTTAACAAAAAAAAATATGTCATTTTTTTCCATTTAATTCAAACAAAAAAAATGTTATCAGTTATGAAAAAATACTTGTATGTATATAAAAATTATATAGTGTAATTGTTATAGACGCTGGAAAAAAAAATAATAATAATTGACTTGAAGAGAAACGAAAAAAACGGACAAATTTAACAGCATAAAAAGAATAAAAAGCCATTTTATCAATAACTCTTGGGATCAGATCTAAATCATCTATTTGTTGCAAATAAAATTATTGTTCCTACAAATTAGTTTTACTGGTTAAAAGAAAGAGGGAGTGTGAAAGAAAGAGAAATATATTTTGTTAGGAAAGGGTTCAGCTTGAATTGGTTTAATTTTAAATTTTGTTTAAACAAAATTAAGCTGAGCGGCCAGTTATTTTAGTTTTTCGTTCAAGTTGAACAAACAATTTTATCTACTTTTTTTTTCAATTTTCAATCCAAATTACACAAAAAAAAAAAAAAAAACTGGAAAACCGCGCTAAATATTTGCACAAGGAAAACGCCCGATTTCGCCATAATGTTTCAGACATTTTTACTTCCACCGTTTGAACATGGTGTCGAGCTCTAGTCATTCATTATATTGATGATATTTAAAAATTTTCAAAAATATTTAACACATATTTAAAGCACAAATTTGCAGTTGTGTTTGAACACTTCAAACATCTTAATAATATTCACATCCCCTGTCTGCTTTTAAATATTATATTAACAACTTAAAAATAAAAGCGAACTGCGAGTATTATTGTTGTTTGATTAAACAAAACTTTTGCCCAACTGCAATTTTACACACAATTATGTTTCAACAACAAACATTAGAAAAAAACCCATTTGAAAAAACTACTGGCTTGTGTTGAAGCCAAACCTTGAGCAGCGACAAAAATAAGTAAAACAATTAACAAGCAACTGTTGTGTGATTAAAAGTTATTATTTGCTTTTTTTTCGCTTCTTTTCCAAAATAATTACAATAAAATTATTGAGAAATGTAACGTATACAATTAAAGAAAGCAAATAAAAGACTTTGTTAGAGAAAAGAAAGACATGAAAAGCGGAAATAAAACAAAAAGAAATTAAACAGCAAAAGTTGAGTAATTCGAAAATTGAATTCAAAGTTATTAGTTGTTTAATTTTATGGTTTTATGTGTTTATAATTTTGCTAAAATCCAAGCAGGCTTTTTTCAAACTAAAAGCCACAAAACAAAAGGAGTTTTTATATGTTTTTTTTTTCTGGCCAATTAAATACATGCAATCATATGGCAAATTATCCAGTTAAACATTTCAATGCAGCGAAATACAAATTTTACTCGTTTGTATCTCATGCGAACTTTTTATTTACTTATTTTTCTTTTCTATATCTGTTTCGCATTACGGGTGTGTGTGTGTGTGTGTGTGTGTGTGTGTGTGTGTGTGTGTGTGTGTGTGTGTTTGTTTCGGTGGCAAAGATGATGTGAAACATTTTTTATTTACTTTTGATTACGCTAAGTAAATATTTGTAAATCCCCAGCTTTTCTCCACTTAAGGGTTTATTAACATCAGCTCACATCCAAAAAAAAAACGAAAACAAAAATAATGTTGATTTAAAATTAACAAAAAAGCGAAAAAAAATAAATGTTAACACTCATATTCGATGCATTGACCGAACGTTTATTTATTTGTCATTCTACCTGCAATAGGGAAAAGTTGAGGGCGCCGTTGACATATTCTTAAAAAGTCAACGTGATTACTTTTAATTGCAATTGTAGGAGGGCAGGCGGGGTTAAATAACAACAATTTTTTGGTTCTAGGGGTGCCTACAACAACCGAATTTAATGTCAATAAAAACGTTTTTCAACAAAACAGGTCAATCGTAAAAGGGGGGGGGGGGGGGGGGGTTTTGCTTAAAACCAAGAAACAAAAATTAAATGACAATTTAGTCATTCCATACAAAATTATTAAATACTCATGCGATTGTGCATCTGCCACACATGGCATTTCTTTTTTTCTTGTTCTTTTTTTTTTTGTCACATGCTTTTAAAATAATCAACATTTGATACTGATTAGATATGAAAACCCTTCGGAGTTTTGCCTCAATATTTTGAAATCTAAGGCGCTCTGCTTTTTGTGGAAAAAAGGAAAAGGAAGGGGGGCTACAAAACCAAAACTCTAGGAAGTTACTTGAGTTTTGCAAGTTACTTTTCAAAACCCTTATTAATGGTCAATTGACTGAACCAGAACCAGTGTGCCCCTGGAGTACGTCTTGAGCCATGCTGGTTTTGATTCTAGGTTGAGGCGCCTTAACTTGGCTGTAACGTTCTAGCTGTGGACTTAGCCCAAAAATGCTGGAAGAGGCTTTGCCAGATTAAGGGGTCAAAATCTACAATCAGTGCTTCAAATGTCCTCAAGCCTCGTCTTCATTTTATTGTCTACAGAATTACGGAGACTAGAGGGTCTGAGCTGTCGAGCAAGGACTTTTGTGTCCTTGTGACGTCACCAGTGTTAACACCATAAGTTGCCACCAATCGGCCAACACATGGGACAATGATGAGAGCCGTTAGTGAAAATTCACGCATTGACAATATTTCAATATTAATATTAGATAATATTTTAATCGCCCTTAAAACCTATTCGGAAACGTTCTCTTTGTAGGTAGCACTTACTCCAATCGTTCTAAAAGTCGCCAAAAGTTCCGCCTTTAACAGTTTTGTAATAATTTTATTAAACATTTTAAGTTGTTCTCAGGTCTAGGACATTAAAAGATTATTTATACGGAAGTAGTGAAGCTCACAAATGTTTGTTTTTATCTGTAAGTTGACAGGATTTTTTATGGTCCTGGAATCATTTGCGTGGCTTTTCAAAGATTGGCTGCCATATTAAAAAAAAAATGATATATTATAAAATTTCTTACTTTGTTTTTGGTTTTGCTGCAACCGCATTGAAATTCATTTTTTTCTTCTGCAAAGTATTTTATATATTCATTATATCGTATTTTATTATGGTATTTTAAGTAGAGCGTGTTTTATTCAGTGTTTTACATTTTCAATAAATATTTACAGAATTACCAAAAATTATGTGCCTATAATTAAAAACATATGTTTATCTCTGCTTTAATTGTTTGCACAGAAACTATAAATAAAACAAAAAATACGATATACCGAAAATACGTTGCAAAGATTGAAGAAACAATTTCAGGCAAATAAAATCAAGACTTTCATATTGATTTATAAGTTAAAAACAGCACATTAAATTATGGTAATGAATGTTAAATTTTTGTTTTCGTTAAAGAAAATCTGTGAAAAGCAAAATGAAAATATTTGTGTTATAGGGAAATTTTTAACTCATCCGTCTTGGGAAACATTTTACTGGAGTTTAAGCCATAACCTGGATTTTATATTTATACGGGTTTTTGCTTATTAAAATACTGTTTTGGTCCTGTTTAAAATAGGTGCATATAGGCGCGAACTTATTTGAGAATATTTTATTTGGCCTCACTGAGAAAACTCCTTTGTGTTGTTGTGTTTCTGTTGCAGCGTGTGATCTGTGTACCAGGCTTTAGCTTAATTATTTTTTTGCAATTGAGACACACTTACAAGGCAATTATTACGTTTTAATCTTGCAGCAGTTGGTTCGCTCTAACAGAGTTTCTAAAATTATTTTTAAAACCTCTATTCAAAAAATATATGTATGTATGTGTGTAGGTATGGATTTTTATTTTTTAATTCCAAACCAAACCAGCATTTGAATTGACAAATTGTTTGCGGCTTTTCAATAGCGAAATTAAAAACAACCCGAGTTGGATACAACAAAAAACCAAAACACATTTACTGCATTTCAACGTGGTATTTCCATTAACCAGATGATCAATAATCGGCTTGCGACTGCATCTATTGGCCTTGCACGAGTGTGGCACAAAAAAAAAAACTTGAATTATTCCATATTAAAAATAGAAGTGTGATTTGGTTGCTGACTACTAGCAGCTAGTCAGTACTAATATTACGCAAATGAAAGAAAAAAAACCTGAAAAACTTGAATAAATACAATTTAATTACAACCGCTCACTATAGACAAAAATGTTACAAAAATTGTTTATTTCTCTTTGGCAATCAAATCAAATCCAACACAGGCACAGTGTTGCCGTTTTTTATATCGCTCAACACATGTTTACATGTTATATCGCCTAAAAAGTGTCTGTCAATTGAATGTGTAACTGCTGGTAAAGGTGTTCAATATTTCTTAGTACAAGTAGGACCTCCTAAAGCAAAATTACGAGTTTTTAGATTTCGATCAAATCATTGCATTAGTCCCGAAACTTTTTAAATTTAAATTTTCAAACTGCTGCATTCAATATTATTGGGCAACCGTTTAAAATTTGACATTAGCTTTTCATGAACAGTATTTATTGACTGCAAAGTTTTGTTGTGTGGCAACACTGGCAACAACATATTTACATGCATAAAATATGTGCACTTTTAGAATGGAATTTCAAAGAGCAAAAAACTACAAGCGTTGCTTTTTAAAAACCAAAACCTTGAATGGCATGACTGGAGGAGGGAGAGGAGAAAATAAAAGTTTGAAATTAAAACACCGTGTAACATTTACTTAAGCCGTTCGCCATGATTTTTCATCTTTTAATTGTATGATTTGGGTGTTTTTTTTTTCTTTTGTTTAGTTTCAATATATTTTTGAATATCAAACTTTGTGTGAAGATTTTTACAATCTCTTTAGCACTAAAGGCATAATAATGAAAAGAAAAATTTAGTAATACTGAAACTAAGAAAATTGATTGTCAAAATAAGATTTCGGGGCAAGTGTTTGCATAGACTTATGCGCAATACTTGTTTATTATTGTTACTAAAGATGTTGGTTTATTATTTGCTCATATACAGTGTGAAACAGCTAAATGCAAACATTGTATCGAAACATTTCTAGGCAACATGTTGCCACAAACATACATACATACTACATACGTAGTGTGGAGTTACTGGAAAGATTTTCAAGTATGTGTTATCATGTAAAGTAAAGCGAAAAGCATAAATTTCGATTACAATCTTTGTATACAATTTAAAAATAAAGGGTAGTTGTACGTTAAACAACAACAAAAAAGAAGGAAAATGCATTAAACTCACTTACCCTCAATCTTTGGTTAACCAATCATAAGTTACTGCTTCATATTGCTGGCAATGTTGAAAGCACTGCTACAACCACGGCTTCATGCCAACCGAGATAATAATCAACAGTGTTTTCTCTTTTCTTTTTTGTTTTTTTTTTTTTGTTTGTTTGTTACCCTTAGAAGCAACCAATTTCTGAAAGACTTCAACAGCGGAAAGCATGACTGAAGCAAACAAATCACATCACTGAAATAACCTGGTTTTTTCGCAGTCGTCTTGAAAAAAAAGGAAATTTCATTTTTGAATTTTTATTTTTTTGGTGTTCTTCTGTTATTTTTTTTACCTCAACGATCTAGTATGATGGCAGTGATGAAGATGACACAACCAACACGCAAAACAAATAAAACGAAAAGCAGAAAAAAATTTTTAATAACATCGTATTAGGGAAATAAATAAAGGTTTGAGTATCAAAAAAACACACGCACACACACACACACACACACACACACACAGTTGTTTGAACTGCTACCAACAGGGAAATTTTTAAATTGAGAAAATCACCACTTTTGAAAAGCACAACAAAATTAAACTCAATTTTTTGTTAGTTGTATTTTTTGGGCTTTTTTTTTTTTTGCTTTTGCCAGCACGGACTTCCATTTTGATTATGCCGCAAACACAACAAAATGGATATTAATTATCGCGACGTTACAAATAACATACATATGATTTAAGTTTCCATTTACATTTTTTCTCTTGCCTTTCCTTTCCTTTCCTTTATTTAATTTTTTTTTTGCTTCTGCAGGAATAGTTCATTTTCATGTTTTTGCTGCTGCCAGCAAAATTTACTTTCCCTAAATATAAAAAATGATGGCCCGTTCGCCATATGAAAGGATACCTTGGCAACTAGAAAGTAACCTAAATTCGTTTTTCTTTATTTTCATTTCGCTCTCATTAAACAAACAAACAAACAAAAATAAAGACTGCAGCTAGAGAAAAAAAATAGTAAATTATTTTAATTAACTTCATAAACATGTTGAAATTTTATGTTTATGACGCTCTGGTAAAAAGTTAAGGCATTAATAATGAATCGCTATCAAAAAAAAAAACACAACGTGGCAACAAGAAACGTAGACTTAAAAGAACTTAAGCCCGACTTAGCAACAAAATGATGACAAACTTTTGTGCTTTCAGATATTTTCGAAAACAAAAACTGTTGAACAAAAATTTCGCTGATTCAGCACATTATTTAATTGAAATTATTTTGTTTAAATTATGTTTTTTGTATTACATATTTCTTAAACTTATGGATTTTAGTTAATATGTGTTTTCATGTATTCCATTTAACATTTTTAATTGAATATAGTTGATTCAGCGAATTATTTATTTAACATTTTGATTGGACATGTTACATTTTTGAAAGTGTTGAATTTAGTTAATAACATTTTTTGTTATAATTAATGAGGCAATGAAGAAAATGGCTGAACAGCTTTTCCACACCCGATCCTGTTTCATGCAAAACTTAAATTGATTCAATGTATTAATAGATTGAAAATGTTTGAAAAAAATTATTGGTTTAGGACGAAAACAAGTTGTTGCTTTTAAAAATATAATATTCGGATATAAGACAAAACAGTCGTTGGGTGCGGGAGATCCGTTTAAAGAATCGAATTCAATAAAAAAATTTAACTACATACGCCGAAAACAGCCACTGAATTCCGTGACGGGTCTATATTTGGAAAGAAATTACCCGGAATAGCATGAAAATCTCCGAATAATGTTGCACAATGGAATATACGAAGCAAACTTTCTTAATTGAGATCCCACTAGGGCATGCTGGAAGACGTCCAGCTTGGAATGCCGTGCAACTTAGTTAATGGCAGATGAGTTGAACAATCACTGAAAAGGCGTTCTGTGCCAAATGTCTGACGATTTCACTTCATTTGACGGGGTTTCAAGCATTTTTGTTTCAATATATAATAAAACCAATTATTGTTATATCTACTTGTTGTGGATAATTTTACAGCTCCCTTTTTAAAAGAACTATTTCCCACATGGTTCTCTATTGTTAAGTCATTGTGACATGTCAAAAGCAAAAATTTAGCTTGTGGAATTTTATAAATCTCAACATATCAAAAAATATATCCTTTAAAAAGGCGTACAACAAAATTACAACCGTACAAAATTTTTACGACACCTTGTGAATTTCTTTATGATGATTTGCTGGCACTTGTTACATGTTGCTCGCATTTTGAACATAAAATGTTGATCTCCTTGTGCGAGCACTGCACTGAAAAATGCTATTTTTATATCCACAGCGATGATTTGCGTCATTAAAATCTCACAAAAATCCTTTTAGTATTCCGCTAGTAGTCCATAAAAAATGAATACACGGTCTTATTTTATATCTACAAATTATTTCCTCATATGTAAAAAAAAAAAAACAACTTTTTAAAGCGATTGTACTACATTGTTGCAGCGCTGGATTTTAAACGCCCATCTCTGTGTATTGTAAGAGTTTCATATCAAAGTACCCAAAACGCTATAAAAGCATTATGAAAAGCTATAACAAACCAAACAAAACAAACAAAAAAGACAAGACGGAAACTGTTTTGTTATTATTTTTTATTTAAGTTTAACAACTTAAAAGTCCTGAGATCATAATGATGGCTCAGCGGACCCTTTAAATAGATTATGAAAATATTTCCAATATAAAGATTATTTTGTGGCAAACGCATTCTTCGGCTTGTTTCTATTTATGTTTCATAAAAGTTTGCTGTGTTAAAGAATTTCTAATAAATATTTTCCAGTCATTGGATGTTGTCTGCTGTAATATTTATCGTTTTTCTTCTACTTTCCTGTGATATTAAAATTGTTTAAAATACCATCAACATCGTCATGTTAGTGGTAAATTAAATTCCGTTGTAATAGAATTTTTTTCTATAACGTGGGCGAGTCCTTGGTCACGTGATTACCTGTTCAAGACATACTGACAAAGTAAAAACAAAACGAACAAAAAATATGTATCGAAAAAAAAATCGCCTCCAGAATGGTGCAGCTTAAATAAAATGAAAAATTAAAAGTATTTAACAAAATATACGAGTATGTGGCTGGTTTGCACGCAGTCAAATATAGATCTGTAGGTACTAGGCGCAACGCCTCGGTTTTTAAGCTGCGGTTTTCCTCATCTTAAAGCGATGGATTTTGAACCAACATCTACTTTTTTTTGGCAAATCACTAACAAATGATGATTTAATCTCTATGAGGACCAGCTCACGCAAAAGAAAACTTCACATGAACTTGCAACAATAACATCATAATGCTGATTAGAAAATGCTTTGTTTAAACTGTTAATCGATTATATAATAGAGAAGAGCACTTCACCCCTTGCAGGGTTCATGTGTATGCATTAAGTTTCCTGAGTGGTTCGATGAAATTGAAATTAGAGGAATTTTTTTTTTTCAATTCTGTAGATTACAAAAAAAAGCATGAAAAATTAACAATACACGAATAATAAATCACATTCCAGGCCACTTTCTTTGCGGAGGAAAACTTTCACTGAAAGTATTTAAAAGAATTGAATATCAAATATTTGTTTAGTAATAACAGGGAATTTCACTAAATTTTTTTTGTGTAAAAATTTAACGATTCTTATTCGTTTTTTCGTTTTTCAATTTCTTAAAACTATTTTTTTTTGTACCAAATACTCAAAAGTGCTTTAATTTCTTTGAATTTCAAAATCTAAAAAATTACTGCCAGCGTCGTCTGAACGACCCTATTGTTCGCTTGCGCACTCACAAACAACGATAAAGTTTTTCGCCTAATGAGCAGTCAATGAACAACTTTTTTTTCTATTAAGTTTGTGTTGATTTTGTTTATTTCTTTTATATATATGTTTTTGTTTTCACATGCACACATTTATTAGGAAAATATTAATTTTATTTAAATATTTTGCACGTTTTCCGATTGCACAAACAAAAAGTTTGTGCAATAAGAGTCTGTTTTGTAAATTGATTTGCAGCAACTCAGTTGTTCTTAAACTGTGACATTTACATATATATATTGTACATATAATAATATATATTTGGTAAATTGTTATAAAACAATTTACAATAGTAATAATAGTAATAAATTATAACCACTGTTTGTTGTGCAGGCCACAAAGCAGAACAAGTCTCAAGTTCGGCTAGCGATGTTTACTTACGAGTATTCTTATGCATTACCTACAGGTACTACAACCCAAATGTCTCCTTTCGATTATCTAAGTTGCTTTGCCGGCTACATTTCTGGCACAACATTTTTCCAAGCCGGCCTTCAGGGGCCTTATTTCTACCCTTAATTCTCTTAAAAGACGTAACAGCTTCTTGTGAAACCAGCCACGAAATAAATAAATATTTTTTTCAGACACCAACAAAACCAAAAACGTTTGTGTACCACTGGCTGTCTCTAGCATTCTCTCGCAAACGCAGTGTGAACAGTTTTTCATCCCTTACTTTATATTTTTGTCAGTAGCAAAAAGTTTGGCTAAAAATAAAACGTTCGTATAATAGTTTTTAACTTTAATAAAATAGTAAATAACTTTTATTCATTTTCAATCAATTTCTAAATACTTTTTATGCTTTTTATGCAGTGATAAAAAAGAAAATTAAAACTTGCAACCAACAAATTATTTTAATATTCTGTCAATTCAGGTGTAAAATTGGTTTGTTTTTAGTGGCTGATTTTCGAATCTATTTTTTCTGAGTTAAATTTTAATTATTTGTATTTCGTAAAATTAAAATTTATTTTAAGTCATAAGGACGAATCCTTTAGTATTCCAAACCGAATAAACTATTTTAATGCGTCTGTAAAACATTATGAGGTTTGAAAAATCGTTGAAGGTTTCAAAGTCAAAAAATAACACTAAATCTATTTGAAGAAAAACCGACAATTAAAATAAAATCCTATATGTATGTATATGTGTATATCTCTGTGTTATATTTCTGTTTGTTTAAATATTTATGATTTTTTTTTTTATGCTTTTTATATTTGAACAGAATTAATTCGTTGAATAAATAACAAATAATTTTATTTAGATTGTGTCTAATATTTTGTTGTTTTAAGTGACAAAAGTCATATAATTATTTACATACACGCTTTTTTTTCTATAATTTTCTTTATGTTTTTGTGAAACTATAAATATTTAATACTAAATGGCATTTTTAAACATGTTTTTAATTTTGCTTAAAACTTGTTAAACTTTTAGAATTTTTAATTCGATATTCTCTTAAATAAATTGAACGATTTCTATAATAGATTTCAAATACAGAGTCGTATTTTCAATATATGGGAGTGTATAAATGCGTATGAATGTTCTCTTCTCGTTCCCCATATATTTTAAAATAATTTTAATATTTTGTATGTTATTTTTAAACTTTATACGCAAGTTATAGAAAAAATTGTTAAGAAAAATTGTTAATAAATTAAAATGTAGATTTTATTTTGAGGGGGGGGGGCGGGGGCTGGGAAAGGGTCAAATATTCAGGATAAGAATTATGACATATTCTTCTTCTTCTTAGAATCTATAACATCTCTATCAAATCATAAACTATAACGTTTCTTTGTGTGTTTTCCAGCTGTCTATACGATGAAATTGGTAAACATTTAACTTATTTCATTGAAAACGACACTGACAGACATTGAAAACAATAACTTTCGAATAATATATTTTAAAAAATTACTAGTTTTTTTCAACTCCTTCTTAGCAACTTCTTTACATCTTCAAAAACTGAACTTTATGGCTGTAAAATTTTTATTAAGTCAATTTAGCGAATTTTTGGGGAGTAGAGTAGACACCCTACAGGATATTGCAAATTGACAAAAAATCGTTGTATAAATTTTTAGCAGCGGTCGCTTAAAGCAGAGGATTTTTTGTAGTGAATATTATGAATAGAAGATGGAAAAAAATGTTTCGAACCCAACACCCTTTTGGAGTCGAAAAGGATAGTATATAAACTTACGAAATGTGGATATTTGCGAAAAAAAAAACACGAAATACCTCCAAATTTTTAATTCAGAGCTCTTCCGAAATCTTTAATCATTTATATTTAGATCATAAACATCTGAGTAACTGGATGCCCCCAACAACCATCGTCATAAACTTTTAATAAATATTAAGTTAAGAAATATTTATACTTAAGCCAAATAGTTCTGGTTATTTTTCAGGCTGGCTAAATTTAGGTTTTACTCGTATTTTTTCTTTTCTTTTTAAAATACCAATTATTTTCTAATATTCTTTTGCATTTTCTTTGCAGGTAAACAAAAATAATGAAACAAATTGTCATCATTACCAGCAACACATTGCTTTGACACTTGAATCCTTGGAAACAAAATAAATGCAGGAATAGGAAAAAAAACCATCATAATGAATTCTAAGAGAATGAGGTCTGAAGAAAAATGCCCAACTTCAAAGCTATTTAATAGATTGGGTCTATGTACAACATTTATATAAAAACAACACTGACAAGGGAAATGAATTGCCAAGGAAGTAGGAGGACATTTGACTTAATGTTTTGACTAAATACAACAACTCACCGTTGCAAGACTCCAACTCACTCACACTCACACTCACTCAACTCACACACACGCCTACACTTAATGTATAATAAAATAAATTTTCAAGTACAGACACAATGAAAGGGCACTCTTAAAGACATTAAGAAACATTTAAATATTAAAAAGAAAAGAAACGAAACGAAACGAAAACTTAAAACCTTGCGAAGTAATTCTTTTTTTTTTTTCAAAAAAAACAAAAAAAAAATCAAAAGTTCAAAAGAATTGCAGGATATGAAGACACACCGACCGGCACATGCAAAATATTATATAATGTAAGTACATTGAAGTTAAGGAAAAAGAATTATAATAATAAAAACAAATGAAATTATAATAAATTAAACAGGAAAAAAAGAGCGAAAGGAAATAAGAACATACAACGCAAGAAATGAAGTATGAATGTTGCGCGGATGACGGCCACGCCAAGTCAACATAATTAAAGCAATCAAGTATGACTACAAGTAGAAAGTTAGCCCTCAGACAAATCGGTCTTAAGCCATACACAATAATAATATAATGCAAAAGAAAAACATAAAATACTTAACTGAATCCCGTTGCTATGGCATGAGATTGGTTGCTTGAATTTTAATTTTTTTTATTCTAAATTAAATGCAAAAAATTTTAAAATTCTCTGCTAACAGAACGCAATGACAGTGGAACAAATGGCGCATATTTTGCAAGTTATAAGTAATAGTGATGCATAATGCGGCTTTCACTCTTGGCCGTAAACATTCTAGTAGACGTGGCACAATATTTGCCACACAGCGGCCACAACGTGTACTCGACTTTTGTTGATCACACTGTAGCTAAAAACAGCTGCAGTAAGCAGTCGTGGTAAATTTACCACAGTATAATAACCACTCGTTTCGGCGGCAAGACTTCAATGCAATTACACATTGTTTTATATATATCTATTTATACACTGTGTTGTCATATGATTTTAAAAATGCAATAAGCAAGGAAAATTTTACACTCCTATCAAAACAAAGTTCTAAGAGTACTGACATCACTAAAAACATGTTTTAATGTTACTTTGCCCTTTTCGGTTTATGTCTCTCCTCGTTCTGCAGGAAACTCTCTATACTTTTCTGTAATAAAATTTCAACTTAATTTAAAAAAAAAAAAAGTTTTTCTTATTAGTTTTCTGACCTTTTCTGAAATCATATGAGCAGCTCGAACGGGGTGAAAAATTGTAATAAAAAATCACTTTTCAAGGGAAAAATGTGCGTTAAAAACTAGATAGCGAAAACAAATCAAACTGACAAAATTAAATAAAGGGTGATACCCCCGAATATGGTGAAAGTGGTGCCGGCAAATGTAAACGGTAGAATATGTAGCCAACAGCAATATGTGTCTGCTCTCTTTTTTCCCCCAACACCGAAATAACATGAGCGGCACTCACTATTTGACACAGAATTTTACCAACAGCTTGAGATTGCTTGTACTTGTCGAACTTCTCGATCTTGTACTTGGTATATATGAAATCCAGCTATCGCTACTAAATCAATGTATTAGTCCTGTTAGTCTGTTCTATATCATTAAGCGGAATAACTGGCCGCTTGTGAAAAACCCGTTTATACATGACGTTCCCTTTTTTATGTGCAACTTTAAATGTTGGCACAAAACTTGACAACTTTGTCTTTTTTTAAATGTTTTTCTTAATTTCTAGTCTGACAAAAGAAACCGCTGGCAAGAACACGAATACAGTAGGCCCAAAGTCCACAGCTATACCATTTCTGTGCAATATGTTTTTTTTCGGCCCATATTACAGCAACGACGCTCTGCCAGCCTGGTGCTCGTATCTACATATTTATTTTCTTAACACAAAGTTCCTGTACTCGTACACGTTGGTAATTGTATTCTCAAGTGTTTTAAAAATGCTTAACGATTTAAACTTGTAAAAAAATATACAATATGTTTGTACAAGTGCTATTGAAACAATTTAAGCTTTAGGATTTATAAAAGCCGCTGACTGGCTGTTGAAACGAAATAATGAAAACATTTACGCTGGGGACATGATGCTGCAAAGTTGCCGTAATAATAAAGATCCCAGTTTTTTTTTTGCGTAAAGGGACTTTACGAAAGCAAAAACCAGCATACATTTTTCTTACATTCTTTTACATAAATTTTCTTTATTTTTTTATTGTAAAATATATAATTTTTGATATCGTGAATGGACGTTTTTGCCGCAACGAGAAAAATTTATACAAAATTTCAATTATACTAAAAAAAAAAAAAATATAATAAATTATAAATTTTAATGAAACTATTAAATTAAAGTAAAAAATAATAACATGTAGAATTAACATGTGTCAATGTAGCTCACGGCTTCCTAAAACATGCAAAAAAATATATATAAAAATATACAATAATTAATTAAAGATGGGACAATTTAAAAGCCAATAAATTTATTAACTAAATTATTAATCTAAAGGCTATCAAATCGTCAGCTCAAGTGCAGAAGCCCATAACTGTTAATACAAAAAAAAAATGCGAAATTAATTTTTTGCTTGATTATAAACCACTCCAACTATATCCATGTTCGCTTCAATTTTTACTTTCATATAACGAAAGTTAGACATTTTATAAACGAAAGTCGAAAAATCGTGGCATGCAAGTGCATGTCCCACGACATGCTATTATTTTGTTAAAGTTATATGATTTTGCATTTCAGCAAATCCGAAATGTCAAAAAACAAAATAATAATTTGTTTAATGCCTTTTCGCACAACAATTCAAAACTTTGCCAGGTTCTTAAGAGTTTTTAAGCCCAACCCCCCCAAAAAAAAACTTTTATCCATTTCTGAAGAATGACTGAAACCATTTCCTTGTTGCCTCTGCCAAGACTTTCAATGTTTGTTTGCTTCTTTTGTTGGCTTGATTAGGTTTTTATATTAAAAAGAGAGTTGGCACAACTTTTCCCAAAAAAAAAGGCACCAAAACTCCATTTGATCATGCGGAATACCAAAAACAGCGACAAACACTTAAGACTTTCAATAAGTTGTTTATGACGATATCTCTGATATTTTTTTTTATATAATCGTATTGATTATATTGTTTCCAGGCGATTAATTGAGTCAGTTTTCTTGTTTCTTTAAGAAAATTTCAAAAAAATTCGCCAGAAAACCAATTCAAACATTTTGCTCAAATCTTTCAAAATCATAATTATGTTCAGCTGTTACGCGATGTGTTCAAAAAATAGGCTAAATTTTATTTTATCTCCAAAAATATTTCTATATTCTTCTATTTTCAAAAGTAATCACTATCACATGTAATAGATTTGTGCCAGCGTTTTTTTTCCAATCCATTGGAAAGCTCTTTGAGCTTTCTCAACTATTCGGCTTTTATGTCTTGAATGGGTCTGCTTAATCTAGGGAACAGGAAAAACTCGCACAAGGCCCAACTTTTTGGATACGATGATTGCGGTGTTGCTACCAACCAGCAACCGATCATCGAACACCGCGAAACTTGTAAATTCCCTTTAGTTGTTCAACTCACCTCGTAAACCAACCAAAATGAAAACTTTTTTCCACCAAAATTCTCTTTTCAATTTCCTGCTTTTAAATGTAATAAAAGCATTAGAAATCCAAAGAAACTGTTGAAGTGTAATAATAATCACGCTTTTAACAAGAATAGCAAAAATTATTTCGCTTTTCATACTTCAAATGCAAATAAAAATCATTGCAAATAACTTCACACTTTCGAGTGTTTTGTTTTGCGTAAAATAATATCGAAGCAAAAACAAAATAACAAATAAAATAACATTCCGAAAAGGCAAAGTCATGTTTTCTGTTTTGTTTGATTTACTTTTGACATGCAAACAAACAAAAACAAAAAGCAACAAAAGGTCGTCTATTCTACGAAACTGAAGTAAAAGGAATTTGTATGAAAAATTTAAATTGAAATTAAATATTTTAAAAAGCATGTGCCGAAATGCAAACAACTTCCGCAAAATTAATGGCATTCCTTATTTTTTCTAGTTATTTTTGCGCCCGAGTTTTAGGAAGTACTTAAACAGAAACGTGACAAAAATTGGCGTGGAGAAGAAATTATTTTCAAGGTTAATATGAAGTGGCAAATTCTAAAAAAATTGCCAATAATTTGAAATTACGCAATTTTGTACGTTTTGTGTGTAGGGCAAAACTTGAACGAAGATCGCAGGCGCGAGTTGTAATCTATATGCGGTATTTTATGACATTCGTAAATTAAACAGCAACGTGACTTTATGGCAGGTGTAATTGCCTGCCTGGAATGTCAACAGTTGATGAGTAACAGTTGCCATTTCAGGAATATTGAACAAAAATAGAATACCTACTTGGGGCCAGTGACTCTACCTGCTATGAATTCGTTGTGTTAAGTCCAACTCAGTTTCTTTGTCAAAACTATTTGGCCTGATGATAAAAAATTTTACGAAAATAAAAAGTAGCAACTTGGAAAGTGTCGCCAAAGCGAAAAGTTGTAAATGTTTTTCAAAATAAAAGAAAAGAAGAGAAAAAACTTAATAAAAATGAAAGTTTTGTAGTCGTGAAACTTTTCAAATTCAAATGCTTATATTTTTGTTATTTTTACTCGGATCACGTCAATTTTTACCAATGATGTGTTGGAAGGTCATCTTTCGAAATTTACAAAAAACTCGATTTAAGAAAAAACCGCATTAAGGCCTTTCTATATTGAGGAGGCGCTATATCGAGGCTTTTGGCCGAAATAACTATATATGTAGATAAACTGGGGTAATATTAATTGATATTTAATTAATATTATCTCAGCTGTCATGACAGCGAAACTCCGCCATCACTGCGAAGAGAAACTGAGAAATGCATTCCTGATTGTAAAACTAATGACTTATTGAAACATATGATGGCTCCAGCCTGGACCTAATGCCACAATAATAATCATTTTACCAGGTGAATGATAATATATTGAATTGGTTGTGTGGTTCTGGCAAAAATAGAGTCCTTTCGACTCTACTTGACTGTTTGCGTGCAGTGATACACTTTTAATATGATGTGCAGTGATACACTTTTAAGATCTTTCATGCTGGCGAAATGATCAAATTTCTTATATTTTGTAGGTTTAATTTTGCCTTCATAAAAAAAGAATTTCCATATTATGGACGCACTTATTTTCCAAGTATGAGATCTATATAAAAAACTTAAAGGTTTTGTACTCGTAAGGCTATTGGACAGCAGGTCGGCAAGCAAGAGCCGGCGTTCAAAGTATCAGTATCAGACTGGCTTATTTTTAATGTTGTTTTAAGATTTAAACTGTTTATTCTTTGTTTGTTGACAATGAAACAAATTTTGTTTAATTGCTGTCTTGAAAAATCGTATGTTGTATAGTTTAAGGAGAGAGAGAGAGAGTTTTCGATGTCTTTGTTGTATTTCAAAAATTAATTTCTATTTCTTGTATTGTATAATTTAAAGATAACAATATCAGACATTTGTGGGAGTTGCTTGTATGTAATTGAAATCAACTGAGCTACTAAGCGAACTAGTTCAGTGAAATGAGCTAAACTGAAAAACACCAGTTTATTAGTTCTATTTAACATAAAACGTTCACAATGTCTTGAAAAAAAATTGCTTTGATCTGTAAAAGAATGAAATCAGTTTGAATGGTTATAATTGTAATTATCGGTGCTATTTAACAAATCATTTTCTGAATATAAAATAATATCTTGTTAAAATAATTCTAAAAACCAATTAAGTTGACTTCGCCAAACTGCAAGTTTCTATTTTTACAAGGTCGATATTGTAAAATAAAATGTCAGCTACTTTTTCTCCCCCAAAACAGTTGCCACTCGTCTTCTGGGTTTATACAAACATATATAAAATTATACGGTTTGTAATCCATAGAATCTTAATAATCGTCACATACCCAATTCACTGCAATTCCCGTTCAAATAAGCAGCAAAAACTTAATTTGCTTATTTTTCCGCCAAAGCAAATAAATTAAACTCTTGAGATCGAAATAAAAGCAGAGCCACAACACCACATTCAGGCAAATTCGAAGCGTGTGGGCGTGTGTAAGTTTGGGTAATATCTACATATATAAAAATGAACATTTCATTTGAACTAATAAATAAATAAGACCGTCAAAACAATTTGTTTAGCGAAAAGGGTTGACTTCTGTGGAATATGCATAGAACCATCCGCAGGCTTCGGCTTCCCCTCATAAATTAAAAATTTGCACGTTGTTCGCGGAACGGGAAAAGTGTTTTACCAGCATTAAAAGCTATCAAAAGAAATTTTTCAATTATGTTTGAAATTTCCTTTATGATTCCAAATTGCTGGAAACGTTCGCATCTACATACATGTGTATTCATGGCGCTCGCTGTCATATTTGCCAATTGTAATTTATTATTATTAAACCCATAATTTGCTTTAATAGTTTCTAGTCATTTATTTTTAATGTATCTTTGCCAAAGTGGGGTTTATTTTACCACTTGTGCACAGACCGAAAGGACTGTGCGGTTTTGAAGGGTTTGTTTTTCAAACCAAAGTGGATTGTATTCGTTACGATAAATATTTCATTTCGGGCTGTGGTAATAAAACGCCAAGAGCAAAAATTATAAAAAATTGCCTAAAGGCTTCCGCAGAGAAAAAAAACACTCTAATGCGTTTAAATTGCTAAAATTATTGTTCATATTTCTCGTTCTCGTTCCATTTCTCTGTTTGTTTGTGTTGTTGTTTTCAACAAGTAACGAAACAACAAAACGATGTGGAAATGAAAAAAGAACCCTGTTCGGCTTTTTCTGAAGCAACATGATCGTTTAATGAAATATTTGAGTTATCAAACGGATTGGCAGGCTGATGTCAAATATCACCAAAACAAGTTTTTCAGGGTTGGAAAACTCACATGATTTTTGTGCGGAATTTGTAACTGTGTAAAAAAAAATTTATTTCAATATTATCAAAATTAAAAGAAACTTCTGTTAATAAAATGGCACAAGTTCATGGGAATCGCTGTACGAAAGACCTTGTGCAGATTTTCTGTTGCAAGCCAATGATGCCATTGAATTTTTTTTTTGTGAGAATAATGAAAGAAACGTCTTAGATATGGAAGGTCTTTGACGGAGCTGCATACTATTGCAGCTACTCGAGTGAAGGTAGTTGGAGCCAAATCAGGACGACTCAAAATTTCCCCCCCTTGTATTCTTCCTCTAGCCCTATTTCTCATATGTCTGCAATTATAGTTCGAACTAAAATCGTGTAAAAATCTTCAAATAATTTCATGCAAATCCTCCATTTCATGGCAACTAAAACCATTTATATATTATTATTTTGACACCGAAACGAGAGACCGACTACGCTGCTTCATCTGCCATCATTTCAAATATGTATTAATTCTAGCAACTATTGATGTTTTTGACAATGAGAAATTAGTAATATATTCGTGGCACTGGACATGTCTGTCATCGGCAGTTATTGTGAAATGTTAACAAATGTACGAATACTTCACTTCCCTTCTTCCGAACTCCTTAATATCTATATCATGTATATTTATGGCTGTACAACGTACGGATGTGAATTCGATTTAAAAAACCGCTGGTTCATTAGGTGACACTATAAACTGGTGCTTAAAAGTCTATTTTGTGGTTTCTTGACTTATCATTGGCAATAGTGTATCCAATTATATAATTCACTGTTCTGCACTATTCCATCGCTTCTAACGTTAGAGATCACTTTGATTTATAAAATGTATTTTTTTTTTCTAATGAATTTGTGAATGTTTTTTGCATTCTGGTAGATGTCTGTCATCCAAAGTTCAGTCACGAGTAGTCGATTGACAAGTGAGTCACCGTGTCTGCTGCAAAGCGGTCATTTCCATTCATATTTAATGCAACGAATATCCACAGCCACTACTCCCTCTATCCACGTCCACAAAACCAATTTGTTCCTTGTGCCAGCACAACGCCTTACAGTAGTAAGATTATTCCCTTAACTCTGGTTGGTACAAGTTAAGTAAAATTACTACATTGAAACACTTTGAACTCTAGAAAATGCAAAATTTTTTGATCTGATTTAACGTCTCTTATTGCCAAACTTTAAATTTTAATGCTTCGTATGTGTGTGTGTGTGTGTTGTTCTCAGCTTCTAAAGTTTTTCTTTCCATATATCCGACTTAATGGAGTCAAAGAGTTTCAAGCTCCATGATACATAAAGTTTTGGCGACTTTATCTATTACTACAATTTTTTAAAATATTTACTTCTGCTTTTCGTCTTGGAACGTGTGAAAAAATCACTTCACTAAGACTTTGATATATTTTTCACTACAAAGGATTAAAAATGTTCATATTACAATGAAAAATCAACCTTAAATTTGTTATTAATGTTATTTAAAGCACTTAAATTATTTCTACTTAATAAGTATTAATTATATTTTAGCCTTTAAGGATCCAAACCATTGGCTTAAATAAGTAAATACATTAAAAATGGCGGAAGGTTCGCATCTAAAGAAACCGCTTCGGGAATAGGAAAGCATAATTGTACAATTGTAAATAATTTACTATACAATTCCTTAACCCTGCCACTGAAATTAATATGCCATTGACAACACTTACACTCCATGTCTCATAAATGAAAATTATTATGATTGCTGTTCAAAAAAAAAAGTAAATTATGCAAAAAATGCCTTCAATAATGACAGTCTGAGTACAAGTTATTGAAATACATTTTTTTATGTTTTAAATATTTATTACATCACTAGATTTTTGTCACCGCTCATACATGGATTCGTTTGTTTCAACCACTTTCATGTTGATAATTATGAAAAAGTTATTTGACATTTGAAATAAAACAGACATGTGGATATTCTTACATGCAATTATTTCAAATTAAAAAAAAAATGGGGGTTAAATAATAGCATTAAGTGTTGGAATAACAGTAAAAAATAAGGGATAGAAAAAAAATCTTTAATTAATAGTCTAGTGTCAATTGCTAGGGTTTATAATAAAGTTATTTAAAATATTAAAAACTGCGATATTAGGCTTTAAATTCATTTTAACACTTACATACATATTAAAGCGAAAAAGGTTTTACTTGGGGGGAAAAGCTGAAAGAAATTATATATAATTTAGCTAATAAACGGAACTTAAAACAATCCAGAAACAGAAAAGTAGCACCTTTGCAACATATACAGAAGAAAATTTTGGTTCATATTCAATAATGGAATTCGCTGTATCAGTTCATAAATTGTTTGAATTCGAACCTGTTCCGATAGACCTGAAATTGTGCGTTCAAAGCCGATCTCGTCGTCAGGTTGAAAATTTTACTTAAGCCAAATAATACATTTTGTCTTATTTGTAGCTGCCATTCAGGGAATATTTTTCAATAACGGAATTTGCTGTATCAGTTCATAAATTGTTTGAATTCGAACCTGTTCCGATAGACCTGAAATTGTGCATTCAAAGCCGATCTTCTCGTCAGGTTGAAAATTTTACTTAAGCCAAATAATACATTTTGTCTTATTTGTAGCTGCCATTCAGGGAATATTTTTCAATAACGGAATTCGCTGTATCAGTTAATAAATTGTGTGAATTCGAATCTTTTCCGATAGACCTGAAATTGTGCATTCAAAGCCGATCTCGTCGTCAGGTTGGAAATTTTACTTAAGCCAAATAATACATTTTGTCTTATTTGTAGCTGCCATTCAGGGAATATTTTTCAATAACGGAATTTGCTGTATCAGTTCATAAATTGTTTGAATTCGAACCTGTTCCGATAGACCTGAAATTGTGCATTCAAAGCCGATCTCGTCGTCAGGTTGAAAATTTTACTTAAGCAAAATAATACATTTTGTCTTATTTGTAGCTGCGATAGAGCTGAAATGGGATATTCAAAGCCGATCTCGTAAATTTTTATGATGTCGTCATCTGCTTGATCATTTTAAACAATATTTATGCCTAATTTGCACTACTTCAGTGTTTGACTCTCTATCTCTAACAAATTGTCTCAAATCTATAATTGATTAATGATAAAAGAAATTCTCAGCAAAAAAAAAAACAAAAACTTCAGGTTAAAGTAGACAAAACAAGAGCTGGCAGGAAAAAGAAGATCGCTTCAAAATCATCAGCTTTGGCTGTTCATTACAAACATGTAATTAACATGTAAAACTACTTTCTCGTCCTTATTTAATAAAGCTGTAATTATAAGTCCTTATTGAATACACTTTTATTATAAGTATATACAAATTTTGAAAGTCTTTTTAGTGACAACGGGTACATCCGTACTCCAGCAGAAGATGTCCCTCTTTTCATTAAATTAACCTCATGTGTGCCACATGTAAATAATTTTCTTAAATAGTTCTGCCCTCCGAACGGGTTTCTTGTACCGAATCGAATGAATATGTGTCCCCAAACACTCGTATATCTTTTTGTCCAATTGTTGGCAATATCAAAAAGATAGTTTTGTCCACCATCTGCTTAAACTTTATGTTCAACTTTATGCATCAATTTCCTTTTTAATTCAAAGTAAAAGTTGCAAAACTTTTACTTCCAATGTTTCGATTTAATCAATAAATCTTCAAAATTTCTTCAGCCATAGCCTTTTATTGCAACAAGTTTTGTTACTGAACTGAAGAGAAAGAAAAACAAAAAACAAAACAACAACAACAACAAATGGCATAGCTACTAAGCAGAATAAGCTGGTAAAGAACATTTAATTTAATTACAATTTATTTAAGCCCAAAGTCTATGAAAATAAATATTAGAATATGTGTGTGTGTGTGGGTGCGGTTGCTGATGCGGGTGCGGGTGCGAGTGCGGGTAAAATGAAAATATGTAATTGTATACTCGGTGTTAACTTTTGCAGCCAACGAACACAGGCACACTTGAGCAAATATATTGAGGAAACTCTTAGATAAACATTTACAAATTTAGCAAACGCCCACATCATATACGAGTACAAACTACGCTATTTTTACACATACAGTTGTGTTCTGGTACCTTTAGTTTGCCATTAAAACATTTTAAATATGTGGTGTCAGTGCCAGAGCCAGGAGTGATAATAGTGCTGGATATTGGCGTTGGAGTCAGTGATGGTGGTGGTCGTCCTCGTCGTCGTCGTCGTCTTTTGTTTTAAGCAAACAGAGAAACAAAAAGACCAACAGCAAGACAAAGAACTAAAACACATCTAAAGCTATTTTCATATGCGAGTAGCAACGTTTTGCTGCAAATCTGTGTGTGGGTGTGTGTGTATTAGGTTTCTGGTTTTCGGGTTAAATAAATGCAACAAGTTTTACTTTTATACTTTTGCTCTTGTCATGACTTTGATCTTAACTTACTTGTACAAGGTTTTGTTATGTGTAATTGCAAAACTCCTATGACAAGGTACGAGCATGATGCTAGAAAGAACAAAATAATAAAATAACAAAAGAAAAAGAAAAACTATAGGTCTTGTTAGCTTTAAGACAAACTTAAGAATACTGGGAAGGAAATTCAATGTTTAAATCCTGTTGTGGGTGTTGAGAAGTGAGTGCCGTCAATGTGTCTTAAGTTCGTTTCATACACCAGGCTGTATGTATGTACTTGTATGGGCAAGTGAGTGGGAGTGCAAGTGCCTCTATTTAAAATGTAATTTAAATTTTCTCTTTTTATTGTTTTTATTTTTTAGTGCAAGCTTTAATTAAATGAAAACATTTATTTAGAAATATTTAAACAATTAGGTCAATTGTCCATGTGCTTATCTGTTATATGTAGGTTTGAAAATTTTGTTGGTTTTCAGAAATTTATTATTTGCAATTTGTCAACACACTCAAAAATTTATTAGTTTGTATGTACAACAAAATCATAAGTTTAAAATTGCTTTTTCATAAATAAAATTTAAATAAAAAGAAATTTTTTTTTTTTTTAATGAATTTGTATGAATTTTATTATCTCCACAGGACATCATCATCCTCGATTGGCTAAACAATACAAAAGCTCTATGAATTGAGAATGTGCTGATTAAAAATGACATTATAAATTTGATATTTTAAAAATTCCTTATGATAATGAAAAAATTTAATTAATTAAAAAAAAATTATAAAACTCAGAAATACCAAATTAAGCCCATAGAGCACAAAATTCCATGTCGAATTTCCTTTTAAAATTGAGATAATTTCAGATAATATTGAGAATATGGTATTAAAACTAGAAAAGTTCTAAAAACCGGCTCCTTCATTACAAAAAAAAAAAAAAAAAAATATTAAAACAAAGAAAAAATTTTTGCTTTCAAATGTAAAAGCATTTCTAGACACTTTAACAAATTTGTAGCGACTAATAGGCCAGTTGTCCTGTGGATTTCTTGTTTACCCAAATTTACGAACTTTATTTGTTGTTGCTGAAGGACGCAGCAAATGAATTCGAAAATGAAATAAATTTTTTTTTTGATTAAAAAGTTTTATGAATTTTATTAATAATATTTCCAATTCTCATTCAATATCAAAAATAACTACTTTATTTAAGTAGTGAAACTATTGCAACATTAGCCAGAAATTCTTGATCTCATTGCGATTATTTTTCATATTCTCATTTCGTTTAGAAACTTCTCAAAATGTTAATTGCCAAAATTAACTTCAAAATTTGTTTGGCAAGGGAATAATATTGGAAAGTTTAATTTAAAATGAATTATGCCAGCAAATTGTAGTTCAAAAATGATCTTTTGTAGCTAAAAACAACTTAAAAACCATTCTCTAGTCCCACCTTAAGGACTGATAAACTTGATTTGGAAATTATTTATTATTCATTTGCTATTAATCAGTTCTGTTTCGAAATAGTGGCGAACCGTAACGTTTGATGGCGGTGGGGGGCTTTACATTTCTAAAAGAACTTTTAATAAGTGCTTTAGAAACCAGACCTGGGTGTTAGTCTATTATCTGCAACTAAAGCTTAAATGTAGATGTAAATGTCTCAGCTATTCTGGAGCTCTTACTTTTGTAGGGATTTCCTTGGAATCTTTAAGTTCATATCCATTTGATAAAAAAGAAAGACCTTCAAATATAAATGTCTTTTTTTCTACCATCACTACAATCCATTTGGAGCACCATATTTCTTTACATCACTGTTCAATTGGAACATTTTAAAAAGAATAAATTTTGTGCTCTATAAACAAATTTTTTTTCTAGCTGTCTATACGCCGACATTTCGTATAATATTAAAGCGTTTACATAAACTCAGTTGTTTGAGTTTCTGTCTTGTTATTTTGTTATTTTCTTTTTTAACCTTAAAAAGTAAAACTATGCCATATTTTTTAATTCAATAGTTATAATTTAATTAAAATTTCCACAGGAAATTTCTACATTTTTAATTTTTTTGTTTTTGAATTTTTTTATAGACTTCTTTGCATTTATTCAGTCATTTGTTGAAACTCCTGTTATTCGTAAGGCTGGCTGTCACCACACCCGGTTTTATTAAATATGACAGCGATTGTCAAGTATATTCTCAATTTTCCCCTTTTCTTTTATTTTAATTAAAAACAAAACAAACACAAAATATTAACGCAAGTATTATAGATACAGTATTAAGTCCATAAAATGGCAGAGCGCCATCTGACTAAACGAAAACATTTTATTTTTTTATTTTTAATAAATGCAAATCATATACAAACAAACATACATACACACATACATGCATGATAAGCAGGCGTCAACATGGCAATAAATATTTAAGGCTCACACGTTTAAACTAATGCCTTTTTTCACAAGTATGCAAAGTTTTCATCAAATAATAAGTGAAAGATATATGCTCACACTATATAATCAACCAGCCGACACACCTCAAAGCCTTAAAACTTATTTTGTCTTTTCCTTTTCTAATTGATAAAACAAAAAGGCCGACCGAATAACATGCAAATTTATCTAGAAATAGCTACAATCGCATAATGAAAAGCTAAAGAAAACAAAGAAAAAATATCAATCTCTGCATAGAAGACAAGCAGGCCCTCGCGTCTTGGCTGTGGGTTCCTTTGGTTAAGGTGCAACTTTAATTAAACTTGCTCGGTCTGCTTTCATGGCAGCAGTCACACCAAGCAGCTCTTAAGTTTATTTAAACAAGACGACAACAAAAAATCATAATTATGGTGTTGGCACGAAGTTGCCTCAGTTAAATCTTGACAGATTGATCGCTATTGTTTCTGCCTGTTTCGCTGCAAGACGGCTGTTGATGGTATAAATAATTAACTAGCCCACACCAGTGAATACAGTCTTCACATTGGATATGTGTATGACGGAAGAAAGGAATGTTTATTCTGTGACAGGAAAAAAATATATGTATATGTGTATGTGTATATACATATAGATATACAAACATTTACATATATCAAAGTATTTGCTGATGAACCTTTTGTGATGAAAAGTCACAAAAAAAAAGTAACTGAGGCTTCAAAAACATCTACACAGTGGACGTTAAACAGTGCGAATTACAATATATTGTATAAGGCCACCGATTTTAATATTGGAAAGTTCATATTATTGGATTCTAATTTTTCTTTCTTGAACTGTCTACCTTTCACTGAAATATAAAGTTCTGTTTGTTATTAAAAACCCCTCTAGTGGCCATTAATGTTTCTGACTTGTCCAGTCCTCACTTTGCAGTGAGAGCCTTCTGCTTTCCTTAAGAGCAACGGGGTTTATTTGGATAATTTATCTCGTAAATAAAATAGATTCTTTTGCCATTTTTTTCACTTCAAACATATTATAGATATCAAATTTATAAGATTAGACACAAGACAATAGTTGTCACACAAGTTTATAGCCACTGATGGCTATTGGGCCGCTTATCGTACACCAAAAATCCTTTGCAAATAGCAGAGAGTTTTTAATTTGTGTTACAAACAGCCAGTGCAAAACTGAACTTGCCTTTCATCCTTCAGGAGTTGAGTCCTGTCCCCTGTATTTTAACTAATAATTTTCTGGAAGTCCAAAAATAAAAACACACAAATATATTTATAAGATTAGTAAAGGGTATTTCATTAGGCGTTTTCGATTTAAACCAAACAAAGTGTATTTGAAATAGTAATGAAACTTTGTATTTATTTCAAAGCCCTCTACAAGCCATTATGTCGTAATACAATACCAGACACTCGAACTGATAGATTTTGCGTACATCAAGTTCGATTTGATCTTTATGTTTTATGTGGGATTAGGCGGTCACTGTACTTTGCTACTAATTCGGAGAGATCTAGGACGAAAAACCCCTGCCATTTGGCCAGTTTAGGCCGCCATTCTGTCAACGCCACGAATACCAAAAAAATATGTAACCCTCAGCGTTGAAGCTGATGGTCTGGCCAAACTCATACTCACAGAAACCTTAACAAAACATATAACACAAACAATGATTTTCCGGCATGTTCAGACATCTGATATATAGATTCCAATAGTTAATGAACGCTGTTGTTTCACACATCCATTTCCACGATAGTTCACCTTCAGCTGCAAGGACCCTAATTCGGGCAATTTGTGGCCTATAACAGAAACTTAAGAGTCACCATCAAATTATTTTCTTACGACTCTCTAACAAATTCAAGATTTTATTTAACAAAAGTTGTAAATTGTCAAAAAAAAAACTGAACATTTCACTGAATACTGTGTGTGTTGTTTGCGAGATACTGGACTTGTTAAATAAATAAAATCGCATAAATAAGTTTCATTGTGTGATGGGGGATACCCTGTAGGTATTTTTTTTTTTTAGTTCAAATATATTTTTATAATAAAAAGTATGAATTTTATAAACTATTTTGCTTAAACAGTAGGAGAAAAGTAGTGCCTTCACATGAACACTAATAGGGGTACAACGCAACAGCCATCAAGAATTTTATTTTTCTACTGTTTTTGCCCCACAGAATTGCACGTAAGTTTTTGTACCGCAACAAATTCTCTTGACTTATGAACTATTCAAACAAATTTCTAATGTTTTTCTTTGCAAATTACATGTTTCTTCTCACAACGCACTAAATATTTTAAACACTTGTTTTTACCGCAGCTGTCTACACGTTTTCTTCACCTCGCACATTCTTTTACCTACAAATCAGTATTATAATTAAAGTTTTAATGTTGTGTGTATTTTTTTTTTTTTTTTTCTTATAATCAGTTATGTAAACACCCATAATTTAACAATTATTCCTTTTTTTTTATTCGCTTGCGCTAAAAAGTAAAGTCTACATAAATAAGTCTTATTTATGTATTTTTTTCTTTTAGCAAGAAAAACTTTACTAATTTCACTTGAACGCCTATTTCAAGAACGCAAACAAAAAGGGAGAAGAGAAAAAACATCGGTTCTGGTTAAAACAAATATTAACAACTAACTGCTAACTATTCTAGAATGGAAATATTGTTTACACTAGCGGCGACCAGGCTAAAGCAGAGCGTAGAAGTAAAACTGCCAGCTATTATTTTATGTTTTTGTTTTTTGTTTTTTTAGTTAAACATTTTTTTGTTACAAATTATTGAAACATCTTTTTTAAAATTTTTATGCCAAAATAATAATAAAAAAAAATTAGTATTCTTGCCTTAAGCCATTTAGGCTGAGTGTAACTGTGTAAGCAAAACAAAACAAAACAAAACAAAACGCTTGTGTTCAGTTTTCATTTCAAGCAGATTGCAAACAAAACTTCACATAAATATTCTTTTTTTGTTTTGTTGAACTGCAGAAAAATTATGGCATAATTATTTATTTATAAAAGATAATTTATTCTCAAATAATCAAGAAACTGCAATGAAAGATGTGTGTAAGAGTATGTAATGCACTCCTGCTGCCAGCTCCTACTCCAGTTCTTTTATATCTTTTATGAGGATTTTTTCTTTTATTTTTTTTTTCCATTCCTCTTACATATATTTTAGAAATGCACCTTCAAAACGAATTACTCGCTTTGATTTAACATTTCTTTTTGAGAGATTGTTGCTTAAGAAACGGAAGTAAGTAGTTATTGAAGAAAGTGGAACTCTTCGGTGTAGACAAAAACAATGACAACATCTTACACATTAATCCACATACACATACATTTAACTCACTTCTTACAAACGAAATTGTTTAATGCAAATACAAAAGCATTCATTCATTCATTCATTCATTCATTCATTCATTCATTCGTTTTTCTCATTCTGAATACTTAAACGTTTGTGTATAGAGTTGTGAGGAGAGTCTTGAAACCATATTTTTTGAATTATGACAGTGAAGCAGGAAAGACCCACAGAAGGGTGGCCTTCAGAAAGGCTTTTAATTGGACGAGATTTTAGGATCGTTGAAATTTCTAAACGATGTATATTTTTGCACACAGAGAAATATGTGCATATGGATAATATTGTGTAATGGCGTTAACATTTCAGACAAAATGAAAAGCCATAAAAGTGGTGACTTGCATTTTATAGTTTTAAGTTTCCCGTGGTGACAAATTATACGATTTTCCAAAGAAAATTAATTAAATAAATTGCGGTATGATAATATTGATTAATGCAAGATTTTTACTATATACAGTAAAAATAAGCCACGATTTAAATCGTAATCAAAAAAAAAAAAGATAAGAGAAAAATTCAAAATTGTTTGTGTTCGATTTGAATCGTTATCAAACCGTGCTATTATTTTAAAGTTCCCAGTGGTGGACAAAGAAAGTCACATAAATATTCAATGAAAATTACTTAAATGCGGCCTAATAACTCTAATTAATGTAAGAACTTAATTTTATACACTGAAGACATGCCTCAAATCGTAATAAAAGCATCAGGTGTGTCAAGTATGTACAAAAAGTAGTAACTTATCTCTTTTAGTATAAGTAACACTTTCTGTCACAACCGACAACGCTATTAGTAAGGAATTACAACCAGGCTTTAAACAATTATTTAAGACATGAAACACTGAGCATAAATTAGCCAAAAGGGGACACAGATGTAATTGAAAACGAGAAGGCGAAATTCATTTCGTCATAATGGCAAGTAAGTCACAAGGTAATAAGTTAACACTGGGCGTAACCTTTCGCTGCCGTAAGATCTGAGTTGAAAATTGACATTGGCTAGTAGTTTTAGGACAAACTACGAGGCGGAGGGGGTTATAAATAAAATCTTGCAAAGTTTTTTATTTAATCAAATGAGTTCATTATTATTTCTTGCATTTGCTTCTTTGTCTAATTTGAGTTTTTATGGAACCAAAAAGCCAACCATTCTAAAATTCTTATATCAGAGTTGTACTGAAAATGAAAATAAAAAATCACATCACATCGTCCAAAACAGAATTTTTCAGAATAGAACACCGCCCAAAACCAGCCAATTTTGCAATATTTCAATGCCAAACATCATGTTCATGATTTTTGCAAGAAAATTCTTTTTTAAGGGCTTGAAATGTCAGGCCCTTGTGTGTTAACCAGCTGTAAAGTGTCTTTGTGTTTCCATGGGGCTATTATTTAATTCTAATTTATGAGCTGAGATTTTGCCTACTTATAACATTGGGGCATAATCATAGACTTTTCGCCATAGTTTTTGTTTTCGGAAAACATATTTAAAATTTTATTCCTTTTTTTTTTATTTTTATTTTTATTTATTTTTATGCTTAAATATAATAAATTTTACTAAATATAAATAGTTTTTTAAAGTGCAACAAGTCAAATTAAGTTATTTTCTCTATACAATTAACCATAATTTATGAGCAGGTAACATCTCTTTTAATAACAATTTGATTTACAGTAAAATTAAAATTATTTGAGGCAAATTTATAGTACTTTTTTGGAGCTAAAAAAAAAGTCATACGTATAAATAATACATTCGAAGTCATCAAAACTTTTTTTACATTTTAGTTAAACAATACGAACAACTTTTTTGGGCTTCAACTTTGAGATCTTCTTCTGAATTACACGAGTTATATGAAGATTTTTTTTTAAAGAAATTTCCAAAAAAACACCGGAATTTGTAATCTGCCGCGAATTAGGATTTTAGCAAAGTTTTTGCAGAAATAATTATTCAGTCTAATGTTCATAAAAAATTAAAATATATTTGAAATCTATTTCAAATTTATTTTACATTTTGTAAATTTGGCACTTAATCTCTATAGACTGTTTGCTTTTTAATTGAAAATCGTTTTTTTACTGTTAAAAATACATTTTTTAATATTAAAAATACTTTTTTTATTTATTTTTCTTATGTTTGTACATTTTTTTAAGGCAAAAGTATATTTTTTATACTAGAACTACATTTTATGTTCATCTTTAAAATAAATACTTTTGATAGTGAGTTTTAAAGCTACTGAGCGCCAACTTGTTCCTAATCGCTAGAATAACTCAAAGTTTTGCTTTGTTTTACCTTTCCGGTTTTTTTTACTTTCGAAAAATTTTTCTTCACTTTTTATTTCTGCTCTTGGTACACTTTAGAACTTCATGCCTGACAGCTTTTCAAGTTTTCTTTTCTTTTATTGTTTAATAACTGAATCAGTAAACAAACAACCTTAAATATATTAGAACAACTCACGATAGAAAATATATAAAAATAATTTGACACCTTTTGCTTGTAAATCTTGCTCAAAACTCGTAGCAAGAACTTGTAAACTGTTAAAACCACAAGCCCAGGCAACTCTGGAAAAGTGCCTCTAGTACGCACTTTTTTTATTTACATTCATCATTCGCTTTGCCATAAACTATTTCAAATAAGAATATTTTTAAGCCAAATAAGATGTTGTGTAGCAATTTATCAATTTAATCGAAAATATTGGTCGTAAAACCAACACCCCCCCAAATAGAATTGACCCAGCTGTTGTACACAGGCTCTGCGACAAATGTGCCATATATTCCTCGCAGTGCACCGAATATCTGGTAAATGAACTTAAAATTTTTGTAATAAAATTTAGGAATCTGTAAATTTTGTCTGTTGGGTTGTTAGTCTGTGAAAATATGTAGATAGATGACTGTCTGAAAAAAGCTGCACACGATCTGTGATAAAAAAGAAATGAATTAAAAAGGTCGCCGTGAATTTGATTTGTTGTTTGCAAAAAAAAAAAAAAAACTGCAGACTAATAAAAAAAATCTGGGCAAAAAAAACAATTTTTTATTATGTTTTTAAAACCATGAAGTAAAACAAAAATGAGAAAATCTTTTTAGCAACGCCTTAAAATTAGAATTTTGCCATTAAAAACAGTTAATCTTCAGCAGTTATCGGTAACACTGGCAACTGCAAAACGCATATTTTACGGTATACGCCGTAAAGCGTCACTAAAATTATTCTTTTTTATTTGTTTCGTCATAAAAACTCTTAAAACTCTTTCAACTTTGCGAAATTATTTACAGTTTGCAAATTTTTAATGACTGCCAAACAAAAAAGCGTTTTAGTTAAAATACATGAGAAAAAAAAAGTCAATTTCAAGTTTTTGCTTGACGAAATTAAAACTTATTTATTTGCTACTTTTCTTCTTTTGATAGTTGAATAAGTTTATTATAACTATTTTGTTTTTCTCTCATTAGAAACTGAGCCTGATCACGTCAACATTTTTAATTTCCAGCCTTGCCATGTTTACAAGTCACATCAGTTCGTGACTCATCCTGCCAGCCCCGAGCCACGGCTTATTGTAGTTTATCAATTTATTAATTAAAATGCATTGTCTATTAATGTGTGTAAACATGCATTTAATATCGTGTCGTTATTATCGATATTTTACACTTGCAAAATATGTCAAATGAAATTCAAAATTTATTTTTAATTATGCAATTTAATTTTAAGTGTGTCACTGTGTGTGGACGAAAAAATTACATACATACATCAATGTTGACATACATACATACATATGTGAGCGGCATTATAAATAGATTTACAATTATTTCACCCATTACAGCCTTCCATACATAAATATGTAGGTACGCACGTACGCACATATGTGTGTGTGTGTGTGTGTGTGTGTGTGTGTGTTTGTATTGGTTTTAATGTGAAAAAAATTGATATAAAACTGTACATCTGTCTGTGGTTAGTAATTACAATTGTAAAATAGATGTAATGCGCAGGTAATCAAAGATTTATGTTTAACTTATGCAATTGTATGTAATAGATATCGGGTAATCGAATATGGGTTATAAGGTTTATAGATTGAAGCCAAATAGAAAAAACCGGGTATCAGCTTGCAATGCTTTCGTACAGTATTTGTGCATTAAAACATGGGAAGAAAGCACATGCACAAGCAACAGTTTGAGTGTGGATATAACAATATTGTAACCACACAAAAAACTAATGGCACAGAAGAAGAGGCATCCGGGTCTTTGGCTGCCTTAGTTTTTTTTTTTTTTTTTTGAAAAGTTTAAAAACTCTTATCCAGGGGCTGTACAAAAACAACCTTTTCGCATTAAATCTCTCATTAAAACGCTCTAGACTTCTAACGAATACGTTTCAGAATTTTTCACATTTACTTTTATTCGGGGGAAAAAAAAAACTTTGCCCCGCACTAGGGACGAGCAACAAAATCACACTGTGCTCGCATACCTCACATACATATATAAATGTAATTTATTATTTCATTTTCTGTGGTTAAATATAATTTTTATATTGTTAAATATTTATATTGTTATACATTTAATGAGTTTTGGTATAAAGAATGAAGGGGGGGAAAAAACTAAATACTCTGTGCATTTATTTTTTATTATCTAACGTTTATTCACTCAATTTAATCTTTTCTGTACTGTTCTTTTTTTTTATTTGTAATCTCTTTTCAGTTAATTAATAATATATTAATTTTTGAAAAAAATTCATCGCAAATTAAATTGATTAAATAAGTTAAACTTTTATTAGAAATATGTGAAACGTATTCAGATATATCTGAAAGCTGTTTTAAACTAATTGCAAAATAATTATCATAATTAAATTGGCTATTAAATTGAAAAAAAAGGAAAATTAAATTAAAAATCTTTTTGCACAAAGTTTCAAAAGTTGTGTGTATCAATTTCCTTGTGATAATATCAATTTAAATAATATATTGTAACACATGTTAGACGTTTCTTTTGCTCTCAATGTTGCTGCAACTTCGAAACTGTCAAAATTTAAACTTTATTTTTTGTTTTCCTCGCTGTTTCAGTTTCGTTTTTAAATAACTTGGGTTGTCAAGTTTCATCCGAAACTTTTTTATATGAATAATTTGGCCATCAGAAGTTCTGCTCAGAAAATATGTGGTTAAGAAATATTAAAATTGCATTTAATAGTGAGATGCAAAATCATGGTAATACTAAAGAAATCGAAATTTAATCTTTTTTAATATTATAAAGTGACTTTATTTCAATATGAACTCATGTTAAATTAACATGCAGTTTTCCTTTAATAGAAATCAAGAACCAACGACCTCTGTAATTTTAGTCAAATACTTCATAAATATTTGCATTCATTCTTTCTTTAATTTTTATATATAATTTTTGTTAAAAGTAAATGTTAAAAAAAAAAAAGTGGTATTGCCTAGAAAGTTTTCAAAGTCATGATGTACATTTGAAATTAGGCAAAGCTAACAAGTCTTATGTTTCACTTACTTTATGAATTGAGCCTGTTGTTCGCCAGCTGCACGAACTCTAAAGAAGGGTTACTAGGTTGCTGCCAAATTCATTTATCATCAGTTTGTCTCCAGTTTGCGACAACAACTTTCCATGTTTCCTTGTTTTTTCATTTACAAATATTTTCTTTTTTTTCATTGTCTTAATAGGAATATATTTACTTTGCGAAAAGCCAGAAGTTCGATTAAAGAAACATATAATTCCAATTAAGGGACAATACATAATGATTAAAAGAAATTCAATGACAACAACAAAAATTTCAACATTGTTTTAAAGTGTAATTTCGGTTAAAGGAGGAATATGAGAGTAACAATGTTTTAGGAGTAATAAATTATAAAAATTTCCATTGAACAGCAACAGAAAGTTTCGCTGCGTAAAGTTTTCTTTTGATTAAAAAGCCACAATAATTAAACAGGGTGTTTCAATTATATTTTTCTGAATGATATGTATATAAATAAATATATGTACAGGCACAGTTTGGCATTTTATCATAACATCATAAGTCGAGATAAGTTTTTAGGGGATATTTTGCGGAAAAACTGTATTTAAAAATAAATTAAAATAAGCAAAACTTACAAAAATTGTCTTTAATAGTACGAACAAAAAAGTAATTGTGACAAAGCAAAGTGTAATATTTTTTTAAATTTTAAAATTCTACTTAAGCTGTTATGACTGTTATATGCCTGAGCGAGTTATATTTTTTTCTTCATGTTGCACAAATAAAATGTTTGATGTACCAAACATTTTATCTTCGCACAAACATTAAATAAAATGAGCACTTTGTTTTTAAGACTTCAACTTAACACGTTGACCATCTTTGAAAGACTCCAACTTAATACGTTGATCATCTTTCAAGGACTGATTTTTATTCTTTCTTTAATTCTTAAACTAAGCGACATAACGAACTCTTAAAATATAACCGTTATTTAAAAACTAAAATAGTAACAACAAAATATAAGAATTAAATAATGATGCAAAAAACATTTGTTTGCATATAAAAATATTTAATTTAGCAGAGAAGAAAAACCGACATCAAAATAAGAGCAGCGTTTTTGTTTTTCGTCCTTCCCGGAAGGCTTTCACTTATTCTTCGATTTGCTCTTTAAGGACAGAGTTGTCACAGTCATAGGAAATTGGTGCTACCTAATTGCCAAGTGATAGAGGGAATAGAGCATTTTGTCAGTTAGCGAAAGAAGAGATGAACAAAACTATTGTGATTGCGCATTTTGTTTAAGATATAGAGTTTTCCGGTGAATTAGTTGCACCAATCAATTTGGCAACTGTTTTGCTTGGCCGACGATTTATTGCCACAGATTTCAAGGTTGTTCCGTGTGTCCCGATTTGTAGTTTATGGATGGCTCAGCTGGAATTTGATCACTGTACCAGTGACATAGCGGTCCGCGTGATAGCGTGATTTTAGTAACGACACGGCCATCCATCCTAACTCGAAAATTATAAATTTTAGCCAAATATAAATTATTTAATAATTATAATATTTTTTTTTTCTATGAATTTATAATTTGATGAGAAAAACTGTTCATTTATTTTTGCTTTTTGAAATGCGTAACGAGAAATATTTAACAATTTTTGTTTTTCTTCTTACTACTAATAATAAAAGAAAATCACCTGGATAGTGACAGGTGCAAAACAGCTTAACAAATTACCCCCAACTGCCATTCGCCTTAATTTTTTTCCATTTCTCAAATTTACTTACAGTTTCCTCTAAAACTTATAATCTAACAATACAAACAATATTCAATTTTATTGTGTTTTGTGAAATATGATTTTTACATGACACTCTCCTTAACTGTCGCACATTTTCATTTAAACATTTTATTTTAAATATGTAGATATAATAGATTTTGTCAGCAATTCTAGAAGATGTATGTACGTGTACATGACTGCTGTGCTAAATTCAAAGAATCATTAATTAATGTCAAATGAATTTGAAATCGTTGTCAATGTAAAACGAACATTTCAACCGGTATTGCAAATTGAATGCCACATCCGATTTGAAAGGGATGGGGAGGGGGGAGACAGACGACATACAGTTTGAATTCTTTTGAATTTGATGCAAAGATGGCGTTTTATTCTGTTTAGCTGTTACAAGCCATCTAATGCTGGATTAAAAAACATAAAAAAATGCTCACTTTTGTACGTTCGCTGACACACACACACACAAACAAACACACACACACACACATACACACACACACACATGTGTGTGTGTGTTTGAATGTGTAGGGTGGAACAAGCAGATGTCAATATTTCTGATGTTTGCATTTGAATTTGAATTTTAATGTACAGAACGTGCACACACACACACACACACACACACACACACACACACACACACACACATACGACAACATTTGAACATAAGTTTGCTTATAATAGCTTTTTCTATTCCTGGATCTATGCGAGTGAATCTGCATAGATATGTACATATGTGCTAGATACTTGGTGAAAAAGGAAATATTGTTTGTTCCGCTAAGCACATACAAACACACCTACATACCTACCCACATGACCAGGCATGTACATACATACACACATACATACATATTAACTCGTTCGCATTCATTCAGCAATACGCTTTTTAATCTATTGAAGTAATTAAAAAGCGAAATATTTGCACATATTCATATGTATGTATGTATGTCTGTATGTGCGTATAAATAAAACAAAATTAATTTTTATCCTTCTCATGTGCTCCTTAAATACAAACACATACATACAATAGCGCAGAGAATTAATAAAACATTTTGTTATCATTGATTTGCCATAAACATTTAATTAAATATTTTTAATAAAATGAACATAAGTAGATGTCAGCATCTAGTATGTATGTATATGAACATAAATCCATTTCAATTAATTTATGTACACATGTAACATGAATGCTTTTTAAATAATTGACACAGAAATATCAATATCTTCCACTCACTGGCGTTCTTCGTCGTGCCTTTTAACACGTCAACCAAAAAACCATAGAACCATTTATTAAAGTAAATCAAATATGTAATAATTTCTTAATCTTTAAATTTGTGTAGTTTTAAAGGAACCATTTTGTCCCACTAAAGGCTCCCAACAATATTCTACCCCGGAAGGTGTGTGAAATTTTAAAAATTATTGAAATCATTCTTCTTTTAAAACAGCCCAACCTTCAGATAGGAGAATCCTATTTTAATATAGCAGACAAGTTTTCTTCTCTTTTTCGGCTTAAGCATAAACGCTGCAAGAGCACATTTTTAACAATTGAGGATTTATGCTCTGACACAACAATCGAATGGGCAAAAAAGTTAAAAGGTAGTGTTACTACGTCTCTTAGGCTACGAATTAGCGATGTGCGAGGCCCGCTCTAGCAATTGAGAGTATTAAGTTCAAATTATTGATAAAGCCAATCAAAAAAAAAATATATATTCATGCAAACTGCTAGTTTGTGTGTGTCTTCCAGCTGTCTATATGTTAAAACTTTGCAGCTGGCAACCTCTATTCATCAGTAGACCTTCAACTTTATCTTGAAGTCTGCTGACGTGGGTACATTTAATTCTCTTTTTTTTAATATATCACATGTAAAAGTATAAATAATATTTTCTTTTCTTAAATACATTTTAATAAATAAATCAAATAAAATTTGGGAATTTTATTTTTTTTTTATAAAAAAAAATGTATTGTTTAAGATGCAAAATAAAAATTTTGGTACCTTTTTACATTCATTCCATCACTTACCAAACAGAAATGCAAATTTTACATAAATGTACAAAAGTGCGATACATTTAAGACCAGTTTCTTTGGTTCTGTTAATTTTGTTTTTACAATAAATTAAACACAAAAGATTTGGAGCCGAATAAGACGTGCATTAGTGCTACTAGTTTTTTATTATGACCATGAATTCAATGTTACAACAGCTGATGGCCTTAATAGCCAGTGATCTTAAATACAGATAAAATAACTTTAGAATAATTAATTATTAATATAATAAATAATAAGCCATCAATACTGAGATTAGTATTATAATATTTTGAGCATGTATTTAAACATTTTGAAAATATTTTCAAAGTAAGACAGAAATGTTATAGTGCAAAGTTCGAATATTTCAGAAATCGCTAATGCGGACAAAAACTGCAATCCTTCAGCAACGAGCACTAAAGATTAATGATTAAAAATGCTGAATTGGAGGATATGAAATGTGATGAGAAGGGATTTAAAACGAACCCTGAACAAACGATGATTTGTGAGGAAGGCGCACCTCAAAAGCCAACTTAACACACAGATCATCGATTGAAGCTTATGCCCCAGAGTCATATAAAATTGCTCACTTTGTAGTCACGCCACCAACGAAGACCCGCCGGATACTTGCACTGTCTTATATTTTGCTTGACAGTTATAGATTTTTTGAGTTTATAAACTTTTAGCCATTAAATCTTACAACTATTTTGTTAATTTAAATTTGAAGAAGGCAAAAAAAAAAAAACTCATGTTTAAACATTTAAAGCCTTTGAATACTAATCATCAGAAAACGAAAATTCTATTTCTTGACTTGCCTGTGCCGTAATCACAATTTTCACTCACAGTCTTCTTGAAACACAAGTTTTTTGTTTGAACAATTTCTTCATTCTAAATTAGAAAATCGTATTCCTTGTACAAAAATTTAGAAAGAAATAAATATTTATATAATCAAATAAAGTACTTTTAGTCAGACGTGGCCGGGTGTTGCATCATATTGATGCAAGAACAAAAAAAAATCCCACCCAAAATTAAAACGTATTCCCGTTTATTGTAGCATTAAAGTCAAGTTTGTGTATAATTTTTCTTAAATAAAAAAAAAAGAGATTGATTTTCAGCAAATTATCAACATCTGTTTGAACACAGGACCTTCAAAGAGCATTTTTTTTTCTTTTGATATTGTCTTACTTTCCTTGTTGTCACCCTGGCAAATTAGTTTGTGCCATATGACAAACTGCTTCAGGTTATCTCCTTTAAATAATTAATTAATTTGTTGCAATTTGTATGTACTCGTTATCATGTTAGAACAATTATTTACAGCATGAACATGTTATTATGAAAATTGCTTAAATTATTCGTTTAAACTGAAATCGTTGAGAGCACAATCACTTTTCTGTTTTATGTTTTTCTCTACAACGTTTTTGTCTTACCTTCGCCTTAATATTTGCCTGGAATATTAATGGGCACTGAAAACATGACATGTTTTACTTGTTAGTCTTGGCCGCTCGCTCTAATGCAACCAGAGATTTGGTAAATCTAAGGCATTAATAATAAATAAGCAAACAATTAGAAAATGATTTTGGAGATTTCTATTCCCTATTGTCAATACTTTATGAAAAATTTAAACCAACCAGAGATTGTAGTGGGTTCTAGTGTTGCCTGTTGTTGGAGACACTTTCGGCAATTTCGTTAACGAACATTTCAACTAATTTGATTTTAATGCTCCTTTCCTGGCCCCTAAATATTTTATCAAATCTCTGAGAATTGTAAGGATTTCTCTTGTTTCTTTTATTTCTTTTTTACGGGAAATGTATGTATAAGTTCATGTGTACGTGCGCATATACCTGTGAAAATAACACAATTGAACTAAATAAATTTGCCCTTAATTGTGATAGAGTTTTTTTTTTTTTTCTTTTGGGAAAAATATTTTCTAGGTTTTATAAGGATTTATATTTTTATATTTGATAATAACAAAACTGTGTTTAAATAAAAACAGACAAAATATACGAATAGATGTGGACTGCCTTGATTGTGAACACAGCACTTGGAAAAAAATTTCATAAAAATTTGTACGTTTCTAATGTGGGTTTCACAACTGCTTATACCTTAAGGATTTGTACGACTTGTACTATGGACTTGTATTGTAGTTTGTCCTTTTGTTTGTATGTATGGATGTGTGTCTTGGCTTGGTAGATGTGTTTCTTAACATATTTCATTTTATTTTATTTGATTTTTGTGCATCAAATGGCTTAAGGAATATTTTGCAAATATGTGCATGCCTGTGCATGCTTACAGATTGATTTTATTAACCTGTCAGTCTTTCTTCAATTCATTCATGATTATGTGATTAAACTGAATATTCACAATGAACTTTATTTATTTTGAAATATTTTTTTGCAAAATTTTATAATATTTTATATTTTTGATGTAGATTTTACTATTTCAAACTGTTATTTTTTTGTTTTAAAAGTAGCAAATTCATTCGAATCAGTTGATAATAGTTATGGTCTCGTAGTTGTTTGGTCAAAATTGTTGGCAAGCAAAAATGAATACAAATGGAGGAGGACTAACGAACTCTAAAGAATATCAATTTTTCACGAAAGTTAAAATTTTTATAACCCATTTAAAAAAACCTTGGCCAATTATATATTGTTAAAGTCAATCTAAAGCGACTTGAAAAATCCTGGCTGCTCATATTTAGTTCAAATAAAATAAATTTTTTTATATAAATTTTTTTTTATTATAAATTTTTATGAATGTTTCTATGGTTTTATGAGTTTTTTTCTTAAAAAAAATTTTTATTTAATTATTTTATCTATTCAATTGTCCCCTCATTTCAGAAAGAAAACACGACAAATAGTTGACTTTTTGTCAAATAGCTGATTGTGGCTAATTTCTGTCTTTAAGTACAGAAATAGCTTTAGATATAAAAAGGGATCGTTGTTTTAGGCGCCCCACGTTAAGTGCTGGAACACAACTATTATGTCTATAAGAACTATTATTCCTTTAAAAATATAGTAATTTTCTTTGAGTATCTGTACTGGACTCTAATCCATTCCAAATATTCCTGAATTGGGCTTTTACCACAGTTACATTTCCTATACCATTTCAGCTTTTAATTTAGGCTACTAAGCAGTACGATCTGGCAAACTGTTCTTTCGACCTGATCTATACTTTCTTTCAAGAGACCCATTATTCTTATATAAGTTTTTTAGCTTTTAGAAAAAAGATTTTGTTTTTTGAAACTCATGTCCTTTAAATGCCTTAAAAATTTTCTTTATTGTTTTGTAAGGATTTTTTTCACAAAACTCACAAATTAATCCATGAAATCCATATATTTTATATTATATGAAAATCTATTATGATACAGCCTGGCTATATGCCGACATTTCCTTGGTTTGTCACTGCACAAAAAACCACTTTATATAATTTTTTTTTTTTTTGACAAATTTTTAATTTAATTTCTGTATATTTTATAAGATTATAAGATTATAAATTTTTAAACAACGGTTCCTTTTAAATCCCTACCCTTCCATAGAAAACCGGTTTTGGCTATAAAACAACTAAACGATTATAAATTTAGTTTTTTGTTACTTTTGAAAAACCAAAATTTTGTAGAAAACCGATTGTTTTTTGCAAAATATATCAAATATTGCAAAACACACACATATATATATATATATATATATATATATATATATATATATATATATATATATATGTATATGCAGCAAACTTCAGGCAATTCTTTTTGTTTCCTTAACGACTTCAAATTAATTTGATTCTAATGTACTTAAAACGACACTTTAATCCCAACTTTAAGCCGCCTCAATTACCTTCAATTTCTCTTTCCAACAATAAAATAATACACTTACGGTGTGACAGACAGTGGCAGGAAAACTTACATGTTCGTCAGAACGAACACATTATTCCTATATGCCCATAAATGAGCGCTCAAGGCCCATTGTTTGCATCTGTGAATTGTCACATTTAACGAAAAAAGGGACAAACAAAAAAAAAAAAAAAACAGCAAACAAAAAAAACGAAAACTAAATAAATAAAGACAAAAGTGAAACGTTAAAAAAATCAAGCTGTGCACACAAGTGATTTTAGTTGTGAAGTTACTAAAAGAAAATATTTTTGTACATGTGTTTGAGTGTGAACATTTGAAGGGGAAACATGACAAACATGCAACAGACCAGAAGCCGTAAAAACCCCTAATTATTGCCTAAAAAGTGGTGTCAAAGTCAAGCCAGTGTGTGCCAGCGGTAGAGCAGCAAAACTACAAATACTTGCTCTCACAATTATGCACATCAATGCGAACACATTTATTATTATTTAAGCCTCTGAGTGAGTGTGTGTGTATGTGCATTTTGAAAATTCTTTGAATATATTCTTATGTTGTGTTCTGAATTCATAATAAAAACGAGAAAAGATATAAATTCACTTCTGACATTAATGGCTACATTCGTTTAGTTCAGAATAAAAAAGCAGGAAAAGAATTGAGATTTTATTCAAACGAGATTGGTCTCAAAATGACTTCGTTTCGGTGAAGAAGAGAACAACCCAAGAATATTTTCGCCATCCATTTCATATAGTTTTCCGGTTGGTTTTTTTTTCATTTGGCTCAATTACATAAAATAACCATTAATTTCAAGATCAACCTGTATATTTTTATTTTCGTTGAAACTCAATTTAAGTTATTTAGAAGTTATGAAATTTGCTCACTGTTTTAATTGTAAAATAGACTGTAAATAAAATTGTACTATAAAAAAAATTGCATAAAATATATAATAAAAATTTTTTAAAACGCTACAGGGTAGTTAAAATCTGGCCATCTAGAGCTGTCAAAACGCAACTAGTGTAGTAAAATATTTGTTTAAGTTTTTCTTTTGGTTTTTAAAAAACACAGTTGCTAAATTATTGGTTAAGCGGGGTTTTTGTGTGGAACTATTGCACAAAATTGATTATTCTCTTCCATATGTTTTTGTTTATAAAACCGTTAAAAGACAACACTGTTCTAATTATATGTTAACATTTCACTATGATTGACATTAAAACGCAAAGAATTTTTGAAAAACTCCAAAGTTTTCCTAAACAAAAATCTTTAAAATAACTAATTTGAAATAGTATCTATTGGAAAAAGCTGACAATTGGCAAGTTTGTTTAATGTAAGATAGTTCTTACTTTGTTATATCTAAAAGTGTTGCCAGACTTGTGATGACTGTGCTAACAATGGCAGCTAATTTAACAACTAAAAAGTATTCTCAGTTCTTATTTACTTCTAGTTAAAAAAATATATATTGTTTTTGCTCGACAAAAAGTGTATAATAAAATTACAATTTAAGAATAAAATCGTTGATCTTAATTTTTTTTTTTTAATTTTTATAATCTTTAAAAATCGAAAGTACGGAAAAAGTAAACTAATAAAAATCAAATCAATATCTTAAACAAATCCATTAATCAAAAAAGTTGCCTGAATTAGCTGTCACTGTACTGACCTCTGCTGTGCAACTAACAGTTTTCGCAAATTGAAAGGAACAAAGGAAAGGAAGTAGAAACATTTGTTTACACAGAGTTGCAAAGTTTATTAAGAAAATGCTAAGAACAGGGACCCTTAAACCCTGTACAGAATTTGGAAAAATTTTTGTTTTTTAAGAGTTATTTTGTGAGTAAAAAAAAATACAAGTCCGTTATTTTCAAGATAGACTTTCGTTTCACTATAATGAGTAGATTTCTTTAATTCTGTGCATACTTTTAATACCAACCTCGCATAATGCAAATCGGCTTGATATAAATTCTTATTCTTTTAATTTCATTCAGTTTTCCTTTTTGCATTATTTTATAATTAAAATATACAAAAGTGAAATGGCATGTCATTTAATTCTCTCTTGCTTTAATGCTTTTTAAAAGCCCAAGGAAAAAAAATTCAATTGACTTGTCAAATTAGTTCTCTTCGTTTTGTTTTTTTCTTTTTTATTTATATTTAAAGAAAATGAAATCAGAGTTCAAATTCAATTTTAAACTTTATTCCTTGTGTCATTAAAAATCAAGTTTTTATGATTTATTTTGCCAAAAAAAAAAAAAAAAGAATCCTAAAAAGATTCTGGCAATTACCTGAAAATGTTGAAAAGAAAACGATTTATGAGAGTTTAATAGCAAAATGATTAGATTTTGTTAACCTGATATATGAGAATATTCGTCTAGAGTTTCTTTGTACAAAATATGGAACATTTTCGGTTAAATTGTTGCAAAATTATTGCCAATAATTAGAAACTGAGACAAAGAGGCTTTATGACAGGAAACTTGAAATTTGACTATTATTAATGTGCATGTCTCTGGGAGACCGATGAACACGGAAGATTATCTTTCTGGGCGATCCACAAGCAGAGATAACATCAACAACAGTTACAACGGCAGGAGCAACCCTCTGGCAAATGGGCACTGAAGTGTAAATGCCTGTTAGTTTTGATTTATAGTCAATAATGGGGTGTTGCGTATAGTTACCCCACCCCAGATTTAATCTGAAATAAAATTGTGAAAAACAAATTGAACTCCTGCATATGTTTACTTAGTCGCAGCACTCAACGAACGTTCTGTTTCGCATAATAATATTGTATTCATTTTTGCCAACATCGAAAGGAACATGGTGTAATAACTCAATTAACCACTTATTTGATTTTATTAAAGTGCTGGCACACTCAAGGTTATTCGAATAGGGAAACAGGTGCAACTTGGTGCAAATGAAATTCCAATTAATTGGATATTTCACTTAAGGAGTTTCTAATATAGTTTTAAAAGAAATTATCTTATTTTTTATATAAAAGAGTGAATATATTTAAAGCTGGAGAATATCAGAAATTGAGTTCGCACTAGATATAAAACTATCAAGTGAGCAAAAAGCGGTACATAAACTTGCTTTCGTTGCAAATGGGATTCGTCAAATGAACTTTTGTTCATTTGCATTTTCAATATCTACATTTTCATTAAAACTTTTTTCGATTTTATTAACATTTTTAACATATTCTGGCGAACTAATTTAAGTGTTAAATTTGAAGCAGCAAATAACTGTTATTTTTGAAGCAAAAAAATAAGCCCAACAAACAGCACTTAAAATATAATTTTATAATATTAACACATAAAAGCTTTGTTCACTACAACAACAATTAGTTTTTCTTACATTATAAAGTTTTCGGCAGAAATTCATTAGCGACCCCAGATTGATATAGAAACGCTCTTAATTTGCTTGTACTCGTTCAAAACTCTACTTTTTTTACTTGAAGAAATTTTAACTAATTGATGTTTTATGTTAGTAGGGATTTTTTTTTTTTTTGCTGTACGAGAACTATCGATATCGAAAACTTTAATTTGACAACTGTGACATTTCAGTTCAATAAGATTTAAGTCAAAACCTCCAGCTTTTCAAGAATCGACTCGTCAGTAGATGTTTTTCAATTGTTTTGCTGTTTAATTTCAAATGATTTTTGTTTGCTTTGCGTTGACCTCTACTCAAAAGACGCGCATTACAAAACAACAGGGCGAATGCGGCGCCTGCATAACAAAACTGTGGAACAAGAAATAAATCAAAAAAAAAAAGAAAAAAAAAACATTTTGCTGAACATTTCACTTATGCGTTCATTACAATTAATTCGTTTTAAAATAATCATAAGGGGTCTACCCACTTTTTATTTAGCTATTGTTATGTAGTTGTTGTTGTTCTTGTTGTTGCTTTTTTGCCACTTTTCTAAACTGTTGAACAAAACATTGCTCAACTATGGGTTGGCAGTGCCATCGACAGGGGTTTCTTGTTGCTTTTTGAAACTGTTTCTATTTCTATGTCGTTTTCCTTTTTTGTTCGGTTGGCTGATGACTTCTTCGGCGAACAATTGCCGGTTTATTCCAGGCACTGAGACATACAATTTCTTTTAGCATACAAAGTTGTTAATATCTGTGTACATGTGCGAGTTATTGTATCGTTACTTGGGTGTATTTCAACAACAACAAAAAAACCAAAACCTAATATTAGCAATAGAATAAAGTGCAGCCAGTTGTAAATTTGCTTGTCTATGTGGGGTAGTTACCTTTATATTACCATCCTTCCGGTCCCTGTGTAATCTTTTTTGTTCCTCCTCCTGTTGTTGTTGTTGTTGTTGGGATATTTTAGACGTGTGTATGTTATTTCCTTGTTTCCTCTGCAGCCGGCAGCCGGCTTCCTACTATTGCAGTTCTATTAAACTAATAATAACGTGGCGCTGAAAAGCATGTTGTTGCTGCTGATGTTGTTTAAGCGGTTACCTTTTTCGTTCAAATACATCAGGTACACAGGATGTCAGGGATTATAAAACGGTCTTAAATCATAAAACTCAAAAGCACGAAACGTTGAAGAGTTATACGCTTTTCTTATAACCCTTAATTGTTTGAACAATAATTGTTTAAGACTTCTTTGGGTTTTGTGGGGCATAGACTCACTCACTTATTAATATGTGTTAAGTATTAGCAAAGAAATAATGTGCTTGTAACTTTGAGATTTCTATTCAAATTTCAATTGTACAAATGTGTCAGGAGTCTTGAAAACTGCTAGACGCTCGTTTGGTCCATGAAAGATATTCAAATTTCAAAACATGAATTTGTTTTCTTTGAAGTTTATTTGAACCTTAAAATGAATATGAGCAAAAGCAAAACATTTGTATTGAAGAATTGAATTATTGGATTTATTTTCTGAACTTGTGCAGGCAAATGTTAAAATTTTCTAATTTTTTAAATAGATTGTACGAAGTGCAAGTTTGGGAATAGTAATTTATTTGAATTACAGTTTAAGTTTCATATAAAATTTTATATCATATGGAGGATGTTGAAGGTTTGTGTCTTCTGGAAATTCTCATGCTTTCCTTGCTCCACCAGCTTTTCAGGTTTTTTATATAAAAAATATAGAATCTTGCGATATGAACTGGCAAGCTTTGACGATTGATTGTTCACTGTCCTGAGATTAAAGCACTCAATTACACTTGCAAATGGCAAAATGGGCATTTCAGTCCCTTCTTTAACTCCACCTTCACCTTAATTTTCCTATTCATACTATTCACAACATTATGGGTATATATGAATCCACGGGCTTAGCAAATATCGAACCGCGCACATGGCAACGAAACGTAAGATCAAAACCTTTGATTCTGGCCGTGAGAATGGAAGCAGTCGGGCAAATGTCATGTGCAGGAAGGCAAAATTTCGTTGTTGAGTATCTGGCGAGATTGTATAGGGAATTAACTCCCCGATCAAAGTCAACTGATGCAGGACTTGAAAGTAAACTACCAAATATGTGATATACGTTCGCGGGAGGAAATCCGAAACTGCCATTAATTTTCATCAAAAAATCAACTTCATTAGTGGGGCACTTTTGTAGATGAATGTGTTTAGAAACAGGTAAAGTTGTTATAGAAAGTCTAATTCAGTTGAGATCCAGGTATATTTAACGCATTTTCTTTTTTTGGTGTTGGTTTCATCAGGTCATCAAAGTAGATGAATTAGATGAGCAAAACCCAGCAAAACAGAGTTGGACATTTCCACAGTTTTTATAATATACAATATTTTATGATGGCATCGATAATCCTTTCAAACGAATTAAAAATTTCATAACATGTCACACCCACCCATTTTGTTGGATTTTAAGGCTGAGACTAGAAAGCTCTTAAGGAATCCAGCTTTATTGTATCTTCTAACTTTAGTAGGGACCTGACAGGTTCAGCTCAGTGTCATGTTCTCTACTATGCTGTGGGCGAGGCGGGTTGTTGTTATATTTCGCTTGGAATAAAAAAATTCTCGGTGTTTCATGCAATAATGACATAAACTTGTTTTATTAATATTGAATTCACTATATTTTATTAATATTGAATGAATGAAATAATGGAACCAAAACCAGCTCCAAGAGTTTAATTCGAAGATTAATTTTCATAATTGGACACGTTCACAAGAAATTAGCAACTTTCATTTTACTATAAATTAAATGAAATATATAAGAAATATGATCAACATTAATAAGAAAAGGAAAAATATAGGACACCACAAGGTTACCGTATGTAGGTCCGATTAGTGCTCGCCTAAGAGGGGGAAAGTTATTCACTCCTCTATTTTAGTTTTAAGACCACAAAGTTGGTGTCCCTGGTGAAAAGTTTCACTGCCCACGTTTTCGTTTGATTAATAGTCTTAAACAAATGTTGAGTAAAACAGTGCTGGTAATAATTACAACATATTACAGATCCGGATTCTGTACGCAACGTCTAAACCCAACATGACGCTGCAAATGCAGCCAAGTGTTGCCACGTTTAAACTCCATTTTACATACTTCTTTCCAGCCTTCAAGTAAATTCTCTTTCTGTTATTACAATAATGTGTTGCAAACTGAATTGTTGTGGCACTTAGTAGGAAAGAAAAGCAGCAACAAAACAAAAATGGTTCAATAAAAAGTTGAGTTCCACAAAAAAGTTAGTCTTGCCAGAGAACAGTGCCACTTTTATATGTTAAAGTTAACTTTGTTTGCTTCATTGTGCCTGAGAGTGTTATCAATGCCTTTAGCGTTTTTGGGCTGCACAGTAACACACAATAACAACAACAACAACAAAAAATAGAGGAAAAATATCACCAAAAAAAAAAATTAGGAAAAAAGTGCAGTTTATTTTTAGAAAAACCGAACAAACAACTTTAGAGATGAAGCAAAAAATCGCTTTTTCCAGTTAATACACGAATACACACGTGCAAGGCATTTCGTGGACTTTTATTGAACCTGAACTTTCAATATGTTTTTCTTTTTTTTCCGGTTGTTTTGTTTTGCGTTCTGTTTTAGTTGTCTTTAGTTTTGGGTTGGTTATTTGTGTTATTGGCTCGTGTCGTCAGTTTGTAAAACTTTTCGAAAATGCACGGTCAGAATTTTGGAGTTTTGTGATTATAAAACATATTTGAAATTACACAAACTTTAGAGGGTAGACGATGAATAGCATAAATGTTTAATGGTTTCAAAATCATTAAGTGATTTTCATTGAAGGAGAGCTGAATTATTCTTTAATCGAGTTTAAAATTCATGCGCTTTCGCGGTCATGCGACCGTGAAGCTGATCAAATATGCCCACTTAAGGCTAAGATTCTTGGTGCAATTTTTAATTTATAGGTTTCACAATAGTTTGATATTAATAGCTGCAAAGCATATGCTAGAACAATCCTCTGCTATTTAGCAGAGCATACAAAACTACTGCAAAGCTTTTTGCTTGTCGGCAACAACACCCACAGCCGTTAGCAGGAATCGAACCTACAATCTCTAAACTGTTTATTAAACAGTCTACCAACTCATCCATTCCGGCACTCAGCATAAGAAACCTCTACCCAAATAACGACGAAAACATTACGGTGAACTTTAAGCAACTATTTAAGCGTGCAACTTTTTGCTCAGTGTAATTTCAGCCACAGTCAACGTTTGATAGTACACATTTGTTGTGCGCTTTTTGTGTCGTTTTGTTTAAGGTTTTGTTTGTTAGTCTTGTTGGCATCTACGAGTATATCCTGATGCAGTTTAAAGTTTCTGGCGTGCAGTGTTTTTTCTTTTTGATCGTTCATTAATCGTACAATTTCATAGATTTGACCATGTAAACGTTTTGAATTTCATTTCATAGACTCAAATCCAGAAAGAAAAAAATAATAATAAATAAAATCGCTGAATTGTTATGACTCTACGGGGGTTTTTAATTTTTTGCTTTTGCCAGACACAAGTCTAAATTTTGGTAATAATTCATGTTTAGGGCAATTTTATTTATGGTCCGAATTTGATTTTCAAATATCGTTGCCGGTGATTTCTCCGCTTCAGCCAGTTCTCTAGTCAGGCTGGGAAACCGTAGAAGAAAAAAAAAGGGGGGGGGGGGGGGGTTGCGGAATGGAGGCGGCAAGCAAACACAAACAAACCAATTTTGTACACATCTGTAGCCAAGCCATTATGGCTGGCAGTAGTTGTAGTTTTTAAAGTGTTGTTGGCAATTATTTTGACCTGTTTAAAGCCACCACGTTGCAGTTTAGAAATAAACTTTTTCGGGTTTTTATTATTTTGAAACCATGAGCCACCACATGTCTCGCAATAAACATTCAAATTATATATATTTAAGCTACAATCTTGTGCAAAATTGCTTTGCCTGAGCCGGCAGGGGCCACTTTTCCAACTTATTATTTTGTTTTTTTTTAGTCTTTTTGGTAGGAAAGTAACATAATCGAGCTTTTGTTTGATTATGTTTCTCTTCTTTTTTTTTTATGGGCATTAATGAATTATTTATCTTAAATTGTATGTTAAGTTGCACTATTATAAAATTATATTAACTTTGTTTTCTTTCTTCTTGTCTCTTTTCAGGTAAATTATACGAAAAGTTTTTGTTTTCTCCTTTGAAAATTAGTTGGTAAGTTAGTTTTTCATGTTTTCACGGATGTCTATGAAAATTACTTCATTACTTTCATTATAACTATTATAAGCTGTTTATTCAAGTTTTTTCCCTTTATTCAGCTAAATAAATTTAGCAGAAATTTTGCCAGCACAAGCTAAAGAAAAAGTTAAACTTAAACTACTTTCAAAAACGTTTTTAATTCAATTAGACAAATTGTAGTGTTTGATTTTTCCGTGTTTCTTCAAACTAATTACATCGGCAATTATTTGATAAGAGCAGCCAGCAGTCATATCGATTATGTTATAAATGTTATTTATATTCAAACTATTATGAAATAAATTTATCATTTTCCGGATAAAAATTTCCAAAAATTTTTCGTTGTACTAAAAACAAATTAAAAGGTTCGGAAATATTTAAAGTGTATGCGGTTGTTACCCAGTTCGCAGAAGTTATTGCAGTTGAGGCTAACAGAAATCTATTCAAGTGATATCCAGCAGGTCTGGTAAGGTTACGGGTATTTTAACTTTTTTAGGGCCATCTCTTCTTGATATCCAGATTCACGAATTATAGAGCCACTGAACTTTACTTCTGTTAGACTGCCACTACATCTGAAAACCTGCCAGAGGGGGAACACAATCTTTGCGGGCTATTCCAACACATATATAAGCACAAGAGGTTCCTTCCCATTCGGGAGCTAAAAAAATTATTGCCTAATCAAATGGCCTGCGCAAAGTGCAGATTTCAGCCATATATAGAGAATCTATAGTGTGCATTGAAGAGCAGCTTTGAAGCCGCTTTAATAAAGGAATGGAAAAATACTCCTGGTGCATTTAAGGAAAACTTAATGTAAAATATGTCAAATCATATGAAACCCCTATTTAAAAACACCGGGATTAAAGATATCACACTAAGACAAACACTTTTAGTGGATTGTTAGTAAATTAAAAAGTAATTGCTAAATGTTTTATGGGATCTAAATAAGTGCAAGTTCAAGACATATTGTAAACAAACTGTTCGTGACATTGAGAGTCTGACAGGACACAATGCAGTGAGGAAGGATATTGTCCGGCTGAAAGCAGTAAATGAATGTTAAATGGCCTTTAGACTAGGCCAACCAGATTACTTGTCATATCAGAAAATATATAACAAGTGAACTTGTTCTCCAACATTTTTTATCTTTTCCTTGGCATGTGTCTTTTTTTTACTAAAACCAATATCGTGGTCTGATTTTCAAAAAAAAAAAAAAAAAAGTTTATATCTGAAAATTTGTTAAATTTCAATTTGTTTCCTCTTCCGTTGATACCCCACTAATACACACACATACATATACAATTACTAATTTAAACTTAAAACTCATTTGCTGACACTCTCACATCTATCTGTTCATTTCTTATAATAAACATCTTTCAAACACTTTCTCCTAATTGTTGCTTTATTATTTTATAATTAACATTTCCTGTTGCCATTTGCAACAAAAACATTTTCGTATATAATATTTCAAGGAACAGAAAACAATTAAATTTAATTTAGCGTAAAACATAGACAGAGTTATTTTGCTTTAATTGGGGCATAAAGTTTTCTCGATACGAGGAGTGTTCCAAAATCTGGAGACACGTTCATTGTGGGCAATAATATTAATGCATCAATTAAGTACAAATCAAAATTGTATCTCTAGTAGTAATCGTTTTCAGAAATAATACATGTTTTGTTGCCTATTACAAAAATAAAGATTCAAAAAGTTCAAGAAATTGGTATCCACATAAAGGAACAGTCGGCGATAAGAAGTTTGTAACTTGTTTAGGCGGTTTGAAAATCGAATGACTACAGTCTTCAATCTTAAAATTTCATGCCACAATTTTTGACAACAGCAAATTGAAAATTGTTGCGCTTTAAAACCATAATTTTCTTTTTTCTGCCTCTCATTACTGATGACAATGTGACCATTATTTTAGTCATACTTTCATTTATACAGAAAAAAAAAGTTTCATTGTCCTTAATATTTTTGCACACAAATATTTAGTTGTTTGCATAATTTTCAAATACCAAAGCCAACAAATAACGTTTTATTCTTACGGATTGCAATTCTTTCAAACAAAATTTTCGTTAATTTGATAAATTATTTGATTGAAAATATTCAAAACTTCTGTTCTTTTTTGTAGTTATGTTTGGCAAAAGAAAAGAAAATATTAAATTTTTAAGCTAAAAACATTACAATTTTTCTTAAAAAAACGTAGCCAAAGTAAAAAGAAATGAAAAGTATGACTAATAGTGAAATGAAAGTAACGATATATTGAGAACTTATCAATAAATATTGGCTGTAAAACGAAAGTAGCCACCAACTGAATTAAGTCTTGGCGACTACACTTTTCCCCAACAACAACCAAAGTTGAGATTTTAGTTAATGATGAGCTCTTTGAAAACGCAACGCCACTATTTTTTATTGTTAACGTATAAAATATGTCTAGAATCTTTTTCTTTTAATTAATTATTACTATAATTAGTAAAAGGCATAAAATCGAATAAAGTTACTTTGCACAAAGAAATGAATCCTTTTTTTTTTTTGTATGTTGGAAAATACATTTCCTTTACAAATTCGAAATTTCATTACATTAAGGGGTCATGAAATCATCATGGGCGTAGAATAAATAGAACCTTGAACTTGGATAGGCACTTGCCGTGACAACTAAATTAGTTGTTCTAAAATCATTTGCCTAAGAATTTCGTAATTGTTAATTGAATTGCAATTTAAACTAAAAGAAAGGAGTCTTGTATGTATGAGTCGATTCAACTTTCGATATTTTCGCAAAGCGAAAAAGGATAGCAGTGAATTGAAAGCTATTAATTTAGTCACACAAATTCGCCTGCTGTATTGTGCCATAAAAAGGAGTTGTTGATTAAATAAATACAGTTTGCAGCCATAGAAAATTCAAGAAACAAATTTTGTATTAATATGAATGTATTTATATGAGGCAAACGAGCCATTTATCTGGCTTTTTTGATATGAGTCAATTGAGCCTTTAGTTTGGCTCCTTTAATTTCTTTTAATAATATTTAATGTTTTTTTTTTTGGGTTAGATTATTCACATTTATAAATGTTTACACACGTCACACGATTTCCTTTTTTTTCGTTTAATTTTATCCTTCTCGCCATTACTGAAGTGCTTGAAAAAAGTTGATTTAGCTGTGTCAGCAAGTGTTTAACTGAACACCTGGCACTGTTTGATGAAGATAAATGAATGAGCTATAAGGATTTTGCACTTTGTTCATCATACCGTATTTAAGTTATATTTTCATCATATTGGAGTAATACTTTTATTATTTATTTCCTGCAATCGTGTGTTTTCTTTTTTTCCTAATGAAAATATGATTAGAATGGCAAATGGCATGTGATGCGGGAGGGTTAAGAGGGCGGGCGTATTTGATATTCGAATAGGAATTATGACAGACTGACGACAGTGAAGGCTACAAAATGAAATGAGTTTAATATTGTAATAGAAGAGAAGTTGAAAGACAAAGTAACAAAAAGATATTTCCACATCAGCTGTTTGTTGCAGAGTTTCGAATAATTTCAATGAAAATATTTTCTGATCCAATGAACAATTTTTGTTTTTGTTTTATGTTTTTTGAAAAATGATTGGTTTTGTAACAACCAACGAAATCGAAAGGCACGTAATTAAATAAATATTTGAAAAATATTTTCGTTCCGGAAAAAAGAAAATAAACTTTTGTCCCACTGAGTGTTCGCTGATTTTCCTCACAAATGTTGTTTGTGAGAAAATATTTTCATTGTTTCAGCAAATCATTTTTATTGAATATGTAAAAGCTGTTGAAGTTTTCTAAAAAATTAATAAATGCCAAAGAAAAAAAACCCCCTTGAATGTATCCTTACAGTGTCAACAAAAATTGTATTTGAATGTATGAAAAACAAACATAATTCTAACAAATTCTACAAATTTATGTCAAAACACCCACTCCCACAAATATTCAAATATATTTTTCAGGACATGAATTTTTTTTTTTTCTTTATTAAATCAGATTTTTTTTCTAATTTTTAACTAAATTTTCATTACTTCGTGTCGGCATTTATTCTGTCGACTTTCTCCACCACACATTTTTTCCAACACCAAACAATCTCTTTCCAAATTTTCTACTTTGTTGTTGGTGCTCGTACGTCGTTCAACTTATTTCATCGCTGGCAGACACAAAAGCCAAAATAACAATCAGAAAATATGAAGAAATAACAAACAAACAAAAATGAAAAGCAAAAGAAAACAGCATCCAGCCACTATCAGTTGGTTATGAAAGGTAAACGTAGAAAATTCATTATTTTTTTGTACAAAAACTGGGTCAACATGGTGTTTAGCATGATTGATTTTATAATCAACACACAATAAAAATGAGTTCGATTCGGCTGCAACAACAACTTTAGAAAAACCCGGTGAAGTAATATTCCCAATTGAACAGATTTAGTTTATGAAAATAAATCAATAAAAACGGGTTTAATTCCTTATTATTATATATATGCGTCAGGGCGGTAAAAGGCTGCAAGCCATTGGCACTGCAATCAAAATGATTTCACCTCGATTGAGTTCATGTTTTGTTCACAAAATGATTTCTTATTTTAAAATTAAATAAATCTTATTAAAATTGAAAAATGTTGCAAAACATTTTGCTATCAGATATTTAGAAATCATTGAATGCAGTGAATTTAGTAGCAATCAATTTGATTGCAAGCAAATCTCAAGCCAACAAATTAATAATAATCTAGTGGTTTGTTTTTGCATATTATAAAATCTTAAAGGAAATTTAAAATTCACTAAAGTTACATTTATTTCTAGTAGGAATTTCATTGAAAGAGAACGAAGCTTTAGATGTTCATGTAATTCTAACTGTAAGCCCTTTAATATATATAAATTGTTAAAAAAAAACTCTTCAAACACTTCCCTCTTATTCTGTTTATGATTTGAAAATGAAGTAAAAAACTCATTTTAAAACTTTGAATGCAATCAAAATATCTACAATCATTTATAAGAACTCATGTGATTACAATTAGGTCGATTGCAGTCTTTTACAGCTCTGATATGTGTGTACACACATAAAGAAAATAACCATAACAATATGAGATAAGTAAAGTTTGAAATGAGTTCAAATTAAATTGAAATTCACGGGAAAATAAAACCAAAATATATGTGATGACTTCGAAGGGAAATAAGAGCATAAAAACTTAATACAAACTTTTTAATTGATTGTATAATCAATAATCAAAATACAATTTCTTATAAAATTTTTCTCTTATATGTGAAAAAATGCCGAAATTTAAATCTTGTCATCGTTAAAAGTTAAAAAAAAACTAAAAGTCCTGAAGTCATGCTTTAAAAATGTAAAATATGTTAATACGGCATTTTGGATTTAAGATGACGATATGTGTTGTACAAGCACGGACCATGAAAAACTTATTCGGTCCAAAGCCCTCAACTTAAAGTCGTCAAACTTCCAGAAATTGGTAGGAAAAACTTTAACGGCGTGACTTCGAAGGGCACAACAAATACGGAGTAAAATAAATTTGTGCCCACAAAATAAGAATTTTTCATTCAACAAAATCTCTCTTTTAAACTTAAAATTTATAGTTTTCTAAAGACACTTCAAAACTGTCAGTCTGTTTTCATGATCCAAGCAGGAAGTAGTGGCAGCCGGCCTGGATATCCTAGTTTAGTTCATGGACTTTCGCCATCGTTACTACACTAGTGTGCGCAGCCGTTCTCATCACTCATCACTAGATGAGATCATATTTACTTTAAATCAACCAAAACTGACCGGCAATCCATTTACTTCGCTCAAGATAATGAGAGGCAGATCCCTTCTAACCCTTCTTGGCACAAGTTTAACCAATATAGCCACCGTTTTAATTACTTTTTGATCCGTGATGTCAGAAATGCAGTGATGAAACCGTGTTAGTCACTTTTTGATCCGTGTGGTACGAATATTTGCCGGACGATTTCGAAGCGGCGTAACGATGCTCTTAAATTGTGACCAAACTCCACTTTCAAGCAAATATTAATGCTGGAGCAAAAAACTTTGAAAATAATAATGGCACAGTGACTGTGGGCAGCGGGATTGTCTCGAAATGTGATGAACACGCACAAAAAACCATTCACTGCTATATTCTTATTAAATTCTTATGCCACACAAGCTGCAACAGTTTATCTTCTGGGTTCGGTTGGGTTCGGTTCGTTTTATAAAACTGCCACCGTTGCTGGTTGGTGTGATTGTGCACCAGTTATTGCCGATTGCGAAATGAGTGTGCGAACAAATTGCAACATCACTGGGGCAAATCATTTTCAACATATTAAACATCCACTTGTTGGAAAAGACGCCAAAATGTGTACGTTCATTTGTGTCGTCAACTGTAGACCACATGAAACGTTTTCGGTTTCAATTGTTCAGTTTGATGACGATAATGCTTTTGGCATTGATTGTACGTATCACGTTTTCATTTCCCAGCTTCAAGTCTTCCACTGTTTTAACAATTTCTGTCCCCTTTCCGCGGCCTGGTTGTTGCTCACCGACTCTTTTGTGCCGTTTTGTAATCTTTTATTTAATGCAGTCTTCTGCACTATGACTGCAACGTTTTTCAACTGTTTAGCGCAACTTTACTTGAAAAATTAGAAGAAAGAAACAGAAAAAACCATGTTTTCCAACAGAAACCCTAATGTTTTGTTCGCCAAATCCAATTAGAGAAGCAGTAAAATTATAATGGATGGAAAAGTAGTTAAGAGAACTGGCAATATAAAACAGATGATTCTTTTAGTTCGTTTGCTTAAAAAATTAGCAAATTAAAGTTGTTCATTACCTTTGAAAAGCAACTTGAAGATGTGTTGAAATCTATTTCTCTATTAAGTGTTTGGGAAGCGATTGTTATACGAGTAGCAGCAACTTGGCAGCAAAATATTTTGCTTCAGCAAATTGCTCAATTTTATGGCTACTCGTACCATGAACATCTGCTGGTGCTTTCCCAGAAATGTTAAAACAAATAAAACTTCAAATCCATAGTTAATAAAATAATAAATATTACGGCGTGTTTTTTTTTTCTCTTTTTCCGAAAACAACACGTGCAGTGTTTCTCAATTTCATAGAATTTTAAAGTGAATTTTAACTGATAAAGATTCAAATTCTGAAGAAAAAGCAACTCTAAACTTTCTTTAATTAATATTACAACTGTATAAACATTTTCAGAACGCAGCAAAATTTTGTTTTGGAGACTTAAAAGAAACACTCTAGTGGCCAACGTGACTGTGTGAGTCACTTAAATGACACACATTTCGATTGTTTTGTCACTTTAGACGCCAGCTTCGTCGAAATAAAGGACTTCTGCTATTCTTAAAATCCTTTCTGCTTGGTTTAAATTTTTCACTTTTAAGTATATTTTTTTTTAATATTTTAATATTTTAATAGGACTAACCAGGGATGGTAAACGGCCGCTACTAGATTGTAGCGATTATAATGGTCATATTTTTGCTACAAAATAAATTGAAATGAAATTAAAAATTTCATTCAATATAATATGGTCATTTTTAAGCTATATGTCGTCAGCTGAAATTCAAAACCGCTTAACTAATATTTTCACGGTTTTTTAAGTAAAAACAAAATAATAACTTATTAGAGAACGGGCACCTCTAGCAACATACAATCGATTTTTTGTTTATAAAATACCTAATTTTTATTAAATGAAATGCATTTTTATTATTTTTATTTTAAAAAAGGCGAGAATGTTATTGATCTGCATGGTAATAAATTCTTTCTTTATTAAGTGGTTTTACAGTTCAGCTAGCGATATACATATATATAAAATTTGCATAGTAAAATTGTGTTTCACAACTTTAACTTGACCCTGCACACAAATGGCTTCAGTTTTGGATTGGAATGTTTCCAAACTTTCAAGCTAAATTTAAGTTTTTGTTGAAAATTTAACCACTTTTAATCGTAGGAAAAAAGCAATAATTTATTAATTATGATTTCATTATAATCACACATTAAACAATTCAATATTTTTTCAACACAAATACAATCACTTTGTATTAAAAATTGGACAAAACTCAATAACAATTACATGAAATTGTACTCGTAATTGATTGAATCAGGGCTAATTACGAAAATATATTTCATTGATGTTAAAACACCTAAATAAAGGCTGAAAACAGCTTTAAAATTAGATTTATTTTGAGGGAATGCAGTTTGACTTGTAAAATTTTAAAAATCGTTTTAAGAAACAAACAGTCATAAGTCAAGAGTTAGTGGTTTGTCGGCAGGAAGCAATGACTTAACTTAGCCTCGTATGAAAAGTAATCCAGAGGCGTTCAAATGATCAAAAGCAATTCGGCAAAAAGCGTTATCACCAAATAGTAACGCCAACTCTTTTCTCACAACGATAGAAATAACGATGGATGGTGCCGCAAGCGTGTGAACTGTATCAAACGTTCAATTTTAATGGAGATTCATTAACAGCTGGAGAATTACCTGGACGGCAATTTTTTTATTAACGATCCGCCGATTATATTGACCGTAACATGGACGAAGTGTGGAATGAAATTCGCCATTAGTTATATTTTTGCAAAGTAAATTTTCACAAATTGCAAATTGTTGTTGTGAAAGCGAATTGACACTTATGTACTATCTCCACGTTACAAGCAATCAGGAGACTTATTTGCAAAATTTGTGTACTCGAAAAAATGTACTGTTTTTCATATACAAACATAATTTTTTTGACAGGCTGTTTGATGGTGTGTGGAAACATCAACAATTCTTATAAAATGAGTTCAGAGACATGTTGTTGTTGTTGTTGCTGCTGTTCCCTTGCTAATTTGGTTGTTTCCTCTTCCATGCAATTTCAATAATCGCATAAAAAATTTCAAGTATAAAAGTGTATTTTCACCTAAAGTTAAAAAAAAAACACCTTTTTTGTTCTTTAGCAAATTAGTTTGGACAATTCTGCATATAGACAAAGTTTATAAAGCTTTTCAAACAATACATGATTATCTGCTGTTTCAACAACAACCAAAAATATCTATAATATAACATCTGTAGGTATTTAGAAGCAAATTTATAAATAAAATTTAAATTATTTATTGTAAATCAGTTGAATATTTTAATGAAAACTGACAGCGAATCAGGGTTTCGGAAATTTGAAGCTAAACAAGAAAATGCTTTTCAGTATAAAAACTATATTTGTATTGATTTCCGTTAAAAGAATTTCCTTGTTTAAAATAGATATTTTATGCATTAAACTTTTTTTTTTAATAATTTCATAGTTCTTTTGCCATTTGTTATAGTACAATGAAAGTTCGATTAGTGGAACTAATGAAAATTTAAATCATTTCTGTTTTAAATAAACAATTTCTTTGTTAAAAGCTGCATTTTGCCCATAAATTTTTAACTGACTTATTGTGCACTCCAGCTTCATAAACAAGACTTAAGTCTGCTAGAAGTGAGTTAATACATTGAATAGCATAATAATCCTAAATAAAATCAATTTTCAATAAAGGTTTTTCAATTGACGTGGGTAGATGTTGGTGGTCTTAGACCGCCAATTTGTTACGGTGGCGTCTGATTAATTTGTTGTTTGTCGTTCAGTTACTGTTGCCAAAACCCCATGACAAGTTACAGGATTGAGCAGCACGTCCCAATAATAAAACTATATTATCGAAATAAACGTCAGCTAATTTGTCATAATTTAAATTACGCCACATTTTTCAAAACGAGAGTGGTGAAGCCAAGAGCTGCACAGTTATTTCCTACGGTAGTGCCATGAATTGGCCATCAAGACAATGAGATTTGAGCCCACTAGACTTTGGTTTCGTGAAGGGTCCTGAAGTCACAGTTCTATGCTAATAAACCCCAGCCGACCGATGTCCTTAAAGTCCGTAAATAAGCGCAAGCTGTTGCTCAAAGAGTCACTCGAAACCGCGCCACTGTAATAAGTCGCTGTTCTTAAATTAAGAAAAGTTTTTATGGCAGGTAATAGGTTCTTAAATTAAGGAAACATTTTGTTAATATCTTGCTTAAAACTTGTTCCACTTCATTTCAATATCTAGGCTCCTGACTCCTGTAGAACCACTCATACATAATTTTTAATTGTAAAAACAATAATAAAATAATTCTCCAAAGCACATAATACGACTAATTATCACTTTAAATATATTATAGAGGAAATGAATAATGAAGAACTCTGCGGCACTCAATAGAAAAAATTATTAAAAAATACTCTTATTTTATATAACAAAAAAATTCCTGTTCAGTGAAAATTTCTCTATTTGGTAACGTTGATAACAGCTTAATCTCTCCGAAATGCAACAACTAAATTTATATCATATTTAAACTGTTTGTGCTACCATCGATTACAACCCTGTCCGAGTGTGGTTGACAGGAGCATTAACAGTTTAAACATTGTTAAAAACAATTAGTTTACATAAATTATGTGTTTAAAAAGAGAAGGGTTAAATTAATTTAAAAAACAGGGTCTGATTTCATAAGTTTTTAATACATAAATTTCTTAATGTCTGTTTTGAATAAACTTTAATTTTAAATGACTTGTCCCACATCCAGTCTCTTGAACTTGTTGTTTGAATTGTTTTAGGAAAGTTAAACGGCCTTTCAAAAAGCACAATCGCTCCACAACAGTGTAATATTTTTCTGCTTGAGGTAGGAAAAATACATAAATAAATATAAATGGCCATCAGAAAACACACACATACGCACACAACCAACAAACTTATTGGAAACTTACTTATGATTACTTAGCAAAAAAAAAAAAAAAAAATTACGAAACCACAATATTATGTTTTTCGATTTTAAATCAAACAAAAGTCGATAAAAAAAAGAACGGCGAAAAAACCGTAGAAAACTTCTAACAACAGTTTATTATGTTCGCAGCTTCTGTCGCTTATTCTCGTTCCATTAAGCAAATTATTTATGCGAGTTGGCTGGGTGCTTGTAAAAGTGCTTACAAAGAGGAAGGGGAGAAGAAGAAACCAAGTAAATGTTCTAAAAGGGGAGAATTCGACGTATGCCAAGATGGCTACACTTTCAGTTGAGCTGCAGAGCAACGATAGGTCTATTAATATATAATTTGAAAGAGTATAATTTTTCTTTGAGGACTAACTGCTAAAGCTACTTGAGGCAAAGCGGCAAATGAATGCGAACTTAAGGAAGGCTTATTATGTAAGTCGATTCGACAGAAAAATACTCCGAACTCAAACTCGAATAGTTTTGCTGTCGAAATGAACTACCTAATAACTCCTCTTTGATATATTAAAGAGTTATTTTATAAATGAAATCATAATCTCAGTTCGTGATCAGCGTCGCAGAAAACTTAAAAAAAAAAAATTATTGTATCAAACCTTCGTAAAAAATTTAAAGCCTTTATTTCTCTTATATCAATAAAGAAAATTATGCGATTTATAAAAATACTTACAACTCTTAAAATTAACTCTCAAAATTATGATTTCAATGCACATGAGTTCAAGTCACTTGAATTCAAATCGCCTGTGACTTTAAGATCTTCTGTAGATTTTCTGCGGCAATTCTCGCAATGATTTTTAGCTTTCAATTGATCTTTCATCCATTTCGCGAGTCAAATTGCACTGGCAAGTTTTCGATTTTAAATTTGACATCTAAAATCCTTTTATATTCGCAGATAAATACCTACTCCTAAAGCAAAGTCTCATACCGCTTCTCGAACGAAATATGACCGTCTGTTGAATAAATCTGCTTAAAAGTTGTACTGTAAGAACAACACAAATCTTAAAATTGCTTAGAAAAACTTTTTTGCTTTGTTTTGTTTTATTTAAGTTTCAGAGTGATTTAGTTTATAGTAAAGAAAATAGAAAAACAGTTTACATATACCAGTACACAGATAAATAAGTTCGTGTACAAACTTTCATACTTGCACTTTATATTTTAAATATTATTTTTGCTTTTTTTTTTATTTGCTGTATGTACGAATATTGTGTTTGTTTTGTTGATTAGAAACGATAAAACTTTACAACTGAACAGGCAATTGAGTCAGTTAGACAGACGTTGAAATAAATTTTAACCATTCAACTAAACGCAGACAATAAATATCCTTTCCTCTGTTTTTATTCTTGTTGGTTTTCTCTTTTATTTGTCTAAACACATTGTTTTGTGTTAAAATTGAAAACCAAAAGTAAAAAAAGAAATAATATCTTGAGGATTGGAAACTGTTTTTAATTTGTGAAAAACAAGAATATTTATGCGAAATTTATTATTTTATACAACATGAACTTTTTAGTAAATAATAGTGCGCAACAATATCGAGCTCTCTTCGAATAAGGAGCTGTTGCCCAAGGACTTTCAGAGATATGATATAGAAAAAATATTCGAAAAATTTGTTAAATGTTTTTGCTTTGCAGTGAAACTCCAATCTCTTAATTTTATATTTGAAATACACCTGATTTTCCTTAGATTTTTTTCCAGAAAATTATAGGCGACTCTTTTGCGTCACACTGCGACTAAGGCAGTATTATTTGGTAGCTTTTACTGTTGGCATTGGCATGGCCAACATATGATTGCAAATAACATGGCATTTCATATCACATGATTTCAAATCGCATGATTTCAAATCGCATGATTTCAAATCGCATGATTTCAAATGACATGATTTGAAAAAAATATGATTTGAAAAAAATATGATTTGAAAGAATATGATTTCAAGTCACATGATTTCAAATCACATGATTTTAAAGATTATGATTTCAAATTACATAATTTCAAATAATGTGGTTTCATGATCTCGAAGCAAATAATTTGAAAGCACTTGATTTCAAATAACATGATTTCGAAGCACATAATTTTAAAGTACATGATTTCATATCACATGAAATCGAAGCACATAATTTCAAATTACATGATTTCAAATTACTTCAAATTGCATGATTTCAAATTACATGACTTTAAAGAATATGATTTCAAAGCACATCATTGCAAAGCACATGATTTCAAATCACATGATTTTAAAGCATAAAATTTCAAAGCACATAAAAATCGCATGCGATTTTAAAATCTCTTGAGTGTTCCAAGCATAAAATTTTCCGGTATGACTTTTACTTTTCAAAATTTCTTTCCAATAGTTGACCGTTTTATATTATCCTTTTTTTAACATAAAATGTAAATCAGGAGCTGCTTTGTCTACTGTACATAAAACTGTAATATTATTGATTATTATTAGTAAATTTTAACAAGTATTGAAAATTCATTATTATCATGTGTTTTCGGAAGCCTAAAGCTACTGGCCATAAAAAGGGCATCACCAAAAAAATATTACAAAAACCAATAAAAAGTTGTTACCAAAAAAAAGGGGTCTTAAAAGTATTATAATATTTCGACAATGAAGATCGATAGAAAATATATTTGACAATTTTTTGAACGAATGATGTATGCAATTTACTATAGTGCAGTAGTTGGCCGGTTTCAAATCACCTTACTTCAGATCATAAAAGATTATCTTTTACACGATTTGCAATCCATTTGTCGAAACGTTATTTTACCAAACAGATTTCTGTCCTTGTTAGTTTCAGGTGTTAGGGATTATGGTAAAATTTGTTTGCTAATTCTTTCTGAAATATTACAAGACTCCTGCAAGTGAATAAATTGGTATTTATTGATACCCTTCTAGCATTGGAAACTAGTCGCGACTTAAAACGTCAGAAGACTTAAGTATCTTACAAAACTATTTATCTTACAAATACTTCCAAACTAAGCATTTGTTTAAAAAATGCGAAGCTTTAAATTTGTTTGAAATCTTAAAAACGTGATTTTCATAAAGCAAATGTTTAAATCTGCTTGAGACAAAAAAAAACCCAACAAAAGATAAAATTTTAAGAGAAATGAACAGTTGTTTTGAATTCTTCCCTGCAGCATTTTTTATCCCTTTTGCTAATAAAAGGATTTTAAGCAATTTATTTGCTAAATTATTTCATACATGTAATTTTGTTGCTGTTCTTTTTTCTTATCTATTTTCTTTTTTCTTGCCATCTATTATTTTGGTATGCTGTGCGTTGTTTTTAGCCATTAAACGTTTTCATGTTGGCCATGTCTTTGGCCATTACTAATCATGTACAACGAAATTGGTACCATAATAATGGCGAAAATAGCGAGACATGAAAAAAACTCAAATAGTTTTATTACTTTAGCCAGTTGGCCAAACAAGAAGACCAGCATAAAAACAACAAGTCTGACAGTTTTAAGTTTAACTAATGTATTAAATGTCTGCACGGGAAGAGCTTCTTTAACTTCTAAGCACGCAATTTAAATGAAATTCTTAAAATTGTGTAATTGGGACAAAAAAAAATAGCAAAAACTAATAAACATTAAGGAATTTAATATATTTTATGAGTTACTTATTTCTTACATTTCAAATGTCACAAAAAAGTATTGTAAGAAAAGGAAAATTTTCTGTAAATTAAAGAAAATGTTTGTGTGTATTTTGATATATTAAATAATTGTAGTGAAATGCCAAAAATAAATTTTGCCAGTTTACTTACGGTCCAGGTGTCCAAAAACTGCACTCATTATTTTCAGGCGACAGTAATCAAAGCCGGAGAAATCCGTCTGCACATTAATTGGTATTAAATATAGATTTTATATTTTTCCACATTAAATTTGTAAATTTGTTTAAAACATATGCATCAACATACATGTTATCATTAGTGAAATAATGTCACATGCGAAATGTCGCGTATGAAACCAGATTATGGCTTTGAGGAAACACAAAAGCAAAGTATAAAATGTATAAAGATACGTAACTGGGGTGTTGCATTACCAAATCTATGTCAGGTTACATTTAGTTCCCTTTAGTTTCCTGTAGGATACTACGAAAATTACTTTTTTTCTTGTCACATTCGAGCCGCAAATTTTTGTAACTTGTTTTAATCCAGAATTTGGTCAGCTTGCAACATTTATATGGGCTTTGAAAGACAATAGACTTGAAAATGTTGTTTGTGTTTTAAACGTTTACGACTGATACGTTCGACAAAATTTGAAAGCTTTTGCAAACTCCTGTCCTTATTATCTTATCAAGGCTATCGGCTATACCACGATATCGAATGTCAATATTTTGGGCCCCTTAATCAACTTTATTTTCTCAATCTTAACATCATATTAATGATTTCCGACATGTTACGATTAAGCCATTTAATTTGCTTTAAATCATGTTTGTGGTTTCAACTGTTGACGAATAAGCACGTTCGCCTCTTTAGGGCAGGCCCTAAAAAAACTTTCAGGTTTATTTTTTTATAAAATTTACTTTATAGGTTAAGTAGATCGAGGTCTGTTTAACGGAAAAAATCATCAATGACTTTTATTTTGCATGAAATTATTGCCACAACATCTGAGTTTGACATTTTGAGTTATTGAAAAATTTTCTTGTAAATGGTAATTTTTTTAATCAATAAAAAAAACTTATGAATGATATCGAATGTTGTATAAGATAAAAAGCATTTGCAACTACTTTGAATTGAAAATCTTTCTATGAAAAAACTTATTTAAATGCGTGAAAATCAAAAATTAATATGATTTTATTACAATGTCCTGTCACGTGACAATGGCAAATAGACTGAAAACAGTTTAGCCTTAAAAACCCAAATTAATTCATTCGCTTTCCAACATGTTGATTTCAAACAGTTCCATTCTACATGATAAACTAGAAACAATTTACCAAATTGATATGACAAACGAAAACCAGAAATGCAGTTTTCATCAATATTAAATTATTACTTTTAATTTCTTGGGCTTAAATTCTGTTTTTTTTGTGATTTTGTTACTTGCAGATTCACTGGCACGCGCACAGGTCAATGTGGAGCCAAACACAGCGGTATTGAATGAAGGCGATCCGACGGAATTGTTGTGCCGTTATGCACATCATACAATAACATATTGTCGAATTGAAATACCCGGTGAACCAAAAGTATTTAATTTATCGCCCGATTGGAATAAGACTCCTGGCTTCACGTACTTTGGCAAGGGTTTGCAGGCCGGCGAATGTGGTGTCAGCATACAGCGCGTTAAAGCTGTCAACAATGGCCAGGTTAAGTGCAATCTCGGTGTGGAGGGCGAAGAGTTGTCGGGCACTATTGATTTGGTGGTAGCCTGTAAGTTGATAATATTATTACCCATTTTTTGTTCATTTCGTTTGTATTGCGCTGCATTCAGTTGGTGTGAAAATAATAATAATGTTTTAACTTTTCGTCAACAGTACGACCAAAACAACCCCTGGTTGAATTGATAACTAAACCAGATCGTGAGGGCTATTTCAGCGAAGGTAGCACATTCAAGGCCCGTTGTATTGTTCCCGATGGCCGTCCTGCGGCCAATATTACCTGGCTGATAGACAATTATCCGGCTGATAAACGGGTTGGGCAATTGGAGGTAGTGGCCTCACCGAACTCGAATGGTCTGGAATTGTCCACCACCATACAGGAGATCCAGTGGCATTTAGGTCCCGAGGATAATGGCCGCAAGCTGATATGCCGTTCCTTTCATCAGACCGATCGCGAGAATTTGCCTCCCCAAGAGGGCTCATACAATTTGCTAGTTCGTTGTAAGTATCTTTTATTTTTTAATTAAAATATATTTATTTATATCTCTATTAGACATTTCCCATGTGAACTTAATATGAAATTTTTTAAAATATTTCCTTCGAAAAAAGTCAAATTTCAAATGTAAAAAACTGAAAAATTATCTTGTTTCATAAAACAATTAATTACTTACTTTAAAGTAATTTACACATTTCGGGTCACAACCGCAACGATTTTGTTTATTAAAAAATAAATTAAGACACGAAAACAGTTCTCTTCGCGGTAGATTCAATTACAGCTTTTGTTAAATACCAACGAAACGACTTCTTCAATACCGCAAAACTTTTGTTTTATTGCAAAATTTGTTTGTAAATTCAAAAATTTCTTTTATCAAATTATTGTTTTCTGTGTTTCCGTCCAAAAATTTATGTTTATATTCCATTTTGTTTTCCTTTTACAAGTATTTTCAATGAAATAATTCACTGAATCAGAGAAAATTTCGCCCGAAGGAAAACCTACAAATTAGTTCGGATGATTCCATGAAATTTTTGTGTGAAAATATATTAAGTTGGGTTTTTTTTCACCAAGAAGTAAAATTTTATTTATTAAATAATCAAATAGTGTATAATATCATGTTTCAGGCATTGAGAATCGATCAACTCCAATAATGTTTGATTCTGCTTTCATTTTCGTTTAAACTTGAGAAATTTTACAAAGTGAACTAAAACATAACTAATGCTATTTAAAGAACAACTTCCCATTATATCTTAGTTCTCTTAATTGAAGAGCTTTTGCCCTTCTTTTAGAGAATTAAATTTTCCTTTCCAGATTAATTATTTACGCACTCGTATATAAACTTTTCTTTCGCAGATGCTCCCATTCGTCAAGAAGAAACTCTCGTCTATGGTCTTTATCTAGAACACACTGTGACTGTTAATTTGACCATTCGCTCAAATCCCGCACCCATCGTCGAGTGGACTGTTGATGGCAACGTGATACGTCAGGGTGAACAAAATGGCCGCTTTTCAGTCTTTGAGCCTGTCTACTTGGGCCAAGATATGTACAATGTCACATTAATTATTGCTGGCTTAACCTTAGAGGACACCACCAAGACATACAATCTAAGAGCATCAAACGCATTGGGCACATCAGACTATACCGTACGCATTAGTTCCTCAGCCACACCACCAGCAAGCGGTTTAGAAATTGGTGCTATTGTTGGCATTGTTGTTGCGGTGGCAATACTTGTCTTAATCGTACTTTTGGTATTGTTTGCACGTGCCACTGGTAGATGGTGTTTTGGAGGTAAGATATACAACATTATTATCACCTTGTAGTTATAGTTGTAGTTTTGGTTTCCTATAATATTCAATTGAAATTATATTGTATTTACATCAGACACAAGTTCATTGCTTTCATTTCATTTTAAACTCATCATCGAATGCGTGAAAGTGATATTTCCATACGAAAAATATAGAAGTGAGTGATTTATTCACTGATATTGTATTTTAGGGAAACTTTAAAACAATTTAATTATTACCAGATTTATTGAAGGCAATTGCCAGCGCCAATAAGATTCATATTGCAAATAGAAATACCAACTATTTGTTCATCTTTCTGGTGATTCGCTTTTAGTATGAAAAGTTAAATAAGATTTTGTTTTCTTGCAAATTTTTTTATAGATTCTTCAAATTTCTTCCTTGACCTTTAGTTGACCCTAACAAATTCTTCATTTAATAAAACTACGGTTTTGTTCCCTTAGGCTTGGAATTTAGTCTAAGTCTCCTAGCAAAACAATTGAAATATTGTAGTGACAATCGTACAATATTAGTTCAAAAAGTATTTAATCATTGATAATATAATTTCCGTCATCAGTTTTATAGACTTAAAGGGGTTTCTTCGAATATTTGAATTCATTAATAATATCAAAAATGTTACTTTAACTACAGCGATAATATCAGTAATACTAAATTACTTGTCATGACCGTTCAAATGTAAGAATTATAAAGGATGTAGAATTCATTCAAATGCAACAATTATCTTCGGTTGTTGTTAACGAATTCTTCAGACTTAGAAAAAGGACGGTTTTTTTTGTCAATTCCTGTTGACTCGTCAATTCTAATGGCGTGAGGCGTGCAAATGCTTCAAAACTCTTTCAGGCTTTTTGCAGAAAAATAACTTAAATTAGTTGCCAAGAAATGTTAAAGGTTTGTCGATGATTTATTGTATTTTACGAATGAGGTCAAAGTTTTGAATGAGTCTCAAGGCCATGTCATTCACCATGACTTCTGCACCAAAATTTCTCACAAGTCTAACACAATATAAAATCTGCCTAAAGGCAAACTCATGCGTGATCTAATAACTAATAAATGTTTAGGAGAAATCTTTATGCAAAAATAATTTAAAAATTTCATTAATGGCATAAAAAAAAATACTTTCTTACACTTTTACGGCTTGAGCATATTGTGTCTCTTTTTTACATGTTAATACTTAAATACATGTGAAAAGAAAATTTCCTTGCAACTCCTTTCAGCTGAAGCAAACAATTCTTTCTTATGAGGCTTTCAATTTTCATACAGGCAAAGGATGTGGTCTGTCTTGACACACCCGAAAAAAACGTGTCGGACAAAATTTAATAAAATTTTTGTCTTCGTCTGGCGCCAAAAACATTTTCAATATTTTTGCCTAAGGACTGAATGAGAAGAGAATTTTATTTTGAAATCTATGCAAAACTAGAGATGTTAGTTAACTTTTTTGCTTGAGTGTTGGCATAAACGTGTTTATTCAAAGTCTTTGTTTGCTAAATGCGTTTTAAAGACTTAATTAAATTTTCAAATTATATGCTGCTTAAGAAATTGTTGTTTTATTATGTCGTATTTCAGTTCTCTGTCAGTTTTCTTCCAGTTTTATTAATAAAAACGAACGAAAAGGATTCCAAGTAATAATCATAGCTAAACTCATATCCTTTTACTGGCTTTTTCCATATTTCCTTTTCTACGCTGTGTGTCGCAAATTACAAGATTAAAAGAAGTTACGAATTATTACGAGTGGGATTCACTCTTATCCACATACGCAAATGTTAATGTAATGCTTAAAAAATATTGTACAACAAACACAAAAAATAAGAAAAAAATATTTTGTTTTTACTTTGGGAGAATTTCGTTGTTAATTTTGTGCTTAAAAGCTGGACAATATAAGATTTTCAGGACACATTTAGCTTGACTTTGCAAAACAAAAAAACAATTTTTATTTAAATATATTGTTTAAATATTCGAAAACTAATCAAAAATATGCATTTTAATGATTCAGTTTGTCAGTGTATTTATGTGGGCAGATGGTTTAGAGTTTTTGCTGTTTTATGAATGATGTAATAATTCCAAAAGTAGGACAGTTTTTATAACAATAACGTTATGAAATTTGAAGAAGCTTTTTGAGGGGAGGGCTGTAAAGTCTGGATCTGTTAAACAAATATATAAAATAACAAGTTTGACAAAATTCCACAAATAACAAGAAAATTTAAACTTCATTTTAGATTCGCAAGAAATTCGAAAAAAAAATTAGAAACTTGTTATGCCGGCCGGTAGTTTTAAACAAAATCGAATGGGGGGTGCTCTATAATGCGGGTTCATTTACTAATTTCATCCCAGTAAAGACACTTTATTATAAGTAAATTGGAGAAAATAGCTAAAAAAAAATTGATTTTATTAAAATTAAATCTACTTTTTTAATATTCTAAGTGGCTTGTAATTTAGTTTCCTTGCGTTAACAATCCTTCAGTTATTCAAAAACATTCCGAACTTGCATTACACAGAAGCTTTGTAAGTGCCGGCCAAAGCGCTTAAATGCATTTTCTTGCAAAAAATATTTAGAAATTTCTAATCCTTTAACATGTCACCCTAATTTCTATTCTTAATGGAACTTAAGTCGCCGATTTTCAAACTATTACTGTCACATCTCGTAAGTTTCTGCACAAATATGATCAATCATTATTTCAGAAAGTTTTGATCTTCTCATTGCCAATCGAAATTATAATTACTAATCACATATATTCCCACAAATTTGTTTACCAACTGAGTCATGTTTTAGTCCACAACTACTCAATAGTAATTATTTGCCTTAAGAAAAAGTTAAATCGATTTGCTCTGACTGCCGACTCTCTCCCATATGACATTTTGCCATAACTATAGGGACTCTATGAAAAAGTCCTTCAGCCTCCGTGCTTTTCTTCATTCATTACAATTGAGTGTCAAAAAAAAAGTCAAAAAAGACCAGCCCATCAAATAAAAAGCACTAATTTTATTGTACTAAATAGAAAATGCTTTCTTCATTCATGGTTTCATTCCTAAAAAATTCTTCGATTATCGTTGTCTGGGGAAGTTGTCATGGTCTAAAAAAATAACTTCTGATTCGAAAAAATTTCCTTGACTGGCCTGTTTATACTTATTTTCATTCTACGCAGTGCCAAATTCCAAGTTTGTGGGCTTTAGAAACAAATACAGCTTTTCAGCGATTTGATCAACATGGAATTCATGGATATTAAAACAAGTTTTTTTTTCTTTTCTAAGAATTATAAATATAAACTTTTTATCAATTATTTTATCTATATATTTTGTTTTTTTTTTTTTTTTTTGCGAAGGAAACGAAAACTGTATTTTTATTAAAGCAAATAATTGAAAAACGTTATTTAATTTCCAAACAAATAAAATATTTTTTAAATTAATTAAATTCAATTAAGCACTTAATTATAAAAATAAAATATAGACTTTATTCATGTGGATTTTATTTGAATCTTTGTGCATATTTAAGTATTTGGCAGGTTGCACACACACACACACACACCCACACACATACACACAATTATTTTAAACTATAAACATATGTAAATATGTACATTTTATTTAAGTGAAAGAGAAAATCTCCTTATTCAACAACAATTAAACAAGAACTAACTTCATAAATAAAATTATTTATTTATTTAATAAAAATTTTAATTTCAATGCAAGTTGGTTTTTTTCGGAAAAAAGAATTTTAAGTTTATTTTAATTTAAAAAAAAAAAAAGTTGTTTTCAAAACTCTTGAAGTTTTTCTAATTAAAATTTAGTTTCAAAGGAAAAATATTCGTTTGTATTTTAAGTTGGAATAAATAATATTTGGGTTTTTGGTTAAAAAATAAGACTAACAATATCGTACATTTTGAAAATAATTAAAGACTGGCGAAAGAAAGTTTTTGAAGTTCTTTAATTATTTCTTTTCATTATTTGGGTTATAATTTTTTTTTTTTTTTTTTTTTTTGTTCTTGTTAATTTAATTATTTAAATAATTTTGGTTGCCAGAAAACGCCCATTTGCTAAAAGTTAGTTCTTGTTTGTTGTTGTTACAGGAGCCACTCTTAACACTGATATTGGACCCGATTCGGAAGCCCAAATCAATCCCCAACACAATGATGATTTCGATGGTAGAGAATTTAATAACGGGGAGGAGCACATTGACACAACACACCAAACCGAAGAACCCACACCGCCAGTTACCGACAAATTAGACACACAAAAGAAAGCGGATCTGAAAAATAATGGTTCAAAAACCACCACAACAACGACTGCCACAAACGGCAACGGACACCCAGCTGAGAATAAAACTAATACATCCGTTTAACCGGTTTTTAGTTTCCTCTAAATAAATCACTTGCGTGAAAACCTACATTTTTACACATATAAATTAGAAGACATTTGGACAGACAACGACATATTTTTTTTTGTTTTATCTCACAAAACGATTTTATTTTGCACGAAAATTGTTTGCAGTTATTTGAACTTGATGGTTTTTATTTGGAAACAAAAACTCTAGATGAAACATTGCCAGGAAACGTTTCGCAAAACATGACAATTTGTACACAGATATTTTTTTCCAATATAAATATACATGAATATTTTTTATCCAGTTTAGAAACCTTTAAGGATTAATTTTATTTAGATATTAAGTAAGTTAATTGAAAATCTCAAATATTAAGCACATTTTGAAAAGAGCACAAATTTTTTTTTATGTAAAACAATACAAAAATAATAGAAAAAATATGTATTTTAAAATAATAATTAAATAAAGTATGACACGGGGTGTACTAGAGTTATGGGCAGTGCAAAAGTATTAAGGATCAAATGGCTTATATATATCGTTAACTTAATGTTCTTTCCAAAGTCGGGGTTGTTTTAAAATTTTTAAAATTTAAAGATTCGAGCATTGAAATATGTAACACAAAAACTCCAGCTTGGCAGAGAAAAAAATTAAGTTTGGACATTTCGAGTTTAGGGCAACGATATATGTACATATATACGTATAGATATGCAGAAAAGCCGGCGAGTTTTCTCACCAACATTTGGGTCACAAATAATACGAACTCATAATTAAGCAAAGCGCAATTTTATGACTGATATCAAGGCGAATTCGTAGCGGGGGAATGTTCGTGAATTGTCAAAAGTGTAACTTTTACTGCAAGGGAGGCCTGTTATTTAGTCGCCTTGATTGTTCCTTAACCTGCCACAAATTAGAACGTCTTTTAAAGTTAAGAACAAAGCCTGAGTTTTAATGTGAAAATTTAATTAAAGTTAAAAAAAAAAAAAAAAATACGCGAATTATAAAAAAATTATGAGAAATAAAAAATGTTACATACCGTTAGCTGAAATGTAAAACTATTATAATAAAAACAGAGATTTGAGATTTTGTATTAACGTGCAAGAACAAATCCCATAACGTGTTATTATTTTGTTACGTGGTTTTGCCTTTCAGCTGACGATATATTTCCATATAATATAGGGTTTTTGCTTAGGATTTCGGACAAGTATTTTCTTATTTATAAGTATTACGCCGATCGTACCAACCCAACGCATCCAATGAACACAGACATAACTTTTAATTTGTGTCACAGCCAAAATATGTAATATGTACGTGACAATGAAAAAAATCAAATTCTAATGAAGTTATACGCTATATTGTCGTGCCGTCTAAGAGCTCTTAGAACACCTTGTGAATTCGTTCAGTAAAGTTTTACAAATTATTGTAAATGATCGTAAAATTTGTTATTTTTAAATTCTGTACGAGAGCGGCCCAACATACACCCAATTGCTTAATGTGATATTACCATGTTAAAGTTAAATTTGACCACTAAATTTTTGGCAAAAACAATTAAATATAAAATTAGCACTTCTATTTATATACTCGTAGATGGGGAATTGAACTGTTGGATTTACAGTGCAACATTTTTAAGGTCAGCAAACGTGCACTTCACTGCGATTGCGCGCGCTTTCTGATGGTACTTATGGAAAATAAACAGAAATCCGTTGGGGGATTTTCAAGCTTAAAACGAACGGGCAACAAAATTGATGAAAAAAATTAAGAATTCTTTTTAACTTGTTGCGTTCTTTTCCGTGTTTCGCACTTCTTTCATATCTAAATTAATACTCAAGAAAAAAAAACAAATTCGAGATACAGCCCCGAGAAATACGATTATAACGTTTTTTTTTTTTTGTAAGAACTGGATAAGTTTCAAACAGAAAATCCCAAAAGTTTTCTTTTCAATTTCGATTAAACCTTTCGAAAGGTGAAGGCAAAGTTTAGTTCACATTTTATGTGTCGCACTGTTAAGCTTTTCCTGCAAATCACTGCCAAAACATTCTCATCCATCTACATTTACTCAATTTAAATCTAAATTGTTAAGCGAATTTGCACCGCATTTCAATTCCTCTAAATTTCTTTTTCTCTACAGAAAATATTTAAATCTTTGTAATTGATGATTTTTGTATTTGAAAAAAAAAAAAACTTAAAATGAAGTTGACTTTTTTATTTATGTCACTCGATTAGGCCGCCCTCGTATAATTTGTGTTTTTTCATTTTCTCAGTTTTATTCTTATTATAAGCCAAGTATTTTTTCCAAAATGATATTTTATCTCGTATATATTTACAATTCTCAAATATTTTATAACCTCAGAAATATTGTTAAACCGTCCTGATAAATGTATTTAATCCATATTGAAATTTATGTACTTAAATTATAGATATTTTTTAATAAACAAAATCTTCGAAAAAATTAAAAAATACATATAATTAACTCATGTCAATTTTTTTTTATACAATTTTATTATATATGTATGTGTTTTTGTGTATGTAAATGAGAAAAAACATGACTTGTTTTTCAAGCTAAATAATAATAAATAAAGTTTTATCTAAATTACAAACAAAATAAAAATATGCCTCGATGTTTTTGTATATGCTGGAAATACATTTACGACGTCGGGCCACTGGCCACAGTTTACGGTTCTGGCTGCAGTCTAAGTAAAGACTAATTTCTTTACAAAGTGTCAACCGCATTGATTAGTTGAGTGCTGCCAATTCAGTGGGATACTTAAAAAATATCCTTTAAAAATTGGAAAAATGCCAGAGGCAACACTGGCAGACAACAAACAGTTGATGATTATTTTCACTTTTCTCATTTTACTTACTTTTTGATTTTTACTTTTCATATTTTGTGTTACTTATTTTAACTATTTTATTGTTATTATTATTCTTGTTATTTAGTTATATTTTATTGCTATTATTTACTATAAAATTAAAATACCAAAATTTAATTTTATAACGAAATAAAAGGTCAACAGCTGTCTGTACGATAGTAGTTATTACCAGCGGTATTTGCAAGCGTGTAGTTGGTAGCCGGCCGTCTTAAATGTATTTATTAGATAACACTTAACTGGACATGGCTAAAGTTCTTGTATACTTTTTGTGCTGATACAGGAAAATTTCCCTTTTTCTTTAGTTTTTAATACAACCATTTCTGTTACAAAAAAAAAAGCATTCAGAACATATAATTACACTGCATAACACGATTTTCTTAAAGCTATAATAGGTTGGATGCAATTTGATAAACCTATATAATTGCCCAGAGCTGGAAGAAAAATTTCGTAAATAAAGAAATTTCTGGTGGAATTTTAAACTTAAGTGTGTCCGGCGATATAGTGAAGTTTTATAGCAAATATTTCCGCAAGATGTTGAAACCATTATGTTGCCGTTTTAAAAGTCAATTTGCTTTAAAAAAAGGGACAAAAGATATCCATTCCTTGAAGAGGATTTTCTATATCGGTTTAATATACGAAGATGCAAATGAGTTCTACATGAAAACTTTTAAAACGCCCCTAGACATGTACATTTTTTAGCGCCTTTTATTAGAATTAGTTGGGGGCGTGGTTATTTTTTTTTTTTTTTTTTTTTTTTTGTCTTGTAGCGCTAATTGTAAAGGAAAACATTGCGTGAAACTTTGAAGATTAGCGAAGCTGTTAGCGGCGAAATCATTCATGTTCCGTTAGAACCCCTATTTTATATTCTATGCTTTTATTATATGTTGTTTTTTAAAAAAATAGCTCAACAATAATTAAATTTAAGATCACTTTAGGGAGAGGAATTTTTTATATCAGCCACAAAAAACGAATATTTTCAAAATGAATTTATTTCAACACCGCAAACAGCCGCTCTCAAACTTTTCTCGTTGCATAGACATATAGTTGTTTTACTCTGCATTTATAAACTGCATAAATATTTAGAAATACTTATCATCCCGTTAATAAATCCCTTGAACTTGTAATTAGCAACTGAAGAAGTTGAGAAATTATTAAGACGACTGTAAAAATAATATAAGAGGTTATTTAGTAAATATTGTTTGCTGGGATTAAGAAGAACAAAACCGAAAAAATACGCAGCAAGAGTTGTGATCCAAATAATAAATCTCTGTAACTTATTATTTAGGAATTATAAGGATGAGTTGAAAATGCACGAATAAATTAAATAAAACTGTTTGCTGGGATGAAGGAACAAGAAATAGACAAAGAACGTGAGAGGCAGAGGAATTAGATGCTTTTTGATAAAAAAATTTTCAATCGAACTGTCGCAAGGGCTTTCAGTTAACAAATGGAAGAGAGACGTTTAAGGGGGCTTAAGCGTTTAAGAATTGATTGTTTTAATAAGATTAATTTAGTTCTCTTCAACTCAACCGACTCTAAGGATTTCAGGAGAACAATTCAACTTATGCTTTTTAAGGTCATGGTCAAACTGTCTGTTTTTAGCGTTAAATTATCAACTCATTATGAATTGAAAATTCAATTGAAAACTTCTTTAATATAAACTATAAATACTGCTTTGATTTGAGCTCTATTTAATGGTTATTTAATTTATTTATATCTTTTCACATGTATTAAAATTCAAATCATAACAAATAACACAGCAAAACGCTATCGGCTTATACACGAATTCAAGTAAATGTTTATTGTTTTTAGGCATAAAGCAAATTTATATTGTTAAATAAAAACTTTATTCTAGTTTAAACATAAACCTTTTCAACAACTTGATTTTTTTTTAATAAATTTAAACGTACTATTATTGTTTTATTTTTTTTGTTTCAGGAAAGTCTGTAAAAATGTCGACAAATGAAACGTAAGTATATTTTAGAAAGAAAAATTACTTAATAAATTTGATAATTGGTGTTTAACAATTGGTGAAAGACGGCCATTAACCACATTAAATACTGCCATGGTAAATAGTTTTAAAGTATCTATTAACACAAGTAGCGTAGTCAGTGTCACGTTAGATGTTGTGTTGCATGTTTTTGGTGTTGTAGCACGAATAAAAATTGCATTAACTAATCTATATATATATATGTGTGTGTATGTGTGTGTGTGTGTGGTACAAGCAGTACACACACACGCACACACACACCCATCCAAGGCAAATCTTTACTTCACACTAGAGTATTAGACCATATAAGTGTTTATTATTTGTGCGCCTTGTTAACCCGTCTTTTCGACTGTCTTCATATATCACTTACTCACACTATTACATACACATGTACATACTCGTACTCAGTAAAAATGTCTGCGTTCAAAATTTTCTGCAATTATTTATGTCTGTTTTTGTTACCAGCAAATAGAAAAAAAAACTCTTTGATTGTTTGTCCCCCTCTTTGTATAAATTGAACAATTGCTTTCATCGAACTAAAATTACAAAAAAAAAAACAAACAAAAAAAATCTGTTTCACTTGTGTCACCTGCGCTAAAACTCCAAAACCAACAATAACATTTACGCTCATCAAACTCTCAAGTTAAACAACTCAAAACTTTAAAAGCAAAGAAACACAAACTCAAAACTTTATACTCACTGTCTCACTGTTAAGTCTCAAAAGTTCAGTCTACTAAAACAAAAACAAAATTAAATACAACTAAATTACAACTACAACAAATATGTACCAGCACTTAGCTAATGTGCTAATTTTATTCCATTGTTTTCTGTTTTTCTTTATGATTTATTGCCAAAATCTACACACTCGTACACGACATGATACGATAATTGCGAAATCCAAATACAAAACCCTGTTAATGTCACTCACTTTAACAAAACTTGTGAAAAACAAATAAAAAATATGCACACACACACACATATAAACACATACAAACGAAAACACGTATTGTCCTGGTTGAACTAATGATGCTGCTGGACTGATTGATTTGCTATGAGAAGGGCTGGCAAACAGCACGGCCAAAGCGTGGCACTGTTAGAAACTGCCAACGGTGTCACAATCATTGGCAATAGGCCAGCGAATGGCAACACCACGCTCAACGAATACCAACCGGATCAGGAACAGAACGAAGTGGAGAGACGCAATTTGCGCAACAATGTGCACGAGGATGACTCTTTCGAATATGGCACAGATCGTGAAAGTAGTGTGTATAATCCAACCACAATGCCGCTGCGTTCGGTAATGGCCCAGGCGGGCGGACGTTATTCGCAGAAAAATTCCGAACACGAAAAAGAACACGATAAATCTGATCTCTTGACGAAGGCAAATCAACTGGGCATACCTGAGTCACGCTTCTCACGTTGGATACCCAAAGATCAAAGAGATATTTTGGAGAAACAAGCCAAAATTATGGCCGAACGTATGAAACCGAAAACACCCGAACCCAAACAAAATAACGAATTGTCGTCGGTGGACACAACCAACACCGAACAGCAGCCAGCTGAATCACTGGAAACGAATAATGGCCCGGCCAAAGTGGCAACTCAGAATAACAATATACCGACAGAAACGGAAATCTAGTGAATTATTTTTCGTCTCTAACAAACCACATCAAATGAAATTATTTAAAAAACTTAGTTTTACGTACATACAGATTTAAGTTGATAGTTTTTATAATTTTAACAAAATAAGTACAAGTTGTAGGTCCTGATTCTTTACAAAAAAAAAAAAAAAGGAATTTTATTATAATTTGAAATATCCAAAATTGCAGCTGTTTTTTGTGTGTCTTCCAGCTGTATGACATTTTGTAGGTGCAACCCTGGTCATCAATAGACTTGCAAAGTTTTGAAAAATATATTAAAATATTTAAAATATAGAAAAATATATTAAATACTACAAATCGTAGTAACCGATGGATATTCGTTGATTAAAAACTGATGAGAAAAAAACATAGAAATTAAAGGTTTTTTTTTCTAATTATTATTGAAATATTTTTGTTTTCAATTGTTTGTTGATTAAAAATTGTTCCGAAAGAAAAAACATAGAAATTAAACGTTTTTTTTTTTAATTATTATGGACAAATTTTTCTTTTCAATTGTTCATTGTCTTTTGATATAAAGTTAAATGTTGGGCAGCACCATCGAAATGGGGACGCATAGACAGCTGGAAAAACACACACAAAAACTGTTGTATTCTCTAGATTTTGTAAGAAATTTATATGAACCACAAACACAATTTGAAAATTTCGATTTTCTTTTCAGTTAAAGTTTCGAAATCGAATGAAATTAGTTTTTGTATTTAACATTGATGTTCAAAAGTAACAAAATTCAAGTGGATAGGGAAGAACATACATATATATGTACATATACATATATAAGTGAAACGTATACTGTTGTGTTGTGACGTGACTCGGCTTCTGAACACATCAATTTCGCATATTGAACGCCTGTTTGATGGATAAGAATTTGTGTAAGACACAATCATCCAGCGCATGTGTTTTCATCACTATTTGATCGATGGCGAAATGAAGGAGCATAACAAATGCGTGCAAGTTGTTTAGCTCAATTGTACAATCATACAGAGTGGACATCAATGTTTTATAGACTAAGGGGCTTAAAAAAACACACACACACACACACGCATACAGACATACAATTAAAAATTCAGACACACTGTAACCTAAAGGAAATCGCCTAGAGCTGTAAGATGAGATTACACCAGTAAGACGAAATACACTGTGAAGGGGCATCGAATTTGTCATGCATTCTGTCACATAATCAAAAGTTTGTTTGAAGATAACACCAAATTAGATTTCACTGCGGTTTGCCACTAATTTGCACTGGCCTGACACTACAGTAATTCATGGAAACTGTATTGGCAAATATTTCAAGTTTTCCTTAAAGTTTTCTAAACCGCAGAAATTCAGTGTACATCGGTTTTATCAATTTCCAGCCTTAACAATGAATTGAATTTGTTTAAGACATTTAGGCAATTAAATTCATTTACTTGAGACTCTGAAAACGTTTGATTGTGTGTGTTATTTAATTATTTCATATAGAATTAACAATATGAATTGTTCTAAATCGTAAATCGTCTAAAGCCCCGCTACTAAAATTTAATATGTGTACATTTTAAGTCTAAGGCCGAGCTGTTGTTAAGTGGCTTCGAAATACAAATAGTTTTCCTTCCATCGTGTTTGGCCAATCAAGTCTTCCAAATAACTAAGTTTAAACATTTATGGCAACAAATGCAATTTATAATTTAACGATAGGCTAATTTTAGTGAAAGTGCCTTGCGGCAAAAAAACGTTAAAATCAAGAAATTTATATTTAATATGAAAAGCAAACAATCACAAAAAATATTGTATTTATTTATGAATAAAACATTTAAGCCGCACTTAATTTTTATTTTATGCTATTGATTATATAACATTTATTAAGCTGCTGCAGTATTATTAATAAATGATTGTATTATTAAATTTTAATTGTACGTATCGTTTTTCCAGTGTGATTCTCTTACTGTTCACAATTTGCCCTGTATCGGCTTTTAAGTCTATATTGAATGTAAAACACGTACTCGTGCAATGTTCTTATTTCAATTTATTTTTATACATCTACATATTTGATATCCTAATAATGTATTATGCTTCCATTTATAACAAACAACAGAGTTTTAATTAATTTGTATTGCAATAAACAAAAAAACAAACAAAAAATAGATTAATGAAAGCAAGTGTTTAAATAAATGATTTATTACAAATAAATGCCATATTATTTAAAATCTGCGATTTAAATTTTGTGCTATTCTTTTTATTTTTTTTATTTTTTGTTGTTGTTGTAAAACATGTGAAAAGAAAATTTACAACAGCTGGTAAAATTTCAGAGAATAATGAAAATCTGTTTTACTCACAGTCCTTTTAGCTCTTAATTATAGTTTTTTTTTTGTTTACTAATCATATAGGTTTTGGTGCAATAGTATTACCGTGTAAATATATAATAAAAGTAAATTAAAGTTCAATATCGTTAGCAGAAATGCCAAGCAACATGACTAGATAAAAAAAGCGAACTCGATTTTTTTTTATTGATTATAATGCTCATCAACTATATCTATAGGGGCTACAATTCTCTTTTTTCTCATATAATAAAAATTATAAATTTTGTAAGCGAAAGCCGTAAAAATGTAACATGCAAGTGCATGTCCCCCACATGTTATTTTGGCGTTTCTACTGTACGATTAAAAAAAAAAAAACAATAATAGTGACGTAGCTTTGCATTTCCGCTGACGACAAACGACTTAACGCACTTTTAGTTTTTGCAATAAATTCTAATAACAATTCAACTAAAATGTATGCAAGTCTAGCAAAATAAGAGTTAAAACGAGTTTCAGTTCAAGGTTTTTGGCTTAAACTAAAGCTTTCACATCATTATTTTATGTTAATCATACAGCCGAGTAATAAATAATGTACCGCGTTTACATCGTAGGACGTACAAAACGATTTCCAATTGTTCTTGAACAACGTCGCACAGTGTGGTGCTGGCCTCTAATGAGCTGGCAAAAAATAGGAAGCATCCTGAAACTGAAACTTGCCATGCAACACAGTCTTTTTTATTATCAAAATTTGTTTTTTATCGCTGGGTTTGTCTTCCATAAGAAATTTCGTTGCAGGAACACAGGTTTTGTCCGGAAATCAACCGTATAATTTTTATTATTAAAATTTTATTTTGATCGAACGTTTTTTTTTTCCCACAAAACATTTCGATGCAAAGACGCACGTTCCTCGAAAACTTGTTTTTTCTCCCACAGAACATGTCCTTAAAACTTGTCATACACAGATACCTACAGATATTTTTATTACAGAAATTTCATTTGGATTTTATCTTCAAGAGAATATTTCGCTGCATGGAGTCCGCGCAAGGCGTCGGTCTCCCTTTGCACATATTAGTTTATTCTGGTATGCTTTGCAACGTTGACCCAATCCAACATCTGCCCCATGACATTTCAAACTAATTCAATTGGACCTCTGCCGCCATATCTGTCCGCGCAAGGCGTCGGTCTCCCTTTGCACATATTAGTTTATTCTGGTATGCTTTGCAACGTTGACCCAATCCAACATCTGCCCCATGACATTTCAAACTAATTCAATTGGACCTCTGCCGCCATATGCAAAGGAATTTTCGAATTTTGAAAATTCGTCCACATATGGCGAAGTTATTTGTTAATCAATTGGGAGTACCCAATTAAAAAAAAAAAACGCAGTGATATCCTGGCACTCAAGTCATTCTTCTAAACTTCAAAAGTTGCAACTTATTTTACAAAGCGAGAAAAAAACTGTTTCTTGTATGGCAACACCCTGTGTATTGCTTACAACTTTTTACTCCTTTGGTATATGGCAGTGTACCAATTGTTTGACTACATCTCTGTGCCTATTTCTAGTGTCTATCTCTTACAACTCAAAAGTTAGGGATTTTCTCCAGAGAAAGCAAATGTTTTTTCATATGGAAAATGTGTGTCCTTTAAAATGGCCAAATGGGACGCGGAAAGCAATAACCAAAAAAGTTTTCAGAAATAAAATCGGTTCACGCATAACAGAGAACATCGATTTCACACACAATGCAACTTATTTTTATATATGTATGTATGTATGTATGTATGTGTGTATGTATGTATTCGTATATTGTACGTCAGTATGTTCGGAGAATATTTTTGGGATAAAATATTGAATTTTTATACAATATATTTAACACTATTGTTGCAACGATTATTTGTTTTCATTCGTTTTAAAGCCGTTCTCCCATTCACATATAATTGAATAATTAATTGAACTACATAAACGTGAGATTAAAAGTTTTTCCCATAAAAACATTAGGGTGACCATTTTCTAGGGTGTGTTGTGTGGCGAAAGAGTAAATATAATTTTTTGTTGATTGATGATGATAAAAAAAATGCTTAACCGGCATTTTCTATACTCACATGCAGTTGTGTAGAAAAATATGTTAAACAAAACCAGATCAAATATTTAAAACAATTTGTTAGTACAAATTTATTGAAGTGCTGTGGTATAGATGTGTTTGCTTTTTGGGTTATAGTTTATATAGTGGATACAATGTTTTAAACATTTTTTCTTGTCTTATGACAAAATTCAAGCTGATCTAAGATTGTTTGCGACCCTTATCCATATGGCCGGCCTTGTTGTTTGATGGCTCCAAATTTAGTCGAAAAAATCGGAAACCCCATGTCTTCCTTCTTTTTCTCTTCTTTCTTGGCTGGATGCGGAGATTTCCAGCTTAAGGAAACCTCCGCCGATTACACTATTTTCGAGTGCATCACAGCTGAGCCTCAGCTGCTTTAGAGAGGGTAAGGCTTTCACAAGTCACATTTACGACATTTGTCCGGCCAGAATGACCTAAAAACTTAGAAGTCTTCATGACGGCCATCGTATATTAAAACTTTCAAAATACCAATTTTTGTTGGCTAAAGAGTACAATCATAAATATTTTTACTGCATTTCCATAACATCAGTCATTACTCAAACTTTTTAAACTTAAATAACACAAAAAAGAAAAAAAAACATCAAACAAAAGAAATTAAAGTTATTGCGCCTGAAAAATTTCAATTCAAAACTAAACCTAATCAAAGAAAAATTCTTTCTGGCTGCAAACCATATAAAACGGATTTATTAGAGTTGCTGAAATTTTGGTAATTAATTCGAACATAAGTTAGACTTATTTTTGACACATCAGCAGAACACTTTGTCAGGCTTAATAATGCTAATTAAGCTGGTTAATTAATGTTATTAATGACCGTAAGTTGTTTAGGCCAAATCAGTTACGCAAATTAACTTAAATTAACTGAAGTTAAGAGATTTCATTTATAAAAATATAAAATAACTAGACTGGCAAACAAATTCACTGTACGATTTTAAGGCGCTATAAATTCATTACACAATCCCCCTCAAGGCAAACAAATTTGTTAAATTACAATGCAAATACAATATTTGTTTTACATTCAGTTTTTACAACACTAAACAATTGTAATTTTACTAACACACCCACACACACACAAACTTTTACTACCACTACTACTACCGCAATTATACAAGTACGTACCTACATAAATGGTAATTGTTGTGACATGTTTTAATGAATTCGTTTTATTTTTATTTGAATTTTACCATAAAGAGTCTTTGTTTTTTTTTTTTTTTTTTTTGGTTAACGTTTTGTAAACAAAGCAAAAAACATATAATATATAACTTAACTACAACTAAATTTATCTGTATAACTTTGTAAAAAAAAAAAGAACAAGCCAACAAAAACGTAAAACTTGAACAAAAAAAAAACACATTTATCAATATGATAAAAAATATACTTTATATAAAACAAAAACAAACAAACAAAAAATATAAAACAATTCATCACTTACACCTGAATCATCTTGATTTTCTAATTAAACCTTACTCCTTCACTTCACTTCACTTCACCATCATACGTCCCAACTTTGCCACCACATCATCATCGTCGTCGTCGTCATCGTCATCGTCATCGTCGTCGTCGTCGTTTTCCTTCAACAACGTCCATCATGCAGCAGTGACACGGAAAGTGCTGACGTTAAAGCAACATCGACAGCAACAACTGCAACCACAGCCGCCGCATCAGAATTGGATGCAAATGCCCCAGTGAATAATGAAAGTGGCAGCAGCGATAGCAATACCAGCAATGGGGCCAACAAGAAGTCAAAACGTTTACCCTCATTTGCTGCCATCTTCAAACGTATAAACGAAAGAGATACTTCAAATAAACGGAAAAACAACGAACAGGATGTCAACAATGAAGGTGAAGGTTTAACACCGACAAATACAGCAGCGACAACACAAGCTAATGAACAATTGGCAGCTGCTGGTCGCACACACACAAACACAAGCACCAGCACCACCACCAGCACCGATGGCAACGACAATCAACCGAAGGTACGACAATTGTTTTTTATTTCTAATTTTATTTCTTGTTTTTATTTTTGTTCTCTTTTTTTTGTGTTTTTTTTTATCTCTGGTTTTTCTTTAACTTATTTTTATTATTGCTTTATTGTTTTTTCTATTTCTGTTCTGTGTTTTTTTTTTCTATCCTTCCTGAGCTACAACAATGTCAGCTGTTAATTGTTGAGGGGGGAGAAATTATATTTTTAGGGTGAGGGCAGAATGTATTTCGTGATTGTGTAATAAAACACATGCAGCGACACAATTTACAATAAATTTCGTTGTTTATTATTATTACTGTGAGGGAGCAGAAAAAAACAAACTGGGCAACGTTTTGAAATGCTACCTTAAGCCCAGGTAACTGGGGCTGTTGCCGTATCCCCAGGCTAAGCCACAATATTTCAAAGAAATATCGAATATATCGTTGATGTTGAGCGCTGTTCAGGGCAAAAACAAAAGAAGAAACCTTCCAAAAATTTTATCTTTCAAAGTTGCTGTTTAGAGAAATTTGGGTTTTCAAAAAATTTAAAATTTTAATTAAATTTAAATTAAATCAAATTTAAATTAATTAATTAAATTAATTAAATTTTTAAATTAATTAATTAAATTTTTAAACTAATTAATTAAATTTATTAATTAAATTAATTAATCAATTTAAATTTAAATTTAATTTAATTAAATTATTAATTAAATTAATTAATTTATTTAATTAATTTAAATTAAATTAATTAATTTAATTAATAATTTAATTAATTAAATAATTAATTAATTTAAATTTAATATAATTTAACTATTAGAAATAAATACAATAAATAAACGAATTTGGTCAGAGACATGTTCCAGAAATTTAAAGTTTTCAATTCAAGTTATTCTTGTTTCTGGCTTTGGACAACCGTGCGGCATAAAATATATAATATCTGAAAACATTCAGCTGACTAAAAGTGAAAGTGATCAAAATATGTAAAATTTAACTATTTTTAAAGGACAAAAACCTCTTTGGTTGCCTGGTATTTTCTAGCTGTCTATAAGACGTCATTTCATAAGCGCTCTACCTTCCCCTCACCAGTAGACTTGAATAACTTTGAAGGTTGTACGAAAAACACAAATAAGAGGTAGAAAGAGAGTCACTTTTGTGCTTTTCGCAAATTATTATTAGAAAGTTGTTTATTTAATGTTCATTGTCGCTCTAAAAACAATTGAATATAAAATTCAATGTTTGAATTTATTATCGAATGGGTTTCAAGTGTTTTGAGGAGCACTTTCATACAGTTATGAATTTTGTTCAATGCGGACTTGTAGGCGGAATTTCCGCATTCAATTCATTTCTTTCTATCTTAATAAATAACATTTATTTTTATTTAAATATTGTACAAAAACTTCAGCAACATCCTTTCTATATTATACAATGCAAAAACTGACAACGAAAATATTTGTTAGAGAGAGCGAAACGGCAGCTCAACAAAAGTTTTTTTTTTATGCATTATTTTCAATCATACAAGTCACTGAATCAGGAATGGAAGGACATTGATACATTTTTTTTATCACTTTTATCAAAAAAAAAAAAAAAAATTTTAACTTTTTGTTTTTGTTTTTCACAGGCATAAAACATTGATAATTGGATTCTGTTACAATCAGCTGCTCTTATTATTATATTCAATTCAATTTTAAAAATTATTTATTTTTAATTATATTCTGAACAAGGTCTGGCCTTCTTATATATTACAAACGGTTTTTTATTAAGAACTTAAGCCCCAGCTACCAGAATAAGTTTTTTAGAAAACTACAACATTTGCACCGAAACAAACAAACAGCTGCCAGAATAAGTTTTTTAGAAAACTACAACATTTGCACCGAAACAAACAAACAGCTGCCAGAATAAGTTTTTTTTTTAGAAAATTACAACATTTGCACCGAAACAAACATTAATGACGAATTTATGCTGGAAAACTTAAAAGTTGCATTCATTGATTGTGTAGCACTGTGTGAACACCCTTAATGCAAACAAAAATCGCAATTTTGCAGAGTTCAGTCGTTTCTTATGCTCCAACATGGATTTATGAATTCAATTTTGGATGTAGCGGTATTTTGTCTTCTCAAATAGGACTGTTCGTTGTGGCCATTGTGCAAATTTCCACAACTGAAGACTCTAGTCGTATGATACGGTATTGGCAACAGCCATTTATTGATATAATGATACAAATTTCCCAAATGGCCCTTGTCAAGACTCTAGTCGTTTAGTTCAGTCTGCGGGTGGGCAAATCTAGTCCTATACAAACCAACGGAATGTCAAACGCAGGGAATATAGATTTATGGTTATTTGGAATTTGGCCGATTGGTTCCGCCGTGCCAGCGTTCTGGAAAGGTCAATACAACTGTGATACAGCGAATTTCATTTTTAAAACTTCAACTATAAATCAATTTTTGCTTTTAATAGTTCTTATCTCGCTGTACGAAATAATATCTTCCTCCGCTCAACATTTGACTTTTGGTTTTTTGTAAAGTTAAAAGTTTCTTTTCCATTTGTCATCATGTTTGATTTACACTATTGGGATTTTATTTGCAATCAAACAATTTTAATTTTATCTTTTTTTTTCCTTACTTAACGTTCGTTGTCTTGTTGCCTCCTCCTCCTCCTCCTCCATCTGCTTTATAGTTTACAGAACTCCCACGTTTGTCTTGATGTTGGTTGATGTTCCATTTTATATTCAATTGCTAGAAATTTGTATGTGTTGATGTTGATTTTATTCTGTACATACATTTCTTTTTTTTTTGTTTGTTTTTAATGGAATATATATTTAAATTAGATTTCAATTTGTTTATTTGGAATAATTGTTTTGAAAAAGCAAATGAAGTTATATCATAATAAAATCTCTTGTCTCTGTGTGTGCATGTACTTTCTACACAAAAATATATTTTATCAATTTTAAAACGACAAATCCATAAAAAGGTTATAATGTGGCAAACATCGACACCCGAATGGACATTCAAATAAATACAATTGAATATTTATAATCAAGGTACATTTTTGAATGCTAGAAAATAATTATGATAATTTTAATAAACCAAAAAAAAAATTATTTATGTATATGAATATTTATAAATCGTTTCATGTGTGTATAATTGTGTACAGAAGTCTTTTTTTTTTGTTTGCTGTTGTTGTCATAAATGTTTATTCGTTTATAAATTATCTGCCAGCAGATTTATACACATGTACGATTAAAGCCACCTACACACATACATACATTTCTATATATATATATATATATATATAGAGTATATAAATATGAACAGTAACTGTTGCAAATAGATATGTTTTGAATAAATTATTCATGTGCAGCTTTATTTTGGCATTATAGATATTTAAATATCAGATTTGTGTAGACTTTCACTTGAACATAAACAAATTACTTTGGCTTACGCCAACCTTTACCTCAAACTAATGAGGTTTCTTCCACACTAAAGTCAGTTTGTATACTTTAGAGTTTTGGCAGTAGAGTTCGGTCTAAAGTGGTTCTTATTTACAGCTTGCCTAAGGCTTTTGGTACTTAATTAAGTCTAATCTGAATCGGCATCATTTTGCAGTCGTTTAAATATTTAGTTGCAAAACATATCAACAGGAATAATCAAATAAAGATAATTAATTATGTATATATTTTAAAGCATAAGCAAATCTTTTAAGCTGTAGTGCTTTAGATACAAAATAAATCTGACAACAATCTCTCGAATGCAACACATCTGTAAAGCTGAAATATTTTTACAGGCTTGTTGTAACAACAAAATGTTCAATGTGAATATTTTTCATGTGATGGGCAAATGTTACGTAAGAAATCATGACAATGACAACACAACAAATGAGCAGGAATAAAATTTGAATATTAATAAAAATCATAAAAAGATTTTCAAATTGAAAGACGAGGACTTAGCGCTTGTCGAACGTTATCGTCCGTCAAGGTGGGTCTGTACGGTAATACAACTTTTTAGAATCAAAATTTTAGGAAATTCTTTCCATTTGAAAAAAAAATAAAACAAAAGTCTATTGTTTGTATTTTTCATGTTTACACGGGTCATATAAGTCAAATCCAAGCAAAAGAAAAAACAGCTGATGGTTCAGTTCTACAATATTTACAGAAACAGCATGAAAATTTGTTCAGCGGAATTTGGTTGTTCTTGTTAATGGTAAAATACACCTCTGGTGTGATGGGAATACATAAAATTCGAAAATGGTTTAGAAAACAAACGTTTACGTTCGAGATCGGGAAACTGGCCCTTAAAAAAAAATCATAAAAATAACTCGTGCTTGCCAAGAAATACAGAATCATTACAAGTAATGAATGACACCATTCATGTTATAATGCGTTTACACCTGACAATGCTGTCATGACAACAGAAATACTTTTAAACTTTTCCACCAACACATGCAAACTTTTTGCAATTGTATAAAACGCTGCCTTTAATATTTTTATGACAGTGAATAGGACTATGATATATCATTAGCTGAAATGCAAAACTATGTAACTAGCAAAAAAATACAACCTCTTTAACTCTCATATTATAAAAATAAAGCAAAAGATAAGCGAAAGACGACAAAACGTAACATGCAAGTGCATGTCTTACAGCATCTTATTGTTTTGTTTCGAGTTTAGAATAGCAGAAATAAAAGTTATATGCTGGTGCAGTTCAGCTGTTAATATTTCAGAGAGGAAAAAAAATGCAAAAAAATAAATATTTTAATCAGGAACACTAAAATTGCTAAATTTTCATTTTGCAATAAGTGATATTTCATGGTTTAAATAGTAACGAAATACAAAACCTTTTTCTGCACTTACGAAAGAACAATTTAAGAAATAGCAACAAGTGCTGACAGAGTATAGCCGCCAGCATTAACTGATGCTCCAACTATTTCATGCTCTTTGCGCTTCTGATTTTAACAGGTAATTTCCTAATCAAGCAGCTTTTGAACGCGATTTAACAACTGTGCGACTTTCTATATTACGGAGACAGTCTGCAGCTTGTAATATATATTCTTCATTGTCATGACAGCATTATCTCCAGTAAATGCAGGCTAAACACCAGGTTGTTGCCGGAAGACAAGTTGCATCATAACCCGGTCTAACAATAATATAACTTTTGGCAATGGAGAGCACAGACTTCTTGCGCTTCACTGCATTCCCCATAATGTGCACTTAACTGGTCAATTAAATTTCTTTCCACTATTATCCTATTAGGCCGTAGACTTTAAGCAAATTCAAAAAAAAAGTTCACATTAATGTTTTTCCACCAACATTTCCAACAGTCCAAAACTTAATAATACATGTCTTTTACTTGCAGGAAGATAAACAACTCGTCTATGCAGAACTTGTATTAAAACCCGCCGAAAACGATGAACCTTTACCAGCAAAAAGTTCAACCGAATATGCGGAAATAGTTTATGTCAAAAAGGACGAGAACACAAAGAAGAAATAAAGCAAAATTAATTAAGCATTTAAGAAAACTACAACAAAATGTTTTTATTAAAAAAAAAAAAAAAAATAAGTAAAACAAAGAGTATGGCAAACATTTTTTAATAGATAAGACAGTTTTTAAAACTTAATGTAAACTACAAAAATATCAAAAAAAAAAAGAAGAAAATAAGTCTCGCATTTTTATGACATGAAATTAAATGACAAGAAAAAAAACCATTCATTATAATAACTGTGGCCGGTTCTTTAATAATGTGATTAAAAGTGGCACAATTTTCAAACTCTCTTTGCAGTAGAATTTTGTTAATGACAAAATGTTTCAATTTTGATAGGAAACAAATTTGTTTTATTGTTTTATATCAAATGATATGAAATGAAATTTAATTATTTTTCAAATGCAAGCAAAATCATAACCTCATATTTTTGAAAAGTCCTACAAATTCATTAAAGCAGAGTATAAATAATTTCACCTAAAAAACATGATTGATGAAATCGTTTAAATTTTTAAAAGAAATTATTGGCAATTCTTACAGTTTTGGCAAAATACTATGACATATGACATTATTAAACTAGGATCCCGCTATCGGCACAGAAAACACAACGTGTAACGGTTTTTAGTGACACATTTTAAAATTTAAGATGATTTTTTTTCAAGTATTTATACTGTCGTTCCATTTTGTGGTAATATTTTTCGATTTATATCGGTCAAATTGAAAATGATCACACTATCGGTCCACGATGGAGTGGTCTTTTTCTCTTCTTTTTCAGAGCTTTCACTCTCCTTTTCCAACGCTCTTCCAGTAAGAGAATAACTGGCATTTCGAAAACATTACGGAATATTATATTCTTTTCAGAAACTATTTCTCAACTCTTCAAAAGAATTTAAAATGTTTCCTTTTAAGCACAAATTTCTCTTATATATTTTTCTTTACTTGGCAAAAAGATATTTGCAAGCAACTGTGTCCGTATATCGGTACTAGCCGATAGCTTGGATCGCCGTCTTAGATGTGAAACTTTGCTGACCGGAAAACGTGTTCACATTAACGGTCCTTCAGACAACCTTTTGATTCGTCAAAGCCAGCAAAACTTCTGAGCTTGTCGTTGGGAACTTAAATATATTATTTTCATTCTATTGGAACACGAATTTTGCAGAACATCGGTACATTGTGCTGATCGTGGGATCTCAGGTTTAAAATTCGCTTCGATGCAAATAACAAACAAAATGGCAATTGAAATTTGCTCAATAAAATGCTTGACACTTCACATTTTCTTTCTTAGCATATTTAAAAATAAAAAAGTATGTTTATTGTATGGGCGCACCCTCAAAACCTTTATTTTATACTGGCTTTGGTTTCTGTTTGAATTCAGTTATAGGATTTTGGGTTCATCATGTTCGAATTTCAGTTCTTCAACTCAGTATTTTAGTTTAAGGATCTTGATAGTAGAGCACGTGAAATTTTCAGCATAATGTAAAATTCCATAGTTGTAAAAACACGATATTGGAATAGTAAAAGGTATTAATTGACAAATTATAAGTTCTATATTTTTTTATTATTTTATTTAATCATTATATTGTGGTCTCAATAATGGTTTATTTATTTAAATGGTAATTTTTTTTATTACCCATAAGACTATTAAAAAATTTATATTCATGCCTGAAATTCGGACTCATTTTTGCAAAATATTTGACAGACTAAAAAACATTTAGCAAAAAAATTGTATACATTGTTTTCACTAAATTTTAAAAGACTTGCAAATCGAACTTACCCGTTTTTAGTTGCCAGCAGCGCCATCTAAACTTTAACTCATGTTATTAGAGAACAAAAGTCCATTGCAAATTTCAAAGCACAAACACACACACACACACAATATTCTAGAAATAAAATCAAAAAAAAGAATTAAGAATTTAAATCGTCACTTAAAAAATGTGTATTTATTATAATGTTTTTAATAAATATTTAATAGAAGCCATAATATTCAAATACTAAATAAATAAAAGCAAAAAGCATGAAAAACAGAAACAGTTCAATAAAAATTAAAACTAAAATAACTAACAAAAACAAAAACATAGTGGACTAAGATCAGCAAAACGTTTTTCGCTATAACGAATCTTATTGAAAAGGAAAAAATTATAAAAAAAAATAAAAACCAGAAAAAAATTATTGCAACTTTTTTTCTATTCATAATATTTTATTATAATATATTTTTTACACTACAAACAATTATTTTTTATTATTTTATATATATATATTTACACATAAATGATAAATGTAATACACAGAAAATATTTTTTTTACTATATATACATTTGGTTTTTTTTTTTTTGAAATTTTACTTTATTTTACATATTTATAAACTACACTCCATCCATATTTAATTTGATTTTTAGTTGAATAACGGTATTTTTAACAACAAACATATAAATAAACTTCTATAATTTATTATTAATAATGTATTATTAACTGTAAGTTTAAGAGTTTTGTAAATTAAACAAATTTTTGTACAAAACATTTTTTTTAAATTAAAACGTAAAAGTATTTTTTTGTATTTAATAAAATAAACTTTTAAAACAACATGAACGAGTTTTTTTGTTTGTTTGTTTGTTTGTTTGTTTGTTTGTTACAACTAAACAAGTCGGTCCTCACAGCAAGTAAGTATTTGCTTTTGCGCTTGAAAACAGGGTCTGTCATCATTATACGCCTCCTATTTTTATAAACTTTTCAAGCCAGTGAAAAGCATCCACCAGCTTTTGCTGCATCGATAATGTTAAGATTTATTATAATTTTAATGGCATTAAATTACAAATAAATAAATAAACTTTATCTTAATATAAAAAAATCGGTCTAACTTGCATGGAGGGAGGATAATGTGGACACCACCATTAATAAAATTGAATATTGAAACAGCGATCAAATTTCAGATGGCAAAGATCTGATCATGAAAAGGAAAAGCCACTTATGGAAACGTCACTTTAACAGCCCTTGGAACGATTTGGCTAATTTTTTAAAAAATAAAAAAGTCAAATATTTGTGCATAATGTGTTAGACTTTTAAATAATTATAATTTTTTAACTTTTTTTCACTTTCATCACAAAATTATCACATTTCTTATCACTTAATGTTTTTATACCCCCCTCGAAAAAAAGTTTTTTTTTAATTTTCCTTCTTAGAAGTTAAATCGTATATAAACAAAAAACAATATTTTTAATGGTACATAATTGAGACAACGTCTTATCTAAGCGAGGCTCATTTTTAAAATGGTTCGTCGTATGAGTAATATTTTCTCGAAAATTAAAATTAAATATCAAACATACGCAGCAGCGCCTTAACGAATCGTTTAATGTAAAAAGTACTGCATACGAAAAGGCTTCATTAGACAATATCATCAATTACTTTGCAATAAATTTGTTAGCAAAAAAATAAAAATATTTATGTACAAGTAGCCTATCGGACCTATTACATTCTGTTGTCCAATTTAGGTAAATTTTTCACATTTTTTTTATGTAAGATATTAATAATAAAAAAAAGCTTCATAAGAATCAACAGCTTTGTAAGTAATCAAACAAAAACTAATATCTTACGATGTACGCAATGTACAGAAACCAACCTCCAATAGGGTTTTTATTACATAAATGAAACATATTTTTTATATTTAGATCGAAATGGAATGGCACAGAACATAAATAGCGCAAACAATTTTTAACCCAGTCAGAGAAGAGCTCCTACAAAAGCAATTGATTGCTTTTTAGATTTCATAAATACAGAAAATATATCAAAAGTTTTCAGAAGTATCGCAAAGTTTATAAGACTTTAACATGTGCACTAAAAATGTTTATCAGATTATGTATCTCTTTGATTTGCTAAGGAATTAATTTTACAATATTAATTATTAAAGTTGTCTTTGTTTGTTATTGTTGTTGTTGTTATTTACTCATCCTTCATTGACATATAGAAATTGAACCTGCTGCATTAAAGTTAACGAATTTTACACATAATTTAAATAGTTTGTTTTAATTGGTCAATATTTTGTCATTTAAAATGTATGAAAATTTTAAAATATTACAACTTTAAAAAAAAACTTCAACTAGTAAAATAATAATTTTTTAAGGCTAAAAAAGCCATAATTCAATAATCCATGTTGAAAGATCTGAGAGCTGATTTTATCACGTTTAAAAATCAAAACAACTGCAAATTATACAAATAATTTCCAAAAAATTTCTACTTTTATTTATTAGCAAAATAAATCAAGAGTTTAATTAATAGTTTTATAGGCAAATGTCATTTGGTATGTTTATGTAACACAATAAATTCAAATCTGTTTTCAAGGATATTGATATCCTTTGAATGAAAAATAACCTAAAAATTTACAAACTGCCATCAATTTAGAAACATTTTTTCAAATAATATCTTAAAAAATAAACCGTTCTTAGGATATGTGAACATGTGTCTTCGAACAAAGCACAAGCAGATATCAATAGCAGCAACAAAAACAAACACTTCACCCAAAAAACTTTTATGATTCAGAAACACTAAACAGGTAAATGCAAAAGTTTGTTGTTCATGTTTTTGGCATGCTGTATTGTAGGAAGTTTTGAAAGAATAATCCTGGCACAAACATGAAATATTTTTTGCTAAACAAATCTGATATTTTCTATTTATGCGATTTCATTACGAACTGCAAAAGAAAATCTATTGCTGGAAATATATTTCTACTTTTCACAAGCATTTACCAAAAAAAAAAAAAAAAAAAAAAAACTCTGCACCTGTAACACATGGGCTTTCAACTTATTCTGAGCTGGAAAAGAAAACTAGAAAAAACTTCTTGCCAGTGGCTTTACTTACACTTACTTTTAACTTTTCTGCTTTTTGCAGCCGTGTCCTTCATGCCTTCAATTCGTACAACAAATTGTTTTGAATGTTTTCAAGCCAAAACTATTTTTGCAGCATATCCAACATATTCAGACATGCATTTTGGTTTATGCAATATGCTTATTTGTTGTTGTTATTGCATACGAAGAAGAGATAAACCGAGAAGTAAAATAAGGTATAACCAGTAGTAGAGACAAAAACCTGAACTCCTGACGAGATAAACTTTAACTTTAACTCACAAAAATTTTGTTTTCGTTTGAAAGTTTGCTAACGCTGTGGTAGTTGTGCAAAAACAACAACAACTTGTTTTTATTATTTTCGATAGGAAGCCAGTTCATTTTATTTTATATACTGACTGATTTGGCATCGAAACTATTCTACAAGAGGTATCATATATATATTTTCTTTAGCACTTTATAAATTCATTTGGATTTTTGTTTACTTTCAAATAAATCCAGTTTAACAGGTAAAATATTTTAAAGTATATAATAAGCAATTTGTTTGTTTTTCAAAGAGTTAAATTGCTCTCAGTGCAATTGCGTTGTACTAAAGTAAAGCGTCCTGTTAAGGTTCACGATAGTATTGTAGCGCCCTATTTATTAATTGATGGCAACGATATGTATCGCAGACAATATCCCTCCTATTTAACTGTTCAATTAAATCCTATAAACAGAGTTAAGAAAAATACTAAATCGATAGTTATGAAAAAAACAAGCTAATATGGCATTAAAACCGCCGCAGCCAACTTCACTCCTGAATGAGCTGTCAAAATGGAATTTGACATCGTCTCATTATGACTTATTAATACAATTTGTAGCTGTTTATATGACACATTGGTTTACATATCCGTTTTATACAGCTGTAAAAAGTATTTAATTATTTAGTAATAACTCAAATATGTATTTAAAAATAGTTATATTTACTACTGTATTTTTTAATAAATGTCTAAGTCAACCAATCATATTCTCCAATTTAGTACAGTATTTATCTGACTGAGAGCCAAGAGTGGCCAGTGTATTCTAACAAGTTTACACTATTTTGAAGCTGAAAGGGATTACCAGACCTTAATTCTTTAAAGATGGCATTGGCAGGACCATCGACATCGAACCCAACTAAAACGGCCAATCTTTTGATTCGAATTGATTTCAATAGAATAATGCTGCATATCACACAGCTCACGCCATACTGGGCAATCCATCAAATTGTTTGTATCACGGAAAGATGGTGTGCAATGGCGAATTCGCTGCATTAAACTTGTTTTCGTAAGTCACAGGTGTAAGTGGAAAAGAACGCAAAACTCAGACGATCTGAATTCAAGCTCAGCCTGATTTTGCATTATTGTTACGGTCAGTTGCACACATTATGACCACCCATCCAGCATCCAAGAGATCTCCACCCACATTTTTGTTTTATTGAACTTGTGGCTGTACTGGATTAAAGACGCTATACTTTCGTATAACCGGATCGAAGCATTCAGATGGCACAAGTATTTAAAGTCATCTTTTAGGCATGACAAGCATTTAAAATTTTAATTGAATTTTAACATTTTTAAGCCAAACAACTTAAATGACATTTACCAACAAACACACAGACAGACATATACAAATAAATTATTGTAGGTCCATTTAAAAGAAGAGGAAAAAAACCCAAACGACCCAAATAAGTTTCCTAAAACGAACTTTAAACACATCAAATTATATTAAAGATTATGTCCACAATTAAGAAGACAAACAATTACAATTTCATTTAAAATTCTATTAAAAAAAATTTCTTAACTAACAATTACATATTTCTTTCTTTCGTCCTTTTTTTGGTTTTTGATTTTTTGTTTTTTTTTTGTTTGTTTTTAATTTGGCCCAGTCATTTGTCTAAGAATTAAAGACAATTGTTGTCTGCGCAATGAAAAGAGTAGCAGGCAACGAAAAGGCCTGTAACAATGAGGCTGGGATGCTTATTTATCTGGCCTAGTTTATCATTTATGAAAACAACAATTCATTTATCATTTTCATTTTGACACTTGGCTGAAGCTTTCTTCATCAGTCTACACATAAACTTTCTTACACGAATTTGTGTAGCAAGACCCGTAGCTGACTATTTTTAACTGCCTCTCTCCCTCTCTCTGTCTCACACTCTCGGTCTGTCTGTCTGTCCAGCTTTTCCTTCCGTTTGGCTGCCAGTCCTTGTGTTTGCCTAGTAATTCGTTTGTTTGTTATTCACACAGATACTGATGAAAACTTGCTGTCAGCCCAAATATTTTTGTTTATTGTAATAATATCTCTAGACATAGAATAGATCTGTTTTTATTTATTAGATGCTGTTGTCAAATAGACATATGACCATTTTTTTCTTTCTGGTTGCTTGGTTTTTTGTGCTCAAGCAAATGAAAGCAGAAATTCCATTCTCTGAATATAATATGCACACAAATCTCTAAACATCAGTTAATATAATTACATTCATCATTGTTATTACGAGTATTATGATTTCGCTGGTGCTTGTGCTTGTTGTCTGTGAGCCGCCATCGTCACCACCATCATCTAACTGTGTGAACATTTACCAAACCTTCTACACACTTAAGCCGTGCCTGTGTTGTGTGTGTGTGTGTGTGTGTGTGTGTGTGTGTGTGTGTGTGTGAAGCACATCTACATATATACAAATGCCTTTCAAGCCACTAACTCACTGACTGTCGAGTTGAGAAACAAGAAGTGCAAAATTGTGACTACAATAATTTTCATTTTCGTAGCAATTTTGCTGCAAAAATATCCATCCGCGTCATATTTGCTCATTTGATTTTCTATATTGTACAAGTTAACAAACATTAAGAAAATGTTTCAGAATAAAGCAAAAAAATATTAACGGTAAAGAATAGCAAGAAAAACATAATAAAACAACAGCAAAACTGGACAAAGATGGATGTAAATGTGTCCAGAATTTTCAATTATGAGTTGAAACGATAACAATAATTTTTCACTTTCGTAATTATTATTTTTGTTTTCCCGTTTGCCACGATCTCATTAAAGCGAAAGAGAAAAGAAAAATAGAAATTCAGTCGGTCTTAGCGAAACGTTTATAAGAATGTTGCCATCGATTTTTCATAGCATTTTTAATTGACATGTCATTAATTTCCCCCCAAAAATTGCCACAACACCCAAACAAAATTTTCGCAAAACTATTTTTAGTTTTATAAAAAAGAAAAACAGCGAACTGTGACTTCAAAACAATTAAAAACTTTTTCCCATTCTTCATCTAAATAATTAGTTGCTAATTAAATTTGGAATGCAATTTACCGAAAATAAATATAATTTTCAAAAGGAATTTTATCAGCCTCTTACAGATTTCCAATAATTATTGCTGCGTTTTGAGTTCTTCAAATTTGTGTTTTGATTTAAAGTGTTTTTGTTGGTGTGTGTCTTACAAAGAATAATAAAAAAATTTTTTTTCAAATTCAATAATTTCTGTTTGTTTTAGAAAATGAGAAAAAATGTATTTGGATTAGTAAATATTTTGTTTGAAAATGAATTGAAGTTAATGATGAAAAGATATTTTCTAATATATTTTAAGATTGTTGCAAACTTATTTTACAGCTTGAATTCAAACAACTTATTAACTAATTCAACGAATTTGAAAGATGTTGAATTTGAAAAAAAAAATTGGGGAAATTTTCAAAGTAACTTTATTTTTGCCCTTAAAAATGTTTTATAAATAAAAAATTAATAATCATTGGAGGTGTTTTTTTTTTGGCTCCTTGTATTTATCTTAAATAGGTAACATTTTCTCTATTACTAATTGTGTAGAGCATATTGAAGTCGTTGAGCAACATCCTCTCGCCTTTTTTGCAAATTTCTTTTTTTTTTTAAGTATTTTCATTTAAAGTTGTGAATATAAACAGCAGACTTTCTTGCCAAGCTTTGCTTAATATTTTGTAATTTAAATCTATATTATTTTCAATTTAACCAAATGTTACTGAAAGCGAATATTTATCATTTTAGAACATGTTTTGCTTTTGCTTTTGCTTTTGTTTTATTTTTTCTCGCTTTTTATATTTATTTTCATTGTTTTTAGTGCACAGAACTCATCATTGTTATAGTTTGTAATACGTAGTGCTCATGGAGCTGCACCATTAGGAGTACAAGGACATTGTTTTAGAATGAAAAAGCAGCCAAAAATAGTGGCACAGACACACTTTCGTAGTTGTTAACACTAAGTTAAACTTGGTTAGCTTGTTAGTAATACAATTTAACTGGTTCCAAAGACAATGTAGATGATGAAGACTAAAAGGTTTATTGTAGAAATTTTGCCATAAATTAGATACTGTAGGACAGTTAATAGTTTAGCTGTAAGCATGATAACCATTCACAACTACAGGGTGTGGCGCCAAATGACTAACGAAAATTTTAAAAATTTTTGGATATTAATAGTATTATGAGAAGAAATAAACTGGCTGCTAGATCGACTAGGCTGTTCAGCTGTCAAAGCCAGCCAGCATTTGATCCAGTAGTGTATTTACATCAAACCCAAATCTAGTCCGTAAGAGATTTCGATCCAAACCGAATAAGTTTTTACTAGATGTCCTATACAAAATGAAAGCTATTTGACTTACATATATTTTCCTAATTATGATCCAAAAAAAAAAACAACAAAACTACACGGCCAAATCCTGGCAGTTTGGCCGCAACTCATTAAAGTTTGCGGAACTTTGAGTTTGTTTTTTATATACATATATTTTATAACTTTATTTTATAAAACAAGAAAAGAAATAGATGCAATAAATATTATAGATCATAAAAAATTTCATGACCAAAAATGTTTAATATACTCTCACCACAATATTAAACCAGCAACTCTTTAGATGTGAGAGTAAATTCTCCAAATCTAGTTTTAGGAAAAAAAAAACTTCTTTTTATAGAAAAACTTAAAACATTTTTTCATTAGTTTGAGCTTCATATCAAATACAAAACAAGTGCTTTTCAATTAGTTAAATTAAACTTTATAATTGCACTATTTAAACTTTTTCATTAAAGTAATTAAATTTTTAATTGTTTCAATTAAAATATTAATTTGAAAAAAGCTTTTGGACACGCAAAGTTTCAATACATATAATTTAACAAACTTTGCCCTGTAATTTATCTATGCACACAAAAATAGGCTTTATTGAAGGGCAAGATTTTCTCAAAACATGGACAGACGAATTCTTATTTTTATGCCACAGTTACCGATGTTCATGCTATACGAATATGTTCCCTGTGGAATGTGATTTAATGGATAATCATTTTTATTAAACGTCCAATTTAATCATTTCTTTTCATACAATATAACACACAGCTGTTCAGCACTCGTTATATTATATGTATATATAAGTTCGTACACATTTATACATATTCTTACATGTTGTACGTTTTGTATATTAAGTCTAAATTTGTGCCAATGTGTGTTTGAGCAAAATAATAGAACTCTTTTGCACATTTATATTGTTTTCTATCTATTTAAAATTGGTTTAGTTATTTATCTTTCTGTAAGTGCAGATGTTATTAAAGTTTTACTTTTATTGCCAAATAAATCATATAAGAATTTGTCAGTTATTTGGTAAGATAAATGGCTGAAAACATTGAAAGGATACTTTTAGGGCGCAGACATTAGATAAAACAAAGAAACTAAAACATTTTGATATCATCTTTGTTCAGTTAAGCCTTAAAAAGCACCACAATTGCTTAAGAAATAATGCATTTGTTGAACTTTTATACAGAATTCAATTATGGTTTTGATTGAATTAGAGTCTATAAAATGGTAACGATTATGAGGGATCTTTGATTGAGAAAAAACTTAGTTTTTACATATTCGAAAAATTACTGAATGTTCTTTTATTAGAAACTTTATAATTTTTGTGGTTGAAACGTTTTAAGAACTTAAAACAAAACTAAAAGGTGTTAACTTATATAATTAAAATTGTTTAAATCAGAAAAACAGAAAAAAAAATCCAAATATTTTTTTGAGTGGGGAAATTTCTGTCTGAATGCAAAGAAGTTTCGCTGAATCAACAAACAAGTTTTGCTGGAAATACAACCTTGTTCATGGCATCAGCAAATCTCATTAAAAGAGTTCTTTTTAATTTATATGTCTAACATCCCAGATTTCAAATAAAACATGTTTTTTTTTTTGCTATATAAAACGCTGCGCATATAAATTTGCTGGCCTTGACGTGGATGTGATTAATAGAAATCCCCTGGCAGAGCGCTGGGATTTTCATGTTTTATTTCTTTATTTATATTTCTTAACACGTGTATCGAAATTGTAACAAGCTCGATATTTATATTTAAAGAAATAAATTCAGAAATAAAAGACTTTAACTGTTGACATATAAATAATAAAATTAATGAGGTTTAATACAAACAAAGTATGGAAATTGTTACAGTTTGTTAAATTTGTTCATATTTTTGCTGAGGCCACAGAAGTTTTCTACAAATATAAATTCGCATTAAACAATTAATTGTAGTTTTAATTTTTACTGTGGAATATACATATCATTTTTAGCAGTTGAAAACTTGAAAATATTTCCGGAACATCTCTTGAACTACAGATCGCCAGATATTATTTTGCATATTTTTGATGCTGTTACATGAAATTCTGACGATTTTCATAGGCCTGCTGCGGCTTAAGGAAATGTTTATCTAGATGGTGTGATTATAAAATTTCTTTCCAACACTTAAGCCCTAAAAGTTGTAAAAATTTCAAAGTATATATAAAAGAACAATTAATCCTACTTCCTATTCTCGTCACACCAAGTAGACAGGGAAGGATATTCGCTTTAGCAATTAAAGTTGACAAAAATTTGTTGATCAAAATAGACAATCGATATATTCTAGACCTAAGGCAATACGCTACAACATGCCCATAATATTAAATTGTTGTTGCAGAGCCAGCTGCTTTGCGCCAACTTAATGTCACTACGATGACGTCGCCTGTAATAAAAATTCGTTTGGAAATTACTCTTAGCCAATCATGTGAAAGGAGTTTGTATATAAATTCTACTTTTGAAATATTATCCTGCCGAATTCAGGATTTTCCAGCACACTGGCTATCACGATATCCGAACCCATCCTCCCTATTAATAAAGTTATGACTTACAACTCTCTTACAACTTTGCTTTTAAGGCTTCCCGACAGCGTTTTAAACTCTTAACAAAATTTTGTTTTTTTATAACAACTGCATGAAAATGTTTCGAATATAAAAAGCGAAAAGTTCAGTACAACAAATTGGTATGTAAAAAGTGATTTGACTCTAGAAAAGCGGCAATAACAAAAATATTTTTAGTCCAACAATTGTTTGTAAAATTATCTCACCCATCTTACTTAATCCAGTCACTGTCACTGTTTGAGAACAAGTCTATATTTTGAATTTTGTTGTTGTTGTTTTTTATTTTCTGCTACCAATGAAGATGTGGCAGCCAAACATTTTACTATTTTGATAGTTTATTTTTCAACGTTTTTGTGAGTTTCTCAATAATTTTTGGCGTCTATAACGCTGTCAACAATACCCCGGATTTGGCAAACAGAACCATCTACATATTTTCTAGCAATTTTATTCTTAGCTCTAGCGTATGGGTTAGTGTGAGAGTTTTTCTGGCTTTTCTTTTTGGTATATTTTCCAGTTTGTTGTTACTTTTTTAAAAAGCAATTGCTGACACCAAAAATCGACTGAAACAAACCACAACCAAACGAAAACAATTTTTTGGTACGAAAGCGTGTGTGTGTGTGTGTGTGTGTGTGCAACTGCTTAAAAATGAAAGAGCGAGTATTTGAGGATTGAAGTTGGGCCCATTTCTTCTTATTGAGATTTGGCGCCAAATTTTACCATTTTTTTTAAACTTTGTTGCTTTTACCAAAACAAGGCCCTGCTTAAAAAAGGGGTTTTGATATAAATTTCTTAATCACACTCTTTTCTTATGACCAAAATAACAAATTAATGAGTATAAAATTCATTACATGTGGCTGCCAAAGGTTTCTTGGTTTCTGAAAAGAAAGTGAAATTCACATCAACGCTGTATGAGGCCTTTTCAAAGGTTCTTCTCCGAACTGATCCCGCAGTTGTTAATGTACGAGTATTTGCCTCTTTTCGTTAGTGCTTCGTTGAACAAAAGAAAGATATATACGATTTTGCTGGTAGATGCCAAATAGGTTACTTACCCAATAAAACAACAACATCCATACCTCACAATAGTTGAGCTGGCAATGCCAACAACAATTTCTATGTTTGGCATTATAAGGCTTGGCTGTTTCAAAAAGACGATTACTTTTTTTTTGCCGCTGCTGCTGCTGCTGCTGTAGGTCTCACAACAACTGCAACGTCAACTAGTCGCATTTTATGATCATCACAAGAAAAAAAAATATCCTGTAAGTCTAAAGTATGAAGTGTAGCAAAGTTTTTTTTTTGTGTATAAAACTATAGTTCTTGTTGTGGTCTGCTACAAATGGAAAGCCGTTAAATGAGTGTTGAATCAAATTCAAATCCGAACATGTATCCCAGTTAATTTATTAGGCTAAGTTTTATGAACGGTTGTAAGATACTAATAGTCTCAAGATGCCAATAGTTGTAAGATAAACTTAACTTCCACAGCAACGCCAACAAAATAAAAGTTTTTTTTTAATATTCAACACCGAAAGTTGCTGTATCAGTTAATTAATTATTTGACTACCAATCTGTAAAGAAATTCGCCGATTCAAACAACAATTTTGCAAAAATCAATTTTGAATGTTCTGTTTAACAAAAAAAAAGCAGAATTAGTTTTTTTTACCTGAAATTTTTTCAAACAAAAAATTTGCTGGCTCAAAGACAGTTTTTATTGGTTCTTGTTTATTAAAAACGCAAAAAAAAATGATTGCCTAAATAGATTTGAGGCAAAAAAAGTCTTTTTTTTAGAAATGACAAAATAAACTTTCGATTAATTAAATTCAGTAATAAATTAAACCATAAAAAATAACAATATATTTCTGCTTTTAATTTTTTATATTAAAATTTTTTTGTTTTAAACTAAAGTCGGTTGCAATAGCAATTTTACGCATTTCTCAAAAGCCATAACTATTAAAATAACCCCCTAAAATGAATCTTAGAATTCATTTTCACTTAAGAGATACACATGAGATTAAGTTGCGGTGCGAAAAGAAAAACTACTCAAACTAAACGACCAAAATGTTTACAATTCGAATCCAAAATCTGATTAATAAAAAACATTTAAGTTAAAGTGTTTTTTTTTTTAACAAAGAACACAAAACTATGAAGCTGTTTTTGGATGTCTGCCGACATCACTTAAAGTCTCGGGTAGGAATTGAACCCACGGTTGGTCGAATACTCTGCCAACTCGTACATGCCGACACTCACTCTTTCTCTTTTATGTTATAATAATTTTTAATTTTTTTGACTGCAAAATTAATACAAAATTAAGTGTTTGAAAGTGTGTTTTTTTTTAATCAAGGTCAGAATGGCAGCCACGAACTCGTGGCCTATAGACAGCTGGAAAATACTTTATATATATGTATATATTAGAATTTTCTGTTTTTATTTCATAAGAAAATTAATATTTTGCCCATTTTTATATATTTTTCAGTGCCTTTAAAAACAAAATTTTTCAAATATATCAAGCTGGCACGTATCGGCTTTTTTTTTTGAGCAGTTCACATTAACTGTATTAAAATTTGGCAGTAAAACTAAATTTAAAACAAACCAAAAAATTTTATTGTCAGCTGAAATGTTTCTATAGGCATATTTTGCGATTTAATTCGAAATTCATTTGAAGATATAAACAACATCTGTTGAACGTTTCCTTTCACACACACACACACACACACACGCACACACACACACACACACACACACGCACATGCACACACCCCACAAACTTCTCGCCCCCTTTTATAATCCATCAAAAGCTCTATAAAATACAATAAACTCAAAATATTGTATAAAAAATATTTAATAAAACGCCTACAACTTCATTAAAAACCAAAATGAGAAAATGTTTGCTGGTACACAACTCCATGCGAACCATACGACTATAACCACAAAAAACACATACACACATGCACACACACATGCACAGCCAATGACCTGGAATTGTGTACAACATTTTATTGTTCAATCACCATTTTGAAAACAGCTCCAATAAGTTTCAATTTGTATTTTTCCCTCCATTTCAAAGAGATTTAGATTTACTCATCGTTTACTATCTTATTTTATGTAAGCGACTATGTAAATGTGAGTATATGTTTGAGTGTGTGTGCGTGTGTGTGTGTGTTGTTTTTTTTTTTGGTTTTTTTTTTGTTTTTATAAACATGTTACAGTGGGATACAGTTTGAAGAAATGTATAGTCGATTTTAATACCTACATACATACATACATACGAGTATATGAGAATCTGGAGTAGCTGTCTGTGCTATGAAAAATAAATTGATGTACATGAAAGTGTGTATGTAAGAGCGTGTGTGCGTGTTTGTGTGTGTTTGTGTGTGTTTGTTATTTTGTAAGTAGCTTTTTAAATCCCTAATATCAGGATATATTCAATATGGTGTTGCAAGTTACACTTTATGTTGCTCGTTTGGTGTGTGTGTAAATGTAGCCACATGTTGTCTTTGTTTTTTTTATTTATTCTGATGTACGCCAACATACACATTTCGACCATAATATTTTCATTTCCATATTGTAGATCCTGAAAAATTTATGGTTGGCCAAAAAAATGTTAATGTATTGTTTTGATTTTGCCCAAGCCCGCAAAAAGCATGAGCTACAAATAGCACAAACACAGTGTTCGTGCTATTTGACAGCTGTCATCAGGCTCTTTTTAGCTCTAAATGTTAAAAAGCATTTTTCGTGTTTAATCTTTTGCGAAACCTGTTGATTTAATCAGGCCGAGATGTTGTGGGGAATCTTTCTAGGCATCAAATAACTCCGTTAGACGCAAACAAACATGTAGTTGTGGGGACAATATTCGCTCAAAAACATCATGTTATTAGCATAAATAACCATATTAGTATAATGGCCTGCCCTATTAGAGGCCTTATCGATTATATTATTCTCATCAGATGGAAGTTGTCCTGAACAACCAGATTATTGTCAGGGGCCATAATTTTATTGTGCTCGTAAGCCTCGTCTATGTTGAAACTAACATCGAATCATAGCGGAAGTTTTATTTGTTTAAGATACTTTCGTTCATGCAGCCGCTCAAGATTTTTAGTTCTCGCTGGATTCATAAATTCTTTAAACAGAAACACAACCGCCAAATAACTATGAACAGTTGAAGGTGCACAAGTTGCAAAAACACCGTTTTGTTTCATTAATTATGGTTATAAGTAGGACTGTATAGCAACTCGTACCTACATAATTTTTAAATATATGTAGTTTGTTCCAAATAATTATATTATAACAGTACGTTTTACCATAAAATTGTTATCGCTATATTTTCTTGCCAATTCTCAAATATTTCATTGAGAAGCTTTCAAATACACAAGGGTTTTTCGTTTCCTATATAACGGCGACCTTCAAATTATTTTAAAGGCTAAAAGCGAGTTTTAAATAAAACAAATGAGTTGGTTCTTCGGTTTTGCAGCAGTAAATACTTTTTTTTTTATTTTCAAATATTTGTGAAAAGAAAAAAATCAGTAACAGAGTCGTGGCTGCTACTGAAATCCTCAGTAAATGGGAATTTGATGTACACGAGCATCTCACACTAAGGCCTAATCTCAAGTAAGCCAAGTAAACCACTGGCTCATGTGGCTGCGCAGGGGATAATTCCTTAAAAATATTCTAGCTTTAAATAATGGCAAGCCCTTGCGAAAGAGTCTGGGCAATCGGATGCCATTTTTGAACCAAATAAGTCGCTTTGGTTAAACACTATCTAGTTCCTTACTAAGACTCGCGTAGGAAAAACTGGCTTGTTCTTACACTTCTCAAGTCACAAAAACAATAATTAACTTAAACTACCAGCTGTTTGTGATTAAGTCACTGTCGCGTACGAGAGTGCATTAGTGTGTGAGCACGTGAGCATGTGTACGTGTATCGAAGTATTTTCATTTGGTTAGACTCAATAATTTTCATGTTTGCACAATTATTTGGCTTTTTTCGCCTTTTTTCTGTAATAGTTGTTGTACACTTTAACTACTCAACCGTTTTGTGGAACGCTGTAATATGTTTGCCTTTTTGGTTTGTTTTTCTTTTTTTTTTTTGTGAGTCAAAAGATTGAATGTACGCAAAATTTACGAAAAGTAACAAATAGTAAATTGATGTTATATAAAATTCTTTTAACATATAGAATATTTAATACATATCTTTAAAATTCACATGTTTATTTCTGTTTCTGCTCCAATTTTTACGCAGGCAAAATTGGGTTCTCATACAAGATAGATTCAAGCGCCTTTTTAAAGTCGTGTGTAACGAACAACGTAGAAGTAATTGCTTTAAAAGTAAATTGGAATAAACTGGCTGCCAAACAGGAATGGGAAAAACGGGTTTCAAATTCTAACATACATACATTCATTTCTTGGCAGGCATTATGAAACGGAAAGTCTGTATTGATGTTCAGGGGCAGAACGAAGTGCTGGCGAATGTGTCACAAGTGTAAAGTGGCATAAAGGAAAAGGTTTAATTTAAAGAAAAATTTTAATTTGTTCTAAGTAAATAAAGGCTGCTTATACTATTCTTTTTAAGCCAAGTATGACAACGAATATTAGTGACAACTGTCAATACGTCAATCTTTGATAAATATTGTCAAATGAAAAATATGTATCTTAGGCGCTAATCTTTCTTTTTGGAAAACTCCAAAATTGGAACAAGGTTTTGTGAATTTCACTCGTCCTAGAGCCCAAATTTTGTGCCTTCTATTAACAACTACACACGTACATACATACATACATACATATAAAAAGGATCTTTTAAATGATGGCGGTCGATGTTGACGGCCTGTAACCGCCGTATTTTGGTATTAGGTGGCATCTCTCTAATCTGTAGTTTATAATATGTGCAGTTACTGCTGCCAAATCACTATCAGATGTTGCAGAATTGAGCAGCAGCACGTGCTAAAGATAAAGAGGACTGGGATTCTAAGGATATGCGAGAGGCTGGCCGTACGCGGTGCATTTTTTGCTGAATAACGATGGTGAATGATTATGCCATTCCTCGCAAGAGCCCACTAGATGGCAGAGCATCCGCATAAAGTTGCTTTTTGGCGCTATCATTGGTGGGTAGTTTTTTAAAAAACCGATTTTTTGTATAACAAAATTTAACAATATGTTAAACAGAATTCTTAACTTTGAATACTCGCTCTGAATCTCGCTTTAACCGCAACAACTAAACACCAAAATTATATGCAATTTCGATAAATACAATTTAATAATAATATTTTGAAATATCGAGAGTGCAGAATAGTTTGAGGAAAGAAAACAGTTTTTAATTTCTTAGAAATTTATTAAATGACTCAGAATTTCAAAAGGGTATTGAAACTTTTGCCGCATGCCCACAATATCGACCGTTAACGTTCGCCAGTATTTTGTATAACACCAGAAAAAACTTTAAGGACTCTCTTTTGCCCGGTTTGTCTATCACTTAATTTAATAAAGTCCGACAAGTTTCAAGTTCTCAAAAATTTTTTTGTTTGTTTTTGTAATTAGTTCGATTTCGTGGGGCAGATACCTGAAGTTCTCTAGATGTTCCTAGCCCGGATACTCTAACAGTTTTTACATATTCAATAATACCGAAAAATTTTAATAAAAGAAAACTGGTTTCTGAAAGTCAAGCGTTGAAGGTAAATTAAACGCATGTATGTGCTCATGTTTGTAGATCTCACCAATTGTTGTGGACAGTGTGTGCGTGTGTGTGAATACTGACAATTTCACATTTGACCGTACAGCATGAGTAATAAATCTAATTCGTTGGAAAACACATATTCGCCAATATTTGCTATGATAAATTCTGAAATGTCTTTATTGGGGCTGACAGAAAAGCTTTTGGCAAATACCAACAAGTTTTATATTATTATTTGCGAAGAGAAAATTCAAAGCAAAAATCAAGCTTTCAAGGTACATTTCTAAAACTGCTCAATTTCAACTTTTAAGCTTTTAACATATTCAGCAAAACTTTTAAGAGCCATTGCAAACAACAGCTCAGCTCATTAAAGAGAAAAATTGAAGCTTTTAGATGCGAAGAGCATTTCATGTGGGAATAAAAGTAAAGTTTTTCGTACGCTGTCAATGGGTCGTTGTCTTTTGTTGTTATTGTATTGCGACTGGTAACACAAAAATACACAAATGTACACTGTTGTGTGCTCACACATCAAGGTCAATTTCTCACATATCACATGGCTCGTTCTTTTCTAAAATGTTGATGCTGTACAAGGCACACACGCGCCAACCAACCCATAATGAAAGTATTGCCTTATATATGTAAATGCGTACATGTGTGTGTGTGTATTCTTACGCATATACACAAAAAAAAAAAAGGATATGAACGTGTTACTTTGTCTGTTCGGTATTAAGTAATCGCTTTAAACGTACGCATTATTTATCACAAAGAATTGCTTTTGAGCAAATAAAAAGGGTTTGTTGCAAAACCAACAATCCACAATTTTTATTCAATTCAAAACCAAAAGCATTTTTTTTTTAGCAAAAAGAATATATTAAAGTTATACTGTAATAAATGATTGTACGCACGATGAAGAAAAATGTTTACGATATCAGCAGATTTCAAAACTCACACCTTTTTGGCCAAATATTTAGAAAAATTAATGCATAGAATTATCAAGAGATTAGAGATTGAAATCATATATAGCAAAAACAAAATTTAATTTTATTGAACAAATCCATCCCTGCCACGCCCTACAACATATAACATCAAGCAAAAATTCGCCGCAACTGTGTACAGTGGCAGGACTGCCAGTGATTAATTGTCGCACACAATTGCCTGGATTCGCTAATTGACGTGGTTTATGTTATAACAAGGGCTTCCTGCTTCTTGCTTGTGGGCATAGACCTGCAACAAAAGTCTAGTAAAGCTCAATAGCATGATCCCACATAGTCGCTGCAAACTGAGAGCAACGCATGCAAAGTTTATCCAATCGATCTGTCATTTCCATAATTAAAAAGTCTTATCATTTGCACGTGCTGCTCAATCATATAACTTGTCATGAGGATTCGGCATCAGTGTTGGACCGACACCAAGAAAATAGCATAGCAAAAAGCGAGCTTTATTTTCATTAATAAACATTCATCTACATAATCTTTATATAATATTAAGTATCTGCTGAAAAGCCAAAACAAAAAACAGAACAAAATATTTACAGTGGACAAAGAAACGATAACAAAATAATGCAAATATTTTTGTTAAACTGGCGCAGAGTTAGACTTGCGCACTTGTAAAAGGATCAGCCAGTTTAAGAATACGATTAACTAGCGGATTGGTATGTTTTTTTTGGCTTTTAGACTTCCAAGAGAGGCCAGCCGGCTACCAGCTGAGCTTGGAATTTGTACATTCGAAGGTTGTTAAAACCAAAGAGTTAATGCTTTGCTTTGATGTTCAAGTAACGCTGAAGGAATATGAGCGAGAGCAGTGGACGAGCAATAAAGAGCCCTTAATATTATGTTATCCAATATTTGCTGGCTGCCAGGACATGCTGCTCTCAGTTTGTTTAATCGTCTAAGGATACTTTAAAGACATCTGAAGTGGCCCCTTTTATGGACTCTACAATGCCTGGGAATGTCAACAAAACAACATCGCTGGTTGGATCACAGCAATAAGATAATTTTATAGCAGCGATTAGGACAGAGAGAGATAAATCAAAACATTTTATAATTGTTTTTTTTTTACCTTTTATAGCAATTTTTGCTGGGTGCCTCAAGTGGATGTGCTGCCTTAAGCCGCTGTTCATACATATATAGAAAATATTTTAAGTTTTAGAGTTAAAAGGAGAGTTTTACGAGGAAAAAAGTTTATACTAATGAATGGTTTGAGATTAATTTAATTTCCTGCCGCTATTTCAGTGATGAACATTTGCCTTAAAATACATGTCTGCGCTCAAGCAAACATGTCTACCCTCAGTTCGTTATCAATAACGCTTAAACACTCATATATCCCTTTGCACATCCTTTTAGCCTGCCATTAATTCCTTTTTTTTTTTTTGCAATATTCTGTATAAGGAATTATATGAATACCGTTTTGTGGTAGTTTTTTTTTTTCTCTTGCTAAAACCAAAAGAACAGCCAAACTCATGCTTAGAGTTATTTCTTTTGTACAATTGAATTCTATAACATATTCAGTTCTCTGCTTAAATTCAAAACACGAAATTTAATTAATTTTAAAATATCCAAAACACCATAAAAAATAAAAACATATGTAAGTAGGTAACCGCATTTATTGCCTTACCCTTGGCACAATATACAACAAGCCGGCTCCAACGAAACTATTTATATGATTTAATAAAAGTATTTTTTTATAATTAAGGAATGCTATAGTTACGAACATGCTGTATGCAAAACACTAATAACAAAACGAAAAACTAATATATTTATGAACTGATTTTAATTAACTCATTATTTATGGTTTTTAAACATAATCTAAACTGACCACAATTGTTGTTACCAATAACATTCGAAAATTAAAATTCATTAAACATAGTGACTAGAGTTTTGTAAATATTCTGCTGCGGCATTAGGGACGCTACTTTTAAGCGGCTTCAAATCACTTAATTCAAACATAATCAACTATTTGCGTTCATTGGAGATCTTGATGCAGTAGACGCTCGTTAATTAGAATTATTTTTTAACTATAATTTCCAATTGTTTTTGTTTTTGTTTTTTTTTATAAAACCAACATTAAAGTTCATCATACACAAAGACACACTTTAATTATATTAATCTAAACTGAATACAAAACATATTATTTTATTAACATTCATCAACGTTAAATGCAATGAAACATGTGCCTATTTTAAAGATACATAAATACATATCGATACCTTAATGTAGACAGGCCCTAAGTAACGTTTTGCTAACTTTTCGAAAGAGAGAAAAAATTTAATAAAAATTTAAGTTTTGTAGCCGCGAAACTTTGTTCAACTGCTTATAAATATCTTTGCTTTGTGTTGGCAGATCATCTTTCCATATTTACAAAACAAACTCGATTTGAGAAACAAACGAGTTAGGGTCTTTCTATATTAAGGTCACGATATACATGCAAACATATATCTACATAGGAAACTGCCTTCATAATATAAATTCATACTCTATTTTTTTATACTACTGAGAGTAGATTTTATGACGCTTCCTTTGTCAATCCCAAAATTTTATAAAAAAAACCCTTTAACATATAAAATGTCACTTAAATACTGCCCTGACATGACCACATGTTTCAAATTTCCCACACTAGTAAACAAAAATGCACGGACAATAAAAAAAAAATTAAGCCGGGATTCCCCTTTTTTACCATACGGCAGCCAAACAAAAGCTATAAAAACAAATTTTCAATGTTAAAAACAAGCGAAATATAAAAACGCTCAGGAATTAGCAACTTCATTTCACACACACATCCTCAAATTCTAAATTTAATTGTTAATTTGTTTTTTTTTTTGAACCACCTTAATACGAGCACATAAATTTTCCTATACACTAGAAGCATTTTATGCTCCATCATTTGTATTAGCTGTTAGTAAAACTACAAATATACTAAAAACTCATGTTGGCAGGGAGACCCCTGGAAAAATTCTTCCAATTCAAACCAGATTTACATACTTGAAAGTCTCAGGCAGCTGGTAAAATGGAAATCTAGTCTGTCCTACAGAAATCAAGTTTTAATATTCCCTTCAGACACAATAAGAAACGTAGAATGTGTGAGAGGAATTGCACCAAATAAAAAACGAAATGTTACGGCACAAAGTTCAAATCTTAGGTTTTAGTTTTTAGTTTGTAACTATTTTGTGTGTATGTTTTGTAGCTGTCTATATGTCTAGCTTGTGTAGATAATACTCTCACCTCGCCAGCAAACTTAAAAACCTGAGGAAAATATATTTAAAAATTCAACTTTATATATAAAATTATAATAATAAAAAGTTTTCGTGTCTACTGATGCGAAATGTTGGCATATAGACAGTTGGAAAACAAGCAAAAAAAAATCATCACAAATATCAGTGTTCAATAATTTCTTTCTCTGTCTCGGAAAACTTAATCGGTTTGTGTGTATCTCTATTTGATAATTCCAAGGACCAGAACTCTTCTTTAAGGAATTTAAATTGTATTAAAATGGATGAATCAATTTAATCAAATTTTCAAAATTGTTCAAATTTGCTCCTTTCTTTTATTGCTAGAAATTACTTTCAGTTCAAGGGAAATCCTAGCACTTAATTTTGTGTTTATTTTTTGCAGCATCCATCCATTCGATACTTTTATTTCCTGCTAAACAAATTCTGTAACCATTACACACCCAATTAAGTTTTTGGTGCGCAGTCTAAATACTGAATATTTTATTTGATTCAATTTAAAATATTTCGTATATTCGTTGCTAAAATTTACTAAACACACGTGCAGACACACACACACACACACACAGGCTTAAATTCAATTTTCTTTTAAACTGACCACAAAATTTAGAACGATTCACACAATTTAAATTTTGTAAAATTGTACGAGTATGAAAATTTTTCCTAAATATTTTTTTATGTCCTCGATAAATATAAATTCATTTTTTTTAGTTCAACCAACTAAAAATAAAATCAATATAAAATATATACTTCATAATAATAAATTTTTGAAAAAAACAAATTTATGCAAATTTTACAAATGATTGCAATTAGTGAAACTGGTGTTGACATCCATAAAGTTTCGCCAAAAATTTGATCATGTTCATGTTTTATTGTTTTATATTAGATACACTATCGATGGGTGAATACAAATGGGATGCATCTCGATTTCTTTTCTTTGTTTATTTTACAGGAAACGAAGAAATCGAAATAATATCTAAGAAATTTTCGATAACATTAACAATTTCAGAATTGGTTTGTTTTATTTTTTTGAAGTTTTTACAGGCTTAAAACAATATGTAATTAGTTACAGCTTTTTTATTAAAATATTATAATGATTTTTTTCAAATATGTATAAATCACGAAACTTTTTAACATCGATTTTATAATTCAAAATGTTTAAATAAAACATTGAACTAAACTGTTACGATATAAATATGTTGGACTTGCAACACTATTCTAATAGTTAATAATTTTACGACACTATTTTAATATTTAACACCTGGCAACTCCAAGCAAAATAAACGCTCAGCGAAACCCATCGAAATATTAGTTTGTGTTTTATTTGCCGCCTTCTAATATTACACTGATGTATTTGTAGAAAAAAAAATCGAGAAACGCACTTGCTCCATTCAGCCAACGATAGGAACATACATATATTTTTTTAAGCTCAAATAATGTAACAAAAAAAAAACTTTTTGATTTGTACGTTCGATTTGTTTAAACATCTATTTCAATGTTACCCAACTTTCATACATGACAGTGAAACAAACTTTTATTTTTGTTTGCATCATCATTATTGTTCTTCGTTTGACCCTGACTTGGAAAATATAAATTATGGCATTAAAACTGTTTTGGACTAAGACGATACAGTTTTGCGACATTTAAAAAGATATGTAGAGTATTTCTTTCTACTACCAGTGACGGCGGAGACTTTTCAGTGTGATGATATAGGGACATGTAACATGTCTATATAACAATAACTGTAGGAATATCTGTATGTATGAATTTAAGTATGTTTTTTTTTCATATATGTATATGAATGTGTGTGTGCCAGCCAGAAATCTATAGATGACCGATTTTGCTAAAGTTTTTAGGTCTTGAAATAAAAATGTTCAAAAAAATTATAACTTTTTCTGCTGAAACTGTTTGAATTACTAGTATTAATGCCACCAAATCTCTAACATAGAATAGAATATAGTCCAAAGAAATCAATGGACTATAAAAGTGATAAAAATTCGGTAAAAATTTGTGTTTTTTTTCCATAATAAAATATTTTATTAAACAGGACAGAGGCACTCCGAGCTTTAATTGGTAGAAAATAAAAGAAAATTATAAATACTTCGTTACACTCTGAGCTAAAATTCTTAAGTTAAAAATTTGAAATGTCTCATCACAACTCTGAAGTCTCTTGTTCTCTTCGCAGACGGAAAAAACTGTCAAAACTTTACAAAATTGGAATTATTTTGTTGTACATTATTGTATATATAACTAGATTAACCCGGTATGATCCTTAAAAAGACTTAGGCCGACCTCTTCTATAAGCAAAAAGAAGATTAAAAATTGGTTCAAAATTTCCGCAGTTATTTTATAACCAATTATTTGTTCTTTTTGCTATAATAAAGAGCCAAATATTATTGTATATAAATAATTAATAGACATAATCCTGTTACCAGCGGGAGTCATCATTCACCACAATCAAAAAAACAGTCCCGGCAAACGAACACTGATGTTCTTCTTGTAGTAATTTTTGAAAATTTTCTCACCCTTTGGAAATTTCTTTTTAATCTGTCAAAAAATATGAACTTCATTTCTTAAAAATAAAATTGGAAATAAATGCTTTTTGATCTGCAAAAATGTCATTCGGAATATTTTAGTTTAATGGATGGAAATTAAACTTAACAAACCCCTCAATAGGAAATTGGATTTTGGTCTCCTCAACTGGCGTCCATCAACGTAAAAACTTATTTGCCAAACTTTTGAAATTGTGAAGAAGATTTCTTCTCGACTACAAAACTTGTTTTTGAATTTTTGTAGCTTTCATGATTTCCGTTGTTCTTTTAACTGTTCCCCCATCCCCCTTCCCCCTAAAAATAATAAATGATTGTAATAATAATTTAACTGTTGACAATTTAGCTTCTTTTTAGTTTTTTTTTTGCCAGTTTATGAAATTTATATCTTTTTTAATTTTTTAAAAAATTTATTAATAATATATATAAAAAATTAAAAAAAAAACTGATTTAAAATTTGCAGAAATTTTTGCCTCCGACTATTTTCGGGCTTGATTTATCAATTCAAAACTTTTATTGATTTGTGGAAATTTTATGTATTTTACAGCTTAATCTGATCTCGAACCTTTTTACTAAATTTTATCAAATTTTGTTTATGCTTTAACTGTTTCTAAAGTTTAATTTTGCAACTTAACTACTAATAATGTTAATTCAGCGGGGGGGACAGCTAACTGTTTCGCGGTCGCTTCAGTACTCATAACTATAACGTTTCATTTTTTCATTTTAAGAAAATTTCAACAAATTTTGATTTATTAGTAATTTTTCAACAAGCAGCACAAAACTGTAAAGCTTTTTTCTTGTCCGCAAAAAAACACCCAGACTAAGAACTGAGACAACAACCTCTAGATTATTGGTCCAACACGACTAAGTAATGCGTCGAGGCATTACGACAACATAATGGGTCTTATGCAGGCTAATTTCTTTTAATCAGGTATATTTTCTACTTAAAATAATTTGTTTTCGTAGTGAGCGCGAAACTTGTATCGTTTTAAGCTAATATTTTATTTTTACTAGGCCATAAAAGCAACAAAGAAAATGCCCTTATCCAATGACACAAAACGTGTAGGTGGCAAATCGGCACATATTTTTTGCTTCAACTTTACGGAAAGACTCATACTTCAAACAACTACCGGATTATTGAAAGCTTCCTTTAATAAACAATTATTCTTGTTCCATTTTAATTTACATAAAGGCAAACTTAATGTACTACTGTATAGTAGAGAAAATACGAGTATATTGGCATCATGCAGCTTTGCCATATAACATTATTGAGTTAAATCTATAGGATTCTATTCATTTATGTTGCTCATAAATTGGTAAATCAGGAAAAAGCGATCGATTTATTCTGTGCCGTTGTTGTTTTATTTCTTCTTTCTGTCGGCTGCTCCTTTTCCTGCATTTTCAATTGTGCTTTAAGCAGTTGGATTCGTATAAAGTATAAAATTTTATTATTTCACTACGAACACAGTAAAATCTCTGTGTGCCATTTCTCTGCTTGTTTTTGCTTTTTGTTTCTTTCGATATTTTTTCCGTTTTTTTTTTTTTTGTTTGTTTATTTTTTATTTTAATGTGGTAACATAATTTCTGGCTGTGAAATAAAAACGTTAACACATACCATAAAGCGAAATGTATGTATGTAAGTCTTTGAACATGTATGGATAAGTGCCTGTGCAAGCTGGCACACAAACGGCTGTAGTAATAAAAATATTAACAGACTTTCCTATAGCAAGATAACGTCTTTTGCAAGATAAATCGATTAAAGACATGACACCCTCAGCCTTATGTTTGGCGGGGGGAGGAAATTAACTGGTAGTTATAAGCAACTCAATGGCAGCTTTATTAATCATTTGACATTTCAGCAAAGAAACAAAAACTTAAATGAAATTTTTAAGGTTCTTTTAAATTGTTCTGGGACTTCTTCAGGCATAACAATTAAACAGAAATTGAACAGTCTTTAGGCTTAAAACAAGTGAATGAAAGAGACAGCAGTATTAAAAGTATAACATCTGTTGTCAGCTGTTCAAAGGTACAGACAGAATAACAGCAACATGTATTAAAGAAATAAATACAAATTCAGTTTAATTTCATTTATTCATTTTCTGTTTATTATTGAATAAAAACGGTTATAAATTTACCCAACAAAAACTTAATCATTAAGATAAAGAAAATACTGGAAAAAGCCCGGCAGAAGCTTTCAAGGCTATAACTTATATGTTGTCACATTATTGTTCTAAAAAGTCTTGCCCAAAACCAAAATTGACCCATAGCCCAGAGCCATAATACAAACGAAATTAAAACTTAAAAGAATCAGATTTATTTACATTCAAACTGAATCTATTTCAGCTACACGAACTCATAACAAATGAAATTGACAGCGCAGCTGATTACTTTTCCTAACGTTTGGTAACGGCTGGATGTCAAAATGTCAAATCTAAAACTTCTGTTTTTCACATTTCGAACAAAAACAAACTACATACCGCACTTTACCTGTCGTAAATTCGTCTTATATTCAAGTTTGCACTAAGAAACTTATGACATGAATAATTCTAAAAAAAAAACAAAACTCGGTAGCAAAATAATCGCCTATAATTATTAATTGCAAGCGGTTGATGGAAAAATTTAAAAATTTCTTACAACATCTATTGATGATAATTTTTTTTTTCATTTTAAATAGTTATTACTAATTTTCACTTAATGTTTAAAATATGATTTGAGTTTTGGGTTATTTTTTGGTTTTATAAAAAACATCTCAATAAATCGAAAAATGTTTGTTTTAGACTTTTATAGAAGCTTGAAATGTGCCCAACATATATAATTTGCAGAATATGCAAACAAAATTAAGCTAAAATTACTTTTAAAATATTTAACTCTATAATAAAAGTTAAATATTTTATTTAGAAATTGTTAATTTTCTTTAAGTTTCAGATACTTTTGGTTTTTTGCTTAAGAAGTTTTCCAAAACACATTAAAGAAACGAAATAAACCCGAAATGAATAAGAATTAAACAGAAATGGAAAAATTCCAATTTTCGTGCAGTTTTTCTGGAGGGTTGAAACAAAGTTTTAAGAACTTTCTTGATTTCAGTTAATGACGAAATCGGTTTTCGTTCAGATTTTTTTCAGTAAAAAGAATTTTAAAACATATTTAGCAAAACTCCAAATTTTCGTTCAAATCTGTTCTAGATAAATAAAATTTTTATAACTTTCTTAATTTCAGTTAATCAAAAATAAAATGAATAAGAATTTAAAACAAATGTGGATAAATTGCAATTTTCTCTAGATTTTTTTTCCGGATAGAAAAGTTAATAAAATAAAAAAAAAATTTAGAAAACTCCAAATTTTCGTCTAGATTATTTACATTTAATGAATAATATAAAAGAATATATATAAGAATAAGAATTTAGAAAAATTCCAAATTTCACACGATTTTCTTTGATAACAATTTTTTAAGCTTTTTAAGAATTTTCTCAAATTCAGTAAATGAAAAATAAAACAAATAAGAGTTTAACAAAATGTAAAAAAATTCAGTTTTCGTCTAGATTTTTTGCGGGTAGAAAAAAAAGTTAATAAAAAAGTAAAATAAAAAAAATTTAAAAAACTCCAAATTTTCGTCTAGGTTTTTTGTGGATAGAAAAAATATTTTATGAATTTTTTTAATTAAATCCAAAAAAGTTCCAATGAAATTTCACTTAAAATGAATAAATCAAAAAAAATTCACTTAATGAAATTTTCAGTAAAAACTGGATAAGAAATAACGATATTATTTTGTGTGCTAAAAGCAAAATACTGAAATTTAGCCTGAAACGCGCCAAATTGTTTAAGTCTTTTTATACTTTAGACAGAAACCGAAGAATTGATGCAGGAAATTTCTTAACAGACCATAAAAAATCTAATTTCCGCCAAATAACCATGAAGAGCGAAAAGGTACTACATTTTCAAACTGACAGAAAGTGACACCTCCATCTGATACGTTTCTTGTCCATATACTAAATGTTGATGAAACTGAAAAAATGAAATATTCAAAAGGCTGAAAAAGGAAATTTTGATAACATTCTTTATATCCAAATTCTTGGTAAAATTAGATAAGAATAATGTTGAACTTTAACTTATGCTTAAACATAATACGTAGGAATAAATATAAGAGTATGAGAAATTCGTTTCATATATCAGTTTCATCTACATTCCGTTACTGCATCTATGTCGCTTGACGGGCTGTCAGAAGTCTTTGAGCTCGGCATTATCTTCCATTCTACGAGTCAATTTCTAGCAGATTGAGATCATTAAATCAACCGTCTTCAATTTTATGCAAGAAGAATTTCGACAATTGAAAATAATGGATTTTTCTTTAAGATGAAAACTAACATTTAATAGAAAATTCTAAAATAAATAAATAAAAAACACATGGAAAATTTACACCTTCTCTCCAACATTTTTATGCTCTGTGAAGCATAACAACTTTATAAAAAGTGTAAGCTTCTAGTTACTCATACGTATTGTTGTTCGGCAGATGAGAAGAAACAACAACACCGAACCCGTACACACACACACAAACACACACACACAAACACACACACACACACACAAACACACACACACAAACACACACACACAAGCATACATACACTTACACTCACACTTATGAAAATACCCTCCAACAAACATATGCATTTGATTTGTTGTTCTTGTAGAATGTGTGTTAAGGATGTGTTATTTATGCACGTCAGAAATAAAATGGTTTTCGTTAAAGTACCTTTCGCCAGGCATTGCAAATGGAGGGAGGGGAAAAGTACTCGTCGTACTGGGGCTTAAAACAAAACTGTTAAAATAACTTTCGATTTTTAAATAACAAAATGAAAGTATTTAAAAAAAACCAACCAGCATTCATTTTCGAGCATCAGTCTCTTATTTTTAATTAGAGCCATATTTGGGGAAAAAAATAAGCCACATTAAATTCGTTTATTTAGATTTTCAGAAGAATGGTGTTAAGAACTCTTTTAGAGGTCTAAAATAATACTTTTCCAAAAAAAAAAAATTAAATAAAAATAAAAAAAATTAAAAAAAAATAAAAAAATATTTAAATAAAATTTATTCAGCTGTTGCCACATATTTATATGTTTATATTAATTTTTTTTTATATACATATGTAAAAAGAACCAGACTAATTCAACCAAACTAATTCATCTAAAATATGATCTTTGGAAAATCCTTACGCAATTGATATACTGAGAGTATCTCAAAATTAGTTCTCAGTTAGCAAAACTATACCATTCAGGCAGCCAAAATGTTGACTTCTCTATTCCATGTCCTCCGCAGAAGAGTATGTATTTGTTGGGGTCTTTAAATTAAATTCCAAATGAACATTTAACACAATGATCTTAAAGGACAGTTCACAACTATAATACTTGGTACAAAGGCTTGACAAAAACTTAAACGATACGCGTCAGTTTGGATAAAAAATGTTGTATAAATATCAAATAATATATCTGAACACTTAATCATTTTGAAACGATGAGATTTTTCATCTTATCAACATGCAAATAGATTATCCGATCGTTTTCTGGCCGCCAGCGTAACGTTATGGATGATATACTTTTTTATTCGTTATGCAAAAGCTGCCAATTCGGAATATGATTGCAATGGATTTCAATTACATGACGTCATGCTCAAAAGTTGAGGAAATTTTTAGGATTTTGTTATCCTATAGAGAACAGTATTTTCTAGGGTTATGACCGCTGCCGAAAGAGATTTCATCGAACTGAGTATTTTCTGCTAATATTTTTCATTTCAGTTGACCTGTCACAGAGTGACTAAGAAATGTAATCGTACTTTCCATTAAATTATTCTTGCAACTTGTCAAATTTTATTAAATTCTGCAACAAAGCAGAGACTGTGAACAGGAGTGTGATCAACCATTTTTTATTGGCAGCGAAATGTGAGCATTTAGTAAAAAATTTAAAGTGAGACCTGTTTGACCTGTCACAGAGTGACTAAGAAATGTAACCGTACTTTCCATTAAATTCTTCTTGCAGCTTGTCAAATTTTATTAAATTCTGCAACAATAGCAGGGACTGTGAACAGGAGTGTGATCAACAATTTTTTATTGACAGCGAAATGTGAGCATTTAGTAAAAAATTTAAAATGAGACCAGCTAAAATTGTAAGTTCATATTTTACACATCTCCGATTTAAAATTAAACATTCAGATACATTATAAATCTGAGTAAAAATACTTATACACACACACACACACACACACACACACACACATACACATATGCGCTTGTGAAAGAAAGATAACGAACAGTGCACTTTATTCGCAGGGACCGCATTGTATATGATTGTCGGAGAAAATACCGTGTAATGGAATGATTTAACAAAATGTAACGATGAGAAAAAACAACCATGACGATATAGAAATAAATACATAATTTCAACTTTATTTTTTTCTTTTAGCCGATTCTGGCTGAAACATTTCTTGCATTTTTCGTTTTGTGAGTGTGAGTGTTTCTGTTACTATAATATCGTTTTTAAATGTATAAATTTATAGAAACAGTTAAACTGCAAGGGAAAAAAATGTATTAGCCAACATAAATCATATGCCAGAAAAATACATTAAACATTAACTATATAAATACACACACACACACACACACAAATACATGTATTGAAGCAACTACATATTTAAATGTACAAACATATTTGTATGCACTAATAATTACAGTCCAACATTATGAAATTCACAACAACAAACAAACGGAAAAAAATATTTTGTTAAAAAAACACAAATTTAAAGCCAAACAACGGTTGGAAATTTTTTTCTTTTCATTGTTGTTAGTTTTATTTCCCCGCTCAACCTCTTACCCCTGACCCCATCAGAACAAGTCCAACAACTGCATTTGATTGTGCATAATTAATAAAAAAAAATGCACAGCTTTTTATCTCAATTTATGATTAGAATTTAAGCAAATTCGCAGAGAAGAAGAAAAAACTCCCAAAAATGCAGTTTTTACAACAAACATCTGGTGCTTTGAAAAAGCTGTGAACCAGATTAAAATTCTTATGTTTTTCTCTGCTATAAAATACTTGCAATTTAATCATACAATTAACATTCATCTCGACAAAATAGAATAAAATAAAAAATAGCGAAAAATCAAATGAAAAACAGTCACAAAAATACTCGTCCTCATAAACTATTTTACTAGATCAGGTTCATGCACTGGATATGTAGGCGTCGTTCCCTGAGTAAAGAACAAAGTTTATAAATTTGTCATAGAAAAATTTATTTTGTTTATTAAAATTTTTAGGTGCGTCTTTAATTTGTATTTCGCACCAGAAAAAAATATTATACGGCAAATTCGAATTGAAGAAAAGTTTAAGTTGGAGCGTCACAAGCTGTTCCGTGGCCTCTGTAGCTTTGGATATAGAACAACTTTCAGCATTATCCAACTGCCCTCGTATCTAAAGTATTTATACTTATTGCCATTATTTGCAATAACGTAAAAGGCTTTCGGGTCTGATCTCAATTAACACAATGAGTTGATAGTGCTGATTATGGTAAAGAAATTTCGTTTCTATATTCCCAATCCGATCTACTGCTGCTGTTTTAATCTTAAGTTTGATTTTAGTTGCGATACACATAGTTTTGCCTCTAAATCACAAAAACCAACCCCAAACTTGTGCTGGCCAAACAAGTGCAACCAACAACAACAACGAAAGAGAAAAGTTTACCCGAAGTTGTTGGACTTCAAAGTCTTAAAAATTGTTGAAAGTAAACCAAAAACTCAAACTATATAAAAAGAAATAATTTTAAGTTTTAAGGGGTGTGTAAATTTATCTGTTAGTTTCCGTTTTTTTTTTTTTTTAATATGCGCAACTCGTTTTGTTTTTATGCTGTTCTGTTTACATATATTATAAACTATTTTTTTAACTTCAATTTTTATGAAAACCAAACAAAAAAAAAACGCCAGAGTTGAAGCTAAAAAAAAATTATATAAAAAGATATACAGCTATACAGACAACAACACCAACACCAACACCAGCACACACACACACTCTGCTATTGTTGAATAATTGAATTTTTTGCTGATTGCAACTTCCGTTTCCCTTCGCAGAAACGTGAAGATATTTCACTTTACTTTATTAAATGGCCATTAACATCTCTTAAACTAGAAACATGTTTTTGTGCAGAATTCTTATTTTGCACAGTTTACGTTGCGCTTCATTTAAAAAGAAAATGAAGAAGAAGAGGAACACGAATATCTCTGAGTCATGTTAAACAAAGAAAGAAAACAAAATTTTATGTATTTTAATTTACATACTTCGTTCGTTTCATTTGAAACTAAACGAAAAGCAAATATTTCAATACTTTAAATTTTCAACCATAAATATGCAGAAGAGTCTTAAACTAACAGCATTTTCATGTCACTACACATCATGGCGTGGCGTAACGAACTTTCCTTTTCTCCCTGCAACATCATGCTTACACCTTCTGTCTTTTTTTTTTTTGAGAAGAGGTATAAAATGTTTCTACACATTCTTCATTTTTTTTTGGCGTAGTTCAACATCAGCCACTAAATTGAGCGTAAAGGACAGGTTTTTTCCTTTATTCATACCTCTCCAACATGGATACATTTGTATGAACATGATTTTTGGCTTAGCTGGATAAAATTCTCTTCTGCTTCTGCTTTTCGTTGCGTCTTCATGGCTAAATGTATGTACATTCTTGTGAAAACATTGCCAAGCGTTATATTTTGATGTTTTTAATTTATTCACACTTTTATCTAGTCGTCTCCTGAAAGAATGCCTTTATAAGCGGTTGTGTGTGTGTGTGTCTGTAAATTTTATAAAATATTTTGGTAATCAAAAGTTATGGCACATCAACATTTAAGTTCGAACTCAGGTAATGGTTCCTAAGCGAAGGTATTCTGTACCCTCATGCCGAACACGATGATTTCAAATAAAAGATATTTTGTTAAGAGTAACATTTTTGCCCAACTTCGAAAGTGTTCAAATTTAAAATTTGTAAAGACATTTGTTTTATTAGTGTGATTTCAGGAGAATTCAAATTGAATTGTTTACCAACCGTTTATGAAAATTTCACTTTTATTCTGATTTTTGAGAAAATTTTCAAGAAAGCAATCAAAAAGGGTCGTATTAAATCACTTACGGGAACCCCTCAGCTTAAGTGTATTATTAAGGTGGATCAGGTTTTTTATGTGTGAAGCAAATTGTGCCAAGAAATAATTTTCTGCACTAATTGCAAAGCTTTAATGAACAACTTAAGAAAATCTTTAAGCTGCAGTCTATTATTCGGGTTCAGGTTTTGCATGTGGTGACACTCATTTTGCCAAGAAAAATTAGGCTTTCAAAAGTTTTAAAATTAATCCAAAGGGTAGCGCTAAATACTCTGCGAAAATGGCATGTTTTATTAAGGGCGTTTCCCTTTTGCCAGGTGAAAAAAAAACTATTTAGTTGGCAACCGATTGATTTCCTATGCCAATAAAATTAAGACCTGAAAAGGTGTTGGTATTTTTTGCCCGAAAACGTTTATAACTATAAATTTCATATACATACTTGTACCTTAAATACGAGTATCAATAACTGTTTTTAGTACAGAAATCTTAATATTGCCGATAAACACATTTTCGTATTAGTTTCTTATACTGGGAATCTTACAGAAGGGTTGACAATTTAGCATTTCAAATTTTGTAAAAACTAAGTGTGACAAGAGTTCGGTAAGTTTTCTTGTTCTATTGGGATTGCTGTTAAATAAAATGCTGGTCAAAATTTGAAATTAGGATACGGAAATTTATTTGCTTTTTTTTATCCATATACAGGTTATATCACATTGGGCGTTTGACATATCGACGTTAGAACTTGCTGCGGTTTTTGTGCGAGCGACTAAACTACATGTTATTTAAGCTGAATTAACACATGCCCACTATCAGTAAAATTTATTATAATTTATGGCAAATTACAGCTTAAAGCCGAGCTAAATATATGCTTAATTTTATATCCTACACATAAAGGTATCGACAGGTCTTTCCGACGAATAGAACACACTGTGCTACTACTTTTCAATTTTTAATGTCGACAGCACTTAAAGGGGCTGTACATTCGATACTGAAAAACTTCATGTTACAGGATATTTGGCTCAACGAAGTTTGTCTATTTTAATAGTTCGTTTGCTGGCCATTTATTATACCCAATTGCAAATGCAAGCCAAACTGAATGCTTTCTTTTGCATACAGTTGACTTAGATTGGATGTAAAAAAGTTCTAAAAACATATTTACTAAAGTCAAATTTTTCTGTTGATGTGTTAATTGAAAAATATGACATGCGGGTAGAGAATTTTCTGAAAGAGCTGAATAATTGTTGAATTTGATTCTAAAATGTGAAATAACTTTTCATTATATATTGAAATATGACAGAGAAATTTGCCTCTTAATGTGTATAAATTATAAAAGAAGAGTGAGAGCTAATTTCGTACTCTATTGTATGTGTAAATAGAAACAGCCACATAATTTATAAAGACTTGCTGGTAAGGCTGCCGGCGGGGAAAAAGGACCTTCCTAAACTTAAAGCTTCTTAAAAGGAAAGTTAGAGAGAAGCCAACATTTTTGAAGGATTTGCAGTAAGTAAAACTTAAATATAAAATGTTTTTAAATTTAATCTTATAATATTGTTTAACATATAAAAAAGAGTTTTCAGTTTATGAATTGTAATTGCGGCATTCTTTTTCCAAGTAAAAGAATTTTCAAATCATTTCTTAGTGCTACTTTAAAGGGTTAAAAGTAAAACACAATCAACATTTAACATGACTATGGTTTCATTGTCAATATATAGATGGACTCAACGGCTGGCTAGTATTTGAGATTGTTCTTACATAGACATAAAACTTCAGTGAATGAATAACATGAAAACATGTTAAATTGACACTAAAATCACAGAACAAAAAATGTAAATTAAGATTAGTTTACGTATTCATTTTTAGGTAAAAGATAGGCCAGCTTAAGAAGCAGAAACTTTACTTATTCGACTATGCGGACCTTAAGTTGAACAAAACGGTCCTTATTGCTTTCTGCGAACCATAATTTGAAACAAACTGCCCTTATTGCTGTCCCTGGGGGCTTAACTAGAAATAAATACACCTTAAGTTTTGCTTAACAGATTAAAATTAGTTAGTAGGCAAAATAAAGACTATGGGCCGAAATTAACTGTGCATTGGATCTAGTAACCACAAGAAGGAAACATACATTTTTCCTTTTTAACCTCAAAAAGATATAATGGCCTAAAAGCACTTCCCTAATATAAAACTAAATTATTTTCCTCACTTTTTATTTACAAAAAATATTTAATATAACAATATATGTACATCTAAATTTATTGAACATTTAAGTCTTACATAGAATTAGAAATAATGAAATAATTGATATATATATAATATTTGATAGATCAAATAATGGGGTCCGTGTATAAATATTTTTATTTTCAGTTTTAATAAATAAACCTGAAACAAATTTTTTTTTTATAACTCTTTAAATGCAAATTTAATATTTTAAGTGTGAAATACTTTCCAATAAAACTTATAAATTGGAAAAATATAGGTTTTGCAAATGAGGCCATTGCAAATTTTGCAACATATAAAAGTTTTATTTTCACAAAATTTTTTGCACTAATTTATGTCTGAAACACTTGTTCTAACCCAAATGTATTGCAAATCATAAAATTAGGCAGCACTGCAATAACAAACTGATGTTTTATCATGTAATGTATGGTCAGCTGAAAAGCAAAGTTAGCGAACTAAAATTTTTACTATTTTATACCAGAAATAAATTAATAATGTGTCTTGAAACGGATAATTGGCGTCCTTCGGGTAGCAAATAAAGTAAAAAACATCCTTCATAATCAATTGATTTCACATGTTTTGGTTTTTAATTTTTGCGCCTGTTTGCATTTCAGCTAACGATATGTGTGTATTAAAATTTTAGCATTAAAAAAATTATGCACATACAGGCAGATATTGAACAGCAACAAAATCAGACAAATAATTTACGTGTCGAGCCAACTTCAACTACACCTTAAAACAGACATACCAGCACACCTGTGTGCATGTGTGCATGTGTGTGTGTGTGTGTGTGTGTAAGTTTGTAAAAATTCATGTAGCACAAAACCAGGTTAGTAAAGCAGACCCATAAACAGCCAGCGCGCAACAGACGTGCAACACGTATTTACTTCAATAAATTTAAAGCCTGTTTATGCACGTAGTTAAAATATAAATACTCCCCAGGCAGACATTTTCTAAGAGAAACCTGCCATTAAATCGCAGACAAAACAAATAACTAAGCAAATAAATACGTTTTCAAATAACCGATAATTAAGGCTAAAATTGATTTCATTTTAATGGCAAATTTCAAAACAAACAAAAAACTTATCGTTGTTCAAACAACGGCCGGCTAAAGTTTTGATTTAAGCAATTTGCGTTGTATGTGTGTGTGTGTGGCTTTATATAACTCGCTTAATTTATAACATACAATCGTTTGTATTAAGTGGAAGTGTTTTCATTTAGAAAATTCTGGAAATTTATATTGGAAGACACTGGGTTTTTATATGGGCTGTTGCAGGTTTTATCCTTTAACTTGTAAAGGGTACTTTAGGAGTAGTTTTATTTTGTTAAAGATGTTTATAATATTTGCTTTATAGAATGTAATCTATCACCTACGAAATGAAAAGTAATTAAAACTAACAAGTGTTCATATGTGGGCTGGCCATCTGACAGCAGCGGCTTAAATCAATCCAGCAGCAGACTTGAAACTTCCCTGCCACACGCCCAACTCAACCTCAAAATTCTAAAAAATTGATTTTAAGTAAAAAAAAGAGGATTTGGGAAATATCACAGAAAAATATGTATATGTTAAAAGAAAATCAACAAATTTGTTATCAAAACACAAAAAAAGTGTTCAATAAATATATTTACTGATTCAACAAAACTTTTCATTTTTTTTCTGAGGATTGATGCTGGTTCCAAGAAATGCCATAAAAATCAATTTTTAGTTTAGCAACTTTTTGCTTCAAAAATAAATAGAAATTAGAAAGTAAATTATTTTTGTTTTGTTGGAAAATTGAAAATTGAACAAAAAGGGTTGTTTCAATTCCATAGTCAAACATGTGGTTCATGGATTCAGTGTCACTCGTTCTTGAATATGAAAGCCAACTTGTGGTATTATGTATGATAAAAAATGTTATGTAACGCTGCTTTTCTCATCCAAAATGCTTAAGTTTTGATGATTGTTAAATCAGGTCTGATCTTATCAATTGTTGGCCTAGAGGACAGCTGTATTGTGGTTAGTCGGCAGCTTAACAGAATCGCAAAAGCATCTAGTGAAATGGAATTGCACAATCTTGTTGGCCAATACAGATCATCTGCATGTGGTATCTCACCCTCACCTCAAATCGATGTAGAACATTACACTGTGTCTATGAGTTATCCGGCACGACTGTACTGTCTATCACCTCATACATTTCAGGTCAAAACTTTATGGTAATCATGGATCTACAACGCTGGCATGATTTTTAAAAGACTATATGGCAATCTTTACTTTAGATATAGTGACGTTGCATGTATTCATCTTTCTGGATAATGTTTCTATTCCATTTAACTTTTTTGGCCATACGAGAAACCCAAATACCAAAATAGCATTTTTTTTCGCTTCACTTCGTAAATATTTTCACAAATTCAATTCTTGCAACCTGATCGTTATAATGATATTGGATATACTGGCTGTATGAAATGTCAGTCCAAAATTCCACAGCCACTTAGTGGCTTCGCGGTGAAGTTCTGATTGTTCTTACACTTCGTCCATCGCCAATTTATATATTTTGTTTATGGGCGAGCTGAAAACATCTAAAAATGTGCTGCAGCACTGAAGATGATTTTTTGCAATTGCTCCGGCCTTTATTTAGCGAAATCTTCAGCCATTTGAATTTTGTACTTGTGTAGGCCAATTTGTAAACTAAAGCTCATTAAGTTTTTGTGGGCAATATAAAATCAACTGGCCCAAATGTTCACGAAATTAATTTAATTAATTTATACATATATGAATGTTTATTGTGCGGGAGATCATGTTATAATAAATTTCAAACTATGATTGTCCTACTCTCTGCAATTTATCTACACTATTAAACAGATTTTTTTTATAAAGCCACTCATGCGGTTGTGTTGTTGGACAAATTCAAATGAAGTGCACGGTTTCATTTACTCTACTTCGAGAGAAAAAAAATGAAATGAAAAAAAAATTATTGTTGCTGTTGCTGGCAAAAGTCAATAAATTTCCATTTTGTCTACCATAATTTAAGCCAACAGTCATATGCTGAACTAGAGCGGATACTTTATCTTCATTTCGCTTTTTCCGTCCACACACACACACACAACACCCCCCCCCCCCCCCCCCCCCGGCTTCCTTCCAACCAACCCTTAACCACCCATTATACTCGTCCGCGGCACATGATATGAAAATTACTTTGTTTGATATGTGTGTGTCAATCTGTGTGACATGATGGTAATTTTTTTAATATGTGTTCTTGTTAAGGATTGTCTGCTTGCTGGCTTGTTTCCGTCATATCAATTTCCGGTTGTTCATTGAGTGCAAATGATCAGTTAAGTAAAATTATTTGAATTAAACAAAAACAAAAAAAAAGAATTGATTAAAAAACGAAATAAGGCAGGTATTTTTAAAATATTAAATATGTTTTTAGTGGCCACAGTTCCATTCTGTTGGATAATTAAAAACAGACTTTAAGCAATTTTTGCTAGTTTTGTTTGCCACTAGTGATTCAGTAGCTGGTGACCGGTTTAAGGAAAGAAAAAGCTAAAGAATGCAAAGAAAACCAGTTTTGTAAAAACGAAAATCGGTTGGTGAAGCTTCTCCCCCCCGGAGTCCCTTGAACTACATTTCAAATTGCATCACGATATGCAACCGTAATAAACCGTGTTGTTGGCCTGAACGCCCCCTTAAAAAGACTGAGACGTGACACACTTTCGAGTGCTTAACAATTTATTGCGATGCTTGCATTTGTAAATATGCAAACCTGGTCAAATAAAATTCTCTTATCAAATTTTACGAATTTGCTAATTTGGAGATTTCAAATTCTTCTTGGACAAAAAGTATCAAAACAGCTGTTCACACCCCAGGGCCATGACAAAGCTAAACATTTTAAAACCAGACATTCTAATAATATTTTCCAGATATACGGAACGAGATTGGTCCGAAAGTGATTTCAAATTGCCAGCAAAATGTTTTATATATAAAATTTTTTAATTTTAAAAACTTTTACAAATCACTTTGTTAATTTTTCGACTTTTCTGTAATGATATGTCCCAATAATTTAATGAAATAAATACCTGAATTTATTGGTTATTAAATGTTAATGGAATTTAAATCTAAATAAATACTTTGAAATTTAGGAAACTCCAAAGGACCTTTTCTGCTACAAATATGTTATTTGCTTTTGTGTTTTTATTGTAAATTTTAACAAAGAGAACATATTTTGGCTTGTGTGTTTAGCAATTGACAGTCCAATAGAAACATATTCCAGTCTGAAAATCACAAGTGTACTTTGAAAACCACATGTGATTTTAAGACATGTGATATTCAAAACATAACTGATAAAGCACAGAATATTTACTGCTGTTATTAGCAAATTCCAATGATCTGGCAACACTTTAGGGTGTTCCATCTAATCAGGTTGAATTTTTTTCACTGACCAGATCTCTGGAATGGAAAAATTTGGCAAGTCATTGCATAATATTTAGCTTTTCGGAACAGAACAAACTTTGACATTTTACAGCTGAAATAAATATATATTTTTGCTGTGCTTTAAGCTAAAGTTACTTTGTTATAGTTTTAGAATATTGTAATTAAAAAAAATGCTTCGAAACGACAATACAATTTTAAATGAATGCAGTGATCCGACTGCAAAACGTTACAAAAAGCTCAAATAAAGCATTGCCTGCAAATAAAGTTATACGAGGTGTTGTATGGCATTGTAATGAAGTTAATAGCAAAATAATAAAAATATTTTTAGTTTAACTGTCGCTGTTTTTATACTTTTAATTGCATTTATATTACAGACTGTTTTCGCTCCGTATTTTACTCATGGTATGCTAAAGTGCCCCATAAAGTGACGGCACAAAACAATTACTTGAACGATAAAATGCGAATAAAAAATATTAAATAAAAAAGTTCGTTGCTGCTGTTGTTGTTGTTGTTGTTGTTGTGACAGTCAACGATAAAAATACAAAAATACGCCAGTTAACACCGAATGTAACCATTTTCTTTGATATTCTTTCTCTGCTTCACTTCACTGAAACTGAAACGGCAAAAAGCACAAGAGAAAAACCATAAAAAGCGGCAAAAACTGCAAAACATTAAAAATCATTTAAATTTAAATTAGTTGCAAATTATCAGTTATGTAACTGCTTTCACGGAATATAAATGTGCCATGTTTACAACGCTCTGTGTATCGGAAAAAATAATCATGCTAAGCATTAAGTTTGTACATGAGCATAACCGGGCAAAAAGATGCATATTTCTAAATATGTGTATTGGACATATTCCAAAAACGAAACGAAATCAGTACAGAAGAGAACTACAGCACCATTCTTTTAACTTAAACGGCTGTAATCACAAACGTACCAATTCGTGTAGTTTTGTTGGCATTTTCCTAGTTTTTGTTTCTTTTTTTTTTTTTTTTTTTTTTTTTTTTTTTGTATGTCATAGTTTTGTTTTTAGCCCTTTTTGTTTCTTTCTACAGCAACAAAACTGACCGAAAACAAAACTGAAATTACTTCGATAAGCAAAATACAAAAATGCAACAACAAAAAAAGCAAGATTGTAAAAAGTATTGTGTAGACCGGTTTTATATCAACAGCACAAACTCACACCATTCTGACACATCCTTAACTGTTTTGTGTGCTGCACAAGAAGTGGTTATAGAATGTTAATTTAATGAAAAAGAAAACTGTATATTTTTGTAACAAGTCATTGAACCGTTTGGTTAACAAAGGCAAAACTACTGCAAGAAGGCAAGCGATTCATGTGAAAAGGGCTCTCATTATACCCACTAAAAATTGTTTAGCCAGGCAGGACACGCTCATAAAAATATCCCACGTAAGATTCGAGCAGCGGCGCTTATCGGCGTTTAGAAAAATTTATTACTGATGCTGCCTTAAAATTGGGTTAAGCTTTCCCGGTTTTACACGTTCCAAAATTCATTATGCGACATTATTAGCAAATTCATGTGAAACGTTATGGAAAATATTTGTGGGTTACATTTGGGGTTGCATTTTGATCTAAAGGCGCAAAACGAAATAATATTCATACCGTAAAATTTTAATAAAAGTGTTTTGAAAGAGCAGAACTGCATACAAAAATCAACAGAACCAACAACCAAAAACAAAATCCCTTGTGATACAATTTATTTATAAGACCTGCGTTCAACATAAAACAAATCAAGCGTTTTCTTTTTTCTTATACAAAAATTTTTTTTGGCAATTTGATTTCAAAGTGTTTTTTTTTTATATTTTTTTATAAAATAGTACAAGTATTCCTTAACTGCCTCATTTACAAAAACAAATTTTACATTTATTTGACAAACAAACATTTATTTTAACAATAAGACCGCAAATATGTCTAAATGTCTTTTATTGGTGCTTTTATTGCAGGACTAGGATTTTACCGAAATAGTTTAGGGCCCTCATGTTTGTGCAAGAACTTTCAGAAACTAATGAGAATTATTAAATGTTTACTTACATAGGCACTTATTTATGTAAAACAAAGCTTAACTTTAAAAAAAAGAAACGCTATACACAAATTGTACTAAATTTCAATAATACTTCTTGTTGGTGGTGGATTTGGGCGTAACAATAGTATTGTTGGCAGCATTTTTACCTTCAACAATGTAATATTAATAACTTAAAACAAAGGAAACTTCATTCAGTTATGCCGTGTTACGAAAGGGATATCCTGAATTTGAGCAACAGAATTGAGCAATTTTAAACTTCTCGTCTACTTCTTGTGGGGTTACGTAAAGTTTAGGGCTAAGCATGATAAAACTTGTAAACCAAAACTTGGAGCTCAACAACACCCGCGTTTGTTAAACACTCCAAATCTTTTTCAAATGTTAAGACTAGTATCATGTATCGAGTTTTGGACTAAGAAATGTTTTTCTGATTAAAAATTTTATTTCTAATGGGCATAAACAACTCAAGCATTGTGTTAATTTTTCAGACGTCCCTGGGAAAGTTTTCTTACCGGTGACAGCCAGAGTTAAGTTTGCATGAAAATTATTTGGTATTTGTATCAAACATTTGCTTGGCAGCCTAGAAACAAAGTTTTCAGAAAACTGAAACTGTTTGGAAGCACAAAACTGTTCTGTTTCAATGGCCACTGTGTTACACTGCCTGCTGGTATACAGCCTCCCTAAAATTCCGACATTTTTATTTCAGTACGATTATTTATTAATAAGAATTTAACAAATTGACAGCAGAGGCATATCAGGACGATAACTCTGATGTTTTACATTTAAAAACAAAAACTCTTTTAACATGTTTTGCAATTCAACCGAAACCAAACCATAATTATCCAGTTCAAAAACTATTTAAAATAATTTAGGTAGAAGCAAGATTCCCGCACATTTGCAGATAATTTTATGGGTCATTTGAACTTCATTATTGTTTAACGCTCGAACAAAATAATGACGCACTCACAGAGATTAGTACTAACAAATAAGTTGATAAAATTGGGGTTTAGTTTTTTGGTTTTATTGTTTTTTTTGTGGCAACTTTATTATTGGTGAACACATGAGCCATACATTTGAGTACTTAAATGCACAAATTAATTAAAAGCTCTACGGATGAAAAGGTTGCTTTATTAATAAAAGGGTTATTTGTATTGTTTTGAACAGAAAAGAACAGAACAGCGAGAGCTCGCCGGGGGGATATCTAGTAATTTGGATTAAACTTTTTTTATGATTTATAGGTTTTTGCTGTTGACTCTTGTTCATAGAAAAAACTTATCAAATTGCGTTGTTTAATGTTACAGAAACATATTACAGTTCGTTTTGCGAACTTAATTCTTAATGTTATAAAAAAAACATTACCATAGATTTAAGAAGTTAAACACCCTAAACCTACAAAGCCTTAAACGAGTAATAAATCTATATACGAAGACCTGTAAGCATGTAATAGTTTAGGTTTTTCAACAAATTAATCAAGAAAATTTAATTTGGATATTTTTTTGGTCATGATCAACCAACCACGTAATTTTTGGTATCACCACCAGTCAAACACAATATTGTTGACCCTAATAATATCATGGTTAATAACGCCAGTTATAGTGCTGCCATGATAATGGCAATTCAGGTCTATGGTAAATTTTGAAATAACCTAATTTTTTTTAAATACTATAAGTATTTATGTACGAATAATAAATCCTGCAATATAGTCACCCCAACCATGTATATTTTTCCACGCCCAAGAAAAATTATACAAAAATTATTTCATATGGCGCCATTAATATTTTATATCGCATATACGGAATCAGATTTTAATAAAAATTTCCTAATTTTTTATTATATAGTATTTTGCAGTTAAGTGCATCCCTCTTAAAAGAGTTTCTTTATTAAGTAATTGCAAAATGGTAAATTTTCCTCAGTTCATTTACGTTTGCTGCCTACTTATCCTTTAAATGCTTCCCGCTTAAATGCTTCCTGCTTAAATGTTTCCCGCTTAAATGCGTCCTACAGTTGATAGCAAATAAGTAAAACATCCCAAAAAAAAAAAACATTCATCAAGTATTTTAAAAACCTTTTTTAAAAGTTTCTGCGGGAAAAGTGCCAGAAAGCAACAAAAAAACATCTCTTTCATATACATACATAAAAACGTTTGAAATTAAATGTGAAACCCCCTCAAGTGGCCTTCACATAAAGTTGATTACCTCAAATAGAAGTTATTGTATTTCTGTTAAGCGAACCTTTTTTTTTTAAGTACACAAACCTGATAGAAGAAGTTTGTCATAAACAAAAACCCTCTTTGGCTTATAAATTCAAAATGACAAATTGCACTCGTATTTGAGTTACTGTTTATAAAGGACAAAGTGTCAACCGTTTCTGATTGACACTTTATCGCAATTTTCCATTTTAATTTATGACATGCATACATTTCCGGACATTTACACGTTTCATTAACATGCACAGCTTTGCTTTTGATTAATTTGCTAAAAAAAAAAAAAAAAAACTTCTCGCAAATGTGCATCAGAGGGATTCACGGGAAAAATTCAACTTAAGAATTGCACATATAAGTCGGATAAATTATGAGATTTGTTTGGACATCGATGAACTTTAAAAAGAAGGAATTTTGCATTTAGTATTTTTCAGTTGGCGTTTTCGGGTGGAATCATGGAAAATTAGACCACTTCGATGCAGTGCTGCAATAAGAAGCCCTGACGCCCATTTTGTGACCCATCTTATATTCTATACACAATGCAGGCATAAGTCCTTCAAACACCCTCCATCGTACAGGAAAGGTTTTGCACAACCTCTAAGTTTGCTACACAGAGAAAATTTATGAATGTTTTTTGTAGATTCAATTACGATTTTTGTTGACTACAGACCTCGTAATCGATTTCAAACACACTCAAGGAATCTCAATGATGTCCTGAGAACGCCGAGATCTGCAATCATCTCTTTGTAATTTGTATTATGCATAAAAAAATGTTGTCTTATAACACAATATTTTTATTGCAAAAAAAAAGGTTCAGTTTTTAAATATTCAACAAAAAATTTTAACGGAAACAACGAAGACATTACACTAAGTTTAGAAATGGGTTTTGTTTGCTTTCGAAACAAAAACATTTTTCAAATATTTTCAAGCAAACAATTCACTGAATCAGCAAAATTGTTTGTTTGATTATTGACCTACAGAAGAGAATTCACACAATCAATACAAATATTTGTGCCAAACAGGAAATTTTTTGTTTGTTTTTGTTTCCTATAACAGAACTTTTTGGAAATTCTGCATTGTTCTGGAAACATTTTAGTTTCTGTGCAATTTTGTTATCACCGCCTCACGGTGAAATTCTGCAATAAACAGCTGGTATGGAAAGATCTACGTGATAATTTGTCCTGTGTCCTTTGATTTAAAGCGTTTGAAAAATATATTAGTTTTACTATAATATAAAGAAAAACAAATCCGTATTTTTTTATCTTAATGCAATATGAATCGGTCTAATGATCACTTCAGATTTAATGTTGTGGATACAAATAAATTCATATCGTTTAACAGAATTACGTATAATTTAAGCATTTTCCCACTTTATTTATTTGCCAAGTTTTTTTTCACAAAATAAAGTTTTATTTCGCGTTTAGCTGAACCATTTTGTGCTTAATTGCAATAATTGTATAAAAGAATTAGATGACTATAAACTATTTTTTACACATATTTATAACAACTTAAACAAAAAATAACTAGACAAAAAAAAAACCACAGTTGAACAATTGTGTTTTAATTAAAATGGCACTTTAAGTCCCAAATAGTTAAAATGAAATGTGAAAACGTTTGCGATGCTGGTTTGTAAAAAAGTTTTAGAAATTTCAAATGACGGTTAAAACTTCTGCCATAATGGATTAAAATGTCACAATAAGTAATACGAGAGTCTGAATAGTTATGAATTTTAAAATATATATAGACAAATAAAACTTTCAATAAATTTTATTTAAAACAGAAATTCTGCATATGAATTCCAAGGGGGGTTAAAATATTATTGGACTTAAATACATGTCTACAATTTCCTTTTTTAAACAACAAATACGAAACTGGGAAAAGTTGATTGTTGATTGGCAGAAAAACCGACGAATCTGTGAAGGAAATGGAACCTAAACCGTAAATCATCCATCCAGGTACTTTCATGCATCTTTTTTCTTTTTATAAACATAAAATTTATATAGATCATTGAAACCGCTTCAAGCCTACACCAGTTACTACTAGAAGCACCATTCTAAGTTAAGAAACGATAAACGACTCTATAGTCCGTCGAACGTTGATTAAAAACATTCACGCTGCTTCTTTTTGAAAAATGTCTGCGGAGTGTTTGTTTTTAATCAACAATTTGGACAAGAAAAATCAATTTTATGGTTCTAGGACCTCAGTTGTAAGATGCTGTAAAAACATAAGACAAAAGAATTTTTCTTTAATCAGAAATATTGTTATTTTTTAATGGTCGTCCTTTTGACATGTTCATGTATTATTTCATTTATCGATATTATTCCTTAGGAAGTGTCACTCAAATTTCATGACTGCGATCATGTTTCTAGCGATATATCAATATAATTTTTATTAGCTGAATTTTCGCCTTTTATTATAGCACCTGTCAGCTTTCAAGTCTTTACAAGCTAAAAATGATTTTGAACACTGATTTGGCGTTTGCAACAATAACTTTGCCACACACACTTGCCGAAACATGTAGCAAGAACATGATCATAAATAATATTTTAATTTTTTTTCATATTCAATTTAATGATACAAAAATTAATTTTCTTTTACGATGTACAAGAAACGGCGCTATTAAAAACGAAACGTAAGTAAAAAAGTAAAATTTTGTGTGTGTGACGATGAAAGTGGAAATTGCATGTGAATAGGGTAAATCATAACAAACATAAAGTGTACAAAAAAAAAAAATTAAATAAAAAGGAAAATTACAACAAGACAAACTTGGGGTACTTTTCGTTTAAGAACTAAAATAGTATCATGAAGAAATATGGCACAAAAAAAAACCAGATGTAAATTGTACATTTTAAACGTTTGCTTTGAAGACAAAAGGAAGAATGGAAATTATTCCGGCATTATACTTCAATAGGTGGAGGAAAAGTTTTTTCGTTTAACAAAAATTATCCAAAAAAAAAAACAAAACTAATAACTTAAGCAACAAATGAAATATGTCATACTATTAAGGTTATAACATTAATATCATTATATTAGTTTTATAACACTAATGTCATAACAATAATGTTATAACCGTCCGAAAATTAGTTCATCATATCAACTTGGTACTCTGTTTAAATCCACTTTTGTTTCATTCGGGCGGGTTTTGTGCCCATATTTTGGAAGTCTTCGAAAGTATTACTTAAGGCAGTTATTCTTCTAACTTCTGTATAGTTCTTGTTTTTCTGTCTCCTTTCACTGTCTTTAATTCATTTTCTGGAAAAACACGCTTTAAGTTTATTTCTTCATATTTAGAACTAGAGTTGAGTGTTTATGCAAATGTTATAGACTATAAATCTATTGTATTAAATGTTATATTACAAATATGTTAAATCAACGTTATTTAAGTCCTTATAATTTGTTTTTTTAATAATATTACAAAACAACCCCCAGTTTATGAAAAATATGTCATCATCGAAAAATATGAACAATCGAAAGAAAATCCCAATCCATTGTGTGCTTTGACAAAACATCAATATCACAAGAAAAAAAAAATATTCTTTTCAGAAAAGGAAAATGAAAACTGTGTGTGTTTTTTTTTGTTGCTGGATTTTTTTTTTTTATTAGATTAATTTCCGCTTTCTGATTTTAACGAATTCAACTTCCGCCACTTTTTTCTACAACGATAAAAGGAAATTAAAAAAAATGTATATATATTCTTAATTAAGAAACTGGTAAGAAGTAGGCAAAATTTACACTTTCATTTATTAAGGAAAAAATATAAAAATATTAATTATATATGTTTTGTATATACAAACGAATAGGACGTGAAAAAGAAAATAGCCAAGAAAATCATTTCAGGTTTAAGCAGAGATTATTATTTGAATCCAGTGCTTTTGAACTGGCGGCGGAGAGGTCTTGAGTAGAATTTGAATTACAAAGATTTGATGATTCGCAATTTGCAAAATAAATGAATAAATCCATCAATAAATCATTTATTAGAATTTACTTTTTTTTTACTTATTTAACTGCGCAAAGAACAAAAATTTCACCTGTATTTAATCGATTTTATTTATAAAATTTTACCGATTGATGTTTAAATATATGAAAATAAGTCATGAAAACCATAAAAACGCCCTTTTCAAAAGTTTTTCTCAACTTCATATCATTTAAAAACAACTTGATTTCATGCTGAAGATTTCAATCGCGAATGATATAATAAGAGTTTTGTGTAGAGATGACTTTATAAAAAACTGAAATAAGCCCCCTTTTAAATTGATAGTACATGAAAACATATTAAAATAACATGAAATTTTATATTGATTAATGTTATGCCGTTAAAAATAATTTTGTTGAACTGCCAAAAATGTGAATTTCTTTTATATCACTTTCTTTTAATAACAGTTTGGCCAACAGCCAATAAATGATCTAAATTTTAATTTCTTTCAATATATATGATGTTAATCCAATCTTATTTTAACCAAATTAAACATATTTCTATAGGAAAAATAAACAAACTAAAAGGTCACTGCAAAGGTTATTGCACTTTGTAGATTCAGAAAAAATTTTATACTTCTGAAAGAATAGAACTAATTATTAAATAAGAAAAATTAGAATTGTACATATTGCATTTGGAGCAAATTTTAAGATTTTCCATTGCAACTTTTTTATTTTAAACAACTGCTATAGTGCAAATCTATCATCTGTCAATTGTGGTATGCAAATCTGTCATCTGTCAATTAAAAAACGTTTAATTTTATGTACGACTAAGAACAAATTCAGCCCAAATTTAATGAAATTTTATTTTGATATTTTTCATTGTTATTTCATATCTGTTGCTCTTTAATTTAACATGGATTAATTGGAAAAAAAACCTTTAAAGCTATTTATGTATGTGATTAAATTTAATATATTTATTTTTATTATATTGATTGTTTTAAATTAAATGTAGAAAAGCTCCCATAAACAGTCACTCTCACTCGTGGTATTTTCGTGCGATTATTTTATTTCAATCTTAGATCCACTAAATTTATCTGATTGTAGAAAGTTGTCTGGTTGTTATGAAAGGTTTCATTTTTGCTACGCAATTTTGTGCCATTGTGTAGCACCCCCCTGTCCACACTGGCAAACTTCAAACTTATAAAATCCTGCTTAAGACATATTTTTAATAATTATTAAATTTTTATTTTTAATGTATCATTAGGACACCGAACTGCAAGTAAATATCAAAAGTACTTAAAATAGTTCGCTGGCACAAACAATTGACAAGTCCTTTTCAGTAAAAAAAAAAACCATTGAATTTATTTAAAGCATAAAAATCAAACAGCTACCCTTAAAAAAATTGCAATGGCACATCAAGTCAATTTCTCATAAAATGAAAGTCTTTGCCGCATGCTAAATCCTTTACGAAATTTTCATTTAAATTAAACAGGAATATCCATTTTGTTCGCAAACAATGTGAAAGAGAAATTGACAACAAGCTTTCATTTTATGATTGCTCTGTCAGCTTTAACATCCCTATATTGTCGCTTGGCATATTTTATGAGGCCGTTAAATGAATATGGACTTTAATTGCTTGAAGGGCATGTGCTTAAAATGTTGCATTTGCAACATTTTCAACATGCCGAAAAGCCACTCACAAATATTAAACGTTCAGAAAAATAATACGCCAGGCTAACTTTGTTCAACCAATACGTTCAATATGAATGTGTGTGTGTGTGTGTGTTTACTTACAGCACAGCGACAACAATCGAACAAACAACAACACTTTAACACTTTTACTAACACCAGCGAACACAATACATCGATACTTGTTACAACATTACACTGGCCCACAATAAACCCATCCATCTCCTGACTGTTGAAGCCATAGTGACAATCTGCTCTTTTTCCTTTTGCAAAAGAAAAAAAATTACGCAGCCAGCAACAACAACAACAGCCAACACAATGACCAACAAACAAATAATGTGCCAACGGTTACCACCGCGCTTTTGCTACTGCTGCTGCTGCTGCTGTTGTTGTTGTTGTTGTTGTTTTTGTTGTTACTGTTGTGGTGCATGTGCTCGCTACAACAAAATTTGCAATTCAAAGTGTCGCATGATTCTAGAGAATAAAACATGCAGCAGCAATAACAACAAGAACTTCTTCATGGCCAGGCCAATTTTCCGACACAGTACCGGCACACAAACGCCTATAGACCAAAACATCAACACAATCTTGTATGGACTGATGATTGCAAAAAAAAAACCATGTAAGCCAGTGTAAATAGTGTATTAAGCAAGTAGGAAAAAGCAAATAAAAAAACATTTGCAACAATAACAGAAGAACTTTATGGAAACACGTAGCGGCGTTAAGGCCCCGCTTTGCTGCGTGCTTAATCGTACACAGTGGAATTGAAGCTGATAAATTAAGCTTTGGATTTAACCGACTGCTATCGGAAAGCATTATCGGATTACTGAAATTTGTTTGGCTGCTAATGACTAGTTATTGAAATCGATGGGCATAAATTTTAATTATTAAAAGCCTTTTTCATACTAAAAATCGCGACGCTTAAGGTTTTCACATTTCTTGCTCTTGAGTTTGTGAAACACATACAGTGCACAAGAAAGCACCTTGTCTTTGGCTGGATGTAGTGTTAGACTTCATTTAGTATCGTAAAATCGCTGTAACCGAAGGATATGCCACATACAACTCTATATTTATAGTTTCCGAATGATACTTTACCAGACTGGATTAAGCGATTTTTATTTTAAAGATTTCCCACAAATAGGTCACAACTGCAGACCAAACTGCTGTTCACCATGCGATAATGCAGTTAATATTTAACGCAGATTTTATGTCGAAAACGGTACATTAGTGACTCAATGGCGAACGCTACAGTTCAATAATATGGTCGTAGACAACATATAGTACCAGCATATTTTGCACGAACGAACCCTGATGTGACGTGACATGGCGTAACGTAACGTAGCGTGGCGTGACATACTGTAACGTGACATACTGTGACGTGACATAACTTGATGTGCCTACCCAGGTCGTACGATCCCCCCCCCCCCACATACACTCTATCTTGTGGGGTTTCCTAAAGTCGCAGGTCTATATCATTAAGCTGCAGTCGTGCGATGACCTTTTTGAAGTCTATATAAACAAAACCATTAATCAAATTCAGCTTGATCTGTACGGCAGAATATTCGAAAAGTAGACATCCCAGATCTTGAAAAGGATTGTTTTGAATATTGTTGTATTCAATACACAATGAGTGTCCTTTAAAATAAAAAAATAACTCTGTTGATACTCTGTATAAAGTTTGTTTAATTTTTTTATTTTACCATCTAACGGCTTTCATTGAAAAATCCCCCGATTTTGTGTTTGATGCACAATTTAAAACATCTGATTGATTTCAAAAACATGGCCTAATTTGGAAACCTGAACATCCTTGATAAAAATTATTAAATGTCTGCGCCTGTCTCAAGGCCTACACAGATTTCCTTCGGCTTTGGTATTTGATGGCTGATTGATTGAAATGTTGCAGTAAAAACGTCCGTCTCCAGTTGAAGTACAGACAACGTTTTTACTCGCGATCCGAGCCATGATCAAGGTCTTAGTTTCGTCCTACACTTTTTCCATTTATGAAAGAACTATTACAAATCAAAAGAGAAAAACAATCGCTTTCAAAATCCTCCTTTTTTCAAAAATTTCCCACTTTATTACAGAAAAAAACAAAACAAAAAACCTACAAGACACGCAACTGAAAAAGTATTTTCAACACGGACTTAAACTTTCTTGTATTTATGTGCAACAAATAGAATTCTTAACCAATGTCATAATTTGTTGTTTTTTTCCTTAACAATTTTCATTTTAAGCGAAATGAAATGAAAAACAAATTGCAAAATAAAAATTTAAACGTTCTGCGAAATAGGATTTTCTATTTTATTTTCTAAAACTAAAATCCAATTTCACTAAAGCAAACTAGGCAAACTACAATTGTTCATCTTGGAGTAAACCTCTAATGCCGGGCACTACGACACCAGGCATCTGAAAGCATTAACAGCAGCAACAACAAAAATAAAGAAAAATATAAAAAAAAAACAAACACACCATTTACAAAAGAGAGACCAACACTAGAAGCTAAATAGATATAGTGAAGCAAAATAAAACCAAGTTTTATATTTAAACAAGCAACTGGGTCAAGGATACGAAGGATACCAGTATACCAGTATAGTTAAGCAACATCAATTTAACTGAAATAATCTGCTGTTGCTGGTGCTGTTGCTGTTGCTGTTGCTGGTGCTGCTTCTCTACTCTAAATGTGGTGCTACTTTAAACACTATAGCAACAATGCCTTTGGTATCATTATTGTGGTGTGTATGTGTGTGTGTGTGTGTTGCTGTGTGTTACAAAAAAAAAAACATAAAAAAGAGCCGGTCCCGATACAACAGCAAACAACTTCTGCTGTTTTCATACTTTTTTCTTTACTTCATTTGTATACACAGGGTGATAAATTAATAAAATTTTCATTTAAAATGTTTTCAAAACAACAAACAACAACGTACAAAATAAACTCGAAGCAAAAAAAAGTTTCACATTAAAAAAAAAAGAAATAAAACTAAATAAAATTAAACTTTGAGCAACTAAACCACTAGTATAATGTGTAACTTTCAGTGTCTTTGTCACAGATTCACATTAAAAAACGAAAGAACGAAACATCAATTTATTTAGAGGCCAAAGGAAAGCAAAGCATAAAACTATACATTTAGCAATAGCGACCATTGTCTATCAGGCGGCAGCGACTGGCACAATCATCAAACGCACATTCACATACTATATAATTTTGTGCTGATTTAAATCAACAAGAGACCTTTCGCTATAAGCAATCCTTTTTATTACGCCTACTTTTGCCTAAAAACATCATTTCGTGCTGCCAACCGAACAGCAGGCAACAAACGTTTTACTGAACGCCACATACTTTAAAAGCGGCGTACGAAACCTGCAAATTTTTTGAATTTAAAACAACCAACAACAAAAGTGTTACAATTTTTATTTCCTTTATAAGTATTGCGCCACAAAACCGAAGTGGATGAAACAAACACAAGAAAAGTGTTTGTTTGGTTTTCACTTTTTTTTTTTCTTCGATTTGAATGGTTTCCTTTTTATTTTTATAGGCTGAGTGAAAACAACAATGAAGCAAAACTTTTAGGGGCTTTCATTTCTTTTCTTTTTTTTTTTTTATTCAAATTGTTAATTTGATTTCATTCCGGTTTATCAGCAGTATTACTTTTTTAAATTGCACTTTTATTTCTTCGGCAGAAAAATGAAAACAGCAACACAAAACACCAGCTTAAACTTTTAAAGCCACAATAATATTTCTTGTTGAAAAGTTTTTTTTTTTTTTGGGTTCGTATAATTTTTCTTAATCAAATTGAATTGTGGTTTGTTGGGTTTTTTTGTTTCTGTTTTTTTCAAACTTTTAAAAGGCCAAAAGGAAAAACAAACATGCAACAAAAAAATCTTTTAAACTGAATTTAAAAGGTTTTTGAATTATCCACTAATATTAAATGATTTGAATTTACGGGAACTGATAGACTACTTCGAAAATGCAAACTAATGCAAGCTGGCCTTTGACTCTGTCAACACTTTATCAGTCTGTAAAACAGGGCATACACAGGAACAGTGAGGGGAGGCACTGGTTCTGGCATTGTCGAAAAACGCTGTTTAAATTGTATTTAAAAGGTTTTTAACTATAAAACTATAAAAGTCTGCCTTGTGTGTTATTTGTTTGTCTCTATATGTTTAAAGAAAGCCAATGCTAACACTATATCTAATCAATGTTGTATCAGCCTGGAAAACAGTGCAGACGCAGCAACACTGACTGGGGACAACCTCGAACAGGTTTTTAATTATTAAACTACTTGAATTAATTTGAAGCTAAAATTCTGTTACCACTATTATTTGCTTGTCTATATTTGAACAAAAAAACAAAATGCTAACACTCGACCACATCAATGCTTTATCTGTTTGAAACACAGTACATACACAGGAACACTGATTGTGCGCACTAGTTCTGGCATAGTCTAAAATTTATGCTTTATGCTTGTATTACCTTAATTTATGTGATTGGAAATTGCTATAATTTTTGTAACTTTTAATATGTGAGAAAATTTTAATTATTTATTTAAAACAAAACTTTCATAAAATGGCTGTAGTGTAACTTTTCAAAATACATGAACATTTGAGAGAAATTTTGGGCAAGGCTTTTGCTAAAAAAAACTTCTTTAGCATTTTATAAAACCCGCTTAGCACTAAAATTAATGCCACAAAATTTATTACTTGTGCCCCCTTTTTGTATCGCTCTTAAATGACACAACTTCTTACAGCTTTTGTTTGGTTCTGCCATAACAATTTGTCGCACTTCATGTAAGCAAAACATTTTTTTTTTTTTGTTATAAACCTCAACAAAAATATTGATTTTGTGTGTGTGTTTTGTAGTTTCTTTTTTAAGAATATGTATGTTAAAACGATGTGATAATTTGTTAACTGGCCTCACATTTTATATAATGTAATAAAATACTTGATTTCAGGTTAACTTAATGACCCACTTTCGGCATGACATGACAAATATTTGTAGAAATGTATGAATAAGTATTTAAGTACATATTTGTTGGTCTTGTGTCACTTTTATTTGCACAATGAATTTGCAAAAAAAAAGGAAGACAAAGTTCTGGCAAAACAAAAGATTGATACTAAATATTAAGTACCACCTTGGCGAATAACAATGAAGTTTAATGATAATGATCAGCATCATCATCATCATCATCATCATCATCATCATCATCATTGTCATCGTCATGACCAACATCTGTGCGCTGGCATTAAAGGTTGTTATCGTCTCCTTCTTTTTTATTTACAGGACACCATATTTTATTCTTTTTAAGCTGAATCATTTTAAACCCTCATGATTTTGTCCATCAATTCATTGTGTTGTTTGTTTCTTCTTTCTTTTGTTTTCAAATGTTTTTCTTTCACTTTTATATATTTTTAATTTTAGTCATGGTCATGTTGAAGACCATTACGTTTGATATCATGTCATGTGTTGTGATTGAACGAACTCTTTCCCCACCTACAAATCGTACGACATTATAAATGTTGTTAATTTTCTATAATTTGTCAACTGCAATGGTCAAAGGTCAAAAGTGTTGTTGTTGCTGCTTGTATTAAACTTTGATCTGGCTGATTAATGCGCTTCAGTTCGTTGTGCTCTTCTACAACGGAAGCTGTGGCCATAAATTCAGATAGTATTTTATTGGTGGTAAGATAAGCACAAGTTAAAGTTAAAGTAAAATTAAATATATGGAAATTAAAAATTGGGAACACAATATGGCCATTAAAAATTAAATAAATTATAGAAAAAAGCATTAATATCAAACAAAAACTAATATCTAGATGAAATAATAATATTTTGTTGCAGGACTCTGAAGTTTTTGCTTGTGCTACTAATTTTTGTATATTATTTAAACAAGAAATAAACCCCCTATTAAATTCCACAAAAATGTTTTATTAAACCTGTCTGTAAAGGCCGGGGCCGATAGAATCCATCATGCGTTGTACGCTGACTTTTTCAGCTGACTACTAATTTAAGATATAGATTTTTTTATGGGCTTTATCAAAAAGAGTACGTCGACTTCAACGCAACGTCTCAAAGTTGAACTTTAAGTATTTTCAAAACTATCGCGTAAATTTTTATCGTTTTTTGATTTAGATTTTTGTTCAAAAATAAAGATTTTATATGCGTTAACAAATTACTCATTATGACAAACTAATCCATCGTTGCGTTAACGTCAGCACTGATAACGCATGACGGATTGTATGTGCCCCGGCCTTAAGTCACTGAACACACTAAAGCTCTGCACACAACAGAGAAAAGATATCTGGTATTTTTTAAACAAATAATCATTAAATTCTTTTAAAAACCTTTGTAAAATCTTTATAAAATGTTTTTATATAGATAATAAAAAAAAAACATTCCCGCAGAAGATTACCAAAGAAAACTAAGCAAGTTTTCGCAAGTCACTGGCAGTTGTCAGGAAATTTTATGCGCAAAGCACTCCATCTTTTGAGCGATTTCTGCAAAAATATGACAGACAAGTCGCTGGCTGGTGTTGTGTCAACAACTCTACCTCAAGCCAGACGTCAACTGTCAACAAACAAATAAACTTTATGTTTCTCTTCTCTACCAGGTCACTGTAAAGAATAGTTTTTCGTTCGGATGCGTAAGACACTAGAAAATACAATTTAATTTTGTCTCAATATCCCTTATAGAAATGTTTGAAGGCTCAAAAAATTAAGCGGGAAAAAATAAGCCTCCACATTGAAATTGCACAACTCTTTCCCAAATATGTTTTTTTTTTTTGTTTGTGTATTTTCATCGCTTTATAAGATTTTGTTCGTGTCATTTATCAATCAGATATTCAGTACTTGTGTCACAGTCATTTCTTTCTTGTTTGTTGCATTCTTTCTTTTGCCAGCTTTTTCAAATGTGTTTGTGCAACAGCCATATAATTTCAGTGCAACTCGTCCAATTTTATTCACTTTGACGTTTTCATTACAAACTTTAGCCAAGAAAAAGATGAAGAATATCAGAAACTGCAACAAACAAGCAAAAAAAAAAAAAAACAACAAGAAAAAACCGAACCGGCGGTGAAAACGTACGTATTGTAGGTTGATGCAGAAAAAAAAACTACATAAAACCAGCAAAATGAAGTTTTCCGTTTTCTTGCTTTTCAACTGCCAGCACACAACCATTTTGGAAAAGTAAGGCAACGAAAATCTTATTATTTGCTATCTCCAACATTATCCTACATGTGGAAAATTGAATTTTGTACTTCATTCTTTATATTGTTTAAAAAATGCTTTGCTACTGGCTGACAACAAGCCAACGAATATTTCTTTGGAATTTGCTCTATTTAAAAACTTGTAAATAGCGTTCATTTGCCGTTTTGTAACACAGCAAATTGTAATTCAGGCAGTCATGATGATGCAATATATATATATGAATTCAATATGATTTCTTGTTGCTTTTAAATGAAATTCAATTATAATATGTGTTCCATTCTACACTCATACAGCAGTAAAATTGTTGAAACTGTGACATACAAGAAGGCCGATTGTTGTGGAAATATTTTAGAGAGCTAGACAAGAAATCGCATTAATGCAAAAATATATAGCTGGTCACACTGCAACAACTATTACTCACCCCCACACTGTGTTCCAGATATAATATGTTCAAAGAAGACAAAAGTATAGTTGGTGAAATGTTGGTTTTGATTGGACAGGACAATAGTTTGCTTGTGCTTTGCCAATAACTGAGAAACATCATACAAAACATAATTATAGATTATTTAATATAATTTATAGTTTCAAAAGTAATTGGACTCAGTAATCGTACAGTTCCTTGCAGCATTGTTTTTACATAATTACATAATTTTTTTTTCGGGGTGTAAGTATTTGAGTTTAAAATAACGTTGAAGAAGTTCTTTAATGTTGTAATATAAAAATTATTAGTCATTTAGTAAATTTGAATAGGTAGAAATAAAATGATTATGATGGTCAATTGGGTGACACAATTAAAGGAAAAATATATAAACTTGAATAAAAAAAATTACAATTTATTTTACAATATAAAATAAGTGATCCTTTAAATCAAATTCATTTCTCTATGTCTGTATGTTGCTATCAATCAAACTTATACCGCTGAGAACCAAGTTTAATCAGTGCAGGCAGTGCATCAAAATTCAGATGAGGATGTGCTTAACGGCTTGGCCTGGCTAAGTGAAAACAGATCTGAGGCGAAGGCGTAGTTTTGGCTTAATAAATATCAACATATCCTTAATTGCCGCCTTTAGGCTTATATTTTTCTAAAATATCAAGATCAACGCATTAATAGGCCTTTTTTAGCCAAAATTAAACTTTTTAACTGCAGTGCCGTTTGGATTCAGTAAACTGGGGCACAGCACTTCCGACTTCAGTTCGGAGACGTAAGTTATTTCAGGTATTTTCCTCGCATGGCGGACCACACTAAACGACATCACTTTATCCACAGTTTTTTATGTGGTAATTGGTTAATCTGTGTCAATAAGGAAACTACAAATCAATTCAATATTTTGCACTTAAATCGAGAGTTGTTGAAAGCCAAGCTGGAAACAGTTATGGCGCTGCGGCGTCTGAAATTTCCGCACTGCTGGGCTTACAAAATATATTCCATAGATTACATTTCAGGATTTTATAGTAAAGTTTAAAGAAATATCAAAAATATATGTTGTCTGTAAAAGTGCACTATAACGAGAACTGCAGCTGCAAGATTTTCTTCATAACTGAAGTGTTTCTTGAAGTGCATTCTCTATCCTTCTTTGATTGTTTATTTCATCACTCATTTTTCGTTTTCAAGTACACATATTGTGCATATTAGCAGTATGATGACAAACATATATTTCCTACTTCTTACATCTGTTGCAAATACTTGAACGTATGTTAAAGGCAACAACGTATGTAACATGCAATTTAAGTTGGTTCTGCTGTGTTGTACCAGCGCATCTGCTCTGTTAACATCCGCTTATAAACAAGGAAGGACAATCAAACAAATAGGACTTTAAGGAAATATTCATTTTAGTGTCAGTAGTCACTTTAAATTTGCCATCACCCTTAAGATATTCGAAGATTAATGTTAAATTAATTTATGGGAATATTACTTTGGACTATGATTTTGTTTGTCAAACTAAAATATATGTTCGAATATTCTTTAGCTGCTTAATTCGTTCACATATTTTAATATTTGTTGTGGATATAATGATATTGCATGCCTCTGCCTTAGCATTGGACATTCACATTCATTCGTTTATGAAAATGTTCACAAACTCAATTCAGAAATTCTTAGTAGAACACCGGAATAATATTTGCTTTGGATATAGTGGCATTGAATGTTCACTACTGCTAAAATCCCTCACACGGATCTGATGCCTTTATCGTTTGGAAGCTGTCATCAACAACTTTGTTGCCATAAAATATTTGTCTTTCTTATATAGTCGCTACATTCCAGCAAACATAAGAGCCTTCTCAGCTACGCAGGCACACTTTACGCTCTGGCTCAAAGAAATTTCAGATATACAAATAAAATCAAAATATTGGCAAATGAATAAAAAAAAACTTATCAACTTAAAAGCCGATTTGTTCAAATTGCTGATATTCTTTTGCAAATTTCTTCAACTGTTGCTTTGCGTTTTCTGTGCAAAATTACAACAAAGTCAAATCCAAATAAAACTGTTTAAAAGACAATTTTCTCCGCGTATGAGTAATATTTATGTTGATTTACACGCACACACACAAATCATTCGCAACTATAACAATAGATTTTATATTGTATTTAAAATAGTTATTTCTTATGTTAAACCATAAACTGATTGCAAAAATTAATTTATGTGTTTTTTTTTTTGAACTGAGGCCGAACATTAAATAGAAGCCAACTATTTTAAAATCTCTTTTCTTATTTATTGTGATATTTTTATTATCTTAATATAAACATTTTTACTTTCCCTTTCATTGCTGGGGCATTATAATATTCTTTTGTGCGTCTTCATGCTTCCACATCTAACAACCATAATATTAAAAAATGTTTATTTTCAGGCAAAGAAAAAAAAATTGTGTGCATTCGAGTTATTTCTTGTTTTTCTTTGCAGTTTTTCATCACAATTTATGTTCACGATTTTATCTTAATGATCATGAATGAATAAATTATGCTATTATGATTTTGTTGTGCTTTGCTAAAAGCTTAAATTAGTCATTTATGTATTAAATATGTTTTCAGTCAAAACGTAAAAGCTTTAAAATTATAGTGTTCAGTTCTACAAAATGGCCAGAAAATTAAAGGCTATTTTAAAGCCGATTTATGCATTTTTTATGCGATACTCATTTTTGGGTTAGAAATGACTTTAATTTCAATACTATTAAACGGACAATAATATGGTTATAATAACTGCACATGGCGGCAGAGAACGAGTTCGAAGCAATAGTACAAAAATGTTGCAAAATAACGAGCTGACACAAGACAAAAGTATAATAACATTTTTCTCAACAATATTTTTTTAAAGGTGAAAAATATTTTGGTTGCATTTGACAATAATATGTTTAGCCATTAAATAGTTTTTTAGGCCGTGAAGTGCTTGATCATGCTTTAAAGCAATATGATTATGAAATATTTATGGCCTGTGCTTGCAGCCAACATGTTATTTTCAAGTTAATCAATCAATGTATAGTGGTGGATTTAGACGGTCCTTAGAATAAAAAAATATTTTCAATAATCATCCATCAAATTGAATAATTTTTTAATGTTTAGCCACAAAAATATAAACTAAAAGCTACTTGTTACAATATTAATGTCACACATTATATTTTTATAGCCAATCATATTATTGTTGTAACCAACTGTACTACTGTGATAACTAGTTATAATTTTGTCACAGTTAATCCTATATAATACGGATTTAAGCCAATGCTTATTGAGACTGAACATGTTTTTTTTTACAGTCAAATATATTATTGTCAATTTCAGCCATGCAGTTATCATGATCACTTAAATTTATATTGTAACAATTTTATTCTTATATATTGATATATTAAACGAATACATTTCTTTCTAGTCACCTATATTTTCTAATTAACGACACCCATAAAACTATTCCAACTGAGACCAGAAAATATTCCTTTTGTACAAAAACTATTGCATTTATTAATTAATAATTAGTCATAACTATAATATGGTTAGTCAGAACAGTGAAGTGTTTTATAATGATTATTGCCAGATTAGCCGCAAGAGAAATATTAATGACCATGAAAAAAGAATTATGGGTCATAACAACAACCTGCCTTAAGCGCCAGCATGATTATAATTGTATAAAAAAAGTGTTGACTGTCCAGGCCGACCCTAGCAAAGCTTGTTGATTGAGGCCCAGGTTCACTCCGGAATGTAACGCCAAAGAAAGAAGAAGAAGACAGTTATGTGGTTAAATATTACAACGGAATTTTTTGTGAGTTAACAATATGTTTGTTATAATATTGTTGATTATGATAATTACATGGTTGTTGCGAAAGACTGTATTAAAGTTTTTCCATTGAAAAGTTCCAGTTGACCCGACTGCATAATTTTTACATAACAGCCTAAATTTATATATAAAATAAAAACAATTTCCTTCGGAACACAAAATATCGCTCCAGCAAAACCTCAACATCAGACTGAAGCTATTTTTCTCTATCTATATATATATTAATTACAGCCAAAGAAGAACCGCTTTATTCACACATTTTCCAACATTTAATTGTTTATAATTTCGTTTAGAATGTAAAATAATTACGTTTAATGTGGATTTCCCAAATCAAGTGACAGGACATTAATTATTACCGGCTACAGTACGTGCAAAAACTGTCTAATACACACTCTGACAAAAACAACAAGAAAAAAAACAATTTACATACAAAATTTATGTTCAATTATTCCCAAAATGACCATACAAAAGATTCTTGCCTTACACGAGCTGAACTTTAAATATTCAGTGAAAATTTTACAAGTTTCACAGAAGGAAGAACACACTTAAGTATGTTGGAATGAATGTAATTCTTTTTGTATATCCTTTCCAAGGATTGCATGTAGGCTAAACTAATTTTGGTGTTAATTGTTCGTAAATATTTCATAAACTTTATATCTGGAATCTGTTGTGGAAAAGTTAAATTAAATGCACTTAGTTGGTGAAGTTTAATTTATTTTTAAATTGTAGTTCTTAAGATTTTAGTTTTATGCCCAGGAAAAAGTAATAAAATTTAGTGAAAATTTTGGGAGCAGAAGAAATGTTTTAAGTGTTCGTGTTCGTCGTACAGGAAACTTGAACTTAATTCATATTTAACACATACTCGTATTTCAACATCGTTTCGTATTAAAACAAATGACATTTTCTAGCCGCTAAGGATTTTAGTTTATTTTTATAGAGAATTTTTATAGAGAAATTAGTGGAACACAAATTAACAAAAAGGCATGTGCGCCGCTTAATATTGTTAAAGGAATTAAAATGTTGGTCCTAAAAAGCTGTTTTTGTTGATTAAAAAGAATTTTGTGTTAAACAAAAAATTATGTTATACGAGTAATTCAAAATACCATTGAAACTTAAAAAGTTATTAGCAGCGAATTGCCATCGGTCTTGTGTTTCGATACCGTTTAGGAAAATCCTGTACTTCTTGTAATTTCGATTTAATTATTAAAATGAGAACAACAATTTCCTTCTTTAAATTTGCATTCAGTGTTTTTAATAATATTGTTACACTTTCCTACTAAGTTCTGTTTATATTCATTAGAGCTGTTAATATGGTCCCAATAGCCTGCCAATTCAATATCAATTACAAGTTGGCTACTAGTTTGAGGTCTGGAGTTTGTACAGGATATTTTTTCGCCTGAAATACTCACTTGAACAATCCAATTTAGAGTACTTCGGCTATAGGTTTGGTAGGCACTTTACAGGGTAGATAACTTGTTCAATTGCTATTACAAGTTATCTACTAGTTTGAGGTCTGGAGTTTGTACAGGATATGTCATTGTGTGAAATTTTTGCCAACTTCCGAGTTCAACATTGTATTTTATGCAACATCTTGTTTTGTTAAGAGTTTTATTTACCGACAGAGTAATAAACAGATATGGCAACGTTGATACATATCAAGTGGCATAATTGTATGTGATATATTTGCCAGTCATAAGCCAGATAGCCAGAGTTGCCAGCTTAGGGGTTTCCCCCATTTAGGGCGTACAAATATCTAGTTGTGGTGTGAAGACAGCGAATCGGGTCTTGAAAATACTATAAACTGTGCTAGAGATTATAAAAGGAAAATCACTGATTTTGTGAACCAAAAAAATGCACAAATCTGTTGACTGTCAAGAGCGAAAGCCGCTTACACTTATTCACACAGTTTCCGTCCTTCATGCGACTGGCCGATATTAGTGGGTTGCCATTTGTCAGAAGAGTAGTCATTTCCGTAATATGGCATCATCGCTGGTGTCCATTGAGTTAGTATTTTGTGATTTGGGGTTTCTAATGTGTTTTTTTTTTGTGCAAAATTTTCTCTTAAAAAGCTAAAACAAAAAATTAAACTGCTTTCCTTTACACAGGAACGCATTTCGAGCAAATTGGAGTCTCTCTGGTTACAGTTGAGGGATATATCGAGTATAACGGACTGTCCACCAGCTTTCTGAAATTCATCCTGCTGTTCACTTGCGACCCCTTGAAAAAGTTCTTATCATCTTTATCTGTCCCAAATTTATAAATTTCTGTTTTCAGAATTGCAAAAAAAAAATAGCCATTTGTTTTACAGTTTTTCCTTCTAATTGCCCAAATAAGATTTATGACCAATAAGTTTTTAAATCAGTTCATTTTTCATTTGTTTCTTCTTCTGATTAAACGGAAAGTATTCATTTTCTTATTCGTCGATTTGAATTATTGTTTAAAAGTGGAAAAAAGCTAAAGTTATACACAAATCACTGCACTGTTGGTGGTGTTTTTGTTATGAGCATTTCCGCATTTGGAAACAGGAATAAGTGTAGAAGCACAACAAAAGGATTTATTGTTACATGTTTCCAATAGAGTGTGCACTGTACACCACCAGAACAATGTTGGTGTGCTTCAAGTATCGTGTGTGGTGTCTTTGAAACTGTTTGGTAGGTTTCGGGAGGGCAGAGATGCATTGTCCAGGCGAGTGTTGCTGAAGTGCTCGCTCACCTTCAATTTAGAGTGGCAAAAATACACAAGTTAAAGAAACAAAATCTCCGTTTGGGGCCACCAGGGGAGGCAGTTAAATTGATTGTGTTTGAAGATTTTTTTTTTTTAGATATTTATTAAATACTTGCGAAGAAATGACCGCAGTTGCTGGAATACCTGTTAGTAAATCAAAATTGTAAGGGAGCATTTTTATATTGGTTTCAAATGTAACTTCATTTTAGTGAAATGTCCACAATAAAATGAGTCCATATTTTATACGAATTAGTTCGTTAGAATACTCACCACAAACAACCTCCCTTCCCTCCCCCTTTTCCCCACAACCACCAACCACAAAAGAAATTTACAAAACTATCCATATTGGCTAATGATGAATTTAGAATGTGGGCCAAACAGAAAATGAACTAACCAGCTTCAAGGCATTCACATACTTCTCTACTTTTGCACACCGAAAAAAAAAATAAATCAAAACAGGACACTGTCAACATAAACGGAACGAAAATGTTGCTCAAATGTAGGGAAAAAAGGAAACTTATTTCGCAAACTCTAGAGAATATAGAAATTCAAATAATGGACTTCTTGAATGTTTAATGTTTGTCTTGTTTGGCTGATCCCCTAAAAATTGGCCAACGTCTGTACATATGTATAGCCAGTTCGTGGGCTGGTGTTTGATAATAAAAATCATTCAATATTTTCCAAATTCTAACATTCTCTGCAAACATTCTAGTACATTTTCTTCAGTTTGATATCTGTTAAAGTAAATTCTTTTGTCTATTTGCCAAAAATTTAAAATTAATGTCCTTGTAACAATTCAATGTGACAACAAAATTCTAAAGGCAGTCCCAACAAAAAAAAAAAGAGCACCAGTGACAAAATTAGAATTTACTCCTTTTGCCATCCATTGTCAACAATTGGAATTTAAAAGAATCTTTTTTTTTTGCGACAGTTAATAAGTTGGTCAAATAAAAAAGAAAGCCACAAAATGATGAATTAATCTGCTGAAAGGAGCGACAGTGAGCGAGCAAAGCAAAAAACAAAATAAACTCAAAAGGCAATATTTTACTTTCGAATTTTGTATAAAAAGTGAAATAGATTTAGTTATTTAGTAGAGATTTTAAAATCGAACAGGCAGATTTCGTTAAAACAATTTGAAAGGTATTTTTGTGAATGAGGCTTGTTCAAAAAATTAGGTGAATTGGAAGTTTTCCTCAAAATCATTTATTTATTCATGGATTGCTATTTTGTGGCCTTCAAAGTGGACCTTCTTAGATATAACGAACTTGTGTTTTTTTTCCAATTCTCTTTCAACAGTCAACAGTTCCCCCCCCCCCCCCCCAAATCATGGCAAGCAGCGGGTCTCTTTAATCTTGGGAATAGGAATAGATGCCAGAGGTACCAAATCTTGTCACTACGGCGTCATGATTACAGCCAAAAAAATTACACTTATTACACAAAAAAAAAGCTTGAAATGAGCCAACCGATATGCCGACAACCTCAGCAACTTCCCCAGTGGCGATTCGCCAGTTTTCCATAACAATTTGCTTCACGTGCACAACATTTTCATCAGTTGTTGAGGTACTGGGACGCCCATTCCGCTCATCTTCTTGAGATTCTTTGAAAAACTTGTATCACTTGTAAGCATTTTTCGGACTCACAGTTAACTGTTAACAATCCACTGTTAACACTGTCAAGTCGTTTTGAACACTCAATTCTGTTTTGCACAAAATTTTATGCCAAACCAGAAAATCGTCCAACACGCAAAATTCTTGCAAGTTTTGTAAAAAGCAAAACCTACTAAAAAAAAACTAGAACCAACATAAAAAGAAGTGAATGTACGTTGACCGCAATATTTAATAATTCACCTTACTTTCCCGACACACCTCGTATATAAATAAATAAGCGACAAGTCGCACAACAACATGTACTATTTCTTCTTCAAGTTTTAATATTGCGAAAGTTTTCTTTAATTTCTTTTAATAAAATATAAAAACTTTGCCGTTTTAATAAAAATAAATGATAAAATAAAAACTATCACAAAAGATTTTGATCCGTCATTTAATTAAAGAAAAAAAATTCCCTTTTTGTTTATCACGTAATACTTTTGTATATTTATGTACTCGTACGTGTGAGTATTTTATAATAATACACTTAAGCCGTCATCGCGAAAGTATCCTTTACGCCTTCAAAATTGCAAAAGCAAATAATTTAAAGTATCTTAATTAACAATTTGTATTGGACAAGCAATAAAATGGCTATAAAAACAATAAATTAATAAATATAAATAAACTCTGCAGGTAATAACAAACAAACAAAATATGTATGTGCTCGTTTGTATGCTTTTTAAAATTTATTTAAATACTTTTTATAATATAAAAGCGACATTTCGCCAAAGGCCGCTGCCACTTGCGGCAAAAAAAAAAAAAAAAAAAAAAAAAAAAAAAAAAAAAAAAAAAAAAACTTCGCATAATATTTTCATACAGATAGATATTTAAGCGAAGGTTGTTTGAAATTATTTATAAGAAATTATCAACAATGAAATTTATATACATTTATATAATTTATAGAATAATAAAATAAATAAATAAATTTTCTAGTGCTTGTTTTCAAGTCAAAAAAATTAAATATCTACAATATAAGCATTAAAGTTGTAGCTTAAACTTAATAAAACAGATTTAAGAGAATTTGTGAAACATCCCTCCAACACGGAGCCAGAAAAAAACCATATTTACGCACTTCACGTTTAAACATTGATTCATATTTCAATTTTTATATTTTCAGTAGTAACATTTAAAATCCTTAAGTCCACAAAATGTGAGGGAAAAAATTCAGAATTTATGTGCACGCAAAAAACATTCATTTTATTTGCCAATGTCTGTCTATCTTTCAGTACGTATGAATAAATGAAAGGATTGATGCCGGCTGTAGATAGAACTGTGCAGTTGTAAATACATCTGTTGCCATATGAGAGCGACACTCACTAACGCAACAAAACGAAATAACATTTCCCAACCATCAATCGTAAATAAAAATGTCAATATTATTGTTTGAGTTTGTTAAAGTTTATGCGAATTTTTGAATGAGTTTATTGATGTGAGCATGAGTATTTCTGTATACGGCAACTTTGGCCCAGTGAAACACAAAAACAAAAATAATACCAACATTTTTATGGGCACACACTCACCTACTTGGGCTTGTAACTGCCTGTCTGCGTTTTAGTTCGAGTGTAAAGCGAATTTCAAAGCCCCTTCAGGGACGTGTACGATGTTCTCATACTTGTGTAAATAACCGAAACTGCTATTAACGTGCTAAAGGTTTTCATTGGAAAAAACGATTTTGTAAGTTGTTTCCAGTTTAAACTTGTTTTTATAGCGAACAACAAAGAAAACAGAAACCATGTTTTTCGCATATGGTCACATTGTAATGCCCACTGGCATATATAAACTGCACTAAAAAAGAAATTATTATCGGAAAAGAAATTTCCGTCAAATTTTACTGATTGCTGGGTAAACTTGATCGATTGAATGACGGCCAGCACAGAACACAAGTCATAAGACAAGTCGTTTTAGCCTGTCAAATGTATTCAGTATTCAAAATTACGTCATAAAATGAATAACTTCATTTCAAAATTAACCAGTTTAAATGCATAGGGGTACTTCCATGGTGGCGAACGTGACAATGGTTCATGTTTAAAACTAAAAAAATATATATATATATTTAGATTTACATATATTTAATATCTCATAGGAAGCTGTAATATTTGTTTTAAAGTTCATATCCAGCGTAATTCCAGATCAAAGAAAATGTAACAAATCGAACGTGACAAAAATGAAAGTTGAAGACGGCACCGCTTAAAAAGGCAAAATCTAACCAGGAATTAACTTTAGAATTACACGCAGTTTTTAGTTCTAAAATATTTTGTCATAATCTGCGTTAATATGTGACATTTCGAACGTGACATTTTTACCACATAAACTTATTCTTACAATTACAAAAGAACACTGTATTTTTAATGTAAATTAAGCACATTTCTGGGGCAAACTGCTTTTATTTGTTTGTGGAATTTAAGAAAACAGGCCATAAAATATTTTCAGAAAAATTAAATTGTATTTGTACATCTGAACTCATGATTGAATTGATTGAATTTGGTTATATCTAAATATTTCTCTATGAAATTTTTATAAAATAGCCGGTTTTTAATAACATGTAATTGTTGGGCCAAAGTGCAGCGTTTGACGGAAAATCAAAAAAATTAAGTAAGACTTTTTTCTCGTTTTAAATTATTCAAAGCAGCAAAACGTTATAATTGTAACGACAGCGGCACAAACTTTACTAATCGTGACGAAGGACAAAACGTTATCAGCGAACAATTTTACCTCTTATACCGCTGAGGTTGCCTTAATGACGCCTTCTTTCTATTTGCCATATGATAAAGAAATTGCGGTCTGCCGGTCCAACCACAAACAGGCTCTTTAAATGATAACTATAACTGAAATACAACATAATCACAGTGTAGCATAATTTTATTATCCCAAAATCGTACATTTCCTTTTAAAATCTAGTCTATTGTTTAGTAAAAAAAAAAAAAGAAACAGAAATCTTGTATCAAAATAAATATATTTTTAAAGCCATTCAGTCATAATGGATAAATGAATTTAAATGCGAGTACAGAAAGTGCATATGAATGAACAAATAAATATACAGCACATATTTTCAATTTATGTTTTAACATACACCAATATACGAGGTGTGGTCCAAAAGTAAATTGAATTTTAATATTTCTCAAAATATATTGTATTTATTCATTAAAATATGTACTTTTTGATAGAGCCTTGAGTTCTCTCAGCGATTCGCTTTTTGACTCCTCAATTCTCAAAAAATTTCGAACTTTTATAATAATATACAACAGGAAAAAGTTGCATATTCGCTGAATATGATGGCTGAGGCAAACAAACTTCGTTGCCACATTCGCCACGCCCCCAAAAGTTTCCAAAAAAAATTGCTTGTAATGAGCCAACCGATATGCCGACATTCTCAGCAACTTCTCTAATAGTGAGGCCATAGCAATTTTCTTCACGTTTTCAACATTTTCATCAGTTGTTGAGGTGCTGCTGCGTCCATTCATTTTATCCTCTCGACCGTCTTTGAAAAGCTCGTATCACTTGTAAGCAGTTTTCTGGCTCACTGTCAAGACTTCAAGTGGTTTTGAACATGTTTTACACAAAATTTTATGCCATTTTTTTAAGCCATCTTTTTCGGCAGCCCAACAGGCAAAACATTTTCAACTTTTACGCCACTCACAAGCAAATTTAATTTGCCAAATCGCTGAAACTCGCGGCGCCCATTTGGCCGATATTTTGTTCCATACATAATTGAGTAATACCAATACATCATAATAAAATAAAATTACAATAATTTCCTAAATAGTTTGTGTTTTATTCAAAATCAACATCGGCCCATACAATTTAACCACCCATTATAAACCAATATGCGAGACGAGTGTTCATTCGCCCACGAAATTTGATAATTCATTTTAGTTTGCGAACAGACCTCGTCTATAAATAAAAGAAAAAGCGAAAAGTCGCACAGCAACATGTACTATTTCTTCATAGTTTTACTATTCCGAAAGTTGTCCTAAACTATAGACCAGAGTCCCAACAACCAATAAAAACGATAGTCGAATGAACGTGCACCACTTCTTCTTACTGTTCGAACCAACCTCGTCTATATTTGTTGTATCAACACTTTCAAAAGTTTATTTTCAGCTTAGACTAAACTCCTTTAATCCTTTTATTGTTTAAAAATATTTATGTATGTACTTATGTTTTATCTATCGTGTGTAGGTTTATTATTATATTTCTTATGCAACTTGGGCATCTGTTACCAAAAGTATTAAAAAAAATATTCAATTCAATAGTATTATTGCAGCTACAGCTGTGGAAACAGAAAAACTTTGCGTTCTGGTATTAATGAATCTGCTCAAAAATAGTGTGGATTTTTTTCAGCTTTAACAAAAGAATTTATGAGCACGACCAGCACAATATACATATGTATGTAGGTGGGTCCAATAACTGCGTTTCAGCTCGTTATTTGTCCACAGCTGTTTTATAATAAATATAATCAATCATGCAGAATATATGTATGATGAAATTTTCAGTAAAAACTGCTTAGATTATGCTAATCATGGAACTGTATTAAAATAAAATACTGGTATATAAAATTAAAATTAAAATAAAAATAAAAATATATAATAACAGTTATATTCAATGAATTAAAGTATTTACAAAAGCTTTCAGGATTTGGTATATAATTTTTCGATAAAAACATACATATAAAAATATAATTAGGAAAATATCTAAATATATGTATAATACATCGTTCAGCGTTGGACGGAATTGAACAGTCTCCTGATTGTAGGCGAAATCGAGCTGCATTTTGCTTAGAGCACTTTCACATCGGCCAACTTAGATAACAAAGTTTTTTGCTCAAGGTTGGCTTAAAATGATTTAACTTTGTGCCACGCTAAGGTTCGGTTTCACCCTAATACATGTATTACTAAATGTCAGAAAATGAAATAAGTCTCATCGTGTAAAAGCAAAATATATTGAGTGGGAGAGAATACGAATACAAAATTTGACAACCGGTCGTTAAATATTAATTTTCTAAACCATTTTAGAAACTTGTGTCTTCCCATCACAGCAGGGGTGTATTTTACAGGCAGTACTAACAGAACATATTGAAGGTGCCGCCAACAATAATTCCAAGAACAATCAAATTCAACGCAATAAATTTTCATGTTGTTTTTTTGTAAATATTGTGGAACTGAACCATCGGTGTGTTTTTGTTCCTTTTTTTTAATACGGAGAGAATTTTATAATATTTTGATTCTATAAAGTCGTAATATTTTGTATTCCCGTGAAAACACAGCTTTAGTCAGTATTTTTGTGATACTAAATGTTCGTTAAAAACCAAAAACTAAAAGGTTACTCCTAAACTGGTGGCATCCCAGGCAAGCTGTCATAAAGTCGCCTAGTTAAGGTCCGTGTTTCACTATTCTATATACTTGTGCGATGTGTCAAAGAACTCATATTTGCATGTTCTAAAATATGATGGTCTGACCTCAAAACACACACGTGTTACATAGATTTTCTTGACGAGACTGTCCGATTTGCAAACTTTTATGAAAATTTTCATAAAGTCATAGATTACGTGCGATCAGGGTTGCAACTTTCGAAGGGCAGCTGAGAAGAAAACAACTTTCAAAGACTCAAACCATTTCCGACACCAAAACCTTTTCTCTTTCTTTTAACAAACTATAAGAGATACGTTCAGCGTTGCCATAATTTTTTTTTACAAAATCTGCAAATTTGTAAAAAAAAATCTGCTTTTCAGGTACAAAAAGCTGCCAAATTGTGGTTTATATATCGCACCCTAAATACAAAAGGGTCACAACCCAAAATTTTCCAAAACTAACTTTTTTCCATAAATTAATTCAGAGTACACATCTCTAACTACTGCAAAAATTTCTTTCACATCACTATCTTCTTTAACTGGAAAAATCAGTTATGTTAAGTGTGTTGCTCCTGCACGATGAACTAAACATAAACAGTTTTTTGTCTCTCCTGAAAATTTTAGTATTTTGAGTTGTGACCCTTTTGTATTTAGGGTGCGATATGTATATGCACATAAAAATATGTACATATGTATATAATTAAACGAAGCAAAGAAAGTATTGTATGATTTACATAAATATATTTTAAGCCATGAAATTAGACTCAATGTAAAAAAACATAAAATCTTTGCATTTAAACAGTGTTGCAAAAAGAGGCTTTTTCACAAATAAATGTAAAAATATATATGTATAAAAATGTATGGATTTTGGAGCTATTAAGCGGAAAATCATTGACTCAATTAAAACAAACTCCTTTAATTGAGCAGCGCAATCAATAAAACAAACAACCAATACAAAATATATTAGAATACATGGTTTTGAAAGTTTACTAATACTTTTGCTGAGTGGTGAAAAAAATGTTCTATTTTTGGGTATTGGCAAATGAAACTGTAGCGCCACTTTTGTATGTGATTTGTTAAAACTTGGGTAAAATTATTAAGAATCGGACTCAGTTAAGCGGGGCTTTTACCGTTAGTTTTTGTTGAAATTATTCATTTGAATTTTTTGGGAGCATTTAAGCGGGCAAATCAATTATCCGGCAATAATTAAGCGAAAATTACTGTAATGGGATAAAATTAATACCTCACAAAAGAAAAAAGTTGAGAATAAAGAATTTATTCACAAAAACCTGCATAATTTTCCTACAAATTGATATTTAAAACAAAAAACTTCAAAACTGTTCAATGTTTCGAAAAGCTGCAAAATGCAGATAAATCTGCTCATTTGGCAACGCTGGATACATTGTTTGTACTATGTACATATGTACAACACACATGAAATATGGCGGGAAATCTTTTTTTTTGAGAAAGTAACACTCAACCAACCATTTTAAAACGATTTTTCAAAGTTGGTCAGATTTTGCTGTGTATGAATTCTACGATTCTTTATGATAATGTAACGCCGCCTTTATCTATAAATGACATAGGAAAAAACGTCAGTTACGTGATTTTGCCCTTCAGCCGACTATACATACAGTACATGCAATCTGATAATCAATGCAAAAGCAACAGGCATTTTGTTTGTGTAAAAAAAAAATTACTTTATGTCGGCTATTGTGATTGGTTTTTAGTTTTAGTGAACATTTTTCTTATATCCAATTATTCTTTTATTACTGACGTATTGAAAATTCAATTAAGGATCAATTGGCAAAAGATAACGACATAAAATTTCAAACAGTTCTATGAACATAGAAGAAGAAAAATAAAACATGGATGGATGTATGTTTGTATAAATTAGCAACCAAGTTCAAAGAACATGCACACACACACATACATACATACATAAATGTTTCCATATCATGTACGTACATGCAACACGAAAAAAATGCAAAAACAACTTGCAGTTTGTTGGTGCACACAAATCTACTTAGTATTTGGCTACAACTTATTTCGTTAGCATTTACTTACATTTAATATTTCTTGATCAGTTTTAAATTTAATATTTTATAATTAATTACACTCAATTAAACACTAATTTCACCAGCACTTTAATATTTCTATTTTCTAACAGATATTTTAACGCTCTTAAAGCTTTTTTCTTCACAGACCTTTTCACTGTTGAACTTTTTCACTTGAAGACAATACTTTGCATAATGGCGCGCAACAAACAAAACGTAAACAAAATACATGAGTTTTGTGGCACCGTTATGAATTCGCCTGGCTTACTTCATACAAATATATTACACTTAAAAGTCATGGTGTCGAATGCGACCGTGAAAACATCTATGGTTTAAGTCCTGGATTGATATTTGTTTAGTATACATAACTAGGCTGCAGAATACAACCGTGTTAATGTCACGTTGAGAATATCTACATATAAACTCAGATTTAATATTGCTTTTGTTAAATCATTTTAAGGTGTCAAAAATACAAATTTTAATCTTGCAATTTCTACATGCAATTGTGATTGACAGCAAAATTCAGCAGCTGCAAAATCAATTTAGTCTCACATTTAAAGTTTGTTGTTTAGAGAACTAAAAAAAAAAAGAAATTAAATGTTTGATAACATTGAAACATGGTAAATGTAATGAAAGGAGTGCTCGTTCAATGGTAAGTTTACAACAAATAAATTACAAGTTAACATAGTCCAATTCGTCGGGTATACCGAACGCCTTGTTAAGTTCCCTGTCTTGCTTGTCAAATTTTCGTTTGCACCATGTTTTAGTCATGAAAATATTATCGGTCCAGCGATTTGCAGCCTCCAGTAATTTCTTAAAACAAAAAAATAATTTCAGCTGAATTTTTGTAATAAAAGAAAATGCATTTACCTTTGAATCGCAAGCTTTAGTTTTAATTTCGGCATAATCAACCTCGCCTTGAAATTGTTTGATTTTATTTTCTAATGTTTGTTTTTCCTTCGCTAAAACGTCAATCTCCCTTGATAAAATCTCTGCCACAGTTAAATCTTCTTCAGTATTTTGACTAAGTGGTATTTGTTCGCCAACCGATTGCAGTCGCTGTAATATTTTAGCCGTCTTTACTTCCACATCGCTGTTCTGCCGTTGTAACTTGTGTAAATTATCACTACAAAAACGTTGGTTTAAAAAGAAAACGCGTCAGGAACTGAAAGTTTTACCTGGGAAATGACCAGAAATATACACATCCCGATATCTTTTCACTTTTCACAAGCCCATTGTCCACCAAGTTTTGAAGTGTATTTTTAACGGATTGCAGCACAATGCCCTTTTCTTGTGGTGCCAGGCGTTCCAAATCTTTCAGTTGATATACATCATTGGTCTCATGAAACAATTCCAAAAGCTTGGCTTCCTTTTCCTCAGCAGATAGTGGCCTTTTCTTCGACATATTAGAAAAACTGAAAGCAAATTAAACATATAATTTTTCTTTTGTTTTTAGCGATCCTGCTATGAAACAATTTTTATTGCACTTGGATGAAACATCAGCTTTGGGACGTAAATTTATTATACAAGATTTGGATGAGAGTCATCTTTTTATATCAACAGAAATTGTAGAGACTTTGCAAGCCCGTGTCGACGAGTTAATGGATCGCATAAGCTTCCCCCTCCATGAAAAAGAAGCTTAAGAACTTGATTTGAAAATATTAAAAGCAAACAGAATATTAATAATTGAATTGGAAACCATAATCGGAAATGACAGGCAGAGAGTCGCATCGCATTAAGGACGCAGAAAAGAAGCGTGTTCTTGATGAAGCAGCCCGTCAGAGACGCGCCCGCAAGGCCTTAGAAGCTCTAGAGCAAGACAATTTTCACGACGATCCTCACGCAGACTTGGTAATGTCAAAAAAGTTGCCCAAGTTTCAAGACAACTTAAAGAACCCTAAAGAAAACCGAAAGTCAAAACGTAAAGGTCCTGAATACTATCGTGCTAAGTATCGGAAAAATTTTGCCCAACTATTAGAAGAAGACAAACAACAACATCCAGAACCTCCCAATTATATGAGTGCGTTGGCACCATCACCCACAAAACCGGCCAGACATTTTTGTGCTGTTTGCGGCAATTTTTCCAAATATTCATGTACGGCTTGCGGAACACGTTATTGTTGTATTAGATGTCTAAACACTCATCAAGATACGAGATGTTTGAAATGGACCGCTTAAACTTAATTTCTGCGTTCGAAAAGCAAGATTGAATTGAATATTAAGTTCATATGTAAATCGAAAAATTTATAAATAATACACATGTATTTAGGCATTAACTTAAGAACTGGAATTTCCTTGTATATGATTTCCGGGTTTAGTACAGGTTTGTGCAATCAAAGTTTCCACCTTAATTTAGAAGTAGCCATAATATTATAATAGAGTGTTAGATGAATTTTGCACACTTTCATCATATTTCTAGATATGGGCGCTAAATCTTTTATGTCGAGTTTGGATGTGGCTATGATTTTTCTCGCTGCACAAATATTGTGAATGTTCACAGAATGAATAAAAATTATCATCAAAGTGATTGGGGCTTATAAATAATACAATTTCCTCAGCTATAAGAAGTTGATTTTTTAGAAACTTCTTTCAAACTCGAAAATACTTACGCTATTTGTAAACAAAAAAGTACGCAACAAATTGAAAATGAAAGCTGCCAAGTTGCCAACTCTTTTCTTCTGAAACACAGTAAACACTTAATTTTGAAAAAAAAACAATTTCGCATATGTTCTATTCTTATGCAGTGTCACATTTATGATTGTGTTCGAACCAAAGCTGAAAATCCCTTCAAAACGATTTCGCGTTAACGCATGCTACGTGTTTTTTAATTTTAAAATTTATGCGCCAAAATAAGAAAAAGCTGTAGTGCAATTTTTTCATATTAAAATAAATATTGTAAACAATATTTACTAAATTTAGATTTATAAAATTTTATTGCTGAAACTAAAAGACTAATTCAATACTTTGTTCATTGGTTCTCCATTTTATATAACATTTTTCTGACTACTTCAGTACTACATTTAATTTCACACAATAATTAGAGAGTAAGTGCAACACACTTTCTGGCAATTAATAAAGATCGAATAATCGTCGTTATTGGTAATAACCAAAAATCTATTTTCACAGGAATTTATGTTGTACCGGGTAGCTGCAATTTTGCCCACTGTGTTTTTTAATAACAATCACAGCATAATATTGCCAACCTTACAGAAGCGTTTTGATAGTTTTGACATTTCTTTAATAAAAACATATGCATGCCTTTATACGTGTGTGTGTGTCATATTGTGTATTCCTGAAGTAACATCCATAAAATTAACACGGTTGGGTCATCAAAACAGTAAAATTTTTCGTTTTCAAAATTTGCTAGTGAATTTTTGAAAATCGGAAAACAAAATGATTAATGCTGTGTCGCGAGCTTATCTGAGGGCCAACTCCCAGGCTGTACCCAATGGGCTGAAAACTATTGTTGTTGGTGCAACCCAGGGTAAGAAAGTTGTGGTGCCCAGCAACACGGATAAAAATGCTCCTTGCGGCAATACTAAAGCAGTAACTGGATTACAAAGTGATTATTCTAAAAATATATTAAGCATTTGTTAAGTTAAAAGGAAACTGCGACATTTTGACGTCCTTTTTCCTGCAAAAAATTATACATTAAAGTTGCAATTTTTCTTCAATTATGTAATTTTTTCTTTGAGGTTATAAAAACATACATATTTATATATGTGTGTGTGTGTGTTGCCAAAACAGAAAAAAAGCAGTGAACAATAAATGAAGGCCTACTTGACGTGTAGCGAGTGAAATTCTGCTGTTTTTTTCTGTTTAGGGCGATCAATACTTACTATGATAATGACTTACTAATGAAACTTATTTATTGAAAAATATGGATACAATTTACCCATAACTATTTTTTTATTATTATTAAGCTCCCCAACAAGTTCGTTTCGCCCACACTGATATGACTGTGCCTGACTTCTCGCCCTACCGTCGTGAGTCGGTGCAAACTCCTAGCCGGAAGAACACAACTAGTGAAGAGCGCAAAGCCTTCTCCTACATGCTAGTCGGTGCTGGAGCAGTAGGTAGTGCTTATGCTGCCAAAGGCTTTGTTACTGCATTTGTGAGCTCCATGAGTGCATCCGCTGATGTTTTGGCCATGGCTAAAATTGAAATCAAATTGGCTGATATTCCTGAAGGCAAGTCTGTTACCTTCAAATGGCGTGGTAAGCCCTTGTTCATCCGTCATCGTACCGCTAGTGAAATCTCCACTGAGCGTAATGTACCCACAGCAACATTACGTGATCCCCAGTCTGATGAGGTAGGTTTGAAAACACCCTTTTTTCGGCATAAACTTTTAATGTGTTTTTTTTTTAGCAACGTGTTACTAAACCGGAATGGTTGGTTGTCATCGGTGTATGCACACATTTGGGTTGTGTGCCAATTGCTAACGCTGGTGATTTTGGTGGATATTATTGTCCATGTCACGGTTCACATTACGACGCTTCTGGCCGTATTCGGAAAGGACCTGCGCCCTTGAACTTAGAAGTACCAGCACATACTTTCCCCGACGAAGGAACATTGGTTGTTGGTTAAACATTTTCATACAATGTGATTTCATATTTCTATCTTACCAACTAATAGTGTTAAATTAATACATAAACCGTATTGTTAAACCAATATAATCTATAAGTTAAAAACGAAAAGCTAATTAAATGGACGGAGAACAATACGAAAAAATTTAATCGTAATTAACATTAAATCCAATATGTTATTTTCTTTACTTATCAAACACTGGTGATGACTTAATTGATCAGCAATCAGTCATAACAAACTGGAAGCCTCTTGGAAATACAGCAAATTCGAGCAACGAACATGTAAAACTGTGATTTAAAACAAATTTTCTTTATTAAATTTTAGTTGCCAGTTAAAAAGATGAAATTAATCGATATCTTTTGAGGGTTAATTTTTTTTTTAGTTAAACATGGTCCACTGTATTTTCGAAATTTTAGTAATTTGAATTTTATTCGAGTTTTCGGCAGTTGCGCTTGTTATTAACAACAAATTTTATGAGACTAAATATGGTTCTCAATTTTATTTTCAGAACTTTAGTAAAAAGTAAGGCGCCTTTGTAATTCGTAATTTTTGCATTGTTCTCAGTGTATGTTTATTTACAGATATTTAGCCCTTCAATATTACATGTGTCCTTAAGGCCAATATAATATTTATTGCAGTTATAAGTATAATTAATTACTCCATATATAAATATAGCCGAAATTATAACCCCTAATAATGACTAGACAAAGATGGTTACACTCCTTGGAACCTTGCAATACAATTTGCACGACCAAGTCGAATTCGGCGTGACACAAATCGTCACGAACTATTTTTTGTTTTATTCGCCTTAGGTACAGGCAACTTATTAGATTCAACAACCATTGGCGCAGTTGCATAATGTGGCATTTTTTTGACATTTCCTCAACGAATTGCTGCAAAGCAAAGGCAATCAAACATTAAGTTGATGAAATAAAAATCAGATATAATACTGACGTAAACGATTAAGGACGTGGTTTTGTTTTTAATTTTTTTTTAAATATACAAAAAAAAAACAAACGTAGGCAAAGAAAAAAAAGTAAAATTTAAGTGAAGGGAAATACATACGTATATTTTTAGTATTAAATTTGTTTAAATGTGAAAACACCAATTTGACTTTTCTACAAAAATCAAGAAGTTTCTGCTTCGAAAAAAAACGCCTTTATAGATTTTGTACTTGTGTTTGATATACAGAAAATAAAAATTACAACAAACTAATCGTAGACAAGATAAGAAAAGTAAGTGAAAACAAAATCACTAAAAACAAAGCGGCTAAATAACCAAACAAGCAAAATAGTTAATAAATAACTTGTGGCAAAACCGCAAATGAAATATTCTTTTAAATATTAAAAAAAAAAAGAGCAACAGAAAAGAAAAGAATAATAAAGAAGCAAAAATAGTTTCGAACAGTGTCATCTTCGTAAATTTTTGCTCATTTGCCGGCATTCTCTTCTATTTTGGTTATTTTCGTTTGCGCAGTTCAATATCTACTTTAGTTTTTAGTATCTTTTGCCGCACAATTAACCCAAATTGTTTGTGTTTTAATCCTTCTCCTTAATCCCTGCATGTTGTTCCTTTTCAATCCCATATTGCAGTGCTCTTATAACTTTGATCAATTGTTACCATCACCACAGAACTTCGTAAGAAAATTTGCCGCTGAATTTCCATTCATCTCATTTGAACGCCAACATTTATCACAAACTTTAACTGCCATGTCGACGGCATTTTTGACCGCCATAGCGGTTATACTCTGCATTCTATTTCGCATTCTAAACGTTAACAGTCAACCATTGAAACCCAGTGTTTGGTGTTTGGATCAACAGTTTTTAGACTGCTTATACAAAATTGCTCCCGTTCTAAAAGAACCGTAAGTATTTCATTATGTACCTACATACATACATACATACTTACATACATATTATGTACATATGTATGTATATTGTTTTTAATATTTTAGTTTTTAAGGAATTAGTTCTCTTTTTTAATAGAAGGGGTTTCTGCCTGTTTTCTAGTTACCCAGCAAAAGTTTTCCAACTGCTATTTATACATACTTTCCCTATCATATTAAAAGATTAGTTTTGGATGTTTTGCTAAGTTTTGCTTTTTATAGACATTCGTTGGAACCGCCTATGACTGTAGTCTTAACCATACAACCGGTTCGAACGGATAGCACAACAAAATTTTATTTAAAATCATTTATTCATGGCATATGACATGAAAGTCGCTTCTCCATAGAATTGTGAACGGTTAATTACCTATAATACATAAGTTTTGATTTTGCCAAATGTATATATGTACATATATGTATGTATGTATATGAATAAACATATCTTTAACTGAAATGCAAAAACTCACAATTAACAAAAAAGAATCAAATCAATTAATCGATTGATTATGATGCAAATATGAAAAATTGGAGATTTTATATTCAATTAGCAACATTTTTTTTACTCTTCAATAAATAACATCTTATTATTATAAAATTTTTAATGTAAAATGGTTAAAATGCTAATTATGCTGTATTGCATATATTGCACTTTAGTTTGTTAATTAGTTAAAAAGTATTATTTTTAAATTAAAATGTTAACATGAAATCGATGTAAAACAAGTTGTTTTCATCACGTGGTTTTGCATTTCAGCTGACGATACCTTTTCCGACATAAAACACAAAAGTTTTTCATATGTGTATAAAGTTAGCTCCGTTTTTTTCTATGATTGGTTTTATTTCAACAGGCTGTTGTTGTTCGAAAACTTTTATCTTAACAGAACGAAATATTTGATAACATTTACGTTTTGTTTTGAGTAACATAAAAGCAGGTTTGATGGAAAATGTTAAAAACATGTCAACATTAGAAAGATGATTTAAAATTTTTATTTTATTTGAGGAAAATTTAAGGATGTCTGTAAGAAAATTCCAATTAAATTGTTATTTTTTAATTAAGTGCAATAAAAAAATTAAGAATATACAGACTATTCTTCAGTTCAGATCAGTTCTGAATAGATGAAAACAATCTTGCAGATCGTGAACCAAAATAGAAATATTCTTAAAGAAAGATAAAAATCTGTCGAATAAAGAAATGAACTTTTTTAGCCAACTCCTGCATAAACGTTATAAACTTAATTTTTCACTCCATTTCTAAATATATATTTCTTTATATATTAATCTTGTACGTATAAATAATAAAATATTGAGAAACTGAATGAAAATTTGTGGTAAATCTCAAGAAAAACTTAAATATTCTGAAATGAAAATTTGCTGAAACAAGCGAAGAAAAATACATTTTGAAGACCTATAAATAGACCTAAATGATTTTAGGGCGAAAAGTCATGAGTGTCGAGATTTCAAAACTATTTCGCTTATATCCACAATCCGTTAATCTTACGCGAAATTTAACTTTGCAAATATGTATGTAGCAAAAAACCATAAATTTTGTTTCATAATCATTGTTGGGAAGGCTGTCGGCCGAGCCAGCAATTTCCACGGGATTTTCAATAAATTATAAATATGTAATAAAAGGCTTGATTTATTGCGCAATAACCTTTATTAAAATTCCTTTATAATAAAATAATATATAAGAAATTCACATATTCAATATTAGCTTAATCTATTCTACATACTTTTTGGTATGGAAATTCCTGGGAAATTCTATTATAGAATTTAAGGACAATCACGTCTGAACCGCTTCACAGTTAAGCTCCTACAAAATGGCGAAGGCGGTAAGACGCTTCTAGACAGTAAATTCGTTAAATAAATATACATGTTGGAATTCTTATTCGTTATTCTTTCAAAATTGATTTAGTGCTACCAGATGGCAAAAGAATCATGAGGATTTTGGGAGTCCAATATTTGACCAAAATCGTTTAGGTGATTTTTCATGTAATTCCTATATGACAGCAAGTCATGACAACGGAAAATTTTACAACCACATACTATATGGCTATGGGTATATAACCCGCTACAGTAAAGGTTTTGACATACATACATACATAAATATTTATATACATATTTACATACATACATATTACAGGACGTTCCTGTGCAGTTTATGAAAATTTTCACAAACTAATGAAAAGGCGCTTTGTGAGACATTTTGACCATTTTGTCGCCGGCATCAAGATTATAGTGTTTCTATTAGAAATAACCAAATTGACTTAATGACGATTTTCACGAATGAATGGAAATGCGACTTTCTTCAGTTATATTATTCGCTTATGTCAATAAAGGTTAGAACTACACCTGTGCAAACAAGTGCAGCAGTGATATCTGCTTTCAACGATTTTCGTTTTTTGAATGGATTTTGCTTAAAACATTAAAAAAAAAAAAAGAAATAAACACAAATATTGTCTTCCTATTGTCACCTTGTTGTACATATTGCAACAAATATAAAAGAAAAATAATCAGTGTTATACTTTTTCACATAATCAAAATGTTTGCGATTATCTCATACGCTGCGAAGTCCAATAGGGTCAACTTTGTTAGTGAAATCTCAGTTTATAAATATGTACATACATACATTCATATGTATGTTAAAAGTATTCATACAATATAAAGCAAAATTCTTTTCGTTCTGAGAGATTAAAACGCACCACAATAAAGAAATCCTAAAGCGTGTTTTTATAATAGGGCGACATTCCTAAGCACATAAAAGCTATGGGTGTGAAGATAGATTTTAAAATTTTTAACCACAGAATACCACTGTTAATTAAGTAGCAGAGCTCTGTTAAGCCTAAAAAATTTATATTTTGCAATAAAAATGCATTCAAAACTAAAAAATTAATAATAATTATATTAAAAAATAAAGTAATATATTTCTAATAACATATTCTATAAAATACAGCCATAAAAATCTAAAATCAACGCACTCATTACGGAAGACTATAAAAACTTTGTTGAAGAAAGTTCATGAAAATTCTTGGAAATAACGGCAGATGGGCGAAAAAAAATTATTGGACAACACTCCTCCGGCCATCCCTATGAATGTCCAATATTCAAAAGTCCCAACAGCGTGTTTTTCTGAAAATAGGAGACATTTTTCCAAATTTCGACTTTTGAAATTTTAAAAAGGACTTTGCACCTTTTTTTGAAAATGGAAGGAGATGGGCGAAAAAAAAATTATTAGACAACACTCCTCAGGCCAACCCTATAAATGTTCAATATATGGTCTTCATATTTAGTATAGGGATATTGCTCGATATTATGGTAAAGGTCCCCCCTTTTCAATATGTGGTCTTCGTATTTAGTATAGGGACATTGCTCGATATTATGGTAAGGGTCCCCCCTTTTCAATATATGGTCTTCGTATTTAGTATAGGGGTATTGCTCGATATTATGGTAAGGGTCCCCCCTCTTCATGGATCTAAGTCTATCAGTATTCATTTTCATAATAAATATATTAGTTCCCTATTAAAATTTTTTAGAAAAGTGGCTGTATCTCCGCAAATATTGATTTTATCGCAAAAATAAGCGAAATTCGAAAAAACTTAACTAAAGTATCGATAGTGCTCTTTTCAAATATATTAAAACTATTATAATTTGAAGAAATTTTTGAAAAAATCCATATAAATAATAGGATGGATCCAAGTCTATCAGTATTAATTTTTATAATAAATATATTAGTTCCCTACTAAACTTTTTTAGAAAAGTGGCTGTATCTCCGCAAATATTGATTTTATCGCAAAAATAAGCGAAATTCGAAAAAACTTAACTAAAGTATCGATAGTGCTCTTTTCAAATATATTAAAACTATTATAATTTGAAGAAATTTTTGAAAAAATCCATATAAATATTAGGATGGATCCAAGTCTATCAGTATTCATTTTTATAATAAAAATATTACTTCCCTATTAAACTTTTTTAGAAAAGTGGCTGTATCTCCGCAAATATTGATTTTATCGCAAAAATAAGCGAAATTCGAAAAAACTTAACTAAAGTATCGATAGTGCTCTTTTCAAATATATTAAAACTATTATAATTTGAAGAAATTTTTTAAAAAATCCATATAAATAATAGGATGGATCCAAGTCTATCAGTATTCATTTTTATAATAAATATATTAGTTCCCTATTGAACTTTTTTAGAAAAGTGGCTGTATCTCCGCAAATATTGATTTTATCGCAAAAATAAGCGAAATTCGAAAAAACTTAACTAAAGTATCGATAGTGCTCTTTTCAAATATATTAAAACTATTATAATTTGAAGAAATTTTTTAAAAAATCCATATAAATATTAGGATGGATCCAAGTCTATCAGTATTCATTTTTATAATAAATATATTAGTTCCCTACTAAACTTTTTTAGAAAAGTGGCTGTATCTCCGCAAATATTGATTTTATCGCAAAAATAAGCGAAATTCGAAAAAACTTAACTAAAGTATCGATAGTGCTCTTTTCAAATATATTAAAACTATTATAATTTGAAGAAATTTTTTAAAAAATCCATATAAATATTAGGATGGATCCAAGTCTATCAGTATTCATTTTTATAATAAATATATTAGTTCCCTACTAAACTTTTTTAGAAAAGTGGCTGTATCTCCGCAAATATTGGTTTTATCACAAAAATAAGCGAAATTCGAAAAAACTTAACTAAAGTATCGATAGTGCTCTTTTCAAATATATTAAAACTATTATAATTTGAAGAAATTTTTTAAAAAATCCATATAAATATTAGGATGGATCCAAGTCTATCAGTATTCATTTTTATAATAAATATATTAGTTCCCTACTAAACTTTTTTAGAAAAGTGGCTGTATCTCCGCAAATATTGATTTTATCGCAAAAATAAGCGAAATTCGAAAAAACTTAACTAAAGTATCGATAGTGCTCTTTTCAAATATATTAAAACTATTATAATTTGAAGAAATTTTTTAAAAAATCCATATAAATATTAGGATGGATCCAAGTCTATCAGTATTCATTTTTATAATAAATATATTAGTTCCCTACTAAACTTTTTTAGAAAAGTGGCTGTATCTCCGCAAATATTGATTTTATCGCAAAAATAAGCGAAATTCGAAAAAACTTAACTAAAGTATCGATAGTGCTCTTTTCAAATATATTAAAACTATTATAATTTGAAGAAATTTTTTAAAAAATCCATATAAATATTAGGATGGATCCAAGTCTATCAGTATTCATTTTTATAATAAATATATTAGTTCCCTATTGAACTTTTTTAGAAAAGTGGCTGTATCTCCGCAAATATTGATTTTATCGCAAAAATAAGCGAAATTCGAAAAAACTTAACTAAAGTATCGATAGTGCTCTTTTCAAATATATTAAAACTATTATAATTTGAAGAAATTTTTTAAAAAATCCATATAAATATTAGGATGGATCCAAGTCTATCAGTATTCATTTTTATAATAAATATATTAGTTCCCTACTAAACTTTTTTAGAAAAGTGGCTGTATCTCCGCAAATATTGATTTTATCGCAAAAATAAGCGAAATTCGAAAAAACTTAACTAAAGTATCGATAGTGCTCTTTTCAAATATATTAAAACTATTATAATTTGAAGAAATTTTTTAAAAAATCCATATAAATATTAGGATGGATCCAAGTCTATCAGTATTCATTTTTATAATAAATATATTAGTTCCCTACTAAACTTTTTTAGAAAAGTGGCTGTATCTCCGCAAATATTGGTTTTATCGCAAAAATAAGCGAAATTCGAAAAAACTTAACTAAAGTATCGATAGTGCTCTTTTCAAATATATTAAAACTATTGTAATTTGAAGAAATTTTTGAAAAAATCCATATAAATATTAGGATGGATCCAAGTCTATCAGTATTCATTTTTATAATAAATATATTAGTTCCCTACTAAACTTTTTTAGAAAAGTGGCTGTATCTCCGCAAATATTGGTTTTATCGCAAAAATAAGCGAAATTCGAAAAAACTTAACTAAAGTATCGATAGTGCTCTTTTCAAATATATTAAAACTATTATAATTTGAAGAAATTTTTTAAAAAATCCATATAAATATTAGGATGGATCCAAGTCTATCAGTATTCATTTTTATAATAAATATATTAGTTCCCTACTAAACTTTTTTAGAAAAGTGGCTGTATCTCCGCAAATATTGGTTTTATCGCAAAAATAAGCGAAATTCGAAAAAACTTAACTAAAGTATCGATAGTGCTCTTTTCAAATATATTAAAACTATTGTAATTTGAAGAAATTTTTTAAAAAATCCATATAAATATTAGGATGGATCCAAGTCTATCAGTATTCATTTTTATAATAAATATATTAGTTCCCTACTAAACTTTTTTAGAAAAGTGGCTGTATCTCCGCAAATATTGGTTTTATCGCAAAAATAAGCGAAATTCGAAAAAACTTAACTAAAGTATCGATAGTGCTCTTTTCAAATATATTAAAACTATTATAATTTGAAGAAATTTTTTAAAAAATCCATATAAATATTAGGATGGATCCAAGTCTATCAGTATTCATTTTTATAATAAATATATTAGTTCCCTATTGAACTTTTTTAGAAAAGTGGCTGTATCTCCGCAAATATTGATTTTATCGCAAAAATAAGCGAAATTCGAAAAAACTTAACTAAAGTATCGATAGTGCTCTTTTCAAATATATTAAAACTATTATAATTTGAAGAAATTTTTGAAAAAATCCATATAAATAATAGGATGGATCCAAGTCTATCAGTATTAATTTTTATAATAAATATATTAGTTCCCTACTAAACTTTTTTAGAAAAGTGGCTGTATCTCCGCAAATATTGATTTTATCGCAAAAATAAGCGAAATTCGAAAAAACTTAACTAAAGTATCGATAGTGCTCTTTTCAAATATATTAAAACTATTATAATTTGAAGAAATTTTTGAAAAAATCCATATAAATATTAGGATGGATCCAAGTCTATCAGTATTCATTTTTATAATAAAAATATTACTTCCCTATTAAACTTTTTTAGAAAAGTGGCTGTATCTCCGCAAATATTGATTTTATCGCAAAAATAAGCGAAATTCGAAAAAACTTAACTAAAGTATCGATAGTGCTCTTTTCAAATATATTAAAACTATTATAATTTGAAGAAATTTTTTAAAAAATCCATATAAATAATAGGATGGATCCAAGTCTATCAGTATTCATTTTTATAATAAATATATTAGTTCCCTATTGAACTTTTTTAGAAAAGTGGCTGTATCTCCGCAAATATTGATTTTATCGCAAAAATAAGCGAAATTCGAAAAAACTTAACTAAAGTATCGATAGTGCTCTTTTCAAATATATTAAAACTATTATAATTTGAAGAAATTTTTTAAAAAATCCATATAAATATTAGGATGGATCCAAGTCTATCAGTATTCATTTTTATAATAAATATATTAGTTCCCTACTAAACTTTTTTAGAAAAGTGGCTGTATCTCCGCAAATATTGATTTTATCGCAAAAATAAGCGAAATTCGAAAAAACTTAACTAAAGTATCGATAGTGCTCTTTTCAAATATATTAAAACTATTATAATTTGAAGAAATTTTTTAAAAAATCCATATAAATATTAGGATGGATCCAAGTCTATCAGTATTCATTTTTATAATAAATATATTAGTTCCCTACTAAACTTTTTTAGAAAAGTGGCTGTATCTCCGCAAATATTGGTTTTATCACAAAAATAAGCGAAATTCGAAAAAACTTAACTAAAGTATCGATAGTGCTCTTTTCAAATATATTAAAACTATTATAATTTGAAGAAATTTTTTAAAAAATCCATATAAATATTAGGATGGATCCAAGTCTATCAGTATTCATTTTTATAATAAATATATTAGTTCCCTACTAAACTTTTTTAGAAAAGTGGCTGTATCTCCGCAAATATTGATTTTATCGCAAAAATAAGCGAAATTCGAAAAAACTTAACTAAAGTATCGATAGTGCTCTTTTCAAATATATTAAAACTATTATAATTTGAAGAAATTTTTTAAAAAATCCATATAAATATTAGGATGGATCCAAGTCTATCAGTATTCATTTTTATAATAAATATATTAGTTCCCTACTGTAAAGTGGCTGTATCTCCGCAAATATTGATTTTATCGCAAAAATAAGCGAAATTCGAAAAAACTTAACTAAAGTATCGATAGTGCTCTTTTCAAATATATTAAAACTATTATAATTTGAAGAAATTTTTTAAAAAATCCATATAAATATTAGGATGGATCCAAGTCTATCAGTATTCATTTTTATAATAAATATATTAGTTCCCTATTGAACTTTTTTAGAAAAGTGGCTGTATCTCCGCAAATATTGATTTTATCGCAAAAATAAGCGAAATTCGAAAAAACTTAACTAAAGTATCGATAGTGCTCTTTTCAAATATATTAAAACTATTATAATTTGAAGAAATTTTTTAAAAAATCCATATAAATATTAGGATGGATCCAAGTCTATCAGTATTCATTTTTATAATAAATATATTAGTTCCCTACTAAACTTTTTTAGAAAAGTGGCTGTATCTCCGCAAATATTGATTTTATCGCAAAAATAAGCGAAATTCGAAAAAACTTAACTAAAGTATCGATAGTGCTCTTTTCAAATATATTAAAACTATTATAATTTGAAGAAATTTTTTAAAAAATCCATATAAATATTAGGATGGATCCAAGTCTATCAGTATTCATTTTTATAATAAATATATTAGTTCCCTACTAAACTTTTTTAGAAAAGTGGCTGTATCTCCGCAAATATTGGTTTTATCGCAAAAATAAGCGAAATTCGAAAAAACTTAACTAAAGTATCGATAGTGCTCTTTTCAAATATATTAAAACTATTGTAATTTGAAGAAATTTTTGAAAAAATCCATATAAATATTAGGATGGATCCAAGTCTATCAGTATTCATTTTTATAATAAATATATTAGTTCCCTACTAAACTTTTTTAGAAAAGTGGCTGTATCTCCGCAAATATTGGTTTTATCGCAAAAATAAGCGAAATTCGAAAAAACTTAACTAAAGTATCGATAGTGCTCTTTTCAAATATATTAAAACTATTATAATTTGAAGAAATTTTTGAAAAAATCCATATAAATATTAGGATGGATCCAAGTCTATCAGTATTAATTTTTATAATAAATATATTAGTTCCCTACTAAACTTTTTTAGAAAAGTGGCTGTATCTCCGCAAATATTGGTTTTATCGCAAAAATAAGCGAAATTCGAAAAAACTTAACTAAAGTATCGATAGTGCTCTTTTCAAATATATTAAAACTATTGTAATTTGAAGAAATTTTTTAAAAAATCCATATAAATATTAGGATGGATCCAAGTCTATCAGTATTCATTTTTATAATAAATATATTAGTTCCCTACTAAACTTTTTTAGAAAAGTGGCTGTATCTCCGCAAATATTGGTTTTATCGCAAAAATAAGCGAAATTCGAAAAAACTTAACTAAAGTATCGATAGTGCTCTTTTCAAATATATTAAAACTATTATAATTTGAAGAAATTTTTTAAAAAATCCATATAAATATTAGGATGGATCCAAGTCTATCAGTATTCATTTTTATAATAAATATATTAGTTCCCTACTAAACTTTTTTAGAAAAGTGGCTGTATCTCCGCAAATATTGGTTTTATCGCAAAAATAAGCGAAATTCGAAAAAACTTAACTAAAGTATCGATAGTGCTCTTTTCAAATATATTAAAACTATTGTAATTTGAAGAAATTTTTGAAAAAATCCATATAAATATTAGGATGGATCCAAGTCTCTCAGTATTCATTTTTATAATAAATATATTAGTTCCCTACTAAACTTTTTTAGAAAAGTGGCTGTATCTCCGCAAATATTGGTTTTATCGCAAAAATAAGCGAAATTCGAAAAAACTTAACTAAAGTATCGATAGTGCTCTTTTCAAATATATTAAAACTATTGTAATTTGAAGAAATTTTTGAAAAAATCCATATAAATATTAGGATGGATCCAAGTCTATCAGTATTAATTTTTATAATAAATATATTAGTTCCCTACTAAACTTTTTTAGAAAAGTGGCTGTATCTCCGCAAATATTGATTTTATCGCAAAAATAAGCGAAATTCGAAAAAACTTAACTAAAGTATCGATAGTGCTCTTTTCAAATATATTAAAACTATTATAATTTGAAGAAATTTTTTAAAAAATCCATATAAATATTAGGATGGATCCAAGTCTATCAGTATTCATTTTTATAATAAATATATTAGTTCCCTACTAAACTTTTTTAGAAAAGTGGCTGTATCTCCGCAAATATTGGTTTTATCGCAAAAATAAGCGAAATTCGAAAAAACTTAACTAAAGTATCGATAGTGCTCTTTTCAAATATATTAAAACTATTATAATTTGAAGAAATTTTTTAAAAAATCCATATAAATATTAGGATGGATCCAAGTCTATCAGTATTCATTTTTATAATAAATATATTAGTTCCCTACTAAACTTTTTTAGAAAAGTGGCTGTATCTCCGCAAATATTGATTTTATCGCAAAAATAAGCGAAATTCGAAAAAACTTAACTAAAGTATCGATAGTGCTCTTTTCAAATATATTAAAACTATTATAATTTGAAGAAATTTTTTAAAAAATCCATATAAATATTAGGATGGATCCAAGTCTATCAGTATTCATTTTTATAATAAATATATTAGTTCCCTACTAAACTTTTTTAGAAAAGTGGCTGTATCTCCGCAAATATTGGTTTTATCGCAAAAATAAGCGAAATTCGAAAAAACTTAACTAAAGTATCGATAGTGCTCTTTTCAAATATATTAAAACTATTGTAATTTGAAGAAATTTTTGAAAAAATCCATATAAATATTAGGATGGATCCAAGTCTATCAGTATTCATTTTTATAATAAATATATTAGTTCCCTACTAAACTTTTTTAGAAAAGTGGCTGTATCTCCGCAAATATTGGTTTTATCGCAAAAATAAGCGAAATTCGAAAAAACTTAACTAAAGTATCGATAGTGCTCTTTTCAAATATATTAAAACTATTATAATTTGAAGAAATTTTTTAAAAAATCCATATAAATATTAGGATGGATCCAAGTCTATCAGTATTCATTTTTATAATAAATATATTAGTTCCCTATTAAACTTTTTTAGAAAAGTGGCTGTATCTTCGCAAATATTGGTTTTATCGCAAAAATAAGCGAAATTCGAAAAAACTTAACTAAAGTATCGATAGTGCTCTTTTCAAATATATTAAAACTATTGTAATTTGAAGAAATTTTTTAAAAAATCCATATAAATATTAGGATGGATCCAAGTCTATCAGTATTCATTTTTATAATAAAAATATTACTTCCCTATTAAACTTTTTTAGAAAAGTGGCTGTATCTCCGCAAATATTGATTTTATCGCAAAAATAAGCGAAATTCGAAAAAACTTAACTAAAGTATCGATAGTGCTCTTTTCAAATATATTAAAACTATTATAATTTGAAGAAATTTTTTAAAAAATCCATATAAATAATAGGATGGATCCAAGTCTATCAGTATTCATTTTTATAATAAATATATTAGTTCCCTATTGAACTTTTTTAGAAAAGTGGCTGTATCTCCGCAAATATTGATTTTATCGCAAAAATAAGCGAAATTCGAAAAAACTTAACTAAAGTATCGATAGTGCTCTTTTCAAATATATTAAAACTATTATAATTTGAAGAAATTTTTTAAAAAATCCATATAAATATTAGGATGGATCCAAGTCTATCAGTATTCATTTTTATAATAAATATATTAGTTCCCTACTAAACTTTTTTAGAAAAGTGGCTGTATCTCCGCAAATATTGATTTTATCGCAAAAATAAGCGAAATTCGAAAAAACTTAACTAAAGTATCGATAGTGCTCTTTTCAAATATATTAAAACTATTGTAATTTGAAGAAATTTTTGAAAAAATCCATATAAATATTAGGATGGATCCAAGTCTATCAGTATTAATTTTTATAATAAATATATTAGTTCCCTACTAAGCTTTTTTAGAAAAGTGGCTGTATCTCCGCAAATATTGATTTTATCGCAAAAATAAGCGAAATTCGAAAAAACTTAACTAAAGTATCGATAGTGCTCTTTTCAAATATATTAAAACTATTATAATTTGAAGAAATTTTTTAAAAAATCCATATAAATATTAGGATGGATCCAAGTCTATCAGTATTCATTTTTATAATAAATATATTAGTTCCCTACTAAACTTTTTTAGAAAAGTGGCTGTATCTCCGCAAATATTGGTTTTATCGCAAAAATAAGCGAAATTCGAAAAAACTTAACTAAAGTATCGATAGTGCTCTTTTCAAATATATTAAAACTATTGTAATTTGAAGAAATTTTTGAAAAAATCCATATAAATATTAGGATGGATCCAAGTCTCTCAGTATTCATTTTTATAATAAATATATTAGTTCCCTACTAAACTTTTTTAGAAAAGTGGCTGTATCTCCGCAAATATTGGTTTTATCGCAAAAATAAGCGAAATTCGAAAAAACTTAACTAAAGTATCGATAGTGCTCTTTTCAAATATATTAAAACTATTGTAATTTGAAGAAATTTTTGAAAAAATCCATATAAATATTAGGATGGATCCAAGTCTATCAGTATTAATTTTTATAATAAATATATTAGTTCCCTACTAAACTTTTTTAGAAAAGTGGCTGTATCTCCGCAAATATTGATTTTATCGCAAAAATAAGCGAAATTCGAAAAAACTTAACTAAAGTATCGATAGTGCTCTTTTCAAATATATTAAAACTATTGTAATTTGAAGAAATTTTTTAAAAAATCCATATAAATATTAGGATGGATCCAAGTCTATCAGTATTCATTTTTATAATAAATATATTAGTTCCCTATTAAACTTTTTTAGAAAAGTGGCTGTATCTTCGCAAATATTGGTTTTATCGCAAAAATAAGCGAAATTCGAAAAAACTTAACTAAAGTATCGATAGTGCTCTTTTCAAATATATTAAAACTATTGTAATTTGAAGAAATTTTTTAAAAAATCCATATAAATATTAGGATGGATCCAAGTCTATCAGTATTCATTTTTATAATAAATATATTAGTTCCCTATTAAACTTTTTTAGAAAAGTGGCTGTATCTTCGCAAATATTGGTTTTATCGCAAAAATAAGCGAAATTCGAAAAAACTTAACTAAAGTATCGATAGTGCTCTTTTCAAATATATTAAAACTATTGTAATTTGAAGAAATTTTTTAAAAAATCCATATAAATATTAGGATGGATCCAAGTCTATCAGTATTCATTTTTATAATAAAAATATTACTTCCCTATTAAACTTTTTTAGAAAAGTGGCTGTATCTCCGCAAATATTGATTTTATCGCAAAAATAAGCGAAATTCGAAAAAACTTAACTAAAGTATCGATAGTGCTCTTTTCAAATATATTAAAACTATTATAATTTGAAGAAATTTTTTAAAAAATCCATATAAATAATAGGATGGATCCAAGTCTATCAGTATTCATTTTTATAATAAATATATTAGTTCCCTATTGAACTTTTTTAGAAAAGTGGCTGTATCTCCGCAAATATTGATTTTATCGCAAAAATAAGCGAAATTCGAAAAAACTTAACTAAAGTATCGATAGTGCTCTTTTCAAATATATTAAAACTATTATAATTTGAAGAAGTTTTTTAAAAAATCCATATAAATATTAGGATGGATCCAAGTCTATCAGTATTCATTTTTATAATAAATATATTAGTTCCCTACTAAACTTTTTTAGAAAAGTGGCTGTATCTCCGCAAATATTGATTTTATCGCAAAAATAAGCGAAATTCGAAAAAACTTAACTAAAGTATCGATAGTGCTCTTTTCAAATATATTAAAACTATTGTAATTTGAAGAAATTTTTGAAAAAATCCATATAAATATTAGGATGGATCCAAGTCTATCAGTATTAATTTTTATAATAAATATATTAGTTCCCTACTAAACTTTTTTAGAAAAGTGGCTGTATCTCCGCAAATATTGATTTTATCGCAAAAATAAGCGAAATTCGAAAAAACTTAACTAAAGTATCGATAGTGCTCTTTTCAAATATATTAAAACTATTATAATTTGAAGAAATTTTTTAAAAAATCCATATAAATATTAGGATGGATCCAAGTCTATCAGTATTCATTTTTATAATAAATATATTAGTTCCCTACTAAACTTTTTTAGAAAAGTGGCTGTATCTCCGCAAATATTGGTTTTATCGCAAAAATAAGCGAAATTCGAAAAAACTTAACTAAAGTATCGATAGTGCTCTTTTCAAATATATTAAAACTATTGTAATTTGAAGAAATTTTTGAAAAAATCCATATAAATATTAGGATGGATCCAAGTCTCTCAGTATTCATTTTTATAATAAATATATTAGTTCCCTACTAAACTTTTTTAGAAAAGTGGCTGTATCTCCGCAAATATTGGTTTTATCGCAAAAATAAGCGAAATTCGAAAAAACTTAACTAAAGTATCGATAGTGCTCTTTTCAAATATATTAAAACTATTGTAATTTGAAGAAATTTTTGAAAAAATCCATATAAATATTAGGATGGATCCAAGTCTATCAGTATTAATTTTTATAATAAATATATTAGTTCCCTACTAAACTTTTTTAGAAAAGTGGCTGTATCTCCGCAAATATTGATTTTATCGCAAAAATAAGCGAAATTCGAAAAAACTTAACTAAAGTATCGATAGTGCTCTTTTCAAATATATTAAAACTATTATAATTTGAAGAAATTTTTTAAAAAATCCATATAAATATTAGGATGGATCCAAGTCTATCAGTATTCATTTTTATAATAAATATATTAGTTCCCTACTAAACTTTTTTAGAAAAGTGGCTGTATCTCCGCAAATATTGGTTTTATCGCAAAAATAAGCGAAATTCGAAAAAACTTAACTAAAGTATCGATAGTGCTCTTTTCAAATATATTAAAACTATTGTAATTTGAAGAAATTTTTGAAAAAATCCATATAAATATTAGGATGGATCCAAGTCTATCAGTATTCATTTTTATAATAAATATATTAGTTCCCTACTAAACTTTTTTAGAAAAGTGGCTGTATCTCCGCAAATATTGGTTTTATCGCAAAAATAAGCGAAATTCGAAAAAACTTAACTAAAGTATCGATAGTGCTCTTTTCAAATATATTAAAACTATTGTAATTTGAAGAAATTTTTGAAAAAATCCATATAAATATTAGGATGGATCCAAGTCTATCAGTATTCATTTTTATAATAAATATATTAGTTCCCTACTAAACTTTTTTAGAAAAGTGGCTGTATCTCCGCAAATATTGGTTTTATCGCAAAAATAAGCGAAATTCGAAAAAACTTAACTAAAGTATCGATAGTGCTCTTTTCAAATATATTAAAACTATTGTAATTTGAAGAAATTTTTGAAAAAATCCATATAAATATTAGGATGGATCCAAGTCTATCAGTATTCATTTTTATAATAAATATATTAGTTCCCTATTAAACTTTTTTAGAAAAGTGGCTGTATCTCCGCAAATATTGATTTTATCGCAAAAATAAGCGAAATTCGAAAAAACTTAACTAAAGTATCGATAGTGCTCTTTTCAATTATATTAAAACTATTGTAATTTGAAGAAATTTTTGAAAAAATCCATATAAATATTAGGATGGATCCCTTTTTTTCAATATATGGTCTTCGTATTTAATATAGGGGTATTGCTCGATATTATGGTAAGGGTCCCCCCTTTTCAATATATGGTCTTCGTACTTAGTATAGGGATATTGCTCGATATTATGGTAAGGGTCCCCCCTTTTCAATATATGGTGTTCGTATTTAGTATAGGGATATTGCTCGATATTATGGTAAGGGTCCCCCCTTTTCAATATATGGTCTTCGTATTTATATAGGGATATTGCTCGATATTATGGTAAGGGTCCCCCCTTTTCAATATATGGTCTTCGTATTTAGTATAGGGATATTGCTCGATATTATGGTAAGGGTCCCCCCTTTTCAATATATGGTCTTCGTATTTAGTATAGGGATATTGCTCGATATTATGGTAAGGGTCCCCCCTTTTCAATATATGGTCTTCGTATTTAATATAGGGGTATTGCTCGATATTATGGTAAGGGTCCCCCCTTTTCAATATATGGTCTTCGTATTTAGTATAGGGATATTGCTCGATATTATGGTAAGGGTCCCCCCTTTTCAATATATGGTCTTCGTATTTAGTATAGGGATATTGCTCGATATTATGGTAAGGGTCCCCCCTTTTCAATATATGGTCTTCGTATTTATATAGGGATATTGCTCGATATTATGGTAAGGGTCCCCCCTTTTCAATATATGGTCTTCGTATTTAGTATAGGGATATTGCTCGATATTATGGTAAGGGTCCCCCCTTTTCAATATATGGTCTTCGTATTTAGTATAGGGATATTGCTCGATATTATGGTAAGGTTCCCCCGTTTCAATATATGGTCTTCGTATTTAATATAGGGGTATTGCTCGATATTATGGTAAGGGTCCCCCCTTTTCAATATATGGTCTTCGTATTTAGTATAGGGATATTGCTCGATATTATGGTAAGGGTCCCCCCTTTTCAATATATGGTCTTCGTATTTAGTATAGGGATATTGCTCGATATTATGGTAAGGGTCCCCCCTTTTCAATATATGGTCTTCGTATTTAGTATAGGGATATTGCTCGATATTATGGTAAGGGTCCCCCCTTTTCAATATATGGTCTTCGTATTTAATATAGGGATATTGCTCGATATTATGGTAAGGGTCCCCCCTTTTCAATATATGGTCTTCGTATTTAGTATAGGGATATTGCTCGATATTATGGTAAGGGTCCCCCCTTTTCAATATATGGTCTTCGTATTTAGTATAGGGATATTGCTCGATATTATGGTAAGGGTCCCCCCTTTTCAATATATGGTCTTCGTATTTAATATAGGGGTATTGCTCGATATTATGGTAAGGGTCCCCCCTTTTCAATATATGGTCTTCGTATTTAGTATAGGGATATTGCTCGATATTATGGTAAGGGTCCCCCCTTTTCAATATATGGTCTTCGTATTTAGTATAGGGATATTGCTCGATATTATGGTAAGGGTCCCCCCTTTTCAATATATGGTCTTCGTATTTAGTATAGGGATATTGCTCGATATTATGGTAAGGGTCCCCCCTTTTCAATATATGGTCTTCGTATTTAATATAGGGATATTGCTCGATATTATGGTAAGGGTCCCCCCTTTTCAATATATGGTCTTCGTATTTAATATAGGGGTATTGCTCGATATTATGGTAAGGGTCCCCCCTTTTCAATATATGGTCTTCGTATTTAGTATAGGGATATTGCTCGATATTATGGTAAGGGTCCCCCCTTTTCAATATATGGTCTTCGTATTTAATATAGGGGTATTGCTCGATATTATGGTAAGGGTCCCCCCTTTTCAATATATGGTCTTCGTATTTAGTATAGGGATATTGCTCGATATTATGGTAAGGGTCCCCCCTTTTCAATATATGGTCTTCGTATTTAGTATAGGGATATTGCTCGATATTATGGTAAGGGTCCCCCCTTTTCAATATATGGTCTTCGTATTTAGTATAGGGATATTGCTCGATATTATGGTAAGGGTCCCCCCTTTTCAATATATGGTCTTCGTATTTAGTATAGGGATATTGCTCGATATTATGGTAAGGGTCCCCCCTTTTCAATATATGGTCTTCGTATTTAATATAGGGGTATTGCTCGATATTATGGTAAGGGTCCCCCCTTTTCAATATATGGTCTTCGTATTTAGTATAGGGATATTGCTCGATATTATGGTAAGGGTCCCCCCTTTTCAATATATGGTCTTCGTATTTAATATAGGGGTATTGCTCGATATTATGGTAAGGGTCCCCCCTTTTCAATATATGGTCTTCGTATTTAGTATAGGGATATTGCTCGATATTATGGTAAGGGTCCCCCCTTTTCAATATATGGTCTTCGTATTTAGTATAGGGATATTGCTCGATATTATGGTAAGGGTCCCCCCTTTTCAATATATGGTCTTCGTATTTAATATAGGGATATTGCTCGATATTATGGTAAGGGTCCCCCCTTTTCAATATATGGTCTTCGTATTTAATATAGGGGTATTGCTCGATATTATGGTAAGGGTCCCCCCTTTTCAATATATGGTCTTCGTATTTAGTATAGGGATATTGCTCGATATTATGGTAAGGGTCCCCCCTTTTCAATATATGGTCTTCGTATTTAGTATAGGGATATTGCTCGATATTATGGTAAGGGTCCCCCCTTTTCAATATATGGTCTTCGTATTTAGTATAGGGATATTGCTCGATATTATGGTAAGGGTCCCCCTTTTCAATATATGGTCTTCGTATTTAATATAGGGGTATTGCTCGATATTATGGTAAGGGTCCCCCCTTTTCAATATATGGTCTTCGTATTTAGTATAGGGATATTGCTCGATATTATGGTAAGGGTCCCCCTTTTCAATATATGGTCTTCGTATTTAGTATAGGGATATTGCTCGATATTATGGTAAGGGTCCCCCCTTTTCAATATATGGTCTTCGTATTTAGTATAGGGATATTGCTCGATATTATGGTAAGGGTCCCCCCTTTTCAATATATGGTCTTCGTATTTAGTATAGGGATATTGCTCGATATTATGGTAAGGGTCCCCCCTTTTCAATATATGGTCTTCGTATTTAGTATAGGGATATTGCTCGATATTATGGTAAGGGTCCCCCCTTTTCAATATATGGTCTTCGTATTTAATATAGGGGTATTGCTCGATATTATGGTAAGGGTCCCCCCTTTTCAATATATGGTCTTCGTATTTAGTATAGGGATATTGCTCGATATTATGGTAAGGGTCCCCCCTTTTCAATATATGGTCTTCGTATTTAGTATAGGGATATTGCTCGATATTATGGTAAGGGTCCCCCCTTTTCAATATATGGTCTTCGTATTTAGTATAGGGATATTGCTCGATATTATGGTAAGGGTCCCCCTTTTCAATATATGGTCTTCGTATTTAGTATAGGGATATTGCTCGATATTATGGTAAGGGTCCCCCCTTTTCAATATATGGTCTTCGTATTTAATATAGGGGTATTGCTCGATATTATGGTAAGGGTCCCCCCTTTTCAATATATGGTCTTCGTATTTAGTATAGGGATATTGCTCGATATTATGGTAAGGGTCCCCCCTTTTCAATATATGGTCTTCGTATTTAGTATAGGGATATTGCTCGATATTATGGTAAGGGTCCCCCCTTTTCAATATATGGTCTTCGTATTTAGTATAGGGATATTGCTCGATATTATGGTAAGGGTCCCCCCTTTTCAATATATGGTCTTCGTATTTAGTATAGGGATATTGCTCGATATTATGGTAAGGGTCCCCCCTTTTCAATATATGGTCTTCGTATTTAGTATAGGGATATTGCTTGATATTATGGTAAGGGTCCCCCCTTTTCAATATATGGTCTTCGTATTTAGTATAGGGATATTGCTCGATATTATGGTAAGGGTCCCCCCTTTTCAATATATGGTCTTCGTATTTAATATAGGGGTATTGCTCGATATTATGGTAAGGGTCCCCCCTTTTCAATATATGGTCTTCGTATTTAGTATAGGAATATTGCTCGATATTATGGTAAGGGTCCCCCCTTTTCAATATATGGTCTTCGTATTTAGTATAGGGATATTGCTCGATATTATGGTAAGGGTCCCCCCTTTTCAATATATGGTCTTCGTATTTAGTATAGGGATATTGCTCGATATTATGGTAAGGGTCCCCCCTTTTCAATATATGGTCTTCGTATTTAGTATAGGGATATTGCTCGATATTATGGTAAGGGTCCCCCCTTTTCAATATATGGTCTTCGTATTTAGTATAGGGATATTGCTCGATATTATGGTAAGGGTCCCCCCTTTTCAATATATGGTCTTCGTATTTAGTATAGGGATATTGCTCGATATTATGGTAAGGGTCCCCCCTTTTCAATATATGGTCTTCGTATTTAATATAGGGATATTGCTCGATATTATGGTAAGGGTCCCCCCTTTTCAATATATGGTCTTCGTATTTAGTATAGGGATATTGCTCGATATTATGGTAAGGGTCCCCCCTTTTCAATATATGGTCTTCGTATTTAATATAGGGGTATTGCTCGATATTATGGTAAGGGTCCCCCCTTTTCAATATATGGTCTTCGTATTTAATATAGGGGTATTGCTCGATATTATGGTAAGGGTCCCCCCTTTTCAATATATGGTCTTCGTATTTAATATAGGGATATTGCTCGATATTATGGTAAGGGTCCCCCCTTTTCAATATATGGTCTTCGTATTTAGTATAGGGATATTGCTCGATATTATGGTAAGGGTCCCCCCTTTTCAATATATGGTCTTCGTATTTAATATAGGGGTATTGCTCGATATTATGGTAAGGGTCCCCCCTTTTCAATATATGGTCTTCGTATTTAATATAGGGGTATTGCTCGATATTATGGTAAGGGTCCCCCCTTTTCAATATATGGTCTTCGTATTTAATATAGGGATATTGCTCGATATTATGGTAAGGGTCCCCCCTTTTCAATATATGGTCTTCGTATTTAGTATAGGGATATTGCTCGATATTATGGTAAGGGTCCCCCCTTTTCAATATATGGTCTTCGTATTTAATATAGGGGTATTGCTCGATATTATGGTAAGGGTCCCCCCTTTTCAATATATGGTCTTCGTATTTAATATAGGGGTATTGCTCGATATTATGGTAAGGGTCCCCCCTTTTCAATATATGGTCTTCGTATTTAGTATAGGGATATTGCTCGATATTATGGTAAGGGTCCCCCCTTTTCAATATATGGTCTTCGTATTTAGTATAGGGATATTGCTCGATATTATGGTAAGGGTCCCCCCTTTTCAATATATGGTCTTCGTATTTAATATAGGGGTATTGCTCGATATTATGGTAAGGGTCCCCCCTTTTCAATATATGGTCTTCGTATTTAATATAGGGATATTGCTCGATATTATGGTAAGGGTCCCCCCTTTTCAATATATGGTCTTCGTATTTAGTATAGGGATATTGCTCGATATTATGGTAAGGGTCCCCCCTTTTCAATATATGGTCTTCGTATTTAATATAGGGGTATTGCTCGATATTATGGTAAGGGTCCCCCCTTTTCAATATATGGTCTTCGTATTTAATATAGGGGTATTGCTCGATATTATGGTAAGGGTCCCCCCTTTTCAATATATGGTCTTCGTATTTAATATAGGGATATTGCTCGATATTATGGTAAGGGTCCCCCCTTTTCAATATATGGTCTTCGTATTTAGTATAGGGATATTGCTCGATATTATGGTAAGGGTCCCCCCTTTTCAATATATGGTCTTCGTATTTAATATAGGGGTATTGCTCGATATTATGGTAAGGGTCCCCCCTTTTCAATATATGGTCTTCGTATTTAATATAGGGGTATTGCTCGATATTATGGTAAGGGTCCCCCCTTTTCAATATATGGTCTTCGTATTTAGTATAGGGATATTGCTCGATATTATGGTAAGGGTCCCCCCTTTTCAATATATGGTCTTCGTATTTAGTATAGGGATATTGCTCGATATTATGGTAAGGGTCCCCCCTTTTCAATATATGGTCTTCGTATTTAATATAGGGGTATTGCTCGATATTATGGTAAGGGTCCCCCCTTTTCAATATATGGTCTTCGTATTTAATATAGGGATATTGCTCGATATTATGGTAAGGGTCCCCCCTTTTCAATATATGGTCTTCGTATTTAGTATAGGGATATTGCTCGATATTATGGTAAGGGTCCCCCCTTTTCAATATATGGTCTTCGTATTTAATATAGGGGTATTGCTCGATATTATGGTAAGGGTCCCCCCTTTTCAATATATGGTCTTCGTATTTAATATAGGGGTATTGCTCGATATTATGGTAAGGGTCCCCCCTTTTCAATATATGGTCTTCGTATTTAATATAGGGATATTGCTCGATATTATGGTAAGGGTCCCCCCTTTTCAATATATGGTCTTCGTATTTAGTATAGGGATATTGCTCGATATTATGGTAAGGGTCCCCCCTTTTCAATATATGGTCTTCGTATTTAATATAGGGGTATTGCTCGATATTATGGTAAGGGTCCCCCCTTTTCAATATATGGTCTTCGTATTTAATATAGGGGTATTGCTCGATATTATGGTAAGGGTCCCCCCTTTTCAATATATGGTCTTCGTATTTAATATAGGGATATTGCTCGATATTATGGTAAGGGTCCCCCCTTTTCAATATATGGTCTTCGTATTTAGTATAGGGATATTGCTCGATATTATGGTAAGGGTCCCCCCTTTTCAATATATGGTCTTCGTATTTAATATACGGATATTGCTCGATATTATGGTAAGGGTCCCCCCTTTTCAATATATGGTCTTCGTATTTAGTATAGGGATATTGCTCGATATTATGGTAAGGGTCCCCCCTTTTCAATATATGGTCTTCGTATTTAATATAGGGGTATTGCTCGATATTATGGTAAGGATCCCCCCTTTTCAATATATGGTCTTCGTATTTAATATAGGGATATTGCTCGATATTATGGTAAGGGTCCCCCCTTTTCAATATATGGTCTTCGTATTTAGTATAGGGATATTGCTCGATATTATGGTAAGGGTCCCCCCTTTTCAATATATGGTCTTCGTATTTAATATAGGGATATTGCTCGATATTATGGTAAGGGTCCCCCCTTTTCAATATATGGTCTTCGTATTTAGTATAGGGATATTGCTCGATATTATGGTAAGGGTCCCCCCTTTTCAATATATGGTCTTCGTATTTAATATAGGGGTATTGCTCGATATTATGGTAAGGGTCCCCCCTTTTCAATATATGGTCTTCGTATTTAGTATAGGGATATTGCTCGATATTATGGTAAGGGTCCCCCCTTTTCAATATATGGTCTTCGTATTTAATATAGGGATATTGCTCGATATTATGGTAAGGGTCCCCCCTTTTCAATATATGGTCTTCGTATTTAGTATAGGGATATTGCTCGATATTATGGTAAGGGTCCCCCCTTTTCAATATATGGTCTTCGTATTTAATATAGGGGTATTGCTCGATATTATGGTAAGGGTCCCCCCTTTTCAATATATGGTCTTCGTATTTAATATAGGGATATTGCTCGATATTATGGTAAGGGTCCCCCCTTTTCAATATATGGTCTTCGTATTTAATATAGGGGTATTGCTCGATATTATGGTAAGGGTCCCCCCTTTTCAATATATGGTCTTCGTATTTAATATAGGGATATTGCTCGATATTATGGTAAGGGTCCCCCCTTTTCAATATATGGTCTTCGTATTTAGTATAGGGATATTGCTCGATATTATGGTAAGGGTCCCCCCTTTTCAATATATGGTCTTCGTATTTAATATAGGGATATTGCTCGATATTATGGTAAGGGTCCCCCCTTTTCAATATATGGTCTTCGTATTTAGTATAGGGATATTGCTCGATATTATGGTAAGGGTCCCCCCTTTTCAATATATGGTCTTCGTATTTAATATAGGGATATTGCTCGATATTATGGTAAGGGTCCCCCCTTTTCAATATATGGTCTTCGTATTTAGTATAGGGATATTGCTCGATATTATGGTAAGGGTCCCCCCTTTTCAATATATGGTCTTCGTATTTAATATAGGGGTATTGCTCGATATTATGGTAAGGGTCCCCCCTTTTCAATATATGGTCTTCGTATTTAATATAGGGATATTGCTCGATATTATGGTAAGGGTCCCCCCTTTTCAATATATGGTCTTCGTATTTAGTATAGGGATATTGCTCGATATTATGGTAAGGGTCCCCCCTTTTCAATATATGGTCTTCGTATTTAATATAGGGGTATTGCTCGATATTATGGTAAGGGTCCCCCCTTTTCAATATATGGTCTTCGTATTTAATATAGGGATATTGCTCGATATTATGGTAAGGGTCCCCCCTTTTCAATATATGGTCTTCGTATTTAATATAGGGGTATTGCTCGATATTATGGTAAGGGTCCCCCCTTTTCAATATATGGTCTTCGTATTTAATATAGGGATATTGCTCGATATTATGGTAAGGGCCCCCCCTTTTCAATATATGGTCTTCGTATTTAATATAGGGGTATTGCTCGATATTATGGTAAGGGTCCCCCCTTTTCAATATATGGTCTTCGTATTTAGTATAGGGATATTGCTCGATATTATGGTAAGGGTCCCCCCTTTTCAATATATGGTCTTCGTATTTAGTATAGGGATATTGCTCGATATTATGGTAAGGGTCCCCCCTTTTCAATATATGGTCTTCGTATTTAGTATAGGGATATTGCTCGATATTATGGTAAGGGTCCCCCCTTTTCAATATATGGTCTTCGTATTTAATATAGGGGTATTGCTCGATATTATGGTAAGGGTCTTCCCTTTTCAATATATGGTCTTCGTATTTAGTATAGGGATATTGCTCGATATTATGGTAAGGGTCCCCCCTTTTCAATATATGGTCTTCGTATTTAGTATAGGGATATTGCTCGATATTATGGTAAGGGTCCCCCCTTTTCAATATATGGTCTTCGTATTTAGTATAGGGATATTGCTCGATATTATGGTAAGGGTCCCCCCTTTTCAATATATGGTCTTCGTATTTAGTATAGGGATATTGCTCGATATTATGGTAAGGGTCCCCCCTTTTCAATATATGGTCTTCGTATTTAATATAGGGGTATTGCTCGATATTATGGTAAGGGTCCCCCCTTTTCAATATATGGTCTTCGTATTTAGTATAGGGATATTGCTCGATATTATGGTAAGGGTCCCCCCTTTTCAATATATGGTCTTCGTATTTAATATAGGGGTATTGCTCGATATTATGGTAAGGGTCCCCCCTTTTCAATATATGGTCTTCGTATTTAGTATAGGGATATTGCTCGATATTATGGTAAGGGTCCCCCCCTTTTCAATATATGGTCTTCGTATTTAGTATAGGGATATTGGTCGATATTATGGTAAGGGTCCCCCCTTTTCAATATATGGTCTTCGTATTTAGTATAGGGATATTGCTCGATATTATGGTAAGGGTCCCCCCTTTTCAATATATGGTCTTCGTATTTAGTATAGGGATATTGCTCGATATTATGGTAAGGGTCCCCCCTTTTCAATATATGGTCTTCGTATTTAGTATAGGGATATTGCTCGATATTATGGTAAGGGTCCCCCCTTTTCAATATATGGTCTTCGTATTTAGTATAGGGATATTGCTCGATATTATGGTAAGGGTCCCCCCTTTTCAATATATGGTCTTCGTATTTAGTATAGGGATATTGCTCGATATTATGGTAAGGGTCCCCCCTTTTCAATATATGGTCTTCGTATTTAATATAGGGGTATTGCTCGATATTATGGTAAGGGTCCTCTTCATGGATCTAAGTCTATCAGTATTCATTTTCCTAATAAATATATTAGTTCCCTATTAAACTTTTTTAGAAAAGTGGCTGTATCTCCGCAAATATTGATTTTATCGCAACAATAAGCGAAATTCGGAAAAACTTAACTTAAGTATCGATAGTGCTCTTTTCAAATATATTAAAACTATTGTAATTTGAAGAAATTTTTGAAAAAATCCATATAAATATTAGGATGGATCCCTTTTTTTCAATATATGGTCTTCGTATTTAATATAGGGGTATTGCTCGATATTATGGTAAGGGTCCCCCCTTTTCAATATATGGTCTTCGTATTTAGTATAGGGATATTGCTCGATATTATGGTAAGGGTCCCCCCTTTTCAATATATGGTCTTCGTATTTAGTATAGGGATATTGCTCGATATTATGGTAAGGGTCCCCCCTTTTCAATATATGGTCTTCGTATTTAGTATAGGGATATTGCTCGATATTATGGTAAGGGTCCCCCCTTTTCAATATATGGTCTTCGTATTTAATATAGGGGTATTGCTCGATATTATGGTAAGGGTCCCCCCTTTTCAATATATGGTCTTCGTATTTAGTATAGGGATATTGCTCGATATTATGGTAAGGGTCCCCCCTTTTCAATATATGGTCTTCGTATTTAGTATAGGGATATTGCTCGATATTATGGTAAGGGTCCCCCCTTTTCAATATATGGTCTTCATATTTAGTATAGGGATATTGCTCGATATTATGGTAAGGGTCCCCCCTTTTCAATATATGGTCTTCGTATTTAGTATAGGGATATTGCTCGATATTATGGTAAGGGTCCCCCCTTTTCAATATATGGTCTTCGTATTTAGTATAGGGATATTGCTCGATATTATGGTAAGGGTCCCCCCTTTTCAATATATGGTCTTCGTATTTAGTATAGGGATATTGCTCGATATTATGGTAAGGGTCCCCCCTTTTCAATATATGGTCTTCGTATTTAATATAGGGGTATTGCTCGATATTATGGTAAGGGTCCCCCCTTTTCAATATATGGTCTTCGTATTTAATATAGGGATATTGCTCGATATTATGGTAAGGGTCCCCCCTTTTCAATATATGGTCTTCGTATTTAATATAGGGGTATTGCTCGATATTATGGTAAGGGTCCCCCCTTTTCAATATATGGTCTTCGTATTTAATATAGGGATATTGCTCGATATTATGGTAAGGGCCCCCCCTTTTCAATATATGGTCTTCGTATTTAATATAGGGGTATTGCTCGATATTATGGTAAGGGTCCCCCCTTTTCAATATATGGTCTTCGTATTTAGTATAGGGATATTGCTCGATATTATGGTAAGGGTCCCCCCTTTTCAATATATGGTCTTCGTATTTAGTATAGGGATATTGCTCGATATTATGGTAAGGGTCCCCCTTTTCAATATATGGTCTTCGTATTTAGTATAGGGATATTGCTCGATATTATGGTAAGGGTCCCCCCTTTTCAATATATGGTCTTCGTATTTAATATAGGGGTATTGCTCGATATTATGGTAAGGGTCTTCCCTTTTCAATATATGGTCTTCGTATTTAGTATAGGGATATTGCTCGATATTATGGTAAGGGTCCCCCCTTTTCAATATATGGTCTTCGTATTTAGTATAGGGATATTGCTCGATATTATGGTAAGGGTCCCCCCTTTTCAATATATGGTCTTCGTATTTAATATAGGGGTATTGCTCGATATTATGGTAAGGGTCCCCCCTTTTCAATATATGGTCTTCGTATTTAGTATAGGGATATTGCTCGATATTATGGTAAGGGTCCCCCCTTTTCAATATATGGTCTTCGTATTTAATATAGGGGTATTGCTCGATATTATGGTAAGGGTCCCCCCTTTTCAATATATGGTCTTCGTATTTAGTATAGGGATATTGCTCGATATTATGGTAAGGGTCCCCCCCTTTTCAATATATGGTCTTAGTATTTAGTATAGGGATATTGGTCGATATTATGGTAAGGGTCCCCCCTTTTCAATATATGGTCTTCGTATTTAGTATAGGGATATTGCTCGATATTATGGTAAGGGTCCCCCCTTTTCAATATATGGTCTTCGTATTTAATATAGGGGTATTGCTCGATATTATGGTAAGGGTCCCCCCTTTTCAATATATGGTCTTCGTATTTAGTATAGGGATATTGCTCGATATTATGGTAAGGGTCCCCCCTTTTCAATATATGGTCTTCGTATTTAATATAGGGGTATTGCTCGATATTATGGTAAGGGTCCCCCCTTTTCAATATATGGTCTTCGTATTTAGTATAGGGATATTGCTCGATATTATGGTAAGGGTCCCCCCTTTTCAATATATGGTCTTCGTATTTAATATAGGGGTATTGCTCGATATTATGGTAAGGGTCCCCCCTTTTCAATATATGGTCTTCGTATTTAATATAGGGATATTGCTCGATATTATGGTAAGGGTCCCCCCTTTTCAATATATGGTCTTCGTATTTAATATAGGGGTATTGCTCGATATTATGGTAAGGGTCCCCCCTTTTCAATATATGGTCTTCGTATTTAATATAGGGATATTGCTCGATATTATGGTAAGGGTCCCCCCTTTTCAATATATGGTCTTCGTATTTAGTATAGGGATATTGCTCGATATTATGGTAAGGGTCCCCCCTTTTCAATATATGGTCTTCGTATTTAATATAGGGATATTGCTCGATATTATGGTAAGGTCCCCCCTTTTCAATATATGGTCTTCGTATTTAGTATAGGGATATTGCTCGATATTATGGTAAGGGTCCCCCCTTTTCAATATATGGTCTTCGTATTTAATATAGGGATATTGCTCGATATTATGGTAAGGGTCCCCCCTTTTCAATATATGGTCTTCGTATTTAGTATAGGGATATTGCTCGATATTATGGTAAGGGTCCCCCCTTTTCAATATATGGTCTTCGTATTTAATATAGGGGTATTGCTCGATATTATGGTAAGGGTCCCCCCTTTTCAATATATGGTCTTCGTATTTAATATAGGGATATTGCTCGATATTATGGTAAGGGTCCCCCCTTTTCAATATATGGTCTTCGTATTTAATATAGGGGTATTGCTCGATATTATGGTAAGGGTCCCCCCTTTTCAATATATGGTCTTCGTATTTAATATAGGGATATTGCTCGATATTATGGTAAGGGCCCCCCCTTTTCAATATATGGTCTTCGTATTTAATATAGGGGTATTGCTCGATATTATGGTAAGGGTCCCCCCTTTTCAATATATGGTCTTCGTATTTAGTATAGGGATATTGCTCGATATTATGGTAAGGGTCCCCCCTTTTCAATATATGGTCTTCGTATTTAGTATAGGGATATTGCTCGATATTATGGTAAGGGTCCCCCCTTTTCAATATATGGTCTTCGTATTTAGTATAGGGATATTGCTCGATATTATGGTAAGGGTCCCCCCTTTTCAATATATGGTCTTCGTATTTAATATAGGGGTATTGCTCGATATTATGGTAAGGGTCTTCCCTTTTCAATATATGGTCTTCGTATTTAGTATAGGGATATTGCTCGATATTATGGTAAGGGTCCCCCCTTTTCAATATATGGTCTTCGTATTTAGTATAGGGATATTGCTCGATATTATGGTAAGGGTCCCCCCTTTTCAATATATGGTCTTCGTATTTAGTATAGGGATATTGCTCGATATTATGGTAAGGGTCCCCCCTTTTCAATATATGGTCTTCGTATTTAGTATAGGGATATTGCTCGATATTATGGTAAGGGTCCCCCCTTTTCAATATATGGTCTTCGTATTTAATATAGGGGTATTGCTCGATATTATGGTAAGGGTCCCCCCTTTTCAATATATGGTCTTCGTATTTAGTATAGGGATATTGCTCGATATTATGGTAAGGGTCCCCCCTTTTCAATATATGGTCTTCGTATTTAATATAGGGGTATTGCTCGATATTATGGTAAGGGTCCCCCCTTTTCAATATATGGTCTTCGTATTTAGTATAGGGATATTGCTCGATATTATGGTAAGGGTCCCCCCCTTTTCAATATATGGTCTTCGTATTTAGTATAGGGATATTGGTCGATATTATGGTAAGGGTCCCCCCTTTTCAATATATGGTCTTCGTATTTAGTATAGGGATATTGCTCGATATTATGGTAAGGGTCCCCCCTTTTCAATATATGGTCTTCGTATTTAGTATAGGGATATTGCTCGATATTATGGTAAGGGTCCCCCCTTTTCAATATATGGTCTTCGTATTTAGTATAGGGATATTGCTCGATATTATGGTAAGGGTCCCCCCTTTTCAATATATGGTCTTCGTATTTAGTATAGGGATATTGCTCGATATTATGGTAAGGGTCCCCCCTTTTCAATATATGGTCTTCGTATTTAGTATAGGGATATTGCTCGATATTATGGTAAGGGTCCCCCCTTTTCAATATATGGTCTTCGTATTTAATATAGGGGTATTGCTCGATATTATGGTAAGGGTCCTCTTCATGGATCTAAGTCTATCAGTATTCATTTTCATAATAAATATATTAGTTCCCTATTAAACTTTTTTAGAAAAGTGGCTGTATCTCCGCAAATATTGATTTTATCGCAACAATAAGCGAAATTCGGAAAAACTTAACTTAAGTATCGATAGTGCTCTTTTCAAATATATTAAAACTATTGTAATTTGAAGAAATTTTTGAAAAAATCCATATAAATATTAGGATGGATCCAAGTCTATCAGTATTCATTTTTATAATAAATATATTAGTTCCCTATTAAACTTTTTTAGAAAAGTGGCTGTATCTCCGCAAATATTGATTTTATCGCAAAAATAAGCGAAATTCGAAAAAACTTAACTAAAGTATCGATAGTGCTCTTTTCAAATATATTAAAACTATTGTAATTTGAAGAAATTTTTGAAAAAATCCATATAAATATTAGGATGGATCCAAGTCTATCAGTATTAATTTTTATAATAAATATATTAATTCCCTATTAAACTTTTTTAGAAAAGTGGCTGTATCTCCGCAAATATTGATTTTATCGCAAAAATAAGCGAAATTCGAAAAAACTTAACTAAAGTATCGATAGTGCTCTCTTCAATTATATTAAAACTATTGTAATTTGAAGAAATTTTTGAAAAAATCCATATAAATATTAGGATGGATCCAAGTCTATCAGTATTCATTTTTATAATAAATATATTAGTTCCCTATTAAACTTTTTTAGAAAAGTGGCTGTATCTCCGCAAATATTGATTTTATCGCAAAAATAAGCGAAATTCGAAAAAACTTAACTAAAGTATCGATAGTGCTCTTTTCAAATATATTAAAACTATTGTAATTTGAAGAAATTTTTGAAAAAATCCATATAAATATTAGGATGGATCCAAGTCTATCAGTATTAATTTTTATAATAAATATATTAATTCCCTATTAAACTTTTTTAGAAAAGTGGCTGTATCTCCGCAAATATTGATTTTATCGCAAAAATAAGCGAAATTCGAAAAAACTTAACTAAAGTATCGATAGTGCTCTTTTCAATTATATTAAAACTATTATAATTTGAAGAAATTTTTGAAAAAATCCATATAAATATTAGGATGGATCCAAGTCTATCAGTATTCATTTTTATAATAAATATATTAGTTCCCTATTAAACTTTTTTAGAAAAGTGGCTGTATCTCCGCAAATATTGATTTTATCGCAAAAATAAGCGAAATTCGAAAAAACTTAACTAAAGTATCGATAGTGCTCTTTTCAAATATATTAAAACTATTATAATTTGAAGAAATTTTTGAAAAAATCCATATAAATATTAGGATGGATCCAAGTCTATCAGTATTCATTTTTATAATAAATATATTAGTTCCCTATTAAACTTTTTTAGAAAAGTGGCTGTATCTCCGCAAATATTGATTTTATCGCAAAAATAAGCGAAATTCGAAAAAACTTAACTAAAGTATCGATAGTGCTCTTTTCAATTATATTAAAACTATTGTAATTTGAAGAAATTTTTGAAAAAATCCATATAAATATTAGGATGGATCCAAGTCTATCAGTATTCATTTTTATAATAAATATATTAGTTCCCTATTAAACTTTTTTAGAAAAGTGGCTGTATCTCCGCAAATATTGATTTTATCGCAAAAATAAGCGAAATTCGAAAAAACTTAACTAAAGTATCGATAGTGCTCTTTTCAAATATATTAAAACTATTATAATTTGAAGAAATTTTTGAAAAAATCCATATAAATATTAGGATGGATCCAAGTCTATCAGTATTCATTTTTATAATAAATATATTAGTTCCCTATTAAACTTTTTTAGAAAAGTGGCTGTATCTCCGCAAATATTGATTTTATCGCAAAAATAAGCGAAATTCGAAAAAACTTAACTAAAGTATCGATAGTGCTCTTTTCAATTATATTAAAACTATTGTAATTTGAAGAAATTTTTGAAAAAATCCATATAAATATTAGGATGGATCCAAGTCTATCAGTATTCATTTTTATAATAAATATATTAGTTCCCTACTAAACTTTTTTAGAAAAGTGGCTGTATCTCCGCAAATATTGATTTTATCGCAAAAATAAGCGAAATTCGAAAAAACTTAACTAAAGTATCGATAGTGCTCTTTTCAATTATATTAACACTATTGTAATTTGAAGAAATTTTTGAAAAAATCCATATAAATATTAGGATGGATCCAAGTCTATCAGTATTCATTTTTATAATAAATATATTAGTTCCCTATTAAACTTTTTTAGAAAAGTGGCTGTATCTCCGCAAATATTGATTTTATCGCAAAAATAAGCGAAATTCGAAAAAGCTTAACTAAAGTATCGATAGTGCTCTTTTCAAATATATTAAAACTATTATAATTTGAAGAAATTTTTTAAAAAATCCATATAAATAATAGGATGGATCCAAGTCTATCAGTATTCATTTTTATAATAAATATATTAGTTCCCTATTAAACTTTTTTTAGAAAAGTGGCTGTATCTCCGCAAATATTGATTTTATCGCAAAAATAAGCGAAATTCGAAAAAACTTAACTAAAGTATCGATAGTGCTCTTTTCAATTATATTAAAACTATTGTAATTTGAAGAAATTTTTGAAAAAATCCATATAAATATTAGGATGGATCCAAGTCTATCAGTATTCATTTTTATAATAAATATATTAGTTCCCTATTAAACTTTTTTAGAAAAGTGGCTGTATCTCCGCAAATATTGATTTTATCGCAAAAATAAGCGAAATTCGAAAAAACTTAACTAAAGTATCGATAGTGCTCTTTTCAATTATATTAAAACTATTGTAATTTGAAGAAATTTTTGAAAAAATCCATATAAATATTAGGATGGATCCCTTTTTTTCAATATATGGTCTTCGTATTTAATATAGGGGTATTGCTCGATATTATGGTAAGGGTCCCCCCTTTTCAATATATGGTCTTCGTATTTAGTATAGGGATATTGCTCGATATTATGGTAAGGGTCCCCCCTTTTCAATATATGGTCTTCGTATTTAATATAGGGATATTGCTCGATATTATGGTAAGGGTCCCCCCTTTTCAATATATGGTCTTCGTATTTAGTATAGGGATATTGCTCGATATTATGGTAAGGGTCCCCCCTTTTCAATATATGGTCTTCGTATTTAGTATAGGAATATTGCTCGATATTATGGTAAGGGTCCCCCCTTTTCAATATATGGTCTTCGTATTTAGTATAGGGGTATTGCTCGATATTATGGTAAGGGTCCCCCCTTTTCAATATATGGTCTTCGTATTTAATATAGGGATATTGCTCGATATTATGGTAAGGGTCCCCCCTTTTCAATATATGGTCTTCGTATTTAGTATAGGGATATTGCTCGATATTATGGTAAGGGTCCCCCTTTTAAATATATGGTCTTCGTATTTAATATAGGGATATTGCTCGATATTATGGTAAGGGTCCCCCCTTTTCAATATATGGTCTTCGTATTTAGTATAGGGATATTGCTCGATATTATGGTAAGGGTCCCCCCTTTTCAATATATGGTCTTCGTATATAGTATAGGGATATTGCTCGATATTATGGTAAGGGTACCCCCTTTTCAATATATGGTCTTCGTATTTAATATAGGGATATTGCTCGATATTATGGTAAGGGTCCCCCCTTTTCAATATATGGTCTTCGTATTTAGTATAGGGATATTGCTCGATATTATGGTAAGGGTCCCCCCTTTTCAATATATGGTCTTCGTATTTAATATAGGGGTATTGCTCGATATTATGGTAAGGGTCCCCCCTTTTCAATATATGGTCTTCGTATTTAATATAGGGATATTGCTCGATATTATGGTAAGGGTCCCCCCTTTTCAATATATGGTCTTCGTATTTAGTATAGGGATATTGCTCGATATTATGGTAAGGGTCCCCCCTTTTCAATATATGGTCTTCGTATTTAATATAGGGATATTGCTCGATATTATGGTAAGGGTCCCCCCTTTTCAATATATGGTCTTCGTATTTAGTATAGGGATATTGCTCGATATTATGGTAAGGGTCCCCCCTTTTCAATATATGGTCTTCGTATTTAGTATAGGGATATTGCTCGATATTATGGTAAGGGTCCCCCCTTTTCAATATATGGTCTTCGTATTTAATATAGGGATATTGCTCGATATTATGGTAAGGGTCCCCCCTCTTCAATATATGGTCTTCGTATTTAGTATAGGGATATTGCTCGATATTATGGTAAGGGTCCCCCCTTTTCAATATATGGTCTTCATATTTAGTATAGGGATATTGCTCGATATTATGGTAAGGGTCCCCCCTTTTCAATATATGGTCTTCGTATTTAGTATAGGGATATTGCTCGATATTATGGTAAGGGTCCCCCCTTTTCAATATATGGTCTTCGTATTTAGTATAGGGATATTGCTCGATATTATGGTAAGGGTCCCCCCTTTTCAATATATGGTCTTCGTATTTAGTATAGGGATATTGCTCGATATTATGGTAAGGGTCCCCCCTTTTCAATATATGGTCTTCGTATTTAGTATAGGGATATTGCTCGATATTATGGTAAGGGTCCCCCCTTTTCAATATATGGTCTTCGTATTTAGTATAGGGATATTGCTCGATATTATGGTAAGGGTCCCCCCTTTTCAATATATGGTCTTCGTATTTAGTATAGGGATATTGCTCGATATTATGGTAAGGGTCCCCCCTTTTCAATATATGGTCTTCGTATTTAATATAGGGGTATTGCTCGATATTATGGTAAGGGTCCCCCTCTTCATGGATCTAAGTCTATCAGTATTCATTTTCATAATAAATATATTAGTTCCCTATTAAACTTTTTTAGAAAAGTGGCTGTATCTCCGCAAATATTGATTTTATCGCAACAATATGCGAAATTCGGAAAAACTTAACTAAAGTATCGATAGTGCTCTTTTCAAATATATTAAAACTATTGTAATTTGAAGAAATTTTTGAAAAAATCCATATAAATATTAGGATGGATCCAAGTCTATCAGTATTCATTTTTATAATAAATATATTAGTTCCCTATTAAACTTTTTTAGAAAAGTGGCTGTATCTCCGCAAATATTGATTTTATCGCAAAAATAAGCGAAATTCGAAAAAACTTAACTAAAGTATCGATAGTGCTCTTTTCAAATATATTAAAACTATTGTAATTTGAAGAAATTTTTGAAAAAATCCATATAAATATTAGGATGGATCCAAGTCTATCAGTATTAATTTTTATAATAAATATATTAATTCCCTATTAAACTTTTTTAGAAAAGTGGCTGTATCTCCGCAAATATTGATTTTATCGCAAAAATAAGCGAAATTCGAAAAAACTTAACTAAAGTATCGATAGTGCTCTTTTCAATTATATTAAAACTATTGTAATTTGAAGAAATTTTTGAAAAAATCCATATAAATATTAGGATGGATCCAAGTCTATCAGTATTCATTTTTATAATAAATATATTAGTTCCCTATTAAACTTTTTTAGAAAAGTGGCTGTATCTCCGCAAATATTGATTTTATCGCAAAAATAAGCGAAATTCGAAAAAACTTAACTAAAGTATCGATAGTGCTCTTTTCAATTATATTAAAACTATTGTAATTTGAAGAAATTTTTGAAAAAATCCATATAAATATTAGGATGGATCCAAGTCTATCAGTATTCATTTTTATAATAAATATATTAGTTCCCTATTAAACTTTTTTAGAAAAGTGGCTGTATCTCCGCAAATATTGATTTTATCGCAAAAATAAGCGAAATTCGAAAAAACTTAACTAAAGTATCGATAGTGCTCTTTTCAATTATATTAAAACTATTGTAATTTGAAGAAATTTTTGAAAAGATCCATATAAATATTAGGATGGATCCAAGTCTATCAGTATTCATTTTTATAATAAATATATTAGTTCCCTATTAAACTTTTTTAGAAAAGTGGCTGTATCTCCGCAAATATTGATTTTATCGCAAAAATAAGCGAAATTCGAAAAAACTTAACTAAAGTATCGATAGTGCTCTTTTCAATTATATTAAAACTATTGTAATTTGAAGAAATTTTTGAAAAAATCCATATAAATATTAGGATGGATCCAAGTCTATCAGTATTCATTTTTATAATAAATATATTAGTTCCCTATTAAACTTTTTTAGAAAAGTGGCTGTATCTCCGCAAATATTGATTTTATCGCAAAAATAAGCGAAATTCGAAAAAACTTAACTAAAGTATCGATAGTGCTCTTTTCAATTATATTAAAACTATTGTAATTTGAAGAAATTTTTGAAAAAATCCATATAAATATTAGGATGGATCCAAGTCTATCAGTATTCATTTTTATAATAAATATATTAGTTCCCTATTAAACTTTTTTAGAAAAGTGGCTGTATCTCCGCAAATATTGATTTTATCGCAAAAATAAGCGAAATTCGAAAAAACTTAACTAAAGTATCGATAGTGCTCTTTTCAATTATATTAAAACTATTGTAATTTGAAGAAATTTTTGAAAAAATCCATATAAATATTAGGATGGATCCAAGTCTATCAGTATTCATTTTTATAATAAATATATTAGTTCCCTATTAAACTTTTTTAGAAAAGTGGCTGTATCTCCGCAAATATTGATTTTATCGCAAAAATAAGCGAAATTCGAAAAAACTTAACTAAAGTATCGATAGTGCTCTTTTCAATTATATTAAAACTATTGTAATTTGAAGAAATTTTTGAAAAGATCCATATAAATATTAGGATGGATCCAAGTCTATCAGTATTCATTTTTATAATAAATATATTAGTTCCCTATTAAACTTTTTTAGAAAAGTGGCTGTATCTCCGCAAATATTGATTTTATCGCAAAAATAAGCGAAATTCGAAAAAACTTAACTAAAGTATCGATAGTGCTCTTTTCAATTATATTAAAACTATTGTAATTTGAAGAAATTTTTGAAAAAATCCATATAAATATTAGGATGGATCCAAGTCTATCAGTATTCATTTTTATAATAAATATATTAGTTCCCTATTAAACTTTTTTAGAAAAGTGGCTGTATCTCCGCAAATATTGATTTTATCGCAAAAATAAGCGAAATTCGAAAAAACTTAACTAAAGTATCGATAGTGCTCTTTTCAATTATATTAAAACTATTGTAATTTGAAGAAATTTTTGAAAAAATCCATATAAATATTAGGATGGATCCAAGTCTATCAGTATTCATTTTTATAATAAATATATTAGTTCCCTATTAAACTTTTTTAGAAAAGTGGCTGTATCTCCGCAAATATTGATTTTATCGCAAAAATAAGCGAAATTCGAAAAAACTTAACTAAAGTATCGATAGTGCTCTTTTCAATTATATTAAAACTATTGTAATTTGAAGAAATTTTTGAAAAAATCCATATAAATATTAGGATGGATCCCTTTTTTTCAATATATGGTCTTCGTATTTAATATAGGGGTATTGCTCGATATTATGGTAAGGGTCCCCCCTTTTCAATATATGGTCTTCGTATTTAGTATAGGGATATTGCTCGATATTATGGTAAGGGTCCCCCCTTTTCAATATATGGTCTTCGTATTTAATATAGGGATATTGCTCGATATTATGGTAAGGGTCCCCCCTTTTCAATATATGGTCTTCGTATTTAGTATAGGGATATTGCTCGATATTATGGTAAGGGTCCCCCCTTTTCAATATATGGTCTTCGTATTTAGTATAGGGATATTGCTCGATATTATGGTAAGGGTCCCCCCTTTTCAATATATGGTCTTCGTATTTAATATAGGGGTATTGCTCGATATTATGGTAAGGGTCCCCCCTTTTCAATATATGGTCTTCGTATTTAGTATAGGGATATTGCTCGATATTATGGTAAGGGTCCCCCCTTTTCAATATATGCTCTTCGTATTTAGTATAGGGATATTGCTCGATATTATGGTAAGGGTCCCCCCTTTTCAATATATGGTCTTCGTATTTAGTATAGGGATATTGCTCGATATTATGGTAAGGGTCCCCCCTTTTCAATATATGGTCTTCGTATTTAGTATAGGGATATTGCTCGATATTATGGTAAGGGTCCCCCCTTTTCAATATATGGTCTTCGTATTTAGTATAGGGATATTGCTCGATATTATGGTAAGGGTCCCCCCTTTTCAATATATGGTCTTCGTATTTAGTATAGGGATATTGCTCGATATTATGGTAAGGCTCCCCCCTTTTCAATATATGGTCTTCGTATTTAATATAGGGGTATTGCTCGATATTATGGTAAGGGTCCCCCTCTTCATGGATCTAAGTCTATCAGTATTCATTTTCATAATAAATATATTAGTTCCCTATTAAACTTTTTTAGAAAAGTGGCTGTATCTCCGCAAATATTGATTTTATCGCAAAAATAAGCGAAATTCGAAAAAACTTAACTAAAGTATCGATAGTGCTCTTTTCAAATATATTAAAACTATTGTAATTTGAAGAAATTTTTGAAAAAATCCATATAAATATTAGGATGGATCCAAGTCTATCAGTATTAATTTTTATAATAAATATATTAATTCCCTATTAAACTTTTTTAGAAAAGTGGCTGTATCTCCGCAAATATTGATTTTATCGCAAAAATAAGCGAAATTCGAAAAAACTTAACTAAAGTATCGATAGTGCTCTTTTCAATTATATTAAAACTATTGTAATTTGAAGAAATTTTTGAAAAAATCCATATAAATATTAGGATGGATCCAAGTCTATCAGTATTCATTTTTATAATAAATATATTAATTCCCTATTAAACTTTTTTAGAAAAGTGGCTGTATCTCCGCAAATATTGATTTTATCGCAAAAATAAGCGTAATTCGAAAAAACTTAACTAAAGTATCGATAGTGCTCTTTTCAAATATATTAAAACTATTGTAATTTGAAGAAATTTTTGAAAAAATCCATATAAATATTAGGATGGATCCAAGTCTATCAGTATTCATTTTTATAATAAATATATTAGTTCCCTATTAAACCATTTTAGAAAAGAGGCTGTATCTCCGCAAATATTGATTTTATCGCAAAAATAAGCGAAATTCGAAAAAACTTAACTAAAGTATTGATAGTGCTCTTTTCAAATATATTAAAACTATTGTAATTTGAATAAATTTTTGAAAAAATCCATATAAATATTAGGATGGATCCAAGTCTATCAGTATTCATTTTTATAATAAATATATTAGTTCCCTATTAAACTTTTTTAGAAAAGTGGCTGTATCTCCGCAAATATTGATTTTATCGCAAAAATAAGCGAAATTCGAAAAAACTTAACTAAAGTATCGATAGTGCTCTTTTCAATTATATTAAAACTATTGTAATTTGAAGAAATTTTTGAAAAAATCCATATAAATATTAGGATGGATCCATGTCTATCAGTATTCATTTTTATAATAAATATATTAGTTCCCTATTAAACTTTTTTAGAAAAGAGGCTGTATCTCCGCAAATATTGATTTTATCGCAAAAATAAGCGAAATTCGAAAAAACTTAACTGAAGTATCGATAGTGCTCTTTTCAAATATATTAAAACTATTATAATTCGAAGAAATTTTTGAAAAAATCCATATAAATATTAGGATGGATCCAAGTCTATCAGTATTAATTTTTATAATAAATATATTAGTTCCCTATTAAACTTTTTTAGAAAAGTGGCTGTATCTCCGCAAATATTGATTTTATCGCAAAAATAAGCGAAATTCGAAAAAACTTAACTAAAGTATCGATAGTGCTCTTTTCAAATATATTAAAACTATTATAATTTGAAGAAATTTTTTAAAAAATCCATATAAATATTAGGATGGATCCAAGTCTATCAGTATTCATTTTTATAATAAATATATTAGTTCCCTATTAAACTTTTTTAGAAAAGTGGCTGTATCTCCGCAAATATTGATTTTATCGCAAAAATAAGCGAAATTCGAAAAAACTTAACTAAAGTATCGATAGTGCTCTTTTCAATTATATTAAAACTATTATAATTTGAAGAAATTTTTTAAAAAATCCATATAAATATTAGGATGGATCCAAGTCTATCAGTATTCATTTTTATAATAAATATATTAGTTCCCTATTGAACTTTTTTAGAAAAGTGGCTGTATCTCCGCAAATATTGATTTTATCGCAAAAATAAGCGAAATTCGAAAAAACTTAACTAAAGTATCGATAGTGCTCTTTTCAAATATATTAAAACTATTGTAATTTGAAGAAATTTTTGAAAAAATCCATATAAATATTAGGATGGATCCATGTCTATCAGTATTCATTTTTATAATAAATATATTAGTTCCCTATTAAACTTTTTTAGAAAAGAGGCTGTATCTCCGCAAATATTGATTTTATCGCAAAAAAAAGCGAAATTCGAAAAAACTCAACTAAAGTATCGATAGTGCTCTTTTCAATTATATTAAAACTATTGTAATTTGAAGAAATTTTTGAAAAAATCCATATAAATATTAGGATGGATCCCTTTTTTTCAATATATGGTCTTCGTATTTAGTATAGGGATATTGCTCGATATTTTGGTAAGGGTCCCCCCTTTTCAATATATGGTCTTCGTATTTAGTATAGGGATATTGCTCGATATTATGGTAAGGGTCCCCCCTTTTAAATATATGGTCTTCGTATTTAATATAGGGATATTGCTCGATATTATGGTAAGGGTCCCCCCTTTTCAATATATGGTCTTCGTATTTAGTATAGGGATATTGCTCGATATTATGGTAAGGGTCCCCCCTTTTCAATATATGGTCTTCGTATTTAATATAGGGGTATTGCTCGATATTATGGTATGGGTCCCCCCTCTTCATGGATCTAAGTCTATCAGTATTCATTTTCATAATAAATATATTAGTTCCCTATTAAACTTTTTTAGAAAAGTGGCTGTATCTCCGCAAATATTGATTTTATCGCAAAAATAAGCGAAATTCAAAAAAACTTAACTAAAGTATCGATAGTGCTCTTTTCAAATATATTAAAACTATTGTAATTTGAAGAAATTTTTGAAAAAATCCATATAAATATTAGGATGGATCCAAGTCTATCAGTATTAATTTTTATAATAAATATATTAGTTCCCTATTAAACTTTTTTAGAAAAGTGGCTGTATCTCCGCAAATATTGATTTTATCGCAAAAATAAGCGAAATTCGAAAAAACTTAACTAAAGTATCGATAGTGCTCTTTTCAAATATATTAAAACTATTGTAATTTGAAGAAATTTTTGAAAAAATCCATATAAATATTAGGATGGATCCAAGTCTATCAGTATTCATTTTTATAATAAATATATTAGTTCCCTATTAAACTTTTTTAGAAAAGTGGCTGTATCTCCGCAAATATTGATTTTATCGCAAAAATAAGCGAAATTCGAAAAAACTTAACTAAAGTATCGATAGTGCTCTTTTCAAATATATTAAAACTATTGTAATTTGAAGAAATTTTTGAAAAAATCCATATAAATATTAGGATGGATCCAAGTCTATCAGTATTCATTTTTATAATAAATATATTAGTTCCCTATTAAACTTTTTTAGAAAAGTGGCTGTATCTCCGCAAATATTGATTTTATCGCAAAAATAAGCGAAATTCGAAAAAACTTAACTAAAGTATCGATAGTGCTCTTTTCAAATATATTAAAACTATTGTAATTTGAAGAAATTTTTGAAAAAATCCATATAAATATTAGGATGGATCCAAGTCTATCAGTATTCATTTTTATAATAAATATATTAGTTCCCTATTAAACTTTTTTAGAAAAGTGGCTGTATCTCCGCAAATATTGATTTTATCGCAAAAATAAGCGAAATTCGAAAAAACTTAACTAAAGTATCGATAGTGCTCTTTTCAAATATATTAAAACTATTGTAATTTGAAGAAATTTTTGAAAAAATCCATATAAATATTAGGATGGATCCAAGTCTATCAGTATTCATTTTTATAATAAATATATTAGTTCCCTATTAAACTTTTTTAGAAAAGTGGCTGTATCTCCGCAAATATTGATTTTATCGCAAAAATAAGCGAAATTCGAAAAAACTTAACTAAAGTATCGATAGTGCTCTTTTCAAATATATTAAAACTATTGTAATTTGAAGAAATTTTTGAAAAAATCCATATAAATATTAGGATGGATCCAAGTCTATCAGTATTCATTTTTATAATAAATATATTAGTTCCCTATTAAACTTTTTTAGAAAAGTGGCTGTATCTCCGCAAATATTGATTTTATCGCAAAAATAAGCGAAATTCGAAAAAACTTAACTAAAGTATCGATAGTGCTCTTTTCAAATATATTAAAACTATTGTAATTTGAAGAAATTTTTGAAAAAATCCATATAAATATTAGGATGGATCCAAGTCTATCAGTATTAATTTTTATAATAAATATATTAATTCCCTATTAAACTTTTTTAGAAAAGTGGCTGTATCTCCGCAAATATTGATTTTATCGCAAAAATAAGCGAAATTCGAAAAAACTTAACTAAAGTATCGATAGTGCTCTTTTCAATTATATTAAAACTATTGTAATTTGAAGAAATTTTTGAAAAAATCCATATAAATATTAGGATGGATCCAAGTCTATCAGTATTCATTTTTATAATAAATATATTAGTTCCCTATTAAACTTTTTTAGAAAAGTGGCTGTATCTCCGCAAATATTGATTTTATCGCAAAAATAAGCGAAATTCGAAAAAACTTAACTAAAGTATCGATAGTGCTCTTTTCAAATATATTAAAACTATTGTAATTTGAAGAAATTTTTGAAAAAATCCATATAAATATTAGGATGGATCCAAGTCTATCAGTATTAATTTTTATAATAAATATATTAGTTCCCTATTAAACTTTTTTAGAAAAGTGGCTGTATCTCCGCAAATATTGATTTTATCGCAAAAATAAGCGAAATTCGAAAAAACTTAACTAAAGTATCGATAGTGCTCTTTTCAAATATATTAAAACTATTGTAATTTGAAGAAATTTTTGAAAAAATCCATATAAATATTAGGATGGATCCAAGTCTATCAGTATTCATTTTTATAATAAATATATTAGTTCCCTATTAAACTTTTTTAGAAAAGTGGCTGTATCTCCGCAAATATTGATTTTATCGCAAAAATAAGCGAAATTCGAAAAAACTTAACTAAAGTATCGATAGTGCTCTTTTCAAATATATTAAAACTATTGTAATTTGAAGAAATTTTTGAAAAAATCCATATAAATATTAGGATGGATCCAAGTCTATCAGTATTCATTTTTATAATAAATATATTAGTTCCCTATTAAACTTTTTTAGAAAAGTGGCTGTATCTCCGCAAATATTGATTTTATCGCAAAAATAAGCGAAATTCGAAAAAACTTAACTAAAGTATCGATAGTGCTCTTTTCAAATATATTAAAACTATTGTAATTTGAAGAAATTTTTGAAAAAATCCATATAAATATTAGGATGGATCCAAGTCTATCAGTATTCATTTTTATAATAAATATATTAGTTCCCTATTAAACTTTTTTAGAAAAGTGGCTGTATCTCCGCAAATATTGATTTTATCGCAAAAATAAGCGAAATTCGAAAAAACTTAACTAAAGTATCGATAGTGCTCTTTTCAAATATATTAAAACTATTGTAATTTGAAGAAATTTTTGAAAAAATCCATATAAATATTAGGATGGATCCAAGTCTATCAGTATTCATTTTTATAATAAATATATTAGTTCCCTATTAAACTTTTTTAGAAAAGTGGCTGTATCTCCGCAAATATTGATTTTATCGCAAAAATAAGCGAAATTCGAAAAAACTTAACTAAAGTATCGATAGTGCTCTTTTCAAATATATTAAAACTATTGTAATTTGAAGAAATTTTTGAAAAAATCCATATAAATATTAGGATGGATCCAAGTCTATCAGTATTCATTTTTATAATAAATATATTAGTTCCCTATTAAACTTTTTTAGAAAAGTGGCTGTATCTCCGCAAATATTGATTTTATCGCAAAAATAAGCGAAATTCGAAAAAACTTAACTAAAGTATCGATAGTGCTCTTTTCAAATATATTAAAACTATTGTAATTTGAAGAAATTTTTGAAAAAATCCATATAAATATTAGGATGGATCCAAGTCTATCAGTATTAATTTTTATAATAAATATATTAATTCCCTATTAAACTTTTTTAGAAAAGTGGCTGTATCTCCGCAAATATTGATTTTATCGCAAAAATAAGCGAAATTCGAAAAAACTTAACTAAAGTATCGATAGTGCTCTTTTCAATTATATTAAAACTATTGTAATTTGAAGAAATTTTTGAAAAAATCCATATAAATATTAGGATGGATCCAAGTCTATCAGTATTAATTTTTATAATAAATATATTAGTTCCCTATTAAACTTTTTTAGAAAAGTGGCTGTATCTCCGCAAATATTGATTTTATCGCAAAAATAAGCGAAATTCGAAAAAACTTAACTAAAGTATCGATAGTGCTCTTTTCAAATATATTAAAACTATTGTAATTTGAAGAAATTTTTGAAAAAATCCATATAAATATTAGGATGGATCCAAGTCTATCAGTATTAATTTTTATAATAAATATATTAGTTCCCTATTAAACTTTTTTAGAAAAGTGGCTGTATCTCCGCAAATATTGATTTTATCGCAAAAATAAGCGAAATTCGAAAAAACTTAACTAAAGTATCGATAGTGCTCTTTTCAATTATATTAAAACTATTGTAATTTGAAGAAATTTTTGAAAAAATCCATATAAATATTAGGATGGATCCAAGTCTATCAGTATTCATTTTTATAATAAATATATTAGTTCCCTATTAAACTTTTTTAGAAAAGTGGCTGTATCTCCGCAAATATTGATTTTATCGCAAAAATAAGCGAAATTCGAAAAAACTTAACTAAAGTATCGATAGTGCTCTTTTCAAATATATTAAAACTATTGTAATTTTTAGAAATCTTTGAAAAAATCCATATAAATATTAGGATGGATCCAAGTCTTATCAGTATTCATTTTTATAATAAATATATTAGTTCCCTATTAAACTTTTTTAGAAAAGTGGCTGTATCTCCGCAAATATTGATTTTATCGCAAAAATAAGCGAAATTCGAAAAAACTTAACTAAAGTATCGATAGTGCTCTTTTCAAATATATTAAAACTATTATAATTTGAAGAAATTTTTGAAAAAATCCATATAAATATTAGGATGGATCCAAGTCTATCAGTATTCATTTTTATAATAAATATATTAGTTCCCTATTAAACTTTTTTAGAAAAGTGGCTGTATCTCCGCAAATATTGATTTTATCGCAAAAATAAGCGAAATTCGAAAAAACTTAACTAAAGTATTGATAGTGCTCTTTTCAAATATATTAAAACTATTGTAATTTGAAGAAATTTTTGAAAAAATCCATATAAATATTAGGATGGATCCAAGTCTATCAGTATTCATTTTTATAATAAATATATTAGTTCCCTATTAAACTTTTTTAGAAAAGTGGCTGTATCTCCGCAAATTTTGATTTTATCGCAAAAATAAGCGAAATTCGAAAAAACTTAACTAAAGTATCGATAGTGCTCTTTTCAATTATATTAAAACTATTGTAATTTGAAGAAATTTTTGAAAAAATCCATATAAATATTAGGATGGATCCAAGTCTATCAGTATTCATTTTTATAATAAATATATTAGTTCCCTATTAAACTTTTTTAGAAAAGTGGCTGTATCTCCGCAAATATTGATTTTATCGCAAAATTAAGCGAAATTCGAAAAAACTTAACTAAAGTATCGATAGTGCTCTTTTCAAATATATTAAAACTATTGCAATTTGAAGAAATTTTTAAAAAAATCCATATAAATATTAGGATGGATCCAAGTCTATCAGTATTCATTTTTATAATAAAAATATTACTTCCCTATTAAACTTTTTTAGAAAAGAGGCTGTATCTCCGCAAATATTGATTTTATCGCAAAAATAAGCGAAATTCGAAAAAACTTAACTAAAGTATCGATAGTGCTCTTTTCAAATATATTAAAACTATTTTAATTTGAAGAAATTTTTGAAAAAATCCATATAAATATTAGGATGGATCCAAGTCTATCAGTATTCATTTTTATAATAAATATATTAGTTCCCTATTAAACTTTTTTAGAAAAGTGGCTGTATCTCCGCAAATATTGATTTTATCGCAAAAATATGCGAAATTCGAAAAAACTTAACTAAAGTATCGATAGTGCTCTTTTCAATTATATTAAAACTATTGTAATTTGAAGAAATTTTTGAAAAAATCCATATAAATATTAGGATGGATCCAAGTCTATCAGTATTCATTTTTATAATAAATATATTAGTTCCCTATTAAACTTTTTTAGAAAAGTGGCTGTATCTCCGCAAATATTGATTTTATCGCAAAAATAAGCGAAATTCGAAAAAACTTAACTAAAGTATCGATAGTGCTCTTTTCAATTATATTAAAACTATTGTAATTTGAAGAAATTTTTGAAAAAATCCATATAAATATTAGGATGGATCCAAGTCTATCAGTATTCATTTTTATAATAAATATATTAGTTCCCTATTAAACTTTTTTAGAAAAGTGGCTGTATCTCCGCAAATATTGATTTTATCGCAAAAATAAGCGAAATTCGAAAAAACTTAACTAAAGTATCGATAGTGCTCTTTTCAAATATATTAAAACTATTATAATTTGAAGAAATTTTTTAAAAAATCCATATAAATATTAGGATGGATCCAAGTCTATCAGTATTCATTTTTATAATAAATATATTAGTTCCCTATTAAACTTTTTTAGAAAAGTGGCTGTATCTCCGCAAATATTGATTTTATCGCAAAAATAAGCGAAATTCGAAAAAACTTAACTAAAGTATCGATAGTGCTCTTTTCAAATATATTAAAACTATTATAATTTGAAGAAATTTTTTAAAAAATCCATATAAATATTAGGATGGATCCAAGTCTATCAGTATTCATTTTTATAATAAATATATTAGTTCCCTATTAAACTTTTTTAGAAAAGTGGCTGTATCTCCGCAAATATTGATTTTATCGCAAAAATAAGCGAAATTCGAAAAAACTTAACTAAAGTATCGATAGTGCTCTTTTCAATTATATTAAAACTATTGTAATTTGAAGAAATTTTTGAAAAAATCCATATAAATATTAGGATGGATCCAAGTCTATCAGTATTCATTTTTATAATAAATATATTAGTTCCCTATTAAACTTTTTTAGAAAAGTGGCTGTATCTCCGCAAATATTGATTTTATCGCAAAAATAAGCGAAATTCGAAAAAACTTAACTAAAGTATCGATAGTGCTCTTTTCAAATATATTAAAACTATTATAATTTGAAGAAATTTTTTAAAAAATCCATATAAATATTAGGATGGATCCAAGTCTATCAGTATTCATTTTTATAATAAATATATTAGTTCCCTATTAAACTTTTTTAGAAAAGTGGCTGTATCTCCGCAAATATTGATTTTATCGCAAAAATAAGCGAAATTCGAAAAAACTTAACTAAAGTATCGATAGTGCTCTTTTCAATTATATTAAAACTATTGTAATTTGAAGAAATTTTTGAAAAAATCCATATAAATATTAGGATGGATCCAAGTCTATCAGTATTCATTTTTATAATAAATATATTAGTTCCCTATTAAACTTTTTTAGAAAAGTGGCTGTATCTCCGCAAATATTGATTTTATCGCAAAAATAAGCGAAATTCGAAAAAACTTAACTAAAGTATCGATAGTGCTCTTTTCAATTATATTAAAACTATTGTAATTTGAAGAAATTTTTGAAAAAATCCATATAAATATTAGGATGGATCCCTTTTTTTCAATATATGGTCTTCGTATTTAATATAGGGGTATTGCTCGATATTATGGTAAGGGTCCCCCCTTTTCAATATATGGTCTTCGTATTTAGTATAGGGATATTGCTCGATATTATGGTAAGGGTCCCCCCTTTTCAATATATGGTCTTCGTATTTAATATAGGGGTATTGCTCGATATTATGGTAAGGGTCCCCCCTTTTCAATATATGGTCTTCGTATTTAGTATAGGGATATTGCTCGATATTATGGTAAGGGTCCCCCCTTTTCAATATATGGTCTTCGTATTTAGTATAGGGATATTGCTCGATATTATGGTAAGGGTCCCCCCTTTTCAATATATGGTCTTCGTATTTAGTATAGGGATATTGCTCGATATTATGGTAAGGGTCCCCCCTTTTCAATATATGGTCTTCGTATTTAGTATAGGGATATTGCTCGATATTATGGTAAGGGTCCCCCCTTTTCAATATATGGTCTTCGTATTTAGTATAGGGATATTGCTCGATATTATGGTAAGGGTCCCCCCTTTTCAATATATGGTCTTCGTATTTAGTATAGGGATATTGCTCGATATTATGGTAAGGGTCCCCCCTTTTCAATATATGGTCTTCGTATTTAGTATAGGGATATTGCTCGATATTATGGTAAGGGTCCCCCCTTTTCAATATATGGTCTTCGTATTTAATATAGGGGTATTGCTCGATATTATGGTAAGGGTCCCCCTCTTCATGGATCTAAGTCTATCAGTATTCATTTTCATAATAAATATATTAGTTCCCTATTAAACTTTTTTAGAAAAGTGGCTGTATCTCCGCAAATATTGATTTTATCGCAACAATAAGCGAAATTCGGAAAAACTTAACTAAAGTATCGATAGTGCTCTTTTCAAATATATTAAAACTATTGTAATTTGAAGAAATTTTTGAAAAAATCCATATAAATATTAGGATGGATCCAAGTCTATCAGTATTAATTTTTATAATAAATATATTAATTCCCTATTAAACTTTTTTAGAAAAGTGGCTGTATCTCCGCAAATATTGATTTTATCGCAAAAATAAGCGAAATTCGAAAAAACTTAACTAAAGTATCGATAGTGCTCTTTTCAATTATATTAAAACTATTGTAATTTGAAGAAATTTTTGAAAAAATCCATATAAATATTAGGATGGATCCAAGTCTATCAGTATTCATTTTTATAATAAATATATTAGTTCCCTATTAAACTTTTTTAGAAAAGTGGCTGTATCTCCGCAAATATTGATTTTATCGCAAAAATAAGCGAAATTCGAAAAAACTTAACTAAAGTATCGATAGTGCTCTTTTCAAATATATTAAAACTATTGTAATTTGAAGAAATTTTTGAAAAAATCCATATAAATATTAGGATGGATCCAAGTCTATCAGTATTAATTTTTATAATAAATATATTAATTCCCTATTAAACTTTTTTAGAAAAGTGGCTGTATCTCCGCAAATATTGATTTTATCGCAAAAATAAGCGAAATTCGAAAAAACTTAACTAAAGTATCGATAGTGCTCTTTTCAATTATATTAAAACTATTGTAATTTGAAGAAATTTTTGAAAAAATCCATATAAATATTAGGATGGATCCAAGTCTATCAGTATTCATTTTTATAATAAATATATTAGTTCCCTATTAAACTTTTTTAGAAAAGTGGCTGTATCTCCGCAAATATTGATTTTATCGCAAAAATAAGCGAAATTCGAAAAAACTTAACTAAAGTATCGATAGTGCTCTTTTCAAATATATTAAAACTATTATAATTTGAAGAAATTTTTTAAAAAATCCATATAAATATTAGGATGGATCCAAGTCTATCAGTATTCATTTTTATAATAAATATATTAGTTCCCTATTAAACTTTTTTAGAAAAGTGGCTGTATCTCCGCAAATATTGATTTTATCGCAAAAATAAGCGAAATTCGAAAAAACTTAACTAAAGTATCGATAGTGCTCTTTTCAATTATATTAAAACTATTGTAATTTGAAGAAATTTTTGAAAAAATCCATATAAATATTAGGATGGATCCAAGTCTATCAGTATTCATTTTTATAATAAATATATTAGTTCCCTATTAAACTTTTTTAGAAAAGTGGCTGTATCTCCGCAAATATTGATTTTATCGCAAAAATAAGCGAAATTCGAAAAAACTTAAATAAAGTATCGATAGTGCTCTTTTCAATTATATTAAAACTATTGTAATTTGAAGAAATTTTTGAAAAAATCCATATAAATATTAGGATGGATCCAAGTCTATCAGTATTCATTTTTATAATAAATATATTAGTTCCCTATTAAACTTTTTTAGAAAAGTGGCTGTATCTCCGCAAATATTGATTTTATCGCAAAAATAAGCGAAATTCGAAAAAACTTAACTAAAGTATCGATAGTGCTCTTTTCAAATATATTAAAACTATTATAATTTGAAGAAATTTTTTAAAAAATCCATATAAATATTAGGATGGATCCAAGTCTATCAGTATTCATTTTTATAATAAATATATTAGTTCCCTATTAAACTTTTTTAGAAAAGTGGCTGTATCTCCGCAAATATTGATTTTATCGCAAAAATAAGCGAAATTCGAAAAAACTTAACTAAAGTATCGATAGTGCTCTTTTCAATTATATTAAAACTATTGTAATTTGAAGAAATTTTTGAAAAAATCCATATAAATATTAGGATGGATCCAAGTCTATCAGTATTCATTTTTATAATAAATATATTAGTTCCCTATTAAACTTTTTTAGAAAAGTGGCTGTATCTCCGCAAATATTGATTTTATCGCAAAAATAAGCGAAATTCGAAAAAACTTAACTAAAGTATCGATAGTGCTCTTTTCAATTATATTAAAACTATTGTAATTTGAAGAAATTTTTGAAAAAATCCATATAAATATTAGGATGGATCCCTTTTTTTCAATATATGGTCTTCGTATTTAACATAGGGGTATTGCTCGATATTATGGTAAGGGTCCCCCCTTTTCAATATATGGTCTTCGTATTTAGTATAGGGATATTGCTCGATATTATGGTAAGGGTCCCCCCTTTTCAATATATGGTCTTCGTATTTAATATAGGGATATTGCTCGATATTATGGTAAGGGTCCCCCCTTTTCAATATATGGTCTTCGTATTTAGTATAGGGATATTGCTCGATATTATGGTAAGGGTCCCCCCTTTTCAATATATGGTCTTCGTATTTAGTATAGGGATATTGCTCGATATTATGGTAAGGGTCCCCCCTTTTCAATATATGGTCTTCGTATTTAATATAGGGGTATTGCTCGATATTATGGTAAGGGTCCCCCCTTTTCAATATATGGTCTTCGTATTTAGTATAGGGATATTGCTCGATATTATGGTGAGGGTCCCCCCTTTTCAATATATGGTCTTCGTATTTAGTATAGGGATATTGCTCGATATTATGGTAAGGGTCCCCCCTTTTCAATATATGGTCTTCGTATTTAGTATAGGGATATTGCTCGATATTATGGTAAGGGTCCCCCCTTTTCAATATATGGTCTTCGTATTTAGTATAGGGATATTGCTCGATATTATGGTAAGGGTCCCCCCTTTTCAATATATGGTCTTCGTATTTAGTATAGGGATATTGCTCGATATTATGGTAAGGGTCCCCCCTTTTCAATATATGGTCTTCGTATTTAGTATAGGGATATTGCTCGATATTATGGTAAGGGTCCCCCCTTTTCAATATATGGTCTTCGTATTTAGTATAGGGATATTGCTCGATATTATGGTAAGGGTCCCCCCTTTTCAATATATGGTCTTCGTATTTAGTATAGGGATATTGCTCGATATTATGGTAAGGGTCCCCCCTTTTCAATATATGGTCTTCGTATTTAATATAGGGGTATTGCTCGATATTATGGTAAGGGTCCCCCTCTTCATGGATCTAAGTCTATCAGTATTCATTTTCATAATAAATATATTAGTTCCCTATTAAACTTTTTTAGAAAAGTGGCTGTATCTCCGCAAATATTGATTTTATCGCAACAATAAGCGAAATTCGGAAAAACTTAACTAAAGTATCGATAGTGCTCTTTTCAAATATATTAAAACTATTGTAATTTGAAGAAATTTTTGAAAAAATCCATATAAATATTAGGATGGATCCAAGTCTATCAGTATTCATTTTTATAATAAATATATTAGTTCCCTATTAAACTTTTTTAGAAAAGTGGCTGTATCTCCGCAAATATTGATTTTATCGCAAAAATAAGCGAAATTCGAAAAAACTTAACTAAAGTATCGATAGTGCTCTTTTCAAATATATTAAAACTATTGTAATTTGAAGAAATTTTTGAAAAAATCCATATAAATATTAGGATGGATCCAAGTCTATCAGTATTAATTTTTATAATAAATATATTAATTCCCTATTAAACTTTTTTAGAAAAGTGGCTGTATCTCCGCAAATATTGATTTTATCGCAAAAATAAGCGAAATTCGAAAAAACTTAACTAAAGTATCGATAGTGCTCTTTTCAATTATATTAAAACTATTGTAATTTGAAGAAATTTTTGAAAAAATCCATATAAATATTAGGATGGATCCAAGTCTATCAGTATTCATTTTTATAATAAATATATTAGTTCCCTATTAAACTTTTTTAGAAAAGTGGCTGTATCTCCGCAAATATTGATTTTATCGCAAAAATAAGCGAAATTCGAAAAAACTTAACTAAAGTATCGATAGTGCTCTTTTCAAATATATTAAAACTATTATAATTTGAAGAAATTTTTGAAAAAATCCATATAAATATTAGGATGGATCCAAGTCTATCAGTATTCATTTTTATAATAAATATATTAGTTCCCTATTAAACTTTTTTAGAAAAGTGGCTGTATCTCCGCAAATATTGATTTTATCGCAAAAATAAGCGAAATTCGAAAAAACTTAACTAAAGTAGCGATAGTGCTCTTTTCAATTATATTAAAACTATTGTAATTTGAAGAAATTTTTGAAAAAATCCATATAAATATTAGGATGGATCCAAGTCTATCAGTATTCATTTTTATAATAAATATATTAGTTCCCTATTAAACTTTTTTAGAAAAGTGGCTGTATCTCCGCAAATATTGATTTTATCGCAAAAATAAGCGAAATTCGAAAAAACTTAACTAAAGTATCGATAGTGCTCTTTTCAATTATATTAAAACTATTGTAATTTGAAGAAATTTTTGAAAAAATCCATATAAATATTAGGATGGATCCCTTTTTTTCAATATATGGTCTTCGTATTTAATATAGGGGTATTGCTCGATATTATGGTAAGGGTCCCCCCTTTTCAATATATGGTCTTCGTATTTAGTATAGGGATATTGCTCGATATTATGGTAAGGGTCCCCCCTTTTCAATATATGGTCTTCGTATTTAGTATAGGGATATTGCTCGATATTATGGTAAGGGTCCCCCCTTTTCAATATATGGTCTTCGTATTTAGTATAGGGATATTGCTCGATATTATGGTAAGGGTCCCCCCTTTTCAATATATGGTCTTCGTATTTAATATAGGGATATTGCTGGATATTATGGTAAGGGTCCCCCCTTTTCAATATATGGTCTTCGTATTTAGTATAGGGATATTGCTCGATATTATGGTAAGGGTCCCCCCTTTTCAATATATGGTCTTCGTATTTAATATAGGGGTATTGCTCGATATTATGGTAAGGGTCCCCCCTTTTCAATATATGGTCTTCGTATTTAGTATAGGGATATTGCTCGATATTATGGCAAGGGTCCCCCCTTTTCAATATATGGTCTTCGTATTTAGTATAGGGATATTGCTCGATATTATGGTAAGGGTCCCCCCTTTTCAATATATGGTCTTCGTATTTAGTATAGGGATATTGCTCGATATTATGGTAAGGGTCCCCCCTTTTCAATATATGGTCTTCGTATTTAGTATAGGGATATTGCTCGATATTATGGTAAGGGTCCCCCCTTTTCAATATATGGTCTTCGTATTTAGTATAGGGATATTGCTCGATATTATGGTAAGGGTCCCCCCTTTTCAATATATGGTCTTCGTATTTAGTATAGGGATATTGCTCGATATTATGGTAAGGGTCCCCCCTTTTCAATATATGGTCTTCGTATTTAGTATAGGGATATTGCTCGATATTATGGTAAGGGTCCCCCCTTTTCAATATATGGTCTTCGTATTTAATATAGGGGTATTGCTCGATATTATTAAGTCTATCAGTATTCATTTTCATAATAAATATATTAGTTCCCTATTAAACTTTTTTAGAAAAGTGGCTGTATCTCCGCAAATATTGATTTTATCGCAAAAATAAGCGAAATTCGAAAAAACTTAACTAAAGTATCGATAGTGCTCTTTTCAAATATCTTAAAACTATTGTAATTTGAAGAAATTTTTGAAAAAATCCATATAAATATTAGGATGGATCCAAGTCTATCAGTATTAATTTTTATAATAAATATATTAATTCCCTATTAAACTTTTTTAGAAAAGTGGCTGTATCTCCGCAAATATTGATTTTATCGCAAAAATAAGCGAAATTCGAAAAAACTTAACTAAAGTATCGATAGTTCTCTTTTCAAATATATTAAAACTATTGTAATTTGAAGAAATTTTTGAAAAAATCCATATAAATATTAGGATGGATCCAAGTCTATCAGTATTCATTTTTATAATAAATATATTAGTTCCCTATTAAACTTTTTTAGAAAAGTGGCTGTATCTCCGCAAATATTGATTTTATCGCAAAAATAAGCGAAATTCGAAAAAACTTAACTAAAGTATCGATAGTGCTCTTTTCAAATATATTAAAACTATTGTAATTTGAAGAAATTTTTGAAAAAATCCATATAAATATTAGGATGGATCCAAGCCTATCAGTATTAATTTTTATAATAAATATATTAATTCCCTATTAAACTTTTTTAGAAAAGTGGCTGTATCTCCGCAAATATTGATTTTATCGCAAAAATAAGCGAAATTCGAAAAAACTTAACTAAAGTATCGATAGTGCTCTTTTCAAATATATTAAAACTATTGTAATTTGAAGAAATTTTTGAAAAAATCCATATAAATATTAGGATGGATCCAAGTCTATCAGTATTCATTTTTATAATAAATATATTAGTTCCCTATTAAACTTTTTTAGAAAAGTGGCTGTATCTCCGCAAATATTGATTTTATCGCAAAAATAAGCGAAATTCGAAAAAACTTAACTAAAGTATCGATAGTGCTCTTTTCAAATATATTAAAACTATTGTAATTTGAAGAAATTTTTGAAAAAATCCATATAAATATTAGGATGGATCCAAGCCTATCAGTATTAATTTTTATAATAAATATATTAATTCCCTATTAAACTTTTTTAGAAAAGTGGCTGTATCTCCGCAAATATTGATTTTATCGCAAAAATAAGCGAAATTCGAAAAAACTTAACTAAAGTATCGATAGTGCTCTTTTCAATTATATTAAAACTATTGTAATTTGAAGAAATTTTTGAAAAAATCCATATAAATATTAGGATGGATCCAAGTCTATCAGTATTCATTTTTATAATAAATATATTAGTTCCCTATTAAACTTTTTTAGAAAAGTGGCTGTATCTCCGCAAATATTGATTTTATCGCAAAAATAAGCGAAATTCGAAAAAACTTAACTAAAGTATCGATAGTGCTCTTTTCAAATATATTAAAACTATTATAATTTGAAGAAATTTTTGAAAAAATCCATATAAATATTAGGATGGATCCAAGTCTATCAGTATTCATTTTTATAATAAATATATTAGTTCCCTATTAAACTTTTTTAGAAAAGTGGCTGTATCTCCGCAAATATTGATTTTATCGCAAAAATAAGCGAAATTCGAAAAAACTTAACTAAAGTATCGATAGTGCTCTTTTCAAATATATTAAAACTATTATAATTTGAAGAAATTTTTTAAAAAATCCATATAAATATTAGGATGGATCCAAGTCTATCAGTATTCATTTTTATAATAAATATATTAGTTCCCTATTAAACTTTTTTAGAAAAGTGGCTGTATCTCCGCAAATATTGATTTTATCGCAAAAATAAGCGAAATTCGAAAAAACTTAACTAAAGTATCGATAGTGCTCTTTTCAATTATATTAAAACTATTGTAATTTGAAGAAATTTTTGAAAAAATCCATATAAATATTAGGATGGATCCAAGTCTATCAGTATTCATTTTTATAATAAATATATTAGTTCCCTATTAAACTTTTTTAGAAAAGTGGCTGTATCTCCGCAAATATTGATTTTATCGCAAAAATAAGCGAAATTCGAAAAAACTTAACTAAAGTATCGATAGTGCTCTCTTCAATTATATTAAAACTATTGTAATTTGAAGAAATTTTTGAAAAAATCCATATAAATATTAGGATGGATCCAAGTCTATCAGTATTCATTTTTATAATAAATATATTAGTTCCCTATTAAACTTTTTTAGAAAAGTGGCTGTATCTCCGCAAATATTGATTTTATCGCAAAAATAAGCGAAATTCGAAAAAACTTAACTAAAGTATCGATAGTGCTCTTTTCAAATATATTAAAACTATTATAATTTGAAGAAATTTTTTAAAAAATCCATATAAATATTAGGATGGATCCAAGTCTATCAGTATTCATTTTTATAATAAATATATTAGTTCCCTATTAAACTTTTTTAGAAAAGTGGCTGTATCTCCGCAAATATTGATTTTATCGCAAAAATAAGCGAAATTCGAAAAAACTTAACTAAAGTATCGATAGTGCTCTTTTCAATTATATTAAAACTATTGTAATTTGAAGAAATTTTTGAAAAAATCCATATAAATATTAGGATGGATCCAAGTCTATCAATATTCATTTTTATAATAAATATATTAGTTCCCTATTAAACTTTTTTAGAAAAGTGGCTGTATCTCCGCAAATATTGATTTTATCGTAAAAATAAGCGAAATTCGAAAAAACTTAACTAAAGTATCGATAGTGCTCTTTTCAATTATATTAAAACTATTGTAATTTGAAGAAATTTTTGAAAAAATCCATATAAATATTAGGATGGATCCCTTTTTTTCAATATATGGTCTTCGTATTTAATATAGGGGTATTGCTCGATATTATGGTAAGGGTCCCCCTCTTCATGGATCTAAGTCTATCAGTATTCATTTTCATAATAAATATATTAGTTCCCTATTAAACTTTTTTAGAAAAGTGGCTGTATCTCCGCAAATATTGATTTTATCGCAAAAATAAGCGAAATTCGAAAAAACTTAACTAAAGTATCGATAGTGCTCTTTTCAAATATATTAAAACTATTGTAATTTGAAGAAATTGTTGAAAAAATCCATATAAATATTAGGATGGATCCAAGTCTATCAGTATTAATTTTTATAATAAATATATTAATTCCCTATTAAACTTTTTTAGAAAAGTGGCTGTATCTCCGCAAATATTGATTTTATCGCAAAAATAAGCGAAATTCGAAAAAACTTAACTAAAGTATCGATAGTGCTCTTTTCAAATATATTAAAACTATTGTAATTTGAAGAAATTTTTGAAAAAATCCATTTAAATATTAGGATGGATCCAAGTCTATCAGTATTCATTTTTATAATAAATATATTAGTTCCCTATTAAACTTTTTTAGAAAAGTGGCTGTATCTCCGCAAATATTGATTTTATCGCAAAAATAAGCGAAATTCGAAAAAACTTAACTAAAGTATCGATAGTGCTCTTTTCAAATATATTAAAACTATTGTAATTTGAAGAAATTTTTGAAAAAATCCATATAAATATTAGGATGGATCCAAGTCTATCAGTATTAATTTTTATAATAAATATATTAATTCCCTATTAAACTTTTTTAGAAAAGTGGCTGTATCTCCGCAAATATTGATTTTATCGCAAAAATAAGCGAAATTCGAAAAAACTTAACTAAAGTATCGATAGTGCTCTTTTCAAATATATTAAAACTATTGTAATTTGAAGAAATTTTTGAAAAAATCCATATAAATATTAGGATGGATCCCTTTTTTTCAATATATGGTCTTCGTATTTAATATAGGGGTATTGCTCGATATTATGGTAAGGGTCCCCCTCTTCATGGATCTAAGTCTATCAGTATTCATTTTCATAATAAATATATTAGTTCCCTATTAAACTTTTTTAGAAAAGTGGCTGTATCTCCGCAAATATTGATTTTATCGCAACAATAAGCGAAATTCGGAAAAACTTAACTAAAGTATCGATAGTGCTCTTTTCAAATATATTAAAACTATTGTAATTTGAAGAAATTTTTGAAAAAATCCATATAAATATTAGGATGGATCCAAGTCTATCAGTATTCATTTTTATAATAAATATATTAGTTCCCTATTAAACTTTTTTAGAAAAGTGGCTGTATCTCCGCAAATATTGATTTTATCGCAAAAATAAGCGAAATTCGAAAAAACTTAACTAAAGTATCGATAGTGCTCTTTTCAAATATATTAAAACTATTGTAATTTGAAGAAATTTTTGAAAAAATCCATATAAATATTAGGATGGATCCAAGTCTATCAGTATTAATTTTTATAATAAATATATTAATTCCCTATTAAACTTTTTTAGAAAAGTGGCTGTATCTCCGCAAATATTGATTTTATCGCAAAAATAAGCGAAATTCGAAAAAACTTAACTAAAGTATCGATAGTGCTTTTTCAATTATATTAAAACTATTGTAATTTGAAGAAATTTTTGAAAAAATCCATATAAATATTAGGATGGATCCAAGTCTATCAGTATTCATTTTTATAATAAATATATTAGTTCCCTATTAAACTTTTTTAGAAAAGTGGCTGTATCTCCGCAAATATTGATTTTATCGCAAAAATAAGCGAAATTCGAAAAAACTTAACTAAAGCATCGATAGTGCTCTTTTCAAATATATTAAAACTATTATAATTTGAAGAAATTTTTGAAAAAATCCATATAAATATTAGGATGGATCCAAGTCTATCAGTATTCATTTTTATAATAAATATATTAGTTCCCTATTAAACTTTTTTAGAAAAGTGGCTGTATCTCCGCAAATATTGATTTTATCGCAAAAATAAGCGAAATTCGAAAAAACTTAACTAAAGTATCGATAGTGCTCTTTTCAAATATATTAAAACTATTATAATTTGAAGAAATTTTTGAAAAAATCCATATAAATATTAGGATGGATCCAAGTCTATCAGTATTCATTTTTATAATAAATATATTAGTTCCCTATTAAACTTTTTTAGAAAAGTGGCTGTATCTCCGCAAATATTGATTTTATCGCAAAAATAAGCGAAATTCGAAAAAACTTAACTAAAGTATCGATAGTGCTCTTTTCAAATATATTAAAACTATTATAATTTGAAGAAATTTTTGAAAAAATCCATATAAATATTAGGATGGATCCAAGTCTATCAGTATTCATTTTTATAATAAATATATTAGTTCCCTATTAAACTTTTTTAGAAAAGTGGCTGTATCTCCGCAAATATTGATTTTATCGCAAAAATAAGCGAAATTCGAAAAAACTTAACTAAAGTATCGATAGTGCTCTTTTCAATTATATTAAAACTATTGTAATTTGAAGAAATTTTTGAAAAAATCCATATAAATATTAGGATGGATCCAAGTCTATCAGTATTCATTTTTATAATAAATATATTAGTTCCCTATTAAACTTTTTTAGAAAAGTGGCTGTATCTCCGCAAATATTGATTTTATCGCAAAAATAAGCGAAATTCGAAAAAACTTAACTAAAGTATCGATAGTGCTCTCTTCAATTATATTAAAACTATTGTAATTTGAAGAAATTTTTGAAAAAATCCATATAAATATTAGGATGGATCCAAGTCTATCAGTATTCATTTTTATAATAAATATATTAGTTCCCTATTAAACTTTTTTAGAAAAGTGGCTGTATCTCCGCAAATATTGATTTTATCGCAAAAATAAGCGAAATTCGAAAAAACTTAACTAAAGTATCGATAGTGCTCTTTTCAAATATATTAAAACTATTATAATTTGAAGAAATTTTTTAAAAAATCCATATAAATATTAGGATGGATCCAAGTCTATCAGTATTCATTTTTATAATAAATATATTAGTTCCCTATTAAACTTTTTTAGAAAAGTGGCTGTATCTCCGCAAATATTGATTTTATCGCAAAAATAAGCGAAATTCGAAAAAACTTAACTAAAGTATCGATAGTGCTCTTTTCAATTATATTAAAACTATTGTAATTTGAAGAAATTTTTGAAAAAATCCATATAAATATTAGGATGGATCCAAGTCTATCAGTATTCATTTTTATAATAAATATATTAGTTCCCTATTAAACTTTTTTAGAAAAGTGGCTGTATCTCCGCAAATATTGATTTTATCGTAAAAATAAGCGAAATTCGAAAAAACTTAACTAAAGTATCGATAGTGCTCTTTTCAATTATATTAAAACTATTGTAATTTGAAGAAATTTTTGAAAAAATCCATATAAATATTAGGATGGATCCCTTTTTTTCAATATATGGTCTTCGTATTTAATATAGGGGTATTGCTCGATATTATGGTAAGGGTCCCCCCTTTTCAATATATGGTCTTCGTATTTAGTATAGGGATATTGCTCGATATTATGGTAAGGGTCCCCCCTTTTCAATATATGGTCTTCGTATTTAGTATAGGGATATTGCTCGATATTATGGTAAGGGTCCCCCCTTTTCAATATATGGTCTTCGTATTTAGTATAGGGATATTGCTCGATATTATGGTAAGGGTCCCCCCTTTTCAATATATGGTCTTCGTATTTAATATAGGGGTATTGCTCGATATTATGGTAAGGGTCCCCCCTTTTCAATATATGGTCTTCGTATTTAGTATAGGGATATTGCTCGATATTATGGTAAGGGTCCCCCCTTTTCAATATATGGTCTTCGTATTTAGTATAGGGATATTGCTCGATATTATGGTAAGGGTCCCCCCTTTTCAATATATGGTCTTCATATTTAGTATAGGGATATTGCTCGATATTATGGTAAGGGTCCCCCCTTTTCAATATATGGTCTTCGTATTTAGTATAGGGATATTGCTCGATATTATGGTAAGGGTCCCCCCTTTTCAATATATGGTCTTCGTATTTAGTATAGGGATATTGCTCGATATTATGGTAAGGGTCCCCCCTTTTCAATATATGGTCTTCGTATTTAGTATAGGGATATTGCTCGATATTATGGTAAGGGTCCCCCCTTTTCAATATATGGTCTTCGTATTTAGTATAGGGATATTGCTCGATATTATGGTAAGGGTCCCCCCTTTTCAATATATGGTCTTCGTATTTAGTATAGGGATATTGCTCGATATTATGGTAAGGGTCCCCCCTTTTCAATATATGGTCTTCGTATTTAATATAGGGGTATTGCTCGATATTATGGTAAGGGTCCCCCTCTTCATGGATCTAAGTCTATCAGTATTCATTTTCATAATAAATATATTAGTTCCCTATTAAACTTTTTTAGAAAAGTGGCTGTATCTCCGCAAATATTGATTTTATCGCAAAAATAAGCGAAATTCGAAAAAACTTAACTAAAGTATCGATAGTGCTCTTTTCAAATATATTAAAACTATTGTAATTTGAAGAAATTGTTGAAAAAATCCATATAAATATTAGGATGGATCCAAGTCTATCAGTATTAATTTTTATAATAAATATATTAATTCCCTATTAAACTTTTTTAGAAAAGTGGCTGTATCTCCGCAAATATTGATTTTATCGCAAAAATAAGCGAAATTCGAAAAAACTTAACTAAAGTATCGATAGTGCTCTTTTCAAATATATTAAAACTATTGTAATTTGAAGAAATTTTTGAAAAAATCCATATAAATATTAGGATGGATCCAAGTCTATCAGTATTCATTTTTATAATAAATATATTAGTTCCCTATTAAACTTTTTTAGAAAAGTGGCTGTATCTCCGCAAATATTGATTTTATCGCAACAATAAGCGAAATTCGGAAAAACTTAACTAAAGTATCGATAGTGCTCTTTTCAAATATATTAAAACTATTGTAATTTGAAGAAATTTTTGAAAAAATCCATATAAATATTAGGATGGATCCAAGTCTATCAGTATTCATTTTTATAATAAATATATTAGTTCCCTATTAAACTTTTTTAGAAAAGTGGCTGTATCTCCGCAAATATTGATTTTATCGCAAAAATAAGCGAAATTCGAAAAAACTTAACTAAAGTATCGATAGTGCTCTTTTCAAATATATTAAAACTATTGTAATTTGAAGAAATTTTTGAAAAAATCCATATAAATATTAGGATGGATCCAAGTCTATCAGTATTAATTTTTATAATAAATATATTAATTCCCTATTAAACTTTTTTAGAAAAGTGGCTGTATCTCCGCAAATATTGATTTTATCGCAAAAATAAGCGAAATTCGAAAAAACTTAACTAAAGCATCGATAGTGCTCTTTTCAAATATATTAAAACTATTGTAATTTGAAGAAATTTTTGAAAAAATCCATATAAATATTAGGATGGATCCAAGTCTATCAGTATTAATTTTTATAATAAATATATTAATTCCCTATTAAACTTTTTTAGAAAAGTGGCTGTATCTCCGCAAATATTGATTTTATCGCAAAAATAAGCGAAATTCGAAAAAACTTAACTAAAGTATCGATAGTGCTCTTTTCAAATATATTAAAACTATTGTAATTTGAAGAAATTTTTGAAAAAATCCATATAAATATTAGGATGGATCCAAGTCTATCAGTATTAATTTTTATAATAAATATATTAATTCCCTATTAAACTTTTTTAGAAAAGTGGCTGTATCTCCGCAAATATTGATTTTATCGCAAAAATAAGCGAAATTCGAAAAAACTTAACTAAAGCATCGATAGTGCTCTTTTCAAATATATTAAAACTATTGTAATTTGAAGAAATTTTTGAAAAAATCCATATAAATATTAGGATGGATCCAAGTCTATCAGTATTAATTTTTATAATAAATATATTAATTCCCTATTAAACTTTTTTAGAAAAGTGGCTGTATCTCCGCAAATATTGATTTTATCGCAAAAATAAGCGAAATTCGAAAAAACTTAACTAAAGTATCGATAGTGCTCTTTTCAAATATATTAAAACTATTGTAATTTGAAGAAATTTTTGAAAAAATCCATATAAATATTAGGATGGATCCAAGTCTATCAGTATTCATTTTTATAATAAATATATTAATTCCCTATTAAACTTTTTTAGAAAAGTGGCTGTATCTCCGCAAATATTGATTTTATCGCAAAAATAAGCGAAATTCGAAAAAACTTAACTAAAGCATCGATAGTGCTCTTTTCAAATATATTAAAACTATTGTAATTTGAAGAAATTTTTGAAAAAATCCATATAAATATTAGGATGGATCCAAGTCTATCAGTATTAATTTTTATAATAAATATATTAATTCCCTATTAAACTTTTTTAGAAAAGTGGCTGTATCTCCGCAAATATTGATTTTATCGCAAAAATAAGCGAAATTCGAAAAAACTTAACTAAAGCATCGATAGTGCTCTTTTCAAATATATTAAAACTATTGTAATTTGAAGAAATTTTTGAAAAAATCCATATAAATATTAGGATGGATCCAAGTCTATCAGTATTAATTTTTATAATAAATATATTAATTCCCTATTAAACTTTTTTAGAAAAGTGGCTGTATCTCCGCAAATATTGATTTTATCGCAAAAATAAGCGAAATTCGAAAAAACTTAACTAAAGTATCGATAGTGCTCTTTTCAAATATATTAAAACTATTGTAATTTGAAGAAATTTTTGAAAAAATCCATATAAATATTAGGATGGATCCAAGTCTATCAGTATTAATTTTTATAATAAATATATTAATTCCCTATTAAACTTTTTTAGAAAAGTGGCTGTATCTCCGCAAATATTGATTTTATCGCAAAAATAAGCGAAATTCGAAAAAACTTAACTAAAGCATCGATAGTGCTCTTTTCAAATATATTAAAACTATTGTAATTTGAAGAAATTTTTGAAAAAATCCATATAAATATTAGGATGGATCCAAGTCTATCAGTATTCATTTTTATAATAAATATATTAATTCCCTATTAAACTTTTTTAGAAAAGTGGCTGTATCTCCGCAAATATTGATTTTATCGCAAAAATAAGCGAAATTCGAAAAAACTTAACTAAAGTATCGATAGTGCTCTTTTCAAATATATTAAAACTATTGTAATTTGAAGAAATTTTTGAAAAAATCCATATAAATATTAGGATGGATCCAAGTCTATCAGTATTAATTTTTATAATAAATATATTAATTCCCTATTAAACTTTTTTAGAAAAGTGGCTGTATCTCCGCAAATATTGATTTTATCGCAAAAATAAGCGAAATTCGAAAAAACTTAACTAAAGTATCGATAGTGCTCTTTTCAAATATATTAAAACTATTGTAATTTGAAGAAATTTTTGAAAAAATCCATATAAATATTAGGATGGATCCAAGTCTATCAGTATTAATTTTTATAATAAATATATTAATTCCCTATTAAACTTTTTTAGAAAAGTGGCTGTATCTCCGCAAATATTGATTTTATCGCAAAAATAAGCGAAATTCGAAAAAACTTAACTAAAGCATCGATAGTGCTCTTTTCAAATATATTAAAACTATTGTAATTTGAAGAAATTTTTGAAAAAATCCATATAAATATTAGGATGGATCCAAGTCTATCAGTATTAATTTTTATAATAAATATATTAATTCCCTATTAAACTTTTTTAGAAAAGTGGCTGTATCTCCGCAAATATTGATTTTATCGCAAAAATAAGCGAAATTCGAAAAAACTTAACTAAAGTATCGATAGTGCTCTTTTCAAATATATTAAAACTATTGTAATTTGAAGAAATTTTTGAAAAAATCCATATAAATATTAGGATGGATCCAAGTCTATCAGTATTCATTTTTATAATAAATATATTAGTTCCCTATTAAACTTTTTTAGAAAAGTGGCTGTATCTCCGCAAATATTGATTTTATCGCAAAAATAAGCGAAATTCGAAAAAACTTAACTAAAGCATCGATAGTGCTCTTTTCAAATATATTAAAACTATTATAATTTGAAGAAATTTTTTAAAAAATCCATATAAATATTAGGATGGATCCAAGTCTATCAGTATTCATTTTTATAATAAATATATTAGTTCCCTATTAAACTTTTTTAGAAAAGTGGCTGTATCTCCGCAAATATTGATTTTATCGCAAAAATAAGCGAAATTCGAAAAAACTTAACTAAAGTATCGATAGTGCTCTTTTCAAATATATTAAAACTATTATAATTTGAAGAAATTTTTGAAAAAATCCATATAAATATTAGGATGGATCCAAGTCTATCAGTATTCATTTTTATAATAAATATATTAGTTCCCTATTAAACTTTTTTAGAAAAGTGGCTGTATCTCCGCAAATATTGATTTTATCGCAAAAATAAGCGAAATTCGAAAAAACTTAACTAAAGTATCGATAGTGCTCTTTTCAATTATATTAAAACTATTGTAATTTGAAGAAATTTTTGAAAAAATCCATATAAATATTAGGATGGATCCAAGTCTATCAGTATTCATTTTTATAATAAATATATTAGTTCCCTATTAAACTTTTTTAGAAAAGTGGCTGTATCTCCGCAAATATTGATTTTATCGCAAAAATAAGCGAAATTCGAAAAAACTTAACTAAAGTATCGATAGTGCTCTTTTCAAATATATTAAAACTATTATAATTTGAAGAAATTTTTTAAAAAATCCATATAAATATTAGGATGGATCCAAGTCTATCAGTATTCATTTTTATAATAAATATATTAGTTCCCTATTAAACTTTTTTAGAAAAGTGGCTGTATCTCCGCAAATATTGATTTTATCGCAAAAATAAGCGAAATTCGAAAAAACTTAACTAAAGTATCGATAGTGCTCTTTTCAAATATATTAAAACTATTGTAATTTGAAGAAATTTTTGAAAAAATCCATATAAATATTAGGATGGATCCAAGTCTATCAGTATTAATTTTTATAATAAATATATTAATTCCCTATTAAACTTTTTTAGAAAAGTGGCTGTATCTCCGCAAATATTGATTTTATCGCAAAAATAAGCGAAATTCGAAAAAACTTAACTAAAGTATCGATAGTGCTCTTTTCAATTATATTAAAACTATTGTAATTTGAAGAAATTTTTGAAAAAATCCATATAAATATTAGGATGGATCCAAGTCTATCAGTATTCATTTTTATAATAAATATATTAGTTCCCTATTAAACTTTTTTAGAAAAGTGGCTGTATCTCCGCAAATATTGATTTTATCGCAAAAATAAGCGAAATTCGAAAAAACTTAACTAAAGTATCGATAGTGCTCTTTTCAAATATATTAAAACTATTATAATTTGAAGAAATTTTTTAAAAAATCCATATAAATATTAGGATGGATCCAAGTCTATCAGTATTCATTTTTATAATAAATATATTAGTTCCCTATTAAACTTTTTTAGAAAAGTGGCTGTATCTCCGCAAATATTGATTTTATCGCAAAAATAAGCGAAATTCGAAAAAACTTAACTAAAGTATCGATAGTGCTCTTTTCAATTATATTAAAACTATTGTAATTTGAAGAAATTTTTAAAAAAATCCATATAAATATTAGGATGGATCCAAGTCTATCAGTATTCATTTTTATAATAAATATATTAGTTCCCTATTAAACTTTTTTAGAAAAGTGGCTGTATCTCCGCAAATATTGATTTTATCGCAAAAATAAGCGAAATTCGAAAAAACTTAACTAAAGTATTGATAGTGCTCTCTTCAATTATATTAAAACTATTGTAATTTGAAGAAATTTTTGAAAAAATCCATATAAATATTAGGATGGATCCAAGTCTATCAGTATTCATTTTTATAATAAATATATTAGTTCCCTATTAAACTTTTTTAGAAAAGTGGCTGTATCTCCGCAAATATTGATTTTATCGCAAAAATAAGCGAAATTCGAAAAAACTTAACTAAAGTATCGATAGTGCTCTTTTCAAATATATTAAAACTATTATAATTTGAAGAAATTTTATAAAAAATCCATATAAATATTAGGATGGATCCAAGTCTATCAGTATTCATTTTTATAATAAATATATTAGTTCCCTATTAAACTTTTTTAGAAAAGTGGCTGTATCTCCGCAAATATTGATTTTATCGCAAAAATAAGCGAAATTCGAAAAAACTTAACTAAAGTATCGATAGTGCTCTTTTCAATTATATTAAAACTATTGTAATTTGAAGAAATTTTTGAAAAAATCCATATAAATATTAGGATGGATCCAAGTCTATCAGTATTCATTTTTATAATAAATATATTAGTTCCCTATTAAACTTTTTTAGAAAAGTGGCTGTATCTCCGCAAATATTGATTTTATCGTAAAAATAAGCGAAATTCGAAAAAACTTAACTAAAGTATCGATAGTGCTCTTTTCAATTATATTAAAACTATTGTAATTTGAAGAAATTTTTGAAAAAATCCATATAAATATTAGGATGGATCCCTTTTTTTCAATATATGGTCTTCGTATTTAATATAGGGGTATTGCTCGATATTATGGTAAGGGTCCCCCCTTTTCAATATATGGTCTTCGTATTTAGTATAGGGATATTGCTCGATATTATGGTAAGGGTCCCCCCTTTTCAATATATGGTCTTCGTATTTAATATAGGGATATTGCTCGATATTATGGTAAGGGTCCCCCCTTTTCAATATATGGTCTTCGTATTTAGTATAGGGATATTGCTCGATATTATGGTAAGGGTCCCCCCTTTTCAATATATGGTCTTCGTATTTAGTATAGGGATATTGCTCGATATTATGGTAAGGGTCCCCCCTTTTCAATATATGGTCTTCGTATTTAATATAGGGGTATTGCTCGATATTATGGTAAGGGTCCCCCCTTTTCAATATATGGTCTTCGTATTTAGTATAGGGATATTGCTCGATATTATGGTAAGGGTCCCCCCTTTTCAATATATGGTCTTCGTATTTAGTATAGGGATATTGCTCGATATTATGGTAAGGGTCCCCCCTTTTCAATATATGGTCTTCGTATTTAGTATAGGGATATTGCTCGATATTATGGTAAGGGTCCCCCCTTTTCAATATATGGTCTTCGTATTTAGTATAGGTATATTGCTCGATATTATGGTAAGGGTCCCCCCTTTTCAATATATGGTCTTCGTATTTAGTATAGGGATATTGCTCGATATTATGGTAAGGGTCCCCCCTTTTCAATATATGGTCTTCGTATTTAGTATAGGGATATTGCTCGATATTATGGTAAGGGTCCCCCCTTTTCAATATATGGTCTTCGTATTTAGTATAGGGATATTGCTCGATATTATGGTAAGGGTCCCCCCTTTTCAATATATGGTCTTCGTATTTAGTATAGGGATATTGCTCGATATTATGGTAAGGGTCCCCCCTTTTCAATATATGGTCTTCGTATTTAATATAGGGGTATTGCTCGATATTATGGTAAGGGTCCCCCTCTTCATGGATCTAAGTCTATCAGTATTCATTTTCATAATAAATATATTAGTTCCCTATTAAACTTTTTTAGAAAAGTGGCTGTATCTCCGCAAATATTGATTTTATCGCAAAAATAAGCGAAATTCGAAAAAACTTAACTAAAGTATCGATAGTGCTCTTTTCAAATATATTAAAACTATTGTAATTTGAAGAAATTGTTGAAAAAATCCATATAAATATTAGGATGGATCCAAGTCTATCAGTATTAATTTTTATAATAAATATATTAATTCCCTATTAAACTTTTTTAGAAAAGTGGCTGTATCTCCGCAAATATTGATTTTATCGCAAAAATAAGCGAAATTCGAAAAAACTTAACTAAAGTATCGATAGTGCTCTTTTCAAATATATTAAAACTATTGTAATTTGAAGAAATTTTTGAAAAAATCCATATAAATATTAGGATGGATCCAAGTCTATCAGTATTCATTTTTATAATAAATATATTAGTTCCCTATTAAACTTTTTTAGAAAAGTGGCTGTATCTCCGCAAATATTGATTTTATCGCAACAATAAGCGAAATTCGGAAAAACTTAACTAAAGTATCGATAGTGCTCTTTTCAAATATATTAAAACTATTGTAATTTGAAGAAATTTTTGAAAAAATCCATATAAATATTAGGATGGATCCAAGTCTATCAGTATTCATTTTTATAATAAATATATTAGTTCCCTATTAAACTTTTTTAGAAAAGTGGCTGTATCTCCGCAAATATTGATTTTATCGCAAAAATAAGCGAAATTCGAAAAAACTTAACTAAAGTATCGATAGTGCTCTTTTCAATTATATTAAAACTATTGTAATTTGAAGAAATTTTTGAAAAAATCCATATAAATATTAGGATGGATCCAAGTCTATCAGTATTCATTTTTATAATAAATATATTAGTTCCCTATTAAACTTTTTTAGAAAAGTGGCTGTATCTCCGCAAATATTGATTTTATCGCAAAAATAAGCGAAATTCGAAAAAACTTAACTAAAGTATCGATAGTGCTCTCTTCAATTATATTAAAACTATTGTAATTTGAAGAAATTTTTGAAAAAATCCATATAAATATTAGGATGGATCCAAGTCTATCAGTATTCATTTTTATAATAAATATATTAGTTCCCTATTAAACTTTTTTAGAAAAGTGGCTGTATCTCCGCAAATATTGATTTTATCGCAAAAATAAGCGAAATTCGAAAAAACTTAACTAAAGTATCGATAGTGCTCTCTTCAATTATATTAAAACTATTGTAATTTGAAGAAATTTTTGAAAAAATCCATATAAATATTAGGATGGATCCAAGTCTATCAGTATTCATTTTTATAATAAATATATTAGTTCCCTATTAAACTTTTTTAGAAAAGTGGCTGTATCTCCGCAAATATTGATTTTATCGCAAAAATAAGCGAAATTCGAAAAAACTTAACTAAAGTATCGATAGTGCTCTTTTCAATTATATTAAAACTATTGTAATTTGAAGAAATTTTTGAAAAAATCCATATAAATATTAGGATGGATCCAAGTCTATCAGTATTCATTTTTATAATAAATATATTAGTTCCCTATTAAACTTTTTTAGAAAAGTGGCTGTATCTCCGCAAATATTGATTTTATCGCAAAAATAAGCGAAATTCGAAAAAACTTAACTAAAGTATCGATAGTGCTCTCTTCAATTATATTAAAACTATTGTAATTTGAAGAAATTTTTGAAAAAATCCATATAAATATTAGGATGGATCCAAGTCTATCAGTATTCATTTTTATAATAAATATATTAGTTCCCTATTAAACTTTTTTAGAAAAGTGGCTGTATCTCCGCAAATATTGATTTTATCGCAAAAATAAGCGAAATTCGAAAAAACTTAACTAAAGTATCGATAGTGCTCTCTTCAATTATATTAAAACTATTGTAATTTGAAGAAATTTTTGAAAAAATCCATATAAATATTAGGATGGATCCAAGTCTATCAGTATTCATTTTTATAATAAATATATTAGTTCCCTATTAAACTTTTTTAGAAAAGTGGCTGTATCTCCGCAAATATTGATTTTATCGCAAAAATAAGCGAAATTCGAAAAAACTTAACTAAAGTATCGATAGTGCTCTTTTCAATTATATTAAAACTATTGTAATTTGAAGAAATTTTTGAAAAAATCCATATAAATATTAGGATGGATCCAAGTCTATCAGTATTCATTTTTATAATAAATATATTAGTTCCCTATTAAACTTTTTTAGAAAAGTGGCTGTATCTCCGCAAATATTGATTTTATCGCAAAAATAAGCGAAATTCGAAAAAACTTAACTAAAGTATCGATAGTGCTCTTTTCAATTATATTAAAACTATTGTAATTTGAAGAAATTTTTGAAAAAATCCATATAAATATTAGGATGGATCCAAGTCTATCAGTATTCATTTTTATAATAAATATATTAGTTCCCTATTAAACTTTTTTAGAAAAGTGGCTGTATCTCCGCAAATATTGATTTTATCGCAAAAATAAGCGAAATTCGAAAAAACTTAACTAAAGTATCGATAGTGCTCTTTTCAATTATATTAAAACTATTGTAATTTGAAGAAATTTTTGAAAAAATCCATATAAATATTAGGATGGATCCAAGTCTATCAGTATTCATTTTTATAATAAATATATTAGTTCCCTATTAAACTTTTTTAGAAAAGTGGCTGTATCTCCGCAAATATTGATTTTATCGCAAAAATAAGCGAAATTCGAAAAAACTTAACTAAAGTATCGATAGTGCTCTTTTCAATTATATTAAAACTATTGTAATTTGAAGAAATTTTTGAAAAAATCCATATAAATATTAGGATGGATCCAAGTCTATCAGTATTCATTTTTATAATAAATATATTAGTTCCCTATTAAACTTTTTTAGAAAAGTGGCTGTATCTCCGCAAATATTGATTTTATCGCAAAAATAAGCGAAATTCGAAAAAACTTAACTAAAGTATCGATAGTGCTCTTTTCAAATATATTAAAACTATTATAATTTGAAGAAATTTTTTAAAAAATCCATATAAATATTAGGATGGATCCAAGTCTATCAGTATTCATTTTTATAATAAATATATTAGTTCCCTATTAAACTTTTTTAGAAAAGTGGCTGTATCTCCGCAAATATTGATTTTATCGCAAAAATAAGCGAAATTCGAAAAAACTTAACTAAAGTATCGATAGTGCTCTTTTCAATTATATTAAAACTATTGTAATTTGAAGAAATTTTTGAAAAAATCCATATAAATATTAGGATGGATCCAAGTCTATCAGTATTCATTTTTATAATAAATATATTAGTTCCCTATTAAACCTTTTTAGAAAAGTGGCTGTATCTCCGCAAATATTGATTTTATCGTAAAAATAAGCGAAATTCGAAAAAACTTAACTAAAGTATCGATAGTGCTCTTTTCAATTATATTAAAACTATTGTAATTTGAAGAAATTTTTGAAAAAATCCATATAAATATTAGGATGGATCCCTTTTTTTCAATATATGGTCTTCGTATTTAATATAGGGGTATTGCTCGATATTATGGTAAGGGTCCCCCCTTTTCAATATATGGTCTTCGTATTTAGTATAGGGATATTGCTCGATATTATGGTAAGGGTCCCCCCTTTTCAATATATGGTCTTCGTATTTAGTATAGGGATATTGCTCGATATTATGGTAAGGGTCCCCCCTTTTCAATATATGGTCTTCGTATTTAGTATAGGGATATTGCTCGATATTATGGTAAGGGTCCCCCCTTTTCAATATATGGTCTTCGTATTTAATATAGGGGTATTGCTCGATATTATGGTAAGGGTCCCCCCTTTTCAATATATGGTCTTCGTATTTAGTATAGGGATATTGCTCGATATTATGGTAAGGGTCCCCCCTTTTCAATATATGGTCTTCGTATTTAGTATAGGGATATTGCTCGATATTATGGTAAGGGTCCCCCCTTTTCAATATATGGTCTTCATATTTAGTATAGGGATATTGCTCGATATTATGGTAAGGGTCCCCCCTTTTCAATATATGGTCTTCGTATTTAGTATAGGGATATTGCTCGATATTATGGTAAGGGTCCCCCCTTTTCAATATATGGTCTTCGTATTTAGTATAGGGATATTGCTCGATATTATGGTAAGGGTCCCCCCTTTTCAATATATGGTCTTCGTATTTAGTATAGGGATATTGCTCGATATTATGGTAAGGGTCCCCCCTTTTCAATATATGGTCTTCGTATTTAGTATAGGGATATTGCTCGATATTATGGTAAGGGTCCCCCCTTTTCAATATATGGTCTTCGTATTTAGTATAGGGATATTGCTCGATATTATGGTAAGGGTCCCCCCTTTTCAATATATGGTCTTCGTATTTAATATAGGGGTATTGCTCGATATTATGGTAAGGGTCCCCCTCTTCATGGATCTAAGTCTATCAGTATTCATTTTCATAATAAATATATTAGTTCCCTATTAAACTTTTTTAGAAAAGTGGCTGTATCTCCGCAAATATTGATTTTATCGCAAAAATAAGCGAAATTCGAAAAAACTTAACTAAAGTATCGATAGTGCTCTTTTCAAATATATTAAAACTATTGTAATTTGAAGAAATTGTTGAAAAAATCCATATAAATATTAGGATGGATCCAAGTCTATCAGTATTAATTTTTATAATAAATATATTAATTCCCTATTAAACTTTTTTAGAAAAGTGGCTGTATCTCCGCAAATATTGATTTTATCGCAAAAATAAGCGAAATTCGAAAAAACTTAACTAAAGTATCGATAGTGCTCTTTTCAAATATATTAAAACTATTGTAATTTGAAGAAATTTTTGAAAAAATCCATATAAATATTAGGATGGATCCAAGTCTATCAGTATTCATTTTTATAATAAATATATTAGTTCCCTATTAAACTTTTTTAGAAAAGTGGCTGTATCTCCGCAAATATTGATTTTATCGCAACAATAAGCGAAATTCGGAAAAACTTAACTAAAGTATCGATAGTGCTCTTTTCAAATATATTAAAACTATTGTAATTTGAAGAAATTTTTGAAAAAATCCATATAAATATTAGGATGGATCCAAGTCTATCAGTATTCATTTTTATAATAAATATATTAGTTCCCTATTAAACTTTTTTAGAAAAGTGGCTGTATCTCCGCAAATATTGATTTTATCGCAAAAATAAGCGAAATTCGAAAAAACTTAACTAAAGTATCGATAGTGCTCTTTTCAAATATATTAAAACTATTGTAATTTGAAGAAATTTTTGAAAAAATCCATATAAATATTAGGATGGATCCAAGTCTATCAGTATTAATTTTTATAATAAATATATTAATTCCCTATTAAACTTTTTTAGAAAAGTGGCTGTATCTCCGCAAATATTGATTTTATCGCAAAAATAAGCGAAATTCGAAAAAACTTAACTAAAGTATCGATAGTGCTCTTTTCAATTATATTAAAACTATTGTAATTTGAAGAAATTTTTGAAAAAATCCATATAAATATTAGGATGGATCCAAGTCTATCAGTATTCATTTTTATAATAAATATATTAGTTCCCTATTAAACTTTTTTAGAAAAGTGGCTGTATCTCCGCAAATATTGATTTTATCGCAAAAATAAGCGAAATTCGAAAAAACTTAACTAAAGTATCGATAGTGCTCTTTTCAAATATATTAAAACTATTATAATTTGAAGAAATTTTTTAAAAAATCCATATAAATATTAGGATGGATCCAAGTCTATCAGTATTCATTTTTATAATAAATATATTAGTTCCCTATTAAACTTTTTTAGAAAAGTGGCTGTATCTCCGCAAATATTGATTTTATCGCAAAAATAAGCGAAATTCGAAAAAACTTAACTAAAGTATCGATAGTGCTCTTTTCAAATATATTAAAACTATTATAATTTGAAGAAATTTTTGAAAAAATCCATATAAATATTAGGATGGATCCAAGTCTATCAGTATTCATTTTTATAATAAATATATTAGTTCCCTATTAAACTTTTTTAGAAAAGTGGCTGTATCTCCGCAAATATTGATTTTATCGCAAAAATAAGCGAAATTCGAAAAAACTTAACTAAAGTATCGATAGTGCTCTTTTCAATTATATTAAAACTATTGTAATTTGAAGAAATTTTTGAAAAAATCCATATAAATATTAGGATGGATCCAAGTCTATCAGTATTCATTTTTATAATAAATATATTAGTTCCCTATTAAACTTTTTTAGAAAAGTGGCTGTATCTCCGCAAATATTGATTTTATCGCAAAAATAAGCGAAATTCGAAAAAACTTAACTAAAGTATCGATAGTGCTCTTTTCAATTATATTAAAACTATTGTAATTTGAAGAAATTTTTGAAAAAATCCATATAAATATTAGGATGGATCCAAGTCTATCAGTATTCATTTTTATAATAAATATATTAGTTCCCTATTAAACTTTTTTAGAAAAGTGGCTGTATCTCCGCAAATATTGATTTTATCGCAAAAATAAGCGAAATTCGAAAAAACTTAACTAAAGTATCGATAGTGCTCTTTTCAAATATATTAAAACTATTATAATTTGAAGAAATTTTTTAAAAAATCCATATAAATATTAGGATGGATCCAAGTCTATCAGTATTCATTTTTATAATAAATATATTAGTTCCCTATTAAACTTTTTTAGAAAAGTGGCTGTATCTCCGCAAATATTGATTTTATCGCAAAAATAAGCGAAATTCGAAAAAACTTAACTAAAGTATCGATAGTGCTCTTTTCAATTATATTAAAACTATTGTAATTTGAAGAAATTTTTGAAAAAATCCATATAAATATTAGGATGGATCCAAGTCTATCAGTATTCATTTTTATAATAAATATATTAGTTCCCTATTAAACTTTTTTAGAAAAGTGGCTGTATCTCCGCAAATATTGATTTTATCGCAAAAATAAGCGAAATTCGAAAAAACTTAACTAAAGTATCGATAGTGCTCTTTTCAATTATATTAAAACTATTGTAATTTGAAGAAATTTTTGAAAAAATCCATATAAATATTAGGATGGATCCCTTTTTTTCAATATATGGTCTTCGTATTTAATATAGGGGTATTGCTCGATATTATGGTAAGGGTCCCCCCTTTTCAATATATGGTCTTCGTATTTAGTATAGGGATATTGCTCGATATTATGGTAAGGGTCCCCCCTTTTCAATATATGGTCTTCGTATTTAATATAGGGATATTGCTCGATATTATGGTAAGGGTCCCCCCTTTTCAATATATGGTCTTCGTATTTAGTATAGGGATATTGCTCGATATTATGGTAAGGGTCCCCCCTTTTCAATATATGGTCTTCGTATTTAATATAGGGATATTGCTCGATATTATGGTAAGGGTCCCCCCTTTTCAATATATGGTCTTCGTATTTAGTATAGGGATATTGCTCGATATTATGGTAAGGGTCCCCCCTTTTCAATATATGGTCTTCGTATTTAGTATAGGGATATTGCTCGATATTATGGTAAGGGTCCCCCCTTTTCAATATATGGTCTTCGTATTTAATATAGGGGTATTGCTCGATATTATTAAGTCTATCAGTATTCATTTTCATAATAAATATATTAGTTCCCTATTAAACTTTTTTAGAAAAGTGGCTGTATCTCCGCAAATATTCATTTTATCGCAAAAATAAGCGAAATTCGAAAAAACTTAACTAAAGTATCGATAGTGCTCTTTTCAAATATCTTAAAACTATTGTAATTTGAAGAAATTTTTGAAAAAATCCATATAAATATTAGGATGGATCCAAGTCTATCAGTATTCATTTTTATAATAAATATATTAATTCCCTATTAAACTTTTTTAGAAAAGTGGCTGTATCTCCGCAAATATTGATTTTATCGCAAAAATAAGCGAAATTCGAAAAAACTTAACTAAAGTATCGATAGTTCTCTTTTCAAATATATTAAAACTATTGTAATTTGAAGAAATTTTTGAAAAAATCCATATAAATATTAGGATGGATCCAAGTCTATCAGTATTCATTTTTATAATAAATATATTAGTTCCCTATTAAACTTTTTTAGAAAAGTGGCTGTATCTCCGCAAATATTGATTTTATCGCAACAATAAGCGAAATTCGGAAAAACTTAACTAAAGTATCGATAGTGCTCTTTTCAAATATATTAAAACTATTGTAATTTGAAGAAATTTTTGAAAAAATCCATATAAATATTAGGATGGATCCAAGTCTATCAGTATTCATTTTTATAATAAATATATTAGTTCCCTATTAAACTTTTTTAGAAAAGTGGCTGTATCTCCGCAAATATTGATTTTATCGCAAAAATAAGCGAAATTCGAAAAAACTTAACTAAAGTATCGATAGTGCTCTTTTCAAATATATTAAAACTATTGTAATTTGAAGAAATTTTTGAAAAAATCCATATAAATATTAGGATGGATCCAAGTCTATCAGTATTAATTTTTATAATAAATATATTAATTCCCTATTAAACTTTTTTAGAAAAGTGGCTGTATCTCCGCAAATATTGATTTTATCGCAAAAATAAGCGAAATTCGAAAAAACTTAACTAAAGTATCGATAGTGCTCTTTTCAATTATATTAAAACTATTGTAATTTGAAGAAATTTTTGAAAAAATCCATATAAATATTAGGATGGATCCAAGTCTATCAGTATTCATTTTTATAATAAATATATTAGTTCCCTATTAAACTTTTTTAGAAAAGTGGCTGTATCTCCGCAAATATTGATTTTATCGCAAAAATAAGCGAAATTCGAAAAAACTTAACTAAAGTATCGATAGTGCTCTTTTCAAATATATTAAAACTATTATAATTTGAAGAAATTTTTTAAAAAATCCATATAAATATTAGGATGGATCCAAGTCTATCAGTATTCATTTTTATAATAAATATATTAGTTCCCTATTAAACTTTTTTAGAAAAGTGGCTGTATCTCCGCAAATATTGATTTTATCGCAAAAATAAGCGAAATTCGAAAAAACTTAACTAAAGTATCGATAGTGCTCTTTTCAATTATATTAAAACTATTGTAATTTGAAGAAATTTTTAAAAAAATCCATATAAATATTAGGATGGATCCAAGTCTATCAGTATTCATTTTTATAATAAATATATTAGTTCCCTATTAAACTTTTTTAGAAAAGTGGCTGTATCTCCGCAAATATTGATTTTATCGCAAAAATAAGCGAAATTCGAAAAAACTTAACTAAAGTATTGATAGTGCTCTCTTCAATTATATTAAAACTATTGTAATTTGAAGAAATTTTTGAAAAAATCCATATAAATATTAGGATGGATCCAAGTCTATCAGTATTCATTTTTATAATAAATATATTAGTTCCCTATTAAACTTTTTTAGAAAAGTGGCTGTATCTCCGCAAATATTGATTTTATCGTAAAAATAAGCGAAATTCGAAAAAACTTAACTAAAGTATCGATAGTGCTCTTTTCAATTATATTAAAACTATTGTAATTTGAAGAAATTTTTGAAAAAATCCATATAAATATTAGGATGGATCCCTTTTTTTCAATATATGGTCTTCGTATTTAATATAGGGGTATTGCTCGATATTATGGTAAGGGTCCCCCCTTTTCAATATATGGTCTTCGTATTTAGTATAGGGATATTGCTCGATATTATGGTAAGGGTCCCCCCTTTTCAATATATGGTCTTCGTATTTAATATAGGGATATTGCTCGATATTATGGTAAGGGTCCCCCCTTTTCAATATATGGTCTTCGTATTTAGTATAGGGATATTGCTCGATATTATGGTAAGGGTCCCCCCTTTTCAATATATGGTCTTCGTATTTAGTATAGGGATATTGCTCGATATTATGGTAAGGGTCCCCCCTTTTCAATATATGGTCTTCGTATTTAATATAGGGGTATTGCTCGATATTATGGTAAGGGTCCCCCCTTTTCAATATATGGTCTTCGTATTTAGTATAGGGATATTGCTCGATATTATGGTAAGGGTCCCCCCTTTTCAATATATGGTCTTCGTATTTAGTATAGGGATATTGCTCGATATTATGGTAAGGGTCCCCCCTTTTCAATATATGGTCTTCGTATTTAGTATAGGGATATTGCTCGATATTATGGTAAGGGTCCCCCCTTTTCAATATATGGTCTTCGTATTTAGTATAGGGATATTGCTCGATATTATGGTAAGGGTCCCCCCTTTTCAATATATGGTCTTCGTATTTAGTATAGGGATATTGCTCGATATTATGGTAAGGGTCCCCCCTTTTCAATATATGGTCTTCGTATTTAGTATAGGGATATTGCTCGATATTATGGTAAGGGTCCCCCCTTTTCAATATATGGTCTTCGTATTTAGTATAGGGATATTGCTCGATATTATGGTAAGGGTCCCCCCTTTTCAATATATGGTCTTCGTATTTAGTATAGGGATATTGCTCGATATTATGGTAAGGGTCCCCCCTTTTCAATATATGGTCTTCGTATTTAATATAGGGGTATTGCTCGATATTATGGTAAGGGTCCCCCTCTTCATGGATCTAAGTCTATCAGTATTCATTTTCATAATAAATATATTAGTTCCCTATTAAACTTTTTTAGAAAAGTGGCTGTATCTCCGCAAATATTGATTTTATCGCAAAAATAAGCGAAATTCGAAAAAACTTAACTAAAGTATCGATAGTGCTCTTTTCAAATATATTAAAACTATTGTAATTTGAAGAAATTGTTGAAAAAATCCATATAAATATTAGGATGGATCCAAGTCTATCAGTATTAATTTTTATAATAAATATATTAATTCCCTATTAAACTTTTTTAGAAAAGTGGCTGTATCTCCGCAAATATTGATTTTATCGCAAAAATAAGCGAAATTCGAAAAAACTTAACTAAAGTATCGATAGTGCTCTTTTCAAATATATTAAAACTATTGTAATTTGAAGAAATTTTTGAAAAAATCCATATAAATATTAGGATGGATCCAAGTCTATCAGTATTCATTTTTATAATAAATATATTAGTTCCCTATTAAACTTTTTTAGAAAAGTGGCTGTATCTCCGCAAATATTGATTTTATCGCAACAATAAGCGAAATTCGGAAAAACTTAACTAAAGTATCGATAGTGCTCTTTTCAAATATATTAAAACTATTGTAATTTGAAGAAATTTTTGAAAAAATCCATATAAATATTAGGATGGATCCAAGTCTATCAGTATTCATTTTTATAATAAATATATTAGTTCCCTATTAAACTTTTTTAGAAAAGTGGCTGTATCTCCGCAAATATTGATTTTATCGCAAAAATAAGCGAAATTCGAAAAAACTTAACTAAAGTATCGATAGTGCTCTTTTCAAATATATTAAAACTATTGTAATTTGAAGAAATTTTTGAAAAAATCCATATAAATATTAGGATGGATCCAAGTCTATCAGTATTAATTTTTATAATAAATATATTAATTCCCTATTAAACTTTTTTAGAAAAGTGGCTGTATCTCCGCAAATATTGATTTTATCGCAAAAATAAGCGAAATTCGAAAAAACTTAACTAAAGTATCGATAGTGCTCTTTTCAATTATATTAAAACTATTGTAATTTGAAGAAATTTTTGAAAAAATCCATATAAATATTAGGATGGATCCAAGTCTATCAGTATTCATTTTTATAATAAATATATTAGTTCCCTATTAAACTTTTTTAGAAAAGTGGCTGTATCTCCGCAAATATTGATTTTATCGCAAAAATAAGCGAAATTCGAAAAAACTTAACTAAAGTATCGATAGTGCTCTTTTCAAATATATTAAAACTATTATAATTTGAAGAAATTTTTTAAAAAATCCATATAAATATTAGGATGGATCCAAGTCTATCAGTATTCATTTTTATAATAAATATATTAGTTCCCTATTAAACTTTTTTAGAAAAGTGGCTGTATCTCCGCAAATATTGATTTTATCGCAAAAATAAGCGAAATTCGAAAAAACTTAACTAAAGTATCGATAGTGCTCTTTTCAATTATATTAAAACTATTGTAATTTGAAGAAATTTTTTAAAAAATCCATATAAATATTAGGATGGATCCAAGTCTATCAGTATTCATTTTTATAATAAATATATTAGTTCCCTATTAAACTTTTTTAGAAAAGTGGCTGTATCTCCGCAAATATTGATTTTATCGCAAAAATAAGCGAAATTCGAAAAAACTTAACTAAAGTATCGATAGTGCTCTTTTCAAATATATTAAAACTATTATAATTTGAAGAAATTTTTTAAAAAATCCATATAAATATTAGGATGGATCCAAGTCTATCAGTATTCATTTTTATAATAAATATATTAGTTCCCTATTAAACTTTTTTAGAAAAGTGGCTGTATCTCCGCAAATATTGATTTTATCGCAAAAATAAGCGAAATTCGAAAAAACTTAACTAAAGTATCGATAGTGCTCTTTTCAATTATATTAAAACTATTGTAATTTGAAGAAATTTTTGAAAAAATCCATATAAATATTAGGATGGATCCAAGTCTATCAGTATTCATTTTTATAATAAATATATTAGTTCCCTATTAAACTTTTTTAGAAAAGTGGCTGTATCTCCGCAAATATTGATTTTATCGCAAAAATAAGCGAAATTCGAAAAAACTTAACTAAAGTATCGATAGTGCTCTTTTCAATTATATTAAAACTATTGTAATTTGAAGAAATTTTTGAAAAAATCCATATAAATATTAGGATGGATCCCTTTTTTTCAATATATGGTCTTCGTATTTAATATAGGGGTATTGCTCGATATTATGGTAAGGGTCCCCCCTTTTCAATATATGGTCTTCGTATTTAGTATAGGGATATTGCTCGATATTATGGTAAGGGTCCCCCCTTTTCAATATATGGTCTTCGTATTTAATATAGGGATATTGCTCGATATTATGGTAAGGGTCCCCCCTTTTCAATATATGGTCTTCGTATTTAGTATAGGGATATTGCTCGATATTATGGTAAGGGTCCCCCCTTTTCAATATATGGTCTTCGTATTTAGTATAGGGATATTGCTCGATATTACGGTAAGGGTCCCCCCTTTTCAATATATGGTCTTCGTATTTAATATAGGGGTATTGCTCGATATTATGGTAAGGGTCCCCCCTTTTCAATATATGGTCTTCGTATTTAGTATAGGGATATTGCTCGATATTATGGTAAGGGTCCCCCCTTTTCAATATATGGTCTTCGTATTTAGTATAGGGATATTGCTCGATATTATGGTAAGGGTCCCCCCTTTTCAATATATGGTCTTCGTATTTAGTATAGGGATATTGCTCGATATTATGGTAAGGGTCCCCCCTTTTCAATATATGGTCTTCGTATTTAGTATAGGGATATTGCTCGATATTATGGTAAGGGTCCCCCCTTTTCAATATATGGTCTTCGTATTTAATATAGGGGTATTGCTCGATATTATGGTAAGGGTCCCCCTCTTCATGGATCTAAGTCTATCAGTATTCATTTTCATAATAAATATATTAGTTCCCTATTAAACTTTTTTAGAAAAGTGGCTGTATCTCCGCAAATATTGATTTTATCGCAACAATAAGCGAAATTCGGAAAAACTTAACTAAAGTATCGATAGTGCTCTTTTCAAATATATTAAAACTATTGTAATTTGAAGAAATTTTTGAAAAAATCCATATAAATATTAGGATGGATCCAAGTCTATCAGTATTCATTTTTATAATAAATATATTAGTTCCCTATTAAACTTTTTTAGAAAAGTGGCTGTATCTCCGCAAATATTGATTTTATCGCAAAAATAAGCGAAATTCGAAAAAACTTAACTAAAGTATCGATAGTGCTCTTTTCAAATATATTAAAACTATTGTAATTTGAAGAAATTTTTGAAAAAATCCATATAAATATTAGGATGGATCCAAGTCTATCAGTATTAATTTTTATAATAAATATATTAATTCCCTATTAAACTTTTTTAGAAAAGTGGCTGTATCTCCGCAAATATTGATTTTATCGCAAAAATAAGCGAAATTCGAAAAAACTTAACTAAAGTATCGATAGTGCTCTTTTCAATTATATTAAAACTATTGTAATTTGAAGAAATTTTTGAAAAAATCCATATAAATATTAGGATGGATCCAAGTCTATCAGTATTCATTTTTATAATAAATATATTAGTTCCCTATTAAACTTTTTTAGAAAAGTGGCTGTATCTCCGCAAATATTGATTTTATCGCAAAAATAAGCGAAATTCGAAAAAACTTAACTAAAGTATCGATAGTGCTCTTTTCAAATATATTAAAACTATTATAATTTGAAGAAATTTTTTAAAAAATCCATATAAATATTAGGATGGATCCAAGTCTATCAGTATTCATTTTTATAATAAATATATTAGTTCCCTATTAAACTTTTTTAGAAAAGTGGCTGTATCTCCGCAAATATTGATTTTATCGCAACAATAAGCGAAATTCGGAAAAACTTAACTAAAGTATCGATAGTGCTCTTTTCAAATATATTAAAACTATTGTAATTTGAAGAAATTTTTGAAAAAATCCATATAAATATTAGGATGGATCCAAGTCTATCAGTATTCATTTTTATAATAAATATATTAGTTCCCTATTAAACTTTTTTAGAAAAGTGGCTGTATCTCCGCAAATATTGATTTTATCGCAAAAATAAGCGAAATTCGAAAAAACTTAACTAAAGTATCGATAGTGCTCTTTTCAATTATATTAAAACTATTGTAATTTGAAGAAATTTTTGAAAAAATCCATATAAATATTAGGATGGATCCAAGTCTATCAGTATTAATTTTTATAGTAAATATATTAATTCCCTATTAAACTTTTTTAGAAAAGTGGCTGTATCTCCGCAAATATTGATTTTATCGCAAAAATAAGCGAAATTCGAAAAAACTTAACTAAAGTATCGATAGTGCTCTTTTCAATTATATTAAAACTATTGTAATTTGAAGAAATTTTTGAAAAAATCCATATAAATATTAGGATGGATCCAAGTCTATCAGTATTCATTTTTATAATAAATATATTAGTTCCCTATTAAACTTTTTTAGAAAAGTGGCTGTATCTCCGCAAATATTGATTTTATCGCAAAAATAAGCGAAATTCGAAAAAACTTAACTAAAGTATCGATAGTGCTCTTTTCAAATATATTAAAACTATTATAATTTGAAGAAATTTTTGAAAAAATCCATATAAATATTAGGATGGATCCAAGTCTATCAGTATTCATTTTTATAATAAATATATTAGTTCCCTATTAAACTTTTTTAGAAAAGTGGCTGTATCTCCGCAAATATTGATTTTATCGCAAAAATAAGCGAAATTCGAAAAAACTTAACTAAAGTATCGATAGTGCTCTTTTCAAATATATTAAAACTATTATAATTTGAAGAAATTTTTTAAAAAATCCATATAAATATTAGGATGGATCCAAGTCTATCAGTATTCATTTTTATAATAAATATATTAGTTCCCTATTAAACTTTTTTAGAAAAGTGGCTGTATCTCCGCAAATATTGATTTTATCGCAAAAATAAGCGAAATTCGAAAAAACTTAACTAAAGTATCGATAGTGCTCTTTTCAATTATATTAAAACTATTGTAATTTGAAGAAATTTTTGAAAAAATCCATATAAATATTAGGATGGATCCAAGTCTATCAGTATTCATTTTTATAATAAATATATTAGTTCCCTATTAAACTTTTTTAGAAAAGTGGCTGTATCTCCGCAAATATTGATTTTATCGCAAAAATAAGCGAAATTCTAAAAAACTTAACTAAAGTATCGATAGTGCTCTTTTCAAATATATTAAAACTATTATAATTTGAAGAAATTTTTTAAAAAATCCATATAAATATTAGGATGGATCCAAGTCTATCAGTATTCATTTTTATAATAAATATATTAGTTCCCTATTAAACTTTTTTAGAAAAGTGGCTGTATCTCCGCAAATATTGATTTTATCGCAAAAATAAGCGAAATTCGAAAAAACTTAACTAAAGTATCGATAGTGCTCTTTTCAATTATATTAAAACTATTGTAATTTGAAGAAATTTTTGAAAAAATCCATATAAATATTAGGATGGATCCAAGTCTATCAGTATTCATTTTTATAATAAATATATTAGTTCCCTATTAAACTTTTTTAGAAAAGTGGCTGTATCTCCGCAAATATTGATTTTATCGCAAAAATAAGCGAAATTCGAAAAAACTTAACTAAAGTATCGATAGTGCTCTTTTCAATTATATTAAAACTATTGTAATTTGAAGAAATTTTTGAAAAAATCCATATAAATATTAGGATGGATCCCTTTTTTTCAATATATGGTCTTCGTATTTAATATAGGGGTATTGCTCGATATTATGGTAAGGGTCCCCCCTTTTCAATATATGGTCTTCGTATTTAGTATAGGGATATTGCTCGATATTATGGTAAGGGTCCCCCCTTTTCAATATATGGTCTTCGTATTTAATATAGGGATATTGCTCGATATTATGGTAAGGGTCCCCCCTTTTCAATATATGGTCTTCGTATTTAGTATAGGGATATTGCTCGATATTATGGTAAGGGTCCCCCCTTTTCAATATATGGTCTTCGTATTTAGTATAGGGATATTGCTCGATATTATGGTAAGGGTCCCCCCTTTTCAATATATGGTCTTCGTATTTAATATAGGGGTATTGCTCGATATTATGGTAAGGGTCCCCCCTTTTCAATATATGGTCTTCGTATTTAGTATAGGGATATTGCTCGATATTATGGTAAGGGTCCCCCTCTTCATGGATCTAAGTCTATCAGTATTAATTTTTATAATAAATATATTAATTCCCTATTAAACTTTTTTAGAAAAGTGGCTGTATCTCCGCAAATATTGATTTTATCGCAAAAATAAGCGAAATTCGAAAAAACTTAACTAAAGTATCGATAGTGCTCTTTTCAATTATATTAAAACTATTGTAATTTGAAGAAATTTTTGAAAAAATCCATATAAATATTAGGATGGATCCAAGTCTATCAGTATTCATTTTTATAATAAATATATTAGTTCCCTATTAAACTTTTTTAGAAAAGTGGCTGTATCTCCGCAAATATTGATTTTATCGCAAAAATAAGCGAAATTCGAAAAAACTTAACTAAAGTATCGATAGTGCTCTTTTCAAATATATTAAAACTATTATAATTTGAAGAAATTTTTTAAAAAATCCATATAAATATTAGGATGGATCCAAGTCTATCAGTATTCATTTTTATAATAAATATATTAGTTCCCTATTAAACTTTTTTAGAAAAGTGGCTGTATCTCCGCAAATATTGATTTTATCGCAAAAATAAGCGAAGTTCGAAAAAACTTAACTAAAGTATCGATAGTGCTCTTTTCAAATATATTAAAACTATTATAATTTGAAGAAATTTTTTAAAAAATCCATATAAATATTAGGATGGATCCAAGTCTATCAGTATTCATTTTTATAATAAATATATTAGTTCCCTATTAAACTTTTTTAGAAAAGTGGCTGTATCTCCGCAAATATTGATTTTATCGCAAAAATAAGCGAAATTCGAAAAAACTTAACTAAAGTATCGATAGTGCTCTTTTCAATTATATTAAAACTATTGTAATTTGAAGAAATTTTTGAAAAAATCCATATAAATATTAGGATGGATCCAAGTCTATCAGTATTCATTTTTATAATAAATATATTAGTTCCCTATTAAACTTTTTTAGAAAAGTGGCTGTATCTCCGCAAATATTGATTTTATCGCAAAAATAAGCGAAATTCGAAAAAACTTAACTAAAGTATCGATAGTGCTCTTTTCAAATATATTAAAACTATTATAATTTGAAGAAATTTTTTAAAAAATCCATATAAATATTAGGATGGATCCAAGTCTATCAGTATTCATTTTTATAATAAATATATTAGTTCTTATTAAACTTTTTTAGAAAAGTGGCTGTATCTCCGCAAATATTGATTTTATCGCAAAAATAAGCGAAATTCGAAAAAACTTAACTAAAGTATCGATAGTGCTCTTTTCAAATATATTAAAACTATTATAATTTGAAGAAATTTTTTAAAAAATCCATATAAATATTAGGATGGATCCAAGTCTATCAGTATTCATTTTTATAATAAATATATTAGTTCCCTATTAAACTTTTTTAGAAAAGTGGCTGTATCTCCGCAAATATTGATTTTATCGCAAAAATAAGCGAAATTCGAAAAAACTTAACTAAAGTATCGATAGTGCTCTTTTCAATTATATTAAAACTATTGTAATTTGAAGAAATTTTTGAAAAAATCCATATAAATATTAGGATGGATCCAAGTCTATCAGTATTCATTTTTATAATAAATATATTAGTTCCCTATTAAACTTTTTTAGAAAAGTGGCTGTATCTCCGCAAATATTGATTTTATCGCAAAAATAAGCGAAATTCGAAAAAACTTAACTAAAGTATCGATAGTGCTCTTTTCAATTATATTAAAACTATTGTAATTTGAAGAAATTTTTGAAAAAATCCATATAAATATTAGGATGGATCCAAGTCTATCAGTATTCATTTTTATAATAAATATATTAGTTCCCTATTAAACTTTTTTAGAAAAGTGGCTGTATCTCCGCAAATATTGATTTTATCGCAAAAATAAGCGAAATTCGAAAAAACTTAACTAAAGTATCGATAGTGCTCTTTTCAATTATATTAAAACTATTGTAATTTGAAGAAATTTTTTAAAAAATCCATATAAATATTAGGATGGATCCAAGTCTATCAGTATTCATTTTTATAATAAATATATTAGTTCCCTATTAAACTTTTTTAGAAAAGTGGCTGTATCTCCGCAAATATTGATTTTATCGCAAAAATAAGCGAAATTCGAAAAAACTTAACTAAAGTATCGATAGTGCTCTTTTCAATTATATTAAAACTATTGTAATTTGAAGAAATTTTTGAAAAAATCCATATAAATATTAGGATGGATCCAAGTCTATCAGTATTCATTTTTATAATAAATATATTAGTTCCCTATTAAACTTTTTTAGAAAAGTGGCTGTATCTCCGCAAATATTGATTTTATCGCAAAAATAAGCGAAATTCGAAAAAACTTAACTAAAGTATCGATAGTGCTCTTTTCAATTATATTAAAACTATTGTAATTTGAAGAAATTTTTGAAAAAATCCATATAAATATTAGGATGGATCCCTTTTTTTCAATATATGGTCTTCGTATTTAATATAGGGGTATTGCTCGATATTATGGTAAGGGTCCCCCCTTTTCAATATATGGTCTTCGTATTTAGTATAGGGATATTGCTCGATATTATGGTAAGGGTCCCCCCTTTTCAATATATGGTCTTCGTATTTAATATAGGGATATTGCTCGATATTATGGTAAGGGTCCCCCCTTTTCAATATATGGTCTTCGTATTTAGTATAGGGATATTGCTCGATATTATGGTAAGGGTCCCCCCTTTTCAATATATGGTCTTCGTATTTAGTATAGGGATATTGCTCGATATTATGGTAAGGGTCCCCCCTTTTCAATATATGGTCTTCGTATTTAATATAGGGGTATTGCTCGATATTATGGTAAGGGTCCCCCCTTTTCAATATATGGTCTTCGTATTTAGTATAGGGATATTGCTCGATATTATGGTAAGGGTCCCCCCTTTTCAATATATGGTCTTCGTATTTAGTATAGGGATATTGCTCGATATTATGGTAAGGGTCCCCCTTTTCAATATATGGTCTTCGTATTTAGTATAGGGATATTGCTCGATATTATGGTAAGGGTCCCCCCTTTTCAATATATGGTCTTCGTATTTAGTATAGGGATATTGCTCGATATTATGGTAAGGGTCCCCCCTTTTCAATATATGGTCTTCGTATTTAGTATAGGGATATTACTCGATATTATGGTAAGGGTCCCCCCTTTTCAATATATGGTCTTCGTATTTAGTATAGGGATATTGCTCGATATTATGGTAAGGGTCCCCCCTTTTCAATATATGGTCTTCGTATTTAGTATAGGGATATTGCTCGATATTATGGTAAGGGTCCCCCCTTTTCAATATATGGTCTTCGTATTTAATATAGGGGTATTGCTCGATATTATGGTAAGGGTCCCCCTCTTCATGGATCTAAGTCTATCAGTATTCATTTTCATAATAAATATATTAGTTCCCTATTAAACTTTTTTAGAAAAGTGGCTGTATCTCCGCAAATATTGATTTTATCGCAACAATAAGCGAAATTCGGAAAAACTTAACTAAAGTTTCGATAGTGCTCTTTTCAAATATATTAAAACTATTGTAATTTGAAGAAATTTTTGAAAAAATCCATATAAATATTAGGATGGATCCAAGTCTATCAGTATTCATTTTTATAATAAATATATTAGTTCCCTATTAAACTTTTTTAGAAAAGTGGCTGTATCTCCGCAAATATTGATTTTATCGCAAAAATAAGCGAAATTCGAAAAAACTTAACTAAAGTATCGATAGTGCTCTTTTCAAATATATTAAAACTATTGTAATTTGAAGAAATTTTTGAAAAAATCCATATAAATATTAGGATGGATCCAAGTCTATCAGTATTCATTTTTATAATAAATATATTAGTTCCCTATTAAACTTTTTTAGAAAAGTGGCTGTATCTCCGCAAATATTGATTTTATCGCAAAAATAAGCGAAATTCGAAAAAACTTAACTAAAGTATCGATAGTGCTCTTTTCAAATATATTAAAACTATTGTAATTTGAAGAAATTTTTGAAAAAATCCATATAAATATTAGGATGGATCCAAGTCTATCAGTATTCATTTTTATAATAAATATATTAGTTCCCTATTAAACTTTTTTAGAAAAGTGGCTGTATCTCCGCAAATATTGATTTTATCGCAAAAATAAGCGAAATTCGAAAAAACTTAACTAAAGTATCGATAGTGCTCTTTTCAAATATATTAAAACTATTGTAATTTGAAGAAATTTTTGAAAAAATCCATATAAATATTAGGATGGATCCAAGTCTATCAGTATTAATTTTTATAATAAATATATTAATTCCCTATTAAACTTTTTTAGAAAAGTGGCTGTATCTCCGCAAATATTGATTTTATCGCAAAAATAAGCGAAATTCGAAAAAACTTAACTAAAGTATCGATAGTGCTCTTTTCAATTATATTAAAACTATTGTAATTTGAAGAAATTTTTGAAAAAATCCATATAAATATTAGGATGGATCCAAGTCTATCAGTATTCATTTTTATAATAAATATATTAGTTCCCTATTAAACTTTTTTAGAAAAGTGGCTGTATCTCCGCAAATATTGATTTTATCGCAAAAATAAGCGAAATTCGAAAAAACTTAACTAAAGTATCGATAGTGCTCTTTTCAAATATATTAAAACTATTATAATTTGAAGAAATTTTTTAAAAAATCCATATAAATATTAGGATGGATCCAAGTCTATCAGTATTCATTTTTATAATAAATATATTAGTTCCCTATTAAACTTTTTTAGAAAAGTGGCTGTATCTCCGCAAATATTGATTTTATCGCAAAAATAAGCGAAATTCGAAAAAACTTAACTAAAGTATCGATAGTGCTCTTTTCAATTATATTAAAACTATTGTAATTTGAAGAAATTTTTGAAAAAATCCATATAAATATTAGGATGGATCCAAGTCTATCAGTATTCATTTTTATAATAAATATATTAGTTCCCTATTAAACTTTTTTAGAAAAGTGGCTGTATCTCCGCAAATATTGATTTTATCGCAAAAATAAGCGAAATTCGAAAAAACTTAACTAAAGTATCGATAGTGCTCTTTTCAATTATATTAAAACTATTGTAATTTGATGAAATTTTTGAAAAAATCCATATAAATATTAGGATGGATCCCTTTTTTTCAATATATGGTCTTCGTATTTAATATAGGGGTATTGCTCGATATTATGGTAAGGGTCCCCCCTTTTCAATATATGGTCTTCGTATTTAGTATAGGGATATTGCTCGATATTATGGTAAGGGTCCCCCCTTTTCAATATATGGTCTTCGTATTTAATATAGGGATATTGCTCGATATTATGGTAAGGGTCCCCCCTTTTCAATATATGGTCTTCGTATTTAGTATAGGGATATTGCTCGATATTATGGTAAGGGTCCCCCCTTTTCAATATATGGTCTTCGTATTTAGTATAGGGATATTGCTCGATATTATGGTAAGGGTCCCCCCTTTTCAATATATGGTCTTCGTATTTAATATAGGGGTATTGCTCGATATTATGGTAAGGGTCCCCCCTTTTCAATATATGGTCTTCGTATTTAGTATAGGGATATTGCTCGATATTATGGTAAGGGTCCCCCCTTTTCAATATATGGTCTTCGTATTTAGTATAGCAATATTGCTCGATATTATGGTAAGGGTCCCCCCTTTTCAATATATGGTCTTCGTATTTAGTATAGGGATATTGCTCGATATTATGGTAAGGGTCCCCCCTTTTCAATATATGGTCTTCGTATTTAGTATAGGGATATTGCTCGATATTATGGTAAGGGTCCCCCCTTTTCAATATATGGTCTTCGTATTTAGTATAGGGATATTGCTCGATATTATGGTAAGGGTCCCCCCTTTTCAATATATGGTCTTCGTATTTAGTATAGGGATATTGCTCGATATTATGGTAAGGGTCCCCCCTTTTCAATATATGGTCTTCGTATTTAGTATAGGGATATTGCTCGATATTATGGTAAGGGTCCCCCCTTTTCAATATATGGTCTTCGTATTTAATATAGGGGTATTGCTCGATATTATGGTAAGGGTCCCCCTCTTCATGGATCTAAGTCTATCAGTATTCATTTTCATAATAAATATATTAGTTCCCTATTAAACTTTTTTAGAAAAGTGGCTGTATCTCCGCAAATATTGATTTTATCGCAACAATAAGCGAAATTCGGAAAAACTTAACTAAAGTATCGATAGTGCTCTTTTCAAATATATTAAAACTATTGTAATTTGAAGAAATTTTTGAAAAAATCCATATAAATATTAGGATGGATCCAAGTCTATCAGTATTCATTTTTATAATAAATATATTAGTTCCCTATTAAACTTTTTTAGAAAAGTGGCTGTATCTCCGCAAATATTGATTTTATCGCAAAAATAAGCGAAATTCGAAAAAACTTAACTAAAGTATCGATAGTGCTCTTTTCAAATATATTAAAACTATTGTAATTTGAAGAAATTTTTGAAAAAATCCATATAAATATTAGGATGGATCCAAGTCTATCAGTATTAATTTTTATAATAAATATATTAATTCCCTATTAAACTTTTTTAGAAAAGTGGCTGTATCTCCGCAAATATTGATTTTATCGCAAAAATAAGCGAAATTCGAAAAAACTTAACTAAAGTATCGATAGTGCTCTTTTCAATTATATTAAAACTATTGTAATTTGAAGAAATTTTTGAAAAAATCCATATAAATATTAGGATGGATCCAAGTCTATCAGTATTCATTTTTATAATAAATATATTAGTTCCCTATTAAACTTTTTTAGAAAAGTGGCTGTATCTCCGCAAATATTGATTTTATCGCAAAAATAAGCGAAATTCGAAAAAACTTAACTAAAGTATCGATAGTGCTCTTTTCAAATATATTAAAACTATTATAATTTGAAGAAATTTTTTAAAAAATCCATATAAATATTAGGATGGATCCAAGTCTATCAGTATTAATTTTTATAATAAATATATTAGTTCCCTATTAAACTTTTTTAGAAAAGTGGCTGTATCTCCGCAAATATTGATTTTATCGCAAAAATAAGCGAAATTCGAAAAAACTTAACTAAAGTATCGATAGTGCTCTTTTCAAATATATTAAAACTATTATAATTTGAAGAAATTTTTTTAAAAATCCATATAAATATTAGGATGGATCCAAGTCTATCAGTATTCATTTTTATAATAAATATATTAGTTCCCTATTAAACTTTTTTAGAAAAGTGGCTGTATCTCCGCAAATATTGATTTTATCGCAAAAATAAGCGAAATTCGAAAAAACTTAACTAAAGTATCGATAGTGCTCTTTTCAATTATATTAAAACTATTGTAATTTGAAGAAATTTTTGAAAAAATCCATATAAATATTAGGATGGATCCAAGTCTATCAGTATTCATTTTTATAATAAATATATTAGTTCCCTATTAAACTTTTTTAGAAAAGTGGCTGTATCTCCGCAAATATTGATTTTATCGCAAAAATAAGCGAAATTCGAAAAAACTTAACTAAAGTATCGATAGTGCTCTTTTCAATTATATTAAAACTATTGTAATTTGAAGAAATTTTTGAAAAAATCCATATAAATATTAGGATGGATCCAAGTCTATCAGTATTCATTTTTATAATAAATATATTAGTTCCCTATTAAACTTTTTTAGAAAAGTGGCTGTATCTCCGCAAATATTGATTTTATCGCAAAAATAAGCGAAATTCGAAAAAACTTAACTAAAGTATCGATAGTGCTCTTTTCAATTATATTAAAACTATTGTAATTTGAAGAAATTTTTGAAAAAATCCATATAAATATTAGGATGGACCCAAGTCTATCAGTATTCATTTTTATAATAAATATATTAGTTCCCTATTAAACTTTTTTAGAAAAGTGGCTGTATCTCCGCAAATATTGATTTTATCGCAAAAATAAGCGAAATTCGAAAAAACTTAACTAAAGTATCGATAGTGCTCTTTTCAATTATATTAAAACTATTGTAATTTGAAGAAATTTTTGAAAAAATCCATATAAATATTAGGATGGATCCCTTTTTTTCAATATATGGTCTTCGTATTTAATATAGGGGTATTGCTCGATCTTATGGTAAGGGTCCCCCCTTTTCAATATATGGTCTTCGTATTTAGTATAGGGATATTGCTCGATATTATGGTAAGGGTCCCCCCTTTTCAATATATGGTCTTCGTATTTAATATAGGGATATTGCTCGATATTATGGTAAGGGTCCCCCCTTTTCAATATATGGTCTTCGTATTTAGTATAGGGATATTGCTCGATATTATGGTAAGGGTCCCCCCTTTTCAATATATGGTCTTCGTATTTAGTATAGGGATATTGCTCGATATTATGGTAAGGGTCCCCCCTTTTCAATATATGGTCTTCGTATTTAATATAGGGGTATTGCTCGATATTATGGTAAGGGTCCCCCCTTTTCAATATATGATCTTCGTATTTAGTATAGGGATATTGCTCGATATTATGGTAAGGGTCCCCCCTTTTCAATATATGGTCTTCGTATTTAGTATAGGGATATTGCTCGATATTATGGTAAGGGTCCCCCCTTTTCAATATATGGTCTTCGTATTTAGTATAGGGATATTGCTCGATATTATGGTAAGGGTCCCCCCTTTTCAATATATGGTCTTCGTATTTAGTATAGGGATATTGCTCGATATTATGGTAAGGGTCCCCCCTTTTCAATATATGGTCTTCGTATTTAGTATAGGGATATTGCTCGATATTATGGTAAGGGTCCCCCCTTTTCAATATATGGTCTTCGTATTTAGTATAGGGATATTGCTCGATATTATGGTAAGGGTCCCCCCTTTTCAATATATGGTCTTCGTATTTAGTATAGGGATATTGCTCGATATTATGGTAAGGGTCCCCCCTTTTCAATATATGGTCTTCGTATTTAGTATAGGGATATTGCTCGATATTATGGTAAGGGTCCCCCCTTTTCAATATATGGTCTTCGTATTTAATATAGGGATATTGCTCGATATTATGGTAAGGGTCCCCCCTTTTCAATATATGGTCTTCGTATTTAGTATAGAGATATCGCTCGATATTATGGTAAGGGTCCCCCCTTTTCAATATATGGTCTTCGTATTTAGTATAGGGATATTGCTCGATATTATGGTAAGGGTCCCCCCTTTTCAATATATGGTCTTCGTATTTAGTATAGGGATATTGCTCGATATTATGGTAAGGGTCCCCCCTTTTCAATATATGGTCTTCGTATTTAGTATAGGGATATTGCTCGATATTATGGTAAGGGTCCCCCCTTTTCAATATATGGTCTTCGTATTTAATATAGGGATATTGCTCGATATTATGGTAAGGGTCCCCCCTTTTCAATATATGGTCTTCGTATTTAATATAGGGATATTGCTCGATATTATGGTAAGGGTCCCCCCTTTTCAATATATGGTCTTCGTATTTAGTATAGGGATATTGCTCGATATTATGGTAAGGGTCCCCCCTTTTCAATATATGGTCTTCGTATTTAGTATAGGGATATTGCTCGATATTATGGTAAGGGTCCCCCCTTTTCAATATATGGTCTTCGTATTTAGTATAGGGATATTGCTCGATATTATGGTAAGGGTCCCCCCTTTTCAATATATGGTCTTCGTATTTAGTATAGGGATATTGCTCGATATTATGGTAAGGGTCCCCCCTTTTCAATATATGGTCTTCGTATTTAGTATAGGGATATTGCTCGATATTATGGTAAGGGTCCCCCTTTTCAATATATGGTCTTCGTATTTAGTATAGGGATATTGCTCGATATTATAGTAAGGGTCCCCCCTTTTCAATATATGGTCTTCGTATTTAATATAGGGATATTGCTCGATATTATGGTAAGGGTCCCCCCTTTTCAATATATGGTCTTCGTATTTAATATAGGGATATTGCTCGATATTATGGTAAGGGTCCCCCCTTTTCAATATATGGTCTTCGTATTTAGTATAGGGATATTGCTCGATATTATGGTAAGGGTCCCCCCTTTTCAATATATGGTCTTCGTATTTAGTATAGGGATATTGCTCGATATTATGGTAAGGGTCCCCCCTTTTCAATATATGGTCTTCGTATTTAGTATAGGGATATTGCTCGATATTATGGTAAGGGTCCCCCCTTTTCAATATATGGTCTTCGTATTTAGTATAGGGATATTGCTCGATATTATGGTAAGGGTCCCCCCTTTTCAATATATGGTCTTCGTATTTAGTATAGGGATATTGCTCGATATTATGGTAAGGGTCCCCCCTTTTCAATATATGGTCTTCGTATTTAGTATAGGGATATTGCTCGATATTATGGTAAGGGTCCCCCCTTTTCAATATATGGTCTTCGTATTTAGTATAGGGATATTGCTCGATATTATGGTAAGGGTCCCCCCTTTTCAATATATGGTCTTCGTATTTAATATAGGGGTATTGCTTGATATTATGGTAAGGGTCCCCCTCTTCATGGATCTAAGTCTATCAGTATTCATTTTCATAATAAATATATTAGTTCCCTATTAAACTTTTTTAGAAAAGTGGCTGTATCTCCGCAAATATTGATTTTATCGCAACAATAAGCGAAATTCGGAAAAACTTAACTAAAGTATCGATAGTGCTCTTTTCAAATATATTAAAACTATTGTAATTTGAAGAAATTTTTGAAAAAATCCATATAAATATTAGGATGGATCCAAGTCTATCAGTATTCATTTTTATAATAAATATATTAGTTCCCTATTAAACTTTTTTAGAAAAGTGGCTGTATCTCCGCAAATATTGATTTTATCGCAAAAATAAGCGAAATTCGAAAAAACTTAACTAAAGTATCGATAGTGCTCTTTTCAAATATATTAAAACTATTGTAATTTGAAGAAATTTTTGAAAAAATCCATATAAATATTAGGATGGATCCAAGTCTATCAGTATTAATTTTTATAATAAATATATTAATTCCCTATTAAACTTTTTTAGAAAAGTGGCTGTATCTCCGCAAATATTGATTTTATCGCAAAAATAAGCGAAATTCGAAAAAACTTAACTAAAGTATCGATAGTGCTCTTTTCAATTATATTAAAACTATTGTAATTTGAAGAAATTTTTGAAAAAATCCATATAAATATTAGGATGGATCCAAGTCTATCAGTATTCATTTTTATAATAAATATATTAGTTCCCTATTAAACTTTTTTAGAAAAGTGGCTGTATCTCCGCAAATATTGATTTTATCGCAAAAATAAGCGAAATTCGAAAAAACTTAACTAAAGTATCGATAGTGCTCTTTTCAAATATATTAAAACTATTATAATTTGAAGAAATTTTTTAAAAAATCCATATAAATATTAGGATGGATCCAAGTCTATCAGTATTCATTTTTATAATAAATATATTAGTTCCCTATTAAACTTTTTTAGAAAAGTGGCTGTATCTCCGCAAATATTGATTTTATCGCAAAAATAAGCGAAATTCGAAAAAACTTAACTAAAGTATCGATAGTGCTCTTTTCAAATATATTAAAACTATTATAATTTGAAGAAATTTTTTAAAAAATCCATATAAATATTAGGATGGATCCAAGTCTATCAGTATTCATTTTTATAATAAATATATTAGTTCCCTATTAAACTTTTTTAGAAAAGTGGCTGTATCTCCGCAAATATTGATTTTATCGCAAAAATAAGCGAAATTCGAAAAAACTTAACTAAAGTATCGATAGTGCTCTTTTCAAATATATTAAAACTATTATAATTTGAAGAAATTTTTTAAAAAATCCATATAAATATTAGGATGGATCCAAGTCTATCAGTATTCATTTTTATAATAAATATATTAGTTCCCTATTAAACTTTTTTAGAAAAGTGGCTGTATCTCCGCAAATATTGATTTTATCGCAAAAATAAGCGAAATTCGAAAAAACTTAACTAAAGTATCGATAGTGCTCTTTTCAATTATATTAAAACTATTGTAATTTGAAGAAATTTTTGAAAAAATCCATATAAATATTAGGATGGATCCAAGTCTATCAGTATTCATTTTTATAATAAATATATTAGTTCCCTATTAAACTTTTTTAGAAAAGTGGCTGTATCTCCGCAAATATTGATTTTATCGCAAAAATAAGCGAAATTCGAAAAAACTTAACTAAAGTATCGATAGTGCTCTTTTCAATTATATTAAAACTATTGTAATTTGAAGAAATTTTTGAAAAAATCCATATAAATATTAGGATGGATCCAAGTCTATCAGTATTCATTTTTATAATAAATATATTAGTTCCCTATTAAACTTTTTTAGAAAAGTGGCTGTATCTCCGCAAATATTGATTTTATCGCAAAAATAAGCGAAATTCGAAAAAACTTAACTAAAGTATCGATAGTGCTCTTTTCAATTATATTAAAACTATTGTAATTTGAAGAAATTTTTGAAAAAATCCATATAAATATTAGGATGGATCCCTTTTTTTCAATATATGGTCTTCGTATTTAATATAGGGGTATTGCTCGATATTATGGTAAGGGTCCCCCCTTTTCAATATATGGTCTTCGTATTTAGTATAGGGATATTGCTCGATATTATGGTAAGGGTCCCCCCTTTTCAATATATGGTCTTCGTATTTAATATAGGGATATTGCTCGATATTATGGTAAGGGTCCCCCCTTTTCAATATATGGTCTTCGTATTTAGTATAGGGATATTGCTCGATATTATGGTAAGGGTCCCCCCTTTTCAATATATGGTCTTCGTATTTAGTATAGGGATATTGCTCGATATTATGGTAAGGGTCCCCCCTTTTCAATATATGGTCTTCGTATTTAATATAGGGGTATTGCTCGATATTATGGTAAGGGTCCCCCCTTTTCAATATATGGTCTTCGTATTTAGTATAGGGATATTGCTCGATATTATGGTAAGGGTCCCCCCTTTTCAATATATGGTCTTCGTATTTAGTATAGGGATATTGCTCGATATTATGGTAAGGGTCCCCCCTTTTCAATATATGGTCTTCGTATTTAGTATAGGGATATTGCTCGATATTATGGTAAGGGTCCCCCCTTTTCAATATATGGTCTTCGTATTTAGTATAGGGATATTGCTCGATATTATGGTAAGGGTCCCCCCTTTTCAATATATGGTCTTCGTATTTAGTATAGGGATATTGCTCGATATTATGGTAAGGGTCCCCCCTTTTCAATATATGGTCTTCGTATTTAGTATAGGGATATTGCTCGATATTATGGTAAGGGTCCCCCCTTTTCAATATATGGTCTTCGTATTTAATATAGGGGTATTGCTCGATATTATGGTAAGGGTCCCCCTCTTCATGGATCTAAGTCTATCAGTATTCATTTTCATAATAAATATATTAGTTCCCTATTAAACTTTTTTAGAAAAGTGGCTGTATCTCCGCAAATATTGATTTTATCGCAACAATAAGCGAAATTCGGAAAAACTTAACTAAAGTATCGATAGTGCTCTTTTCAAATATATTAAAACTATTGTAATTTGAAGAAATTTTTGAAAAAATCCATATAAATATTAGGATGGATCCAAGTCTATCAGTATTCATTTTTATAATAAATATATTAGTTCCCTATTAAACTTTTTTAGAAAAGTGGCTGTATCTCCGCAAATATTGATTTTATCGCAAAAATAAGCGAAATTCGAAAAAACTTAACTAAAGTATCGATAGTGCTCTTTTCAAATATATTAAAACTATTGTAATTTGAAGAAATTTTTGAAAAAATCCATATAAATATTAGGATGGATCCAAGTCTATCAGTATTAATTTTTATAATAAATATATTAATTCCCTATTAAACTTTTTTAGAAAAGTGGCTGTATCTCCGCAAATATTGATTTTATCGCAAAAATAAGCGAAATTCGAAAAAACTTAACTAAAGTATCGATAGTGCTCTTTTCAATTATATTAAAACTATTGTAATTTGAAGAAATTTTTGAAAAAATCCATATAAATATTAGGATGGATCCAAGTCTATCAGTATTCATTTTTATAATAAATATATTAATTCCCTATTAAACTTTTTTAGAAAAGTGGCTGTATCTCCGCAAATATTGATTTTATCGCAAAAATAAGCGAAATTCGAAAAAACTTAACTAAAGTATTGATAGTGCTCTTTTCAAATATATTAAAACTATTGTAATTTGAAGAAATTTTTGAAAAAATCCATATAAATATTAGGATGGATCCAAGTCTATCAGTATTCATTTTTATAATAAATATATTAATTCCCTATTAAACTTTTTTAGAAAAGTGGCTGTATCTCCGCAAATATTGATTTTATCGCAAAAATAAGCGAAATTCGAAAAAACTTAACTAAAGTATCGATAGTGCTCTTTTCAATTATATTAAAACTATTGTAATTTGAAGAAATTTTTGAAAAAATCCATATAAATATTAGGATGGATCCAAGTCTATCAGTATTCATTTTTATAATAAATATATTAGTTCCCTATTAAACTTTTTTAGAAAAGTGGCTGTATCTCCGCAAATATTGATTTTATCGCAAAAATAAGCGAAATTCGAAAAAACTTAACTAAAGTATTGATAGTGCTCTTTTCAAATATATTAAAACTATTGTAATTTGAAGAAATTTTTGAAAAAATCCATATAAATATTAGGATGGATCCAAGTCTATCAGTATTCATTTTTATAATAAATATATTAATTCCCTATTAAACTTTTTTAGAAAAGTGGCTGTATCTCCGCAAATATTGATTTTATCGCAAAAATAAGCGAAATTCGAAAAAACTTAACTAAAGTATCGATAGTGCTCTTTTCAATTATATTAAAACTATTGTAATTTGAAGAAATTTTTGAAAAAATCCATATAAATATTAGGATGGATCCAAGTCTATCAGTATTCATTTTTATAATAAATATATTAATTCCCTATTAAACTTTTTTAGAAAAGTGGCTGTATCTCCGCAAATATTGATTTTATCGCAAAAATAAGCGAAATTCGGAAAAACTTAACTAAAGTATCGATAGTGCTCTTTTCAAATATATTAAAACTATTGTAATTTGAAGAAATTTTTGAAAAAATCCATATAAATATTAGGATGGATCCAAGTCTATCAGTATTCATTTTTATAATAAATATATTAGTTCCCTATTAAACCATTTTAGAAAAGAGGCTGTATCTCCGCAAATATTGATTTTATCGCAAAAATAAGCGAAATTCGAAAAAACTTAACTAAAGTATTGATAGTGCTCTTTTCAAATATATTAAAACTATTGTAATTTGAAGAAATTTTTAAAAAATCCATATAAATATTAGGATGGATCCAAGTCTATCAGTATTCATTTTTATAATAAATATATTAGTTCCCTATTAAACTTTTTTAGAAAAGAGGCTGTATCTCCGCAAATATTGATTTTATCGCAAAAATAAGCGAAATTCGAAAAAACTTAACTAAAGTATCGATAGTGCTCTTTTCAAATATATTAAAACTATTATAATTTGAAGAAATTTTTTAAAAAATCCATATAAATATTAGGATGGATCCAAGTCTATCAGTATTCATTTTTATAATAAATATATTAGTTCCCTATTAAACTTTTTTAGAAAAGTGGCTGTATCTCCGCATATATTGATTTTATCGCAAAAATAAGCGAAATTCGAAAAAACTTAACTAAAGTATCGATAGTGCTCTTTTCAAATATATTAAAACTATTGTAATTTGAAGAAATTTTTGAAAAAATCCATATAAATATTAGGATGGATCCAAGTCTATCAGTATTAATTTTTATAATAAATATATTAGTTCCCTATTAAACTTTTTTAGAAAAGAGGCTGTATCTCCGCAAATATTGATTTTATCGCAAAAATAAGCGAAATTCGAAAAAACTTAACGAAAGTATCGATAGTTCTCTTTTCAAATATATTAAAACTATTATAATTTGAAGAAATTTTTGAAAAAATCCATATAAATATTAGGATGGATCCAAGTCTATCAGTATTCATTTTTATAATAAATATATTAGTTCCCTATTAAACTTTTTTAGAAAAGTGGCTGTATCTCCGCAAATATTGATTTTATCGCAAAAATAAGCGAAATTCGAAAAAACTTAACTAAAGTATCGATAGTGCTCTTTTCAAATATATTAAAACTATTATAATTTGAAGAAATTTTTGAAAAAATCCATATAAATATTAGGATGGATCCAAGTCTATCAGTATTCATTTTTATAATAAATATATTAGTTCCCTATTAAACTTTTTTAGAAAAGTGGCTGTATCTCCGCAAATATTGATTTTATCGCAAAAATAAGCGAAATTCGAAAAAACTTAACTAAAGTATCGATAGTGCTCTTTTCAATTATATTAAAACTATTGTAATTTGAAGAAATTTTTGAAAAAATCCATATAAATATTAGGATGGACCCAAGTCTATCAGTATTCATTTTTATAATAAATATATTAGTTCCCTATTAAACTTTTTTAGAAAAGTGGCTGTATCTCCGCAAATATTGATTTTATCGCAAAAATAAGCGAAATTTTAAAAAAAACTTAACTAAAGTATCGATAGTGCTCTTTTCAATTATATTAAAACTATTGTAATTTGAAGAAATTTTTGAAAAAATCCATATAAATATTAGGATGGATCCCTTTTTTTCAATATATGGTCTTCGTATTTAATATAGGGGTATTGCTCGATATTATGGTAAGGGTCCCCCCTTTTCAATATATGGTCTTCGTATTTAGTATAGGGATATTGCTCGATATTATGGTAAGGGTCCCCCCTTTTCAATATATGGTCTTCGTATTTAATATAGGGATATTGCTCGATATTATGGTAAGGGTCCCCCCTTTTCAATATATGGTCTTCGTATTTAGTATAGGGATATTGCTCGATATTATGGTAAGGGTCCCCCCTTTTCAATATATGGTCTTCGTATTTAGTATAGGGATATTGCTCGATATTATGGTAAGGGTCCCCCCTTTTCAATATATGGTCTTCGTATTTAATATAGGGGTATTGCTCGATATTATGGTAAGGGTCCCCCCTTTTCAATATATGGTCTTCGTATTTAGTATAGGGATATTGCTCGATATTATGGTAAGGGTCCCCCCTTTTCAATATATGGTCTTCGTATTTAGTATAGGGATATTGCTCGATATTATGGTAAGGGTCCCCCCTTTTCAATATATGGTCTTCGTATTTAGTATAGGGATATTGCTCGATATTATGGTAAGGGTCCCCCCTTTTCAATATATGGTCTTCGTATTTAGTATAGGGATATTGCTCGATATTATGGTAAGGGTCCCCCCTTTTCAATATATGGTCTTCGTATTTAGTATAGGGATATTGCTCGATATTATGGTAAGGGTCCCCCCTTTTCAATATATGGTCTTCGTATTTAATATAGGGGTATTGCTCGATATTATGGTAAGGGTCCCCCTCTTCATGGATCTAAGTCTATCAGTATTCATTTTCATAATAAATATATTAGTTCCCTATTAAACTTTTTTAGAAAAGTGGCTGTATCTCCGCAAATATTGATTTTATCGCAACAATAAGCGAAATTCGGAAAAACTTAACTAAAGTATCGATAGTGCTCTTTTCAAATATATTAAAACTATTGTAATTTGAAGAAATTTTTGAAAAAATCCATATAAATATTAGGATGGATCCAAGTCTATCAGTATTCATTTTTATAATAAATATATTAGTTCCCTATTAAACTTTTTTAGAAAAGTGGCTGTATCTCCGCAAATATTGATTTTATCGCAAAAATAAGCGAAATTCGAAAAAACTTAACTAAAGTATCGATAGTGCTCTTTTCAAATATATTAAAACTATTGTAATTTGAAGAAATTTTTGAAAAAATCCATATAAATATTAGGATGGATCCAAGTCTATCAGTATTAATTTTTATAATAAATATATTAATTCCCTATTAAACTTTTTTAGAAAAGTGGCTGTATCTCCGCAAATATTGATTTTATCGCAAAAATAAGCGAAATTCGAAAAAACTTAACTAAAGTATCGATAGTGCTCTTTTCAATTATATTAAAACTATTGTAATTTGAAGAAATTTTTGAAAAAATCCATATAAATATTAGGATGGATCCAAGTCTATCAGTATTCATTTTTATAATAAATATATTAATTCCCTATTAAACTTTTTTAGAAAAGTGGCTGTATCTCCGCAAATATTGATTTTATCGCAAAAATAAGCGAAATTCGAAAAAACTTAACTAAAGTATCGATAGTGCTCTTTTCAAATATATTAAAACTATTGTAATTTGAAGAAATTTTTGAAAAAATCCATATAAATATTAGGATGGATCCAAGTCTATCAGTATTCATTTTTATAATAAATATATTAGTTCCCTATTAAACCATTTTAGAAAAGAGGCTGTATCTCCGCATATATTGATTTTATCGCAAAAATAAGCGAAATTCGAAAAAACTTAACTAAAGTATTGATAGTGCTCTTTTCAAATATATTAAAACTATTGTAATTTGAAGAAATTTTTGAAAAAATCCATATAAATATTAGGATGGATCCAAGTCTATCAGTATTCATTTTTATAATAAATATATTAGTTCCCTATTAAACTTTTTTAGAAAAGAGGCTGTATCTCCGCAAATATTGATTTTATCGCAAAAATAAGCGAAATTCGAAAAAACTTAACTAAAGTATCGATAGTGCTCTTTTCAAATATATTAAAACTATTATAATTTGAAGAAATTTTTTAAAAAATCCATATAAATATTAGGATGGATCCAAGTCTATCAGTATTCATTTTTATAATAAATATATTAGTTCCCTATTAAACTTTTTTAGAAAAGTGGCTGTATCTCCGCATATATTGATTTTATCGCAAAAATAAGCGAAATTCGAAAAAACTTAACTAAAGTATCGATAGTGCTCTTTTCAAATATATTAAAACTATTGTAATTTGAAGAAATTTTTGAAAAAATCCATATAAATATTAGGATGGATCCAAGTCTATCAGTATTAATTTTTATAATAAATATATTAGTTCCCTATTAAACTTTTTTAGAAAAGAGGCTGTATCTCCGCAAATATTGATTTTATCGCAAAAATAAGCGAAATTCGAAAAAACTTAACGAAAGTATCGATAGTTCTCTTTTCAAATATATTAAAACTATTATAATTTGAAGAAATTTTTGAAAAAATCCATATAAATATTAGGATGGATCCAAGTCTATCAGTATTCATTTTTATAATAAATATATTAGTTCCCTATTAAACTTTTTTAGAAAAGTGGCTGTATCTCCGCAAATATTGATTTTATCGCAAAAATAAGCGAAATTCGAAAAAACTTAACTAAAGTATCGATAGTGCTCTTTTCAAATATATTAAAACTATTATAATTTGAAGAAATTTTTGAAAAAATCCATATAAATATTAGGATGGATCCAAGTCTATCAGTATTCATTTTTATAATAAATATATTAGTTCCCTATTAAACTTTTTTAGAAAAGTGGCTGTATCTCCGCAAATATTGATTTTATCGCAAAAATAAGCGAAATTCGAAAAAACTTAACTAAAGTATCGATAGTGCTCTTTTCAAATATATTAAAACTATTATAATTTGAAAAAATTTTTGAAAAAATCCATATAAATATTAGGATGGATCCAAGTCTATCAGTATTCATTTTTATAATAAATATATTAGTTCCCTATTGAACTTTTTTAGAAAAGTGGCTGTATCTCCGCAAATATTGATTTTATCGCAAAAATAAGCGAAATTCGAAAAAACTTAACTAAAGTATCGATAGTGCTCTTTTCAAATATATTAAAACTATTGTAATTTGAAGAAATTTTTGAAAAAATCCATATAAATATTAGGATGGATCCATGTCTATCAGTATTCATTTTTATAATAAATATATTAGTTCCCTATTAAACTTTTTTAGAAAAGAGGCTGTATCTCCGCAAATATTGATTTTATCGCAAAAAAAAGCGAAATTCGAAAAAACTTAACTAAAGTATCGATAGTGCTCTTTTCAATTATATTAAAACTATTGTAATTTGAAGAAATTTTTGAAAAAATCCATATAAATATTAGGATGGATCCCTTTTTTTCAATATATGGTCTTCGTATTTAGTATAGGGATATTGCTCGATATTATGGTAAGGGTCCCCCCTCTTCAATATATGGTCTTCGTATTTAGTATAGGGATATTGCTCGATATTATGGTAAGGGTCCCCCCTTTTCAATATATGGTCTTCGTATTTAGTATAGGGATATTGCTCGATATTATGGTAAGGGTCCCCCCTTTTCAATATATGGTCTTCGTATTTAGTATAGGGATATTGCTCGATATTATGGTAAGGGTCCCCCCTTTTCAATATATGGTCTTCGTATTTAGTATAGGGATATTGCTCGATATTATGGTAAGGGTCCCCCCTTTTCAATATATGGTCTTCGTATTTAGTATAGGGATATTGCTCGATATTATGGTAAGGGTCCCCCCTTTTCAATATATGGTCTTCGTATTTAGTATAGGGATATTGCTCGATATTATGGTAAGGGTCCCCCCTTTTCAATATATGGTCTTCGTATTTAGTATAGGGATATTGCTCGATATTATGGTAAGGGTCCCCCCTTTTCAATATATGGTCTTCGTATTTAGTATAGGGATATTGCTCGATATTATGGTAAGGGTCCCCCCTTTTCAATATATGGTCTTCGTATTTAGTATAGGGATATTGCTCGATATTATGGTAAGGGTCCCCCCTTTTCAATATATGGTCTTCGTATTTAATATAGGGGTATTGCTCGATATTATGGTAAGGGTCCCCCCTCTTCATGGATCTAAGTCTATCAGTATTCATTTTCATAATAAATATATTAGTTCCCTATTAAACTTTTTTAGAAAAGTGGCTGTATCTCCGCAAATATTGATTTTATCGCAGAAATAAGCGAAATTCAAAAAAACTTAACTAAAGTATCGATAGTGCTCTTTTCAAATATATTAAAACTATTGTAATTTGAAGAAATTTTTGAAAAAATCCATATAAATATTAGGATGGATCCAAGTCTATCAGTATTAATTTTTATAATAAATATATTAGTTCCCTATTAAACTTTTTTAGAAAAGTGGCTGTATCTCCGCAAATATTGATTTTATCGCAAAAATAAGCGAAATTCGAAAAAACTTAACTAAAGTATCGATAGTGCTCTTTTCAAATATATTAAAACTATTGTAATTTGAAGAAATTTTTGAAAAAATCCATATAAATATTAGGATGGATCCAAGTCTATCAGTATTAATTTTTATAATAAATATATTAGTTCCCTATTAAACTTTTTTAGAAAAGTGGCTGTATCTCCGCAAATATTGATTTTATCGCAAAAATAAGCGAAATTCGAAAAAACTTAACTAAAGTATCGATAGTGCTCTTTTCAAATATATTAAAACTATTGTAATTTGAAGAAATTTTTGAAAAAATCCATATAAATATTAGGATGGATCCAAGTCTATCAGTATTCATTTTTATAATAAATATATTAGTTCCCTATTAAACTTTTTTAGAAAAGTGGCTGTATCTCCGCAAATATTGATTTTATCGCAAAAATAAGCGAAATTCGAAAAAACTTAACTAAAGTATCGATAGTGCTCTTTTCAATTATATTAAAACTATTGTAATTTGAAGAAATTTTTGAAAAAATCCATATAAATATTAGGATGGATCCAAGTCTATCAGTATTCATTTTTATAATAAATATATTAGTTCCCTATTAAACTTTTTTAGAAAAGTGGCTGTATCTCCGCAAATATTGATTTTATCGCAAAAATAAGCGAAATTCGAAAAAACTTAACTAAAGTATCGATAGTGCTCTTTTCAAATATATTAAAACTATTGTAATTTGAAGAAATTTTTGAAAAAATCCATATAAATATTAGGATGGATCCAAGTCTATCAGTATTCATTTTTATAATAAATATATTAGTTCCCTATTAAACTTTTTTAGAAAAGTGGCTGTATCTCCGCAAATATTGATTTTATCGCAAAAATAAGCGAAATTCGAAAAAACTTAACTAAAGTATCGATAGTGCTCTTTTCAAATATATTAAAACTATTGTAATTTGAAGAAATTTTTGAAGAAATCCATATAAATATTAGGATGGATCCAAGTCTATCAGTATTAATTTTTATAATAAATATATTAATTCCCTATTAAACTTTTTTAGAAAAGTGGCTGTATCTCCGCAAATATTGATTTTATCGCAAAAATAAGCGAAATTCGAAAAAACTTAACTAAAGTATCGATAGTGCTCTTTTCAATTATATTAAAACTATTGTAATTTGAAGAAATTTTTGAAAAAATCCATATAAATATTAGGATGGATCCAAGTCTATCAGTATTCATTTTTATAATAAATATATTAGTTCCCTATTAAACTTTTTTAGAAAAGTGGCTGTATCTCCGCAAATATTGATTTTATCGCAAAAATAAGCGAAATTCGAAAAAACTTAACTAAAGTATCGATAGTGCTCTTTTCAAATATATTAAAACTATTGTAATTTTTAGAAATCTTTAAAAAAATCCATATAAATATTAGGATGGATCCAAGTCTATCAGTATTCATTTTTATAATAAATATATTAGTTCCCTATTAAACTTTTTTAGAAAAGTGGCTGTATCTCCGCAAATATTGATTTTATCGCAAAAATAAGCGAAATTCGAAAAAACTTAACTAAAGTATCGATAGTGCTCTTTTCAAATATATTAAAACTATTATAATTTGAAGAAATTTTTGAAAAAATCCATATAAATATTAGGATGGATCCAAGTCTATCAGTATTCATTTTTATAATAAATATATTAGTTCCCTATTAAACTTTTTTAGAAAAGTGGCTGTATCTCCGCAAATATTGATTTTATCGCAAAAATAAGCGAAATTCGAAAAAACTTAACTAAAGTATCGATAGTGCTCTTTTCAAATATATTAAAACTATTGTAATTTGAAGAAATTTTTGAAAAAATCCATATAAATATTAGGATGGATCCAAGTCTATCAGTATTCATTTTTATAATAAATATATTAGTTCCCTATTAAACTTTTTTAGAAAAGTGGCTGTATCTCCGCAAATATTGATTTTATCGCAAAAATAAGCGAAATTCGAAAAAACTTAACTAAAGTATCGATAGTGCTCTTTTCAATTATATTAAAACTATTGTAATTTGAAGAAATTTTTGAAAAAATCCATATAAATATTAGGATGGATCCAAGTCTATCAGTATTCATTTTTATAATAAATATATTAGTTCCCTATTAAACTTTTTTAGAAAAGTGGCTGTATCTCCGCAAATATTGATTTTATCGCAAAAATAAGCGAAATTCGAAAAAACTTAACTAAAGTATCGATAGTGCTCTTTTCAAATATATTAAAACTATTGTAATTTGAAGAAATTTTTGAAAAAATCCATATAAATATTAGGATGGATCCAAGTCTATCAGTATTCATTTTTATAATAAATATATTAGTTCCCTATTAAACTTTTTTAGAAAAGTGGCTGTATCTCCGCAAATATTGATTTTATCGCAAAAATAAGCGAAATTCGAAAAAACTTAACTAAAGTATCGATAGTGCTCTTTTCAAATATATTAAAACTATTATAATTTGAAGAAATTTTTGAAAAAATCCATATAAATATTAGGATGGATCCAAGTCTATCAGTATTCATTTTTATAATAAATATATTAGTTCCCTATTAAACTTTTTTAGAAAAGTGGCTGTATCTCCGCAAATATTGATTTTATCGCAAAAATAAGCGAAATTCGAAAAAACTTAACTAAAGTATCGATAGTGCTCTTTTCAAATATATTAAAACTATTGTAATTTGAAGAAATTTTTGAAAAAATCCATATAAATATTAGGATGGATCCAAGTCTATCAGTATTCATTTTTATAATAAATATATTAGTTCCCTATTAAACTTTTTTAGAAAAGTGGCTGTATCTCCGCAAATATTGATTTTATCGCAAAAATAAGCGAAATTCGAAAAAACTTAACTAAAGTATCGATAGTGCTCTTTTCAATTATATTAAAACTATTGTAATTTGAAGAAATTTTTGAAAAAATCCATATAAATATTAGGATGGATCCAAGTCTATCAGTATTCATTTTTATAATAAATATATTAGTTCCCTATTAAACTTTTTTAGAAAAGTGGCTGTATCTCCGCAAATATTGATTTTATCGCAAAAATAAGCGAAATTCGAAAAAACTTAACTAAAGTATCGATAGTGCTCTTTTCAAATATATTAAAACTATTGTAATTTGAAGAAATTTTTGAAAAAATCCATATAAATATTAGGATGGATCCATGTCTATCAGTATTCATTTTTATAATAAATATATTAGTTCCCTATTAAACTTTTTTAGAAAAGTGGCTGTATCTCCGCAAATATTGATTTTATCGCAAAAATAAGCGAAATTCGAAAAAACTTAACTAAAGTATCGATAGTGCTCTTTTCAAATATATTAAAACTATTATAATTTGAAGAAATTTTTTAAAAAATCCATATAAATATTAGGATGGATCCAAGTCTATCAGTATTCATTTTTATAATAAATATATTAGTTCCCTATTAAACTTTTTTAGAAAAGTGGCTGTATCTCCGCAAATATTGATTTTATCGCAAAAATAAGCGAAATTCGAAAAAACTTAACTAAAGTATCGATAGTGCTCTTTTCAAATATATTAAAACTATTGTAATTTGAAGAAATTTTTGAAAAAATCCATATAAATATTAGGATGGATCCAAGTCTATCAGTATTCATTTTTATAATAAATATATTAGTTCCCTATTAAACTTTTTTAGAAAAGTGGCTGTATCTCCGCAAATATTGATTTTATCGCAAAAATAAGCGAAATTCGAAAAAACTTAACTAAAGTATCGATAGTGCTCTTTTCAAATATATTAAAACTATTATAATTTGAAGAAATTTTTGAAAAAATCCATATAAATATTAGGATGGATCCAAGTCTATCAGTATTCATTTTTATAATAAATATATTAGTTCCCTATTAAACTTTTTTAGAAAAGTGGCTGTATCTCCGCAAATATTGATTTTATCGCAAAAATAAGCGAAATTCGAAAAAACTTAACTAAAGTATCGATAGTGCTCTTTTCAAATATATTAAAACTATTATAATTTGAAAAAATTTTTGAAAAAATCCATATAAATATTAGGATGGATCCAAGTCTATCAGTATTCATTTTTATAATAAATATATTAGTTCCCTATTAAACTTTTTTAGAAAAGTGGCTGTATCTCCGCAAATATTGATTTTATTGCAAAAATAAGCGAAATTCGAAAAAACTTAACTAAAGTATCGATAGTGCTCTTTTCAAATATATTAAAACTGTTATAATTTGAAGAAATTTTTTAAAAAATCCATATAAATATTAGGATGGATCCAAGTCTATCAGTATTCATTTTTATAATAAATATATTAGTTCCCTATTAAACTTTTTTAGAAAAGTGGCTCTATCTCCGCAAATATTGATTTTATCGCAAAAATAAGCGAAATTCGAAAAAACTTAACTAAAGTATCGATAGTGCTCTTTTCAATTATATTAAAACTATTGTAATTTGAAGAAATTTTTGAAAAAATCCATATAAATATTAGGATGGATCCAAGTCTATCAGTATTCATTTTTATAATAAATATATTAGTTCCCTATTAAACTTTTTTAGAAAAGTGGCTGTATCTCCGCAAATATTGATTTTATCGCAAAAATAAGCGAAATTCGAAAAAACTTAACCAAAGTATCGATAGTGCTCTTTTCAATTATATTAAAACTATTGTAATTTGAAGAAATTTTTGAAAAAATCCATATAAATATTAGGATGGATCCAAGTCTATCAGTATTCATTTTTATAATAAATATATTAGTTCCCTATTAAACTTTTTTAGAAAAGTGGCTGTATCTCCGCAAATATTGATTTTATCGCAAAAATAAGCGAAATTCGAAAAAACTTAACTAAAGTATCGATAGTGCTCTTTTCAAATATATTAAAACTATTATAATTTGAAGAAATTTTTTAAAAAATCCATATAAATATTAGGATGGATCCAAGTCTATCAGTATTCATTTTTATAATAAATATATTAGTTCCCTATTAAACTTTTTTAGAAAAGTGGCTGTATCTCCGCAAATATTGATTTTATCGCAAAAATAAGCGAAATTCGAAAAAACTTAACTAAAGTATCGATAGTGCTCTTTTCAATTATATTAAAACTATTGTAATTTGAAGAAATTTTTGAAAAAATCCATATAAATATTAGGATGGATCCAAGTCTATCAGTATTCATTTTTATAATAAATATATTAGTTCCCTATTAAACTTTTTTAGAAAAGTGGCTGTATCTCCGCAAATATTGATTTTATCGCAAAAATAAGCGAAATTCGAAAAAACTTAACTAAAGTATCGATAGTGCTCTTTTCAATTATATTAAAACTATTGTAATTTGAAGAAATTTTTGAAAAAATCCATATAAATATTAGGATGGATCCCTTTTTTTCAATATATGGTCTTCGTATTTAATATAGGGGTATTGCTCGATATTATGGTAAGGGTCCCCCCTTTTCAAAATATGGTCTTCGTATTTAGTATAGGGATATTGCTCGATATTATGGTAAGGGTCCCCCCTTTTCAATATATGGTCTTCGTATTTAATATAGGGATATTGCTCGATATTATGGTAAGGGTCCCCCCTTTTCAATATATGGTCTTCGTATTTAGTATAGGGATATTGCTCGATATTATGGTAAGGGTCCCCCCTTTTCAATATATGGTCTTCGTATTTAATATAGGGGTATTGCTCGATATTATGGTAAGGGTCCCCCCTTTTCAATATATGGTCTTCGTATTTAGTATAGGGGTATTGCTCGATATTATGGTAAGGGTCCCCCCTTTTCAATATATGGTCTTCGTATTTAGTATAGGGATATTGCTCGATATTATGGTAAGGGTCCCCCCTTTTCAATATATGGTCTTCGTATTTAATATAGGGGTATTGCTCGATATTATGGTAAGGGTCCCCCCTTTTCAATATATGGTCTTCGTATTTAATATAGGGGTATTGCTCGATATTATGGTAAGGGTCCCCCCTTTTCAATATATGGTCTTCGTATTTAATATAGGGGTATTGCTCGATATTATGGTAAGGGTCCCCCCTTTTCAATATATGGTCTTCGTATTTAGTATAGGGATATTGCTCGATATTATGGTAAGGGTCCCCCCTTTTCAATATATGGTCTTCGTATTTAATATAGGGGTATTGCTCGATATTATGGTAAGGGTCCCCCCTTTTCAATATATGGTCTTCGTATTTAGTATAGGGATATTGCTCGATATTATGGTAAGGGTCCCCCCTTTTCAATATATGGTCTTCGTATTTAATATAGGGGTATTGCTCGATATTATGGTAAGGGTCCCCCCTTTTCAATATATGGTCTTCGTATTTAATATAGGGGTATTGCTCGATATTATGGTAAGGGTCCCCCCTTTTCAATATATGGTCTTCGTATTTAATATAGGGGTATTGCTCGATATTATGGTAAGGGTCCCCCCTTTTCAATATATGGTCTTCGTATTTAATATAGGGGTATTGCTCGATATTATGGTAAGGGTCCCCCCTTTTCAATATATGGTCTTCGTATTTAATATAGGGGTATTGCTCGATATTATGGTAAGGGTCCCCCCTTTTCAATATATGGTCTTCGTATTTAATATAGGGGTATTGCTCGATATTATGGTAAGGGTCCCCCCTTTTCAATATATGGTCTTCGTATTTAATATAGGGGTATTGCTCGATATTATGGTAAGGGTCCCCCCTTTTCAATATATGGTCTTCGTATTTAATATAGGGATATTGCTCGATATTATGGTAAGGGTCCCCCCTTTTCAATATATGGTCTTCGTATTTAGTATAGGGATATTGCTCGATATTATGGTAAGGGTCCCCCCTTTTCAATATATGGTCTTCGTATTTAGTATAGGGATATTGCTCGATATTATGGTAAGGGTCCCCCCTTTTCAATATATGGTCTTCGTATTTAATATAGGGGTATTGCTCGATATTATGGTAAGGGTCCCCCCTTTTCAATATATGGTCTTCGTATTTAGTATAGGGATATTGCTCGATATTATGGTAAGGGTCCCCCCTTTTCAATATATGGTCTTCGTATTTAATATAGGGGTATTGCTCGATATTATGGTAAGGGTCCCCCCTTTTCAATATATGGTCTTCGTATTTAATATAGGGGTATTGCTCGATATTATGGTAAGGGTCCCCCCTTTTCAATAAATGGTCTTCGTATTTAGTATAGGGATATTGCTCGATATTATGGTAAGGGTCCCCCCTTTTCAATATATGGTCTTCGTATTTAATATAGGGGTATTGCTCGATATTATGGTAAGGGTCCCCCCTTTTCAATATATGGTCTTCGTATTTAATATAGGGGTATTGCTCGATATTATGGTAAGGGTCCCCCCTTTTCAATATATGGTCTTCGTATTTAATATAGGGGTATTGCTCGATATTATGGTAAGGGTCCCCCCTTTTCAATATATGGTCTTCGTATTTAGTATAGGGATATTGCTCGATATTATGGTAAGGGTCCCCCCTTTTCAATATATGGTCTTCGTATTTAATATAGGGGTATTGCTCGATATTATGGTAAGGGTCCCCCCTTTTCAATATATGGTCTTCGTATTTAGTATAGGGATATTGCTCGATATTATGGTAAGGGTCCCCCCTTTTCAATATATGGTCTTCGTATTTAGTATAGGGATATTGCTCGATATTATGGTAAGGGTCCCCCCTTTTCAATATATGGTCTTCGTATTTAGTATAGGGATATTGCTCGATATTATGGTAAGGGTCCCCCTCTTCATGGATCTAAGTCTATCAGTATTCATTTTCATAATAAATATATTAGTTCCCTATTAAACTTTTTTAGAAAAGTGGCTGTATCTCCGCAAATATTGATTTTATCGCAAAAATAAGCGAAATTCGAAAAAACTTAACTAAAGTATCGATAGTGCTCTTTTCAAATATATTAAAACTATTGTAATTTGAAGAAATTTTTGAAAAAATCCATATAAATATTAGGATGGATCCAAGTCTATCAGTATTAATTTTTATAATAAATATATTAATTCCCTATTAAACTTTTTTAGAAAAGTGGCTGTATCTCCGCAAATATTGATTTTATCGCAAAAATAAGCGAAATTCGAAAAAACTTAACTAAAGTATCGATAGTGCTCTTTTCAATTATATTAAAACTATTGTAATTTGAAGAAATTTTTGAAAAAATCCATATAAATATTAGGATGGATCCAAGTCTATCAGTATTCATTTTTATAATAAATATATTAGTTCCCTATTAAACTTTTTTAGAAAAGTGGCTGTATCTCCGCAAATATAGATTTTATCGCAAAAATAAGCGAAATTCGAAAAAACTTAACTAAAGTATCGATAGTGCTCTTTTCAAATATATTAAAACTATTATAATTTGAAGAAATTTTTTAAAAAATCCATATAAATATTAGGATGGATCCAAGTCTATCAGTATTCATTTTTATAATAAATATATTAGTTCTTATTAAACTTTTTTAGAAAAGTGGCTGTATCTCCGCAAATATTGATTTTATCGCAAAAATAAGCGAAATTCGAAAAAACTTAACTAAAGTATCGATAGTGCTTTTTTCAAATATATTAAAACTATTATAATTTGAAGAAATTTTTGAAAAAATCCATATAAATATTAGGATGGATCCAAGTCTATCAGTATTCATTTTTATAATAAATATATTAGTTCCCTATTAAACTTTTTTAGAAAAGTGGCTGTATCTCCGCAAATATTGATTTTATCGCAAAAATAAGCGAAATTCGAAAAAACTTAACTAAAGTATCGATAGTGCTCTTTTCAATTATATTAAAACTATTGTAATTTGAAGAAATTTTTGAAAAAATCCATATAAATATTAGGATGGATCCAAGTCTATCAGTATTCATTTTTATAATAAATATATTAGTTCCCTATTAAACTTTTTTAGAAAAGTGGCTGTATCTCCGCAAATATTGATTTTATCGCAAAAATAAGCGAAATTCGAAAAAACTTAACTAAAGTATCGATAGTGCTCTTTTCAATTATATTAAAACTATTGTAATTTGAAGAAATTTTTGAAAAAATCCATATAAATATTAGGATGGATCCAAGTCTATCAGTATTCATTTTTATAATAAATATATTAGTTCCCTATTAAACTTTTTTAGAAAAGTGGCTGTATCTCCGCAAATATTGATTTTATCGCAAAAATAAGCGAAATTCGAAAAAACTTAACTAAAGTATCGATAGTGCTCTTTTCAAATATATTAAAACTATTATAATTTGAAGAAATTTTTTAAAAAGTCCATATAAATATTAGGATGGATCCAAGTCTATCAGTATTCATTTTTATAATAAATATATTAGTTCCCTATTAAACTTTTTTAGAAAAGTGGCTGTATCTCCGCAAATATTGATTTTATCGCAAAAATAAGCGAAATTCGAAAAAACTTAACTAAAGTATCGATAGTGCTCTTTTCAATTATATTAAAACTATTGTAATTTGAAGAAATTTTTGAAAAAATCCATATAAATATTAGGATGGATCCCTTTTTTTCAATATATGGTCTTCGTATTTAATATAGGGGTATTGCTCGATATTATGGTAAGGGTCCCCCCTTTTCAATATATGGTCTTCGTATTTAGTATAGGGATATTGCTCGATATTATGGTAAGGGTCCCCCCTTTTCAATATATGGTCTTCGTATTTAGTATAGGGATATTGCTCGATATTATGGTAAGGGGTCCCCCCTTTTCAATATATGGTCTTCGTATTTAGTATAGGGATATTGCTCGATATTATGGTAAGGGTCCCCCCTTTTCAATATATGGTCTTCGTATTTAGTATAGGGATATTGCTCGATATTATGGTAAGGGTCCCCCCTTTTCAATATATGGTCTTCGTATTTAATATAGGGGTATTGCTCGATATTATGGTAAGGGTCCCCCTCTTCATGGATCTAAGTCTATCAGTATTCATTTTCATAATAAATATATTAGTTCCCTATTAAACTTTTTTAGAAAAGTGGCTGTATCTCCGCAAATATTGATTTTATCGCAACAATAAGCGAAATTCGGAAAAACTTAACTAAAGTATCGATAGTGCTCTTTTCAAATATATTAAAACTATTGTAATTTGAAGAAATTTTTGAAAAAATCCATATAAATATTAGGATGGATCCAAGTCTATCAGTATTCATTTTTATAATAAATATATTAGTTCCCTATTAAACTTTTTTAGAAAAGTGGCTGTATCTCCGCAAATATTGATTTTATCGCAAAAATAAGCGAAATTCGAAAAAACTTAACTAAAGTATCGATAGTGCTCTTTTCAAATATATTAAAACTATTGTAATTTGAAGAAATTTTTGAAAAAATCCATATAAATATTAGGATGGATCCAAGTCTATCAGTATTAATTTTTATAATAAATATATTAATTCCCTATTAAACTTTTTTAGAAAAGTGGCTGTATCTCCGCAAATATTGATTTTATCGCAAAAATAAGCGAAATTCGAAAAAACTTAACTAAAGTATCGATAGTGCTCTTTTCAATTATATTAAAACTATTGTAATTTGAAGAAATTTTTGAAAAAATCCATATAAATATTAGGATGGATCCAAGTCTATCAGTATTCATTTTTATAATAAATATATTAGTTCCCTATTAAACTTTTTTAGAAAAGTGGCTGTATCTCCGCAAATATTGATTTTATCGCAAAAATAAGCGAAATTCGAAAAAACTTAACTAAAGTATCGATAGTGCTCTTTTCAAATATATTAAAACTATTATAATTTGAAGAAATTTTTTAAAAAATCCATATAAATATTAGGATGGATCCAAGTCTATCAGTATTCATTTTTATAATAAATATATTAGTTCCCTATTAAACTTTTTTAGAAAAGTGGCTGTATCTCCGCAAATATTGATTTTATCGCAAAAATAAGCGAAATTCGAAAAAACTTAACTAAAGTATCGATAGTGCTCTTTTCAAATATATTAAAACTATTATAATTTGAAGAAATTTTTTAAAAAATCCATATAAATATTAGGATGGATCCAAGTCTATCAGTATTCATTTTTATAATAAATATATTAGTTCCCTATTAAACTTTTTTAGAAAAGTGGCTGTATCTCCGCAAATATTGATTTTATCGCAAAAATAAGCGAAATTCGAAAAAACTTAACTAAAGTATCGATAGTGCTCTTTTCAATTATATTAAAACTATTGTAATTTGAAGAAATTTTTGAAAAAATCCATATAAATATTAGGATGGATCCAAGTCTATCAGTATTCATTTTTATAATAAATATATTAGTTCCCTATTAAACTTTTTTAGAAAAGTGGCTGTATCTCCGCAAATATTGATTTTATCGCAAAAATAAGCGAAATTCGAAAAAACTTAACTAAAGTATCGATAGTGCTCTTTTCAATTATATTAAAACTATTGTAATTTGAAGAAATTTTTGAAAAAATCCATATAAATATTAGGATGGATCCAAGTCTATCAGTATTCATTTTTATAATAAATATATTAGTTCCCTATTAAACTTTTTTAGAAAAGTGGCTGTATCTCCGCAAATATTGATTTTATCGCAAAAATAAGCGAAATTCGAAAAAACTTAACTAAAGTATCGATAGTGCTCTTTTCAAATATATTAAAACTATTATAATTTGAAGAAATTTTTTAAAAAATCCATATAAATATTAGGATGGATCCAAGTCTATCAGTATTCATTTTTATAATAAATATATTAGTTCCCTATTAAACTTTTTTAGAAAAGTGGCTGTATCTCCGCAAATATTGATTTTATCGCAAAAATAAGCGAAATTCGAAAAAACTTAACTAAAGTATCGATAGTGCTATTTTCAATTATATTAAAACTATTGTAATTTGAAGAAATTTTTGAAAAAATCCATATAAATATTAGGATGGATCCAAGTCTATCAGTATTCATTTTTATAATAAATATATTAGTTCCCTATTAAACTTTTTTAGAAAAGTGGCTGTATCTCCGCAAATATTGATTTTATCGCAAAAATAAGCGAAATTCGAAAAAACTTAACTAAAGTATCGATAGTGCTCTTTTCAATTATATTAAAACTATTATAATTTGAAGAAATTTTTTAAAAAATCCATATAAATATTAGGATGGATCCAAGTCTATCAGTATTCATTTTTATAATAAATATATTAGTTCCCTATTAAACTTTTTTAGAAAAGTGGCTGTATCTCCGCAAATATTGATTTTATCGCAAAAATAAGCGAAATTCGAAAAAACTTAACTAAAGTATCGATAGTGCTCTTTTCAAATATATTAAAACTATTATAATTTGAAGAAATTTTTTAAAAAATCCATATAAATATTAGGATGGATCCAAGTCTATCAGTATTCATTTTTATAATAAATATATTAGTTCCCTATTAAACTTTTTTAGAAAAGTGGCTGTATCTCCGCAAATATTGATTTTATCGCAAAAATAAGCGAAATTCGAAAAAACTTAACTAAAGTATCGATAGTGCTCTTTTCAATTATATTAAAACTATTGTAATTTGAAGAAATTTTTGAAAAAATCCATATAAATATTAGGATGGATCCAAGTCTATCAGTATTCATTTTTATAATAAATATATTAGTTCCCTATTAAACTTTTTTAGAAAAGTGGCTGTATCTCCGCAAATATTGATTTTATCGCAAAAATAAGCGAAATTCGAAAAAACTTAACTAAAGTATCGATAGTGCTCTTTTCAATTATATTAAAACTATTGTAATTTGAAGAAATTTTTGAAAAAATCCATATAAATATTAGGATGGATCCCTTTTTTTCAATATATGGTCTTCGTATTTAATATAGGGGTATTGCTCGATATTATGGTAAGGGTCCCACCTTTTCAATATATGGTCTTCGTATTTAGTATAGGGATATTGCTCGATATTATGGTAAGGGTAAAGAGCGAAATTCGAAAAAACTTAACTAAAGTATCGATAGTGCTCTTTTCAATTATATTAAAACTATTGTAATTTGAAGAAATTTTTGAAAAAATCCATATAAATATTAGGATGGATCCAAGTCTATCAGTATTCATTTTTATAATAAATATATTAGTTCCCTATTAAACTTTTTTAGAAAAGTGGCTGTATCTCCGCAAATATTGATTTTATCGCAAAAATAAGCGAAATTCGAAAAAACTTAACTAAAGTATCGATAGTGCTCTTTTCAATTATATTAAAACTATTGTAATTTGAAGAAATTTTTGAAAAAATCCATATAAATATTAGGATGGATCCCTTTTTTTCAATATATGGTCTTCGTATTTAATATAGGGGTATTGCTCGATATTATGGTAAGGGTCCCCCCTTTTCAATATATGGTCTTCGTATTTAGTATAGGGATATTGCTCGATATTATGGTAAGGGTCCCCCCTTTTCAATATATGGTCTTCGTATTTAATATAGGGGTATTGCTCGATATTATGGTAAGGGTCCCCCTCTTCATGGATCTAAGTCTATCAGTATTCATTTTCATAATAAATATATTAGTTCCCTATTAAACTTTTTTAGAAAAGTGGCTGTATCTCCGCAAATATTGATTTTATCGCAACAATAAGCGAAATTCGGAAAAACTTAACTAAAGTATCGATAGTGCTCTTTTCAAATATATTAAAACTATTGTAATTTGAAGAAATTTTTGAAAAAATCCATATAAATATTAGGATGGATCCAAGTCTATCAGTATTCATTTTTATAATAAATATATTAGTTCCCTATTAAACTTTTTTAGAAAAGTGGCTGTATCTCCGCAAATATTGATTTTATCGCAAAAATAAGCGAAATTCGAAAAAACTTAACTAAAGTATCGATAGTGCTCTTTTCAAATATATTAAAACTATTGTAATTTGAAGAAATTTTTGAAAAAATCCATATAAATATTAGGATGGATCCAAGTCTATCAGTATTAATTTTTATAATAAATATATTAATTCCCTATTAAACTTTTTTAGAAAAGTGGCTGTATCTCCGCAAATATTGATTTTATCGCAAAAATAAGCGAAATTCGAAAAAACTTAACTAAAGTATCGATAGTGCTCTTTTCAATTATATTAAAACTATTGTAATTTGAAGAAATTTTTGAAAAAATCCATATAAATATTAGGATGGATCCAAGTCTATCAGTATTCATTTTTATAATAAATATATTAGTTCCCTATTAAACTTTTTTAGAAAAGTGGCTGTATCTCCGCAAATATTGATTTTATCGCAAAAATAAGCGAAATTCGAAAAAACTTAACTAAAGTATCGATAGTGCTCTTTTCAAATATATTAAAACTATTATAATTTGAAGAAATTTTTTAAAAAATCCATATAAATATTAGGATGGATCCAAGTCTATCAGTATTCATTTTTATAATAAATATATTAGTTCCCTATTAAACTTTTTTAGAAAAGTGGCTGTATCTCCGCAAATATTGATTTTATCGCAAAAATAAGCGAAATTCGAAAAAACTTAACTAAAGTATCGATAGTGCTCTTTTCAAATATATTAAAACTATTATAATTTGAAGAAATTTTTTAAAAAATCCATATAAATATTAGGATGGATCCAAGTCTATCAGTATTCATTTTTATAATAAATATATTAGTTCCCTATTAAACTTTTTTAGAAAAGTGGCTGTATCTCCGCAAATATTGATTTTATCGCAAAAATAAGCGAAATTCGAAAAAACTTAACTAAAGTATCGATAGTGCTCTTTTCAATTATATTAAAACTATTGTAATTTGAAGAAATTTTTGAAAAAATCCATATAAATATTAGGATGGATCCAAGTCTATCAGTATTCATTTTTATAATAAATATATTAGTTCCCTATTAAACTTTTTTAGAAAAGTGGCTGTATCTCCGCAAATATTGATTTTATCGCAAAAATAAGCGAAATTCGAAAAATTTTAACTAAAGTATCGATAGTGCTCTTTTCAATTATATTAAAACTATTGTAATTTGAAGAAATTTTTGAAAAAATCCATATAAATATTAGGATGGATCCAAGTCTATCAGTATTCATTTTTATAATAAATATATTAGTTCCCTATTAAACTTTTTTAGAAAAGTGGCTGTATCTCCGCAAATATTGATTTTATCGCAAAAATAAGCGAAATTCGAAAAAACTTAACTAAAGTATCGATAGTGCTCTTTTCAAATATATTAAAACTATTATAATTTGAAGAAATTTTTTAAAAAATCCATATAAATATTAGGATGGATCCAAGTCTATCAGTATTCATTTTTATAATAAATATATTAGTTCCCTATTAAACTTTTTTAGAAAAGTGGCTGTATCTCCGCAAATATTGATTTTATCGCAAAAATAAGCGAAATTCGAAAAAACTTAACTAAAGTATCGATAGTGCTCTTTTCAATTATATTAAAACTATTGTAATTTGAAGAAATTTTTGAAAAAATCCATATAAATATTAGGATGGATCCAAGTCTATCAGTATTCATTTTTATAATAAATATATTAGTTCCCTATTAAACTTTTTTAGAAAAGTGGCTGTATCTCCGCAAATATTGATTTTATCGCAAAAATAAGCGAAATTCGAAAAAACTTAATTAAAGTATCGATAGTGCTCTTTTCAATTATATTAAAACTATTGTAATTTGAAGAAATTTTTGAAAAAATCCATATAAATATTAGGATGGATCCCTTTTTTCCAATATATGGTCTTCGTATTTAATATAGGGGTATTGCTCGATATTATGGTAAGGGTCCCCCCTTTTCAATATATGGTCTTCGTATTTAGTATAGGGATATTGCTCGATATTATGGTAAGGGTCCCCCCTTTTCAATATATGGTCTTCGTATTTAATATAGGGATATTGCTCGATATTATGGGTAAGGGTCCCCCCTTTTCAATATATGGTCTTCGTATTTAGTATAGGGATATTGCTCGATATTATGGTAAGGGTCCCCCCTTTTCAATATATGGTCTTCGTATTTAGTATAGGGATATTGCTCGATATTATGGTAAGGGTCCCCCCTTTTCAATATATGGTCTTCGTATTTAATATAGGGGTATTGCTCGATATTATGGTAAGGGTCCCCCCTTTTCAATATATGGTCTTCGTATTTAGTATAGGGATATTGCTCGATATTATGGTAAGGGTCCCCCCTTTTCAATATATGGTCTTCGTATTTAGTATAGGGATATTGCTCGATATTATGGTAAGGGTCCCCCCTTTTCAATATATGGTCTTCGTATTTAGTATAGGGATATTGCTCGATATTATGGTAAGGGTCCCCCCTTTTCAATATATGGTCTTCGTATTTAGTATAGGGATATTGCTCGATATTATGGTAAGGGTCCCCCCTTTTCAATATATGGTCTTCGTATTTAGTATAGGGATATTGCTCGATATTATGGTAAGGGTCCCCCCTTTTCAATATATGGTCTTCGTATTTAGTATAGGGATATTGCTCGATATTATGGTAAGGGTCCCCCCTTTTCAATATATGGTCTTCGTATTTAGTATAGGGATATTGCTCGATATTATGGTAAGGGTCCCCCCTTTTCAATATATGGTCTTCGTATTTAGTATAGGGATATTGCTCGATATTATGGTAAGGGTCCCCCCTTTTCAATATATGGTCTTCGTATTTAGTATAGGGATATTGCTCGATATTATGGTAAGGGTCCCCCCTTTTCAATATATGGTCTTCGTATTTAGTATAGGGATATTGCTCGATATTATGGTAAGGGTCCCCCCTTTTCAATATATGGTCTTCGTATTTAGTATAGGGATATTGCTCGATATTATGGTAAGGGTCCCCCCTTTTCAATATATGGTCTTCGTATTTAGTATAGGGATATTGCTCGATATTATGGTAAGGGTCCCCCCTTTTCAATATATGGTCTTCGTATTTAGTATAGGGATATTGCTCGATATTATGGTAAGGGTCCCCCCTTTTCAATATATGGTCTTCGTATTTAGTATAGGGATATTGCTCGATATTATGGTAAGGGTCCCCCCTTTTCAATATATGGTCTTCGTATTTAGTATAGGGATATTGCTCGATATTATGGTAAGGGTCCCCCCTTTTCAATATATGGTCTTCGTATTTAGTATAGGGATATTGCTCGATATTATGGTAAGGGTCCCCCCTTTTCAATATATGGTCTTCGTATTTAGTATAGGGATATTGCTCGATATTATGGTAAGGGTCCCCCCTTTTCAATATATGGTCTTCGTATTTAGTATAGGGATATTGCTCGATATTATGGTAAGGGTCCCCCCTTTTCAATATATGGTCTTCGTATTTAGTATAGGGATATTGCTCGATATTATGGTAAGGGTCCCCCCTTTTCAATATATGGTCTTCGTATTTAGTATAGGGATATTGCTCGATATTATGGTAAGGGTCCCCCCTTTTCAATATATGGTCTTCGTATTTAGTATAGGGATATTGCTCGATATTATGGTAAGGGTCCCCCCTTTTCAATATATGGTCTTCGCATTTAGTATAGGGATATTGCTCGATATTATGGTAAGGGTCCCCCCTTTTCAATATATGGTCTTCGTATTTAGTATAGGGATATTGCTCGATATTATGGTAAGGGTCCCCCCTTTTCAATATATGGTCTTCGTATTTAGTATAGGGATATTGCTCGATATTATGGTAAGGGTCCCCCCTTTTCAATATATGGTCTTCGTATTTAGTATAGGGATATTGCTCGATATTATGGTAAGGGTCCCCCTTTTCAATATATGGTCTTCGTATTTAGTATAGGGATATTGCTCGATATTATGGTAAGGGTCCCCCCTTTTCAATATATGGTCTTCGTATTTAGTATAGGGATATTGCTCGATATTATGGTAAGGGTCCCCCCTTTTCAATATATGGTCTTCGTATTTAGTATAGGGATATTGCTCGATATTATGGTAAGGGTCCCCCCTTTTCAATATATGGTCTTCGTATTTAGTATAGGGATATTGCTCGATATTATGGTAAGGGTCCCCCCTTTTCAATATATGGTCTTCGTATTTAGTATAGGGATATTGCTCGATATTATGGTAAGGGTCCCCCCTTTTCAATATATGGTCTTCGTATTTAGTATAGGGATATTGCTCGATATTATGGTAAGGGTCCCCCCTTTTCAATATATGGTCTTCGTATTTAGTATAGGGATATTGCTCGATATTATGGTAAGGGTCCCCCCTTTTCAATATATGGTCTTCGTATTTAGTATAGGGATATTGCTCGATACTATGGTAAGGGTCCCCCCTTTTCAATATATGGTCTTCGTATTTAGTATAGGGATATTGCTCGATATTATGGTAAGGGTCCCCCCTTTTCAATATATGGTCTTCGTATTTAGTATAGGGGTATTGCTCGATATTATGGTAAGGGTCCCCCTCTTCATGGATCTAAGTCTATCAGTATTCATTTTCATAATAAATATATTAGTTCCCTATTAAACTTTTTTAGAAAAGTGGCTGTATCTCCGCAAATATTGATTTTATCGCAAAAATAAGCGAAATTCGAAAAAACTTAATTAAAGTATCGATAGTGCTCTTTTCAATTATATTAAAACTATTGTAATTTGAAGAAATTTTTGAAAAAATCCATATAAATATTAGGATGGATCCAAGTCTATCAGTATTCATTTTTATAATAAATATATTAGTTCCCTATTAAACTTTTTTAGAAAAGTGGCTGTATCTCCGCAAATATTGATTTTATCGCAAAAATAAGCGAAATTCGAAAAAACTTAACTAAAGTATCGATAGTGCTCTTTTCAAATATATTAAAACTATTATAATTTGAAGAAATTTTTTAAAAAATCCATATAAATATTAGGATGGATCCAAGTCTATCAGTATTCATTTTTATAATAAATATATTAGTTCCCTATTAAACTTTTTTAGAAAAGTGGCTGTATCTCCGCAAATATTGATTTTATCGCAAAAATAAGCGAAATTCGAAAAAACTTAACTAAAGTATCGATAGTGCTCTTTTCAAATATATTAAAACTATTATAATTTGAAGAAATTTTTTAAAAAATCCATATAAATATTAGGATGGATCCAAGTCTATCAGTATTCATTTTTATAATAAATATATTAGTTCCCTATTAAACTTTTTTAGAAAAGTGGCTGTATCTCCGCAAATATTGATTTTATCGCAAAAATAAGCGAAATTCGAAAAAACTTAACTAAAGTATCGATAGTGCTCTTTTCAATTATATTAAAACTATTGTAATTTGAAGAAATTTTTGAAAAAATCCATATAAATATTAGGATGGATCCAAGTCTATCAGTATTCATTTTTATAATAAATATATTAGTTCCCTATTAAACTTTTTTAGAAAAGTGGCTGTATCTCCGCAAATATTGATTTTATCGCAAAAATAAGCGAAATTCGAAAAAACTTAACTAAAGTATCGATAGTGCTCTTTTCAATTATATTAAAACTATTGTAATTTGAAGAAATTTTTGAAAAAATCCATATAAATATTAGGATGGATCCAAGTCTATCAGTATTCATTTTTATAATAAATATATTAGTTCCCTATTAAACTTTTTTAGAAAAGTGGCTGTATCTCCGCAAATATTGATTTTATCGCAAAAATAAGCGAAATTCGAAAAAACTTAACTAAAGTATCGATAGTGCTCTTTTCAAAAATATTAAAACTATTATAATTTGAAGAAATTTTTTAAAAAATCCATATAAATATTAGGATGGATCCAAGTCTATCAGTATTCATTTTTATAATAAATATATTAGTTCCCTATTAAACTTTTTTAGAAAAGTGGCTGTATCTCCGCAAATATTGATTTTATCGCAAAAATAAGCGAAATTCGAAAAAACTTAACTAAAGTATCGATAGTGCTCTTTTCAATTATATTAAAACTATTGTAATTTGAAGAAATTTTTGAAAAAATCCATATAAATATTAGGATGGATCCAAGTCTATCAGTATTCATTTTTATAATAAATATATTAGTTCCCTATTAAACTTTTTTAGAAAAGTGGCTGTATCTCCGCAAATATTGATTTTATCGCAAAAATAAGCGAAATTCGAAAAAACTTAACTAAAGTATCGATAGTGCTCTTTTCAATTATATTAAAACTATTGTAATTTGAAGAAATTTTTGAAAAAATCCATATAAATATTAGGATGGATCCCTTTTTTTCAATATATGGTCTTCGTATTTAATATAGCGGTATTGCTCGATATTATGGTAAGGGTCCCCCCTTTTCAATATATGGTCTTCGTATTTAGTATAGGGATATTGCTCGATATTATGGTAAGGGTCCCCCCTTTTCAATATATGGTCTTCGTATTTAATATAGGGATATTGCTCGATATTATGGTAAGGGTCCCCCCTTTTCAATATATGGTCTTCGTATTTAGTATAGGGATATTGCTCGATATTATGGTAAGGGTCCCCCCTTTTCAATATATGGTCTTCGTATTTAGTATAGGGATATTGCTCGATATTATGGTAAGGGTCCCCCCTTTTCAATATATGGTCTTCGTATTTAATATAGGGGTATTGCTCGATATTATGGTAAGGGTCCCCCCTTTTCAATATATGGTCTTCGTATATAGTATAGGGATATTGCTCGATATTATGGTAAGGGTCCCCCCTTTTCAATATATGGTCTTCGTATTTAGTATAGGGATATTGCTCGATATTATGGTAAGGGTCCCCCCTTTTCAATATATGGTCTTCGTATTTAGTATAGGGATATTGCTCGATATTATGGTAAGGGTCCCCCCTTTTCAATATATGGTCTTCGTATTTAGTATAGGGATATTGCTCGATATTATGGTAAGGGTCCCCCCTTTTCAATATATGGTCTTCGTATTTAGTATAGGGATATTGCTCGATATTATGGTAAGGGTCCCCCCTTTTCAATATATGGTCTTCGTATTTAGTATAGGGATATTGCTCGATATTATGGTAAGGGTCCCCCCTTTTCAATATATGGTCTTCGTATTTAGTATAGGGATATTGCTCGATATTATGGTAAGGGTCCCCCCTTTTCAATATATGGTCTTCGTATTTAATATAGGGGTATTGCTCGATATTATGGTAAGGGTCCCCCTCTTCATGGATCTAAGTCTATCAGTATTCATTTTCATAATAAATATATTAGTTCCCTATTAAACTTTTTTAGAAAAGTGGCTGTATCTCCGCAAATATTGATTTTATCGCAACAATAAGCGAAATTCGGAAAAACTTAACTAAAGTATCGATAGTGCTCTTTTCAAATATATTAAAACTATTGTAATTTGAAGAAATTTTTGAAAAAATCCATATAAATATTAGGATGGATCCAAGTCTATCAGTATTCATTTTTATAATAAATATATTAGTTCCCTATTAAACTTTTTTAGAAAAGTGGCTGTATCTCCGCAAATATTGATTTTATCGCAAAAATAAGCGAAATTCGAAAAAACTTAACTAAAGTATCGATAGTGCTCTTTTCAAATATATTAAAACTATTGTAATTTGAAGAAATTTTTGAAAAAATCCATATAAATATTAGGATGGATCCAAGTCTATCAGTATTAATTTTTATAATAAATATATTAATTCCCTATTAAACTTTTTTAGAAAAGTGGCTGTATCTCCGCAAATATTGATTTTATCGCAAAAATAAGCGAAATTCGAAAAAACTTAACTAAAGTATCGATAGTGCTCTTTTCAATTATATTAAAACTATTGTAATTTGAAGAAATTTTTGAAAAAATCCATATAAATATTAGGATGGATCCAAGTCTATCAGTATTCATTTTTATAATAAATATATTAGTTCCCTATTAAACTTTTTTAGAAAAGTGGCTGTATCTCCGCAAATATTGATTTTATCGCAAAAATAAGCGAAATTCGAAAAAACTTAACTAAAGTATCGATAGTGCTCTTTTCAAATATATTAAAACTATTATAATTTGAAGAAATTTTTTAAAAAATCCATATAAATATTAGGATGGATCCAAGTCTATCAGTATTCATTTTTATAATAAATATATTAGTTCCCTATTAAACTTTTTTAGAAAAGTGGCTGTATCTCCGCAAATATTGATTTTATCGCAAAAATAAGCGAAATTCGAAAAAACTTAACTAAAGTATCGATAGTGCTCTTTTCAAATATATTAAAACTATTATAATTTGAAGAAATTTTTTAAAAAATCCATATAAATATTAGGATGGATCCAAGTCTATCAGTATTCATTTTTATAATAAATATATTAGTTCCCTATTAAACTTTTTTAGAAAAGTGGCTGTATCTCCGCAAATATTGATTTTATCGCAAAAATAAGCGAAATTCGAAAAAACTTAACTAAAGTATCGATAGTGCTCTTTTCAATTATATTAAAACTATTGTAATTTGAAGAAATTTTTGAAAAAATCCATATAAATATTAGGATGGATCCAAGTCTATCAGTACTCATTTTTATAATAAATATATTAGTTCCCTATTAAACTTTTTTAGAAAAGTGGCTGTATCTCCGCAAATATTGATTTTATCGCAAAAATAAGCGAAATTCGAAAAAACTTAACTAAAGTATCGATAGTGCTCTTTTCAATTATATTAAAACTATTGTAATTTGAAGAAATTTTTGAAAAAATCCATATAAATATTAGGATGGATCCCTTTTTTTCAATATATGGTCTTCGTATTTAATATAGGGGTATTGCTCGATATTATGGTAAGGGTCCCCCCTTTTCAATATATGGTCTTCGTATTTAGTATAGGGATATTGCTCGATATTATGGTAAGGGTCCCCCCTTTTCAATATATGGTCTTCGTATTTAATATAGGGATATTGCTCGATATTATGGTAAGGGTCCCCCCTTTTCAATATATGGTCTTCGTATTTAGTATAGGGATATTGCTCGATATTATGGTAAGGGTCCCCCCTTTTCAATATATGGTCTTCGTATTTAGTATAGGGATATTGCTCGATATTATGGTAAGGGTCCCCCCTTTTCAATATATGGTCTTCGTATTTAATATAGGGATATTGCTCGATATTATGGTAAGGGTCCCCCCTTTTCAATATATGGTCTTCGTATTTAGTATAGGGATATTGCTCGATATTATGGTAAGGGTCCCCCCTTTTCAATATATGGTCTTCGTATTTAGTATAGGGATATTGCTCGATATTATGGTAAGGGTCCCCCCTTTTCAAAATATGGTCTTCGTATTTAGTATAGGGATATTGCTCGATATTATGGTAAGGGTCCCCCTCTTCATGGATCTAAGTCTATCAGTATTCATTTTCATAATAAATATATTAGTTCCCTATTAAACTTTTTTAGAAAAGTGGCTGTATCTCCGCAAATATTGATTTTATCGCAAAAATAAGCGAAATTCGAAAAAACTTAACTAAAGTATCGATAGTGCTCTTTTCAAATATATTAAAACTATTGTAATTTGAAGAAATTTTTGAAAAAATCCATATAAATATTAGGATGGATCCAAGTCTATCAGTATTCATTTTTATAATAAATATATTAGTTCCCTATTAAACTTTTTTAGAAAAGTGGCTGTATCTCCGCAAATATTGATTTTATCGCAAAAATAAGCGAAATTCGAAAAAACTTAACTAAATTATCGATAGTGCTCTTTTCAAATATATTAAAACTATTATAATTTGAAGAAATTTTTTTAAAAATCCATATAAATATTAGGATGGATCCAAGTCTATCAGTATTAATTTTTATAATAAATATATTAGTTCCCTATTAAACTTTTTTAGAAAAGTGGCTGTATCTCCGCAAATATTGATTTTATCGCAAAAATAAGCAAAATTCGAAAAAACTTAACTAAAGTATCGATAGTGCTCATTTCAATTATATTAAAACTATTGTAATTTGAAGAAATTTTTGAAAAAATCCATATAAATATTAGGATGGATCCAAGTCTATCAGTATTCATTTTTATAATAAATATATTAGTTCCCTATTAAACTTTTTTAGAAAAGTGGCTGTATCTCCGCAAATATTGATTTTATCGCAAAAATAAGCGAAATTCGAAAAAACTTAACTAAAGTATCGATAGTGCTCTTTTCAATTATATTAAAACTATTGTAATTTGAAGAAATTTTTGAAAAAATCCATATAAATATTAGGATGGATCCCTTTTTTTCAATATATGGTCTTCGTATTTAATATAGGGGTATTGCTCGATATTATGGTAAGGGTCCCCCCTTTTCAATATATGGTATTCGTATTTAGTATAGGGATATTGCTCGATATTATGGTAAGGGTCCCCCCTTTTCAATATATGGTCTTCGTATTTAATATAGGGATATTGCTCGATATTATGGTAAGGGTCCCCCCTCTTCAATATATGGTCTTCGTATTTAGTATAGGGGTATTGCTCGATATTATGGTAAGGGTCCCCCCTTTTCAATATATGGTCTTCGTATTTAGTATAGGGATATTGCTCGATATTATGGTAAGGGTCCCCCCTTTTCAATATATGGTCTTCGTATTTAATATAGGGGTATTGCTCGATATTATGGTAAGGGTCCCCCCTTTTCAATATATGGTCTTCGTATTTAGTATAGGGATATTGCTCGATATTATGGTAAGGGTCCCCCCTTTTCAATATATGGTCTTCGTATTTAGTATAGGGATATTGCTCGATATTATGGTAAGGGTCCCCCCTTTTCAATATATGGTCTTCGTATTTAGTATAGGGATATTGCTCGATATTATGGTAAGGGTCCCCCCTTTTCAATATATGGTCTTCGTATTTAGTATAGGGATATTGCTCGATATTATGGTAAGGGTCCCCCCTTTTCAATATATGGTCTTCGTATTTAGTATAGGGATATTGCTCGATATTATGGTAAGGGTCCCCCCTTTTCAATATATGGTCTTCGTATTTAGTATAGGGATATTGCTCGATATTATGGTAAGGGTCCCCCCTTTTCAATATATGGTCTTCGTATTTAGTATAGGGATATTGCTCGATATTATGGTAAGGGTCCCCCCTTTTCAATATATGGTCTTCGTATTTAATATAGGGGTATTGCTCGATATTATGGTAAGGGTCCCCCTCTTCATGGATCTAAGTCTATCAGTATTCATTTTCATAATAAATATATTAGTTCCCTATTAAACTTTTTTAGAAAAGTGGCTGTATCTCCGCAAATATTGATTTTATCGCAACAATAAGCGAAATTCGGAAAAACTTAACTAAAGTATCGATAGTGCTCTTTTCAAATATATTAAAACTATTGTAATTTGAAGAAATTTTTGAAAAAATCCATATAAATATTAGGATGGATCCAAGTCTATCAGTATTAATTTTTATAATAAATATATTAATTCCCTATTAAACTTTTTTAGAAAAGTGGCTGTATCTCCGCAAATATTGATTTTATCGCAAAAATAAGCGAAATTCGAAAAAACTTAACTAAAGCATCGATAGTGCTCTTTTCAAATATATTAAAACTATTGTAATTTGAAGAAATTTTTGAAAAAATCCATATAAATATTAGGATGGATCCAAGTCTATCAGTATTAATTTTTATAATAAATATATTAATTCCCTATTAAACTTTTTTAGAAAAGTGGCTGTATCTCCGCAAATATTGATTTTATCGCAAAAATAAGCGAAATTCGAAAAAACTTAACTAAAGTATCGATAGTGCTCTTTTCAATTATATTAAAACTATTGTAATTTGAAGAAATTTTTGAAAAAATCCATATAAATATTAGGATGGATCCAAGTCTATCAGTATTCATTTTTATAATAAATATATTAGTTCCCTATTAAACTTTTTTAGAAAAGTGGCTGTATCTCCGCAAATATTGATTTTATCGCAAAAATAAGCGAAATTCGAAAAAACTTAACTAAAGTATCGATAGTGCTCTTTTCAAATATATTAAAACTATTATAATTTGAAGAAATTTTTTAAAAAATCCATATAAATATTAGGATGGATCCAAGTCTATCAGTATTCATTTTTATAATAAATATATTAGTTCCCTATTAAACTTTTTTAGAAAAGTGGCTGTATCTCCGCAAATATTGATTTTATCGCAAAAATAAGCGAAATTCGAAAAAACTTAACTAAAGTATCGATAGTGCTCTTTTCAATTATATTAAAACTATTGTAATTTGAAGAAATTTTTGAAAAAATCCATATAAATATTAGGATGGATCCAAGTCTATCAGTATTCATTTTTATAATAAATATATTAGTTCCCTATTAAACTTTTTTAGAAAAGTGGCTGTATCTCCGCAAATATTGATTTTATCGCAAAAATAAGCGAAATTCGAAAAAACTTAACTAAAGTATCGATAGTGCTCTTTTCAAATATATTAAAACTATTATAATTTGAAGAAATTTTTTAAAAAATCCATATAAATATTAGGATGGATCCAAGTCTATCAGTATTCATTTTTATAATAAATATATTAGTTCCCTATTAAACTTTTTTAGAAAAGTGGCTGTATCTCCGCAAATATTGATTTTATCGCAAAAATAAGCGAAATTCGAAAAAACTTAACTAAAGTATCGATAGTGCTCTTTTCAAATATATTAAAACTATTGTAATTTGAAGAAATTTTTGAAAAAATCCATATAAATATTAGGATGGATCCAAGTCTATCAGTATTCATTTTTATAATAAATATATTAGTTCCCTATTAAACTTTTTTAGAAAAGTGGCTGTATCTCCGCAAATATTGATTTTATCGCAAAAATAAGCGAAATTCGAAAAAACTTAACTAAAGTATCGATAGTGCTCTTTTCAAATATATTAAAACTATTATAATTTGAAGAAATTTTTTAAAAAATCCATATAAATATTAGGATGGATCCAAGTCTATCAGTATTCATTTTTATAATAAATATATTAGTTCCCTATTAAACTTTTTTAGAAAAGTGGCTGTATCTCCGCAAATATTGATTTTATCGCAAAAATAAGCGAAATTCGAAAAAAATTAACTAAAGTATCGATAGTGCTCTTTTCAATTATATTAAAACTATTGTAATTTGAAGAAATTTTTGAAAAAATCCATATAAATATTAGGATGGATCCAAGTCTATCAGTATTCATTTTTATAATAAATATATTAGTTCCCTATTAAACTTTTTTAGAAAAGTGGCTGTATCTCCGCAAATATTGATTTTATCGCAAAAATAAGCGAAATTCGAAAAAACTTAACTAAAGTATCGATAGTGCTCTTTTCAATTATATTAAAACTATTGTAATTTGAAGAAATTTTTGAAAAAATCCATATAAATATTAGGATGGATCCCTTTTTTTCAATATATGGTCTTCGTATTTAATATAGGGGTATTGCTCGATATTATGGTAAGGGTCCCCCCTTTTCAATATATGGTCTTCGTATTTAGTATAGGGATATTGCTCGATATTATGGTAAGGGTCCCCCCTTTTCAATATATGGTCTTCGTATTTAGTATAGGGATATTGCTCGATATTATGGTAAGGGTCCCCCCTTTTCAATATATGGTCTTCGTATTTAGTATAGGGATATTGCTCGATATTATGGTAAGGGTCCCCCCTTTTCAATATATGGTCTTCGTATTTAGTATAGGGATATTGCTCGATATTATGGTAAGGGTCCCCCCTTTTCAATATATGGTCTTCGTATTTAATATAGGGGTATTGCTCGATATTATGGTAAGGGTCCCCCCTTTTCAATATATGGTCTTCGTATTTAGTATAGGGATATTGCTCGATATTATGGTAAGGGTCCCCCCTTTTCAATATATGGTCTTCGTATTTAGTATAGGGATATTGCTCGATATTATGGTAAGGGTCCCCCCTTTTCAATATATGGTCTTCGTATTTAGTATAGGGATATTGCTCGATATTATGGTAAGGGTCCCCCCTTTTCAATATATGGTCTTCGTATTTAGTATAGGGATATTGCTCGATATTATGGTAAGGGTCCCCCCTTTTCAATATATGGTCTTCGTATTTAGTATAGGGATATTGCTCGATATTATGGTAAGGGTCCCCCCTTTTCAATATATGGTCTTCGTATTTAGTATAGGGATATTGCTCGATATTATGGTAAGGGTCCCCCCTTTTCAATATATGGTCTTCGTATTTAGTATAGGGATATTGCTCGATATTATGGTAAGGGTCCCCCCTTTTCAATATATGGTCTTCGTATTTAGTATAGGGATATTGCTCGATATTATGGTAAGGGTCCCCCCTTTTCAATATATGGTCTTCGTATTTAGTATAGGGATATTGCTCGATATTATGGTAAGGGTCCCCCCTTTTCAATATATGGTCTTCGTATTTAGTATAGGGATATTGCTCGATATTATGGTAAGGGTCCCCCCTTTTCAATATATGATCTTTGTTACCGCCACTCATAAATCGCTAATATGACATTACTGTTATCGATATGTAGAGAGATGAGCATGGCAAAATGTTCAATTATTCCTTTTAATTTTCCACGCGGTATAATTATGAGGCCATATTTAATCGAGACCACATACATAAGTATATAAAACACCTACATAGATTTAAGATATTCATTCGTTCAGGTCATAAGGATTACGAAGCTTCGCTTGGAGTAGCCATACATAAAAGTTAGTATATCAGCAGTTTAGTATGTAAGTTTGTATAATGAATTTATTTATAATTTTAGGAATTTTAACATATTAAAGCGTAAGAATAAAGAATTAAAGTTTTCTAAAATTCTTACACTTGTTGTGTTTAAAATCCACATTGGCTATCTTGAGCTTGGGCCGCTTTACCCGCAACAGTCTTCGTATTTAATATAGGGGTATTGCTCGATATTATGGTAAGGGTCCCCCTCTTCATGGATCTAAGTCTATCAGTATTCATTTTCATAATAAATATATTAGTTCCCTATTAAACTTTTTTAGAAAAGTGGCTGTATCTCCGCAAATATTGATTTTATCGCAACAATAAGCGAAATTCGGAAAAACTTAACTAAAGTATCGATAGTGCTCTTTTCAAATATATTAAAACTATTGTAATTTGAAGAAATTTTTGAAAAAATCCATATAAATATTAGGATGGATCCAAGTCTATCAGTATTAATTTTTATAATAAATATATTAATTCCCTATTAAACTTTTTTAGAAAAGTGGCTGTATCTCCGCAAATATTGATTTTATCGCAAAAATAAGCGAAATTCGAAAAAACTTAACTAAAGTATCGATAGTGCTCTTTTCAAATATATTAAAACTATTGTAATTTGAAGAAATTTTTGAAAAAATCCATATAAATATTAGGATGGATCCAAGTCTATCAGTATTAATTTTTATAATAAATATATTAATTCCCTATTAAACTTTTTTAGAAAAGTGGCTGTATCTCCGCAAATATTGATTTTATCGCAAAAATAAGCGAAATTCGAAAAAACTTAACTAAAGTATCGATAGTGCTCTTTTCAATTATATTAAAACTATTGTAATTTGAAGAAATTTTTGAAAAAATCCATATAAATATTAGGATGGATCCAAGTCTATCAGTATTCATTTTTATAATAAATATATTAGTTCCCTATTAAACTTTTTTAGAAAAGTGGCTGTATCTCCGCAAATATTGATTTTATCGCAAAAATAAGCGAAATTCGAAAAAACTTAACTAAAGTATCGATAGTGCTCTTTTCAAATATATTAAAACTATTATAATTTGAAGAAATTTTTTAAAAAATCCATATAAATATTAGGATGGATCCAAGTCTATCAGTATTCATTTTTATAATAAATATATTAGTTCCCTATTAAACTTTTTTAGAAAAGTGGCTGTATCTCCGCAAATATTGATTTTATCGCAAAAATAAGCGAAATTCGAAAAAACTTAACTAAAGTATCGATAGTGCTCTTTTCAATTATATTAAAACTATTGTAATTTGAAGAAATTTTTGAAAAAATCCATATAAATATTAGGATGGATCCAAGTCTATCAGTATTCATTTTTATAATAAATATATTAGTTCCCTATTAAACTTTTTTAGAAAAGTGGCTGTATCTCCGCAAATATTGATTTTATCGCAAAAATAAGCGAAATTCGAAAAAACTTAACTAAAGTATCGATAGTGCTCTTTTCAAATATATTAAAACTATTATAATTTGAAGAAATTTTTGAAAAAATCCATATAAATATTAGGATGGATCCAAGTCTATCAGTATTCATTTTTATAATAAATATATTAGTTCCCTATTAAACTTTTTTAGAAAAGTGGCTGTATCTCCGCAAATATTGATTTTATCGCAAAAATAAGCGAAATTCGAAAAAACTTAACTAAAGTATCGATAGTGCTCTTTTCAATTATATTAAAACTATTGTAATTTGAAGAAATTTTTGAAAAAATCCATATAAATATTAGGATGGATCCAAGTCTATCAGTATTCATTTTTATAATAAATATATTAGTTCCCTATTAAACTTTTTTAGAAAAGTGGCTGTATCTCCGCAAATATTGATTTTATCGCAAAAATAAGCGAAATTCGAAAAAACTTAACTAAAGTATCGATAGTGCTCTTTTCAATTATATTAAAACTATTGTAATTTGAAGAAATTTTTGAAAAAATCCATATAAATATTAGGATGGATCCCTTTTTTTCAATATATGGTCTTCGTATTTAATATAGGGGTATTGCTCGATATTATGGTAAGGGTCCCCCCTTTTCAATATATGGTCTTCGTATTTAGTATAGGGATATTGCTCGATATTATGGTAAGGGTCCCCCCTTTTCAATATATGGTCTTCGTATTTAATATAGGGATATTGCTCGATATTATGGTAAGGGTCCCCCCTTTTCAATATATGGTCTTCGTATTTACTATAGGGATATTGCTCGATATTATGGTAAGGGTCCCCCCTTTTCAATATATGGTCTTCGTATTTAGTATAGGGATATTGCTCGATATTATGGTAAGGGTCCCCCCTTTTCAATATATGGTCTTCGTATTTAATATAGGGGTATTGCTCGATATTATGGTAAGGGTCCCCCCTTTTCAATATATGGTCTTCGTATTTAGTATAGGGATATTGCTCGATATTATGGTAAGGGTCCCCCCTTTTCAATATATGGTCTTCGTATTTAGTATAGGGATATTGCTCGATATTATGGTAAGGGTCCCCCCTTTTCAATATATGGTCTTCGTATTTAGTATAGGGATATTGCTCGATATTATGGTAAGGGTCCCCCCTTTTCAATATATGGTCTTCGTATTTAGTATAGGGATATTGCTCGATATTATGGTAAGGGTCCCCCCTTTTCAATATATGGTCTTCGTATTTAGTATAGGGATATTGCTCGATATTATGGTAAGGGTCCCCCCTTTTCAATATATGGTCTTCGTATTTAATATAGGGGTATTGCTCGATATTATGGTAAGGGTCCCCCCTTTTCAATATATGGTCTTCGTATTTAGTATAGGGATATTGCTCGATATTATGGTAAGGGTCCCCCCTTTTCAATATATGGTCTTCGTATTTAATATAGGGATATTGCTCGATATTATGGTAAGGGTCCCCCCTTTTCAATATATGGTCTTCGTATTTAGTATAGGGATATTGCTCGATATTATGGTAAGGGTCCCCCCTTTTCAATATATGGTCTTCGTATTTAGTATAGGGATATTGCTCGATATTATGGTAAGGGTCCCCCCTTTTCAATATATGGTCTTCGTATTTAGTATAGGGATATTGCTCGATATTATGGTAAGGGTCGCCCCTTTTCAATATATGGTCTTCGTATTTAGTATAGGGATATTGCTCGATATTATGGTAAGGGTCCCCCCTTTTCAATATATGGTCTTCGTATTTAGTATAGGGATATTGCTCGATATTATGGTAAGGGTCCCCCCTTTTCAATATATGGTCTTCGTATTTAGTATAGGGATATTGCTCGATATTATGGTAAGGGTCCCCCCTTTTCAATATATGGTCTTCGTATTTAATATAGGGGTATTGCTCGATATTATGGTAAGGGTCCCCCTCTTCATGGATCTAAGTCTATCAGTATTCATTTTCATAATAAATATATTAGTTCCCTATTAAACTTTTTTAGAAAAGTGGCTGTATCTCCGCAAATATTGATTTTATCGCAAAAATAAGCGAAATTCGAAAAAACTTAACTAAAGTATCGATAGTGCTCTTTTCAAATATATTAAAACTATTGTAATTTGAAGAAATTTTTGAAAAAATCCATATAAATATTAGGATGGATCCAAGTCTATCAGTATTCATTTTTATAATAAATATATTAGTTCCCTATTAAACTTTTTTAGAAAAGTGGCTGTATCTCCGCAAATATTGATTTTATCGCAAAAATAAGCGAAATTCGAAAAAACTTAACTAAAGTATCGATAGTGCTCTTTTCAAATATATTAAAACTATTATAATTTGAAGAAATTTTTTAAAAAATCCATATAAATATTAGGATGGATCCAAGTCTATCAGTATTCATTTTTATAATAAATATATTAGTTCCCTATTAAACTTTTTTAGAAAAGTGGCTGTATCTCCGCAAATATTGATTTTATCGCAAAAATAAGCGAAATTCGAAAAAACTTAACTAAAGTATCGATAGTGCTCTTTTCAATTATATTAAAACTATTGTAATTTGAAGAAATTTTTGAAAAAATCCATATAAATATTAGGATGGATCCAAGTCTATCAGTATTCATTTTTATAATAAATATATTAGTTCCCTATTAAACTTTTTTAGAAAAGTGGCTGTATCTCCGCAAATATTGATTTTATCGCAAAAATAAGCGAAATTCGAAAAAACTTAACTAAAGTATCGATAGTGCTCTTTTCAATTATATTAAAACTATTGTAATTTGAAGAAATTTTTGAAAAAATCCATATAAATATTAGGATGGATCCAAGTCTATCAGTATTCATTTTTATAATAAATATATTAGTTCCCTATTAAACTTTTTTAGAAAAGTGGCTGTATCTCCGCAAATATTGATTTTATCGCAAAAATAAGCGAAATTCGAAAAAACTTAACTAAAGTATCGATAGTGCTCTTTTCAAATATATTAAAACTATTATAATTTGAAGAAATTTTTTAAAAAATCCATATAAATATTAGGATGGATCCAAGTCTATCAGTATTCATTTTTATAATAAATATATTAGTTCCCTATTAAACTTTTTTAGAAAAGTGGCTGTATCTCCGCAAATATTGATTTTATCGCAAAAATAAGCGAAATTCGAAAAAACTTAACTAAAGTATCGATAGTGCTCTTTTCAATTATATTAAAACTATTGTAATTTGAAGAAATTTTTGAAAAAATCCATATAAATATTAGGATGGATCCAAGTCTATCAGTATTCATTTTTATAATAAATATATTAGTTCCCTATTAAACTTTTTTAGAAAAGTGGCTGTATCTCCGCAAATATTGATTTTATCGCAAAAATAAGCGAAATTCGAAAAAACTTAACTAAAGTATCGATAGTGCTCTTTTCAATTATATTAAAACTATTGTAATTTGAAGAAATTTTTGAAAAAATCCATATAAATATAAGGATGGATCCCTTTTTTTCAATATATGGTCTTCGTATTTAATATAGGGGTATTGCTCGATATTATGGTAAGGGTCCCCCCTTTTCAATATATGGTCTTCGTATTTAGTATAGGGATATTGCTCGATATTATGGTAAGGGTCCCCCCTTTTCAATATATGGTCTTCGTATTTAATATAGGGATATTGCTCGATATTATGGTAAGGGTCCCCCCTTTTCAATATATGGTCTTCGTATTTAGTATAGGGATATTGCTCGATATTATGGTAAGGGTCCCCCCTTTTCAATATATGGTCTTCGTATTTAGTATAGGGATATTGCTCGATATTATGGTAAGGGTCCCCCCTTTTCAATATATGGTCTTCGTATTTAATATAGGGGTATTGCTCGATATTATGGTAAGGGTCCCCCCTTTTCAATATATGGTCTTCGTATTTAGTATAGGGATATTGCTCGATATTATGGTAAGGGTCCCCCCTTTTCAATATATGGTCTTCGTATTTAGTATAGGGATATTGCTCGATATTATGGTAAGGGTCCCCCCTTTTCAATATATGGTCTTCGTATTTAGTATAGGGATATTGCTCGATATTATGGTAAGGGTCCCCCCTTTTCAATATATGGTCTTCGTATTTAGTATAGGGATATTGCTCGATATTATGGTAAGGGTCCCCCCTTTTCAATATATGGTCTTCGTATTTAGTATAGGGATATTGCTCGATATTATGGTAAGGGTCCCCCCTTTTCAATATATGGTCTTCGTATTTAGTATAGGGATATTGCTCGATATTATGGTAAGGGTCCCCCCTTTTCAATATATGGTCTTCGTATTTAGTATAGGGATATTGCTCGATATTATGGTAAGGGTCCCCCTCTTCATGGATCTAAGTCTATCAGTATTCATTTTCATAATAAATATATTAGTTCCCTATTAAACTTTTTTAGAAAAGTGGCTGTATCTCCGCAAATATTGATTTTATCGCAACAATAAGCGAAATTCGGAAAAACTTAACTAAAGTATCGATAGTGCTCTTTTCAAATATATTAAAACTATTGTAATTTGAAGAAATTTTTGAAAAAATCCATATAAATATTAGGATGGATCCCTTTTTTTCAATATATGGTCTTCGTATTTAATATAGGGGTATTGCTCGATATTATGGTAAGGGTCCCCCCTTTTCAATATATGGTCTTCGTATTTAGTATAGGGATATTGCTCGATATTATGGTAAGGGTCCCCCCTTTTCAATATATGGTCTTCGTATTTAATATAGGGATATTGCTCGATATTATGGTAAGGGTCCCCCCTTTTCAATATATGGTCTTCGTATTTAGTATAGGGATATTGCTCGATATTATGGTAAGGGTCCCCCCTTTTCAATATATGGTCTTCGTATTTAGTATAGGGATATTGCTCGATATTATGGTAAGGGTCCCCCCTTTTCAATATATGGTCTTCGTATTTAGTATAGGGATATTGCTCGATATTATGGTAAGGGTCCCCCCTTTTCAATATATGGTCTTCGTATTTAGTATAGGGATATTGCTCGATATTATGGTAAGGGTCCCCCCTTTTCAATATATGGTCTTCGTATTTAGTATAGGGATATTGCTCGATATTATGGTAAGGGTCCCCCCTTTTCAATATATGGTCTTCGTATTTAATATAGGGATATTGCTCGATATTATGGTAAGGGTCCCCCCTTTTCAATATATGGTCTTCGTATTTAGTATAGGGATATTGCTCGATATTATGGTAAGGGTCCCCCCTTTTCAATATATGGTCTTCGTATTTAGTATAGGGATATTGCTCGATATTATGGTAAGGGTCCCCCCTTTTCAATATATGGTCTTCGTATTTAATATAGGGGTATTGCTCGATATTATGGTAAGGGTCCCCCTCTTCATGGATCTAAGTCTATCAGTATTCATTTTCATAATAAATATATTAGTTCCCTATTAAACTTTTTTAGAAAAGTGGCTGTATCTCCGCAAATATTGATTTTATCGCAAAAATAAGCGAAATTCGAAAAAACTTAACTAAAGTATCGATAGTGCTCTTTTCAAATATATTAAAACTATTGTAATTTGAAGAAATTTTTGAAAAAATCCATATAAATATTAGGATGGATCCAAGTCTATCAGTATTCATTTTTATAATAAATATATTAGTTCCCTATTAAACTTTTTTAGAAAAGTGGCTGTATCTCCGCAAATATTGATTTTATCGCAAAAATAAGCGAAATTCGAAAAAACTTAACTAAAGTATCGATAGTGCTCTTTTCAAATATATTAAAACTATTATAATTTGAAGAAATTTTTTAAAAAATCCATATAAATATTAGGATGGATCCAAGTCTATCAGTATTCATTTTTATAATAAATATATTAGTTCCCTATTAAACTTTTTTAGAAAAGTGGCTGTATCTCCGCAAATATTGATTTTATCGCAAAAATAAGCGAAATTCGAAAAAACTTAACTAAAGTATCGATAGTGCTCTTTTCAATTATATTAAAACTATTGTAATTTGAAGAAATTTTTGAAAAAATCCATATAAATATTAGGATGGATCCAAGTCTATCAGTATTCATTTTTATAATAAATATATTAGTTCCCTATTAAACTTTTTTAGAAAAGTGGCTGTATCTCCGCAAATATTGATTTTATCGCAAAAATAAGCGAAATTCGAAAAAACTTAACTAAAGTATCGATAGTGCTCTTTTCAATTATATTAAAACTATTGTAATTTGAAGAAATTTTTGAAAAAATCCATATAAATATTAGGATGGATCCAAGTCTATCAGTATTCATTTTTATAATAAATATATTAGTTCCCTATTAAACTTTTTTAGAAAAGTGGCTGTATCTCCGCAAATATTGATTTTATCGCAAAAATAAGCGAAATTCGAAAAAACTTAACTAAAGTATCGATAGTGCTCTTTTCAAATATATTAAAACTATTATAATTTGAAGAAATTTTTTAAAAAATCCATATAAATATTAGGATGGATCCAAGTCTATCAGTATTCATTTTTATAATAAATATATTAGTTCCCTATTAAACTTTTTTAGAAAAGTGGCTGTATCTCCGCAAATATTGATTTTATCGCAAAAATAAGCGAAATTCGAAAAAACTTAACTAAAGTATCGATAGTGCTCTTTTCAATTATATTAAAACTATTGTAATTTGAAGAAATTTTTGAAAAAATCCATATAAATATTAGGATGGATCCAAGTCTATCAGTATTCATTTTTATAATAAATATATTAGTTCCCTATTAAACTTTTTTAGAAAAGTGGCTGTATCTCCGCAAATATTGATTTTATCGCAAAAATAAGCGAAATTCGAAAAAACTTAACTAAAGTATCGATAGTGCTCTTTTCAATTATATTAAAACTATTGTAATTTGAAGAAATTTTTGAAAAAATCCATATAAATATAAGGATGGATCCCTTTTTTTCAATATATGGTCTTCGTATTTAATATAGGGGTATTGCTCGATATTATGGTAAGGGTCCCCCCTTTTCAATATATGGTCTTCGTATTTAGTATAGGGATATTGCTCGATATTATGGTAAGGGTCCCCCCTTTTCAATATATGGTCTTCGTATTTAATATAGGGATATTGCTCGATATTATGGTAAGGGTCCCCCCTTTTCAATATATGGTCTTCGTATTTAGTATAGGGATATTGCTCGATATTATGGTAAGGGTCCCCCCTTTTCAATATATGGTCTTCGTATTTAGTATAGGGATATTGCTCGATATTATGGTAAGGGTCCCCCCTTTTCAATATATGGTCTTCGTATTTAATATAGGGATATTGCTCGATATTATGGTAAGGGTCCCCCCTTTTCAATATATGGTCTTCGTATTTAGTATAGGGATATTGCTCGATATTATGGTAAGGGTCCCCCCTTTTCAATATATGGTCTTCGTATTTAGTATAGGGATATTGCTCGATATTATGGTAAGGGTCCCCCCTTTTCAATATATGGTCTTCGTATTTAGTATAGGGATATTGCTCGATATTATGGTAAGGGTCCCCCCTTTTCAATATATGGTCTTCGTATTTAGTATAGGGATATTGCTCGATATTATGGTAAGGGTCCCCCCTTTTCAATATATGGTCTTCGTATTTAGTATAGGGATATTGCTCGATATTATGGTAAGGGTCCCCCCTTTTCAATATATGGTCTTCGTATTTAATATAGGGATATTGCTCGATATTATGGTAAGGGTCCCCCCTTTTCAATATATGGTCTTCGTATTTAGTATAGGGATATTGCTCGATATTATGGTAAGGGTCCCCCCTTTTCAATATATGGTCTTCGTATTTAGTATAGGGATATTGCTCGATATTATGGTAAGGGTCCCCCCTTTTCAATATATGGTCTTCGTATTTAGTATAGGGATATTGCTCGATATTATGGTAAGGGTCCCCCCTTTTCAATATATGGTCTTCGTATTTAGTATAGGGATATTGCTCGATATTATGGTAAGGGTCCCCCCTTTTCAATATATGGTCTTCGTATTTAGTATAGGGATATTGCTCGATATTATGGTAAGGGTCCCCCCTTTTCAATATATGGTCTTCGTATTTAGTATAGGGATATTGCTCGATATTATGGTAAGGGTCCCCCCTTTTCAATATATGGTCTTCGTATTTAGTATAGGGATATTGCTCGATATTATGGTAAGGGTCCCCCCTTTTCAATATATGGTCTTCGTATTTAATATAGGGGTATTGCTCGATATTATGGTAAGGGTCCCCCTCTTCATGGATCTAAGTCTATCAGTATTCATTTTCATAATAAATATATTAGTTCCCTATTAAACTTTTTTAGAAAAGTGGCTGTATCTCCGCAAATATTGATTTTATCGCAACAATAAGCGAAATTCGGAAAAACTTAACTAAAGTATCGATAGTGCTCTTTTCAAATATATTAAAACTATTGTAATTTGAAGAAATTTTTGAAAAAATCCATATAAATATTAGGATGGATCCCTTTTTTTCAATATATGGTCTTCGTATTTAATATAGGGGTATTGCTCGATATTATGGTAAGGGTCCCCCTTTTCAATATATGGTCTTCGTATTTAGTATAGGGATATTGCTCGATATTATGGTAAGGGTCCCCCCTTTTCAATATATGGTCTTCGTATTTAGTATAGGGATATTGCTCGATATTATGGTAAGGGTCCCCCCTTTTCAATATATGGTCTTCGTATTTAGTATAGGGATATTGCTCGATATTATGGTAAGGGTCGCCCCTTTTCAATATATGGTCTTCGTATTTAGTATAGGGATATTGCTCGATATTATGGTAAGGGTCCCCCCTTTTCAATATATGGTCTTCGTATTTAGTATAGGGATATTGCTCGATATTATGGTAAGGGTCCCCCCTTTTCAATATATGGTCTTCGTATTTAGTATAGGGATATTGCTCGATATTATGGTAAGGGTCCCCCCTTTTCAATATATGGTCTTCGTATTTAATATAGGGGTATTGCTCGATATTATGGTAAGGGTCCCCCTCTTCATGGATCTAAGTCTATCAGTATTCATTTTCATAATAAATATATTAGTTCCCTATTAAACTTTTTTAGAAAAGTGGCTGTATCTCCGCAAATATTGATTTTATCGCAAAAATAAGCGAAATTCGAAAAAACTTAACTAAAGTATCGATAGTGCTCTTTTCAAATATATTAAAACTATTGTAATTTGAAGAAATTTTTGAAAAAATCCATATAAATATTAGGATGGATCCAAGTCTATCAGTATTCATTTTTATAATAAATATATTAGTTCCCTATTAAACTTTTTTAGAAAAGTGGCTGTATCTCCGCAAATATTGATTTTATCGCAAAAATAAGCGAAATTCGAAAAAACTTAACTAAAGTATCGATAGTGCTCTTTTCAAATATATTAAAACTATTATAATTTGAAGAAATTTTTTAAAAAATCCATATAAATATTAGGATGGATCCAAGTCTATCAGTATTCATTTTTATAATAAATATATTAGTTCCCTATTAAACTTTTTTAGAAAAGTGGCTGTATCTCCGCAAATATTGATTTTATCGCAAAAATAAGCGAAATTCGAAAAAACTTAACTAAAGTATCGATAGTGCTCTTTTCAATTATATTAAAACTATTGTAATTTGAAGAAATTTTTGAAAAAATCCATATAAATATTAGGATGGATCCAAGTCTATCAGTATTCATTTTTATAATAAATATATTAGTTCCCTATTAAACTTTTTTAGAAAAGTGGCTGTATCTCCGCAAATATTGATTTTATCGCAAAAATAAGCGAAATTCGAAAAAACTTAACTAAAGTATCGATAGTGCTCTTTTCAATTATATTAAAACTATTGTAATTTGAAGAAATTTTTGAAAAAATCCATATAAATATTAGGATGGATCCAAGTCTATCAGTATTCATTTTTATAATAAATATATTAGTTCCCTATTAAACTTTTTTAGAAAAGTGGCTGTATCTCCGCAAATATTGATTTTATCGCAAAAATAAGCGAAATTCGAAAAAACTTAACTAAAGTATCGATAGTGCTCTTTTCAAATATATTAAAACTATTATAATTTGAAGAAATTTTTTAAAAAATCCATATAAATATTAGGATGGATCCAAGTCTATCAGTATTCATTTTTATAATAAATATATTAGTTCCCTATTAAACTTTTTTAGAAAAGTGGCTGTATCTCCGCAAATATTGATTTTATCGCAAAAATAAGCGAAATTCGAAAAAACTTAACTAAAGTATCGATAGTGCTCTTTTCAATTATATTAAAACTATTGTAATTTGAAGAAATTTTTGAAAAAATCCATATAAATATTAGGATGGATCCAAGTCTATCAGTATTCATTTTTATAATAAATATATTAGTTCCCTATTAAACTTTTTTAGAAAAGTGGCTGTATCTCCGCAAATATTGATTTTATCGCAAAAATAAGCGAAATTCGAAAAAACTTAACTAAAGTATCGATAGTGCTCTTTTCAATTATATTAAAACTATTGTAATTTGAAGAAATTTTTGAAAAAATCCATATAAATATAAGGATGGATCCCTTTTTTTCAATATATGGTCTTCGTATTTAATATAGGGGTATTGCTCGATATTATGGTAAGGGTCCCCCCTTTTCAATATATGGTCTTCGTATTTAGTATAGGGATATTGCTCGATATTATGGTAAGGGTCCCCCCTTTTCAATATATGGTCTTCGTATTTAATATAGGGATATTGCTCGATATTATGGTAAGGGTCCCCCCTTTTCAATATATGGTCTTCGTATTTAGTATAGGGATATTGCTCGATATTATGGTAAGGGTCCCCCCTTTTCAATATAAGGTCTTCGTATTTAGTATAGGGATATTGCTCGATATTATGGTAAGGGTCCCCCCTTTTCAATATATGGTCTTCGTATTTAATATAGGGGTATTGCTCGATATTATGGTAAGGGTCCCCCCTTTTCAATATATGGTCTTCGTATTTAGTATAGGGATATTGCTCGATATTATGGTAAGGGTCCCCCCTTTTCAATATATGGTCTTCGTATTTAGTATAGGGATATTGCTCGATATTATGGTAAGGGTCCCCCCTTTTCAATATATGGTCTTCGTATTTAGTATAGGGATATTGCTCGATATTATGGTAAGGGTCCCCCCTTTTCAATATATGGTCTTCGTATTTAGTATAGGGATATTGCTCGATATTATGGTAAGGGTCCCCCCTTTTCAATATATGGTCTTCGTATTTAGTATAGTGATATTGCTCGATATTATGGTAAGGGTCCCCCCTTTTCAATATATGGTCTTCGTATTTAGTATAGGGATATTGCTCGATATTATGGTAAGGGTCCCCCCTTTTCAATATATGGTCTTCGTATTTAGTATAGGGATATTGCTCGATATTATGGTAAGGGTCCCCCCTTTTCAATATATGGTCTTCGTATTTAATATAGGGGTATTGCTCGATATTATGGTAAGGGTCCCCCTCTTCATGGATCTAAGTCTATCAGTATTCATTTTCATAATAAATATATTAGTTCCCTATTAAACTTTTTTAGAAAAGTGGCTGTATCTCCGCAAATATTGATTTTATCGCAACAATAAGCGAAATTCGGAAAAACTTAACTAAAGTATCGATAGTGCTCTTTTCAAATATATTAAAACTATTGTAATTTGAAGAAATTTTTGAAAAAATCCATATAAATATTAGGATGGATCCCTTTTTTTCAATATATGGTCTTCGTATTTAATATAGGGGTATTGCTCGATATTATGGTAAGGGTCCCCCCTTTTCAATATATGGTCTTCGTATTTAGTATAGGGATATTGCTCGATATTATGGTAAGGGTCCCCCCTTTTCAATATATGGTCTTCGTATTTAATATAGGGATATTGCTCGATATTATGGTAAGGGTCCCCCCTTTTCAATATATGGTCTTCGTATTTAGTATAGGGATATTGCTCGATATTATGGTAAGGGTCCCCCCTTTTCAATATATGGTCTTCGTATTTAGTATAGGGATATTGCTCGATATTATGGTAAGGGTCCCCCCTTTTCAATATATGGTCTTCGTATTTAGTATAGGGATATTGCTCGATATTATGGTAAGGGTCCCCTCTTTTCAATATATGGTCTTCGTATTTAGTATAGGGATATTGCTCGATATTATGGTAAGGGTCCCCCCTTTTCAATATATGGTCTTCGTATTTAGTATAGGGATATTGCTCGATATTATGGTAAGGGTCCCCCCTTTTCAATATATGGTCTTCGTATTTAATATAGGGATATTGCTCGATATTATGGTAAGGGTCCCCCCTTTTCAATATATGGTCTTCGTATTTAGTATAGGGATATTGCTCGATATTATGGTAAGGGTCCCCCCTTTTCAATATATGGTCTTCGTATTTAGTATAGGGATATTGCTCGATATTATGGTAAGGGTCCCCCCTTTTCAATATATGGTCTTCGTATTTAATATAGGGGTATTGCTCGATATTATGGTAAGGGTCCCCCCTTTTCAATATATGGTCTTCGTATTTAGTATAGGGATATTGCTCGATATTATGGTAAGGGTCCCCCCTTTTCAATATATGGTCTTCGTATTTAGTATAGGGATATTGCTCGATATTATGGTAAGGTTCCCCCCTTTTCAATATATGGTCTTCGTATTTAGTATAGGGATATTGCTCGATATTATGGTAAGGGTCCCCCCTTTTCAATATATGGTCTTCGTATTTAGTATAGGGATATTGCTCGATATTATGGTAAGGGTCCCCCCTTTTCAATATATGGTCTTCGTATTTAGTATAGGGATATTGCTCGATATTATGGTAAGGGTCCCCCCTTTTCAATATATGGTCTTCGTATTTAGTATAGGGATATTGCTCGATATTATGGTAAGGGTCCCCCCTTTTCAATATATGGTCTTCGTATTTAGTATAGGGATATTGCTCGATATTATGGTAAGGGTCCCCCCTTTTCAATATATGGTCTTCGTATTTAATATAGGGGTATTGCTCGATATTATGGTAAGGGTCCCCCTCTTCATGGATCTAAGTCTATCAGTATTCATTTTCATAATAAATATATTAGTTCCCTATTAAACTTTTTTAGAAAAGTGGCTGTATCTCCGCAAATATTGATTTTATCGCAACAATAAGCGAAATTCGGAAAAACTTAACTAAAGTATCGATAGTGCTCTTTTCAAATATATTAAAACTATTGTAATTTGAAGAAATTTTTGAAAAAATCCATATAAATATTAGGATGGATCCCTTTTTTTCAATATATGGTCTTCGTATTTAATATAGGGGTATTGCTCGATATTATGGTAAGGGTCCCCCCTTTTCAATATATGGTCTTCGTATTTAGTATAGGGATATTGCTCGATATTATGGTAAGGGTCCCCCCTTTTCAATATATGGTCTTCGTATTTAATATAGGGATATTGCTCGATATTATGGTAAGGGTCCCCCCTTTTCAATATATGGTCTTCGTATTTAGTATAGGGATATTGCTCGATATTATGGTAAGGGTCCCCCCTTTTCAATATATGGTCTTCGTATTTAGTATAGGGATATTGCTCGATATTATGGTAAGGGTCCCCCCTTTTCAATATATGGTCTTCGTATTTAGTATAGGGATATTGCTCAATATTATGGTAAGGGTCCCCCCTTTTCAATATATGGTCTTCGTATTTAGTATAGGGATATTGCTCGATATTATGGTAAGGGTCCCCCCTTTTCAATATATGGTCTTCGTATTTAGTATAGGGATATTGCTCGATATTATGGTAAGGGTCCCCCCTTTTCAATATATGGTCTTCGTATTTAGTATAGGGATATTGCTCGATATTATGGTAAGGGTCCCCCCTTTTCAATATATGGTCTTCGTATTTAATATAGGGGTATTGCTCGATATTATGGTAAGGGTCCCCCTCTTCATGGATCTAAGTCTATCAGTATTCATTTTCATAATAAATATATTAGTTCCCTATTAAACTTTTTTAGAAAAGTGGCTGTATCTCCGCAAATATTGATTTTATCGCAAAAATAATCGAAATTCGAAAAAACTTAACTAAAGTATCGATAGTGCTCTTTTCAAATATATTAAAACTATTGTAATTTGAAGAAATTTTTGAAAAAATCCATATAAATATTAGGATGGATCCAAGTCTATCAGTATTCATTTTTATAATAAATATATTAGTTCCCTATTAAACTTTTTTAGAAAAGTGGCTGTATCTCCGCAAATATTGATTTTATCGCAAAAATAAGCGAAATTCGAAAAAACTTAACTAAAGTATCGATAGTGCTCTTTTCAAATATATTAAAACTATTATAATTTGAAGAAATTTTTTAAAAAATCCATATAAATATTAGGATGGATCCAAGTCTATCAGTATTCATTTTTATAATAAATATATTAGTTCCCTATTAAACTTTTTTAGAAAAGTGGCTGTATCTCCGCAAATATTGATTTTATCGCAAAAATAAGCGAAATTCGAAAAAACTTAACTAAAGTATCGATAGTGCTCTTTTCAATTATATTAAAACTATTGTAATTTGAAGAAATTTTTGAAAAAATCCATATAAATATTAGGATGGATCCAAGTCTATCAGTATTCATTTTTATAATAAATATATTAGTTCCCTATTAAACTTTTTTAGAAAAGTGGCTGTATCTCCGCAAATATTGATTTTATCGCAAAAATAAGCGAAATTCGAAAAAACTTAACTAAAGTATCGATAGTGCTCTTTTCAAATATATTAAAACTATTATAATTTGAAGAAATTTTTTAAAAAATCCATATAAATATTAGGATGGATCCAAGTCTATCAGTATTCATTTTTATAATAAATATATTAGTTCCCTATTAAACTTTTTTAGAAAAGTGGCTGTATCTCCGCAAATATTGATTTTATCGCAAAAATAAGCGAAATTCGAAAAAACTTAACTAAAGTATCGATAGTGCTCTTTTCAATTATATTAAAACTATTGTAATTTGAAGAAATTTTTGAAAAAATCCATATAAATATTAGGATGGATCCAAGTCTATCAGTATTCATTTTTATAATAAATATATTAGTTCCCTATTAAACTTTTTTAGAAAAGTGGCTGTATCTCCGCAAATATTGATTTTATCGCAAAAATAAGCGAAATTCGAAAAAACTTAACTAAAGTATCGATAGTGCTCTTTTCAATTATATTAAAACTATTGTAATTTGAAGAAATTTTTGAAAAAATCCATATAAATATAAGGATATATCCCTTTTTTTCAATATATGGTCTTCGTATTTAATATAGGGGTATTGCTCGATATTATGGTAAGGGTCCCCCCTTTTCAATATATGGTCTTCGTATTTAGTATAGGGATATTGCTCGATATTATGGTAAGGGTCCCCCCTTTTCAATATATGGTCTTCGTATTTAATATAGGGATATTGCTCGATATTATGGTAAGGGTCCCCCCTTTTCAATATATGGTCTTCGTATTTAGTATAGGGATATTGCTCGATATTATGGTAAGGGTCCCCCCTTTTCAATATATGGTCTTCGTATTTAGTATAGGGATATTGCTCGATATTATGGTAAGGGTCCCCCCTTTTCAATATATGGTCTTCGTATTTAATATAGGGGTATTGCTCGATATTATGGTAAGGGTCCCCCCTTTTCAATATATGGTCTTCGTATTTAGTATAGGGATATTGCTCGATATTATGGTAAGGGTCCCCCCTTTTCAATATATGGTCTTCGTATTTAGTATAGGGATATTGCTCGATATTATGGTAAGGGTCCCCCCTTTTCAATATATGGTCTTCGTATTTAGTATAGGGATATTGCTCGATATTATGGTAAGGGTCCCCCCTTTTCAATATATGGTCTTCGTATTTAGTATAGGGATATTGCTCGATATTATGGTAAGGGTCCCCCCTGTTCAATATATGGTCTTCGTATTTAATATAGGGGTATTGCTCGATATTATGGTAAGGGTCCCCCTCTTCATGGATCTAAGTCTATCAGTATTCATTTTCATAACAAATATATTAGTTCCCTATTAAACTTTTTTAGAAAAGTGGCTGTATCTCCGCAAATATTGATTTTATCGCAACAATAAGCGAAATTCGGAAAAACTTAACTAAAGTATCGATAGTGCTCTTTTCAAATATATTAAAACTATTGTAATTTGAAGAAATTTTTGAAAAAATCCATATAAATATTAGGATGGATCCAAGTCTATCAGTATTCATTTTTATAATAAATATATTAGTTCCCTATTAAACTTTTTTAGAAAAGTGGCTGTATCTCCGCAAATATTGATTTTATCGCAAAAATAAGCGAAATTCGAAAAAACTTAACTAAAGTATCGATAGTGCTCTTTTCAAATATATTAAAACTATTGTAATTTGAAGAAATTTTTGAAAAAATCCATATAAATATTAGGATGGATCCAAGTCTATCAGTATTAATTTTTATAATAAATATATTAATTCCCTATTAAACTTTTTTAGAAAAGTGGCTGTATCTCCGCAAATATTGATTTTATCGCAAAAATAAGCGAAATTCGAAAAAACTTAACTAAAGTATCGATAGTGCTCTTTTCAATTATATTAAAACTATTGTAATTTGAAGAAATTTTTGAAAAAATCCATATAAATATTAGGATGGATCCAAGTCTATCAGTATTCATTTTTATAATAAATATATTAGTTCCCTATTAAACTTTTTTAGAAAAGTGGCTGTATCTCCGCAAATATTGATTTTATCGCAACAATAAGCGAAATTCGGAAAAACTTAACTAAAGTATCGATAGTGCTCTTTTCAAATATATTAAAACTATTGTAATTTGAAGAAGTTTTTGAAAAAATCCATATAAATATTAGGATGGATCCAAGTCTATCAGTATTCATTTTTATAATAAATATATTAGTTCCCTATTAAACTTTTTTAGAAAAGTGGCTGTATCTCCGCAAATATTGATTTTATCGCAAAAATAAGCGAAATTCGAAAAAACTTAACTAAAGTATCGATAGTGCTCTTTTCAAATATATTAAAACTATTATAATTTGAAGAAATTTTTGAAAAAATCCATATAAATATTAGGATAGATCCAAGTCTATCAGTATTCATTTTTATAATAAATATATTAGTTCCCTATTAAACTTTTTTAGAAAAGTGGCTGTATCTCCGCAAATATTGATTTTATCGCAAAAATAAGCGAAATTCGAAAAAACTTAACTAAAGTATCGATAGTGCTCTTTTCAAATATATTAAAACTATTATAATTTGAAGAAATTTTTGAAAAAATCCATATAAATATTAGGATGGATCCAAGTCTATCAGTATTCATTTTTATAATAAATATATTAGTTCCCTATTAAACTTTTTTAGAAAAGTGGCTGTATCTCCGCAAATATTGATTTTATCGCAAAAATAAGCGAAATTCGAAAAAACTTAACTAAAGTATCGATAGTGCTCTTTTCAAATATATTAAAACTATTATAATTTGAAGAAATTTTTGAAAAAATCCATATAAATATTAGGATGGATCCAAGTCTATCAGTATTCATTTTTATAATAAATATATTAGTTCCCTATTAAACTTTTTTAGAAAAGTGGCTGTATCTCCGCAAATATTGATTTTATCGCAAAAATAAGCGAAATTCGAAAAAACTTAACTAAAGTATCGATAGTGCTCTTTTCAATTATATTAAAACTATTGTAATTTGAAGAAATTTTTGAAAAAATCCATATAAATATTAGGATGGATCCAAGTCTATCAGTATTCATTTTTATAATAAATATATTAGTTCCCTATTAAACTTTTTTAGAAAAGTGGCTGTATCTCCGCAAATATTGATTTTATCGCAAAAATAAGCGAAATTCGAAAAAACTTAACTAAAGTATCGATAGTGCTCTTTTCAATTATATTAAAACTATTGTAATTTGAAGAAATTTTTGAAAAAATCCATATAAATATTAGGATGGATCCCTTTTTTTCAATATATGGTCTTCGTATTTAATATAGGGGTATTGCTCGATATTATGGTAAGGGTCCCCCCTTTTCAATATATGGTCTTCGTATTTAGTATAGGGATATTGCTCGATATTATGGTAAGGGTCCCCCCTTTTCAATATATGGTCTTCGTATTTAATATAGGGATATTGCTCGATATTATGGTAAGGGTCCCCCCTTTTCAATATATGGTCTTCGTATTTAGTATAGGGATATTGCTCGATATTATGGTAAGGGTCCCCCCTTTTCAATATATGGTCTTCGTATTTAGTATAGGGATATTGCTCGATATTATGGTAAGGGTCCCCCCTTTTCAATATATGGTCTTCGTATTTAATATAGGGGTATTGCTCGATATTATGGTAAGGGTCCCCCCTTTTCAATATATGGTCTTCGTATTTAGTATAGGGATATTGCTCGATATTATGGTAAGGGTCCCCCCTTTTCAATATATGGTCTTCGTATTTAGTATAGGGATATTGCTCGATATTATGGTAAGGGTCCCCCCTTTTCAATATATGGTCTTCGTATTTAGTATAGGGATATTGCTCGATATTATGGTAAGGGTCCCCCCTTTTCAATATATGGTCTTCGTATTTAGTATAGGGATATTGCTCGATATTATGGTAAGGGTCCCCCCTTTTCAATATATGGTCTTCGTATTTAGTATAGGGATATTGCTCGATATTATGGTAAGGGTCCCCCCTTTTCAATATATGGTCTTCGTATTTAGTATAGGGATATTGCTCGATATTATGGTAAGGGTCCCCCCTTTTCAATATATGGTCTTCGTATTTAATATAGGGGTATTGCTCGATATTATGGTAAGGGTCCCCCTCTTCATGGATCTAAGTCTATCAGTATTCATTTTCATAATAAATATATTAGTTCCCTATTAAACTTTTTTAGAAAAGTGGCTGTATCTCCGCAAATATTGATTTTATCGCAACAATAAGCGAAATTCGGAAAAACTTAACTAAAGTATCGATAGTGCTCTTTTCAAATATATTAAAACTATTGTAATTTGAAGAAATTTTTGAAAAAATCCATATAAATATTAGGATGGATCCAAGTCTATCAGTATTCATTTTTATAATAAATATATTAGTTCCCTATTAAACTTTTTTAGAAAAGTGGCTGTATCTCCGCAAATATTGATTTTATCGCAAAAATAAGCGAAATTCGAAAAAACTTAACTAAAGTATCGATAGTGCTCTTTTCAAATATATTAAAACTATTGTAATTTGAAGAAATTTTTGAAAAAATCCATATAAATATTAGGATGGATCCAAGTCTATCAGTATTAATTTTTATAATAAATATATTAATTCCCTATTAAACTTTTTTAGAAAAGTGGCTGTATCTCCGCAAATATTGATTTTATCGCAAAAATAAGCGAAATTCGAAAAAACTTAACTAAAGTATCGATAGTGCTCTTTTCAATTATATTAAAACTATTGTAATTTGAAGAAATTTTTGAAAAAATCCATATAAATATTAGGATGGATCCAAGTCTATCAGTATTCATTTTTATAATAAATATATTAGTTCCCTATTAAACTTTTTTAGAAAAGTGGCTGTATCTCCGCAAATATTGATTTTATCGCAAAAATAAGCGAAATTCGAAAAAACTTAACTAAAGTATCGATAGTGCTCTTTTCAAATATATTAAAACTATTATAATTTGAAGAAATTTTTTAAAAAATCCATATAAATATTAGGATGGATCCAAGTCTATCAGTATTCATTTTTATAATAAATATATTAGTTCCCTATTAAACTTTTTTAGAAAAGTGGCTGTATCTCCGCAAATATTGATTTTATCGCAAAAATAAGCGAAATTCGAAAAAACTTAACTAAAGTATCGATAGTGCTCTTTTCAAATATATTAAAACTATTATAATTTGAAGAAATTTTTGAAAAAATCCATATAAATATTAGGATGGATCCAAGTCTATCAGTATTCATTTTTATAATAAATATATTAGTTCCCTATTAAACTTTTTTAGAAAAGTGGCTGTATCTCCGCAAATATTGATTTTATCGCAAAAATAAGCGAAATTCGAAAAAACTTAACTAAAGTATCGATAGTGCTCTTTTCAATTATATTAAAACTATTGTAATTTGAAGAAATTTTTGAAAAAATCCATATAAATATTAGGATGGATCCAAGTCTATCAGTATTCATTTTTATAATAAATATATTAGTTCCCTATTAAACTTTTTTAGAAAAGTGGCTGTATCTCCGCAAATATTGATTTTATCGCAAAAATAAGCGAAATTCGAAAAAACTTAACTAAAGTATCGATAGTGCTCTTTTCAAATATATTAAAACTATTATAATTTGAAGAAATTTTTTAAAAAATCCATATAAATATTAGGATGGATCCAAGTCTATCAGTATTCATTTTTATAATAAATATATTAGTTCCCTATTAAACTTTTTTAGAAAAGTGGCTGTATCTCCGCAAATATTGATTTTATCGCAAAAATAAGCGAAATTCGAAAAAACTTAACTAAAGTATCGATAGTGCTCTTTTCAATTATATTAAAACTATTGTAATTTGAAGAAATTTTTGAAAAAATCCATATAAATATTAGGATGGATCCCTTTTTTTCAATATATGGTCTTCGTATTTAATATAGGGGTATTGCTCGATATTATGGTAAGGGTCCCCCCTTTTCAATATATGGTCTTCGTATTTAGTATAGGGATATTGCTCGATATTATGGTAAGGGTCCCCCCTTTTCAATATATGGTCTTCGTATTTAATATAGGGATATTGCTCGATATTATGGTAAGGGTCCCCCCTTTTCAATATATGGTCTTCGTATTTAGTATAGGGATATTGCTCGATATTATGGTAAGGGTCCCCCCTTTTCAATATATGGTCTTCGTATTTAGTATAGGGATATTGCTCGATATTATGGTAAGGGTCCCCCCTTTTCAATATATGGTCTTCGTATTTAATATAGGGGTATTGCTCGATATTATGGTAAGGGTCCCCCTTTTCAATATATGGTCTTCGTATTTAGTATAGGGATATTGCTCGATATTATGGTAAGGGTCCCCCCTTTTCAATATATGGTCTTCGTATTTAGTATAGGGATATTGCTCGATATTATGGTAAGGGTCCCCCCTTTTCAATATATGGTCTTCGTATTTAGTATAGGGATATTGCTCGATATTATGGTAAGGGTCCCCCCTTTTCAATATATGGTCTTCGTATTTAGTATAGGGATATTGCTCGATATTATGGTAAGGGTCCCCCCTTTTCAATATATGGTCTTCGTATTTAGTATAGGGATATTGCTCGATATTATGGTAAGGGTCCCCCCTTTTCAATATATGGTCTTCGTATTTAGTATAGGGATATTGCTCGATATTATGGTAAGGGTCCCCCCTTTTCAATATATGGTCTTCGTATTTAATATAGGGGTATTGCTCGATATTATGGTAAGGGTCCCCCTCTTCATGGATCTAAGTCTATCAGTATTCATTTTCATAATAAATATATTAGTTCCCTATTAAACTTTTTTAGAAAAGTGGCTGTATCTCCGCAAATATTGATTTTATCGCAACAATAAGCGAAATTCGGAAAAACTTAACTAAAGTATCGATAGTGCTCTTTTCAAATATATTAAAACTATTGTAATTTGAAGAAATTTTTGAAAAAATCCATACAAATATTAGGATGGATCCAAGTCTATCAGTATTCATTTTTATAATAAATATATTAGTTCCCTATTAAACTTTTTTAGAAAAGTGGCTGTATCTCCGCAAATATTGATTTTATCGCAAAAATAAGCGAAATTCGAAAAAACTTAACTAAAGTATCGATAGTGCTCTTTTCAAATATATTAAAACTATTGTAATTTGAAGAAATTTTTGAAAAAATCCATATAAATATTAGGATGGATCCAAGTCTATCAGTATTAATTTTTATAATAAATATATTAATTCCCTATTAAACTTTTTTAGAAAAGTGGCTGTATCTCCGCAAATATTGATTTTATCGCAAAAATAAGCGAAATTCGAAAAAACTTAACTAAAGTATCGATAGTGCTCTTTTCAATTATATTAAAACTATTGTAATTTGAAGAAATTTTTGAAAAAATCCATATAAATATTAGGATGGATCCAAGTCTATCAGTATTCATTTTTATAATAAATATATTAGTTCCCTATTAAACTTTTTTAGAAAAGTGGCTGTATCTCCGCAAATATTGATTTTATCGCAAAAATAAGCGAAATTCGAAAAAACTTAACTAAAGTATCGATAGTGCTCTTTTCAAATATATTAAAACTATTATAATTTGAAGAAATTTTTTAAAAAATCCATATAAATATTAGGATGGATCCAAGTCTATCAGTATTCATTTTTATAATAAATATATTAGTTCCCTATTAAACTTTTTTAGAAAAGTGGCTGTATCTCCGCAAATATTGATTTTATCGCAAAAATAAGCGAAATTCGAAAAAACTTAACTAAAGTATCGATAGTGCTCTTTTCAATTATATTAAAACTATTGTAATTTGAAGAAATTTTTGAAAAAATCCATATAAATATTAGGATGGATCCAAGTCTATCAGTATTCATTTTTATAATAAATATATTAGTTCCCTATTAAATTTTTTTAGAAAAGTGGCTGTATCTCCGCAAATATTGATTTTATCGCAAAAATAAGCGAAATTCGAAAAAACTTAACTAAAGTATCGATAGTGCTCTTTTCAATTATATTAAAACTATTGTAATTTGAAGAAATTTTTGAAAAAATCCATATAAATATTAGGATGGATCCAAGTCTATCAGTATTCATTTTTATAATAAATATATTAGTTCCCTATTAAACTTTTTTAGAAAAGTGGCTGTATCTCCGCAAATATTGATTTTATCGCAAAAATAAGCGAAATTCGAAAAAACTTAACTAAAGTATCGATAGTGCTCTTTTCAATTATATTAAAACTATTGTAATTTGAAGAAATTTTTGAAAAAATCCATATAAATATTAGGATGGATCCAAGTCTATCAGTATTAATTTTTATATTAAATATATTAGTTCCCTATTAAACTTTTTTAGAAAAGTGGCTGTATCTCCGCAAATATTGATTTTATCGCAAAAATAAGCGAAATTCGAAAAAACTTAACTAAAGTATCGATAGTGCTCTTTTCAATTATATTAAAACTATTGTAATTTGAAGAAATTTTTTAAAAAATCCATATAAATATTAGGATGGATCCAAGTCTATCAGTATTCATTTTTATAATAAATATATTAATTCCCTATTAAACTTTTTTAGAAAAGTGGCTGTATCTCCGCAAATATTGATTTTATCGCAAAAATAAGCGAAATTCGAAAAAACTTAACTAAAGTATCGATAGTGCTCTTTTCAATTATATTAAAACTATTGTAATTTGAAGAAATTTTTGAAAAAATCCATATAAATATTAGGATGGATCCAAGTCTATCAGTATTCATTTTTATAATAAATATATTAATTCCCTATTAAACTTTTTTAGAAAAGTGGCTGTATCTCCGCAAATATTGATTTTATCGCAAAAATAAGCGAAATTCGAAAAAACTTAACTAAAGTATCGATAGTGCTCTTTTCAATTATATTAAAACTATTGTAATTTGAAGAAATTTTTGAAAAAATCCATATAAATATTAGGATGGATCCAAGTCTATCAGTATTCATTTTTATAATAAATATATTAGTTCCCTATTAAACTTTTTTAGAAAAGTGGCTGTATCTCCGCAAATATTGATTTTATCGCAAAAATAAGCGAAATTCGAAAAAACTTAACTAAAGTATCGATAGTGCTCTTTTCAATTATATTAAAACTATTGTAATTTGAAGAAATTTTTGAAAAAATCCATATAAATATTAGGATGGATCCAAGTCTATCAGTATTCATTTTTATAATAAATATATTAGTTCCCTATTAAACTTTTTTAGAAAAGTGGCTGTATCTCCGCAAATATTGATTTTATCGCAAAAATAAGCGAAATTCGAAAAAACTTAACTAAAGTATCGATAGTGCTCTTTTCAATTATATTAAAACTATTGTAATTTGAAGAAATTTTTGAAAAAATCCATATAAATATTAGGATGGATCCAAGTCTATCAGTATTCATTTTTATAATAAATATATTAGTTCCCTATTAAACTTTTTTAGAAAAGTGGCTGTATCTCCGCAAATATTGATTTTATCGCAAAAATAAGCGAAATTCGAAAAAACTTAACTAAAGTATCGATAGTGCTCTTTTCAATTATATTAAAACTATTGTAATTTGAAGAAATTTTTGAAAAAATCCATATAAATATTAGGATGGATCCAAGTCTATCAGTATTCATTTTTATAATAAATATATTAGATCCCTATTAAACTTTTTTAGAAAAGTGGCTGTATCTCCGCAAATATTGATTTTATCGCAAAAATAAGCGAAATTCGAAAAAACTTAACTAAAGTATCGATAGTGCTCTTTTCAATTATATTAAAACTATTGTAATTTGAAGAAATTTTTGAAAAAATCCATATAAATATTAGGATGGATCCCTTTTTTTCAATATATGGTCTTCGTATTTAATATAGGGATATTGCTCGATATTATGGTAAGGGTCCCCCCTTTTCAATATATGGTCTTCGTATTTAGTATAGGGATATTGCTCGATATTATGGTAAGGGTCCCCCCTTTTCAATATATGGTCTTCGTATTTAGTATAGGGATATTGCTCGATATTATGGTAAGGGTCCCCCCTTTTCAATATATGGTCTTCGTATTTAATATAGGGGTATTGCTCGATATTATGGTAAGGGTCCCCCCTTTTCAATATATGGTCTTCGTATTTAGTATAGGGATATTGCTCGATATTATGGTAAGGGTCCCCCCTTTTCAATATATGGTCTTCGTATTTAGTATAGGGATATTGCTCGATATTATGGTAAGGGTCCCCCCTTTTCAATATATGGTCTTCGTATTTAGTATAGGGATATTGCTCGATATTATGGTAAGGGTCCCCCCTTTTGAATATATGGTCTTCGTATTTAGTATAGGGATATTGCTCGATATTATGGTAAGGGTCCCCCCTTTTCAATATATGGTCTTCGTATTTAATATAGGGGTATTGCTCGATATTATGGTAAGGGTCCCCCCTTTTCAATATATGGTCTTCGTATTTAGTATAGGGATATTGCTCGATATTATGGTAAGGGTCCCCCCTTTTGAATATATGGTCTTCGTATTTAGTATAGGGATATTGCTCGATATTATGGTAAGGGTCCCCCCTTTTCAATATATGGTCTTCGTATTTAATATAGGGGTATTGCTCGATATTATGGTAAGGGTCCCCCCTTTTCAATATATGGTCTTCGTATTTAGTATAGGGATATTGCTCGATATTATGGTAAGGGTCCCCCCTTTTCAATATATGGTCTTCGTATTTAGTATAGGGATATTGCTCGATATTATGGTAAGGGTCCCCCCTTTTCAATATATGGTCTTCGTATTTAGTATAGGGATATTGCTCGATATTATGGTAAGGGTCCCCCCTTTTCAATATATGGTCTTCGTATTTAGTATAGGGATATTGCTCGATATTATGGTAAGGGTCCCCCCTTTTCAATATATGGTCTTCGTATTTAGTATAGGGATATTGCTCGATATTATGGTAAGGGTCCCCCCTTTTCAATATATGGTCTTCGTATTTAGTATAGGGATATTGCTCGATATTATGGTAAGGGTCCCCCCTTTTCAATATATGGTCTTCGTATTTAGTATAGGGATATTGCTCGATATTATGGTAAGGGTCCCCCCTTTTGAATATATGGTCTTCGTATTTAGTATAGGGATATTGCTCGATATTATGGTAAGGGTCCCCCCTTTTCAATATATGGTCTTCGTATTTAATATAGGGGTATTGCTCGATATTATGGTAAGGGTCCCCCTCCTCATGGATCTAAGTCTATCAGTATTCATTTTCATAATAAATATATTAGTTCCCTATTAAACTTTTTTAGAGAAGTGGCTGTATCTCCGCAAATATTGATTTTATCGCAACAATAAGCGAAATTCGGAAAAACTTAACTAAAGTATCGATAGTGCTCTTTTCAAATATATTAAAACTATTGTAATTTGAAGAAATTTTTGAAAAAATCCATATAAATATTAGGATGGATCCAAGTCTATCAGTATTCATTTTTATAATAAATATATTAGTTCCCTATTAAACTTTTTTAGAAAAGTGGCTGTATCTCCGCAAATATAGATTTTATCGCAAAAATAAGCGAAATTCGAAAAAACTTAACTAAAGTATCGATAGTGCTCTTTTCAAATATATTAAAACTATTGTAATTTGAAGAAATTTTTGAAAAAATCCATATAAATATTAGGATGGATCCAAGTCTATCAGTATTAATTATTATAATAAATATATTAATTCCCTATTAAACTTTTTTAGAAAAGTGGCTGTATCTCCGCAAATATTGATTTTATCGCAAAAATAAGCGAAATTCGAAAAAACTTAACTAAAGTATCGATAGTGCTCTTTTCAATTATATTAAAACTATTGTAATTTGAAGAAATTTTTGAAAAAATCCATATAAATATTAGGATGGATCCAAGTCTATCAGTATTCATTTTTATAATAAATATATTAGTTCCCTATTAAACTTTTTTAGAAAAGTGGCTGTATCTCCGCAAATATTGATTTTATCGCAAAAATAAGCGAAATTCGAAAAAACTTAACTAAAGTATCGATAGTGCTCTTTTCAAATATATTAAAACTATTATAATTTGAAGAAATTTTTTAAAAAATCCATATAAATATTAGGATGGATCCAAGTCTATCAGTATTCATTTTTATAATAAATATATTAGTTCCCTATTAAACTTTTTTAGAAAAGTGGCTGTATCTCCGCAAATATTGATTTTATCGCAAAAATAAGCGAAATTCGAAAAAACTTAACTAAAGTATCGATAGTGCTCGTTTCAAATATATTAAAACTATTATAATTTGAAGAAATTTTTTAAAAAATCCATATAAATATTAGGATGGATCCAAGTCTATCAATATTCATTTTTATAATAAATATATTAGTTCCCTATTAAACTTTTTTAGAAAAGTGGCTGTATCTCCGCAAATATTGATTTTATCGCAAAAATAAGCGAAATTCGAAAAAACTTAACTAAAGTATCGATAGTGCTCTTTTCAATTATATTAAAACTATTGTAATTTGAAGAAATTTTTGAAAAAATCCATATAAATATTAGGATGGATCCAAGTCTATCAGTATTCATTTTTATAATAAATATATTAGTTCCCTATTAAACTTTTTTAGAAAAGTGGCTGTATCTCCGCAAATATTGATTTTATCGCAAAAATAAGCGAAATTCGAAAAAACTTAACTAAAGTATCGATAGTGCTCTTTTCAATTATATTAAAACTATTGTAATTTGAAGAAATTTTTGAAAAAATCCATATAAATATTAGGATGGATCCAAGTCTATCAGTATTAATTATTATAATAAATATATTAATTCCCTATTAAACTTCTTTAGAAAAGTGGCTGTATCTCCGCAAATATTGATTTTATCGCAAAAATAAGCGAAATTCGAAAAAACTTAAATAAAGTATCGATAGTGCTCTTTTCAATTATATTAAAACTATTGTAATTTGAAGAAATTTTTGAAAAAATCCATATAAATATTAGGATGGATCCAAGTCTATCAGTATTCATTTTTATAATAAATATATTAGTTCCCTATTAAACTTTTTTAGAAAAGTGGCTGTATCTCCGCAAATATTGATTTTATCGCAAAAATAAGCGAAATTCGAAAAAACTTAACTAAAGTATCGATAGTGCTCTTTTCAAATATATTAAAACTATTATAATTTGAAGAAATTTTTTAAAAAATCCATATAAATATTAGGATGGATCCAAGTCTATCAGTATTCATTTTTATAATAAATATATTAGTTCCCTATTAAACTTTTTTAGAAAAGTGGCTGTATCTCCGCAAATATTGATTTTATCGCAAAAATAAGCGAAATTCGAAAAAACTTAACTAAAGTATCGATAGTGCTCTTTTCAAATATATTAAAACTATTATAATTTGAAGAAATTTTTTAAAAAATCCATATAAATATTAGGATGGATCCAAGTCTATCAGTATTCATTTTTATAATAAATATATTAGTTCCCTATTAAACTTTTTTAGAAAAGTGGCTGTATCTCCGCAAATATTGATTTTATCGCAAAAATAAGCGAAATTCGAAAAAACTTAACTAAAGTATCGATAGTGCTCTTTTCAATTATATTAAAACTATTGTAATTTGAAGAAATTTTTGAAAAAATCCATATAAATATTAGGATGGATCCAAGTCTATCAGTATTCATTTTTATAATAAATATATTAGTTCCCTATTAAACTTTTTTAGAAAAGTGGCTGTATCTCCGCAAATATTGATTTTATCGCAAAAATAAGCGAAATTCGAAAAAACTTAACTAAAGTATCGATAGTGCTCTTTTCAATTATATTAAAACTATTGTAATTTGAAGAAATTTTTGAAAAAATCCATATAAATATTAGGATGGATCCAAGTCTATCAGTATTCATTTTTATAATAAATATATTAGTTCCCTATTAAACTTTTTTAGAAAAGTGGCTGTATCTCCGCAAATATTGATTTTATCGCAAAAATAAGCGAAATTCGAAAAAACTTAACTAAAGTATCGATAGTGCTCTTTTCAATTATATTAAAACTATTGTAATTTGAAGAAATTTTTGAAAAAATCCATATAAATATTAGGATGGATCCAAGTCTATCAGTATTAATTTTTATAATAAATATATTAGTTCCCTATTAAACTTTTTTAGAAAAGTGGCTGTATCTCCGCAAATATTGATTTTATCGCAAAAATAAGCGAAATTCGAAAAAACTTAACTAAAGTATCGATAGTGCTCTTTTCAATTATATTAAAACTATTGTAATTTGAAGAAATTTTTGAAAAAATCCATATAAATATTAGGATGGATCCAAGTCTATCAGTATTCATTTTTATAATAAATATATTAGTTCCCTATTAAACTTTTTTAGAAAAGTGGCTGTATCTCCGCAAATATTGATTTTATCGCAAAAATTATCGAAATTCGAAAAAACTTAACTAAAGTATCGATAGTGCTCTTTTCAAATATATTAAAACTATTATAATTTGAAGAAATTTTTGAAAAAATCCATATAAATATTAGGATGGATCCCTTTTTTTCAATATATGGTCTTCGTATTTAATATAGGGGTATTGCTCGATATTATGGTAAGGGTCCCCCCTTTTCAATATATGGTCTTCGTATTTAGTATAGGGATATTGCTCGATATTATGGTAAGGGTCCCCCCTTTTCAATATATGGTCTTCGTATTTAATATAGGGATATTGCTCGATATTATGGTAAGGGTCCCCCCTTTTCAATATATGGTCTTCGTATTTAGTATAGGGATATTGCTCGATATTATGGTAAGGGTCCCCCCTTTTCAATATATGGTCTTCGTATTTAGTATAGGGATATTGCTCGATATTATGGTAAGGGTCCCCCCTTTTCAATATATGGTCTTCGTATTTAGTATAGGGATATTGCTCGATATTATGGTAAGGGTCCCCCCTTTTCAATATATGGTCTTCGTATTTAATATAGGGATATTGCTCGATATTATGGTAAGGGTCCCCCCTTTTCAATATATGGTCTTCGTATTTAGTATAGGGATATTGCTCGATATTATGGTAAGGGTCCCCCCTTTTCAATATATGGTCTTCGTATTTAGTATAGGGATATTGCTCGATATTATGGTAAGGGTCCCCCCTTTTCAATATATGGTCTTCGTATTTAGTATAGGGATATTGCTCGATATTATGGTAAGGGTCCCCCCTTTTCAATATATGGTCTTCGTATTTAGTATAGGGATATTGCTCGATATTATGGTAAGGGTCCCCCCTTTTCAATATATGGTCTTCGTATTTAATATAGGGATATTGCTCGATATTATGGTAAGGGTCCCCCCTTTTCAATATATGGTCTTCGTATTTAGTATAGGGATATTGCTCGATATTATGGTAAGGGTCCCCCCTTTTCAATATATGGTCTTCGTATTTAGTATAGGGATATTGCTCGATATTATGGTAAGGGTCCCCCCTTTTCAATATATGGTCTTCGTATTTAGTATAGGGATATTGCTCGATATTATGGTAAGGGTCCCCCCTTTTCAATATATGGTCTTCGTATTTAGTATAGGGATATTGCTCGATATTATGGTAAGGGTCCCCCCTTTTCAATATATGGTCTTCGTATTTAATATAGGGATATTGCTCGATATTATGGTAAGGGTCCCCCCTTTTCAATATATGGTCTTCGTATTTAGTATAGGGATATTGCTCGATATTATGGTAAGGGTCCCCCCTTTTCAATATATGGTCTTCGTATTTAGTATAGGGATATTGCTCGATATTATGGTAAGGGTCCCCCCTTTTCAATATATGGTCTTCGTATTTAGTATAGGGATATTGCTCGATATTATGGTAAGGGTCCCCCCTTTTCAATATATGGTCTTCGTATTTAGTATAGGGATATTGCTCGATATTATGGTAAGGGTCCCCCCTTTTCAATATATGGTCTTCGTATTTAGTATAGGGATATTGCTCGATATTATGGTAAGGGTCCCCCCTTTTCAATATATGGTCTTCGTATTTAGTATAGGGATATTGCTCGATATTATGGTAAGGGTCCCCCCTTTTCAATATATGGTCTTCGTATTTAATATAGGGGTATTGCTCGATATTATGGTAAGGGTCCCCCCTTTTCAATATATGGTCTTCGTATTTAGTATAGGGATATTGCTCGATATTATGGTAAGGGTCCCCCCTTTTCAATATATGGTCTTCGTATTTAGTATAGGGATATTGCTCGATATTATGGTAAGGGTCCCCCCTTTTCAATATATGGTCTTCGTATTTAGTATAGGGATATTGCTCGATATTATGGTAAGGGTCCCCCCTTTTCAATATATGGTCTTCGTATTTAGTATAGGGATATTGCTCGATATTATGGTAAGGGTCCCCCCTTTTCAATATATGGTATTCGTATTTAATATAGGGGTATTGCTCGATATTATGGTAAGGGTCCCCCTCTTCATGGATCTAAGTCTATCAGTATTCATTTTTATAATAAATATATTAGTTCCCTATTAAACTTTTTTAGAAAAGTGGCTGTATCTCCGCAAATATTGATTTTATCGCAAAAATAAGCGAAATTCGAAAAAACTTAACTAAAGTATCGATAGTGCTCGTTTCAAATATATTAAAACTATTATAATTTGAAGAAATTTTTTAAAAAATCCATATAAATATTAGGATGGATCCAAGTCTATCAATATTCATTTTTATAATAAATATATTAGTTCCCTATTAAACTTTTTTAGAAAAGTGGCTGTATCTCCGCAAATATTGATTTTATCGCAAAAATAAGCGAAATTCGAAAAAACTTAACTAAAGTATCGATAGTGCTCTTTTCAATTATATTAAAACTATTGTAATTTGAAGAAATTTTTTAAAAAATCCATATAAATATTAGGATGGATCCAAGTCTATCAGTATTCATTTTTATAATAAATATATTAGTTCCCTATTAAACTTTTTTAGAAAAGTGGCTGTATCTCCGCAAATATTGATTTTATCGCAAAAATAAGCGAAATTCGAAAAAACTTAACTAAAGTATCGATAGTGCTCTTTTCAATTATATTAAAACTATTGTAATTTGAAGAAATTTTTGAAAAAATCCATATAAATATTAGGATGGATCCAAGTCTATCAGTATTCATTTTTATAATAAATATATTAGTTCCCTATTAAACTTTTTTAGAAAAGTGGCTGTATCTCCGCAAATATTGATTTTATCGCAAAAATAAGCGAAATTCGAAAAAACTTAACTAAAGTATCGATAGTGCTCTTTTCAAATATATTAAAACTATTATAATTTGAAGAAATTTTTTAAAAAATCCATATAAATATTAGGATGGATCCAAGTCTATCAGTATTCATTTTTATAATAAATATATTAGTTCCCTATTAAACTTTTTTAGAAAAGTGGCTGTATCTCCGCAAATATTGATTTTATCGCAAAAATAAGCGAAATTCGAAAAAACTTAACTAAAGTATCGATAGTGCTCTTTTCAATTATATTAAAACTATTGTAATTTGAAGAAATTTTTGAAAAAATCCATATAAATATTAGGATGGATCCAAGTCTATCAGTATTCATTTTTATAATAAATATATTAGTTCCCTATTAAACTTTTTTAGAAAAGTGGCTGTATCTCCGCAAATATTGATTTTATCGCAAAAATAAGCGAAATTCGAAAAAACTTAACTAAAGTATCGATAGTGCTCTTTTCAATTATATTAAAACTATTGTAATTTGAAGAAATTTTTGAAAAAATCCATATAAATATTAGGATGGATCCAAGTCTATCAGTATTCATTTTTATAATAAATATATTAGTTCCCTATTAAACTTTTTTAGAAAAGTGGCTGTATCTCCGCAAATATTGATTTTATCGCAAAAATAAGCGAAATTCGAAAAAACTTAACTAAAGTATCGATAGTGCTCTTTTCAAATATATTAAAACTATTATAATTTGAAGAAATTTTTGAAAAAATCCATATAAATATTAGGATGGATCCCTTTTTTTCAATATATGGTCTTCGTATTTAATATAGGGGTATTGCTCGATATTATGGTAAGGGTCCCCCCTTTTCAATATATGGTCTTCGTATTTAGTATAGGGATATTGCTCGATATTATGGTAAGGGTCCCCCCTTTTCAATATATGGTCTTCGTATTTAATATAGGGATATTGCTCGATATTATGGTAAGGGTCCCCCCTTTTCAATATATGGTCTTCGTATTTAGTATAGGGATATTGCTCGATATTATGGTAAGGGTCCCCCCTTTTCAATATATGGTCTTCGTATTTAGTATAGGGATATTGCTCGATATTATGGTAAGGGTCCCCCCTTTTCAATATATGGTCTTCGTATTTAGTATAGGGATATTGCTCGATATTATGGTAAGGGTCCCCCCTTTTCAATATATGGTCTTCGTATTTAGTATAGGGATATTGCTCGATATTATGATAAGGGTCCCCCCTTTTCAATATATGGTCTTCGTATTTAATATAGGGGTATTGCTCGATATTATGGTAAGGGTCCCCCTCTTCATGGATCTAAGTCTATCAGTATTCATTTTCATAATAAATATATTAGTTCCCTATTAAACTTTTTTAGAAAAGTGGCTGTATCTCCGCAAATATTGATTTTATCGCAACAATAAGCGAAATTCGGAAAAACTTAACTAAAGTATCGATAGTGCTCTTTTCAAATATATTAAAACTATTGTAATTTGAAGAAATTTTTGAAAAAATCCATATAAATATTAGGATGGATCCAAGTCTATCAGTATTCATTTTTATAATAAATATATTAGTTCCCTATTAAACTTTTTTAGAAAAGTGGCTGTATCTCCGCAAATATTGATTTTATCGCAAAAATAAGCGAAATTCGAAAAAACTTAACTAAAGTATCGATAGTGCTCTTTTCAAATATATTAAAACTATTGTAATTTGAAGAAATTTTTGAAAAAATCCATATAAATATTAGGATGGATCCAAGTCTATCAGTATTAATTTTTATAATAAATATATTAATTCCCTATTAAACTTTTTTAGAAAAGTGGCTGTATCTCCGCAAATATTGATTTTATCGCAAAAATAAGCGAAATTCGAAAAAACTTAACTAAAGTATCGATAGTGCTCTTTTCAATTATATTAAAACTATTGTAATTTGAAGAAATTTTTGAAAAAATCCATATAAATATTAGGATGGATCCAAGTCTATCAGTATTCATTTTTATAATAAATATATTAGTTCCCTATTAAACTTTTTTAGAAAAGTGGCTGTATCTCCGCAAATATTGATTTTATCGCAAAAATAAGCGAAATTCGAAAAAACTTAACTAAAGTATCGATAGTGCTCTTTTCAATTATATTAAAACTATTGTAATTTGAAGAAATTTTTGAAAAAATCCATATAAATATTAGGATGGATCCAAGTCTATCAGTATTCATTTTTATAATAAATATATTAGTTCCCTATTAAACTTTTTTAGAAAAGTGGCTGTATCTCCGCAAATATTGATTTTATCGCAAAAATAAGCGAAATTCGAAAAAACTTAACTAAAGTATCGATAGTGCTCTTTTCAAATATATTAAAACTATTATAATTCGAAGAAATTTTTTAAAAAATCCATATAAATATTAGGATGGATCCAAGTCTATCAGTATTCATTTTTATAATAAATATATTAGTTCCCTATTAAACTTTTTTAGAAAAGTGGCTGTATCTCCGCAAATATTGATTTTATCGCAAAAATAAGCGAAATTCGAAAAAACTTAACTAAAGTATCGATAGTGCTCTTTTCAATTATATTAAAACTATTGTAATTTGAAGAAATTTTTGAAAAAATCCATATAAATATTAGGATGGATCCCTTTTTTTCAATATATGGTCTTCGTATTTAATATAGGGGTATTGCTCGATATTATGGTAAGGGTCCCCCCTTTTCAATATATGGTCTTCGTATTTAGTATAGGGATATTGCTCGATATTATGGTAAGGGTCCCCCCTTTTCAATATATGGTCTTCGTATTTAATATAGGGATATTGCTCGATATTATGGTAAGGGTCCCCCCTTTTCAATATATGGTCTTCGTATTTAGTATAGGGATATTGCTCGATATTATGGTAAGGGTCCCCCCTTTTCAATATATGGTCTTCGTATTTAATATAGGGGTATTGCTCGATATTATGGTAAGGGTCCCCCCTTTTCAATATATGGTCTTCGTATTTAGTATAGGGATATTGCTCGATATTATGGTAAGGGTCCCCCCTTTTCAATATATGGTCTTCGTATTTAGTATAGGGATATTGCTCGATATTATGGTAAGGGTCCCCCCTTTTCAATATATGGTCTTCGTATTTAGTATAGGGATATTGCTCGATATTATGGTAAGGGTCCCCCCTTTTCAATATATGGTCTTCGTATTTAGTATAGGGATATTGCTCGATATTATGGTAAGGGTCCCCCTTTTCAATATATGGTCTTCGTATTTAGTATAGGGATATTGCTCGATATTATGGTAAGGGTCCCCCCTTTTCAATATATGGTCTTCGTATTTAATATAGGGGTATTGCTCGATATTTTGGTAAGGGTCCCCCCTTTTCAATATATGGTCTTCGTATTTAGTATAGGGATATTGCTCGATATTATGGTAAGGGTCCCCCCTTTTCAATATATGGTCTTCGTATTTAATATAGGGATATTGCTCGATATTATGGTAAGGGTCCCCCCTTTTCAATATATGGTCTTCGTATTTAGTATAGGGATATTGCTCGATATTATGGTAAGGGTCCCCCCTTTTCAATATATGGTCTTCGTATTTAGTATAGGGATATTGCTCGATATTATGGTAAGGGTCCCCCCTTTTCAATATATGGTCTTCGTATTTAATATAGGGGTATTGCTCGATATTATGGTAAGGGTCCCCCTCTTCATGGATCTAAGTCTATCAGTATTCATTTTCATAATAAATATATTAGTTCCCTATTAAACTTTTTTAGAAAAGTGGCTGTATCTCCGCAAATATTGACTTTATCGCAAAAATAAGCGAAATTCGAAAAAACTTAACTAAAGTATCGATAGTGCTCTTTTCAAATATATTAAAACTATTGTAATTTGAAGAAATTTTTGAAAAAATCCATATAAATATTAGGATGGATTCAAGTCTATCAGTATTCATTTTTATAATAAATATATTAGTTCCCTATTAAACTTTTTTAGAAAAGTGGCTGTATCTCCGCAAATATTGATTTTATCGCAAAAATAAGCGAAATTCGAAAAAACTTAACTAAAGTATCGATAGTGCTCTTTTCAAATATATTAAAACTATTATAATTTGAAGAAATTTTTTAAAAAATCCATATAAATATTAGGATGGATCCAAGTCTATCAGTATTCATTTTTATAATAAATATATTAGTTCCCTATTAAACTTTTTTAGAAAAGTGGCTGTATCTCCGCAAATATTGATTTTATCGCAAAAATAAGCGAAATTCGAAAAAACTTAACTAAAGTATCGATAGTGCTCTTTTCAAATATATTAAAACTATTATAATTTGAAGAAATTTTTTAAAAAATCCATATAAATATTAGGATGGATCCAAGTCTATCAGTATTCATTTTTATAATAAATATATTAGTTCCCTATTAAACTTTTTTAGAAAAGTGGCTGTATCTCCGCAAATATTGATTTTATCGCAAAAATAAGCGAAATTCGAAAAAACTTAACTAAAGTATCGATAGTGCTCTTTTCAATTATATTAAAACTATTGTAATTTGAAGAAATTTTTGAAAAAATCCATATAAATATTAGGATGGATCCAAGTCTATCAGTATTCATTTTTATAATAAATATATTAGTTCCCTATTAAACTTTTTTAGAAAAGTGGCTGTATCTCCGCAAATATTGATTTTATCGCAAAAATAAGCGAAATTCGAAAAAACTTAACTAAAGTATCGATAGTGCTCTTTTCAATTATATTAAAACTATTGTAATTTGAAGAAATTTTTGAAAAAATCCATATAAATATTAGGATGGATCCAAGTCTATCAGTATTCATTTTTATAATAAATATATTAGTTCCCTATTAAACTTTTTTAGAAAAGTGGCTGTATCTCCGCAAATATTGATTTTATCGCAAAAATAAGCGAAATTCGAAAAAACTTAACTAAAGTATCGATAGTGCTCTTTTCAAATATATTAAAACTATTATAATTTGAAGAAATTTTTGAAAAAATCCATATAAATATTAGGATGGATCCAAGTCTATCAGTATTAATTTTTATAATAAATATATTAGTTCCCTATTAAACTTTTTTAGAAAAGTGGCTGTATCTCCGCAAATATTGATTTTATCGCAAAAATAAGCGAAATTCGAAAAAACTTAACTAAAGTATCGATAGTGCTCTTTTCAATTATATTAAAACTATTGTAATTTGAAGAAATTTTTGAAAAAATCCATATAAATATTAGGATGGATCCAAGTCTATCAGTATTCATTTTTATAATAAATATATTAGTTCCCTATTAAACTTTTTTAGAAAAGTGGCTGTATCTCCGCAAATATTGATTTTATCGCAAAAATAAGCGAAATTCGAAAAAACTTAACTAAAGTATCGATAGTGCTCTTTTCAATTATATTAAAACTATTGTAATTTGAAGAAATTTTTGAAAAAATCCATATAAATATAAGGATGGATCCCTTTTTTTCAATATATGGTCTTCGTATTTAATATAGGGGTATTGCTCGATATTATGGTAAGGGTCCCCCCTTTTCAATATATGGTCTTCGTATTTAGTATAGGGATATTGCTCGATATTATGGTAAGGGTCCCCCCTTTTCAATATATGGTCTTCGTATTTAGTATAGGGATATTGCTCGATATTATGGTAAGGGTCCCCCCTTTTCAATATATGGTCTTCGTATTTAATATAGGGGTATTGCTCGATATTATGGTAAGGGTCCCCCCTTTTCAATATATGGTCTTCGTATTTAATATAGGGGTATTGCTCGATATTATGGTAAGGGTCCCCCCTTTTCAATATATGGTCTTCGTATTTAGTATAGGGATATTGCTCGATATTATGGTAAGGGTCCCCCCTTTTCAATATATGGTCTTCGTATTTAATATAGGGGTATTGCTCGATATTATGGTAAGGGTCCCCCCTTTTCAATATATGGTCTTCGTATTTAGTATAGGGATATTGCTCGATATTATGGTAAGGGTCCCCCCTTTTCAATATATGGTCTTCGTATTTAATATAGGGGTATTGCTCGATATTATGGTAAGGGTCCCCCCTTTTCAATATATGGTCTTCGTATTTAATATAGGGGTATTGCTCGATATTATGGTAAGGGTCCCCCCTTTTCAATATATGGTCTTCGTATTTAGTATAGGGATATTGCTCGATATTATGGTAAGGGTCCCCCCTTTTCAATATATGGTCTTCGTATTTAGTATAGGGATATTGCTCGATATTATGGTAAGGGTCCCCCCTTTTCAATATATGGTCTTCGTATTTAGTATAGGGATATTGCTCGATATTATGGTAAGGGTCCCCCCTTTTCAATATATGGTCTTCGTATTTAGTATAGGGATATTGCTCGATATTATGGTAAGGGTCCCCCCTTTTCAATATATGGTCTTCGTATTTAGTATAGGGATATTGCTCGATATTATGGTAAGGGTCCCCCCTTTTCAATATATGGTCTTCGTATTTAATATAGGGGTATTGCTCGATATTATGGTAAGGGTCCCCCCTTTTCAATATATGGTCTTCGTATTTAGTATAGGGATATTGCTCGATATTATGGTAAGGGTCCCCCCTTTTCAATATATGGTCTTTGTATTTAGTATAGGGATATTGCTCGATATTATGGTAAGGGTCCCCCCTTTTCAATATATGGTCTTCGTATTTAGTATAGGGATATTGCTCGATATTATGGTAAGGGTCCCCCCTTTTCAATATATGGTCTTCGTATTTAGTATAGGGATATTGCTCGATATTATGGTAAGGGTCCCCCCTTTTCAATATATGGTCTTCGTATTTAGTATAGGGATATTGCTCGATATTATGGTAAGGGTCCCCCCTTTTCAATATATGGTCTTCGTATTTAGTATAGGGATATTGCTCGATATTATGGTAAGGGTCCCCCTCTTCATGGATCTAAGTCTATCAGTATTCATTTTCATAATAAATATATTAGTTCCCTATTAAACTTTTTTAGAAAAGTGGCTGTATCTCCGCAAATATTGATTTTATCGCAAAAATAAGCGAAATTCGAAAAAACTTAACTAAAGTATCGATAGTGCTCTTTTCAAATATATTAAAACTATTGTAATTTGAAGAAATTTTTGAAAAAATCCATATAAATATTAGGATGGATCCAAGTCTATCAGTATTCATTTTTATAATAAATATATTAGTTCCCTATTAAACTTTTTTAGAAAAGTGGCTGTATCTCCGCAAATATTGATTTTATCGCAAAAATAAGCGAAATTCGAAAAAACTTAACTAAAGTATCGATAGTGCTCTTTTCAATTATATTAAAACTATTGTAATTTGAAGAAATTTTTGAAAAAATCCATATAAATATTAGGATGGATCCAAGTCTATCAGTATTCATTTTTATAATAAATATATTAGTTCCCTATTAAACTTTTTTAGAAAAGTGGCTGTATCTCCGCAAATATTGATTTTATCGCAAAAATAAGCGAAATTCGAAAAAACTTAACTAAAGTATCGATAGTGCTCTTTTCAAATATATTAAAACTATTATAATTTGAAGAAATTTTTTAAAAAATCCATATAAATATTAGGATGGATCCAAGTCTATCAGTATTCATTTTTATAATAAATATATTAGTTCCCTATTAAACTTTTTTAGAAAAGTGGCTGTATCTCCGCAAATATTGATTTTATCGCAAAAATAAGCGAAATTCGAAAAAACTTAACTAAAGTATCGATAGTGCTCTTTTCAATTATATTAAAACTATTGTAATTTGAAGAAATTTTTGAAAAAATCCATATAAATATTAGGATGGATCCAAGTCTATCAGTATTCATTTTTATAATAAATATATTAGTTCCCTATTAAACTTTTTTAGAAAAGTGGCTGTATCTCCGCAAATATTGATTTTATCGCAAAAATAAGCGAAATTCGAAAAAACTTAACTAAAGTATCGATAGTGCTCTTTTCAATTATATTAAAACTATTGTAATTTGAAGAAATTTTTGAAAAAATCCATATAAATATTAGGATGGATCCAAGTCTATCAGTATTCATTTTTATAATAAATATATTAGTTCCCTATTAAACTTTTTTAGAAAAGTGGCTGTATCTCCGCAAATATTGATTTTATCGCAAAAATAAGCGAAATTCGAAAAAACTTAACTAAAGTATCGATAGTGCTCTTTTCAAATATATTAAAACTATTATAATTTGAAGAAATTTTTTAAAAAATCCATATAAATATTAGGATGGATCCAAGTCTATCAGTATTCATTTTTATAATAAATATATTAGTTCCCTATTAAACTTTTTTAGAAAAGTGGCTGTATCTCCGCAAATATTGATTTTATCGCAAAAATAAGCGAAATTCGAAAAAACTTAACTAAAGTATCGATAGTGCTCTTTTCAATTATATTAAAACTATTGTAATTTGAAGAAATTTTTGAAAAAATCCATATAAATATTAGGATGGATCCAAGTCTATCAGTATTCATTTTTATAATAAATATATTAGTTCCCTATTAAACTTTTTTAGAAAAGTGGCTGTATCTCCGCAAATATTGATTTTATCGCAAAAATAAGCGAAATTCGAAAAAACTTAACTAAAGTATCGATAGTGCTCTTTTCAAATATATTAAAACTATTATAATTTGAAGAAATTTTTTAAAAAATCCATATAAATATTAGGATGGATCCAAGTCTATCAGTATTCATTTTTATAATAAATATATTAGTTCCCTATTAAACTTTTTTAGAAAAGTGGCTGTATCTCCGCAAATATTGATTTTATCGCAAAAATAAGCGAAATTCGAAAAAACTTAACTAAAGTATCGATAGTGCTCTTTTCAATTATATTAAAAATATTGTAATTTGAAGAAATTTTTGAAAAAATCCATATAAATATTAGGATGGATCCAAGTCTATCAGTATTCATTTTTATAATAAATATATTAGTTCCCTATTAAACTTTTTTAGAAAAGTGGCTGTATCTCCGCAAATATTGATTTTATCGCAAAAATAAGCGAAATTCGAAAAAACTTAACTAAAGTATCGATAGTGCTCTTTTCAATTATATTAAAACTATTGTAATTTGAAGAAATTTTTGAAAAAATCCATATAAATATTAGGATGGATCCAAGTCTATCAGTATTCATTTTTATAATAAATATATTAGTTCCCTATTAAACTTTTTTAGAAAAGTGGCTGTATCTCCGCAAATATTGATTTTATCGCAAAAATAAGCGAAATTCGAAAAAACTTAACTAAAGTATCGATAGTGCTCTTTTCAAATATATTAAAACTATTATAATTTGAAGAAATTTTTTAAAAAATCCATATAAATATTAGGATGGATCCAAGTCTATCAGTATTCAATTTTATAATAAATATATTAGTTCCCTATTAAACTTTTTTAGAAAAGTGGCTGTATCTCCGCAAATATTGATTTTATCGCAAAAATAAGCGAAATTCGAAAAAACTTAACTAAAGTATCGATAGTGCTCTTTTCAAATATATTAAAACTATTATAATTTGAAGAAATTTTTTAAAAAATCCATATAAATATTAGGATGGATCCAAGTCTATCAGTATACATTTTTATAATAAATATATTAGTTCCCTATTAAACTTTTTTAGAAAAGTGGCTGTATCTCCGCAAATATTGATTTTATCGCAAAAATAAGCGAAATTCGAAAAAACTTAACTAAAGTATCGATAGTGCTCTTTTCAATTATATTAAAACTATTGTAATTTGAAGAAATTTTTGAAAAAATCCATATAAATATTAGGATGGATCCAAGTCTATCAGTATTCATTTTTATAATAAATATATTAGTTCCCTATTAAACTTTTTTAGAAAAGTGGCTGTATCTCCGCAAATATTGATTTTATCGCAAAAATAAGCGAAATTCGAAAAAACTTAACTAAAGTATCGATAGTGCTCTTTTCAATTATATTAAAACTATTGTAATTTGAAGAAATTTTTGAAAAAATCCATATAAATATTAGGATGGATCCCTTTTTTTCAATATATGGTCTTCGTATTTAATATAGGGGTATTGCTCGATATTATGGTAAGGGTCCCCCCTTTTCAATATATGGTCTTCGTATTTAGTATAGGGATATTGCTCGATATTATGGTAAGGGTCCCCCCTTTTCAATATATGGTCTTCGTATTTAATATAGGGATATTGCTCGATATTATGGTAAGGGTCCCCCCTTTTCAATATATGGTCTTCGTATTTAGTATAGGGATATTGCTCGATATTATGGTAAGGGTCCCCCCTTTTCAATATATGGTCTTCGTATTTAGTATAGGGATATTGCTCGATATTATGGTAAGGGTCCCCCCTTTTCAATATATGGTCTTCGTATTTAGTATAGGGATATTGCTCGATATTATGGTAAGGGTCCCCCCTTTTCAATATATGGTCTTCGTATTTAATATAGGGGTATTGCTCGATATTATGGTAAGGGTCCCCCTCTTCATGGATCTAAGTCTATCAGTATTCATTTTCATAATAAATATATTAGTTCCCTATTAAACTTTTTTAGAAAAGTGGCTGTATCTCCGCAAATATTGATTTTATCGCAACAATAAGCGAAATTCGGAAAAACTTAACTAAAGTATCGATAGTGCTCTTTTTAAATATATTAAAACTATTGTAATTTGAAGAAATTTTTGAAAAAATCCATATAAATATTAGGATGGATCCCTTTTTTTCAATATATGGTCTTCGTATTTAATATAGGGATATTGCTCGATATTATGGTAAGGGTCCCCCCTTTTCAATATATGGTCTTCGTATTTAGTATAGGGATATTGCTCGATATTATGGTAAGGGTCCCCCCTTTTCAATATATGGTCTTCGTATTTAGTATAGGGATATTGCTCGATATTATGGTAAGGGTCCCCCCTTTTCAATATATGGTCTTCGTATTTAGTATAGGGATATTGCTCGATATTATGGTAAGGGTCCCCCCTTTTCAATATATGGTCTTCGTATTTAGTATAGGGATATTGCTCGATATTATGGTAAGGGTCCCCCCTTTTCAATATATGGTCTTCGTATTTAGTATAGGGATATTGCTCGATATTATGGTAAGGGTCCCCCCTTTTCAATATATGGTCTTCGTATTTAGTATAGGGATATTGCTCGATATTATGGTAAGGGTCCCCCCTTTTCAATATATGGTCTTCGTATTTAATATAGGGGTATTGCTCGATATTATGGTAAGGGTCCCCCTCTTCATGGATCTAAGTCTATCAGTATTCATTTTCATAATAAATATATTAGTTCCCTATTAAACTTTTTTAGAAAAGTGGCTGTATCTCCGCAAATATTGATTTTATCGCAACAATAAGCGAAATTCGGAAAAACTTAACTAAAGTATCGATAGTGCTCTTTTCAAATATATTAAAACTATTGTAATTTGAAGAAATTTTTGAAAAAATCCATATAAATATTAGGATGGATCCAAGTCTATCAGTATTCATTTTTATAATAAATATATTAGTTCCCTATTAAACTTTTTTAGAAAAGTGGCTGTATCTCCGCAAATATTGATTTTATCGCAAAAATAAGCGAAATTCGAAAAAACTTAACTAAAGTATCGATAGTGCTCTTTTCAAATATATTAAAACTATTGTAATTTGAAGAAATTTTTGAAAAAATCCATATAAATATTAGGATGGATCCAAGTCTATCAGTATTAATTTTTATAATAAATATATTAATTCCCTATTAAACTTTTTTAGAAAAGTGGCTGTATCTCCGCAAATATTGATTTTATCGCAAAAATAAGCGAAATTCGAAAAAACTTAACTAAAGTATCGATAGTGCTCTTTTCAATTATATTAAAACTATTGTAATTTGAAGAAATTTTTGAAAAAATCCATATAAATATTAGGATGGATCCAAGTCTATCAGTATTCATTTTTATAATAAATATATTAGTTCCCTATTAAACTTTTTTAGAAAAGTGGCTGTATCTCCGCAAATATTGATTTTATCGCAAAAATAAGCGAAATTCGAAAAAACTTAACTAAAGTATCGATAGTGCTCTTTTCAAATATATTAAAACTATTATAATTTGAAGAAATTTTTTAAAAAATCCATATAAATATTAGGATGGATCCAAGTCTATCAGTATTCATTTTTATAATAAATATATTAGTTCCCTATTAAACTTTTTTAGAAAAGTGGCTGTATCTCCGCAAATATTGATTTTATCGCAAAAATAAGCGAAATTCGAAAAAACTTAACTAAAGTATCGATAGTGCTCTTTTCAAATATATTAAAACTATTATAATTTGAAGAAATTTTTTAAAAAATCCATATAAATATTAGGATGGATCCAAGTCTATCAGTATTCATTTTTATAATAAATATATTAGTTCCCTATTAAACTTTTTTAGAAAAGTGGCTGTATCTCCGCAAATATTGATTTTATCGCAAAAATAAGCGAAATTCGAAAAAACTTAACTAAAGTATCGATAGTGCTCTTTTCAATTATATTAAAACTATTGTAATTTGAAGAAATTTTTGAAAAAATCCATATAAATATTAGGATGGATCCAAGTCTATCAGTATTCATTTTTATAATAAATATATTAGTTCCCTATTAAACTTTTTTAGAAAAGTGGCTGTATCTCCGCAAATATTGATTTTATCGCAAAAATAAGCGAAATTCGAAAAAACTTAACTAAAGTATCGATAGTGCTCTTTTCAATTATATTAAAACTATTGTAATTTGAAGAAATTTTTGAAAAAATCCATATAAATATTAGGATGGATCCCTTTTTTTCAATATATGGTCTTCGTATTTAATATAGGGGTATTGCTCGATATTATGGTAAGGGTCCCCCCTTTTCAATATATGGTCTTCGTATTTAGTATAGGGATATTGCTCGATATTATGGTAAGGGTCCCCCCTTTTCAATATATGGTCTTCGTATTTAATATAGGGATATTGCTCGATATTATGGTAAGGGTCCCCCCTTTTCAATATATGGTCTTCGTATTTAGTATAGGGATATTGCTCGATATTATGGTAAGGGTCCCCCCTTTTCAATATATGGTCTTCGTATTTAGTATAGGGATATTGCTCGATATTATGGTAAGGGTCCCCCCTTTTCAATATATGGTCTTCGTATTTAATATAGGGGTATTGCTCGATATTATGGTAAGGGTCCCCCCTTTTCAATATATGGTCTTCGTATTTAGTATAGGGATATTGCTCGATATTATGGTAAGGGTCCCCCCTTTTCAATATATGGTCTTCGTATTTAGTATAGGGATATTGCTCGATATTATGGTAAGGGTCCCCCCTTTTCAATATATGGTCTTCGTATTTAGTATAGGGATATTGCTCGATATTATGGTAAGGGTCCCCCCTTTTCAATATATGGTCTTCGTATTTAGTATAGGGATATTGCTCGATATTATGGTAAGGGTCCCCCCTTTTCAATATATGGTCTTCGTATTTAGTATAGGGATATTGCTCGATATTATGGTAAGGGTCCCCCCTTTTCAATATATGGTCTTCGTATTTAGTATAGGGATATTGCTCGATATTATGGTAAGGGTCCCCCCTTTTCAATATATGGTCTTCGTATTTAGTATAGGGATATTGCTCGATATTATGGTAAGGGTCCCCCTCTTCATGGATCTAAGTCTATCAGTATTCATTTTCATAATAAATATATTAGTTCCCTATTAAACTTTTTTAGAAAAGTGGCTGTATCTCCGCAAATATTGATTTTATCGCAAAAATAAGCGAAATTCGAAAAAACTTAACTAAAGTATCGATAGTGCTCTTTTCAAATATATTAAAACTATTGTAATTTGAAGAAATTTTTGAAAAAATCCATATAAATATTAGGATGGATCCAAGTCTATCAGTATTCATTTTTATAATAAATATATTAGTTCCCTATTAAACTTTTTTAGAAAAGTGGCTGTATCTCCGCAAATATTGATTTTATCGCAAAAATAAGCGAAATTCGAAAAAACTTAACTAAAGTATCGATAGTGCTCTTTTCAAATATATTAAAACTATTATAATTTGAAGAAATTTTTTTAAAAATCCATATAAATATTAGGATGGATCCAAGTCTATCAGTATTCATTTTTATAATAAATATATTAGTTCCCTATTAAACTTTTTTAGAAAAGTGGCTGTATCTCCGCAAATATTGATTTTATCGCAAAAATAAGCAAAATTCGAAAAAACTTAACTAAAGTATCGATAGTGCTCATTTCAATTATATTAAAACTATTGTAATTTGAAGAAATTTTTGAAAAAATCCATATAAATATTAGGATGGATCCAAGTCTATCAGTATTCATTTTTATAATAAATATATTAGTTCCCTATTAAACTTTTTTAGAAAAGTGGCTGTATCTCCGCAAATATTGATTTTATCGCAAAAATAAGCGAAATTCGAAAAAACTTAACTAAAGTATCGATAGTGCTCTTTTCAATTATATTAAAACTATTGTAATTTGAAGAAATTTTTGAAAAAATCCATATAAATATTAGGATGGATCCAAGTCTATCAGTATTCATTTTTATAATAAATATATTAGTTCCCTATTAAACTTTTTTAGAAAAGTGGCTGTATCTCCGCAAATATTGATTTTATCGCAAAAATAAGCGAAATTCGAAAAAACTTAACTAAAGTATCGATAGTGCTCTTTTCAAATATATTAAAACTATTATAATTTGAAGAAATTTTTTAAAAAATCCATATAAATATTAGGATGGATCCAAGTCTATCAGTATTCATTTTTATAATAAATATATTAGTTCCCAATTAAACTTTTTTAGAAAAGTGGCTGTATCTCCGCAAATATTGATTTTATCGCAAAAATAAGCGAAATTCGAAAAAACTTAACTAAAGTATCGATAGTGCTCTTTTCAATTATATTAAAACTATTGTAATTTGAAGAAATTTTTGAAAAAATCCATATAAATATTAGGATGGATCCAAGTCTATCAGTATTCATTTTTATAATAAATATATTAGTTCCCTATTAAACTTTTTTAGAAAAGTGGCTGTATCTCCGCAAATATTGATTTTATCGCAAAAATAAGCGAAATTCGAAAAAACTTAACTAAAGTATCGATAGTGCTCTTTTCAAATATATTAAAACTATTGTAATTTGAAGAAATTTTTGAAAAAATCCATATAAATATTAGGATGGATCCAAGTCTATCAGTATTCATTTTTATAATAAATATATTAGTTCCCTATTAAACTTTTTTAGAAAAGTGGCTGTATCTCCGCAAATATTGATTTTATCGCAAAAATAAGCGAAATTCGAAAAAACTTAACTAAAGTATCGATAGTGCTCTTTTCAAATATATTAAAACTATTATAATTTGAAGAAATTTTTTAAAAAATCCATATAAATATTAGGATGGATCCAAGTCTATCAGTATTCATTTTTATAATAAATATATTAGTTCCCTATTAAACTTTTTTAGAAAAGTGGCTGTATCTCCGCAAATATTGATTTTATCGCAAAAATAAGCGAAATTCGAAAAAACTTAACTAAAGTATCGATAGTGCTCTTTTCAATTATATTAAAACTATTGTAATTTGAAGAAATTTTTGAAAAAATCCATATAAATATTAGGATGGATCCAAGTCTATCAGTATTCATTTTTATAATAAATATATTAGTTCCCTATTAAACTTTTTTAGAAAAGTGGCTGTATCTCCGCAAATATTGATTTTATCGCAAAAATAAGCGAAATTCGAAAAAACTTAACTAAAGTATCGATAGTGCTCTTTTCAATTATATTAAAACTATTGTAATTTGAAGAAATTTTTGAAAAAATCCATATAAATATTAGGATGGATCCCTTTTTTTCAATATATGGTCTTCGTATTTAATATAGGGGTATTGCTCGATATTATGGTAAGGGTCCCCCCTTTTCAATATATGGTCTTCGTATTTAGTATAGGGATATTGCTCGATATTATGGTAAGGGTCCCCCCTTTTCAATATATGGTCTTCGTATTTAATATAGGGATATTGCTCGATATTATGGTAAGGGTCCCCCCTTTTCAATATATGGTCTTCGTATTTAGTATAGGGATATTGCTCGATATTATGGTAAGGGTCCCCCCTTTTCAATATATGGTCTTCGTATTTAGTATAGGGATATTGCTCGATATTATGGTAAGGGTCCCCCCTTTTCAATATATGGTCTTCGTATTTAATATAGGGGTATTGCTCGATATTATGGTAAGGGTCCCCCCTTTTCAATATATGGTCTTCGTATTTAGTATAGGGATATTGCTCGATATTATGGTAAGGGTCCCCCCTTTTCAATATATGGTCTTCGTATTTAGTATAGGGATATTGCTCGATATTATGGTAAGGGTCCCCCCTTTTCAATATATGGTCTTCGTATTTAGTATAGGGATATTGCTCGATATTATGGTAAGGGTCCCCCCTTTTCAATATATGGTCTTCGTATTTAGTATAGGGATATTGCTCGATATTATGGTAAGGGTCCCCCCTTTTCAATATATGGTCTTCGTATTTAGTATAGGGATATTGCTCGATATTATGGTAAGGGTCCCCCCTTTTCAATATATGGTCTTCGTATTTAGTATAGGGATATTGCTCGATATTATGGTAAGGGTCCCCCCTTTTCAATATATGGTCTTCGTATTTAGTATAGGGATATTGCTCGATATTATGGTAAGGGTCCCCCCTTTTCAATATATGGTCTTCGTATTTAATATAGGGGTATTGCTCGATATTATGGTAAGGGTCCCCCTCTTCATGGATCTAAGTCTATCAGTATTCATTTTCATAATAAATATATTAGTTCCCTATTAAACTTTTTTAGAAAAGTGGCTGTATCTCCGCAAATATTGATTTTATCGCAACAATAAGCGAAATTCGGAAAAACTTAACTAAAGTATCGATAGTGCTCTTTTCAAATATATTAAAACTATTGTAATTTGAAGAAATTTTTGAAAAAATCCATATAAATATTAGGATGGATCCAAGTCTATCAGTATTAATTTTTATAATAAATATATTAATTCCCTATTAAACTTTTTTAGAAAAGTGGCTGTATCTCCGCAAATATTGATTTTATCGCAAAAATAAGCGAAATTCGAAAAAACTTAACTAAAGCATCGATAGTGCTCTTTTCAAATATATTAAAACTATTGTAATTTGAAGAAATTTTTGAAAAAATCCATATAAATATTAGGATGGATCCAAGTCTATCAGTATTAATTTTTATAATAAATATATTAATTCCCTATTAAACTTTTTTAGAAAAGTGGCTGTATCTCCGCAAATATTGATTTTATCGCAAAAATAAGCGAAATTCGAAAAAACTTAACTAAAGTATCGATAGTGCTCTTTTCAATTATATTAAAACTATTGTAATTTGAAGAAATTTTTGAAAAAATCCATATAAATATTAGGATGGATCCAAGTCTATCAGTATTCATTTTTATAATAAATATATTAGTTCCCTATTAAACTTTTTTAGAAAAGTGGCTGTATCTCCGCAAATATTGATTTTATCGCAAAAATAAGCGAAATTCGAAAAAACTTAACTAAAGTATCGATAGTGCTCTTTTCAAATATATTAAAACTATTATAATTTGAAGAAATTTTTTAAAAAATCCATATAAATATTAGGATGGATCCAAGTCTATCAGTATTCATTTTTATAATAAATATATTAGTTCCCTATTAAACTTTTTTAGAAAAGTGGCTGTATCTCCGCAAATATTGATTTTATCGCAAAAATAAGCGAAATTCGAAAAAACTTAACTAAAGTATCGATAGTGCTCTTTTCAATTATATTAAAACTATTGTAATTTGAAGAAATTTTTGAAAAAATCCATATAAATATTAGGATGGATCCAAGTCTATCAGTATTCATTTTTATAATAAATATATTAGTTCCCTATTAAACTTTTTTAGAAAAGTGGCTGTATCTCCGCAAATATTGATTTTATCGCAAAAATAAGCGAAATTCGAAAAAACTTAACTAAAGTATCGATAGTGCTCTTTTCAAATATATTAAAACTATTATAATTTGAAGAAATTTTTGAAAAAATCCATATAAATATTAGGATGGATCCAAGTCTATCAGTATTCATTTTTATAATAAATATATTAGTTCCCTATTAAACTTTTTTAGAAAAGTGGCTGTATCTCCGCAAATATTGATTTTATCGCAAAAATAAGCGAAATTCGAAAAAACTTAACTAAAGTATCGATAGTGCTCTTTTCAATTATATTAAAACTATTGTAATTTGAAGAAATTTTTGAAAAAATCCATATAAATATTAGGATGGATCCCTTTTTTTCAATATATGGTCTTCGTATTTAATATAGGGGTATTGCTCGATATTATGGTAAGGGTCCCCCCTTTTCAATATATGGTCTTCGTATTTAGTATAGGGATATTGCTCGATATTATGGTAAGGGTCCCCCCTTTTCAATATATGGTCTTCGTATTTAATATAGGGATATTGCTCGATATTATGGTAAGGGTCCCCCCTTTTCAATATATGGTCTTCGTATTTACTATAGGGATATTGCTCGATATTATGGTAAGGGTCCCCCCTTTTCAATATATGGTCTTCGTATTTAGTATAGGGATATTGCTCGATATTATGGTAAGGGTCCCCCCTTTTCAATATATGGTCTTCGTATTTAATATAGGGGTATTGCTCGATATTATGGTAAGGGTCCCCCCTTTTCAATATATGGTCTTCGTATTTAGTATAGGGATATTGCTCGATATTATGGTAAGGGTCCCCCCTTTTCAATATATGGTCTTCGTATTTAGTATAGGGATATTGCTCGATATTATGGTAAGGGTCCCCCCTTTTCAATATATGGTCTTCGTATTTAGTATAGGGATATTGCTCGATATTATGGTAAGGGTCCGCCCTTTTCAATATATGGTCTTCGTATTTAGTATAGGGATATTGCTCGATATTATGGTAAGGGTCCCCCCTTTTCAATATATGGTCTTCGTATTTAGTATAGGGATATTGCTCGATATTATGGTAAGGGTCCCCCCTTTTCAATATATGGTCTTCGTATTTAATATAGGGGTATTGCTCGATATTATGGTAAGGGTCCCCCCTTTTCAATATATGGTCTTCGTATTTAGTATAGGGATATTGCTCGATATTATGGTAAGGGTCCCCCCTTTTCAATATATGGTCTTCGTATTTAATATAGGGATATTGCTCGATATTATGGTAAGGGTCCCCCCTTTTCAATATATGGTCTTCGTATTTAGTATAGGGATATTGCTCGATATTATGGTAAGGGTCCCCCCTTTTCAATATATGGTCTTCGTATTTAGTATAGGGATATTGCTCGATATTATGGTAAGGGTCCCCCCTTTTCAATATATGGTCTTCGTATTTAGTATAGGGATATTGCTCGATATTATGGTAAGGGTCGCCCCTTTTCAATATATGGTCTTCGTATTTAGTATAGGGATATTGCTCGATATTATGGTAAGGGTCCCCCCTTTTCAATATATGGTCTTCGTATTTAGTATAGGGATATTGCTCGATATTATGGTAAGGGTCCCCCCTTTTCAATATATGGTCTTCGTATTTAGTATAGGGATATTGCTCGATATTATGGTAAGGGTCCCCCCTTTTCAATATATGGTCTTCGTATTTAATATAGGGGTATTGCTCGATATTATGGTAAGGGTCCCCCTCTTCATGGATCTAAGTCTATCAGTATTCATTTTCATAATAAATATATTAGTTCCCTATTAAACTTTTTTAGAAAAGTGGCTGTATCTCCGCAAATATTGATTTTATCGCAAAAATAAGCGAAATTCGAAAAAACTTAACTAAAGTATCGATAGTGCTCTTTTCAAATATATTAAAACTATTATAATTTGAAGAAATTTTTTAAAAAATCCATATAAATATTAGGATGGATCCAAGTCTATCAGTATTCATTTTTATAATAAATATATTAGTTCCCTATTAAACTTTTTTAGAAAAGTGGCTGTATCTCCGCAAATATTGATTTTATCGCAAAAATAAGCGAAATTCGAAAAAACTTAACTAAAGTATCGATAGTGCTCTTTTCAATTATATTAAAACTATTGTAATTTGAAGAAATTTTTGAAAAAATCCATATAAATATTAGGATGGATCCAAGTCTATCAGTATTCATTTTTATAATAAATATATTAGTTCCCTATTAAACTTTTTTAGAAAAGTGGCTGTATCTCCGCAAATATTGATTTTATCGCAAAAATAAGCGAAATTCGAAAAAACTTAACTAAAGTATCGATAGTGCTCTTTTCAATTATATTAAAACTATTGTAATTTGAAGAAATTTTTGAAAAAATCCATATAAATATTAGGATGGATCCAAGTCTATCAGTATTCATTTTTATAATAAATATATTAGTTCCCTATTAAACTTTTTTAGAAAAGTGGCTGTATCTCCGCAAATATTGATTTTATCGCAAAAATAAGCGAAATTCGAAAAAACTTAACTAAAGTATCGATAGTGCTCTTTTCAAATATATTAAAACTATTGTAATTTGAAGAAATTTTTGAAAAAATCCATATAAATATTAGGATGGATCCAAGTCTATCAGTATTCATTTTTATAATAAATATATTAGTTCCCTATTAAACTTTTTTAGAAAAGTGGCTGTATCTCCGCAAATATTGATTTTATCGCAAAAATAAGCGAAATTCGAAAAAACTTAACTAAAGTATCGATAGTGCTCTTTTCAAATATATTAAAACTATTATAATTTGAAGAAATTTTTTAAAAAATCCATATAAATATTAGGATGGATCCAAGTCTATCAGTATTCATTTTTATAATAAATATATTAGTTCCCTATTAAACTTTTTTAGAAAAGTGGCTGTATCTCCGCAAATATTGATTTTATCGCAAAAATAAGCGAAATTCGAAAAAACTTAACTAAAGTATCGATAGTGCTCTTTTCAATTATATTAAAACTATTGTAATTTGAAGAAATTTTTGAAAAAATCCATATAAATATTAGGATGGATCCAAGTCTATCAGTATTCATTTTTATAATAAATATATTAGTTCCCTATTAAACTTTTTTAGAAAAGTGGCTGTATCTCCGCAAATATTGATTTTATCGCAAAAATAAGCGAAATTCGAAAAAACTTAACTAAAGTATCGATAGTGCTCTTTTCAATTATATTAAAACTATTGTAATTTGAAGAAATTTTTGAAAAAATCCATATAAATATTAGGATGGATCCAAGTCTATCAGTATTCATTTTTATAATAAATATATTAGTTCCCTATTAAACTTTTTTAGAAAAGTGGCTGTATCTCCGCAAATATTGATTTTATCGCAAAAATAAGCGAAATTCGAAAAAACTTAACTAAAGTATCGATAGTGCTCTTTTCAATTATATTAAAACTATTATAATTTGAAGAAATTTTTTAAAAAATCCATATAAATATTAGGATGGATCCAAGTCTATCAGTATTCATTTTTATAATAAATATATTAGTTCCCTATTAAACTTTTTTAGAAAAGTGGCTGTATCTCCGCAAATATTGATTTTATCGCAAAAATAAGCGAAATTCGAAAAAACTTAACTAAAGTATCGATAGTGCTCTTTTCAATTATATTAAAACTATTGTAATTTGAAGAAATTTTTGAAAAAATCCATATAAATATAAGGATGGATCCCTTTTTTTCAATATATGGTCTTCGTATTTAATATAGGGGTATTGCTCGATATTATGGTAAGGGTCCCCCCTTTTCAATATATGGTCTTCGTATTTAGTATAGGGATATTGCTCGATATTATGGTAAGGGTCCCCCCTTTTCAATATATGGTCTTCGTATTTAATATAGGGATATTGCTCGATATTATGGTAAGGGTCCCCCCTTTTCAATATATGGTCTTCGTATTTAGTATAGGGATATTGCTCGATATTATGGTAAGGGTCCCCCCTTTTCAATATATGGTCTTCGTATTTAGTATAGGGATATTGCTCGATATTATGGTAAGGGTCCCCCCTTTTCAATATATGGTCTTCGTATTTAATATAGGGGTATTGCTCGATATTATGGTAAGGGTCCCCCCTTTTCAATATATGGTCTTCGTATTTAGTATAGGGATATTGCTCGATATTATGGTAAGGGTCCCCCCTTTTCAATATATGGTCTTCGTATTTAGTATAGGGATATTGCTCGATATTATGGTAAGGGTCCCCCCTTTTCAATATATGGTCTTCGTATTTAGTATAGGGATATTGCTCGATATTATGGTAAGGGTCCCCCTTTTCAATATATGGTCTTCGTATTTAGTATAGGGATATTGCTCGATATTATGGTAAGGGTCCCCCCTTTTCAATATATGGTCTTCGTATTTAGTATAGGGATATTGCTCGATATTATGGTAAGGGTCCCCCCTTTTCAATATATGGTCTTCGTATTTAGTATAGGGATATTGCTCGATATTATGGTAAGGGTCCCCCCTTTTCAATATATGGTCTTCGTATTTAGTATAGGGATATTGCTCGATATTATGGTAAGGGTCCCCCCTTTTCAATATATGGTCTTCGTATTTAATATAGGGGTATTGCTCGATATTATGGTAAGGGTCCCCCTCTTCATGGATCTAAGTCTATCAGTATTCATTTTCATAATAAATATATTAGTTCCCTATTAAACTTTTTTAGAAAAGTGGCTGTATCTCCGCAAATATTGATTTTATCGCAACAATAAGCGAAATTCGGAAAAACTTAACTAAAGTATCGATAGTGCTCTTTTCAAATATATTAAAACTATTGTAATTTGAAGAAATTTTTGAAAAAATCCATATAAATATTAGGATGGATCCCTTTTTTTCAATATATGGTCTTCGTATTTAATATAGGGGTATTGCTCGATATTATGGTAAGGGTCCCCCCTTTTCAATATATGGTCTTCGTATTTAGTATAGGGATATTGCTCGATATTATGGTAAGGGTCCCCCTTTTCAATATATGGTCTTCGTATTTAGTATAGGGATATTGCTCGATATTATGGTAAGGGTCCCCCCTTTTCAATATATGGTCTTCGTATTTAGTATAGGGATATTGCTCAATATTATGGTAAGGGTCCCCCCTTTTCAATATATGGTCTTCGTATTTAGTATAGGGATATTGCTCGATATTATGGTAAGGGTCCCCCCTTTTCAATATATGGTCTTCGTATTTAGTATAGGGATATTGCTCGATATTATGGTAAGGGTCCCCCCTTTTCAATATATGGTCTTCGTATTTAGTATAGGGATATTGCTCGATATTATGGTAAGGGTCCCCCCTTTTCAATATATGGTCTTCGTATTTAATATAGGGGTATTGCTCGATATTATGGTAAGGGTCCCCCTCTTCATGGATCTAAGTCTATCAGTATTCATTTTCATAATAAATATATTAGTTCCCTATTAAACTTTTTTAGAAAAGTGGCTGTATCTCCGCAAATATTGATTTTATCGCAAAAATAATCGAAATTCGAAAAAACTTAACTAAAGTATCGATAGTGCTCTTTTCAAATATATTAAAACTATTGTAATTTGAAGAAATTTTTGAAAAAATCCATATAAATATTAGGATGGATCCAAGTCTATCAGTATTCATTTTTATAATAAATATATTAGTTCCCTATTAAACTTTTTTAGAAAAGTGGCTGTATCTCCGCAAATATTGATTTTATCGCAAAAATAAGCGAAATTCGAAAAAACTTAACTAAAGTATCGATAGTGCTCTTTTCAAATATATTAAAACTATTATAATTTGAAGAAATTTTTTAAAAAATCCATATAAATATTAGGATGGATCCAAGTCTATCAGTATTCATTTTTATAATAAATATATTAGTTCCCTATTAAACTTTTTTAGAAAAGTGGCTGTATCTCCGCAAATATTGATTTTATCGCAAAAATAAGCGAAATTCGAAAAAACTTAACTAAAGTATCGATAGTGCTCTCTTCAATTATATTAAAACTATTGTAATTTGAAGAAATTTTTGAAAAAATCCATATAAATATTAGGATGGATCCAAGTCTATCAGTATTCATTTTTATAATAAATATATTAGTTCCCTATTAAACTTTTTTAGAAAAGTGGCTGTATCTCCGCAAATATTGATTTTATCGCAAAAATAAGCGAAATTCGAAAAAACTTAACTAAAGTATCGATAGTGCTCTTTTCAATTATATTAAAACTATTGTAATTTGAAGAAATTTTTGAAAAAATCCATATAAATATTAGGATGGATCCAAGTCTATCAGTATTCATTTTTATAATAAATATATTAGTTCCCTATTAAACTTTTTTAGAAAAGTGGCTGTATCTCCGCAAATATTGATTTTATCGCAAAAATAAGCGAAATTCGAAAAAACTTAACTAAAGTATCGATAGTGCTCTTTTCAAATATATTAAAACTATTATAATTTGAAGAAATTTTTTAAAAAATCCATATAAATATTAGGATGGATCCAAGTCTATCAGTATTCATTTTTATAATAAATATATTAGTTCCCTATTAAACTTTTTTAGAAAAGTGGCTGTATCTCCGCAAATATTGATTTTATCGCAAAAATAAGCGAAATTCGAAAAAACTTAACTAAAGTATCGATAGTGCTCTTTTCAATTATATTAAAACTATTGTAATTTGAAGAAATTTTTGAAAAAATCCATATAAATATTAGGATGGATCCAAGTCTATCAGTATTCATTTTTATAATAAATATATTAGTTCCCTATTAAACTTTTTTAGAAAAGTGGCTGTATCTCCGCAAATATTGATTTTATCGCAAAAATAAGCGAAATTCGAAAAAACTTAACTAAAGTATCGATAGTGCTCTTTTCAATTATATTAAAACTATTGTAATTTGAAGAAATTTTTGAAAAAATCCATATAAATATAAGGATATATCCCTTTTTTTCAATATATGGTCTTCGTATTTAATATAGGGGTATTGCTCGATATTATGGTAAGGGTCCCCCCTTTTCAATATATGGTCTTCGTATTTAGTATAGGGATATTGCTCGATATTATGGTAAGGGTCCCCCCTTTTCAATATATGGTCTTCGTATTTAATATAGGGATATTGCTCGATATTATGGTAAGGGTCCCCCCTTTTCAATATATGGTCTTCGTATTTAGTATAGGGATATTGCTCGATATTATGGTAAGGGTCCCCCCTTTTCAATATATGGTCTTCGTATTTAGTATAGGGATATTGCTCGATATTATGGTAAGGGTCCCCCCTTTTCAATATATGGTCTTCGTATTTAATATAGGGGTATTGCTCGATATTATGGTAAGGGTCCCCCCTTTTCAATATATGGTCTTCGTATTTAGTATAGGGATATTGCTCGATATTATGGTAAGGGTCCCCCCTTTTCAATATATGGTCTTCGTATTTAGTATAGGGATATTGCTCGATATTATGGTAAGGGTCCCCCCTTTTCAATATATGGTCTTCGTATTTAGTATAGGGATATTGCTCGATATTATGGTAAGGGTCCCCCCTTTTCAATATATGGTCTTCGTATTTAGTATAGGGATATTGCTCGATATTATGGTAAGGGTCCCCCCTGTTCAATATATGGTCTTCGTATTTAATATAGGGGTATTGCTCGATATTATGGTAAGGGTCCCCCTCTTCATGGATCTAAGTCTATCAGTATTCATTTTCATAACAAATATATTAGTTCCCTATTAAACTTTTTTAGAAAAGTGGCTGTATCTCCGCAAATATTGATTTTATCGCAACAATAAGCGAAATTCGGAAAAACTTAACTAAAGTATCGATAGTGCTCTTTTCAAATATATTAAAACTATTGTAATTTGAAGAAATTTTTGAAAAAATCCATATAAATATTAGGATGGATCCAAGTCTATCAGTATTCATTTTTATAATAAATATATTAGTTCCCTATTAAACTTTTTTAGAAAAGTGGCTGTATCTCCGCAAATATTGATTTTATCGCAAAAATAAGCGAAATTCGAAAAAACTTAACTAAAGTATCGATAGTGCTCTTTTCAAATATATTAAAACTATTGTAATTTGAAGAAATTTTTGAAAAAATCCATATAAATATTAGGATGGATCCAAGTCTATCAGTATTAATTTTTATAATAAATATATTAATTCCCTATTAAACTTTTTTAGAAAAGTGGCTGTATCTCCGCAAATATTGATTTTATCGCAAAAATAAGCGAAATTCGAAAAAACTTAACTAAAGTATCGATAGTGCTCTTTTCAATTATATTAAAACTATTGTAATTTGAAGAAATTTTTGAAAAAATCCATATAAATATTAGGATGGATCCAAGTCTATCAGTATTCATTTTTATAATAAATATATTAGTTCCCTATTAAACTTTTTTAGAAAAGTGGCTGTATCTCCGCAAATATTGATTTTATCGCAAAAATAAGCGAAATTCGAAAAAACTTAACTAAAGTATCGATAGTGCTCTTTTCAAATATATTAAAACTATTATAATTTGAAGAAATTTTTGAAAAAATCCATATAAATATTAGGATAGATCCAAGTCTATCAGTATTCATTTTTATAATAAATATATTAGTTCCCTATTAAACTTTTTTAGAAAAGTGGCTGTATCTCCGCAAATATTGATTTTATCGCAAAAATAAGCGAAATTCGAAAAAACTTAACTAAAGTATCGATAGTGCTCTTTTCAAATATATTAAAACTATTATAATTTGAAGAAATTTTTGAAAAAATCCATATAAATATTAGGATGGATCCAAGTCTATCAGTATTCATTTTTATAATAAATATATTAGTTCCCTATTAAACTTTTTTAGAAAAGTGGCTGTATCTCCGCAAATATTGATTTTATCGCAAAAATAAGCGAAATTCGAAAAAACTTAACTAAAGTATCGATAGTGCTCTTTTCAAATATATTAAAACTATTATAATTTGAAGAAATTTTTGAAAAAATCCATATAAATATTAGGATGGATCCAAGTCTATCAGTATTCATTTTTATAATAAATATATTAGTTCCCTATTAAACTTTTTTAGAAAAGTGGCTGTATCTCCGCAAATATTGATTTTATCGCAAAAATAAGCGAAATTCGAAAAAACTTAACTAAAGTATCGATAGTGCTCTTTTCAATTATATTAAAACTATTGTAATTTGAAGAAATTTTTGAAAAAATCCATATAAATATTAGGATGGATCCAAGTCTATCAGTATTCATTTTTATAATAAATATATTAGTTCCCTATTAAACTTTTTTAGAAAAGTGGCTGTATCTCCGCAAATATTGATTTTATCGCAAAAATAAGCGAAATTCGAAAAAACTTAACTAAAGTATCGATAGTGCTCTTTTCAATTATATTAAAACTATTGTAATTTGAAGAAATTTTTGAAAAAATCCATATAAATATTAGGATGGATCCCTTTTTTTCAATATATGGTCTTCGTATTTAATATAGGGGTATTGCTCGATATTATGGTAAGGGTCCCCCCTTTTCAATATATGGTCTTCGTATTTAGTATAGGGATATTGCTCGATATTATGGTAAGGGTCCCCCCTTTTCAATATATGGTCTTCGTATTTAATATAGGGATATTGCTCGATATTATGGTAAGGGTCCCCCCTTTTCAATATATGGTCTTCGTATTTAGTATAGGGATATTGCTCGATATTATGGTAAGGGTCCCCCCTTTTCAATATATGGTCTTCGTATTTAGTATAGGGATATTGCTCGATATTATGGTAAGGGTCCCCCCTTTTCAATATATGGTCTTCGTATTTAGTATAGGGATATTGCTCGATATTATGGTAAGGGTCCCCCCTTTTCAATATATGGTCTTCGTATTTAGTATAGGGATATTGCTCGATATTATGGTAAGGGTCCCCCCTTTTCAATATATGGTCTTCGTATTTAGTATAGGGATATTGCTCGATATTATGGTAAGGGTCCCCCCTTTTCAATATATGGTCTTCGTATTTAGTATAGGGATATTGCTCGATATTATGGTAAGGGTCCCCCCTTTTCAATATATGGTCTTCGTATTTAGTATAGGGATATTGCTCGATATTATGGTAAGGGTCCCCCCTTTTCAATATATGGTCTTCGTATTTAGTATAGGGATATTGCTCGATATTATGGTAAGGGTCCCCCCTTTTCAATATATGGTCTTCGTATTTAGTATAGGGATATTGCTCGATATTATGGTAAGGGTCCCCCCTTTTCAATATATGGTCTTCGTATTTAGTATAGGGATATTGCTCGATATTATGGTAAGGGTCCCCCCTTTTCAATATATGGTCTTCGTATTTAATATAGGGGTATTGCTCGATATTATGGTAAGGGTCCCCCTCTTCATGGATCTAAGTCTATCAGTATTCATTTTCATAATAAATATATTAGTTCCCTATTAAACTTTTTTAGAAAAGTGGCTGTATCTCCGCAAATATTGATTTTATCGCAACAATAAGCGAAATTCGGAAAAACTTAACTAAAGTATCGATAGTGCTCTTTTCAAATATATTAAAACTATTGTAATTTGAAGAAATTTTTGAAAAAATCCATATAAATATTAGGATGGATCCAAGTCTATCAGTATTCATTTTTATAATAAATATATTAGTTCCCTATTAAACTTTTTTAGAAAAGTGGCTGTATCTCCGCAAATATTGATTTTATCGCAAAAATAAGCGAAATTCGAAAAAACTTAACTAAAGTATCGATAGTGCTCTTTTCAAATATATTAAAACTATTGTAATTTGAAGAAATTTTTGAAAAAATCCATATAAATATTAGGATGGATCCAAGTCTATCAGTATTAATTTTTATAATAAATATATTAATTCCCTATTAAACTTTTTTAGAAAAGTGGCTGTATCTCCGCAAATATTGATTTTATCGCAAAAATAAGCGAAATTCGAAAAAACTTAACTAAAGTATCGATAGTGCTCTTTTCAATTATATTAAAACTATTGTAATTTGAAGAAATTTTTGAAAAAATCCATATAAATATTAGGATGGATCCAAGTCTATCAGTATTCATTTTTATAATAAATATATTAGTTCCCTATTAAACTTTTTTAGAAAAGTGGCTGTATCTCCGCAAATATTGATTTTATCGCAAAAATAAGCGAAATTCGAAAAAACTTAACTAAAGTATCGATAGTGCTCTTTTCAAATATATTAAAACTATTATAATTTGAAGAAATTTTTTAAAAAATCCATATAAATATTAGGATGGATCCAAATCTATCAGTATTCATTTTTATAATAAATATATTAGTTCCCTATTAAACTTTTTTAGAAAAGTGGCTGTATCTCCGCAAATATTGATTTTATCGCAAAAATAAGCGAAATTCGAAAAAACTTAACTAAAGTATCGATAGTGCTCTTTTCAAATATATTAAAACTATTATAATTTGAAGAAATTTTTGAAAAAATCCATATAAATATTAGGATGGATCCAAGTCTATCAGTATTCATTTTTATAATAAATATATTAGTTCCCTATTAAACTTTTTTAGAAAAGTGGCTGTATCTCCGCAAATATTGATTTTATCGCAAAAATAAGCGAAATTCGAAAAAACTTAACTAAAGTATCGATAGTGCTCTTTTCAATTATATTAAAACTATTGTAATTTGAAGAAATTTTTGAAAAAATCCATATAAATATTAGGATGGATCCAAGTCTATCAGTATTCATTTTTATAATAAATATATTAGTTCCCTATTAAACTTTTTTAGAAAAGTGGCTGTATCTCCGCAAATATTGATTTTATCGCAAAAATAAGCGAAATTCGAAAAAACTTAACTAAAGTATCGATAGTGCTCTTTTCAAATATATTAAAACTATTATAATTTGAAGAAATTTTTTAAAAAATCCATATAAATATTAGGATGGATCCAAGTCTATCAGTATTCATTTTTATAATAAATATATTAGTTCCCTATTAAACTTTTTTAGAAAAGTGGCTGTATCTCCGCAAATATTGATTTTATCGCAAAAATAAGCGAAATTCGAAAAAACTTAACTAAAGTATCGATAGTGCTCTTTTCAATTATATTAAAACTATTGTAATTTGAAGAAATTTTTGAAAAAATCCATATAAATATTAGGATGGATTCAAGTCTATCAGTATTCATTTTTATAATAAATATATTAGTTCCCTATTAAACTTTTTTAGAAAAGTGGCTGTATCTCCGCAAATATTGATTTTATCGCAAAAATAAGCGAAATTCGAAAAAACTTAACTAAAGTATCGATAGTGCTCTTTTCAAATATATTAAAACTATTATAATTTGAAGAAATTTTTTAAAAAATCCATATAAATATTAGGATGGATCCAAGTCTATCAGTATTCATTTTTATAATAAATATATTAGTTCCCTATTAAACTTTTTTAGAAAAGTGGCTGTATCTCCGCAAATATTGATTTTATCGCAAAAATAAGCGAAATTCGAAAAAACTTAACAAAAGTATCGATAGTGCTCTTTTCAATTATATTAAAACTATTGTAATTTGAAGAAATTTTTGAAAAAATCCATATAAATATTAGGATGGATCCAAGTCTATCAGTATTCATTTTTATAATAAATATATTAGTTCCCTATTAAACTTTTTTAGAAAAGTGGCTGTATCTCCGCAAATATTGATTTTATCGCAAAAATAAGCGAAATTCGAAAAAACTTAACTAAAGTATCGATAGTGCTCTTTTCAATTATATTAAAACTATTGTAATTTGAAGAAATTTTTGAAAAAATCCATATAAATATTAGGATGGATCCCTTTTTTTCAATATATGGTCTTCGTATTTAATATAGGGGTATTTCTCGTTATTATGGTAAGGGTCCCCCCTTTTCAATATATGGTCTTCGTATTTAATATAGGGATATTGCTCGATATTATGGTAAGGGTCCCCCCTTTTCAATATATGGTCTTCGTATTTAGTATAGGGATATTGCTCGATATTATGGTAAGGGTCCCCCCTTTTCAATATATGGTCTTCGTATTTAGTATAGGGATATTGCTCGATATTATGGTAAGGGTCCCCCCTTTTCAATATATGGTCTTCGTATTTAATATAGGGGTATTGCTCGATATTATGGTAAGGGTCCCCCCTTTTCAATATATGGTCTTCGTATTTAGTATAGGGATATTGCTCGATATTATGGTAAGGGTCCCCCCTTTTCAATATATGGTCTTCGTATTTAGTATAGGGATATTGCTCGATATTATGGTAAGGGTCCCCCCTTTTCAATATATGGTCTTCGTATTTAGTATAGGGATATTGCTCGATATTATGGTAAGGGTCCCCCCTTTTCAATATATGGTCTTCGTATTTAGTATAGGGATATTGCTCGATATTATGGTAAGGGTCCCCCCTTTTCAATATATGGTCTTCGTATTTAGTATAGGGATATTGCTCGATATTATGGTAAGGGTCCCCCCTTTTCAATATATGGTCTTCGTATTTAGTATAGGGATATTGCTCGATATTATGGTAAGGGTCCCCCCTTTTCAATATATGGTCTTCGTATTTAGTATAGGGATATTGCTCGATATTATGGTAAGGGTCCCCCCTTTTCAATATATGGTCTTCGTATTTAATATAGGGGTATTGCTCGATATTATGGTAAGGGTCCCCCTCTTCATGGATCTAAGTCTATCAGTATTCATTTTCATAATAAATATATTAGTTCCCTATTAAACTTTTTTAGAAAAGTGGCTGTATCTCCGCAAATATTGATTTTATCGCAACAATAAGCGAAATTCGGAAAAACTTAACTAAAGTATCGATAGTGCTCTTTTCAAATATATTAAAACTATTGTAATTTGAAGAAATTTTTGAAAAAATCCATATAAATATTAGGATGGATCCAAGTCTATCAGTATTCATTTTTATAATAAATATATTAGTTCCCTATTAAACTTTTTTAGAAAAGTGGCTGTATCTCCGCAAATATTGATTTTATCGCAAAAATAAGCGAAATTCGAAAAAACTTAACTAAAGTATCGATAGTGCTCTTTTCAAATATATTAAAACTATTGTAATTTGAAGAAATTTTTGAAAAAATCCATATAAATATTAGGATGGATCCAAGTCTATCAGTATTAATTTTTATAATAAATATATTAATTCCCTATTAAACTTTTTTAGAAAAGTGGCTGTATCTCCGCAAATATTGATTTTATCGCAAAAATAAGCGAAATTCGAAAAAACTTAACTAAAGTATCGATAGTGCTCTTTTCAATTATATTAAAACTATTGTAATTTGAAGAAATTTTTGAAAAAATCCATATAAATATTAGGATGGATCCAAGTCTATCAGTATTCATTTTTATAATAAATATATTAGTTCCCTATTAAACTTTTTTAGAAAAGTGGCTGTATCTCCGCAAATATTGATTTTATCGCAAAAATAAGCGAAATTCGAAAAAACTTAACTAAAGTATCGATAGTGCTCTTTTCAAATATATTAAAACTATTATAATTTGAAGAAATTTTTTAAAAAATCCATATAAATATTAGGATGGATCCAAGTCTATCAGTATTCATTTTTATAATAAATATATTAGTTCCCTATTAAACTTTTTTAGAAAAGTGGCTGTATCTCCGCAAATATTGATTTTATCGCAAAAATAAGCGAAATTCGAAAAAACTTAACTAAAGTATCGATAGTGCTCTTTTCAAATATATTAAAACTATTATAATTTGAAGAAATTTTTGAAAAAATCCATATAAATATTAGGATGGATCCAAGTCTATCAGTATTCATTTTTATAATAAATATATTAGTTCCCTATTAAACTTTTTTAGAAAAGTGGCTGTATCTCCGCAAATATTGATTTTATCGCAAAAATAAGCGAAATTCGAAAAAACTTAACTAAAGTATCGATAGTGCTCTTTTCAATTATATTAAAACTATTGTAATTTGAAGAAATTTTTGAAAAAATCCATATAAATATTAGGATGGATCCAAGTCTATCAGTATTCATTTTTATAATAAATATATTAGTTCCCTATTAAACTTTTTTAGAAAAGTGGCTGTATCTCCGCAAATATTGATTTTATCGCAAAAATAAGCGAAATTCGAAAAAACTTAACTAAAGTATCGATAGTGCTCTTTTCAATTATATTAAAACTATTGTAATTTGAAGAAATTTTTGAAAAAATCCATATAAATATTAGGATGGATCCAAGTCTATCAGTATTCATTTTTATAATAAATATATTAGTTCCCTATTAAACTTTTTTAGAAAAGTGGCTGTATCTCCGCAAATATTGATTTTATCGCAAAAATAAGCGAAATTCGAAAAAACTTAACTAAAGTATCGATAGTGCTCTTTTCAATTATATTAAAACTATTGTAATTTGAAGAAATTTTTGAAAAAATCCATATAAATATTAGGATGGATCCCTTTTTTTCAATATATGGTCTTCGTATTTAATATAGGGGTATTGCTCGATATTATGGTAAGGGTCCCCCCTTTTCAATATATGGTCTTCGTATTTAGTATAGGGATATTGCTCGATATTATGGTAAGGGTCCCCCCTTTTCAATATATGGTCTTCGTATTTAATATAGGGATATTGCTCGATATTATGGTAAGGGTCCCCCCTTTTCAATATATGGTCTTCGTATTTAGTATAGGGATATTGCTCGATATTATGGTAAGGGTCCCCCCTTTTCAATATATGGTCTTCGTATTTAGTATAGGGATATTGCTCGATATTATGGTAAGGGTCCCCCCTTTTCAATATATGGTCTTCGTATTTAATATAGGGGTATTGCTCGATATTATGGTAAGGGTCCCCCTTTTCAATATATGGTCTTCGTATTTAGTATAGGGATATTGCTCGATATTATGGTAAGGGTCCCCCCTTTTCAATATATGGTCTTCGTATTTAGTATAGGGATATTGCTCGATATTATGGTAAGGGTCCCCCCTTTTCAATATATGGTCTTCGTATTTAGTATAGGGATATTGCTCGATATTATGGTAAGGGTCCCCCCTTTTCAATATATGGTCTTCGTATTTAGTATAGGGATATTGCTCGATATTATGGTAAGGGTCCCCCCTTTTCAATATATGGTCTTCGTATTTAGTATAGGGATATTGCTCGATATTATGGTAAGGGTCCCCCCTTTTCAATATATGGTCTTCGTATTTAGTATAGGGATATTGCTCGATATTATGGTAAGGGTCCCCCCTTTTCAATATATGGTCTTCGTATTTAATATAGGGGTATTGCTCGATATTATGGTAAGGGTCCCCCTCTTCATGGATCTAAGTCTATCAGTATTCATTTTCATAATAAATATATTAGTTCCCTATTAAACTTTTTTAGAAAAGTGGCTGTATCTCCGCAAATATTGATTTTATCGCAACAATAAGCGAAATTCGGAAAAACTTAACTAAAGTATCGATAGTGCTCTTTTCAAATATATTAAAACTATTGTAATTTGAAGAAATTTTTGAAAAAATCCATATAAATATTAGGATGGATCCAAGTCTATCAGTATTAATTTTTATAATAAATATATTAATTCCCTATTAAACTTTTTTAGAAAAGTGGCTGTATCTCCGCAAATATTGATTTTATCGCAAAAATAAGCGAAATTCGAAAAAACTTAACTAAAGTATCGATAGTGCTCTTTTCAATTATATTAAAACTATTGTAATTTGAAGAAATTTTTGAAAAAATCCATATAAATATTAGGATGGATCCAAGTCTATCAGTATTCATTTTTATAATAAATATATTAGTTCCCTATTAAACTTTTTTAGAAAAGTGGCTGTATCTCCGCAAATATTGATTTTATCGCAAAAATAAGCGAAATTCGAAAAAACTTAACTAAAGTATCGATAGTGCTCTTTTCAAATATATTAAAACTATTATAATTTGAAGAAATTTTTTAAAAAATCCATATAAATATTAGGATGGATCCAAGTCTATCAGTATTCATTTTTATAATAAATATATTAGTTCCCTATTAAACTTTTTTAGAAAAGTGGCTGTATCTCTGCAAATATTGATTTTATCGCAAAAATAAGCGAAATTCGAAAAAACTTAACTAAAGTATCGATAGTGCTCTTTTCAATTATATTAAAACTATTGTAATTTGAAGAAATTTTTGAAAAAATCCATATAAATATTAGGATGGATCCAAGTCTATCAGTATTCATTTTTATAATAAATATATTAGTTCCCTATTAAACTTTTTTAGAAAAGTGGCTGTATCTCCGCAAATATTGATTTTATCGCAAAAATAAGCGAAATTCGAAAAAACTTAACTAAAGTATCGATAGTGCTCTTTTCAATTATATTAAAACTATTGTAATTTGAAGAAATTTTTGAAAAAATCCATATAAATATTAGGATGGATCCAAGTCTATCAGTATTCATTTTTATAATAAATATATTAGTTCCCTATTAAACTTTTTTAGAAAAGTGGCTGTATCTCCGCAAATATTGATTTTATCGCAAAAATAAGCGAAATTCGAAAAAACTTAACTAAAGTATCGATAGTGCTCTTTTCAATTATATTAAAACTATTGTAATTTGAAGAAATTTTTGAAAAAATCCATATAAATATTAGGATGGATCCAAGTCTATCAGTATTCATTTTTATAATAAATATATTAGTTCCCTATTAAACTTTTTTAGAAAAGTGGCTGTATCTCCGCAAATATTGATTTTATCGCAAAAATAAGCGAAATTCGAAAAAACTTAACTAAAGTATCGATAGTGCTCTTTTCAATTATATTAAAACTATTGTAATTTGAAGAAATTTTTGAAAAAATCCATATAAATATTAGGATGGATCCAAGTCTATCAGTATTCATTTTTATATTAAATATATTAGTTCCCTATTAAACTTTTTTAGAAAAGTGGCTGTATCTCCGCAAATATTGATTTTATCGCAAAAATAAGCGAAATTCGAAAAAACTTAACTAAAGTATCGATAGTGCTCTTTTCAATTATATTAAAACTATTGTAATTTGAAGAAATTTTTGAAAAAATCCATATAAATATTAGGATGGATCCAAGTCTATCAGTATTCATTTTTATAATAAATATATTAGTTCCCTATTAAACTTTTTTAGAAAAGTGGCTGTATCTCCGCAAATATTGATTTTATCGCAAAAATAAGCGAAATTCGAAAAAACTTAACTAAAGTATCGATAGTGCTCTTTTCAATTATATTAAAACTATTGTAATTTGAAGAAATTTTTGAAAAAATCCATATAAATATTAGGATGGATCCAAGTCTATCAGTATTCATTTTTATAATAAATATATTAGTTCCCTATTAAACTTTTTTAGAAAAGTGGCTGTATCTCCGCAAATATTGATTTTATCGCAAAAATAAGCGAAATTCGAAAAAACTTAACTAAAGTATCGATAGTGCTCTTTTCAATTATATTAAAACTATTGTAATTTGAAGAAATTTTTGAAAAAATCCATATAAATATTAGGATGGATCCAAGTCTATCAGTATTCATTTTTATAATAAATATATTAGTTCCCTATTAAACTTTTTTAGAAAAGTGGCTGTATCTCCGCAAATATTGATTTTATCGCAAAAATAAGCGAAATTCGAAAAAACTTAACTAAAGTATCGATAGTGCTCTTTTCAATTATATTAAAACTATTGTAATTTGAAGAAATTTTTGAAAAAATCCATATAAATATTAGGATGGATCCAAGTCTATCAGTATTCATTTTTATAATAAATATATTAGATCCCTATTAAACTTTTTTAGAAAAGTGGCTGTATCTCCGCAAATATTGATTTTATCGCAAAAATAAGCGAAATTCGAAAAAACTTAACTAAAGTATCGATAGTGCTCTTTTCAATTATATTAAAACTATTGTAATTTGAAGAAATTTTTGAAAAAATCCATATAAATATTAGGATGGATCCCTTTTTTTTAATATATGGTCTTCGTATTTAATATAGGGATATTGCTCGATATTATGGTAAGGGTCCCCCCTTTTCAATATATGGTCTTCGTATTTAGTATAGGGATATTGCTCGATATTATGGTAAGGGTCCCCCCTTTTCAATATATGGTCTTCGTATTTAGTATAGGGATATTGCTCGATATTATGGTAAGGGTCCCCCCTTTTCAATATATGGTCTTCGTATTTAATATAGGGGTATTGCTCGATATTATGGTAAGGGTCCCCCCTTTTCAATATATGGTCTTCGTATTTAGTATAGGGATATTGCTCGATATTATGGTAAGGGTCCCCCCTTTTCAATATATGGTCTTCGTATTTAGTATAGGGATATTGCTCGATATTATGGTAAGGGTCCCCCCTTTTCAATATATGGTCTTCGTATTTAGTAAAGGGATATTGCTCGATATTATGGTAAGGGTCCCCCCTTTTCAATATATGGTCTTCGTATTTAGTATAGGGATATTGCTCGATATTATGGTAAGGGTCCCCCCTTTTCAATATATGGTCTTCGTATTTAGTATAGGGATATTGCTCGATATTATGGTAAGGGCCCCCCCTTTTGAATATATGGTCTTCGTATTTAGTATAGGGATATTGCTCGATATTATGGTAAGGGTCCCCCCTTTTCAATATATGGTCTTCGTATTTAATATAGGGGTATTGCTCGATATTATGGTAAGGGTCCCCCTCCTCATGGATCTAAGTCTATCAGTATTCATTTTCATAATAAATATATTAGTTCCCTATTAAACTTTTTTAGAAAAGTGGCTGTATCTCCGCAAATATTGATTTTATCGCAACAATAAGCGAAATTCGGAAAAACTTAACTAAAGTATCGATAGTGCTCTTTTTAAATATATTAAAACTATTGTAATTTGAAGAAATTTTTGAAAAAATCCATATAAATATTAGGATGGATCCAAGTCTATCAGTATTCATTTTTATAATAAATATATTAGTTCCCTATTAAACTTTTTTAGAAAAGTGGCTGTATCTCCGCAAATATAGATTTTATCGCAAAAATAAGCGAAATTCGAAAAAACTTAACTAAAGTATCGATAGTGCTCTTTTCAAATATATTAAAACTATTGTAATTTGAAGAAATTTTTGAAAAAATCCATATAAATATTAGGATGGATCCAAGTCTATCAGTATTAATTATTATAATAAATATATTAATTCCCTATTAAACTTTTTTAGAAAAGTGGCTGTATCTCCGCAAATATTGATTTTATCGCAAAAATAAGCGAAATTCGAAAAAACTTAACTAAAGTATCGATAGTGCTCTTTTCAATTATATTAAAACTATTGTAATTTGAAGAAATTTTTGAAAAAATCCATATAAATATTAGGATGGATCCAAGTCTATCAGTATTCATTTTTATAATAAATATATTAGTTCCCTATTAAACTTTTTTAGAAAAGTGGCTGTATCTCCGCAAATATTGATTTTATCGCAAAAATAAGCGAAATTCGAAAAAACTTAACTAAAGTATCGATAGTGCTCTTTTCAAATATATTAAAACTATTATAATTTGAAGAAATTTTTTAAAAAATCCATATAAATATTAGGATGGATCCAAGTCTATCAGTATTCATTTTTATAATAAATATATTAGTTCCCTATTAAACTTTTTTAGAAAAGTGGCTGTATCTCCGCAAATATTGATTTTATCGCAAAAATAAGCGAAATTCGAAAAAACTTAACTAAAGTATCGATAGTGCTCGTTTCAAATATATTAAAACTATTATAATTTGAAGAAATTTTTTAAAAAATCCATATAAATATTAGGATGGATCCAAGTCTATCAATATTCATTTTTATAATAAATATATTAGTTCCCTATTAAACTTTTTTAGAAAAGTGGCTGTATCTCCGCAAATATTGATTTTATCGCAAAAATAAGCGAAATTCGAAAAAACTTAACTAAAGTATCGATAGTGCTCTTTTCAATTATATTAAAACTATTGTAATTTGAAGAAATTTTTGAAAAAATCCATATAAATATTAGGATGGATCCAAGTCTATCAGTATTCATTTTTATAATAAATATATTAGTTCCCTATTAAACTTTTTTAGAAAAGTGGCTGTATCTCCGCAAATATTGATTTTATCGCAAAAATAAGCGAAATTCGAAAAAACTTAACTAAAGTATCGATAGTGCTCTTTTCAATTATATTAAAACTATTGTAATTTGAAGAAATTTTTGAAAAAATCCATATAAATATTAGGATGGATCCAAGTCTATCAGTATTAATTATTATAATAAATATATTAATTCCCTATTAAACTTTTTTAGAAAAGTGGCTGTATCTCCGCAAATATTGATTTTATCGCAAAAATAAGCGAAATTCGAAAAAACTTAACTAAAGTATCGATAGTGCTCTTTTCAATTATATTAAAACTATTGTAATTTGAAGAAATTTTTGAAAAAATCCATATAAATATTAGGATGGATCCAAGTCTATCAGTATTCATTTTTATAATAAATATATTAGTTCCCTATTAAACTTTTTTAGAAAAGTGGCTGTATCTCCGCAAATATTGATTTTATCGCAAAAATAAGCGAAATTCGAAAAAACTTAACTAAAGTATCGATAGTGCTCTTTTCAAATATATTAAAACTATTATAATTTGAAGAAATTTTTTAAAAAATCCATATAAATATTAGGATGGATCCAAGTCTATCAGTATTCATTTTTATAATAAATATATTAGTTCCCTATTAAACTTTTTTAGAAAAGTGGCTGTATCTCCGCAAATATTGATTTTATCGCAAAAATAAGCGAAATTCGAAAAAACTTAACTAAAGTATCGATAGTGCTCTTTTCAAATATATTAAAACTATTATAATTTGAAGAAATTTTTTAAAAAATCCATATAAATATTAGGATGGATCCAAGTCTATCAGTATTCATTTTTATAATAAATATATTAGTTCCCTATTAAACTTTTTTAGAAAAGTGGCTGTATCTCCGCAAATATTGATTTTATCGCAAAAATAAGCGAAATTCGAAAAAACTTAACTAAAGTATCGATAGTGCTCTTTTCAATTATATTAAAACTATTGTAATTTGAAGAAATTTTTGAAAAAATCCATATAAATATTAGGATGGATCCAAGTCTATCAGTATTAATTTTTATAATAAATATATTAGTTCCCTATTAAACTTTTTTAGAAAAGTGGCTGTATCTCCGCAAATATTGATTTTATCGCAAAAATAAGCGAAATTCGAAAAAACTTAACTAAAGTATCGATAGTGCTCTTTTCAATTATATTAAAACTATTGTAATTTGAAGAAATTTTTGAAAAAATCCATATAAATATTAGGATGGATCCAAGTCTATCAGTATTCATTTTTATAATAAATATATTAGTTCCCTATTAAACTTTTTTAGAAAAGTGGCTGTATCTCCGCAAATATTGATTTTATCGCAAAAATTATCGAAATTCGAAAAAACTTAACTAAAGTATCGATAGTGCTCTTTTCAAATATATTAAAACTATTATAATTTGAAGAAATTTTTGAAAAAATCCATATAAATATTAGGATGGATCCCTTTTTTTCAATATATGGTCTTCGTATTTAATATAGGGGTATTGCTCGATATTATGGTAAGGGTCCCCCCTTTTCAATATATGGTCTTCGTATTTAGTATAGGGATATTGCTCGATATTATGGTAAGGGTCCCCCCTTTTCAATATATGGTCTTCGTATTTAATATAGGGATATTGCTCGATATTATGGTAAGGGTCCCCCCTTTTCAATATATGGTCTTCGTATTTAGTATAGGGATATTGCTCGATATTATGGTAAGGGTCCCCCCTTTTCAATATATGGTCTTCGTATTTAGTATAGGGATATTGCTCGATATTATGGTAAGGGTCCCCCCTTTTCAATATATGGTCTTCGTATTTAGTATAGGGATATTGCTCGATATTATGGTAAGGGTCCCCCCTTTTCAATATATGGTCTTCGTATTTAGTATAGGGATATTGCTCGATATTATGGTAAGGGTCCCCCCTTTTCAATATATGGTCTTCGTATTTAGTATAGGGATATTGCTCGATATTATGGTAAGGGTCCCCCCTTTTCAATATATGGTCTTCGTATTTAGTATAGGGATATTGCTCGATATTATGGTAAGGGTCCCCCCTTTTCAATATATGGTCTTCGTATTTAATATAGGGATATTGCTCGATATTATGGTAAGGGTCCCCCCTTTTCAATATATGGTCTTCGTATTTAGTATAGGGATATTGCTCGATATTATGGTAAGGGTCCCCCCTTTTCAATATATGGTCTTCGTATTTAGTATAGGGATATTGCTCGATATTATGGTAAGGGTCCCCCCTTTTCAATATATGGTCTTCGTATTTAGTATAGGGATATTGCTCGATATTATGGTAAGGGTCCCCCCTTTTCAATATATGGTCTTCGTATTTAGTATAGGGATATTGCTCGATATTATGGTAAGGGTCCCCCCTTTTCAATATATGGTCTTCGTATTTAGTATAGGGATATTGCTCGATATTATGGTAAGGGTCCCCCCTTTTCAATATATGGTCTTCGTATTTAGTATAGGGATATTGCTCGATATTATGGTAAGGGTCCCCCCTTTTCAATATATGGTCTTCGTATTTAATATAGGGGTATTGCTCGATATTATGGTAAGGGTCCCCCCTTTTCAATATATGGTCTTCGTATTTAGTATAGGGATATTGCTCGATATTATGGTAAGGGTCCCCCCTTTTCAATATATGGTCTTCGTATTTAGTATAGGGATATTGCTCGATATTATGGTAAGGGTCCCCCCTTTTCAATATATGGTCTTCGTATTTAGTATAGGGATATTGCTCGATATTATGGTAAGGGTCCCCCCTTTTCAATATATGGTCTTCGTATTTAGTATAGGGATATTGCTCGATATTATGGTAAGGGTCCCCCCTTTTCAATATATGGTATTCGTATTTAATATAGGGGTATTGCTCGATATTATGGTAAGGGTCCCCCTCTTCATGGATCTAAGTCTATCAGTATTCATTTTTATAAAAAAAACTTAACTAAAGTATCGATAGTGCTCGTTTCAAATATATTAAAACTATTATAATTTGAAGAAATTTTTTAAAAAATCCATATAAATATTAGGATGGATCCAAGTCTATCAATATTCATTTTTATAATAAATATATTAGTTCCCTATTAAACTTTTTTAGAAAAGTGGCTGTATCTCCGCAAATATGGATTTTATCGCAAAAATAAGCGAAATTCGAAAAAACTTAACTAAAGTATCGATAGTGCTCTTTTCAATTATATTAAAACTATTGTAATTTGAAGAAATTTTTTAAAAAATCCATATAAATATTAGGATGGATCCAAGTCTATCAGTATTCATTTTTATAATAAATATATTAGTTCCCTATTAAACTTTTTTAGAAAAGTGGCTGTATCTCCGCAAATATTGATTTTATCGCAAAAATAAGCGAAATTCGAAAAAACTTAACTAAAGTATCGATAGTGCTCTTTTCAATTATATTAAAACTATTGTAATTTGAAGAAATTTTTGAAAAAATCCATATAAATATTAGGATGGATCCAAGTCTATCAGTATTCATTTTTATAATAAATATATTAGTTCCCTATTAAACTTTTTTAGAAAAGTGGCTGTATCTCCGCAAATATTGATTTTATCGCAAAAATAAGCGAAATTCGAAAAAACTTAACTAAAGTATCGATAGTGCTCTTTTCAAATATATTAAAACTATTATAATTTGAAGAAATTTTTTAAAAAATCCATATAAATATTAGGATGGATCCAAGTCTATCAGTATTCATTTTTATAATAAATATATTAGTTCCCTAATAAACTTTTTTAGAAAAGTGGCTGTATCTCCGCAAATATTGATTTTATCGCAAAAATAAGCGAAATTCGAAAAAACTTAACTAAAGTATCGATAGTGCTCTTTTCAATTATATTAAAACTATTGTAATTTGAAGAAATTTTTGAAAAAATCCATATAAATATTAGGATGGATCCAAGTCTATCAGTATTCATTTTTATAATAAATATATTAGTTCCCTATTAAACTTTTTTAGAAAAGTGGCTGTATCTCCGCAAATATTGATTTTATCGCAAAAATAAGCGAAATTCGAAAAAACTTAACTAAAGTATCGATAGTGCTCTTTTCAATTATATTAAAACTATTGTAATTTGAAGAAATTTTTGAAAAAATCCATATAAATATTAGGATGGATCCAAGTCTATCAGTATTCATTTTTATGGATCTAAGTCTATCAGTATTCATTTTCATAATAAATATATTAGTTCCCTATTAAACTTTTTTAGAAAAGTGGCTGTATCTCCGCAAATATTGATTTTATCGCAACAATAAGCGAAATTCGGAAAAACTTAACTAAAGTATCGATAGTGCTCTTTTCAAATATATTAAAACTATTGTAATTTGAAGAAATTTTTGAAAAAATCCATATAAATATTAGGATGGATCCAAGTCTATCAGTATTCATTTTTATAATAAATATATTAGTTCCCTATTAAACTTTTTTAGAAAAGTGGCTGTATCTCCGCAAATATTGATTTTATCGCAAAAATAAGCGAAATTCGAAAAAACTTAACTAAAGTATCGATAGTGCTCTTTTCAAATATATTAAAACTATTGTAATTTGAAGAAATTTTTGAAAAAATCCATATAAATATTAGGATGGATCCAAGTCTATCAGTATTAATTTTTATAATAAATATATTAATTCCCTATTAAACTTTTTTAGAAAAGTGGCTGTATCTCCGCAAATATTGATTTTATCGCAAAAATAAGCGAAATTCGAAAAAACTTAATTAAAGTATCGATAGTGCTCTTTTCAATTATATTAAAACTATTGTAATTTGAAGAAATTTTTGAAAAAATCCATATAAATATTAGGATGGATCCAAGTCTATCAGTATTCATTTTTATAATAAATATATTAGTTCCCTATTAAACTTTTTTAGAAAAGTGGCTGTATCTCCGCAAATATTGATTTTATCGCAAAAATAAGCGAAATTCGAAAAAACTTAACTAAAGTATCGATAGTGCTCTTTTCAATTATATTAAAACTATTGTAATTTGAAGAAATTTTTGAAAAAATCCATATAAATATTAGGATGGATCCAAGTCTATCAGTATTCATTTTTATAATAAATATATTAGTTCCCTATTAAACTTTTTTAGAAAAGTGGCTGTATCTCCGCAAATATTGATTTTATCGCAAAAATAAGCGAAATTCGAAAAAACTTAACTAAAGTATCGATAGTGCTCTTTTCAAATATATTAAAACTATTATAATTCGAAGAAATTTTTTAAAAAATCCATATAAATATTAGGATGGATCCAAGTCTATCAGTATTCATTTTTATAATAAATATATTAGTTCCCTATTAAACTTTTTTAGAAAAGTGGCTGTATCTCCGCAAATATTGATTTTATCGCAAAAATAAGCGAAATTCGAAAAAACTTAACTAAAGTATCGATAGTGCTCTTTTCAATTATATTAAAACTATTGTAATTTGAAGAAATTTTTGAAAAAATCCATATAAATATTAGGATGGATCCCTTTTTTTCAATATATGGTCTTCGTATTTAATATAGGGGTATTGCTCGATATTATGGTAAGGGTCCCCCCTTTTCAATATATGGTCTTCGTATTTAGTATAGGGATATTGCTCGATATTATGGTAAGGGTCCCCCCTTTTCAATATATGGTCTTCGTATTTAATATAGGGATATTGCTCGATATTATGGTAAGGGTCCCCCCTTTTCAATATATGGTCTTCGTATTTAGTATAGGGATATTGCTCGATATTATGGTAAGGGTCCCCCCTTTTCAATATATGGTCTTCGTATTTAATATAGGGGTATTGCTCGATATTATGGTAAGGGTCCCCCCTTTTCAATATATGGTCTTCGTATTTAGTATAGGGATATTGCTCGATATTATGGTAAGGGTCCCCCCTTTTCAATATATGGTCTTCGTATTTAGTATAGGGATATTGCTCGATATTATGGTAAGGGTCCCCCCTTTTCAATATATGGTCTTCGTATTTAGTATAGGGATATTGCTCGATATTATGGTAAGGGTCCCCCCTTTTCAATATATGGTCTTCGTATTTAGTATAGGGATATTGCTCGATATTATGGTAAGGGTCCCCCCTTTTCAATATATGGTCTTCGTATTTAGTATAGGGATATTGCTCGATATTATGGTAAGGGTCCCCCCTTTTCAATATATGGTCTTCGTATTTAATATAGGGGTATTGCTCGATATTTTGGTAAGGGTCCCCCCTTTTCAATATATGGTCTTCGTATTTAGTATAGGGATATTGCTCGATATTATGGTAAGGGTCCCCCCTTTTCAATATATGGTCTTCGTATTTAATATAGGGATATTGCTCGATATTATGGTAAGGGTCCCCCCTTTTCAATATATGGTCTTCGTATTTAGTATAGGGATATTGCTCGATATTATGGTAAGGGTCCCCCCTTTTCAATATATGGTCTTCGTATTTAGTATAGGGATATTGCTCGATATTATGGTAAGGGTCCCCCCTTTTCAATATATGGTCTTCGTATTTAATATAGGGGTATTGCTCGATATTATGGTAAGGGTCCCCCTCTTCATGGATCTAAGTCTATCAGTATTCATTTTCATAATAAATATATTAGTTCCCTATTAAACTTTTTTAGAAAAGTGGCTGTATCTCCGCAAATATTGACTTTATCGCAAAAATAAGCGAAATTCGAAAAAACTTAACTAAAGTATCGATAGTGCTCTTTTCAAATATATTAAAACTATTGTAATTTGAAGAAATTTTTGAAAAAATCCATATAAATATTAGGATGGATTCAAGTCTATCAGTATTCATTTTTATAATAAATATATTAGTTCCCTATTAAACTTTTTTAGAAAAGTGGCTGTATCTCCGCAAATATTGATTTTATCGCAAAAATAAGCGAAATTCGAAAAAACTTAACTAAAGTATCGATAGTGCTCTTTTCAAATATATTAAAACTATTATAATTTGAAGAAATTTTTTAAAAAATCCATATAAATATTAGGATGGATCCAAGTCTATCAGTATTCATTTTTATAATAAATATATTAGTTCCCTATTAAACTTTTTTAGAAAAGTGGCTGTATCTCCGCAAATATTGATTTTATCGCAAAAATAAGCGAAATTCGAAAAAACTTAACTAAAGTATCGATAGTGCTCTTTTCAAATATATTAAAACTATTATAATTTGAAGAAATTTTTTAAAAAATCCATATAAATATTAGGATGGATCCAAGTCTATCAGTATTCATTTTTATAATAAATATATTAGTTCCCTATTAAACTTTTTTAGAAAAGTGGCTGTATCTCCGCAAATATTGATTTTATCGCAAAAATAAGCGAAATTCGAAAAAACTTAACTAAAGTATCGATAGTGCTCTTTTCAAATATATTAAAACTATTATAATTTGAAGAAATTTTTTAAAAAATCCATATAAATATTAGGATGGATCCAAGTCTATCAGTATTCATTTTTATAATAAATATATTAGTTCCCTATTAAACTTTTTTAGAAAAGTGGCTGTATCTCCGCAAATATTGATTTTATCGCAAAAATAAGCGAAATTCGAAAAAACTTAACTAAAGTATCGATAGTGCTCTTTTCAATTATATTAAAACTATTGTAATTTGAAGAAATTTTTGAAAAAATCCATATAAATATTAGGATGGATCCAAGTCTATCAGTATTCATTTTTATAATAAATATATTAGTTCCCTATTAAACTTTTTTAGAAAAGTGGCTGTATCTCCGCAAATATTGATTTTATCGCAAAAATAAGCGAAATTCGAAAAAACTTAACTAAAGTATCGATAGTGCTCTTTTCAATTATATTAAAACTATTGTAATTTGAAGAAATTTTTGAAAAAATCCATATAAATATTAGGATGGATCCAAGTCTATCAGTATTCATTTTTATAATAAATATATTAGTTCCCTATTAAACTTTTTTAGAAAAGTGGCTGTATCTCCGCAAATATTGATTTTATCGCAAAAATAAGCGAAATTCGAAAAAACTTAACTAAAGTATCGATAGTGCTCTTTTCAAATATATTAAAACTATTATAATTTGAAGAAATTTTTGAAAAAATCCATATAAATATTAGGATGGATCCAAGTCTATCAGTATTAATTTTTATAATAAATATATTAGTTCCCTATTAAACTTTTTTAGAAAAGTGGCTGTATCTCCGCAAATATTGATTTTATCGCAAAAATAAGCGAAATTCGAAAAAACTTAACTAAAGTATCGATAGTGCTCTTTTCAATTATATTAAAACTATTGTAATTTGAAGAAATTTTTGAAAAAATCCATATAAATATAAGGATGGATCCCTTTTTTTCAATATATGGTCTTCGTATTTAATATAGGGGTATTGCTCGATATTATGGTAAGGGTCCCCCCTTTTCAATATATGGTCTTCGTATTTAGTATAGGGATATTGCTCGATATTATGGTAAGGGTCCCCCCTTTTCAATATATGGTCTTCGTATTTAGTATAGGGATATTGCTCGATATTATGGTAAGGGTCCCCCCTTTTCAATATATGGTCTTCGTATTTAATATAGGGGTATTGCTCGATATTATGGTAAGGGTCCCCCCTTTTCAATATATGGTCTTCGTATTTAATATAGGGGTATTGCTCGATATTATGGTAAGGGTCCCCCCTTTTCAATATATGGTCTTCGTATTTAGTATAGGGATATTGCTCGATATTATGGTAAGGGTCCCCCCTTTTCAATATATGGTCTTCGTATTTAATATAGGGGTATTGCTCGATATTATGGTAAGGGTCCCCCCTTTTCAATATATGGTCTTCGTATTTAGTATAGGGATATTGCTCGATATTATGGTAAGGGTCCCCCCTTTTCAATATATGGTCTTCGTATTTAATATAGGGGTATTGCTCGATATTATGGTAAGGGTCCCCCCTTTTCAATATATGGTCTTCGTATTTAATATAGGGGTATTGCTCGATATTATGGTAAGGGTCCCCCCTTTTCAATATATGGTCTTCGTATTTAGTATAGGGATATTGCTCGATATTATGGTAAGGGTCCCCCCTTTTCAATATATGGTCTTCGTATTTAGTATAGGGATATTGCTCGATATTATGGTAAGGGTCCCCCCTTTTCAATATATGGTCTTCGTATTTAGTATAGGGATATTGCTCGATATTATGGTAAGGGTCCCCCCTTTTCAATATATGGTCTTCGTATTTAGTATAGGGATATTGCTCGATATTATGGTAAGGGTCCCCCTTTTCAATATATGGTCTTCGTATTTAGTATAGGGATATTGCTCGATATTATGGTAAGGGTCCCCCCTTTTCAATATATGGTCTTCGTATTTAATATAGGGGTATTGCTCGATATTATGGTAAGGGTCCCCCCTTTTCAATATATGGTCTTCGTATTTAGTATAGGGATATTGCTCGATATTATGGTAAGGGTCCCCCCTTTTCAATATATGGTCTTTGTATTTAGTATAGGGATATTGCTCGATATTATGGTAAGGGTCCCCCCTTTTCAATATATGGTCTTCGTATTTAGTATAGGGATATTGCTCGATATTATGGTAAGGGTCCCCCCTTTTCAATATATGGTCTTCGTATTTAGTATAGGGATATTGCTCGATATTATGGTAAGGGTCCCCCCTTTTCAATATATGGTCTTCGTATTTAGTATAGGGATATTGCTCGATATTATGGTAAGGGTCCCCCCTTTTCAATATATGGTCTTCGTATTTAGTATAGGGATATTGCTCGATATTATGGTAAGGGTCCCCCTCTTCATGGATCTAAGTCTATCAGTATTCATTTTCATAATAAATATATTAGTTCCCTATTAAACTTTTTTAGAAAAGTGGCTGTATCTCCGCAAATATTGATTTTATCGCAAAAATAAGCGAAATTCGAAAAAACTTAACTAAAGTATCGATAGTGCTCTTTTCAAATATATTAAAACTATTGTAATTTGAAGAAATTTTTGAAAAAATCCATATAAATATTAGGATGGATCCAAGTCTATCAGTATTCATTTTTATAATAAATATATTAGTTCCCTATTAAACTTTTTTAGAAAAGTGGCTGTATCTCCGCAAATATTGATTTTATCGCAAAAATAAGCGAAATTCGAAAAAACTTAACTAAAGTATCGATAGTGCTCTTTTCAATTATATTAAAACTATTGTAATTTGAAGAAATTTTTGAAAAAATCCATATAAATATTAGGATGGATCCAAGTCTATCAGTATTCATTTTTATAATAAATATATTAGTTCCCTATTAAACTTTTTTAGAAAAGTGGCTGTATTTCCGCAAATATTGATTTTATCGCAAAAATAAGCGAAATTCGAAAAAACTTAACTAAAGTATCGATAGTGCTCTTTTCAAATATATTAAAACTATTATAATTTGAAGAAATTTTTTAAAAAATCCATATAAATATTAGGATGGATCCAAGTCTATCAGTATTCATTTTTATAATAAATATATTAGTTCCCTATTAAACTTTTTTAGAAAAGTGGCTGTATCTCCGCAAATATTGATTTTATCGCAAAAATAAGCGAAATTCGAAAAAACTTAACTAAAGTATCGATAGTGCTCTTTTCAATTATATTAAAACTATTGTAATTTGAAGAAATTTTTGAAAAAATCCATATAAATATTAGGATGGATCCAAGTCTATCAGTATTCATTTTTATAATAAATATATTAGTTCCCTATTAAACTTTTTTAGAAAAGTGGCTGTATCTCCGCAAATATTGATTTTATCGCAAAAATAAGCGAAATTCGAAAAAACTTAACTAAAGTATCGATAGTGCTCTTTTCAATTATATTAAAACTATTGTAATTTGAAGAAATTTTTGAAAAAATCCATATAAATATTAGGATGGATCCAAGTCTATCAGTATTCATTTTTATAATAAATATATTAGTTCCCTATTAAACTTTTTTAGAAAAGTGGCTGTATCTCCGCAAATATTGATTTTATCGCAAAAATAAGCGAAATTCGAAAAAACTTAACTAAAGTATCGATAGTGCTCTTTTCAATTATATTAAAACTATTGTAATTTGAAGAAATTTTTGAAAAAATCCATATAAATATTAGGATGGATCCAAGTCTATCAGTATTCATTTTTATAATAAATATATTAGTTCCCTATTAAACTTTTTTAGAAAAGTGGCTGTATCTCCGCAAATATTGATTTTATCGCAAAAATAAGCGAAATTCGAAAAAACTTAACTAAAGTATCGATAGTGCTCTTTTCAATTATATTAAAACTATTGTAATTTGAAGAAATTTTTGAAAAAATCCATATAAATATAAGGATGGATCCCTTTTTTTCAATATATGGTCTTCGTATTTAATATAGGGGTATTGCTCGATATTATGGTAAGGGTCCCCCCTTTTCAATATATGGTCTTCGTATTTAGTATAGGGATATTGCTCGATATTATGGTAAGGGTCCCCCCTTTTCAATATATGGTCTTCGTATTTAGTATAGGGATATTGCTCGATATTATGGTAAGGGTCCCCCCTTTTCAATATATGGTCTTCGTATTTAGTATAGGGATATTGCTCGATATTATGGTAAGGGTCCCCCCTTTTCAATATATGGTCTTCGTATTTAATATAGGGGTATTGCTCGATATTATGGTAAGGGTCCCCCCTTTTCAATATATGGTCTTCGTATTTAGTATAGGGATATTGCTCGATATTATGGTAAGGGTCCCCCCTTTTCAATATATGGTCTTCGTATTTAGTATAGGGATATTGCTCGATATTATGGTAAGGGTCCCCCCTTTTCAATATATGGTCTTCGTATTTAATATAGGGGTATTGCTCGATATTATGGTAAGGGTCCCCCCTTTTCAATATATGGTCTTCGTATTTAATATAGGGGTATTGCTCGATATTATGGTAATGGTCCCCCCTTTTCAATATATGGTCTTCGTATTTAGTATAGGGATATTGCTCGATATTATGGTAAGGGTCCCCCCTTTTCAATATATGGTCTTCGTATTTAATATAGGGGTATTGCTCGATATTATGGTAAGGGTCCCCCCTTTTCAATATATGGTCTTCGTATTTAGTATAGGGATATTGCTCGATATTATGGTAAGGGTCCCCCCTTTTCAATATATGGTCTTCGTATTTAATATAGGGGTATTGCTCGATATTATGGTAAGGGTCCCCCCTTTTCAATATATGGTCTTCGTATTTAATATAGGGGTATTGCTCGATATTATGGTAAGGGTCCCCCCTTTTCAATATATGGTCTTCGTATTTAGTATAGGGATATTGCTCGATATTATGGTAAGGGTCCCCCCTTTTCAATATATGGTCTTCGTATTTAGTATAGGGATATTGCTCGATATTATGGTAAGGGTCCCCCCTTTTCAATATATGGTCTTCGTATTTAGTATAGGGATATTGCTCGATATTATGGTAAGGGTCCCCCCTTTTCAATATATGGTCTTTGTATTTAGTATAGGGATATTGCTCGATATTATGGTAAGGGTCCCCCCTTTTCAATATATGGTCTTCGTATTTAGTATAGGGATATTGCTCGATATTATGGTAAGGGTCCCCCCTTTTCAATATATGGTCTTCGTATTTAGTATAGGGATATTGCTCGATATTATGGTAAGGGTCCCCCCTTTTCAATATATGGTCTTCGTATTTAGTATAGGGATATTGCTCGATATTATGGTAAGGGTCCCCCCTTTTCAATATATGGTCTTCGTATTTAGTATAGGGATATTGCTCGATATTATGGTAAGGGTCCCCCTCTTCATGGATCTAAGTCTATCAGTATTCATTTTCATAATAAATATATTAGTTCCCTATTAAACTTTTTTAGAAAAGTGGCTGTATCTCCGCAAATATTGATTTTATCGCAAAAATAAGCGAAATTCGAAAAAACTTAACTAAAGTATCGATAGTGCTCTTTTCAAATATATTAAAACTATTGTAATTTGAAGAAATTTTTGAAAAAATCCATATAAATATTAGGATGGATCCAAGTCTATCAGTATTCATTTTTATAATAAATATATTAGTTCCCTATTAAACTTTTTTAGAAAAGTGGCTGTATCTCCGCAAATATTGATTTTATCGCAAAAATAAGCGAAATTCGAAAAAACTTAACTAAAGTATCGATAGTGCTCTTTTCAATTATATTAAAACTATTGTAATTTGAAGAAATTTTTGAAAAAATCCATATAAATATTAGGATGGATCCAAGTCTATCAGTATTCATTTTTATAATAAATATATTAGTTCCCTATTAAACTTTTTTAGAAAAGTGGCTGTATCTCCGCAAATATTGATTTTATCGCAAAAATAAGCGAAATTCGAAAAAACTTAACTAAAGTATCGATTGTGCTCTTTTCAAATATATTAAAACTATTATAATTTGAAGAAATTTTTTAAAAAATCCATATAAATATTAGGATGGATCCAAGTCTATCAGTATTCATTTTTATAATAAATATATTAGTTCCCTATTAAACTTTTTTAGAAAAGTGGCTGTATCTCCGCAAATATTGATTTTATCGCAAAAATAAGCGAAATTCGAAAAAACTTAACTAAAGTATCGATAGTGCTCTTTTCAATTATATTAAAACTATTGTAATTTGAAGAAATTTTTGAAAAAATCCATATAAATATTAGGATGGATCCAAGTCTATCAGTATTCATTTTTATAATAAATATATTAGTTCCCTATTAAACTTTTTTAGAAAAGTGGCTGTATCTCCGCAAATATTGATTTTATCGCAAAAATAAGCGAAATTCGAAAAAACTTAACTAAAGTATCGATAGTGCTCTTTTCAATTATATTAAAACTATTGTAATTTGAAGAAATTTTTGAAAAAATCCATATAAATATAAGGATGGATCCCTTTTTTTCAATATATGGTCTTCGTATTTAATATAGGGGTATTGCTCGATATTATGGTAAGGGTCCCCCCTTTTCAATATATGGTCTTCGTATTTAGTATAGGGATATTGCTCGATATTATGGTAAGGGTCCCCCCTTTTCAATATATGGTCTTCGTATTTAATATAGGGATATTGCTCGATATTATGGTAAGGGTCCCCCCTTTTCAATATATGGTCTTCGTATTTAGTATAGGGATATTGCTCGATATTATGGTAAGGGTCCCCCCTTTTCAATATATGGTCTTCGTATTTAATATAGGGGTATTGCTCGATATTATGGTAAGGGTCCCCCCTTTTCAATATATGGTCTTCGTATTTAGTATAGGGATATTGCTCGATATTATGGTAAGGGTCCCCCCTTTTCAATATATGGTCTTCGTATTTAGTATAGGGATATTGCTCGATATTATGGTAAGGGTCCCCCCTTTTCAATATATGGTCTTCGTATTTAGTATAGGGATATTGCTCGATATTATGGTAAGGGTCCCCCCTTTTCAATATATGGTCTTCGTATTTAGTATAGGGATATTGCTCGATATTATGGTAAGGGTCCCCCCTTTTCAATATATGGTCTTCGTATTTAGTATAGGGATATTGCTCGATATTATGGTAAGGGTCCCCCCTTTTCAATATATGGTCTTCGTATTTAGTATAGGGATATTGCTCGATATTATGGTAAGGGTCCCCCTCTTCATGGATCTAAGTCTATCAGTATTCATTTTCATAACAAATATATTAGTTCCCTATTAAACTTTTTTAGAAAAGTGGCTGTATCTCCGCAAATATTGATTTTATCGCAACAATAAGCGAAATTCGGAAAAACTTAACTAAAGTATCGATAGTGCTCTTTTCAAATATATTAAAACTATTGTAATTTGAAGAAATTTTTGAAAAAATCCATATAAATATTAGGATGGATCCAAGTCTATCAGTATTCATTTTTATAATAAATATATTAGTTCCCTATTAAACTTTTTTAGAAAAGTGGCTGTATCTCCGCAAATATTGATTTTATCGCAAAAATAAGCGAAATTCGAAAAAACTTAACTAAAGTATCGATAGTGCTCTTTTCAAATATATTAAAACTATTGTAATTTGAAGAAATTTTTGAAAAAATCCATATAAATATTAGGATGGATCCAAGTCTATCAGTATTAATTTTTATAATAAATATATTAATTCCCTATTAAACTTTTTTAGAAAAGTGGCTGTATCTCCGCAAATATTGATTTTATCGCAAAAATAAGCGAAATTCGAAAAAACTTAACTAAAGTATCGATAGTGCTCTTTTCAATTATATTAAAACTATTGTAATTTGAAGAAATTTTTGAAAAAATCCATATAAATATTAGGATGGATCCAAGTCTATCAGTATTCATTTTTATAATAAATATATTAGTTCCCTATTAAACTTTTTTAGAAAAGTGGCTGTATCTCCGCAAATATTGATTTTATCGCAAAAATAAGCGAAATTCGAAAAAACTTAACTAAAGTATCGATAGTGCTCTTTTCAAATATATTAAAACTATTATAATTTGAAGAAATTTTTGAAAAAATCCATATAAATATTAGGATGGATCCAAGTCTATCAGTATTCATTTTTATAATAAATATATTAGTTCCCTATTAAACTTTTTTAGAAAAGTGGCTGTATCTCCGCAAATATTGATTTTATCGCAAAAATAAGCGAAATTCGAAAAAACTTAACTAAAGTATCGATAGTGCTCTTTTCAAATATATTAAAACTATTATAATTTGAAGAAATTTTTTAAAAAATCCATATAAATATTAGGATGGATCCAAGTCTATCAGTATTCATTTTTATAATAAATATATTAGTTCCCTATTAAACTTTTTTAGAAAAGTGGCTGTATCTCCGCAAATATTGATTTTATCGCAAAAATAAGCGAAATTCGAAAAAACTTAACTAAAGTATCGATAGTGCTCTTTTCAATTATATTAAAACTATTGTAATTTGAAGAAATTTTTGAAAAAATCCATATAAATATTAGGATGGATCCAAGTCTATCAGTATTCATTTTTATAATAAATATATTAGTTCCCTCTTAAACTTTTTTAGAAAAGTGGCTGTATCTCCGCAAATATTGATTTTATCGCAAAAATAAGCGAAATTCGAAAAAACTTAACTAAAGTATCGATAGTGCTCTTTTCAAATATATTAAAACTATTATAATTTGAAGAAATTTTTTAAAAAATCCATATAAATATTAGGATGGATCCAAGTCTATCAGTATTCATTTTTATAATAAATATATTAGTTCCCTATTAAACTTTTTTAGAAAAGTGGCTGTATCTCCGCAAATATTGATTTTATCGCAAAAATAAGCGAAATTCGAAAAAACTTAACTAAAGTATCGATAGTGCTCTTTTCAATTATATTAAAACTATTGTAATTTGAAGAAATTTTTGAAAAAATCCATATAAATATTAGGATGGATCCAAGTCTATCAGTATTCATTTTTATAATAAATATATTAGTTCCCTATTAAACTTTTTTAGAAAAGTGGCTGTATCTCCGCAAATATTGATTTTATCGCAAAAATAAGCGAAATTCGAAAAAACTTAACTAAAGTATCGATAGTGCTCTTTTCAATTATATTAAAACTATTGTAATTTGAAGAAATTTTTGAAAAAATCCATATAAATATTAGGATGGATCCCTTTTTTTCAATATATGGTCTTCGTATTTAATATAGGGGTATTGCTCGATATTATGGTAAGGGTCCCCCCTTTTCAATATATGGTCTTCGTATTTAGTATAGGGATATTGCTCGATATTATGGTAAGGGTCCCCCCTTTTCAATATATGGTCTTCGTATTTAATATAGGGATATTGCTCGATATTATGGTAAGGGTCCCCCCTTTTCAATATATGGTCTTCGTATTTAGTATAGGGATATTGCTCGATATTATGGTAAGGGTCCCCCCTTTTCAATATATGGTCTTCGTATTTAGTATAGGGATATTGCTCGATATTATGGTAAGGGTCCCCCCTTTTCAATATATGGTCTTCGTATTTAATATAGGGGTATTGCTCGATATTATGGTAAGGGTCCCCCCTTTTCAATATATGGTCTTCGTATTTAGTATAGGGATATTGCTCGATATTATGGTAAGGGTCCCCCCTTTTCAATATATGGTCTTCGTATTTAGTATAGGGATATTGCTCGATATTATGGTAAGGGTCCCCCCTTTTCAATATATGGTCTTCGTATTTAGTATAGGGATATTGCTCGATATTATGGTAAGGGTCCCCCCTTTTCAATATATGGTCTTCGTATTTAGTATAGGGATATTGCTCGATATTATGGTAAGGGTCCCCTCTTTTCAATATATGGTCTTCGTATTTAGTATAGGGATATTGCTCGATATTATGGTAAGGGTCCCCCCTTTTCAATATATGGTCTTCGTATTTAATATAGGGATATTGCTCGATATTATGGTAAGGGTCCCCCCTTTTCAATATATGGTCTTCGTATTTAGTATAGGGATATTGCTCGATATTATGGTAAGGGTCCCCCCTTTTCAATATATGGTCTTCGTATTTAGTATAGGGATATTGCTCGATATTATGGTAAGGGTCCCCCCTTTTCAATATATGGTCTTCGTATTTAGTATAGGGATATTGCTCGATATTATGGTAAGGGTCCCCCCTTTTCAATATATGGTCTTCGTATTTAGTATAGGGATATTGCTCGATATTATGGTAAGGGTCCCCCCTTTTCAATATATGGTCTTCGTATTTAGTATAGGGATATTGCTCGATATTATGGTAAGGGTCCCCCCTTTTCAATATATGGTCTTCGTATTTAGTATAGGGATATTGCTCGATATTATGGTAAGGGTCCCCCCTTTTCAATATATGGTCTTCGTATTTAATATAGGGGTATTGCTCGATATTATGGTAAGGGTCCCCCTCTTCATGGATCTAAGTCTATCAGTATTCATTTTCATAATAAATATATTAGTTCCCTATTAAACTTTTTTAGAAAAGTGGCTGTATCTCCGCAAATATTGATTTTATCGCAAAAATAAGCGAAATTCGAAAAAACTTAACTAAAGTATCGATAGTGCTCTTTTCAAATATATTAAAACTATTGTAATTTGAAGAAATTTTTGAAAAAATCCATATAAATATTAGGATGGATCCAAGTCTATCAGTATTCATTTTTATAATAAATATATTAGTTCCCTATTAAACTTTTTTAGAAAAGTGGCTGTATCTCCGCAAATATTGATTTTATCGCAAAAATAAGCGAAATTCGAAAAAACTTAACTAAAGTATCGATAGTGCTCTTTTCAAATATATTAAAACTATTATAATTTGAAGAAATTTTTTAAAAAATCCATATAAATATTAGGATGGATCCAAGTCTATCAGTATTCATTTTTATAATAAATATATTAGTTCCCTATTAAACTTTTTTAGAAAAGTGGCTGTATCTCCGCAAATATTGATTTTATCGCAAAAATAAGCGAAATTCGAAAAAACTTAACTAAAGTATCGATAGTGCTCTTTTCAAATATATTAAAACTATTATAATTTGAAGAAATTTTTTAAAAAATCCATATAAATATTAGGATGGATCCAAGTCTATCAGTATTCATTTTTATAATAAATATATTAGTTCCCTATTAAACTTTTTTAGAAAAGTGGCTGTATCTCCGCAAATATTGATTTTATCGCAAAAATAAGCGAAATTCGAAAAAACTTAACTAAAGTATCGATAGTGCTCTTTTCAATTATATTAAAACTATTGTAATTTGAAGAAATTTTTGAAAAAATCCATATAAATATTAGGATGGATCCAAGTCTATCAGTATTCATTTTTATAATAAATATATTAGTTCCCTGTTAAACTTTTTTAGAAAAGTGGCTGTATCTCCGCAAATATTGATTTTATCGCAAAAATAAGCGAAATTCGAAAAAACTTAACTAAAGTATCGATAGTGCTCTTTTCAATTATATTAAAACTATTGTAATTTGAAGAAATTTTTGAAAAAATCCATATAAATATTAGGATGGATCCAAGTCTATCAGTATTCATTTTTATAATAAATATATTAGTTCCCTATTAAACTTTTTTAGAAAAGTGGCTGTATCTCCGCAAATATTGATTTTATCGCAAAAATAAGCGAAATTCGAAAAAACTTAACTAAAGTATCGATAGTGCTCTTTTCAAATATATTAAAACTATTGTAATTTGAAGAAATTTTTTAAAAAATCCATATAAATATTAGGATGGATCCAAGTCTCTCAGTATTCATTTTTATAATAAATATATTAGTTCCCTATTAAACTTTTTTAGAAAAGTGGCTGTATCTCCGCAAATATTGATTTTATCGCAAAAATAAGCGAAATTCGAAAAAACTTAACTAAAGTATCGATAGTGCTCTTTTCAATTATATTAAAACTATTGTAATTTGAAGAAATTTTTGAAAAAATCCATATAAATATAAGGATGGATCCCTTTTTTTCAATATATGGTCTTCGTATTTAGTATAGGGATATTGCTCGATATTATGGTAAGGGTCCCCCCTTTTCAATATATGGTCTTCGTATTTAGTATAGGGATATTGCTCGATATTATGGTAAGGGTCCCCCCTTTTCAATATATGGTCTTCGTATTTAGTATAGGGATATTGCTCGATATTATGGTAAGGGTCCCCCCTTTTCAATATATGGTCTTCGTATTTAGTATAGGGATATTGCTCGATATTATGGTAAGGGTCCCCCCTTTTCAATATATGGTCTTCGTATTTAGTATAGGGATATTGCTCGATATTATGGTAAGGGTCCCCCCTTTTCAATATATGGTCTTCGTATTTAGTATAGGGATATTGCTCGATATTATGGTAAGGGTCCCCCCCTTTTCAATATATGGTCTTCGTATTTAATATAGGGGTATTGCTCGATATTATGGTAAGGGTCCCCCTCTTCATGGATCTAAGTCTATCAGTATTCATTTTCATAATAAATATATTAGTTCCCTATTAAACTTTTTTAGAAAAGTGGCTGTATCTCCGCAAATATTGATTTTATCGCAACAATAAGCGAAATTCGGAAAAACTTAACTAAAGTATCGATAGTGCTCTTTTCAAATATATTAAAACTATTGTAATTTGAAGAAATTTTTGAAAAAATCCATATAAATATTAGGATGGATCCCTTTTTTTCAATATATGGTCTTCGTATTTAATATAGGGGTATTGCTCGATATTATGGTAAGGGTCCCCCCTTTTCAATATATGGTCTTCGTATTTAGTATAGGGATATTGCTCGATATTATGGTAAGGGTCCCCCCTTTTCAATATATGGTCTTCGTATTTAATATAGGGATATTGCTCGATATTATGGTAAGGGTCCCCCCTTTTCAATATATGGTCTTCGTATTTAGTATAGGGATATTGCTCGATATTATGGTAAGGGTCCCCCCTTTTCAATATATGGTCTTCGTATTTAGTATAGGGATATTGCTCGATATTATGGTAAGGGTCCCCCCTTTTCAATATATGGTCTTCGTATTTAGTATAGGGATATTGCTCGATATTATGGTAAGGGTCCCCCCTTTTCAATATATGGTCTTCGTATTTAATATAGGGGTATTGCTCGATATTATGGTAAGGGTCCCCCTCTTCATGGATCTAAGTCTATCAGTATTCATTTTCATAATAAATATATTAGTTCCCTATTAAACTTTTTTAGAAAAGTGGCTGTATCTCCGCAAATATTGATTTTATCGCAAAAATAAGCGAAATTCGAAAAAACTTAACTAAAGTATCGATAGTGCTCTTTTCAAATATATTAAAACTATTGTAATTTGAAGAAATTTTTGAAAAAATCCATATAAATATTAGGATGGATCCAAGTCTATCAGTATTCATTTTTATAATAAATATATTAGTTCCCTATTAAACTTTTTTAGAAAAGTGGCTGTATCTCCGCAAATATTGATTTTATCGCAAAAATAAGCGAAATTCGAAAAAACTTAACTAAAGTATCGATAGTGCTCTTTTCAAATATATTAAAACTATTATAATTTGAAGAAATTTTTTAAAAAATCCATATAAATATTAGGATGGATCCAAGTCTATCAGTATTCATTTTTATAATAAATATATTAGTTCCCTATTAAACTTTTTTAGAAAAGTGGCTGTATCTCCGCAAATATTGATTTTATCGCAAAAATAAGCGAAATTCGAAAAAACTTAACTAAAGTATCGATAGTGCTCTTTTCAATTATATTAAAACTATTGTAATTTGAAGAAATTTTTGAAAAAATCCATATAAATATTAGGATGGATCCAAGTCTATCAGTATTCATTTTTATAATAAATATATTAGTTCCCTATTAAACTTTTTTAGAAAAGTGGCTGTATCTCCGCAAATATTGATTTTATCGCAAAAATAAGCGAAATTCGAAAAAACTTAACTAAAGTATCGATAGTGCTCTTTTCAATTATATTAAAACTATTGTAATTTGAAGAAATTTTTGAAAAAATCCATATAAATATTAGGATGGATCCAAGTCTATCAGTATTCATTTTTATAATAAATATATTAGTTCCCTATTAAACTTTTTTAGAAAAGTGGCTGTATCTCCGCAAATATTGATTTTATCGCAAAAATAAGCGAAATTCGAAAAAACTTAACTAAAGTATCGATAGTGCTCTTTTCAAATATATTAAAACTATTATAATTTGAAGAAATTTTTTAAAAAATCCATATAAATATTAGGATGGATCCAAGTCTATCAGTATTCATTTTTATAATAAATATATTAGTTCCCTATTAAACTTTTTTAGAAAAGTGGCTGTATCTCCGCAAATATTGATTTTATCGCAAAAATAAGCGAAATTCGAAAAAACTTAACTAAAGTATCGATAGTGCTCTTTTCAATTATATTAAAACTATTGTAATTTGAAGAAATTTTTGAAAAAATCCATATAAATATTAGGATGGATCCAAGTCTATCAGTATTCATTTTTATAATAAATATATTAGTTCCCTATTAAACTTTTTTAGAAAAGTGGCTGTATCTCCGCAAATATTGATTTTATCGCAAAAATAAGCGAAATTCGAAAAAACTTAACTAAAGTATCGATAGTGCTCTTTTCAATTATATTAAAACTATTGTAATTTGAAGAAATTTTTGAAAAAATCCATGTAAATATAAGGATGGATCCCTTTTTTTCAATATATGGTCTTCGTATTTAGTATAGGGATATTGCTCGATATTATGGTAAGGGTCCCCCCTTTTCAATATATGGTCTTCGTATTTAGTATAGGGATATTGCTCGATATTATGGTAAGGGTCCCCCCTTTTCAATATATGGTCTTCGTATTTAATATAGGGGTATTGCTCGATATTATGGTAAGGGTCCCCCCTTTTCAATATATGGTCTTCGTATTTAGTATAGGGATATTGCTCGATATTATGGTAAGGGTCCCCCCTTTTCAATATATGGTCTTCGTATTTAGTATAGGGATATTGCTCGATATTATGGTAAGGGTCCCCCCTTTTCAATATATGGTCTTCGTATTTAGTATAGGGATATTGCTCGATATTATGGTAAGGGTCCCCCCTTTTCAATATATGGTCTTCGTATTTAGTATAGGGATATTGCTCGATATTATGGTAAGGGTCCCCCCTTTTCAATATATGGTCTTCGTATTTAGTATAGGGATATTGCTCGATATTATGGTAAGGGTCCCCCCTTTTCAATATATGGTCTTCGTATTTAGTATAGGGATATTGCTCGATATTATGGTAAGGGTCCCCCCTTTTCAATATATGGTCTTCGTATTTAATATAGGGGTATTGCTCGATATTATGGTAAGGGTCCCCCCTTTTCAATATATGGTCTTCGTATTTAGTATAGGGATATTGCTCGATATTATGGTAAGGGTCCCCCCTTTTCAATATATGGTCTTCGTATTTAGTATAGGGATATTGCTCGATATTATGGTAAGGGTCCCCCCTTTTCAATATATGGTCTTCGTATTTAGTATAGGGATATTGCTCGATATTATGGTAAGGGTCCCCCCTTTTCAATATATGGTCTTCGTATTTAGTATAGGGATATTGCTCGATATTATGGTAAGGGTCCCCCCTTTTCAATATATGGTCTTCGTATTTAGTATAGGGATATTGCTCGATATTATGGTAAGGGTCCCCCCTTTTCAATATATGGTCTTCGTATTTAGTATAGGGATATTGCTCGATATTATGGTAAGGGTCCCCCCTTTTCAATATATGGTCTTCGTATTTAATATAGGGATATTGCTCGATATTATGGTAAGGGTCCCCCCTTTTCAATATATGGTCTTCGTATTTAGTATAGGGATATTGCTCGATATTATGGTAAGGGTCCCCCCTTTTCAATATATGGTCTTCGTATTTAGTATAGGGATATTGCTCGATATTATGGTAAGGGTCCCCCTTTTCAATATATGGTCTTCGTATTTAGTATAGGGATATTGCTCGATATTATGGTAAGGGTCCCCCCTTTTCAATATATGGTCTTCGTATTTAGTATAGGGATATTGCTCGATATTATGGTAAGGGTCCCCCCTTTTCAATATATGGTCTTCGTATTTAATATAGGGATATTGCTCGATATTATGGTAAGGGTCCCCCCTTTTCAATATATGGTCTTCGTATTTAGTATAGGGATATTGCTCGATATTATGGTAAGGGTCCCCCCTTTTCAATATATGGTCTTCGTATTTAGTATAGGGATATTGCTCGATATTATGGTAAGGGTCCCCCTTTTCAATATATGGTCTTCGTATTTAGTATAGGGATATTGCTCGATATTATGGTAAGGGTCCCCCCTTTTCAATATATGGTCTTCGTATTTAGTATAGGGATATTGCTCGATATTATGGTAAGGGTCCCCCCTTTTCAATATATGGTCTTCGTATTTAGTATAGGGATATTGCTCGATATTATGGTAAGGGTCCCCCCTTTTCAATATATGGTCTTCGTATTTAGTATAGGGATATTGCTCGATATTATGGTAAGGGTCCCCCCTTTTCAATATATGGTCTTCGTATTTAATATAGGGGTATTGCTCGATATTATGGTAAGGGTCCCCCCTTTTCAATATATGGTCTTCGTATTTAATATAGGGGTATTGCTCGATATTATGGTAAGGGTCCCCCTCTTCATGGATCTAAGTCTATCAGTATTCATTTTCATAATAAATATATTAGTTCCCTATTAAACTTTTTTAGAAAAGTGGCTGTATCTCCGCAAATATTGATTTTATCGCAAAAATAAGCGAAATTCGAAAAAACTTAACTAAAGTATCGATAGTGCTCTTTTGAAATATATTAAAACTATTGTAATTTGAAGAAATTTTTGAAAAAATCCATATAAATATTAGGATGGATCCAAGTCTATCAGTATTCATTTTTATAATAAATATATTAGTTCCCTATTAAACTTTTTTAGAAAAGTGGCTGTATCTCCGCAAATATTGATTTTATCGCAAAAATAAGCGAAATTCGAAAAAACTTAACTAAAGTATCGATAGTGCTCTTTTCAAATATATTAAAACTATTATAATTTGAAGAAATTTTTTAAAAAATCCATATAAATATTAGGATGGATCCAAGTCTATCAGTATTCATTTTTATAATAAATATATTAGTTCCCTATTAAACTTTTTTAGAAAAGTGGCTGTATCTCCGCAAATATTGATTTTATCGCAAAAATAAGCGAAATTCGAAAAAACTTAACTAAAGTATCGATAGTGCTCTTTTCAAATATATTAAAACTATTATAATTTGAAGAAATTTTTTAAAAAATCCATATAAATATTAGGATGGATCCAAGTCTATCAGTATTCATTTTTATAATAAATATATTAGTTCCCTATTAAACTTTTTTAGAAAAGTGGCTGTATCTCCGCAAATATTGATTTTATCGCAAAAATAAGCGAAATTCGAAAAAACTTAACTAAAGTATCGATAGTGCTCTTTTCAATTATATTAAAACTATTGTAATTTGAAGAAATTTTTGAAAAAATCCATATAAATATTAGGATGGATCCAAGTCTATCAGTATTCATTTTTATAATAAATATATTAGTTCCCTATTAAACTTTTTTAGAAAAGTGGCTGTATCTCCGCAAATATTGGTTTTATCGCAAAAATAAGCGAAATTCGAAAAAACTTAACTAAAGTATCGATAGTGCTCTTTTCAATTATATTAAAACTATTGTAATTTGAAGAAATTTTTGAAAAAATCCATATAAATATTAGGATGGATCCAAGTCTATCAGTATTCATTTTTATAATAAATATATTAGTTCCCTATTAAACTTTTTTAGAAAAGTGGCTGTATCTCCGCAAATATTGATTTTATCGCAAAAATAAGCGAAATTCGAAAAAACTTAACTAAAGTATCGATAGTGCTCTTTTCAATTATATTAAAACTATTGTAATTTGAAGAAATTTTTGAAAAAATCCATATAAATATTAGGATGGATCCAAGTCTATCAGTATTCATTTTTATAATAAATATATTAGTTCCCTATTAAACTTTTTTAGAAAAGTGGCTGTATCTCCGCAAATATTGGTTTTATCGCAAAAATAAGCGAAATTCGAAAAAACTTAACTAAAGTATCGATAGTGCTCTTTTCAATTATATTAAAACTATTGTAATTTGAAGAAATTTTTGAAAAAATCCATATAAATATTAGGATGGATCCAAGTCTATCAGTATTCATTTTTATAATAAATATATTAGTTCCCTATTAAACTTTTTTAGAAAAGTGGCTGTATCTCCGCAAATATTGGTTTTATCGCAAAAATAAGCGAAATTCGAAAAAACTTAACTAAAGTATCGATAGTGCTCTTTTCAATTATATTAAAACTATTGTAATTTGAAGAAATTTTTGAAAAAATCCATATAAATATTAGGATGGATCCAAGTCTATCAGTATTCATTTTTATAATAAATATATTAGTTCCCTATTAAACTTTTTTAGAAAAGTGGCTGTATCTCCGCAAATATTGATTTTATCGCAAAAATAAGCGAAATTCGAAAAAACTTAACTAAAGTATCGATAGTGCTCTTTTCAATTATATTAAAACTATTGTAATTTGAAGAAATTTTTGAAAAAATCCATATAAATATTAGGATGGATCCAAGTCTATCAGTATTCATTTTTATAATAAATATATTAGTTCCCTATTAAACTTTTTTAGAAAAGTGGCTGTATCTCCGCAAATATTGATTTTATCGCAAAAATAAGCGAAATTCGAAAAAACTTAACTAAAGTATCGATAGTGCTCTTTTCAATTATATTAAAACTATTGTAATTTGAAGAAATTTTTGAAAAAATCCATATAAATATTAGGATGGATCCAAGTCTATCAGTATTCATTTTTATAATAAATATATTAGTTCCCTATTAAACTTTTTTAGAAAAGTGGCTGTATCTCCGCAAATATTGATTTTATCGCAAAAATAAGCGAAATTCGAAAAAACTTAACTAAAGTATCGATAGTGCTCTTTTCAAATATATTAAAACTATTATAATTTGAAGAAATTTTTGAAAAAATCCATATAAATATTAGGATGGATCCAAGTCTATCAGTATTCATTTTTATAATAAATATATTAGTTCCCTATTAAACTTTTTTAGAAAAGTGGCTGTATCTCCGCAAATATTGATTTTATCGCAAAAATAAGCGAAATTCGAAAAAACTTAACTAAAGTATCGATAGTGCTCTTTTCAATTATATTAAAACTATTGTAATTTGAAGAAATTTTTGAAAAAATCCATATAAATATTAGGATGGATCCAAGTCTATCAGTATTCATTTTTATAATAAATATATTAGTTCCCTATTAAACTTTTTTAGAAAAGTGGCTGTATCTCCGCAAATATTGATTTTATCGCAAAAATAAGCGAAATTCGAAAAAACTTAACTAAAGTATCGATAGTGCTCTTTTCAATTATATTAAAACTATTGTAATTTGAAGAAATTTTTGAAAAAATCCATATAAATATAAGGATGGATCCCTTTTTTTCAATATATGGTCTTCGTATTTAATATAGGGGTATTGCTCGATATTATGGTAAGGGTCCCCCCTTTTCAATATATGGTCTTCGTATTTAGTATAGGGATATTGCTCGATATTATGGTAAGGGTCCCCCCTTTTCAATATATGGTCTTCGTATTTAATATAGGGATATTGCTCGATATTATGGTAAGGGTCCCCCCTTTTCAATATATGGTCTTCGTATTTAGTATAGGGATATTGCTCGATATTATGGTAAGGGTCCCCCCTTTTCAATATATGGTCTTCGTATTTAGTATAGGGATATTGCTCGATATTATGGTAAGGGTCCCCCCTTTTCAATATATGGTCTTCGTATTTAATATAGGGGTATTGCTCGATATTATGGTAAGGGTCCCCCCTTTTCAATATATGGTCTTCGTATTTAGTATAGGGATATTGCTCGATATTATGGTAAGGGTCCCCCCTTTTCAATATATGGTCTTCGTATTTAGTATAGGGATATTGCTCGATATTATGGTAAGGGTCCCCCCTTTTCAATATATGGTCTTCGTATTTAGTATAGGGATATTGCTCGATATTATGGTAAGGGTCCCCCCTTTTCAATATATGGTCTTCGTATTTAGTATAGGGATATTGCTCGATATTATGGTAAGGGTCCCCCCTTTTCAATATATGGTCTTCGTATTTAGTATAGGGATATTGCTCGATATTATGGTAAGGGTCCCCCCTTTTCAATATATGGTCTTCGTATTTAGTATAGGGATATTGCTCGATATTATGGTAAGGGTCCCCCCTTTTCAATATATGGTCTTCGTATTTAATATAGGGGTATTGCTCGATATTATGGTAAGGGTCCCCCTCTTCATGGATCTAAGTCTATCAGTATTCATTTTCATAATAAATATATTAGTTCCCTATTAAACTTTTTTAGAAAAGTGGCTGTATCTCCGCAAATATTGATTTTATCGCAACAATAAGCGAAATTCGGAAAAACTTAACTAAAGTATCGATAGTGCTCTTTTCAAATATATTAAAACTATTGTAATTTGAAGAAATTTTTGAAAAAATCCATATAAATATTAGGATGGATCCCTTTTTTTCAATATATGGTCTTCGTATTTAATATAGGGGTATTGCTCGATATTATGGTAAGGGTCCCCCCTTTTCAATATATGGTCCTCGTATTTAGTATAGGGATATTGCTCGATATTATGGTAAGGGTCCCCCCTTTTCAATATATGGTCTTCGTATTTAATATAGGGATATTGCTCGATATTATGGTAAGGGTCCCCCCTTTTCAATATATGGTCTTCGTATTTAGTATAGGGATATTGCTCGATATTATGGTAAGGGTCCCCCCTTTTCAATATATGGTCTTCGTATTTAGTATAGGGATATTGCTCGATATTATGGTAAGGGTCCCCCCTTTTCAATATATGGTCTTCGTATTTAGTATAGGGATATTGCTCGATATTATGGTAAGGGTCCCCCCTTTTCAATATATGGTCTTCGTATTTAATATAGGGGTATTGCTCGATATTATGGTAAGGGTCCCCCTCTTCATGGATCTAAGTCTATCAGTATTCATTTTCATAATAAATATATTAGTTCCCTATTAAACTTTTTTAGAAAAGTGGCTGTATCTCCGCAAATATTGATTTTATCGCAAAAATAAGCGAAATTCGAAAAAACTTAACTAAAGTATCGATAGTGCTCTTTTCAAATATATTAAAACTATTGTAATTTGAAGAAATTTTTGAAAAAATCCATATAAATATTAGGATGGATCCAAGTCTATCAGTATTCATTTTTATAATAAATATATTAGTTCCCTATTAAACTTTTTTAGAAAAGTGGCTGTATCTCCGCAAATATTGATTTTATCGCAAAAATAAGCGAAATTCGAAAAAACTTAACTAAAGTATCGATAGTGCTCTTTTCAAATATATTAAAACTATTATAATTTGAAGAAATTTTTTAAAAAATCCATATAAATATTAGGATGGATCCAAGTCTATCAGTATTCATTTTTATAATAAATATATTAGTTCCCTATTAAACTTTTTTAGAAAAGTGGCTGTATCTCCGCAAATATTGATTTTATCGCAAAAATAAGCGAAATTCGAAAAAACTTAACTAAAGTATCGATAGTGCTCTTTTCAATTATATTAAAACTATTGTAATTTGAAGAAATTTTTGAAAAAATCCATATAAATATTAGGATGGATCCAAGTCTATCAGTATTCATTTTTATAATAAATATATTAGTTCCCTATTAAACTTTTTTAGAAAAGTGGCTGTATCTCCGCAAATATTGATTTTATCGCAAAAATAAGCGAAATTCGAAAAAACTTAACTAAAGTATCGATAGTGCTCTTTTCAATTATATTAAAACTATTGTAATTTGAAGAAATTTTTGAAAAAATCCATATAAATATTAGGATGGATCCAAGTCTATCAGTATTCATTTTTATAATAAATATATTAGTTCCCTATTAAACTTTTTTAGAAAAGTGGCTGTATCTCCGCAAATATTGATTTTATCGCAAAAATAAGCGAAATTCGAAAAAACTTAACTAAAGTATCGATAGTGCTCTTTTCAAATATATTAAAACTATTATAATTTGAAGAAATTTTTTAAAAAATCCATATAAATATTAGGATGGATCCAAGTCTATCAGTATTCATTTTTATAATAAATATATTAGTTCCCTATTAAACTTTTTTAGAAAAGTGGCTGTATCTCCGCAAATATTGATTTTATCGCAAAAATAAGCGAAATTCGAAAAAACTTAACTAAAGTATCGATAGTGCTCTTTTCAATTATATTAAAACTATTGTAATTTGAAGAAATTTTTGAAAAAATCCATATAAATATTAGGATGGATCCAAGTCTATCAGTATTCATTTTTATAATAAATATATTAGTTCCCTATTAAACTTTTTTAGAAAAGTGGCTGTATCTCCGCAAATATTGATTTTATCGCAAAAATAAGCGAAATTCGAAAAAACTTAACTAAAGTATCGATAGTGCTCTTTTCAATTATATTAAAACTATTGTAATTTGAAGAAATTTTTGAAAAAATCCATATAAATATAAGGATGGATCCCTTTTTTTCAATATATGGTCTTCGTATTTAATATAGGGGTATTGCTCGATATTATGGTAAGGGTCCCCCTCTTCATGGATCTAAGTCTATCAGTATTCATTTTCATAATAAATATATTAGTTCCCTATTAAACTTTTTTAGAAAAGTGGCTGTATCTCCGCAAATATTGATTTTATCGCAAAAATAAGCGAAATTCGAAAAAACTTAACTAAAGTATCGATAGTGCTCTTTTCAATTATATTAAAACTATTGTAATTTGAAGAAATTTTTGAAAAAATCCATATAAATATTAGGATGGATCCAAGTCTATCAGTATTCATTTTTATAATAAATATATTAGTTCCCTATTAAACTTTTTTAGAAAAGTGGCTGTATCTCCGCAAATATTGATTTTATCGCAAAAATAAGCGAAATTCGAAAAAACTTAACTAAAGTATCGATAGTGCTCTTTTCAATTATATTAAAACTATTGTAATTTGAAGAAATTTTTGAAAAAATCCATATAAATATTAGGATGGATCCAAGTCTATCAGTATTCATTTTTATAATAAATATATTAGTTCCCTATTAAACTTTTTTAGAAAAGTGGCTGTATCTCCGCAAATATTGATTTTATCGCAAAAATAAGCGAAATTCGAAAAAACTTAACTAAAGTATCGATAGTGCTCTTTTCAAATATATTAAAACTATTGTAATTTGAAGAAATTTTTGAAAAAATCCATATAAATATTAGGATGGATCCAAGTCTATCAGTATTCATTTTTATAATAAATATATTAGTTCCCTATTAAACTTTTTTAGAAAAGTGGCTGTATCTCCGCAAATATTGATTTTATCGCAAAAATAAGCGAAATTCGAAAAAACTTAACTAAAGTATCGATAGTGCTCTTTTCAAATATATTAAAACTATTATAATTTGAAGAAATTTTTTAAAAAATCCATATAAATATTAGGATGGATCCAAGTCTATCAGTATTCATTTTTATAATAAATATATTAGTTCCCTATTAAACTTTTTTAGAAAAGTGGCTGTATCTCCGCAAATATTGATTTTATCGCAAAAATAAGCGAAATTCGAAAAAACTTAACTAAAGTATCGATAGTGCTCTTTTCAATTATATTAAAACTATTGTAATTTGAAGAAATTTTTGAAAAAATCCATATAAATATTAGGATGGATCCAAGTCTATCAGTATTCATTTTTATAATAAATATATTAGTTCCCTATTAAACTTTTTTAGAAAAGTGGCTGTATCTCCGCAAATATTGATTTTATCGCAAAAATAAGCGAAATTCGAAAAAACTTAACTAAAGTATCGATAGTGCTCTTTTCAATTATATTAAAACTATTGTAATTTGAAGAAATTTTTGAAAAAATCCATATAAATATTAGGATGGATCCAAGTCTATCAGTATTCATTTTTATAATAAATATATTAGTTCCCTATTAAACTTTTTTAGAAAAGTGGCTGTATCTCCGCAAATATTGATTTTATCGCAAAAATAAGCGAAATTCGAAAAAACTTAACTAAAGTATCGATAGTGCTCTTTTCAAATATATTAAAACTATTATAATTTGAAGAAATTTTTTAAAAAATCCATATAAATATTAGGATGGATCCAAGTCTATCAGTATTCATTTTTATAATAAATATATTAGTTCCCTATTAAACTTTTTTAGAAAAGTGGCTGTATCTCCGCAAATATTGATTTTATCGCAAAAATAAGCGAAATTCGAAAAAACTTAACTAAAGTATCGATAGTGCTCTTTTCAATTATATTAAAACTATTGTAATTTGAAGAAATTTTTGAAAAAATCCATATAAATATTAGGATGGATCCAAGTCTATCAGTATTCATTTTTATAATAAATATATTAGTTCCCTATTAAACTTTTTTAGAAAAGTGGCTGTATCTCCGCAAATATTGATTTTATCGCAAAAATAAGCGAAATTCGAAAAAACTTAACTAAAGTATCGATAGTGCTCTTTTCAATTATATTAAAACTATTGTAATTTGAAGAAATTTTTGAAAAAATCCATATAAATATAAGGATGGATCCCTTTTTTTCAATATATGGTCTTCGTATTTAATATAGGGGTATTGCTCGATATTATGGTAAGGGTCCCCCCTTTTCAATATATGGTCTTCGTATTTAGTATAGGGATATTGCTCGATATTATGGTAAGGGTCCCCCCTTTTCAATATATGGTCTTCGTATTTAATATAGGGATATTGCTCGATATTATGGTAAGGGTCCCCCCTTTTCAATGTATGGTCTTCGTATTTAGTATAGGGATATTGCTCGATATTATGGTAAGGGTCCCCCCTTTTCAATATATGGTCTTCGTATTTAGTATAGGGATATTGCTCGATATTATGGTAAGGGTCCCCCCTTTTCAATATATGGTCTTCGTATTTAATATAGGGGTATTGCTCGATATTATGGTAAGGGTCCCCCCTTTTCAATATATGGTCTTCGTATTTAGTATAGGGATATTGCTCGATATTATGGTAAGGGTCCCCCCTTTTCAATATATGGTCTTCGTATTTAGTATAGGGATATTGCTCGATATTATGGTAAGGGTCCCCCCTTTTCAATATATGGTCTTCGTATTTAGTATAGGGATATTGCTCGATATTATGGTAAGGGTCCCCCCTTTTCAATATATGGTCTTCGTATTTAGTATAGGGATATTGCTCGATATTATGGTAAGGGTCCCCCCTTTTCAATATATGGTCTTCGTATTTAGTATAGGGATATTGCTCGATATTATGGTAAGGGTCCCCCCTTTTCAATATATGGTCTTCGTATTTAGTATAGGGATATTGCTCGATATTATGGTAAGGGTCCCCCCTTTTCAATATATGGTCTTCGTATTTAGTATAGGGATATTGCTCGATATTATGGTAAGGGTCCCCCCTGTTCAATATATGGTCTTCGTATTTAATATAGGGGTATTGCTCGATATTATGGTAAGGGTCCCCCTCTTCATGGATCTAAGTCTATCAGTATTCATTTTCATAACAAATATATTAGTTCCCTATTAAACTTTTTTAGAAAAGTGGCTGTATCTCCGCAAATATTGATTTTATCGCAACAATAAGCGAAATTCGGAAAAACTTAACTAAAGTATCGATAGTGCTCTTTTCAAATATATTAAAACTATTGTAATTTGAAGAAATTTTTGAAAAAATCCATATAAATATTAGGATGGATCCAAGTCTATCAGTATTCATTTTTATAATAAATATATTAGTTCCCTATTAAACTTTTTTAGAAAAGTGGCTGTATCTCCGCAAATATTGATTTTATCGCAAAAATAAGCGAAATTCGAAAAAACTTAACTAAAGTATCGATAGTGCTCTTTTCAAATATATTAAAACTATTGTAATTTGAAGAAATTTTTGAAAAAATCCATATAAATATTAGGATGGATCCAAGTCTATCAGTATTAATTTTTATAATAAATATATTAATTCCCTATTAAACTTTTTTAGAAAAGTGGCTGTATCTCCGCAAATATTGATTTTATCGCAAAAATAAGCGAAATTCGAAAAAACTTAACTAAAGTATCGATAGTGCTCTTTTCAATTATATTAAAACTATTGTAATTTGAAGAAATTTTTGAAAAAATCCATATAAATATTAGGATGGATCCAAGTCTATCAGTATTCATTTTTATAATAAATATATTAGTTCCCTATTAAACTTTTTTAGAAAAGTGGCTGTATCTCCGCAAATATTGATTTTATCGCAAAAATAAGCGAAATTCGAAAAAACTTAACTAAAGTATCGATAGTGCTCTTTTCAAATATATTAAAACTATTATAATTTGAAGAAATTTTTTAAAAAATCCATATAAATATTAGGATGGATCCAAGTCTATCAGTATTCATTTTTATAATAAATATATTAGTTCCCTATTAAACTTTTTTAGAAAAGTGGCTGTATCTCCGCAAATATTGATTTTATCGCAAAAATAAGCGAAATTCGAAAAAACTTAACTAAAGTATCGATAGTGCTCTTTTCAATTATATTAAAACTATTGTAATTTGAAGAAATTTTTGAAAAAATCCATATAAATATTAGGATGGATTCAAGTCTATCAGTATTCATTTTTATAATAAATATATTAGTTCCCTATTAAACTTTTTTAGAAAAGTGGCTGTATCTCCGCAAATATTGATTTTATCGCAAAAATAAGCGAAATTCGAAAAAACTTAACTAAAGTATCGATAGTGCTCTTTTCAAATATATTAAAACTATTATAATTTGAAGAAATTTTTTAAAAAATCCATATAAATATTAGGATGGATCCAAGTCTATCAGTATTCATTTTTATAATAAATATATTAGTTCCCTATTAAACTTTTTTAGAAAAGTGGCTGTATCTCCGCAAATATTGATTTTATCGCAAAAATAAGCGAAATTCGAAAAAACTTAACTAAAGTATCGATAGTGCTCTTTTCAATTATATTAAAACTATTGTAATTTGAAGAAATTTTTGAAAAAATCCATATAAATATTAGGATGGATCCAAGTCTATCAGTATTCATTTTTATAATAAATATATTAGTTCCCTATTAAACTTTTTTAGAAAAGTGGCTGTATCTCCGCAAATATTGATTTTATCGCAAAAATAAGCGAAATTCGAAAAAACTTAACTAAAGTATCGATAGTGCTCTTTTCAATTATATTAAAACTATTGTAATTTGAAGAAATTTTTGAAAAAATCCATATAAATATTAGGATGGATCCCTTTTTTTCAATATATGGTCTTCGTATTTAATATAGGGGTATTGCTCGATATTATGGTAAGGGTCCCCCCTTTTCAATATATGGTCTTCGTATTTAGTATAGGGATATTGCTCGATATTATGGTAAGGGTCCCCCCTTTTCAATATATGGTCTTCGTATTTAATATAGGGATATTGCTCGATATTATGGTAAGGGTCCCCCCTTTTCAATATATGGTCTTCGTATTTAGTATAGGGATATTGCTCGATATTATGGTAAGGGTCCCCCCTTTTCAATATATGGTCTTCGTATTTAGTATAGGGATATTGCTCGATATTATGGTAAGGGTCCCCCCTTTTCAATATATGGTCTTCGTATTTAATATAGGGGTATTGCTCGATATTATGGTAAGGGTCCCCCCTTTTCAATATATGGTCTTCGTATTTAGTATAGGGATATTGCTCGATATTATGGTAAGGGTCCCCCCTTTTCAATATATGGTCTTCGTATTTAGTATAGGGATATTGCTCGATATTATGGTAAGGGTCCCCCCTTTTCAATATATGGTCTTCGTATTTAGTATAGGGATATTGCTCGATATTATGGTAAGGGTCCCCCCTTTTCAATATATGGTCTTCGTATTTAGTATAGGGATATTGCTCGATATTATGGTAAGGGTCCCCCCTTTTCAATATATGGTCTTCGTATTTAGTATAGGGATATTGCTCGATATTATGGTAAGGGTCCCCCCTTTTCAATATATGGTCTTCGTATTTAGTATAGGGATATTGCTCGATATTATGGTAAGGGTCCCCCCTTTTCAATATATGGTCTTCGTATTTAGTATAGGGATATTGCTCGATATTATGGTAAGGGTCCCCCCTTTTCAATATATGGTCTTCGTATTTAATATAGGGGTATTGCTCGATATTATGGTAAGGGTCCCCCTCTTCATGGATCTAAGTCTATCAGTATTCATTTTCATAATAAATATATTAGTTCCCTATTAAACTTTTTTAGAAAAGTGGCTGTATCTCCGCAAATATTGATTTTATCGCAACAATAAGCGAAATTCGGAAAAACTTAACTAAAGTATCGATAGTGCTCTCTTCAATTATATTAAAACTATTGTAATTTGAAGAAATTTTTGAAAAAATCCATATAAATATTAGGATGGATCCAAGTCTATCAGTATTCATTTTTATAATAAATATATTAGTTCCCTATTAAACTTTTTTAGAAAAGTGGCTGTATCTCCGCAAATATTGATTTTATCGCAAAAATAAGCGAAATTCGAAAAAACTTAACTAAAGTATCGATAGTGCTCTTTTCAAATATATTAAAACTATTGTAATTTGAAGAAATTTTTGAAAAAATCCATATAAATATTAGGATGGATCCAAGTCTATCAGTATTAATTTTTATAATAAATATATTAATTCCCTATTAAACTTTTTTAGAAAAGTGGCTGTATCTCCGCAAATATTGATTTTATCGCAAAAATAAGCGAAATTCGAAAAAACTTAACTAAAGTATCGATAGTGCTCTTTTCAAATATATTAAAACTATTATAATTTGAAGAAATTTTTTAAAAAATCCATATAAATATTAGGATGGATCCAAGTCTATCAGTATTCATTTTTATAATAAATATATTAGTTCCCTATTAAACTTTTTTAGAAAAGTGGCTGTATCTCCGCAAATATTGATTTTATCGCAAAAATAAGCGAAATTCGAAAAAACTTAACTAAAGTATCGATAGTGCTCTTTTCAAATATATTAAAACTATTATAATTTGAAGAAATTTTTGAAAAAATCCATATAAATATTAGGATGGATCCAAGTCTATCAGTATTCATTTTTATAATAAATATATTAGTTCCCTATTAAACTTTTTTAGAAAAGTGGCTGTATCTCCGCAAATATTGATTTTATCGCAAAAATAAGCGAAATTCGAAAAAACTTAACTAAAGTATCGATAGTGCTCTTTTCAATTATATTAAAACTATTGTAATTTGAAGAAATTTTTGAAAAAATCCATATAAATATTAGGATGGATCCATGTCTATCAGTATTCATTTTCATAATAAATATATTAGTTCCCTATTAAACTTTTTTAGAAAAGTGGCTGTATCTCCGCAAATATTGATTTTATCGCAACAATAAGCGAAATTCGGAAAAACTTAACTAAAGTATCGATAGTGCTCTTTTCAAATATATTAAAACTATTATAATTTGAAGAAATTTTTGAAAAAATCCATATAAATATTAGGATGGATCCAAGTCTATCTTTCTTTCAGTCCGTAAATGAAAATAGTTTTAAAATATTTCAAAGATTTTGAAAAAACTGAATTCAAGATTTTGAAAAAATTTGAATTTCTAATACAGTTTTTACTTGTTTATTACTCGTTTCCGCGAATTTCGACTAGTGCCATTCTTTAGCATAAATCAAAAATTGTTTGCTTTTCCATAATGCAATCGTATTATCGATCGTATTTTTGAACACAGTATTTTTGGGCAGCGTTAAACTGGTCATCAGGTGGTATGAATTGTCTTGTTGATATCTTCAATATGTTGACAGTGGAAAAAATGTAGGACTTAGTCATTTGCAGTGTAAGAAAACAGAAGGCATAAGTTTTATTTGCTACCGGGTTTTCTCCTACAGACTGCAGCGTATAATGAATACCAGAGTGGTTTTTATGAAAAATAGAACCTCATACTTCAGCAAGAAGTAGCCAGTTAATGGAAGAAACAATTATAATGCAATAATACGATCTTTTTAGTATTCGATTCGCACCACTGTCTTTGCTGAAACTATTTAAACACATAAAATAAAGCATAAAATGTTTCAAAATTTATCAGCGAGTGTGAAGTTGGGTAAATTTCCTACCATTAATTTATTCAAATAAATCTAATATGCATTAATTCCAGCAAGTCGTTTTTGTTGTTGTGCAAAAGTTTAATGGAACTGGGGTTTTTGCAATAAATTCTTGTCTTTATAACGCAACTTTAATTTTTTTCAGTGTCCAAGAACCAAATGTTAATGCATTAACAGAGCTCTGTTAACCAAACTGGTTTTTATCCATTATGATGTGTGATATACATATGTTTTTTGTAGTTACAAATTATAATTCTTAGCATTCAAGCAGTTTTGAAAATAAGACACCTTGTCTGTAAATTTGCCTTAAACTGATCATTTCTTTTTGCCGCTTTTTCCTGGAAATCTAAAAAGGCACCACCCTAATGTATAAATGTATCTGTTAGTTTATATCAAAAGCACTCACTCATTCCTCTCTCCCCCCCCCCCTTTTCTCTCTCTCTCTCTCTCTCTCTCACACTATCATTTCTTGACTAAAAAATGTTAGATTTACCTGTTGAAATAACAAAACATATTGTTAAACTAACACCGATCCTATTTCCATATGAAATTTTGTAGATTGTTTTTTAACTCAACTATTAATTTGGTGTCTTCTAAAACAAACAAACATACACACATACGAGTACATAAATATGTGCGAGGTTGTGTTAAATACAGTCCAAGTTTGTCTTAAATGGTTGTTCATTTCATGAATATGTTCCCATTTACCAGATTGTTATTAAAATTTAAAATTCAAATGCTCGTTTAAAGTGTGTGTTTGCAATAGATATGAATATTCACGTGCACATACAAACATACCGTTTTATTTCTAAATCGATAACGTGACTCATTGTTGTGTCAGTTCAAATATTCAACTTAATCTGTTGGCAATAAAAAAATTTATATCCGACTAAAATTTAATTTAAAATATTAAATTTTATCTGCTGATTTTTGTTTTATAGGTGTTCCAAGTTAGTGGACTTGACAACGGATGACAAACCTTTAGACATTTAAGTTTTATTGTTATTGACTTTAGGGAGTTATTAAATATTTTTTTTAAACAATTTTTCAAAACGAACATTAACTTTTCTTAGCAATCTTCATACTCTATAACAATTTCAGTTTGGAATTTGTTTATAAATTTATGAAGCAAAATTGTTTGTTTGTAATAGATAATATTTGTTTAAAAAGTTTGGTAGCAAAAACTTCTAATTAAGGTTTTGAGATACAAAGAGAGAGAATTAATAATATTTAAGTCATTTCTCATTGCGCTTTAATAAGTGGTACACAATTGGCGCGAATGACGACTTTCGCCCAAAATTCGTCTGCGAAATTCTACCAAAGAGTATGGAAAGGCGAAGCTGGTTGTTAACTCGTACTACAATAACAACAACAACAACAATATTTGGCGAATTCTAAAGGCTGTACATAAGTATATATTTTGTTGCTGTTCATTCGTTCGTAAAATATTAAGAATTAAATTTTGACTTTTGATCTGTTGAGCTTCGAGGAAAGCTCTCAATTTCATCGCTTACAAAATCGCCATATTAACAAAAAAAAAACAGTACTTAACAAGCGGAACATTAACAACACCTGAAATAAGAGCAACTCTTTACAGTTGAGCATATTTTATGTTTATTTTAAATGTTATAAACGAAAAGTTTAATTTAAGCATAAGTGGTGCTTTCAGTGTGAAAGCGCTCAAAGTAATTTTATTGTCATGACCACTTCTGTCTTCACTTTGGCGGCGAACATAAAATATAAATCTATTGTCGAGTTCATTGCATATTGACGATTTTTGGACGATGTCATAATTTAAGTATAAAGAGCGCTTTCACATTGGACAACTTATTGCACAAGTACTTGGCAAGCGACTTAGTTGGCCGCTGTAAAAACCTTTATTGTCTTATATAATTTATCTGACATGGTCACATGTTCGTGTTATACGTCGGCATAAAATATAATTGTATTGTAGAGTTCAGCGCATATGAGGAGTTTTGGATAGAGATAATTAATCTTTTGTTCCATTTATATGTAAAACCTTTTCTTTTACCACACAAACCTCGAGTATTTATCGAAATGTGAAAAATATGAAAATCAAACAAGAACACATTTGTTTAAATAGTTGGGGTAAGTCGTGAACAACTAAATACATACATACATACACGTATATAATTTGTATCTGTTATATATTCGCTGCACAAGTGTCATTTGCTCATTTAGTTTGAAACTGCACTGTAAACAGGGTACGGCTTGGCCAACAACATTATAGTTTTTTACTCATGTATAAACATGGTTTTTTTCACTTTTCATTTTCTTTAAATCTTGTTCTATTTTTCGAATATCCCAGCAAAAAAATTGACTTCCAGTTCACATAATACGAAAAATGTATTTATTATTTGCTCATTTAAGTACATATGTATGGATTTAGAACACAAAGAACTCATAATTGTTACAGCTTTGAATACAAATTAATTACTGTTTCGGTGTTCAATACACGAACAGAAGGTAATTGTAAAAGTAATGCTGCAATTCGATGCTGGGCCTAGCAGAATACTTTTTTATATATAAATACATATATAAAAGGTATGAAAATTTTAAATACGAAGATTAATTAAACCGTGATTATACTTACTTTGGTACACCCTTTTTAATCTGAGATTGCAACCAGCTGTTGCAAACTATTTTAGGTTATGCCAGATGAAACTAAAAACGCAAGGCTGGAAATTAAAATTATAAATATAATAAATATAAATTGTCCTGACAGTTGACAAACATGAGCATTAACAGATGAGTCGAATACTGCAAAAGCCACTATGTGTGTAAATTGCATAAGTGTTATATGATTTACTGTCAATTGCTGGCCAAATTGTTTGCTTGGTGGTGTATTTATTTATTTATATGATCTCATCTACTACTATTGAATTGACTGTAATATGTAGAAACAGTTCTTTCCTTCGAATGAAAATTTTGCAAATAATTCACACAAAAAAAAAACAAAAGATTGAGCTGGAGGCTCAAAAACTGCATAATACCAGCTCAAACAAATTCTTCGCAAAGCTGCAAAATACCGGATAATGGCCATGATGTGATGATGGGCCTAAAAGTGTGTTTTCCATTTTTCTTTCATTTCATATTATTTAATATACAATATTTATTATAAGTTTATTGTGCTGGTGGAAAGTACTTATCTCCGACAAAACACATTTCTTTGGCATTTTTGCTTTCTGTGAATGGCGTGACAGACTTAATCAAACATTTGATAAAGAAACCCCAAATGTTGCGAAAGTTAGATTGTTGTGAAACAGAAAAATGTCCGATCTTGCTATAATATTGGTCTAGTAGTCTCAATTAAATTGACACATTGAATCGCAATTTAATTAGTAATAGTTCTGGCCCGCTGCTAAAGGTTTGGAATAGATTTTGCGATGTGCACTAAATTCTGCCTTCTACAAACTGTCGAGTGACTAACTACGATATTATTATTTGAAGGCAAAATACCCTGACAAATGTTATGAGGTCATTTATTTCGCAAACAAAGATGTTCGATCGCAAGTACTCGTATATGCAAAAGGTAATAATTGTACAATATTTAAATATTCAGATTATAAGCTGGACAAAATTTAAACACAATACAGTGTGAATTATAATAACGAGTGTTAGGTTTTAGTCAAACTAATTAAAAGTCCAGACGATTGGCTCACATTTGACTATAGAAGCGAATACAATAAGTTTTTATATAAGTTTTTACTTACACATACATATTTAATTATACATTTTATTTTACTCAATTTCCACCCATTTGAAGAAAATCACAAGGTTTTCTATTTGTTCTATTGCGAGTTGCTCGTCTTCATGCCTTCAGTTACATTTTTTTTTTCGTTGATTTCGCCTTTTCAAAAATTGTTTAGTGCCTGTTAACGTATAACGTACCTGTTCGTTCGTTCGTTGGCATCATTAAATTTTCTCTGGCTCTGTTAACCCTAAAAAATATAAATTTTGCACTGGAAATGCATTCAAAAGTAAAAAATTAGTAATAATTATATTAACAAATAATAATATAATATATTTGTGAAACCATATTTTATAAAATAATGCCATAAAAACCAGGAAAATTTCTTAAAAATAGAAAAAATATTTTTTATTAGAGATTAAATAATTTTTCTATGAATAATTTGGCTTTCACTGAATATATATTTTTATTGTTTCAGTGCACATTTTCTGTTGAAAAAATCAAAACAAATTAATGCATTAACGAAAATGCTTTTTCAGGTTCCCCTTCGATGAAAAACGTAACTGAATTACAGAGCTGGACCTTAAAAACTAACACTAAGAATTTGTATGTTGATGGAGCAGGTCTAGCGAAGGGTTCAGGGTATTATTAGGAAATTAAAATTTTTTTTTATATATTAATATTTCTTTAGTAAACAACAACAACAAAATATTTGCAATACTGCAAATTCTTTAAAAAAATTTGCTTGTCCTTTTGCAAGAATATTCTGCAGCTGGAGCTGCTGTTTGACGAGGACGGTGTATTTGCAAAGATTCCGTCTTCATTCCCTAATACTTTGCACCCGACTTGCATTATCATAAAATTTGCTATCTAATATTTTTCTAACAAATTGAATATCTATTAAGAACATTTGAATAGCTTATGATACCACAAAATATTAGATAACAAAAAGATTACTGATTGGTGGTCATTGAAAAATTGGAATTTAAGCGATTTTTGCAAGTTGATCATGTGTTTGCACTTGGAACGCAGGGTACATTCTTCGCAGTTTAAATTTTAAACGCATTTGAATAAAATCATATATCGTTACCTGAAATGCAAAAGGGCGTAACAACATATTTCAAAATTTTACAGGAGAGACAAAAAACTCCAAAAAATCAAAGATTACGAAGCTGGTGTTGCAATTTCTTCAGTACAGCATTAAATTGCGATGATGCATTTATTTCGTAGGAAAAAAATTTCTTTAATCGTCATTTTTATTAGATGTGGGTTGCGCCCTTTTGATTTAAGAAAAAACCAACTTTGTTGTTACGACCTTTTGATTTTCTTTAATAAAATGGTTGTTATTGACAGTAGGGCTGTAAAAATGTAGGAGGACATGTAATTCGATTTGCTCTACAATAATAAATGAAAAAACCCATTTTGAATTTTTTGGTTGTTACGCCCTTTTGCATTTCAGGTAACGATATGTATGTAGAAGGTAGAACATTTCATCAGGCTGTGTCTTTACATTGTAACATAATGACTCAGTTTGTAGTTGGCCAACATTATTAGGAATAATAAATTATAATTGAATTTCTAGAAAAAAGAATCGATTTCTTTGCAAATAAAAGCAAGTCATTGTGCAAATGAAGCATTTATCCGAAAAAAAAACTTATTTATTTAATATGTACTTATTAAATTTCAATGACTTGCAAACTAAACATTATGTGAAATTTTGTTTACAATTTTTGGCAGAGTTTCCCAAACGAAAAGTTTCAGTTAGTCCAGCAAAAGTGCTAGAAAATAATGAATTTTGTGAAAGGTTTTCCTTTGGAGATATCTGAACTTTGACAACGTCCGCGTTATCGGAGGCATATTTGTTCAATTGGCTGTCTGTCATTTATTCAGTACGTTTGCACGAATCATCTAGGACGGATACAGACAGCGTTTGACAACAGCATTTGCAAATGAAACTTTATGCAAACAAAACGACGGTGTCAATATCGAGATGTTGTGTCTGTGTTCAGTAAGCGCAGATTTAGCGATGTTATTGCAGACCACAATTCGGCTAATTTTGGTGGCGTGACTCGGGTATAGGCATAAAATTTTAACAGAACATACGCGACCATATACAAATAGTGCCTGAAACAGTTGCCAACGGACCCTATTCAGCATAATAACATTTTTTCCAGCGTTGAGACAAGTTTAATACACAAAATCATAGAATTTTGAGGCGATTCCAGTCCGTCCACAAGATGTCCGAAAAAACAAATGTGGATTTTCAATTCTTATATTTTTAAGAAAGATTTCAGCAAACGCGAGCGATGGTTGCCAACTTCTCTTTTTTCTCCATTGGATGATATAATTACTAAAAAAAAAAAAAAATACAAATAACAGCCATGAATAACTGCATCACAGAAGCCTTCTCATCCAGAGTGCCTCATTCTCTCAATAAATCTACTCTCTCCATCCCCGCCCCCTAACGCAAACGCACCAACACATGATAGTAATATTTGTGTATTGTATGACCCATATCAATTATTTATTGTTATAAATCGACATCTACTGGCCTCTTTCACCCCCTCAATCAATTAATTCAATTTAATTATTTGCAAAAAAAAAACTATATGGCAACTCTTGATATTGTGGTAAAGCTGCAACAGGCTTTTTTGTTTTTAACGTCTTTTTTTTTATCAATTAGCAAAAATTGAACCCTGTTGGGTTTTGCCTTGATTTTGTTTTTCTTTCATAAAACAAAGGATAAAAAACTGCCTTGATTTCAATTCAATGAAAAGGAATGAAAATGAAGGTTATTTTCCTATAGTTGCCAACATTTTTTTTTTTTTTTTTGTATTAAGCACCTACACACAATTGTACAAAAGTAATGAAAGCAAATGTATGTGCATTAACTTTGTAATACTAATTTTATTGCGTGGCTTTAATCATGGAAAATTGTAAGAAATTGCTTTGCTGCGGGTAAAATGCACTCACTCTCTTTAGCGTATAGAATTACTGACTTAAATGCGATAATAGCAAACTTTTTTTTTATCATTATAAGTATAATTCTTTAATAATTCAATCAGCAGACCAATCAAATAAGTAGCAAATTAGATGTTCACCATAAACAGGCCTCAAAAAATTACTTCATTTAAAAATGGGGAACAGTAATTCTGTTGTTCGTTTCAAACAACAGCAACAAGTAATTTTCGTGTAAATTCAAATTGTCATTTAAATTTTAATAGCAAAGTTTTCGTTTGATTACAAAATATTGCTTTTAATGCATAATAATTTGGTTTTTTTTTTTAGCATTTTGTGCAACTGTTTTTATAAACAATTGCGACAATTAATGGCGGCTAGATGATGTTCTTTGCGGCAAAACATATGCTGCATTTATAGACTAAAGGGGTTTTCAATCGCTATGCTGTTTTGACAAGTTGTACGATTTAGCGATTTAATGATAAAACGGACTGGACAGCGTAGCGTTTTGTTAGAGAATATCAATTTTGAGCGAAAAACATCGTTAGCGATGCGGTGCGTGTATTGACAATGAATCCGCAAAGCGTTAATGTTTGGTAAGGATTTTGCGGCGACGGTGTCGTTGATCCCTACTGTTTTGAAATAATAATCGACTTGTATTTCTTTCCCGCCCCAAACTGACCACAAGTGGATGTTGTACGCTCGCTCTGCATGAACGATTTTACACTATGGTTGTTTAGAACTCTTCAAGGTGACGTCAAATGGCCTCCAAGATTATGCTATTTCACCCACCGTGAAGTTTTTCTTAGCGGGTTTCCTGAAGTGGCGAGTATTTGCCAATAACAAAGCAATCGATCGCTGCCCTTAACATTTATATAATCGAATCCAATTCATTTAAGCGAATCTGTCCGTCAGAGTCATTGTCAAGTGGCGTGCTGCAATCGCTGCCGCCGTAAGAATACACGACACGCAGATGTGAACGATGTATTTTAAACATTATGGCATGGCTGGGTCTTTCAAACAGTTTCTTTAATACTTCACATTTGGCCTGTTTTACTACAATTCAATATATAGTAACTGTCTTTACTGAAAAACCCTTTAGACGTAAACTTTTTGCAAAATAGCGGCTCCATCAACCATGAAATTAAAGAAAAGAACGAAGCCAAATACATTTTAACAAACAATTTAGGAATAGTTAATATTTTATTTAGGAAACCCAAAATTAATTGTCGCAAATCTGGTGCGTTGTTATGCGTTAAAACTATTAAAATGATGTTGTCGTCCACGAGACAATACTTTGTATTTAGTTGAATTAAAAATTGATAGTTTAATCATCATATAAATATAAATATTTTTAAATTATGTGCATTCCAATTGTAAACTTGACCTACTGAGAGTCGCCAGTTTAAGAGAAGTCAAAGATGTGTGTCCTTATAAATTGTCTCCTGTTCAGTTCTCTATGTTGTTGCAAAAACTGCTTCGCCACGGAATGCCCTCTCAAAGTACTAAATTAAGTAATTGTTTTATAGGGCTTTCAGGTTTGCGTGACACAATGCCCTTATGATTAAACTTGTATTCAATTTTCAGTACTTGATTATCCCCCCCCCCCCTTTTTTTTTTTATTGCCACATTTAAATTTTTAAACAGCTGCAAAATATATAATTGCCGCATAGAGTTTTAATGATTGGAAAAAAACAATGAATGGCGATATTTATAACAAATGTTGAGTTTTCCTTGGGAAATTTCGAAATTTCGAAATTTTTTTTTAATTTTCCTGTCCACAATTAAGTTTGTGTTTAACAGTTTGCGGGTTTTCAAAGTTTTAAATTACTGCGACGCATTAAAAATACATAAAGCATGTGTTTGCTCTAGCCCATAATTCCCATAATATATTAAATTGTTTACTTCTGTTTAATATTTCATTGCAGGTATGTGCCAACCCGTTTGTGGGGCTTTAGTGGTCATGTGCAAACCGTCCTTCACAGTATAGTGGGACGCGTTAAGTGCCCTTGGCCATTAGGCGAACGTGTTTATTTATCCCTGGTTGATGGCTCTACATTAACTTATGACTTGTATCAACCTCTAAAGGAGTTCGAAGGTAAGTGAGCTGGTTTTATTCAGTTACTTTGTTTTGTTTTTTGTTAGAAATAAACATAAACTCGACCGTGTAGGAAGTAAAGTTTCTAGGGCAATAGAGAATTTCTTAAAACAAAATCGCCGACGGCGGTAAACAATTTTTATGGATGGACGGAGGAAAAAATTATGACTTCATTTTTAATCTTCCTTGAAAGTAAATTATAGTGGCTAAAATTGTTTTTTTTGTTTTTTTGTTAAATGGTCCTTAAATGTCCTTTTTGTTTTCTTGTTTATTACAAAATGAATGAACATCTTTGTAATGATGCTCAGAATTCCTTTTTGTTGAAATAGAAACTTTAGCTAAAATTGAGGAATTTTCAATGTTCCTGTGATCAGCATTTTTGCAACCAGAATTACAATAAATTTTTGTTTTTATTGTTTACTTGATTCGAATACATTTTATTATTATTTATGATAAAATAAAAAAATATTCTTCAGGTCTGTTGCACCTGGTGACTAAATTTCAATTGAAATTCCATATAATTTTTTTTTTTTTGGATTATAATTTTATTTACAATCTATCCGATTAGGACAAGACTGTAAGTAAATTTAATTTCCAATAATAAAATCCATTAGTTGTTGAACTCCGCTGAGAACAAGAAATACTTAAAACCAAAAGGTTGGTAATTTAAATATGTTTTCAATACAGTATTAAAAAATGCCATATTTTTTGTTTGAGTTTTTTGTTCCGAAAATCACACGATTTCAAATGATTTGGCGCTTTAAAATCGCAATCTCAGTTTATTTCTGTTTAACACATCACATATTTTTCTGTTTCCAAATCCTATATAAAAGATTCTGTTCAAAAGTTCTATTTGTTGTTATCAATGAGAAATTTAAAAAATTTTTAGTTTATTTCTGCATGACATTTTTCTGCTGCTTTTTTTAATATTTTCAATGTTGAAACTGTGGCCGCGGGCTTCAAATGTCTTCTTCTAATTTTTATAACATAAAATGCAATAAAAAATAGTGCTGAAGTTCATAATAAAGTGAATTAAAAAAAAACAATTTATTTTTTTTCCCCATTTTATTGTTACAGTAATATTTACATTTTTACAATAATTTAATTCTTAACTTTAAGAGATCAACTCATAAACAATTTTTCTTCTTAATCATCTACAGCAGTTTTTATAGACTTATTTCATTTTACATATCATTTTTTCGGTTTGGGAAAAGATATAAAAAAACCCATAAGTAGAGCAGTAAAGTTATATGGTAAAAACACAGGATAAACGTTATCAAACTAATGCATTGATGTGTGGATAGCTGGAGTATCTACAACGGTGTTTAAAGTTTAGAGACAATATATTAAGTTTATCTTTAACTAATTTTATGTTAGACATAGAGTGCAACGTTCGTGTTGAAAAATGTGTTGGCAAATTATAAATCATTTTAAGTAATTTATTCTGACAGATTTGTAGTTTTTTAACATGACAATCGGAGGTGACATACCAAGCAGGCGCCGCATAGAACATTATTGAGTGGAAAATTGTTTTTAATATAAGAAGTTTGTTGTGGATATTTAGTTCAGACTTTCTGTTTATTAACGGATACATTATTTTAATTGTTGTATTAATTTTGTGATTTATGTGTTTTATATGCTCATTAAATAATAACTTTTTATCCAGCATTACACCAAGATATTTAACCTTGTCATCCCAGGGGATAGATTCGGTACCAACAATAACATTGGTTTGTGGTAGAAATAAATTTTTTCTTCTTCTTGTAAAGAATATAGACTGAGTTTTTGAGGGGTTGATCATTATTTTCCATTTTTTAAAGTAGTCAGTGACTATTTTAGTTGATTCTTCCAAGTTGTGTACGATATCTTCCGGTAATATTTCTGAACTAAGTATTGCTGTGTCATCGGCAAAAATTGATGAATTACATCCATGTAAAGCAGGAAAGTCATGCGTAAATAAATTGTATAAAATTGGAGATAGACATGACCCTTGTGGACATCCGGCAGGAATATCATAATTTAGTGAACAAATATTTCCAATATGCACTTTGAATGTTCTGTCCGCTTTTATGTCCACTAGAACCATTCCTGTAGATTTACTTTCATTTAAGGAAGTTTTGACAATATTTCTTATTCTAACAAGAGGTTGAATTGTGTTATGTTCCGAACGGAACCCAAATTGTTGTGGTGGTAAAGTGTTAGTTTCTTCCATGAAACAAACTAGTTTTTCTTTAATAATTTTTTCAAGTATTTTAGACATTGTGGTTAGTGAGCTTATTGGACGATAGCAATTTGGATCGCTGCTGTCTTTTCCAGGTTTGTGAATTGCTATGGTTTTTGACTCTTTCCAAATTAATGGGAAGTGAAAAAAATTTAAGCATGAGTTGTAAATACGACATAGAACTTTTAAGCCTTTAGATGGAACTTTCTTCAAACACAATTTATTTTGTTTTTTAATTTATGATTTCATTTATGCTCTTGTAAAGCGCTATAGGATCTATCAAAATAAATTCGTTTATTGTGTTTAGGACAAAGTGCCTGACTGGAAGTTCGCAACTTTGACATTATTTTTGCTTATGAATGTTATAGTTTTTAAATTATAATTAAATACTGGTTTTTTGTTATGATTAAAGCTAAATATTTAATTGTCAGATCAAAGTGAGGGGGGTTTGAATTTTTGTTTATCGGACTCGAAAAGACAGCGTCATTAATTACAACCTACTGATGAAATTATTAAGCGATTGAACTTCTTTCCAGATGACATCACCGTAGCCATATGCCCTGGCATTGGCAATTCATCCGAAAGTGTCTATATACGGACGTTTGTACACTACGCACAGTGTCATGGTTATCGTTGTGCTGTCCTGAATCATATTGGTGCCTTAAGCAGTGTCCAAGTTACCGCCTCCAGAATTTTTACATATGGTAAGTGTAACAGAACAGCCCTATTGTCTCAAATAGCAACAACAAATAGACGAAAAATAAATGAAAAATGAATAAATATGAATTAAAATGCAATAATTTCATTCAAGGCCATACTGATGATTTTGCTATGATGATTGAAAATCTAACAGAAAAATATGCGGATACTCGTATTGTGGCTGTGGGTTTTAGTCTGGGCGGCAATTTGGTAACCAAATATATGGGCGAAAATGATAAGAACAAGCCACAGAATATCATTGGCGGTATTTCAATATGCCAAGGCTATAATGCTGAAGAGTATGTATGGTTTTTGTTTGATTTTAAATTTGTTTTTAACATTTCTTTTTTAATCGTATTGCAGAGGCACCAAGTGGCTATTAAATTGGCAAAATTTCCGTCGCTTCTATTTGTATGTTATGACGGAAAATATGAAAAATATCATATTGAAACATCGTCACGTCCTTTTGTCGGAAGAAACACGCCAGCGTCACAATCTAAATGAGCGGGAGATTATAGCGGCTGCTACCCTGCCCGAACTCGATGAGGCATACACACGACGTGTTCATAACTTTTCCACTACAACCGATCTCTATCGCTGGAGTTCTTCTCTGCACTACTTTGACCAAATTGAAAAGCCAATGATATTTATAAATGCCAAAGATGATCCAATAATACCCGAAGATCTATTGCCGCCAATAAAGAGGTTTGCCGGTAAGATTGCACTTCTTCTCGTTAATTATGAATTGTTTTAGAACTATAAATATGCCTGCCCAAAAGCCTGTAGGTATTATAGCGATCCATGTTCTTATTGCTGCCTGTCTTCTTCCATTTTTGTTTTGTTTGACTTGTTTCTAATTTATTTTAGTTGTCAGTTGACGAACCGAAGCCCTTTTGTAATTATTTTAATTTAATTTCCTTAGTTTTCGTATAACTAGTTTTTACTTAATTATGTCCTTGAATGACTCTAGTGCTTATTCCTTCTCTTTTGTAAATGGTAGACTTTTGATAAAATATGTAGTTTAACAAAGTTTGCCTTAAACAAAAATAGGCGGTGGAATTTGATTTTAAAGTGGGTTTAATAAATAATTATGCAAAGAATCCTTTAATCTATGACCAATTCTCGAATATTTCCAGAACCGTAAAACCATGATCGCATGCAATGAATGAATAAATTTCAAAGAGCGTTTAATTTATTCAAATAATAAAATTCTAAATGTGTGAACTTTTCGTATTGTTAAAATTTCGTTAATTTTATGAAGATTATTTTTAAGAAAATTTCGTTTTTTATTTGGTATTTTTATTTTGGTATTTTAATTTGGATTTTTACAGCATTTCTAAAAAACAGCTTTTAGTAAAACCAGCGGAACACCAGTTTTAAAGCCATTCTTGTTTTCGCACGTTAAGGCTTTTTTTTTTCAAAATCTAAAGAATATCTAACAATGCAACGGGGTTATAAATAAATTTTTCGGCAGATATGAAACTGCAATCACTTACAACTTATTTCACAAACGGGAACGTTAAAGTTCACTCGCATTTGGAGTGAAGAAAAGACTGGTTTGCAAATCAAAAACGGGGGTTTTTTTTTATTGACAATTGGTATATCCAAAAGACAGTTTTTTCTTTCTGAACGTTGACGTTCGACATCTTGAAACAGATACTTAATTTTTTAACTTTAATTTTTTAACTCTTTAAAATAGTTACTTATTACTTGGCCCAATATGTCTATTATTGTGTTTTTTTTTTTGCGAAAAATTCAGTTTAAGCAACTTTTTTTAATATGTTTTAAAATTAAATTTTTTTAATAGATTGAAATTTCGTCTCCAAATATTCGAATTAAGTTTTATCATATTCAGAGATTATTAAAAAGTCCCTAATAAAAATTATATAATTTCCTAAATTCCTTAAATATAAAATAAACCAGCCCTAAATTCTTTATTGCTTCTTTTGAGTCATAAAATGGCTGTTTTTGTTTTTGAATTGACGTTTTTTTACGTTTTAGCCAGTTTTTTTTCTTCTTCTGTGAAATAACCAAAACTTGAGATACGGGTTGTCTGTATTAAGCCATTGAAATGTGTTTTTGTATAAAAAAAACAGTTGTGATTTATGGTGACGATTTCTACAAAACTAGAGAGTCTGGCATCACTGTACGGTACGTGCTTGTGTGAAAAAAAACATATTGAATTAATCCGGCTGCTTTTAACAGTATTTTGACACGACAAGTGCATGAGCAGTCGTGGCCGAGCGGTTAAGGCGTCTGACTAGAAATCAGATTCCCTCTGGGAGCGTAGGTTCGAATCCTACCGACTGCGAAGATTTGTTACATTTTTATTTTATTTATCTATTAAAAAGTTAAAATTCGTTACTCTGTATTTTAATTAAAAAGTAAATTCTTCTTGTATTTATTTTGTTTTTGGGTTTTAGGAAACTCAATATATGTTATGTTGTTATTTAAGAGTCATGAAATTTGCTTATTATTTTAATTGTAAAATAGATCGTAAATAAAACAATATATAAAAAAAAAAATTATCTATTTTATTTTTAATTTAATTCGCTTTTAAATCTATAATGCGAATATATTTTTATTTTGTTGCAGCATCTCGCCACCAAACTTGTTACATTGAACTGGCACATGGCGGTCATTTAGGTTTCTATGAAGGCGGTCTTATATATCCAAACCCTGTTACCTGGTTAGATCGTACATTAATATCTATGATTGCAGCGCTATTTATGATCCATATGAATCCAACAAAACATCAGATCTCAACAATCCATTAAATGAGCTTCAAAATATGTTTTAGCTTTAAATATGGAGATTTTAAAGTCCATGAATATAATAAATAAACTTTTTTTTTATTAACAATTTACAGTTAAACTGATATTCGATAGATATCAAACAGTAACAAATAACTGAAGCACACAACTATAATAAACTAAAAACCAAAAACTAAAAGAAAACAAATTATAATCATTAAAGCTAAAATCAGTACGTTTTGCGCTTAAAATAGGAAAAGCAAAAATATGTATTTAAATTGTCATCTTCATAAGAAATATAATTATAACTGGACATTTTTTTATTTGTAGTTAAATTTTTCATGGAAGCCTTTTTTTTTGATTTCTTTGAAATAATCTTTTTATGAATGAAAAAATGTTAAATACTTTAAACAATATTTCTTTCTTTAATTGGTACAACAGACAGGGCTGTTCTAACTACCTGAAACCGCGTGGTTTCTAAAAATAAATTACATGAAAAGGATGACTTTGTGTCGTTCTAAGACTTAAGCGCTGCTGGGCGTTTGATTTAAAATCTACAATTTTATCTTATTTCATGTAATATTGTTTTTTCGTGATTTGAAAACGCTTGATTTCCAGAACAAACCTGATCATTTGTATGGCGATGGCTGCTGAGTTTACTTGGAAAAATGGCAAGATTATCGTTGTACTTTTTTTGTTTTTTTTTTTAATTTGATTGTCACAATTTAAAGCAACGAATGAATAGATATTTCTCCATTTTGCCATGTATCCAAGTGGTGTAAATTAGTTAAAAAAATTATACTGTACGACGTTCTTAAATATAGGTATTAAAAAATTATTTCTGAAGCTGCTTAAACCAAGAACAGGAGCATAAGCACAACGCTCATCTCAAAATTTTACCTCAAATGAGAAAAACTAAACCATTTTACATCTGAAAGAAAAGAATTAATAAAATTGATGTATCGCCATTAACGAAAATGGGCATTATGTTTATAAATACATATGTAATTATATTCTTACATTCTAAAAGAAAATATTGTGATTTAATTAATAATTATATGGCATTTATGGTTTTCGAAAGAGTTATGCGGACAATAACCTATTGCTGGGAAGCTGAATTTGCAAAAACAATTTTTAGACATTAAAAATTGTGTATTAAATTTATTTGCTAAGAAAATAAACAAATTAAAATCCGACAGCAAATAGTTTGCATTTTGTGCACAATTAAAAAAAGAATATAAATTTTTCAAAACTTTCCTCAATTTAATAATATTTTACTTTAATTTATTGAAACTGGCAACATGAACCAAATAAACCCACAACAAACAGTCTGCATTTTATGCACAATTAATTAAAATTTTAAACTATTTTAAATATTTATCAGGATTGCTACTCTGTAATTCGTTGTGATTTCGATGTCGAATCGTATTTCCGAGTAGTTGATCCGTTATTTATTGTTATACTGAAATATGTGTTTTATACCTGCTTATATTGAAACATGAATATTTGAGTTTATATGTAAATATTTTTTGAGTTTTGTTTTTATTTGTTTGTGTTTTCATTATTATTTAACAAACTTACAAGATTCAAGTAAAAATAAAATAAAAACCAAAAACGAGACATTTCATGCACAATGAATTAAAATTTTAAAATATTTAAACACATTTACCTGTAATTTACTGATGTATTAAAATATTTATTATATGTTATTAATATGAATTTTAAATATCAAATGAGTTTTTTTAATTTAAAAAAAAAAATGAATTTTTATTTCTATAAAAGTTTGAGAAGTAAAATTTCCATCTAAAAATCCTTAAACCAATTTTTTTTTTGAATAATCAGTGAATCAATCATGTTTAATTTTCAGTGTATTTATTGTAAACTGCATTTTAGATTTGATATAAAAGACACAACATTTTTGTACTTTTTATAAAGAAAATAAAAATATATTAAACTTAAACGCTTTAAGGTGCAAAGAAAATGTTGTTGCATTCATTTACTGAATGAATTATATAAAAGTTAATTACTTTAGCTGCGATCAAAATCCAAATGATTATATCCCCAAATATGTGTTTATGCAAAGAAAATTTGGAAACAAATTAAAAAAAAAAAAACGTAACAAGTATAATTTTACAAGTTTAATATTGAAATTTAATTAGTTGAGTTCACAATGAATCCATTGAGATCGTAGTTGCAAATCAAATAACGGTGTTGTTAGTGTAACTAATTTTCAAATTTCGACACATCAATAAAGATATTTTTCTTATTTCATATTACGCCGGCGAACATGTCAAAAACCAGATTTTCTTATTCATTCAATTATTGCTAAAAGAGGTCATTTACTTTTCCAATAGGCAAGTTTTGTTTTTAATATATAACTATAAACATATGTATATGTTTGTATGTATAAGTTTACCAACTACTTAACCTGAACAGGTTACAAATAAAACGTGAAAAAGTAAATTAAAACAGCTGCAGTTCAAAGCATTTGAAACTTTCAATATTTTATTATCGATAATATTTTTCTGACTGAACTAAAAGCATCAATGCAATCAAATAGATGAGTAGATTGCAAACGTTTACTATAGGGAATCTACACATTAATATACTAGGAACATATGGAAATGTAAATTTGTCTTAGGATTAGAGTTTTTGCCAGTTTTTGCACATACGCCAGCTCCAATTTCAAAATCGTGTACAGCATGAGAAAACACTAAGAACAGAGCACTAAACAAATTCATGCACCAAGTGGATTTTACACTCATAAGAATTTCGTTTTGGTAACTCGTCATACCCAATATATTATAGTAAAAGCAATGACATGCATTAAGTGATTCTACAGGATTAAAAAAAAAAAAATTTAACTTTTCAAAAACTGGTTTATGTCGGTAAAAACGAAATAGGTTTCGGTACGCGTAACGATACTGGTATCTAATTTTAAAAACATTTGAGGCGATAACGGTATTTTTGACATACCGTTTGTTTTTTATATTTTGTTTAGTAGCAAATTGGCAAAAGCAACATCCTTCTTAATTTTTGGCGTTTTTGTCTTATATCCACTAAAATGAGAACAGAAATATTAAAAAAAAAATCCTATTATTCAAATTGCGTGCGTTTATAAGACGTAAGAGTTGCCCAATTGTCAACCAGCTCAGCTATGACGTTTTAGAAACGTTAATCATAGATTGAGAAAATGAACAGCTGTTTAAATGTTAAAATTTGTTGTTACACCAGAGCATTAGCCGCCATTTTTGGCTGTTCAGCTGAGCGAAATTCAACTATGAGTTTTTCTAAGTCAAATACTCAACAGTTGTCCATTCCTTTAAACTAATACTTCACAATTTGTTTTCTTTGCGTTTGTATGAACTAGGAAAAATTTACCTATCCACGCGTCAATGATGTCTTTTTATACGTTTACGGCATTTATATATTTTTTTTTAATTTTATATTTGCTCTTAATCATTTTTTGTTTAAATGTTTACGAACGTGTAAGTTCGACATCGTGGAACAGGCTCGAAGCATAGAAGAACTTTAAACATTTAACCAGCAAACAGTTACCACATATAGATAATATGAACTCAACGCTTGTTTTGGCTTTAGCAACATTGAAGTAAATAATTTATATTGAAAATATTTTTTTTTTGTCCAATAACAGAATATATACAAACATATATATTAACGTATATGAACTTATACTTAAACACACCTTTAACTAAGAATTTGAAAAATAAAAGTAATTGTTTAGCACACTTTTGGCATAAAATACTTGCAACAAGTATCGTTCATATTGTCACAAAAACATCAAATAGTTTTTTTTTATCAATAAATAGTTTAATGAAACAATAATTTTATTCCAGGCTAGATTTGACTGAATATACAGACATATTTTCTTTGCTTAGCATCGATAATAGTTTTACGGAAATGTTTTTCTCTTTTTTTTTTTTTTTGAAATAAGGAAATATATTTTAGGCAAATATTTAAAATTATTACAAATGGAATATATGTTTTTAGTGTGTATAATCAAAATTAGTGGAAAAATGAATAAATAAATCTCTAGAAAAAAATATTTATTATTATTTATTGACCCCAAATTATATATATCCAGCTGAATAACTAATAAATGTTTGTAATACATGTTTTTTATGTGAAAGGAAATTTGTAAACTAAATTTATATTTTCTAAATAAAACAATTTTTTGTGAATAAAAAGAAAATTTTTGTTCTTTATTTGTAAAAGACAAAAAAAAAAAAAAATGGCGTAAGTGTTAGTTTCCCGGGAACGGTATGCAGATATAAGCGTGTAATAATATCAAATTTTAATATCATAAAGTAGTGAAAAAATTATATTCCGTGGACAGGAAAAATATTTATCTAATAATCTTGATTGTAACTTGTGGACATATTCGAATAATTATATGTGTAATTTTGAGCTTTTCTATAGAAAATTAAACGAATTTGACTCAATATTTATACATATATATTTTATTTTTGAGAAAATATATTAACAAATAAAAAAGAGGAAGACGAAATAGTATTGAATAAGAAAGAGGCGTAACTTTTTATACAAAATCAGAAATCAATCTTATTTTAAGTGGATTTTATAGTACATCCAACATGTTGGTGAGCGTTTATGTGGGATCAACCGATTCGCTGCTGCTGTCATGCAAAAATATGTATGAAAGTATTGAAGAGTATGATCGCCTGTTTTTCCAAATTCTTATACAAATTTGTATGTCATAAAAAATTTAACAGAAAAGACGACAATTGTTCAGCTGGAAGTTTTTTTTTAATGAATTTACTGTATGATAGAAAATCTTGTTCGAGTTGCGACATATAAAAAGCGAATACAAATTTATAAAAAACGAAAGACCAAGAGCCAGCAGCAGCAACAATGGAAGTGGTGAAAAGAAAATTCTTTATACCTGCAAAAATTCAATTTGTGATTAAAACTTTGGAGCCAAAAATCTTTGTATTCACACTATTGCATTATTCACGATAGCCAAGTTCATATTACTCTGTGAGGTCACGGTATTTTAAAATGCATTGCAGAGGTTGAACATGTAAAATATGTTTTTTAAAAATAAATTATTGTTTGTAAATTTTATGTTTAAATAGCAAAAAAATTATTAAAAGTTATTTAAAAAAGTTAACTCTATTTCGCAGTCGGTAGGATTCGAACCTACGCTCCCAGAGGGAATCTGATTTCTAGTCAGACGCCTTAACCGCTCGGCCACGACTGCTTATATCGGTTCTTAGTCATTGCACTAATATAGGGGAACTTCTATATCTACATCGGCACTGTATTATCATATTTACTGACTTTTCACATTTCATAACCATTCACAATAACAACAACATGGCAATGCAGGCAGAAGGAAGAACCGTTATATTCTAACAAATCACATCAATTGTAATGTGCTTGTTTTTTTTTTGTTTATAGCCAAATCGTTGGACAAACTGTTTGGTGCCATTTTGTTTTTCTATAAAACATCAAACTTGAATCATTTTTTTTTTGTGTTGTAATAAAACCTTAAATTTGTTATTATGATTTTTACTTCGAAGGTGGCTGACTACTTGTGCTTAAGCGTTTTGACTTGAAACATTTTGTTGAACTTTGACTTACAGTGCAACTGGACATGTGGTATTTTTGGCCGATTATAGGAGTTTTGCGTTATGAAAAGTTTCACAAATATTTTGTAGAAAAGTAGATCTAAACTCATTTGAAAACAGTGATTAATGAAACCAGTCTTACTATTAATACAACATTTTTTAAACTCATAATTTGTACCAAGGCAACATATTAAGGCGCGTTCCCACAGTCATCATCGCCTCCAATGGAAATTAGAAAATGCTCTTTATAAGACCAATTGTTGATAACAACTATCTAATTTTAATATACACTCTGTTCGTATTTATTTTAATCTTCAATAGATAGAGCCTGTCAAAACGCAGAAAAAAGTTGTGATTTGGTTTTTCGAGCATTCAATTAAGATTTTTGTTCAGTTCGAAAGGATTTTCCATATTCGAATCGAAGAAAATATTTGGTGGAAACCAAATTAGCACTTAGTTTAAGCATTTTTGTTTGTTCTATTGCTGAACAAAAACTTTTTTCAAATATTTCCAAACAACCAATTGCCTGAATCAGCGAAATTTTTGTTTGAATCAACAACGTAAGTAAAGTGCTTTTGTTGTAAAACGGATAGTTTTTTTTTTTTGCAAAAAAATTCTACAATAAAGAGTTGATTTAGAGAAATCAGTGCAATGTTTTTTTGTGTGACAGTCAATTGCTGTGGATAAGTAACTTCCAGCATAAGTCTAAGAATAAGGACGCTTGTTGGTAAAATTATTATTATCATAAACATATTTGAAGCAGTTGCGGAGCAAAAAACATTCACCGTTTGTAAAACACGCTTTTTTGCGCCAATTTGTGCGGCAGAAAACAAAAAGTATCACCAAGTTTTGAAAATATCTTCCCAGCTTATGTTTAAAGAAATGCGTCAACTGTCCATCCGAATTGCTTTCACTCACCAATTTTACTTGCTCTCAGATATAACTCGATGCAGTCGCAAGTTGTAAAAACTTTTTTTAATTCTTTTACATAATTCTTTTACGATTTGCTATTTTCAATTTCTAGCGTTAAGCTTCGAAACCCACACAGATGCTTTTGTGCACTAAGACTGTGAGCTCAGTGGTACGTGAGACGGTTGTGTGCGTGCCTGTCCATTGATTTATAATCCTGTTTGTGCCACCGATGGAAAAAATTATGAAATGAAATTTTTTGGCAACCAATGCAGTTTTGGCATGGAAAATTGCTTAGCCAGCGGCAGTAAGTTTCCTGCTCTTTTTTTTGCGCACCCTCGCCCACCCATTTTTTTTAGGTTTTTGGTACTTTTTTCTTTGTTTTGTCCAAATTTAAAATGACAAACCTTTTAAAATGTTTCATCACTTTTTTATTTCGACTATTTGGTCTTTTTTTTTTTTTGGCTGTTGATGGTGTGAGCACCTCAAATCTCTTTTGGAATGGCGGCGAAGTGCGAGCTGAACAATGTGGTCGGTCGGTGAAAAATTGAATTATGACGAAAGCTTTTATCAAATAAAATTTAAAGCTAAACGATTATTTTGCATATTTTTATGCTATTAGGCAGTTTTGTTGTGAACGAATAAAAAGCATATTTTGGTATTTTCTTTCTTTTGAAGTTTTTATTAAATTATATCAAAATGGTTTTGTGATAACGATTTTTTGTTTCTTTCTGTTGTTGCACAGTTTTACATTTATTATTTAAATGCTACATGTATGTAGTTAAGTTTTGCTTAGAGAATAAATTTTAATATTTCTACTTAATATTAAGTATTTACTTTTATTTTCTCCATGATTATTATTATTATTATTTTATTTGCTTACTCGCACCGTATATTATGTTCAAGTGCATGAATTTGCATGCACATTTGTTCAACATACATACATATAAGAAATTGTGTATGCAGGTATACATATTTGTACATTTATTTACTTATTTAAAAATAAAAATACTACATATATGTTTATGTTTATGTTTATGTTTATGTTTATGTTTATGTTTATGTTTATGTTTATGTTTATGTTTATGTTTATGTTTATTTAATTTATATATTTATTTATTTACGAGTATTTACAAATTGCTTATTAAACTAGAAATCTTCTTATTTTTTCTACTTCAAGAACAGTTTGTTTTCGTATTGAAATTAAAGATTAAGTTTAATAGTTTTCAGCATTTGGAGGTAGGACATACGTACATACTTACATACATAAACATTTGACAGTTGATGCAACTACTACGTATGTATACATACATACATACATATATATTTGCAAAATGTGGTCTTATGTGTAATTATATACATACGATACATACTTGTTATATATTTTGAAGTTAAAAATAAAAAAGGGAAATATCAAATTAACACTAACAATAGCCTTGTCCCAGGAACAATTTGCTTGAAGGTATGAAAATTAATCCTAATTTAATCCTTTTTTCAAAACATTTTTTTATCCTGCTTTGAATGAAAACCCTCCGGCTCATTATTTTTAAGTTTGGAAAATGTTCTGCTGTCTAAATTTTAAAAATTTGAAAAAAATTTTAACAAGATGAAAAAAAGGATTTCTTGGCTTCCTTTTCTTATTATTTACTGCTGCTTGTGATCTGTTTTTTTTTTGTCTTAAGCCATAGACACACGTTTGTCAGATCTTACAGTATTGTCAGCAAACTAGACCTAAAAATATGTTACAATGTTCTCAGTAAAACATATTGTCAGTCTGTTGTAAGACTATTATAGTATTGTCCGACATTTGACAAATATTGTCAATTATTAATATGTATGAACCTGGCCAGAGAATTATTACAATTGGCAGCACCACCCATACACAGGACTACTAACAGTCTTCTGGCAATGTCCAACTATAGATCTGGCTGTTTTGCCTTTGGAGACAGCGCTGCCAGGTTGAAGTTTTTTGTTTTGAAAATCGGTTTTTGTGCAAATTGTGCAGAGTTTGCAATTTTTTATTCATATTTTTTTTTATATAAATTCTTTACTTTCAACTTTTTTGTTTAATTTTTTACCTTTAATTTAGGAAACAGTGGGTAATGTTTTTATTATATCCTTTTTTTTTTTGCAACACTGGCTAAATCCCAAGAGTTGTGTTTTTCCATATGGAGTCTAATTTTATGGTGTACTTTACAGACATATTTATGTATACGGCAAAATCCTTTTTATCTGTTTAGCTTAAATGCCGTTTTATTTGAGTGCAGTTTTTTCGCTTGAAAAGCAGATTTTCTGCTTCAAATTTGCAGATTTTGTGAAAACAATTATGACAGCGCCGCTTGGAAAACAAATTTATTGTCAGAAATTCGTGTGGCAATGACTGCCCCGCCACATTGTCAGACCTGACAACCGTCTATTAGTGTTTAACGGATCTTCTAGAAGTAGAAGAAGAACAACCAAACTAAAATCCCTTTTTAGTGGGTCGGCAAGTGGCGCGCTAGTTATTGATGAGGCTTAAAAAGCTTTCACTTACGATATCGACAATGCTGATGATTTTGTATCAGAGACGTTTCCGGTTCGATGTGCCCACTTCTTTTCCAACAAGCAAGCCCCCTTTTAACTTTAAGAAAACCCACAAAAACCAAGAAAAAATGCAGGTTAATCAATTTTATATCTCTTTTTTTTTGTAATTTAAGTTCACAGAAATATTTGAATAGTTTCAAGCAAATAAAAAACAAATCGATAATTAAATTAAAAAATAAAAAAAAGCTTTCAGGTTGACAGACATTTATTTTTATTATTTAAGAATTTAAAACTGTAATTCGGTTTTTTGTGAATAAATAAAAGTTATTTCATTTAAATTGTTTGATGACTTAAATAAATTTGATAAACCATAAATTCTAATTAAACTGACAAAACAGATTTATAACTTATGGCTACTGGTTTTTAAGTATGTATTTAATTTTGTTCAAAATTTTTATTAAGTCTTGCATATAAACACCTAATTTTTTTTTTATTTATTTACAGGCTGTTGGGAAAACATTAAATTAAAATAAAAGTAAATAAAATAAACCAGTAAAGAATAAATTCTGCAACAGGAAATGCTCGAATCTGTGAAATTTTCGATAAGAAAAGATATTGTAGACTTTTGTTATTTTACTAAAGTTAAAGTTGTCTTTAAATTAAAACTGCTGCTAAATGGACTTTAAAAGCCAGTGAGGATCTTAAAGTGCTGGCAAATTTTTGTTAAAATAAAAGTAAATAAAATAATAAATTTTGCAGCAGGAAACAAAACTGGATTTTAAATTTTTGTTTCCCAAAAAACTTACATATTTTATAAAGCAAATCTTGTGTTGAGTCTATTTTGCTAACTTGCTCAATATTTCAATCGTCTACACAAATGTTTGCTGTACAACTTAACACACATCTATTTAAATGCTTTGTTTTTGTTAGCATAACTGTGAAATTTGTGCAAATTGTATGCAATTTGCTGAGTATTAGTTAAACTAAATTTGAACAATAAGAAAAAACAATTTCTATAAATTTATAAAATATATAGTATTATTTGCTTAATCACTTTAATCATTTAAATTAACACAACTTTAAATAATTAGATATTAAAATCAATTCTATTTCATGGCAAGCCATTAACAAGTGCTAAATCATTTTGTTAAAAAAAAAAATAATTGAAAAGTATAAAAAAAGTCTATTAAACAATTTAATTCAAATCATACATTAATTTTTCAGCATTATTTGGTTCCTCGCAATCAAACGAAGCCATCATTAAGTCTGAAAGAAAGACAAAAACAATAACAAGATGAGAATGAAATCGTTAATGAAATCGAAATTTAATTTGCATCCCATTAAAATGTTAAAAGCTCGAAGGATAATTCATAACAGTTTGTACGCAGGTGTATCTTGTATTTGTTAATTAACTTTTTGACGCACAACAGATGAGCTATTATTTTTAATTACAAATGGCAACAACAAAAGTACTGAAATTTTTCTTATAATTTGCCGGCAAAAAAATCTTTTATAAAAAATTCATATATGACAAATATATGCAGTTAATGACAAAAAATATGTCCGCAATACCCATGACAAGATTGAATAAAAAATTTCTTATCTCATAATAAAAATAAAATAGTTGCAATGCGAATTTAATAAACTTTTAATAAAAGTAAATTGTCAATTGGCCTTCATTAAGGCCTCGTTAGGTGAACGTTGACGTAAGAAACGGAGGTTTGCGCATCAACAGAACGTCAGTAAATGTGTCAAAGTCATCGAATAAGAACTCATAGAACAGAGAACTATAATATTGGATGGATTATTGTGAAATGAAAAAATATTGTTGGCAATATCTTGAATTTTGCGGCTTCAGGAAATCCCTGAAGAAAGTCTACTAAAGTCAAATCCCATAATTTTGGCGACCAAAGTCTGTCACCGCCAAGACAAATAAATATGGCCATCCTGCTGGATTTTGTACCAAAGAAATGGGTTATCGCCGCCCTCGATGTACTCTGCATCCCAGGGTGTAGAGGACAAGAGTTCCTTGTATGACCTTCATGAAATAAGTAAATTGGCAGATGGAGTGCCAAAGCCTGTCCCTGAGACGCATTGAAACCGAAATTCTGGTGGTTGATCATCAGCTCAGCTGGCTATCTTGGCTGAAGCTGAAAACTCCGGAAAGGGTCATTAATAATGGTCTATTTTCCCCTGGCTGCTGATTCTTATAAGGATATTTTGAGATGTGCCAGCTTGAGGCACGATTTCAGGCTACCAACTCAGATGCCTCAACTTCCTTTCTGTTACGTGCTCCCTTCACCTACATATATATATGCCTGGCAACCTACATTAGGGACATGGTTAGCCATTGACAAGTTAGCAAACTAGAATTGGTTCATCATCAGTTTTGGCCATAATGGCAGGTACTTATGCAAATTAGTTTCAAAATGTATAGCGGTCGCCGTGGACAAGGATGTCCTCACCGACATGGTTCAAGAAAGTCCGCAGGCCGCCGAAGTAAACCAGGGGGGGTGCCCCACACCAAACAGTAACTTTCTGTTGATACAATGACGCCATTCCCTATAAAAAATTGTCCTTGTTAACATAGACGTTCTTTCGAAAGTGCGCCTCGTCGCCAAAGCCCATTCAATTTAATCATTTCAACGTGCAATAAGCATTCGATTATGCAGCCGCCGCCAAAAACAACATGGCGGTCACAGGCCGCCAACATCTAACTGCGCCAACTGAAAAATCTTTTGTGTTAATAAGTTTCACATGATGAAAACGAACTGATTTAATTTTTTCCCCCAAACTCTAACCTCTAATCCTGCTTATTGCAGATTCCTGCTCTCGCAGATTTCGAAAATGGTAATACCAATGAATAGTTTTTTTGCTGCTGTGGAAAATGACACCTTAAACGTTTTTTTGTTGCTTAAAATTAGTGTTTTTTTATTTTAAATGAAAAATAACTCGGGCCAAATTGAGCCTGTACTTAAATGTTTAGCCCCAAGTACGATGATTTCTTCTATTAAAAAACCAAAACCAAAACCATTTTAATTTTTTTTTAATTGTAATGACTATATTTATAAAATCGCTATATACCCATTTTCTTTTTACTTAAATATATTTTTTTAAATTCTCTTTGCCCCTCAAAACAACACAAATACACTCGTACAAATTTTAATTTGTTTTTTCTTTTATCTTCATGTTTTTTATGTGATAATAATGAAGGTCTTAATGTAAACAGAATGAAGTGGAAATTACAAAAATAAATCCTTTAATGTTGGAAAACTTTTCGTTGAATGTTTTCCAATTCACTTTGTTTGCTTTTTATCTGATACGAGTTTGGCAAAACTTTAATACAATTTTATTTTTATGTAAGAATGTAATTTTTTTTATTTGTTGTTAATAAAAGAGCTATTTTAATCTTTCAAAAGTTTTCTATGAAATTTTGAGACAAATTATTTGTACGAATAAGTTTTTACTTTTTGCTGGTAATTTATTTGTTTAGCCTTGTTTTAAGTATTTTAAGCTTTTGGCCAAACAAAAAATGAAAATTTAGTTTTTCATTCAACAAAAATGAGAATGAAAAGTTTTGTTTTCGAGCTTTAAATACTTTGTACAGCCTTCGAAGTTTGTATAATTTTTTTTGTTTTGTTTCGCTGGTTTTGTTTAAATACCAAAAAAAAAAAAAAAACACCATCAAAAAAGTGTACATTTGCTTTAGGCGGGTTCGCAACACGTGTTCACATCATGCTAACTTTCACACTTCTTCAAAACGTTATTTAGAATATTATTATTTTTTCTATTCTTTGTTGTTAAGGGTATTTAAAACAACTATTTAAGTATAAGGTGAGTTCACTCATAAGCAAAACCGCATTTACTTCACGGTACTTCGATTTGCATACCGTTTAACTTGCGGTTGAGGTATACCTGTAGACAAAACTTGTTCAGTAAGTTTTAAAGAGAGCAATTAAATTTTCACAAATATCTTTTTTGCTAAAATCATTATAAGGAAACCACAGATTGCCCAACTTCTACTAAATATATAAAATATGTATCCCGGTAGGATTTGTTGCAGTTAGTGGCAAATAGTTCAAATGCTCTCCTTAATGGATTTCGTCCATAGTCATATGCCCGCCTCAAGAATCCTGCCTCGTAAAAACTACCTGAAAGTTTCTGGTAAAAGTCTTCCTGCGCTCCAAACCATTTTGAGAACTCATAATTATTCCTTCCCATGTTTGGTTCGCATGGGTGACAAAAAATCATGTAAAATTAACAGCGTATTACGTTAAATTTACAGTTTTGTAAAGCAGTTTGTTTTCGTAAATTCTAACGTAATTTTATTTGTCATATAAAAAGACTTTCATATTTATGCTCCTACTTTTTCATAGCCAGTTCATATAGACAACAAACAACTATGGAAAATTGACAGTAGATCACGTTAAATATACATTTTTTTTTAAAGCAGCTTGTTGTTGTTAGTTCTTTCATGCATCTATTTTCAATGGTTAAATGAATTTTGAGAATATGTAGTTTTAAAATTACTCATTGAAAATATATTTAGTGTTGATATGACATCATGTCAAATTAATATGAAATGCTGAATGCATTTATGGTAATTTAACATTATTTTATGTTTTAAGTCAACATTTTTGTACCAGCAAACTTTGGTCTAATGGGGCGAGTTTAACATTCTTCTTGTGGCGTTAAAATAAGGGAAGGAAAAATTTTAAAAACACATCAATAACTTCAATATTTTTCTGCTCATAAATATTTCAAATTAAGGAATTTAATTTAATCAAAGTGTAAAATTTCATTAAAATCGATTTTCCATTTTTCTGCAGTAATCAATTTTCCAATAAGTTGGTTTCTAATAAAAATTGTTTTTTTTTTTTTTTTGGAAAAATATATTTTCATGTCTCTGTCTTGGATTGGAATTGTTAAATCGCTTTAAGAATCTCTGCAATAATCAAATGTTGGAATTATTATCATGTACATTTAGTGATTTTTCAAAGTGTAACATATTCTGTGGAGACTTTTTACGGCGACACTTATTAACTTTCATTTTGTTTTACCAGCAGTATTTGGTACTAAAATTGCTCGTATATGTTCTGCATAACCGGCCATGGCATAAGGGACAATCATGAAGGGTTATTTGGTTTTGGTATAATTCTTACAAATGCGGGGTTTTGTCTGCCTCAACTTTGCTCTTCTATTTGTTTATAATTCTTTTAACGCTCACGGAAAAGATATTTTTGTTTTTAAGGTTTTTTTTTTGGTTTTATCTTAAAAAATAAAAACAATTTAAGTCGCATTCGTAGCAGGTAAAGATACAGCGAAATTCCCAATACATATATTTTTTTTAAACACTTCTTTTGCTATGCAACAGAAACTAAAGTAATCAACTCTGCTTTCAACTTCTTAGAGTATAACTTGGATAATTTGTTCAAAATGAAACATAAAAGTTGTATAAAACTCAAATTTTGTTTTAGGACAAAAAAAAGTAGTTAAAGTTTAAGTTCGAAAACATGCTAAAAGTTTTTGATTTTTTTTTTTGTCAAAAATTGGTTCTGTTGTGTAAACGATTACCTTTTAATAAGCCAATAAAATGTTATAGTTTTGTTCATTGTTTTCAAACTTAAGAAATTTCTCGTATGCAGAACTATAAAACGTACGACAAATGCAAGTGGTTAAGCTGGCACCACAAGCTGCATCCATTCGCTTTAATGCACACTGGAGCAACAAATATTACGCTTCCGTTTTCGAAACGGAACCCTAAAAAGCACCCATCTCATTTCCACTTCCTTGAACAGAAACGGAGCAAAAGAAATAGAAAGGTATGCCATACAGATTACGAAACAAATTCAGAAGTTAAGTGTTAAGGAAAATTTCTTTTTGCTGTTCCTAGAAAGCGCGCATTTAAGATTCGCTGCACTCACGCATATATATGTACATATATATCTTGCTGACTTGTAGTTGTATTTTGCTTACGGCCAAAGTTGTTAAGAGTATAGTTTTTCCAACGAATAGGATTATTTTTTTGTAGTCCATTCAATCCTTTGTTTGCTTTTGAGGGCATTTACTACTGTGTGCTTTTCCTAAGAGGGTGTACTTTGTGTTTGGTTAATGTGGGTCAAGTATTTCCAAAAAAAAAAAAAAAAACAAAAAAAAAAACCGCCCAACAACTAGAACAACATTAACATTGCTACTGGTCGAAGGATAAATTCATGTGAAAATAAAAAGAAAAAAACAAATGCATATAAATATGTTCGTATGTATGTATGTATTTACGTCGATGTTTGAATTTCGACGTACTCCAATTTGAGTTTTAACGCACATGTTTGTGAAAAGCTGCGGGGTTACATTGTTAGTATCGCTTCTATTTTGATTTTTTTCTTTTATTTTCATAAATAATCACTGACCTCTATTAGAACCAAAAATAAGAAAATGTGAGGGTTATATAAATTTTATAATAAAAAGAAAAAAAAAAACAAATCAAATTCATATTCATATTTCCCAATTAATGCAAACGGCAAATAAAATTGTGTAGCATCAGAATTGTATAAAAATGTTGAATAAACTCGGGCTGGCATCGATTTGGAAAATTGTTTAATAAAATTGGAAAGTGCAGTGTTTTAACCCACGAGCTTAAATTAATATTTCTTGTTTTTCGCAAGCTAAAAATATATTGAAATATTGTTCAGGCAGTTGATGGGAAATTGTAGTTTTATAGAGAAATAAAAAGCTGGAGTAACGCAGCAACGATTTGCAACTAAAGCTTGGGATATATATTTGTCATAAACACGAGCTTTATTTTTGTCAACAATTTGTTCTGGGATGTGAACACCTTTAATTGTTGTAATATCAAGTAATACATGATTCTTTTTGGCAAGTGATGATGAAAAGTGAGTGATCCTGTTATTAACAAAATTGTGCAACACGTTATCCAAGAAATTAATAAACAGAGGCTGAGACTTTTAATAACTGATGTCAAAAGAGTTTTTATTTCGTTCCATCAATATTATTTTTAATAGAAAAAAAATTATTTTCACTTTTTGAACTTAATATTTTTAAGGCATGAACAAGGCCATATGATGACAGGTGTAATTGAGAGCCCAAGTCTCTGGCATGTCAACAGTTCAAAAATAGAACTTTTATTTTTGACATTTCACTAATGTTGAACATTAAAAGTTCAAGAGTATAAGTTTTGTTCTTCACATTACAAGAATATTGAACAGAAACGTAATAAATATTTAGGACTTCCCCCGTTTTATTGTTGTATGTTCAAGCTTATCTGCTTTGAATTCGCTTAGGCCATGAGGGCCTAAAATAAAAAGTTGAATGTAGAAGGTTTTTGTAAAATTGATTTTTACCTCAAATCCAAATTCAAATATAGTTCTGACGTTTGCCTGGCAAAAACTGTAAAAATCCTTCAATTTAACAAATTTCATTCAACACAACTCTCGATTTTAATATAAGTTTAAGCGAAAATCATACCTGTTGGAGAGACCGGGTTCGTTTTTTAACGACACCTTAGACCAAACTTATTTATCAACGTAAACATTTCACATAAATTCAAGCAAAATTATTCCACAAAAACCTCAAAACAAATCTGTCAAAATGTCTTTAACAAAACTGAAGCCAAAGTAAATATTGCAAAATTCCGATAAATTGGAAAGAACAACAAAATGCTGTCGTATCTGAAAATGGAAAATCGTTTATTTTTTCCTACTGTTTTTGATTTTTAAATTAAGTTTCTTTTGTGCCATTTTCTACTCGAGATTTATTTTTTAGGGCCAAAGAAAAACAAAAACAGAAAATGCAATACTTTACATAAATTTTTAAACAATTTACATAAAGTTTTGCCATGCTGAAGTTGGGAGCAGGAAAATGAAAAGGAATATTGAGAAAATTGGGTGCAAATGTGGTGTAAAAAACGTGTCTAAATATGACCAACCCAATAATAGTGCCTTTGTGTTTGTATGAGGCAAAAAGGTAAAATTGGTAGAATATAACAAAAAAAAAAAAAAAAAATCTTAGGCTACCAGTCATCATCATCATCATCAGTAGTCCACATCATCACTGGGCTTCTATCGATAGCAACAATATGTTAAAAGGACCAAGATCCGTAAAATATACTTCGCACACATGCAAAAACACAAACAAGAAATATGTACGTGGGCTTGTATGAAGAAAGAGAGAGCGCGCCATAGAGACAGAGAACAGCTGTCGGCTGTCGAACACGTGTTCTGCTGAATGTGTGCAGTTGGCTGTTGAGATATTTAGATAAGGCTGTGCTTTTGTGTGAAAGACGGTGTGTTTGTGTTCGAAAAGTGTTTGTAGGTTTTTACGGATGCAGTTTTTTCAGGCCAGATGTGTATGAATAAATCTTCTAAACGAAATTATATTAACAAACAACCAACAGAACTGATAGAATGTAACAAAATAAATGAAAAACAAAACTTCAACTATGAACTTAGCAAAAATGAAAAAAAATGGATGCGTTAGATGTTCTTGGTAGATGCAAAAAAATAAAAAAAAAATCAGAATCTTAAGAATTTCAAACATCCCAGCAGAAATTTAACTTTTTTCTGTTGTTTTTTATAACATGTCGAATTTATGGCCGGCTTAATGTACTAAAATAGCAACACCCTGGTCTGCTTTGCGGGCACTCGTTGAGACTAATAATCGCCTGTTCCACGCTAAAGAGCGTAAAATAAAATTAAGTATGAAGGAAACAATATTTATAAGTTATTATTTTCCTGCGTAATTCGCCGGCCCTAAATCCTCTGTCCCGGTATATCGAACGTTAACGTTTGTCCATGTACTGGCATTGAAGGCCAGTATTTATGAAGTTTATTTTGCCAAGTTGAGCTGTCACTCTTATTAATGACTTGCAAGAAGACGCGTTTAAGGCCGTTAATAAGCTTTTACTCTGTTTTCTGTTGTACAAAATGTGGGCGAGCGTTAACGTTCGACAACGTGGCCTAAAAGCAAGAAATTAACCTCTCGAATAAGTGATCTTTCGACTATACGATAACAGAGACTTGTCGAAAGCTTAATAATAAAAGCAAATATGATGATTTAAAAGAATAAATTACGAATATTATTAATGATGAGCTTCGAGACAGCCTGAAGGGAGTAACATTTTTATTATACTTTACAAATTTAAGAAAAATAGTCTTAATTTATTTTTTAAACTAATAAATTTGAATAAAATAATAAAATTATTACAATAGAGCAACATTAGCGCTCTTAACATATTAATAAGATTATTGCAGGGATGGATAATTTTTTTAATATGGAAATATACAAATCGGAAAACTTTCATTGAACGTGACACTGGTTTAAGCGTTTCATATGTAAAAGTTTGATCAGTTTTTAATTGATTAAATTTTCCGAATATTGATGATTAATCATTTTATTTATATTGTGTTTTTGAGATTTAATCAACTACGACAAATTAACTTTGAATCATATTAAATTCACTTTTTTTAATATAATTCTTAAAACTATAAAATTAAAAAAAAATTTTTTAACTGAATTTTTCACAAACGTAATAAATTTCTCTTCATTAAAGCAGAAACAAACAAAATTAAATTGTAATATATTGTTTTTGTTTCTTATATAAATTTTTTTTCATGCAAAAAAATATAACTTGTGGCTGTTATTCTGCGGACTTAATTCTGTTTTCTTATTGAATGTAAATTCATAATAATTTTATTTTAGTAAACAATATATAATATATATCACTGTTTTTTATGTGTTTTCTATCTATATCTATTTGTGCCGACATTTTGTATTTAATACTCTACTTGTCAATAGACTAGAAATTCTTTAAAAACTATTTCCAAACATTCAACTTTATATTGAACTGCCTTTAGCCAGACCACAAGAACTGAAAGAAATTCAAAGTGTTTAACAAAAAATATTTATAGAAATCACGATAATAAACCAAAACTTTTAATCATGAGCATTATTTTCTATTTCTTGCCAAACAGAGATTTTTTCCTAATTGTTTTTTTCCAATCAAAATTTTCTTTGTATGTAAATCAAGACAAGCTTTTAGTTAAAATTTGTACTAATTACTTTGAATGAATTGCCCAATATTCATTGAAACTTTCTAAAATTTTGCTTTAAAAACGATATTTCATTTTTATAAGGAAAAATCAAATTTTAATAAGGAAAAATCAAATCTCCAGGCTCAGAAAACAAATTCAAAAAGTTTTTAAATATTTAATGAAGTTCTACAATCAAATGTATTTATATTTCTGTAGACTCGTATTCGAAGTAGACTTGTTATTGTTTGCATTTCAGTATAAAACACAACAATTCTTAAAGCATTTTGCACTCCATTGTCCACAATAAACAGTACAGTTTATAAATGTCCTTTTTTTGCCTTGACTTTGTCCAATATAAATAATTTCTTTTCGGACATTAATGACTTTCGAGACAAAACCTCGAAGTCATAAGAGTGCCTTTTGAAGAAAAAAAAAGAAAAACTATCAAGTAGCATAAAGCCACAAACACAAAAATTATTCGTATTACAGACTTCGATGTAAACGATACCTTATAACGACGAACTGTACTCGCAGGAGAGCATAAACTTGCATCTGCAAGTCGGCATATCCATCTGCAGTTAAGTAGTTCTGTTGCTTGTATGAGTTGTGGTATTTGCGGCTCTTGTATATGAAAAAAATGTGGTCAGAGTTTAAAATTGTTAAAACAACGAAAATTTATGCTCTTTTAGGGCATCAAGTTTATGTTGGCTGGAGCCAGCATAAGTAAACGAGTTTTATACATGCGGACAGGACAGTTTAATAAGAGACTGGCTTCTCGTTTTGTGGTGAATGCAAAATTTTGGTTTATCCATATTTTTAAATGGACGAAACAAAACTGTTATGAGTTTCAGATAAAAAATTATGCAAAATTGCTTTATATTTTGAAATTTTTTTTAGTACACAAAATATTTTGCCGCGAAAATTTGCACGCTTGCTAATGAGGTGAAAAATGGCATTTAAAAGTTTTATGGGACCGCCCTAATAAATACTTTAGTGTGGGTGGAAAATTGGTGGCATAAAAAATGATCTCACATAAAATAATACTGCAAAAATATTTAAACTTTATTAAATTAAATATTAATTAGTGAAATGAAAAATAACTTAACAGTGTTTGGTTATTTTATTTCATATTTTTAGATATTTTATTGCGTTGAGTTCATTATGTTAAATTATTTTCATTACGTGACCGAGAATATGCATTCAAAAACAAAAAAAAACAAAAAATTTTATTAATTATGTAGCCAAATATGAAAGCAGTATTTAATTTAATTTAGGCGAGAAAAGCGCATTGTTTCACAGAACTAAAATAAAAAGAGTTTGGAATTTTTGTTTGTTAAATTTTTCCAAATACCCTACAGCTGGGAAGCTACAATTGCTTTGTATTAAAAAGTTTTTTTGTGGGGGGAAAAGAATTGGGCAACGAATTGCTATTTAAAAAACAATGAAAAGATGTGAAGTATACGGCGAACTTCATGCCCTCTAACAGGCTTTATTTGATTTATAATTTAAAAATTGATAGCAAAATTCAAAATGAATTTCCTTGTTATATAAAGTCTATTCATTATTTTATAATTCATATATATAAATACAAATTATATATATATATATATAGGGGTAAGTTTGAGAAACAGGTCACCAGCCAACTTAGATGGGAATCTTACTTCAATTTTGTTATAACATCAAACATATATACAAAATGTATCTTGTGTATTATTAATACAACTCCCAATAGTGACTTTCAAAACAGCCGTAAACTTTTAATTAAAAATGGACATTGGAACTTTTTTTTTTAAATTTCAAATATGTACTTTAAAACATGTCCATAGAAATTGGTTTGATTCATTGGTCTGTAAAATCCTACAAAGTCATATTGCCTGGCAGTATTTTACTATTGTGGCGTATAACAACATTAAATATTGAAAAATAAAATCATAATAAAAATCAAATAAATTCCTTTTTATTAATTGCTCTTTATTTCATTTTATTATTATGTTTTATTTATTTTTTTTTGTTTGTTTTTTTATTAAAAGCAAAATTGAAATCCATAAAATATAAAAAACAAATCTTAAATGCAGTAAGTAATGGAATTTAGTTTCTCTTATTTTAACGTTAGAATTGCATGTAATAGTTTTTGTTGTTGTTGTTTTTGTTAATATTCAACAAATGTTGAAAATAGTTTTCCATTTGTTTTAGTTATTTATCGTTTGAAATTGAATTTTTGCCCGCTATAAATTTCTAAAGCATTTTACTTCATTTATTACATGGCGTATGAGAAATGTTTATGAATAAATAAATATTGAGTCACGCGATTGAGTGGAAAGAAGGCAACATAACGAACATTCTTTTTGCAGCAAAACACAACAAAACAAAACCCACTTTTCAATAAAAGTTTAGAATCATTTGATAAATAGCAAAGAATGGGCGGAGGAGGAGACGAACAAAAGAACGTGCACAAGCAATGAAAAGAATTTTATATAAAATAAACTTTATGGTCATTAGACCGCACCAAACCAGGCATTTGTCATCAATAAAGTCAGCCAACCGAGGAAATGGTGATGCCAACATTTGAATGTGACCACAAAGGACCGGGACATTTCATATTTTCTTGTCTGCCCAAAAACAATCCTGACAAGAATGAAAGACATTTTCAAGTCTTATATCAATAACATTGATTTCTATGAAGCACACACCAGCATAAATACACATAGAGAAATATGTGATTGAAATGACCATATTCGAATTTAATTATATGGTTGCAGGCAAGTACATAATATGGTGGCATAAACCTATTTATAGTATATAACGATATATTTGAGAGAAGTTTTAAGAACATGATTATGACAAACCAGGTTTTTGGCAACAACCAAAATTTTAGGGTCACGCCCAATCATGTAGTAAGATTGCTTTCAAATTATCTTTATCCTAATTTTTGGAACTTTTTAAATAATTTTAGTTGTTATTCTTTTTTCAATCTAGAGATTTTTTTATAAAAATTTTAGCGATTTTCACTTGATATTTCGTTTTTTGTTGGAAAACTTCTTCTGGAAAAATATTACAAATGTTTTTGATTAACAATTAAACATTTATATTGTTGTAAACGTGAAGGATGTCACTGTAGAAACGTTAACATATAGACAGCGGGAAGATGTACAAAACAAAACCAGCCATTTTATTTATTTTTAATTTATACATATTTTATGATAATTGTTTTGCCGGATAATATTTTATATTTTATTTTTTTAATTACTGTTTCATTATAAATAAAAATAAAATAAAATAAAATAAAATAAAATAAAATATTATGCCAAATATTACAAAGCGACACTGCCTTTAAGAAACCACGTTAATTTTGAGATAAATGAATTACATCTTGTGCTCATTGTGTGTTAATGTCAAATGCTACATTATTTACTACGAGTAGCATTAATTTTGTTCACAAACTTTTCTAAGGACAAACATTTCGAAAGTCTCCAAGCAAAATGTTTTTAATTTAATAAATATTTACTAGAATTTCATTTTACAGCATTCATTTTTGATGTATTCATTAGACTTGAAGTGGGTACGTCACTGTTTGGCATCAAGTACAAGTTAACATTGTTTTGTTGCCATTTATTTTTTGCTTTTATGTAAAGCCCAGCAACAGATGCATCATCAACGAGGCCACATAGTGCTTTGAAGTGCAGCAAACAGTCAACGATAACTGTTACAAATAGACATGCACACAATACGGTTTCAAGTTGTTAAAATAAAGTGCTTGATAATATTTTGCGCCACTAGACTTTTATACAAAAAAACATGTATCCCTAAGAGGACTGCGGAGAGTGACTTGATATTGTGATTTTAAATCATAAAACAAACAACAAATTTTTAAATACTCCATTTCTATTAGCCTGTTCAAACAAACACTTGAAACAGTAGAATGTTAAATAAACAAACAGGATAAAGCGAAAAAATCATTTTAACAATATTCTTTATGATGGTTGCAAAACAATCACAAAGAACGAACGAACTGTATGTAACAGTTCACTGTTCTTTGTGTGTAAATGTAGGTAAATCAACAAATCGCTGGTGGTTTTGAGAACTGAGACAAGTCAGACTGCAAAAAAACAAGGCGTCTTGATGGACAAACGTCGTCAGAGCAATTGTCAGATAAATTGTTAAAGTTGTAATATTGCGTGAGAACCAGAGGGTGGGCGTTTCTTATTGCACAGCAAAAAATTTTATACAGACCAAAATTTGTATTAGAATATAATAAAAGCTTAAGCTTCCCATTAAAATCGCTTCATTTCGAAATGTAATTATATTTGTTTTATTCATTCGCCTTGAAATTGCTACATTACATTGTGTTGCAACCAGGCTAATGTTATTATAATCATAACATTGTAAGGTCCAAATGTTGTGATAAGTTTTGGCCATGTTATTGTTATAGCCAAACATGTTGTAATCATGTTATTGTCATAGTTAGCGTGACTATATGTTGAACATCAATCATAGCATTGTTTAGCACAAAAATACTGCTGCCTTGGTGGCATTAAGATTATGGTTGGCTTTAATAATAAAATGGTTATCGTAAGGCAACGTATAGTTTGTCTTTTTATTTCCACATTCACTTTGTAAATTCTGTTTTGCGCCTCTTAAAATTTGTTTATTGTCTGCTTGCGCAGTAATCATTATTAATATAGTGAGACCGAATTTTGTTACTATCAATATGAACTATATCATTGTTATACACAACCATACTTGGTTCCTAGCAGATTATGCTTCGCTTCGACCGTACAGCAATTGACTAACCACAAAGTATGATTGTGCTTTTTATTCTTACATTCATTTCGGATTTTCTTTTTTTGTAGCTTTTAAACTTTTTGTTTTATATATTTTATTTTTTTGTGAGTAATTATTTTTTTATAATAACATTCTTGTGCTTTAACGAAAAAATTAAACTGAATGGAAATTTTTTTCTGAAAACGAACGAGAAATCGATCCCGAAAAGTAGGCCTTTTGCAGGTCATAATTTGACACCACAACCTTGGCCTTTCTCTGTGCAAAATTCACCGTATACGGGAGCTTGGAGAAAACGATCATAAAGAATGACTTGCCAAGTGCTTCGTTAAAAAAACATCTTTGGCGTGAAGGCCCATCAAAATGTTAAGCTTGGAATTTCAAAATGTCCAATGACGTGGATTGCAAGCTGGTGCCGCCGCCATTGTTCTATATTTCTATGAGCATAAAGATGATAATTTTTTTTTGACTTTATTTAAATTTAAAGTTACTCCTAGAAAGTGCTTAATGAAGAGGGCAAATAAAACAGTGGCAGGTTTTTTTAGACACTGAAAATTGTTGCAATTTATATGGAAGAAAAGATACGAGTTGCACTGAGTTTAACAAGTGCAGATTTTGCAGATATCAAACACAACATGTTGTTGCCCAGCCACAAGAAAGAGGGAGGAGCAGCAACATTTGAGCGTTGAAGCCGCTTTAAGCGGGTGTATTTCAAATTCATAAGTGTATTGCACATGTACTCGTACATGTTTGTCTAACTTTGCAGTGCCAAACTATGGGGATTTTTTTGTATCCTTAAGCATCACCTTTATTTGACTGATTTCAGTCCGTTTTCTAAAGTGTAAGTAAGTGCGTAAATTTCGAAAACCTTTTTGTTTTTTTGTTTAGTTCTGTGGTTGGTTGCTTTGTTGGTCAATCGACTGACTGGCTATTTAACACTCGAATGTTGACTCTGGTGGCAAATGATTCTCGCTAAGTATTTTCAGGATTACAATTACATAAAAACGTGTACGCTACAAGTACACTCACACACACACACACACACATACTCATACATAAATATCCCTACAAATTCATGTATGGGTTCACACAGTGTTCGACCATGCGAAAATGAAGCAACAATTAAGTAGATATTTGTGTTTTGTTATTAACGCAGAAAATGTTCAGAGCGCTATGTTGTTGTTGTTGTTGTTGTGTTCATTGGTATGTTATTGACATAAAAGCACTTAAAATTAGAACCCAACATAATTCGAGCAAAATGTAAATAATGGAGTTCTTTGCCAAAACTCCCATAAAGATACAAGTGTGTATTTGTGTGTGTATTTGTGTTTGTGTGTGTATTGGGCGTGTTCAAAGCAAGAAACCGATTAGGACTTATAAGCATGTGGAATTGAGAACAATTCAAAATATAATATCGGATTGAAGAAATCGTTTCTAACAACTGCTATTCAAATATATGAGAAATAAAAAATGCTGGAAATTATTTTATTAGTTTCTTATGTGTTTGTTGTTGGCTTTTATTAGTTTCAAAGTTAATTTTTGCTGGCTAAACTTTTCCCAGCCGTGTTCAATAGCTTCGATATGCTGTTTGCAGTAAGAACAATGAGGCTTCTTAATGTAGTCATCAATCAATCAATCTTCATTGTTGGCAAATTCCTTGCATTCGATTCATATTGTCGCGTTTGCAATATATAGAAAATTGTTTGAAGCAGGCAATTGTGGGGACTACAGCGTCTGTTAAAACAATTCGAACTTTTGTTGATTGATTCTGGCTATCACATCTGGTACAGCTGACATATTACCTTGAACTAACATTTTCCTTGTTGCCAAGTGTGACCTTTTTTGTTTAATATTTTCACTTAAACGATGCCATAAATTGCGCAATCCCCGCTTTGGTCGATAGCCAGTAAAAATTAGGCTACCCGCACTCCCCGAAAAAATTAGCCTGCTGATGGAACTGTATTTGTCTTCTTCTCTTATCCCAGTCCCTGCGTTGACTGCTCCTTTGCCTCATGTCTCCGCCTTGGTAAAGAATTAATGCAAAAACTCTGAATTATTAGTCGCAAACCTGGCCAAACACTGTATTTAGACAACTTCAAGATATTCCTTTTCTTATTTGTTATGAACGCATTTACCCATCCCATACACAGCTCTGTCGTCTACAAGGTTTTCAGTCAGCACCTTTTTGAAATGCCTTGCATTTCAGCTGGCTCCCGGACTTTCATTCAACGATTATCCAGTACTACTTTCCGAATTTCGTCAACTATATCTAGTGTAGACAGCTCAGTTAGTCGACTACTACGGCATAAGTCTATGATGCTCGTATGGCCTGGTACGGCTTCGTTTAAGCTCTGCCACCCCATATTTTTTTTAGTCCTGAACAAAAAAAAAAAGACTACGGCAGGCTAAAAGAATCTGATTCGAATAACAATGAACAATTTTTTCCGTCTTTAAAACTTCACTAAAATCATTTCTTTAAGAGTCGAGTGCATGATCAAACATGATGTGGAAATGTTGTCTTCTTGTCTTCTTGTGTTCTTTAATTTAATTTACTCTCAATTATTAAGGTAAACTTTAAGTTAGAACAATTTACTAATTATGTACAAAAGTTTCTTTTTTTGGCGTTTGGAAAAACAAAATTATCCTAAAAATTTGTCTTCATAAAATTGACCTGAATATTCATTAATATTTGTCGCCGTTTATTTGTTAAACGTTTTAGTAAATCTTAATTAAAAAATTTTCAGTTTCATTTCGCCATTCAACTGTATATTTAAAACTTTCTTTAAAAGTCATTTAAATTTCGAAAGTTTTTTTCCACCGGCAACTTTTTCTTATTGTTCAGTTTGTTTTTAAGTTTCGCTGAAAAGAAGACAAAGTTTTGTATTTGCTAAAAGTACTGCATTAATTTACACCCGAGAAGCGCAAAAAGTGTGTTTATATTGTTGCTCCCCTAGAAAGTTGGCTGCTTTCATCTTCAGTTTTTGTAACTTTTTCGTTTTTGTTTTTAGCTAGAAATTTCAACGAGGTAAGTCGGTCATTCGACTATGTCTCAAAGTCTAACAGCAGTGGGAACGTTAACAACAAAGTGCTTTCTATTTTTTAAGTGCAAGTAGAAATATTTAAAATCAAGTGGATACAATTTACTATTTAAACTGTTGACGGCAATACGCAAAACGATGATTACGAGTATGTCTAAGGCTCTGCTATTTAATTGTTTAAAAGTCTGTTTGATTCTTTAGGTGGTGAGCGAAAAAGTTGTGTATGTGGAGACAAAAGACTTTCAATTAAAAGTGACTTGTTTGATATGCAAGTTGTTGATAAATAAATTAAAGTCAACTGTGGCTCGTTTTAGGCCTAGAGCCAACTTTTGCGGTTAAAGTGTGCTTTTTCTTATTTATAGTACTTTAAATTAAAAGTGACTTAAAACTCCTTTGTTGCCTACTGGCTAATATTATGGCCCCGATATCCGTACGTTACATATTCGCCATTTGTCTGTCATAATTTTAATGATAGTAATTAAAAGCTAAATCAGCGTTTTACTGGTTTTTGTTTCAATTACCCGCATCATTTTTTTCACAAAACTCCCTAAAATTATAATTAAAATTCTTGAAAATTCTCAAACAGTGTTTTTCAGAATTTTTTCAAAAAAAGTGGAAATTTCCAAAATTCTGGCTCACATATAGAACAAAAATGTGTTTGCCTTCAAAAATTACTAAAGTAAATGCGGACCTCACACCCAAAAATATAATAACTTGTAAATAACTTGTGTCCTCTTTTGTTTTTTTTTAGTGTTGTAAGGATATATAATGAAAATGGCCATCCAGAAGGCTTTTCCAAAGGGATAAAAATGAGAAATGAAAAAAAAAATGTCTTAGAAACGTGAGTTTTGAAAAGGATAGATTGAACACATCTTTAATACTTAAGATAAGTGTAGAAATTGCCAAATCTTACAATATTGTAAGATCTGACAATAGGTGTACTGACAATGAAAAAATGTCAAAAAATTCTAACAAAATCTAACAATTTATGTAACAAAAATTACAATAAATCGAGCTGCTAACAAAACTTGTCAGTTTAGACGATAGTCAGATTTGTGTGTGGCAAAAATCACCCCATTTGTTGCTAGACATTAGAAAAAGACTATAAACATTCCTATAAATGAGAAGGGCTACCAATAGAAAATCATTGTCACACTTGCCATTCAGAAATGAGCTTGCAGTTGCCAGATGACTGACAAGTCACACAGTTGTAAGATATTTTTCCTCACGTTATACCGACTGTATTGTAAGATCTGACAACTGTGTGTGCATAGTTTTGAATGGTTTTTTGCTGTTTATATTAACAAATGTTTCTGATACACCCTGTTCCAATGAACGTACATCAAAGACACTAAGACTGAATGCCTCCGACTGCATTGCGAATTTTAAATGAAGCCGGCTGTTATTTTTCGTATCTATAAAAGTTGTGTTTGTTTTGCACATATTTTCTTTTCGAGCGATACATTCCGTTCTGTATGTTTGTGTGTTTGTAGGTTTTTATGCATAAGTGTTTCTATAAAGAGAACAAATATAAAAGAACATCATCACAATCGTTTGCCATTCAGTTCAAAACTAAAAAAAAAAAAAAAAAGAGAATAGAATAGAATAGAAACAGAAAGAAAAAAGTGGAAAATACCATTTGGGGAAATGAGTGCAAATTGCTGCAATTTAAACAAAAGAAACTTTGCTGGGTAGAACGAGTTCCTGAGTAGGAGTGCGCAAACGGTGAGGTTCTTGGCAAGCGAAAGTTTGCCTCCATTTTGCTTTAGAAAGGGAGAACTGGAGCGAGAGCTTATGACTTCAACTCAAGTTTCGTGGGAGAAAAACAACAACTTTAATGTTTGTTTTTTAAAACATGTGAACTATAAAACAAATGTTGTGCTTTGTTTTCATCTGTATTAAAACGGACAGGCATATTTAATCTTCACATGTTTGTGAACGTGTGAATATGCATAAATGTGCGCTTGCAGATGTCTTGCTGCTGTTGCTAAAGTAAGATTTTTTTCCCCTTTCAATAAACGTTCTTTGTTTACTTAACAGTCGTTTTCTCCCTCCGATAAAAATCCCTTTCAATTGTTCATATAAACGAATTTTCTTCTTTTTTTTTTTTGTTTGTAAATTTTTCCATTGTTCTAGCGTACGACAGACCAAATTGTGTTTAATTCAATATGTCTCGCAGGCATTCCGCAAATGGTTTATTTGTTTAAACTTATTTTGCATTTATATGTATGTACATACATATATCCACAAGTATGCAAGTCTTTTGAGCATGATCGTGCTTGGTGCAAGCATGTCTGTATGTTAGAAACACCACCAGCAGCAACATTTGTTAACGTTGAAAGTTTTTTCTGTTTTGGTTTTACGTAAAAGTCTAGTGTGTCAGCGACCTTTAATCCCATAAAAATCTTGGAGTTGCCGTAACTACAATAAAACCGTAATGAGGAATTTATTTATAATTATGAAGTAGGCAGGAAGAGTAATTTACTACTGAATCCTTAAAGGTTTTATCTTGCAGAAATATCAAAATATGCATTTGATATGAAACAATTGCAATATATGTGACAATAAGTCGTAAATTCTAACTATAGTTTGATAGAAACTTTATGGCAGGCAGTCCAGCTTTAGAAAAATAACTCTAGAATTATGTGAATAAATTATGTTTTCATGTTAATATGACAGCTTGAGAAGCGATAGTTTCAATCATTACTTTTCTTTATAACGAATAGATTTTATTGTCATAAAGTTGTATTTATTATAAAACAAAATAAACAATTTGAAATAATTGATCTGGGGAGGGCTAAGAAAACTGTAGTTTCTTCAGAAATTGCCATAATTACATAATTCAGTTTTGCTTAACAGCATAAAAGCCTACATAAATGCTTGACGAGCTGATATACATAAATATCAATAAATTCCTTGTACTCATACCAGACCCATAAATATGTTTAATAAGGTTCTTAGCATAGTGACGGATATTTCCATCATAACACGAATTGCACATACATGTGTGTAACATATTTAATATTAGACTTTCAATAAGACGAAAAACCGAAAAACCGAAAAACCTTTTCAGCATTAATTTTTACGCAGCTGCAATATTTTCTTAGATATTTTATTTTTTACCAACCGTTCAATACCTTTTTCTGAAACGCATTCTTTTCAAATTAATATTGATTTAAATTTGTTTTCTTCATAATTTTTTATAAATATTTCTAGATATAAGAATTATTAAGTAGAAGACCTCCGCGAACGAAATTGATATACAATTTAGTTTTTTTAATTTTGTAACTTTATTTTCATATTTAACTATTGCAGCAGAGTTTTCGAGGTTATTATATTTAATGTATGTTATTTTAATTCTGTAGTTGATTTAATCTTAATAGTTGTTGTTTCATTGCCAATAATGTTCAATCAACAATTTGCTGTCACATGCTGGAGTCTGGCTTTTGTTAAAATCGAGCCAATTCGCAATTTTCGTACGGGAAAAAATTCAATTCTTTTAAATGAATGTTTTAACCTCATTTCAGTTTGCTAAAAATTTTTATTGTTCTTTCCACCCAGTTCTTAAAACATTTCGTTTTTCTTTCTCCTGTCGCACTTAATTCACTTCAACCCGTTCGTAGTCACACAAATTCGCACATTCGTACTCGCCGTTTTCCAATATAGTTTTATGGTGTCTACTGGACTGCAGCTTACAGATTACATGTTATTTTTACTGCATTATTTCTCCTTCGCAAATGCAGTTGCATATCAGTTCTTTTCGAAACTGCAAAAATATTCAGTTCGTTTTTTAATTGCATTTGTGTTGTCGTTGCCGTTGCCGTTGCCGCTGCCGTCCGTATACGAGTAAATACGCTCTCGTAACGTCATCGGACTAGTGCAGTTGGTTGAAATATTTACTCAGCCAGCGAAATAAACGAATTTTCATTTCACTGTAAATATTTAAGCTGGCAAAGTTGTCTTAATTCTTGTAACAAAGATAAAACATTAAAACAGAATCTGCTTTAATTTATTATGCAGGTTGTAATTCTGTGCATTTTTTGTTTTGCATTCTCTTTCTTTGTCTCGTTATCAGCGTACGAAAATAATTGTAACAATCTTAATCATGCTTTTATGCCAGCGGTTTTTTATTTTGGGATTTCTTGTGCTTTTGCGGAAACGAATCGTTGGTCTTTAATGAATTTTTAACATTTGTTTTCGCAAGGAATTACAAAAGCACACAAAAATATAAATAAAGCATTAAAAATTTAATTAATTTCAGTGGTTATGCAACGACACTGCCACAAATACAGAAAATTGTTAATAATCTTGTTGTTTTTTCTTTTTACCTCTGCTTTTGCCACAATTTTTGTACTTTTTAATTAACGAGAAATAATTGTCGTCGATTTAAATTCTTAAAATTTTGAAAAAAAGATGTTTTACAGTTTATTTCTTTACTACTGAAGTCTTATTAAACTATTGTTGTTTTTGTTGTTGTTGCTGTCAGATCCATTACTAACACTTAGCGGCAAGTTTGGGGTTCCTTAAAGATTTCTTTAGCGACAAGCTGTCTTCCAACAGTATCTCGTTATTGCGTAGTAGCGGTCAAATAAAATTCTTTTTCACTTACTTTTGCTACGTAAATACTGCAAAAAAGTTATTGGCAACGCGATACTGGCTTTTGTTTACTCTGGGCATTTAACAAAAACAGACATGTTGTATTAAAGACGGAGTTCATAGGCAAATCAGAAAGAAATATATATATATATATATGTATATATTTTTAATTAAAGTACACATTTAACAGAGTTAAATACTGATTTTCAGCTGTCACTTCGCCTCATAAAATTTAATCAATAATAGTAGAAGTGGCTGAGGCCAATAGGCATTGAAATTGAATAAAGATGTCAATAGACGAAACCTTACATTTGGCTTATTGGAATACAGTTCTTGTAGTTTTGCTGAATTATTTTTAACTCTCTTTTTTATAAAAAAATTTCAACTTACTTTTACTAATTTCTGTTTTTATTTATTTTATTATTATCTGGGCGCTACAAACATGATATTGAATATTTTATTGTCAACAATCTGTAAATTTTTGAAAATACTTGATTAAAACAAAACAAAAACAATTTATAGCAATTACATTAACAGAACGTTCACAAAAACGCATTAAAACATAAAAGCAATCACTTATTTTACATAAATGCAACATCTAAAAAACATCTACAATTCCTTTTTTTAATACAATTTATCTTTGCTCAGGCAGAACCCAAAAACATTTTGCACAACAGTTACCAAATGCGATTTGAATAGAAAGCAAACAAATAAATAAATAGAAACATTGAATGGAAATGTTTAGAATAAAAGTCTTGTGAATATGCATGAAATATTGGTCATGGCAACATAAAAGCAAAAGGATGTGAGCAAAATAATAATTCATGAGCCAGAACATTGATACCGTACCGGTATTTTCATACATCCTTTGTAGCTATTCTATTGAAATTGTCGGGGAATGTAATGGCATTTTTCAACGTAGTGTAAAAAAATGGAGTCTTATATAATGCATAGTGGGACAAGCAAAAAAAAAAACACAACAAGAAACAAAAAACAAAACCATGTCGAGAACCTAAAGCACGTTTCGTATCAGTTTTCAGGTGTGTGGAAAGATTAGAGAATTTAAAACTTTTGGCTACTGTAGGCCTGTAGAGTCTTAAACTTTCTAAGCTCGGAAGGGCAAGAGCTACAAGTACCGTTTAAGCTTTTTAGTCATTACATTTACATTTTCATATTATAAAACCACCATCAATGTTTTTGCTTGTACATATACATTTATACCATTTCTTATTTTTATTTCTGATTGAAAGTATATTTATGCACAAAAAAATAAAATCAAACAAACAGCTTAAATGTTTCAAGGGAACAAGTGGGGCAATAAATAGAACATAGTTGTCTTTATAACGCTAGGAGTGATGGAGCGACCACGAAACAGCTTGCTGTCCCCCCTCATAGAGTTATCAACAATTTGTTTCTTTTGTCCTCTTTAATAGCAATAAATTAAAACGCTTCTGATAAGAAAAGAACTTGAAAGTTTGATTAAAAATCTAATAACTTAATTATTTACAAACATAAAAAATTGAGCGTAAAATCTGATTGCATGCATTTCGACTTGATGCATTTCGACTTGTTTTCTCTTCACGTTACAATTTGTCGGTCTATGTCGGTATATAGTTTTTGGCCGGAAATAGCATCGAATTTTTTTCATTTTTATGGTTGTACGATATAGAAACAATTCAGAAGCTTAATCTTAAATACTAGTGCAATTTATTTAGGTTTTAGGCAATCGGAAAAATGATCACAAATTCTGATGCATAAGTGGGGAAATATTCTCTGCGAGAATATATTTAAGGTATTTGTAAGATATTTAAGAAATTTTGTACACATTAAGATGACTTCCTTATTGTTGAAGCTTGTAAGCTTTTATACAAGACTTTTTACTCAAATAAGTAAAAATAAAACACTTTCAATAATCCAAAAATAAAGTAATAAAAATTAAAAATTTATTTAAAAATACTGGAGAAGTCTGTTGTTTGGGAAACTGGCACTGGCAAGTGTTCAAGCCTGATAAATCCTTATTTATTGTCAACTTATTTGGAATACGGCAAAATATACAGCAAAAAATCATTCTTTTAGGCGGTTATTGAGCCAACCTTTGTAATAAAATAAAAAAGAAAAACTCTTTCACTCGACATATACCGGTTATAAAAAAAAAAAATTATACTTGTTTCGCACAGATTTTTAGAATAAAAGCATATGAATAATATCATAAGACTCTTCGCCACATAAAGATCAGGGTAATTATAAATTGTATGGCTTATAATGTTCTGGCCTTTTATACAACGCGTTTCTATTAATCTTGGCTTGGTTTTAAATGATTTTTGTATGGCTGGGCCGATAGGAATTTCATTCCTTGCTTTTTGACTTCTTTGTTGATGGCTATTCAATGAAATGTCTCTGGCCTGGCTATTCTTCTACGGCCATGTTACTAAATTGCTGATAATGATTTTTCAGAAGTAAAATGGGAGAATGTATTTTGCTTCATATTTTAATTTGTTTGTTTTTGTTTTTAATTGGAAAATGGCCCCAGATATGGAATTGTCAGCTTTTGGCACACAATGTTAAAGCTTTTTTCATACTCAACGTATTGTGAGACTTTTGTATTATTAGTTTTGAAAATAATTTTGAGTTTGCAACTAATGAAAACCAGCCCTAAAAACAATAACAATAACAAATGGCTTTAAACATTAGGGAGCAGTAAAGTTGTTTTCCGTATTATTCTTCTCTTTGGAGCGATTATTTATTTTGGTAATTTTTTAGCAGTAGAATTTTTCTCAAAAAATTTTTTGTTTTGTGGCAACGCTCTGAGTATCATTTCCTTATATACGAGTACCCTTGGCATAGGGTTAACTGATAATACAATTTAAATAACTTAAATTACAATTATTTTAATAACTTCATTATAGTGGTACTATCTTATCTTTTGGCAAACATTTGCTGTTAAAGCATTCGCTCTTTAGCTTGTAATGCTTTTGAAATCGCCTAGACGTAGTCGTACATTGTGTTGGCCGAACTCAGTTTGTGCATTCTTAGCCTTGTGCATGTAACCGTTTTAGCTAAACTGTTTGTGGTGTTACTTACAAGCATTATATATATATATTAGCAGGATATTTTCTTACAAATATGACAAGAAAATTACATGTCCTTGTTGGTAAGTCCCCTCTCTTGCTGGCAAAGAAAGATCAAAACCTTAATTGAAAGTTACTGAAGTGTCTTGCAGAAAATTGTGCATCCCAGTTAAGTATTTCAGAAGCTGATAATAAATTACCAAAAAAGTGTTTTGCAAATATCTTTTCTGTCTTCTTCTTCAGTCTTAAAAATTACGATAATAAGTTATACAATTATGTTTTTTAGTTCCAGCAAGAGTAAGAAAATAAAAGAGTGAAAAACATAAGAAATAGAAATGTATTTGAAATATCGTAAAAATTCGATATAACAAATTTGAAAAGGAATCGAAAAAATTGGCTATAAAAATGTGACAATAAAGCGGAATACGGAATTTTTTTTACAACTATAGTTTTCTTTATCAAAGTTCTAATAAAAATTTACTTTCCCAGAGGTCTATACTGACTACATCACCAATTCATTACATTCGATTTGCTTTGTTGCTGAAAGGATTTTTTAGTTTTAAGTTTTATTCTTATTTCGTTGTAAAGAGGGTTTTGAATAAATATTTATTTCGCTGTATAAAAGCTTTATATATATCAGTATGTACTTGCAAGCGCATTTAGACTTCGTTGTTTTTATAACGGTACTTTAACAGTTTAGCCTGTTTTTGATTTCATTGTAAACAGGCGTTTGACCTAATATTTCGCTATATAGAGGTATTATTAGTACCCATTTGTGTCTATTATAAGGTTTGTGCAAACAACTCAGTACAATATTCATTATATGGAATATTTCGGTCTAATAAAGTTCTTTGTATCGAAGTAACACTGTAATTTGAAAGTTTTTTAAATAAATACTATGTTTTTAATTTTTCCAAAGTATAAAATACTCTGGTTGACTTTTTGGGCTGGGTTACTTTGCATAACAGCTGTTTTACTTATTGAAACCGTTTCCAGTTTCGGTGTGTAATTTAAAGCAAAGAAATGTGTGTAGACCACACTTGCACAATTTCAGCTTAATAGGAAAATGTGTCGTAACACATACATGTTATTTCTGAGCCTAGTTATTTTCGAGATAATTGCAACTAATTAAATCCTCGAGGGTAGAGATTCATCAGTTCGTTGATGTTTATGAATGTGCAAATTTAAATTTAAATTCAAAATATTAGTGTTTATGGCGCTTCTTACAGTTAACAAATTAAAAGCAAAAGAAGACAAAAAATCTACAGCCCAAAAAAGCAAAACATCTATTTGTATTTATTTCTGTCGAAAGTCAGAACTAACAAATTTTGCGTTATTGAGCGTTGACGATTTCAAGACTTAATTGACGTTTTAAATGTTGACGTTGTTCCTCTTGTACTCCATGTGTGCTCAGTTGTTTACTCAGGTAATTAGATCTAGTTTCTTTAACTTTAAGGCAGTTGATAAACGATTTGGCCAAATAACTGCTCTAAGGAGAGACTGAAAACCGTGGGAGTGAGAGTGAGAGAGGCAGTAAGAGAACGCAATAGTTCATGCTTTAGGCTGATGTCTCTATTTTTAATTCAAGCTATTACTTGTTCCGGCCTGGAATCATCCAAGAACTCCTTAAAAGCCAAAGCTTTTTCCAATTAAAATGAATTAATTCCTTCAAGAAGAGGCTTAAATACATGTTACCAGAGTTTTGTTTTTTGATTCCTTACTTTCTCGAATTTACTGTCATGACAACAAAAATCAAAATATTTTTGAATCCGAATTTCCTTCTTTGTGGATATAATTTTACAAATTTAAATTTCATGTGAGCAAAAAAAAAAAAAAAATGTCTTCAATGCTTGCGGAAATGGTGTCGTTGTGTTTATTTAAACTTAAAAATTGAAATAAATTGTTTGCTTATATTAATTGAATATGTTTAATCTATTTCCAGTTGTAATGTAATGAGAATATAATTAAATTAGGAATATGTGGCTTTTAATTTTGAATAAATTTAAGGGGATTGTTATTGTAAACTTATTTGCAGTAGTTGTTTATTAGACAAAAACACTTGGTTAGAATAATTCATCTGTTTGACATAAGTTTTGAGCAAAATTAAATTATATTGTTTGTTCAGGGCTATCCAAAATAGAATTCAACATATTTGCATGCTTTTGTTAACAAACGTTTTGTTTTGAGATGCATGCAAACACATATGTAAATAGAATAATAGTTTATCTTTTAAGGCTTAAATCTTTAAGATATGAAAGCAAATTTATTATATTTGGAGCAACTCAAAGTACGACAAATGGCAAAACAACAAAGAAACGAAGCGTCAGTTGGTGTATGTGTGTGTGTGTGTGTAGAGAGTGTTTGTGCACCATCGTGCAATTTGTACAGCAAATTTTTTTTAAATTATTTTGAAAGATTTTGGTCACAAATAAGTTTCATTGCAAATAGAATTTGTGCATTAATTGTTTGAGAGATTATCAGGTTTTCATTTGTTATAATCACAATAAACTTTAAATATTCTCAGTTACTAACAGATTAAGTGGAATTTTAAAATTGCAAAAAGTCCATCTAATTTTATTATTTTGAGGAAATAGAACATATTTTGTTTGCTAAATTAACTGATATGTACGTTTCAGTGGCTTGTCCATTCGTTTCGCGATTATATTTCTTTTCACTAACACAATAATTGAATTATTATTATTTAATATTACCAAAATTATCTGCGCTATCAATCACGTGATGCAAACACAACAGATTTCTCTCAAACTATTTGTAAGTTATTACGCAAACGAGCCCAACAACAAGAGGTTTTCTTAAACAATTCTTCTGCCGCTTTTTTTTTCCTCTTTATTTTACTTTTTTCCCTTTATTTTGACAAAAACCTCTTATTATTTTCTACTTTTCACAACAGGAAATTAAAAAGTCATTTCCCGAAGGCAGTAAGGAACTTTGTATGCTTTAAGCATATTTATTATAATAAGCATTTATCAAGTTATAAAACTGTGCAAATAGGAAATAAAATGAATAAAACAAAGTACAAAAGAAATATCATAAAACAAAACGAATAAAGAGGAAAATCCAAGCAATTTCACATAAGCAGTTCAGCTCGCACAGGCAAAGTGGAAACCGAAAATACGTCACGCTGTGAAGCACTAAAAACCAAGCAGTCATCCACGTGAACGTGAAGTGCAGAATTAAAGATTTGAAGAATTTGTATTAAATATACAGAACGAACATGAACGAATAAATATGAAATAAATTTTAAAAGACAAAGTAAAATGCATAAACGCTTTAGCTCGAATTCTTAATTTAAGACGCTTGAGTTTTTATATTTAAATGCTCATTGTAATGAAAACGCACTCGCAGTTTTGTGCTGTCAAAAAAAGACATTTTATTAAAAAATCTGAAATGCTTTAGATCACAAAGCGAGTTTCTATGCGACAAGAAATCGCAAAATTTGCTGAAAAAGATTCATATACACAAAACAATTTAATGCAAATATGCCAGCCAGATATATGTATGTATGTATGTATATTAATGCATTATAAAATACTTTGTGTGGTTGTTTGCAGCAGCAGCTGCGGGTCCGTTGAACAGTTAAGTTTCCGCTGTTTGACTTTCGGCTTTCAAAACTAAAAACATTTGTTTACACTGGAGTTGGTTGAAGCATACTTTTAGGCTTTATAACAACCAAATCGCTAATTTGCTAATGACAATAATACTCTGTACCCTACAAAGCATATTAATCGGTGAGTGTGAGCTGGGGCAAAACCTACGGCTTTGTGGGGACTCGTGTGCTACAACCAGCAGTTTGTTTTTTTATCTCTAATTGGACCACACTTGACCCATTAAGATTAAGTTGATTTTATTTAATCGGCTACATATTTGAAAAGATACTTGTATTTGAGTCACCCGTTCTGCTTCATTCATAGAGATATTGTATTTCATTTAGAATATTTTAACATTTTATGCTGCAACAAAATTTTCAGTTTTGCTGTGGTTATCTGTGGTTTCCACTTTCTTTCAGCAAAAAAACTCAATTATAACTATTTAAACTGAGCCAGCTAAATAGTAAATTAATAAGTTTGTTTTTCTCCATAATTTTTCGCAACTGGTAAAGTGTGTTATTAAACATAAACCACAGCTTTTAGTTTTATAAATTATGAGCATTTTCTGGCCTTTGTTTTTTGTGGCAAATGTTATTTCTGTGGTTGGCAAAAAGCTATAGTTGTTGCTTTTTAGTTAGTTTTTGTTTGCGAGCAAAAGGTTTTATTGAGTCTTAAAAGAAATGAATAATTAACGCTGCATGGTGTTGGTTAAAAACAAAAGTTTTTTATTAACCTAAAAAAACATAAAGAGGACTCTAAAGAGCCAGAAGTTCAAGGATGTTGTTCAGTGAAAGGTAAACTTTATATTTATGAAAGCAAAAAACACGAAGGTAAAAAAAAGAATAATAACTCTGGAATGTACATTAATAAAGAAAAAGAAAAAATAAAATCAAGCAAAAAACAATTTTAGTTTTTTACTAAAAATGATAAAATTGTTTAAATTTAATGAAGTTTTCTTCAGTTCTTAAAACATTTTATTGCAATTGAGGCTAAGACCAATTGCAACTGGTAAAATGTTTATTTTAAGCTGCTTTTCATACAGTGCAAACAGTATCGTGCAAAAATTGGGAAGCCCCCGTATTATTATTAGTTGTTTACTAATACGGAGACTTGATTTTTGCCACCTAAACAACCAACTAACGGGTTTGTAGAGCTTTTCCTTAACTTCCAGCAATATATTCGCCTGCCGAGGCCACTGCTGGCAATACATGATTGACAAGACTACTATATATATCCAGTCCGTAGCGCAGAAAGTATTCCAGTTTAAAGCGAGCAACTGTGTGAAATAAACAATTCCGTGATTCTAATGCCAGTGACTGGGTTCAACTACTTAAAATAAGGAAACCTGTTATTTTATTTGACCTTGACAGTTTCCAAGTTTTTAGGCAGAATTAATTTTCTGTTCAACATCTTATTTTTGTTATAAATATAACACAGTGGAATCGCTTTAATTCTTAACACTTTAATTCGAAAGTCAAAACGCCTTAATTCGCAAAAACTCCCTACATTCTGGTACCAGCGCCAACTCGTACTTTGGTCTTTGCAGTATCAGTTCTGTTTAAGTTCTTATAAATCGTAACTGGTTGTTGATAACCTCCTATAATTATAAGCAAATGATTCGAAAAAAAATGACATAGACGTAGTAGGCCGTTTAAATAATTAATATTTAAATAATTAATATTTGTATTATATATATTCATGTAAAATAAAGTTGTGCCCGTTGTTAATTGCTTAGAACGTTGTCATAAGTTTATGGTCATGACACTTAAGTAGCACGAAATACAACAGAGAACGCAACAACAACACAAACACATAATTAAGAATCAGATGTTTATCGTACGCTGGCAAATAGTAGTCCAACCAACAATAACAAACAATAATTGCATATAAATATTTAAAAACGGAAGAATAAAAACACATGGATACGGCTTACATAAATGGCAGTCAAGCAGGATTGAATATGGTGACAGGGTTAGCATATATGGGTATGTATGTATGTGCTTACAAAAGCTGTCAGCACTTAATGCTGGCTAAATATCAAGCGGCGTGTTTATGTTTGCAACATATTTTGTATGCATAGAAGCACAGCTGTAAATAGGGCTTATTTACAATTGGAAAGTCGGTGAGAGCAGGACAGACCGCGAAACAGCCTGGTGTCCCCCTCTCCTTTCATCTAATAAAAACCCAGTTCGCCTAAAAAGCTTAATTTTCATGCATATCTTGTTGTTGTTGTGTTAAGTTTCAATCGTGACTAATAGAAATTTCCCGCTTACACATTTTTCCCTGCAAAAGGGACGCAATGTTATAAGAGTAGCTAAATATATATTCCATATTATTTATACTTTTTCTTTTTGCCTTCAGTTTGATTAACTATAAAATATTTTATCTCAAGTACATAAAGAATGGCGATCATAAGTAACTGTGATAAAAATGCTCCTTAATAGCGCTGGAATATTTTAAATAAAATAAATTTTAGCGTTTGTTATGACGACTAAAAGGTGGATAGTCATAACAATATAAAAACTTCATAAATCTTGGCCACAACTGTGCAATTTTTTCCCCCCTTTTCAGTTTTTTTTTCCTTTTTACAAATCACATAAATAGTTGTTTGCGGGCGGGATATACACAAAAGAAATATGAATTGTTGATTTAAGTCGACTGCGGTAACTCTTGTTGTGGTTTTATGTTTATATCTCTTTTAAGTTTTTACAGAAAAAAATTACATATGTATGTGGAACTTGGTTCCATATATCTCTGTTTTTAAATTATCTGTAGACATTTTGCGATTCAAACGATTTAAGAAAAAATGTATGAAATATTTTCCTGCTCGGAATGATTGAGTTAGAAATTTATCTACTTTATTGTTGTTAAAAAAAAAATAGGGCTTTCCGAACCCCTTCTTCTTGTTCACAGAGTTGGAAATGGACCTCGTCGCTCTTTAGGATTTTGGATAAATGAAATCTTAACTACTATTCTGCCTTCTTGAGCGGTTCATATCTTATTAATGCTTATTTATTACATAAAAACTGTCAAAATAGAAATGACACTTAAAGAAATTTTTGCAGAAATTATAAAATCTATCGGTGATGAGAGGGATGACTTTTGGTGTGGCCATGTTCTAAGAATAACATACTATTAAACTGATTTAAATATTAATTTAAAAACTTTTATGTTTTATTTATTTTAGAACAATATTTATTTCTAGAACAAATATTTTACCAGCTAATCGTGTATTTGATTAAGTGAAAATAACTCTGTTAGACTAAAAATGTTATTGTTATTGAATTAAAAACAACACGAGTCTTTAATTTGATTCTGCTTTCCTTACAAGATCGAATTTTATTGGATTTTATTCAAAATAATACAGATTGTAATGGAATATTAAAAATTATGACATTGTTTTTATATAATCATAGATTTCAATGAGAAAATTTTCTTGTATTTCGTACAGAAAAAAAAGAAAAAAAAATTTGCACTAAAATCGCAACAATATATTGTTTCCTTCAAACATACTTTTTTAGCATATGAATTAGTTAAGCAATTGTAAGTTTGAGATAAAAAATATATATGTGTTTATTATAAGTGCTAACGACTGCTGCTTAAACTTTCCTTTATCAAAGAGAAATACGTAGGCAGAGCTCTAATAAAAACAAATTTACCATGCCCATGGTTACAGCAAACATAATATATTTTACGCACCTAGATTTTGAAATTATAAGTATTTTTTTCAATTGACTCAAATAAGCCTGTCAGCCGGTCAGCCGGTCACTCTAAATTATTTTATTTAGTAAAAATTGTTGAGCATTTACTTTCTTTAACACTTGTGATCGAATTGCCCTTAAAATATATAGTTTTGAAAATCAAGTGATCAAAAACTTATAACAACACACACACAATACTTGAAGTATTTCCCCTGAAATGCTCTTCTTGCATTTTGCCATTCGGTATATAAATATTTGCCTTAAGCTTCGTTTCGTTGAGTGTCATTTTTGCCCAAATGCCTTTTAGATACTATTTGGCTGTGCTGGCTTAATAAATAAAATAGAATTGTGGTACTTTTAGAAGCTTTTAAAATGCCATCTATGGCACAGGACGTATTCCACACAACAGTTTTTCGTTTTGCAAAAATTTTGCCAGCACATCTCGGCCTAAAACGTCTATAGAATACAGGTGAGCGCACGTAATTTATATGAGAAGTCCTACAGATACAGATACAGGTTTTTGTTATTTATTACAGGAGCAATAAAAATGGAGACTGTAGCCTGTGTTTCCCCTCCGTCCCACCAGCCACGACTTATAACAATATAGCGTAATGCTTGTAATTTCATTTGCCTACATTGTTTGTGGTTACTGCCGCTACTATTACCATAAAAGTTAATAGAAAAAAAAAACCAACTTATGTAGAAACATTTTAATAAATTACACACAGTTTACTGTTTGTTTATTTTATTAAGTTAACAAAACATTATTACCACTAAGAGCTACAAGAGTATTTTAATATGAACTTAATGATGGCGGCCACGTTCATTTCCTCTCTTCCTGGTTAATAGTTTACATCTTTTACACTTCGTTCGCGTATTTTTTTTTAAATAATTTTTTTTTTCATTTTTATTAAAAACCTTTCATCGAGTAAAGTGTAATTTAAGGATGACTCTTGAATGTCTTGCTTTAGCTCCGTGCGACGGCTTCTTAAGTATGGAAGAAAGCCAGTATAATATTGTTTAGTTTGAGCATGAATGAAATTTTTTCTTTGAGAGTCTAATCATTTTTACAGCAGCTTTAGTTGCTTTATGTTTTGGCTTCTTTTTTATGCTTTATTATTAAATATTATTGTTACTTACTCTTGCCAGCTTTTAAATTGTTGAATTAACTTGAAGTGAGTATTTAACACAGTTGTGTGAAATAATGGACTGAAATTTAATGTTATTTAATGAAAATGAAATTATTTGCAACACTATAATTTAAGAAATTTAAGAAAGAATAAAAAGCAGACTTTGAAATCCTGTAGAAAATATATGACGGTAAACATTTACGAATCTAGTAATAACAGTATTAATTGTTTTGACCATTTAAGATCGTCTTTAATGAGCTGAGCTGAGAGCACTTCAAATCTTTTCAACTAAAATTTATGAAAAAGTAAAAGTAAGAAAGTTCTTAATAGATTTAAGAAAAATTTCCGAATTTATTTTAATCTATTACAAACTGTCATGTGTATCGACCACCGTTATAACCATTAATTAGTATTTTTTTGTAGCAAGTTATTTATTTTTATAAAATTAAAAGAACTTTTTTAAATTTATGTTACACAAACTTTTCTGAACTAAAAATTATAACAATTTTGGCAGATCTCGAGCTGTTGAGAGAAATGGCAGAGAAAAGAGTGTGAAGCCGATAAAGAATTTTCATAAAAAGACTATTATAAGTCCAGCAAGATGAAGGAATAAAATAATATGACAAGTTTTTCTTATAAATTTTTCTTTACATTAAACAGGGGTTTTTTTTAAATTAGTTTTAACCGCATAGTGAACAATGGAACAAGGCCCAATTGTTGCTTTTTCTGAGATGCATAGACTTCACAAAACTAAAACTTGGCCTTGGGAGAGAAAACCGCCGTGTGGCCAGCTTCATATTTTTCATATAATAAGTAAATATGTAACTGTGAAAATAAAAAGTGGTTACTATATATCAATAATAAGGGCAATTTAATTATGGTGTTATCTATATTAAACAAAATTCAAACAATGTAAGAAAATATAACTTAAAATAAAAAATAATTTATATATATTGCTGATGTCTAAAAAACCGTTATTTATCATATAATTTTGTTTTATTAAGACATGAGCAGGTTTCATCAATTTAGGTTATAGGGAAGAAAGGGTTCCCCATTTTCATGAGCTCCTTAAAAATTCAATGAATGGAGTGGAAAAATTGATTAAAGATTTCAATTTTGTATTGTTCATTCTCGTGATTTATCACAAAAGTCATTTTGCAGCATAAATAAAATAATTCTCAAAATGCTGACCGCTTCCTTTTTAACAAAATAAAAAAAAAAACAATTTAATGTTTCGAACTGTTGAAAATTATTTTACTGCTTAATTCCCAAGAATAATCTTTTTGAATACTTTTAATGAAGTCAATGCCACAGTTGTACTTATTCATAAAGTGATTATTCTCCATTTAATTTCACCCTATTTTAGTCTGACTAAATGACAGGCAGAAAACCTGAATATCAAGGTCGTAAAAATTTTTTTTAAGTAATTTTTTTGGTACATTTAAAATTAAGCAAAAGCCTTTGGCCCGACCTCTTCTTAATGTTTTTCTCTTTTTTCATTTTTATTGCATAAATTAACTCATGCATATAAAAACCAAATAATTTACAACTTTTTTAATAAACCTTTTTTAATTATGACAAATCTTTTTATGAAGTAGTTTTATTTCTGTGATAGTTTCAGCGCATATTTTAAGTATAAAAAATATTTCAATTAAATTGAAGTATAAATATTTTAACAGATTATAAATGAATTATTTTTTTCTCTGAATGTAAATTAAACATGAAAAAGGAATTAAAAAAATGTCAATAAAATCTGCAGTTTGCAGATACACGGACAAAAAATTGTAGTTTTGTTGTTTCTTGGAGAACATGCCAGAGCACTAAAATGTACTCGATAATACTCGTTATGCTTCTATTTGTAACTGTTATTGATTGATTTTTTATTTCGTTGTCAAGTCGAACAGAACAGTGTTTGCAACCTACTAAAACCATGAGTTGATACAACTTATTACTGCATTTTTGTGTTAAAAGACTCGTGAACTCATTGTTTTGTTTATAGTATGCAAAACTCTCTGCGCTTGAAATTAACGAAACTGTTGTCAAGGGTTTCCATTTGGAGGTGTGAAGAGAAGTAAATCAGTACTTTATATAATTTTTTTTTAATAGCTGAATTAGACTTGGTAAGAAACGTTGCTTTGGCGCCACCAGTTTCAGGCAGAAAAGCGCTCATAAAGATACAAGAAAAAAAATTATTATTAGTAAAAATTCAAAACAGTTTTTGTAAAAATATTTCCTCTGTTTTTATGTAATAAAAAAAAACTCAGGATTTCATGCAACAAAAGTAATTGCTGATTCAGTGAATTTTCTTTGTAGGTCTGCATTCACAGAAAAGGTTTGATGAATTGACGAATTATTTAATTGAAACTATTATTCTGGTGAGCACTACAAGCAAAAAAATTTTAAATTGGCAGAGATTTTTGTATTTGTTGCTGCTTATTTTAACCCTAAGAGATGTTTATTAACGCTGTCGAAAGCTTGAAGAGTTTGTAATAGGCAAAAAAAAAAAAAAAAATTAATTTAACCAGGAATTTTCTTATGTTTTTTAGAAGATCAAACTCAAGAAAATTTATAAAGAATTAAAAAGAATTAATGCACTTAAAACGCTTCCCCTTTTGTCTTGTTCTCAGTTGCGCCATTTTTGTCATTTGAAAAGCATTTTGTTTGCCTCTACTCATGTACAAAACGAATTATGTAAATGTTTTTTAAAAGGTTTTGGTGTTACTAAAACTAAGACTTAAGTAATTATGCCTTAAAAATGGCCCAGTGCTGTGTTTATAATATTTTAAGATTTAGAATAAGGAGAGCCTGGTCCCCCTATCTGGACATGGTGCCATAACGACAGTTGCTGATAGGGGCATTTATGGTCGTGAAGCGCGTGGCCTGCTGTCCTGAAAGTGTTTATAGCAAAGTTTGGAAACACATAAAGCTTGAATAAAATAAAGTATAATTAAATTTTGATTTCATCTTTAATTGTTTATTTTTTCATATTTCAATGTGTAGAATAAATTCTTTTTAAAGATGGGTTTTTAGGGGAGCCAGCCACCCTTTCATGGCATGCCATTGCATACTCTTGTCATACAAATACATGTTTTCATATAGAAGCATATTTTTAAAATATAAAAATGTGGTTTAAAAAACACATTCGCATATTATACAAGGTATTTGGCATGAAATTTTTTTATTTTTGGCAAAAAATGTCTGATAATTAATTATGTGTACTTAATAAATTGTCTGGCCTTAAGTTCTTAACATTCCAATTGCTGGAAAATGAAACCCAAATAATAAAAAAACACATATTGTACTTGCATACCAGATATATGCACATATAAATGTAAACGAAATAAATGCTGTTTGTTGAATAAAACAGTTATTTAATTTTTCAATTTTTGTATGCGGAGGTATTCTTGATAACCGCAAATATGAAGAATTGAATTCAATTATGCCACAATGCATGGAAACAAAGCAAAATAAAACAAAAGCGCAGTTCAACTATGAAAAAATATACAGTTGCAGTGTTTTCATTACGTTGGCGGAATAAATTCGAAACCACCGTTATTTATTTTATGCATAAAATATTGCCAGCAACAATTCAATATTTTAACCGAAAATATACGGTAGCACTTAAAATTGTGCTGCTCGCACATATTTTAGTTATTGTTAGAGGTATCGCATGCATTTTTTTAGTATTTTTTAAGTACATAAATACAAAATAAATTTAATTTATCAAAAAACAAAACAAAACAAAACAAAAGCAAAAACACTTCAATGTCCGAACAGAGCTGCGTTGTGATCTTATTTTCCAAACAAATTATGAAATTAAAATTTGTCGAATACATATTTTTTTTTTACTCAATAATATAATTTGCTGACTCAGTTAATGAAGTGTATGAAAACTATGACTATAAGCAAACAATATACAAGACTATAGTTGTCTACTCTTGTTATAAATTAAAACAAAAATATTACAAATATCATACATTAAAATAAAGAAGATTTTATTGAATTATTTTTTACACAAAAAGTTTATTCATTTTTTTTTTACCATAATACTTTTCTAGGTACAATATAGTCACAAAAAAAACTTTATTTTCTTTTGCTCATACTCGTCTTCTTCACAAAATAAAATGTCAAACTAAATAATTAAAATAGAGAGCAATTAAAATATGAGAGCGATTTTCCTTGCAGCTGTCGTCTTATTCTGTATTATTTGAGTATTTGGGAAAAGTTTAACTTGACTTGAGTCTCAAATGAATTTGCTTTTCAAAAGCTGTCAAAGGAATTAGTAAAGCTAATTGAGGTCCTTTTCCAAATTTTATCATTAGGACATGCTGCTCAGTAGTGCAACTAGTCAGGCTGGTTTGGCGTCAGTAACTGAGTAATAAAAAACAGATTGAATAAACGCCACCAAAAGAATATGGTGATCGCAGGCGGCCAATAAGTAGCGTCACCAAATGAAACAGTTTTTACTTTATCGTTGAGCGTTTTGAGTCACATGCATTAATCACATATAAAATAATAATATTGCTTTCAAGTAATCACTTGATATTTATTATCGATAAAGATTCCTTTGTAAGGCCAATAAGATCTTGGCCCTATAAGTTCTGCACATCCTCTCAAACGTTCGCAACTAATTATGTATAATTGATGCCAGTCAGAAAAAATCATTCATTATCAGTTTAAAAAACCGTAATAATTTCTGTGTGTAAACATTTTAGTTATGGGAATAATAAGTCGCATATTTGAAGACCAGACAAGACAAACTACGAAAAAAAGGTTGGTTATCAAAAAATACTGAAGGACATCGAGAGGCTTAGTCCCAGGACTTATTTTCATCACTTAGGGACTACAATATATTGTAATGAATCATACAGTTTCCTTCATTATTCTTTTCTAATTTGAGAAAGAATATCAAAACCGGCTTAACTGATTCAAAATCCTTAAATTTTAAACACATACATTTATTTTCAAAGTTTACTTCTTTCCTGTAGTTCGAATAAAATGAACATCAGCATGATTTATAACCCTTTTATAATATTCATTATATTTATGTATAATTAAATTCATTTACTTAACTCTTCCTTTTATTTACTTTCACATAGAAATAACGTATGTATGTATGTAGGTTTATGAAATGTTTCTCTTTTCTATTTTCCAAATTTTCAACTTTTGAGCTGAAAATTTCAATTGTTCTTCTGATGGTTGTTTTAGTTCTGTTCTCCTCAAAAAGTATTTGTAAAATTTGTTAAAATACCCAAGGAATGAGTATTAAACAAGCAAAACTTTATGAAAATTTTAATAGTTATTTATTTTCAGAAATGTTGGTATTTAATAATAGAAAATGTATTACTTCGAGTTAAGGCATAAAAGCTAAATAAATAGAAAAACATTATTTAGTAATTATTTTTGAATTTGAATTTTAGAAAAATTTTGATCGGTATGGAAATTAAAAGCAATTGCGGAGTCAGTGTCTGCATGAGAAGTTTATTACCAAAAATTCCATTGTTCAAACACTATTGAGGTGGTTATTTGTTTTTGTTCTAATCTCATATTTGTTTTGTGATCAAAATGTCAAATTTTGATTTGTTTATTGAATTGTTATTAAATGTAGATCTTTGTTGTTATTTAGATAAAATGCCAATTTGAATGGTTTTAAAATGCTGGCGCAATAAGAAAAACAGTTTGTCGAGCGAAAAGAATTACGACAAAATTAAAGAAATGAACAGATTTTAATATATGTCCTTCACGGCGTATGAGTAATATAAGCAACATGAAATATTACGTAAACGCTGAAGTCTTTTAATAATTTTCATTGTTCGAGTTTTTAGTATTTTTCCAACTGCAAAATGGTTTTAATTTTATATCTTATTGAACGAAAGGGAATATTCGATTTTGAATTTTATATTAAAAAAAAAAAAAAAAAAAATGATTTTTACAAATTGTTCGAAAAAATTACAAAACACATATAAACTGATTTGGGAATAAGTCGAAAAATTGACGATTTGGAAAAACCGGTTGCCGACTTTTGTGGTAAAAACCGGTTCTAATAACCGATTTTTGTAGAACTAAAAACCGTCATATTTTCGTCCCTTTGTAAACAAAGAAAATATTTGATTTTATCCAAATAATCCTAAGCCGAATAATTCAAAAATCGTTCTTTTTACCCACCGATTAAAATAACTCGGGAAATTTCAACTACATATAAATCGGATTTTAAAAACCTGGGTTTCAAAATTTGCTACCTTCAAATAATCAACTTTTTAGCACACAAATATTGTTTTATTTTTATTTCTTATTACAGTTTTGCCGAATAAATCGACTAGATAAACCGGATAATTGAAAAGTCAACCTTTTTAACAATCGGCAAATTTAGAAATTCACATTAAACAGGTTTAAGGCTCATTATATTTTAGAAATGGAGACGGTTATAATTCGAAAAATATATGTTTAAAAAAACAGGCTATAAAATTTTGCTGTAGGAATCAGTTCGAGTAGCCCAGTTTTTAGAACACAAAAATTGCTTTTGAACAGATTAAAAAACCCGTTCTTATTTAAAATCGGCTTAAAAAGACCGAAAACCGTTCGTGATGCAAAGGTTGCAGTTATGAAGACCCTATTCGATTATGTTACATGTTTTCTTCCTGTATTTTTATATTCCGTTCAGCACAGATTTTAGTTATTTGAATTTTTATGTTATAATAACAGTTTTGTGCACTTAAGAAAATTTTTATTAATCATTTTTTGTACAGGAAACCCTTACGAAAAGTTTGATTGTAAATTTATTTTATCGAATAACATTTGGATTTATTTTTGTGAAAAACTTTTTTGTTGCGATTTGTTTTACAAACAAAGCCGACAAACAATCTAGTTTACCAGAATGTGCAAATTTTACGTTTTCTGTGCAACTGTCCAGCTTTGTCACATATTGAGATGCTTCTGCACTGCAGTTGACATCTTCTCGTTGATTATTCAATATCATTTAGTGGCTTTCTTATACTCAGTGGTGGCCAAAGTTCATTGGCATATTGCAGTAGCTTTGAAAACTTTCCAAACATTAGAAATATTTTGTGCAATCATTAAAACCAATTAAAATCATTTTAGGCAAAAACATATTTTATTCTTATTTTAGCAGCAGATATTCTTTGCATATTTCACCTTTATTTTTCGGTTTAAATGTTTTAATCTAACTCAAGCCCTTTTCATATTCCTGTTTGTATGATTTTCTCTTAAGGCAAAAAAAAAAAAACAGATCTTTAAGCAAATAGTGTAAAACGGAAAAATCTATAGTGTAGTCGTTTTTTTTTCTTGATTAAACAAGTTTTCAGCAGGCGAAATTGACATTGGTGACATTGTCATGGTTGGACACAAGTACAATATAGAACAGCATTGAAGCAAAATGAAATCAAAAACTTTGCTATCTATTAACTGGAAAGAAAACAACAATGACAGCTTTGCAAACTGCAGGAAAGTTGGATTTCTGCTAAAGGTAAAGTTCTACTTTGGGTTTTGTATTCTTTTTCATTTTATTTACCTTCAATTTGAGAATACCTTGAAAGTTTAAGCCACCAAAACTAACTCTTTCTTGCTCTTTTAATATAGCAGTCACTTCAGGTTTGTGAATTTTCCAATAACCAAACTACCAGGCGAGCAGGCAGGCAGCCAAACAAACAATCAACCCCTGAAGAAAAATATTTATGCAACGGATTCGAAAAGTTTTTGCTTTTTAATGCTGTTTACCCTTCGTTTTCTTTAAAGACCGGGAATGTAAGACACGTAAAAAAAGATGAAAGAAATTCTAAATATTTGTTGTTGTTTCTTTACGAAACTCTGGGTTATAAATTTTATATCAGTTTGCATAGAATTTTAACAACGACAAAATAAACTTTGATTTATTAGCGCATTGTAAAGTTTTTAGTTCGACATTTTTTAGAGTTTCTTCTCTGCAAGTACAAAACAAAACAAAACAAAACAAACGTTGAACGTGTGTTGGCCAAGACATTGTTCTTGCTGTTTTGGTATTTTGTATTGGAGCAGATTCTTAAAAGAATTTATTCATTTGTGAGTTCCGCTTTTATTTAAGACTGTTTATTAAAAACCGCTTGTGTTCAACAAAACTTTTGATATTCCTATTTTTGATATCCTTTCTCCCTTTTATGATAAATTTATATAAATAGTTGCTTCTATATTTAGAGTGTTATGGGAATATTTCATAAGGTTTGTTATGACAAAGAAACTCTTATAGTTGTTGTTGCTAGATCATGCAGAGGAAAACCTTTATTTTAATATTACAGAAATGTCATAATTCACATTAAACCACAAGAATTTGAAAACAACAATTTTATTTCAGTATTATTTTTCTCTCAATACTTTTTTTTTTATAAATCTTCTGGATTATTTTTATATCAACAAATTCAAATGTAATTTTTTGTTCAAGTAGTTTTATTTATAAAATCGAATATCCTATTGTTTTACAAATACAAAATAAATTTCGCAAAGGAATAAATTAAAGTTTTCCTTTGTTTAGTCAAATTGAAACCAGAGCTGAATTTTTTTATGAGAAAGAGGTTTAACTTTCTGGTTTTTTTTATTCACACCTAAAGCCACTGCTTTTAAGCAACAAAAAAAAAAAAAAAAAAAAATAATGAGAAGTTCACGCCCAGTTGCCGGTTCCGGCTATGAAAATTGCCTCTTATGGGTGTGGTAATAGTTATTATACAGCTGCAGTAGGCCATAAAAAATAATTAAGAGACAGAGTTCATATTAATAGAATTTTGAAAATTTGTTTATGCCAATAATATTATCAGCTTTGAAAAGCTAATTTGACTTTATCAAAAGTCTGAAGTCATTCTCAATCTGTTATCTAAAATGTTCCACTTTAAATTCTATACATGATATAGTCAGCTAATATTTATTTTTCTTTTTATATCACTACTGCCAATAAGTGTTACAAAGCTGACAGTGATTCTCTATCTGCCAGCTAGAATTTGAAAATTTAGGTTTTATATGTACATGAAGTCAGCGATACAATCAACTAATAATCATCTTTAACAACTTTTTAAAGGTTGGCACTGATTCTAAGGCAGTCATCGAAATAGAAATTTAAAATTTAAAAATTTTTAAAGTTCGAAGCATGACATCAGCGTTACAGAGGACTAAAATTCGCACTTGCTTTTATTACAGCCTCAAACCTTGTTTTCATTAAAAACCCCCTAAATTTGACTTTATTTTCATAAGAACGAAATTAAAAGGCTAAATATTTTCTGCTTTTGATGCTTCCAGCATTCCCAGAATAGGAAATTGTCCAGCGAACCGAAAATTAAACTTACCAACTTTTGTTTTAGTCTTAAAACTGAGACTTACCTGAAATGAGAAGAAAGGCAAACAAAATTTTATAAATTAAAAGCAAATATGGCTTAAATAAACAAAACACTTTTTCAGAAAACTTCATCTTGCTGATAGAAATTTCTTGTTTAAACATCTGGATGTAATTAAAACAATTAATAAATTAAATGTATTTTTGCTGGAAACAAAAGTCGTAAACTTTAAGAAAGCTTTAAGATTTTTGTTTTCAATTATCAGGAAAATAATCATGCAACTGAGTTTCTGTCCAAAGTTTTCTTATCGTCAAGCCAACGTACATACGCAATCGTTGGCAGACATGTGCTGCAGAGAAAGTTTTTGTTCCCAAGATCATTGCAAGAGATAACAGATACACGCATGTGTTTGTTTGTGTAGAAAAGGTTATTTTATCTGTCGAATGCTCTTAGCTGGGACAAGTTGATGGACATTAAGAAATTTAATCAACAAAAAGTATTATAAACTTAAAATTGATTTTTTCTCTTTCCACAAAAACAAACACACACACACACACACACACGTAAGTGCACATTTAGAAGTTCTAGTATAAATAATCTGTAGTGTTGGCGTGCACTGTACTGCTGGTGTGCACATATTGCATTTTTGAACTTTGTTCTCTTTTCCTTTTAGAAGTTTATTATAAGCAAGGTTTACTTCTTCTTTCGACTCATATTTCTATCTCATATTATGTTTGATGATCCCTTGATGGACTTCAAGTAAAATAAAATGTGTTTATAAAACTGAAATATATTTCATTTTTTTTATCATAATACAGATGTATGTATTTTGCTGGTGCATGTCTGTGCATGAGAATTTTTTGTTTACTTTTTTCATAGCTTTTTTCTTCTTTTCCTTTGTTTCATGTTAGTAATAAAAATTCCATATTTTATAAAATTTGACAGCAAACTTGTTTGAATAAATATTATTTGAGTTAGTGAAATATTTTGCCGTTTTTTTTATATTTTATACAATATTTGTTGGCCCGGCATTGTACGTGTCTAATTAATTTGTGAAATAAATATGTATAAGAGACCAACAACAACATAAAAAAAAAAATGAAAGAAAAAAGTATTATATAGTTTTAATTTTTTTAATGAAGAAATAGATTAATCCAAACGGAATGATGTTTATTCGTGGTTGTTGTGTTTTAGCTTCATCGCAAATTAAAAGTTTTTATATCGTATAATTCCATTAAGAATTCATTGTAGCTGTTGATTAAAAATATTTTCTGATGATGACGAAAAACCAGAAAATGACTAAAACCAAAAAAAAAAAGGAAAATAGATTGTTAAGACCCTGTTAACTGGTGTCCGTGATTTTGGTTTTGCAACGAAAGAAAAATTTCAAAATTGGCGCGTAATTATTCCAACAAGAATACGTGTTAAGCTGACAATGTAGACGACGATCACAAGATCTATTGAAAACATCGCCACTGTCTTTGAGAGCTCTCAGCTCAACGCTGACTAGAAAACTTTCACCATTATTTAGGCATAAACTTCATTGCTTTAATATGGCTTTACTACAAGAATAACGCCGAAGTAAAATCTAGTTGCCAGTTATCATTTTGTCTGGCAAGTTTTTCGGCAATATATGATTTTAGTTTACTTCAAGCCAAGGTTTGTTATATCCCCCAATGACTAAAAGTCCTTGCAGCTTGTTAGCATTTCATTTTCTTCGAAATGGCTATAACCTTTTCTAAGACGTGAAATCTGCATATTTTTTACATAAATATGATGAAAATAAATAAATTCTTCGTTTGTTTTCCTTTTTTTTTTTTGGTAAATTCATTAAACTTTCCAATTTTAATTTGTTATATTTAGGGCAAAAAACACGTACTGCTATTGCCAACGCATCTTCTCCTTAAATTTCACATTATTGCCTCAACATCCTTCAGAATAGCATAAAAAAAATCACTAGTTTTCGCTAGTTTTTAGTCAGTTGAGGTTGATGTTTCTTTTTTAAAAACTCTTTCTTTTCTTCTTCAACGAAAAACTTTAAACTTATATTCTTTTCTTGGCGTTGGCATTGCAAAATAACAAAATATTGTACTGTAGTGTTTTCAATGTCCTGTTTCCTGTTTCCGTTTTAACGATTTGTTTATTTGTTTCGTAGGGAACAGCAAAATGACAAAGTGAGTTAGTCCATGTATTAATCTTTTTTTTTCTTTTTTGAAATGAAAAAAATGAAAATGCAAGTTTCAATATTTACACTTCAAAAAATTGACAATTGGGAAAAGGTTTTAAGGATTGTGTTGTGAGGTGAATGCATAAATGGCCAGGAATTCGATGATCATCGTAGTGCAATAATATGAGTAGGGAAAATGAAAGAAAGTATTTAAGGGCAAACGTTCAGTGCAAATGCAGTTTTGTTTTTGGTTTGGTGAGAAAAAGACAAAGAGAAATTCGTTATCTCTTTTTGTTTTGTGAGCATCTTTTAAAGAAATATTTATAGCTCTGGGTCTGTTTTAATACTTTAAAGTAGCAGCAACAGGACTGTTATCTTATAAATTCTGTTAATTAGATTTTTATGTAAATTAAAAAACATATATTTTCTGGCTTAAAAATTTTACTCACTTAAATAATTATTAGACATGACTTTTGCTTATCCACATCTAGTGCCTAAATCTGCATAAAACTCTTAACATTCTCAGCTGCTTTTAAGCGAATTATTAATTTATTTTATAAATATTGGAATTTTTTATGTTCCTTCTTTTATTACATCTATGACCATCTCTTTGTTTATGAAATGTTTATTTTAAGTACAAAAAAGTAGTGCTGAAATGCTCTTTTAAAGTAGCAGTTAAATTTATGCTTTACACTAAATCAATCATTCAGTAAGCAGCACATTTTTCGTCTTTATACCCAGCAAACATTTTCTTACATCTTCTGCATGTTTTCAATTAATCTCTAGAAGAAGTTTCCATGTTTCGTTCTTGTGAGAAATATAAATTCAGGCAGATAATATATTTATTTTAGTAACAAAAAACCTAAAAGAGAAAATAAACGAGAGAGAGGATATTTATTTTGGTATCTGTAAAAAATATTAAATTTTCCCAACCAACCACCCCTGGTGATGTACTTCCCTCATTTTATTGTTTTCAAGCCAATCCCTTGTTTTAGGCTATAAGTTAAACCAAATTTATATTCAACATTATAATTTTTCATACTTTTGAAATTTATATTAATTTTCTTGATTTTTTTAACTTTAATATTAACAAATTACATCAAACAAAAACCCACATTTATTTAGTATCATGAACCTAATTCTCAACTTTATACAATAATATTTATTTTTTACTTCAAGCCTTTTGCTTCTTAATGTTGAATAAACTTTTAAATTCCCAACTGATGACAAATGTAAAACTGAGTTTTGAAATTTGCCTCAAACATGCAACAAACAACATTATTCATGCAGGAAGAGTAACAAAAAAAAAAAAAAAATAAAAAATTCACACTTAAAAATTTCCTCAAAAATGAATTTTGCAATACAAAATATGAAAAATGAAATGTTCTTAAAAATTCATGGCGTTTCTCCAAATTCATTTGAAGTTGATTTTTTTTTAACATTTTTTTTTCTTCTAAAACTTAGAGAGCATCATAACTCATATGACACACATACGTTCACACATTCTTTGATGTAGTAATTAGAGATGGGCACGTGAGTGTTCTTACTATTTTTGGATCTCACTATATTAAAGAAAATATTTATTAAACTTGTAAATACGTTTTTTATAATTTATTTTTGATTACGCAATTTCACGCATACCATAATTGCATTACTCACGTACGCATATGCGTGACTAATTTTTGTTTTGTCTCATTATCAAAAAGAAATTTTTTTTTTACTCTCGTAATTTTGTGCAAGATATTTATAATAACTCAATTTTATTCACGACATATAATTGCCATGCTCACGTTCGCCCATGCATGAGTAGTTTGTTCTTGTATCCTGGTGACAAAGAATAATTTTTTATATTCGTAAATATGTTAAGCATTTGTTTGTGCACTATATTTTTAATGATAATTACTAACGACATATAATTGCCACGCTCACGTGATGCATGCGTGAGTAGTTTCTTTTTTTTGTCTCATGATCACAAAGAAAATTGTTTATTACCGTTTATTCGTTGTATAATTTTTTGTGCCCAAAAAGTTTTAAATCAAACAATTCCACTCACTGATTGCATGCTCACATTAGCTCATGCGTGAGTTATTTGTTTTGTGGTCCTATGATCACAAAGAAACTTTTTTATTCTCGTATTTTTGTTAATATTTTTTTTTGTACAATATATTTTTGTCACTCAATATTACTCACGACGCTTAATTTCGCTCACGCGGAAGAAAAAGTTTGTGTAAAAATTTTATTCTGAAAATGATCAAAAACATTTAAACATTAAACAATTTTGAAGCAGAGCTCACGCGTTCACACGTGATTACAATGAAATTTGCTCACGCTGACACAGGAACAAAAGCCATGACAACCAGACATCACCAGCAAGAACATTTATGTTCAAACAACAGAAACCATAACCGAAACTAATACCACTACAGCACCTACGAGCACAACTCTGCTCCAACTGTAGAAATTCATTCAATGGTTTATTTAACTTCATTTATAACAGAACTAAAACAACTTGCCATTAGTTCAATGGATTCAGAGCATGCATCAAGACGAGAAGTAAAAAATAACCATTGTGGCAACAAGATAAAAACTGCTATATGTGTATATGTACACACACGCACATACATACATACACATACATACAAATTAAGTAAAGTTTGAATGAAAGCAGAACGCAAAAACAAGCAAATTATATATGTATGTAGGATATATTTTTGTTAAAGAACATAAAATAAGTTCGGTTTTTTCTTCTACCAGGATTTGGCATGAGTAAAATAACTTATTTTTCAATTAGATTTTTTTCTAATATATTAAACACAATTTTCAAATTTGTATGTTTCGACACATACAAACATACATCTGTATGTGTGTGCAGCTTTTATGGCATGTGTGTTCTTTTGCAGCTTTTTTTTTATATATTTTATTTTTTATTTTTAATCTAAATTTATATTGCGTTATCACTAATGGTATTTTGGGTATTTTCAAATAAACTAGTGTTTGTTAAAGTAAAAGCCATTTAAAAGTGACTGGATAAAACTATTTAATTCGTAAAGTGCTGGATGAATCTTGATTTTAATATTCTTAAGCCAAGTAATAATATATATAAATATGTAAGAGTAAAGTTTTTGATACCCGGGCAGAGTGTTTCCAGACCTCGTAGATGCGAAATGTGCAATTTTTCATCACTTCTATGATTTGAGATAATCCCTCAAGAAAGCCCCCAACTAGTTCAAATCACAAAATTTTATTGCACTCTTCACATTCCCTTTAATCAAATCTCTAAGGCAGAATGTGTGTTGTGTTTTTTCTTAAAAGCTTTTAGGAATTGTTCAATCCAAGGTAATTACTGGCTTAGCAAATGTTTGTTAAATTAAATATTTTATAATATAACTAGATTTAGGACAGGGTAAAAAAAAAGCATTTTGCGATTTAAAAAGACCAAGTCATGCCATGATATTCAAATCACTTATAAACGACCTAATCAGCGCAACATTAAAATCGTTTCAGTTTCAAAACAATATCAAATGAAAATTCGGTTTTGCTGCTCCTTTACGGAGTGGCACGAATTTTGTACGTTTATAGGCTGCAGTTACGAAAAGCAACAAATTGAAACAGGATCTTGTAAAGTGTATGAAATCAACTGCATAGAACTTTAGTTTTTTTCCCATATTCAATAAAGAAATTCAATGAATCAGTTAATAACTTCTTTAAATACGAAACTAATAATCCGCGAATTTAAAATATTATGCTGCAAATGCGCAATTTAATCTTTTTTACTCTAACTTTAATGTATATTCAAACAAAAAAATTATTAAACCAAATACGTTGTTGCCTGATTCTTTTAAGCAACCAACAATAACTAATTTATTTCTTTAGTTGATTCGATTACTTTTAACTTATTTTCATTTCATCAATCTGATTCTTTATCTAGTCCTGAGTATTTATTTGTGGCCACCAAAAATCCCTTCATATGCCAAATTGAAGGAAAGAGTAATTTTTCAAATGACTGCCATGTTTTCACCAGATTTGGGTTTTCGTTCTCGACCAATGACCTCAAATAAAGTCTAGCTATAGCGAATAGGTGATTTGCACGTGTTATTAATTATATTCAGTCAAGGTGATTGGCCAACACACACCGAGTAAGTGACAGTTGAATCGAAAAAACCGGTGCTGTCTGGCAACCTGGCAACTTTGCTCTACTATCAAATCCAGCGTAGTTCGCTTTATTTCGTTATGAAAACCAGTTGCAAAAGTAATGAACTGGTTTATAATAAAATATATGTAGAATGACTGTTTGTTTAACAGGTTAATATTCTTTTGAATTTTTTGGCTTTAAATCGTTTTATCGCTCTTACCAGTGTTCAACCATTAAACGAATATTCTTTTAAATGTAGCAACTAAGTGTATCTACAGATAATTTTCTTTGCAATTTGTCGGCAATTACATGTCTGAAAACAATTGTACAAAACCACAACTACACGAAAATAACATAAATCATGGAAAAACTTAGGTTTTGCACTCGCACACACACAGTGAAGCTTAAAAATATAGCAAATTAAGAAGAAAATTATTAAAAAAAAAAGAAAAAAATACCTACATAATTTGTAAATTACATACTTTAAGTGACATTTTAAATAAATCTTTACACGAACGCGGGGCCGCATTAAGTTTTTAATTAATTTATGTAAAAGCCTGGAATGGCAAAGTGTTTTTTACATCAATGTCTAACCAGGCATTCAAAAAGTGGTTAAGAAAAGAACTAAGAAGAAACTTGGCCCTGTGTTCTTTGCTTCAAAAAAAACATATACACTTAAAAACAAAAGTTTTGCAGAAATGTTGCACAACAAACTGATACAATAAATAAAAGACATACACACACACACACACACACGTACAATATTTAGTAACGTGCAAAACTTTTCAACCAGAAATAGTACACAATCTCATCAGGCAACAAAAAGTGCTGCAATAAATTTTAAATAAAACTTAAAAACAAAATTCTAAAGGCTGTGAAAAACAACCAAACCTTAAAAATGGAAATACGTACGAGTGGTCGCACACACACACACATACGTACATGTCTTTCGAACAGATAAATGCTGTGAAAATTTTTCCAAAGCAAAACTTGAGAAAACACTTTAACGCAGGTGTTACATACAAATATGTTAACAAAGAAAATGCTTTTTCGCACCGGCAACAACGTTGCAACGAGACAGGAAGAAAAACGAAAACGATAACGATAACGAACACGACTACGAAAAACAAACTTTGTTTTTGAAAGCGGAAAATTGAAATCAGAATTCGCAATGTGCACACTTGTAATATATCACTTACAAACTCGTACATTTTGTTCAAAAGAATACTATATAAATTTATTCCATTCGATGGCGGGAATCATTTGATAGAAAATTATTTTCCGAAGGTGTTGTAATCATATTGAATTTAATAAAGAATTGATGCGTTTTTGTTCTCAAATTGCATTTAGATTGTCAGCACTCACAACCGCAGAGCATGACCGAGCAGGCAAAGCAAGGCACGAAATGAGACAATTTATATTGTAAGAAAATTGTGTTTTTCCAAGAAAACTATTTCTTATTCAGATAATTAAAAAATTTCTTATTCCAAAAAAAAAAAAAAAGTTAAACGGGCACGACGAAGATGGAAGCAAAAACTCATTCAGACAAAGAGAAAAGAATAGCCTGCGAAAACTTTACAAAATACATATAACAAATTCTGTCATTAGGTGTCTTCCAGGCACGCACTTGCATGCTCGGCACAACCTCAACTAACAGATATTATGGATACAAAAGTTTAAAGCATTCAACAATAAGTTCAGAATTCCAAAACAAAAGAGAACAGCAAGTCAGTTGGATAGAAAATCATCGTATCTAAAAGAATTTCCTTACTAAATACTCAATTCGATAGGGAACCCCCAAATTAATACATGCATATGCATGTATTTTAATGTTTGCCGAAGCCAACATTTCTCTTTACTGACAGCTGATGTCAGTAATGGATGTTTTAAATCTTTACGGTTGGATTGATGCTTCAGAGAAGAAAATAATGTTATTCCGAGCGCCCTATATAAAAATTGAAAACAAAAGAAAAGTAAATTATGCAAAACTTTAAAGCTTTTACATAAATACATTATGATCATGTTTTTGACAGCATGATTTGGCAGCAGGTGCGTTTGTTTGTTGTAGCAGTTGTGCTTAATATAATTTCTGCTTAAAGAGTCTTCCCCGCTGCGTTGTACCATAATCGTTTCACGCTTATGCGCATATAAATACGCACATTTTATAATTGCAATAAAAAGTTTGTCATTTATACATAAGAAAATAGTTTTCTTCAATAAAGGAATTTATTGCATCAGTAAATAAATTGTTTGAGCAGTAAAGGAATTAAGGGATCAAACAATGAGTTTGCAATTATCAAGGTTCTATTTACAAAATCTTATACATTTTTTACTTAAGTTTTTTCATAAAAAATGTTAGAGGTTTTTTTTTGGGTGGGCGAAACGGTAAAATGTATTTGGATTAGCAAATGTTTTGTTTGAAAATAATTTCTAGGAAGAAAAAATTCGCCTAATTTATCGAACAAGAAAAAAAACAACAACTAAATTGGTCTGTATTCAAACTATTTATTAATCGATTAATGATTTTGAATCGGTGAATATGGAAAATGTTTTTGTTCTGTGAAAATGTCTGTGAAAAACACGTTGCATTTACGGCTTTGCTCTACTATAAATTAAATGATTCATGATTTTTAATGCGTTTCGCTTGCGATAAGTTTTTTGCTCTGAAGAACACTTTTTGCAGGTTACCACTCCTTAAGGTAACATTTTGCATATTTTATTTACAGCGTTTGTCATACGATTTATTATAAATTCGGCAAATATTTTAATTTAAAAATGTAAATGAAATCAAAACTTGTTTAAATATTTTACACTAAATGCCATAAAATTTCAGAAATTTAAAATAGTAGAAGTTTGACAAGTTGTGCGTATTTGTGTAGCAGGATTTACCTTTTTCAACTATCAGGAATCCTTTTTTTTTGTTGCTGGCCCAGCGTTTCATTCATCCCCTCATTTTAGTTCATGATTTCCAAATTTGCATTCAACATAAAATGCAAAGTGATGTGCTTCTGCCACTGAACTACTAACTACTACTTTTTACACTTTTTCCATATTTGCTGAGACTAAAAGTTTTCCATTTTTTTTCTACGCACTCATTTCAGATCGCCAAGGGAGAAACTTTGTTCTGAAATTTCTCTACCTTAAATTTATGCCCTTAATATTTAAGTTAAGGGATTTCTTCTTTCGACTAAAATACATGTAGACATGTACATACATACATATATTTTTATGTGCCTTGATGTTAGTTTTTGTTGTTGTTGTTGTTGTTGTTGTTTTACCCGTCAAAGGTACAATTTAGTTTTCGCCGTTATTGCCAAGCGCTTAAGAAACAAAGTTTTCTTTCAAATTTAGGGAAACTTCAGAGGGGATTTGCAACAAAACAACAGTTAAAGTAGTTCATACTTTAATTTACTTTTAAATGTTGGCCCTAAAACATACAGGCCCCACACAGCACAAGTACAACATTTGCTCAATGTGTGTTAGTCTCAAAAAGCAGATTATAATTAAACTTAAATTATTTAAATGAAGGTGGGAAGTTGCAATATAAAATTACGTCTTTATAGAATATTATTAATAATAATAACACATTAATTAGAAAACACAAAAAAAATGACAGATCTTTTTTGTGACTTGGAATGTTAAAGATTTTGATGGCAATTTTAAGAATTTCATTGGTCATAAATTTCATGAAGATGTTTTTTAAGTGTAAATATATTTTTAAAATATATTTCAGCATTTTCTAAAAACATGCCAGCAATTTGGTCAATATGACTTCTTAAGGCTACAACTGTAAAGACACTTTTCATTTGCCGAGATGTCGCTCAGCAAGTGCAACGTTTTACTTGTAGCATCAGCAAATGTCAAGCGTAAAATCAAGAAGTCATCGACAGCTCTGAAAATTTTGCTTTAGTTTTCAACGAGTATAAAGCTGAGATCCAAATATCGGCATCGATGTTTTTCGTTTGAAAACCTGGCACAGTTTATTTTTGGATCATCGCATATTGTGACAATTCCTTTTGCGGTTCACAGCGGCCCAAACTCAATTGCGGCAATAATTGCTGCTGATGATTGATGATTGAATTTCACTATTGGGCTGGATTACACTCAGCAACCCACAAAACTACTAATATATTTTGATATTCATTTTAAAAATTTTTTTTTTAAATTTTGTAATTGTTGTTTTATTGTTATCGAACCAGGGATGGTAAAATTGACACTTTACTTAGGTTTTTGTGTTCAACAGTATAAATATGTATAATATCACTGCATCTGAAAAATGCATTTCTGCTATAATTAGACCCCAAGAGCTAAAATTAGAAGCCAGTTGCTGATTGCCGACTACGATGGCGGACGAGTGGCCCATCAAAATCGATGCCTATTTTATAATTTTGTTACTCTACACTGAGCAAAAAAAAGTCAACAGAATCAAAAAATCAAAAAATCATCAGAATTTCGGTGTAAGTGGTCGCATTTACTGTACAAAAAAGTGTTTGATTGTCACGTTCATTATGCAAAAGATTTTGCATAATCAGCAAAATTTTGGCACAGATTCTCGCGTTCACTGGGCAAAAGATCGTCTAAATTATGTACGTGTAGAAGAGGTTATAGTTTGATTTTCCACACTCCATATAATTTTAGCATATTGTCGCGTTCACGTTGTCGGCATGTAAATTGTGAGAAAAATCGAAACATTGCGCCTACAGTGAAGGCATCAAACTAGATTCCTCAGTCGGCATTTTAAAGTTTAAATTGCAAAGCGGTGACAACTTTTTGCAAATTTGTTATTTAGTGGTCGTTCGTGTGTTCTTCTACAAGACTTCGCTGAGTTAAGAAATTAACATTGTGGTTTGAGTTTTTAAGCTCAAAAAATGTCGGTGGCTTTTTCGAAAATGAGTTTTTGCCTTTGCTTTTAATAAAAGAAAAGAAAAATTAAATTTTGTACAAACAATTTGAAACATAATGCGGCTGAGAAAATATTTAAGCAACATAAGTTGTATAGAAAAACCCTAAAAGTGTTTTCTTTTAACATAATTTTATGTTATTTCCATTTCAGTTGTGTAGGAAATATTTCACTGCTGAATAATTCATATTGAAGGAAAACTCAAAACCAGAGCGGCTAAAATCTACGTTTTATTTATTACAATATTTGTGTTGCCGCAAAATAAACAACTTTTAGGGAATTTGCTTTGAAGCAACTTTTTGCAGTTTATTGCAAAGCAACTAAAAGTAATCAAAAATACGCTGCTGGAATTTATATTGATTTCAAAGTAAAATTGCGGATTTAACCAGAAATACCGCGTGTAAAATTTTCTTTAAAAAAATGCAAAGAAAATTTTGTGTGTTTTTTTTTTTTAGTTCACAAAGAATTCTTGTTGAAATGATGGGTAAAAAAAAGAAATTTCTGTTGAAAAAAGTAAAAAAGAAAATTTAATTAATTTGTGCTATTAAACATTGCAAAGTAAAATCCGGTGGCAGGCAGTGTCTTAGTGGTTTGATAGAAAATGGAAATTCAATGATAGCAGGAGTTTAAAACAGGTTGTAAATTGATTGATTGTGCTCTAATCTGATGTGAAGACCCAATCCACTCGCTGAACTTGTACACAATCTGTGAGTGCTTCAAAGTGGCAAGCTCTTGTGACGTACGAGAATTCAGGCTATTGGAATTCTACGGCCAACGATTCCGGAGGAAGTCAAGCCACCTCAAAAGAACGTCCGACCTTTACCCAGACTGTACAGAAAATTCCTCACACTCAAGCATTTAGAAATAACAGGACCGTGACAATTCAGGGGCATTTGGATAAACGAAAATAGAGGGCTGAACACCAATAATATTAACCTTAACGACTAATTAGTTCCACATCAAAGTTTAGCGATTAAAACAAATTTTATTGCAAAACCAACAAATTTTTATTACGCCCCTTTTGATTTCTTCTTAAATTCCCGATAACGCCTTTGGCAAAACCAATTCTATTTCAGCACAAACTTACTTCTGTATTCGTTTTTCTTGTCCAGTCCAATTATAAGGGAAAACACTTTGTTCTTTTTGTGTTCAAGAGGCAAAAATGAAATTTTTGCACCCAAATAAAAATTCTTCTTACACTTTCTACTTTTTGCAGTTGTTTTTTTCTTCTGATGCATAAAACAGACTACAAATTTCATCAGCTTAAAACTCAATTTAGTTATTGAAATGTCAAAGAAAGTTTACAGTTTGTTTTTTTGTGTGCCAAGAAACTTGCTTAAAATTAAATTATTTTACATATTGATAAGGAACTCCCTCAAGAAATTTGCTTTTGCTTTTTTCTAGAGAAGAACTTTTTTTTTTTGTCATACTTATGTACAATAAAAATTATAGTCTTGCCTTAAGCAAAATTTTGATGCAAGGTCTATACTAGAAACTACGACATCATTAGTAGTTTTTTTTTTGTTTATTTATTTTTTCCTCTTCTTAACATGGAAAACAACATATTGCTTTTAGCAGTGCCATCTGATAGTGACTGTTGATATGTTGAAAAAGGAATAACAAAATTTGGAAAAAGGGAGGAGAAGAGCAGGCAAAAGATGAAGCGAAAAAGCGTTAACAAATGTTTTCAACTAACGAGTGCAATCTGTTAAGAACAATATTGAATTATTTATGAATTTCAGTTGTACAACAAAACACAGTAATTTAATCTTTAAGCAAAAGAATGTTGTTGGCGTAGATGAATTTATCTTTATGACATTCAGCTATTTAATTGTGTTTTTATTTAAAGGAATTTGGCCAATTAAAAGAACATCGTCAAGTTACCCTACAAGCAGGTAGACAATCATTTGACCGGTGAAGTGACCGGTAGGCCTGATGCAAATACACATCACAAGTATCTATTAGCTCAGAAATAAAAGGGACAGAGGCTTTGAATACAAGTGATTTGTATTGTCAGACTATTGTCTACCTAAAGTTTTAGAACAGTGTTCGAAAATAACCATTGAGAGTGTCAGCTTCTAACCGGTTGTCCTCCATGACGACTTCAGGAAATTTTGGCTATTGCCGAGCACGATTAGGTGTCGATTACATCTGCGTTTAAGATGATCTTACAAAAGAAAACAAAGCACAAGTACTTAACGGGTTCCTGAATATTGTCCTGTAACATTCTAATGTTCTGAAATCTCGTTACAATAAAGCGCGACTACTTTTTGCTTGCCACCAAAACATCTTATTATGGATATTGAAGGTTGCTTTGTGTGAAGCAAAACTGAGCTGGTGATAAGTTAAATTATAATGTCTATGAAAAATTCTTACAGTTCAGGTATAAATCAACATGTACAAAAAAAAAACCCAGCAAAGAAATTAGTCGATCCATCTGTCATCAGTTTGAATTATTTTGATACGTTTTGCTTACAATGTTTAAGAAAAATTGAGCTGATGACAAACAACTTCAGTCCCAGTAAATTTGTAAATAAATAATAAAATTTTTTCAAAAACTAACAATAAAAAGTATCAATAACAATCACACGGATATTATTATAAAATATGTATGTGACAATATTATGGAAATTATGAGTACTACGAAGCCAAGCAAAAGACCAGTGAGAGTATTGCCCTTGTTGTCATGTTTGAACTTGGTTGCCATTTGTTTGAAATGTTTCCTTTTAATCCGCCAACAGGTCGCATACGCCCGAAAATTGTCATGCACTTATCTGGTAAGATGACTTGTAAGATAATGGATAAGCCCAGATAAAGTAATAAATTAATGCTGATGCTAGCGCAGCTAAAGCTTCAATTAAACCTCTCTCTGGGGTATGGAAACGTATTGTGTCCTTCAAATTTAGGGACTCTCGCATTTCAAACAGTGATAAAAGTAAGTGGGTAGAAGCAGCTTGTTCCAAATGCAATAGTGGCTGAGGTCTATATATGAAACTACAATAAGTCCAACTCTCTTTTGCCAAAGAAATAAACACAGCTAGAGCTCAATTGTTGTTAAAATTGTTGTATGGAAACGACGAAAAACTCAGGGTGATTGTCACACTACCATCGCTAATTGCTTCTAAGCGGCTTGAGGTTTTCTCTCCTATGAACAGAAATTGCCTGCATCGCTGCCTCCTTTCGTACAGCTATAATAAACGCAGTTAGATTGAGAAATGCCTTGTGACGCAACCACACACATGTAGTTTTACGCTCAAATTGTGACAGAATAATCTGCCGATATTTAATTATCCTGCTAATGTTTTGGGCGACCATAAGGTATTTCTTGCCTTGGCTTTGATTGATCTTTTAATCGAAACGATACAATAATGTCAGCAAATTTGTTGCGTTTATTTTTAAAATTTAACTTAAACTTTAGCTTTTATTTTAGGAATTTCGCTTATCCGATTTTATTTCTTACTCATATTTTTTTCGTTTTTATGGTCAAAACTGAAGAAAAATGTTTTTTCTTTCCACGCAATGATTTCATTTGAAATGATAACGATATACTCTAAACATATATTTTATAAGATTAATATTTTGGGTGCTACCCTAATATAAGGGGGGGGGGGCGGGGGGGGGGGTGTAGTTATGTGTATACAATGAATTTTTAAAAGTTGCGAGGCATACGGAACATGTATTTTTATTTAATAAGTTACACACAAGACAAACAGAAATACGTTCCGTAAACTTTACATTTTAAATGCATGAACGTAATATATTTTTTTTTTAGATATTTAAACATCATCGTTACACATCCTTGTGCATAACAGGGCAAATATTTAACAACATACTTGTGAATGTATGTATTTACGAACATGTGTACTGTAAACATATTTATACCTAAATTCATACACAGACGTGTGTGTGTGTGTGTGTGTGTGTGTGTGTATGTGTGTGTGTACGTGAAAGTGATTACGTCGTCAGCATGTTTGTATTTCAAATGCACCTGTAGCTTTGGAAATGCGATGGAACAACAATATTTTAATATTTACACGTAAGAATTTTTAAGATTGGTCGTTGTTGTTGTTGTTGTTGTAAATTTCTGTTGTAAGTTTTCACAATTTAGTTAACGAAAAAGGCAGCTTACAAGTACCACAGCAAAACTGTGCAATACCTGTGCACAGAATTTAATTCTATATTTTTTTCTTGTTTTTTGCCATCATTTATGTCATGGAGGTTTCCAAACGAAACCAACTAAAATCTGACGGCTTCCACATTTCTAAATACAAGTATATTTAGCTGAAGCCAAGAGTTTGAAGTTGTTACTCAATATTAATCATTTTTTTTTTATAAATAAGACACAAAAGTGACTCCTACTAAAGTTCAGGAAAAAGGATTTATAAAACAAATAATCTTTCGACTAGTATTCCGAACAGACGACAACTTATTTTATTTTCTCTTCTAGCAACAAAATACAGATTAATGTGGCGTATGAGTAATAATATGATTTTTCTGGTTGTTTTCCTTTTTCAACAATGTTGCCACAGACAATTTTTAATATTTTCAAAAACTTCAATTGTTTAAAAAAATTTTTTTTTACAGCCTGAGAGTTGAACTATTTCCAAAAAAGCCCAACTAAATTCATGTGATTGTCTAATGAATCCCAGCCAAAGATACTCATTTAGTTGAAGTTTCCATTACAAACAAATAAAAACTATTTTTGATTTCTATTCTCTGGTCCCATTAAAGTTTTCGAAATGTTTTCCACTTGCACTTGTTAAAAATGACATAAGAAGTGGACTAAATTTGTTGCTGTTGGTTCAACATTTTTTCTCCATATTTTTCTATTTCCAAGCGTGTAAACGTACATATATCTGTGTATGTATGTGAACAGAGAGATAGAAAAATTTTCTCAGATGTGTGTTTTTCTACGGCCATACAGCTACAGAGGCAAACATATGTATGTACGTGCATGCATTAAGTATTTACATATTTCTGTATATGAATAAGTTTAGGTTTTTCAATTTGAATCTCCTGTACATGTGTTTTAAAAGTGTTTTGTGACCATGATTATACAAAAGCGAAAAAGAAAGTAAAGCGCTCAAGCAGGGCCTTCGTAAGGTTTGTGTGCGATAATACTTTTTTGCTATTAGCTGGTCTTTTGTCAATTAAAACTTTTCCGATCTTACCTGCAACTCTTACTCGCAAAACTTTTTTTTAGTAATTTATATTTAGGGGGGGGGGGGGTGTTTTACGATCTCGAATGCTAACGTTTGTTATATTATATTTGGAAAAAGGAAAAAAACCTATTTGGGTTTCCTTTTTCACATGAACCAGTTGGCATTAGAGCTCCCGTATTCAGTCTGAAAATTAGTCTTTTTGTTGCACGGAGATGTTGAAACAGACCCCTAAATTGTATTGATATAAGTTTTGGGAAATCTTGGCGTAGTTGCCACCAAACTTGCGCATCTCTTTGAGCCGTGCAATATATTATTGGAAAAAATATTGTAAAATAATCACTAAACTTTTTGCATAAAACTTCATTTCTTTTAATAAATATTTTTCCTGATTGAGCAAAAGTTTTCTCTCTTTTTTTGAAGAGAAACGAAATTAAAAAAAATGGTTTTGAATAGTATATTTTCTTTGGCCTGTTTTCGTTCAAGAACTGTTTTTTTAGAATTTTTTTATTCTTTTAACGGACTACGCAGGGACATTCAAACAATTTATTAACTGACTCTGTAAATTTTGTTATTGAACATGAAACGTTGTACAAAAATTGTTTTTGAATTTGTTTGTCAGACAATTTTTAAACGCAGATAACGAATTCATACAAAACATATTTATCTGGGCATTTTTCAAACAACTTATTAATCGATTTAGAGAATGTCTGTATTGAATATGAAATGTGGTACAAAACATACTTTTCCAGATATTTTTCAATCTTTATATAAAAATTCTATATAAATTTATTTGTAGTTATAGAAGAAAACAGAAATTTTGAATTGTTGTCCCGGATGGAGAATTTCGTTGCATTTGCAAACTTCAAGAAGAAGAATTTTTTGTGTTGTCTCCTTATTGCGCGATATTAGCGCTGTATAGTTTTCGAAATATAAAAATAATATTATGGCAAGGGACGTACATTTTCAAAACAAAACCTTTTAGGGGCCCTATTCTACAAGGCCGTTAATTTTTCATTGTTTCTTGGCGATGATACGATTTGGTGTTTTTCTTTTTGCTTCACTGTGTGCAATTGTAATGAAAGTGTTGTGAACTGGAAACAAAGTTTTAATATTTCGTATTTCGTAATTTTTGTTTTGTGTTGGCGCTCCTCTCTCTATTAAAAAAAAGGGAAAAAATTAAGCAGTTGCTTAAGGCTTTACTTTTATAGCACTGCAGATATTGCTTTTTTCCCTACACAAATTTATGGAGCATTTACAAGTGGAAAGAGCTGTGGAAAATGATCATTGCTATTAAAATAAGAACAAGCAACAATACAAGTTTGTACGAGGCAAATAGTGTGTTTTAAACCAATTTTTATAAAAAGGGTTTTCTATCACACACTCATTTAAACTAGAAATGATGATGGCTTTATGTCGAACAAAAACAAAAATATTTAGCAAAAAATGTTCGTTTATATTTAAATTTTTTGTTATTTTTAACTTTTGTTTGTTTAAATAAAAAAAAAGAAAATCTTGCTCTTGTTAAAACATAAAAACGAAGCGCGTCGGGTGTTGGTTATAACCCATGATTTTAACTGCTTTATTAAAGCATATAAATTTATTGATGATTCGTTTTATAAAAAAATTTCAATTATTTATTGAATAGTTTGAATAAATTGGTTTTAATATTTAACTAATTTCATTTATTCATTCCATCATATACATATTCACATGTAGTTATTTTTCTTTTGTTCTGTTAAATATTATAATCCTCATTAAGTTCATTTAATAGACCCTAAACATTTTTGCACGAAAGTTCGTGCCACAAAAGCATTAGCATCACATGCATTTCTCTTCTAAATCTTTTTGTGCTCATGTGTGTTCATTGAAGGTGAACAAAAAAAAAAAAAAAACTGGCAATTTATTTAAATCTTTCGAAGACCCAAACCAATTACATGCAATTTGTCGATTTGTTTAAAAAGTTTATTCAGGGTTTTTGGTTTTTTTCTTTCAATGCAGCAGAAAATTTTCTGATTCAATGAATACCAACCACATTTTTTGTTTGTATTATTAGGAAAAAGGTTTTATTATTTATATTTTATATATGAAAAATAAACAAATAAATAATAGAAAATAAGTAAAACCTTAAGAGCAGAAGAAACGATAAAAGAGAATTCATTTGAATTGCAGCTGACAAGCGCCACAGTGGCAAACAATGTTTGTATCTCAGACCAGAAAAACTCATGGCTTCTTTCATGCCTTCAATTAGGGTTTCTGCTAAATGGATGGATGATGAATGGTTTTCCTGAATTCAAAGATATTTTTCTTTTCCATCGTAATATTTGTATTGAAATTTGTAGTAATTTTATTTGAAAGTTTAGAAAAGTTTTGACTACCAAAAAAAAAGAGAACAATTTTAGCTAATTTGTGTGGATTTAATTAGGAATTTTTGGTAACATTTTTTAAATATTCAACCAAAACTATGCACCGACATAAGGAAAGTACTTGCAGGAAAGCAAATATACCGAATTATATGCGTGATTTCTTGCCGATCTTAGGAATAACTATTTGAATTGAAACAAACAAAATGAAATTGTACCGATTGTGTAAACACATGTGCCATTATTAAATGAGCTTGAGATGTCTGAGAATTATCTGACAATGGCAATCTCACGGTTGTCAGATGTCTGGCAATACTTTTTTCGACAACGTTGCCAGACAAAAGTTGATGGTTCTCAGAGTTTTAGGACATTTTTAGTCATATTTTACTGACAATATTGTAAGATCTGACAAATGTTTGTATAACGCTTGCCTTTTTCTCACACATCGACAAGAAATACAGTAACGAGGCAAGACAATTATTCCATAGATTTCAATGCGGAGTCTTGCGTCTGATGTCTACCGCCGCACGCAGGAGGATTTTAATCATTTTCTTCTATAACCTGCTTATTTTATTAAAAACAATAAATCAGCTAAAGAGTAAAACTTCAGACAAATTTTATTAAAAAAATTGTTCCACGATTCGTTATTTTTAGATTAGAGGAGATAAGAGCCGTTATGAAATAATACAGCAAAATTAAAAAAAAAAAATTCGTTTTATTATAACAAAATAAATATTTCAATGAACAAAAGAAAAAGTTGTTCCTGTAACGTTCTTACGCTTCATTTGCATACAAACAATAAAAAGTTTCTCTTCTTACCTGCTTTTAGCCAAAAATGCTCTTAGTATTCATTTGCGTTTTTATGAATTTCCAGAAACTTAATAACAAATACAAACTATTCATTATTTATAAACAACATAAAAAAACAGGAAGCATTTTAATAATTGAATCATAACCTAAAGAAATCGCAAGAAAGTTTATAACATAAAAATGCAAACAATGCATGAAGACGTTTATTCTGCCATGAGTTTTTATATCAACGAAAAGAAGCAAAATTTATACAACATTCGTACAAAAGAAAAGTAACCCAGAGCTGGAGGGTGTGTTTTGCTTCTATTTTTCATACTCATATTTTATGTAATTTTCTTTAACACAGCGCTTTTTATGTTATGGCAAATATTTGATGTAAATACGAGTGTAAGTAAAAATATGAATTTGCGATTGTGTTGCTGGCAGGCCAAATTGTAAGAAATTCGAAAAATGCCAGATAAATTAAAAGCTGCAAATAAGAGGAACCGTTTTTGTATTTATCCACTCACAAAAAGGGAGAGTTTTCGACATTCTCGTTAAGGGTTTACGAAACTTCAGCGAAACTTTTTAATTGGCTGTGAAGTATTCCACTGATAAAGCGAATCTATGGCGTTTTTGAAGAAAAACGATGAGCAAAATTTTAACCCTAAATGAATTTTTGTCTGTTGGCTGAAACAACAAACACATGTTTTTTAGTAAAAACAAAAAAAAAAAGAAGTCCAGATATTGTTTTTTAATTTGCATAAAAAATAATGCATTGTTCGCTTGATCAGAAAATGTTTTCACAAATTTTTTATTTTAAATTCTATAACAAAAATTTTGTCTGGCAAAAAGTTTTGTGATAATTTTTTTTTGTATGCCAAGAAATTTTTTTTAGGAAAGAATTGATTTTGATATTTCATAAAACTAATAAATAATATTTTCTATTATGATTTTCATTTATTAAGTATTTATACTATAATTAACCGCAGTTGTATGATAGAAAATCAAGTAAATATTTTTTAAAAAAGCAAAAAAAAAAAACAATTGCAATTATTTGATTTATTTGGCTTTGAAAATATCTTGTTTATTAATGATAATTATGCAAAAAGTGTAAAAACTATTTGTTAATACATCCAGGTATAATATTAATTTTAAATGAGATTTTTATATATTTATATATATTATAAAGGTAGAAATGAAACGCTATTTAAAATTAACATAAAAATATAGAAAATAAAAGTATTGCAAATCACTTTTAAAAATCAATTCAAAAATATAAACATTATTAATTTTTTTTTATTAATTCGTTTAATAACTAAACTCTATATTCAACTGCCATATTCTTAATATAGTGATCTAAAAGTTTTTCAAAACCTAGAGGCGGCTGCTTCCAATTCACTTTTTTCATTGTCAAATTTTTAAATTTACATCGTTGCGATGTCCAATTGCTTAATATTATATTTTTGGTGTTGATAATTTTCAAATAAGTGTGTTCTTATCGTGTGTATTTTGCCAGGAATGGAGAATGGTAACACTAACTATTCACTACTGACATTGTCACCACTAGTTTCACACGTAATATGTTATTCAAAATGTTTGGTGCTATAGACACCGCATTTGCTTTTGTTATTATACGAATTGTAGATATTCAGGGATGGAAACACTACCCACTCACCACTGATTCTGCCACCAATATTGGAATTTTCTGTGCTTTAAAATGTTAAATCTTTATATACTTTTACTTAAACCGCATAAAACAATGACAATAACAAGAAAAGTGTTAGCAGAAATCAAGCAGCGTTTTTTTTTGGGCGGACACACCGAGCAGCATAAATTTTTCTATAATAACACTAAAATCTCTGCTTATTTGCACCCAATTAAAAAATTTATATCCACTTAAGCTGAGAATTTTCGTTTTGCATTGCAAACTTAAGCAACATATTTGAATAAATATTTCGTCTTGAGGGCAGCAGGATTAGATTTATTACTTTTTCAAAATTACTTGAGGTAAATAGGATTTTAATGCTTAATTGAGACACACCAACGCAACATTATCTATTTGATATTTTGTAGAATCGATATGAGTATTATGCACTTTAATTGGGCGAATACTTTTAGTTTGCACGGTACTTCAACTTATTTTTCTTACTTAAACCATGAAATGTCCGCTCCTGGGATCCGATAAAATTGCTGCCATTATGCTGTCACAACTTTGATTAAAGCGCGAGTTTAAGACGCTAAAACTTAATTGCACATTCAAAGTTTGTCTAGAGTTAAATGAACAAATCTTAAGTTATTAAATCGTATTCTAGCCTGTTTACAGAAATTTATATAGTCTTTATTGGAGTGTTTGGTTCCGCTCACGTTGACTCCTTTTAATTTATTCAATCCTTAAAAACAAACATAATTTTATCTGCTTTAAATTGCTTTGGGTTTTTATTGCGAGTCCGTTTGCTTTCCCATTTTTAATTGATAATAAATTTTATTTGGTATGTGCGCTCTTGTACTTTATCATTCTAGGCTAAAACTTACCGTTTTCAGTCAGCTTAGTCGTCCTCTGCATATGGCGACAAAACATTTCATATTCACCTGCTGGTGGGGCGATTGCAGCCGGATTTGATAGCGGTTGTAATAATGCTGCTGGCGCTGTTGTTGCTGTTGTTGCTGTTGCTATTGATGATGATGATGACGGGGTTGTGACTAAAGCTCCTGCTGCTGCTTTTGCTACTACTACTACTGTTGCTGTCGTTGTCGTTGTTGTTGTTGCATCTATTGTTTTAACAGACTGCATGTGTTTGGTGAAGGCACCCACTATGGCTGCCATACGATCAAAGGCGTTAATATTTATGTGACCATTTGGCAAACTGTAAAAAAGAGAAAAAAAAACCGAAAAAAAAGAGAAAATAACGAGAAAAAATAATAAAAATAAATTGAGGGAAACAATAGACAGTAATGGTTTCTTTTTATTCCATTTCCATCCCATGTTGGATACTTAAGTTATAAACAAAGAGAATGAAATGTGTAATGAAAATGATAATAAGTATTGCTATAAAATCAAGAACAGTTTAAACTGCAGCTGCTCGGTTTAATTTTAAATTTTAATTGTTCGCAAATTATTTGTTTTGTTATTGTTCCTGGCCAGCTTTTGAAAATATTTCCGTTACGTATATAGATACATAACCCTACTTTTGCTCAACTAAATGCTTTTTATTACACGCGCACAAAAAAATGCCTTCAGTTATAGATGTCGGATAAGTTTGGGTATAAAATCGTAAACTTTTTTAAAGTCGTGGAGCTAGAAAGGCCAGATAAGTTTTGGTATAAAATCGTCAAATTTAGGGCACGAAATAGTAAAAATCGTCAAGCTGGTTATCGTCAGAAAATGGTTCACAAAACCTACATATAAATTTGAAACCAAAATGTTTATATTTTATTGCATTGAAATATAACAAATTCATGTTTTTTTTATAAATTTATTTAATTTAATTTTTATAAATTAATATGTTATTAATACGTGTCAAATGTCTATTATACAGAACATTCATTGTAGGGTGTCTGGTAAGGCAGTTGTACAAGGCGTTAACCAGGCTTGCCGGTAAATTTCCTACCATCCAGCTCTAATGAATAAAAGCTGCAAGACAACAGAAGTTTGGAGACATTTGGACCATCAAAAACATACGCCTTCCTGCATTTTTAGGATTAAGCCACAGCCATAAAGTTCCAGCCAACAGATGATCAATTACCCGAATTAGTTTTCCAAAGCAACCCAGAGGCACGTTGGTTCCCTTTTACCTTCAGTCAAGGTCATACAGCAAATTTCCTATAGTTTTGGTAGCCGTGAAAGTGGAAGAACACCTTCTTCTCCATGTCCCGAAAAGCAGAGAGCCATAGTTTGGGATACATTAAAGCAAAACCTGCTTCCCATGAGCAATAGTGAGTCAGTTGTATTACAAAAGGATGCAGTTAAGGTTAAAAACATACGTTTTCATATCGTCAACAAGATATTGTCAGCATACGAAATCGTCAAACTGACGGTAACTCATCAAATATGGCAACCATAACAGCCAGCGATTTTAAATAGTCGATAACACTAAAATTGAACGTCTACCCGGCTTGTTTCCGCCTTAGCTCATGCTACACGTTTTTCACATTCCAGATTACACGATCTGCTTTTTATTGTGTGAATACATATTGTTTCAATCATCGGTGCTTCAAATCAAGAGCAGCAAATACAAACAAATTATGCAGTGATGGAAAGTGAAATCAAGGCTATTGCGGATTTTTGACAAGGAGCAACTGAACCTGCCTTTTTCCACACATTTTCGTTTTCTATGCTTCGGCCCATTCTAAGCATTTTCACTCTACTAATCGCTACATTGTAGTTGTTGTACACAGATTCCATTTCTTTGACAGATGCGTTGGACACGTGGTGTGTCATTTCGGCTTAAAGTTGCAAGTATAGTAACAGCTTAGTAAAGATTGAATTGATGCCAGTAAGAGGAAAAAAATGGCCACTTTGAAACTGAATAGGAAATAAAATTTTTATTATTTATTTTGCAATTCAATAAAACCCTATTTGTTTGCCAGCGAATCAGCGTTTCGAAAGTTAAGAACGTAAATATTAAACATTTAAACTCATTTCCATTTTTATATGAGCTTTTAATATTTTGTGCATGCACATTCATGTTTAAAACATACATATAAACTTGTTTGGCGGAACAAAAAAACAAACAAAATTTATTGTATATTCTACAATGTTTCCATCTGCTCAAATTGTGTCGGTTATGTTTTTTTTTTATTTGTCTTAAACTTTTATGCGAGTAGTAAACCGCATACGTACACGTACATAAACTGTGACATTTTGTTGATTTCTTACAAATATGTGGCAACAGTTACAGAAAAAAAACAGCACAATAATGGGAATAAAACATTTTTATGAAAGTGTGGCTTTCGTTGCCCTCTGTTAGTTTATAAAAGTCATGCAATCATGCTGAAAGCATTTCTATAATTATATAATAAAATATTTTCACGATGAAGACTATAAAATGCAACTTAAAACAAAGAATGTTAACAGTAGCACAAACAATTTCCAACGTTCAATATATTGTTGCAAATCCTTCAAAGCTTTCTTTAGCTGCTGTTGTAGTTTAAGAAAATTAAACTGAAAGGATTGAAACTACATTTTAAGGACGGATTTTGCAAATGCAACAACTAAAATAGTAATTTATTATTATATTATAATGTAATACGAATTGAATTGGATTCTGCATTTTTATTTAAAAAAAGAAAAAATATTTTCTATTTAACTCCAGCAACTCTGGGCTAAAGAACAGCTTTAAGATCCACACAAATTGTAGGTGCACAGTTTTTCCGTAACTGATATTTCTTTTGACAATGAGCTAGAAAAAATATCTGTAAAGCTTCCCATCTTTGCTTGAGCGTGTGTGAGTGTGATTTTATTTTCAGTGTACTATTGATTTATAAACACATATCGTATAAGCGTCGACAAAAGAAGTGTTTAAGCTTCAAGTATGTATTTATGTATTTAAAGAGCCCCGGAATTGTTATCCTTGTCACTAATAAATTCTGCGTATAGTGATTGTTTTCGCAATATTCGTTTAGTTTCATCAATTTGTTCTTAGTGATTTGCAGTCTTCAACTTATTTTCTATTTTGTATTTTAAGAATTATATAGAACTTTAAACTTTTTCGCCAGACATTTTGTGCAGCTGTTAACTGGCAAAGACATTAAGAGTGATCTTAACAGTATCTTAAATTTTAGTTTTGCGAACATTTTACGCAACAAAAGTTTTGAATTAAACTCGATTTGTGAATTAAAAACCTGAGTTCTAAAATATAGAAGAGATCTTCAATCTTAGATTTTAAGTTTTTAGATGACAATTATCCGATGTTATTAGCCAGTTTTAGTGGCCAATGTTGCCGTCTTATGTCTACATAAAATATGTCAAAACACACACACTCTCACGTTCATGCACTACAAGGGCTACACTCGAAATAGATTTTCCTTTAATTTTTTCGAAAATTTTGTCCTTTAGTTTTTTAACATATACCCTTAAAAGAAAACTTTTTCTTTCTTTTTTTTAAGGATAAATGAAAATTTTTCAATAAAACATTTATAAATAATAAGATTTTTTCTATTTACTTGATTTTAGGCCACGATTTCGGCTTTACAAATTTGCAGCTTACAAAGTGTCAGCACTAATTATTAGTCGACATATAGAGAACTTTCATTTTTTACAAAAAAAATTTTCGTTTTACGTTCTATTCACTTTTTAGGAATAAATTTAATCATTCTTCTTTATAAAATGTTAAAGTTTTCGCATATGAAAATATAATGATGCCATATTTTTGTAGTCAGCATGACAATTTCGTGAGAGTTAAGCTTTCGCTTAACAGTGCCAAATAAAATTAATACTCCGTAAGTTTCTTTGCGGATTAACTGATCTCAGTTTTTAACTTTGTTCGATTTCGGTGTTAAAGCCTCGCTTAGAGTTGATTGGCTTGATTTGGCGTTGTTTTCTGCAAATATTTTCGCCTAAAATAATAGCAAAAAAAAAAAAAAATGGTATTTCTGCTGCAAAACGAAACATTTTCGATAGTTTGTGCAAAAAGTAAACTCCTACTGTTGCTTGTGAAGTGAAATTGACTTTTAAGTCTGTTCTTTTTTCCATCAACTTTTCACTAGTATTAGAAAAATGTTTTATATGCTCTTGAATTTAGCTTGAATGGATGCGAATGAGGTGGTTCATCAAATTTGAGTGTTTCTTCCCCTTGCACTCCAAGTAATTAAAACTGCATTTAAATGCAACATTTTATACTATTATATTTGCTGCATGTGCTATTAGAGAGCTGCTGACATTTCCAAAAATTTCAATTCCAACTTTTTCGTTCGAAAGCAAAACGTTCGACTAATTTGCCGGTTATTTAAAGAGCACAATTCTTGTCAGGTTCCTGCTTCAGCTGTATTTGCCAACGGTTTGTACAAACAAAATCATATTATAATGTTCACACGGGTTCGAAAACATTTTTGATCCATTCAATTCTTATTTGAAAACATTATACAATTTCGTGTCGATGCTGCTCTGCAACGTTCACATGCATGACTTCAACATTTTCAAACTCATTAATTTTTTGCCATCAGCTATTTAGCTTTAGAAATTAGTTTGAAAGAGATAAATATAAAAGGACCAAATTTGCCGTTTTGTATGTCACACAACAAAGTTGACTTGGTGGCACAAATTTGATGATTCTTTTCTCAGCGAATACTTTGTATGTAGTAAGATTTTTTTTTGTGTCATACAACTAAAGTAATAAATCTAAAGTCAGCTATAACTCAAGTGGTTTCACAAAAAGTTCTTTGGTGGTATGTATTTTTTTCTTTTTTTTTAGTTTACTTTGAGCTTGTGGAGGAAAACAAGACAAGATTAATTTTTTAGGTGTGTTTTTTTGTTGCAATATAGATTTTGTTATATATTTTTCTATTAGAGTTGCACATAAAATGTCCATTAGGATTTTAGTGCTAAATTATGTTAAACAAAAATTCTACTCCTTAGGGTTTCTGCTATAGCGATAATGCGGCCATTGTTTATTATGAAATGCAACTCTGGTGTAATGAGAACATGTGCGTAAATCGCTCCTGCTGAGTACCCACGAGAGATATTCTTCATTTTGCTTAAATTTAAGCAAGTTTTGAACATTTGTATTATCATGTATGAGTATTTTAAAAACACTATTGTATGGGGACACCTTTTCTTTATTCTGTATCAGTTGCAGTATTATTATTATTATTTTAATTATTATTATTACTCAAGAATTGTATATCTTACGAAAGTTTGAGGTCTAAATAGACTCCATTAGAAATAGTTATAGTTTGAAAAATTTTCAATTGTATGGTTATCCCAGCGCTGATTAGATCATGTTGTGAAAATAGATGTTAGATGATGCTGCAGCAAACAAGTCATTGGTGAGAGGATGGCCAAAACTACAATGCAGAAATCAGTTAGATTATAACATCTACAAGTTGGGTCTGAGAAAATGGAGACAAAGAGGCCGAAGCGCTGGGAAATCTATTTTAAGGATGGCCAGTGTGTACAACAACTTGTATATGGCCACAAAAGTAAATTTAGGCGTTCCCAATAAATTTTTGTTATTGTATAGTCTAGACAACTACATGATCCTCTAATCTTTTAGTTCTCCTCTTAAAAATGTAGGTTGGAAGAAAGAGGATTTTTTTCCAACAAACTACATCAGGAAAAAAGTAGACTCTTGTACCTGAAAATAGAAATCGGGTTGTCTGACGACATTGGCCGAAAAATATACTATTCTGAGAAAGCCTTATTTAGTCATCATGGCGCACAGTGTAATGCTTTCTTATATTGTACATTTGCGTCATAATGTTTTAAGTTCATACTTGTTTTGGCGAAAATATTGTTTTTAAATGAGCAGATTTTGCAAAACCAGCTTCCCAATCACTTGTTTAAACTCACAAATTTATAACACCTTCCTTTTCTCGGAACTAACAAAGTATAAATTATGTTAAAAGCCCGTTAATTAACGTTTCAAGTTTATTGTATAAAATTGTTTTAATTGCCGCAAATGTCTGCTTGATCTAAAACTTAAATAACGTTTTGCCTTTATTTGATTTTATTAAACATTCTTCTGTTGTCTACAATTAATTACTATTTAAAAGTTTTCTTTAATTGTTTCACGAAATTAATTGGAGTTTTATTTTTGTTGTTGTTGTTGTTGTTGTTGGCTTAAAGTTGTCAAATAAGCGGCAAGAGAGACAGCCAGAGAGAAAGTGCCTAAATCTCTGACAGTTTAAATATTTCTGATGACAAACTTATTGAAAAGTAATTTTAACGCTTCAACCGCCAACAAACTAAATTTATTCTCGTTTCATGCGGACAAGTTTTGCGGATGAAAGCTTAATTGGTGTTCGCTTTTGTTTCCGCTTTTATCGTTTTTCATCAGCGCGTGTTTATTGTCTGCGCTTTCTATTGTTCGCTTAATTTAATTGTATTATTTTCTTGGGCCCATCGTTGCTGTTCTACTTTTATTTTGTACTCTATATGCACCAGCTATCAGGCATGGCTTTGCATTTACTTTGGGGCAAAGATATTCGTTTTTCTTTTAAAAAGAGCTGCCTGCAAGAACTTGTGTTGTAATTTCAATGATGTAACAAGTTTTTGTTGTATTTTATGTGTGTTTTTAAAGCCACACCTTGTTTAACATTTTGAATTTTAATTAATTTAGTTTAAATAAAGTATTTTAATTTGTTCGTCAAGTCATCGTTATTTTATAAATTTCTTTGAAATGTTCATGTCCATGGGAATCTATTAAGTTCTTAATAATTCTAGTTTTGCCAACAACTTGGACTTGCTGTTATTTACAACCGACTGTTTCATTCTAACTATCAAAATATAGAATTATCGAGAGAAATATGTTTTAATTATAAATAAGGAGAAACAACTTCATTTACTATATCTCAAGAAATCGTTAAATCAGTATCAGTTTCGGCTGCAAAACAACATTTTCCCTATTTTTTTTTAGTTATGTTATTTAAAAAAGGTTACTTGTTAAATATTAAAAATAAATACTCGTTAATATGAAACAGAGTGACCGTAGATTTTTTATGAAAACTTAAGTACAAGTTTTCGTTTGTTCCCCGCCTTGCAAGCATAAAAATATTATTGTACTCCACCGTAAAAAAATATTTAATTCAAGTATTTCATTCAAGCCTCACGGAGCCCCACTCTTTATAAACCGTAGTAAATGATGTTAAGAAATTTATGATATAAATTAAAACTTTATGATATCAATTAAAATTTGATCAATTCGATTTCTTTTTTATATATGTTTTAGCAATTAATTGCTTGACTGTAACAATGAAGAGGTTGATTACAGCAATTAAACTTTTCATTCACTTTCTTAAAAAGTAATTAATGTTATTTAGTTTCCTGTGCCATTCACAAAGAATATTAATAATTTTTTTGAAGACTTCAGGTGGATTATATGAGATTAAAATCGCTTTGGCGTACAAAAAGAATGTAAGAAATACGCGATTAAAATATAATTTGAAATGGCCTTTGAACTAGAGAGACAAATAATGCCACACAAATGAATAAAACGATGAAAACTAAGATCATATATATTTTATTTATTTATTATTCAATAACTTGCAAAGTAAATTGAGAAGATCATATAATAGATTCATAATTTATTGAAAGGGAGTATTAAATGTCTCTAAGATAAATTGTAATGGTGTAGAAAACTCTCTCACAAAAGTCACGTCTAGCGCACAATTTTTTTTTTTTATAAGATAAGTCCTAATGATGTAGAGACCGGAGTCGTATAAGACTCTTTTGGAAGAGTCGCGTCTAGGGTTGTATTTCTCTGTAGCATGAGCCGTAATGGTTTTAACAAAACAAAAATCGGAAGAGTCGCCCACAAAAAGATTATAATAAAGTCTTGAATTTGTTAAGTAGATAATTTCTCCAACAACAACTTTTTATACTCGTATTTTTGTACATAAAACTGCTTCGCTCTACTGTGCAGATCTGTTGTATGCAGTTGCTAGCACCAAGTTACAAACCTTGCTTGTTTGTTGTAATTAGAATATAACTATTAGTGTAGCATACTTTCAGGTCGAGATATCACCATTTTCCTTTATTTTTAATTGATTTAATGGTTTTCCTTTGTCTTAACATTCTTTTTCTGTTCTCTATTCATTTGGTTTTTATTATTTTTTTTTTATTTCGTATTATTAGTTTATCTGATTAACGATTACTTTTTATTTGAATGCCCTTGTTTTTATTGTATTATTGTACTGAACATTTTCGTATCCGAATTATTTTTGTGTAGGACAAGACGTGCAGCATAAAATCAAAATCGTTTAGTTGTAAATGGTGAACGGTGGCTTGGAAAGAATATTAAAAAAAAAAAACATTTCTTTTACACTTTTTTTTCACTTATTTTACGTACTTTTGCAAATGAAATCTAGAAAAGTGGAAAGTTTTTTTTTGGAATAAAAATGTAATCTACAAGATATTATTTATACCATTCTCGAATCACTGTGGCCAAGTGCTTAAAACTGAATTAGCACAACTGTAAAAGGAAACCAAGAACTAGCAGAAATTTGTTTAAAGTATTTGTGATTCGAAGTGATTTTTTATGCCATTATCTTCAGTTTGCTTAAGGAACAGGATATTAAGACATTAGAAAAAAAAACAAGCATCACTATAGACAATATTTTATATTCTCTTCTTGCTTCTTGCGTAACAGCTGCATTTTACAAAATGCTATAAAACTGACATTACGGTGTCCATGAGGCAAAAAAACACACTCCCACACATACACGCAAATAAGTATGTATTTATGTATTTATGTATGTATGAATGTATTTTGCTGTAGACTGTAATCAGTAGGTGTGCATGTTCATTGCTTAATGGTCTTATGGCTCTTGTTAAATTGATGTTAAGTGGTTTTCCAGCACCTTTGGCAAACAAAAAGACCTTGATAATTGAGAAACGTATTGTTGGCTGCAGCACTGTTCGATCTAAAAGGAATTTGATTACTTTGCTTCAGCTTTTTTTTTATGCTTTCTGGTTTCCGATGTGTAATTAATGTTGGTTTTTATACCTAAAGGTTTTCCTGTTTTTGTTCTTAAACATTTTTAACTTTCTTTTTTAATGTTATAATTTTTTTTGTTTGTTAAAAACTTCGAAAACTGTCTTTGAAACTTTTTATACTTTTTATTTTTGTTTGTGCACCTGAAAATCAATTATAATTTAAACTTTTGTGAATTTCGTTCGTTATAAGTAAGTTTTGTCATCATTAACGATTATAAAACAATTTTTAAGGTAATTTGGTGATTAAGAAACGTTACAGAAGCCGGGGTACAATTTATGTCGTACTTTAAATACTTGAAAAGGAGAAACAAAGTTTCTTTGGCAAAGTTTAATTTTAAATTGAATTTGGGAGAAAAGTACAGAATTTCTATAAACAGCAATTTTCGTGTTACCAAAGTTTTCTGGGGCTGCAAAAAAGCAACTCAAGTACAATTTGTTTCTGGTTTTTATTTGCAAAACGGCAAAATAGGCAAAAATTCAAAAGACTGCCCTGAAGTTACAGATTCCAAATTTTACTCTTTTCCTATATTTTAAATTATATAATTCTACAAGTTTTAAGTAATTGGAAAATATTATGTATATAATAAGCGAATGATATGACAAAGTCAATGGTTGTGTTTCCGTTTTTACAGCATAAAATCATATACATACAGACATACAGATGTGCTAGAAATTGTGCTGATGACCATGACCCTGTTTTGTGATTGATCATATTATTTTCATTTTATATCATCTCAAAACTTATAACATTCTTATAGTCTTACATTTTACAATTTAAATTTAGTCCTTGATCCTTAAATTCAGAGTAGGTTGTGAACAAAACTTTTTTTTTATATAATCTGCCTATTCCAATAAAGGTTGCAAACAAATTGTTGCCAATAAAAACATTGTCGACAACAATAGAATGTTATTGACAGGCTTTATCTTTTTTCTCATGGACTCGAATATGTCAAAAGTTTATTAAGATTAGAAAATGTTTGTCAGAGATGAATGTAAAAGCGATTATTTGTTGATTGTAATCACAAGAAATTTTATAAATACCATGTTGATAATTTAAAATGACAGACCACCGTTTTCAACAACCATATATATTTTTGGTACAACTATAATAATTGTGTGTCACAACCACTTTGTGGAATGAAATGTTTTCCTTGAATGCATTGGAAGTGATACAATAAACTGGAACTTTGCTTTTACATCTTTGCAATCTACCAGATGATCGGAGCCGCAGTATTGAGCCTATTCGAAGTTAGACCAAATGAATTACAAACGGAGAGAAAATAGGTGTTTGGCGTTTACGCTGCGTAAAATGGGGAGGGACCTCAAGATTTATATCTTAGTTTTCTGCCGTAGGACCTAAAGTGCGATATCGAATATTGGCCAGGCCAGATGTTGAGCCGACTTGTAAATAACTGTTTTAAATATATACTTTGATTAATGGCAAATAGATCTGATCTTAAAAATACTATAATAAGCGCTAATCGCCTGTTGCACGTTATGGAATATTAACGTTTCGAGGGACCTCAAGATTTATATCTTAGTTTTCTGCGTAGGACCTAAAGTGCGATATCGAATATTGGCCAGGCCAGATGTTGAGCCGACTTGTAAATAACTGTTTTAAATATATACTTTGATTAATGGCAAATAGATCTGATCTTAAATATACTATAATAAGCGCTAATCGCCTGTTGCACGTTATGGAATATTAACGTTTGGCAACACTTTAAAGAGCGAAAACAGGTGAGCCCGTTTGCTTTTAATCAGTTGTCTGTTGTTCAAAATGTGGGCGAACGCCAGCACCCGATATCAGGGAACAGCTCCCAACACAAGCAAATAAAAATAAATAACAATAGACCTTCAAAATCTTTGCTGAAATTATCATACTAATATTAAACTGAAACAGATTATAAAAAATTGTAAAAAAAACCGAGATTAGAGCGCTGTTTTTATATTTATTTCACAGAAATTCTATTCCACTTAATAAATAAATATATATGTATGAATTAGAATACATTAGCATAAAATAAAGCCTCAATAAAAATACTTGTTGATGTAAATAATAACAATAAAAAAAAACCGGAACCATAAAAGAGACGCTTCTTTTTTTGTTATGTTTATTTATGTTTCAACTTTAAGAAACTTTATCCGTGCGTTTAAAGATATTATTATATATTCCACAATTTTATAAAATAATAATTTTTTACACATGTAATTTGCGAAACTGGGACATTGAATCCACTCTGCACAAACTGGTTATATAAATGGTAGGAAGTAAAAATTAAGAAAAAAGTAGCTTTAATTTGAACAAGAAATTAATTGTTTTCATTTGCTTAATTGAGGCTGTAAAAACGGCAAAAACAATCTATTGTTGATTGGGGATTTTTTCTATCTCTAAATCAATGATTTCGCAGAAACGGTTTTGAATTGGTGGTTTGGTTTTTTTCTCACATGCTTGGTTGGTTTTGTTTGAGGAAATATTTCACAGTGTTTTGTAGGAGCTTTTTATTTACTAGTTGTTTATAAAGTAACCACTCGTTCGATAAATAAAAGTGACATCCATATTCGATAATTATTTATAGGCGAAGTTTTTGTACAAATTACATTATCGAGATGACCAATTGCTGATTCAGATTCCTGAAATCGCATGCGGCTTTCACATCATTAAACATTTCATTAAAACATATTGAACCTAAAAATAGCCCTATCAAAATACTGTGCGTTCTTAGAAACAAACAATTTTGCATATCAACCAACAACAACAAAAAACCCTCAATAGTCATGAATTTTTAATGTTCGATTACAATCTTTTAGGCGAGTTGTCTAGTCTCTCTTCTTGTTAAATTTTATTAATTAAAATATGAAATATGATTTATTTTATTATTGAAGTGTAATTATTACTGTGTAGATTAAACATTTGCTCAACTTTTGTTTTATATATAATATGTTTTTATAATTTCTCTCCGCAATCACAAAACTACAATATTATTGAACTTGATTGCCAGAAAATAGGCAGAACTATTCTGTAATGGCAAATACATTTTAAAATTTTTATTATTTATATTTGAATACAAGATTAAGTCTTAATCTGTTTTGAGCACTGAGTTCATGTAATAATTAAAAGTTTTAAGCAGATTTTTGTGTACAGACGTAAAAACTAGTTTTAGGTCTTAGTTTTAATCACGTCGAATAGGATTCAACTGATAAGATTTAAATTGTTGTGCGATCATGTTTGTTTTTGCGAATTTATGTTCAGATTAATAAACATACACACACACACACACACACACACACACACACATTATTCGTTTCCAAAGATTTTGAATAAATTCTGTGAATTCTGTGAACGTATTTTTGGCTATAAATACGCGTTTCTTAAATATTTCAAATTAGTATAGAGTTTTTAATTGAAGCTTTGACAAGTGACACATAAAAAAAGATGGCAAAAATTGTGGTAAATAATATTGAGCTTTTGTGAAGATATTCTTTTTCGTATGTTGTGTGACTAAAACATACATATGTAAATAAAAATAAGGTCCTGTTCCGCCAAGTCGAACGTTAAAGTTCGCCAACATTGGGTAGAATAAAAAAGTAAATGAAGGAAACAAAAAGACCTAATTGTGGCGTGTCCGAATTTTGTAAAGTTGGAAAAAGAAACTTCAGAAGACGTTTCCAAATCCAAATTTTAGTCTTCAAAATATTAACGAACGTTAACGTTCGATATCGTGGGACACATTGATTTTTAAGTGGAAATTCGTCCTATAAAACTTTTTTATAAGAATAAAGGACTGCAATTCTAAAAGAAATTTTTATTTTGTCAATAAAAAAAAATAAATAAATAAATTAAATAAAATAAATTATATAAAATAAAATAAAGTGAAATTAAAAATTTATGTACAATAGAATTAAATAAAATGGCCTAAAGTTAAAATATGGCATTTTTTTAAAATATCATTGTGTCTGAAAGTTATTTAAAAAAATTTTTTTTTATTTTAAAATTTGATATAAAATAAAATTTTAATTTATTTGAAATTTTGTGAATAGCAGCGATGAAATTAAACTTTGAAATTTCACAACAATTAAAAATTTTATACACATATTTACACAGATATATATTTTTTATCATTGCAGTCCATAACACATTTATTATTAATTTTAAAATTTAATTTTTAGATTGTGTTTTTGGCCCTAATTGGCATTGTTTTGGCGTATCCTGGCTACGGTAGTGTCGGTCATGGTGTGCAGGGTGGCTTTGGTGGCCATCATGATGTTCATGGTCATGCTAGTTTTGGTGGTCATGAAGCTGGTCACCATGGAGGATTTGGCGGCCACGATGCAGGATTTGGGGTTCAAGGTGGTTTTGGTGGTCATCCAGGAGGACATAATGCTGGTTTCGGTGGCCACCACGGCGGTTTTGATGGTCACCATGGTGGTTTTGACGGTCACCATGGAGCTCATGGTGCTCATGGTGCTTATGGCGGACACGGCGGTCATGGTGGTCATGGCGGTTACGGACATCATGGATATTAAATATATTTAAAAAAAAATTAATCGGATAATAAATAATTAAAAGGTAGAAAAGTTTACGTTATTTTGAGTGGCACAAAAAATAAATGGTTTCGTATGAATTAATTCATAATATACTTACATACATACATATGCATGTACATATATTATAAATATATAATAAAATATATGTAACGATAGCACTTTTGTCATAATATTTTAGACATTTTGCAATATATTTTTAAGTTTTTTAACCAAAATTAACTAATTCTGATTAAAAAGAAAAGTGGTTTTCACGATCTTCGTAGATCTTATTTGTATAAAAGACTTGTTTAAGGTACTAGTATTCACAATACTACGGCTGTGGTTAAAAACTAATACAGAAGGTTGTAGTAAACATTTGTGTTACAGAATCAACATTCAATCGCTTTGGCGGCAAAATTAGTCAATTCAACTTTACTTATATACAATATATGTATATGTATGTATGTATGTATATATGATATTATATAACAAAAAAAAAATATTGAAACCCCGCTGTTGAAGACAAAAAAAAATTATGGAATAAAATATAAACAGCAAAAAGTTTAAAATTAACAAAACTTAGTTAAATTGGTAATTTACTATATATAAAAAAAAACATTTGCGCTTTATGGTAATTTTCGTGGTAATTATACCAGAGTTGGCAATACAACTAATATAATAGCAGCTCTCACGTTTCGTATTAAAGTTTTATTGTAGAGCTTGTAACAAATTTAAAACTTATATTTAAAAGTATTTTAAATATACAATAATACAAAGAGTGAAAACCGCCAATAGAAAAGTTAAGTCTATTAAAGTTTACGTAGAATGTGCAGGGCCAGCCATTGTAGTTATTGTTTTAATAAAACCATCTACGAAATATATTCAGATGCTCTTTGCAGCAATAAGACATTTCACAATAAACAGATTTTCCTGAAGGTCATGGATGTACTTGTAGTAAATCTTTACTAGAGCTTTACTAGGGGAAAATATTTTCAAATTAAATGAAAAATTACATTATTTATATAAATTCTGAAGATATTATTGTTAGTATTATTCTTATTATTATATTGCAGTTATTTTTATTATAATTATTTTTTTTCTTATTAGTGTTATTATTATCTTTGAGAGCTAAAAGAAAAATGTTTAAAAAAATACTTTAGAACTTACATTTCTTTTTTATTATAGATATATATATATATATATATATATATATATATATATATATATATATATATATATATATATATATGGGTCCTTAATTATTATTTAATTGCCTTTAACCAATAATGAGCAAAATAATATATATATATATTGGTTAAAGGCAATTAATTACAAGGCTGTATAACGGCGATAAGGCTATAATAAGGACCCATACCTTGAAGAGGTAGAGGCTAAATGTACACTAACAATATCTAATTTTCTGCATAAACCTTCTGAGTACAATATTTGTGTATGTCGGTTTAATATACGAGGGTGCCATCAGTTGACGGAACATTGTTATTGTAGCTTTTGTTGTGTAGTATTATTAATATCTTTGTTATATCCACTTATTTTAGAACATTTTTATTTCGTTGTATTTGTTTGTCTACTGCCTTGAAAATGCTGCTATTTAAAGTAAATCGAACGATGCAATCGACTAATTGAACAGTGTGTTTAACTGGGACCAATTGATTTAGTAGAAATTCGTTTGCCACAATGTATCTCCATTCTTCATGCACAATATTTTCATTTAAATTCAAATGCATTATATGCGTTTTATTTAATTACTCGTACTCTCATACTTTTAATGAGCTCATTTAACGTTTTGTATCAGTTTCAAATGGAGCCCATTTGATAAGCAAGGAAAATCCGTATTGCTCTTTAGGTTGTTCATTGCCATAAATGAATGGCAGAGAACAAAAAGGAAGCTTATTGCGCGTCAATAACTTTCCTCTATGCTAACATGCGAAATATGTATGTGCATAAGTATGTACTATATTCGAGGCAGATTCGAGGCAGATTTCAATCCTTTTTTGTTTGCTCATTCAGCATATCAAACTGTTTCTTACTGGCCACTGCGGAATAACAAAGTTAATTCCAACTTATGAACTGCAGCTCAATAACAGTTTATTTACTGGCTAGTATTTAAATTTTAGTTTGTGCGGCTTAAAAAGTACAGAAAAAGTTATTTACGAAAGCATACAGTCATCGGTATAAAGATACATATGTATTACTTAGAGGCATTTTACACTGTGATACAGTAGGAACAGAGACTTGTCAAAAACTCCAACAATGCGGGCAATCGACACAGCGAAATGTTACGCATACCATCATTCCGGCAGACTTGTTTTTAGAAATTTCTTCAAACAATGAGATTTTTGATTTAAACAGAGTGACCATGACTGGAAACTGATTTAGCAAATTATTTAACTGAAAATATTTTGTCTGGCGAATTAATAACATGTGGTTTTGACAGCTCAGGTGGCAACTTTTTGCTGCTTATATTTTGATTTTTTTTCGTTAGACTAGATTTGTTAACAACAGTTTCTATTATTATATTATTAGAGAAATAATAATAATTTTATATTGTGCTGTACCTGAAAAAATAAAACTTAGCTGATTTTGACACACACGCAAAAACAGTTTTTCAAAGCAAATTGCGGCGACTCTGACTAGTGCGAAGGCGAATTCATAGCAAGTTAGATCAATGTACTGTGCATGAAAAAAAAGCGGCGAAATCTCAATGCCAAAAAATTAAGTTTTACTGCTGAACTGCTGGCATCCCAGGTAGGTTAATACATACATAAATATCTCAGCTGTTATAGGTTTTTTTTTATATATTAAGTGCGTCATAATTCTTGGAAATAAAAACTCTTTTCCAAATCAAGACGAACAAGTGAAACTGGCAGCTTGTTTTAATTTTTTTGTATGTAAAATTTAAGGCCAATTCACATAAACAAAATCTATATTGTGTTGTTGTTGTACAGGCAAGCTTATGTGCTATGAGTTCACCTCTTTTCAATTAATGTGTTTTGCTTGCATATGTACATACTTATTTATGTATGTAAAAACAGTTGGTATTGACAATGTCAGAAAAAATATATAGCATTTAAATTTGAGAAATTTTTTAAAGGTGCTGAACCAAAAGTGTAATTGAATTCGCAAAAAAGAAGCATATTTTTTTTTTAACTGGCACCACAAGTAAATGCAATTTAAAATATACAAACAACAACGAATTGTCGGAATTGAAACCGCTAGAGTTAAGTAAAACTGATCTATTTCAATATATGGCTCAGAAAGTTTTTCTAAAAAGGGAAGCTCTAAGTCGAAGTATAATTTTAATAAAATGGATGAAGTTGAAATCCAAACTGTTTGCAGCCCAAGAAGATGCTTGATATTAAATTAAAATTAAATAAGATTAAAACTTTCGTTTGTGTATATATTTAAAATTCATAGGTAAATCACATTTGTTAATTAATGGCTGTGTTGGTGGTTTAATAAATTCCTGCAACACAATAATTAAATATTTTTAAATTCGTTTTTTTTAATATGTTAAGTTGTATTTTTCGTAAAAGCAATATTTGCTGTGGCGTGAATTATTGTCTCAAAAAAAAAAAAAAAAAAAAAAAGAGAAGAAGATAATAGTTTGCAAATACATTTAAATTTCAATAACAGCTTCATAAAAACTATTTATATTCGTATTGTTTTCTTTTCCCATAATGCACACATTTTCATTTGAAAAGTATCTATAGTTCGATATGTACACAAACACGATATGAAGATATACCGATGTGCGTTTAATTGAAATATTTATTATTAAAAATATGAATATTGGCTGCCACATATCGCTGGAAAACAATGAAAGCAAAATGCAAAACAAAAATCACAATCTGTTTGAGGCTGATGTGTTTCAAAATTAAATGCCACTGCCATGCAAATAATCAATATTTTATTGATATTTTAATGATTGCGATTGAGAGTTTAAAAATATGTATATTTATGTACATATACAGCTTTAATAAAATTTATTTAAATTAATAGGGTTTGTGTAGTTCTAATTATTGGATAAACTTATAGAGGTGTAAGAGTTTAATCTTTAATCTTTAGAATTGATTTAAATTATCTATTCACCTACATTGTGCGATGATGATGCCTCTATAAAAATACAACTCTGTCTTCAAGTATTTGTTTACAGTGCTGAGACTGCACTGTAAGGTCCATTATCGGTCTTATTACTTGATTGCTATAAGCCATAAAGAATGGTGCAGCATGTGACAATAATGTAAAGGATACAAAATTATTGCATATTATATTATTCATAAAGTTGTACTTTTGCACTGTGAGGTTTTTGTTGTTGCTAATTTCACATGTGACAATAACGTAAACGCGAAATATTACTTGTTGAATTATATTTTTTTTAGTATAGACTGTGTGGTGTGTGTGTGTGTGACTGCACTGTGCCGACTATTATCGCTGGTATTATATGAACCGAATAGATTTTTACAACACGTGACAATACAGTGAACGCTAAAAATGTCCTGTAGAATTTTGTTTTTGGGCGCAGATTACACACGATTGTTATTGGGCTTTTAGAGAAAAAGTGCCACATGAGCTGTAACGAACGTTACAACATTTAATGAATGTGAATGGCAAAAATTACTCATAGAGTTTTTTTTTGTGTACAGATTAGACACGACTTTGATTCGGCTTAGAGCTGAGTTGGACTTAAAAAAGTGCGGTCGACAACCATTTGGAATTTTAGTTGTTCACACAATCCGCTAGAGGGTGGCTGTAATTTTTTTTTGGTCGTACCAAAATCAATAAACAATTTAAAAAATTGAAAGTTAATGATAATTTCAAGTTGAAATAACGTATGAAATCTAAAATTTGGACTTTGTACTAATCACACTTAAGTTGATTTCGTAAGTGGGCATTCACACCAGCCAATTCTAACTTTTAGGCATCTGGGTAATTGGAACATAACATGAGTACAAACTTGTTAGTACTTTCAGTTCGTTTTACAGTCTTGTCTCGGGAAAAAGCACGAGTCCGCTTAAATGTGTTTATACGATACTTTTCGCTTAGGAAAATAATCGATACCAGGCTCGAAGCTGGTTTAATCCCACAGCATCGCTGGGCGTGAGAAAACACCAAATTGAAGGCCATGGATTACACAAGTTGAGCTGAGCATTCGATGACGTAGAACTCACAGTGCTCTGGGATTATATTAAAAAAAATTAACTTGCAGTTGTGCATATTCATGTCATGTTCTGCACTCATGTCATGTACTTTTGCGGGTTTTTTACTTCTTTTTCGAAAAGCATTTATGCAGTTTAATTTGTGGTGAGTGGTAAACGGCTGAACAAGTTGTGCAAAGTGGTAGAAAAGTTATATTTTTAAACAATTAAAACTAAACAATGGATTTTGTACATAATATATGTACGTACATGGTATTTTATTTACATTAATATTAGATTAGAAAAATTAAATATTTGTTTTTGGGTTTTCGGGGCAGCAAAACATTTTTATTTTCATATGAAAATGTTGGATACGACATTTTGAATATTTCAGCAAAATGGCCAACAAATTTGTTGCCATAATTTGTTAAGTACGTGTTGTCACCAATAGCTGGATGCTGTTGTCGGTGACACAAAAATTTAATAATACATTTCCAAACCATGGAAAAACATTGAATTTCAATGAATATTTAGTTTGATTTGACCAGCAAAATCAACAGGCAAATTGTTATTAACAAAAATGTTTTCCAATATTCGTACTAATGGTTTTAAAATCATTTAACTCCGTTCTAATGAATTTAGGTATTTTATAGTTGCGAACAATGATTTTGGTATTTGTTGGTGCAAAATGTTCACTAACATTTTACTTAAATTAAACAAATAGTATATCTTGGAATTGAAACAAAATTCACATTTAAAATAGTTTGTTATGAATGTTTGTGTTGCGGCCATTTAGTTGTTTAAGGCAATATTTATCTTTAATAAATTGAACAATTTTCAATACCAAGGCCAAGTACAGACGCTTCTCACAGTTTGGCAGGATCTGGCAATTTGCGGGCATTGTATTGTCGATGAAAAGTGGCCGATTGCAAGAAAACTCCGCAGACATTTGGCTGCCAATAGATATATCTGCTTACACGGCTGTAGGATTATTTTAATTACAAAAATTTACAGATCTGTTGTTAAACATAGTCACAACACTTAAAGGATGGCTGTGTTCGAACAGTGCTGCCAACACAAATATTTTTGTGATAGTGGCAGCATTGTCAGGTGCACTTAATGAAACATATATATCTGCCATGTGAGCCAAGAAAGTGTGTCCCCGCAATTGTTAAAAGCTCAGACAGTTGTAAGACATTTCTAGGCATAGTTTACTGAAAATATTGTAAGATGTGGCAACCTTCTGCACACAGCTTTATTACCTTTATGTAAATCTATTGTAAAGTTTTTGCACAAGTGGGTGCTGAGCAACTTTAAGACATTCGACTCCTGCAGGGGTCCAATTCGTAAACAAGACTTAGATAATTACTTTTCATTTCTTGTTGTTAATAAATATTTTTGATATTGTTTTTACTGCACTAAATAACTGCTTTTATTAGCCAAGATACCGAAAATTATTTGCTTAAATTTTCATCTAAGTTTGTGGTTAATTTCTGCCAACTATATTAAATGGAAACCACATTTTCGAATCTATGAATGTTTGCAAACACTCGCTCAAAAATACATTTATATTTTAAATATCCAAACATTGTTTTTAATTGAAATCTCATCATTTAAGTAATGAGGTCTAATAAATTAAAAAACAAAACAAAAAAAAAAAACAATTTTAAGTTGTGGCTTAATTAAATTTCTAGATTTGACCGACAAATAAAGTATGTTAATTTGATATTAAAACTAAAACAATCACGTAGAGAATAACTTTAAAATATAATTTTGCTGTAAATTGAATAATATGATGGCCATTATTATGACAATAACAAATCTGTGTTATAATTTTTCTGTACTTCGTAATTGTGAATATTTAAATTTTAGGTAAAAGTTTGGTTGAATTTTCAAAAAGGGTATAAAAAAGTCACTTGCTAAATATTTATAAGAAATCAATTTTTGCGAAATATTTCGATAATTTGTAAACTTTTATTTAGAGCTGGAGGAAAAACGCGTTTTTTTATGAGTCACAATTCTTGGAGATGCTTGAAATGCAAAATAAACTTATAATAGTTTTTTTATGCAGTTAGAGAAATATGTTCTATATAATAAAAACAAATAAGAAAACCAATTTCTTGAATTTGTATATCCAACGACTTAATTTCAAATAAAATGAAAAGCGTAAAGATTTTTGTAATATATTAAATATATATATTATAAAGATTTAAATAAACAGCAGATATTTGTTGTAAAATTGTGTTCGTCTTGTTTAAGTTTTAATCAAATAGCGCAAACTATAATCAGCTGTTTGTGAACGTTCGACATACAGAGATTTGCTTTGGTTTTTTTTTTTTAAACTTAAATTGACTTAAAGCACGTCTTAAATATAATTGGGAATTGTTTGTAAATTCCAGCTATTTGGGAGAGAAAGACTTTCAGTTGAGTTCAAAAATTAAGAAAACTATAAAAGAATACAAAATTGAGGCTAAAGTATAACTTTCCTTGTGTCTTAAAATTTAGCTAGAAAAAACTTTAACCTCGATTTAATGAAGAGAATTCGGTGCAGCAACAACAATATGCAAATTATAGCTCGATTATGTGCACGAGAAGCTGAGAAAAATCTAGCACATTTGGATCTATAAAACAGTAAGTAAATTATTTAGCATGACAAAAGGACACACTAAGTAAGTTAGAATATAAGTTAGCATATAAAAAAGCTAATATACAAAAACCTTGCACGATGTATATAGTTATCTTGTAATCCTAAGGATAGTTAGTCTGATGAGATATTAAAGATTAGCACTTCGTATCAAATTACAATTGAGATTCTGAAAGAAGAGCCATAAAATCTTTATATCATAGAAATCCTACAGATAACAAAATGCCTGAATGGGAAATATATTTCTTTTTTCCAAAAACTTGTTATACAATATTTGCTTTACGATACGTTTTAACGTTAAATATTATTATGTTGAAGCCTTTTTCTTCAGTATTCCAAATAAGTACAAGGATAAAAAACCTTTTGAATTTAATACTTTTAAATAGTTCCCAGCTGCCTGGTTCCCTGTGCTTAGCCATCTTGTTATGCTCAATATTAATTTGAGGTATAGTACAAGTATTAGTACAAGTACGAGTACGAGTACGACGAGTACGAGTAAATCGCATTCATTGTTTTCCCACAGAACTTTGCTTATGAAATTCAATAATTTAATTTTCTCAAGTCATTTGTTGAACATTCGCACACAAACTTGTTTAACTAGAAGTTTATGCTCGCCATCAATGCATGTTGTTGTTGTTGTTGTTGTTGTTGTTGTTGCTTTAATTGCAATCTTCGCTTATTTAATGTTCTCGAGGATTTGCTGCGTAAACATTTTTGGAGGTGAACGGCGAACACATTACAAAATTGGATGGTGATTGGATGGTTCCTGTACAGTCAAAGTGGGGTCGAGTATTTCAGCCAACCCTGAACCCTTTGTTTGCATTTGTAGTGTTTACTGAGCAATACTTATTAACATCATTATCGCTTTTCATAGTTTTGGTTTTTACTTAAGTTAACATAATGATTCACTTACCGTTGCAAACAGTCTTCACGTCCTGCCAGTGCTAATTTAACAATATCCGCAAACACCGGAATTACAACCCAATCATTTGGTTTGCTGGCGGAAGATGCAGCTTTTGCTGCCGTAATTGAATGCGCGTTCGATGATAATGTTGATTGCATCGGGATGATGGTGAAGGAATTTAATGCATTAGTTGATGGTGTTTGCGGCAGGGAGGTGGAAGAAGTGTTAGATGTTGTTATATGTAGTGGTTTTTTTGCAATATCTTCTGTTGCCGATGACAGCAGGAGTAGTGGCTGCAATGAAGGCGGCGGCGAGGACGATGGTGTCGATACCGTAATTGCCCCCTTGAGTATTGATGAACCGTATGATGCTGTTGCCGACTCTTCATGAGAAACCGCACTTAACACTGCTGATGATGTTTCGGTGTCGACTTCCACTTCCACTTCCACTTCCGCTGTCGTTGTTGTATCTGTTAATGCTGTTACGTTTGTTGCTGTTGATGACGATGTTGATAATATAAGTTGGTTTGCTATTGTTGTATTAATATCAGTCTTTTGTTGTTGTTGCAAATGTTGCCGCTGTTTTTGTTGTTGCCTGTGCTGTTCGTTAAGTTGTTGTTGGTGATGATTTTCATTTAAAACGATTGCCTGCTTGTGCCACAAACTCCCATGGCCTTCGGCGTGTCGCTGCATACAATCGAGCTGCTGACATGTAACTTGCAATTTACTCCACTAAAAATAAATTCGTTTAAGATGTTAAAAGCGCCACTTTAATGCTTTTTTTGTTTTCAATTTCTTGTCTTTTGTTTTTTGTGATCTAACCACCACTAGTGAAATTTTTTTTTATGGGAACACCAATAAATTTACATAATCTCTTTTTTCTATATAAAATATGTGAATGTCCTGCACCACCCCCAACACATTTGCATTAAATTGTTGCCAACAAAGTGACGAGTGTCTCGAGTCCAACTTAATAATATTATAATTTGTTTGCCATAGTCATTTTTGAAGAATAAAGAGCATGTCAAGAGTTACAAAAAGAAATTGCTAAAAGGACAATGAAGTCTCCAGCAAAGACATGTATTCAGGGATTACCTTTGCTCATGATTTGGTTTTATCTACATATCAGCCCTTATATAACGTCCTTCATGTAATTTGTGTATCAAATCACATCGCCATCAGCTCTTGTGTGAAAGAAAATCTGCTGTATCATGTTTTGTGTTGTTGTTGCTACGGCATAAAGAAATCGTTGTTTATTCAAACATTAATCAGATTTTATTTCGTTTGGCATGAAAATATTTACTTCTTTGTTTGTTGGGAAAAAGGAAAACCCGCAGACTCAAAAATGATAAATGTTTTTTTGGTAAATACTGAGCGGTTATTCCATACGTTTGTACAAGTAGTTCGGTAATATTTATTGATTTCAGTGCCATAAATTTGTAAACTTTTACTGTTACACAATATAGATCACTTTTGTGCTCTAAGTGCTATTAATTGTGGTTAATGGCATTCCATTAACTTTTCTGAGTTTCAATCATAAACAATTTTGTATTTAAAGTTGACACTTTGGCATCAGCAGAAAAATATCTAAATATATTGCAAAATTATGCAAAGAAAAGAACTAGAAGTTTTCGTAAAAGCTTTCTGCTTAAATAGCAAAAAAAAAGAGATTATTTGGTGGTGTTTTTGTTAGAAAATGGATTCAGCTTTTTTTTTAACGTTCTTGTTCGGAGCAATTGTTTTCGCTAAGAGATTTTTGCCACAACTTTAACACAATTCGAAAATATGATGCGGGAAAATCAAAACTAACATATGATATACATGACATGACGAGGAGTTTGAATTTTCAAAGTTGGCAGCCCTGGACTGTGTTCTTCATCATAGTTTTTGCTGCAGAAGTATTGATATATCGAAAGTTATTGTTAAACCTATTCCTCATTAAAAAAAAAACTTGCTGAAGAAGGCACGAAAACTAATATTAGTTCGAGTTATGAGCTCGCATTAACATCATATGCGCTGTGTAGAATTACACAGTGTTGTATTTTTGGTTTGGGCAATTCGCACATAAACGCAACACTTTCCGTGACTGGAAGGGTTTTGTAGATATTGTTTTAGTTTCTGTTTAAGTTTTTCTAATACAGTGAAACCTATCAAAGCGCACTTTCCATAATTGAATAAGTTTCGTGGATCCGAATTAAAAGTATAAGAATGTGTTGCTCTCTAATAACCGGACAAACAGCACTATGAGTTTTTATCTTAAACGCTGCCAGAGTGGAATTTGTTATACATATTAAGGCGTTTATAAAATTCTTGGGGTTATTATTTTGTAAGGGTTGTCACCACTAATAATGCACTAAAAACTGTGTTCATAAAAACTCAACCTTCAGGTTTTTTAATGAGTGGGATAAGTTTATAGCCCACTAATAGAATTATCGGTTCCCAAACTATTTGCGAGCGCAGTTCACTTTCATCTTAAAGAACATTTTTCCAATTTTTTCGCTCTGCACTTTAATTTTCAGGCAACTGCTGGTGTATTTTCTTTCAACATGTTCACTTTAATTACGCTTATTGCTGATTAAATCAGCAGACTGCTTATTCGAGAAGAATTTGTGTTAATAGCAGCGAATATTTATCAAAGAAATCACTTGTGGCCATTTTAAAGTATAATAAATGGCAATCGTCTAGGAAGCGAGCACTCTTGTTCCCAAAACAAAGGCAACAAAAAGAAAACCTTTAATGTCTTTTAAGGTCTGATGTTCACATAAATATCTATTTATATAATAAGGATTCTTCATGATTTTACGTTGTGAAGTTGCTGGAATATAAAGGCGAGCAAAGTTGAGTGGGGAAAATCGTAAGCGGCGGCACTCAATGCTGTTTTGTCATTATTCTGTTCATTTCCATTTTTTTTTTGTGTTCAAATCGGTTTCTTTTTTGTTTGTTTATAAAACAAGACAAGATTTTTACTTTAATATTCATGTCATAAAAACGGGACCGACCTCCTTCCCAGCTTTCGTTGCCTTTAATTTCGTTCGTTTTTTTCTTTAAATTTTTCTCTTAAAAGAATGCAATTAGGTAAAATCCATTAGTGTTAAAAGTGCGTCTCTTGTCACTTTGGATCTTTATGTTAATGTTTTATACTGTTTTGTAAAAAAAAAACAATGTTCGTAAAATTCAATTGCAGCATCTGTATTGCAGAATTTCCTTTAAGTTCATAAAGCTCTTAATATGATTGAATTTTGAGAAAGAAATTGTTTTTCACAAAATTCTTTAAAGTATATATATGTATGTATATGTATATGTATATATGTATATGTATATATATATATATATATATATATATATATATATATATATATATATATATATATATATATATATATATATGTATATATATATATGTATATACATATGTATGTATATACGTACGAGTATGTAGAAAACGCCGCATGTGGTCTTAAGTTTTGGCATCCGTTGTTCTGGAATGGTGTGGGCGGGAGCCGAAAATATTTACAGTTCAAGTTGAATAATTTATAAGGCAATAATTGCGGATTGCTAAACAGTATCTAAAAAGCGGAAGCAAAGTTTTGACATACATATATTCAGATGTGGCGCATCAAATGAATAATTATAGTTAATTGGTGGACCTAATAGCTAAATATTTCATATTGAAAAATGATAATAATAATGAAGTTCTAGACTAAGCGCTTTTATTATAGAAAAAAGGAGTATATGTGACTAGAGTTGAGCCGGGCTTAGTCACCGCTCTTTCAATCACTTGTTTTGAACCAATTTGTCCGGTTTTTTTTAAATAAAAATACGAATTATGAAAGAGCAAGAGAGAGTAATAAATTTTTTATCAATATCGCTGTATCTACTATTATATATATCACAGCTTCTGCGAAACACTCTATAAAAGAGTTGCTAACATTTGAGCAAAAATATCAACTGATATAACAGAAAATGTCATGAAAAGAACGAAATCACTTTTGCTACGAAGCAGCTGGACGAAACCAACCGAAATTGAACGAACAGCATTTGGTTAAATGAACCGATCATTTCGATCGCTGGTGCGATTTGTTCAACTTAAGCCGGTCATAAACGAACGACACAATTCTTTCAGTTAACCAATTATTAGTACTATTTCAGCTATAAAAATAGTGTTTAAAATCGGTCCCATAGGGCCAAATATATAACAAATACAAACTCCTGCTTATTTGAAGTCGGTTCAAGCACAACAAAAATCTGGTCAATATTTTTAAATCTAATCTTTCTACAGCTTTAAAATTTTCCTATTTGATGATCTACATATTTTTTAAACAAAACGACGCGTACAGTGCACTTAACGCCACGCCACCTAGTGGCAGTTTTCATTACAGTTAAAGTTTATCAGATGGTTGACTTGTACGAAGGCATAAACTTGAGTTTATAATGTTGGGGATACTGCACTTTAAAGCACTTTTATTAATCATTAATTAAAACTAAAAAACAGTTAAACATGAATTAAAATAAAACGCTTATTAAGAAATCTATTGGAAAAATTCCTTTCTTTTAATTAACCAATAGGATGTCGTTTCGCCCGTGCAACTTTTTGCCATAAATCCAAATTATTGACGTTCTAGGAATGTTGATGAAATGACGTGTTGGCGTTGACATTAAATTTTTGCACAAAAATTAAACCGACTTTGCCTCAATTATTGTACTAAGCAAAGGTTTCTTGATAGTTTAAAGCAAACCTCAGCAGAAGAAAAAACAAACAAAAAAATCTGTGTGAGGAAAAAAATCCAAGCAAAATATTACGGTTTCACAAAATTTTACCAGGAGGTTTTAAGGTCAAACAGAGAAGTAAAAGTATGTGTGTATGCGCTGCAAGCCACTCATATTGTTGTTGGTGGCCGGTGGGCATATGAAAGCATAGTTCAAGTTTGCAAACAATATTTTTTCTCTAAACAACTTTGTGGTTTTCTGAAGGATTTTAGCTCGCCAGCAAAATGGTGCGTCATTGTGCCGGCTTCTGTTAGAGTTTCTGCCTGTGCAGAGGAACAAATACACAGGAAGCGGTTGGTGCAAGTATTGCGAATTCCAATTTTCAAAAATTCATGCGAATTTCTTGTAGTACCACGGAGTTTTCTTTAGGATTCAGTCTCTCTTTTTCAAGCCAATTCGGTTTATTTCATTGTTTCTTGTGAATATATAAATTAATATAACTTTATGATTCTCGTTTAAAGTAAAGATTTAAAAATGTAAACTATTTAGTTTTAATTTTTTTTAATTAGAAATTTGTATAGACCATCTACAGGCATCATATTTGAGTCATATATGTACAACACACCGACTTATGTCTATACTTGTTGGTATATTTAAATTTTTTTTGGATATACGACTTTATATCTGGATTTAAGTAAACAATTAAAATGTTATGGAGTGGCACTCAGTATTTGTGTTTCAGTAAAAAGCGATCTAGTATTAAATGATTAGAATTTCTTTAGAAATTGAGACGTATGTAATTATTAAGACAAAGGTCCGACATTTCTCAGACATGTCTGATTGAAGTGAGTGCGTAATTTTTTGTTGGCGGTTTTGCCAAAAGATTTTTATTTCACTATGTTTTGTGTATACCCAAAATGTACTATTTTGCAAGGACTTTCTGCCTTTATGTATTTTTTGTGGTTCTCTATACTTGGATAGAATGTCGTTTAAACTGCACCAGTATTAAGGACGAACTAGTTTCCCCTCTAGTTTTTCCACGTATGACTATTATATACAAGAGTGTATGTGTCGATAAGATCAATGCTGCAGTAGTCGAATAGTTGAGACGTTTGAAGGTGTGAAGGCTTTTTAAAAAATGCTCTGTATTGAACTTTGTTATTTTTTCCCCCCCAAACGATAACAGCTGATGTGTTCTTTGTTTGGGACAAAAGTAATGACCGCAAAATATTTTTGTGACAATTATACTATTTCTATACAAACCACTAAACAAAGAAGTAAAACAGGCCGCTTACTTTGACATTTTATAGGTGACAATATTGTTTTTAGTAAAACGTAAATTACAATAGTTTTGTTCAAATGTAAGAAATCTAAGAAAATGCTTTATTGAATACAAACAAGTAAAACAAAGTAAAAAGCTAAAAGTTGTTATCGCCTGTCCCACCTTAAGGATTATTTGAAAGGGCCGATGACTGATTTGGAGACTTGTTGGCAATTTTATTTTGCCAAGTTCATTTATCGTGTGCAGTAATGATGGGGCAATTTGGTAAGCTGATATGCTTGAACATTCTGCATCGTGGGACAGACGCTTAACATATGAAACATTTAAACTCATTTCTAAATCGGGTGCACATAACAATTTATTTATGATACACAGGGTATGCTCTATAACTCCATACATCGTGTATAAACGTCATAAGCGGCGTGGTCCATAGAACAATTAATGTAAATGAACAAGTATCAGAAAATTTATATCATATAATTTGGTTGGCTCTTCTATGTGTTTTTTTCTGAAAACTTACCGTGATTTTTAGACGTGCAATTGGCGGGGATTCCAATGTCTCCAATATAGCGGTGGCACTATTGTAATTTCCAACCAGCAAACAATATTGCGCCACCCCACTCCACAGTTCGACACATTTACTGCGTTCCTGTATGCCGCCACACTTAAAAGAAACAGATTTTGGAATATAAGAAATCACAGGAATATATTAATGTGTGTGTGTGAGTCCTTTTTTTTCATACCTTCTTTTGCTGTTTTTTTAAAATATTTTTGTTGCTGCTGACTTCGTATCTATTCAAGTTGCATTATTGACCGCCTATTTATGTTTGTTTTTTGTGTTAATTAAGCCAATGAAATATTGTGGTTAGACCATTTGAAAATTTTCTTGAACAAACATAAATTAAAAATTTACAAATTGTGCTTCACTTCTGTTGAGCTTCTGTGTGTACGAGTGAGTACCCTTTGAAATTTAATTTTCCATGAATTTTTTATATGGCTCCTAAATTTGTAAGTCTAAACAGCAGTTGATGGGCACGTACATATGTACATACTTTTAGAAATTTTAATTAAAAAACTGCAAAAATCAAACAACTTGAGGCTTAACATTGTCTTACAGGAAATAAAATCATTTCCTTTTGGGTAGTGTTTATTCGGTCCTAAAGGAAAATATGTTTTCATGAACTGAACCACCGACAGTCATCCTGGAGTGGACATATGCTGACAAGGATTTCAGTGTTTTGTTTGTTTGCTTTTATTTGCCTCTTTTAAATAATTGACACAGTAAAGTATCGCAAGAAATTACTGCCGAGAATTGTTGATGAGCTGAGTAACGTTGTGGCCGAAGAAAGCGTACATTATAAATAGTTCTGTAGAAATGAGCTGATAAATAAATAAATCGGACTACTGAGGGAATGGCTTAACGAATGTGTATCACATACGCTGGCTTATGTTGCTCGTCATTCTTTATTTAAATTCAATGACACACACGAACGACATGAATTGTCCGGAGAAACTAACAGAATAAATTATTATTTTTCTTGAGTTTATTTTTGTTTTTTTGAAACATTATAGTAGATTCATGCTTGTAATAAAATTACCAACTTCGGTGAGAAGGTTACACTTCTGTTCTTTGACACGAGAACGGTGGTATTTTCTGTTTCAGCGCAGCTGGCAATAAGTATCACGGTATCGATATCGAAATAATGAAGGAGAAGAAAATTAATATATGTATCTTTTATTTTGCGAAAACATGTTTGAGTGCTACTTCAATTTCATCACCTCTTTAGCGGACGAAATACTTTGCAACCGTAAACTTTCTCTAGAGATTTACTCTATTAATTTTCTATTTCTTAGCAAGTGCCATCATTGTAAATAACTACAGACATAAATATTATGGCTTCTGTTAGCAATCCAGAATCTTCTGTTAGCAATCCAGGCATCGTATTCAGCCTTTCAGAAACATTTAATTTTTAAAGTGAAAAGTGAAAAGTTAAATCTTGCATTCAAAGTGTTTGTAAACAAAATTGGCCTATAGCGCATAATTTAGGCTCTGAAAGAGTTGAACTGAACATCTCGCTTTAAAGGCTTTGCTGTTGAGCAACTTGTAAGGCAACTGTTAATACAATAGTCTTCTTATTTTCAGTGAAGATTTTATCTTAATGTGAACGATTTTTTTTTATAGAAAAATAAGATTTGAAGATCTAAAAATAGCACTTTCAGAAAATAATTAATTTTGCCTGCTATACATGACAGTTTTATGTCAAGAGTATATTTATAAAAAAAGCACTACAGCCCTTCAAAATAGCATATCTCGGCAGCCAATTATAATTTCAGTTGAGGAATTCAAGCAAAGATCTGTTGTGGCTGATGTAGATCGAATACAAAATAACATATTTATTTAATACATTTAAAATATTTCAATCTCTGGATTTTCTAATGCATCAGAAAAAAATTCTTGTCACCATACGAAATAAGTTTTAAATGATTATCTTTTTGGAGTATAGAGCGTTTTTGCATAATATTTCCGGTTTTTCCTATCCTGCTTTGGATCGAGAAACACATACTTGTACATATACATCTGCTTATATTAACATATTCCAAATTTTTCACAAAATGTTTTATCGATTCATTTACTTCTGGAATATTTTAACGCCTGTTGATTGGAGTCTTGAAGTGTGTCTTACTTTATATGTATGTATGTACGAGTATTATATATTTGTATGCATGCATGTGCATGTTTCTATGGCACTTCTGCATAAATTGGCATAAGCCTGTAAGCCTACTTATTTGCATTTCAGCCTTGGCTTCAGTAAAGGTACAAATTTGTTGGTCATTGCTTATGGTGCCCTTTTATTATTTATTCAACCTAGATACTATATTTCGTTTTCTTTTTTGTTGTGTGCTTTATTTTTGTATGTCTTTGTTGATGGCAAAAGAACGTAAAATTTTTTGTACCTGCAAATAATAGTAATTTTTTTCTTATTTATTTTGTACCTGTAGTATTTCATTGCAGACAAATAAACGCAAACGAGCTGACCAATCAAGATACGTTTCCAAATTACATGTCTTTTTGGGATCTTGTACGCCTGGTGGGCCACCGGAGAATGATGGCTGGTCCCATTTTTTCTGTATAAAAAAATATATTATTTTTTTTTTTTTTTAGCAAAAAGTCCATTTCTAAAACACAAAATTAAAACAAACGATGCATTAACAGATCTTAATGAATACTGAAATGGAAATTGTTAATAGTGGTTGAATAAATAGAAATGCATTGAGATTTACAAATTAGTTTTATTGTTGTGGTTAATCAAGTTCAAAGCCGTAAAGAACCCAGCGGGCGAATGAGACACGAAAGCTTCGGTAAAAGTGTCCTTGTATGAGGTTAAAGTACAATATTAATTTATTTGCATTTTTTTTTATTGAATTCAAGTATAAACGATAAATTGCAATCAGTGGGGTTATATGTGGAATAAGTCTTCAAACAGAAACTGAATCAGTTGATTTGGAAAGCATTTCGAGTTTCCTTTTATAGGCATTAAAAATGGTCGCACAGTCGGCTAGCATTGCTTATACTTGTACTATCGGAACCGATAAAATAATTCGTTGTCGAAAAATATAGCCGTGTCGCTAATAATTTGTCCAGCTACTGTATATGTATGTATGTAGGTTTTTTATGAAATTTGCACGAAAGGCAAAATACCCATATTTCTCAGTTCATAAAATTTTTGTTACAGTTCTCAAGTTTTCATAAATTTTCAGAAATTGGAAAGAAGAATAAAAGTTCAAGCACGAGAAATTTCAAAACTTTATGTTCGTCAAAAGGCAAAGACGTTGATATTTTTTCTTAAGACATACGCATAACTTCAGAAACGTAGGGATTCTGTACCATTTGATGTCATCTTTGCAATCAATCCTTTATTTTGGCATCTTGGAGCCAGTAATTACACGTGACAACGTTTGAAGCGAATTTAAAACGCAGCATTTTGTGTCTTACCTATTCCGGAGAAACTAAATGGGCTCTCATGTTCACTTTCGTACAGGTTTTATTTCTGTGTTATATCTGTCATTTCATGATTTTCATTTAGCGAATAAAATAACAGTAACTAATAATGCTGGTCATACACATTGCAACCCATTTGATCAATCCACTGTAATATATTAAGTCTCCATATACTTCTTGACCAAAGTTTATTTCTTTTATCGCACTATGATTAATTATGTTAATTAATATATTTTGCCTTGGGGTAAAATAAAAGTAACGGCAAATACAGACATGTGTCTTTAAGCCACGCTGCTCCATACGAATACAATTTCATCATTTGATGGCATGATGCTGATGAGACTGACTAGTTTCTTACTCCTTTGCAATTCTCACCTGTTTATCTAACAAAACGTTACTGCTGCACTGGACAAACTCTTCTGGGCCGATGTGTTTAGCCAATTTTTTTTCTATGCGGCATAATATTTGAGCATATTGTGTAGAAGTAGGACAATCAAATAGTTTGGCATCACTCTAGAAAGATAAACAATGTTCATTATTTAGTGATTGTTGAAGGAGCCAGTTGCAATTTGTAATTAAATTACATTCAAGCTAAACAATTGAAACTAAATTAGAAATTTCCATTTACCTGTTCCACTGAAGTGGTTGCTGTCGATGTTGTCGATGCTGTTGTTGCTGCTAAATTATTTGATGTTTGACAGGAGCGCAATTCTTCTTCGTGTCGTTCCAAGTCAGTCAAACGTTTTAACAAGGCACTCAATATTTCCGAAACAATGGCTTCAAAACGTGTATTGGAACATCTGTGTGTGACAGTTAAATAACAAACAAATTAAATGTTATTTTTTCTTTCAACTTTTGTGTAGCCGCCGAACAAATGAACAACAACAGACGTTAATCAAATCTCACATCAGCGGTGGCCACACCACACACTCAAAAAGGAGAAAAATAAAATCATTTGTTCAAATGAGTTTTTTCCGTCGTCGAGTTCTATGTTTGGGGAGCAGCCAGTAACGCAAAACAATTTAAATTGAATATGAGAAAACTTTTTATGTGGCTTGAACGTTTTTCCAATTTGTATGCCATATTTTACTCACCTGGCAACGATATGTTTAACATGACTCATCATGCGTTCATCGCGATAATCATAGGGAAACTTATTTGCCCATTCGGCCAATAATGCTACCAATGATTCTAATGATTCACTATCAGGTACTGACGATAATAGTTTGCCCAGCAACTCATGGGGTCGTAAATATAAACGTGACGATAGCAAAAATGAAAAAATAAATTCCTAGAAATAGAACGGCAGAGAGTTAAATTGCTGAAACTGATTGTACTGTTAAATTCTAATGCTGAGATCTAGCGAGGCGATAAAGTTATTAGATAAATTAAGTTGGTAATAATAAAGAATTAATAAAGAAAAAACTCAAAAACTTCAAAAGTTTTGCCACTCTAAATGTTAAACAATTATTCAATTCCCATAATGTCATGTCACATAACGTTTTTAATTTCCAGTTTTAGCCAAGATTTACTTGCTGGCCTCTTTCTTCAAACCAGTATCAAACTAAAAAGGAGGGGAAAAAATTGGCAATGGTTGCAGTTTTTTTCTTTTTGCAGGAGTTTCTTAATTATTATCTTAACCAAAGCATTTGCCGGCTTTTAGTAGTTGTTTTGTTCAACCCTGACAGCTTGTGCTGTAAATCTTATCAACTTTGACTCCACTTAGAAACTATTACCCATGAAATTTTCTCTTTTGCAATTATATCTTCAGGCATATTTAATGGTTGTTAATGTTGCTTCTTTGCGCTTGAAATATGATTTGAGAAATTTTGCAATGAAATATTTTATATTCGTTAACCCTTAAATGCTCGAGGCCAACGATTTTGTGGAACTAAATATACATATGATATTTTAAAATAAAAATTTAACTAAACTGTCCATTTAGAACACAAAAAATTAAAACCAAAAAAATATTTAGTTTATAATGAAATGGGGCTTTCACTGTCATTGACAGCACAGCTTCGCAAAGCCGAATTCAAATTAGTTATTTAGTTATAAAATGTGAAAAATTATGAAGGAAAGAATTGTTTATATTCTTTTTCTTTAAGTGAAGGATCTGGCATTGACAAAGGCAGAGTGAGAGATTTCCTTGGTGCATTATTTTCAACCGTATTAGTTAATATTGTTTTTATTATTTAAAACAAACCAGATTCATCTAATGTGGACCACAAAATGGCGTATATTTAATACCTGTGATCTTTCATTATTCAATTTGGGATTTTGTAATGATGTGCGAAATAGGACAAAAAAAAAAATCAAGTGTTTGTACCGACAAACATTGGCCCTTAATGTGCCTTCTGTTTATATATTTTACATATGAAATTTTTCTACAAAAACATACATATAATTTGTATAGAAAAGTATATTTAGTCAACAGGTCGGCCAATTTCTAAAAAGGCTTTTTTATTCCCTAAAAATAAATATTGTGGCGTTGACTTTATTTTGTACTAAAATTTCTATTCAGTTTGTACTAAAATTAATTTTTTAATAAAATTTCCATTTTGTACGAAAATTTCCATTTCGTATTGAAATTTCTTATTTTGTACTAAAATTTCCATTTGGTACAAAAATTTCCATTTTCTTCTAAAACTTCCATTTGGTACTATAATTTCCAATGTTACTAAAATTTCTATTATATAGTAAAATTTTTATTTAGTATTAAATTTTGTATTAAAATTTCCATTTTGTATTAGAATTTCCATTTTGTATTAAAATTTCCCTTTTGTAATAAAATTTCCATTTTGTAATAAAATTTTCCATTTTGTACTAAAATTTCCATTTTGTAATAAAATTTCCATCTTGTACTAAAATATCCATTTTGTACTAAAATGCCTTCTTCTGCAGCGATATCTATCAAAAAATAGTTCGTTTTTCTTTCTCAATTTAAACTATTACTTTGCAACTATAATTAAAGACTGCACGCAATTGGTATTTTAGCACCGATTGCTGTGATGGGAGGTTTTTATGCCCGCATTTGATTTTTTTTCGCATTTTGCATGTTTTTCTTTATGTTTGATTTTTTGGCGTTCGTACAAATTTTAAATCAACATGCAACATATAACATACACATGTAATTATGTACATTGGTATGTTGTTGAAGTCCCCGGGGGAAGGCAATACTGTTTGTTACAAAATTTTAAATTAAAAATTTATGCAAATTGGCGAAAGTTTATAATGAATTTTCTTTAAAAAGGTTAAAAAGTACTAACAGAAATTATGTTTTAATTACTTTTCTGTTTTTACATCAATAATTGAAAATGTTTCACAGTTTCGTTTTTGTCTTTTTTTAATTTAATTATGTTTTACATTGAAAAAGTTGCTTTGCGGTGGCTGAGTTCTTGACATAATATTTAACTTTACATAAAATTTAAGCTTAAAGGATACACCAATTGTAAAAGAGGCAGCTTTATGTTTCACCTCAAACATTTTTAACACTAAAAATTTTACGAATATTTCCATCAAATAATTCGCCGAATCTGTGATATTTTTGTTTGAATACGGATTTCACTTAATATATAAAAATTTTTGTTGAAAAAAAAAACAAAATTCGGTTTGACATAAAGAGGAAAAAACAGATTTTTTCTGAGCAGTGCTTGGAACTTTTGCAGAGGCCAATTCTTAGCAATAAAAAAAAAAAACAACATGTGAGTGCTCATTTAACACATTCACTAAATGTAGCATCCGGTAATTGGGAAGTGTTCTCAACCCTGTAAAAAGCAGTGATCGATCTTCCTCCCGATTATCGAGTATGACACAAATTTTTTTTTATTAAGTAAAAATTTTAATTTCCCCTAAAAATCTTTCTGTTAAAAACATTTTGTTTTATGTAAATTGAGAATATTTTTTTTATTTTAAAGTCTTACCTTATCCAAATCTATTATATTTTTTGGCACCAGAACATCCAGCAAAGAATCCAATGGACCAGAAACTATTTTACCATTTATATACATTATTCCACCGGAACCCAGTACAGAGCTCTGAAAAGATTCAGAAAAATATGTGAATACTTATATGTATGTATGTATGTTGTAAATACTTTTTTAAATGGAATCGAGTATCAGAAAAATACTAGTCCTTTTCTGAATTGTTCTCTATTCGTAAGCATTTTTCTGTAGTGAAAATTGTGGTGGTTAAACGAACACAGCTTTTAGCTAGAAACCTCTTCTCAGGACGCTATTTAGATTTTATTTTTGAATTTTAATTGATACAAATTGAAGGGGCATTTGCTGAAGTCGAAGCTAAAATATGATATTTCAGTAAATATTATGTAAAAATATATGTGAACAAATAAATATAAATTGAAGGGAATTGCCTTAATCCTTATAAAAGGGTCAGATTGATAAAATTGTCTGGGCTAAACATTAACGTGACGGAGATGCAGTATCCTTCCCCATAAACATTCTGAACTTCACTGCTGAATTATCTACTAGCAAAATTGTTTGAATTTCATCAAAGCCAGCCCAAACGGCTAAACTGGTTACAATGTCACTAATGAAGCGCTTGAGTTTCCCATATCGAATTTTCTGCAGGAAAGAACTACATCCCAGGCATGTACATACTCACTCATAGATACAGATTTCTTTAATATATTGAATCTATTTGGGCATATTTTGTCTGCTCTTTATGCAAGAAAAATATGCAACAAAATTGCTCGAGCAGTTAAGAAAAAAATGCTGCCTGAAATCAAAAAGTCCTTAACAAAAATGCGTTCAACTATACATTTGTCACAAAATATGAGTTCAAATTAATAGACCAACAGAAAGTATGTTCGCTTGGCAGCCGCACACACCAGATTCAGTAACAGCTCCAGGTTTTAACTGAATCTGGTGTGTGCGGCTGCCAAGCGAACACACTTTCTGGTTGTTAAAATAAGAACAAAATTGTTATCGGATTGCTGTTAATTTTAAAATTTTTAAGGTCTTTATAAAGAAAGAAGTGAATCAACAGCTGAGAGTGTAAAACCTACTTATTGTTTCTCAATTCTAATACCTATTACCTGCGACTTAACTTGTTGAAGTCTTTATATAAAAAACATAATGTCTGGCCCCGTCACTTATTAATTTTATTATTAAAAAATAATTGCAAAATATTTATTATAATTATTTTTATTTATATTAAGTCTCTACTAAACCATTAATTAGAAGTAATAATAGATGCAAATGCAAGTAATGATTTAATTGCTATAGCGCAGTTTTTAATTACAGTTTTGCAATAAATGAGGTCCACCTGTTCAATTTGTGCACTAATAACAGGTGCGTCAACATGCCACATACATACCTCGAAATTGACATCAGATTGACTACGTTTGTAGGTGTTCTTGGGTACATCGTACTGAACTAAATCACTGTGCAACAAGTTTGCATAACCAGCACTGGTTGCATTGAAAGTATTCTTGTCAGTGTTGGATGACGAAACCTTAAAAAAAGATTATAAAAAGGAAAAATAAGTTATTAAATAAACAGCTCTTAGTTTTAATTGTTTGTATTTTGCATAGGAAAGTTGTTTGTACAACAGATTTAAGAAAAGGGCAAGTCTGTTGAATTGAGCAAATTTTTCTAAACTAACAATTTTATTTACTTTACTCTGAACTAAAGTGCACAATATTGTATTCTTTATAAATGTCTATGTACATACATGTGTTCCTTTTGTAATTGAATTGTTATTTTTAAGACCAACATCACACGTATTGTAAAATCTTTGCCAAAAAAATACTATATGTATATATATATCTGTATGCTTTTATTGATAAGGGAATTGGTAGAAGTATTTGGCTTGTGGTTCTGTCATCAATGACATGTTCTTTTAAATTGGCCTGCCTGCCTGCCTGCCTGCTTATCTTAAAACATTCATTTGCTGAACATTTGGCCAAATTTCACAATTTTATCTTAAGAACTTTTCTATTCTTTAACAAGAAGTTTTGCTGCTCAATTTACAGTGCTTAGACTACGACACATACACATCCATGTATATATATATATATATATGTATATTTTTCGGCAGATTTACTTTGTTGCAAACAGTGCACATAATTATGTGCTTTTACATAAAGATTCTAATACGACAGCAGAGAACAGGGTTGCATTTACATCCTTTGTATGCATGCAAAACCTATTACAATAGAAATTTTCATTTCCGCACTTGCTGCAATAGAAGAGGAAGTAAATTGGTTATCATGCAGATATAGAGTGTTCAGAAATTGTGTGTCTGACTAAATTAGTGTGTTGTAAAGTTTTTTTAATTTTCCTATTTTAGTGCTGAAACATAATTTTATATTAACTGAGTAATGGAATTTTCGCATTCCTAGATTACAAATGAAGAGCTGTTGTAAAGTGAATTTATCAAAAAGAAAAAAACCATCTCTTTTAAATTTTCCATTTTTGTAAAAAAATAAGCTCTTGCAGACACACATACACACACATACTTTCCATTTAAAGATTTTATTAGCATTTTTTTGCTTTAATGTGTTTTTAAAATGTGGAGAGAAAAGTTGATTCCATTTGCTGAACAATACAAAAATTACTTATTTTGTATAACTATAACGTGCATAAATTTAATAATAAAAAAATTTAATTTTTAATTAAGTTTTTATCAAATGCTTAGTACAATTCTGTGCTCAGCAAATCATCTAAACAAACTATGATCACTTTTCCAGTTTAGCAGGATTCTAAAGAATAAAATAATAGATGTATTCGTATGTATGTATTGAATTGAATCCAAGACGATGTCCGAAGAGCTTGTTAAGCAACAATATTGCTTTAAAAATATGCTATTCAAAAAGAGAATTTAATTTTTAAATCTATCCCAGATAAGATACAATTAGCGTAGTATTTATATAACAAAAAAATTTATATAAAATATATATACACATGTTATAGTCTAGTTGCTCAAGATTGTTAAATTGTGTTTATGAAAATAAATATGTTATTGTGAAAACCAACCATATTATGATCAAAATCAAACATATTATATTTGCAAACAACCATATTATGGTTACAAACAAATTTATTATTCTCAAATAATTATATTTATGAATTTTATTGTCATGTTTATTTATAGAATCATTTGATTGCCATAAGCAGCCATATCGCTGTCACGTATGGTTGTAACAATCATATATATGTTAAAAATTAGGTTAAAATCTCCCTTAATAGAAATATTACTAGTCTGTAATGCGCAGATATAAAAGGCATAAACCATATTGAAGCTATAAAATAAGTAATTTAAAATTATATAATATTTTATTACTAAAAAATAAACTTACATGAAAAATTAAATAACCTATAAAACCTATCTATTAAACAAACTGTTAATGTTAGTATTTTTAAATAAAAAGATAAAATAATTGCTTCCGGTGTTAATAAAATCTTACAAGAGAAATTTATTTATGAAAAATTAGTAACAATTTGTTTATAATTATTATCCGCTGAGTCCTGTGATTGGTAATTATAATTTATTTGTTTTTTTTTAATGAATATTAGTTTTTATTAATTATATTAATGAAAAAATAAATAATGCTTTTTGAGGTTTTCGATGTTGTTGTTGTATCCTGTTTTATTTAATATAAAGCCTACTATTACACAATCATTACAATAACATGATTGCTTATGGATAAACAATATTATGGTTGGTAAAAATAATAATGTTATTGTCAGACCAGGGTTAGCAAGATAATTATATGTTTAAGTGTAACAATAGTATAGTTGAACACAACATTAATAATGGTTAGTTTTGCATCAAATATTTTATACAATATTTCACTGATACTAATTTAAAATATATTTTAATTTTTTATCAGTACACGCCCTAAATTATGATTGTATATTATTTGGTAATACGTTTTTATTCTTTCTTTTCCTTAGAGTTAATGAAATGTTTGTATGCACATATTTCTGCATATAAATTTTTCCCCTACAAATAATTTCATTTTTCATTTCAAAAGCCAAGAAAACCCCTTTTCAATTTTAAATTTCAAACAACCCTCAGCAAGACACATACATACATACATACATATTATAAGAAATGTATTCACGAGTCCCTATCTTAAATTTTACGTGACACTAGTAATTAATGTACATACATATAAAAACCTATACGATTGTTTTCGCTTTCCTGAGGCAAGTCCTTTACTTTTACAAAAGTTCGTGAAACATCAACAAATTCTGCCCCTCTCTTATGTCAGGCAAAAATTGTTGTTCATTTATATCTATAAATTCTGATAGATTTTACAATTTTGTGGGAATTTGTTTGTACACAATAATAAATAAAAATATAAATTTATATGTATTACATCTCCTTAGTGCCAGTCATGGTTCATAAATTTAACAAATTGCAAAATTCTGCACCGAAGACATTTTTCAAAGTCACTTTTAAGCAGCAAAAGATATTTGTTAAAACACAATAAAAACTACATGCATTCTTTTATACTTACAGTATCGTACAAATGAAAGGGAATATATCATCTTAAGAATTCTTTTCGTATGATTAAAAAAATTAGGGTCTTTTTCCTTAGGGATATATTCTTACATGCTTGTACGTGTGTGTGTGTGTTGTATATTAACAAAAATGAAATTATTTGTTTGAGAAGAACATTGTCATCGTTGAGAGCACATTTCAGCAGAAAAGGATTTTGTGAAGCAAATATATTTTTTTTGAATATTCAAAGTTAACTGAACCAGTTTCAATTCCAAAGACGTTTTTGCCAAAGTTCGTTAAAGTAATAAAGAAAATGCGATAAAACTAATTGTTAAAATCATTGAAGCATAAAGAAAAACTGGAGTCTATTGTGTCCATAAATCGTCAATTCGTAGGTGCTGCGCTACTTATCAGTGGCGTTGAAAGCCTGTGAAAAATCTGTTTAAACATTCAATATTAAATTGTGAAAAAAACGCTGAAAATTTAAAGGTGTTGACATTCGAATCTGAACATATTGTTATCATGACACGCTTTGTGTTTACAATCCACCAGATTATTGGCATGATTAGTCATGCGATGTTCCTCACAGCTCTTATTATAAATGGAACCGACTACAATAAATATTGTCCATCTCATTGTAATGGCCAATAAAAGCGAAGATGATCATTTTTGCAAAATACAACAATGGCCACACCTCGTAACCGATTTTTTTATAATAGTTTTCAAGATATAACAAGAAGCTCATAGTTTTGCTCAACATTAAGATGAAATTAAAAAAAGAAAACTGGTTGCCTGAAAAGCTGGTCGTAAGTGATGAGTATAATCGGAAATAGTATATTTTTGTGCCTGGAATTATGTAGAAACTTGGATAGTTCCATTCACTAAGGCAATATCGGTTACACATGGGTGCCCTTTTTTTCTGTCTTGAGTCATCACGGGGGACATCAGGTTTGTTTTGCTTTGGTGTTTTCCCAACTACGCTTCTTACGGCGCAGAAGACAATGGGTTCCTCGCATGTCGCAGCAACTACAACCAGGAAGTTCAGGTAATGCGACACTACGATGCATTCAAAGCTGTTGGTCGTAGATTCAGGTGTCTACTTTGGCTGCAACATTTCGGGTGTGGTTTAAATCTAAAATAGCAGGAAATGGGCGATGGTGCGTGGCCAACTTGACATAAACAAATCTGTTGGATTTTTCCGCCTGTCATCATGTGAACATTTTGTGTTTTATAAAATACAAATCAAGCAGCAAGTGAAGATATTGGATGACATAATTATAAAAGCATAAATTCCTTCTGTGATCATGTAATCAAATTTGCCTACAGAATGGCAAAGACAGGACACAAAACTATATGGAATAATTATTTATTAAAAGAGTTTTAATTTCTTTCCATTCCAGTCAGTTGCGACAACCTAAATTCGTTTTATTGCTGTTTTTGGAACAACAATTTTTTATATTTATTTATATATTTTTGTGAATACAATTCTTTTGATAGGAAAAAAAACTTAATTTTTTTTTTCGTTTTTTTAATGCGAAACACCAATACCGGTATGATTTGGTTACAACTGTTATTGATTGTCCACCATGTTGCAGCGTTGTTGAAAAAAATCTCATTATATGACAAATTAATGTTAAAACAACATGTGTAAATATTTACATTGTATGAATAAGAGAAAAAATAAAACACGTTTTTGTTTGTTGCATATTTATATTTATTTTAATTAAAATCATTATTTCAATTGTTGCAGCATCATGATAAATTTTTAATGCTTCACAAATAAAACAACTTTATTGAATTTTTTTCATCACACCTTCCTTTTGTGAAATTAATTAAAGAGATGGCAAAAAAAAAAAAAACACAAATTCGCGGTTCTTTCAACAACAGACTTTAAATTTGGAAGGTGGAAAACCACAAGTTTGCTGCTTTAAAACAAATATTAAATAAAGAATTATATAAAATATATATGAAACAGAAAATATTATTTTCTTTGGTTTTTCCTTTGTGAATTCAAATGAAATATTTGTTGAGTGCGGACGTGTAAAATAAGATTTTTAATGGCCACAAAATGAGCAACAAAATTATGTAAATATTGATGCTCATAAAGTGCAACAATAAAAAATTATGACACATTTTGTTATAATAAAAAATTTTTAATGTGAATAAATATAAACCGTAAATAAAATTTAAAAAAATAAAAAGTAAGTCAGTAGAGAGACGCTAAATTAATTATTAATTATGGATATCAACAATTTAACTGAAACTGCAAACTGTGAAACACAAAACTGGTCACCTATTTTTAGTTAATGCGCAAACACGCATTTCTGCACTTCAAATTAAAAATGATCACGATGATTTTTATTAAGCAGCATATAATAAATAAACAAATAATAATACGAAGAAAATGAAAAGTGCAAAGAATCTATAAAAAAAGGTTAATAAGAATTTTTTTTAATAAAAGGATAAAAAAACATTTAAAAAAATATACATAAAAACTTGCTATAAAAGTTGTAATTAACACAGAAGTTATTAATCTTTTAATTAATAACTAAAGATGTTTCGAATTGATGAAATAAATTACAAATAATTTTTTTTTAATATATTACAGTTATAAAATGTCTTTCATTTAATCATTTTCTCTACTGAAGTCTATAATTTCGCTTCACTTTTATTTGAGAAATGTTTTCACAGTTTAAGTGTAAAACTGCTGTCAAAATTTTGCAACCGAAAGACATTCAATCCCAAATCGATAACGAACGTCAAAAAACCACAATTGAGACGCGTTTTTTTTCGCTAAAAGGAGTTGCCGAAATGATTTTTTGACTCAATATAAACACATATATACGAACATACATACATACATTGGTTTTATTTTGTTTCTCCTGTTTCAGGTGAACAATTTTTCCATTCGAGAAACACAGTTACGCTGCAGCAACTGCATACAAAGTAGATTGTGACAATGATTTACATTAGGACGTGCCATTATGACAGGAATTCCGTCAGCCAGTAACTACCCAGATGGTGGAGATAGCCCAGGCATTTCAAATGAACATCAAAACGCTCTATCTAGTTCATATGAGTAACAGGAATCTTTTTGATTTGACCCCCCGAGATATCTGGATCACCGAAAAGAAGTTTGTGCATCTCTATCATCAGCACGCACGGCCAAAAAGTTTCAGCGAAGAGAAACACCTCAACTAATGATGAGCAACAAGGTATCCCAGGGGAACATTGACTCCTCTCTTAGAAGATCAAGCGCAGCCCCGATGGCATACAGGAATTCGTTAGGATTTTGCTTGCTTACAGAGTGTCCTAATTTGTAGTGCATCAAAGTCAAACCTGATTCCCAGAGGTACTACACAGCCTAGACTTTGTTCTACAACCAGCTGCCAGGCAAGAAGGCCAAAATCGTTATCCCGATACGATTTATAACGATTTTACACTTTAATAGAAGGAAATATTTTCTAACCCAGCAATAGGATTTCAAAAATAGCGGCCAGAAAATTTATTTATTTTATTATTTCCAAAGGTGCTCTAAGTTGGAAAGATTATAAAACTATAACTAGAAAATATTTTACTGAATGGGAAGCGCTTTAAGTAGTAAAATCTGAATTGGTGTTGAAAACAAATATGTTTTCCGGTTCAGTTTAAGACAATTTTTTCTCTCTTTGTTGTTGGCATCGCAGTTGTCGAGTCTGACTCAGATGATCTTTCCTGCAAGTGCAGACCTGTTTTACTTTCCAGTCTTTGACCGGTCCGCATTTGATGATTTGCGTTTTCATGCCAGTAATTTCTAATAAATTATGTAGAGTCCTTTGCTGGCCGCAATTTCAGCTATAATATCTATAATATCGCTTTAAGGCAGCTGTTGTGACATCTTTGCTTATGAATCTATTCAATGGTTGAATAAAATAGATTGTAAATACACTTTTGCCTGCAAAAGCAAAATATAAAATAAATATTCATTATGTTGCACTCTTTAAAAAAATTACTGCAAATCTATAATTAATTAACATTTATTGGCGAACTGTAGACTTAATTTATGTGTTTACTTAAGTCAAATTTATAGCCCAATAAATGTGTACGTATGTGTGTGTGTGTGTATGTACAGCCACATTTGAATGTTAATTATCGAAATTAGCTCGTGTTTACAAGCAAATTTACACATCATCACATACAAGTATTTGTAATTAAGAACCGAATGCCGCTGCCAACATTAATTGTTGCGTTACATACGATTGCACATTTAAGTACAAGTGCATACAAACTCACCTACACATGTACATGTACGAATGTCCACTTGGCTGCATTATGCTGTAAAATCAAAGTGTAATTTTTGCTTTTTTAACCGGATACATTTTGCCAATGCAACTTCGTGGCACAAACTTTCGCTCATCATTCCTGAGTTGAATTCAGAACTTTAAAACATTTTTAATGTTGTTTTTCTTGCCATTTTTGTTATTTTATGTTAAAAATATTAAGGTTTTTGGGGTTTTTACAAATAGAATTGAAATTACGGCCTGTCCCACGAGCTGTTCAACGTTGAACACCGGCAGAAATTTAGCTAAAATCCAAACTACTTGACAAATCGAAAATCATTTATATGACTGATATATAAACTTGGCAATATAAAGCTGAGAAATAGCCTGGAATTAGCCGGGGGTTTTGCCTGGATCGTTGACATCTTGTCAAGAAAACTAAACTACAATTAAATTAAATTAATTCTTTGAAAGCTTTAACTATTTCGAATATTATAAAATAAACCAAACGGTTTGTCTGTGTGTGTTTTTTTTTTTAGAGCAACAGAAACCCAAATAAATACTCACCTCATATTTTTGAAACCCCAGCTCAATATCGTACGCATCCAGCTGTTCGCTGTAACGCCTTCTATACCGGATGCCATCGGTATGAATGTTCGTACTGCTGTTGCTGCATTCGCCATTTGCCGCAACCACCAGTGTGGACACCGATGTTTCCGTCGTGCCATTATCATTTGGATTAGTAACATAAATCCGGCCATCCGAACCCATTCGACTACAATTCTCATTAAATTCATTGTTATCGGCACGCGCTTGCATACGAATGCAAGTGCCGTCGGCGTCCAATTCATCATCGGTATCGGTTGTACAATCGGTGGCATAGGAACCGTTGTGATGGCGATTGTGGGCGGACGTCGAATGATGCTGGTGATGGTGTTGTTTATAGTGATTTTTATCACGATCACGTTGACCGCGTGATTTTTGTAAAACTGTTTGTCTGCAACGTGTACCACAAGCAATGGCTGATATTTTACTCGCATAATAGTACATAGCCATGTGTCACGTTTTGCTTAAAATAGTCGCACTTTTATGGTACATTTGGATGTGAAGAACTAGATGAAGTCTTAGTTAGATGCCAGCATTCAGAAAAACCAAAAAAAAAAACAGAAAATAAAACAAATTGAAAAATAAACGGTGAACAAAAATTAGGTTTGGACTGTTTACAGCTGGCGAATGCTTCAAATGTGGTTCCAGATACCAGCACTTTTAAGGGATGAAAGTATGTGCGTACAGTTTAGTGCGAGTTAAGCAACAATTTCACACTAAAATATCATGCTGTAACAGTGTGGGTGTGGGTGTGGGTGGGGATGTAGATGTGTATGTGCGTACGTCTTGGCTGTTGCCAACAAATTACATTTCGTTTTTGCTGTTTGTTTGCTTGATAGTCAAATTTTATTTGGGAAACTTTGTTGCCAGAGTACATAAAAAATCACGCACACACGCACACATTCTTGCGACGGTGTAAACTTCAAGCACGTTTGCGTTTCCGTTACATTAACTCTGCATTACAACAAAAAATGTAAGAAAAAACCAGATTGAAGAGAGAAAAAAAGACGTTACGTATTTCATTGGATTGGTCTGGTCGGTGGCGGCTGAAGTGGGGCGAGATTTGCGATAAGAATAATTTTGCTCATTTTTATTTGTACTATTTTGTGTTACAAATTTGTTATATGACAGCACGTAATTTAGTTGAATTTGATCACTTTTTCACTTGCCACGTAATCGAATGACAATTACGCACACCATGTTTTTTGTTGTTGTTTTTTTTTCTTCTCTTAAATAAACGTAATTCTGTGTGTTCGCTTTAACGTCTTTAGCTTTTGTCAACATGCGCGCTCCACAAACCACGCAACGTGGTCGGTACAAAACCGCAAACGGTTTTGCATAGACTAACACAAGTTGTTAATTTATTTAAGGAATTTTAAACTTAAATTGATTTTAATCACTCCTCTGTCAGTTAGTGTTGATTATTTATATACAAAAAATATGCATTTAGTACTCTCATCATTTGAGCAAATTCAAGTTTACTGCAACGCCGATTTGGACCTGAAAAGATAAAACCGAAAATGAAATAATTAGAGACTATTAAATGGAAATATGAAATAGAATTTTTAATTGCTATTACAATAGCAACAAATACAAATTACGAGTAGTTAAATAACGAGTATGTGGCAGAGATAAATTGTGGAATTTTCTACTTTCCGAATATTCCATGCGTGACTCGAAAAGTAAAATGTTATTCATAAGTGTTAAGGATTGCGATTAAAAATAATTTTTGTCACTTTGATTAAAGAGAAACACGTCCTAAAGTGGTTAAACATCGTAGTTTTAATGTTCAAGAAAAAGTTTAATTAAATATCGAGAAAATAGCTCTAATTATAGGTTCATGCTTCACATGAAAATATGTCCTGTTTTATTAACTTCGGAAATGTCTGGTTTACGGATTTTTAAATACCTACTCAGGTGCTTTGACTTGCTATCCGTTCTGTCCATTAAGCTGCTGAGAAAACAGATTAAATAACCCGAAATCTCGTGTAGAGGGCTTGGGATATGCTCGGCTGCAAAAAATTACCAGCGGTGGGTATGTTGCAAGTCATACGGGGCTGTTGCAAAGTTCGCCCAGTTGAATGGGTGATTGTCATTAAATTAGAACATGTGTCATGAATCGCTCGTTGTAACCAAATCAATTTCACCACCTGTTCACTTTCTACCCACTCATACTTCATACTTCGTTGGTGGGCAGGTGGCGTGCAAGCAAAATGTAATAATATATTGGATATTTTGACAGATCTAATTAGACTTCTTCAACGCACAATCCACTGAAAATCTTACTGCAGTTAAAAAATATCTTAAAGCGAGTTTTAAAACAATTGTGTGAAAACATTAAAGTAAGTTTTATGCTTCAGCGCCTACGGAAATATTAATGCTTTAACATAAAATATTCACCATTAAAAATGCAAGAAGCTCATCAGCCATAAACAATATTTAACAACGATGTTAATGGCTAACAACAACAACTGGTGGCAAAGAACGTTCTTACAGCCAAGTTTACTAGCGCTCCAAAAAAATCCGGGAACTTTAAAATTTTGTCAATATGCTTTTAGGTTTTTTTTCCGGCCAGATGCTGGAGCCTTTCGTTGTCAGTTTGTTAAGGCTTATGGCAGAAGCACAACAGTTTATGTCGTAGCCCAACAATATTTCTGGGTTCTCAGTTGATAGACGTTTAGATTGTGTATGTAGAGGAATTTCCTTAAATACATATGATTCAATAAAAAAGGTTGGTTGTATGTCATAAAATATTAAGACGTTCAATATTGACAAAGAATAGTTGAATTGAGGTGCTGACCTTTGGATGTATGTGCAGAGGCCGGTTGACTAACCGACAACATAAAGGCAACAAGCATTCTTCGAATTAATAAACCATTAAAGTTTGCCCAAAGGATCAATAATAAAGTGGGGCATAACATTGTCACAACAATGATTTATTTTTTTCCATACACTCACGCATACATTCACGTCGCACGCAACAAACTCTTCACAAAAACCTACATATAAGTTTTCGTTCTGAAAAGTATTCAACAACAACAATAACAAAAACAACAGCAACAGTCAATTGAGTGCGTATATTTTCGAATGCTGTTTTTATAGCTGAGGGACTGAAAGATTCAGGCGTCCGCATTTGCTTTAGGTACAGAAAGTGTAAACGTCCTGTTTGACACATTTGCCTGCTTTAGGAATGTTATTACGGTTTTTTGCTCCGGGCCATTATTTCGATAGCCAGGCCGGAAGTACATGTTTAATTTTTTATTTCATTTGCGGCTCTGGCTACACTCAAAAAAAAAAAAAAAAACAAATAATATTCTGACTATATATGGCGTTAAGAACATTTTTGTAGCGCTTGTGCAGATCATTATTTAATATAGATTGTGGTTTCTTTTCATTAAAAATAAAATTCTGCTTTAAAAATATCTATAATTTTATTATCAGATTTTCAAGCAGAGAGGAATTGCAATAAATAATAAAATAAATAATAAAAAAATGTTTTTTTGTGACAGTATTTGATGGCTAAATAACTTTATATAATTATTTAACTGTAATAAAACAGTTTTGAATGTTAAGAACTTGCTAGAGTTAATTACGTTTTAATATTTACTTTTATTTATCCGACACTGTTTGTTTTAAAATATGGGAGTATCCGTTATCTATCAGAATCACTTGCCCCTGCCTGAGGCTGTACTTTAAAGTTTTCTAATTAAATTTACTTGGTTTATACATAAACATGTATTAAAAATAGTTTCTAAATATTTAAAAAGAAGAGAATTTTTACATTTAGTTTTCCGGGCTGGTAACACTTGCTTTGGTATTTGTATTTTCCTGTGCGTGCTAAAATACAGGTATTTCTCTTTTTTTAATAACTGCTAAAAGAAAAAAATTTATTTTGACATTTTCTTTGGAGGCTTAAGCTGAAGAAGCAAAATGGGCTTTAATTCTTTTTGAGCAAAATCTTTTTTTTTTATTAGTTTAGTTGGAAATTAAATTTTAAATTTTTGTGGCTGTTTCAAGATATAACGAAAAATCAGTCGGCGTCATGCATATTTTTATGTTAAAAAAAAAAAAAAATAGTTTAAATTATTTATATGACCTTTTGATGTTTCCAGTTGTTGTCTCTCTGCTTTGAAATCGGAAATAGTTGAATTTTGATTGTTTCAGACATGAAGAAGTACATGGAAATGTGAAACTAATAAAAATTCATGGATTTTATTTTGTGCGTCAACAAACAAATGAATATTTTATTACAAGTGCGTATGAGTGATATTCCCAATCATGGCTAAATCTACACATACAAATACATATATAGTACATATTATGTACATTTTTAAATATGCAGATTTACATGTAAAATAGAAAGAAAATAAAACCAATTAAAACAACAATTTAAATAACAATGCCAGAGAAGGGATTGTTTGCATGCACTTTTTCTTTAGAAGAAATCATATGTTTGGCGTACGCACCATCTGCACAGCTCAAACAAAAGCTTTTGAATAAAACGCTGGTTTAATTAAAAACAAAATTAATTCGCTGCCATTGAAGATGACTGCACACATGAAAATCATACGCTACATTTTATTAAATATTTATGTTTGACAGCTTTAAAATCAATTATCTGAACGCATAAGACTGAAAAGAATTATCAGAATATGCGTAGTCACACATAAATAAATTTATATATATACATGTATATGGACATACTCGTACATATACATATAGATATATTTTCCATTTAAATTATATTTGTTTTAACATTGAGCGCTTCCTTCTTGTGCCTACAAAAACACATTTGATAATAATAATTCATGTATCCTTGATAATGATGGCGGTGGCGGCAACACTGGCATATGTACATACGAATATGTATGTAGGTAAACTTTGTGTGCATATGAGCGGTTTAAATTTTTTAAGTGAATTCACATACGCTGACTTAATATAGCAAAAAATGTAGGGGGAAATAACATGTACAAATATATTCATACTTTAAGAAAAACCATTTTTCTGTTTTGGAGGCTGATTGAAGGTTTTACAGGACTTTGACTTAAATTGTTGGCTACTTTAATAATATGCACTATGATGTGGAAAGAGGAAAACGCAAACTTAATATCATATTGTAATATAAGAGTAGCGCTATTAAAAATGTAACAAATTTAGTTTTAAGGATTTTGTGCACACAAATCTAATGACAATCTCTTGCGATAAACTTACAATTATTCGCCTCAAATGATGCCGGTATCAACACACTGACTGCAGACTGTTCTTCCAGCTTTTCCTGCTGATATGATCGAAATTCGTTTTCAAGTTCCAAATATTTCGAAGAATACACCACAAACGCACAATTTTTCCCCAATAACATCAACCCAAATCTTTGTACATACAAGAGTGCTTTAATTTTTATGTTCATACGCAGGCAAAAGTACACACTAAAAGTGTGCTGCGGAATAAGTGTATCCCTGTTATGTTCAACAATCTTGGGTATAGTGGTCATAAAATGATATGACAACGATAAATACAATCATAAACATAATCATATTTCAAAATTGTTTTGAGAGGAAAAAATTGTTATTTCATATGCTGAAATGCGTGTAAGTTTTCCTTAAGGTATTCCCTGTAAAGTGTGCAAAATAAGAAATAAAAACTCCAATTGCTTGTGTTGGTTGTCATCAACGTAGTGTTGTACTTGTCTGGCAAATATTGTGTGAGAGGGAGGGGCACAGCACACTTGTTTGTCTTAACAAAAATTTTCCCGAACAAGATTATTTAATAGGTTTTTGCAAACACATCATAAACCAATGACCCGTGTATATTCACAGGCTATTACATATTGTCATACATACATGTGCGGGACTTGAGCAGAAATCTTGTTTACGTCTTTGAGGATTTAAAATAAGTTCGTTGTTAGCAGCAGACATAAAACCAGATTTCAATACATAAAATGATTAATTTTATATACGGCTCTTATATGATTTCATTAGTGTGGTGGATATAAATCATTTATATTGACTGTAATCTGATATGAAATGGTTTTTGGATATTTGTTTTTATTTCTTCTTGGTAATAAACGCAGACACAAAACTTGGGGACGTATTAAAGGAAAACGTCGGAAAACGTCGGAAAACAACAGTTTGTTTTTTTTCCTGATGGTTTCTTTTTGCCCTTAGTCCTGGTGGCGGTCTTAAGGGCGGCTTTGACTGGTTTCTTTGGACTCCTTATGGGTTTTGTTATTTTTCGCCAGCTCATTAAGATTTTGCAAGTCTTTTGTTGAGGCGAAAAACAAACAATATTTTCGCTCCCGCAGCTGTGGCAAATTTCAATTGCGTGTACGAGTTTTTTGCTATTTGGACGGAGGTGAGTTGAGCCCAATGACCTTTATCTTTTTTTTTTTTTGACTCATAGCAACCAAAAGCTGCTACTTGGGTTTGGTTTGTTTCATGCGCAGGCCAATCAAACATTGACTGGGTGTACGAACAATATATCACCTGTTAGAGTTCCTAATGCATGAAATTTATTCCATTAAAATCAAATTGTGGACACTTTAGTTTATATGAGAAAAAGAAAAGCAAAATATTGTGTTTAATTAACAATTCGCCGTAACAATGTTTCGTCATATTTAACAGTCGAATTCGTTGAATCAGTTCATATTTTGTTTAACAGCAGATCTGTCAGGGAATTCACGAATGCCAGCAAGAACTTTGCAAATACAGAATATATATTTTCAGCAAAGCAAATATAATACACAAGATTCTGTTTTGGGTTTTAATTAAATCTATATTAATTATATAAAAAATATTATTGAATCAGCAAAAATATACATTGAAAGCAAGAAGAGCTAAAGCTCTAAAACACGACAACTGTTCGACTGATGCAACCAGCTACTGGAGACCTAAAAAAATAAGGAAATAAAAGATTGAAAAAATGGCTTCAGTCGAAAAATTTTTATTATCTTCTGTTAGAAATGAGAATTAATTTGTATGACTAATTGCTGGTGGTACTCGTAGTTTGAACTGACAAAAAAAATTTGTGATTAATATTATAATTAACTAATCGAATAACAAGTAGTTTGGTCTATTATTGAAATAGAGTTCGAGATCTTAAGGCGGGGAGAAGCAACACAAAAAGTTTGAGATGGCGAGCGCTGAAAGAAACGTTTTAGTTTAAGGATTCCAAAAATACGGAATGATGGTGATGAGCTGACACAAAAACTAATTTATTTCGTGTGCAAAGAAATAAATAAAAAGTTAATAATAAACCATAAAAATGTCAAATATAAATTGATTCATTGCAGGGATGGTTAATCTTTAGGCTGCATTGATTTTGAAATGATTTTAATCAGGTGTCTGCCTAAGATTTAAGCCATCCCTTGTGAATACCTTTAATGTTGACGTTTGTTAATTTCAGTTTGGACATTTAAAATGGTCAGTGCAACAAAAAAGGGGAAAACAAATTAATGTTGCCATTCAGAAACTATTTGCATTCTTTTTATTCTTAACATTCTGAAAAGAGAAATAAATAAATAAATTAACTACTTAAAAAATAATTAAACATTAATTATCCTCAATTACGACTTCAACAAGCAAACAGCTTTTAATAATATTGTGTGTGTGTGTTTGTGTATGTGTGTGTGTGTGTTATTTTTTTGCTTTTATTTTTGCATTGCATTTTAAATGGCAAAGTGTGTGTATTCATATATATTTCCTTATGTTTGCAAAAATTCGTTGCTGAAAATATTTCTTTTTTTTTTGCATAAAATTTCTTGAATTTGAATGTTGCATAAATTTCCAGACAAGCTACTGGAGCACGGAATGGCAAACTTAAAGTAAAAGCAGAAATGTTGTGCCAACAGCCAGCATTTTATCCAAAACGTTCATTTGAACAAATAAAAATTGTTAGTTAATTAGGGGTCACCACGAATTTTGAGAATCCTATTTGACCGACAAGAAATCCCAGAAAAATAATTGGTTTAGTTTATAAGGAATTAAATAATGCATTTAATTTGAATTCTTGAAAAACTAGTTGCTGAATTAAAAATATATGTCTTTTAATAGAAAACAAAATTGTTTTAATTATTTTAAAAGGAACTTTTATAAACGAAACTATTAAAAGGGATACCAAAAACTTAAGCTTCCTTCACTTCTTCACACAAAAAAAAATATCCATCCATCTCCAAGTCAGTAGTAAAAAATGGCCAAATTAAAAAAAAAATGTTTAAGAATAATATTTAGTTTTGTTATTAAATATTTACATTTAATGGATTTAACAAAAAACAACAACAAGCCGTTAATAAAATTTCGTTCTTTCATTTATTTTTGTGCATGCTTGTGCATGCATACTTGTAATAAAACAAAACTTGCTGCTTATTTATAAAGAAATTATTAAACTAAGTTTTTTTTTTTAATAAAGTGATTCGTATTGTTTTCATCAAATATTGGCATTAATTTTTTTCATCACATTTTCTGCCGCCTGAAAATATTATAGTCAACCTGTGTAATATTCATATTAAAGCATCAATAATTTCACTTTGTTAGGCAAAGCGAGTAGGGCTTAAACTTACAATTGAAACAACTCCTTCATTGGAATACTAGAGATTTGTAATGAAAAGAAGCCGCTGCTTCTTTTAAGTTAAAAACATCCAGTCAAAAATACACTAAACTTTGCAATTATTTACGCCTTAACTTAAAAAAAGAACTTTTGTGTTAATAAAGCACAATTTTGTGTATTAAAATCTGTGGACATTTAAGTTAACGGATTGCTGCGTTTAACTTAAACATGAAAGTTTAATATTTTCAGGTAAATGTTTTTACATTCATTGAAAAATACCCAAAAACAAAATTAATTTTTATGCCATTTGACTCAAAACCGCCAACAAAAATCGTAATCAAAATCGCCAAAAAATCTATGTCTTGCGAAAAATCATCAACCACATCTAACAGGCGTCATCCTCATATCGAGATCTGTCCTCAGGATAAAATTGACAACAAATTAAGCTCTAGTTTGGTTCTACTCTCATGTAGCATTTTTAAAGCTGGAAAATACAACTCTTGCAGTTTTACATGACAACATACTCCAGCACATCTATTTTTCACACGTTATCCAAGGAAAATCATAAAGTGGGACTTTCTTGAAATTTTCTCCTTCTTGCTAAAGAAATATATATTTCACAACGTTTTTTCCGGTGTTTATTTTCGCTAGAAATTTGTAATTACAATTTATGGAAAAAACCCAAAAAATATATAAAAATGTTGCACACGACACACCAAACTTAAACTTGCCGCTTTTTATTACATAATTTGTGATAGTCGGTGGCAGAAAAAATCCGCAAGTAACAACTTTTAATTGCATGAATTCATAAGTGCTTCTGCTCCACAAATTGTTGCACACATAAAACTAAATGTTAAACGAAAAATATTATACAGCCTCAAAAAAAAAAAAAAAAAATTGTTCTTGTTTAATGAAAATATATACATACATACATTTTAATTTATTACATATGCGCATTTTACACTTAAAACAAGAAGAAAAAAAAAACGCAGAAATTAAACAAGTTTTAACATGACAATGTGTGTTGTGTAAGTAAAAATATTTAAAAATTCTATAAAGGTGTTTGTTTTTGTTTTCGACTAGAGCACTTTAAAAACTCCAGCGCTTAAAAATATATATCATGTATTTAGTTCTCGAATTTTTGGACATCGATTCGGGTAACGGAGAGTACAAGTCTTTATTAAAAAGATTTTTGTATGGAAATTTGATCTGTGCAAATTTAATGTACAAAAATCGAAACATATTGTTTTAGTCACCATGACACAATTCACTGTGACTTTTCACCCGAGTTTATATGCCATCAGGATCAGGACACTAATATAATATCTTTTAACTCTCACATGTGATTACACGGTGAAATACCAGCTTAGTTTTTAAATTGATATTGCATCTAAAGAGCGGTAATTGGCATGCAACAACAATATTTTTCTCTAAAAATATTGTTACGGCAATCATATTTCGTTTGCTGTGAATACTGACTGAGTGCTTATCGCTCTTTTGTAGGTCTCCAGCAAACGTTTGACACAATTCCATCTACTCAGCTAAATGGTTATTTAGCTTTTCTTGGACAAATCTTTAAGAAGCAAATAAGACTCAAGTCAATTGTATATAGAAATATAGATTTTTTTGAGTGTTTTCCAGCTGTTCCAGTAGACTTAAAAACCTTTGAAAAACATGTTTAAAGAAACAAATTTGTACAGAGAATATATATATAAAAAACGGCTGTATAATTTTGTTGTACAGCTTGAAAACAATTAAAATAAAATAACTCTATTGCTTCTTTGGTGCTGTTTAAGTGATGGCTCTGCTTCAATTCATCAATTCATTCCTTCAAATAAGTATATGATGTTTAAACGGATTCACAGTCTAATAAATGTTGGCCTACGAACTTGGCTTGGCTTTGAATGTTTTATATTTCAAAATTATTATTTTTATAGCACGTTTCCAACTTAGAGAACAGCATTAAGTAATAAAAATATATAACTTTTTTCACTAAAAAATTTGTTTTTATTTTGATGTTGCTTAGAGTTAAAATTCGAATTCACGTTCTATTGCAAATATTAAGTACAAATTATTGAAATTTTATTTCGCCATCAGCACAGTCAAGCCCGTGAAAACTTTTTACATCTTTATTTTGCTTTTCTCCAGCAACCCAAATTTGTAAGAAACACATTAAGAGACAAAACAAGTGTGAATAAACATCTGCCATTCTTGATTTCAAAAGTCAAACATGAACATTTTAAATACAAAAAAAAAAATAGAAAAAATTAAAGCAATAAAACCAAAAACTCTGGGGAAGGAAATTAAAACAATAAAAAAGGGAAAAACAGCAAAATCAATAGAAAAAAAAAAAAAACTCCTCTGTAGACATCTTGAGAAGCAATAAGAACTCGACAAGAAAAACACGACAACAGAGCGACAAAAAAAAAAATGTTTTTCTTTATAAATTTTTATGAAAGTGCTGAACAGCGGTTGGGTTTCCCTTCCGTTGTGTCAATTGAAAATAAACAATAATGAGCACCATCAACGTTTTGGACATTTTTAAGTGTTCTGTTTTTATATAGTATAATTTTCAGAATGATGGGCAAATTACATGCCATGAATTTCAATGAAAGTCATCGTTATGCAATAACCGACTCCTTTGATACATAAATAAGAAATTGTCATAGTTTTCTTTATACTTTATTACATTAAAACTAAGTGTGTGTGTGTGCTGTAAGGCAGCTCCTCGTATCGACAACTAAGGCAGCTTTAAGCACTGCATACAACGAGGGCATATTCAAAGGACGCTTAACACTTGGGGGGATAATTTTTTAGAACTTCTCTCAACTCAGCCAGACCAAAACTGCTGGCCTGGTTGAAGCCCTGTTCGATTTCCATAACACTGAGACTGAAATTGGGCTGACATCAGCAATCATGGACTACAGACGCAACCGCTTACTAACAACTCAGTTATCACAAGGCGATTGGCATCCATTAATTAACAGATGGGCATCAAGATAATACCAGCCTTTTGTGAACTTATCGCTTGGCCCACGATAGCGAACGTTAACATGCGCCAGTATTTTGAAAACCAAAAAAATATTTTCGAGACTATTTATGAAGTTTATTTTGTCAAGTTTATCTGTCGCTCGCATTAATAATTTCCGTCATGTTGCGATTAGCTCAAACAATTTGCTTTTAATTAGTTTTCTGTAGTTCAAAATGTTGGTGAACCTTAACTTTTCGACTTTGTGGGACAGGCCAATTTTCCTTTAATCCTGTTACCATGTTCATTTATTTATACAACAAATTGCTATACATTCACCAACTAAATACAACTACATTAACTCTGAGTTGGCCCCATTGTATTGAGATGCATAATCTTTTTTCAAGAGCCAAATTTTATTAAATAAATCTAGTGGAAAGTCTTGAAGACAACTTGTCTTACTTGCGTCGGCAACACAAGGCAGTAGCAAATCTTATTTTTAACAAATTCTTACAAGAAACTTAAAATGTGTTGATATCCTTAAGCTTCAAATTTCATTATTTCGCAACATTTGGAAGTGGTTAAAGGAGCACAACACTCACTCGTTGGTTACGTTTGATGCGCTCAAATTTATGATCTAAAAATTCTAATTTAGATAAGGACTTATTTTTATGTCCCAATGGCTTAAGTGCTTTGAGGCCTTTAGCCTCAGTAACTTTTTTTTTTTTAAAGCGAAAGATATATTCATATATGGACATAAATATCGTGGAAGTCATGGGTTGTTCTTGTCGTCAAAGTTTAACAACGATTAAAACGACTGCTGAACATTTTTCAAGAACAAAACTTTCATTTATTTCTGTTAATTGGTTTCCGTTGGCAAACTATTGTTGTTGTATTGTTTTTAAAAATTTCTTGTTTGAGTTCGCGAATTCCGTTGCCGGTCTGTTTTCCAATAATTTATTAACTGATTCAGCAAATTCTATTGTTGAATATCAAATTGCAATATATTTCCTTGAATTGGGGAATTCAGTGTATTCTGTTGCTGGACATGAATTTGGAAAATTAAAAACTATTTTTGAAAAATTATTGCTTGAATCTGTGAATATCTTTGTGTGTTTCTTTTCTAACCATTTCTTAATTGATTCAGTAAATTCTGCTGTTGAATATGATTGGGTAAACGATTTCTTTGAATACGTAAATTGCGTTACAAGCCCTTTTTCAAACAGTTTGTCAACTGATTTAGCGAATTCTATTGTTGAATGTTATAAAAAAGGAAACTTTTTCCGTTAGACAACTTGAGGCACAAAACAAACCGTTTTGCCGGTTTCGAAATCGAACGAAAATCGAGCATGTACGCAAGTAATATGAGTAACATTCCGAATTCTATGTTCTACATGGTGTCGAGGCCACTAACTCTCTACATGTCTTGACGCTACAGAAACTGCGAATTCTTCCTGTACAGACATTCGATATTCGACTGTGCCATCAAGGACAGCGCTTGTGCCCAGTATGTTGATGTGTGTATGTATCAGATTATGTGTTTTTCAGCATTCATGTCAGTTTTGTGTTGCTATTTTCCAAAGCAGTATTTGTCTTATATTTTGTTATTTTCTTATGCCATTGTTGTTTCCTTTGCTCTTAGTGTTAGTGTTAGTGTTGTAATCTTTTCAACTTATCTTGGGGAGATAAACTGGTCATGATTGTATGCTACAAGTAGGTTCGTAACAAAAGCTACTCACTGTCTTCCGTTTTCTTCGCCAGCAACACTTTTCCAAATCTATTTTTGCAATGTCTTGTTAAGAAATATACAACTATTGACTGTTTTTCTTTTGTCATGGTTGCTTGCAAGTGCTTACAGCTTGTTTTTAACAAGAGTCTTTTACAAGATTTTAAAATTTTCCATGTTATTATTATTGCAGCATTTGTAGTTTCAAATTGGTGTTAACTGCTTGACAGCCAAGAAATAGGAATTCTTGGCTGTTAAAAAGGAGTGTAAAAAGTTTCCAAAGAAATATTCTTCAATTGAGTTTCAAAGTTAGACCATGAAATGTTGAACAGCAGCTGAATATTTCTCTAAATTATAAGATGTGATTTTCGTTGTTTAAAATTAAATATTAAATTCAATTATTTTGGTATATTGAATTAAAGAGATGCCTGAAATGCAGTATAATGGAATGAACGAGTCAATGGATTTTAATGGAATTTTGGGCAAATTTTTATTTATGTTTTTTTTTTTGGCAAACTGAAGCAAAACAATTTGTGGCTCTTTTAACCTAATAATGACAATACTTTTATAAGTCTTCGACATCCCTATTATCTATCAGTTTCGAAATTGCCTCATTTTTTTGGGTGCTGTTTTTCTCTATCACATAAATTTATATTAATAAATTCTAAACTACAATTTGCAAACCTTTTTTATAAGCCTTTTCTTAAGCATCTTTCACTTTCCGTTTTAAAAGCAAAAACATATATAATTTTTTTCTAAATTCAAGAATTTAAAGGCTAAATAATCTTAAGCAAAATTTTTTTTCAAAATTTTTTTCATGCTTCTGTTGTTACAAAAATGCTTAAATCTCATTTCAAAAAGCCAAAGTCAATCATGTTAAATTGACGTTATATAATTTTACACTTATTTTTTTAAGTGTATGGCACCCCCACTAGAAATTAATTAGTGATACTAAAAGTTCAGACAATTCTTAAAAAGATGTATTGATAAGAACGTGCTCTTTAGAGCTGTGCCAGGTGCTTCGGTTTTAGTGGCCAGATGTTTTAATCGTTCACTTTGAACGAACAGCACGGCAACAATTTTTGCGTGAACATGAACAGGAAGAAAAGCATAATTGTTATAGAGTTAAACACACCCTACGTTACACCATTGAAAGAAAACCGCTCATTTGATTGAGCTGTTGTGTTCGTTCACGAAAATCATACCTCTGAAAATACAATTTTTTTTATCGCATTGTTTTCAGGTATGAAGAAAAATACGTGTCTGAAAAAAATTTAGTTCACAGAAGCATAAGAATAGACTGTAGGGTAATAAAAATGTGCCGGGCAATTTCACTAACAAATAGTTGCTCACAAATAATTCCCTGGTAATCCGCAGATTCCAATGATAGAAGCCTGATAGTGGCTATTTTCGAAAGACTTTTCTTACAGCTCCATAAAGTGCTCACAAAGTTTCTGCTATTAGTTATTTCTCTGAATGACTGAGACAACTTCTTTAAATAGTGTCCCCATACATATTTATTGGCAAGGACCCCACTTTAAAATTTGTCGGATTGGCCCCTGTGCGTTGAATAAGTTTCAAAATTTTTAGAAAATATAACCGTTTCTTAGGAAGGCTGAGGCAATTCCGAAATTTAAATTGGCAAACCGTTCCATTGTTGAGCAGCATCTGGAAAAATGTTAATCTCTGTGATGGTTGTTTTTGTTGCAAAAATACAATTTTAGTGAATTTGTTTAAACAACAACAAGTCAAAAACGGTTGAAAACTGAGGCAAAAAATAATTACGAAATTATTTTCGCGGAGACTTTTCTGATTTGATTGTTTACTCCAAAAAGTAATTACAATAATTAAAAAAGCATTGTGTTCCCCAGTTGATTTTCTCTCGCACACAAAACGAGCTTTCAGAGCTTAAGGGCCACAGAGAGGTCAAGGCGGATGTCATTTGTCACTGTTAAAAACAAAAATATGCTCAAAAGAACTGTTTCCCACAGAAGTAAAAAAGAAAAGTTAAAATTGGTTAAATAAGTAACTCAATACTTTTGAACTTCACTTAAACTCTAAAATCAACGGACTACAAATTTCCAAACAAAAAAAAAACACAAACACAAACAAAAACCTTTATTATTAGACTTAAGAATTTGTTAAGGCGTTTTGATTTTCCTTTTCTGTATCAGGAAAAAAGTACTAAAAAATACAAAAAAAAAAATTGAAATTTGTTTATGAAGAATTGAACTTGTTATTTTATTGTCATGAGAATTACTTAAGAGTAATAAACGATTGTAATTATTTATTACATTTATTATTCAAATTTGTTCATAAAACATTTCGGAAAATTAAGGACACAAGAAAAGTTTGGCGCAATAAAGTTTATCTTTAAAGCGTTCTCAAGGCAGAAAAAAGTTACAGTTGTTTGAGATGAAAAGAAAATCCATAAAACCATTAAAAATACATCAGTCAGAGTTAGATGCTGTACAGCAAAAAATCTGAACTTGAAATACAAGAGTAATTTATAAAAAAAGGAATTCCAATAAGAATATCTAGTTTGGCTTTGATAAGAACTTATACACATCACAAAAAAATCCCCAAGGCAGACCTGGAGACAAGTGTCTCTAAGTCAGCGCTTTTAATGGTACTTTTCATTGTTTCCTTTGAGGCTGTCAGCAGAAAAGCAGCGACATTATTCAGCGACTGTAATAACAGGCTGCTAGTGAATTTATGGCTCAAATTTTTCCAAGTCAGTAGAACTAATAGTTCTAGTGCATTCTCAGCACGCAAGTGGAGTCATTATATCTTGTAGTACTGGTGCATTTTCAAGGAGACATGCCCAGGATATTGGGCAGGATCTTATAAGTCAGCAGCACCGGTGACAATGTCAGCAGTAACTCAGTACTAATTCCCTATAGGGAAATTTAAAATGAAAAATGGCACAGAAAATTATCTTTAATTTAAACATTTAGAGTTTGAAGGAAACAAATTTTGAAATCTTTTTTTTCCAAATGTAAAATATAATAATATAAAATTAATTTCGACTAAACGTTTTTAACCGATAGATTAATTTTAATACAAAAAATTCGAATGGTTGCAATGAAACTGATTATTGACAGATTTGGGCCAGAGGAAGGCGATGAATGTAAAATAACAAAAATTAAACACTATAAAATACTAAAAGCAGGTCCTCTAATGAGTTCAGCAAAATGATATTCCTTTTTAAGAATCACTATAGAAGTTTTCATTCCTTTAGCCAATCATCAGTCAAAAACCTCTTGCTTTTAGAATAATATTTTTATTAGGCTTTAATTTCTGTATATATGTTATTTTTTCATTAAATTTTTTATTGTTTAAAACCCAAGAACTTCGCTATGTGACTATATCATTCGTTATACCGATAGTTGACTGTATTGATAATATAAGGAAGTATATTAAATTTTCGCCTATATTTTGTATCTAAATTTGTCGAAGTTGTCAATCCCTAGTAGATCCAAATTTACAAGTTTCTTTTATCAAAAAGCTGAAATAAAAATTCATATATTGTGCACATTGAATAACGTCAATACCTCACTGCGTCAATATTCCCGAAATATCAACACTATTTTTTATAGAGATTGTCCATCCACCACCTCCAAATAACGCTATATTTTCAACTGCTAGTAAAGAAAAATGTCTGTAGTAATAATTAAAGTATACATGTATGTACATTAAATGTGATATGTGCCGAATTTGGGGAATCCCCTTAATGAGCATATAATTTGGACATGTTATTGACATATTGTGAGTTTCTGTTCTCCGTTGCATAAGTGTTAAATTCAACTCTATAACATTTTGAATCAACAGACGTTTATCTGTTCAGCACTCACGCTTTTATTTAATTGACATTATTCAGAGTCCACTGTGTACCAAAACGAAAACTCTTGTCTGTTATGTTATGAAAACCGCTAGAAAACTTTTCCTATACTTTGATTTACATGTGTAATACAAATGCTAAAATAATTACTTGCCCACACAATAAGCCCCAAAAATTGCTCTTGTTTAAAATTGTCCGTTTTAATTAGTGATGTTTTTAAGTTACTTTTGATTTTCTGATTTCGTTTATCTCTTTTGTCTGTTCATCTTTTTGTCTTTTGTCCGTCTCTCGCTCTCATTCTCTTTATCTGTTGATTGTTGGCATTAAAGCATGAAAAAACCAGGCTAATTGCAATCATTGTGTGCTTTTTTTTTACAAGAAATTTAATTAGAATATTTTTTCAGCACAATTGTTGTCATGTTACCATAAAAGTTTAAAACACAAAAGAATTTTCATTACTATCATTCGTGTTAAATCTTTTTGTTGATCTTTTGTCATGGCGTTTCTTATGTGAAAAAATGAAATACATAAAATGTTGCATTCAGTTTTATGTAGTCCCAGTCAGGCAGCATTTCTTTGCAAGGAATTTTTATTGAAATTTAAATATTCTATTGTGTTCATGGGTTTCTTGTTTCGATTCAATTAATTAAAAGTCTGTGTGGCTGGCACAAACAAGTTGAAATAAATTGTATTGAAAATTTAATTTTCAGTTTATTTTACAGCAGGTGTAGGGATTATTTTACTAGCAATAAATATATAATTAAAATTCTGTACAAGTGGCGAAAACAAAGAACTTAGTTGTTAAAAATCAGGAAAATAATATGCGTAGAAAATTTCTTTTTTTTTTACAGATAGAATGTTAAACTGGCATCAGCAGGGCTGGATGTGGGAGACTCGACATATATCGTTACACGGGTGACATTGCTAAATATTTAGTTGGTCTAAGCAGTACATGAAATATGTTAGTTTATTTATTTAGTTATCTATTTAGGAGCAAAAACAGGTTAATGGCACCCGTTTCCATACTGAAAGCTGTATAAAAATTAATTTAAAATTATGCAGAGAGCTTTTGGTATTTGATTTTATTTTTTCGCCTTGCCTTTTTTTTAATACTTAAGAATATTAAGTATTACAAATGTTACTTGTTCTTATTTCTAAACATAACAAACAATTTGCCCGATCCACAAAAAAGGAGACCCCTTCAACTGCGCCAACTACCGAGGAATAAGTCTCCTGAACATCGCCTACAAGATCTTCTCTGCCGTTTTGTGTGAGCGCCTGAAACCATTCGTGAACAGTCTGATAGGTCCTTATCAGTGTGGTTTCAGGCCGGGGAAGTCCACCATCGACCAAATTTTCACACTACGGCAGATCCTGGAAAAGACCCAAGAAATGCAAATCGACACCCACCACCTATTCGTTGATTTTAAGGCCGCATATGACAGTGTGTATAGGGACGAGCTATACGAAGCCATGTCTAGTTTTGACATTCTTACTAAACTCGTCAGGCTGTGTAGGATGACGATGGAGAACTCTCGCTGCTCCATCAAGGTCGGTAACGAATTCACCGAGACCTTCAATGTCAGAAGGGGATTTAGACAAGGCGACGCACTGTCATGTGACTTTTTTAACATAATTCTTGAGAAGATCGTGCAAAACTCACACGCCAACAACAGAGGCACGATCTTCCAAAAGTCCGTGCAACTGCTAGCATACGCTGACGACATTGACGTGATTGGTCAAACACAGCGAGCCGTCACTGAAGCGTTTGCTGGTATTTCAACGGAGGCGGCCAAAATGGGTCTAGCGGTGAACGAGGGCAAAACGAAGTATATGCTGTCATCAAAAAAGGACGCGCAACACCGACGACTGGGCCCGAACATCATCATAGGCAGCTATAACTTCGAGGTAGTGAAGGACTTCGTCTACCTTGGCTCCCAAGTCAACAGTACGAACAACATCAGTACCGAGATCAAACGCAGAATAACTCTTGCCAACCGCTGTTTCTTTGGGCTCAAGAGGCAATTGAGTAGTAAGGCCCTTTCTCGAAAAACCAAGTTGACACTATATACCACTTTGATAATCCCTGTACTTCTTTATGGCGCAGAAGCATGGACGGTGTCGAAGGCGGATGAGGAAGTCCTTGGTATTTTCGAGAGAAAAGTTCTGCGTTCAATCTTCGGCCCTGTTTGCGTTGATGGTTTCTGGAGAAGAAGATTCAATCATGAACTGTACGGGTTGTACAGCGACATGAGCCTAACCAGGCGCCTACGGATCCAACGGCTAAGATGGTTGGGCCATGTAGAGCGCATGGAGAATACTGCTCCGACCCGTAGAATCTTCGATTCCGAACCTGTGGGACAACGCAGTAGAGGACGCCCACGGAACCGATGGCGCACACAAGTGGAGAGGGACCGCAACCAACTTGGTGTGCAAAATTGGAGAACGCTGGCTAAAGACCGTGCCAGCTGGAAAACTTTGTTGGTTGAGGCCCAGGTTCACCACGGACTGTAGCGCCAAAAGAAGAAGAAGAACAAACAATTTAAGTCAAATTCATCGTCCTTGTAGCAGTTTTCTACCCGATTGACAAAGTTTAGATATTTCGCGCTCAGATTTTAAAAATTATTTGCTACAGCAATTTTCCCAGTATTTCCTTTTGAACTATTTGAATTACTTTTCAATTTTATAAGTAACAAATTTTACCAAATTATACATGTATTTATGAACAGAACTTCCCCCCCCCCCCCCCCCCCAAATTCCTCTTCATAGGTGTTCCTGGCTAGGCAGTGTTTTTGCCATTTATTAAATAATAGAGTTCAAGTGATAACGTACGGTTTAAACATATTAATTTTCAAATGAATTGCAATAATTGAGTTGCAAGCTTTTATTTCTCTGTTGGTCTTTCACTTGTTGTAGTACGGAAAAGAAAACCATTAAATTGAGGAAAGTGAAGTTGACTGTCACCCCTTTTGCTTTAGCTTTAGTTATTGCAATAATAAATATCGGTTCGGTGACATTTACTAATTCGGTTGCATCAGTACAAAGATGGATGCCAGCTGATCTGCTTTATGTTTGGAAAAACCCACTATTATCGATGTACTCGTATGTACGTGACGTATATGTTTTTCTTATTTCTCCTGTCATCACATATATTTTCTATACATATACAATATATTTTCATTTATATGTTATTTTTGATAGAATAATATTATTTTATATTGATAGAATATTAGAATATTACAATTCTTTAAAGTAAACTTTTGTCTAAAATTCTTTAAATTGTTAGTGCTTTTACCCAAAAAATATTTAGTTAAATAAAAAGTAAAACATTTTGATATCGAAATATAAAAAGCAAATTGTTTACTTCGCCGCCATTTCTTGCCTCATTAGGATTAAATTAGAAATGTCAAAGGCACTGAATTCGGGACCGGTCATAGGTTCGATTCCTAGCAAAACTCTGGGCGTTAAAAGCTTAGCTGTAACGTGCTCTGAATTAACGTTTTTACATGTTTAACAATACAGAGCTCCAGAACAAGCTTCGATATTGATAATTTATGCCATTAATTAGTAAATCACAAGTTAAAATTTATTATGAACAAAATAATCTTTAGAGAAGTGAAAGGCATAACAAAGCTGAAAGGGTTAAACAATTATACCATTTTTAATCTTTCGACAGGGCTTTTGCGAGTAAAGTCATTTGAACTTTCAAAATTATTAAAGCTTTTTGTGTTTTTTTAATTAGTATATAGACAAAAATATCTGCTATTACATACTGAGTTTAGAAGCGTTCCAAGTAGTTTTTCGAAGTTATATTATATATAATTTTATTATATTTTTTATTTTCAACTGAAAACTAAGCCAACCTTTTTGCACTTGGGCAGATAAATTTTTTGATTTACTGCTTGACAGCTTTTTTTGCTTTTTTTTTGTTTCAACATGTGTTTCCTTTTGCTTGTGCTTAATATTGGCAAACAGTTTTATGGTATTGAAAAATTATATTAATTTCTTTGTATCTATTTATTACAACACATCACGTACATGTATTTCAAGTCGTGAGTGATACTCCAAAAAAGGCAAACACCATGTGCTGCTGCAGCTGATGTAGTAATTTTGTTACATGCGTATCCGTGCAATGTTATTTGTTTTTTTTTTTCGCACAGCAGTATCATCATTTACAGTTACACACTATTTTGCTACTTCTTTCCTTTAATGATTTATGACCCAGACACCGAAATGTACTAAAACACTGACGAAACACTTTATAAAAAACAACACAGATAAATGCGAAGGGTTCTGAAAAACATTTAGAACATTTCATTATTACATTTGGCTTAATAAAATATGGAAATTTTGTTTAGAACCATTTTTAATTTTTGTTATTTTCTTTTTATTTGTTTCGATAATCTTATTAAAATTATGCCATACATACGCATTGTTATTAACACAATTTCTTTAGCAAATTATCCGTTAATCCGTTTTCATTGTTGTTTACGCTTTGAGTTACCGCTAAGTACTAACTTAATCTAAAATCATTTGCACCATCATCTGATTGAATGTCTGTTTCCGTTAACACTCGTAAAATAATTTCCCTTCTGCTGTCCTTATTCCTATTTCATGGCAATATTTAACTTTCCTCTGAGTTTCTCGGTGGACAACAGCATCCATTTAACAGCTGTTTTCAAATAAGCCACGCAGACTTTGTTAATGGTGAATGCTGGGAACAGCTTCCATAAATCTGTTGTTGTTTGTGGAATCTGCTAAGTGTGCAAAGGAGAAAAATCCCTAATAACAGCAGGGGTTATTTATGATAAGAGATGCCGTTTAGTGTTGCAAGAAAAGGAATATATTCATGTTATTGGTGTCTGCTATACAACATTGCCTGTACAAGAGCTTTAATATACATGTTTCAGCAACATTTATGGCAATAAGTTTGAAGGCTTTTGTTGATGCAACAAACATACTTACGCACATACATGTTTTAGGAAACAAGTGGTTAGTAATTTTTAAAAAAGTGTTAAATATTTTAAGGCAATTTTTATAAATATTGGATATAAAAATTTTTATGTTAATAATATAATTTATATAATTGGGATATACAAGACATATGTGTGTATGTGTATTTTGATTAACTTTTATTTAATTAAAAACTCCACAGGGAGATCATTTTTAAGGATTTTTATCCAAAAAAAAAAATTAAAATTTAAATTTCGTTTCTTATCAAAAGTTTTTTTTTTTTCAATATCGCACTCTGCCACTAAATTATTCCAAGAAATGAGTTTGATGTTGACGATCTTTAGTCGCAGAATGGCAAAATGCTACATGGGAACCCTCAGTTAAAAGAGGTAGGGAATGAAAGGTCTTATAGAGGCTGGTTGGTGTTTCTTCGTAGTAAAAATTTCTAGAATTTCTTAAGTTTTCGTTACAATAAACTATTAAAATGAACCGACGCTAAATAATAATTTTTTGTGTGTTTCTAACACGCAACTTAAACTCCTGACACAACATTTTTTAACTACAATAATTTTGAAGAAATCAAAATAAACACATAAATTTAAATTCTCACTATTAATATGGAAATACACTGCAAACATTATTTAACAATTTCCGTATTCTTCTAAAACTTTAATTACTTGACAGCAGTTTGCAGATAACATTCTCATTGTCGTCAAATAGCTGGAACAACAACTTTGTTATTAGCGTTTTATACAAAATAAGTAGTTTTTTTTTTCGTTGGGTTCAAAGTAATTTTATCCATGTTTTGTATTGGAAAACTTTAGGTTGCCTGATGACAAATTTTCACTTGCTTTGACAAACTTTATGTAGCACAGCAGCTTGACAACAACTTTCGAGCTTGTGTTTGCCAGCTTCGTTTCTCTAAGGATAACATGAGTTGTCATTACAGCCACGTTATCTTAAAGTTAAGTTTTTTGATGTGCTCTTTCAAATAAGGGGGTGTTGTAATTATGGAATTACTCTTGAAAAAAGTAGTTAAGAAAATCTGTTTTTGCACGAAATAATTTATAGATCTGAACTAAAATACTAAATAGACTTATCACGACCACAAACGTTTTGTTAAAGAAATTTTCCTTAGCAATTGTTTATTAATCTGCTGCTAAGAAGTGCATTTATATGGCATAAGAGACCACATCGTCCTTCTATGGATTTTCTCAACTATTTCTACAATAGTTGTCAGTATGGATATAGTTTTGAGTATTATTATTGCAGTGGTATGGACTTCACTATTCAACAGCTGGGACATACATAATATTTGCGATGTTCCTTTTTCTACAGACAACTATTTCGATAATTCATTATTGTATACTTTTATACTTGCACAGAACATTAATTTTCGAAATCCTTAGAAATTAAATTCGTTCAATTTGTGAGTGTTAAATTTTCTTTAATATTTCTTAAAAAGTTAAAACTGTTATTTAAAACAATTTATTATGATTAAAATATATAAGACTTTTAAGCTCTGCTAACATTATGATGATTCCTATATCTTTTAAATAACATTATCAGTGAGAAAATGTAACAAATTCAATCAAATAATTTTCGCACTGTAAAATCATTCGTATGCACCAGCTAAAGCCAACCCACAAGCGCAAAAGCCAATATCATTTTGATAAAATTGCTTTTAAATTGAATTTCTGTTTACACCCTCAAATCAAATAGTGAATCTTTCCCTTCTTTGAATTCATTGCTGCTGGCAGTCCAGCATTCGCAGAGTAGCACAAAGATATCTTTTGTTTCGACGAATCTGGTAATAAAGAATATAACAGAAAATAAGAAATACATAAGGCTGAGCAAAGAAATTCTTAAAATGCCTGGCGTTATTAAATTAGATTTAAATAAATTTTCAAAAAAAAAAAAAAAAAATCAAAGCTGTTTTAGGGCTCAAATATAAATATAGTGGTTTTTTAAGTTAATCCCTTTTTAATAAAATTGAAAGCTGTACATGTATGAGAAGCTATTTTATCTATTAGTGAAGTCAATATAATTGTTATTGCAAGGCGGTAAATAGAGAATAATGAAATAAAATAAAGCAAACAAATCAATAAAATGAAAAAACCAAAAAAAATTTTGTGAAAATTTGTTAAAGATTTTAATAACATTTGATGAAGCCTTAATATACAAAAGACAGTTAAATATCTGTAATAAGCAGAGAAAATCTGCATTCAGCAGACGTTGGGAAATTCAAATCACTGTTTGAATTTCGTGTTAGAAGCAAATCGGAATTCTTAAGTTTTCTAATTACTGGTTGGCTTCTGTTATACAAAACTGAAAGCGAATCGGCTCATAAGCAACTCAGTAAAATGGCTGATTAGTTTTTAATTTTTAACTCCCTCGGCGGCAGGTTGTGCTTTGACGAATGTGGCTCGAGAGCACTCTGCTCTTTGGGATGTAGCGTTTCATAGGCTGTGCTTTACACTTTAAAGGTGATCCCCGCTTTCGAGGTGCTGTTGTCCAGCAAGACGACAGGCTCTGTTTTATGTAAGATCGAAGTGAATTTACAGGCACGTCTGGCTAAGGCCACTGATGTTCCTTAAGGATATCGGGCGAACAACAAAACATAAGACAATAGATAGCACGAGTGCGCCAGCAAAGGGTTTATGATTTGTCCAGCGCTGCATGTTATAAGAAGTTGTTATCTGTATGAGCCTTGTACGGCACATGATGGTGTTAGAAAGCCCTCGACCTGTTCACTCCTGTGGAGTTGGTTCTCTCTCCGATAAGGCCGCAAGGCAGGTGCTGACATTAATCAATTCGAAATCTTTACTAGTCTGGAGTACTGAAACTCTTACGCTGCTAATCATGTATAGCTATCGGCTGTGCCGATAATTGTTCTCTTTTATAAAAGAAATCAAAACTGCAAAATATGTTACAACATATTTCCAGTAGATATCAGGGTTGCCAGAAATGCAAGCAAAAGAATATTTCGTTAATTCTCAGGTTTTGTAAATATTTTTTACTTTTGTTAACCGTGGCTTTATTAAACCATATAAATAATATAATTAAGATCCTTCTTGTCATAATAGCAAAGCTCTTGGTTAAATTATTTTTATATGTTTAACAGTTAACCTTAAAACATTGTTATTTTTATTATTTAATGTTAATCAATTTAAGGTTTGTAATAAAAATCATGAGCAGCTGCCATTAAGATGAGTTTTCTTACTGCCCTGCATCAAGTGATTCTTGCATATCGTTGACATTGAGTAGGGGTAAATGTAGTTTCTGCAAATAATTTTGTATCGCTTATAAAAATATAATGCAATATGATAACTGCAGGTATAAGCAAATTAATGCCATAAATGAAGAATTTTTATGCCTTTATAATAATTATTGGCGGTGACTGTTTTGTTTGTCAAGCCATCTTTTTTTAAATTATTATGCTCTTAATTAACTTTTGTGCTCAAAAGGACGAATAAAATAATAGAAAATATCAATTTACTTAGGAGTTTGTGTTTTGCCTGAAATGGCTGAAAAACGGCTCGACAAAACTTAATGTAATACCAATCACGAATTAAAAGAATTTGAAATGAAATAATTAAACATGCACAGAGTTCGATTACTTTTCTGAATTTATTTCTTGCTTTACCAGCATTTTAAACGGCAGACTGCGTCATGCGCACGCACAACATAAAGTGTATAATTAATTGAACCAGTCGTAGTCAAGTGAAATTTAATAGAGCAAGTAAATGACTGTAAAATGATTGAAATACAATTACTGGCGTGTTCCTAATTACATTTAGCTGCACAAAAGGAACATTTTAACAAATAAAAAAGCCAGCAATTTGAATGAAAAATAACCGGCAATTGCTTCAAATGAAACAGAAAGGAAAAAAAATATTTTATATAATGCAAGTAACTTGTTGTTAATGGTGCTTGAACAGGTGTAAATGCTGCAAATTGAGTAGGTTTTAATAAAATCCATCATTTCACTGTAACGTCGGGATTGTTTTATGGTCAATTTATTGGCAGCAACAAAACCCGTTCAGTTTTCAATAGCGAAGTTTTTATTACAGCATTTTAATGTTCTAAAAAATTGCAATTTTTTTTTTTTAAGTTGGACCTTCAGAATAATATTTTTTTTTGTTAAACTTGTCAAGAAATTTTTTTCGAAAAATCGGACTTCAATCGGACCCCAAATGTATTCGAATGCAACTTTTACTTCTTGGCAGAGCAACATTCCACATTAAGATGATCAAATAGGTGAGAGTAAAATATTATGCCACTTGCAGCTAAAAAAGTCATTTCAAATTATTTAGCTTCTCATAATTACTAATAGCAGCTTAAAATGTATTTTTCGTCTTAAAAGTATTATAAAAAATAAAAAAAAAATTTAGCAGCGGTTTTCCCATCGCGAACTTCAACATTCGTGAAGATTGTATTTCCTTTCTCAAATTGATCGCGAAAAATCGTAAAAACACCCGCCTTCGGATGTAACACTTGGCATTAACAAATTTCCGCTTTAAATGTATGCGAAAGTTGACATCCGAGACTGTGAAAGAAGCTGCTAATGTGGATTTTTGTTGGAATGCTTTTACCAAAATTTTATTAAAATTCATTTTGAAGCTCTTCATGTAAGATCCTTTACATGACATATTTTTTTGGCTTTTTACGAATTCAATTTTAGCTCAACCAATAAAAATATTGATGCTGTCTAATTCGAAACCTACGAAAATTCAATTTCCTATCAATCGTTCTCGCTGGATCGTCCTTTTTCAATGTATTTTTTTTATTGTTTTCGCCCAAAACAACTCTTCAAACATTTCTCCTATTTAAATAAATAGCCTCTTTTAACGAAGTTATCACTTCAATTTCCACAACACATTCATTGTGCCAACTTGGGTCAATGTCAGCGACAGGATAAAGGCCATAAATTGAGCTTTTTGACCTGAACTAAACCTTTTTATATGAACAACTTGCAACTCATATATAATAAATAAATCCGAAATAAAAAGTAAGAAGAGTCAAAAAGCAGTAAATTTACACAGATTTTTGTTTTATCTTTTATAAAACAGACTTCAAAAAAAAAAAAAAAAAAAAAACAAGAACCAAAAATTAACAGAAGAACTTAAAATTGCCAACAATCCAAAATGCCAAACATCAAAGGAAGAAAACGAAATGAACAAAAAAAAAAAATGCATAATAAGGAAAGTTTACACTCTTTATGCCATACAAAAGTTGTGAAAAGATTAACCCTTTTCATTATTATAGTCGATGATCCTTTTTTTATTCCATTCATTTATGGATTTTATTCTTGCACAATATAATAAATTTTATTTTTTTTTAATATACTAATAAAGAATAAAATTAAGTGGATTTAAGGGGCGCTTTCAAGTGCAGAAAAATCAATTATGTATTTATTAAAAGTTTATTTAATGCTATAAAAAATTTAATTATAAATTGAAAAGTATTTTAGGATAAATGTTTTTTTTTACATTCTGTAAAATATTGCAGAGATCTAAAGAAATAGTGAATTGAGAAGTATTTTAGGATTTTTTTTTCCAATTCTATAAAAAATTGCAAAAATTTAAAGAAGCATCAGCAAAAAATCTTGGATCTGGATCTAATGATCTGGGGGCAAAGTATCAAAATTACACTGAACTGAACTGAAGAAAGAGCCTAAAGTTTATACAAAAGCAACATTTTAACTTAAAAAAAGCTGCGAACAAAACAATAAAGTTTACAGGAAATGAGTAGATAGAATCGTTTTCAGCGAAAGAATTCATTGGTTCAATTTTTTGTAATAAAATTACAACTCTGTCAGCGACAATTAAAACAATCCTCGATTTGTTTTAACTTTAAAAACAGTACCATAGAACTACAGAGTTAATTGGTTAGATTTTATGCAACAAAATTACAACTCTGTAAATGACAAGTCAGCTGTTGCCCCCGTAATATCCAACAATTTGACATGTTTACACCAAAAAGGGTATATTTCTCTACCGCACGAAGTTATAAGGAGTCAAACTCATCTCAAAATGCACGTAAAAGCGATATTTGTGTAAGAAGGAGAAAATGTGTTAATAAATTTTAATTGAATAAACGGAAGTAGACTTTTTACATCTTGCAGCCTTGGCAAATCTTAATGAACTTAAGAGATAACAATAACGAGTTCGCCTAAAACTTTACTGTTTAGAAATGATAAACTAACAATAATTTGACTTATATCTCTTAACTGGTGTAAAATACCAAATTTTCATGGCATGTACAAACATATAAAAAAAAAACTATTTTTAGTGGAAAATCTTTAGCTTCCATATTAAGCTTTTGACATTAAATATCTTCTGAGGAAGAACTTCACATGCCTATAAATAAGAATATTTCTCACAAAACATAATTTGTCGCACACTCGCCATACGCAGACACTTTAAATATAGTTTATAAATTTAATAGTGCACTTTTTTTAGTTTGTTAATAATCGTTTGTTAACTTTATAAAAAATTTTCATTACTATCCCTTGTCAGCGCCGTCTACTTTGCACAGCAAATAACTCAGACAACTTTAATTAGTATCTGGCTGATCTAAGCTGACTGCATTGGCTGGAGGATGGTAAAACACAAAAGCCACAAGGAAAATGCAATAAAACAAGTATATGGCACAGCTGAAACATGATAAATAGATTAAGAGACGTTAGAAAAAACAAACACAAACACGACTGTTTGATTGAAATAGAAAAAAAAGTGCATGAACAAGAAAAAAAAATTTTTTTTTTGGATTCTATTTTCTCTGAACCAGCAACTTTCTGGCCTAAAAAAAAAGTATATTTTTTTTAGAAAACGGAAAATTTTTTTTTGCTTTATGGAAGACAATTAAAAATGTTGTCACAATGAGATCCAAAAATTGCGGCAAATTTTCCTTTAACAATAGAAAGCCATGGTCATTAGCGAAAGCATAAAAAAATAGAAGCCCAAATAGTTATATTTTTATGAAAAAAGTTTTTGAATGTAAGTTTTTATTATGATTTGTGGTAATGGCAACATTGTTTGCAGGCTAAATGAAATACAGCACAGCCTGTCCCAACAGTATGGCAACTCTTTACAGTTTGTTATAAATATGGTAACATACTGTTATATTAGATATTGGTAAGAATTCAATACGGCCGTCAGCTACTTTGTGCTGCACTCTCTACTACATTCCGATCCTGCCGGGACACAAAAAGCTCATATACACTCATTACTGTGTTCTTATTAAAAAGAAAAAAATTGTGACCAGTTTTTCCCAATATATTTCCAATATGATAAGTAACAATGTATTTATATTTTGATTTTCTTAAGAAATATTTTCCAAAATCGCATCGTATAAGAGTACCGTAAAAGAGTGCCGTATAAGAGTTCCGTATAAGAGTACCGTATAAGAGTAATTTATTGTGCTTCACAGCCAGCTGATTTCTAAAAGCAAAATAAAACAAAAGAAATCTTTAGAAAAACAGCTTTTTTTTAAGAAAAAAAAAATACTATAGTTTCATAGTAACTAAAATTTCCATGCAACAAGAGCAGCCCTCAACTGCTGCACACAAAACAAATACTTAAAAGATCGTAATTAATAATATGAGAGCCATTTACCCTTTTTGTGAGTTTTCCAGGAAATTTACTAATTTTTTGTCATAAAACTATTTACCGAAAAGTACCCATCTAACGGACACAAATTACTGCAAATTGATCCAGCTGATCCCAAGACGTTCATTTTTATATATCTGTGTACAACAACATTTATATTATATACATTTATATATATATATATTACATTATATTTTCATCATTTATTTCTCTTTTATCCAGCAGTTTTCTGTTTTTTTTTTGTTTTGTTTAATTCTGCTACCATTTTTCACTGTTCAAATTTAGTTATATTTGCTTTCAACACAGTATCTTTTGCAAAAAAATAAAAAAAAAAATATACAACACACAAATATCCAACAATTTTATTTTATATTTCTTTCTATCAAAATGTTGTCTCTGCTTTACAATTTCGTTTTGTGGTCACAAAAAAATGAAGACGTCCATCGTTTTTTCCTCTTGTTTATGTTGACACTGCACAGAGTGTTTTCCCAGTCTTGTTTCCTGTTTCCACTTTGATGATTTTCCTATTTGGAAAAGAAAGAAATGAAACCAGAACAAAACTCTTTAAATGTTGACGCTCGAAAGAAATGAAGAATGTAAGAAATCTTTTAACAATATATTTTGTGTTGACACTTAAACGGTCACCTTTCTTTTGCCTCGCTGTTGTGTTGATAATTTATCTCATACTCATCATGTGTGAGTACAAAAAAAAAAAAAAAAAAGAACACAAAAAATGTTTTGCAAAATCCAGATACACACCGGCATAAATCCATACATAAGTAGGTATTTTAGATATCATAAAAAAATACGGTGGAGTCGTGAAATTTACTGTTGAAGAAGTTCTTAAGGATCTGAGTAAAGACAACCTGTCACGAGTGCTTTAAGGTAAAATCATTGATTAGAAAACTTAGTTCTGGTTGCCATGTAAAGGCTGATTCTTTTAGAGTTACGGAATATTTTCTTTTAAATGTAACGCAGCAAAATAAAATAATCGAACTGATAAAGCTTTGCCATTATAAATTAAAAAACCGTGTTGCGATTGGGCCTTATGAAAGCCTTCTACATCTATCTGTAGTTGGTATAGTTTTGCACCAGATTTTGCAACCGCATGCGTTTTAGGAACGTTGAGTTTCAGCTCCTAAAACATAATTTTTTACTGGTTTCTTAGCAAAGAATAGTGCAAAGTTGGCAACTCTCACGAAAGAGATGGCAATTCGGTCACCAAATGTTTGGCTCAACAAAATTATAATTTTACGGTTTGCGTTTCAACTATTTCTGCTCCCACTGATTTGCTTGTTCATATCGGCTTCGGGCTTAACAACAAATGAGCCAATGAAATTTTTGATGATTATTTTAGTGTCGCACGAGAATTGTACAGTTTGCAAAACCCCCAACGCTGGTGACCGTTAAGCCCCAAATAAGTCGCATTTGATGTAACTTTCTCGCCCCATTCACCGATCACACAATGCAATTAATGGTCTAATGGTCCGTTGGCTTCAATTCTTGCTCGAGTTGGATTTTATATGGAAGTTGGCCAAAATCTTTCTTCAAAAAACGTCCGGAGAAAAGACGACATCGGATCGATGAATTCGTGATCGCTGTGTCATATTCACGTCTTATTTTATGGTCACGATTTGGATGATTTAGAAAAGCAGTACATGTGGTCATGAATCCTGGATCCGTAGCAATGGATGGACCATAAACTTGGTGAAATGCTGTATAAGCTTGACGCCCAAGGCGTAAATATTGAATATATGTAAGTATCTGTTGTGTAAGTCTTTTCCTGACGATTTGCAAAAGTATTCTACGAAAAAGTCAAGAGCTCTTGATTTCTCTGACAGCTATTTTGCGAGTTATAGCTATCGGACTTTTGTGGTCGCCGTTAACCGTATTTTTGCTAAATTTTCAAGTACAGCCTTTAGTGGAAACTAATTCGTTTTCGAATTTGCAAATCTAAAAGTCATTTTAATTAAATTTCAGCTAAAATGTTTGTTTTTGTAGGAGATATTTCTTTTCAAGTGTTTCTTAAGGATCTACTAAATTCCTAATAATTTTTTTTTTTGAGATTTCTGTTTAGATATCTGAAAGTTGAGTTACATTTTCTGCATAACTGCAAATTTAAATGTCTATATAGAATGTTGCAATAAATTTCAGTTTCTGTGAAACTATACAAACACACACACACACACATATATATTAATGCCAGTATTAGAAAATTAAAGATTAATGGCTTTTGTACCTCGGCGTGTTTAAATGTTCATGTTGATATTTGTACTCTTGAGCCCAATACAAACAACTGAAATTTTAATCTTTTATCAATGTGTGTTATCGGACCCTTGGGATTAATAATATGCTTCATTAATAGTTTTCAACTCAACTCAACATTAATAGTTTAGCTCAACTGTTTTTTTTTTTTTGGAAGTTTTATTTGTGTAGACAATAAAAATGGGAGAATGCAAGACCGATAAGCAGCGTAAAAGTTTCTCAATACAACGTTAAAAGTTTAATCGTCTAAATATCTGATGCGCCAGAAGTTTTATCATTTAAATAAAAAACTTGAAGAGCAACTATTGAATTCAATTGAATCTTTTTTTTCGATAAAACTTTTCTTGTTTTTTTAAACGGTTAAGATGAAGGAAACGGAAATGTGTGGAAGGTGGGCCAACTAAAATATTTTTAAATTACAATTTCAGGCAAATGGAATTTTCTGTAACCAATCAAATGATTTCAAACAATTGTTGCGGTATGACTCTTCAAGAGAATAGTACTATGGACGCAACTATATAAAACGAACATATTTTATGTTTATTTTTCTTCAAAATGCTGCAAAGAAAACTTGCGTGTTCACCTCTCCCGTTCCATGAAATCTGTCGCAATTTTAAATCTCTTTTATGGTTTCAGCTGGATTTTTCATGTGCTATTTCCATACCACCAGCGCTCGGTTAGTCTCAGGCTAATTTATACAAAAAACAGTTTTTCCGCACAAATCTTCCGCTTATGTTGTGGAACGAGCATATTAATTAAATGAACAGTATTCGAAAATTCTTATGTATAGAGTAATTACCCTTAATTTCTCAAGGATAGTCTGGGAAACTTCTTTTTTGGCCACTAATATTGCAGGATTTAGTTTCTGTTTCTAATTTGCTCCATAACAACGAATTTTAATTCACAATGAAATTTAATTCACAATTAAAATGAATAAAGTGTTGCAACACATTTTTAATTTGTAACCAAACTTAATTCACAATAGAGTTTATGGTGAGAAATGTTCGATTGATGGTCATATTTTTGACAACGAATTCAAGCACGAAAATAAATATGTATCATCTTTATCTGTTGTTTTAAAATTTCTCGGATGCCGGTTCTGTTGATTGACAATTTAGGAAGATTTTTCTTTGGTAATTATAGTCTAAATATATAGATACATACATAAATACATACAACTGATTAATATATATAGCTAAAATTCAGGTTTGGTCAGTACGGATCCTTTTGAAAATTTTTGTTTTATTAATATTTAAACAAAAAACCAATAAAATGTATAAACCAGCATTTAAACCTTAAATTGGGTCAAATCCGGAAAAAACTTCATGTCAAAACAAATCTTAAAAACAAGTGATACAATCCAATCACTGAGAAAGAAAAACATTGTCAAAAAGGTTTGACAATCTTTGAAATTTACTCTTTTAGTTAAAACATATTAAATATTTTAAACAACCTGAAAGTTAAAAAAAAATTATTTTAAAAGTTTATTTTGAAATTTAAGAAAAAAAAACATGAATCTTCAGCTTTTGAAGTCAAACATTTTTTGCCTCTAACAATTTTCTGTTTCTTCCTTCATCCAAACAAATCAAAGATACTCGTATTACTTGTTGTCGCTCTGTAGGATTGGAATTATATAGAGTTATTCTTTTCACTTTCAACGCATTGGAAGTTTGATGGCATAATAGAAACAAAAAATCAAATTATTTTAAGTGCTTTTGTTTGTAGTTGGCCCACTTTATATTCTAAATCATGTTGAAGGAAAAAAAAAAACGCACAAATATGAAAAAAAACGTGTGCGTCAATATGGAGAAGGAAAAAAAAAACTTAAATCGCATTTGTGTGCTTGACATTCATTCATCAAAACTGAATCATTTTATTCCCCAAGTAAAGAAATACTTTTTTGTTTCTATTTACTTTCAATAATATATTTGTACATGAAAGGATTATTAATGTGCTTTTCAAGGCTTTAGAGGAAATTATTTAATAGTTGCATTTTTGTATGAATGTGTGCAGAGAATTTGTAAGATTTGCTTTATTAAAAAATATTTAAGCCCCCCGAAAAATTTTATAATAAATTGGAAAAAGTAGTTTGTTTTCCTTTAATTGCTTTCAATATAGACCACAGGTTCTAAGCATATTTCAGAATAGTTTCATTTCAAAAGTCTTGCTTGTGTTTTGCCTAAATATGTAAACAAAATTTTTAATATGTAACATTTTTCATATTTCATGATCATATCACATGAGTTTTATTTGTTTTATTTTGACTACTTCAGCGAAATATGTATTTTTATTTAATATAAATGGCTCAGGCGATTTAAAACGCAATTGAAGTTTTTTTTTTAACAGAAATTTATTTTAAATATCACGCTTTTCACACCAAATAAACTCCATTTAAAGCATAATTTTAGCTTAAGATTTATATGTGTATATAAAAAACGAGGCAAATTTACGATAGACATGTTAAATATTTTCAAGAAAATGCCATGTTAAACAGTTTTACTCAGAAAAGGTTGTTGCCAAATATATTAAGCCAAGAATTGCCATTTGTAGCGAAATTATTTTCTATTTTTTTAAGATTATGAATAAGATTTGGTCTTAAAAGACAGTAGACAGAGCAGCTTATGGAATTTCTGTGGTTCATTTGAAATTTGTAAAAAAAAGCAAATTTGCCCAATTACTTGGGAACAGTTTTGACTACACAATACAGACTTTTCTCTAATATTTGGTCCATGAACAATAATAATAAAAATTTATTACTTTTCGCTTAATACTTTCATTTTAATATATATAAACAAATTATAATACAAAGTGTTATATAAAGTCCACAAATAATTGTTTTTGTAAATGTGGCACCATATTCTTATGAAAAAAAAATAACTAAAAGCAGCAACAGCAACACAAACATTAATATTAATGTTTAAATATAATATTTCATGAAAGCGCGGCTTGTTAAAACAATTCAAAACAACTTTTTGCCGATATAAAATAATTGAAGTAGTACAATTGGCAAATATATTTTTATGTCATTTGCCGAATATAGATAAATTTTAATTAATTCTTTTTTTGTGTGTGTGTGTGTGTGTGTGGGAATAATAAAAACGTTACAAGAAAATGTGGGCTAATGTAATCCAGATTGTGTTGTGTATTGTTTTAAAAATTTATCAAAACAAGTTTTGGGCTTAAAAACTAAAATGGAAATTGTTCAAAAATAAGGGAAATGTGTGCGGCAGCGCAATATGCAACTGCAGCCCTTCAAAATATTCATCATACGCACCCCTCGGCTTTCAAATGATTTCATTTGTTTATGATCTGTGAATGTTCACAAAAGATATCAATTTTTTCGAAAAGAAAAAAAGAAATAATTTTACTTGAGTCTGTCTCTTTCTCACACACACATACACGTATTATAAAATAAATTGTTTAATTATGATTTGGTTTTAATTTTTTTATTTTTAAAAAAAAGAAGACAACAAATGATTGGCTTCTAGTAACCAAATAAAATTTTAAATAGACATTTATGGCACACTAAGGAGGACATGAAGGTACGGCTATTTTACTCGCCAAAAATATTATTCAGGTAGAAGGATATTAAAACTATTTGAGATATCGTTAGTGGTCATCGTCAATACATCAAGTCGACATCAAATAATTCTGGCTTTTATATTTATATTCCAATAATTTATTTTATCTTAATAGACACTTGATATATTCTTGACTTAAGAAAATAGATAAAGTCTGTCAATAACGTACAATTGGTGTCGACAACAAGAATAACAGAGAGTAACTTATTTATGACTACAATGACGATACTTATAATACGAGGATATCTAATTGATTGATTGGCCATTCTTTATTGCAGTTTATTTAAAGTAGTTGTCACATTTATTTTCATTTGTCACTTTACACACAAAACTTAATAGCACTGCAGGCAAAATGCTTAAATTTATCTAGTGTAAATAGGTAACCCAAATCCCTAACCACAAGGTATGTGCCCTGCACAGCAGCTGGGTAATAAAAAAATACTAAAGTCGAATTTATCCTGCATTCATTAAGTGTATTGAGCTCATGTGAATTTGAATATGGTTTTATGCTTTGACTGAATACAAAAGAAATTGCACTCTTTTCAATTGTTTATCCTTATCCTGCTGGTAAAAGGTCTTTTGAAGGCATCAAAAATATGCTCACGTTCAAAAAGCCAAGATTACTTCCCTGCCATTGATGGCACAATGCATTAATAAGGGGAGCTGTTTTGTTTATTCGATGTTGCCACGTTGTGCAGAATCTTATTTTTTAAATTGAATCAATATTTTGCTAAGAAACTCTTTAGTGTTGTACGAATGTTTCGATAGTATTTGGATAGTAAAAAGGTTGAACGCACATGTGATGTAGGATTACAGTTCAAGCTTGATGTTTTTTAATGAGCAACTTAAATACGGGTACACAGAGAAAAAAACAAATGAATAAACAGTTTTTTCTACTTGGTTAGAAGAAAAAAGCTGGCAAAAGAAGTTCAACAGCGGCGAAATTTTAGGAAAATATTTTTGAACAAATTTTAAAGATACATTTTTACATGTCTTAAACCTCAGAGAGGCAATTAATGGTTGCAGCAAACTCACGTAAAAGCTGAACCAAACAATAATATGTTGGTTTTTTTTGCGAAATTTTTTTTTAAAGCCGCCTTTTTATTGAGTTCAGCTTTACGCCGATTAAATACTCATATGGTAGTTAGTTTTTATAACAGATCTTTTAAAAGCTCTACATTAATCTAAGCAGTTCCCCAAAAAGTTTGTAATAGGAGGCGTTTCCAAAAGTTCATATTTAACTCAATACATAAAACTCAGAAAATCACTTTTATTTAATGCTTTTTTTAACCTAAATCTTAAGAATCGGATTTTAAAGATCTCCAACACTTAAAATAAAACTTAATGCATTAATTATAACATGTTCGATTTAGATCAGCTTGATAAAATAAAGTTGATAAATCCAAATCGATTCGCTGCTGCTCGAAATACTGGTATATGTTTGCGTTCGTTATCGTGGGCCAGGTGTTAATTGTTTGATAATAATAAGTAAATTAATTTATAATCGTTATTGTGATGAATACACTTGTTGCTTAAGTCAATACACTTTTTTGTATTCTTGTTTTATAAAAAAACAAGGAAATAATATTATATTCGCTTATCCTGAATTAGTTTACAAAATTCCGCTCAAGATGCTTGAACTTCTACTGTCGCAAGAACTTGCAGGAGCTTAGAATGCTACAGGGAAAGTTTTCCAAGAAATCGGATTACAAATCAAAAGAAAATCAATGTTTATCTGATATTAAAAATTATAAAATAAATAAAAAATTACAGCGAAAGTCGTAAAAAGTTCATGGGAAATTCTACCACAAATGCAGGATTTTTTTTAATTAATATTAAACTTATAGGATATCATATTATGACATCCTTCTTTCATATAAATTTAACAAACGATAGACATCAAATGTTCTAAATTTTTAATATTTCTTTTTTATAAAGCAAATCAATTAACAAATCACACGCTTAGATGGACATGAATTTTAGACTGGCATTTTGTGCGTCCAGTAACCAAAATCATCTCTGAAAGAATTGCCACAGCTATAAAACATACAGAAAAAAGAAGTGGAACTAATAGATCACCTAAATCAATAAATTAAGTTTTATGTAATATTTCAATTGGTTTGGCCTAATCGATGAAAATAAGTTTCTTACACTGCCCACGAGCAAAAGGTATTTTTTTCGGGTGTATCTTTCTATCCACAGTTTGATAAATACATAATTTTGCATCAATGAGATAAAATACGATTTTGAAAATCTTGAATTAAAAGCGTTTTTTTTCACCCATCTAATAAAAGAGTATTACATTTTGTGTCGTTCATACACACACATCCGTATCTAGACGCATTCACATGTGTGCACACACTCGCACATATTCTTTCACGCTGTTCTTTGGCTGCTCAATATAATGGCTGCTGTGACTATAAATTTATTCATGATGTAAACGTGTCTCAAATGTAAATATTCGTGTTGCAAGTTTAGCCATCATTTGGCAATTTTTGCGATACTGAAGCCATTTGTGTTTTGGAAATATTCACACAATTATGCGTTCACTTTATAAAAGAGATATTTATTTAGAGAATGCTGAAATTTAATGAGACTTTTATACCAACATAAAAAGTACAGAAAAAAAGTACTAGAGTCAAGAGTTAAATGTTTTCTAATCCACCATAAAGGAGAGTTTAATATATTTTCAAAAAAACGATTTTTTTGATTCAGTGCAATTATGCGTGACTGGGAAAAACTTGTTACAATCAGAGTGATTGTATATTTACTACTTTTTTCCCATAAAAATATTAAATAATTATTTAAGTAGTTTCTAATAACCTATTGTCAGATCTTACAGTATTGTAAGATATTACAATAGCGTAAGATCTCACAGTACATTGGCCAAGTACTGATAGAAGAAACCTGTTTGACATAAACTTTAAGGAACAATCAATTTTGTCTGCCAACAGAAATTTACAGTTCATATGGCTGCCAGATTATTGTTTTGCCCCAAGTCTTATAGCTTTTATATGCGTATATGTGCAATATATACAACATTAATAGAAATATTTATCTGACATTGGCCTCATTGTCAAGTGCATAAATTTAAACTTATTAAAAAACTATTTAACACTGATAACATCAAGTATTCTTAAGGTTGCCAGATGTGCGGCAACATTTTTGTATTACTACAATTGGCTGACAATGCTTTTTGCAAGCTATTTTTAAGCAGATCTTACTGAAAATATTGAAAATTGACTTGCGTAAGAACTAGTTATTTCAAAGTCCAGCTGGATTAATCTAAAAATTTACAATCTCTCAGACTTCGCGAACCCTATTGGAAATCATTTGACCTGTACCTGAACACAAGTTGTCTAATATAAACTAAACGGTCTTAATTCGAATAAATGCAGGATAGTCATAATTTAAAATTTCTAATTTATAAATTAAGTATTTCCACATACGGAGATACTGATTTTATGAAGAAAAAAACTACGATTCCAACGTTGCCCCTTATGGCCTACAACGATTTCAAATAATATGAAAACTTTAAATGGATTTTTTTTTCAAAATGTGACTCTCTTGCAGTAAATGTGCTTGTGTTTCCTTTTCTGTTTCCATATCCAGGACAGAGTGTGACACTTTGTGTTTTAAACACAAATAATTAAAAAACAAACTTACAAGCTGTTTAGTATTTTTTTCAAGCCCAGTTTTCCATAGAAAATTACTTTAATTCATGTTGCTTTTTCTAAATATTTTTATTACTGACATTAACAAAGTTGACACTGAAATAGAATATTTCTTAAGTGACCAAATTTTCCCCTCCATTGATCGCTTTGAAATTGAAAAATACTTGAACGTTTTCTTCTAATATTTGTTTAGGAATATAAAACAATTGTTTAGATTTTGTAATCGTGGCTGGCAAAAAACATATTACAATCATTCTCGCCAATAATCAGTTAACACAGGCTTATGGCCAATGAAAGCGAACACAGAAAATTAATGGCGCGTAAGAGATTATCAAGGAATTGTCAACAATTATTGTATGAGTTTGCAATTGTAGCGGAGCAGAAAAGCATGACATGGAATAAAATTCGAAAAATTGTTGTGCGCCACCAGACAGAAGGCAATAATAATGACAGATAAAGTTTGTGAACATTTGGCGGCTAACGGCGAACGAGCAAATGTTTCCAACACTTTTATTGAGTAAAAACAGAAAATCTTCTTTAAACTTGTTCTTGAAGGTCACATGAAAAGTTTAGGCCAATTTACATAATATTATTGTTTCAAGTCGTTGCCGAAAAATACAAGATTTTTGTTTAAAAAACAGCAAAAATTGAGATTCTTTTATCGATTTGTGTGAAATTAGGAATTTGGCTTTTATCAAGCCTGTTAAAGCATTAATAACCAAGGAATAAACGATAAGGCCTTACAGCACATGAAAAGGAAATCATTTTTGCATATTTATATAGAAAAATAAAATATGGTGCGGACGTGCTTTAAAATGTTAAAGTTAAAACGAGCCGTTTGCAAAAAAAAAGGCTAAACAAAGTTTGTTAAAGAAAATTGCATGCAAAACAGTACTTTAACAAATAAATGCTTTACTGGATTTAATAGTTTTGTTTTGGCAACGCCCTTGATATTCACTTGTCACTTTGTGACTCCAATAGAAGTAAATGAATGACACGCGTCTACTGGTTGATGGGTATCGTAAGCAAGTCGCATGACAACTTGCAAAATACCATTTCTGTCAGTTGTTTTCCTTGTTTATGTATTTGTGTAAAAGAAAATCGATTTGACTTCTATTTTATAGAATACGGTAAGTTTTTTTAACCTCTTAGCGTGAGGAAAATTATTTTCAAAAGAGTAGTAGTGTGCTGAGGGGTCTACTTTGAAGTAATTTGTGCAGCCAAATTCAACTGGTTTTGCTCAATCGTGGCTTTCATATACATTTTTCTTCATTTGGAATATAATTATTCTATAGTTTTGCCACTGGTGTCTCAAACAAACAAGCAAATCAATTGACCTTTTCAGAGATTTCTGTACCAAAATTGATACAGTGATATTTCATGGCCTATAGAAACAAATGTACAGATATAAAATATCAAACTAAATAAATCATTTTTATGATTCACTTTTAAAACAAAAACTTGCGCTAAAATATTAATTATTGCTAATCCAAATTTTCACCACAGCCCGGTAGACGATAATATAAGTTACAGCATTAAACCCAAATTTTGGCTGCCCATCGCAGGTAACTCGTCTTGTGCAGACAGTTTCAACACAACTAAGTGTTCCCCAATTGCTGCAGCATTCGCAAATGGGTTAAACACTTTTCCTTTCCTAAATTTCTCACTCATCAACGACTACAATGTTTTGTTCTTTTTCGTATTCAGGCAAATGTTTGTCATAAATCTTGCTGCCAATACAAACAAGTGTCCGATAACTTAAGAATTGTAGATGGCTGAAATATCGAGCTTAGCCACTAACCCTTTCTCATATAATATCATCATAAAGAAATATAATGTATTTTTAATCATGTCACCCTAACAAGGTCAGCCAAACTGAATATAACAAAAAAAAAAAAAAAAGCAGACAGAATTACACAACAACCGTCTGGCCTAGATAAACCAATAACATTAACTAAAGAGCCAAATTATAAACAAAACAGGCGAACAAGCGGCAGATTAGGTATCAAAAATAGATTTGACATACACACATTAAGGATAAGCGCAGGACAAAGGAAAAGGGCGAAATAAATTTTTGTTACACAACAAGTAGAAAAGGGATCATAAAAGAAGCTTTTGGGGTTTCTGTTATTTGACCTTGACAACTTTTGGGGGGCACCTTTTTTTTAAGCAAAGCTGCAAATAAAACCCTTTATTTCTTAAGTAGTGTCTTGCCGATGAGTGGTTTTACTAAAAAAGGATTTTATGAAACAGCAGCTGGTTAACATGTCCTAAAACTAAGCAGACAAAAAAATCATCAGACGTCTCTTATACGAATCATGGTACATCTTTTGCTTTGTATTAATAGTTTCTGATTTTAACAAAATATAAAACAAGTTTTGATTTAAACCGTAGTTTTTCATACAACTGGTTCATCTCCGGTTCGAAGGACCATGAAGATTTTCGATGCTTGGTAGCCACCAAGATTCAACTAATCTGCAATTGGCATAAAGGAAGGATGGAATATTATGCAAAGGAAGATTCTATAAGTAAATGCTGTTATAATTTGAGAAAAGCAAATTTCAGTAAGTATTCCCTTAAGTATTCCTATCGGAAACACGAAAGAAACCCTCAACGCTGCTGAAATATTCTCTCATTGATGATGTAATTAATTGTACAGTGTGAATACAAAATCCGCTGATTATAGTCTTAGAGCTTTAGTCAGGCTTTAACTTTAGATGTGAAAACACTGTATAATTATAAAATAAAATTTCTAACCGATTGCCATTAGCTGCTAATGCTTTTCTTTCTTAACTTATTTTATTATAATAATAATTCTTATAAATATGAATCAAATATATGAAGAAAAAATTTATTACAGTGAAAATAATGTGAATGACAGAAATATATATGACCCAGACCGCTGAAAAACCCGCCGATCCTATTTTTTGTTCTTTCATACATTTTGTGCTTTCATATTTAATCAAAAAATTTAGCTAAATCAGTCAATAAATTGTTTGAATACAGACAAATCTGTTGTATATAAAAATTTTACCCCAGCAATTTATAAACGAAAACAGCATTTTCTACACAACGGAAAATGTTCTTTTCTTAACTTCAATTTATTTAAAAAACTGGTACAGTTTTACCATTTCTTTAAATACACGCTAAAGAAATAGTATTTAAGAAAAAACTAGTTTTTAGAAAAACTATTTTTTTTTATAAATTATTCATGAATTTTAGTAGAATTTTAGTATTTCAAGAGTAGAGCTTGAGATGCTCATTTTTACTTACAATTTAGGGGCAGTAATTATAGATTTTATCTAATGGCCACAATTTCAGAAGACACTTAAAAATAATTAGTTTTCTTTTGCACAAGGATTAAATATGCGAGACGCTGATTGAAATTGTTTGCATCGCATTTTCAATTTTTTTTTTTTTGCATATTTGCAATGATTTAATTGTTTGAATGGTGATTTAACGAACGATTTGCATTTCATTAGTGCACGTTGTTTGCCTTTTATTCCCCTTTAGTTTTAATTTCTTTTGGCAGAAAACTCAAAGGATCTTGGCTATTGAAAATAATTAAAACACGTTACTCCTCAAGTTAGACTCACAAGAAACCCTGAAAATTTTCCCAAAATAAATTAGCGATTCAAGCAACTGCATACATTTTACATAAATTATTTTATCTTCTTTTGTTTGTTAGAGATTAACTCAGCACGTTGTGTCGGCATAAATCTGGCGTGTGAAAGTTTTATTGTATAATTCGAATGAGCTGCTCTGCAATTAACAAGGCGTTGTTTATTTGATTGTTTGATTGTTGTTCGTCTTTTTCGAAAAGGATTCAGTTTAATTGTTTGCACAAGTATTTGTTGTTCTTTTTCCTAAATATTTCTTCTTCATGCTTTTCTACACAAATTCAGCAGACATTTTTCTGTTGTTCTACTAAATATCTACTATATCTGCGAGGTATTTCAGAATTTTTTTGTGTTTGTCCTATTTCGTTTGCAGTTCTCAGCAATTGCGTTTAATGAATATTAGTGACAAAAACACTGTTGATGTGAGCGCTTTCAGTCCTTTGGAAATGCATTTTTTTTTCTAGGAGTAAGAAATACTTTCCTCAGGTGCTTAAATCATTGGTTGAAAACTTTTATATGTAGCGTTATCGATGACGGTGAAGTAAGCACTAACTTTTATGTTACTTAAGGATTCAAACGCAACACCGACGACTGGGCCAGAACGTCACCATAGGCAGCTATAACTTCGAGGTAGTGAAGGACTTCGTCTACCTTGGCTCCCAAGTCAACAGTATGAACAACATCAGTACCGAGATCAAACGCAGAATAACTCTTGCCAATCGCTGTTTCTTTGGGCTCAAGAGGCAATTGAGTAGTAAGGCCCTTTCTCGAAAAACCAAGTTGACACTATATACCACTTTGATAATCCCTGCACTTCTCTATGGCGCAGAAGCATGGACGGTGTCGAAGCCGGATGAGGAAGTCCTTGGTATTTTCGAGAGAAAAGTTCTGCGTTCAATCTTCGGCACTGTTTGCGTTGATGGTTTCTGGAGAAGAAGATTCAATCATGAACTGTACGGGTTGTACAGCGACATGAGCCTAACCAGGCGCCTACGGATCCAACGGCTAAGATGGTTGGGCCATGTAGAGCGCATGGAGAATACTGCTCCGACCCGTAGAATCTTCGATTCCGAACCTGTGGGACAACGCAGTAGAGGACGCCCACGGAACCGATGGCGCACACAAGTGGAGAGGGACCTCAACCAACTTGGTGTGCAAAATTGGAGAACGCTGGCTAAAGACCGTGCCGGCTGGAAAACTTTGTTGGTTGAGGCCCAGGTTCACCACGGACTGTAGCGCCAAAAGAAGAAGAAGAAGAAGAAGAAGAAGAAGGATTTAAATATTAATTACAACGAGATCAGGAGTCACCATATTTTAGACTTGGCGGTGTCAATTAACTCTTTTAATACAACAACAATTTTATTTATTTTTAGTATAAAATTTTCTGATTGTCTTGTATGGGACAGATTACAAATACAACTGTATTAAAAATAAAAAAATATTAAATATAATTATTTTCTAAAATGTTCTTCAATGATTGAACAACAACTCTTAAAAATTTAAAAATTTTTCTTTTAACTGCAGACTGCCCCTGCTCTATGGTTCTTGTTACTGTACCGCACGCGTGTATTGCATTTTAAGGTTATGTTTGTAGACCTACAATAAGGTGTAGCAATTCGAGGCCAAAACTTGTTGACTCTTTACAGACTTGTGGTGACATTTTTCTAGTTGTTGTAAAGACAAAATATGAACAAATATTTTCAGCTGCAAATAAATCACAATCGTTGACAAACAGGAAAGCTGAAACCCCAAATTGCTTGATTTATTCCCACAATTTTTTGTTTGTCTGCATATTCTTGTTTGTGTGTGTTCAGGTTCGGCTACAATTCCAAACACCATCAACACCAGGAATATGATTCGCATACATTTGCTTTTCTTTGGCCAGTTTCTTCTTACGTTGTCTAACAAAAAGCCCAGTTTTGGAAATAAAAAGTTCTGAGAAAATGTCAAAAAAAGTAATTGCTTGAGAGGCGTTACACAACATGGAAAATAACAATTTATATTCAGGGCTATGAATGTTATATGTTATATCTGACTCTTATACATACATATGTATTTATTTTATACATATTTTAAAGTTGTGTTTTTATTTTTATTTTATGATAAACTTTATTGAGTGCTTGTGACAGGCATAACAACGCTGTTGCTTTATTTTAAAACATAAAAACGTGTTGAGTTTTGTTGGGCTACTTTTTTTTAATCAATATGATACAATAAAACCACAATTAAATATTCAGTTGCATATTTCGCTCAAAGATTCTTTTCAAACGTCAAATACACATACGATTTGCATGTGCCAGCCACTCAATGACAGTTTTGAAATTTGCAAACTTAAACCATAAATGGTTTAATAATTTCAAAAATATATGTATGTATGTGCATAATTTTTGATTCATTATTCCACTGAATTCTAAATAAGCAATTAACATTTTTTAAATATCGTTCTCATGCAACATTATTCCTTTATTTAAATTAAATTAAATTTTAATATCATTTTTGTACTGAACCGCATATCGCATTACAGAGATTATTCATGCTCATCTGGACTGGGCAAGATGTTGCAGTTGCCGGTAATATAAAACACTGCTTGCATTCCCGAAATATGTTTAACTTATTTTCCATTACAGGGACGTTTGACACACAAAGATGCAACAACCTTTGAGTTTGCAACAAATTCGTTGCATAAATGTCTGGGGGTCTAGACAAAGCGAAATTGATTGGAAGGTGGAAGGCAAAACAAAACACTTTTCTCTAAAGAGAGTGTTACAGCATTTTCTTTTACTACTTAAGCAGACTTTGCTGTTTTGAGTTTAAAAGGCCTGAACACATAAATATAAACAGAGATAATGAATTGCGAACCTTTTGCTGCTTAACCAGCAAGATGAACTGACAGTGAGACTATTTGACAGAGGCCATGTCTATTCAAGGTATAGTCGGCGAGGGAATGAAACCGAACTGTTTGCTCTGCTGTCAATATAGTTTTTATACTTTTCAATCAGCTCGTGAAGAATGAAATGTTTTTGGAAATAAACATTTTTGCTCCTCAAAAAGCAGCAACCAGCAAATTTCTGTTCGAAAAAAAGTTCAACTGTCTCTGTGAACAAACGGGCTTTCATTAACAATGACAGCAAAAACAAATTACAAACAACATTTTGCAAACCTTTTTGTTTTTGCCATTACAGCAGCTAAAGCAAAAGAGAAGCCTGGAAAATTCAATTCAATTTTTGAAAAGGAGAAAAACAAAGAATAAGAAGCAAAAAAAAAAACAATTATGTCTTATATATGAACATAGATATTTAAGCGTCAGAAAATGACGTGTTAAAGTCCTTTATCAAACTCTAGGACTTAAAACGTTTTTCAAAAATATTTCTATTCAGAGACTGAACAGTTTTTTATTTGGTTCACATTTACTAATTAGCAATTGGGAGGCGCCGAAACAGCGAAAGCTCCAATTAAGGTTTTTATTTACATGATGGCACCATGATGTTTCTCTGTGTACAGATTTGTTTGAAAGGCTATTTTAAGTCATAAATCCGTATTTGTTGAACGAATCATGACTACGTGATATCACCAGCTGTTGTAGTTGAGCTTCATGTTGGACATGACGGGTCTTGAGTTCATCAAAAGACATCTGATTATTGATCTGAAATGGCTGCTGGTTTCTTTTCTTGTTGGCTTCCAGTTATGGACTTGTTAGCAGCCTGTTTACATACATATTTCAACGCAAGATTTCTCACTATTGCCAAGCTAATAAATTAAGCGATACAATATAAAAGCGATAAACTTAAATATTTGGGTACCAGATAATGTTCAGTTTCACTCTATCATTTTGTATAGAGGAAAGGATTCAGGTTTATTACAGTTCTCGAAATGCTCGAATGTTAAGTAAAAAACAATCGAATTTGCAAAGAGCAAAGACCTCGAAAAAATTGTGCCATATCGGAGAATAGAGTGAACTAAAAGAGTATCGAAGACTCTAGTAGTCCATGGATCGAAAAAATTCTCTAAACCAATCGTTTCACAACGCCAAGAAAAAACTCTGCCTCTTGACGATTAAGGCAATGCGATCAAGGTAATCAATATTGTTACGTTTTTCGAATAGCAATTTAATTATTAATTAAAATATTGGATTGTGCTTCAGTAAACATTTTTCTTTATATGTTGAAATATTTTTAAAATAATTTTTCTTTAAAGAATACAAGCAGTTTTTATCGGGTCGTGAAGAGTAATTTTTAGAAAAAATTTAAATTCTTTAAAATATTGACTGATGAAAAGGTGAGAACTACATTATTTTTAAAAATTGTCAATTTCTCTATTATAAAAAACTTTGTTCGATATCCGTTTAATTGTGTTTCTTCTTTTATTTCTTAGTAACAAGAAAACACGATTTAAGAACCAAAAAAAAATATATTTGACGTAAATCTTTGATAAATTTAACACGTACGATTTAGGATTTAGTCTGTTTGTGTTTTGGGCACTCGCTCTCTTTTCGGCTCCTAGAGTGACAAATTTCCATAAATTCAAATAATACGACGGTGAGTTTTGAGTTGTACACGACCATTTGCTTGGAGAAAGTCCTGGCAGGAATTCGTAAAACCAATCGCCAAGGACGACTCATTGACAATGCGAGCTCTCACATCTCCCGTCTCAAATATCAAGCGTGGTTGACAATCTATGAATGCCGAAGAAATAGTAGAAGCGTTCCAAGACCATGTTTTAGAGGAAATACTATGACGAATGCAAAAGTGTATTAAACATCAAGGGAAATATTTTGTAAAACCATAAAGCCATTAAATAGCACCCCTCGTATGATATGAGGAGAAACTAGCGGCATATCACTTGGTCCATAGTTTGTCCAACAGCTGATTCTAATTATTAATTATTCGACGGCAAAACTTTGCGATTGTGTTTTTTTCCCTTTTTTTCTAGTTTTATTTGGTTTTTTCTGTGAATGAAAAACGTGTATAAAATCCTTTTAAATACTAACAGTCTTCCTTTTTTTCTCCTTTTTTTTAGTTTTAATCAACTAAAGACTGTCCGCGGTCGTTCATGCTTTCATTTAATCGTTAATGCCTAAAGCGTTTTCTCGGCAGCCTGACCTAAAACAGGTCATCATGCAAATACTTCTTAATTACTATTCACGGCACTGACGTTTGTCATCAGTTTGCTAATTTAGTGACGTTCAATGAATGTCTAAAATTCTTGCACAAATAGTTTAGAGAACTATTTCTGTCATATGGAATGATGGGCTGCACAGTTTCAAAACATGTTCTTCTATGACATTGTTGCCTGCGGTTTAACAATCGCAAACGTATTTCCGCATGCGGAATTTCACAGCATACACGTTTTGATAGATACGTGTACGTATTTGAGCTGACGTGGACTAAGTTTTCTGCATACATACATGCATAGGGAGGCGGCATGAATTTATGAATGTACATATAAGTTAAACGAAGTCTAAATGACAAGCCGACAGACACCAATTTGCAAACTTTGTAGCGTTCATAATTTTTTTTGCCGGTTCTATTTAACGTTTGTGTGCACTTAGCAGTTAATACAAAATTTCACAGCCAAGTTCAGGGTAGACAAGCAGGTGAACTTTAATATTTTCACATGCATAATTTAAACAAAGAAAATAATGCAGTCAAATTGAAATGGCAGATGCGGCGAAAGAGCTGGAACATGCGTATCGCTGAAATTTCCAGGCATATATTGTATTTTAGAAATCAGTATTTTGTGGAGAATTTCAATTAAAATGTTTAAAATAATTTGAATATTTAGATACATATAATTACTCAGAGATTGATGATGGATAGTAATAAACTTCAGTTTAGTTGAATTGATGTATTTCAAGTTTAATGTCAGTGTGCAAACAATTAGCTGACAATCTGTAATAACTAAAGAATGCCTTTCTGATATTTGCTTAATATATTTTTCATTATGAAAACGTTAAATTCATGAAAAATTACTACAATCAATTATATATCTATTGCAAAGAACAGAAAATTTATCACTAATTTCTCTTAAATTTTAATTGACGATAATATTTCCATAGTTTTACTATTTGTAGATAAAGTTATCGAGACGCAAAAATTACTTATATATAATTTAACGTTCGAAACTATCAAAATTATAAATTTCGTACAATTTAAGGAATATACTTACTTCAAGTATTAACTTTAATTGCAGAACTTTTCCTTTTTGATGTTTAAATATTTTACTTCCATGTTATAAAATCAAACAGAAACACATTAAAAACTTAATCCGCAAGAGCGTCTGCATACCCAATTTAATCTTTTATCGCATGTCTGTCAATAATGAAGGAATGTGCTTGTGAAATGGCCACTTAAAAATCCGGCAACATTGAATTGTTTTTAAGTTTTCAGTTTGTTGGCGTTTGTGTTTGTGTTTCTTGGCTACGAGACTTGTTTTTGCCGCAACAGCAGCCCTTAAACGGCAAAATGATACAGGCACTTTTATGTTAAACTATTCGTATAATATAATCGTTTTAATTGCGATTAAAATGGATTTTATTATAAAGTTTGATTTTCGAAGCTGCATGAAATAAATTTTAATCGCTAATCAATTATCAACACCCAATAATTACAACGTTTTTCGGAATTGTGATTTTTTCCGAATTTATTTTACTGTAATTTACATCGATTGTTTTGAAGATTCTGCCTTTCCAGTCCAATAACAGTTGCTGGTACTTTGTTGGGGGGTCTCTTGTGAAAATTACTTGTATTTGACTTGGATTTTGTGCATCAATTTGGCCAAATACTTTTCTTTTATATATATTTCAACATGATTTCTTGTATCAAATGAGGTCACCTTTAATCATTTTAAACGATGTTGATGAATCTTACAACTTGCTTGTTAAGAAATACAGTGCCAGCACATCAACATTAATGATGGGTTAGTTAGGCAGCCTTCAAAAATGCAGCTAATCCGCTTGAACTTCTATTTTTCTTAAAGATTTTTAAATAACAAAAAACTTGCCTAAATAAATATTAATTTCATAATAATTCCATTAGATTTATTGAAAAAAATTAACTGAAAATTTTCATTTGTTTAATTGAAAATACCCCAAAAATTGGGAACCTCATTTGTAAATTAAAATTACAAAACTTGCTTAAATATTGAAGTGACTGTGAATATCTAATGGAGACAACTCTTTACAATTCTCTTTCTGTTTTGTTAAGTAGAAAAAAAATATAAAATAAATAAATGATATAAAATTACCAGTTTTTCGGTTGCACAAATCAGTTTGGACATTTTCCTTCGCTACAAAGACAATCTATCGCTTACAGCATGAAATCTTTTGCAAACACACACAAATGTAGCAGGGAATTAATAAAATAATTGATTTAATTTGTCTCGTGACCAGAATTGATTTGGTCCATTTTATTTGTGTGTGTTCATTAATTGGATTTTTTATGTAATCAATAAAATCAGGACATTTCAATGTTACTTATTAACGTTGCCAAAAGGAATAATTTTATTTTTATTTGCAAAATGCTGCACTTAGTACTTCTATAAAATATTGCAAGTTTGCAGGCATTAAAAATAAAAAAGTGCCAACTTTTAATTGAATTTTTGATTAAAATTTCATTTTTGATTAAAATTGAATTTTTGATTAAACTTGAATTTTTGACCAATTCACTTTTGAACTAGTTTCAGATGAATTTTGCAAAAGAGAAAGAAACATGTATTTATTTAATTTTTTAAATAAATAAATAATGTATTTATTTAATTTTTAAAATAAATACATCATTAGTTCTTATTTCAATGTAACTGGTTATTACAACTTCCGCCTGCGGTGTGGCGCTAAAACACCAAGAAAACACGTCAACATATCGAGAAAATGAAAAAACTTAAGTTAAAATTCGCAAACTTGATTAAAGGGCTAAAAAAAGAAATTTTGTGAAGAAGGATGACAATAGAATACTGGTATAATAATGAATAAGGATTTTGATTTTCAGTAAATACTTCTAACAAAAAGATTGCTTGCGAATTGTTCATATACAGAAACCTCTTTAAGTCTGGTTAAAAAAACATGTAAATGTATGTTTTTGAATTTGAATTGCATTGATTTTATACATATATTTTAATTTTGTTGTAGAGTCCAGGCATTTGCTTCTATATATATATATATATATATATATATATAAATTGCTTTGAAAAATTTTGCACTCGTATGAGCAAATGGCAAATTTAACAATTCACAATAACTTATAATTTGCTGATGTAATATAGGAAACGTTGTTCCTCATATTCAAAGAAGGAGGGCACTGAATTAGTTAACAAATTGTTTGAATGGCGAACTGTAAAGTAAGTCCGCAGATTCCAATAAAAAAACTGTGAAAAAATTGCGGTTAAAGTAGAGCGGCCAAATTTTGCAACGAAGGATTGGTGATATGCAAAACTAATTTTTGCCACCCAATTTAAAACAAACAAAAATGAAATTGATGGCCCAATCAGGCATCAGAAGTTAAATTTTGATAAACTTTTAGAGAAACCTTGATAATAAAAAATTGTCATAATAAGTTCATATTAATTTGCAACATAAACAATATTTTTTCCTTTTTTTTCATTACAAAATTATTAACATATTTAAAGAAAAATTAACTTTATAACCTAAAAAATAGGGTAGCAGTTGTTCAGCCGGATCCAAGTATTTTAGCTTGTACGATATGACTGACTGTAGCATCGCTGAGTAAAATGATGCCTTTCAGTGGCCTGGCATTAGAAGTTGTTTATAATATAATTGTAGGCTAAAGTTGATTAAATTTGTTGAAAAAATCTGTTTCGAAATTCACCAGCCTGAAGCAGATTTTTCGATAAAATGTTTTCTTCTGGCCTCTCAATGTTCCATCCGAATGGCTCAAGTGCCAGTAGTTCCAACTTTGAAGGTCTTGTACTCTTCTTTCTGTTTTTCTTTGCTGGAAAATTAAAAAAAAACCCCAAATTTTTACAGTGTACAGTTTTTTGAAGTCTGGATAATATGAATGTAGATGTTCTAGTATTCGTTTCATAAACACACTCTTATCAAAAAGATACATAAAATGAACATACAAAATGCTTAACAAATTTCGCTCACGAATCACAAAAGCAGGAGAAAGTTTCCTTGTTTTTAATATGAGAAAAAATTAGATTGCAAATAGACGGCAGCTAAATAAAAATATGTACTTGCATGTGTCGGTGCTGGCAAGTAGCTGGAAGTATTTCAAGTCTTTAGTAGAAGCTGAAATTGTTCAACTGGCACAATCACACAACAGAAAATGAGTACGTGCTCACTTCGGTAAAATCTTCAGTTTATTTAGGGTTTCACATTTTGTATAATACACGCAGAAAGCTGGTTGTTGTCATTATATCTTTGCTATGGCTTTTCTATGGTAAACAAAACTACACACCCACCCACACACACACAGACAAAACATTTTGTTCTATTTTTCTTCTTGGTCTTGTTATTGTGTTATCTTTTGTTTCAAAAAAAAAACTTTTTTTTTTACCGTAACTGGACGACTACTCGAGTGAAAACTCTTTCAGAAATTTTTGTTTGTCCTTCTCTTTGATTCTTCTCAACGTTTAATTTAAAAGTGTTGGTTGGTTTGTGTCGTTTAATACAATTCGTCTAAATTGGCTGCTTGTTAGTGTTTGTTTTTATCTGCCTGCTAGGAAACACGGTTTTGGTGTTCTATTTTATTTGGCTAATTTTTTGGTTTCCTTTCCGTTTTTGTATTTGTTTCATTATCGTTCTCAGCACATTCATATTAAGCTTGTTAACGCCTTCCTCAGAGAAATCTACAGCCTCGCACAATATTTTCCAGCAAATTTATTACCTGACTTAAAGGCGATCTCTATGTCCTTTTTGCAATTTGCAAATAAATGTCCTGTGTAAAAGTTCTAAAAGCCTTTCAAAGAAAACAAATCATTCATTTGAATTTTAGTCCAGTTTTGGTCTTGTGGGCCTTTAGTATCTACAGTTGAGATGTTTGAAATAAATTGCACGTTCTTAAAAATTTCTCTTCCATTTGGAATCATAAAACAACTGTAAGTTATTGTGATTTAATAGCAAATTTTATAGCCTTGATTTTATATTATTAAACTATTGACTATTTTAGGCCTTTGAACAGCTCACATTTTTTATGAGTTTTTTTATACGCAGTACGTCAATTGGGTCAGTCATGAAGATTCTTTAGTACGAGTAATTTATGCACCAACTTATTACTCCATATGGTGTATCAGCCATAAATAAATTTTTTATCTTGTGAACTTGGTGCCCAGTCAAAGAGGATTTTATTGCAGTTTAAGCAAATGAACTGGACTTTCAAAATAAATGAAACAGTTGATATCTCTATTTCAGAAAATATGTATGTTGGCAAATTGGGTACAAGTTTACAAGCGAAAAACTTATTTTGAATAGGAAACTAATAAATAACTTGCCATTGACTTGTTATTATTTGAGTTATTTATGCCTTTTTTTTAATATAAAGTGAACACCACTAACACAATTACGGCTTTATTTGAATAAGTTCTAGTAAAACCATAAAAACAAATTTCTAAGTACCAAATTTTATAAACAATAGATGGAAATAAACTAAATATAAAACTAAAAAAAATGGTTTGATTGCAAAATGTATACAAACTATCAATTAAATTTTTAATGGATATTACGAAAAGTTTAATTATATCAAATAAATATTTAACTTAATCAATTAAAAGTTTGATTAGTACATTAGTTTGCTGTATGTACATACAGAAAAAGTTTTGACTACAAAAAAAAAAAAAAAAAAACACCAGTTCGCTGTCTGTCTATATCTGTCTGTACAGACCTACCAGCTTAAACTGAAGGTGACGAAAAACACCAACAGCGAACCGTTTTCCGGTGCGAGGCTTATGAGTTTTAAGAACTTATGGCTGAAGTCACCGCTCATAAAACAAACTTTTCAACAAATTATTATAATATCAAAGTCCAAAACCTCTTTCTTCACTCTAGTATCATAATGTTTCAGCAGTCACGTCCTTTTCACTTATTAAACTAAAATGCATTCTTAAGCCAAATTAAAAATTTTTGTGTCAGTTAAAAAATAAAACAAACATTAAAAACATTTTCTGGCTTTAAACAAACTGAAATACAAACCTAAATAGTCGACAACAGACCTTTCAGGCTGCTGGTGACACTGCGGTAACTTTTGACTTTTTAAAGCACGTATTCCGAAGGTGCAAACAAAGTTAACGGAAGACAGCAAAAATCCTCTGGGCACATTTTTATGGCCGTAATTAAAAGCAAAAAGGAAACAAATTCCGTCATTAGCCTTACCTTTTGTTTGTGTAATCCGGCAAAACTTATGTTCCCACTCTTGGCTGGCTGTACAGAAAACAAACAAAAAAAAAAACCAAGAAAAAATGAAAATATAATTTAAAATACACTTGTAAAACAAACACGTTTGTCATTTAAGTTTTACTAATGGATCAACAAAACACAGAAAAGTTTATACTATATATAAATATATATAGTTTGTGTGAGAGTATGTTCCAGTGGTGTGTGTAAAAGCCAGACAAACAGCCCTCAGGTTCGTTGATAAGGAACTTACACAGGAAGCAGATGAAGGGCGTTCAGGAAATTTAGTTTCATAATTTAAATAAAACTGTTAAATTTGTCGGGCAAATTAGGCAAATTGCCATAAATCTTGTTTCAATCTACCATGACAAAATCATAATGACAGATTATTCTCAAATAAATTCCTTCTTACAGGCTATTGAAAGTTGTTGCCAGCACAACACGTTTTCTTTCAAATCCTTTGAGCGGGATGCTTAATTAATCTTTTTAACCATCAGTTTTTTTTTTGTTGTAATCAAATGTTTTCATTGGACGGAATAAATAAGTAGAAGATTTACATTTTTGTATCTTTTCTTTCACCCTTGTATTCTCTCTTTAGTGGGAGTTCGTTGGGAAAATGTTTGCAAGGACGGAATATTTAAAGAAACGCTTATAGCACCAAGTCTTTAGTTCAAGAAATTTCACACAAAATAATCAAGAGAGTTGTTTTGATTTGCATTAATTCAAGATCGCTGAAAGTGCAAACATTAGTAGGGCTCATCCTGCAATCTTGCAAGACGAATAGAAGCCACGGCCTTGCAACATATCTTAAGCTAAAAGCACGTAAACTACCCCAATTTTTTCCATTTGTTGTAATATATTCTAAAATAACAACAGCAGATTATTGTATTTTATGAAAGTCTTATTTACAGGTGCTTTTTAAAACGATTTTCTACAAAAGTTTCGGAAATTTTTTCCGAGAATGCTGAAGGAATTGCCATTTATTTAACTTTTCTTATACATTAAATCTGACAAATAATTTAATTTTGTTTGAAACTTTATACATTGAATTTTTTTTTGTCGGCATTCCAAATGCAAAAAATTTCAAATTGCTTACAAGTATTGCAAATTTGTAATGGGAAATGGGAAACCTTCCTTTTATTAAAAGCTGCAGTCAGTCAAGAAGCATTTTTTTTGTTATTTAACGACATCAATGTGCTCTGCTTTTGCAGGGATGTGAGCAAGAAACTATGCAAAAAATGTATAGAACTTTCCTAACGCAATGAAAGAACTTTTGAACTGGCTGATTTTTAGTCCCTTTATTTAAAAACTTCAAAGTTTTTAATCTTTGATTTGCTAAATGCGTATAAATATCGCTTAAATTTTTGCCTTTCGACTGTTATTTTTCGTCGAAAATATATGGGCAAGATTTTAAATAATATTTTATGTTTATTAAAGGTTTATTTAATTTAATTTGCCTAGAAATTTGTCGCATTAATCTTTATTATTTGTTTTTATGAATTCAGCCGCCTTTTTATAGGTAAAGAAAAAATTTGCCTTTCCCATTTCGTATATTCGATAAAATCAATAAAAAAAAAAAAAACAAAAAAGTTTCCTTTTAGTGGGAAGGGAATTAAACTTTTTTTTGTAATCCTACCAAACTGCTTTCAACTAATAAATATAAGTACGTCTAATGTGATGCGAAATAATTATGTTTTATTATTTATTTAATTCTTTGTTTTTTGAGCGGTCTAAAATATATTTATTCACTTATTTGTATTCACAAAATTCTTAATCCCCTTATTCAATTTTAAGAAGGATAAACACCTTTTAAGTAATAATAATTTAGCATATAATGACACCTTGAAAGTAATCAAAGCTGATTAAAATTATGAAACGGTTGTAGCAAATTCATTCCTTAACTTCTAGTGCACGCAACAAACACCTGAATAGTCACATAAAAGACTCTTTAAGCTGATAATACGAGTACTTTAAGTTTGTAGGCTTTTATACACAAACACAGTTATTATTAAGCACAAGTTAAATTACTTGATTATTAATATGAGCACTTATTACTTTAAAAGTCTAATTATTTGCCAACATCAAAAATTTAACAGTGTTTAACTAATTAACTTTCAAAAATGTTCCACTTAATGCAGCAATATAAATCTGAATTTTAATTACAAAAACTACGAGCCTTAAAGGCCTGTTAAAATGGCCAAATGTCAGTGTAATGACAGCGCATGTGGGTAACACTTAAGTCTTTGATTTTTTTTCTGCATTTCATTTACTACAAAAACAATTTTAAAAATTATATGTTATTTACTAAAGATAAGCTGGTCACGTTAAGCATATTTGTGCTTACATTCACAGAAAAGGGTAATATGTATTTTATATCTGCTTTAAGATAATTTTATGTAAGAAATTGAATATAAAAATTGTAAAATTTTTGAAAATTTTAAATTTTCAACGATTATTGTGGGGTCTTTATGTAAAACAACTTTGGTTCAAGTTGGTGCATTTCGAGTCTATAATGTCAAATTATTATGCGAATAATGTATGAAAAGGTTCTCCCAAAAGCAAAAACAGAAACGCTTCGACAGTAACGTGGCGTGACAAACATTAGTTTGGAAAAAAATCAGTTACTTATAAAGGCAGATACGTTGTTTGAGTTGCATCTATTTGTAAGTAAGTAGTCGATATTTGTTTAGTCAATTATAAATCAAAATTGCTTATGTGTTTTTTTTTTCTTGGGGGCTTGTACAGGTTTGTTTTGCCAGAACTCAATTTTGATGATCAAAAAAGTTTTTTGTACACTTTTCTTTAGCATCTGATTCTTAAGAAAATTTTTACTCAAAATTTAGTGGAATATTGCCGTAAACTATAGGTTATATAACGTAACCTATAGGTTTCATATATGAAAAATTATTCCACCTGTTTAATATTTTTGCTTAAAAAAAAATTTCTTGAAAAAATATAGAACTTTCTTCTAATGTTTTGTTTGCTAAGCAAAATAGTGATGACTTTAACGGGACATATAATATTAGAATATAAATTAGGTTGTTTGTTTTTAAACATTTACAAATAAGACACACAGACTACAGAACTTATTTAGCTGTCATCTGTTAAACTTACAAAAATCTATGTATGTACTTGCCAAAACCTGGCACCAGTTGTTAGAGTACCCCTTAAGCAGAGAATGGGCTGCCAGTCCACTTTGCAGTTGTGTTGCGTTTTCTTAATACCTGTCAAAAATGACATAAAATTTCAACATTTCGGTACATAAAGAATTTTTCTGTACCAGAAATATTTTGAATTTCTAAAGGCTCACACAACGTTAGAGCCTGTAAACAGGGATGACGTCTTTTGGTCTTGCAATAGTTATATAATATATTTATATATTCTGTGCAGTAAGTTTTACTGAAGCATATTCTTCTCTCATTTATGTGATGCTGAAATTTAAATAAACATTTAACAAACGCAATTTTGTTATTTCGCTCATTGTTGTAACATGTCGTCAATATGTAAATTAATTAATTTGCATCGGTGCCTGTGACATGGAGAGCAAAACTTTGTTAATTTGTTTGATTTTGTTGGAAGTAAACAAACAATTAGGAAAACAACCGAAAACAACACAACATCTTTTTTATGCCAGCATTTATTTGTACTTCCTACCAAAACTACAAAATTTTAAATTAACATTAAGGCACATTGACAGATTTGTTGTGTCGCACCAGATTTCCATTTATGCAAAATAGTTGAAGAACTTTAGTTTGGATATGCAGTGTATCATATGGAAAAACATTTACTTGTACTATATTTATTTGGTAATTATTTATTTTCAGTACAAAAAAAAAAAAAAAAAAAAAAAAAACATTGAAAGATTTTCTACAGATTTCGAGAGCATTTAGAATCGATGTTTCTAACATTTGAAGTTACGAAACCTGGCAAATTAATTTGTGTGTTGCTGCAGCTGAATATTAAATGTTAGTTTAAGGTGGGATTTTAGTTTGGAAAATTTTAGGTTCAACTGAAACAAGTAAAGCTGAGATATAACAATGAAATATTGTGTGTGAGAGAGAAGTAATAGATTTTGAATATTTATGTCGAAAAAATTAAGGTTGATATGAAACTATAATTGACTTCAATAGGTGTTGAATTGTTGTTGTTTTTCCTGCAAGAAATAATATATCTCATATTCACACATTCACCTTCCGCTTCAGCATTAATTAATATATTAATTAATTCAATGTAACCTATATGTTAATGTTACAAACAACATTCCCCAGCGATACAAGGCATGTAAAGAAAGAAAAATATTTATAAAAATTTTTCTACACTGGATTTTGAATGCAGAATTTAAAAAAAAATATATATTCTCATACAAAAAATTGTTTGTTAGACAAAAACAAAAACATATTGTTTGCCGAAAAAGTGTTTGCTGCTTATGGATGTATATAAATTTGTGTTTATAAAAACAATTAAAAAAAGCCTTTTCGAAAGGTAGACGCCACATTCCGTTTTACGCTTTTGTAAAATATTGAGCGGCGAGTGTCCGGGTCAACTACAACAGTTCAAGGGCCATCCATCTCTCCTATAGACTTCTGTGCGACAGTGACAATTTTGACCGTCACTACTGTTATTGCGTTGACAGTTTATTCTCTGCAAGCTGTGGCAAAAACTTGTCCGAACTTAAATTTAGTTTCCAACAAGTGCTTTAAAAATATTTTTCAATTCTTTTATTTGCATTGAATACATTTAGAAGTACAACATTTATTTACATAAATAACAACTTTTGCGATAAATATTAATGACATGCATGGCATCTTTTTGTGTTTTCATTTTTGTTATTGCATATTGAATTTTATTTTGGCATCGGCAACTAATATTTGTGCTAAAGAGAGGAATGAAAATGGCTATAAAAAAAGAGTAAAAAAATATAAAAATGTTTCTGTCATATTTCCATGACAACTTAAATCATGGGATGGAAAGATCAACCTAAATAAAATGTTGTGGACTTAAAATTTGAGTTCAAATAATAAATGTACATCTATATACCAGAACATATTTACAAATAGTTATGAAAAGACTTATAGAAGTGCTCGCGTGTACTTCGATTCAAGCGAAAAAAATGAAAATGTTACATATATTTTTTGTTCTGTTATTGACACTATCCTGACATAAATGCCTTTGGTTAAAACTCGAGTGAAAACGATGTTCAGCCATCCCTGCAATATTTGACAACGTTTAATGAAAATATAAAATTATTAAATCCTGTATTTTGGACCTAAAATTTCTTTCATATTATTTTTGTTACTAATCTATTTCGTATCACGGCAACATCACAGTTATTATAATTTTATCCATATTGTGATTATGCTGCATAAAGCTACAATTGTACAATATAAAATCGTAATAATTCGTTTGCAATAATACACATTTTTATTGTAAATATAATATTGTCGCTGCAACAATTCTTTTAAAATGGTTGATTCTTGCAATCTATACAAAATGTTGTTGCTACTTATTTTCTTTTGAGTGTTTTACTGAATGTGCTTTCTGCTAAAAAACTATATCCTTAAAAATCCAATTATTAGGAAAGGTAATAAAAGTTAAATATATATAAATAACAAAAATAAAAAAGAAAAAAAATGTTTATTTTAATGTTAACAAAAATTAACAAAACAATATTTTCTGCAATTTAAGGAAATTTTTCGTATATTATTATGGGCACTTTTTGACCTTTGGGCATTTCGAGAAACTGAAAACATGGCATAATCTAATGAAATCTGTGGACTTGAAAAATTCATCTTATTACACCCCTTCTGTGTTCATTTGTTATTATCATTAAGTGCTTTGACTTTAGCAGAATTTTATATTTCGTGCTCCCTAAATTTCTTTTCCCCTTTCCCGGTTCGGTATAACCAACGTTTTGCTTAAACAACTTAATCTGTTTGAAAGTTTCTGAAGTCTGAATATATTTCAAAGCTTTAATGTGTTTCATACTGTTAAAGATAAGTCCACAACGAAAGCTGTTACTCACAAGTATAAAAATTATAGCGATACTTTTATATCCCACTTTAAAATATGTGCATATGAAATTGTGATTTCCAATTTCAGTGCACACCCCCCGTTGTGCTCCCCATTTGCAGTTTTCCACACTTTTGCATCAATTTCAAACCTTCAATCCATTCATGTTACAGACGTGCTTTAAAATTATGGGTCGTAGTTTTTTGTTTGTGTTTGAGAAAAAACCACATAATTTCGTCACATGTAAAGTGCTAAAACCTTTCGTTTTGTTGCACAGACCTAGAGATTTTCTTTCTTAGAAATTGTTTCGCTACAAAATTTATAAAATAATAACATGCTGTGTTTTTATTTTTAAGCAAAGATTATTTTGCATAAATTTATGGAATTCCCAGACAGTTTATGATCTAAACTTTGCTGTTTCAGTATTGAAGGTAACGAAGACAATAATATTTGAATCAAATAAATAAAGAAAGAAATTTGCAAACGAATAATACACGTGTAGTGTCTAGATCTGTGTTTAAACAGCTCGATATGCTGCAAGGATTAGTTGGAAGGCAACTGCCTGACAGTTTCATGACAACGGCGATACCATCGCAATCGATAACAATTTAAACTGAATTTGTTAATATAAAAATGACGTTATGGCAATTTATTTTTAGGTACTTCACTTTAATTATATCAAAAATAAAACAAATAAATAATTATAATAATATAATAAATAATATAATAAATAATAATATAATAAATAATAAAATAATAATAATAATAAATAATAAAATTAGTGCAGGGAAAAAAAAAATTAAAACAACTTAATACAATTTCAGTTGCTGGATATTTTATTGAAAAGTCTATCCAATTTGGCAACAGGCGTTCAAAAACATCTAGTCAATTAACCATAATATTGTATTAAACAATTATATTTCAATTAAATATATGTTTACGTAAAATATATTTGTGTTCTTGAAAATGGTGGATCAATTAGAACCCTGTTCAGTTCATTAGGCCGCAGTCATGTAATAAATAACACCTATTGATTGCAAAAGACTGACACTTCTTCAGCTGTATGTATTATGGCTTTAGTATGGTTTTATTAGTAATAAAACAAAACTTTGGTTTCTAAATGCGACAATAGCAGCTGATTGGCATGATTCCTTGGCAGGAAAAAATTTTGCTAATACAGAGAAAAAAAAATATTTTTATTTAATTTTAAATTTTAATGCGATGTTTTTTTTTCCAATAATTAATTTTAGTCAAAGATTTACTTTTACACAGATTTGGTGAATGGATTGTAAAGCCAACAGAACACTGAACTGCTGAAATCATACATTCTTAAAACAAAAAAAAAAACACAAAAGTCTGGTGGAAATTTAGTTTCTTCAATTCATTGTCTGACATTATTTTAAGTCACTTCTAAAACTTTGTGACGACTTCAAATCAAACTTGTGCGATTTTCATATATAAATATATATTTTTATATATTTTCTTTTTAGTTTTCTTGCAACCCATTTAACCTCATCGAATAGAATATTATTAAAATTTTCAGTTGATTATTTTTTCTTCTTCGCTCATATTTCAAGCCGTTTAAAGGCCATCGAACAAAATATGCAATTACTTAAATTCAATATCCTTCGAGCCAGCCGCAGACACAAAACAAACACAACATATTCTTGCATCCAGCACGTTGCAATAAACAACCACTTGACTGGCTGAGGCACATGATATGGCAACAATAGCAAATCGTTACAAAAGCCACGAGTGCAGCAGCGGAGGTTTCTGATTTTTTTTTTCATCGCTTTGCGCAAAGTGTGTGACAGTAAAAGCAATAAAGTCTCTACCCGCACAAAATACAAAATAAAAGAAAATAACTGAAAGCGATAAAAAAAAACTGAAAAGCAACCAGTTTTCCATAAAACAACTCTATGCGAATAGGTGATGCAAAAAAAAATGCAAATTGAATGCATTTGATTGCAAATGTGTATTTAGTGGCAAACTGCGATTGCCGTTTTGAAAGCAAGAATCAGTCTTTTGTTTTATTGTTTTCAAGTGAAAGGCAAAAAGGAGAAATTAACGAATAAGTCTAATTTGCCGGAAAAAAACTTACATGAACTGTTCAACAAACCAATGAGTTCGGCTGTGATAATTAAATAGCGCTGTTCTAACAACCGAATGGTTTGCAAGCGGCACTGTCTTTTCAAACCAAGCACACGGCCATTTTTTTTAACATGTGGACCAATTCTTTGCCTCCGCCTTCTTTACTTTCTCTAAAACTCAAGTCATGGCATAATCGGAATTCTTTAGAGCCGCTTCCAGCGTTGTTGACTGGTTTTGAAATATTTAAACTTTTTATTTGCGTTATTAGCATTTTTGTGGGCTTTTTTTCTTAGCGCCAAACTTACTTCATGTTAATTGTGTCAAGGAAAAAATAAACCGTATTTAGAATCTTTTTGCTCCTAATTTGACACAAGTTGGTGAAAATGACATTGATGACACTGCTCCGGTTGGACACTATGACAGAATGGAAAAACATTCAAGTTAAATGAAATCACAAAGTTTGCTATCAAGAACAAAACAAAAAAACAAAAAAAACAAAAGGGAAAAAGAACGTGACAACAGCAATTGCTGAGAGACTTCTGAAGGCAAAGTTTTTTGTTCAAGTTTTTGTTGTTTGCTGCAAGTTTAAAAACTTTTATAGTTAAACTTTGTTGCTACTATCTAACCTCAAAAGCCACTGCAAGTCTGAAGGCAACGACGCAATTTTCCAATAACCGAACAACCTGGCAGCCAAATAAGCAACCACCGGGAAAGCAAACAAACATGCACTTGTTACAGAAGAAAATAAAAAATAGCTTTCAAAACTTCTAAGGCTGCGTTTTTCCAGTGCCTTGCACTATAGAGACTGTAATAAAAGTATAAAAGTTTAATATTATTTTCAACTCAAGACAACTTTTAACGCTTCTTCTAAACTTGTATAATTAAATGCTTAAGTGCTAATGAAGGTTTAAGGAAAACGTAATATATGTATAAATACGAATATCTTGATTTAGCTCAAAAACCAATAAAAGCCTGTAAAACGTTTTAAAATTAGCGCTAAGTTTAGCAAACCTGGTCACACTGTTTCAATTCATAAATAACCAACCAACTTGATTTGGTTTTTATTTTACTAACGTATCGGTGAGGATCCTTTTGCACTTCTGGGGCATTTTGATTGCGCCAAAGGGAAAAACTTTGCCACATTTTGCCACAACATTGATTTATTTCACCCATATTTGGCTCGTGAAACTCACACCTACACACGCACACACGCACACATTCACTCGAAAATCTTGTTCATTTGTACACATTCATTTGTGTTTAGACTGTATACTTTTCTCTGCACATATATCTACATATTTATGTGTATTCGATGAAAGATTTTATCCTTGAAGAACTTTCACAACAACATTAAAGAAACAAAGCCAACTGACCACTTGCCTTTAGTACCGGCATGAACATGTCTATATGTAGACAGAGCCAAAGCGTGAGCGTTGAAACAAGGGATAACTTTTCTTTCATTACTAAATTACTTTTGGTATTTTCCCCACTACAAGCACTTAAGATAATAGGACAATTTACTTAACAGATTACAAGAAAAAAATTAAATAAAATTTGAAATTGAATGAATTATTCATTTTATGTTTCAAAAACATATTTCCGAAAACGTTTAATGTCAACTCAAAATAAGCTTTTAACTCGACATTTTGGTATTTAGGGCCGCAACCATTTTCTTCTACTTATTAATTTTGGTTTTCCTGAAACATACAAATCCGCTTTTATATTGACTTTGAAGGGTGTGAAAATAGAGATAATTTTGAAAGCTGGAATATTGGCTTTGAAGTTCGTGTTTAACATTAGAATTGTGTTTTATTTGTTGTTAATAAAACTAAACATAAATTGCATTCTATAGACTTCTATCAAATTTTTTTATTCGAAATTTCAGATAAGTCTGTACTTGGACGAAAGTAGTATCTGCAGCAAACCTGTAATGAAATATTTAATAATCTGCTAAAAAGAACTTTTGCGGAAAGCAATTTTTTAAGACATGTTTTTGTATATGACAACTTTTCCTGCAGGTGTTTAATTTGCAAGGGCACCCTTTTTTTGGCCAGGCAGTTGTTAAAAGGTACTTACTTTTGTTCAGGTGCTTTTTTATAAAAGCAAATCCTTTTTTTTTTTATTAATATTCCTTTTTTAAAGATTTAAAAGAATAGGTGTGTCATTAAGAAGGTAATTAAAAAAAAATACTTCTGGTCTTTATAAAAAGACTAGATTATTCCGGTGTGCTTTGCTACTCCTTCCCCCGCCAATAAAGAACACATGTGATATCATGGCATTCAAGTGATTCCCGAAACTTCAAAAGTTACAACATTTTTTTCCAAGGGAAAGAACTGTTTCCTGTATGGTAGCACCCTGTATTGTTTTTAACATTTTATTCTTTTGGCACATATTAGACTATTTCTAATATTTACTTATTACAATTCAAAAGTTAGAAATCTTTTTCAGAGAAACCAATTGTTCTTTATATGGAAAAGGTGTGTCCTTTAAAATGATCATAGCGCGGAAACCAAAACACATAAAAACCTTGTTATTTACTTTATGTTTTACAGGCAGTTTGCAGAAATAAAATCGAATCACGTATTACAGAGAAAACAGATTTCACACACAGTGATATATAGATAGATAAGGGCACTTTATTGTGCTCCTTTTTAAAATGTTGCAATTTTCAAAAGGCCGTATTATATTTATACTATATAGCAAATATTTAAATTATTATAGAAAATCAATAAAAATTGTATATTTTAACCAGCAACATAATTTCTTTTAAAGAATGAGTACGTGTTCTATTTTAAAAATTTTTTTTTTTGAACCAAATGTCTTTTAAAAAAACAAATTTTTAAAAAGAAACGTTTTTTGTAAAAACTTCTTCTTACAGGATTTTTAAAAAAAGTGAAATTTTTTTTTTAAAAGGTGTTTTTGTAAAAATATCTTGTTATTTAAGAAAAACATAATTTTTTTTCGGAAAAATATTTTGAAATTTTTGTCATAAGGGGGCACCTTGTAAAGACAATATTACAAGTATCCTTTCTATTTTTTTTAAGTATTAACTTAAAAAAAGTTATACTAAAACAGTTTTCCGCCACAAAAATTTTATAAAAAAGGTTTTACTTTAGCCCAAAATTAAAATAAATAAAAAAAAAAATAAAAATATTGCGACTGAGGAGACCCGGTTATATAAAATTATAACATCTTGCGCCAAATGTCGTAAAACAAACTGCTAGTTTTTGAAATCAATTTGCACATTTTTGTAGCTGTTTCAAACTTTGCTGCCTGCCTGATTGTAATATTTCTATAGTTTCTCATCTTAATGAAAATCTTTATATATTAAAATAGCTACAGCAGAGGCCTAACATTTATTTTCTGGTGTTTTAAAGTTGGATACAACATTAGGGGAGGGTTGCTCCTCCCCCCACCCAGTCATTGTAATGAAACTTATACTTTTAAAGTGTTTTTCTTCTTCATCATGCAGGATGTGCACACACTCACTTTCACACACACACTAATCATAAGAATCTTATGCTCATGCCCAGCCGTTTTACGTGCGGCAAGAAAAAAAGTCTAACTTTAAAACATTTAAGACAAATTTTCACTTACATAATTTTATTAAAAAAAAAAAAATTCAATACAATAACTTGAAAACATTTTAGTGCAGAAGTTTGAAATGCAGTAAGTTTCTGTTTTTTTTCTTTTTTTTAAATGACTGCGGAATGAGAGTAACCGGGCGTAAGAAGCCCCACGGATGAAAAAAGTTCTGGCAACAACTTTTGTAAAGCAGACGCATAAAAGATAATAAGGAAGGGAAACAAAATATTAATTAAAAACAATTGAAAAGCTAAGAAAAGGGTTTAAAGTTTGTAAATTAATTACGTTCTTAGGGAAAAGGCTTTCAACTTGTTAATCTGTGAAATACACATTTTTCCCGGAACAGTAAAACATAAAAATGGGTTTTAGGTTATTTTTAGCTATTTTACATTTAAAAAAACGTTTTCTTACATAAAATCTTAAGGATAATTTTGTGTGTTTCATTCGCTGGCTTCAAAGAAGGGTACTTCCTCAACTAGACTTTTATGCTTCATTCTGCCAACCAAAAGGAACAAAAATTCAACACAATCTGTAATTTAAATCTTTGTTTTTTTATGGTTCCAGCAGCAGCAGAAGTATAAAATTATAACAATTGAAACAAAACCGGCCCCAGGGGTTAATTAGGGATTTTTTAGGCTTAATACAGGCAGCCGCCAGGCTAATCAATAGACACGAAAATAATTAAACTGGAGCAGTATCGTGCGTATCAGCTTTAGGCCATTTTTGTCCCAGCAAATACACTTTATGTTAAAGCAGGCTAAAGAATATATTCTTCAGATCTATTTCAGATAATAATTTTCAATGTTTTTGCAAATTTTAATACAGTTCCCAGTGAGAGCAGTAAAAATACATTTCAGATGATTCTCTACGTCGTCAACAGCGAGTTAATTATCGGAATTCCTAAATATATATTTCACACTTGAAGCACCGCGATGGATGGATGAGTTGGCGGAATGTTCGACCAACCATCCGGAGTTCGTAGTTTAGATTTTTAACACTGACTCTGTGTGTTTCTGCAGACAGGCGAAAAGCTTTACAGTTTTCTGTTCATTGTTAAGGGAAAAACAAAACAGAATTGTTTCAACATAAAATATGCAGTTGTGGTTTCATTTTCAGACCGCTTCGTTTGCTGGTAACTATTTTCCAATAGTGGCCATTAATAATATAGTGTATTTTTCTGAAAACAAAGATATGAAATTTCGAAGCCAATTACTCGGAATTGGCCTGACATAATAAAATGAAACAATGAGACGAATAATTGTTATCTTCTTGGTTATAAAATGTCAAGAAATGAATGTGAACAAATTGCGAAGCAGAAAAATAAAACTAAACTGCATTGAACCAATAAAAGGAAAAAGAAAGCAAAACTAACAAGACCAGAAATAAGAGGGAAAATATTTTAAAAGAATAATATATTTGGAATACTCTGGAATAATTAATCACTTTGCCAGAATGCAGACCATTTAGACGAGCAGCAGTTGTTGTATAAGTTTGAATATTTTCGGAATTAATAACTTCTTCTGCCTAAAATGAAGGAATATTGTACTGGAAAAAAACTCGCAGCAAAGCCATAATTTTCAACAAACGGGCTCCGCTTATGATGATTTCTTTTTTATTTTACTTATGTTGGGTTTTTTGTTGGTTTTTTTCTTAATTTTATGCTCATTTTTCATTGTGCCAGTTGAAATTTTTTTGAAGTTTCGGAACACTGTTTACTTTTAAGTTTAAGCGGTAGTTTTCGTTTTGTTTTGAATTTTAGGCCATTTTTTACGTTGCCACCAAAACAAATGAATTCGGGTTCCTGGTAGCAAATGCATAAAAACAAATAATATAATAAAAAAAAAAGAAACTGTTACAATGCACTTTATTTGCTGTATAATCGAATACTAGTGCTGTTAGTCTTATTTTATTGTTGTTGTTGTTGTTTTTAATTTATGTATTGCATTTATTTTTCGTTAACCAAACAATATTGGCAAAATAAGAGCAAAACTTTGTGGAAAACTTTTGCCAGCAGAAATAACAACATTTGCAGTTGAAGTTTATTTAGCTATTAAATTCACGTTCGTTATTTTATGCAGTTTTTGGTTAGTCGGGAACAAATAAGACATAAACAGCAAAATATATTAATATCAACAAATTGTATTGTATGCCGAAAAAAAGGGAATACAGCGACACTTCGCTATAACAAAACACTGAGTCTAAATATTTTGAATGCAGAAATGGCCAATTCTATAAAAAGTCTATAACTAAAGTCTATAACTAAATGCTACGGGACTCGGTGATAAAATCATTGTTGATGTATAGAAACCACAAGGTTATGATGAGGAAATCGAAAGCTCTTTAACCGCTAGAGAAGCTAAAATATTTTAAGGAAAACTCCAAATATTTCTTGCGGCACCAGACTCAACGCCACAAAATATGTTCGATTCTAAAACAAAACTAAATAAAATATTGTAATATTTTATTAAAAACTTCGTAAAAAGGAACACCAATAAAAAAATAATTTATTAAAACGTTCGTTTTGTATTTAAGTGTTGAAAATTTTTATTAAAATTGTCATGTAAAAGAAAACTTAAATTATAATAGATCTTTTACGCATTTTTTCAAAGTTCGTTATAACAAAGCAAAGCAAAGTTTCGATATTTCTTTTCGATCCCTTTCAAATTCGTTGTATCGAAAATTGAATGAAATGGGTTAAACGGCTGGTTGATTCTCAATATTGTACTAAAAAAACGACACACCTTCAAAAATCAAGTTTATGAATCAAGTACAAGAATGACAAACATTAAAATGACACAAGATTTCATTATCGAAACTATTTCCTTGGTTCAATACGATTTTCACATCCATATTTTATGGACAAGAACATAAACGAAATTTTGTTGACATGTTATTTATGTCTGGGTATAAAATGCTTTCAATAGTATATACAGAAGCCATTAGGGTGGTAACTTTTTAATACAAATCGCGTAGAGACTCTCACAACTGAGAGGAGAAATCCCACTTTTGCGTTCCCCATTAAATATATTAAAATTTTGTTACAAAAAAAAGCTGTTGTTCGTTTTTTTTGTTTTCATTCCAAACGCAGTTTTAGAGCTGGAGAATGACGAGAAATGGGTTATCGTACTAATAAAAATGTTTACTTAAAAACTGCTTTAAAAAAAAAAACAGTCAGAGAAAAACATTAAACAGAGCAATACAAATTACTTTCGCAATTGACGCGACATCCGCTAATAATCGGTTTTTGTGTTTAATAAAATAAAACAATGAAACGGACAATTGGCATATTATTGCTGTAATAGTTGAAGAAGTGAATGTGGAAAAAACTAAACATTATGGAAAGATTTGCATAAATAATGAAGCAAAAAAGAAAACAGACAAAACAAAACAAACAGCGGAAGTAGCTATAAAATAATACATTAGCAAAATGGAAAATGTGTCCTTTTGGAAAACAAAACTAAATATAGATTTTCAAATAAAAGTCGGATTTCTTAATTCTTTTTTGCAATAATAAATTCATTAAGACTCATTAAAAAATGCCAGAGAGTTGTACTTAATTCGTTCATAAAATTATTTTCGAATATTCGATGAAATATAATTTAAGTATTTCTTGAACATTTTGTTTTTTTTGCTGGAGAACGAGCAGTTGTTTTTTTCAAAATCAGATATGTAAATTGGGAATACTAAGTGGCCACGTCCATAGTGGTCTGACTTAAGTTGAAAGAAAAAAGGAAACTGAGCATTTTGACGGAAACATTGTCCGTGACAATAACGTGTTAAATATTAAATTTAATTATATATAATAAAACTATTTGCAATGATAGAATGCAATGAAATCAAATATTTAAAAGGATTTGCCCAATTCTCAACACTATATATATATTTTGCTATCCAAGTCAAACTCGATATTTTTATTTTTTTTTGTCACGTAACGCCACATCATGTTTTTGCTTATAACTGCTAACCCTTTGGAGCTGTTAAGTCACCTATTAAATATAAGAAATTATTTTTTACGAGCTTAGTTAAAAAATTTGTTTTCAAAATTTTGCCCTGCAAATGTAACGTCACGCCAAAAAGTGGAAAAACATGAAAACATACATGATGCAACATCGTTCACCGGCGGCTGAGCAGTTTCGAACTTTGAATATATAAAATATATATATAAAGTAATTCCTTTGCTGTCGGCAAGATCTAAAGTTTAAGTAAAACAAATTATATTAAATGTTTGTCATGACATGAACTACATTTCTAGCCTATAACTATATATCACATTTGGAGCCGGTGTAAGTAAAAAAGAAATATACCATCAACGACGAACCGACATCGACTGCGAGCCGGTTGACTAGTCCAGTTGCCTCATACAACAATGCAACTCTAATCATGCAATAAAATGCCACCCTGATCAAGTAACAGAATTTTACGCTTATAAAAATGTCCTGAAATTAAAGAGTTTTGTGCGGTGTCTAGTCTCGGATTATATTGTTTATCATTTACTTAAAAGTTTTCCTTCCTACCAGGTTTTATTCAGTAACTAGTTTTAGAATCTCAACTGCCCTTAAATGCTGGTCCATTCGACCGGCAGAATTAATATTCATCTAATTAAATCTGTATTCTGCAACCAAATCAGTATTTTCTTGCCTACAAGAAAACGTGCGAAGCCGTTGGCTAAAGTTAAAATCGAAATTATAACTGGGTATTTTAAAAAAGACTTATGAAAGCTTTAAATGTTCATTTCCAATTCAGTTGTAAAGTCCAGAGTTTGAAAATTCATTGCTGTCAACTAAAGCATAAAATACTTTCAGCAAAATACCCTTTTCTTTCTAACGCTTGTCACTTCTAGTCATTTACGGTCTTAGTCATAAAAAGTTTTAAATTTATTAAAAGCTTAAAAGTAAGTTATAACAAAATTTGTATAATAAAATTATGTCAAATATTAAAAGTTTATTAAACGCCTTTTGTATGCAAATTTGATTTATTAACTTTAATAGACATGAAAGGCTTTTTGTTCATTTTATTTAAAGGTTTAGAATAATCATCCAAAAATCTGCAAAATACTTTGGCGCAGAGTTATAAACAAAACAAAAACAAAAAAAAAAACTATCAAATTGATTCCATTATCACACGTTTATCTCTTTCAAATATAATATGAAAGCAATTGGGTAAAGCTTTTTTTTCTACTGCCTGACTGTCGTTGGGCGTTGAGCACTGGCGGATAATGTCGCATTTGTAATAATATTTTTTTTTTCTATAATATATTTTTTAAAGTTTGCAATTTATACACGCATAAAAACCCAACCCTTTAACTGGTTACAACAGTTTTCATTCATTTCATTTTCCAAAATGATAAATGAATACAACGTAGAAAATACACGGAGCTGCGAGAGGAAAAACAAAAAAAAAAATATCGCTGTCAACACTTTTCGGCACCGCTGACAAAATGAAAAATGTTGCCAAACAATGACATTCACATTTTTATTCATTGTTGTAAATGTTCATAAAGCAATTATTTTTTCGTTGACTTTAAGCGATAAATTTATTTGCTCTTTTATTGTTTTATTTTAGAGGTAGAAATTTTGATTTCGCTCAAAATAAATATTTTCGTGTGGCTCCAATATTTTTGTATTCATTTTGTAAACTTTCAATTGCTAAATAATTTTTTGCTATTTGTATTTTAGAGTTTAAATACACATATGCACAGGCTGGATTTTGCGAAGCTTTCGGGAAGTCAAATGTGATGGAGAAAAAATTTGCACATTAATTAAAAAAGTGTAGTAAATAAATACATAAAATTAAAGCTTCATTTAAGTTTTTTGTTTGAATTTGAATTATTTTAGAATTTCATTATTTAAACTAAAAAAAAAAATGTGCAAAATATTTGGCAAAACCTGCAGTTATCAAGTATTGATTCTAATTTGCCGAAATTCTAATTATAGAAAGTTTTAACTTATAAATAATAATTTGGTTATAAAATATCGTATTATAATGCAATTGGTATAACTTTTGTTTTTGTTAAATCTACAGTTAATTTTTTAAGAACTTTTTTTAGCTTTAGCCCATTTTATATAGAAAAAATTATTTTGTTAGTTTGGACAATTTCTCTAATATACAGTGTTTAAGAATCAGGTTGGCAGCATTTTCTCAAATTTTCGCAAAAATTTGTAAAAAAATATAAAGTCGGTTCCACATTGATGCGAAAATTTATCCAATCGGAGTCCAATTCAGCTGAAACAATTAATTTAAGAAAAATACCCTAAACTGAAAACAAATTCGAATTATTTGAAAAGTTGTGCATGAAAAGTTTCTATGACAAGTTTGATTAAGTTCCCCTCATTCCGCCCCTGAATCCATCAACGTTTCAAAACTAAACAACTGTATTTTGTTTCCCGTACAGTTATTTTATTTGCTAGAATGTTGGAACGGATGGTGAAAATGGCGCACAATGTTTCCGCTGTGACATTTCGCGCAATGCAGGAGTGTTCTTTACAGGCAAAGAAATAAAAAAGTGTGATTATTTTTATGCACCATTTTTTTTAGCACAAAAATTCGTAAAAATCGTACATCTGTTTTATTGAGGGTTGTAAACATATTTACTGATTTCGTCTGTTTACGAAATTTTATTTGGGGGTGCATAACAAATTTAGAAACAATAAGTTTTTTCCTCGGTCACAAAATTATAAGTTACACAAATGTTATTCTTAGCAAAAATCGGTGCTTAATACTTGGAATGAATGAATGAAGAATAAAACTTTATCGTTGACTGGCTTTTATTAAATAAAAAAAAAAATCTCCACATTGGAAAATTGTGTTGCAGGCAGCAACATTTTACAACCAACTTATGACAGAAAATATGCTGAGATGATGGCAGGTGAAGAAATTTTTTTTATTAAATGGCTGTATTCTCAAATTTTCGTTTGAATACAAAATAGTTGCTTCATATTATAGTTTAATAATGATTTTAACAAGCAATAAAAAAGATGCTTAAAATATATAAGTTCATATATCTTCCATTATTTAACTGACTAAAAGATTGCACATTTAGACTGAATATGAATGTGGTTCACTTAGACCAGCGTTGATATATTGTGCTTTCTCTTTTCCTAAAGGACTTAATACGCTTAAGAGCCAGACCAGATCTTTCAATGAAACATTTACCAATTCCTATTTGCCCGGCATATAGTCATGAAGTAGTACTTCCTGTATCTCTTCAGTACAGAGTCTGCAATTATATGTGTTGAATTTTATCTTTCCCAAGAGTAGGCTTTTCCATTCCACTTTTAAGGCAAGGTTCATTCTCTTGACATCAAAGTTCAAAACTTTTGGGAATTTGCAACTCCATCAGTATCATGCCAAAATTTTCCCACCCATTTGTAGGCAGCATTTGTAAGGCAGGTTTCTGTTCAAGTAAAAACATGGAATGGTTTCAGTGAAGATCCGTACAGCCCCTGCAAACAAAGAAAAACAGTTTGAAACTTTGTGGCGTTACAAAAGTCCTGCAAAGCGTCATATGTAGATACAACCAACCAATAGCAAAAACTTAAAAGTAAATTAAATTTTATTTATATAAAAATAACTAAGAATGTTTTTTGCAAATTCTGGTATTAAATAAAAAAAAAAAAAAAAAAATTATAAAAGGAATTTTCTTCATAAAAAAGAAATGCACTAAATTAAGGCTGTTAAAAAAATATTTGCATAATTACATATTCATTTAAATGAGTTTTGGCTTTTAATTTTTAGTGCTTTTTTATTGATTTAAAATTTTTTTAGTTGCTAATTATTGTTGACAAATTTGCACAAGACTGGTTTTTAAGCATCAATGCATTCTTAAACTGTCTACGATACGTGACACTTTTACTGATAATATTTTAAATATATATAATACACATATATACACATATACATATAATTAATTATAAAGTTATTGCATTAAAGGCATATTAATTCAATTCTGCATAAGTATTATTTAACAAAATCATTAACGGAAATTTGAATATAAAACGAAGAAAAAGAGTTTTGAAAATTTTCCAAAGTGTTAAAATTAAGCAACAATCCGTAGTAGAAAATATGATAGAATATCGCTGTCTCCAGAGCATAAGATTCTAAATATTCCTCTTTCCTTTTCTTTAATTATTTCTGCAATAGTTTTTCAATTGTGGCTAAAGAATGTGTTTATTAGTTTTATAAGAAGCAAAGTTTCGAACCACACGAAAGGAGATTTCTTGCCCATGATATTGAACGTTTGCCGGCTTTTCTTCCATCAGTTGCTTGCAGTTTTTCTCAGTTGTCTGTTGTCCCAAATGGTGCCGAACGCCGAACCTTCGACACTGTGGCGGAGGTATTATTAAACACATTTTAGCTTTGAAAAAGGTTTTACAAAACAGTGAAATATAAGAATTATGAAGTGTTTCAATGCAAAATCTAGTCGTCATATAAAATGTTTAAAAACTCTAAAAGTTCCATCGATTCGGGGTTTTGTCATCCTTATTGCTGCGCATAAAACCCATGGAGCTGTACAGAGCCATTAGTTTGAAGAATATTTTGATAAGAACTTATTTCTTGTTGTTCATAATAAGAACGAAGCAAAAGCTACTATTTAGTAGCTATTAACTATTGGGTGTTTTTTATTGAGGTATAGAACTTTAAGTTGGCATCACTTTTTTAACTGGCGGCCATTTTGTCAGCTGTCAAGTGATTAATATTTAGTTTGGTTTGCCATTTCATCATGAACAGGTTGACAAAAGAACAACGCTTGCAAATCGTGCAAATTTATTTCGAAAATAATGGTTCAGTTCGCGAAGTTTACAGCAAGCTCCGTCCATTGGAGCTTTGTCCATCAACTTTATGGAAGATTTTGCGCAAAGATCTTGGCTTGCGACCTTACAAGATCCAGCTTGTGCAAGAATTAATTTTCTTTGGGGATATGTGAAGTCGCTCGTCTACGCCAACAAACCAGAAACGTTAGGGGACTTGGAAGCCAACATTCGTGGCGTTATTGCCAACATACGGCCCCATATGCTCGAAAAAGTGATTGAAAATTGGACCTGTAGAATTGGCTTTATTCGAGCCAGCCGCGGCGGCCACATGCCCGAAATCATATTTAAACATTAATGGCATAAAATTATCCTTCCAATAAAGCCAAATTGATGGACATTAAAACGATTTTCTTGTGTTTTATTTTAATTCGAAGTTCTATACCTCTAAAAAAACACCCTGTATTTTAAATTATGAATGAAGTAAAAGCAATTTTCTTAAATTTGATTAAAAACTGGCATTAATTTTAAAATGGATGAAACTGTCAGTCGCGTCTGTGGAGAGTTTGAAATTGAAGCCATTTGAATATTTAATTTTTTTTTTGCATTTTAGTGGTTTGCTGTTGCCGTTTTATTGACGATGGCTTTGAGTTGCTTGTTAGTTTTGACTATATAATTAGTAAATGGATTTTGAGACCAGCTAAAAGATTTTTATTTGTTTTTCAAGCCAAGTAACTGAATAAAAAATATTATTCACTTGGTACCGGCCACAGAAAATTAAAACAATGTAGGTTTTTTTTCGGTTTCATATGGTGGTCATGCTGGACAAAAGGGTTGCAATCAAGATATATTATTCTTGAAATGTTGCAAGTAATTTATGGGGTTTTGTTTAGTTGAAGTAAATCCTGCAAAAACACATACAATTTTGTAAAAATCACTCAAGTGGCTGGGAATGCTTAGATTATTATTTTATAAGTAAGAAAAAGTGTAACTTTTATTATTAATTCTAAATCAAAAAAAGGACAAAAGAAAAAAGGAAGTATTTGAAAGCATAAAATTTGCATTTACAAAACTTTTTGTGATTGCGTGTGTTGACACAAAGAATAATTTTTCTGGGGTGCCATTAACCCTTTTTTTAAGGTTCGAAAACTTAAAATTTCTAATATCTTCTTTCCAGGTTTTATTACAAATTATAAATCTAATGAAAATAATACCAAACATTTCATGGTTTGCCTTTTTTTTAAAAATATTGTTTAGAAATGTAGAACTAGAAAAGTGTCTAAATGAAATTAAAGTAACCAGTAATAGTAAATTGTTTTAAAGAAAACCAGGATTAATTAATGAATAATGAATAGTAAAGATAAGGCTAGTTGAGCTTTTTTATCATTGGAAAAATCGAAACAACTTTTTAATGAAATAAAAATCAAAAATTTAAGAAAATAAATAAAATCTTCTTCTTAGTAGGAGACTTCATAAAAATAGTATTAAACAAAAAAATTGTGCTGGTGTTTTTAATATAAAACTCAAATTGAGGTGTGTTGTGAAAATATTAAAAACTTTAGTTACAGTAAATGAATATATTAAAATGGTTTTAGTTTTGGCATTCTTGAAATATAAACATATAAAAAAATAAGCAACCAAAAATCAAAAAGGAAAGTGAGTAAGTTTAGCCACTGGTCAACCATTCTCGCCATATAAAGTCCCGGATGATTTTTTTTAGTAAATAGACGATAATAGTTTTAATTTTAACATAAATGTCAAAGTTTTGTTAAACCCTGAGGATGAAATTCTGGTAAATAAGCAAAATGTAAGAAATCTCGTGGCAATCTTCTAATGCTTTGACCTAAAGCCAAATTGAAAAATACAAAAAAATATTAAGAAGCCTAAAAGGCCAACAAATAAACAAATTTCTTTACATAAATGCGCCATTTGTTTTCAACTATTCATTATCACAAACTGCGTATGAACTAGAAAATAACAGATAGAATAGACACTCATATCACTCATACGCTCCGTATTGTTTTAAAGAGCGCTCTTAAATCAGCGTCTCGAGCGATGTTGTTCCTAATGTTGTTATTTCTATTACATTGAAGTTACAGGCATTCTAAACACTTTAGACTTTTGATGAGATGGGATTATTTAATTACTTGTTGGAACGCTTTTGCGACACTTTAAGTTTTACTCATGTTTTGACTGGACAACAACTGCAACTGTCGTTTGCAATGCTAATAGTTTTTAGATTTTAATAATTACTGCTATTATTATCATTATTACTAATCTGTTTGTATTCATAAATCTTATAAATATTTTTAATATCCGTTAAATATTTAAATTTAAATGTCCGGATGAAAATTTGTGATAGGAATTTTCACCATAAACTAAAATTTTTGGAATTGATTATATATTTTTTTTTTTACTGTGCTTATAATTAACTTTATACATATTTAGATATTGAATATCTAAATATAGATTAAGACAGTAGGCTTAAAAGAAAAAAAAAAACCAATATGGTTGGATCTGTCACTAAAACGGAATAAGAACTCTTCAAAATGCTGTTAATTGTCGTTATGTTCTAGTGATTTAATTTTAATGATTCTTTTCCTTCATGACATTTTAACATTTTAACAATTTAAAACTGCTTTAAGGCAACAACATATATTCGAAGATTTCATATTTTAAGAAATATCCATTCAGCAGTACTAACAATTCGTTTATGTAGTGATTATCAAGATCTTACCAAACAATTGAAGTTTTGCCAATGAAGCGAACAAAGAAACATTAAATGCAAACATTAAATACATATAAATTGATTTTTAATTTCATGAAAACAGACAATGAGAATTTGTTTTAAAACGACATGTCTTTGTTTATGTAAATGGGATTAAAGGTGGCATTTAATTTAGAAAATAATTTCAGTATTTACATTTCCGAAAAATATGAAACATATCAAATTTATTATGTAATGATTTGCGTACATGAACACATACACAATTTAGCTCCGTGTCTGCAGAGTCAATATTAATATATATTAAAAAAAAAGGAAAACATAATAATAATGTCATTTGAGCCTGTTTACAAAGCAACAATATTTAATATATAATTTTAATATTTTTGAACTCTGATGCGATATGAACTGATTTAAACACAATGATATGAAGCGATTTTATACAACTTAAAAAATGTCAATTATTTTTAACGAATTTGGTTAATAAATATTTGTTTTTATAATTTGTTTATTTTCTACACAATAATGATGAATATTTTTTGCCATGTAAATCTTTTCAAAAGCACGAGTAGTGCAAAACTGCTTAATATCAGATTACAAATAATATTCTTTCGTTTTAAATTGTGTTATTTGATCTGTGACAATATTTCCTACATGTCAACTTCCAGAACTCCGAAATCACGGCATTAATTTTCCGTTGAATGTTTATGCTAAACAAAAGGAATATAAATTACGGGACTTCAAAAGTTTTTTCTTAATTTCTGTGATTAAAGGAAATATGTCAGGATAAAAGAAATATATTTCCACTTAATCATTATGCAGATCGTACTTCAATTTTAACGGAATAAATGGACACAAACTTATTCAAGTCTATAGTTCGTTATAGTGACACACCTGAAATCGGCGACACATGCGAAACGCTGCCTGACCAGAACACTCACTATTTTTTTTTTTTCATTTTTAGCTGTTACTGTAGGTCATATCCATGACCACCTTTTAATTAGAAAAATAGCTGCATAAATGACATTCATAAAAAATGTTACTCATATCAACTGTGAAAATTCCCAAATACTTTTGAAATAAACTTTTTTTTTATATGTTTAAATGTCTTAATTTAAAAATTATGAACATAAAAAAGAAGAAAAGAAATCGTTATACATTTAAGCAACTTAAACCAAAACGATGCTTTTTATATTGTACTTAAAGCTGTTTGCAAAAGAAACAGAAAAAACTGTTCACCTATTTAAGAAGTGTTTTAATTAAAGTTATATATAAATAAATACGTTATTTGTTTAGAACTATTTTTAAATTTATAAAGCAGTGCTTAATTCATGAACAACAAACACATTAAACTACTCGTATACGAGAAGTACCTGCTATAAAACTTAGCAAACAACATCTATTAGTAGTAGTAGAATAAAAATATTTGCTTGAGAAAACGTCGAGATGTAAATATTTTACATTGTGAAATCAAATGAACATAAAACCACTTTTAAAAATTTTAGAGAAGATAAACATCAACACTTTAAATATGTGTCGAAGCTCAAAATGTCATGTCAAACCAAAAAGTAAATAATGTTGAAACAGGCACTTAAACACACACATTGTGAGTTATATTGTAAATGCACGTGTGTGTGTGCGTGCGTGTGTGTGTGTGTGTGTGTGTGTGTGTGTGTGTGTGTGCCTACGTAAATATTATTTCTTATTAAGAGTTTGTTGTTATGTCTCACATTTATTTTAACATTTAATGATGTCGGCAGCGATAATCTTGAAATGAACAGTGGAAAACGAAAAGCCGCAAAGCGCACGCACATGTTACTGAATATAATGAAAACGTAAATTATTAAAAACAATTGTTAGACTAAAGCCAGCGCCGTCTTTAAACTTGTATATGAATGTTAATAAAAAAAAAAAAAAAATAAACGTCTGGCACAATCATCTTTTTAGCTTGTTTGTTTGTTCAGTGTTTTACTTTAGTTTTTGTGGCTTTAGCCCACTGTATTGTTATGCCTCAAAAAGAAAAAAAAAAACAAACAGAATTGTGGTTCTTTCCGAAACAGGCTGTTTCATTACAAAAGGTAGAAAGAAATTTACAAATTTATACGCTTCCGCATTAATCGAGTCCTGCCTTATGTTAATGCGAAGTATGTATTTCCAAGTCTATGGAACAATGGGTTGGCAGTCGGGAATTAGAAGAGGAGACGGAGTTGGAGGCCACATTTTGTTTAATTGAAAACGTGTCACGCTGCCATTGTGTGACAAGCGCAAGTGCCAATAGTACATACTCGTACTTACACGTACAAGTTTTCTTCAACAATATTGTTTCAGTCTTAGTAATTTGTTGTTTGCGTCCAACAAAACAAAAGCTTCTCTAAACCAAAGTAAACATGAAAGATTAAACGGTGACGTGGTGGTTCGGCTTTTGTTAGAATATTTATTTTAATATTTTTGCTCATAATAAATTAATTCCAGCTACTAACTTTAATTTGTTTTTATTATGGCTGCTGAGGGCTTTGGCTTGAACTTGCCATTTGAAGCAGTGATCTGCGTGGCTGGAAAAATTTGTACAGGAAATTAAATAGAAAGTAGAAAATATGGATTACAACTTAAGGATGGTAAAAGTACTATTTAAAAGAAATCATTATCACATGTTGTTTCATAGCATTTACTTTCAAGTTCTTATATCGTCTACAGATAAAAAACTAATAATAATAAATTCATTATGGTTTATAAATATGTACATATTTATACATAAAATGATTATTTTTGATATGAATATACTAAACAAAGGAGTTTTTAATAGACTAAAATTAATTATAGGAAAGCGGTTAAGAGAACTCCAAAAACGCACGATGTTAATTGTAAATAAAACTAAAAGTTTTCACACAATTATACTATAATAGAGTGATCCAGGACAATTGTGTGTGAAACACTATATCGGCCAAATGCTCGCCACGCCCTCTATGCGATGATCGATATATTCAAATACTCTGAGTTATAAAGAAGGTTCAGTCTCGCTGATGTGCTGAATTATCTCCTCCTTTAGCGTAAAATACTTGAAATTACCATGTGGCTTCAGCTCTTGAGGCAATTGAAACTTGTAAGCGTTTAAGTTCAAATCTTTATACAAAACTCGGATCAGTGATGTTCGTGAGATTTGATCAATTGTTTGCTACGACACTGAGTCGAGAATTGTATTTTGATTTGAAAGGCCAAGATCAAATGTCGAAAACTTGACTTGGTTCTATCTAACCAGCCCTTAATATAAAATGTAAAACTGTTCAAATATCAGCTGGGGCTTCTTACAGCATCACGGATCAATGACGCTAATGATAAGCCATGTCTTCGCTTAAGGGCAACGATTACGCATTTTTGGCTTATAATTGCACATAAATCATATCACTATTGCAAGAGGTACCTGAGCCCTCAAATTCTTCATACAGAAAGTGCATTATGACGTCCGCTAGAGGCGCCTATCGTCTACATTCGCACCCCTGCAGTCAGACACTCCCCCTTTTTGGCGTACAGACAAGGCCGACAGATGTGGCAACCACAACTCTCGCAAAGTTTTTGTGCGGCTTCCGTCTTCCAAAATGTTCTTCACATATTAAATACCAGAAGGGGGTTGCACGTGATGCTCCGATGCCTGGAAAAGGGGTCCGCAAAGCCCTTAACAGACATTAAGTTTTTGTGAGCTCAATACTAAAAAGCGGATACATCTGTATGTAAAAATGTAGATGCCAAACCCTTTATTTGTTATTAAATCTAAAGACATAAATTGTGTAAAAGCTCAAAGTGCTCACACTCTTGCTATGCAGCAAATATTATCATACAGTTAAGTATTACGAGTAGTGAAGTTAATATTAGAATATAGTTGTGTTTCCAACTTCAATTCTTTTTGTTTTTAGTATTTCATTTTGTCAGTTTGTGGTAACGAACTATTTGTAATGTTTAAAAATCCATGGACCAAAATTAAATGAAGTTTATAAGTAATAATTTTTTTCATATTCACAATTTTGGTACCTTTTTCTTCCTTTTTGCAGAAAAAATATTTATGAAAATTTTGAATTTTCTGCAATAAGGACAATTACAAAATCTCCTCGTACATCTTTATGGCTAAAAACTCAATTAATATTTTCTGCACCAAATATGGAAGAGTGATTTCATTGTTTTCATTTTGTTATTTAAGAAGAGATTAAACAACACAAGGAAATGAACAAATTCTTACAATAGTAAAATACACCCAGATATACTTTTAATAACAGACGGTGTTAAATGTGGAATGTTCGTGCTGTTTTGTTCCCTGCAAATAGGTTTTTGTTCCTTTTGTGCCATTTTCTTTTAATGCGAACCAGTACGAGTACAGTGATATTGTATTATTGCAGCTACAAAGTCCTTTTTATTCTTTCTGTCAGCTTTTGATTCATCAGAGGGATTTTAATAATAAAAATAAATTGAAAGGAACTCCTTGCTGTTCTTGTGTAAAAGGAATAATTTATATATAGCACTGAATTGGATATTATGATTGTCGTATCACTTGTAAGTTTATGGCTGGAAAAAAAAAATATCTACTCTAAACCAGAAACAAGATATTTGCATGAGTTTTGCTTTCAATGAGAAACAAAATAAAGATTGAATTAATTTTTATGGAGCAATTGGTTTTCTTTACTAAAATTAATTGAATTACAATATTTTGCACTAATTAATAGGGGGTTTAATGCATTTTCCAGTAGAGTAAAGACACACAAATTTAACTAATTAAAACTAAAAATAAGATGTCAGTGTCAGTGAATAATTAGTGGAAGATTTGATAGCAACTTAGAAATTAGGAAGTTCTAATTGCCAAAGACAATATAAAATAAAAATTTCTTTTCACAAAAATTTTATACATCAAAAAATTTAAATAGAATTCTAAAGAATTCATGAAATTTTTAAATCTTATTTAAAGTAATATAGCGACAGCTGAAATGCAAAACCGCGTAACTTATATATTTTTTTGTATTACATTAGACACGATACAATTATATGTGAAGTCATTAAATGAAGAGTAAATATAATTTGGGTAGTTGAATATAAAATGTGTAATTTTTTTATATGGCGGCATTAACCCTAGAATGGTAAAAAGTTGTTTGCCTGCCTTCAGCATAAACAAATTTTGCTTATTAAAACAACAACAATAATTTATTTTGGTCATTTAAACTGAACCAAAAAAAAATTCATTTCTTAAATATTTCAAGTTTATAACAGACATATTTGTTGGTTACGTGTTTTTGCATTTCAAGTAACGATTTTTAGGAATTATAACTTCTTTATATATTAAATATTATATAACGATTGATGCAAGTAAATCATTCGCATTAGAATTTGCGTTTAAATTCCTATTATTACAGTTTTTTTTTTGTGGCTCTAAAGAGAGGCCAGGACCTTTCGCAAATATGACTGGAAAATAAGTTTTATGAAGTCGACACCCATCGATATCGTTGAAACGGCATTCGCGTTCCCTTTATTCCCTGCCATTTAGACCAATAATTATATATCCTGTGATAGAAGGAAGTAAAATAGTTACAAGTCAATAATTATACAATAGACAATCAAATAAAGCGAGTGCAACTTAAATTTCATTGAGGTGTGAAATACAATGCTGAAAGGCACACCAACCCTGGAACGTGTCATTGATTTAAAGGCAAATCTTTTTATCCTTTTGCTATCAATTGTATGCCAAACATTAAACTCCTGATGTAAAAGACCAGTCGTACATGAATAGTGAGCTTTTGTAATGCCAGCTGATGGTAGCGAGAAAGCGTGTTGACTTTTAAATAAATTGAGCTGATAGAAATCTCGCATGACAGGTACATTTATTTTGTTTCCGAGCAAGTTACACTTACACAAGCCAACAACCACACGCACGCATTCATTGGTGTCAGCAGATGAATGCAGATGTTTATGATTTGAATAATTTCGGTTTATATTCATGCTTTGATTTCATGCACGAGTATTATTCTTTAAATCGTGTATGTATGTATGTGTGTGTGTGTGTGTATGTATGTACATATATGGAAGTTTTCTATTAGTGTCGATGTCAGTATGATACAATACAATCAATTTATTTTCATTGATATTTATTTGATGAGAACATCTAGTCTATTGATAGAGCAAATTGTTGGTGTGAAGATTGTGTGCACTGATTTATTTGAAATGGGTCGTTGCTATTTTTCAGTTATTTAACATTGAAGAAAATGTAATCATTGATTTACAAAATTTTAAATATTTTTGTATATCTCGAAAGTCTAACGATTTTGAGTTACTGGTCCGTGATGGCTCCTGTTATTTCAGTTGACCATATTTTGCAATTTATCAGACCAAAATAATTCGTTTTATTTTCATTATTGTTCTACTTTCAATCGTAATTAAAGTGACGGCCAAGTGGGATTAACAATCACAAGGGTTCTGCTTACCTTTTTTAATTGTTTCTACATCAATTTTTCAGCGCTTTTTAGTGCAAGTCAGTAGTTTTTCGGTCACCGCTTTGCGCTAACCGACGATTTGAAAACAATAGTTTTTTGTTGTTGTTGTTTCATTGCCTTTTTCATTACCTTGTGTCCTATTTGTTCAACCAAACCAATTAAACATACAAATGAAAGACCACAAAGTATGACAAATTGATTTAGAAGCAGAGTAAAAAAAAGAGATTTGTTACTTTAAAACTATTTTGTTTTCGTTTTTGGCAAATTTAAAATATATTTTATTTAAAAAAAAAAACATTTTTACACCGATTGAAATTAGAATTATTGGCAGCATTTATAAATTTATACTCAATTGCCAGGCCGATTTCGTAGAATTTATAAATTCGTTGAAATATTATTAATATTTTTACAGCAGGCTTTTAGAAAATAAGAAAATAAATAAAAGGACTCATACAGCTTAAAAATGTCAAAGAGTAGTTGTAAGAACTTTAAATTATTCATTTCTTTCAAGCAGCTGGATATTTTACTAAAACTTCCCATCTGTCTATAGCAAATGAGGCGGCTAAAAATAAAGAAAATAAATTAATAAGTATTTTTTCAAGTCTGCAACCAATTTTAAAGATGTTGAAAAAACCTTTTCCGTTGATAAAATTTTAAGCTCCATCGCACTATTCAAAAAATTTGGCACAAAATAAACAAATTACCAGACGTTTTATAACTGCAATATTTAACTGTTTTGCTTTACAGAAAAAGAAATACCCAATAAATAAATTATTTTTAAGAAAATCACAAAAAGTATTAAAATTATGAAAATCGGGAATATGTGTAATGATAATTGCAACATTAAGTGCCACCTGTGCTGGCCCATCTGACACGTCTCTTGCCATCGACATGTGTCACAAAGGAGATGGGGGTTGTACTGAATCTTTAGGCTGGTAAGAAACTGAACTAGAAGAACTAAAACTAGAAATTTTAGTTTTTATTGCCAACATCATCATCATTTAGTAACTTCTGCGTTGTTGTGCGTAGTTCTTAACCGCTTTTCATGTGACACTTCTTTCAAGTAATATATTGTTGCTTGGCGTTCTGTACAATCGTTTACTCCCACCAATCAAAATGTCTTTTTATACTTCATATAAATAATATTTGCCTTTTTTTCTACAACAACTTTCTATTATTCTAGAGCAAAGCAGCGTAACTTGCGTTCGTTTGTGCCGTATTTCTCGAAGGCATTCCGCAAATGGTTTATTTGTTTGGACTTTTTTGCTCGCAATTCAGATGCACAAGTATGTAATCAGGCTTTTTGCCATACAATTGTTAACGTTGCATATTGTTTTGTGTCAGCGACCTGTTATCCCACAGAAATCTGCCAGCTGGTATAAAGAAAAGAAGTCCTATTTCATAGACAGATAATAAAAAGTTTAATATATTATTCTTGTTTTTATACAGGCATGTAGGGCTGAATACACTGTATAAAAAAATATTATATTCTAGTTCCGTATTTGCTGTGTTGACAGGCAAGCGGCAATAAATCCATAATTTGTTGTGCACAATTCTTAAAAACTGGAAAAAAAGAAGAGAAAACTGCAACTGAACTATTTGGCGATATGTAAGTGAAATAATATTTTCTTATTCAATTAAATATGTCTTTAAGGAATAGCCTACTATTATTACCACGTTCGAACGGCAGCAGCAAACACTTGTTACGCTGTGTCTCAGTCATGTTTACAAAGAAGTGGGGTTCACACGACTCATTTGCGTTTCATTTTAAAAGATCTTCTTCATGAACTGAAGGCTAAAAACACATTTAAAATGACCAGTTTTGCTACAAGCAACAAAAAAAAGAAATTTGTCAAATAATTAAACTGCTAAATTATATATGTGTTTCGCATTAAAATTACGCACCAAATTTCATCTTAATATTATCTCGAAACTGTTTAAAGCCGACAATTTTAATGCAATTTTGTTGTTAACACTTTTATGCAAATATTTCAAGTGGCAAAATAAAATTATAAATTTCAAAGTATAAAAAAAATGTTGTTTCTTTATTGTTACAAATAGTTTATTAAGTGTTTATAAGGCTGTTGTTTGCATTCACACCCATTTTTACGCCAACACTATTTATGTTTTTTATTTAAGAAAATGCCGTGTTACCTTGTACTGAGTGCTGTGCGTGCACTGAGTAACCGTAAAGCACTAACGCGTAAAGACGTAATAAAATTTCCCCTTAATATATTCTAGTATGGAATGATGCAAATATTGTTCAAAGGATTTTGTTTTGCTTGGCTGCTTCTCATACAAGTCTTCTACAGATTCCACAAAACAGCTGCTCACAAACATAACCAGACACTTTGTTATAAATACACACAAAGATAGAGAGAGAGAGAGAGAGCGAGAGAGGATTTCTTGTTCAGTGTTAAAGAAAAAGTTAACCTTCTCGTGAACTTATTGTTGGCAGAAAATATTTAAGAAAAAACAAAAGGAGAATTTATACGACAGCTTCTGCAATAGTTTTGAAATCCCAAAAAAAATTACAGTATATGAAAACTCATCAGTAATGATTTATATAGGGAAGGATTTCGTTTGTAAGATATACTCCTACGCACACACTGTCGTCCTTAAATAAGCTGCATGCGAAATGAACTTGGTTGTTAACTTGATGTAATTTTCCAAATTTGCCTGCAGAATAATAAAATATACTTTTGAACACTAAAAGAAAAACTTGCCTTGAATATTCCAGGTATTAAAATACAAGGCATCTCAGAAAATAACCATCTCTTAGATGAATCTTATTTGATGATCATCCTATTTGGTTATATTTCTATTGTTGGCTTAAATATTTTGCTATATTTTTACACCTTTCAGAATTTCAAGTTTATTAGAGCTGCTTTAGAGCCGGTAGTAGCAGGGTTTTGTCATATCTCATACATCTGAAATCCCACGTCATTTGCTAGCAATTTCTTCTTGTCTTCCGCAGCGAGGCTAAAGAGGCCTTCTTTACTAATTACTTGTTAAACGTTTTGACAAGTTCAAACACTTCTCGTCTTTTAGCTGGCGGTCAGCAACGACGCTGCTCCATTAAATTTTATCCTGAACTTCTTTTAATTTTGTAGTTCCACAAGGAAAGCGTTATGGAAATGTTCCGATTATCTTCTTTTTAACCGATTATCCGACAATGTTTTTATATTTTTAGACAAAGCAAACAATTTTACCTCCCAATAAAAGCATAAAATTTTTAATCTCAATGTGCAGGATTTTCGTCGAACGTGTTTTCCTTTTCAACTCAGTAAAAATTATTTATTACAAGTGGAAAAATCAAGTTTGTCAAGTCAGGATATTGTAATACAAGATCATTGATTTCTTTTGTCTTCGCAACATTCGTTTACACTTCCCAAACGGCGGACTTTAATGTATAAACAGAAATATATACTGAAAAAAACACATTCAAACTCCTTGATAAACAATCCATTAATCCATTGTGCAAACATTAAATTTTGGCTAATAATTTAACATTTATAAAGGCTTACGAAAAGCCGCAAAGAAAATCATTAAACAATTTTTCACACACAATATTTCCATCAGATTTTCTAGAAATCCTGTCCGTCATATACAAATTTTTTTTACATGAATTTTTTTCAATAAGTAAAACAATTTCCTTAAAAAGCAGCCACAGAAATCATGCTAAAGTATAATCACATTTTTTTTATAAATTTAAATACAAACGAAAAATTTCAAGTTCATTTTAATAAATAAAAACATCAAAATAGTTGTTTTGCAAGTTTTTTCTATATCTTCAAAATTACATCATCTATTTGAGGCAACAAGAACCTCAAAACAACACAATAGCAACTCTGTGGGATAAGTTTTAGCAACAAGCAACAACGTCTAGAACAAATGAACATAAATCAGTATCTGTTTGATAAAATTGTTTTTAAATTGGATTTTTTGTTTACACATCCAATTTAAGGGTATTTTGCTATGAGTGCATTGAAGATGGACGCAAAACAATCAACTTTAAAATTCGAATCAGGTCTGTTAGAGACAAACAGTATTTGGAAGTAAATAAATTTTTGTGGTAATATAATTAAATTTAAAATCAAATGTATTCATTATGATTCGGTTTATGAACTATTTGGTTAAATGTTGTTGTCATCGGACCAAACTGGTGCACTTTGATATTTCCAATAATTGGCAATAGTTGCGAAAAAGTTTTGCAGAAAGTGTCTTAAAATGAGTTAAAAAAAGTCGTGTTAAAATGAGTTAAAAAAAGAATATACCAGAAACTACTAAAAGTAAGAAAGTGGCGCGAGTGCCGTAGTGAAGATATTTTTCAATCTGCCGCAAAACAATCGGTATGATTTACCATGAAGTCCCAGCGCAGCAGCATTTTTTGCCTTCACTTTAACATTTAGGGTACATTAAGGACTATGCAATTTAAGAAAACCAGAATTCTTAAAACTTTAAAACAGCCTGAATTATCTTAAGAGCTTGGAATTATTGGGCTGAGAAATTTATGTACGAAATCACTTGTTGCTATTTTAAACTCTTAAATGCTGTGTGTGCGTTACTTTACCTTGACAGTCAAAGATTTATGGAAATTATTTATATCTACAAATAGTTCAATATTAAATGAAAGTTCCCCCTCCCCCACAATACCATCGCTGCAGCAAGCTGATGTCACGAATATAACAAATTAAAATCGTCACTCGGTTAAGGCCAAACTTGTTAAAATAGTCTGCCTAACAATCCGATTACAGTGTATTACAATTTCCTGTTTAGAGCAAAAACAGAATGACAAGGATTCCCTTAAAATCTCATTTAGAGCTTGATGCCTTTTAAGGATCCGTGTTATCTTTACCAGCAATTATAGCCTTCAATTGTCTGCATACATTTTTCTTACGCCAACATTACAAATTTGTTTGTGTTATATCTTAATTAATTTTTGACACCATTAATTCCACAACAAGTACTTATTATCTCAAAACACCGGCAAACTCACCTCCGTTTATCGTAATTGAAAAGCATATCAAGAACAGCAACAGTGTAAACATTCCGTACTTATGATTTCGAAGCCTAAATACTTTCATAAGTTAAATAAACACGAATACACCTTAACAGTTTTTAAGACGATAAAATCTTTTGAAACGCCTGCTGCTTGTGTCTCGTGCCATATCAACAATCAATTTCATCTAGAAGTACACACTTCGAGGCGGCAGAGTGAGCCACGCACATCCACACACCCGCACCCACACTCGCACTCGCTTAAGGACATTTGTTTGCCGATTTAAAGTGGTGCGGCAGAGAAAAGTTTGTTTGCGTTTGTTTCGTTTTACAGCAGGATTAAGTGCTGTAAATGAGCTGAATTCACGAAAGTCACAGTAGGCGAAAGCGAGTTTTGAGAAACCAAAAAAAAAAGTAATTTATCGCTAACGTTTATTTATGTAATTCCTGATTACAGACACACAAGTTGGAAAAGGTTTATAGCTGAATGAAATTAAAATTGTTTTTGAATGAAATGGAAAAAAAACACAAGATTTGAAAAAAAATTCATGTAGCAAAAAGGGGTCAACGGCATAGGAATGTCAGGCATCCATCCTCACCTGTCTATTTCCAATTACACACTTGGTGGCATGATCCGGATCAACTTGAAGGTTCAAGGTGAATATTTTGTTGTTAAACAAACCATTAACAAAATCTAATAACACAATATTATTGCATGTGTCGTGCGGTTCACATACTGATTTGTTGCTTTAACCTGTTCTCTCGTCAACAAGATACTTTTGCTCTGATACGTCTCCGTTTCACGTTCACAGGAAAACGATTAATGCGTCTTCATTTATAGAACGTTTCTCTTGAACAAAATACTGGTTCTGTGATTGTAATTGTCTGGTATTGAGATTTTGATTTGCATTGGAAAATTGATTAGACCAAAAAAGAAAAAAATCAAAAAATTATGTTTAACTAAGAAAAAGCGTTATTTAACACAAACACGAATCACGCGTATTTTTATCGAAATCCGCACAGTAGTTTTTGATTTCATCGCTTACATATCAAAATGTCTTTTTTAAAATATTGTGAATATATATATATATAGATTACATTAAATATATAGGGATTAATACAGTGCAACCTTTCATAACCGGTTGCAGTAATTTTTTGTAATGGTTCTAAACATTCTTATATTATCGTTTTGAATCTATAAAACTTGTGGGTTTAAGGTTAGAGTAGATGTCTGTTGTGAGGGGTTGGGAAAACTCTCCAGTTTATGCAGCGCCCAACTTTACCTTTCCTCTTTATTTGCCCAGTGTTGTTTCATTAGCCTTCACTCTGCTTAGCGGACAACTTCTTAGCCAGATGACAGCTTTTGGTAGATGGAAAATTTTATAAATATTTTTAGAACAGTCCTAGAGACCAGTGCAGGAACTACATTCCTAAACACAATACAGAAGAAATTATACTTTTGTGTGCATTTTGTTTCCGACATTTCACGAACATGTAACAAAACAAAACATTTGAAATTTGGCCGTATTCTATTATGTCACTAATAATCTGACCTGCTATTGATTCGCCTTGGATTTTTCCACAACTGAGGAACAACAAAAGGATACACTCGCCAATTAAAATAATTAACATGCCTTTATATTCCTGAACTGCTAAGTTCGGTAAAAGCCACTAGTTGAATTCAATAATCTTATTGTTGGGAAAATTGCAAAACATGAAATTGGTTGTTGTTGATAAGTTTTCGTAACAAATTAAGCCCCAGACGCCATTAAGACGACAATCACTATGTAGCATATTATAATGCCAAAGAAAAGGAATATATGTAGTAGGGAAAATGATTAAGAGGCATGACATCTGTTTAGAATAATTATTGGTCATGATGAAAGGGGAATTGTACTCATGGACAAACGAATTCAATATTGGAAAGTAAATCGTAGCTGAATTAGAGTTGCTTGTGATCTTTCTGTGTGATGAAATTTAAGTTTCATGCGAGGCATTTTTCCATTGCTAAAAACTTTGAAGGACAAAGCATTTCATTTGCTATGGCATAAAATAATTTCAATAAATTTATATTGTATGTATATAATAATATTAACAGAACTCTGTTATTTATGGTTCAGCCCATAAAAGTGATTGCACAAATTATAGTTTTGTGGAGAAAACAGGTTTTCCAAAATTTCTTTGTTTGAACAATTTGTCAACAAAATAGTTTGTGCAAACATTTCAAATTATTCACATTAATTCAATTAGAACAAGTCCAGCATTTACTGACCATTCCTTAAATCGATTCAATACTGTGAGGCTGGTATTTTGCATGACTTAATTCATGTTGGTTAATTTGCTTTTAACAAAATCTATAACAAAATGTTGTTATTTGTTTGTCCGTTTTGCTTCGTTTTGCTGCGTTTGAACTGACCAGTATGTGGGCAAATTGTTTGAACACAAATCCTCAATCAACTGCCTAATCCTTTGTGACAAAAACTCCTGAGCTGAACAGAGCAAAGTTACATATTGAGTTACAAACGACATGTTGCTACTTACAAATATTTGCAACACTTATGTATAAAACTTGACCTAAATGTTAAACTCTTACGAGCTATTTAGCACTCAGGGACGTGTAAACACATCTAATGGCACCTGCATTCATTTATGTACAATATGTTGTATTAAATTTTATGCAAAACCCTCTTAAAAGCTGAAATAATTTACAACATTTTGTAAGGTTGTAATTAAAGCAACATAAATAATTTTAAGTTGCCTGCTAAAGTTTTGTGTAAATAGAATAGAGGCTAAAAGGGTAACCAGAATAAACCAAAGTATGCTTTAATATTTTAATTTAAGTTCTGTAGCAAAATATCTCCCAATGGCTTAATTTGACAAAAATGTATTTAAGTTGGATGTGGGAACTTTAATTGAAAGATGGATTTTGTTTGTCTTTAATGTTAAAGATTTAACCGTGATAAAAAAACAAGCAAACCAGTGAACGGACAAGGCAATACAAACAAAGTATTTGCTTGTCAGGGATGGGTTTGTTATTTTTAATTTAACCAAGTTTTGAGTGAAAAATAACTGGTTTAAACAAGAATGCATTTCATCCATTTGCCAATAAAATTTTATTACGATATTGAAAAGTGATAAAGATGCAAAAAGAAATTCGGGCACAATTTTCCAGCAAATTTTTCCGCGGATTTTGTTTAGACATTTCATTCAAAACGTATTCATATAATCAGTTGTCTGTATAAATGTTGATTTCTTTATTAAGGCTGGAATGTATTAGAAACATTTTTTTTTTTTTGATTTAATTTTTAAATTTCTCTCAAATTTCAAGCAAGAATAATAAATATTGCTTTAAAATATAAAAAATATGGCATAATAGATTCTTTAATAAATTTATTTAAAATATACATTAAATTTGATGTAAATCAAGCATCATAACTTGGCTATAAAAATAACCAAATTTTTATAAGCCAGACTTGCTGATATCAAAAAAAAAAATATTATAATTATTAAACTTTTACATTAACCGGGAACTAAAGAAAAAACTCATACTTTCGCACAATTTCTTTTATGTTTTGGTATTCAGTCAGTTTTTATAAATTTTAATATTATGATGGGCAGATTTTAAAATTAATTTCTTATATTTGTGACTTCAAATTTTTGTATCTTTTGCTCTGTTAACTATGAAATTTAATGCACGTGCAATAAAAATCATTAACAGCTCCATTAAAATTAATTTCATTATTGCCAGTAACCAATTACTACAGAAAATTGCATTTAATGGTGCGGAGCAACAATAATTTCGTCATGCAAACTCAAATTGTTAGTGTCACGATGCTTATAGTTAAATGATAATTTTTAGTTATAACTTTTATAAAATTTTTATTGGTGACTGCAAAAATTAATATTAAAATAAGAACAAGAAACCAAAAAAAGTGTTTTAGCTTTTTTTTTTTGTGGAAGTCTGCCACAGTGTTCTGCTCGTCCAGCATCAGCCTTAAAGTTTTGGCATTCTTCTTTTTTTATATATGAAAGCAAAAGGGGCCTTATTGTTTTGAATTGGGCTAGTTCTGTAACACTGTCATGATGTTTTTCTGAAGGTGCCTTTAACAAATACACAAAACAAAATGGAATTTATTGAAACAAATTAAAAACTAAAATTTATTTAAATATTTAGCAGGAAAAGGTCCAACTCATTGCTCTTCTGTCTAAGGAAATACCAACCAATCGCCTATTGAAAAAATTTCAATACCATTCAATAACTATTACAGTTTTACTACTGCCTTCCTTCACCAATACTTTTTGTGGGATCTTGCAACATGCGCACGCTTTATAGAAACGCAGATAATTGATTTAACCACTCGCAGCCAAGTGAGTGAGTCGCTGTGAAATTACGGAAATACAATTACTGGCGTGTACCTCACTAATTACATTAACTTAAACAAAAGAAAATTCGAAAATAACATTTTACATGGAGAATAACCCGAATTAATGAAAAAATTAGTCAACAAAAATTACACATTTTGAATAGTGTTAACTTGTTTAAAAGTACAGCTAAATAGCCGTTAATTGCTAAATGTATTTTGATATTTTTTTTTTGTTAATGAAACGTAAAATTTCGAATCAAGTTGTAAAGAGACACGTAAACACAGCTTTTGTTGTTTCGGGGCATTTGAGCAGGACTGGGTTTTGTTGATGCTGCGCCCTCATTCTGCTTTAAGTGTTGTTGATGTTGTTGTCTTTAAGTGTTTAAGTACCGGTTATTGATCCGTTATCAGTTACTAAATGACGCAACGCCATTCTTGTTTAAGTGCTGCTCTCTTAGTCAGCAACACTAACATGTTGTTTGGCTACCAATCACATTCATAATCTCATTTATTGCTCGTTTAGAAGAAAAAGACGGTATAAAAGAGTTGTCACGATGGCCCCCCCTTCCCCAGTCCATTATTTCTTAATCATTTTCCTATATGTTTTTCACCAATAATTTAAAGTCAATCTATTCCGTAAATAAAGGCTGAATAAACAAAAAAGCAGTTAAAATATGTATAAATATTTAACAATTGAAATTGTAAATTTACATAAACAAAACAACAACAAGCGCTATATGTATGTATAATAAATCAAAATATGTTTAATTGTTTGGCATACAATGGACTCAATGAAAACGACAATTGGCATATTTTATCAAGGACGTTTAAAACGGAATCGAAACCATCAATGGGAGAATATACAGTAAAAAAAAGATAAAAGATTTTTAATACATATAAAACAAAACTTGCTTCCAGTCATTTGTGATAATTAAGCAAATGCAGCAATACACATGCAGCAAAAATAGAAAAAACAATATACCGAAAGCACACAAAAAAGTAGCAGAAGTTGAAGGTGTTGAACATATTATTGAACATATTATTATTAAGGGATTGCATGGCGATTTGCAAGGGACTTTGAAAATATATTGAAAAAATATCAGCTTATAATATATATTCCTACTGTTATAGTAACTCCTCGTGGGGAGTAGTGCATCCCAAACTGGCTCACTCTGTTTGTCGTGATATAGATAACAGGGTACTCAGTCGACACGGCAACGAAAACTTTAGGAAGCTGCTCTCTGTCTTCGATTGCATCTTCATCAACGATTAATAGGCAAAACGTGACTAAGATCGTCCCTGGGATATCTTGAAAGCACAATCGTGGTCTTGAGATGGCTGGCACCTTGTCTCAAACGTTCTGGCAGATGTTTCCTCCAGTGTCTAAGGGGTTTGTGTTATGTACCGCTTGCACATATTCCTGACACCGGATGAGCCACATCGAGGCTGGGCGGTTTGGCAAATCTGTTTCACAATCTATATAATGTAGAATTGTGGATTGTATGCAATATGATGAAATTTCTTATTAACTTTAGGACAAATGGACTTGCCTAGCACTTATGGCCTAGAACTGAAATTTGTCTCAATTTTCTGCAAAACTTGGAATTGATTAAAGTTAAAGAAAATCTTTTGAAAGATCATTTGAAAATTTGCAACGTGTATAAATGACAGTTCTTTGTCATGTCTTTTCCCTTTTTCGATACACAAAATCTTTGGCAATTATTTTTTCCGCTGGGTAAGAGATATTTTGAGTATAAACATGCACTCGTATAAATGAACTTTTGCCTATAAACGCTTAAACAGAAAATTAAACAACAAACAGGCCTTAATTTTTATTTGAAATAAAGAAAAAAAAAACTCAATTTCACTTATATCATTTATATATTTAGTGTTTCGAAATTGACAGAAGTGCAGCTAAAATATAACAATATATTTTATTTATTTGCTCTATTACAGATCAAAGAGTCAAAAACAGTTTTATGAAAGAGTTTCAAAATATTGTACCAACACCATGCAACATGCAGCAGCAAATAAAATTAAAGTTTTATCAATAATACAAAATTTTTACAACATACTCGTACAATCGCTCGTGAAATTCGAATTTTTATTTTATTGAACGAGATTTGTTTCTTTTTTATTCGATTCAATTACTTTTGCTATAAACCTTAATCAATTATTTATTAAGCACGCATGAACACACACTCCAACCAACTCGCCATAAAGCTGTATTATCAAAATGATTACACTGAGACCAAAACTAACACCTTTCCAAACAAAACAAAGCACATTTTTTTTTCTTTTATTTAGTCAATGGATTTTATAGTTTTAGACTAAATGAACAAATTTGTTCAAATTCCAAGAAAGAAAATAATATAATATACAATCTGTAGGTAAATTTAAAGCACTTAATATGACAAACACATAGACGACTGCAGGCTACACGACTTCACATGCTGCCGTTGCCGGCAATCATTAGCGTGAATTCAGCTACTGGATATTTTGCATAGGCAGCAACATCCTTCGTTAAGTACTTGCAGCAAATAAATCTACCTTTTATTGTATTAACAGCCATAATATTGAGAAGTAATAAGAGAATAATAATACTGTGTTGATTTGTTGTTGCCCAAAAAATCGAACAATATCACAAACGTAATATAAAATTTCATATGTACAAATTTTTTTTTGGCAAAAAAAAAAAATTGTTGCAGATCATAAAAACTAGATTTAAGACTCAGCGTAATCGAATATATAAAAGTGGGTTTCTTTTTCATTGTATTGTGAAAATAATTTGTATTGAAAGTCTGTATGATGTGACAAATATCTTGCTATATACATGTTGCTTGGATAAAGAATATAGAAAGCCAAGTACGCATCGTCTTTGTGAATGCACTGCCTCGAAAAATCGCTTCTCTGCAAATCTAGACGCCCTTAAAAATGAAAAATTAAGGAAAATTTTTTGTTTGGTAAAAAGCCCAGGCTGGAATTTTTACCCATCACTTCGCACCTTTTTTGATAAATATTGAATTTGCGACAAAAGGTGGCATGAGGTTTTTTATATTCTCTTTTTTTTTGCACATTTATATACAGGGAAAACACATTTATTTATATATTAATCAGTGAAACTTAGAAAGTCTTTCAAATTCATGAAATTAAATATCCATAAAATTTGAGGTGAAGTCGAAATTAGGAAATTGAATAGGATTGAGAAGAAAAGAAGTGTCACTTCTCTGCCACTCCTTTGACAAAAACTAGTTTCAAAATAAAACTGAAACGCCAAATTCTAACGCAACAGCAATGTTTTTTAAGATTTATTAACAATATTAAAAAAAATTACAATTTACTAAGAAAAGTAAAAACAAACAAAAAAAAAAATCATTATTAATGCAATTTAACTCTATTAAAAATGTGAACATTTTTTTCTATCCAACAAGATTCTTGACACACAATCAACTTAAATGTTGTAGGAATGACAACAGCAGGAAAAACTTAAATAATTATAATCACATCATGTAAATTATTTATGTGCCACATTTGTAGATGAGCGAGAGCCTTAAGAAAAATGCAAATAATTTTTTACAGTCATTTGTATGTCCATGTTAAACACAACTAAAGGGTTATTCCCATGTGAAGGTAAATTCCTGATATAAAAACTTTAAATTATACAAAAAAAAAAAAAAAAAATTAAACAAAATTATTTGAAACATTGAAACGAGAATAACGCAACCCCAAATTAAACTTCTCTAATACTTATTAGTGTTTTTGGTATTTTTTTTTTTTTTTGGTACAACTACTTTGCAAACACCCTTTAGCAGTAAGTGTTTTGTTTTAATAATTTTTCTGTTGTGTTGGCCAACATGTGTATTGTGAGGTTCATAATGTTAATTGCCACACTCTTCACTTTCACCACAACTCTTGAAACTACATTTACACATATAACTCATTTGGTAAATGCCTTAATGCTTTTAAGTATAATTGTGCAAAGCACATTAAGGTAATCCGTTTCGAAGGAAATACCATTGTTACCCTGAAAAAGTCTACAAATGTAAGTTTATTATGTAGTTTCTTTGCAAAGACTTCGTCACGAGTTCAAAAGTAGAGCTGGCAGTTAGTCCTGCACGTATTTAAATAAAGATATTGAGGCGTATTCACAGCCACAAAAAAAGTTTACTTTAAACCGAAGAATACTTTTCTTTTAAATTCAAACAAACAAAATTTCTATGTTTTTAATGTTTAAAATTATAATTTTATTTAAAGTATACACATCTCTTCTTTGACTGTGGATGTGGCCCATTGTTTTCCCGCAGGATTGATATATAAATAGAAAAAGTTTTATATAAAACTTTCTAAATTTGCCCAACTATAAATAAATTAAAAGTACATTTTAGTCTTTTACGCATCGCGTGTGTCATCCTAGAGCTTAATATTTTATACACATTTTTGATAAGTCAAAACTAAAAATATGTTCTGCTTAATAAACTCCTTTGCCTGAATATCTGGATTTATTATGAGTTTCAGTGGAACAGGAAACACTTTTTCTTTTTCACATTCAATAATAGAATGCACCGAATCAGTTAATAATTTTAGTTTGAACAGATCTGAAGGAATTGATGGATTAAAAAGTAACAATATTCAAATACAGAGTAAAAGAAAACTGTTAGATTTTACCAACTAAAAAATATATTTATTTTTATTACATTCATTATCACTTTCCAGCAAAAAGTTGCTGTTTCAAATACAATTTTTATCAATTTCTTGAAAAAACTTGAAAAAAGTTATATATTTATTTTTAGACAAAAAATTATTATATATTTTTTTTTTAAATAATTTTTCTTGATTAAAACCGAAGAAGTTTTAAAAAGCTTAAGGAACTTTTAAAAGTTCCTTAAATATGACTGACCGCTTTCTGTCTGGTATTTCCAGCTGTAGTTGAGTAGTTTCGTTCAGCTCAACCAAACAGCTGAGTGCTTTTAGCATCATAAAATTGTTTCGTTACTCTGGCGCAACATGTTTTAACACAACAATTACTTATATTTAACAGCTGTTGATGTGGCAGCATGTTGATAACGTTGCCAACAGCAGACATCAACAGCTGTAATATGTTAAAAACGTAGCAGACTTGTTTTTTCATTGTTTTGTAAATATGTTTTTTATATAGATTGTTGTTTGCTACGATATTTATCTAAATGTAGATATTTTATCAGCTTAGATTATATTTTTTGAGGAACATAATCATGCAGGTAAATTAGTTCAACTTATCATATGCTTGTATTATCGTAATAAAAAACTCGTTATATTTTTATAAATTTTACTTTTGTATTTAGTGGATATTTTTAGATGGAAATAAAAAAGCTCTTGATATGTATTAAAACACGAGCCTATTTTATTACCGAAACTTTTACTTGATTACTTCGTTTTTTTCGAAGCAAACATAGTATTATTATCACAACAATATTTGGAAAGGCTGTTTCCTTGCAGGAACTCTAAATAGAATATTTTGATTTAAGAAGCACAAATTAATCTATAAAACAACTTGAAGGTTGTTTTGTCGTTGAAACCTTGAATTTTATTACATCTCCTATTCGAAAGACACATTTTTTCAAGTGTTAAATGTTTAAAAACATTCCTTAAAACAGGTTACGCCTTCAGATGTAAAATTTTATTTAAATTATATGTTGTTTTTTTTCTTCTTCAGCGTATATTTCTTACCATTTCTATTTCTGTTTGATTTGAAACTACGAACTACTTAAACTCGAAGCAAACAGTCTTGGTGCAGTCATTCTTACATGATATGTTCACTTACGTTTTTCTTAAGCAGAGCAGAAAAAGAACGGATTTCTTTGCCATAATCCCTGCCACAACACTTGACCTGACTTGTCAATGTGTCGTTGATGTGGGCATTACACGTCACAATCCAATAAACCAGAATAAGCACAACGTCAGAAGTCAATTTCAAGAATTTAAATAAGTAGCTTAAGAAAAAGTATCCTGTAAGCATATTTTTTTTTGAAATGTTTTAAATTCCAAATAAAGAAAAACTAAAACAAATCTGGTTCGTGTTCACATTGTCTAGTTCAATAAGTAAACAAAAAAGTTTTTTGCACTTAGAAAACGCCACGACAGGATACAAGACCGTCTTGTTCAAGAATTTGTCAGCCGCAGATTTTGTGGCGTCACGAAATTTCAAAATTTTTTTATATATTTTGTTTGTTTGTTGTTATTAATTTACAAAAAGTATATTTTTGTCTCAAAGCCACCAGAGCTTTTTTGCGAGATAATAAACAATCGTACGTTGTTCAATTCGTAACGTTTTTGTTTGTTTTTCTTAGGATTTCGACGTTCTCACAGATTAGGATAAAGCAGCAGGATTGAGAGGAATAGAAAAGTTTGCAATTTGGTTCTTAAATATTAATATGACTGCGGATTCTTCAGTAGTTATAGTTTTAGTGTGGAAAGTAATCACCTCACCTTTTGCTTGCTGATTTGCTTGATAAATTTGATTGTGCTTAGAAAGAACTTGAAATAATTTTTAAAAGTTTTTGCTGTTGTTTTTAAAAACATTCCATTTAACAATTACGCTGGAGAGAATTTAAAATTGTTGCCTTTTACGTTTCCTGCAAAATATGTAAGACGTCATCGGTTTCAATTTGGAATGAATTTGGGTTTCTGTATCATTCCCAATTGACAGCTGTAATTTGTTTATTTCCATGAATAATTTTTTTTTAAACTTTATTCAATATTGGAAAAAACAACCACAAAACCAAACTGTGTAGTTTTTTAATTTGCAAATAATACTCTTCACATAAAACAAATGCCATAAGAAAATATCAATAAACTTTTTGTTTAAAAAATTATTTTTAATGTTTAGCCCCTTTCTTTTTAAGAAATAATTGAGTTTGTACTGAACGAAAATTTCCAATATGTCGGCACGATTAGTTCCACATTTGTTCTTTACTGGCAGGACTTCATTTAATAAAATTTCCTTTCCTTTTTAAAAGAAACTCAATTAATTTGACTGTCATAAAGGGATATAACATTTGCAGAAAGAAAACATACATGTTCTTTATAAAGTCGCCTTTAAGCAGCCAAGCCACACAATCAAAAGAAACAGAGAAACAAAAAAGAAAATAAAGTTATATTTTTTATTTGCGTATGCAAATCTCGTGAGAAACATAAAAAATTGTTGTTTAACGAATTTTCGTTTTTGGCCTTTCCCCTCCTGACTGCCAAACAGCAAAAGCCAAAAACCTTTAAAATTCTAAATTTAAAACCTCAGAGTTTTAAACAGTTTAACGCGGATACACAGCAAATTGATTGCATTTTCTTTGCTTGATACTGCCGTATCTCTCTAAAACAACAACAACAACTACTAAAGTACAGAATCAGAACGTTTTGCTATTACTTTTGGCTTTTATGTTTTTGGCTTGATTTAGGTTAAAGCTATTTTCTCGGTAGTAGTTGGAGTTAAAATTAAGATAAAAGTTTTGTCTGATGTGGCAACGAACAGGTTTTGCGGAAAGGAAGCACAAAAATTATAACGCTAAGAACATACGATTATGGAAGAAAAAATTAAGACAAACTAAAAAAAATACACTGTATTTGTTTTGCCGTTTTCATATTTAAATATACAGGTATCAAGTTCAAACAGTATGAATTTAAGAAAAAACATAAGAAATTTTCATCTTTATGGGTAATAATGACAGCCTGAGCAGAACAAATGAAAAAATAGATCTAAATGAATCATCCACTGCTTAGTTCGCGTGTTGCCTCTAAAGAAGAGAACGTTGTAAGAAACAACTTGAATACCTTGAAATATTGTTTTTTGTCAGAAAAAAAATAGAATTGCGGCAACATTTTGAAACTACATTAATTTTTCCACGACGAAATTGTTGTAATTTGTAACAAACACTTTCAAAAAAATAAAAGATAATCCTATATTCAGCTTTAATGCAAATATTTCAATACAGTCAGCTCTCAGTAATGTGAACAAACAAATAGCAATACTATGCTTTTTATAGAATTCATTCACAATTTGGATTGAATTGAATTATTTAATATTAAAAAAAAGTTCATGTTGATACGTTTTTGAAAAAGTTTTCTTGAGATTGATTTTCTACTCTAATCGCTGCTTTTAGAAAATGGTGCAAAATCTTCCATGTTTCGTTGTTATTGGTATATATTCTCAATTATATTTAGATGCCTACTTGCAACCTATTCTTATAATCAATTTTATTTTTTTAAAATAGCTACAAGAGTGGACTCCACAACCCATTACGTAATTGCAGTGAACTGGGAATCCCCCAAACTTAAATTAAATTAAAAAAAAAATAAGTTCACTGGAAAGTTCTCACAATTTTCAGTTCACTGTAATCTCAGCTATTGTGAATTACGCTAAAAAAATATACCTTTATGTGATATATAACTCCCAGCTCTGCTATTTTCAGTAAATAAATAATGCCCACACAAATATATATTATGCCCTAAAAGTAAAGTTAAATCTTTTTTTTATTCAAGCAAAATGTAAATCAGAGTACTGGATTATTTTCTAACTTAGAATTGAAATACTAATAAATATTTTGTAAAATACAAATAAAATCATTTCTCTTCAAATAAAATAGTTGCTTACATATTGTTTTACAATAGTTGAAGAATTGTAGATATTTTTATGAAAAGAAATAAAATTTTCACTGTCTTATTTTATTAGTTTGCAGCAAATGTTTATGATGACTTCTTTTTTCTTTATTGTCTTTCAATTTTATGAAGATGTGAACAATCAGGATGGAAAACATAAATTTTTTGTTTGTTCTGTTAATATAAAATTTGCCTAAAAATTAAAGCAGGGGTCATACAAAAACAACGTCAAATAGTAAACATCGTAAAAGATGAACGACTGTTCCATAAAACTATTGCTTGGATTTTAAAAAATGCTATAAAATTGTATGAAAATAGTACCATGAATATGAAGATCTTGCAGTAAAAAACAAAGAACATGAAAATATGAGTGTTTTCGTTCGAAACTTTATAATATGAACTTTGTTGATGATGTTCAGTGCAGCGTTGCACTAAAGCTTAAATTGTAGAATACTATTGGACCACAATTTAGTTAATTAAATTCTAAGTTAATTAAATTCCATCCTGTCAACTCTCTGCTCTTTGTGTTTTGTTTCTATCAACAGCAATTTAATTAAATAGTGCGCACAGCGTGCTGGTTGCCATTCTTTATCTAATTGTCATCATTTCTTCACCAGCAATAATCAGCTAGAAGATAAGCGAAATACTAAAATAAGAACATTTCGGAGAAAACTCTTGCGTTTTGAAGAATTTAATAAGAGTTTATGAGAAGGAAGAAACTAGTGCACATCTTATTTACCGAATTTCTGTGGTTCCTTGCAGACTTATTAACCTGATTAAAACAAACTACAAACATAAGACGAGTATCTATTAAATTTATGTCATTGCGGTTAAACAGAGTGTTCGGTATTTGAACAGTTTTTTGATTGCATAATTGGCAAATTAGCTATTGCAGAAAGTTCCATAGGACCTAATTTGCCAGTTTGAATAAAAATATTATGTAGCGCTAAAAGAACTAATGAACACGGGAAATCGGCAGTCGTATTTCATTTTAAAATTATTCCTAAATTTTGTATCAAAATCAGTTGCTAAATATAGATAAATATAAAGCAATACTCTTCGCTAGCCACATTTTAACCCAGACCTGAAATTTTTCGATTGCAGGTTGACTATAGACAGCCGAAATGCAGACTTAAAAAATTCCTCACCAAAAGCGAAAGTGTTTTGAATATAAGAAATTTTGTTGCTTTGCTGTCTGTTTGCTATATAAGAGTGCAACTGTAAATCGGCCGTAACACGAATTCGAGATGTAAACTTTGAAAACGCCGTGATTTGTGAGAAAGTTTCTTCTTTTATGAAATGAAAATTTTCTTAAAGTTTCATTTAATAAAATATAATTAAAAAATAAAATAAAACAAAAGATAATTTTCTCATTTTTTGTTTATTAATATTCAGCTTTTTTACTTAATGAAACAGCTTTCTTTTAATTGATTAGTCATGAAATTGCTGGCGGAAAGACGAAAACTTTTTGGCTACTTTGTATGTACGAGACAGCACAAGTTCAATTAATTTATTTCCATACATATTTGCTAATAACAACTCAACCAGTTAAACAAGACTAAACAACTATCAAACTGACATAAAAACTCAGGAGCTATAAAAGTTTTCAACATAAGATGAGTTAATGGAAGTCGTTATAGGAATATATTTGAAAATAATGAAAACGTTTCTTAGTTTATCTAGTGGCCATTTTGTTTTTAATAAACATACTTATCCAACTTTATGAAATCATTAACTTTAAGTGACTGCACAGAGTGCCATCTACACGATATTTTGTAACAAATTCATTAGAATTCATTGCAAGTACATAAATCGGTCAAAACACATTCAACTTTCATACTATCGATTTCATCATGTACGTATGTGTGTGTGTGTGTGTGTGTGTGTGTATGTGTGTAGACATGTTTGTTTATTTATGATCCATTTAAACCCGACCACTGTGAGCACAATGAGTACTAAAACATAGAAATTCGAACGCTTTCATGTTGATTTTTCTCGCTTCTTGCTACATCAAAATTCGTTTTACTGCAAAAATTTATAAGTGGAATAATATCCTTGTAAACAAAATCATGTTCTTTTAAGTAACAAAACAAATAAAAGTAAAAAAAAAGCAACACAGCATAAAAATTCCAATGCCACTTTATGCATACAAATGTCAACAGAGTACTTAAGGTCAACTTATTGCAACTCACAATATACAGACATAAAAAGAAGCCAAATTGAGAGATATCATGGCACATTAAATCTTTGGCCAATATCTAAACTGGTACATGTGTATGTGCTGAATGAATGCGGTAGATGGGAGCCCGGATGATATTATAATATCCGAAGAGGATAAGCTTGAGCAAAACCTAGACAATCGTAGTAAACGGAAGGCAGGAAGTCTACAAAAAAAAAAATAGTGCCAGCACAAGGCAATGAAAGAGAAATTAAAAGTCAAAAGCTTAACAAAAGGACCCAGAACAATGCCGACGAAAGTAACCTGCCAGAGCTACACAAACAGAGATAAAAATGGTTGTCTGCTAAATGACTATCTGGGATTGCTTGTTTGTGGTGAACAGCATTATAAATTCATAAATCCAACAGACAAACTATACGAACGGATGTATATAAGAAAATAAAATGCCAAAACGGTTTATAATGATTCCTTTAAAAAGCACCGGCGCTAAAATTTTGTCAGCTTATTAACAAACTGTAAATTCTCTGATCTCATAGTAAAGCTAATATAATGTTTATACACATGAAAATGTATATAAGCATTATAACACATGAAAATGTATATAAACATTATACAGTGATTTAGACAACATTTGTCTTCATACGAATCAAAGCACTTGTTGAAAGAAGTGCTTTTCCTTAAGTTCTGTCAGGAGTTTATGTTCCTCAGTCAAGGTTGAGTTCAATGTCCATAATTTGGAAAAATCATCCGCTTTTTTTTTGGGACCAGTACCAGAACTGGGCGGAGGGAGGAAGAAAGAAGAAGAAGTAGTGGTTTCACGAGTTTTTGTTTTTTATTCCATTTTGTAGAGATGAGGATGTCAGCATTTAAGATCCCCTGACTGTTCAGTGCTCAGTGTACAAAACCTTCGACACTACACACATCAATTATCCTTGTATATTGTTTGGTTTTTGTTGTTGTGTTTAGCGTAACAACTTTTGGATCGAAAGTACCACTATAAATTTATATTTAAAGCTTGAACAGCAAATGTCTTAATCTTAATTTTTAAAAGTAAAAAAAAGATTTTTCCTTAAGAAAAGCGAAAGTTTTCAATGAAAAAATCTATCAATGAAAAAAAAAATTTTTAAAAAATTGTATTAATTTAATTTTTGCATTAACATTGATTTTTCGAATTGACCATTTTTGGCCATCAGCATTTTCAACTATTTTCTTTAGACGGGATAATAACTGAACTTACCAAACTGGCACTGCCATCAAAGAAAACGATGTAATCTTATTTTGTTTGACAAATAATTCATTTCTAATTTAAAAAAGCGAATCAGAAAGTAAATTTAAAATCCTTTTAAAAACTACAAACTAAAATATTTATTCTATTTTTAGAGTGCGTAGAAATTGATGAGTTTTATTAGTTGAAGATTCAATTTAAAACTAGAAATTAGTTCTAGTTTGGTTTGTAAGCAAATTTCCCAGCTGCAAAATCAAGGCTTCCCAGTTGGTTCTAAAATTATGTCAGTAGTTAAATATATTGGCCTCTGAACTTCATCGTCCGAAAACATTGTGACTGTTAAAAGAGAAGCGGCTACGAGTACATCTTTGTCAATGCATTTTATTTACGATTTCAGGTTTCAAGCACCTCCTGAAAGCCTCAAACATGATAAGAAAGGAAAATATCCCGAGGGGTACTGATGGCCATTGGCCTAATTAGTCTTTAGTAAAAATTTCGAAAATTCGGACACCTCTTTTCCCTTTATTTTTGAGTGTTAATTTTGATTGAGGTGCCTTCCTTAGCAAGATCATTGTGACAAAAGCTGATACCTGGAGCTATTAAAACATAAATTTTTGGATTTACTATTTAATATATCAAAAAGAGTACTTTAAGAATTACTCACGATTCTTCTTTCGAAAGTAAATGGAAACTTCAATTGTTATAAAACCCAAATCATTTGTTACAAAGTTGCGACTTTACAATCTAGTAAATGCACATATTTTCTCTGTTTCAAATTGTTTTCCAAATATCTGTAATTTTATCTTGCAGCTTATTTGTGCCAAAAAAAAATTGTCGTAAAACCTTCAGTTATCCTTGTATTGACTATTCAACAACGTTCATGCAAAATCTAAACAATTTTGATATGGCAGTAACTTTTGTACGTGTTTTCTCAAACTTTTCATATACTTTTATTTGATTTGAAAGAAATGTCTCACAAAACCCCCAAACGTTTGTTTGTGGCTAATTTTTTGACAATATATTTTTATTTTTTGTTTAACGATTGACAGATTTAAAATTGCTTTATATTTTTATATTGTATTAAAAGATCGTAAACATGAAACATTTTTGTTGTTATAGGCTTTAAATTGGTGCTAATTTTAAGAGCTTTTAGCAAGAAACTCAACTCAACCGACTGTTAGAATAGATGAAACTTTTTTGTAAAAATTTATAGAAATTTCTGTAAGAAAAATAAGCGAAAGTACAAATTAAAGTCTTAAAAATATTAAAACACAGTGTACTCCCGCTCAAGGGGACAGTCCAAAGACTGCACATTTTATGAGAAACGAAACAACTAAAAATAAATTGTAAAATCCAAAACAATAAAGTATTCGTTTCAGAATTTTGTAAATAGTTTTCATTATTGTTCTTCACGCAATTTTTTTCCAATTTCAATATCTTAGGGACGTCAACAGGTAAATACCTGCTGACTATACGTTAAAGGTCACTTGGTATTCGGGGAAAAAACCATTAGTTTTCTTAGTTCACAATCTGAGCAGTTCAATGTCTTGCACTCGATTACCAGCATTAGAGAACTGAGCAAGTGCGGACCAGCTGAAGAACTGCCTGGCGAATAACGAGGGTTGTGAGGCATAAAACAGACATTTGGAATGACAAAAAGTGCCTGCATCTGGTTATGGAAGGCTTGCCCACTCAAAGGGGAAAACTTTGAAGCCCACTAAGAATTTTTTGGATTGAAAGAAACACGCGCTTATACATGGCGTCTGTTATGAGAGAGTACACTGTAGCATTTTCATGTTTTCAAGACTGCCTTATACGTATTTTATTTGTTATCATTACTTCGTTAGCTTTTTGTGTTAAACTCTTACATTTGTTAACAACAACCACAACAACAAAAAATATAAGCAAAGGTAGCCGAAAAAAATGTACAACAAATAGTATAAAGAAATGGAGAAAGAAATCTGTACAAAAAAAAAAGAAAAAAGGTTTTCCATTCTTTAATTTTCTTCTCTTTAATGCCTCTCTTCTCTTTAATGTAATTGAATAAAATACATTCATTGTTTTGAGTCTAAATTTAACTTTAATTAGAGTTAAAGTTAATGAATTAGAGGACCAGATGAAGTTGAAGCCCATTTTTTTTATAAACAAAAACTAAGAGATAAAAGATCACACGGTACTGCTTTTGACAGGTTTTTGCATTAGAAAAGCTACGATTCAAGAATGCATGCACAATCATGCTTTAAGAAAAAAATCAAGAATATAATCGATGGGTAAATATTATTAGACAAATATTTTAATATCAAATTATTTTGATAAAAAAAATGTCTCTTAATAAAAATTATATAAGAAACTACTTAAAACCAATTTTTTTTTAGCTGAAACAACCATTTGAAACAGGGGAAATACCTTAATATGAACTTATTACTAAATTATATTTTTCTTATTAACTTACATACATACATGTTGCATTGAAAATTGAGGTATTTAACAGTCTTAGACTATTAAAATGTTTCAAATAAGTTTTTAATTTGTTTTAGTTTTTGTTTTATCAAAAATTTTAAAAAAAAATTGGTAATAATAGAATAAAATTGCCGATTGTGCACATTTGCCATTTTAGTACTTTATTCATAATTTTGTGTATTCCGACTATTTAAAACTCAATAGTTTTGCTTTGCAACTATTTATAAATTTTTGGCTTTGAAGCTGCTTTTCATAATTTTACTTCAGTTTGCTCTGTGTGAAGTGCTGGCTGACCGATTATTAAAATCCTGTTCTTTTTCTGCTGTAATAATTACTTTCAATGTTGTTTTTTTTTTGTTTTGAAGGAATTAGAGCAAGTTTGCTTGGCTTTGCAAGACAACTTGCCAGACATGTGATTTCCAACAAAATACAAAATACTGCTCATATATCAATTTAATGAATTGCATGTTTTATTGCTGGCACTTTGCAACTTTTGCGTAATGAGATGTTATTAGTTTCAGCATGTTCTGGATTTAAATGCTGCACTGCAAATCCTTGGTGAGAAACATCCAAACAAAATTTAACCAAATTATGAATCATCTGATTAGGGGCTTGTGTGCGTACAAGTAAAGATTGCACTGAGTGGTTTTTTGTTACAAAACGTAAATCCGATTAAACATGCAAACTATTAGAGTGAAACATGAAATTTATTTAACAAAATATTGTTGCTGTGCATCTGTTGTGTATAATCTTAATTGGGAGCATACAGCAACATAAATGATTGAATTATAATTGTTAATTGGTTTTATTGATTTTTGCGGACTGCAGGCAGGCCTTTGATTTTGCACTCAGCCGAAAGAAAATAATCTGTAAATATATTTGTCTAATTTGTTCAAAATTTATTTTGCTATTACACGTTATTTGTTATGGGTGGCTGAAATCTTCTGCAGAGATGGCAAAACTCATTGAGCCATAGTGCAAAAAATTTCGTTTCTTTAAAACTGGAAATTGCTGAAAGTAACACGAGCTCTTAGACATTATAAATGCATTTTGGCAAAAAGATAACATTAACAATAATTATATTATAAATATTAAAATTTCTCAGTTCATCAAAATTTAGAAAAAATTGAATTATAGAAACAAATGACACGAAGCCAATTTAGTTATTAATTTTTGAAAAGAACAACCATTTTTTTCAGAAACCTATATTTTGTCATTTTTGCATTCTTTCAACGTCCACAAATTTCTCAATCTGACTCCATTTCCACTTTCCATTTCAATTTTGAAAACTCCTAAAAACAAAAAAAGCCACTTCACCAACAACACCAATTTCTCTCTTATCTGATGTTATGTTTTCAACTCTTTTTCTCTCTCTCCCTCTTTCCATTCGGCTTAATTTTTTATTTTGAGAATTTAAGTGAATCCACTTAAAACGTATAAACATCTTCTGATTTCCATCTGACACTTGATATCTGAATGTTGTTATACTTGTGTATAATTTTATCTAATTCTTATTCATTTGTTGCTTGTAAGATTTTTTGTTCTTTAGAAAACAAAAGCCAAAACTTTTTTCCATTTCATTTGCATTAAGCCGTAAGATAATTTGACGGCATTTTTCCAGACACCACCATTATCATTCTGTGTTCATTTATAGTAAATGGGTTTACGCCTTCGTCATGCACATCCATGTCGGCCCACAATATTGTGCACACTTTTTTTTTTTTTGGCGTGGCTTAAAAGTGTGTTCCTAGAACAAGAAGCAGCATCAGTGAAATCATTTAAAAGATTTTGGTGGAAAATAAATAAAATTTTGTTGACAGTTTCGTGCTAAACATTCAATTTTGTTGCTGTTTATAGTCGCTCCTGAGCACAAAAATGTGTGGCACGGCTTCGACTTAAATAATACTTTTATTAGTCTATATAATAGGAGTTAATGAGAGTTTAATTTCTTCTTTTAAATTAGTTTATTTTATGTGACGTAAACAGGGACCTCCTGAGCGTTGCCATCGAATATTTAAATATAGAAATGGAGATTTTCTAGAGAAAGGGGAGTACTTCTCTTTAGATACTCTTAACATTAAACGAGCTTTTGACAGAATATTTATTCAAGTTAAAACAACTTTTGACAGTTCCATATTTTATCCTACTTAAAACAAAACCGCAGCAATTTTTGTTAAAATTGATGGCGAAACTTCAGAAAACGGCCATTTAAAGGCGGGCGTGCCTGCGGAAAGCAGATTATTAAATTATATACTACAGACATGCCGACAAGTGGAAACCTTTTAATGGCAACCCAATGCCGATGCAATTGAACTGTTCCGAGTAAATCCTTCGCTTTAGCAGCTGGTGCAGTGCAAAGTTACCAGATGTAACAAACAGTTGGTTCGGAAATTGGATTATAAAAGAATATATAAAAAAATTCCATTGCGTTGCTTTCGCACTGAAACGATAACGGACTGTTGCCTCGATTACCTTAATGAAGTAGTTATACGAATACCAAAGCCCCAGCACATGAAATATTTAAGACGCACGTAGTTGACCCGACCATATAATACTGAAAACAAAGTTTGAAATCTTGAAATCAGAACAAATAGAATGTGTCGGCTTCGTAGTCCAAACTCTCTCTTTAATTTGTCAAAAGTAGTGCAATTTACCGTGTAGTAGTCGGCCACTGTTTTTGATAAGAATTTACAATAATCGTACCAGCTTAATTTGCACAACAAAAAGAAACAAAAAGCTGGCAAAACTTTTTCAACAATTATAAAAAGAATTTAAGCCATTTCATGACGACATCACGAATGACAAAACTTTTTCAAAACATCCTTTGCGATTAGTCCTTTTTTCAACCGATTACAATTTTAATTAAATAACGAAATTTTTTAATCAAGTCAAACTCGTGAGACTTTTTGCTATTGAATTCAAGCGGAAATTGTTGGACCGTTTTCACACGGTCGTAATTAAAACCAAAAAAAAAAAGCGCAAAACTTCTTCATTAGCTTTACCTTTTGTTTGTTCAAGCCGGCAAAACTTATTATCCAACTCTCCACTATACGACATAAAAGACAATAATATATTGTATTAAAAAACAAAAAACATTTGTCGCCGCTGTTAAACAAACACGTTTGTCATTTCAGTTTATTTCAGGGAAGAACTAAAAATGAAGAGTTTTTATTCATGTTGGACAAACAACCGCCAGCTGTAGCGATAAAGTAGTTAAACAAGTCAAGGATGAAGGCTTAACAAATATTTAATTTTATAAATTAAAATAACAGAAAAAAAAACAAAACATAAACACAACTGCTAATTTTTTATGAGTTTCGGGCATGTCACAGTCACAGTTAAGACGAATGTTGTTAATCTTCTTTAAGTTGTTCATGGCAAAAAATTAGTTGTTATGAGTTGCTTAAAATATGACACGTTTTCATTTAAATTGTTTAAATGGGCTGCTTGATTGGCCTTTTATGAAAATAATTTTATATAATTTTTTTTTTTACTAAAATTCAAACAGAATCCAAAAAAAAAATTAACACTAATTGTTCGTGCCAAGAGTGAACATTTAATTGTAAAGAACAGGAATACACATTAAACTACTTGATTTGAGTATTTGAAACACAAGCACACACAGTTTTTCGAAGCATTAAACAACGAATTTATTTTCCAAAATAATAATATTAACTTCTACCGCAGCCATATTATTAAATAAATTGTTTAAATCCTCAACCATTGATTTCTAAAGCTTGAAACTCAACTATAAAATGAAGTGGTTTTGTTATTTCAATTAAAATTAAATTTCGAAAGGATAAAGTAAGATGCAGCTTTTGCTTCTATCGAGTCTTTGTCTGGCACATTTCATTCATTTTCTTTTTTCCGGCACTTAGTACGTTCTAGTTTCGTTAAAACGATGAGTGGCTGCAAGTTGTTGTCGGTTCCCCAACATGAGGTCTTTTCTTTTTGTTTCTGTAAAATTAGGATGGCATTTAAGGGATAAGTGTGAAAAGTGATGAAAAGTTTTTTTATTTATTTACTGTAGATGTATGTAAATGTTTAATATTTGGCCTTTGCATTTGAAGGTCAAAAGAAGATCGTGGAATTGATTCACCTCAGCTGACGGTGCAGGTGGCAACTTCTCGTGTTAGGTGGGGATGGCACATAATGCCAACCCCTTGCTCCCGAGCTGGGGTTGTTTAATAACCGATTTGGTGAGACTTTATTTTCCCCACCAGTTCTAGTTCCTTACGAGCAGAACAGAACACAACAGCATCTCGTGCTCATTTGGATCACAGAGACAGCTTTCTAGCTTCGTATCTACCAAAGCCTCTTCCTGGGTTTGTAGGTTTGAACTACAGCCAGGATAGGCGCCTCAATGTATGACAAAAATGAGAATGCCCAAAGCCATCTTGGTGGCATGTTGGACCCCGTTCGGCAAACTGACCTTTGGTGCAGGTTTCAGAAGAACCGGTGTACATATAGTCATTCATGAACCTCCTAGAGTTTTGGTCGCCGTGGCAACCGAAAGACACCTTCGCCCCATTTTGATACGAATACGTTACTGGACTGATCAAAAGAAAATCAACAATTTCGTTGGTAAATCTTGTACATATAATAAGTTTATTAAATATATTAAGAGTTTTTTGGATCTTGTATTACTGCCTTTAAGTGGTTCTTCATTCAAAATACCAGCGTTTTCGTTATGTCTTCGGTTTCTTTAATCTTACATTTATTTTTGTACATTTTTCTTCTTTTTTATTTTTTACTTTACAAAAATTTACTCTTCCTGAACCCAGATATATTCTATTGAGTTCAAGTTGGGGAAATTGCGGAGATTCAGCGTTTACGTAGATAATAACGTTGGAAAATGTTTCCTTGTATTTTTAAACTCTTTAAATTTGTCAAATATCTTTGATTAGTTGAAATGTCTATCGCCAACTCAAATAACATATTAATGCCACTTAAACATATTGTTAAACAATTTAAATTCCAACTCTTGCTTTTAGCCAAATCTACAGTTGACTCAACGATATTGTTAAAGCCTCCATAGAACAAAACTGTTGACATTTTTCTTTAAATGTAAAATTAAAGTCCTGATCTTTAATCTCAAGTTTCCTCATCTTGCATTAAGTTTGTAACATATTGTCAATATAAAAATTAATTATTTTGCATCAGTGCATGTGACATGAGCAAAACTTTGCTAATTTCTTTGGTTTGGCAAGAAATAAGCAGACTACAATAAAGAAACAGAGAAAAACACCACAAAATTTCTTATGCAAATATTTATTGGTACTTGTTAACAGAACAACGTATAAAATTTATATGACTACGAACGCATGTACCGAAATCGTGTGTGTCATGACAGACTTTTGTTTACGCAAAAGAGTTTTTAAAGTTGTAGTTAAGAAATGTATCATATGGATAAACATTCAATTATATTTCTTTATGATAAACAACAACCAAAATAAATTTTTGAAAAGGAAAAACTCTACATGCAAATATTGCGATTAAGTGAAGACATAAAACTTATTAGTACAATTTTTAAATACGTATTTGGAACGAACGAATTTAGACTCAGTTTCGATAATTGTGCGATAGATTTTTATTTTTATTGAAAATTGGCATCAAAAAGGAAATATCTTGTCTCCAAAACACATTCAATATGAAAAGTTAATTATAAGAAACTTAGAAAAAAAATTCTACAATAATGGATTTTATATCTCAGAATTTTGTTTAAATGATTCATATATTTTTAAAGCTCTTTTGTCATTTTTGCATACAAATTTTCGTTCCAAATAAAATTATTTAAGTTTTTGTTACGCACGGCAGCCATTTCTATCGAAAACGATTTTTGAAATGTCAGCCTTTTGAAGGGAAGAAGGCTATTTGTCGGGTATTCGCAAAGATATTGGTGAAACTGTTCACGAAAGGACAAAGGCATTTGTTAAATAAATAGTTGTTAAACCACTTCTATTTTTACTATAATCACAGTGATACACAAAGTTTTACCAACACATTCTTACACTGAAAAGTTTTGGCCAGCGCCTTATCATGAGCCAGCCGCTTACTCTTATGGCCTAAAATTATTAAATAGTTTTGGTAAATTTAATCCAGATTACGGTGTTTATTGCGTCTTTTAAATTAATTGTAACATTCAGCTACAAAATGCTATTAAAAAACATGTTAAGCAAAAGTGAAATTTTCAATTGAAAGTCAGAAATAATACCACGCATTTCTCCCACTGTCTGAAACTTGCTAATAAATTAGCACAATTTTTTTGTTGTTGTTGTTTTCCAGGTAAAATTTTGTGTTTCGGTGCATATTTCAGACCAGCCACAATAAAAGTTCATTAAAAGCGCATCGCTTTGCTGGAAACTTAGCGACAGTGTATTAAAATGAAAAAGTCAAACATTTTAAAAATGACAAAAATTCCAAAGAAATATATAAATTCAGCTTTATGAACACTGTACACAGAAACGTACAGTCAACGCAAGTCCAACAAAGTGAATTCCATAAAACACAACCAATCGTTGCGAGTAGTTAAAAAACATTAATAACTTATTCTTTTTATTTATACTTTTATACAAAATATGTCTTTCAATGCAAAATCTTTGTGGAAAATTTTGTTAGTGTAGAATTTACTGCCATTTAAAAACACATAAACACAATATATTTTTATGTCCTTTCCGATAAATGCTGCTTTTTTATATATGTGCGCATACACGCACACACACACACACACACATGTGTATATTTGTATATAAATATGTGCACAGTATTGCACCGACATTCTGGTTTTCGTGCAATGATGGTGCACGAAACGCATGACGAGCGGAATAATTTTCCTGCAGTTTTGCCTGATAAACTTGCTGGAATGCTAAATGGTGTATTATTAATTTGATAAATGATTTATAAGCCAAAAGGCTGGTGCACTAGTATGTGTGCAGGTATGTGCGCCTGCATGTTGATGACAGCGTTCGCTCACAGTTGCACGCAGCTCTAAAAACTAAATAGTATTATGGAATATATTTTTTCTAAAATTTCAAATATCATAAATATTGATGGAAGGAAACTGAAACTATTCAAAAACTTTAAAACTAAAGAAAAGTGTAAATTAATGATAGCACTATTTTTTGTTGCCTTTAAAAATATTCTGATAAAGATTTAGAAGAATAACTATTGAAAGATTTCTTCAAAGTCCCAATTCTTCTTTTAACAGCAGGTATTTAAGGCGTGTAAGACACATTTAGAACTTTATCCGTTCCTATTCGTAAGTATTTCGAGTGATGAAGAAACTTATTTGCGTTCCTTTTCGTAAGTATTTGGAATGATAAAATTTTTTTTTCCAGTTTTCTCTTTCAATTTGGCGAACAATCCCAAACACTTGGCGTTAAAAACTTGTTTTCGGTCTACAAGTCAGTTTTTTTTTTTCAAAAAAACAAAAGTTTTTTGTTCGTGTAGATGGTTTAAGTTAGTTAATAAATAGCAACGATATTTTTATATTTGTACTACGGATTGGTAAATCGACTGAAAACGAAAATGGTTTTTTAGAAAAAAATAATCGTTGTTTTGCCATCGATTCAGCTTAAGCGATTTTCCGCTAAACACTATTTTTACTCCCTTCTCAATCGATTTTACTTTAAGAAAAAAAAAAAAAAAATACTGGCAAAACATTCAACTTTCATGTACCGAATGAACGATGTATTACTTTATATGATCGCCATTGATAATATGCCATTCTGCACCCCAGAGGACAGAGGCTTTCGACAATTTTTCAAGATTATTCAGCCCAAATAACGTCTAAAACTTTCCCAAAATAAATACAATCCACTCAAAGTAATTATTAAAACAAATGATGTTTTAAACACATTTTTTATCGGTATGAATATGTAAATTGACTACTCGTAGTCAAAAGAAATTATACGAGTACCTTCGCATGAAGTTGTGGATCGATTCTAAAAGAAATGGATTTTGAGCTTCGATCAAACGATTTCAAAAATCGCGATTAAAAAAGTTGATCGAAAAATCGAATTTCTATTCTTTTGCCTGTCCCTCCGGAATACTAGATCGATGGGCTGTAAGACTGTATTAAAAAAATGCCATACAAATTTTTATTAAATGCGTCTTGTCACGAGTTGTGAGTCTGTGTATTCTCTAATTTCTCACACTCATATTTAGCACTTTTTGCGGTTTTGTAATTTTAAAACAATTTTGGTAAAATTCAACCCAGCTTTTGGTATTCATATCAATTTTAAATTAATTGTAAAATTTCATATAGTTTTGTACAAATATATACTTTGAAAAACTACAATAAACACAAATTATTGTATTTATTTAAATATTTAATTAGTGATGTAAATATTTAGTTAGAAACTAATTATGTAAAAAATAACTTGTGTTTGGACAGAAGTATTTGAATGAGTTTAAGTACAAATATTTAATAAGCCGGGCCATTATGGAAAAATAATATTTTAATTAGTATTAGATACAGAGGAGTTGGATAATTGTTTATTTAATGTAAATCAACAGCATAAACAAATACATGAGGAAAAAAAATATGTTTTTTGGTTTCAATCTCTCGCGGGTAACCTGTCGACTAGTGATTAAATTTAATTTTCGGTTAGGGCTGCAAAATGGATTTGTTTTTTGGATCTACACCCCTACTACTACTGCAGTGCATTCTACCAGATTTAGATCATGGAAAGAAGGACAGTGGATTTAGTGTTAATTTGTATGCCTTTTGCATAAGTTTTCAGTTACAATGCCCTGTGTCCACATCTTCGACAATGAACAGCCCGACATCAATTAACCTAAAAATCCAAACATTGCTTTGTTTTTTTGTATATATATGTTTGTTGGGTTATTGTACATTTGTATTTATATATGCATAATTGAATATAAAGAATTTGGGTTATTGTTTGCTATTGATTGAATGGTGGTATCTTTCAATCTCTTTTTTTTTTGCAGTCTTTGGTAGAAACCTACAACCTCTGGACTGTTTATCTAACACGCTGCCCACCCATAGATTGAGCCACTATTTTAATATGAAAAAGTACTAAATTTGAGAAAACGTTTTGTATTCAATTTTATTTTACGTACTCAGGCACAATTCACAATCTCTGGCTGCCCATAATGATCGGAGTAACGAAGTTGTTTCCACAAGCCACAACAACAACATATATAGGAACAAGAGCACAATAGATCCACAGTGGTTGCAGTTTGAAATCGCCTAGTCTGGTCCAAACCTTCTTTATTATTAAAAAATAATTACTTTAAGCCAACATTCTTCAATCCAGATCTGTTTTATAAGTAAAACTTCCATAGAAAGATATAAGGAATATATATATATATATAAATATGTTTCTATAGAAAACGTGACACCACAAATAAATCTATCGCTTGTAATTCTGTTTTCTTATCTTCGGAAACAAAAATATTTCTGTTTCGCCATCTATAGACACATAAAACGGAGAGACAGTTGAAATGTGCAGTCTCGTATCAGCGTGGGAAGAAATGTACATGCCCTCATACATACTTTAAGAAAACGCCTAAACTTGCTCTGGGTTTGGTGCATTAACACCATTCGCTACAGTGTCAGTCGTGAACACGTTTTCGATAACACTTTAGAACATCTCTAATTTGAATTTTAAGTTGTGCGAAAGCATTTTCTTCCCTTAAAATACACGTTTGAAATGAAAAGAAAAACGATTTTTAATCAGACGCGCACATGTCACTGGCTGTTTATGGTTTTAATTTGCAAATTGCTAATTTTATGATGATTAGGAACAAATTTAGCTTTCAGCATATTTGAGCTCATTTTTATTTAATTTTTAGCAGACGTGATGCTATCGGGCGTTCTTAAAGTAGGTAAATTCATTTTGGCCTTATAAAAGTCAATGCGACTGAGTTTTGTGGAGGCGCTTTCTTTGGGATTTTTGTTGTTGTCTGCGAACTAAAACTGCTGCTGCGACCAACAACTTAGCAAAATTTTACCAACAATTTCAAAATTCGACTTTATAAAATTAACTTTTTGTTCGTAAAAACGAAAGTAATTTTCTAAAAATCTCAATGAAAATTTTTCCCTACCGAAATTAAAGTCCATGCAATAAAAGTGTTCCTTTTCTGGCACTAAAAATTAAAATTTTACTGATTTTTCCGATAGCTAAAGCGACAGACAGTCTATTGTATTTATATGCAGCCAAATAATTTCTTTCCCCCCACCAGAAAATCTTCATATTGAGAAAATAATATTGCTGTTAAAATAAATAAAATCATATTTTTTTAAAACTTTATAACTACAAAAGAACAACTGAGATGAAAAGCTGCTGGAAAAATGCTAAATATTTGACACGGCAAAAACTGCTAATCTAGTAAAAACGAAAAGCGCAAGCAAAAGAAATAAATTCTGTTACTCATTTCCCATTCCTGCATTCTACATATTTTCTTATTAGGTTTCCCTGTTGCATATAAATGTCCTGATTATTTTCCACAGCAAACACTTAATACTTGAGGATATGCAAATGCAACCCAATCGGATATGTGCTGAGCGACCGGGAAAGGTTTTCGTTTTCTGTTTTGTTGTGCTTCTATTTTGTTTCCTATGACTGCAGCTCTTAAATTCCCTTTTTAAAATTACATTCAAACCCTCTAAAACATAAATGATTGCAGTTAATCCATGCAATTGTTTGTGCCACTTTAACTAAATCTATGAACTTATAGACGCTTCCTACAAAGGACTGTGAATGTTATTTTAACGTGTCCTTTTGCAATCAAATTTGCACAAAAATTTCACATTTCCATTGTGGTCAATAGCAACTGCTCGTTCTCTCCTGCCTGTTGTATCATTAGCAAGCATTTCTCTGCTGCCATTGTTGCCAGTTCTGTGATATGTGCGACACTCTGCTCGTTAAAGCATTTGAGTCTGAAATGCGTTTTGTGGCACGACAGTCATGCTGTTGGCGCAACTATACTTATCTGTACTTACTTAATGTATAACAAGTGTCTGCTTTTGTTTGTTTTTTTGTTTTTAATTTTTTCCCGTCGCCTGGTTGATACCGGTTGGTGCTTTATCACTCACTTTATGTTCTTATTTTGGACATTTAACAGTGCAAATGAATTGCACTCAATTGTACGTTGCTCTTCGTGCTGTTATAAAGGATTTATGTTTCAATATTGAGACTTCAATTCGATATGAAATTTTATGTTGTTTTAGCAGGATTTGGTACTGTCACTATTGGTTCTTTTGACTGGTCACTTGCAGGATTTTTTCACCTTTAAGTGAATGATATTGGAATTTTATTTCAAGGATTTACAATGATCCTTGAAACTCACTCAGAAACTCAAATTTACTGAAAATGTATAATTCTGTTTGTTTGCTGGCTGTGCTGAGGGGTGTTTGGGAAACAAAGTTTAGCCCAAAATCATTTCTACAGTAAAACGGTGTTGATAAGAAAATTGTCTTGCATGAGACGGTGCCAATCCACACCATGTTCGTTTGGTTGTACTGGCTCAAATTCAGCCAAATCTATGCGACCAAGTCATTAAAAAGGAACCACTTGGATCTGAGTCACCGCAAGAGGTAATTTCAATTTCAACATTTATCCGCTATAGTTGGGAACCGATTTACAAAACTATGTTTAGGCCGCTAAACTGCTGCAATTACACCGTGTGTGTATCAGTGTTGTTCAACACATAAAAGATTGAAAAACGCTTAAAAAAATTCTGGAATTTTCAACAACTTAAAATTTATGGAAAGTTGCTTAGAAAAGTTTAAACATTTTTAATGGCAACCTGAAATCAATTACAAATCGCTTACAAATAAAAAATCCATTACAAAATGCGGACGCTTTTAACAGAAGAAGTTTTAAGCATTCCATAGTCCGAGTGCCAGCATATTTACAATTCCGTTTACATTGAACTTGTTCTGGAAATGAAACGCCTGCTGTTATGCCTTTATTGAGTTCTGCCAAAGGCCAGTGAAAGTTCTCCATTTTTCCTACAAATTTTGTTCAGTGGAAGTGTAAAAAATTTGTACCCTCTGGACTTATGAACAACTTAAAAATAGGTCAATAGAGTGGAAAAACGATATATATGTATGTCAAAATGGAAAATCCTAAGACTAGAGTATTATCTGATCCATTCAATGGGCGTGACTTAAGTCGATACTGTCTTGTTTGTGTTTTGTTTTGCTGTTCTCGATATAATTGGAAATACAAATAGTGAAAGATTTATATTGTATATTAAATAAATTGGAAAACCTCCAGTTCTAGGAAAACAACGAAAAAAATATGAAATATAAAATATAAAAATTACATCTATTACCAGTTACAAGTTATTTCGAAAATGAATTGCAAATTTGAATCAGAAACATCGAAATCTTACCATTTGGCTGTAGCCAAGGAAATTCAGCGGCGTTTTATTAAACACACAAATTGTTGGATTATATTTTATAGTGTTTTTTATAGACTTCATAACAAATATTGTAATAAAATTCGAAACTGAGTAGAACTAATTTCATAATAAAAGCCTGTGTGGTTTACGAGCAAATTCGTATGTCATTGATTAAGATTAATCTTCAAGAAAATCATACAGAAGGCGAAAACAAAAACCAAATATTTTATACTTTTCTGCCACACAAGAAAATGATGGCGATAATTTTTACGTCTGTATCTTTAATGTCATAATGTGACAACGTATAAGAGAAATAACTTATTATGGTTTATGGGTTTTTCACTTGTTTGGTAGAACAATGATATTTCCTCTTAACAAGTGCTGGTATTTTTAATATGATCTTTGTGATGAAATGAATTTCGTATAATGAGCACTCAACTAGCAATTTGTAAAATCAATAGTTTTGTTTCGTATTTTGTTTAGGATTTTTTATTTCTTATAACAAATCAAATCAAACATAAATACTAATGAAAACTTTTCTTAATCTTTACACACTTTTATATTATTTGCAAATGTATTTGTTATGTTATAGGACGAAGTAAATATATGAAATTCAGAAACCAAAATCAAATATCTTTTGCTTTGAAAAATATAAAAACGTCTGTCTGCTGTGGAAAAAAACCATATGTCATGTCAGTGACTCCGTACGAGCAGCAATATACTATTTGTGAAATATATAGTTGCACGCAATCGCATTATATGGGGAAAAAAAATTAATAAAATGGTTAAAAAACAACCCCAGTTCAAGCAGGCCAACATTCATTCGATTTGATCAACTTCAACGACCAGTTTTCATGACCTTAACAGACGATATTGCAGTCATTGTCACTCCCTATTTTTGTTAAAGTCTAAAATTAGAGTCAAGTTATAGCGGGTGAAATAAATTACAATAATATTTAATTTTTGGTATATTTTTTAAATTAAAACAACATCTCATAAACGAAACGGATTTGATATCTACGCAAAATAAGTAACATGAGGAATAAAGTTCACGTTTCGAAAATAAGTGGAACTAATTTCTTTCAGACCAATCACCAAAATAATTTACGATCATGTGTTGCGTTATGAAATAATTTGGCAGCCAGACTCTCTCCTGTGAAATTTTTATTAAAATAAATTTTTCATATTAAATATTTCTTATTTTCGTTTATCTTCAAACAAGATTTTTATTGAAAATTGTGAAATGCACTTTCTTGTTGTTTTCCTATCTCGACTTAAACTGTTTCTTCTTTTTAATTCGAATGATATAAATATGTTTTCCAGCTCCATCTCGTTGACTAGATTAAACAGCAGACATCAAAAATAGCAACAATTGCAACAAAGAAGTTGTCGCTCATGAGTCAATTGATAATAGAGTCAAGAAACTTGCTGAATATGAAACGAAATGTTGAAAATAAATTTCATAATATTCGGCATCAAATCGATTAAAGGGTCATGAACACTTAAATGAATTGAAGATATCGAAGTTAAATAGAAGCAAAAACTTATGATTTTCGAATTCTTTAAAACTGCAAAATTTATGAAAACAATTTTGTTTTCAAGAAATTGTGTGTTGAAATGTTTTGAATAGCTTCTTACATACAAATTTCAAAGCAGCTTAACTTGACCGATCTATAAATATTTTTTATAATGAATATATTTTTTTTTGGCAGAAACAAGTTTTAAATATTAAAATCGTAAAATATAAGCCAAAATTTGCAAACTAGTAAACATCAGCACAAATTAAAAAATTATATCAAAATAATAATAATAAGTTGTTTCCCAAGCAAGTGGACTTCGAACAAATAACAGTTTACAAAGATTAATCGATTAAAATATATTCGATTATATGTTATTCGATAATTTAATCGCATATGTTTATAGAAGTTATTAATTTGAATATTTTACAGAAATTATTATGATTAATATTGTAATGAAATTATCGTTTTCAAAATTTTAAAGAAATTATCATTTTTAATATTTTATAGAAATTATTATTATTCATATTTTATTATCAAGTTATCATTTTATATCTAAAAAAGTTAAGTTTTTAACTTTACCATGACGTTATTCCTACTGAACTAGTTCAATATTGTGCCCTTTGCACTCAAGTTAAAAAGGAATGATGTACAAGATTTAAACAAAAAAATTCTATCTTTAAGTAAATACAGCTTTAAAGTGCATTTCAGACAATTTGACCTATAAATTTAAGCAAATTTTAGCCCTTCTAAACATGATCATAAAAAACCGATCATTTTGGCTTTAAAGCCCTCTTTACTAAATTATTCAAAAAATATCGCACGATCCTGCTTTAAAATCTCATTTGGCTAATAATAATTGTTACCATCTAGTTCATCAATATTTTCAAGTCTATTCCGGTTCTTCGGCAAAAGAAACAAAGACCGATTTCATATTTCATGTCTTTCGTTCATTAAAAGCACATCAAACATTAATTGCATACAAACCATCACCACAATTTCCATAATGAATGTTCATGTCTGTGCTTTTGCAACAAAAACTTGTAGCTTTATAAAATATCAAAGCATCGACAGATTGTGGTATTTTATTGTGGTCTACAACAACTTCTAATGGAAAATTGATGCTTCGCATACAGCGTAGCAGAAGAGGTAAGAATTTACATATTCTCCAGCTAAAACAAGAAAAACTTATTGTACTGTAAGTGGTACGCAGATACCAATTAAGATTCCCAACGGATATTTGCATGCGTATTTGTGCATTCTTTTCACACACACACTGACATTCACACTCAGCCACTTAGACACACACACACATACATATAAACTGCATTGGCACGTGTGCAATTTTATTGAACAGCTAATAATTGTTAGACTTTTTCATAGACTGCGTTGATTGGGAACTTTTTGGCGCAAACTTCGAGCTTGTGACTAAGAACTAAAGTTCCTCACACATTTTTTCATAGTACCATAAACTAGAAATCAAAAATAATCGATTAAGTTGAGATTACTAAGGCTGTGCCTGCAGGGAGATTGTCAGATCTTACAACATTGTCAGTAAATTATGGCTAAAATATTTTACAACTATGAAAACAATTTTCGTATTGCAACATTGTTGCAAAAAGCTTTATCTGTCCGTTATCAGACAGCAACTAGACATTGTAATGTCTGGCAATGAAATATTTCTATCACAACGTACTTGACAGCGAAATATTTCCATCATGAAGTTACTAGATTGGTAAAAGCTGACAATTTTTACTGGATTTGTAATATTTTATTACAATCGCCTGACCTGGCCATTTAGCTACTGATGATATTATTTTTGTTATCAGTATATTGCCAGCACATTGAATGATCTTACAATATTGTAAGATGTGACTACGGTCGTTGTATATATTGATATATTTTGCCGAAACCGGAAGGATTGTTTTTTGTAAAAAAAAAGACTTTTTCATACTTTTTATTTTATTTTGTAAAATATTAAAATAGTATTAGATGTTATCAGCTGAAGCAGAAACCTGACAAGTCACGACTCTGTGCAAAATGTGAAAAGCTCTAAGACCACGGCAATCACATACTACACTGTTCTAAGCATCTGCTTTCTTGTCTTGTCACTTCATAAAATGTCACATAAATTTTGTTTAATATTTTTGTAATATTTAGTTTGATTCCTTCAAGCTGCATTCATCTGCCATTTTAAAATTTCATTAAATGTTTACGGCATCATTTTCTTTAAACAATTTTTTTCAATATTGTAACTTCAATGAATGGTTTTTGCAACGCAGCTCTTAACTTTAAATAATGTCTAAAATCAGGACGATAAGAATGCTTATTTGAATGTCATTTCTGCGGCTTCTAATGCAATGATTGGTTTCGTTGATAAAACAATTTTTCCAATAAAAAATAACGATATTGCAATTTCAATTGCAACAATGTGGCAAATAGGATTATTTGAAAAGTTTTAGAAGCAAATTTAATTTCATAACATAAAGAGTAACTTTCATCAATTGCATAATAATAAAATTTAATTCTATTTTGTTATAGTGTTTTTCCTATTTGTGCAGGGCTGTACCCGGCAAGATTGTATGTAAGTGTTTGTTGTGGAATATTTTAAGCGTCGAATAATAGGTTTTTGTCTCCATTCCGGATCCAAAGTAGTTTATGCTGTGAATGTATGTACATTCATATTTTATGAACATTTTCCACATGCTGAATTTTGTGTGAATGTTTTATATATCTATTAAAGTGTGTGTAATAATTTCGATAAAAATAAGCAGATGTTTAATGGAGGAAAAATTAAATGCAAAAAGTAGTTCAACGTAAATTACAAAATAATAATTTCTATTTTTGAGAATTTTATTACGTAGAATTATTAGTCAGTGTGTTAATGAATTCCGGGTGTATTTTTGTACTCATCCATAAATATTTCACCGTGAAATCCAAACTTTGAGTTCTTATGTGTTCTGATGCTTGTATGTAGTCATCAGGGGCTGCGATGAAACTCATATTGTATATCGACAAAAAATTTTAAAACCAGTTTCCGGAGCAGAGTGTTGTCAATAAGTTTTGAAAAAATTTAACTTCATTATGCTTAACGGAATTCATGAGAACGTAATTTGGCCAGCTCTGTACTTTGTTTTTAAAAACGAGAGATTTTTTAAGAACCCAAAATATTACTATTTGCTGTTTTACAAATCACTCGATTTGGCAACATTGAGAATATAATTCGAACAAAAAATATTTAAGTCCAAGTCAGTTTTTAGTAGAAGAACGTGAATGAACATGAACATGTATAAATTAAAACAGTAATAATTTCAAACGCTTGCAGCTACAATTATGTTACAAAACGCGAAATACACGAACACAAAACTTTTATATAGTAATTTTTTTTCGCTGAATTTTTTTTTTTAAATTTATTACGCAAGAAATCAAATTTTAAATACTAAATGTGTTGAGTTTTAGATTTTTTCTGTAATTTATGTGATGTTTTTTAGCGTCAATACATTAAACTGCACATAAATTTAATAAAAACTGGATTTTAAATTTCACATGATAAATGATTTAATTTAAGTTGCTGCAGTAATTTTTTTTATTAAAAATCGACTGATGCAGGTTGTCTTACAGAACATTAAAAATAAAAAAGTATTATTTTGACAACGAAAAACTTACCTTTTAATCCGTTTACGATTAAACCGTGTAAGACAACATCTTAAAGCCAGATGCAAAATTTATATTATCGTTTTTTCCGTAACAAAAACAAATGGAATTACTTTAAATACAGGGGTTTTTTGAAGACTTATTCCTGGTCGTAACATATTTGCCACTGGACTTAAAATCGACTGTTTCCGTACACCGCGTTTTTAATAAACAAAACGCGAACTGCAACGCTAATGCTCCCAAATTAAATCGAAGGTGTAACATGTAATTAAGTATTTCAATACATATGTATGTATGTAGCATAAAAAAAGCCAAAAAATCCTTTTAAGCAAAAATTGTCAATTTTAGTCATGTCTTGTTTTTTGTTTTTGTAATAAATTGTTTACGCAGTTTAATATGTGGTGATTGCTTAAACGGACAAAATGCAGCGCCGTGACTTATTTCGACTTATTTATTTATGTTTTAAGTCATTTGAAATAGTGGAAGATAATGACGAATTCATTTTATATGCACAAAGGCCGAGGATCGATTTTTCATGTTCAAACTGAAGCTTAATTTGTTTGAGTACATACAAAAATTCTCCATAAAATATAGGCTTGAGGGCGGCCAATGTAACGAAATAATAGTAAAAAATATCGAAGCAATGGCGCCGACACCCATTAATACCAACACATGGGCATAAAATATTCCAATGGATGAACGAATGGTCAGAATTTGCTTTGATTTTGAGAATTTTTGGTATTTTTCAATTTTCATTTCAGGCGTTTTTAAATCACGAGATTTTCGACAAACAAAAATAGCATTTCTTTAATATAAGAAAATAATATATCATAAATTAAGGGCCAAGTGATATTTTAAGCGTATTAACCTTTGACAAATCACAAAATAACTGCACATAATACGAATTGCTTTCAAAATTTCACGTGATTTCGTGATAAGTCAGTTTTGAAAACACTCTGCTGTACAACTATTCTCTGAGCGAAAACATGTTAATAAACATCAATTTGATTTTTATATATTGTAAATTTATTTTAAATTACCAAAAACAACGCTTAAAGAAACAAAAATTAACATTATTTTTAACTATATTTTTAACACTTGTTTTTCACAGCTCTGCAAAAACGTTTCGCTTCTGGCAACATCTACATATTTATATACATAATTTATTTGGCCTGCATTTAAAACTAAACAAGGGATTTTGTGTATAATAAACGCTCAGATTAGATTAGACACGTTACGCATATTTCATTTTTAAATTTATCAGGCATTTAAAACATTATAAAGAAGAAAAAAAAGCTTTTAATTGCTGAAATTTATTTATAATAAATGCCTCAATTCAAATTTAGATTTAATATAAAATTCACAGCGTTGGAATAATTTACTTAGTAGTTGTCGGCATCATAGTTGAGGATGGTGACACAAAGTAAATGACACAATTTTTAAGTTGGCTTTAAATAAAGAGTGTATTTTTAATTTAATGCCATCTAAAAAGTTACGAGCAAATTGTCACACATACGAGTATTCGGCATAGTTTGATTATGTTTTTTCTTTGCTGGGATTTCGGCTCGTGTTTGCCATAACAATTTTATAAATATTGAATAAATGCAGAAAAAAGTGTCGCGTACGCGTCGCCGGTCTTATGGAGAGGATTGAAGTATATAAATATCTATTCTTTGGTTAAACCAACAAGGAACCAATACCCCTATATAAGATGATAGCATGACCCCGTCACAATCAGAGTCTTCCGTACAATCTATTTCGCTGCCGATAGAAAACCACAACTGGGTGATTTTCGTATTGTGTCTAACCCAGAAAATTACATATGTCCGCTAAAGTGGTTCTGGTAGCTCATCAACAAAAATCTCTATGGGAGTCTGCAGCCGAGTTCTTTCTGCCTCTGTCACACAGGACGACAACTTGGTGAATTTCGTGTCGTACTTTTTTGTTGCAAATACAAAAATTACAACTGACCCAGGTGCCACATAATGACATTTCCCCGTTGAGTTGCATCAGTTGATAACTCTGCGTCAAAAAGTAATATTTGGTGATGGCGTCAATTTCTGAATGAAGACTATTATGCCATAACTGGATGATATGGACGCCAACAGAACATGACACAACGTTATACATATCTCAATCTTTGCGCAATCTTTGCATAAAGGCTTTGAAAGTCTATGACATGGAAATTATTATAATTATTACAAGTTTGGCCCGTGCTTGCTATTTACGATAACCGGCAATAGATGTGCCAAATTAACAATTTACACCCACCTTCTGTTGATCCTTTTGCTGTATCTGTTTTTATTATAGACGTTTGTCGTGCCTTGAAACATCTGCAGCCGACAGTTAAATAATAAATAAATTTCATGGAATTTAACACAGAAAGCAATGAAGTAAATGATAACAAGATGTCTGAATTAAATCTCATGCCAACAATACGAAAACCACACAAAATTATTCAAGCGTAAAACAGGTTGTTGTCATGACTGTGTTCATGCATTGAAGTCTATCGAAAATTGAAAACCAAATTTTGAAATTAAAAAAAAAATGTCTCATGTGTTGGTTTTGCTTTCCAATTTTGTATCCTGTTTTGGACTGGCTGGTAGTATTTAATATGACTTATCAGATACGGGACAGCATAATAGCAATTCAATTGTTCATTAATATAACGAGCTGGAAATTTTAGTTATTTTAAAATATAGTCTCAAAAAATTTTATAGATATAAAACATGTTTTTTCATAATTAAAGAGTTCACTAGCAAATCCTGGCTGGCTGCAGATTAAAACTTGGCGCCATGCAAAATATATACCCACGGAAATGCAATACAACCGATAAAAGACATTTTTATAAATACAAATTATTATTCTCTGAAGTTTTTATTAACAAATAAGCAAAACTTTTTATTTGTTTCTTCTAAACAAAAAAGTTATCAGCTGGAAGAAAAAAAAAATCTGCTTTGAAAATAATTTAAATATTAGTGGAATATCTGGTTTGCAAATGTGTTAAAAGTTCGAATAACACAAAAACTAATTCATCAGCCTTGAATATGGAATGATTTATTCCGATAAGATTTTTTGCCAGCGTATAAAAAACATGGCACAAAAGTAGTTTATAGTGAGTGGAACTGATGATACCGGAAAGTTGTTTGATATTGCAAAACAATTTTTTTATAATTTAGTTTTTAGCTACTGGAAATTTTCAACTTTTCTGTAATGATTACAATTATTGTTACTTAGAAATAAAATGGGAATTTTTGAATTGAACTTATTAGTTTTAGTGTTTAAACCGCAACAAATGCACAAATATTTAAGTCATACAATTTTATAAAAATTATATTTTCTTCATTTCGTTTGACGTTAAAATTTTTTAGTCTCAAATTATTTGTCCAATATTCCTGCAATTCGTGAACGATATTTTATATATATATATATATATTGCATGCAAAGCATTAGATCAGACTTTACTTTAAACAAACAAATAAAGGGGTAATTGGAGCAGCAAGAAATCATGAATTTTAGAGATTTTAAAACACATACAATATTTGTATGTGTGTGTGTGTGTGTGTGTATGTGTGTATAGTGATGGGTACTTATTGTATCCTTTTACTTAATATTTACTTGTTGAGTCGAGTCGTTTAATAAATGAAAATGATTCATTCTAATTACTTAACTCGAAATGTGTTCTTATTTTTTGCTTCTCATAATCTGCTTAATTGTGCCTTTCTGCTGGGCCCTTGTGACCCCCTGCTGCTGTTTAGCCATTTCTGTGTGGAGGTTGTACCAAAGTTGAGTGAGAAGTTAATTAAAACTGTAATACTTTGGCTAAATTAACAAATATCAACACATTACTCAGAAGAGGGTCTTAAGTTCATACTGCAACGAGGGCAAGCGTTATGAAAAGAAATAGTCTCACTGAGCTCTTACGTGTTTGTGTGTTAGTTAATCAAGTGTATAAATTTTGTGTGAACATCTGGTTGTTTCGCACAAAAATGGCCGTCATTATTAACACTTGCTTTTTCTTTATTTTTGCTTTATCGTACGTTACTTGGGCTTATGTTGCTAAATGGTGTAGTCTGGTGTATGTGTGTGTGTGTGTGTGTGTGTGTGTGTATGCTTTTCTATTGTGGGAAATATTTTCTATAGCTGAATTTAAATAAAACAAACATTGGGCTGTTCCACTTGTTTGTTTTACAGTTTTTAGCTACATATTTTTGTTTCTATTCCTTTTTTCCCAACAATTTTCTATTAATATTTTTCGACTTTTTAAGCCCTTTTGTACTGTTGTTGTTGTACTTTGTGGCAAATTATTTTTGTGTTTAATATTCACACAATAACCTTGTTTAATAGCAGCTTATTCTGTTTAATTGCGGTTGGAAAAAAACATCCTCATAAATAAATAAAAAAATAAATGTTTAGACAAAAAGCCGGAGGCCATAAAAAAAGTTATAAGTGTGAAAAGGAAATAAAAGAAAATGCAAAACGTTTAAGAGCACAAATCGTGGTGCCAAAGCCGCCATCAACAATATGTTCCAAGAAGACTATTCTGTTTTCTTAATTGTTGCATCTCGAGTGCGGATAGTGTACAAGTACAGAAAAGAGAACTACTACTTGAAGCGCACTCTCCGGGCTGGCCAAGTCATACCTTCAAAAGTTATTATGGTTAGAATGTTATCGGCAGCGACGAAGGGGAAATATTGCTCCTCCAGATTGCACTTTGTAAGAGCCAAAATATCTTAAAACTTTCTATACAATAAAGTTTGTTTGATTGATGTTAAAAATATTTCTTTTTGCTTTAGTATGATTTAAGCTCGTGTTACTCTGAAAAGAACACCCTGTCTTAAAAGTGGCCTCTTAAGGTGTTCTGTATTCGTATATTTGTTCTTTATTTCATCACATAAATTTATTAAATTCGATTTTATTACACAAGACTTGATTGTCAGTGCAAAATTCTAAACAGATAATATTTTCTAAAGTCATCTTCAGAGATCTGCCATTTAAAAACTTTGGTAACTGCTTAAAGATGTTTTAGGGGCATTTTAAATACTACAAAATTTTCATAGGAAAGTTTTACTTTTTTCATTGTTGATGTTTAAGCAATTATTTTGTTTTGGAAAATGCGAGTAGCAATTCATTAAGTAACTCAAGCTAAAATTTTTGTGCTGTTTTATGGGCTGAAGAGTATAATAAGATAATGAATTTTTGCTAAGCCAACTGAAAAATTAACTTGCCAGAGTTTATTATCTAGTGAACATCATATGGGAGCCAAAGCTTAGAAGTTTTGTAAAATGCAATCTTTTGCAGCTACATTTTAATAGACATTTGCCATACATTTGATTATATATAAATAAAATGAAAATCGTGTTTTCTTAACTTTATCTTAATGTTAATTTGAGGCAACTTATGGCAAGTCAAGACCAAGACCTTTACGGCTGACAACCCGTTTGACCTTAAAGATGAAATGCGGTAACAAAAAGCTCAGCAATTTTGCCCAAAAATTTTAACAGTCCATAATGGCTCTTTCAGGGAAGCCATAAGAAAGAAATATATAGCAAAATTTTTAAATATAAGAAAATAAGTAAGACAAAGACTAATGGCCTCATTTTGAAAATGTTGTAGCCACCAAAACAAATAACAGCCCACACTAATAATGTAGTACATTGTGCCAGACCCTTTGGTCAAAACTACAAACAATAAAATAAAATAAATAAAATTTTCCCAAAGGACTCACAAAAAAGATACATTAGACTTTTCCAAAATAGTGATTTATTGTTTTTCGCCCAAACTTTCATAGACAGCCGACAAAACCTGCCAACAAAGTGAAAAATGTTCTCTTTAAGAATTGTTTATAAATTACACAGAGACTAGTCAACAGTAACAGGTTGCGACCGCCTTCATAAGATATTTTTTGGCTTCAAAATGGTGTTAAAAGATAAAGGATTTAAGATGAATTGTGTTTTAAAACGGCTTTTTGACATTAAAAGAAAATATTCTAACTTTTAAAGCTTAAATTTAAAATTTTTTTTTATAAATGCCAATGGATTTCGATCGAAATTAAAAACTTTGCTAAACAAATCGATCGAAATTAGAAACTTTTCAATTGAAAATTCTTCGATCTAAATCAAAAATATATATTGCAGAAGTTTTTCCCAAGACTATCGAAAAGTTTGCAAAAGAAATCTTTTTAACTGAAATTTCTTGATCGAAATGGGAAACTAAATTCTAAGCGGTAAAATAATGGACTTCCATCCAAATCAAAAACTTTCCCACACAAATCGATCAAAATTAGACATTTTTTGCAGAACAATATCGAAAACATACAATACAAATCCTTTGAATTGAAAATCATTGATCGAAATAGTAGAAAACTAAATGCTAAGCGGAAAAATTGGATCAAAATCGAAAACCGTTAATTGTTCCATCGAATTCGAAATTTTTGGGCAAATCTTAAAATTTTCAATGAAAATCTTTTGAAATCGAAAATTTTACTACAGAGAATTCTTCAGCGAAATCGAAAACTGAATGCTAAGCGGTAAAATAAAGGATTTATATCGAAATACACATAAAATATTCCCGGAGAAATCCAAACATTTTGTACAGAAATTAATCGAAATGGGAAGTTTTTTATTGAAAATTCTCCAATCGAAATCGGAAAATTTTTGTAAAAACATTTTTGAACGAAATTGAAAGTCTTTAGACTTTTTCAATACTAAAAACATTCCTGATTGAAAACGAAAATTAATGCTAAGCGGTAAAAAAAAATGAACTTCGAATAAAGTCGATAAATGTTCTAAAGAAATCAATAGAATGTGAAAAGTTTTCTATTGAATTGGAATTTTTTTCCAAAAAATGTTTCTGTTGATATCAATGAAAGCAGAAAACTTTTCAGGCTTTGAAATAAGGAATTTTTTTTAGTAGTGAAGATTAATAGCAAAATGATATGAAAAAGTTACGGCGCTAAAACAATGAAATAAAATTTTATTTCATGCCAGCGAAATTCTCTGTTTAATTTCATAAATCAATTGGAATGATTTTGGTGGGAAATAAATATCTGAAGGCTTAGAATTGGTTGAAAGTATTTCCTTTTTTCAAGTTTCAAGCTAATCGAATGGGTCTTCGATAGACTCGTATTACAGTTAATTAAGAATCTTGAGTATTTGGATTGAAAAACTAGTGCTGCTAATGCTCTGCTTTATTTCTCCCTTTTGTTGTGGTTCTGTCATTAAATATAGATTAAGGATATTGTTCTTAAAAAATTCTGCCAACTCTAAGACAGGGAAAAAAAGGAAACCCGAACACAAGCAAGAGGAATTGCGACAAAAATAAGAAGGAGTGTTTGTTTGCAGAACGTGTCGATGTAAAAGTAAATTTTTTCAGGTTAATGGTAGCAGATTTGTGATCGAAATGTTTATAAAAAGCGATTGTGTTTGCAAATCATATCGTATAATAAACAGCTTAAAACACACACACACACACACACACTTTTTTTTCGCCTGAAATTATTGTGTTGGTAGATAAGGCCTTAATACTCGTACTTTTATGCATTAATTTTTACTATAAGTTGTTTTCATTTCAACAAGTCATTTGATTGATTCTCAATTGAAACAAGAATTATCGGGCTTATGGTTGTTTGCAAGGAACATGCAAAAGGGCAGGATTTTGCAAGTAATTCGACTTAAAAAATAGTGACAATTTCTCAGTCTGTTGCATTCAACTCCAAAGTTGTGCTGAGTTCTAAACTAAAACCTCATGCGTTTGAAATCAACTTGAATTTGTTCAGTTTTATTATTGTATTTATATGTAACTTTAACACGAAATTGAAGTCATTGTTACAATTTCCAAAGTCTCAATATGTCAACGGGTAAAATGTGAAAACTGTCGCATTAACGGACTCTGACCGCCCGGAAAACAAACCTGTGGTTGTGCGCTTGCCAAAACCTCTGTTTGCAATACTACATCCCTCTTCTCTATTATCCTTGAATATCACATTTGCTGTTTCGAATTTGTTGACTGTCGGCCAACAAAATAAGCATGTGTAATGCGGTGGCAAATGACAATAGAGCAAACATTATAAGGTAACATTTTAATCATGTTTATTTAACAGCAACACATGGTATTACGGTTATTCAAGTTTTAATTAATGCTGTATTTAAAGTTTATTAAAATTTCTAAATCAATATTTAGCGCGAAGGAAAATGATATACGCTTTTAGTATATAGAAAACATATCACAGGGAAGAGCAGCAGAACTTTAATATTTCGTCACCGGAAATCGAAAAAGCCGCACTGCAAATTTGTCAGTCTATTAGCAAAATTTGTTATACTTCAATTCTCAATATATTTTTTCTGCCAACCTGTAGATTATTATAATGCAAAACTTTAAAATTTTTTGACCCTTTTGGATTTCGGGTAACGATATGTAAAATTTACAATTTACAATTTGTGTTACACGCACATTGTTTTGCAGGTATTAATTTCTTGGCGGGGAAAGTCACCACATGAATTAATATTTTATGGTAATTTATATATATTTTGGCCTTAATTAAATCCAAGTAATTTTTTAAGGCGAAATTTCATCTCAAACATCTTGTTTTACTCCCCAAGGATTTGCTTTGTTTTCTTCTCCATTCTGTTTAATGCGTTTTGGTTTTCTTAAGTTGCTTAAACGGCGCATTTATTGCTTGGGGTCTTAATTGATACGGCCTTTTCAGGCCTCACAATGTCTCCTTCTACCCAAAGCGGCACTTTCAAATATACTTTAACGTTTAACAAACAGCCTTAAGAGTATTGAGTGCGCCTGCAACCACTATTTCACTTTGTTTTTATTCATTTTGATAAACAAAAGTTTTCAATCCAGTTTTAGGGCAATTTTAATCGGCTTTAGACATTGTTAAGCTAAATGTGTCCTCGATGTAAAGGATTTTAGACTTCTAGGGTGTACTAAGTCGTGTCATGTGTTCGTGACCTGAAACCCGAACAGACAATTTATGTTCTGTTTACAGAATATGAACGCACGAGGAATAGCAGCAGATATACATACCAATTTTCTACAATTTGTATCTTTGGGTACCACCAACTGGACGAAAGAAACAAAATGAATAACATTTTAAATTAACATGATTTCAATTGGTTTTACTGTGCCCTGTACTGTGTATAATACATACATACATGCATGTGTACAAATTTGCTTACAAGCTTTTTTTCTTTCTGACTAAAGGAGGACAATGCCAAGCTGGCAGCTGCTCACATTTGTAATAACCCTCAGAAGAGAGTGCATTTTGTAATAAGTGCGAGCTTGTTGGCTGTTTCAGAGCAGCTGCTTAAGTAAATCAACTTTGTAACTGCTTTCAACAAAAAAAAAAAAAGAAAGAAAAAAATCAGAAAAAAGAACATTAAAGGAAATTAAAGTTAAGTTGAAGAAAACATCAAAAACCTTTTAAAATGATAAAAGAAAATCAAAATGAAAACTAAAACTAAAACTACAAGAAGCGACGGAAAACATCACAAACTGACAACAAGTTTTCTTGACTACAAGGAAATCATGACTATATCAGAGAAAATAAATACAAAATTTATCTATTAGAAGAAGAGATAAGAGATAAACAAAAGAAAGTTCCGGTTTGTCTTTTTTTTTTATTTTATTCCTGTAACTCAAAGTTTTGCTAATTATCCTTTTTAACGTGACGCCAAGAACAAACAAATGTTGGAGTACAAATCATTTTGCCATTTGGAAAAGAAGAGCAAGAAAATCAGGAAATTAGTAAAAAAAAAGACAGCTTTACTAGACCTATTAGATGGAGCAAGTTAAGCAAGTCCAAGCCTTCTGCTAATTTTTTGCGAAATTTCACATATCTAAACTTTTATGTGCTCTTTAGCCGTTTTATTACCTCGTTGTAGCATTTAAAAATAAAAATTACAAAATTTATGGCGATTTATTTTAACACAAAAGAATTAATTAAGCTTTTTTTTAATAAACTTTTGGCTGTTCTTTCTCTTGATTTGGGTTCAAGAAAAGGGTAGAAAATGTTTTTTGGGGTTAGTAATTTTTTGATTTAAAATAATTTGAAGTTAGAAAAATGTATAGGACATATTTCACTCATCATGTTTTATATGTTAAAGATCAAGAACTGATTTTCTAAAATTGTTGCTGGAAACTGTCAATTTCTTCACAGCTTTTTAACTAATTCTGCCCAAAAAAATATGAAAAAAAATTAGTTCGCACACGAGTCCATGAAAAACATCACCACATTAAAAAACAATTGCTTACAAGTGGCCTGTCCCATGATGTCGATCGCTAACGCTAGCCAAAATTTTTAACAACAAAATACTGGTTAAAAGCAAATCTATTGACATTATAGAAAACAATTTTATAAACGATATATGACGATTGTTGAAATGAAGTTTATAAATGATTTTCAAATCAGTATTTTGCCCTTTAAAAGATTGGCGAACGTTAACGTTCTGCGATTAATTTTTAATTGTAACTTTTTACAAATTTTCCCATCAACTTAAAGTTAATGTTCAGGCTTAATGGCAACTACAGTGTTATTTATTATTCACATTTGCGCTGTCTGCTTAAAATGTCGAGTTGTATTTTCGCTTCGTGAAGAAAATTCTAATAACCCGACACAAAATCTTTAGTGCAGGTTTAATTTTAAAGTGGCTATAAAATTTCTTAAATGACTTTGTTTTATTATCCAGACAATATGATTTACATTCTTTCTGCAAAAAAAATTCAAAAAAATAAACCAAAATTGGCGCTTAAATGTGAAGTAAATGCTCACATCGACTGGCACAGTTTTATCGCATCCAAGTGCGACGTGCGAGTATGTGTCTGTGATATGTTTTTCTTAGTGCAGATTTCAGTTTTAATTAAAAACAGGTCCCGCAAAAAACGTAAGTAAATGCTTGCTTTAGCTGTCATATAATAGTTTACGACATTCCAAATGAAATCTCCTCATCAAGGAAATCACTTGCTTTTTATACAAAATGTAAAAGGCAAAATAAAAGAATTTATGTGCACTACAATTTTATTATTCTGCTTTCGCTGTGCTACAGTGTTTTGTGCTGATATTTGGTTCAGAATAAATTGCTTGTGCCATTAATAATTTTTTTTCCCGGAAAAGAAAATAGCTTTCAAAATGTTTTGTTTTTGCCGCTAACCACGATATTCAACATCGCGTTATTTAAAACTAAGTTACGAGGCACAATCCAGGAAAGTGGCTTTAGACATTTTCCAGCAAACGGATTTTTGCCACTAAGTTTGCAATTTTTCTTTTTCTAGCAAAATTGTCTCCTTTAAGTGTCTAAAGAAATGTTCAATTGTGTTTTTTTTAAAGTGAAAGTTATTTATTGAAGGATTGGGCTGGCGGTTTTTCACACTCCACGATTATCTTGAGCAGCTCATTTTACTAAACGACAATAAGATCTGTACACGTCATGTTAGCAATGTTTCACCTAAAGCCAGAAAGTCTTCCAGCGGATAATGATGTTTTTTTTTTTTTTTGTATTGAAACAATCAAAACTTTATTTTAGTTTTTTTACTTAAATCATCCCCATATCTTTACCGGTGTATATTTGCTTGCCACTCGGCTGGTCAACAGTTTACTCAAGTCCCTTTTACAGCCCGCAAACAATTATACATATAATTTTCAGATTTCGATACACTTTTTGAATTGAGCGTTTTTAAGGCGGAAATTTGGCCCAACTTTTTGGGCACCTGGATAGCAAGACTAAGTATTTTACTTTAAAGCATAGACAAGTTTTAGAGTTTTAGAGACCCCATTATTCCAAGCAAGTTTGTTCAGTATTCGACCATGTTTGATCTTAAACTGTTGCCTCAATATCAGGGTGAATTTATTCATCATTATTTTGAAGAATCACTTTTGCGTTAAGTTTTGTTTTCGTTTCGCTTAAAATTAGCTATTTCGTTTTACTGATTTTGCCTCAATCTTAAATCTTGTTAAATTAACAGAAAATGTTTAATAAAGCAAAATCGAGAACATTTCAAATTGAATTAATATGATTTAATGTTGAAATTTACTATTTCTTTTAACTGATTTTGCCTCAATCTTAAATCTTGTTAAATTAACAGAAAATGCATAATAAAGCAAAATCGAGAACATTTCAAATTGAATTAATATAATTTAATGTTGAAATTTACTATTTCTTTTTACTGATTTTGCCTCAATCTTAAATCTTGTTAAATTAACAGAAAATGTTTAATAAAGCAAAATCGAGAACATTTCAAATTGAATTAATATGATTTAATGTTGAAATTTACTATTTCTTTTAACTGATTTTGCCTCAATCTTAAATCTTGTTAAATTAACAGAAAATGCATAATAAAGCAAAATCGAGAACATTTCAAATTGAATTAATATGATTTAATGTTAAAATTTAATGCCATCAAATGTCAGTAGAGCCAAAGTAAAATTTTCTTTTCTTTCGACTTTGTTCAAAACTAAATGCGACAATTGAGTTTAAAAAGTATACAACTATCACTTTTTTCCTGCACCCAAGTAATTTTTTTCTGTAAGTATTAATATATAAGTGCATATATAAAAGTGATTGAGTTCACTATTTTCAGGTTTCTGGGTGATGAAATGTGCCTGCAAATTTTCTTAAAAACTAATTCCAAACAACAAAAAGTCAAAACATTGCATAAGACTCCTTACTTTTAGCTTTTGTGGCCCGCGTAGATTTTCATAAGTTGGCAAAATTTGGTAACCATTGGAGATGCAGAACACCAGCGAACCGACCATAAAACTTAATCAATATTCCCAGAGTTTTGTTGTTGTGCTTGCAAAAGCTACGCAGCACATGGAACGCTACGAAATAAAAGTGATGTAGTCATTTGCTCTTACCAGAGAAGACAAATTAACTTTAAGCATTCTGGTGTCATGACAAACTACATGCACGCCACACGTAACACATTGTAACGTCACAAGTGCACATTCTGACCAACTTGTATAATATGAAAATCCCTTCTGCGTTTTTATTTAACTTGAAATGTCGTCAAGTACAATTTGCTATTGCGCGTACATTTGTGTGGAGATACAAGAACTTGTCAGTAAATTTTATTCTTAATGTAGTTCAAACATACACATTTATCTGTATGTAAAAATATTTAATAATACTGTAGTTTGCCACGATTAAATCAAGCCGTGAGTCACAGAGTGAGTGCCTTGTCAGGCCAACAACACGTATTGAGTTATTTTGCGATTTTTCTTTATAAATCACAAATTAAAATTTATTTTTCTTATTTTCACCTTTTTGGATCAAGTGTTTACTTTTTCTTTAGTTGATTTAATTTGTTTCATGTGATACTCAAGTCACTAGTTCTGATGGCTTTATGTTTCCCTTGAGTTACGCTTCAAGTGATACTGTTGGTAGTTAGTATTACGTTAAATATAGTATTAATGTACATGTGAACACTTACGTTTGAAAGCTGTGAAATAAATATAAAGTGATTTAATATTACTTGTGTCAAGCACGTTACGATGAAATTTACAGCCTTTCATGCCGATTTCTTGTCATTTGAATATCTGAAATTGTATTTTGTTTAAACTAAATAAATCGCTCCGGTGCGCGAAGCTTAAGGAACAGAAAGTTAAAACCAAAAAGGGCATTTGCATTTCGTAATTTTTAAAATAAGCGAAAGACTAAATAGAGGCAACCGAATCGTAGTCATGATTTTTAAACTAAATCCCAATATCTGGCACAAAAAGATCAAGCAGCGCCGATCTTTATTATATTATTGCAAACTTTTCGCAAACTTCTGTTTCTGTATTTTACAACTTGATGTTCACATTATCGGTGCTAGAAGTTTGATTTTCATTGTCTACAATCCGCACAATTTTGAAACAAATTGTCACATTATAAAAAAATTTGCGAAAATTTACACTTTCGGCTTACAAAAGGCGACAAATATCGATATATTTTACTGTAACAATTGAATCGAAAATTAAAATTTTTTCTAAAATACGATAGAACGCTGGAAAATGTTACACAATAAACATTAAGAATCTATTTTCTTGTAAATCAGATCCTGAAGCTAAATCCTGCATTTTTATCGGATTAAAACTTTTGTTGGCACAAATTTTTTTGAGGAAATTTTTCTGCTAAATGTGTTCTTAATAATATTATATATATTATAGCGAAAACAAAGCGCGAATATGTTATAAAACCTTTAAATTTTTTGGCGCTCCACTCTTGCTGATCAACAAATTGGCGGTGAGAAAACAAAAGATGTCTGCCGAAACACTAATAAGATGTGCGCCTCTTTTTAGTGACTCTAAGTCTTATTGTATAGGAAAACCAATATATCAAAAAACACAATTTTTTTTGTGAATTATGGATTATCCACGAAAGGATATTTTAATAAAAACCAACATAATAAAAACCAAAATAGTATCAAATATTTGTACTAGATTTAAAGACATGCACACAAATGCAACTCTAAACGCTTGTAAACTACAAGAAAGTATAGTTAATGGACCCAAGGGATCAATTTATAATCCATAGATATAGATAGATATACACAGGCCAAATAATCTACTTTTCTTTCTGTGTATATATTCAGCATTTTATTAATTGAGCTCATGAGTATTTTAAAATGGTCTGCTCAAAATCAATATTTCTTTTTGTTTTAAATACCGTCACTTTTTATTATTAAGGGAATACAAATAACATGATATAAATAACATTTTAAATGAATATTAAACAAATTTCAATTATAAAACATCTCCGCATTTCTAATTTATTTAGAGTTTGTTTTTATTGTTGTTTGTTTGTTCGCTTTTCCGCAACGAATGGTTTTGATGGAAATTGTAACCTAAAGGACGGGCATTCAAGTACAATGTAATTATATATAAACTTTTATAAATCTATAGATTTTTTAATGCTTCCAGCAAAACAAAAATATAACAGAATTTTCGATAAACATAATTTAAAATTGTAATAAACGGCAGTTGCCTGGAGGCGTCATATAAGGAAGAATTTGAAATAAAATTTAAAAAAGTTTTATATTTATTCGGAAAGTAATTCCAAAATTCTTAAGCCCGCTGTCACTTAAATTATAAATAGGAGACAAGTTGCACTTAAATACATACAAGACTATTGTAATTCGCTGACAAAACGGCTTTAATAGAATTTATGACTGTGAAATTCTTTAAATTGGGTTTATTTATGCCATCTACTGAAAAAATAAAATCTCTCTAGTCGCTTTAAAAACAGAAATGCGTAAAACTGACTGAATATTAAATTGAGGTTTAATATTTTAAAATATTGATTAACAAAATCTGATATAATGACGTTATTGTTTTTTGTTGTTGTTGTTGTTGTTGTTTTTGTTGTTGTTGTTGTTGTTGTAATTATTATTATTGCAACAGTCTCCGTAAGTCATGTCATTTATACTTGATGGGGGCTTAACAATAAAAACAAACATATGGATACATATTTAAAAGTATTTGTATGCACATTAAGGTGGCTCTCTTCACCTTGACAAATATTCGAAGGGCTTTGGAATATATCTATGGAATTTCAGCTGATGTTGGTAAAATCAACCAAAAATATATTTCCTACCCTGGTTTCCCATCGAAACGGTGTTATCTGCTAATAAATATTATATATAAAAAATTTCTTTAATACACAAAAATCACTTTAACTAGAATATATACGAATTTGTTTCTTTTCGATTATTAGAACCGAAACGAATTCGTTGCCTGTTTTCAGCCACTGAACTGAAACTAAATCAATAAAATTGTTTATCAAGCAATTTTTTAAGCAAACAAATGCCCAAAACTTTCACTAAATCAAAACAGATTCGCCACTATATTTCATATGGCTGTTAAAGGTACGCAAAGTATTAGTATCAAAATATTTTAGTGTTTGAAAAAATTAGCACAAAAGTCTGACGTCTGTTGTTAAGCTGGCACGACTGGATCTCAATCCAAATGATAGTAAAATCATTAAGTCGCAAAATAAAAAAAATTACACATCACAAAAGTAAGATGGAAGTATAACAGCTTTACAGCCTGAAGCTGAAAATACTGGCGAGTGGAGGCTCTTGCCATATTTAGTTGTTATAATTTCTAACATATCTTCTAACCAAAACGTTATTCACCGATTTGCAGAAAATATGACATATCTGGCACGATTACATCTTTAGGTTGCTACCCTTAAATTTAGGTATTTTTGTGTTTTATTTTAAATGTAAAATTTTTTAGCAACTACGCAGAGCTGGTTGTTCTGCACATCCACTTGAGTCAGAATTGCTTCGGTATAGCCGCTGCTCAAACATACTTTTTGTGTCATTGCGAACGTGATTTCTTAATGACTTTTGTTTTTCGTTTCCTTTTTAATGCTCTGAAAAATCAGTTCTTTCAGTCTTTTGTTTTATGTATGTATGTACATATATATTTAGCTTTGAACCATTAATATAGGCAACAATAAAAAGTGAATTGTAAAAGAAATGTTTTACCTTCATACTGACATGCATTCGCGCATCTGTATGTAAAACATTGTTTAATATTTCTGTTAAAGTATGAAAAATATTTACAATTTTGTTGCAAAAAAAAAAAAAAATAAACAAAAGAAAAATACCGAAGGAAGACACATACGATAAAATGAATGTGCAAGTCCATCAATATGCATCACTGTATTTGTTGTTGTTGCTGTTGTTGTTGCTGTTGTGCAATTGCTTTACAGTAAAATATGTATAAAAATAAAATTTCCAAATATGTATGTATGATACAAATTTTGCCGATAAAGGCAATGTACGTTTTTCGTTTCTTATGACAATTATATCGTAACAACAGCAACACAATCATACGTACAAAGTGAAATTATATAAAAAAAAATTATGGGTCATAAAGTGTAAACATGATATATCTTTCAGTGACTTTATTGAACACAATAAATTTTGAAATAAGTTTTGTTTTTATTAGATTTAAAGAAAACAAATGAATAGTATAGAAATAAAATGTATAATGTTGAAATAAAATTGTTAATTGTTAAATTCCAACAATTTGTTCATCAAAATACACTTTTTTATGGTAAAAGTTTGGCCTGGAATGACACACATACAAAACAGATATGGCTTTTAATTGCGTCTTTTACAAACTAATAAAATACTTTGTCTTAATATTTTGTTAATAATGAAAAAAACCAACATTAGTTGTGGCCGATTTGCACTTTAAGCGAGTAAGAAACTATGAAAACTACAAAAGCGGCAGCACCAAAATACTCTTCATTTAATTTGCAATTCTTCTACTTTTCGTCCTGTAATTTGCTGTTTATAATTAAGAAATATTTGTCTCAATATTAAGTTTAAATTTTCTTTAAAAAATTTCAGATAATTTCAAATTTGTTTCAGTAATTTTTTTCCACAAAATTTAAAAAAAAAAATATCCAAAAATCAAATATGGTAACACCCCATAGTCCCCTTAATTTTAATATTAAATCAGCAGAAAATTACATTTTAATCCCCTTAATTATAAAAACACATCTAAAATATATTGTCTTTAATATTTCTTTTACTTTAGCTTTTATGGCTTCATTTGTTACTCTTAAACTTATAAATTAAATGTTCAATTCACAAGCTCACATCGATATTGAGTATATACTCGTAGTAGTATATTTTGTTGTTGTTGGTAACTTTCATGTATGCTTTATTTATAACCGATCTGAATGTATTCTAATCTAATTGGTAAAGTAGCAAAAATCTTTATTATTGAGTGAATAACTGACTCTAGACATTTAATGCGTCTTAATAATAAATAATAAAATATTTAGCAACATTTTGCATCAAATTTAAACTTCCATACCTGACATTTTTCAACTTTTCTTGCTCAAAAGTACAATCAAACAACGATGCTCATAATTTGTCTCTTCGCAAGCACATGACAAAAAATCAGCGACTGGGCTTTTTTGAATTGAACGAATATCGTATAGTTTTATAGCTTTACATATATGTCATAAAATTAATCCATATTTGGATAATAAAACCAAAACATTCAATACAAGAATCTTTTGCTTTGAAAATACAAACGTTCATTTTAAACACGTATTTATGAGCAACTCGCACTAAAAGAAACTATAAAAAGTTTTAAGGCCTGATAATAAATTTTGAAGCTTAAAAAAACTTTAATCATATAAAATTTTACAGAACACATTTTTTTCTGCAGCAGGAGTATAAAATCTATATGAATCTATTACCAAAACTTTACATGTCACTAGATTTAGTTTCGTCTTGATAATAACAAACGCCAAACTGCAAGACTCAAGTTTGGCAGCAGTTCTTATGTTAAGGATTTAAATTCACTGAATATTTTCTGTTTAAGGAGTTGAAAGTACTAGTTCTGTCACATGAAATGAGACGTTGCACGGCTAAAAGCATTTTTTACGGTTTTGTGTGCCGTTTCAGACAGAGACATTCTTAATTGTCAAAGTTATACTTGAACTGACACAGATTCCCTTTTTGATTACATACGTCAGAACAAAATAAAATTAAGGTGACGAGCCGACAGACAGTTCATTTTAGAGACTCTAAAACAGTCTGCCATCGTTAAAGTTGATGGCATGCAGTCCGTGTTTTCTATGCAGCACGAAGCAAAGTGTATCATAGAAAAGTGTGTGTGGCTGGGTGATAAACTCAAAGCAGGCAAACAGGTAAAATTTCTTATTGCGGCACATGTTTTGACAGAGAAAATGACAGTTGCGGAAGCAGAGCAGAGAGTAGATCAATTTTTTTTAGCACAGCTTTTTCTCAGATACATAAATTTAGCTTAAGATTTTTTTTTTGATTACTTACATACGATTTTAATAAAATTTCCGCTCAGAGCTTCCTTAAATAAGTCTTCACTAAATTCAGAAATTCATTTTAATGCGTAAAAACCAAAAGTACATTCAAGCAAGAAGCAACGCCTTCACTTCATCACAAATTATTTACTTTCGCCAAAATGTTCGCTTCGTACCAACCCCTTTCACAGTGAAATATAAGCAACGTAGTTGTCACTTGGGACTGATGAACTCACTTGATAAAAAATAAATTTAGAAATTCAGTCCAATTTCTTCACATTCCAATTAACATATTGTAGGAAAGGTATCAATATAGTTTTTTGCAAAACCTTATTTGACATTGAAAATGCACTTCTCAGTTTTTTATGAGTTCGTAAATTATTTGCAACAAATTCACTACAGTTTTGAGCAGAAAACCCGTAATCCGTTGGTAGGCAACATAAATGTTCGTCTGATATTCAGACGAATGTCATGTCAAAAGGATCTAAATGTTTCTCGGGATTGAAAGAAAGTTTCTTTTTGTCAAAAGATTTACAAAAATATTATATGCAAAAAAAAATCCTCCTGATGGCACTTAAGACAAACTCTACATCAAATGAAACATTAAAAAAGTCGGCTAGAGACAAGACAAGCTAAGGCCGAAGTTGCCATTTATTAAGCAAGAAATTTTTACCATGTGAAAGTCCACAAGGTGTAAGAAGAAGAAGCAAAAGCATGGCAGAACAACTGGCTGTCTGAAACGCTGCTCATGAATGTTTGCTCCTAAAGTTCTCTACTTACACCCTCAACGATAAAGGCACAAAACTTTTGTTTTGTTGGCTACAGCGGATGCAAGTAGTTGAATTATTGTACAAAACTTTGACTTCTTATTATCTTACATGCATTTTGGTGGTTAATGCTCATCCGAAGTACATGATTAGCAAAAGTAAATATTGTACATGACGACCACGACAATATGGTTGAACCTGACAAGGCTAAAGTCTTCCGGAACAACAACAAAAGCTAAAATTCATAAAGATTAAAACAGAATTTGGCAAATACTTAATGCCTGATGCTGTGACCGCGCCATTAAACAAAAACTAAAACAGAAAGTTATAAAACAAAAGATTCTAGTGAAAACTGTGTACCGGAATTATATTATCAAATAAAATGAAATGTTTACAAAATGGAGTTTTTTGTACGTAATTGTTTATAGGAGTATAAAATGAGCAAATAATTGGTAATACAGAAGACATGGACGCTGCCTGACATTGGTAAATTATTCTCATAATTTAAGTTATTTATTTGTCTAAACCAAATGCAAAATCTTGGTTTCTTATGAAACCGCATCAATGCAGAAATCTGCACTATGAAATCTTATTGCGTCCTGTATTAGATTCCTGGATTATTACTAAATTAAATCCGTGCAGAAATCAGCACCATAAAGTATTAAAGCGTTACGTATTAGACTGAATAGTGCCATAAGTGACATTCCTCAGCACTTTGTTGCGACATGTTAGAGTCTCTTGTTTGAAAAATCCACCTGTCTTGTCCTCTTCCTATCAGCAATTTCCTGGGCATTTGGGGAAGTCAGAAAACGTTGTAATTTCGCCTGAATTGGGATAATGGATATTTGGACTTTACTGGTTATTAAGGGTTAACGAACACACAGGTCTGTTGCAAGATATTACCGGGCATTATCAATGTCCTTTTATGTGCCTTTCAGTTTGGGACGCAACCACAATATTACGCACAAGGAAGTCTCCCTAACCAAATGACCAACCCAGAATCTCTCTTAGAAGTTATATCAGGAGGGCATTTGTAACTATTGTGGCTGCCAACACAGCCGTGGAATTCCTTCCCTAGAAAATAGCGTATCACAGGTGGGAGTACGCCAAAGCAAAACTCCAAGAGGGGAGGGAATTGGAACAAGTTGGCACATATTCTTGGGGAAACCCTACAATATGGCCTAGAAGTTCAAAGTAACATACGACTGCAAGTATTTTAATACTAAAGCAGCGTAACTTTATAGCAAAATAATGTTGGGAAAATGCAGCTTTTGCCTGGAATTCGAAATAAATTTGTCATATTCTCAAAAAAGAACTGTTTGTATTACAAGTATGTGCCAGTTATTGTGAGTACAATAAGTCTTTACGACACATTCATTTACAAGTGCACATACAAAAATACATGAGGACGTAACGATACATGTGTTAAATAGCCTTCTTGTTGCAACTGAATACACAGGGCGAAAGGAAAGCCACTATTAATTATTTGGCATTTAACAAACCGTGACAGCATAAATTTTGTTAAATATACGAAAAACTGAATAGTTTTGCTTTATTCCAAGGTTTAGCCATTTCCTAAGGGAGTGGTCTTGTAAGCAGAGGGGGTTCTGGTTAGATGTCTTATTTATAGTAATTTGTATTTCATGGGTCAACTGTTCTAACTCTGTTTATTTAACTTTACATGGGAGGGTAACTGCTATTTCAATGCCAATCTTTAACGTTGTCTATAAGATGCGATTTGCAATGGCTTAATTTATTGATTGTAAACGTTGCCAAAATATCTAAAGATTTTGTTTTATCAAAACGTTCACTATTCAGCTAGAAAAAATCTTGTGCTGAAAGCTTCTGCAGTTCTTAAAATATTTCAGAACTTAGTGTTACTTCTTATACTCTAGTTGTTGTCTCATCTGTTCTAATTTTAATTATATACAATATTTTCACAAGAACTTTAAATGTGATGTAAATGAATAGTTGCACTGCATTTTAGTCAAAATGTATGACCAGCAAATGTTGCATATTTTGCCATAATTTATATTATTGAAATCTATTTTCAGGTCATGCGACAACTAGATAAAAGCCAAACTAGTGCTTTCTATAAGTAAGATCGCAAGGGGATGTATTAAATTGCTCACAACCAACACCTGCAAAATACTGGACGAGGGAATTATTAATTTTTTTACAAACTCGCACACTGAATTGTAAAAGACATGAGAAGTTTCACTTTTCGGTTGAATATTTTCAGTTTAGACTGAACCCAAATGAGTCGAACAGAAATATATACAGCCTCACTCCTGCACCCACTGTTTGGTGAATCGTCATCAAACAAACCAATTTATAATTAATGTGCATATGCCCACTAGACTCTGCCGCGCTGCACATGCAAGCGTTATGATCTAAACCACATGTTGTGCACTCGGCGTGACAGCGTGACAGCGTTTTTGCGTAATTTGCTGTTTTTGTATTTTTGTCATCATTTTTAATGTGTTAGTTTTAAAACTGACACTATCTTGTGTAACTCAAACTTCTAAATTTATAAATGGAATTGCAAATGAACAAACCAAGCGGATAAAATCAGTGGAATAATTACTGACTTTCCATGCGCTCCGGCAAGCGGATTTAAGTAGTTGTTGCTGTTAGTTTGTGATCAGGACAAGTGTGAGCAATTTTTTCTGCTGGCTCCTTTATTCGGTTTTTATTATGTTTTGCAATTGCCAAGAATCAACGTATGGCAAGTTTTTAATCAACTTTGAGTCACTGTGGAAGTGCTGCAGTGTCCTTTTTAAAATTAAATATTTTTTTCTATCTGTTTTTCTGAAAGCTATAAAATCGTTCCGTTTTGAACTTATATTGAATTTGAAAACAATGTCACATGTCGTTGTTGTTTCAATTCAAGAACTGAATAAAATTATTGTATCTGTTAAAAAAAAACACGTAAAACTTTTTGCCCATATACTCATAAGTATGTATGTTTTTTTTTTTTCTTGAAAAGACAAATGTTAGTCTTTAGTTTACGTTTTTTTGAGCAGATGGAAACTGCATCCTTATGGCGAAAAATTTTCGAAACTCTCAGACACCTTCTCTTGCTATTCCATTACAAGTCTTGTCAGTTTATCATAATCGTATATAAAGGGTGGTTAAATTGTATGGGCCGATGTTGAATGTGAACCACACCTAAACGCCAAGTTTTTTTTCCGAATTTTATTTGACATTTCTCTATTTCAGACTTATTCAATTTGAACCATGGAGAGATACACAATCCAACAACGTGTTAAAGTTATCCAGACTTATTATGAAAATGGGAGTTCAAATCAAAATGCATATCGTGCACTTCGTAATTTTTTTGGTCAATTTCATCGTCCAAATGTGCGTACAATCGCAAAAATCGTGGAAAAATTCGAGCAAACCGGGTCTGTAGAAGATGTGAGAACACCAGTGCATGCTCGTACAGCTCGTACTGTAGAAAATATTGCTGCTGTTCGCGATAGTGTGGCTGAAGAGCCGTCCACCTCAACTAGTCGTCGTTCCCAACAATTGCACCTCTCACGCTCGTCGTTGATGAACATTATGCATAAAGACTTGCATTTACACGCTTACAAGGTGCAATTGGCTCAAGAACTAAAGCCTCTTGACCATTCCAAACGTCGTGAATGGGCAGAATGGTGGCAAGAAATGGCAACAGTGGATGATCAATTATCGAAGAAAATCATCTTCAGTGATGAGGCACATTTTCACCTCAGTGGATTCGTCAATAAACAGAATTGCCGCATTTGGGCGAATGAGAATCCAAGAGTGATTGTCGAAAAACCAATGCACCCACAAAGAGTGACTGTTTGGTGCGGTTTATGGGCTGGCGGCATCATCGGGCCGTATTTTTTCCAAAATGAGGCCGGTCAGGCAGTTACTGTGAATGGTGTTCGCTATCGTGAGATGATAACGAACTTTTTATGGCCCGAATTGGAAGATATGGATGTGTACGATATGTGGTTTCAGCAGGACGGTGCCACTTGCCACACAGCTAACGAAACAATGGCTCTTTTGCGCAACAAATTCAATGGCCGTGTTATCTCACGTAATGGCGATGTCAATTGGCCGCCAAGATCATGTGATTTGACACCGTTGGACTTTTTTCTTTGGGGTTATTTGAAAGAAAAGGTGTACGTCGATAAGCCAGCAACAATTCAAGACCTAAAGGATTAGATAATTCGGCACATTAACGGCATAGAACCTCCATTATGCCTCAGCGTCATCGAAAATTCGGACCATCGGATGGAGGTGTGCCGCCGAGGTCGCGGTGCCCATTTGGCCGATATTTTGTTCCATACATAATTGAGTAATACCAATACATCATAATAAAATAAAATTACAATAATTTCCTAAATAGTTTGCGTTTTATTCAAAATCAACATTGGCCCTTGAAATTTAACCACCCTTTATGTACATATCTAAAGTTAGGAATAATAGTTGACAGCAAACAAATACTTTCACATATACAGATTGTGTTTTATTTTTACATGTGTTTCAAATAGTCAAGGCACATCATTGTCAATATTTACTGACAAACAAAAATGTGTAATTCGTAACATTATCTAATACAATCACCTAATCAAATTCCCTCTAGTTCATTCCAGTCAAAATTATTGCAGCCATAAATTATGTTTAAAAATCCCACATGTGTGACAATTTCAATCCTGTTTTTTTTTTTTTTAAATTCTAATAAATAAAAGTCATCTCAAAACGTTTTTGATACTTTTTTGAAGACAACAAATTTGGGAATAAAAACTACTCCGGCTGAAGAATTTCTAGAATTTATTATAAACTATTAGATATGCCAGATTGCTGCGTCTAGGGCGGCAATTATTTCACAACAAACACAAAATTATGAACATTCAACATGTTGTGAGTGATTACAGCATTTCCAAACTCTCACTTCTTTAATCAAAAAGTTATTTACTTAGACTCCATTTAAACGAGGCAAGTTTGAACTCGCAAGTTTTTAGCTGCTACACAAGAAAATTGCAGAAACGTATTTGCTTGTGCTTGAAAGATCTTTTTGGGGACTCTTATCCAGTTTTGCATATTTTACACCATCTTTCATTTCTATTGCTTTGTTTTTGTTCATTCGGTAAGAACAAAAACTTCCCAATTTAATTTGATCGATTTGAACGTCCGCATAAGTTCAAACGACAGTTTGATAAGACTTACGCAGCTTAACTGAAAACAGGGTCCGGTTGTGATCGGCGTTCATGGCAACGAGTAAATCGAAATCGTCATAAGAAATAGTTTTTGTTTTTTTTGCCAATGTAAAAGCACATTAAGATGAGTTGGACAGTGAAACAATCATTAGATATATTTTTTTTATTATTCTTGATATGAAAAGTTTTGCTTCATTTTTCATGGAAGTTTAAGTTATTTCAACTGTCGGTTTCTTTTCCTTTACATTTATTATGTTTCTACGTATAAAAAATTTTATTTTTGTTTATAGGTTTAATGTTCAGCAAATGCTATTTTCAATCATTAATATCAATTTGTCAAAATGTCAAAAAGATTCACATGTATGTATGTATGTATGTTTGCGTTTCTCAAGAAAATGTGTGCTGTTGCGTTAAAGACGAGTCTCTTCGCATTCAGACAGCGTATGAGTTCTTATCTTAAGTGTTAGTAAACATATGTAGTACACAAACGTACATACATAAATGTGTGTTTGCTGGAAGTAACTTTCTGAAAGATTAATAATATCAAGTTTCCACCACATTATGAAACTTTTAGATCTTCAAAACACAATAAATATTAAGAAAAGAAGAAAACCTTTAAAATAGAAGGCACTTGACTGCAAGTTGTACAAAATTTCTAACTTTATATAGAGTATTTCGAAAAAAAACATTTGATTAAATTAGAGCAAAATAAATGGGCTATTAAATCTACAGCAAAATGTTGCTTTCCGAGTGCTCAGATTTCGAGTTAAGTCTTGCAATTTGAAATCTTACAACGTGTAGGGTGCGAAAATTATTGTACTTGCCCGCAGCCATCTCTTCAGAATTTATTCCATTTCATTGAAACCAACACTTTTGCACAATTTCGTGTCAATAAACGACTAGAACTAACATCTTCAGCATCTGTGCTGCGCTTATCTTGCCTTGTGTCTTCTAAATATATGTTTACCAAAACCAAGAGAATGTTGTATGACAGCATCATTTGTACGTGTTACATTTAACTGAAATCCTTTAAAAATTTACTTTGTAGCTGCTCTATAAATATCTACGCCAACAATTACGTGAGTATTTATTTTCTGGTAAATTGTTTGACAATTGTATTGAAGTTAAACAATTTGTAACCATCTCTGCTTACGCCTTAAAGCGCCCCTTTTATTATTTATTCCAGAGAGAAAGCAACAGAAAAAAACAGCAACTTGAAATGATTTGAATTTCGTAGAGTCAATCTGTTGAGGTTTTGCAGAAAAGGGCACATGTAACACAACAAACAGCTCTGAAATAAATATTTAAAGATTTGATTGGGCGACTGCTTCACGACTGACTTGAATAGGTTGAAAGTAAAGCCAGTATTTATATGTGTGTGTGTGAATATAGTTTAAACTTTAAACAAAAGTTAGAAGATGCAAGTATAATATTTTGAGTGCCTTTTTCATTTTCTTTGACATGAAATTCAGAGCAAAAATCGAAAACTGAATGCAAATACATCAGTTGGCCAAAAAGACCTCAGAAACCTATAGAATCTTATGTCATATTTCTAACAATATGTTTTGTATAGGCAGCGAATTATTTGTACACCCAATCATAAGTAATATTGTGCCAAAATTATCAATAGTACCCAACACTATTGCCTTAGAGGGCACATTGTTATTAAACAAGAACTTGTGAAAGTATAATTTTAGCCTCTAAAACATTTTATATATGGATTCCAACTATATATAGCAAATTTTAGCGAAGTTTATTAAACAGTTTTTGCACTATAACGGAACAAACGCACATTTACAACATAAGTGGGATTACGTATTAAATTCTTTGAACATGCCCTACTCTAGACTTCTAATTGTCCTTTTCTAAGTGCAAAATCTTTGCTAAGATTTGAAGAAAAAACTTGTATATGTGTTTAGCAATTTTTTTTTTTTTTTTTTTTTTTTTTTTTGTAATCTGTTTTATTTGCAATCTATTTTACAAAATTTAAAATAATAAGCAAATTTAATAACAATTAAAAACATAAAATAACTAAAATAACAGCTCAGTAAACAACAGTTGTCAACTGCTGTACTATTTACATAAATATATCCATCTTAAATATTATTTTCTAAAAGGTAGGTCAAGTACATGTACCCTTTTTAACCTACGCACTTCGTTGCTATCGTCTAATAAATTGATGGCTAGGACATTGGAATGATGGCTAAGTCGGTTTAGATATCTGTCGCTGAAACGATTAATTTCTTCCTTGACCATTGCGATGCTAAGATCTTTGTGAATATTGTTGTTTCTGATGAACCAGGGAGCATTAGTAATTAAGCGAAGAGTTTTGGATTGATATCTTTGTAGAATTTCAATATTTGAATTGCTAGCGGTACCCCACAATTGTATACCATAAGTCCAAATTGGCTTCAGAATAGCTTTATACAACATGACTTTGTTTTCTAAGCTCAATGTAGATGATGGTCCTAATAACCAAAACATTTTTTTGGTTTTCAAATTTAATTGATTACGTTTCATTTGTACGTGTTTTTTCCAAGTAAGTCTTTTGTCAAGATGGAGGCCTAAATATCTCACATCATCACTTTTTGGAATAGGGGATCCATTCATCGAGAGGGCAGGACAATCATTTCTTTTTAAAGTGAAGGTCACGTGAATCGACTTTTCGGTATTAACCTTTATATTCCATTTAAGTAACCAATTAAGCAATTAAAAGATTTAGCAATTTAAAGATTTTTTTTCTGAAATTTGTTTTTTCCTGTTTTTTTTTTGTATATGAAACTTGACAGCATGTCCCGGGAAACAATTCTTTTTGGCACAACAAACGTGATATTTGGGGTTTTTATTTCCATAATATCTACTACAGCTGACAAATTGTAGTAGATGATGGCCCTGGATTGCCAGGTTTATGCAACCAACAAGAGCAACTTCCTAAACAGCTTAGGTACCAGGACAGTTGAGATTAATTGGCTGAATTGCAGCCATAAATAAATAAAAATTTATCATTTATATATAAATAACTGTCTTACAAAGATAAATCATTTAGTTAAATATTTTTCAACTGTAGAAATCTTCTAAAGATCTTGATGGAGGCTGAAACAACAATAAAACTTAACAAACGATAGCATTTTCTGAAATGTAAAACCAACATTGTTCAGTGTTGTTTTCAGTGTAAACAAATCTTAATATTTTTATAAATAAATTCAATAAAGTATTATGATAAAAAAAGTTTAAAACGCATTTTTTATATGTCTCTATTTAGCATAATTACAATTTTTTTTTAACAGAAACAAAATTCTATCATTCGTGTACCTGAAATTTAAAAGATTATTTCAATTTGCTCATACTAGACATTATTTAGATAATAATAATATTGCTTCAACATTTCTCCCGGACAATTAATTACAGAAATTCACTATGTGTTTTAAATTCGTTTTTTAAGGCTAACTATTAGCTTAGATAATGAAAAGTTGAGTTATATAAATAAAATTTTTAATTGAGTTGAAATAAAAAGTTTAATAAGACTTCAGTTTTGTTCTGTGTCAAATTTTCTCCTGAAAATTTGCCCTTTAAATTTTCTTTATTTCACTAAATTGACCAATTTTTTTTGTTTTGATTTAACAAGATTTAATATGTAAACGAAAATAAATGTTTAAGCATAAATTGTTTTTGTGCTAAATGTGTCTGTGACCATTGACAACATTTTCATTCCTCAGCATCGCTTTTGTACTTAATTCTTACACAAGAGTACGAGTACGTTGACAAAAGGGACAAGCCATAATGAATAAAGAAAGCATTTCATAAAAGTCCAAATAAGAAAATTTAATTTTTTTTGCTTTTAATCTATTTTTAAATATATTCAGCACATTTCATAAAAAAAGAATGCTATACCAACAATTGATAATATAAATGCGTGATTATAAGAGTCCTTCTCAGAATTTAGATCAAATTACGCTGTTTGAAAATAAATAGGATCTTCGGTGTTTCGACGTCTTAAAGTCAATGGAATTCCCCCCTGTTCTTAACAATGTTATTATCAATTTTGTTATTAATCTAATTTGATGTAGTGCATTGTATGAATGTACCCACATATATATGTATGTATGTATGTATGTATGTATGTATGTACTATATTAATATTAAATAGATTTAAAACATTCTTTGGATGTCATGATAACTGTATAAAATCAAAAACAAATATGTAAATTCAATTTCCTTTTACAATGAGGACGGAAACACTCTCAAATGAGATTCTCAGTTATGGTTTTCAGAAGAATTTTGTTAACGATTCGAAATTGTATTAACAAGTCAGATGGAAACAGTTCTTGAATTTGGTTAAAATGGTCATATAATTGTTACAGAAAATAGAAGTTGGAGAGCCAGAGAAATTAAGGCAAATGAATTTAAATTATACACGTGTATTATAAATATGGAGATGTTGGTTGACACAGACGTTGTTAACTTCTTCAAACAAAAGCAGACAATTTCGTTTCTCACAAAACTCTAAAATCCACTAAATCACAGAAATGGAAAATATTTAAAAGTCCTATTCCCAACACGCACGGATTTTTATAAAAATCCACGCATACATACAAACATATATAAATCAGAAAACAATTTATTGCAATCCCATAAATAAGTTATTTTATGCTTATTTTTTAGATTCATTCCAGTAATAAAAACCTTAATATTATTTGTTTGTAAGAAAGAAATATATATAATTCGAATTTATTTCCGCTTACACATCTAGAATCATAATTTTCCGTTTTCGATTTGGGGTTTAAGGAAATCATAATTTTTAATGTTTTGTCTTAAAATATTTCATCGTGCTGAAAAATCTCGTAACTTCTGTTACATGCCAAATGAGTGCGAAACACGCTAATTTGGCAACACTGAAATACGTATTCAGATATTTACAAGAGTGATCCTTTAGTTTTTCGATTTTAATAAAGTTTGTGTACCAAAACTTTAATTCCAATAAATAAAAATATTAAGTTGTCTTGATTTTTTTAACTACGAAATTTTGATTTTGGATAAGACTAATTTCGGTTTTTTTGCTACTACCAGATACTAAAGTTTAAGTTAACAATCAGAAGCTCCATGTTTCTTACTTTAAATTATGATAACATTATAAATTCCCATAATTTAATATTAAATTTATAATTAAACGATTATGAGATATTTACCCAGAATTATGCCTTCATCTAAACAGGTCTATTAAATAAGACAAAATCTTTTTACTTAAATAAATAGAACACGAATAAATACAACGAATTAAATACTCAAACCTTTTGCATCGAATATGGCTATTGATAGATTTTGTTCAAAAATCCTTTCACATCACAATAATATTAATATAATCGAAAGAGCATTAGCGATACCTTCAGTGTTTTCAAGTATTAGTATTCGTATTAATTAGGAGGAGAAAGCATTTTCCTTTCCGCTCGAATTTGATTCCTGTCACACAACTGCACGTAATCTGACACTATAAAACTTTCCAGATCTATTTAATGATTTCATAATACATGTGTAGCAATAAGATGGTAATTTTGTGATTAATCTTAAGAACTTGTTCCACCCTACAATATTTCCTAAAGAGTAGATATTTGATAGATTTAACAGAATTTCTTAAGGAAAATCTTTTCTTTTTCTCCTCGAAAGCAAGTGAAATGCCTAATACTAATAATATAAATATGTTGAGGTTTCTTTTGCGTATTTTCGCCGCCTACAACAGCCCAAAAACATGCGATAAGACCTATAACTTATACTTCTAAATTGATGTCATCTATTACTTGTAGCAATAATTCAGTTGAATTAAAAAAATGTGCGGTATGTATTTTATCTTGCCCTTACCAAGTGTCTAATGTGAATTCTGGATTTTTATTTTTAGTTTAAAAATTCTGTTTTTAAAATTTCTATGCTATCGCTGTACGATGGGGTTGAGAAAACTGCTGTGAAAGCAGTTTTGAATTTCCCATAAAAAAAATTGATTTACGATCTACATATACAATGTATGTATATATATGTTTTTTTTTGTACTTTTAACTATTTTATCTGTACACTTGTGCCGCACAAACGCACATATGGTTTCAGCTTCTGTTGACCCTTAACCAACAAAATAAGCGTTTGTAATCCGCTTTAGAGCAAGCCTTGCAGAAATTAACATTTTAAGCTGACAACGTAATCATATTTTACTCAAACAATATGTGACACTGAGTGCGGTTTTTACAAGCTCAAATATAGTACATATGGGTGTGCATAAACCTCTCTGGCAATAGGAATTATGTAAATTTTTGTAATGTTTTCGGAAAAGCTGTACATAATTGTATAGAGGCAAATTTAGTTGGACAGCATTTATTGGAATTGGAGGGCATCACCGACACTTTAAATAAGTGATCGATGGCGTTTCGTAAGACTGCGCTCGTCATACTTGGAACTTGGCCTAGTTTTGCTATTGTACTAGAGAGCTCATCTCATTCGTCAAATTGAGGTCAGGTATAGCCGCTGGTAGAACAACAAAACCCGGCCAAACTGTCAACTAGGAACTTTTGTGTTTGCTAAATGTTCGTGATTTTTACTTTAGAAATGTGGACATCCCACGGAGACTAAAACTCTCTCTATTTCACAGGCTCTGCTGAACACACCCTGATTATTAAAAACAATATGGCAAAAAGAATTGAAATACTTACTCTGACATGTTACTAAGCAGCAGTTGAATTTGCAAAACCAAAATACGCAAAAATTGCGCTTTCTTTTCTGCTTTCCATAACCAATTTCATTTTTGGTACCGACTATAAACGCTCGCACTCAATAATAAGGAATATTTTATGTTATTTCCGTAAATGTTTTTCTATTTGTTATTCCTTTTTATTCAAATTTTCCCGCTGCCAGTTTTCCAAAGTCCAGCATTGACAAATTCCAAATCTGTTTTTCTTGGTCAACGACAAAAATCCTTTTAAATTATTTGTTTCAGGAAAAAGGTATGAAAAGTTTTATTTTTTCGCCTTTTGTTGTTGTTGTAAAAACATAAAATCCATGGCTTGCTGACTATAGTAAACATAAGGAAACAGGTTTAAACTTGACATATTATTTAGAAGTTTTTATTATAGTTTTCTGTTTGCATAAATTTTGTAATAACAACTATTTTTACACATAGAAAAAAAAAAAAAAAATAACTGACTCTGAACTAAAAGTTGGTGCAATTTTTTTCCACTAAACATGAGGGGTAGCTGGCGTGTACTGGAGCAACATGCCGGCATAGCAAAATCATAAATATGCATGACCATAACGTTGCAACTTAAATCAGTTGGAAACTACACCAAAAGTGTTCCAGTTCAGTTTTTCGTGTTAATGCTCTGACAAGAGACCAAATGCTGAATAAAGTAACTGGCAATTTGTTGGCGAATGTACAGGAAAATTTTCGAAAGCTGTCATTACTGTACATTCGGCGCTCCAGCTAGTTCAGCTTTTGGCGTAATTACACAACACAATTATAGTATATGAGGAAGCAAAAGTGTTTGGCTCAAAAAAATATTATACAAATTTAGTTGTTAGCAATGCAATAGTTTATTGGAATTTCTTTTAGTGTTTTGGCTTATTAAAAGAAACAACTTTTGATTCGATAAACAACATAACAGTGAGTACAGCAACAATGATCCAAACATTAATTTCGATATGGCATTATATAAAATGGCAAAATACCACTAGTTCCTGTCTGGCAAATCCAGAATACGAAGCCTTTTAAGACGTCTTGTTTCGTTCGTGTCATCGAGAAGGACTATTTGTAATGGACTATCATGATGCCATTCCAAAGACAATAATTTATACAGAACCTTCTTATTTCGTCCATCAGCCAAGTTAGTAAAAACAATTAAAATATATAATTACAATGCAAATTAAATTCGTCTCGAGTTTTTGTAATAAACCGAGTAAAACGAAACAGGTGGGCGATTAATACAATAGTAAAAAAGAAAAATACAAATATTTTACCTCAAAAAACCGCAACAGAAAATTATTAGTCATCCAGTTATTATATTTACCTCTTTGTTTCATCACATTATATATGTACCTATTACATATGTATGCACATACATACTGACACGCCGCAAAAAAATGCAATTACTTAAATTCAATATCCTTCAAGTAAACCGCAGACACAAAATAAACACAACATTTACAAAAATGCAACGCAATAAACAACCACTTGACTGACTGATGCATGTGATATGGGAAAAATAGCAATAACATGCCAAAAGCCACGGCAGAAGCAGCAGAGCCGTTAACAGCCATCCAGGCCAGAGATGGCAAATTCAATGCAGTTGTATTAGGGCATCATTTACGGATGTACATATATAGCAACAAAATAAACGAAAAGAAACCAAAGAAATAAAAAAAAAGAAACGAACTGACAATAAAGCTAAATTCTAGGTCTGGCAACTGTCTTTTTTTCTAAAATTTCTAAATATTATGATGACAGAAAGCATTTTCGCAAGTGGTGAAATTAAAAGCGCATTCGATTGTTTTTTAAGAGTAAAACTTTTGTTTTTGACTTTTTTCAAAAATACTTGGTGAATTAATAACGATTCCGAACCAGTGCGACAACGCATTAGAGGACGCCCACGGAACCGATGGCGCACACAAGTAGAGAGGGACCTCAACCAACTTGGTGTGCACAATTGGAGAACGCTGGCGAAAGACCGTGCCAGCTGGAAAACTTTGTTGGTTGAGGCCCAGGTTCACCACGGACTGTAGCGCCAAAAGAAGAAGAAGAAGACTACCAAAAAAGTTGTTAGAAAGAGAATTTTTCGTGTTTTAAAAAGGAAAATACTGGCAGTGACCCGCAAAGTCTACAAGTTCGCAAGTAATTAAAATTGTAGTTTCGCAAAAGGCTTTCACAAAAATTTTTATTTTATAGTTTTATAGCTTTTACTCAAGTTCAGTGGGAATAATCTGAACTTAACTTAAAAAATGTTGCGCCCAAGCTGGCGTTATACATTCCCAGCAGTAAAAGAAAATCTATAACCTCCATGGAAAACAATTTTGAGGGTCAATACGAAAGTACATTTTAAGCACCTAAAACTTGGCTGACACTGAAGATGCCTTTTAAATATTTTTATTTTAACATCAAAAAGCAGAAAAAATTATAAAAAAAGATTTGAGTTAAATTCTGTCCATTCTGTGAACTTATTTTGCGGTTGCTTCTGGGAAATTATTACTTCGCCAGATTTTCAATGACGTCTTTTAGAGACCGCGTAAGTTTGTGCCGAACAATGGAATTTTTACTTAATTTTTATATAGTAAATATAACAGCTGCAATTTGTCACTCCTGATACTCAGTAAAATATGTCACGTTTGAAAGCCACAAATAATCAACCGCTCAAAAACTACGCAAAACACAGCGAAGAGTGAAATAACAAATTGTTGGAAAAAAAAAAACAAAAACGAAACAATATCCGCACATAATGGCCGCATTGTGCTCGTATGTAGGTGAAGTTTTGATGCAAAAAAAAAAAAAATCTAAATTAAGTGCATTTTTAATTTTAATTGATTTTAATTGATGTGTATTTAGCGGTTAACTTAGTTTATTTTAGATAGAAAAAATTCTTTGTGCTCAGTTTGTTTGTATATATATCGACTGATTTGAGCGATTTACGAGAGAAATCCGAAAAGATTACCAACAAATATGATACATGCATTTGGTGAAGTTTTTAATTCATACTATTTTGAGGTTTAGTTTGAATTAAGAAACTTTAGATTTCAAATTAATAATAACTCAAAAAACGATTTCCAATACAAATTAGATACCGTAGAAAGTGACAATTTTGCTGGCAAAAAATCTAGTTATTGCATATAATTTTGTACACCAAGATTCATATGCTAAATAAAACGACTAATATCAAAGAATATAAAATGTTCAGCCATTTGTTAATTCTGATTCACAAAACTAATTCTTGCCCTCGATTTCGCCAGTGTTTGTTTAGATTTATTTAACAATCTGTCAATGTACTGAGACACTGAGAAAGAATTGAGTTTTAATCATTGAGAAATAAAATATGCACATAAATTTTTCTCTCCAAATTAGTATAGATTTTTTTATAAACCAATTAAAAAGCAAAAAACGGCAGTTATGGATATTTTACGCGTAAATAATTTTGCGAATAAATTAAATATTCTTACAACCCCTGGGTCCAAAAGAGAGTGAGCAAATGAAGGTCAAGCCGTTTTCTTTATTCATTATTTCATCTCTTTTGTTTGAAAAGATAATTTGTTACTTACAACTGCAATGTTGTTTAAAGACAAACGAAATAAATTACAGATCTTAAGCCATCACTCTCTCAGTTTTGAGCAGCGCCAAGAAAACCACACAACTCCACAGCCTTTTGCCACCAACATGTGTGGAGGTTGCAACACCATTAGCAAACGAAAACGTCACAAACTAGTTCTGATTTTGCCGGCCTAAATTAAAAGTTAAATGAATATTTAATACTCCCGTCGAAAGTATTTTCTCTATGTGCTTTAGAGCACTCGAAAAAATATAAAAAAAAACACTCACACCAACGTAAACACTCTCCAGTCACTGATGGATCAGCACTTTTGCTGAAAGATGATAATCCAAATATGACTGTTCTCTTGGGTTGAAACATTTTTTAATTATTATTCGCAAGGAAAAAACGCTGAGAGTTATGATACGAGTTCGGCTATGTTGCAACATGCTAACAAAATGTTTGTGTTTGTTTTTGTTTTCGTTTAATATCGATATAAAAATTGTATGCTGAGTTGGATTATTTTCCGCTATAGTTGTTTGATAAACATCCTTGAATGCTTAATGGTGTGTTATTAAAATGAAAAATGATTCATACAAACAAAACGATTTGTATACAGATTTATGTATATGACAATAATCCTTCACAAAGTTAAAAAAAAATGTGGCTGTTATATTTTTTTTTATACAAAATATGTACTAAATACATTTTCTATGTGTGTGTATGTGTGTATGGCGAATGAATCGTAATCAATTACAGTTTGTTTGGAAATGTTTAATTAGAATTGTTTAGTTAAATTTAAATCAGGTTTGTACATTTTGGGTAGAAATGTTTCAACTAAATATGAAGACGTCTATACATTTTTTGTACGATAGTTTTAAAGATTAAAGCTGTTTGATTGTGTAATATTTTTAATTTTCTAGAAATTCTAGAAATCTTTTTTAAAGCATTTTTTTCTATCATTAATAAGAAACGTGCCATTTTTGTCAGCCATTTTGTCAGTAATTCCACAAAATATTCATATCTGCAGAAATCACAGCTTGTACATACATATTTGCTAAAATTCTGGTAAATGTCTTATTAACTTCCGTTCTCATGCGTCCCGACAATGTATCAAGCAATTATAAATGTTTTTCTATTTATTTGCCAAAAGAACGTGCATTGTTTAAATATTTTTTACCATAATTAAACAAGTTCCTTATCCGCAGAAAAAAAAACAACAACAACCGACACTGATAGAGAAGCACTGAAGCTAAATGAAATCAAAAACTTTGCTATCTATTGACTTGAGAGAAAAAAGCCACAACAAAATGGTAAAAAAAAAGTTTTTGTTTTCGTCTTCAATTTTTAAAACTTTTGTTGTTCGATTCTCTTGCTTCAGCTGCATCACTAGAGTCCCTTTCCAATTTCTAAGTGCTCAAGAGCTCAGCAGCCAACTACGGAAACTAAGAATGCAACAAACAAACACTCAAATGATACCAAAATTTCTTTTCTTTACTTTTAACACTAACAGCGTTTGTTTGTCTTTTCTTTTCCAGGATAAGCTGAAAAACTCCATGAAAGTTTTATTTCGTTTTTCTTCTCTAATCCAACAAAATCTTGTGAAATTTTCCATATAATTTTAAATATAATTCAAATGAGGGAAAAATCCAGTTAATTTTAAGAGAATTGAAATGTATAAGTTTCGGATTTGAAATAAAATACGCACTGCGAGCAGCCACCAGCGGCCAAATGAATCAACTTCAGCATTTACCCGTTTATAACAGAGATTTGTAAGATAAAGAGAGACTTGCAGGTTGTTTTTGTCCGTCTCGTGTAACTTTCAGCTTAACAAATATATCGGCATGAGCCGTAAGCGTCCTGTCTGCTTTAGAACATATAATCTTACCGTCAATTGAGATTTTATTTATACAGAGAATTTTATTACACAGAGAAAAGAAAACGTTTTTTGTGTTGAGGCTGTTGTGCACAGAAACCAAAAGTATTTCTCAAATGTTTTCTTTTTTTTTTGTTTTAAAATCATTTTATTTTTTTATGATATAAATATAATAATTGCATGTTTATGTACATTAAAGCTTCTTCAATTGACGCGAAGAGATATATGTTGGCGGCCTGCGACCGTCATGTTGTTTTGGATGCCAGAAAACCATGACAAGTTACACGACTGAGCGAGAAGTGGCCAACGATGACGTGCATTTTCGGACGAATGGATATAGTAAGTAGCAAAAGTCCCATGTCAACTTACATAGCAGCCATCAGGCAGGAGTTACTGTTGGGAGCGGAATTTCCGTCGGCGGCATCATTTGACCGCAGTGTTTCGAAACAATATCAATATCAAGAGCTATAAAATGATGATTACCGATCGCTTTTGACCCAAACCGAGCAATGTGCATATATGTAGATGAAGTGTAGTTCCAGCAGTATGAAGATGCACTTTCCACATGAAAAAGTCGAGGGTTTGGTTGTATCTCGCTGAGGTGACGTCAATTGGCCGCCCAGATCATATAATTTCAGCCCACAAGATTCTGTCTTGTTGGAATTTTCTAAAGCCCAGGCCGATGCTCTTAAGTTCAACACAGCACATTCTACCAAATCTCTAGTCATTGAGAAACGGCTCTGTAAGGAGCCCCGGTAAACATTTGAGCGCTGTTATATTTCATGCATGATTCCTTCATCTAAAAAAGGAATTGCATTCATTTGTTTTAGTCTGTTTTAATGTCTACTCAGGCTTGTTGAAATCCTTAATGGTATTTCTATATATTTATTTTTTGCTTTTTTACAGCAACTGGTAACTTTTTTTGTTATTGTAAATTTTGTTTTTTTCGTAACATTTTTACACAATTTAAACATATTTTTACACATCAAATTATGGCAAAAGCGTATTAAAATGTAAGATGTATAAATTTTTTGTTTCTGTTTTAAATGTGTGAAGTGCAATTTTCACTTTAACAGAAAATATTTGGCAACTGAATTTTCCTTTTTTTTTTTGTATGTTTTTCTTTTTTTTTGGCAAGAGTCTAGTCATTTGATTGCAATTCTGCAGAATGTTCAATAAATGCTTTGAGGCTCTTGTGGTTTTTTATTTAAATTAGTCTCCATATTAATTACTCTGTCCATTGGCTATTTTCTCTTATATTGTCGTACATATTTCATGGTTAGTGAGTTTGGCTTCCTTGTGCTTCTGTGGAAAAGATTTTGTACATATAAATGTTATTTTTTTGTGAACACTATTTAAAACACAAGATATTTTGGGTTAAAATACGAACGTTATAAAATAATGAATTGCATATAAAATGCTAAGATGGTGGTTGCCCCTGAAAGCAAAAAGTTTTTAAATGTGTAAATATTTAAAATGCTGAAAAAAATTAAGTCCAAACCAAAAATTTTTGTCTGCATTTTTTCTGAAATAACACAATTAAATAATGGAAACGCTATTTACACACAGTCAACCCTCCTGAAACAAGAATGATGCGTTTTTATGAAAGACTTGAAAACTTATTTATGGCAATAAAAGCAGTGACGCTGAGATTTTTACCAAAAAAAAAAAAAAACATGTATCGCGTTACTTTCAGGCTACAATGTCACTTTTCCTTCATAAAAACTCAGTCTTTAAGCTGTTGAGAAAAAGCTGTAAAGTTTCTTCAAGTCTCTTAAGTTTTTAGAAAATATTTAATAAAAAAACTCACAATTTTCGCGGACGGTTTGCCACCGTTTTCTTAGGCCTTAGAACACCACATTGTATAAGCACCGCGTTATAGAAGGGCTATCTGTATCACAAGACAAGAGTCAACAAGTTTTCTAAAAGGGTACAGAATAATTTTTGAGCAAATTACAAACTGTGTTAATATGTGAAGCCACCAGCAGCTGGTTTTAGCTTGACTTTATTGAACGCAAATTCAATTTGAATATTCCTCTTATATACTTTTTACCCAAAAAAAACTTAAGGAAAAAAAACGAAAATTGTACCGTCCACAGAACAGAGATTTAGGAATACATACATACATATATACAGATGTATGTGTGTATATGAGCTTCATTTGTGTATGCGGTTCATATTAACAACTTCCATCTTGTTTTATGACTGTTAAAGCTTAAGGCTACATATTATTTTAGGAAAATAACTTTGACAATATATAATATTTCATATTATATTTAGGAAAGTTCTTTTCGTTAGAAAGTTTTTTGGCACTCAAACAAAATTCGCTTTCGTCATGTTCAGCAACGTTAGTCGTTAAATAAATTAATAAGTTGTTTGAACTTCGCGGATTCAAACAACAGTTTTGACAATTTTTTTTTTAGCAAAGAAAATATATATATTTTCCTAACTTCAATTTATTTTCAAACAAAAGAATTGCTCAACCAAATATATTTTTGTATAATTTTTTTTAACAATTTTGTTTTTATTATTTTCTTTTAACAATTTGTGTTGCGTTACTTATTAGCACCACCTATTCAACGAACTCAGGCGGGGTCAAGCCTGGCCTGTTTTGGCAGCGATGCTAAAATCATTCAACTATAAAATATTTCTTAACTACCGTTTTAATTTTTTACATATTATTTATATTTCATCTTATTTTGTTGTCCTGCTTTAAACTGCTTTAAACTTTGAATTGTTAAAGTTGCAGGCAATAAGATTAGAATCTATTTGTTTTATGCACAACCCTTTTACATTTAGATATATGTATGTATTTCTTCGACTTGATATGATCATTTGCTGCTTACGGTTTGCAGGCATTTGACAACCACTTATTTGGAAATCAACAAAACCAAATTTAAAAAATAAAATAACCAGAATGATGAAGTTCAGAGGCAGAAAACAATTGTAAAAAGTGTTGTCGACAATCAATGAATATATTTTTCTTGTGCAAACAGCCATTCGAATATATTTTAGAAATGCCAAAATTGAAATACTTCAGTTTTTGTTGGCAGAGACGGCCAACAAGTGGTACTTATTCTGAAGGAAAATAAAAAAAAAAAAACAAAAAACAACTGCCAGACAATTTTTAAAGCCTAAAGACGTTCTATTTGGCTGGATATGTATATATTTAATTTACTTTAGATCCTTCGCAATATCAGAAGCATTTAGGGGTCGCGAGGGAAATGGCTTTAACTGGAAAAAGGTCGTGAACTTTAAAAAGAAAAATAGATTTTAAAAAAAGCGGAGCTAAATCAAACTTAGCGACAAAAAACTCTCTCATCATAAATGAAATCGGCATTATGAAAAATAGCCTTGGGTTTGAACATTGAACATGTCTACAGCATAGAAAGTTATACAGTAAGTCAGTGTTTCACTGCTGACACTTCCTTCACTGTATGCAATTGTCTCTATATGCACATACATAAATAAACAGAAAGAAAGAAAGAACATTTCCTAAATAAGTTCATGTTGTTCAATAAAATTCCCAAAAACACGTAGAAATTATGGGTTTTAAAAATGGCATTAAATATAATGCTTCATATCTATCCCCGTAAACGATAACAAACTTCTCCCAACGACTTTCCAAAATTTTCTTTGTATTTACATATGTTTTATAAACAAATAAATTAGTACTTCATTTACATCCGATATTTGAGTGCGTTTATGGAACAGCTGTTTGCTTTTGCAGAGAAATTTCAAATCAATAGTCAAACAATATTTGGGTTATTTTAACAGTGCACGAGAACACACAGGTATTGCATAATAAGTCAACATGTCATTGGCCACAATGAAACATTTGCTTAGCAACATTGTTGAAAAGCTTTAACCGTATCATACAATATGACCCATATACACGAAAATGTTCTTAAATATAAAATGTGTTTGATATGAATGTAGGCAACTTTTGGACCAAAGAGACGTGACTATTTTAACGAGAACATTTTTTACAACCTTGACTGCAATAATTAAAACTGTTCGTTGTGAATTCTCGAGAAACCCAAGGATCTCGTGGAAGACTATTGCCATTGATTGGCAACAGATACTGAAAAATTCGAATGAATTTCAATTCTTTATACTTAATGTTATATTTTAAACTTTCAGGATTACTTGTAAGGGCAGCCTATCATGAATAAACATACAAGTTTATTTCCTAAAAAACAGTCCCCTTTTAAACACATTTAATACATTTTGGTAACTAATTACGGAAATTTACACACAAGCAAAGCTTTGATGGAAATGCCAGTGTTTGAAATGGTCATATTAAATAAATTGAAATTTCGTGAGCTGAACTGAACTTCTAAACAAATTTCAAGACTGCTGCACAACGATAAGTACTCTTGGCTCAACACCTTATTAAACTTTCAGAAAAAAAAATATTTCAATTCATTACATTTTTCTTTTTCAGCTTCAACTAATTAACACTCACAGAAACTTGCAGCCCCAGTACTTTTCAAACTTAAGAACATCTCATAATTATCAGGTGCATGAGAATGATGCAGTTTTTAAGATTTTGTTGGGCAGTACTTCATATTGTATCGCTTGTGTGGCCTTTAGTGTAAAGAAGTCATAATTCAAAAATGATCTAATATTCCAAATATTAGGTTTCTTTGAAACGAGTTCTTTAAAACATAAAACATTTATAGAAATAACTTTAATACCAACATTTTGCAGATGTAACTCTCTACAGCAAAGCCCGATTGATCGATGCTCGTATTTCCTTTATTTTTTCTATTTATTATTTAATAAAAAATTTTTTTTTAAATATTTCAATTTAGCTTGAGTTTATGAACAAATGAATTAAAAGTTTCTGTCTTTCAAAATAATAAGCAACTTCTTTGAAAAAATACGTTGGAAATTAAGCAAAAACCAAACGTACATTAAAAATCTACGAAAAATAACAAAAACTTAACAATGAAATTTTATTATTATTTTTTTTTTTTGTTACTTTATTTAAAACAAAAAATAAAATAACATGTTCCATTCAATGCAAATTTTACATCTGGTTTTTGCAAAAACACACATCACGCCTGGTACTTTTTAAAGCTTCTTTTAAAGTCTTTCTTTCTTTCTTGGCAGTGCACAAGTTTAAAGAGAAAATTAAGAAACACATTTTATTGCCACTGAACGGGCTGCCGAGTAAGTAAAAGTGTATTTTTTTAATTAAAAAAAAGTTCTTTTGAATTTTGCACAAAGTTTTTGTTAATATATTTTGTTTTTGGTAGCTGATAAAAAACACGAATATGAGCCATTTGTTGGGAAAGTGAGACAAGTCTATTGGTTACAAAAGTTTTTAAGCCCAGAAAAATTTTTTACAAGCTGATTTGATTGAACTGATATTTTAGTTTTCAAAAGATTTGCAAAGTAAGAAAAGAGCCGAAACTGTTTCCGCCGCGATTACAATGTTGGAAAATTATGTCCAAGTTTTAGCGCAACAAAATCATGAAAGTTTTTGTTTCTTTTGAGGCATCGAAAAAACTATGTTCAACACAAGCCATATGCAAACTATTATTTATTTACTGATTTTAGAATTTTAGTTTTTAACGAAGCTTAAAAGTGAAGAATTGTAAAATTTGACAAAAATTTGGGCCGTTTGCCTAAAGCAGGTTTATAAAGGACTATTAAATAAATTTTCTTAAAGTCGTGTTCAAAAAACGCTTTTAAACTAAACATGTCTAAGAGGACATAAAACCGACGGGTGATCCAGTTTGCAAAACAAAAATGGTTTAATATATTTGAAAGAAATTTGATTAAAAATTAAAAAAAAAGTAATTAATAACTAGAAGAATTTATTATATATAAAAAAAGTCTTACTAAAGAATCTTTCGCTCTAAATACATGCAAAATCTAAATCGCTATTAAAGATCTGTTTTCAAATATTAAATGTGATGGAAAAACCACAGAATAGGGATGTCGAACGTGACGTTACATATTTCCAACTAAAATATGAACAAAAACAGCATTTTGAGATTCATTTAAGATTTAAAATATAGCTAATTTTTATTGTTACATTCCTTTATTGATGGCAAGCGGAAATATGTCAGCAATTGGTAAGATAATTAGCGATTCAAACGTGACAGAAGTTTAAGTAGTTTTCATGAGGTTGTATAAAAGGGGGAACTCAAAACAGTTTTGTAATGCAAATAATTTTACTTAAAAATATTATTTTAAAATCCCCTGGTTTAAACGAAAAATCTAGAAACTTTGAAATGAGTTTTGTTTGAATATCTTCGAGCTGAAAGAAAATTAACGTTTTGAAAAAAGTTGCCAATTTAAGCAAATTATTTTTAAAGTAATTAATTTTGCGTCTAGAAAAAGGATTTTTCCTAGGCCAAACCACTACGCTCCAACGCAATTTCCATAGCAAAATAGATCTAAAAAAGGCCATATTAATGCCCTAAAATTGAAAACTAAAAAAGACAAATACTTCTTAAGTGAAAACAAAAATTAGTTTTTCTGTTAAATAAATGTTTTCTTTTATTGCTCTAAGTACTCGTATGTAGACCGACAACAAGACACCATTCAGGTTCATATTGCACATCTAATCTGCACATGTTTTAAATCACTTTTCACTTTGTGTTGCTTCACATGAAATCTAACCAAAATCTAGAATAATAAAAAAATCTCAACAGCTGCATTCAAGCCATAAATTCTTGGCGCGTCAACAGCACAAGAGCGCTATAGTTGCACTTTCTCTCAAACTGGACAAAAATATGCTGATAAAGCTGAAGAAATTACATTGTTGAAAAAATTGAATTAGATTTTAGTGCCTGCATGTGCAAATAATATATAGAGTCCTTGTGCTATCATTTTGCAGCTTTGATAAGTTTGAGTCGAGATTTTTATTAATAATTTGGTTGGGCATGATTTCAAAACAGAATTATTGCCATTCAATGCAGCTGAAGTTGAATCTCATAGTTTAGTAACGTAAGTGTGTGTGTGTGTGTGATGTTTAAAAACATTATCTACGTTAAGAAATTAAAAACTTTTTGGTAACTTTGTATGATATAAACAAAATTCTTTGCATAAAAGAATAACTTAAAAATCGCCTCAAAATTAGAAACGCACAGTCTTAATGGGAGACTCTGATTACCAACATAAAAGCGCTGACATAAATATTGATCCCTTTTATGTAGTCGTATGTATTTGCGATTTCATAGAAACTAGAATATTGATAAATTCAAAATAAAAGCAAAGTTTAGTGAATTATTTACGTGAAAGCTTTATTTTAAGCTGATGACTAAAAACAATTTTCAATTAATTTGCTTTCTTGTGTCAGTAAACATTTTTGGTTGAATATATTCAAAGTGTCTGATAGAGGCTTTCGAAATTGTAGAGGCCAAATTAAGATGACTTACAAACTTTATTTTAACAAAATAAATATTTGTTTCTAGTAAAATTTTAATCAAAGTATCATCTTTAACGAATAAAATTGCTAAATTTGGGATGATACTGAAATAAAATACTTTTATATTTTTATAATTTATTGAAAAGAATGAACTAATGATGGCCAATTTCACAGATGTGGCTTCTAAACTAATAGCCGCCATCAGCTCACGAATTAGATCGAAGAGCACAACGAAAGAATTCCTAATTGTAGATGATGTAGAGCTCCGTGTGTGGCTAAAGTTGTCCTTAGTCCATATATTTTCTTGCAACGGCATTAGTCTGGCGATCCTCATATATAGAGAGCTGAACAAATCTTCCACTATCTGCTTTTGCTTAAGGGTTTCGGTCATTTTACTTGAGAATGATATCGAAAATTTTACGTAACTAAACTTGTTCCTTGTCGCAGATATTTGCAAGAAAGCCTTGTTATAATTGTGGTCCTCAGTGTCCACATAATTTAAGTCATAAGTCAAAATAAGCTCGATTTCTGCACCACTGCCGTAAAATATTATTCAATGCGAATGTGGGTCACACAGCCATGATCCGGGACAGATCATTGCAGATCATTCCTGGTGTTTGTTTTGCAAAACTTCAATTTAGTTTTGAAATCTAAGTATTTCTTTGCCCCTATGTGCAGATAATAATAATATTTATTCGAATCCTACTCTTTTAATCAAAATACATACATACATACACATGTACATTTTTGAAAATAAATATGTTCTAACATATATTTTTTTTATTTTAGTAAATAGATATGTTTGGTTTTAAAAGAAAACAAGAAATCACTACAGCTGTCGGCTTTAAAATTTCACAATCCAACCGGAGGCTCATATCAGGGAAGGAGTATAAAGAAATTGATCTAGAACTTGTCGCAAAAGACACCGAAAAAGGCGACCATGCAGAGCCAAAAGTGGTCTACGATTCTAATATTTTGCAAGAAAGTTTGGCTCAGTCTAATCGTTACAAACACCTAAAACCTGCCGCCTTATTGAACATAATTGGCGAACAACCCAAATATGAGTATTTAAAGAAAATGGCTATTTCACGCTTGGAAGAAACTTTGCGAAAACAATTTGTCATAATATCTAAAATAGCGAATAAAGAAGACGCCGATAATGAACAAACAGTCCAATATGAGAGGTTATCGCACGGTGTTTTTAGTTGGCGATGGAGTGATTTTCTGGAACGTCGAAAGCAAAAAAGTTTTGTTTGGGTGGACATTTTGTTAAGAAAACCAGGAAATCAGCTGCACTATTTAAAATTTCGAAATGACATGAACGAGTTGGAGTTTTTCCTAAGCAAAATATTTCATGGTTTCTCATTGCAAGTCGGAAAAGGAGATGTTGATGTTTATCAAGGCATCGCAACCATTATAGAGTAAGTAATTTGTTTCCGGTTTAGTGAAAGTGACATTAAGTAACCTATAACTTTGTAATAAAGTGAGGCCAAGAAGACCCTGCAGACTCTGGATAATATAGAAAACGAGTTCTATACAAATTCAAAAGAACTGCGATACGTTGTTTACAAAGAATATTTATTTACAGACGCAAAACGACATTCCGAGGAAAAACTACTTAAAAGCTATTTGGAAAATCGGCTAATCAATAGTCATAGTAAGTCATTAAAATCTTGCTTGTTGTAAAAGCAACTTCTAATAACAGATAAGAAATCATAGAAACAGCTTGTCACTAAATTCGGTGACAAGTTTTAGTATATTTATATTACGCAACTTAAAATTTTATTATCCATTATTTTTTTTTATTCATTATTCAGCGCCTAGAAACTTTTTTCGTCAGTGTTCTTAATTCTGTGTTTAACTTTTTTTTGCTAGTCCTGGATCCAATTGAAACTCGTTATCAACTGAATTGGTTTGACAGTCTAGTCCAACAAAATCAATATCATATTGAAACAACTACGCAAATGTATCAGGCAGATATTTCCCTCTTAGCAGAGAAGGAAAATATGGAAAACTTTATAAATGGAAACTGCCTGGACTACTGTTACTCTACCATAGAATTATACAAAAATCGCATAAATGATATGCAAAATAAATACGACAAAGAGGTCGACAAAATGGACACGAAATTGACGATTTTACGATTGCAAATCGAAAAGATTAAGGAGCAGCGCAACTGGTTGACTAGCGAAATTCAGCGATTTCATGATGAAGAAAGAAAAATGGAAGAAGAAACTAACGTGGAAGGCCAACAACAAATGACTTTAACTAATGTTTAATGTTTGTTGTGCTCTTGAAGGCGTAGAAAATAAATATACTACATACATACATACATATTTTAATTTTAACCAAGAAAAGATCTTTGGCTAAAAAGAAAGGAAAGAAGATCCAATAATCAGATATGATTTTACAGATTTACTAACTTAAAAAAGGAACCAATTTTGTTTTAAATTTAACCAATGAAAACATTTAAATGTTTTTTTATTTTTGAAAAATGTGTGTATGTATAGCAAAAATATTGAATTTTTCGCCGGTTGGCCTGAACTCTCTTTTAGTATAAACACAACAAAACTATTGTCTTATACAGACGAAGACAAGAGGAACAGTCACTGCTTGCACTTGACTACCAACTGCGTGCGTCTTTGGTAAGGATCAAACCTGCAACCTCCGGACTGTTGGTCGAATACTCTACCAACTCATCCCAGCTCCACCTAAGCGACTTGGGCTACTTGCCGCCGCAGTTGGACATTTACGGTGTATAAAAGGGAGCATGAAAATCAACTTAATATAAAAAGAAAAAGAAAGCCCCTTTCAATCCAGCTGAAGCATAATAAGAAGTTGAATAAACACTGCAGGCGAAATGCAAAACTTTGTTAAATAAGTTTGATTGCATTTTAAACTTAAATAAATAACAAGCAAAACAAGACATTTCTTTCTCTTGCCGGTTCTCAGTGTAATTCGTTTGAGCCAAAAGACATGTTTAGCGTCTTAAACTTCGGGCAAACATTGCAGTCAAAAGAGAAATTGACCATCTGGGAAAATCAGCTGAAAACAAACAACCTGAAGAAATTCAAAAAAAATGTCTGTTAACAACTTTTCATTATGACAACTGGGACATCAGTGAACTAAAAAGCAAACAACTATTGCCAACAAAATAAAAAAAATTATAATTTCTGAACAAATTTGCTTACAATAATATGCAAAAGCAGAGAAGCCGATTCGCTACACTACTGGGCGTATCATCAAATGAGAAAGGAAATGTATCATTGCATTGGACAGTTTCATCAAAAAAGAGGAAATTACATACATAATTAGGGCGGTCGTAGTTGAGAATCGAAAAATAACGTTTCTAAAATCATTTATTTCAACAGATCCATTACATGCATATAAGCGGGAGTCTCCAGACTTGATTTAGATGTTTGGTAAGTTAATTAATTGATTTACATAAATTGTGAAAGAAAGGAGTGCCTCATGACGCTGCCCGTCTGGTATGACAGTTTTCAAATTGAAGTCTCTAAATCTTTCAAAGTGGTGTTAAAGTACGGGTAAGAAGAAGCACGAGCATGTCTAATCATGTTAAAAAAAAAAATATTTACATAATGGGGACATGTTTAGCAATTTACACATTCGGCCAAAATAACAAAAATAGTGATAGACTTTGGTCTTAGGAATATTTCGGCATATGATTGTATCGGTCTTGCAAATATGATATGAGACATGAAGCAGGAGTTTCGAGTTGTGGCTTTTAATACTTTGTAACGAGAGTTATGAGTTTTTTTTTTGCAAATTTTGTACCATGGCAGGAAAACTTTTTTATTTTTATATGGTTGCTATTTCTTTTTTTTTTTTTGTAAAATTGTAACTGTTTTGCTGACCGACCAAATATTTGTTTAGACATCAAGAGAGAATTGCTTTTGAAGTACAGTTTGTCCGATGTTTTGTCCATATTTTTAAGGACTCCTTTATTTAATAAAACGATTTAATTATTATTCATTTAATCAAAACAATTTTCATTTTAAAGATTACACAATTTTTTTTATATTTTTTTTTGTAAAAATTGTCGATAAAAAATAAACAAATTTCTAAGAAAATTTTCGAGCCTTAAATCAGTCATAATATAAATAATTAATTTTTTATTTTATACAAATTCAAAACAAACTATTTAATTTTTCTTACAATATATATATGTATATATATATTCCACATTGATATATAAATTCAACATATCAAATTAACGCATATACTTTGGATAAACAAATGTTTATCACATTTTCTTGTATGTGTTGTCAACACTTAAAATGTCTTAACTTGAAATCACGTGATTTCTTAAAACATATGGCCTCAAAAAAGCTGACTTCTTACAGCTCCTTTATGAAGTTTTCTAAGCCAAGAGTGTTTATGCTGTTACTGCGCTATTGACTTATAATCGACAAAGTTGTTTTGCTGTATTTCATCTTTCAGATTTAGGGATTTGAAAACACGAGATTTTCAGCTCAAGCCTAATTAAAGGCAGAGTAAACTTGCTTTTTCGCTCAATAAAACGACAACCTAATTGATAGAAAAATAATTTTGTCATATGGTCTTAACATGGTCATAATTTATATTTTATATACGAGTATTTCGTACACAAAAGGAAACTTTTATGGGTTTTCTTTTGTTCACTGGTACACAATCTAAAAATGCGTCATTCTATTTCACTCAGCGACTGACGAAAAAAATTAAAACTTTGCGACTGCTCAGCGTGTTCTGTGCAATTAGGCAGATAATTAGATGAACTGTATTTATGCTGTTTTATCGTTAAGTTGCAGTTAAATGAAAGGATGGCGAGTGCGAACGTTGCTGGAAAACGAAAAAGGACTTTCTTTTGAATAACTTATTAAATGCAGTCATTCTTAGAACGATTATATAAATTATTTTTTTGCCAACATTCAAATGGCAGTTGTCTAAATTTTAACATGTTTTATTCAGATCACGCTATAAATACGGTGAGTAAATATTTTAAAAAAATGTATTGCTTGATTGCGTTTAGTCAACTTTTCGTTTTGTTGTTAGGGCGCCCATTGCGCAAGTTTTATTTTTCCAGCCGAATTACACAATAGAGCCCAGGGGTCTATATTCAAAACTCATTTCTTCTGCTTGTAAAAACCTCATTAAACTAAATTTCTAAATTTCTTTATAAAACGGCAAAAACACCCCAGTGATTTGATGAAAATCGAACTATAACAAAAAATAAGAATATATGGCATGTCCTAGAAATATTTGTCGGTGTATGTTTTGTGACATGCGGTAATAGTTGCGACTTTTTTGTCATGCCTTAGTTGAAGCGTTCAGCTGTAAATAGACCCTAAGTCGTTGATTATAAAGAGAAAAAACTAAGAAACTTTATTTTAAAAGAATACAAGGTTTCGCAGCCAACTTCACTTTCATGCAACAAATAACGGCGTGTGCAAAATAATTATTTAAGCTTAGATGTGTCTACAGTACATCATACGCGAGCGAAAGCAACGCCATCAATTAAGTAAAAAACTGTTTTTTTTTAAACCTCAAACATTATCATACAATTTATGACCAATTTTGCATTCTGTTTAAATGACTTTTCTTATTTGCTTGTCAAATTTTTAAAACTGCAATTTAAGCCTGTACAATTTTACATAATTTTTTCCACCCTGCATTTGGGCGATGTTCCTTTTGACAGAACAGTTTCCAAAAATTTAATTTCAACTTTGTAATTAGTGAGTGAATTTCTAAATAAACAACTGAACAATATACCAAAATAAATGGTATGTTCGTTTTATTTTCTGTCGAAGTCAACGGATAATAAAAGTTGTCAGTCGCATGGCGCACAAAACTACACAAAATAATTTCCTTTCGTTCCGTAAATTAATGCCGTTGTTGTTGTTTTGCACTGAGTGTTTGGTTAAACATGAATACTTCGCATGCGGGACAAAATTTATGAGTTTTCATTTAAATTTGGAAAGTACCCTCCCACTTCTACGAAATTTTACAAAATAATAGAAACTACTACTCAAATGGTTACAAATTGTTTGTCAAGCTTTTTAAATGTTTTAGTTCAGGACAAACACTAAACTCAACTCCTGTTGTAACTATTAGACGCATATACTTACATACATATTAATTTCATTTAAGAGCAATTTAAAACGTACAGACATACGAAGCACATACATTCACAGCTCTGGCAACCTCAACGCGTTGTGTTTTTTTCCTGGCTCAGAGATAAGGATTAGAAAAATAGAAATTAAGCCCAGATAGAACATTACCTTTAACCATACTGTCAACAGGTTTCTAGTTGTATATATTCTTTCCCGGCAAATGTTGAGCAACATTGGATATTCTCTAAAGGAAAATTTTATGTGTAACTAATTTTACCTATTCCGTGAATTGCTATAATTTCATGGATTTTTCTATGTTTTATGTGTGTTCACAAAGCCTATATTTGTACACTTTATGTATGTACATATGTGTAACAGTAATCTCGTGATATATTTAAGTCAGACATCTGTAGCAAAAAGTGAATGTAAATGTTTCCAGCAACATTTCATATGTTTTTTTCCGCAACATTTCGTCATCAATAATTTATGTAAAATTTCATTCATGAAATTTTTAACAAAGGCTGTATATGCGAATAAGGGAAAGAAAAGAATTGACCGCCAGGATTAAAATTCAGGGCTTAAGAAAGGAAAAATACAACAAAATTGTTTGCGTGTAAGACGTTAATACTGCCAACTATTCTGGTACTTGACATTGTAAACTTAAGCCTTAAAGCAAAGCGAATTCAAGACGTGTCAACTCCTGAGCACAATGGCAAAACTTAGTCCAAGTATTTCTATTTGGAAAGTTTCCACAACCTGCTATTCACCTGTTTTTATCCAAGGTAGAGTAAAACGTAAAAAAGTGTTCAGTTGTGATCTAAATTTCATCTGTTATGAAGACGCCTGTAATTTGGAAAAAAATAATCATCTGAGCTGTCGATATCAGCTGATTATAAATAAATAGAAATACCACTCTTTGGCAAGTACCATAAATTTGGTTTTAAAATCATATACATATTTATCGAGATTATACTGTATATGTGTAATCTCGATAATCGGAACGATTAGGACGTCCGAAATGTTCAGAAAAGTGCCGAGCCGACATTTGACAACAAAAATTTCGTTGCTATCGTTAATGTTTTTGTATTGATAAGTTTTTCGAATTTTATTTAGCTTTTTTCCTTCTCCTCAAACACATAATCAAAATATGATATTTTTATCATATTTTTATTGATTTGTATACATGTTTATGTGAAATTGAAAGCGACACAAGTTCTTTACTTGCGTCAGCCCCTTTTCATTGTCGTAGTCCTGCTTCATCATCTCTTATTCGATTTAACCAGTTCTTTAGTAATTTGCTTAAGTTTTTACAAATAAACCTCCAAGTATTTTTGAATTTATTAGAAAAAAAAAAATGTTGCTTCCCTCTTTGCCTGACTTATACTTATTTCTGGCTTTGAAATTGTTTATGTCTTAAATGTTGGTTTTTTTTCGTACCAACAATTCTCAATTTCGATATCCTTTACAAAACGTAAAGGAACCCTTAGCTTTTCTTTGAATGCATTAAATTTAACTGGTTTCAACAGTTAGTGAAAAAATAATTTAAGTCCATATAAAACACACATTTATGTATGTGTGTATGAATGTAGGTATAAATGTATGTATTTTGTTAAGACAAAATCTTTTTATTTATCGCAATTGCCATTTATTTATTTTCGTATTCGTACATCTTACAAGTTTGTTTAACATATTTTCCTTCGCTTAGAAACCCAGTCTCATGCATAAATTTTTCTAAGTATTTCGACGTTCAGAAAAAATATTACCAAATTTGTCCACATTTTCTAGCGGAAGTCGCAAGCACAGACGCACACACACACACATATTTCAACATATTCTCATAACTTTATGTAGACAGAATATTTTTTTTCCTTTGCGACGGAGAAAATATTTTTCTTCTTTTAAATTCAAATATTTGTGCCATTTGAGGCGAATAAAATGTTTGAGAGTGAAAATATTTTCCAATTTATAGACTGGCAAGATATGAATGCAGAAAGTAGAAAATTATTAGCGAACGTTTGTCGCGATTTTCACGTGTCACGTGCCGCAACTGAGCGTCAGTTTAAAAGAGTGGTTGAGAGTGTGTGATTGCAAATGCCCTAAAGATTTCGGACTATTGCAAATTGTTGAAAACTATTACAAGTACAGATATTTTGCTTCACTTCGCAGTATAACCATATAATACTTATTCCCCGTTGCTAAAACCATTATTTTATTTTCAATACGATGAGTTATTTCAGTCAAAATGTCTTTCCTATTTCTCTGCGTTTAGTTTCCGTTTCTGTTATAGAGCACGTCAGCTTAAAACTATCTATATATTACATATGTACATACAATATATAGATATAAATATTTTGACATGAGATTTAAATATCCATCCAAAAAGGAAGTCATACTCTAAATTTAAATCATCAATATGCACATTTATGGGGCAATTGCAACATCATCATTTGAATGCTTTGCAGAACAACGTTGTTTCTGTCACGACCAACAATTTGTAATAATAAATTATTATCGTAAAGCGTATTCATGACTGGTAAAATTTTTGGCTGAATTATGACTGCGTGCAAATGCTGCCATTATTTATGGAGTTAAGAAAAAATAACAACTTTGTCTGCTGCGCTATAATTTTACCTTGACACGATAAGCAGAAATATTATTGCAACATTTTATTTAGTTTGTAGAAGATTTAAAATTTTATTTAGTTTGTAAGCCAAACTGTGCGGCCAGCGATTGGCTTGAACAGATTTCATTCAACCAACTGATTTCTTTACCTTTTATTTCAGGTAAGTGTTATAGCTTTCCAGCGAATAATACATTCAAACTATGAAAAAGTGAGGTTATATTATTTTGCTTGCAAGCATCATGCTAAGCTGCAAACATGGGTGTAACAGCTGATTTACTCGTTGCTGCTTATTAGTCGTGGGTCGTGCATATGCAGCGATAACACCTATACGCCTACGTCGTGTCATAAGTCCAAACCTTTTGCGTATGCAGGTCAGTCTATTTTGTACGCAAATTGCAATGAAAGAACTACACCAAATACTAAACGGCGCTATTACTTTAACAATATTCTTACTGTATAAATACGACGTCCCAGCTTAATACTTTCCTCAGTTGATTTCATATTGTACTCGGTGCTACTACGAAGCATAGTTTTTGCGCAGTATAGCCACCACCTTCAACCTAATTTTGCACGAAACTTTCACTATTACATTTCTATGACACTTATGAAATTAATTGCTGATTTGCGGCAAATAACTCATATAGAACTTTTTGGGCTTCTTAAAAGTATCCTGTATACTTTGTACGAAAAAGAAGAAGGCAAATTAATTGCCATTTATAGAGGATACAGTTTTATAAGTAAAGCCAAGCGGTTTTGGTTCATTAGCAAATTCAACAACTTTCCGTAATCATTAATTTGCTGACTATAACAGAATTATTGTATTTATTTATTACGCAAGTCCTTTTCTACTACAATAAACATGTTCAGCAGTTTGGCTCTTAAGATTAAAGAAGTTTTGATGCGAAAACTTTTTTTTTTATTATTGATATGTCTTTGTACATATATGACTATAAGTTATTAAAATAAAGAACGAAAAGTATGTTTAAAGAATATACATTTTTTTCTTGTTTCTTCAGTGAAAGGAACAAAATTAATTTATGTACAAATAAATGTACATTCATTTAACATTTATGTATGTTGCGAAATGTTAAAGATAAGTTGTGACTTTCTTTTATACCAGATTCGATTTATTAATCCACGTTATAATACGCGATATTGCAAACCCTTGCAAATCAACTTCAGCGGAACAAATTATGCTCTAGCCGACCCGACATAGACATGAATATGCGCTGTTTAAGCAAAATCAATTATTATACAAAACCAATATTACAAATCTTATATACATAAATATTGTATTATAAATCGAAATTGCTATAATAACTAATTCAAAGTTATCATGTTATTTCTTCTGTTCTTCTGACAGCCAAAAGTACTCTGCTCATCCCAGCCATATTATTGACATGTTGGGCCTGGGTATTGTCACGAAGCATTTGGTTCTTAAAACGATGTTCAATGTAATTGTTAAGATTAACCATATTATTGCCAATATCCACTAAGTAACTTCTTTGTTCCACATTAATAGGGCCATATTCCCACCAGTTACTGTTCCTATAAAACATAAAAGTTTTGTTATCCACATGGTTTTTTGTTTGTTGATTATTGTTATCAGTAAAAATAAATTTGTCATGCAAATTTTACTTTAAATTTTAATCCTTGTAAAGAAGAACTGTTATCCGTGTTCCGAAAAATAGGCTATACGTAATCCTCCTGTACGAATCATTATTTTGGTATTTAGCAGCTCTTTAATGAGCTGTTTAATTCCTTAAGAAAATATATATCTTTCTGTAATAAGAAATATAGTCGTTCATAGTCCACTGTAAATTAGAAAATTTGAAAAAATTTCCTTTTAAAACAAGAAGAATTCATTATTGGCTCATCAATACGAAACCTAGAGCACATATAAGACTTTTGGAATCTTCTCGTTCTCTTTCTATGTATAGAAAAAAAAACCAAAAAGAAACTGGTAAGAGAGAGAAGAAGAGTAATCTTCAAAATCAAACTAGCGGCAAATAGAGCCACTAAAGAATGTGTTTCCATATCACAAGTCATCGATTTGTCAAAAAATATTTACATACGAAAACTCTCGCTTTCTTTTAAATTTAAGTTTTCAAGCAGGTCGCTGGCCTGTCTTGTGGAGACATCACATACATACGAGTATATAAGTCTCTTAATGTTTTATTAAAATATTTACACATCAACAAATTGATCAATAGTCTTTTGTGCAAACAACATGTTCACTTTGTATAATTGTCAACACTATTTCATTAATTTTTCAAATTAAATCCATTTGCTTCGCTTTCATGATTGTCCTTTTTCCCCAGCAAATTAAATGGCTGCCAAGTGGGAGTAACAATAGCCAACATTCTCAACACTTTTTTCCACTCAAATATAAATCTTAAATGCTGCTTATAAAGTTTTTCGGTCACCGCTTAACAATTAATGGAGCGCGCTGAAAAATACAGCAGCTTTTTGTTCAATTGCCTTTTTCATTACATTGTATCCTGTTTTTCAAATAAACCAATTAAGCATGCAAATGGAAAGACCACAGAGAAATAAAAAAATTAACAACGAATGAGAGTCCTGAAATGAGACGAGGAAGCAAAAAGAAACATTTTTACATATACTTTTTCCCAATCGCTTTTTTCAAGCTTTAATTATACAAATTTATTTAACTAATGGCTATTGTTGCCATAAAACACCAATTGATTAAAAAACAAAACGAAACCATAAATAAAAATATTAATATGGGACTAATTTTACAGTAAACTTAGATTTTCGAAGAATTACCCTGAAATTCCCTTGAATTCGGTCAAATAATTTTTGTTGGAGAACTTGTATCAGAAACAATAACAATTGTTGTTGTATAGCAATAATATAATTATGTTATTATTTTTCACATAAATTAAAAAATCAAGTAGACTTATGCTGTGAAAATTGGAGTTTAATTATTTTTCTTTTTAGAAGACCAACAAAATAAAATTTTCCCTTTTCGCAGCCAAATATCAGTTTCAATCAAATTTTATAGAAAACTGCGCAATCAACTTTATGACAGAAACAAAATCTGCAGTGAAAAAGTGAAGACTTTAGTTAAGTTCTGTTGCATTTCAGCTGACGAAATGCATATCCATATTTATAAATATTATAGGCGTGTAGATCTGTGTAACTACATCATATTTATATGAGAAGGAGTAGTCCCAAGACCCGGTTAAGTTATCTTTAAAAACCCGTTGGCTTAGACGAAACAACTACTCTGCGACAAACTTAGAGGCAGCTTTTAGGATGCTATCCAATAATTTTTCTTATCCAATAATCTTTCTACTCTGAAAAATCCTGTTATTTAAAAAAAAACGGAAAAAAGTTGATTGCACTGTTTCACTTTCATAAAAGCTTTATTCACAGCACAATAATCAGTTGGTTTCGAACTTTGGTTAGCAAACATTATTGTGGCAAGAAGCAAAAATATTATGGCGTTTTAGCTTTCATGGTTGAAACTAAATAAGTACAGTGATCGGTAGAAGTGTACATACATTTATATTCCTAAATGATTTTGCTTCAAGAAAATTTCTTGTTATTTGACTCGGATTTGACTACTAAAAGATACTCGTATTCATATAAAATACTAAAAATAATTGATTCCACAAGTTTAAAATGCTGCATATTAATAAATTTTTCCTGTGTTCAAAACCTACGGAGTTTTGCCACTTGGGCACCTGAATGAGTTCATAACAGTTTTGTTCTGAAAATCAGGTTACTTACGGTCCCATGATTTCGACAGATTGTTTCACAGCACAAAGTTGTTTTTTTCTAAAACTAAAATCTTAAGACCCGAAAGTTGTTGATAATGTTGAGCAACTTTGATATTTTCATATGGAAGCTTTTATGTATGACCAGGAAGTTACATTAATTTAAGGATGGTTTTCTTTGACATTGATAAATGTTTTATGAACAAAACTCACATTTAATTATTTTGCAGCCAGCAGAGAAAGTTGATGGATATATTTTATATGTGTTTTTATTAAATATATTAATTCTATAAGATTTGAACAAAATTTGTGTACACTTTTTTAACACAAAAATAATTTGGCAACATTTTGTTTGGCATTTGAACAGAGTTTTTGTGCTTTGATGCCAGGAAGGCGGAATTCACGCTAAAATTTTATAAGAAATGCCTCAAAAAACCGTGGGAGGCACTGAAAGGATATTATGCCTGTGCTTATATTGTAAAGGGTGGTTAAATTGTATGGGCCGATGTTGAATGTGAACCACGCCTAAACGCCAAGTTTTTTTCCGAATTTTATTTGACATTTCTCTATTTCAGACTTACTCAATTTGAACCATGGAGAGATACACAATCCAACAACGTGTTAAAGTTATCCAGACTTATTATGAAAATGGGAGTTCAAATCAAAATGCATATCGTACACTTCGTAATTTTTTTGGTCAATTTCATCGTCCAAATGTGCGTACAATCGCAAAAATCGTGGAAAAATTCGAGCAAACCGGGTCTGTAGAAGATGTCAGAACACCAGTGCATGCTCGTACAGCTCGTACTGCAGAAAATATTGCTGCTGTTCGCGATAGTGTGGCTGAAGAGCCGTCCACCTCAACTCGTCGTCGTTCCCAACAATTGCACCTCTCACGCTCGTCGTTGATGAACATTATGCATAAAGACTTGCATTTACACGCTTACAAGGTGCAATTGGCTCAAGAACTAAAGCCTCTTGACCATTCCAAACGTCGTGAATGGGCGGAATGGTGGCAAGAAATGGCAACAGTGGATGATAAATTTTCGAAGAAAATCATCTTCAGTGATGAGGCACATTTTCACCTCAGTGGATTCGTCAATAAACAGAATTGCCACATTAGGGCAAATGGAAATCCACAAATGATTGTTGAAAAACCAATGCACCCACAAAGAGTGACTGTTTGGTGCGGTTTATGGGCTGGCGGCATCATCGGGCCGTATTTTTTCCAAAATGAGGCCGGTCAGGCAGTTACTGTGAATGGTGTTCGCTATCGTGAGATGATAACGAACTTTTTATGGCCCGAATTGGAAGATATGGATGTGGACGATATGTGGTTTCAGCAGGACGGTGCCACTTGCCACACAGCTAACGAAACAATGGCTCTTTTGCGCAACAAATTCAATGGCCGTGTTATCTCACGTAATGGCGATGTCAATTGGCCGCCAAGATCATGTGATTTGACACCGTTGGACTTTTTTCTTTGGGGTTATTTGAAAGAAAAGGTGTACGTCGATAAGCCAGCCCCAATTCAAGACCTAAAGGATCAGATAATTCGGCACATTAACGGCATAGAACCTCCATTATGCCTCAGCGTCATCGAAAATTTGGACCATCGGATGGAGGTGTGCCGCCGAGGTCGCGGCGCCCATTTGGCCGATATTTTGTTCCATACATAATTTAGTAATACCAATACATCATACTAAAATAAAATTACAATAACTTCCTAAATAGTTTGTGTTTTATTCAAAATCAACATCGGCCCTTGAAATTTAACCACCCTTTATCTATAAAGAATGGACATGTGCCACACAGATACCGGCATATTCTGGACTGAATAGAAGTAGTCAGTGGAACATTGGATTACCGTTGGTTGAAGTCGGGGCTTAAAACGTTATTTACTTTGCCAAAGCATTTTCTCTGTGAGGTTTAAGAACCAAGTTAGTAAAAGTTGTAAAAAATATACTTATCCTTTCAATCGATTTCCATAGACAAAGAAAGCTTTTCTTTGCGAAAATTGGAACACATTTTCATTGCCACCAGCTTCATTTTTAAGCACACAAAACTTATATAAAAAGCTTGTGTTCTTCAACATATTTTTCTGTGTAGTTTTACGTTCAAGTTCCACGTCAGATGCCATCACTGAGAATTTCAGGATTTGAACTTCTGAGCATAATTACTGAAAATAAACACCCAAATATTTTAAGAGGAAAAAGAGCCGGTGTTTTTTTTTGCTTCCTTTTAGAACTTGTTTTTGCTGCAAAAGGCAACAATAATACGTATTACAAAAACACTTAAGAAGTAAATTTCAAAAAGAGTTAAATGGTTTGGAAAGCATTTTTATCGTTTAAATTACAAAATATAGTTTTAGCAGGTACACAAGCAAATAACTTAATGCCGTTAAGCTGACAAAAAACGGCGCAAGTACTTATTTTCTCTAAGTTTTAAACTAAAAGGTTATATTAATAAATGGAATCAAAAAAAAAAAAAAAAAAAATTATGCAGAAAAACTGAGTAAAAGATATTTTAAGATTTCATTAAAGTTTCAACTTTTCTAATGACTGGAAGAAAATTATTAGGAACATTTTTTGGGTAACAAAATCAAATTATAATTGTTTTATTGGCGATTTGTTAGTGTGGCCGGGCCTTTACGCAAGTGCAAGACAATAACGACAATTTCACTTAGTTGTAAGCAGGATTATGATTCGTCGATTGAGGACTTTTTCAAACTCATATAAATTTGCTACCATCCTTTTAGCCATAAATTTTACACGGTGTAAAATTATTTTTTCAAGCTCAATTCTTTTTTCATAACTCTCTAAGCGGCTCTGCTGTAGTATGTCAGCACCCTGTTATATATTTAAACAAATTGTGGTTGCAAGTTGAATGCATTTATGATAATTGCATTTAAAAGCATTAAAAAGATTTACAGAGACAAATAAATAAAATCTTGACTAACAAACGGAAAAAAAGAACTAATTTGCAGATGTTTTAAAAATTGCATAAATTATGAACGACGTAGAAGAGAGGATGAACAGCAATAAAATACTATTTTTCTGTAACTAGTTTTAAGAAAGCAACACACGTACATACATACGTACGTATAGGACCAGCAAATATTTCGTCGTAGATATAATTCGTGATATGAGTAAGAATATTTGGGTGACACCAAATACATACATATGTATGTATGTTTGTAGATACCGGTTTTGCACAGTGTAATGTTATCAAAAACTATACATTATATTGAGGGAAAGGATTGTATCTTAGTTTCGTTTGTTCTGCAGAGCAACTAATGAAGTTGCTGGTTCCATATCATGTATATAAAATGTTGCTTAGTTTTATATATTTGTGCTTTTTAAGCACATTTTGCATTGCCATCCTATTCTATACATATATTTGTTATAAGAACTGGCATTTAATTTTATATATATATACACATACATACATACATGTGAATAGCTGCATAAAATCAGAACATGTGAATAGCTGCATAAAATCAGAACAATGGGAAATAAAGACAAAAGTGTTTCACACAGGTGAAGTGATTAAGACGTTCTGCATATACATAAATTCACAACAACAACAACAATAATAAATGCAAATAAAATACAACTGCCCGAGCCATCAGAAAAGTAGGAATAAGTGATGTGCGTTACCGACATGAGCCCTCTTCAGTGACATCTGCTTTTATTTGAATTACAATTCAAGAGAAACATATTCCTGGATAAAACGTTTGTAGTGAACAATAACGCTGCGAAAATCTGATACGAATTAGGAACGAATTTACAATTTTATGATTATAAACAATCAGTAGAGTCGCTATAATTCACACCCCTTTAATTAGAAAATCTAAATAATTCGTAAAATTTCAATTCAATTCGCAAAAATTCCGCCCATTTTGATTCACTCGCCAACTCCTATTTTTGTTTTCCCAATACAAGTCCTGTTTAACCTCTTATAAATCGTAATTGGTTGTTGATAACCTCTTATAATTCGTAGTGCTGAACAAATGATTGGAAACAAAATTACGTGTCCGTGACATACACGCCGTTTTTTTTTTTACGGAGTTTTTTATTTTTTGATGGAATTTTTTAAAATTTTCGTGGTCGCTTTGCTTGTGCTGCAAAAGAGTCTTCGGAGTGAAAGTGGCCAAGAAACGTACGCCTTAAACGTTGTCAGCGTTGCAAAAACAAATCAAAAATTTCTGTCATTGGCAGGTCCCCTGCGATTACGAATTAAGGGGATTCTAGTAAATGTTTTTAGTTTTTGCATCGTCACTCCAACCACTTGAATTTTATTCTCATTGCTTTTAGTTTTCAGAGGTGTAATTTGTCCATCATGATCGCCCGAAATTAGCAAACATATTATTTTTAAATATTTAAAAATTTATGCAGTAAAAAATAAAATATATATAAATGAAATGTTGTGTTCGTAGGAAGTTTTTGAGTTGTGAAATTTCGATTATCGTAAAATATGTTGTTAAGCTTTTTCCATATCTATTTATGTACAATTTTTTTTCCTCACTTCAGAAAGTTTTTCAAAAACAATCTGAGTCAGAACAAAATATGATCACAAAATTACTATAAATGGAATTTATTAGTAATTAATCTCTGAAATTATAACAAATAATGTTAACAAAAGAAATCTCAATTTTAAAAATATACACTAGAAGGTACAAAACTTAGGAAAAGTTTATATATGTATATGGTTGGATATATTTTCATTCATATGAAATCATATCCAGCAAAACGCCACTAACAACACAAGGGTGCTGAATGCACTCAAATTAAAACTAGATGCAGTATCTGCCACCTGCATTAACGACTCTACCGAAATAAGGGCCACAGATCATTTATTGCTGTAGTAACCTGGTATTTTCATGACACTTGGTTGATCGTTTTGGTTAAGCGGAGCAAGCGCCACGAATCCTTCGGGCACTACCAAAGGTGTTGTGGTCTGTATGGGTGCTAAGGCTACACCTCCTTCCAAAGTGGTCAATTTCAGAGATGTCTCGGTTGGTACAACTGCAGTTGAAGTTGCAGCTGACAGTGTTGTTGCAGCTGTGGTGGATGCATCTGGGGCGGTATCAGCCGTTACTGCAGTTGCAGTAGAGGCTTCCGCAGGAGGCGCTGGATAGCAAGCAATTTTCTCCACTTCAATGGTTTTGGTACTATCATTTGGATCCGGTTCAGGTACCTTCACTGGTACGCAAACTATACCACCAGGAGCGGGTGGTTGCTCTGCAGCTGCTACGTTGGCCACCGGTGATTGTTCAACTGCGGCGGGTTGAGGCGCCATGTTGTTTTGCGCCACAACAGCCGTAGTAGCAGCTCCTGCAGACAGGCCTGCTGCAGAACCAGCCGCAGCAGCTGTATTTGCACCATTATTTGTGCTTTCAACAGTGGGATTTATTGGCGATAATTGGGCTGGTTGCTCTGCAGCGGGGGGAAGTGGTGCATACGATGGTGCCGGAGCAGCGACAGGAGGTTGGTTTTGTGGCTGCGCTGAGCCGGTGTTTATAACAGTTGTGCCGCCGCCCACATCGGTAGTACTTACCGATCCTGGCGGGCCATTATTAATTATTATAATTTTGTCATTATTGTCGTCTCTATTGCCGCCACCATAACCCCCGCCACCACCTCCACCACTGTAGGAGGGCACATGCTCCACAACTTTAGTGTGTGTAGGAGTTAGGGCATGGCCCAAAAGACCACCCGCTAAACCACCGGCAAGTAAACCGCTGCCTATAACAGAAATGTATGTATGTATAATTTTTTTCCAACGTATCCAGCTCTTATAACTTACCAAAACCGAAACCGGATGAGGACTTCTGAGGCTGTTGAATGAATGTGGCTCCAGCTGGTATGGCTGAACCTGCAGGCAGGAATGTTGCTCCGGCCGGCAGGGCTGCAGGTGCGGGATAATAGGCAGGAGCAGCAGCAACAGGAGAGGAGGGATAATACGTAGCACCGGGTGGTATATGTCCAGGACTGTGATAAGTTGCGCCTGCAGGCAAGCCGCCACCAACCGGCGAGGAGGGATAATAAGTGGCACCGTGTGGCAGTTGTCCGGGGGAATGGTAGGTGGCACCAGCAGGCAACTGGCCAGCAGGATGGTATGTCGCTCCAGCAGGTAAATGGCCAGCTGGGTGGTAGGTGGCACCAGCAGGAAGAGAGGAAGATGAGGGATAATATGTAGCACCGGCAGGCATCTGCTGTTTAGGATAACTGGAGTGAACATTATGAGCATTTGTGGCTTGGATGGGCGTGTGATAGCCTCCGCTGCCAAAACCTCCACCGGTTGAGTTAAAACGATTTCTATTGTAGCCAGAATGTTGATTATAGTTTGTACCTGCTGCAGGTCTGTTTGCAGTATTTGTGGCTGACTGATAACTTGGCGGTGCTGAATAGCTGGGATTGTATGCCGGCGGTTTTTCGTGAACATTCGTCCTGGCACCACCAACTGGATTCGATGCTGAATAGGCGGGTGGTGGACCTTGCTTAGGCGGCACATTCCAACCAATTGGGGCTGCAGATTGTGAATTGCTGTGAGTATTAGTTGCTGGACGCGAGGCACTCAACGTACCGGCACTCCCGGGGCGCTTATTGGCCTGTTGATTGTACCCGGCATAGCTCAAAGAACTCAAACCGGTATGCGACAAAGACGGATTTGCATGACTTGGAGAGCTGTTACTTGAATAGCTGTGACTGCTGGCGGGCTTGTTGTATGAGTTGCGTCTTACACTTGAAGAAGATGAAGAAGAACTGCGGCGATTACTACTTGAGCTGTATATACGTTTGGCTTGTACATTTCCGTCTGTGAAAATTGCGATCGCGATGGTCGCCAGTAGCAGATAGTTAAATTTGTTTTTGCCACCCATTTTCTGCTTGGGCTTAACAAGCTGCAATTGAATCGCAAATTGTAAAATGAAAAGACAGAAATTAAATTAAATTTATACTTGTGGAAGAATATTTTTATTACTTGATAATAAATTGCCTTATTTTAATACCCACAAATGTTCTTGCAAAGCTTCTTTAGATCGCCTAACCGGTAAGTTTTAACATGCAATATAAGAAGTTTCATCTTCATGTGAAAGGAAGGAAAGTTTTACTCACTAAAAATTAGTAACAGATATAGCAAGAAGCTTTTGCCAACTTTTAAGAGGGAAAAGTTATTCGGCTTTTGACATTTCATCTTAGTTTTTATTCATTTGCAAAGTAAAAGGAAAATTCCGAATATAACTTTTATGAAACTTCCTATAAGGTCCGAGAAATTTACTGCGTAAGACACTTTTAGTTGATTTTCGGAATTTTAAACCAGCTGATTGAACTAATCTAAGGCCCCTGTTTTTAGAGCCGATATGCCGGCATATAGACAGCTACAAAATAGACAAAAAATAGCTATAGTTTTTAAATTGCAAAGCTTTAAAAGCCTGCAATAAAATTCAGTTCCTTAAGACTCTTTTTTTCTAAAAACATCGTTATAATTCCCAGAACTAGAAGTCTGTCACTTCAAATCGTAAATTTTTCAATTTATTATTTTATATTATTATCAGCAAAACAAACGCGGTATTCCCAATCAAATTTGAATTCGTTAAACAGAAATATGTTCTACATACAAACAAATATTATTTTCGCCAATTTAAACATGACATTTGTTGATCTCTGTTGTTATCTCTTCTCTTTGTTTGTATATTTATGGATGTATGTATGTATGTATGAGCAAATGTAGGTGTTTCAGAAATAACAATTGTGGCGTAAAACTATCAAGTTTAAAAACAATTCCATTGTAAATTCCAGGAATTTGATGAACAACAAAACAAGATCACAATCATTTTAGAGCAGAAAATTTACTAAAGCCTGCAAAATATGTACATACAGACATACATATATGTATGTATATGTTTTCACAAGAACGGCTAAAGACGCTGGTTTGTTTTAAACAATTACGATGACAGATTGTTCAGAAATGAGTCATTTGTTATAGATGTTTTTAAAGAGAAAACAAAACCGGAACTGAAAGATTTGTTTAGTAAAACTTAAAAATCCATATGATTACAACTTTTTTTCTTTCACTTCTTGCTATTGCAAATTTATGCAATAATTATCATTATAATTCGCGTTGGCTTTACAGTCGTTAGTGTTTCTTGTTGTTATAGAGTCCAAAAACCGGAATTTCAACAACGAAAAACAGCAGACAACAAAAATAATTATCAATCAAAATATAGGCAATATTCATATCTGTACATATATATTATACATATTATGTACATATGTATGAATGTATGTATGTATAAAAGTATGCGGTGCTAAGCAGGTATTTACAATAGCAGCGAGTTTGCTTGAGTTTTACTGCTTGAATTTTATTGCTTCGTCTTTTGTCATGCTCCACTGCTTGAGAATAGAGAAGCCCATAAAACCCGTATGTACAATAATTTGGTGCACAAATATTTCGTTTTTTGCTGGGCATTGGTTTTACTTTTATTCTACTTATGTATGTTTCTCACTTGATTTTTTTTTTTGTATGTTTCCAATTATGCTTAATTTTTATTTATTTACTTGGATTTGTTCGTTTGTTGTTCTTCTCTTGTTATTCGTTCAACCGTTTTGAAAACACTAAATTGTTTTCAAAGTGGTTGGGCGGGTTTTGTTTGCACTCGCATTAAATTGTGTCTTGTATGACGTATTTGATTTCGTTGCTGTATTATTAATAAACATCAAAATGAGTTGATTGCTTGTGATGTTCAAACAGATTTCTTTTTAAAACTTACTACATATGTACATACATATGGAGATATGTGTAGCGGAACCACAAAGAGTGATGTTTGTATTTTTTGGGGTTTCGAAAACACGTGCACCAGTAATTGGCTACCTGCTGAATTTTGTGAAAAACTGAAAATATGTTGCTTTAAATAACAAAAAAATCGTGAAGAGTTGCATTTGCATGAAATTCTCATAATATGTAAAATTTGGTTTTGGAATGGATTCCATCACAAATCGCAAGATTTTGCAATTCGTTGTATTTAATTTCTGGCCTTAGATATGTTTGAAGACCCATTTCCTTCTTCTTATAGTGGAAGTGGTAGCATTTGCTACATCCAGTCAACGAGAAATCCGTAAGGGAAATTAATAATCACATGAATTGGAAAAGCGTCTCTTAAATATTTCTTTAATTTGAAAGTGTTTACGTGCAGTTCGACTACATAAAGTACATATTTCAGTTCGGGCGAACAAATTGCATATTCGAAATTTTGTTTTTTTATTTTTATTACATATGTAAATACATTTACACTTTGGATTTTAAATTTTTACCCATAATTTATGCGTCATAATATAAATTACATACTTACATTCCTCTGACTGTATCAATAACAATATCAGTTTAAATTCACTTTGTATGTATGTATGTATGTATATAGTGATAGTCGCATAATTACAAACAATGTGAAAAATAAGAAAATTTTTGTGTGATTTTTTTCCAAGCCATTCACTACAATTTAAGCACTTAGATACTTTTTTTTTTATATACAATAATAAAACGTAATAACATATGCCTCCTTCAATTGTTGTCATCTTCGCACATTTTGTTTCGATTACTACTACTAACAAGATAAGATGATTGTCGCAAGTAGTATGTTTGAGTTGCAGCAAATGAATTTGCTTTAAATTTACTACACTTCAAGAAACGAATAACAAAACTGAAAAAATTCCATTGAACTGGCATTTGAAGTCGAAATAATAAATTGAAACTACAAATTATTTAGTTTTAAACTGATTGGTATTTCCATCAACTGTGACTAATATTTCCATCAATGTTTTCATTGCCCTTGACAGCTCAATAAGTTTATTTTACAAGAAAAATAGTATATTTTAGCTAAAAAAATTGTCATTTTTATTTTTTAATTTCTATGTTGCGGTCACAGTTACTGATCATTATAAATTTGTTCAGTTATATTATACGTGTGTCTATAACTATTTCTTATTAATTGCTTTTGCTGCTATATTATAGAGATTTTTATTCATTTCCGCTGCCAATTACCTTCAGTAATAGATACTGGTGTCCAAGAAGAGTCAAAATTCAAAATTTGATTTTCTGTTGACTCTGTTGATAAATGTATGTACATATATTATAAGTTGTTTGATATAGCTGAAGCGTGACAACTACATTTTGTAGGCAAACTGAACAGACAATTGATTTGCTTGACTAAAGAGAACCAACACAACAGAAATGCAAACACCAAATATTCAAAGATTGGTAAAGAGAGTTAGAAAAGTGAGAAGCATAAGAGAGTAATCTGGTATATATGTAACAACAAAATGATACTCAAGTAAATAATATATTACAAGAACATTTTCAAACCTGGTAGTTGTGAAAGACCCTAAAGGGTTGAGTAAAACTCTCTGCTCACCCCACAAACAATATTTTCTTTCATTTAATTAAAAAATGTAACATTTTTCCAATGCAAGTGGTTGTTGATTCAATTAAATTTTTTGTTGTAGATCTGTATTCAAAGAAAATTTTGACTCCTTCGGCAAATTATTTGACTAAATATATTAAAATATACATATTTTGTTTGTTGGAACAGAAATAAAAATTTCTAATAAGTTGGGCTAGTTGCCACTGGCGTTAGCGTTAACTTTTACGCTCTGCATGGATAATTTTAGACTTCAAGTCTTATAGCAATATATATATATATGTATGTACATATATGAAAAATATTTTGATACACATTTGTAAATGCCATTTACTATATACATACATACATATATTTATTGTGTATACTGGCTGCCCTATATTGTAGCTTTATAATTTCTATTCTTTTAATTGTTAGTCCCACAGATTTTCACTAGGAGCCCATATAAATAGGCCCTGGCCATTTTGCATCGAAGTTGCTAGAGAAAATCATGGCTTATAAAACCGTTCTTGGCAACCACATGAAAAAGAATTTCATATTCAAGTTGAATTTAACTAGACGTTTTTTGCAATATTGTTTCACAAGTTTTAAGAAATTTGTGCAACATTGTGAACTATTGGCTTGATATACATATAAAAGATTCCATCCCACTCTTTAATCAATGTGCAATATTTGCTCAATTGAATAATTAAGGCGCTTAGTTAGAGAATGCAACCGTTTTGGAATTGCTTCCTTGAAATGGTTATAGAAGTGCATAAAGCTCTACATTCATTGCATGAGAATATTTTACGGCTTATGATTGTTAGAAATTTATTTCTTGTCTAAACAGGTACTTCCGATAATGGGTTTTGGGGTGATGCATTGGAATTGTTTTACAATTATGAATGCAAACCTTTTTTAAAAGCTTCTATTCAAATTAATGCCATTTTTATAAGGAGTACCGGCAAGTTTTGTAGAATAAAACAATTCCGCTCCCATTTTATTTAATCTTTCAATCGCAACAGGAATTGCTTGTACTTTAATAAAAGAAAAATAAACAACCAGGATATCAGCCGCAAGCTACTTAAAGCTGTGATATGGAGAGCAACACTTTCATTCTTTGCAAAATTGAGTTCCCTTAACAGTTTAAAAGTGAAAATTTTCTACAGTTTCCCTTATTTTGCAGTTAGTTTTTTAAAATAATATAAACATATTATATATTTATGTGTACAAATGATTAAAATGATTGAGATAAATATGATAATTCTAATTTTTAAGCATCGATTTTGATGGAGCAAAATTTTGCTTTTCTATATTCAGGTGATTCTTTGAACACTATCCCTAAACTAAACGATTCCTAAATGGGGAAACAGAGTTTTCCTGGACGACCAGTCAAAGAAAAACACTTTACTGGGTAGAGGAGGAAGGTTTACTGTGTGTTACCTCGAGTGGCTGTTATTGTAGTGGAACTTCAGAGACTTGTCTCAAAGGTTAAAGAGATTCAGTATTTCTTTGGGATGTTGCCTTACAGAATATTCCGGGCTAATCATGGCTAATGCGAATACTAGTCTGTGACAATTTTACAGTGGCTTGAATCTGGAATCGCTGGAAAGAAACATTGATGTCTTTAAATAATTTGGGCCTTGAGACTTAAAATGTAAGAGCTTAATTTTCTTTCAAGGTGTGTTGTTGGCAATTGGACCGGTATAAATTTCTTTTGGATAAACATTTTATTACTCTCGCTAATGATGTTGCTGCGATCGGACTTAAACTATTTCAGAACATAAAACTCAATGTCGTGTTACTCTAAGAACAACCTTAAGTTAAAAAAAAAAGAAAATCATATTAAAAGTGGCAAATTGTTAAGTCTTAATAAGGTTTGTGTATAAATTAAAAAGATTGTAAACACGAACAACTACAAGCTAATGTTCAGTTATGTCGCCAGCAATTTCGACCGGAGCCGATTTCAGATCCTTTTGTGGCGATGGAGGGGCTGGAGCTGGATAGCATACGGTTCTTTCATTCTGTACGGTATCCCCAGCTGCATTGGTGCCATTCATTACCATTGGTACACAGATTACTCCGTAGGGCGGCACAAGCGTTGGTGTTGTAATTAAAGGTATTTCCGCTGTGGCATTTTTCCTTTCCACCAAGTCAAAACTTTCCGTAGTTGTCGAAAATTCCATTAAGGGAGCATCGAACGTTCTTGTTGTGCTCGTTGCCGAATTATATATATCGGGGCTAATGTTTGCCTTAACAGCGCTTTCTGCCACAGATGGACTTTCTCTGTAGATGTGCGTAACGTGATGATGTGATGAAGGAAAATCCATTGTTAGAAGACGGGCCGTAAGATATCCGGTAAGAAAGTCTCCAAATTCTGCAAAAGGTTTAGCAATGCTTTAATAAGTGTCATTAATTTCTTTTGTCTGGCAGATTAGACATACCTGATCCTCTGGGTGGGGCTTGTGCTATATAAATCGCATTTCCTGGCAGAGCAGCAGTATTTTGATAGTACGAGCCTCCGGTGGGTAAGGGAGGCGTGTTGTAGCCATAATACATGTTGTTGGGCTTAAAATTTTTCTGAAATTTATCGTTGTTATTGGCCTTCTTATTGTCATGCCAGGCCTTGGTAATGGGGGTGTGAACCGGAGAACTGCTGACAATCCGCCGTGAACTTCCGCCGCCGCTTGAAGGTTTCTTATACTTTCGCCAACTGCCGAAGAGTCCACCGAAAGACCCGCCACGCCTGCCACCACGCGCTTCACATAACGATAAAAATATAATCATAACGAGTATTGTTTTCAAAAACAGCTTTTCAAAACTCATATTGAAATAGTTTTGTATTGTATCTTTTCTATAAGAAATATTTATTTTTGAAATGTTTTTCTCACTAGCAATTTGCTATAATTTGTTTCCTTTGTAAGATTTTTTTTCTTCTTCAGTAGACCTTACACTATTTTAGCGATCATTCCACTTTGCCGTCTTTGAATATAATGATCAACGTAATCAGATTTTATGTTCAAGTCTGTGTTCTAAAGGCCATTCGACTTCAATAAAATGATTGTTTTGGTCGTCGTATGCGTTGCACCAGAAATGAGAAATGATTTAATTTATAAGAAGAAATTTAAAAATTACGAGGGGGCGTTTAACCTACAGTTGAGCATAATAAATGTAAGCAATAATTTCCAACATATTACTTTCTTCGTCAACACAAAAGATAAATTGAAAAAGTAATTGATTAAACACATCTTGCCTGATACATATATATTCTGTATGTTTAAAGTGTATCTTTCTATTTCTGTTTCAGACGCAGGCAATAATGGGGCTGTTGAAAATTTTTCTAATCCAGGTTTGTTTTCCAATCGTATGTGCGTTTCGAACATCATTAACAAACAACATTATAACCTTTTTAGATGAAGGAAAATATGCAGCAGGTTATGTAGTCAGTAAGGCTTTGAGTAGTGACTTTTTTTCCATCTTCAATCTGGTCCATGAAATTTCGAAATATCCCAGCAAACTCGAAAATGAGGAAGTAAATTCACATGTTGCAACCACGAGTGAAGCGTCCGCTTTTTTAACAACAACACCTACAACCTTCACTACTGCTGAAGCTGAAGAGTTTCAACAGTACGGTGGCATTTTTTCATGGATAGACAAATATAAGAATGATTACTTCAACTCTTCTGGTGCCAGCGATCCAATGACTGCCACAACACCAGCCGAATTAACGGCTACTGAAGTTCCAGAACACAATCCCAGCATTTTTTCATCAAGTGAAAAGGCCGAGGCTGATATTTTAAATCCACTATTAGAAATTAATAGATTACTCGATTCAATTAAGCTTTTCTCGATAGCGGAAACTGAGGTGTATAAAAACGATGATCCTGACGCACTAAGCCATACTATGAACACTGTTCCCAAATTTAATATTGGCTTGGCATTTCCGGAAATGCTGGAAAAGAATAGAAACGATTTAGCTTTAGAGCGCATGTAGATCCTGAGGGCTGCGCACGAAATTTCTTAATAAAATTATTTGTAAATGAATCATTTTTATTATAGTATAAATCTTAAATAATTTGTGTATTAAGCAGACGATGTGAAAGTGCAAGATCTCTTATAGGGCCAAGTGTTATGTGTATCATGTCGATTAAAAATAGGCCGAAAGTAACTATAGTTTCTGGCCTACTGTCATTCTGGCAACTATAAATTTTGTGTTTTCTTGCTGGGCAATCAGATTGTTTTCAATTTTTTTTTCTGCGTCATATATTTGTGTTTTTGTTCCCTTTAATTTAGAAAAGTGACTATTAAACCAAACATTGAATTGAAATTAAAAAACAAAGTTATTAATAAAAAAAATCATAAATAATGTTTGTGTGCCTGTTTTTCATATTGACGCTTGCTGCGTCTGCGTATAACTTTGTGGTGGCGCAGTTGGAGGTGGGCTTGAGGCTTCACAGTGTACCACAGAATTCGTCGAGTTTTGCTGTATGACTGCATCACTGGCGCACGGCTTGATGGTAGTTGTTGGGGCCGCAACCGTAGTTCTGGAGGGTGCAACTGTAGTTATTCTACGGCGACGATGACGTCGTGCGGCGGCCGCTCCCGCAGCAAATCCCTCTGCAAAATCTGATCGAAAAGACAATATCTCTGAAGCAAATTAAACTAGAACATATACTTTTGTAGAAATACCACTTTCAGAAGAAGAATGTTTGTTTTGATGGTGTGGTGCTGTGGGTAAGTCAGCTTTTTGGTTATTTTCAGAGCCATCGACATGAGAGGCAGCCACATTTTTAGTTTCTGACTTATGGCTGTGCTGATATGAAGTTGACGAGTGTTCGCTTGAGCCATGATGGGAGCTACTTGAGTGTTTGTTCGAGGAACTGTGATGTGTTTTACGGCGTCGGCTGGCCTTGCGTGCCTCAACACTTGCAGTGCAAGCAATCGCAATACACAAAGTCATAAATAACCAAATTCTTAAATTCATATTTCTGTTGTATTACGATCTGTATTCTTAAAATCCGTTTGGCTCTATTGAATTTCTATAGCTGTCTGAGCACGTACTAAAATTGTTTTAATTATTCTCCTTTTTTTATACTTTCAAAACGACTTCTACTTATAAACTGATACATATTCATGCTGATAAGGATTTATTTGAATTCATATTTAATAAAGCATGTATGTATGTATATGTGTATACATTATTTTATTGATGAGTATATTTCAATAAGTGCGCTTCAGATTTCTGAAATATTTTCCGATTGACAGTTCACAAATAAAGAAGGTAGTGAGGGAAAATATTTTGCTGATACTGCACTCATGAGAAGTCACAGTCGTAATGCCTATTGACAGCATTTTTAACATGAAACGTAAATATTGTGGTCTTTATTTTCAAGGAAATACAAACTATACCTAAATATGTATTCATATATTTAATTCACTTTTCTTCTTCCAGCGAATAAAACAGCTTCTAAATTAGAAAAAAAGTATTTAAAAAAAATATAATATTTAAAAAAAAAAATATCTGTAGACATTTTTATACGGGTAGTTGGCATATTTGCTCGGCAGTCAAATCACTCTAAGGGCTTCGTTTCGTGTTCAATGTTCGCGCATATTTTATAAATTTTATTTCAACATCTAACCCTATAAAACCATCAAATAAAAAAAATTAAAAACATATTCTTCCGGGACCAAACTCATTAACTGGCTTTCTTCAATCGTTTTGCTTTATTCTGGCGTACTTTTTTAAAGATTTATCTGCAGTTTGGCTCTTAAGTTTGTTTTGCAATTATTGCTGTCGCTTCGCAAGAACTTTTGTAAAAATATTTGAATGTTTTTAACCCAATAATGCGGCCAGAACCAACAACTTTATACTTTTTGGTTAAGGCTTAAAAATGGTGGCAAGATACAGTACAAATACAAATTTAGGCTTATGAATCAAGTCCTACAAATCATATATATTGGTAATAAATGAAGCTTTTAAATTAATCTTCGTTAAAAGCAAATATGTAAACGATATACAGTAGAGGCTCGAAAGTTTACATCGGATTAAGTCTGAAATCCCAATAATGGGGCACAAACTGGTTAGGCTCCAAAAAAATAAGCGCTTAATTATCTAATTACTCTTCTTTCGTTCCTGTGAAGCCAAAAAATTCTATTGTTGGTTGCTGTTCTTCAAATGATTCCAGTAAAACGGCCAGTATAACTTTGAATAGAAGAGGCAAGATTAGACGTATCGGATAAAGTGTGGAAGATGTATGACATTGGAGTTAAATATGACCAGTTGCAATGGCTGTTCTCTTCGCGCAGGCTACTAAATCGGTAAATTGAATTGAACTAGTTCTCTCATTAGACAACTTTTCATTTTCTGCCTACATTTTAAGGCCGAACAAAAAATCACTTGAACTAAAAAAATGCTGAGTGGTATTTTTTGCTAAATTGACAAATTAATATTAGAAGCCCTCCTCAACTTTGCTCTATACATCAAAGTTATGGCTTTAGTCTTTATTAATTAATGTTTCTAGTTGAGAGAAACGACTTAATGGTCAAGTGAATTTTGAAATGTCGGGCTGCCAGAGTGTGGACTTTACCATCACCTTTAACACAGTCATCATTTCTAGTCCCTGCAAATTTGAGACCTACCGTTGGCATCCACAAAATATTTCTACGACTGAATAAAAATGCAGAAATCTCTTAATATCTTTCTTATTAACTTTTAATATACTGTAATAAAGTTAAATGCGTTTTACCATCCAATACAAAATGCTTTAAAAACCAAAAATTTTTTACCTAAAAAAAAAAAAAAAAAATTATATATTTTCTTCATTTATTTGCAATTCTTCTTCAAATGTGCACTAAATTTGTGCCAATTCTCTAACGTTTATTTGCAAGTTAAGTTAGTGAAAAAGTTCTTTTCCGTAGAATAGAGGAAAAAACCCACCAAGATGTGAAATAAGAAAAACCAAAAATACTTATCTAGAGACTGTCATGTTGTGCTATATAATAGTGGCAGGCAAATGCAGACAAAAGGGAAATGCGGTTAAAAACTAAGATTTATTGCAGTTCAAATTCAACGACATCCAGATCTTTTAATGCCTTTGCGAGAATAAAAGCACTTCCCTACATTTATACACCTCCCTCTTGTTCTTCCTGTCGTTCAATGGAATGTGTGTTTGTTTAAATTGTATTTACGAATTTCCATATTAGAATTTTTTGGGGCGTAATGACATGTTTTTTTTTTGCTTAATAACTATAACACGTACGTGCAAATCTGTGAATGTATGTGTGTATCAGCACAATAAAGAAAATGTTTTTTCTTTTAAACTTGTGATGACAGTTTAAGTTGTTTTATTTTCATTTTATTATAGTTTTAACTATTATCTAACTCTCATATTATCGAACTTTATTATACATGAAAACACTGTTGAGCTAAAGCTCAGTAACATTTTCGATCTGTTTGCTATATATCAATTTAACACTTTTTTTTTTAACAATTTCACTTATTCCTGTGGGCGATTATCCCAAAATAAGTGCTCTCCTTCTATTACACTTCATTGAAGAATTTATTGCACGTAGTTTGGGTGTAAGATCCAAATTACTACGATTGTGCTAAAAAAGAGGAGTTTTGTCACAACTCGACTTGAACAGTTATGACTTAAGTGCTCAAATAATTATGTAATAAAAGAAAAGGCCTAAATCGTTTTTACTAATATTATTTTTATCGTGTCGTGTTAGAAAACTTTTAACTCTTTCTTATTTCATTCAAGCCTAACAAATAAAATATCATTTATTTATTTTATTATTATAAAAAGAAAAGTTATAATGGACTCGAACACCTACATATGAAATTACCATATTTATAAAGTTCAATAATTATATAGTTCTTGGAAGTGTCATGCTTTAAGAATTATATAATTCAATACTCTCATAGTGCCGAACGTGACAATTGTGTAGGTGTCAAATTGAAAGGAAAAATATTTTAAATACCATTTTGAATTTAATATTACGCTGATCGATGATGACAGGTAAATTTCAGCTGCACGAATGTGAAAAAAATTAAAGTAGTTTTTGTGACAGTTTGTAAAAAGGGGAAACCGATCCAAATCTTGTCGCATTTTTATAGTGTTATTCATTACTAAAAGCCATAATCTTGGTACGTTAGTGACAAAATTGACATTATTTCATTAACTTAACAAAAAGATTATTTCTAAAAATAGAAATTAAGAAATTAATTTCTTGATTTCTTTTTATGGTTTTATTATTTTCTTAATCACTAAAAGTAACATGGGGGCAGAAACTAGAACCCCCTTAATCAAATATCAGTGTAATCTGAATTGCTTTATTTCCCATTTTCCAAAGACTTGTAGGTTTTCTTGTAAAAATATTCAATTTGATTTAGTATTTTCTATTTAAATTCACATGACGGTTCATGTTTTCTTATGCCGTAGTTTTGATCAACTTTAGCTGTTTTTGTTCTTTTGGCGTTTATTTTGATCTTTTGTTAACAAATTATGGAATGATGACTCCGCTGTCAGCAGCATTTCTATTGTTGCTAATGCCATTTAGAACATAAGAATTTTCATTTAATCTTTGTACTGAAGATAATAAACTTATAAAGTTTTATGAAAACATTTAAAAAAATACGATTATTGTACAATTTTCTTTTGTTTTTCATGAAATTAATGATGTACGAAAGATGACGGGATTAAATTGATGTCATTTAATGCAGTTGTAATCATAGTTATTATAAATTATCTTTTATGTTTTGTTTTATGACAGATTCATTTACGTCATTCACTTAATATAATAATTAACTTTTAATAAAACAAATTTATTTGATGCAGGCAGTATGTCAAAGTTCGTTAATATTTAAATATTACGTCAAACCATATCAGCAGTTGTACGAATATGCACAAAATCACACGATATCAATTCACTTGTGGTCTAAAATTACACCTTTCATATTTTTTTGTTGGGTTAATTACACTTATTTTAAATATCCAAAAATTCCAGTGATGCCTACAACTAATATTCATAATTTATCCATTAAAATTATTTATGTAAACGTAAATTTATTATAAATAAAGTTTGCTGGGTTTTTCGGCTTTCAACTTTATATTAAAGTATGTTATAATATTAGAATGTCATAAAATTTGATTTAATTAACTAAAATTAAATTAAATATTAACAATTTCTTAGGGAAACAGAAAGTAATATTAGAATTTTTCTGCAAGCTTGAGATCCTTATTTTTCTATAGAAAATTAAAGTTAGTTTTTTTTATCTTCTTGAGAGAAATAGTTAAAACAATTTTTTATTAGAAAGCTAAAATTTTTGTGATTTGTATTGTACAATAATGAAAAAATTGTTCTAACTTTTTTCCTGAACAAATTGCTTAAAGAGAAATCAACAAAAATATTTATACTTTTTTCATAAAAAAAAAAAAAAAATACGGCTTGAAGAAAGATAAGAATATTAAAAGGAAGAAAATACAAAAGATTAGATTCCAGAGAATAAAAATGAAAATAAACAAATAAACAGAAAATGATTTACAAAACATAAGAATTTATTCTACTGAAAAGTTACAATTTATAAACGAAAGTTATAATTAAAAACGAGTAGTATTTTTACATTCGAACTAGTTTGTTGAAAAATGGGAAAAGAAAACTATTTTTGATAAGCTCTGACATTGAAAATAAGTTGTGCACAAATAGAAAGAACTCACTTGAAATTCCCAGTCCCTTTGAGGAACGATTTAGAATCATTTTACTTTCACTGAAAAGCTGTTTTAGTGATTTGCAATAACTTTGACCAAATGTGGTTTTCAGGCCATATTTTTCGTTTCAGTTATATTTATATTGTTTGTTTGTATTGTATTGTATGTAAATAACAATATTTAACATTTTCTTTTAAGGAAAAGAGCTGGCAACACTCTCTGGCGGAAATTCAGAAGTATTAGTACAAACTGCTCATACATGTGTTATTGATACCTCAGGCATATGAGCGTATTTGACGTTCATATTGTTCAACTGTGTTACACGAACCAACTTCTTACGAAAAAGAAGAATATGTGTGTACGAGTATATATGTATGTACCCACTTACATACATACATATATGTACATACATGCATATGTATGTGTGTATATATTTATGTTTTCCGAAAATAAGAAGAAATAAATTTTAAGAAAAAGTTGGGTTTACATAGACATTTGTCTCCATTTATCTTATTCGAACGTACAACTGATTTATAATGTTAATTGAAAACGCAGGTGCAAGAAGCAGTTTTTAAATGCAATATTGTTTCATGATTAATTTGCCAGAAGCCGCTTGGATTTCATCAATTCGCACTTCGCTTGAAATCAGATCTGTAGTTGTGCAAAAAAGGAAAATTTTTACCGTGCGAACAAAACATATTAAAGATGCTAAAGACGGAAAAGAAAGAAATTTTGGTTAGACAATTTTACATGTGTCTTATACATCTTAATTGTATGCAGGAGGATATTGTTTGGGCGAAAAGGAATTATTTATTCAAATAAACTTCGTGCAAATGATTTTAAGTTTAAGGGAAAACAGTCGCAAAATGTTACTTTTATATTTAGTTTATTAAAAACTTTTATAGAAAAATCATTTAATAGAAAAATTTTGGCTAATATGAAGTTCTATAATCAGAGCTGAGAAATTTAGCATAAGAGGGGTATTTCAATTCAATTAGTATCGAACTTTGGATATGTGATGGGAAATAACTCGAAAGCAGTTCATAAATTACTGTAAGTTTAAATTTTATTCTAAGCCCAATTCTTTGTTTAGTTTTCCAAACTTAAATCATACTACAAGCTTAAAAATTAACCAACTAACGGCGGCGTCTTTTTGGCCCTTTGACATACAAGCACAGGGTACTTTTTGCGCCCCAACATGTTATCTTCTGCCATCAAAATGAGGTCTGCATGAAGAGAATACTACCCAAATCTCTGTTGATGGATGTGATACACTTTGTCAGCAGGTGTGTTTATGTTTGCCCCAAGCAATGCTGCAGACACGTCTCACGAAAGAATGAAAAATTTGAAGATGTTGTAGTTTTTTTGTGTTAAACTTGTATTCATTTAACTCGTATTCTTCATTTAGACCAACTTATAAGAGAAAAGTAAGAAAAACCTTTGATATTTGTACGTGCCATTATAGTCCGGCACTCTCGACTCGTTTTTTTATACTAGAGGAATGCAGAAGCTATTTTAGTTTAACTTATCAGAATGTGCTAAAAAAGTGAGAAACATTGGCAAGATTAATGAAATCGATGTAGGAAGCAGCCGAACACATTTACTGAGATTTTTCAAGTAAGAACGGTTTCATTTTCTGAAACTGTTGAGCATTTAGGGGACGCGCGAATTGATTAAAAAGGTTTAACAGAACATTGAATTTTTCCATTTTCTTATAAACATTTGTGTAGATAGTTTTTAGTATTAAACGGCATTATTGTTATTAACTGCTACTAAAAACTGTTTTGACTCTCCTATTGCAATCGCTTTGATTCAACAGCCTTTAAGACGCCCAAAATTTAAATGCGGCTGCTGTTTTGTTTGTTCGTATATAGATCTGAAACGGTTTATGTACCGAGACAAACTTTTTCATAAATATTTGTTTGTGCTATTTTTCATATACATGAGTTGGTTTGAAATAGTGTCTATTAAATAAAACGAGAAAAAAATATGATATTAAAGATATACAAACAAAACGAGACTTTGGACACCAACGGTTGTGTGTTCACTTCGGCTTAAAGCTAATTTTTTAAGTTAATTTCCTTTTTATTATTTGCATAATATTTAATTTAGTTTGTATTACAAAGCTTTCCTAAAGCTTAATGTTACTTAAACTTATTCAGCAACAAACTATAGCTTTGTAGCAGCTGTTCGCGTGAAAATTAAAGCTTTTATCAAACAACTTCTATACGCATACATATGTACATATATACACATGTATATAGTAATTGAATGCTGTGAAATTTGTTCCTTACCAATTGCTTTATATCTAGAAAAAAATCAAAACTAACTGATGGTTAATCAAATTACTTAAAAGTATATAAATTGCTTTTTCCAACCCTTTCCTTAGAAGTAATATTTTTTTTATTTGAAAACATTAATGAAAACTTCTGAGAAAATTAATTGTCCTGGTTGTGAGGGAGGGGGTGGGGTGTTAGTGGCGTGGCATTTTTCGACACAAAAACTGCCCCCTATTACTTCTCCGCTTAGTCTAGCGACAGCTTTTATTTTTCTTTATAAAACAAAGTCATCGATTTTCGAGCTCAAAAACGTAGATGTGTTTCAAAAACATTTGATGGATTTTGTTGCACTGGCAATTAAATATTAGTTATCGTAATATATCCTCGCATTATGCATAGAACCAGCTTCCAGCTTTTGCATAACAGCTTAAGTCGACGCTGAAAATTGCAAAAAGTTCGTTTAATTTTATTAACTTGAGGAAATTTTGCATGTTTTGTTTGACCAAACTATTTTTCGTATATTTGATGAATTTATTTAGTAGTTTTGGTTTAAAGCAAATGTTATTATTAAATACAGTTTTTCAGTCACTTCATTGAAATATCTTTTAAAAATTTCTTTTCGTCTAATCTTGACTTCAGCGGTTATGACAAAACACCGCACATATTCCCATTAGCAATTTAAAGTGAATATTAGCGCAAATATTACTCATACGCATCGACGCCTGAAATATATTGTTGAAATTTGTTCAACAAAAAAAAAAAAAAAGCGAAAAAATCCCAATTTCATACATTACATATGGAAAACATTTACGCTAATAACTGACAATTTGCCAACATTTTAATTATTTAATCTTTTCTTCTTTTTTTTTTTTGTTTGCTATGAAAGCCCTCCTTTGCGTAAAAGTTGTACAGAAATGAAGTCACAAGCCAATGTGGTTTAATTCATAACAATTATGCTGCACAATTATTTTGGCCAAAAATTACCACGACCAAAAAAACATAACACGAAACTGGAAGTTTAACTTTTAAATAACGTTGAATGCTTGTGTTTTGGCAGATTCGCATGCGAGAGCTTTCAATGAGTTGGCGGCTGATGCAATAGCTGCAGTGTAATTTCGGCTGTTTCGAATTTAATTGCAGGTAAGACAAAGTTCAACGCCAGAGCAAGAAACAAAACAGCATTTGCTAGATTAACGCATTCAATTGAGGGCTTAGACCATATTGAATGTCTAGCCGTTCGTAAGCTGCAACTTGACTATAAAAGGAAAATTGCTGTTAGCGGGGTATGTGGAGAAAAATACCGCCCGGCATAGTTTTGGGGCGGTAATAAGAACAGGTCTTTGTTGTTTAATGTCGTTGTAACAGAAAAGCAACACACGTGCATCGTTAACAAGTTTTATGGCTTTTTTGCTTGTCCTGTTTTTTTTTTACTACTTTACAGTAGACACCAAATAAAAAACTCGCAGATTTGAAACTTGGAGACTAAATTGATATAGTTGATTTGACCTTCCACTATAACATATTTCCACAAACAGATAATAATGTTATTTTTTTGAAATATACATTAAAATTTGCTGAGATTTATTTCCCTTGGGTTTCGAAAATTTATTATGAGGCTGTATATTTTGACATATTTGTATCATTCTACCAATTGCCGTGTTTAAGGTGTCGTCTTCACAAAGACCTCTTCTTATTGACTTAATAGTTTACAAAATAAACTTGATGTTTTAATGCCTTCTTAAAGGTTTAACTTCAGTTTTCCTCTGTGATTTTTGCTTCGTTTAAGGCAGAGTGGTCGGTCTTCCAACTTCCTAAAACTTAATTTGGATAAAAAATTGCCAAATTATCGTTGGAAGGGACACACAAAAGTTTATTTGTCTGCCTTCAATGATTTATGTACGAATAGCTTTTATTGATTTGGAAAACTTTATTTTCATATACAATAAATCCCAGCTTTAGCACAAAATCTATTAGCAGTTTTGTATACTTGTTGAATGTGTCTCTGCGAAAATACTTTTTCTTTTTGTTTTGTGCTAAAAAAAGTGTTCTTGACATTTTTAATTGAATTTATTACTATCGATCTGGTGCAAACCTTTTGCCAAAACATTCTGTTCCAGTTAAGCACTAAACTCAATTTGTTAAAGTTATTGAATTAAGTTTGTTTTCCCTTAAGTCCTTCTGCACCCACTTTGCAAAAGAATAGTTTGAGACAGCTAAGATAAAACTTCAGGTTTAAAGTTATTGAGGGCAAAGAATACGTCCTGGAAAATACAGAAGTTCAAAGTTTAGAGCCAATAATGTAATTAAATGGAATTATAATGAAATGCCTCGAATTGTGTCAATGAAAATTAATTTGTGGTCGGAGTGGCGAGTCAGGTTTGATGAATTAATTAATTGTAACGTTTTGTTTATCTTAAATTAATTTATATCCTTAGTTTTCAGCAATTAATTAATAAGGGAATATCTCATAAGCGATATACATACACAAATGAAAAGGCGGCTTAATAGTGTTGAATGCTCCAACCGCCACTTCCCTCTTTCCCGTGTCCTGGTCGGTTAAGCAATTGGACCGTCTAAAGAACATTTGCAAACAAACAACTACAAATGCTTGTATTTTGCATTAAATTAAAACCATTAAAAACAAACATTAGTTTTTGTGAGATTTCCAAACGCCATTTTATCTTTTGCTGGCATATTTTTCAAATGAAAATGTCACTTAAATTTTTTTCGTTTTGTTTTTTTTTTTTTTTTTTTGTCGGAAGGTTGCTAACCTCAATTGTACAAAATTCATTGCTGTCATATTATATTCTTTCAAAATTGCACACAAGTGATGCGACAGACATTTCTTTTTGTCGTCTTTTACAACAAATATACTACGAACTTTTCGAATTTAAGTACAATAAAATAAACTGCACATTTCCCACATATTTTTTGTTTGTTTTTTTTTTTTTTTTTTAATATTTCATGATGGTTCCTGGCAAGTTTAGCATCTAGTTGCTTGTAAATTTGTATGAATGAAAAATAATTCATTTTTATGCCAGAGTTAGAAAGGAAATTTGTTTATGCTTTTATTTAATGGTTTTAAACACATACATACATACATATGTACATATATGAAGGGTTAAGCAAAGAAATGCCTATTTTTGATGTCATAGAGAAAAACTTTAAATTAAATTCAAAACATTTAAAATTTACTTTATCATAAAAATTTAAGTTTTTATAAGCGCTAATATTAAACAAACCTTGCATATTGTTTTAACTTTTCTTTATAAAAAAACCTTTTCAAGATCAAAACTACTTAATATAGTGTCCGTATGTGTCCTTGAATGTCTGTCTGCCCCTAAACACAATCGAAAAGCAATTTTTATTGAATTTTGCATTTTCTTTTTCAACTTTAATTAAAGAATGGCCACTGCTTCTAAAACAAATGTTTTGCAAGAATTCTTGAAATATGTATGTCGGACATTGACAGATAATTGTCAGATTTTACAATATCGTACGATCTGACAATGTGCTGTTAATGTATTGATAAACATAAATTGCCACGCACCCAAAATTATATTGTTAGTTAAAACAATGGATAGAAAATCTTGAAATATTATGGTCACATAATTGTCTTACAATAAATTTAACTGGCCACAAAATTATCCGTTGACATGGTTGCCATATTATTATGGGTCGGAAAATTACGGATTTGTTGTAGGATATTACAAGCAGGTTTAAGCCATTTATAAGTAAGAGTAGAGGTACTAATACAAATGCTTCTTGTAGCAAAATAGCTAAAATTAATGGTTAATTAAATACACTTTTTAAATTTAACCCATAAATAGTTTGTAATGGCGAGCCTGAAATGCTGAAACTACTTGTTATGACATCCACCATTGAAAAGTTACTTTTCCAAAGAGAAAAACACTAGCAATAATATATTTGTTACTAAAAATTTTATTAACACGAAACAAACAAAAAACATATTTATTACTCGTCTCCTCTATCGTATAAAATAGCCTTGAAGCTGAAAGGCTGGAACTTATAGCCAACGCCCTCATAGAATTTGCTCATGAATTCCACCCTTAAAAGAAAACAAATAAAATATCTGTCAAGAAAAACATAATATTAATCATATCAATCTTACCAGTGCAAGCGTAGGGTGTGCAAAAAGGCGGAGAGGCCTTCAATTAAAACCAATATGGCGACTGTGAAAAAAGCCCAGAAAGCAAAAACTATAAACAACAGAGGTATGCTGTAATAACCAGGGAACAAGAAACCGAAATGCATAACTTTGCCCCACAAAACTTCCGATAGTTCTGAAATGTGATGAAAAAGGAACAAATTAAACCGAAACAGATATTTTATAATAATATTTTTTTTTTTTGGTTTTAAATGTCAGATATAAAAAGTAAATCTGCTCACAATGTTTAATAATTAAATTAAGAACATGTTACGCCAAACTTTATAAAGGAACTCCGCTTTTAACAAGACTAAATGTCTGTTTTTTGAAAGCGTACAATATATTTTCATTATTGCATCCCTCGTAGTATTGAAACAAAATTAAGTGTTTTAATGTTGTTTTTAATACAGATCAAGACAATGTTTGTATGTTTTCCAAACAAAGGCAACGGGGTTTAATTTTGTTTTTTCAGTCTTATAAAATAGAAACTTAAATTCGTTCGAAACAGCGAAAACTGTGTGCGGAAAAAATAATAAAGTCATTTTATTCCATATGATGCCACATTAAGTTTGTACAGACTTCATATAACTTTGAACAGTTTTCCGTAGAAAATTTCCTTAATTTTATGTAAATTTATTTAATTTGAAAATTGAATGCCGTAAAAATGTTCTCGATGCCATACGAAGTACTTAATTTAATTTGTTCAAAACAAAGAAAACAACAGCGATACAAAATTTACTTACGAGAATGAGCAAGAGATAAAGCCCACAGGCGCAAGTAGGAGGCTGTGTGCGAAATGGTACTCAACACATACTCGATTGTGTGAATGGCCTGCTGTAAAAAGATTTCATAAGCCGGCTCATTATCGTGATCATGTGCTGCATGGCTTTCGAGGGGCTTAGCTTGTAGGCCCCCATTGGCTTCTACGCTGCCGTTCGCCTGGATGGGACTTAACAAAGTCTGTCTCTGTTTATGGATATAGTACAAAGGTTTTCCCAACAACATCCACGGTATGCAACATAAGGCCAATACAATCAAGATAATTTGCAGCGTTTCCTGGCCCTCGAACATGTATTCCTTGCAACCAGCCAAAGGCGTCTGATGCTTGAACAGCATCATGTTTATAAAGAGTATTAAAATGGAGGGGGCACAGCCAGGTGTCAGCTCTCGTTCGTCTGTCTGGCCAGAGTACTTGACAAACTTAAAGAACATCATGAACACCATGTAGCCCAACAGCAAGATTAGGAACAAAACTTGCGGTATGAAGTCCATTAAAATATTTATGGTTTTCTTGAAATATACACAGTTGACCAGGGACATGAACAGGCCCAAAGTCATATGAACAACGCCAAATATTATTGAAAGTTTCATTTTGTAGGTATTCAAGAAAATGATCTTGTTATCGGCCAACTGCCAAATGGGATCCATACCCAGAGGATAAACGCCGTCCACGTGATATTTTGGATTTAATTGTAAAACTGTGTTGGTGGTTACAGTACTGGCATTATAGCGCGCTCTCCATCTTGAGCCAAATATATTCATTGACACCGAAAATATATCGTTGTATATGAGGCCTGTGTACATGGAGAACAGAGCCATAAGCAAAATGATGTAGCGACCACCAAAGAAAATACAAAAGATTTCCCCCTTCAACTTCCTCAGCTGATCCTCCCTAAGTATCATGTAAAGGGCACATAACAGCAATATAAAGCCGTGACCCAAATCGCCAAACATCACAGCAAACAAGAAGGGAAAGACAATTATTGTACACAAAGCTGGATTGACTTCTCTGTAGGATGCCACGCCATATGCATCAATCATGTTCTGGAAGGCTGCCGTGAATTTATTAGTTCGCATAAAAGTTGGTGGCTGTTCGTGGGAATTGACGACATTCATAAACGACGTTATAGTGCTCTCAGCTGATCTGGACTCCCGGGTCAAAGTAGTTTGCACAGTAAGCACATCCTGATGGGGCACCCAAGCTTCACCTATTAAACACTTGTTGCTCACATCCACATCAAACATGTTCAACGCATGATAAATAGCCTTAATTTTTCTGATCATTATACCCCAAGTGGGTACATTGCGGGCAGCGGCCATCAATACGCGATAGCGATGGTCTTCTGTACTGCTTAGTACTACTTTTAAGTCCTCGATTCTAGTGGACACATCCTTGATCATTGCTTCACGCTCCATGTGAGCACTGGGACATGGATACATGGAGGCATGGAAGGCTTGACAAATCTTTTTGATTCTCTGTTTTAACTGGTCGCCTTGAAAGAATGCCACAAACACTGTTTTCAGAGCGGAAAGGCCGGTCTGTGGATCTTTCAGCTGGCCGCTTAGGTCACTTCGTTTTATGAAAATATTGCCGCGTCCAACGCGCCACAACATGCGCTCAAATGCAAAAAATTTTTCCAGCTTAATGACACCAGCAATAAAGCTCAACTGTCCCCTGCCTGGGTTTTGCTCCAGCGGATCAATATAACGATTACTATCTAAATTCAGAATCTCCTCGTCGGAAAAGAAATCTGCTGTATTTAGCAAAACTGCTTTCAGTTCAAGCATTTCAACGAAATTAGTACCCAAGTTCACCGTATTATGACTCAGTTCTCTTAGCTCTGTCTCGATGGACTCCAGCTGGGCCTCCAGATCAATAATTTCGCATGGATTTGGCGTAACTGGCTCGTTCTCTTCAGCGAGAGGTAGTAGCGGTATAGCATCCTTTTGCAGCTCGTTTTCTATGTAACGCATTCGACGTTCCAGCTCATCGCAACGTCGTACCTCGGAGACAAATTTTCGCTGGAAGGCGTTTACTTCACCATTAAGCTGTAATTAATTATATGGAATTATAAATCAACGAGACATTAACTGGTTTGTGCAAGATGGGGATTTTTTGTATGTATAAGATTTTTGTGTAACGAATAGTGATGCGTGTTTACCGAACACCATCGTATCGTGCATGACCTTTTTATTCTATATTGCTGTAATTGAATTTCGATTTCTTTTTCTCTTTTGCGGCTTTTCTATACTGATGGCTTTTGTGTTTTTTTTTTTTAACTTACATCTCGAAACTGTACACATCCTTTTTCGCCCAAGGCGGCCACAGATGCATACGCAGCCTCCGGTTGTATGAACATCTGGTACAGGACCATTTCTTCACTGCGAAACATGTCACCCATAGTGCTGTGATTTTATTTCCCTAAAATTAAACATTTTTTTTTTTTTTGTTAACAAATTAATTTTTGTAATAAACAAAAAAGTTGTGGTGGACGCAATAGAAAACAAAGATTATTTTATTTTTACTGGACAAACTTTTCGAAGCAGAAAATTAAATTTTAATTTGTGGATCGAAACCTGTTAAATAAAGCAAATATTTTATCTCAATTTCTGACTTAAATTTATGGAGATATATTTAGGTGATTATCATGATCAATTAAAGGTTTTCCGGCTGTTTTATTCTCTTTTTTTATTTTATTAATCTTAAAAAAAGAGTTCTAGATCCTTTTGATTTATGTAAATTTCCTTTTATTTATGTTCAAAATGTCGCTTAAACAGTGCCTTTGTAGTTCGCTATAGCTGTAGTTTGCTGTGCTGGTTCAGCAGCGACTGAAACTGGCGAAAACGCCAACGTTAATGTATGAATAAGTTTTAGTGCAGCGCGTTTTGAGTGCTTCAAGAGCAGGTTTCTTTCTATTTGATATAAATTTATTTGTTTGGTTTCTGAATGTACTTGAGCACTTCAATTGACCAATATCAGTTTAGATTACAGATTTTCTAGAAGTTCCACAAATATAACAAAATATTATACAATTATCTTAAGCAGATTTGAGCATATTCTGAAAATATATATAAATGACAGAAATATTATATTTTTTATTTAAATAACTATTTTAGATTTCTTTTGCTTTGAAAATAACCTAAAAATTTAGCAATATCTTCATGAAATTATCTTCAAATTTACACTAGATTTAGATTTCAGATACTGAAAGCAGCAAAAAAAATTTGTTTTTCTTTGCAGGACCATTTCGAAAGAAAATAGAAAAAAGGAATTTTTGATTTCCCCCTTTTTATCTGCCTAAAATCCGGCCAATGGCATTAAAACAAAATTTCCTTTGGCTCAGGAGATAAAACCATGAGAAATATTAGATGCATAAAACATTTTCAAATCAAGTCTCACTAAAAATATTAATACTGCGGTAAAATCTGACTGCAAATTAATACAAAACATTCCTAAAAAAACCCAGATTTTTTCCTCCTTTGATTAAGTTTTTTTTTTTAGAAACTGAACTCAAATTGAAGTGCTCGTTTTATGTACAACAGTGTTCTGTTTCACATGCGATAAGATAACAATAATGGAAAAAAGTTCAGCTACTGCAAATTTCATGTATAGAGCTCGATATGATGAACAACATTGAATGATTGTTTTGGAAACTGGCAATTTCAACTGCATTCGTGTTATTGCCTCTTACTATTCTGGCACCAATTCATTTGCCTCTGGTCACTGATTTTGGTGTTGAATGCAATAAAAATTATAGTTCCCATTTTATTCGTGATTAATACATTGTTTTTTTCAAAGACAGCAAAAGTAAATTGTAGACTTTTGAAGCTGGAGGAGAGCCGGCTGTTTTGTAGATGCTGCACCTCTCATCCCCACAGTTTTTACAAGAGAAGACAGATTTTGTTTTACAGCACTGCTGGAACCATTCAACCGGCAACAATGTTCTTTTGTGCGATAAAGATAATTAATAATTATACCACATTTCCTTTTTATTTACAAATTAACACTCTTTTCATGCGGCTTATTTTGTTCTTGCACATTCAAGTCACTATTTCTTATAATTTTCCACCTAATAAAAAATCTGTCGTTTGCGGTGTCAATGATTTAGAAACTAGATTTGAATAATTAACTCGATTAGTTGTTTCCGCCAACTGCGCCCTACCGTCCTTGTTCACATATATTGTTGGTTGTTAAATGTTGAAATATTTTTGATATGCCAATAGCCGCAACGATTCGTTGCTTGGCCTGTGAACGTTCCGACTACTTTTTTGATCGAAATTCAATACAAATTAATAGCTCTAATTGTATTTTCATTTAATTTTTCGATAATAATAAAACGAAATAATCAACAACGACAACACCAACAACACCAACAACAACAACAACAACAACAAAATAAACAGTTTAATTTCGTTAAACAAATTATTGGCCATTTCAATACTTCGATTGGAGTTTTTATCAATAATGGAAACAAATTTTACTTTTAATTGTTATCAATGAAAATTTCAACGATCCCGCTCTGTGTGGCCGCATTTTGTAATATTGTTGTTGTTATTGCTTTTGTATAGCTTTTTTGTCGTTGTTGTTACTATTCCTATCGCATAGTTTATTGAAAAACAAAAAGTGTACAAGCACTTAAAGATTAGCAATAATTGTCATGTGCCAAATCACGAGTAGAATGTCGTGACTAATGATTCGAAAGAAAGATGTTTGTTCAAAATTGACTATAAATATCAAGAGCTGTAAGAAAAAGTTGCCAACAATCTCGTCCACTCCTTTCTATCGCCTATTTCGAATGTTCCACGTGAATGTGATTTCAATAACTAATTCATTTTGTTAAACTATTCCAAATACTTAAAACTTTCTTTGATCAAATTATTCATTCACCGCTTCTGGTGCAACACATTTCACATGCGATGGTCAGAACTAATTTAATTGCTGTGATTAAGAGCTTCTATTGTAAATACAAAAACCCTTATTCGGTTCAGGAAAATCAAATCATTGAACTGCAACCAGCTACAAATTAACAACTTCCGCTCAACTTAAAAGCTTAGCTTGCAATTCCACATATTTAAAGGGTTATTTAATGTGTTGGTTAACGGGCGTTTGATTGCGCAAACCACATATTTAAGGTAAAATTAAACTCGTCAATAGTCAGAAACGCATGGCTGGAAGACCTAAGAAATAGTGAAAGTTTTGTTTCGGTCTCTGACCGAGACATAAAAACAAATTTTCATGTCTCATGAATGTGGTTTTTACTTGACTGAATGTGGTGTAATCGTATTTGTTGATTACTTACAGTTAAATGATTAAACTTAAACAGCCTTTGAAATAATCCGCAGAAAAGTAAATCGATTATATCATGTGAATGTGTAAAAACTGATTATTAAATAGTTAAATTTTTAGGAATTCGGTAAAGAAAATTAAAGAAACTTCAAGGACTTTTGCCTGCCTCAACAAATTGGTTGTGCACGTTAAATTCGTTTTAATTGACGATTTTTGTAAAATTTTGCCAGGCCAAAAATGGAGTTTTCTTCAAATAAGACTCTTCACTCTCAAATCTGCAGACATGTAGATGGTTACACCAGGTACTCATTTCTCATTTCAATTTGCGAACTGACTTCACTAGACTTTTGTTTGCGGCATTTTCTAAAATTATCACTCTACGTTCTCTATTGTGTTGAACTATTTGCACCCGTGCCACCCTGAGTACCTGTAGCGGACACTTCAACGGTGTCGCCCATCACCAATAAAAAATATTTTTATCAAAATTTAAATTTGTAAATGAATTTCAATTTTCATAAATTTTTGATGTTTTCATTTCAAATAAAATAACTTTAATTTGAGAAAATCAAATATAAAAGACCAACAATATAATTTTTATTTGAACACAAGTTTCCCATCAACAATTTGTACAAATCACATAAAACTATCAAAAGAAGGCAGACTTTGCCTTTTCAATGGAAATAATTTAAAGTTTTTGCTTTCCACATTTTTCTCGACCTTTGCGAAAGTTTCTTTTTTATGTCCTTCTTTATTTGACTCTGAATGTTGGTTGTAAATAAAAAAACTTAAATGGAATTTTCTTTCCGTTTTTTTATACACATTTTTTTAGGTTTTTCTTTGATTTATTGCAAAAGTTTGAAATTTGTTTTGCTTAAAAAAAAATTAAGATTGCAAATAACTGCCAATAACAAAACGAATACAACGAATATGCAGTTTTCTTCGAAATTTGGATTCAGAAAATTATTGTTTTGCTCCGGCAGCCCTTTTCTTCACCACAAAATTTAGATCGATTTGCAAAAGGTTTTATTTCATTAAACAAAACTGCTGGCAGTTTTCGGCCAACAAAAAAATTATTGCTGCAAAACTTCATAATTTGTGGCGTGTTGACATTTTTTTTTAATATCGAATACTGTTTTACCGTGAATTCAATATTAATTCAAAAAAATATGTTTGGAAGTCGTATTCTCAGACGGTTTTTGTTTTCATCTTTTTTAAAATTTTTTAAATTAAAATTCTTTAAATTCCTTAGCGCAAATTTTCTCAAAACAAAGGACTCGAAAAGAATTAGGGCTGTTTTCGTGAGTCCTCTTACGATATTTGTATTTCCCACACTCAATCCTACTTTTTTCAATTACTTCACTGAATCAAGCAGATTTTTCCCAAATGATGGCCCTGCAAGGGGCAAACAATTTTGCTGAAAAAAGAAAACCACTCATTTCGCAAAGTTTTTACTATGAGTTTCACTGTGCAGGAATAGTAAAAATGTTTGCGATTTTCATAGAAATAAAACATTTTGAATAAATGACCTTTCAGTCTTTCTTCAGACTTTAAAAATTAAACTTTAATCCAATATTAAAATCGTTGTCTTAAATTTCAAATGATATATCACCCCAAAAATATTTAAATACTTTCAAACCTATTTAACAGGCATCCAAAGTTCTTGCTTTTGGCAAGCCGGCCAGTACTCTGCACAGTTGCCTTATGAAATGTATGTCTCAGTGGCTGAGTTTAAAAGTTTTCTCGTCTCTCTGCCGCACCGCAGTGCTTGTTGGGTACGTGTGGTTAAACCCTTGTCTGTGGCTGCAATCCCTTTTCAATGTCAAAGTTGCAAAAGCTTATGAATTAAGTGGTCGGTAGAAAAATAAATTTTTTGCATAAAATTTATTTTCTTCTTTTATTATTATTCTTTCTCTAATAAAGTGCCCGTCATAAAATATATTAAGAGCACAAATAGTATTTTTTTTTTACTGAAATTTTCTTTCTTTAGGTCTAATAAATAAAAGGAAAATATGTCGTTGGAATTTTTCTTTATTTTACAGATATTTTTTAACAAGAAAAAAACAGATTTCACGTTTAGCAGGTTTTAAAGTTTAGAAATATTGCAAATTAATATCAAAAATAACATAAAATAAATTTCCATTAAAAAAAAATAATTTATTATAAAAATGTGTTCCCTCTTGATGTATATTCCAGTGTAGGCACATCAATGTGTGACATCTATATAATAAAATGTTTGAGTTTTTCATCCAGCCTCTTCTGTGAATATAAAATTTTCGCTAATACTATAAACGTGCTTGTTAAGCATTTTGATCGTGTGTAACCCCCTTTAGATAGATCTGTTAAGAATTTATGGAAAAAGGTTTGAGACACATAAAACTCAAACAGTTATTTAAACCAAATCTACTTGAAATGCAAAGAAACTCAATAATATATAAAACTCACAGCAAAACTAATGAAATCCTTGTGACCTCTCTTAAATAGCGACTCCTACTTTATTGATAATCTGAGTATAATGCCAACGCATAATAGCTTCGGTGTTAGCCTTAAATCACTAGAACACAGCGGCAAAAATCAGTCATGTTTTGTATTTGGTCATGTGCATGATTAATTACAGCACATCAAAAAAATAAACTCAACTTAATATGTAGACCACAAATTATATATAAGGATTTAGTTTTGCAGTAAAATTTAAATTAATACTTCATTTAAATCCAATTAAACAGCAATCTTGCCGCTAGCAAAATAATTTTACCAGCCCCTTTTTGAGGAAACATAAATTCAACAAAAAATTCCAAAACTGCTACAACACCAACAAAAGTCAAATACTCATATAGTATTTTAGAAAGTTCATTTTGTTGCAATCTAATCTGCGAATATTAAGCGTTGAATTTTCAATTTTGGTAATAATTAAATGACAGACATTCGTAACGAGCATGAAATTTACTAAAAAAAAATCTAACATAATAAATAAGACATTAAAAGTTTATTTATTATTTATTAATATAAGTTTATTTATTATCTATTAATATAATATGGCAGCACTGTTCATATAGTATATCTGAGTTGAAAATTTAAGTCATTTCTTTTATATATTTATAAATTAAATTTGAAGCTCTGCTTAGACGTATTATTTCCTGCAACGATTTACAAACAGATGTGCAACTTTGTGGTCAGAACACAATTTGAGGCAAATTTTTTATGGTCAAGTAATTCATGTGCACGTTCTTTAGTTTTAAGATAAAATATATATTTTTGTGGCAACAAACCGCAATAGTTTTCTAAATCTACATGTGTGTGTGTGTGTGTGTGTGTGTGTATGTGCTCATGGTATAGTGGCAGTAGTTCCTTTTATTGTATTGTAGTATAAAATGTTTTTGTTGTAAAGATTTTTCCAATTTATTAGCCTTTTTGAACTCCCTAAAAAAAGCAATAAAAAACTACTTTGAAGATAAACAACATGAACGTTCGACAGCAAACAATACTTTTTGTGCACCGTCTGACAGAACTTTCTTGTTTGTTGTAAAGGACACAGGAAATCTTTTATCATTCAACATCCCAATAAAGGAAAATAATATTTATGATAATTTGGGGTTTTCCCTCCAAATTAATAGCTGGGTTGCCGCATCCTATCGGTTTTCGGTTTCATCAAAAACTTTTGAGATATTGAGTTTGCCAAAATCTGGGTTGTATCTGTGAATTTTACGCACTCGTATCTTTATAGGTTTGCATTCCAAAAAAGTATTAGCAGAGTCCGTGGAGTCCATTGTGGAATATGAAAAGATAACAGGAAAGATACACAATTTTTTATAAATTAGCAAACCTGAAACCAGGTAACTGGAACGGAGGAAGAAAATTAAATAGGAATATTTTTATATAGACATTTAAAAACGACAGCAATTGAAAATCTCTATCTTGTACGTGTGCATATATGTGTGTGTGTGTGTGTATTAACATGCACTTGCATGCTAGAAATTCTTGGCGTAAGTTTTACTGCTATTTTCCAAATTTAAGAATTCGTGGACTTAATACCTGGATATGGTGGAAACAAAACAACATAAACTTAATAGATAATAAGTTAGATTTCATAAGGTAAAAAATTCAATTAATTAATAATATATTATATACAGGGTAGGCCAACTTGGACTGACTGATTTGAAATGCTTATAATTTTTGTATTTTTTATATATTTTTTTTGCAGATAATACAGAAGTTTATAAAATTTTATAATGTCATCATACTCAGTGGAAGAACGTGTACAAATTGTTGAGCTACAGCTCATACCGCAAGAGCCACATTGGCAAATCTGCGAGAATTGGCAATTCTGTGAAGACCGAATAATTTCAAAAATTACACCAAAACACATCAAGTCGCGTATCGTGAAATTCAACGAATTTGCAACGGAGTTGCCCGGTTCATCACAAACACTGGTTTGGAGGAAACTGTTTTAAAGTTGTATTAAGTTTATTACTTAAATTAATAGTGTATTTAATAACTATAAATTTTTAATTACAATTTTACAGGTATCTCGTTAACTTGCAATAAGTTTTTAACCGGGTAGCCTTGTTTATCGTTTTGTCCAGATTTTGGACGCACAAAAATTTTTCTAAAAAGACATATAGATTTCTTAAGTTTTGCGAGCAGGTGTAAACTTTAAGTAACAAATGTATGCATTTGTGTTGACTGATTATTTGTACGCATTCGTTCATACATGTGTAGTTAAAACAGCTTTCCGTAGTATAAATTAAAATTAATTAACTGTATCAAGTTGTTAACATTTTTGAAGTGTATTGAACAACAAGTTTGTCTGTCATCGATCAAAATTATCGTGTATAAGAATAATTAAAATTCTTCGTCAATGGACATTCGCACACCCACATACATACACACATACATACATACATATTAACTATCAATTGTTTTTGTTTTTATATATAGAGATGTGCATATACGAGTATGTACGTGCGCATGAAAATCTGAGATTGCTATTAATTATGAACACTATTTGTATGTCATTGCATCGCTCATGTCAGTTTTATAAACAACTTTAACTGTAAGTGGCTCTTATCAGGGCATTAAAATTTGAAAGGATGACTTTGTGCTATAGTTTATGCTTGAAATTATGCTAGTGAATTGTTGTCAATTGTTGTCATGTTGTTTCTGATTGATTAACTTATTATAATCCTTTAAAACTGGTATGCAAATATGCGACAAAATGTATATCACAAACTTTAGTTTAAATATTTGTGCAAATATTTTACTAGCATTTTACTTTGTGCAGCTGTCTGTATCAATTATAAGCTATTTTTATATACGGCAATGCCAGCAAAGGCGTTATGTTCGACTTTTCAATTGGCTGCTAAAAATATAATTATAAAAATATAAGTATACAACTTAATATTTTTATTTACTTTTACAATAGCAATGCAACAGCTGTAGATTTTAGGTTCAAGGTTTTGCCGGGCCTTTGTTTGTGGCAGAAGTAGCACAATATTTCTTTTCTTTAAAAACAAAACGTCTGCAGTATTTATATAAATATAAAGAAAAGTTAAAAGTTCCTATTCACAAAATCTGAATCGCAGCAAACAGGTCATTTCTAATACTTGCCTGTATTTTTGCCCTATACCATATTATGGTATTTAGTCGTACATATAATATAATATAATGCATGTTGCGCACGCATTGTATTTGCTCTATATATATATGTGTTTTATATGTGCTTATGTACATGTTTTTATTTCTATAATTTATTGAAAGATTTATTATTTATTTTAATTATTTTTGTTATTAGTTTAAGTGAAATTATTCTCCCGATTTAACAGATTAAAAATTACTATTTAATCACAATAATTAAAATTTTACCAACGTTTATTTGTACAAACAACATGTTTGTTATTAAATCATTTAAATCATTAAATTGATTTATACCGTTAGGTTTCAACATTTATAGCACAATATATTAAATAAAATAGTTAAAATAGAAAGAATAATACAAAAGCAAATTAATTAAAACGGAAAATTAATGCATAAACATTTATAACGCAGATATTTTCTCCGTTATCAAGTGCCATGTGTTGTTGACCGGACGCGACAATTTTTCTAGTCCAAGTAATGGCCAGAGTCTTTTCTTCAATGGATCTTAATTGCAGTTAAAATAATTAAGTATTGCCATGTCGATGATATGATGGTAAACGACTGGAGTGCGGTGCCACTCAGTTTTTGAATGATATTCTTACGTTCAATACATACTTTTTCGTTAGAAAACCTTTTTCAGGAAACATATTTTCCAAATAACTTTTTATGATTTTTTCTTTAATTTTTACAACTTAAAAACACAAATTGTATACATTAATTCAAAAAGTCGTAGCACTGACAGAGTATCAGTGTCAGAAGGAAAACAAACAGCAATTTGCACGATTTTCTCTATGAGAATTACACCATAACAAACAAGAAATATATTTCAATAATAAAACGCAAAATTCATCATTTTCGCTTATGACCTTCAGCAACAAATTATTGGACCTGATGCTTATTTGTGTAATAAAACGAAAGAAAGTTGTTCAACTTACACACTTTTTCCATCCCATTTGCTTTTCAACTCGGTGTACGTCTTAGTGACGAATGGTTAATGCTATTTTAGGCAATAAAATACAAATAATTCAAAAACTAAACAAAGTCATTAGTCACAAACGGAAAATACATTTTAGTAAAACAGTCAGACTTCGCAGTCACCGTAAACTGTGTTGTTACCCTTCAACCAGTCTGTGCCACAAGCTACAGTTTCAATTTGTATAGTCCATTAACTATTGGTTTCGACCTCTCAACTTTTATTTGTTTGTTTCAGGCTCCAAATACATGTACATACATGTCGTCCGCGCAAATGTAAAACTATATAATTGAAATTTTTACTAAATGACAGTGGCAACACAACAATTGCATATTCTGGAAATTGCGTCAGCAGTTACGTACTTTCGACTGTCGCTAACAAAATGTCTTATTATTTATACAAAAGTAAAAATTGAAGAGTTCATAAATATTGTGGCTTATAAGAGTGTGTATTTCAGCTAACGATATGTATACACATGTTGTTGACTTTGGCTCACTACAAACAAAATGCTTGCTTTTGCACTAATCCAGTATTTTCTGCACTGCTGTTTATTTAAAATTTTATTTTATTCTATTACCCTTGAAATAACTTTCAAAAAAACAAGCAGATGAAATCGTCAAATTTTCATTTCTGTGCAATACATGAATATAAAAAATGTTCTGGTTTATTCTTACACACACATACATATTTATTTCAATACATATTTGATTATATTATTCGAAATTGAGAAAAACTGCTCCACACCATAAAGAAAAAATAAAGGTTGGCAAATTATCGTTTTGAAAATAATATTCAAATAAATAAATCCTAAAGGCGTACAAGTTCTCCAAGTCACAACTTTTGTGGAAAATTTTGGTGATTTTTTGGCGACATTGTCAACACAGCGTGACGCTGTAAATTTGTTCAGTGACTGTTACAATGGCCAATAATTTCGTATGTGAGCAGGTGAAGTATCTAGTCAGCACTACTGATAGCACTAGTGCATTCGCAAAGACACACATGTGTTAAAGGTCTATAGCAGAGATATCTCTAAAGGTATAGCAAGTCAAGAGTGAGTCAACACCGACATTTAAGAAACAGGGATCTATGGTAAGGGATCTTTTATAAATTACAGTGTTAGACAGCAACGTAGAGATTCTGGAATACACTTTCACTTGAACACACCTAAATTTTATGAGCTCAGCCCACTTTAATGTTTGCAGAATCGTATTTTAGAACAGATTTTTTTTTTTTTAGAAACCGAATAACATTATTTTGTGAAAAGAGTCTTCAACACTTCCAAAATGTTCAATTATGCCATTTTGAATTCAGCAAGCGATTTGTCCTTCTCACAAAACATGTCAAATAAGCTGCTTTCTCTTGAACATTTTTACCAACAAATATTTAATTGGATTGTTGAAAATTATGTAGATGTTTACCAAAGAATAAATTAAAAACTTAAGCACTTTAAACTTTTTTTTGTCTTCTGAAGCTTTTGACTTGTTTGAGAACTTAAACAGTATTACATGTGTTTTTCTTAAAGTACACATTAACTTGAGTTTTAAAAGTTTGGATACAAGATTATATGGATATAAAAAATACTTAAGAGCAAACAGTAAATTAAATCACGTTGAAAGAGAAAAATTACTTTAGAAACAAAGGATTTATTTCAAGGACCTCAATTTATATTATTAATTTAGAATTCAAGTTAAAACATTAATTAATTTTTGCATTTTACGTTTCACGAGGCAACAGAAATAATAGCCCATTATCCTTTGCCTTAATTGCAACAAGCTAAGAATATGTTTTATATGTTGTTGATAACAAAACAAAAACTGACATTTAATTTGAGAGTTATTTACTATTAATTTTGTGACTTTGATTTCCTTGTGATTCAAACAAAATTCTGTAACTGAGTACTACTAGATTATTTCATTTTAAACTTTATAAGAGAGACAAATTTACATAATTGTTGTGTTTTACCAGCTTCAACTGTTTAAGGTATATTTACAACTCTAGTATATTTACTACGAAACTTTGCCACAAAGCAATTATTAATTCACTGCTTTGTCCATGGCCACTAAGTTCAAGCAAATTTTTTTATTTAACAATTTTTATTCGAATCAGTTTCTTTGGGAAAACTTATGCGGGAAAATATATTAATAAATTTTTGGTTACATTATTATTGCGCATTATTTTTGTTTAATAATAAGTTTTAACTATTTAATTTCATATGGGGGCTATATGTATAGAAAGAAACATAAAATTAAATACTTTTTTATCGCAGTACAGTTAACATGAACGTTTATCATAATTTGTTGTTTTGCCATTAGAGAATGCCCCTATTAATTTTAAATGAGTATAACATCCCTTGTAAATGTAATGCAGTGGTTAAACGTTTAATAATCAAACTTTTTGTGTTGTTTTATGATTAAGCGCTTTTATTAACAGTTAATTAGATGAAACAGCCAACTGAAAAATAGCTATAAATTAAACGTATTTGTTGCAAAAACAATCTCACCTTGTAGTCATGCTTCGACTTTTGCTGCTGCTTAAAATGTCAGAATTGTTTTCACTTCTACTTTTAATTGTTCGCCGCTTGGTTCTTGGTCCTGTTCTTGGTTTTGTTTCTTAAACTATGAGGCAGCATTTAAAGAGATTTCCCCTTTTCATTTAGTTGTGGTTGTGACATCTCATGCCGCTTCTTCTTATATTTCGCGCCAAAAACGTGCCTTGGCTTGATTTTAAGTGAAGGCGTGCAGAGCATGAAAATATGAAACCAATAACTTCATTTCCGGAGGAGTTAAATTTTATTTATAACTCTGCCACATACACACATATATACATATAGGTGCTATGCAGCACACAGAACGTATATTTATAACAGCATGTTATTTGGCAGTTAGGCTCTACAGCTTCTACTCACGTTTGTTGATTGTTTGCGGGAGCAGTAGCCATTTTTGAAAGGGGGAGGGTAAAATTCGCTGACAGATGTGTTTTTCTTGTGCCAACTTAGTTTTAAACATACAATTGCAATTGCAACCAAACATTGTTTATGGAAATTCCCGACAGTTTATTTTTAATGAACATTAAGTTGACATAAAGGTTTTGAATTTAAGAAAGAAAACAAAAGAAGACTGAACGTAGATGTTGAAAGATCCCTTAAAAATTGTGTTTAAAAATTACTATATATGTGTAATAAGTAAAACAGCTCCTTGCCAGCGATACAACGTCCTGAATGCACCCAATTAAAGCAGAACTTTTTGCGTCTATAACTTTATTATTAATGTATTTACAACAATAGAAACTTTTTTCTCCTTTATTAAACGCAATATAATGAGATTAATTATTCTACAAAATTTAACTATTTTTTGTTGATTTTTTTTTTAACTTTGTTCATGTTTTGTTTAATCAAACGGTTTTTTGTTATACTTTTATGACTAATTTATTAACTCAATTATCATTTAATCGTAGTTTTTATTAATTAGCGGCTATAAGTTGGACATTAGGTTAGTTGGCCTCTGAGGCATCGTTTCGTACGTAGACTTTATTTACGTTTTCGTTTTTTTCAATTGACTGTGATGCATATCAGCAATAAAATGAGAAATTTTAAGGGCACTGAATCACAAGCACAAGTTACATAATACGCGCATGCTTTTACACTACCAATCAAAATGATCGTTATGGTGTTTTGCATTTCAGCTGACGGTATACGGATTATCTTCCGCCACTTTATGTAACAATTTTTGTTAAATAATGCAAAATCGGTATGTAGAAGCTGTCCTTGTAACATCTATTTACTCAAATTATTTATAAGAAGTAATTGAAAGTCGGAGAGCTCTTTTGTTAAAAGAAGAGACACTTCCCACACACAATTACTTCAATCAAAATTATGGCAATTACCCTGGGAGCTGGGAGAATCTACATCAAAAGCGATATACAAACGCCATATAAATTTACAACAAAAAGCCATGTCAATCAGTCCTCAAGGCGCAGTACAGCACTGGGGCCTCATAACGGGCTTGGTGGCAAAGTAAGAGATTATACCCATAAATAGGCCAGAATATAGGAGGCGTAGATAAAATAAGGGGTGGAGAACTCACTCCATTCTTTTTTCTGATCTATAGTTTCCTTTAAAACCAGCTTAAGAAAATGACAATATGCAACTGTAGAAATAATACTACTGAGCTTGAACATTCCACAAAGTTTCTGAGCTTCGATGCTAAGAAGGTGGACATGCAAAGCCTTGGACTCTAGAAAGCTTCTAAAGAGAACATGCCTGTCGAGCACTGACGCCGGCACTTATAGGCTGGCTACTATATGCCCATACGCAGCGGCAACATGACTGGCTGAAACTACATCTGAAGGAGCTCATCCGGCTTATTGACGGGCTAAGCCCCTGTCAGAAAAGAAGAAGTACAATAGGTTAATAGCAGCTTCCTGAGCCAGACCCTATTGTTATTTTATTGCAACACAAAACATATTGTTACCTTTGCTTTTGTTTATGCAACAAAACTTGAATCGAAATATTAACAACACAAAGTTAATTTATTCCTTTTATCCAACAGAATGTTACAAATATATTCATTTCTTTTGCTCTTACCCAGCAATACTGGATAAGGTGGTGGCATAAATTTTTTCTTTATTTTGCTTTGCTTTCAATTTTGCATTTCACTGGCGTTGCAAGACTCTGCTGGAATTCCACTTCTGGCTTGTGTTTACGTAAGTTGTTTTTTCAACATTTTAGATCAAAATCTAATTAGAATATAATAGCAAATTGAGTTGCAACAATGTTTATTCAATTAAATGCTGAAAAAAGTTGTTGAGTTTGCAGTATCTTCATGCTATTTAATAATCAAATTTATTTTAAATTCGTTATTAGCCATGAATTTCATGCACAAACTGAAGTTATCCTTTAATCAAAATTAATGTTTATGAGAGACAGATTATTATTCATATAAAAAGATTTAAATGGACAGTTGAATCCCGAAAAACTAACATGAATTTTTTTATTATTAAAATTTTATTAGTTTGTAAAAAGTTTTTGTCTTGCAGGTTGTTATTAAAAAAATCTAACATTTCATTTGTGCCGCAATTCCGTCGTTAAAATTAAAATAACTTTAAAATATCTTTACAGAATAGTTCAACTTTGTCTTTGGTTTAAGAGAAAATTTAGTTCAAAACATTTTCTGAGTTTTTCTTACAATCACGATTGATTTATTTGGATGTGCTGGATTCAAATTATGTCGAGTAATATTTCTAAGAGTTACAAAATTTCCACTTCTTTTCACTAAAAAGCTTTTATTAAAAGAAAGTTTTGGAAAGTTGTCTCCCACAAAACAAAATATGTGGTTTTCTGAGAGAAATTAACCAAAAAAGTTTACAAACCAGTAGATTTTAATAAATTTTTTTTTTATTAAAATTTCTCCATTAAGACTTGAACGTTTTCCAAAAGATGTTCATCTTAGCGAACATTTTTCAGACATGTGAAACTTTATTTCAACAGTTCCGTTGCCATTTACGTCACAATTCGCTCGGAGAAAACTAACAATTGCTGAATAATGAAATATCTATAACTTTTTTAAAGCTTTTTGCAGCTCTTTGGCAACTTTTGTTGCTGTCACTGATCGCTTTTCTGACTCATAAAAAAATGCGTTTATCTTATGGTTGTTGTTGCACCTGTGAACGCACCTACGAGTACATAGACAGATTTTTTTCGCTAAATTGTTTGAATATGGATATATGAAAAATATTAGTGGAAACAGTCAATTTTAGAGCAGTATGGAGGCTTAATAATAGAGACAAAATAAAATAAATATGTAAAAAAACATTTTTCATTTCATTTTATAACCATTAAGAAAAGGTACTCAATTCTGGGGCGTGGCATAAAGTAAGCGAGCTCAAAAGTAGGCATGTTGGCCAGCGCCATTATATAAATGCCAGCGTTTTATAAAAAATTAAGGGCATTTGCCAATTTAGCGTATTAAAAAAAAATACGCAAAATGATTGAAACACTCTGAGAGCGATATAAAAATCTACATTTTTTATTTGCGATATTGTGAATATTATTCGCAATATATTTCATTTAAACTACCGAGAAAACACTCACTCACTCACTTATTCCACTTAAACTCTTGTATTTGAGAATAATAGATTGCGTTTAACAGTTAATAAAACAAATTTTTGTACACAAATAATATTATGCTGAATGTTTTGTCAATACTGCATGTCTTTATCTATAAAAAGAGAACTAGAATATGAAATGTGAGACAAATCTATAAAACATAAGGCAACTAAAGGAGGAAATAAAAAAGAAATGACTCGAAGATGCCACAACTGTTACTTAAAAGGCAATAATAAACGCACATAAATCCTTGTTCGCTTCTTAAGAAATTGCAAGGTTTATAAATAAAGTGACACTAGAGGAAAAAATGAGCGGCAAGTGTGTGCGACTACCTGTCTTATTAGGTGTGGAACGCATTTTACTCGTGCCGCAATAAATATAGTTTCAAGAGGGTGTGTGCTGAAGATACTAAAGTTTTTTAGTTGTCATGAAGAAAAATGCAAAATATATATAAATAAATTTATAGAATATTTAAATGAGACCAGTCTACAATAGAAAAAAGTGACATCGAATTCCCCCACTCGTGCTAAATAATTGCGGCAATTAATTCCAAATCATCCTCAGAAGAAATCTGCATAATATTTCATGATACAAAGAACAATTGTTTAGTGAAATCTGCTTGTCTATGTAATTGGGTTACAGTTGTTATTATTTGTTCATTTTTTCTTTATTTTTGCTTCAATGATGAACCGGTGGACCCTGCAGTGCCGTCATATTTGGAAATAACTATTAGATTTTCTTTCCAGTTATTTGTTTTTTTTTTGTATCGTCCTCTCGAAATTAATATGTACAAACATATATAAATAAAAACATTGCTCATATAATAAGTGCATACAGTTTTTGAACTTGTTTTTAGTTTGTTTTAAGTAAAGGGTGTTTTTTATTGAGGTATAGAACTTTAAGTTGGCATCACTTTTTTAACTGGCGGCCATTTTGTCAGCTGTCAAGTGATTAATATTTAGTTTGGTTTGCCATTTCATCATGAACAGGTTGACAAATGAACAACGCTTGCAAATCGTGCAAATGTATTTCGAAAATAATGGTTCAGTTCGCGAAGTTTACCGCAAGCAAGTTTACCGCAAGTCGACATAATCGTCCATCAGAGCAATTAATTCGGTTAACCATGGATCGTTTTCGCACTACGTTTACTCTATGTGATAATACGCATCCGCAGAGACGTCGAACAGTGCGCACCGAAGAAACAATTGCCGCTGTAGAGCAAAGTGTTGAAGAGGACCCGAATGAATCGATTCGCCACCGTGCACAGCAATTGGAGCTTTGTCCATCAACTTTTGTCCATCAAAAATTGGACCTGTAGAATTGGCTTTATTCGAGCCAGCCGCGGCGGCCACATGCCCGAAATCATATTTAAACATTAATGGCATAAAATTATCCTTCCAATAAAGCCAAATTGATGGACATTAAAACGATTTTCTTGTGTTTTATTTCAATTCGAAGTTCTATACCTCTAAAAAAAACACCCTGTATTAAATAAAATTTGTTTGTTTAGTTTCGTTTTTCATTTGTTATGAGCCACAAGTTATTTATAATAAAATTACATTGTGAAAAAATAAAAATTGTTGTCAAAGTTGCTTCCGAAATGTCTTTTTCAACGCCAGTTTCAAGGACTTCCTTTTTGCAAATGAATTGTCGTTTTAGTTTGGTCGGGAAAACATTTTATTTATATTACGATGCATATTTTCTGAGAAAACCGAAGGAAAACCTTATCAAGACTCTATAATCGAAAAGAGAGTAACAAAACTCTGCAGTTGTTTGCTTATAGATGCAAAGTAATTTTCAGAAAATTGGTTATAGATACAAAGTCGACGTATTACAAGTCAACCAAATGCCTGGTTGGACATTTGTTTTTTTTTCGAGTGACTTTTGCTTGGCCCAGAAGTCATTTAATTGTAAAAGAACAAACAAAAATTCACCAAATTAACAGAAACTATGAACAAAACAAAATTGTATATACAATGAACTATTTAATATATAGAATTAGTTTTATGAATTTTAAAAATTTTAACTAAAATCTAAAGGTTGAACACATGTTTATGCGCTTCTAAACGGGCAATGTAATGGTATGAACAGAGATCTGACGAACGACAAATTTCGTTTAACACGGCGAATTCAAAGTCATAGATTCCGTATGGATTCATTCATTTTATGAAGTGCGTAGTAGTGAGGTTTCTAATATGGTTACCGATGGTGTGACCATAGTAAAAAAAAAATTAACTTTAAATGCTAACAAACACACACCAATAACAACTTCTTTAGTATTTTGTACGTATAAGAGCTAAAATATTATGATAAAACTTTTATTAGAGTAACAAATACAAACACTTGAAAACTGAAACCAAACATGGTCGCATGGCGTACGTTATGGAAATAAATCTAGTGCAGGGTTCTAGTTCTAGTTCTCTAACCAGAACTATACGCACATTTATGTCTTTTTAACAAGAAGTATTTGCAGCCGAAAAACACATTCGTCGTTAATCCGTGCCAGTTTTGTTATCAACTATAAAGTTAGAAGATGACAATCACTTGATCTTCTACTACAAAAGGGTTTCAAATCGAAGTACCCAGCACAACTTGCCAGGCAGACCCCCGAAAAACCAATGTGGGACAAGAGTTCGTTACGGGGATAGCAAAAGTTAAGCCAATTTTTATTTCTTAAACAATCTTCCAGCACACATTTTGCACTTGCAGATGTTTTAAAACTATTTCAAAACCAATCAACTGCATGCAACTGTTTCAATCTTGCCTCTGTATTTCATCCTCAAAGTTAAACTACACATAAATTATATAACAAATTAACATACAACTTGTCTGCGCCACAGCGTTATTGTTCAAATTTCTATCCGCTAAGTTTTGTAAAGTTTAATCAATATTGACTTATTGCAGGATATGAAAATTTTTGAATAGTTTCTGGCACATACTTTGAACCTTTTGTCGGCGTTATTTGCAAATCTTTTGTCCTAACTTTGCTGACTCGAGTGAAGTAAAGAGAACTCAAATTGTTTTTGGTAATAGTGTTTTCTTGCTCTTATCAAAATTTGGGTCACTACAGCTTCGCCAACTTTACATTCTTAAAAAGCGAACAAAGCACTTGTATTGTATTTAAATATGCAATAAAATATTAATAAATAATAATCTTTTGCCATTGTTGGCTGCATCTATTCGTTGCAATAAATTAAAGCAAACTCAGGTTTATGCATCAATAATGCATGAAAATTTAATAGATCAAATTTCGTATTTCTTTCAATCGGTGGTTTTTTCTATTAAACTCGCGTTGGCAAAATTATGCACATAACGCTGACAAATGGCTCAAACAAACTACATACACATACATACACTTTGGAAAAAGTACGGAAGGAAACCGATTCAAAAAATTTTATATCCGGCAATAACCAAATATTGACTAAAACTTAACAAAACGAAATGCACAAGAGTGTCGTTACTAACTCAGGATACAAAAGACGTTCGTGAATTGTTATCAACATTTGAACAGTTAATTAACAGCAGTTTTCGTGATTTGCTGACTTTCGCCCACACAAACCGAACTATATGTTGAGGTCGCCCAAAAGGGCTCGCCACACCCGATTACGTCTTTGAAATAATTTTCAACCACCGGCGAAAGAAAATTCATAAAGCGGACTGTTGGCACCTGAACTTAATACCTTTATTAAATGTTGCAGGACTATTTGGATAGGAAAAAAATTAAGATTCGAACCAAAGGAAGAGCTTTTCATGGGCGCAAGGTACTACATAAAGGGCCGTGAGAAGTCCTATGTTTTAGAATAATAGAATTTGAAGGTTATGTTTTCGAGCTTCCACTGTTATATTTTAGCAAGAGGCTATGAGTTCTGCCCAACATTTAACTCTTGCAAAGATGCTCTTCATTCTGCAATCTTATTTGAGAAAAATTGAACAATAATTTGATGAAATGCTTATCCCATAAATCGCTTTGGGCTAAAATTTCACATAAACTTAAAGTAAACTTGTCGCAGTATTTTAATTTTGAAATATTTTCTACGGCATTCAACAAGAATAACAAAAATTTCATTTCGAAATACACTATATAGCAACGGGGTTTTCATAGAGTTCAATTTCGTTTGAAATCGGCCTTCAATCCATATCTTAATTCCTAACAAAGCGAAAAGCAAAACAGTTTTATGGACTGAAATAAATGTTAATACCAGTCATGCAATTGAAAATAATTTCATTCCGAAAAACATTTCTTAAAATATATGTTTTAGTACATGTTTCAGTGCATGTTTTAGCATATGTTTTAGTACATGTGTGCGGTACACGTATGCACACTGTTTTCCCTTCAATTATCTTCCTGCTGATATTTCAATAACTCAATAAAACTTTTGTAAGGCCTTTAAAGTCGTCATTGCAATAACTTGTCGACATCACGCCGATAAAAGCCATATGTACTTTTTTGGTCGGAAGACTTTTTGTTATGCATAAAATTAGTTTCATATCTTTGAAAACTTTGAGCTGGTTTTTGCTCATAAGCCTGAAACAATGAAACTGAAGTCTTATGAAAGTTATTTCCTGCCGCATACGCAGTATAGATTTTTGATTTAAGTTAGATTTTGTTTTAAAATTTAAATCATGTAACAAAAAACTAAATGAGTTTTAATACGGAAGACAAATCTTCTCGAAGTGAATGTGTGCCATTGTTTTCATACACCGTGAAGGCTGCTTTTGCTATTATTGTGTTTACATAATTTAAAAACTTACTTTGTAAGTAAGTATGTATGTATGTATGTATGTATGTATGCATGTATGTATGTATGTTTAGTCCGACGTAATATATTGCGATGGTTGGAAGAGAGATTTCTCTTTTTTTCATTTTTACTCCACTTGAAAAAGCACTTATGGCAGGTTGAAAGGTGTTGGCTGGAGTTCTTTGTATCTTTTAATGAAAATCTGCTTGACAAATGATGAAAACTGCTGGTAATAGAAATGAAAAAGTTTATTTTGTGCCCTTATATTTTTTTCTTTTTTAATGATCCATTTTTAACGGCACCCAAAAAAAAAACTTCATAAATACTTGACAGGTTCAAAGTTTTCTCCTTTTGCCTCCTGCTTTGCAGGTTGCTTTTTGATAAGAATCCTTTTTGTTATTTTACATTTTTGTCCTGAGTTTTTTATTGGACAGATATAGAGTGACCTGCGTATGATTCAACAAAATGGTTTAAGTGAACTTTTTTTTTAAATATGACTACTAGAAGTTTTATCTGGTTTAATATTTTTTAAAAATACCCCTGACTAATGATTTGTTTTAAGGTGAATTATGATCTTCCCAGTGCGCTTCCTGGAGAAGAGGGTTTCTTCTTGACCATAAGGCAACAAAAATAATAACTCTTAGTTCAGGAATCGACAAAGTTAAATGTATAAATCATTTATGTAAATGCATCATTTACGCTCACGCTTTGCCTGCGAAATGGAAGAAATTCATTCTATATATATTCACTCCAACCTACAAGCCTTATTACAAAGTTTTAAAATCGTACTGAGTACTGAGCAAGTATTCCACACCGAAAATCAGAGGAGAAAGTATAAAAATTCAGCAGAAATTCCAAAAATATAAATTTAGTATGAAGCAAGAAAAAAAAAAAAATTGAAATTTTTCTGTTATATAATTTAATAAATGGGCAGCAACAGTATAAAATTATATATATACGTTTTTATCATATTAGAAAAGCATTTGACATTTTAAAATTTAGTTTTGCAAAAGTTTTATTAGTTGTTGTTTAAATTCTGGCTCAATTTAGATTCATTCACTTTTTTGCATTATAATTATTATATTAATGTTTGCGACTGTCGTGCAACGTATATATGGCGCAATTAAAAATTATCACTTGTGAAATTAAAATCACATGTGTTTTGAAATCACGCGATTTTAAGAAAAATAATTTTATTACACACATCGGGCTCAATTTAGATTCATTCACTTTTTTGCATTATAATTATTATATTAATGTTTGCGACTGTCGTGCAACGTATATATGGCGCAATTAAAAATTATCACTTGTGAAATTAAAATCACATGTGTTTTGAAATCACGCGATTTTAAGAAAATTAATTTTATTACACACATCGGGCAATGAGAAAAAAACTGTAACAAAAAAGCTAAAGTTAAATAGGAAGTAAAATATCAATATAATAAACAGTTTTTGGTGTTAAAAAAAAATTTGTAAAAATATTTTATAAAAAAAGGATCAATAATTAGAATAAGAATGCATTAAGGGACTTACATCATTATTAGGCGTATTGTACGCTCTTTTGTATTATCAAACCAAAATTAAGCACGTTTTATGACAAATCGGTGTTGTTTGAAAGTCTTTAATTTTTTCCAGATCCTTTAAGCAAACTGTCATTATAGACGCAACAAAGAAAGAACCCTTTCTGATGACTGGCAACATTGTTATCTCACAATGGACTGACTATGCTTTTTGGCATCATTGTACATCAAAAACTAGCTATTCACATAGTTTTTTCCTGGGGCCGAGAAAAGAAGCAATTTTCAAAAAAAAATTAAAAATTTATAAAATTTGTTGTCAAATATGTTCTTTTATATTGAGATTTGGTGGATTGTAGTACTTAACATTAAGCCACTGGAAATTGATAGTGCTTTCAAAATGTCACTGAGCAACCTGCAACTGCACTGTGTTGGGCACATCCTTACAGAAACATTTAAATATGCAAAAATATTTAATATATTTCATTTTCAAATTGAAAATGCCGATGTTTTGGAGTTTGATTTTCCTGTATTCCTTTTGCTTTCTTTTATTTCAAACTCAAACTACTTTAAGAATTTACACATTAATTTCAGATAAATTTGCATATTTGTATGAAAATATCAATAATTGTTTTATGTTTAAACATTATTCGTGTTTGGACAAGTTTAAACATGTTGTTGTTTGGATTACTTGGCCGTTTAAAATCGTATATTTGTACAAAGAAATTCACATAAATCACGCTTCATTAAGTTTTTTGTGCAGTCAGGTGGACAACTTTATATAGTTTATTTGTTGCAAAGTTGTCATAACAAAATTAAAAAATGGTAATTTTTTATCATTGTTTTTGCTTCCGTTTTAAGAAAATAACCAATAAGATTTTCCGCACAAGAAGACAAGAAGATTTTTTATAACATTAAACGAACGAACAACAGTACAAAAGATTATTATACTTCGGTGAATCAAAAGGCAAACACGTTCTGCTACGATGACTGTTCAGCAGTTCCGAAATGTAAGAGCCGAATAAACAGAGTTCTGAAAGTATGCACAGACCGTTGTCAGATCGTACTATAATATTAGAAGCAGTGACCAATAATTTGTTACAGATGTGTCAAGTGCAACTGTTTGACTTACCACGATGTCAGAAATGAGACAGCAGTACTGCCAGTCATCTAATCAGTGGGAAAGCAACAACAATATACTGAATTAATAGAACATTTTTCCACAGCAATGAACCAAAAACACCGTGCCACATGGAACTGGACTAAGAGCTATGTTTGGGAAAAAGTTACGGAATTTCAAACACCGCCGGTTTGCCATAAAACGCTACTAATTGTAATGATGGCACTGCTGTAAGTCCTTTAATTCAGTCTTATTGATCCTTATTTTTCTAACATACAAAATATATTTTGAATCTATAAATAAATTAAATTTTGCATAAACTCTATTGCTGCTGTTCTATCAAAATCTTCTTAAATAACATTCAACAACTAAATAATGCAAATGAAATCATTTTAATTATTAAGTATTAGTTGAAATTGATTGAAACTTTCTGGCATTCTTTCTACATCTACATACTCGTACAATTTGAACCAGAATTAATCAACTGAAGTATTTGATTATTTGGTATTTATTGTTTTTTATTTTTGTTTTAAGTTTTTGTTGAGAAATTTTCGAACATTTTGCTTAAATTACACAAACTGAGAGTTTTTCTTGACGTCCAAAGTCTGTTCAAAAAAGTTCAAAAAAAAATGTCTCGATACATAAATATTTTGTACCTTCACTTGTTTGTGTGTGAATACACTTGTGCCAGCGTTTTTTTTTAATTTTCGAATCAGTTCTCAGATGCTGGTTTTGATATGTCCTTGAGTTCTGTCTTTGAAAACCCTAGTCCATTCATGATTCTCCAGAGCCTTGGGAACAGAAAAAGTACGAATAGCAGCGCCCCAAATCTGGTGCATAAGGACGCTAAAGTACGATTAGGGTGATGGCCTTGCGCAAAAATTTACGATTTTTTGTTTAATTTAAACAATCTATGAACGAGAGATTTGCAACCGATACTCGGATATCCTCAGGAGCTTCTCTCATTGCGAGAAAATGATTCTATTTAACATTTTTGTTCATTTGGTGAATATTTTATAAGGTAGCTCAGATCTTCTGGACTTTGGAAAGCTTTTCTTACCCAGGGTAGAATAACTGTATGCTACGATTAATATTTCAAGTGTCCACTGTTTGTATAAAATGTTATGCCAATTCTGTGATACATATTTTTTGCGAAAGCAGAAAATCCCCTGACAAGCCAAACACGTCTAACTTTTACGTCTCTCGCAAACAAACTAGACTTGCTAAAAAGCTGTAGCTGTGAACACACGTTGAACACCAGCGTCACAATATAAAACAGGAAAATAAACACGATAATAGAATGTACGTGGCCAGTGCAATTTTAAAATTCAAATATATTTTTGAGCAAACCCAGTATAATACAAGAAGAAAATACTAGTTTATCGGCTCAGAAATATAAGTTTGTTTACTGTTTGCTTTTGTGCAGCTGTCTGATACGATAAGTTCGCAGTTATTTGAACAAGTGCATTTTTAGACTGGCAGGAGATAGAACAATCTTTGAAATACTCAATAGTTAAAAACTCACTACGAGAGCAGCCAGTGCAACACTTATTCCTTGAGGTACTTTGATGTGCAGGATTTTAAAATTCCTAATAACATCTGATGATCTTATGAAATTGAAAAAATATAATAATATTAAAAAAATAATATTAGCCGCAATAATATTTACGGCACATCTTAATTATATTTTATTTACATGCGCACCATTAAATTTATTTATTTTTTGCAGATAAAAGATTGTTATATTTAAATGATTACATTTTACTTCAGTAATACTTTTGTATAAAATTTTCTTAAATCTCAACACCACCCTCCTTTTGTTTTAATTTTAGTTTTAATTTATTGAATAAACTTATCTTTTGCTTTAACACCCTTTTCGGGTTTTGCGAAAGAGGTGTTGTTTGTAAAAATCAATTAATTAAATTAATTTAATTTTGTGTGAGTCCCTTTAAACAGTTTGTATTGTCTCTTTTTTAATGAACTCAAACAGAAGAACGAAAATAAAAGTTTTAGTCTTTTTCATTCGAATGCCACATTTTAAGAACGAGTGAACGAACAAAAAACAAATTTACTAAAAATATAAACAAGTTAATAAAAGAAACAGCCACAACAAAAACGTTTGTAGTAACCACAAAATATTTACTTGTTTTTAAAAGAAGGATAGTTTTAAAAAATATAAACAACGAATACTTAGAATTAAAAAACCTTCATTATAACGAGTTTTTGTCGCGAGTATAAATAATTTTATGCAGGAGAAGTAGAGAACGAATCTTTAAGAGGTCACAAAAACGACACCATATATTTTAGTTTCATAGGGTGCAGTATGATCAGAGTGTCGCAAGTTGAAAACATATCTTAAAATATTTTTATATATAAGAGTTAATTTCCTGGTGCTTTTCTGGTCACAACTTGCAAAAACTTCGCTGCCATACATTAAAACTGGAACAAGGTATGACTGAGTTGGCCATAGTGCACAAAAGCATCGCAAATACTCTCCCTGCAACATTGTTTATATGGTCAGAGCATGTATGTAAGTGCAGAGTTTGAAATAATGCCAAGCCTCTTCGCCTTCTTGACAAATTCAAATGGTTCTGAGTGCAAGATGATATTGCGCACAATAGTTGTTTGATTGGTGTTTCCGGTTACTACGAGGCACTTAGATTTAACCGGAATCAGACACAGGCCATTTGCTAACGCCCAACCTCCAATTTGAAAAATGTTGACTTGTCTCCTAATTTAATTTAATACTTTAAAGACATTTGGAAAAAAAGCAAATAATAAACCTGCCATATCCTTTGATTTTTTATTAAAATGAATTTAATCAGCAGTTTTCATTTTAATCATGTATTTTTGTTGTTGTTGTTAAGGCAACAAGCCTTTATTTATTTCTCGTATTTTTTGTTGTCGTCTATTACGAAGTTTTCAACAAGGCCTTTGTGTAATACGGAGAATATTGTGTCAGGTCGCTTAAAAATAGGGAGAAAAATTGTTAACATTAGAACAAGAATAACTATAAGAAAAAGACCAGAAAAAAGGCAAAACACTGATTAAAAAACATGCTTGAGAAATCATAGAAAAAGTGCCAAGAATATTTTCGAACCCATTAAGAAGACTACAAAACACAGTGGCGGTGATATTTTTTTTTTTTGTTTCTCATAACGATATCAGTGATAGTTTTTGTTTTTGTATTTGAATAGGACATCTCTTGAAATAAAGAAAGTTCTTTGCGAATTACTGTTCGCGGCTGCAATAAATATGAAGCTCGAGCAAAGGAATTAAGTGACTTAGAAAATATTAAATACAAACTTGTGAGCGTTCACGCAACTCGGGAAGTTGGCGCAATTCTCAGCCTCAGTTATTGCAACAACCGGAAATTCTAACGGCCGCGAGTGCTTAACATATTCTTATGTTATAGTCTCAACTGTATCTTTTCACAACCAATATCTGTTCACTGGAGTCCTCTAACAAAAAAAAAAAAAAAAAAAAAAAAAACATACTCCTTACAACTCATTGCATAATATGTTCAAGGACAAAATATAAAGACGAAAAACAAAAGGCAACCAAAAAACAAAATGAAAGTATCAGGAACCAATTTTTTATTTTTCGAAATCACTCTGATGACGCAAGCAGTTACAGATATTAAAGAAACAGATGGAGCAGAGCGATATACAAAACATACAGTTGCGTGTAATTATCATGAACATAAAATCAAGTGACTTGTAAGTAAGTCAGGAACAAAGAAAGCGAACACAGCGATGCGTAGCTGTTGGCTGATACTCGTATCTTGTGTAATAAAATACAAAGTGTCTAATATCTACTAAATGAACATTGTTTTCAATATTTTTATGTTCAGTTCGTTGGTTGCGATAGTACAAAAATATATTTAGTTGTGTATGTATTAGGAAAAAACAATCTTAGGATAATTTCTTGCTTGCAGAAGAAAACGAAATATAAGAGTACCGTCAGTCTCTAAAGCGTAGAAAAACAACAGCTTTAATGGCATGAGTTTTATGGCATAATAGTGCTTACATGGGCCTACACAAAATTAAACCAAATTGTAGGTGTTAGTGGGATTTGATATTTTGAAATACGGCGCCTGTATCATGGGGTTAAAAGTCAAAGACTTGCCGGCCACAAATAAGCCTTTTACGTTGGGTTGTCATGTTCTTTGATATCACTAAAAGGACTTGGCTGCGACAAGTTTTATACACCCTTCAGCAATTCTTGGCACTAATTTTCTTTGTGCTGAAGAAAATTCTTTCTATTTCATGGCTTCCATTAAAGAAGATATTATTTCAGACATAAGAATCTTTACATCAGGCAATTTTGAGTTTGTTAAGAGTTATTTTTATTCAACTTTTTAGAAGAGTTACGAAGCTCGATATCAAAGCGATATGTGTGCCAAGTTTGAACGATAGCTGTGCGAATAGGCCCAATGTAAACACACTTTCTGCTAAGTAGAAGCCCAACTTTTTCTTCCATATTTGTGAGTTGTTGTTTTCCATTTCCTTAGTTCGCCTACTGACGAGTAGGAAAGCGGCTACCAAATATCGGCATATAGGAAACTGGAAAACGCATAAATACAGACATAACACAGTTTAGAGAACAGCCAAGTGGTGTATAATTTTCTCCCATAACGCTGGCTAATTTCGTTTTTTTTCTCACATAGATACAGATATAATTAAATTTATATCGATGCCACTCTAACAGTTTGAGCCAATAATTCTAATTTCTAAAAAAACAGAAACTTTTTTAATAAATTACCCGTCCCACGCTACTAAACTTTAAAAGTGCACGAGTATTAATTAGGGGCTTATAAATTATTTGGGAGCAATTTTTTAACTCTATTTTGCACCGGTCACGTTATATAATAACTGGCCTATTAACTTGATTCAATCAGTTTTCTGTTGTTCAAAATGTTGACGGATGTTAACGTTTGCCAACGTGGGACAGACCCAAAATAAATGTTTACCTCGAAATGTTTTTTATGTTTTTATTTGCTTTTTTAAAACAGCAAATTTCCTTAGTCAATTAAACGTTGTCCACAAAATGAATAAAGTCATACAAAGTCACTTGAATTCCATTAAAAAATACCGCTTATTTTTCACAAGGCAAATAATGAACATGTGTCTTAAAAGCAAACAATTTGGTACAAAAAAAAAACAGAATTATATAAATGAATAATAAATGCTTTATTTAAACGCTAAAATTACTTTCATTGTAACAACTTGTTCTTTATAACAAAAACATTTTTTCGACTTCATTGAAAAACCTGCAGACAACATTTATTTCGTTCGAGCGAAAATTATGCAGACGTTCGTTGTGCCAAGCAAAAGTATTTCACCAGATTTACATAATTATAATGGCTCGCTGTGCTTAACTTGATTAATAAATATTAAATCGAAAACATTGTCGTCTTTAGCTTTATTACCTGTACAGCTGTGCAATGAAGGAACATAAGACGACCAGAGTAATGACTCATTCTATAGCATTTTGATTAATTTTTTTTTTGTACGCAAGATTGTTTTCGCTTTTCCTAATAAATCTTCTTAAAAATTTTTTATATGAAGTGCTTAAAACAGGGGTTTACTGCAGGCAGACGGAAGGAGGAAAGTTAAAATTTGAGATGGTTAAAACTTTCACGTAATTTAAGTAATAGGCGTAAACAAAGGTTGCAAGCCCATAACTTTAGAACAAAAAGCTTTCTTAATTACACAGCAATTACATGTAGGTCTGTATTAACCGACCTGCTTTAAGCTTTTAAACAATTATATTTAAGCCTATTGTAAATAGGCAAGCGATAAAGTGGCGAACCTTCCCACAAGAATTATTTTCCTTATGAATTTTAGCTTTTAGCTCTGTAAGGCGACAGGATATACGGAAATAAATCTCGTTATAAACAATTATATTTGCAAGAATTTTTTTCTGTTTTGCGTTTTTTATTTAAGTTCCTGTCTTTAAAGTTGTTTTCATTTCCCGTCTTTATGGCAGCGTGATTAAAGCTTCCCGTAAAGCCAAAACATCTTAGTTCTTTTCATGGCCTGGCTCAAGTATCCCCTCTTTCCATATACATATACACGTCTGTTCAAAGTGATTTATTTTCCTAAAAACTTCAAAAGCTACAGGCAGCCTCGCCGCTTTTAAGAAGGTTCAAAAGTCTGCAGGAAGATGGTGATCAACATCTACAAAAGAACTTTATTTGTAAATAGGAATTCGACAAAAACGATTTTTTTTTATTTTGCAAATATTATAATTTCAAAATAAAATTGCGTGCTTGAACACACTGCCATTTTAAAAGCTTCTTTTCTACACCAATTTGGCTTAAAGTTTATTTCAATCGCTCAATATTGGCGTCTTTTATTCGAAATCCGATCGTTTTAAAAATCTTTGTTTTCAGAAAATTAAATTAATGAAATTCGCTTAAATCTGAAATTGATTTCTATTAAGAGCCCAATAGTTTTACTAATGTCTTCAAATTCACCCAAAATTTAAACTTCGAAAAGTTTAAAGGAACTCTTGGTTAAACCTAAAAGGATCAAATAAACTACAAATTCATATGCCGGGTTGTTTTTGTTCCGTATTTCGGCAGAAACTAACAGTTTTTAACATACCTGTTTTTATCCTGCCCTGCACCCTCTCAGTTCGTCTAGTAGAGAAACCATGTGTTCATAGAACATTTTATTGATTTAATCGGCAAAAAAGTTTTTAAATAATGAAAAAGAAACAACATTTTTGCAAACTTAATTTCATTTTAAGTTCACTACAATACTCCCAGCTGTGTAAAGAATTATTCTTTTGTGACTTTCGGCACGCAACTAGAAGCAATATGACTGGGAACGAAAGCAAGTTCTTAAATTAAGGCACAATATTTTAGCTTTGAAGCATTTTTAGATGGAAAACTTTAGACTTTTAAATTAAGCCGTTTGTGTGTGCAAATTATTTAGTGCTTTTTGGCCCAAAGCATTTATTTCTTCTGCCGGAATATTAGGCTGCTAAGAAAACATAACCTTTTTTTGTTGCCTGAAAACAACAATAACAAAAATAATCCTTTATTACTTCAAGCTCCATATCATAATTTAAAAAGGGGTTAATGACACTTAAGATATGACCACCGGCGTGTTAACGTGAATGGCTTAATCACAAAAATACCTGTACACGTGCTTGAACTCGTACGTATTTTTTTTTTTTTGTACAAAAATAACTCACAATCAGCTTAAACTACTTCAAGGATTGTTAACGGCATTTAAATGGCATGTTGGCGGTTTAAACTAAAGTTCGTTGCCCTTTGCCGGTACTATTTTGTAAAGCACCAGCGCATGAAGAAACCCGAATTAATATTTAATTCATATTTTTTATTAATGTTGGCAAAATAACATTTCCTTAAATTTGTTAAGAAAAATGTGAAAGACATTGAGTTAAGAATCTACAAAATGTGAAAGCCAAATAAAGACGAAAAAGAACTGCCTTCAAATTTTCATTTAAGAACATAAAACCAACGAAGTAAAAGAACACAAAGTAATGCGATACCAGCAGCCTGCAGCTAAAAAAGGAATTAAGTAAGAACATAAAAGAATTACAACGATAAACGCGCGTTAAGGTTGAAATAATTGTAGGCTGGAACAAAAGACTATGAAAAGTAACTATAAAGATTGAATTTGGAACAAAGAGCGTTTAACAGGCTACAAGTCCATGGGAATCGGCTTTTATATAGTCAATTGCGAAAAATGCCTATTAAACTTTTCCTTTTCTATTTATGTAGGAATTTCATTTTATCTTAAGTTTGATACGCAATTTCTCTATGTCTCCTCCCCATCGCTGTAGCAATTCCCGAATTCCAAACTATGCCTTTTTAAAAATATGATAAATTATATTGTACATTTCCTATTTTTATTGTAGACTTTACTTATCTTATAAGCTGTTAAAAAAAAAGTAAAAGTGAAATCGTTTGTTTTGTGACACCGATATGCAAATTTAGCAGAATATGTCTCGTATTTAAGTGTTAGTAATTTTCTTAATAGTAACAAAAAATACCATTTATATCTGACTTCTTGTTTAGTGGTAATACGTGAATGATTCTGTACTTATATAACAAAAGTGTATGTCCATATGTATGTATATATTATACTAGTATAATAACAATTTCAAATAGACAAATTGTTTAAACTTTGTCCATGCATCACAATATGTGATGAGCTGCGGGCCAGTTGACAGCCAACTGGGAATCTTTGTCATTTGCGGAAATGCACAAATGAGATCCGAGCCAAAATATTTATCAAATTTGCGTCTCTAATGCAAAGACAAAAAAAATGTGTCATTTCGGCCATAAAAGTTTGTAAGTATTCAAATTAGAACTTTTATTAATTTGAAATCCTTCAGTTTAAAAACAGAAAAAATACCATGAAAAAAATTTCTTTACTCAAGCCCCAAATCAAATAAAAGCAAAATAATGTAAAAATTAATCGGCAATTACAGTCACTGTTTAATGTTTACTTATAAGCGCAAGCAAACTGAATGACAGGTAAAATGACACTTTTTTCTAGTATCGTCCATGAAACTATTGCACACGGCCAGTGCAACATCAATTTCATTCGACTTCCATCGTTGCACAATTTCATTAAACATGCCCTAAAGATTAACTGCCACTCAAATGCTGCACCCAATGTTCAGCCATGAAAGTGTGCGACCAACACAGAAAGAAACGTAATTATACATAAATGTTGCCAAAATTTTGAAGAAAAAAGTCAAAGTGCGAACTGTTCTAAACATCAACCATATTGGTGTGGGGATTTCTCAACAGTATGTTGTCAGACTTTCGTCTTTTAAGCATGAAGAACTAAGTGAACAACAAGGCGATGAGGGCGGCATTAATACTCGTATGAAGGACAACTGAAGTAAACAGAAAATTTACGCAAATTTCAAAAGTAAGATACATACATAAGAGTTTTGTTTTCTTTCTTATTCAATAAACATTTCTGAGTTTGCTTTTCTATTTTGGGTGTTGTTCGCCAACTGTTAACGGACACGTGGTCGTGACATGAGAAAATTTACCTTTTAGCATTTTGCTCATCAGTTGTAACAGGACATTTTAGCGACACTGTCCAAGTCATGGAGAAGACACAGAGAAAAAAATAATCTTTCGTTATACCAAAAAGGAACGCAATGAAAAACTCATCGTTTTAGATGAGAAACTAAAAAAAGGAAAAGTGGGCATGACACCTTTTATGGCACCTACAAAATTTTAAATAGAAAATTCTAGATGATCAGTGTAATAATAGAAAATTCTTATATGTAGATGAATGAGTATATTTATAAAAATTAAAAGGGCTATGAAGTGAGTTTTGATTAAAATTATAAGCATTTAATTTATAAAAATAAGAAACTAGAACTAGAAACGAGAGTAGTTTTATGTTAGAATATTTTTTTCTAAAGTCTGTAACTATTGTTTTTCTAATGCGACAATTTTGTATGCTAAAATGTATTATGCTAATTTTTATTACGTTCAATTATGTTACAGTCAATTTTACTATTTAAAACCTTATATTTGATTATATTATATTAAATGCTACATCTTATTATGTAAAATTTATTATGTTAAAACTTTTACTTAAAATGTTAATACATCAAATGTTGTTATATTAAATCTTACTCAGTTAAATGTTATTATTATATTAAGTCTTAGTCTTAGTCGGTTAAATATTAATATGTTAAGTTTTATTAAGGCAAGTCTTATAGCTTTAAATCTTATTATATTAATTCTTATTGCTGATGCTAAATCCTATTATCTTGAATCGTATAAAGTCACATCTTATTATAATAATTTCAATTTCATTAATAATTTTATGACTAAGACCAACACTCCTTACAAATGTTGTTCATTCCTTTACATTCCTGCCAAAAGAACACTAAATTTATAGTAATTTGAAGCCCACGCAAAACGCTGAAGTATTTAGTATATGAAAACCTTTTATATGAAAATACTTTTTGAAGAAATCTAATTTCGTTGTCATTTCAGGCCAGCGAGCTCAATAGTTTTAACAGAAATTCCCCATTTTTGTTTTGCCTACAGAAAAAACAAGATATTTTAACTTTGACAGTAACAGTTTTATTCTGCCTCTTGCGTTTTGAAATCTGCGTCATAATATTATTAAATTTATAATATTACGCCACACAATACTTCACTTAACCGTTACATTACTTTTTAGTTTTTTTTTTTTAGTAAGACTGTTTTTCTCTTTTTTTTTGTTCTTACTTACAAAATTAAATTATTTTATGAAGTGATCACTTTTTCCAGCCATCTGTGTGATAAAATATTGTAAAAGAAATTTTAATTAGTTCTGCAAAGTTTTTCAATTAAAAGCACCTGAAGTATATTTATTTTCTTGGCGCACAACAACAAAATAAAAATATATACAAAACAAGAAAACCACTTATAGAAACGGGAAACTGAATTAAAATAATTTTGTAGAAAGGCGTGAAGTAAAAGTGGTCAAAGTTATGCCAGCAACGAAAAATACAGATATATTTTTCAAAAACATGGGAATTAATTTAGTCTTTAGTTATTTAAAATAAACAGTTGACAATAAATAGTGTCATTCAATTTGTGAAAATAGTTGGTGAGTGGCTTGCGGACTATGTGAAGCAGTAGCCATGTAACGAATTTCAGATGCAGTCTTTTAAAATGCTGTTAAAATTAGAATAGAATCAGTTGACAGATTATTGTTAATTTGAATAAAATTATTTTGTTGTACAGTGTCTTCAACATTTAGCCTTGTTTGCGTTCCTGCAAACTTATTCATTTTATAAAAATAAAAACTATGTGTGTTTTCTAGCTGCCGAAATATCGTAAGTGAAATCCTAAGCGTTAGTAGTTCGAAAACCTTTGCAGTTTTACAACAACTTTTAGCATTATTTAGCTCTAATTTTTTGCAACGACCATATTAATGAATAAAAAAAATTGGAAATAAAATATAATAAATAATAAATTGGAAATAAAATATAATAAATAATAAAATAAAAAAATAAAAAAAATATAATAAATAATAATAAACTTTAAATGTTTGCTGCTGACTATTTACAAAAAGCCCTGTTTCAAAGCGACAGATTTTTTTTGGATTTTAAATATACGAACATGTTACAAAAACAATCAGTTAGTCCTTTTTTGTTTGGTTGTCATTTATTTAAATGTCAGTCTTAAGGACAACACATGTGTCTACAGCTGTCCATAGTTTAGTCACACTTGATGGTACAACTAATGGCTTATTTGCATCCGCCAATTCTGCAGAGTTTGATAAGTAAATTAAAATTGACATAATCATGATGGTAACTTGACAATTGATATATTAAAAGACACGATGATTGCAAACATTCATCAAAGTACAAGTTCGACAAACAAAAGCACTTTCATGTTAATGTGTTGATTGTTTGTTTTTGTTAAGAAAAAATAAGAAAAAATCAGTGACAAACTTTTTTGCTACTCAGCAGACTGAGCGAGACCTGCCACTGCGAACGAAGTCTTATAAAAAGCTCAGTGAGTCATTTTTTTCAATCTTTCAGGAGAAAAAAGTAAATATTAATGTTTTACAAAGTTTAGAAAACAAAGTAGTGAACTGGAGCTCCTTTAATAACAACTAAAATTAAGTACGACTAAGAAAATTATTATTAATTATTGAAGGGAAATTTTATAAAATTATTTAAAGCTATTATATAAAATTAAATGTGAATTAATGTAGTTTCTAAAACATATAAAATAAGGAATGAACTGGAAAATAAAAAGTTAACAACAAACCCTTCTCAAACTAAATCGGGTCTAATGTAAGAAATTGCTGATAGTAAATTCTTAATAATGGTGGCTTCACAAAACACTTTTGTCCGCAAATTAGGATATATCCCATCAAAGGTAGAATTTATCCTACTCTTAAGACCAAAATAATTACTCCTACTCAAGTGGTAGGGAACAAGCTAAAGCCACAATTAAGTCCTCGGCTACCAAAAAGGAGCTGGAGCAACTTATAAAAGTAATCGTTATAATACGATTATAAGATATTTCGGCAAATTACTTTAACACTATTAAATTATTTGCTATGAAACGTCCTGTAATAGTTTGAATCATGAAGCATAAAAATATTAATGAATTGAAATTTCATTACGCAGAAACATTAACAGAAATTGGTAATTTGCTTAATGCTTCATTAAGGACTTTTGTTATGATGGCTTAAGGACATTTATAATTTTTACAAAGGCAGTGAATTGTTGGTTCCACTTTTCTTTTAAAAATCTTTTTCGTTACTCATTTATCTAGTTCTACTTAAATCCCACAAATCCTTTAACCATTTAGATACGTACGCACGTTTTACACGAATTAAAACTAGATGTTACGATCAAGAACATCTTTAATTTTTGTTAGTGTGTACAGAAGGCAAAATTAATTGCTTAGACTCAACTTTTTTCGTGAGCTTTCAGCAGGTATGTATATGTGTGTGTGTGCGTCTGTTTTTCAAGCTATACCAGAGTAAATACGCGACTACATGCAAAATGTAGGCTTATTTGGAGCTCTTGCAGTTATTTATAGATTGTTTGGGAAATGAAAAGTAAACAACAGTTTTGGCACGAACAACATCGTTACCCATTATAAACATATTCAGACCGGTTTTCGCAAAATGTTCTTAATTGGGGAAATGAATGCAAAACATCTTGCAATTTCTACCTACTTTCAGACTGGCATGATTCACGTGCTGGAACATTCTTCAACTATTTTTAGACAGCTGCACACATCTGAAAGCGACAGGTTTTGGTTGCTTGCTGTGCAAATTTTCAGTTGTCCGGTCTAAATCTTTGTTTTTATAGCTCTAATTTGTATTAGTAGAAATGGTTATAAAAACGTTTCTAAATAAATAAACGTTGTGGCAATTGTGACGAGAGTAATACGGCGAAGCTTTTAGAATACCCTTTGTATTCGTACTGATATGGAGGGTGTTCTAAAAGGCCAAAAAAATTATTGAGGAGGAAAATGTTCATTCAATTTTACTTTAACGATACTAGTAAGCAAATTAACATATAGTGGAGAAATTGTGCAAGATAACGATTGAGTGTCCATCAAACTATTTCTTCACGTCTAGACAATTTGACATATCAACTCCTATGCATAGTTGTATTTTAGTACTCAAGTTTATTTTATTTATTAATTATTATTATTTATTATTATATTATTTGTTTTAATACAAGTAGTTGAATACTTGTATTAATGTTCTACATTACCCCGGCTTTATATGTACATGTAAAGGATCATTCAAAAATAATTGTCGAATATCTGGCAACTTAATTTTTGTTTACACAGACAAAGGAAAGTTCATTTTTAAAATGTCGTTAGAGCCTAAAAATCTATTAAAAATTTCTCTGTGAGCACTTAAAGCGCATCAAATAGTAATTTTCTGTATATGTAATGCAATAATTCTATTTGTTTAGGGCCGTAGTCAACCGAAACTGGACTTCATCGGAGATGAAAATTTTAAAAGGAAATTCATTATCAATATCAATTGACGCACAGAACAATTATTTTGATAAAAAGTTGTAACAATTTGCAAGCGTTTCACTGATGTAAACTAAGTAAGAAGTAGCTATCAGCTGTTAAACTGGTTGTCAAATAAGGCAGTTTTGCCAGCTCAAAGTTGTGAACTTCTACCAAATCAAATACATAAAATCATTTACATAAAGTCCCCTATGAACATTGTTTTTTTTTAATAATTACTAGCAACTTGGTTGAAAAATCATTCTCGGTCACATTGTTTTTCATTTGTCGTTTTACTTGCGGGAAGTGACGTAAATTCCTGTATGTATTAAGTTGTGTGTATTAAGTTGAGCGGTCAGCGAGGAAATCAAAGAAGCATTTTTTTTTACCGTAGAATACACAATTTTCACACCAAGAATTTTTATATAATTTTTTTTTTTGTCATATTGTCTTGCCTTTGGAAGGAAATGTTTGTGGGTTCAACAAACTTTTGGATAAATAATGTATTTGTTTGCACATTCTTCGAAATTACTAAATGGAATAATTATAAGTTCGTTTCTTAATTTTTTGCAATTAAAAATTTGAACAAAAAATTTATGTTTCAAACCAACAAAATCAACAGCGTCTTTTCTGAAGTCACAAAAGCACATAAATTAAGCAAAATGTTAGAAAGAACATACATTTATTAGAAACAATGTCATCCCATTAAATGATTTTAACAACAGAACATTTGTCTTTGTCATTATACAGAATGAATAAATGGTGCAAAAATATTAAATAACAATAAAATAAATCAAATGAAATATTACAACCTAAATACACACAAAACACAATTTTTAAACGGATAACAGAAAAAAGTAAAAACAAGTACATAAATTTAAATAAAAAAGAACAAAAAAAAAAAGAACTTACATCTGCGCCATTTTAAGCTGTCAGCCAGAATAAACGTCGCATACACGAAATGGGATGATTTTCATTCCTGACTTCTGATTGAAAACAACTCTGCTCAACTTATTCAGGCAGCGATTTAAATCACATGTTAAAAACACAACTTGATTTCTGTAATTTGCCACTTACTCGTAAATTCAGTGTTTGTAAGAAACATTTTTTTTATTCTTAAATATTTTATTACACAAGTTTTTCGGTAAAGATGAGTAGCGTTTTGACAAAAAAAAAACCACTCATAAAAAACTAAGTTTACTTTCAATATAATTTATTATTTCGGAAGAGCCCGGCAAAACTCTAAATCTGTAGAGAAGATACTCACAGATAATAAAAAAATACATTTTATTGTTCACAATGATGCTTCGCATGATCAAAATATTAGCAGATTAAATCTAAAGAATTCATAACTCATCAGCTTAATTCTACTGCTAGTGGCCACAAAGTGGACAGAGATGTGGTGACAATGATAATTCAACTAACAAATATTATAACAATATAATAATTTTGTAAGTACCGCCTTGAAATATTAATATAATGTTTTTAGAATAGCGTGAAGTTCAATGCCAATGAAGTTTGTTCACTCTACTCTTAAGCCCGCAAGTCAATTACATCTATAATATCAAGAACATGTCTAAGACTGGGTACAGCCAATTGTCACATATTAGAATATTGTAAGAAAAATATGCTCAAGCATGTCCTGCAAACGGTAATTTTATCTTATTGTCGGCAATTTCTAGGACCACAATGCACTCACTGACATCTGACAATTTCAAAACCCTTTTTTTACAATTGTTAGGCAATTGCTGGACATCGTTTTTATTGGCAAATTGTCCTATATTTAACCGAAAATTACACCTTTGTCATACTTGTCTCATATATATATGAATGGTATATGTCAACTGGCGATGTCTAACAACAGATCTGATCAGTGTAAGAACTGACAGCTAAATTTACTATGAGGTATTGAAATTTCGAGGATTTTCTTGCAATTGCATGTAAGTGCTAAAAGTTTGCATCTGGTGGCACTTTTGTGACTTTTTCTTCCAGCCGTTGACGGCACAGAATAAATTTACGTCTGAGTTGGTACTTTTTAAAACAACACAGTATTTTAAATTTGACGAACACTTAATGATGTGCTCAGTATAATTGCAAAATGTAACTGTAACGTTGCTTCCTTTGCCAATTTTTATTTAACCTCTGTAAAAAATTAGTTTATAATATGAAGTATCAAGATATGTTTTTTTTAAATACTTATCAAATACTTATCGCTAAAGTATCTAATTTTAATCAATAAATCAAATAACTGCTTGATCAGGATTTTCGACTAAACATTTAACTGTTATATTGAAAAAATACTAGTACTAGTAGTAAATGAACAGACATTATTTTCCGTCATGCGAACTTTGACAATGCAAAAACAATTCGGGGAATAACACGAATTGAAACATCTTTTAAAAGATTGCGTTCGAAGATTTATTGTCGTTTCGATGCTTGCGAATTGAAATTGCTTGTGAATTTTTCTTGTGCATCTTATTACGTTTTTCTTTTCTTTCTTTATTAAATTCTTGTTTATACTCGTATGTATGTATTTTTAGACGAGTTTGGGTTTTTTATTTTTAATTCATTAAAAACTTAAATTACGGATATTTTTTGTTGTATAAATATTAGGGCTGTAGCAATCTATATGTTGGTATTATGACCCCCATATACAGTAAAAGCTCCCACAGTCCGCACTCCTTTATTTTGATTTTGGATGTGCAAAATCTCTACGCTTACGGGCTTAAGGGACGTCGTTTAACTGTCATTTTCATGTTTACGGCATTTAAATTAAAACTCAAGGTTGAGAAGTAGTTCAACCAATAATAAGAAACTTATTAAAATAACACTAAGAAGAAAATCACTTTCAACTAATTGATACTGTGATATGAAATGATTTTCCTGGACGTGTGACTGTTTTTGTAATTATGTAAATTTATATTCGAATTTTTATGTGACACACCGATATTCGTTATGCCTCTAATTAATTTAAGGCTGCTTCATTCATTCATTCTTTTCTTTTTTTTTCTATTGAAACATTTTATATAAGAAACAAATTTTGTGTTTTCTATCCGAACTGAAAGAAAGTGAAGAGCTCAAGAACAGAAAAAAGAAAAATTTGCCTTCGCATTTTGTTCTTTTTTTATCTAATTTAAAATGCATACATTTTTTGTTTCGTTTGCTTCGTGCAGCACTTGATTAAGTTTTCCTTAATTTCTTTACCATTTTTTTTATTTCTTCTACCGAATAATACTTATATCTAGTAGGAGTTTGTGGAGCAACAAAATTACGCAATTTTTGTTTTATTTTAATGAAAACTTAATTGCATTAAAATCTTCAAATAAATTAATTAAAAGCGCATTAATTGAGGAAAGCGAAATAATATTTGAATTGTAAAATCTTTTTAAATGAATGTAATACGTGAAGAAAGTGTTTGTTGCATATGCATTGTATATGACAAGAACATTCCAAGTTTTTGTTGCGTATAGAAACTAACTTTTCTATTTTAAGCGGACAAAATTATCCGTTAACAATTTTTTTTTGGTGAAATTCAATCTTCCAGCTGTCATAAATTATCCTTAAGAAAAACTCGTCTGTTGTACAAACCGGAAGCGATCACAATGAACTGAAGTAAGTGTTTTAAATGATAGCCACGCCACTTTATATCTATGGCCTAAAAATATGGTCTTTCTTTGCCTGCCTCCTAAGTCTCCTCCGGCAGAAGCCACTCGTAAAATCGGCTTAACGCCTGTTTAAATGCCAAAAATTTGCTTTAGGTCATGAAACGTAAGGTGAGAGCAAAAATAGAGGGACTTGTTTTCATTTGTTGGCTTTCAATTTAACTTTCGGGGAACAAGAAAACATAATCAATTTAAGAATTCTGTTTGTTGAAGTAAAATGTTCAAAGTAAATTTCAAAACGCCTAAAGACATACTTAAACGTTCGTCAGCAATTTGCTTCACGGCACATTTATTTACAGCAGACACGCCAAAAAATTTACATATTTGTATTCACAGATCCACAAAAAGAAAATTTCATTAGTTTGGTTAATCACTCTTATACAATATTCAATTTTGTTTAAACGCAACACGATTATCTGAAATTGAGTTGTTTGTTTCTTTTCTTAAAAAAATTATTGACATATTAGATATTGAAAACACATTTGTTGGATAGCGGAGACTAAATATTGTACTAAGTTGATCCTTGAGGCACATGTAAGAAATCGAAGCAAAACTGGCTTCCTGCATTTCTGAATATTTTAGGATTTAGAAGCACTCATGCTAAACGGAAACCGCCACCAACAATATTCCGCACTTATCAAGTGCATAGTAAAATAACGGGTGTTTTCTTTTTGTTTTGGAGCTGATAGCATGAGGCTAACAAAACATAAGCTAAACTAAATGATGACTAATTTATGGATAAAATTCAAAAGTAATTGCTGGTTAAAATTACGCATTTAGAGATCGAAAGTAAAGCTTGCCAATTGCTATCGAACGCAGGCAAGTGGCCGTACGATTATTTCAGAAACGTGCTACAAAAATCAGCCAACTTAACAAGCGAAAGTATTTTTCTCCACTTATTCTATACTTCGCTCGATATACTTTCTTCAGTGCCATTCAATAGAATAAAAAAATAACCACCAATCGCAGTCTATAACTATAGTTTGAAAATGGGAATAGGGCATATGATGAAGCAATTCGCACTTTAGTTGAATGATTTTGTATATTGCAATAGTGGGTGTGCCCACTACTGGCTTATGCACTTTCGTCTCATCGCCATCACTGGCTTAACCGTTTCTGGTGATGGACACCGCAACTGTTCGTTCACTATCGTATTCGTCTTGATTTTATAGTTGCTAGTGGAGGGACAGACTCTCGTGGACTACAACGTAGATTGGCTGGGTGTTGAAACCTAAAACCGGATTATCTTTGTAACTGTGCTGCTTCCTTATACGGCAAGTCAGCTAGTTTTGGGCAGCACCCTCGCATATACACAAACTTAATTGAAAATGGCGAGCAAATTATATTTCCAATAATTTCTTTTGTTCAATTTTATTTCGAATATTATAAAAGAATTTAAACAAAACTGTGCATATTGTTGAGGTCAGTTGGCACAGCGTTGATATCAGGCAACTATTTTAAATCAAGTTTTATACTTTCGAGTTGTTTATCTATAAAAAAAAACTCCCTTTAAATTCATGCCGGCACAAACAACAAATAACATGTGTCTACAAATTGGTGTACGACCCCCCCATTTGTGACAGCAGTCTTCTCCAAAGGCGTGGTTGTAAATACTCTGTTTTTTCCCCTGCAGCCTGGTGACTTGGTAGTTATAAATGCAATAAATTTTCCTTTTAAGTGGTTTACCGTCTATTCAAAGAAGATTTATTTAAATGTTTTTATTACACAGGAACATTTGAAAATACATACAAAAGTAGATCGTTAGAAATGCAAGAGATTATTTTGGATAGCAGGTTTTATTTAAATTAAAGCTTTTTTACCATGACGTGGCTTAAGTTTAAGAAAACAAAAAAACAAAAATTGGATAGCGTTTTTAAATTTTGAAAAGTTTTTTTTTATACTGTATAAAGTTATAACGCAATAGCTGGTTTAAGCGTTGGAAATATCTGGTCGGCGGTTTTCAAATTTGGTAACACAAGAATGCACTAGAAAAAGCTGAATTTCTTTTTGCAATAGTTCGAGTGTTTTTTTTTTTTGGTCTCACTTTTGTTGTCTGTTGTTTTTGCTGGCAATTATATACAGTTGTACGTTTCTCTTGCTCTATCTTACTTATAACTAAACAACTTTCCAACAACATTTGTTTATTTTTAAAACGAGTGGCATTCCAGAAAAATAAAAAAAGACGTTGATGCCAATTCTGATCGATGTATGGCATGATACTAAACAATGAGTGTCCCATTGGGCTCGCCAAAAGGGCAACAGCTGTTCGCTACAAATGAGTACCTGACAATGTAAAGCCGTGCTCTAAAAAGTTAAAGGCTAAAGGCAAATAAATGGATTCCTTCCACCACCAGGAGATTTTTTTCTGCTAAGAATATATCTTTCTGTCCGGCAAGAAATTCTCCTGTTAAGAAAATGCGCAGACTTGTTCAAGTATGTCAGATGTGGCCTGAGAAATTGCAGATTATTTTATTTCACAGGAAGCTGACATGGCTTTTACGGCCAGCACCAAAAACTATATTGTAATCAAGGACAGAATCAGAATGTTCAAGACTATAAAATAGAAAGATTTATTAAAATACTTGAAATTTAATATGAAGAACAAAAGTCACGTTATTAATATGAAACGCTTTTTATGTAAATAAAATTTCAAAATTTCATATTGTCGTTTTAGGAAATCTAAAAAACATGTGCAAAGATTTCTACGTGCTTTTAACACCCATCCACGCCATTCTTAGTATATGTATGTATGTATGTGTGTGTGTATTTGTTGAGATGTTTGTGTGATTCTAAACCCTTAAATCTCTGATGATGGATGTGACATACTGTGAAACGCTATTTGTCAGCAGGTGTGCTCAAATAAGCGCATACGAATTCATCTCAAGAAAAAAATGTTTAGCTTGAAGATGTTTCCCCTTTTTGTTGTTGTACACTTTTACTTACCCTCCCAGTTAAGCTTTAACTTTTTCACAGTTTTTGTTTTAGTAGCAAAAAAAACTTCCACATTATCACGTGCTCTTTTAAACCTGCATATTTGTTGTCTTAGCAAGCAGAAATTGAAGGGATAGAAACTTTCTACATTTATTTTTAAGCTCCAGCAAAAGCGTCAAAGCAAAACTTTTTGTGAGCAAGACATTTTGCTACGTTGTATGAAATTTATTGTATTTACACAGAAGTAGTTTTATATTAAATTTATTAAAGCAAAACATAAGCATCGTTCTAATAATAAATCTATGCGAAAGCCAAAACTCAGCGGAAAACTGAAATTACTCGTAAGTTAAAACTTTCCGTTAACTTTGTATAAATAGAGATCACATTTTCTTTTTTTTTTTTGCTGAGGAAAGTTAAGCAAATTGGATAAATATTTTTCTGGGCCACAAAATTCCTCCCTGAGGGCTAAACGTAACACTGTTCTTTTTCTCTTTAATACAACGACTACTCTGGTCAACGATTTGTAAAGGAATGGTTGTTCTGATGATGATATTTTTTCCTCTATAGAAAGTTGTTTTACTAAGAATTGTTTGTTACTTATTGGCGTTTAAGGTAACCTGTGCGAGCGCCTTAAAGCTGAAGAGTTTATTTTGAAGTAATTTGCTGATAATACAAACATCAGTTATGGACTGTGTACGGAACGCAACTGAAATTTCATATGAAAAACATCACTTTTTTTGTAGGTGGGCATTCCATATCATATCATGTCCTGCAAACGGTAATTTAAGGCTGTAACATAAAAAACAGGATTTTCTAAAAAGGAAAGTAAAAATTCTTACATACATCCAGGAGACATCCAGTTTTTATTGCAAGTGAACTGCTTTGGTCTTTCTTGATACCACTTGAGGCTGATCACAGATCTCGTGATCATGAACGAACATTTAAAAAATTGGGGTAGAAGTGATGTAAATCAACCTATTCTCGTTTATTTTACACTGTAAAAAAACTTGCTTACACTGACGTCCAACCGTTTGTTGTTTGGAGTGGAGCAGGTCAGTATGAGCTTTCTTGCTGTTTCAGGTTTTTTAAACTGAGTGAGAGTGAAGTTAAGCCGATTTAGTATAAAAGCAAACACATGTGTATGTCTGTGTGTGTGGAATATTTAGATAAACTTCATTAGACGAGGTGAATTACTCAAAACTCATAGATTAAGCGAAACAATTAAGCTTCCACTTCATTTTGGGTAGAAATGGTAAATAAATACTTGCAAATAGAACTTCTTTTATTTAAGACGAAAATTAGACAACGGACGGACCCCTGTTTAATAGCGCAGTTTATTGGCTGGCCAACTCTAAAGCACACAAGATACCGAAAATGCAATATATCTGCTTTGGACGCGAAGACAAAACTGCTTGTAATCATATTTGTTAATAAACAGACACAGAGGCAAGAAATATGTTTATTGTAAATTTAATGATGCTGCAACTGCAAATTTCATTTAGCACAATCTGAAACCAGCTCAGAGATTGTGTTGTTTGTGTATCCTGTAGAAGCTGTTATTGTTTGTTTAGCAGCAATCCGGTATTATTGCAAATTAAATTTATATAAACGTGCTACAAGTTGCAGCATTGTAAATGTAATAAAATAAAAACACTTTTAACATTGATGTCGAATACAAACATTGCATGAATATTACGAGTGTGTTGGCAACAAAACTATGGAAATTACTTATATCCATTTTGGGGAATATTTCAGTAACAAAACAAAACAAAAAAAAAATGAACGAAATATCTCTAAAATTATTCTTAAAAGGAAGGGATTTGGATATTTTACATTTTATTAGTCTATTGTGTATTTGAGGTTCTTCAAATCCAGGCCGCTGCAATTTAACACTTAAAAGCGGTCATAGTTTTGAAGTTACATTTATCGAGTAATAGCGCATTTGTTGAGTGTGTTTTGGGAAAATACAGTGCACGGATATGGAGATCAACGGCGAATGAATATAATAATATCTTATTTTCTTGCCAAAATTCTGCGGGCTTCGCTCATTTCACGTCGTCAATTCTAATTTGGGAAGACTAATACCAAGGGGTCTATTCGGAGCAATAATTAACCAACACGAACTTAAAGAACTCACGAGATTTGGGCCAGTCACAAATCACAATTTAATAAATTATGAATTGTAACTTGGTGCTGCAGGCTATTTATCCTAAAGAGCACTAAAAATGTTATATATGTATTGTTTTCAATGGTTTTTGGGAGGGGCTTTTGCCACATTTTTTTCTGTATTTTGAATTTAAAATCTATTATTTTATTTTTGTATTATTATTTATTTTTTTATTTATTTATTATATTATTTTTGTAGGAAAGCTCCAATACATTAAACTTTAATGTGCTTAAATAAAATGATTTCAGACATCCTAAATTCTTATGAGTCTACAGTTTCCGTAGATTCACTTCTTTTGAACTCTTCTTTTTTTGTGAGGCCAAACTTGTTAGTGGCTAATTTTTTCATAAATAGTGTTTTTTAAGGGTTTATAGTCTAAGTGGGGAAAAAATTAATTGTTTTCGAATAAAAACTTACACCCACTTTGTTAAATCTTTGAGATGTGATAAATTATGATTATATGAATCTTAGCAAAGCCAATATTCGTTTCCAGATGTTAGTACTTTGTGTTCCAACAATAGTCTAGCATGGTCTGGGGATTCCCCCAATTTTTAAAAAATATTTTTTGTGTCAATAATTGATCGGAGTTGTTCATCAAGCTGGGAAACCCAATCTATAACCTTAACACCTATTTGAATGATCCATCTTTTGTTCTATTAAATATTATGAATTTTTGTAAAATTTGTTTTAAGATATAACTTTCTTTAAAGTCGTTAATTGTCAAGAAAATTTTGGCAACAATTCTAGCGAAATGAAATGAAATTGAAAATTAAAACCAGGAAATTAAATCAAATTTATTTGTTTCATTTTGCGTTTTTGCCGAAATTTCTTATTGCCTTAAATTAAATTAATTTGCCTTAAATTTTACTTTCTTCTTTCTTATTCCTCTTCTTTAATATATTTATATTGTTAATGTTGATGAAATTGCTATAATTTTCCTGCTGTGATAATACAAATGATGACAGACATTAATATTGTTGACAAACTTTTAGAAAAAAAATTCTTATTAGTTAATCAACTTAAATACTTACATATATAATTGTACTCAAAACAGTCATCAGTTCTAAAACAAAACACAAAATACAAATGCCCGGAAAATTGGTTAGAATTCCATTTTTTTTTTGTCGTAAAGCCGTGATTTGTCTAAATTTGCACTTTTAAGGCAAATATTTTCATATATTATAAATCTGCAAATTCTTTCTCGCACGTGTCCATAAACTAAAGTCTGAAGTTCGATTTAATATAAGACCAAGTATTTGTGTCTTACGTTCATTGCCGTCTGTCTGGCTTTTATCTGTGCAAATACAATATAAATTTATTTATGAATTTCTGAACTACACGTGCAAACGTTCAAATTGATTAATCAAAAAGGGAGGTTGGAATAGAAGTTCATTTTACGATCATCATAATTGTTCTACCATGAGGATTATTTACACTGCACTGACTAAAGAGATAATCATTGTTTCAACACAAACAAACACTAGATCTATAAAATTATCCACGAAAATGTGAAAGAAAATCGCAAGAAGTCAATGGGGAGCAGTGCACAATATTTCGACTTCGCCAGTGGCTTAAGTGTCGATTTTAGTGGTGTTGTTAAACCCATATTTTTGATGGAATGATGGTGATCAGACCGTCTCCAATAATGATGATAGACACCAACGCTAAATGGCTTAATCTGCACGAGTGATTTTGAAATTCATAATGCACCAGAAACGAATGAGTTTGAGGATTCAAGTTGAGAGAAAACTGTTAAAAAAATATAAGCACATTTCTTTAACTATTATAAACTATATTTTAATAAAAGAACTTTTGGTGTCATCATTATACGCTCCCAAGTTCAGGAAATGTAACTGTATTCTTAAATATTTTTTGCGGCAGCTTTCACCTGCTGTAGTCAAGTTCAGTGATAAGAATTAATATTATCGAAAAAGCTGTCTTATTGAAGCACAACAATTTCATAAGCAAATATATCTCTACAACAACTGCCCTCAAAATTGTTCATATTTTTGAGCTTGAAAAATGCAAAGGAACACTTTTGCTTTAATAACCTGCTTCCTAACGAAATCATTGTCCTGACTTCATCGCATACATTAATAATTTCCATAAAATGGATCATCTCACACCCCATTAATAGTCTGTTGTCTTTGGTAATTTACTTTCGTGCCAAAAATTACAACAAAAGAAAGCACATACCAAGACGGCCACATTTCAAGCACTCAGTTGTGTGACCGAGACGAAAAACATAATAAAATAAGACAAGGAACACTAACAAAACAGAAGAGCCTATAATGACCAACTTGTCCTGCAGCACACAATAAACATTTTGCTGATAACGCATCCCCAGAATACTAAAATATTAAAAAAAAGCACTTGCGAAGGTAAACACGAACATAAATGGGAATAGGGACCCCAGGGAGCTGTGAGTTAAGACATGAGGCAGTATAAGATATTTTATAAAAAAAGCAGAGAAGCCAAAAAAAGAGAAAAACACATCCACTGCAAAAGATTACTTTAATAATAAAAGTAATTTGGAGCAACTTGTGGTTACATAAGTCGATAAAAACCGGTTCTGTGTTTGGTCTTAACTAATCACATAAACTATTAGTCTTATTACGGCCTGCCAGTAAATTTAGCTTAACAAATTCATTTCTTTTTTTATTTTAAAATTAAATATAAATTTTGTTAAAGAAAATTTCTATTATTAACACGACAAACTGTTTCTTGCAGAATTTCAAAAAAATTTCCGTAAAAATATTTACAGATCGAATAAAAAATATTTTCTGTTTATCTACAACGAGCATAAAAAATGCTTCCTTTTGAACAGAAAAAGACTGAAAAAGTCCTTGGAGGTACAAATTCAGAAAAGAAGTCTAGCTGCTTCATCGAACTATTTGAAAAAATGTCCTGTTCGGAATGAAAGTAAAGTTGATATTTTACACTAAGTGCGCAGGGTTCGTGTCTTAACAATTTTGTTTTCCATTTTATATTTTCCTTGTTTCACCAAGAAGTTTTTGTAGAATATGTAAATGTTCTGGGTTAAGTTTTTTTTATAAAAATATTGTAACACGAAAACTTCTTTGTATGCGGCTCGCATTCAATGAAAACTGTAATTAGATTCACATAAAACCGTCATAATAGTTTCTGCAGTGCAAAAAGGACACGAAAGAACAAACATCTGTGTTTGTTTTTATATTTGTAACTAAAAAAACTAATTATGTGTGACCCTGCATATGAAAACACATCTATTGTGTCAAACCAAGTTCTTGAGTAAATCGCCACTGCAGTTCACCCTCTCTGACCATTTTCATACTGTGCGCGTTGCTATATCATTTTCGAAATAGACTAAGTGGGTTTTCCCTGCTTTATATAATTACATGTTTGTATTATTGTATATTCCGATGTTCTTATGCAGGATCACATTTCATTATTTTGAAGAAATATTTGAAATGAGCAATTTTTGAACTTTTGCCTTTTTTGAAGCCAAAGATTTTCAATGAAACTGTTGGTTAGTCTTCCAAAGTTATTAGATTATTAGTTGCCGTTGCTGGCCAATCAAAATTCCCTGACTATGAACTTTTATATTCCTTTAAAATTTATTTTCTCCTTCTTATGCCATCAAAATGGTTGAAAAAACTAATAGAAATTTGAATCATATCTTCATTTATTTTCTTCATACATTTTAAGCTGCCGTTGATAATAAAAAATAATATATTTGCGAACATGGATTGAACAAATTTATCTCCTCTCCGTCCTGGTACTACATTTACGTTTTATGCATTTTATACGCCTGCCCAGCAACTCTAATATTGTATAAATAGTTTCCACCACTACTTACACCAGGTCATAAACATTTTCCTTCAGCTCAGGACTGTACATTTTCAATACAGTTCTCAATCATATGAATTTAAGCAAGTCTTGTTTTTTTAAAGGGCTTAAAGGTTGCCATACAAAACATTTGTAGTATTATTTTTGGCGATAATATATTTATAATGTGGCAGCAAAAACTGAAATTTTATAAAATTGTGATTTATGCCTTTTTCGTTGTGACGGGTTCAATTGGTTTGGTTTGTACCACCAAGAAAACCATTGGCTAGAATATTATACATTCCTGGAGATACTTTTACAGTTCTTATCCGTGTTTATGGTAAAATGCCATTTTTCCTACATATTAATCCTGCAAAATAAATTAAATTTTAAGCTTTAAATTAATGTAAGCCAACTAAATGCTATCATTATTTTTATTTTAGGAATACTTTGCCTTTTATTTAAAACTTTGATACAAACATACATCCATACACATACATATATCGTTTGAAGAGGGAACGCCTCTTTGTAGTTAACAGACTTCTCTTTATTATCCGTCACTTCGTTCCTTTCAGCTACTTGGATAAGCGGAATACAAAGACGAACGTGCGCCCAAAACCCAGCAAACAAATTTCTCAACCGAGGTATGAGGAAATTTTGCATGATATTATTAAAATAGAACATCATTTGGAATGTTGAGTTGACTGAGGGAGTGTATGTTTGTATGTGTGTACATCTATACGAATTGAATTGCGTTCTTTGCATTGCTTCTGACAGCAATGAATTACATTAACAAAAGTTTTCTTATATGCTCATTCTACATACATATGTCTGTATCTATGTATGTATCGCATGTATTTGTATGTATTTATGTGTATTTTCTCCAAAAAAAAAAATAAAAATTCGATATAATGAAGTGCATTTCATGCAGAGCATATTTTCCAAACCAACATTTTAGTGTATGGACGAGTATCTCGTGTTGTGCTGAAGTGCTCTTGTTGGCAAAATTAAGAATGTCCTTGAGACAAATTTCAATTTGGTCATTTACAGTGTTTGCTTTTCATTCATTTGTTCTTTTGATGTTAAAAACCAAACATTTTTGTACGTTCGCAATATTTAATACGATTCCAGTTTGCGTTAAACACTTGAGCCAATCGGTATGTTAAGTATTTCCTTAGAGGTATGATGATGATGATGAGATATTAAAAAACTATTAAGCGAAAGAAATGAAATTGATATTAAAGGATAATTGAAATTAATCCTTTAATATCCTATATGTTTGTTAATACAATCAAATTATTTGCAATGCATTTCAACAATGTAATTAATAACACTTACAAAATGTCGGGATATAGACACCTGGAAAACATAACAAATCGGGTATATTTTTCTTAAGTCTATTTGAAGTTAAAAAAAATTTATTTTTTAGTTCTTTTCTGATTTTTTGTGATTTCTGGAATCCTTTCTATTGGATCCGTGCAGTTCTAAATTAGAGAATATATCTATAGAAATAACAGACGAAGTTCGACTCAAGCAAAAATTATTTATTCGCTCTGTGTACATTTAATACTTAAAAACATTTCCAACTAATAATTTATTGGTAACTACATTAAAGTTGTTGGTATTATATGTATCTCCGGGTGTTTTGCTGTTTTCAAGCTAAAAAATGTTCTTTCTGTTTTCTTCTCCTAATCGTATTCTTTTGTGTTGATGCCACAATTATAATATCAAATTCATTTGTCATTTTCTGTGGCATTGCCATTGTAAAGAGCAGCCAGCATAAACATTTGCTGTTTGCAATGGCTGCTGAACAAGAGTATACAAAAGTATTCATAAGATACATCAGTGCCGGTGTACGGTTTCAAACATCATTTATCACCAAAAACACTATTTTCTTTTAAGGCTCTATTTGTAAGAGCTCAAAGTGGCTGCCGTTGTTCTGGGTTTTTACTTTTCCGCAAAAGCAAAAACTTTTAAAATATAATTCTGCCAGGAAACACTTAAATAATTTAATGCGGTTCTAGTATAACTTGAAATATTTTTTTGATTAAATTTTTGTTTATTGTTTTCTTGAGCCGCCAATTTTTTTCATTTTTCTTAAATTTTTTTCCAGTGTAAATGTTTTGACCAACATTTTTACATTATTGCCCATAATGATGTTCACAATATTTGTGTAAAAACTCTGACATTTTTAAAGAAACGAAATAATTGATATTTCCTTTTTTCCTTCCATTTCAACTTTTCAAAATTAACTAATTTCTTGTATTCCTAATTTTTAGTTACACAGTGACTTACGGCTTTAACAAACAACTTTGAAAATGTGAAATTTTTATGGCAAAATGCTGTAAATAGGGCAAAGAAAAGGATATATGTATGTAAATAACACTACAAAAATCCTAATTTTATTACTTTATTTTGCTGCTGAAGATTAATGGGCATGTGGGTCAAAAAGGTCATTAACCCAAAACGAATGCTAAAGTGTTCGCCGCTCTTTTCAACACCCCTAGAAAAATTCCCCATTTTTCTTAAACATAATTATGAACGCACACTTATGCATGTATGTACATTTATATGCTTGTATGTGTTTGTGTGTCACTCTTTCAATGTTGAACATTTTATTTATATTTATTTATATGAATAAAAATCAATGGCTTTGTGCGAGCAGATCTGGATTTGTGTTATAAAGGAATAATATTGCGCACAGTATGAATTTCCAAATACTCGTATATTTCTAAGTTTTGTGTCCTTGAAAACATATTTTTAGAACCACTTAAGTAACCAGGATTAGTTACTGGGTGTTCATTAATCTAATCAACACCATTTTAGCCGCAAATATTAAGAAAACCATGAAATTGTATCTATTCTCTTGTGGTCAGTTCATTTGATTTGGGTTTATTGCTACATTTGTTTTCAATCACAAGGACTATCCTACTTTTTTTATTCAAATGGTTTTCTTCGGAATTTTCAATTAAAATCGTTGAAGATTTTTGCACAAAAAGTTAAGGAGTGCTCAAGTTATTTCACTTATTTTGCACTGCTGTTGTGGGACTGTATAATAAAAAGAAATCTGTAAATTAAAATTTGAATTGCAAAAGTGGAACAAAAGAAATATTTAACTTCATTTTTTTACTCATTAATGACTTAAATGAGTTCAATTTGCATTTTATTTCTAACTGATTAAGATGGTAAATGGGCAACAAAAAGCAATTGTGCAAGTCAAAAATTCAGTCGTTGGAATTATCTTATTTGTGCGCTGGTTAGTGCAGCGCAGCATGAGCGGTGTAGAGCTCGACCAACTGATTATAGATTCGATTTCTATCAGAGTCTCTGAGACAAGTACTAAGACCAAAAGCTTTGCATTTTCTGTATTAGCCACTTCAAGTGCTACATCCGCAAACATAATATGTTTAAATAATAACAATGTAGTTGAACATTGTATGGTTAAAGTCCAACAATATGGCTTACTAATCTATCAGAACAGAGTTGGTTTCTAACTTTTAAACATAAAACTCTAATTCAATGATGTCATATCAGGCATGGGAATTTTCATTTAATGTGAAATGATAATGAAATTTTTATGATACACAATTTTAGTTAAAATGGCTTACAAATAAAATTTAAATCAATATGGATTTCACAAAGTCAGTTATTAACTCTGAAAACTTATATCTGTATTTATAAATTTACAAACAAACTGAAAATTTCCAATTCTGGTATTAACACAAAGTTTTTCCCAACCTAAAATACTAAATTGTATAATAAAAACAAACTCTTTATGAAAACTGCCAACAACAAAAATACAAAACTATATAAATGAACTTCTTTAAAACAAGCTTAAGGCATATTAACAAATATTTTCAATTGATTAATTGTTCAAAAATAAAATAATAATTTTTTTTTTTAATTTCTATGCAAAATTATTGCCAATTATCGAACCATAAGTTCGATCAGCTGAGTTTCAGATTTTAAATATTATATGAAAAGTAAAACAATATTTTGATGCAAAAAATTGCATTCAACATACGAGTGCAACTGTTGAGCTGATCAGAACTACTCATCTATGCATTCCTAAGGCACCCAATTTTAGTCCTTAAAAAGAAAACATGCTCGTATATTGTAGAAAAAACAATTTATTATTCACACAATATCAAGTAACCTCAAATTTCATCGCAACTAAAAACTCAACAGCCAACAAATATTTGTGTTTCTATTCAGTTGTGTGTTGTACTCGTGTTTGTTTTGGAGCTGTATGAAAATAAAGCAATTTAAAAAATATTCATAAAATATTTTTTTAACCCCCTGACGTATGAGTTATACACACACACACGCACACACGCAACTATATCCAAATGCATACGAATGTATAGTACCCTATAAAAACTATGGGTTTTTATTGCATTAAAACTGACTGGCATATAGTTTGTACTCGTACACTAATTGAAGGTTAGTTGGAGTTGCTTTTTCGTGCAAACAAATGTGATTGATTCCAAATTCACAAAAAATTTAGGTGTTGGTTATATTTTTAAATTTGAAAAAAAACTTTAAGGTCACGAAAAGAGTTGTTCAATATGAGCCGGCTCTAACTCTGCACTACCTAATACGGCCATTTTATAACACCAAATTCAAAAAGGTTTGTTGCTTTCACATTCACATACATATCGCACCCTAAATACAAAAGGGGCACAACTCAAAATACTAAAATTTTCAGGAGAGACAAAAAAACTGTTTATGTTTAGTTCGTCGTGCAGAAGCAACACATTAGACATGACTGTCTTTTTCCAGTTAAAGAAGATACTGACGTGAAAGAAATTGCTGCAGTAGTTAGAGATGTGTATTCTGAAATAATTTATGGAAAAAAGTCAGTTTTGGAAAATTTTGAGTTGTGCCCCTTTTGTATTTATGGTGCGATATATAGTTTAAGAAACATACATACATATATACATGATTCATTCATCAAAAAGCTTGAAACAAATTGAAAATTCGGATTTGGTATATAATAAAATATATGTATTTATATACATATACAAATAGATATAGTAATCAAGACTAAAGATTGTTAAAAAGTATGAATTTAAAAATGCTAGTATTTTTGCTTCATGTTATCCGCCAGTGTTGCCAGACGAAAATAAGTAAAAAGTACTAAATCGCCAAAATGAAAAAAGTGCTAAAATATTCTACAGTATAAAAAAATTATGGCTATTTGAATCTTAGTTATCATAGGCTTATGAGCCTGAACTTACCAGCACTTTGGCATATATTTCATATCTTCAACCGGCCAGACTAAAAATCAAAACTTTATGAGCAAAAAACTGCCCGTTTTTTGTAAACATGTTCCAAACCTTAGATCTTTTTTTTGGTACATCTGAATCTGGTAAATGGGCCTGTTGCACTATCTCGAATGTGAATGTTCTCGACAGCAACCTCTATTGCCGATATATTTTTAAACTTTTCGCGTTTTTTTCAGATTTGTTGTACATAAATTGGTACCACAAGAGTTATTTTTAGTTTGTTTTTTGCCAATGCAAATATCTGCCCAACGTTAACGTTCGAGAAAAATACTCGTAATGTTTTTTGTTTAGAACCGATAATTATAGAGAAATTAAAAATATATTTAAAATATCTTGAGCTTAATTTTAACTGAATTATTAAGAACCCATCACCTACTCTTACAGCGGTCGCTATTCGACTAATATATTTCGTGCAATGCAAGAAGAGCAACTAAATATCTCTGGAATTAATGACTTCATCTGCGGTTGTAGCCAAGTTTCCAAATAATATAAGGCGGGTCTCACAGATCGAACCCTCGTTACACCGGCTTAATGTGGCTCCAATTTTATTTTAGGGCAGCAATGATTAAATATAGTATCACAGGGCTTAACTTATTACAAATAAGATACTTATTAGAGATAAGATAGATTATAAAATCGTAAAAAATTTGAACACGACTTAATAGGAACAAATTAACGAAAAATATGTACAATATTTGATGAAGCGACAAAACTTAAAAGGATGATCAGTGTCTGAAGGTACGTAAATATTCTTATGTTACCCAGCAATAAAATTAAGGTTTCGACATTTAGAGCCCACCAATACTAATACCCAAATGTTTAATTTTGAACCAAGAAGTTCAAGTTTGGGGTTTTGAGACTTTTGCCACTTACGTATTTAGCTAAAAAGTTGTGTGTTAAATAACGGCAGACCATATTATACACTTGCCACAATATACGAGTATATTCTATTAGCAACAACATTTTTCGCTCTCTCTTTATAATTAAGTTGGATTTAATTACATCTATAAAACATCAAATATCTTAAATATTTTTCTTGCTCAGATTTTTATTACTCTGCTATTTCTAACACCTTCTTCACCTTTGCTATTTAATTTGAACGATACAAGCTGAGCAAAACAGCACAAAGTTTTTTGCTCTTTATTTATCCAATTTGTCTTTCTGGGACTCAGCAGAAAGAAACAGCAGCTGCTGGAAGTGGTTGGTGTTTTGCTACACTTGCGTCATTAATATCAATTTGTTGGCAGCGTTGAGCAGAGTAAAATTTTACTTTCCACTAGTCTGCATAAGTATTTTCATATAACGTGTATGATTATAAGCCAGCAGCGCAGACGGGCCGTATTAATGCCTTAAAGAGGGCCTTTCATAAGTTTTTAGGATTTCACAGGATTTGGCAAATAAATTTTAAAAATTAGACCTTCGTGAAAGTCCTCAAAAAGTTTCAACATTTTCGAATCAAAGTTAACAAAATTCAAATCTCATTTAACTGCAATGAAGACCTTTCCAATAACCCGTTCACTTAGTTTGGCCTGCATTGTTTGTTGCGGCTACTGAAATTATTGCTTTGACACCATTAAGTTTTCAGTCAAAAGTCTTCATTAGAAACTCGTTTTTTATTTCGAAATAATTTTGTTAGATCTCCAATACAAGACTACCTGTCGAAACTTTTCAATGGAACGTCAGAGCAGCTTATAAATTAAAACCATTTATTTGCTTTGCATTATTAAAAAGCAATTACAGCTTTTTGGGTTCATATGTTTTCAAGGATATTAATTGTGCTGTCGTTGTATTTATTTGGGTGTAAGCGGTTACGGTTCAAGTTCGCACGATTTCGTTTAGGAATCTGTGAAATTGTGAAACAGAACTATATCTTTGTTTCAGTTATGTATAAATCCAAGCTTTAATAATAAGAGCAGAACAAACAACAGTTTTCTTTTTGAATTAGTTTGAAAAACGAATACAACTTATATATAAAGTTTAGTGCAGTCATTAGAGCGAAGTAAGGTGACCAATGCCCTGGCAATTTGTCTTACTTAAAAAAGGCCTTTGGCATATTGACGACACATTTAAGTTTTACCGGGGGCGCTTTAAATCTATTAAGTTGTGTGTGCTCGTTAATTTTTACAGCCAAAGAATAGATTTTCAGATATATTGTTGTATATACGGTGGAAACCATTTAAGCAACCCATCATTTACTCACCTTAATAGCAACATTTTGCCAACCGCAGCTCATTTATCACTAGAAGGAACGAGTATTTTCTTTATTGTTACAAGAAATACAATTTATACAAGAAAACTCTGAGCGGAAATCGTAACAAACTCAAGGTAATGACTTGAATAATTTTCAAATGAATACAGTTGCAAATCATATAACTTATTACCTCAATTAACAGATTATTTTAATACATGTTCTAGACTTAAATTTACTTCAATCTATTGAATGAAAAGTATGACGTAAAACTGGAGAGTTTTAAATACTTAGTGAATATAAAGTAAATGGTGGTTAGAAGCACGAGCTGGTAGGTCTGCATTCAGCCTATTTATTCAGAGCAGTATTTTCGTTCCGAAAAACATCCAACATATTCTAGCTAAACCAGGACTTTTTTAAATGGTTCTGATGAGGTCACAGATGACATTTTTGATATTTAATCCAGCACTTTTAGTGTTACATAGTGTGACAATTGCTACTTTTATATGCAAATTTGCTATAAGGGAATTATGGAACTAAGTTTTTTTTGGGCAAAGATCTTTTCCCGCAAGTACTGTTTTTGAAACCATCATATTTTCCTGTGTATTAAATCATGCGGCTCTACGTGTTGTTCGCCTAATGCAATTCGTGAACATTTTTAAGATTAACAGCACTATTTCCCAGCTTATGGCCACAACGAATGTGTATCAGTTTGAAACTCGTAGAATTAATTTGCTTCGCCGTTGACTTGTTACTGCAGACGGCGATTAAGAAGAACGCCGAACAATATGTTGGCGCAAGATACGATAAATGTGCAAATCGCTTAATATTCGACTCGGGGGTTGAACAATTTTCCACCATTTTTGGCACTTTTATTGCACAAACTTGCTTAGGAAATAATTATGGGAAAATGAAATGGTTTGTAAATAATAGAATAAAATATAGATCAATGTTTCGAATTGAGGAAAAAGAAAGTGCAAAAAAAGTATAAGTAAACGGATCTGTAGTCTGCATTAAAGATATTTGATTTATAATTGAACAGTTTTAAACATTCTGGAAAAATAACGAATATTAATCCAGTAAATTAAACAAATTTACTGGGCCTAAAACAGTATAAAAAAGTGCCAACAGCTTCTTTTGCGATATTAATATTAATATAATATTTTTATTAAAAACTGACTTTATTTGCTTAAAGCCTTTTACTCATGCGAATCATTGAATCTTCTTTGTACAGCTCAGGATTGTTGTATTCAAAGTAGTTCCTCTGCCAATTTCTTTTCCATCTGGTTTATAATGTAGTCTGCGATGCTAAACAGATCGATAGTATTTATGCATATTTATAATTTTTTTTAGTTGTTCATATTGGATTCATGGAATTTCTCTTCAGACACAGAAATGAAATTTCGAATATCAAGTTAAATATTAGAATAAGAAAAATTAACTAAATTAAACAGTTTTAATGAAATTTAAAATAAATGAGAAGAAGATATGGAAAAAACCCGAGAGGAAAGAAATATAATCAGTATAATGGAGCTGCTAAAAAAATTATATATTTATTTCGCAACATGATCTCAATGTCAAATTCTTAATTGATTTTCTAACCTTAATTTATGCGCCATTTTTCGCTCACTATTTTTTAGATGTGATGAATCGTCGACTTAAGGCTAAATTTAAAGACCTATAAAAATCCCTAAATATTTATTTTAACTCATTCAACGATTTATTTTATTGAAAATATTTGAAAGAAGGTGTTTTTCTGTAGTATTGAAAATGTTTCCTTGATTCAGTAAACAATTTTTGTAGAATATGTAAAAGCTGCTGCTGAAAATTATTATTTTATAAAATTATTATTTTATATTATTAAAATTATTATTATACTGGTTGGATAATTTTGCTTATTTTTCCACCACTTTCGACTGTTCCGGAAAGCAGAGTGCCCTCACGTGGTGATAATCTCTCGGGCGGAACTGTTTCTGAAAGTTACGACCACCGTACAGGTAGAGGCGTTTTTGTTATAAAAATTTAAATTTAAGTACGAAAAAACCACCAAATATACTTTTGTGCCAGTGTAAGAAAAAAGCCGCAGCTCAGTATCTGCTTTACGTTATACTGGTCTCCCTGGGTAGCTTTCAAAGGTAAGTATCTATATAAGTACAATATTATTGCTAATTTTTCCATTTCGTATTTTCCTATTGTATGCACCAGCACGCTTTTTGCTGCCAGTTGCAAAGCAACAACAACTAAACAACTTACCACATCTTCGTTGCCTTTGGTTTCATGGACGAATCTTTCACTTCTTTTAACTGCTTAAGTGCGCATTAGCCAAGGGCATTTGCTTTTTAAGAATAATTCTATCTTTGCCATGTTTTGGGAATCTTGCTACTTCTACGACTTTTTCACCAGTTTTCTGGTTACCAGCACTTTTTTTTGCTATTTTATTATTCTTTTTTTCCGCTGTGCACTTAACAGAAAATGCATTAATTTTAAACTTGCCACATATATTTTCTTAAAATTCTTATGTGCTGGAAAAACTGCTGGCAACAGCATTTTTTCTAGATAAATGTCCATACCTACCCAGACACATACTCGTACATACATACATGCAAACGTACATACATATATTCAGTTATCTCGCTATACTTTAATTTTATTGCTGTCTTATTAGTTTTTATTACCACTCGCTGAGCATGTAACAATCTAACGTCCCTGCTTGTTATTTTTTCTCGTTTTTTCCGCTTTTTTTGCAACGCTTTGCATTCCTATATTAAGTTACGCTACTTTAGATTTTCCTTTTTTCAATTTTGCTCCTTCAAAAGAATTTACACAACATGCAGTTGCTGGTGTTTAGTTGTTCTTTATTTCCACTTGGTGTTGTAGCACATGCCCGAGCATGCATGCACACACACAGTGTTTACATCAGAAGGTGAATGTTTTTATTTTAAACTGATCACTATAATGTGTTAAGTTTACGGAGCTGGGAGTTCTTTACGTAACAAAGAATGTAACGTACGGTTTGCTTACAATTTATTCAATTTCATTAATTGATGATTCGAGATAAGCAAAAAAACAATAAAATTGAGGTTAGAAAGGCTATAAGTAAAGTTGGAAAGTTCAATTATTGAATTTTAAAGCAACTCTTCTTAGCCAATTTATCTCAAGTTTTACAACTTTGTTTGGTTTGTAGAGTCAGTGTAGGTCAGTCGTATAGTATAAATATAATCAGTTATATAATAGATTGAGAAGGCTCTAGTAATTTTAAAGCCAAACGATTTGCAATAAGAATACAGCCACAACTATTTAAATAAAAAACGAAAATTCTCTGTTGAATTAAAGAACTAACGTAGCGTGCATGTCTGTGCATGCCCAATCATGATTAATACAGCAGTTGAATATGCTTGTCTGTGTATTGTGAAGACGACAGTCCAGCTTTTCCCTTTAGAATGTATTAAGCAAACAAATAAACAAATGTCTGATGAACTTATTTTTTCACACAAAAATTTTTTTTTTCTTCAAACATTTTTATGTAACAGCTGCAGGATATTAAGGCTATATTTCAAGATTTCAAACATTAACACCGATCTGCAGACCAAAGACAAGTTTTTTATTAACACTTTCTCCTAGATTTGTGCATATAAGTTTAAAAATCGAATGTAATAATTTTCGAAATCGTGCAACAGGCTCTAAAAGTTTCCATTAAGAAACCTAACAAAAATTTATATCTCAAAAAAGTCCTGTCAACAATTTGTCTATCCGAAAACTAATTCTGCCAATAATTAAAAAATTTTAAGTATTTAGAAACGTGCTGCAGACTTATGGCAACAACAAATTTTAATTAAATCTATTTCAATAATGAAATCTTAAACGTGGTTATAATTTTGTGAAGGACTGTAGCCACATTAAGATTTTAATTTTTCAGTTTCTGACGTTATTTTTTTGTAGTTTTGTAATGCAGTCGTGTACACGCCTAAATAATCATATTTGCAATTACAGATGTTCACTAACCCAGTCGAACAAATACACAAGTGCCCACAAAGATTAAGAAACCATTTGCGAATGACTGATTACTGTTAATTAAATTCATTTACATGAAATATTATTTGAGTGATTATGTCAGTAATTAAAATCTTACAAGTGTGTGTTTTCCTCTTGGCAAATACTTGGCAGGAAACCTTTGAATGCACTTTTTATCGCTGACATAAATCAAAATAATTAGAAACGAATTAAGTGTTTGCAACGCAAAGCCAAGAACAACTTAAGTTGTTTTGATCTTTTAGGAATCTTATCTAATATTTTAATATAAAGCCCAGCTAAGGAAATATACGTACATATGTATATGTATGTGTGTATGTTATGTTTGTAAATTACATGGTTTCATAAACAAAATAAGCACATTAATTTTAAATGGCTTTCACCAAAATCTCAAACTTTATAATAGAGTGCATTAATGTATCGTCGGCAATCAACAAGTGATTGCAAGACACCACAAAACATTTAAATTTAGGAGGAGGCACGGAGAGGCAGGCAAGAAAATAAATTTGATTAAACATAAAACATGTTTTTTTAGTGCAAATACAAATAAATAATACATTTTTTATGGCGGCTTAGTTTTTTTCTCTTAAAAAACCTTCACTTTACAAAACATTTACAAAAGTTTGCTAGAAAGATATTTTAAACTCATTTTTATTTCACTCATCTACTTTCTTTCATTCTCACAAAAGCACAATTTGTGACTTATTACCCTTTTTTGCTGCAATGGCACTGTCGTCAGAGCAGTTGGCTTGTCGTTTCCATATAACACAACAACTACTTTCTACATGTTGTTGATTCTCCACTTTGGCATCTTCTTTTCATTTATAATCACTTCAAATTTTATTCATTCATTCAAGCTTGAGACGAAATTTCAAAACTCAGCCCAAACAAAATGTTTAATTTAAAAAACACAATCACACATGCATCTACATATTAACAAATTTTGCAACGACAATTACCATTAAATTTGATGATAATAATAATGCAAAATGACTTTTTAAATATTGTCCAAATTATTTTATGCTCTACCATATAATTATGATTTTTTTAAAAGGATTTTTCGTTTGCCGTAGTAGTTTTAGGTTAAACAAACGAGAAAAAATTAAATTTTGCAATTTTAAATGAAGCGTTAACCTACTTTGGGAACGTTTAAACTCCAAATTTACGCAGTAAAAATGTACATTTGTACATCGAGGCGTGCACTTTCATAACTGTGCATGTTTAGTTGTATATGAATATTTGTGTGTGTTTGTGAATTTCACTTTACAATCACTTAGTAAAACACTATCACACGTTTCCGATAGAAACTAAATTCTCCTGAAAAAAAAACTTTCGTTTGCCTGCATATGACATTTAGTTGCCCAACGCATTGATGCCATTGAGGCTAATGGCATTTGGCCAAAATTTAAAGCTGAAGCCTATTAGCATGATGTTTAAAAGAAGTACTAACAAACAGCCAACTATTTGAACGAAGGCATATTTACATACATACATTCAAAACGAGCACATAATTAAGTTTAAAGAGCTTAAAGTTTGTGCAAATAGTTATAAATAATTCAATTAGCTGCAATAGAATTGCAAAAACAGGGTAAACAATTTGCTGTTCGATAAGAAACATGTAGCAGCTGGTAAAAAAAAAATCGGCTACAACTTTCGTTTCAAAATTATTGTTTCACTTTAATTTCCCTGGCAATTACCGGAGGAAAAGGCAACTGGAGGACTGGCGACACTTCCCAGGCTTTAGGTCTGAAGCAACAACATAAACTTCGAAAGAACGAAAACTTATGTGTATTCTTTTTAAAGCAGGAACACTTTAAACATTCGACTTCAGGTATTCTTTTGATTTATCCAGCCGAAATGACTGTTTACGGCATCCTGCCTGTGGTCCTTGTTTAATCTATGTTTTCTTCTCTTCGCAGCAAAATCAGGTTTTGTGGGTTTCTTATATGAACTTAAGCGCATGTTTTACTTATGATGAAGCAGGTTTTTCTGCTTCAGAGTGGGGTAAATAAGTATTTTGTATTCTTTATTTTAAAAGATATTAAATTTTTTAAAATATATAGTGTTAAAATGTATGTATTTACAATATTTAGGAAGTTGTTTTGAAAAATAAATATGCTGAATTATTAATGTCTATAATAAATAATGTCATTCCAAATTTCGGTTAATTCAAAATTAATTCAAAAGTTAAAAAATTTTGTTTCTGCTCGATCATGTCCATAAATGTTGTTCATCAGTTAAAATCAAAAGAGAACAGGGAACCCCCCAATTTGGTACTTAGAATACCAAAACAAAATGTTTGCAAGAGAATGCAATTCATAATTTTTGGATGCTGGCGAAATGAGGTACTAAAATTACTAATTAACTACTCAGGCCATCAAGTTCGTGTTTTTTTTATTAGTTTAAAAAAAAACTTATTTCCAAATGCGATTATTTGATAAAAATAAAAGTAAATTGTGGGCTTTCTTAGGGTGGGGGACAGTAAGCAGTTTCGCGGTCGTGTATCAGCTCATTACATGTCCTTTTTTTTTTGTTTTTGTGTCCGTTTATGGAAACCAGTTTGTACAAGCTGATTTAAAGTACATATTAGTTTTATATATTGATAGATATGTTTTAAATGATGGAAATTTTCAGTAAACTAATCAAGCTTTCATTCTTAGCAAACAATGTAACTAATAAGAACACATTTTCCATTTAGATTTGTAAAAATCCAACCAGAGCTCAATTAATTTTTAAGCTCAATTTAATTTTTTTAATTCTCTGATAAAAATAATCTTCTTTGTGTACAGCCGGACCCTTTAAGAAGCTTTTAAAATTTCCATTATTTGCAAATTATAGTGAAAGCTGGGCTTTGCAATTACTTTCCATTGAACTTAAAATGTTTTACACAACATTTATTTTTAACAACAAATAACTTTGTCCTGCACACCAAGTAAGCCCTTAATTTATTTGTTTACATTTTTGCTACTTATTTATTTATTTATTTATTTTTAAACATTGTACGCTTTTTGCTTTTTTACTAGTCCAACCTCTTTTTTCCATCTTGTACTGAATAAGTTTCAATGAAATTTTTATTCAATAAAATTTAAAAACAATATTTAAGTAGAGCGGGGTTAAATAAAGGCGTATTCTTTGTGGCATATTTTTTTTCTTTTCAAACACTCAGAAAAATAATCAACTCAAATTTGAGGTTATGATTGTAGGTACGATTGCCAGTTCGAATGGAATTTAAACAAGCATTTTTTTGTATTTATTTGTATATGTAAGTCGTAAAGTATTTTCAATTTTCAGCCAAAAGTTTAGAGCACAAATTTCCTTTATATCGAGATATATCTACTTCATTATATGTATTTTTTTTTGTTTGAATTCAGTTAAAATTTAGTATAAAAGAGCCTTAAAACTTTGGAGTTTTGAAAAAAATTCATGCCACAAAATTCAAGATGGAACTATTTTAAATTTCAAGGCAGAAAATATTCCTAATTTTTGGCAGAACGAATTCTATAACAGGGTAAAAAATGTGTTGCACTATATCCAATTTTCACTAATCATGAAATTTGATAATATTTTATATAGAATATTAAATACTCTCACTTCCTCAAGAGATAATTTTATCTTTAAAGAGTGAAAATATCGGTTGTCATCATTCTATAGTGACGGCGCCCATACTGTTTTCAAAACAGTATCAATCAATGACGCTGTCAGTGTAAAATGCGTACCAAACAGTAACATCCACCTGATGAACTTCGTTAGATTTGAAGCCATCCCACCCACGATTATATTCCTTGTTAACAGGATAATTTATCCACGATGCCTCGTTGCCAAAGATGATTTTACGCTGAAAATTGGTCTTCTTGTAACAGTAATTTCCATAAAAAATCTTTATCTTTTTTAATGTGAATTTAAGGCATTTGTTATAGCATTTGAGAACCGACTGACAATAGTTTAAACAAAATTAAATTTTAAATGAAATGATTAAAAATCGAAAACTAGAAAACTTTTTGTTGCTTTTTCTATTTGCGATTTTTTGTTAATTAAATAAAAACAACATACATATATACAGCTTTTTTCCAACTACTGTTTTCACTCAGTGTTTTTCATGAGTGTACAATTCTGAAAAGGAGATGTAAACATCCTTTCCGACTTACACAATTTACAAAATGAGCCAATATTGCAAATGTAAAAGTTTATTTTTATGAAAAACGTTTAACAATGACTATTTGTAAATAATACCCTGATGTTATGGACACAATTATTAAATATTTACCGACCATTAAATGCCAACAGAAAGAGTTGCAAATGCTACAGTTATTGGCGATAAGTTAAAATATTGTTTCAAACGAAGTGGTGTTTGCAACGACTCCAAGTTGAGTGTTTGTCGAACACACAGACGCCAAGAAATTAAAACCATAATAAAAATGTCTGAGAAAATAGTCGTATGTTGATTTTAAATGTCTGCCAATATACGGGCAGGACTTATGGGATGCCAATTGTTTAAACTGCTTGATTTAATATTAAAACAGTTGAACTTACATTTTCATTTTATATGGAAACTCTGCAAGTCTCTTCATGCGAGTTATTAAATTAGTACCAAGACTTGAGCGCTGAAAAGTCAATTGTTTAAAGTTTTCATAAAAAATTGAAAACTATTAGATTCAATTTTAATATTCAATATTAGATTCAATATTAATGCGAGTTATTAAATTAGTGATTTAAAACCAAAGAAAAGAGAAAAGAATTCCTTGAAGATACACAAAAGAGTCTCGAAATATAGAGAAGTTGGTAACTTGGATGCAGGTTTGGTATTTGAATATAGTAACAGGCCTAGAAAATTGTTTCTAAGATACAATTTTATTGTACTGTAGATCCCAGCACACAACAGCTTTTTATAGTCTAAATGTCGTAAAAAAAGAATTTTTGCTTATTAAGGTTTGATAAGTCAAATTTCCAAACAAAAGTTCTTTAAGAACCGTTTATTGAACTTAAATTCATTTATTTATGAAAAATTTGTTTAGTTCGAGTATTTGCCTATAACAATTAGTAAACTGTTGGATAAACTAAATTCATCGGACGGGACATACCTTGACAAACAGTTTGAACTGCACCCTAATTATGAACATCAGAACAATACTGCATTAAATATTTTTGATTATAATTAAAAATTAACACCTGCCAAACGTTTAAAAATTCCGTTTTAAACTTTTAGCTATAAAAAACCGGCCTTTGCACAAATACCTTTAACCAAATAAACAAATGTTTATTTTTAAAATAACTTGCCCGCCTCAACTTATTATTTCTAAGAATAACATGTTTTAATTGAAATTGCTTTAATAACAACAATAATAATTATAAATATTTTATTGTTATTTGATTGTGCAAATAGATAATGTGTTAAATAGGCAAAAAAATACATTAAACTATTGGCAGATTATAAACTAAAAACGTGAATTGTGGTTGATTTGCATTCAAAAAGAAAAATATTTAATTTTTATTGTCAAGTGAACAAATTAATTTTAAACAAATAATTTAATATTTTTTCACCAAATATACAATATTTTTTTCAGGTTCTAGAAATAATGAATGCCTTTATAAAGATAAAACAAATTGTTTGTCGTACTGACACCTTTCGCAGGATGTCGATGACTTGTTTTCATTTACATAAATAATTTTATATGACAATTAATTGCGGTAAGTGTTAGAATAACATGTTTAGGCAATACAGATAAATTCTAAAAAAATTAGACTTTTTCAAAATAGTTTTTATTGTAAAATTCAACAGATTACAATTTTCCTAAATTGGCCTTATAAGCGCCTGGTCACAAACATACAACATTATCTGAATTGAATTTAGTCCGTCGACTTTATTTCATTGATTATATTTAAAATTAACCGAATCTAATTTTTTTTTTACACTTTCGTTTATAACTTTTTGTAGTGCTGCATTTTAAATACACTGTCCTTCAAAAGTGGCATGTTGAACACAAAGCGCGTAATATATCAGTACTGGTGTGGCATAAACGTCAACAATATATATATATATATATATATATATATATATATATATATATTTTTCTAGATAAGTCATGTGTTGAGCATCCATTCTTCAAAGACGATTGAAAAGCGGAATATCGATGTAAAATTAACAGTATTTGGCCCGATTTTTACCACAATTAGCATCTTGGTGTTGGATAAATTCCCTTGTGTTAAAAATCTATTTTTCAAAAAATTTATTATATTTATTATAAATCCATAATGCCCATCAGTGTCACAGCTCACACCTATTTAAGGACATGTATGTATTTACTTGTATGTATGTGATGATGAGAAAGTTTGGCTTAAATGAAAACTTTTTCAATTACATTTCTAGAAACAACGGAGAGAAGTACTTTTCAGAAGACCGAGCAAAAATATTATTGTAGTAAAACAAACAAACAGAAAAAAGTTCTTAAACTTAGAATTCATTGTTCATTTAAAACAGTAAAATATCAGGCCAAAAATTTGTCTGTTAAGTGTTTAAGGCAGAGCAGAGCAAATATTTTGGTACTTTCTGGTAGCTTGTTCTCTTCTTAATGTCAGATGTGGCGATTTCTTGTCAAACCTGTTGATGTGGCGTTCTAATGTGCGATTTGGCGACACAGCAATTTTTTGCGATTTACAAAATTGTTGACTATGTATATTTGAGGTGCCAACACACACACTATATGTATGAACACATATTTGTTTGGAAAATCGTCTGTCAACTATGAAAGTATATTGTAATACTATATATCTTTATGTATCTGTTATAGGACGAGTTGCAAGGAGGCCAAACTTTCATATCTTATGCTGTTGCTTTTTTAATTTCCTTTAATCTCTTGCTAGAGATTTCCAGCATAAATTTTGGCTTGTCAGAATTTCCATACAATTTAAAACTCTGCCCTTTTAATTTAAGGCTGCCTTTGTATTTTTCATTTCCAGAAACTTTTTGAAATTTACTTAACACATTACACCCATCCACCCTCTTCTCTTTGGTGTTTGTGTTTTCAAAATATTATTGTTACTTCAAAACCAGAAGGAAGTCAAGTGTCTTTTTTTCATTTGATTACAAAAATGAGATGACGGCAAAAAAATAGGCTGTAAAAAATTAAAAAAAGAAATTAGGAAAACACCAAGAAACCATATTTCTGTTCAAATCTAAATTCGTCTCAGTAGAAGAAGCAGGAATCATTAACACAAGCAACATCAAGCCACATGAAGCATCATCATCATTGTGATCACATAAAGTTGCTTCAGCTTACAAACAAAACACACACAGATGAAAATGTACAAAGATAAATAGGAAAAATAAAAAGAAAATAGTAATAACAAACACCACAGAGCATCAGCCTTAAATAGAACAATTGTTTAAGAAATGCTGGGAAATATTATGAACACACCTCAAGGCAACCACTTGACAGTTTAAAAAGGTGCTTAACCTGATGCCGGTGGCGACAGCCATGCTATTAAACGAACATATACATACATATATTAAAACAAAATACAATCACACCAACACAATGGCAGTACTCGTATTTGTACATACAAGTCGTGTGACAAATAGTCGCTCGTTTCCAGATGCTGGCGTTCGCCAGCCTTCAGCAAATACGTCTTGAATGCACATGTAAGCAAAAAATAAATGCAATATAAAACTAAATATATTAAGAGTGTGAGGTCAATGGCACGGAAACTATACACTTTGATCACTTAAAATTAAAGGAAATAATTTACAAAATTTTTTACAGAAATTAAGCTGCACGTAAGACAAATCAGTTATTCATTTAAATGTGGGCGAAAAAACTCAGTTTAACACATGCAGAATGTTACGTTATTCACTTGTCCTTTTAAATTGATCACTGACAGAAATTCTGGCTAATGTTCAAATAAATTTTTTTTCATTTATCACACCTGAAACTATCTTCAGTTTTCTATGCTACAGGAATCGATTTGCTGTAGTCCTAAAATAGTGGCTCTGAAATTAAAATCCAATTGATCGTTGTTGCAAACGCTGAAAGTGGCATAAAGTAAAATACGCTCAGGTTTTTAGCTTAAAGGCAAAATGGTAAAAATGCCAGCTGTAGTTATAATCTACCAAAAGCTGAAGTACAAATTAAAAAGGAAGTCCATACTTCTACTTCTTACATAACACTTATTCCTTCATTTCTAGGCGCAGCTATTTGCCCTATAGCTTCAATCCGCTTTAGATTTATTATATCACTGAGGTAGGAAAAATGCAAGTTTGTTAAATATTATTTGGCACCAAATCAATTATCCTCTTCTAAGCAATAGTTATTGCACTTTCCCAAGTTTGTTCTTTGTATCTGTTTGCTTCACAAGTGTCATACTAAAAACGTTATAGCAACTTCCAAGAAGGTAGAGAATTATGCACCCTATTTTTTTGGCGGCTTAAAAACATCCAATCGAGGGACTGAACATGTCACGTAAGCGACACTTTATCAAATGCTTTTTAAATAACCAGGGCCACAACTTCGTTTCCAACTATTTGTTAGAAGGGAAATCGAGAGGATCGCATGAAGACTCCAGATATTTTACAAAGTGGAAACTGGTTGCGCTTTCTGCGATTCAATAATGTGTGTAACATTCTTAACCAAACGAATAAGGGTTTATTATTGACGGAGAATAGTGTTTCAAATCTGCAAATATTTTTTAATTAAATAGAATTTTTTCGGTGATGTTTTAAAAGTTTTTGTTAAAAATTTTTCCGACAAAGTTATTATAAAATAATTTCTTCAGCCAGCGAAATACAAATAAATAGTTTATATAAAAGCAAAAAAAAAAAAGAAGTGCAACGGAATGATTGGAGTTGTGTGACACGAAGCGCAGAACAACCAGTCCCTTCTGGCATTTCACTTCTTATACTTGGACAAATTAATTTCCATTGAGAAATTGTATCCCATTAATAACTAAAGCACATGTTTCTCGGCATTATACGAATAAAAATCGCTAAATTTTGCCAAAAATTAGCTCAATTGCCAGCAGTGCAAGTTTAAGTAATTTTTTATAGAAAAAATAATGTTTCCTTGAAAATCTTTTGTGTTCTTAATTTTCAATTTTCTTACCCTATTTTAGCATTTTTGTTGATTTCGTCTGCCTCAATAGATTTAAAAAAACTAAATTCTGAATTAAATCAAATTATTGCTGTTTCAATAAAGCAAATGTTTGCCTAATCTGACGTGTAGGGGAAAACAAACTAATTTCCCAACGGGCATGCAAATTAAATCAGAGCACTTGTAAAACTCTTCTTTTTGGTACGTTTCATAATAAATATTTTCTATTAAATAAATTTATGCAGCAGTTGAGCTCAAATTACTGATATCTTTTTTTCTTTATTAGAAAATGGGGAATACTTTTGTTTTAAATCTTCTGGCTTGGTATTGTTAGAAAAAGGTCAAAGAGAAAAATAAACATATGAAGAACAAAAATGGCCGAAAAATTACCCTTTATATGGCAGCTGTAAAACTGAGGTCCCATAAAACCCAAGGAATGTAGTGGACACCTGCATTTCATTTGTTTTTATCTTCAGTTATCAAATCAAAGATTCGTTCACACGTGTTTGTTCGGGTATAACCTGTGTTGGATGTGCTCCTGTTTTACGATTTAAAAGAGTATAAAGTGCCCATTATTATTTCCAAATAAATTTTTCAGACACACAGCACGTTCGTGTTCTGTACACAGCCCTTTATATTTCATAAAAGTTCCATTTCAAAACTCCTATACTTTAACCAAAGAATGGAATTAAGGATAATTAAAAAACAATTTATTAATAATCTAATAATTCTTTTTTTTGTTCAAAAGACACAATTTTTCTCCCAAACACGGAAGATAAATTTCTCAAATTGTGTAGACATAAATCAAGGTTAGCATCGTTTAGGCCAAGCAAAAACAGTTTCGTCCTTTTGCTGCTTGCATCGTTTTTGTAAGCCAAATTTTTCTGTAAAATGTAAAAGAGGATTTTGTGGAAAGCTATTTTCTAAGACAACCCAGGAAAGTAAAATATAAAAAATGCTATTCGACACGGTGTAAAATAAAATGATATTAAAGGGCAGTCTTTGCAGATAATTGTTTAATCATAACGAACATATCCTTTTTCGGGACAGAAAGCATTTAGGGATGAAATTTTCAAAGAAAGCGCAAATAAAATACTCGAACTTACTAGGAAATTTCCTTAGTTATTTTCCATTTCTATGAAGAATTTCTTTTGAGATATACGTTTTAAGTTACAGCCACAAACACATAAGTAGAAGCTGTCAACCTCTAATTCCACTTTTCGTTATTTAAGGGTGGCTTGAACCGATATAAAGCGCTGTTTATAAATATTACTACATCATTCTCTGGGTGCACCAAGCAAACCTGTTAAAATCCTACAACATAGAGCCAAGTCGTTGCAAGATTTCCATGCTTTCATTTTCAGGAATGCAACTCTGAGACTAAATGCTTTTAATTCATAGTTTTTGATTTGTTTTAAACTTTCCACTAAACTATTTCCTTTTTGCCAGGAAGTTTTGATATAATGTTTCTTAATATGAAGTGGAGTTATTGCACATTCATTCTGACTTTTCAGTGAAGTCATATTATTTATTTTCACGTTACTTTAATATGATTCAATGTTAAATGTAGGCCCCACACATATTTATATGAATCTTTATGTGACTTTAAAAAAAAAACTTCATTATATATTGAAAATAAAACAAAGATGAATCAGTACATAACACGATATTCAGAATAAAATATGAAATCAACATTGATTTGGAATGTGTTTTTTTACACCAATTGAAATATTAAAGATTAAATAAATATTCTTTGAGTTTGAAAAATCATTTACGCTTTCAAATTAGTGGCAAACATTGAGCAAATTTAGAGAAACCAGAAACTTCTCATGATTTGAGTTCAAAATAGTTTTATGTTGTGCAGACGCTGGCACATCTATTGACTGCAATTTTTTCTAATACCACAAACTTTTTATAAAAATTATCTCATATCTTGTGATTTCGAATTTCATCAAAATTAGAAAAAAGAATCAGATAAATTTCTATATATTTATATACCTCCTTAACTGAATATCAGAAAATCGTTCAGTTCATGCTATAGTTTATGCGATTTTACAGCGTTTATTTCGTGCAATGACTTAAGCTGTCGTGTAGAGCAATACCCTTTTTTCCTTTTCTGAACATGCGTACATACCTACGCACATACATACGTTTGAATTATACGAAGACCACAGTTGAAAAATGTTACCTGTGGGGATTGAAATAAAAAAAGTTGAACTGTGTGCTTTGCATGGTACTATTTTGTTGCACATAAATATTTGTTTTGTACTTGATTTTGAGGTTATTGTGTCAACAATTTCGAAAATAACACCAATGCACACACTTGAACCCGTTGCTCTGATTTTAGTTTTCATATCGTCACCAAAAACGTCAATATACATATATTTCATAGTTTTATGGAAAATAAATTTAAAATATAAATTTAAAAATAAAACTAAAGATATCGATGGGTATTTCCTTTTTATTGGCTTGTTTATAAATCAATAATGACAGCAACAGAATAAATAAAGTGTCTATATGTCCTATTATTGATTTTTTTCTGTATAGTAAAAATAAACTAGTGCCTGTTTTTAACTCATCTAAATCACATATAATATAAGAATGGTTAAATATTACTTATACCTTCCCATTAGAATTGATATTAATGTAAGAGAATGAGGTTGAGGTTGCGATTTTGCATAAACGGTGACGTCTTTAGGGGCTGCTCGACCCCCCCGATATTCAATCTCTGCCACATTTCACGAGGCATCTAAACGAACAGCTCTTTAAAGTGCCCCGTTTTATTCAGAGGCCAAATGTTTTGCTTCTTCATTTTAACCGGGCGCAGAGTTTTTTCGACAACAGAGTTGAAAATTCTGGGTGCGAAGCGAAAGCTGCCAGTGCTTGTTGGGAAATGAACAGGGCTTCTCGGCTTTCCAGGCACTCGAGATCTTACTTCGTTTGTAGGCGTTCTTTTATACTTTATTTTCTTGCTTTCAACTAAAACTTCTCGATAGGCATTCCATTGTCCAGTCTAGGTTAAAATGTTAACTTCTGCTGGCACTCAGGGACAGCAAAGGCTATTAAATTCTCTTCTCTGGCGGTCAAAGTACAATAATATTTTAACTTACTTTGTTGCCAGGCATAAGAACGAGATTTTGGAAAACTTTTCTTACACAACTAGACCACAAACTAAAGCATAACATGAGTAAACTTTGGCCAGTAGTTCTGACTGCAAAGAATGTATAAATAAGAAATTTCTTCCCCCTTTACTTGAATCCTTAAGAAATATCATAATTTATAAATAAATGACTTCAATGTACAACTTAATCCAAAACGATTTAATGGTTTAATGGTAATTTTACAACTAAAACTTTATTGCTAAACATGACTTGTGTTTTAGTTACTTTTTTCTCTATCTCTGGTAACTCTGTTCTCTAAAATGTTGGTGTAAGAATTTGTATGGGTACTTGAACGCTTACGCCCGTAGAAAGAAATACATTTTAATTCAAAAAGCAGAATTTTGTTTAATAATTTTCTCACGTTTCGTGCTCGACGTCTAATTGAGTTCCACACCATTTAACAGGATTTATTTAATCAATAACTTCCTAGCGCTGCATGACTTGAAAACAATAACTTCTGGTTGCATTATGAAAACAATATACAGCGACAATATGAAAAAAATATATATATGTATATACACTGACACACACACACATGTAAATAGCTGATAAATTGTACACAGCTGTATTACATATGTATGAACTGGTTGCAAACTATTATGATGATGCATTTTGCATGCGTCATTGGTTTTAACACAGAAATCCTTTCCCATCTGAGTCAAAGTTAAGCAGTTGCCAATCACATTTAAGGCACCACTACCAGCAACAACATCGGATGTTGCACAGACAAAAGTAGAAACGAAGCATGTGGCGCATTAATAGCGAATCTTAGAACGGAAAACTTTACACAATCCTCTATAGGATTTGTGTGCAGAATAAAAGTCTCTTCGGTGCAGATAAAATATTGCATAAAATAAAGAAGGTTGCACAAGCCTTAAGCCATTATGGGTGAAAGTACAAGGACAACAACTCTAAGGTTTAAAGTTGTGCTTTTGCTGTTTCATAATGATGAACAAAAACAACAAACAGCTCTTGTTAAGGCGCTTATAGATTTCTAGTGAGTTGCTCATCAATCTTTTGTTTTTAAGACACATTTGGTGTCAGCAATATTTTTCTAAAGAGACTTGTTTATGTTGGCATAAGCGCCAGAACGCACTGTTTGCGCCAGCATAAGTCACAGCCAAGATTATTTTCAGCCATTGTCCAAATTAAAGACTAAAAATGACAGTATTTTATGAAGTTTTTTCTTATTTGGTCTTAATTTAGAACCGTTTTATGAGTGTTGGTTTTGTTCGCAGTTTTGTCACAGTTGTGTCATGATGTCGAACTTTAACGTCCGCAAGCATTTGCAGCGTTAACAAAACAGCTTTGTAGCCGAATAAAACATTTTTTGGTGAAGGGTTCATATCATATCGTATTAGCTGTTACATATGTGACATCACATTGTTGTTAAATGGCTGGTCTCGTTCGTGAAAACACTTGCGAACGTCAACGATCGAGATCGAGTAGTAAATTTTACGTTTCATTTTGAAAAGCAAACTGTGTTTTTTTTAGGACCAGCACTGCGGGGATAACCCCTATTCGTGTGATGTTTGACGCATTGTGCTGGACCTGCGATATATGTTATGGAAATGGGGACAGAGGAAGTAGTATTTTGTACCTTCAATTTGAACCTTCTCACACTGAGAGTGACTTCTGCAGGAAGTTTATTCCACAAGCGAACACCGTGGCTGTGTTGTGCGACTCGCTGGCCAATCGATCACAATTGAATGAGCTCTTGATGAAAAACTTGTGTGATGGGCGTAAAAATATGGGGGTTTCGGTTACAAGTTACTATCGATAAAACAGTGTAATGCACTCCACACTGCCACAATGCTGTAGAAAATCTATAGAGTTGTCTACCCTACTGTAACCGATTAGTATTTCCGCCGCTCTTGTAACTCCAGTATAACTTATAATTTGTAAGCCAAATTTAAATTCTTACAATTGACGTAAGTTTTCGTTTTACAAACCGGCTTAGGCAATACAGAGACCATAAATTACAATTTCTTTTCGAACTTCTCAGCCCAATTCCTCTAATAATTGAAATCAAATTACATGGTAAAGAGCAGCGCTGCGGAAATTTCACGTTCTCTCCTCGAAATTGATTGCTGAATTACATTAGATAAGGTATTTTCGCTGCAAAACAATTACAAAATTAAATTTTCAAATTTTACTTCAATCCACCTCCTTCACTTTTAAATCAAAACCTGGAATAAAAAACAAAAAATAAGATTTTAACAGCGAAGCAAATTTTTTGTATAAATAACCCCACGTAAATTCCATAAAGGTTGTTTAAAACACCTTTCTAAATAAATTAAAGCGTGTTCTTCTGCTAATAAAGTAAACACTAGCACCCCACCCGACAAACACTTATTCCTGCTACACCCACACAGATAAGAATGATGTTGTGTTCGTCAAAGGAAAGTGCGTGACATGCATTTTATAAGCAGCAGCCATGTACACTTATGTACTTATACATACACACGCACACACACACACACATACATGGGTACTTGCCTGGCGTTAACTACAGCCAGCAAAAGCCATGCAAACATTTGCAAGTAGGATTTACATTCTCAGATTATGGAGTGCGAGCGGGAACAAAAAGAAAGCCAAACCGGAATTTATTAATTGCAAGCCAGCAACATAATATGAATAACCCTGTGATTTAGGAATATGTAAAACTTATAAAGGAGGCTAAAGGCAGCTCTGCGGTGTGTTTTATCAGTATTCGTTAAGTTGATTACTTTTAAGGTTGTTCATAAAGCAAAGAAATTTCCAGATGAGAAAACAAAAATGAATTAAAACATGCAGCAAACAAACCATGGCCAAATTTTGTAAAAGTACAAAATTTAGGTATGTTTTATCAGAAAACATTTGAAGCGGGCATCGTCACGCTTTTAAGTTTTTTCACAACAGTTATCTTGTGACTTAAAAACAAATCAGTTATTTTTCAATGTAAAAATAAAGTTCGAGTGAAGCTCTCACCAAGAAACCCGTAGAACAGAAATGCATCTTGCATTTGAAGAGTTACAGTTTATCCGGCCAACACTAAAGCTCATTTAATGTAAACTTAGACTGAAAGTTTTCTGTGAAATGTATTATTCTCCACTGATGAAACTGCTTTTGAAATTTGGGAGGCCGACATAAGAAAAGCATAATATGTCCCCCCGGCTCAGGTGAGTGAAAAACGTTTACTCTGCTTCTAAATTGGTATTAAGAAACCTGCAGAAATTTTGAAAGAAATACGTAAATTGATACACATTTTTCAACATTAAAGAAAGTAAAACAATTTTTATTTTACAGTCTAAAATTTAGGCGGCAAACTTTAAGCTCTTTAAAACAGTTTTATTTTATGATGGCGAATGTAAATTTTCTATTTTCTCTTAAAAGACAGAAGACTAATCTGACATGTCCTCTAACATGGAGAGTTTTTAACTTATTTTGAGGCTCTGATTTGAATGCTATTTTCCACAATTTTAGTTTAAAATTCAGCTTCTATGTAATTATTTAAGGATTTTTGGCAAAACTTTTGTAGCTGTTGAACATCGGGCAAGTTCATAATAACCCATCCTTCAAAATGACCGCATTCAAGGCAATCACGATTAAGGAAATAGAAACTTAAAATCGCTTGTAGTTTAAGCTTTGATAAAAAACACCCTGTACAAAATGCCGACCCTAATTTGTTATCAACAAAATAATGTTTGCGTTACGGGCAGGCATTACACAGTGCCTGCGTAAAGTTCTGTTCGCAGTCAAGTCGCTGCAGTAGTAAAACAACTGAATGATAAGATAATTTTGGCAGTGGTTGCCGTTTTCAAAGCCAACACTTACCAAACAACAACAAAGACACAAACCCGATGTAAGTAACACCACATGTTAAAATATCAGATTACCTTGTAAAATAGCACAAAAAATTACTTAGATGCAGTTATAACATGTTAATTAACACATGAAAATTTCTAGTGGTTGTGAAAACTCGTGCTTAAACAAAGCGATTAAACAACATTAAACAACATCCCACTCAACTTGAAGCCGAATATAAAAACGTAAATTTTGATGTCTGCTGTTGGCAAGTGACGTAAATAAAGGTGTGATATTTATTTAAAACTTTTTGGAAATTTAAGAGGTAAATTAAACAAAGAGTAACATTTTCAGTCATATCTTATGTTTGAGTTCGATTTCTGTTAAGTTCTTATTATCCGTGTTAAGCAAATAAATATACACATACACCCCATACGTTAATGTGCCAGTGTGTGTACATTTTTTTATTTCACCCAACAGCCTCAATGCCAATTCCTGTGTTAAGCTTTAAACAGATTCAGATAATATTATATGAATTAATAGAAAGAAGTTGAAAACTTTCGGTTCAATACAATTAAAAAAAACAGGAAAGTACAAAACTCAAACATATGAAATCTTTACACTAAAATCCACTTACTGGTTTAAAAGTAGCAGACCAATCTGAAACGCCGGCACTAACCGCGACCTGTATACTTCCTATACATATACAGACATATTTGTACAAACATACTCTCATTGTTTCCCAAACTTAATGTATTTAAAAGACTTAAACTTTTAAGACCCATCAAAACATCGCGTTCAGTTCTATCGCTTATTTTCCTGCACGTTTAACTAGATCTTTTATGTTTTTGCTGTAATTCTTAGCCCAGTTCAACTTGATTATACGACTACTGCGCATTAAACTAAAGTTTGTGTTTTTGTTGTTCTCCACCATCTTCCATCAATCCGTCGAAGTTTTAAATTTTGTTTATGTTTAATTTATATCATTGTTAAGACCAAACGAAACAAAAGCCTGAACAAGTGTTCATCTTACTCCTAACAACATATTGCGGCATTTTTAATAGCCCATTCGACTTTAAGATACACACACGAAATATAAGTACAGCAATATGTGTACAAGAAACCTTAAACTTTATATGTATAAAACTTTATTTAAAGCAAAATCATTTGAAATGGAAAAGTTTGATCAAAAGGAAACTCAAGGGCTTATTATTATAAGAAAAAAGAAATCTTATATTTAACATTCCAGCGAAAACTTTAAATGTGCTGCCCTTGTCTAACAACGTGATTTTTATATAAGTTGTGTATATTTTCCGTGGGAATTTTAATTACTGCCTGAATTACTAGAAAGTAAAGGTAAAATGACTCGATTGTTATTTGAATCGAAATTTGATTCGATGAAAATTGTGCACACGATTTGGGTAATACTTATGAAGATTTGTAAAAAAAAAGAATACTGCATCGAAACTACGTTTAAAATGTTTACAAAACGAAAAATCAACATCGGCTTTTTACAATTTTATTAATTTTTTTTAATTTTAATACTTTTTTGGGTTACTTGTTTTAAGGACTTTTTAGAATTAGTTAGCGGATAGTATATTTATTATAGTTTTTCATTTAAAGTTTTCACTGGTATATTTATAAAACTGGCTCATTAGACCTTTTTCGCTAATTTTTTGAAGTAATAAAAACTTTTCCAGCATCTCTCTCTTCATCGGGTTAGATCTGATAAATTGCCAGCAGATTTTATTATCCTGCCTCTGTGCTTGACACTCATTTATTTAGCCTGTAGTTTCCTGCCACTTTTTTTTTATTTTTAATATTATTTTCTGCTCCAACTTTATATAAAGTTGACAGAAGACTTAATGTAAAAATTTCTCTCAATTCCTATTAGGTTTTTTATCTATCTTTTTCCTTATAATGTAAATAAAATCTTTTAAATGCTTGAAATAGACTTGAATAGAATAGTTAATTAATTCTAAATCATTTATATTTGTGGTAATACTAATATAGTAATAACTCAAAATGGGTGTATAAGAAATTTGTATATATTTTTAGCAGTAAGAGCTCCATAAGCTCAATTATTGAGCTGAACTTTTACGCTAACTAAATATTTTACACCAGTCCTGCACTTTATGCTATTCTGAACAAAGTGTTCGAGTAATTATCGGTATTTTTAACAAAAAACATTAGAGTCCATTCTTATGCACATTTGATCTTATACATCCGTATAATTTTCTTACACTAATTCAAAACAAATATCTACTAACCGCTGATGTTCCCTCACCAGCAGCGTTCATCAACGCTTTGCTGCTTTGGAGCCATCTTCATAGCACGAAACAATTTTCATGGCTATTGATCTAGACTAAAGAAATTGAATGAGAACACAAAACCAATTTATTGTATTATTGACTACATGATAAACTTCAAAAGGCCTATAACGATATAAATAATACAAAATGTGCCCAATGAAAGTGATGGATTCGACTATTTTGCAGTTTCTTATTCATTTATTTATTCATAGAAATTTAAAACCTTTGCGCCGTTAGAAAAGTACCATCTGCAAAATCACTGCTTTCTAAAATTTTTTTACTGTATTTATTTGTTGTTTAAGTTTGTAGGTTGTAGAGACTTATTTTGATGCACGTCATTCCCGTCTTTTGGCCGTATTTTGTGCTGGCTGTCACGCACGTAAAGCTGCTCGCCTTAAAAACTGCTTAAAACTTATTGCAAGTCATTTAACAGCACAAAAGCGAGCTACAATACAGTGCAGCTTTTCTGCAAGAGTTTTTCATTTGCGCATAAAACTTGAAGCTGAACATGAGATTTCAGTTTTGTCTTCCCATGGCAAGTGCTACTTGTACAAGGTTGTACTTTCACGAAAGTGCTCGTTCATTTTACACACATTTAAAATATTTACGAACTTGTAACAATAACCTTTATTTAGTTAAAAAAGGATGAGTAACTTATGGGAATCAAAATAATAAATTTAGTTATAAATAAACCTGAATGTTTGTGTATTATAGATCATCTAAGAGGCTGTAAATTATTCATATCAATAGAACAAACATTTGGAATTACTTTAATTACTTTTTACATAAAGCAAATATTATCAGATAGAGACGTTTTTTTATTAAATTTCTTTAATTATATTAACACTGGACTTGCGTATATTATGTGTAGCACATATTCTTTGACAAAACCTTAAAGAGTTGAATTTGCGTTTGTTGATTCGGCGAGTTTTCTTTCAAACAAAGCATACGCTGATTCAACGGAATGTTTTGCTAAAATTTGTCAGGAGAAACGTCTGTTTAAGCTTTCAGCGCCATGATCTCTATGGGCAGCCATTAAAAATTCATTAAATTCCCAGAACTTTGCAACAAAGTGGTGAAATGGTGATCCCTTCCCAACCCAACTATGTAAATATGTTTTATTGTGGCAAAAGTTAATTTTTCATTAAATATATTATTCGTTGTTTCAGGATCTACTCATGCATTTGAAAATCCCTATTTCCTTAAGAAGACAGCCCTTGGATGTTTTTATTAAATTAATGTTGTTATTAACAAGTGGTTTAGTTTGATTTCATTTGGGTATAACCAAACTGCTTTGGCCGTTTAAACTCCAGTTAGAACTGTCTAAATGTGAAATCAAAGAAGTATTTTAAAAGACAAAAAATTTTATTCCCAATGTAATTTTGGAAAATATATGAAATGTAATTTTCTTTGCACTTTGAAGACTATAACATAATTCCCTCCCCCATCCTTCCACACGCCTGGCGATTAAATGTATTTTATATTTGTTTACCTTATGAAATAGTTTGTGATATCACTTTCCAAGACCATAATTTTGTGTTATATGAAAAATAATCTCATCGCTTAAGCTCAACATAAAATAAAATCTTAATATTTATTGTTGTAAGAAAGAATTAATTTTATAACTTTTTGAGTATAAGATTTCGGTCATACTCGTATGGCTTTAAAAAGCCAAAAGGAATATAAAATAAAAGAAGCAAGAAAGAAACCTTTGTTTTGTTTTTAATACCTTGAGTGAAATCAAATAGAATTTTCTCGGGCTTCTATTCGCTTTAGAATTCAAAACTTAACGTTAATACATACAGTTTTATGTACAATATTTGGCTACAACTTTAATAAAGTTGCAAATCAAAAGCTCTGTATATTTTGTCAAGGTGCCCGCACGCTTTGTTCTTTTTTGACAAAAGCAAGTTTTTGGTGATATATAATTTTTCTAAAATACAAAAAACATATTCTTTGTTGACTTTGTTGTGAAAACAACAATACAATCCGATAAGTTGTTTTATGGCTTTATGACTTTATAAATTTAAAATTTTTTTAAGTTTTGATAAATACGAATTTTATGACCGGAACTCTTTGTTTTTTATAGTGACATAAATAGGAAGGAGAAATTTGATATACTTTATAACATGTCATAAGGGGTTCACTTGACGACCTACGAAGTTGAAATTTTTTGTTAGTTTGCATTAAAAGAAGGCACTTTTAAAACTCCCAAAAATGGGTTACTTTATCAACCCATTTTTGTTCTTCACAATGTTTTCTTTCAACAAAATTTAACTGCAAGTACCGACAGCTTTTTGGCAGTGCTGTAGGACAAATGGATGACTCTAATGACCCAATATCTTTATTAAATACATTCTTAATTTGTAATAGTAGAAAAAAAAATTGCTGTAAAAATAAAAATTTGGAAGCACTTCAGTTGTGGGAAAAAAGAAAAAAATTATGACAGAAATACCAGATATCAACAGAATATTTAATTTCTATAATAACATTCGAAAACTATTGTGTGATTGTAAGTTATTAAAGACATTTCATCAATTTAATTGCTACAACTTTCAGAAAGTGGCAATACTTATTGTCGAGAAGACTGTTGAAGTGGATTTTAAATACTTAATATGATATGAGGTGTCAGTTATATATATATATATATATATAAAGTTTAATTGAAATCCTATTGAATTGTCATGTTATTCGAAAAAAACGTTTAAATGTCTAACGCTTTGCCAATATTTTGTTTATTACTCCTTTTACAAACTTTTATTGAAACTTTAGCACATGGAAACCTTAAATAACTCTCATTGAATTTAACTATAACTATGAGTCAGCAATATTCACAGCTATGAACGAGCTGGTTTCTTTTTTTTTTAATCTAAATAAAGAATTCGAAACGTTTTCGCTTACATGTTCCTTTTTTGTCATTCTATTGTCCAGACGTCAGAATGTCTAGACAAGGAAAATTTCTCTTGTCTGATTGTTAATGTTCAAACTCTTGTTTAAAAAAAACTTAATCAATATTGCTATAAAAAATTTGACATTTATAATACTAAAAATTAAAAATTTTTTGATTTTAAAAAACTGGCTTGAACAAAAACATATGTTATGACAATAGTATTAAGTTTATTCTGTAAACATGGATTTGTTTCAGGCAAAGATATTTGTCCTTACAATGATAATAGGCACACGAAAATCTGTTTCTCTGCATGTGGCATGAAAGCGAATTAAACAACTAGTGTGAAATCGTATCGACTGCAAGTACAACAAGTTTCTGAATAGGCCACAGACTTGCTTTTAAAAAATGAAGATAAGATCCACAGTTTTTTATATAATAATTTTTTAACATTTTCTGCATCTTTTGAAGCTTTAATGTTGATCAAAAGAAATTGAATTTGTTATAATCATATTTCATGTTGATTCAATATGAATAAAATAATGAAGCCAAATAAAGAATATTCAAAAGTCACGCTACTTAAACTGATTTCAGTGCTCCACATTTCAAGGAGAATCGTATTTGTTTATCAAAAAAATAAAAAAACACACACACACACAATCACATTTTTGCACACACTCGTAAAATTCGTTTTCTCTTATTCCATAGACAACATTCGAATTCAACCAGTGCAATCAACGTTCCATTGAACCCATTCTTTAAGAGTATATTTACATATTCTAAAGTGTCTGGTATGCCAAAATAAAGAAACAATGTATTTTTTACCTGATTTCCTTTTTTACTTTGTAGCCAAACGTGTATTTTGTTTTCAACAACAACATCATCAACAATATCGTTAACGGTGCCACAAAACCCCTTTACTCCCAACTTTGGGCACAGTAGAGCTGAATGCTCGTTCTTTGGTACAGACACATGTAGAAAGTGGAAAAATCATTTGTATATTTTATATCTGATAGCGCTGAACATTTTACTCACCAAAATTGTACCGTCTGCAGAGTTTTGCAGATTTTCTCTTTTTCCCCCCCTTTTTAAATGCAAATCTGTTACAATTTCGCTATTTGTACGTTTCGCAGTTCATTTATTATTCATTACACACTGAATGGCTGGTATGTTGTCGTATGTATTTGTGCAACTTATTGTACGTATGAAAATAATAATGATGATGATGATGATGATGACGATCGTAATCGTCAATGTTTGTGTTGTGGGTGCAAATACCAAACACATTATTGCGTATTTGTGTACACACACACATATTATGTGCGAGTAGGTAAGTAGTTAAGAAATATTGCCACTTTCGCAACCTGTTTGAGTAAAATAAGGTCATAATATGGGGTTCGTTCTTAGGATTTGTATCTTAAAAAATTACATCATATACATGTGTCTGAATGCAATTGAATATAAACATGTTGACGCAAACTTTTTAGTACTTTGTGTATTATATTAGTTTAAGTTTGTACATTAAATTCTATGACTTTTATTTTGCAATATGGAATATTCAGCTTTCAATTGTATTGCAATTTAACCAGCGCATTGAAAATAATTGCCCGAAAGTTGCAACTCCCTCACATCTCTTCTGCTTTCCTTTTCGGAAGAAACACATTTTTTGAGGCATTCAAAAAGCAAAATGACGAAAAGACAAATGCTGTTGATTTAAAAAACAAATGCTGTTGATATAACAACTTATTTTTAGTCTAGTGCATTTTGTTATTGTTCTGATAATGGTGCAGGAGATTAAAGAAATGGCCACTATGGTGCACCTTTCAACACCAGTTGTATTTTTATGCTGAGGTTCGTCCTTTTAAGTGTTTGGTCAATAATATATTTATAGCGTTTTTTCGTAACAGCTTAAGTGGAGGTAAGATCAAAATAATTGCCACAGATAAAACGCCACAAATATGTATGACTACGTAGATTGAAACTAATAACATAATTTTATTTTATTTTTCGCAACCATATGAACTTAATAAGGAAAATAATAAACAAAAAATAAAAACAAAAAAATAAAATAAAAAAAAAATTAAAACAAAAAATAATAGAGGCAACTAATAAAGTTGGCGTTATTATGGCAAAGGATTTGACATAAGCAATTGCAGATGGAACTTGAAGCATGAAGGAGGCAATACTTCTCCACAACTGGAGCTGGAATACTCCACAAAATGTATGGCTTAATGGAAAAATTTGTGTTGCTAAAATATCCTGGTTTTCCCAAAAGGTTGGTTAGCCAAAAAGTTCACAGAAGAGAAGAGGGCTCAAGTGTTTAATTGGGCACTCATCCGACTTGAATCACATCGAAATGCGCTGAGAAGTATTTTGGGTTTTGAAAACAAGCCACAAGTCCAAATTTAAAGATATTGCTGAGTCCAATAGATTATAGGATTATTGCCACCCAAATGTGCACAGGTTTTTGAAATATATAACTTTCATATACAATATATGGTTTTTTTGCTTTTATATGGAGTTCTGTATTGTTCTAGTTAATATTTATATCGATGGCTTACAAAAAAAGCGTGCAACTCATTTTTTGTTCAAATCTCAGATGTACTTTTTTCAAAATTTCAGGACTCTACAATTACAGAATGTGTTTACAGTTTCCTGCTCCTGTAAAGCGAACAAAAAAAGAAGTGCTGCAGGCTTTATTTACGTCATCGATACACAAAAATATAAATAAAATGTTGAAAAGGTTTTTTTTACTAAAACAACTTCCATCCCTAATGAGGAACTTTATAAATTTGAATGGAATTCTTTGATTTCCTTGTGTACTTATAAAGTCAACGGACGACTTAACAACAAGAATCTCGCTTTAAGTTCAAAACTGTATAATTATTTCACAGTTAGTCCTGGCAACGATTTGCACATTGTGTAAGAAGAAAACAACTTTGATGGAAACAACAACAACTTTGGAAGAAACAACTTTCTATGGGAAGACTTATATCTTTCTGTGTAGCTGAACAAAAATAAGCACAAACGAATTTTATTAAAGTCTAAACCAAAAATATAGTCGTTATTTACCATTCGCTTTGCTGCGCAGTGGTTGTAGTTTTGTCTGCAAAATCCTTTAGAGTGGTTCAGCAGGAAGTGGGCATAAATTACAACTCAAAATAGACTGCGTTACAAGTGAAATGGTATAACAAATTTTTTGTTGGCCCTGAGCAAAAAACTCTCATTATAACTTATGCGAGCTTAAGACTTCATATGCAAATCATCAAATCACTTAGCGAATAAAAGTTTTTAGAAAAACTTAAACAAAATCCATAAACTTTGCATGATTTGGTTGAAAATATCAGAGCTGGAAGAACAAATATTGAGCACAAATCAGTGCACAAAATACAACGGGATGTAGCCAACAACCTCCACCTTTCTCCTTCCAAAGTTTCTAAATCTTCTTATTGTAATCTTAGATACTCTTCGGAGAAAAATGTTTGTAACAAAAAACAAAAAAATAATCGCCTGTGGAAGAAGAGAATGCAATGTCATTGCCAAGTTATCGTGCTGCGACGAAGTATATTTTTCCTTACCATCAGTTTATGATTCATGATTTATGTTATATTTTTTGCTGCGCTACAACAATATATTATAGCGTTGGTTAGAAACTAACACTTTACGTTGCTCTTTTTTCCCATATTTTTTCTTTCGCCCGACCGCAAATAATGGCTTGACTTCCTGCTGAGCTTGAAACAGACAAAAAAAGACTATATTTACTTCAAGTGTGCATTAGATTGACTTTCCTTATTGGCTTTTAAAGTCCTTGTTGTGAAAAATTAAATGGTTTTTATTATTAAACAGAGTTAATTTTTGGCCACAAGCTTGGAATTGCGCAGAGTTTTGTTGAGCTCAACTCGTTAAAAATGTTGTGTTGAACTGAACTTTAAAAAGCGATTAAAAAGGTGCTATAGCCTTAAAAAGTTAGCCGAGAGTTTGTGAATGAATAAGTATTTGTTTCTTATTTTCTGAACAAACCTGCAAAACCTAAATAAATGCTGAAGCAGAAATTAAACTTGAAGCCCATTTCTGTGCAATTTAAATGAATAAAGTTTTTTCACAATAACATTCATCTATATGTTTCACAAATTTTGAGATCGCTCTTCTATTCAGTTCAGAAATAAGAATACATTTTCCTGATTTTCGCACGTACTGTTTGTCTAAATGTGTGCAACAAATTTTTTAGCTGCACGCGTTGGTATTTGTTTAATATTTTGTTTGTTTTTTGATTGCTGCCCTTTCTCGTGCTCGCATTCTGGTTTGAAAATGTCAAGAATATTTCTATTTTCAACTGATATTTTCCTTAGTTTGGAATCACACACAGAAGGATCAATATTATGACTTTTTACGATTTAAAAACAACCTTGAAGTTGTGGTTGGAGCAGCAGCTCCGCTGTATCGAACATCAGCCTTATAGGAATTACTTTAATTAAATAACGCTTGTCAGCATCTCAAATATCTGAGAAGATTAATTCATGACTTCGAAAAATCGTTAGTGTTCAGTCAGCAACAAACTACTTTGTTGCTTCGGATGTCTGGTCTTTGGGGTTATAACCTTCTACTGATTGAGAATACTTTTAGGCCTTTTTTTATTAATTAATTAGTATTGAAAAAGAAACAGAACATTCAAAACGTTCATTGGCTTCCATGTGGCCTGTATTGGTTTTTGCACACACTTTTTGCCCCCCGTTTTGAATGCCCCTTTTTTCCTGCTGAACAGTTTTCCAGTTTTTTAAGTGAGTTGTTTCTAAATTGCAAAATTCGAAAAAAAACCGCCAAGTAAAGCAAACAAATGTGAAGCATCGTGAATTCATTCGTTAGTTTTGTAAACACTGTGTGTTGTACGTGGCTTTTAGCAAATATTTTTAGGACACATGTGTACGTACACTTCTAATCTTGTAACGACACATATCGCTTATTTGCTGCAACGTGGTTGTAACTGAATATAGTTTTTCCTGTTCTCAAACAAAACTTTTGGATTTTTCACCATATTTTTCGCTGTTTTTGGACAAAAAACTTATTCAAATATTTTAAGAACTGTGCAATCGGGGAAGAAATTTCTAACGTTTGTTTCAAGTTTTTTTGCAATCCGGTTTTGCTAAAAGCCGGCAAAGACTGTGTTGCAACATACTCGTATGTGCGATATGTGTTCATGCGATTCCTAATATGACCGCAGATGTATGTTTTTGCAATGTCCTGCCATGTTCTCCACTACTTTTTGGTCGTTTGGTTTATTTACTTAATGTTTATCTCATGCGTGTGTATAAGAAATTTTGTGTCACCTCCCCATAAAGTATTTTTAAAATCCATGTTTGTTAAGTTGGGGTTGTCTGGGAACAAATGGTATCATTTGAAAGTCTTAGTTTTAAACATTAAGGGGCTATTTTTTTTAAATAGAAAGTGTTGCTTAAATATCAGTCCTTAGTGCTTAGAACATAAACATAAATGTGAAAAATTAAAAAAAAAAAACTAAAATTTCACTTCCTTTCGTGAGGTTCAAGGGTTTTTAATTAAAACAAGTTACAACCACAGAAGTTCGTTTAATGTTTTTTTAATATATATAAAGAAAAGCTTTTTATTACAGTGCAGGCTTTCAATGAATACGACTTTTGATGAATACGGACCAGTATAAAGTTTGATCGATTAATATTAATATCAATATTAAGCCGGCAACAATATATCTTTTATTATTAGAATGCGAATTGTTAGTGCTGCTGGGAGGTCGGGGATGGACTTGCAGATAATATTAGGATTTTCCCAATCGAGATGTGGCCGTTTGTCGTTATAGTTTGTAGACAATTATGTTCATTGTATTAAGCTGCAAGTGTAGATGCAACTTGTTGTCTTTTATTTCAAAACAAAAGTTCTTGAATGATCTAGATGTCAAAACTAAAACTTAGTTACTAACTTTTATATAACTAAATGTTTTGTGGGAATTTTTTTAAATCACGAATTCTTTTGAAATGGTATTAAATGTTCGATATGAAACAAATTTCAGTTTAATAACAAAACCTAATTTTGTGTACTAAATATTAACTAAAAAAACTTTGCAGACAAACTGACTGGCAAATGATTGTCCATTGCATTTTTCTTGCTGGTTAGTAAATGGTGGTTACAATGGTCGTTCTTAATGCTACTACATTAATAACTACTATCTGGTTAAATTACTATTGTTTACAATACTACAGCAACAAATTGTTTATGTTTACTGAGCTGCACAAAAAAACTGTGGTAAACATTCGCGTTAAATGTACGAGAACAAACAAATGATCCAAAAGCTTTATTTCTTTTATTAATATATAAATGGAACGCCAGAAAATTAATATGAACTGCTTCTGGAAGAGAAAAGTTAGAAAAAAAACCTGGACACACAAAGAAATGCAAATTGAAAAACACAGATATATCTTCTTTCGCTTCAATAACTTCAATAAGTAACTCGGCCTTTGCGCTAAAAATGGTAAATAATATTACGGTGTAGTAAATACTCCTTAAAGAGTATTATTTTAAACATTGTCTATATTGAAAAACTGTCGCATTCTCGCTGGTATATACCACCGACACGGACTTGCTATTTATTGTTGACATAAACTAAATGAAAAGCACGAAACACAAATTAGCATGTACCGTTCCTCAAGTATTTTCATGCCACGTCATCTCTCTTGCGACATTGGATCAATGCCAACAATTTTCCACATCTGATACATCTTTCAAAAAAAATGTGTTTATAATACCTTTTTACCGCTTTATTTCGTTAGTCAGCCCTCAATGTTGCAATAGAAAAAGGAAAAGAGCCCACGTCATAGGATTTCATCAAGTCAATTTGTGACATTTTGGTTTCAGTTTTTCTCTGCATTTTCCTTTTATTCTTCTTTTTCTCTGCTTTTTGAAAGCGATTTTGTGTTACGTTATTTTATTTTTAAAGCCATTATTTTTTGGTTTATTTTACGTTTTGTTTGCCAATTTTCGGTACTGCTTTGTTGGCGGTTGGTTTCAACAAATAAACATTTCACCATTTACAAGTTTGAGTAGGTATGTGTGTATGTATGTGCGTATGTATGTATGTCGGTATGTCTGGCTGGAGTTCTAAAATTTGTTTTCTTGATGATGTTTTGTTTGTTTGTTTGGAAAATAAGCCTTGAAGAAAGAAATATGTCTGAAACGAAAGGAGTACAGACTGATTTGAGACACCACAAATTTATGTATGTATTAAAGACATAAAATCAATATAGAGAGTCATAGCAATTTTATATAAATATGTATTAACTTTATAGAAGGCCAAAATTACTTATTTATAGAAAAGTTGCAGGCTTTCAAGTCCTGCCACAATATTTTTACTTGCCTACACACAAGTACATATGTTTGTGCATATCGTGACCTTAATATAGAAAGTCTCCAACCCAACTAAATATTTCTCAAAATCGAGTTTCCTTTTGCAAAACTTGAATAAACTTAAGAACTTTGTACTGAAATATGCAAATCAAAAACAGAGTTGGCTCCTTTCTATATTAAGGTAACGATATATAAGTATTTTTATGACCAGTGATTTATGCCCAACTATTGAAATTTAATTTTTTATGTAAAATATGCAAATAAACTAGACGCCATACCGAGTCGTTTCAAATTCGACAACAAGAAAAAATAAAAGTACAAAAGAAGTCCGACAAACAGCATCAAAATAATTTGATGACAAACACATACAAATATGTAAATAATGGGAGAAAACTTAAATGACATCATTTAGAAAACGAAAAAAGAAAGACAGATGACAGGTAAAGTTTAACAGCTGTACGATATTTAAAAAATCGAAAGAGAGAGAGAGAGAGAGAGAGAAAAAACGGAAAACTAAATCAGGCAAGTGGCGACAAAAAAGCAGAGAAATTGAAAATAGGAAAAATATGAGCAATAAAATTGTAAAAGGTACTTACATGTGTGTGTGTGTGTGTGTGTGAATGTATGTACATAAATGTATAAGTGTATGTTTAAATGTAATTCGTTACGAGGCCAAAAAATAAAAGAAAACTTTGCTTTACGGTAAAATGGAAAATGCATACGTACGAACATATCTACAGATCTATACAAAAGCTAAATCACAAAGGCCTCATTTAACCAACTCTTATATAAAAACGTCTCAATTCATTTAAAATGAAAAAAAGAAATAAACTTATGTTTGCTTCGCTTTGTGTTTATCACTTTGTGTTTAACATTTTATTTTTCTGACATACCACCCGGATCGGAAAGTAAAAATTGTTATATAGACATGTTTAGTTTTTACCCATTTAATTTAGCCTCCAACTCATGCACTGAGTCAAAGTAGTAGACAGTCCAGTTGCCAGAATGCAAACTCTTATTCCTCCTGTAGGCTACAATCTAAATTAAAAATTTACCTGGAAGTATATTTTGTTTTGTTTTCACACGTTCGCCACCCTGGAAGTTCCTACATACATAAAAGTATAAAGAACTGAAAATTAAGTTTTTTTTTTCTACTTAGAACCTTCTGCAATAAAACTTGGCACTTATTTATTTGATATTTTTGTTTTTTTTTCATGCGGGAAACTTTTTCTACAATTATTTAAGCTAAAAAGTTTGTTAATAATAATTCCTAAATAAATGTTCCCACAGAAAAGTAAATATCTAATAAATTTTCGTTAATTGTTTGTAAAAAGGAAAACCAAAACATCCTCAAGCATAAAAGAAGTTAAAAATACTAGTACGAGTATCAGGTTTGTTTCTTGATAAATATTTTTATGCTTTTTGTAAATTCTTTAAACTTTCCAACAAAATAACAAAAATATTAACTTTTGCAAAGTATTTATATTAAAATTAACTTATTAGCTCAATTTTTTCAATGTTTTTTGTTCCTGTTTGTGAGGCAATAATTTTATATACTTTACCAACGTATTTGCATAATATATCCAATTCCATTGGACCGAAATGCTGCAGCACTTTTATTTGCTGGTTTGAATTTTGTTGCAAATCTCACATTGATTTGTCCTTTTTTGTGGAACATTAAGTTGCCATTTCAAATCTTGCACTGCCTGGCATTTTATTGAGCTTAAGGACTTTCTTATCACAAGATGTCCTTGATGCTTATTTTTCCATTAAACTGAATAATTTCTAAAAAATAAGTTTTTTTTAATGTGTGTTTCACGACAGTAAAATTATGTATGAGAATAATTTGGCATTAAAAACACATTAGTTATAAAACGAACATTAAACACAGCCTTCATGCGCTATTCAAAAGATTTATGGATATAAATTCTACGCTAATCAGGTAATAAATTAAAGCATAATTTTAATTAGATTTAACTTTTGCAAAATCAAACTTAACTGGATATATTTTCGATTTAAATTATATATGTATGAACGTATAACTTGTCACCCTCTTAAATTAATTTAAACAAATAGATTAAACAGTTTTAGGTTAAACCTGGTTGAACCTGAATACAACTTCACTGATACATCCTTTTTAATTAAATAAGAAAAATTTTGCTAGAAACTATAGGAATAAGAGTTAAAATATCTTTAAAGAACAACATTTTCCTTCTGAAATATACAGACACAACGTATCTGACAGTTTCATACGTTTTAGATGTTTTGATTCAAATCTGTGTTGAATTTAGGATTGAGAATTCTTTAGGGCACGTACCTTGCAGAGTCCTGGTCTTCCACAGCACGTGCCCACCATGTAAATTAGAGCTAAAATAAATCACCAACAAATTTATCATGAACAGCCAACAAAAAAAAACTTTACTAGCATTTTTGTCTGTTGCAGTCCTACAGCAGAAATTTGCTGAATCAACAAACGCTTTCATTGTTTACAAATAAAAAGTTAATCATTGGATTAGCAAATAATTCCACTGAAGTTGTTGACGGTTGTTTTAATAATAATATAGTTTAAGGGACATAGACGGTGACGGTGGTGCGACTTAAATAGATGAATGCAAACTAATAAAAATGTTAAATAAATTTATGTTCAAAGAACTTTATTATAAGTTAAATAATATAAAATCCTGATAAAACCAACTGAAGTGTGATTCTATTTGAAACAGATATATAGATATATAAAATAATTTCTTACAACATTGTCCATATAATTGCTGCCAGACTGGCAGGAAGATGAACTGACAATTTCACATAATTGGTCCAGCTGTTTAGTCGTCTTCAGATATACATACGTACTTATAGAAGAGCTCATTTCAATAGTTTTATACTATTATATTGTATGTAAGAAACTAATATGTAACTATTATTCAATTGCTTTAAAATTTATTTGTGAGAGATTTGAAAATTTGTACGTTTAGGTGAAATTTAATCACAATAATGACCAGCCGAAATATTGTTGTTAGTCCCAGGTACACACATACATGCATATGTACTACCAAAATATATATATATAAATAAACCAAAATATGTAATAACCAAGAGCATTTAAACATGTGTGTAATATTGTGTTGTATGGGTGTGTGTGTTTGTGTATGTGTATGTGTGTGTGTGTGAACTTGTGTTAAGCCAATAAACAAACAAACAAAATATTTAATGCAAATATAACAAATTATAAAATGTAAATCTAATGAAAGTGCATAAACAAAAAGCAAAAGATTTATGGAGATTATAGGAGAAAAGCACATGTTAATCTGTCATATTAAAAGTATTCGAAAGTTAATTTTTTAAAGTCAGTTTAGGAAATTTTAAATATATGCATATGTGCATATAAACACATGCCAATATATATATATATATACTTGTGAGATGGATTGCTTAACTACAGACAAATTATGAATTATTTAAAATATTTAGGTTATGAAAAGTTTCAAAATAAATTGTATGTGCATGAAACGAAGAAATAATATATAAAATATTGCGGTAACCTGGAACGTATATATTTACCATTTTAAACAAACGGGTGCTTTCAAGATAAAAAGGTCTAAAACTTTATTTTCTATTTATAATAATTTGTACGTATTAAAATTTAACAAGCAATTTCTTTTTCCCATCACTATCATCCTTTTGCCAATATCGTGCTACAGTACATGTGAAAGTGAAAGTGGAAAAGGGCCAGTGAAACTGCAAAGGATTGTGTTGCGGAAGTAGTTCTATATAACAGGCTATCGACGATGTGTTGCGGAAGTTGTTCCATGATATTGATAGCCATGAGCTGGATTTTCTTAAATTCATTTCAAAAAAGCATTTTTGTCACAAAAAAATCATAAAAATTATTTTATTGCATAATAACAAAAGTTCAAACTGTTTTTGCTTTCGAAAAGTAACAATAGGGCTATTGTTTTCTTTACAGTGCGAAATATGCTTTCTTTACATAGACCAGAAGTTGTCTATAAAAATACTTACCCGTATTTGATGCCAGTCCCATGATACCAATCATGTATTTTGCAGGTCAAAAAACTGTCACTTTCAACTTCCACATGCATCAAACAATTCCAGCAAGACGCGATTACATCACATGGGCTTCTTAGTCAACACATCGTGGAACAGGCACTTAATGTTTAGTGGGAAGGAAACGCTATAAATCTTAAAAATAATACTAAATTGCAGTAGTGATAAAATAAATGAAAATTTTTATCGTTCCTATCATAGAGCTTGAATAGGTCATAATATTCAGGTAATATTACAGCCTTTTCGAAGTTTTATTTTTCTTAAAAACGAAAATATTTATAAAAAAATCAATATTAGGTTTATTTTCTCTCTAATTCGCTTTTATGTAATATTTTCTATACATATAAATATATTAAATAAATATATTATGTCTGAAAAGTGTTTATGGCATTATACTTTCTACTTACAGTTTTTCTCCATTCAGCTTAATGGACATGGATGGACAATATTGTGCAATATTATAATTAGATGCTGTTTAAGTGTCTGAAAAAGAAGGAACGAATCATACACAAAGTATCGGCTTAATAATAAAATAAAGTCATAGTTCGAACTTCCCTAAAAATTATGACCGAAACAAAATCGAGTCATCTTTGAAAACAACCTCAGAGCAATAACTGGTTTCTCATTACAAACGTTTACAAACTGGAAAAATGTAATGAAATGTCCTTTCAAAGAATTTCTATGATGGCATCTCTGTACATCGGCCGCATTTTGTCTTTGTGGCTAAACAGTCAATTTTGTTGCTGTAGATTATCGAAATTATTAATAATTTTTTAGTAGTTGATTGTCATATTTCTGCAAATAAAGTGAATAAAATATTTTAGAAAACTTACGAAGTTGAACTTCTATTTAAAATGTTGTTCTTTTTTCCTTAATATGTCAAAATTTTCAATAGTTTGTAGAAGGCTAATCTTCATGAGCTTCGCCTTATTAATTAAGCGAAATATTCATATGCAGCGGCTACATTGGATTTCTGCACCAGATGCCGATTTTTCGCAAAGTTTAATGCTTTCCTGGTTCCGAGAAGTGATATCGTACAGAATGATTGTTTGATGGTTTGTTGTCGTTGGACGTGTCAAGCACTTGTAAACGTTGCTTATGATATTAGTTATGAATATATCTAGAACTGCAGGCGCAAATTGGAGACAATCTATGACTGCATTAAGAAATCCATTGATACCGGTAAGCCAGAAATTGGTAACGTTTTTGCAGATGTCTAGCCATTTGACAGCAAAAAAATGCTATAAACAACCACGCGAAACAGGACAGATTAAATAGAGAAAACGAGAAAACAAATGCCATTTCAGTTATTGTCATGACTGACTATATAATTACCGTCTATAATCTTTACATTTTCTCCGTAAAACTTCCACAAAATGTGTTGTTTATAATTCTTTTTAAAAACATGCTCGTTAAAAAGGTTCACAAACTATAAACAACACAAGTCATAATGGAGGCATGCGCAGAAACCAGCAAAAATATAATAGAAAGAAATGCGTTCACATGTCAAACCTTTCCTGTAACTTTTGAGAGTTAAAAAAGACAGTCTATAGATGTATTCGCTACAGTCACTGCAATAACTAGACAAGCCAAAATAATAGAAACTTGTTAATTATTGTCAAAATATTGTCTTTGGCAAAATTGTTGCTCAGAAATTGAACTAATTTATGCATTTCCTTCAAGTTCTTAACTTTTTTGTGGCATGAAAAATGGCCTTTTCTCACCGTAAGCGATCTGGCAAATACACATCCTAAGTGGGTGTGGGAGCGCATCCTGAGCTAAAATCTGCCGCTTATAAAGTTATCTCTTAGTGTTGCCTTGCTATTGATTGGAAGACGAATTATAGTTTCTTCCTCACTGTAGCAGCCAAAATGAGTGGTTAAAAGTCTGTTTTGAACGGAGGTTGCTGACTTGACAAGAGTCGTTAGCAAAATGATATTAATCATTTAAATAATAGTTTTTATATACTATTAAATAATTTAATATTGAACTTGGATGGAGATTTTTTATTGTGTAAATATTTTTTTTAATACCTTAAACCTTGACAAGAAACAGTTTATTTTTAGTGCCTTCTTTTCTGCAGTATTTTTTAAATCGCACAAAGTTTTTGCTATTTTTGCAACCAGAAATTATTATTTATTCAAAAAATGCTTGCGACCCACATTTTTATATTTCCAGCATTAATTTGCGCAAAAGCCAACTCTATTAATTTCATTTAACACTCCAAAACGAATTTAATTACATTAAATTTATCTGGTTTTTTTTTGGCAAATAACTTTAACCGCAATACAAAAAATCTGTTTAATGATTTACATATAAAGTGTGCCTTCAAATGTCACAATAGCATGCACCAGCATGACCTGTTTGCGTCAGAAGCTTGTGTTTGTGTGGGTGTGTGTATGTGTGTGTGTGTGATTTGGTTATTTTGACTTCATCTGTAAGTGGTAAATATGATAAGTGGCATATGGTTTGCGTATTTTTGTTTTATTCGGTAAGTGAGACTTTGCACATTATAGTTTTTTTAATGCCTCGCACACGGCCACAACTATTAAACACCAGGAATTAAAATGTTCTATCACCGAATGTAGTATAATTACTCTGTTTTTTATAACATTTCTGGTAATCTGTTAAAATGTTTTATTCTATACTTCTAAATTTTGTATTTTTTGTTCAGTTTTACAACACAATAACGTGGTGCTGTGTACGAAAGACGCTGGCAGACTAGATTTCAAATTATGCCGCACATACAACGGGTTTTTTTCTCATCAAAACAAAACCCAAAAATACATACACATACATATACATTTGTAAATATGTAACTTTGTGCGAAAAAAATACTTCTGAATGGCATAAGAATTGTACTAAATATATTTGTTTACAAAAAAAGCAAAATATATGTGTGCAGGGATGTGTTTGAGCTAAAAAACACGACGAGAGTGTTTAATTTGCAACCAAAAAGTTGCCAATCAAAGAGCTTGTAACTGTTATACACAAGAATTTTCTGCTTTTCTTGCTCTTTATTTCTTATTTCAATAACAATTACTTACAACCCTCTGCCAAAAAGGGAAACATTTCATTGAAATTTGATTTCATAGCTGGATAGTTCACCCTTGTTGTGCCCAACTGGTTCTCATTCTGCTCCTCTAGAACCGAATTGGTATAAATTCTTGTACTAAATTAAAATATTTAAAACCAATTCTGCTTTTGCCGACAAGCAGTTCTCTTTCTCCCTCATTCATGTGCAGGTAAACTCTTGGCCAAAAGGTTTGTTTATTTTACCACAATTTGTACATTTTCAAGGTTGTTGTGTCTTTGTTTTGTTTTTACATTAACACACCCAAATGGACGTGTTCTTTGTGCTTCACTTGTACTGCACCTTAATTTCTTAGCTCGTCAAAAGGCTAATACGACATTTATTCAGCAAACATTTTTGTTTTTCTTGCTTTCAGTATAAGAGAAATTTCGGAAGCCGAAATAAAACTTCAAGCTTGAGATGTGTTTCGCATCAATTCGTGCATGTGGTCCTTAGCAAACAGTCACGAGTTATAACTCAAACTGCTAAATAACAAAACTGTCCAGTATTCAAGTGGTTAATTTTCTCTGCAATTAATTTAAATTTAAACACAAATTTATTTTAAATAATATTGAAAAGTAATATTTATAGTAATTTTCGTTAAAAACAAACGAACTTTTTTTACTACAAAGAAAGAGAGAGATAGAGAGAGAGAACGAGTCAAGTATTGCTCAATTTTCTTTACAGTATCCAGCTTCGCTTGGCTCATTTTCTTGGAGCTGGAGACTTGTTGTCTCGTTGCCGCTTATAAAAAAGATGGCAACCAAAACAAAACTAGAAAGAAACATATTTTGCAACAGAATGAACTTTAATGTGAAGTGAAATGTAAATCGTGAAACGTTAAAGTAAAACGCACAACAAGAGAAAAGACTAACAGCAGAGAAAAGGATGTACTAAAAATTCGATATGAATGAAAATGCGTAAAAAAGACTACAAACAAAAGTGGTTAAATATATATTTTCCAGCCAAGAAGTTGGAATGTCAAATGAGACGCAAAGAACGTTTTTCACAGCACTAGAGAGTCTTTAACTAAGAACTTATATACAGACCTAGTTAAAAGCGGTCGTATTGTTGAAAAATTATCAGTCGAATTGACTTTAGTTCTGTCCAGCCTACTTTTCAAAAAAACAGGCCCAGAAAAAAAGTAAAATTGTTTTGCCAAAATTGCTATTTCTTTAGATGATTAGTTGTTTTTTTTCATTATTTTAAAGAAAAGTATTTTTTGCTGCAAAATTGGCGGATAAATTTTAAGTTCACTAACAATGAAACCACATTCGCACGTTAATGAGACATAAGATCTGCTGGAAACAGGGGCGATGTTAATAAGAGTGCGCAGGTGAATACGAGGCTGCCTATTTTATGGCTTACATTTTGCACGTCACAACTTGATATACGTACATATGTATGTACTAGTATGTAGGTATGTACTCCGTTATTTCTGAATAAATGGATACGTCCAGAAAAAGAATTAATAAATCAGAGATGATACACAATTTAACTGAGATCCAGGAGCTTTTCAGCAGACAGCAACTAGAATGGTCCGGTCTTTACCGCTAACTACAAGCTCTACAGATCTATGATTACGAACTTTTGTTGATCTATATTAAACAAAGAGATTTTGTGATTTTATTTTGCACCGTTCATGCCACATTTTATGTTATAAAGAGTGATTGGAGAGTTATTATCTCGTACGGAACTGATATAAGCTGGCCAACGAGATTGCGCGATTTTTCATGTAGTGAATTCCCAAGCATACGTCTTAAAAGTCAACAGTTCGTAAACAAATTTATCGACACGAAATGTATAAATATTGGAATTACTTTGTATATAGTGTAGACAATCCTCTACGAAAGTCTCATTGTCCGCGTAAGGGATAAAGCTAATGTCTATATTGTACGAATTATATCAAGCAGTAAGACCCTCGCATTAACCCTACACCAGCGGTAACTTTTTTCCCCTAAACTTATTTTTATACAATAAAAAAAAAGAATTAAAAAATATTCGGAAGACAGCCTCCAACAAGAAGCATTTCAAGATTTTTAGAAATATCTTTTCATAGGCAGTTTGAACAAACGTTTCATACTTTTATCAGCCACACAAACACACATACATACATGTGTTTTTCTCATGCAGGCTTTACAATTAGGATTTTCGCCACTTTCAAGCTGTAGAATTTTTTTTGCCTTTCCATTTAACAAGTCAGATGAAATTTCGCAAACTTTTTTCGGTTTTTTTTCCTGTTGGCGGTTTGAAAAACCAAACTTTTAAATTGTATTATCAAACAAGTACATAAATACATATGTACTTATTTCAGTATATGTATATGTACATACATACATTCAGACATATGTATGTATGTATGTTTTCCTTTCAAAATGGAAATGAAAAAATGTTCTGTACATAAAAAAGTGTCAATAAAGAAACAAAGTACTGGCATTTTGTGCCGTGCAAACCAAAAGAGAACTTATCTACAGCAAATGTTCGGAAATAGGATTGGATTTAATACAAATGAAAAATGCTTAAAGTTGATGAAGTAAAAGAATTTCAAGTAAGACAACATCTTAAAATACTAGCAGAACAACAAACAAGACTTAAGTTTTTGACTGGCATCCGTTGCAGCAAATATCGATGTCGCTTGATTAAGTTCAAGTGCTTCGGAGCCTTGTTATTTATCTTATTTAAGGCGCCATAAATGAACGTGTATAATTTTAAACTAATTGGGCGCGGCCGTGATTAAATTTTATCTTAAATAAGGTGTATGCAGAATTTTGAGTACAGTGGGACTACTCGAAAGAAATAAAAAGTCGGCTAGAAATGGCAAGAGTTGTTTTTTATATAAAAAAAAGTGTTCATCAGTCATGATATAAACATTGAGACAAAATCAAGATTTATTAAATGTTATAATTGGTCATTTTTATTATATGCTGTGGCAATATGGACTGTAAAGGCCGGCAGCTTATTTAGGAAAATAGAAGCTTTTGAAATGTGGATTTACCGACGAGTACTAAAGACACCCTGGACCGAAATTCTGAAATACTGGCAAGAGTGTAACGAGAAAGAGAACTTGTATCCATTAACAAAACACGAAAGATCGCATATCTAGGCCACATTATGAGAAATCAAAAAATTCTACAAATCGAAATGGAATAGAAGAATAAATATACATAGAAGAATTATTAAATTCTAGGAAGCATTTCTTGAAGGCAGCAAGAAATAGAGAAACTTTTGAGAGAATAGTAAACAGTGTATAACAATTAAAATAGTAAACAAAAATTAATAACATGTAATTTATAATTTTGAAAATGTAATTATAAATAAAAATTGTATAATCACTAACATTCCAGTATCGAATAGAATAGAATAGAACAGAATAGAATAGAATAGAATATACAGAAAGAAGAAGCTTGTGTAGGATGATTTTCTTTACAGGATGTATCAATAGAAGATGAACACAAGTAAAGAATAAAGAATGAAGTATGTGGAGGATGATGCTGTTTATATGATGTCTCAATCTCATGTGGCATATGAGTGACCGCATCCCTGCAACTGATTTTATTCGTAGTCGCCAAATGAGGCGGAGTAAAAACTATTTCGTATTCTACTGAAAATAATCAATTTAGTTTGTGAAAATGAAAGTAAAATTTGGCTCAGTCCTATGGCATACGAATCAACGAATTATTGCGAATGATTTCGTTCACAATGGCCACATAGAACCGAGGTATATAATTCACACTAAAGACTATGATGTCAGTTCATAGTAACTCAAACGAAAATAAGCATTTTTACCTACTTATAGAAGTTTTTTCTTACGTCATAAGAAGTATACACTAAATCAAGTGCTTACACGCTTTTTGGCACAGCTAAAGAAAATATATGCAGCAGCTGTTAAACTGAATACAGGATAATCGCTATTAAGCTTGAGAAAAACACAAAAGCACAAATACGCAAAAAAAATGTATACAATAATGGGAAAAATAAAAGGAAAATTCAGTTGTGATGCGTGGCATAGAAATAAAAATTAGAAACATATTCATGCACGCCACCTTAAAGAGATAAAGGCTTGTCAAAGCTTTAGAATATAAAAGATAAATCTTGTCTAAAGTAGAGTTTTAGCATTCGAGAGGAGTTAAAAATAGATCCGTTCCGGCATTTGCCAAATTTATTGTATAATAATAGAGTAAACAATATTTTTATGATCATTTGTGATGAGTGATTTTACGATGGTCGGATAATACAATATAAGTTCTATGATTACACCTACCGCCATCACTTATTTAATACTTGCATGCAGAATATTATAATACATATGATTGGATTGTCACCAGTTTAATGTAATAGAAAATAACGGATATATATATATATATATATATATATATATAGACCAGACAAGGGCTCCCAGATATTGATAAATGTACCAATCTTCCTGTTAAGGAACCCGTAACATATAGTTACTTTAGAATCTTTGATGAAAAATAAAAGAATAAGCCCCAGCTTGAAACTCAAGTATTCCTTAAAGTGTCCTGTTTTGTTTTTGCCTCTGCTGCTGTCATTACAGCTGCTTTTATGAAAGCAACTACTTGTCACAAGCCTTATGGTTAGTGTGTGCACTTCTACACACACACACTCTCGCCCACTCATATTCCTCAAACCGTGTGTAAGTTGGCTGTTTGAAACGATGTTTTGAAAGGATTTCCGTTTTCAGTTAGTTGTGGTTTCGGCTTGATATTTTTCTACTCCAAGTTGAAAACGTGCCTTGGGTTGATTTTCTGTGATGGCATCCAAAACATGTAAATATGAAACCCAGAGTTGCTGTACGTAAATTGCACTTCGAAAGGAGCTGTACAGCAAATGTGTACACAAACAGAAAAAATCCCATAAAAACCTCTTTTATTGGCGCATGTTCGCTTGTGTGCCCAGAGATTTTGACAACCAATGTTTTGAAAAAGTATTGTATGAAATTTGCTGACAAAAGTATTTTGTTTGCAAGAACATTCACATTCACATCCATTTAATTATAAAAGAAACCCACAGTGTTGGAACGAATTGATTATGCTGTTTTTTAAATAACAATTTTGTTGTTTGCAAGTGAAAATTGGCTCATTCAAAAACAAATATGTATGTACAGTAGTAGACCTGGTTTTAAGCAATTTAATAAGGAAATATATTTTTCAAGGTCTCATATTGTTAATAATGTTGTACGATTTTTGCTCCCTCGTGTAACTTGTCGTGATGCTTAAGCAGCAGTAACTCAATAATAAGCAACGGAATGGGCAAATGCCACCAAAATACAATGGGCGGCCAATTGCACATCTCTTTTAAAAGTTCTTAAAGCAAAAATTACATAAATTTATGTACCCTGCTAGAAGACAGCAATCGAACTAAACATTTTATTGCAGTACGTTCAACTCACCACTACCCAGCAAACACTTACTATAGCCGAGATAATCATGCGGGTATTAAGCAAAGTTATAGCCTCTTCTTCTTCATAAAAATGGGGCCAATGGCCGACATGACAAATATTTTTGTAGACAAGTTTAGCAAACTTTCACTCTAACAGAGCTTAAGTTCACTGCGATGTGAAGAATAAATAATGACATATATATTTCATATTCCACATTCACAAAACGGCCACATATATTTTATTTTAAAAGCATTCCATCCTTAAAAAGGGCTGGGAAAATAAAAGCAGTAACAAACGTTCGCTGCTATGACAAATACCAGCGCTTTGCTGCAATCAATTATTTCAACTTTCAGCAGCGCATGAAGGCGAATGTTGATAATTGAAAAGCATTAACCTCAAATAATAAAATTAAATGTTAATTCAACATTATTCTATATTTTTACGTTTTTGTTTTATATGTAGTCAGTTTTCGTTGGCAGCCGCCACAAAAATTTTAACTGCTGACAAAGATATTTATTTTGACTGCTTTCGTTGATAATGAAAATTGTGGCCACATAAAAATCTTACTATGAACAGAAATTACTAGAAGCAAAAGTTTCTACAGCAGCAGTTGCCACAATTTGAAAAGTGCCCAGCGCCTGAAAAAAGAAATTCATTTACTAATACAAGCAAATAAGTGCAAACAAACTGTCCATAACAAGAGCAACATTCAAGTGAAAATTTAATTTGTCAAAACTTGATTAGAATTATATGACGCAAAACTCTTAATTTTTAGCCAATTTGCTGTTTTGCTTGAACAGCGAATGACACGACGTCACTTCTGATTGTTGAATTTTTCTTGGCTTTGGTGCATAAATCGGGCTGGTGGTTTTAGTTGCCGATATGATTTTTATTTTTTTGCGTAGATCTCAGACAACAAGAAATTAAAAAAAAAAAATTTACAGTCTGAAATCCTGCAACAGGCGTGAAAGTCGATATGGACTGCTGACAATTTCAACCTAAAATCCATAAGAATCAGTGATTTGTGGTTTGGCTGCTTTTGGTATCTTCACAAATTCTATAATTTTGTTTCTTGACGTACACATTCATCAAGAAGTTTCGTTCCTCACTGCAGATGTGTTTTCTTTTAGAAAATGCAGGCTAAGTTTTATTTAGCAGCTCTAAGCCATGCAGTGATCATACACTATTATCTTTAGCTGTTTCACTTCATTTTATACAAGACTTTGTACCCCACGCGACAGATTGACTGCTCCGGATTTTGTTTAAGCACATTCTAAGACACAGGGTGATGCATTTGGCAGATCATGTAAACTTATATTTTTCTTGAAGAAATCGGAAGATCCATTTTGATAAAATTTGTCTGTATAAGATTTCCAGCAGTTTTTTTAAACTTTAATTTTAATCATTCTTGGCACTTCAAAAATTTTACCGAAATTTTTACGAAATCAATATAGTGACGGTCTCCAAAGACTTCGTATTGAAAATTACCCCTTGAAAAAAACTGTAAAATAAGTCCCTTTAATTATTTTCCTACGAGCAAAATTAAATATTAAGTGCCAGTTCCCTTCCACAGCTCTGAAATAAGTACTGAAAAAAGAAAAAAATATAACTATTAAATTAATTTTTTAAATGCGAAGCACATGAATAACTCTTAACATTTATGCCCATAAAATTACTGACTTTAATCACACTCTAAGTTCTAGTACAACTTAATTCAAATTTAAAGAAAGACATTTGAATTTCCAAAATATCCGTTTTGTCTTCAGAAATAATCTTTATCGAAGCATAAAAGCAGAAAATCCTGTAGGCTTTTTTTAAAAGCAGAAATTGAATGACAAAATTTCTTTTATTCTTGCAAACAGTTTTTAGAAAGGAATTATTTTAATATTGCAATCCTCTTTTGAGATTAATATAAAAAAAATAATAATAATAATAACAATATCAGCAGTAGATGCTTAAGCTTAATGGTCCTTTTGTGAGTTTATCTGTAAGTGATATGGATCGCATTTTCGAACAGACAAAAAAGTAATAGTAATAAAATGAATTGTTTTCAATGAAACAAAAGTTCGATGCACGTTTTAGCTTTTTTACATTTGTATTTTGCTTGTGCAAAAAACCACTTGTCTGTACACTCAGGAAAAACCCGAAATATTCGTGAAATTTATAATGCAAGGCAACAATAACTTTGCAGAGAAAACCTTTTTAAATTTATATATTGTATTTTGTATTTCCTTTTTATTTTCTATATATAGAATCATTTTTTTTAATTGTCCTTTCTATTTTTTTTTTTTTTTTTTTTGGTGTACAACAACGCCATTGCATGTGCTATAATACATTTCGTTTTGCTTGACAAACGATACCAATAGAGAAATATAATAATAATAAAACTACCAATGACTATTACAATTATTATGCTAAACATTTGATCAGTGGCGTCTTAGTCACAAAGACAAACGTTAACAGGCGATCGTTATGGAAATTCCTTAAGGAAGTCTGAGTTTTGCCATTTCTCTAGCACTTTGGATTTCAGTAGTGAAAATAAAGTACTTTGCGATTAACTTTTCGGTTTTTTATATTATATGCCAATTACTGACAATGAGTTTCACCACTTTTGACTTCATATACCCCTGTTTTTTTTCCCCCAGACTTTATATTCGTATTTTTTTACATACATCAAGGGCCGACATAATATCTTTCAAATGCAAAACTAGTTTCACAAGCTGTGAACAAGTCCGCTTAGAATACTAAAAGCCAAGGGAACATACAAAAACCGGCAAAAACATTCTCCTGTGAAAAAGAAATGACTGGTCAACGTCTTCGTCCAAGAACAATTTATAATATCTGGAATATCCCCGCCTGAGCCAAACACCATCAAACAAAACGATTCACTTTGTTTCCTTTACATTGAAAACGATTTAAAAGTTTCCCAAATACCTTCCATATTTAAATATAATACATTTCCGACTTTATGCTTAATATCAGTTGAAGCCGAAAATGTGGCAAACATTTTTCAAAAATCCCTCAACTTGCGTGACACAAAAATTTTAAAATAATTTTTTTACGAATAAGACCTTAATACAACCACTTAAAGATGGACACGTCGAAAGATGGACGTTAGACAGGCATTTCTAATATTTTATTATAAAAGGCAGTTATTATTATTATATAGCATCGATATTATGGCTATAAATGATAAACTTTCATTGATTTCTTTAATATAAAAGTTCTTAAGTTTATTACTCTGTTTTGAAAATTAAAATATTGCCTTCCATGTAAAAGGTTTGTTGCCCCTTTCGTCCATGAAAACGCATATAGGAACAGTATAAAGTTGAAACGATCATATTATAATGATAATGATATATATATATAATTCTGACACTAAATTCTATGTTTTATAAAATTGTGACCAATCATTTTATGCTTAAATTTTATAGCATTAAAATTGACAGTCTATAAAATTGGAAGTGGCTGCGAGTACATGGCAGCTAAATTTTCTTGTTTATTCTCTGCGTTTAATTATCATTTACTGGGCGCAGTCTTTTCTTCATAACTTGTTTCAAAATGATTTAATTACTTGTAAAGGAAAATTAAATTCTTTGTTTCTAATTTCTATTTTATGGACAAAAATAAAGGTATTTGGTCGTTTGGCTCATTTTGTTGAACTAAATCTACATTGTTTTACTGTTTACAGGAAATGCAAATGGCTTTCCGACAAAGTTATGGCTGCTCAGTTCGCCCTAACTTTTGTACAGTCTCGAAAATAACATAATTTTATGCAACGCAAAAAACCCGCCCCTCTATTTCTTCGTTGTTGTTTTCGCCACTGCATAAATTTTAATACAAATAATCCAAATAATAGCACCAACTCGAAACTCAGCCAGTCTGCGAAATTTACACAGCCAACAAAAAGTGAATAAAATTTTGCAGTATAAATTCATATTAAAAAGCAAAAACGTAGACCTACAACTTTATTTAAATAAGATGCAAAAAATAGAAAGAACAAAATAGAAAATATGGAGGTGTATTATGAGTGTCTCCTAAATGACTATTGGCATGTAGCCCACCAACGTTTTCCATTTCATTTCCTTTATTACAAAACTTTTCGTAATAATATTTTCTCTTTGCTTTTGGTTTGCGCACATTTGCTTTTTGCTTTATTTTATATTATTCCTTCACAATTTGGGCTATTCGTACACAGCTATTCGTATATTACAATAGCGCAAAGCATAAGTTGTTCTGAATTTTAATGAAAAACAGTAAAAATTGTTTCTGTAATAATAAAAAAAAAAGAACAAACAAACAAAACAAAAGTTAATAGCAAAAATGTTACCATAAATTTTACACTTTTTGCAGTTACATTTAAAAATCGACAAAATCATAGTCTTTCCGCATTTGCGTTTTATGTGCACATATACAAACTTACATACATTTTGTTGGCACGTAAATGAAGTATGTGAATAAATTGTACAATATAGTAGAATCTATATATATATAAATAATTATATATATATTTTAGTTCTGCTTGGCATCCGGAATTTACAAAAACTAAAAACAAACAGTGTTTAGTTCTAAAACTTTTGTTAACCAAAAATTAGTTTTACGGAAAATATATGTATATTGTTGCAAGAATTTAAACTAAATTATATATAAATTTTATACAATTCCGTTTGAAGAACAGTTGCATCGTAAATGACAAGACAGACTAAAAGCGTCGCAGTCTTGAACGTATGAACGTCAACGTTTTCCGATATTTAAAACATATAATTTTTATTGAAATTATCGGACATTTGTTGAATTATTGGCAATAAGTTGGTCTTAAATTAGTTTCTATAGTTTTAATGCAGAAAGCGAACACTTACGTTCGAGCTCACGAAAAAAGGCCTGATGGTTTTGTAAAACCTTTTTGTTTTTGTAGATTCTGCCAAAATTGTATTTCGAAACATACAATAATACTCTGCTTATTATGCTGAGTCCCAACATTTGATTTAGAGTTTATCTATGGAATGATAATAAAGTTTCGAAGATGTTACAGTATATTTTATTATTTGTTACAATAAGAGCATTGAAATATTTAACAATAAAATAGTTACCTACAATGCAGGATATATGTTGATGATTAGAATAAAAATGAAATGGTTAAATATCATATAAAAGTTATTTAATAATCTAATTGATTACAACAATTGGTTAACCATCATATGGTACATATGCAGATGATTGCAGTAACAATAATATGTTCCGTAATTTATCACATTAAATTGAACTCTAAATATACATTAAGCAATTGCAAATGATTTTTATATAATAAATATCGGCCTATTTTTCAAAAAAAAAAAAAAATTTGTATAAAGTAGCACAATATAGTTGACTTCCATAATTATGCTTAAAAATTTATTTAAAATTACATACTTTTATCCAATTTAACCACAATTTGGGGGCTGACTTAAAGACAAGTGAAAATGGCTATTTTCTGAGAGAAAACTATTAATCAATCATATAATTGTTAACTGTATAATATTGCACCGCAAGATAGTCATGAATTGCTTAAAACACTCAAAGGTAATGCCAAGTTAGTATACAATTGTTGTGGGCTATTATATCTATATTATGGTCCTGTATAGCCATATTATTGTTATTTGAACTGCATATGGAATTACAAGCAAACTTTTATTTTATATGAAATTGACAGAAAATGAATGAGCACTGAGTGCCAAAGGACCGTTGCGGTAGTTTGTGAAACTCTTGTAATATTAAAATTATATTAATAATTGAGCAGTTGTAATTAATCATTTAGTATTAAATACTTTTATTCCCTTTTCATATTTTGAACAAAAGTAATCATAAAATTATTTCCGCCTGATGACAGAGGAAATCAACTTTCAAGTATTAAACTTTGTTAAAGCTTTTTTATACAATGTTTTTGCAAAGTACTACACTTTAATCAATACTTTATGTATTAGTTACATTTGTTCAGAGAAGGGTTCTTATATTACACCCTTGAAACTGAGATTTATATGTTGCCGCATGCTACACTACATACTGAACAAGTGCACCAAAGGACAGCAATATGAAAAACTGTGATAAGAAAATAAACTTAAAAATAACAGCACAAAAGACACCACCGTAAACAAGTTATTGTTGAAAAGATTTCATAAGAAAACCGAAATACACTTGAGTTCACAAGATACTCGATGGAATCATCATAACCATCAGCATGTGCGACAAAAAAATCGATATTCTGAGTAAAACGTCTTTGTTAAATGGTTTTAAGTGGACACTCACAAAAGCATACATTTTACATGAAATGAAGAAATCGGGAAAATGTTTGATTAGGAAACTTTCAAACAATTAAGCAAATATGTGTGCACTTACTTTAAAAGATCAACCAACACATATAAAAGAGGATAAATCAAACATGTATGTTTCCTGTAATCATATTCCAATACTAAATAATTTAGATACATATTCTCATATTCTAATCTCAACCATATTCTTTTTCTAAGTGTAGTCGACATTGAAGATCGATAGAATATTTGTATACGGCTGCAACGACATGATTTGAGTTTCATTTGCGAACTTCTTGACTTTCGTTTACGACACAATTTTTGCTCCAAGGTCTTTGTTACCGCCACTCATAAATCGCTAATATGACATTAGTGTTACCGCCACTCATAAATCGCTAATATGACATTACTGTTACCGCCACTCATAAATCGCTAATATGACATTACTGTTATCGATATGTAGAGATATGAGCATGGCAAAATGTTCAATTATTCCTTTTAATTTTCCACGCGGTATAATTATGAGGCCATATTTAATCGAGACCACATACATAAGTATATAAAACACCTACATAGATTTAAGATATTCATTCGTTCAGGTCATAAGGATTACGAAGCTTCGCTTGGAGTAGCCATACATAAAAGTTAGTATATTAGCAGTTTAGTATGTAAGTTTGTATAATGAATTTATTTATAATTTTAGGAATTTTAACATATTAAAGCGTAAGAATAAAGAATTAAAGTTTTCTAAAATTCTTACACTTGTGTTTAAAATCCACATTGGCTATCTTGAGCTTGGGCCGCTTTACCCGCAACAGTCTTCATATTGCATATGCGAGAATTCACTAACAAGTTATAGTTTTTCACATATATTATTCTCCTCTCGCTTTAAACAAGCGACAAAATCGTTTTCCAAGATATTTCCGTATGCAACATTTCGCTGTGAAATATCGATGTAATTGATTTCAAAACACTTTTTTCCAGTTAAATTGTAACTTTTTGCACTTCATTCGTCGTCGTCTACGGAAACGATTGCAGTTTTTCCTCCCTTCTGTAAACAAAATATGTGCAAACTATTCGTACAATCAGTAGGATGCCTGTTTTTATGCCACCGGAAAATTTAGGTGGAAAAAAAGTTTTTAATTAGCGTTTAAAGTTTTTCAATTAACAACACCTGCAAACTATTTTTTCTAAACAAGCGACTCTAATGGCAAAAACAAGACACAACAACAAAATATATAGTTGCTAGGAAATAGAGGAGCAAAAGCGCAGTTATGGATGACAAACATTAGCACAAGAACAACAGCAATAGAGCCATGAAATATAACAACTAGTTGTATAAATACCGACGCTAAGCAATTTCAATAGGAAAATTTTATTTCATTTATTTATACGATTCTGCCTAAAATGTAATTTTCGTCAATGAAAACATAATTAATTTCATTTAACTTAACACTTAACTTTTTTGAATATGTTTCATTGTTCATGGTTGGCCTCAAGTAACACGGGAGTATCGCCGAAACCAATTATTGATCACGGGAAATTAATATGTGTATTTATATGTTTTTTTAATTAAAAAAAAAAAAAAAACATTACAATATATGAGTGGAATAACTTTTTATTTCTTAGGCTCAGAAACTCTTTTCAAATTAAACGCAAGAATTCGAGCTTTAAAGCAAATATATCTATTATTATTGCTTTTGTTTTTACTTTTACAGCATTATTAATTGCAGCAACTTTGAACTTTGTGATACTAATAATTGAAAAGAAATGCGTCTTTTTAAAATTGAGACTTAAAGTAAAGTCCTTCTTGTAAACGCTTAGAACCTAATGTGGAACGCCAACAAACACACTTTTGCCCAATAACCCGCTCCTTTATGACAATTTGATATAATAATGGCAAGTTTTTCCTGCAATTTTGTACATTCTGTATGTAACTTTATGCCATATGACTATTTTTACTCTTTAATTTGTTTGCAATGTGGTGACTCCCCCTTTTTCTTTTCAATATATGACCGTATTAAATATTAAACAAATGCATGTTTGTCCAGTGTCTCACGTTAGTTAGAAAAAGCGCTCAAAAGCTTTAACATATTCAATAAAATAATTGTAAAAGCTAATTTGATTTGATTAGCTGAAGGCTGATTGGAGCTTAAGGAAACTTGTTTATTATAATTTTTGATAGATAGAGACTTAATCCAAAACATTACAAATTGTACTTATACACCGGCCGGCCTATTTTTGGCTCAAAGCAGTCCTGCCGTTATCGTCAAGTTTGCCGGACTCGAGCTCAACAGCATTCTTGTTACCACAATCTTATTCTTTTAAAAAAAGCTCAAACATTGATTGGCCAAAGGCTTGAAACGAAAACTTTTTAAACAACTTCTCAAAACAAACAAACCGGGAATATGTCAAAAGCTTTATTTTATTCAATAATTTCACCAAAAAGATTTAAAGTTTTTAAAGACCCTAAAAGTTCGTTAAATTCACTGATCAAATATTTTATTTCTAATTTTATAAAAGAAACTAAACTAAACAGCAGAGTAGTCCACCCAAAAAGCAGCTAAAACAACAGGATTTTGGAATAGAGAATACATTTTTTAGCCCGGAAATGAAGTTAGAAAAATTTGTATTACTACAACAATAATTAATAGAATTGTTTACGGTTGTAAACTTCACTTTACAGCCGGAAGTTTTGAGCGGTTTTCTGAAAACATCCCCCTATTGTCATTGACAAACCACAGCTTCTGTAAAAATTTAAAGAAATTTACAAAACTATACAGTAACACGTTAGTAGGTATGTGAATGTGCAACTGACATTTAATTTAGGGCAACAATTTTTTGTCTGCTATTTTTTCTGCTATTAAGGGACTGGAGAAGCAATTGCATTTGAAAATCAACCGAATCGCTTGACCAATAAAAGAAAATAACCTTAAAAAAAGGAAGCCACAAAAACGCACAAAAAAGAATAAACAATTTCTTTTACACCTTCTTCTACTTTTCTTTTGTGGAAAAATAAAAATATATTAATCCCCAGGAATAAAATTTTACTTTGTGTTCCATGCGATAAGAAACAGCAACTGTTGAAGGACAATCCAAGGATATTTTGAATGTTTTTTGTCACGCAAGGTGAACGTTTTTACTTCAACAGCTGTGAGTATAAAATGCGTGATGTAAAATGATTGTTTTTTTATATAGAAAATAGGGCAGCGATAAATTAGAGCTTCTTAGAAAATAAGTTATAATTACTAAAATAAAGGAGATCGAACAACACTCCATTTGGCCAGACCAAAATGTTGCAGTTGTTAGATTTTTTCAACCCAAAATTTAGTTACTAGTCAGGTTTTTGCCTTTTCCGATGTTCTTTTTATTAAAAGTTGTCACGAAAATTGAAGAAAATTAATTATATTAAATAGAAATTTTATCAAATAAAAAGTAATTTTTTTTTTAATCATTTACATACGTCTTATTGATGTCTTTAACATACAATATAAAATCCAATTTTGTTAACGTTACAGATACATATTAATGATTGTATTAAAAACACACCTTCAGTCTTGCCTTTTAAAACTTTATATTTGTCTTTTAAAACTTAGCATACAGGAAGTGATATCATTTTTGATTTCACTGTATCACAAGGCAATACACGAGCTTTAGTTCTAGACTTCTCTGTTATTTTCATATTTTAATGGGACAATTCACTGTATTTACTGCGTAACGTAATCATCAAAATCATCACATATGTCATTAAAAAGACAATGCTGGATGAAGTTATTGAGATAGTTGTCTTTTTATCAAGCATCAATGAAGTACTAAAAAAAAAATATATAATAAAACCGTCGCTTGAATGGTTTTTCAAAATATCCCAATATTATATCTTTGAAGTTCCGGGACAACACTTTTTTCTTCGCTGAATTGGTTCGATTGTGATTTTATTCAACCCAAAATCGGTTAATCAGCCTTTTCTATGTATTTTCAAATACTTCATTAGGAGTTTACAAAGTTCGTTTATTCGCGCTTATCACGCTACTCAAAACACTCGAATATGTGTAATGGATTAAAGGATAAACACTCGAGTTTTCTTTAATTTTTTGCAAACCATCCTCGAATTCGAGAAGCGTAACAATCACAATTATATTATGACAGATGATATAAAAACTCTTTCTTTATACAGGGACTAAAATAAGTTAAACACTTTTCTGAAATTCTTACGTCAACATGGAAAAATTTCCTGATAGAACGCCTCTAAATCATATTTCTCGATTTCCAATTTATATGATTTGATTGTTCTGTTGCTGTGGGCGGCGAATGTCTGAAACGTCGATTTATTTTGGCGCTGTCTCCACAAGTAATTGTACACTTTTTTTAATTTTGTATAGTCATCTTTTATGGAAGAAGTATCAAGCAAACTCTAGTAATTTCTACATATTTATTCGTATAAGTATCAAGCAAACTCTAATAAATTTTTCATATTTATTCCTATATGCGGGTATATTTCCATATTGTCACAAACGTTACGCAAATAACGACAACGGCATTTGCCATTTTTAGATCTTTTCGTTGTCATCAAACTTCTATTAATTATTTCACGTCAATTTGTATCCACAACACTGAAGACGGTCAAATAAATGTTGTTTTCTGAAAAACATCTTTTGATATCTTTAAAAATTCACGCAGAATTATTCGGCGATTTCAATTAAATTTACTAAATAAAAATCATCAAAATCTCACTGATTAACATAATGATTAAGAAACATGTCTGCTATTTTCATGTAAAAAGTTCAATTTATTTATATTTTATATATCTATGTTTAAGTGTATATGTGTGTGTAGAAATATATGAGTGTTTCACTAGAGTAGCATTTGCTTAAGATTTACGCACAAGAAGGCACGTGCCTCATTAAAGAGAATTGTACACTCGTTGTATGTATTTCTTTTTTGAGTTAAAATTTTATCTTTAAATTCAAATTTAATTTTCGTCTTAATCTTAATTATCATCTTAACAAGCAATTTTACAGTGAACGAAAGATGACAAAAAGATTTTTCTTATTTCCCGGGTGCCAAAGTAATTTATTCTCTAAAAACAACCAGCACGAACAACGAACAAAAGACAAAATAAGTGGCAAATGCAGGACTTAAATAAAATTAAAGCAAGGAAACAAATAAGTTCTTGATACTTGAAAAAGTCCAAAAAGTGGAAATTATGGTATATTTAAAAAAAAAATCTAATTGTCAGAAACGGATATTTTAAACTTTATCACAATAATAGTCGTATTTAAAATATTGTGTGACTTAAAATGTTATTTAAACTGTGTTGTATTTTGATATAATTAATATGATTTAATGTGTCATAATAATCAATAGATTCCTTAAATTATAAAAACTTTTTTTAAATAGTCTAATGCATCACGGTTACTTTTTTTGCTGCAACGGCTGCTTTCTACTCATGGTTGTGCATTGAAAGGGAAACATGAACTTCAGCCTTTAAGATATTCATTAGTTGTCATCTTGCCACACATTATTATTTTGCCTGTATGGGAGATGTCATGGTCACTGTAATACAATTACAAGTGTGCCGTGAATATACAACCCATAATCAATGCGCCAGTAACCGAAAATATTAATAGCACTTGTTGATTAGTCTGTATTGTTAGAGGGTCATACATTTTGAATTCAAGTCAAGGCCTTCCAGTGCAGAATTTTCTGATTGGTTAGTGAGTGAATGCAGGTAATTGAATGGTTTCTCTATTTCCGTAACAGCAAACGATGTGTTATAAAACAGAAAAACTAAACTTGTTGCCTCGATGAATGAATTAATATAAAGTTTGACCAAAATTCATATCTTTGTTTCAGCAGACAGACGAAAGTTTTGCAGCCTTGTGTTCGTTGGTTTTTTTTCCAAAGCAGATGTTAAGCTGCAAATGTTATGAAAGAAGGAAAACATTGGGCGGGTTTTTTCATCCATCAATTCTCTATTTATGAAACACATGCAATTGTTATTGTTGCTGTCTAATATTATCTAACGACTGGCACAAGACAGTCAGTTTGTTGTCAATTGCATTGACGATTCAATTAAACGTACGAGTAACATGAATAAGAAACTTAATGGGAACCAAACAAGTTACGCGTGTTAAGAGCTTTATAAAGGATGGTTAATCGGCATGTGTCTAAATAATAAATAATTATTTATAATTTAGAAGAAAATAGTGCGGTTTTTATGGCATAATAAAAAGGCAACATTGTTTATAAAATAATTATAATATTAATTGTTTTACCGTTAAAACCGTCAAGATTGTGAAACAGGGCGTAATTATTAATTAAATTGCACTGGTATGCAAATAAGTTTAATTAAATATATATAGAAACATACATAGATACATACTTGTGTATTTAAATTTATATAATTGTTTGTAAAATTTGTGAGATTCGAAATATGTTTTTCTGCGAAATAATTTTCATTTCGTAACTTGAATGTTTCAACAGTTGCTTAATCAATATTTTTGCCATCTTACTTATACTCGCAATTCACTACAAATATATGTTCACACACAATGTATTTCCAATCTTAAAACACACGATATGACAACGTGTCAACGCCAAATTATTAACGGCATAAAATGAAACAGTCATTAAAACTCAGGCCAAAATTATGCTGCAGCATAAATCAAAACGGAAAATATAGAAAAGAAGCGAAGAATTAATATTTTTAAGCTAAAAAATAAATCGTTTGTACGATTTATCAGTAAAATCAAAATAAATGATGCCAGGCAAACCGAAAAAAAGGCAAAAGTATATATCAATAAATGCCGTAATGAACAATCGTTAGGGAATAACTTGTTTTTCATATTTATATCGAAAGTAATTAAGGAAAAAAATGTAAATAAATTTAAAAATCGTTTATATTTTCATTTTGGGTTTTGATGGCAATAGAAACGCTGTTTTTTTTATTGTTCGTAATTTATGTACAACAACAACAACAAGCAAACAGTGCATACATTAAAATTACGAATATGATGAATGGGGGAACAAAATAATTTTCGGCTGGCTAAAATGAGTTTGTAAAATTTTATCATATAATATTTGACATAATAATAAAACAAAATTGCATAAATGTTGTCAACTTTAAATGCATTTTGCATAGATTTTCAAAATGAACTCAATCAGCATTTAAAACTGAATTATTTGCTGAAATTCCGCTAGTAAATAGGAAACGGTATTAAAATTGTGACAATTTTCATTTAAAAACAGTTTAATTTTGTGCTGATATAAACCTTAATAGACATGTAAAATTTCAAAACACAAATTATGAAGTTTATCTGGAAAATTTTTGTTTAATCCCCCTAAAGCCGTCATTTACAGCACTAGTAAGATATTTTGTTTGTTGTTGTTGTTGCTTTAAATAGAATATTTGAATCTATGGTGTTGTAATTTTAAGAACAGGTGATTTTAAATCGTGTGCTTTAAGCCGATAGTCTCTAGTGGCTACTGCTTTTTAGCTATTAAGATTTATTATAATTTTAATTAGGGTAAATTATAAAAATTATAAAAGAATGCGCACTTGCAACAACGTGTCACTCGTTTTCATCACTAAATTATATGAATTTCCACCAAAAATTGTAGACTCTTTCAGCCCACTTGTTTTTCTGGGACCGCTCTGTTTGTGTGCGTTTAAGAAACATATTTTTTTTGAAGAAAGTTTCTATTTGCTTTGCTGACTGTGTGCGTGCCTTATATAGCAGAAGCGTGACTAGTATGTCGGTAGTAAGGCTTGGCTGCCGGGAACTTGCGGTGGATTGCGCATGTAAGAGTTTTACAAATATGATGATGCGGTGTCTGCTTAAGAGACTCTGGTCTAATCAAAGATTTCCCACTTACTTTCATCGCTTAATCTTTCTTATTCATTCATTCACGGGGTCAACAAAATTTATAGGGACTGGTTCAATACCAAAAAAAAAAAATTTAAATAAAAATGTGGATGGTATAAACCACTCTGCACTTTGTGTATATCTTACTTTTTAAATTATCGACTCGGAAGGTATTAATTTTCTTTTGAGACACCCTGTACTATTAACATTTAACACGTTCAGCTTAATTAAGAAATAAGTTAAATAAATAAATATATATAGAGCTAAAAAGTTTTGTTCATAAAATTACATGTGCACGTATTTTTAGCTCGTGTCATTTGAAACCAATTGTGTTTCAAACCCGAATAACGGCCACAGCTCTTAAACCTGCAAATTTATAATATTGATATAATTTTCATGAATGATTTATATGTTTCAATTTTCGTTGTTATTAAAACTTATTATGTAAAATTTAAGAAGCAATTAAGAATACGAGTCTTTTTATTTACTTCCCATTTAAGTGGCTTCTTAATAGCCAAATGGAGACACGAAATTACTATAACTTTTTTTGTCCCTGAAAAAAGAAACATTAACGAACAAAATTGCAGATTTTTTCCTGGCACCAAAATTCAACTGGACAATTAATTGATTCCAATAAACTGTTGCCTCTACCTTCACAATATGTTTCTAACTATTTCAATAAGACAATAAAAAATTGATACTCGCAAATAATTTGTAGCGACATTGAAATTGTATGAGCAAAAAAAATATAGGAAATTTTTAAAAACTAAATTTTTTATTAATTGCCGAGATTTTTACTTTTTTTACACAATCGTTAAGAAGACTGATTCGTTTGGAAATAATTCAAATAATTTAGGCCTTGTAAAGTACAGATCGGATAAAGCCAAACTAAAAATATGCTTTGGAAATGGGGGTTTTTATTGCCGCACAATGTAATACGCCATTGACTAGACCCATTACTGAAGAAGAGAATAGAAAAGTGTCAAAAGTGAGAATAGAAAGAGATTGCACAAAAGTCAGAGGAAGAGCATGCCCAAGATTGCCTTGATACGTTGCTTATTTGCTTGTTGATTGACATCAGATTTAAGCAAATGTAACCACTTTTTATGTGCCACATCTTCATTCTTCCCTTAGACACAAGAAAAGACAGCCGAGCAAACACAAACTTCGTGATTTGGAAAGGAAAAAGGGAACGAGCTGGCTCTTAAAATTCAAACTACAATGCAACAGCCAAAGCGACATAATTCCAAGAGGCAAATAATGTACGGAGCTGTCTTGTCAGTTTTCGGTTACAGCGTTGCTGGGGGCTTTTACTGACTTTTTTGTTAATTTTTTTGTTTTTGGTTTTCATACAACTAAAAGACAGTCAATGGAAGGAGGTTTTGCTTGTTCTGCTCTTATGAGCAGTGGAAAAATTTTTACTGTATTGCTTCACTTATATAGTTTTCCAACTACTTTAAGAAACGTTTAAAATTCACATATTTTTAAAGGAAAACAGGCTCTAATACAAACAATTTATTTGCCTTTTTTCTTAAATGTTGTAATTTTATTTTTTCTTATATTATTAAACAAATTCAATTGAATACAAAACAAATATTATCTTCAAAGCTGATGACTTTGGCCAACACATTTTCTGTTATTAAATAATTCAAGAAAACGAAAGTGAATCAATTGAAATTAGTTTTTATTTTCCAACTATTATCCCTGTTTGTTGTGTACTTTGGCAATTGCCCTGTTCGAAGCATATGGACTTGATACTTCTGGTGCATGACATTCAAATACTCATTTTGTAGTTTAAACTTTTTCAAATCAAAAAAAAAAAAAAAGAAATTTCATGTATAATTTTTGAAATTTTTCTTCAATTTAAATTTTAGATCAGTTTCCTTGAAGGTTGTGGTGTGTTTTAAAATTAGCAAAAATTGTTTTCTTTTCAAATTAAAAAATAAGTTCTTATTTATTAAATAATTATAGTTTTAATATTAAAAATTTTATATATTTTATTAATAATGGCTTTTTTGATTAAAAATACGAGTATTGAAGCGCCTGTTTCAGCATCAATCATTTTGGCTGGTATTACAAGTTTTAAGATTTAATTTTATTCGAATTACAAATTAAATTATTTTGGGGGGGGGGGGGGGGGGTGTATTAATTAGTCTAGTTTTTTTACGTCAGACGGGCTGAAAAGCTTTAATTGTTTATTTTGCAAGTCCTTCAGACATCTCACAACACAGTTGGACGCCAAAAATTTTCTTTTTAACAGCGTGAAAATGCGAAATACATAAAATGAATGTATTCAGCCAATAGCTGTTCGATTGCACAAGAAAACAATCAGATAAATGTGTATATGGAGAACAGACATGTTCATATATGTAAATATATTTATGTTTAGGATTTGGAAGTCGGCAGAGGCCTATAAGGCCAGCCATAGTTGACTTAAGCCAACAAGGATATCAAAGACAAGGCAATAGACAAGAAACAAATGGTTTACTGCACTACATTCTATACTTTTAGACACAGTTTATAAGTTATCCAAACAACATATTTAAGTCTTAAACAAATAAAGTGTTCTTAATTTATACACAACTGAGAAAGTTGGCAAAATATAAACACAAAACTTTCCAACAAATATTCATACTTTCAGCAAGCTCGTTTCTTATTTATGCAAATTTGCTGAAAATATTGGAGCTGCGTAACTTTCTTCCAGCACGAAAGCAAATTATTCACACAGGACAAAGACTTATTTCGTAAATAGAGTAGAGAGAGGAGAAGAAAAATAGAAAAAGCTTAATCTGCATAAAATAACAATTAAGAGTTTTTAATGCCTGAGAGCTTGCGATTGTAAGAACAGCCCAAAGAAATCTATAAAAGAAGGGAATGTAAAATTTTGTTCAACAATAGTGTGAGTACAAAGTGGCAGACAGTGCGCTTGTGACTTCTGTTGTTCTAGTTGTCTGTTGTCACATAATTTTTGTGTTCGAAGGGTGGAAAGAAACAAAAGAAATAGTCTTTAAATTGTTTGTAATAGTTTATGAATCTATATGTATTTTTTTTAAGTTCACTTAATATGTGGCTAACAAAGTTTGATGAATTCAATAGATATAAAGCAGATCTAGAATTAGTTAGACCTTGACTAATTGTATTTGATATCTTGCTTTCTTCTATTAACTTTATTATTAAATATGTTAATTTAAATGTTTTATGATACATTTATTTCGTCGCATTTGTTAGAAAGTTGTTGCATTTTGAGGAGAAGTTTATAATTAATAAGTTGCTTGCACATCTTCCAATATGAAGCGTCATTTCCCCAACTTGATCTGAAAAATTGAATTGACAGTAATTCTAAGTGCCTCGAAAAAATGTAACAACTAAGAATGAAATATTTGTTTAAGGAGAAAAAATTTAAAAAATTCAGCATTTTATTAGTATTTTCGCTCTAAAGAGCTGACAGAAAATAAAGTCGATACCCAGAGCAGAGGAGGAGCCAAAATACAGATTCATTATGATTGTAATATGATATTGTATTTATAGTAAAACACGTGTTATTAGTGGGTATTCCACGATGCATCTAAAAAAAGGTATTTGAAATTTAGTTGCTTTTTAAAAGACGGGTCATTAGACTTTATAAAAGCAACAAGAACATCTTTTATTTCATTTATTGACATTAAAAAATAAGTGTAACTTAGCAGATAATAAAGATTTCAGATTAATAGTTATTGTAAACAAGGAAGATCTATTAAACAAAGATCTTTCAAACTTAAACTATTATACAAGTTTTACGCCAATAACATTTACGCTATATTTTCAATAGTAACAGACGAACACAAAATCGTTTGATTTATATAAGTTTGGGAAAACATCTTTCCTTTACCAGTTGAATAAACAATATTTATTGCGCTGCTCCTCAGTGAGACAATAAAGTTCAAGCGCCTTTTACAATGTTTTATTTATTCTTTTATTATGGCAGGAATTGTCCAAATAGAGGATATAAATATTTATATTATATTATAGCATGATAATTCGTTATTCTATTGTGAGAAATGTATTCTGTAGCAAAGCAATTAAGTCGATTCATTGTAATAATTATCACAGAAAGACTTAAGCGCTGTGAAGAAGTCACAAAGAAAAACTTTAATTATAACTCTTTGTTGTCCTAATGAATTTTGCGTTGAAGCAAAATTGATGATTCAGCCAAATGGATGCCATTTATGATAAAAAAAAACAAGTAATTAAAGAAATTATATTCAATTTGCTATTTAAACTTAGAATATTTGCTTCATTTAACAAAAGTATTATACAAATTTTTTTTCTTTCATACCGAAGTCAAACTGTCTATAAATTGAAATAAACCAGAATGTCGAAAATTGCAAAAATTACTATATTTTTTATAAAGTATCGACTTCAAAACAGCAAAACTTTTAATTTAAATAGCAGAAATATATATTTTTTGAAATACCAGCCAATAGCTTTCAGTTCCTAGTGCTTTTATAACTTAATTTATTATACTTTTAATTGTAATAAATGTGAATACATAAATAAATAAATAATATTTTAAGGTATATAAATTACACTGTGGAAAAATATATGTTCTTAAGTGCGGGCATATTAAATCGAATTGAAAAGAATTTTCTTTAACAATTTTTTTTAATGTCTGCATTTTCTATGTTCTTTAACAGTTTTTAGTTGAGTTTTTAATGGTCCTTTAAACGTCGAACGTTTAAAAATGTCTGTATAACTTAAGGACATTTCTTATCACTCCAGAGCTTTTGAACTCAAAAATGCACCAGAGAAATCAAATACAGCTTTTCACACACTTTTTGGGATTATATATTTGTACATAAATTATTTTTCTTTACAATAATTTTCTAATAAAAAATCGTTTTTCAAAAAACTTGTTAAATTTTCCAAGCCAAAAAGAACCCAAATTAGAATCAAAGTGTCTCTTTATAAGAAGTGGGTGTGTTTCCTGACGAAGTATTTCTTTAACTTTAGGCCTTACACTGGCAAGTTGAGGATATTCTAATTGAAGGGAGAACGTCGTAAGCAAAAGACTTGTTGTGTGAGCCATCTTGTATTTGCTGACAAAATTACAAGATATCTACAAGATCTCGGCTTCAATATTTAATTATATCATTAAAAAATTTCAATTGTGGACTTAAACATTAAAATAAAACAAAGCGTTAACTGTTAAAATAAATGACCAAAAATGCAGGAATTTATTTATTTATAGGCCATTAATCTGTTGGGCAACACCTACAACAGCAGAAGCAAGCGGAGTATAATAACAAATAAGATTTTGTAACAGTGGAATAGTTTTGATGGACTAATAATAAGTCCTTTTACGCTGAGTCTTTATCTTTTATCGCTGTATTAAAGATACAATTGCTTTTGTTGTGGCACTGATTGACCACAAACAGTAATTAATTACCTTTGGAAATTAATATGAAATAATTTAGTATTCAAAATAATACTAATTTGAAAGAAAATCCCACCATCAATTCAATAAAATTGTATTGGGCAATATTTTTCATGTCTGCTAAAATTACGTTCATAACGTTATTACATCTGCCACATTTAGTAAAACTTAATTCAGTTTGTGCCACATATTTTTGAAAACAAATAAATGCGAATTGTGCAAAACTACAAAATTGTATGAGTAATTTAAAGCAAACACTAGAATGCTGGCGTACGTTACTCATACGCAGTGGTGGGCCCTGTTCCAAATATGTGCACGAAACTTCGATGAATGCTTTAAAATTGCATTCATTCATAGTAGGCTAATTGCTGACAAATTGCCAATAATTTAATTATTTTATCTAAATTTCTGCCGAGTAGGGAGTACCCTGCAACCCAAATTGTAGGGTCTAGTTAATTGTAGGCAAATTTTGTGATGACCAACCGAATCGATTGAATCGATGACAGAGATTGAAGCTCCCTCAGATTTACTACAAAAAATTACCCAAATTTTATACATTAACTTTGCTTCATGCTTAACCAGATCGAAGAATTATAGCAGATACGAATAACAAGTTCGTACCTGGAATGATGAAACCAAACGTTAAAGGCGCCTAAAAGTGATCGATGATTTAGAAATATTCGACACTTCCTAAGAACGTGGTAGCTAAATGCATTCCCCAGCTCACTTGCTGTTGCCTTGATCGCAGCGCATCGGAACCCACCACTTCAAAGGAGTATTTGGAAGTATTCCTTAGCAGTCCGAACATTCTGTAACTGCGACGGAAAATCTACTTTAAAGAAGATTAAGCCTAATCTGTCAGCCAACAAAGTTACGGCCACAGTTTTGTGGGAAGGAGAAAGAGATTTTGCAAAAGTCTTTATCATTTTGTTGGTATAAAGCAACGATGAGGGAGTTATTCTTGCAGGATAATACATTTGTCCAGCCTCTGTCATCATCAGTCAGGCTGCAAACACATTATAAATTAAATAATAGATTTTTATACAAATAAATCTATTTATAAGGAAGTAATAAAGAAAAACCAGAAAGATAGTAGACTTAGAACATCGATCTAGAGGAGAAAAAATATTTTAAAAGAAAAAATTGTAAGAAAAAACAATTCGTTTTTATATTTTCCTTCAATATAAGAGTTTATTTTATCTAAGCAGTTTAGGAATACTTGGGATTTCTTTGGTGGTCAATCATAAAAATACTCAAAGTACTCGTAATTTGAAAAAGGATCACAATCAAAGAAATTGCTATATATTATCAAAAATTATATGTAATTTTTTTTACAAATAACTTTTCCTTTTAATAAACTCAAAGGCATTTGCCAAAAACGGTGGCATATTGTGTCATTATGTTTTTAAAAGTTTTTTTTTTATTATAATACGTGTAATGATTGTTTCCTGGTTGTAACATGTCCTTAATTTAGGCATAAGTCATTTGGATAACGATTGCTTTTATAATATCACAGCATCTTTAATATGGAAATTATTTTAGAAAATAATAATAAAGTATTCCCGATTCTAGTTGGGATTTCTGAAAAAGTTTATTTAAGATTAAAAAACCCTTTTATGAAAATTCTTAAAATGGTCTTAAATACAAATTTTTTCATTGAAAAAAGCCCACGCCTTCTGTACATTTCAAGTCAATCGATTGCTGCAATCAAACGATTGAAAAGTGTACAGCCTTCAACGACCGCACTACAAGCCCGATTAGTTTGATTTATGAAAATTGTTCACAAAATTATGCCGCACAGAACAAAAAGCAACCAGCAAAACCAGGTAAAACCGAATTATTATTTTGCGAAGGTATTTATTATTTGCATGTGGGATTTATCATTCTATTGTCCTAAAAATAATTATTAATGGAGTTAGATTTGTGGTGGTGGTGGTGGACGAAAAATATAAAATAATGAAAATATTATATGAAATACAACAACTTTTATTCATAAAAAAAGAGGGAACAAATATCCAAAAATTTTTCAAAAATTAGTTATTGGTTATTTTCTACCCTGGTAGAATATAAATCAGGCTTTTAAATTGTGAATTGTTTTATTGACAATGAGAGTTTTGAAATGATTGAAATGATATTTTTTAGCAGACAAGGGATGGTAGTTGCAAGTATCTATTTCGCTGGTCACTTTAGAATTCATCATCATTAAATGGTCTATAAATTTAAGTCGTTACAATGACAATATGTAAAATCGCAGAAGTCTATAATTTTATTAATCGTAGTTATTTAAAAGTATAAATTGCTGCAAAACTGATTTAAAGGTTTCCCAGTCCTAAAGTTTATGTAGAAAAAAAATTTTTGGTCAGCAATTTGTCACACTTTCTTCAAAACGATCTCTTTTTATACCAAAACCTGAGGTATATTTTTCTTACAATTTGAACTCTTTCCAGAACCAAAACAAAATTAGAATTTTTCAAACGATTTACTTTAATTAATATAATAAAATATTACAAGAAAATAAAATTAAACATGTCCTTAAACCAAAACTAAATCTTTCTAAAATCTTTCTTATAAAACAATTTATTCGAAATACTTACAAATATAAAACAAGAGTCTTTTAAACTATTTTTGTTCGCTTGTTTAACTTTCTCTATATTGATTTGATTTAAACAAAAACGCCTCCTTATTGAATGATGCCTTTTCAAGTAAATTCTGGTAAAGTTGCCTTTCCTTTATTTCTTTCCATGTTTTTTTAGATACGAATGTATTCATCTGCTTAAAATGACATTTTTAATTGAATTTATTGCCATCGATCTAATCTGATATATTTCTTTTTGCCAAAAACAGCAGTAAATTTAATTTGCTAAAGTTTCCATAAAAGTTTGTTTCTTAGCAAACTTTTTGCACTCCCATTAAAATAAACCTTATAGTAAAAGTAAGCTGAAGATTTAAGAAAACAAGTTTTTTATGTCATCAATACGTATAAAAGATTTTGAAAATTTTCGATAAAAGTATTATAGTTTTTTTTTAATGCAAAAACTGCAAATCAAATGATATTGATATTGTTTTTACACAACTGCGCGGTTAATTTATAGAGTGCAAATAAAATTTCTATATAGAAAGTTTTCTCTGTCTACCATTTAGTTTTTAATATCTTTTCCCAACTTTTCGCCAATTGCCACTAAATTTGTGTTAAAAACTTCACTTACGAAATTTATAGCAGAACAAATTTTACTCTTGACTCAAAATGTTCTGCAAACCAAGAAAAAAAAGTGTTTACAAGTTTTTAAGGAGTTTTAGTACTAGATATCATATGGCATAATGTGACAAAAATGTATGTTGCCAAGTGCAAATGAAATATTTTAGGTTCCTCTAGGTGTAAGTGCGTCGAACATCACAATTTAAGAGTTTGTCTGGAATTATTTAAACAAGCAGACACTTCCTCTAACAAACAGTTGTTTCTGCTGCAGTCACATGATGTACATGTAGATACATAAACATGTTCGTTTCTGTTGTAGAAGTCCTTAATTTTTTTTTAAATTAGCAAAATTTTTTCAAAAGGAACGGGTGTGTTTTGTTCGTATTAGTCATATGAAAAGCAGGTTTCTGCAAAAGCATAAAATGATTGCTTGAATATTTTTAAATATTTTATTTCATTATGGTATTTTTTATGGTTTTCTTAAATAAAACTGTCACTTTTAGTTTTTGTGGCACAGTGTCTAGTCTCGGTTGAGCAAATTTCCTTTTCTATCATACAGTTTTCTTTGACATAGACAAACAAATTTTGGAACAGACATTTGAGTTTTAATTTTAAATAAAATATATACATACGTGGGTTTAGTTGCAAAAATGTCTTCTGGCGCAAACGTTTCTGAGGACTAAAGCGAAAGTGGTGTTACGAAACCATTAAGTTAAACTAATAACTTGAAACTGTCCCTCAAACTCAAGTTTTTGTATTTAAATGACATTGTAATACTTGAGCGATAAATGAGGCTAATAGATGTTAAATTGTCTGCAGTACTTTTAAAAATTTTCAGTCAGAAATATATTACTAAGCAGTTTATTGCTTACAAAAAAAAAGCACAATTCAATCTCAACCAAACTGCCCTGCAAATCGCTCAGAATACAAATTTTACAAACAACAGGAAGCTGCTGCACGACAGTAATACTTCGCAAACGTTTGGGTCACTGAAAACAGTCCCCTGTCATCAATTTTTAAGAATGTCCATTCGGCAGCCAAATGCTGCAGTTCAGCGTACACCAAGGCAAGACCTGTACCCCGGAAGAAATTTTCGCGTGAGGTAATAAAAACTTAGTTTATTGCTCAGTTATTGTTTAACTCTAACATTTGGGTGTCGTGATACATTCTCGAAAACGGTTGAAGCTTTTCTTGTTTGAAACCTGAAAATTATCAAAAGTTAAAAGCAATTCCTAAAGAACCAAAAAAATAAGTTAAAAGCTTTTTCATGTATCTCAAATATATGAACTTCATTTCAAGAAATAAATATTTTATTTGTTGGGAAAACATGTTCAAAAGTCTTAAAAATGTTTAGCAGTATAATAAGTTTTTAACACCAAATTAAGCAACACGAAGGCAACTTAAATCTTTAACTCCGATGTCGCCCATTAAAATTTTATTATTGAATTGAGTTCATCTGCAAATTAACAGCTTCCGCTCAATTTAAAATTTCCCCATTCACTTTCGAATGTTTAGTGGCTTGATGTGTTGGTTTATTTCTGAGTGCTTAGGCCACATTTCGACAGAGTGTTTGGGATGAATTTCTCAACTTGAAGGGAAATGTTCTAATGAAAAAAAAAGTTGCTGTACTGCAGCTTTTGCTGGTTCTTTTGTTGTCAATAAAGTTGCAGAGTTCGAATTTTTGGGCTTTTAATCTAAATGGGCTGGGTTTCTACCGTCTACAAAGTAGTTGTTAAATGATAGATGGCAACAGTTCAGTGATTTTAATCTTAATTACCTGGGCAAGATTCAACATCAAAGAAAAATTGTCTTTAGAGTGCAAGAAATGAAATTAAGGCATTAATGATTTCCTTAAATAGACTTTTATTAGAGAAGAACATAATTCAGGCTTATGATTATGAAAACAGTTTTAATTTATACAATTAAGTTCGCTTTAGTGAATAAACTTGTTGTTTTAGGTGAACGCATAAGTAACAGTGTCGTCTGTAAATCGAACTATACCGTGTCCAACAATACTAAGGATTTACTATCCTGGAATGTTATTAAAGCAATAAAAGTATCAATCAAAATTTAAATAAATTAGAACAATGAATGAGTTATACATAAAAGCGTGATTCTGGCCCTTACCCTTAAGAGCTTAATAAGGAACCACTCCAGCTTCTTCAATGCGAATGCTAGCAAGGCCTGTTCATACAGCAGAGAATTCTGCAGCTTCTGTGTTGGTTATCAAGGGTTGCAATAACTCCTGCTCTTCCATTTACTCTTCCTCTTCTACAAATGTCTGTGCTGGATATGCCCAATTCGTACAGGTGCTTGTCACAGCCATAATATGCTGTGAGTGCAGCCGATAGTGTCCTTAGCCCATGGATCATGCGAACTCTAAACACACATTTATTTTTAAAGACAATTTCGTACAACTCTCAATAAAAACTATTATTAATAATTAATTTTATATAAAAAGTTATTTTATTTTTCCAAAATAGTCTCCTATGAGTTTTATACACATCCGAAAAATACGATTTGTTGTAGCTTAAATGAAAGCAGTTCCCTCTGAGATATTCAAGCTGCGGCATTTTCTTAAAATTGTTACATCCTTAATAAAGGATATGAAAAAATAAGTATCAAGCAGGTGGTTTATAGCTGTGGCTCGTATTTAAAGGTTGACAATAAAATACATAAATCCCCACTATTTCACTTTTAGCCTGTATGAAGTTCTCGTTTGGAACGTGTTAATTCTATGACGCGCGTAATTTGTTTAAACAAAACTTTATTACTTGTGCTTTAGATCACTATAACTAGTGCCCTTAGGCTTAATGATGGCCCCTGACCCATTATTGCTTGCATCTTCTTTGTCCCTAAATAAGTTTATAAATTCGAAAAAAAAAATTTAAAGTTTATCTATTTGTTGTACGGTTTAAATGTTGCTCTCGCTGACAAAACAAAAAGCTATAAAAATCTTTTCACGATTTTCTGTTCATTTTGCATATTTTCTATATAAAAACTGTGTGAAACTGAAAAGTTTGCTTCAGTCTTTTCAAACATTATTGCTGACTTGTTGAAAATGTGCTGGAGGGTGAAAACATTTGCATGTGAAAAATAATAAACAATTTAAATGCAAAATACGGAAAAAATCTGCTTAGAGGATGTGTTAATGCAGACATTCATACATTCATACATACATACACATCTACCTACATAAATATGTTTAAATATGTAGAAATATAAACATAAAAATATTTTAAGGCATTTTTTTAACATCGAGTTGGTTTTACGACTAATAAATAGGTGGATTTGGAAACACAGGTGGACCCTCAAAGAGGATTTTTTTTGGAAAACTAAAATCTAACATAAAACTTTTAACTCATGAAAAGCTTTGCAGACTTTGGAATTTCCTTAATGATTTTCGCTGGTTATTTGGAAGGTGCTCCATCAACTTATCAGCTTTTCCAGATATCAGATTTTGTTTAATTAAAAAAAAACAACTCATTTTAAGGAATCTTTTCATTGGCCCTCTGCCGAGTTTTGAAATTGCTGCACATCCTTTTTGCAGCCTGCGAATCGTTTATGTTAAGGCGCTCGTTGAAATAGTCAACAGACATGAAAAAGAAGGGCCCTTAATATACTTAAATATTTATGGATAAACAAACACTTTTATCTTTAATTAAATACGATTAAATTTCGTTTAACGAGCACTTTAATTAAAGGATTGTGGTTTTTCAATAATTTGTGGTCTTAAGACAAACCCAAAATGCCAGTGACGACTTCCTTTATTAAACAAAAAAATAACCAAAATATAAATGCTTAGATTTCGTTTCAAGTTTTATTTTAACCGACAAAAAGCCAAAATTCAAATGGATTAACCCTCCTTAGGATTGCAATTAATTAAATATGCAATACTTTAATTGATAATATTTTATATAATTGCATTTAAAGAAATAATATTTGCATATTAATAATGAGTTCATTTGCATATTATCTATGATAGTAAAATAAGGAGCTGCCGTAAAACGTTGCTGACCATGAGACAGCACTACGAAAATGAACAGGATGGCAAAATATTTGCCGAAAAGAAAATACTTCTTAACATCGGATGTAACAGAATTGTGGGACACAACTACAGCTCCTTATATGTCTGCTGAAAGTGCGACGAAGTCATTGGCTTTATGCCAGATGTTTACTAAGTTCCAGTTCTTGCAGTTAAAACAGTTGTAGCTGACAGGAGAAATCCTTTTCGTGGGTCTATATGTCAAAGCTATGCAGCATGCTTGGAATGTCCTAGACCACATCCTTATTCATTCAGCAATGCTTGGCACAAATCATAAGACATTTAACAATGTGGACCATATGTCCGAATAACCACATCCACATGCTATGAATCAAAACTGCGCATATAAAACGTTGCATGTGGCCATTCAGAACATCCACCAGAGCACGTGGCTAATGCATCCTATTTTACAATTTTTATATTACTGAGTAATATCAGATTTCGCCAAAGTATTCTTTTTAACCGATTTTTCCATTCCATTCCATTTTCAAAACTAAGCACAAACTAATTAGATTAAAGGTGCTCTATTTGCCAGAATAACCATCAAGTTTTATTGATGACCAAATACCCCAGATGACGATTAAATCACGGACTTAGGAAGAGATGGCACTGATCAGCATCCGACCGTCTAGCACACCGCGTTCACACTATATAACGTTTTATTATAAATATGTATTCATATTCAATAAAACAATTAGAAAAACAAAGTTTTTGGCCCTTTCGAGGTTAATGTTTTTGTAACAGTGTGCAATTAACGACTTATAGTGGTTCTGCATATTAGGACACAAACAGAGGAAGTCGCATGCATTTTGGATGAGACCGATTGTGTGTTACTGTGAAGCTGCAAGCAAATGTAAGCAGTTTCAATGAACAACAAACATAAACTAATTTGATGCTGTTCTCGGGCACATGCAACTTTAATGACGTTTATAATTCGGTTGAACGCTTATGGTTATTAGTAAGTCGCTGCTAAACCTTAAATGATTTTAGTTTGAACAACATGAACAAACAAGCCACTATAGATGTACTTTTATATGAATTACTTACATGTAGTAAATAACAACAAAATCGTATCACATGGCAGTTTTAGGCCAACTTGCTGTACAATTTAGCGATTATATAAATTTATTAAAAATCCATCACTATGACAACAGTTGCACAGAATTAGATTTGCCGCTTTCTTAAAACCAGCAGGCAAAATAATAGTGTTAATAAAACAGGATAAAAAAACGTTTTTTGTTTATAAAACTGGATAAAAATATTGCTTTCTTTTATGAAAATAATTTTTTTTTAGCTCAAGCATTTTCGTACACAACATAATTTTCCCATTTTTTATACATTTGCCCATCTTCTGAAAGAACAAAAGAACAAAAACTGAGGAAAAACTATTTTTTGTTTGTTTGTTATTTACAAGAAATTTCTGCTTTTGTTATAAATTATTTAATAACAGAAGAAAGTTCTTGCTTTTTTCTCCTTATTGGGCGTTTTGCTATTTAACTTTTTCGCTGGATCTCGAGCTTTATATTTATTGTAGTCAAATTAGCAATTATTTATCATTTAATGAAACCAGCCCTTATCGTTAATTTTATTAACTTCAGTGATCTATTTTTGTGAACTGTAATCAACTAGAATTTGCAGTTCGATTGCTGCCAAAGTCTCTGGGTGTTTCTCAGCACGTTTTAGTGCTTTATTATATTTGTTTCTCCGTACATCTTCCTTCTCTTCAGCTGTTTTACATTAATAACAAGCCTTAATTTTTTGGGAAAACTTCATAAATTTTGTAGGAATACATTATTGCTGATATCCATTATTCAGGTGCAAAACTTACTCAACTCTTGTGTCTTTTCCTCTTAATGATATTTTGCTTTTGGTGTTTTATTCATCAAACATGTGCAGAAAATTAGCCTGCAACGCGGTTCATTGACTACGAGTATATTCTGCCATTGAGCGATTTAATAATTTCCCTGTCAAATACAAAATTTAGGCTTGTGCGTTTTTGATTGCGGTTTTCTATACGATTCTGAAACAAGAAACGAGAATTATTTGCATAACACTGATTAAATGTATTATATTTGCCCCCCAAATAAAGCTTTTAAATATTTCAGAACATACATTTGTGTTCAATCTAATCAAATAATAAAGTGTCAGTGGCTCTGATTGAACACAAGACAACTTTATTTATTTTAATTGTGGTAAAAAGACTGCCAATAAAACTGCTTATAAGAATAATTATAGTTTTTTTATACTTTGTCATATAGACTATATTTTCTCAAGTTCAAAAAGAAAATACACATATTGGCTTTAAAAATGTCTCAAGTTGAATATTTTAAATTTTATCTACTATTTATGTACTTTCCTTGTCACAAAATCTTTTCATTGCCTCCAGAGTTGAGTTGCCGCTTCTATCGACTAAATAAGAACATCACCGTATGGGCTTTTATTACAATAAAATAAAATTCATCCGTGTTTTAAATATTAAAAGAGAACAATAATAATTCGAAATTTTTAAAAAATATGCTTTATTAAGTTTAGCAATAATTTAATTTTTTTTTATTCCAACAAACGGTTATTACAGAGCAACATTTGAGCACAGGTTTGTGCAGCCTGATCCACCTGTTAAAACCGATGTAAACCCATAATCATTATTTTGAAGCTGGACAAAAAATCCTATTTAAACTGAACACTTGAGTGTTATTTAATTCAGTTTAAGTTTGCACGAACAGTTTTCAAAAAATTTCGATTTGTAGTACTAGAAAGCTGCACAAGTCTGTCCTTTAATTTGAATTTGAATTTTAAATTAACAGCAGTATTTTTGATACATTTTTGATAAATTAAAATGTACGCACAAATAAAAGGAATGTCTAAGAAAACCATGAGGTTGTGTCTCAAATATCTGAAACTAAGAAACGGAATGACTGTTGAACTGCTCGAGCAACCAAAGCAGGCGAAGGCAGCGTCCAGTTTTTATATCACAGAAAACTGGCATAAGCAAAAATAACGCTGTAGATATAATATATTATCTATTATATAAAGCGACAATCAGCTTGAAACAGAAGTTATAGTATGACGTATAAAAAGATAAGCATTTCCATATTTATGCAACTTTTTAGCCTCCATTGATTAAATTATTGGCTTTAACATAAAATCAAGTGGTCTACTGAAATTTTCAACTTGAAATGCTTTGCCCATATGCCGTTAAAAATATCTGTGAAAGCCACCATCATTTGGGTATAAGATCTTACTGCGCTTCCGCCCACATTAGATTCAGTTCTTCTTCGGACTCATTTTTGTTTGAAGGCTTTTATTTTTTAAATATTTGACCGGCTTAGAAAATGTCTACGCATGAAAATTTATGAAAAAATGCCCAAAAGTACCAAGATTCTAATATGATAGAGAGACAAGCATGTGACGGATGACCAGCCTGGTAATACATGTCACTTGCATGCAATTGCAAATCAATTTAATGGAACGAAATATATAAATTGCATTTGAGTTCATTAGTTATAATTTGCCTTTGATGCTGCTATTGATTTGTTGTTTCGCATTTGACGTATTTAACCATCCAGAAATGTTTGTTTCTCTTGGTGTGTAACTTCGGTGAAATGCACTGATATTCTAATAACTGAAGTAGTTGTAGTTGAACTACTCATATACACACACACATACAACTACAATTATCTACTCATTTGTATAAAATAAAATAATGTTGTTTAATTTCACCCATGAAGAGTAGATGCATAATAAATTACTAAAGAAAACTACAAACAAGTTTAATTCATTTTTGTTTTCGCATGTGACTCTAAACTTTATCTATATCTATATCTTGTATTCCAAATTCACATAATTTAAGTGGAGAAAACTATGGCCAATAGATACCCCAGTTCCTTAATATTAATTTCACGATTTTATTAAAATATACAGTCTTGTTTATAAGCGTTTTCAGAATTCAGAAACGCTTTTCGTATTCTTCTATATTTCAATAAGTATAAAGAACAAATGAGTTTTTTAGTTTATAAAAAGAAATTTGTTTTAAGCCGGCAAACAATATCGATACTATTTTCGCCGCTGTTAGACTGTTTTGCTTTACTGCCACAGTGTGATTACATTAATTGGAGGTTGGTAAATTCGCTTGGCATTTAATGCGGTCGTCTGTTTGTTATTTTCGTTTTTATCAGATTTCTTCGCTATTTGAATTGTGTTTTGGGAAGTTTAAAAATATAAAAATCCAAAATTGCCTTCAGCTTGGCAAGCAAATGAAAAAAAAAAACTATTGTCTAACAGATACTGAATGACGAATTTCATACAATATTATAAATATTTTTTGTTTAAAACTTATCTCCATGAATATTGGAATTTTCCGAAAAATCTCACCTTATCAATCATTTGAATGTTTGCATTTCGATATAGAAATATATTCATGGCTGAATGTTTAGTTGGCCGACATTGTACATTTTTAATAAATATAACTTTAATTGCGGGTATAATAATCTAAACACATAATAAGATTATTTAATTTTATAAGCTTCTGATTAGATGATGATTCGACCACCACATCCTGAAAACTCATTATAGTGCTTCCATTTGGCTTATATATGTATGTATGTATGTATGTATGTATGTATGTGCGTGCATCTGCATGTTTAATTTTTATGCACAGACATTCTTCGTACATTGGCATTATGAAACAACTACCTGTAAAACCTAATGGCATTTCAAATTGCGGTTATTGCACGCATGTCCTGATCTACACACGTCATGAAAATAATGTTTATTGAATACAAATGGCAGCAATTATGATATAAAAACCTAAATCATTTCATTCAAATTTACTACGGACATCGCATGTCAGAAATTGCTTTTAACACAACATAATTTGGCTGCACTAAATGCCTCTGCTGAGTAACAAAATGTCTTGTTGGATAAGAGCAAAATGTATTTTCTTAACTGTTTTAATTGTTCCGTTTTAAATAACGCATCAGTGGCTATTTAGTTACTTCATTTATGATATATGTTTTTTATTTTTCAAATCTCCTTTTGCAGTCACTACTTTCTTTTGGCCTTCCGATAGCCGAGAAGTTTGTCTTTAATATTTTTTTTTATAGAAAAACCAGTTTTATCCAACCAATGAAAACTGAAGTGACACATAAAATTTCACAATTTTGAGGTTATCAACCCAAAGTATATATTTCCTTTTTCTAAATCATTTTAAATACACAAATAAAACTGGCTGACAGAGATTATAAATCAGCGGTGTAATGAACTCTAAATCCACCAACAGTTTTGCGCGAAGAAATTTAGAAGTTTTTTTTCAATTCTTAAACAATTTGCATTTAATAAAAAAACTGAACTTAAATGCAATTCATTTGTTTACAAATTCCTGTTATGGACTTTATTTGCAAATCGTTTTAAAGAAAGTTTATTATAAGTGAAGGACAAACTTTTAAGTCTTCGAACCCATTGTTCAGATATTGCCTACAGTTTTAATATTGGATCTATGAGGAAATAATATATATTGGAAAATATCTTAAACTTTGTCACTTTTGTGCCTTCAAACTTTTCTAGAAAATGTATTGTCAGTCCATTGTAAGAAACTAATCTTATGGTGAAATTAGCGGCTGATATTGTACACTTATTGGTACATTTTTCTTTTGACAGTGACAATACTCTCAATTGGGTAACACTGGCTGCGTTCCTGAAAGCCTGCAGTCTTTTGGTAGTGTCCACTAAAAAATGTGGCAAATTCTGTTGTGTAAATGAGCAGAGTTGTGTTAACAGATAATACTATTATCTGAAAATGACAATGGAGTTGTAAGACTCCCAGGGATTAGGTTTTGTCTTGGTGTCTGGTGAGGTATTAAGGAAAACGAGTTCTTGGCCCAGCAATCAAAACTCTTGCACAGTCATAGATAACTTCGGTTATACAAGTACTGACGAAACCTTTATAAAAGGTCAGTTGACTGAACGGAGACCAAAAGTGTCGCTGGGATACTGGTGCTGGTATACTTTTGCTAACACATTCAGCCTGAAAGCGCTTGGCTTATACGGAAGAAGTCGTGTCCAAATTTCCTGAGCGTGGTGTTGTCTTAACAAAAAATTTTGCTTTCGGTGCTGCCAACTCAGATGCCTCGTAATCCTTTTATTGTCTAAAGAAAATACTGGGAGAAGAGATAATAAAGCCGATCTAACCAGCTCGCCTGTTAACGACTTTCCAAGATCGCAACAAATTGCCATTTATATGACATAAACAAGTAAAATGTATCTACAAAAAGAGCAGGACATGTTGAAGGGTGCGTAAGATTTTCTCATGAAAATATTTCATTGCCTATTTTATAAGATCTGACTATACTATTAGAGAAAAACGTTGCATATATTTCAAGATATTAATGCTTTCAAAACGAAAGCATTTCCTCCCTTTTTATTATTTTCGGAGTCAAAATTTTCAGACAAAAGCAAAATGTCTGATTATACCTCGATAACAAGACGCAGATTCAAGAACTCGTGTTAAACGTTTGGCAAAAAGATATTTTATGCTGAAAAAGACTTAATAAAATTTGCATTTCAATGATAATAGTTTAATTATGTTTAATATACACATTTCAGTTGCACAAGTTCCATTCATGCTTTCGGCTTTTGTTTGCCGCAAAGGATATAGAATGATAAACCTCTTAGTGTCTTTTCATGCTGTGCCATGTGTGTATTTTTTCCACTGTAATTACATACATTTATTCTTATATACACACATACATACATGTACATCCATGTACGTTAAGATTTCAGGTATTAAAGTTCTTTATTTGAAGATGTTAAAATACTTTCAAGCAAAAACAAAGAATTATTCGGCTTTTTCTTCCTCTCTGTCTCTCTCTCTCTCTCTTGTTTTTCTTCTGTTGTCCTTCTTATCTTTTTTAAGTTGTCTGTGATTTTTTGGCATTAAAATGCATTTAAGCGGAAGCGTGTACGTGACATTTCATATGAAATATTTAAAAGAATATTCGCAAAAATGATAATATTTGTCTGATGATAAAAGGATTATATGTATGTTTTAATGTTTTTATATGTAGATATGAAAAAAAGGGTATAACTTGTGATGAATGATACAAGAGGTCAGTGAATCTTTTTTAAATTATCAGAAGTCACAAATAATAAAAAAACGAATAATTTTGATTCTTTTGGCGACACTAAAGTTAGATTTGGATACAAAAAAAAAGAAATTTATTTTGGTACACATGAAAGCAAACCATTAATTACTTATGATTATTGTTGCAAACCCAAAAGGACTTGCTAATTTAAGCATTTCAAATATCCCGGTTAATTGTTCCCAAAATAACTGATTTGCCCGCTTAAATGCTCCCAAAAAGTGTAATAAACAATATGAACAAAAACTAGTGGAAAAATCCGCTCTTAAATGAATTACGTTTAGTTGAGTTTTAAAATTGAACAACTTTTAACAAATCACGTACAAAAATTACGCTTAAGTGTAATTTGCAAATTGCCAAAATTCGCACATCCAAACAAAAGTAGATGTCAACTTTCAATATCATGTGTTTTTATTTATTTGGATCATTTAAAGGAGTATCGGGTAATCGGATTTCCAGAAAATTTTTTTTTGTGAATAAAACGTGTTAAAAATTCACCGTAAATCTGCTCCATGCGCTCTGACTCCTAATTTTTCCACACTTCACTGTAAAACTTCAAAGTGAACTCTCCAATTTTGCTTAACTCTTATCACCAAACTTTTTGCAAAAGCAGTGTTTAAGCATGAACACTGAAAAGGTGTTTCTAAAAATTTTAAGTGTAATTTTAATCGAATAAATGGATATACATTTAAATGGTGATAATATTATCTATATCTGATTTAATTTAAACAGTTTTTAAGCCGAAAATACAGATGATCACGCGTTGAAGATGATGGACTACTTAGTTTTGAATGGCTTTCACTGAGTGAATTAATTCATTTAGGTGTTATTTATTGCATTTAGAAATTAAATGAAATCTTTTAAATCACTTATATCACTATATCCAGCTTAAAGTTCTTTAAATATCCTGCCGGCATTACCATTGTCGTTGCAAAAATCATTTGGGTCACAAATGTTTTTTTATTGTTTTTGTTTGTTTGTTTGTTTATCTATCCAATTACACTTAATTGTTGTGAGGACAGCTAAACATGTGTAAGTTGTAAATTATAATTAAAAACCACTATTGCAACATCATCAGGAAGAACAATTAACACAGGAATAATCTAAATGTTGTTTTATCTACAACTACAAACAATTTTTGTTTTGCTGTTTTAAAATAATTGTGTTTTAGAGTTCCTGTTTTTAATTAACAAAAATGTAAAGACTTTAATCCGATATAATAAAATAGAATGTAAACAGTACAAATACATGATGTTTGGTTGGCTGCTACGAAGGTTTCATTATTTTTATTTCTATTACAAACAAAAAAACATGAACGTGCGTGTTCGCACGCGAATACCAATTGGAGCGGGGGCAGTCATATCAAATATCTTTATCCAAAACTTGTGTGACATATTTATACATACATCGTTCACATCCACACCAGAACAACTGAAACCTCATCTCATTAAAAGCATAAATTTCATTTTAAGCCAAAAAGAGAAAGCACCTCATGTTACCCCACAAAAACACTGAGAATATTTGCGGTATGAAAAGTATTTCATTACTCATTTCATAAAAGAAACTTGTTTCCAGAAGTAAATAGTTTTTAATTAAAAACTAGTAATTAAATATTTTGTATTAATTTGTATTTTGTACATATTTCAACACTAAAAATAGTTACCAGTAATTATTAGCCTGGCAACTATTTTAGAGTTTTTGATGCTAAATTTAGATTATCGATCGGTTTTGTTCAAATAGCCGCCCACTTGGCACATGAAGACTTTTTAATACAAATTGATTCTCAAGTGGCGAGCAATATAATTTATCATATTCTTGACAGCTTTAGTGAACGTCTTAGCACCCCGGCTGTTTCGCTTACATGCCATATACAGATCAGTGATGAGCAGAGAACAACCAGAGTGATTCCGTTGGCTGCTAAGGGATGATATGAAAGTTACAGGCCGAATGACTTAAGTGACCTCAGTTTTGAGGCACATTATCCTTTAACTCCTATAACCAAAAGCTAACACTATATTACTACTGGAAACTTAGATCACAATCATGGCTTAGATCACAATCAGCGTGAAGTTATTCATACTAGAAATAGATTTTTAAATTTCGCGGCAAAAACTTATAATGAAAAGTGATGAGTCAAAGTGTTAATAAAAATAAGTTTCGTAAATAGTACGATTTTGAATACTTCATTATGAGGCTGGAAATAAAATTGTTTAACGATAGTTTTAGTTGTAGTCTGTCTGCCTCTTTTTCTCTTCCTTTCTTTTTAAATACTTTTAAGTTATTAATATTTAAAATCTATTTGAATCACATAATTCTGATTTAAGGTATTTGTGATTAGAATAAAATGAATCCAAATAAGCTCATAAACATTTATGGTCTTTCTGTTTTTCAAACTTATGTTTTTACTTACTTAAGCAAAGTAACATGTGTAGACGTATTGCTTTCAGTATTTACTTTTTGTCCTTAAAGTCTTAAAGTATAAGACGAGTTTGAAATAGTTATTTAATGCTGATAAATGTCACATGAGAAGACATATTATAGCAAATTTGTATTTTAATCTCCATAAGTACAATGAAAAATAATACAAAGTTTAATGTGCTTTAAATGTTTAATTTACAAAAGAAAAAGAAAACGGGAAGTTTAATAATTAAATAGAAATTCAGGTTCACTGATCGCGTGGAGTAAAGCGCACACCTTAAGGCCCCCTTAAAATTTTGCAATTTGAAATACACGTGCAATTTTTTCATAAATTGACCACTAGATTGCTTGCAATTTTAACCTGCCGTTTGGTTGGCAATTTCTGTTTCAACTTTAACAGCTGATCAGCTGTTATAATTATTCACAAAAAAAAAAACAAAATAAATTAAAAGTTGTGTCCTATTCAGTAAAATTATTTTATATAAAAAAAATGAATAAAATTAAAGAAAATGTGCTTGATTTGCGATTAATGGAATTATCTTTCTTCGTCGTAGTCATTTCTCTAATGACATTGACTATCAATTTGAATGCAGCCTGTGCAACAGCTGTCAACTGAAGTGAATTTTGACAAGCAGTTGGTGTCATCAATTTGAAAACAGGAAATTGAAAGTCTGGCTGCAGTATTAAGAATTAAATACATTCCTTTTTAAGGTGCTGAAAGAAAATAAATATTTTAAAAAGAAATTTCTTAAGCCTTCACTTTTGTTTTCTAAAAGTTGCGGTTGGCTGAGAACAATTTTTTTAGGTGAATATTATGGGTACTTGTATGGGTTTGGGTCGGTTAACACTTAATGTAAATAAAAAAAAAAGTATTATAAATGATTTACAATAATATTTTTTTGGATTGTTTTTAAAGAATTTCTATTAGTTTTAGCATTCTTGGTTCTAATTTTTGTACATTTAACACATATCTAGCAAAAAATTGCAGACGAAACTTTGCACAAAAAGCCCACACATCTCTTATGTGGACTTTGGACTTTATATCAAGAAACTTGTATAAAGTGCAAATGTTGTTCATCTTCCCAATTATTGTAACGTTTGATATTAAAAGCTGTAGCATTTCTATCGGTTGCTGAGATGCTACAATTCTTCATGATTGACTTTGATGTTAATTGAATGCATTTCCGGTACAAATAAATAAATAAAACCAGTCTAACAATTAAATTGTTTCTTTGTACGTTCGCAATACTTTGTTAAACATCTAACAGTTTCTTAGTATAAAGATATTTTAGCTGAATTCTTGCTAATTGTACGATTGAACGCAGCCACTGGAAAGAAGTTCACTTCCTTTAAATCTGTCGTTCATAAGCATTTTGGAAACTATTGCAAACCAGAAGTATTCGAGCGAATTTATGAAAGTTGCTTTTAATTAAAACTAAAACGTTAAATGGGTATGTATATGTAAATATATATATATTTGGTACACACTTTCGTATGGACGAATGTGTTTATGAACAAATACTGTTTTACTTCTCACTCAAGAAATTTTCTTTAACATTTCAGAGACTGATTTCGGAGGTGAATTTTTTCAATTCCTTACACCGAAAAGCGTAAGATATAGCAACCAACAGACATTTGTTGCAGCAAAGTTTGTTCTGTAACCATTTAATTCTGGGTTAAGATCAATACCATTGTAACAAAAATTTTGTACGGAAAAGGTTGTGTGTTTTTTCTCTTATGAAAGGTTCCCTTATGAACAAATTATGTGGCATATCCTTGCTGGGAATGTCATACAAGTCCAATGGATTTCTTTCTTTTAAAGCTGATGTGGGCTTGAAATCGTACAGGATTTGCTGCAATTGTTGTTAAAATGCGTAAAACGTAAAAATCGCAATTAAATTATTTTACCCACCTTAAAATTTCTACAATGGTGATCTTGGTCCATTGTTTATTTCTGACGCAACTAAGGAAGCCAAAGTGAATGAGTTAAAAGTGACCTGAAATGCTGTCCAATATTTGCTGCTGTCACAAGCAGTAAAGAACACTGTGTGACATCAAGACTGATTGTAAAAACCGTAACAATGGAAAAAAAGCAACAAACACAAGGTGCAAACAAAACACAGAACACAGAAAAGGATGCTGCGTTTTGTTTTTAAAACAACACAATTCAGTTTCCTGTACCAGTAACACAAACTGACACGCAAAAATTAAAATGTTCTTTTCAAGGCAAGAATTGATGGCAGCAGTTTTTAAGAGTTTCTATTCAGCAGAGGATTTTTTTTTACTATATTTGATTAATAAACTATTTAAAATTTATAGATCTTAATTTATTTATTGGTCTCACGAAATCTGTTTGAAATTGGTTTCTAGAAATGTCTTATAATTTGTCTCAAGATGTAATTGCTAAGCAAATATTGCCCATTTTAGTTTCTGTCTTTAACCTTAACTGAAAAGAACTACTTCCAGTCTGTTTGTATTTCGTATTTATTTCCTAAATTAAGGAATGACTGGAACATGGCTTCTAGCTATACCAGATATGTAATTTTGACATGCTCATGCATGCTTCACTCTATCAGTTGGCAATCAATCATGTACGTTCATGTGTGTAGAAAGAAAATTTCCAACAAATCACTGCTTAATTTAAATACCAGAAACACAACAACACAATTGAAAGTTTTTTTTATGAACAAAGAAATAGTTTTCTTGCTAAGAAAGTTTGAAGTCACTGAACGAGTATTTACAATAAATATCTACATGCTACAAAGCAGCAGGTGTTCGTTATTTAAAGCACTTGAAGTGGGAAAATTTGGTTTAATTAAAATCGTCTTAAGCGGTTCAAAGAAAATGTTAATGAAATTTTGTAATTTTTTATGTACAAAAAGAGACTAGTAATAATAATCTACACTTTTTATTTAAATTTAACATTTTTGATAGTTTTGCCGTTTTTTGTGAATCAAAAACACTGACTGGTATTTTTCTATAACAATCTTGCAAAACCTGCGAGAACAACCACATTTATATTTGAGCTAAAAAATTTTTGATATTATTCTGCTTTCAGAAAGACAAAATCGGCTGTACCAAATGTCAGCTGCCATCATTTGGATTTTTCTCGTGTCTTCAAACTTGCATGTAACACAAATGCTGGAGCTGGAAGTGTCGATTCCTAAAACAAATTAAGAATTTTTTTTCTTTCTAAAATTTCAAGGAAAACCTTAATGAAACATTAAATAGCAAGCAAATATCACGCTACAGTTATAAACGCACACGTTCGTGCATGACCTGTTTTCCTTTAGCTCATAATCGTTCATGCTCCCGTGGTGCCCTTTTCCACTAGATCAGAAACGAAACACATGTATGGAGGAATACACAAAATGAACTTTTTTGTTCTTATATCGTTTTGTACAGACGTGGTGAATGAAGTGACAGTTTCAAGCATATACATACAGGCGCGTAAACAAAAAGCAATGGCATCAGACATTTTGGGCAGATATCCAAATAAGTGACGTTCTTCTCTTTATGAAAGCGATTACACTCGGAAGTGTTTGGGTGAAGATGGTTTTTTTCCGTTTGACTCTGCATGTATACAAGTGTGCAAATATGCAGATGTATGTACGCAGTGTGTTACAGCATCCTGGTACACAATTTTAAATAAAATTTTATTTCTTTTGTTTCTTATATTTTTCCAGCGTAGCATATGGTTGCAAAGGGATACACTTTGCGGCAGCAATTTAATCGTCAGTTTTTGTTGAACCCCCGTTTATTGGTATTTTTTTAAACGCAATGGGGGTTTAGGTTAAACTTTCGCTGAATGCTTCTTTTTTGGCCTAAAAACAGTGAAACAAATATTTGTAAAGAGAACAGACGGAAAAAATTAGTTTTGTTGCGGCATGCAGGAAGTTCATTGCATATTAATTGTTTTAACTAATAACTCAGGTATATACTGGAATATTATTCTTATTTAATTGTATATTCTCCAGCGATTCTTACTTCCAATATATTATAATGACGTTCAATGTTCGAACGTTCTGTGAAATAAAAAGTTTCATTGCTGCGCCACAATATCTTTATGCAACTATTCGGCCCATTGATTTGACTGAAAACGTTTTTAAGTTAAACGGCTTTGTGGGCATTTTTTCAGAGTGATCTCATAGACTTGTAACTTGAGATGTAGGCAGCTCAACGAGATCGTCGATATAATTTTGATTTTTCCGCAGAACCCGTTTGCAGTATTTAAACATTATCCCCGATATTTTATGCACTTTAATTTAAGCAATACTTTTCACTTCTTTAAATATCTGCACAAGTATTTAATATTATTTATAATTTATGTACAAGCAATTCAAAGATTCATTTCAAAAGCAAGAAAAAAAAAATAAAAGCAAAAAATTTATGCAGCATTTGTTATAATTTGTTTCACAAAAAGAAAAGCTTTTGTATGCTTAAGTAATTTTTGTAAATTCGCTTTCATCCAAGGAAGACGGTGGAAATTTCTTATCTCACCAATTCAAGAAAAGCATTCATCAAACGAACGAACAAAATGCATTGAGAAATATAAGGCAGTTGATACACTTTTTTTAAGCGCGTTTTGCCTACAAGAATTTATAAATTTCCGAAAATGTACAATACAGTTTTGCTGAGTTTGTTTATTCCAACTGAACTTTCAAAAAACTGCCAAAGACTTATGCATTGCTTGTATTAAAGTACATTCTTCAATCATTTGAAGTTGCTAATCAAAATCCAATTGCATTAATAAAGATACTGAATAGAGCTGCAATAACGTTTATTCAATCAAAAGATTTGATTTCAAAATGAAGAACCCTCTTGTTAATTTTTAACTTAATTGAATGATTAAATTAATCAATTTAGGAATATAAAAAACTACACTTCTTAATAAGATGAAATTGATTCTATTATTGATATACAAGAGAACGTTATAAATTTTGTAAATAGACTTTAAGATTTAAATAAAACAGAATGCATCAGAAATGTGATATATTGTAATTACCCTGAAAAGTATATGATCAAATAATAATTGGGTTACTTTTGTTGGGATTTTTAATCAAACAGAAAAGTGTCTTGGTTTTCTTTTCATGCAGTATTATAAATGCGGCAAATACAGGTGTCCTAAAGAACTAACTAAAGCATTTAGTTTAATTAAAGCCTTCTTTATACAACAATAGACTAGTTTTTAAGGTCTTATAAACATATAAATAGTGGGGATTTTTAAACTAAATTCAATCTAATTCGATTTTATTTGATCAATATAATTTTTGCTCTTGCGATATTCTCAAGAACGCCATAAGTCATTTAAAACTATCTTTTATGTAAGAATACTGCGGTCGCATCCGACGTTTGCCTCGTAGTCAACTATTAGTTGGGTCTATTAGTTCCATTGCATAATTTTGAGAGCATAAAACCATACGAATTATTAACTTTGAAAACAATTCGTTACACCAAAAAATAATTATACGCCACCCTGGCTGAAACGCTCATATAAATAACCACCTCTATTTTGTAGCATATTTTTAATACTAAGAACGTATGAGCGATTTTAAATGCAGAAATTTGTTCCTTAGTAAGTAAGCAAAAATTTATATACATTTATTGTTGTTTTTAATCATTTCTTTAGATTAGTGTTCCGATGCAACTCTAATGCAATTCCTGCAGCCCCAAAAGTTAAAGTTACTTCTATTGAGACCAGCCTGTCCATACTTTTACAAGTCCTATAAAAAAAATGAGAAAGTTAGAGTAATTGGAAATGTTTAGTGTCCACGCGCTTTAACAACGAAGTATTTCACTGGCTAATCAGAAAACAACATCTTAATTCCCATTGTGCAGGCTACAATTCTTAATTGGTGTCATTACTTTCAGCTAATGTTTTGCAATAATAAATTTTTAAACCTGCGGACAAAAATAAATACAATAAATAATTACATTGAAATAAATTTTCCGCTGTCTTCAATATCCTTAAAGCTACAATTATACTTTTGCTAAAATCAAGCGAATTTTTTTGTATATAAATCATGAGCAAAGATAAAAATTTCATAATTGTCTTTAAATTTCAAGTGAAAAAAATATCCTTTTTTTGGCAAATCTTCAGAAACCGAAAACGGAAGAGTATCCAAAGTGTTTGCCAAAAATATGAAATTTTGCTTAAAAGTGGAAATGGGATAGAGACAGCAAAAAACATTTTATGTATGAAAAAGTTAAAAAAAAATATCTCTATCTATTAAACAAAAATATATATTTACACATGATTTATGTGTTTTATTATACATATTAAAAGGTTTAAATTTAAAAATGACATCGAAAAATATAAATTCTGGGTTTATTTGATGCAGAGTCTTTACTCTTGTGTGTGATTTCAAGCACTAGAGTTGTAACTAGATATTTGATAAATGAAAAATTGGAATTGGGAATTTTTTTAAGCAGAATTTTTGAATTGAAATTCAAAATATTAAATAAAAATATTAAATTCCAAGGATTGCATACGTTAATTTTTTTAAAGCTTGTAAAGAATTCAAAAGCTTCCGTTTATTAATTATACGTTTATCAATTGTCTACTTAATTAAACCAATTAATACTAATGCATTCTTCTCTTAACTTTTCATACTTTTAAAACACTTTCGATTAAAATTTTATGGCAAAGAAACCAATTCTTTAAAGTTGGCGTAATACATATTGTAGAATATGTGTGTTTATGCACTTACAGTTTTCCCTAAATACTTCAAACCAAGATTGTTGTTATGTTCAATGTTTCAGAGCTGTACATCTTGTCGTATAGAATTGACTCAGCTACGCACAAAGTGAAGAACATGCCTCAAGGCCGAAATTGTGTACAAAGTTCACAACAACCTCAAACATTTAAGTCCAAACATTTACAAATTGTGTTCGGTTGCTGCTTGTGTAGTCAATTGCGACATGTCACGTTGTTATTACAAAGTCGCTGGTTAATATAGATTAACCATCAGTTTGCTTAAAGTGTAATAAAACAAATGTGCGTTCTATTACATTAAAATTGCTATTGTTTGCAAATGAACTGATTGCCATGTTGTATAGTACAGAACAAGAGTTGAGAGGAAACTAAAGGGGAATCTGTGTGCTGAACTCAACAAACTTCATCAACAATCGAAATCTTGGCTAAATAATTCTAAATGGCCGAGTTTGGCTGGTTGAACAACCAAATCGCTTAAATACTTATATTACACTGTTGGTATCAATTAGTGCCTCATATGAACTGAATAAAAAAAGGCTGATTTGAGAAAAAGTTCCAAACAAATGTGGAGTACTAAAAGTACATTGGACCCAGAGATGTGCAAACAAATTGCTTAATTAAAGGATTAAAATAACAAACTGTTCTCTTATTTCCTATACTTTTGAGGGATTATTCTTTATTACAAAAACTGTAACCATCTCAAAGACATGTTTTTTCCAGATTTGTTTAGCTCTAGTTTTGGCTAAACTGTGTCAAACGGACTAAGCACCTGATTTGCGGATAAGATGGTATTGGATCTTTGGACCTAAATCTTAAAAAAATCAACCTTTTTATGCAAAATTTTGTAAACTAATAAAGGTCAGTCTTTAAACAAGCATTTCTTTCATATAAACGTAAATTCTTGAACTTTATTTTTTACCATTATGTGCAGAAAATATTTATTTGTTTTCTTTTTATTTTGTTTACTATGAACCACAAGTTGTTTATAATAAAATTACATTTAAAGGAAATAAAAATTGCTGTCAAAATGATTTCCAAAGTTTCCTTCTAAACGTTGAGATTTTTTTTAATATCAAGGACTTCCTTTTTAAAATGAATTGTTGTTCGGTTGGGTCAGAGAATATTTTACTTATTTGGCCATGCATAATTTTTGAAAGAAGGAAAACAGAATTATTGTGCTAAAAAGAAGAAAATCAACAAAGTTCTGATAGTTGGTTTTGCAATGTGACTTGCAGCAAATTTTGGTCACAAGAATGATGTAAATTTGTGGCAAATAAGCAACACACATGGTTGAACAGGGGCCTTGTAAGTCAAGTTCTTTTCACATTGCGAAACAAAAAGGTGAAAGAAATAAACCTGACGTTATACGAAATACGAATAGCACTTGTAAACATTTAGGTTTTTTTTTGTGGAAGGAGCATGAAACCGCCAAAACTGAAAATCGTCTAAATATGTTTCTTTTACAACGCCAATTTTTTTAAAATAATTTGAGTTTGAGGTTATTTAAGGGCTTAGGAATTTGGGAATTAAATTAGGTGAGACTTAATGGAACGTTAAATTAAAACTAAGACTTTTGAAGAATGTTTTTTCATTTAATGTTTATAACATCTACAATATTTATTATAAAGCGGAACAGCAGCTATAAAATTAATGCCATATCTATAAGACTGTACAGAAGAGGTATAAGGTTTTGATAATTGAAAGTGCATCGAGCTACTTGAGTGTCCTGCTCTGCCTTTTAACATTGAATGCACAATGGGTCTTTTTTAAAAGTAACACCATGCGTGTTTTGTGCGTTCTTTGATCCAGGCTGAAGTTTATTATTCAGCGAAGTAAACGTTGAAAAGTGTGGCTAATGGAATGGCAAACATAAAGTCTGCAAAATATGCCCGGATCCGTACAAAACTGAAATGGATCAGAAGCTGAAGGCAAACTGTCATATACTCGTATAGACACCGTCACGCTTTTGCACAGCCGATATGACAGCATGTCGCTAAGGGGACATACTATCGAAATCGTGATTTGTTCGTTTTAGTTTGTTTAAATTCAACAATATATAAAAAGGTTTTCTTTATACCGAACGGAACTGCTAAATAAAATAACCTAAAACTTTAATTTAGTGCATCTGAATATGCAATATTATAAAGTTTATAAAATGTTCTACTCATTTTAGAGTTCTTTGCTTTAGCTGAAACAGTTTTAAATTTGAATTTAGAAAAAAAGTTTTTTTTTTACTGTTTACTGGCGACATGATCTCCGAAACCTGCTCCCTCATTCCGTTTAGTTATATCTGCGCGTTATAAATTAATTAATAATTAAATAAATAGTTATAGAATTGTTTTTACATTCTATATTCGTGATGGCAGTTTTTATTAACATAAAACGGATAAAAATTCATTGTTTAGAATTCACATTTTGGAATTGGTTTTAGTTTTATAACAACGGCTTTAATAATATCCTTGACCTTCTAAGAAACGTAATTTACGTTTTAAAAGTACACTTCGGGAAAACTTATTTTGACTGTTGCTTTAAACATTGCTTTTAAGTAAAATTTTCACCAAAAGCAGGGATTAGACTGAAATGACTTATTCATCAGTTCAGCATCCAATCAAGTTTAAGGTGTTGCCAGTGTAAAGATTTTAAATGAAAAGAAAAAAGTATTCAACTAAAAACTAACGAGCAACAGCAAATGTCTGTTAATGCTTCAATACCCTGCAATACAAAGGCCAATGCAAATTTAATTTCTTAAGACATTTTTACAATCTTTATTCACATCGAGACTCAGAGCCAAGAGTAAAATAAACTTAAAACCCGCTTTTCTCACACAAATGTTCACTCATTGCTCCTGTTTTTGTTTTGCCTTCAGCAATAGTTGCGACTACGAAGCTGCCAGCAGCTGAAAATACTATAAAATTACTTTGAAAAATACTCCCACTTAAAGTTTATTTAATAACCAGTATTTTGAAATAAGGAATGCCAAGTGCTAACTAAAGCAAGATGTTGCAACGAGGAGGTAGGAAATATTGGAAATAAAACTGTACTGCTCTTTTTATGCTTCCAGATTATCATAAAAGCGAATTTTTGATTTGATTGGATTGACTTGCTGGGCTCTATTTCACGGACTACTATTCAATAAGATGAAATGTATATGCACATAAATCGCGAAGGATAAGATATTTGAGAGCTTAAATGCAGAAAGCAATTCGTATCCTCAGCGAGCTAAAGATAAATCAATGTTTAATCATGCAAATAAGGTGAACATAGATTTGAAGCTGGACCATATAAAACCAACTGAGTGCAACAATTTATAAGTTGGTGTTTTTTTTTTTGCGATAAAAAAACTCTTTAGTGTCGAAAAATATCAAACTGGAGTTAATCTTATTTCAAATAAAACGATGCAATAATTTCACGTTAACAAAATTAACAACTATTTATTATATTTTCAAGTGAAGCTGAAAATAAGCCGCAAAAACAGCCATTTCTCCGCCGGTAGCAACATTTCAGATCTTGCACAACACTAGTGTAAAATCAGCACATTGAATATTTGATATTCTAAAAGCTCGTAAAACTTTGAGGAATCGCAGTGTAAGAAGTACCCTCAAATTGGTTGGCTTCTGTAAGAGGCGACCGCAGCAGATACAATCTACTACAATTATTAAATTTTAAGAGCAACTGAAAAACATCAATTATTTGCAGATAACCTCTTATTGTTATCGTTGTGTTCAGCAATAATAATCTCGCTGTCAAATAAATCAAATTTAATTAATAATTCTAACTAGTCTGGTTAACATTAAATTTCATGGCAATCTTTTTCAATACGACCGTCCACTGAATATTCTATTGAAATTTATTCCGATTGTAACCAATAAATAAAAGGATTTTGTAAAACATGTCATTAGCAAACAACTTGATTTGGAGTTAATGGACTGAAATGTTCATTTTGTGTTCATTTTGTGCTCATGTTGTTGTTGTTGTTGTTGTTGCTACTGCTAATATTTTGGTTTGGCATTTTTGTAATGCCATGTATTTAATCAGCTCAGGTTGTTAATTAACCGCAACTTGTTGTTGTTGTTTTTGTTGTTGTTCTTGTACATGGGGATATAAAAGTGCAAAATTGTTGGGTTAACCGACAACAAAATCGTTTGCATTCTTTAAGAGACGAAATGAAAATTAAATAAAACATACATATATATTAAAACAAAAGTAATTGTTTGTCACTAATTATTTTGACTGCCAATAATTGTTGTTGAAAAGTTCAATTACAAGTTGTTGAAGGGGTTTTTAATTTAAAATTTTTGTGCTGAATTAAATTAGTAATAAGTAACCAAATGCTTTTGAAGATTTGTTACAACGTTACTAAAATAGTAATTTTTCTGTTTTATCGCATTTTAGTTTCTCTTAAAATAGCCACTCACGTTCTATATCAATGACTTTTTTCTTTTGTTAATCCTAATTTATTGAACAAACTTATCTTTAGCAATTACAACCCTCCAAGATCTTACAAGTACTCGTACACTTTCAAAACTTGAAATAAAAGCAAAATGAAATCAATTTATTAAATTAATTTAATTTCTAAATACTTTTTCAGTTTGTGCAAAATAAAAGTAGAGCAACAAGAAGAAAGAACAAGGAAAAAAGTTGTAGTTCTTTTTACTCGAGTGTTGCACTTTAAGAACTTCACTTAACCCAACTTTGTCTGGAGCTGACTTTAAAAAGATGATAGAAAAACGAGAGAAAAAAAATCTATAATATTTATAATTTTGGGCGAAAGTCGACAGCAAACTGCGGTACACAACATGTGACCATAAGAAACTTTTAGGAAATTATTTAATGTGATAGAATTTTAAAAATACAATTTTCAAAGAGTAGAAAAGGCAAAGACAAACAGTTCTACATATTCTTTAATGGGTGTACAAGATTCGAGTCTTCCAAGATTTGCGGTTTGTTGATTTTTTTTTCGAAACAAAAAATGAAAACTACTTCCTACTTTTAGTTATGAAGATGCGTCACTTACGGGACAAGATCAGTTGGCCAGCCATCCCAACTAATTGAAACGGATATTTATTAAAGTCATTCAGTTTCGTTTTCGAAGTAGACAAAATTAATTGCCATAATCGATATGACTATTAAAGAATGTTCTAATCTTAATTAGGGATTTTATTAGGGATACGGAAAGTTTTCCGAGCCAGCCAATAAAAAGTTCTAATCTAAATAATCACTTACTGCTTATTTATTTTTCTTTAGATATATATTATTTTTCACACTACACAAGTTTGCGTCTAAACTGCAGTAAATCAAAAGCGAATTCTATTCATAATAGTCATTATATTCCTACACATACGATGAGTTTTCAGCTGAGAATATAGAATTCGGTATGAGAACAGCACTCAGGGGTTTCTTGATAGGGTGTGAAAATTGCAAAATTCAGTTCTTTGGACAAGTTCGTTTTCCTTGCGTGTCCTTCTACTTATTAAAGGACAGTGTGTTGATTATAAAATATCCAGTCTGCTTAATGTCTTTGATATCACAAGGAATGTGTTAAAGTTATGTATGAAGATTATTAATATATCGAGTTTTCAAGACGTTGTTGTTGGAATAGTTCCACCCTAATTAAGCATGACATCCTGAAAGCTACAAAACATTTCAAATGTAAGTTAATTCGGAAATAGCCCCATTTTGAAAACATATATGTGTATATTTCAGACCAAAAGCCAAATAAGAAAACATATGTATATATATATATACTTCTGACCTAAAATCATATAAGGAGGTATCTCAGTCATTTATTGCATACGAATCACACTGTCATTAAATTGAAACCATCCATTCCTATTCTTATATAATCTTTTTTTGTTGTTGTCGCTCAAATGTTGTCCTTTCATACACTCCGATGCCACTTCGGAGTCGTTTTAAACTTACCAATTCTCAGCATAAATATAAATGCTTTTCAATTTTCTGCAACTTTCTTCAAGTAGTTTTTTAAACTACCAATTTCTGGTTTTGGAAAATGAATTTGCTAAACAATTTTACATATTTGCTAAAATGATTTTGGTTACAATGATCTCGATGCTGTGCTTTTTTAAGCTCTATTTTACTGCTGCCGAAAATCCTTGTTATTCAGCGTTTTCTATTCATATTTCTATTCTTTCAATCGAATAAAAGTTTGCCATGCACGTGCTTGTGACTATTACTGTGCAAAAATTTCCTACGCATTTGACTCACGAATAACTTGCCAACCACTCGCCAACCAACCAAAAAAAAAATAAGAAGCAAAACTTGCTTACAACTTTGCATAAACGATAACAATGAAGTTTAAATTGAATGAAAACTTTTTCAATTACATTTTAAGAAAATATCTGGCTATAATAGAATACAACCCTGTTATAAAAATGCCAAAATATGGCAATAACAATTTCTGCTCAAATCACAATCAAAATAAGGAAACAATAAAAGTAGTAAATTTTAAATGTTTCTTTCTTTTTTCAACTACAATAAGTGTAAAATAAGTAAATTTATTCACATATTTTATATAATTTAAAGGAATTTTTGTCATAAGAAATAGCAAACAAATCGCGCCTGACTAATGATAAAATAGTATCTCCCTTTATTGGAAAGTTTATCAAATTGGTATCATGCAGTTCCGACCACCTCATTTGTGGTCATTATCACATGTTATAATACACCAACGAGTAAGATTATGACCAGAAACATTGTGAAAGTCGGCATTTAGTGTGACAGGCAGTTGAGGGAATGCAAAATTATTATAATCATTAAACCAATAAAGAGAATGAAATCACAATAATAAAATAATTATTTAAAAAAATATTAGGTTTCAGAGATGTGTCTTCTAACTGCACTTAATGGTGTCAGAAATAAAAGTCTTTTATAGACACAAAAACAAGCAAAAATATATTGAAATTCTTTTGTTAACGCTCTGCCTGTGGGCCAACTGCTCTATAAAACTTGAGTCGATTTATGAGTACAAGCCAAAATGATAATTTTCTGTACCCTCATATGAGTGGAAGCCAAAATGCTCATGTTCTCTACCATCGTATGAGCAGGGGCAGCTTTTCTGAATGTAGAAATTAATTAAATTTTTAAAATTCGTCAATATTCTAAGCGGCAGAAGACTGTGAACCAACCAATTCGATTGCAACATATCGGAATTCATTCAGAAAGTTTATAAAAGGTTTTCAAGTAAATTTTTTCGTTCATGCAAACTATTCGAATTCTTAATTTGTATTTGATTTTTTGCAACAGTCGTCACAAAAAGTTTATTTTGTATTGTTTTCAATAAAATGGTGCATGACATATAATTCTATATTAACACTACGTGGGAGAAGAGTATAAAAGAAAAGTGTAAACTATCCAAAAACAAAATAGCATTTTCTAAGAAAATATTTCGTCACACAAGACGTTATATCAAAAGTCTTTAAATATTAAATGGCCTCTAAATATGATTAGGGAAAACAAGTTTGCTTTGATATATTCCTACCCTGCACACTCTGTAAGGGCAAGGTTTCTTCGCCTGACCTGGCAACCAACACTTTGTGAACAGGTGGTTATAAATCCTGAACTTAGTGCATGATAATGTTCATTCTGTTGAGGAGCTTGAAGTTGGCCTGTTGCAGTAGTCCACAAGTACATGAAGTGCTGTTGTCTTCATAACGAACCAGAGGGTGAAGAATATGGGCCGAATCTGTTTAAGGCCTAAAGTTATATACCGAATTCGTGGCTACCGGCTGAGCAGACTTAACTGTTGAACAATAGGCTTAAAGCAAGTCTGAACAAATTGTATTCTGAACGTACCTCGTACGCCAAATAAAGCAGTGGATAAGTTGTTGACAAAATCACCGAGTAGAGTTAATGCACCGTCATGGCAGGTGCCAACGTAAGTCAATCTTGCAATCTATAACGCAAACCTTTTGCATCGAAAATCACCTCTTCGCCTTTTACATCTGGTTGTTTAAGTTGCAGTCGAGAAACTAAAATTCAATTCGTAAAGACTAAACGTTTTTGGCGCTGTTGCGTGCTGGTAGTTGTCTCCTCAATTTATTGTACTTAAAAAAATCCTTTTAAAAAGGGGTCTTTGAAGAAAGAGTCTAATGAATAAATAAGAGCTTCGCTCATGGTGTTATTTTCCAAAAACAAGACTAGAGAGTGAAAACTTAAACAAAAGGTTAAAAGCTATTTTCCTATTTTACTGTTTTTCTATCTTCAGACCGTTCATGTATTTATTCGTAAATATTAAACTGGGATTTCAATTTTTGGGCATGAATTAAAAAACAACATTCCGGAATAGTATGCAAAACTTCAAAATCTATCAGTTAAATTATAATTTAATAAAAATAATAACCGTGACATACAGACATACATACATATAAATTGCGTGCTCCATATTGTAGTAATAATTAATACTACAACATATAACTCTTTTGTAATTTTTTCATTTCTATAAATTCTGCAATATATTTTATTTTTTAACCGCTTAAAAATCTACAATTATTAATTTTTTGCTGCTGTTAAGCAAATATGAATTATTTCACTTATACAGTTATTTTTCATTCATAACAAGCAAAACTTGTTTTTTTTTAATGATGATTTTGCCAGTTACCACAATTTTGTGGTTCATGTAAAAATGTAAAAATAATGAAAGGAAAACTGAAAAACAAGCACAAAAAGGCTGCAGAAATTGGGTCAAATTGTAAGGCAGCCTTTTTTTATTTTCCATGATTTCAACAATAATCTTGTAGTTATAAAAACGAAATTGTAAACTATATATCTGGTTTAATCAACTTTTAGTTATGGTGGGTATATATAATCATGATTAAATAGGAAAATATTTGGTGAAAATTTGAAAAAAATAAAAGCATTAAAAATTAAGAAACGCTGCAAGACAGGCGTGATCTTTCTAGGTTTAATATTAATATCTACAGTGGAATCCCAACAGTGCGATTATTATTATTTGATTACAACTTTTATTACATTAAAATATTTTCATTTTTTAAATGTCTATGAAGTTCTATTTATCGTTAAAAAAGGGTTTTTTGACTTGTCCAGTCCATTGCATTTATAGCAGCTAAAAGTAATGCGTTCTGGTTTTTTCTTTGGTGCAAATGGTCGATTCAAATACTTTATTTGGTAAATAAAATTGAGTCCTTTGTGAATTTTTTTACTTCAAACATGTTTTGCAGTTATCGAACTTAGAACGCGACACTCTTGTTGTCATGCAATTCATGGCAGACTAAAACTTCTCTGCCCAAAAATACCGCCTGCAACTTTAATTTCAGGCTATAAAATAGTGGAAATCCGTGGTACCGCTGATACATACTATAGAGTGTCCACTGTGATATTATTGAAATTAGGTTTAAACTTAAGCTTTGATAAAACGAAAAAATCTTCTGATTATTCACACAGAACAGGCCACTAGAACATGTTATATTTATTTACTTGTTTCCTATTATTTTCGATGTCCCACACACGACACTAAGTCTTGTAATGTAAAACGGAACTCAGTACAGGTACATACAAATATAAGAATTAATGTGTTGGGATATATACCATATATTGTATGTACATATTTGTTTCTAAACAGTTAAGAAATTTAAAAATTTTCTATTAATTCCGCTACGGAATCAATAAACTATTATTTGGAATTAGTCCCAAAGTTTTGCTGTTTTGATGTTAGAAAAAGTTGTCACCGCTGAGACGTTACAACGTTACGAATATAGAGTGCAGTTTTTTTTTTAATCTGTGTTTTTCTATCAATATTTAGAATTCAATACCAACTGATATAGGAAATGATTCTTTCGTATTCTGATAACAACCTTGACTTTAATTTAAATTCTATTTGTTCGCATAAACTGTGCCAGCAGCAGAAATTGTTATTGTGCTCCAATGTATTTAAATACTGGCAGCCTAATTCGAAGTGCTATGAAAACTTTTCTGGTTTGTACGGCCTGTGGCCGAGAAAAATTAAAAACATTAAACCAAACAAACAGTTAATAGACAAATATGCTTTGGGCATCATAAGAGCACAGTTTGCCTTTTTCTCAAACACACACTAAAACGATTACAGCTCCGTGTAAGAAAATGTTCTTAGTTTTTGCTCTTAATGTCAATAACACGTGCTGCAAATATTTGTTGTGGCTTTTTTCTTACAGAAGTCCTCTATTCATTTAAGGTTGTTGCTTAATAAATAAGTTTCCGAAATGCTCTTTTGTTGTTGCAGTTTTCAACAACTAATTACAGATTCTCATAGGCGGTTACAATAGCAATGGCCGCGGTATGTGAAGAATTCTGTACAAGTTTCAAAATCATTCACAATAACAAAGTTTTTACAACTATTTCCTGCCACACAAATAAAGCCTGGAAAATATTGTCATTTCTAAAATTTATTGCAATAAAAAAATTAATTTACAAATGTTTGTTATAATTTTTTTCAACGGGGATGCCTCTACTAAACATTTTTATTTCAAGTCATTATACAAGAAATTCAAGGCCTTGCCACAGAGAAGAATTATGATCAGGGAGCTGAAACAACAACAAATGAACAAATCGAGTAACGATTATTTAAAGTCACACTGATGATACTCGTACAAACAAACAGCTACACAGCAAACTAAGCAGCTGCACACGACTGTCAAAGAGAGGGGAAAAACAATAATACAAACACAGTACAGACATATGGACGTGTTAATATAAAACATTTGTTTGTAATTAATAGACAAAGATAAGAGCAAATGAATGATAAGCAAGTCCGGAATAAAAAAACAAAATGTAACGAGATGAAGTTGTTGGCTGATATCTGGATCTCTAAGCAAATAAACAAACTACAAATTTATTAATTTGCTCGAAAGTCCACTAAAATAAAAGTGTCCAAAAATATTTTCAAATAAAAAATATCTATAATTCCAATCGTTCCGTTCGTTGCTAAGATGTATGTGTGTGTGTTTATGACGATTATTCAGTTTTTCTATGAAAAACCTACCAAAACAAAAATATGCTTTAAATTCATAGTATTAGTTTTGTCAATTTTCATATAATTTTTTTGTGTAAGTTTTTTGTAAACGGAAAAATAAATTATAGCATATTGTGAAAATAGTTTAAATTTTTGTCCAAAGCTTAATGCCAAATCTATATTTTTCTGTTCTTTTTTTGTTTGTTTGTTTCAATCTGTGATATTTTGTAAATGTTTAAAAAACTAGAAATGTAATTAAATGCTTCATACAAAAAACACACTGAATTGTAAAATCAATTAAATTGCAAACCTGTTTTTTTTAGCTATTATTTTCCCAGTATTATCATGGGAGAGTAATTAAAACACTTTAAACTATATTTTAAATCTGATGGCTTAGCCAACAAAACATTTTCACAATAGCTGTGTTTAACACAAAAAAGCGTTTTTGAGAGTTCCAAAAACGTGTGTGTGAAAATGGAGAGGTTTTAAGTATTAAGGTAAATTAATATTGTCACATTTAAGCTGCCCAGCTTAATGATAAAACATATGTTTGGTTATGTTATTAACGAATATTTTTGTTACGAGTTTCAAGTCGACCTGTGAATGTCTTGAGTGCATTGAAAATATTAAGCATTTTATTTTGTATTGTTGAGAGAGCAGCCAGCCCCTGGTCCTAGTAGAAGCATTTAACGAGCTTTTTCTAAAACTAAAACTTGGTTTCCGGGTTTTTTTGGCTTTTACATAACAGACAGTTTGTTGAGAAGTTTTTTCAACGCACGGCGTATTAGATTTCCGGTTCAGTGATCTAGAGAACTCACAATTTGTTTGAAAGTATTAAAAAAAAAAAAAAACCAAAGTCAAAAGTTCGCTTATGAATTTTTATTATTTGTAGCAAATAAATTGCAAATCAAAAAGGGTTTTATTCCGAAAAAAATGTACTTAAAATATATACATATATTTGTATGGAATATTTGTATTACAAAACATTTCATATCCGTTTCAGTTGTTATGAATATATTCACATAAAAGTGTTTAGAAAGTTTGCCCCGTTTTTTCTGTTACTCGAACTTGCAGATTTTTCACTTAATTATTGGCTCTTATTCTTCCATTTCTTGTTAATCCCTTTAGAGAGAAAAACTTGGGGCAAATTTAAAATGAAAATGTTATAAAAAATTTTAAATTTTATTTCGAAATCAATCTGTTTGTATTTTTATAACAAGTTGCAATATAATTTCGTTTTCTTAAAGTAATATTCAAAAAACAATACATACGTATAATTTTCTCTTAGCAGGCGCATTTGTTAAGCATTTTAATAGGATAATAACAAAATGAAAATCAGCAGATATAAAATAGAACTTTATATTTTCTTACTTAAATACCTGCCTCGAGTCTATATAAAAATCTTATAAATATTAAGTGCCAAAGAATTATAATCTTAGCCCAAAGTAAACCATAAAGTGCCTAGACGCAGATGTTAATTTTTGTTGCTTGTTGTAAATTCTTTTATTGAAGCAAGAAATGGAAGAGATTTATTATAAGAGGTTTTTTATATTTTAATATATATTTTTAAGAAGTCATTTAATGGCAACGAGACAGAAGATTTGATTTGATTGGCATTGAATTTGGAGCGCGTCGATGCATGAGTTGCTAGAGTTTTTGACAACCCGTCCATAGGTCGTAGGTTCGATTCCTACCAAAGACTCTGGTGAGAAAACAATAGCCAAAAAGTTTTTGAAATAAAAACAATAACAAAAAACACAAATAAAGCACAAACACATACAATGTTGGGTTAACTGATGTTTGCATGTCGTGTCTATCTACACTGGGCACTGAACAGTCAGAACAGCATCATTCAAATTCTCACATACTCATCCCTGCAATGTAGAGTAAGACAAAAAGCAGTACTTTCTCCTCCTGCTAAACTCAGTTCTGGTACAACGCACTGCATTTGTAGGGGTCCAAAAACAAATCTTTAATTAATGCAAATTTTCAGCTTCGTTATTTGTAATTAAATTACACTTTAAATTTCTAGTCAAATCTTTAAAGACCTTGAACATGCCACAGGAATAAGCGCAGTTAGACTAAAAGGAGTTTTTCGTGGTTCATCAAAGTAATTCTTGCAAGGAGTGCGACTCTTATACTTGCGGCTTAAAAACACGACAATTTTCATCTCTTATCAAACGTCTTCATTAAAAACTTATACTTTCTATACGATTCTAGGCCATTTGTATCGTCTTGCTTCTGTTTCACATACACATTTTTAGAAGTGATAATAAAAAGTTAATTGTGGCACCTAAATTAGTTAAACGTTAAAATAAAACGCTGTCAGGTATAAGAAAGCGAGCGTATGAGTGATATTGTAAGGACATGGCACAGTCTGCTATAATTAAGGGTTTTTTTTAATGCATTGCCTTTAAAGTATATAAAAATATCTAAACTAATAAAAGTTGAAATTGCTTCTACGTGATAATATCAGCCTCTTAAACAACTTAATATAATGGCAGACAAAATTCAAATTTCAAATTTGTTGGTCAACAATTATTTTCCTCACGGTACCACCTCTCAGCTTTGAAGAATTTAAACTGTCATTTATTTTATTAAGTCAACAAAGTAATAAAAGATAATGCCAAACAATAGCCTTAGCAAAGCCATAAAGAGACAGCTGTAAAGTGCCGGTCGTAAATTCTCAGCCTTCACTTAAAGTCCAACTGAAGGAGTCATTATGCTACATCACGAAGCTTCTCAAAAAGTCCTTTTCATGCACCACTTATTGGGAACTACATAATTTATTCATTGCCTAATTTTGCAATAAAAGAAACCGTATTACGTTGAAAAGTTGCATAATCAATTGTTGCAGTTAATTGCTTCATAAATTGGTCTTACTCATACACAGAAAAGTTATATAAAGCTTTTTGTTTGTTGTAAGGACATTATTTAATGGTAGAACATAAACGGAAGAAACACCCAGAAGTGCGTATCGATTTCGCATTGAAAGAGTGCTTAGGTTCAGGTTTTCTTTCAAATAAAATTCACTTAAATTACACTTTCTTATAAAACACTAAGGAAATATTCGGAAAGAGATCGTTAAACTCTGTTAATTAATCCCTGGGTGGCGAGTCGAGTAATAAGAGTGAAATTGTGGCATATTGAAAGCTTTCTTAGAAATGTATTATTTTGGCAGTCAATAAGTCAGAACTAGAAATATATTAAAATGTGTCCACCTTTCAAATAAAATATAGACATTTTTCTATACTTCTCCCCATAAAATTTGGTTTTGCTAATAGTTGTAGAGTGATTAATGACATTCCTGTTCTATATGCATCTTCCGCCTCCACTATATGAAATCAAATAAATGTTCAGCATTTCTATAGTTTTTTTTTATCTATAATTAACTTAGTTTTATAAACAAAAACTAAAGTGAATTTCAATTTGTCTCCAGAATTAAGAGTTGGTGACAAGCTTTTTAGCCAAAATTCCTCAATATTGAAAAGAAATTGACTACCACACAATTCATGCCCAAAAATTTCCCAAAAAATTAAATGATATGCCAGAATACTTCACAAATCGTCTAATTGTTTTTTAATGGTTCTACTTAAACATTTTCTTCACTTTGCAACACTTTTATGGCTTCTTGAAAAACTGTGAACACCCTTAGCTAATTTTTCTGCCTCCGTTAATAGTTCTAGTAATTTTGAGCCTTTATCTAATTAAATTAAATACAAAACTCTTTACGAATTAAGGCAAAGCCAACAGTTTATAACGCTTTACAGAATTAAACCCCATTTATGAATTAAAGGTCTGGCGTTCAAATTTAAAAGAAGGACTAGAGTTTCAAGGCTCAAGGTAGCCTATTTAATATATATTTATCCAAACGAATCTAATTTGTTTCCCGCAAAGGATAATAATAACTTCACTTCTGTAGCACTTCCAATTCCTTAAAGCAACTCAAACTTAAGCTGCTTTTGCAGGTCAATTGCAATAATCATTTCATTGCTCTTAAATCAACTTTTATACGTATTTGCCATAATGTTAGCAAATTATATATGAAGCTTGTAATCCAATCTAAGAGTATGAGTAAACGCCAATATTCCATATTAATCAGCAAGCAAATTGTGTCAGCAGTTGCCTTCAGCTACGGCAGATGCAATGGACAGCGCAGAAACGTGAAGAGACTTCAACAGCCCACAATCAAAATAAAATCTGACAAATCCACGCAAATAAAATAGCTTTTTTTCCATTTTTTTACTTTAGTTTTGAGTAGAATTTAAGGAAAAATGTTCAGTCCTGAGCCATTAAGGTAAATAAAGCCAACTAAATAACCGGCTTTTCGTTCGATCAAAAGGCAGACATTACAAAAACGAGAAAGTGGGCAGGTTTAAGCCACAGCTTAATATTTGTTGGAAATGGCTAAAGGAAAAAACCAGTTAACGACTGACAAGATGACAATTCTGTTTTTCGTACATTTTGTTCACATCGTCAATGCAACATCAATTCCTTTTGACTTTTTCTCATCGTTGCACTTGATTGAGTGCACAATTTCATTAAGAATGCCTGGGAGGTTAACTGCCATTCAATGGCTGTACCCAGACACATTCATAAAAGCTATCACGAACACACTTACATACATACATACATAAATACATACATACATACATACATACTAAGAGTAATAATTGTAATTGTTGTCCTGTAGCTATCAACCAACCAAAATGGCGTTGAGATTTTTCCTTCAGGTTTTTTGTTTTCTCCCATTGTTGTTAGTCCAGCCACAGCAGAGTGATTACAAGAAACGTTACGAAATAGAAGGGAAACGAAAAGAATAGGATGTATAAACAAACAAAAAATAGAAAAGTAAATCACAACCTGCTTCAAGTTAACAAGAAAAAAAGTAGTAAAAGCAATATTGACTCAAATAAAAAGCATAATTTTTTTTTTTTTTTTTTACATCCTAACAATGATTATTTGCGTCAAAAAAAAATATATATATATATAAGCAAATAACATTTTTGTCAAGTGAAATTAATTTTATAAAGTCACATCAGCGCCATTTTTTGGTTTCACTTTTTGGGAAAATAATTTTTATGACTGTAACTAGACGAAAATCTGGCCTCAGGCAAATTAAATTTGGCATTACAGCCACTTAGTGTTCCGAGTAAATCCGGAGAAAAGTTTTTATTTCTATGGTTTAACGTTTGTCCGCTTGACAGAGAGAGAGAGAGAGAGAGAGATTGGGAGAAAACAAGGGACAGCTAGAAAGGAAGACAATTAATTGTGTTCAGAACATTTTCAGGCCCTTTATGCGTTTTTGCATAAGTTTAAATCTTAAACATGTGTTTTCAATAGAATTTCAAACTTAATTTGCCGCCCTCTTAAAATCTGCAATAGGAATGAATATGGTAAATATTTAATTTGTACAAATTTTTTCCATCGACTTTTCAAATCATTTTTACATTAATTTCAAATCTCATATGACTGACAGAATCAGCTCATACCCCTCTTTAATTAAGTCAACTTGAATTTCCACAACATTTGAATAAATAACTTTGTTAGACTTTGAATTTGTGCAGCCTCTAATTTGACAATTCAAGTTTTATTAAGTTAACGACCCCTTCCTTACCTATTGCCCCTAAAATGTCAAAGTTCAAAGTTCTTAGTACTGTTTGATAAAATGAATTTGTAATTTAGCGAAGCAATCGGAGGCCTATACGAAGAGGTGAGAAGATTTTAACAACTTGTGACACGTAATGCTTCCTAATTATTCGTACAATGGACAGGGATGTCTGTAATTGACATCTGCAACTGAAACCTGCCTTTACCTTTTCTGATTACAAAAAAAAAATTAAAATAGAAAAATGAACGCCAAACTTGACTTGCCAATGAAGTGATTTGACAAACAAATACGGATGATTGGCCAATGAGCGAAAGAAAAACATCTTTGTTTTTAAGACTGCTGCTGTAAGCAAAAATTAATTAAAAACTTCTAAGAAAAAGAAATCGAATGACGGCTGTTAGCCTTGAGGCGCAAAAAAATCACACATGTTGATATTATTCAGTCGAGTTTTCGTTTGATCATATTAACATTCTTATAATCATCAACAAAGTGAACGGGCTACCAAGATCGTGCGTATTGGCGCCATAAAACTTTTGCCTAAAGTCGCAAATCTGTGCCAGTAAAACCCAATGGACCGCTGCCAACACAAACAAGACTATTGTTCATATTCAGCCGACTCCGAGCAACAGACTCTCAGAAAGTGGTCTACTACTCGGATGTTTGTTAACGCAAAAGGCCGTGATGAATATTTTAACAGTTTTATGTTTCGTACATAATGGCAGGCAGGTTTCTGTTAAATAAAACCAAAGTTTTTCTTAAATATTTTAACTAATTTATTATAGTCTATTTCGATGTTTATTCCATCTTATTAAAAACAAGTTTTTGAGGTCGCAAATCAAAGCAGTAATAATTTATTAGACATTAATATCTTATTACATTTATAAAATTATTTCACCATTCACATTTTTAATTAAGTTTTACCATTCCCCAAGTGCTATTTTAGCAATTATTTTTAATCAGGTACTCCACTCTCGCTACAAACTTCTACATCCTAATGGACAACCCCACACACAAATCGCATTTATTGCCACTTAAATATACATATATAAATATGCGATTAAAATGTTCAGTGTTGGCGTGGTAACTGCAATGCAACCCAATCATCGCCAGACATGTACAATAGGGAGATATTAGACATGTTTAATAATTTTAGCATAAATTGATGAAATGTGTGTTGGCTCCGCTCCACTGAACTGGAAAACATACAAATGCGTTTTCTTCTTCTTCTCCGTTTTCCAAAACTGTGTTCAGCTATTGTTTCGGGTTTTGGCTGAATTTTGTTCGTAACAAATGTCTGGCTTTGTGCTCGCAAGCCACCTGGTAAATTTTTGGTTTTTAAGTGATTGAACAGCCGACGATGCCAATAAAAATCAATAGTGTTTAAAAGAATTTCAATCGCAAACAACTCAATATATTTGTATTAAATTGAAGGCTTGATAACGCAAAATAGCAATATCATGAAACATCTGCTACTCGAGTACGCATCAAGTGTTTTCTACTTATATGTTTTTTTTTTCGTCTTCTTTTATTTGGTTATTTTGTGCACACGTTTGATTTTCGGTTAAAAGAGAATATAATTGCATTTTCATTTCATGCTGTACCTGGTACACTGTCGAAAGTTTTAATTGAATTTTTTGTTTTCCGCTTTTTTTTTTGTTGTTGTTCTTAGTGAAGCAAAGAATTCAAATAAGAATCATTATTTGCCAAGTAAAAGGAGAAATTAACAGTCGCGTGTATTGAGAGTAATACAAAAAAATTAATATTAATAAATTAAAACAAACCACTAAAAATTGAGTGCAATGTGTGCCTGATTTTAAAAAAAATGTCAAAGCACTTTAAAGGTATTGGCATAACACATGTAGGAGAAAAATATTGTAGCACAATCAATATTTTAAGTGAATACTCTAATTGTTGGTTTATTGCAATTAGGACATCATTATTATGGAGCATTTTCCAAATTTGATCATCTATTTCAGATCAAACGGAACAGCAATCCCCTGATACAAATGCAGTTTTGAAAATGCTACCACATATGAAAGCCAAGCGTTCTAACTAGTTTTTAACTTGTATGATTTGTAGCATTTATTTTTCGCTACAAGCCCCTTCAGTCGCCACAAAAAACCAGGGTGATCTCAGAAGTCAATCTTTTTATTTATTTCCTATTTATCTTGTGCACGCGTTTATTATTGAGCACCCATATGTTTCAAGACAAATGGTTTTATTATTTAAAAAAGATTTATGGTAATTTGTTGAAAAACAATTCACAAATTTTCTACCATAAACAAAATAAATTTTGAAATCGCACAGAATGAAAATATTATTGTGATGTATTTAATATTTAAATTTGAGCCTCTTTAAATGTTTTGAACAATAAAATGTTTGGCTTTGTCATTAAAAATAAGCCATAAATTGTGCCCAACATTAAATTACAATAACATTAAACTATAAATAATTTTTAAAAATAAAGTGAAATACACAACAATTAATAAAAATATATAAATGCAAGTGAATGAATTTTAGTTTTATGCAGAAAATCCTATGACTCAAAATTACAGAGATTTACAAAAAAAAAAAAAAAGTTGCACTAGAATATTGTTGGAATCAGAATTCGCTTTTTTAAGGGTTTTAAGGGTCCGTCCCACGCACTCAATATTCAAAACACAACATTTTTAAAGCGGTCTATGATAATAATTGTAATGAAAAGTTTAGAAATAGAAGCAATTGAGCCATTAAAACTCACATGAACTGTGTTCCTGTTCGCAATAATGGAATCTGATTGGATACCAATTTTAACTAAAACGATTCTCGTACTCCAACTTTGAGTAAGAAAAAAAAATATTCTTCTATTTGCTCAAAACCATGTTCACACTTTTGCTTTGGGCAGACGGGTCAGCTGTCTAAAAGAAATAAGCAAACAAAATGATTATATATATAAATTCGCCTTCAAAAAGATTAATTAATATTTATTCTTTATTTAAATATTGTAAAATATTATTATAGCAAATAATTTGCCCAAATACGTAAATGTTTAGTTTTACGGTGGAAGTATTAGTTTTAGTGTTGCCGTACTTTTGGACATTTTCATCAGTAAAGGAATACAAAATCTAGCTTTGCCAGTCTTGGCCCAGAAAGTAAACATAATTTGTGCTATAGTGTAAACGCAGCCAGCTGGCGGAGAACACCATGGAAACGAAACTAACAGGTTTTGAAAATAGTGCTGGGCTGGCAAACGTTTGCCAATTGATTTGCTCCTTATAACGGAGAATGTGTTGCAAATACAGTTTCAAATTATAGTTCAGCTTGTAGGTCTTTTTTTTTAAAATATTGATTGTTTTAACTACAAACTGTTTTTAAAATTTTAGTTCTTACTAGAAACGTTTCTGATATATTCTGTTGATTTCTATTGACTGGTTGAAATCCAATTAATTTTTCCATTAATACTCCAAAAATTAACAATTTAATTAATTGCTAGTTTTTTGCGTACGTTCAAACGTTTTATAGACAACAGCCTAAAGAATTCCGTTTAATGTATTTTTTTTCCTGTCTTCTATCCAGTTTAATTTTCATAACACTTCATAAAAATAGCTCAAACATACAAAGTGGCTGAAACACAAAAGTTTGTTTGAATTTCTTTGCTCTGCTTAATAGTGAAAGCAGAATGAGTATTTTTGTACATCCTCTTAAGCATTTCGCCTTTCTCAACTTCCTACTTTTAAAGTGCAAAAGGTGATGTGTATTTGTCTTGTAACTTGGCTTACATGAATTTTAGTCAGCACTTTATCTTGAGTAGCTTTATACAGAGTTCTGTCGTTGCTCAAAAGAAGTTCAAGAACTCTTACGATCCAGCTTGATAAGCTTTCATTGTTTGTACACACAATAGCAATTGTGCTTTTAATTTCTTCCTGTTAAATCTATAGAGCACAAGTCTCGTTCATATTTTAAGGCAGTTTTTAAACATTAATTAAATCTTTTTGCATTGAAAGTAAGAAGAACAAGAAAAGTCATGTAAAAATCGTTAGTATGAAAGTAAATTCCATCTGAGTATAACAAAGTTTCAACACTGGAAAGGCGGGCGGGCATTAAAGTCAAAGTGGCAAAGAGATTGTTTCAATTACATGCGAGTCCGTTTAAAGTTTTTGTTATTGAAAATCACTTTCAAATGTCATTTACCCAACAATATCTAGCCAATTAAAATATCGAATAAAAGTATACTTAAATAGTGTGCTTTCGCAGGTTTAGTGAGGGTTTTAGCAAGGAATCAGTTCGATGCATGTTTTGAAATCACAAACATTTTGTTTCAATTATTCTGAGAAAACGGGTTTGGCTTGGCATCACTTTTTATTTATTCTGCATTTTCGTCCAATAGTTTATTTTCTCTAGTATGTAAAAAACTTTGTTATTCTACTATTATTACTAAATAAATTCCCAGAATATTTCTAATTCTAGTTTTGGTACTTTAGGGACTCGTCTGGGCACGAAGCTCCCTCATATTGAAATTGAAACGTTTTCTGCACTCGGAGCAATCGAGCCTGGCTTGAAACAGGCATCGTAACCATTAATTGGAAATATTATTGCAGCGTGTCATCTGATAAAATGTTCAAACTAAGGTTTTGAGCAACAGCCTGGAGGTGGCAGACACGATTCCTGCCAAAAGCTCTGGCGGTTTTTCCAAGCAAACAGCTGTACAGTTTTGTATTCCTGCTTCCACACAACCACTGATGTTTTTTAATACTGCCTTCAATAGACTATTAGAATATATATAGGGTGATGGAACAGAGGAGGAATTTAACTAACGTCGCATGCCCCCCGCACAGTAACCGTGAAGGTCATTAAATATTCGAGACAGCCGTACACTTGTTTGTTTTTGTTTTTTTATATCTACAACATAAAAAGAAAAACAGCATTTTTACTGACACATATCAGCATTTTTCGCACTTTGTGCAGGCAAACTTCATTTACGAAAATACTTATGCTATCCGTTATATTGATTAATACAATATCCTTTTGCAGGAATGTTAATGACATTTCGGATGAGAGTTGTTAACACGACTGCATGTGTGTGCGTGTAAGTGTATTCAGGCAAAAAGGTTTTTAATTGGAAATGCGATATACGCAAACATTTATCTCATTTTATTTAAGATTGATATATTTAAATAAATGAAAATTAGTTAGTTGTATTTAAAACAAACGCAGGTGCAGTAGACGGCATTTTAATTTTTATTTATTACATGATTAATGAAAAAATTAATTATATGTATGTCTCTTAATTGATAACAGTTTGAGGCACAACTTGTCGAACGTTATTCGCTATAAATAAGAAGAAAATTATTTAAGCAATTGAATTTTATTTTATACATACATATATATTTTCTTTTTCCATCAGTTCTTCTAGGGAAGCAACAGACACCGTTGATTTTTTAAAGCGAAAACTGAAGAGTGGGATTTTCGTGGTGGAATTTGTCTATTAGTTTCCTTTGGGCAGAGGCCGGCAGCAAACAATTGTCTAGCAAACAATTGTCGGTTCAAAGACATGGTCTCGCAGACCGAAATGGTTATAGATGATATACTTAGAAATTGGTCAACTTATTGCTGGAATTTATTTTATAGGGATTTTGTTGCAATAAAAGTTTGATTTAAGGTCAAAAAGCCTGAAAAACCCCAAATAAAATAATTGAAAATGAGAAATAAGCCCAAGTATTAAAAAAAAAATATACTGGGACACATAAGTTAGGCTTGTGTTTTAAATCGGAAACCGATATGGACGAAATTGTTCCGTTTGACTAACACATGTAACCATCCCTAATGGGAGTTGTCCATGAATGAAACACAGTGTTAGAGCTTTGCCGATCACAGGACAGTTATCGAAAATGCATGATTGGGATATATAGACTAAAAACGAATGGTATAGAAAAGTATTTTCCAAGAATTAATATTTTTTTATATTAAATCATGAATCAGATCTCCAGAAACGGCTAAAGACTTTTAAGTCTTAGTTTCGCTTACCAAATTGACATGCCTTTTGTGTGGCGTTTCATTTCATTTTAAATTTAGAACTACAACTGTTCTGCAGCCCTCAGTTTACTTCCAATATCTTAATTACATTTAAAGATATATAAAGACATTTCGTTACTATTTGTATACAACAAATTGTTGTTCTTAATTTTTTCACCTCAATCTAATCCGTAAAGTTGTAGGTAAAGATACTTCAAGGTGGTCTTTCCGTAGAAAAATCTTATCAAGATTTTCTTTTTGTTGTCAATAAGTAAAAAAGTGCAATACGAATATATATTTTGGGTTGTGAAGATATTGCAGCAAATAGCTGCTGTGACATTTAACTACATAAATATAGCCTAAATCATATGTACATATATAGATGCATGTCATAGCCAGGCACTGTAGCCTTATATTTTGAAATAGCAATAAATTGGAAATCCTGCCTCGCAGAAAAGAATATTAATAAAAAAAGTCCTTGAACATATTGTTTGCCCAGCCAATCTTGCTGGTGTATCTGAAAGTTTAACATTCAAAATATTTAGTGCATTCATTCCTATTGTTTTAATTCCTATTTGAGAATATGTTTTTTTCCTGCATTGAAATAAATTACGGAATTTTTTTGCCGCATTCGTACATACACAGTGCCACTTTGGTTGGTGCAAGCTATTTTGCTTAAGGAAGAAAGAAACGAAAAAAGGAACAGGAAAAGAAACAATTCAAATATTTTGTACATAGAATAAATTGTTGTGTTTGCAAAAAGAAATGAAGTGGAGTGAAGAGCTCAAACAAAAAAAAAAAAAAAAAAAGAGAAACAAAACAAAAAAACTTGTCTGTTTACTATTTGCTTGATTAACTTTTTTCTACTTTTAAGTGCACACGGTTGGCTTAATACTAAAATGGATTAACTCAAGATTTTGTATTAATTATAAAAAAATTAAAATTTTCAATGTTTAATCACTAAATTTTCAATTCAACATAAATATTTTCTGTACGACAAGCGCAGATTTAAAGTCACATAATTACAGATTTGAGCCCGCAAAAGTGAATTTGTAGGCCATTTGTTTCTAGTTCAGCCGAAAATCTGTCAATATTCTCTAAGTGTTGCCGTTTTCCATGTTTTAATAAATCGACTTGATTCACTTTAAAAGTGTGAGTCTTGCCAGAAACTATTTAAATATTTTAATTTATTTCTCTTTGCAGAACACAAGATTAAGTTTGCTGGAGATTTTCCTTCTTTTCTTTTTGTTCTTTTTGCCGTTTTTTTTTTTAGTATTAAATGGCAAAAACTTGATGTGAATTTTTATAGTTTTAATTTGAGCAGTTTCTTCGTTTTATTAGCACATTTATTGTATTTGAATATTCAACTGCATAAAGTTAATAAATAAATGTTTGTTTGATTAAAACAAAACTTTTAAATATTTGATTTTCCCACCAAAAACTTTGGAGTAATAAGTAAATTTTTTTGCATTCTTAAACAAGTAGAAGATATTAGGAAATAAAATGCTCTTGTGATTACTTTTTGTTTATTGGCCTTTCAGTTTTATTCTAAATACATATCTTTAGAACCCTCATGGTCCCAGTTATTAACACCTCCTAAAAGCTAAGTCTTGAAACAAAATACTATGGGAAATCTGCCCTTTTTTATTTAACAAATAAACTATTTTGTTAAACAAATCGAAGAACAATTTTTTAAGAAAAAATAACGTAAAAATAGGAAAAAAAATAAAGCAAAAACCTTTGTGGTTGTTCCCATTTCGAGCCAATAATGGGTTTCCTTCTCAAAGAATATCTAGTAGTTGATTTTTTTTAGCCATCTTTTCATATATTGAACTTTTGTATACCCTGGGACTGAAAAATATACCTCGCTTTGAAGTAGGCAAACAAACAGAAGGAACCCAAAACTCCGGAATTTTTGCTGGTCTGCAGAAACATCCAGAGTCTTTGATAGGGCGCTGGTCGCACGTTTCACCAACTCATTCATCGAGCAGTTCAGTTGGTTACGAAATAATCAAGATATTATATGATTTGCCTGTGAAGCATAAAACAATATTATTGTTACAATAAAATTTGCTGAATCTGGACTGCCGGCTACACACTTTAAAATGACATTGTTTTTAATAATTGATAATATGTTTGCCAAACTGGGTTTTAAAAGTTGTTCAATATTTATTTGATTTCTTCCTAAAATCATACATACATATATGAACATTATATGTCGGTTTTGCCATTTTATTGCTCGATAACGAAGTAAAAATTTATTTTTATTACACATAAATATTCATTAAACGCAATTAAAACTCAAAGAGATTTACTTTATTAGCCCGACTGCAAGTACTACTCACTGCAAATTAATTTTATAGTTCAAGTTAATTTCCTTTTATTGCCGAAATCAGAGATTACCGAGTAACAAATATGAAACAAATTAAAATTTGTATTAAGCAGCAAACTTCTTATTGGTTTAATGAAAATTAAAGCTAAACTAGAGGCTTTTCTAAGTCTATTTTTAATGTATATGATTAGAATTTAGGCATCTAACCACTTTCATGAATTTATTTCTGTGCACTCAGGACATGTGTGTTTGCCTACATGTGATTGTATTGAAAACACTGGCTTATGGATAACTTCTAACATAAGCAAACGAAATTAGAAACAGCCTGCAGACAAACAAAGAACATACACTTTCACATGGCTGTTTATTAGGGCGATATGAACTTGTGCAAAGAAACTCAATTTAAGTGGTAGGGGAAAAAATATTTTTGAAATAAACATGAGGATATGTTTCAGTCTGGCTTTTGTTGCACGTTTTCGCCACACATGCGTTAACTTGAAGCGTTAGTACTCGTAGTATAGTGTCGCTATTAATTTGATCACTTAGTTTTCTGAATTTCACTATAACATGTCGCTCCCTAGTGCACACCTAGAAAGCATACAATTCAATATAGGAAATATGCATGTTTGAATTTTGTTCTAGGAATGTGTAGCTATACTTTTACAGTGGAGATATTTAAAAATACATCAAAGCTTTCGAATTGCATGTATTTAAAAGTTAATGATTGCAATATATCATATCTTTTGCATCTGCATATCTTTTTTTTCAAATTGTTACTTCTAATAGTAAATAAATTATTATTGATTGAGCCAACACAGCACTGCCAATCTTTTTGCCCGGCCTGCTGAAACGTTCAGATTCTTTGGTAGGAGACGAATCTTCGACCTGTACAGACTTATCGTGAAAGATATACGCTGATACATACATACGGCCCTTTCACATCAAACTGAAATTTTCAAACCGGGGAGATTTCCATTTTGGACATGTACAAACATCATATACGTACATACATATAATCCAATAATGTAACGGTAAAAAATGTTTCCATTGCCAAAAATTATATTTTGAATTGATCAACTATTTTTCGGGTAATTTTCAATTAAAATATTTGCACTGACAAAAACTAATATCTCATTTTGGTGATACAATTACGTTTTGCTGGATACTCGTTTATACAAATCCAAAGAAGTTTTTCATAGGCAGGGTCACATATTAACGGAAACTGAGATGCAACACGTTTAATTTTGAAAATTAAAAAAATTGAAATAAATCTCATATTATTTTTAACAAAAAGTTTTTGCCTGTTAAACAATCGTCAAATATTATCATGATGACAAAATATTAACTGACATAAAGTTGAGTTGGCTCATCTCAAAAACTTCAATAATTTCTTTATGTTATTTTTATGCCAAACAGGTCAAATGTTATTACACTTAAAAACCATTTAAAAAAAAAATTTAGTTTTGCAGGCAAACTTTTTGTGGTCCACTGTCGGCAATTGCTAAAAGTCAAGTCGATTTGGGATTTCGGAAAATATGTGCACATATGAAATGTTTAAATATTTAAAAGAACTCGATTAAATGGGGAGCAAAATGTAAAACTCACACATAAACGAAACACTTAAAACTCAGCTCGTTTATGTATGAATTGTTAAATAGTGTAATTATGAAGAGGATTAGTTTGCGTTTGGAATTTCTTTATTCCTGCGAAAACTCTGATTTAAGGCGAAAATTAGAAAACAAACTCCTGTTAAATAATGAACTAAAGTGGGTGGCACAGCAGACATGCCCAGGCTTTGCCCAAATTTAATGTGCATTGCCAGCAGCGATAAGAACGCTTGCCAGCAAGTGGGTTGGTTAAGACGTTCGAAGGCTGGAGATGCGAGTATGTTTATTGCCAGTTTAATGATGTAGGAATTGTAAATGTCATTTTAAACTGCTTCAAAACGAGGCAAAGCTCATTTTGTTTACATATTATCTGGTAATTTTGTTCTTGTTGTGCAAATATCTGTCTAACATCTTAAGGAATTGACTTGATAGACAGCAAAATTCAAATGCAATTGTATGATTAAATTTTAATTACATTATTTAAAAATTAGTGTTCTTGGGTCCTACGAAATTGGAGATATAAAAAATAAAATTGACATATTTATATATACCTACATATGTTTTTTAATTTGTACAAGGTGCAAAAAACAACTACAAAAAAAAATTAAATTTCCATTCTGATTTCAAAGAGAAAAATATTTTATAATTAAATACTTGTGTGAATACAGGAAGTAAAACAAACAGCAAATAGTTTGCACAAAACTAAATAAAAAATTCTTTCTATATTTTTCTTTTTGTTTTCTTACTAAATGAACACTTGTTAGTTATTGTGGATATTTAACAAATAATCAAAACTTTAGTTTTCCTTTTTTTTTTGCTGCTGCTGCTGATTTCACTATTAACGAAGATGATAACAACGATGAAAATTGTGCCGCTGTGATAATACAAAATGATGACAGACATTTATTCTGTAAGTTTACAAAAGTTTGTCAAAATAAATATTAGTTTGATTAAAGTTAATGGAATTGTACAAATATTTTACGTACCCAAGATAATATTTTTCTTTTCAAGTGCCTTGTCCTGTGCCTTGGCTTTACTTTTATTTATTTTGCTTGCTTTAACAATTATTTACGCCTGTCTTCAACGTTTTAGTATTTTTTGTTTATTCAGTTTTGTTTTCTTTATCTGGTACTCAGATGGACAGAATTTTTTGCTTGTTTTTAAAGTGGCCATTTAGACATTAATCCGTTCGAGAGCACCAAATGCAAGCATTTCAAGTTTCCCCCATTTTTATTGCTTCCGCACACATACGATGACAGCTTGATTGTTTAATTATCGTATCTGCGTTTAAAAAATTTTAGTTTTGTGTTTTTTGATAATATCATTTTAGGATTACAAAAATAGCATAACAGGTTGCTAAAATTTGAAAATGATATGTATTTCGATAACTGGCTTGAATAGCTGATATTCTTGTAACCACGAAAAATTTAGGCACCGAAGAATTTGTTGTCATTAATTTCCAGCCAACAAACGATAATTTGTTGTTCGATTACTTTTGCTTAAAATAATAACAAACATTATTACTTTTAATAAAAATTTCACAATACAAAAAAAGCGGAGCAAAGTTCCTGCAGTCGCTGAATCGATGCCAAACGGTTAAGAGAAAAAACTTTTCCAAAACAAAAATATTCCAAAGAAAATAAGTGGGTTTTGAATAGAAACTGTTCAAGACTACTTTAAGAAATATTCTGTTTGGCTACATTTACATACATCTTTTTCCCAACAATTTTTTTTATGCAATGAATATTATATTATAAATAGTTTATTTAATTTCTCTAAAGCTTTATAATTTAAAAAACAATATATATTTTTTTTTTTTGTGTGTTTTCCAGCTGTCTGTATAACGAAATCGCGTACCTTATTGGCTTCGAGGATTAAAAAAAATACTGGCAAAAATTAATTTTTGTTAATATTATTTATTTATTTGTTAAAATAATACAATTGTAATACTAAATATTAAAGAGAAAAAGAGTTCTAGCAGCAGAAACGTGGGCTAGTACTTTGCTAGGGGACAACAAAGAAATTAATGAAAATAAAGTGAATTGCAATTCAGCTTACTTTTTGAACAGACCTCGTATTTTAACAGATTTATAAAGCTATAGAGCCTATTGAAGTTTTCATAGTTGTTTCTCCTTATGAACTATAAAAGAAAATCCGATTAAGTATTCCTTTGATTACATTTAAATTAAAAACTTTTTTAAAAAAACTTTCTTTTATTTAAAATAAAAACACAAACACATACAGGAACGGAAAGTTAAATTAATACTGTTAAAAAATTAAAATCCTTTATAAGCGTAAAGAAAACTAAATGTTCTTACCGAATTTAAATATTTTAAAATATCTCTATATATAAATATATTTATTTTTTAATTTGGGATTATAAATCTGTATTTCGTTTTGTTTTATTTAAAATTTTAAATATACTTGTATAAATTTATTTAAAATAATACATGTATTTCTTACTTTTTTTTTGGCTACAATAATATTTAAAATAATTCCATTTTATTTTCTGTGCACATTTCTTTGCAAGAAATGTCACTTAAAAGTTTCTGGCAAAAGGTTACTAACCTCAATTGCATAATATTCATATTTATCATAAAATTATGTTTTTTTTTTTGTACAAATACAGACATTTGTTCTGCTTTTTTTAGTGTTTGTCAAAAGTCATATACAGTGGGGAATGAATTAGTTAGACTAAGCAATTTTTTAGGTTTTTTCCTTATTTAACTTGGGAAATTGCTTAATTTCTAATATTTAAAAATTTTAATGAATTAGAAAACAAATAAACGCTTTGCTCAAATATAGTTTAAGCTGCATTTTAGAATAAAATACAATATAAAATAAAAAAATTGCGAAATTAGTTCTTCTTTCCTACTTCCCGTAAACTAATTCTGGTACAATGCAGTGCATATGTAGGGGCCGACCACTTGACTACTGGTTCCATAATAAAAGTAAAAAATCCACAGTTAAATGAAAAGTTGATCAGCGGCAGTTTCCAGAGTTAAAGTAAATATATTGAAATTAAATAGCCTAAAGTTACTTTAACAGTTTGGCAAGAGGCAAGTCAGATACATTTCTGAACGTTAATCACATTCATACCATTAACGGTGGCACACTGGCGTCTGGGAAACGGGATGGAGTCGTAATCCTATAATTTGAAAAACTGGTTTCTAAACATATCAAATGTCTTACGATTTTATTTCGCATAAACATAACATATTGCTTTCACGCTTGCGGTTTTGCTCGCTACTGTATATTTCAGTTTTCCTACGAAAACTTTTACTCAAAGCTTTGTAGATCTCTCCATTACTGAGTATTTTGTTATTTGTGTTCTACAATGGTTCTCAATAAATTTAACATTCTTATCAAGTTTGTAAGAACGTTTTCATACATGTGTATATATATATGTGTGTGTGTGTGTGTGTACTTAGTTTATGGGTGTGTGTGTAAGTGTGTGTTGGTCTAAGTTTAGATGAGAAATTTCTTTCGGTTAAGACATTTTGAATGAATGCACAAATATCTTCAGCATCGTTGGTACTTATGTACTTTATTTAATTGTACATAAATTTGGTGCATGATCTGAAGTGAAAGGTACTTTTTTTGGGAAACATGAACCGCAAAACTTAAGTATTTCTTATATTAATAAAGATAATGCCTACAAAATGAGTATTCTAATGTTTGTTTTAAAATTTTGACGTAATTAATATAGTGGATTGAAAACCTGGCCAGTGTTAGAAGTAACTCTAATGATTTCCTTAATTTCTAATCATTTTTATAAATTGTATAGAAATGATAAAATATCATAAGACATTTTTTTTCTAATGGTTTTAAAAAACAAAATAAATATATGCCCCCCTTTTTATAAAAATTAAATAATATTAACTTTCAATTTGTTCAAATTAGTTGGAACAATGGCGAAATAAATTTCCTTAACAAATAAAATTATTTGATTCAAAATAAATTTATTATTACACCATAATATCAGCCATGACAAAGTTTTTGAATGGTTTTAGTTTTTTACGCACAAACACACGAATAATTGAATGAATCAATGGTTTTGTCGTGGCAAAAGTACCATTTTCTGTACTCAAAGTTTCATTGTTATCTTCTTAACTCGTACAGAAAAACCAACTACTTTCCATTTAATATATAAATTTATTATAACTCTTTTAGTTTCTTATTCTGGCGTTCTATCAGAGCCATTATTAAATGTACCGAGATATTTCAACAGCAAGAGCAGAAGAAAGTTTTTCAAACATAGAACTAGTTATTACAAAAGAAATAGTGACACGTATTTTACACTTGAAATGGGGTCAAATTTGTCAAATAAAGTTGAACACTGAAAAAGGGAACAAAAAAAAACATTTGAATGCTGCTGATAATGAAATGATAAATGGTTGAAGACACACACAGACACACACACACACACACACACACACCCACCCAATGTTTGGTTTGAAAAGACAAAAGTCGAAAGATTAAACTTTTGGATGCTGGAGTAGCATTTAAGCAGGAACAAATTAAAAAAACACTTTTATTATTTGCAAAAGAAGAAAAAGAGCACAAATCTTGCAGTTTTTTAGTTTATTTAAGTTTTAAGCTTAAAAACGTGTCATCTACAAACATTTATATGTTGCAAGTTAATTAGTTTATTGAAACAGAACGTTCACTAGCGTTTCCGAATTCATTTACGGCAACATTGAAACACAATAATAAATATTTTCACTTTGTTGGCAGCTCATTGGAATAAATAAATAAACGACTTTATTGAAATATTCTTTCAGTGCTTTATTATCAAGCCGAACGAACATCAACCAAAAAAAATCATGTATACAAGTGTGTTGAGAACTGCCACAATTCATAAATTTTGTTTTGCCTCCAAAACTGACATTAACAGCAACATAAAGTTACGCAGCACAGAGAAAACCGGAACCCTGTTAAAACTGACCACATGTTCCTTTTATACATGAGATACATTTTATCAATAAGACCTAAATCTATAGTATACGAGAATATCTTAGACACTTGCCTGCTTATGTACGTATTTGGAAATCAATGCCCAAGAGTGTTGTTACTGAGGACATGTGTAAGTATAGACGGAAAGTTAAGGAACAAATGAAACAAAACACCAAAGCACTTTTGCTCAGGAAATTCGGTACGACTGGTGTAAGTTTGTCCTTAAGAAAGACTTTTTTAGACCACCTTAACAAAAGCAACAAAATATTATCTTTGTGGCACAGAAGGACTTAAACGAAATTTCATGTCATGTCAGTTGTGTAACGAACTATAATTAAATGGCACCCTACAAGGTTCACACCTCAAACCATTTGTGTTAAGCCTGAGTTTGAGTCATGTGGTTTTGGAAATAAATGAGTTTCAGAAGGAAAATCGACTTGTTTTCAATTAGAAAATTCCATAAGAAGTTAATATTGTTTGTGGATGTGTTTTTAAAAAATTCAAAGATTTTGTTGCTTTTCGAGCATTTATTTAAAACTTCCTTGATGTTAAGCCCTGTATTACAAGTTGGACACTGTGCAGCGGAAAGCTTAAACAACAACAACAACAACAATCATCACATGTTTTGCATTTGAATATTTAGTTTCAAGAAAGAAGGGTTAATTTATTTTTCCAGCTCTAAACATATTTTCTCTTCAATGCTTACAAATATTTGGGCTAATTTCGCTTATTCCAACGTTTAATTAATTTTATTTTAAGCCATTATGGTAAAAATTTCAATCAGTGCATATTTTTTTTAAAGCCATACATTTTATTTGAAACGCCCTTTTCCAGCTAAATGACTTATTTTCATCTGCTTAACTATTACAAATAGTTCACTCTGCTGCCAAGCAGCCAAAAATTCAAATGTAACGCCGCATCAATAAATATATAGCATTTTTAAACGTATACACATACATATACACATACATACATATACAATTGAGGCTTTGAGCTGAGTACGAGTATCTTTGTTTGTGTGCGTGTGAAACTTCCTTTATGTTGCTTTTGACAGCCATAAAGTTCTTAATACAACATTCTTGTACACGAGTAGATATTAAAAAAAAAAATGGAAGCAAAACACACTTCATAAAGGAAATATTTTCAAAACCAATATAATTTTGTTAGTACGAGTATCTGTTGCAAGTAGTTGTGAAGCACCCTTATGAGGCAAAACAAAAAAAAACAAAAATATGAAGATACTTGAGACATTTTTCAACATGGTCATTTGAGATTTTGTTCTTGCATTTTTTGTTCCTTTGATGTAAAAACCAGAAACTTGTGATTCGTTTATGCATTTTCTTATGGACTTGTGGTATTTAAGCAAAATTTATGTTTAATACTTCACTTCTGCATAAAACGGTATAAAAAGCATGAATATATAAAATGAAGACGTAAAAGAGGAGTTTTACTTTAATTGAATTCGCAGCACAATGTTTTCAGTCAGTTCGACAAGATATCAAAAAATTTTATTTTTTTGTTATATATTTTAAAACTGCGAAATTTAAGTTTTTCGATGCACAGATATTACAACGTCTGCCATTAGAGGAACATGTTAAAAAAAATAAATATCAAGTAGAGCTGTTTGGATTTACGCTTTTTATACGAGTACTTAGTGGCATACAACGTAGTCTTTACTCTGGAAAATATGGCATTACCTGTCCCTCTGTGCCATTTTGCCACTACATGGACCTTTAAATACAACCAGTCTGTGCGTTATCGGCTTTACCCGGCAACTTCGATTTAATAACTAATTTCTATAGTAATCGAATTTGTTATAACATTTTAATTTGAAATTAAAGTTTCAAGTTCTGTTCTTATTTTTTATACATTTCTTGTCAGCTTTGCTCCAGTCTAGACGCTGCATTTACAGGAAATTTAAAACGGAAAGCGAGGAAAAATATTGGCAAGGAAAATGCAATTTGACGGCAAACAAAAATATGAAGAATATGACGTCTGTCTTTTAATTTTTTTTTTTCCACATTTTAAAGTTGGATTTACGATTCATGCCAGAGACATTAAGACAAAAAGTTTTAGGATGTCTGTATGTATTTTATAGTTTTCTTTTTCTATGTGAACACGCTAAAGTGTGTTTAAAAGTTATTCGTGTAATACTTTGAAAGTATTTTAGTGTCCTTAACGAACATGGAAAGCAAATTTACATTCATTTCAAAAAAGCGGGCACGTAACAAATTTTGACAAAATGGCAGAAACTTTGACATCACTTATAAAATATTGTTTTTTTTAGTTTTAATTTTCTTTATATGGAGGCAAGTACGAAAAAGATTGTCTGACGTTTGGAAAATGCTTAAGTTTGAAAAACGTTTATAAGTACATAAGTATGTGTGTATGTATGTATGTATTGTATGTGTATATGTACATATCTTTGTACATATATTTGTCTATATAGATATACAAACCTTCTGTACGTTTGTATAAATAATAAAATACAGCTGAGTTCCTGCTGCCATTGTCAACAGTACTAATCACTTACTATAACTTTGATCTATTCTATATACTCTATAATAACGGTCACATATTAAATATACTATAAGTGCTATAAATATGCTATAAGTACCACTATTACGTGCAAACATATACTATATATATAAAAATATATTGTTACGAAAAAGCATCCAAAGCACCAAAGATTCATTTTGATCACACTGTTATTATTTAAACATTTATACACATACACTCTTAGTATTATACGAGTATATAATATACAATATATACATAAGTACTATAATTATAAGTGTACTTGGAGGCATTGGACCTCAAAGACTCACTAGTACATTTCCATGAGATGTGTATTTTAATAGCAGCGCTGCCCAAATAGCCGACAAAAGTCACGATATGGCAGTTGTTTGGGCACTTTGATTCAAATAATTAACAAAATGTATAAATAAATTAAAACTATAACATAAATTAAATAAACTAAAAAATTAAAATTGCTGCCATGCTGGCAACTTTTCTGTAGTTAAATTAGTTTACAGTCAGCTTAAGTTTTCTCTGTAACTAGATTTACGAAATTTATAAAACAAAACTTACCAAAAACGAACGGTTGTCGTTTTAACTCGTAATATAGTTTTTTTTTTTTTTTTTGTCGAGTCCTAAATCTAGATAAACTATAAAGTCTTTAATTTACTAAAAATTTCCTCCCATCATAATTTCAGTGGATTTAAGATCTCTTAAAAACCATAAGGAAAAATCAGAGATGGTGGGGGTTTCCCTCCAGGCATGTACACAATTTACTTTCATTTCAAATTAATTACCTTTTAATTTTGTGTTTCTTCTCTTTTAAATAGACAACAAATGATTTTATGATAAAAAAAATAACTTTTCTTTTTGAGCATTAATTAACTTCTGCAGCCAGTTTTGCTTTTTGTTTACTCCTGTTGAGCAAATGGATCAGTTTCAGCTTAATTTAATACTATTTATATATAAGGGAACGATGTTATGAAGTTCAGACATGAAGCCATTTTTGTTTTCAATAATTATGCTGATGTGTTCTGTGCGATATGACTTTTTGCTCGCGTAACAATATTAAAAATAACTATTTGTCAGACGAGTTTATGGCAGTTGAAAATTATGTTCATACATACAAATATCTTTGAATGAGAGCAAAATAAAAGAAAACAGATATATATATATATATATATATATATATATATATATATATATATATTGTAAGTAATGATTAAACTTCGTTCAGATGATTTATAATTTATTATGCAAAACACTAAAGTTAACTTTATGTTCTTTTCTCGTTGCTTTCAACAAAGATATGTACTCGTACATATATAAGTTTTATTTTTTTTTATACATATCTTTACATTTCCTTTGTGTTGATTCAACAATGATTATGCCAAAAATCATTTGTCATTTAATGTGTGGCTGAAGCTGGAAACACTGCACACCCTCTCAGTAAAATTCAGTAAATACAAACATTTGCTGATTGCACTGAATAGAATGGAAAGCACACAAAGTGAATCGAAAAACACATCAGTGCTTTCATAAGGATTCGACATCATTTATCACCAAAAATATGATATTTTGTTTGATTTTTTTCTTTTTTCTTTTAAAGTTCTTTTGTAATGGCTTACAGCAAGTGCAGTAATTCTTAATTTTAATGTTCAGCAACAGCAAAACCTTAAAGATTGCAGCTGTTTATGTATAAGTTTTGGTTGTACGAAATGTGCAAGAGATAAGACTTTTTTATTTCTACACAAAGTTTTAACATGGCGGCATTTAACATTTGCAGAATGCTTTTAAATGTTGGCATTTTGGACCCCGCTATAAGGGGGAGTATGATTTGAGTTATACATGAGCACTATTGATAGAAGAAAAGGTTGACTATTACACTGTGTTTATATATTAAATATAATTAAATTCATACTAGCAAGAGTAAATCAAAGTGGGAGTTTCCAGGTTGTCTATGTTTCGTTAAATATACTTGGTTTGTAAAAGCTTTAATATAAAACTGAACCTACTTTTTTGTGTCCATGCAAAAATTGTCAGAAAAGAGAGAGTTTTGGAAATTGTAGATCCTGTGACTTAAAAAATTCCTGTAAAAGGGTTTTCAATAAGGAAAGATAGATGTTGGCATCAAATAGAACAAGGCATTAACAAATGTTCGTCTCCATTTAAAATTCTTGTGGATTCCAGATATAGAACTTATTTGACATATGCCCCGCGGAGTCTTAAGGTGGCACAGATTGGACAGGTGTAGTTTGCAATGACTCTGCCAAGTTGAGATCTGCGAAAAGCCCAGAGGAATTAAAAGTCTCGGTTTGTCCCACACACTTGCACAGACGTCGTTTCGAATTCGCTGCCAAACATTGGAGAATTAACAGGTTAAACGGATGTCAACATCTAACAACTTCAATTCTAAGAACCCTAGAATATTGAAATCTGATGGTGTTCAAGATGATCTTTCACTTTTTGGTTGGTAGGATATTAATTTCTTTTTTTTAATTTGAAGCCAGTTTTTCAAGCTTAGAAAAATATTTATGTAGAAGGTAAGCGGACAATGTTTTGAGCCCAATATTCCCAGACCTTGTGTCTATATTTCAATTTCTATTTTAGAGTCATTTGTTGGTATTTATCTTTTGGCTGTGGTCATTTTAGATAGACCCCAAACTGAAAAAATGCATTAACAATATCTCGTCTCAATAATGTGTGGACGCTGAGACAATATATTTTATATTAATAATATATTTTATATTAATAAAATATGTATATAAATATATTATGTATTGGATACAAATAAAAAAAATTACAATAATTTCACAGAAACCTTGACAGTCTTCCAAGACCGGTCCCACAATTCTTTTCAATTGAATTGAAAAAAAGAGCTCTCTTTAAATAAATCTTAACATTTACAACGACATTTGTTGCACTTAATTTTTTCCAATAACAAATCTCGACATTCAATACGAATAAAATATATTTTTTATTAATGTTTGAAGGCAAAAACAAATAATAATTGCAGCCTTCAATTTCTTAAATAGGTTGGAAATAATTCAGTTGCATGCAATTATTCACACAAGAGAAGTGTTGTAGAAAAACAGTTTATTTCTGCAATATACGAAAAAGGAATCATAAATAATAATATTCATACAGCATCAAGTAATCTTATACTTCACCTCAGCAAACTCAGTATTTCAGAGGCAGCAAAGTTTTTTTTTTTTATTTTTATAAAATAAAATTTTTGTTATAAAAACTATCGGTATTTCAAGGTAAAAAAAAATCGGCATGAACTATTTTTAGCACACAAATCTAGAACAAGAAACAGCGACAAACAAAAATATAGTTGCACTTAAATACAAATTATTCAAGCTGAAATGCTTCGATTTGGTCGATGAAATAACAATTTACTTTGCATGCAATTTTTGACAAAGTATTTAAAGCTTTAGCGACCAAAAATTGAGTTGAAGCTCAACTTCTGCCCATTGGTGTCGTGTTGTGAGCTGACGTAAAAGTTTCCAAACATTTGGTTCTGCCTTTCTCAATTCGTTTGCCCATTTTCCCTTGTCATGTACAATAAAATTTTTATGAAAAGTTTAAAATGCTTTTATTTTTAAGGAAATTGTATTTTGAAAAGATGAAATATTGAACAATTTATTTTTTCAAAAGGAAACAAAATAATTTAACTGTAAAAAACAGTCGAATAGTAAATAATTTTGTATGGCTACAAAACAACTTAAATCACAAACCAACATATTTATCTGTTTTTTCTTGGGCCTACTAATGACCTTGATCCCTTTTCGTTTGCAGTGTTCTCCTTTTGCAAGTTTTAAGCAACAACAATTACTACCATGATACAAATATATTAAACAAATAAAATATTTGTTGTCCGCTCACTTCCTGCAGGATTGATTTTGATTGGCCCTGTCAATACTGGTGCATAAAAGGGAGGGTGAACTTTAAAAAAAAAAGATTTACGGAACTCCTTCAATTAGTAGGACTTAAAGCATACAATAAAATATGAAAATTGGGCCCCAACAGACAAGTATGCCAGATAATGAGTAATAGTAGTGTTCACGCTGTGTTGTCAAAACATATTTTAAATACCAAAATACCAGCGTTCTCCGTGGATGCTCTGCATTATCAGCAACTGTGGTAAAACCTGGATTATAAATTAAACGTATTAATAAAAATGAAAATTAAAAATCAAATATTAACTATTTGAAATGTAAAGAAATATTTGTGTGTATTTCAAAGGCTGGACTTATAAGAAATTGTTTTATTCTTCTCCAGTCCAGAATTTCTTTACGACTAGACGGCGCTAAAATAAAAATAAACGAAAATATTTATTACAAAGTCACGAGTAACCACAACGCATAAGCAAATAATTCCGAAGGAAGCGAAAACGAATGAAATTGCTGTCATTCAAGCAGAATCCTTTTTTATGCGTGAAAATACACACATCCTGAATGAAGCACAAACACGAATATGCAAAATTCATTCTTACATACGTATTTACCTATAAAAAATAATATTTTGCATGTGCGTACATGCTTTGGTTTATTCACGTATAAATTTCTATGCTTTCTGCTTTCGGTTCATGGATTTTGATGATAAGCTGCATCCGCTTCATGTACAGAATTTCATTAGATCAAAAATTGAGAAAAAAAAACAAATAATCGTACATCTACACGTCAGGAAAATTCCTCACATTTCTAATGATTGTATTGTTTATGTACGAATATTTTTTAATCTACAATTTTCATTAGTGCAGAGCTGCCCTACCAACGAATAGTACGAAATAAATTTATCTAATCATTTCAAACTTAAATACTGCTGAAGTTCGTATTTGTTAAAAAAGCAATTTCTGAGAATATGAAAATTATTAATATATAAATGTTGGTTTAAAAAAAATTTTCAAAGGGAGTAAAACTATTTTCCTGCTGTCCACAAAGTACTCCAACAGCAGGAAAATGTACATGTCATATCTCAAGGAAGAGTCATTAATACACGGAACACTTTAAAATAAGAATTAATAACAAGTATAAGTTAAATGATGAAATGAAGTAGAAAGTTAAAAGTTTTATTATTTATCCGATGCAAAAAGCAAAGAACAAAAAAGGAAGAAAAGAAAAAAAAATATTTTAATACTTTTGCTCGAAAGCTCCGTTTTCCAATGTTTAAGCCATTTAAGATTTTTAGCTGGAAAACTGTAAACGCTGAAATTACCGTATTAACCTATTTTGAAGGCTTTTAAAAATCCTACAAGTTTAGCCCTTAAAGTCTTCAGAAAATTCCACAGTTTGAAATCATGTGATTTCTAAAAAATAAATGGCACTTTTTCTGGGGTTTTGATGTTTAAAATATTATTGAAGACGTAACAACTCAACAACTTTATCTTGTTATATTATACCATATTTTAATTTCATAAATTTCGGGACTGTAACGCACGCGTTTTGCAGAACAGGCAGAATTTCTAAAACCATTATCAGTGATCAAAAATTATCGAGACTTTTGGCAGAAAAAAATTTCATATCCCTAAATTTACCAAAAAGTGAGTTCTATTACAGCTAAAGTCCTTAATACCAGCTTTCATGTTACACCTAATAAAGCGCTTTAAACAAAAATTTTACAGAAACAAATTTTTGCTGCCGGTGTTACATTTTGAACTTATTAAATGGTCAACTGTAGTGCGCTGGAAAGCACCTGTAGCTTTTTTTGCTTTTCTCAATGAAAACGAACCATTTGAGATTTTTAACTTAGAAACAAGTGTTGCCAGCATAATTTGGAACATGCCAATGAACCAAGAGCAATACTGTTATAAATTTGAAGTTAAATACTTTTTATCATTTTATATTGGATTGACCGATGGCTGTCGCCAAAAATGGGCTAAGTTATTGTTTCCCCGAATTTTTAAAGAGACTCAGGCATTTACTCAACCTTAAAATATGGTGATCGGGTTTCTATGAAAGAAACAAACATTTTATTTCCATAAGCCAACAAAGTAACATCCTTCTGCCCTTTTAAAAGGAGACAAAACATTGTATTCGCCAAATTCCTTTTTGACACATTATTTTATAGCACAACTCTGCTTTATATTGTTTTTACAGCTTCGTTTCTGCTTTTTAAAACATTTTTAGATTTTTGTGTTGTGGTTTTCAGGAAATAGAGTTTTGCAAAATTGATTGCAATTGCATTTATGATTGTTTTGTTTGTCTTCGTAATGAAGAACTCATGTCAACGGAGATTTGCCACAAAGATTTGCTTATTTTGTTGAAAATGAAGCACATGCTGGGCTTTGATAAGGGTAAACAAAAACCAATGTTGCCTACAAAAATGCACGTTATAAGTTACTCGCAAAAAATACATACATATACATATGTATGTACATACATTTACTAACTTTCGAAAATCATTGTGCTAAATAATATGAGCAAGATTTCAAACAGCCAAACTGCTGGAAAAATGTTCGAAAACCAAAAAGGACTGTAAACCAAATACTTCTCTAAACACCGCGTTATTTGAAACAAAATACACGCATATGTTTGTCCATATATAAACAAATTGCAATAATTTTGTGTGTCAGTTGTCTGTCAATTTCCATGTCACTTCAATGACAAAGTTATATTCTTTGACATGACAATGCGCTCTAAGAGCAACAAATCTGTAGGACCTGTATCATGCAAATATCAGTGGAAAATACATTCGGCTTCGTAAAATATATATTTGAATTTGAGGTACAGTATTTCTGATCCATCTTACAAATAATTACGATTAGAATTTTTAAAGTCGTAAATATTAGATTTGTTAAAATTTAACCATCCGTTTTCGTATTCGAAAAACAAATGTCTCGTTCTTGATGCCATCATATTCCTGAAGCTGCTCATACGCAAGTTTGTCATTCAGTTCTAACAACTAATTGTGACATCCTAAACAGAAGAAATTACCAAGAAAACGAAATCGAATTAAGTTTGATTTTTAAACTTAAACATCTTCTAAACTTGCGCCACAAAAAGAACAAAAAAAAAATAAATAAATGTTTAAGTTAAAGCTTAATATCGAAGGCAAAAACAAACTGCTTATCCACTCTGCTGGCAACATGATGCGCATTATGCCAGTTCGAAATTGAAGTTGCAGCAAATGGCAGAAGAATAAATTCCCACAAGATGCAGCGCCGTTGGTAAGTATCTGGCCCACTTGAAGAAAACTTAAACTTCTACACGATGGCTCATTGCAAGGCTACTCAAGGTGGCAATAGACATGCTAATATCGCTTTTTCTCTCGAAATTTGTCTTCACTATATAAAAAATTCAAGAGTATTTTGCTCGAAGGTAAAGATTGTTCTATTGGGTTTAAGAAATACGCTTTTCTTGTGTTCACTTACAGTAACCTGTCATTAGCAGACGCACACAAAAAGTGATTCATGAGTTATTTTTAAGCTGCAGAATAACAATGAAACAAAACTTTGTCAATCAAGATTTGATACGCGTTTTTGTGATAATTTCAGATCAAAATTTGCCGTATAGAATAGTGGATTGAATTTGCAGCCGTAGCAAAGAAACGACTACAAACTCTCACTCCCCTCCCACCTTTCTCGGACATTCCCTTTAAAAAAAAATGTCTGCAGCGATGACATTAATGTCTGTTGTATGCACCAGAATCATGGGAACCATGTGTACACCTACACAACGTAATAGATTCCCTAGATATAGCACCGGTAGCCTGTACAAGGCATTCAGAAATTTTGGCTAATGACTCACACAAACTTAATTCTATTTATATGTATTTATTTATTTAGTTATAATTATAATAAATTTTAACAGCTAAAGCACTACAGCTACAGACTACCGGCTTTATTTGTATGTAAAGACGGGAAGCTTTTAATGAAACGAATTGAATTAATAAGATTAATGTATTTTTTGTTGGTTTTGTTTTACAAATTTTGAAAGTTTTATCTCTTAGTCCTCCTTTATTAAGAAAATTGGGAAATTTCTAGCTCGTATTTCGGCATGAAACCGTGCAAACCTGCAAATTCTATGAAGCAAATGGAATCGTGCAATATCTTGGTTTCGATTTAGCTCTTTTCATTTTACTTTAAGCTGAATTCATGTTAATACTAAGTTTTTTCTGAGTAACTGCTTGCATATGCAAACAACATGCAGTAATAGAAATTGTTAGTTTGCGTTAAAACTATAGTTTGCATTCGCGTGTTTGGAAACACTCAGACAAATGTCGCCGCTGAAAACTGTTCTTACCCAATACAAATTTCCCCGGGTAGTTTTTAAATGTTAGTATTATTACTATTTTTTTTCATTTTTAGTTTTCTCATTTGCCACTATATTTTTGTTGTTGTTTTGTTGTTGTTATCGGTTGCAATGCAACATCAACTGAACAACTGAGCACATCTTAACGTTTTACTTTTCGTTGCTCATGGTTTCATGGATGAATCTTTTTACTTGCAACTGCTAAAGTGCACATTAGCCAGGGGCATTGTTTTTTTTTTTTGTTTTTGCTAATTTTTTTCCTTCAATGTTTTGGGAATCTTATTTTTTTACGATTACTGGGTTTCTGGTTGCGTTTTTCTTTCGCTGGTTTTCGTTTTGTGTTTTTTTTTTTTAATTTTTGATGCTTTCAGTGCTCTTAAGAGAAAATGCATTAATTTAAAACTTTTCTCATATATTTGTTTGATATCTATTTAGTGTAGGAAACAAAAAATACTGGTAAACGTTTTTTTTAAGATTACATACATGCCGGTACATATTTGGTTATCTCAGTGTACTTTAATTTAAGTGTTTTGTCTTATTATATGCTTTTACAGCTATTTTCGGAGTGTATAACAACTTTACGTGCTTAAATCCGTGTGTGCGTGTGTTTTTTTTATAAAAATATATTTATTCTGTCGTTGCTTTTACTTTAAATGTTTGAGGCAATAATGCAGCTCTATATAGATGGTACGCTTTAGCTTGAAGTTGTAAAACATAGACATTTGCTCAGCATATTCAATTATTCGATTTTATATGCATTTTTAAAGCGACTGCGAGACGTTTAAACTGCGTCAGCATTTTAAAGTAGACTTTTCTAGAATAAGAGAAACTGCACAAAATAGTTTAAGCAAAAGCACAGTCATAGTTAAAAGTTTTAAATCATTTTGGTAATAGAATCCAAAAAGAAAAGAATGAGCGACACACGTTTTGAAAATGTTTCCGAAAAGCTCTAAATTTTCTTTTAGTTTATTTCGTATAAATTTTTAAATATTCCTGTTCTATAAGGAGAACAATAAGGAGTTTTTAATATATTTTATTTTGAAATTAAACTGTTCATCATTAGTTGGTTCCTATTTTCAATTTGCTACTTAGAGGACACAAAACAGCGAAACGACGAAGATATTTGTATCGAAAAGAATCAAGGCATCCTTAAGGTAAAAAGCTGTTTTAAACTTAAGAGCTTCAATTAATTTCATTTAGTAGGTACATCTTAAATTTAAAGGTTATCGAAAATACCGTATCGTACAAAACATTAAAATGATGGTGTTTTTCTTTTTCAACGCCGAAGAATCAACTCTTTGAAATCACATCTGCTGGAAGGAAGAACTGCATACAACATTCAACCATGTTGCTGCGCGCCATCAAATACATCTTTCGTTTTCCTTTTTTTTTTCATTCTGCATAACGTCAATATTTTTATAAGTAAGCAAATTATGAGGATACAGATCTCGTGTCGCCAATAAAAACTCAAATTATATTTTATTTTTGCCTATCAAATGCAACGGTACGAACAGAAAGTAAATGGTTTTTAATATAAAATAACATATTAAATTTGATATCATAAAAATGTTGGCCCCATAATTGGTTGAGTTATTTAATCAAGCATTAATGGCCAGTGTATTGAACACAGACATGCAGTAATAAAATAAAACGAACAAAAAACGAATAAATAAATAAATAAAACAAGACATTTGGGATAATAAAATTTAACATTTATTTTCCTCCAATTGTTATGAAACCAAAATTATTTCTGACAAATTTTATCTGACTGCCAGTAGATTAAAGTTTTTTTTTTTTAATTCGTCTGAGAAGTCTGTTTGATTAAGTTTCACCAAAGAGCAAATAAAACAACGAAATATCAAGGCAAATTGAAAAGCAACGAGGGGAACATTAAATATCGTAATCGGTTGGTAAAAGCTGTTAAATTTTATTAACTGCCGAGATAGTTATTCGAATTAAATTCAATATTGCCAAGTTGAAAAAAAATTGTCACTAAAAACTGGAATTTGGAATGCAGATCATCTTTATCACTCCAGCTTGCATTATTATATTTCGATAGAGAACTTTTGAAAGCAGTCATTAGTTGATGACACAGCCGCTAGACAGTTGGCCATTCTAGTAGGGACATTTACAGCTACAAGATATTTGAAAAACTTCCCGATTAGAAAAATATTATTATTGTATTTTATTTCGGCAGAACTTGAATAAAATTATGTTTTTTTTTTCTATTGCGGTCGATCTGGTAGCACCAATATAACCAATCAGCTGACTTTGACATATCAGAGAAATCAGTGGAAAAAAACTTTATAGGGTAGGAGGAAAGCGGCAGCAGTATGTATGAATATTTGTTTTATTTCAATTTATTCTATTTTTCAGAGCTGTTATAATTCCACTGATGTTGTTGTGACTGCCCAGTGCCCACATCTTCGACACATGACAGTCAAAGATCAATTGATTCAACCTTCCGATGTCTTGGTGTATGTTGCATCAATATGTTTTCATGTTTTTTGTTTGTTGGGTTATTGAGTATGTATAGCTGTGTAGTGTGTGATATTTTTTAATATTATTTTTTAGTTGAATTAAAAGCATTTTTGTTTGTTGTTTGTTAATGCTTGTTTGTAGATGTAAACTATGACAACTGTTGTTTAGGGTTCTAAGAACAACAACAAATTACTACCTCTTACACGTGTTCTCTATGCATATAACAACTGTCAGAGTTTCTTTACACAGCATACAATATCTGTTTGCTATTTTGGCTGAATCAGAGACACACAGACATGTCACACTATTTGTCACTTTATTCGTTCACACTCGATCAACAGTAATAAATAGCAGAAACACTGAAAAGTTCACAGCTTGTGCGAGTTGGATGTAACCGGACAGTTGTGTAATTTTTATTAATATTTTTTTAATTTAAGAATATAAACACTAGACTGCATAAAATTATAATCAAATCTCTACCAGCTTAACAATAATAATATTATTATTATGGAGAGGTCGCTTTGAATTTCCGTTGTTTCTGTAGAAAGACACAAAAACGAAACAAAATAGTCACTTGAATCCTCTACGCATAAAATTTGTTCAATATTTTTAAAACTTTTACGTTTCTTTTAACTTTCATACCTCCGGCCTTAAAGCACCACTCCGAATTCCACTGCACACTAAAGGGGAATTCTGATAAAAAAAAGGGATGATAATAATATTTATTAATATCAGAGTTAACCCTTTTTTATTACAGTTATGAAATGACTTTTTTTTACAGACTCTCTGCTTCTTGTTGTCATTTGTTCTTTAAGTCCGTTTTTTTTTCAAGTAATTCCTTGGCTTAATAAAGGTTTCGATTTTATGGCCCATGACCAATGGCAAATATGAAATGAATTACCAAATATCATTGCCGTCATCGTAAATAGCAATAAGCAATAATAATAAAAATGAAAACCAGGTTTAATGGCTACAAAGGACAAAAGGTGAAGTATCGGTTTCAATATTTTTGCGAATGGTCATTAGGGTGGCCCCCAAAACAGTTTCAGGACAAAGTGCAAGCCATAAAGAAAAACTGGAAAATACAAACATACATATACATACATCTAAGAAAAGCTTTCATTTGCTCCGTTGGACTCAATAGCAACAAACTTTTTTATTTAAGCCATTTAGGAAGAGTGAATAAGATATAAGATATAGTTTCGAACGAAATGAGCAGTTTATTAAGTCATGACTTATTTATTCATTAAAAGGGTTGAATATAAATTTTTTTTAAATGATTAAAAAAGATTAAAATAAACGAATAATTTAGGCAAATATTAAAATAAAAAAAATTTATAAATATATATTTGACTGCAAACTAAAAAAGTTAATTGGACTTGATTAAAGTCTGCACAGTTTTTCACATTTTCACCCCAAAACAATATCTCTAAACCTTTTTCGAATATATTTTTGGATAAACGTTCTGAGTGGTTCGGGGCCTATTGGAGGAACTGGAACGATAACCTCCGTAACTATTTATAAAGATAAAAAACAATTACTTTTTGAACTGCAAATATGTTTATTTTGCCACCTCAAGTGGCGGGAAATGTTGGCTGATTATTACTAAAATATATAAATACCATCGTGGGCCAAATTATGGTAATTTATGGCTTTTATGGGTGGTTGTCAATTGGGTTTTTTTTATTCAAGGCAGACTTACAAGCAGATTTAGTGAAATCACCACAAATATTTTGGCTTTTAAGGGCCAACCTAATGTGGGCATTAATATATATGTACATATATACGACACACACACATACATGTACACAACTGTGTATGTAGTATTTAGGCCCACAAATACTACCGGCTAAGCTTCAAATGAGCTGTCCTTTCTGCTGGATATTTATTTAATTAGAAAACTTGCAAAATGAGTTTTTTTCTCTTAATGACAAGAGAATCTTAACTTCAGTTTCGGTGTTTCTATTCTCTTGTCACTCAGTAAGAATCAATATTTTGAAAACTTTTAAAATTACATATTAAAAAATGCTCTAACAAATTTAATGCGGCTTTTGAAGCTAAAATCTCTACAGAAAATAAATTCTGGAAAAGAAAAAACAAACAAATTTATTAATCCCTTTGAGCTAAAATTGCATAATTAATTTTCTTTTATTGAAGTTTTTGTTTAGTTTTTTTCCTTCTCCTGCCAAGCAATAAAAACTTGAGATTCGCTATTTCTATATTAAGAAGTCGAATCGATAAAATACGAATAAGTGATACGTTTTGAAAGATTGTGTTTTTCGAGTGTATTCCCTTCAAATTTTCCATATGTCTGACACATCCGATTTTTAAAATTTTGAAACTCGGTTCCATTAATTCAAACAGTTAAAATTTGAAGAGTTACTTTTAAGTAGAACTTTATCCTGAAGATTAATATTAAGACGAGTACCCTTTGAAACAAGGCGCGTTAATCGCAGGCAATTAATAAACAGCATAAAAAAAAAATATATATATATAAGTATACTGTAAACAATGGGTGCTAAACCCATAATCTTTCCGCTAATTAAGTAAAAAGGATTAAAATCATGCACATCTTTTGACAACAGATTCATTCCTTTTTTTTCTTTAGACATTTAACTTTAACAAAAACTTGCTTGTAGAGACAGCGAACCAATTAAAAGCGTTTTTTATTCGCGTTCTATAGGATTAGCCTGGCATATAGCGACACACAAAACAATTTATTTACAAAATACAAAAGTTTGTAACAAAAATACATTTTTAACGTACTTAATTCTGGGATTAGGTTCCGCACAAACAAGCAAAAAAACCAAAAAGGACAAAATTAAAAATGCATGTAATCAGCGAAGGGTTTTTTGCGTGGGATTGTTCAACGGCAAATAATGAAAGAAAGAAACTAAAGAAAAATATTAATGACCAGGAATTTAAAATTTGTGTTAGACGAAACTGCGTACATTGATAAATATTATATCATTTGTTTTTTGTGTTGGCTGCCTTTAGTTCAGTTTTTACGGTGTGGACGCAAAATTTAAATATTTTGTAAAAAATACAATCAAACTGTGAAAAACTTAGCAAAACTTTGAAAAAAATATGCCACCAAGAAGAGCTGGCATATGCAAATTTATTTTATAATTAAAACCAGCACTCAGGAGAGGACGCACACACACGACACTTTGGAAAATTGGCTATGGAAAGGATGACGATACAGAGGAAGAGATGTTTGTGTTTATGCGACTTCACTTCTGAAGAATAAGATTTTTCACACATCAACGATACGGCAAAAGTACAAATTTTTGCTTGAATGCATTGTGCAGCTTGTTGGCCAATTTGCCACATATAGACGAGGTCGTGATAAGAAATGTTTAGGAAGTGCAAAAGCTGAGGTTTTGAAAAAAGTTTCAGAAGACCGAACAGTACGATTATGGTCTACCGAATGAATGGAATTGGGTGTCATACTGCATGTTGCATATTCAACACCTGCATGTTGCATATTCAAAACTAGTCATAATGTCGTTTCTTGTGCAGGACGAAAAGGGCAAAGAACTATATAAATGACCGTGAATATATTAACAAACAATAACGACTTAATAAAGCACTTCAATTACGCTCATTTTAGTCGAAGGTATTAATTCTTGTTGATTTATTTGTATACTGTAATTATTCTTCTTACACGCTCGCCAGTACTCCGACTTTGTAATTGTGTTATTTCTATTTCGTTTTGTTTCCGTTGCAAGGGATCCTTTTCGAAAAGGGTAAGTAACTTAATTATATTGTATTATTCACTTATTGTGGATTGAATTAAATCCGTTTGTGTTAATTTAAAATTTATTTTACGACCATTTGCTTAATTAATTTTACTACAAAACATTGCTGTTCCCATTTTATAAGTTTGTAGTTCAGATTTAAGTGAGACCATAAAGCATTCGTACATACATTCAAGAAAGGAAAGCGATTGTAGTTTTTTTTTTGTGCTACGCAGATATATTAATCACATTTGTTAGGAGTGAATGAAAACCCAGGTTGGATTCATTTTGTTTTCGCACTTTTTTTAACCCATTCAAGGAAATAAATTAAAAGCTGGGGCAAAACAAAAGGGAAACAATAAAAAATGGCATCAAACGTTAAAATAAAATAAGTCTTTTAAAAGTTAGAATTATAAAAATAGCTACAATGTATAGTATCTATATGTATGTATGTAGTCAGCAAGTTATTAAAAACTGGCAATTTTAGTATATTTTGTTAGAGTGAGGTTTAACCAATTCAATTAATTTAAGCATAAACTTATTAGTAGAAACAAGATGGCCGTCAATGCTGCACGAATGTTATGCCAAGTTTTCTTTAATTAATGGCTCCACTCAATTTCATATGATGGCAATGAAATAAAATCAGCTGAAATCGCACTTTATTTTGTTCATATTACAAACATCTATTTTCTGATCTAAGAAATAATTTTGATAACTCATTAAGTCGTAAATATAGTTTCACGTTCGAAATGTTACGTATCGAAACAAAAGACATTTTATAGGCAACCTTGTGAAAAAAAATTTTAAATTGATGGTACAACAATATAAAACATATATATAAGTTGCCATGAATTCGCTCTGTACTGCTGCATTTCCTTTTTTGTTTCTCACATCTTAGTCGCTTCTATTTTTTTCTGATATTTCCCTTGATTTTAATTTCTGGCTGCTTTCATCCTTAATGTAGATTTTAGTACTCGCTGTAGGCTGTCATTTAAATTTAAAATCCATCGCAAAAAATCTCTTGTTCCTTATTTTATTCTCTTTTACGACCGTGGTTTTTGACAGCATGGAGGTACCCATATGTAAATTTACAAGTAGTTGATTTTATATACTAGACTAGTTTATTTATTATTTTGTTGTGATAAATTCCGATGGCTGGTAACTCAAGTTGCTGCTTTTTATGTGTGTGTGTGTGTGTGTGCAAATTTTTTGCTTATACTTGAATGATAATTTTTCTTCCCACAACTCGTATTCTATCCGAAATGGAGAAACATACAAATCACGTCATTTGTAATAAGAAAATTTCAGTTATTTTTATGTCCCTTTGTTGAATTTCAAAAAAAAAAAAAATTATAAATAAAATACCTTAAATATGGGCATCTGCTTCTCATTTGCATCGCGTTGTAATCGCTGCAAATTTGTATTTAATTGATTTAGACTTAATTTTTTTTTTTCAAGAACTATAGATGCCGTTTCGCGTAGACTGACACCTATTCAACTTTTTTCTTAAAGCAACCAGTAGCTAAAATCAGTTAAAGAACCGGACTGATGAAGTTGCCAGAATGGGCTTTGTGCCCCATCAAAATTGCGTTTCTAAGAAATGTCCAAAAGCTTTGAGAATAACCCACAATAAATAAATAGACAATAAATTCAATAAAAAACCACCTTTAAAAACCCGAATGCACAAAAAACCAAAATATTTATATACATATATATTAATAAAAGAAATATAAGTGTACAAATAACAACTGACAATTATTGTTATTGTTATGACCGCATACTGTATTCATACGATGGTTCCCTTCTGTAGTATTTCAAATATTCATGTGCACACGTTACAGTGCTGTCAAGAAATATACAAAAAAGGGTTTAACCAACTTTGGAAATTAAATGTCTTTGTGGAAATAGTGGAAATTTTGTTTTGTTTTCAGACGAAGAAAAGAAAACTTCTAATGACGTTGGTATAGCGGTATAGGCCGCTAAAGAGAAAAGTTGGAATCGCCGAGCCAGAATTGATATTCTCAGTATTTTGCGTTCACCGGAACTATTTAAGATATTAAAATATTTTTATAGAAACAAAATTAAATAAAAGTGAAACATTTCAATAAAATAAAAATAGTTTCTGTCAAAGTGCTATTGTTGTAAACGGTATTGTCTAGTGCACTTCTATCGCTGTAAAAATAAATGCGGTGATTGTGTTTTATTGTTCCTTTTTGTTTAATTTTTACTAACGAAGGTTAAGTAGAGCAATCTTGTGAAAAAGAGTGGTAGTTTTGCTTTTTTAAAAGGAACGGAAGGATGCAAATGTGTATGATGTTTTTTATTCAAAAGCGACCACAGACCTGGTGTTGCTTTACACTTTGTACATTACATTCATGTATAAATGGAAATATATGTACAACTGTACCTAGTGGTAAACTAAACATGACATTTCTGCTTTTAAGTTGCGTACCTGTTTCTTGCCAGGCTTAAATAACTGGCCGAGATATTTCTAAAGAAACTAAAAGTTTTAAGCTCTTCTTTAAGAAAGCCAATCTAGAAGACCTGAGCACTCCTTTAGCCACACGGTGAGAAACTTTAAATGCTTTGTGACTACATAATATTATTTTCAAAAATTCCCAAATTTATTGTACCATAGACTTGACCAACCGTGGTTTAAGAACAAAAGCTGTTAAAAGAAATCGTTGTATATTTTCGCAAAACAAGACTAACACAACATGATGCAAATCAGTCATGTTATTATTGAACTACGACATGTTATCATTATAATCAACGATACTATTGTCCCACGTATCAACATTATGTTTACCGTCATTCTCATCATTATATTACATTATTCTAATGGTTGGACATGACTTGACCAATCACAGTATTGTAAGACCAACTTTAAAATATTTAGTAGCTTAATAAATGAGATATATTAATTCAGGAAAATCCTAGTCAATGTATTTTAAATAATTTAAGTATTTAAAATTTATTTTTAATAATTTATACGTTCGTTCAAAACTTCTGTGTGATAGCAGATGCTAAGCAATTGTGATATCATGTAAAATCTATGACTGCGTTTTGCAATCAAACTCGTTTATGGCTGTTAAAGTTTATCTGATAGTCATTCATAATTTGACCGCTGGGTCATATTACGGACATTACTACGAGTAAGTTAAGCACTTGTTGAAGGTAAGTTTTCAGGAAAAAAAGCACAAAACTGAAAAACAAAGTAATGGATTTAAATATTTTTGAGGGTATACAAAAAAAAAAGAGAATTTATATACGATTAGAATCTCAATTTATTGATTGGTTTGTTTGATAGGAATTCTTAAAATGCTTTGAGGTTACGACAATGTACAATTATAATATTTTCTAAAAGAAAGTATTTTTATTATATTGATTTTTTTTTCTTTATTTCGGTTAAAAAAATTACCGGATATGGCAAACATTTAAACTAAAAACTTTTATTTAAAAAAAAATTTCTTTGAAATTTTTCTATTCCCAAATCAGGAATAGATTTTATGCTTCGTCGCAATCTTAAAAAAAAATATGTCCAAATTAGAAAAATTACACTAAAACTTCCACCTATAAAACGAAAATTATGCTCTCTCCAATATACTGAAACTTTGCTGTCATAAATATATTAATTATACCCTCCAATCGACAGTTTTGTAATAGATTATTCAACAAGAAAACTTGTTTCTTTTATTCTTCTACCAAACAGTCGTAGACCAACCACAAACGACTTTATATTTAAGTTTTATTTAATATTTTTATAATCAAAATTTTTGCTACTGGAGTGCAAAATTTAACATATTATTCATATATTTAATAACAGGATTAATATAGTTCAAAAATGTTACACTAGATCGTGCTTAAATGCTACCTGCTTTAAGGCTATTGAATCGTAACTTATAAAAAAAACTAATTGTTGATCCGTTAACCGTTCTCAGGTGTTCCCCGTTTAAGTATTTTGACGAAAAAAACTGAAAGCCCATTAAAGATTAAAAGATACAGAATTAATAAATCATATCTAGAATCAAAAACATTTTAGTTTTATGTTTATAAGAGAATAACTTATTTTTTATAATTGAGAATAAAATTAAAACTTTTCATATACAAGTTTTTCTTCAGGAATGAATAAGTTTTTGTTTGGTTTTTTTTTTTTTGCTGCGTAGGTACAATATGTATGTGTACATAAAGATATAGAGATACGAATATTTGTTTTTATACACAATATATGTACTTGAAACTGTGTCATTTATTAAGCTTTTAACCCTTCTCTCCCTCGCCTGTGGTGTGCTTGTGTGCAGTTTGAGAATAGTCTCAAACTGTCCTTGATTTTCACATGAATTCCGAAAGAAGTGCTTTTTTGTTTAAACTTAACCGTGAATAAAAATATTTTAACTTGTTTCCATTTTCGTTTTCGCTTTGATCAAAGATTATGAAATTTATGCACAAATAATTGTTTTTTCAGTTTCAGGTTTTACCAAAAACAAGAAAAAAAAAACACATTGTCTGCAGAAAAGTAATTTTCTGTACTTCTGATTTTTTACAATAAAAGTTATTTCCATGTTTGCAGTGGCGCTCAGCTCAGAAAGTTCTTATTTTTATGCAGTAGTAAAAAATAAATTTTTTGTTTGCTCCATTGTGAGACCAATTAAAATGCTGTTTGAGCACGTGACGCAAAGAAAAGTTTTTGCTTGTAGAGCAGAGTGTAACGAGGGCAGCAGTAACTGTTTTCTTAAGGGTTATGGGCATGTTTATAAGATGTCCATAGAGATAAAAATATTGTTACAGGTATTTTTATGCCTGTTTGAGGCTTTAACCTAATTTAAAACGATGCAACAACCCCTGGGACTCTTTTCTGGCCAGCAGTTTTTATGTTTGCCAGTGAATCGCCCATTTTAATGGCATATACTGTTTGCATTGAAAAAGTCCCTGATTTGTAACCGGCTGTTCATCTACCCTTTCACACTAACCAGTTCCAAAAATCTTCGATAGGGGTAAATTTATTCTAAACTAGTCCTTTGTTGGTATAAAACTTTTATTTATTTCCTTTGAGTCTTTTTTTTTCTTAAATTGCAAAGCAAATCATGGCAGCCGCAACTTCTGTTAATGTCTGTATTTTCAGTAGTTTCCTAAAGGACTTTTTAATAAATTTTTAAAAATAAAAAAAAATATGCTATAAAAAATTTAGTACAATTTCCAGAAAATTTAATTTTAAAATCAGTCCAATCGATTTATAACTTTGATTCTAGGTTTAAATCTTTGAGCCGAATCTGTCCGCCACTCTTTTTAGCTTCAAAGTTTGAGCAAGAAAGATTCAATAACGCTCTTATGAACGCTTGATCATTTACACAAATATATGAAAGTAGATTTTTAAAATTTTGTGTCCATTGTGTGAAAAAAGCTCACAGAGTTACAAACTAACGACTGATGGACGTTGCTGCTACTAAAACTAAAACTGAAACCTGCCTAAAAATTAGGCAGGTTTCCGCTCCATCTGCTGTGTTCCCAACTCAAAATAAAACATATTTTTAAATAAATTAAATTAAATTGCAACTTAATTATTCTACTACCTTGTGCGTTTTATATCAATTTTTTTTTCTTGCAAATAAATCTTGTGCATTTAATTTTTCTCTCTTTTAACCAAAACAATATTCCGTTTTTTGTGCTGCAGCTGAAAATCTTTATGTTGAGTGCCGAAAAAGTGAAAAGTATTTTGTGTGGAATTCGCAAAATATGTGGAAAATGAGCAAAGAAAGTTGTTCGTGCTTTGGTCAGATAGTGGCAGTCAAAAAACAAATTCAGCGAATATTTTAAATGCACCAGAGCAAAGATTATACAATTTTTAACGACACATGGAAAAAAATATTTAAATAATACGTATAAGCAAGTATGAATATATGTCTATATATAAGAGTTGTTTTTATATATAGACATGATTAATTGAGTGCAACAATTTCACTTCTTTAATAACTACATTCAACTGCCCTGAAGTTTCCCGTGTACACATTAATTACCTGTCGAAAACGTTTTCCTAACATTCTATCTAAACTCGATCGAGGTTGAATTGAAATTAAAAAATAAATTACTTTATTTTGCTTTGCTCCCGTTCACAAAAGTAATATTTTTTTCAACTTTAAAACAGTTATTTTTTTCTTTCGGTTAGACCTGCTCTAAAAAGCCATTACCCAGCAAGTGCATGTAGATGAATGATTGCATCTGCTAACGCCTGCTTTGCCTGTAAAGTACGAATTCGTTAAAAGAAATCAAAGGTTTAAATTGGTTTTTGTTTTTATTTTGGATTTTTGCTGTATACTTTCGAAAGCACAAAAAAACATGTTTAATACATGCACATGCATGCCTGTAACAGAGCATGTTTGTATTTATGCATTTCTAAAAATTTATTACCATTATCTTTGATTTACTGCAGTGCTTTGAAAATTACATCGAATTAAAATGCAATCGTTGCCAGTATGGTAATTTTTTTTTTAATTTCTTGTTATCTTTTGTATCTTTTGAAATTTAAAATAGGTCAAATAAACAGACTTGCAGACAGTTATGAACTTTTATCGCCATATTGTTCGTGTTGGCATTTTGAAAATACAGTTTTAGAAGTCGGTTGCATGCAAGTACATGAATGGGTTGTCTAAAACGGCCTTCCAAGAAGATTGTCCTGCACAAAAGTAAAGAAAGCTGGAGTTGTTAACATATTTGTTAAATATGCATTCGTTAAGCAAAAACTTGGATGCAATTTATGCCACTCCAGATTTCAATTTTTATATGAAGCCTGAAAACAGGGCTTAATAAATTTTTTATTGACAAAAAAGTTCTTCTTTTTGTAAACGAATACTCAAAAATCTGCCGTTTAATTTCTCGATTTTTTTGTATTACACCAAAACACTTCACCCTCCACCACCATTTTTATGCAAATGCATTTTATTTACTAGTTTTTTTACTCAGGTGCATATAAATCAAACTAGAAAAATATTTCGTTACAGGATAAAAATTAGAGGGAAAATCGTTGTGGACGAGCGCTTTATGGGACAAGATAATGACAGTTCACCACGAATATTAAACTTTCTTCGTTTGGTGTTTGCTATTGTGTTGGGATTTGAATGATTCTAGTTTTGCTTATAGTGTTTGCCAGCTTGAATTTTTGCTACAACCAAACTCTGGCTAAAAGAGGCCATAACTATTTAGAACAAGCACAACAAATTGATATTTGATTCAATAATATTTATTATTGTAATTTGATAATTTTTCTGAACATTAAACTTTAATACATTATTTAAGCTTTCACAAAATGATTAGGAGAAAGTGTGAAATTGCATTTTAATTTTGTTACTCTAATCTGAAACTAATAATGAACAATAACAATAAAATTTTACAATATTAATCCAGAGCGACTATTAAAATGGTGTCTACATTCTTTGATGCTTTTGCATGATAATGATGAAAATTAAATGTTTAAAAATATTATCATTTTTGGGTTTAACATGCCAAAAAAAAGTTTTTTTTTCCAATATTTAATGAAGCGTTAACCTACTTTAAGAATTGTTGAACTACACATTATCACAGTTTTAATACATAAAAGTTCAAACGTGCGTTCATATCAGTGGATGTGTTTCATTTGAGAAATATTTGCAAAAAAAAAAAGGAACATTATGCATCCCTTTCCAGACTAAAACATTTGAAGAGTCGTACCTTGTGAGTGTTCGTTTGTCTGTATGATAATGTCGCCATAGAGGCTAATGGCATTCATCCAAAATATTAAGTTAATGCCTGTAAACAGTGTTTTAGCGGAAACACTGACACACCGTCAAAGACTCAAATAAAAGTGTTTCGGCTGTACATATACTTTTAAGTTGAAAAATTTAAGTTTTTTACAGAAATCCGACACCTCCTACTTCCAACAATTGTTACGATAACCACTAATTTCAGTTTCGTCTATATCCAGCCTTTATTTGTGAGAACTTATTTAAGCAAAAAAAAAAAAACAAAGTTTCAATTCCAGAAAATTATGGACTTATCTGAAACAACATGCGCTCCTGCTTTACGAAGCAAAATATCGTGACCAGAATGCCTTGCGTATCACTTCCACTGTCATCAAAACTTTGCCATTTTTGATACCTTTCAAAGGTTACACTACTTCGTTCATATAACTAACATTGTTGTTTATGTATCCACAGTTATAATTAATATATTTAATTTGCATGTATAGACGGATAAATAAATGAATATTTAAAGCCACAGCTACACTTTTTAAACTGCAGCCGAATTTGCCGAATTAATCAATTAAAAACGAGGTTATGAGAAAGACAAATTCAATACCCAAATAAATACATAATGAAAAATAACTTTTTGTTTGCGTTTTCACAAGAAGTTTCATGCAACCAGGCCGTGTTTTGCATTAAAAGGAAAATATTTTTAAGAACCAACGTGAAAAGTTATATAATTTGTTTAAATTAACTGATTAACTGAACGTTTCTTTTGTTCTGTTTAAACCTTTCGTACTTGCATACATATTTTGCGAACTTAATTCTTGAGCTGTACCTTTTAGCTATTCCAATATATATCATGTTCTGTTCTTAATACATTTCAACCCGCTAATATTTCACGATATCTTTGGTGCGAGTTGGTGCGCGATTCAGCGCTGATCGGATTATTCCACTTAAATTAGCTTCCATCTTACTTTCACAACAGCAACTTTGCAGACAGTTGTTATTTTTAATTCTTTAAGCTTATTAAATTTAAAATGTCCCCAGCTTTTTTTTTCCAACAATGAAAATTATTTCGCAGGCAGAGTAACACGCGGCCTTTGTTGCAGAGCATTAAATCAAAGGTCATTATAAAAATATTCACGATTTCTGTGTTCTCCCACAAACCTGCTAAGCCAGTAATAGTATAAATCAAACTAAGAAAGAACGCAGAAACATGTTTTGTTTTCTGATAATATTTACCTAAATTTTATATATTTTAGCTTTGCCAATAAAATAGAAACTCAAATATATTTTTTTTCTTAAGAAAAATACGTGAAAAGTGAGCAATAAATCTCTTCTACCTGTCGGCTTAGAGACGTTTCAACAATGTCTTGAAAATATAAAAGAATAGAAATTATAGGTTGCAGTCAAATTCGATTATACACAAATACAAGCACATATAAACAGGCAAATTCGTATCCCAGTGAGCATTAATGTTGGCAAATAGAAAATATAAAACTCTTTAAAGAGATTCTCGTGGCCAAACTAAGAGTGAACACATATAGCACATACATATAACACGGCACGCAATCACGGTGAGTAAAAAGGTCCTTGGTCCTATATTCCTATATTAGCCTTTCTATGTAGTGGAAGTTTTTGAGTTCTATGGCTGGTACTGACACACTTTTATGCTGCAAGTCTAACTTCCACTATTTATTTATGGGATTATTCGCAACTACACGCGCTAACGATGCCTAAACGAGCCTTTAGCAAGATTTTGGCAATTCTTCGTCACTTGCATAATTCCTATATAAATATATATTTTCTTTCACTAAAGTTGTGGGGGTTGTTTAACATTTGTTCATGCTCTGTTCTTATGCATTAGAGCCAGACATTTCTTCTATAGAATTAAAATATGTATAAAAAAAACTGAAAATCCCCTTTTTGTTACTAAGCGATTGTTATTTAAAAAAAGGCAAGAGCAAAATAAAATAGTAAAGAAAAATTTTAAATATTAAAATCACGACTTGAAATAAACTTTTTTAATATCATAAGATACTTTCAAATAAAGTTTGTAACTAAACGAACACCATAATAAAAGGTAATTTGTTTTTCATTAAAAGCTTTTTTCTCCTTAATATGCCCACCCAGCAAAAAACAAAATACATACCATGTCATTAACAAATTTATTGGTTACAACAAAATACGAAATTTTCTGCAATTAACGGCTTTCCTCGTGTTGGTCATAGAAAATAAGCACTTGACGAACGATCACATCAGTGAGGCAGTTCCTAATTCTTGTTTTGTGTGGGATTGTTAACAGACTCTAAAATATTTCTGTTGGGTACGCAAGTTTCTTTTAAAATCTTCGCTCAGTTTTTTTTTGTTTTAATTTTTTTTTTTTTTGTTTAACTCTTATTTGCCATAATTTTCCATTTTGTTAGATTTTATTACAAAAATTACAATAAATAATGGCAGTACAAATTGCTCGTTTTGTTTATTATCTAGATGTTTTTCTACAAATTTAAACAATGATTTATTGCAGAGTTTTTGTTTTTACATGAATCCCACATACGAAATAGAACATTTATATTCTCGAAAAAGAATTTATAAAACATTGAAGCTGAAATAGACTATAAAAATATCCGTTTTAAAAGAAGAAAGATAATATTTCTAAAGGCATTAGAAAGGATATACCACAATGCTAATCCCATCTTGGCCACTTTTTGAAAAATTATATAGAAATATCGTAATTTATGCTAAAAATATTATCTCTAATATTTCACAGTTCTTCGTGCTTTAGATCGCTTTTCACATTATTAAAACTGTACAGACGAGTATAAGACATTGTACTGAAAGTTGCTCTTACAACAAGGAAAAAATCCCAAAAATTGGGTTTGATCTAAAACGGATTTGGACAGATATTGTTCCAATTTTAAAACGCCAATAAACGTATATTTTTCTACTGAAATCAATTGGAAGAACATTTTTATTGCGAAAACAAAATCGTTTTGTTCAACATTGTAATCACTATCTAATCTAACAATCTTTGTTCTCTTCTTCTTCTTCTTTTGGCGCTACAGTCCGTGGTGAACCTGGGCCTCAACCAACAAAGTTTTGATTCTTTGTTGTTGTGTCGAAACTAGTGTGTTTTTACACGGTAGGGAAGTTACCCCCACGCACAACCCCCGAAACCTGGAGGACCGGGTCCTGGTTTAGACCCCTGGACAGAGGGGATTCGCTGCACACTTTGGTTCCCCTCTAAGCGGGTGCTGTAGGGGCTATCCAGGGGCGCCACGAGGAGGCAGTATGTCAGCTTGACCAGTCCATTTTCAGGGATCGCTGCTGGCTTCTCGCCAGGTTGAGAGCAATCAACAACTTTGCCCTGAGTGCACTGGCCCATTCCCCCTTTGTTATAAATAAAACAAATCCATTTGGTGTAGATTTCCGAGCTAAACTTTAAAGTAATTAGTTTTTTTTTTAAATTTCTAATTAATTATTTTCTTTACTCATTACCACAACCCCGTTTTCAAATTTATAGACGTCTGTCTTGCCATCTTGCCACCGCGATTCACGAATATTTAACTTTCTTATTATTTTCCAACGAATTAATAAAGTTTTACTTTGAGCTAAACATTTTCAACAAACAACTTTTGCGTGCCTGGTAGTTAAACCGTCAGTTTATTTATTCCATAGTTTACTAAATATTTTGGTTTAATGATATTATAACATTGTAAATATTATTCCTCCTTATGTTTGCTTAACCTCTTTAGTTTTCTTTGGTATTGAATTAGCCTGAACAAACTTTTTATTAAATTAGAAATAATAATCAATGTTTGCTTCATTGGGGAAGGGAAAAAAGCCGACTATTTTGTTGTAAATATTTGGAAATATTCCACTGAACTGAAAAATTTTGAAGTGAACCAACAATAGAAGGGCAAAAGTTTTGTATTGTTTTTCTGGTTCTTTTTTTTTTTTTTTTTTTTTTTGGAGAAAAATGGGTTAAACAATTATAATTTTTTTGTTTTGTTTTCTATTTTGTAAATAATATCCTCAGGTTATATGCAGGACTATTAAATATTTGCTAAACATTTAGCGCCAAGAGGCAAAGTTCAAAACGTTAACGAAAAGCAATCAACGAATAGAAATTAAAAGTTTTCAAACAAACTGTTCTTTCGAATAGCACAAGTTTATGACAAAACATATAAAAGCAGTAATTGCATTACAATATTTTCTGTTAAATTTTGTCCTTGCAAAGGAATTATTATTGGCCATTTAGAAACTTTGAGAGTCACTCTCACGAAAAGTTGTCTACATAAATACGAATACAGTTCGTCAATTTCATCAGTCCTTCGAATGGAAATTCTGTCTAATGAAAACCAAAAAAGAGTTTTTAGAATTAAATGGGTAATTTATTGCTTTAATATGTTACACATGCTGAAAAGTGGTATAAAAAACGAGTTCAAGGACATTCAGGCCAGTCATACATGCATTTGATTTAGTTTGAAATATAGGCTGTACACGGGGAATAAAATTATTTTTATCTCAAGTAGTGCCTTTGTTTTGTTTAGATTGGCTGGATAAAAAAATGCAAAAGATGGTGGAAAACTAATCTTGTCACTGCAAATTTGCTCGTTACTGCGCCAAAAACATATCAATAGCCAAACTGTTTTATTTCGCTTAATTTTTTTATTTATCTGCTCTCTGCAATTGGCAACTTTATATGGTCGCATCTGTGGCATAAACCATATCATTGCTGTATTATAGAGGGTTTTAATGACGCTCGTTTCTGAGCAGCGTAACTAAGTTCTGTAGTAAATTAAATAAACGCATGCAAATGAATGCACATACCCAGTGGTAAAAAGTGAGGTTTAAATCTTTCGTTTATTCCTTTTTTTTGCTTTTTTTATTTAAATTAAACTTTCTCCTGCTGAACTAGTTTATTTAATAAACGTTTATTTCAAAAGTGAGAGTTTATTATTAAAAGATTAAAAGTTTTAAAAGCAATGAAACTAAATTTCACCACCGGATAAGTGCCTGAATATATACGAACACATGTGCGCATATACAAGTTGATGGGCTCATCTGTTTTTATTATTTGTAATTATTTATTTTTTTTAACCTGATTTTGTTTTATAAAAGTTTGATGGGCAATCAATTTGAACAAGTATTTATTTGGAAAAAAGTGAATATGATGTAGTTAAATAGTTCAGCGCATACACAAAACAGCAGATGGCTGCAAAAGGAGAGTAAATTAAAAATTCCATTATCAAATAGATTTCAACGAAATCGAAGTTTGTGGCGCTATTGACGAACACAAAACAAAATAAGTTTATCCTAAATTAGTGCTAAGCGTAGACGTATGATTGATGTCAAATGCAGAATTATATAAATGTGCTGGTTTCTGCACATGTACCACTACACAATTCTGCTGCTGTTGGGAAAAATTCTAATAAATAAAATTTTCTATTAAAGCACGACCCAGGAATAAAATTTTCTGCAGATTTTTTTTTTTTTTTAAATAAGTCATTATTAATTATGTTTTCTGTTACATACGAGTACATGTGCATGTACAGCCAGATAGTGCTTATCTGCAATCTTAAAGATTGTTAAGGAAAATTTATATTCTTCGCGTAATTTTCTTGAAAACAAAAGTTATTCGTATTAGTTTTGTGTGCAAATATTCCATGTAAAAGTAGTTTCGATTTGCGGAGTCAACATTAAGAACAAAATTCGTACAGACGGGACTATAAAAGCGTTGCCAATATTTTTAATCCGATGTTTCTATGGTTGGGAGAAACACCCCTAAGCGAAAATATTTGCTAATTGAGGTGCGGTGTTATAATTATAATTTAAAAGTGTTATTATTAAAAAATCAAAAGTTTTTTAATTAATATTAAAAAGTGTTATAATGAAAATTAAAAGGTGTTATAATCGCAATTAAAAAAAAAAATTGAAATGAAAATTAAAAAATTTTATAATTAAATTTAAAAAATATTATAAATAAAACTTGAAAACGTGTCAATATTAAAATAGAGTTGTAATAAAATTTATAACTAATATTATTTATATAATTGAAAAAAAAAGTATTATAATTAATATTGAAAGAAATTTTTATAATTACAACTTAAAAGTGCTTAAACTTAAATAAGTCAACTTAAACATAATTGAACTAGAGAATTTGGGATATAAAAACAAATTATTTAGATACCTGTAGTTTAGTGCAACAACAGTTCGATTACCCAATAATCTTTAAAAGAATTTTTTGCCTGCACTCCATGATATTATAAATAAGTAGAATGCAAAAATAACAATTATTTGCTTATTTTATTTTTGTAATTTTATAGGTCTACTAATGTTTATAACTAACAAGTGACCTATAATAGAGTTGCATAAACATTCATTAACATTAAAAAATTTATGAAAAACAATTCCACGAAATTTGTATAAAAAAACACATTCTTGTCTTTAGTTTTGTAACCAAAGTGTTCCCCAAGCCGACGCAAAACCACAAACCCCAAAACAGAAACATATTAATACTATAACAAATATTTAATTGATCCTCACGAACTCATGAAATCTTTGTTGTGTGAACATAACAATCAAGTTTATATTTCCGCAAAATTTTAAACATTTGTATTATAAAAAAAACCAACAAATAAAATTGAGGAAAGTCATTGTACTTGAAGTGAAACGAACAACATGGAGTTACACAAAATTTCATATGTGTAAGGATATAAAGAACACATGTACAGACATACATTTACTGTTATAATAAATGTTTGTTTGATTTTTGTGCAAGTTGTAGAGCTCAAGAAAAGAAAAAAAAAAAGAAAATGTATAAAAGATACAACTTGTTTCATTTCCGCTTTAGCAACAGTTTCCAGCAACAAAATGTCTGTATTATGGTTGGTTTTTTATTTCGGTTTTGCAATTTTTGGCTAAAAATACAAACCACCAGCCAGTGTGAAGTGTTATATGTGAAACATTTTGTCTGTTTAATGAACTATTGTAGGAATTGCTTGCTCATACATATAAGCAAGTAAAGTTGCAACAAAAAGCATCCCATCAATTGAGCCGCCTTTACTTCATATTTTATCTGAAGAGTCCTGCTTTTTATGCTCTAATTTTGCCAGCAGATTCGCAGAATTGGTAATTCGAAGAGAAACTAGCACTAATCTAACCATTCACGGATAGCAAGTAAACTTGATGCAGATAGAAAAGTATAACATATTAAGCTGAGCTCTGGGGCAAAAATCAATTAAAAATTAATATAAGAGTTTTTTTTAGCAGCTTTAACTTGTAACTGATCGATCTAAAACATGATACCTTTTTAGTCTTGTGGTCGCCATCAAGCAGAACAACAGCTAATTGGCTGGTTTGTTGACGTAGTCGTTCCCGAGAAGCTTCACTGAACTGTCGAATTTCTTACTTTCATCTTTGTGATATCAAGATTGTTTGTTTTAAACCATGGATCAGTAATAGAGGCTGACTGGTACCTTTGAAGAATTTTTTAGTTTAAAGTATTTGGAGACTTTCTTAAGCCTTTTTAGTCACTGCTAAATTTAACTCTTTCTTCTTTTTTTTTTAAGTGTAATCTAATTGATATTGTTTTTTTTCTTACCTAGAACAATGCCGCATAGACTCTGTTTGTGTCTCTTTATCTCTGTCACTCTATTTCTAATAGCAATTTAGATCTTCTGTATGTCTTTTGACAATTCACAAGCCAGTTTTAGTTGCTTACTGGCAGAGGGCATGAGGTTTCCGCAGTATGTTCTTTTTATTATTACAGTAGTGAAACAAAAACACAAAGTTTCCTTAGAATTTTAAGGCAACAAAATAAAAGTTGCAGACGCTTTTGTGCTGACAACCAGTAACAATATAATTAAAAGAAATGTTTAGTTTTGGCCAAAGGAAATAATCGTAAAACTTTAAAATTAGTAATTGAAGTGCATTTATATATATAAATATATATATAACTATTAAAGATTTAAAAGTAATTAAATGATTAAAAGTAATTGCGCCAAAATGATTCGTAGGAAAGTTTTTGCAAAGGTGTTAGTAAAAAGGAGTGAAATAAAATTTCGAAAAACAGTTTTCGGATTAATGGAAACACTAGAGTGGCTACAATTTCAGCGCCTATAAATTTGTATGGCCCAGGAACTAGAGTTCTCAAAACAAATATTAAATTGACATGCAGGAGGCTCTGACTAAAAGATGTGATAAAATAAAACGAGCGATAAAACGAAAAGTTTAATAAATAACTTTAACCATCAGAGAGCGGGAAAAAACACAGTTCGCTTGTGTGGATGTGTGTTGTGAACCATCAACATAATAAAACACTTTATTGACATTTTTGCAACTTGATATGACGGCATCAGCAGTTGAATAATAATTTCCCAGTAATTTTATAAAAAGCGAAATAGTCCTAAGAACTGAGTTGGCAGATTTTACACATTAAATGGGTGTAATTTAGTGCTTTTGTGGCAAAACAGCCTCAAGATTCTGTTTCAAATATCGTAAATAGAGGCAAGTTTTTATTGATATCGTAAACTTTATTGCTTTTGGCGAAAATTTTACAACATGGAACTACATTAAAACCATATCTTGGCACAAAAATATATTTATCATATTTATTGTAGAATATTTAGTTATAGAAAACAACTGTAATTAACATTAATAAGATCTTTTCTTTAAATAGAACTACTTAAAGTTGCTAAGCAGCCATACCCAGCAAACACAACGCACAACATCTGAAAATCACAGCTTCTTTCAACATCTGTTGGATTATCTTTAGCTAATATCGAGAGTATTGTAATTTTATGTATAAATTCATAAGTTGTAAATAAGGATAAATTGATAAAATTGAAATTGAAGTGACATAATAGAATTATGATGGACATAATTTTTGTAAATTTTATGAAAACAAAAAACGCAATTTTATGCCTTATTAATTCGCTTTTATATTGGGTTGTTTATAACTTCTATTGAGTCTCTTCAGTATTCGAAGAGCTTTTCCTTTCGGTATTAACTTCACCAACTGAAATTCTCCGACGCACAGTTTGTCTGGCAAAAATCTGGGTGATAATTTTTTCTATGTGCAAGAATTGAATAAACATTTAATAATCCTCCAACCCCCTCCGCCCTTTTCTTTTATCGGTCTCTAGTAAAATAATAAATGAATACGTGTGATTTTGTTTGCTACGACTGTAGTGTGAAGTTGACATCACACCGACATATTAATTAAAAGCTTTACGTTTATTTTTGCAAGTAAAACGTCCTTTTTTCTTGCTTTCCCATTTGTTTAAGCCTGATTATAAAAACCAAATATGGCACAATGGCCTTCAGGTCAGAAGAAAATAGAATAGATGTTGAAAGTGTTTGAGGACTGTTTTTGTTTTTACTTTTCTAACGCCAACAATATTCAACTTTTCTCCTTCTATTTTGCGTTTTGTTTGGCCAAACTTTCTGTTCCACGGTCTGTGAACAAAAACTTTTTCATTAAACCTTTAATTCATTATTTTCTAATTTCCACTTGTGTTTTGTTGTACATAAATCAGAATAGCCAAAGAGTACTTATTAAACTAGCATATTTTACGTTGTTACATGCTGCCTCCTCCTTTTCTAATAAAAGTTTCGTAATGGAAATGCTAATATTGCCACTTAACGTTGTGGGTCAAAAACGACTAACACGTTGTAGCGTTAAGCGAAATGCGTAAAATATGTTAGAAATAGTGAAGTAAGAGAAAAAAATAATTAACATCTGGGGAGTTTTGTAGTACCGGTCAGTACCAGTTTGAGCATCGCAGTAGCATTTGTGAATTACGCAAAGTAAAACATAAAATAATTTTATAGTGGAGGATAAAAGTGGAAAAAATAAATTTTGTCAGATAGGGAAATCGTTTTCCTGAGTTTTTTTCTTTAGCTTTTACCGTATTATAAAATGTAATCGCAATGTGCATATCACAAATCCAATACATCTGAAGTGAAATGAACATTTTTTTGTTTGTAATTGTTGTGGCATCACAAGGCAATTAAATATAATGTAGTAGTTTTTAGTTTTTTTGATAGATCATAAGCACCTCAAGGTTAAGGAAAATTATTAACACAATTGGCAAGTTATAAGTAAAATGTATTCATTTTAAATAATTTGTTCCGAACTTTTTGTGCCGAGATGGAAATGAAATGAATTCTCAATTACTAATAAGAGATGAAACAGCAATATAATGATCAGCATGATATACAATTCATGTGAAGGGTAAGCGAAGTGAATGATGTGTTTTGCCTAAATAATCTTCATGTTGCCACAACTATATTATTATATTGTATTAAAATATAAAAATTACTAATCGAAAACCTCAATACTTTTGCTTCTCAGTGTGACACAGTTCTTGTTAAATGTTTAACAAGTGCAAAGTACCTCATAGATAAACAATTTACTAGAACACACACAAACACATGCACACCAAGTTCGTTTCATGTGTACTCGTACCTACCGGTTTTTACACTAACAGCTTTATCTAAATTCATCCGTTGTGCTTGACTCGCACAACTGATTGCGTACGAGCGAGCGCCAGTTGTTTTTCGTTTTAGTGTGAACATGTTTTGATTGCTCTCGCTTTTAGCAGTTGGCGTTAATTGGTTTTAATGTACTTTTTTGTTCATTCCGTTGATTCATTATTAGACCTATGGGTTTTTTGTAAGATTTTAATTTAACATTTAGCTCGTATATTGAACACAAAGCTGGTGTGATTCTTGTACAGAAAAACAAACACAGAAAGAATACATTCGCAGTGGCAACTGAGTTTTGAATCAATAAAATTTGCCTGACTGCAACTTTTATTTCAGGAACTGATTTCACTCGATGAGTGGAACTGAACTAAGAATATAATCGATTGGAGGTACATTTTTTGGTACTTATTATTTGTTTTAATGTTTGAAGAAATCTCTACCAATTCTTGTCGATGAAATCGTAGCCGCAGCAGTTATCGCTGAGGAGCACAAAGTCTTAAGTGCGTTTTAATGTTAACAAATTTTAAATAAAATCTCTTTCATTATCAATTAAAACTTTTGATAAAATCTAGTTAATCGCCAGGAATGTTAAAAGGCTACTGCATGAAATGTAACCCAAATCAAAAATGATATAGAGAACAACGTGAATCTGAGTTTCTGTTTTTAGAAACTTTTTAATTTAAAAAATTTTTTCAATTATATTTAAAAAAAAAAAAATCCTTTTTAATAAAATGAAAATGGTACCAAAAGCTGAACATGAAAATTTACGATTTTTTTTTGGAAAAAAATTTAAATTTTTTAATTAAAAAATTTTTGAAACACTCAGAAATCATATTAAATTATAAAAATGTCTCATTAAAATGTCAGGTTAAATTAACATGATTTCTTATTTAAATATTTCTAAGCAAGTTTTTGCTCTTTGATTGTATCTGAAATTAAAAAAAACTCACATAATGGAATAATGACTGATTTGTTGTACATGTTTGATAACCTGAGTTATAAATTTTAACGCCATAAAGTCTAGCCATAAGTTCTGGGACTTAGGAAAATACTTAGAGTGTGCCATAAACAATATATTTGCACAACCGGTACCAAAATAAGCACCTTTTGCGCGGTTTTTTTGTGAATGACTTTGGTTCAGATACTTCATAAAAACATTGATTGATTTAAGCGGAATTAATAAACATTTAGCACGTCTTAATCAAACTATTTAACATTTAAGCGATTTGTTTCGTAATTTCAGATTGTGGCTTCTTATAAGCCAGTTCAACCGCAAACCTTAGATATACTATGACATCAAAAGCTTGTCTATAATCTAGTGAATGTTCACTGAATTTATCTTGCATATAATCTTCAGCAGCATCGCAAAAAAACCTATTACCCCAGAAACCCCTAAACCAAAAATCACACAACTTCTCATATCTCTTTATGGGACCATGTTAAAGAAATGGTTTTAATTGGTTTTACAAAAAAATTGTCTCTATTTGGAATATTCTACTGTATATCAAATACCAATCTACCGATTGGGAAAATAAATTCTTTCAATTTATTTAAACTGGCAAATATATTTATTTAAAAGTTTTACAGTAAATTGTAGTTTCGTGGCACGCAGCTAAATGACAAAATTATTTTTCAACTTTCCAACACACATAAATGTGCATCCACATTTACGCTTATTTCGCAGCACATATAAACTCACTTATTTCCGAAATGTTTTGATATAATTAATTAAAAGAGTGATTGTCTGCTGTAAACTCTATAGATGTAAAATGACATTTAGAACTCAACAGTGTATCTAATGGCAGACTTTGCTACACTGTCCTTCAATACTCGTATAACTAAAAATATAAGAGCTGCAGGAAAAACAACAATGAACAGTGGCATTATCGTCTACTTATATACCATTTTACTATCACTGACACTAATGCCATTTAAACAATTGCCAAAGTGCTTTAAGCTGCTTTTACTTACGTTATCAATTTTGTCCACCATTACAGAAGGAAAACTTTTTTGTTCAACTACCACTATTTACGTTGCTTATTACTGATAATGTAATGCACACATTTCAATATACATACATACATACATACTCAAATACATACATACATGTCTGCACACAGATGAAATTGTAGAAATACGAGCACACGGCCAAAATGAAATACAGCCTGTCAAGCTAAAACTTTCAATATTTGTTATTGTTGTCATGGATATCGTAAGTAAAAGCATTCCATATTATTAGTTGCATTTTTGCAAGTCAGCGAAAATATTTAATTATTGCAGCTTAAAACTTATTTTAATTTTTAATTGTATTGTACGTCAACTATAAATTGTAGTTTTAAAACTGTCAAGAAGGAACGCTGTGATTTACGAACGTTCTGATCGAAAGTTGTAAAAACAGATGTCATGATTTTGAATTATTTTGATGAATTTTAATGCCTTCAATAAAAAAACAAGTTACTAACGCGTGACTAAAATATGTTTCATTTGTTCTGCATAAGAATATTAGTTTTTTATTTTTCAACAAAATTCCATCTTATATTCAAAAAGTTTTAGGCCAAAATCTTCCTAAATAAAACATTATTGTTTAACTAGAAAATAAAGCAAATTTCTTGGTTTATATAAAACTGTATTAATCAAATTTATAAAAGTATAAAATAATCCTCAATCGATTTAATTTTGGCACAACGCAATTTAACCACAAAAAATGTACATACACATACATATAGATATATCCATATTTCTTATACAAGGAAATTGATGTATAAAATAATATGTTTAAGTTCCACTTGGCTCTGCCCTGACGTCTTAAGAACTTTGTTTTTCTCTTTATGTTTATTTAAGCTAAAGCTGTAACAATGTAAATAAAAATAATAATAATAGTTTTCTGTACTTCCGCATTTTGATTTATTTGCAATTTGCAATAAATTCAGCTGAATGCATTTTTATAACTTCCTGTTTCCTTAAAAGCTTTAAAGCTGGATAGAATGTGAACAGCTGCACAGCCACCAACAGACACACTGTTCTGGCTTTGTTCATTCAGTTCAATACGTTGACAACCTTTGCAAGTCAGTTGAAAGATAAATTAACTTTAATAGCGATTCAGAGAATTTGTCTCTTACAAAGTTACACACATTTTTGTTGTCTGCATCAGTTGTAATAAATATCAATCTCCTAAAATTGCCAGAAAAAAATTTAGTTTTTTATTGCTGATGTAGATTTGGTGGAAAGTAAACTTTTAACGATATCTAGGAAAGATGCAACTAATTTTTGCAACTGAATTAATGTTCTCCATACAAACTCAGACATGGGAAAACAAGTAGGAACTGAGTCTGTAGCTGTAAGAATATTTAGGAGCCAAATAAAGCTTCAAAGTGGGTAATTGAAAACACACAATTAAAACAGCACAGACTCGCATGGAGATCTTGTGCAATAGTTCATACAAACGCTGCTGGAAAAACACACATATGCTACACCATCAATTCAGAATGAAGTTTAGCTCCGCTGTTTAACTCTGTCCTCTTGAAATTAAATATGATTGCTGTGAGTAATCATCAGCCTGCAGATTCCTCTGACAGCGCCGACGTAGATAGAGCGGTGAGACGGTAACACCTTCAGCCCCAACCTCCACCCAAATAGCAACATTTTCAGGTTATATTCGATGGTCTTGGATCTCATGTGGGCTAAAGCTTACATTAACAACTTACTTTAATAGCAACTGCCTTAACCCACAACAATAAAATAAAATGAAAAAATTGTAATTAAATCAACTTTGTTGTTTTGCAGCTGTTTAAATAGATAATATTAATGTGTGAATTATAAAAAAAAATTATATATCAAACAAACATGCAGGTGTATAAAAATATTGGCAGATGAAAAATTAAAAACGTGAGTTGTGGTAAAAATATTTTCATTCAATTCGTATGATGAAAAAATTGCAATAAAACAAATAATTATAATTGGTATTGGTGTCATTCAAGGAAAACTGTCCTTAATGTGCTTTTCAATTTATTAAAAAAAAAGCGTGTTTACTTTTAATGAATGAAATTATTGGTTATAGAACATCAATATCTAATTTTCATTTAAATAAATGAACAGCCTAAAAAGAAACATTATTTTATAACGTTGCCGGCATAATTAAATATAAAAACCAACAATGAATTTAGTTTCCTTAATTTATTTACGCCAACATATATAAAAGGTTTTGAGGCATCGCTGGCATAATTTTGATATGATACGATAGACAAAATGTTCAATTTTTTTTAAATTTTATAACAAGAGGTTTTAATTTTCTTTCACAAACTCTTTACTCTAAAGTGCCAATCAATTGCATCCCAGTACCATGTTTTAGATCACAGTTTCTGTTAAAATCCATCAGTTAATAAAACTTTGTTCAATTTTTCAATTATCAGAACAAGTTGTTTGGCCTTTTTGGTACAATTTTATTTGATATGGTTTTTTTTCTAAACGTCAAAACTTTCGAAAACTGGTTAATTAATATTAAAGCAAATTTTGGTTACACGGTGAAGGAAATGGAGAAAAAATAATAGTTGTTGTTGTTGTTTAGTAAAATTTCAACCTCGCTCTTTCCCATTTACAGTTGCTGGTCTCACTACGACCCCAATACCAATTTTGTAACATCTTTGACTCAATTTCGATTGTACCGACAGTCCGGGAGGGAGTTTGTCAATGTCTACTTACTTTTAGGATATTGTGAATACTTTACCAGGCATTTATAACCAGAATTTATTTAGCACTCAACAATATAAAAAAAAGGGGGCGGCACACAAACAATAACAATAAAGTTTAAATTAAATGAAAACTTTTTCAATTACATTTAAAGAAACATAATGGAGGAACAAAGTGCGAAAAGGAACCATAAAGTAGAGAAGTAAAAACTGTGTTAATAATCGTAATCGTATTCGCTGTTATTTACAAAACTTTAATATTAGTGAAAATTACTTTTCAGAATTATAATAATCAATAGGAATTTGGAATCAATTACATCCATACAGCCTTAAGGTGATTTTTTTACGAATTCCATTTAGAACGTATGATGATAATAATAATTTTCTGTTTTTTAAAAATAATTATTATTTTTGCGTTTGCATTTTGCTAAATCACAATTTAATATTCGTTTCTGTATTCGCCAAATGGATATTCACTTCGATGGTACAATATATGAAATATAAGAAAATTAAAAACCATTGTGCACTTAACACTGTTAAAAGTGAGCGGGGAGGAAGAAAGCCAACAGTAAGAATGGAAAAGAAATTAAAAACTTTCATGTTTAATGCAGATTTCGAAAATCATTCGGTTCTTCTGTTTTGATATTTCCTGTCCCGCTCACAAACAAATTTTAGTTATTGTTTTCCAACATTAAGGGTTGTGTAAGTCCGTCCATTCGTTCCGTTCACATCCATTGACAACTTTTGACAGCGTTTTTTTTTTGTCACAATTTTAAGTCGGTTGTCACAAAAAGAGAAGCCTCTGTCAAGAACGTATCGAGGGAACAAATTTCTAACTGTGTGTGTGTGTTTTTTTTAGAGAAATATTAAAACTAATGGTTGTGCCAGGTTTATTTTAATATTTTAAAATCTTTATTTTTAATGAACTAAAGGAAATTTTTGGCTAAAATTTCCTCTACAACTGTTTCTCATATATTAAAGCTTTGTTAAGTTGGAGTGAGCAAACTTTAATTAAAAAAATACTAGTATAATAATAATTTACCAAAACTTATTTTCCTTCTATGGAGCTGCGTGTATCGCGTTGCATGCTTCTATTTTCGCTTAGAGTGTGAAAATAGAAGTTTGTATATTAAAAATTCCAATCTCTGTCCTTATCACAAGTGTTGCCTGCACGTTATCACGAAGGGTTTAAGTTTGAGGATTTTGTTATAAAAACATTCTGCAAAATGCAGGGATGATTAAACTTATAGATTTAAATTTATATCGCACTGCCAACCATTTCCTCTAGTTGACAATTATCTGTTTTTTCAAGATATCTGGTATATGTGTTCACTTTGTTCGTTTATTCTGAATTTTAAGAATTACATTTAATATCTATTCATGCATTTTAAATTTGTGTAAAAAATTAACTATTTTTTGTATTGCAAGTTTTATTGATTCAAAATCCTTACGGACTAAATGAACAAATATTATATCTCAATGAAATATTATGCATATCAAAGATGAGTTATTTTGATTTAAAATCTTTATTGAAATCATTATACATATATTTCCAAAATCGAATTGTTATATTACAATTTGTTTTAAATACTTGTTTTAATGTCCACTTTTAATTTAATTTTCAATCTTGAGTGTTTATTTTAAATTTTGAAATAAACACTAATTGGATGCTTCTTATTTTAACACTAGTTCATTTTTAAAAATTCCTTAATCAATAAAATGGCAGTGTTGCCAAAATAAAATAAAAAATACAATTAGAATCTACGTCTGTAGATTGATATACAAGTAATAAATATAATTTTCAGCGGCGTTGGTATTAATCCTTAAAAATAATATTAAGCCGAAAAGTGATATATTGAATTGCCGAATCCACTATTGATTCTTACAGCTTTATTTTATGAAACTAAATTGTTCTTGTAAATTTTACTCAAATAACGACATATTTTTATAAACTATAATTAAACGAATATTAAAATATTTTTCTAATAAGTCTAAGTTTTAATTAATAATAATATATAATAATAATTTTATATTATTAATACCATGAAGATAAAAAGTTCATATTTACCTGATATTAGTTTTGGCTATATCTGAAGCAGTACAAACTTTAATGTCACCTCAAGTATGATGGGCTAAATAAACGATAGACTTGAGTACTGAAGGCTTCTTGCTTTTGCCATCTCCTTCAAGGTTAATATAGAAATTCATAATATTATTGACATAAATATTGAAAACTAAAATATATTTATCAACCCTGAGAGTTTTAAGAAGAAAATCAGGTATTTCATATGAAGCGATGTAATAACATTATAATTTCAAACTTTGTTCACTTACTGAACACGTTGTATTCCACATCTTTAAGGAAAGTTTTTTTGCTCATGGGATTTGTTTAACACTTTCAACCGCCGCTTAAGTTTTCTGGTGTTCTTAAAATATTTGTATTACTATTCACAAAAGAAAGAAATAGGACGGGTTCAGGTTGTTTGTAATTATCAAACGATGAAACCACTGGAAGAAGTCAACTGAAAACATATTTAAAACCATTATGAAAACAAGTTCAACCACACGGGCCTGGTAAAGTCAACAGCAGCTACAGCGAGGAAATCCTCAGCTCATAAACAGCACCAACCGTCATCATTACGATCAATTATATCAAAATCTTACGACTGTAATACATATAATGTATGTAAATACAACAACATACAGCCAAACAAGTGTACACCAGTTCAACTAAAGGATGAACATAAAACGCACCATGAAAACAGCCCCCGAGGGAACACAACTGTTAGAATGTGATGAAAACATCTTGAGCCAAGCACTTGTCAGTTTAAAAAGGTGATTAAGTCGATGCCACCGGCGACAGATATTTAATGAAGTAAAACATAATCTAAAGTGTAACAGAAAACAGCCGAGAAAGAAGAAATTCCACATACAGATATCCATTCGAATATATTAAAGTTTGTGTAATAAAGGAGTTATAAAGATATTTTTATGCAATAAAACAAGTTCAGATTTCTTGCGATGCTGCGTGTATTTTGTTATATATATTTATATAAATAATCTGAAACGACTTTTAAACAAACTTACTGTAATCAAACTTTTGATATTTGGCAGTTGAATAGTGAGCATCAACTGAGCCACTTTTCGCTAAAGTAGTTTGGTTTTATCTAGGAATTCATTTAGCTGAAATTCGCCATAAAATTCAAGGACTAAATTTCAAATACATACTTGTATCAATGTGGGAACCAAACTACACACACACATACATATATATATATATATATATAGGCAAACATACATTTGTGTGCCGAAAAGAAATATAAAGAAATATAAAGAAAGCCAAAATACCGGCTTTTCTTAGTTTTTATCTTCAAAAATTAGTTGCCAAAAATAAAAGAAAATTTGTCTCTATTACACGAACAAACAGCACCGCTCAGTATTTGATGCAAATGAGCTGCGATCACATTTAGTTGCTTTTTCTCACTCATCCCACAACCAACCCACCAATCATTACAAATATGCGAAGAACTGTTGCGTTTTCGCACCGCCTGAATGCATATCGCTTCTTTCATTGCGTGTACGCGCACTACATGACCTGATATATGCAAGCAATTGTACAATATTTGTTATTAGTTATTCGATAATATAATCTTCCGCCATTTGTTATATACCAAGAGTAAATATACGGTGCATTTTCTACTGGTACGTACTTATCGAAACTAGAAAATTACGTTGTGGGAGTTGCAGGCCTAAAGCCCAACCACAATATGCTTACGCAGGCTTCACCAGTACAACTATAATATACGGCATGAAACATGAAAGCGAAACACATGTGTAAAGCTATAATATTTAATACTTTAACAAATTATTTATTAAGTTTCATCAAAGGTCATGGATAAAGTACGAAAATATTTTAGTCCGTAACCATTTGTTTATATATTTGGCCTATAAATTACTTTGTCTATAAAAGTTATTATTTTTTTTTAAAATAAATTTGAATAGGACAGTGTAATACTTTTACGAAACTATTCTTTGCAGATCGCTTAGGTCCATTATAGCCATTTTTATTTCTCTAATTTTAGAATTTGACACACTTTTCAATATGTTTGAATAGTGGCTTAGATCAGCTTAAGCATATTATAGTTGGGGCTTTAGGCGGAGAACTATCAGCCCACCAAGAATGTTGCCATACCCATTTCACATGAATAATAGAATAAATTATCATGGCTCTTTTGTTATTTTGTAGCTTTAAGAAAAACACTGCAGCGTTCAGGGAATTAAGTTCTAATAGAGCGAAAATTACTTTTCTTAGCAGCACCCAACACAGTTCTCGTGTGCTACATTTTGACATGAGCTACAGCTAAAGGTTTCCATATAAATATGTTTTAATTTTTGAACATGAAGCTGGTGGCAGCGTAAAGCCGAGACTGATCGTGATCTGTATTTTCCTGGAAAGTAGTTGTTTAAGCAGAAAAAAATATGGAAAAAAAATACAAATATTTAAATTAGTTTAACAGGTTTCTATGCTTAAATCTTAGTCCTTGAGGTGTCTGCCTCCAACAAAAGCAGAATTGATTAATGGTAGTTTTAGTACAAAGTCATTATCTCTTTCGTTCAGGAACGCACCTTTTATAACCCCAGCACCAAATAATCGATTTATTTATGTTGATTGTGAAAAGTTTCCAAGTATTCTAAAATATGCAAAATTTTTGTTTTATAAAAGTTGCGTTCGAACATGTACACCTGCTGCTCCAAGAAGTTATTTGCTAAATATGTACATATGTATTTATGTACGTTTTTCTTTTCACTTAAACGTCAGATGCTGGAAAAAAACTTTATAAATCCTCCCAAGTCCCAATTGCTATTAGAATAGAAAAAGAAAAACCGAAGAACTGAACAGCAATAAAACATTAAACAAAAGTCAGAACGTAGTAAAATCATTTTCATACCGAACATTTCAAATAAAAACTAAGTTTTTAACTAATTTTACGTGTAGAACCGTAAAAACAGAACTCCCAGCTGATATAAGTTAAATAAAAACATTCGTTAAACAGTTTTATGACTCGTATGTATGCGTGTCCTTATGTACACCAGAAAACAGATTTATCGCATCAGTTTTTAAAAACTTATGCAGCATTTAAGCAAAAATTCGCGCATCTGGCATGTATTTTGCTTTTCTTTATGGCTACAGAAAAATATATGGTAACTAAATTACAGACTCCAATTTTTGGCAAGTTTTCATGTAATTTAGCATTTCCAAGCCATAAATAAGTTCCAGCGCTTATACGTGTAGACACGTTCAAAACTATTGCTGTCAAGTCGTGTACAGGTACGTATTGTTTTAAAATTCTCAGGCTGGACGACCCACCAAGTTTTTAGTTTAAACTTAATTTCGATCAATAGAGAAGCTTGTTATGCTTTTTGATCGTGTATATGCTCCTTAATATCTATGTGGCTCAAAAAAGCTTCAAAAAGCGCTCATCAAACGCCTGTTACTTGTTCTTGTTGTTTATTTCGTTGTGCTACAACTTGAAAATTTTTGTCTCTAAAGTTTATATAACATGTGTTTTTGTCGTAAGCCGGTTTTAATTTATTATCGAAAACTAATTAAGTTAAAAGTGAGGTTAAGGGAGTTTTGCTTGTATTTGCGTTAAAATATTTATCTCAAACAAAGTTTAATGCGCAACAGCTGGCGGCGACATCTTCTAATTAGCAAACAAAATTTAAGCCATTTAAATGAATTTGAACAATTTTCCACCAGTCCCGCGGGTAAAAGCTTTCAATTTTATATAAATTTAAATTTTTTCTAACCAAAACAGTATTTTTTCTTGTGTATTCCAGAAATTTTGTATAAATTTTTAATGTAAATCTGTTTGAATCTGTTGACCTTTTCGATAAGCCCCAAAAAGGCCTAATCATCGCAAAAAGAAGATTAAGCTTTTTTAATATTCAAAACTTTGTTTTTAGTTCAAATTAATAAGAAAAGCTTTGACTTAGTGGGGTGCTGCACTGCAAGGAATTTTAATGAAGCAAATTTACTCTGACCTGTATAAATAAAATATGCTAAAATTATACCGCATGGCCGGTTTAGTTGTTAACCTTTAATTTATTTTCTAGAAAAAAAAAGAATAGCTCTCAAACACGTTGCTATTTGTTGTTCACCAAAACAAAAAGAACCATTTTTAAGCTCCTGCTGTAGGTCGCCTAAAATATTGCGAAACTTTTTCCTTTTTCCTAACAATTTTTTCACAAAAACATTTTTGTAGCATTTGTTGGCATTCGTGTGCTCGACTACACGTCTAATGTTTCATTATGTATTTTTGATTTTTGTTTTCAATTCTTCATTATTCCGTTTTGAAAGGAAATTCGCTTTCGAGCTGCCAGTGAGGCATAATAAAAGTTTATACTTTGTATGAAATTTAATAAATATCTGAGCATGACTTTTTAAGGTAATTTCACTGCAATCCAATTCATAATAAATGAATGCTTTAGACTCCGAAAATACAATCTCTGATTTCGTTATCAAATGTTTATGATTAATTAATAAGATGTTTGAAGTTTTGCTAATTTTTTTTTTTGCTAAAATCTAAAAACGACAGACTTTCAATGTCCCAGCAAAAACTGAGGCAAAAATACTATAAATGTGATTGAACGTGGTTATTTCTTTGACGTGGAGAACTTCGTTTGAATGTGGAAAAGAACATATTTTGTTGTGTTAAACAGGCCTGCATCTAATTTCTTGCTATTTTTAATTGAATTTAAATAAATATGATGCCAGTAGGGTGTTTTTTCTCCTATTCCAGTACTTAAAGTTGTGGAAATTTACCACTGAATGCTGCATAACTTTATTAACAAAATAAGTACTAAATTTACTATTAAGTTTCTGTCTGCAGTTGTGGCATGTTGGACACTCCAAAGTGTTTGGAGACGCTCTGTGTGTAATAATATTTACAAATCATCGGAAACTGACGCGGCGGAATTCAAAGACTCAAGCTCAAATCGCCTGCCTACAATATGCCGATATTTCATAACCTCGTCCACAGACTTGAAAACCTTTGAAGAATGTGTTCAAACATTCAACTTTATATTCAATTGTTTTTAAAAACACAATGAGAATTAAAAGAAAAGTTTTCTATTTTTTACAAAGAACACTAAGAACAGAACAATTAGATAGACAGCTGGAAAATACACAAAATAGAAATATGACTGGTTTTTAAGTTGTATAACTTTTGACTTAATCTCTGAAAAAGAGAAGTTTATGTGAAAAATTCTTAATTCATAGAGCCTTAATAGCTTTTTCCAAGCTCTTGAGAGCATCCAACTCTGCGAACTTTCTTCAACAAAATGCTATCTTTTTTTAAAAATTTAAAAGTTTTTTCGTAAATTTCTTTTAATTGATCTGGAAGATTCAATTTTGATATACTCTTTGCTTCGAATAATTCAATTTAATTAAAGTTTTTGTTTTTGTTTTTCGAGTTTCCATTTCCTTTTTATTGCCTGTTTGATTATAATTTTATTTCCAGCAAACTTGTTATATATTTTATTGCTTTTGTTTTATATTTATTCATTTTTATGAGATTTTTCAATTGTATTTGATCACTTTTATGGCTGCCAGCTCAAACGTTAAAGATTTAAAATTGAATGCAGCAGGAAACCTCAATTGCAACTTGGTTTTTTCTTATTTCTGTTATAAATACTTTTGTTAAATATAAGATAAGATTGAAATTTAAATGGAGACAGATTCTATTAGAGAAACACTGAGTTGAAAACAATTTTAAAGCATTATTTTTGTTTGAGGCGAAATTGAAAGGGAAAGTGAACACGTCAAGATTGTTTAACTGTTGGCGAATAAATAAAATACCTTAAAGAAAATAAAAGTTTAGTTTTAGTGGTTAAGAATCTCTTTGTTGTAATTTTATAAATTTTTTCACTCAATTCTAGAACTAAATCCTTGCTAAGAAATTGTGCTGAGAAAGTGGCATATGGATCAATTTCTGGCGATGCGTGCAAATATTCGCTTTTTGAATTTATGGAAATATCACAAGCATAAACCGTATTCCATATAACTTCAACGCCATAAATTGTCTTTATTGGAGTCTTTGGGGAACAAATTTTTATTTATTAGCACCCCGCCAGATTCACTACATCTGATGGCCGGTTCAATAACCCACCAGCTCAAGTTTTCAAGTCGGAGAAGATTTAAGTACATTTCACATAAATTTTAATTTGTTTTGAATAGGTTTAAAACCATTCGGATCTCCATCAATAGTAATAAAGCTTTAATTTATAAAGTCGTTTTTTAAAAATTGGCGCAAATGTATATTTCATTTTAACACTTAAATCATAAAAGTAGTTGAATAACAATTTTTAAATAGGTTTTGCTTAACAAAACACTACTAGTGTCGTACTACCGCCTTGTCTGTTATTTACAAAACACACAAACAATAAATGGCAATAGTGTAAAACACAGTATTGCTTAAAGTCAACTTTATGAATTCTTTTCAAACGCCATCAAAGCCACACGACCACCATTGTCGTTATCACCAACTTCGGACAAATTGTGAACGTTTGTGAATACAAACTAACATATTAATTGCTATTCATATAACAATGTGAATTAGATGAACATAAGCTGGCAATATGGAATGAGTAGAGTTGAGGGTTATGGCTTAAAAAAAAAGTAGTTTAGCAAACTAAGATGTCATTCCGCCACACTAATTGCATAAAATAAAGTTTAGAAAAGTTTGCTTTTTCGACAATTGGATAAATTCTTTCCTTAAACTGTAAACCTGTTATTTCGGTTACCAGTCGCAGCTAGAATATTTCAACACAAAGAGACTCCTCAAACACGAGCAGTTCAAAATGTTAAGAAATCGAAGTATCCTGGGCTTCCGCTGACTCTCGCCATAAATATTTTAAATAACTGTAACATCCATCGCATGTGATTTTCTTTTCCGGCCTATCAAAAGAATATGACAAGAGGCGAGAATTCATGTTGCTTTTATGGGCTTTATTTTACTGAAATTTTCTCAACAATATTAAATTTTTAATTATCGCTACCGGGGCTTTGTTTTAAATGTTTTTTTTTTTTAACTTTTACAGCTGGCAAAAAGTGTCATTTGGAGAAGTCACCAACGTCCATGGACTGATTGATCTTCCGTACATTTTCTTGCTTAAGGATTTAAAAATTCTAAATTCTATTTCAACCAAATGTATGTTAAGCTGCTTTTGCAAAATAAGCCATAAAAATCTTAAATTGAATTAATACAATAACAATCGTATATCAATGTAGTTAAATAAATGTTCTTTAAATACTTTAAAGAACACATAAATACTAGCAAAATCTCTGGAATACAGACTAACAAGAAATATACATTTAAGGAGACAACTTCTGTCAATACCATCCTTTTGGTTGTCATGTTAAAGTTGTTTGAAAGTGTTTTCTAAATAAACTCATATAAAAACTGTGTCCATTTGCCACAGCTATTATTTTTATATAATTTTTTTGCTTTCATTTTTGTCGCTCAAGAAGACTTAGAAATATAAATATTTTATTTGATTGCTTTATATAAAAGGATTAAATTAAAATATTTAAAGATTTCATGCTAAAAGTTAAAAGTGGGATTATTTAAATATTAATTCGTTTAAAGCAGAATTCTGTAAGTTTTAAACAAATAATTCCTACTATAGATATTGTTGTATATTTCGTTGTAGATTTTCAATTAAGATTTCATTGTTGAGCATTTAAGACTTAAAGTCTTCATTATTGGGTAAGAGAATAAGCTGTTCAAGGAAGTTTAAAAAGTGAAAGTTTGTAGTAAAGTTACAAAACAAAAAAAAACAAAAAAACGTTTAGCGACAAGATAAATAAAATCAAACATATTGGGATATTTTATAGCTAAAAACCATAATCCACTGATGGATAGGAAGCAAGTAGCCACCCTTCTTGCTGTGAATGTATGTTAATGCAGCAATCTTGTCGCAACCCATAAAAAATATACATATATTATTAATTCGGGGATGTTTGCAGGCTTATAAGATTTTAATAATATCCTTTTACTATCCTTCCCTTCCGAAGAATGGACAATATTGGCCAGCATGTGTATGAAATAACATATCAGTGATTAGAATACCGCTATTATGGCCGCAGAGCACCGGAGAAGTTTCTGGTACAATAGTTAAGCTGCAGAAATGATGGCCAACGTGACACTATATGAAGAAAGGGAGCCCCGAGCATTGATTGAACAAATACTTAACAGGCATATTCGTGTTAAGTTTTCAAGTTCTGAGAACATAATGGAACAGATACTTGCAACAGAGACAATGATTTTAATTCACTGAACAAAAAAAAAAAAAACAGCAGCTGCGTCTCAAAGGTCAGAGCGAAGTGATCTCATATTCAAGTGGATAAGAAGTAAATTCACCTCGAAGTTTGAGAAACATTTTTTAAAGTTCTTGAGAGCAATAGAAGTGAAACACAACTTAATATGTTGGCCAATATAATATTGGGTTTTAATTATATTCCTCCTGGCAATCTTTTGCTAGACCGTTCAACAGACCGTATAACAAACGACTTTTAATATCGCCCTCATATTTAGGGATTTCTATGCGAAGTTTTTGATTATTCGTCTTTTCAATATTTTTCCTTTTCAAATATAAGTTTATAAGAAATATTGTCAATATTATTTTACGATTCAGCGAAAAGAAGAAAATGTTCTTTTTGGAATACATTATTTATAATTGTGACCTAAAAAAGGATAAAACATAATTAAGGTCAACTGCAGAATTAAATTTTTTCGTAGTAAATTTGTTGTTATAAATTAATTATTTCAAAAGTTTTTATTAGAAAATCATTGCAAAGAAATACGTTTTTCTCCATATTATAAAAGAGTTAAGCAAACGACATGGAAATAGGAATTTTCATTGATATCATCAACTAAAAAGGACCAACAACTAAATCCTTTGGTACGTGTTGTTGTTGGCCAAACTAACTGTAATATTTAAAAGAGGATTTTATGCAAATCCTTTTTCTTTTTTCATATGAAAATACAATCCAGAAAGGTTAAATATTACAAATGCCATTTGTTCATTCGAAGAAGGCGAACTTAACAAAAGAAGGGTTCGAGCTAAATAATGTTTAACAAAAAACGACAAGTTTAACGAAATTTTATAAGATAACAACAAAAATCAATCCATTTTCCCCATTTCAAATTCCGTTTTAAGTAAATCTCCAAAGTTAATTACCGAATTGGGTTAACGATCACAATCATCCATCCCTTTTTGCTTTCCTGCGATTTTCATGTAAAAACTCTTAAGGAATGTTTTTAAAAACAATAACTATTGTTCTCAAATAAAAACAAGTTTTCAATCGAAGCTAAATAATAATACAATAAATATTGAAAAAACATTCACAGCGTGTCCTTCACAAATACTTTTAAAAAAAAAACAGATTATATGTAAATATGTATGTATGCAAATGTTAATGTCCTTTTTATGAATTGAATTCGTGTTATTGACTCAACAACGTGTCTGCAAATGAGTTTGTATGCCATTGAGAGACAGCGCCAAACTCTTGCAGTCATCTTGCCGTGTAAGAAAACCCTTACCATAATTAAAATAATTTATAGAAATTGAGAGAAAACAAGATGTGAGACCTTAAAAATAAACTATCACTTTGCCGGAGCTTAAGCTGACAAAAAATGAGGTGGGGAGGGGGAAGAAATATATGTATGTATGTTTTGAAAAGGAAAACGAAAGTCCGTTTTAGATGCGCCAGCAAAATAGTTCGTTAATTGTCCGTCTTGATAGCCTTAAATATGAGTTTATAAAAGCAAAAATCTTGATAAATTTAAAATCAATTCATTTTTAATACATTTGTGAATGTGTTTTACAAATAATGAGTAATTTTTACCCCAAAAGTTAATTCTTTATACATGCAAATGTATATTTCAAATAAGGAAATAGAATTTAACTGTGTCATCTGACATCTTTTATTATAAAGCAGGTCTTTGACTGGCATCTCGACAATACAAACACTGTTCACATACCAGCACATACAAAAAATACTTTATCCTTTCCAAATGAGGTGTGATTGACCCGAACAGAAAAGCCAAAGCCACCGCACATTTGTTTATACTGCGCACATTCTGAAACAGTTTATTTTAGAAACACACAGTTTGGTAAACAAATATACTAAAAGCTTGTCTTTTTGAAAAGTTATTACAAATCCGAACAAAACACTTGGCCTTAAGCGAAATGTTAACAAGACTAAAATTTATGTTATTAACAAACGACAGGGTGTTGCATAAAATGTTGTAGATGAGATGTTATAAGAACCTGCTGCTTAAAATTCAAAAAAAAAAAATAGTTTGTTTACAAAATTATTAAAATAAAGAGCTCAAGTGAAAAAACGAAATAAATATTTTTTTAGTTTTGCGCCAAAAAAAAATTGAATTAGATATTCATTAAAATATTCAATTAAATCACTTTATTTAATCAACTGAATTAAGTGGAAAAATTCCACAAAAATCAATAAAATAGTAAATTTTGCCTCAAATTTTATTTTAAAAAAAATTCACAACTAAACTCTTGTTTATTGTTTGTTTCTTACAACAAGCAAAATATATTTCTATGAAAAAATTTCATTAGTTTGGGCTGGTACGAATCACAATATTTTATTCGTATGATCGAGCATATGAAAAACAAAAATTTTTTATGCTTTTAATAAAATTGTTTGCTGGCTCAACCACATCCGATTCAGAAAAAAACATTTGCTAATTTATCGAAATATTTCAAAGAAAATACATATTTGGATAAAACTTGTGTTTTAGGAGAGAAGAAAAAAGGTTGATGCTCTTTTAAAAAAGTTGCATTCCAACAATTTGTTTCGTTGTTTCGATGAAGTTTTTCTTCAATAAAAATTTTAGGTTATAAACCAATATAAATTAATTGAATCAATGAAAATCGAACATAAATTTTTACGACACTTAAAATTTTAAGGCCTATTAGAGTTCCAACCTCCTTGATTATGTGTGAAAAATATTACTTCTGACAATAAATTTTAAAATGTGCAAAATCAGATTTACAATACAAAAATCTGATAACATTTTTAGAGTTCGAAAACCAATTTTTTTCCACGTTTTTCTAACAAATGCTGGTATTTCCGTCAAATGTAGTTGTTATTAGCAACCCGATCCGCGCCTGAAATATTTTGCCTTAACAAAAATAAGGAACCATAATTACCTATTGCTATGCCAAAAGTAAAAATAAAAAGAGTGCACATTATGGAAGCACCCTGTATAAAAAGTTTTTTTTTATTTATTTATGCCTGGCATTAACGGACCTTTTCAATTAAAACTTGTTTCGTAATTACTGACATACGTAAATGTATGTACGCATTTATATACTAAACGTACGAGTACATGCCTTGTTAGAAGTACTCAACCTATTCCGATGAAGGAAATCAAAAGAAATACTTTTTTTTTTTTATTTTCCAAGGAAATACAGTGGAGAGAAGCAAAAACAAACATATAAATTAATGCTTCCATATATTTCTTTTCACATTTGTAAATAAAAATTGTTTACATGTTTCAAAATCACTGCTGTTTTTGTTGTACGAAAAGGTGAAAAAAACCAACTTTTAATTTATGTTATATTATATGTATGTGGCTTCTTAGTGTTAATGTCGTGACATAGTTTATGCACTTGTGCATAGCAAACCGCCATGTTTGCTTTTATGAATGTACAAACATACACACACATACATACATACATACATGTGTATAGTGGAAGCATAAATAATACAAGTGCAGGCACGGAACCATATACATATGCATGAATGTGTGTATGTGTGTGTGTGTGTGTGTGTGTAATACAATATAGTAAGAAAAATTACCTGCGGGGATTTAAATGAAAGAATTCAACTGTATGCACAGCGATGGTTTTGTTATTTATAAGCATTTAAGTTGTACTAGATTTTGAGGTCATTGTGTCAACAATTTCAAAATAACACCAGCGTTTACACTTGAGCCCATTGTGAGAGTGCACAGACTTAAACATATACACATACATACATATGTATGTATTTATACGAGTTTACAGATATATACATATTTCACCTACATACCTATATTTACAGTTATTTGCATATATAAAAGATTTGATAAGTACTTGTATTCGATTAATGTAGAGCTGAAAAGCAGTTTTAAGGAAATGCAACTTTAATAGCATTAACAGTGTTTCTACTGCAGGTTGGTAAGACGTTTTTGATTTGCTTTTTAGCAATAAAAAATCCTCAAATTCGCGACTTACTTGTCTATTATTTAAAATATTTTAAAATAAATATTACTAATTTAATTCTGTTAGCAAAAGATATTACATCAAAAGTTATAATATTGCATTTCACACAAAGTTTTGTGAAAGCGTTCATAAAATTTTTAGATAACAAAATAGTTGCTATCAAAGTTCAAAACATCCTTAGAACAACTTATGAACTTTATTTTCGTTAGGCTGAGCTCTACCACTTTAAGTATCGACAGATCATACTATATATATATTAGTAACATTGCCATTAGATTGACTTAATATGTGTTTTGTTGTATCCAAAGTAATATTCAATAAAATTAAAAGAAAGTAAAAAAATCTGATATTAAAAAATTTACGAAAAATTGCCTTTAAAAATTTACCAAGACTTTTCGGACACTTTTTTGTTGCTTGAAATTTGAATTACCCCAATTTTCATTTTCAGATTTGTAGCCAGTTCTGATTTTCAATTAAAAAATATCAAACTGTTTAAGTGTTTTTCAAATACAATCTGACTGATGCTTTCTATTATACAGATACGGTTGTTTTAAGTAAAGTTGAAACCATTTTGCATCAACGGCTTGGATTGATGAAACGTTGGTTTAAGGAATTTCTAAACTCTTATATTAATAAACTTTTATGTACTTCCCCTGCTCGAGAAATTCTTGAGTCAGTTTTTTGTGATCCTTTTTTTCTATCTATATCAATAGCATTGAATTGTCTGCCTCCGTGGTTTTGGTTGGAACTCTTATGTTTTGCCGCCATATCGTAGCAGACTTGCTTTAATAACATTGTCAACGTTAGAAGCTGAGCGTTTTATTTGCTCTGAACTTGATTCGGGGTGATGTTGATTCTGTGCTGCTGCTTAGTCAGTTAAACTTCAACGTTGCCGTCAGACCCACTCCCCAATTTTGAACCCTTGACACATCTGAGAGTACTGAAGAGAAATCTTACTTTATATCTAAATTGTCGAACCATTTAATTTTATTCAATGCTGCACTTGTATTGTACTCATGTGTAGGCAGTACAACTCAATTACGCCATGTATAAATAAATATCTTAAGCCTTTCTGCATCATATAATTTTTTTTCAAAACAGACAATTTTATTACAAGTTTTTAAATATTATACAGCCGTGTTGTTTAAAAAAAATTCCCGTCACTGTGCGGAAAAAACGCAACAAATAAATATTGAAATTCAATAGATACTTTATTGCACTCTTGATAAAAGTCAGCTGATATTTTTCGGGAATCGAACCTTAAGATTTTCTAATATAAAAGTGAGAGTGGATTAGTTCCTTAAAGTCTTGAAAAACTTAAGAAAAAATCCACTTGTTTTACAGGGAATTACACCACCATTTTCACACAGAAAAATATCCTGTTTTATAAATAGTTTTTATGTTTTACCTGGTTTTACTTATTTCCAACTGGCCATCTAAATGGTGTAAAAAAAATAATGCTTCTTTAAGACACATCGCGTGAAATACCAATTATTTGCATTTCTACTCTGCCACACAAATTTGTATGCGAACACAAAAACTATATAAATTATCATAAATATGGTCGATTAGAAATGTTGACTCGCTTAATTGTCCTTTCACGCCAACATTATAAATTAGATTTATGCCCTAAAGACATTTTGTCAAACGTACTGATGTACACAATTGACTGCGAAATTATTCATTTAAACCCATGTTCATAATATGAAAGGAATTGTACATTATGAGAGTATTAGACACAATTTTGTGCAGTGATTAAATCTATATTAATTTTATAGATCTGCAATAGATGGCGTGTATTAACAATGATTGCATATTACGATTATGTATATTGTGAACTGAGTTTACATGAGCCATATATTTGCAGTTTGAAATCAGTGAAATTTCCCAAAAAAAAACTCCATTCGCAAAGTGAGTAGATAAAGGGCTAGCAGAGTTGTTTTTCTGTGTAAGAGAAAATGAACTGAGGGACTCCCAGCCGAGTCCATTTGCCTGCCTTTTTTATGAGCTTTTCACAATTATCGAGCACAAATTGACTAATTTTTATTTTTTTTAATCTTATGTTCATGCAAAAGTCTTTGGTCTGCCAACTACAGAAACATGTCGTTCATGGAAAACTAACACTTTTGCAAAAAATATTGTTTCCCAAAACAAGACCTTTTGTTTGTCATTACAGACATCCAGTCGACGATAAACTTTTCTTTTTTGCCAATACTTGTGCTTTAGCGAAGTAGCAAATAGCGTTGTTATATCGGAAGTTATGTAACCGTGATCCTGTGTAATCAAGGCCACCTTGTGTGTCAAAAAAAAAGCTTTGAGTAGAACGCAATTTCCCCTCTGTGTTGCATTTTCATACTGTGCACGTTCCCGTGGCATTTTTGAAACACACTTGAGACAGACTTTTGAGACTTGCGAACAGTATCATACGAAAACTTAAGATTTTTTACATACAAATCGCAAAAAAGTGAGTTCATGGCATTTGACACACTAGATGGGGTTTCATGTGCGGAGTTTAAGTATAAGTTCAAATACAATATAGAAAATATTTTTAACTTGCTATTATTTTAATGTATTATTTAGAAAAAGCTGGCCAGGTTAGTGAGTCTAGTGGGAAGCCATGTGTCCTGGTGAACAAATTGTATTAATTTTTCTCATGCTGAAGCAGCTGAAATCGATAACACAACTGATTACTTTTTTATGTTTTACCTGTCTGGGTTGTCAACAGTTGAGGTATGAACTTATATTTTTTGACATATTACGAAGTCAAAAGACAAACTTTATACTTGAGCCTTCGCCTCAGAGTTGTCATAGAAATTTCTTTAAAAATCTAGCCAATTATACCGGTGAGGTGCACAACCAATCACACAATCTTCTAATAAATTTGGCAAACTTTATCACTAAAAACCTCGACGCCACATGAAATGAGCCATAAAATACTCATTTGTAGTGGCAGCTCAGAACAAAACCCAGCAATAATATTATGCTAAGATATGATCAGAATTATAGTTACTTTCTATATGGCATATACTTGTGCTGCATGAACATAATGATGCTGCATTTGTCTTGCGTCATTGGTTTAACATTGAAAATCCTTTTTTTCTCCCCACAGCCAAAGTTAGGTAAGTAGTTGTCAGTCTCTGCAAAAGCAGCAAGAACAGCATATTATGGAGCAATAACAAAAACGAAAATAAAACAAAATTTCGTTACTCTACCAGCATGTGGCACACTGGCAAAGAACTTTAACAAGGAAAACTTTACACAACTCTCTGTTGGATTTGTGTGAAGGCTAAGAGTCTCTAGTATGTAGATGAAATGCAAAAACAACAAACGCCACAAGGACAACAGCTCCAAGATTTCAAGTTTTGTTTTTATTGTTGTATTATGATGAGCCAGAACAACAGATAGTAGCTTTAGACGTTAGTACGTTGCTCATCAATCTTTTGTTCGTTTAGACACATACAGTGTAGACACGCAATTACATTAACACAAGTTGCAGAAAAACTCAAAAGTGAGAAACGAAGTAAAAATGCTGACAACTTTTTGTTCTTCTGTTAGATCTGCAGAATAGTAAAAAATGCTTGTGAATTCAGTTACATATTACCATCAAGTTAAGTTTTAAAATTTCCCATCCAAAAGTGAAGGCTTCCCAGAATCTTTGCAGTTCAGATCAATTCCATAACCATTCAGTGAACACTATCATCAAATCAACGGCAATTACTAAAACCCTTGTGACACTACATTTTTGGTTCATTGTTCAGTATGTGGGGGGAGCAGTAAAAGGAAAATTTACCAAGTGCAAAGAGTTCAGAGTTCAGTACAAAAATTGCAAACCGTCAAAAATTTACTAAAATTTATCGATAAGAAATAAAGTTCTGTAAAATGGATAAGTAAAAGTTTTCAAATTGAAATTGACATCTCCAGCTTGAAACACTTAAAGAGTTGATTAATGCGCGATTTATGGCCAAAGTTTTGCCGGTTCTTATAAACAAAAAGTTCATCATTTAATAAAATAAACAACAAATACAGGTTTTGTTTACATTTTTTAACTCTTGCTTTTTTAACATTCATTGTTTCTTTCTTTCAGTTAAAGTTAAAGAAGAATACAGTGTCCTCTATTTCGCAAAAGGCTGCATATTTTGCACACTTTTTTGGAGTAGAAAATTATTAATAAATCTTTATAAATATGTAGTTGACAAGGACTGCACAATTTTCGTATATATCAATTTTGTTGACATTTTGTGTTGTTAATTGTGAACTATTGGCATATTTTCCATGTGGGTTAAATTTTGACCCTCGGGGAGAAGAATATATTTAGAAATGTCGATGCCAACTAAATGGTAAATTTAAAAATAGGAAGTTCAATGGAAGATGCTATTGGAGCGGCTATACATATACATAAGTGTTACATACACACACATACATATTTAAGAATACGATTTTCCATGTGTATGTAAAAAAAATCTACTTCATAATAACTGTCATTGAAAATAACACAAATATGTGCATACCAGCAAAGCGCTTCCGACGTATGCACAACTTGCCATGCCCTGTTTTTCTTCTTTTGACATGCACATTCTTGTTTTCATGTAAATATATTTTCATTTTAAAATAAACACAAAAAAAAATGCATTGAAAGGTATTTAATAGGGTTTTGCTTTTCACGGGAAATGAACTTTAATTTGCTAAAATTTGGAATGCAACAAAAACATTTTTAAACGCATTAATTTGTGTTTGGAAACAAAAGTTTATATTTTAAAAAAACATAGTGTTATATAATTTTGTTTTTTAATGATTTGATTTTGTATTTTTGTTTTTATTAACATCAAAATTTAGTGTCAGGTTTTTTTTGGCTTCTGTAATTTATTCATTTTATAAAATTAGATTTTAAAATATCAAATTAGATTCTTCGTAAAATGAATGTTACACTTCATTAAGAACAAGCATTACCCTAAACTGAGTTCTTCGAATATAGAATATTTTTTAATACTTGCGCTTTTAATGACTTCCAGCGTAATTCTAAATTTAAAATAGTAAAACAGCAAATAATGAAAACTGGACACCAAGAAAATAACTTTTATAACATTAAAACGTAGGTGTTTCATAATGTAATTTTTGTACGGATATACGATGCTGTACACACACACACACACACGCACAAAGGCACACACACACACACGCGTGCTTACAGCTTACAAACGTAAACTTAATTAGCAATTTTAAAGTATTTGATCTTACCAGCCATTTAAGTGACCTGTTTATAGGATTTTTCAAGTTCTAATTTTACTCTCTTTTACTTTTCACTCTAACAAAATAAATAATTGCAAAACTTCAGGTGATAACGAGTACCGTAGACCAACAGCAACAAACTTTATTTTGTTGGTTTGTAATCGTGCGGAAATGTGCTAGACATTTTCTGCAATAAGTTTCAAAAAAGATAAACGTAAAAATTAAATTGACTGTGTTTGGATGGTTCTTGAAAGTTGAGCTCTTTTAAATGCTTAAAGAGAAATAAATAATTTATCTTGCAACAATATATTGCGTGTTTGTTGTTGTTAGAGGTGCACAACATTGAGTTGGCAACGCTGCTTTTTTTGACTGTCTATTTAACAGCTGATGGTTGTCATTATGACCAACAGAGCCAGAGTTATCGGATACTTTGTCCATTTATAACAAAATAAATAATTGCAAAACTTCAGGTGATAACGAGTACCATAGACCAACAGCAACAAACTTTATTTTGTTGGTTTTGTTGGTTTGTAATCGTGCGGAAATGTGCTAGACATTTTCTGCAATAAGTTTCAAAAAAGATAAACGTAAAAATTAAATTGACTGTGTTTGGATGGTTCTTCAAAGTTGAGCTCTTTTAAATGCTTAAAGAGAAATAAAAAATTTATCTTGCACAATATATTGCGTGTTTGTTGGTGTTAGAGTTTCACAACATTGAGTTGGCAACACTGCTTTTTTTTACTGTCCATTTAACAGCTGATGGTTGTCATTATGGACAGACATAAGTCACCAGAGCCAAAGTTATCGGATACTTTGTCCATTTTATGGCCTACATAATCGTCCTGCATAGCGGTTAATCACGAATGGAGTGTTACCAGACCACGTTTAGTCTTAATAATAATATGTATTTTGTGAACGTCCAAAAGTGCGCACTGAAGAAATGGTAGCTGCGCAAGGCATTGAAGTATATCCAAATGCACCAACTCGTCTACGTTCTCAATAACTGAAATCGCCTTCTTCCCCTTTGGACGAATTGGACGAAATGATCTTGGCTTTCAATATTCAACTCGTACAGGTGGTTAGGCCAAACGACCATCGTATGCGCCAATGCGGTGAATGGGCTGCAGCACAATTTAATATTGATGTTGAATTTTCATTAAAATTTTGTTTCTCTTTCAATCCCAGTTTTGGGTTGAATCGGAACGTAAATAAGCAGAATTATCGCATATGCAGTGAGGATACTACACAAGTTGTTGCCGTAACGCCACCACCCCTTCCTTTGTGTAACTCTAAAAAAGCAACCCTGCCAGTAACACCTAGAACTATTTAATGAACATAATACCTCATAAACTATATGTAATAGAAAAAGAAATCGAAATGGAATGAGTTGTCAGTTGTTGCTATTTAAAATACAGCGGCCCAGCCGCTTTAGAGATTGGTTATGGCTATGAGGCAAAATATCAATACTAGTCTTTTAAAAATCTTCGAATGTGTCACGTCCACATCCATCCAATTTTAGATTTCTATGGTTGGAAATAGAGAGCAGAACAACCGGTTTTTACTTGATCTGCAATTATGTTGGTATTTAATATCAATTATGAATTAATTGTTTAGAAAATTTTTTTGGTCCGCGGCATAAAATAACTACACCAACCTTTATTGATCGTAATATGTTATTCATGTCGGGCGCACCCCGAGAATTGCTTCACGCCAGCCATTTTCCACCCGGAATTCTTCCGATTGCCGACTGAATGAGCTACAGAGAAAAGGAATTTTCTAACCTCTAGCGTCGTTTCCGGTCACTTGTATTGTAAAAGAACCTAAATCAGACGCTCTCAAACACTTTTCTCTCAAGGCTCCAGCCACATAAGTATATATGTGCATTGCACGAACAGGAGTCATCCTCTGAACACCAAACTATATTATAAAAGAAATAATTAACAAACACCGCCAAGAACTTTGCCGTTGAAATCCCTGTGTCAGAAACGGAAACTGAGGTTTTCATGCGTAAAAGTCTTAGTTTTCATTTTTCTTCGTGCAACAAATTTCAACACGCAATTTTATAATATTTTATTTTTTGTTTTCGTTAATTTCATGCACTCTGCACATAAATAACATTATCAAAATTTCATCACAAGTACATTATTGCTGGTAAGAAGAATAAAAACTTTTCCATTTGATTACGGGTGGAATGCTGGAACACATTTATGCGAGTGTTAGAGAAAAATAATGAAAAAATTTACGTGGTTGACTTGCTTTTGTTTTGGTTTGTATGTGTTTACCGACATATTCGACTGCGTTACTGCCACATTTAGTGGCACTTTGCTGCTATTTTCGTCCGCAATATGACCTTCATCATTGCTCACTGAAATGTACAAGTATTTTATGATATTTTTGCGTGAGGCCAAATTGATATTTGTCGGATATAAAGTGAGTAAGTCAGCGCTGCTCATACCCGTGGAAAGCAGCACTCAGCACTAATAGCAACGTAATATTTTTAATTTCTTCTTTTATATTGATAAATTCTTATAAATTTTCAAACCTGAAGGTTGCTTTACACACAAATCTTTAGTTAGTAAAAAATAATTGATTTTTGTGTGCCCAGAAAAGGGAAAATATTTATGATGAATAATTTTATTACTGGTTCCATATCAGAGGCAGGAAAGTCAAGTAGAAAAAAGTGATGGAAATTATTCCGCAATCGAAGAATTCAGTTTATTCAATGACCAAGTTAAGTTCTTCAGGAGTTCAATATTATTTTATTTTTGAATGACTGCAGCATGCGAAATATTAATAAAGTTGCACTTTCATATTTTTTTCTATTTTTTTAAATAAACTAAAGTGCGGGCTAAGAAAGAAGTATATTAATAATAGAAGGTGCATAAGAAGACATAGAAGAGCATTTAAGTATATTGCAATTTAAGTTGGCTTTAAAACGAACAATAAATATTTTTAATTAAACTTGAAATTCGATATGAGGTTAGATTTTTATTTTTCGACACAGACAGTTTCTTTCAAACTCGCTGCATTTGGTTGTTGCGCTTTAAATAATAAAATTGTTCGAAAGCTTAAATAAATATGTAATCGTTTCAATAACTGAACTTTCATTCAACAATATTATATAAAATAATATTTTATTAAATCTGTTACCAACCAGCAATTTCTTTGAACTTTAAAACAGTTTAATTTTGTTCGCTCTTTGGCACCCTGTTTGCCTTAAACGAAAATTGAATCAATATTCAAATAGATAAATAACTAAATAAAATAAATTCTATATTTTGAGGTAGAATTCGCTTGAAACGTTAATTACCTTTTTCATATAAATTAATATTTCTCTGATTTATTACCAACGAGCTGCAATGAATTCTTGGCATTAAATAAATCCACACAATTCACAAAAAGTATTTGGTGCGTTTTGTTTTTCCTGATTCTCAATCAACTTTCCAATTCGCTTTGGAATAACTGCTGATGAATGGACCCCGTGACTTGATACAATCACTCATGCTGCACAGGCAATATCCTACTTGAACAACCAACACAATACAGATGAAACAACAAAAGTCATTTACATATGTTTTATGGTTTAAAATAAGGAGCATTTAAGCAGACAAATTTGTTTTTAGACGTCAAAAAACTAATAAAGCCGATTCCATGATGCCAGGTATGAGAGTTTTAGTTTTCTGCCAAATGTTAATATATTTCCCTTAATAAAAACGTTTAACAATTAATTTAAAATACTGTAAATTAACAATTTCTTTGATGATCCGGAAAGTTAAAGCTGGCAAATATTTGCAGCGACAATAAAACAAATTTGTAAAACGAAAACAAGTTTTTTCTGGCCAATTTTCCTATAATTTATGGAGCTCAAGTTAAAAATAGACTCCAAATTCAATATGCACGTAATTAAAAATATTAACACTCGATTTAGTGAGCCAGCCTCCAAATTTATTGTATATTGATGATTAAGAAAAATTCAATTTAAAACATATAAGAAGTTCAATTGTTTGAGAGGAAAATAGGTTTTTTCCATGAAAACGATTAACCTCAATAATTTGATACATGTCGACTACACGATAAGACATCGTAAATACAACGAAATCTACAATAATAAAATTTAAATTTCAACCTATTAAAATATTAAATAATATAAAAATTATTTCGCTTAGGAAACACATTTTGCGCTTGAATACAAATACAAATTGAAAACGAAGTCAGTGGCCCGCATCAAAGGAAAAAATATGTTTCTTAATTGTTTGGAAGAAGAAATTTATTTCTGTTATTTTTTTTTTCATTTCTTCTATATTATCTTTGCATCTTAATCCCATTTAATCAAATGGGTATTTTAAATCATATAATTTGTTAATTAAAATAAAAAGAAAATTTTGTGAAAAATATTCTAACTAGATTTGATGCAATTTAATAATAATAACAAGAATGTTTAATACTCATTTGGTTTCTTTAGATAAACACAAATATAAACAGAAATGCTTGTATGTTCACCCAAGGGATCTTACGCTTTCAATGGGTTAACGACAATATAGTCTTAACCGCATACAGGTAGAAACAAAAACTGGATGTGTGTTTTAGCCACATTCGTGCTCACATACATTTGCGCTGTATGTTAACAAAATTTATTTATTGCACATGTATGTAACTAAAGCCCGCCTGCTTGAACTGAAGAGTTGTATTTTCTAGCGCACAGATGAATTGAGTGGTCATCAATTCCGCTTTCATTTCTGAATACGATATGAACTTCACCAGCTTAATTATAACTTTGAGATTTAATTTTGCAAATAATACAGCGTATGTCAGATACGTTGCACTGCAATCAAAATTAATTTAGATTTTTGATAACGTAATCGAAGTATTGAATGATATTTAATTTGAGGTTATTTCTGTTTTAGAGCTAAATGAAACTTAAATCTCATTTTATTCAAAATCATTCGGCTGTAATTCGCGTGGGAAATGCTTTAAAAATCTCAGTGCTTTTGCTGCTAAATTTGTTTTATTTTTTCTTTGCCAAATTTAACAGGATAAAAAAAATTATTTATTATAATATTTTATTAAAAAAAAAACAGAATTTGAGTCCTATTTGTACGACAGGTGTATGGAATAGAATGTATTAAAAAAGAACGACGTTTTAATTAATAGCTCTCAAAGTGTCAGTAAATCAAACGTCGCATTCTAGGGAATACACCACGAAGTCCTTGTGTTTGAAGATTAAACCTTTCTTTTTGAATGCACATTCCATTGCGGTGTATGTGACATATTTGCAATCTATTTGTTAATCATTTATATAGCAAATAACAGAAGATCTGTAGATCCAAAATAACCGAACAAAAATACAACTCACAATATGTAATATTTCTAATTTACATTTAATTATTACACATTTACTGGTACACTTGAATATCGAACCTTTTTGTTTTTGTTTTGTTGTCATGACGCTGCCATCTAATGGCTAAAGAATGGGTGTCTTTGTTAATTCCTTCAAAGCAGTTCTCACTCTTATTCAAGTGTTGTTTAAAACAAACTACGTGGTGGCCGATATAAGACTTTATAAGGTTTTTCCTTGTGGTCTTTCCACAATATTTAAATTCGATGTGCTGCCGGCTAAGCGTTTCTCTTTTGTGATACATTTCCTCAACGTGTTGCCCTCTAACTTCTTGCTCTGAATTATAATAACACAAGTTGTTTGTTGTGCAAAAATAAATGGTTATTTTAATAATTGTGCTTAAAACGCGAAAATCTAGATGAAAGATTCATTAACATTTTCCTTTCAAAGAACATTTTTTTTTTAATTTTTCAATACCTCTGACTGCTTTGAAAAAAATCAAGTTCAAACTGTTTTTTGCAACATTTTTATTTGACATTAATTAAAAATAAATACTAGTTCGAAAGTTGTGTCACACTTTTGAAAGTTTTATTGATGGAATAACTTCTACTATAAACTCATTAATAAACAATTCTGATGTTGTGTTTTCACATGTTTTGTACGAATTTTTGAAAAGTGTTCACTATATATCCTTGCCAGTATAACTGCAGCATTCACATTCACATACATGCACTCAGTCAAGCAAACTCGACCCAGGCTTAAAGAAAAAACATTTCGCAGACGCTCATGCATTGCGTAAAAAGTTACACCAACCCAGTAAAACATTCTTTTTGCAATAGGAATCAAAAGAGTACAAAATATTAACTGTTTTTTTACATCCTGTTTAATTTTGTTTTCGTGCAGGGAGTATTTTTTTTCAATTCATTTGTTCAATTTAGTTTTATTATTACCATTATTTATAATTCATAAACTTCTCAATAAATAAGACACAAATATATTTTGTTTTGCTGGGCGAAAAGATGTACGCAAATGTAAATGCAAACACAGAAGTGTTCATGTAATATCTACTGCAAAAACTTTTCTTCTTGATAAAAAAGTTTTCCAACAAATAACAGTTACAAAGAAAAAAAAACCAGAAAGTTAATCAAACTTTTTATCAAAATATATTTTCAGTATTGAGAAAATGAAAATAAAATAATAAATCAGCAAATTTATGCAAGAAATCTAAAGTTGAGACACATTTAAAGTAGTATTTTAAAAAACGATACAATTCGAATATTCATGAATGATAAACAAAAATGAAAATGGCCAGTAAACATAAACCGCTAGATTAGAATACGTTTCTAATAGGGCAGACCTGATAGGTGCGAAAGGCACTAAGTCCTGAATATCACTATCACTATCAGTAAAGCAAAAAATTAATGAAACAATATTTTTTTTTTTTAATTCTATAACCTGTTTTCGATTTATGGCTTAAAGAAGAAAATATTAGAGTTTTGTTCACAACCATTTTTCAATTAACGGAAACAATTAATTGAAATTGTTCACAAACCTTGAAATGCTGGAGTTTGACATTGATGGATTTATATATTTTCTATAAGTAATCTCGACAACATATAAAAGAAGATTTCTGATTTAAAAAAAAAAATAACTTACAAGCAGATTATCCTGTTACGCAAACATAAACTTAATATATTACAGAACTAATTATAAGTCATAAACTCTTCAAATATTTACATATGTACATACATATATTTGAGTGCCTACATAACGCCGTTCTCATTTCAATGTGACACACCCTCGTTTATATATCATTTAAATAAATATTATCTTACGTTCCATGCCGTACAAGCAAATCAAGTTGGTTTTTTTCTTCAACGAACTTATGCACAGACGACACACAGCCAGGATATCATTGAATTTCTCATTTCACAGCATGTAAGATAAAATCTCAGAATACATACTAGTATTTTGACAACCACAACCTAAATACCAGACACAAGATGTTAAATTAAATACAAAAGATGTTGACTTTACATCACTGCAGTTTCATATAATATAAAGAACTTAATTTAGGAAGGCTGCTTTGCATAGAACAAACAAAAAAAAAATGAAAACAAATTAATAGCAGAATAGTTTTCTAAACACAGAAATTATTTTCTGCAAAGACAAACTTAACGATAATAGAAAATTATGAAGAACAGCCGGTACATGTGCAAAGGCACAACGTTCGAACAGAAACAACCCTACAGAAGTTTAGCCAAAACTAATGAATGGGAATGCCAGCTCTAGCAGCGGTGTTCGGTGTGTTTGATTGCGTAACGAATGAGAGACGGCGGCAAATATTGTGATATTTAGTTCTATGGACAAACGGTGATATAGATATAGGATGGTACTTACACTAAACCATAAACCTTTTCTTGATTTTCTGATTCGACTATTCAAGAAGGAAGTGACTGCGCAGGTTTGTTTATCTTTACAAATAATCAGTCCCACCAGTCGTACGCCATCTGGTCACACTATGCTCCTGTATCGCATTCATTAGCGCCTAAACAAACACAAAACTTTAGTAGGAATAGAACCAGCAATCTCTGGACTGTTGGTTCCATACTCCACTAACTCATTCATCGCTTCGATGTTATTATAATGCGTTTTGCTGCAGTGGATGTAAGAAACTAAAATCTGACTATTTGCATTTAAGCCCATCATTTTCATTGCTGATATTACGGCTCCTGCCAGAATAATTAGTTGTTTGTAAAGATTTGAAAAATTTTGAACAGAAGTTCTGGCAACCAAACGCTCGCTTTAGAAGGACATTCTCTTATTCGAAAGATTTTACTGCTCAGCTTAAATTATTGATGCCAACAGAATTGTTGAGAAATTTATTTCTTTTAGGACAACGCATTCGAAATTCTTCGCCTGAAGCAAAATGAGCACGAAAGAGCTGTCATAATCTAAATAATGGTTTACTGGCAGTGTGACCACGATCACAACTAAAACGGGCTTTAGAAATGATTATCTTTTATAAAAAAAGAGTGTTTAACTCGGCATGCCAGCCAATAGTTTGTTGCTTCCCGAAACAGGCTCGCATGAAAATAACCCATTACAGTTTATTGTAAAACAAACTTTCGAAGATTCTCTTGGAGCGTTAAAAGTAACGAATCAAGCTTTTGGCCACCAAGTATGTGGACATGTTCATGCAAGTTCTTACGTTGCTGGTATAGGGTATTTCGTAAATGAGATTTCTTTTATGATGCTGCTGTTAGCACAAATAAAGTTAACCTTGTGCTAGAATATTTCTCTTTCAATTTAACATTTTTCCATTCGGTTTTTTTCCAAGATATAAGAGCGCACTTAAAAACCACAAAACCAACACGTTAAGTTTGAGTTTCGTTCGGTATGAAAGAATAAAATGTAAATAATTAAGTGTTTTTTGCAATTAGTTTCTATGATTGAGGTTAAAATTGTAGAACAATTATAACTTGGATTTCTTATTTTCTATTTGTTGCTTCGCTCTTAATGAATGAATTGAGAAATATAATAATTATCATTCATTCATTGAAAGTTTATTTGAGCGGTTGTAATTTGTAAAGAAATACTGCCATTTTGTATCTGACGTTACAATAAAAGACATTTAATAGGGGTGGAGAGTGTGGGTGGGGGGCGAGACAGAAAAAGCTGCTGAAAAGTTTGAATAATGAAATATTTTAGCTAAAATTGTTTTTTAATGAACTGCAGTAATTGTGAAATTGCACTGTTACCTTAAAGTCATTGCACAATCTTAAGGTTCGTTTTGATATCATCATAACAAAAATGTTGCTGCCTGGAACACTGGACAGAAGTGTTATTGATTGTCAACAGCCCACTACTGCACCAAAGCAGTTTCCCAGGCGAGTGCCTCTACCTGCGTGTGTTATTATGCACATGATGTTATCCCTCCTACTACTAGTCCTGCCACCCTGTCAGAAACGAGGGGTATTGGTTGAAGGACTTCAGCATAATGGTTATAGGTCAATCCTTAAGATATTCGCTTCAGTACTTCGTGGTAAATTTTGCCCTCCTACTAGACAAGTCCCTACCTAAATAGTTCAGAAACTACGGATATGGGTTGAAGAGTTTATGTGTCCTGTTTACACTGCTCTTTTATACAGCGAGCTTGAGGAAAAACCTGCTCTCAGTATTCATTACCTGTTTCAAAATACTTTCAGGAATTGATGGTTGTAAAGTCAAGAACTTAAAAAACTTCCAAAGTTTATTGCTTTCAGAGTATTTTTGTTGTCTTCATTTCCTTTAAATCTTGACTTGCTGTTTCATCGCACTTAATTACAAAAGTTTTGTAATTATAAACACAATATTTAATCAATCTAGTTTAGCTGGTATCTCTAACTGCTCCTTCTATGTGTGAATATTATCCACAACCTCTGCATAGAAATGGAGAAAAAAATCAGTAAAGGGCAATAAACTTTTAGGCTACAACCTATTTCTTTCATGTTGTTAATCAGCCCTAAACTGCTTTATAGCGTGATAACGGCCAATTTAGCAGGTAATTTTTGTTTAACTTGTTTTAGTTGTCTTTGAAAGTGTTAATGTTTTTGAAATTTGTGTTCTGCTAAGCCATTAGTTGTCTGAATGGGTGATTCATAAAAGCCTACTTTTTTAAGTTTTCTACCATCTTTGCTCACTCAATAGATATAACAAGTAGCACATGGGTACAATGTCGTCATTAAATTCCTACAACTTAAAAAATTGATTGTATGCGAAAAGCTTAGAAAAACTATTTTAGAACCTTCATAGCAGCAAAAACTTTGCCCCCCAAGGAGTTACTTCAAGTGATGAACTATTAATTTGAACAGAGTTTTGTAAATGCTTTTTAAAAAGATTTCTTAAGTTCACTTCACTTAATAAATATATTATTGTAACAAGTCACTTGTATAAAATTTCAACTAAGTTCTTATTTGATGCCTGAAATACAGTCTAGTATCACTCCAATGGGACTATTTGCGTCTACTGCGCCATTATAATTCAATACATTAGAGATGACTTTACACAAATAATTCACACAATTTCTGAAAAAATTATAGAAAATGTGATCGAATATTTAATTTAAATAGAAAGAAACAAACAAAGCTTTTTGGATTATAATAATAATGGGTTCCATATTTCTTTACATTTACAAAAAAGGATGCATAAATTTACCCTTTACTTTATTCATTACCAGGCATTGATGTTTCATGTTTATCACATTTTTGGTACTTGTTTTTGCAAACTCTGTAAAATTGAACAAATCCTTTTTTAAGTCATTAAATCAGAAATGTCATTGATTTCTTATCTGTTATATTCCAGGGAAGTATTATTTTTTCGTGTAGCGTTTCTTTTTCCAAGCGAAAATCAAGAAAAAGTGCGATTTTTGTTTGTTTGGTTTGATTGATTTGCAGCTTATTTTAGAGCCAAATAAATGAGTATCAGTAAACTTGAGTACATCATGAAAGCTTTTCAGTAGTCGCCATTCTCTCAAAATGCTGTCCTTTGCCCTCTACTTGATTATTTGCAAACAGTAGAAATTTATATGTTAATGAGAAAAAGTATTGCCTCCAATATCGTATTACCTTAAGGGGGCATATGTTGGGGAAATACAACATTAAACGCGTATCAACTGCAGAAGACAAAAAAAAAGTATTAAGCCATATCTTTATGAGGATTATGTAAAATCGTATGAAAGTCCTGAACATATATTTCGTTTTCTAGAAGAGCGTCATACAGCGTTGAATTGAACTATAAAAACTAACTTTATTTTACAGTTTTATTGGGATAGATTAAGCACCTGTTGTACAACTGCCTTCTAAAAGCGCCAACTGAAAACGCCAAAAAATTCCAAATATCATAAGAAATTTAATTTTGAAGTTTTATTTCAGTTTGCACATATTTTTATACAAATACTATTACAATGATGACAGATGATGCTTCAGTTATCTGAACACAGAAAATCACCATCTAGTAACAATCGTAAACATTTTCTATATTATAAATGGTATTTTCTTATCAAAACATCTTAAGTCGAATTATAAAATAGCAAAAATGGATCTGGTTTTATTAATTTGAGGAAACACTTTTATTTGGCAATTATGGATTTTTTTTTTTGTAAATTTGGTTCATTGAAATATCTGCCAAAAATTCATTTTCGTCTTAACTTGATTTAAACTGTTACGATAACACTCCACTGATAGTTTTTTGAACAAAAATTTTTACCGCGATAAAAAACTACACTGCAATTAAAATTCTTTGTCTTAGATGGTGATTCTGTTTTCCAGCAGATATGATTTTTAACTTTAATAAAGGCACATAAATTATTCTAGTACCAGGTCTAGAATCTATATTGTTTCTAAAGCTGCACTTCTGTTGCAATATTATTGTGTATATCACGATGTTTTGGTTTTATTAATACTTTTTAAGCAAAACCTAAAACTAGAGATATCCGATTTTAGTTTTAGTTTATTCTAGTTTTGCGTATATTTATACAATTTTAGCCCACTGTATGCCAAGCAGAATTTACACAAAATTAAGCTATAAATTCATCTAAACATCAGCAGCTTCCAATTGTTGGTAAGAATTTCATCGGAAAATATTTTTATGTGCCAACAATTAAGTTTTCATTATGTATTTAAAGTTTATTGTTGCAGGTGTTGAAATAGTTGTGTTGACAAAGACTAAGCATCAATAGTGCAGACATCATTGTCAACATTAATGCAATGAACAAGTTTAACTAAAACTCAAAGAAGTCTTGAAATTAACCTCCCCCCCAAAAAAAAAGATATTATAATATTTTCGTTATAAAAGTAGCAACGTAGCAAGAGTAGAAACTGACCTACAAAGTAGTTGCTGTGCTTTATGCAAGTTAATGCATTTTAAAATTTTGCAATTTATCATTCATTCACTTAGAAATCTAGCATCTTTGTGCCATTTAAAAGACATCTGCAAAATCACTGCTTTGTAAAACATTTTAAATTTTATTTCTGTATGTTTTTGCCAAACAACATCTACTACACAAGTACATGTGTATATGGGTGTGTGTGTGTGTGTGTACGTATATAAATATATGTATGTATGTATGTATGTTGTGAAGATTCATTTTCATGTGTGTTACTTTTTCGCCTTAAGCTGTGCATTTGTGATTGCTGTCACGCACGTTAAGCTGCTTGTCTTGAAAACTGCTTTAAGCTTATTGTGAGTCATTCAATACTTTATAAGCGATATACAACATTATAATATTTAACAGTAGCAGTTTCTTATACACATGTGTGTGTACATATATGTATGTATGTATGTATGGATGTGTATATACATATGTATCTACAAGTAAAGTTTGCAAAAGAACATGACATTGCAGTTTCGTCTGTGCTTTTGCACAGTAAAGTAAACTGATCACACGTTCGAACATGTTGTTCTTCGTGAACATGAAAGTGCATGTTCAATGTTTTATCTAAAGCAAATCTTTAAGAAACACACACGCGGACATGCATACATACATACATACATACATACATATGTATGTTTGTATTTAAGTGTAATTAGTGTAGAGCTGTACAAATTTTAAACTCAAAGTATACAATTTATAAATAAAACATAAATAATATATACACAGTTATAAATACACACATACATACATGTGTATGTGTGCGTGTGCGTCTAGATTTTGATAAATCAATGAGATTTTAGTTTTGCACAAAAGAATTTGTTGGAAAATAAATGAATGCAGGAAATACTGATCGAGTATTTTAGCTTGAAAACTTCTTATCAAGCCATTTTCTTTTGTAGTTGGTGCAAAAAATTTTTGTTATATGTATGTTTTTTTTTTTTTTTCTTAGGAATCAGAATATGTATTCTAATTAATATAATAATTGAATGAGCATTTATTCCGCATTTAAAGCCAAAAATAGATTTGTACATGGCGCAGTTCTAGTACAAGATAATTTTATCTCTTCTCCTTAACGCCAGGCAGTTCTTGTGACTGTTTAACACTCATATGCCTGGCATCGAAAACTTTCGGGAGCGGCTGGATGACTACATTAGTAGGAATATTAATTTGGTACTACTTTGGCTCTATAGACAAGAAAATAATAATTACAAACTTATGTAATATTTTGATGTTATTTTTATGAAAAATAGAATAAAACAATTGTAAAAGCTCAAAGTTTTCTTGTCCAGCAGCATATTCGGAATATGTTAGTGATGAAATGTGCTTTCCACTAACTAACTGCAGGCTTTGCTTAGGTTTTTGAGCTTTCCCATTTCACAATGCAGTCCGTCGTCAGATGATTTGGGAAATTGATTAATTGAAAAAGAGAAAAAAGGTGAATGTGTCAAGTGTCCTATTGGCATTTCAATAGCGATGCGTTGTGGAATACAGCCTTTTACTCACGAACTTTTTGATCGCTATTCAATTGCGGTTATAAACCTTCGTTTTGCTAAACTTGGCAAGAACTTTATGACTTTGTTCAGTCGCCGGGTTGGATTATTATTTTCTATAAAGATTATAAATGCAGTGAAGGCACATATAACCAATAAGTTAAAAACTTTAACACGGGCCAGCGCCATATTCTTGGTTTATTAGAACATACCGACAGCATTTTGTCCATTCCATCGATATCTGCTTTGCTTGCGCTATAGTCAAGAATATTATCCGACTTATACATTCTCTCTCTCTGGCATAATAGGATGGGTCAGAGTTGTGATAATATTATAATTCTTCTTTTTGATGCACCCGATGACAGCGCAAATTAAATTGAAAAAAAAACTAATGAATAATCTCTAGGTTTATGGTGTTGCAAAGTTCTGGTGAACTGTACCTATAATTGTAAAAGTTTTAAACTTTAAATGTTAATGACATAAACAAATTTGCGCAAATTGTTATTCTTCCGATATTGTCGCAATTAAAAACTATTTATTTATGAAATTATAAACACAAACCAAATCAGTTAAAATTAAAAATTCTTTGAATAGTCATCATCACAGGGCGGGAGATGGTCATTTTAAAAACATTTGTTTCGGAAATAATTATTTTTACATCATTAAATGTCTGTCAATCTGTTCAGAATAAGATCTTAGCCAGAACTTTTATTTATTCCTTAATTTAACTTAAATTTCTATAAATGTAAATTTCCGAGAAATTGAACGTCAATTATTAAAAATCTTGATGGTTGTCGAAGAAAAACACGAGCGCCATGTCGAAACTTTATATTTTCATTGCAAATTTGAATGTTTGCAGATTAAATTAGAATTGCCCAGAAGCGGCGTCTGAATGCCACTGTTAGGCCTAAAAGCGTCATAAATTTTGCTGAGCAAATTATGTTTTTATAGCCATTTCCCCCTCTCTCGCTCTGGCATTACTTAATCCCTTACTTCAATTTATTACACAAATATCATAAAACGAAATCACGTATGATTAATAAATTTAGTTGTAGAAAAGAAAAATGTATATATATATATAAACTCATAAACATAAATTGAAAAATTACATAATTTGCAGTACGGAAATCCATAAAATTGAAAGCTTTTATAAACGCTAATTTAGTCATTAACATTCACACAGAATACAAGTGTATGAAAAAACCCCAAGATTTACGAGCTTCTAAGCTTTAATCCTTAAACGTCTTAACAACCACTTATCAAATATCTGAAGGCATACCAAACACAATTTTCGCAAAGCCAGTTGACATTGGAAGCCAGTACACGAACGTGTGCGCCGCTCCACTTAACACGTGCAGAAGTGTTTGTTTACCTTATCAAATTGCTTACGATATTATTTCCAAGGGTCCTAATGCAAAGGATTATTGTTCGGCTTGGCTGTATATAAAAAACTTAAATATTATGGCTTCAACCAATAACTTTGTTTTATAACCGAATGGGTTTTCTTAACAGCAAAAGGCAGTTTAAGCTGAAGAAAAACAAAAGCATAAAATAATTTTAGTTTTATTATGAAACCTTGATGGAGATTTGAACAAATTTTTTTATGCGTTTTGTTTTTTTTTTTTTTATTTGTTTGTTTGTTAGGCTGTGTGTGTGTGTGGGTGTGGGGATCTAAACTTTTATACAAATACAACATCACGGGTGTGTGTGTTTGTGCAAAACATGTGAGCGAATATTGTTGTTATTTAATGCTGCATACAAACGCACACATCTGTGCATGTGTGTGTGCTTCTTGCATAGTATTTTATTTTATTTTTACGAGTACATTTTTTTGGGCTCATTATTTTTTTATTTTTATTTAGAACATAAAATCATTTGAGCGTACAGTGGACGTCCAATACTTTCAATTCTTTAAGGGCAGACCTTTTCGTTATGTTCAAGATATCTTTTTTTTATATGTAGCAACTCCAAAACTTTATACATGTGCTGAAATTTGTTGTTTTCGTTATCATAAGAACCATTAAATAGCTTTTTACTTTTTTTAATTTGTCCAGTTCATATTCTGTAAAGGAGCAGCAGACACAAGACTTGAAATTCATTTATTTGAAAAATTCATACAAATTATTTCGAAGAACAGCTCCAATCGTATCAGAGAATTATTAAATCTGCAAACAATTTACCTTTTCTCATACCAGAATTTCGAGGAGGAATTGAAAGTGCAAGACTATTGAGCGTCCACTGTAGAAACTTGTTTTTAAATTGTCAAAACAGGAAACTGTATAAATAAAATTAATATAAATGTAAAATACCCTAAAATCGAGCTGTTTACCCAGAAAAAATAATATTGTTGAGGTGACAATGTGTTAAGAGCAACTTATATATTTGTTTTTTTGATGACAGCTTTAAAGATTAAAAATTAAGGTCAATCATACAAACGACGTGACAGCATTCATATAACTGGCCATCACATGGGTTCGGCCTGTACGACGTGCTAAAGAAAATAAAATCAAACCATTCCCCCCAACCCCTTCCGACTGCTTAATGGAATTAGTTATTATATAGGAATTACATGGAAGATTTCTTAAAACGTTCTATAAATATTATAGTAATATAATATTACATTAAATTATTGTGTTGTTGCGTTGCATTGAAACATAAAATTACTTTTTATATATTTCAATGTTTTTTTGTTTTTTTTATATATATAAACATTTAAAGCAAATCTAATCCAAAAAGGGATCTATAGCAATCATCTCATCAGCCTGACGCCCGGTTAAAATATCTCAGTAGTTTTATTATTTTAGTGTTACCATATAAAGAATAAGCTGTGATCATACTATTGTTCTCTGCTCAACATAACAACTTTCTTTAAGTAACATCATCTAGTTAATTTAAGGGCAAACAGAGCATAAACATAAATCAGTAATTTTGTTTCATTTGAATTTCCTTTCTGTCATAAACTTCACTAAAGTGCTTTAAGGTCGCCAGTAGAAAACAAACTCTTTACATTTGCTGGGCCCTCACTGGCATACAAAAGGAACAAAAGGAGCTTTCAAAATTTAGCTTCAGTTTGAATTCTCTAGAAAGCACTCCAACATTCTTAAAATTATAATCACTTAGAAATGTCAAAAAGTCAGTTTCGTGAATCAAACTCGTGACAGACAGCGTCGTAAGTCTGCAGCTTATTTTATATTTTAATGCTGCAAATATAAATACACATTCTTGCTTTGAATAATAAAATTTAGACAAACAAATTTTACTAAAATAAAACTCATTTCATGCATATTTCGTTCCTGTGGGGTTTTGTGGGGAAAATTTTAAACATAAAAACAGCACAAGCTAAAACGTTTACGTGAGCAACACAACTTCGAATTATGCACAACAACATGAGTATTTGCGGCTGAACAATATCCCTTTGCTAATGATGGGTTGTGTCATATAACATTAACACACGCACACACTCACACACACGCACAGTCGAATACCTGATATGAAACTTATTTCACCATCGAGCTTTGAGGCAGAAGACATCAACATCAACGGCTGCACAAACAAAAATGCATCCTTAAGCAATTTATAGCTTTACGAATAATTTTGCGGTACTAATTATCCGCAAATGTGTAGGTTTGTCAACACAATTCTGCATTAATGCATAAAATCATTTCAACGGATTCGTACATTGTAATTTGCGTCGGTAGCAGAGCTGAATTTCCAGGGAATAGTTAATTATTAGGATTCTTTTATGGCGTTGACATTTGTGTTTTGATTTGCGGACATACTGCTCAAATGAAATGTCACCGATGATCGTTACACTCGGAACTCGGGGAGTTTGCAACTCGCAAATCCGCTTAAGCGGTTAAAAGGTTATTCATGAACAGCCATCCAATTAAATAAAAAATATTATGCAACATTATGCGGTACGAGGTGTGACTTAAGTTCAACACCAGACAAAAGCGGATGTTATACTTAATTCGTTATTATTAATTTGACGAAAGAACTTTAAAGGAAAACAAACAAGAAATGTGTTTATTTAAGTGCTTTCCAGCTGTCTATATGCTGACATTTTGTCCGCGCTAACCCACTCCCGCGGTTAAAGAATTCATTTTAGTTCTTCAAAATTTAAGAACAAGAAAATTCTGCCAAGAAAACAAAGCGCAAAGCGATTAGATAAAATAATAGAAGAAATAAATTGGATGCTATCTTAGAGGCAGGGTTATACAATATGGAAGTAGAATGTCTGAACGACTGGAAAAGACTACTATTTTTGATAAAAGAAAGTAGAAAATAAGATTCATGAAACGTTCAGTGGATTATTTAGGAATAAAACCCCTTTGTAGCGGCAATAATAGTGAAATGTGGGAGCAACTAAAAATAAGTTCAAAACTAGCACAGCACGACCCACATAAGTCTGATCAGAAATGTGGGGATATTAATTTGACACAGAAAACCATATTATCACTTCATTCATTATGATATATTATTATTTGAGAAAGCCCCATATATTAAAGTTTATTAATCAAGAAGAAGGAGGAAATTTAAACAAAAAACTTTCATAAATATTAATTAAATCATTGTGGTGATTTATGTTGCAATCCAGATTTTCATAATGTTTCTATTTTAAACACAGAAAATATCAATAAGAACCATAAAATACTTGAACTGCTGCAGACAATAAATGTGGCATTAGAAAAAAAAAAACACAGAAAATGAATGTCCGAACTACAGACATTTAATTTATAAAAAAAGAAAAGGATATTGAAATTCTTTAATTTTCTTACTGTGACGTTCATGTGTATTAAGGCCGTGGCACAGGGAATCCATCATGCGTTTTACTTTGCCTTTTAAACGAATCAAACGAAATTTGTTTAATTACGCCCAATAGAAGGCATTCAAAACAATATCAAAGCTTTTTGATTTTCGTCAATTATTCTCGAGGAAAAAGAACGACTGCACGCACTACACTATAAGATTGATGTGTTTGTAATATCTGCAGGCCGCTTTAAAACTATTGTCGTATTCTATGATTTCCTTCCTTAATTTACTAATATTTTCCCGTAAAAAAAGAATAAATATTGTTATATTTAAAAAAAAACAAAACAAGAAACTTTGATCTTAAAGGATCTTGCAAGAACGATGTTTCCTCGTTTTTCTTTTTTTAATGAGTCTCATGCATCAAATATGTTTTAGTTTTCAAAGTCATTTACAAAAAAATTACGTCGTATCAATTATCGAAATAATACATAAACAGTGCAAACCCCGACTATAATTGAATAATTCAAATCCTTACTGCCCCTTTTTAAATAGAATTTACACAAACAAAAACTACACTCTTGTTTTCGTTACTTGGCCAAATGCATTGAGTTTTGTTCAACTCAATTTGTTACTGCTGGCAAAGATTTAATTCAATTTATTTAAGTTAACAAAAATTAAATATATAACCTGTCGACAGGTAAATTAATTTAACAACAGACAACTTTCTAATAGTAAAATACTGCTCGAAGCGAAAGGACAGAGGAAGGATTGTTGTCATTTCTAGGTGCTGGTTGGTCATCTTCATTTTTAGAAAGTGGTGAGAAATGTCGCTACACACAGACAGCGGGAAACACACACAAACAGGCAAGCAAATTTATATAAAAATCACCATCACTCCATTCAATGCAAAATGTGAAGACAAATAAATCGCTTGCCGGTGTTGTCACATTAGTTTGCATTCGTTGGGCTTTTTAAGTTTTGATAATTTTTGGATATTTTGGTTGGCAAAAAGGTTCCATACCGCTTTAGTCGCTTTTACAAAATCTATTAGCCATAAGCAGAACTAGATGCTGGCAGCATAAATCTTTATTTTAAGTCTTACGAAATCTGGGACGTGACTAAACTTCCAAATAACAGGATAAGTATCGACTGTAAATAAGACTTTGCTGCTGAAACATAAACTTTGTGCGAAGCGAACGAAATTCGTTGCCGCATAAAAGGTTTTGCCAAAAAAAAATATATTACCCCTTCTGTGGTACAAATATAATTTTGCATTAAAAATATATTTTACAATATATATATTTTTTTTTTTTGTAATTTGAATATAGTTTTTGTTTTGTGTGTCTTTTAAGCAACATGCAAAGAAACCTGGAAATGCCTGGGAAATAAAGCCAGAATCGTGCACACAGCGCAACCAATGGATTTCTAAAGTTCGTTTATTTGTTTGGGTTCATTGAACTAAAAAGCCAAATTATGTTGTGCATGTAAATTGCTTTGTTTCATTGGTTTCTTTTTATGATATAAAGAGCAAAAATAAAGAACATTTGTTGGCAGAATATGTGCAAAAGTTTCACAGTTTAAAGTGTATGTGTGTAAATCGTGCTTGAACAGTTATTCTTATTCATTCCTTTGCTAAGAGGAAACTCTGCTCCATAATAAAATTGTCAGAATTTATATTTATATGTTGGATTTTGTGGATTGCTGTTGTTGTCTTCTCCTGTCTTGTATTTATTTTCATCCTTTGCTTGTTTTATTTAGTTAAAAGGAAAAAGAGTGAATGCGAAAAAAGCGGAAAACAGTTTATAGCCGGAGTCATTAACTGTATAAACCGCAAAGGGTTTGAGGAGGAAAATGTGTGGCAAAGATACAGGATGCATATGGGTTTTGGATAGCGGAGTCATGGGTATATTTTAATGGGCAAATTATAGTTTTATCTTGAAAATTTATAGAGATGACTATTAAAATAAAATACGGATAATTGCACAAAGTGAATAAGTGAAAATAAAATCGAAATAAAAAACGTTCGTAAGTGGTCAATGGTTTGAGTATTTTGCAGGCTTTTCAGTAATAAACGACTGTTGTCATGTGGGCTTTATTAATTGGAAACCTTTATAATTGAAATTGAAAAATGACTTTCGGTTTACTAAAACATCAGAAGATTTTCAAAGGGTCCACTTTCCGGAAACTTATTACAAACAAGTCCAATTTGCAAGAGAAATTTCTAGGAACAAAAGGTTTCTTTCTGTCCGGGGTGCAAACGGGATACTTATTTATTTGGCGCTGCTACAAAACGGAGCAGACAAATTATGCTTAAGAATTAATTAAGCGTAAATTTATCACTTGTCATCAAAACCATTACGGTTGGATACTTTCAAAATAAGTACAATAAAAAAAAAGAGCTGGCAAATAACATCTTTACAGTTCTTTTGGAAACGTCATGTGTCTCTTTAATGTGAGCGAAACTTTACAAAAGTCTCCCTTATGTGGATTTCGATCAATTAAACTTCACAGGAAAGAGTCTGTTTCTGGCAAATGCCACGATCTGTGTGCCATCCTGTTGGAAGCACTCGGTTTTCTTTAATATTTGTCCATATTCTTCAACCTGGATTAAACAAAATCAGTCTACAGTGTCTGCCGTTGAAGGTGGTGGCCTCACCAACGTCGTTTTAATAAAAGTACGGACTGATAACGCTGCTAAAGACAATAACATTCTGTTGATGCACTGCCACCTGATTAAGCTTGTGGCTAAGGTTGAGGTTCTTTTCCAAAAGCTGCGAAAGCCAGTCACCCAACAAATGGCATTTTTAATGGTCATTTAGATTTTTTATGGCTATAGACCCAAGTCCTGATGCAAAAGTTGAAGTCATCCAAAAGCAGAGTTATTGTGCACAGGGAGAAGTTGTCTGCGCATTTCTATTGAAGTGCGGCAATATTGTTGGTAAATCTGACGCTACTTTGACGTTTGGGTGTTGGTTTTTTATTTACAAAACCGGTCGTCTGAAATTTTACCATCACAGAAGGGTCAGGGCAGCTCCCTAAAATGAACATCAAAGTTTGCTCTAACGAAAACTCATTTTGAATCTAAATTTGTATTGTTTGAATATGATGATTTGCCATCATTAATGCAATAAGAAACAGCAAATAACAAAGACTGGTGATGTTTGGGTTTTCAGTGAAATAATATTTTGTGAATAAAAAAGGAGTTTTCGTCATTTTTTTTATAAAAAGTACTTCTTGAAAAAGTTTTTTAAGGAAAAACGAAACATTAAAAAAATTTTAAAATCAAAATAAATTATTATTAAAAACTAAGTCCCCTAGAAAAATTCGTTTATCTGTTGACCTTTTGTGTTTTACATTATATTTTATATTTTTAAGTTCAAGTAATAAAAAAAAGACAATGATTTTTCTTGTTCTCAATTTCCAATATTTCGATCAACATCGTTGATCATTTTCAGGGTTTCTACAAAAAGTCGAAATTAAAAATATAAGAGAAAACAAAATCAATAAAAAATTTAATCAAAACAAATATATTAATTTCAATTAAAATAAAAATTTTAATAAAAATGAACTACATATATTTTTAAATCAACATCTTGTCACTTTAATTTTACATTCAATATTTTGCTTTTTATACACTTTTCCAGATTTTTTTTTTACTTTCAGCATAATTTCGTAATTTTTGTTTTCATTGTTTGCAATCATATTTTCTTAAATAAATTAAGTCTTTTTTATGCCTTTAGTTTATTCACAAACATACACACAGCCAGACATTTAACTGTCTATGACTGAATATGTGTGAGTTCTTTTGTTCTGTTTTATGATTGGCTCAGTTTCAGTCTTAAATGGATTTCCGTACAAATGGATTTTTGGTAAAATTGTTTTCTCCTGACGTCTAAATGTCTAGACTAGCAAAAATTCGTTGGCTGCTTCTGCAGCAACTTTAAGTTTCATAGTTTTGCTAATATTACATTCTTTGGTTTTTCACATTTTAGTGTTGGTTTTGGCACGATGTGTAATGCAATATTTTTTGATTCTTAAGAGAATGATATCAAGTTTTGTAAAGAAAAGTTTGCCACAATTAAAACAAAAAGTTTTTAGAAAGCAAAAAAGTAAGAAAAGAAAACAGATCACGCCAGCAAATGTTTTAAAGTCAAACTGCACACCAACACTCGTTTAATAAATTATTCACAAATTTTTGCCAATTGAGTTATAAAATTTTATGTAGACCAGGAACTTTGTCGCTTTCTCAAAACACTCCTAATCATTATGCTTTATATGACGTTCGCAGAGAATAAAAATCAATTCCATTTAAAAAGCCAACTTGTTTTTATGGCCCGCATTTTACTTCCGCTCTAACTCAAACACTCAGCGTTCCATTGAACCCCTTTCTTCAAGTAGCTGTTTATGTATTCCAAAGAGTCTGGTGTGCTCAAATGGAAGAGCAATACTCGTACATGTTTTATTTGGCTGCTATACATTTATCTGTAGCTCGTTAAAAAATTTAGTTTGCCGTTGATTGCACTTCAACATCATCACCAGCAACATCATTAACGACGCCACCACAAAACATATTCATCCACTAACCTGCGTCTTGTAGGGCCTGGCAGCTGTCGTTGCTTTAGAAGCGCACATGTGCTGCACTCAAAATATTCGTATGTAACAAATTGTTCAAAACAAACAATACTGTACAATTTATTATTTGAAATTGTACCTGCTATTCTACCCTCTACACGCCTTTGTGCTCGTACTCGACGATTCTTTTTGTTTTTTTTTTTTTTTGCTGTTGTGCAAATCTGTTACGGTTTCACTATTTGTACGTTTCCCAGTTCATTTATTATTCATTACACACTGAATAGTTTGCGTATTACGAAGTGAGATAATAATCATGATTATCATGCACATCATTATCATTGCTTTGTAGCTGAACATGTTTCATATACATACATACATATTTTGTATATATGTATAAGTTTATATATGTATGTACTCGTATATTATTGTATAAAAACATGTGCAAACTGTTTTTCTGCTTTCTGTTTTTTCTAGCCAAAACAAGGTCACAAGATTGTGTTCTTTCTATTAGTTTGTTGTGATAAGCCAGATAAAGGGTGGTTAAATTTCAAGGGCCGATGTTGATTTTGAATAAAACACAAACTATTTAGGAAATTATTGTAATTTTATTTTATTATGATGTATTGGTATTACTCAATTATGTATGGAACAAAATATCGGCCAAATGGGCGCCGCGACCTCGGCGGCACACCTCCATCCGATGGTCCAAATTTTCGATGACGCTGAGGCATAATGGAGGTTCTATGCCGTTAATGTGCCGAATTTTCTGATCCTTTAGGTCTTGAATTGTTGCTGGCTTATCGACGTACACCTTTTCTTTCAAATAACCCCAAAGTGAAAATGTGCCTCATCACTGAAGATGATTTTCTTCGAAAATTGATCATCCACTGATGCCATTTCTTGCCACCATTCTGCCCATTCACGACGTTTGGAATGGTCAAGTTCAAATTGAGTAAGTCTGAAATAGAGAAATGTCAAATAAAATTCGGAAAAAAACTTGGCGTTTAGGTGTGGTTCACATTCAACATCGGCCCATACAATTTAACCACCCTTTAGAAGAGATAGACACAAATGAGGTAAGTAAATTCTGCTTAAGTCTCTTAAAACTATTCGCATATATTTATAAGAAAAAAATGTACTCAAATTATTTATAGAAACAGTTTTGTAAAATTTATAAGTCCCAACAAGCATTTTATCATGTTGCCAGTATAAGACTTTTGTGTTATTTAAAAATGATCCGGTGTTAAAAGAAAAAAAAAGAATTGGACTAGAAAGTATTAAAGGCTACTTTTTTTCCAACCACGCTCACTTTTACAAGCAAATTTTGAAATTATGTTACTGCTTTCTCATAGTTTCTAACAGAATTTTACAATATAAACGAGTATAAGTTCGTTATTTGTGGACCAGTTTTAAAATTCTTTTCGCTTATGGAAGAAGTTTGTCTAAAATAGGGCTGCAAAATATTGACCAAACAGTTACTTTGCTGTTTTGGGCAAAAATTTTTAAAAATTATTTTTGCCAATGGAAGAGCTCTACTTTATTTTTTGTTCTTTTAAATGGGGAAGTAGCAAAGCACACTGAATTAATCTCTAGTATTTCACAAAAACGGAGCTGGTTTTAGGCTGAGCTGAAATACTGGCTGTAATCTGATTTATGACTGCCGGCAAGTTCAGTTTGTGGAGATCTTACGCCTTTTAACGTGTTGGTTAGCAATCAAAACCCTGTACTTTAAAAAACTTAAATGTATCCGCTTGAGATAAAAATATAAACTGTTTTTGTTAAGGAAATTTTCTTATAATTTTTCTAAAGTTTTTAAATATCTAGATAAAACGAGTATAATTGTTTGACTAGGGAAACTACAAGGGCTGATCAACAAGTCCGTGACTTTTTGAATGAAACACAGTTTTTTTTTTTTTTTGCAAAACAAAAATTTATTTTTCAACATAATCTTCTTTTAATTCAATTCAGTTCGTCCAACGTTTCTCCAGTATTTGTATCCCTTCCAAAAAATATGATTTTTTGAGGTCCTTAAAATAGGCATTTGTTTGGTCAATAATGTCATCGTTGGAGCTAAATCTCTTTCCACCGAGCCATTTCTTTAGGTTTGGAAATAGGAAGCAGTCACTAGGGGCTAAATCCGGAGAATATGGCGGATGAGGTACCAATTCGTAGCTCAATTCATAGAGTTTTGCCATTGAGACTGCACATGTGTCCACCCGTGCATTATCTTGCTGAAAAAGCACTTTTTTTCTTGGCCATATGGGGTGGTTTTCTTTTTATATCCTCATTAAATTGGTCTAATAAGTCTGCATAATATTAGCCGTTTATTGTTTTCCCTGTTGAAGGTAATCGATATGGATTATCCCGCGTGCATCCCAAAAAACTGTTGCCATCATCTTATTGGCCGACAAACATTATTATTATTAACAGGTGGTACTTGATGGGAACAGTGTTGCATTTCATATAACTGCGAGAGAAGTTCGAAGAGTCACAGACTTATTTATCCACCCTCGTCTTATTGTTATTTCTAATTTAATGCTGAAAACAGCACAATAAAATCGAACTTGAACTCGGATAACTATTTGCCAGGTGATCATTTATCAGACTTAATTTGGATTATTTAATAGTTATTTCAGCCAAGTACTCTATTCACTAGTTGATGCTGAAAATGCACTCTTGCGAACAAAGTAAGATATAATATTGCTGAAGTCGAACTCTGTCCCAATCGGGAACAGTATCGAAAGGCATTTCTTCTTCTTATTCTTTTGGGCCTCAACCAACAAGCTTTTCCAGCTGGCACGGTCTTTAGCCAGCGTCCTCCAATTTTGCACACCAAGTTGGTTGAGGTCCCTCTCCACTTGTGTGCGCCATCGGTTCCGTGGGCGTCTTCTAATGCGTTGTCCCACAGGTTCGGAATCGAAAGGAATTTGCCAGCATATTATTTCAAAGTAAGTAAAATATTTTCGCTAGGAGTTGTTTGCCAGCAGCGTTCCAATTCGTCATTGTCATTGTTATTATTAAAATTTGTTTTTTATAAAAAAAACTGTACAAAAGTAAGAATGTAAGTTGGAGGGCAGGACCTGCTGAAATCACTAACTGATTGCCCGGTCTTTCTGAAACTAAGTTTTATGCCAATACCACTAAAAGTAGTTGGCCAAAGTATTCTTGTGTTCTACTCTTCTGCAACTTGTTTGTGCCAACAACACACCTTCTCAAACATCACCTGCTGCTTACGTCCATTGGCTGGTTTTTCTGTTCGTCTACGTATCTTCACCATATAATTTTACTTTAAAGAAAAGCTTTAGCGGTCTGCCAACCACACAGTATATATTAGCTTTTAAACGAGTACACATTTATGAACAGACACTACTCACAAAACGCACTTCGCAACGAACGTTAAACAGAAGCCCAGTATAGTTGTGCTTCAAAAGTACGTAATATCATTCTTAGCTCTACACTTGAGAAAGGAAAAGTACATAAACAAATCGCAGACTTTATTCCACCCATGAAGTGTTAAGCAAACATAATATTAAGCTGGTTTACAACATGGGCGTATGAAGAGCAGAAAAACTCTTGGACGAATATATCTTTGAACATCTTCATTTAAATGGGCATTGCCTCGGCCGTAGGATGTATCTTTTTTCTTTTTGTTGTCTTTCTTTCTTTCTTTTTGCTCAGGCAGAACATGGCTTTTGTAGCTTAAATTGACAATTTGTATACCTTTTTATGCAGGTTGGAGTATGTACATACATTAATATATATTAAAGCGCAACATCTTTAGTTCTCTAAATGCAACAAACATGCTGCAAACGTTTCGAATTAGTTAACCTCAATGTTTCTGAAAACAATTCTTTATTTTAATTCCTTTAAGGCTTCAGATCAGCTGGCGTTGGTTGCTTGTTGGCTGCTACGAAATGCTCACGCTGCACTGGAGTTTCAGTTTTGGGTAACTTACGATATTTATTAACTATGAGCCCAAAAATCTGGCTGTTTCAAGCCCCAGACAAAATTTTATATTAAGCCCCATATTAGATTCATGAAATTTTATAATTATCGATCTTATTGCCGTGACCAAATTATTTGTGAAAACTTAATAACCAGTAACGACTCCAAAACGAAATGATTTCTATTGAGATGTATTGATTGAATTTTTGCTTCTAATTTTACTTTTCAATATTTTTTCTTACATTAGACAACAATGAGCAGTTTTCAGCGCCTCTGGGTTATATTAGTTCAAGTTATTGTCTTGCCTTCGATCATCACGTTTGTATGGTTTTCTTGTCCATTTAATCACTATATAGAAACTTCCTCTCTCAGTGGCACTACTTTATAGCAAATAGTGCTTTCAGTAGAGGGAATTTAGTGATTGCAAAATGGTGGTTTGTCCAAATCAAGCCTTTCCAAAAATTTACACAAGTTTCTAAATGTTTTGTCTATTTGAGGCAGTTTGGCCAAATATATTGTATAAATGGCAGCTGGCACCCACAATGTGTTCAGCGATAAAAGAAAGGACATGCTTTTGAAGCAATTATATCTAGTGAAGCATAAGCCAGAGCCAGCAGAAATGAAAGCGGTGAAAGTCCCAAAATTGGACATTGTTGCCATTATTTTGATCAGAGTTTGGAATTAAACTTTAAAGGTCTCAAAAAAAAAAAAAATAAATAAAGAAATAACAAATATTTTATGCATCCGTCTTAAAATTATTATAAATTTTATGTTTGTTAAAAAAATTTACTTATAGAGAAATTAAAAGTTTGCATAGAATTTGTTGAATAAACTTTTCGTTTTAATCGTCATCGACAACATCAACATATCGCTTTAAAAACTCATAGATTTTGATTTTTTATCTTTTTATATTACAAAACAAATGGCATGTATTTTAATGCCCCTCTTCTTCGCCACGCCCTTGTGTTTCCACATTATTTGTGAGTAGCGCTCGCAATAGATTTACTAACAGTTGCGCTGATTTGTATGTATTTATGCAACAATATATTAAACGAAATGTAGATAAATGTAATGGCTTCTTGTTATTCTATTTTATGGCGAAAATATTAATGTATTTGTACGAATGACGGTTAATAAAATGCGTATTAAGGCAAGTGTTAAACAAACAATTTATTAGGCTATTTTTACTATCACTATTAATTTAAGAAAACATTTAATATGAGATATATATTTTTTATACACATGACGCGGATATATTTTGTTTTGATGTCGAAACAATTTTCGGCCTATAATTGTTTTCTTTATACTTCTTAAAAATGAGGTTTATAAACAAACATTAGTTTTACTTAAGTAACCGATACCAACAAACCTATTAGTCATGGCATAAAAGCTAAATATTTATTGTTCAGTTCAATTTTCCTTCTAAGGATTTATTTTAAATAAGCAAAATCCTTTTCTTTGGATTACACAATAACTTCCAAGTTCTTGTCGACAAACTGCCTAAGAAAACTGTAGTTTTAATACCGTGTTGACCTATTGAATCATTGTTCATAACGGGCCGGGCGTTACAATCAAGGGCAAATGCAAGTTATTACTTGCTGGCATGTAATTTCTACAGGTGACCAAAATTATGTGGTCGAATCTTATTGGGCATGTGATTTATGTCACTTGGGTATTCTAATATATAAAAGAGGTACAATTTAATACTTTGAAATGCCCGGTAATAAGTAAATCAGAAATTTGCACATTGTTCTTTCTGCAGGACATTCACAAATCATTGTTTGGTATTGTCAACTATTTGGGAACCTTGATGATTCGTACCAATAGTATTAAATTAACTGTCTCCGTGGTCCTGGTGGGAGCTGTTACGTCTTGCCGCTGCATTTTATTGAGATTTGTTTTGATAAAATTGCCAACTCTAAAAGTTCGAAGATTGATGCTGAGCGCTTTATCGGTTGTGGCCCTGGTCAAACATTAACAGGCGTCCTTTGTGATTTTGTGTTTGCCATTAAATAATTAATTTTTACTGTTTGCGATATAATCCATATGTGTTAATTAAGAAAAAAAAAATTATGTAAATTTGTAAGTACAGAAATAAACGACAATTAAAACCGTGATTTAATTGAAGACGACTTATGATCTAATAACCATCATTAAAACTGAGCAAAAAGTATTATTAATACGCCTCAAAGCTTTTACCCTTCGTCGTTTTGATTATTTAAAAGAACCACTTAATTTTGCCACAACCGTAAGAATATTCAATAAACAACTCGGTAATCAAATATTAGCCACTCTAGGATCTTATTGCCCTTGAGTAGTTAAAGAAAATGACCGAACTATTAGATATATATAATTATTAATACATTTTAACGCTGTGAGCCAGCCTTTAAAACTTCATAAAATCGGCTTCTGGAGTACCCAAAAGTATTTACAAAATTAAAACAAGAGAACCGGGGGGTCAATATGTCTTACCTTTGAAAGTAGATCAACAAATTCAACTACATACCAGGACAAATATAATACAAAAGAAGGCAAGTTTTCTGTTGATAATTGTCTCTTGGTATCACGTATAAACTGATTATTAACCACATATTTATTAAGTGAAAGACTGCAAAAAAGACTTGTAGTCTGCAAAGACTTATTTGGAAAAATGTTGGGGTTGCATTTTAATACAATCCCTAGTTCTAATATGTGAATGTGAAAAGCAACTTATATCACAGCTCCTTCATCCGTTTGTAAACATATTCATAAATAAAGGTTGTATCTTAATCACTATTGTTTGTTTTAATCTGTTGTATCCTGGTTAGAACAAAACTTTAAAAATTAAACTAAATATAAAGTAAAAACTGGTTTCGTTTCCTTCAGTTTATTTAGTTTGCTATTATCTCACTAAAACCGAAAAAGGCATTTTAAATTTTGTTTAATGATTTGCTAAATATGAGATCAATCTTAGAGAAGAAAAGCTTCCTGTTGTATTAGAGAATACAGCTGAAGACAGCATGCCGACGATTTTATGCCATTCGTGGCATATCGACCATAATGTAGTCAATCTTGGGTTAAATGCCAAAATCTTGAGTTAAAGGCTCCTTTAATTAGTTAAAACTGTATACATTAAGGCCAGTGAATTACGGGTATTTTGCCTTAACAAGAAGAAGTTTTGTGCTATTCAAAACACCCATATCCATATTACAGATCTGTCTGCATCTATTTCAAACTTTTGAAATGGGTAAATAATGTTCAAAATTTAAGATTCGGGTGCTGCATACCAATACAAAATTTTTAAATAAAAAAACTAGATTTTCATTAATAACGATGTTCAAGTTATAGCAAAAATATTAGGCAACCTAAATTTGTGTTTTCCAAGAAAAGCTTAAAAACGAATAATCGAAAATCCTTAATACTATTTGGTAAGTTAAACAACAACAGCAACAACTTAAGCCATTTAATATAAGTACAACAGCCAGACTTATGCAAACAAATTGAGAGGATGGGAAAAATGTGTACAAAACAGCAACTTTTAATTTTTAGTAATAAGGAAATGATGACGCAATTCCTTTATCCTACTTATACATTTATGCAAATGTTTACTATGCCTTCAAAAGGAGTTTAAATTAAAAAAATTAAATTAAATATGTGGGTATAAGGCAATTAAGCTTTAATTAAAATGTTCACCGGCACGTGCCTTTTGTCTGTACAGCAGGTATCAAAACCGCATAAGAAATTTAAAAGTGTAAAGTATTCATATAAATGTTCACACTAGTACAGGAAGCAAGTAAGGACCTGAAGTCAAAACGAATACAAATGTTTTCTTATCACAGATAATCTCTTTCCATATACTTGTTTTAACTTTAATTTTGACGTATATCAGGTGCATATTTACAAGTTTCAGATACAATTATAGAGAATGATATTCATAATGTCAAATTATTAAAATTCTTATTCCTCTACTGAGATTTGAAAATGATGAGTAATTGGTAAGTTCTTGGGCACAGCAGTCAGTAGATACACTAATAGCACTTCTCACTCAGTTTTGATTTTGGACTTCAAAATGGGTCACTTTTATTGCAAAAAAGCAATATACGGCCAAAACGAATAATATTTGCTTAACTTATAAGTTTTTTATGTTGTTCTTCTTATTTTAAAAGTGAAAACAACTACTTTATGCCTAAATTATGAAAAACTAATATCTTTTGTTTTTGCTTTTGTTTTTAATAGCAATTCTGGCTAAAAAAAAAATTTACATTTTTAGTTTAAAGGAAATTCACATCTAAGCAAGTTATGAAATTTTAATGTATTACAATCGAATAATTACTAAAAATATGCTTTTAACGAGGGAATATTATTTTTCACAAAAATATGATTTGATTAAAAGCAATAAATGATTAAAAAATAAAACACTTCCAAATTTATTTTAAAGGTGTCCCCAAAATAGAAACTCCATATTTAAATATCTTGCCTTTTAATGTTTTTAAATTAAAAAATTACTATTTTACAGTAACGGCTAAACATTTTTATGGCAAAAACGAGTTAAAAGAAAGAAAACTTTTTTTCTTTCTTTGACTAAATACTTTTAATGTTTCTATTGTCTGCGATTGAAGAAATTACAAATATTTTAGAGGCATGAGCCCACCTTTCAACGGGAATACACATGTATGTATACATAAAGGATGGTTAAATTGTATGGGCCGATGTTGAATGTGAACCACACCTAAACGCCAATCTTCAGTGATGAGGCACATTTTCACCTCAGTGGATTCGTCAATAAACAGAATTGCCGCATTTGGGCGAATGAGAATCCAAGAGTGAATGTCGAAAAACCAATGCACCCACAAAGAGTGACTGTTTGGTGCGGTTTATGGGCTGGCGGCATCATCGGGCCGTATTTTTTCCAAAATGAGGCCGGTCAGGCAGTTACTGTGAATGGTGTTCGCTATCGTGAGATGATAACGAACTTTTTATGGCCCGAATTGGAAGATATGGATGTGGACGATATGTGGTTTCAGCAGGACGGTGCCACTTGCCACACAGCTAACGAAACAATGGCTCTTTTGCGCAACAAATTCAATGGCCGTGTTATCTCACGTAATGGCGATGTCAATTGGCCGCCAAGATCATGTGATTTGACACCGTTGGACTTTTTTCTTTGGGGTTATTTGAAAGAAAAGGTGTACGTCGATAAGCCAGCAACAATTCAAGACCTAAAGGATCAGATAATTCGGCACATTAACGGCATAGAACCTCCATTATGCCTCAGCGTCATCGAAAATTTGTACCATCGGATGGAGGTGTGCCGCCGAGGTCGCGGCGCCCATTTGGCCGATATTTTGTTCCATACATAATTGAGTAATACCAATACATCATAATAAAATAAAATTACAATAATTTCCTAAATAGTTTGTGTTTTATTCAAAATCAACATCGGCCCTTGAAATTTAACCACCCTTTATTACTCGTGCCCTTGTAACGACCCGGCATGTGCTTTTGGTGCCTACGGCTTGTATAATTAATATATTTGGCTAAATAGATTAATCATACGCAACGTGTGTTTAAAACACTGTTTTATTTACAATTATTGTTGCATACTTTTGCGAGGTAATTACCAGACTCTTCGACCATATGAACAATATAGTTGCCATTATATTATTAAGTATACGCCGTGTATGATCTAAATCTAAATTCATGCCGCCAAGCCTTAATTTCATTGCATACCTTCAAGGGCATATTGCCTAAGACGTATACGCGATATATATTTTTAGCAAGAGCAGCCAAAAACAATTGTTTAGATTTAAAGAAAATTGAAAACATGAAAGTGTAAGAATCATGTCACATTGAACATTATAAGAGGTAAAAAAATTATATAAAAATAAACAAAATATTTGAAATATATTTAAATTATTAAAAAGATTTATAATATTAAAATATACATTAAATTTAAAAGTTTAGTTTTTTGTTCGGAAAACGAATTGTAAAATGCGCTTATTTTGTTTTCCTTAAAATTATGAAACAGCTTTATTGGATTTATATAAATCAAGCTGCAAAAATTGTTGTTGAGGGAAAATTTTACCATTTTCTCAAATAGTTTTCAAATGCCACATAAAATTCCAGTTTCAAATCAACATATTTCAATATCTAAAAGTGTTTTCCTAAAAATTCAAATCATTCTTTGAACCTTCAATAATTTTTAATAAAAAAAAAGTTTTATTAGACAAAAATTTTATTGTTAAAAATATTGTGAATATTAAGAATTTACAATAACAAATAAGATGTTAATAACTCAAAAATGTTGTAGTAATTATAAAACACTGAAGTTCTTTCACTTTTCTCTTGTCTGATGAAATTAGTTGAAGAAAAAACTAATTTTGCAACAACAATTTAGACACCGGATTTTGTATATTTCACCTTTATTTATGTTTGCTAAAAATGTTCTTTAGCAAAGTCTTATTTTTTATTTAGTAAATAAAAGTCATGCATCAATTTTTTTGTACTCTTATACAAACAAAGTCATTCGGGCAGCAGCAGCGTTGCAGTTTCTAATATATATTGTGCTTTTTTCCACCGAAAAGTAAAAGCAAATGCAAACGAAAAATAAATAAATAAAAACTTCAGTTGAAAGTATTAACGAAATGAATGTTTTATTTTTTCTTGTTCGAAAATTACGTACTTCTAGACTTATACATACAAATATTTTATATGGCTAAGCACACATATGTACCCTCATACGAGTGCAAACTTAAAGCGTTTTCTAGATCCACAAGCACATACACATGTGTACACACACACACACACACATTCATATTAGCAAAAGAAAAATATTTATATGTGCTTTTGTAGCTGCTGTGTTCTTTGGGGAAGTGTGAGAACATTGCTAAGGATTATTTATTGCAGCAAATAAATAAAGCTTAACGGTTAATTGTGCCCCATTGTGCTGTAAAAGTTTTGACATTTATTGTGTTTGCTTTTAGCTGCTGCAAAAACTCCCATGTTTAAACGCTTTTATTTTTCAAACGTAATCCCATACATTAGCAAAGAAGAAAACAAATATACGTGTTTGACTTCTGTATGAATTCTTGTTTTAATAAATGTGTTTCAGGGATACAAATGATTGACACCAGCATTTCTACACAAATCTAATACGGAGCATAGTTTCCGCGACAGCCTTAGAACTTTCAAGCTGAAAGCTAAAAATTAAGATTTGCCTCCATGTGCTGGAAGTCAGGAAGCACACAAAAACTACCGATGATTATAATTGTGATTTTTCGGCCGCTTAGTAATATTTTAATATTATCGTTAATATTAAAATCGTATATAAAGTTAAAAAAATCTGTTTCAAAGTCTCTGCTGAAATACTTTTCAGTGTTAATTTTCTAAGTGCATCGTTTGTCAATATTTCAAAATTTAATAAAGAATTTACAGGAACAGAATACCGATCACCTGCTTTGATATTTGTCTTGTTGTCGTAATTACCTTTGAGGGGCATTAAATGCTTAAGGTTCGAGATTTCGATTTATATGTGCCATTTTGGCAGTACTATTCTATGCAAAAGTTTTGCAGCATCCAACTTTTGGCGGAACTGATAAATTTTGAAAATGTTCTCATTTTTATTAGCGATCAGCAAATGATTTGCTGAATATGGTGATTTGATGGTTAGTAAAACATTAAGTCCTATTGGTTAACGATCTTTGTGAAAGTTTAGTTCATTAGACTGCATTCCCACATTTTCAAGGACCCGCCTTACACGAACAAATACATTTAGCCTGATATTTATAATTCCAATAACTGTCCAGCTGCAACCAAAAGAAAAAACACCTACTTTGTGCACCACATGTTTTAGTGACAATGCAAGAATATCGCATTTCCCCCTAATGTCGTTAGTGATAATGCAAAAGTAGTTTATTCGTTCAAACTTAATGTTAAACAATTTTAATGCATTTCTTTCTTAAGAAATAATTATAGTGCAAATAATCTAGTAAATTAGGAAAGTGACAAGCCATTTTTTTTTTCACTTACATACTTTTTTTCAAACTTATCTCCGATATGTTGCTAAGCATTACTTATACGTTTCAGGAGCGCTGATACCATCTGGTCATTAAAATGTATTTCATATCCCATAAAAAAATTCCAAGGCAACAGTTTCGTTTAATATGGACAAAATAATAAAAAAGCAAATTGTGTAGAAAAAACTTGTAGTCCTTTTATTTATTAAAATATATTAGAAAATCGGTGTAAAAATTGCACAGGTTTCATTGTCTTCTCCAGCAGCTGTACCTGCACTCTTAAGATTTCTTTTACAATCGAATTTCTATTACAAACTTCCTTAATTCTAAAAACTATATTACTGAAAATATTGGCAGGCAAAATATATGACCAATTCGGATTTTTAAATAACATTTTTAAAGTTTCAATTACATATAAAACTTCTTCTTTATTTTTTCAATTAAAAAATATTATGAAGATTTATGGAATTCATCACATACATGCGAATGCTGTAAAAGCGTATTTGAAAACTGATATTTCGTGTGAAAGTTTTCGAGGAAATTACATTTATTTGGTGCAAAAAGATTTTTTTATATTATAAACTAAGAATTTCGTAATAATTTATGCAGTTCCGAGTCTGTAAATATTTTTCTCTGTGTATAGCCAGAGCAAAACAAGCATCTAAAAAAAAATACCATAAACACCAATTGCTAAAGTTCCCCCAAAACTATCAAAAGACTGTATCATTTATCTGCTTTAACATAAATTTTCTTTTTTGTTATAAAAATATGCTTAGAAGTGTTGAAAAAATAGAACACTATTCAACTTTGCCCTGTTATGCGGCAGCACGAAAGATGTAAAAATATTTATGGAATGTGAAAGAAGCAAGTTTTTCGCACTTTAATAACTTAAAAACCTTGTGATTAATAGTTTTGTGTTGCGTACGAAGTTCTTAACAAAGAACTTAAATATTACAAAAAAAAAACCAAAAAAAAAACAAACGCACAAGTAAATAAAATATAAAGAATTTAGTTGCTGAAATGCCAGTCCGTGGTGCTGGCTCTGCTGCTTCCTTTAATGCACTCGTATATTTTTTAAGAAAAATTATAAGATAAAACTTTGTACAGTGATAAATGTGTAACAATTTATAAATACTTTAATTAAATAAGCAAGACAAAAATGTGGGTTTTAAAACAACATGTTTCAAGTGAAAGAAAAACAAGAACAAAATTGTATCATAAACATTTTTCACTGCAAGAAATAAAAATAAAAAAACCGAAACACTAAAATTTGTTTGAAAAGAAGCGCTTGTGTGTAAACAACATTGAAAGCAATTTGTATGTTGAGGTCAATTTGTGGATAGACAAACAATTGGCAATTATCTTGTGCTTGACCAAAATCCAAAGTGAAATAGAGCATGAAAGGGTAAAGATAACCAGGCATGCATTTAACCAACGTTAAATAAATATTGAAAACGAACTGGCGCACAAACATGCAACATCATATGAAGTGGCATAGAAAAACTAAAGCTAATACTGCAAGTGGTGCAGTTAATCTGTGCATATGTATAAATGTATGTGTGTGTTTGTGTGTGTGTGTGTGTGTGTGTTGGTGTGTGCGGCAGGATTATTGGCGCATATGCCTATTGAAATTGCCATACATCTTGCCCAGCAGCTGAACTAATTTCGATGCCACCTCTTTCTTTCAACTCAAATAAGATCATTCTCCACAGTTTATCACATCGCAGTTGACAACAACATCTCTACATATATAGACAGGGAATTTGGTTTATTTTGCCTTCCATTCAGTTCGATAAACTGATGTCATAAGCAAAGCCCAAAGTCTTTTCAGGCTTGCAAGCCTAGAAGTTAAATAAGAAAATTACTGTTTACTGAACTCAAACAGCTAAAAAGTAGGTGGATTAATTGGTCATTGTATGCGGAGGCGCAAGGGCTGTAGAAATTGGCGTAAATGGCGCCAATAATGTCGTTACGGGAGCTTACGACAAATTTGATTTGGAATAACTGAACGCTGAAGAGGAGTAATTGGTTTTTTTAAAGCTAATTCAGCAGCGTATAAGCCATAATGTTATTGATATAAAGTTCAGTATCTCTTCAACTACAAATACGAGTAAATTTCTTTGAGTGCCGTGCAGTGCTTAAACACATATAAATGTGCTGATATGTTCAGCATCGCTTTAAGCAGACCGGAGCAAAAAAATACTTTAGGATGTGAGACCAACCAACTGTTTGATATGACTAAAATATTTTATTCCAAAGCATTTGTTTACAGATTCCATTATTATTGTGTTTTGTTTTTCAAAGCAACTCAAAACTGAAATTCCTTCCGACAACAAAACTGTTTAATAACTATAAGTGAAATATGACAGAGGTTTTTTGGCGTAAATATTTCCGGCATCAAAGTGAATAGCAGAAAATAAAAAAAATATATTTTCTAATACTTCTTTCTTCCAACATGAGAATTATAAGATCGCATGACTTTAATCTAAATAACTTTATAATAAATATGTCGATCAAATAGGGAAAACTAATGAAAACAAATTTAAATTGAAATTCCCCCGTAACCTTTTCCAAACTCTCTTCATTCTAGTGTTGCTGGCAGCCACGAAATTAAAAGTAACTTCAAAGACTGCCATTTAAGGAAAGAGCATATATTAAAAAGAAAAAGCTTAAAACACTTTTGAAATAAAAATTTTATTAAAAATATTTCCACAAAATACCTAATTTTCCTACCAGAACCATATTAAAGACAAGGTTCCTTCTCTAACATTAAGGCAGGATGTTACAGGAAAACATTTTATTTAATAGATGACGACAAGTATTTAACAAGCCATTAATAAAACTAGATAATTTTAAGACTAAAAAAAAAACAAAACTGCTCAAATTTTTCAAGAACACAAATTTCTACTTTTAGCAACTAAAGGCACAATAATGCTCATTTCCAGGCACCGCACTTGATTGGATTGGAAGATTCATGCATTCCATACTCTTATTTTTCTAACAAACACTCGTACCTTCAATTATATTCTTTAAAATTCGCGAAATTGTTATTTAAGGATTTATAGTGCTATTTAAAGAACAAAAGTTTTGTCGATATATTTTCTTTAATTACAAACGACGTTTGTGAAACAGTTTTTACCAAAATCTACTGCAGAAATATCCTTCACGAGTCCAAACGGTTAAATATGATACTTCGGAAGAGTATTAAAATATCAAAATATAAATAAAAAGTCTTTAGACAAAATTTGGTGATTTTTGCTGTCTTTAGCTGAAATTTTCTTTATGAATTCAAACTCTAAACTGTGAAACTTTGGAAGATTAATGAATTACCGAAGTGTAACCCAAAAAATCATTACACGAAATTGGTTACGTTTGTTTTTTGCTTTTAGTTGTAATTTTAGTAAAAAATCTGGCTAAAATAACACATTTGTTAAAGTTTCTCTTGTGACCAATATTCGAGCTGCTGCACAACAACAAATTTCAGCTCAATTGATTTCTTGGTACAAACACAGCACCACTTCGTTTTCTGAAAAAGGAGGATTTTATTCCCTTTTAGTTCAAAAAACATGTTGCCGAAATTTATGCGCTCTACCATAAGCAGAAATCTAAAACAGCCGTCACCGGTCCAGCTTCCTAAAAAGCTTAAAACTTTAAGCCATTAACTCTAGACCCTTGAGCAAATAGATTATTGGAAATGTTACATTTGATTCCGAAATTATAATTTCTGATGTATTGTTTATTGTTAGAAGTGTCAATCAATAATTGTCTGGCAATAATAATAATCCTTAAAACTGTGTGCCGGGCCAAAATCAATCACAGGGACTTATTTGGTGCTTCATATGCCAGAGGAATGAACAAAATCTCACCTTAATTCGCTTGTTGAAATCAGTCAAATAAGATCGTAGTTTTTGGCATAGAAAATAGAACCAAAATTTAATGTTGCAACTCAAGAGCTGAGCCGCATCTTAAACATCTCAAAATTAGAGAAATCGCCTGATTGATTTCAAGAAACATGATTTTCGGAACTGAGCTATTTGTTTAAAAAAGAAAACGAAATACATTTTAAGCAATTAAATGCACAAACTTGACTATCCCAAAAGCATTCGAAAAGCAGAAAATGTTGCCATTAAATTGTTGTGTCCAATTTTTGCCTAAAACTACTGCTCCTCCAAATCAAGCATCTTAATTGCTCTGCGATGCAGAAATGCTAAGAGTCCAACAGCTTTGCTCCCACACCTTATTAATTTCGGTCTCAATTGCAATTAGCATATGTGAATTTGAGCCGCCAGGGGAATAAGCAAAACAAAACATGAACTAAGATTAACCATCAGCAAACGAATAAAATGTGCAGCAAAAATAGTCGACTTTTCAGCATTTGGTGCTCCTGGCAGCAATTATTTCACTTCTTCTGGAGACATGAAGTGGTTGAGTAGGAAGTGTGGTTGGAATTATACACAAAAATAGAACGTAATAATTATATGGTGGTTTAGAAATGAGACTAATTGGGACGGGTGCTTGATTTGGAAGCAGAAAACCCGGAGCATGTTGCCGATTATGGCAGCAGAAGAACTCATTTATCCGTTAAAGGCAACAAAACTGAGGCAGCACTTTGAGTTAAGAGCGAAATGTATTTTATCCTGCTGTTAATATTTGCTTTTTTTACAACAAGTACTTTATACCAAATTGAGCAACAAATTGGCGCGCTGATGTGATTTAGATCCTTAAATGTGCGCTTTATGGCAACAGCAAAAGCTTCTCTCTCGGTTTCCAAACATGCACACATTTACATTTAGTTGTCCTTCTCTTTGGTCTTGGTTTCTTTATATACATTTGCAGAATGAGTAGAAGTCCAAAACTATTCATTCTTAATTATCTGACTTTATTTCGATGCTGTGTTGGCCAGCAACTTTTTCAGTACAACCACCGGGAGTTCTGTGGCTGTTGACGTAAAATTGGTTTTTAATTGCACTCTAAATATGGAAAATAAATACTTCAGCACATACATGTATATTTTTATAAAGTACGTTTGATGCACAGTTTTCGATATTTTCTACATAAGAAATTATTTAAATTATTTTATTTATTTAAATCGCTTTAAATTATTATATATTTATTTTAAAATCGCTGCGTTAAGTTTATGGTTAATACTTGTTCTTACACGCACACACATATTTCTTTGGCCACAACTCTTGACAACAATTCATGGCTTAAGATTATTTTTTTTAGTTTTACATTTTGCAGACAATGTTAAGGGAGAAGGGATCTAGAGTTTGCTTATAACTATTTTAAAATGCTACTTCTGCCCCTTGATGAAAATGTTATTTGGCGCTTTGGCCGCAAATAATGGGTTTCTTTCCTGCTGCGTTTTCAGTTGGCATAAAACTAGTTTGTAAAATTGAGTTTTCTTAGAAACTGCCATTGAAATCACATTTTCAGGTTCCCGAATGTGACTCATGTGCAAGTTGTTGCATCTAGTATTTATTTTCTTTTCACAAGCTGTGAAACAATAAATCAAGAAAAACTATTTTTAAATCGCTTATTTTTTACACGTTTTTTCAAGTCTTTCGTATAAAATTTTTTCCCTACTTTAAATTTTTATGTACTTAATTAATCAAGTCAGCATTACTTTAGCATTAACACACGCTTTTATTCAAAAAAGCATGAAACACAAACAAAGAGAATGGAATGCAAAACAAGAATTACTTGTATTTTAAACATTGAATACGTTTCGTTTTATTTCCTCCAGCCGCCTCCCCAGCAGATTCGAAATGAATTATCACAAACGAGACGAGCTGATGTGCCATCGTTTAGACTTTGTTTTCCTTTTTTGCTTTCACATATATTCTGTATTTGTATTTTGTTTTTGCCATTTCTCGGTGGAAATTTAGAAAGTTGCCAGACTATGGCTGTCATGAACTTTTTATTGCAAAATCTCTCAGAAATCATGTAATTTTAAACACCTTTTTAAACAATTCCTTTGGAAATTTCTCTTTCCATATGGTAATAGCACATATTTCTGGCTTCATTCTCTCTTTTCTTTTGCTCAATTTGCTGTCAGAAGATCCAGTGAACTGGTATAATATTTTCCTGAAAATATCTTAAAAACAAAATTTTTCCTCAGAACCCCAACATATTTAGAAAAAAAACTTTAGATTTCTTTTAAAGCAAAAATATTTTCAAACATTCAAAAATTTTTCGCAAGAAAAATGTCAGGTTTCAATACTTTTTTATGCACGTTTAAATATCTTTTAGTTGCTTCGATGCTGATATAAACATTATTACTATTTCTTTCAGTGTAAATTTTTGATTGTGTCAAAAATAAAAAATAACATTATTTTGGTTTAAAAATAGAAAATTATCTCAGTTGGTTTCAAAATTTGGGAAAGAAATGTTGATTTAAATATTCGTTCAGCAGATTGTAAATGATTCTCATTCGGCGTGAAAATAAAATTAATAAAGTTATTTGCTTCAAATTCAAAAAACTCAGTTTTACTGAGAGTCGAATCCACGTGATGGCAATTTATGATCTCATGACAGCTTATGACTTAAGGTGGCAACTTTGGAAAAGATTTAACTGCGGTTGTTGTTGCAAATGTTTACTTGAAGCGGAATAATTCAATCAAGTAAAGTCACAAAATGAAATACAAAAAAGTGCAAAAAAAAGAAATTAACAACGACAAAGACGTAAAAACGTATGAAGAAAATTAATAGGAACAAATGTTTTTATGTAGCAGACACAAAAGCACACATACACATGTATTCCGACTGCCAAGGTAAAGTTAAAGGCAGCATATTTTGCAGATATACACACACATGTGCGCAAATGTGTGTTCGCATTCGTGAAATGTGTTGCAGATGTGACGCAGCAAAATTTATTCATCGAGGCATTTGAACATTTTTTTCTTGGAAATTACAATTCACAGAAAAACAACGCAAAACGAATACATGTTGAAAATAAAGACTTGCTGGGAAAACAACACTGCTATTAACAAATAAATAATAAGCAAAAGTTGAAAAATTGAAAGAATAATGAATTGGTTTTTAAAACTGGCTATTCCCGTGTTTTCTGTACAGGACATGAAGCCGGTTTTTAGTGCTGATGGTGTGAGTGTTGTTTTCTCAACTTCTATTCTGACATATTAGAAATTTCGTCTTAATTTGCCATATTTGCAGACTTTAAAAATATTTCTTAAAAATAGACAGCATAAAATGTGGTTCTCTAGCAGCAAACACTGAAATTAATTTGTTGTAGTAAGAATTGGAAAAATAGAGGAAAAAAATGTATAAGTAGACCTGCTGAAATTCTGTGCTTTCGACCAGTAACAGAATCTTTTCTTTTATAACAGTGACTTGCAAAATGAAAAGCTGTTATTTAAAAGTGTGGCTGGAAAAACCATTATAAGGAACCGGGAATTTTACTTGGTTTAGTTCTTAATTAGTGTGATTTTATTTACACTAAGAGACTTTTCTTTCTCTAACTTTTTCGCTTTTTGTACTTTGAACTTGCGTTCACACTTAGATCATAGTCAAACTAATTATTTATTTCAAATATCCACTAAGTTTTTTTCTAAGGATTTCATAAATTCAAAATTTACATATAAATTACGCAAACTTTAACTTAACAGCAAATATCTGTCCCAAAATTAGAGCAACATTCCTGTAATGGCTATAAACGAATTTTCCCCGACCTCAAGTGCTAAAGTTTTGTTTTCCTTATGCCCCAAGGGCCTTGTATCCCCTGCCTGGCCATAAAAGTACATAGAAATACATAAATTTTCTTACCATAAAAATCTTTTCAGTGTTTTGTTTGGTTTGCGTTTTGAGGGGGTGTCCAATTGCTAAAAAAAGAAAATTTATAATAATATTTATAAGCACTTATCACAACACTTGCAAACATATTGATCAGCAAACTATGCTTTTGGCGAAAACAAGCGTCACGAATGGAAGGTATTAAGTTTTTTGGCAAATATTTTTATAACCCTTATAAAACTTTTTATGAATTTTTTGTGTTGTTGTGGCATATGATGATGAAGTGAATAGTTTTGGCGTGGCAAGTGCATCTGAACACATGGCAAATACCGATTATACATATTTTAGGCAACAGCCACTTGCTTCTATCCACATTCCTATAAATACATACATTTAGTATAAAGCAGACACTCACTAGCAGGTTGTTGCTGTAGTCTGCTATTAAAACTCAACTTGGCCGATATCTGAAAGTGTAATTTACAAATACTTGAAATATTGGTATCAATAACCGGATATCACAAAAACTGTGTGTGTCTAATACCAGCACGTTTGAATTGCAAGCACTTCAAATTCCTACGAAAGCGAAAATAAAAATGTTTTTATTTCTTCTTCTTGAAAATATATAACGTCGTAAAAATGTTGTTCTTTAGGCTGAAAATGTAGCCAGATTGCGTTCACATGGCGCCAAGAAACATTCCTCTAATTCCGCAACACCGTGAAATAGCTGGAAATTCTGAGGCAAGTTTGTATAAAACTCGCTGGTTTGATCGGCAGAACTTCCGTCCACAGCTGGATTACAAACTTAAGCTGTTCAAAATAAAAAACTAAAAAATGAAGCTTCGCTTACATTTACAGCTGCGCCAAGGTAAAATAAAAACTCAATAATGCACACCGACTATCCAAAACCTGGTCCATACGCGGCTGAGCAGGAGGCTACTCTTGCCGCTATTCGAGTGCCAGACAGATGATTTTAGCGCCGAAAAACAAGGTTCTGTCAGCATTAAGATTTGTCAGTCATTGTTAGTGGATTTGTGTTTAGAAAAATACAACATTCAAAACAGATAAAAAGCAAATAAAATTTTAATTTTTAAAAGTTTTTTTTATAGTGCAGCCGCTTCCTTTTACTCGGTAATATTTATGCTAACAAAGACCACTTCAATAAACTTTTAAGATGGCCAACTGAGTCGATTGAATTGAATGTAAACGGTTGTTAACACAATAAATTAGAAATTGCAGCTGAAATCCAGTCTTTTAGGAACGCATCAATTGTCGTCTAGTGAATAATTTTATAAACGAGGATTTTCCATGCTGGCTCCACTGTAACTGTGCTAATTCTTCAAATCTTTTCTACATGTGAAGTGGTGTACCCTCGTCTCTGGATACTTGTTGGTTTGTTACAGTGACATTACATTTTTTTTTTTTATTATTTGAAAAGGTGTCCTGAGAGTTTTGTGAACCAAATGCGGACAAAATGTCCGCTATTAGTCTAAAGGATTTTGAAAACTCTTCGCCTATTTTAAAGAAGTTTTCTGGTAGTTTGATCCAAAAAAAGGTATTTAACAGGCTGAATATTATTTTTGGAAAGGTGGTCTAAAACAAGCAGGGCAAACAATATATTTCTTTTAAGGACACTTTCCTATGACATTTAGTTATAATAAAATTATTTTGTTTTGTATTGATGGTACAAAATTAAGACTTTTTGCAGTTGAAATGCCCAAGGAAATGTGTTGCAATATTGATTCAATTATTTTTCATGGCCTGTTTAAATGCCATTCAGTTTCTTTTGACTTCTTTTTCTTTTCAGTGATTGGACAAACTTGTAGGATTTTTTTACAATATAGTCTGTATAGGCGCTTATAAGTACATGTAGATGTTTGTAGGGTCCTCTATGCTTTCACTATTATGATTTTAAACGTTCGCCAAAAAGTACATACCTTTACGTAGTACATTGCCTTTCTTACTCCTTGTTGTTCTTCATTTTATTTTCCAATTGATTGAGACTTTTCGGTTTAAAGGATGTTTAAGTGGCAGCGTGTACACGACATGCATGTAAAATTTGTCGAAAAATTTAAGAAAAATATCATGATTTCTTTTTGCTCTGTATGTCCTCGTAAATAGGAAAGAAAAATCCTGGCCTTGTAGCAAACGCCTATTCGTATATTACAAGTTTTACAGTGCCGATCAAATCTTGCGAGTTTGTTCAAAAGAAGGACATTTACATTCTGAATTCAGATTTTGTAGGATTGAAAGTGTCTTGATTTTGATAATTCTTTTTGGTGAATTTTAAAGCACAGGATCGTTATACTTTTAGCCTTTTTTTAAGTTTTGCGAAATGTTCAGTTTCAAAACATGGCAGAGTTTTAGTTCATTGAAGTTAAGACAACATTGACTAGGAGAACACGAACACCAATTGGCTTCACATTTTCATTTTTACTGTTCGAACTTGTTGTTCAATTCTGCTGACTACATGTTAAAAAAGATCCTTTAAGCCGTTCGTTTGAAGCTCCTTCTTAGTTATTGTATTTTTTGGTATGTTTCATTTTTCTGGATTTAGAAATGTCTGTGTGATTCGAAATGGGCCGGCATAAACAATTTATGAAAGACGAAAAGTGTCTTGTTTTTTTATACTTATTTACCAAATACGGGATGTTGTCATAATCATATTTTAAGTTCGGTATTTCCTCTGTATGTGGTATAATTCGGATAAATAAAGCCTTTTCCGTGCAAAAGGTTACACAGAATACGTTGTGTATATGCTGGGCACGTGCGTTCGATTTTTGCTAAGAAAATATAGGTTTTTATTGCCAGTAGGATAATATTTGCCAGGCAAATAGTGTTTGTTGGCACACATTTGCACAACTTCCAACTTTATTATGAAATTCGTTCGCTTTTCGGCAAAATTGCTGTATGTGCATGCAAGGGAAAAGCAAAGCTTCGCTTAAGGTTTAATTCAATAAAGTAAAGAGCAAGAAAATCCAGTAAATACAACAAGATATACAAAATTGAAAAAGTCACCAGCAATAGACATAATTATGAGGTTAATGTCTTTGGCTATTAGAAACAAGCCAAGTAAAGTCACCAGCAAGTTACATTCATTTTTGCAATTCTTATACAGTACTTAACAAAAATACACAACACTGTGTTTCCAAAATTAAAACAATCATTTTTGCAAAGAGAAATTTGTGAAAATTTTCTAATTTTGTTTATTGTAGATTAGAAAACATATACTTTTTTGTTTGGCTAACTTTTTCATAAAGAAAAAAGGAATTTTCTTTTCGACACTTGACTGGTGGGAATGCAGTTTTAATATTAAAACTGTTTCTGTTAAATTTTATAATTTTCATCAAACAATTCTTTTGCCCTTCAATTGTATTAAACTGTAGAAGCTCCATAGAAAAAATTAATTAAAAAATGACTTTACATAATATACAATTAATATACAATTAATATATAATTAATATATAATTAATAAAAATAACGATTACATTTATTTTTTTTTCAAATTGAAACTCGCACTTACCACTTTTTGTAAAAAAAAAGTTTACGTTTAATTAAGTTTAATAAAAAGGGGTATTAGAGCCAGACAGCAGCCGTGAGTTATCTCAAGATCCAAGCAGCCTATTAAACATAGAATATTTTTAGTTGGCCAGGCATGTGTTGCTCTTGAGAGACCATGTTGAAGGAACGTTTCTTCTTTCTCGCTGTTACTGTGACTGCAATCATAATCAATTAAAAGTTGGCCAAGTCGGTTCACATGTCTTGCTATTACCGCATGTCCCTTTTTATTACTCCTGTTACGAGTTATAAGTTGCACATTGTATGTCCAATAAACAAGAGGCCACTTCAGTTGAGAATACATGATTTTAATAAATTCCAGCGCCAGCCTTAAGCAGCTTCCATTTTACCCCCTTCACTACTGTAATAGTTAGTCTGCTCAGAGACCGAAACTAAAGTAATGCCAGACTGACGATCCAGGCTTAAGAGCTGTAAAGAGCAAATAAACTTGATTTAGTCTGTATCCCTTCTCTTACGATTTATAATTTTCATGGTGAATTTATCTTCAAAAGTTTGTGGCCAGTTTTCCGCAGGAAATGTCTAAGGCTTTAGTTCCTTCAACCAGCCTCAATGGAGCTCCAACTATATCTGCATTAGATCCCGTTTTGGGTAACTCATCATCAGGCCCCACCATTAATGTAATTTTTTTAACGCGTCCGTTGTGTTTAGCCAGAGATGGTACTCCGTCAATAGTTTATTCTCACTTTTAACTTAAACTGAGACAATAAATAAAAAGAAATTAACAAAAGTAAGAGAATTAATGTGTTACAATAAAATGTTGTACAAAAAAAATTTCGACAAATTTATTTCATATCAGTTAGAAAGGAATCGATTTAGAGTTTTGTAAGCAAATGCAGAAACACAGATTTTGCATCTATGGTTGTATGTTTGCCAAAGGATTTTTCGCCAAAGGAATACTTATGGCTGGAAAAAATATATATCCCCTAAAACTTATAAAACTTTAACAAGAGTATGTTTAACATTTTATATACATGTGTTTACAGATTCATCACTTCAGCACACTTGCAAGTTCTACTTGTATCGAACATTGAGGAAAGTTTGAAAATTTGACAAAAACGAAGTGTTGCTAAGAAGCCTCTACAAAAACACATTTTGCTTTGAAAACTAACTTTTTTATAGATTTTCCGTTTTTGTTCAAAGTTTTTACGAAAATGCATATCGCACCGCAGACAAGCCAACCAATGCCAAAAAGTTTAATGGAATTTTTCGTATACGTACAAGTTTTATAAAGATAATATCACATTTTTCGAAAGTAAGAAATTTATATATTGACTTAAAAGGGCTTCTTTAAGGCAAACATGTTTCATTTAATCAGCAGCAACAGCTATGGCTCAAATCTATTTTAGCTTAAGCCTCTTTTATAAGTTTTAGTTTCTAATTTTGCATAACTTGTGAAAATGTCCATCAATCTAGTGAAATGTTTCCACCACCTTTTTCACAACGTATCGGACTGTTTTATTAGGCATTTACATACCTATTTATGTTCAATGTTTTCGTCACCTGTTTTCTTATTTCAATGAAAAGTAAATTATAAAAAAAGGGGTTGTGAAATATGGTAACTTTATTGTGATTTTCCCTTTATTTGAGATACATGTATGTTAAGGAACCTGCTTGTTTTACGCAAATACTTTGTGGATGCCTATTCCTGTGTCAGTCCTTGTGCAGAAGTCTATTGTAAGGCAATTTGTTTCCTATATATGTATTTGTATTTAACTATGGCAAATCAAATATATTATTATTTTATTGCAATATGCCTAAATATACACAAACGGCTGTTTGTGCGTCCTCGTTCCTTTTATAAATTAAAACAAAATCAGCCCCATTCGGTATTATTACTGCGCTTCGGTTTTCGGTTTTCAAATCTAGAGTATTTTTCCCATCATTTTCAATTTATGTTCTTTTCTAACAACCACTTCTTTTGTTGTTCGCAATTTTTCCAATATGTTCAGTTCACCTGAGGTCCAGCAGGGGGCATATTTAATTTCGTACAGCATTGAAATATGTTGGCGTTTGCAAAAACATGGAGTGGAGTTGGTTTTATTTCAATTTACATGGACATATTTTTTGATTTATTGCAGCCATTGAACTCAAAGCCTTCTATAGTTCATAGTTTATAATTTCCTCTTATTTTATATATATTGTTGTGGCACTGATTTCGAATGCTGGTTTTCTGCGGTATCTTGACTGTCAAAACAGTAATAGAAACTAAAATCTGAAATTAAACTATTTTTCTTTTGTTATTGTGTTGGTTTTTTATTTGGTTTTTTAAAGAGGTTATCAAATTTTAAATAAATATAAAATATACTATTGCCTTAAGCCACTGAACTTAAATGAACTTGTCGTATTCGTACTCGAACTTATCATTTGCTACCGGAAATGGTAGAGATTTTGATTCTGATTCTGATTCTTAAGACACACAAAATTTACTAAATGTAAGTTTTGCAGTGCTGTTTTTGTTTTTGTAGTTTTCGCTTTTCAAAATCATTTAATAATTTTTAATACAAAAACAGTAGATTTATGTTCAGAACAAAAATCATATACAAATAACATTTCGTTAGTGTTAAAATAACATTGCATCATTTCACATGTATTATAAAACCTTTCAAACCAATTTGAAATATAAGGATTTAACACAAATTTTTTTGGAAAATTATATCTTTTATAAGTTTTCAGAAATTTGCGAAGAATTTTGAAAGACATTTTTACCAATTTTTTTATAAGAAAAATCAATAAAATGAACTTGTGATTATGAAATATATTTATTTTGTTTATTAAGTTTTTATATAATAAGACAACAAAGTAGTTCTAAACCCAACCTAATTTGAATTGAATTATACGAGTACAAAAATTTTAAATATTCGGCCTTTGTATTCAGGTAATACTCTCTGTCTTATAGCCTTTAATACACTGGTTTTTCGAGCTACAAATTAATTTTGAAGATTAAAGTTAAACTCAAGAAAGAATCTCCGAAATAACTAGATTGAGAAAAATTTCAAATTGTACCTGCAATTTTCTTTAAGTTTGATATATTTTTGATTTTTGTTGAAAATTTATCGATCTTTTTTTCAATATCTGTAAGTATCCTTTGGAAAATTAAGTATTGAGTAAAAATCTTTAATTTTTTATAAAAATCAAAATACCTCAAGCTTGTAGAAAATTGTGAATATAATTATTCGACAAGTTTAATAAATTAGGATCAAAATGAAACTTAATTTTTAAAAACTAAGTAAAAAAGTCGGCCATGATTGAAAATAAAACACAGCGATAGATGTTAGATAGATGATTAATAACCTTTTTATTGGTTTTGTAAATATTAAAAAAAGTTTTGGATAATATCGTATAAAACGCTCGTCAAACAAACAAACTTAATTGCTCGGAAAAAGGAACAAAAGTCGCTTAAATTTTACCCCTCAATGAATGTGAAAATTATTGCTCAATCACATGTGTCTTTGTATTTAATTACACACTAAACCAGTTTCTTAGCATCAGTGTTGTCAATAGAGCAAAAAATTTCAATTTCAAGATTTTGCTGTGAAAAAGATCGTAACAACTTTGTGTATTAAAAACTTTATATTTTCGCTGTATGGACAGGATAATGAGCATATTTCGACAATCTTTTTAGTTTCGGCATATAAAACATTGCTTTTCTGGCTGTATTAAAAATTGTACGCTTTTTATGGAATTATTCAGTAGAATCATATCTTTACTTTTATCGCCAACAGTTTCGAAGATACTAAAAAATTTATATTTTCTGTTTACGGCTGGATACATGATAGTGTTTTTCTCTTAATTCAGCAGTTGTTCCAATATGAAACAATGTTAAAAACTAGTTAACTAGTCTACCGTTGAGTGTACTGTAATAATATATTTTCAGTGTATTGTTTTTTTATTTACAGTTTTAAAAAACAGTTTGTTTAGTTGGGGAAATTTTTAGAAAGAGGATTTCAGGTTCTGTCTACTATAATGCCAGAATCGCTGGTTGGCATATTTCAAAATTGGTGTTTAAATATTTCAGCCACTGAACGTACTAGTTCTCCTTAAACATACTTGAATACTAGTTGCATTTTAGCAAAATAATATGTTTTGCAAGTCATAATAGCAGCAGAGTTGAAAAGGAATGATTTTTTTTTTTGAAACATTTGAAGACATTCGTTTTATTACTGCATATCTCTAGTATAAGGGGAATTGTTTTAGATTTAAGGCCCTAATTTTCCGTCATAAATAAAAAAATATATTCAAATCTGAATTCAAGGAAAATTAAACAAGTGATTAAAGTGCCCTGCTTTGAAGTAAATAACTTTATTAAAATAACGAACTGATGGCAGAAATAATTGACATCCACCTTTTAGATAAATCAAATCAGATACACAAATATTTTGGTTCACAGTCTAGCGATTTGATGAGTTCTAAAAAAATTACTGTAACTAAAAGTGAGACCTCGATTATCCATATATACATTATATAATAAATATTTCAGTATTTTATTTGTATATAATTAATTTATTCAAGAACTTAATGTAAATGTTGAAATAAAATAAAAATAAAAATGTAACTTGGGAAAGAACAGTAACACAGAATAAAACATTATGAGATGTGTCTGTTCTTCTTTTTAAATTCCTAGTTTCGTTGACAAGGTTTTCATGAATATGATTCGTATTAATCAAATCCGCAAACTTGTGAGTAGTCAGAAGAAGTTTCATTCACTTGGTATTTATTATAGAAATAATTACGATTAATTGATGAAAAATAAAAGATAAATGGATGCAACATCCGGAACAATTGCAAAATTTTCTTGCCCCGATAGCCGCGACGTTGCCGGTTAATTCAGTCACGCATAATTAAGGCCCCACTGTATGCATTAAAAAAATACCCTGGAGGGTTAAACATAAAAAATAATACTAAACTATATGTTTATAGGGAGTGGAAATTTTTACTGATTTATTCAATAAATAAACATGAATTGTAAAAAGTCGCACATGAAATGAGGACAAACCGTTCGTTAAGCGCGGCTGTGCGGGTGCAAGAACAAGAGCTGCCAACAACTTCTTTATGTTCATTTTGCCCCATTCAACTTTCTGCTCATCCAGGAACTTGTCAACAATTTGTGTCATTAAAGAATAGTTAGAAAAAAGAATTAAATATGTCAATAATTTACAGCTCTGTGGAAATTTATTATTTTGACTACTTCTTATGTGGAATAGAAAATATGTTGCAACATACTTTGCTCTGAAAAATAAAGATATGTTGTGTCGAAAATGTGTTTTTAATATTTGAACGAAAAGCAAAAGGCAAAAGAAAAAAACCTCTTTTGCATATTTTGCTCTGCTTAAACATATTTCTAGTTTTTATGTTTTGCTCATATTTTTATTGCATCTATTTGAAACTGTGCAAACGTTTAGTATGTAACAAAGTCCTCTACAAGACAAAGTTCAGTTTTATTTTTCCTGAATATAAAAACAGAGAAATAAAATAAAAAACATAAACACATACTTGGTCGCAAAATATGTTACCTTTAAGTTCTCTGCATACAATATTCACAAAAGAAAATTTACATAAAATTATAAGGAATTCTTGAAAGAGATTTTTTTTTTTTTGCTTTTTTTTTTTTTTTTGGTTTGAAATTGTTGTGATTTGCAGAAAATGTTGTGGTAAGTGTAAAATATGCTTATTTGGTTGTATACAAAGGAAAAGCAGTTCAAGACCAAAAATCCTATAAAACACTCAATGAAACTCTTCCTTGCAATTATACACATGATTTTGTGTTATGCGATTTGGGGGAAACTTTTCAAAGTATCAGCATATTTAAGGCCATTCATTTCTATCAAAAAAGTTTTTTGTTTATTTTACTAGAGTTTTATAAAAAAAAAAAAATATTATACTAAAATTTAAAACCTAAAAAACAGCTAAGAAATCAATTTCACGAAGATTTTGTTGGCTTTAATTTACCAAATACACGTTTAGAAATTTGCAACCTGCGAGTGCCTCCAAGAATGAGCTGACAGAGTGTCTGGAGTCCAGAGATAGTAGGTTTGATTCGAAAATTTCAGCACATCTTGCTGTGTTCTAAACACTTACATCGTTAATGAAGAGTTGCGCTTTCAGACGCAAAATGAGTTTTGCAAAAGCTAAAGCAACAAAATGTACAAAAGAATTGAGAAGGGGAAAGTTATTCTTTAAAATTTTGCTCACAAGCATTTCGAACCCAGTTGTTCATCTGTTTCATCATCGGCCTAAATCAAAATATGCCGTTTTTGAATCATGGAGAACTATCCAAATATATACATACATATGTCTGTATGTATGCACATATGTATGTGTGTACATATGAATGTATATCCTCCAATAGATTGTTCATTGTAGTGGCGACGATGTTGCAGCCATTGAGCGAATTATTCCTGTACATGCACACAACACTACAATATTTGTATATCAAATATATATAAATATTTGCATGAGTTTGAGTAAATGAATATCTATATTTTATAAAATATATTTTAACTACTAAAGAATTAGTAGATTTTATTTTGCCACAGCATTTGTTTTGTTTCATTTCTGTTTTTTTTCTTTTTGGCTGTGAATAAAATCATATTCCAAATGTTTTATGCAGATAAATGTTTCATTTTACACAAATAAGAATAATAATAAAAAGCGGGAAATAGAATCAATCACGCTCTAATGGATTGTGTACAAATGAAAACAATATAAATAAGTGCAACTCAATAGTTTTAATAAACATGAAAATAAATAATGCCAACAAGAAATATTATATGTATGTCCGGGTATGTGTGTTTAAGAAATGAACTTTGTATTCATGGATATTGTTGAAAAGTTGCGGCCCACGAAAAACGAAAGTGGCAACGATTTTGTTTTTCCTCAACATTTGCGCCGATGACTGTGCAGAGTCATCAAGGGCGAGCAGTTTGATGTGCGGTTCTCGTGCTCTGCGAACTCACACACAGTCATATGTGTATGAGTACTAACGGACAACTCTTGCAGACAATCTGCACACAAGAGTCTCTAAGCAACTACTCTGGCCGCCAATTTTGATAGCATTTGGATGACATTGTCAACAGAGCATCTACACTAGTCAGTTTGTTGCTTTAAATAGAAGGATTTCAGCTTTATTTAGTAATAAAGGACGACGATACCTTATCAGTTTCCACTATGCTTGAAGGCCTAGTACAAGTGGGTATGTAGAGCTCAGTGTGGGTAAAACTTATAAAAATATACTAGCGAATCGGGGGTCAGTGGTACTTATACAGGGTGAAAAACACCACAACAGGGTGCTTAAAAATTTAATTAAAAATTTAGTTCATGCATAAATTTTTCAGGTTATAAAATGGAAACTTTTGTACTCTAAGTATAGAAAATAGTGTGTCGGGAATAAGACCCGTTTTAAAGCCTCGCAATGATGGGCTCGTTTTAGAGCATTTTCCATAATATCTTTAAAAATTGTTTTGCAACAATGTTGACCTTAAGCTTAAGTATAGTCTCAGTCATGTTCATATATACTCGATCCTTTAAATAACCTGAAAAGAATAACAGTCGGGTTCTGAGAAGTGTGGCCAGGTAAATTCTGGCAGTTCTTCAGAAGTTTATTCGTTCAATTTTTATGTGTTTACATACAAACTTGAACCACTTCAGCCAACAATCGAAAACATGACTTAATTGAAGTTTAAAACAGAAATAATCTTTATAATGATGCCGCGCCAGTACCTGGCCATAGGAAACAACATCTGCCGTAATGACTTGAACTTGTAAACTTTAATTTTTCACTAGAATTTGTTTTCATTGCATCGCAATTATTTTAATTTCCATCACGTTATTGCTTAAACACGAATTCCATAAATCAACATAAAAAAAAATATTAATTTAAAACATATTCATTGATTTAAAAGCGTTAAGGTGAACGCCTTGAGAAAAATAAAATACACAAAAAGTCATAAAATGTCTCAACATTTAAATAAAATCAAATAAGCGTGTAATTTAAATACACATCATCTTGAAACAAAAATCACTGATTCGAAAAATAATAAAAACGAAGAGACACTGAACAAAAATAAAGATACCGTTCATACCGTGTTCACATGTACATACATATCTACATATTTATATTGTAAATGTGACACTTAAGTTGTCAATAAAATGCTTAAAGCAAATTTTTACTTAATTTTTGTTTATCTTTATTTTATCAGCAGAGAAAGAAAACAGAAGAAGAAGAAAAAGAGAAAATCGTTTTTATGGCCCTTTTTTTACCTTAAAATATAAAAAACTTGTTTTGAAATTTTACCGTCTGGCAGCATCTTCGGAGGCCAAACAAAAGACAGGGGGTTTCGATTTTAAGTTGAAAATGGTAAAACAAAAGCTGTTTGTTTATTCTATTAACCCATTAAAGAACAAAGGAAAATGGTATTAAATTGAAATTATTTTAGGACAAGAGTAGCACAATTTCATCTCTATATACAGATATAAAAAACAAAAGTAAAATAAAAGTGGCTGGTAACACCACAGTTGGAGAACAGCCAGATAAAAAACATCTTGCCAATTACCAGCAGGGCTGATTCAGGGAGATAAATGAGGTTTATGATCCTGGCATATGAATATATGAATATACATATCTTTATATATAAATACATATATTTATGTATAGGAAGAAATATAAAAATAAAAATCATTCGTGTAGCACCATTTATGACTGTAACGCGTTGTTCAGTTGTATTGTCCATTGCAGCCACCGAATGGAATAATGTTTTGCAAGTTCTTATAGTAAAAATCCAAAAATTTACGGATATATAAAAAGACAATCGAGTGTAATTTCTTTAGATTTTGCCGAAAAACTTGTTCGGCCCAAAACTTATTTAGATTTAAAGCTTGGTCCAAGAGGCGATGAATTGACTTGTTTGTCGCTTTCTAGTGGCTGGTGGTTGGCTGGGAGAAACGAATTATTACAGATGCAATTTTTTGTGCAACGAGAAAAGAAAAGAGAGACAAGAGTAGTGGGGCCTGGACCGAGTTCGCGTGTCTCGAAAACAAAGTTTATATTACATTGGGACTGAAAGCAGCAGATAACTTTGCCTGCAGAGACAAAGTCAGGAAATTTATTAAAAACTCTTCTTGGATATTTCAGAGTCTATTAATACGAGGATCCTTCGGAAGCAACATAAATATTTACAAAAAAGTTCTATAGAACATTCACCTGCACGTTACTTTCGCAGCAAAATGTTGATTGTAACTGTAAGACCAGTATTCAGTTCAACGGCTTTTAATGGGTTAACAATCATTATCTTAGATCTAAACTGTTATTTCTTAGTATTTATATTTCGTTGATTATTTGATTAGCGGTAGCGTGTCGTTCTTTGATATTGATGTATATGATCTACAGCATTCGGTATAGGCTGAAACATTATGATGTGTTTGTGTGTAAAATATGTCTCAGTTTTTTTTTTTTATTTCTAACTCAAAACAAAAGAAAATAAATAAATAAACCAAATAAAACTGTATTTGATTTTTATCATCAAATAGCTTGAGCTGATTGAAAACACAACTTTATTCAAATTTGGCAATCGAGATAATGTGTTATCAGGAAAACAGCAAACAATTTAGTATGAAACTGCGTGTGCGTTGCTTTTGTCTACCTGATTTTTCTTTATTTGAGAAGTTTTATGTATTCAAGGTGTTGAAGTGAATACTTAACTTAGTTGGTTAATCTTAAAGTGGAGAGCAAAACTGGTGGATAAAAGATTTTTCTTTAAGTAACAAAATCACATAATCATTAATTAAATTAAAATGATTTTTAGCCATTAATTGCTACAATATTAAATAATATAATATATAGTACCGGTTGCTTTTAATATTTCTTTTGGTATAACACGGGACTGGTTTTTTCATTGCTGGTGTTATTTGTAATAGAGAAACAACTTCATCCATAAACGGTTCTAAAATTTGGGTTGTAGCAAATTCCAGACCAAACTAATTGAACAGTTAATTTAGTTGTCTCATAGAATTTGTTTAAAATGCCCTTAAATAAGGCGTCGAAAGCATAAATTTTCTAGGGGCGCCAAAAAAACAAAGTTTGCTGTAAACGAAGTGTCAAAAACTTAAAATTTGGGAATTGCTAAATCAGTTTATGTTCAATTATAAATAAACTATCTTATATTCTTTAAAAAGATATTATTAGTGCATATTTTTTCAAATCTCATTGGGTTTTTGAAGAAAATTTAATATAAACTTGAATATTTGAAATCATTGTTCAATTGGCTACTGAAGAAAAAGATGGCACCTACAAAATGCCAACATACAGACAACCAGAAAATATACAAATACTTTATATCGTTTAAAGATATAACAACATAAATTTGATGACATAAAATAAAGCCAACGAAGCGGATGCCAAAAACAAGGAAAGTCTTATTAAAATACTAGTGGAAAAATTTAACACTATAATGTGTTATTTCCTACTTTAAATCATAAAATATTTTCACAAAGCCGTAGAAGCCAACATATAAAAACATAGTGAATAGCTCTGCTAGTCTACAATAATAATTTATAACAGAAACTAATTTATTTAGTTTTGGATATAAAAAAGAGCGACGAGCAACGAGTACAACAATATTGAACGTTTGTGTATAAATCGATTTATTTAATCAGACGACTTGTTTTATGCTGCACTGTAACATGAAAAAGTGAAATTGCTCAACATTTCCTGCCACTATATCTCTTGTTTATTTCTTTTCTCCTTTTATAATTTTTTTTCGTGCTATCTTGAAGATTTATTGAACTTCTAAACGTGCATTGAATTAGAATGTATGGTTATTCAAATGGATATAAATTGTTAACTGAGGGCGGAATACTGTGCAAGAAGTAAACGAATTTCGATTGCCAACAAATCGCAATACTTGGCTGGAAAGTAAAAAACTTCGAGTTGCAATTGAAAAGCGACTTGGAAATATTTCAGCACACAAAATGTTTAAAATTGTAATAAAAATTACTGATCCATCAGCAAGAGCCTTTTTCTTTTTGGCAAAAAATTAAACTGGCTAAAATAGCAACAAAAAAATTAAATTTACGATAAAAAAAGCCATAAAAAAAAGTAATAATAATAATAAGAGAAATTAAACTAAAACGACTTACACTAGACTCTCGTCATACAAATTCTTTGCGATAATGTCCTTATTACGAAGCAATTCTAAAAAGGATTAAAAGAAATATCCTTTAAATAAATGAAAACTTGTGCAACTTCATAACAAGCCACAAGTTTGCAAGCAAAAACATCATATATTTGTAGAGCAGAACTAATCAATTGTGTGTAAATAAAACAAAGTATGCAAATCTATATAATATTATTACATGATTTTCTGCCCAGGACCCTCAATGGCACAAAAAGTCCAAAGATTTTAAAATAAAATTTTGAGAATAATCTTGTGTTATTAAAGATTTAAAGATATTTTTTTTTTTATATTCTTGAACTTGAAATATGATAAATGCCTTAAATAATTGAGACTTATGACTGAAATTAATGAAATTTAATTAAAACTGTAATTAGTACAATGGAATGTAGTCAAAGCAAAAGCCTACTGATTTTTTATTTCACGTTGAATTTCTTAATTTATTTTTCATATTCATTTTATATTGTTTGCTAATCAAATAAAAATAAGTGTCCTTTTTCATCTTATGCAAAAACACCTCTCGTGTACAAAAAATCACAATTTATTTTTATGCTGGTCGATCAGAAAAGGATGTTAAAAATAAAAGTGTACAATTTCTTTAAATAAATCCAATTCCTAGACACGACTGCAATTTTGCAAATGCAAAATATTTGTAGTCATTTGTGCCAGCCTTGTTGAGTTGAATGAATATGAATGTCTTCTTCTATGGTCAACTGTTCGCTTTTTAATACAACTGCAACCAAAATAACTTCATAGGAAGTGAAATTGGCACCCCTGGAATGTCAAATAAAATTTTTGTTTTTATTATTTCACAAAGATTTAGCATTTCGTTGTGTTTTGTTGTTGCCTTAACGAGCTTAACTTGCTAATGATTTAAGGATATGGGCCATTTTAAAATAGCGATGTCGCAACACTTTAGCGGCCACTTTTTCAACACATTCTGTGAATTTACCACTGATTTTAATGTTTCCAGTAATTTCTCAGAATTTAATTTTTGACACAACTATTATGTGTGAATTTTTCCCAAAGTTTATTTATAGGAAATATCTGAACATAAAATGATTAAAATTGTTTTGTGAAAACACAAGACCCAAGAAGTCATGTTTTTCAAATTGTTTATTAGCCTTAATGTTGGCTGTTTTAAAGGCAGGCACGTTAGTTTTTTATATACTACCTACATATAAGTTGTACATACATACACACACACACATACTTCCGTATGTACATATATAAAGAGATGACGAAAATCAAATAATTTTATTGATCAAGATTTCGTAACGTTTAAATTTGTTCACATTGTTTGATAAACTCGTGGGTGTTATATTGTAGATTGAAGAAGAAATAAACGATAGAATAAAAAACACATGTATTGGTTGCTTTATTTTTAAGAATGATTGACGTTAAACAAGCAACCAGGATATTGAATTTATCATGTGGCCTGTTGGAAGCCAAGTGTGGGCATATGTATGTGTTCGCACGACAGTCAAGGACTTTGACAACAGGCACATATTCGATGTTAAATTGTATAAATTTACGCGTATATGTGCGGTTCATGTGTAAGAGAATTTTTTTTTTATCGAATTAAATTGTTCAAGGTTTTTGTTATTGAATTAAAAGGATAGATAGTTCTAGAAGCATTGACATGACATGATTGTGTATGTGTGAGCTATTTAAGGATATTATGACAGTTTCTCTATTTGCTATTTTCGCATAAATTCAGAAACGAAAAGCCAAAATTTTAAGTCAGTAAATGGTTTTTACAAAAAAATATCTGATAGAGTCTAATTCTTGCTTATAAGTATTTATAGAATTATCTGGCTATTTGTTGTTTTCCGTTGGATTAAAATTATCTTTATAATAAACAGAAAGTTAAAAATCTTTCTTTTATGAAAAAAATAATGAAATTTTTTTTTATTATTCAATTTAGTCTTAGAAAACTTTTTCAGCTAAAAATTTTTGGTAACAGATTGAAATTTGAAAATAATTTGCGCTTTATTATTATTTGGAAATTTAAAAAAGTTTTTCAACACATCTGAGTTTTTGGATTGAGTTATTTAAAATTTTTTTTTTAAAATTATTAACAACCCTGTAGTTTCGCATTATTAAAATGCTTTCAAATAAAATTTCTTTGTGTAGACTGTAATTCAATAAGGAGAAAATGAATCATCGAATTATAAAAAAAACTGTTTCATTAATATTTATAATGGACTTGTTTTCCCAAGAAGTGGAGTTGTGCCACTCAGTTCTGAGCTGGTTCAATTGAACTATTCAATAAAGTGTACGAATAGGGAGGTCACTGATGATCGTTTCTATAGCAGCTTTTTCTGTCCATTTTTATATTAATATGTAAATTTGTCCATCTGTTTCGAGCACAATATTTTTTTTAAATATTTTTAATCAGATGCTGGTCGCACAGTTTTTCCATTTCTTGCTTTGTAAAATATACATCATTAATTGTACCCCAAATTGAAGTTTAAAGGGTCTGTTAAGCCGAACTATAAAGATAATATTTATTGCTCGATTGATGTTCGCTCAATGTTATAAAATTAGGGTTGTAGCTAAAACTTCTTTAAGGAAATCTGCCATAACATTCTCAGTCCTACAACCCAGAATTGATCAATGGATTTTATAAAAATGCTTTAAGGTTGTCTAATAGTCGATTCTTAAATTCATATATTTTCAAGGAAAAAATTTCTGTTTTGCAGAAGAAAGTTAAAGAAACTTAATTGGCCACTCCGGCCCAGTTATATAGATACTAATAATGAAGTTTAAGATTTTTGCCCCAACCATATGTTTTGGCCTTTACTCACAAATCGATACATGTGTATTTATCCGTAGTTGTTGTATGTGCAAAACGAACAGCTGTTTATCTAGAAATACTTATGGCGTTGCCATATTCTTGGCCCAGTTATATATGACTGAAAAACAGAAATCGTATTGGAAGACAACTTGAATTTAAATGGAAATGAGTCAATTTTGTATTTAAACATAAACTCTGATCTGATATTTTTATTTACATTTTTATTTTATTATTTTATAATCTTTATAATGCCATAAATAAAATCGCTGCTTTCAAACTAAAGCTAAAATTCCTGGCCTGAGCGACATCTCATAACTCGTTTCTTAAGACTTTCTGATGTGTTTTTAGCTGATTTTTACTAGCGTACTTATGTCTGTTACCACTTATGTATGTGTGTCGCGGTGGTTCTTGATAAAAGCGTAAGTTGTTGTTCTGTTTATCTCTTGTCATTTTGCGTTCTATTTTTCTGTGTGTTGTACTGTTTTTTTTTCTGTTTCTTATTTAAATAGGTTAAGTGATAAATGTGTTTTACATTGTATTGATTTGCCGATACATAAAAACCAAATCTAATACAAAACAGACAGCCATTGTAATAAATTTTCAATTTATTCATTCTTTATTGTTTTGCTTGTTAAGTAGTTTTTTTTTTTGCTCTTTATTGACCTATTTTTCTTAATTATTTTATATCTCTTGAGCAATAAGGGGATAAAGTATGCTGGGAATAACATCCCATGGCATCAGCAATCCAAAACATCAACATATATATTTTTTTATGGATATTATCCACTTTGAAACGTCAGCCAAGCAAACAAAAGCCTTAAAACATCAACTCTAGATAAACCTTAAGATACATAAATTGTGTGTAATTGGTTCCGTGATAAGGTGTTACCCTTCTATATAGCCTATAGTACAGAAATGTAGTATCTTTCTATTCCGCTACTTTCTTGTTTTCTGTTTATTTATTCTTGAATTAAACACAATAAGAACACTTTGAACCACTATATTAAACCTATTTTTTTAATTTAAATTTTAAAGTTTATAAACATTAAACGTTAGTTGATGTTATCCCGAGTCAACTGTACTAAAAAAATCATTTTCCGTTTATTATGCGAACATTTTTTTTTTCTTTTAATAAGAAAATACCCAACCAATATGTTTTTATTTTATGTTCAGATATTTTCATTAGTGTTTAATCAAAAGCAGCTCGAATAGACCTGCTTATGCGAGAAGAACTGGCGAAAACTTGAAAACTTAATATGAGAAACAGAAGCAATTCAAGTTGTTTCCTTGAAAACCCTACTGCAAGAAAAGGTCTAACTAAATATATTAAAATTTGTTATGTTCTATTTCCCCCCTCTATACAATATTATAATTTATTATCAATCGAATTTTTATAGCTCACTTTTGTGTATCCACTAATTGTTCCAACTCATTTGGCGCTATATGTATGTAAGAGTCCAGATCAAAATAATTAAGACAAAATCCACAATGTATTATGTTTGGTATTGTAACGCTAAGCAATTGATTTAAAAAATTTCATAATTTTCCGAATTAAGAATTTTATGCAAATATTTAAGCAAACAAACATTTTTCTAAGGCAAAAAAATTTATAGAAATTTTGAAGATTAAGTGATTTCAAGCTTCAATAAAAACGACTGACAAGTTTCAAATATATGGAAATTTTGCAGAAAAAGTGATCTCAATTTCGACTAAATATTTTACAAAACGACTGACATGTCTCAATAATTATAACAGAGTTTTTATTTGCATCTACTTAAAGTTTTTTCCAAATGGCTTCGAACAATAAGACTTTAAAAATATACGAGTGGACACAATAACAAGCAAAATACTATTTTGTTGTTTAACTCTGGTGCATTTGCATTAAACAATAAAAAACTATGATTATAAATTATTCAACACATGTAAGTTTACGATACAGATATATTCATATATTTGCATTTTTAACTTCAAACATTTAAATTTAAAACTTTGAAATTCATTAAGATTTTTGAAAAGCAATTTCTGCAGACTTTTCTTTCGAAAAAGGCGAAATAATAATTAATAAATCTGCCGTGTTTTGGGGTCAACCACTTTTGTTCTATTTGCAAAATAAATTTTCGACAACAGAAATAACGTTGTGTGAATTTTTAATATATAACCTCAATATCATTGCTGGCCTACTTATTGCCAACACTGGCATACACACATTCATATGTATGTGCCTGTGTGTGTGCATATTTAAGTACGCAAATCCTCATCCATGTTGGGGATTTTGGTCATTAAAAATAAAAAGAATAAAAATAAAACAAGATTATAAAAATCACATAAAAACCAAAACTCTGTTTGAGCAAATTTTCCATACACGCGCCACATACATACAATGTGCATCGCTGCTGTGGCGCAACAGTGGCATAACTCCAAATGTGCTATTTCCCAGTTACAGTTAATATTAGATATATTTGCATATTATTTTTAATGAAGTTTTTCCTTTAATTTCTTTATATTATTTTATGAGATTTCATTTGCAAGAATTGCTGCTTTGTTTCACGTTTGTAATATGTCAATATTGCAGCGACCGACTGATACATGAATGTGTGTGGATATACTCTGCATACAATCAACTTCATAAGTTATGCATTTATACATAAAAGTATATGTTTTATTTTCATATATACAAGTGCAAACCGCTGTTGTTTATTCCACTCAAATACAGCCAAAACCGCTTTAGTTTATGTAGATGCAAAATCTTGTGAAAAAAAAACTGAATAAAAATAAAAATTAAGAGAAAAAAAATAACCATCATATTAAACTAACTGTAGAGCGTTTTCAATTTCGTCCAAAAACATTTCTTACCAAAAGCGCACTCGTTCGGCCTGGCGTGCATGTACAACATAAATCTGTTTTAATTTATGTAGGTGGATGTATCAAGGCAGGCGGGCAGATGGGCAGACGGGCAGCAGGCAGTTTTGGCGGTCTTTGAAGTTGTGCTTAGTAAAGAAATTATGCACTCAAACAGATTTTTTTATTGCATTAGCACAGTTCACAAAAAACTTAAATTTATTTACTTATTTGTTTAGTTGTTTTAGAAGGAAACTGTGCGATCTAGTGATACTCGCTCGAGATCTACAGGCACAAAGTGAACAGAAACGAAGGGATTCAGCCGGCATACGGACGGCTGGCCCGGTTTTAACTCATAAATATATCAGTAGGTTTCGCAATTTCATGATTGTCTCTAAATACAGGAGTTTAACAATAAGTTGTTATACCTGATGAGTGCTACAAATGCAAGTACTCACATACAAATATCTATAGACACACACACACACACACACACACATGAATGTTGGTGTTGTTTTTCATATTTCTAAAATAAAATAACGCTTATCTTGTTTGCGTATCTAATTTGAAAAGCGTACATACATATAAAATAAACCCACATGTTTAAGGAACTTAATTTTACATACATATAACTCGTAAGCTTCAATGGTATAATTTTTAGCGAAACCTGGATTTTGTGGGTTTCTTAATGTCTATTTTTCTTCGTTTTTCTCAGATACGAGTACATAAGAATATTTTGTCATTTGATTTAATAAAAGTTCTCGGATACTCTGAAAAATATGTTAATCACAATTTACATGAATTTGAGCTTAATTTTTATTAAATAATAAATATTCAACGAATAATATCCGGTTATTTGTTATTACTTTCAGAGATTTGAAGCGTCAAGGGTAAAAATGGTTCTTTTAATTTGAGAACCTTTAGAGTTTTGTTGATAAAACACAATTTTCGAGGACAATTTTCATAGGACAGCAAACTTGTCCCGGAATATGTAATTCGATGCGACTTAGGAATTTCATGAAATCATAAGTTGCTGGAATTTTTTTTCATTAACAGATTTTTAATATTATTTTATTATATTTTTCAGTCCGGCTTTAGGTCAAATAATTAAGAAAATGCAATGACCAAATTAAAAGGACAATAAATAAGTTTAGCAACTGGATCACAATTCTGGGAAATAAACACCGGGAGAATTTTGGTACACAAAGAGACGAGTTTTTTAATAGTTTTAAAATTTGACATAAATGTTAATATTTTGATGAGTCCTGGGGATGATCAACGACGTTTATCAAAATATAGTTAAATGAACAGAATGTAAGGAAAAAAATTATCATATTTTCTTAATTGTTTAAACTAAAGCTGGACTGAAAAATGTATAAAAGAAGAAACATAAACGATCAACAAATTTCTATAAAAGATTTTTGTGTGGAAGTTTTAGTTCCACAAAGCGCGGTCTTAATTTTATTTTGAATTAATATTTCCTTCCAACCAACAAAAATATTTGCTTGTGAACTTAAATGTCTCAAACAAAATACTATTTTTAAAACATAGAAGCCGAAACTGATCACTTGTGTTGGACAGAAATAACTTGCATCATAAGAAATGCATAAAAAAGTTTTCTTTTTTATAAAATATTTTTTAAAAGTACAAATATTTTTGGCTCAACGAAAAAATACATTTCATTGGTTATTTCCACATGATCGGAGGTCCCGAACTATCATTTGTTCTAATCAGGGTATAAAAATAAACAAAATGAAAAGCTTTATTTTAATTCGCATCTTAAAACATTTAAGTTTTTACTGTGTCAAGTGTAAATATAAACTGTATGCCGACTTTCAAGTGCATCTTCAACGTTTGCTAATTGATTTCATCATTACAACTGAGAAGGTGCATAGTGTAAACCGGGTGTGTGTTTCTTGCAATTTATTGTAACTGCAACTGCAGGTACCTAAATTAATATGTTGGGCACAACAACTCAGAACTAAATCAACCCATTCCAGATATTTCGTTTCTGCTGTTGTTTTTTTTAACACTTTTATGAGTGTAAACCAAATGTTTTCTTTGTGCTTTTTGTCACTTACTTAATTTTTTGTTTTGTTTTTACTTAATTACAAAACAAACAAAATCTATATAAAAGCTTTTGTTGTTACTGGCAACGTGCTGTTAATTTTCTATTCTTAATATCGATTATTTGTTACTGAAACCAGATATATTTAATGGCATTTTTGAAATAGACTATATAAAACTTTTTATTACCAACAGAAGCTTTTCTAGGAGTAACGCTTTTTTTTATGATAAGCATTTTGTGCAAATCAATATCAAAAAAATCATACATATACAAAAAAATGAGTATAAGTTAAAATTCAATTTTGAATCTTACCGTTTGTGGCTGCTTTTGTCTTATGTTTTATGTTTTATGTCTGTGTGTCGGCGTTTCAAAGGTACTATCCCACTTGGCAATTGACTTAAAAACGGGTAACAAATATTTCCAAACATTTAACTTAAAATTTAATGACACTCAACTGACAACAAATAAACTCGATTGTTTTCCAATATTAAGTTACAATATTTTCTTTGGTGGCACAGGATGGCAAAATGCTGGCATACATGTGTGTGCGTTGTAGGTATTGCGATAATCTATAGCATTCCTGCTATACAACAGCGAAATATTGTCTGCTTTACCTTACAATAACTGAAAACTCAAAAGTACCCTCATTGAGACCACGTTTTGCAAGTGATTCACAACAGATTGTCAGCTTAACAAACCCGTAATGGAAAAATAATTTACGAAACATTTTTAAGGAATTAAATTTCAAAACGCAGCAACATTAAAATTTTGTGTTGATTTGCCTCCACATACAATAGAGAAAACAAAAAACTGTCCTTTTGCCACCCCGCTTTCCACACGTACGGTTTGCTCAAAAGTATGCCATGAATTTTTCAACTCCTTGCGCTGATATTTGTTTAACAATTTTTGTTTGTTGACTTTGTCTCCCTTCCAGTCTTGTGCTGCGAAGGCTGCTGCTCCACGTTTCGTTTGTAAACCCTTAATGTTTATTTTGTCATCACTTAAAGTGGGGTCAGCTGTTAAATGGGAATTTACCATTCTGTTTCTTTTTTTTTTCTGTTTTTGGTGTATGTAAACGTTTTTGCGTACTTTGTAGTTGTTGTAAGTGTAGTAGGTCGTAAAAATGACACACATGGGTGGTCTGCTGAGTACCATACTTGACGTAATTAGTTTTATCACAAGTTACGTGATTAAAGGCAGGAAGCTAAGGTTAATGGTGCTGCTGATTTCAGTGGCAGAAATCGGGGCTAACAAAAGTCATCAATGTATGTATGTATGTGTGTATGTGTTTCCATGAAGGCAACTAAAGAACACGGAACAGAATGAGATGGACGGCGGCGCGTGGGCTGAGGTTATTTAAATAAAACACTAATGTATGTGTATGTGATTTTAGCTTTTCAATGCAACGAAGTTTTAATTTGAAGTTTCTTTTGTACAAAAAACACTCAAGATGACGCATATCACTCCTGCAGAGTTTATGTTTTAATGGGGTAATTGAATTTTTGATTTTTGTTGATTATCAATAAAGTAACAAAAAGTTATGGAAACATAATGCCCTGAAAAACAACTTATAATGAGGGAGCACAAAATTTTCAAATTACGCAATAATATCCTGCAAAATGTGTATGAATTATACGAACCAGTACCAAACGATTGGGCAGTGCCTGCAAACGGTAAATGGTAACTGAATAATAAACAACAGATTAGGCAGATGTTATCAAAACCATATTGGCACTACAGGCAGCTATTAGCACCACCTTCTTATTTTGTTCAAACTATTTTCCAATTTTAGTGAAATCCCAACGACATGACTATTTGGGTGTTATTTCCAAATGCCCCCCTCATGTCAATAAGGAAACAACTCAGCTCTTCGATTGTGAAATATGATTTAGAATGTGTTTAACGGTTCGCAAATTACAGAATTATCTACTAATTTTATTCAATTTATCAAATTTTTGTTTTTCTTTCAAACAAATAGAGAGCAGAAAAAATAGAGAATTCTACTCAATTTATACGCAGAAGAAATTCAAAACTTTTTCTTTCGTCATTCAACAACATTGTTTTTTTGTTCTGTTTGTTTGTAGCCAGCGTCAGGACTGCGGTTTTCTATTGCTTTAGAATTTGTTTTAACGTTTTAATTTTTCTTTTATTAGCATTTGTTTGCTTTCGTTTCTCCAAATAAAATCGATTAATCTTTTTGAAAAAAGCAACTTAAAAAAGTTCAATGACCGCATTTTGGCATGCGTTGGTTTTGTGTGTCCATTTCGTTTTTTTTTTTTTTGTTCATGTAGTTTTTGGAATAACTCTATTGTATTGTTTCAACGGTTTTCTGTTTCTGATGCTAGTTTTGATGTTATTGTAGCGGTTGTTTCTAAACAAGAAAACCATCGTACGCGAAAAGGGGGGAAAAACAAAGAAAACAAACAAAATGTAAAAAAAATAAAACGCCATTTATTGTACATTCATTCGTTAGTATTGTAAACACTGTTTATTGTCCGTGGCTTTTAACAAATATTTTATACGTACATACTTACACACACACACACACATGTACATAAAGTACGTTTCATATTTATGACGTTTAGATTCTGTTTTTTTTTTTTTGTTAATCAATAGAGATTCTTTTCTGGGAAAGGCTCTCACTCAATCGAACATCTCTGAAATTACAAATTGTTAAGTTTTTAAGTGTCTGTTAGATCAACGTCTATAAACTGCCAGCTTTCATTAGCGAAGCTGCTTTGTCCCACCTTTTTTTGTTATTGTTTTTTTACATTTGGCCCTTATATGTAAGTATATATTTCCAGAAAAGAGTAGGCATTCAAATATATAGTTTAAAGCATATATCCAGCTAGAACAAGTTACCTTTAGGGGATTCATATCATGTTTTCTTTTATATTATATCTGGTTTTCTTTTAAGTAAGAATTTGTCTATAAAATTTCAGTTTATGGCAGCATTTTAGTCCTTTTAGCAACAAATAAACTTGACCAGAATCTATATTTTCTTACGATGTACGAATTTGAGTTTTTAAAATACTGCCCCTACCGGTTTTTTTTAGGTGTAAAACAGAATTTTATTTATATTTTTAAGTATCACGGATAGTTTAGATAAAGTCCAGCGAAAAGAAAATTAAAAAAAAAAACGCTTTTTAACTGTTACTGTGAAACTACAAAGGGAGTAAATATTTAAGTTTTTTTTTATAGTTTTAGTAACAATTTATTTAAAATGGTCATATTCAAGAGATTGCATCGATGTGACGCATTTGAATTCAATTTTATATATCAAAGCAGACCGCAATAAATTCCAACTATTATTCAGTCCGTAAAGTAAATTTAATATCCCTGTTTTAATTAATTACGAGTTGATGTTGTGCCACCTGGTGGTGGAAAAAGACAGTTTATAGTTGGGAAAGTAAAGTAAATAACTTTTGTTTCTGTTTCGTTAACGCAAAAACGGAATAAATAAAAGCAAATTTTGCTTCCGGACAAAAAAAAAATTCTTTTCGCCATCGCAAAACGAAACAAATAATTAAATATTTCAAAAATGTAAATCCCAACAACACGACTGACCTTATAAATATGAAACACAGTATATGGCCACACTTACAATTGCCTGATCAGATGTATGTATATTAAGGTGGCCCTGTAACAAAATGGAAAAAAATTCCCGTTTTATATCTACTGTATGCCTCTGCTTTTGGGAGGAATAAGACCAGCCAACATTCGTCTTGAAGGAGGTGGCCCGGTTTCTTGGCATCTGATAAGGGAAAGCATAATAGAACAATGACATTAGCAGTGCAAAAGAATTACACTAATTTACGTGCCACCTCGTTATTGGGACTTCCATATACAAGTTTTGTCAGTTTTATATTGTATTACCACAAGGTTGGTATTATTATATAGAAACTTTTCATTTAATACACTTTTTTTATACATAAATATATAAGAAAAAATTTTAAATTATAAGACCAATCGTAAGATTATGAATTTAAAAAGGTTTTCCATTCATCGCCACAATTCTTTTTATAGAACTTTCTGCCGGCACGATTATGTCCTACCGGCACGATATTATGCCTAGAGCTTGTGGCGGTCCATCCTAATACGAACACACACAGATAACAATTCTGACACGAACACATATTTGCAGTGTCCTGTCATGTTTGTGTTTCTTTTTGCCCCGATCGGAGTATTTGTGTCTTTGTGCGTTTGTGTGTGTGTATTATCTCTGCCATTCAATAAAGTATTTTTTAAAACAATGTTTGTTATGTTGTGGTTTTCTGTGCACAAATGATATTATTTGAAATTTCTAGTTGCTAACATTGTTGGTGTTGGTATTGGTGTTGGTATTGGTGTTCGTGTTCGTGTTTTTGTAGCTAATGATGTTTTTTGTTGTTTTTGTTTTAATGCAAAATTAAAGTTGTAGAGTTTATACTAATGATTGCTGTGGTTCAAACTTTAATCTTTTATAAAAATCAGATACGGCTTATTCCAAACAAGTTTTAATAATTATAATTATAAAAAAAAAATTTAATTTTAAAACATTAATACACAAGTTTCAAGTGTTTAAATCACGAGAAGCTCAAAGAATTGTGAATTTAATGAGTACAAAGTTTTTATAGACGCGCTTTCCAAAGAAGGTCGACAGGATGTGAATGACAGCGTTCGCTTTGGCCGCTCCAGTACATAAAACGTCGAATCACTATTAAAAACGTTGTTCAGGATGTGGTCTCATATCAAGCAATTTTTTTCGGAGTCCGTCTCAAAATTCCTGAATAAGTAATAATACAATTCCTCACTCGTTATTGGTTGCGCGTAATTTGCTTAACAAGCAACCCCAAAGTGTTCGATACTCAGTCAGCATATTCAGCAGACTTGGTCCCCGTGACTTTATACTGTTCCCCAAATTTAAGAGACTCACAAAACGACAACTGATGCGCTGAGTGAGCTCAAGGATATATCAAACAGTGCATGTTTTTTATATGACGGGGAGCTGATTTGAAGGGAGCCTAAAAAACAAATTGATGAATTGAAAAATATTCTTTGAGAAGAACAAATATTAATCTATTTTTTGGATCATTTAACTTGCTTTGAATTGTTTGCGTAAAGTTTTACTTTCACACAGTATTAAACATTTGGTACGAATTGCACCTGTACATGGAAACGACAGCTCTGAAAGAGGCCACCCACCCACCCACCTCCAGTACTGAGAACGCCTTAAATGTCAGCTTCATTAGGCCACTCAGTTTGATTTAGAAAATTTTACAATTTAACACTAACGAAGTATTGGAATTTAAGGACATTTATTGGCATTATTTAAATATATCTATTTGTAAAACATTTTTTCCAAGAAAACTAACTGCCCTCAAACATTTATTAACACAAATAATTGTGCACTCAAATTTACATTTCTTGCAAAATTTCCCTACTCAAGCAAATTTTAAAACAAAAGTTTAACAATAAAAATAAAATGTTTTGGAAACAGTAAATTTAAGTTTTTCTTCTCTATTATTGTTTTGCAAGACACACAATTTTCCTGAAATCGTCAGCAGAAATGCAAAACTATAAAAGTGAAACAAATGAAACTTTAGCATTTGCTCAACTTTTTACATATTTACTGACGAAATTGAAAGCTATAAACTTTAAAGAAATTTTACAGTTTGTTTAACTTTTCAGTTTATGGCAGGCAAACAATCAAACATACCCACAAAATTGAGGAAAGTTTTTTTTTAGCTTTTATTTAAAGGTTTAAAATTCCTAACAATAAAGCAATTAATTTTGTTTAAAAACTTAAATTTAGAATGAAATAGAAAATTATTTTAATAATAAAAATTTTGATTTAAATACAACCAGTATAAGAGACTATAAGTCGTAATTCGGACAAGTCGTTAAATAATAAATTTGTTTGTGCAGTGTCTCAGTATGGAAAGTATAAAATTGGTGAATTGGTGTTTGTTGAAACCTAAAATAAAAGTTAAAAGTTAAGTAAAAGTTTTTAAGAACTACGTATCGTTTTAGCGATGGAAATGTGCAGCTTCATATTCACATATATATTGGTATACACATCTATATATATACCAATCCGGTTGTCCAAAGGAATTAAGTGATTAAGTCCGATTTGATGGGACTATTTGTCTTGTTGCTAGAGGCTCGTAAATTTAAAACCCCACCCCCACCACCCGATTTTCAGGTTTTTCATTTCACCCATCCATCAAAATATTTTGTCCATTTAAACAAAAATTAAAAAAAAAATGTATAAGGAAAATTAGCTTTAATACAAGCATATAGTCGTATATATTTAAATTAATGTCTATGTATCTAGATTTGTTTGCGAATTTCTCTTTAGAACCGCAAAAAAAAAATTTACAAAAAAAAAGTTGGAAAACCCACAGAAAGTAATTCTTTACAGTTAAGCAATAAAGAACGAAAGAAAACACAAAGGAAAATTGAGACAAAAATGTCAAAAATTGACATGATGAAATTCCCTCAACTAAACTGCGACACGAATCTTCATCTCGGTGGTGGGGGTTAATCAACGAAATAAAGAAATAGACAAACAAAAAACACAAAACAAAATGTATTAACATTTTTTTTTCCACAAACTAACAGACGAAAATATTTTGGCAAACATCCAAAACCGCAAGGGAAATAGATGGACACATAGAAGTGTACAAATATTTGAGGAATTGTTTATTGTATGTTAATTTATTTCATTTTTTTTTTTGTTTCAGTGAAAATAAACTGGTCTCTGAGTCGTACAAACATAAATTTCGAGTTCCGGCATAAGTAAATTTTAATAAATTAATGTAACTCGCCACAGAAATTCTTAAAATTTTCAAGTTTATCGTAATCTATCAATGATGTACAAATACAATGAAAGCTTAAACCAAATAAGCAAAAGGTTACAATTGCCAGCCCTGGTACATCATTTTATTTGTGTTATACTGTTCATTTCCTTTTTAAAGGATTTTGTGTTTAAAGCATTTTTTAGTTTGTAGTTCAAAAGATTTACTAAAAATTCTTTAAATAGAATGTATTTTTTCCGAAACCTTTAAATGACAGGCTCAAGAATGCTTCTATTTATATATATTTCCATATGTAAATAATTTCTATGAAAAGATTTAATAAATTCCAAAAAATGCCACCTAAACTTAAGATATTAGAAAGTTATTTCATTCATTTCTTATAAACAATTTTTTTGGATACGTTTTTCTTTATCCTGTTGACTTTGTTTTATTATTTGAAGTTTTTTTTTTTTTTGTTTTTTGAGTAAGAAAAAATAAGACATATTGAAAAAGTTTTTTTGAGTTTGAATAAGTTTCCAGCTAGACGGAGCCACATACAAGATACAAACTGCTGCTGGATGTAGAGTGTTCGCTCAAAAGTCCAGAGCCGATAACTTTGATCGTCACAAAAACTCTGAGTGCTTGTACAGACAAGCAAATAATTTGTAGCTAAAAATTAATATAAAAAAAATATATAAACAAAATTAAATAAAAAAAGTAAGAAAACTATTGTATTTTCGGAGAACATATTGTTTTTTTCCACAAATTAAATACATAAGTGGCTTGTGTGCATGCACTTGCTTGTTTGAATATGATCGCACTATATCCAACTTTTTCGCAGAAAAGAGAAACATAATACTGGCAACATGACCAAAAATTTCCATTAATTGTAATCTGTAAGATGACTTCTTGTTGTGTGAACTATTTATAATGTCTTATATTTAAGACCCTCTTCCTTCGCCAACAGCTGGAGCAATACAAAACTGATTTTGGCCATATTGGCTGATTTAACAGCGGAGGCAATTAAATTGAGCAATTGATCAATTTGAAAAACGACAGTTCATAACCACTCTATAAATCAGTTCGATATCACCCACCAGGCAATTAATTTATAGTGTGTTTTTTAAGAGCTTGAATTTTATTGACACAACAGATTGATAATATTAAGAAATATTGAATTACACATTTTTCGAGCCCGTTTTTATTATATACACCTGCTGCTTGATCTGCAATTAAGTAGAATCAACCTGAAGCTTTAAAATGCTAATTTAACCACACAAAATTAAAGGTGATAAATAAAATTTAAAGTGTGCAGGATTTACATGATTTGTAAGTCTATGGCAAACATTTTATATATAATATAATATAATATAACTTTGAGTTTTTAGAATATATACAGCAACTGTGGGAAGTTCACACGTTACGAACGAAAACTACGAAACGCAAATAATGTTTTTCAGCACGTAGACCCAAACGACTATTGTTTATGTAATTATACAGTTTAAACATTTTAAAGTTCATTAATAATTAATATAATTTGTTTAAAAATTCATTACACTTGAAGGAGGGTGGGTTCTTATCAAAGTTAACGTACAGTTTTCAAATTACAAGGGACACACTTGTCAAGAAAATTTTTAATGCTTTCCGGTTTTTGAAATTTTTCCGACTAGTCGCTTGTTTGTGTTGTGGCATTATTACCCAAGACTTCATTAAACGCAATACATAGAATATCAAATTTATGTATATTTGTGTTTCTTTTTAATGTTTTCAAAATAATAGGTAGACAAAAGCAAAGTAAATATGTTGATGGAATTCCTTGTTTCCTTAATATTTTCATAATGCAAACAAAACTTATACAGATATTTCAATAGTTCAATATTTTGCTTAAAGCACAGAAAAAAAGTAAAATTCAAATTAAAACATATTCAACCAGTATTATTTAAAATGAATGTTAAACAAATACGTTGGGATTTGTGGGAAAGTCTTTAGAGTTTTGTTCAAAAATTCCAATTAATATTTTTCATTATAATATTATTTAAATGCATATGATTGTATTCGTAAAAATAACAAAATTGTAATTATATTTGTGCAAACTGTTTTTATTACCAAAAAAAAAAAAAAAAATACTTGCATTTATTTAGCAATTTCAAATTAATTTGACTTGATTCAACTTACCATTTAATAGTAGAAAAATTCCAATTAAATTTCTCTTTAATTTGATGCTTTTGTTCGAAAAAAAAAACTTCAATGCATCATATATATATAGAGATATATACGATGCGAATGTACATAAATATTCAATTTCAAAAAAAAATTTACTGTAAGTAATTGATTAATTTGAAGAAGTGCTTTAATTTGTTCTGTTAACAATTTCCTTTCTTTTTTCTAGTAATTCTAATGAATTAAATTAAACTCGTTCATAAATATTTGAAAGTTATTTTTGACGTTCGTATAAGTTTTGAACAACCGAAAACAGTTGGAAAACAAACAACCAGACACAATCTTGACAGCTCAAAGTTCCAAATAAAGTACAAGTCATAAGTACTTTCCAATTCAGTTCGGCCAACATTAATGTTCGATATTATGCAGCTGGCAAAATTTGTAGAATTTTTTTTTGTAAACCATTAAGCCACTTAGTTTTGAGAAGATCAAATAATGCCGTGCAATATAACAGACAGAAGGACGACTGGCATCAGAATTTTTGTTTTATTTATTAATAATATATTAAATTAATTCCGAAATATTATAAAATTTGTAATATATATAAATATTTCTATTTAAATATAAACATTTTAAAGCGAAGCAGTGCAAAACCTCTCATTGTTGTATCGCGAAAAAAAACAACTAATATATTTTATTTACTTTATGCATCAGCAGAAATCATCATGATTCTAATATCCGTCATATACGGAGTCTGTTCCGAAAATAAGATGAGTTTTAAATTTAAAAAAAAAAAAATTAATATATTTATCAAGTCTTATTTCGTCCGCCTTTTAAAGCAGTTTCCCCAGAGAGAAGACGGTGGCTGAGATATGATTACGGTGTGGTTTTTGTTCGGTTTTGGTTTTATATCTTAGTGAAAAATACACATGTGGACAGAAATATAGGTGCCAAGAAAATACTTCTTTAATTAAGTTCGTATCGCAGTTACTTTTTATTTTTTATTTATATATTTGGTGCAACAAAGTCACCTTCTTGGAGGAACAAAATGTCCGCCTACAGCAAAATATGTAGCATTGTTTTGTAAATCGTTTAAAAATCAATCCCTAGACCTTTAAATTATAGAAATTTAAAAAATCTTCAGCTAAAGCTACAATCCCATTAACTGAATTTTATTTGAAAAGGTCATTTTCAAGCACCATTTTGTTGTTTGAGGTTAAAAACCACCATCATGACAAGAAATGAAAGTGCTGTTGTAAACTTTTATATTAAAGTAAATAACATGTCTGATTTGTGTTTAAGACAAACAAATTTGCTTGATTGTTTTTATAGGCAATATATTGCACTTCCCCACATGCTTTAAAACTAGCAAATAAATATGTATATATATAAAACCATACATGTATGTAGGTCTTGTATATCGTCACCTGCAACCCTGAAGGTCAATAAAACGCAAGAAAAGTAAAATATTGTTTTACAAAATTTTTATTTAAAACTAGTAAATTCTTTGCTGGTTCCTAAATTTCATGAATACACTATAGTTTTTTGTTAATTGTTTAATCACTAATTATTTTTATCAAAGTAAATACTTTGTACTAAAAACTATTTAATAGATTTTATATCTTACTATTTTGTTTAGAAGACACAAGTTTTACTTAGTGCCATCCATGGTGGCAACAGTGGTTGACTTTTACTTAAAAAAATAAGTTCCAATGATACTAAAATATGGGTATTTCGGGCTCCGAAACTCTATCATAAATGTTGCTTATGAGGACAAAATTAAAAAAATAAACATTAAATTTTCTTTTCTTTGTTTCATGTGACGTTATAAATATTTTGGTCAAAGAGAAATATATTGAGCAGTGTTGCCAGGATAAGCTAAATTGGCTTATGTTTTATGTTACATATAACCAAGAGCACAACAAGACCAGCGTATATTTCTTAAAGCTTTCTAAACCAACTGGAAAAAGTGACGTGTAAAGGCAATTTTTCATTGCGCAGAAAGTAGAAGAAGTAGGAAGGAACTGAAGAAAGGCAAACTTTTTTTCTTTTTTACGACTTAAAACAAAACTAAACAAAAAACATGTATGTAGATGTGCCAATTAGAGCTTAAGAAATATTTATGAATAAATTTTTCGACTTTCAAGATAATGGAGAATTCTCAACTTCGTTATTATTTAATTAGTAAAAATTTTGTTTTTCTTCATTTTGAAAATTTTAATACTTATTTCATAAGTTCTAATACATTGCGACCTCCGAAAAATCGAAAACCTGCAGCAGCAAATCAAAAATCTTATGAATTGTTTTTTCTTTATATATCGTGGCAAAATAAAGGTGACTTAGTTCAGTCATACAAGGGGTCGAACCTTAAAAAATAATATTTAAAAATGAAGTCTGCCTATAGGCTTAATTTGAGTAAAAAGCTAGGTACATAAAACAAACATAAACTAAACCGGTGACTGAGTGCAGCTTTAAAATGTGTCAAACCTTAAAAACTGTGTACACGGCAAGGCTGGCTATAAGCTAGAATTTATTAAAAATCCAGAATGAGAAAGCACACATTTCGAAATTAAATAACCAAAAATGGAAACGCTGGCTAAAAAGTAGATTTGTTTAGAATACCAAGAACTTACAAGGCAAATTTCCAAGTTAGATGGACGAAAGGCCCTTAAAAAAGTCAAACCTAAAAAAAAATTTAAATGGCAACGCTGGCTGTAGGCTCAAAATCAAAAACATATACATACATACACACCCGTAGATGTTTGCATGCATGTGCTTACATGTCTATAGAAAAGTATGTATGTCTTACAATTCGTCTGTCACAGTGTGAGCGTGAATTTGTGTATGTGTAGATGTGTTGATGTCATGGTGTTATGTCTTTGATTGCTATCGTGTTGGTTGCATTAACAGAATAATAAACATTCCCTAAACTGCTGTTATTACTTGCCATTTGGTTGACCAGACAGATCAACAAACGAACAGACACACATACACATGTATGGCAAGTGTGTAACTCAGAGGCTGCATAATGATAAGTCATCAGGATACAAATGTACAAATTCCTTATCGCCTGCACAATATGAATAATTTAATGTAATTAAAGCCCTACATAATGAAGAGTGTGGCAAATTTTTAAATTCATATGTTCAATAAAAAAAAACTTTTCACTTTTATTGGCTTCGTTTTAAAATTGTTGATTTAATAAAGAAACAATTAGAGCACATTGTTTTTTTAAATGTGATATGCTGTACAAATATAAGAATTTTAATTGTAAAGTAAATTATTTGTAGCAAAGATTATTTGTGAATACTTTTGGATAGTTAAATGAATACTAAATAATTTTTAATTGAATTATGCTGTTTCCAAGAGAGAAAAACAATTTTCAATAAAAAGTTTCCAGCAAGAAAAATAAAATGTGAAATATGTAAGAAAAACAATTTGCTGATATTTCTAATACTAAAAGCATGTGCTTAATTTCAACCTGTGGCTTTGGGAAACCCCACCAGAGAGATGCTGCTGGCTCAACTCAAATCGTTCCCGCAGAATGTTTATCACAGCGTCCGCTGCAACCATATTATCCTTATCGCTGAATATAAATTCTTCATCACTACGTAGTACTCACCGAGAACGGTGACCAACATCGTTTTCACAGAGTTACAGCCTAAGTTAAATCGCCCAGAAGCTCAGTCAGTTTTATCCTTTGGACTACTCTGCTCAATCGTGTAAGTTTTCAAGATGCTGGCCTGTATAATAATACAAAAGTTAAGACGGAAGCCACCAAAACAGAATGGCGGTCACGGGCTGCCAACATCTACCTGCAGCAAGTGAAAATTCTTTATTCAAATTGCTGTTCTTTTTTGTGCAGGAAAGGGCCCTTAAGCGTTCTTAATTGATATAGTAATCGAAAGCATTTATTAAGCATACTTTAGCTGAGCTTAAGTTAATTCCCTTAAGCATTTATTAAGCATATTGTAGCTGAACTTGAGTTAATTTCTTTAAACGTTAAAAAGAAATTCAAATATTGAAATTAAAATTTTTTTTTTTTTTACCTTTAAAGAAAGATTCATTCAAATAAAATAAGGAGCTTTGAACCAACCATATCTTCTTAATGTGATCGAATTGTTTTTGATTTTTTCATTTTTATACCTTGTGAAGTATTAAAGGAGTTTCACATAATATGTTTTATGTGCCCATAGATATACGATTTGTAAATGTGCCGCACCTGCTACAAATATATTTATATAAATTTGTATAATATAAATCAATTCAGCCAATACCGATGTATACAAATTTGCGTTTGTTAGCGGCTCTCTTTTAAAATATATTCATAAATCTTGGGCTGTTTTTTTTCAATTTCATTAGTGTAATTTCGTTTAAACAAAATGCAAAAATTCCTCATTGGTAAACAAATATATTGGACGTAGTACACACACACACACACACGAATACAATATATTATATTTTTATTTTATTTTCACTTTTGTAGAAATTTGTATATGTAAATTTAAAGCAGATACAAGTCTTTTTGAATATGATTCTGATTTTGTTGTTAGTGTTGGTGGTGTTGGTGTTGTTGTTTTTCCATGCATAATAAATTAAAAATTCAGTTAAAGATATTTACATTTTGATGTATTTTAATTGTTTTTTAATCTTCATATGAATAAGTGCATGTGTGTGTGTCTCTTAAAAGGGGTCATGCCCTTTTGAGATAACAAAAATATTTTTTAAAACTTAAATTAAGGTCAAATAAAGGTGAAAATTTATGTCGAGCACAAACAATCACAATACAAGATTTTTCACACAAATACATATCGTACATATGTTTGTTTAAAACAAATATTTATACACACAAACATTATTCGCATATGATTGCATTTGCAGTCGCAGGAAAGAGTGGACATTAAAGATTTCTGGTGTTTACAAAATTTATATTTTATTACATTAATTTGTGTTAATAATATTTCTTGAATGAACTTACCAAAAAGGGGGCGGGTCTTAAGTGTTTAATTATGAAATAGTTGTGAAGTGTCAACAGTTATTTATATCGCCCCATATGAGCACTGAAATGTACGAAAGTGTCAGGTATTCCGAAACTCAAACTCTGATAAAAAAAATTACAAAATTATTTAATATCATAAATACACATGTCGCTTATATTCTAGACACAGGAACCACAAAACAGATATTTCTAATTGTTCAAAGTTTTAAAATTTAGTAAGCAACAGATCTTTTCGTTAGTGTCATCGTGCTAACCAAAGACAAATTTCAAATTCATAAATTAAATTTACATTCAGATTTGATATGAAACCGTTTGCCAGTCTCAAAAATATCGAAAAATAATGTAAAAATTCCATTATATAAAACAATAAGAACTCACTGAATGTGTTGCAACAGTGAAATGAGAACGCGTACGCGTATGAAAGTGCAGGACAGAGGCGGAAACTTATTGCAACACACTGGGTGGGTTTCCGTGTGCAGGTTCACACACAGTGATTGGACAGGACCACGATAGTATAAATTATCTTGAACACATTATTATAGACTAGATTATTATAGATTTGGTTATTGCAAATATATATAATATTGTTACAACCATAATTTCCAACATTAATGCCTAATGTCTGCGGCACAGGTACCCCAATGAATATGTAACAACGTCGTAACATAAAGAAAAACAAACCCCTGCAATTTTTCCAATATTAAATATATTTTCATACATATGTATATGTATGTATATTTTGTTTGAAATAGTTCAGTATATCAAAGAAAAATTAAAATTACTTTAGTGAATTGAATGAACACATACAACCAATAAACAATATGTTCACAAAATCGTGTAGCCAGCCGCCATTGTGTGCGCTGTGCGTCAATGTGTGTGAGTAACCACGAATGTTTACACGAACATGGCAAAATTTTAGTTTTAATTTGCCTTTTTTATTCTGCTTTTTTTTTCAAAGTATGCAAATAAAGTATACGCCATGTTGGCTGCCTTCAAATTGCGCAAAAAACCAAAACTAAAACAAAAACAAACAAAACAAAAAAAAAATAGAAAAGTATAACAGCAGTGCGAGTAGCAGCATCAACATGATTTAACGACAAATGTATAAATAATGAAGATAAAATAAAACGACATCGTACATAAAACAAAAAAGACGGATGACAGCAAAACTTTGACAGTTATGTAACATTGTGCATTATTTACAAAAAGAAAACAAACAATCGAAAAAAATAAGACAAGTTAACGAAAAAAAAAACGCAGAAATTTAAAACAAAACAACACCAACTAAATGAGAAGGAAAAGCAGAAATACTACCATACAAAAACCTAAACGAAGGATACAAAACAAAAACTAAATGTGAACAAAAAAGAAACAAACAGCATCAACTGAAACTTAAAATACAAAACACATGGCTCAAATTGACCCTAGTTTTTTTGTTACACAAAGACAGAAAACCAAAAAAAACTTCACTTAGTAAAAGAAGAAAAAAAAATTAAAATGTAAATGTAAACAAATATACGAAAAAAAATTAAACTTCAATAAAAGTTTCAGTTCTGCTTCATTTCGACCCTTTTCAACTTGTTATTTCCATTTGTGTTTTTTTTCCTTGTTGTTTATTATATCAATATACAATAGAGTGGTTCAGAAGTATCAAAACTCCGAGCTAACGGATGGAAAGGGAGCTCATAACAGCAAATGGGCTTATGACTCTCTGCATAAGTTGAAAATGTTTAAGGGCAAGTCCTTAGGGGTCTTCTTCACTGCATCTATTACAAAAATTCAGGTTCTAGCATCAAAATGTTTGAAAGCGAAAGAGTATTAAGAATTTTTTGTTTATTTGCAACGTACAGCTTTTGTAGAGCTTCATTTATAAATGTGCAATTTTAAAAATTATGTCAGCAAATAAAAATAAAACATATCTTCTCGACTGATGTTATCTATTTCAAACTGATTTAGTGGTCGCTAGGAAGGGGAGGCCTAATATTTACCATACAACTATTTGCGAAAGTCTTGACCTCTTGGCATACTGACAAGTGGTTACTCCGTGCCTTGAGTTGCCCGCAATATCATATAAATAAATCCGCCAGTACAAAGATATTCTCAGCCGGCTTTGCAGGTAGCAAAACTGTCATGGCCTTGTTACAATAATAAACTTGCTATAAAAATAATGGTAGGTTTACTGTTTATATGTAATTTAATTTAATTTTTATAACTAGCAAAACTTCTGTCATCCCTTTTTAACGTGTGATTATAGATTTTGATTTACTCAATCTGAAATTTACTTATAAACCCGATACAAAACGTCATTATTTTCAACTGGCATCAATAAATTTATATTTTTATTTATATTTAGGGTTTGAGTCTGCAACTTTCATGACATACAATAAATAACTTGTTTGCTTTTCCGGTTATTCTTTAGTAGAACAATAATTAAATACTAAAAAAAACACAACATTAATCCTTGAAACAATATAATTACAAAAACAATTGCTTTGGCATTTTGATCTCTAGTTTGTTATATCTGCTGTCATCATATAAATAATTGCCAGCTGTTTAAAATGACATCGATTCAACCGTTCAGGTTTCTCTTCATAATTGAAGTAACACAATTGATGTTAGAATCGCACAATATCACAGATCAATATTCCTTTGAGTTTTGAACTCATTTATTTTTCTTTTTGTGAAGATGAAAGTTTAATATAACAAAAACACTCAGGGTGGACGGTAAAACACTGTCACATTCCAGCTCTGGATTTAGGGGAAACTTAAGGCGGCCACCTAAAAGAATTTTATTGTGGTAATAGATAAAGTTTTAACAAACTTGCGAGTTGGGAGCCCCTCTAATACAAGTAAACGAGCAGCTTTTTTTGGCGCATTGCATAGAAATTTGTTTGCACTTGCAACTTATTGGCATAACATGAGTGGCTACGAATTGTAAGCAAATTTAACCAAACGGAATGGAAAACACAAGTGAGTATATAAATATCCCGATATGGGCGAGCTACTGGTCTGTTGTATATCAGTAAGTTCAGCGACCGAGGTGTAAAACAGCAATACAGAGAATTCTGAAACTAAAATGAATGCAGTGTTGAAAAAAAAAACAATCCAAAAATCTATATTATTTGAGCGCTCAAATCAGCTACTAAAGCTTATAAGGTTGCGGCAAATTTAGTGAAAATAAACCCGCCAGTACAACAACAACATTGAAACCTCAAGTATGTGTTTTGTGTTCGTTTGGGGTGACACAAAATGTTTACTCGTGAGTTTATGCCATCTAAGATCCAGTTGCAGTAGTCAGTTGCGCTCCCAAATTCACCAGCTATAAAGTCATATTAATTGTAACAGACGAAAAGTTTTCGCAAAATTTATTTGGTTAATTTTTAGCAGAATTAAAATAATAATAAAACAAACTTTTCAAAACTGGGCTCTCACACTCTCAGTGTTAATCGTAGTACCGGCCACAATTCATTTTAACTCTAAATCAGTTTTATGTATAAAATTACTTTTTCTCTTAAAACAAATAATATTTTGGCAGAAAACAACGATTAATATTTTGAACAGGTAAATGAATGAAAAGTATACTTTATATACAAAACTATATGTACATATATATTAACATGGGTGTGCCCATATATTGAGCCTTTGCTAATGCTGAGCTACAAGTTACTCGTACAACAAACATGGCCATTATGAAAGACAGGAATTAAAGAAAACAACAGAATATGCAAATTGAATAGAGTTTGAAATTTTAGACAAAGAAGCACACATTTGCTAATATATGCCAATGTCAATATTGGTTAAAGAAAATCATAACACCGTGTTACAAATTTAAACTTTTTGGTTGCCACAAATAATGGAATGTGTCCACAACTCAAGGCAGTACCAGAACTGTAAATGAAAAGCACTCAAACTTTTAAGTGACTTCTATACCAAAAAAAAAAAAAAATTAATGCCAGATTTGTAGTAAAAAAAGTTTCTAATTTTCCAACTAAAAACTCATATAAGCAAATTTGAAATTTTATTACTAAACACTAATTTAGTAATCCTGTAATTAAGCGTTTTAGACGTCAGTCCATACATTACAAGATCAATTTTGTTATAGGTAAAGTGCCTCATTCGAAGTTGCTGGACATGGTTTTTTTTTTTAAACGGCAGCTAAACCTCGAAATATTTATTTTTGTTTGAGGTTCCATTTATGAAAATACGAGTTTCCATTATGAAAAATGAGGTTGATAACTAATTGCAAAAGAAGCATGAGCAGTAAACCCGGCCCTAAAGAGGCACTATTGGCGCCAAACAAACTGCCCTGGTCAACAAAGTGTTATAGGTCCAAAGCAAGAATAAAACATTATGTCTCTGTCTCATAGCGAAAACAAAATGAATACGAATGATGTTTCGCCGACTTTGGCATGACTTCAGTTTAAATGGAAACGGTTATTTCCTTGTTTCAGTCTCCACCAATTCTCCAGCACTCTATCGGCGGCCAAAACGCTATTTGTACTGGAGCCACCTTTTTGGAGGAAATGTTTTCCATTCTTTTTTTTTTTAACTTTCGCAAATATGGCCAAAATGTGTATTAATTGGAAATGTTGTAAAATTCTTAAAACTTTTAAACGCACGCACGTAGACATGATTATATTTGTAACCATGTCTTGAAGAAAAAATAATATGTTGCACCGTGTAATTAATATAAAAACACCAGCTGCACTTAAAGTTTTGTTAAGTATACTTTTCCGGACAGAACCCAAAAAGGATTTCCTTAGAGACGAACTGTTGCAATATAGCAACAATGTTAGAAAGATGGAAGTTCTACTCCCATGAAAGTGAGCAAGAAAATATTTAAGAGGATAAAAATCTTAAAAACTTACACACATAATGACAACATTTCTAATGAGGCAGCAAGTAAGCAAAACAAACACAACTGGTCTCTTTTACAAAAATAAACACTTCCACAACGAACGCTAAAAGTGACAGTCTCACATTTTCATGTATGCATGAGTGTGTGATTAAGTGCTTTTGTATGGCTTCATTCGTTTCACTTCACAATAATTTCATTAAAAACGCATCTGGGTCACTTGTGCAATACCAAAAACCTTAAAGTTGCTGGATCTTAGTGGAGAAAGCAGACTTAATCATGCACATGTACAAATATGAGTGCATACAACGCACACTCCGCTCTTTGAAGTCAGCATGAGGCATGTGTTTGTTAAACGAAAACTGAAGTATACATAACCTCAAAACGTTTTTATGTGCCATAATACACCTATACAGCAGTTCGTCGGTTAGACTATCAAATTTTATGCTCACACTATCCAGCAAAGTTTGATAATGCCAAGCAAATGCACACACACACACAACCACACGCCAACACACACACACACACTCTTACATACATTCACACAAATGGTAGCGTCAGTGCAACACTCATCATTAGTCAGATTTTCGAAAGTATCTTGTTTTATTGTTCTTATCTTTATCTTAAAGCAAAGTAAAAACCAGCATAAAATCTGACATTAATAATTAGTTTTTCAAGCTTTTTATAATCGGCTTTAGAAACCGGTTTTTTTTAGTTTCAGCATTCAGACTAAAAGAATTCATATTGATTCATATGCTCGCATCTTGTTATATGTACGTAGGATGAAGCGGGACTGAAACCGTTGAGTTTATTCATGTCTGTGTTGCCATCTTCGCGAAATACTTCAAAGAAGGATTTTTCTCCATGAACATCTGTATGTAATTCACTTTTACTAGATTTTTAAACATATATGTACATATATCGCTGAAACGTACGACCATTATTATATCGTTTCCTGTTTTAATTTAATTTACTTCAATAATTCAGATCAGCCAATTGTTGTTTAGAAAGCGTCAATTTTCAACGATAATCCCTTTTTAATATTTATTTATATTATTTTATTTAGCATTTGCAATGTATGACTTCTCTAATCGACTTTGACCAAATGTGCACAATCCACACCTTCACATACGAAGCTGCCACATGGTGGACATGAAATTCCTCTAGAGAACTCCAAAGCAATGCACTTATCTTAGACAAATCAGTTGGCCAGTGCGATTGAGACGTAAAGCTCTCCAAGGCCAGGGAACAACCAAAAACCGACCAGCATTTAAGAAGCGAGCCCGAGCTTCATGCTTTTAGAATTCCAATTGATGATTTCTGAACTATAATTGATGGTGCTTAAATTAAAATTGATATTTTCTGATGGCGCAGAAATTAAAATTGTTATTTTCCGATGGTGCCTAGAAATTGTCGACATATAGACAGCTGGACAACATGCAAACAACAGCTATATAGTTTTATTCAAAACATATTTAGCAGCCTTGAAGCGATTAAAAAAAATCATATCGCTAAAAACAAGTTGCACTAAATCAACGAAGTTCCTGTCTGGATGCTCCTCAAATTTCCTTGAACCAACAAACCTTTAAAATTTTTGTTACAAAGAAATAAAAATTTGTCCGCAAAACAATTTAGGGATGTGCGCTACACTGAAAGTATTTATATGGTAATAATTAGGTATAAAAACTTGTTGTCGTTGACTTCCAGCACTAAGATTCATGGAATACCAGAAGTTGTAACCAAGAAAAAAGCTAAAAAAAAACTGTTATGATGAAACTTTTTAGATAAGACTTCGTTCGGTGTACTTCTTCCCTCTCCAGCACGTGAGCTATTGAGCAAAGTTTTTCGAATGTGTTGGATGCATGTCTACCCGATTTAACCATCTAAGAACAGGAAATCTTTTTGTTTTGGTTTTTTTTTAGTAAAAAACTTACCTATTTAACATTTTGCAATAAATTTGAGAAAAAAAAAGTTTTAATTTAATTTGTGTTCAATTAGTATTAATTTTCATTTTTTTATTTCATATTTTTCTTTTCTTATTTAATACTCATTTTGTTATTCCTAAAGTATCTTAAGTTTAATGTTATCTTTTAATATTTATTATTACAATAGTTTACATAATTGCTTACATAAGTATTTAATACCTTAACTTTTACTTCTTTCTTGCCTTGATTTTCTTACATAAACTTATTATATTTTATGTGTAAACTTTAAATATATATGTATATATTTCTCGTATTTTAAGGATTTCTTTTTTTTCCGTTAACCAAATGTGTTTCTTTTTTGATATTATAAAATAAATCCTTAGAAGAAAGTTGTATAACAAGTTTTAAGTTCTAAAAATATTTTTTTATGAAATAAGCCAATTTTTTTGTGTGTTTTTGTTTTTCTGGAGAATAAATATTTTCACACAGTTTTGATTTATGTACATTTCTAAGATTTTACTATAAGTTTATTGTATTTATCTTCATGAAGGTGATTGCAATTGTTTTTAGTAAATATAATCGGCCAACTCAAAATGAATTTTGGTACAATTTATTTGCTTGTAAGGGAAAAAATTTGCTTTAATTTGATGGGTTTTGCAAGTTATTGTACTTGTACAAAATTTCGAATTCAGTAAAAAAAACTTTGAAATTTGAAATTATTTGTTAACGAAAAAAGGACAATCTACACAAAGATATATATAAAGAATTAAGACAAATTAATGCTCAATCTGCTCTTTATCATGTGTAAGGGAGTGATATTATTGCAAAACTAAGACCTCTAAAGCATAAGCAAATCGGTTGTAAACGGACTCCAAAATAAAGTCCAATCGTTGACACTCTGTTTTCTACTGGCAATTTAAAAACAAAAAATTGGTCGCTAGTTTTAAAGTCTTGTAATATATTTCAAACCTTTTTAAATGAGAGTAGATGTCCAGCAATACTATTTATCTTTCTGACAGGCTGACAGATTAGGTCCACATAAAAATATAATTCCAATATCTGAAGTATAGGCCAGTGCTTGACACTTTTTGTGCTGCAAACACTTGTTAAAACGTGTCAGTTCAGTTTCAAATATTTCGAATTCTTATTAACCGCAAAGGACCAGTAGATCAGACCTCTGTCGGAGTGTAAGAATTCTACTTCCTAGTAATTTTAATACTCCCACAGATTTTATTTATTGGACAGTTTTCCGTTGAAAGTTATTTCATCCTGCAAACGATTTTCTTTAATCCAAATAACTTATCGGTACAATAAAACATTTTAAATAAATAAAAATAATTCATAAAAAATTTGTCCGCAATTCATATCAAGTACATAGATTTTTTTTGTAAAAAAATATTAAAAAATATTAACGAAAAATTTTGAATAACAGGTGCAAAATAACTAAACCTTAATTAAGCTTTTACTTTTTTTGAACAAAAAAATTTAATTGATATAAGTAAACTTTTAATGCTTACAATTAAAAAATTAATTGGCTATACAAAGTAATTTATTTAAAAAAAATAATTTGAAATAATGAAAAATAATTTTCTTGAAGTATGAATATGTGTATCAAATAGACTGGGTGGCCAATTCATGCATAAGTCGATGTGCTGTTCTGAATTTTGCCAAGTCATTGAAAATCAATATATTAATAATATGAAAATAGGAACCCTCAGAGAAGTAGCTCAAAATAAATGCAATTCTTGATTATCGGATTTTATTTAAATAATTTCAGCTTCATATCCAAAGTAAAGCTCGCAACAAAACATAACCTTAATACAAACTAAGCCGATATTATGATTATATTCCATTTCTTGTATAATTTTATATGTATATATATACAACCTTATATAAAACTTATATTCACATGTTCTTGGTTTACATTATATTGCAATGTGGTGCATTAATAATTTTAAAATTTCATCATTTTATTCATATTTATTCATACAAACAATGAGCGATTATTGGCATATCCAGTTGTGGAAAGCTTGACCATCAATTGTCGCAGAAAATAAGTTCTTAAACAGTATTTCAAATCTTTCAGTACCAGTCTGCCAGAACCGATGTATTGTCACACAATTCTTATTGTTTTTCTTTGTTAGTTTTTTTTTTGTTGCTTTATTTGAACTTATAAACTTTGGAACACAAAATAAGTTAAACGCTTTTTGCCCAAAACAGTTATTAAAACTGAAGTTACAATTCAAAAATAGCTGTTTTTGTCCAAGTTCTCCAGCCGAAATTTCATTGCCAGTGGACTTGAAAGCCTTCCCTTCACAAGAAAATATTTTATTCTTATGAAAAGATTAAGAATTTAATACGCCCGAACACTATTCCCGTTTTCCCCATAACCAGTTTTGCTACTGGCATCACATCGTCACGCGTGTGCGCTTCAACTCTTTTTCGCACAACAGTTTTTTTTTTTTTCTAAGCGACTTACATAATAGAACCGCTGCACAAAGTCTGTGTAATAACAATAGAGTATAATAGCGATATTGTTCTGCAACTTTTTATAATTTGTCATATCTTTGGTGTGTTTACATGGACACTTAAGTTCCGGATTGAGTCCATTATGAATCATGATCCAATGATTTTATTTTCTAATAACTCTCAAATTTGTTATTCGCTCTCAGACTCGTGGTACTCAATTTCTCTCTCTGCAACATGTTTTGCCACACCAAACTTTGCCAACCGTTGAACTTTTTTCCCCCTCCATTGATCGTAATTGAAATGTGAACTTTGCTACGTGGTAGCGGGGAACTGTTGTCAGTGCAGAAAAATTCAAAACTTTTGTGATTTTTTTTTTTTCAAAATGTTCCATGTAACCAATTAAGGGTTAATTCACTGACATGCCCGCCTTGTTTTATTGTAAAATTTTTATTAGATTTCTTTTATTAATATTTCATTTTTTTTGTGATTTGTTTCGTCTATGCTGATGCTTATATTATGTATTTTTAAACATTAACGCTAAAATATTAATCTACTTATTTTTTTGTTTTTTTTTTTATAATTAAAGTGCTTTGACTTCTTAGTTTATGTCTTCTCATCGTAATTTATTTTTTATTAAAAATATTTTCAATATAAATTAAACTAAATTTATAAGTCTTGAAGGTCTTTTATTTAATATTTAATTTTACTGTTAACACTTTTTTTTCATTCCACAAAACGAAGAACAAAATAAATATGAAAATAAAATATGTATATAAAACTTTTTTCCAAGAAAACTTTAACCTTTTATGCAGCACCTTCCACTTTGAACTTTTAAGCCCCCAAAACATGTTTCATTCAACTGCAAAATGTTACCTTTTGTATTCACTTTCTTTTGTCATTTTTTTTTTAAGTTCATTAAATTTTTTACCATGAAAAGCGAAAAACAAAAAGCGACCATAAAAGCTGACGTTGGAAAGCATTCCAATGGAGAATATTTTTAATTAAAAGTTCTAATGTAAGTTTTCTTTATCAAAGAATGGAAATGAGTTTGTGAAATAAGAAAAGGATTATTTTATATTGCATGACTTTCGGATTCCAACAAATGGACTTACAAGCAGTTTGTTTGCCGTTAAGACACACTTTCACCTTGAAATTAACTATAAACTTGTACTCGCTTATACGAAACACACATTCAGTCTCTAAAAGAGACAATATACGAGGACCTCTTTGCTCGTCATTTTCGCCAATTCATACCGGTTAATATTACATTTGGAATAAGTTGATGTTGCTAATTTATTAGCACCCACACACGCACAACAGGGTGCCCCTTAAACTACAGCGTTGAAATGTTTCTAGTCACTTTCACAAAGTTATTGGCCATTGAGAAGAAAAATTAATAATATTCAGAAAAAAAAGAGATAAATAATTTTTTTTGTTGTTGTATTAATAAATTTGACAGCTGTCGTTGTTTCAGAAGCGATCTTATGTGATGTTTTTGCAGCAGAATTGTCTTAAAAATTTCAAAAAATTTCAAGTGGCAATAAAATGGTCCTGCAACGGAGACTGTTTGTGCTGTTCTGGATAAACTTGTGTGAAATGGTGCAGTAAGCAAAAAATTACTCAGCGAAAGATCTGCTGTCCGTAACAGAATGCAGTTGATTCTACTTCACTCACAAGAACTCGGAATTTGGCATCATCACTCAGCCTTTCCTTACAAAAATCAAATGAATTACGAGCTAAAGTTAGACACTTATAGGCAACGACATCTAGTCACAGAATGGATAAGAATAAGCAAATAAAATTGCCGACATGAACTTCTACTGCTAGTGATTAGAACCTATTCTTGGTGTGGTGCGTATGACAAGACCACCAATGACACGAGATGTCAATAATGCTCGTAAGACGCTACATGCCGCATATCTCGTCCCACATTGGGCGTTCTATGCAGAAGCATTTAAAAGGAAATCGATGAAATGTGAATATCCACCTGAATGGTGAGGTTCGGCCATCACCGTAATTTATGTCACTTTTTTCAGGGATATTGAAAGATGTTGGACGCTCGCAGCCACGCACGTTCATCGTTATATTCAACAAATAAATCATGAATATTTTTGTAACATCCAACTCACACACTTTATGTTGTGAGTTTAAGGATGGGAAGGAAGTGTTTAGCGAAAAACTCCTTATAAAATGTGTTCGAAATCTAGTATCCTATATAATTTCGTCTTCTATGGATCAACTCAAAAAAATCTACTAGCATTGCACTTGCAACTACTAAGTCTCCTTTCATCGGATTTGTTGCAAGCAAAGAGAAATGTTTTTTCTTAAAGTCAGCATCTCCTCTTCCCACTGCAGTAAACTGTTTACTTTTCTGAAATTTATGTCAAGTGTAGTTTTTTTTATTAACATATTTCTTTTCAATTAAATTCTAAGCAATTTATCATTCAAAGTGGTGTTTGCTGCAATCAGTGCACCTGTAAAGCCGTTTTCCCGTTCCACGCAAAAAGGCAGCAATTTCCTTAATTAACTTCGGCTGCTACCAATATCTTTACTTTTGAAATACATAAATACATGCGGAGAAGTATAAGGAAACTGATAAGAATAAAAACTATTCATATTGCAGATTTTAAAGCAAAAACAAAAACAAAAACACAGAGTATTCTTACAACGCCACTGAGTCGTCGGTAAGTGAATTTGTTGTATTTGTGCTGGATGCAAGCGTCATTACTTTCAGGTGGTTAGAGGCAGGTGTGGTATTCTTGTTATTGAGTGAAAAACTACTGGATTTGATAGGTGAGTCTGATGATGATATTGAGGTGGTCGTAGTCAGAGCGGCTTTTGGAGCCGATGCTATTGGAGCATTTCCTTTAAGCAGACGTGATGGCTGCTGTCACATTTCCTGCGATAAGGCGGGCGATGACGTCGTCATCGTCGTTTCTTGGTTGTCACCCACATAGCCTTCGTCCGGACTATCGGCAAGTGGACTGCTTAAATGGCGTATTATAGTGTTTTTATCTGTGGAGCTTAAGGGACAAGACATCTTTTCCTGCTTAGATTGTGGCTGTGTTTGTGTCAGGCCAACTGTGAGTGACGATGTGGTTGGTGATATATCCGTTTCGTCGCATTCTGGTATCGTTGAGGCATCAGATTGTGATACTGCACATCTTTTCCTTTGTGCGTCCATAGAGGTTTGTGATGAGACTGATGATGTGGTTGTCAGAGGCGCCGTGTTGTTTGTATTTAACGCTGTAGTTGTAGTAATTATAGAGGTAAGTGGTTGTTGCTGTTGTTGCGGACTTAACATACCCATTAGAGTTGATGTGTAGTGAACGGGTTGTGCGTGATAGCCCGGCAAACAGGGTGGCCATTGTTGCTGCTGCTGATGTAGCTGGTGCTGTTGTTGTTGTTGTTGATCGGCGCTACTTTTGTAGCCCTCCGGAGGTGAGGGATACTGTACTAAGTGCGTCTGTGGATATCCCTCGGCTGTGCAACGCACATTTGGTATATTGTATTTATCATAGGATGCCAGAGTTCCTGAACGTTGCTGCAGAAATTCTGCCTCCAAACTGTAGCGCATGCCATTATTGTTATTTGCATTGGCGAACTGTTGTTGCTTGTGTTGTCTATTGTGGGGCAGAGTGCGATAAAAGTTTTGTTGCTGCTGTTGTTGCTGGATATTAGCTTGTTGCTGCTGCTGTTGTACAGATGACTGTTGATGCATAATGTGATGATGTGATGGGGGCTGCTGTGGTGGTTGCTGCAGATGAGCGTTCGTGTAATCGTAGGCAAAAGCATCCTGACCCAAAAAGCAAACCGGATTCAAATGTACATCCACTGGATGAGTGGGTATAGAATTCATAACTGTTTTTAGCTGCATTCCCCTGGGCAGTGTTGCCATTCCGCTAAATCGGGACGAGGCCATGGCAGCAGCCGTATTAGGTCTTAAAATTTGTGAACCAAATTGTGGTGCAGAGAGTTGATAGTATTGATCATATTGCACAGGATTTTGGCAATCACTTTGACTGTCATAGTCTGAGCTACCGGTATCCAAAGATGATGAGGTCTTCAGCTTGTGCTTATAACCCGATTCCGCATCATTTACTAGATCTGGATTTTTTTCTGCATAATTTCTTAGCGAAGAAGGTGGCGAGCAATAGGATAGAGCAGAACTAATGGCAGGATTAACCATAAGGGATTGTGGCGGTGGTGGTGTGCCGGAGTTCAAAGTTGACGCTTGACCCATATTGAGACTCAGCTGTAAGGTTTGCGTTGAACTGTCCAGTGGGTTGTACAACATGATATTTTGTTTTATTTGGTTGCCCAGTATAACGCCGTTCTCCTTAGAGATTTTGGTAGGTGACAAGGTGTCACAGGGACCGAGCATTAGACCCGAGCTTCCGTTAAGGCTGTCGCTGTCATTAATAATGGAAGAGCACTTCATAAGGCCATTTTCATTATTTGATGAACCATCAGACGAAGAAGTGTTATTGCCATTGACTGAAGTAACGACGGAAGAGGGACATTTTTTACGCTTAACTGGAGTTTGCCGCTTTTTGCACTGTATTATGATGAAAGACAAAATCAACACAAAAATTATGCCACCCCCTGCGGAGCTGGCCACTATATAGTTAATGTAGTTTTGCGGAAAAGAGACTTCATTTACAACGGGCGGTTCTTTCACCATGACTCTTATTGTATAATTGCTGAAGGCGGTGCCCGCTATATTTTGTCCCACACACGAGAATGTTCCGTTATCTTCCACGCCCACATTGTATATAAATATTTCGCTCCTCTTTTCCTCCGAGGTATTGGCTGCATCGTCTATATAGAACAACATATGCATGTTGTCTATAAATGTGTCATTTGACATTACCTGGCCATTAAACAGCCACAGCACCTTCGGCTCGGGAATGGCTCTTATCAGGCAGGACACAGTCAGATTGCGTCCCTCTGACACTTCGGTGTAGGTTGATTGGGGCGAGACTTCTGGCAGACAGGCAAATTCTTCTCGTTTCAAAGATTTTATTACTTGTCCTTTTAGACGAGGAGGCTCAACACATTTGGGTTCTTCGCTCTGTGGGGTATGATAGTTTGTGAGCCAGGCGTGTAGGTCCAACAGCCGGCAGTCACAGGTCCAGCGATTGCTTTGCAGACTTACACCATGTAAAGATTTTGGCAGTATATGACTTCCCTGGATGTAACTGATTCTATTGCCATCTAGTCTCAGCCACTCCAAGTTGTCCATGCCCACAAAGGCCTCATTTTCTATTCTCTCAATTTGGCAGTTACTCAGCTCTAGAGTGGTGAGAAACGACAAATATCTGAAGGCAGCTGCCTTCAGTTCTCTTATGGGATTGCCACTTAAAGTAAGTCTCATTAAAGAACTGTAGTCCTGGAAGGTTTCTGTCGGTATGTGCTGCAAAGAGTTCTCCGACAAATCCAGCTCTACCAGATTTGTCAGGCCCCTAAAAGCCTTTTCATGTATTCGTATTAATTGATTGCGTGAAAGATAGATTTTCTGTAAATTAAGCAAGTCCATGCGTAGGAAGCGTTCGCTTTGCAACACCTGCAAGGCATTGCCACTGAAGTTGAGCACCTGAGTACCAGGATCCATGCCTTCGGGTATGTTGGGCAACGATTGGCTGCCACATTCCACCGTCTGCTTGCCACCCTTCCATTTACATATGCACACTTCAGCTGGACAGCCCTCCACACGTGAAATGAGTTCACAGTTGACCAGCAACACGCAGCAGACTATAACTACTATTGATGTGTGTCTTACAGAAGGCATTTCTATTATTTTTCCTTTTCCTTTTATATTTATTTAGTTTTACTAATTCTTTCATCTAAAAACTATGCTACGATAATAAAAAAAACGTTTTCGCTTGGACAATAAAACAATATAAATGCCATATATTGACAAGATAACGGATTAAAATCTTGATGTTGCTTGGCCCAACACAGAAGCTATTTCGTTTGTGTTGCTCTCTCTTTTCCAATTTTATTATCCATCAAACTAAATCCTTCTAAGCGTTGGGGTTTTTAAGGCTTGCTTAAATGACAATCACGTTGAAAGGCAGCAATAAACAAAAATATCTTAGATGTCCTTGTCGAAAAACTTTTGTCTTATAGCACAAGGAGTAGAATTCTGTTGTTGTTATTTCGTGCTGGAATTTTTTTCAAGCCTGTCATTTTAGCTGTTATAACGCACAAGTATGTGTTTGGGTGTTGCGTATGTGTGTTTGTGTGCCTCTTGTTTTGCTCTAGATCTTTAAGTCTCTACACCACAATGTTGTCATGTAGAAAGGCGTCTGCTTGCCTTTCTTATGGCTGGTTTTGTATATATCCTGTTTTTAAGTTGTTTTTCGGTTTTCCCTTTTCCAGCTTTTATTGACTCCTTGTATTTTTCTTTTTTTTATTTTTTTATTTGTTGTTTGACTTCTTTATTATGTTGGATGGCGTCAGCATATTATTTTCTCTTCTCCATCTGGCTTCCAAATTTTTTCTGCTGCTGTATAAACACCAATTGTTTTTTACTTCCGGGTATTGTGTCCTTCTTAACCAAATTGTGTTTGCTTATATTCCTTTTTTTCTGTCCTGGCAAGCCATTTGTTTATTTCTTTTGGGGTGTATTATATGTCCTTAAATTGGATGCATCTAAAAAAAATCCAACTAAATTAAGTTTTTAGCTTTGTTTTCTTTTATCATTCAATTTTATTTTAGCCAATAATTTAAAACATTAGCGTTGTGCTGTTGCGATGCTGGCTGGAAAGAAAAGAATAGAAATGAAAATTTTAAAAGTTTTGGCGTAATAAGTTTTTGATATTGAAGTCTGAAAAATGTTCTGATATTCTCAACCAAAAGTAAATGGATGCCGAAGCCAAAAGAAAGTGAATTAATGATTTAAAAATTAAAGACAAAAATATACAAATTTAAAAGAGCAAACTTTTAGTTTTAAAAAACAAATTCTTATATTAAATGTACAAGTACTTGCACAGAAATTAAAAATATACAAGAAATCAACACTTTAGTAAAGAAATTAATGTTTAGAGGAGAAGGAACGGTCTTGTATTATGAGAGTCGAAGTCTTTCTTATATGTCTTCAATTGGCTAAAGTTTAAGGTCGGTTAGATCCACAGTTTTGGAAGCACTTGGTCTTTGGAACACTCACCAAAATTCAAATAAAGCTGAATTCTTTATGGAAAAAATAATACAAACAAATCGAAACAAAATGCAAAAATTGTTTAACTACAAAAACATAAAATATAGAAACAACTCTTTAGATTGCAAGAGTTAAGCGATTTGGTCAGATTTTACAGAATTGTGCTTTTTATTAAAATAGGAGATATTAGAAGCAAGACTTTGAATTTTTTTTTTTTTTTGATGAAACTATAGGAAGTTTCAAAACAAATTATACTAAACAAACAACTTCAAAATAGCCACAGTGGTCAGTAGCACCTGCACTTCGCATAAACTTTAAGTCATTTGTTCTGTGACATCGTATGCAAAAGATCTTTTCTTGTGAATAGTGAATCGAATTTTGAGTTTTTAACCAACCCCTGTCAACCGAATTCGTACATAATATGACATATAAACCTACTTGTTTATTCAAATTGGTCAAATTAAAAATATAACTGAGATTTTTAAATGTATTTTTCAAATTGAAAAGCCAATTTCTTTGATATCACATCGTTGAATATAAATTGAAGTCTTTAACATATTTTATACAGTCGAGGTATTACAATGCCAAGCATTTTTTCCCTACAAAATTTCAATAACCATCATGTGCCAACTAAATTTTGATTGTGGGATTTTCTCAAAACGATGATACGAGTAATAGGAAAGTGTCATAAACAAGCGCAACCACTTAAAGTGACATTTTGAGATGAGCAAATATTAAAGGAACATATTTACAACAGTTGCGAGAAAAAATTTAGCCTACAAATAACAAAATTGTTACGGAAAAGTATCGTAAAAAAACATAAATTATTGTTTAAATACAACAAAATTTTAGTTAAACAGTTAATTGTTATTAATTGGGATTTTACACATAGAAAAAGAGAAACATTAAAAGAGAAAATTACTATAAAATTTTAATTCAAGTTAAGATTTATTCAGGACACGAACCAATCTCAGGCCTTATATACCTATTTTCTATAACAACAACAAGCAAAATTTTCCAATTCATACAGAAGATTGAGTGCTTTTTATATACATCTCATATTGAATGTCACTCAAAAAACATCAATCAATTAGTTTAGCCACAGGATGAAGAAATTCGATGTATAAATAACATTTCGATTCGATATTGAAATAACATTTACACATGTGTTAGAAAAGAAAAATATGCAATCGAGAGGCAGGACATATATTTGGAAATGAGAATATATTTTATTTTACAAACTCTACCATCTTTGAATATAAAACAACAAATTACCTGGCAACGCTGTTGCATTGCTGTTGTTATGACTTTGCCATACCTGGCTTGAAAATATTGGTTTTTTCAAAACAATAATTGTTGAACATTGACTGCTGGCCGATATGAGCTAAAGAATATAAATTATGCAATATATTCAATCGTGTGCACCGATATTCTGGAGAATTCGCATACCGATAGTGTGAACGCCCAACATTTTTGTAATGCCAACCACAAGAGCAGGAATCGCACTAAATTTGACTGAATAATATGTTTTCAAAAGTGTCGATATAATTTTAAAAAGCTGGACATTTTCATAGGCAACTAAAACCGCACAAACCGCACAAAGTTATCGACTAGTACTGATATGTTGAAGGAGGACCTTGTAAGCACCTGTTTTCAAAGCAGAGAACAATAATTTACCAAAAATGGTTTGTGCTTAAATTAAAAATATAAACAAATATTTTTTTCAGAGCTTAGAAATGGATTCTGTGGGAACATAATTTTCTTGAATGTCCTTGAAATGCCGAGTGAGAAAGAGAGAGAGAGAGAGAACTTGAAAAGAAGAGAAAAAATCCACACCGTGTATTGATCATGTGAATTTATAGTGTGTGTTATAGGTGATTTCTTTAACACTTTCCATTTGACGGATATGGCACGAAAATTATAATTATAATGAATGCGATTGTGAATATTCGAAAATAAATGCTTCTAAGTTTTGAATTAGCAACATAAAATCGTAACACATTTAGCTTTTTTCCTCAATATTGGGATCATACTCTTCGCTTGAGAGTCGCCACAACGCGTTCATTATATTCTGGAAAAAAATAGTTAGAACTTCTCAATAAACAGCAATTTTTGGCATTCCGACTTCCTCATTAATCATCAAGTTTTAAATAATGTACAATTTTTCCAGCTCCAGCGGTTGTTTAAATCAATTGTTCAACAATGTTTGCCATATATTAGTGATTTAAAAAATCTTAACTACTGCTATTTATATGGCCATTTGCAAATGTTAAGACTTTGCCTTCAAAATCTGCTTGGCAGGGGAAAAAATTGAGTTTTAGAAATGTACACAAAAATACAGAGTAAAATTCCAACAATGACAATCAAATATAAAATGTTGAGTAGACAGATTTTCATTTGGTTACACTTAACATAATTTTTATTTCGTTTGTCACAGACATGCAAACAAAATACGAAAAATTATTTACAAAAAAAAAATATTGTATATTAACGCCTTAATGTGCAACTGTAACAAGTCCATTTGTATAACTCTAAGGAAAGCCGACACACTTTTTTATGTGCAAACTTATTCAACTTTTTTAAGAAGTTGGTTTTTGTTCTTAAACACTCGTAACGTAAAGTTTTAAATATTAATTGAATTTTTCACTTCAGGTTTGATAATGTGTTTTTGTCAACGTCTTGTTCTAATTGACTTTCTGCAAATACTGTTTTTGGGAGCTAAATTATCTTAAAATACAAAATCTCAATTTTGTCTTAAAGCGGACTTAGCACGTTTGCTACTTAAGCCGCCCATAACTTGTTTCTATCTGTAGCTGAAATAAAAAGAAGCACCCAAATTTGTTAAAATCATGGACTGTTTATTGCATTCTATATTTTTTTTATTGTAATATATCAATTTTTGTTGCTTCAAAACTTAAATCGTTTTCTCTGCGGCGGGGGGAATAGTTTTAATTGGCAAACAACTCTTTTTAGGTGTCAAAACATTTGGAAATTTGTGAAAACTTTTTCAACAGCTGGTTTTCGAATTAATATTATTTTCTTTTGATCTTTAACCAAATCAAATTTAATTTCACATGATACAAAATTAATTATGACGAATTTTCTCTACAATATTAAGGCACAGTTTCTTTTTGCAGACTTCACAAGTTTTGGGAAAGGAAATTTGCAGCGATTCGTCACGAACTAAAATTATACGCTTTTCAAACACTTATAAAGCGATTATTTAATCGCTTTAGAGGCAGCTGAATATAAATTGGAATGGTTGAAAATATGTGCGGTAGCATTTCTGAAATGTAGATTTGTTTGTGAATTCTTTCATATTTTAGCCAATTCTGCAGGAAAACTAATTTAGAACTCGTTTAGAGCATCTTTTACCGGCAGTCCACTGTCCCAACACTGGTTTCTTACTCTTTTTGCTGAACATGTTAAGTAATTTCAAAGATGTATTGCCTGCTATTTGTAGTAAATTACAAGCAATTCAGTTGCGACCTGACACTTAATGGTGTTTTTTTTTTTTGCTGCCTTTTCATTTGTACATCTATTTGAGCTCATTAATGAGTAAATGTATGCGTGGGGATTGCGCATATAAAATAGTACTTTATTATTAAACCGTTTTTCCGTTTTTTTTTTTTTATTTTATTTAGCCTTAGATGTAAGCTGAGATTTTTGTTCCTTTTTTTTTTATACAGCACTTAAATTGTGGAAGACAAATTATTTTCACTTTACTATCTGCAATTTGGGCGAATGTACAAGACACTTAAATTAATGTAGGCTTTTTATTCGAATACAGGCAGACTAATTTAACTCAACTAAGTCTGTGTGAAAAGGACTTTGTAGAGGTTTATTATCATCTGTGAGTCGTTACACAATTTTAATAGTGTTTTTTACTTCTTTTGTACAGTAGACCAAGTGCAAGAATAAAAGAATCCGTAACAACGAAGCGTTTAAGAGACGATTTATTGTCTGGAGAATTATTCATAAGCAAAAAATAATTTTAATAAAATGTTGGCAAAACATTTCAATAAAAACTCATTACAAACATGTTATTAATTTTCATTAATTAAATTAAATATTCCAACTCACTACTTTCGCTTATTCAAGTGAATTGTGTGCCAGCATTTTGAAGGTCAAAAGAAAACTGATTGCGCGTCTATCAAAGAACTTTCTTTTGCCAAGTTCAACTGTGATTCGCATTTACTGCGACAAAAATCAATTTTTTTGTTTGTTCACAATATTCGTGAACTTTAACCTTCTTCATTGTGGGCTATTTGAGACGCTTAGTTTTATAATTTTATAATTTTTCTGTAGCCGATAATAATTCAGTTTTCCCTCTATATATTATGTTTTGTCGTTTTTATTCGCATAAAATTTTCTCCATTGTCAGTTCAATTATATGGTGTGTGTTTTTTTTTAAGCGGCCCTCTTTCCTAGAGTTCATAAAACTTTAGTTTTTCAATCTTTCGATTATATGTTGACCAAATGCCTGGAATAGAGGCAGGAGCGGTTTCATGCAAAACTCACTACATTTGTCACTTCTTTAACGATATTGATCAGCATAAAGATAGTTGATCAGATTTTAAAAAAGACATTTATCTTAAATTCGAGTGTATCTCCCCTGATCTTATGCGAGTGTGCAACAATGGCTTCTGTTAGCAAACTCGACACAATGAACCCTAATTTTTCCGGGAAAACAAAACTGCTATATAATTAAGCGAGACGGTCAACTTTGGCTGTACGAAAAGTGCTTCATATGAAAAATTCAGCTTTGCTGAACGTTTGCCGCAGTTTTGAAGAGAATACTTCAACTTTAAGAACAGAATCGTAGGCTTTCCAACATTTGATAAATATTGTGTACAATTAAGAAATTAGATTTTTCAGTTATTAATTTAAAATTATTTTAGCACAGCTTCTGCTCACCATACGAATAGTGTGCCACTAGGCAAAAGCATATTGTCTATTTCGACTGAATTTGCCTTCCAACCGGCCACTGTTCGACGGGTTATTAAAACATTAATTCTTTGCTAGAAAGTAGTCAGTTAAGATATATAAGTGAAATAAAACCTTTAATTAGGCAAAACGGCAAATTGTATGTTGCTGTTGTTGTTGTTGTTGTTGTTGTTATTTTCATATTGTGTTTTTGAAATTCTCTCGCTTTGAGGTGTTGGCTGTAGCATGTTTTACTACAACTAAGACAATAGCTTTTGTTGCAAATACTTGTACATCTATTACCCACCACAATAACATAGAAATGTATAACTCACTATAGCCGTATACCAACAATTGTTGTTTTATGTCCCTCGAGCATATTTTGCACAATTGTTTTTAATTTTTGTATCAGTCTAGCTACGAGTATGTGTGTGTATGTGTGTGTATGTTTGCCAGAAAATGTTCTCAGAAGTGTTATTCTGCTTGAGCTTTATATTAGCATCAAAAAGGCATTGTTGGAAATGTGTTTGTGTGACAAAGCTGGGACTTATAACACTTTGTGTGGATTGTGACTGCGTAGGCACAAGCCTTATAGTTTTTAAATAACACTCATTATTGTTAATCATGCTGATGCTTTTGGTACAGTGACAGTTTTGGACGTTTAAAGATAACGTTTCCATTGTGTTGTTGTTTCAGTTTCTCTGTTGTTTTTACGTCCTGGCAATAACCGAACTGTACTGGTTTTATGCGCATTAAATGGCACGAAAATTACAGTCATAGGACTCAGTCATGTTTAACAGTTTTAGAAAATTGGTAAAAAAAAACCCAGCTTCTGCTTCAAATACAAAAGCTTCGATGTTGATTTTAAAACTATTGCCATGATTTTGCATTACAATATTTGGGGTCTTTTTGGCTCAAACTCACCTTATGTGGACTATCATGAACTCTAATTTGGTTGGTTTCTTTAACAACAACGATTGCCCTCACTATTGTTAATATTTATTAAATATTTGATTTTGAATTTTTAACTTTTTTATGAAAACAAATTTTTGCAGATTATAAATCAAGTGCGATTATTATAACAGAAATATATCCATTCGCGTTCCATTCGAAAGATATCCTTTTTTATAACGAAAAAATAATGTTCTTATGGAAAACGTGAGCCCGAAAGTGACTGTCCACCAAAGTTAAGCAAATCTGAAAAGTTTCAAAACTCTCAAAACGGTATCACACTGTTCATAGAAATACTTGGGGAAAAATTAAAATTAGAGGGCAAACAGGAAAATATAGAAAAATTGCTTATTGGGTATGTGTTCTTTTTAGGAAGTCTACTCTTGCTTGTGCTGTCACTTTTATCCTTTTCGTGTTTCATATCCTTTCTGCCCTCCCAATGGAGTATTTAGTTCTTCTTCTGTAGCGTAGTTAGAATAAACAGCAAAAAATCTATATTCAACTCAGTGTGTTTGTGTGCTGTTTTACTTTGTTCACTGTTTTTTTCTTTTGTGTGCAATAATTTGCTTTTGTTTGTTAAACACTTAACCCTTAACAACAATTTAAATTGAACTGGCCCACCCCTCGAAGTAGAGACTATCAGTGAAATTTACTTTAGTTTGGTCTTTTCTTTATGTACTGAATTATTTTTTCTGCTTATTTTACTAAAGATATAAAATTAAATAAAATAATTATTAAGTACTAAAATAAAGTAACGATGAGACCACATAAAACGCATGACTTTGCAAAACTGTAGAATCAACAGGTCACAATGTTAAATCGTCATTATAAATTTGAATTTTACATTAAGTTTTAGTTAATAAAAGAAAATAGTTATAATATATATAAACCATAAATAGTATAAATATATAAACCAAAATTTCCAGTTACACAGTTAAGGGTTAAGGTTTGTCAGCCTGTGTTTGTTTGCTTGACCGAAAATGATTTACATAAACTAAGGAAAAACTATATATTAAACGTTCATCGTCTGTCTGTATGTTTGTACAGCTGTTGTTGTTGTAGATTTTCGTAATTTATGTTTTATTTACCTCTTAAGTAATTTCCTGCAATATGCTACAGTTTGATTTATATTCAGTTGCCTTTTAACTGGCCGGAAATTTTCCTAATCGTATAATGTCTTATATTTTCTTTTATTCAACCGTTTGCTTACGGTTTCCTTTTTGGCAAATTTTCTTCTTTATTTTTAAGTGGGCTTTTATATAAATATTTTATGGTTTTATGTATGATATAACATTTATATTAGAATCACACCGCGTTTTACCGTGAGAAATGCGAAATCCGTTCAATTCAAATTAAGATTTTTATCCATTCGATTGCTGTGGGTCAGTCAGACTTAAGTTTTTCCTGATGAAGCGACATTTTAAATGATAAAAACGTTGAAATTAGTTTTAAATGTACAAATTCCGTTTATAAGCCAAACACTGATTCTTTTACTTCGAATGATGTTTTATTTTGCCCAGCTGAAACTTAAACTAAGTATTTAGTAGTATTTAGAATGTTGAAAGTTTTCTTATAAACAAGAGCGGTGATTTTGCGGAAATATTACAACTTTGTTATCAAAAAAATCTAAGCAGTAGTTTGAAATATCAAACTGGAATATTCTTATCCGGTTTTTGGGAGCCGTCCAACATTCTCCCCATAAGTGTTTATGTGAATGCCATGCTTTGACCACAAACGCCTGAAAATGTTATGCATCCGCACACAAAATCTAAAGTGTTTCTTATGTGCAGAATAAATTAAACAAAAATATATCGACAATTGGGTACTATTGTACGGAGGCTAAATCTCAAGTCTTTAATTTGTAAATTTTGACGATTTCTGTTATCTTTTGCGTTATAAAATTCCAGAGACATTAAGAAAACTAGTATTAAATGACGACCAGTCAGGGAGAGTAAATCGTTTTTTTTTTTCAATGTTAATCTTTCGATTTGCTTTTTTTATGAACAGTAAGGAAGAACGGCCCAAGTAAATTAACTAAAAGAAATTTTATTAATTATCTTAAAACTTCAAATTCGTTAAGGAAATCATAACCTAAAATTTATATAGATACATACAAGTAATAAACGAGACTTTTATTTTGCTTTAAGGGTAATAACGTTAAACCAAAATCCACCACAAATTTTATTTTATTTAAAGTAAAAAATTACCAACCTAAAATAAGATTTAACTTTTATGCCGGCCTTAAAAAACAGATTTCAATAATCCCCATCAAAATAAAAGAAAAGCCCAAAAACACACCGATTTTATTTCCTTTTTCTCCAACCCAAAGTCATTCATCCTACGCAACTTATTTTCAAACTTTTATTTTTGTAATATTGTTGTATTTTGGATTGCCTTTCTTTATGTATGATTTATGTATGTACAATGTATGTATGTATGTATGTACATTTAGGAAAAGAAATCTGTTTGCTGAAAAAAAAACTTTTTCTAAAACTGTCACAAGACTGCCATTTCCTGCTATGTGTTGGCCATAATGGCCACCGGACTTAAATTTAACGCATACATTTTGCCTTTTTATTTTGAGAACGATTTTGGTTTACTCATAAAAGGATGTTTGCCATTTTTTGTCAGATTTTGTGAAGAATTTCAAGTTTGTACTTAAGCTCGAACATTTTTATGTGTTTTAGCCACAAAAGCAGCAAAATGTTAATCATATCAAAGGAGGAGAATTTAGTTGTAAACAAAATCTGTGTATAGTTCTGCAAGGATCATTTTCATTTCTAAATTGTCCTTGGCCTCTTATTTAACATGGATTTTATTTTTATAATCACATCAAATAATTTCGGAGAGCTTTTTCTTAAGTTCTTCAGCTTAAATCTATAGCTTTTCGTTGTAATCAGGTTGAAACAGATTTTTTTTTAAAAAACCGGGTCCGCTGGGTTTGAGCTTTTTTAAAAAACAAAGAAACAATGAAGAACAAAAAAATATTGCATATTGAGAATTAAAGTTTTAGCCTGTACTTCGTTAGAATTAGACGAAGTGGTGTTTATAGACATTGAACCCAAGTAATTTATAATATCGAAAAAAAAGCTCTCTTAAAAAGTACTGACCAATAAATAAATCACTGTCATACTTACAAATTACAAATTGAATATCATTTGTGATCTCTGGCGAATTGTTTTCTAAGAAAGCAAGTTGAAATATAAAATGTCTGATGCAAAGTGAACACTTAGTGCGTTAAAAAGAGCCATTTGAAACTAGATTTTTTTGCTTGCATCGTCAGACACTGTTTAGTAAAACATACAGGGTAACAAGTCGGGTCTCTAAATGGCTTTTGCATACTAATTTCTTTAGTGTACTATTTAAGTTTTTTTTTTTTTAAATTTATTGTTAAAAAGGATTTGGTTTTATAAGCTATCTTCTTTAAAGGACCTATTTTAAAAGGTAATCTTCTTAAAGGCACATACATACATATGTATGTGCTTAAAATATACATTAAAAAATGTATTTTCTTTTGAAAGTACTTTTCTGAAAAGTCCTTTAGTAAAGTCTACTGTTTTTATTAAGGTACTTTTTTAAACGGTCCTTTTTTGAAATCTACTTTTTTAAGCGGTACTTTTATATAAGGTACCTTTTTAAAAGGTACTATTTTAAAAAGTACTTTTTAAAAGGTACTTTTTTAATAGGTATATTTTTTCGAAGGCACGTTTTCTAAAAGTTTCTTTTTTTTAAGGTAACTTTTTAAAAAAAAATGTTTGAAAAGTACTTCTTTTGATAGATACGCTTTTAAAACTAATATTTGTAGAGATGATTTTTGGAAAATTATTTTTTTTAGAATACCTTTTTAAGATGTACCTTCACCAAACGAATCCTTTTAATATATGATTTTTTTAAATTTGATTTCTTAAGAGTCACTTTTTTGAAAAACTACTCTGTTAAGGATAGTATTTTTAGAGGCAGCTTCTTAAAGTATACGTTCTCTTATTAGCACCAATTCTACTTAATAATTAATTTTTTTGTTAAATGCATTTTCTTAAGAATATGTTTTAGAGGTACTTATTTTAAAAGCGTTCTGCTGTTATTCTGTATTAGTGTTATTCTTACATTTGTGATTTTGTTTATGTTTGCAGCATATCTTTTTTTTTTGGATTTAAAAAGCTTTTCTTTTTTCTGCAGCTTTTGTGTGATTCATGAAAATCAAATTCAGTGAAATTGTTTCCGTAAGATTTAGTCTGCGGTGGGGTTTGAGGAGACTCTCAGCCTCAAAGTCTAGAAAAAATATATAATAAATATCTTAAAACTCTCAGCCTCAAAGTCTAGAAAAAATATAATATCTTAAAACTCGCAAACAAAAGTTAAAAAAATAAATATGTATTATAACTTTGTTTTAATATTCGGTAACAACAAGATACTTTTTTGCTGAAATAAGCTTTTGCCTAAGCAAATTTTTGCAAAACATATTACAGCCAATACTGTTCTACTTTTTTTATAACTCATTGATTTTACACATCCCTGACAGCCAGAGTATGAGTATGCACGTGCTAATAACTTCAAGTAATCCGATGATATAAGTCTTGTATTTCTGTGCTGTGAATTGTGCACTTAATCCGTTGTTTACAGCAACTGTTTTTCCACATCTTCAAGGTATATTTTTTCCACATTAATTTCGAAACGCAGCACAATAGCGACGCTACGTACGCTGTTTTCCTTTCCACTTTCAATGCCAATGCATACTTTGGAAAAAAGCATAACTATTGTTTTGTTCGTACATTGCATTGTTTGAATAGAGAAATTATCATAAAATGGTTGCAAAAAATACTACAATACAAGTGGAACAAGAAGCTGCAGTACAAGCAAAAATAACCATAACAAAATGGCAACAAATTTGCAACTTGCTTAGACGAATATCCTGATGGGTATAGAAATAGACTCTTACAATGAATGCCACATTAAATATGATAAATATACACGAGACACTAGAAGCACATGCAAATGCACGAAACTACTCAGCTGAAGCAGGAAGTGTCTCGAAAGTTAAACAATACGATTCCCAAGTAAAACAATTACGAAGCAAAAATACTCTTAAGTGGATAATTATGCAAGGACATGTTACGGAAGTTAGATAAACTTAAACGAAGAATTTAACGTTTTCTAGTGCACAAGAGAAAATTTGGAATTGCACAATCTGAAAATAAACACAAAATACATATTGAAATTTATTTCAAGAAACTTTCTTAAAATTAATGTAAAAAGGACGCACTAGGATTTTTTGGTACTTGACAGGAGAAGAAAAATACTGAATAAAACCTTAAAAAGTCTTTAATAAGAATTAATAATAACATATCAGTGCTGTTACTACGATTTTAGAAAGCTATTTTAGATGGCGAACATGGTCTATAGTATCAGCTATTTAGCAAGTTTAGCTTCTCTGCGAGAGGCCAAAGAGGTGGAAGTATTTCGGTAGACTTGACGAATCATTATTAGAGAAGTTGCTGAGGCTTGGGCAGGAAATCTGTAGCATTCAAGTTCATTTCAAGAGTGATGAATTTGGCCCCAAAAAAACCAGCACGTTGGTAATGTTGTGGCCAAAACCAACACCTAAATCATACCTCAGCCACCGTATGCTCCAGATTTAATTTTTTCCTGATACTCATTATGGGCTAGTGGTTTGCGACAAATGGCTGAGACAGCTCAAGGGTCTGCCAACAAGTAAATATTAGAAAACGCTGGCCCAGTTGTTCTATCTTTCAGAGGGCAATTTTGAATGGAATGAGACTATAATTGATGAATAAATAATTATTTTTTTTTTTTTGAGAAAAATTAAGACACCACCTTGTACAGCCCCATCATGTTTAAACAAATAAGAATAAGTTTATTGATTTCAATTAAGCGAGTCATAAGTTTTTTCCGCAATAAATTTTAGCTGTAGATTTGAAAAAAGTAGCCATAATTGTTTGCTCAGCAGTTATTTTACAAGTGCTCGGCAATTATAATCTTTCCTTTAGCCTTAACAGATCGTCTTGTTACCCGGCCGTTAGTTGTTTCATACAACTTAAGGTTTTAGAGAAATGTTGCTCCACTTCCATGCCATTATTATGTAGATTACACGTTTCGAGTTCAGTGCCTTTTGAAACAAGACACCTTTCGACGGAGCTTTTTAAGCACAACCCGTGATAGTGGTTGTTTTAAGTATAAGAAAGAAAAATTATTTTAACAAGTAAGACGGTTAAACACTTAAGTCGCTTTACAATTATGTACATCAATTTTATTTTGAGCTGTGAAAGGCAATAGCAATAGCCGCTAAGTGAAAAGAAATTTGCTTATTTCCGCTTTTCTTTTTTGCCGTAAAATAATGGATTTCTCTGTCCTTTCAAATAATATGAAAATTTCATAATGTTCTGCTCTGCTTTGTTTAAATCTAATTGAACTAGAATAAGATTATCTGAATAGAAAAATAAAATTATCACTAAAAGGTTTCCATGTTTTATTTGCAAGCCTTTAAAATTGTTAATGTTGATTGACAAATCGGCCTTTATGCAGGATCTCACTATTTTGAAACGAAAATTTGACAAAGTGTGTGCAAACCATCGCCTTTACTTGACATTCTTGCCAAGACTCCAGCAAAGTCATTATTTAGGCACTACAAAATGGTGCCAATTTGTTCAGCACTGGAAACCGCACGCGCGAATTGTTTAGCCCATATACCGGAATAAGTATGACCAATGGCAGGTTTGTGTTACGTTTTATGGCATAAAAATCGTTCAGGGTGACAATATAAATTGCTGGAATAAACAATTATATATTCACCGGCATAATATTGTTAATTTCTGAACCTAAAATATAAATAAGCATAAAATATTTGTAAGCATTTATCGCTGAGACGTCAGCACTAATTAGTTTCCTTTTACTTAAATTGTGAACTAAAATCCAGCGCATATAAAGTACGACTATTAAGTTAAGACTAGATCATGCTTTTAAGCCTTCGTTACTAACATGCAATCTGCAAGACCAAGCCTAGACTTCACGTATTCTAAACGCTTATCTTTTATGGTTTTTTGTCAGTGTACGAGCGTTACTTTTTTAGTCTTTACTCAGTTTAGAGTTATGACTGAATTCTGCGCCTTCAAAATGTTTTCCAATCTATAAATATAGTGAACAGTTTTAGAACTGCAAGGTCGCTTTGAAGATTGTGGCTCGATAAAACACAAGTGTTTGAATAATATTGTCCCCGCGTACCGAAATTTCTCCATTTTTAGCCGATAATACGATTTGGAAATTATTTCGGTTCTCTTAATTTTTGTGTTTTCTTTAGTGCAGAAAATGTGCATTTCTTCACAATTAACTTTAAATAAAACTTTGTTTCAATATTTATGTTTTTTTTTCTTAGAGTTTTGTACTACCAACTTTAGAAGTTTTTTAGGAAAAAAAACTTTTAAATTTCTTGCTACATTTAATGTTTATTCACATGTTCAAAGTTGTCCATAAAAAGTTTGCTCGGTTTCAAACTACCCCCAAAATAAGTATGTCTTTAAATAGTTTATATTTGTAAGGAAATTGGTTGCCTCACATGCTCGTAAAAGTTGCAATTGTTAAGTTGAGAAAAAAATTGTGAAAAAGTTTATATTTTAAATATTTTGTTCTAAGAATGACAAAAGTTTTCAGCAGTAAATATGCCGAACTAAATATGCATATGTACGTATGTGTGTGTAAATGTAAATTGATGGACTCTTTGTCAGGGGCGGGAAAAATTATAATCGTGTGATATACAATTATATACCTTTTTATTTCTCGTCTGTAACCTTAAGCGACTAATTTACATCCCCAAGGCGTGCACACACTTTAAACTCGGTCTTTGTTTTAGGGTGATGATCAATTTTTTAATCGGTGTCGCTAAGGAAAATTCGCTCGTATACCAGGTCTTTGAGACGTATGCTTAGACTTTATACAACTTATAAGCTGTGATTCTGAAGAGATCTGCTCCAGACAACCAGTTGTTGACTCTTAAGGTTTACAAGAAGAGTCTTTAGTAGAAGAACCTGAACCTGAAGACACGATAATATTAGCAAAATTTTTCTCTTACAAAAAAAAAGAAAAACCAGAATAGAGAAAATGATTTCTTATAAGAGCAAAAACTTTGTATGTGTCTGACACGAGCTGGACTACTAGTCAATGTCTTATCCACACATGTCCAGTCATCAATAGGATAAGGAAAATTAATTATCTTGTTTTATATGCAATATATTGTTTGAAGCAATTTCTGTGCAGATTTTTATGAATATAGATTTTGTTATTTTTTTCTTGTTATTAAATAGTGAAAAATATGTTTAATTTAATTTGTTTTTTTTTTATTGTAGGTATATGTTTTTGTAATAGTTTCTATGTTATATAACACAATGTATGTATGTGATTATATTAGCTCACGTAAAATATATGATATATATTTTACGTGAGCTATATATTTATAGCTCACGTAAAGCATAAATATACGTCTCTGAGACGAATGCTTATGTTTTAAGTACTACTAAAATAATTTTTTCTAAGTGTAATGTTTATTTTACAAAAAATTAAATTTAAATTAACCTCAAGCTCATTTAATTTTAAAAAAACAATCTCACTAAAGTTTGAATAATTTTTAAAACTAATTAGTTTTTATTTTCCTAAACATGATTTTAAGTACTTTTTTACCTTTTTCCTTGTAACATAACAAATTTTTTTAGCACAAATAATATAATATAATTTATAATATTGTAGGTAAGAAAAGTTTAAAATTTTTAATAAAATATATGATTGATCATGATTGTTATATTACGCTTTCTTAACTTGTCATGGCTTTCCAGGAAATATGTTCAACCCAGTTACGTTTTTGATTAACCTCAATTGGTTTTTGTTAAATTTCAGCTCATTCGCTGAATATTGTGTCCTGCAAAACTCATGGTTTGTACAAAAAACTGAAAAACATTTCCATAATTATATGCTTTGAACTGGCAGCAACTGCCAGCAAGTATTCAAAGAACAATTTTTGTTTCTTTAATATGTGTGTATGTAGATTTTCAATTTTTTTTTTTATGTAGATTTTCAAACATTTTCCGGAAATATTTAAAACAAGTGCTGAACACTAAAGCAGACAAAAACTTATGTGAGCAATAATTTTTAGAAAGCAATTAGACTTTTATCTTTTAGTTCTTTCAGTGTTTTTTTTTTTTTTTTGTTTTTTTTTTTTTGTTTGTTTTGATGTGCACTTTAATCAACATTTTTAAAATTCTTCGCAGAGTCTATTAGAGTTATAATTTTGCTTGCTTTTAACAGGGACTAGTACTTATCTGCACATACATACATTATTGCTGTTTCCACTTAAATCCTCTTAAAATTTTAATCATAGAAATGTTTGCCTAACCACATACTTATACTTTGCTGTTGTTGTCGTTGTTACCATTTCACTTCTGAGACTACTTAACAATAGTAAAAGATGAATGTGCAGCTCTGCCGACAAGTTATTATTATTTCTTAAAGTAGCATAAAAAATGAGTAAAAATACTACAAGGCAGAAAACAACTCCATCCATCTATCTATAAATTTTATAAACGTTGCCTGCCATTCTGGTTGGAATGAAATTCTTGCATTAAATAATATGGCAAGGGGGAAGCAGGGGTAAAGGAGGTATTATTTTGCCAACTTTTTTGTAATATGTTGCATATTTTCAGTTTGTGGAAAAAAATGCATTTTACATTCTTTGTTCTCTACAATTTTTTCTACCTTTTTCAGTCAAAAGCTTATTTTAATGATGATAATGGCTGTGGTTGTACTTTAGCTGCGAAAAATTCAGAAAAATAATACATTAATTTTAATGTAACTGCAGTAATTCAGTGTGTCTTTGTGAAAGATTTTTTCCTTAAACCTAAACTAACTGGAACCATGTAAAAAAAATTTTATTTAATAATAAAAAAAAAAGTTTTCAAAGAAAATTATTAGAAAATAAAAAACGAACAAGAAAAAACTTTGGCTAAGGAGCGCCAGGCCTTAGAAGAAAAAAATCAGAACTTTAATTTGTTTGATTTTGAACTTCGCAGTTATTGATTTCAGTACTTGTTTGCTGCAATTACACTTTCGCGAATTTTTTTTTAATTGTTTTTATATAAATAGTTTTAACGTATTTAACAAATATTGCAAATATTTTATATATTATTGTATTATTTTATTATTTAAATAAAAACTTGTATTTCTCCTTAACGTTTTTTTTTTTAATAGACAATATATTTCCTGTTAAATCATTCACTAAATCAGCAAAAATTTTGTCTAAATGCCATCTTACGAAGCAGTTTCTTTAAAGCAACCGACACTTTTTATAAAAAACAACAATTCTTTAAAGCATTATCGAATAAAAAATAAAAAATTAATAATAAAAAATATTTATCTAATATTTTAGTTTGTGGTTTTATCAAATTATAGATTATTGAAAGTTTGCTGTCCTTAACCCTGCTGTTAGATTAGAAAAAATATACTAATCCTACGTTAAAAGACCATTTGGTCCATACTAAATTTTTTAAGAGAAGTAATTATTTAATCCATATTTTGCATCTACATAAGTTGATTGATTACCTTGTTAATATAATTAATATACATATATTATTTAAAATCGTGCCACCTAGAATTTCTCAAACCCATCGAACAAAACGAACACGAACAAAAAATAGTCAGCTGTCGTAGTAACGTCACCTAGCTCTCAATCTGCCTTGTTCGCGCTGCCACCTTATAATACGAAAACGACATTTGTGAAGTACTCAATTCTGAAAGTGACTCGGATATTTCAGATTCGAATATTGATAGCGATTCGGAAAATAATGAAACAAGTGATTCTGAAACAGATAGCGAACCAGACGTGGCTGCAACTAGCACGGATCCTTTGTTTATAGCTAAAAACAAAATGGTATGGAGCGCCACTCCATTACCTCAGCCTACTGGAACTGCTGCTGAGAACATTATATCAACTCAGCCAGGTCCAACCAGATTTGCAGTATCTAAATCCAGTGACATGATGTCAGCATTTTTGTGTTTTTTTCCTCCTCCAATAGAAAAAATTATCATTGAAAATACGAATAATCACTGCAGGCTAAAATTTAGCAATAAATGGACCGATATTGATGAAGACACATTACGAGTATATATTGCTGTACTTATTCTTGCTGGGGTATATCGGTATGTAGATTCTGGTTTTAGTTATTCAGTAAAATAATTGCCTTCTATAAAACTTCCATATGGCAGTGGGAAAAATGAAGACATTCATGGTTTATTTGACGCATCTTTTGGTCGTCCGATTTTCCGTTCAATCATGTCTGAAGGTAATTTCCACATGATCACAAGTGCGCTCCGTTTTGATAATGTTTTGAGTCGAAGACAAATGTGCAGTTGCGACAAATTTGCTCCTATTCGCGAGTTGTGGGAGCGTTGGCAACTACTTCTTCCAATGTTCTACAACTGCCACGAAAATGTCACTATTGACGAGCAACTTGTTGGTTTCAGGGGACGATGTTCCTTTCGCCAGTTTATGCCATCAAAACCTGCAAAATATGGATTAAAATTTTGGTTGGCGGTAGATTCAAGCTCAGGCTACGTCTGGAAAATACAGCCATATCTTGGAAATGCTAAAAATGCAAGGCAAAACCAAGGACAACGCGTTGTATTAGATTTGACGGAAGGCTTGAAAGGTCAAAATATAACAGGAGACAATTTCTTTTCCACGTTTGATTTAGTCAAAAAATTACTTGAACGGAAACTTACATATGTAGGAACAGTACGTCAAATTAAAACATTCCTTCCTCCGAAATTGCTGAATGTAAAAAAACTCCCGTTGTATGATTCTACATTTGCTATCTGTGACATTGCGACATTAGTATCATACATCAGTCATAAAAACAAAGGAACGATATTGATAAGCACAATGCACAGAACAGGCAAAGTTGATGAAAGTGGGTCGAAGAAAAAACCGGAGATTGTTTCTTATTACAATTCGACAAAAGGTTTGCTATCTTCTTGCTCTTCTATAGTTTATTATATTTTGTTTCTCATAGGAGGAGTAGATACTGCTAACCAAATGATTGGCTCGTACAGCACAAAACGTAAAACAAATCGATGGCCGAATATTGTGTTTGCTAATATGCTAGATATATCCGCTTTGAATGCATATATACTTTTCTCTGAGATAGATGTTTCATGGGCGCCATCTGACCGAAATCGCAAGAGACCAGAATTTTTGCAGAAACTGGCACTTTCTTTGGCTAAGGCGCATATGACGAAACGGAGCAGATTGCCTCAACAACAGTTCTCAGCACAGTTATTGACTGAAATTCAGGCATCATCTTCCATTTCAACGGGTTCTTCAAGTAATACTTCTTCTAAGTCAGGGACTAGAAAGCGTGGAATTTGTGGTTGCTGCAAGTCTAAATGTGACATCAAATGCTCCATTTGTGACAAATTTATTTGCAAAACTAGCCGAAAAATATTTTCTTCAGTATGTATGTAATGAAAAAGAATATCAATAAATAAAAATTGTTTGTGAATAAATGCAAAAAAAACTTGTATTTTGATTTCAATCAAATAAAAATCTACACTGGACCAAATGGTCCCTAATCAAAGATAAGTCACTTCTTATATATTTAAGTCCGGCTTTAAGTCAGACTCTTGAAACTATGAGTATACTGTTGTTTAAGTAATAACACACGTGAGCCGAAATATCAACAAAATATATATCACTGTTCAAAAGTTATAAGGAAAAGTAGCAAAATATTGGACCAAATGGGCTTAATCTAACAGCAGGGTTAATATTTAAAACAATAAAAAATAATGTATAAAATATTTTCTATGAGAATATTTAAGTCAAGCGTGATTTCAAAATGCTTTCAACAATTTTGAACGTCTCAGGTTTATATCCTTCTGTTTGTGTTTTGTGGCATGGAATGCATTAATATATAAATAAATGTATTTATATGTTAAAAATTTAATTCATAATGGATTTCTCTAAACTCTTATACTTATAATGGATTTTTGGTTTTCGTTTTTAAATGTTTTAGTGCTAAACATTGTCACGCTCAACTCTTGCGTTTGGTCACTTGGTCACCCATAACTTGCAGTTGTTTTGTTATTTAATTAATGATTTAACTTCCATTGCCCGAGTGCACACAGAAATATTTAAGTTTGTCATCCAATGTCAGGGCCTTCATCACAGTTTATTTCCACTCGAATTCTAGTTTGCGTTTTTCTTACACATTTACAAAATGCCACTTTAAAAAACTTCACGTATTAGTTACAATTTGCTTGTTTCTTTTACAAATTATATAGTTTTAGTGGTGACACGAATACGCATTTCAGCCAAGACTATCTTTAAGACCATTTAAAAATTTTTAGTTTATCACTTTCAGCATCCTGTTTTGCCAAATAACACCAACAGTAGAAACTTCCAGTTTATTTTGTTGTCGTAAGTTGTGTCGCCGTGTTGTGTTGTACGTCCTTCGGTTTTGCTAATTATTAGGCCTATTTACGGCAGATTCGTTTATTTGCTATTTGCCAACACAAAAGTGAACACAACCAAAAAACTTGGCTCATTAAGTTTTATGTTGAAAGCCATTTATATAAACTCAAGTCTTCTTCGCTCAAGACTTCGCCTTTATTTATGAGATTGTAATTGTGTTTGTTGTGCAAACCGTTAACACAAACAAATGAATATCCACCAGAGTAAGAGACAATATTTAGGAAAGCATTTAGTTTGTATAACCTACATACATACGTACACGTACAGATTTAAAAAATAATAATATTTTGTTCAGCCTGTTTAACCGTTATGCCATGTTGGTGGGTCAAAGCCACAGTACCCGCTTGAAATACCCCATTCGCTATTAAGTAATAAAATTATATATTAAATATGACACAATTACCTGGTGAAATCGATGTAAATAAGAAAAATATATTCGCCGATTTTTCACGACAATTTCCTTTAATTTCTCTACATTCTCATCCGTTTGTTGAGGAGATGCTGGACGAGCGCTGTCTCTCACATCTGATCGACGTTTTGTGAAAAGATTGCACCGCTTGTTTTTTCTGACTCAGAGTACATTTACTCCATTCCACTGTTAAGCTTTTTTGCACAAATCTCTTATCTAAATGTATGTAAGTATGTCCCGCTATAGACTCTGACATTATCCATTTATTGTGCGCCAAGTCCGTTTCTTTCGAAAAGAAATAATGCGAACATGATTTTAGGCGACTAGAGCTATGCAATAGGGGCATTCACTCTATTCATGAATACGTAATACTTCTTATGGATTAATTAAGTTCTCCAATGTTAAATTGGTAGTTCTGAAATTATCCGCGAAACGTAGAAATAGATGATTTTGGTAAATGATTAGGGGCATCATAGGATTTCGAACAAATTAACAAAACGTGTCTAGTAACAGGCGCCAGCTAACAGCCACTGAGAAGTTCTGCATTCGCTGCATTGCTTTTTGTACGCAATACACGAGTAAAATAGACTTTTCTTAAAATATTTTCAACCAGGAGATTTCAAAATCCTTCTAATAGGAATTTTCGAACTTTGACCGTTGATACGGCATATATCGCTGATACCACTTGTAAGTTTTGCTTTTGGTGTAATTTGCTCAATCTATTGTATGAAATCTCTACTGAACGATCAAGCGCTTGTTCCTTTCAGGTGCAGAATATGCAATTTAAAAGCATGCAAATTGTTCACACCCTTCATTTCTAAAGTACAACATGAAGGTTAATCAAAATTACAGAAAAACTTAAAAATAGCACAAAACGATTTAATTGCAATGGGAGGCTTTTGAAACTCGAATAAAGTTCGCTGTTGAGTTTTTTTTTTATTTTGTTGCTGCACATAAATTAATTGTTTTTATTCTGATAATTATCAACGCCTCTTTGTATGAATGAAACCGTTTCGTGCCTGCAGTAGGTCTTCACAAAAAGTGGGGTTTTATTGGAATACTTTTTTTTCGCTTATTTCTCCTCTCTTTTTGATAAAAGCATAATTTAACGAATTATTAAAGTTTTTCATTGCTTATCTTTTATATTAAATAAATCTGTGTGGAAAAAATCTGCACATGATTTTGCTTTAATTGCAATTATATGTATTTTCTCCATCTCAAAGGATATTAACTGTATTCCCTTGAGTTTTCCCTGTTTATTTTTTTCATTTTCTTTTGAGTTTTGTCCGCGATGTGCTGCAGGCGTTTTAAAATTAATAAATATGTATTTAAAAATGTTGCTTTTATCTCTCATTACTGTTTTCAACTTGGAAAAACAGACAAAACTGCTGCTCTTATATAGTATTTTGCAAATCTCATAAGTATATCACAGTTTTCAGAAATATATTGCAGGTTTCTGAAAATTTTAACTTATAAAGTAAATTTAAAAAAAAAAAAAAAGAATTTAACTCATTTAAAGTGGAGGGTTATTAGAGTTTTCCGTCATTTTCCTTATGACAGTTATAAATTTTGAGTAGTAAATCAGATTATGACTTATAAAAAGTCGGCCATCTGTAGCCACATGGGAGCCACGCAGAGCAGGTTTTGGTTTGGCGTATAATATTGAGGAAGTTCATGTATAACTTCACTTTCTTCTGAACCCTTCACCAAAAGTTAATTAATAGAATGAAACCAACGTGTCCCTGAGTTGCCTTTTGGCATTCTGGTGTTGGTCATAGATTGAGAAACCTACTTTGGCTGAAACACTATGGCTGTGCTTTAAGCCTAAAAACGTAGGAAGGGACTTTGGTGGATACCAGGCTAGTGGTGATCTAATTGTGGTCGAGATGCTGTTGGCTTGAAACAGATTTCTGTTCTTTGTAAGGAAATGATGGGGAATGTACAAACGAGTCGGTTAAAGCTTGATGTTCCTTGAAGATATTGGTCCACCATTTCACAGCCCTTGACTTATTTTCCTGACATTAAAGTGAAAGCGATAAAATTTGATTTTACTATTTCTGGACAAAACTTACGACTAATCTGTTTAAATGATCTCAAATCATCGTCAAAGAAGAAATAAACTCGTCTATACATATATAAAAAACTGTATTTAATTTTTTAAAAATTAACTATATATCATGTTGAATTAAAAGTCTTGTAAGGTAATTTTTTTTACTGCAAACTTTAGCTTCAACGTTTAATAATTTCAGTAAGTATTTAGTTTGACCCTGTATCTTAATTATTAAAAAAAAGTATTTAATTTGACTTTGAATTACGACAAATTACAACCAAGTAAATTATTGGAGACAAATCTTAGCCAGAATATTAATGATTTTGCTTAACTGGGGGTAGTACAAATAATTTAAAATAAATTCAAGTTGAAAACTGTTTTCTATTGCCTATTGGCCGTTTAACTTAAGTGGTGTTAAACATAATTTATCTACTGGATAAATTATTAAACAGTGACAAAATACAAACAACCCGGTTTACTCGTAAGATTGATGATCTCTTTTGCTGGTCAAAGTTTCTTTTAATTGGACTACTACTAAATCCTATTAAAATATTTACACATTATGACAAGATTAATCATCAATATTTGTAAGTTGTATTGGTAGAAATTATTCATTTACTATAATCATAACATTTTGCTTAAAGCACTTTTCCTTACCTTATTTATTTATCTGGTGGATTTGTTATTTTGCTGAAAATAAAACAAAATTATTAATAATTAATTTTATTGCAAAGAATTTTGCTCTAAGAAGTTAAAATAAAACTTTTTTTTTTGCAGTTAATTTAATGTTCAGAACTAGTTTTCTACAACTAATAATATATATTTAATGAAGGAAACTCGTTGTAATAAGTTTTTTAAAGCCCCCAGTATTAAAATCATTGTTAGATAATGATTTTTAATTTCAAAAACATACATTTTATAAACTTACCAATCACATATAACTGAAACTTCACACCATTGTAGTTCAAGGACGACATCCCTTTGATGTTTGTGTTTTGTGAATTTTACAGTTTTAAATATACAAATAAAAATAACTGTTAAAGGCCTGCTGGGTATTCGTTCAATAAACCGAAAACCAAATATCAGTTACTCTATTTATCCAAATTTATTGTTTTAAGTTTTAAACAAATATTTATGTTTTTACTGATTTTTCACAATATATTTGGCTTTAATTAAAATCTATTCTGTCATTTCAACCGATTTTATTTTATAAAACATTAACAAACAAAAGCACTTATGAAAAATATAAATTTTTATAAAAATATAAACACAGACAATGAAATACCAAAAATGTAAACAACATCTCCAAAACGCATTCAGATAAAAACTAAATTTAATTTGCCATAAACTTTGGAGCAGAACCGCACAGCCCGCAAGTATTTCAAATGCACAGCCACTGCAATCCACTCGAATAGAGAGTTTAGAATGCAACATGTTTGGTTGACAGCGGACGATTGAATGCGGTGGAGAGCAGAGCACAGCAGAGCCGAGCAAACGGATGAGGAAAATAATGTAAGTGGCGACTTCAAGGGGCTGTATACAGAATTATAAGAGTGTCTGGAAGAAATTCTTATTTTGAGAAGGCATTAATTAAAAGAATTATTTTAAACATATTTGTTTACAGCTCATTTATTTAAATGTGTATATTTTTATAATTTTTTTTAAAATTTAGTCCCCAAATACTTTTAAGCTTTTCAGATTTTTTTTTTGCTTAGTTTTGCTTTATAAATAAGGACTTGTCACACGTTATGGAAGGGCCAACCTTTGCAAGGGCAAAAACTTTATATCTTCAAGCTCATCTATTGCTCATATTAACGAGTTCTTAATCAGTTTTCTATTCCTTAAAATATTGGCTACCGTTAAAGTTCGACATCGTGATATGTGGTTTATTTGAAATAATTTGTCGCTTATGGAAATTTAAACATTTTTATGGTGAAAGAGAAATTCGTTAATAAAAACTTGCCTGTAGGCATGAGGCCTGCATATAGAAGGCAATTTTTACAATTTTGCTTTCAAATTATAAAATAAAATTATTGAATTCTGCGTAAAATTCAAAAAAAAATATTAAAACATTTGAAACATTTTTAAATATATTACAATAATTTTTCTTTTCTTATCAAAATATTCTAAATATATAAAAAATTTTATTTAAAACACAACTTAGTTTCAACATATTGTACATAATTAAAGACTTAAGTATCAATTTAATCTTCTCTCTAAAGTTATAAATAAAATAAAATATGCTACGATATTTTTAAAACAATTGATTAAGAAATTTTTGTTGGCGGTTACATTTTTTTCCATTCACTTACTATTTGCGGTGCTTAAAAGTGAGAAATGTATATTAGCGAGATGCAAATAGACAAATTTATTTTAAATGCCAATTTCTTATGCCTATAAAAGATAATCATCAATCTAAACGATAAATACTAGATAGAATTGTATATTTCTAAAATTAGGTTTTTCAGAAGTACATGTCATTAAAAGTTTCAAAAGCCATTTAATGCGGACCAGAGAAGAATATCAATTGACATGACCAACCAAACAGAATTTTTTTGTTCCACCTCAATAACAAAAAAAATTATATTAAAATACAAAGAAAACTCAAAATTTTGTAAAAAAATAACTGTTGGCCAATCAGTAGTGCATCGAAGTAGCGCTCCTCGACACCGCCTTTTATGAGAACAGGGATATTATTCTATATCCAATTTATTAATCGTTTCGTTACGGTACGTGTACAATAATCACTATAGTCATGAAGCCACTTTGTTTTTGGTTTCAGTCTTGTGTGCGAAATTTTGGTTTCCCCCAACATTTAATCCCCTTTGATTTTATGAAGTTGCTTTTATCGGAGAATTTATTTTTTCTACTAATTAAAGTACAAATGTGTAAACTTTAACTTTGTTCGTATTTAAATCACTTTCAATTAAAACTTTTATTTTTGCTGGAACTCCAGCATAAAGGGAAAAGAACTGAAAAGTACTCGTAAAATGTGACGCGTTGTCATACAGATAATTAAGAAGGCAATCCGAAGATCAAATGAAAGCGATATTTTTATGCCAAAATTAATTGGAAAGATTTGCTGCCAGAAATTGGTTTGATTTCGAAAATGTGTTCTTAATGTTTTCCATAAAGTTAAAGAAAAACACCGAGAACTAATTTAAATATATGTATGTATTTATGCAAATATTTTACTTAGCCAATTTCTTGGTGATAAAAGTAACTAAATTTTAAATTCTTTTAGTTAAAGAGACATCAGAGAATGAATGTATGCAGAAAATAGTACAAATAAATATTGAACAAAATCTTCTAAATTACAAAAACCATAAATTAGATCATAAAATACAAAAAAAAATGACATTATAATTTTTTATTGCTCACATTTTTCAGAAGACAGTTTTTCCTTTTGTTTTAACGTTAATCCCCCTCTTCCGTCAGAATGTTTTCGAAGCAACTGTGACCCTCCCAGCGTGAGCCCCAGCATAAATCAATTGTGGCGCGACGCTAAATCCAACACCCTCCCATTAAATCATGTGCACAAAATAAAAACAGAACACAAAATTAATAACACAAGAAGTTTTACACATGTCATAATTTCCATGTGATTTTTTTTTTCATTTTAAAGTCATTTTTTAATTTTAATGTGAAAACAGCAAGGAGAGAAACATTTCATTTGCATTTAATATAAATGGGCAAAATGCCCTTTTGCCGATTTTATAATTTTAATACGGCAACTTTGCACTTGCATTCATATTTTACAAATAAATAGGCAATAATGTTGGTCTTATATGCACGAAAAATAAAGAAATATTAAACAATTTTTTTTAATTTTTTATCTCAATTAACAGTTAAAGTGAAATAAAGTTTTCTTTTCTCTTACGTTTAATTTTTTTTTAAGCGAAATAATAATAGTCAGCAACTTTTTGCTTTAAAATAAATCATCTTAAATTTAATCATGGATTTAATATTTTCTTTGTTTGAAAAATGTTGGCTGTTTTCGCTAAACAAAGCTGTTGTCTGAATTCTCGAATTCTTTTACAGAGCTTTATTCAAAAACCCTATTATTCTAGAAAAATTAAATAGGCGAAAGAAATTGCTCTAAGCGAAATAAAATGTTATATAAAGATCAATTAAAAACATAATAACTCTGAAACATAAAATTTGTTATGATTTCCAAGCCTATTTTGTTCATCTTAATAGCGAATTAGTAAAAAAATTAAATATTTCAAATAATTATTGCCAAACTTTATACAGCTAAACGGTAATTCTTTTATTCAGGCATTTCCAGATTATATAAAATTAATTTGACTTATTCGGCATGGAAATGTGTACATATATATTTCATATAAGAATATCGTAATATTTTATAGAAATAAATTATATTTTTCTTGGCGACTTTTTCTTAGCGACTTTGTTCACTCTTTTCTGGCATCTCTGCAGTAAAGCCCTGTGTAAACATTCACTTGGTGGCAAGCCAACTGTGCACAAAAGATATGCTGCTTGGTAAATTTATGAATTTTAAAATTTTTTATGAGCATATAATATTTTTAACACTTCTTTGTGAATATATAATATTTTTATTGTTAGAAAAATATTACAAAGTTGCGGTATAAATAAAATGTATTTTTATGACTTATATTTTTATATTTGACAATACGAAAAAAATATTTATTGTCAGCTTAAATTTAGAATAAAATATATAGTATTTCATAAACAATTTAAGCAAAAGTTGTTTGAAAGTTGATGGCAGAAAAGATTAAAATCTCTACAATCAAAATAAAAGAAACTTGATCCCTTGAAGCTCCGTAGCATGTAGGAAAAATTGGATACTCATACTCATGTGGCTGGCAGCTGAGAGTGTGAAACTGTATTGATAGTGTCAAACCATGTTAACATTAACATTCTCTTCATTCTGAGTGTGTGAAACTGTATTGATAGTGTCAAACCATGTTAACATTAACATTCTCACCTGTATAGCGTAAAGTAGTCAAAAATGGGATTGGAAATCATATTTAAAAAATAAATAACATGAAGTCATCTACCAGATTATAATAAGGAACTAAAGAATATAGAGATACCACTTATAATGCACAAGTTTTCAGTAAAAATAGCCCCTACTGGCACTGACGTCTTTAGTATCTTGTAAGCTGTTGTGGATGGAAACATGAAACTTCAATTGAGAGCCCCCTGGATTATAACTTAAGTCCAACAAAAAGTATTTAGGTTTGAATATACGGACTCAAATAGAGAATAATAATGAAAATATCAGGGTTGTCATAGAAACCAATATTATGGAATTGGTTTTGAAAACCACTAAAAAAGTCATTTGGTGTCATGACTTCCCAAACAGAATTAGTGTTGGTTTTAGGTGTCACAGAAACCAATATTATCGGTTTTACTTCTGAAAAAAACGGAGCAACTAACAGCTGACACATTTCATTTGTGCGCTTTTATTTTTGTCTGCCAATTTGATATTTAATTTATATTTTATATATAAAAAAAGGAAATATGTATCTTTTTATGGATTCTAACAAAACTCAAACCTCCCTAATTGTGGAATTTATGGACAAATATCCAGACCTTTCGAGAGGTTTTACAAAGAGCGGTAAACGAACCGTAGACTCTCTTTGGGAACAACTGGTTGACACTGTGACACTCCTACCCAGACATTTGCCAGAGACGTGTCCAACAACTCTTTGTTAAGACCTTTCATACAAAAATCGCAATGAAGCTGCCAGTTGTAGCATTTGCGTCTAGGCCCATTCGAAAAGCTTTTTTGTTTAGTCGCTTGTATCCTATGAACCTGCAAAGCAGCTTTAGTTGTGAACGCACATTATAAACTTTATAAAAAATATTCTTACGCTGTCTCCGCCAGCGCAAGCAAATTGCTCCAATCTCGCAATATTTTTATTCTGGACTTTTCCGAACACTCTTCCTCCAATTGCAAATATAAAACAACAGCATTCCTTAGTTTCCTTCTTTTTTTTATTTAAAACGCAGAAATTTTTGATATTTTTAATAAACAATTTATATTTTGTCCAAAAAATTATAACCAAAAATTGCACACAATTATACAAATGTAAACAACAGCTGATTCGAATATTGTTTTTGCTTGCATTCGAAGATTACAAAACCGAAACCAATATTGGTTTTCAAAACCGAGAAACATCAAAACCGACTTGGTTTCTATGACGCCCCTGTATATATAGAACTAAGAGAAAGTAATACTTACACATGAGTATTTTTTTCTTATTTTTTTACTGAACGGAAAAGAGGAGAGATTTTGCTTCCTGCGACCACTAGAATGTTGATCAGACGGTGTGCCAACTCATCTATTGAGGCACTCCCATAAAATAAATAAAAATAGCAATTCCGAAAAGTTTGGAGCAAATAAATAACATGTATTATTCCAAAACTATGACCAAAAACAAAACTGAAACCTGATAAAACTGTGTAAAAAGCAACTATTTCTTAATAACTATTAAGATTTCGGGTTTTTGTTTTCTTTCTTTTAATAAAATATTTTTAAGAAAGATTTTATTATGACAATAGCCCACTTAATTCAAATTAAATTTGACTCATGTTGCCATCTGCAACAAACTGTTATTTGCATTTGATGCCGGTTAATATATATTTTTGGTTTAGAATTAAAAAATTTGTGAAATTTTGCATTTAGTATGAAATTTGAATTGACAATCTATAGAAAAATCGCCACCAGCTGAACAAACATATACACATACAATAAAAGAACATTTTGCCGCAACTGCTTAGTTGGGGTTGAGGGCTTCAAAGCAACTTCTAATTACATTTTCAAGTGTGGGCACGCTCACGTACACAATTGCACAGGTGCAGAAATAATAAATTAGAAGCAGAACACTCGCACCAGCAGGACTTCATCTTGTTACACGTGTAACAGTGATAAAAAGGTTTGTTAAGCTTTTTAATATGCTTTTGTTTTGTGAAACAGTTTAAGAAACACAAAATAAAGGATATTTTCTTACACTCGGGCGTTGTTGTTAAATGTTCGGTAGTTTCCTTTTGCTGATGACAGTCCCACAAAACGCCGCTTTATTTTGAGCTTTAAGCAAAATTAATTGTTATATTTGTTAATAGTCATTTGTCTTCCACTTTAAAGTATTGCACAGAATAATTTATAAAATTTCAGGAAAATATATATGAATGAACTGCTGATAGCAACGCATTATGTGTGTCATTCATCATTTTGAAATAAATACAATTTATTTAAGTATGTACTTACAATACTTTGAAATTGTTACAAATGACCCCGATAAATTTCCAATAAAAAAAAAAGTTCACTGCAAGTTTATCGTCTTCAATCGCCGAATAATCATTGTAATTACGATTCCAAGAATGTTAAATTATAAATTATTTCTGTGCAAGTTCATAAGTTCAACAAATTTGAGTAATTGTGGAATAATAGATTTGTTAGCATTTTGTCACTGTCATAAAAATTTCAAAATTTCTTTCTTTTTTTCTTTTTGTAAAAAAAAATGCTTTACAAAAACTGCTTAAATGTGTGAGAAATGTTTCTCCCTCACGTTTTTTTGGCTTTCTTTTTTGGTTTCTTTCACTCCAAGCAAATCTTAGAAATAAAAAAATATATTTTATGCGTACCCAGGCATCTGTGGTATGCTAAGACATGATTAATGAGATAATTTTTATACGTTTTTCTCATTCACCCAAGTGGTTTGTATTTTTATATTTCTTGGTTCTTGTTTTTTTTTTTTCTTTATTATCTACTATATATATATATATATCGACGACGTCTAGAAAGTGTTTCATATTTCATTTGCCTTAATGTTTTTCTGCCGTTTGAATGGCAACGACAGCCAACCAACGCCTGTGACATCTTAGAACAGCGGGTATTTTAAAATAAGTTTGTAATTTTTAGCTGCGAGGAAATTATTGCATTGAAGGTGTTAGAAATGATTTCTCATTACTTGGCAAATAAAGTCAAATAAATTTTTTTTTACCTTTCTGTTCTTCCAATTTGTTTTTATATTTTTTGTAGGATTTCAGCAAACGTCAGAGAATCTGTGATTATTTTCTTATTGCCACATCATGCATCATTGTGTCTTTTTTTTTTTTTTTTTTTTTTGTTGTCTTCTTGTACTTGTTTGCAAAATGATGATTTGGCATTTTAACAACATGTATGCAACCAACATTTATATGGTATATGTATTTATGAAAAATTACCCTTTAGAAAACAAGCGGAGGAACAAGCATTTGCAGCAGGCAGAGATGCGAACACATTGGGAAAGCTTGAAAATTTGACAAAGAATCTCATTAGCTGCCGTTACAAAAATAAGAAAAGGGTGTTGCAACCTGTGACAATATCGGCCAAATGCTCGCCATACCTCTATCCGATGGTCCATATTTACAATAGCATAATTGAGGTCATCCTTTAGCTCTTGAATTGGGCTTGGCTCATTAACGTACACTTTTTCTTTTAAATATCTCCACAGAAAGAAGGTCAACGGTGTCAAATCACATGAGATAACACGAAACACAATATGGTATTAATATTCCCCTGCTAAGAAACCACATCATGTTCTGAACTGCGCTATTTACACAATCGTTTCCTTACACAGCCACGGATTGATTTATTAAGATAATTTATTTGATTGCCAGTTGGGGTTTCCAGATCTAAGCTACAGGTACGAATTTTATTATTGTTGTTCATAAAGTTCAGAAGCAAACAAACATTTTCCTAAAATATAGAGTTTCCCGGCCACTATAACAAATACTGGAAGCACAAAATTGCTAAAACTTAAACCTGGAACCAGGATTGTGCTGGTACAACATAATACTCGTATAGTATTTAAGAAAAATTGAGCCAAATAGTATAAGTCAGAACTTTTCAGGGAAAAATCATTTTAAATAAAGCCCTCGGAAATCAAGAAACTGTTTTTGCTAGACTTTCAGCCAACATAAGAAACAAGTGAGATTTATTCCAATAACTGCAGTTGTGAATCAACAAATTTCCATAAAAAGAAAAATTGAGCCAAATAGTATAAGTCAGAACTTTTCAGGGAAAAATCATTTTAAATAAAGCCCTCGGAAATCAAGAAACTGTTTTTTCTAGACTTTCAGCCAACATAAGAAACAAGTGAGATTTATTCCAATAACTGCAGTTGTGAATCAACAAATTTCCATAAAATTTGAAACAAAGACATCTGTTAAAGCACATGCAGATTTGTGGCACTCAATAGGGAAATCTTTTCTCACTGTCAATGCAAGATCATAGGAGCCCAAGAGACATCATGTCCCCTTTAAAAAATTAATAAAAATATTTTTATGCCTATTTTGTGGCATGCAATTTACGTTGCTATTCTACTAAATATTTAGTTGTGGTTTTATTTATATTTTATTGACTAATCGTTGCGTTCTTATTTATTTCATTCATTTTTATACATAAATACATACATACATACATACATACATACATACATACATACATACATATTTCAACGTCATTTTATTCACACACATGACATTGTTTTATGTTTTGTCTTATTTCAGCCTGACATTTCATCAGCAGCAGCAGCATCATCAACAACATCATTATTATTATTATTATCATTTACATTTTGCTTGTCAACCTTCGTCATTTCCTTCAACATGCACTTGTGTTGTTGCCGTTGTTCGTGTATGTCACACTGTGTGCATTTATGGAGTGGTGAGTGCAATATGGTCTTGCTCTCACCACTCCAATCATTTATTATCCGAAAATATATGTATGCAGACGTGTGTATGTATGTTCATACAGTTTTTCATTCTTCAAATTTAATTTCGGAATTGATGATGTTTGTTGGTTTTGTTGGAAGGTTTATTGGAGTTTATGACAGTCACACAGGCAAATGATTTATGGTTGTAATATTTCAGGTTGTTGATTTAATACGTGCTCAATTATTTCATGTGTTTTTTGCTGTCTAAAATTTCCATCAACAATCTCAAAATTTCGACTGTATTTCTCAGAATATATCCCCAACATTTCTACAAACTACAAAAGCTTTAAAAATTGTTTTTAATATTTTTAAAAGCACAAAGAACGCAATTGACTTTTTGCTCATCTGTTTCCTTTCATATATCGTTAAATCGGAAACACAACAAATATGGTAGAAGGCAAAAAATCAGTTTTCTTTAAAGAATCAGTCAATCTTTTTTTTTGGATATTTTTTTTTTCTTCAAAACCTTTCAGTTTAATTGCCATCGTTTTTTTGTTCTACGTTTAAGCCAGTACACAGTTTTGAGATGAGGCTTAAAATAATACACATTTAAAAAGCGAAATGGTGATTTGTTTTTATTACTACAAAAACAAAATAGTTTAAAATTTTTGCTGTTGTCTACTTCTGATCTGCGATAAAACCACAAAGAAAATAACAAATATTCCCAGCCAGGAAACAAACTTTTTGTAAAATCTGGAATATTTCTGGAATATATTTTAATCTACAATAAATAATACCACAAGTGGCTCGGATACTCACGTGCAAACTGCTTAATTATATTATTTTGACCTTTAAAAATTACCACTAGAACTCTAAGACTTAGTAAAAGTTTCGTTCATTTGAAAAAAAAACAATAAAACTAGACCTTCGCCAGGAAAGTACTGAAAACAAAAAATATTGCAGCATCTTGTGTTTATAGGCTTTAATATAGACTTGTTTTGGCCATTTAAAAGTGTATTTTGAAAATTGGTCGTACACCCAGTGAAAGGACATCATTCTCCGACTAAAGTCAAAGCAAGTCCATAACTGTTGCCGTGTAGTGAACAAAAGCTAAAAAATTTTGCGCAATACGCAGTGAAATGGCGTCTACAGCGATTAACCAAAATCTACTGTTGTTTGTCAATAAAGTATTGAAATGATTTTTATTCGCCAGTTATGTGTTATAACATCAGAACAACAATAGGGATTTAAAGCCCATAGTGTCAGTAAGCAATTTCTTCATATCAGATTTTTTTAAAAAAGTCAGGTTAGTAAGAAGGATCTGGAAAAATTTTATTGTCAGAAGGAAATAAAACAAACTAATCGAAAAAAAGTCACAAAACCAAAAAAACTGCCTTCGTATATATATATATATAAGTGAGATACACACTACTAACATACCTTAGCGAACTATTAAAGAACACTTAAGAAATAAGCATAGATAATAATAGAAAATATTAAACTAAGAATCCATAAACAAAGACTCTATTCTAATTATGATAAGACCCTTATTTTTCACACCATTAAAGAAAAACTATTAAAACGAAGACTCTATTCTAATTATGATAAGACAATATCCTAAATCAATAACCAACACTTAGTAAGAATATCATCACTTAGTTCTAAGACGATATTTCTGTACTTTATTTTTCTTTCACACGCTGATAAAACCTAGACTAGATTTAACATTTTCATTTCTAGTATTTAAGAAAAAACTTGGAAATAAAATAGTCAGTTTATGAAGAAAACTCAACCACAACTAACGTTGTATTTCACTTATACATATATATTTAAATTTATATCCTTTCATTTATCGCCTGGTATCTCTAGCAAATTAAATAATTTTGAGCTCGTAAAGAAAAAATACTGCCAAAGCATTTGGAAAACATATAAAAATTCTGAGAAAGAATCCGCGGCAAACAAATGAAAACAGAATCATAAATATTTTATATGAATTCATAAAAAAAAATACTCTAGAAAGTTATGGAGGCTAAGAAACTCGCACACCAAATTTCCATTTAAGCAAATGGCAGCCAAACAACAACAACTGAAAAGCTGGAAATAATCAGGCAAATAAAACAAAAGCAGACAAACAAGAGGAGCAAAAATAATGTTGGTGGATAATTTTTGTAGGCTGTGTTTTCCTGCGATAAGTCGTAGGGGTGAAAGGCAATTGTATTCCTCCCCCGGCATTCCTGGCGTGACTTATTATGTTTTTAGCCGTTGGCGTAAAGGCGTGCAAAACATGTTAATGTTTCATTGGCTTTTCAAGCCAAGTGAAACGAATTGGAAAGATTTTTTCACTCAAAAACACACAATTTCAAAGGGCACACGACGAAAGACGCTAAAAGGAATGCCAAGAAAATCAGCAAATGCATAAATTAGTTATACATACATATTATGTATGTACATAAAGTAATATTGTATATCCGGCAGAACAATTTTTTTTTTATACTTCTCAAGACAAATGCTGGCGTCTGGGAAAACGCTTTAGAAAAGATATTAAACATGAGTTTGGAGTTGATGTACTCGTACCTCGAAGGACGCCATTGTAAATTGTTCCAGCGGCCAGTCTGATGTTAGAAAGCAGAAAGTGATTTAATATCTAAGCAGATCGGAAATATTTGGAACAATATAAGCAAAAACACGAGGAGATGTAAAATTCATATTTTAAAATTATATATGCGATTTGTTGAGGCGGTGTTAAGATTTAAAAGATTCCCAGTAATTGAGTAGTGCAGTGGCATAATTTCACCCTTCACTGTGATTCTGAAATGAAATGATTTTAATGTTTTCATTTTTGGATTCCTCGAACCACTTTAATTTAAAAACTTAAAAGTAAAAAAGTATTAAACAATCACAATCACAGCACATCAGTTTTTGAGGACTTTTGTGCCGTAAAACAAGTCAAGCCCTCTGCCGTTTCTTTCAAGACCTATGCCTAAGTCTTCCTAAAGAATTTAGTCTTACTACGCACTTCTTATGTCTAAAGACATTTATTGTCTAAATTTAAATATGTTTATGTTGGCGTTCAGTTTCAGTAGCATGAAGTTAATTAAACAATTGTTATTTATTTGAAAGTTTAATTAATGCTCCTTTGTTGCAAAGGTTAGAAGTAGCATCTGAAATGAAATACGATATCAATAAATTGTGCTATAGAAGAATCCAACAAAAGATGGCAAGCAAAAGAGAATATTTTAATTAAATATCTGCTTCAGGCTTGTCGAGTTTGCTCAGCTAATGGTCGCTTTTGAAATCCTTAATTATTGACATTTGTGTTAATGGAATTATTTTTTTTTTTTCCAGATGGATCTGTTCAACCGTTTAGTTTCAGCCTAATTAAGACGTTCTTGCCTTTTACTTCCGCATTTTTAACAGTGATGGAGCTTCAAAGTAGAGAAATTAATAGACCTACAAGACAGAATCCTTTCAACTGTTTCTATAACTGAAACAATTAAGAAGTATTAACAATGGTACGCATTATAGCAAACAAAACTTTAAGCAACAATAGAAACGAAAATCAAAACAATATTTTTTGTAAGCTGGAGGGCAGTGACGAAAACTTCAAGGCGAAATTTGGCAGAAAGAATTCAAGGATTTCGTCAAAGATCCCAAGAAAATTATTTGAGCAAAAAACAAATTTCGTCTTTTATTACTTTAAGAGATATTTTACCAAATTACGCATAATTACTCGTATGAATACTGCTTAGGTTCCAGCTGTAGCGTAGACAGCTGTCAATACATTTCGAATACGTTTTAGGTCTGTTCTAAATTATCCCTTGTTATTGTCGTTTCTTCACAATTGAAATCCTTGTATTTACCTTCTTCTTTAAGAATAACATAATGAGCATTTTTGTGTATTTGTTGTGGAACATAAAACGCCAGACCAAAATGATTAAACTGTTATTTAAGACAAAAGCAAAAACTTAGCAAAACTATGATGCTTCATTAGCATTCCCACTGCAGATGAAAGAATTCATTTTCTGTAGAAAGTGTTGCTAATACAACAGTATTTTATTGTTTGAACAGAAATGTACACATTTATTTTTTTACTCTCCTTAACTGGCCATAGTGTTATCTTACTTTCTCCTTTGTGTTCACTTGTTCGCTTGCCCACTTGCCAGCTGTTGGTTTGCTCCGAGTAAAAACCAATATTGGTCAAATAAAAGCAAATTAAATGAATGAAAAGCATTTAGCAGGAAAATTTCAATTTTTTGAAGAACTAGATAGAAAGAAATTCCAACAACAAAAACCAGTTTTACAAAATTTGTAACTTTGAATGTTCGGTTTTATTTTGTTGAAGGCGAACAACTATAAAAAAAATTAGATTATAATCAGACAAAGTTCATAAAGGGGTCGATTTATAGGCCTCTACAACAAAATATACCAAATGCTGGCATAAATCTTTTGAAATGTTAAACAAAACTTTGGATTAATTAAAAACCGGCCAACAGGGCTATAGCATTCGCTTTTACTTGTTTTCAAAAAGAAATCAAGAACCACAACGATAGAATATTATTATATTATTATGAAAAGAAATTATTATTAGTTGTATTTTATGTAATATTTTATATCATTATTTAATAACTGTGTAGAATATGTTCAAATAAATCTCCTTTATTTTTCAATTAAACATTTGGTTCGATAATGAAGTTTAAACATTTTATTAACTTTTCCATTGGATGTGTAAATCTCATAATCAAATTAACTACTACGTGAAAATATTAACATCATTATTTAAGATTAAAAGCAAAATTTTGTTAGAAAAGTTCTGGCACTTTTATATGATTTTTTAAGGCCACATCTGGATTTAAAAATGTTTCGCTGCATTAAAAAAAAGTTTTGCTAGAAAGAAAGCGGAGTGTTCGCAGTTCCTGCCTTAAGAAATCAGATAATGTTCATTGGACCAGTAAATATTATTATTGAATGTATTTTTCAAATTAAGTGAATTAAATCAGCAAAGATCTCTATAGAGTTTGTGTATTTTTTATTTATACAATTTTTATAATATGAATCAGATTTAAAAATTTTTTTACATATTTTTAAATTTTTAAAACCCTTTTGAGCTCAAAGATATAAAACTCTTTTTTTTCCTAAAATCAAAAAGTTTTTTCTTACAGCATTTACATGTTTTCTTTAAAGCCAAATTATACTAAATAAAATTACTTTCCTATAAAAAGAAAAATTACTTAATAGCCTTCTGAAAATTATCTACTTTATAAGCCAAAAGGGCAAATACACCAGCCAATTATAGACTTATTAAATAATGCCACAAAGGAATTCTCTTCCCAGCCTATTTATCTGGCATTATCTTTTTAAATGTTGCTTAATTTAAATTTTCCCTCTGGTGGATTATCTGTGTACAATCGTGTACTGGCTGCGTAGCCAAACACGCCGCAGAATACGTATTGTAAAATTTTTAGATTGTATTGTATTATTTTGTAACTAAAACGTGACAGTTGAGATAACGACTGCTGGCATACAAAAAGTGTTTCCTTAAGAGCAATTAACGAAAGACAATTGAAAAATTTACTGAATTTTGCCTTAATGAGAACGTTTACAGGATAGCAAATGAATGTTCGCGAAGACAATTGATATGCAGCGCATATATCGCATATTATTATTTTTTATTGAAAAATAGAATTTTAAGTATCTGGTGAAAAATTTTATTTGAATTCATTTAAGTTTTCTTTATGTACATACATATATTTTTCTGACTTTCTTTTGCGCAGCGTTTAGGTTTTGTTTTCAAAATTTAAAGGATAAAAAAAAAACATTTTCAAAGTACTGCAGTTTTCAATAAAGTGAAAGACGCCATGAAAGAGATTTCAGAACAATGCACATCTGTTCATGTTTTCTTTGGCCATTATTTGAACTAAATGCTATGGGACTTCCGGGAAAATTTCATAATCATTCAGTTATTATTTTGCTTATTATTTCAGATTTTAAATTATTTCATATAATTAATAAAAGAATATTATGAAATTTTATCTCTTCAAAAGGTTAGAATTGAAATATCAGCTGCAATAAAAAGCTTCAAGGAATTAAAACTTTGTTGTTAAAAAAATAGCATTAAAGTAAAGTTTAATATATTGATTATCTTTCAAAATTTGTTTTACCAATTTTCCAGGAAGATTCCTTGTCACTTCTTAGATTTAACAATTCCAATTTAAAATTCTTTATTATTATTAATTGTATCTATGAAACTCATACAAAACAGATACCCATTTTTTTCTTATGAAATACAAGGTCAAACTATTTTCGGACCCGGTGACTTGTTATACAGAGCCCTAAGACCACCCAAGAAACACTAGATGATGGCTCGTGTCAAAACTCATAATCGATCATGGTCACAGAAAGTAGTTCGGAAATCACAATTTTTCAATATATCTTCTAGAGTCAAATATGTTCTCGTATGATCGTTTCCTGCTATGACATTCACACTTGCCGCTCTTTTAATGTCATAGAATGGAAATAAGTCACGTTTCCATTAACAGCAATTGGCTGGTATCATTCACAAACTTCCACAAATCTGGGAAAATAAAAAAGTGACCTGACTCTGAAAAGATTTAAAGAAAATTCCGAAAAGACATACCGATGGGACAAGTATAATAATATATTTTTAAGCACATTTTTGATATTTATTGCTGAAATTTGTTAATTCATGCATTGAAGCAACTTAGGAAAATTTTAAAAAGATTTTGATATAGACTTTTAGCAAGAAAATCCTCAACTGCTTATGATTTTCTTATCTTATCACTTAGATAAACTCAACCACTTGATAGAAATAATGTTTTATATATTTATTTATTTAAAAAAAATTCTTAGAATTGAAATTGTAACAAACCATAGAATAAAAGCACTAGCAACTTAGGCTAGCGGCTTTACAGAAATAATGTTAAATTGATATATTTCGTAGTAAGTTTTCCACGCAAAATTTCGTACAACAACAATAAGTTTAAGGACTTTAAAAAACGTTCTCATGTTGATAACAAAAACCGCTTAATTACAGAATTTTTCATGACATATTGGGTATTGGTGTGTGTGTATGTGTGTGTGTGTTTGTGTGTTTGTGTGGGTGTGTGTGTGTGTGTATTTGTTTTTTAGCGTAAGCTGGAATAACGGAAATAAACCGAGTTATTATAATTGTAGCATAAAATTAGGCAGCCGACTTTCTAAACTGCTTATGTTGTCTGATTCGAAGTTGCCATTGTTTGTAACATTTCGGGCGAGAATTTGTGCGAACTTTTTGAATTTTATTTATAGCGAGAGTTACATCTCGTTTTCTGCTGTGTTATGAACAACAGTCGCCGCACAAACAACAACCCCAAAAGCCGCAAAACTTTTAACACAATTTAAACTAATGACTAAAAATTTGTCAGCACAAAATACAACCACAATTTATGTCTGGTGCGGAAAAAAAAATTCTTGTTCTACTCAATGTGTTTATTATGTAAAGAGATATTTTAGCATCCGTTGGTTGTAGTTTTGCGTCTGCTGTTGTTTGTGAAAATGAGTGCAAGTATTTAAACATGTTAACGATTGCTTATAATTTGCAAGCCATTGTTTTGAAATTGTATTCGCTGAATTTATGTAATTCTTTTGTTTTTTGACCTCTGTAAAGGTAAGAAGGACAAAATGAGTTAATGATATATTTGGCAGTGCCGAATAATATTCGTCCTGCACCAGATGGAGAAATACAAGAGGTTTCATAAAAACTATTGATTATGGCAAAGAATTGAATAAAAACTGGGAGATAAAAACGAAATTATATCCCTCCATTTATGTGTTTTTGACCAAATGCGCCTAAAAAATTTGACCTAAACGTTGAAGTGCGAATAAATTTTTCGTTTTGAGTTTTTGTTTTTTATGGAAACTTTTGAAAATTTTGTATATAGTAATTCCTGAAAATAATTTCTTCTCTTTTGCTTGGCACTATTATGTTCTATAACCCTGACTTATTTCGACATTAATATTTACTTACTGGCTTAATAACTACTTTGTTTTTTTTTTTTGTTACGTTAATATAAAGGTTTCAATCTCTTTATTGTTTTCAATTAAATTTTGCAAAGGAACTGAAAGAAGGACCTTAAAGAATCGAGGTTCCAATCTGTCACGTTGGCGAGAAAACTTCAAGCATTATGAAGATCGTACAACATTGTCTTAAAAAACTGCTTTCAGAGTAGGTCTGACTAACAACCCAAAATAGCTTTATCTGTTCAGAAAAAATTCTCAGTTCATGCAGTTGTTTAGCTTTCAGGCAGAGGTTGACGGACCATTTGTTTGATACCGCAGAAGACTTAAAACATTCCCATGTACAGGCCGTGGTGCCCATAGATGTATATCCCTGATAATGCCGTCAGTGTTACGGTCGGAAATTTTTAAATAAAATTGATATTGAAACCGTTTTCAGCCGGAGTTTGACACAAGAAAACAAACGTTTTTGGTTTTAATACTTAAACGGATTTCAGTTTTCTTTTCTTCTATATCAACTTTTTAGAATTCTGCCAAGCGCGCACCTTAACAACTTTAAGACAAATTGTACATACAAAGTTAATTTAAAAGCTTAATCGCAATTTGTGAAATAAAATGCCCATTTGTGTAGCGTTGCCAATTTTCGACTGGTTTTTGTTTTCCTATTTGTTTGTAATTTGACAGAGAAAAAAAAATTGTTGCAACATTTTTTGCACAAAATGAATGTACAATTGAATACATGTATAAATATCCATGTACGCATACACATACATACATGTTTGTATCTGTGTACACATGTAGGTCTGCATGAACGTGCATGCATGCTTATTTATGCCTTTGTGTGTTAAATGTGTAATTGCTTTCACTGCGACTTTTGCCAACACAAATGTTCATATTTTCTGTTTTTTTATGATATTATTAAAAACGGTGTTCGTACAAACTGGCATTTAATAATAAATAATACATGTGGTACAATCAAATAAAAAAAACTCCTTTTTTCTCTTTATCCATATTTAAGTTCTTTATGAATTATAATTCTTTTAGACATTTTGCGGTGAAAATAAATTGTAACTCGTTTTACATGATAACATTTATAAATTTCATAATGTTGTATCACAACAGCTTAAGTCGAGATAAAACCAAAACAAGTTTTTAAGAGAAATTTCGATGAAACCCCCGAATAAGAAGAGCAAGAAAAAGACAAAATATAATATTTTGCTCAATTAATAAAACTGGATACACTTTTTTAAAATTTTAAAAAACTACACTGATTTAGGCTGTTATAATTAAAAGCCACAAATACGTGTTTTTCTGCCGTTTCTGCTGAAGCGAGAGAATAATATTTTACATGAAATTTAGTCCATTTATTTTTTTTTTAATTAAAATTTTTTCCCACAAAAAGCGTCAAAAATTACAATAAATGAGTCTTCAGTATAAGGACAGACATGAGTGGCTCCATTTATATACTATATGATATTTCTTTGGTTTTGTCCCTTTTTATTTCATTTTAAAGTGTATTTTATATTCACTGTGTCGATTTTTAAGTCATGTCCTTTTTTACAAAGTAGCAAAACTACAAATTTCAAAACCGAAATCGTGCCTTTTTCCAGGCCTTCTGAACTAGTAAGTACAAAAATTAAACCATATTTTAATCCCCTCCATATGCCATCTGGAAGCAAATTAAGAGATTTTTGCGTTGTAGTGAAATAAACCTTTAAACCGATAAATGCACATTTCGAGTAGATTTATTCAGACAGGAATTTGCTACAGCAAAAAATTGATAAATAACAATACATGTACTTATAATCAATGCCCGCCACTGTAGACGCATTGACGTACATATTCCTCTTGCTTGATATGCCTCGTTTAATCAAAATATATTTCATCATGTTCACAAACATTCGTTGTTCTTAAATTCGTGCGTACAACTTTTGAAGTAATAACACACGATATACAAGAACGAACTGTGAGTGATGGCTTTAATTATGTTCTCCTTTTATTTTAATTGCAGAGATGGTTATAAGCTTTTGCGAATCAAGGACATCATCAAAGAAAATTTCTGCAAAAATACTTTAAAAACTTCACATTTAAATATAATTTACATTTAAATATGACTTTAATTGGTTTTTATCAGCCATGAAAGGAGTTCAGAGGAGAATATATTTCTTTTTAATTTAAATATGATTTTAATGGCCCGCTATAAGTCTTTAAAGGCATTAACAGGAAAACAACTGTTTTTTAATTAGTAACTTTCTGGGAAATATTATCATACAGTTTTGATCAAGTAGTAATTTTACTGCAACTTTCATCAAAACGTAAAACTTTTTATTTAATATTATTTTCTGTGCTCAGTTTGTGTTAAATACGTTATAAAATATGTTAAATACAAACCAGCAACTTGTATTCTTTGTTGCGATTTAACGCTGCAAATAAAAACAGATACAAAAAATTTCATTCATACTCTTTAAACTTTTGGTCGAATAGACAGGATTTTACCTACATATATTCTGCTATATAGTTCCAGCACATTTATAAATATTTCATTAAAGCTTCCGTTGTACTCTGAACTTTGGCTGGACATCAAAGTGAGGGCTTGCAAGTCCCAAATTAAAGTAACAAACGAAACACCCAAGTTATGTGCTTATCTAAAACTTTCTGGGCAAATTCAAAGATTTTCCTACGCAGGATATACACACATACACACCTGCATAGAGGAATTTTGTGTTTTGTACTTCTTAGCAAAAACTATTGACTTGAGTTATTTATTTCGTGCTGGGAAAAGTTTTCAACTACAAGAAAACGCCAAAGTTGCAAAGGGAAAAGTGAAAATCTAGTGCCGATGGCTTAAATTTTCCAATTATATTTTTTTAGCTCACAAAAGTTTGCAAAAGTTTAGTTAATTTCCCTTAAAAATACGTTTAATTTAGGTTGTAGCTTCTTTTACGCAGCATGAACAGGCAGGCCTTATGTCCTGCTTCATACTAGTGATTTGTGCTCGGAAATTCTCGTTTGTTTTCTAATTCGTTTTGAACTTAATATTTTTAGGGCATATTTTTTATACAAGAAATAAGCAAACAAAAATAAAAAGACGCGAAATAATGCAACAAAGTCGACAAGGTGCCAACGCTGCAGCAATTTTGCAACGGTACAACAAAGACACGTTTTTAGCAGATATAAAAACTGTAGGCAAACGGTTTTTTTTTTAGAAATGTCAACAATAATTTTATAATTTTGTTGTTATTGTAATACTTTTAACAATAAAAGAGTGGCAGAAACTTAAAGCTGCCGTAGTGCTGCCACTTTGCAGACGCAAATACAAGTACGTGGCAGAATGTAGAAAAATATTAAAATTGCAAAAACACTAGAACACAAATGCAACACTGACATAAATGAGTTATGAGTGGTTGTTGTAGTGTAGGACCCAACGAATTTGCTTAATCTGGTTTCAGACTAATTAAGTTGTCTTTCCTTAACTTTCGCTAATACTTTTTTCAGCTTTCCGTGATGTTTTTATTTGTTGGTTTTCAGTTTGTTTTTCTGGTTTAATATTTCGGAAACTAAAACGTCATAAACAAAAGTTGAAAATATCAATCACTTTTTTTTCTTGTTTATGATTTGTCAATTTCGTAAATTTTCGCTTCATAATCAAATCAGAATAGGAATAGGTGAGTCATACAACAGAACAGCCAAACCCCGATTTATTTTCAACATCTTTTTAGGTGCGAACCATTTTGTTTGGCTTAGAAGACTTTAGGAAATTGCTCGATGATTACAACACCAAGAAGCTAAAAATAAATGTTTATATACGCAAATGTAAGAATAATGTATCTACAGACATATAAGACAAATTAATCAACTAATGCTCGTTTTTTTTTAAGTTTTTTTCATACACAAAACAAAAGTGCGATTGGCACGTAGCCACACAACAGTTTAGTGTTATATTTCTAATTCAAAGTCTGAAGAGATTTTGTGAATATTTATGTTAAGGTTGGCACGAGTCCATTGATTTTCTCGGCATGTGCGTGGTGAAGGAGAGCCCACTAAGGATTAGCTCTATAAGAAGATGGAAAAGTACAGCAACCTAAACGTTGCGTGCGTATTCGAAGCACAAAAGTATTTATGTATAAAAGTTGGCGACCACTTATTTACGATCACATAGGGAAGCATAAAGACGTGCCTAGATACACAAACTTAAATCAGATACCCACCATATGCACCACATTTACCACATACACGTACACACACATACATACATATAACCGATATATCTGGCCATGACTTACGGCATTGAAAAAAGGGCAAAAACGGCAAAATTAAGATTAAAAAAAATTGTTTTAAGATGCAAAAATCGAGTTTTATGCACTCGACTAAGTTGTATGTTTTGTATATTGTATATAATTTTTTTTTTGTGTATATAAACGGTTCTCAAAAGTGTTTGCTTATGTGAACAGCTGATTTATCAAAATCAGCTGATTACAGATGATCCTCTTTTCCTTTCGACTTTTAATGTAAAACCCATACAGAATTTTTTCAAATTAAAAATTAAAGTATAAAAATGTTCGTTGCAGGCGAAAAGTATTTAATTTAATATCTGTTTTGTGTTTTTATATATTGTACATATATAGACATATTATATTATTTAAGAACAATTGATTTTAGTGCTGAAATATGGTTGGCATCACTTACTTGGCCGACTAAATAACACAAAAGCAATATAAAGGGCAATTATGCTGCCATAAGCAGGCAGATATATTTTGTAAATTGGGCATCACTCATCATCCTCATCAGACATGAGCAACTCTATCTTCGTTCAGACTCTGAACAATGCAATTAAGTTACATTAATTGCCATACATCGATTTCAAATACATGGGCCGTAGTGCATTAATTCGATTTCGTTTAAAAAATTAAATTTCATTTAAAATAAATTTTTGTTTTCATTATTAATTCAGAAACAAAACATTTTCCCCTTAACAGAGGCAATTTGTAGCAGATTATGGACGTTGTACACATATAATTTTTGAAGTGAAGTTCGCTAAAAATTACAGAGTTAAATATTAATAAGTTGTACCAACAAACTACTATAATTTTTTTTTACAAAAAATCCCCGTTTAGTTTTGAACAAATTTTAGAACATTAAATTTTTTTCATTTTGAGTAGTTTAGTTACAAATTTGTTGAGTTGAGATAAGTCCAAGTTGAGATAAGTCCAATTTTGTTTGTTTTTCTCAACCGATCCCCAGTTAAGGACAGTCTTTAAGGTAATTTTTAGCGCTTAAGCCACTTTAAGTTACGATTGATTGAAATTTTCTCTTAAACTTTTAAGCTTCAAAGTAAGAAATCCTATAAAGTATCTAAATGAAATGCTGGCCCTAATCTGATGAATTACAGTAATTGCCCATACAATGTTTTCAGAGTGTGTTTGTAAATAAATGTCAAATGCAAAAACAAAAATAAACAGCAAAATTAAATCACGTCTTCAGCTGGCATCAACATTGCTGAAAGTATCAATTTATTAAAGATATGACAAAAAATATATAAAGAGAAATAAGAAGATCGTGACAGAACAAAGCAAACAAATAATTCTTCACTCCATGTTTGAGTTAAAGCGCAAAATTATGGCCAGTCCTGCTTAAGACTCCTATTAAAGCAGTCTTATGCTGTTGGGTCAAAATATAGTCGCAGCAAATATGAGATATTTTTTCAAAATAATTCCAAAAGCTTTGGAATTATAAATTACACAATTTTAAACATTTACTGGAACGGGGGGTTTATTTTAAATGTGAAATTCTAATGTGATTCTAAGCAATTGTGTTTTTTTTTGCGAAAGTCAGGCGGTAAAATATCTAATACAATGGAAAAGTCTTTGCCGTATTCGCGTGTATAAAAATGGCTCAAGGATTCTTTAATTTAGAGCATGTTTTTGGTGTTCTCATAGGGACATTGCAATTACTTTAATCAGCATTTGGCGGCTATAATAATATATAACTAATAAAAATCAATCAATTAATTAATTCAGCTGCTTAAAGTTATACAATTTATAAAACGAAATCTAAAGCTGTTTTCTGTGTATTTTTTTTTTTTCTTGGTATAAAATAAAACGTCTAACAAATTACACTTTGTTTTTTTTTGTAATAGATCCGGGTTTCTTTTAATTCTCAACGTCCTTTTAAACAAAATTGAACATAAAGTTGAATGGAATGAAAGATTTTTAGCTCTACTAACGAAGAGGGCAGCACCTATGAAGTGTGGCCATATAGAAAGCTAGAATATAGACACAAAGCAACTGAATATTTTGTTTCGTTTTAGTATAAAAATCAACACAATGGCTTTTAATGTTTCCTCTGGTCGCTTTCCCATTTACTTCTATACTGCCAGCTGAAATGTAGAATGGCATAACTAACGTTTTTTTTCCATTGTAGGTATATTCACGTCGGACGTTCGCTTATAAAATGTCTCACTTTTATTACATAAAAGTAAAAACTGGAGAACACCTGAAAATTGCTGATGTGCATCATGAGCAATTAAAGAAACGTTATTGCGTACTGAGCAAGTTACATGGTTTTGTATTTATTCCAACGATATACAGTAAAACAAACTTAAAATTATTTGTTTTTTGGTGACCACAAGGTCTTATAAAATTATAAAATTTTTTGGTGACCACAAGGTCCTATAAAAATAATAAATTTCTTAATACGTTACAAAATGTTGTAGAGAAAAATATCAAATAAAACTTTGTAACAACAACTTTGTTCAACAACTCCACAAGAGCTGAAACAGACTATTACGAGCAGAACGAAAAACACCATAAATACCAAATTGTTCGATTGGAATGGAATTCGCCAGTTATTGGATTTACTGCTGCGTTTTTTTTTTTTTTTTAATAAAATATACAAAGTATATTTCTACAATGCTGATGCATTTCCAAGTGCAATAATTTAACATTGCGTTTAAATTTAAGAACTTTAACGCAGAAAAACCTGAAGCAAAAGCAAATATTTAAAGATCTAAATTAATGAAGGCAGAAGCAAAACTATAACAAAATTTAGCTGCGAGCATTGCGTTAAAATGAAAGCTTAAGCTTAAGGCTAGATAGACAGTTGGCAAATAGAATGAAAAGCTCACAAAGAATTATATTTACATACTTTTCAGCAGGCAAAAGGAAAATGTTCCCTTTTCCATAAAGTGCGTGCAACAGAAACTTTGTAAGTGGAAATTGAAAAAGGAAATATCAAAGTAGATTAAATTTCTTTTTAGTTAAATTTTAGTTTCATCATGTAATTGGTTACGCAGATTACATATATAAAGTATTATAGTCAACCCTTTTTTTTTTTTTTTGTTTGATAAAATTTTACTCTTTTATTTTTCCAATTAACTTTTTAAATATATAGTGCCCATATCCATCTACGGAATTAATGTGTTTGTTTCACTTTCACACTCAAAATGTGCACAGGGCAAATATTGTGGTATTCCCCGCTTTTTAAAATTTGTTTCTTATGATATTTTTTATTTTAAAAGCGGAGCACAAAACCCTAAATATTTTTGCTTGTCTGCAGTAACACCCAAAACTTTGGTAGGAATCCAACTTAAGACCAGCAAAGTTTTGATTTTAAAATAACAAATGGATGCTATAAGTTCTAATCTCAAAACTTTTAAATCACAGAAATCGAATTTTTTTTAAATACATATTTGGACAATTTTAAATTCAAACTTACAAGATTAGACTAAACAGTAAAGGTTTGTTAAATAGGTCTCTCCGTAACTAGAAATTAGAATCATAACTTGGAATAAATTTAACATTAGGCACGAAAGTTGTAGTGTTTAAACGACTCAAAAATTGATTTGTGTATTGCAGAAGATTGTTCGAGGTGCTCTTAGAAATCCAGAACTTTTAATATGACTAATTCCGCTATTAGTGGCGTTCATATTGTTGCCAGAACCTTCAGAGGTAATACGATTGAGCTGCATTGCTATATGACAAAGCGGTCCACAAATTGATTAAAATTCGTCTAATCGCATTGCACCTTTATTGTTGCTATTTAAACTTTTCAGTAATATATATTTTTTTACAGCAAAATTTATTTTTAGGCAAAAGTATGACATTTTGTTTTAACAGTAAAAGTAATAATAACTTTAAACCCTTGTAGTGCTTTCATATGCACATGTATGGGTGTATGATATACCTATTTTGATTTAAGTTTCACTTAATGTCTTTGGAATTAAAGTGAAGAGATAATTAGCATTTTTTCAACATAAAAGTTTTTGCGTAACATACTCGTATTACCCTTTTGCATTAACGTTTATCCTTCAAAGAGATTTTTGCAACGCAGCGTGTTTTCAGTTTATTTGCAAAAAGCAAAAATTATGCAGATAATTTTTAAAGCATCTCGTCTATAATAAAGCAGTTTCTTTTTATGTTCATATTTCTTCTCTCTCGTACTCGCTTCTTCTCTGTCTTTTGCTCTTTCTATCTCTTGCTTTCTCTGCTATTTAAAGTAACTTTTATAATAATGGCATTTTTATACACTTAAAAAACACATGTAAATTTAGTTAAACAATTTTGCTCACAAACATGAATATGAATCATAAGCAAAAAAAAATAATACACCCACCCACTGCATAAAACACCCTATGAAATCTAAGATGAACCTGATAAGCAAACCCCCATTTCACTTGGGTGATGCAGATGCGCTGGTACGAGCATTGCAGTATGTATTTGTGCTTGTGCTGAAGCTATTCGATGCTGAGGACGATGCTACAAAGTTGAAATGACAAAAACAAAAACTTAAATGTATGAGAGAAAAAAAACTATAGTTTGCAAACAAAAATTTAGTTAATGGTTAAAAATAAGCTGCACTCATAAAATATATATTAACATAATCGTTATGCCTGACGTGTGCATAATAAATATTTTTCTATGTACTTTTCCATGTTGGCAAAGAATCAGTGTAGTAGAATAAAATTTGAACGTGCTCGTGTGTATGTGCATGCGTGTGCACACGCACACACACACGTCAACACATGCAAGCACATAACATGCACTACTTTCATAATATGCTTGTCTTTTTTTGTCCTTTCCTTTTAATTTTCTCCGCAAACTTAGCAAGGATACTATAGAAGCAGTTAATACTCGCAGCATCATATCATGCACTACAGTAAACATACTATAACACAGCTTTAATAAAAGTATCTTAATACAGTTTTATTTCCTTTTTTTTTTTTACAAAGTATAAACAGTTTATGTATTATAATAACTCACTATCAAATAACTTTATTACGCATCAACTGCAGTCGTTCTCTACGTGGTGTGACAAAAATTAAATTATGAGTAGAAAAACAGCATCTTTTTGGATGCTGTTAATTGAATATTATTTAATGAAAGAGATGAATTATCTTTCGTATTTTGTGTTTAAACATACAACTAAACGTTGTAATTGGCAGTTGCACCACCAAAGCTATTGATAACATACACCCATTTCGTATGTGACTCCAACCGTAAAGTTTGTTTTGTTTAAATTTTATATTATTTAAAAATGTTTTGTTTAATTCTGTTATTTTATGCTTAATTTTATAGTCTTGTTGTATGCCAGATATATAATTGTTATGAAGTGATTATCTTACAATATAATCATAAGACTTTGAGTTTTATGGTATAGGAATACAACCAATAACATAAATTATATAAAAATAAAAAAAATATATCAACGCGGTTTTAGTATCACTTGATTTTAATAAGACTTTTGATGAATTGACGTTCAGTTTTGCCAGTCAAATTAGTGTTTTATTTTAATTTTTTCCATGCCCTCAAATAAATAACAACAGCCCTGATTTACTCAAAAATACCAGAAATTTCAACATTTTCAGTTCTTAGTTTTAGTTTTTAGAATCATGTTTCATTGCAGGCTTTTATTTAACAACTTACATGGAATATTAACTGATTATAGTTTGCAACAAAGATTCATTTTGACCCAAAAAGGAATTAGTTGTTTAACAACTTATATTAACACACATTAACACAGACTATTGATGACTAACCTACAAAGTCTACCAGTAATAGACACCTGGAAAACATGCTAAAATATTTCTTTTGTGTTTAAATAATAAATATAATATTGTATAAAAACTAATTACCTTTAAGATTGAACCCGGCTTTCACAATAGTCTTACATCTTTGAATGAAATGCAAAGTTTTCTAATAAGTAGCTCTGCAAATATAAAAAAAAGTTAAATACATGTTTAATTACGATCAAGAAACCATGAGATGTGTAAATCAACAAAATTTCTTTACAAAAAAAAGGAAGTTGTCGTTTCAATATTTCTTAAAAAAATAAAAAAAATAAATGCTTTCATGGGTGCAATTCTTCTGCAAAAAAAAAAACGGCAACAAGTCGTTGCGTGTGGCAGACATATTATTGGCAGTTCATGTGTAAATTTTTCACTGAAACAGACGTTGATCTATTACAATATAAATATTGCAGACGATAGACTGCAATAACACACCTACGTTACCCGTACGGAACAGTATTTTTGATGAAACATTAATGAAACAGTTTTAGTAAATGGTAGCCAATTCGACATACAGATTTACAGCCAAGAACCTGGTCGCTATGTATTACCCCAGCTTAGAAGCCCTTGTTGCAAGTTCTTGGAGTTGTTCGTTTATACAATACAAGGCAGGTTACAATTTTATGATACATTCTTTAAAGTCTGATTAGTTGCAAAAACGTGTTGGTGTTTTAATAAAAAATATTTGAACTCCCAAACCCAAACACACACTCTGAGCTCTTTTTAGGGTTCTCAACTGCTAAGAAAGAATTTGTGGGGAGGTTAGATAGAAAACAATACTGTTCACAATGTTTATTTTAACCCCAACAAGACCATTTTGTATATTTTATTTTATTGCAAATACCAATAAAACCCAAGTTTTAATATTTATGACCTGATATTTCAAATATAAGTTTTTACAACAGCACACAAGTTCTGTGACATGTTAGAACCATATAGACATATGGATTTCTTAGCACGCACATTTATTTCTTTCATGTCCCATAAACCCACCCAATAGTTTTTCGGCATAAGTTTGTATATAAAAGTTTTGAATGTTAATAGAGACTTTCTTGCAATTTATTACAATTACCAAACTTTTGCCTAAAAAAACTACCAGTAAATTTCTTTGCGGTATTTATGTGTTCGTTGTTTTGTATTGTAAATTTACAAGGCCTGACCTGCTTGCCTTAGAACGAAATACTGTCATATTAATATAAAAAAAAAAAAATTAGAAAATATAGCAAACAAATGCGTGCTGGCAAATGAATATTTGCATAGCGTTAGCTGAAATGCAAAACCATATATTGTAAATGAAAAAACAAAAAAAATTCGAAATCCATGTTTTAAGGGATTTATTGATATTTATATCCTGCCCAATTTTTTACGTTCATTTAACAAAAATGAAATATTACCTTTTACATATAATTACCAAAGTTTTATTTACATATTCTGTTATTACTTTGTTGCTTCTATAAAACTGTATAAATCTTAGTTATGTGGTTTTGTATTTCAGCTGACAATATAGCCACATACAGTCACATGATGTTTAAGCATGTCGGTGAATTTTTGTTGTATTAAATATCTGCCAACGTGTGAACACACTTAGACACACAATCGATATTAAACACATTCTTTCGAAAAATATTTAGATTAAACACAAGCATGAATAGCATATTTTGTGTATAAAAAGGAAAGCCGGAGCCAAATTCTGCAAACAACAACAAAACAAATAACTTTCTGTATTCAATGTTGCGGCCTATATTCAATAAAAAGGGTAAGAAATATGAATGTGTGTGTGTGTGTGTATTTTTTCATATCTTTTATAAAAACTTAAAATATCTGAAAGTTGTATGAAACAGAATTTATTTGAAAACTAAAATCCTTTGTTTTATAATAAAAACAAGTCTGATGTTTTTTAAATATATGTATGTATTTAAATTGTAAATCAATGATGAAATAATCAAGATTTATAGTGTTTTTGCAACAGTTCACAGAACTGCCTCGAAGCTGGATAATTGTGCACGCACTTTACATCCTGCTTAAAAATTCCTAGTGGCGTTATTGGTTTATGTTTATCTGCTAATGATAATATTTATAAATAACAAATGATTAAATATATTTGTATAAAAAATATCTCTGAATGTTGTGATGTTTGTAAATTTAACAAATATTTTTTATTCATTATATATAACAGTGGTTTCTTTATCCAAATTAAACATATTAATCCAGGCCCCCGAACTAACAGCTACAACAATTTTCATTCTGCTAAACAGTAATGTCTGATTTAGTCTCGTCTGTTAAAGCTTTTTTTATTAGTTCGTGTGTTTTTCAGTCAAAGTGAAACTAAATTAATTATTGGTTTATTAAATTTTGGAAAGAAAGAATGGAAACTCATTTAAGGTTGTTGTAAATTTTAATACATGTCACATTAATTAAGAATGGCAATAACTTCATACTCCGAACCTGTTAATATTTCGTCACCTCATCAGCCAATAAATATGTTATTTACGGGCTATAAATTGAGGTCAAGGTCAAAAATTAGGTTTAAGAATTATGTACTTGAAATGAAACATCTTTGGCAAATGATGGCAAATTATGGAAATTCAGCTAAATAAATTTCAATAAAAAATATTATTTAAATTAATAGTTTCGTATTAGAAGTGATGCTGGGCTTCATGCTAGTATTTTTTCAAAAGTAAATTTTCATAAACCTCAAGTTCTTAATTTAAAATTTTTTTTTTATACAATAATTTGCATACTTTTGTTGTGTTTCTCAGTATTAAAGTACTTGTTTGTCATCATATTAAATACATTTTTTTTTTTTTTAATTTCTGTGACCAGCAAAATTTTCCTTTAACTTTTCGAAAAGCAAGTTTCTTTTCTAGACACAGCGTGAGAAACGCTTTTAATATTCACTTGACCTTTTTGTTGTTTTTCTTTGATTTTTTTTCCCGTTATAATTTTTTTTCTAAACACAACGTGAGACACTCATTTGAAATTCGTTTGGTCCGTTTTTCGTTTTCGCAAATTATTAGTAATTCAAATACAAATTAGTTTATTTTATTTTATAAACTCTTTTGTTTGGAAAAAAAACGTGCAAAACTGAAAATTGTTGAAAGAATTCTTCAATGTTCATACGCCTCCGCGCTACTTTGAAAGCATCACTTTAATTTGCTTACAAATTTATACTTTGAGCAGAGAAAACTCAAAAGTAAAAGTGCGTTTACACCAAAAAGAAAACTTCTAGATTTCGATTAAAATCTATCTCAAAATCTATATCGTTTACAGTTGTCTGGTATTTATTGAGATATCCTTTATCCTTGAGATAACCTGCAATCTTTGTGTATGACTTTTTATGCATTTCTTAACTTTTTTTTATAAAAAAAATCATTTAAATAAATATATTGACATTGCGATTATTCGTAGTGGTCAAGACCGGAAGAATTCTGGAGAATTTATTTTGCTGGTTAATTGAAAAATAATTTGAGTCGTATTTGCTTAGATAATTCAATTATTCAAGGATTTACTAGTAGAAATTTTCTTTGGGTGCTGCCGGTTAATCGAATCACGAGGCCCTACTGTATACCAAACTTTGCAGCAACTCACGGTTCGCAGACTTCTAAGTTTTCTTTCGCTTGAAATGTTTTTAATCAAAATAAAGGAAATCACAGTTTTATCGCTGATGCACTGAACAGCCTTGAGAAAATTTAAAAATATTTTTGTTACGAATAAGATTTCATTTTGAAATGAGAAATGTCCTCATAATCTACAATAGTTGGGTGTGAACTAGATTTCGCCTTATTAATGATAATTTAGCTGATGTTTAAGAAAAAGCGCCCTTTCGCGCTTAAAAGCCGCTGTATTTAAGGGCTTAAGCTTACAAACTGCTCTACAAGAACAGTGACAGCTCTTTCGCCAGCCATCTGACCGGTAGGGCTGCTGGGAATACACTTCAGAAATTTCTCTTACATTCCGAAGAAGAATATAAACAAGAACAATAGAAGCCTACAACATGTTTGCGAAAGTGTTCGAAAATAACAAAGAAGTTTGTTGCAGCATTATTTTTAAGGTTAAAAATAAAGATTACATTTAGCAGAAAAAAAAGCAAATAAATCTTAAAATTCAAGAGAGGAAACAAGTGGTGTTAGTAAATGCCCGACACGGTCTGCATCAAGAGTCTAACTTTTACTGTGAATGTTGGTTAATTAACAAACAAAAATTCCGGAATTTTTAAAGAAAATAATCGCTAAATTTTTAACTACATTTCATTGGCTTCGGCCATATAATGAAAAGCACAAAAACCGAATTACGTCAATCAATGTCGGCCGCCGAATTTGTCACAATTAATCTGCGCAAATTCTTCATATTGTATGACTGTTTTTCAATAATTATCTGTATTTGTATGTGCCTGAAACCGGTTTCAAATAAATGCAAGAAAAAAAAAACAAGTTCATTTCTTGGAAAATGACGGTTGTCTGTGGCCTTGATTTGTCAGTAAATGTGCGAGTTTGTGTGTGTGAGAGTTTATTGCACACTTTCTATTCATATTTTTTTATGAATCTTTAATGGTATTCAAAAGCATGTTTCGCAAACTGCGTCACTAAAAGTTAAGTGAAAGCGGCTGCGTAGCAAACATTTTGCTTATGGTGTTTCGCTACTTAAAATTTAAGAAGAAATTAACCAAATGTGAATGTTAAAAACACATACATATTTAAATTAGTTACCAAGAAAACCATTTGTTATAGAAATATGTTTTGTCATTAACAAACAGAGGCTGTGGCGCTAATACCATTTTCAATTTACATACATACACACGTCTAATAAAGGCTGACATTAAGAGGGTTTTAAGCATAACAAAATACAATCAAGACAAATGAAAATTTCCGCTAATACATTCAAATTTACATCCAGAAATAAACTCACTTGTATAGTATAAAACAGGAAGATAACAATACCGAAAATATTCGCTTAACAAAAACTGGAGAGAGCGCCAAACATAGAAATCATTATATTAAACGACAAATAACTGCAGTCCTCGTATACCAACTGCTTAAGTGTAGACAATGTTTGGGGAAAATGTCTGCCAGATATGACAACACAATTCTTGGGGTGAAAAAATATACATGTTGTTAAGAACTCCGCCATAAACACTTAGTATTTGTATGTGTGTTAACCCAACAATTTTATTTAGCGAATAAAATCGACATAATTCAAAGCAAAATACGTCCGTAATTTATTACTGTTGGGGCAGCATTCGCTGTGACAGTCTTCTGTCACCAACAACATCGTCCACTGAAAGTTTATCGCACACAGTCAGTGTGTCATGCAAACTTAAGCTTATTTGACTGCCGTTTACAGCAAACGCAACTGATCCTTTTACACTCCTTTTGTATTTATGATTTGCTTTTGTGCAACAATAAATTGCCTCAAGTCATACACTTGGCACAAACAAAAGAAAATTCACATCATGGGTGAAAAAGTTCGGACTCGAAACACGAAAATAGAAATCTTATTGCTTATAAATATATCTACATATGTATGTACTTTCGTGTACATGTATTTTGCCTTTTGTTACGGCCTTATGAAATAATAAAAGTGAAAAAAGTCTTGCTTGTTGTTCGCAAAACTAAATAAAATTTAGGTCAATGATGTTTCATTTGACTGAAACAATTTCTGGTGAAGCAATTTCTTTCAGTGTTTCTACTCTTTGCCAAACAAAACTTTAGTCGTACATACATATATTTAGTTGTAAAATATTTGCGATAATATGTGTGTGTACATGTATGTCCGTAAGCGCCATACTATTGAGAACCACACCAAAATTACCAGCAAAACCTTTCATCAAATCATAAATTATATTTTTACGAGTTGTGATTGAAGAAAAATGAATGTAACACAAGAGGGAAAAAAAGGACGAAAATGTATGGCACACTCATGCGTGAATAATATGAGTGCATGTCCCTATACACATATATATAAATTTGTATGTTAAAGGCGTAGAGAAATAGTAACGAATGTTTTGGGCAGAAGCATAAATTTTTTTGACGACCAATATTAAAGTGCTATCAAATTTATTCAGATGTTAATATTTTTGAAACTGTGTTTTTTTATATTGAATTTCTTTTATTAATGAGAAATTAAAAAAAAAATTATGGTGATTGGCAATTAAAACAACATTTAGAAACTCAAACTCTTTTGGAATCAGAAAAATTTCAATATTGTCTGTTTTTTCCAGCTTCTCAACTTTGAGTGGGCAACATTGTTTTAGTTGACAACCCATTTAACAGCTGATATTTTTTAGAAGGAAAGAAAGTTTCAACAATTAAAACATAATTTAGAAACTCAAACTCTTTTGGAATCAGAAACATTTCAATATTGTCTGTTTTTTCCAGCTTCTCAAGTTTGAGTGGGCAACACTGTTTTAGTTGACAACCCATTTAACAGCTGATATTTTTTAGAAAGAAAGAAATTTTCGGCAATTAAAACAACATTTAGAAATTCAAACTCTTTTGGAATCAGAAACATTTCAATATTGGGTGTTTTTTCCAAGGTCTCAACTTTGAGTGGGTAACACTATTTTAGTTGACAACCCATTTAACAGCTGATATTTTTTAGAAAGAAAGAAAGTTTCGGCAATTAAAACAACATTTAGAAATTCAAACTCTTTTGGAATCAGAAACATTTCAATATTGGGTGCTTTTTCCAGGGTCTCAACTTTGAGTGGGCAACACTGTTTTAGTTGACAACCCATTTAACAGCTGATAGTTGGTTTTTGTTGTTTGCTGTAAATTTTCAATGCTGACAATATTCGAAAATAAAGGTTCCGTTCATCAAACGTATCGTCCCCTTCGCCCTTTGTACCGTTGAAGCCCATTTTCAGTTAAATAAACAGAATTGGATTATCCTTAAGCTTTTAACGAAACACGCTTACATCCATCCACAGGAAATGGCTTTATGGGTTGGCGGAGCCATTTTTCCATATGTCTGCCAAAACGACGAACTGTCATTGTGAACGGTGAAAGTGTCTGTTCCAACTTGCGATTGGCCGAAATCATATTTAAAAACTGGTGTAATAACATTTTCTATCCAATAGAAGCCATTTCATTGATTTTAAAAAAATATTTCTGTGCTTCATTATGACTAAGACTTGTTTAATTTAAAGATAAAAAAGAAACAATCTATTCTTTTTAAGTTTTATGTGATATACTGAAGTTTTTTTTTTGCATATTTAACAGCAGACCTCACTGAATCCTTTTATAAATTAAAACGGAAAGAAATGCGCAGATTCGAAAAAAAAAATTGCAAATACGAACTCGCAAAGAAATTCGCGTGTTGAACACAAGAACTTTTTTTTAAATAAAATTGTGTATAAATTGATTTTGTTATAATTTTGATTGTAATTTTTTAATTACAACTGTTTGTTGTCTTTGAGCCTGGGGTCTCTTTGTAGTTTTCTTTTTCAATTCAAAATTATTTTATGGATTAGCACGTTTTCCTTTTTAAAACTTTCTAAAGAAAAAAAATTTAATAAATGCCGATGAAGTTTTCCAAAGTTTAACGAAGTATTTAATAAAATAAAACTATTTTTCGCAAATTGACTGATACACAAAATAATTTTCTGTTTTTGATTTCAGTGTCTTTTCAGACAACAACAAAAAATGCTGAGACAAATAAATGTGTATGTATGTGCATACATCAAACAGAAAAACTTTTGTTATGTCAGCAAAATTATTTAATGAAAATACATTTTTTAAATAAGATTCTTAAAAATTTGTGTTGTCTTAATAAACCTTTCACTGAAATAAATGTATAAAAACTCAGCAGTCTGGAGATCTTTTTTGTTTTTTTAATAAAAATATTTAAAATTCCTATGGAAAACAAAAAAAGATTTCATACCCAAGGATGGTGAAAGGATGGTAAAAGGATAAACATTAAGAAGATAAATCCTAAATACGCAACGTATGAAATATATGCGTGGCTTCTAATGTTGGGTTTACATTACAAAATAAAAAGTGTCCTAAAAAAACAAAATCTTTAGCAAAATAAAAGAGTTTTCAATATAAAATCAATAAATGTTTAAATATGCATCAAATTGTCGGTTGTTAAGTTTCTTTTGTCCTTTCAAGCTTTATGTTGTTAATGGCTGAAAGCACATCCTTATTTTGTGCCATTTCGTATTGGAGCGATATTTGAATAAGAAAAATTGTATTTTTTTATTGCTTTTCTTTCAATAAACAATCAAAAGCAAACAAGATTTATCATAATTCTTCTGTTTAAAAAAATAAATGATTTTGTGTTTTTTTTTTCCTTATTTTAATAGGATTTTGTGTCCATTATTAATATGATGGATATTTATACAAAAGTTCTTACTCTTATTTTATTCTCCGGGTTTTTATTCAAATGCTAAATTTCTCTGCCTCTAACTTTAACGAACTTTAAAAGTTGGAGATTTTGCTTCTTATTACTACTGTCTCCTTTTTTCTTCCCTTCAATATTGGTTAATAGTCGTATTCCTAACAAATTCAAATAAAAAAATTAAAAAAAATTATTATAATATAATTCAGTCTTTTTTATTCACGCAAAATTCTAGTTTGTGTGAATATAAAAGTAGCGGCATTAATTTTGTATTTTGTCTTTCATTTTGTGTGTAAAATTAAAGTCCTTTGACAAACTTATGAAGCTGCATCGAAATTACTTTAATTTTTATTTTCGAAACAAATTTAATAAAAATTGTTAGCGATTAACGCAATAACCCTTAAGTTCGCACACAGCTCGACCAGCCAACAACCAAATTCTATAAAACACGCACATAAAACTTAATAACTCAATAACCAAAAGCCTAAAAAGATCAAGGAGAGTTATGAGATTTTTTTCTGGCGAGTACTCGCGGAATTTACAAAAACGAAGAAGAAGGTTAAGAAATAAACTCACGCCCGAGTAAATTGAATATTAAGGAGAAGATTTCATAACATTAAGACCCTGGATTATGCTAAAAGTGCGTATTTTGTGTTCGCGGGGGTGAAATTTTTTTTTAACGCTTCAGTAGGCAGAGCAAATGAACTTTAACAATTTGTCATATATATTTTTTACTTTTTATTTAATTTGCTCTTATAGACGATTGCTAATTAATTTTTAATCACCACGATTAAATGTTTAACAATATTAATTAAATTTGTTTACAATCTATAACAAAAAATTGATTTACTAAAATAATTTTTTTGCAAAAGTTTATAAAAGCTTTTTTGTCCATTATTGATATTTTTCCTTTACACAACTATTCTCTTCTTGTTTTTAGTTTTCTAGATGTGTCCTTATATAATTTACAACAATATTTTTGTCCGCAGAAATATTTTTTCTACGTCTTTCAACATTTCTATTATTGAGGGATGAACAATGAAAACAATTAATTTTGTTCGAAACATTTTCAGCTTGAATTTATTTAAGTTTTATTTTTTGGGCGAATAATAGTGAACTGTGCTGCCAATAATTTTAGTTTGTGAGCAAAAGTTGAACAGAGCTGCCATATTTTATATAGTAAATTCAAATTCTTCAAGTAGTATCAGGCTTTAATTAACTTGACCGCACATTCCCCATTCCTCCTGGTTCTTTATGAAGAACACAAATCTGTTGCAAGACCCCTTGCCGCTTGCGGACATATGGATCCCGGGTATCACCCAAAGTTAATTCCTCGGTTTTTAGGTTTAAACTACAGACAACACCGAGAAGAAGAAGGGCACTTTGGTCATTATTCTGCTAATTGGCCTTTGGTGAAGGTTTCGGAAGAGCCTACAGAGCCGAAATTAAACATGAACTTCATAGAGTTTTGGCTGTGCTGCCAGTCCCTTCTATACCCCGAAAAGCAGAGCGATAAAATTTGGCAAAGTAAGATCCGCTCCCAAATTCAATTCAATTGTTCGAATTGTTTGAAATCAGGCACCATCAATAGAAGTAGAATTTTCTTCAGAGAATATAAGTGACTTCAGCTCTAGAAAAGCCTCACATTAGCTGGATAACAAATTCTGTTGTCTAGTGTTTTTCAACTTCATCAAAAATTCAATATTACTACTCTTTTCCTCTTCTCATAACTTCTTCCTTCCCAGTTGTGTTTTGTCTCTCATGAATGTAATCAACTAGAAATAAGAAAATAAAAGCAGACGTATTGTCGCCTTTGATACGTTTTTATATTTTTATTCAACTGTTTGCTCAAGAATTTATGTTTGTTTGCCCTCTTGTAGTACAATTGCAAATTACAACAACTAAAACTGAACAGTAAATGGTCCTGTATCGTTGACCATAAAATACAGTTTATAAAAGACTTGAAGGACAGCAGACAGGACTGTGTTTATTATGAGTCAATAAAAATATAAGTTCTGGAATGGGGGAAAAAATTAAGAACGAGGAGTAAAACAAATCCAGATCCTCCAATTGTTAAGATGTGTTTTGCTTTAGTTTAATGCAAAAAGGACTAGAATAATTATAACAAAAACGGAATATTATACAAAATATTACCGCAATGTGATATAACACGAGAACATTCTGTTTCAAGCGCAAAAGAAAACTTGTATGGGACGCCTAAAATTCACCATTTCCTAATATTAAGTAAAATTTCGTATTAAGTAAAATAAAACGTCCTACGACACCAGAAGTATTTTTACAAGACTACAAATAAATTATTCGTAATTGAAATCAAAAGAAGTTTAGATCTAAAGGGCGAAAAACAACATGTTCTGAGCGTCCCCAGAAGCAGAGAATAGCTCGATAAAAACTCTGGGCCAAAATCTATTAACTGAGATTCTTTGTGGTTGTACCAGCACAAATGGCGCCAATTATCAAGATCAAACGAAAGAGGATAAGAGTATCGTGCCAGACATAGTCCATAGAATCTATAGAATGATATTGGCAGATCGGAGAATAAAAGTGTGTGAAATGCTTGCAGTTTGTTGAGAGTCACAATTCCTCACATTAGACCTCCACCAGGGTCTGCATGCAAAGACTGAAGAGCAGTAAAAATAGTGTCTTTTAAAACAAATATTGAATATTGATTTAAACAAAAAATTATTTCATCTAACAAAGAGTTATAAGATATTTCACTTCTGAAATGTTAACAGATGTTTATGCTTCAGTCAACAAACGGTTTGCAGTACAAAGAAATTTGACTAGATGATTTAAATAAAACAAATGTATCTTTTAAGAAATTATTTTCTTTCACACAAGAAAAGAACAAAAAATCTTTAAAAGCTTTATATGGAATTTCTTTAGTTTTCAAAACAAACAAAAAAAAAATAAATGGTATTTTAAAGTAAACTTAAACTTTGCTCAAAGCCTTTTAAAAAAAAAATACATTTCATCACTTCTTTGTAGCAAAATCTATTGAACTCCTTCAACAACAATGAAAACAAAAACGGGTTTCTTTAATTTAAATAATAATTTTATACATGAAAATATTTATTACTTTGGAAAAGTAAACTTTCTTAAAAAAATAAACTTAGATTATTTTCATCTGAAATTTTTTTATATCTTGTATTTGCATTTTCTTAAATTGGCTTTAATTTAGAGCATTTGCCAGACCAATGAAGCGTAAAGTACAATCATAAATTCTTTATATCCAGTATAAAAGAAGATAAAACTTCAAACATGTAAGTGTGTGCACGGGTAAGAGTGTGCACGGGTAAGTGTGTGCACGGGTAAGTGTATGTATGAAGAGAATTTTTCTATTCTATTTTCAATATCATTCTTTGTTATAAGCACTTTTGTTATAAATACGTTTTGGCAAAGTAGCACACATACATACATACATGCATAGAAAGATGTTGACACATAATCCCATGCATACACACATACATACGTGTGCACAGTTTCACTTGTGTGTGTGTGTGTGTAAAAGCACAATAATACTAATAGCAAATTCCATTTTAGGCACTAAGCCAAGAGAGCAATAAAAATACATATTAATTGTAAAATGGGAAAAATTAAATAAAACTATTTGCAGAATAACACAATTTTACTACTTTTACAAATCAAATGTGGGTAAATAATTGTTTCATATCGAAATAATGTTGAGAACTACATATATATATATATGTATGTATGTACATACATATATGTATTTCTGTTAAAGAACATGCATGTGCATGCAATGCTCTTTACAACCAGCTTTGACTTTATTACACTAAAACTTATACGAAAGGTTATATTCAAATCAGAATGACTCATGTGTTTGCAAAATTTATTCTAGAACTGGCAGCATAAAATTTAATGTATGTCCAGTATTATATGTAAATAATTTTTAAGTTTATGAATTTGAGGAAAGAATTAAACTAATAGTTGGATTACTGACCTAAATGTTAAATGCTGTCCTCTAAAAATGTTAGTGTTCGATTTTGAAAAGAAACAATATTTTCAAATTTGGACTTTAGCTAAAGCTGAAACATCGCCTTTTTTGGGAACCGCTGCTTTTCATTGTTGCAAATAGTCGGTATTACCAACAATTACTTGTGTTTATATAAAGTTTAATGAAAATCACTACCAAAGGGTTTGGACTTATGACATTTTCTCTGACTACAATTTTTAGCGATATGCTGATTTATATTTTTATTTTTTTTTTTTTTTTTGAAGTCTTCTTAAATCTTAAGATGGCTGACATAAACTACAAGCTGGGAAATTGGGTGACCTGGAAGAGCAGCCCTTTAGGACTTTGGTTGTGGCTCGTGCAGTATGCTGCGTTGCTCTATGTAGCCAGAAACACACATTCTCCAGTTCCAGTACCTCAAGTTGTAGTAAAATTCATCTTGCATACGGTGCAAATTATTTTTAAACACAGTCGTAATGTTAGAAATAAGGGCCCGTCCAGACTTCAGAGCATAGGAACTTTTTGTTATAGTCTTGGAGGTAAGCAGCACTCTCTTTCCGTCATATTAAAATATTAAAAAACATGTGAAAAGACTGGTAGATTTTATTAAAAAAAGAACCCATCGTAACTTCGTGCATATGGCGACCAATTCCGCTTGATTAATATGTGTGTATTTATGTATATTTTTTATGACCTTGATAAAATTTTGTAAGTTAATCGACTTTCCTCGAATTATTATATAGATTGGTGTTCTCCAAGTCAGGAATTAGCTTTCTTCGATTACGAATTCGGGCTAATAATATACAATAGCAAAAAGAAATCTGCTGCTAGAATTTAGGTGTCAATCTGAAAAATAACTGAAACCAGTTTCAGGATATTTTCTCTTACGAAATTATTAAAAAAAAAACAAAACCCATTTTTCCCTTTCGAATATAGAAAAAATAATATTGAAAATATCTTCAATGTTCAGTGAACGCAAAATTTAATAGGAAACTTGATAAATATTTTTATTATACAATAGAAAATCACTTAAAAGAAATCTCCACACGTGATCTTTATGCTTTTTTATTTTCTTTTTCTGAATTTATTAAAAATAACACACGTTTTTCAAATCATAATTTCACTTCAAAAAACAAACAAAAAAAAGATAGGGAAAATCATTAATTTTGAATACCCTTTTTCGTTCAAGTGCTGACATCAAGATACAGAATTGTTTTTTACATCGACAAATGAGTTTAATTTGTTTGAAGTGCTATGAAAACGATTGTCGATTCCCTTATAAAATGTTTGCTTTTTTATCTTTACTATTCCGTTTTCATTTAACAAGTTTCCCTTTATATGTATGTATGTGTATATGTACATGTGCGTGTATGTGCATGTTCATGCATGCTCGCATACAGACAAACACAATCACGTTACGAATGGCATTCAGACAAACGAGAGTTTTATAATTCGAGACTGACGTCTGTTCTCACTTGTTTCTGCTGCTGACATTCTATATTTTGTTTGTTTCTCATACAATTAAGGACTTTTACAAGTGCAATTATTTAACATTTGATTATTGTGCTTGCAAATGTTAATACACCCACAAACAAGTGTTGAAATTCATGTGCTCGCAGGAAAGTGTTTGTTTTTTTAATTTCGAAATAAAAAGAATTAGTATGTTGGCAACGTTTTCGGAAAATAACAAGGGAATTTCGAAGGAAATGAGAATAAGAACTGAATTCTTATCATTTTAAATTGGATGTTGGCTGCAGAAGAGTTTCAGGTCCTCCAAAAAAAAATAACAGACGTAACAATATTTAACCTCTTAACACACAAAGGGGTTGGTTTTTAAGAGATTCCCATTTTTATTTTCTTTAGACATACAGAATATATGTGAATACAAATATAGTATTATGTAGGTTTAAAACGTGATAAAAAAAAATAACTTGGTCTCAGGTGGGTTAAGCCTCAAATCCAAAATTCAAACTGAGCTACCGATCTGCGTTCAGTTTAATTGTGAACCCCGAAATATCAGTCTTATTTGTTATAATTTTTGTTTGTTACTATTGCCGTCACAATGTGCCGTTGTTGTAACCTTTGCCCTAAAATAAATTAGAAAAAAAACATCTCAGAACTTCTGCAAAAGCGTTTTTTTTATTATTATTATTAAGACCAATAAAATTTAAATGCCTGTGAACTGCCATCACTGACAATAAAATAAGAAAAAAAAACTTACGAATTGTACTTTGCTGAGCAAATCAAAATTGAAACACACGTTTCTTACATTAAAAAATTAACGATGAAAAAGTGATAAAGTGATTCGTATCTTTGAAAAGGGAAATCATTAAACTGTATTGATAGGAAACTTGCAAGCTGCAGAAGTATGTAAGAGTTTTTGCTGGTAAAAATCGTTCTTTTATGGCAACATAAAATTTTACACCAACATTGATGTGCCATTGCAAATAAACACTTTGTCATAACTTTAAAATTTGTACTCATTTAAAACAATTTTTGAACAAGTACAAGGAAGAAAATATATTTTCTCAAGACATTGCAAAATCTTGCTAATTTGACTTTTATTCTCTTGCTTGAAATTCGAAAGTTTAATGTTCTGTTCTGATGTAGGGGGTTCCGTTTACGCACACGGCAGGTATTTTTTTGTTTGGCCATAAACATAGTTTATGCCCCCCCTTTCCCCCCCCCCCCCCAGATATTTAGGAAATAACTTTTGAATTTTGATTATTTATAAATCACTGTTGATTATAAAAACTGAATTTTCAGCTGAACTTGAAAAAAAAAAGATGCACAAATGACTCATCTATATGATCATATCTGTGGCATTTTATTGCAACAGCTAAAGCTGAGATAAGGTCCATTTAAGTGTTTAAGGGGTACATTATTACAACTTGTTAATAGTCAAATTTGTTGATTATTATTAATACAAAGGAATTGTTAAGCAAAAAGGATGCATTTGCCCCTGGAAAAGCTAATCGCTTTATTTTAAATTCAATAATATGCTGCACTGACTTACGACTGAAAAATTTTATTAGGAAATTATTTAAAATATGATCATAAATGATTCGTTTGTAGGGTGAAATTGTCCCACAACGTGGGAGTGGAGTATTATGGGTATCAGCTCATTTTTTATGTATATCATCAATGTATGAAGGCGTTGTTCTGGCTATTGAACAACAAAAATAAATAAAAAATGATTGCATTTTTCGTAGGCTCTGCTGTCTTTCTCTTTTAAACCATATTATAGTGAATTGAATTTTTATGCTGAAATTGTACAATACAATATTTGAGAATTCAGAGAAAAACAAAAAAAAAGCGGGGGGGAGGGGGGTGAATATTTGTTTTTTGAATTGGATACTATAAAAATACAGTACCAAATATAAATATAAATTACAACATGTTTGAGTTGTGCTTTTTTTGCTTTTAAGCTTCATGTTAAATGTAACGCAAAAACACTCAACTTTAGTTTGTTTTATTCAATTTTAAACACCTTTATTTTTTGTTTGTTTAACTGGCGCGCAAAGAAATAAAATACCACAAACATATTATATGGCCATATATTATTCATTCAATAACTCACTCATTCAGTCACTTACATTTATGTACTGGGCCCGCAAAATGTGAACCGCATCGTATAAAATTTACACCTTTTTGTCAAGAACCATTAAAACATGTTTAAACAATAAATCAATTGGATGACAGGTGAATTGCAGTTTCTGTACATCGAGTGCAGGAAAGTTTTAAAATAAAACTTAATTTCATTTACATAAGTTAGTTTAATACACACATACGCCCCCCCCCCCACACACACAAACACACACCCGCACACACTACAATTAAAGTCAAGTGAGTTAATTTTAAAGTAAATGTATTTATCTGTTGGAGTGAAATTAATTTAACTGAATCCCTATTTAGCGAAAATATTTCATTTCAATCACATTTCCATTTAACTTGAAAATAAAATTGTTGTTCGTTTTTTGGCCTCTCCTCTCAAACAGATTCTTTGAAATTTTTAAATGCCAAAACTTATTTCGATAGAGAATATTAAATGTGTCTGCCCGCAGCAGTTCTGAAACTCCCGTCTGGAAAATGTTCTTAAAAACCGCACGTACATTTTTACATTTCAACTGAACGGGCATAAAACACAGTTTTTAGTCGTACAACCATTTATTATATTCACCAGCAGCACTAGTTCGGCCGCAGACAAAAATGTTTAACTTCTTTTTGGCTGAAGCAGAAAAACCAAGCACAGAAAAAAAAGGTATTTGAAACAATGGCTAAATAAAATGAATCTCCAAATTTGTACAAAGCAGACACGTAATCCAATTTTATGGTCCAAATTCTTCTATGACTATTATAATGATAAGCCGGTTTTAATTTTGGTATTTTCTCTTGTTCTTTTTTGTCCTCTAACCACAACTTTCATCTGTATACAATTTCCAGCCTGCGAATACAACTGTTTTGTATTTAATTCATTTACATCGGTTGTCTCAAAAATTTCGAAAAATGTGCGTTAATTTATTCGGCTATTAATACAAAATGAAAAAAAAAACACAATTCTGCGTGTGCGTTTTACAACCTACATAAATTATTTTTGGCAATACACTGCGCATCATAACTATAGAAGCATACAGCACTACAATTCAATCCTATACAGTTATAAGTTCTTTGCAAACAACTTCAAAATATATACAATACATACACATACATATATTTAGGCATAGAGTCATATGATTTCAGAACAGCCTTAAATTTTAAAATTATTCAGCTGCTGCAAAACACTCTAATATGAAAAACTTTGTTAATCCAGACTTCAGGAAATTTAGGCTAAATTTTGATTAATGAATTAGTATTTGAAAACAAATATATGCATTTTTTTTGGAATTATTTGCCGAGATATTACTCAAAAAAGCCATAAGTAAAATAAAAAAATGGCTTTTGGCTTTTCGAAATTTTATTGATAAAAATGTTATTTTTAACTGTGCAAAATCCTGCAGTAACAGGAAAGTTGATATAGTCTTTAAAAAGAGCCATTTAAATTTTGTTGGTAATTTTGGGCCTTTTTGAAAACATATGGCAATATATTACCAAACAAAACCGAAATGTAAATTATTCCAAAGATTTTTCCATTTGCTGCCGAGTTTCCAACCATTTCAGCAAAACGCCAATCCAACCAACGAACGAATATTTTAAGTCGGATTTAAAATGTGGCTCAAAAATACACAACTTCTTTTCTGTTTATTGCTGTAAAACCTGTAGTAGTGTACCTAAAACTATCCTATCCAGTATAAATGATTGTTTGCCGCTTTGGAGTCTCTTTAGCCGTTCAAGTATGAATGTAGCAGTCACAATCAATTGCTTTTATAACATAAATAGGTCCCTACTTTTGCCCGGGTCTACACTTGTTTAAGATAACAAATTTGTGTTATTCCGTATTGTTATTGTTGTTGTCATTTTCCTGACATTCATAATCTCTTGTGTGGTTTTTTTTTCGTTTGTTTAATTTTTTCTGGTAAACCGCTTTGAATTTAAGAACTTCGGTTTGTTTTGTTGCCATTGTATTTAAAAGGACGATATGATTTGAATATATTTAGTTGAACAGAGCAACAAAGAATTAATTGAGGCTGAAAAAATAAACCAAAGCAGGTAGAAAGATAAATATGTATTTCAAATATTTACACAAATAATTGCGTTTGACTGAAAACCACTAATCTTTTGTAAGCGAATTAATTACTTTTTATAAAAAAAAATATATATAGATATATTAAAGAAAAATAATCTCCTTAAATAGACGTGGTGGTTCTCATACAACGTTTTTAAACAATATTATTATAGTTCATATTGCAAGCGACGTCTTGACAGATCAAATTGAGGGTGCAGCTGATTACTTTTTTATCTTTTATTCTGGCTTGAATGGCAGCAGTTTAATAGTAGAATTTGTTGTTTTCTTACATTTTGTAACAACAATTTAACAGAAGCAATTTTTACATACCGCTGAATATTGCTGTTGTGCAGGCGAGTTCACCTACGAATTCCCAAAGTTACCTTTTTTGAGAAACTTCAATTGTACAAAAAGCTCCAAAAAAGTTCTTTGAATTCTACAATTTTGTATGTCTCAATTATATTATCTTCATCCTTTAATTAAAACAAAATTAAATTGTTTTATTTATTTCTTAACTTCTCAAACAAAAATTAAATTAGAACTTCCATTTATCAAACACTCATTCGAATTTGTTGAGACTTCAGCGTGAGGGTTGGCTTTTACGAGTTTTTTCCAACATTTGTATCATTTGGTTTGCCCATTAAAGCAGACGTTAAAACCTTTCCAGAGTGTTGAAAGTCTTTTGTGTTCATTGACAATAGAGTTTCACTTCAAGGACTTTTGGGTATTTCACATGTGAGCAGATATTTGAAACATGTTTTATGCCAACAATTGAGACATTCTTACCCACACAATTAATTTTTGCTAACACATTTCAACGTTCATTTAAAGAGAACTTTGAGTAGAATAACATTGGCAAAGAAATGCTTAGTCTGTCGGCAGTAGCGTTGCTGTATTTATCAAATGAATACCAGAAAATTTTACTGCGATCTTATTGGTATTTTTTATAACTTGCTTTTGTAGCAAACAAATTAGAATTGCTAAAAAAAAAAAGTTAAACAAAAATGTAACTTTCTACTTCCTTTAACACATGAGAAGCAATGAATTTAATGAACACTGTATTATTATAGAACGAAGGGATGCTAGAAAATAAAAAATTCCTCGTCCACAGAAACTGACAAAAATTGTAAAAGGAGTTAATCCACTGAGGCTGATTTAAAAACCTTGCAAATGGGCCCAAAAATATAACACTTTGTGTGAATATATTTATATCAAAGAAATGTTGTTTAGGCCTGAGTGCCCAGCCGACGGGATTTAAACTTTCTAGATGGTTCTGAGCAGCGTTTTGGGAAATTTGTAAGTTAGACAAAAAAATAGGCCTTTGCAAACTTGTTTTTACGATTTCAATGAATCTTAAATGAATGTTGAAATCTAAAACCTCGTACCTCGTAACTAAATAAAAGTACATAATAAAAAAACATTTTTTTTTTATTAATGTCTCCTCTACAACATTTTATGAGAGAGAAATAAAAACTACGTAAGAGTACAAAAACAAGATCCATAACAAGTTATCATGTTGTTTTTATTGTAAAATAGCAAAAATGTCAATTGCATGATTCTGCTTTTTATATATTAATTTATGAAATGAAATTGACATTAATGAACTTTTTCTTTCATTTGTTCTGATTGTTGAAAGTTTGAGCAGATTTGAACCAGATTGTTTAAGAACATCTCTAGATCTTAAAATGTTACACAAAACCAGAATATATTGTTTAATTAATTTTGTAAAAAATTGTTGGCCGTATCATTTGACATTAAAACTCTTATATTTATAATTGATTATTGTTTATAATATTCACTATGGAATTAGAATAGTTTCATTATAACACGACTGAAGAAAGTTGTAATACTTTTTCCAAAATGTATTTTACTGATACAGGTCACGCACATACAAGCACACATGGCCACTTTAATTGTAAACTAAATAATAAAGTGTTCATTGTGGCAAAAATATTCCGTTGAGATGCCAGTCATTTGGAAGAATTTAATATTTGTAAAAAAAATTTTAATTCTTTTCATAACTAATAACTTTTGTATGTCGAATGCTGTTATACAATGTAATATAATAATATATAATGATAAATATTCAATGAAACCCAACCCAGTGTAGACCCAACCAAACTCGCATTTTACTTATTTTTTTTTTAATGCAGTGGCATTGCAGGCCTCTACTTCCATTTTTATCAGAATAGTTCGTCTCATTAACGATGTGTATGAAATCTTTGGATGAAATCAATACATATAGAAAACTCTCTTGTCTTTGTTAAATATTCTCCACAAATTGTTCTTTCAACCCCAGCTTTAAATACAGACTTTTGTTAAAATCTGTCTGATAAAGGCCTGTATATTTATTAAACATTAGATTTTGAAAATTTTATCCAAAAATATTCATTTATTTATAACTTACTCTAATCAATTAAATCTTAATTTAAAATTAAATTAAATCTAAATCACTAGCAACTGAAGACTATCGGCTTTATACAAAAATAAAATATAACAATATTTAGTTTTTTGGTACCAACAATTTCGTCCATTTCATCCATTTAGATTTATAGCGTTTTACTTTAAATCACACAACTCAGTTCTTTTTTGTTAACATTTCTAGGGCCTCCGTACTTTAATAATAATCAGCTTACTTTAATGGCATTTCAATGGGGTAATTTAAAATGAATTATATTCCTTCTTATTTATAATTTAAGCTTAACACATAAAATACAATAAATGTATATGTGAAAGCGCTATGGAAACACCCAACCCTGGGCGTTGAACATTTTATGAATGTTGGCAGGCACCAGAAATGATAATTTAATAAATCCATTCATTTATATTTCACTCTGTTGACACTCTTATAATCCCCTTGGTAAATCCTATTCTAAATTTAATTGACAACAAACATTAATAACGAATAAATAAAATAAAAATAAGTAGACAAAGTGAAGTGGTATTTATAGTAAATATTTGACATAGTGGAAAAATCGAAAGGCGCAGAGATAAGAAGATGACGAAAAAATTAAGAATAGCTTAAGCTTTGGAGTAAATTAATTCAATTTAATTTTGACAATAGTTGGCAAAAAGTTAACAACAGATGTTAAAATTGAGGCTGTTTTTATAGAAAGGCAACATTTGGGTTTGACTATAGTTTAGCTGCCAACATTTACAAGACCTGAAGACAAAAATAACGAAAAAACTTAACTAGCATTGGATGAAGGCTTAAATTAAAGTCGTTTCAGTTACTATTTTGCTTCACTGGCAGTCAAACCTCTTTCAAATATTCCAGTCTTCATTCAACACTTGTAGCACAACCAATCCTTAAGTATTTAGATGCAGATCAAAAGCAGCAACAAAATTTTCAAACAGACCTGATAGATCTTAATTTATTATTTTGTCTCGGGTCTGGAAAATATTCAGAAAATGCCGCTTTTTAAATAATGTTTTGATGAATATTTATTACAAAATCTTTCTTTTCTTTCCCCGCAATCAAAAACAAAGATTATTTTTTTTAGCACCTGGGGGTTCCATGGAGTCATACAACGCTAAGGCAACATAAGTTGCCGAATTGAATTATAAAAAATTTAATATTTTTAAATCATTTATAGAACATAAACAAGGATTAAGGTTTACTAAGGTTTCAGTACCACAACTAACTAAAAAATTATATGGTTACATCTCTAATTCTTTTGACGGCCGGCTTAAAGTAATAAGCCGGCATATAGAAAACCATGTGATACTTAAGTATTCCGTCAACTGAGGAGACCAAAAAGATATGCATTCAGCGGTCTACATCTCTAACTCATTACACTAGTAAACCGTCATAAAGAGAACAGGTTTTTAGTATACAATATTTTCAGAAGATTTATTCGAAAGCAAAATTGTCTCTCTAACTCTTCGGGAAATGGATTTTTTTCACTCAGTATAAATCACTTTCAAAATAGACACGTAATGGGTTGACAAATTCTGCGAAAATACTTTTTATAGAAGTAATACCAGAAACGAACAACATCAAGTTTTTAGTCGCCTCCACTAGAATCATTTCAGTTTGTTGAACAGCGTAATTTATACGTGGGCACAAACTTTGCTTTAGCTAAAACAGCTACAGCCTCAACTAACTGCTTGTTAACTTGTTTAATAGAAATAAACAAAAAAATTAATATGATCGTTTCGTTCTAACATCCATTTATAATTTATATATTTATTATATTTATTTATATAGGCCCAAACAACCTACATTTTTCGCAACGATGATTGACTGGTAACTCCTCCTTTAACCATTAAGTAAATTAGTGGCGGCAAATAGAAAAAAAAAAACCTTTTATTTGCAATCCAATTAAATTGTATTTGAGCTGAAACCCATTTCCGTTTTAGTCATATACATACAAAATACATCCTGTTTCTGTAAATAAAGCAAAAAAAAAAAAAAGTTAATTGACAAACAGGATAACAATATGAAAAAGAAAAAAAAAAGATCTAAATGAATTTTATTGTTAAAACATATAAAGTCTAATTAAATACATGTCAGCAGATGCAAGAAAAAAGTGAAATGTACTGTAAATATCAAACATGTTTTAAATGAAAGGATTTATTTATATGTATGTGTGTATGTGTTAATTAAACAGGCATATCACAGATTTTTGTTTTAGCATCGAATAGAATAGCATTTAGTTTGAAAATGGAAATATCCAAAGTAGATCTTAGACGAACGTGTTTTGCACTATTAAATGCCAACACACCCACATCGTTTGTTCCTTTAAAGTCGCTGCTTCTCTGAGAGTCATGATTTCAACTACAGAGTGTTCTATTTTATGTTATAACTTCGACGATGGCAACATTTTATAACAGTAATATTTAAATAGGTTTTAAATTAATTCTTTATGACAATAACAGTATTTTCAATTTCTTACATCTTTTTATAAATATTTAATATAAGTTTAACATCTCACAACTGAGAGAAGAAAAAACTGCAGAATCGTCAGTTTCTTTCCATGCCACACAAAAAATATTAAAAATTTTCAAATCCACTTGAGTGAATTGGGCGACGGTTCACTAGCGCCCCCATGTGGCTTGCAAGGCTCACAGAGGTGGCAATTTCTCATAATATGCTGCACGCCACAAAACATAAACCTCTTGCTAAAGAGCTCGGACTATTTAATTTCTTCACACAATTCCTCTGAAGGCGGGAAAAGACCAGGCACCTAAATTGGTAGCCCGAAATACACAATTAATATCAGGCCTTAGACCAGCTGGCCTGCACACTGCACCCTCAATCTAGTTTCTTGCATAAATAGAGACCTGTCGCAAGGCATCTATTTAGGCACCTCGAAGATTTTCTTCTTCCACACAAGCAGAACGTTTCAGCCAAGGATACGCTGAACTGACTAGAACATAAAAAAAGTAATCAGCTATTCTGAACTTGTCGTGTAAGCGACTCTTATATTTGGACTATTCACAAGACTCATAACACGCAGTAAGAGAACAGTTTTATAAGTCTGGTGTTAAAATTACAATTCTGAATTTTATTTAGGCTTTTTTTTACCTTAGACTGAAGATACCAATCAATATCAATGAAAAAACCAACTTGCGTTTTAAGGCAAAAATCGGGATTTATAAATATTTGTGTATGAACATAATAAATTTAAATGTGTTTCGTACCATCGAATCTTTATAAAGAAAAAATTGTCACAAAAATTGCGGATTCCAGAGACCAGTAAAAACGGATAATATTTTATATGAAAGATTTGATTGAAAATATTTGAAAAAAAATATTGTTAATCGGAACGACAACAATATATCTTCATTGTTTCAGTAAACAATTTTCTTTTTTTTTTAATATCTAAAATTTATTGTCAATAAAAATGTTATGATAAAAGGCAAATAATTCGATGAGTGGAGGCAATTCCTTTATGTTCAACAAAAATCGCCTTCGAAAACATGGAATCGCCTTAGAAATTATGAATTATTATGTTTTTATATTCATATAGAAATTTAAGAGGTTGCGCTCAATTTAATTGAAAGTAATTGAAACTTTATTGATTAATTATTTTACACTATTTTCGAAAAGTGAGTAAACGGTCATTTGTACAGGTCGTAGGTGTCACCAATTCCAATCACCTGTACAATTAAAAGCCAATTAAGAAAGAAACTTAAAAGTTAAATATTTTCTTTTTGTAAATTTGTTTATTGGTTGTCGGGGAAACAATTGAAAAATACATACCAAGAACATTAAATTTAGGTTTAGGAAACGAAAAGCTTAATTCGTATAGGAAGAATGAGCAGATAAAAAAGAAAGAAATTTTTCAATTGCTTTCCTGAATAAAACTTAATTTTATGATGAGCAGAGTACGAAGCCGGCTAAAGTACTAACGCCATCGATGATCTAAAGAATAAATAATATAAAATATGAGCGCGGCTTTGGAATGTATTGTAAAATGTCGGTAATATGTTGAAAGCGGCTCTTGGCCGAATCGTTTGGAAGTAATTTTCTTATACGGCCCTCAAAGATCGGAAAAGAGTATTTAACTAATCTGCTCGTATAGAGTTAAAGAGTTCTGCTTAAATTTAAGTTGTATTTAAAGTAAATAATCTGCCAACGATTAGAGATATATAAATATTTGTTGCCATCTAAAGAGTTTTCTGAAAAGAGAACTGACACTGACATTAGAGGGATTTCAATTTATGATAAACTTTTATTGGCCAATTTTGTTACATATTTTTGGTTTTAACTTTTGGTTAAATGAACTCCCTTAAATAGTCCTTTCCTAGGAAAATGCATGATAAGATATTTGATTTTGATGAATTTTATGTTAAAATAAAAATATACTCCGAAAAGTTGTCAAAAAATTATAGGAAAATTGGTTTTTTAAATATATTTAGTAAACCTTTCGAAAACTCTGAAACATTTTTAGTCAATTTTAAATTTCTAAAAAGAGCAATCGGCCACATTTCTAATTTCAAATGTTTATGTTTTAAATGACGTTTGTTTAGATTTGCCGCAATAAAGTGAAATTTTTTAGTGCTTCGATGTTTTTCATTTGGTATTGCAGTTGATAGAAAGAGTGTCCTTAGCAAAGTATTGCCAACCTAAGTAACGTAAAGACTTAGTCAACAAATATTGGCGAAATTATTCCTTAAAAGTGCTCATATATATTTAGACACAAGAGCCCCAAAAGTATATACATATAAGATATTATGAAATTAATAAACGATTAGACAAAAATAAAAAAATATATATAAAAAAAAATTGTTGAAGAACAAAAATACGAAAGAAAAGAAAACGGCAATAACTTGCAGCAAAAATATTTTGGCAAGTGTGTACTTATAATTATTTGTAGGGCGGTTCACAATAATCTTATAGCACAATAATCTATTAGCAAAGCTAAATGATTATCTTCATATACTCACCTTTAAGTAGTTATTTTTTTTTTTTTATTATTCCAGCTACTTTTTTTATTCCACAGAACACTTTCTTGTACTTGTGTATATTTAAGCATTAAGAATTTGTTTTAATCCATTTCGAATAACGATGGCAGATATTGAAGCTGCTGAAACAGTGTTGGCATAAAGTACTTTTTTATACTATTCCTTTGAATTGAATATATTTTTCTATTAAATTGTGCACAATTTTTTTTTCTTTTAAGATTTTCAAAGCTTTTTTTTTTTAAATTATATCGTATTATTTGGTTGAAGTATTTCAAATTTTTATTTTAGTGGAAAAAGGCTCGGTTGCACTTCAATAAACTAAATAGCTAAACACACTTTTTGTTTAAGATTCCTGTGTGCTGTAAATCTTGTTTAATTTTAAGTATTTTATATTATCAACACATTAATCTCATTTTTACTTTAACAAATTTGTTGTTTACTTTCGTTTTCTAAATGCTTTCTGAATGAACACTTTTTTCTTTTTAAAATTCTAAGCAATCGTTTTAATTAAAACTTTCGTTTTGTATGTATACACATACATACATACATATATGTACATATATGTGACATCGATTTCAAAATAGGTATGTTTGTTTAGGCAAAAAATTTTTCTTCTTTATTAAAACATTATTTCAAAGCACCCCAACTTTGGGAAAGCAAAAATATACACAGTTAAAGAGAAATAAATAAATGAACTTCTACCACAAAACCGAAAGCTGTTTGAAAGATTTATGCAGTAGAGCTCCTCATGCCACCATAATGTACAGCAGCATGACCTGTATCAAATAACACTTATGTGACTGTGTGCGTGTGTGTGTGTGTGCTTGTATTTTGACAGCAGCCGTAAGTGGTAAATATGACAAGTGCTAAATGGTTTTCATGTGAGATGGCACTTGGCAAATGATGAATTCCACATTTTAATTACTTTTCTGTGAATTTAAATGGCACGACCACCCACAATTGCCATAGAAAATAATACTGTGTTAAATTTTATTTTTTTTTATTCCTTTTTGTAAATTTTTGTATCTCATTTCTAAAATTTTTTTCACTGACAAAATAAATTCACTTATTTCTTTTCTATTAATATTTTCCTTTTTTAATTGCTTGGCTCACTTTTGCAGCACACGACACAACATCGTGGTGTTGTATATGAAAGACGCTAATAGACTAGATTTCAAATCATGCCGCACATACAACTGATTTTTTTTTTCCTTAGCACAAAAGCCTCCCAACAAAACAAAGCGGAAACTTCTAAATGTTTATGAAAATGTACTAAAAAAGTGTACACAAAACATGCTCGAACTCAAAAACACGAGTGCCAGAACAAGAAATTGTATAAAACTCGCAGTCATAAGAGCTTTCATCTGTTATACCCTCATAATTTTCCGACTTTCACAGCATATAGACTTTATAGCGGCTCTCTTTTTTCAAATGAAAATTATGGCTGCTGTCCAACTATTTCAAGCAAATCTCGGCTTTTTCTCTTTCGCATTAAGCAAGTCTCCTTTGAGCTATTCAGTTAGTCTCTTTTGCTGTTGGCATCTGCTTTTTCCGCAAGTTTTTGCAGTTCTTCACTTCTCTCTTTGACTCTGTCGTTCTAACAACTTCATTTTCTGTTCTAAAAATAAAGCTGACGCTCTCTTTTTTTTTTAATATATGTAAATATTTCTCTCTGTTAAAAACTCTCTAGTGGCGAATTGTGTATTTCACCACGCTTTTGTAAGTTTTCAAGGTTGTTGTATCGTTGTTTTGTGTCTATTATTAACACACCCAACTGGGTGTTTTCTCGATGCTCTATTTGTGTTTTAGGTTATAATTTCACCAAAGCGCCACCTGTCACTCTCAATTCAGCAAAATGTTTAAAAGGGTTCTTCCTTAGGTGTAGAAATTATAAGAGAATATCTTAATGGTCGAATGAAATTTATTAAGTATTCCCAGTATTTTAAGATATTAAAAACTTGTACATGTGACATGATGAGTTGAGCAAATGTGAAGGCCTTTATTTTGTGACACTTAGCGTCTAAATTATGTCTACTGTTTGCCAACACGGAAGACTACTTTTTCTAATGGCATGCACGTCAGCTCAGTGAAAACATAGATACTTTTACACTCAGCAAAAAGCCACACTTAAATCAGTGAAAAAAGTTTAATCAAATAAAATGCATGACATTGACATGACGAAAAAATATTTTCGTATTGTAGATTTATTGAAAAAAGTTGGCAACTTCAAAAGCTTTGCGCATATTTTATTTCCGATTCAAGGTTGGTTTACTTCGAAAGCCTTTAAAGTCTAGTTTCGTAAAGTATGTTAAATTTTAACCACCTATCGAAAAGTTTGTAACTCTTTTTAGGCATTAACTCAAGAACAAAATAAAATACTGGTGGTTCACTAAAGCCACCTAGAGGCGAAATGCTTTTTACTCTGTATATGGCAACTTTGATCCTGTCAAACGGCGGCATAACAACAATATATAGTAAATAATCATATACCTAAATATAATTTGTGTACAAACATCTGACATCTGTCATGAGATGCTTTTATTTTGACACATCAGCTGTTGTAATGTCACACATAATTGTATTTGGACGTTTGTCAAAATATATTACATACTTTCGGGAAAATTCCAAGTTTGCTAGACGTAAAGAAACGCCAGTTGTTGTTGTTGTTGTTGAAAACTTAAAAAATCAAATGTAAAAAAAAATTCATCTGCGATTGGCATTATTTAGGCAACACCATTATAATATTTTTGACGTTTTTGTCATAATAATGATGGTACTAATAATAGAGTCGGAACATTTACGACATTAGGCGCGTTTCTTTTGAGCAAATTTATCGAACTCTTGTTTCATTCGATGAGTATTAAACGACAGGCTCTGTGAGTTGCCAGTTCTAAGCAAAAAAAAAATTTATTCTAACAATATTTCAAAGCTTTTGGGTACTTGTTAGGCAGCACATATTCTTTTTTTTTCGATATTTTTTCTGAAGCGTAAAATGTACTGTTTTGATATAATAAGGCCAACTGTCAACAAAATAGGAGTATATATTTTTTTTTTGTGAATGATTTCGATAGCGTTATCATATTTTAGCACACAATATAAAAACTTGACGCAAGACCATATAAAATTAATAAACAAGCGATATTTTTTCGTTGCGCATTTTCCAACCCCTTTCAATTGGTTCAATTGTATTGTTTTCGGCTTTTTTTATTGAATAATCAGCACAAATTTTGCTTGCGTCGTTATTTGTTATTATAGATGGCGGTTTGATAACATGTCACATTGTACGTTCATACCGTTACGTACACACATACATATGCATGTACATATGTACTTTTTTTGTCAATAAATTCATCATTAAATTTGAAACAAGCAAATTTCCATCGCAGGCGGGTAAAACCAGGCTGGTAACTTGTACACCAGCACAAATAAAAAACCATTTGATCAGAATCATTGAAACGAAAGTGGAATTTATACACATGTGTGTGTATGTATGTATATGTATGTGTATGTGTGTGTGTTTGTATAAATGTGTGAAAGTTTATATTTTGCTGCATATGGCAAAAAAACTATGGTATTTTGTTACGCGAATTTTTATGAATTTTTCTTTCTTTTGTGAATTATGCCTTAACGTTTTTAATAAGGAAACACCAGAAACCCTGTTTACATATATTTGACGAGCTGAAACAACAAAAAAATATATTGATTGAAAGGCAAAGCTTAGAGGCACGTTTTTAAACGCTCCATCAATTTCTAAGAAATGTTGCAAAATTTACGTTTTATAAAGGACAACGGTTTGAACATAAAACAACCATTTAATATTAAATAATTAAAACAAAAAACTGATCCTTATTTATACTACTGAGAAATGGCCATATCTCGTACCAAGTGTGAGTTTAAGAATCAAATATTTTGTATTTATAGCTCTTTTGCCTGCAACATATTTAAGGGAAACAATTTTCTTACACTTTTACTTGCCAAATCAAATTGTTATTATTTAATTCTATTAGAATAAAATAGATTGTCTGCCTGATTTCATTGTTATATAAAATATTACAAGAATCTGAAAATAATATAATTCCTTCTTATACGACTAATATTGCAACACAAAATTGAAACAAAAACATGACAGAGAGGGAAAATCAAAACTTTTACAATACAATTTCATCTGGTATCACTCACTATAAGAAAATCCCTTTATCCATTAAATATTCATTTAAAATCCCGCTGACTTACGCAACAAAAATAAACATGCATAAATACTTATAAAACTTATTCCATACATCATCATACACAAACAGACAAACAGCAAACAGACAAACAAACAAACAAACAAACGAATGCAAAGGAATTTCTTTACGCACACACACACACACTTACACACAATATGAGTAAAAGTGAAGCAATTGATATGCTGAACACAGGATAATCGCTATTAAGCTCAAGCAGAACACAGAAGCATTGACGTGCATACATAAACATTACATACACATACATACATATATACATAGATACCCACCTATATACATACATACATATGTACTATGTACATGTGGAGCGACTCTTAAAACAATGATGAAAAATAAAAATGAAAACTATAATAAGTTCAGTGCGTGGTATTGAAATAAAAATATACAAAAACGGTTCGTTTTTTGCGTCACCGCAAAACAAAATAATGAGCGCTCATAATGATAATTTGAAAATATTTACATACATACATACATACATACATACATACATACATACGTGTTTACATATTATGTACACACTTGTAAGAGACAACCAAACATCAACATCTGAACTGAAAGTGCACTATGGAGTTTTTTAATCTCTTTATAATAAAATAACACATCAGAAGATGATCTTCCTTTCGAACTTAAACTGAGTAGCAATGAGCTGCCTTGTCTGCTATTTAGGGAGCGCGAATCAGCCACATATCTAGATGATTCGAATGAAATGTAGAGCAAAGGAATGAGTGATTTTGTTGCAAGCTTTCCAGTGGACTCGTTTATTCGTGTTCTTTAACAGCACATGCGATGTTCAAGGTCATCATTGACTCGGGAAAAATGGTATTTTTCAATCAGGTTCTTTCAAATCAGTTTATTTACGATCTGTCTAATACATGATAATACAAAGTTTTACAAGTTTGTAGAATCAAATTTAATGAAATTTTCCTGCTTACGCAAATGGATTAAGATTAGAATAGGTTAGAGCAAAAATATTGCTGATGCTTCCGCTCTACAATGTTTACAAAAACCATATGAACTTATTATAAATTATTGTTAGCAACTTGAATAAAAATACGCCTCGGGTGTGATCTCATCATACATAAATTTCTAAGGTGGTTTGGAAAATAAACATTTAACGGCCGCTTGTAAGATTTCCTCCATCTCAATACATTTTGCTCTTACACGATAAATTTTATTTGATTCTACAAAATATTTTGGAATATCGTAATACATAAATCACCATGATTTATGCCTTCGGTAAGGCTGGAAACAGCAACACCAAATTCCAATCGGTTTGCAAAATAAACCCGTCACAAATGAATGATAAGTTTGGCTTAAAAAAAACAAATGCTGAAAATCAAAATGTAGTCAGAATATAAATGATGCTATAAAATTAAAAACAAATTGCTATTTTCGATTAGCAGCTTCAGAAACTGAAGTCAAAAAAATGGTGGGCACATTTTATGCGTTGCGCAGTTCCAAAAATATATCGTTTTTCTGCCTTCTTTGAAATTTACTTTCCCTTTAAGGAATTTGTATGCTTGACTTTTGCACGAATACAAATATAATAAATATGGATGAAGCCTCAGCAGATGTTTAATATAATATTTTGCGACTTCCAATCGATATTCAATAAGGGAATTCGCTGTATGAGCTGATAAACTATTTAAATAGGGATCTGCAAAGAAATTCACAGATTTAAATAACAATTTAAATAACACCAACCAAAAAGGTCGGTGAATTCAATAAAAACAAATGTAATTTGAAAGACTATTTTCTTCTAAATTTAAAACAAACACAAAAGAAAAACTGGACCCAAACAGAAATTTTTTGCCATTCATCAAATTTAAGAGAAAGACATTTTTTTGAACCAGCAAAAATTTTTTATTGAAAAAAATTTATCGATTTGTTTGACAATAAGTTGGCAGGCATGGAGAAAAAACTTTACTATTATCGTAATTACCAAACATATTATGATTAGGGCCAATCAAGTTATTATTTCAATATGCATACTGTTGCATAATATTGTTAAGTACAATAATATTATTTTCAGTGTAAAAAGCAATACAGAGACTTTATTTTTATTCAAACCAAAAACGAAAAAATAAAAATGTTATTGAATTAATTTTTTGCAACTTGTCCAAAACACTTCCTTCCCATGGTGCTATTCACGGATGTTAAAGGTCTTCGCTTAACGGAAAATTCCTTTTGAGCAGAAAAGTTACCCAATTTTTTGTTCTTCTTTTATTCATAAAAAGAATAGAAATAATGCAAATAGAAACAAAAAGTTGTTGACTTTTTCTGTTTGCAGATAAAAACGAAAAAAGACACGCACAACAAAGTGCCTTCCTTACCTGTGTTGTCAACTTTTTGTTTGTGTCAGTTGTGTTGTGTTCGTGCCACATGCATAAATTAATTTGAATGAAAGTTTTTATTCCGTTGTTGTAACTTCAAATGAAAAGTGGCATTAAAGAAGTTGTAAAGTTTCATTCACAAGCCAGCAACAAGACAGAAAAATACATATGTAGCTTTCTTGCTAAACATTTCAGCAAGCATAACAATTACTTTTGTTGTGGCATATTTTTGTGCCCAGAAAAAACTTTACAACTCGTCGCAAAAAAGAAACAACAAACCATCACCCCAAAAACAATCGTATATGTGTGTACGATATGCAACTTAAATGCGAATACTCTTTAGTACTTTATCACGCTCGTGAACATGCAAATGCTACTTACTTCTACATTTTCTAATACTGCCAGACTTATGCTCGCTAATACAAATAACACTTCAGCAAAATGTGTGCTTCCTCTTTGTGTTGTTGTTGGTTGCGACGGAAAACTTTGTAAGCAACTTGGTTTGCTGCTGCGTTGGCAACACGCGTGGCAGCTACTCCAAACGTTTTTCTTTCTTTCATATCTGCGGAACGAGAATTGATTTCATGCATTTAATCAAGTTATTGACCGGCTTCGTTTTGATGGCCACTTGCTTCAGGTTATCTTTTTCACATCAATCTTATTGGGGAGAATATACAGGCAGATCATATGAAATTTGCTCTCGTTACACTTAATGATTTTGGTCAAGACTTTTTTATTTTTTATTGAAAATTTACCATTTCCAAAGCAGCGGGTTTTATTTCTCGCACTTGATCAGAGATTTCCAAAAAACTATATATGAGAAACAAGTTGTTCTGGACTATATGGCTCGGCACAAAACTTTTAATTAAAATAATGAAACTGTGCTTCTTCCTTCCGGCAATCCACTTCCTTTAAATGAAGAGTTGTTATAAGAAAATTTATTTTGCCAATATAATATTTTGAAACTTAATAAACAAATCTGGAATCATTTACATTTGAGCTAAAATACATTTTCTTCAAGGATGCTTTCAGCAAATTTGAAACTTTTTAAATTTCGTATTTTTGGAAACCAACTTTCAACTTCTTGGCGGTTGTTCAAAAGTAAAAAAAAAAATAATCATGATACTTGTCGCCTAGTAGTTATCGAATCTTAAATAATCGCACTAACCGCTTACTTTGGCAATTGTTAAAACTACCCGTCACTAAAAAAAAGACGCTCAATATATTTTCTTTTCGGCAAACATCCTTTTTTTCCAGTGGACCGCCAAAAAAAATGGTGTATCTTCTTTGTAACTATATCTTTTATAGCTATTTAAGTATATTTTTAGGAATTAGGAATTTCAGCATCCAAATAAATATCTGTAAAACTAAATTAAAAGTTGTGTCTTATTTGGCGTTCACAATCTGGTGAAAACTGGGCACAACAATCCTGTTTTTGAGACACGTTTCTCTCTCTCTTCAGTAATATTTTGTTAACAAAAAAAAAAAAGCAACGACAAATCTTCGGAGATTTTGGTGTTGTTTTTAAACAATAATTTTCTTTTTTTCTTTTATTATTACATTAATAGTCGGCTGATTTAAATTTACAGGTTTATGTTCTATTCGAAATTAATTTCTCTGCTCAATTTTCCCAGCGTAAGGGCTTTTCATTCGTTGCAGCTCAAGCCAAGTTATTGGGGCTCCCCATTCCGTAGGTGTGCATACCTCATGTGGCAGCTAAGAAAAAACCTTTAAGTCTTTTCAACTTCACTCAACTTTATGAGGCATGTCACATCCTCTAACAATTTATAATTTCTTGAAAGCTTTTTGTAGCAGCGTTCACATATGTTTGTCTGTTTTTCTTCTACAAACTCCTTTTATAAATAAAACCAACAGCCATATACAAAACGAGAAAACAAAAGTAAAGGAAAAACTACACTTTCAGTTCTGATACAGGTGGATGCATGTGTGTGTGTGTGTGTGTTTGTTTAAAAAAGATTAAACCTCAGCTTGAAGTTCAAGTATTCTTCATGGTGTCTTTTTGTATTTCTTCTCCTGCTGTTGTCATTATTGTTATTCTTATAACGTCTACATACGTCTAACCAATCCTAATGGAAGTGCGCACACTTCCATATACCCACACCCACACCTACACACTCACCCACACCCACACACTCACCCATACACACATCAGCCAACCTCTTGTGTGTGTTTGATTGTGTGAAACATCGTTTTAAAGGATTTCCGTTTTCAGTTAGTTGTGGTTATGGCATGATATTTTTGTTGTACTCCGTGCTAAAAACGTGCCTAAGGTTGATTTTCTGTGATGGCATGCAAAACATGTAAATATCAAACCCAAAGTAGTTGTGCATAAATTGCAATTCAAAAGGAGCTGCATTGCATGTGTACTTGCACACATCTGCTAGACCTGCACACAAGCCTGTTTGAGAAACGCATGTTCGCCTGTGTGCAAAAAGAGATTTTTACAGCCACTGCGATTGTTTGTGGCAGCAAGCAGCTACTGTGGAAAATGTATAAAATGTGCTGACAGAAGTGTTTTGTTTGCTAGAACACTTACATACCCCATCATCCATTTAATTATAAAAGAAACCAGAAATGTTTAAACAAATTGATGAAGGTTTCTTTTCAATGAACGTTTCGCTGATTTGGGCATGACGTGAGGAACCAATAATTAATAAAATGCTGAATCATTTTATATGCAATGAGGAAAAATTAGAAGAATTTTTTTAAATTATCTATAACATCCTGATGATTTGTTTGCCGAGATAATTACAACTAAACACATACACAAAATGTGTGTACGCGTTTGTCTACTTGTGTTTCCTTCAGTTACTTTGAGCCCTGAACAAAAAAAAAAGGCTTTTGTTAATTTAAGCCTGATAAATGACAGTTCAAATTATATTTGATTCAGATCTTCGTTAAAAACTTTTTCAATTTTGTTTAATTAGTTTTTGAATTGAGTATTTTTGTATTTTTTAGTTGTAGCCTTCTGTAATACTTTTGATAGAATATTTTAGCCTTTAGTTACATGCAATAATGTTGTACCATTTGATAGACAGTTTTTATAATTGTAGAAAACCTTAAATGTATGTATGTAAGGGAAAATTTTCAAGTTGGTTCGCAAAAAAAAAATAATAAATAATTATAATAGTTTGAGAAATAAATTTTATAATTTCTCATTTTATGGTGTATTTTTTATAACCATTTAGGACTATAAATATACCTGCAAATCAGCTTTCAATCTTGAACTTGTAATTTTATATTATAATGATCATTGATCATTCCGATCTGTAAGGGCTGCATAATAACAGAACGGTTAATAAATGATAATTTATTCTAACAATATTCTTACAGTTTTTAACAAGTCGATTATTTTACCTGATTCTACAGTCCTAATGGTATTTCCTTAATAGGTGCACTTAAGCATGTATATGATTGGGGTGACTCTGTTCTAACAGCAACCTAAAATAAATCATGTGGATATTCTCTTTTTTCAACAAATCTATCTAAGTACTCGTATTACTTAGATAATAATTGAGTAATTTGTTCATTAATTTTTAATAATTCAGACAATGAATTGTCTGGTATTGAAAAGTATGCACAGCTTCTTATGTATGTATGTATAAGTCATTACTTGATTACTTCTAAGTAATGTAAATGGTAAATGATGTGATATTGAAAACTAATGTTCTGGGATAAGTTCGATGCATTAACAAGCTTTCGCTGGCTAAATAATAAAGAAAAACTTTTTGTTTTTCTAACTACGGGTCAGGTAAAAAAAAAAGTTGTGTAAAAAATAAATCATAATCAATTTTTACAATACAAGAAATCGATTTATTTTAGTGGTTGCCAAGCAAAGTTTTCGTAATTTTTCTTTCTCTAAAATGTGAGACAGGAATTTTTGAAAATTTGTTTCCAGTAGTTTTTGCTGCCAACTCAAAATAAAATTGATATGTAAAAATATTATGCCAGTTAAATAAAAAGGCTTATTTTATGGCAACGCCAAATGCGATTTTTAATCAGTTACAAAACTTTCCCCCCTCCAAAAGCACTTATTATTATTGAAAATTTGTATCATAAAATAAATAATGGTGTTTCCGGTCAGTAATTGGTTATTAATCAATTGTTATTCAATTTATTTTATTAATTTATCAATTAAAGGGATAACGGCTACAGCGAATATGCACAAAATATGATCGTAAAGTAAGTATTTATTTCCTTCAATTCGAAAAGTTTTTTAATCGTTTTTTTGCGTTGCATGACTGTTTTTTCACCACCGTTGTAAATGATAAATGCAGTCTAGACGCCAACGTTGCAACCTTTTGCATTTGTTATAGCTGAACAAACATATTAAACGTTTATAAATTTTCGCTATTCAACAACCATCAACTACTTTTCATACATGAAAAAATTGCCTGCTGGATTTATTTTTTTTTTTTGTTCTTTTGGCTGTTCTACTTTTTTCTTTGTTTTTTTTTTGTTGTTGTTGGTGTTATTGTCAACATTTTGCAGCTGTTGTTGAATGATATTCAGGTCTCTTTTTTTTCCACTCGGCAAAAAATTTGTTAATACAAACAAAAATTCAAAAGCGGAAAAAAAATGACGAAAATTTCTATTTGACCATCGTTTTATTGAACCTTGTGCTTAAATTTATTTGCTGTTGACATGTGAAACACTTTTAGCGCAATTGTGTTCGTGTTAAAAGTACATGTTAGTTTTGAAGTTTTTAGCAGGAGCGTAAGAAATTTTAGAATTTTATATGAAAAGAAAAGTTTCGCTTCTGCCCAGCAGGCGCAACTTCTACAACGGGATAAGAGAAAAGATTTGCAAGCCAAAGTTTCTTATATATAAAAAAAAAAATAAATGTTAAAAAGTTTTAATAGCTGAACGTTACTTAAGGTATGGTTTGATACCCTCAAAACTAAGTTTTATGAAATTCAAGTGTTTAGATGCACCAGAGCTGGTCCTATAGTATTTGCCAACAATTGAAAATAAAAACAAGGAGAAAACATAATCAATTGTGATTAAACTCAAGGCATGAATTGAATCGTAGTCCATGATTATTTACGGCCGCTAAAGAAAAACCTTAGCCTTTCACCACCCACATTAAGTCTATTGTAGGTGATTGCTACCGATTCTAACCAAAAAAAAAAAATCAAATGCAATGAAAATAAAGTTCTCAGTTTCTCTTGACTGTAGCACAAAATTATTAATAATATACTTTTCAGCAGACTATAGATTTAAATAATCTTGTTGCGACACTGATACTTGTGCAAGCGAACAAACCATTCAAACAACTTCTAGTCCTTGTGTTCACTGGCTTTCATAGCAAACATTGCAAGAACAACAATCTACACAATTTTACACAAAACCAGCATAGAAAATGAAATGTTTTCTTTTCAAAAAAAAAAAAAAGATCTTGTTTTTTAAAACCTTCTGTCGCATGTTTTCACCAGAATATGTGCAGACACAAGCGCAAAAATATATCCGTGTGCCTATAATTTTTATGGGCAAGTGTTTGTCGCAATGTGGCGAAACAAATCGAACAGAATTATATGTAGATAAAGGCGTCTAGAAACAAACAATAATTTTAAAGCTGTCCGCTTCACTTTTGGAATTTCTTGACAAAATATTACTTTCCATCAATATTCAATTAGTCGCGAAGTTGAAAAAGTCTTACTAGACAATAATGATCCATAAATTTCATCACTTTGCAAAAAGCAAAGCAAATTGCCTTTCTCCGTTTTCAAAAGGTTTCGCTGCTCCCAGATCGTTTTTTTTTTTTATTAGAAATTGCTAAAAAAAAAAAAGTGGTGTATAGGAACGTACATCAACACCTGTGAGAAATTCTTAGATATTGCAATCTTGAATTATAAATAATTCCCGTAATTAAAATTAGCTTATTTGCCACTCTTATCAGATCAACTTTCCAGACAACTCCGAACCTAAGACTTTTCAGTAAATTGATCGATGTCCCTAAAAAACCGAGCTCAGAAACTGGTGAGATACATCCAACTATTAAAACTTCTTCTGCCAAGCAAATTTTTTTTCTTAAACCCCTTTAAGCTTAATCGAGTTGATTGCACTAGTTTGCCAGGCGATATCTCTCCAAGACAAGCATTTCTCACCAAACTAATAACATCTCAAAAAATTTTTACACTCCCTTAAACCAAGTCCCCAAGTTATTTCTACCTAAAAATCTTCGCATTTTTTATTTAAATTTTAAATTATGCACATTTTGTATATAAATCATTTATTATTTATTTAAACAATAACCTTCATGAAAACGTAAACGTCTCAATGTCGTCTACCCATATTTAAATATTCATGAGTGTATTATTTATTAACACTTCGAAAAAATAGATAAAGCCAAGGGCTCAATTAAAAATTAAAAATAAAGGCGAAACAGAGAAGAACAGCAGCTAAAACAAATATCAGCCAAATGCAGCTTTAAATTTACCTGAATACTTCTTGTATACCGGCTTGTATTACCTGCCAACTAATTAATTAAAAACGCATCATGTAGATACAATAAACAAACATAAATAGCAAGAAGACAAAGTGCTCCCGTTTCCCCTCTCCCCCTTCACGCTATACCAACTGCAGTGAAAGGCATAAATATATAATGATGACAAAACAATACAGCCAAAGCATCGGCAGACTTACGGGCATACTGCCAGACCGCCATCGTCCCAGTCAACGAACCGAACCACAACCTCATTGAAAGCAAACTCTCATCAACCGGTTTCAAGAAAAACGTGTTGACTGCTTATTAAAATGTAAACGTAGACATAGAAAACAGCAACAATCGTTAGAAATGCTTGAATGTGCAAGAAATTTTTTTTCAAAAACAGATACACTTTATCATACGTTTTAACTTTTCGTTACAGCATTATGTTTGATTATGCAAAGAAACGCAAAAAAAAAATAAAGAAAAACAACAAAACAACAAAAAAAAAGAGAAAGGGAAAATGCTACAATTTTAATTATCAAGTTTTTATTTTACTTATTTTGCCCTAATGCGCAGAGAAATGTATGTATGTTGTTTTCTTGCTGCGCGTGTACGGATGTCCTTTGTGTGCCGGCTCAATAAAAACACTTTCGGAGGGGCGGAGGTAGAAAAAGGAAAACATGTTCATAAGGCAAATGAAGACAATATTGAAAAGGCATCGTAAACAAAACAAAAACAAACACAGAATCAGAATCAGAACACTATTAGATATAAAAGAGTTAAAGCATAAAAATATTGTGCACAGGCCGAACACACATACACACGCATACGTAGAAATGCGAGTACTGCTAAAACATTCAAGCCATAGAGTATAAAATAACAAAAAGCATATCATTGTCTACTTCCAATTCACACCGGTTTTATTTCTTATTGCAATCTATCCGAATTAGGGTGATCACTTTAAAAAAAAATTCCCACATTTTCTAATTCCTTCAGTTCTAAAGTGAGCAAAATCGTCCGGAAAAGTAGATTATGACTAAATGCTAAAATGGAAGCAAGTCCATTATAATAGTACTAAACCATAAATAATTTTAGTCCAAACACGTTTTCACCATATTAAAGTCGAAGTGTGTTTCTTTTTGTATTCATGAAATTGGCACCGCCCTAATTATGAAATACATGGCGTGATATGTGTCGAACACACATTTATGTAAATTTTTTAGAACGGGTAACTTTTTGTTTGCTATCTGAAAGTATTTTGAAAGCGAGACTTCATTGCCGCAAATTGCTTAACTTTATGTTACAATCGTGTAATTTCCCAACAAATGGTGCCATGTGGTAATTAAAACCGATATACGCTGACACTAAGAAATCTAAAGCTCGCATTAAAAATCTAACGCTCGCGGTAAAAATTTCATGTTCGCATTAAAAATCTGATGATCGCGTTAATAACATTGACGCTCGCGTTGTTAAAAGTGATGCTGTCATTAATAAAACTGACGCTCGCATTGTTAAAAATTATGCTCGCCTTAATAAAAGTAATGCTGGCGTCAATAAAACTAACGCTTGCTTTGTTGCAACTGACACTTTGATTAGTTCTACAAACTAAATTATTTTCCCAACGATTTTCTCAACATAATCTTGCTTAGAACATCCTTCTTTTTCTTCAATAGTCACGCTGAAGTGCCGTGCGAGCGAGTTATATAATTTTATTGAAACAAGTATCAATGTAACCACTACATCTTAGCGCACCATTTTACTATATCGATTTAGTACATCTTTTTTGGTATATCGTGTTACATCCTACGACAGAGTTCGAGTTTACCGCACCTATGAAAACCCGGCGCATAGAAATTGCAATCAACCTGCTTTTTCCAAATGTACAATTCTGTTTTTCCTTTTAATGGAGTTCTTAGATGTTAAGAAAAGTATTTGAGGTAAAACATTAATTTTAAGATTTTCATAGTTTTCTGTACATTCTTTTGGGCGCTTCAGTTTCAATATTATTTCTCTTCATTTCAAAATCAAAAAATAATAACAAGCACAGGATATAATAAGCAGTGATAGAGAATGCCGTATTGTTCGTGTTGTCTTCATGTTGATTTGGTGCTGGTGTTACAACTGCCATTCGAACAGCTTTAGCACCGTCAATGCTGAGCATGAAGAAAGCGCCTGGAGTAGGAAATCTTTGCAATACGGCTGCAGGTTGTTTTCTTAACATTTTTCTCCGTTCACATTGTGTTCTGCTTCGAGTTTCATTTAAAGCACTATGTTTATTTGTCTTATTCTTTAACGTCCCTTTATTGTCAACAACATTTACATTTTACGGATTTCCTTTTCTTTCTTTTTGTGTTTTTTTTTTTTTTCTTTGTTTTCACTGCTCTTATTTTTCTATTTAAAGTATTATTCACTTATTTTTCTTGCTACAACAACTCTACTCGTCGTCAGCTACTGTAGCTGCTTCTCTCTCTCTCTCTTACCCCCTCTCTTTCAACCACCTTTGTATGATTATTGTTGAAAACTTTGTTTTTGTTTTCATGTTCATTAGTGTAAGACTCATAAATAATAAATATGTAAAAAACAAGACAAGAAAAAACATGAAATTTTATGCAACAAAAACTATAGTATAGTTTTAGGTACGGGCAGGAACAATTAATGTGTCAAAACAATAGATAGAATGAAAAATTGGTCTTGAAAATTTTAATTTAATTAAATACAGCCAATCATAACTAATTAAATTATTGCCATTGTTGCCATTAAGCTTCAAAGTTAATCTAAAGTTTTGCTTTAGGAAAATATGCAAATTGTAAAGGAGTTAATAACCACTATAACATATCAAACTTTTGTTATCCCGCTAAAATACATGCTATAAGTTATCTGTTTCTGTTTTTTTATTATAACAAAACACTTGAGCACTTAGAAATTCAAGATATTTGTTTTTTTTTGACGTTTAATGAACTCTCCAGACTTGCACAGATATTTAAAAACTAAATGCTTCTACTTATCTGCAAAATTTTGCCAGTAGCTAAACGAAACTTTATCATTATAGACTGCTACAAAGCCCTCATGCTCCCATCATGTTTTTTTTTTTTTTTACATTAAAACATCGAAAAAAATATAATTTTTAACTAGAAAAAAAGTCAAAAGTCAAATTATTTTTTGTTTGGTTTTGTTTTTGTTGAAAAGTTTTATTTGAAACGTTAGCTAGAAAAACTTATTTAACTTAAAATTTATGGTTTTAACTTGTACAAAAGTTTTCGAACAGCTCAAATCAACACAGTAGTTATTACCGTCATAATATACATGTACGAACATGAGATGTCATACTTTACATTGTATGTGGAGCAGAGTAGAGTTTCTGATCAAATATATCGTATAGCGTAGACTGAATTATGGGCGCATATTTTTATTTATATAACAATTTGTGGTTCGGTGTTGCAATAAAAAGGAGAGTCAACATTAACATTAAAGAACCATAAAAATATATTTTATTAAAATTACCTATTAGCTATTTCACTACTTTTGCGGACCAAGAATACCTCCAATTCCAAGTCATTCCAATTTGCAAACAAAAGGTAATTGCGTGTTCATTAAATAAATATTTTTATTCATACCATTTTTCCATATATCTAATGGGTAATCTTTAATTTATAGAATACAGTCCCATATTTTCGAACCTAAAACTGGTTCAGTCGAATCGCGTTTTTTTAATTAGTTGGCAAATCACGAACAGACTAAAGGCACGCACAGTTCTATTTGTTAATGCCAATTCTTCTGCGCTTTGTGCTTTAAGTACTCGTATGTTTTGATAAGTAATTTGTTGAGTTTTTTTTTACAAATTGCTATACTGATACAGCACAATTGTGCCGCAGCTACCCCACACATAATCTTATGCTATTGTATAGAGTCCTTCAGATGCTTAAAGTTTTTTTTTTTCAATTTTATTCTATATGTTTTTCAATAATTCTTGGCCAGCAATTATTTTTAATTCACAATAATATATGCAAAATATTTAATTATAAAAAAATTGGTTATACTCGTATGTCATTTAGATATTATGATTTTTTCCGTAGTGATATGAACAGTTTTGATATATTTTCTATGATATATTTTTCATAGAATTTATTGATCACATTAAGTCTAAGTGCTTCTATTTCATACAACTATAATGTATTCAGTTAATTTAAAAAATCTGTTTTGGAATTACTTTCAAATATACAGATTATTACAGCAAACGGATTCCATTGGAGAAATGTTTTTTTAGTTTCTATTGAAGTCGATATATCAAGGCTTGCTTTTACGTTTTTGTATTCGAATCTATGTGACAGCTTAAATTAAACTTTATTTGCGACTTGCCACGGTCCTAATGCCAGCTTTCAGCACGGTCCTTTGCAGACTCTTTGATTATTTTTTAATAACATTCCTTTGTTTTGTTTCGCGGGAATAAACAGAACCCCTGACATAATGACAAAAATATTTGACAAAAGGACCTCTTATACGTGAATATATTGTTGAAATAATTCGTCTTCCTTTAAGGCGGAAACATTTAAGCATTTTTCATATCGCACAATGTGTCTTTACGACCAGAATTGTGTACTCGTAAATAGTTTATAACATGGATGTTGTGTGTTAGTTTATGATCTATTATACAGCCGGCAATAACGATGAGCAGGGTAACAAAAATGTTTGTTAAGCCCCCTTTTTTTTTTGTTTGTTTTTATATCTTTATGAAACAAACATAAATTCGTGGGTTCGTTAGTTTAAGCTGGTGTTTGAAAACAACAAATATATGTGAGTATCCTACACATTTTACAAACATATTTTAATACAAATACTTTATATTTGTCCTTTAAAGTTTTGCCAATTGTGCTTCAAACATATAATAAAATTTCAATCGACAATAATTTTAAGAAAAATATTATCAATTAGCATTAAATTTTGTTTCTTCTCTTTTTTGCATATCACAGTTTTCTTTACCCTGGCTTAATGTTTGTCTCTTTCATATAAAATTGGAACAAAAAATTTGTTATATGACAACAACATAATATATATAAAAAGCAAATATATTTAAAATTAAACAAGTCCTTTGGTTTTGTGGGTTCAAAAGAAATCACAAAAGGACTTCTTTGCAACGAAACTGTTTCGCCAAAAGGGAATTGGCAATTGGCAGGAACTAAATAGAGATAATCTGTTTGGTCAAATGGCAGTTATCAGTTGTTTGTTTGAATTTTCAAATTACTTTCAATTCTTTGAAAAATGTCGTCGAAACAGGTCGATAATTTGAGTTCGAAAGGTCTTGGGATCACGGAGACTACAGCAAAAGAAGCGCACTAAAATGTCATATATATCATAAAAATCATGAAAAATTGTCTCATCTCGAGTTAAGCTATTTTTTCAAATGTCCACAGATATGTACGTGCTTTGCAGTTATCAAATCGCTTTGATATCCAGCAAATTCTTTACTAGTCATTGGTTTTAAAAATTTGATTTTGAATTCCTTTGACGAATGATATCCCATAAAAAAAATATTTCTAATATATAATATTTTCCAACGGTTTAGAATGGCAACAAGATTTCAAACTGTTTTGCCGAAATACATTTTTTTTTGGCATAATTTGGTATGAAAATATCGAAACAGACACCGAAACGCAACGGCAAGAAATTGTCAATTGTTTTATGACTTTGTGAACACAAAACAGTTATATTCGTTTTGAAAAAAAACTTCTTTATAAATATGTATGTATGCAGGCATAATAGAAATAAAATTAAACAAAAACAATAAAAACAATAAAAACAACAACAACAACAACATGAAACAATAGCCTGAATAGCCGGTAGAATATCAAATGAAAAAAATAAAACCATGAATAACATTATTTTTTGAATAAAAATATGAACAATAATAGATATATAGAGATATCCTGATGTGTGGATTATTCATGGCATATATGCATACATATTTATTGGGTTGTAAATGTTTTGTTCAATATTTACAAGAATAAATAAAAATTTACTCTTAATAAAAGTCCAATATATTGTATATTGATGCTGTACCGTTTGCTTTCGATGGAACATTTTGGAAGGTTTTTATATATTTATATTCACATATATATTCATGTGTGCTATAGCGAACTTATACATAAGTTAAGAATTTTATTCACTGATTGGTAGCCAATAAACACTTATTTAGTGGGAAATGTGTGAATTTTGTGAAAAATGTATTTATCTAGTCACTTTTTTCTGTCACTATTTTGCAACTACATTACGAGAAAGTAAGAGTTTTTACATAAAAATACTTTGTAATATTTTATAGCCATAAATTCTAAACTGTGTTTATTTACTATTAATTTTGATATCTTTGAGTTCGGCCTTAGGTCAGGTAATTAAAAATGCAATGATTATGCTCAGGTTTTATTTATTTTCCAATAGTTCGTTCAACGTCATTCGATCATCTTCATGAAATCAAAATAATTAAATATTAAATTAATTCCAGAGTTGATTTCCCCACGATTGTTGTTATTTAAGTTAATGAAAAATCCTACAGGGAATATGACCATAAAGTCCATCTATTTTATTTTATTTAATTTTTGATTAAAAAAAGGCAAAAAGAAAAGTAAGAAAACTACAATTTTAGTTGATCAAATGTCATACGTGACGGTCGCATATGCTTAAAACTATATGTTTAAAATTATGATTTGAGTTAAATCGAAATTCTTGTGACTGGATGTATTTTCAAATCCACAATAAGTAATTTCACAAGTGGCATCTCGAACGTGACATTCTTTTCAATCCAGTAACTGGTTACTTAGTTACTTTAAAAGAAACGTATTCGTTAAAGGTAGAATATAAGTATTATATCGTTATGAAAAATAAACGGTTTGTTACGTGGCATTTCAAACGTGACATTATTTCCATAAAAATTAAATGATTTGAACAATTTATGTTTCAAAGTGAGAAATTTATGTTAATAACATAAATTAAGTAAATTTTTTTAGTGCCATTTTTGGATACCGGAAATGGAAAAAAATTATAAAATAAAGCGTAAAAAAACATGGCAGCTGTGCAACTTGTCATTCTAGTTCTTCATTTTCGTGCATGATTATATTGGCAAAATTTTATCAACTCAATATTTTACAGCAGCTGTTGCAAGAAAGCATTCATTTACTTCTCCTCAAATGGTTCACTAAAATGGAAAAGGATTTTTTTTATGTTTGCTAGCGAAATTCCTTACTTCTTTGTTTCATGTCCCTACTTTTTTTTAATTTTAGTTTTCCAGAAATGCGGCTTCACATTCTTTATAATTCACTTAAAATCCATTCTTTTTTTATAGCAAAATTTTGCACGTCACAAAGTCTTTTTGAAGTAATTTGTGAGCTATAATTTTAATGCCATAAATTATATCAAGATATGATAAATAATCGTGATGATCGTTTGTTTTTTTTTTCTTTCCAAAAAGCAACATTCAAAAACAAAACCAATTGGCCAAAAATAGACATAGAAAAACACAGCAATAACAACAACTATATTAAATTCCCATAAATGGCAGAGAATTATTGCAAACAAAAATCTGAACAAGCAGCAGCTTGACAGGCGTTTGTAAATTATTGAAAAACTTTGACCTCAACTAATATTTAGTAGTAAATCAAAAATGAATTTACCAAACACAGAAAAAGGAATCATTTCTTTTTTTAACATTTCAATTTAAATATTTTGTTTTATTTTAGTTTTCTGTTGGCAGCCACAAAGAGCTGCAAGTTGCAAAGCTGGCTGGGCATTTCGATGCTGCACATATTTGTAGCATAAATCTGAGAACAATGAAAGTAGAAAAATAATCATAACAACAACAATAGTAATTAGCACAATATGTAAAGTGCCAACAGAGTGAAAAAGAAAAATAACTCTTATACATGAATGCTAATAGATTTTAAAGGGAATTTTTAATTTCTTTTACTTGTTCATTATTGTTTTGTTGTACGAAGAAATAATTTTAAAAACTCAAAAGTTCATTAAAAACTTTTAATTTAAAAGAAACATTTTTTTCCACCGATTAAAATATATTGTCTGCTCGACAAAAGCTACTTACTGTTCAGGATAGCCAGAAGTTTGAAGGGCGAAACATTGATTTGAAGCCGTTATATGAACTATATATCTGGAAATTCCACAATTCGGCATATCATATAAATAGTTTCAAATCATTATGGCGGCTGTTGAGAAATACATTTGTGAGCGGAGCTGCAACTCGTCAAGCCATAAAGGAGAAAACTTTCAGCTTATTTAAAACCATATGATTCAATTACCTCCAATAGCTGATCTTGGGCCGTGTGGAAAGTCTTTCAACTCTATGATTAATCGCATTTCAACTTTCCAATTCGTAATTTTTTTGTTTTTTAATTTTATTATTTGATGTGTTTTTATGTAGTTTCTTATATCTGTTTTCTGACAACAAACATTATATTGGATGTTTGCTAAGAGGTACACAACTTTGAGCTGGCAACTCTGCTTTGTTTGACAGCCCATTTAACAGCTGATGGCCACGTTTGTTTGTTTCACATGACATTATAGGCACATTAAACCGAAGGCCGCGCCTGCTAATTGTCGAAATTTTTTAATCCCTATATCAATTCAGTTTGTGCACTTTTTCCATTTTTTAGCCTCCATAATCGTCCTTCCCAGCCGCTAACTCGAACAACAATATTTGTTGTTGTATGTTTTTTTAACGTACAAGACTTGTACCTGTGATTTTGATTATATTTATTCAGTCAAAATCGCAAAACACTTAAAAGGGAAACGGAATCAGGCATACAAAAATTAAAAGCAAACAGAGAAGGAAGTGCAAAAAGCTACTTATATAAGATGTTTCTTGTTTTTTCGGCAGTAAATTTAAAACACCCGGTGAAAAGAAATATTTTTAAAAACCTCAAAAGTGAAAACCATGACAGAAAATTTCCGCTTTAATTCCACATTATAAAAATGTATGTTTTAAAAATAAAGTGGGAAACAGAACTGTCGCTGTAGCACAACGTAACCAGTAGCGCTGCGAGCTGTCAAAAGTTAAAAGCGGCTGTTTTAAAGGCAGCTGCACAGAATGAGCGGTCGAAGTAGTCACTGTAGTCTTAAGAACAAAACTTCAATATTCTGTGTGCGTTTTTTAATCGTCCGTTGCATCTGCTACGACACCGTTTGTATTCTGTTCCAGCCTTAAGTCTAATCATCTGCTAGTTTGACACATGACTGTTATATTGAGGGTTTTTGAGTTTTTTTTTTTTGTATGGAAAAAAATATTAATATTTATAAAATATTAAAATAATAATAATAATAATTATAATAAAAACAAAGAAGTAAAACAAACTTAAGAAGGCATTAATAATTGTTACACATAAACGTTAAAAAATCATATAATAAGAAACAACCGGCGAGTTTGTGAATTAAATCAATACGAATGTGTAGTAAAGCCGTATAGAGTTTTATTTCTTTTTTTTTTTGTAAAGACTGAAAACAAAATAGACCGAATATCATAACTGCCTTCTTAAATCACTTCATTTAAACACCTTCGCACTTTTGAATAAACCAAATGATATGCAAATGGATTTCCGACAGACGATACTACTACGATACTTGCGAGTAATAGCGGCTATAAGTTGCCTCTGACTAGTTTTTATGAAGCCTTAAATTAAAAATAAAGTCAAAAGTCAGTCTACCTGTAGTAGTTTTGTGGGGCTGAAACTTACCAAACTGCACAATTAAAATAACACACACACACACACACACACACACACTCATCCACAAATGTAAAAGTAGGCAGGATATGCTTTTATGCAAAAGGGTATTAAAAGTCCTACATACAAGCAAATACAAAAACAACAACAAGCAAGTAGGTGTAGGTACGATGAGAGTCGGCTGAATGGCGATTGGCAAAAAGCCACCAACGTTTTCCATTTCACTTCCTTTATTACAAAACTTTTTGTAATCGAGTTTTTTTCATACTTTTTGTTTTAAGTTTATTTTATTCTTCAACAATTTCTGGCAGCAGCAAAAAAAAGCAACAGAAAAGAAATCTGCATTATAATGAAAACAAATAAGATTTTTTTCTATTACAACAAAAGCAAGCAGCACTAATGTTGCCATAATTTTTACACTTTTTTTTCAATCACATTTTTAAAATCGACAAAAATCATAGTCTTTCCGCATTCAAGTTTTATGTTTATTTGTTGCCAGCATTAAAGAAATGTTCAAACACTACTTCACTTTTGTGGGGTTTTTTTCTTTTTGTGTGGCTGGTGTATTTGTTTGCCGCCTTTTATTTGCTCTAGTTCTAAAAAATACTCGTATTTGTATCGAAACATTCGCAATAAATGGCAGAAACCAGGGCAGAAATAAATTATTCAAATGAACACCATTTTCAATTGGAATTAAGTTTGGCGAAAATTTCCATAATAAAAAATATATTTGATTTGAGGCTGTTGCAACAAGAAAAATTTATTTTTAATCAAAACTGTTTTAATTAAATTAATTAAACTTAAGAAGAATTTGATAGCAGCGTCTTTTGAAATCACATAAAACGTCTAATTTTTAATATTTTATTGTGCACATTTTTAACATGGAACTTCTACATTATTTTTTGTATTCTGAATAAATCTTGTAGAATTAAGTCTGTAAGAATTAAATTAAAAAATTTTGTTCTAGTTGAAGTTCTACTATTTTGGTGCTCAGAAATTTCGTGATTTAAAAACTCCCGTTTCTTGCCTTAAAACAGTAAACGGTGTGACTTGAGCTCTCCATTTGTTCTGCATTTGTTAGACTGAAGAGTTTGTTACATTTAAAATCCAGCAACTTAATTTTCAATCAGAAAAAAATGCGCAGAAAAAGTAAACAACAATAGCAACAACTATTCAAAACCCTATATTTTAAAATATTCAAATGATTGCAATATTATGAGAAAAATGAAGTAGAAAATGAATCTGTATTGATGGGAAACTTTGCAAACATAATTGCAGTGACAAACATACAAATACTGATACAAAACATTGTTGGCAAATCTAAAAGTTCTGAATTGAACGTTTATTTTTATACGGCTTTTGCCAGCATGGAAAATATTTGGAGAAACTCTGTAACTCTAACTGCTAGAGGCACTTTGCTGCTTTTCAAAGTTCATAATCTGCTCTAAACTATGAACAGTCATGTGACAATTAATGCCGATAAGCAGTTGGTAATGGATGGCAAATCAGATGCACGGAAGCATTTTTTTACAACGTTTCAAACAAAAAACTGAGACACTTGAAATCAGCTTTGCTTTGTTTTCCACACCCAGAAAATCAAGATTTTCTAACTGCTTCTTAATAACGCACCTCCTGATTACAAATGAAATAGCAAGAAAAACCTGCTCATTCATGCATCACTCGGCTTTGTACTATAAATATTTCAAAGCAAAATAAATTACCGTTATTTAACCAACTACCAATTAGTGTTTCCGCCTGAAATGAAGTAATTTAGGTTGGCGGTTTGGTTTTTATTGCACAACAAGAAAAACAATTTTTCTTGGTGAAAATTTCAAGCCAGTTAAAGTAAAATAATGCAGCCTTAAAGGGTCTCAAAGAATTGAATTTGCTCCGGAAACAAGTTTTATGATCTACTACTCAATAGAATTATTTTTAATTGCACTCCCAAGTTTAAAAAATCAGGCCATTTCCTGAAACTCCTATTTCGAAAAAAATGCGTTTATGATTTCAGGTCACAAAATTGGTGTACTGGAAACCGCAATCGCAAAAAATGTTGCCATTTCAAACAGCAGAAATGGAACCGTAAAATGTTTTTATTTATTTTGTCTGCAAAAAAATTTATTATTTTGCTTGATTTTATAATACAAACTTTCCAGATCCAAAAATATGTTCCTTTTATGCGTTATTTGTTCACATTTTAAATTAACGATTTCAGAGCTGTTCTTCATCCTGTTCAATATCAAAGCAAAAAATGCTACCAGACGCTCAGACGTGACAAAAACGCAGGAATTTCAGCACACGAACAAAAATTAAATTTGCGATTTTGCAATAAATTTGAAAATTTGAAAATTTCACGTTTTTCAGCACTTGGACGAATATTTAAGTGTCAAAAAATATTACTTGCAAAAAGTATGAAAACGAAATTTTCTGAAATCTTATTATTTTGTATCTAAAAATTTGTTAAATGAAAAAAAACGTGATATTTTCGAAAAACGCTTTAAGATTGAATGGACAACACAGGTTTGAATTTTTTGAGTTACAGCAGTGCTTTATTGAATTAAAATCGAAATATAAAATATTCGATATTCGATATTATTTATAATAAATAAATAATAACGCCAAAAACGCACCTTTACGGGCATTTAAATTTGTGTTTTTTACTTTAATTTTCACATTAACATTCTCTTAAGGGTTTTCTGCTCTAACACTACGAGCCGAACTTATGACCTCTGGGATTTGAAAATGCATAAATGTATAATTTGCCTATTAAGTTTTTAAAGCTCTTCTCAGTGGAAAAACCTAATTCCGCCTGAACTTGCCAGCATCTATCACTCCTACTCAGTTGTTGCTTTCCGTCAGGTGACTTAACCTTCTTAAATTATTTACTTTGAACAAGATACCATTCAAGTTTATTTTTTAAGAAAGCATTATTTGTCTTCTGTTTTCAAATTCAAAGCTTTCTAAATAAACAACTTGACAAGCATTTTGTACATTGTGAAATGCGCCAACGATAACAAAACCGTGAAAATGAATTCGAACGTTGAAGAAAAATCTACGCGAAGCAGCATATAATTCAAGACTGTTACTTCAACCTGAAAAAATAAATTTTATCTGTCACACAACTTCTCTGTCCCTTTTCCTACTAATTTTCCAAATGCACACAAATGTCAGACCCACAAAATCGCAATACGACAAATATGAAATTGGCTGCTGGCGTACGCAAGCGGCAACATCATTAGACACGAAGGATTTCGACTGGTTTGACGGGCTTATAACGTCACTGAAAACTCAAAAGTCAAAACCGACACAAACACAAAAACAAACTCTACCGAAAGGATAATAAAATTGCAGCCAACATTAAACTGTTGCCATAGAAACACACACAGCTGAAACGTACTTAAATGGATTAATTGTATATAGAACTGGAAAAAGTGCAAGTTTCAGTTAGAAAATAGGAAGGGAATTTGATTGCTGTTTTGGATGAAAAATAGAAAGCCACAGAAAGTATGAGCGCCCGTCTGGCGGTCAGACAGCAAAACACCACAAAGGATGAGTGACACAGACAAACCGATGATAGTAACAGCTTAATACTTTTGCTGCTAAATGAGTTCGTTACGCTCAGACTGACGGAGTAACTGACTGGCAGCAGAACGTTTTTTTTTTCTTCTCCATTTTCTTTTTTTCTCCTTTTTTTTGTACAAGTTGTTCAAATGCATATTGTACACATCATCAATACAGCATCAATTTCATTCGACTTTTGCTCATCGTAACACTCGATTGAATGCACAATTTCATTAAGCGTGCCCCTGAGGCTAAAAAGCAACCAAACCCTAGAAACAAACATAAATGCAGATGCATATATTGATATACCCGTTCTATGTTTAAACGATTTTCAACACACATACATGCGTGTATGTGTGTGTGCAATAATCTATATTTATCACTTTTCTTAATGCACATAAAAATAGTTTGGCACTACTACATAGAAGTGCAGTGCCAAGCCATCTCAGCAGTGCTGGTGTTGAACTCCTTTCTTCAATCAGTTCTTTGTTTTTAAACAACAACCAGAAGAAAAACTTGCAAAACTGAAGAAAATTGCTAAGAAGTGAACGAGAAATAATTGATTGACAGAAGCAGTCAACACAAAGTGATAACATTTTTGGTCATTGGACTTAAAACAAACTGTTTTATTGTTACATTTTTAGAGTTCTTCAAGCCGAACGGGCAAACCAATAGTTTGTAGTGAGATTGACCGTCCAGCCAATCCAATCCTCTTCCACTAAATATATCAAGTTTTCAACTTCTAATTAATTATGGTTTTTTTTAGGGCTGCCAATATTTGTGTGTATCAAACGATTTTTTTATTTATTGCCAAAAATATGTGCCACCAAACAAACGCAATGACTTTCAAGCAAACAAAAAGTCTTTTTCATACAGATATAAAAATCAGAAAAAAAAATGTCATTGCATTATTGTAGCATCTCTTTGCTAAGAAAAATCCTTTAAAATTTATCTCTTGTATTCTTTCTTTGAAAATTGGTATAACATAAACAAAATTCTTTCTTTGGTTTTTGCAACTTAAATAGGCGATGGCGAAGCTGTTTTCATGCGTCATGATACAGCTGTTATAAGTTTAAAGAAATCTTGCCTGACCCTCAAGTGATTTCTAATCTTTAGTTCATTTTCTATTTCTATTTTTTATTCACATATATATGTAAGCGCAAATGTGTTTGAAATAAACGATGCTAAATGATTTTTTATCGTTTTTTTTTTATTTTTATAATTGCTGTAACATATTTATAAATTTTTATTTCAATTGATAGTTGAAAAATAAACCAGAACGTTCGTTATTCACCTTAAAGTCATAAAAGCTATATTATATAAAATTAGAACAGTTTTTGGGTATTTTCCAGCTGTCTATACGTCAGGATTTTGTTTAATAAAAATTAAAGAAGAGGCAAGACTTCTCTGTTTCTACGATAACATTAGAAAGTTTGGCCCTATGATTCTCTCGGTCGTTTTAAAGGCCAAAGTAATATATATATATATTTAAATGAATTTTTCAAAGCTTTCTAAGCTTTCTAACAAATTAGGGTACAACATACTCACATACACTTAATCTCGACTACGACTTATAGACAAATTGGAAACCTATATAAAAAAAAATTTAAAACTTTAATTGATTTTGGTTTTAAAACGGAGAGTTATTTAAGTTGTTTTTTTTTCAACCACTTAAAACAAAACGCATTTTGATTTTTTTCACTGAATTAAGGTTTTTTATATATATATTTTTTTAAGTTGAAAATTACTTTTAATTTGAAGTATTTGCAATTATTTATGTTTTTATTCCCTTAACTGAGCTGTCAAAAAAAAGTATGAAAAAGTTTAATATAATTTCATTTAATGCAACGCAATTAAAATATGTCACTGAAGTTGCTGCGAAACGTCATAAATTACATTTGAAATTATGCCTTTATTAAAAAAAAAAAAAATACTATGCGCAATTATTACATTTTTTTAATTATGTATATCCGACTTAAAAAATTTAATTTTGTTGAATAAGGGGACGCGATTAAATTGTTTTGGCGAATTATTTAAAGCGAGGCAAATGCGACTTTTCAAATTCGATATTAAGAAGTCGAGTTTGAGGTGTTCAGTTTTAAAGGAGTACTCAAATTCAATCCAAAATCTAGTTGAATTTTCTAGACATTATTTTACCCATCAGTCGTTGTGTCTACTTGTCAATCAATCGCGCATGAGATATTTTTATTAATATAGGAACTAGTGAGTATTACAGGCCATCAACATAATTAAAGTGTAAATAAAAATAATGCAATAACAACTATAGCACAATTTGTTCGGTCCCATCAAATATGTTATAAGAATAAAAACACGTTGCGAATGAGTAATTCAGCAACAAGTCATAAACGATGCCGTCATACATTCATAAATATATAAATATGTATGTATGTGTCTATATACTGACTTAAAAATCGCAGCTACTTTTGTGAGCGGTGCGTATGAGTCATATACAATTTTCATATATATTTATTGCGTATTAAACGAGTCGTTAAACGTAAAATGAATGTGAACAGACCAACAACAACCACAGGCCGCTAAAACTACAAGCCAATAAAAATAAACAATTATTGGCAAATTTCTATATGATATTCCACAAAACAAACAACAAATTCATGTGAATTTTATCATATAGAAATTTTAATAATAAATTTTTATTATTGGCTCATGCTTTTGCGCGGCTTTTTCATAATTTTACTCTGTTTATTATATAAAAATTATATTATGATTTTCGATAATTAAGCTTAAGGTCTTGCTTTGGATCATAATAAATATTTATTATATTATTCTCAACTTTATGACACTCCTTCGTGTATCTTACAATTTTAAAGCATTTATTCTTTTAAATTTATTACTTTAATAACTGGCCCTTCTCCTTCTACTTACATTTGCCTCTCTTTCCACAACATCAACCATCCCACCAAAAGAGAAGAAACCATTTTATTCTCAAACGCTTTTTTCAAATGTGTGTTCTCTTGTAGTTTTGGAAGAAGAAAAAAATACCCCAAAAATTTCTTACATTTCTTATGCTATTTTGCAATCAACTTTTAATACAGGATTTTAAACATAATGGACATTTTAATGTAAATCCAAAGTGGAATTTGGAATATATAATAATATTGGAAAGAATATTTGAAATTTAACACAAGCACCATTAGCATTAAAATTCGACAACAGGCACTCGAACAACGGCCCTAACTTTTTATAAAACAAAAGTACGAATTAAAAGCAAGTAATTATTTTAAATATTTAAATTATTATTTTAAAGGTACAGATTTCAAATTAAAAAAATATAAGAAATTAAACACAATTTGTATTGTTAATAATAGATTTGCCTACTGACAACATTTCTTATTTACAATAGACTATTATTACTACTATATACATACATACATACATATTTACTACTATAACTTAAAAGCCTGTCAGATTCCATTTCATTTATTAGCAGAACTTTCAGTTTATTGTTATTATTATTTATTACATTTTTCAAATGTCAACTCGAATACTAGAATTACAGCAAGAAAAATTAGTCGTTGCTCCCCTTGAGCTCTTTTAGTTAAACGAATATTAGAAAAGCTAATTAAAAAAGCTAATTAATCCTTTATGATGAAAGCGAGCCGAGTGACTTAATGATCTTACAAAATATTTCTCTGTCAATTACAGACACAAGTCATTGCCGACAATTTCCCTCTATATCGGAAGATTCAAGGGTCTTCCAGCAATAAAATATACATACATTTGAAACTAGCAGCTGTATGGTCTTAGTTTGACTTCTCGACAATAATATTTAAAGGTATTTTCGTTTGCAAATTCCAGTTTTGCAGCTCATTACGGAGGACATGAGAAAAATTTACGGCGACATAAAATATTTATGGCTTTTGGTGTTTGACAACAGCCATCAAATTGAATTTTGCAATTGTCTTTCGAGGCCACAGTACAGACATATGAAATTTATATGCCGCAAAGAAAGCAAAAAAATATATATAGAAATAAGGAACTAAACGATGGAGTTTACAATGACATTGCAATTTAACATTTGCCCTCTTTCGGATAAGTTCTTTTCTATTAAGTATTTTATTATATGGATTTCATGTTTGCCCCCCCCCCCCCCCCCTTCATCACGCCGTAGAACTTCTTTGAATGCCAATCATCAATGTTTTACATACTTAAAGCTATTCATGAATATGTTTTGTTGTCGACGTCCTCGTCGTCTCTTTCGAATGTGTAAAATTCTACAATTGTATGGCAACAGTGTTCATGAATGTATGCAGTTAAAGTCAATTTAATAGAATTTGTTTGACAATTTTTTCTTCAGTTGTTGCAATTCAATTGTGTTTTAGTTTTCAATATATAATTTGTAGAATGTACAAGTAATTCTAATCAAACATGTAAGTGTTTTTGGCTCTTTCATATGCAAATACGTGTGTATGTGTGTGTGAGTGTGAGTGTGTTTGTGTGTGCATTTAGTGCTTTGTAAGTGTTTTCCTTTTTCAATTCACTTGGCAACTATAAGAATATCAATTTTAAACTTATTGTGTTTTTATGCATTTTAAATAAAAGCATGTGCTTAACACACTGGGCGTTTCCTGCAGCTTCTATTTGCCGAGTATGTCACACAATGGCAACTTTAAACAAAAATTTAAATAAATAATTTCAAATGAAAAGAAATTACATCCAAAGAATATTTTGCAGATAGTTTTAGAAAAACGTTTTCAATAAAAAAAAAAACCGAGTACAAGAAATTTATAAACACTAAAACTCAGACAATAACGAGTTGGCACGAATTTTAGTAAAAAGGAACTTTTTTAAGAATGTCCATAATAGTTTATAGAGGTGGGAAGTTTTTTCTTGTTGTCTGCCCCTGAAACTGTTGCAATAGAATAATAAAAGCTACATATATGTGTATAAAAACAAGTTGCATTGTTTGTGAAGTCCATGTTCTCTGTAATGCGTGAACCGCTTTTATTTCTGAAAACTTCCTATAAAAGCTAAAGTCAACAGCCTGGTGTTTAGGTATATGTGGTCATTCTATGTGTATTGGTTTCCGCGCTACGGCCATTTTAAGGGATATACCTTTTCCACATATAGAAAACAATTGTTTTCTTTGCAAAAGATTTCCTTGTTTTCAATTGTAATAGGTAGACACTTCAAATAGGCAAAAAGAGTAGAAAGTTGAAAATAATACAGGGTGCCACCATACAAGAAACAGTTTTTTGTTAACGAAATCCCTATATTTGAAAATTTTTCTTACAAAATTTTTAGAAAATGTTCTCATTGTGAGTCATTGAGGATAGACAAAAAAGAGACCTATTACAGCTAAATTGAAAACACATTTCTTCAAATCAAATTTTGCATAAAACCACCTCCTATTTGATCGACGCTTGCAAGTATAGTTTCGGACTAATTGATCAAGTGTATCTACGCCGGACTTCGTTCTGTTGTAAAAATCGATTATTTCGGGTTTTTTGGCATCAGAAACAATTTCAGCGCTATGATTTAATGTACTCAATAAAATGACAGAACGATTCTTTTTTGGCACATATGACACAATTGTAGTTTTGTTGGTTACATCAAAAAGGAATTGCGAGTAATGTTGTGGTTTTCCTTTTTTGGTCGGTGAACTTAGGTGGAAGGAAGGTTTTGTTTTTTTCGCACGGTACCAACGACTGTTAGTTTTTTTTTTTTTTTTGTAAAAGTTCAATTCCAAGTTCATGGGAAGTAAAAAAATTATCACAGCTGACGTTCATTCTCGTAATTGCGTAAAGAGTGGGTCCAGGTTTAGTATCCATAATGTTTTCAGCTGCACGTCTTCCAGAATTATCTAATTTGGAATCGGGGCTGTCCAAACGTATTTTTCTTTTCTTTTTCTTTAGAGATAAAGTTCTCTGTGATTTCATCATCATTGGTTTCATCACTATCACTTTCACTCAAATCTGATTCACTTTGGTTATGTACGGATTTAATATCTGCTATCACACTATCATCTTCATCTGACGACAGATCGTTAGCTATTTCATCATCTTCTGATTCACATAACAAATCATGAATTTCATTTTCGTTCAAACCCGACATTTTTTACAACAACCGCACGCTTTGAAATTGTATTTAGACTAAAAAATATTCATAGAGGAGTAAAATTCTTATTTCTAAAATAACGGTAGTTTTTATGTACAAGTACTGTACACTATAGGGTACACTACTGTACAGTATACTGTACACTATAGGGTACACTTCTGTACACTAGAGGGTACACTACTGTACAGTATAGGGTACACTACTGTACAGTATAGGGTACACTACTGTACACTATACTGTACACTATAGGGTACACTACTGTACACTATACTGTACACTATAGGGTACACTACTGTACACTATACTGTACACTATAGGGTACACTACGGTACAGTATAGGGTACACTGCTGTACACTATAGGGTACACTACTGTACACTATAGGGTACACTACTGTACACTATACTGTACACTATAGGGTACACTACTGTACACTATACTGTACACTATAGGGTACACTACTGTACACTATACTGTACACTATAGGGTACACTACTGTACACTATACTGTACACTATAGGGTACACTAATGTACAGTATAGGATACACTACTGTACACTATAGGGTACACTACTGTACACTATAGGGTACACTACTGTACACTATACTGTACACTATAGGGTACACTACTGTACACTATAGGGTACACTACTGTACACTATACTGTACACTATAGGGTACACTACTGTACACTATACTGTACACTATAGGGTACACTAATGTACAGTATAGGATACACTACTGTACACTATACTGTACACTATAGGGTACACTACTGTACACTATAGGGTACACTACTGTACACTATAGGGTACACTACTGTACACTATACTGTACACTATAGGGTACACTACTGTACACTATAGGGTACACTACTGTACACTATACTGTACACTATAGGGTACACTACTGTACACTATACTGTACACTATAGGGTACAATACTGTACACTATAGGGTACACTACTGTACACTATACTGTACACTATAGGGTACACTAATGTACAGTATAGGGTACACTACTGTACACTATACTGTACACTATAGGGTACACTACTGTACACTATACTGTACACTATAGGGTACAGTACTGTACACTATACTGTACACTATAGGGTACACTACTGTACACTATAGGGTACACTACTGTACACTATAGGGTACACTACTGTACACTATACTGTACACTATAGGGTACACTACTGTACACTATACTGTACACTATAGGGTACACTACGGTACAGTATAGGGTACACTACTGTACACTATACTGTACACTATAGGGTACACTAATGTACAGTATAGGATACACTACTGTACACTATACTGTACACTATAGGGTACACTACTGTACACTATACTGTACACTATAGGGTACACTACTGTACACTATACTGTACACTATAGGGTACACTACTGTACACTATACTGTACACTATAGGGTACACTACTGTACGCTATAGGGTACACTACTGTACACTATACTGTACACTATAGGGTACACTACTGTACACTATACTGTACACTATAGGGTACACTACTGTACACTATACTGTACACTATAGGGTACACTACTGTACACTATACTGTACACTATAGGGTACACTACTGCACAGTATAGGGTACACTACTGTACACTATAGGGTACACTACTGTACACTATACTGTACACTATAGGGTACACTACTGTACACTATACTGTACACTAAAGGGTGCACTACTGTACACTATACTGTACACTATAGGGTACACTACTGTACACTATAGGGTACACTACTGTACACTATACTGTACACTATAGGGTACACTAATGTACAGTATAGGGTACACTACTGTACACTATACTGTACACTATAGGGTACACTACTGTACACTATACTGTACACTATAGGGTACAGTACTGTACACTATACTGTACACTATAGGGTACACTACTGTACACTATAGGGTACACTACTGTACACTATACTGTACACTATAGTATAGTATAGTTTACACTACTGTACAGTATAGGGTACACTACTTTACAGTATAGGGTACACTACTGTACAGTATAGGGTACACTACTGTACACTATAGGGTACAGTAGTGTACCACTATATAACACTACTGTACAGTATAGGGTACACTACTGTACACTATAGTATAGTGTAGTTTACATTAATGTACAGTATAGGGTACACTTCTTTACAGTATAGGGTACACTACTGTACAGTATAGGGTACACTACTCTACAGTATAGGGTACACTACTGTACACTATAGGGTACACTACTCTACAGTATAGGGTACACTACTGTACACTATAGTATAGTATAGTTTACACTACTGTACACTATAGCGTACACTACTGTACAGTATAGGGTACACTACCGTACAGTATAGGGTACACTACTGCACACTATAGGGTACACTACTGTACAGTATAGGGTAGACTTTTATAACACTATATTACACTACTGTACAATATAGGGTACAATACTGTACACTATAGTTTAGTATAGTTTACACTACTGTACACTTTAGGGTACACTACTTTACACTATAGGGTACACTACTGTACAGTATAGGGTACACTACTGTACAGTATAGGGTACACTACTGTACACTATAAGGTACACTACTGTACAGTATAGGGTACACTACTGTACACTATAGGGTACACTAATGTACAGTATAGGGTACACTACTGTACACTATAGGGTACACTACTGTACAGTATAGGGTAAACTACTGTACAGTATAGGGTACACTACTGTACACTATGGGTTACACTACTGTACACTATAGTTTACACTACTGTACACTATAAGGTACACTACTGTACAGTATAGGGTATACTACTGTGCACTATAGTGTACACTACTGTACACTATAGGGTACACTACTGTACAGTACAGGGTACACTACTGTACACTATAGGGTACACTACTTTACACTATAGGGTACACTAATGTACAGTATAGGGTACACTACTGTACACTATAGGGTATACTACTGTACACTATAGGGTACACTACTGTACAGTATAGGGTACACTACTGTACAGTATAGGGTATACTACTGTACACTATAGGGTACACTACTGTACACTATAGTATAGAGTACAGTACTGTACACTATATGGTACACTACTGTACAGTATAGGGTACACTACTGTACACTATAGTATAGTATAGTTTACACTACTGTACAGTATAGGGTACACTACTGTACACTATAGTATAGTATAGTTTACACTAATGTGCACTATAGGGTACACTACTGTACATTATAGGGTACACTACTGTACAGTATAGGGCACACTACTGTACACTATAGTATAGTATAATTTACACTAATGTGCACTATAGGGTACACTACTGTACACTATAGTATAGTAGAGGGTACACTACTGTACACTATAGTATAGTATAGTTTACACTACTGTACACTATAGATTACACTACTGTACAGTAAAGGGTACACTACTGTACATTAAAATATAGTATAGGGTACACTACTGTACAGTATAGGGTACACTACTGTACACTATAGTATACAGTACTGTACAGTATAAGGTAGTGTACAGTATAGTGTACAGTATACTATACTGTACAGTAGTGTACACTATACATTTTCTCGAATGATTAAAAGTCACGAAGTTTCAGAACAATATATTAATAACTTTTCAAAATAAAGCAAAATAAAAGTAGTTTTTTTTTTGTTTTGACCCACTTACTTAGGTTAAGGGTTAAGGAAAGTATTGAGAATAATTAAATTTTATGAATTTAATAAAGAAAAAGTGTAAAGAATAGTTTATTTAGTCTTAAGATTAAATTAAAAAAGAAAATGTGTATGAAATATAAGAAAATTTACAATTTTCAATTCATTCGTTTAAAAGGTGGTCTCAATCGCCATTCGCTTATGTTTGATCCATAGTTCGCGTATAACAAAGTCACTAAATAGTGATTTGCGAAAAGCAGAGATTTTCTGAGATGTTTTGCCAGATTTGGCATTTCGTTACTATTTGGAGCGTGTAATCAGTTAAATGAGGCATTCAGTGTTAAGTAGAGTTTTCTCTTTTTGTGTTAAGTAGAGTTTTTTGCATTGTTCTCCGAAAAGCATTTATGTTATTTAATTGGTCCACAAAACCTGTCATTTATGCTTCTCTATTCATGTGTTCAATTTTATGAATTTTTTCCCCGAATTTTAGTTGCCTTCGAAAACTCTACATTTATGTTTAAAAACCTTTACGTTCCATCACTCTTCGCCTCAAGAAACTTAACTAGAAGTTTCATTTGTTTGAAAACTTTGTTATTTCAATTTCATCATTAAAACAAAAAACATCAAAAATTTGTGCGTAGTTGTTTTTGTGTTATTGTGGACTGACTTAAATGAATGAATGGTTAGGCACCTCCTTCGAACATCAGTATAGATTTAAATGACTTTTGTGTTCAATGGTGACATTGAAAGATTTTGCTTCTTTTATTTGTTTTGCCCAAACACAAATAAATTTCCAGATTCCAGAACGTGTACGAGTATTTAAGTCAGTGGTTGTTGAGGTACGAGATGAAATATTAGAATGTTGCCCCAGAGGTAAAATTTAATAACAAGAGCAAAATAAACGAATAGAATACTTTGGCAAGAGATAGCGAAATTTGCAAATGTTCATGTCTCAAGTTTTGACACTATCAAAAGACAGCTTGTCGCCGCATACTGCAGCAAAACTTAAATTGACAATTAAACACGCAACCAAAGTAAAAACGTTTTCCGGGGATAATAAAATATATACAATAAAATAACGAAAAAAGTTTATCTACATAAAATTCTAACAAAATGAGGACAGGCGCAGGGGAAGCGCAAACAAAGTGGGTGTAAGATTCGCCGAAATACAAGTAAATAAATAAACACGATTTTTAGTAAAAACAAAATTTAACATTCTCTTTGCATTCTTGTCACAAACGAAGCGGTTAATAGTGAAAATGTAAGGAGAAAAAGTACCTGCAGCTAAACTTTTGAGCTAAAAACATTTTCTCGGACACGTTTTTGCTTTTAAGCCAGATTTGATCACTTTCTGTTTGCCTTCTATCAGCAGCGTGAACCTTTTGTATTTTTATCTCTGATACGATATTTGAGTTTTTAATTTGTGTTTAAAGTCTGATGAGTAACAAATGCATCAGATGCCTGCCAGCCTAAATCATATAATCCACTGTTCAAGTAAACTAAAAAAAATTGCAACCGTTAAATAAGTCTAGAGAGTTGCTAAGAAACTTATAAAACAGTTTTATGATGAAATTCACCGACTTGAATGAAATGCAGTGGCCTTTTTGGGTTTCGCTCTGTTCGCATCTATAGTCCAGTGAAACTTTCGATAGGAAGTCTGGAATATAAGGCACGGAAACAAAACAAGTCCGTTGATACACATTCTATAAAATATGTGCAAAGTGAAATTTGCAATACAGAAAATTTTCGGCAACATTAAAATCTTGGAAATAAGAATGTGAAATTCTATCACTATTAATAACTAAACACATAAAGAAATATGAAATTTGTGAATTGCTTAAACTCTTTATAAGATGCAACGCCACAAAGCAGAACAACACTTTTTACAGTGATGGCCAAACGTCCCTTCGTTAATGTTCATGCGCTTGTATTGTTTTATTTTTATTTATATTGTATTTAAAACTCTTCTATTATAGTTCTAAGCTTTTAAACACTTCTTGTTCTCATTGAAATTTTGTATCTCTTCACTTGGTCACACAAGTTAGAAAACTAAAAACTTGTTAATGCAAATTAATGCCTCCAAATCAAAGGAAATAATTTTATCCCAAATTAAGTTATAATTTCGTTTAGTTGGTATTATAAAATTAATGTTCATTTTAAATGTGTCTTAAGCAAAATTGCTTTACAACTTGTTAGGAATCCTCGGATAACGTCGCTTTAAATTTTGTTTTTATATGAATTTTATCATAAATTTATGGAAATATATAATGAAATACTGGCAGGAATGAAAAAAAATTACATCCTTCATAAAAACTTTACTCATAAAAGGCCCTCCACCACCCAAATGATTTCATTAAAAGCTTTTAAAGTTATACTATTAATAATTAATCAAAAATATACGAATTTGGTTTTGTGATGTGATTCGTTTAAAATACAAATCAAAGTATGAAAAGGATATTCGTTCAATAATTGCTGATAAGACAAAATACAAAATAAAAGTACTTCTCCAGCTTTCGGAGATTTGAACAAGATTAGCTGAACACTTGCTCTCTGCCATCCATATTGTCATTTGAAATTTTGTTCATTGGGTAGCATATAGACAGCTGGAAAATAACCCAAAAAAAGCATAAATTTTTTTTATTTAATTCTTTAACTTCATTCAATATCAACATCATTTAGTTTTTGACAGTAGCCAGTATTAAATCAAATGTTATTTTACAGCTAAGAAAAACGAACATTATTTTTGGTTGCTTGTCACTGAGATTTAGATGTGACCACACACACACACAACACTTCTGGCCGAACAAGTTTTTCTCAAGATGTTTTCTTGCTGAAGAGCACAAAACTACAAGAAAAACAAACATATAAAATTTTAAGTCATAACCTCGAGCAAGTTATTGGTGGCATGTCACCACAAAGAAAAGCCAAGTACGTCTGGCAGTGTTGGCTGTACAATTGGAATGTCATCATCGTATGTGACCTCCTCAAATAGGGAAGTTCGAGGGGAAATAAACTATGTAAGTATATTTAATGGCTGAAAAAGTGCAAGATATAGTATAAGCAATAATTTTTAAGAAAATAAACCAACCGAAAATCGCAAATGCAACAAAAACGCAAGTATTAATCAGAGCCATAAAAGAGTGAATAGCTTTGGTTTTGTGATACAATGTATATATAAATATATTTATTTAGTTTAAAACCCGTTTTGTATAACTTTATTAGCTCAAATTTTTTCAATATAAGAATTTTTTATACCAGAATTTTCGTAAAGAAACAGTTTTTTAAAGCAAAGCGATATATCAAATTTTATATATATTTTTAAAAAAAAGTAAAGAAGTCTAGAGGGAAAAACAAACAGAAACTTGCGATTAGTTTGATATGTTTCCATTCATTTTTATAACCTTATACTTATTATCTGTACTCTCTCTTAATGCTGGCACTATAAAACACTTGAACTTTCGATCAGTTTAAAGTGTCGTTGCTGGTTTTTGCATTTTTAATTTTCTGGAATCTGGAATTGAGAAATATGAAACTCCTCTAAGGTCAAAGACTTCATCACACAAAACTCATTCGTTTACAGCTCATTCGCAAAACTACAAAATTTGGAATTACGAAAAAGTTGTATGAAAAAAAAAAACCAAAAATCCTTGTACACAAATCCATATACAAATGTATATACATACATATGGATATTTTTATTATAAAGTATACTTATCGTTATAAATGAGTAGGTTTTGTTGTCTAAGCCATAAGAGTTCAAGTTGTGTTCTTTGAAAGACTTTTAGCATGTACGAGTATATATATGAACATATGTTTTGATTGTAACTTAGATGGCGTTGCAATTTATGCACTTGTGACAACTGACACAATATTGTAAATACATACAAATGTACATACATATATATTTTTGTATTATTTTGTGTGTTTGTTGTTAGTTTCAGTTAACTTGTTCACAAATATTTTAAAAGCGCATGTGGGCGTTGGGCATTTGTTTTGAGTAAAGTTCAGTGCAGTCTATAAAAAGCAAATAAAAACCATTTACTGCAGCTTTAGCTTTTAGAGTCAGCAAAAGTCACAACAAATATTTATACAACAGACTTTAAAAAGATTAAAAAGCAATATTTTTGTACATAATGCTGCTGCCCGAAGTCGCTGTATCTGTAAATATATTTTTTTGTCATCATCATAAGATGTTTTGGTACAATATGGACTTAAATCGCGTGTGCAAAAAGAGGTAAGAAACACAAAACCAAACATGACTGACCAACATAGACTTTAATATACCAGTTCGATATAAAATTTCAGGTGACCACAAATACTCGGAAAACGAAAGTAAACCTTTCAGAAACGTTTCGAGTGACAATTAAAACGTAACAAAAATTGTTTGTTCATTCGTTTTGTACATGAGCAGAACTAAAACAAATGCTATTAAAATTACAGACAGCACCAAGAAACCAATTTAGCTTTTGCTCAGCTGCTGGCTTTGCTTTAACATTCTGCTACAATCATAGAACAGGCAACAAAACAAAAGTAGACACGTTTTATGTTGAAAGATTGTTTCAGTTTTTAGTTAACTTTACGTTCGCCTTGACAATCGAAAACATATTATTTCCTTTATATACTCTTGTACAGGGTGTTTTTTTAGAGGTATAGAACTTCGAATTGAAATAAAACACAAGAAAATCGTTTTAATGTCCATCAATTTGGCTTTATTGGAAGGATAATTTTATGCCATTAATGTTTAAATATGATTTCGGGCATGTGGCCGCCGCGGCTGGCTCGAATAAAGCCAATTCTACAGGTCCAATTTTCAACCACAACCACAAAGCTCCAATTGCTGTGCACGGTGGCGAATCGATTCATTCGGGTCCTCTTCAACAGTTTGCTCTACAGCGGCAATTGTTTCTTCGTTGCGCACTGTTCGACGTCTCTGCGGATGTGTATTATCACATAGAGTAAACGTAGTGCGAAAACGATCCATGGTTAACCGAATTAATTGCTCTGATGGACGATTATGTCGACCATAAAATGGACGGAGCTTGCGGTAAACTTCGCGAACTGAACCATTATTTTCGAAATAAATTTGCACGATTTGCAAGCGTTGTTCTTTTGTCAACCTGTTCATGATGAAATGGCAAACCAAACTAAATATTAATCACTTGACAGCTGACAAAATGGCCGCCAGTTAAAAAAGTGATGCCAACTTAAAGTTCTATACCTCAATAAAAAACACTCTAGCTAGACCCCAATAAAAAACTATACCTCAATAAAAAACACCCTAGATATCCCTTAAATTGCATTATCTGCCCTAAAGACCAACTCAATCTGCAAACGTTTGCTGAGCAAACGCCTGCAAAGTGTTTCGGTTTTGCTACTATTCTCTCATTGTTTTTGATTCGTTGGTGTTTCATACAAAATGCAAAACAAAATGATATGATCATGATTTCACAAAACTTAACTTGGATACTATTTCTTTGCTCTCTTAAATTATATAGTATGAAAAGTTGGCGAAGAATGTTTTACTACCTGAAGTTATTGGTTTTCAAAATGTTATAAAACTTAGTTCAAATAAAAATAGCTTGTAACTTTTTATAGAACAAACAAACTCCAGCACATTCAGCTCTATATTAAAAGCAGAAAAAGAATTCTCGGCACTTGAGTTATTTCATATGTTGTTACTTGTGTGGTTTTGGTTACATGAAAGCTTTCATCTTGAACTTTCGTGATCCGTTTTTAAATAACATTCAGATCAAATGTCCTTTTTTCAAATTTTATCTTATCAGCAATCAGTTTGATGGCTGTGTTTTCCGTCGTCGGAGAACACGAAATGACTCACTTTCAATTAGTGTTGAAAGTTTTTCAATTAACAACACCTGCAAACTATTTGTTCCTTTTTTCCTCCAACAACCAACTATTTCTGCAAGAACATTCAGCAACTGCAAAGTAGATGATACAAAAAATAATAATAATAATAATAGTATCCGCAACAAGTAATAATGACAAACTCCATAACACGACTTGGAACCACTGGAGATAAAAAATAACAAACAAAAAATAACAGATAGCAAAAATAATGAAGCTGAACAAATACAAAGAAAAACTAAAACATAAAATATTATTTGTAATCATTTCACAATTCATGACATCAATACAAAACTTAAAGATTCTTTTTTGTTTTCTAGCAAGAAATTATTTTGCACTTTAAAATAAAAATAAAAAGTACTAAAACGATGGAAGATCGAATAACAGCCACTAAAAGCGTGTTAGAACGCAGGCGAATACTTGATATTTGAAGCTAATATTGTCTCTGGTTTCAGCCTTGTACATATTACTACAATATATAATTTTATATATTCAAAGAAAAGATAAAAACATCATTCACACACACACACACATCCTTTCCAAAAAGAAAATTATAAAATATTACGTGATATTTTAAGTTTAAAATTGATTTACAGTTTTAAATTAAAACTTTTTTCAGACTATATGCACCATTATTTATTAATTTATTAACTTATAGTATATTTTTTGTTTGTTCGTCAAACTGCCTCCTCTACTCGTAGTTTGTTAGGAAAATAAATAATGAATAAATTATTTTGAAAATGTACCATAAAGACAACCACTTACCTCGGTGAAATTTTTCATAGTTATAAAGTAGGAAAAGTTATTACATTTCCACTCCACTTAATACAATGGTCACATTTTAACTTTATAAAATTCTTAGCAATTGTATTATATTTTATACAAGCAGCTCTTCTGCTTCACAGCCAACACACATCAATAGCAGCATCAAAAGAAACACAAAGCAGATGAAAGCGAACATAAAAGAAAACATTTATTTTATTTTTCCTTATGTCAGCTCGTAAATAAATAAATTGAAGAAGGACATGGCCTCCGAACACTAAACAAGAAGCTTGAACAACTAGTTTTTTTTTTCTTGTTATTTTAAATTGACTCCAAGAGCGAAGTACCAAAAACATTTCATACTCAGGCACGAGTGATCGAATAAATAAATTTGTTATACCATTAAAAAAAATATATAACAACTTATACGTCATAACGTCTATGAAAATAGATTTAAGGTGAGTTTTGATTAAAAAAAAATATAATTATTAAATTGGAAATTTATCAAAAACGTAAGTTCATAAACGTAAAATTTTCCGCACTACGTTGTAAGAACTGATATCCAAAAAAATTTCGCTAGAAAGTAAAATTAAAAAAAAAAATCAGAAAACAAATTTGAGAAATTAAATTATAAATAAATTTAATTACAAGACGGCATCGAATAGTTAAATTTTATTCTAAACAAGTCACTTCAATGACATTAATTTTTGCCAATCATTTGCATTCGTCTTAACACCAAAATTAGCCGGGCAAAATATTTGGGCAACACTGGTTTTTTGGCAAAACCAACAACATATGATTTAGTTGCATAGACTTTCGACTTAATAAGACCTCTGAAAAATTAGGCCAATGGCATTAAATCGAACAACTTTGATGACCATAAATGTGCACTCAAATGCCAAAAGCTGATGTATCCATTCATGTAGATCCTCGCATCCATCTCTAAAAATGTTTTTTGTCGCAGTTTTTAAATGTTTTCCATTTAACAGATACACTTTAATAAAACAGTATTGTTGCAACAGTCAAGTTGGAAATACACTTACCATCCAGCTGCCTACTCTTCTCCTGAATGGCGGGGAGGTTTTCAGTAGATCGTTTGATATGCCACCGTTTGTCGTTGATATTTCACTGCTTATTGACGCGGTGACCTCAAATTTATGCATCACACTTAGAATATTCTTTTTGGAAAGCCTTTTTTTTTTTTTTTGAGAGACTCAGAAAAAAATCTTACAGTAACAGAAAAGATATCAATGCCTAAAAATCTTATTATTCACCTTTTTTTTAATATGTTTCGCCATATCATCATTCACTGAATCAGAAAAACTTTTAGTTAAAAGCAGATCTTCAAAATAGTTTCGCTAAAAATTTTATATAAATAAGAAAATTGCTCACACGATCGGCACATATTTTCATTATTTATTTATATTGTGATAATATTTTCTATGTTTCAGTGCGTACAACTTCTTGCTTTGTTCAGGTCTGTCTGCAGCAAATTAATTTTGCTGTGCCACTGTTTGGAGGAGCCACCTCCAGAGAACTTAAAATGACACATATACATACAATTCATACGTATGTTTGTACATACAGAGTGTGCAGCTAGTTTGTTTAAATAAAAGCCAAAGGCTATTAATATAACTCTTTTAAGTCATAACACTTTTTTTTATTAATATTCTACCATTATAATAAATTGTAACAATGACAACCGCAATGAGGTCATACTGTAAGAAATTCAATTGTATAGAGTATGTCTATAAAGAATATTATATGGTCAGAGTGCGGCACATATGGTTTCCTTAACTGCTACCAAAAGCCCAGCGCACTCCTGCTCACTGAAACTGCAGCTGTACAGCTAAAAGTTTTCATTTAGGCCCAGAAAGCGGTGATGGCTCGTGTGCCATGTGGTATTAAAAAAAAAAAAAAAAAAACTTGAGGCTGTGTTAATATACGAAGTAACACATGCTAATAGTTGGCTGGAACACCACCTTATGATCCATTTTTTAACCTATACCATTTCTTAATACAGTTTTATTGAAGGGTTTTTGTTCCTTTATAGGTTTGCTGCCATCAGCTTTCAATAACAATACCAATTTTTAACTTGGGCGAAGAAGAAGAAAAAACAAAGAGGCCGGCTGAAAAGTAAAGAAGAAACGGCAAGTAAAAATACGAAACCGCAACAAACAATAGGAAATTGTTTTTTATTTTTTTTTTTTTTTCTATTGTTGCTGCTGTTATTATTGTTGTCTACGGCCTCCATTGGCAATTCTTAACCATCTCGTCCTTGTTCAATAACAGTAATATGGCATCGCAACACACATCTGTGCTCACACTGTTGAATTGTTTATGTTTTACTTCTGGTTGTTGCCAACACACAAGAAAAGGAAATTGAATGCTGAGATGAATGATGAGGCACAATAAGAGTGTTCTAGTGTGCTCAACAAGAATTGTGTTGAGCATAAAAAATTTAATTTCAGTTTTTGTTTCTTTTGTTCGAAATGAACTCAATTGAAAGTAATGCAAGATGTAAAACACTTTAATAACTTAACATTCCTTAGCACAGAAATTATTATGCCTCTCTGTTCTCCATAAATTTATACAAACTTTATTGAATGCAAAAGTGAGCAGAAGAATCTTGCCAATTAAACGATTCAATATAATTTGATTGAAATAAAAAGAAAAAACAGAGTTCAGCGAATGACCATTCACAAGCGTTACGAAACTTTTGAATTATGCCAACTCTATACTATATATGAAAAGGTGGTCGCCATATAAAATGATCATTACTGGCCATATTTAAAAGAAAAATAAAACTTTGCTTTTTAAAGCAAAAGGAATTTGAATAATTTTCATGTCCTAAAAACCAGCACAAGTAGAAATAAATGCCGAAAATATTTACCTATAATTGTGGCCATTTTTTAACAAAATGAAATTGTTGCACCTGAAATAATTTGTACGAAAATTATGCGTAATCGACCAAATTATTAATGTAAATTTTAAATTCTTCTCCTTCTTCTTCTTTTGGCGCTACAGTCCGTGGTAAACCTGGGCCTCAACCAACAAACTCTTTTTAAATTTTAAATTAAAGTTCAATAATTCCGAAATTCAAATCTAGTTAAATATGTAATCGACAAAATAATTAACGTAAATTTTAAGTCGCATTTCTGTAATAATTAAATTAAGTTAAATAATTCCCAAATTCAAAACTAGTTAAACATGTAATCGACAAAATAATTAACGTAAATTTTAAATCGCATTTCTGCAATAATTAAATTAAGTTAAATAATTCCCAAATTCAAAACTAGTTAAACATGTAATCGACAAAATAATTAACGTAAATTTTAAAGCGATTCATGTTTAATTTTCAGTGTTTATAAAAATATTTTACTTCTCTAACACATTGACAATTCGAGTTCTAATAACTTCATGTCAGTTGGCAACACAGTTTGTAGATGAACAGCTGTGAATGTTTACATTGTTTTTAAATGAAGTTTTCAAGTCATGAAATAATTGCAATAAGCAACAAATAATTGTTTGTGTTAATTAAAATTCATTTATTATCAAATTTTATTAAAGTATTTAACTAAATAATTGTCAAAATTTGTATGATTTGTGACGTTGCATCAACTAATTTACTCTTTTCCAGAAACACTGGAGCTTAGCCCATTTTTCGCCACTCGGTGATTATAATTTGCAGCTCTTTCACGTGTCACAACTGCTTAATAAAAAAAAAAACCTCCAGCTTACCTGAAAATGTCTGCACTTGATATTTAAGCCATTTTGCATAATAAGTATTTTTTCATCAGACCAGAATATATCGAACTAGAAGTCACTGAACATTTTTGTACCGTCGTATAAATAATTATATATTACATAAAGCAGGTAAAGAAAAAATTAAAATTACAGTTTAGCATTTAGCAAATTTAATTAAATTTGCTATTGCCAATTGAAACGATGTGTGAAGAGACATAAAAGAACAAAAAGTTCTGTGTGGCTGAAAACGAACTTATGTGTGTAGGTATGTATGTAAATTGATGAAAATATTTTATAATTCAAAGTTCGATTGGGTTTTCGTATTGCAAATATGAATGTAAATATCACTGTGCAACAAAGTTTTACACATTTTGTTGTGACGAATGAATTAGCGGATTTTCAAAAAGATATATATAAAGCTGCGCTGAACGTATCATTCATCCACATTTAATTATTATTTATATATTTCATATAATTTTTATTCGGTGTGGACGTGTGTGTGTGCGCGTGTGAGAGGGAAAGTTAGTTACTTTTTTTAAATGCGTGCTGATGCCACACAGATCTCTACCCCAAGTAGTACACAATGAAGTTGCAATTTCCAGGCACATTCATTTTATGAAATAAAACGTTTGCAACATAATTTTTAATGCTCCTCGTCCACTATAATATTTATTCCCTAAATGTAGTTCACATGCAATAATTTCCTTAACCTATTTTTTAACTGAAAATCTTCATGTTTTTTCTTCTTTTGTTGTATAGTGTGAAAGCGAAAAAATAACTCTCTGCTAACAGCAATAAGCATTTCAGCAACATTCATACCAAAATACTGATATCAATATTTTGCATATTATCGAATGAAAAATAAATTGTTTGAGTGTGTATTTTTGTTCTCCATCACTGAATTGGAAAATATATTAATATGTTTGTTTGTTCAAAGGTGAACAATTTTAAATTGAAATTTTTGACTCCTGGCCTTTTTTCATGGGATTTGTTGAGAAAAAAGGAGCAGCATTAAGGAGCGCTTTATGAATTCTTTTATTTTAAAACGACTGAACTGCGATTACAACCACTAAAATTCAGCACTGAATAAATGAATTTCAATCTCAAACAATTTAATTCTTTTATGTTAAATGAAAAATTTTATATTGCGAAATAGCGATATCGTGAAACACCTGCCACTGAACTGTGCACAAGACCACAGTTGGTTTTTTTTTACCTTTTTGCGTTTTTCTCATTCTTCTTTTTTCTCTCATTTCGATGCCCCTCCAAATGTTTAATTTTGCTCGAAAAAGACCAAATATACGTACAATATATTGATGGCAAATTCGTTTCAAGCTTTATATGTTTAAATCAATTATCGAATATTTTAATTGAATTTTTAATCGCAAAAGTAGAAAAAATAAAAAAAAACAGAGAGTAAAGAAACGACGACAAAAACTGAAGAAAACATAAAAGGTTGAAAACTCAAGCAAATACATCATCAGAGGCAGAATAAAATCATCGTTGTCAATGCGGTAAATACGACTCTTAAAGCAAATTGAAAATATTTATTTCGTAAGAGCTTCAGAGTTATCATGGGATGGAATGGAAAAGTTTAAAAAAATCTGTATTCACATAATTTGTATTGACCTTAAGCTGTCCTGCTCGAAACGATGGTCACAACGTTTAACGTGACTGGAAGGAAAGGTGAATGCTTAATTATAGCTTGGCATACATACATAAATTTAAGATATAAGAAAATCAGTCACTTTTATATTACGGTTGGTTGGTTGGAAGCGTACAGATTTTTTGTCATGCAAAGCAATTCATAAATACTTAATTTAAATTCAGAAAAAATGTATGTACATAAAAAGGGGAACCCAGCAAGCAAACAAGGTTGTAACTGTTAGCATTTTAAGCTGTGCTATAGGCCAGATATGTTGGAATGAAATCGTCAGAAGGAAGACTAAATGCGTGATCGATATAAAGATAAACCCGAACTTATCGAAGAACCCCTTGTTGTACGTTCAGGTAAGACTTTGGCCATATTTTCCACAGCTCAGCATTGAATTGTAATGAACTTTGCACTGTAACTGCTCGCTTAGAAGAAAGATTAAATAAAGAAACTGAGAAAGAAAATTGTAGTAGTTTTACTCTATTAAAGATATCAAAAATAAGTGGTGAAAGCTTTACTCTGCCAAAGATGCAAAAATAACTACGAAGAGTGTCAAGCAACATGTTGCTAAATTTTCAGCAACATTATTTTTGAACAACAAAATATACTCTACAAAAACTTTGGCAATTTTTTTTTAATATTATATTTATTTATTTAGTGGTTAATAAAACAAAAAAGATTTAAATTAACTAATTTCTGTATTCTTACAAGAAAAATACAGTTGCGGCTAAAATACTTGACGTTATTGGAACAAATAATAAGTCGAAGATATAAAATGAAATTATGGAAGGCATCAACAACAACAAAAACTTTGGCTAAAACGGCTCAAAGATATGCCATGACCTTAACATTTGAATATTTCGTTGCTGTGGCTTTTAAAGATGCCAGGATTAACCGCCAACCAGCGTCGGCTTTTGCTGCAAGACGCGTATAACAATTTAAGCAGAATATCTCAAAATATAAATCATAAATTCTAGTATCGCTAAACATAATATAAATTGCTAAAATTTATTTTTATTTTATTTTTTTTTTTTTGTTTATTGTACAAACTTCTTAAAAACCATAAACTGTATTAGTCAAAAAGACTAACACTACAGTTCAATAACATTCTTGCTGGGTAACACAGATGCAGATGTTGGCTTGTGTTGTTCATATTCACGTTAAGAGATATTTCCAATTACTGTTTTTCTGTTTTTTATATTTATTTAAAATAACGAAGTAAGATTTCCGTAATTTCTCCTCTGACCATATCTTATATAAACACACATGCAACCTTTAACAGAAAAGGAAGGAAAATGAATCTAAATGTTTCTAACACAATGACATGCAATTGCGAATGACTTGAAAATTGAAAGTGCGAAAAACAACACAACAGCAAAAAAAAAAAAAAAAAAAAACAACTGTCATTACGCTCGCACCCAGATACTCGTATAAAGAAAGAAACAGGAAAATGTAATATTTGCAGCTGCAAACAGAAGTAGTAATTTTTGCAGCTGACAGTCAATTTAGTTAAGTAAATGTTGTTCATTTCTTCTGCTGTTTGGGAGACTTAAGAAGCAATTGCATTTAACAGCTGGACCAACCAAAGAACACTGAACCGCCAATATGATGAAGACCTGAACAGTGTTTTCATACACTTCGCACGAACTGCTATTTACGGTCTGGGAAAAGAGAAACATTTTTTTCCATAAATATTCGTACAGAAGACACAATTGAAGGACGGCTGAGGAGCACTTATTTTATATTTTTTTTATTGGTTATCGTATTTTGGTGAATAATGATTTTGTGATATATAAGAAAAAGCTATTTAAAGCAGATGTTAGTCTAGAGCAGAGAATTGACATTAATATATTGAATAAAAAAAAAAGGCTGCTTCACCAATTACACAATTCAGCTCTGGGAATAAACTTTAAATTGCTTTCATTGAATCCACCAGCTCACATAAGCTATTGACAGGCTGTAACCATATCCTATAATATGTTGAGTAAAATATGTTTGTAAATTTCTTACAACTCTGTGAGCTGCCAATTTTTGCCTTACAAAGTTGTCGGAAAAATCATTGTCAGTCTGTTGTAAGACAATGAACACTGTCAGTTATCTGACAATAATATGATCCTATAAATATGAATACAAATGGACTACAATTTGAGTCCTACAACTTTGTCATAAAAAGTATTGCCATAACATTGTTCGATATTATAGAGACATTTTTAATTGCCAGCTGTTTGTATTCGGTTCGTCATAAACATTAACACCATTGTCGAAGCAATATTTGTGTCGGCAACCCAGCCACTGCATTCGAATGCTTTAAGCTTTCTGGCAATGTCGAACAATGGACCTGGTAAATTTTGTTGCACGCAATAGTTCGACAGCCTTGTAAACTCAAAATGTTTGTTGTCATACAAATTTACTGGCCCACAATATCTTACACTACTGTAAGAACAGACAACCGTCTACTAAGGCCCCGCAAAACGCTCCAAACTGATACAGGCAGAGAGAAAATCGCTGCCAAAAATCCTTCATCAAGTCTGCAGTGCAATTAAAAGTAACTAAAAGTTTCCTGAAAAGTACAATAAACGCTATTAACACGAATCTCTAAACTTTAAAATACCAAATAATTGTTGGTTTATTTTGGTTCTTAATCATTTTATCTACTTTATACAAAAAAAAAAAAAAAACGCAATAAATTATATAAATTTCAAGAGGAAAATCAACGTACTTTCAGTTCACTGAACTTAAATTTGAACGTGTTTTAATAAAATGCCATTTTACTACAAAAAAAGTACTAAGAAAAAGCTCTGGCTAAAATTTAAATTATAAGTACTTGTTTTGTGGCATGAGTGTGTTTCTACCGTATTTTAGACATTTGCAGCTATGAAAGCCAGAAAGCAGAAAACAGAGTGAACAGAGTGAACAGAGTGAACAGTGAACATGCATAATTAAGTGCACATACTGTAAGCTTTTGCCACAACATTATGAAGTTTCCACAACCATAAAGCATAATGAAAATCTCGATGGCAAAAGTATAATGTGAATAAAACGTAAATGGGTGTTTTATTTTTCTATTTCTATTTCAATAACATAAAAGGGACTGAGTTATTTGCCTCTTTCTTTTGCATGTGTTACGAAAAACGGCAAAAAAAAAATGACGTTCGGAATACAAACGAAAAATCTTTGGCATTATGATGAAAAAAGAAAAATATTAAAAAGAAAAATTAAAAGCATATTTATGTATGATGTGTTTCCATTTGGTGAAACAGCAGCAAAGGCACTTGCCAATGGACAATTGGAGGCACACCACCGCCTCATGTGCATCAGGTTTTCAATTTCCTTATTTTGAAAAATATGGCGCAGATTTCGGTTCCCTAAGGAAATGAGATTTATCAATTTCAGATTGTATATCTGAAATACTGGAAAAAAATCCTAAATCTAAGCTGTTTGCAGGAATTGTGATCTTAAATCATTCCCCAGCCAAATTAAACTTGTTCATATTTTGTCACAAACTGAAGCTGAAAATACTGGCACCTTCAACCGGCTTAAAAGGCAGCAATTTCGTAAGCATTTGTTACACATATAATATATATATTATTTTCAATATTCCCACTAATAAATGTAGTTTTGAAATTTGGCATATATTTTTATAAAACATTTATGAAATATGTTCATCAAAAAATAAATATGCCACAAACTTAAAGTGAAATTACTCTGTATTTCAAAAACTTCTAGAACAAGAAAAATAAAAGCAGGAATCGTTTTTTTTTCACTTTGAATTTTTTTGTTTAGAAAGTTTCTAATCAAGCGCATTGGATTTCCTTAATTTTTACAAAAGAATATTTCATTTCCTCTACTTCTCTGTGATTTTTCGTTTGTAGGCGGTTTGTAGGTTTATAAAGTGGTATGTGACTGTATAAATGTCTACACGGTGTTACATTTGTTTCACTTATTAACATTAAAATGGTTCCAGCAGATGAATTATTTCCTTATAGAAATATTAAGGAATAAAAGTATACAGACAGACATCCAAATCTGTGTGAACGCAGTTTTATATTGCTTTTTTTCTTAAGGGTCGTAAAGTTTTTTAAATTAACTTTTCTTTTATTTATAGATTCTCTTCAACATTAACTTCACTCATAATTTACCAAACGTGGTTAATTAAATTCTTTATGTCTTTTGTGGCAGCATATTTTAATATGCAAAATAGTAATTAAACAAAAAAAAAAAATAAAATAAAATAACGTGTAACAAAATAAGAAAAACCAGCTCTTATGGGGTGAGGAGCAGACGAATATCAAAGGAAAGAACGATTAGAGCAAAGCACGTCCTTCGTACGATACTAAGTGTTGCATTATAATTAAGCAAAAAAGCAAATAATATTTTATTGAGGATTGCCATATAAGTTTTTCAGGTTTTTGTGCCTGAAGGGATCCTAAAAATAAAAGTTTGCAATGGCAAGAAAGTGCCATGAACTTCAAGCACTTGCAGGTGATGTGGACACCTACGGCCGCACTGAAAACTCACTGCCAAGTAAATATATATACCAGTTCCACGGAAAACCAGAAGGCTTTTACTTTACAAAGTCCAGCATACCACAGCTGGTGATGCGCTCTAAGGCTGCATAAAGCATTTTTTTCCTGCTAACAGAAAAAATTATTTGTTGGTTTCACTGCGTATTTGAAACAAAAATGATTTTTGGCCACCCTGTTGATGTCGTCTGCCAGGACAATAACATTAAATATGATGAAACTTTGGGGGTGATACGCATCAAATTTAATTTCCGTTACAGCTTTAAAGCGTGTCTCAATGTTTTGGCACTTACTGGCATAATTAAAGTATCCCACTATCATTACGAGCATTGGGAAACGTTGTTAGGCGCAAACTGTAACTGTTTTCAGGGAAGATTCCACAATAATTAACTTAAATCATGATTAAGAGCATAAAATTAACAGGCTTTAGAAACAAAGATGAGATTATCATTTAATAAGCATACAGACATATAGTAAATTAAATAATGAATTATGAAAAGCACTGCCAAAATTCTGGGCACAATTAAATGTCTTAAAGAGAGATAAATAGAATTTTTGATAATTCCCATTAAACTGATATACAGCAATTGTGGCACCGACACTGCCAGCCAAAATGAATTTATTATTTCCTTTCTACTCGTATGGCCTGAGATTGATATTAAGAACATAAATTAAATTATTCTACTATTCGACTTGGTGGCTGCCTTTCATTAAAGGAATACCAATATTTTTGTTTCTATTAAAGTATGAAATCTTAGTGGTTTATGCCTCCATCCATCTCCAGTATTCTGAGGTCCGAAAAACCGATTTGGAATCCAATTTTGAAGTTTATTACAATAATAAATTGCGACAGTTCTGTGCGGTTGCAAAAGATCGCAAACACTAATGTTCGATATTGTGGAAAATTTAATTCAATTTAAATATTTTAGTTCAAACTTCATAACAGCTGACATTCAAAGCGCAGTTATTTACATTTTTCTGGGTTTTAGCCCCCCTCCGGGAAAAAAATTTTATTTTTTTGCCTTTCACAAACATTTAGCAAAACCAAAATAAATATTTGCAACTTCCACGCGTTTTTTTTTTTTGTATCAGTGCGCTTAACTGCTCTGAATTCAAATCGGTGAATGCGGCCAAACAATCGGTTACATGAGTTGTAAGCATCAGCTGTTATTAATTAGCCTTAAAAAAATGCATTGCTCTCAAAATTTCGCATGGCAAAACCAGTTGTTCGTTTATGTTACGAACACAACTGCCATGAACTAGGAATTCCGGCCAACGCAACGAATTCGTCCTGTGAAGTACGATTACGACAAATGAATAACTTCTGTTTACAATTCGTAAAGTTGTTAACATTTTGGCGGAAAAAATAGCAATAAATCTATTTCAACTTTCGGCCCAGTGTGACGAGTTTCGACCAACAACACGAATGTGTGCGAATATTCGCGACCAAAAGTTCGTCGTTCGTCGCAATTCAGTTTCTAGTATTATGCTTGGATTTGCCAGCCACTCAGAGAGGCTGGCAACGTGTTACAAATTTAAGTGTCAGTTTTCACATGCCAACCGCAACCGCTCACTTAACTTACAAGTTTCCAGAAGCTGACAATATAATATTTCAGTGGATAAAAATTATAATACAATATAAAAATGATACCAGCTGCCCGACTTTAATTTCAACAACTTTGTTAATGGGGTTACGGCGCGAGTCTGCCTTCAATGTTTTTCCAGTGACAAGTCGAGGTAAAAGAAGACTATAACTTAATTTACGTAATTACGTACAGAATTATCATATAAAATAAAATAAAATAAAAAAGAAACCTTGTAGGTGTGAAACAAATGGCCTTTAACATTGGAAAATTATGTTCAACATTGTTGTGAAAGTGTCGTTTATGCTTGTATTAAACACTTGTTAATAACATTAAATATCAATGTTTATTTAAAATTTATTAGAAGTTGTTACTAAAACTGCTAAATATCCCGCTGGGAGCTGTTAAAACAAATGGAAAAACTCAATAGTAGATTTATCTGTTTTATTTCAACATTTAGCTCTTTTCTATTTTTTATACTTTATTTTGGTATTGGAAAGGCCACCTAACATTTTTCCATTGTTTCCACTCGAAAAAACATTTCACTTTTAACACTTGTTATTTATTTCTTGTTGTTTCACTGAAAATATGTAATTAATTTATGAAATGAAAAAAAGGAATGTTTTTATTGTTGTTGACAATTAAAGTAGTTTAGGTTTATATTTTTCACACACTGCAGACTCTTGCAAATGTATATTCGCAGAGATAAATTTGAGTCCGAGAGACGTACATATGTATGTGTGTGGATGTACAGTACGGAAAAGAATTAAACAAACAGTGGCTTATGTATTTTGTATATGTTGTACGTTTTTGTATACTTTTGGTTATTTCTTGAATGGACAATTTTTACTCTAAACGTGGTGGAGGCTGAAGGTTTTTCTTGATTTTTTTTTTTTGGCCTTTTCTATTTTAGTAGAAAATATTTTTTTTTTCTAATTTCAATGCAAATGATCATAAATTGATGTTTAAAATGAGCAGCTGAAGGAGTTCAAGTTAGTCCGAAATGGCCAAGAACAAATAGCAGTTAAATTTTCCAACACAATTTAAGTGAAATTGACGAAAACAAGGTGTAGCCACTTTAAAAAATTAACACTATTTTTACAAATCACATGTATTGAAAATAATATTCTTTGCTTAAGAAAATCTATTCCAATATGTTATTTTGCTTAAAAATTGAATTGAAGAAAAATATTATTCCTTAATTTTATCACCAACTGTATAGCTGTTGCCAATGAAATAACTACACAATGCAATTAAAAACGCTTTGTTTATTAGTCCCTTGTGAGACATTTTATGACCTTCATCACTTTTGTGCACAGTTTAATGCCACTAAATTCTCTAAAAACATCTTTTCTACGAATGGTCATATCAACCTACCGAAAAGTGACAAAAATGTGTGTATCATTGTGGCCATTGGAAATATGTATCATAAATTTTATTTTTGCAATAAACAAAAAAATATTAATTTTCGTTAGAAGGCACCGAAACTTGTAATAGTTAAAGCGAAAAAATTCGTATTCATACAGTTGGCATGAAAAGGAAACTTGACCCTTAATCGTTGAAAGTTTTATTTAAGTCTATTTGATTAAACATGTATTAAGATTATTTTCCTTCACAAAAGTATTCTAGCTGATATCAATATATATTGAGAATAATTTTTCCCGCGTGCATTTCAAATAAGTGCAATTACGAACGTCTACAACGACTTACGTGTTTGTCAGCACACTTAAGTCATGGCCGTCACCAATTTTGACATTAACTGATTATTATTGACGAATTAGTAATAATGCGAGGTAAAGCAACATAATGACAAAGACAAAAACTTGCTGACTGATTTTCAAGTTTTCAAAGATTCATTAAACTAATTGCTGCTGATCATTTATGAAATATTTTTAATATTTTTTTTTACCAATTTCAAAATGCACCGAACAACAAAAATAATAAGGAAAATCTTTAAATAATAAAGAAATATGGAAAATTAATAAATTTTGGCATTAAAATGTATTTCACTATTTCAAACGCCAACCGTTCGTCAACATTTTCAAATATGATAAAATCGTTATTTGTTGAACATTTTCGACCTGAAGCACAAAATAATGCAAAACATGTCAAAAGTCGTTATCAAAAAAATTTAGTTCAGGGCTTCAAATCTATTGTTTAGTGGTTGGTCCGTAACTGGAAACAGTTTATGGAAATTTAATTGTGAAAAACACCCGTTAATTTGCTTTCATATATTATATCAAAGCTAAATACTATTAAGGATGCTTTCTTATTAAAGTTTCTAGACTAAATGTATATTCCAAGATAATTAAAGAGCTGCGTAGCTAATAGTGTAATATAACCACATATAATGAGGTGGTTTTGAAACCATTATGCATTCATTTCTTTGCATTTTCTAGTATACAGTAGTAGAAAAGTAAATAGGTACATGTTAATAAATTTTACATATTACAATTAAGAAGAAAAAGCTTTTAATAAATATAGAACTTCAGAACTGCTTTAAAAATATTAAAAACTATTAATAAAATTTTATGTTTGTTGAAAAAGAAATTCGTTTGTTAAATGCCGAACTGATCCAGCAAAAAGTTCAACTTTTCTGCACACTTTGGTTACCATTTTCCCGCAAAACATACATATATTTATAAAATTTTTTTAAGTTAAATTTCCCAATTAAAATGTTTTAATGTTTTTTTGGCCTTACACGACATAAATACATTTTACATTCCTTTTTTTCCAAATAGTTTTAATTTGTTACATTCGCTTCGCTTTGCCTTTACTCTTCACCATCTTGCATATAAATATGCGCATATAAATATGAAAAAAGGTTTATAGCTTAAATAAGGGAACAAAGCAAAAAACGATTTCTGTTTTTTTAAGAGCAAAAGAAATTTTTCATTATATTTTTATTAAAAACAATTTTTCTTCAATAATTTTGTCTGTAACACTATTTGCATGACGCCTCATCAGTAAGATAATGAATTGGAATTGGAGAAAATACGAGAAATAAAGAAAAAAAAAAAACTGTTAAAAACGCATGTATTTTCCATTTTTATTTATAACTGGAAAAAGAAAAGCCAAGTGAAAGAGTTGGCACAAATATGTAGTATGAGCATGAATGTGAATTAGGGTGTAACTTTTGCGCAAACTTTACAAGATTAAAATAACATCAACCGAAAACAAACATTTATTTAGGTCTTATGATTAAGCCAAATCGGGCTTAATGTGACAATTGTCTGCACAGCAACATCAACTACTAGAAGCTCTAGGGATTATGTTTTTTTGCTTTCAATTGAAAATGATGGCAGAATAGTCATCATTATTTTATCCCAACACACACATACATACATGTTACTCAATACTGGCGAATAACTACTTGTACATTTGAAGACAACACTCTTGAGTAACCGCCAAACAACTGTCGTTGATGCCGAAAGCATTTTCATAATTTAGTGCTGGCATTTATTGGCCGCCCTTGAAAACTAGCGAAATAAAATTTATTAAATTTATTTATTATATTAAAATAATAGTGACAGTGAATGTCTGCAATAGGTATTTTTTTAAGCTCGATAGAACTTCGGCGAGTTTTAGCTATTGGTCATACTCACGCTCACTTTACAACATTTATGATCAGTGAATCCGGGCTATTTGTCAAGAATAGTAGTTCCCACAAATTATTTAAGCTTACTTTAAACACTCAAGTAACATCACGTGATTTGTATGACAACACGTTACACGCCAAATTGTGTATGGCGAAATAACAATACTGAAGAAAATATCGCCGTGGTAAAGAAAAGTGTAGCAGAAAATCTCGTGCTTTTCGTGTGGCCAGTAGTTTACGTCTATGGCCTAAAACGGTTGGTCCATAACAGCAGCGATAGCTGTATGTAGTCAATCATTTTGAAATGTTATTATCATGTGCTGATATTTTGAATCGAAAAATTTATTAAAAAAAAATTAAAATGTTATTTTAATCATTTAAAGTTTTATTGGCTTAAAAAATATAATTTTTACAAAGTCATATAAAGAGTGGTCCAACCATAGTAGACGATGTTAATTGTGAGTCATGTATTTTTTCATATTCAAGATATTCATCAATTAAGCAGCGCCTTAAGATTGTTGAAACCTTTTTGCGTAAAGAGGCGTTCACATCAAAAGGCATTTCGTAGACTATTCACACGGCCACGACAACAGAACAATAGCACTTTTGGCAGAGATATCTCACGTCTTACGTCGTGTTAATTGGGCCCCACGTGTGATTTGACAACATTGGACTTCATTTCATTGGTGAACAATACAAGAGAGATAATTCGACATATTAACGATATTGAACCTCAATTATTTTCCAGAGTCATTGAAAATATGGACCACAGGATAGAGGTATGCCACAGTGGCCGTGGTGAGCATTTGGCCTATATTTTGTTTCACACATGATTGTCATAGATTATTGTATAGTAAAAAAAAATATTAAGAAAATTCTATGAAATTTTTTTGTTGTATTTACAATAAACAACGTGCTTTTTGGTTGGACACCCTCGCCCCCCCTTCCCCCACCACTCTTTAAAACACTAATTATTTTCATATTTAGTAGAAAAAAAATAAAATAATGATGAATATTATAATAAAAATTTATTTTGACGTTTATACCATTTTAATCGGTTTTAATTGCATTATTGTCCACCGTAAAATTACTGCTGAACCAACAGACCTAAACTAGATTTTATTCCAGATTTGCAATTATTTCCGTTTGAATGCATCCTTCAACTTTGAATGAAATTTAAAATTATAAGCCAGTCTCCTTAATGCAACGGCTCAAAATATAAAGTAGTGGTAAATTTTCGTAAACAAAAACGAAAAGAAAAAACAAGGAACTTATTCAACACATTGGAGTGGAAGGTTTTTAAAACTTGTACAATTGTACATAAACGCGTACGTATCTCCATCTCCATTTCCATCTCCTCGATTCTTTTATCTTTTTTTATACTTTATTACGATTTAAATGAAAGTATATGCGTCAATAACTGTGAAATACGGTTGCACTTGTACAAGAACTGAACTCGCACGATGCATTTTGAACAAAATTGTAAAAGAATACAGCTTTTTTCAATATTATATATCATTTTTGTACCAATGAATGTATGCAGGGATGTGTGTACGCTTGTGTGCACGGCTCTCGTTTCTTTAATTTTGTTTTACATCAGAAAAACCGTACCAGAAAACCGAGAAAAAAAATATATGTATGTATTTGTTTTAAATATTTATATATGTATGTACATGCGTATGGTTTTATTTATTCAAAAGAGGTTACGTTAGCAAAAAAATATATGTATGTACATACATACATACATATACATACATATACATATATATATTTTAATTAAAAAATTCAAACACGGTACTAATTTGACTTTCAACACTTTAGCTCAATGATGCATATTACAAATAAAACAGCAAAACCGTGAGCACACAATGTGGGTATTTGTGTTTGTTGTTTTTTTTTTTCTCTCTCCCATTTTTTTTTTTTTTTTTTTATTTATATTCTGTTATGCTGTGTGCTAAACAGAGTTGGGATTTGTAAAGATATATAAAAGGTGGTACAAGATTAATCACCCTATCGGCAGATGCTGCAACTTTTACTAAAAGCGTTAAATGTCAGTTTGGTTTTGACATTTGTGCAGTTAAGAGATAAACAAAATATACTACAATAATCAAGATTTAAGCCATGCCGCCATTTGCAAAAAGTATAAGATCTTCAGTTAAGGTGATCAATTTTGTGCCACCCTGTACATGCACGAGTATGTATACAAAAACAAGCACTATTTATGAATACTCGTAATACGTTTTAAGCTTTCTAGTGGTCATTCAACTGACCATCCCAATCAAAGCACCCACCAACAAACCAAAATATTCTCAAAAAACAAATGGAATATAACATGAAAAGTGCTAAAAGAATGTAGGGATTTCAATTGACTTTTCTGTCCAAAAGGGAAAAAACGGATGCATTTTTGTATGTACAAATATATTTTGTGAACGACTGTAAGTGCTTAAATAGTTTTAAAAGAATAGAAAAACACAAAAGCTGAAGTTGTGGGCGCATCATAATTCGGTTTTAATGTCGATATTATTTTAAAACATTTAATTTCGATGCTGGCAATAACATGATTTAGGCCATCTTCAACATAGAAATTTATAAGATTAAAGTGGCAATATTTTAAGGGCATCATATTAAAAATTACTAAATTACATGGTGGCGAACCAATATTGTATAATAATGGTTAAATATGATGCAGTTGGAATTTGTTGGAACTAAAATTTTACACTTTTACTCGATATATTTGGTAAGTTATATAATATTATTGCTAAGAACATAAACATTATTGTTGTAGTCATAATATATCGTCATATATGACTATATAATTCTAATACTCAACCACATAAATATGCAAACTTAAGCTACAACTTTAGGCACAACCATATTATTTATAAAATGTCCTTTATCCTACTAGTAGGTTTGCTAGAAATATAATCTTATATCTTATAATCAAAAATATACACAAAACTTTAAGGCCCTCTTTAAAAGGCAAGTTTTATAAATTCCTTGAACCAAAAGTTGTTGACAACTTTGGAGGTCCGTACATTTCTACATAATACTTCATATTGTAATTGCAAAAATTCTATAATCGTTTTTAAAATATGTTGGCACCATGAAAATGATTCATTATTCTATTGTGGCGTAGGCAGCCAGTTGATATATGTGTGTAATAATTGCATACATGTATGGTTGCATGCAACAATAGTATGTTAAGAGCTCAAAATAACTATTGCTGTTATTAATGTTTGATTTTCTTGTTTCACTCATTGAAAAATATTGTTTCCATATTTTTTTTTGATTTCGTAGTAGTAAAACGTATTTACGAAATATTTATGCTTTTTATATTCAACGCTTTTACATGTTATAATCAACCAATCAAAAATATTAATTGACGCCAATAACTTTAATATATTCTAAAGGGAAACAATTAATAAGAAACTAAATATTTTTTATTTATCTGACAGCAATTGGATTAGATAGAAAAAGTGCAGAAAGTGTAGCCATGCAATAATGAATTTATACTTTTAAATACTTTTTTTAAATAGGCCTTTATTAAAGTCACCTTGTAGCGCACATGCTCGTGCATGCCCATGTGCATTTATTTAACACACAATAAGCATCCAGTGCTGCATTTGTTTACTCTTTTCTTACAGTTTAACGTTTTTTAAATGTTTTACTCTTCGTCCACAGTTTTATAGTGTTTTTTTTTTTTATTCTTTTTTGATAATAAATTTTTGTAGTTCCTATAAAACACAGTTGTTTGCTCGGTGTTGCAATCAGAGACGCGGTCACCTAATTGGCTGAGTCACGTAGTCATGCAGGTTGTATTATAACAATTCCGAAAGCTTTTACAATTTTTGTATAGGGTTTTTTTTAATAGGAAATATTTACTTGTAAACGGCAATAAGAAATCCGAATATTTCGAGCGTTCCGTGATCCATGTTGTCCTTGTATTTTATACTAATTCAAGCAGTTATTACAGTTCTTCTAATTTCGTTTCAAAATCAAATCACATGGCCAACGTAAAAATGATGGTGTTCAGAAAACAATTTATTTCAATCACGTTGTCCTCACTTATCTCTATCACTGCTTTTAAGTCTTTTTGAAAAAAATTAGCATTTAAAACTGAATATTTTTGTATATATGTATGTATGTAATTGTAATTTTTTCTATTTAATTTTCACATGAATGTTGGCTAAATATTTATTTAATTTTCTTTTATGCTAAATGATAGTAATACTAAATATAATTTGCAAAAATTTTAAATAAATTGCAATTTTGTTGAAAAAAGAAACAGAAAATATCAGCATAATAAATATAAAAAAATACAACAATCATTCGTTAAGGAAGAGATGAATAGCGAGACACTGTGATGTTTTTCTTTGAACATTCAAACGAATATTGCTTTAATAATAGTATCGACTTTGGTAATGTGAAATTTTAAAAACGATAAATGTTGAACAATGAACGTTTAAAATAATTAAAAGCAGTTTGTAGCAAATTTTCAAATAATACCATAAATTTGTTGTATTCGCAATAATAATGTGTGTATATTTAGTTGAAAAGAGATGAATACGAGTACTTTATTATTTTATAAAACGAAAAAGATAAGTTTTAGGAAAATTATGCCAGCTGGCATAATTCACTACTCAAGCAGAAAGTACAATTTGCAGAGTAGCACTTGTGAAGGAACTTCTCATTGGTTTGCGGATTTCTGGCATCAGTATCCGAAATCCTTACTTTTCTCATTAAATAACCGCTAACTCAGCGGATTTTGCACTGGTTAAAAATCTTATATCCCGAAGGATCAAGCAAAATTCTAAATACATACATACATGACAAGCTTTGTTGAATTATTGAGTTGCAGCCAACAATAAATGAGAAAAATTGCACCATCCTAACACAGTCCCTAACAATTTAATATTAAGTAGCCATAACTTTAACTAAACGTCACCATATTATGGTTACGGCAAGCATGTGACTTAAATATAACTGACATTTTTAAGCATATTTATGCCGAGGACAACCACATAATTACTTCTATCTATTCTAATAACTATCGACTTGAGTGGTGTCATGATCAACTCTTTTAAGTGCGCTGCCAACCATGTTATTGTCCTTTATAAAAATATTATTATTATTATTAACAAAATGACTTTAATTATTATTATACAATTATTTATTATCAAGAATGTAAATGTGTATGAAAAAAAGTGCTTATTAATGAGAACTGCTTTTGACGATTAACATTCTTTGTCTAGCAAAACTTAATTGATTAATTGTTTAATCTAAAAAAATTGTCATTTTTAAGTCTAGTAACTAAGAAAAAATGTTTTCAGGTCATAAAGCAAGCGGAAGCTAAAGAAGGAACTTAAAATTTCTAGTGCTTAGCCTGCATTACTAAAATCACATTTTCTTATTAAATGTCCTAAATTTCGAAAAAGGAACAAAAACTGTCAATTCCCTTTCCACACAGAGTGTTCAATTGAGTGCTTCCAGTACAAAAGGCCATCGATGCTAAAAAAAAAAGTAAATTTAAGCAAATTTTTTGCTTGGTTTAAACAAAGGCGCAGGCCAAATAACATATTCCCTTCATCATACCACCTAAATGGCGATGGCTTTTAAATTGGGAATAGGACAGAAAATAATGAAAATAGAACAATTTTTCTGCGCAAGTATTTATATTGAATGTTTGAGTTCTTAAACAAATACCAAAAGCTTTGTTTGCAAAAAAAAAAAAAATTATCAGACACGTCCAATTTAGATTTATCACTATCGCCTGCAAGCATGTGAATTGGTTTTATTCAATTATTTACAACATATGCTCAGGAACGTACAAATTCTGCAAAATATTCATACTACGACACAGGCACAGGCACAAGCAAACCAAACACCACTCAATACACATCACATGGAAATAGACTTAACAACAAAGGAAGTTCAATGAATATGATAAGTGCTCTTATTTTACGTTGCAGGATGTGCAATAGCATGAGGTAATTGAACATGTTTTTCTCCATCTTTTAACGCTCGTACTTGGTTTTTCTTTCTGCTGCATCGCAAGAAAATAAATATCAATGTTTGATAGCCAATACATTGAAAATAACATGTTTGTAATTGAATTAAATTTTTGTAATTGAATTCAAATTTCAAACAAAGCCGATGACATTTTAACTGGTTTGAGAGACATTTTTAGATATAGTTTTTTGTTCCCACTGCCAGCTCGAGTACTGTGGCAAAAGTCAGATTGAAGCCGCTGCTGCCGGTAGCAAAACTAATGATCTTGAAGAAACCTTAAAAGAAGTGTTTGTAAAATATTATAACATCCCATTCAAGGGATAATTTTTATGGGATTGGTTTCCTTTAAAGCTGCCACCAAAAAGTAATTTCCATTAAAATAAATTTATGTTCTTCAGTCAAAGTTACACAACTGGGAGTATTTACCTTGACAAATGAAAAATGTATCATATTTTATTATTTTATATGAATTTTTCTTGAGTGAAGAAATCGAAATCTTAGAAAACTTTTTGCGCAGTTTTCAGTTTCATCTTTTCGAATAACATTAAAGCACAATGATAGCAAAATTGTTTCATTGTGGTTGTAGTTCCACAACCGGTTGCAGTTTCCTGACCTGTTAAAAACAAAGCTGTGTGTTCATAAAGTTGCCAAAGCAGTGAAAAAAAGTTGTCGTAAATGGAACTTTGACTAAAAGTAAAGAGAAAATTTTTAAAATTACTCGCCACCTTAAGAATTGCCGATAGATATAATACAAATGATGATGTATAAAAAAAATATGCGGAAAAATCATCATAAGCGAACTGGGAAGAGCACAAAAGGAAGCTCATCAAAATACAAGAAGAAGCTCTAAAAAAAAGTTTATAAATTGTCCAGATACAAAAGTCCATCCCAACTTCTTCGCAGCCAGAATACTGTAATGTATTGAATATTCATTTTTATTAATATTAAAAGTTAAGTATTTTATAACTAAATATTTCTAGAAAATTTTGCAAAAAAAAAACTAAAAGCTTGACGAAAAACGCTCCCGACATTTTGTCATTTACTTTTTTTTGTACAATTTCGAAAACTATTTTACTTACATTCTACGTACGCACTTTAAAGCAATAAAAAATAAAAATAATATGGCATAACAGGAAGAATAGAAATAAGCGTAATGAGAAATGTGTGCAAATAAACTAGAAAAACACAAATCGGTTCTTTTTGTTTGCCCCTGCTGCTGCTGTACAATAATAGTCGCCAAATTAATCAACGTCTGAATTCGATACAATAATAAGATTCCTTTTTTGAAATGCCAAACTAGGATTTTCTATAAAGCGCTTTTAACTTTTATGGCTTCAAAATTTAGTACATTCTTTTTAATGCTTAATTTTTATTCTCTTATGGGCATCAGTATTTTCTTTTAAATTCACTTAATACATAATTTAACTTTTAGACATTTATGTTTGACATGTGGTGCGTATGATTAACATTTAATGTGAATTTATTTATTACTTATTTTGACATTTTCATGATAATGAAATAATTTGTTTCTCATACATACACATGTATGTATGTCTGTATGTAAAAGTTTCTTTCTGTTTTTTTTTTTTTCTTTCCTTTTTTGCTTATGTACAATAATATATTTTCCTCAAGTCCTTCTGCTTAGCACACATTATAAATACACATATAAATACATATATGGGTGTACGAATCTGTTTATAATATATAAATGAACAATTTTATTTCATTTTTATTGGTATTGAAGAAGAAGTGGATTTATAAATTTATTTATACTTTCTTTGCCATGAATGACTAAAGTCATAAAAATTTACAGTCGCCCCTCATCTTACGCAAATTAGCAATTAAAACTTATGGTTATTGTTGTTATTTGAAGTTAAGGACTGAAAGCACAGAGCTTGTACCCCATAAAAAAAGTGTGCATAACTTTTGCTTTAATATTGTTTTGAATATTTAAACATGTACTTTTCTCTTCAATGGAATTTACATTTTCTTTAGTACACCATACAGCGATAATTTAATACTTGCCATCAGGGATGGCAACCTGGTTGGTGATTTTTTTTTTACGTACATGAGAATCAGCGATGTCGATAACTTTGGTGCAGCAGCTGAGAATGCCAACTGTTTGGACATTTCTGTTTAGCAAACAAGTGATTAGAATTCGCTTTTGATTTTGGAAAATTTACTTTAAAAAAAATTAATTTTTTCACGAAGTTCACTTTTATCAAAGAATTGTATTTTGTGATGAAGTTCATTTCGGTTTATGCGAACCCAATCCTCAAACCGTTAGCGAATTGTTATTACATTTATTCAAATTGACTGTTTGCTCTTCGGTTTATGTGCTGGAGGCATTATTGGTCCTTATTTGCTTCGAAATAAAGCAATGAGAAGTGGTTGCAACAAGACGGCATGTCATACAGTGCGCTTAAAAAACGATTTATCAATTCGGTGCTAGCTTTCTTTCCTGTTGATTGGCTATATCGCCTCTGGACTATTTTTTATGGGGCAATGTTAAGTCATTGTTTTATGCTGACAAATCAACAACTGCTGAAGTTTTAGAAGTCAGCATGGACGCCATATAGTCAGACAGTCGAACTGATCGAATGATCCAACTAAGTCATAATGATGGTGGACATATATCGGAAATTCTATTTAAGAAACAAATGCCAGGACATTATCTGCCTGATTATGATAAAGAAAATTTCATGCCAACAATATTTCTATATTATAATTTTAAGTTTTCAAATTTAAAAAGTTGGTAATTAATTCGTGCATTTTTAATTAAAATAAAATTTTAACTATTAAAAATAGCGCAAATATTAAAATAACTCGTCTAAAATCAAAAATTTCTACATCTATCCATTTTTTTTTAGTTTAAGTTACCGAGTGCTAAGATCTGTCATAAGTTTGTACAGCATAATCTCGATGGTTGTGTGCGCCAATAAAAACAAAAAGTGTTTTAATATTTTTTTTGTAACATCCGTATATATTTTCTCAGCTACGCTTTGTTTTTCTTTTTTCTTTCGTTTTTAATTAATTTCCTGCGATTTCGTGTTAACATACGCAACATACAACAACACATGCGTTTAATGAACCAAAAAATCAAGGCAGTTATCATTAATTCCGCTTTAATAAATGCTACATAATCCAATCACTGCTGAGAGGTATTCAAGCAGCAGACGAAAACAGCACAAGTTTTCGAAAAACAAATCTGCAAAACGCAATGATACATAAAAAATAAACAAACACTTACGGACGCACGTGTTTTTAAACCCAGCCAACATTTGCAAGCCCACAACATTAAGTTAGAGGTCGTAAGCCTTTGACACCAAAAAGTAAATGAAATGAAATGAAATGAAATGAAATGAGAATTTACTAATAATTGTTTAGTGAAGGCAACATTTAAATTACACAAAACATTTAACGAAGGACATAAAGAACGTTCCTGGCAGGACCTCTTTCAGAAAACTAATTCAGTTGTCAATAAAATCTTAATCTTAGAATGAACTAAAGTTTTCTTTAAATATACAACATAATGTAATGTATGTTGTTTGTTGTTAATTTATTCATCAAGTATTTTACTAACATTTAAAATAAGGTGTTACGGCTCCTGTAGGTGAATCTTTACACCAGAGACTTGTCAGATTGAGAATAAATGTTTCTGTTTTCAGGATTTTGGCTTCATTTAACCGAACATGTTAAAACCTGTTGTAGAAACAAAACAGAATTTAAGTATTTTTGGCCTAAAATTACAAACTGTATCAACAACACAATATGTTTGCAGGGATCTTCTAAGAACTAATAATTATACAATAGCCATCATCTCGACAGCATTTACGAACAAAAATCGGCTTATTTCAAGTACTTGATGCTATTAGATTATTACAAACACGCATATAATATAAATACATATTTACATACATACATATATTGAGAACGACCTTAGCAGAAATGAAAGAAACCCAGAATGAATCTCCAGTCAATCTTGTGCTGGAAATAAATACATTTATTTAATTGAAATACTTTCAAAAACAATTTCTCTAGATATTTTGGTGGGAATGTTTTTGTGTGTATGTATTTATAATATCAGTGTGAGAGCGTGCACGAGCATGACATCTATTAATTCGGTTGGCTTTTCTGTTTTGTATTTGGCAAACAGAAAGTTTCTACATTATTTTACAACTCATTCTCTAATTGTATGAAGCAAAAAAGAGAAAATTAATAAATCTTATTAATGGCTATTTAAGCCGGCGAAAAGCAGTGCATACCCCTCTTTATAAATACATTAAGAAAATAAGTAATATGTTTGGTAAATTGATTAGTAAGAAAACCAAAATTTTTAAATACACACATACATATGTATGTATGTATATCTAGTGCGTGAACATTAATTTGCGAAAAAAAAATAAACATTGTCGCAAATCAATCAATCAAATCTAGATTTCTTACAGCGCACGTGACTTAATTCACATTTGTTGTGAAGGCAAAACATTTTAGAGGCATCGCTAATATATTTAAAGATTTAGAACAGAAGCTTTAGAAAATTTTTGTTACCAATTGGCATCGCTGAAATCACCCGTGAGATATAGTCTTTTTGTTCTAAGTCATTCTGAACAGAATGTGAAAGAAAAGTTTTGCGTTGTTTTCTCACAACAGGGTGTCCGTTCGTGTTACACTTTTCTGTTTTTCCTTTTTAATATTTTCCATTAGTAAAACGGAAAAACTCAAAAATGCTTTTGTTTTTCTTTTAAGTTTAACACAATGTCTGGAACTTTTACCCGTAATATGTTTAAATATGGATATGTAAAAAATTTTACATCAACTTTTTACTAGAAAAATGTTGCTCTATTCATTTAGTGCAAAACATTTGAAATGTATCTAGAAACATTGTTTTTTTTTTTTTTTTTTTTGTTGCGAAATAATTAAAAAGGCAATTATTTCAGAGGAAATTTTTAATAGCAACAAATACCAATTTGTAAGAGACTTTTAAGCCTATTTTACTGATAATATTGTAAGATCGGACGGCCTTGTTTCACCGTTGAAGAAAAATATTGCCGTTAACATTATGATAATAAGAACACAGGCCGCCAGATACATTTTGAGTACTTTTGCACAGTTATGAACTGATTACTACACTATTTCTTGTTTAAATAATTCGTAGAAATTTTTAATATGGACTTTTCGCTGGAAACGAGAGACAGAATTCAGGATATTTCTGGCAAAACAAAATAAGCAATAAAAATTCTTAATATTAAGGATACACTGAAACGATAGTCCAGTCATGAGTTCAACGTGTCCCTGGAAAAATTATCAATTTATATACACAAAATTGTTTTGAAAATTTTTGGAAATAAAACATTTTGTATAGTTTTTGCGTATCCTTTAGCCTATTGTTGACTAAAATCCCATTCATACATATTTTAGACATAATACTCATACACTATTATAATGAGAGCGACGAAAGCGCTTTAAATACCATATGATTAATTATATTTTTACCAAGTTTTATACAGCAGAATTACGTAATGATTAATTCATATAAAATGCTTTGCCATCTAGATTGATATAATGCAGGCACAAAACTTGCAAGGAGGAATTTTACAAAGTAAATGAGCTAAATGTGCGGCTCAAGTTTGAGCAGAGCACTTTTGTGCGTGAAGAGAAAGAAATGGTTGATTAAATTTGCTTGCCCCTGCTTTAAATGGGGCGAGATGTAATGAAATTTTTTTATACAAAATAAATCTCTAGCATGAGACATTCTTTATTGCTTTGCACAACCCACTACCACCAAACAAAATAATAAATGAAATTTATATCAACATTTAAACTTAAACAGGGAAAATAATTTGATGGAGCAGACAAAAGTCTCGTGTATTTTTCATATTTTTGAAAAGCTCTTACCTGAAAAATACTTTCCTGAATACCACATAGTTCGGAGCTAAAGCAAATTCTTACAAAATTTGTTCCACTAAACCAGAAGAAAGAAACTTTTATTACAAAGACAAAAACACTCATACAAAAACACTTTAAATTCCTCTGTCACTCAAATAAGGATTCCCGCACACATACTCGTATAATGCTGTGACAGAAGAATGAATTGAAATATAAAAATAACAATTCCTATATCAAATATCAAAATAATTCCTTTTAAAAATGGTTCAGCAGAAAAATGTGCATGCAAACACGTGTGCATGTATGTGTGCATGTGTGTGTGTGTGTACGAATACATGTTTCTTTCATCCAGGTAACAGTTTTCGTTTTGAAATTGTCATTGCAAACAATAACTAAAACTCAAGCATTTTTGCCAACATACTAAAATGAAATTTCTGAATTCGATTTTAAATTTATATGTATTTGTTATTTTTGTTTCATTTTTTCATTGACATTTAGAGAATCTGTTTGTGAAAGTTTTCATCTGTGTCTCAGGATGTGCTCCTTTCTCACTGTCTGTCCGCATTTTGTTGATTGCCATTTTTGTTTGCACTTCTTTTTTTTTTTTTGCCTTTTACCTTTCAAACTAACAATTCATTCATACCAATTCAGTTTTAAATTTTGAAAAATAAATTCAATTTGACATTATCATGATGACAATTTGACATTTGATATCCTAAAACAATTTCAATGTTAACATAAAATCACACAAACAAATTGAAATCCTGTTAGAGAAGTTTTAACACTTCTAGACTATAAAATGTAATGTACAAATATACATACATACATACACACATACATATACATATGCATGTCTGTATGTACATACATACATACATACGTACATATTTACAAGCACACGATACACTCGTATTGTGTGGCAATACGTTTTCATATACGAGTACACACATACATACGTACATATGTAGTATATCTAAAATTCAATTTGTTGACATTAGGCAGGATCAAGTTTTCAGACACACATCCAACTATTTGATCAAATTTATGTACGCGCTTAATTTGGCACATCAAACTCTTTTCTTCAAACTTCATTTCAAAATTGTTGTAAAAAAGAAAAATTTTTTGATTTTAGTTGGAAAACGTTTCATTAGTTTCTGTTTAGCAAAATCAATTTTTATTTATTGGTGCATCCATTTTTTTTTTTTTTTTTGTTCAAGAAATATCAGCGAAATAGATTCTTGCTGCACACCTCTTTGTCTAGTGATGTTAGAAAAAAAATATTAATAAATAAAAATATTAAATTTATTTCTTTTATTTTCTATTTCAGATTCGTTGGAAAAAACTAATGATTTTAAAGCAGCGAAAACCACACAATTTTAAATTAGTTGTAAAGTCTGAAAGGTTTTGACTTTATTACACTCTCATCAAGCCATACACAATTAAAAAAGCCGGTGAAAAGGCCCGTGGCTTAAAGTTATCATCGTGTGTTTGTACCAGGAAAGCTACAGTCTTTAACAATTAATTTTAAAAACTTGTTCTTGTCTTGGAAGTGCGTGCACAATGTTCACAGCATAAATGAATAAATATATGTATTTGAAAAAATTAATTTGAGATCACTTTTAATAATCAAAAGCTAATTTATCAGTAGGCGACTGCAAAAAGTTTCGCATACGACTCATCTGCCTTTAATAGGCAACCGCCATAGTATATTGCTGATTGTTTTTATTATCACCTTGAAATCATATATTACTCAGATGGACGTTTTCGTTGAAATTTAATCCCCTGTTTGTTTGTTTTTGAAATAAACTGTTTTACAGAAAAAATATATAATTTTTAATATTTAACGCCCCTAATATTCAATCAATTTAGGATACAAATACCAGCATATTAAAGAAGTGTTATTGTTTACAAGCAGAAACGTTTTAGTGACTGTTTCCTTTGTCATATAATTCCATCTGTCATATTTATTTTACTCCAAAGAAAAGTTTCAAAATAAAAACATTCAAGAAACTGATTTATTGTGGAAATTGCGGCATTTCGAAAAATATTTAAATGACTTATTCAAATATTAACAAACTGTTTGCTGATTGAATCAAATATTTCGCTCAATTCTTATTTTATTAAAAAGACATATTTAAAAATTACTTAAACAGCAACAGACACAACATTTTGTATCTAAATGTAATAAAAAACTTTTGTAATCGGCAGGCACTTTTTGCATGCAGGCAAATTCAAACCTCATTAAATTGTAAATGCTGTTCATTTCGAAGTTAGACTCTAAATGATTTTAAATGACAGCGATATTTTTTCTGGAAACTTTAAACAAAAACTTACATACATACACACATACATCTATCTATACATACATATGTATGTAAATATGTATATTTATAAAAAAAAACTTTTGAAAATTAGCCAGAAACCAAAGAAACAACCCCAACTCTTTTCTTTTTCCCAGATGCCTGTTAGTTTTTTTTTCATCTCTTTTGTTTTTTCTTTTGTGGCCAACATTGAAACATTTCGCAGAAGCGTGCAGACAAAAATAAACATTTTTTAAACGAGAAATTTCAAACAAAGATATTGTCGCAACATCATCATCATTATTATGATGCTGAGATTTTCGACGCCAAAGATGCCAATGACGATGACGATAACGATGGTCACTGATGCAGCTCAATATTTGCAGAAACTAGTTGATACGATGAGTAAAAATTTGACTAAAAAGGCAATAAATTCTTGACTAACAAGAAGTCAAATATATTTTTGATATGTATGGAGGCGGACTGTGAATTATGTTTGGCAAAAAAAAATTGTATAGAAACCAACCTTAAAAGCAACTTAAAACCTGAATACTACTAATTTCAACTAGTAACTTGTGATCTGCTTACAGTTATATAAACTGTAACTAATGGTACATATATATTTATTTCTTACATTTCAAGGATTGTTTTAATTGCTTTAAAGTGCACTACGGGACTTTAAAAGCAGCTGAAACAAACACACACACATACAAACATACACTGAAGAGGAAAAATTTCGGTGGTGGTGGCTGCAGGTAAATGTATGAACTTACAAAAATGTTCGCAAGCAAATATTTTTGTGCATGTTCTCGTATGGCTGCAATAGCAGCCATAATTGTGTTATGATCGAAAATAACCGTCATCTCTGGTTGTCTTGACTCAAAATTAGTTGAAGCGATGTCAATACAAAAACTTGCCTTCATATGAAACAGTATAGTTGTGTGAGTGAAAATTAGGATGAACCTTAAAAACAAGTTTAGTATTCAGATTCAGGAAGTTTTAAAATACAAAATTTTGGAAATAATCTAAAGTTTTAATTGCTGATCTATCGCTTTGATCGTATTATTTATTATAAAAACACTTACTTTGCTTCCAATTTATTTAGTCTTAATTGTAATATGAGAGGCAGAATTTTATAATACATGTGCCTCCCTGGACTTCTGAGTCCACTTCTAATTTGAACCTGGCTATACGTAAGTGGATGACATACGACTGATTACAGCACGTTCAGGTAGTAGCACGGATAATATTATGCTTGTTAGGGACAGAATAATGAGAGAGAGAGGGAGGGGTCTCCCAAAGCGGTAGCGGTAGCGGTAGCGGTATATACGCTTAGATAAACTGTGCTCTGCTAGGGTAGTACTTATAGAAGTACTTTAGGCACACCGAAAAATATCTAGTATCAAGAGAAGAAGAAATAATTTTTTAAAAAGTGGAAATTTCATACTTATTTTCACAAATTGTTGTTAATTTCCTGTATTTAACCAAGAAAAATTAACATTAATTTCTTGTTGGCTTTGTCCAGTCGTTTGGCCAAAACTTTTAGTGATTGGGTTTTCGGTATATTTTTGTGCCCTCAGGTGTATGATCGAATTTAAAAAAAATATAAAGTGTAATGACAATATTTGATTAGTTTTGGATTTTGTGTAAAAATTCAGAAATAATCATTTTTGTCTCTCTTTTGATAGACATTTATGAAAGTTTAGCTAATGCCGAATATACTCTATATAGTGGAATGCTATTTATTTATTCTCTTTCCTTAAAAATTTTAATGATTGATTACTAATTACAAGCTTCATAGTGCCTCAACCTTATAGGGCGTTGTTTAAGCCACACTTCGGAAGATTTGCAAATCGTCGCTGAAATTTGTGTTTACCAAAAATTTGGGATAAGTAAATGACAGCCTGTGTTGTTCGGAATCGTAGTGTTTTAGGTTTTCAGTGGGCCACCCTTATGTACACGTGTGTGTGTGTGTGCGAAGTATAGATTCTTGCATATTCGTTCGGCATGCCTACGTTTGTATTGCTGAATACTCGGCTGCTACAATTTGCCTCAATTTTCCGTGTTGTTGTTGTTGTTTTTATTTATCCTTAAGCAACGTAAAAAATAGTTTGCTGGTTGGTAAAATGTATGCACATGAATTTAATACACACACGCACGCACGCAGCCACGCATATGAGCGTATGTATGTATGCATGTATGTATGTATATGCAAATGTTTTCCACATGGTTGCATTTATTGCCCTTGTTGTTATTCTTATGACGTTGTATGGACAAGAGCAAATTCATTGTGCAATTGGAAAGGCAGTTATAGCACGAACATCGACATCATTGACATCAACTGCAAAAATATTTAAACCGAGCAAAACAAAAAAAGCCTTTAGGCATCAGCTTCCACAAAATGTTCTTAATTGGAAAAATAAACGAAAAACATCTTGAATTTGTTTATTTTCACACTTGCATGATTATTGCACTACAAACAACTAGTCAGTAGATTTTTCGAGAAAAAAAAACATGTTTTCTGTGTGTAATTGGCTGTTTGCCGTTTTAAAGGCACATCTACGAGTGGCGTTGCCATGATTTTGGCATAATCGTATGAAGTTGAAGGTTGTCCCGTTGACAATGGCCGTACCAACAAGTCGTATTCTATATCCTTAAAATTAGATGATGGTGCTGTTACAAGTGGTGATTACAGCCTGCTGCTGCAGCATCACAATTAAAAGATAGCTAAAAGCACTTAGCGTGCAATATACTACGAAAAACCTACAACTGCCTCTATAGCAGTTTTAACACTGTGTTTATGATTGTGTAATTATAAGCTCCGAAAATACAGCGCTTGTGCTGTTCACCGTGTACATGCTTAAAATACATACAGGTGTGTTTTTGATTGCATTCGTGCAAATATGAAAGTGAATTTAGCTTTTCGAGTGTTCAATTTAGTCAACTTCCAATCTGATTTTCGGTTATTTTGTATTGTTATGGTTTTTAAGGGTAAGCGAAAAGTGAATAAGAAATTTACATTAATTGTGGGCGTGTGTGAAGGTGAGTGTTGTACGTGTGTGAGAGAGCGTGTTGAACAGATTTCGAACTATTTTAAGCCTTAATAATGCCAGTTTAGTCAACAGAGAGTTTTCCTGTGAATTCTCGCCCCAACTGGGTTGATCTAAAATATGATAAGCAGAATGGAATAAATAGTTTGCAAGATGGTTCCGGCGAAAACAATTAGTTGTGTTGAAAATTTAAAAAAAAATTAATAATACTTAAAAATTCCTTTATTTCAGATTAGTCCATAGTAATTTCTTAGAATTTTGCAACTCTGTACTCACTTTCATTTGCACTTTCCTCAGACATCTGCTGTAACGAGTAAAATCTGTCTGTTGAAGGTTCAAATCAAAAATACATTTCTGGCTATATTTCTGGTTACATATAATTCCTGGCTAATTCCCTTGTCTATTCAATTTGCCTTAATAATGCCAGTTTAGTCAACAGAGAGTTTTCCCATGAATTCTCGCCCCAACTGGGTTGATCTAAAATATGTTAAGCAGAATGGAATAAATAGTTTGCAAGACGTTTCAGACAAAAACAATTAGTTGTGTTGAAAATTTAAAAAAAAAATTGTTTAACATCAGAAGCCCAAAAATCACACAACGAGTATTTCACAATTCATTCAGCTATAATTGTGAAAAGTTTTCTTATAACAATCAAAAATATGTATAATATATTTTTGTTTTTCACCAACTTTAAAAGCATCTACGACCATAAGCAATTTGACGCACTATCCATTAAACAGACATCCAGAAATTTTGCTCTTCTACTTTTAGTGTAACGCACACCCAGCCGGTCGGAGCGTCCGCAACATTCCGTTGTTTAACACATCAGTATTTTAGTATCAATAAATTATTTTCTTTTGAATTTTTGTTTCACAATTGGCGTATGTATTTGAAATACGCTCACTGTCGATGAAATTTCAGCTTTGAAGTGTAATTCCTATCACAATCACCGATTCGTTTCTGCATTTGCTGGCAAAATTATGTGCGTGCATACATTTTGTGCAGGACTTTTGAATGTCTGGTTGCTTATGCATTGAAGGGATTTCATGAATTTTTCGGAAAACGCATTAGCCTTGTCAATTGATTAGAAGTGTTGCTCTTGTAACAACATAAATCTTTCAAAGGCGCCCAATATATCATGTAGCAATCACTTTTAACCAATATCATCATTTACCACTCCGGCGAACGCATGTTTGGAAAATAGACAAGAACAAACAAAAAAGAATTCAATCAATATTTGACAACAAATGTTCTCCAGTAGGGTTGGTGTTGACTGAACTATCAAGTTTATAGATTAGGGCTTCATTGTGTCGGTTATATGACTTGACGCAAATAATTTTTTCCACTTCTGCTTTGAATATGGTACTGGGGAGACGCAAGACATTTATTGCGCTGGCAAAAAGATTGTTTTTCTCAAGTAATTGCTCTTTTTTGCACAATTTTACAAACTAGTAGTTTTAAGTTTTATGTCAGTGTAAGACACAGACTGCAGTAGTTAAATAATTTGTTTTACTTATTTAATCATTTATATTTATTTGATAAATTCTGTAGCAAAAACACAAAATTTGGCATTTGTTGAAAAATAAAATTTTACGGATTATTTTACACAGTATATTTTAAGATTTCCTTATAACTTTGTTTGGCAATTTAGCAAATGTTTTTTGTTATAGAGAAATGCTGTGTACCCAATAGTATTAAAACTAATGAATAATAGCAACTGTGACAGAGTCTTGTGTCTACAACATCAGAACACAGCTAAAACTATGTTAAGTGTCACTATTGCATTGGACTCCACTGTGCCAATACCCAAACAACAACGAACCAAAAATAATCTATTAAAAAATTCAATTAAAAAGAATTTAAAAACTCAACATGAACAAAATAAATCTTTCATATTTTCTTACTTAAAAAAAATACAAATAACCATTTGTGAAAAGAATTAAGTTGAAGGCCACCGAGAAATAAGAAAAACTGCAAAAAGAAAATAAAAACATACAATAAAAAAAGAAAAAAATAAATGTTACAGTCATCAATAATACAACAACACAAGAAAATACTCAAATTGAGTATTTACACGGGTACGAAAAAAATTGGAAGAAGAGTTGTAAAGAAACTAGCCTTGAATTTTTCTCTGTTTAGACTTTAGTCCTGCCGAAAATAAAAAAATAATAAATCACATTGTTGAAATTTACAAACATGTTTAAGGCTAACACAAATATATTTTTGATTGATCATTGTGTGGAACTTTTTACATTTGTACTTTTGGCTTGATGAAAAGTTTGAAATTCCTAAGTTGACTTTATTGATTGATTGTGGTGGTAGAACAAATAGTTTTATATGGTGATAGTGGAGCAATCACATAATATAGTTGAGTTAAAGAATACTATTTTCAAACAAAGTCTGATATTTTCGTGATGACATCACACTATTATTGCCACAATCAACTATATGATATACTTTCAGAAGAACCGTATTTTATTTAGGAAAAAAGAATTGAAATATTAGCAGTCTTCACCCATTAAGCTGTATTTACAACTCTGTTATATTAACTACGGTTGTTACCGCCGAAAACGAGTGGCTTCCTTATGTACTCAAAACGATTAATTCCATTCAGTTTTATTTATCACTTTTCAGTGTGTATTAAATTTTCTGTCCACCTTTTCTTGTGCATTTTACACAGCTTCTTTTGTTGTTTTTGTAACCACAACTTAGAAGATAAAAATTAAGTACATTTTGCCGCTAGTACTTTTACCAGCTCTATTACATTAACAATACCTATAAATACCCATAAAAGTATTTTTACCATATTAATATTTAACATCGCATATTGGAAAAATTTAGTCGTGTTTGGAAAAGAAAAACTAATAGAATAAATTCCACTATTGGAATTTGATTTTCGCTAATAAATGTACTAATTTATCATCATTTTTACACATAACGCTGTTATTAACTTTAAAAATTGTTTTTTTTTTAACAGCTAAAGCATTTTAGAGCCCGAAACTTGCCGGCCAGAAATTTCCGCCACTCCAACTCAGTTTGCGAGATGTATACTTATTTCATTTATACCGTCAGACAACTTAAGTAGAGAGTAGTACAATATCTTGGTTCTTTATCTCTTCTAGTAATAACCCTTCTGTTGGGCTGATGGAGCTTGAAACTATTCTGCAAAAAAGTTTATCCTAAAATGCTGCAAAAAGCAGCTGGAGACTCTTAAGCTCAGAACGTAACGTTAAGTTTAGGACAAGCTCAACCAAACTATTGTATTTTTCTTTTTCCAAGGAACCGTTTTCCGTCATTATCTTTTCTTATAGTACATTAAATATGAAGCCAAAATATGTGTCTTCCACTGAATACCAATTTTTTATTATATCAAAAAAGAAAAATCGATATTATTATAATGAACACTACGACGATTTTCTTTCATATTATTTTTCTTAGATTTTATATTCATTTCTGAATTAGCAAATGACTATTGTGAGTGACCCCTGGTGCAGAGTTTTAAGTGCTTGTCGGTTGATTCTTTTTGCTACTCTTTTGTTTTTATAGATATACTCGTAAATCAATTTTATTGAAGTCTTGCTTCTAATTAGATTCATCATAGCACAAGTATTTGTATGCTCTTAAAAAAAAATATTCTATTCGTTGAGTTTAATATTTATACTACGAATAAATCATAAAGAATATAAAACATATTAAAGCCACTCATATAACATTCCAGTCTGTAAAAATAGCTCTAACTGTGAGTAAATCAGACATTTCTGAAAAAATTCTAATTTTTACTCCTTCTTGGGGGGGACAGCCAGCTGTTTCGCGGTCGCTCACATCCAACTATTCCATTAGCATGATTAAAATGTTCTTAATTTCTTATTTACGCCTTTAATCACATGCCATTCTATTGCGATTTTGTTGGCTGGACAGTGATTCAGTGTCATAGAACAGCAGTTTTTTTTTCAACTATGTTTTCGATTTATTCTGTTCTATTTAATTCTATTTAAGTGTCAGGAACGTTAAAATAGCGCTTGCCAAGCATTATTTTAAATCATTATTAATTGAAATTTCTTATAAATTATATTTATCAGGCTTAAATGGGGTTTTGCATTTCTCAATTCAAAAAGAATTTTTTTAGATTTTTGATGTCCTTTTTCAAGGAAGGTTTGTCTTAAAATAAAATCAATGGACTCGAACAAATTTAGGCATTATATAAGTTAGATTTTAAATTAATTAAATCGGTAGATTAAATTTAAAATTAAAAAGATGCAGAAATTATTGCATGTACATATATAAATAAATAAAAATAAATTTAAAATAATTCTTGTTATTGCAACAAGATCCAAGAAAAATTTTCCGACTTTGATGGGATTTGTGTTGAAGCATAAAAGACAAAATTTAATTTCTACTTTATTGTAAATTTTACTGTTGGTCATAAAAAAAACTTCAGGGTATACTACCGTCTTTAAATGGCAATAGTAATAATACTCAGACAGTTGGTAACATTCCTTCAGCCAGTAAATAAACAATACGTTGTTTTATAAATAAACATTATATCTTTCTTGCACTCTTTAATTTATTCTTGTCTTTCCCCTTCATCTTAAAAGCGCAATGTTGCAAATGGTAATTTTAAATTAAATTGCTTTAGCAATTTGTATGTTGCCTTTATTTTTCTTCTTTTTTTATGACAGGTATGTTCTTGCACTTGTTATTTTATTGTTTTTCCCTCATTTTATATTCTGATTTTATTACAAACCCGTTTCGGTTTTAATTAAAAATTAAACGCAGCATAAAGAAATGATTTCAGTTCTTCCTGCTTCATTTATCTATAACATGCAAATAATGTCGGCTGGTATGTAAGCCCGTTAAACGGAATCAACAGATGAGCAGACAGGAGAAAGGGAAACGGACATCGAAACAAGTACGAGATGCAAATGCAGTGTTTAAAGGTGAAAATATATTAATAACTTTTTGCTTCTTGGACTCAGTTGATTGTGAACCAGAAGGTTCCACAACTTTAGCTGCAGACACATTTAATTAGGTTTTGTCTGGGCAGATCAAAAGACAAAACAATGATACAAAAATGTGCCAGTAAAAAGTCATTATCTGTACACGACTGCAGTCTAAATCATACTTTAGGCCCATATGCCAACTTTTTTCCGGCAAATCAACCTGTCCTTACTCAACAGCTCCAGAGTTTACGAACTTGCGCAATGTAAAATTGATGCCGAATATGAAAAATTTCTCAAAGTTTTCATAAAAAAAAAGGTTTTAATAATTTAAGCAATCGTCAAAGGCTTTAGAAAACAATGGCAAATGTGACAAGGTGTTGTGATTTTCTACCCATTACAATTGTCATCAGCGAACCCAGCGAATTGACATTGAATCTTACAGTTTACTTTTCTGCTTCGCATTGGCAGCAATACAATGGATTTACAGAGCAGACGTATTATTTACTTCCACAACAGGCAAGTGTTCGACTGCCAGAACTGTTGAAGTTCACCGAGTTCTAACGTAACGAATTGCCAAGTCATTCCTAAAGAGACGACTTATTCTTTAGCATCGCCTTTCAAAGAAATAATCAAAAATAAGAAGGCGCTAGTTTCTATTGTACTGATGCTTAAGACATAAGCATCGCTAACACCGACTCAGGTTCCCTGATTTGGCTTCACTTCACGAACATTTTCGGCACTCGCGGTATTTCTACTTTACTGGCACTGGCGTTCAAAAGCAATGGACAGCTCAATTTGAGCATTACTTTTGTTTGAGTTCTGTATTTTGAGCATTTGGCCGCCCGAAATGGCTTAAAATGTTGCTGTATGCGGTAGCCAAACCGCCCGGAGAAGACTTTAAAGTGCGACCTAAAATGGCAAAACTGCTTAAGACGCAAATATCATTGATAAAATTCCTGGTGTAGCAGAAAATATACATTCTGATACACCAGTTGTTCTTATCCATTTACTAAGTTGTCAAAATAAACTCATGACTCAGTATATTTTCGTTAATCTAATTATTTGCAAATACGCATCTAAAATACTATACAAAAATTTGTGATAATTAGTAATAAAATAATCATTTCAATCTAAGACATGTTTTACGGTTTATTAAGAACACAAATTTCATTAACATGACTTGCAAATCTATTTCGTTCCCTTTTAACAACCCTATTACTCAAAAACTGCTCGTAATGGGAAAAACTGAATTTTACTCCTTTTCCTTTGTTATTTACGATACTTTTATTAATTAAAAGTTGTCACGATTTTCTCTCCGCTTTTATCGTGCACCGTAAAGACTTCACAAATACATGCTTGCCACAAAGATTGCATGTTACACAACATTTATCAAAGCTACAGACATAAAACATTTTAATAATAATTTTTTATTGTAATCTTTTGCTTTGTTAAAAGTGCTTTGTGTATAAATATTAGGGGGGCGCAAAATCAAGAAGAACAAGGCGATAATCTCCTAATTTTTTAATGCATACAGCTGGCAGAGATGGTAAATGATCAATTAAAAATAATAAAAATATCAATATTCAGTATCCATTGAACAAAATCTGTTTTACTGCCTCAAGATTTGTTTCTTCAAATTTCATACTCTAAGACGCGGACAAATTTTTCACAAAATGTGATAACTCAAAGCAGAAAATCAATGAACTATGTTTTATTTCTTTACAACTTTACAAGATGCCTGACTCGTCTGTGGCATATCTATTCGTAGTGGATTAGTCAGTAAATCGCATATTCTGGGAAATAACTAAAATTTCCTATCACTTACAACGTAGGAAGACTCCACAGGCATTACTCTTTCCTTCTCTCCCAATCTGGTTTTCCTTGTTACGGTACAATGCATAAAAATTTCCCGAATACTGGTCCGAGATTCAGTATTTCATTTTCTGCCTAAAAATTTGGTTGGTTTAATGATATATTTAATTTAAACAATATTTCTTTAGAGAGATAGAATTTTTCCTTAATTTAAATAAAATTGTTCATAACTTGAATTTAAAATTTTTTTGGTTTTTTCTAAATCAAGTTCGCTGACTTTTTGACAAATGGCTGGCTGTAAGTTATAGTTCTATGGCTTCCTGTATAATACCAACTACCTTTTGCACTGTCTTAAATGTCCTGGCTCAAGTTAAACGAAAAGAGCTCAGTGGGTCTCCAATCAGTTTAATTTATCTTATATCTTAAGCTGCTCTTTGCGATTATCGTTTGTTCATGTATGCAATAAGCCAAATTATTGTTATCATTTGAAATTACTTTCTTGAGCTACCCTAATACCCACGCACACATAAGGAATTGTGTTTAAACAAATTTGTATTCGATACAGCTGCATGTTTATGATGTTATTAAAACACACCTTAGCAATCAATTACTACAATATAAAGACTAATATACGAATACATGTAATTATATTTCCCAACGTATGTATGTATGTGTGTGTATACAAATGCATACTTATGCTGATGTTTTTAAAGTATGTACCAATAAACGAAGTGCCTTCGATAAGTTAGCAAGCTGTGGCTTCCATGTTCGCAGTATATGACAGATCGATGTGTATTAATATTGAAAATTATTTCTAGTAAAATATTTACAGTAAAAGTTTTACTAGATTCAAACTTGAAGAATTCTGCTTTTGCTGCAGAATTTTGAAGGGAATTCATGTACGAGTACATGAAATTGTCACCGTCTCCGAATAATATATTAAAATTGAAAATCTTAAAAAAAGCCGAAACGAAAGTTGTTTTGTATTTGTCCGATTTTTTTACGAAAATGGTGTGAGCTGTGGATGTGTCTATTAATTTAAGTGAATATATTTCTGCCGTAACGTGCTGCTGAATAATTTGATTTGATTCTTTTCAGCTTAGAACAGCTGGGAAATTGCGCGCTTAAAATAATTTCCATTCATCAAATAAAAAAATATACAATAGTAAACAAATAAGCGAAAACTTTTACGCGAGACCAGAAAAAGAGTGTTCCAGCATTCAGCTGCCAACATGTTGAAAAGGTTTATAAAATAAAAATAAAAAAAGTTTTTAAAAATTTATATAAAATAATTAAATATACATCTTAACATAACAATGAAATTTTGTCAATTTGATCAATTTTTTCCGTTAAGTTACATGAGACCTTTTCGATCATGTTTTTCCATATCAGTTAAAAACACTTCAGGTATAAACGCCTGAAATTTCATTCACAAAAATCCTTACAAAGCACTCTGCGATGTTCATGATGTTGTCTGTTTGCTTTTAAAGCTACCAGTTTAACTTCTCATTCAAAGATTCACCCTTATGTGCATGTTAAAACATGTTTGTGCATGTTCATACTGATATATTAAAAGCAGAAAACTAAATTTCGACTATCCCAGTGTTTGAAGTTTCTTCGTTTATACATTTCTTAGAATATATCTAAGATAGTTTTATATTTTCAACTATTCAATATTCAATATATATTTTACTACACCAGAGTCTACAAGGAGTGTTTTTGCTTTAGGTGTTTTAGGTGTGTTCAACTTCGTTGCGCTTTTATGGTATTGAGTCATAAGGACAAACTATTGGCTTAATGTTTAAAAAAAATCATAAAGTTATTCGCCAAAAGAGTTGAGTAATCTGAGGGAAGTTTTTTAGAATTTGTGTTTTTTAAGGTTTGGCTGCAAAAATTTACGACGATGAAAGAAAAACACACCAATTTCCAATAAGGGATTTGGGTGCAAAATGTCAATTCAAATAAATATGATAAACGTTTCTTAGTGCGTCACTCTGTTCATTATGAACTAATTTCTACTTAGTTAATCTGATCCGATTTACTTTGTCAGTTTATAAAATATTCATTGTAATATATATGTATGTATGTATGTATATTTCATGTTAAAAATGAATCATGAAGAAAAAAGGGTCTGGCTTTTGCCAAATTGTAAAAAAAAATATTAATTCGGACTGTTTAATTACAGTACAACAACAAATGTTCGGGAAATGTAAAAAACAAAATTATTTAATCCAGAGCTATTGTCATCCGAGGGAGACTAAAACGTGAAAAACTAATCAACTACGCTCTCAATTTTGCAAGGAAAAAAAATAAAGAAAATTTAATATTTGCAAACCAATTTAAATAAAATATAAAACGCCTTGAACAAAATGAAAAAGAAAATAATTATTCAGTTGACAAGCTCGCACCAACGTTATATGCGTTGTATTATCGTAAAAGTGGTTTCTTGTTATTGGATTGAACTTTATATTTTTAGGCCAAATGTTGTATTTAGACCAGGGCTGGAAGTCTTGTATAGGTTTTTGCAAATTTGCTTAAATATTTTTAGCAATACTGATAACTAACACAAGAAATTTAATTTCTTTTAATAATTAATAAATATTTAAAACATATTAGTTTAATATTTAAGTTATTTTTACAAAAATTACTTTCTTTAGAAATTTATTGCCATTTTTCATTAAATCAAAACTTCCATATCTGGCATACTCTAGTTTTTATTTCTTTTCTTTTTGAGTCTTTTGTGCCTAAAGACTCTGTACGCATTTTAGAAAATATTTCTTTTTCTTTTACTGCACCCCCACCAGTCTAAAACAGTCAATCATTTACATCTCTGCAGCCCGGTTGTTCGTGTGTTCTAGCAGGCGTGGGTTGAGTGACAGTTCAGTAGATTGGAAATTTGTTGGAATTGAATTATTTTCAACACAATATTATTATTCTAATTAATAATTAATAGCCGTATAAAAGACAGACCAGACATAATCTTAATGCACGCACACAACAAATCTTTTTCTGATGTAAACGAGACCAGACCGAAAATTCTTAAAAATGAAACCACGATAATTATATATAAAGTTATACACATAAGAAATCTTTTAGAATATCGGAAAAGTTGCTTAAGTTAACAGTTGAATTTTTATATTTTACTCTGTACAACTTCGCATCGCAATATTTTAAGCAGTCTCTTGATCCTTCCAACCGATTACAGACTTCAACATGCAATAAGTAAATTGCTAAGATTGAAAAGTATGTGAAACTCAAATAATTGAATTTCATTGTGAACTTCTATTTTAATATAACATTTTCTGAATATTTTAAATAAAATATAAATTAATTTATTGTTAAGTTAAAATAATTTAATTATGTTTTATTATGCGAGTAAAAGAAAAATTTTTGTGTGAACAAAAAAGTTTGAGTAATGCAAAAAGAAAATGAGTTTTGAATAACGAATTCGTTACTCATTCCACTTGTATGTATAGCCTTAATTAGTACTTTATTTAGGCATGCTTAAGCATGCATGCAAGATAAAAATTAGAAGTAAGACGTGCGACGTATTTTGAGAGCCTTTTGAGATCAAAGTTGCACAAACACGCACACACACGCACACAATCAGACAAACCCCACATTCTGTCATTTATAAATTACGCATGTTTTAATGTCTACTGTAAATACAATAAAGTTCGAACGCTTTCAAATAACAATTCAAAATATGAATGTAGCAGGTTGAAAGAAAAAAAATCATAATATTATGGATGAGATTTTCAGTTTAGAATTTCTGTATTTGCATGCCTGTGTTGTTCAAGGGAATACATTTTCAGCATTTATCTTAACAAAACGTAAATGTAAGCTTTTGTTCATATAACAGGTTTTAATTTCGCACACACATCACGTTATGGCAGATTGTCATATTGATTAGGATACAACAAATTCTAATAACTTTCAAAATTTATACTTGAGTGTTTGTACATTTGCACACACGCAATATACGAGTACAAATGATTTTATTAACATTTACCTTTTTGGGTATCTTGTCATCCCTGTCAACGTCGCCGCTAGAAGTCGATATGGCTGTCTATTATGTATTTAACATCAATTTTCCAACGATGGCTTTCGTGAGATTAGTGGGAAATTTAGGAACATTGATGATATTTAGTAGCAATTTCTTGGTTTCGTATAATTACGAAAACAAACAAAAAGGAATAGAGAGACTTTTTGTTCAGATTTTAAACAATTTGAATTGGACTACTAAAATATATATATTAATCAGCGATGAGGTAAAATTCGAAGCATAAAGCTTGATGTTTGCCCGCATACGGACAAATAACGCTGATGATGCTGGAAGTAAAAATGAGAAAAGTATAGAATGAAAACCGACCGTTTCGTTTCTTGACTTTAAGATGTATAGAATTTTGAGATGAAAATGAAAGCATGTTTACCAACACCCCTGGGTTATTTCGTTTAAAGGACTTCCATGGACTGATCCAGATTGAGGTGCCTTCATTGGCTGACATGTTCTCAGTAGGATTTAAGACTAAAATTATAGAAAAGAAGCGTTCGCAGTGCTTGGTGGCAGAGTTGCTGCTGGCCACATTTTTGGGAACACAAATATCATTCGAGATGCAGTTGTTTTTGTGCGCAAGTGGATGCCAATTAGGTTAGGGACTACTACAGCTACAGTCTTCCATTCTTATATCCCGGGCCAGTTCATTTATTATGGTAGTAAGAATAAAATACAGCAGCTCTTTAGCAAAGTTTTCGTTGGCTTCCTGGTGGTTTTGATCGCCTTCGCGTTACATACAGAAATATGTAAATCAAAATCGCGCTGTTTTTATTTTTAACCAAAATATATGATTGGTTATTACATCTGCATTGGAGCGATCTGCCAGCCATGGAGCGATCTGAAAGCTTGCCTTTTCCCTTCGAAAGCATTTGGCTGTTGTTGATCTCACAAAATTATTTGAAATGGTTTTTTCCAAATAATTCTCTAATTTTAAAAAGTCTTATTCTTTTAAGATAAAATCAGTTTGATTTTACTTGCCCAAAATTTATTGAACAAATACAATTTCATACAGAATTTTATTTCACAACATAAGCAAAATTCTTAGATTCTTAAGAAAATATAATAGAAAAATATGATGCCTGAAGTTAATTGAAAGAAAATGGAAAAGTTAAGACAAACAAACGAATAGTAAAGTACGCCTAAAGCAAAATATATGACAACATGCTTTATCCTATAACACATACATATTTGCCAAAACATACATACATACATACATATGTTTATGCATGTAAGTTTCCTGCATGTATGTACATATGTATGTGTGAACACATCCATATACGTGTATGTGTATACAACTTCCCAACACCAGTACGTTCATCAATACAGATGACATAATAATTTCATTAGGTAACAGCTCTAGAGCAGCTGCTGCTATTTTATCTATTCCCTGCCAGCTCTGTTTACACCCAACAAACACAAAATCAACAAGCATTGAAAAAAATTATTTATTTATTTTCGTTTCCACAACAGCTATTGTTCAACTCCAAATGTCGCTCTTAAATTTTATTCTTTTAGTATTTATTTAGTTTTATGATTTAAATTTTTTGCGTAAAATTTTCTTTAAACAGTGAAAACTGAATTGAGATTTTTTTTGATTTCAGAATAAATAAGTGTACAGGCAAAAAAAAAAGAAAAAAGAAGTTGAAAAAAATCACAATATGGATTTTTAACATTCACTTTTTTCGCGTTCAGCAGCAACTTACTTCTTATCCCGTTAAAGTAAGTCCCGGAAACTCTGCAGGCCAAGTGTTCTTTAGGTTCTCCGTACACAAAAAACAAAACAAAACAAAGAAACCGGTCAATCATCATTTGTTTTTTCTTTTTGTGTGCGACGTATAACACAAAATATAAAATTAATTTGACGGCAAACACAAATCAAAAGATTTTTTTTCATCAAGCTCAGCCGAAAATAAAAAACCAACCAATGCCCACATGCGTAAATCCGGCCGAAAAACTACTACTCCACGTAAACAGCTCTGTGATTGATGGATTTATTTGGTCGTCGCCAAAAGTTTCTAGACTAGTTGTGTTTACTGGTGTATCTGAAAATCAGATATATTGATCACATTGACTGAAACTTCATTCACTAAAGTTTTGTTAGTTATTATATTGATTTTTATGCCACAGAACATTTTTCAACTCCTTTAGATATTCACTGTTTAAAGGGTTTCCGGAACGTATTAGAATTTATCAACGAAAAATTCTCAAAAAGAAAAATTTATATTTAATTTATTGGATTAGGGGAGAAAAACTTTTCAACTTAATCATTTATCGAAAATATGCCAATTCAAACTTCGTCGAAGGAATTAACAGATGAATGGGATAAAGCCAGGAATACCCTAATGATAATATATAGGAACACAATACTTGCTATAATCAGCAAAAACAAAGGAAACATGGAAAGATAAACAGAATTAAAAATAAGGAAAAAAGAAAATTGTTAACGAAGTTGGAGATTGTAAATATCAAATATGTTATAGAGATGTACATCTGTGTATGTACAACTGAAGTGCTTTCAACAATTTTTGGCAAACACTAAAAGAAATCTGAAACATACTTTCAGGATATCGAAAATAACGCCCTTCTGGTAGTTAAATATTTCATTGTTATACATTGTTGGGATGAATCACTTGCGGCAAGTTTGTAATCAGAAGCACTTGTGTGTCATGCAGTAATGAAAGTATTTGACTTGTTGTTAACAATAACGACAAATAAATTATAAAAAAATACTTATTTTAAGATATTATTTACAAAAGAAAATAAAGCGTTTGCTTCGTTGCTCTTAAAGCTGTGGCAAGAAACTATTTTCAGAAATTTATTTTCTTTTTCGAAAATATAAATGAAAGACATTAAAAATTCTGATTGTGCAAATGTTTTCGATATACATAAATAAAGAAGAAAAATTGCTATTCAAAATATGCCACTATATCAAATCAGCAACAGTCAGTTTCTTCAGTTTCTTCAGGAGTTTTTAATTTTTTTCTATTAAAAGTACGTTTTTGTTTCAGGTAAGTGTAACACAGTTTCTGTGCTGCTCAAGAAAGTATCACCCAGCTAAAAGCAGTGTGTAGCAAATATTCAGCCAGGCCTGTAAAGTTGAGCCCCTTTGAAATATGCGAGTATGAAGATATTTGGCGCATATTACACTCGTACAACAAAACTTTTGTTGCCATTAAATTCTAAATTTGTGTGAAAGAAAATTACATGATGAATAATAACATTCAAAGCCCACATTTATCGAAAGTCTTAAGACAAAAAGTAATAAGAAGAAGGTCTTCAGCAAAATCAAAATTGAAACCTGGTATATGCAGCAAAGAACAACTTTAATTGAATTAGACAATCTTTAAGCTCGTATTGTTTTTTGTTCTCCTTTAAATCTTATAAACTTCTATTGATTTTGAATTTTTAAAAAGAAATATGTAATACACCTACTCGCAATCAATTACATTTAAAATCACTACACAAAATAAAAAAAAAATCTGAAATAAATATAAACTAAAAGTAAATACCCATAAAATAAATAATTTTACGTATTACAATAAATATTTTAATTTTTGTTTAAACTTGTTTTTGTTTTGTCAGTCAGTCTATCTATCCCTTCGGCTTTTTGGTTAATGCTCAAAAATCGCTTTTAATTATTATTACAAACATTCATTTGTCTGTTTGTGTGGCCGCAGGGGAAAAAATCAGTGACTGCAAAATGTATTCGTTATAAAAATGAATAATATTCAAAAGTTAACAGCAAAATGATTTTACATTTGGCTGGGGCTCTCAAGCGATTAAAATTGATTGAACACTTTGGCATATAAAAAAAAACATACTTTTTTTTATTAAACACAAGCCTAATGGGTCATAAGTATAGTCGGCAAAAAGTTGCGTTTGAAGAAATTCCATATAACTTTTAATTAAAAATGGATTTTTTTGTCCACTGCAAATAAGAAGAAATATATTTCAAATGCAAAAGCCTGTTCTCAACTAAGAAACCAATTGAACTTGTTTTAAAATCACATAAGAACACATTATTAACTTAATTAAATTTTGAATATGTTGTATGAAAAATGTTTGTATACTTTTTTTGCCAGCCTATTTCTATTTAAAACCAGCTTTAATTTGGTCTATAGTTGCAAAAAAATTAACAACAGCTATTAAAAAAAGAACCATCTTCAGCTATTGACTACGATTATGGTCCGCTGTTTGCTTTTTTAAATGCTATTCTATACAAACATACTATATAAATATAGGATAAATAAATGAACATTTAAAAAAATATATGCAATACATTTTAATGTCTCGCATTTGACTTAAATAATGCAGCTGTGTGGCATTAAGAATGATTTGACATACATTTTGAAAATAATATTTTTTCATTTTCCAGGCAAATGTACCAGTATTCTCATTTCATAAGAAGTATTTTTATTGGGAAACCTTGAACATCGAAATTTGGGTGCTCGAAATCGCTAACATTTTAAAGCAATTAAATTATAAATATTCCTTTAACTTAATTTTTTACTGTTTTATTTTCTGAAAAATAAAACTGAAAGAATTTGATTCTATAAAAGGCCACTCTCCAATAAAATTTTTGCTGGTGTTCATTTGCTTTTATTTCTAATAACAACAACACGATTATAAAACCAAGAACCAAATAATTTTTTAAATGCTTTAAAATCAGTGGTTTTCTTAATTTTTTACTTCAAGGTCATGCCATATTTTGTTACCAAGAATAAATCCAAATTTTATTTTATGACCCAAATAAGCAATGAAAATGCAAATAAATATTTATTTTACAGCCCAATATTAAATCATCTGGAATAACTAAAATACGTTTGAGTTTCTTTCTTGTTCTTTTCTTTTTCTAGCCCAAAACATACACCAATGACACAAATCCTTTTCCAAAAAAATAATTTTTCCAATTAATTTAAATTAAATTTTATAACTTTGAGCTAAAATTTGTTATTATAATTTTTGGTTTTCTAAAGCCAAAAATTAACGTTGAAGGTAAAAGAAGTGAAAGTCTTAAAAAACATAAATAAAATATTTTAAAAAATCTATAAAGAAAAATATTAATATTTCATAGGAGCATAATTAATTAATGATGAAACTTAAAAATTTAAATGGAAAATTTTAAACAGTTTTAAAAGATATAACAAGAAAAATGTTTAAGGTTTCATATTTTCAACTCTTACATGCCCTTAAACATAAATTTAAATATAAATAAAACAACAAGGATGCAACTTTTTGTATTTGAAAAATCTATCGAAGCCATTCGACATGCTCATGTGAGCGATGCCATTTGTTGTGGTGACCTTGAGGACTGGGCCACAGCGACTAAGTGACTAGGATTTCGATAATCTTAAGAGAACAAATTTAAGCGGCCAGTTCATATGGCCTTTAGCTAAGATGGTATTGGCTTTAATTGCACGTGCAAAGTATTTAATGTGGCATGACATATGTTGCAACGTGCCACACATGTTATCCAAATTAGGCCAACCGAAGTAGCCATAGTTATTGGCGGTGGTATGAACAAAGTTGCCCACAAAGTAATATTTATTATTGATGACGTTGCCACTCCAGATAGTGATTTCTTCGCACGCGGATCGCTGTAATGTCAAATTCGACAGTTTTGCTCGTTGTCCCTGCCATTCATCCATCCATCCATCCATGACTTGCTATTGAAAATTCGGGAGAGTTGACACGTCTTAATCTGTAGTCCTTTACCTTTATCTTCTACGTCAGTTGAATTTAGTACAGGTGTAGACCAGAACTGGTGACACAAAAAAAGTCTACAAATTGCCGTCCGCAGAGGGCCGCGTTTTACTATCATTTTCTCATTATTAGTCAATGGTCAGCTTCAAAAGAAGTACATATTAAGAAAAGTCAAATTAATTATCATACAAATGATTAATATTAAAAGGTAAAATCTTTAATTAGGAAAACCTTAAGGTCTGTCAGATTTTTTTTTTTTTTTTTTTTTTTTGTTTAACAAAATACCTGAACCTTAAAAGTATTAGAATATCAAAGCATTAAAAATAAAAGTTAGCACAGTTTACCTGCAAGCTTAAAGTATAAGTTTTGCATTCTGTATAATTTTACATTTTATTTGGAAGTTTTTTTTTTTTTGCAAATGTTGGTTCTCCTCTCAGCTGCTTTTAAGTCGGCCACTTATTTTATTTTCTTCTTCTTAACTAAACTAAATTGTTTGCATAAAAACAAAGTTGTATTAACAATGTATATATGCATATATATATATATGAATTCATCTGTAAAAGACATACAAAAATCTGTTAAAAGGAAAAAAGTATACTTTTGTATTTGACAAAAAAAAATATATATTTTTTCAACCTTCTGCTACAGCAGCTCCGAGAATTCACCCAAAATGTTTATATTAATAAATATTTCCTTTGTACAAGTTTAAAAACAAAAAAAGGAAAAACACAGAAAAGGTGGATATAAAAAGGTTTAGAATATCGCTGGTTTTTATTTGAGTGCGTATTTAAGTTTCTACTTTATGCTGATAAAACAAGTACTCGTACTTCGGTTAAGAGGGCTTTTTTTCTGGAAAAATGTAAATTTTTATTTTAACATACACAAGTGTTTGTGGGTTAAAAAAAATTGTCATCTTTTTTATATATTTTATTGCCAGAATTTCTTTTAATTTTAGGACAATATAATCTTATTTGCCTTAAGCTCATTAACATCCAAAGGAGAAGAACATCTACACATGGAGAAAATAACTACATATTCGTTTTTTTTTTCTGGAATTACTTGTACGTTGAAAAGGATACTAAAATATTGAAATAAATTTGCAATGAAATTGTTTAAGTTAAAGAACATTATTTACTATAAACATTCCACATACAATAAAAGAATTGATTCAAGGACATGAAATTTCTTTTGGTATTGAGAAAGATGCCAAATCAAATGGCACAGCGGACATCTTTCTCTGATTGCCATTCATAGCAAGGCGTAGGCTATAGAAAAACTATCTTTATATACATTATCCAGATTTGCTAAGAACAAAAGATCAATAGAGTTGTTTTCATTCGGGAGAAAGTTGCCGTCACTCGTATTCAGTATGTGCACGAGTCCTGGATGAGTTCAGTAGAATTGCACAAGTTGTTTGGATAAAGGCGGAGAGCTGTCAATTTACACAACTTTTCTGTGAATATATGGACTATTTTAGGGGGCCCTAAATAACAAACCTTCTTCTTCGAAGCTCTGCAATTACAAACTCAAGGACTGCGAGACATCATACTAAGACTGAAATCTGTGATTTGTCTACATAATAATTTATATAATTATTAGCATTTGAAGATCAGTCGAGAAATTTTTTTATTTATATTAAAGATTTGAATTTAAAATCTACCTTTTTTCCATGCAAAAATTCTTTCTAAAATTTGGTGAAAAAAAAGAACATTTTTGGCGTGTATTTCCTTTATTCGTTTGTTCCATAATTAAATCAAAACGTTAAACAAGACTCTACAACTTGAAGGAAAAAAGGAAATGATAACAGACAAACTCTGGTCAAACCAATTTATAAAAGAAATATGTATTACGTTCATGTTTTATCCACCAGATCCTTTTGTGTCCTTTTCATTTTAAGATATTTGTTCACCATTTGTTGTAGAAAAAAATTCTCTAATACACTTTCACATTCTTTGATACGTACTTTTTAAAATTATTTCATACGTATTTACATTTTTGTCAAGTTTTTTGTACAATTCATATTTAGTTTTTGTTTTATCTTAATTATCATCTTAACAAGCGAATTTGCAGTGCAAAATAAATAACAAAAAAGGATTCTCTTGTTTCCAGTATTTCACATCGTAAGTAATTTATTCCTTAAATAAAACTAGTAATAAGTTTGTAAGAAAAAGATTACCAGCAAATCCAAGGACTTGCTAAGAATTTGCAAAAGTAAAGCAAAAAGCTAAATATTAACTTTAACAATTTCTGCAACAATAGAGGAAAATTATAATTGTTGTCAAACAGAAGTTTTAATTATTGCAAATTTAGAAGAAATAATTTTCATATATTAGCATTCAGAAAGGTTTATTAACATATAAAAATTTAATAACAGCAATTTAAATACTTGCCAAATTTTAATATTCAACAAGTGGGAAATATTCCTATTGTTTTAAACTTTAAAACATACAGACAATAATTATAACTAATTATATACTCGAAGTTATGTCCTGTTGCTCAATATCGCAGCAAAGAAAGTAAAATGAAAAACTGCTGACACACCAAATTCAGAACAGATCTTAATTCGCTCTGACAAATATCAAGCTGAAATGTCAAAATCAGCTGCATACAAAAGTTTTTCAATTTCAAAATAAAAATAATTTTATTCTTAAGAATATACATACATACGTATATGAAATTTATTATACAAATGCTATTTTAAGCTTAAACAAAAACATAATGCGCAAATAACAAGAAATATTGACGGCTTAACAAGATCAAAATGCAAGTAGCCAAAAACAGTCACCTGCCCTGCCAAAACCATCTGTTACTACAATACTTGGCCTTAATTACAAACGAAATGAAAAGTCAAAGCTAAATATGAACTGCCAATCAAGTTCAGCCCTAAAAGCTTTTTTAGAAAATTGATTATTCCCTTTTGCATATTCATAAATTTGTTAAAAAATCACACACATACTCATATATCAACATACGTAAATATTTTCTTGTCATATTTACTGCTGCCTAAAATAGCAAATAATAATAAATTGTTAAAACCAAGCAACAACAAAAACCGTTCTTTTTTTAAAACACAAGATATTTAAAAATTAAAGTGATTTCATTAAATAGTGCGCTCTTTTGTTGAACCTCCATAATAACAACAACATATTGACGAGCACAAAAGTGTATATTTCTTTTGAACCATTTATTTATATTTAACCACCATTTAATAGTTTTTATCTTTGTTTTTATTCAATTCAGTGGAAATTAATGCATATTTAATTTAATATTACAAGTTAAAAAGACTTAAAGCAAAAAAGTCTTTGTGCAATTTTCATCAACATTTTAATACAACAAACAAAAGCGGTTCATTTGTTCATTACACCTCCTTCCCCCCTACTTTTTACAAAGCAAAAACAAATTGATTTTTTGCTTTAATATTATAAAATCAATATCTATCTCAGGCTTAAGGATTAAGTTAAGGCCGGAAATATTAATACGTAAATGCATATATTTTTTTTTTGGTAATACTCCTAGATTTACAAACAGGTAAAAAAAGGTGAAAATGGGGTCCCCGGACCATCAGTTGTTGATGGAGCTCGGCTTGGGCATGGTTCCCAAGGAAGTGACCGCCTTCTTGATGATTATTTTGAAGTTTAGGCATTCGTCGTTGAGTCTATATTGTTAAGATGATCTCCCTTTTCTATGTAAAATTAGTTTTTACGTTGAATTTTTACACATTTTTTATTCATATATTTCAATTAATCAAGGACCTTGATTACGAAATTAACTGAGTAAATGTGTTTCTAAACTTTTAATTTCTCTACATTTTAAATCTACTTTAAACTGCACAAACAAAAAATTAACCACTTTGTAATACTTTCGAAATAAACAAACAAAAAAACATCTTAGAGCACAACAACAGCATCGGTCTCTCAGTTTCATACCCCCAAATTTGTTTGTGTTACAATATTATTGTTTTTCTTGGCTTTTAAGTTATAAGGAATTTTGAGTTATATTGAGATGTCCAGAGTAAATTTAATGTCTCGGTCTACTGGAAAAAAACCGCATTTTCAAATTGAATTCGTGAAAATTTCCAAAAACGAAAGAAAGTTCAATTTGTCTGGTATATGAATAACTAATGAGCGACTGAAGACATAGAGGCCAAATGGGGCAGAGGCATACAATATACATACATACATGTTCAGAGTAAATATAACCCCTCATTGTACTGGTAAAAACAAATCGCATTTCCAACTTGAATTTGGGCGCAACAATGATAGTGAAATAATTTCCATAATCTTGTGACAAAACATTCTCTATGGCAAAATGTTGTTGTTTTCTGGCAGCTTAAAATTTTAAATTAATTAAAGTTTTTCCACCCATATAAATCAAAAAAAAACACGAACAAAGCTTAATTGATTTATTTGTATTTTAAATATTTACTTAAATTTGTTGTTGAATAAAATGCCATTAAAGTTTATTGAATTTGCCAATTAAAATGTTTGTTTTTTTAGACCAATAACAATCACGGTTTTTTTTTTTTTGTTTTTGCTATTTACGCTAAAAATATGGTTGAGTAAATCTTCCATTCACAAAACAAAAAAAAACAATTAAAGTGGCAGTGTGACAATGAAAAGCGGCAGAGATTTTGTTGTCAGTCGCATTACTTGTATATGGGCAATTCCACGACAAATCGTCTAAGAAATCTACACAATTGCCGTTATGCACCAATTTTTGCTTATTTTTAGAGTGCAAAGCACAATTAAATGGTTGATGCAGCAATCGCGCTTAAATATTACGCTTAAATTAACCAACCAAATACAGCCCCGGTGCGGCAAATCTTGTGACTACTTGATGTTCAATGTATGACAATCAAAAGGCACAAAAAAATGCACCAATATTTAAGGCCTTCATATACGCGCCACTATTTTTAGTTTTCTCAATTTATTATTTTTTATTTATTATGTTTTTCTAAGCAATAACAAATTGTTTGGCATTTTAATTATGTCTACCATTTAAGTACAGTCTTAACATGGAATTGGGTGAACAATTTGCTTATTTTCGAGAACTTGGCACATTCACAGAAACTGAAGTTGTGCAAAAACAAAGTCGTGTATTATTTTGCAGTCTCCATACAAAATTAACCAATCACCCATATACTTCCTTTTATTGTGTTCCTTTGTTCGATTTTAATTTAAAATATTTAAGGCAAAATTAAATTTTTTTTAAGAAACTATTTTCAACTACTAAAATGCAACATGAAACAAAATTAACGCAGCTGATTTTTTTTTATGTTGCCGCCAGTTAGAACAATCGTGTGGTTGGACTGTGGCAATCATTGACACAAAACAATTTTTCCCAATCTCGGGGCAATCCAGTTTCTATTAAATGAGTCATAAATGTGAGTGCGAACTATTTGATAAGGGCGTTGTTACTATGGTCCACTAATTTAGCACAATGAAAATTGTAGCAAATTGATGTGTTTGTGGCGACCGTGTGATCCCCGCTTAATACTAATATATGTTGACAACAATGACTGACACTTGTCTCAAGCGATCTGTGCAAAAAAATTATAATGACACAAAAGCTCTAATGAAGTCACTCATAGTAATATTAATATTATTGAAAATATTCCGAATGAAATGCATCGTAATTGATATTAAAAACAATCAATAAATTAACTTGCACATATTTGCATTCCTGTTTTATGTATTCTCATTATTTTATTTAAACAATGAATATTAAAGTTTATATTGTTTTTAATAACTTTTCAATGATTATTTTCCTATTATTATTAATTTTTATATGAACGTACATATTTATGCATGTCTGTAGGATTATAATCATAAGTTTTCGACATGGCCCATATTTCTTTGATGCCACTATTTTTTTTTTTCTTCTCGTTTATTTCAATTTGAATAATAAATGTAAAAATGTTTGTACACACACATGTGCAGGAAAGTGGGTTTTTCGTATTCACATAGATACATATGTTAGTATCTGTACACACACATATATTTTTGAGACTTGCATATATGCATTTATGTATATGTATGTATGTATGTATGTATGTATATTTGTGCATAGATCAGCAGCACTCTAATAGTGTGGAAAATGCAAAGATTTTTGTAACCCATTTTTAAATATGCATTCCAATGATAAAAATAAAGTGATTTTGTTTCACATGGCGTATAAAAATGTTTACATTAAATTTCATACATTTTTTAACTTTTTCGGTAGTTTATTTTCGACTTTACAAATCTATAATATTTATTGCATTTTATTTGGCAAACGAATTAAACTATGCAACGTACACTTACATACATACATATGTATGTACATGCTTACATTGAGGAAAACTTGTACGTGCACACATCGTGAAATGTATCGGCAATCGCTATACATACATACATATGTATGTATGTACATATGTATGTATGTACATATGTATGTATGTATTCATATGACACGTACTGCAAACCTAGATTAAGGTGGATCAAATGGTTTGACTTTTTCCAGCAAACATCGTTAATAATTTATTAAATGTGAGCCAGAGCCTTTTTGTACATAAGTTTATAATTTGTAATTATCTTCTAATGCTTTAAATAAATAATTTTGTTTATTTAAATTTTTTATTTGCAAAAACTCAAAAACATTTGCACATAACCTCAAAAAAAAAGAAAAAAGAACCACGTGCTTGCAATATTTTCTCAGCTAACAAACATTTCAATTTAAATCATGAATCTAAAATATTAAAAGTTTGTAATAAAGGAAGGAAGGAAAGAAACGATCGAAGCCGATTGAACTCAATTCGAGCATTAGTTTTTTTCTATATTAACAGGATTTAAGAACTCTGTTTTTCGCACACGAGCTTAAAAAACTACAGATGAAAAATATCACTCGCAAAAAGGATTTAAATTGTAAAAATCAAAAATAAAACTCGTTTTGCGAATCATTCGCAATTTTTAGTTTAGTTTCAACTTTTTTAAATCGAAATCGGTATATCCCATGTCTGTTGAGGAGAATTGATGGCATTTAATTTGGTCGTACACGCAACTTTTTAACTTTGTATTAACGAATCAGAAGTGAAACTAGCGAGCACAAATTTTCAAATGATATCGAATTAATTGAAGTTGTGCTCGCCAGCAGAATGAAACTTTTTGTTTCTCAATTTAAGCTGAAAAAAGTGTGCACCGAGTCGTTCTATATAAGAAAACTTCTACATTGTATTAAACATTTTATTTTTTCTATAAAGATTAATAATTTACTACAATATTTCTGCGCAAATATTGTAACCCAACAAATATAAGCACATCCCCGATTTTTTCAAATTTGAATTTTTGTCACGTAACGGCATAGAAAGTTTGTAGAAGCTCGTTTAAGTCGAAAATGAAATTTTTATTGCAAAACTATTAACGCGTGAACTAAATTCGGATGTGATGCAATTTAAAAAAAAATAACTAAATGCATTGTTCTGCCTTAATTTTTCACTTGCTCATACATATGTATTTGTGTAAAATTGATTGCTGAAATGTGTGCATTTGTACAAAACGAAATTCATACTTTTGGCTGGAGGACAGCATGCAGGCAATTGAACAGATGTTTTATCAATGTAACAAATGTACAATTTTCCTGTAAAACCTTGTAAAAATGTGGAAAAAAATCGTGGAAGACATTGTCCGCTACCACAAAGAAAAAATAATACGCATGTATACAGGAGCAAGAGAATACAGGACAAGAAAATTTATGAAATGAGAAGATAAGAAAAGAGACAGGATAGAAAAGAAGAAACAAAAAACTTTCGTTTCTAAATGACTTAGAGAGAAGATTGTAGAATTGATTTAAGTCAGCAACTGTCATTATGGTCTAGTCTGATGCTGGCCCATCGTAACCTGGTGCACTTGAACAACAGTTCACCACTACCGCAATCCGCCAGAAACCAACTCGCCTACATATTTCCCACCATCTAGGACATTTGGATCAGCCAGCATATTTTCTATCCCGGTCTTTTACTGCATTTTTAGTTTTAAACCACAGCAAGAACGCTTCAACAAAGGTAGGCATCTCGATGTGTGACCATCACCACAATGGTCAAAGGAATACTGGAGGCTTGTTGGTCCCCGTTCTGTCAATGGACCTTTACAAAAGATTTCAGAAGAGCCTGCATAACAGTTGTCCTCCTACAATACCCCTTCCCTTTTATATCCCGAAAAACAAAACTCCCCAAACTCATATATGCCATAGCTAGGCCTGCTCTCCGTAGAACTTAGAGAGAAGTGAGTACACGACTATGATCAGAGCACACTTGAGTTGAAAAGACAGATAAAAAAAAACTTGCCGCAGAAATCAAAAAATGTTTTAAAGCTTTTAAGTTGTTTTGTTTTTATTCCAGATTGAATTGTTGCAAACTTTCAGACACAACTTTCTAAGGAAAGAAATATGTACCTGCAATTTTATTTTTTTAAGTCACATATTGTAAATCATTTGCTTTTCGACTTTGCAAACGCTTAAATTTAGATTTTTAAGCCTGATGAATTTGCCCTTAAATTAATTATCGAATATCATGTACACGGTTACAAAATATTCATACCGTTGGCACAGCCTTGGCTTATATTTAATACGGACGACAGTTTTTTATGAGCTTAAAAAGCAACAACAAAAAACTCGACACAGTTTTCGTATCGTGCACTTGCTGTTTTCTATGGCAGCAGAGTTATTGCTTCGACTACCATGAAATAAAAACGACAATAATCGAAGCGAGAAAGACGCCTTAAGCAAAATAGTTTAACATTGAAAAAATGAACATTTTGTACAACAAAGTAAGCAAAAAAAAAAATAAATTGTTATGTACATTTTTCGTCACATTTCTTCCTAAAGATATAATCCCGCTAAATATTTCAAATTATACAACGCCCGCCAACCGCCTTTTGCAAGCTGTTTGGAGCATTTTGGCATTAATAGTTATTTTTGCAGTTTGTATTCTTTCATTTTTTATGTCAGGCAAAATCTATGCTTGGTTATTGCTTTGTTGCAGAAAATAAATGTTTTCCTCAAACACACACACACACTCACATTTGTGTAGATGTGGAAAACTTGTTACAATGGCGCAGTTATCCTTAAGCTATTTTTGATTTGAATTCTTTCTTTCCTTTTTTATTATGGCGTTTAATAAAATTTTATTTTCTGCAGATTTATTTATTTTTGTATTTTTTAAAGATTTCAGAACACTTTCATTTACTTAAACAAAAAAAAAACTGAATATTGAATTTGTGCATATTTTGTTGTTAGCAAAAAAATTAAGTCTTATTTTATTATCATTAAAATTTGTATGTATTCAATTTTGTTTTGAATTTTATATATGATATAATAGTAAAGTGTTTTTCGTACATTAATTATTCAAAATATTTGGTTCATTAAAACTTTTTTTGTATCGTGGGGTAATAGTAAAAAATAAATAAAAATGTATTAAAATATGTACATGTTTTTAGTGGGAAACGAATTTTTTAAGCAACTATAAAAAAATCATAAAGGTTTGACGGCAACCAAAATTTACGTCAAAGTTTGTTGTTGCGGGGAGAGGGCATCCACACGGGCCATTAAAAACTGTAATATGTCGGTCTCCACGTTTTGCGTAGGCCGGCTAAAAACTGCTTTTTATCCTTTGGCTTGTATTACTGAGAATTTTGCAATATTTGTATGAAGATAAAGCAGATATTGTGGGTTTCGGTTCTCAAAAACCAACTTTCTACGAATTCTGTTGCGACACAAATTGCAAGATGAAATTTTAACATCAAACAGCTCGTTAGTGTTTTCTTTTTCTTATGTTCACATACACATAGAGAATTTCTTTGAAGCTTCCGGCTCCTTTTTGTACAATATCAAATAAATCTGCACAACGACAAGTAGACTGACTGGTTGTTACCATTAAAAGACAAACTCACACTCACACACACACAAACACACACAGCTACCTTGGAACAACATTCAACAAGGTATGTACATACGTTTGTATGTATGTATGTATGTACATACGTATGTATGTATGTATGTATGTACATACGTATGTATGTATGTATGTACATCTAATTTAAGGTTGTTGGTTGTGCAATTTTGTCTGGTTGTGGATTACCTTGTAATTAACAGAATTTTCAGTAGATAAAAGTTTTATTTTTAATACATGAATAAGCAGTTTAGTCGCAGTCATTGGCTTATCATTTGTTCTGAGATTTGGGTGTTTGAGTTCTTTAAGATAACGGTAAATATTTATTAAGTCCCAATTATCAAAAGTATAGAAAGCAGCTCAAAGTTGTAGAAATATATACATACATATGTATTTAGTTGAGGGTTCACGGGTTTATCAACCATAATATGAAATAATCAACTAAATAATTCTCCTAGACAACCAAGTTATTATTATTTTTTACTTTAACTCTTTAATTGAGTTTCCGAAACGGTATATATTTGTTATATCATTGGAATCACTGGGAGTCATTCGTTCAATAACAATTTAAAAAACCATTATATTTTATATAAATATATATATATAATATAACATGTTTTTGTTTTTGATTTACTACATCTTTTTTTACTATTATGTGGTATTAATATCGTCTCTGTAATTGCCGTGTTTGATGATGACAAAATATATGATTGAGAGCAACAATTATATAGCTTGTTATGGTGCCAGCATTGTTGACTATGGAAACGACAACAATATTATTGGTATTGACAATAATGTACATGTTCATGAAAACAGTTCAGTCTTTAACGGTCTTTAACGGTTATTCAAGGCTGGTTGGGATAAGAATGTTGCTGGCTATGATGAAGTCGTGATAACTGCGAATACTCAGCTAATTATAGAACGTTAGCTGAAATGCAAGGATACGCAACTGTGTGTTCAGAACGTCTAAGTGCTCGTTTTTATTTAGTTTTTAAATAAATATATTAAAAATGAGGCACTTTATTAGCGAACATTTAAATTCTGTAATAAGTTATTAGTTTGTTTCTACAATATTGTAAAATAATATGGCTTTGCCGTTCAGTTAACGTTATACAATAATATTGTACAGTTATTTTTAGCTTTTTTTTATATAATTAGTCATGTTTAAGGTAGAACAAATCCAGCTAAATGTCATATTTTCAAAACAATATTACAAACAGCCAACATATAATTCAACAATAATATGTTTCTCTTTGGCCTCGCAATCATATAAATGTTTCTAGTTAAGTGAACACTTTATTATTTTAAAATGTGCATTAATCAACTATTTTTGCGTGCTTCCAGCTGTCTATATGCCGACACTTCGTACATGCAACGCTACTCGCCGGCAGACTTGAAAATATCAATTAATTATGAGGTAAAACTAAATTCAAATTTTGCCTGAAGCAAAATGAAAATGTTGAGGGTTTTTGTTTGTGCCGGAAAAATAGAATTTTCTGTCGTATTATGCCACTGTGAGGCATTTATTCTTATCTAGTATTATTTTCCTGTAATTTTCATTAAAAAATCCTTTTTATAACCCCTTTAAAAACCTAAAATAATGGTAGTTTTTATTCTAGTGAAAATAATTTTTGGCTACTTTTAGATTTCCATTGAAAACATTGAAATTCAGCCTTAAAGTTCTTTTTACTTTCAAACATTTTTAATGGAATATTCACGTATTGCTTTTCTTCTTCATATTCCTTAATGGAATAAAAACTGAACAGAATATTATAAATTACAGAGTTAAAAATATTTACCATAAGCTGTGGTGCTACAATTAATATGAACTGTTTAAAACTTGTTGGAAAATGTGTCGGAAAAATTTAATTTCAAGAAAAATCTTAATTACTTGCAGCATAAGAAATAAAGAAAATATATTGCAACATATTTTCTAATAATGAAAAATGTTTGCTTAATTCCTTGTTACAATTTTGTGTGCTTCTAAATTTTTACGTTCTTTCTTTATTCATTTGCTTTTTTCTTTGTCGGGAGAAAAAAAAAAGTTCCACAGACAAAGACTAGGTGCACTCCTTCGCTTAATGGAATTTCCGTTTTCAGCAATTATACACGATACACTTTGACCATTTCTCATTTTCCATTCTTTCAACCAAAACAGCTCCAAAAGTGGACAGGACAGTAGAACATCGACTTGTTATTGTTGGTTAACTGATTGCCATCATCATGGCGTTGCTCTAGAAAACAGCAGATGCTCCAACATTTTACTGTAGTTCTCTATTCTTTCATTTGATAGCATTTTCTAGCAAGAAAAATTTGTTTTAAAACTTTATTATTTATTTTTCTTTCTTTGGCCCTCCTGCTTTTCCTGCAAAAATACCTTAACTTGCAGCATTTCATTGTAAAGTTGCACGCAATCTTAAGGTGCAGGCTACTTAACATCACTTTAGTGCACTCACACAGACATGCGTTCGCCCAAACTTTTGAAATTGCATTAGATTTATTTTTGCAATGTTAATTTTCATTTACGCTATTTAAAGTAAGAAAAAACTTAAACTAAATTTTTTTAATTATGGTACACGAAGTTTTTTTAAAATCTGTTCAATCGAAATTTTGAACACACTAAAGACTTGTACAATCACTTGTTTCAATCTTCCCTCACACCGGAGTCCACAACGAATATATTTATTAAAAACAAACTCAATGACAATTTGTGCCCTTCTAAGTAGTTTCCTTCCCATCGAACATTTATGACAGTATTTTTTCCAATCCTCAAAGTCATCTCCTTAAACGTCACTAAACACCGTCCTTTTATGGATCCATCTCCTCAGTGTTAACAATAGGAAAAAAAATTGAAGAGGGCCAAAGCTAGTTTAAAAAAGGGGGGAGGGGGGGCCGGCTGAAGCGAACAATTTATGACGATTGCGCGGATGCATTATTGTGATGCCAAATGCTTGAATATTTTTTGCCACCAATCTGGACACTTTCTTCATATTGCAACTTGCAAGCGCAGCATAATTTCAAGATAATTCTCCTTATTAAACGTAGAACTTCTCTAATAGTGATTTCTTGATTCCGCATAACAAGTTTCTTCACTCTCTCAACAACTCAATCGGTTGATAATAAAAGGGGTGGTTTAGTGCAAATATCGTCGTTTACATCTTGTTGATTTACTTTCAATTGCAATCACCGTGTGCCACTGTTAAAATCTCAAAGGCTTTTGAGCACTTGAATTCATTTTTTTTTTTAATTTTATGCAAATTCTTTGAACCATTCGACAGAAAAAAAGGGTTCAGAGAAGATCCTCCAACACGCAAAGCACAAAACCACTAAACTTGCTAAATAGCTGAAGATTTGAACACACCTTCGAAACGAAATTTGAAAGTTTACTTAATTTTTAAACACACCTCGTACACATACTAAATATATATATATATATATATTCAAGCGAATTTCATTTCTAACTCTAATTTCATAAAAATGTTTAACATGATCTTGAATCGAATCAGCGCTCTACCATTGAGGACGGCGACGGCTCTTGGTATGGGGAGGTTTGGTGTTGCTTCCGCAATATATCACCATGCGTGTCCTTTACTTGTAGGTGCACTTGGAACAAATTAAAATTGTTAAATTTTCAATCCAACTGAAACCGCATCGTAAGCGAATTTTCACAAAAATATGCTGCGATTTGGTTGTTTCCGGCATCTTTGTTTTAACTCTGCCAAAGCAAAATACAAAGTTAATTAATGAATCCATAATGTGGAGTAACAACCGTACAAAAATAACAGTATTGATGTGACGCACATCATTATTGCTGTTCAGCCAAAACTTGTTCACTGCTGCATTTCAAACTACATCAAAGTTAGTTGCTCTTCGCATTTAGTATGTGAATTAGTTTCAGTAACAAGTGTAAAGCAGCAAAAAAAAAAAACACAAAACAGACTTGAAAAGCAACCAACGTTCGTACATTAAATGTTTATAATATATTTGAAGATTTCCTGACACGCAGAGGTCAGCAGTTTTTCCTTTCGCAATCCTTTTCTTTTTTTTGGGTGAAAAGTTTTCCTTATTTCACTGCCTGTGTTTGGTTGGTTAGAAACACTTTTTGTGCTCTCCTACACACACTCGTTCACAAAATTGATCCTTAAGTAAAAACTAATGCAATTTTAGTTATAAACACTGCGAAGGCGTCGCACTACGCTACATGATGAGATACGCTGAAATTTTTTCAGTTGCTTTTCACTTATTGTGCTGCACAAAGTTTTCGAACATACACGCGAACACAGGAGCCCAGCACTGCACTAAGTAACATGTTGTGGCAAAGATACAACACTATTTTTTATAAAAATTTTAAATGAATTTTCAACATCCTGTTGAAAGAAAAAGGCAAAAGAAAACCTAAGAAAAATCGTAAAATAATTCTAATGTTGTTGGTGAGCAAAAAAGATTGAGAAACTAAAAGGAAGAAACTAGTAGACAAGTGTTAGAGACTCAGCTTGAAGTACTTTGCGAAAAACAGAGAACAAAAAAAGCACAAGATTGCCTTTGTACTTTGCATTTTAATTTTTTGATTGACATCAGATTTAAGTTAATGTAACCACTTTTGACATGACACACCCTACTTTGCTTAAGACTCAAGAAAACAAACCCAAGTAGACACTTACAGACACACACATAATGACAGCGTTAAAAAGAAAACAAAAGCCGGAGAAAAAAAAACAATCCTGGCCACATTGTAGCAGCCATAACAGGAAAATGAAGTATGGAGCCGGTTGATTTAGACGGGGTTATTACTTTTATATACCTCCATTCATCTACACAACGGCGAAATATTAGGAGTTTTCATACAATTAGCAGGCAATGGCTGTCTTTGGTAGAGCAACTCGTTAAATCCCACAAAAGTAATAACAAGAGGTATATTATTGTGCATCAGACTTTTTTTGGTGAAGGGAATATTTAAGGTAATTGTAGAGCCCCCCAAAAAAAACACCAAAAAATGTACTAGTAATCTTATTTTCAACAACTTTCTGAATGCGTTATTTTAAAGCCTAAATCGAGTGAATTTTAACCCAAGTTAATTTGCAATTTGACAAAAATCTTAAAAATATTATTGTTAAAGTTTATATGAAAACGAGGCCAAAAGCGGATTCTTTACTTTTTATTTCTCGTTTTCGCAAAAAAAAATAAATTTTTTAATAAAGATTTTTATTTGAGTTTTAGTTTTTATAACAATTATTAAATTGGCGAGAAAATTCGCTTGAATGCAAACCAAAAGCTTGGCCCTATACAGCTGGCCAACACTGTACACTCATACATTGTATGTAAATATTTATTTCAAAAAAATATATAAGTTAAAACAGTTTGAAAACTATTTTCAACTTCATTCACTGATGGTCAATTTGATATTCTTATTTTCTTAAATTCAATCATGCTTATTACGTTTCCCGAAATCTTCGAGAATTTGTAAAGGATTAAAGAAGAAGCACTAGAATTTCTTTTAATCTATTACCAACTCACGAATATTTCGAGAAACGTAATAAGCATGAAAATTGATTTTTATTATTCGTCAAGAAAATGGCTAAAATACTTCTTATCTTAATAACGTTTTGTCGAAAACGCCGAACAATATGACATTTATATGCATCTGTATTGTTAGCTAAAATGCAAAAAGGCGTAACTAAGAAAAATTTTAAAATCGAGTTTCTGATTGATTATTATGAATGACTTCTGCGTACAAAAATTACGCTGTTATTAAAAAAAAAAAACAAAGGAGCGCAACTAAAAGCTAAACGACATAATTCCACTTTTGTTTTTATATAAAATGAAATAGATTAGTTTGTAAGCCGACAGTCTTTAGTGTCTGGTGCTTTAACTATTAATATTTATTATAATTTTAATTTAAAATTGTTGGAACAATTGCTGGGACAATAAGTCGTCCATCGTGTGTCTAAAATGAAACTGGAAAAAAGTTCGTTAAAAATGTTTATACAGGTCTGTTCTTGAAATCGCGTGGTTTCTGAAAACAAATTTCATTAAAACTTAGGCTTCATGTTTTTCGTTCATTATTTGTTCTAACATTAAGTCATTCAAAATGATGCTGAGCCCATAATTTACAAGAAAAAGTTTTCATCTACTAGAAATGATACTATTTTTGTTTACAGAAACTCTGCGATTTGAAAACACGTGGCTTTCAGAACATGTTCCATAGTTTTTATTTTACAAAGTATTTTTTAGCTTTTTCTGTAAATTAATATTTTTGTTAGTTGCGCCTTCTTGTATTCTAACTAAAGTTGAATACCAGTAATTACATACACTATAAAGACCCATTGATGCCATTAAGTGATTAGGATTCGGTTCGATAGTTGCCAATTAACCACATTAAATAATCTTCTTTAAAACTACTGGGGTCGTGGTAGAAATCAAACGAATCCGGAGAAACAAATAAATTTTGCTGAACTATTCCGCCAACAAAAAGATGATCAAAAAACTGAAGCGCTGTTTCTAGCAAGAGGTATTTTAGGTTAATGCTGGTTTTTCACTAAGATATGATCTACACATACTATATGTTTATATATTTTAAAAAATTACACTGAAGTTAAAATGCTGTACGTATGTATGTCAGTTTATTCAGTCAATTTGAAAACATTTGCTATTTGTTTGCCGAAAAGATGAAAACGAGTTTAACATGAAAAATTTTGCATTTTAAGTTTTTAATTAAAAACATTAAAAAGATATAAATGCGGACTTTTAAACATGAATGTATGTATTGTTATGTGCTCACATACATAAATACATAATATTTACTCGTTTTTAGCTGATGTCCGTACATGCATGTGCATGCACATTCACTAAATATACTGCTTGTGTGTCAATTTTGTTCCATACAAGGACAAATTATTCACACAAAAAAAAAGGGAAAAAATTTAATCGAGTCGAGTTGAGAACACACACAAAAAACATAAAAGAAACAAAAAATTTAAAATATATCAAATATTTTTAACGCCTAAGAGCTGGCTTTGTCATCAACAGTACAAAACAATCCTTAAAGTATGTTCAACAATAATCTGAGTGCACAGTGGAAGACAGCTTGCTGGTGACTTGTTGTTTCACTCATTTTATATCACATCATTTTATGTCTAAAGGGAAAATACTCGTAATAGCAACAACAACAAAAAATGCAAGCATTTTAAGTTTCTTTTGTGAAATCAGTAACAGTTTATGAATGAATTTCTTTCCTTTTTTTATTCTGTTTTTTATTTCAACAATCAAGTCAAGTTTTAAACAATGGACTGTAGAGAAAGTGTCTGCCTTACAGCTTAAACTTTGAAATTTTATATTTGGCAGCGCATTGTTGGGCCATCGCTGCCAGACTTTTTTTTTTAATTTCCTAAGAGCGAAAAATATATGCCTAATTTTTTTAAATTTATTGTCCAAAAAAAAACTCTTACAGAAAATTAACATATAGACTTAAAATCATCAGAATAAAAGAGTTCTACTGGTCTAAACAATGAACGATATTGTATGTCAAATGTAGCACGCTAATGTTATTAATATCAAATAAATGGATTTAGTTTTACTAATCTGGCAACCGTGTGTGGAATGCATTGTATATTATTAAACAAGGACATACATACGAACTTACATAGCGTTAGCTGAATTGCAAAACCACTTTAGTAGTAAAAAATCGAAATAACCTTTATCCTGATTATAATATCTAAGAGAAACGTCCACGTTCTGCTCGATTTTTTTTCAAAGTATAATAAAAGCTGAATATTTTATAAGCGAAAATTGAAAGTAAGCTAATTTTTTAATATGTTCTCAATATCACTTTATTTGAAATCACGTGGTTTCCAAAAAGAAATTTGCATCTAAAAGTAGACATCTTTTATTTTTATTATTTTTCTAACTTCAAGACGTTCCAAATGAAACAGAGTACAAATTTTTGTTTTCAGAAATTTCGCGATTTGAAAACACGTGGCTTTCATAACATGCCTGATAATATATTATGTTATTAGTTACGCGGTTTTGCATTTCAGCCGACGATACTTTGAAATAATATAATTTTTGGCCACAGCTATTTCGGCTGAATGAAACTGACAGCCTAGAATTTTTGTGAAAGCTAAATGTCGTTCAAGTTTTGTAAGAAAAAGGATAAAACTTTAAAAAGGGATATATTTTAAAATTATTATGAAAGACTGCTGGTAAGAGTACAGTAAACTTTCGATAATATGAAATAATTAAAACCCGACAGTTTATATATATATGGGGTTATTCATGTTTGTGAACGACCTGAAATCTTAATAAATAAGCAAAGCATGTTCCTGCCACATGGCGGTGCTTTCTATACAAATAAATAAAAAAAAATTTAAATGAACTTTCCTGGCCTTTTCTTTAAACATCATTCCGTTAACCGGGAATGTTCCCATTTTTTTTGGTATTCCGAAGGAAACATAATTCTTGTTTTATTTACAATTAATATCGAGCGCGTTGGTTGGACCACCCCTTAAAATATAGATTCTTAAACACTAAGATTAACAAATTCTTACATACCGTGACACCGATTTTATAACAAGATGATTTTAAAGCCCAACTATTTACAATTCTGAAACCAATAACATGTGTAAGGCAGGTAACACCCTTTGCTTTGTTTCATTTAATCAGCTTCCTTGTACCTTGTACTTGTAGTTGTTGTGATATTATGTGTTGGACCCTGATAAGATTTCATTTCTGTCTTACTTGTAGTTCGCTTGACCAAACTCTAGTCAGTGGGGTGTGATATTTTATCGTTTCGAACTATAAAAAGTGATGATCAATTCCTATTACAGGTTATATAAAAATGTGTACCGCAAACATCTGGTGCCTACTCGCCTGCCAACTCTCGCATTTAAAAGGAGGTCTTACGCCGTACTGTGACTTCTAATCAACCCGGGTCTCCATAATCTTAAACTGCACAGCTCATAACGCAGACATATGCTGCAAGTTTAGTACGGCTTCTAGGCCTGCTCGGGGTCTCAAGAGCCTACCAATCCTTTCAATACGGATTTATGATTTGATTTCTGTGTTCATTTTCTTAGCTGTTGCTAATTTCAACTGATTCCAGCGTGATCCGTAAAATGTCCTGTTCAATTGGTTTTGAATTTGAGTTAAACAATAGAACTTTTCGTAATTGATTATATATCACTGGATGTTTAAGCTAATTTTTTAATTGTTATATACATTTTTTAAGAATATTTATCAAAATCCTGTAGTAGAGAACAATAACTTGGCCAAACCAGAAATTGTATTGTAATTCTGTCACTCGTTCAATTTTTCCAGTATTTTGTGTTTAATTTTTGGTTGTTGCTGTTGTTTGAGGTAAAACTCAAACGCAAAACCAACAAGTATCTTTCAATGTACAGAAGGAGAAGAAGAAGAAAAAGAAAAGAAAAACTTGTCCTCAGCTCTTCCATTCACAGATTCCGTAGTAGTTTCTACACAAAAAAAAAAGTTGACAGTTCTTTGACTTTTTTGTCTACTCTTTGGCCAGAAAGGGCATGTTGACAGTTTCCAAAATCAACTTTTTGCCGTTTTTTTTGTTGTTGTTGTGCTATTATAAGGTTAGTTCCAGCGAAGTTGTAGTTTTGGTCCAGCGTAGTTGTTATTTTAAGAACAAGGTGTTGCCCTCCCCATTGTTTTTATTTTGTTGTTTTGGCTGTTGTGTTCTGTATTTCGGTAAATTGTTCCAAATTAAATAAAGTTTATAATTACGTGGAAAAACTGAGAGCCATTTTAAAAACTTCTGCTTTTCATAAAAAAAAAGAATAAATTTTAATGGGATAACAGTTCGTTGAAAACTTAACTTCCTGTAAAATTGTTTTTAATACGGCAACCAAAAGAAAAGTAAACAAAGTAGCAACACAGCGCTAAAAAAAATCACGTCAAAGGATTCACTTTTTGGTTAATTTAAACGTGACTTGAAGTAAATCAAAAAAAAAAAATGTAACAAAACAACCACGAAAACAAACTGCAGCAAGCGATGGATGTTAAGAATATTGTTACGGTTGGAAAACACTTAAAATCATTTCAACAAAAAGTACTCGCATTTATAACTTTTATGTTTGTTAACAATGTTTGTACAATGCCGGAAAAACATTGCAAATTGAAACTTAGACAACCATTACGGGGGGAAAAAAGACATAAAATAATTTCCTATTAAGATTTCAATTGATTTTCTCACAGATGTTCAAGAGAAAATGTTCGTTTTCAAAGTACACACACACATACAAACATATATAAAACTGCATATGGGCATTTCCATCAATAAAGTTGAACGCATATAAAACTATTAAAATATTAACTTATTAAAAACCAGCTATTTTACGATATTAATGTAGAGAAGTATTTAGATTTTATTTATTTAATCGCGTTTGATGAACAATTTCTGATAATTTTTTATTACATATTGTCATTAAATCCCGGCAGATCTCATCATGTTTTTAGTTTTCACCAAACTTAAATAATTAATATCCATATTATTACGTTTAACAATAGTTACTAATTAATAGTATTAAAACCCTTTTAGTATACAGTAATTCGAATGCGGAGATACTCTAGAAATATCAATGTATAACTCTTAGATGAATTGGTTTTTGTCAAATGATGCGATTCACCGTGAGCTAAAATTTAAAGGTTTAGCGAAAACTTTCTGGAAAGGTCAACCTATTAGCTATTGCCATTCGATGGCAGCGACTAGATCAGGAGGCTGAAAAGGCCTACTGCTTATGAATGAACACGGAGTATATCAAAATGTTCAATTAACCTCTTTAATACATGTATTTTAAACATATTTAAAGTATCAATCCTTTAGATTTAAGTATTTGTTGTTCTCATTGGGGTTCAACAACAATTTAATTTAATATATGTATGTATATGTATGTACATAGATATAAGATTTGCTCCTTGTCCTCTACTGGACAGATTGTAAATAAAATTGGTACAGTTGAACCTGAATGAAAATTAGTATGTCACGTTCGAAATGTCACAAACTATAGCTTTAAGAAAAAACCACACTCGCTAGATTTTTCAATCAATATAAAAATATTTTAAAGTAGAAATGTTACAAAGAATTCCGAAATTAATTGCCTCCTTTTGGAATCTTTTTGTTTTCAATTTGTGTACCATTCGAATCACGGCTTCTGCTAACAACTTCAATATCCATAGTAGATTATGGAACTTGCTATGAGCTGTAATTTAAATTAAAAATGGCCCCGTGTATTGTTGCACTCTTCATTTTGAACCTACAGTTTGCTCGGTATGACGTCACCGCACTAAAACCGCTGTTGTAGACGTTTATCAATTTAAACGCAATAGAGAACAAGAAGTCAAAGCAAATACATACATACATGTCTAACCTTGTTTCTATACCACATATTTGTAAAGGGAATCCCCAAATTCGGAATTAATTGCGAACAATACATGTACAAACGTATTGTAGTTTTTATTGAAGGGAAAATTTTTGTTTTATCTGGAGCTGATGTTTGAAAACTTTGTGGTTGGTGTTGACATTTACGACGTTGACGTAATGCCGCAAGCGCACTGTGTATGCCCATCCCGTTCGACGCCACAGTTTTCAAAATTCAACACAGACTGTTTCGAAGTAATTGTTATTTTCTTATCGTTAGTAAAATTTAATTTTAAATGGCAAAAGGATTTAAGAAATCGTTTATTTTTGCTACTCGGGGAAAATAGCAGGTCCCTGCCAATCGTATGCCAATTTGATTAAATAATTAAAAAAAAAAATAAAACATTTTTTAAACTACTTTTAGCATTCATTAGTTTATTTATGTTTGTGTTTGAACATTTAGAATTTTATACATATGTACACAGATATATATGTATGTGTGTATTGTACATTTTTTTAAATATATTTTCCCCTAAAAGCATCAAACTATTACAAAAATTCTTTCAAATGCAGTCAAAGTTGTTAATTAATTCAACTGCTTGGCAAAAACATTTAACGAATATAATGAACTGTTGTTGTTGCTGGAGCTGGGTAACAAGTTTGGAATTTGTCATTTAAATGAATATCTCACTATGCAATATGTTAATCCTATTCAACATGAAGATTTGTCTGAACAATAGAAAAGTGCATGTAAGTGCAGCACATAATAAGTTGGTGCAAAAACTTTTCTTGTTAAAAACGTGTTGAACTGTGCGACAAACAAGAGCAAAAGCTAATTTTTGAAAGAAAAACAAAAAAAAACTTTACCAAACAAAAACAAAAAAAAAATAATTAAAAATTCTGTTTTAGTTCTTCAGATATTTCAAAGTTGTTTGAATTGCTGTAGGAGGAGCGGTTGGAGGCAACATCGATTACAAAAGCGGGCCTTTTAAAGACTGATATGAAATTTTATATTAAGTTTTAGAGCAGTTCAGTTCGCATTGAAACTGTTCGTTCTTTCACTAAAATGGTAAAAATTTCAATCCAAAGGAAGACATATGTTGTAAGCCACTTATTACCAAAATAATTATGAAGCATATCATCCATGTCCTGCCCAATATTTTGACTTTCATATAATTAAAATTATACAGGCAATTGCAAGTCCAAGGAAAATGGTAAGAATGTTAGTTATGTGATTTGGCATATCAGTGGTCCACATGCACCCACATATTTAAATTTTTTATATTTTTATTTTTAATGCTGTAAAATGAGTTATAACAAATAACTAATTGCGCAATTTATCTTAAAATAAAAAAAATTATTTTTTTTTTCTTTTCAATAGGTTTTTATATACTTTTTCCTAAATATCTATATCTCTATATTATAATTATTATTGTAAATATTTTCATGTTAAAGCAGAAAAGGCCTATAGACTACCTGACCTCTTTAATAATTACTATTATACATTTTTATAACCAACATATGATAGAAATAAACCAACTGTGTTTAAAAACCAATTGCACTGTACAGTATAATGCAATTTGGTTAAGAATGGGCTCCATTGGACGTTTCCCTATCGTAAGAAATCCTTTTTGATCTTAAGAAATAGATCAAGTTAAACTTTTAGCTTAATGAGACAAAATATAAAATCTCGAATCAAAATCAAACTACCTTCAGTTTAATTGATTTCTATTATTTTTTAACATTTTACTTTGAATTTGAAATAAATTTGCTTTACTGTTTGTAATATTATTTCTTATTTCTTTAGTTACAAATAGTTTTTATGGAATAATTATTATTGAAAAAATCTAATTGCCATACAAATATTTGTTTATTTATTATTTTATAACTTGCAAAGTAAATTTACAAGTTATAACTGCACAGAAGGGGCGGTGTAACGAAGACCATATGCCCATGATGGTGTTAACAGACATTTATAAATGTCTCTGCGTCCAACTTATATGATTCATGGCCTCACATGGGACGTAGCACGTGACCGACATGACATTCCTCAAATCAACAGGTACAACAATACAATTGTCCGAAGCAAATCAGTCCAGCAACTCGAGTGAGACGCAAAACTCTTGTATGCCCAACAAGAACAACAACAAGCCTGACCGCACTTAAAAAAAATAATCACGATTAGCCGCGAACTGTTCTTTAGACCAGAGCTGCTTTACGACTATTCCATACAAATAACTCAAGGTGTGAAGCAGCTTTTGCCCGAACCCTACAACAAATACAGGAGTAATAAGGCCGTCGAACTTAAAACAGGACTATGACATTTTCATAATGGATTAATGAATAAGTTATCTCTAATATGTTATGCAACAATCCAGAACGTTCTCCATCCCTGAACATGGAAATAGTGAACAGTTGCTCTCATGCATGTTCTTGCTATTTAGTACATGTAGATTTGCATTCCATCAAACCTAAACAAAATCGTAAAAAGTACTCTTCAGTATAACAACAAAAGTTCGCGAAATCTCCAAATATGAGTATAATTTGTTTTGTCCAATCGTGATGAAAACATATCAAATCATCAGCTGTACAAGGACATCAATCAAGCCACCATGCAATGAATTCGCCTTAAACCGAACATAAATATATTTGGCGAGTTTTTGAAGAACCGTTATATTAGAAATAAAATCGGTGAAAATCACTCAAATGAAAGAATATATGTACATATATGTAAGTATATGGATGTGTGAATGTATATGTATGTATTCGCACCTCAGTGGTCAAACGAACAAAAAATTATAACAATTCTTATACTTCATTTATACATATGTACATATTTATTAAAAACTTGTTTATTTAATATTTATGTATATCAAATGGAATTGCGCAGCCCTCGTCGTAAAAATGAATACAAGGAATTGAAGTCAACATTAAACAGTATGTTTGAAAAAGCCAATTTAACAAATATGTAGTACACATGTACATATGTATGTATGTTTGTTATTAGATATGGGATATTATGAAGAAGGCATGGAGTTGCAGGAAATGCGCCAAGTATTAGAAGCGCTTCAAATTTCTGCAAATGAAAGTGAAACTAACTTTTCCGATTCTGATATGCAACAAGCATTAAGAGTAAGTTGATATATATGTATGTATGTATGTAATAGCTTTTTAAAAACAATCAAAATTTCTTTTCAACTGTTAAGGAAAGTGAATTGGATTTTATGCCTCTTCAGGATGGTACCATTCTCAGCTCTACAATGATCAGGTAAATCTGTTCTAGATAAAAGTTGATAATAAATCATTGAAACGAGTTAGCATTTAGCATTAATGTACAAACACCACCAAGTAGTCCAACGAATACACAGCCAGAAAGAATTATTGTACAAGCTGAAGTTCATCATGCAATGGACTGGAGTCCACCTACTGAGTGTTTATCGCGAAAACGCTCAGCTTCGACTAGTATACAAACAGATTTTCCAAGTATTTCTTTTGATGTAGAAACGTGCAGCGAACAATTGGAAGCGAATAGCCGAAATTCTTTTGATTTGTGTGTACCTTATAAAAAATTGAAAGAAAAGGAGTCTCACAGTTCGTTGCAAGATATTGATAGTATGGAAAATAGTGTGGAAAATAGTACAGAAATATCTATCAGCAATTCGCATGAAATACACGGTCCAGTTTCAGAGCGTAGAATTCGAGACTCTGGTTTGATTGAAAGCTATGAAACACCAAACTCAACATCTTTTGCACGCAGTACGTCAGTATCGCCCTCTACTGCTGACTTAAGCACTCACGAGACTTCTGTGAGCTGGCACGAAATTCATGGTCCAGTCACAGTGCGAATAATTCATGATTCTGGTTTAAATTTAAGCACTGAAACACAAAATGCTTCGTCTGCTTATAGTGGGATTGAACAGTCGGTTAGTTCTTTAGAGAATTCTGAACATCAAAATTTATGAAATGAAGATTTCGAGCATTATATCTAAAAGTTGTTATGAAAAAATATAAAGGAACGCTAGAAACCAAATTAAAGGAAAGGTAAATTTTATGATATACTAGAGTGATTTACATTTGGCAATGCAATAGTTGTGTTAACAATTTAAAAGACACTCGTGAAAAAATGGAAACACTATTAGGCCAATTTGTGTCTCGTTTATATTTAAGTTTTGCTTTAGTTACATATTTTAAATAATTTAAATCAATTTACTTTTAAAATCAGCTTTCTAAATCAATCTACTTCTTAAATTTTTGGTTGAAATTCTGTGCGAATTTCACTATCTCCATTTTATCAAACATACTATAAATTTTAATTTATAAACATTCTAAACAGCCATATAAGCAAGGACGCGCTCTATTTGAAAGATCTGTTACGCCTTTTATCTCAAGTGTTTAAAATGCATGAAACTACATTTCCTGAGGCGAAATGTATGTACATACATACATACTTATTATGTACAAGTATGAAATGTAAAATCCAAATCTCCTTAAAGCGAAGTCTGTGTCATCGCTTTATTTACGCTCTCTAAAATCATATTTTCCTTGAAATTTGATGTCAAGGGCTCTACCATATAATGCAAGTCCGTGAAAAAGCCGCAGTGCATAATGAGGGCAGGAACGATACTTGTAGGTAACAAATCCAAATAAACGGCTTTTGCCAGTGTTATCTTTAGGTATGTGAACGTTTTGAATGGGTCCAGCCTGCAGAAACAACTCATATAATATTTCAACAGAAACATCTTTATGAAGATTTGCACAAAACAAAGTCCTTTCGTCAACATCGTCATCATCTGCATCACTTTCTGCTATTACATTCTCATTCCAGGCCATTGCATCCGTTTGCAGGTTGTGCGCTGGCAAAAAATGAGGCAATAAGGAATATGTTGGAACATTCATGGGTATATTGTACACTCCCATGGCCATTAATTGCTGTACATATTGTTGGACATAGCAATGATAAGACATCTTCGAAAAATTATTAAACTACCGCTTTAAAATATTTACAAATTTTTACTGCTGTCACATGAAAAAAACAGCTGCCATTTGGATTATAATATCATATATGAAAGCTCGAACATATAAAATCTTTTATCTTCGACACAAACCATAGCAAGCATCGTAATATACAAACAAAATATTAGCACAAGTTTTCCAAAAAAAATTTTTTAATATAATTTAACATCTTATGCGGTTTTTCGGGAAATTGCATGATCAAGTTTCGCTTTCAAATTTTTCACACATACTGTGAAAAAAAAATTCACAAAAATTGAGAGATGTAACGTAGGCAGCACGCAATTTTAAAGCAATTTTTACTCAAGATGTCGTCAAGCAAAAAACAAAACAATTGCTTCATTGAGTTGTGAGGATCTAAATAAAACAATAGAAAAAGTGACACAGAACACAGAACTCATGGCTTCTGCATAACTCTTACAACAAACATATATAATCAATACTTTTTTTTAAATTTTCATGAAATATTATATTTATAATAGAAGAAACAATACGACAAAAAAGAATTGGCGTTAAAATGTTTCCAAAACAACAACGAAAAAATTGTTCATTAAAATTATAAACAGCTGTTTTCTTGACTGCATATTGAAGCACAAAATTAAAAGAGAAACTGAAAGCAAATCCTTTTCAAATTTCTAAAGAATAAGTGTTTAGTAAAAAAGTGAGAATGTAGTAAAACGTGAGAGACAACTCTTGATTGTATAACTCCCAAGTTATGTGTAAGTAAAGAACTAAGAACTTAATAGGACTCACATTATATTTACTATTTTCGTGAGGAACGGAATCTTATAATTTATAATCAAAGCCTGGCATCTCTGCTAACAACTATACGCTGTTTGGCAGCATTCTGTTTGTATATACATACATACGTGTATACTATAAGATAATAATAGTTTGACATATTTTGTGTGAAAAATTTTGTTTCTGATGATAAATTATTTTTAATTAATGATGCCAATGACCAGAGACAAATTACAAGAAAGTTATGTTGAAAGCGATAAAGAAGACGATAGTGAAGAGCAAAGAACACTATTTTGCGCGAATCTTGACGAAAGGGTAACTGAGGAATTACTGTACGAATTGTTCTTGCAAGCTGGTCCAATTGAGAGCGCTAGAATCCCCAAAGACCATAGCGGAAAGCAGCGAACATTTGGCTTTATTACATACGTGCATAAATTAACATTGCCCTATGCCTTGTATTTGTATCAAGGTTTGTCATTATACCGGAAAACTCTGACTATTAAGTATCAAGGAAGCGCACAACCGTCACCAATGAAACATTTTACTTCTCCGGCTGGCAGTAATAATCGCTGTAGCTTTGACAACTCTTCCCTAAGAGGTGGAAATTATACATCATTTGGAGACAGCCCGCAACAAAATCCATTCCGCAGCAATTACCCAGCCGATTATTCTTTGAGTTCGAGTAATTATCAAGAGAACATTTCAAAGCATTCATCAGGCCAAAGAAGACCGCACACAAATTCTAGTCCCTACCAAAGAAAAAGCGGGGGTGAAGAACATCGTGATCGTGATCGAGAAAGGGACCACAACAAAAGACGCCAATATAATAATGGAAGCAATCGTCATTCCCATCAACGATCCACTGGCAAAAACAGAAGATAGCAAACTGTTTCATTATTGGCATCATATAAACCTAATCCTCCAAAAATTATCACTAAATTTTTAATATCGATTAAAATTTCAGACATAGCAAAATTCTTGTTATTTATACAATATATCTCAGGAATTTCAAAATCCTTAACTATTTTTAATATGATATTTTTATCTAGAACACAATTATTAGAATACATATACAATTTAATTTTCAATGTTCTAAGTGAGTCAGTATTTGTTTTCAATAATTTTGGCCAATCTCGGAAAACTCAGTCTTGAATTCAAATTATTTTTCAAATGGTAAACGTTTGAGTTTGAAGTCGTTACTGATTCGAAATTAAGTGTTCTGTTCAAATTTTAGCTTCGTTTGTAAACCTCAGCCAACTAATTGACTGTAATGGAAATTGCATTTAGAATGGGCACTTTGGGCACTTTCTGCTTCCCAATACAAGAATTATTTTAATAACTGCGTCAGAGTTATTCTAAAAAAAATATATGGAAACAAAATACTTCTTTTACATTGAAAAATGTTAAAGAAATTTGAATACCCTGTCCAGGTATGATGGAGACGAAAAAGCCATAGGAACTGCAAGCAATTAATTGTTTACTCTAGTTTTCTGCTTAACTTTTTTCTTAATTTTCATCTTTCTGACAAAGTTTTCCAAAGAAAAACAAAATTTTGTTAATTTTTTTTTGGAAAAAATTAAACTTAAGCCAAAAAGAATTGAATTAAAATTTGGTATTTGTAGCGAATTTGGAGATTATTTGCAGCAACTACACACCTACATGCAGATACTTTATTTTTTACAATTTAAAGGACTCGGCTTTAGAACAGGAAATTAAGGAATTCGAAAAATTAAAATATAAAAAATAAACCGCAGTTTAATTTGAAAATTTAAACTAAAACTTCGCCTAAGCCACAGTAACTTTTAAAAAATGTTGCGCTTTAAATAGCTAAAAAAAAAATATAAAATACTTCTTGTTGTGCTCTGCAGCCTTTCTAACGGGCAAAACCGAAAGTTTTCGGAAGTTTTTTGGTGATTTCAGTATTTTTGACAACTAAATTTTCAGGTCTCCAACGTGTCAGCAACAACAATACTCGACAAAATCTTGACTAAGTATTTTGTTTTTCTTAAATATTCGTGTAATCTCACAAAAACAAACATTTTACTCTGGAACTGTTGACTTCCGAAAGAGTAAAAAATAATCCATTGTGTTCCCGATTTCATGTGATATGAAGTCGCCTTAGCCTATTTTTCGACAAAATGTTAACAAAAATAAAACATTACCTGCTCCCATTTTTAGAGCTGTCACTAGCAGAGAAAAGTTCACCAAATTTAGTGGGCACAGACACACACACATACATACATATTTTGTTAATCAGAGGCATACAAATGCACTTGTTTACAGACTGCATTTTAATAAATTAAGGCACTACAGACAGACAGCCCCAGTTTAATATTTTCTTAAACAGAGTAGTTTCGAAAATTTTGAATAATTTTGTCATAAAAATTCGTTTTCAATTTGAAGTCGATTGGAAAACGAAAAAAGTTGTGATGCAGTTCTGTATTACGGTTTCGTACTGTTTTAAACCGAAATCGATTTATGTAATTTTGTCGTATGAAAAGGTGATATTTAAATGGTTCTTACCTTTGTAGTTGAAGTAACGCAAAGAACTGCAAGTTGGCTTCCTTGTAACCACTTGAAAGTGTCCAAAAATGTGTTACGCCTGCGTGTTGAGCCTACGATTCCATTTAAGTTTCAAGCAAAATGTGCACAGAATTTATAATCTTTATATAACATACACACTTGCATAATGAGCATGTTTTTCAAAGTTTTATTAAATCGTCCATTTCTTCCATTTTACACTAATGATAAATATAAGGTGAGCTAACAAAGGACTGACTGCATGTTTGAAACATATTATCTACATACATATAACATGAATGCGAAAAACTGAATTAGAGGTTAGTTTGAAGTTCTTTGAACTCTTACAATTTTTTTTTTTTGTAATATTTATAAGGTTATAAAATAAATACATATGCACGTAATTATCATGTTCCTATATCTACAATATAATCTAATTTAAACTTAAAAGTGTTCCACTTAATGATGTAGCATTTGTGCGAAACTATTCAATGTATACTTTTTAATGTTTTCTCAATGTTGCGATACGTCCGTGGTGGTATAACTTCAAGTAAAAGCCGCGTATAATTTGGATGACACGACAGTAATTTGAATAGGGACTTTGCGTAGCTGCGAGTGTCTAAGCTGCCTTCGAGCAAAAGATTTGCGGCCGTGACAAAAAATTTGTCACGCTGGTCGCGAGGCATAGTATAGATCTTTTCACAGCTTAAGCGTTCCACCAAACGATTCAATAATTTTGCCGTGGTCGTGCGTACCAAAGCGTTTGGATGTATTGCCCCCTTGTTGGTTAATATATTCAAGATTTTCGATGGCGTTAGATTGTCACACATTGACTCAAGGGCTCGAGTTGCATCGGCACGTATAAAACGATTCGTGTCGGCAGTACGATGTAAGAGAGCGCACACCAAATCATCGCATTCTTGTTCTAAGTAGCGTGATTTCAGAGTGAATAATTCTGTAGCTGCTGTACACGCTGCTCTGGCTACCTGAGATCTAAGATTTCGCACAGATCTGGTCAGCTGTATGCATACCATATGCATTTGAAGGTCTAAATTATCGGGATGATATCTCATTAGCCGTACCATATTTTTGAGTCCCAACATGACCACCTCCCAGTTTGTGGAGTCCAATTGGTCAAATGTTTTCATTAAAGCTTCGCGGGGCTTTTCAAACCGTTGCAGGGTACTTGGAAAAAGTTCGCCCTGCACCATTTTAATTGATTGTTTTACTGGCGAAACTCTGCGATGGCTTTTGAGAAAATGGGTGGTTTTCGATTTTTGCTTTAACGGTGTATGTAGCTTCAAAGGGTTTGATGTCGAGGCGGTACTACTGTTCAATTGGGCACTTGCTAGGGAACTAGTTTCGGTGGTGTTGTCTATGTATTCGTGCTTAGAGCTTGGCCTTTCGCACAAAGCTTCCATGGATTTCGCCATAGAGTTCCTACGCGACAAAGCTTTGATTTCTTCTATTGTGGGACTGCGAGACCTACAACTAGGAGTTTTCGATTTGGCTGAGTTCGGCTTCGAACAGTGAGCGCTGTCACCGCGTATGCTACTGTCTCCCACTTGCTCTACATCTTCGACTACCACGAAACTGGCACTGTCTTCTATATCCTCCTCTATAACAAGTGATTTTCCCGACTGTGATCTGGATAGTACTGGGGGTGTATCATCCAGTTGAGTTTTGATACTTTCAGTTTTGCTCTGCAAACTTGTTAAGCTGCCGTTACGTTTGAAGTTTTCTGTTTTTGCTTCCACTTCTTCACCGACCGCCTGTTCATCGGTAACATCTTCCACTTGTAATACGTCTTCGCCAGTTCTCCATTTCGAAGGCGATTCACCGGCTACTTCAGTCATTTCGGCTGCTTCTGTCAATGTGCCTTCAACTGTTGTCAGCGGTGATGTGACAAAATCAGTTGCTTCGTTAGTCACGTTTTCATCACCATTATGAGGTGTTGTCGCCTCTAAAGTTGTGCCGTCGTTGTTTGTCTTGGCAACGATCTCGTCATCATCTTTGGCCAGAGAATCTGTTTTAAGACTTCTACTTTCGTCACTGGATTGGGCAGACGCTGTAGATTTAAGAGAGTATGTTGTTGATCTCACTGACGGCGTTGGCGTTTGGTTTGATTGATTTTCCACATCCACATCCACATCCTTCGATTTTGATTCAGTTTCTGTTGGACCAGTATTATTTATGTTTCCATTTGATGTCTGGGAAGATTTGTTGCTAAAAGAAAAAATTTAATAGTACAATTTCATCGAACAACTTTTTGTAAATGTTAAAATTATGATATTCTTATACTATATTTTTAATCACTTTTTGCTTCGCTTTAAGGACTTTGCCAGTCAATTAGTGGTGTTGAGGGAAATATCAATCACGTTATAAAATAAAATATGGTACATATGTTCATATCTATATATATCATATGTATATAGATATATATATATATATACATACTCGTACATACGTATGTTAATTTTTTTGTGTAGTTTTTTGTGGCACAAAAAAAAAAGACCAAAAGAATTTTCGTCTTTTGTAATTAAATATCAAATTCATTCTGATTTTAAGCCTTGCAACGTACTTTAAAATAGATATATAGCGAAGCCTCTCATAACGGACACCTTCTATAACCGAACAACTTCCCAAAGATCCCAAATTGGAACAAAAAAAAAGCAGACACGGGACACAAAATACCACGACACTGGGTGCACGTTTATAAAAGGTTTCACTGTACGTATATAAATAGATATAGATATGTAATTATTTATTGCTGTTGTTTATTATTTTGATAGGCAATAAATTGCAATAGTTGTCACGTGACAACTATTATAATTTAAGCGCCCTATTTTAAAATGTATTTTTATACAAAATGTACATACATAAATATAGGGTTCACATGCTCATACACGGATACATATTTTCATACACACACACACACACACACACACACGTACTTTAATATAAATTTATTTATTAATATTTTTATTGTGAAATTTGTCTGCAATTTAAATTATACTTGCATATGTACATACATATATATATTTGTTTAAAGTTCATTGAACTTCCTGGCGTTGTATTCTTTGTAACGTATGAGCGTACATTTGTAGGGACCCAATCACTTGTTAAGTTCATGTGACAGGTTATTTAAATTTATGAAATATTAACGCACATGGTAGGTACATGCATATGTACGTCTTTCTATTGGAGCAGTTGTTTTGTATGGAAAATACAATAATATGAGAATTATCATGTCGCACACAAATTTTTAGCTCCAACAAAAACAAAGTCAAACGTTTATATAGGGTTTTTTTTTAGAGGTATAGAACTTCGAATTGAAATAAAACACAAGAAAATCGTTTTAATGTCCATCAATTTGGCTTTATTGGAAGGATAATTTTATACCATTAATGTTTAAATATGATTTCGGGCATGTGGCCGCCGCGGCTGGCTCGAATAAAGCCAATTCTACAGGTCCAATTTTTGATGGACAAAAGTTGATGGACAAAGCTCCAATTGCTGTGCACGGTGGCGAATCGATTCATTCGGGTCCTCTTCAACACTTTGCTCTACAGCGGCAATTGTTTCTTCGGTGCGCACTGTTCGACGTCTCTGCGGATGCGTATTATCATATAGAGTAAACGTAGTGCGAAAACGATCCATGGTTAACCGAATTAATTGCTCTGATGACCATAAAATGGACGGAGTTTGCGGTAAACTTCGCGAACTGAACCATTATTTTCGAAATAAATTTGCACGATTTGCAAGCGTTGTTCTTTTGTCAACCTGTTCATGATGAAATGGCAAACCAAACTAAATATTAATCACTTGACAGCTGACAAAATGGCCGCCAGTTAAAAAAGTGATGCCAACTTAAAGTTCTATACCTCAATAAAAAACACCCTATATTAATAGACATTCATATATTTTCTGTTTGCAAAGGAAATTTTAAATATTTTTTCTTATACTCGACTACGATACGAAGATACATAAATATGTAATATATATATTTGTTTTTCCAATAAAGATTTCGTCTATTTTCTAACTGAATTTTCATGATTTTCTGTCGAAAATCCTAAATTATATTACAGAGTCTGTGACAAAAAAATAAATAATTTATTAAATAAATTTATGCAAATTTCCAATGTTTCACCATCAGCAATGGAATTTTTCCTGAGCTGTAGGCTTTTCAATTCTTCTTCTTCTTCTTTTGGCGCTACAGTCCGTGGTGAACCTGGGCCTCAACCAACAAAGTTTTCCAGCTGGCACGGTCTTTAGCCAGCGTTCTCCAATTTTGCACACCAAGTTGGTTGAGGTCCCTCTCCACTTGTGTGCGCCATCGGTTCCGTGGGCGTCCTCTACTGCGTTGTCCCACAGGTTCGGAATCGAAGATTCTACGGGTCGGAGCAGTATTCTCCATGCGCTCTACATGGCCCAACCATCTTAGCCGTTGGATCCGTAGGCGCCTGGTTAGGCTCATGTCGCTGTACAACCCGTACAGTTCATGATTGAATCTTCTTCTCCAGAAACCATCAACGCAAACAGGGCCGAAGATTGAACGCAGAACTTTTCTCTCGAAAATACCAAGGACTTCCTCATCCGCCTTCGACACCGTCCATGCTTCTGCGCCATAAAGAAGTACAGGGATTATCAAAGTGGTATATAGTGTCAACTTGGTTTTTCGAGAAAGGGCCTTACTACTCAATTGCCTCTTGAGCCCAAAGAAACAGCGATTGGCAAGAGTTATTCTGCGTTTGATCTCGGTACTGATGTTGTTCATACTGTTGACTTGGGAGCCAAGGTAGACGAAGTCCTTCACTACCTCGAAGTTATAGCTGCCTATGGTGATGTTCGGGCCCAGTCGTCGGTGTTGCGCGTCCTTTTTTGATGACAGCATATACTTCGTTTTGCCCTCGTTCACCGCTAGACCCATTTTGGCCGCCTCCGTTGAAATACCAGCAAACGCTTCAGTGACGGCTCGCTGTGTTCGACCAATCACGTCAATGTCGTCAGCGTATGCTAGCAGTTGCACGGACTTTTGGAAGATCGTGCCTCTGTTGTTGGCGTGTGAGTTTTGCACGATCTTCTCAAGAATTATGTTAAAAAAGTCACATGACAGTGCGTCGCCTTGTCTAAATCCCCTTCTGACATTGAAGGTCTCGGTGAATTCGTTACCGACCTTGATGGAGCAGCGAGAGTTCTCCATCGTCATCCTACACAGCCTGACGAGTTTAGTAGGAATGTCAAAACTAGACATGGCTTCGTATAGCTCGTCCCTATACACACTGTCATATGCGGCCTTAAAATCAACGAATAGGTGGTGGGTGTCGATTTGCATTTCTTGAGTCTTTTCCAGGATCTGCCGTAGTGTGAAAATTTGGTCGATGGTGGACTTCCCCGGCCTGAAACCACACTGATAAGGACCTATCAGACTGTTCACGAATGGTTTCAGGCGCTCACACAAAATGGCAGAGAAGATCTTGTAGGCGATGTTCAGGAGACTTATTCCTCGGTAGTTGGCGCAGTTGAAGGTGTCTCCTTTTTTGTGGATCGGGCAAACGATGCTGAGATTCCACTCGTCGGGCATGCTTTCCTCCGACCATATCTTACAGATGAGCTGGTGCATGCGCCCAACCAGGTCATCTCCGGCTGCCTTAAATAGTTCCGCGGACAGTGCGTCCGCTCCTGCAGCTTTGTTTGATTTCAATCTCGATATTGCTATCTTGACTTCATTCAGGTCGGGGGGACGGAATTCTCTACCATCATCGTCCGTTATCTGTAGTGGAATATTCTGCCTGGCGATGGAATCGGTGTTTTGTTCGCCGTTAAACTGTCTGCAGAAGTGATCCTTCCAGATTCTCAGCATCGATTGCGGCTCTACTACGATTTGTCCCTCTTCGTCACGACAGGCTTCTGTCCGAAGCTTATATCCATTGGATAGTTGTTTTACCCGTTGGTAAAACTTTCGGATATTATTCCTGCCGTAACACCTCTCCAGTTCCTCGATCGCGCGCTTCTCGTGCTCTTTCTTCTTCTTTTTGAGAAGCCGGTGTTCTTCCCTTCTCTTCCGTTCGTAGAGCTCACGAGCTGCTCTCGTCCTTCTCTCCAACGTCGCCTTATACGCTGCTAGCTTCGCTGAATGTGCCTGCCTGCACTCGTCGTCAAACCATGGGTTTTTTCCGGGTGGCATTTTAAAACCCAATACATCAGAGGCAGCATCTCTGATGGCGTTTTGGCAACGGTTCCATTCCTCATCGGTTGTTTCGCCTGGCAGGGCTGGACTTTCTGAGAGCTTAAGGGAGACTAGATCGGCAAATTTCCCAGCGGTCGATTGCGATTGTAGCTTTGCGACGTCAAACTGTTGTGGTCGTGCTCTACTCCGGTTTGCTACTGATATCCGTGATCTTACCTTGGCTACAACAAGGAAGTGATCGGAGTCAATGTTGGCTCCTCGGAATGTTCGGACATCAAGAATACTGGAGGAGTGTCTGCCGTCGATCGCAATGTGATCAATTTCAATTATTTGCTATTAAACGATGTCGTTGTGTTTCCATGTCTGTTTCTGTTTAAAGCCGTTTGAAGGAATCGCTTAACCAATAAATTCAACATTGCCGGCTTTCTCCCGCACGTTTCAATTTTTGTTTTTACATTAACCGTTTTAGTTTTGCTTTTGTTGCTATCGGCTTTATATCTATACATATCGCACCCTAAATACAAAAGGGTCACAACTCAAAATTCTAACATTTTTAGGAGAGACAAAAAACTGTTTATGTTTAGTTCGTCGTGCAGAAGCAACACATTAGACATGACTGTCTGTTTTTTCCAGTTAAAGAAGATAGTGACGTGAAAGAAATTGCTGCAGTAGTTAGAGATGTGTACTCTGAATAAATTTATGGAAAAAAATCAGTTTTGGAAAATTTTGAGTTGTGACCCTTTTGTATTTAGGGGCAAATATATATGACTATAAAATCTGCCCAAAAGAAACTGATTATTTAGTTTTCTCAGTCCCGGATTAGTTGAAAAGTTAGACCAGCAAAATATCATGATTTCGGGACTCGCAATATAGCGTTTACACAACTGATTTTATTTGAATGTCAAAAAGTCTGTACAAAATATTGATCATGTCTCAGAAGAACATTTTACACTTTTTCCTTTTAGGTACTTGCATTATCCCTTAATACTTAAGTACACATGTGTTAATTGCTTTTTGTTAGCAAAAGCAACGAACGCTGTTTACACAGGAGGCAAACAAAAACTTTAACTAAATGAAACAATCAACCTTGTCTACAGGTAAAGCAATTATTTATACTAAATAATAAGTTTAGCTAAAAAAAAAATCACGTCAAAAATCCAAGCAAACAAACTCAACAAACTGCGTGATTTCGTTTGATAAGAAAATAAATTTCGTCAAAAAAACAGACCTAATTTTTCAAACCTGTTTAAAAATTCAACTAAGAAACATCAAAACAATTATTTGAAACAGAGAAATTTATTTGCCATTATTAAGTACAACCATTTTGTGTAACTTGGACTTGGTTTTTAGGGCGGCAATAGACGTTCTTAAATCTAATCTATATAATTTTATATTAATGTGTTTTTTTTTCATGTGGCATAAGAATGAAAAATTGCTGACCCACTAACATTTTAGCTGTCCCACTATCAGAAAACCCACTTTTGTTAAATCAAAAAAAAAATATTTACTGCCAAAAATCCTTAAAAATATAAATAGTTTTTTGAAAATAAAAACATCTTACACTTACATTTCATCGATGGCTTCTAAAGATATAATGGGCGTATTGGCGGCTTCTTTTATTTCTAAAATCTCATTCTCGTGGCAGTTAGCATTTAAGCGATTCCTTTTATTGCTTAATTCAACATCATCAATCGATTTTTTGCGTTTGTAATAGTGGCAACACAAACAACAATAGAATTGTAAAATTTCTTTAATGTTGTCAATTAAAGCCGGTCGTGAGTTGGAGAATTTTTCCCACAAATATTCCTTACACGCATAAAACACATTTGCTGGCCTCTGTAGACACATGTCACAATTAATTGTCATATTTGAAAAGTCTATCGCACTTAAAATAATACTCGTTACTATAAAATAAGTTCTCGTGTGATAATTACTGATAAACATGTATGTATGTGTGGGTGTGTGTGTAGGTTTTAGGATGATTTTTCACACTTTTCGGTCATGACAACAACATTCGTACACAAGAAGGAATACATATTTAACGACGTGTTCCTCAAAAGTTCTACATTTATTATTGTTAGCAATTTGTCCTTATTAAGGGCCAAAGACATTTTAAAAACTTTGCAAACTTTAAAATACTCATTCCTATTCAAAAAGTTCCTCCACTATTTTTGTTCTTTGTTTTTTTATTTTTTTTTTTTAAGAAGAGAAGTGTTTTAGTTGTATTTTTTGTTCTTGCTTGTTTTCTCTGATTGAAACCACGTTGGTTAACTTTTACTCAACGACTAAAGTTTGTTGTGTCCACAACTTGGCCGAAAGTCCTTTTCTTTACACTTTTATACATACAAACAACATTCATTCACAAACATCATCTGTGTGCACGTATGTATGCACATGTGTACTATCATAATGGCCAAGAAAGCGATAGAAAAAAATCATTTGCATTATTTGGAATAAGAAATACTTGCGTTTATATTGGGTGTAACAATAAGTTTTTGCTGTTCGAAGTTGTTCAAGGAAGAGAAAAATATTCCTACTGTAAAACGGAAAAGAGTGTAGAAATGAAAAATGAGAGAAATCAAATGAAAAAGTGAGAGTTTTTATTAAATATTATTTCCATTTTTACAACAGCTCGATTTTCATTGACTTTCGTAGGAAAGACGACTCTGCTATAAATTCTAACGTGATAAATAAAGGAATGAATAATAGCGACAACTCGTCCCCCTTTGCGCTGCTACCATCATTCCAGCAACCGGACCAGCTCCTGCAGTGGGAGTGTAAAAAATTGCTATTCAACCAGCATATAGGCAAAAAGTAGACTGTATCTCCTGAATTCCAGTGCCTTGCAGTTTATAATCAAGTGTTCCATTCACTCCGCCACTTTACCGCAGAATCGGCGAGTGCCTATGTTGGATATAACTATTCTATACAGCTGCTTATAACACTATACTGTGAATGCACCGGACAGTATTCTTAGGTTTTTCTTATGCAGTTTTAGAGCGAGCTGTGACCATTTGTCATCAAAGCGCAAAATCTTATTGGAATGTATAAGACCATCAGCAGCGTTGCAATATTTCCCCACGATAATAGTGCATTGAACAATGTCCCAACAATATAATATGATGTAACTTCTTCGATTCCGAACCTGTGGGACAACGCAGTAGAGGACGCCCACGGAACCGATGGCGCACACAAGTGGTGAGGGACCTCAACCAACTTGGTGGTAACAAAAATATATTAAACTCTAAATATATTAAAACTCTAAATATATTAAAACTCATATTTTCAGAATAGCATTCTGGGCAACAATCAAATAACTAAAACAAAAATAACAGAATTTTTGTTTGTTGGTATTTTCAATACAAATATTTTATTCTCCGCCTAATAACAAATTAACACTGTTATATGAGTATTTTTGTTTTTATTGTTAAGTGGTCATTGGTAAATTCTTTAGCAGCACCTTTGAAACAGTGGTGGTTAAAGCTGGCAGTGGAAAACAACACGCTAGAAATGTTATTCCATATTTTCTTTCCTACTTGTTTCCGTTTTACTCTCAGCATGACTTTGGGCTTTAAATGTTAAATTTTCAGAGGGAAAATGTTAATAAAAGGTTTGAAATTTTCCTCCTACTCCGGTTTTGTTAAAGCTGTAGGTAGATTTAACGTATAATAACTAATATTTAGAATAGGAAGTTTTCAAGGCTGAAACCTCTGAAATTTTGGGCCCCTTAACTTTAGGGGCGTCTCATCCACCTCAGAGTGACAGTTCTGCTTACCGCCTTCATGCCAAGAAAAGTTTTTACCATTTTTAGAAATATTTACTTTTGTTTACAACACAATTTTTCTGAATTGAATAATGGGCTGTAACACGCCCATTCAAAGTAATTATTGTCATTTAACAAGTTTTTGTTTGGCAACAAAAGTGAGCGGTACCAATTTCAGTTAAGGTTAATAAATATATTTTTTTTGTAATTACACCGTATGGAATTTAGACAGGAACCAGTAAGCAGCGTCATGTCATACATAATGAGTTCCTTTGGGATTACAACAATATCAAAAGAAAGGAATTATTTCAAATAAAATTATCCTGTTAATGTTCTCAATTTAGAGCATGTAGTGAAATAAAAGTTTTATAGGTTATGTTGAAAAGAGAAGCAGACGGCACCCATAGCTTCCCGCGTACATACATATACGTTAGACATTATTAGACCTGTTGTGTGCTCTTTAAAATGTACTAAAAATAATTGAAAAGAAATAATCTATCAAACCTTAAAATAATTCGGTGCTTTGTACGAAGTTCTTGTACTATTTATAGCCTGTACTTCTTTATTTTAGCCCGTCTGGTAACGTTTATCCACTTAGAACGCGCCGAGTCGGTGCATTCTTGAGTGCTCTACGCGAGCACACCTCAGCCTACTTAGTTCTGGCCTACCTAATGCGATGTGGTTTTCCCTGTTAAAGAGTTGCCTCAAAGAATTTTCGCATCGTGTTGTAAGTCCAAAGCTTAGTTGCCAGACTTTACGATTTGTCACAAATCCAACAATAGAAGAATGAGAAAAATTTCCTCCCAAACTGTAAATTTGTTTAACAAAGTTTTTAAAATACACTGCAAGAAAAAAGCTTCGGTACTAACGTTAGTCATCTTCAATCCACAAACAAATCGATTTACCCACTACAGAAATAGTCAATTGCTGACTCAATGCCAATTACTTTTAAACAATATATGTATGTAAATTAAAAAAATTTATGAGCACCACCTTTTGAACTACAAGTTAGACTCCTTGGGCCCAGTCGATAAGGTGGGGAAAAATTCATAAAAATTTACTTTTTATTGCAAGACTCACAACTTTATCGAGGAAAGATTGACTAAGAAAATATTTTGGGCTTTTAAATATCTTCTCTGCGGCCCTGATGCTGGGCCATTTGACTTCTTTGGGCTTTTGAACTCATTCCCTAACCTTGCAAAACAAATGATTTTGCATTATTGGCATTGGAAAGACACGTTTGTAGGGAAGCAAGTTATTGTGTGTCCAAGATTCAGAAGCATGATTATAGTCAAGCTGTCAGAATGTGTTTCTGTCAGCTGTTAAGTGCCATCAAACATGTTCGTGCCATCAAAGTTGAAACTGCTTTAACAAACATTCAGCTTAAAACTGTTTATTAAAGGTAAAGTTTGCTTAAAGTTGGCTTTATGTGCACTAAAATGTGGTTTAGAACTATGAAGATGGCCGAATTGTATTCTATGTGTTTCAGCACGTGCATATAAAACTGATTTGTTTTCCAATAAAACAAGAAAAAACACAAAAATTAACTTTAATTTCCATGAGTCAACACAATTTGTGTTAAAACCACTAACCAATTTAACCCCTATCTGACGCAAAAAGTAAAAAAAAAAAACTTAACCAAAAACCAACATGAAAAGTCATAAAAAGTGTCGTGCAGACATATAAAACTGGACATAATTTTGTGTGACATGAAGTACCTCCCCTGCCTTTAAGTCTATGACCTCTGTATAAGAAAACCACTGGAAGTAACACACGCAATATTAAACTTCAACTCAAAGACCCTTTAAAATATCCTTTTGCACCAGCCAACCAACGAACAAAAGAAAAAACTAAATAAAATAAAAATCCTCAATATTTTATGACGTGCGATTTCTCTCTGTGCTCGTACGTGGCCTGTTTTTCTCAACTGTGATTATAATATTAATTTCATTAGTTGTGAATGCCCAACAGTTTTTCTCGACTCCAAATTGAGGTCAGCTTTAACATTTTTTTTTTTTGCTTGTTTTTGAATTTTACTTAAAGTATTTTATTTTTTCATTTAAAGAAATTGCTCTGTAATTATTTTAAATTATTTGATGTTAAACCCACCTGGTTTGACTTGTAATGTTTTAAGGTTAATATTGTTTCAAAATTGGGTCAATTTATGTTAAACCAATAGTTGACTCTGTTCAGTCTTGAAGTGAAATTCGCACTGGCGTTTGAGGTTATGAAAGGTTGATACATTTAAATACATAGAAATGCAATGAATGCATAAATGTGCATAGGACAAGGGGATGGGGCGGATATTTTATAAAACAGTTTGTTTAACAAATGTTTCACCAATTATTAATTGAATTATTTAACTCCTGTTGATTTGAAAAGTTGTATTAAAAATAATATCGTCAATTAAAGTAAAATAATTTGAAACAACAACAAAAATGTCATAAGTCATAAGAATTAATTCATTAGTTTATGAATTATCATCATGAGTTTTGAAATATGTACATGTATGTATGTATGTGTGAACAATATATTTTAAAAAAACCCGCATGTAAAACTGAAATGTAAAATATAAATAAAAAAATTCTCAAATCTTTATCGAATAGCCAGGCCTATAATCGATTAGAAAAACTTAAGCTTGAGTTCGGTTAAATTTGTTTTTTATATATCGTAATTATTTATAACTTGAAAAATATGATTTTTATTAGACTTTTAAGTTGCATTTAAAATAGTAATTGCTTTAAATCTGCTTTACAATTCCATAAGTAAAACAATTAAGGAAAATTCAACAATAACGCCACTGTGTATTACTGGAATTTTTCTGAGTTTTCCAAGACTTGGCAAGCCTACATGATAGATATGAATTGTGAAAAATGGCCAACCCCCGTGATGTGTAAATTTGGCTACTGGTAAAAATAATTTCTTCACAGACTGTCACACTACAAAAAATTTGTATATAGCGGCGATGGTGGAAAGATATTGTGTTTTGTTTGACATTGAATTAATTTAATGAAAACTGATATTTGGCGGCTCGTCGACATCTTAATTAGGATTGCGAAGATAAAAATCTCTATAAATTAAGTCAACGGTTCGCTGCTAACAAGGACAGTGCCTCGAAAATATGTTGTAAATTGTTATTTATACAACATTAAGTATCGACAAAAAACCAGAGGAAACATCAGTGCTTTTAAATCCTTATACATATATTAAATAAGACTCCTCGGTGGCAATCTTACAATGGAAATCTTTCTCTAAATGATGTACAACGTATGTGCGGAAATATTTTTATGTAAATAGTATGATGAGATTCTAGCTTTTAAATTTTAACACCAAATCAATTAAAAACATTTTGTTTCCCACTACTTGCAACTGATCCTAAAGGCATAGCTCAGGACATATAATATTAATTAAATAAAACTCTTCATTTCACAAGGTCCTACTGACAAGTAAATAGTGAGACTTTAAAAAGCCACTAAACATTTTTATTGGTTCACTATTGCCCTGTGTTGCAGTTCGTCATCAAAGATTTCTTAGTTTTTAAAGAAAACTGTGTAATTGTCAAACTACTTCCTAAATAAATTATAAACATTTTCTTTCCAACTGGTCGCAAAAGACTGTTAAAAAATTTAAATTAATTTAAATGAATTTAGTAAAAAAAAAAATTATCTCTTTAAAAACGGTTTAAAAACACAATTTTAATGGCTTCGAATTCAACAAGTCTTCAACTATTTAACAAACCCCGCCTTGAAATAATTAAAAGAAAGTTTTTAACATTCCACACAAAAACTTTACTTTTTCCATTGAACTTTAACAAGCGCAAAAATGAAGCTTTCTAACTATCCTGTGACTGAAGCGAAAAAAAACTGCCTTGCAAACATGCAGGCTGCAGGCTGGAGAATTTCAACTTTAAACTTTAAATAAAGTTGCTTTTGTTTCGGTAGACTCACCTGTCTAAATACACACATACGTACCTTTGCAATAGTATCTTATCGACATTAACAAAACGACGACCATTTACTTCGACCTGCTGTTGAAGGGGGTGTTTTGTGCCACCCGGAGAAATCGTATATGTGGCATCCAGATTATCGTTGCAATTGTTTAAATCTCGATGCTGAAGATTTTCAGAAACTTTGAAATTCTCTATAAATTAAAGGAAACACAAGTTAATCACATGGATTTGAATAGGTGTCATTATGGGCAAAAACCTTGAGTTCCACAATTATATTTCTGTGAGTGATTTGTTGTAGAAGTGGCGTTGTGATGATTAAAATGCTGGGCCCGATTTGTGTTGTTGTTTATATAATAATAAGGTGGAGACTGTTGTTGCTGGTGTTGATAGTGATTTTGTGTTTTTCTTCTACTATTTCGGAATTGCGAATAGTTTTGCTGCTGTGATGTTAAAGTATAATTTACTTTTGGATAAGTAGAATTCATGTTATATTGCTGCTGTTGCAAGTGGGCATAGGCCCCCATACCGGGATAATATGTTGGCGGCTTGTGCACACGATATGTCGTATTCATATCCATAGTTGGAAACCTATATACATATGTAATTAATAGTAAATAATTTTGTACAATTATATGAACTGAAAAAAAATGATGGGCCGTTTTGTTTTGCTTAACTTGAAATTATGTTTATTATATTAAACTGTATTAGACTGGTTGTCGTGTTCATGTCTATAGTTGGAAATCTATACACATTCATAATTAATAATAAAGAATGAATGATTTTGTACCGAAAGAAGAATTAAGTACCAGCTAAAGAATATTAGATTCATAGCAAACGCAAGAATTCTTAACTTCTAAATAATGACTTCTATAAAAATATTTATAATCTTTCTCACCTGGAATTCACAGCTTGTCGAGTAAAGCGTCCACTGATGCCATCTCCACAGCATTCATTTTCTCCCCCTTTAACTGGCACATCGGTGCTGACTGCACTACCGCCACTACTCGTATAATTGCTGTCAGAACTTCTTCCGTCAACGGAAGAATCTGAGCAAGAGTTTGCAACCAAACGTCTAGCGGTTTGGTACGGATAATCAACTGAAATAAATAAATGTATATATATATATCTATATGTATGTGTATATATGAAAAAACATATATGTATGCATGTAGATGTAAGGCTTTGTCTAGAAATCGACAAAATAGGTAAAACAGAATTATTTGCTTTCCAAATGAAATCGTGTTATGGAATTAAATTGATTCCAATTTAGTCGTATTCGTGCTAATGATTGTGTTTTATAAGTGAATTGCGAAACATTAAAACATGTTAAATCAACATGAATGAATAATTTCATTCTGCATGTTAAATCAACAATTTTCAAGTTTATTAAATTTTCGATTTGATGTGAAATCATAAGATATACAACATGTTTTGAAAAACAAAATTTACTACGATTTAATTCAGATAAATCAGTAGATAGTCATATTAATGCCTACAAAAATATATAGGGAGCATTAAACTGATCTCAAAAGAGACAGAGAACATGCGAACAAATTTTTAATTTTAGCATCTTAGTGTAAAATGGTGTGTGTAGCAATCACTCATATAATAACTCAAATCCGGTTTTAAAGAAGCTTTTTAAGGCTTTAAAGTTACAATTAAGCAAACAATTTAATTTAGGGAAACTTTTTCTAATGATATCAGTTTGCAGTGCTTTATGGATGAGGTATTCCACGGTTTTTCCATTTTTTATATAACTAGCGCGTTATATATTTGTTTAAACAGGAATATGTGAGTCTGTGTTCTTAAGAATATACTTTTGAGCTTTTGATATGCAAGAATACTTGCTCCTATTATCGGTTTGTAAATGTGTTTTTCGAAACTTTAAAAACTTTACTTCAAATAGAACCGAATCTAAGAAGTTTAGAATAAAATAGAATAGAAGGTGCAGAAGTGAAACAATTTAAACATTTTAATACAAATTATATATGAAAAACAAATAAAATATATTCTAAAAAAACAAAATTAAATTAAAATATGTAGAAGTTGAATCCAAGCCACTGTGCGTGCACCAGCACTCAAATTGCCGGCGCCCAAAAACCGGACATTTTAAAAACAATTTAAAGGAATTTTCCAAAAATTACTATGAATAATTAATCACAAGGAAAGTGACTGTCAATCAATGACAAACAGAACACACAAAAGGAACAACAAAATATATATGTGTATGTATGTATGTATGTGTTTATATGTAGGTCTGTACACGCATCCTTTTTAAGGAATGCTTTAAGTTTATTTTCATTACGTTCAAGGAATTGGCTGGTTGTTAGGTCAACAAAATACATACACAAAACGAACTTATGAAACGAATTGAACCTAGACGGAAACAATATATTTTATATTTAAATTTTTTCCTTAACAAAACACTTTCCTTTAAATACTTACCATTTGATTTTTTTGCTGATAAACCATAATTGTAGGGACTTGAGGCAAAGACATGATGAAAATTTATGTTATTGTGTAGATTGTCCTCCTGCAATAAAAAAAAAAATACACATACATATAAGTATATTTCGCCACCAGACAAAAGGATTTTCAATTTTAGACTTATACCCAATTGAAAAAGTTTGCCGGCACTAAGTTGTATAGGGGATAGTTATTATAGATTTCTAACATTTTTTCTTTATTAGCAAAATTGTGCTCATTAACAAATGGAAAAATCATTTGTTTTATTTCGTGTTTTAAGAAACTGAAAGTCGTCTTCGATTCGTGGTTCTTGCGATTTTTATTTTTAATTTTCTGCTGAAAGTCCTACGCAAACGAGTGTTGAAAATATACTAACATTTGCCCTGCCATGCAATTGGCCGTCTCGCCATATTTTTCCAACGTATGTCACGACTATTACAAACAACTGCATATTGTTTAGTTCTCAGCAAACCAAACCTCCCTTTTAAATTTGTCAAATACTTTAAAATCGTTAAGAGACGAGTGCACTTGCGTTGCTTTGTGTATAAGTTCTTTTTATACATACAGACTTAGATGGCATATAGAAGAAGAATACATACAGTAGGGCTTTGATTTCACTGGTCATGTTTTAAGATAATTCGAAAAACATTAAAATTCAGAGAAATGAAAATTTCAATTTAAAAATGTCATTAATGTTGTTAGAAAAAATTGTCTTGTGCTAGAAATATTTTGGTGGTCTGTATATTAAATGGTTTAAAGGGTATAAAAGTTGTGGGCTACTCCATAGATATTTTAAAGAATTTTATTTATCTACAAAAAAAAAAAAAAAAATTTGGTAATTACTTGCATATCATAACCACTACCTGAAGTTCTTTCTTGTTTGAATAACTTTACGATCGTATAATACTTTTTTTTCTTTAACTTTGAATTTCAATAGTTTTTTTTTTCAAAACTTACTTATAAAGTCTGGTACTCGGTTCCACCTTTTATACGAAATGATTTCTAAACATTATGCCTTTTAAAAAATGATGAAACTGTTGCGCCGTGTTCATATTGAAAAAAGTTGCGATATATGTGGCATCCAATAGCAACATGTATCCGGCAACATAACAGCGCAACATTTTTTCCAATTCTATGACACTTTTTTCGCGTCAAGCTTTGAAGGTGTTTTTTATCCTACAAAAAAGGGGCAAAGATGTCGGACTTTGGATATAATTGAAAAGCAAGATATAAATTTAAAGACACCGAGTAGCACCAACTCATAATAGCAGATGGAAGTATTAAATAATGTTAGTGATCTTGGCCACATTAAATTTAATTGAAAAAGTATGAAACTCTTTAAAAAAAAAAAACTTAATTTTGCAGCAGATTGACGTTGTGAGGAAACAAGTTTCTGAGAGCAGTATTTCATAGCAGCAGCAAAGTTTGCAAAACTCAAGTCAAAGTTTTCTTAACAGAAAGAAAAACTAATTTAAACAAAGAAAATTTAATTTCAAATGCTATTTGATTACAACTTGCGCCATTTGATAACATTTGAAGGCACAATTTACATAATTAAACCATATTTTGGCCTATCCTAGGAAATTTGTTTATATAGTTTTACAAAACTGAAACAAAATAAATCTTTTGTGCTATAAAAAAGAAATTATGACGGATTCCGTACTTAAGCATTTTTGGTACTTTGAATGAATAAATTGGGAATTCCCATTTTATTTTGAATAAATAACTTCAAGTAGCACACAAACAACTTTAATCTAACTATGAATTTCACTTGAACTAGTTTCGAATAAAAATTTCGAAATAATATTCAGAATTTTTTAATTCAAAGTACACAATTTTTTTTGAGACATTGATGGTGGAAAAACTCCAAACTTTTTCTAATTAAAATAAGAAAAAAGCGGTAGATAAAATAGTGCGTTTAAGAATTAAAGTAACTTACATTTTCATAAGTTCTACTGGGCTGCACAGATTCGGAAGAATTGCGAGATGGTATTTTGCCAACCGGATCAGTGGAACTGCTGGTAAATGAGAACATGAAACGTAGAGATCAAACATTTTTCCAACAATACACACATTTATCATACATTTTAACTTACCTGGCCTGAGTATTAAAGCAAGTCAAAGTCTGTTTGGCGGACACACGACTTTTGTGCGCTCTGCGCTTAAATGAAGTGGGCGAAACCGAACCAATACCAGCTGCAATCCAATCTATATCTGGACCTCGTTGGCCATTTCCATCAGTGGGCCCATTATAATCTTCACTACTCAGCGTACTACTGTGGTGAATGTTGTTCTCGTTTTTGAATTGGCCATCGCTGTCCTGGGTCTTGCCACTTATTTGTGAGGGTGGCACATGCAAAGAATAGTGCACAGTACCCTCACTGTTAACAAGTGGCAGCTGTTTGCGTGACAAACGTGTTTTAACTGCCGCCATCAATGCAACTCCATCATCACGAGAATTTACAACTTTTTGTACAACATTTAATACTTCGCTGCTACTGGAAATTTGGCCCAATACCGCAAGAACATCTAAAGCAGCTAAACGTACGCGTCGTTTGCGATTCAGTGCGGCAAATGTTGCATTTGTTATACATGTCTCCGTATCGAAACATGTACTGGGAAAGGTCATCAGCGCAAATATGACCATTTGCAAGGCATGTTCACGAAACTATATGAATACAGAAACAAACAAAAAATATAACAATTTTCTTTCGAACTCATTAAATAAATAGGAGACTGTTTAATGATAATATAAAAATATAAAAGAAAATATTTTAAAGCGAAGTAATAATTTTGTTTTAGAATATAATTTATACAATCATGGAGATCACAGATAAATGTTTTGCTTTAACAGTCAAATTCTAGTAAAAATTAGCCGATTCGGATAGAGAAATTGGGTTTGGCATAACCCCACATTTTTATTATTTATCAAACATATGAAATTAATAATCAGTGAGATTTACTGACTACTGAAGAACCAACTGGTTACGGCAGTTGGTACATGTTTTTTCAAATAGCGTCAAGCACATTTTCTACAGGGTTTAGGGCTTAAGTTAATTTTTTCTAAATTAAAAAATATATACTTAAAATTTAGAGTGTTTTATGTTGAAATTTTATCAGAACTACGTAAATCTTGTGAAATTAGTATAAAAAGTAAATGTTACTAAACTAGTTTATTTTTTTCTTTGAGTGTAATTTATACACTCCACACACCCCTTATTTAAGAACAACCTTGTTGCAAGTTTATTAAATTGGTGATCCAACTTCTTTATTGAATTTTTCTCATCTCAGTCGCAATTTTAGATATTCAGTTTCTTCTTCTTCTGTACTGACAGAGACGGAAGTTTATCGCCCAGCAAATGAAATGTATTGAGCACAAGGTGCAGTTCATTTGAAACCATCATGCAAATCAAAACAGCAGAAAGCGAAAAAGAATACAGGAAATTAATGTTGCTACAAAATGAAACCATTTAATATCAAAATGAAAAAAACGAATTGCTTTGATGGCATGAACTCTGCATTTTCCTACGAATGTAGGTACTTAATGTGTGTGTGTTTTTCTAGGTTTTTGTCTGCTTAAATATGAAAACAAAAACAAAAACAAAAATGTTTAATTGTCGTCTAGTTGAATGACAAAATAAGGAAATAACTGCACACGTATAAATGAAGTCAAAGTTGAACAAAGATAAATTGCTTACCCTTGAGCTTTTGGCATGTAAAAACTCTTGCGATATTAACTTCAGAATGATGGCAGCCGGCGGCAGTCTTTGCATTAAAGCTTTACATACCCGGTTGGCACCTGCGCCCCCTTGGCGACAAAGTCCACTCATTATTTGCAAAGTACGATCTTCCAAATTGTCCAGCGGCAAGCGCGTTATCAAATTTATCACAAGCTTGCGTTTCTCTTCCGCCACCTCCGTTTTACACTCTGACGACAACAAGGTGCGCAAAAGTGATTCCAAACAGGGTTGTACAGTGGCCAGAATTTCTGTCGATTTTAAAGCCTCTTCCAGTTGTGCCACGCCCTGTAAGCGAAGGCGCCAATTCTGCAAACCAGACAAAATTAAAGTTAAATGGCACTCGCAAGACATGAATTCAATAACGAGAGGAAACTATTAGACTTCAATTGCAGTTTTTATTGTCTTTTAAGTTTTTTTTTGATTTTTAAAAACCTATAAACTCAATTATTTATCTGTTAGCGCTTTCTGCACGTCAAATTTGTTTATGCCTTCTTCTTCTTCTTCTTCACTGCGTTAACACGCAAATATATCGTAAAAGCCGGCTGGAAGCCTTGAAAAATATTTTAGAAAACAATTCAAGACTAAAAGCCAAGTTATTTTGGATATACTCTATACATACATACATATTGTGATTTAGCTATTTAATTTATCTAATTTTTTAACGACCTTTATTGTTCCAAAGTATGTGTTTGTTTCACACGTACACACACACATTTAAAAGTTTAATTGTTTTAAATATTATCGCTTGAGTTAAGAACGTGTTGCAACGCAATAAAGTAAAAACTAAGTGTTAATTTTCTTCTTATTCATTTAAAATTTAAGTATTTTTATTTAGCCACTAGACCGGCAATAAAAAAGCGATATAAGTTTTGAAATAATTTATTGGAGAAACGTTTTGTATCTTTTCTACACATACATACATACATACATACATACATGGCAGCCTTGATTAAAACAAAACTTAAGGGATTTGTATTTTTAGGAAAAATCTTTTAAAAGCATTAATTAATTCTATCCTTATTCTTTTTAACATTTAATTGAATTAAAGTAACAAACCTGAATATTTAGAGGTTAGAATAATTTGCTTTATTGTTTGATACCGGATATTATTAAAGGCCTGCCCTACGATGTCAAGTGCGAACGCCCGCCAACATTTTGAATAGGGAATTGTCTAAAAACAAACTAAATGCCCTAATCGAGATATCTAAGAAGTCCGCTAAATGCACTTGACGAAATGACGTCCGATATCGTGTTACAGGCACTAAAGTCAGCGGCTGGCATATCAAACATCAAGCCAATATTGCTGAGCTGCTGCGTTTTCATTAAATAAGGCAAAGTATTCGTAGAGCGAAATTTCGCGTAATTTGTGTAAGTACGTTGACGAAGTCCTAGAGAATTTGATCTTTGAAATTAAACTAAATTCAAGGGCATTTTGTTCAGTAACTTGTTGTCTCTCCTTTTTCTATATTATTCATAAGCAGCATAATTTTTTTTTAATCTATTTAAATATCTGCAAAGTTTTCAAAGTACTCAAGTGGCCAGTATGAATCAATATTTTATTTTTACTGGTTTTGTAAACAAGTTTGTAGCTTTTATTCCTAAAGGTCACTTAAGTGTAGAAAAGTCTTTTAGCATACGGCTTTTTTAAATGTTAGACATAAAAAAGAATATATAACAACAAGTATATAAAAAAAAGTGAAATGTTTTTTTAGAACTACTTTATTTATACTTAAAACTATTACATACTATATTTTGGTGGGGGGAGGGGGGCACAGGGGACACAAACACCAAACCAATTTTATAAAAGTTTAACAAATTTTACAAGCTTTTTAAAAAATCTGTGAAGAAAAGCAGTCATACAAAAGACACCCATAACTAATTTGCCCCGCCAATCAATTTTGGTTTAGGCTTTTCAAGTTAAATTGCATTTATTATTAAAATAAAAAAAAATTAATAAAGAAAAGTTTCATCATATCAGAAGCGGAATGAAATTTCGTACACAAATCTTAAAAAAAAATCTTTTTTAAACTGTGTTTTGCAGAGAAAATGCTGAACTTTTAATATAAATTTCTACAGGAGATAATCGGCGTTTTATATTTAAGGCGTAAAAATCTAAAGCAAAGCAAATCGCAAATATATTACACTAGAACTAAATTTTCCGTTTTTTTTAATACATAATGGAATAAATTCCATTATTCCATTTTCTGTGCTTTTCAGTAGTTAATAAACAAGAACAATTGAAAACACAATCAATAAGAGTATTTCGTTTTGAAATATTTTGTTTGAATCTTATATCTAAAATGCGGCAACTGGTTGATTGTTAAAAAAAACAAATTTTTAAGTAAAAAATTCAAATCATAAATATTTGCTTTAGTTGGCTCTTTGTACAAATGTTTGATGGAAGACATAATTTAACTCCTGTATACGGGCGTATTAATAACAGATAAAAAGTAAAATATTTAATTGCACTGCCGAGTACAAGCACGATTTTAATAAATATAATAATTTCATGCGAATTTGTTTCAGCACAATTGGTTCTACAAAACCAAAATTATGTTTGTCTGTTAATTATGGAAAATGAACGGCGGAGACAATAAAGCCTGGGACGTATGATTGATATTTAATTAAACTCCCATCCATTAAGTTAATTTTTTTTTTTATAACAAACATAAAAGTTTTGCATCGCACGGCAGTCTGCAGAGCTTTTTATTTAAATAATTTAGTTTCTTTTTTAGGAAACTAAAAAAATGTTAAAGATTTCTCTGGCATTTAAATGTTATTAATATTCAAATATTAAGAAATTTTATATATAAAAGGAAATTTAAAATATCTTTATAAAAAAATAGCCCGACTGCAACAAATATTCTATGATTGTGGTGATTATGTTTGAACTTAGTATTATATTGTTGCAGTGGAACAAAAAACATGTAACCATGTGATAAAAACCAAAAATTTAATATATATATAAGACATAATTTAATATATATTTATTTATAAATATACACAGTTTACAAATATATATTAAATTGTATCTTAAGAGTTATTAATATCTTCGATTCCGAACCTGTGGGACAACGCAGTAGAGGACGCCCACGGAACCGATGGCGCACAAAAGTGGAGAGGGACCTCAACCAACTTGGTGTGCACAATTGGAGGACGCTGGCTAAAGACCGTGCCAGCTGGAAAAGTTTGTTGGTTGAGGTCCAGGTTCACCCCGGACTGTTGCGCCAAAAGAAGAAGAAGAAGAATATATAATTATTTATATTAATAATTAACTTTATCTATAAATATTTATAAAAAATTATAGTTTATTTTTATATAATTAATGAATAAAACTTTGTATATAAATTGCTGTAAATGATATTCTTAATTAAATTGATTTTTTTTTATCTAAATTAATATATTAATTAATTAAATATTTCAACATTATTAAATATATATAAAATTGTTTGCAACATTTTAAAGTTATTGTCACGACAAACTTTATTTTTATAATAAAATTGTTAAAAGTTCCAAAATTGGAAATATATTTTATTATCACATTTTACTCTTGTATCCATAGAAATAAACCAGAATATATATATATAATAATTTTTTATTAAAAACTTCATAGCGTATCGTCAGCTGAAATGCAAAACCAATGACACTAACATTTATGTGCAGCAATTTGTATATTCGGTTTGTAAAAACAAACTTTCTTCCTATCTTGACTTATAAAAATATCATATAAAATATTATAATATTTATTATATGATAAGAAAAAAATAAAGCGAAAATGCAACGTTTTGACATGCATCATCGATTTCGCAGTTAATTTAACGATTTCTATACTCAGTTTCTTTTTTTTTTTTTTTTGTTATAAAAAAAAAAACTATCTTTTCCATTGACGTGATTTAGAAATTTCGGTTCTCGTGCCAAGTGCTGAAACATTTTACCTGCCTGTAATTGTGTGAGATTTCATGTCGGTTATATCTGAAAATTTATGGAGTGCATTGAACCTAATGTCGCTTAAATTTCTCATATCCACATTCATGTTATAATATTTCATAAATGCAAGCAAATTCTTAATTGTCCAGATTAAATTTGCATAAACAAGATGTTTCGTTTTTAATTTTGTGAATTGTTTGGAAAATTGTACACCTGAGTAAATGCAAATTGAAGTATTGTAATGAACTGGCTAGAAATGATTAAAGAAATAAAAAAGAAAAAGAAAGTTTAACCTACTTCGGCGGCGGACATAATAAAATATAAGACCGAGCGCAAATCTAATTACATGCCAAATAAGAATAAAACATAATTTTGATTAAAAGAAACACAAAGTAAAGGAAACTTTATAGAAATAATAACGACAGCAAATATTATAAGTTTCTTTCTACTGGTGTCCCTGTAGCAATTTTTTTTTTTCATTTTTATTTTGGCTAAATGTTTGACTTCTTTGTTTTGTACTCCATACGCTCTGCTTTGAAAGTAATTGCCGGTGGCAGTGAATGCATCACGTCACACAAAGAACGTTCCCATCAAAACGCGCCTCTGCAAAGTGTTGATGTGTACGTGTATGTGTTTGTTCGTCTAAATGGTGGCAATTTCAAATGTTTTCTGACAGTTCCTTTCGAGTGAATGAAAACGGCAACAAATGATTTGCAGCCACTATTTAATAAATGTACCTGCTTGGCTTCTGTTACGTTTTTTTTTTTTTATATATGACCTACATTTGTGTCGTTCTTGAAGTCAGATGGCTGCTGTTATGAGTCTGTTGGCACTTTGGTTTTCATAAAATGTGGTTTTCTTCCAGCCAACACACGCGTACAACATGAAATGATAAATGTACAATACAAGAAATAAACCGGCAAATACTGCTACATATGTACATACATATGTACACACACACACACACACATACATATATCGCGTGCATAAGGGAATGAATGACCAGCTGGAAAATTATATTATTCGCTGCTTTAAAAGGGGAAATGAAATTTTAAGGAATTTGTTTAGTAACTTGATTTAATTCGATTAAATATGTGTGTAGATATATTTTCAGTTCTCAAGATACATACATACATACATACATACATATGTATGAAAACATGCAGCAATAGGTGGTGGCATTTGAAAGCTATAACAGAAGTACTCGTATATTTACACACATACATATATCATTAGCTTCTCAATGCCATTATGTATTAAAAAAGGTCTACAATATCGCAACTACTTCTTAAATATCAGTAAATTTTTTTGTTGTGTTTTTTTTTTTTTTGTACTCCCTCAATTAGTCGTAAAGTAATTTCATGTTAATTATGAAAGTAGAACCGAAAAATAAGAACAAAAACATAAAATCGACGTCACGCATTTTCTGTCATTCTATTTGGTTTACTTTTCAATAAAAATACCGATGACATAACAAAAAAAAAACGAAAACCCTTTTCCCACGCACAAACATTATGGAAATACATACATATTGCTAAAATCAATAATTTTCATATACAAACACTAAAATGATTTCAATAATCGAAAGTTTTTCTTACAAGAAATTAATTTTCAAAAGAGTAAAATACTTATTTGATGTCAATTCAAATGCTGGATTATTTTTCGAATTATTTTTTGAATTTCTTTCACAGCTTTGAATATTATGATTGATTTATTGTGTCACAGATGACGCTTGATGTGTGACACACAGTCATTTCCCTTTCATACAGACCTCTGCTTGATTTTTCATCATAATATTAATCATAATAACATTATTTTTCATTATTCAGCATTTTGTAAAGAAACACGATTTATGTGTACAAAAAAAAAAGGATTATTGACCTTTGGAAACATTTAATTGGATGACATATTGTTTTAAATAAGCGAAAATTGTGTTGGATTTTTGCCACTAAAATTTTATAAAATCAGGTGACTAGAAATAACATTTTAGTTAAATTTTTACTAGATTATATAAAGTAATTTTTGATATTTATGTGCCAGTTCTATTTAAAATTTTGTCATCTGCTAAACTAAAAATTACATTTTGAATTTGCCCTAATGTTTTTAAGGCCTGGGTACATAGAATCAATCAGGCCGGGTCTTTCCCCAGTGCTTGTTAGACACTCGATCAACATCAGCCGATTAAAAGTGACACTTTACTTTGATTATAAGCAATAACTTTTTATATTTATGAATGTCACAGCCATTTAAGACTAGTTTAACTTAAACAACTTAATTAAATCCAACTTTAATTTTGTCTACAGGTGGAAAAATTTTAACCATCTAGTGAATAGGTACGAAACTTTAAAACAAAAGTAATAATTTCAACTTTCATAAACCTCTAAAATACAGTTACTTTAATGCTTAAAACATCAGTTACACTTAATTATTTTACACACATAATATTTTACTTAAAGCAACTGACCTCAATTGGCGCTTTTTAGCCAGCATGCGATCTCACACGCATATTATTTACTTGTGCTCTAATATTAAAAGAAATCAACAAATAATTTCAAGCGTAAAGCAATATTGACAAGGACAAATTCTATACAATACGAGCATGTTCGTTAAAATAGCAACAAAAAAAGAGAAGGTGTAATAAAAATAAAAGGTTGAATTTGATATCCTGTAACAGGAGAATTGGGTTAATACTATCAAAACATGAAAAATTATTGAAAATGTTTTTTCAGTTGCATATTTCTAGAAATGTGGGGGGGGGGGGGGGGCAGAGTTTAGGCAAAAGCTGCTCTATGTACTAAATGGACTCATTACATATGAGACGATGAAAAATGTTAAATAAAAAAGTTATTATCTAAAAATTAGTTTTCTAAATGTTACAAGCGATTTTGCTGCAGCTGTAACTGTAACAACTTCTACCAGACTATTAACTTACATATATATATATATATATAATCGGTTCCAATATTTATATATATATATATATGTGTGTATACAAATATTGGATTGGATTCAAAAGGTGTAGATTTAAAACATTTTCTAATTTGACGTTACAAATTAAAATAACTAAAAGTTTATTTAAGTTTTTTCAGATTGTCGTCTTTTTTTTTAAGTATCAATAAATTAGAAAATCCAAGCCCTATAAATGCTTCAACAACTTTAGACCACATGATTTTCTGTGCCATTTTACTATACAAGGAGGCAGCTTTAAACCGACCGTAAAATGAGTTCGAGATGTAAACTTTTAAAACGTGTAGCGGTGTTTGTATTGTACGAGTACATATAATTTTATTCTACTTGCATCAGTTGGCAAAATATTGTACTTTGCGGCCTGTTGTTTCAAAATGAATTTTAAACTGATTAATTATAAAATAAAATACTAATTTAGAGCAGAATTCGAAATACCACAATTGCAAATAAAATTTAGCTTAAACCAGCCTCAATGGGAAGAATGTCGTGATATTGCTGAAAATGTAGCAACAACAAAACTAGTCGACATAATACCAAATAGGCTTAAGGCCGTCATAAAACAAAAGACGTTGCCACCATGACGTTTGAATTTTTAATCCCATCACGCACTCAACTTGATAACAGATATTATCCAAGTGCATCACAATCTTCAACTGTTTTCAATGCAGTAAATTAATATTTCAATTTCGTTCAACTGGTTGTGCATTTTTGTAGCTAAAATATCATAAAAGGAAAAGCAACAGACTTTGTAAAATAAAAACTATTTTAGCGTCCTATTTGTTTTTGGTAATAAAAGCGTAAAAAAAGGCAAAAGTGTAACATTTTTACAAAACCTGTATTTCAATTACTCATGGCCAGTTTTTAACTTAATATTTAAATACGAAATTAGTTAATTTTTCTTTATATTTAAGTTGTATTTAAATATGGTTTAATTTTTTCAGTCTCAAATTGCGTTTGGTATTTAATTATGATAAAAAAAAGTATGGCAGCACTATCAAATGGCAATAAAATATAAACCACTTCTTCATTTAACAGCTGTTTATTATTTAATTAACTTAATAATCATTTTGTGGCTTCGAAATGTTTGCCTGAATTTGCTATTAAATTCTCGCTCCACATCCTTCCACACATTCAACTTTTGTTCTGCACCAACTCGGTCAATATTTTTGCACTCGATTATGCTGCTGTTTTTTTTTTTTTTTATCAAATAATGAAAAAACTTCAATGCGCAATTTTCATAATTTGCAGAACTGTCAAAATCATATGGCAGCATAAAAAACTTAAGTTGTATTTAAATGGACGTGGTCAGTGATTTAAGTTGTATTCAAATATGATCTTTAAAAATGAATGCGGTATTTAAACAGAACTTAAGTTTAAGCACCGTTTAAGTTTTGAGTTAAAAACTGGCCCTCAATTTAATAACTAAATTTGTTGTTAACGCCTTTTTACATTTAGCCAACGATATTCTTTTGCCCAGTAAAATTTCATTTCTTGTTTTTTAATTTTATCTGCAAAGACGATGTATTTAATTGTCACAGCTATTTTTTAATTTTTAAAACAAATATCTATATCGTGTTTCTGAATACAAAATAAAACTGCAATTTCTTTTACATTTACAGTTTTTTTTTGAGGCCGCCTGTGTGTGTGTACTTAAGTCCAGCACTGTATGTCAATCAATTCGGACGATTTTCATACTTGCACTTAAACAAATAATTAATTCTAAAACAATCATTTTAGGATTTTACTTTAAACGCCTAAAGTTTAATAACAAAACAACTTAAAAAAACAAAAAACATTCGCTTTTTAATTTTGAAGCAAAAAAAAAATCTTACAACTGTTCGATTTCCTGAAGTTTTCATGCCTGATTTTGAAACTTCTTCTTCTTTTTGTTTTTGGTTTCCTACGTACATACAAATTACGACTTACAGACAAATGTACGAATATATATGATTTGCTGGCGTATGATGTACTTGTACTACTTACGAATTCAAATATAAATATATGTATGCAGTCATATAATTTTAACTTAAAACTGGGCCACAAGGATGTTTATGAATATGAAATAAAGTCAGCCGGTAATATTTAATAATATCGACATGTCTTTCAGCTAAATTAATATACAAAACATTTTTACACGGCCACACATGCACACAGGCACACGTACATACATACACACACATATGCACAATATATACATAAATGTATTTATGAACTCTTGTCTTGCCCACTTTTGTGCACATGTTCATAAATGTAGGTACGTATGAACATACAAACATCGGAGTACATGTACGCATGTGTGTGCAGGTAAACTTTATGTATTTCATCTGATAAAATTGCCTGTTTGTTATACTTTCCATAATATTTATATAAAAAGAAAGAAAAAGTTAATAGTCGTAGAAGCCTATAGTTTTAGTTTTATTTAATTGTTGCTCTAAGTACTAACACACACACACACATACACACACACACACACACACACACACACACACACCCACAGAGAAGGGTGCACGTGAAATCACTGCCAAGTGAGTAAATGAAAACGAAATGTGTGTGTATTTATGTTGATCCCACCACCACCACAACCACCACCAGCTACTGGCAACGTCCTACAGCAGTAGCGTAAACTTGTTGTGGGTAATTTCCATATTAGAATGTGTCATAATCATTTGATTGAGTTTCAATAGTTGTAAAAAAGGGTGTTTGAGAGCCTTGTCTGGAAATGTTTTATTTATTTTTTTTTTTACAATTTGTTATCACCCAGTTTGTTGCTAATTATTGCCTTCAACACTTAATTATCCCTAATGATTTCTGTAAATTTATTCGATTTTATTAAGTTTCGAAATAATTTTAATCCTCCTCGAATCAATAACTTTTTTCTCATATACAGCAACTACTTGAAATTTTTGGTTGTAGTTAAATAAATTTTAGAAATTTCTAAGCAACAACTTAATTCCTTCTCCTTAATATACAGCCTAAACTAATCAGTATCCTTTAAAGACTGCACAGGTACAGCTGTACCTTCAAAGGCTTTCTATGATAAAAACTTAATTTAAAAAAAACACACACACAAACTATGGGCTTGATTATGGATAGCAACTGACCAAAAAATTGGTATTATGAATGGCAAGAAGTTATCGAAAATAGTATTTTGACAACTTTTGCCAGTTGCCAAGAAGTTATCGAAAATAGTATTTTGACAACTTCTGCCAGTTGCCAAGAAGTTATAGAAAATAGTATTTTGACAACGTTTGTCAGTTGCCAAGAAGTTATCGAAAATAGTATTTTGACAACTTTTGCCAGTTGCCAAGAAGTTATCGAAAATAGTATTTTGACAACTTTTGTCAGTTGCCAAGAAGTTATCGAAAATAGTATTTTGACAACTTTTGTCAGTTGCCAAGAAGTTATCGAAAATAGTATTTTGACAACGTTTGTCAGTGGCCAAGAAGTTATCGAAAATAGTATTTTGACAACTTTTGTCAGTGGCCAAGAAGTTATCGAAAATAGTATTTTGACAACGTTTGTCAGTGGGCAAGAAGTGATCGAAAATAGTATTTTGACAACGTTCGTCAGTGGCCAAGAAGTTATCGAAAATAGTATTTTGACAACGTTTGTCAGTGGCCAAGAAGTTATCGAAAATAGTATTTTGACAACGTTTGTCAGTTGCCAAGAAGTTATCGAAAATAGTATTTGGACGCATTAGCCACCATAAATAGTGTCAGCAATAAAAAAATTTCTGTGACAAACAGCAAAAGTTTTCAGTTGAAAAGGAAATAACAATTAAAATGTTTTCATCAATTGAATTGTTTTTGATGACAAAGAAGAAAATATATAAAACGCAGCCTCGATTGGGAAACAGTTAGAAGGGAGAATTCTAATCTGTTCTGAATTAGAGTGTCAAATTGCTGTCTGGTTGTTATTTTAAACATTTTCAAATCTGAAAACAATAAATAATTAATTTCTTATTTTACCACATTGTGTAGAACCTATTTTGGTGTTTTACTGTTTCGCTATATGATGAATATGAAAACCTCCTATATAAAATTTAAGCCACTTACCCCAGAGCGCAAATCCAGTAGCGTATCTTCGTGCACAATGCCCAACTCTTCCCATGAGCGCGGTGGTGGCTGCGAAGCTGGACTTTGTTCGCTGTGCAATTTTTTATCCAAGTTCTCTGTCCACTGCTGGTGCATACCGTCCGGTGACGGAGTATTAAGCTCTTCCATTTTAAGACTAGCCCGTCGTGCGGTCAGTGCACGATTTGGTGACGGATCTCGCTGAAGATTGTGCAGAACTTCGATTTCTTTATGGGCCGTTCTGGGACTTATAATGTTGTCCACCGGACTTATGCTTAAACGTTTGACGGGTGACTTGGGCGAGTCGTTGGGTGGTGACTTTGCTGGAGATTTTGGTGAACTTGTTTTGGAAGCTGCTGTTGGAGAAGGGGGTTTGGACGACGATTTCACAGCTTGCAGAGGGGTGCCTGACTTGGGTCTACTTAACGGTTTTGTATTGTCATTTGGTATATCGAGTGTCAAAATTGAAGTTTTACTGGCATCCGCAGTCGGGGCGGCAGGAGACTGCGGCAATAATGTTGCTGGGTTGTTGTTGTCATCGTTGGCAGAGATGCTTAACTTTTCGTCTGTATGAGTTGAAATCTGCCGAAGGTATTGAAACTGCTGCTGATGATTGTTATTGGTTGTGGAATTTGCATCACTATCAGGCGTGCGCATTTTAACAACTTCCCCACCAAACGTTACTCGTTTCGGGGTACGTGAGGGCGTTGATGGTGTAACAATGGTGCTGTAATATGGTGGCTTAGGCTTATCGGTGTCCATGTCGTCTGAGTCACTTAACAACTTAACCAATGATGATGACGACTCACGCAAATTTCTGGCGCTGGCACAGCGACCGCTGTAGCCCTCATCGTCTGCTCTGCTCAATGATTGGACACAAACTGCCGGCTCCACAATACACACGTCATCATCTTTTGCTTCCAAAATACGCATCGTGAGAGTATCGTCATTTATTTTAATTTCGGTTTCCATTATAACTTTGGCTGGACAGGCCAGCAGAGCAGTTTCACTATCGCCTTGATTTTTTTCGCCGGCTTCCGCCTCCTCAGCAGAACGCCAGCAATTCACAAGCTTTGACGGCTTGTTGGCAGCCATTAAACGCCAGGTATTTGTATTGCCATCGGAAGATACAAAACTGGCCTGGGTGGGTTTTATCAAGCCGTCTTCCTGCTCCGACAGGCCATAAACGTTGCACAATAAATCAAACTCCCTGTATGCACCGTGCGACATGTATTTCATGAACTCTTTCTCACCTATTAGCTCACGCATTTTACGCAAAACCTTAAGTGTTATTTCCTGATGAGTTACCTGACCCATTTTCTGTACCAGCATGTCGAGGGTTGTTTGCAAAATGTAATGACTGCGGGTGGTGTGAAGAGTTGACTGGACTAGGGCTGGTAGCGAGAGCATAACACCACAGGTTAGTCGGCCGCCAAACGGTTCGTTCGTTATTTTTTGATTAAGACCAATATCGAGAATTTGCAACATAATAGTTTCGGGCATGGCGGTTTCCGCTAAATACACCCTTAAGCAGTCTAAGGCCCCCTTTCGTACCGTGGGCGCCTGATGGCCCAGATTTTCTACCAACTGGCCTATTAACGTTTCCATATAGTAATCGGCTTTGGACTTCATTACCACCAGCACATCGACCAATACTCGCAGCGCATGTTGACGCACTTGCCATTCGGCGTCCCTTAACCTTTCCTGGAACTCTGCAAACATTATGCGCGGGCATATTGTTTCCGGCAATTTGCGCGTTCTTAAAATGTGTTCCCATAATGGAGTCAGTTGAAAAGCAGTCATTTCACGGAACAGCAGCAGGCGTGGAAGGGGGGCTCTTAAACCAACTAAATTGCAACTTGATGTTATTCCTGTGGATGCACTATAATTACGAGCAGATCTATATTTATCTTTGCTTTGGTTTGGCTGACTTTTACGCGTAATACCTTCTCAACGTCAGTCATTTGTAACAAAACCTGCCTTTAATATTCAGTTTAAGTTTTTCCTTTTTTTTTTTTGAGTTGGGGCAGGCAAAGACGACCGTTTATTGCTTCCTTAAGCTTCAATTGGTTTTTCGCAATGGCCTTTCTCAATGACCAAAACAACAACAACTAAAAAATTTTTCAGATTCACACAATCAGGTATTTAGAAGCTGAACTGCCGTCTTTTATAGGTGCGACACTTGTTTTAATTATTACTGATTTCTATTGTAAAATATTCAATTGGTTTTAAGCACCAGCACATGTTTGTGTTTCACTACGATGTGTATGTATGTGTGTGTGTGTGTGGATAGTTTTTCCCTTTTGGAAGCAATTTCTTGTTTTAATCACCGTTAGTGCTCTCCTTGAAACCGTTATTTTTACTGCAACGTTCTCCACACGACTGAGGGCTTGATATCACCTGTACGTGCCTTTTTGTTAGTGACTCGAACAGGTGAGTGTGAGAATTTCAATCTATTTTGTTGACCGCTTAAGTATTTGAGAGGGATGAAATGAAAGGTTGCCAGTCTCAAGAAAAGAAATTTGCAAAAAGGATGAGAGAATAACTTCCACAAACGGTAAATATTGTTCTTGTGTGCAAAAATAAAAAATTAAAAAAACAAAAACTTAATAGTTTTTAACTTAATTTTATTGAAATGCCAACTGCAAAATAATTTTTTATTTTTGCTATTTTTCATTATTAAAGCCTTAATAGTTTTTTTAACGTTTAAATTTTTATCAATAATTTCAGATTAAAAATCTTTTATAAAAAATAGTTTTTGAAAACTAATATTTCGTTATTTAGATTTGGAGTTTTATTGCAAAAAGGTTTCAGTAAATGGACAAATGTGTCAATGTACCTCCTTTCAAAGCTGTTGTTTCTACCGCGATATTAAATAAGTTTTGAAAAATTTATTTTAAACACATGTCTGAGTTTTGGAGTATAATGAATTGGCAGTAAACATTAAGACTGTTTCCCGCTGGGTTAAGATGTACAGATGTATTTGATTGTGGACACTAAAAATTGTCCGGAGTGTATCTGATCAACATTCTCCAGTGGAGGGTACAACACTGGAAGCACGACCATAAACGATGTTTTAAAACATTCTTCATTTACAACACGATAATTACGAAAATATTGTAAATTTTATAAAGGATCCAGACCAAGTCCAATAAATTTAGTTTTTCGTTTCGCTGTTGACCAGACACCAATTTATGTTGCTAAAGCTGCCATTACAACAAACTAGATTTTAAATCGAATAGAACTTGTGAGTTGTGCTTTTTGGAAACGTTATAATATTTTTTGCCCATCAATTTGTACTAATTTTTGATTGGAAATAGAGTTAAAAAATTTTCATTCACAACAAACAACGAATTTTTTTCAAATAAAATTTTTTTTATATAAAATTTTTGCAAAAGTTCCGCTAAAAATCGACAAAAAAACCTTCGATATATAATTCGTCCATAACTAATTTCACTATACGAATAAGTTTTAACAATAAATTAATACTTTGAATTATTTTAAAATATTCGATTTACTGCAGGAACCAGATAATCTAAAAATTAAACTAAACATGTTTTACACATTAAATAGAATTGTTTACTTTTTTCTACTGCTCGCAAATCGACATTGTGCGCATGTCTATTTTGTGCTTTGTTCTTCTTCTCACTTTTGTTGTTGTCTGCTATTGTTAATACTGTTGCTTTAAGAAATTTCTGGTTTAAAGGAAAATGCGATGAACAGCCTTGGCAAAGTCCCAAAACCCCTTAAAACTTACAAACAATTAAAATTTTCAAACTTGCTGGCAGTTCCTTTGAGTTAATTTCAGCAAAATATCACAGACTGTGTAAAACTCAAATCATTTCGGGTTCAAACGACGATTGTTAAACAGCTGATGTGCTCAGCTAAAAACGATTTCTTTCAAACAAACCTTTTTCTCTTTCCACTTTCTGTGTCTTCCAACAATTTATGAAAAAAAAACATTTTTTTTTTTTAATTTTATTTATTTTCTATTAAAAAAAATTTGTTATCAGATTGTACAATCTATTAGAAAACTAAAAACAAATTTGTTTACTACAAAGATATTAATTATTTTTTGTTTTCGTTTTAATACAACAACTTATAAAACTAAAAAAAAGGCGAAAATTTTTTGAAATTTTTTTTTACACAGAATTTTCTTTTTATTATATTTGACAGCTGAAAAGGGTGAGGGAACTTAAAGCTTTCTTTAAATAATCAAAAAGAATATATAAATAATAATTCTAAAAGCTTATTTATAATCCTTAAATAAACCTTATGGCAAGATTTTTATAAGTAGATTTTTCTTTGTCAAATAATTAACCTGCAGTTTAACTATTAAACAATTTTTTTCGTTTTTCGTTTGTTTTTTGTTTTTTTAATTTATAAGGAAAATAATGATAAAATACTCAAAAATTTTATTGTTTTCAATACCAGTTTAGAAACGAAAATTATTCTTTCAATACGTGAACACAAAGAAGTGTTGGGTTTAGTATTATTAGAAAGAAAAGAATTATAGTATTTTATTTGAATATTGTTTTTTCAAACATAAACAAAATTATATAGCACACAATTTGTTAAAACTTGTTTTTTCGGTTTTAACTTAATTTAACTTTAATCATATTTGTTTATACATTTTTTGTTTGTTTTTAAAATCTAACGGTCCCAGAAAAATACCGATTTCTATATTTTTTTTTTCAAGCACTTGTCGTTGTAGGAATTTTTTATCCGCCTCGTTTGTATAACAATTAAATCATAATAATATATTTAACAATTTAAAATTTACAATTTTGCAATAATCCATTAATTAGAATTGAGTTTTTAACAGCTTAACATTCTTGCTCGCTGGGATATTTAGTGGCAAGGAAATGCCAAACTGGCATGAAAATGTTGCTGTCTTTGGAGCTGTAAAAAAAACTAATACGTTGAGTTTATCGAACTCTAGAAAGAACAAATAAAGTAAAACTAATCAAAACATTTTCGAAAAGGTAAAATCAAAATTTGTCAATACAAAATTAATGCAACATTAATGACATTGATAACAATAATCGAAGGAACAAAATCATCAATCAAATCAAATCATCAAATCGTATGTTCCAAAATTTATTTCTAAAATATGTATTTAATTTTCGCAACAATTTATTAGAAACTACTAACAGAGAGATTTTAAAAAAAAGTTATTAGTTATGAATTTTGTTATATATTCAGGGATGTATATATTTTATTTGAAATTATTCGAGGATGTCAAATAACACTCCAATAAGTGCTTGGAAAACAAATAACCATATGAAAGCTTTCTGGGACCTTTTCCTTAATAGTACTCGTAATTCGCGTTAAATTATTGAAATCTTAAACTTATGCACAAACCTTTTAATTTATTTGCTGTTGCCTGTTAATCGAAAAAAAGCTTCCTTTGCTTGTTTGGCTTGTTGCTATGATATATATATATATATATATATATATACATATATATATATATATATAAATACATATTGCTATAAGAGTTAGGACAAAAACCTTGATACAAGGTGGTGATTCATATACACAATTACTTTCCTTAAAATAAAAGTTTAAAGTTACAAAAAAAAAAAAATATATATATTTTACTTAGATTTAAATGACTTATCATCTTACTTAAGGTTAAATTAGCGCTATACATACATTCCTCTTAAATAAATATATTAACTCATTTATCAGTTCTTTTCGTTTGGATAAATAAAAGTAATAATTTCGTTCAACTTTTAATTTGCTTGGAAGACGTTTATTACTAAATGTGTGCATGTTTTTTTATAATTCTTTAAAGATAATCTTACAACGAAATGGCTGTTTTGTAATCAGAAATAATTTAGCATATAAAATACACACGCACATACATATATACTTACATTATATGTATGTATGTATGTATGTATGTACCTCGGCATGGCAAAAGAAAGAACAGCAATAAATATTGGAAGAAAAAAATATTACAAAAAATGTCATTTAAACTAGTGATTCTTAAATAAAATACTTAGTGTAGAAAATTAGTTAACACAGCATGTTGTTGCTATTCTCTTGTATATTTTTAAAATACTAAAAATTAATTGATTTGATTTTGATTTTGCAAATATACTCGCAGTTTAAAGCTTTACTCTCGAACAGCGTTTTTCCAGTTCTTACTTTTTAAACATATTCCTCTGATTGTTTGTTTTGGCCCTGATTCATTCTTAGGGAGCCGGTGGCTCTTTGATCTGAGCCCACATTGTCGGGCAGTTCGGCAATATCCTTAAAGACACCTACTAAACTTTCGAAATTGGGACCCCAGTTTAGCAAATACTCCCAGCCCATGGGTGGCGGGGCTGTGGGAGAGGCAGCACTATTCACTTGTCTGTACAGGGCACCCATGTGTGTCGACACGTCATCATCACTCGCCACCAGAGTGCTTAGTGAACCACGAAAAGAGGAATCGAAACCATCGAAAGAATGCGGCGGCATAGGAGGAGCTTTAGCGACTGTTGAACCCCTGCCACCATCGCCACTCATGGCTCGGCCGACAGGATTGCGTTCGTCTGGAATACTTTTGCTGGTCGAAAACTTGGCGTCACCATTTATGCTGTTATTGTCGTATTCTATCTCCGAACAAGTGAAACTGTCATTGCCGCTTTCGTCCGTAGAAGTCGAACTGTGCGCATCCACATCAGTGTTGTGCAAACCCCCACCCAGGGATAAATGGTGGGTACCGACTGGCCCCCGTGGGGCCTCGCTACTAGATGATACGGCATCCAGTGTAGAAACTAGACTAGAGGTTCTTGGCCTGGCATTCAAGCGTTCGATTTCTTCAGCTGTCAGGCCCATGGGTGTCTGATTAGACGTCTGCGCGGACACAACGGGCTTCTGTCTGCTAGCGCTTGAGCTCTGCCCTGATAGCTGTGACATTACTGGACTGTTAAGACTCCTTTCACTATTGCTGCGCAAAGCATCTTTACCTACACCTCCTGAACTAGAGGTTGTAGCCAAAAGGGCGCTTTGTAAAGGCTTGCCAGAAATATCGCGCAACGTTAGTATTCTTGGTTGCTGAGAGCTCAGCTCTGAACTGGGCGATAGTCTAGCCAGCGGTGTACTTTGATGCTGCCTAGGTGTACTGGAAGGTGGGGGCGGTTGACTAGCTTGCGGCGGTACACCACGCGGTACAAACGGACCACCCACACCATGTCGAGGGGAGTGTCGGTGTTGTTGCTGTGTAGCTGCCGGTTGATGTTTGTGGTGTGTGTAAGATGCCACCGGTGCAGGAGTTGCTTTGTATTTACGTACTCCGCCAGCCTCACGATAACCTTTATAATGGTATACAATGTCTATATCGGAAGGGGCAATGGAGCTGGCATTTTCCAAATCATAATGCTCTGGATATTCAGAACCCATATCCACAGAGCTGGTATGATCATGCGGATGATGAGATTGACTAGGTGGCGGTATAGGAGGATGGTGATCATCCCGTAGAGGAGGGCTTTTGCTAACTACTTCTCTTTCAATTATATCCGGTCGTTGAGGTCTCTGCTGCTGGTGTTCAGCAGGATTAATTTCGCGTTCTTTAAATTTCTTAGAAATCAGTTCGGGACCAACCATATGGTGGCCCGGCACACTTCTTATCAAGTCACCGTTGTCATTGTGGTAACCAACTTGAGCTTCGCTGCCATGCATTCCTCTGGTAAGAACGTGGTCGGCTTGATTTTGAGACACTCCAGCGCCACCTAACATGGTAGACGGTGGGTTGTGTTTCATTTTGAAGCCCGGCACACCGCAACTCAAACTGCCAATTTTCTCTTGCTTGCCACGGAAACGATAAATTACATAAGAGCCCAAAATAGCCACCACCAGTATAACAAAGAACACTATTACCAAGGTAACACCAATACTAATAGGATCTGCTACTTGGGCGGCTCCAATACCGGCCATACCAGCGCAACCAGGTTGGATTTTGCCGCGTGACGAAACTTCGCTGAAAATACTGCCCGAACCGTTGAAAGGTTGTATTTCATTATTAATGGTAAAGTTGGCTAAGCAGCCCTCGAAATTCGTAGGCTGATGTTCTTGCAGTAGAAACTCTCTTCTCGCGCCACCCAGTGATAGTACCGTTAAATAGGGATCCAAGAAGTCATGGACACTAGCGAGATCTAACTCTTCTCCAGTGCGCACGTTATCGATGATTATGTGCAGTATGCGATTTGCTGAGTGCAGAGTCAAATTATGCCATTTGCCATCATTTAAGCGCAAAGGTTTCGCTACGGTCATGTTGACAATACTGTCTTGGTTTGAGAAATAAGCCAACTTGCCGTGAAGTAGCTCCAGGGAGGTGTAATGATTGTTGCTTGCCGCAAATAGCAGCATGCCGTTTTCCTTGTGTGAGCGAAACATTAAACTCAATGTTTTCGGTAGATCATTGGTTTGTGCCAACGCCGTTAAGTTGCCGCTGTCCACCGAGTATCTTCTTTGGCGTGTCACGTCATAGGACCAAATGCTATTACCTGCATACAAATTGTCAAGCAATTGCATGCGTCTATGTTTTTCGGTGATTTTGAACTCTATAAATGCTCCATTGGTTAAGCTTATGGGCTCCAAAGAATTTTGACAGTCTGGGGAAAGAAGATAGCCACCGCATTGGCACATAGCTGTATCCCAACGATCCATGCAACTGCCAAACGGTTCACAGAAGCTGGTGGATAAATCAATACCGGTTGTTTGTGTACAAGGTCCGCCGTTAAGGTGGCGGTTGCAGCTTGATGCTATCGATCTTTGGTTAAGCGGTTGGCTCAGATTAAGAGTACGTCCGTTTATGGAAACGCTATGTACACATCCTACCAGATCGTCAGAGTGTATTTGACCTGGACGCTCAAGTACCGGATCAGCAGAGATCAGGCCACCAACCAATAATGGTTGTTTGTTGAAGTTCAGCGTACTAAAAAGGAAAGTTTTCAAGGCATTTGATATGAATATATAATGTGTTTTAAAATATTTCTATGACCTACCCTATGGGACCCACATCGTCAGCGTAGCATAATGTATCGCTTGGTCTGCACTCTTCGCAAATATCGCCATTCTCTACACATTTGGACACGCTCAGGGATATAACACGACCATTCCGAGTAGCAGTTACTTTATGCCAGTTGCCATCAGCCAGATTCAGTTGACTGTTACCGCCTACAACAACAGTTGTTATTGCTGTACGAGCTCCGCCAAATGAGAACAAGGCCTTCCCTCTCACTATTTCGATTGCTATAAAATCGGACCTTCCGCCCGTTTGTATTCCATAATTATATAGAAGTAGTCCATCTGGTTTAGTAGTTGCAAATATTATAGAAATATCATTTGTTGCGGCATCCAAGGGAGGAAACGACATGTACGATAAGTCTTCAAAGCCAAAGGTGGTCTTTTCACAGTGTCTACCATAACGAGCTTCCGAGCAAGCACATTTATAGCCGGGCTTTAGAGAAACACAGACGCCGCCGTAAAGACACGGATTTGGACGGCAGGTGTCAGCTAAATGTTCACACTGGTTGCCGCGATAGCCGGGACGACAAAGGCAGAAAAACGAGGAGCCATCTGGACTTGAACGGCAGGAACCGCCATTACTGCAAGGGTTGCCGGAACACACATCACCTCTTTCCTGCTGGCAGAACTTTCCTTCACGATTTATGGGACAGATGCATTGAAAATCGAAGCCCAAACGTCTGCATTGGGCATTGCCATGACAGGGATTGGGAGCACATGGATCCTGCCTTCTATCACATTGTTGACCCATAAAGCCATCCGGACACTTGCAAATAAAATCGTGCGTAATCAAGGGACCGCTCAAAATAAGCGATTCGCTGTCAACAATATTGAACATCTCCAAGTCATGAAGTCTCCTCTCCGACGTACAGATGCCACCATTATCACATGCCTGTGCAAATGAGCAAGGATCGTAGCCGATGATGACTTGGGTCGATGTTTTAAGAAGTCTTGCAATTGATTCATGTTTCTTACTCAAGCGATCAACTACATAATGAGGCAGCCGATAGCCTTGATTGGCCATTTTCAGAGCAATCATTACTTCCAAATCAGTAGAATTGTAAGTTGTATTGCGAACACTATAAACCACCAAGTCCTCGGAGGAATCTAAAGATGATTTGACAAGCTCTATGAAATTGCGGTAGTAGCTGGACAAGAAGTGTTCTGCGGTCATGTTGCGTACCAACAGAGTTATGGAATTAGCTATGGTGCTGTTATCAAAGTTCTGGAAGCCCACTGTAACTGTGGACACCACATCTCCGTGTTTGCCATCGTTGCCCGATATCGAATACGAGTAACCGTTGTTGATGGAAGTTTGGTAGGTTGTATGAAGATCGCAAGCATTCGGTATGATGAGCAATCCCATAGGACTCGATTGAGAGTTTGGAATTATGCGACATCGGTAATTTCCACTAACGTCTGCATCATTCGGATGAACATCTGCTATCTTTCCAATGGGCATATTGTCATTAAATACATTTAGAATAACATGAACAGTACGCGAAGACGATGGACTATCGTTTTGATCCAAAACCTTTATGATTAATTTATGCTGGGCCTTTTGTTTCGGCTGACCATTGTCCTCCGCTTCTATTATTGCCTCCAAGGTCGGAGTTAGCTCACGATCGAAACTGCGTGTCGATTTGACTAATCCAGAATGTTTTTCCACAGTTATGAAAGCTTTGTGCTTGCCGCCTATTAAGTGGTACACAAATGGTCCGCCATTTGGCGGCAGATCTGGATCGGTAGCAGAAAGTGTCATGATGGAGGTGCCTGCTGGCTCATTTTCAGTGATGTAACCCACTAAACCATCGCTGGGGAATGTCGGACCATTGTCATTTACATCCAATAACTCAATTTTTACCATAGTACTGCCTGTTTGGGGAGGCAAGCCCGTATCTATGGCTCCCACAACCAAATTATATTCCGGTACTTGTTCTCGATCAAGTTTTTTAGAAGTCTCAATTTCACCCGATTGCGGATCTATTTTGAATGTCTGATTTATATTGCCAGTAATTATGGAGTAACTGAATTGATTATTTTGCGACCGAACATCTTTGTCGACAGCTTTCACATTAACAACTTTACTACCTAAAGCAGCAGCTTCGGAAATCTTAGCCGAATATGAGGGCTTTAAAAATTCTGGAGGATCATTGCCATCCTGTATGGATATTATAACCTGAGCTTCGTCAGTGTCATTGCCTCGTATGCTGCCGTAGTTTTTAGCCATAACTGTTAATACGGCACGACTTTGGGTTTCGCGGTCCAAGTGGCGTGACACGAATAAGAAGCCGGTTGAAGGATTTATGGAAAAGCCTTTATCATTACTGGAGCCTACTAACAAATAATAAACATTTCCGTCTTCACCAGCATCTTTATCCGTGGCTTGTATTGATCCCACTGGCGTTCCTATCTCAGCAGACTCAGAAACATCAAAGTGAAAAACTGGCTGAACGAATTGTGGATAAAACTCATTGACGCCTCTTATGTGAACCACTATTTTGCACATACTGTACATTTGCGAGTCCGGGTTAGCAGCCATAACCTGCAGAATGTACTCTTTTCTCTCCTCATAGTCGAAACTAATCGAAGAGGTTATTAGCCCCGTACTTGGATTTATGGCAAAATAATTTTTACCCGAACCGGAAGTAATGGAGTATCTTATGATCGCGTTTTTAGGTGAATCCTTATCTTTTGCTTGTGCTTTGAAGACATAACTTTGGGCGGGCTTATTTTCCGATATAAAGGCATGATATTCAGTTTGATTAAACAGCGGCGGATTATCATTTATATCTGTTAGTATAACAGTAAGTTGGGCGACAGCAGTTTTGGGCTTAAAGCCCAAATCCTGCACGGAGATATTTAAATGGTATTCTTGTATAACATCATAATCCAGGGGCTGCAGTATTAGGACCGCCCCAGTTTCAGAATCCACCTTAAACTCGGATCGTTCATTGCCGCCAGCAATGGCATAACGTAACATCCCATTCGGCCCCTCATCTCTGTCGGAGGCAGACACTATTAATATCGATGATCCTATGGGCTCATTTTCAGGCACTATAACCTGATAACTTAAGGCGGTGAATTCGGGTGAAAAACGATTTTCTCCCGTGACAATAATGTGAACACGGGTTTCGTCCATCTTAGAGGGTACACCGTGATCTGAAGCCTTTACTTGCAGATAGAACAACGTATTGGGTGTTACTTCCAAGGTTTTGGTCAGAGATATCCAGCCATCCTGATGGTTAATGCTAAAGTATTGAGTGCCGTTTCCCTTGCTTATGGCATATTCAATTTCTGCATTAACACCCGTATCCAGAGAGTCGAGAGCCTGTACCCTGACCACCCTTTGGCCGACACGGGCATGTTCCGGCACTGGGGACAAATACAAGGACTTTTGAAATTTCGGCGCATGATTGTTGGCATCGACAATATTTATGTTAATCATACATTCCGAGTACAAAGGAGGTTTGCCATTGTCCGTAGCAATAACTGTCAGAGTGTAGACATTTTCTGGGGATGCTTCGTACTGAGAGTGTTTATATTTTATGGATTTCTTGCTAAATATTTCACCAGAAGCTGGATCAATAGTGAACAAATCAGAAGGATGTTGCAGAGAGTACGATATGACGGAGTTGGGACCATGTTTGTCCCTATCATTTGCTATAACTTGGCCAACAAACGCCACAGATCTTTGAAGTTCCGGAAAATTGAAACTATAAAAGCCCTGTTCGAATTCCGGAGCATTGTCGTTTTGATCTTGAATTGTTATGGTTATAGGAGTATCAGATCTCCAGGCACCGTCAGAGGCAGTAATTTTTAAAATGTATTCGTCTTGTTCCTCACGATCGATATGACCATTTACGGTTATATTGCCGCTAACGGAGTCTAGTTTGAACTTTTCTCCGGGATTTTCCGTCAATGTGTACACAGCGTTGGCGTTAACGCCCTCATCCAAGTCCATGGATGTTACTTGTATAACGAAACTACCGATTTCTGCGTTTTCAGTGACATTTACCGAAAATAAGCGGGTGAATTTCGGTGGATTATCGTTTTTATCCAATAGATTTAGGAGCACTGTTGCCGTGCCTGTGAGCTGTGGCATACCCTGATCCATAGCCTCTATGGTCAATTCGTAACGGCTTATTTCTTCGCGATCCAAACGCATGGTAGTATAAATCTCACCAGAGTCGGCATCAACTTCAAATGTGCCCTCAAAGTCATCCACAAGTCGATAAGTAACCTCGCCATTATCACCGGAATCACGATCATTTGCCTTAACCTTGATTATTGTTTGGGGCGGAGACTCTTCTTCCATAACCTCAGCATTGTAAATTAGTTTTTCCATGACAGGGGCATTGTCGTTGGCATCGGTGACATTGATAGTCAAAAGCATTACACTTCTCAAAGGCATGCGATCCGAGTCCAAGGCTTCCAACCAAATTTCATATTGCGCGGCCAGCTCATAGTCCAGGCCATCCTTACCCACAATTACAACGCCGCTAGATGGATCAACTTTGGCAGCCTCTCCCAGATTGCCACCCGCTATAGAATATCTTATATTACCAGCCGAACCCTTTTTAGGCGACAAGGCTGTTATGGTGGTTATCTTTTTGCCCGGCAATATGTCCTCGGACAACATAAATTGTGTATTTGCCATGTAATTAAAAGTGGGAAACGACAACGAACTTTTCATCGAAATCAAAAGATCAGCTTGTGATGATTTGGGGGGCACGCCCTGATCATAGGCATGCATTTCTAACGAATACTGCCTATTTAAATCAGATTCCAAATTTTTCTTGGTTTTAATGACTCCAGTTTTTGCATTAACTGTGAAATATGCCACATCCTTGCCACTGATATTATACATTACTAAAGCATTTAGACCTTCATCATTATCACGAGCAAAGGCACCAAACACGAATTCATTGCTGGAAGTCTTATCCGGTATATTGACGTGATATTGACTGGCCTCAAATCTGGGCATATTATCATTAATATCCTTGACACTTATAGTCAAGTTTACAGCTGTTGCTCGGGGCTCGGTGGCAGAACTATCTTGAGCCATTAGAGTAAGAAAATAAATATCCGTCTCTTCTCTATCGAGAACGGCAGCTGTAGTTATTTCGCCCGTCTCTGCATTGCAATGAAATCTTTCCAACACTTCGCCCAGCAGCGTGAAACGTATTTTGGCATTTAAGCCCGCATCCTTGTCTATGGCTTTCGGTTCGATGACTTTAGTGCCAATAGGTAGATTTTCCTGAACATTTGCGAAATAAGACTGACGTTCGAACTCTGGACTGTGATCATTCATGTCCTGCACAATAACTTTAACGACACCGGTACCGGTAAGGGGAGGGGAACCTGTAAAGAAAAAGAGCATAAACATTTTATTAAAAGTTTTTGATAAAATATCTGTAGAAAAAGCAAATTCATAAATTTATTTTGCACAAAGAAAACACCGCAAAAGCCACCCAACCACGAGTATCAAAATGAGCAGACTTTTTTGTGACATGTCCTTTTGAAGACATTCCTTTGACATGTGAATTTTTTATTGTATATTGTTTTTATTTTGCTCTTTCGTTTGCAGCCCCCTATTACTTTTATGAGTAGAATTGCCAGCTGTCACAAAAATTTCCGTCCGCAAGCACCTATTTCTTAATAACATAATCCTTCCTTTATAAATCCATAGAAAACATGTTGGCTTTTAGATTTTTTCAGTGCTGTGAAAAAATCAAGATCAAAACTAAATAATTTTTTTCATCATTATAATTTTGCTTAAGCCTGAAATAAAAGCTTTAAGCATTTGACCAAATTTCAATATCACTCCCCTGAACTTTTACCACTTTTGAGAGTAACAAAATAAAGCCACATCGTACTCGTACTTATACCCCCAGCACTAAAATTGCATGCCACATTGAGTGCAGCAATGCAACGCGTGCTCGTATGCAAAGCCACTACTTCGAAGCTACAGCTGCTACAGCAACGGCTTGGAAAAGAAAACAGAAACAGAATCAATAGTCCAAATAGGCAGTCTAGGCAATGCGGTTTTTAGGAGGGGGTAACAATTGAAGCGCACACATGTACCGACTTTGGTGGTCTTGTTGCGGCTACAAAATTGCAAATATAAAATATGACAAAAAAAAAGAGGTGTAATGTTATAAAAATTGGCAATTGTTGCTATGATTGTTAGTTAGACAACAGCTTTAATGTAATTTTCCCAAAGCCAGCAACAACATTGATGCTAAATATTTCTAGGATTTGTTTCCATTTGGTGCTGCTGGTTGGTTTCTTTTTGTTTAGAGTACGAGTATATTCTACTTAATTGCGAGACATGACATAATTGCAAAGGAATCTATGCTTACATACACAAACAAACATACATACACACATACACACATACATACATACACACATACACACATACATACATACATGAACATAAGTGGAAGTTTTATATTTTATTGGTTCGATTTTTCTATTGTCATTTTTTGTAACACCATTTAATAATGGATTGTGCAAAAGCAGGACACGTGCGTTTAACCCCTGAAGCGTTGAAGAATTTTATGCCGCTTTTTTTTTTGCACAAGGCAAAATTTAGAGAACTACCATTTCTCTTTTGCATATTTGTGACAACCGAATGTGCGGTCAAGCGAACTACTTTCTTAGTGTTCGATTGTAACGCGTTGATTACATTCGCAAATGAGGAGAAGCAACAACTTAGTTTGTTGTTAATTGAGTTTAAATCAAGATGTTATAAGACTTTTGGACTGTTGGATGTTTTCATGATAAATTTTCTCAAAAATTTTAATACTTTCAACACCGCGTTAGTAGCGAAATATTGACACTACAGTGCCGTTTAATTAGATTCGTGCTTTTGAGCCTATTAAACTGAATGCTCCTTTCAGTTCAGCTCATTTTACTGAACTAGTTCATTCCGCAACTCAGTTGAATTGCGTCACAGACAATTAAATATGGCAAATGGTCCGCGTCCAATTTGCATCAATTAAATATAAAATTTGCACAGAGCAAGGAAATAAAATATTATTTAAAAGAATAATCTTTAGGTTTATGGTTTATTCTTTAATCAACATTTTTAAACAACATTAGATCATATATATTTTGTTGGAACTAAACGAAAAGAACTAAAGAAAAAATGCATGCTAACAATTTACTAAATAATAGCAAAAATAGACAAAAAAAATATTTTTAATTAAGATTTAGGGAAATCAACAAGAAATGCTGACGAAGAGAACTGCTTCTAAAACAGTCGAGTTTGGATTTTGATTTTAACATCTTGATATCTGAAACGGATGAAAAAGGCGGGTAAGACGACATTGTCTCTTGTGTGATAAATAAAAGAAGTTTTTCTCATTTTTATGAACACTCGACCAAAGATTTGCTCCATTTTAATGAATGTATGTATTTAAGTTTATGAAAAATTCCAGACGACATTTCCAACATACGCATAATTTTCCTTTGTTTAACAGAAGAACTAACAATACAAGGGAGTTAATTAGAATTATTGTTAAAGAAATTTCATATGCAAAATATTTGCAATTTATAGTCAAACGAATGGGCAAAAAAAAAATGGGATAAAAAGAAAACTGCAATTTAAATTGTTCGAACAAAAAGAAAAAGCGCCAAAATCTCATAGTAATATCGATGCGAGTTTTTTGTACTCGTATCAACGAACATGCGAGTGCTTGCCTGCATTTGATGATCCTTATGTTATCATAAGGCACATACAAGACCAAAAACGCAAAAACTCAGCAGAAACAACACAAAAACAAAAACAAAAACAATGTGTGTGGCAAAAATTACCTTTTATGGTTATATTTCAATTTGTGTTCATTAAATTAGAACGCATGCATGGCTGAAACTAAATTGAAACTATTGTTCTATATGTATGTATGTATGTGCATAGTAGATATATATTCCTTCATGTGTGTGTGTGTGTGTGTACGCTTTAAAAGCAACTCTGAAGCTTTAAAGAAAACTTCTCTTCTAGTTTAGATTTAAATCTGATAATACCAGGACTGAACTACATATTCGTACATACGGCAATTGTTTTCTTAAAATATTGTTTCGACTTTTGTGAATACTTTTCACATATTTAAAATCACATAAATTTTTTTCCTCTTTTCGTTGTTCGCTCTTTAGTACTGTTTATTTTCGTACGTGTGTTCCATACATCACACGTAGCATTTGTGTTGCCTGCGATGTTCTTGTAATATGTCCTTGTTATTATAAATTTTTGTCTGTGTTGTTTTTCGTTTTGTTTAACATTTTTTTTTTCTTTCTTCTTTTTTTTAGGTTTTAGTTTGTAAAGCTTTGTTAAAAATTGTATGTGAAAGAAATGATTTTTTTAAGTTCACTTCATGTCATTTTAATGCAATCTTAGATATTGACCATATTTTTGCTCATTCTTTTGTAAGAAAAATGTTTGTTATGAACAAAAAAAAAAAAAAAAAAAAAACTGGTAACGTTTTGTTGGAATTCAAAGAAACCAAAACTAATTAAGGAATTTTCTAGGGGAATTTTTTAAGGGATTTCATGTAAATCAGACAGGAGAAAAAGTTTTTAAAAAATTAATTTATACTCAAGATTAAATTCTGCCAGATTTACAGGCCGAGTGCAACTGAAACGCACTAGTTTTGAATATTTTGGGTTTGCGGTACTGATTTTACGGCTGTTATTCTCAAAATTTTGCATTTTTGCGCTTGAGAAATATACACGCCGGATGTTTTCGGGGCTTGTTATACATATAATAATTTAAGTCGCACAGAACAAAGATTGGCAGTCCTGTCTGTAATATTTACTTTGCATTTTCTATTAAATAGTTGCTTAATTCAATGAAATCTCGGAACTTTTATCATTTAAATCGCAGTAACTAACAGGACATTATGCCTGTTAGAAGTATCTATAAGAAGTAGGCATATCCCACTATGGAATACGAAAGACAAAAGCTACTCCCCGGGGGAATAGAGTAAGAATTTAGAAAGAAGTTATTCAGATAAGTTCTGTGGCAGGTTTTGCTTTTACCTTAACGACCGGCAACGACTCGATGGAATTAATAGTGATAAAACTTTTGTCGCATTCAATATTTAAAATTATCGGCTCACGACGTATCGCTTTGAGTTATAAACATAACGATTGCGCTTTCTTATTGCTTCTTTTGTTGATATGGGTTGCCAGATGCTTTATACAAATAAATTGGACAATATCGTTATAGTTTCGTTATATCTTGCCTCACTAGTATTACAGTGCTTTTCCAAGCAAATTGCAAATCCTTTACTTAATTAATTAACAAAGTGCCTTAACAATTCCTTAATTGTTACATTTATGTATTTGGAGAGTTAAACGAAAGACTTAAGCCGCCAACCTGATAATTACAACAATTTCGCATTCCCCGTCTCAAATATTTCTCCCAAATGTTGCAATAAATTTTGTCTTTTTGTCAAAGACATAAACGTTTTCTAAATAACGCGGTACACAAAGAATTCTATGAACGAATTAATGATGAATATGCGGGGTTTGTATAAAAGTCATAATACAAAGTAAAATGCGACTAAATTAAAATTTATGGTTAGCAGCAAAAATGTTTGCGTTCTTTAAATTTTTTTTGTGTTGCTCATCACAACCCAGCGGCCAACAATATTCAAAGAAGAAATACGAAGAACAAGAATGAAAACTTGCAGCAAGTTGAAAAATAAGTGAACGAAATGATTTTTATAAAATGTTCAGGTGAAGCCTCTATTAATGTTATTGTCTTTACATGATTGTTACACGGGCATAAACAAAGACATTTTGTTGGTTTTACACATGTTGGTGTTGTTGTGCGCTACAATCATAGTGCCGCTGAGCTGTTATTGCCTTAGGCCGCAAATATCTAATACACAGCATCCTGTACATTAGACAACTAAACTTGGGTTACTGGCCATTACAACAATCTTATCAACTTATTTTTTGTACTGCTTTTATATTCTACTGCTAACAACGAAAGGAAGTAAATTTTGTGGCCAAGATGATGTACACAACAGTTTAACATACGAAAACTACATGGGACTTGGCTCAGATGACAGCGGCGTATGTCGTATTTCACTGTAAAAATTAAATTTGTACTAAAAGGAAGGCCATTTGGATAACAAAAAATTTTAAATTTTACCTACGAATGTACTTAAAAAGTAAAAAAAAAGTTGTATAACACATTATTTTCTAGAGTCCTTTAAAGAGTTTGATAATTTAGCAAAGTTATACTTCAAAGAATTAATGATTGTCGCGTTCGTTTCTTGGGCAGGACTGCTGCTATAAGAAAAGAGCATTCAACTTATAGAAAAATTGTATGGCATATATCTCCTATATCTCCCAAAGCCTCCATTGTGGCGAAAAGAAAATTAAATGTTATTAAAGACTATTTTCTGAGATTGTCATAGAGTGACATTTAGTCAATGGAACTTTAAATTCATGTGTTCAATTGAACAAGCGAACAATCAAGTTTCACGAATGAAATTTCAGGTTTCTGCTAATATTTTATGAAATGTTCTCTCGAATGACTGGTATCCAAAAAATTCCACTGATTTTCTTGCGATGGTCATCAAATTAAACATACTCGGAGTGTATCTATATTCAGTGAAGACATTCGTTCAATATTTGTAATGATATTATTTAATTTCTATTGCGGAGAACAAATTTGTTTAAAAAATACAAATCCTTAACCACTTCAATAGTTACAGAAATAATGTCAAACGTGACATATCACGGTCCATCGACCAAGATTTTAGTTTTAAAAACACACACAAGCACAAAACTGTTGAGTTAAATTAATAAAATTTAGTCTAGCCAATTTATTTGGCACATTGTCCAATATTCTTATTTCGAAGTATTTCCTTGAAAAAAAACCGCAAATTTAGGCATTTAATGTTACATTCTTTTTTAAGGATCTTAAGTTTTATATAAGAAATGTATAACAATAATTACAGAAATTGAACAAATTTTGTTATACATATAAACAAAAATCTAGTTTTATTTAAAGTTTTTAATAATCCATTCTTGTCTAATGCTAAAAGTTTTTAAGTTCGTAAGAAAAAGGAATTCTGGTCTTTTTGTCGGCTTCTTCCAACTGCTACGAATGTTTAGTACTTGCATTTATGAACGTCTGTATTAAAGTTTGGGCTGTTTTTCACAAAAATAGCGTGTAAATTGTAGTGATTTATTTGTATATTGTCGCATGCTTACATATTTATTTTTCTTCATTCTTTATTCTATGTTTCGTATCGGCCGTCAAGAAAACCCAAAACCATGTGAGCAAAACGACGACAAAACGAACAGCCAGCCGCTTAAACAGTTTAAGTTTATGTCACTCTACATTTTTGTTATAGTTGTGGATTGAAAGCATCCTGAACGAAATCGCTTTTGAATAGTTGTCCGATAATAAACAACAGTTTATTTGATATTTGCAACATTGTGTGCAATAACGCAGTGGTACCTACTTTTTTGTGCTTAGCAACGGTTGGTTGATTGATTTGTTTGGATTGTAGGCAGCGGAAGACAATTATATATGGCCACCAGACTCCCAGCAACTGTTCTCTGCTCTGATTAAAATAATATGTTTAATAAGGTTCCCTGTGCGAACTTATTTAAGCTGAGTTGTCACATCACCAAGCATCTTTTTGCATTTAACATTAACATTTTTTTAATTTTTATTTAAAAAATACATATTTATTTACATATTTATATTTTTTTATAATTTGTGGAAACCCAAAAATCTTGTTCGCATATGTTGGGTGAATATTTAATTAATTAGTGTCCACAACTAATAATAATTTTGTTTTCTATCAAAAATACCTACAATTAATTGAAGTTGTATTTTACTCGGCGCTTATTGTTTATTAATTCCTTTTTCTTTCTACATTTTCTCCACAACTCATCTTCATTACTTTTATAATTAATCCTCTCATCAAGTAGTTTGTTTTTTTTGTTTAGCTTATCACTCTGTATGTCAACTTTTGTTTTGAATTTACAAAAGACCAGCCCACCAACATACATCAGCGTATACAAATTTGTAACATAGACTCATAAGAGAACACACACACACACGAACACGAACAGAAGCACGAACACGAACATACACATGCATCCGCATGCCTGTTCAAGCACACTCTTATACATTGTTACTCTTAACAGATGAGTACGTAAATACAGTTGTGTTTGTTGTTCCCCTCACTCGATTGATAATTACTGCAGAAGCCCAACCCAATTGCTTATGTACAAAAATCACTATATAGAGATAACAGAAGCCAACATGTTTGGGATTTTTTTTTTAGTTGCTGTTTTTCTTTTTGTTTTTTGGTTTGTTATAAATATTTTCTTGTGTATATCTTTGACCAAATGAAGAAGAAGTCAAAGAAGTTTACACTCTAATGTACGCATATGAGAACACTTTTTATTACACATGTTTTCGAACACGACTTTACAAGCCAAAAAATTTCCTACCAACTTCGCTTTGTTTTTTGCTTGACTGGCTGGCTGCGGCTGCGGCTGCGGCTGCCCGGCTGCCCGGCCGTGAGATAAAATTCTGCTTATTTGTATACGAATATTGTCTGTGAGTCGGCATTGAAGAAATTTGTGTTTATGGTCATATGAAAGCAACAGAATGAATTGTTAACTATGGCGTCGTCCGTTTTTGTTTTTGTATCTATGATGGTGATGGATTGTAATTATGTTTACGTTTTTAACTTAACATTTACTTACCAACTTGCTGGGGATAAGATAGACAGAAAATGAAGTTTGCGTATGAGCAAGTTGGTATTTGTGTCCGTGCAATTTTGTGTGTGTGTGTGTGTGTATGTGTGTGTTAATGTCCGAAGTCTTATGAATGATTTTTTCTTTATGTCTGTGTGTTTGCTTATACATATTTCATGAATAATATTTTTATGTAAGTTGGCGTAAATTATGATGGCGCTTAAAGTTTATTGTTTACTTTGTTGACAACTGACAAAGACATCAGCAAAACAGTAAGCAAACTTGCCAGCCAGTAGAAATTTTATTATAAATTTTTTTTTTACTTTTCTCTTGTATACAAGCAAAAATAAAACACATTCAAATCATACGCCATTTTGTTTTCGCAGAAGAAATAAAAAGAGGCTGGCGGCAGCCAAGTGGAAAAATGAGTCTTACTCGTAATGATTGATGTGAATGCGGCCTTTTCTTGTCCGCTTAATATAAAAGAAAGTATAATTAATATTCAAACAGCATTTAAAATGGCGCAGAGTTACAAAAGGTATTAAAATTATAATAGTCTTAATAAAGCTTTTACTTTAATTTAAGTTAGTACTTAAAATCCCGGTAAAGTCCAGCAGTTACTTATGACTTCTTTAGAAGAAATAAGTTATTAAGACCGACTTAAGTTTTGTATATGCGTACATATGTATGTATTTATATAAAATTTACACTTATTTATTATCATGCATACTTTTGTAAATGTCTTTCACATTCTTAATCTTTAAGAATTTGTTTCTTATTTGAATTTTTGTGTATCGCTTTTTGAAGGATGGGGAGATTGAAAAGAATAATTATTTGATGCTGATGCAAATGTTTTAATCTGTTAGACAATCATTCCCTTTAAATAATAATTGGTTTTTGGAAACTTTTAAATAAAATTTCAGTAAAAATAAAACATGATAAAAAATTATGGACTGTTAATATTGAAAGAAGTTTAAAAATGGCAGCTAAAAGTGATTTACAATTTCTAGGGGTACATATTTCACTACCATATAAATACGTGACCCAAAGTGATTTGCTTTGGCAGCAGTTTTGTTAATCTGTTTGGTTAACTAAAGGCTTTATTATGCAAAGCAATCGAATTTTGATTCAGTTGCTAAGTAGTCAGTCTCAAAACTTCGGGTTTGCCAGACAGGCAATAAAGCAACAACAAATATTCCTTTGGATATGACCATTTCATTACCTGTGTTATCATTTCACTTGACTGCATTATCATACCGGTAGTTCGATTGCCACCCATTATCGATACATAAATATGATTTGCTGGCAAATAGAACACAAGAATAACCGAAATAAGGAAACAAAAGCTTTTTCAAAATACAATTTGTTTGTATGTAGACTGAATAAAATTTGGAATTAAATCCTATTCTTTTTTACATTTTTATGGTCATGAAATACCAACATATTTAAATTATTTTGATCCTAATTCGTTGACCATTTTGAACGCCCATATTTGGTTTAAAGAATATTCAATATTTGAATGAAATTACTTGCAAACTTCGATTTTTATGTAAGAATAAAAAAACATATTAATTTATTATGTAACTTTGAGCGCCAGAAAATATGTTTTTTTTTATTTCTTGATTTTTATTTTTGCGAGCAAAACTATCAGTAATTTTTTGCTTAACAAATTTTCAAACTGATTTAAGAAGATTCTGTTTGAGAAAAGTAGCACTCAGGCAATCAGTACCTACAACCTTTATACTTTTTTTTTCGTAATGGCAGCTATTTGGGAAATAAGCAAAAACGATTTTTATTTAACTGTTTTGAGAATAACTATCGTAAGTTTTCGGCTCTACGTTGAGTCTGTGTGCGTTTCATATTAATTCAAGAAAGGAAAATAATTATTTCTTAAAGGTAAAGAAAGTCACCGAAACGAATTTTTACTGACGGCCCGATTTGTATTCGGCAGTCAGCCATATTTGAAAGAAGAGGTTCGCGTAGCAGGCAGCTCTGTTATTAGTGAAGTTTCTCATCGCATAAATTCAACATTTTTGATGGGTACTTAATCAATTGCCAACAAACTTGTGTTGAAGTTAAATTTCAGCTTCAAACAAGGTGTGGGAATAATTATAAAAGTTACCGCAACTAAAATGTCATTGCTTAATAATTCTTTTAAAATTTAAATTCAAATATTTATGCACATTAAGCAACAGACAAAAAACAAAATACTTTATACAATTAATGCAAAATGCATACATAAATAAGCAAAGAAGTCAGCAACTTAAAAATGTTAACGGTTGTTAAAGTTATCATAATATTTAAACAATAGTAGGTTTTATATTAAATTGTTTAACAATTTATGGTTTTTTGATGATGATGATGGTTTCGAGTGATGAAGGTAACACAAAACATATACTTAAGATAAACTTACAAAATAAACGGTTGCTTTCAACTAAAAAGGTGGTTGTGGTGGTGGTGGTGGTGGTGGCAGTGCAGAGTCTTGGAGTTGGTGCCACCATTAATGCCTGCTCAAGTTACCAAACTACCAGCAGTAAATATACTCTTAAACAGCTGCTGTATTAAATGTTGTTACTACAACGTATTTAAACCATAAATTGTTTTTAAATACAATCAAAAAAATATCCAAAAAACAACAACAAACTATTGATAACTAACACAACTTTTGGCAGTGGCAGTTAGAAAAAAAAAAAAAAACAGCAGCAGCACCAGCAGCAGGAGCAGCATGTTGATCACTGCCAGCACCGCAAAACATTCATACGAGTACATGTGTATATGACCATTATTATGAAATACTTGCTGTTTTTTCTTATTTCCATGGAAACGAAAATAAAAAATATTTTGATGAAAATCTATAGCGTAAAAAAGCTGCCGAATTTTCGGAATTTTTTTCTTTAGCACAAACTAAACCAAAAAAAAAAGAATATTTTCATAACATGTATTTAAAAAATAAGGCGGTAAAGATTTAAAAGTATCATTTGGATTTTTCCTTTTTTTTTTTGTTGGTAAAAAATAGCTATCAGCAAATGTGTGAAAATTATTTAAATGCAAGAGAAGAAAAAACGTTAAATAGCTGCAGTAAATAGTAGTTATTTTAAAATATTTAGTTTTACAATAAATTGCAAAAAATTAAAAGAGAAGAAAAAAAAATATGTTAATTTATGAGCTGCCGAAAAGTAAACGTTTTCAGTTTGATTATTTTTCCATTATGGTTAATATTTGTTTTCATAAAACAAAAAAACAAACAAACAAACTATTTAAGCAAGATTTATTAGAATATTATTCTTAGAAATACTTGATGATGAAATTCGTTTAATTTATGAGCAGTAATTCTTTTTTCGGCTATTGAATTCTTTAGTTAAAAAATAAAACGTAAAAATCTATTCACACATTCTGTTCAGTGAGTGCTGAAACGAGATCGTTGTATTGTTATAAATTGTATTCCAAGAATATGACATGATTAATTTAAATAATTGTTTTAGAACTGTTTTGTTAGCCATGTTTTTAAAATTGTGGGTTTATCTCACGATGTCAAATGTGAATGTTCACAAATTGTACTGACACACACAATCGTCACATGTCGGAATTCATTACCAAATTATATTTTTGACCTTCAAGTAACCCCGCGAGCGCTGACAGTTTTGTTTCGTTACAATATTCGCATTACCTATAATTACTCTTTTTATTTTTATTTTAATTTTAGATTTTTGTTTTCTTTTCATTGCAGTTTGAAGGTGCTTTTTTGATGCTACCGGAATTGGGAAAACAGGTTATTGAGGAGATGGAAAGAGTTAGTAGTCCTCATAAATATTTGTTTTGAACCTTCCCACAATTTGTAAGCCAACTTTATATTTGCGACCACATTCAGAGATTGCAGGAAGATTGTCATTTTATGTACAATCCATGTTGTAGCCTCCGATAGTTTAGGCCTTTAACTAAGACAGTGTCAATGCTAAATGCTGCTATTGTGTATATAACAAGAGGCAGCGTTGGAAGGACTTTGCAGAAGGTCATTAAGAAAGAGCAAAACTGAAAAAAGAGAAGAAAAGAAAACAGAGTCCTGCGGCACGCCACAAATAATCTGGAGGAAACTGAGCTTAACACGAAAAAAACATGCAGTAAAGTTTGACAGCAACACAACATGCCGCATCTTGTCAAACATCTAGGAAATATCTAAAAATTTATATTAAGACGATTCGATTAGTCACAAGTGACTTATAATTTTCATTACCTTAAAAAGTGCAAAAGTGAAAGAAGTGAAAGGAAATTTGATGGCCGTAGGACAATTATATTTCAACCAGTTTTTATCAATGAATATTAAATTCAAGCTCTTCATTTCGACCACTGTAGCAATTATACGCATATCGCTTTTGGGGCTATAGTTTTCTCACTACGAAAACTGCCATTTCCTGCAGCAATACCTTAAATTAATTATATAAATTAAACATTTTGTTATGTTGCTAAAATGCGGCAATTATTCAAAGCTGCTAATGAAGAAAAATAAGCAAAAGTTTGAGCAGCAAAAAAAGAAAAGATTAATTACTTTAATCCCTTTTCTAAATACAAACAAAATGTACTCGTATGCAAAAAGCAAAAGGTAAACTGCAAAATTGTTATTTTTATCCCACACAAAATATTTCAACGAAATTACTTAACGCTACATTTATTTTAAGACAATTAAAACAAAGTAATTTTTTAACCACTCAAGTTTTTTTTTTTTTTTGTCAAGTAAAAATGTTTCTGCCAAAAGAGAGAAAAAAAATAAACCATGGAAAATTAACTGGTTATTTTTAAATAGCGTTAAGATGTTTTATGTCATTATCTACAACCGCAAAACAAACACACTAGGAAAAAATCTTTTTTTACTAATATTTTATATCTATTGCCAGCGATTTATTTAATCGCTTCTTCTTGCCTCGTGTGTGTGAAAAAGCTTTAAGACAGATTAATGGGTAAGATTGAAATCTTTGCAAAATTTTTTAAACATGTTGTCTTAAAATAGATTTAAAAATTTCTCTTCTAAACATTGATAATTGTTTGAGTGGTATTTTGGTGGATAGACTTCCTGAACGAATTAAAGAAAAGAAAAACAAGGAAAAAAAGGATGCACACACACACACACACACACACACATACAATCTTATTTAAACACTGAAAATTATTATTTCTTTTGGCGACGTCTGGCCTTTTGAATATGTCAGTTTAAAATTTTGCTAATAACAGGGAAAAAGTATATTAAGAGATAAATTTGTTTCTTTTACTTTTTCAAACTAAGATTTTAATTTCAAGTGAAAAGTCTTTTGAAGTGCATCTTGCAATTTTAATAAAAGAAATTGTGCTCTTGTGACTCTGGCTAATAAATCAGGCTAAAGTTTAACCGCTTTTGCTTTTGGGACCTCTGAATTTTCCGGCTTATTCACATAAAACTTCGACATAAGAAACCCCCATTTAACTCCCTGTGGGATGGACGTTTCCGCAAATCGTTTGCTTAGAATGCGAAATGGAATGAAATGAGCTGAGTTGTTCGTAATGCCGCCCTGTTTAAGCCACATGTAAATAACTCGTACTCTATATTATCTAATTCTCAGCAAAAGATGTTTGGCTCCCATTTAGCGCCTGCAAGTTATTGCCTATGGCCACTCGCCCTCAGCATAAAATGTAAGGCTGTGGTTTGCGAAAATTCGAGCTCTTATGAAATATAGGAAAGCGACTGCTTCAGATTCTCCTCACGGATAGTAAATATATTTTCGGAAGATCTCGATTTTCATCGACGGGTATTAAGACGCTGGCCATCGAATCAGTAGAGTTAAATTTGAGCACCACGCTGCGAAAAGTCTGCGCGTTAAGACGGTTGTGGTGTTTTTTTATAATAATGAATTTATTTTTTTTTTAAAGAAAAACTACTTCTTCATGTATTATATTCTAATACACATTTTTGTTTTGCTCTCTATCCATTAAATAAAAACTTAAAAGGTTCAAATAAATTTGAATAAAAATCAATCAAAACGATCATCTTAAAATTCTTAAATTGTCTGAAACTCACAAAAAAGTAATATAGAGCCCTTTCGGCGGAAAATTTTTCATTGAGAATGAATGAGGATTCTCCTTATTTTTACGTAATTTAATTATAAATCAATTATATGAAAAGTTTGCAAAAGAAGGTTTCAAATTACAGTTTGATTTATACGCAATAATTATCAATAGAAATTTATAATTTTTCTAATATTGAAAATGTTTTTCTTATTTCTTTCTTTCTTTTGTATACGAAAAATGATCGCTGTTGGAAAATTTAAACAAGATATGACTTGAAGCCAAACACTACGCAGCAAGACGCATGATTAACCAACCGGCTTGCGGATGAGGAGGCCTTATTATAATGCCAGCACAAACCATTTTGTGCCATAAGTTGGAAAGACTGGCTTAATGCTTGGCTGTGTGGCTCAAAGCTTAGCCAAGTGTGAAAGATGAGAAATCAGTAACAACAAACATTACGGGAAGCTGCAAAGTTTTTTACACTGGGTTGTGTTAGACTTGGCGTTTGCTTTAAACTTTATGCAATTTCTTTGAAATTTAAGTTTCTAATTTTAAGGTGTTGGCTCTACTTTTATGGGCAGAAAGTAGATTTCTTTCGCTATATCTTAATCCTTAGCTCGGCGTCAGGTGGATGCCGTCTGTGAGACGCATCATATGAGCATTATATTATATTTCTGATTTTTATTTCATAATTAAGTTTAAATGTACACAGGATATTTTACAGGTTCTTTAGGTGTAAAGAAACATATTATTGTATTATATTTTTGTTTTTGTTTCCCTAGATAAAAAGATAAAATCATAGATTTACTATTTGTCTTTAGTTTTACACATTTGAAGCAAAAAATTATTTAAAGTTGTTCTTTCGTTTTTACCTAAAAAAATAGCTTAAAAACGTTGCTTTCGTATCAAATTAATAGTTTAAAGTTTAGCAAAAGTTTTAAGCTCTTTTTTTTTTACCAGACAGTACAAAACTGCAAAGATTTTTGCCAGACCGCTGGACTGTTGACCGAACACCCAATTTATTCATTGAGGCATAAATTTCATACTAGTATATTAATTATTTAGTTTTTACCTATAGAACTTCAAATAGTTTCTGAAATTCAAAACTGCTCGTGTTTTTTCGTCTGTGTCAAATTTCAATTCAGCGACTCTCACAATCGAGTGTAGCGCATGACAAAAAAATTAAGAAAACAAAACAAAAAACTGCCAAAAGCTGAAAAAAAAACTTACTGCTTGTTAAAGTTTTTAAAGAGGAAAATTCTCTAGCATTAGACAAGAATTTTCCTCAACACAATGTTAATGTTTAAATGGTTGTTAAAGATTTGTGGTTTTTTTTCGTTTGCTTTCCACTTTTCCAAGTGGTTTGCTGGTGGAAAAGAATTGTGTGGCTGAGTGGCTTTGGTTTGGCATGTGTGATAAATCTCGTTCGGAGTTTTTTCTGTGCGATTTTTGTTTACTTTTTTGCTGCCACAGCTAAAGCTAAAGCCAAAGCTGCATGTGTGTGTGTGTGTGTGTTAGAAAATTCTAGGATAAATAAAAAGCTTGTTAGAAGCCAACAAAAAACGCACCTATTTTTCTTTGCTATTTCTTTTTTATTTTTTTTTTATTTTTTTTGGTTTGTTCGTTGGTTGGCTTGTAAGCAGTACAATTTTGATCGAAATGTTGTTTTAACTTCAACTTGGAATAAAGGAATAAAAAACCAAGTGAATTGTAGAAATTGCTACGCAATGGAATGATGTTTGCAATGCAGTAACAACAAAATATACAACTGTTACAGAAAGAGATACAGACAAAACACAAAAAAATAAACGAAAGAAAACGAAAAAAAGTCCTCAGCGTCATCATGCCACGAAATGCAGACACAGTGAAAAGAAAAAAAAAACGTGAAAATCATCATCAGTTAGATGCATCAGCTTTTAAAGCAAAAGGTAGCCTGAAAGTTGGTTTGGCATCATGTCTTTTTAAACAACTACCAACTACTCTGGTTTGTTTTGTTCTGTTTTGTTTCCGTTTTTTTGTTTGCCTTTGCTTTTCAGTTGTTCTAACTGTTGTTATTATTGTAGTCATGCAGACAATAAAAGAAATCAAACATCTTCACACTTAACTAGCAATTTACAACACATATTACATGTAACAATAGGCTAAATGCTTTATGATCTTTCTTTTGTTTATGACGATATTTTTGCTTTTTTTCTTTCTTTTTGTTCTTCTTCTGTTTCGTTTTGTTGCTGTAGTAGTTGTTGTTGTTGTTGTTGATATGTCAAAGGAAAACCAAAAAGATTAGTATTTTCTTATTATGTATAAGCAGCATTTATTTATTTAATATTTTTGTTTGGTGGTGGCATTGTTGTTGTTGTTGTTGTTGTGTCAAAATTCTTGTTAATCATGGCAAGTTCGTGTCTTAAGTCTTTTGGTTTTTCAACTGTGTCCTTTTCCTTATTTCATTGGCTTGCAGTTAATAAATTTTTGGCATTGCATCTCTGCTCTGAGTTGTTATAATTTATGCAGCACAGAAAGAACAATCTGGCAAAGATAACTCAATCTTATTTGTGGCTTTGCATCAAACTGGGAGTTTCCAATCACAAAGCATTTAGTTGTCAATATTACATTTTTCATTATTCATTTTTCATTTTTCTTTATCTTTCATTTTTTTCACTCATTCATATATTTTATTAAATGAAACTACTTCAAAAACTGTAGCCGTATTGCCGCAGCGAACATTATATCTGCATATAGTTCTACGACTTTCATAAACCATCTTTCACTATCTCAACAAACGTATCTTGCAGTGCTTAAGTTTTTCTTGTTTTATGTTATTGTTGTTGTTGGTTATTCTTTTCATTTGGGCTTATGTTTTTGTGCCCTTAAACTAAAATACATTTTGATAATTACTGTAATTTGTTAAAAGTTGCTCATGTGATTTTTTTCCTTCTTCCCTCTTCCTTTTTTTTTTTTTTGTTTTGTTTTCTTTTTTGTTTTACATACAAAATATTTTGTATGTATATTTTTCGCCAGCAAGTGCAGTAAGTGAGCAGTAGTTTAATTTTACCTCCTTCTTGAGATTTGTAAGTCGGAGTTCTGTTTTTATTTTTGTTTTTGTTTTTTTGTTTATTTTGCTGCTGTGTGTGTTTGTGCTCTGAAGTAATTATTATTTTAAAGTGTAAGTTTGACAAATATGTTGTTTGAAAATTCTTCTTACAGGGTTTTTGTTTTCTGTTTCTTCAATAATATTTATTGTTTTCCATAAACCTGATGGCACAATATGTGCCTGATGATCACTTCTGTTCTTTGTGTTTTCTGAATGCAGTTTGGCACTGATAACGGTTAACGTTGCGTTTTAATTTATTAAGTATAATTTTACTTTAATATTTAATGTTTAGCATAAAATTCTGTCTGTTGTTTTCATCAAGAATTTAGTTGTATCGCATATCCGAACATTATTATTGTCACATTTTTTTTTTAATAACTTTGCTGCAATTTTCATGTTGATTTTTGCAACTTTTTTTGTTTTGCTTAATTTTTTAAAAACTGTTTTTATGATTTCCAATAGCAAGTCAAGAAGGTGTATGAGTGAAGTAGGTATTTTGAGCTGGAGGTGCTTTTATATTTTTATAAAAAATAACTCAGAACTGAACAAAAGGTACCAATTGTGCAAGTTTTTAAGCTCTCAGCCCTGTCAGGTAGAATTTTTTATTGGGGCAAAACCATGTTTACCCCTTTTCGATGCAAGTTTTAGTTTTTTAATTGATCTGTGGTTCCTTTCAGGTATACAGGAAGATACATTTAAAATTTTAGAAAATCAAACACACATTTATTGTTATATATCGTCAGCTGACGTACAGAAGCCCATAACTAACATTTGTACTATTTTACTATAGCAACAAAACAAAATACTAACTTGTCATCGGACTTGCACATATTTTCAAATTTCACTTATAAAATATCGAATTTTTAAAGTACGTGTGTGTGAGGGCAAAAATTGGAGAGGACATAAATGTTGCTGATGCACTTCATAATCCATCATAATATCAAGTTTTTCTTAGTCAAAAGGTTTTGTATTTCATAGATAGACTATTACTTTTCTTCGAAAGTTTTTGTAAGAAAAATTTCTTCGAAATACTTTTTTCTAAATTAAAATTTGAAAAACTGTCATAAAGCAAATCAAATAACACGATAAACCTTTTAATATAAGAAAAACTTTTAAATTCCTTAAATTTTCAATTTTTTTGTTCTGTAATAGAGCAAATTTCTATCAGAACGGCCTCTTTTACTTCAGAAGATTGACCAATTATGACTTTAGTCTAATGGAATACTTTTATTAACACCAGGTCTTTAAAAAAAAATTTCCAATATCAGAAAATTAAGTTTTCTGTCATTCCACATGCCAAATTCTGGTGTTTTTGTTAATGGCCAGCACCACGGTTTTATTAAATTTTTAATAACACAGGCCTTGATAAGTCGCTTAGAACTTAGAAACGTGGAATATTAATAATGAAACTTTTTACATATTGTTTTTGTGTAACTCATGGTTCACAATTTCTTGCATACCAAAAACAAAACCTCTACTTCTTTGTGATGTGCTCTCCTCATACTACAAAAACGACAAAAAAAAAGAAGCATTTAAGTGCATCTTTAAACACATATCTCAAAATAATTTTATTATAATCATTTAAAAATAAAGTTTAACTTTTTTTCGTTAAATTGATGAACTGTTTTGCATAAACTTCCTCATTTTTGTTTGGCCTTCTGCATCTACCAGACCATTATCAATAAAGATGATCATGATTCTGATGAACTATAACAACATATTTCAAAATAATATCGATATCGATCATTTGCTATAAGCAATGTGTAACGATTTTTGTATATTCCTGCCTGATGCGCTGGCCAAACAAGAGACGAAAAGCAAGACGAGAAATAACTTTAAAACTTAAGGCCCTGAAGCTAAATGAACTTCTTATAGTGAAATGATTAGTATCATCAATAGTTTATTACTCATACTTTACAACGACTTGAGTGTGCCTTTCTGTTAAGTTGAATGTACAATAAAAAGGAGAATGTTTGTGCAACATATTTGTGGCAACATTAAGCGAGCACTTGTTGTGTAAGATTATGATCAGTCCATATTTTTTGTAGCACTAAAAATAAACGCTGCAGCCGAACGGTTGGGCTAAAATATTTTTGAACTTACCCGTATCCATGGCTACCAGTGTTAAGGTATATTCAGCCTTTGCTTCGCGATCTAAAGAGCGCAGTAATGATATTTCACCAGTTGAAGCATTTATGCGAAACAGATCGGTATCGCCTTCTTTAAGAAAATAACGCACTAGAGAATTGAATGGTGGCGTATCAGCGTCGTATGCCTGCACTGTCAACACATAACCGCCATTCGGTGGTATGACATTTTCCATGACATAAGCCAAGTAAGGAGAGTCCAAAAATGTTGGCGGATTGTCATTAATGTCCGTAATGATGATGGTTATTTCGGCTAAATCAAAGCGGTTTTCGAACAGGTGTGACAGCTTGTTGCGCCCCTTTTCACTATCATAGGCCAGGCCTAAATCGGCGGCGGAGTCCTCGGCTTTAACTATCAGCTCATATCGCGATTTACGTTCGTAGTTAAGATTTTTAGATACTCTGACAATGCCAGAATCTTCGCTTATCATAAAATCCCGATTGCCATCGCCACCCACAATGGCAAAACGTACACGGCCGTTGGCGCCCTCATCGATGTCCGTAGCTGACACTTGCAGCACCATGGCTCCAATGCTGGCATTCTCTGCCACCGCAGCGGTGTATTGTTTGGGATCAAATATCGGTGCATTGTCATTTTCATCCAGAATCTTTACAAGGATGTGGCTTTTTGTTGACTTGGCCGGCTCCCCTCTATCTCGGGCTGTCACATTTAACATGTATGCATTTTTTGTTTCTCTATCTAATTTTCCGGACACTCTTAGCAGACCATCTATGGGTCCCAGTGTGAATGGCATGATGGTTTCGCTGTCTAGTATATATTCAATATAGCCATTTTTACCTTCATCTCTATCAACAGCTTTGACCACCATCACCACGGTATTAAGTGGGATATTTTCTAAGATTTCTGTTTCATTTGAACTGACAAAGACGGGAGCTTCGTCATTGACATCTTTGAGAATAATGGTGACCTGAAAGTGAATAAGAAAAACATATTCTATTCAGTGGATTGTCGCAAGAAATTAACCATCACAAACACAGAATATCGATCATTAAGGGATTCATGATCGAAAGAAACATTTTATCTTACAAATATTAAACGATATTAGCACATGGCCTGCAATGGCTATTATTGCTTGATTGCATAAAAACACTAAATAAAAGTTTGCTTCCCTTTTTTTCTCTTGAAAATGTTGGTTCTAATTATGTTTTCTGATTATATTGTTTTATGTGTCAATAATCAATTTCTCTTGTGGTTGTCGCAAAAAGGATACGATTTTAACGACGGACAATTAATTTCTTGGTATTTTATTACAGAAATTTTTCTTAATTTATTCAGTCTTAAGTTTTTATATTGACGTTTAAACATTTTTATAGCTTTGCGACAGGAGTGGTAATACTTATTGTATCGGCTATTTGTTGCATATATCCGTTATGTTTATTCTTCAATTTGACGTTATTTTAGCTATTTCTGCTATTTCAAATAACTCTCATACTCTAATATTTCTTTTCAGTTATAGTGCGGACTAATCAAGCTTGAAGCATATATCCATCACAGTTGACAGAAACACATATTTAAATAACACAAAGTAAATATGATATTTTCAATTAATTTATATTTATGATGTATTGAATTTTTTCGACTTAAATTGTTTGTCACACAAATTCTTCAGAAACTTTGTTAAAAAGCATTAAAAACAAAAAATTTCAAAGAAAAAGGATTTCATAAAATATTTCTTTTAGTAAACGAATAATTTGTTATTTGTCAATTAACTTTCTTTTAAGACTAAATATTTTAAGATTTCTTTTTCTCATTTTAATTCGTTTAAGGAAATTTAACTTACATCATAAATTTTCCCGGAACATATAAAAACGCTTCTTTTTTTCCGTTTTGATTTCACAAAACAGCAAAATTAATATGTTTACAAAATGTACTAAAATAAAATGAAAAATTTTTCACCACAAGCTCCAGCTGTTTTCTAACACAATCAAAGAAATCGTATGTGATTTTTTATTCTTTTGTAAACCTTTAAGAACGAAAATAAAATAAAGTTACACTTTTTACGTATTGAATATTATCTAAAATCATGCCATTTACAATACGGCTGCATCACATGGCGACCATAAAGGAATCGCAAAAATATACGAGCACCAGACATATAATCAGCAACGCCAACAAAGAATTAATGTGGCCAATTTATAATGGCAGTAGAACAACAATGTTGTAAAAAATTACGAGTGCCAGGAATCATATGTGAAGCCGAACTTTAAAAGCTTTGAATAGCAGAAGAATAAATACAAATTTAGTTTAGAAATTTGCATAAGAGAAGAAAGAAACTGAGCATGAACTGCACCGATACTTGATTGTGATAAAATATGAAACAAAACCACAATATTTTTTTAATATCGAAAATTAAAATCTTATAGGCGATTTTAAACTTGCACTTCACTCGACTGAGGCACTGAATTTATTAAGGGTGTTAAAATGACTTCTTAAGCTTAACAAAATAGGAAATCTTTGGAATACTCATTTACTCAGCAGAAAGTGTCTAAGCAAATCAAACTCATACGGTACGTACGTATTTTAATCGTTGTTTGAATTTGATCTGCTTTTGGAGAAAATGTTCGCTGATTTCCTGAAAGAGAAACATAAAAATGTAATAAACTTTTCGTTATAAAACACAATTAGTCTTCTTTCGTCATTCCAAGTTCTGGATTGAAAGATATTTATTTGATATTAGTTTCCGCAAAGAACCTGCAAAAGTCTATAAACTTAATTAAATAATGGAAATTATGAATGTTCTCGCATTTAGGCACTGGAAACTCTGATTATTCGTTTGGAAAGTAAATAAATGATGATATAAGTATGTATTTGTATCTATTTTTTCTTCCCCAGAATAGTTCATACAATGTTCTTATATTGCTGTCAATTAAATAATTCTGCTTAAATTATACAAACGCTGATGCATTGCGAAGTCCATGAAGTCAAATTAATAAATTTTACAAATTAATAATTTAATGAGGAAAATTTTGAGTTTTATATTTTTTATGTGACTGCTGGGACAAGCACTTCAGGATGAATAGCTGAAGTGCGACTCGTCGTTATTCTTAAGACATTATGAAGCTATTTAGTAACTTTTCTGCCAATCCTAAGCCGAAACTGGCTGCACTGACACAATTTAAGCCAATATTTTGCTGCAAAATAAAATAACTGTTAATCGAACTTTATAAGTCAATTCTTAGAAAATAAAATCACTGTTTATCGAACTTTATAACTCAATTCGTTTCGCGTTTTAATAGAGTTTTTGCGGAATACATTAAAAAAAATTTACGAGGCAGTTTTTTTTTTTTTGCTAAAAAATATTTTCTTAAAACGAACACAAGAACGTTATAGGGACTAAAACAAGTTCGTTGTTGAAATGAATGAAATTTTTCATTTAACAAACTGAAAACAAGACCCTAAAACTCATTTTTATTTCATGTCTCATTTCATTCTTACAACTCCCCAATATCTAAAGTCTTGCTGTGAGAATGGAAAGATCTTGTTACTCAAATAATATTTAAGAAAAATTGTTTTAGATTTTATTTGAAAGATTTAGCGATTTTTAATAAAGTTGTTTAAGCTCGCAAATAAAAATAAAAAGTTTACCAAAAAGAAAAGGATATTTATTAAACCGTAAAAACAGTTACTCCTTTAAAAATGAATAATTAGATTTCAACAATGTATAAGCAGATCGGACTTCGGAACAGCTTGACTGCCCAGAGAACAGTTTCAACAAACACAAAAGAGGCCAAAGAAAAGAAATGGACAGAAGAGCAATGGCTTTAATTAAATGATAAAAAACAAAAATTAAAAATAATTCATGCAAGAGCTGCACTTGTACAAAACGTTTCCTCAAATTATTTCAGAAAAAGCAAAGAAATGCAAAGAACATGGAAAAATAAGTTTTGGCATGAAGTCAAGAGCAAAAAGAAATGCCTGAATGAATGAATTCTGCCAGCAAAAAGGGCATTTTGTTAAAAAATTCAATTTATTTTTTTTTTACCATTTAAAATTTTTTACAATTCATTTAACATAATACGAAAAGAAAAACAGAGGAGGAAAAGTTGTTAAGCTGGCCTGCTCTATAAATGTTTATGCCAATGCAATATGTTTTACCATTGATGCTTGAGTTCCGCCAAGTACTGACCACAACAACACTTTCAGGTTATATCCATTTTCCTTATAACTCATGGGTTTTTTTTTCATTTTATTTTAATTTCAGAGACGATAAGCCTGACAACATTAATTTTAAGTCAAACTGAAAGAAACTTTAGAAATAAGAAACAGAGCTGCAACTTTGTTTGGCTTAAAATTCTAAATGCTCTGCATGTGTAGCAGAGAATGACAACAAGTACTCGTATATAGGCAGCTGGTTTATGTGCTGCAACTGTTGCTATAGTCCAGCGTTGGCACATGCAACTGCAAGTTCAAAAGACTCAAAGCACATTTAAAATTTTTTAATCAACTCAGTCACACTTTCTGCACCTGCAGCCAACTTAACTGTGAAGAAACTTCAGAATTTTTCGCACTTACCCAAAGGCAAATTACAATCGGAAAAACTGTGTTGCTTTATAACAGGGTTTATAGAGATTTACTGGATTTTAGTATAATGCTATTGCGCTATTTAAAACTTATGAATATATCTTTAACCAATTACTCAGGTTTGCTTAGATCAGACTGAATTATTCATTATCACCCAGGTTCTGTAAATCACTTTTTGTCAAAAACTCGCCAAAGTGTAATTTTCATCTATTTTGTGTTTTAGAAATCGCTTAAATGGTTTATAAAACTAAATTTCATTTTCAAATTGTTGCTGCCGTTTTTTCCGTTATAGTTTTATGTTCTGTAAATGAATTTTGCTACAGAAAAACGTATTTAAAACAGTTGCCCTTTGAGAGCACGAAAAAAATACTTTTTGAGTAAATATATTAAATAGTTTGTTGTAAATAATTTAAATAAGCTAAAAAACGAAATGTAATTAGTAAATAATACATCAAACATGTTGGCCAGAGTTTTGGACACGGTACTCCTTTCCAAGATTACAATCATTTCCAATAATTTGTTGTGCGCTCCCCTTTCCGAAGTAGCGAAGTGCCGTAGCTAATTGTAAAATCACTGGAATGCTTGCTTCGACCACTTTGGTTGCTATTTCATTTAACAACATCAAAAGGCCTTCTTTATTTAATCTAAAATATTCAATAAATCTTTTTCTTTGTTCAAGATAATTTTCACTACAAATTTAATGGTAACTTCCGATTTCTCTCGTAAGTCAAAAGGATTGGAACGATCCCGAAGTCTGCTCCTCTGCATCCTTTGCATTCGTTCTTTTTCTCTTTCCCACAAGTAAATAGAAATAACCGCATATTGGTTCATATTAATAGTTTAAAACACGGTAAAGCTTCTAAAAATAATTTTGCACAGAAGTTTAAAATTTTGTTTGTTAATTTTTTTAATTGTAAAACGTTAAAGCTTCTAAAAATAATTTTGCACAGAAGTTTAAAATTTTGTTTGTTAATTTTTTTAATTGTAAAATGCTATTCTTAATGAAATTAATTCACAGCACAACAAAATTTTGTTTTTAACTTGTTTCAAATAACTTATCAAGACAAAAAACCGCACTATAAAACTGTTTCATACGATTTTCAGAACACAACAAAATCGGTTATGTGGAATTAAAATCAATTTCACTTTCATTTCGTGGTGATATTCAGAACCTGACTGTATATATTCAATATATATTTTCCTTTGAAGTAAAATAATGTTTTGCTCATGCCCACTCTCTTTCAGGCAATTTTCTTAAATTGTATTGTTTTCATTTGAACTAAATTACATCCTACATTATATGAATATTAATACAACTTATAAGAATGTGGAAATGCAGAAAAAGCGGTTGAAAACGCCACTATTTAGTACTTTAACATGTAGCACCAAAATTCGAAAATTTTCATGGAAATGTTTTTGGACTTGGAAAGTGAAGAAAAACCAAAAATATGTTTCCAGAAAAGGGAGAATTTCATCTTTTCGAGATGACATACAAAGTCAATATACGACTATCAGTCGGATTTGTCACCACTATATGCACAAAAACTAACACATAAAATGTCACTTTCCAATAGTTGTTGTCTGTCTCTGACGTGTTCTCGTATTTCAACTTCTTAATGGAACTTATGCAGCAAAATGTATGTATGTATGTACATACGTACATACATATGTATGTATTGTATGTATGTGAATAGTTGTTTACAATGTTGTTTTTGTTGTCTTTATCAATACTCATTTATTATGCGTATTGTTTGGAAAAACATCCATACACTTGCATGATCTTTTTGTGATTAAAAATGCATAAAAAGAACAGCGACTAAAAAATAAGTAAATAAAATGCGGAGAAATTTTGCAAATTGCTCAAGAACATACATACATACCTACATAAATACTACATATGTATTTCTATACAGAAAACAGAAAAATTGTCTAAAGATTTCGAAAAGAAAAATTTTGTTCATGCTTTTGTTTCAAGTTTCTGATGAAATAAATGAAAACGTATGTATGTAAATTATCTGATTGAAAACATTCAATTTAACGGATATTTTACGGCGTGTTGTTAATTGATGAATAAATTTTGACGCGACTTAATTTATGGTCTTGTTATAAATAATGGCTGACCAATTCACATACAAGATTGACGACTAGTCATACCAGCCGTATGTTATAAGAAAACCACTGGTCTGTAAGAAATGTTTCTCTTGTGCTGTAATAAACAATACATGGCGGGAGTTGTCCTTTTTGGAAAGTAACAATTGAATGAGGAAAATACCTGTTTTTTTCTTAATTCGCATTGTGTTTTGTTTTTTTTTTTGTTGTTGTTAAATGTTTGGATATATTTTCCAAATGTTTTCGGGCCTAGTAATCAAAAGGATGACGGCTACGTGATATTGCCATATAGACAGCTGGAATACGTACACAAAACTCATCTTTCTACATATGTATTTAGACTTCATATAAATTTTAAGGCTTTGAAGTACACAACAGACTCAATATCTTTTTATTTTAGTCGGAAAAAACTAATTTAATACAAAAAATATTAATTGTTAAAAAAAAAATAAGTACAACGACTACTGACAAGAAAGTAGAAAGTAATCAAAGAACAGTTTTTAGTTACTTTACAAGCCAACAAAGAAATCTTTTTACGCTCAACTTTGCCACAATTTTTCCTTACTCTTTGCAAATGTCAAGCCTTAAACTATATAATAAATTATTCTCTCTGTTCGAGGATTTTGTTGTGATTGAATATAAATTTATAAAACTCTAATTGAGTTACTAAGTCACTAGATTAACCAAACTACTTTTTCCTTACATTTAATTCTCTTTGAGTATAAGAAACATTCCTTGCAAAAACAATGGAAGTCAAAGGATGATGGAATACACATCCGAAGCTTCCATCAAGGTCCTGGGTATCGATTTTATCGCAGAGGACATTTGTCATGCACGATACGAATATTATTTGTTGATTAAAATTTCTTTTCAGACAGTCTAACAGAAAACTTATCAAGCGGTCATGCCGGTCCGTTCTAGCGGGCCAAGGCAAATGTAAGTGGAAGTGTTGCTCCTACAATCATATTTAAAATTGGCGGCCATCTGTTCGAAAGTCTATAAGTTCTAAATGCATATTTATACAATTGAACTCTTTTATTTTACCTCCATTAGGAAGTGTTTAATCAATCGCAAAGTCGTTTTTCCACTCCAAATTAAGAAAGAATAAAGTATTATTATAATATTAATTATTAAGGAAACATATTGCAGACTTTAGGCGGGGGGACAGCCGTTTCTGGGCAGCAAGACTGTTCATGCGAAAGTAGCCTTTAAGCTAAAACACATGTCTTAAACATACATATATGTATGTACATATATTTTTTCAGTTATATTTTTGCCAAACAAAAGATTTTGAGTCCTCCCGGCGTTGATTAAAAGTCATTTATTCAGAAGAATTTAATTTTCCTACTGAGTAGCAATTACTTAAATATATAAAGTGACACAACTTTATGCCTATTTAAACTAATGAAAACGTATGTATGTATGTATGTATGTTTGATTTTCAGTTGTGGTAGACAGAACCATGTGACAGATTTTTCATCGGGACTGTATGCGCAGGCAAAAGCCAAGAGCGAGTGGTAAGTGCTAATTGTTTTATTTTTCTTTTTCTTTAATAAATAGTTGGCAATTAGAAAATCCATTAAACTCTAAACGAGTATTGTGTGTTGTTGTGGGAATTCTGTCGTTCCGACAGCTTTTATAAATTTTGTTTATTCTATGCATTCGTTGTTCCTTTTTTGTGTTTGAATTTAACTCCAAAGCAAACGGTGTGCTGTGTAACGATGTGATTTAGATGTTAGCGTTGCAAGGCTTCCCAAATGGCTTTAAATACGAAACACTGCCATTATTTTATGGACGTTTTATCACTTTTTCGTACTTTGTGCTATGACTAAGTAAGCAATAAACGCTACAAAAACTATTTGTTTCTCTGTTTTTCATTAGGTCATTAAATGGACTTTTAAAAATGTAAGAAAATTTAGTGTTTTAGTTTTTGTCGATGTGCTCGCTCTCTAGCCAAATTTTAATGGTTAAGGCCGAGCTGAGTGTGTGTTGGTTTTAAATGCAAATTAAATTTTATTGCCTGCAATTTTATAAGTAATGTTTAAACATTAATTTGCTGTTCCATTTGGCCTTTTCTTTCGAACATCATCTCCAACATTAATAACATCTTTCTCTCTCTCTCTCTGGCCCTCTCTGTATCTATTCCTGCCACCGTTCTTTTCTTTTTTGTCTACTTTAGAACGTTTTTGTTTTTGCTTTCCATTGTATTGTATGTACATACATACATATAGGAAGAAAAGTCCGGCAATGTTCACAAGATAAATAAGAGAAACAAAAACAAGATGTAGTAGTTTGTTGTTGCAGAAAAAAAGACTACTTTAATGCATTAAATTAATGTGTTGAAAATTTTAATGTGTTTAGCTTGACTTTGGCATCGCTCATCTACCGTTATCTGACCTGATAAATTTAATAATTAAATTTATTTTTCACCAAGATTCAAGACAAAAACGCCAACAAGTCAGTATTTAACATATTGAAATTGTTATTTAGTATATATCGCACTCTAAACGACAAACAAGCTTAACTCAAACTTTAGCAAACGATCACAGAATAGGTACATACATATATCAATATGTACATTTTACACTGCCCTTACATTGTTTTTAACTAGAAAACTATGGGAAAGTGTCACTCATGTTTTGCCAGCACTTGTTTCGTCCACTTAACGAGATCCATTCGAGTTGTGGCGCTTTTGAAGAGAAAGTCTTGACGTTTTGTTATGCACTGTACAGCATGCAAAAGTTTAGACTGTTTTCTGTTTAGTGTACGATATATAGAATGGGACCGGCAATGCCGCATTAAGTGCTGTAATTATTTAAATTGAGTTTATAATTATTGGATAAGCATTCCCTAGTCTACAAGTGAACAAATTCTATTGCATTTTGCTTAAAAGTATTTTGTATGAACACAAACACAACGTAAATAATTGAAAACTGAAAGACAAAGTTATTCAAATAAACCTGTTACGTTTGTTTTATCTTTTAGCACAATTACTTTGGCATTCTGTTTTCAAGAAAAATTTGCTTCTTTTATATGTACAACAAAACTAATTGCTTTTATTTGAAATTAGTTTTTTTTCGGTTTCCAACAAACAAAACAAACATGGAAAAAGTGTTGCTGAAGAAGATTTGCCAGAGAAATCAAATTATTATATAATAAAATTAATATCATTAACCATCCACTCATCAATAAATAAATGTTTTTATACAAATTAAATTGCAAGTTGTACTTAGATCAAGCGATACTAAAAAAGATATGCTGATATTTTCTTTCATAATTTCTTAAAACAACAATTTCTGTTAAAAGATCAATTTACTATACAAAAAAGGAAAAAAAAAGAAGCAAAAGAAACCTTGTTTAAAAACGTCGCAAAATAAACAGTTTTTACTGGAAATTTCTGATAATTATTATTATTGATGCTTTATGCGTCTTCGAATTAAAATTAAGCTGCATGTTTTCTATGATGTCATCCCATCGACGGGCATATTATTAAAAAATTGTATCGCTCAATCGAAAAAATGTGTAAAAAATACGAGACAAATTTGATTTTATTACTTGATTATCAGAAAAGCAATTAAATTTCATTAACATTTACAACTTCATTTACTATCTGGCGTTTACGATACCAGACAACTGAGTTGTAGGATGCAGTAAATATTAAATACTATAATTTAATTAACAAGCATTTTATGGCCACAGTTTGGGTTCAACTATTTGCTAAAGAAACAAACGCTTCTTGCAAAAATCAAAAAGATGAAATGAAATTCATATGGGAGATGAAAGCCACTCTACACCAGCTACAATGTTTTTCATTATTATATTCTTAAAAGTGGGGGGACGACTAATGACAATAATATTTTAAGCAAATTTCCTTTTAATATATTCTGAGGATAAAACCATTATTTTTCAAAATTGTTTGTTTAAAAAGTCAAGATTTTGCTGGAAATTATTTTCAATGTTTTTTTTATTGTTTGTTTGAAATGGATTAATAAATTCTCTTTTAAAAATTGTTTGTTTAAATAGTCAAGATTTTGCTGGAAATTATTTTCAATGTTTTTTTATTGTTTGTTTGAAATGGATTAATAAATTCTCTTTTTTTTTTGGAGTTTTCGAATATTCCAGATTTTTGAAAGTTTTCTTTCAATTATTCACCGAATTTCCAACTTAGGCGAGTCACAGCGAAACAACTGGAATGTTGTTTTTCTGTTTGCTTCAAATCTAATTAATTAGTTTCTTTTATTTTTAAACTATCAAATACTGGAATATAATTATTATTTATATGTTATAATATTTTAAATACATCGACATTGACGTTAATTGTCCACGAGCATAAGAGCAGGGAAAAATCGTCAGCTGTCGCTGTGCTGCCATCTGGCAGATGAAAAATCAGTGTTCCGAATAGAATTATTACTCTTCATTGCCCTGTCACTTTCTAAAACAAAACTGACATCAAACTGTATATCAAAAGGAAGTTTGTCTTGACAACAATTTTGTCCTGCTCAGCAGTCAATACAGACGTTTAAAGCCCTTTAAATTCTCCAACAAATTGAAATATAAAACTTTGTTTAACTAAAAATGACAGTTGTTCGGGCTACACACAAGTTTGTACATCGGGAATTTGGCAAAAAACTGACATTTGCAGATTTTGCCTAATTTGTCAAAATTATAATTTTTGTGCTTTGAATCATTCACTTCATTCAAGCTGTAAAATCATAATTCACTAGTTTCTGATTAATTAGTTTCTTTTATTTTTTAACTATCAAATACTGGAATATAATTATTATTTTAGTTATAATATTTTAAATACATCGACATTGACGTTAATTGTCCACGAGCATAAGAGCAGGGAAAAATCGTCAGCTGTCGCTGTGCTGCCATCTGGCAGATGAAAAATCAGTGTTCCGAATAGAATTATTACTCTTCATTGCCCTGTCACTTTCTAAAACAAAACTGACATCAAACTGTATATCAAAAGGAAGTTTTGTCTTGACAACAATTTTGTCCTGCTCAGCAGTCAATACAGACGTTTAAAGCCCTTTAAATTCTCCAACAAATTGATATATAAAACTTTGTTTAACTAAAAATGACAGTTGTTCGGGCTACACACAAGTTTGTACATCGGGAATTTGGCAAAAAACTGACATTTGCAGATTTTGCCTAATTTGTCAAAATTATAATTTTTGTGCTTTGAATCATTGACTTCATTCAAGCTGTAAAATCATAATTCACACTCAGGCCAGCTTTATTGACCCCCTTCATACAATTTACCTTAAAACATTATTTTGTAAAAGAAAAAACTAAGCAAAAACAAAAACAAACACACAAACAAAAAAAAAAAACCACATCATATCTCACCTGTACGGTTGCCGATAAACGCTGTTGGGATTCCTGTACAACACCGCCGTATTGCAATTGTTGCTGTTGTTGCAATTGTTGCAACTGTAATTGCTGTTGATATTGTAAATATTGACGGCGTTGACGCTGCAAACTGTATGGCATTGACTGATATTGATTTAATCGTACATCATTAGCCGCAATAACTTCATTATCGTTCTCGTTGTGCTCGTCATACATCATGGGGAATTCTTTGGCACAATCTCTTGCGGTTACAATTAAATTATATGAACTTTTTGTTTCGCGATCCAATGTACGTTGCGTACGTATGGTACCGTTGGAAAATATTTCAAAATCATTATTATCATCACCCAGCGTTATTGTATATTCAATACGACCGTTATCACCTTGATGTAATGAAAATAGATAGAAATAGAAACAACATGAATATTAAGGAATGGCAAAAAAAAAAAAAGAAAAAGAAAAAACTGGAAACAGAAAATAGGTTATAAATCAGCTGCGCTGTATTAATGAAAACATAAAGATGGTCTGCTACTGGGGTAAAATTGGTTTTTGTGGCTTTCGTACAGAGTTTGATTATTTGGCAAAAGCCCACAAGATAATCAATGATCATAATGAAAATTATGACGCCTTAACAGTTGCCTAAGTTTTTTTTTTTTTTTTTTTTCAAGCATTAGGGAACTCCTTAACTCTCACCTTTAAGTTTTCAACATCTTAACTAGGAGCATTTTGCCACAGAAACCTTTAACTTTCTTCCTGAGTTTGTTTTTTTTTCGTATTTTTATTATCTTGTTGGCTGCTTATGCCGGTTGTTGTCTATTGTTTGCGATTATGATAAATTGCTAAGTGATTCAAACACCAATTGAATTAAGCAAAACAAAAAAGAGAAACAAATAGTTCCTTTAGGAAAAGGTACAAGTTAAAATGCTGGTTAAACCTATATATGGCACCATAAAGGTTTTCCTGAGAAAACAATTGTAGGAAATATGTTTGTTTCTTGTAGTCGAGAATATGTGTATGTAGATAATTATTTAAGTATTTGTGGCAGATTAATCATGTTTTGAAATTCCACCACCACCAGGATAGCAGATCAGCATTAACATCCTTATAAGTTCAAAGCCAGTTTTATTTTTCGCATGAACAAGTTTTATATATTTGAGTTAAATATAGGAGTATTTTAGACAAGAAAATTTAACAAGTAGTTTTAAAATTTTTATTGTTTATTTATGGAAAACCTACAACAAGTCTTAAAGCGTTGTTAGTAAAACAACAAAATCCAACGTTTGTCATATAATTAGAAATAGATTAACTTCGTTTAGGTATCGTTTTAAGAATTCAGACAATTTTTTATTGAAGTCTTAAAGTCATTTCAAAAACACTATAAGTTCCAACTGGAATAAATTCATTTTTAGAAGAAAATTGCCGCCTGTCGTTCATTTAGACCAAATGAAGTTCATAATCAATCATCAAACTTGTAGCGTTCGTCGTGGTCGGTGGAACTTGTAATAATGACGTACCGCTAGTGCAAAATCGATATCACTCAGTGAGTTTTTGGGGGATATATGGGAGATGCATCTCGTTCAAAATTTTATCATTTTGTGAACAGACCTGCCGTCATCGATTGTCCACTGAGCCAGTGGATTAAAACTTCTCCATCGTATTACAAGTAGCCCACTCATTCGTACCATTCAGAAAAATAAGCGGATTTTTGGCGTGACAGACTTTATAATTTTATAAAACAAATTTATCATTTACATCTGCGATTGGAGATTATATCCTTCTATGGCGATTTAATAGAACAAGCTAAATAGATAGTAGGCAGTTCGATAGATGCAGCTTCGACAATGTGATCGCAATGAACGGTCACATTTCGAATGGTTGTGGTAGTATTGATCTTACTTTGCTTTCAAAAACCATATTTTGTTTTTAAACGCACAATTCATATAAAGACACAAAATTAAAATTGAAATTTTTATGTAAATGGAGTTTGTAAAAAGGAGTCGCAACGACTTGTATTCACGGAATGGGCTGTGGAATAGATGGAATCTGAATACAGTTTTCATTAAAAAATCATTTTTTGCCGATACCATTCCCTATAAAATCTAAGAGCGTAGAATGCATTCTCAAAGGATCACTGTTGTTTGGAAATTTTGAGTTTCACTGTCGCGCATATGGTCATAGTCCGCGGAAATGAAGTAGATTTGTCACCGAGTTCATGCAGTTACCCCTTTAGCCTTTTTTTAATGCGGGTTTCTTAAGCTGTGGGGCTAATCCAAACAGGAAAATCTGATATTTCCGAGCCACCGCAACTAGAGAGAGAGACATCGAAAAAGAGAGACAATGAAAATGAACATCACAATTTGTGTTACTTAAATTTATTGATAAGAAGCACTTAATGAATTATCTTTTCTGTATCAGGATCGAGTTCCTGAAATCATTATAATTACACAAAAGAGACATTCATTGATGTTTTCTGTGAATGCATAAAGGAAGAGATTGTCAAGCTGACAATCATAATTATGCTGGAGCACTTGTTTGCATTCATAGATAAATAAAATTCTTATAATTTTCGTTTTACTTTCCCTCAAGAACAATTTTTTGTTTAGCATTTCATTGCAACGAAATCAAACAAGTAGTTTTGAGCATTTGCCATACCTGCTTTGGGACACCATTTCCAAACCAAATTAGATGAATTTATAACAAATTCCCAGTTGGCCTTTTCTAGACTAAGTTTTCGGCACAAAGTTGGAAACGAGATTAAAGAGCAAAAGTTCTAATAATTATCCGCTGCAACACTTTACTATATTTGTATCTACTGGTGTAAGTTTCATTGAAATTATTTCCATTGAGGTTGAGAAAATTGTGTCAGCTGTTTGCCAAGTCTGCAACACTTCGGCTTTTTTTCATTAAAGATTTAGCTGATTTAAAAATTACATATTCTTCGCCTTCGATGGTTTTCTTATTCCCAGCCTGTTTTTGTTGTTTTTGCATATATTAAAGGTTCTAAAATTTACCTGCATTATTATTTGAATACCGATAATGTGCTGGAAGACGAAGCTACTTGTAGTTTTTTGTGGCACTAAAATTATTATTTAACAAAAAAAAAAAAAAAAGAAATGTTCAACAACAGCTCCGACAGAAGAATAGAAAAAGAAATCTGTTGTTTTGGTCGGTCATTCGGTTAAATATGCGGTAAATGTTTTTGGATGCTAAAACTGTTTTTGTGTTGTTTTTGGTGTTTGTGGTTATTTCCCGAATGCTGCTGATGTTCAAAGCAGCATCAATAACTGTTTCTCTTTACTTTTTTTTTAATGCTATTGCAAAGCACACCTTTAAATGGATTTTTCTTGGTTTATAATTGGATTTTGCATTGCACATCCAGGCACAAGTGTGTGTTAGTTAGTCTGTGCTATGCCACAAAATTAGAACAAGAATGCATCATTATTTTGCATTATTATAATTTAAAGGCTTTTTGCAATTTTGTGCTATTTTATTAATTTTTTCCCCATAATTTGGGAGCAAAAAAAGACAACATCTCAAATAAAATAGAATTTTCATTTAAAATTCTTTAAATTCTATACAAAGTCAAAAGGTCCGTTTGTTATAGTCAAACATATAAAAATCGCAGGCTAAGAAAAGCGTTTTGTTAACTTCTTAAAGGCCAATTTAAAACTTTTTGCAAAACTTTGAAAATTACTATTATACGATATATGGAATATGACATCATGCGAATAGCCGTCACGTATGCGCTAATTTTGGCGTCTGTCTATATATTGTAGTATATATAAAGTGATTCAATTTGCCCGATTTATGATGATGATTTATAGATTGCACCGATTTGCAGCTAAAGAAAAGTAATAAGAGCAAAGAAGCAAAACCTGCTGTCCATTACATCCTATTCAAGCCAAAAGAAATCGATTATTCGCCGACGGAGATGGTGTTTTCAAAGATATATCTCACATAATTATCCATAGCGCTGTGGAGTTTCATGGGGGTGGGTATCGTTACAAATGTAACAATTTGTTAATTTTCACATTCAATTAGAAATGGGTTTCGTCGCTGAAGATGATTGTTTTGCTAAAAACTGGTTATAGTCTCCTAATACTTCTCGCCCAATCCAACCAAAACATATTATTTTTCATAGCCGTTTAATTTCAGCTCCTGGAACCTGGACCAGCTCGAACAGATCTCGTTGTCAAACAATGTTCGTACGTTTTTTTAAAAATTGCATCTTCCCATAGTGATTCAACACAATGGATTAAATAAATAATAGCTAATTTAGCCGTCAACTATATGCCCGGTTCTCAAAACCCTATAGAAAGAAATCATAAAGTAGTTCATAACCTTATTTTGGCCAAGTGTAGCCATATTTGCCCCCAGCGTGGGAGGGTTAAAACTACTGCTTCCATAACAAATTTTACTTAAAATTGTTTACAAAATTCTGCGGAATGTTTACGGTTTATATCAAAGACTTTAATATTAGGAAGAAAAAAACTGCTTATGATTTATTTTTTAAGCAAAAAACAAAAAGTAAAAAATATATGTCTATACAAACTACGAAACTCATATTAAAATAAAAGCAAAAAACGCAAATGGAAAGCAATCACAGTTTACATACCTGAATCAATATCTGTTGCCATCACCGTCACAACAGGTGTTCCAATTGAAACATTCTCGTAAATCTCCATTGAATAACTTACGGGATCAAAGACTGGTGGATTATCATTTAAATCCAACACATTACAATAAACCGTCAATGTGGTGGATAGACTAGGCTGACCATTATCCTGGGCCTGCACCACCAAAATGTAATGTTGTATCTGCGTACGAAGAGAACCAATCAACAATGTGTTACACTTTTTTTTTTTAATTTTTTACTTTTATTGTTTTGCTAAAAATGGAATCTGTTGTTTTTCAATATTATTTACCTCTTCATAATCCAAACGGGCTGTCAGTGTCAAAACGCCTGTTTGAGGATTTAAACTGAATACGTCATTGGCCCAATCAGATATTACGGTGTAAGTGACCACTGCATTGTTGCCCAAGTCTGGATCTGTGGCTGTTATGATGCCAACTTGATAGCCACGTGGGACGTTTTCGGGTATATCAAATGAATAAACGGGCACATCAAATTGCGGTGGATTGTCATTGGTGTCGGTCACCTGTCGCAACAAAGACAAAAAAGAAATACAATATAAGCAACAACAATAACAAATATTAAATCTGCAACAATTTATTTTTAAACATCAAATATCAAACTGGAAAAATAAATTAAAAATTATGAAAATTAATTTATGTAGTTTAATAATTCCCTTTTTGTATTTAAACAATTCTTCAAATGTGGCGTTTCAATAAAAAAAAAAAGCTATTCAATTTTTTATGCGGTTTTTGAGCTGTTCAAAAATATTGTATTCCTTCCAACACTTTTATTCTTATTTATGTTTTTTTGTTGTGGATTTTTTTTCTTTTCCTTTTAATATAATTTTTGTGCGCAAAATGAGCAGAAATATTTAATATGAAGAAGTATAGGTGGAAACAGCTGTCATTTTGTATTCATGTCACGCATGCGTCTGCCAGACATTGTTGAGACTTGTCTGGAGTGGAGTGTTGTCTTACGGTTGAGTTATAAAAACAAAAACGAAACCAACAACATATAGATCTTTTAAGAAAAGCAATACACAGGTATACATATATATCTATATATATATATATATATATATATATCTGTATGTATGTTTATTATAATTTTATTTCGTATACAACAGGAATAATAAAAGAAGTAAGCAAAAAAGTGTTAAACAATAATGTAAATCTTTTATTCTTAAAGATGCAAACAAATAGACTGCAACAATTTTTATTTTCTTTTTATGATAATTTCCATACATTTTCATTTTTAGCTTTTTGTTGTTTTACGACAAGTAAACACAAGAAAAAAAACGAGTCTAGTTTTAACACAAACACATACGAGTACATCCTATAATTTAAGTTTAACATTGATTCAAATTAATTTAAACGCAAAAGCTGTACAATTAAACCATCCATTGAATCAATATGACGAAATGTTAAAACAATGATTTTTTATTTAATAAATACTGTAAAGCAAACTGAAATTCAATTGAATTGAATTGAAACAAAATTGAATTGAAACAAAATTGAAAAATACACAAATAACTTGATTTATAATTGGCAACAAAGTGTGTCCACTTTAAAGCATTAACAAATCCATTAGCTAAGAAAAATAAAATAAATTTTATTTATTACTACAAAAACATAATATATAAAAGAGATGAGAGTAATTTATAAAAGTGACGCTATGAATTTAATAGGAAAAATATAAAATTTTCATTACTGCAGTTGTTCCAAATAAAAACTATAGACAGGCTTGTCCTTGACAAAACAAGTTCCAACGTAAAAGCTTTTTAATTTAATGAAACATGTATGTACTTGGTACAAATCTATATTTCTTTAGTATTACGATGAAGGGGAAAGATTTGTTTTGTGTGTGTTTGTACCCATTAAGCTCAAAAACTACCAGACCGATTTCAAAACTGCTTTCGCTATTAGAGTTGTAAATTATCTCAGAGTAACATAGGCTATATATTGTAACTAAATAACCCCCTACTAAAACTTCTATAATGCTGGTCAAGGTGCAAAGAAATTCACCATAAAATGACGTTCTGTAATATTAAAGAACATCTCAATGTCCAAAAAACCGACTTTGCTATATTTATGGCCACATGTTGTATTCGTGGTTAATTCAATATAAGATAAAAAATGCAACTCTGTGCTCTATGATATTATTGGCATCTGATATCTGGATGACCATCTTCGTTTTGACGGCATTTGTTGGGCATTTGCATCGTCACACTGAGAGAACTCACGAGTGGCATATGGAAATTCTGAACTAATCTCATGCATATTTACATTTGTTAATTATTGATAAAAAAAAAAACAAATATTTTATAATTTTTTTTATAAAATATTTTATTTTTGAGCTACATGACGTTTTTAGTGCCTGCCGTTATGCTTTTGTTGGCTACTTTTGATCATTTTTCTCAGTCATTTAAGCAAATTCTTGTTTTCTAAGCATTCTGTTGCCATGCAACAACGTTTCTACACTTTTTGGTTGTAAATTTAATAACTCAAGAACGATCTCATCTTGAAATGGGCAGAAATCTTTAATTGTTTAACACAATTAAAATTCAGATAAAAACGTATAGTTTGAGCTTAACAGCAGGTCACGGTGGTTATTCAAAACAAACTTGCAGGAATGATAAAAACTATTTTGTGTTACAATGTTGCAAAAATTATGTCATTTAATCCCTGTAACTTTTCTTTCGCCAAAACTTCAACAACGCAAATAGAGTTCTTGAACACTAAACAAATATAAGTAGCAGCCAGAACTCTCTTCAATTGTGATATTTAATTTTTTTTTTTTAGGAAATTTTTGCTTTGAATCTGTCACTGGAGCAAAACAATGTTTTGCTTTTATTTTATATACAATCTTTTCCTGGATAATTCATCCTGGTTGTTTTGTTTTTGTTTTCTGCTCTTTTTTATTTTTTTTGGTAATTTGATAGCTTGCAACGTGTTAAATAAAAACGCCTCAATGATTACTTCAATGCGCTTCCCTTTTTACTTTGTTCCATTATAATGATTTTGTATTGCTGCACAAGGCGACAGACACCAGAAACGAACACTTTTATCCAGCCAAAGCAGACAACATTTAAGCAGCACTCAACAAGCATAAAATCTTATGCGCCCCCTACTAGTGAGAAAAACTGACTAAGAAACCCGAAAATAAAAAAATACGAACAAAAAAAAAACACAATATATATATTATGGACACATTTTTAAATATAACAAGTATACTAAAAGCCGGTATTTAATATAAAAATCAACTCTCGCCTTCCACAACGAACAGACATTTCTTGGTCAAATCGAGATGGCTGTTGGCATCAAGACGACCAACAAAACCCAAAAACATTTAGGCAAAGCCAAGATGATTTTATTGTGATAAAATCAGAATATGGATTACAGGAAAACGAGAACAAACACATTTACTTACAGATCGCAGCAGTTCGAAGATACGAGTCCAAGCAGAGCGCACACAAACAGCTCCGTAAATGGTATAAGCAAAAGTAGAACATTGGGGGGAAAAACAAGCCAGAACTTAAACCTACAAATAACACTTTGCTTGTGGTGGTGATATTTTTAAAGTTTTGCAGTTGAAAGAATATAAATGAAAAAATTTCATTGTAAAATGTGTGAAAGGTTTGAGCGCCAACATCGCACATCTATATATTTAAACACCCTACGCATATAAATACTTGCATGATACTCAAGCGCCCTATTTAATTAAAACTCCTATTTAAGACGACTTTTTTAAACTTTTAAGACTTTTAATTCTGTTTAGTTTGTTATACGAAAAATCTGGAAAAGAGAAAATAAAAAAAATTTTAGGTACGGTTTTCGCACTTAACTGATATGGACCTTGTTCAAAAACCGCTTATTCATCCCTGTTCTACTCTATGATTGCAGGTCGGCCATAAGAAATATCTGTGTGCCGAACAGCGGCTTTTTAAAAGATTTCATTTGTTTACAAATGAAAGTAGAACTGAGGTCTGCCCTGTTTCCAAACCTCAAACCTTAATGTAGGCATCCATTTGAAGCGGCAAAATAACTGATTTGCAGACGGAAAATATATTGTGGCATTTTGTATGTGAAGCAAAGATTTCTGGTGAGTTTTCGCGCTTAAGTTTTAAAATACGGCTTTTTGTCTTTCGAATCACTTACGAACGATAATGTTCGAGATCGTGAAATAGGCTTTTAATTCATACTAAATTGACAATTGATATTATGACTAGAGGTAGGGCAATGCTTTGTTCGACCATTGCAGTTAAGTAAACTTTTTCACTAATTTTCCATTCATTTGCCAACAACACAAGAGTATTATGGCAGCATAATTATGTCCATATGTACGAGTACGTAAAACTGGCCATAGTACTTGTACACTCAGGCTGACAAATGAAGTGTTCATAACATGTCCAGATAGCAAAATATAACATTTCCAATCTACTCATCTAAACAAACAAATAAAAGTATTCAAAACGCATCCGCACAAACACACATACACACACGAAGGATTCAAAACAAAACCCAGTGAACCATCGATTTGTACATTTTGACGACTCTAGAAAATATAGTAAAATAAAAAAAAAAAAACTTTACAACATGAATTATTAGCAACTTACAAAAAAAAAAAAAATCATAACATACGAGGGTTGTTCAAAAAGTAAGCTGAATTTTAAAATTTTGCGATTATTGTGTTTTTTTTTTTGAATGTTGATAAATTCGATCGAACATATATATGTTTACAGATTCGGCTATTGATCTTGTTAAGTTTTTCTTTTGCAAAAAGGGCATAAAATCTTGATGTATTTTACGTGCTTGGCAGCATAAAATCGCTGTCGAAGAAAATGCTTCAAAGAATTTGCATAAAATTTGTGTGTAAAAAATGGAATTAAAGGCTGTCACACGGTCATTATACTGTAAGTCAGAAAATTGCTTGCAAAGCGACGCTTGCCCTGGACGATCAAATTGTTGATAAAGCGAACAAAGTTGTTATAAAAAGGAATTGCTGAAGATTTCATTACAACGTTTGGCTTGTGCAATGTAATTTTTTCGGCAAGCGTGTGACAGCGAAGTTCGTTCCAAAATTACGGTCGCATAAGCGTAATTTTTTTGGCCAAAAACAACACTGTAGTCATGCTTTACACACAGCACTTACCAGATTCGGTCTTCTGCGACTTTTTCCTATGCCAAAAAAGTGAATGTCATAATTGCACAAATGTAGGACTTTGTGCAAGTTAGAAAAAAGTAATTTTTGAATAAATAAAAATTTTTTGAGAACAACAAAAAAAATTCTCGCCTTATTTATAAGCAGCAGGACGTTAGAAAGTTTTCCGTGATACTTCAGCAAAAATTTAACTCATGGGCTTGCTGTATCTAGCCCAAAGTTTAGCTTTCGAAAAACGGTGAAGCAGAGCAAAAACTGCAAACGCTGTTAAATCACTTGGTCAGCTGGGAAAGTCAGGCATAGGAATGTCCGTACGTGTGTAAGTGATTTATATAATAAGGCTCGCCATAAACACTTCTGGACGGTGTACTTCGTCTGCATGCATGATTCATAAGTGTAAAACATACAACTTTTAATACATATTCAATATTTTATTATTTCTTAGTGGTTTTTTTCCTTTCTTTACTTTGTTGTTGTGCTTATTTAAATACTCAAAAATCGTTTGTCGTTAATGCTGGTGCCTTTTGCTTTCGCATTTGCAGTTTTGATTTTTTTTTTTTTTTGTCTTTTAAAAAGAGCATTCAAGGTCTTTTGTATAGTTTACATATTAAAACCGTACTACAAAAAGCCTTCAGAAAGAGAAAAAAAAGAACTTATTTAAAGGATCTTAATACACAACAAACCATCGGCCGAACTAAATATGAAAAAAAAACGGATTTTAATTTTTTGTTTATGTGACACACTCTTCCACAGATTTGTTTTGCGAAAAATATCCTCGGCTTTTGTGTTTTTTGAGCAAAAATAAAATTCATTTTTAACACCATAAAAACATGATGAAACCAAATTGAAATTTATGTGAGTTTTGTTAAAATCTTCCCCGAGTTAAAGTGTTGAGTTTAATTTCATTTATTTGTTTTTTGCTTCTTTTTGCTTTTGAGGTTTTATTTTGACTGGCATTCTGTTGCACATTAATGGAATTTGTAGCTCTTAATTCGGTTTTTGTAAACACCTTAAGAGCCCGAAACTTTCGGTGTTAACTTATTAAGGTTACATTATTCACACTTAGCAAACTGTTAATATGGAAATAAAATGAAAAATTAATATGTGATTAACGAATATATGTATGTACAATATATGAAATTGGTTTTTGTTTTGTTGGTATATTTCGCTTTCGGACGTTTTTGCTTGTGGAATTTAAATATGTGAATAATATTTTGGCACATTTGTTTTAAATTCAAGCTAAATTTATAATAAATAATAATTAAAAAGCGAGGTCACAATGACGTGTTAGTAGTTTCATTAAACTAATCGTTTGAATATGATTAGGCCGCTTGAAATAGTGACTGTCGTCAATGTCTGACATTATTTCACGCCCGTCCGAAAAAAAGCATAAATGTTCGGTTCACATCTTGAGGAATGCCGCTAAAACAAAATGAAATTATTTGCTTAAAATTTGTTGATAACAAGATATGAAAGTTTTTTTTTTGTTTGTTAAAAACATGAGCTTTAAAGAAAACTTTTGTCGAACCAGCAAAAATAGTTGTTGAAAAAATATAAATTAGACAAATAATTTACTGATTTTTTTTTTAAATAAGTTTAACAGTTTTGCGTTGACGCAACTTAACAGTTGGCTGGTAAATCACCGATATTTTTATATTAGAATTTTGTATGGTTTTTTGGCTTTTGTCTTTTTTATTTGGGAATGTGTAAATATAAGTTTTTGCATTTTTCAGTAAGAGGACCGTTAAGGAGTTTATTATTAAACGTGTTTTTTTTCAAATTCTGCGAATAGTTTGAAGCTCCTAAAAATCCACAAACAATTTCAATGTCCCATAAATCTGTTCCTGCAGGTTGATAGTTTGCGCAAAATTTTCCTCTTAGAAATAATTCTTTTTGTCTCTTATAAGATACCAAAAAAAAAACTATTTTTTAACTCAAAGCACTCTGTTGAAAAACCCAACCTGGAACAGCTTCGTTCTAGACTTTTATTTATTTTATCTAGTTTCTTGGTTCTACTAGTGCTCTTATTTTAATTCATGAATGAACTTTTAAAATCACTTTTTCTATTGTAATTTCAAAAAGATGAACTAAAATAACACAAATCTTGGCAGCCCACAATTGGACTGCAAACTTTTGGTATATAATTCTTAAAATGTATACACAACTAAATCGTCTAGTTCGATATATTGTACTTACCATTATCTCTATTATAGAGTCTGTGTGTTGTACGCCATCACTGACACGAACTTTCAATTTATAATTTTCCTTAATTTCACGATCTAAGGCCTCCTTTAAGCGCAGTTTGCCAGTATCTGGCTCCAAAATAAACTTACTGTCATCTCCAGCCACCAGAGAGAATGTCAAAGAGCCCAAAGTGTCCGGATCTGAAGCACGTATGGTGGCAATTAGATGACCAGCTGTTAAGTCCTCACTCACGTTGAACGACAAAGGTAAATCCCGAAAAACAGGAGGACTATCGTTTTTATCCAATATCATAACTTTAAGCTGCAACGAAACGTACAAAAAGACCAGCACACACCAACATTAAAGTATTTTTTTTTATGATTTTCAATAAACTTATTATAAATACATATAATATAATAAAAGCAACTACTCAGGCATTACAAGCCGTTGAAAAAAGCAACATCTGCAAGCCAAGAGTAAAAGCCAATTTTTTTAATTCAATTAAACAAAAAAAAAAAAAAGAAGAATAAAAAACGTTAAATGCTATCAACTGTAAAATCACACAACAATCGATTTTTATTTTGACTTCTTCTCAACAGCATAACACAAGGCATCAAAAGTGATGTTGTCCATCATGCCACACAACACCAAAAACACAATGTAATATCAAGAAGGAAAGAAAACAGCCACAGCAGTACAACAAAGTGAGTGAAGTTACTGGTCGATTGGTGCGCAAAGCAGGAAGGTTTTGCTACTTTTAGTTTTCTCTCATTTTTTTTCCTTAATGCGAATTAATGCTGCAAGTACTTTATATTAAAAAAAAAGGAAAATTCAGAAGTAAAACAACTGACTTGCATGTATGTTTCTGCGTTTGTTTGTTGGCTGTTTATTTTATTTGGTTGTCCATCTGTGTGTGTGTTTTTTTCTTCTTTTATAAGGGGCACGTACTTGCAGTAGCCACCATTGACAGCGCCTTAACTGAGTGATACATCATCATTGCTGTCGCTTGTTGTTGTCCACATCATCGTCATCGTCATCATTATCATCAGCAACAGCAACAGCAACAAGCAACAAGCAACAGCAAAATCAACATTTTGAATGTATGTATCACAAAACTTATGTTGAAAATTGTTATTGAAGTAATAATATAATTACAACTTTAACGTTTGAAGATTTTTTTTCAATTTTCTTTATTATTATTTTTTTTTTTTTTTTTTTTTTGCTGGCTTTGTTGTTACCATCAGCCATCAACCAGCCAACAGCAAAACAGTAACAGCAGCAGCAACAATAACATTTCCAGAAAATCTATTACAAAAAAGTCTCTAAAAGGAAATAACAACTTTTATTTTTGTCGTATTTTGTTATATATGGCACCGAGCGTCTAACTGCACAAATATATATAGAAATTTATAGAGAGAAAGAGTAACAAACAAAAAAAAACATTACTATTAAAATATTCATGTTCGTTTAGCTTTCAAACAACTAAACCACATTTGTAACCATTAAACTAATGCTCTTGCCAGTACCACGCTACCTACATTTGCTATGATTGCTGTGCAGATTTTTTTCGGTTTTGATTTTTTGCTTTTTTCTCTTGAATTGCTGTTTTTCTAAAAAGTAACACTCCATTTATACAGCTGCAATGCGTATAATGCGTCATTTGTTACTACTACATACTTCCACAACTGCGCTACTCCACTCCACACAACCAACACCAGTTGCATGCGTACGAATTGTGCGAGTATTTATTTATTGCTGTTTCAGGATTTTTGTACAATATGTTCAAATATGTTTGTATATGTTCTCGTATGTATGTATGTGCATGTGTTAGAAATTGTCTTTTTATTATAAACGTATAATTTTTTTTTTGGTTTGGTTTGGTAACAAAATTTTAATGTCTGTGTGGTATTTTCTGTTTGTTTATTTATCATTTGCTGTCTTTCAAACAAATGATTGACATTTGTTGTTTGTGTTAAATATGTTGTGTGTGTGTGTGTGTGTGTGTGTGTGTATGTGTGTGTGTGTGTGTGTGCTTAAAGGGACTTGTGCTTCATTGTGCAAATAAAGTTTTAAGCTTAATTTTAAGCAATTGAAAGCTAAATTGCAGAACTTTTGGCATACAGCCACTCTAAAACAAAAGACTTAGAAAACAAACTTTGCGAACGAACAACTTTTTCTTTTAATTCATTCAAGTTATATCTTTACCCGCAAATAGCATTTGAGTTCATATTTCTTGCAAAAAGCAATTTTCAGAAATGCCAAATTTTATGAAAAAAAGAAATAGTTTAATGGAATTCTAAAAAAATTATTCATTAAATGGAAATAGTTCTTTTAGAACCGGGGTATTTATTTGGTCATCCAATTGCAACGGCGAATGGCACATATGCTGGAAAATATTTGGTAAAGTCTAAGACTTGAAACGAGAGTCAACATTGCTTTTCGATATATTGTATCAGCTTGTATGCATTACACTGCAGAAACAGCTGAATGTCGATAAGATTACACCTCTGACAGGCAAGTCTTGGCAAATAATGATCCTTTCATGACTATAATTTTTTCACAGTTGCAGATATTTGGTAGACGCAGTGCTCAAGAGGTGATGCCTTTCTGGCTTCTTACAGCTCTCAAACAGGACACCAATCAATATATTAGTCTCTTGCGTTCAGACCAGGTACCCAGAGAAGCGAACGTCTCAACATCTCTTTTGAAGTTGACTTACATTCATTTAACAGTCCAGATGCCGTGTAGACTTTTTTTTAGCACTTGGCAAATCATATACTCAGCAATAACTTATCCAATTTATGGGTGAATATTATCTTACGCCGTACTATCTGACATACTCGTACAAACATTTTACTATAAACTGAAGATCATATTGAAATGAAAACTAAGATCGTTTTGAAAAATTTTGAACTTTAAACATGACAAAGAAACTAATACCCAAATCAATATTTTGCTGTTCCATATAATCGCAAACATTTGCGATGGGTGACAGCTGTTTAGCTGCATTTTAATATAAATATGTTTCAACAAGAGCTTAAAAAAAAAAATCGTAAATATTTATTCCTGCGAGCACCAGTTTTGAGCCTAGAAGATTTCTAATGTGAAAGCAAACATTTACTAAACATAAATCCTGTTAAAGGCCAACCAAAATGGTATAGTTGAAGTCGTTTTTGTGTAGATCTCTGTTGGTTGTGATCAATTATTCTACAGCTTAATTCGGTATTTGATTGTTTGATAACATCCACAAAAATATCTTAAATTTTTAATAACTGGTTAAGCCCAAAAAATATGATAAATATTATTTTCCCACATTTAACATTCTATGATAATCATAAATTGACATAATAAAGAATTATTTAACATTTTGACTTTAAACTAGAAATAAAACTAAAAATTAAAATATTACAATATTTTATTTAAATGTAAAATGCAGGAGTGAAAAAAATATACGTTTAAATGACACTGGTAAAATTGACTGAAATGACTGAAAAGCAAATAAGATACAAATCTTCGACTGTTGCCTGCTTAAATGTGCAACTAATTCAATGGAAAACAAATGTTTATAAATTCCGCTTTTTGCAGGCTTTATATAATTTTTATTCGCCTTCTTGCTTGCAACTAAACGTCAACAAAATCTAAGTAAAATAAACCTTGAAGTCAATCTCTACATTTAAAGATTATAATCTATAGTATGTGCTAAATTTTATAATAAACATTTATTTAGCATTTTCTGTTTGTCTATTTTCTTATTTTAACATGCTTAATCATGATTTTAACATCAGAGCTGGGCATTAGGAAATTATTACTATCTTAATTGCAAACAGTTTTCGCTTAAATTGGGGGCCTTTGTTATGGCGACATCTGTTTCAAGTGTCTCTATTAGAGCCCGCAACAAGTTGCCAGACACACAGAAACAAATAAGAGGCAAAAAAAGTTACATTCAAATATCAACAGACGACGTAACAGGCAACCAAGAAATTTTTGGTGACATTTTGACAATCGACTATTATGTCAATCATTTAGTTGTGGATTTGTCTGTCGCAGCTTGTAAATAGAAGAAAAAACCCAACATTGAATTATTTTATTAAACATTTAATTTGTGTTGATGGTTTTAAAAAAATATATCTGTCTGTATGTAGCTAAAATGAAATAAGCGTTTTGAAACAATTGCTTTTTTTTTCGTTTTTTCGTTTTTTAATAATGAAAAATATCAGCGTCTAAATGAAATATTTATGTAAATATGTGATGTTTCAAGATAATGTCTGCTGAAATGCAAACTAGCATTTCTATAATTTTACAGTAGAAACAAAATAATACTGGCAACATGTCGTGGGACTTGAACTTGCAGTTACATACTCTAGACTTTCTTTTATAAAATGTTTCATTTTTATTCTATAACAGCGAAATAGAATTTATTTATATGTTCCATAATCAGTCACAAAATCGATTTCACATTTTTTGTTATTTACCTGTTTTGGCATTTCAGCTGACGATATATAAATGTATCTTTTAAACACTGTCATTGCAGATATGTCACAAATTGTTTTAGAACTTATTTGAATTTACGGTGAATAACAGGTGATGGCATTCGGAATTTGTTGGAAAACCCTTTTTTTTGTGTAAGAAAATTAGGAATTTTACATGGACAGTGAAAGATTCCCACTTCAAGATTTGGTGACCTTTCCTTTTACTAAGTAGGAGATGTTCGTGGCCCCAAATCCAAACAAATCTTACAAAACTAAAAAGATTTGAACTCTAAAAAAATCAAGTCTATTTTATGAATTTTGAATGGCAGTCAGTCAAACAATAACTTTTTTTAATTCAAACTATTTTTTCTTTTCGTTGAGTAAAAATGTTCTTGGCGTCATAGCAAACAAAATCTTACTAAATTTTAGTCAACTCTTTTTTTGAGTGTAATTTCTTGTCTCGTATTGAAATATTTTCCCTTCTTTGTCAAAACATTTCTGTTTGGTTTTCTATAAATCTCTTGATGGCCGTTAATATTATGTCTTACGACCTCTACAATGTGGGTCAAATTTCGGTATGGTGCAGAGCCATTTTTATTTTTACTTTGTATTTTAAAGTGTGTTTAAATCTGTTAAAATCATATGATTTGATTTTTTCGACGAGAGGAGATGGTGTGAGACTCATTTACTTTAATATATTTTTCAAAAGCAAAAGAAAGTTACAAAGAAAGAGGACAAATTTGCTTATAAATGTTTGAATATATATTCCGAAATATTGCATTTCTGTTGCTGCATTAACACAACAAATAAAGTATTAATTGAAATCAGAAAAGAGATCACACATATAGATCGTAATACAAAATAAAATGCGAGTACCTTAAAAATTCTAATATAGTTATTTGCTTAAATCGAATTCATTTAGTAACTTCAAGCACTTGAATATAGAGCCCTTACAACCTTTGAAATTCGTTTGAATCACATTATTAAGTTTTATTTGTGGCATTTAAAAAAAAAAACCATAATTGTAAAATAATAATATAACATAAAATTTTTCTAATATATTTCTTTTCAAAATATTTTTTCAAAGAAGTAACAAAAATTCAGCCAATTTTCAGAAGCTTTAATTCTGACGATCAGTTATTTATAAGAAATACGCAGCTACTGAAAAATAATCTAATACCCCAGATAGATATTAGCTTTTTGTACTGTGGTAAATCTCTACCAGCCCAGAATGACAAATTTGTCCAAAATAAAACAATAATATGAAAAAAAAAATCAGCAAAATTGCGGATTTTATAAAATTATATAAAGGTTTTATAACTGCCAAAGAATTGAGGACTTAAAAAAATTATTAAGTTTAAAAAAATCATACTACGCATTTTTTCATAGTAAACATACCAGACCTTTACCACATTATGGTGTATTTATGCTTTACCAAAGCACGACCATATAGTATATCGCAATAGTATAGTATACAAAACTGTCTATATGTGAAGTGGGTCGGCCTGTTTAGTTGATGTAAGCAACAGTTTGGTTGAAATCAGGTGAATTTCGACCAACCGAAATAGCACTAGTATTTTATCTTTAATTAGCATGCGAAAAAAACCACATTGATAAATTCCAGAGAAACCCCTTTAAACTAATTGTTGACTGTATGTATAAGTTTGTGAGACCGAAATACAATTTAATGCTAATACGAGTATAATGCACCAGGTTTATAAAAACGATGCACCGAAGTCAACAAGAAAAATCACCAGCAATGAAAAATTACTCTACAACATTAAACCGTTGATTTAGGCCACTTAATCACCACGAAGCATGTGTGTGTCCATTAATTTAGGAGACTTAACAAAAAAAAAAAAAAAAAAAAAACACAACAACAACAACAACAAGAATAATAAATTGTATGTGTGAGGAGAAGAAATCAATTAGAACAAGACGATAAACTACAAAAGGGAGGCCACTTAAATAAACAAAAACAACAATAATCGCTACACCAACAGAAAGTTCAAAAACGAAAACCCTTAAAAAGGCGAATACCACACAAAGTATTAATTTGAAAAATTACTTAGGGGCGTCCACCAACTTGTCACTCAACAACACACAAACCAACATTCACATCTTCCCAACAACTAACAATAATAAATAAAAATCATTTTTTGTTCTTTTTGTTACCGGCATATATTTTGATATTTTTTCCACATGCAGTTTTATATGTTAAAACAGAAAGAAAAAAAGGAAAAGCTAAAGAATAGAAAAAAAGCTGGAAACAACTACAAGATTTTCACAAAACGACTTTAGCACCAACAACAAGCCAAACTATTAGTTTTATCATTGCATGTTTTAAAATCGTTGTAGCTTAATCAATTAGTGTAAAAATACTTACAAAATACATTGTTAACAAAAACACTAGTAGGCAGGGATAAGCAAGCAATCGTAAGTCTAATTTTGCCAAAGTATGCAAATCTCTGCTCTGTGGCGTTTGTTGGTGAGTTTTTAAAAAGGTTGTTTGTTGTCTGCGTTTACGAAAAAATTACAAAAGATTTCGTTGCCAGCAAACTTTTTAGTAATCAGCCATTTTTATGCAAAAGTAATCAGGCATTTTTTTTTTTGTTTTTAACTCCTTTGCCAGTGTTGCTGTGCTGGCATAGAAATATTTTATTTAATTTCTGCTTTCAGTTTTTGTTTTTTATTTCTTTGCAGTGTTTGTTGATGTTGCACATTAGATGAGTGTCAGTTATTATTAATAACAATAATGTGCAACACCGTCATTTCTACAGCCTTAGGTTATATTTCAATATTAGTGCGGTTGTTTTATGATTCTAAGCCTGCATTTGTTTTATTTTTTTAATATTTTCTGTAAACTTAACAAATGCTGGATGACTGGCAAACAAACACACACGCATGCGTCTAAATGTTTGTTCAAGTGTGTAAATGCTGTTTGAGCTGATGGTTGGCAAGCGGTGGTTGTTTGCTGCTGAAAACAACAACAACAACAACAAAAACGAGCAGAGGCAGAATAAGAAGGAGACACATACATACGTAGATGTTCAGCGTAAAAAAATTATAGCATTTTATTACCGAAATTAATGCAATCATTAAGCCGAAACGGAAAAAATTCTCACTACAAGCGCAGCCCCAAATGTCTTTTTAATGACACAAAATTAAATTGTTTTGTAAAGTAAATAGGCTAAAAAAAAACACATTTCTAAAACTAAAGACGGCCCCATTGCTAATAACAACCATTCAATTCAAATTGAGTTTTTTACAGGCATTATTTTAGAAATTATGCTACGAAGCCAATAAGTGGATTCCATGAAGGGGCTAATTTCCAACTGCATTTTCATTTCGTGATAATTCTTGCACGTATGATTCTAAGATTCTTGGAGCTTAAAAATCACATATATTTTATATTGCAATTTTGAAAAGCAATTAATAACAAATGTAGAGTTTGTTTTAATTTCCTTTATTAACAGCTGCCTTCTTTTAAGGAATTAGAGCCCGCTACACAGTCTTGTTAAGTTTTCTTAATTTTCATTCATTTTTGCTGACACTTTCTTGCCAAGGTACTTTTTAAAAAAAAATACTTTCTTAAAAGGTACGTTTCTTAAAAACTTATGTTTTTCAAAAAAGGTACTTTTTTTTAAAAACTTTCTCTTTTCGAAAGTCTATTTCAAAGCTACTTTATTTTCACAAGGTACTTTCGTAAAACGGTACTTTTTAAAAGCTTTAATTTTTGAAAAACCTACATTTTTAATGAGTTAATTCTTTCAATAAGTACTTTTTTAAAAAGGTAGTTTCACTTGAAAGTACTTTAGCAAAAAAAGAGTACTCTTTTAAAAACAATTCTCATTAAAAAAAGTTCTCATTAAAAAGTTCTTTTTTTAGTCTCTTTTCGTGCGAAAGTAGTACTTTTCTAAAAAGTTTCTTTTTTGAAAAGATCTTTTTTTAAATGTATGTTTTTCTTTCATAAAGAGACTTTTTAAAAACATTTCTTTCCACAGGTACTTTTTTACACAAAGCACTTTTTTTTAAAGTTAAATTTTCAATAAGCCACATATTCAATAAGTTATTTTTTTAAATAACTACTTATTATAATCGGTACTCTTTTTTAAAAGGTATTTTCTTTGCAATATACTTTTTTTATACACACTTTTTTAACAGCTGCTTTGCTAAAACCAACTTTTTGAAGCGATACTTCTTTAAAAATTGTTTTTATTTAAAAAGTACATTTTCATACAATCTTTTTCTAAAAAGAAAATTTTAGCAAATATCTCTTCAGAAGGTATTTTTTTAAAAACGGAGTTTTATTATAATGTGTTTTGTTTTAAAGCGCACTTTTTCAAAACCATTAAATTTAAAGATTTTCTACAGACTCTTAACTTTAGCTCTAATGTAATTGATTTTGTAAGGATTTAAAATACTGGGTATTTTGGATTCGTAAGTTCTTGTCGAATGTTACTCTTTTTGTGATTTTTGACAGCAGCGGGTTTTGTTAATTTATTAGTATGCAGAAGCTTCTGCTGCCATCTCTTTAGTTTTATGTCATTAACGAAAACTGCAAAAGTAAAATGAAAAAATTTTTTGGTTTCTCGTTCATGCAACACGACAAATATAGACTCAACTTGTTGCTTTATTTATATTACAAATCTATTGTGAGTACTTTTAGGTTATTTTGGATGCAAATTATGAATGATTTACGCAACTTCATATCGTTTTCCATTAAAATCTGAATGCTGAACAGTAACCGACCTTTCCAGCAATTATTTTTCTTTGTTCGTGTTCCATCTTATAAGCAGACGACAATAAAAAGGCAAAAAAAGTTACGCATTATTATTACAAAAACGAAACTTTTAAGTTACCAAATATAATTGATTGGCATTTGGTTATGCCCTAAAGTTCAGCAACGACAAAAACTGCCAAGAACACACTCCCAAGCCAAAGTCAACAACGATTGCAAAAGCAAAAGCAAATATAATCCATGGTTAAGGGCTTTAAGCCCGAGTTGAGCACAAAATCCCAAAATACTTTGAACGCCACAGAACAAACGTATATGAAGAAATCAGAAAAAGGGAGTGAATTGCAACCAAAAATGCTGAAAAATACTTTTTACCTTTTTTCCGTCGATTGCAGAAATTTACTTTTATGTGTTTTCAATGTTATTTCTTTTTTAATGAAGCTGCTGGTTGGTATCAATTGGACCCATTTTTTTTTTTTAGCAAAAACCAACAAATAATATCCTCAGCAGATATAAATGATATTCATGATTTTAGAAATTAATATACTCGTGATTGGAATTTTTTTTTCTTTCTCAAGCAAAAAGAAACCGAATTGTTTTTTCTTCCTCTTCTGCAAGCCAAATTAATAAAGTTTTCTTCTTCTTAGCTCTGGTAATGTTGGATAAAAAAGTATAATTAGAAATTATGACCAGCATTTGTTTTACTTGTAATTAGAAACAAATTTGGTTAAATAAAAAATATTTCTTTCGGATTTTCTTGTTTTGTTTTAGGTTCGCTTTTGTGAGACTTTGAAGTTGGTTTCATAAAAATCACGATATAAGGGCGATCACGATTACAAATAAACTTATGCTGTAAAAAGAATGTAAAAACAAAGAGTTTAAAAAATTTGTTAGAGTTAATTTTTTGCAGCCAGCAACAGTGGATACTTGATAGACAATAATATGAGACTTTGATATTTACACAAATAATAAAAGAATAATGGAAAATTAATTACATTAACATGAGCAAAACAAAAATTAAAGTGAAATTATTAGTTAGAATACGATGTTGGTTCAATATCTGCCAATTTTAATTTAATACTCAAATCATGCTGACTTCTTTCATTTAGTTATAATTTTTATCAGAAAAATTCTTAGAGGTGGGTGGCAATCACAGTACAGAGTGATATTAAAGTAAAACAAAATTTTTTTGCTTTGAAAACAAACGAAATCATTAGTGAACAATATCAAAGTTATATGATGCCAATCGATTTTACTACAGTTGTTATCTGTATCCAGGAATACAATATTTATAGGCTAAGAATTGTTCTAGCAACATCTTTTTTAACTGAAAAGTTGAAGTTGAACTAAATTGTAGTGAAATGAAATTCTAATAACTACAATTTCACTTAAGAGCAGTTCAGACTATAATACTTTGCATTATGACTGGTCAAAATTTCGAATGTAAGAATGATTGTGTTCGTTGAAAATGTTAAATATATAACAAGCAACACGATCGAAGATTAAACATCCTAGCAAAGATTTTTTTAAAAAGTTTTTTAAACTATTCGATTTTTCATTGGGTCAGGATTGCATTTTTACAAGATGTAAATTGACCAGCCAAACTTTTCGTATCTGATAGAGTGCCGTCTCTGATGGAATGTTTCTACGTCACATTTCATGTTTGCAATGTGATTTCCGTATAAAAATATATATTAATTACATCACATCGTGCCAAAAATTTGATGTAATTTCGATTTATTGCATTTTGTTGGAGAGTCGATTCCAGTTGCTTAAGTGCTGAATATTTTCAAAGGTCGGCCCGTCCCCCCTGAAGCTATTTACTTTCTACTTATATTTTTCATTGGATTTGAGATGTACGTAAGATTTTATGATGCCTGTAATAAATCTCATTAGACTTCTTTCATATCAAATACAATAAAAACCATAAGGCTGGTATAAGGTAAGCGGCCCTTTAGTAAAAACGAAGGCTGCCTGTGTTCCGCATTCGTCAACTTAAATGAAAATTTCTCTTGTTTTGAGTAAAGAAGTTTGAGAATCAAAACTTAAATTTAAAATTTGGGATGTCGTCCTATACCGTTTAAAAAACGTTTACCCTTAAAACAGTTTTATGATGGAAAAGTGCTAAGAGCTGAAAGAATTTGATTGGCATTCAATCCGCTTTTTGTCTTTAAATGATGGACATTTTAGTTTTAGCTGAAAAACAAAAACAAATTCCACTATTTTCAGTTTTCCCAACTTTCAACCCACTGTCTCAGAGATTAGGAAATGTAATACAATTTTTTACAACAATATTCCTAACATGTAATAGAATATTTATTGATTTTTTTCCCCCCCGCAAACGACAGAAATAAGAAAATGTGGACGAAGAAGAAAAAAATTTCCTTTTTTAACACAATAAGAAAACCTTAGCAAACTCAAGTAGATACAAATACTTTGAACCTTTCAAGGGTCAAGCGTCTAAGTTGAAAAAGCAGCCAATGCAAACTTTTATAATAAATATCGTTGCAAAAAACCGAAAACAAAACAAAAACCAGCGAAAAATTCATAAAACCAAAGCAACCTACACTTTGTAACTTGGAAAATATTTAAACTTCGGTTGGGTTAACAAAAAAGAATTTCTATTTTTTTTCGGGTTTTTTTTTAGTGGATTTTCTTAGCGCTACAAAAAGGCAACGTTTAAATACTTTTGTAATCTTAGTTGGTGCTCTGAAAAGATATTTCATAATCTTTTTTGGAGGTTTATGGTTTTTTTTTCTTCTCCTTTTGCTGCATTTTAGGCAACAAAGTTTATTTAATTTTTTCTTAAATGCTTATTCGTACTTCGTATTCTTTCATGGAAACTATCTTTGTTGTTGCTGGCATTGTTGTTTGATATTGTTTTGCTAATATTTAAGATGCTGCTGTTGTTGGCTCTTGTCTTATATTGCCGCTGTTGTTGTTGCAAATTGTATTTCGCTTGTTGTTGTTTGAATTTCATGGCGGAAATATAACCAAGATTAATGTCGTTAAACAAAATATTTAACGAAAATTTCGTAACTTTATTATCGCAAAGATATTGCTGTTGATATTTATGAAATTTTTTTGTTTTTATTTTATATAGTTATTCGTATAAACGACAAAAAACAGCTTTAAGGTTTGTAAGTTAATAATATTAAAATTAATGGGAATTTTAAGTAAAAGTTAAGTTTATAAAAGGAAGAAAAAAGATATTAAGTAAAATAAGAAACTTGGGAATATCTTTGGTATGAAAACTTTGCTGGAACACTTCAGCTACAAACTTTCTTGCAACAGATTAGACCGTAAGAACTTAAGAAATTCTCACTTTTATATACATGTATGTTAAAATAATATTTTGTGCAATTGAAGTGTTTGGCATAGAAATTACATACATACACATTTGGAAACAAAAACTGCCAGACCATTACCCTAATTTTGTGTGTGAAACTATTTTTCTAAGCCGCACAATGTGAGGGATTCTAGTGCTTTTCTATCTCGTTACTAGAGACCTCCAGTACACACACACTAAAAGTTAAAATAAAACAAATTAAGCAAAAATTTAAAAGTATTGCCTTGTAAAAGCACTTCAAAAGTTCAAATATTAATAACAAATATTTATGAATTTCTTTTGAATTTGAATTAAAAAGATTGTTTCTAACCTTTAATTCCTCAATATATGGATCGCATTTCTTCTCTTCATATGATATTGATTTGAAAATGTTGCCATGATTTTAGTGCGTTGTTATTATGTTTATAAAATTTTTTAAAAAGCTTTCAAGCTTTAATTTTAAAATCATCAGATGGTGCCCGTAAAATTATGAATAAAGAAATTCATGAAGTTTTTCAATTTAATTATTTTTTTAATTGAAAATTTGCTCCGCTTTATAAACTGAACTGTTGGCAATTTCTTTCAGCAAAAAGAAAAAAACATTAAGTGATTTTTAAGAAAATCATTACAGCGTTTTAATCTCTTTACTTTTTACCTGCTTTTCCATTTGCATAGTTTGGCTTTTTTGAAATCTTTAAGCCCCTTTATAAGCGCTAATTATCAGCAACGTTCGACTGCAAGCAGTTAATAAAATTAACCACCTTTAATTTTACAAATTTTCATTATGCTTTTTTCTTATCAATTTCTTTGCCTCAAGCTCCCACAAAGTTGTGCCTTAAGCAGAAGCTGTTTTTTTTTTTTGGCTGTACTCGTATTAAACAAACGAAAATGTTAAAAAAAACTTATTTATTTTACTTCGTAGTTAAAAAATGTTAAGTTTTTATCTAAAACTGTTTGATTTTTTTCCAGCTGTTTTGTTTCATTGTAAAGTTTGTGAATATAAATTTTATTTATTCAGAAAAAATACATTAATTTTAAATAAAATAATCTTTAGAAAGTTGTTGGTGTTTAACATGCTTTATTAGTTTAATAGTTAGTGGAGGTTGTTTACGTTTTTTTTTTTCTCTCCTCCAAAAGACGTAGACTATTGTTGTCAGACCGTCCCCCCCTCACAATGTCTGGCTGGCTGAATGTTAGTTGGTTGTGTATTTTGAAAGATATTTTAATAGTGATAAACTATTTATGGTTATATATTGAAAGCAAGAGTATATTTTTTATATTTAAAATTTATACTTTTTGCATGTTATGTTTGCTAAAGCTGGGCATTTTTATCTACAGTCTGGGGTTTTTTGGGAAATAATAAAAAAAATGCTGTTAAAAGAGTCTTAGTCTTAAAATTGAATATTTGCTTAAATAGTTAAGATAAAAATAAAGAAAAAAAAACACGTTAACAAAAAAAACCCCCCAGATTTTTGGTACAACAAATACAAACCCAAGATGTTAGAAAAAAAAAAGCATAGAAACTCTTCCACTAAAGGGTAAGCATTTTTTAATGTTAATTTCATCATCTCTATGTAGTCGTAAAATTTTGTTTAAACAATTAATTTGTTAATTTATTGTTCTCTTTTTTGTTGCTATTTTTGGCCCTCAATAAATTTAAAATTGCTTGTTTTTCATTGAAACCCAACATGCCTGTAATAAACTCATTTAAACTCTATATTATTTTCAGTCACTGCAAAATCAGAAACAAGAAAGGAGCAAAAAATAGTACCTGCGGAAAAAAACATAAATATCGTTACTAATGATAAGATCTTGATAGCAATTTATGTCAAAATATTTGATTTAAACATGAATTTGTTAACATGTCGTAAAACACATGTGTGTGTGACAGCAATTTTGTATAACGAACAAAAAATATGTTGTGCAAAACAACTATAGCAACAACTACAAGTGTAACTGCAATTAAATGATTTTTGTTACACATTGAAACGAAAAAGAAATCAAGTTCGTTTCTTAAGTCTTGCGTTTAAAATAAACGAATCAATGAATTTTTCAATTTCATGTCAAGATCAGGGGTTAGAAAAAAAAACAATCTGTTTTTATAAACTTTAACCAGCTTTTAAAATAGAAAAATACTTTTAAAATACCAACAAGCCATGAGCGTTCAAGACGTTTTAAATTTTTGTTTTCGGGGTTTGGGTTTTGTTAAACTTTATTGTAAGAAGTTTTAAAAAAAAGGCATCACTGGACTTAAATAATCAGTAGCGTCCAACAAAAAAAAACACATAATGTTCTTCTTCTTCTTCTTTTGGCGCTACAGTCCGTGGTGAACCTGGGCCTCAACCAACAAAGTTATTCTTTGTTGTTGTGTCGAAACTAGTGTGTTTTTACACGGTAGGGAAGTTACCCCCACGCACAACCCCCGAAACCTGGAGGACCGGGTCCTGGTTTAGACCCCTGGACAGAGGGGATTCGCTGCACACTTTGGTTCACCTCTAAGCGGGTGCTGTAGGGGCTATCCAGGGGCGCCACGGGGAGGCAGTATGTCAGCTTGACCAGTCCATTTTCCTCCATCCAACATAATGTTCTACATCGAGAAATTTGCCGGATATGGGGAATCTTTTGGTATATTGCAGTTTTATGAAAATATCTTTTGTCATTGTTTAGGAAACACAATATCGTGCAGGTGTTTGCCTTGTTTCACGAGTGGCTCAGACAATACGAGCCACACAATCAAATGTGTAAAGACGCCCAACTTCGCTCTGAGGTGAAGTACGCCCATCTCTATGACGGCTGACCGCTTAATTATAAATCGATTACTTATTGACTTATATCGTGTTCTATGCGGCCAAAAGCAAAGATTAGCTAAATTAATGAGTTCTATTGTAGATCATAAACGTTCATTTCAGCAAAAAAAAATTAAATGCCAGAAGAGAAAAGTTTTCTTCAAACCACATTTCCGCATACTTTGCAACTGTTACATACATTTCCAAAAAGAAATATTTGCTTGTCCTACAAGTATGATACAGAAGTGCTGTAAATATTTTAAAAATTAATTGATTATTTTTATATTCCAACCGACCACCCGTGTATTGGTGTTCTTGTTATATTCTTATAATTCTTAAAATAAATTCAAATTATTAATGTTTTATCCATCTCTAAAGCATCGTATTGAAATCAAAAATGTAACATGAAACAAAATGCTTTAAACTAATAAGTAAATACGTATTTTCTTTAACATTTTCGTATTAGTATTGTAAATACAAAGAATAATATTCTTTAACGTAAAAACTGTTAAGAATGGCACTATCCTTAAAAGCAAAAAACAAGCAAAAACTTTAAATCATTATCAATAACTTTATGACTTTATTTATCAACATCCTACTCACATTCTGTGAAACTTGGCTTCTTGTGCACAGTCAATGATGTTCAAATCTCGCTTTCTATAATCACGACTACTACATACATTTCAAAGCCATTAGAAAAAACTATCTATAGTTTTTGTTAACAAATTATTTTTTAAAATATCATTTTTCACAACTGACATTTTGACAGTTGAAATACATAACCACAAAGATTTTTTTCTATTTGTTTTCCTTTCATATCTCAACGTAACCTCCTCCTCTCTAACGAATAAATTCGAAGCAGCCAAAAATAAAAACACACACACACATACACACACATCCACACATACATACATAAACACATGTGTGTGTGAGTGTGTGTGTGCATCGCAGCGAAAGAGCAGGAAAATTTGCCAACAAATTAATAATATATTTAAAGTAGCAACAACAACAAGTAGATAAATACAAACATATTTACATATATGTTCACACACACACACACACAGCTTTACTTTTTGTTCAAAGCCTGTACGCAGAGTGACAAAAAAAATCCCCTTTTTTCGAGACGACAACATATTATAGTATAATGAAAAATTAACCAAAATAACTGCAACACTACATCGACTGCAACTTATGCATCCTAGAATCACATACATCATTTAAGGTAATTTTTCAAAAATAAGTTTAAATAAAATTATTAACAGGCGAAAATGCCAGTCAGCGCAGAAAGTCTTGCGTCTTAATAGCGCTGGTGTGTTCAAGCGCAAGATAAATGAACGTTAAAGAAAGAGTGGCCTTAAAACGTAAATCCTTTAAAAGCGAAACTATAAAATAAGAACTATAAAGTTAAAAAGAAAAGGAATTTATTTTTGACAAGCTGCTAATAATAATGTTTAATATTAATAATTCTTGTTTCCCCTTATTCATAAAGAGTATTTCAGATGCAATCAAAAGTGTTCATTTCACCTATTTTGTAGAGAAATTTATCAAATAAGGCCTTAATGAGCCTTTATGAATATTTTTATATATAAGAATTTAGGGCTTTTAAACATTTTAAAACCCGATTAAATTTAGTTTAATTCAATAGCAAACTAATAATCGTCATAGAAAAGATGCAACAAAAAAATGCATATTGTGACAATCGGGACAGGCCATATTTTTAACATAAAAATGCCTTGTTACTGCATTGATTTAAGTCCAATTTTTCAGTTTTTCCTTTTAAATAAAAATACTATTTAAAGTTTCTCCTATCCAAAAACTTATAATTAATTAATTAATTAACAAAGGAAAAGTAATTTTTTTACATTAAAGACAAAATATTTTCGTAGGGTAAATACTCGTTAAAGCCAAACAGCCTGTGTGGCTGAATAGCCCAAGTATTACTTTATGTAGCAAGAACATGAATTGCATGCTGGTGATCGGTGCAGTGACCGCAAACCAGCGGTGTACCCCCGTGTATAATATTTCAATTAATCACAGTTCTCACCACCAACAATTTTCTCTTTTTAAAAGATAAATGAACTGGAGCCGTGAGCTTTATTATAAAGCTAAACATAAATTACTTACAGTCTTAACATGTTTATTAGGCAATTCTCCGGGGTGTTTTTTATATAGTTTCTAACTTTTGAAGGAAAGTATTAATTAATGTCAACTGGCCATAATTAATAAACTTAAATATTCAAAAAAGGAATTTTATTTAAAAAATTATACAAAAAAAAATAATAAGTAAGAAAATGCATTACGACGCTTAATGGTGTCCAAAAATATTACTTTTTGTTTAAACTGAGGGACCTAAAGAGAGAGAGAGAGAGAGAGAGAGAGAGAAGGTAACAAACACAGCTGTGGAGTGATTTAGTCTTTTAAGGAGACATTTGTTTTCTTTTACCAACATCCTTTTAACAGCTTTAAACTTTTAAAGTGGCTTTGAAAGATTTTAAAGTTGCGAAAAGTTCCCACTTTAAATCGATTTTGGGCACTTTCCGTTGTAAAATAACACATTTAATCTGCTGTTAAAGTCTTTTAGAACAAACCAAAAATTCTGAACTAGTTCTTTTCAGTTTCAAGCCGATATTACAGTATTCTATAAAGCCTTAGCGAGATGAATCCACTGTCATCAGTTATTATATTTCAAAAAATTAAAATTCTAACTAACAAAAAGGCGAGATGATGGGAAAAATTTTGAATAGAAAATTGCACTCATTTCCTAGAAGCAACAGGGGTCTTTTTGTATTGAATTAAAAACATATCATAAGGCCTTACGAATTCACTATATGCCATCATTCAAAGGTTTATATGTATATTTTTGGTTTTATTTTTTAATTTGCAAAGTAAAATTTAAAAGTTGTAACTGCTCAGAATGGCCAAAGTAACAAAGACTATATGCCAATAATGCCACAGGCCTCTCGTAATTCTCCCTTTGTCTAACTTTATACGATCCATGCCTTCACTTAGATAGTAGCAGCGTAGTTGACATGAAGTCCCACATATGAACCGTTAAATAATACAATTATCTGAGCCAAATTTGTCAACCAGGGCTAGTGAGACGCAAAACTCCCGAAGCCTGACGGCACTTAAGGCCAGAGCTGTCTGACGACTGAATTTTATATATATGTTTTTTTTAATTTGGAAATTGCTTGATTCTCTGATTAAAAATTGAAATAAATTGTATTAAAGAGGGGGGTAGCATTTGCACAAGTGCTACATACTTATTGCTACTTCATCATTTAGTTCTGTGAACCATCTAAATCATGTTCGCCCCGAATGGGTTAAAACCACTTTTAGCTACTTTATTTAATTTTCGTTCTTTTTTTTTTGTTACGCCTATATTGAGGTGTCATTTAAAGCCAACATCTTGTTTTCATTACAACTGTGCTCTCCGCTTATTAAGCAAGTGACGATTTATGCTTGTGTGTGTTTGTGTGTGTGTGTGTACATTCAGAGGAGAGTTCTTTGTTGTGGCTTCGATGTGCTCTGTTTTGGTCTTTTAGAAATTTCGTATTCACAGCCACAGCACATAAAAAACGCAAGAATGTTAGAAAATTACAAATGATTACCTGTGCATTTTTGACGCTTACAAGAAAACAGCAACAACAACAACAACAACAACAAAAAATAACGCCAAGAAGTTGAAAGAATGTATGTATGTGCGTTTGTACATACATATATTTAAGTTTTGACTTTGTATACGTTCAGAACGCAGCTTAATCGTAAGTATTGGATGCATGTCCTTGGCTGACCATGTTTACAGGTTACTTATAACCATTTACGCTGCCACCACCTTCGAAAGAAGCAGAATATTTTGCGGCAATTCTGGATGAAGTAACAACGTCATCATCTTAAATTTCATAGGCATTGGCAGCAGCGCAACATCAGGCCCACAATATCATGAATAAAAATTAATTTCTTGTTTGTCTTAAGTAAATAAATCATGTTTTGTTTTTTTTTTTTTTTTTTAACATTCATAAGAAAAGGCGAAATAAAGTTAGTAAGAGGAGATGGAGTTGTAAAATTTTGTGAAAGTAAATGAGCGGAAGAATTAAAATGCGAGGGAAAATTTTAATTCTAAAATTAAGTTAAATGAACAAGAAAAATGTTGTGAGAATGGAATTTGCACATGGAAACGAATCGTAGTAACCTGAATTAACAACATGTAAATTTCAAACTTTTTTCTATTAAAGATATTATTTCCTTAGATTTTCATGTTAAATTAATAGAGTTTGGTTTTTGCTGCAATATAAAATAAGTTGCCTTCGTTTTGATTTCACATTGCAGTTATGTATCTAGTCTAGCCTGTATTTCGCAAACTCCAACTTTAATGTTCGCACATTTTTAGGGCAGCAAAAAAACTGATTTATAAATCAAAAGAAGTTTTTTTTTGCGGTCAATTGGGATGTTTGAAATAGTGTTTTGTGCAATTTTTTGTGCTCAAGCTTTCTTTTTGAAACTTTTTGTTTTTCCTTGCGAACGTTAATGTTCGAGTCAAGGCAACAGCTTCTTAATCATATATAAAAGTATTAGTAAAAAATCATGATGAAGTTTGTTACTGACAGAACATTAGAAAATATTAAAATAACTTTTTAGTTCATTTGAAAATATGTTAAAATAAGTTGAATGTTTGAATACGTGTTTGAAAGATTTTCACGTCTACTGATGAGCAGGACATCAGCTGGGCAATGTAGACATATAAAGAGCTGGAAGAAATACCACAAAACCACTCTTACATGTATTTAAAAATTTAAAAACCTCAAGTTATAATAGTTCCGCATGTATTATAAAGGTACAAAACTTTCCGCTGCCCAAGTAAGATGCATCAGAGTTAAAATTTTTGGTTGCAAATTTCTTTGTTTCTGCCCACCAAAATGAAAACTAAATCCTTATATAATTTTAAAAGTCTTGCTGGCTCTGGTTGTTCTAATTTTATGCGGTTTGCCAATTAGACCAGAGTGGTTTTTTCAATACAAACTCGTTGCCCGTCCAAAGAGGTTTTATTAAAACTACAGCATCAGCTATAACAAAGTGTTGTGCACAGACTTATTAATTTACACTCACACAAACATGTTTTTATATGAAAAATTATGACGACAACAATTTGTTTCAAGGACACACGACACTTGAAACCACTCAGCAGAATATGTACATGTGTATGTATGTGTGTGTGTGTGTGTGTATATGAAGTGGAAAAAAAAGTGAAACACAACAATAGCAGCAAAACACCAAAAGCAATAAAAAGTGCAAAGTACTAAAGGGAGAAGTTGGCTGATGTGTCTTGTGTGTACGCCATGTTTGCATTTCATAGTTTTACATTTTTTACACTCAAATGTATTGTGTGGATCTGTTTTTTTTTGGTTTTTTTTCTTGATATTTTTTTTTTTTTATTATTTAATTTTATTTCAGTAATTTTATTGTTGTCGGATCTGCTGTCGTTTGTTGTTTCTGTCTGCTTAATATTATTGCTCGAAAAGGTTTTGGCATCAGCAAAAAGGTGGCAAAGTTAAAGAAAACAACACATAACACTTGTTTGATGCCTCGTAGCGCTGGCATGTGTTTGTGCCAGGGTTGAAAAATTCAGTACATACATATATAGAAATATATATTAAGTATTTGACATATTAACGGTTTAGGAATATTTTTCTTAAACAAAACAACAAGTGGTTGCGCTTTTAAGTTTAAATACAAATTTTTTGATTTTGTATTTTTAAATTTAGGTATTTAGTTACAAAAAAACTTTTAAAATTTTAGAAATTTCTGACCTTCAAATTGATAACAAAAACTGCTGGTTAAAACTAACTTGAATTGACAGCTGTGACAGGGACTGCTTTCGAATTGATAGTCAATTTGATTACAAAAATGCCTTTGACGATGACATATAATTCTTTAATTCGCAAATTATATATATTTTTATTAATTTATATATATTTTTGTTATACATAAAATAATTTTGTTGAATAAGGCACAACTTTTGGTTTTTTTTGGCTGATTTGTAAGATTTTTACTACCACAAATTGAACCAAAAATTGCCAACCAAATGGAACACAATCGAGTAGTCAAAGTATTGACAGAGTTTTGAAAGTGTTATTTGAAAAAAATTATTTCGCTTAAAACCACTTTTTTATGAATTTTATATTATGCCATTTTCTTGTATAAGTTTCAAAACATTTGCTTTTATACAATTTTTAAAAAAAAATTTTTTTATTAAACAATTTTTGTAAATCAAAATATCCTTTTTATATCTTCATTTTTTTATACTTCTTGTGCAACTTCCCAAAACAATTTTTTTTTTTATTTAAAAGTTTTACGCATGAATAAAAAATTCATAATTTTTGTTTTTTGGGGCGTGTAGGGAAAAGCTTGTTAATTGCGATTGTCTAGAAACGAGATTTATATAGAAAAGTATTGCACCAGATTTTTTTCGAACAGTCTATGAAAAACAAAGTCAATGACTAGTTTTTAATTTTTCTTCAATCTCGGAAATTATTATTTACAAAGCGGATACTTTAATTTGCGAAATTGTGAAAATAGTTTGGAGGACCTTCCAACTACGTTTCTCTGTTTAGTTGGAATTTGCAACCCTGCTGCGGCCTAAAGAGAAGTCGAGCAGGAGAAAAAGAACACTGTCTTCAGACAGCCAAGAATAATGAAATGTCTGTATGTCTGTATGTCTGTATTTTATTTAAGTTCTGCTGTTGGTTAAACATTTTTATTTTTGTTTTCATAATAAAAGTTGAGAGTCATCAACTTCTATACAACAATCTTTATTCATTTCTTTCCAACTTTTTTTTATTATTTGTTTTGGGCTGTCTTTTATTTTCCTGAGAGAAGTTTTCTATGCTTTAGTAGTTTTTAGAATATTGTTCGGACTGTTTGTAAATGAGATTTTGTTTGGTTAGCTGATTTTTGAATACTATATATATGAACGCATGTATGTAGACATTTTTTTTTTGTTTGTTGCTTATTTGTATTGTACCTGTGAAACTGTCTTCATACACAGACGTACATACTTATGTGTGTATGTATGAATGTCTGTGTATTTAGTATCTTTTAGTTTTTTTTCTGGATCTTTTGGTTCCTCTTCAGGTGTGAATGGCAAAAAAACACACAATTTTTCCTGTTTTTTTTTTCCTTGCCTTAAATTTAAAAAATGAAGATGTTCACCGCTTCGACAGTATTAGTGTGTTCTTTATGTGGTTATTCTTGTACCTTTTGTCGTTTTCATCTTCATTGTCGTTGTCATGCACATGTAATAAAAACAGCAAAAATATCATAATAGCCAACGCCATCTTGCATATTTATAAGTCAAAGAATAGAAGAACAAAAACTATGGAAAAAAAATGTTATAGTAATAAAAACAATTGTAATATTTGTTTGGAATCGACTTGAGTTTTGCGCAGTGACCTGCTTATGAGAGGCATTTTATTAAGCTGTAAAAATGTTAGAGCCTTCGTCTTAGTTTTGAGTGAAAATAAACCCAAAAATGCTTTAGAAGGGAATTAAATTTGAAAAAGTAGGATATAAAGTAGGCATTATTCAGCTAAGCAGGGGTCTGCAAAGTCATGCACATTGTTCAGATTCCAAATAATCCACTAATAGCATTAGCACTAATGTTCAAAAGTTAATATGTACATATTACTGTTGGCAATTCTTATGTACATAATATTTTTAATCATAAAGTTGTTCTTTTGGAGAACTTTTAGAGGGAAAAATTCGGCAATTTTTGGTATAAATTATAAACTACCAAATAGGATTTGAAGAAATTTAACAAGAATTACTAAAAATATATTTTAATATTTTTTTTTTTTTTATTATTTGTTTTGAATGTGTAACTTAAATCGAGAGTCCGGACAATCAACTTTTTTGTACATAAAATCGTATAAAATGCAATTAAAGTTTGTCAGGTTGAGGCGACACAAATCAAAACCCTATCAAAAATATTAAGAGCTGCCACCTTATCGTTTAGTTTTACTACTACAGTCTACAGTCCTGGTAAATAATTCCTGCAATGTGAAACTCGACGTCTTTTTTTCACATAAAAATTTTAACACATCCTATTCGATAGTTTAATATCCTTTAAGTTTTTTTTTATATATATTTAACAGTTTAGTGCAATTTTATTGAACTGTTCTTTACGCCGGAAATGTAGTGCACGAAAACGAAAACTTTAAACATAAAATTTATTTGTATGTGGTTTTTTTGTCTAGTCTGCTTTTGAGTTTTACGGATCGTTCTTTTTAATGACTAGGAAGGAAAGTCACCTTAAAAATTACATATTTTAAGAATTTCTTAAAGTATTTACAGCAAATGTTAACCACATATTATGGCATTTTTGAACTGTGTACGAGTATGTTTCGTTTTTTTCTTATTTATTGTCATATTTATTTTATAATTATTATTTTGTCTAGATATTTTAAGCACAAAAACAAACACAAAACGTGAAACAATTTTAATATCAGATAAACTGCAGGGACACCAGCCACCAGCCACCGCTCAAAAGCAATTATAAAATATTTGTTTGTTGGTTGGTTGATTTGTCTGTTTTGCTGGCCCAGCGTGTGACAATGTTGCAAGGAAAAATCAATGTTTATTTTCTTGAAAAGTCCAGCAAAGCGAAAGTTTTAAATAACAAAAGATAATTAAGAATATTTTGTTTTTTCTGGTGTGTTTCGTCGCAGATTCATTGTGGTAAATATCCCACAGCAATTTCAACAAATAATAGCCTTTTAATGATTTTCGTTATAAAGTCAAATACTTTTAAATCAATTTATTCTTATCTAGTTTCGGGGCATTTAATATCGTGTTTTGTGGGTGGTTGGCTGGGTGTTGAGTGTCCACCAAGACGATTTTCTTTATTTCTTTTTGCACAGATTATTTTCAGATTTAATGTAATCGTGTTCTAAATAAAACTAAAATCACCGCTTTCGAAGTAATAACATTTTGGATGCTGGAAAATGTTCATTGCCTCTTGCTCTGTTCTCACTCAACGATTCCTGACCGTGGTCCCAGAAGCGTGAAAATGTTTTGAGCATTAGCCAAAATCTGTAATGTGAAATTTGCCATAATGATAGGCCACAAGAATGTTGTACTTATTATTGAAAACTGGCAAATGTTTGAAGCAAACTATGGGCTGCAAGATTTGGAGCAGCAGCAATGATGCCGCGACCGATGAGAGTAACATGGAAATTAGGGGGAAACGTTTGGTTTGAACTTTCTAAATTAAAGTGTTGTCAGGTTTTAGAAAATTCAAATCACGTATTTAATTAAAGTGAACACAAGCAGGCACAGCAAAGCCCGTCTTGCCGCCTTAGACTGAAATGCGTCACTTGGCTCAGCCGAAACACACACAAACTCACTAAGTGTGTGTCTCAATGAATTGTTGTTGTGATATAAATTCCAAATATTATTGACTGAATGCATACTGTGTCGGAACGTGTTTAATTAAGATGACACTGTAAACTTATTAAACAGTTATTAGTAGTAGAGATAAGTAACTTTCCTTGGCTTATGCGCAGTGCTTTCGAAACTTGATTAGGCAAAGGTAATGGGCTAAACTTTTAATTATGCCAAATATGCTAATAAGGCTTTCTATGGCTTGGATTTCAATCTGTAGCTACCGAAAACATTTAATAGGGAATGTGTAGTTCAATGAAGAAGAGCTAGTTCAATGAACTAGTTCTTAGTTCATTAGCTGGAGTGCATCCCGTAATTATGTTCTATTGTGGCTTTATAAATGCAATTTTCTAATTTGGTGCCACTTGAAAATAATGCGGTTTCTGCTTTAAAGTGTGAAAGTTTGACATGACAGTAGTTGTGACAGTCTGAGCCAACAAAATTTAGGATATTTATTCGTAAAACAAATACCAAACGTGGACTACTTTTCATCATAACAAATTTTTGCTGCTAAAAACTGCAATTTTTACAACAACAGAATATCTCCAGCTACTTGCTGGCAAAGAAATTCAAATGTGTTAAATAAATTGATGCTGTTAGTCTGTACTACTTCAAATACGTCTCTGAAAAACTCAGTTCATGCATCTCCAGCAAGTCATAACTATTAAAAATTTGTTAACCTTATTTTTAATGATGCATAAAAATTCTCGTTTTAAATTCTCTCCGCTTAATAAAGTCATAAACCTTTATTTATATTGTTTTAAAGTCATTCACTAGTAAAATAAAATATTAAAACAGCAATAGCATCAACTTTAGACGGAGGTCCACTCATGTGAATAAAAACAGAATTGCTACTTGAGAATGTTAACAAAGTATTTTGCTGTCGCCATGAAAAGATATAATAAACAGAATGTAGGAATGAAAAAAAAAACGATGGCAAAAAAAATTGCTGTTATTGAAATTATTAAAAAACGATTGGAACAAGTGGAAGTAATATGAAAACAGCAGGACACATTTAGACATACAGGAGCAAAATTAACAAACAAAACAAAAAAAAAAAAAGGAAATCAAAAACAACGAAACTAAAAGTAAAACAGGAGAATTTTTACTGTCCACTTTTTTGCTGCTGTCGCAAATAAGTGGGCTGTACAGATGTATGAGAAGTTATTTTATTAATATTGGCGCGTTTGTGTGGACGGGGAGAAAATAAATAAACAGACGCAATTTAAATGCTCTGATAAAAAAAAAAAAATTATTAAAATTAGTTCTAAAGCCTGGCAAATTAATTTGTTTAGTAAAGAAATTTGGGTAGGAGAATTTTCAACGGGTCGATTTGCACCCTTATTGCTTTCACAAGTATGAGGTATGAACTTAATCGCCTGGCCCACGATATCGAACATGACTTTTCGCCAATACTTTGAAGGGAAAAACACTAATTTGGCAACTGTTTATGAGCGTTTCATGATCAGGTGATCAATTCTGTTCCGCTTTCTGGTTCGGAAAGTGCTGCCGAATGTTAACTTTCGCAGAAATGCCAACCATCTATTTATTTATAGGGATATTTTCAGAAAAAAGGGCTACGCCTGGAGGAGGATGACGCCCTGTTTTAGGCCACTCGATTTGGAGCTGTAGGATTTTAAATAAATTGTTCGTTAACAGGGTTATTCAACAGCAAATTAAGACTTAACGGTCACAAACATTTAGTTCATGTAAACTTTGAAATATCTTTAACTGAAATGCAGAATTATGTTACTTACAAAAAATATGGATTATGCTGCAAATCAACAACATCCATGTCGTTTCCCATCTTAACTCTTAGACATATAATAAAAATTAGAAACTTAATAATGTCAGTTACTTGGTTTTGCATTTCAGCCCACGATATGCACTGTTTTCATTAGTTACATGCGGCGTTTGCCTCAAAAATATCTCATAGGAGATGATGAAACTGTCTTAAACTTTAGCAAATTTTTCTTGTAAAATAACAATAAAATCGCATTTTTGTCATAAACATTTTACAAATTTTTTTTTTTTTACTATTTGGCTCGTTTTTTTCTTTGTTTATTTCTTTTTAACTCAAAATCATAAATCACGATTTCCGATCAAAAGAAATAAACCAAAACATTAAAACAAAAAGATCATAACTTTGAACATAAAAAATCTGAAAAAATGAGATTGAATTTTTGTCTATATCAAAAAAAAAATGAAAAAAACTCAAAACAGAATTCAAAGAAAAAAAAACGCCAAACAATACACGATTTTTTGCTAAAGAAAATAACAGATGAAGAAATATTTTACAATTGTTAAATTTTGTTTGTCTTTTTGTTGTATTAAAAAGGGGAATATAAAAATATGCAATCAAAATTATGAGCAAATAACAAATTTCACTTTTTATTAAACAAAATTTGGCATAAAATTTTTTGTTTACCAGATTTTTATTTAATAATATTTTATTACTCTTAAATTGTGCTACAATACAAATTCACACTAAATATTACGAGTACTCGTATAAGGACAAAAAAATTTCACTTTAAATATGGTTTTATGCCAGATTTATCTATAAGGCTTTTTTTGCCTTGTTTTTGTTATTCTTTTTTTTTTTCTGTGTGCAGTTCATATTGGCACGATTATAAGTCATAGTTTGCGGTTGTAGTCAAAATAATTTTAGTTGTCGTTGGGTTTTCTAAAGATTTTGTTGTCAAAAGACTATTAAGTTTTTCTTAAATAGTTAAAGAGTTTCCTTTGAAAAGTAGAAGTCGCTGGTTGTTTGTACTCGTAGTTTAGGTAGATTTATTGAAAGTTTTTTCTTATTGTGTTTTAATAAATAACAAATGGCTGCAGTTTGTTTTGCATGTTAACAAATTTCTTTGAGTTTTTTTTTTAAGGGTTTTGGTCTTTTTTTTTGGGGGGCAAAAAATATAATTCGTGTAATTTTTTTTTTTTTTTTTTGGAAAAATAATACGGAACGTTTTAGTTTTATTATATCTAATGTTTTTCTTGTAGAAGAGAAATATTTTACGGAATAATATTAGTTTAATATAATCACTTCTGTCGTTAGGAATAGCATTTGAGGATGCTAATTACTTTCAAATTAATAGAGACTTTTTAGCTGTTTGAATCTAAAACTTTTGACCATTAAGCAGACATTTTTTGACCACTAAAAAAACTTTGAATGGTCATTGCCGGGTTACTAATTTTGTTTATCTTTCATTAAAATTATCCTTGTAATAAGAACCAAGCTCGGCTTTTACACAGTAGGACTGCGGGTGCCCGTCCAGCCTGTTGTTATGATTCACAAACTGACTTGAATACCGTAATTAAATTCAGAACTTTAAAATGTCATTCCGGTCAATTAGTTTCTTAATTCAAACAAAGTCTGCTGTTTTTTCACTTATTGAACTTCGTTCAATATTGCAGATATCAGCTTTTGTTTTTTTTTTATTATTCTAAAGCATCGCCTTCACTTTTACTGTGGCATTTATTTTCTTAAACATATTAGTATTACTCTAATGTTTCGCGGTGCTAAATTAATTAGAAACATGAATTTACGGTACTCCTTTTTTTGCTTCCGCTTATTGTTGGAGATAATACGTTTTGGTTTGCTGCTGTTATATAGACTAACTGTGACTGCGTGTGTGTTTTTCTGCTGTTCTATAAAGCTTGGCTTTTATCTGGAAAGTGTTTTGTAGTGCCTAGCGGGTAGTGCGACCCTTAAGGGAATTTTTAGTTCTTAAAAAGTTTTCTACATTGAAGATCTTGCAAACTGAGCAACAAAAAGGCGTTTTGTTTAATAAAAGTATCATAATTTTGTGGTTTTGTAAATTAGTTGAAGTTTAAGCAAAACAAAATTGTACTTTTCAAAATAATTTTTTTCTGTTTTAATCGAATAGATGAAAAAACACAGACATATTTTTGCTGTTTGACTTAGAAACTTTAAAAATGAAGTTGCGTGTTTTGTTTTTAAAATCCGTAATGGAAAAATAATTAAAATAAAATGTAGTCATGGTGAAACAATTGTACTTATATGTGTATTTGACTATTTATTGCTTCTAGGCTGCTTTGGCTTTGTTCAGTATTGGAGATATCGGCTTTTGTTTGCTGTTGGGTTTATTTCCTTAAACTTATTACATATTCTACTGTTTTACGTTTCTTAGTTACGAACAGGAATTTATGTAAAGTGTGAAACAAAGGTCGGCTTTCTCTATTGCAAACAGAGGTTTCTGATTTGTTTATTATTGGAGATAGTACATTTGTATAAGAATGCTGCTGCTGTTTATTGCAATTATTGCATGACAGCATAAGTAGTGAATTTTAAGTTGACTTGTCATGCCACTCATCTCATCACTTATCACGGTTCTTGAGGGAGAGCTGCTGCTGACTGAAATTTTTTACAATCTATAGAAATAGTATTTTATCTCTGAAACTATTCGTTTAAGACATTGGCTTAATGAATATCTTTGCTTTGCATTTGTGAAACTTTTGAATGTGTTGAAAGTTTTTGTCACGGCATAGTCTTATGTAAGCACATGTGTAAGTATATATATATTATTTTATATACAATAACTTCGTATTGCAGGCACGCACAGTCGACATTAGTTAGCGCCCGTGACGTTCAATCGTCGGCAAACTACAAATGTTGGCTGTCTAAGATTTTGAAGTTTTTTTTTTTGCTTTTTTTGAATAGCTGCTTAAAGCTTATTTTTATATGGATATAGTTTGCAAATACGATTGATTACAGATGTCGTTTTTATATAAATAAATAGCTCTAGATGTATTTTTAGCTTATCGGGAAAACAACAGAAAGACTATTTCTTTCTTCACGTTGGTTTTTTATAATAGTACCTACCAGGGATACTTGTAGTTATAAATTTAGCATCAATATTTACCTGTAAGAAAAAGAAAATAGCAATACTTTTAGTTTAGAGTGAATAAAATTTAATTTAATTTCAAGTAAAAATAGACAGCGTTAAGCAAAAAACGAACTGAATATGAAACTTCTAGCGAAGGTTTGACACGATTTTGTAAACAATGTAGACAGTGAAAGTTCTCATAAGCGGACTTAAACCGACTGCGAGGGAGAGATATCCGTTGGCTACTACGTTTTCAGTATTTATATGTCTAATAAAAGTTACAGTTTAGCTAAAGAAAAGAACTCAATCGACTTCTTATTTGTCAGTCCCATACAACCGGTCGCTACATCTTCACATAACGTCAAGCATAGAATTTATTTCAAGCGAATACCCTGGTAATTTGAGCCTTTCTGCAACGAACGTGAAGTCTCTATATCACAATTTAAACTTTATGTTTTTCACACCTCTAGTTTTTATATGAAAAAAATAATATTCTTTAACTATATTGAGCTAAAGATGACGAAGTCTGGCAAAAGTACAACTCATCCTGTTGACTAAAATTTCACAAGATCTTTTTCCATAAATAAAAAACAAAACGCATTTAAGTAAGAATGAAGCCATGTTGTTTTTTGTCTTCTTCTTTTTTGCGTATTGTCAGTCTCCTGTACTTAACGATTATAGCATTAATAAATCCTTAAGAGGGAAAAATTTAAATGTATGTATGTGCACATTATAGCGGCTCGCTGAAGCTGATGCTTTCTTTTAATGCTGCTCTTAAAATAAAATTGTATTGAAAAAAGGTTGAGAGGTTATTTTTCGAATTTTCTTCTGCGAGAAGTTTCCAAAATAATTTTGCGCCGTAAATAAAATAATTTAAGCAGAGTCGGAAACGTTTAACTTTAGTAAATTTTAATTTTGGGTGAAGCCAAAAAATGTTAATATTTAAGATTTTGTAGGTGGTCAACGTTTGTATTTTGACTTGTGTTGCTTGACTGTTTTCTTGCGGCCAATTATTGTTGCTTAATCTGGAAAACTGCCAGATATAGAGAGTTGACGTTTCGTTTACACTATATAACCACACATGATTATATAATTCAGTTCAAGACAAGCGAAGGTTGTTGTTTAGAAAAACCTTTTAATTGTTAAAGTTTCAATCATTTATCTTCCATAATCTCCCAGACGAAGCGCTGTTATAAGAGAAGTTATAGAACAGCTAAAATGTTAAAAGCATTATAGGAGAAATTAAGACAAGTTGCTTTGCTTTAGAGACCTGTTTAATAAATCCTTATTCTTCTTAATGTAAAACATGTGAAAATATTTGCCCAATTGATATTAAGGCAGCTGAGACAGCTTTGAATACAGCCAACTATAAATATTAAACTAAAACCGTTTTCTGCCATTAATTAAACTTAATATTGCACAACGTGTTGTGTTTGAATAACGAAATCTTGTGGTGAAATAGCGAAATTTTAAAACCACTTGTCTCATAAAAAAAAAAAACTAACTAAATTATATCAAATTTGTTTGATTGGTTGAAAAAAGTGCAAAATAAAATGCTCGAATGTCCTTTCAAAAGAAAGTTTACAGCATGACTTGTTATAATTAAAGTTTTATTTAAAATACTGAAATCAAATAAATTTATTTTTATTTTATTCATATTTATTACAATTAAAATTAAGCGAAAGAAAAGCACTACCAGCCAATGGCTATCGGCTTAGAATAAATACAATTAAATTAGTGTTTATTCTGGTAAAATAGATTTTCCTAATAAACATTTTTATATAAATTAACCCCTAAATTATATTTATTTTGTTTAATAATATATTAATAATAAATTAGTTCATTAAATTTTGTATTTAAATATAAATACTATATAAAGTATTTAGTGGTTAATTTATATACTATTTTTTATTATTTTATTCTTGTATCATTGAAAAACTGCAAACAATAAGAGAGACAGACATATTTTTTAAACGCGTTGCCGCTGATTAAACCATCGATACCCAACAAACAATATGTTCTCATACAACAAAATGATCGTAAATTTCAGTGTAAGAAGTATGAGGTCTTTTCGTTGCCTACCAAGATGAGTCGTTCTAATGTATGCACGGCAAAATACACGTACAACATACATAAATAGCTTCATATGTAGTACATACATAAACATATTTAACTTAAGTTTACTCAAGTGTTGAGTAATTACTGCAACTAAAAAAAGAAAAAAGATGAAGTTTATGTGCTCACCAACAGTCTAAAACAAATTCCAAAAAAAAAAAAGGAAAAGTAACACTGAATTAAAGATGGCTGCTAATGTTTCAAGTAGTTTGCAATTTTTTCCACAATAAATTTCTTCGTCGTCCAGAGCGAAATTAAAAGCAGACAAAATATGACAACCATAGCAAAACGCTTTTGGTTGGTTCATTTCTTTTTTCCTGCTTCTTCCTCTGCTGCTTCTCATCAGCGGCTTCAAAACAATACCAACACACACACACACACGCACACCTAAACATATGCCCTGGCCAACGTCTCAGTGTGCGTCCGATTAAAACGTACATTTACATAATTTACTATATGGGTGCAAGTGTAAAACATATCGTGTCATTTAGTCATTAGTGTAAAGTGCATGTTGTTTTCACCAGCATGGGGTTGAAAAGTTAAAGTTAAAGTTAAATACTCGCACATACATACACTCGCATTTAGCTACAAACCTTTTCTAAACTTATGTGCCATACATTAATTTAGTAAAGTTATATAAATATAAAAGATAAGTCGTCTGCGAACGCACACAGGTGCACACATGTGGATTGTGTGTGCAAGTTTTGTGATTGGTTGGAAGTTTTTATGTTGCTGCAAGTTTTCCTTGCCATTTTTTTTTTTTTTTTTTGGCAAAGAATGCAGTGGAATTCTTGGCTGTTAAAAAGTGGGGCGCATGATTTCTGCTACAAAGTCTTATTGCTGGCAGGGCTTTAGTTCAAATAGTGCGGATTGCTATGGCTAAAATAAGCTCATTGAATTAGAACACCCAGCCCTGATTCTTTAAAGTTTTAACTGCTCTTTGTAGCAACGAAAGGTCACATGTGCAGGTGATTTAAGTCTCCACCTATTGAAGTTGAATGCAGTTTATTTTGGCCAGCGAAACAGAAATTAGAGAACAGGTTGCACTTTCCTTTGCAGATCCTACTTCGTGTACAACTTACGTCCAGCAATTTATTTAGCTGACAAAAAGGTTGTTTTCGAAACTCAGTTAATATGACAAAACCCTCAAAAAGAATTGTTTAAAACAATAAAATAAAATATTTTTAAATGCCTTTCAAAGCTGCTTCAATAAAAAAAAAAAAAAATAATGATTTGTTGTCATTACATCATTTTAAAATATTATGAAATAAATCCATCTCACAAAACAACAATTTGAAAGCACTACAAACTATAAATTGGACCGAAATGCAGAAAATAGTTGCGGGGACAGAACTTTGGCTGAAAAGTCCGGGACAAACAAGCAAATGTTTAACGAACCTGCAAAGAAAAGGCCGCAAAAGAAGGAAATATTTTCAGAGCAGAAACCTGTGGTCGAAATTCGCAAACAAATTGGGTATAACTATACAGTGAAACTTTATTACAACGAACTTTCTAATAACAAAAGTGTTAATGTAACGAATGTTTTACTAACACCCTTGAGAGTATCTCCTGATTGAAAAGTTTTCCAGACAAAAAAACTTTTACGTGAATATCTTTCGATGAGGCTTCACTGATACATTCGCAACTAATCAGTATCCATAAAGAGGTATTTTGAGATTCCTTTCAGGTTCGTTATATTGAGGTGTCACTACTTTTGCAATATAGTAATTAAATAAATGTCTTTTTAATGTGTTTTTTTTGTTGGCGCAGAATTTTTAAGATACATTTTAAGCAACTTATCACAAAAGAGCGATTTTATATGAAAACTACTCATTCAACGATTTTGAGTGGTTTCTAAGTAAATCCGCCAGCCACATCGCCTGCTTGTGTTGTGAAAACTTCACATTAAGTTCAGAACGATTGACGACTTTTGCTTTGAAATATTTCATTTCATACCGAATTTCTTGAAATTGAGCGATAAAACACAAAAATTTCTATTTATTTGTCAGCTCAGTTTTTTAAATCATACTGTATGGAATCGAACACTAACATTATTAATTACTCAATAAACTTATTTTATTATTTTCGGTTTTTGTGTATTCAAACTGTTTCTTTTCTGTCCAAATTGACCAACTGCTTTCAGTTCTTGATCTGCATTCAAGGCACAACAATATTTTCGTTTGTTTTTTTTTACAATATTTTTTTAAATAAATTTTTGTTGAACAAAACTTTGTCGTATTTTATTATTTAACGTTGTGCAGACAAAGCTGTTGTATGTTCAAATGTTTTGTGTTTGTTTTAATTTTTCTCTTTATTTTCACAAACATTATTTAAATGTTGTCAACATTTGAACATAATTTTGTCGTGACATTGCATGCCGTGCATTCATTTTTTTTCCGCTGTTGATGTAAGACGTTTCATTTTAATCTTCTACATTAACTTCAAAAGATTCATGTCTCTTCTCTCTCCAAAAAACAAAGCCAATGATCGCTTTATGTATTCTTTTAGGCAATAAAAAGTCAAAGAAAAAAGACGACTTAAAGGACTTTAAAAAAGGCTTTAAAGCGAAAAAAAAGGGAAGGAACAAAAGGGAAGCACCATAGCAACTGCCGGAGCCATAGTGTAAACAGTGAGACTTCAACTTGCAGCCAGTCTGAAGGAAATCCAAAAAACTTGGCCTTACCAATTGATTCGTTGTATATATTTCTGTTTGTGTCGGTAAAGTTTCAGTATAACGAATTTGAAGGACTGCAACAAAAAATCCATTACAACAACTATAGTTTAATAATATCACGATTTATAAAAATTGTGAAAAGCGAGATATTGACTTATGCTTTAATGCACTGATTTTGACAAGAATCAAGTCAATATTGACTACATCTTTAAAGGATTATATTTACTCGAATACGAATACAATAAAAGTTTCTGCTTTGATAATGATACTTTATGCTTTAAATTTAGAACTAAGAATTACTTGGCGGTGCGAAGATAATTTTTTTTTAAGTTACACGGCCAAAATTAGTGAGAAGAGATATATATTTTTAATATCACTGGCATGGGCTTTATTGCACAGAACAATTTATGACCTTAAATGTTTAAATATGATTTCGACTAACTTTCCCCGTTCACGGTTGGCAGTAAAAAAAAACAAAGACTCTGCCCGTCCTTAAAGCGCACTGAACAGCGATGTTATGGTGTTGCGACAAAAGCTTGCGGATTATCTTCACTCCAAAGGCAACAATTCTGCTTATTTACGTACCCATTCAATCAACAACCGGAGAACAAAATTTTTAATGGAAATGGAGTATCAATATCAAATTTCAACAATTTGCTAGAGTTACTTTGCTAAAAGTCGAACCATACTTAACAAAAACCAGCTATCAGCTGTTAAATGGATTGCCAACTAAAACAGTGTTGCCAACTCAAAGTAGTGAACCTCTAAAAAAAAAAAATACCAAATGCTATAGTGTATTTTTATTTTTCCAAGAGACTCAATTTGAGTTTTTCGTTATAGCAAAGTTTCACTGTACTTAGATGCATATATATGTATATGTGTATGTGGGAATGTGTATGAGATGTTAAGAAAATTTGTTATTTTAAGATTTTACTAACCAAATAAAACATTTAGATACACCTGCTCACACATACATAAATGTGTGTACTCGCTTGTATGTAAGTATTTGTTAATTTCCTGAAATATTTTCATTGCGTTAATTAAACATTTATTTTAGAATTTTTCTTCATACACAAAGATATGAACATTCACAAATCATCACAGCAATTAATCATTTATCTTTAAACTTTTGCCTTTTTTTTTTGCAAAAATAAATAAACGAATTTCCGAAGTAAATAAAAAAATTAAAAAATAACATTCATTTAGGATCAATATGTAAATGCAGCGTTTCTCATTTCTTGCCAATTCAATTTGAAACAAATCGCTGGAAATTAATCAATATTGTGCCTTTAGTCAATGTACAGCAAATAAATTGAGTTACTTGCTTAACAAATCTATGCGTACGATTGTACGAGTGTAAAATATTTGCCTTAATAAACCTGCCTGTGTATTTGCTTGAGAAGCTTTTTCGCATTCCAGAGCAGATCTGACCAAGAAATGTTTTCTTAAAGGGCCGTAAACCGGACATAAGACAAGCAAATAATTGTATACATTTTCCAGCTCTTTCGTGATCGTTATGCTACTCGTCAGCGCCCAATTGGATTCGAACTGAAGATCATGGAAATATATAAATTTTAAATTATATATTTGAATTTATTTCATACCGCTTTATTTTTATTATTATATCTAAAAAAAATAATTCTGCTGTATGAGTGGTATGTTTTTGTGATTCTGAATTGCCTTTATCCATATTTTTAATATTTTTTGTTTTTTTACCCATAACAATAAAAATCTGCCAAAGGATTAAGGCCGGTTTCGACATTCTTAAATGAAGGAGAAACATGTACAATAATCCATGAATAATCCACTTCCACTTTTATTTACTTTCAGTTTAAAAACTTGTTGTTTTAGCAACTGACCTGTTGTTAGAAAAAAAAATCAAGTAAAAAGTTAACTAAAAACCGTTGGCTTATCATTTTTTTTTGTGAAATGTTAAACGTTTTTAAAAATATTAGAAAATTTCATTTAATTAACCTGAAATTAATGAAGTATATTCGTTTAATTTCCTCATTGAATTCGTTAAAAATATTCAGGGTAATTAAATGAACTCGTATAAGTGAATTTTCGATGAGTTAATTATTTGTTTATTACCCCAAATTGGCAATTGCCTCATGCAGAGAGTTAAATGACTTCGTTTAAGTGCTTCCTCCGCCGTTAAATTGCTTCCTCCGCTTAATCATCCAAACACCTGAGAATATTTGGCGACGTAATTATATGTTTAATTGAACGCAAGAGGTAGTTAGTTCAACACATTCGCATAATTGCCTCATTAAGGCAATTACCTAATTTCACTTAATTGCTACTTTCGCTTAACTACCCTAAAACCTAAACACTATTGCAAGGTAATTATTTGTTCATAAAGGTAATTATACGAATCTGTTTAAATGGTTTTACCGCTTAAATGTCCAAATGCCTGAACATGTTTGTCGAGGTAATTATACGAGAATTTTCTCTTCTAAGTCTAATCACAGTATTCGCAAGCTTGCCCACTTCTGTAACATGCCGGCATACAGATTTACATATACCAGACTTAAACATATATATTCATGTTTTACACATCATTTGTTTTTTAAAATATTTATTGTAGATGTGCTTCCAGCCATTTAGGCAGTTTCTGTTGAAATCATATGAAATTGTAGGCAAAAAAAAAAGAGGTACATTGAAAAATTGTGACAAAGTGTTTACATTTATGAAAATATGTATTCATACATGTAAATAATTGGCAAAGAAAATATTAAACATGTTGTTGACTTGCTGTTAGAGCAATTTTTTTTTGGTTACATTTGTCGGGTCGGATGGTTGCTTTGGTCGGTTTGTATTCATTATTGAAATGCCCTGAGGCAAAATTAATATCCATGATATATTTGAAACTATTCAACAACATACACACTAGACTGCTTTAGAATTGTTGGATTGCGTTTTCTCTCTCTCTCTCTATCTCTCTCTCTCTCTGTCTGTTTCTAGAGCCATTTGTGTTAAAAGTATTTTGTTTTGCTGGCTAAAAGATACTAGAGAATTATGGAATAGCCATGGAAAAAAGTGCTAATTAGAATTTAGAATTTCTTAAAATTTGCTGTTAGTAGTTGTACAATTTAAGATAAATAAAACAATTGCGCTTATATCTGTTATATTGCAGAATAGTATACAGCCAAATTTACTGCTGTGCATTTAAATAAAATACACCGGACATACAAGAGAAAGCAAGCCAAGCCAAGCCAGAATTTATTTTATTTTATACATGTATGCAGCATGTGTTTGTGTGTCTATATGTGTATCTTTTAATTTTTATGGCATTTTGATAAAGTAAAGGCAAAAATAAAGTAACCGGCACATATGGCCTGCCATTGAACATATTGAAAGATGGGCGTATAAAGAGGCAATCTTAAGTCATGCTTTTCGACTTAAGCAACTAAATACAACATAAACAAACCGCAACTTAATACATGATGAGAATATTACATAAACTACAACATCAGACAATAGTGGTCAACAAAAAGAATTTTCATGCAAAGGAAACAAAATGGCAAGACAAAAAAAAAAAATAGAGACAAAAAAGAAGGAAAATAAAAAGCAAACGTTTCATGAGAGCAACGAAAATAAAAGTACGTGCAGTACGTGTCTACGTTTTAAATCATAATCATGTTCATAATAATAAAAGCTAATAATATATGATGAGTATGGGCGGAAAAATAAAGCTGATGATCGGAATGACACACTCACTAACAAATAGCACAGCCGTACAAAACCGAAACCGGGAAGTAGGCCCGGCCTGTAGCAAACAGGAGGAGACAAAAACTGTTTTCAGTTTGAAGCAAAAATATCTTAAAATAAGAATATATTTTTATATTAAATAAAACCCTTAACTAAAGAGCAGCGATTAGTTGTCAATAATTAAGACGGATATTGTTTGACGCTTGAAAGGAAGTACCTGCGGTTTTGTTTGAAACAAAAATCTTATCCTTAGATGGTTTTAAGTGCTAAAAATAGTATTTTTTTTTCTTTCTTTTTTTACAAAGAGTAGTGGCAAGTGGTTGAGGCCTACATGACACATACTTTGCCAAGGTATAGTATACAGATTCGTAAAGTGCGGAAAGCGGCGTTAAAGAGCGGAATTTGTTTTGCAATCATCAGCGCATCATGTTTTATACTTGTAGCAGGGGTTCTGCGATTTTTGCTGTTTAATTTGTTGCCACATAAACCGTCCCAAGAGGGCATTAGTAATACACAACACGACAATTTTTATTTTTTATGCTGGCTCAACTGCTAGATCCACAACGCCTTCATGAAGGTGAAAATCTTATTATATGACTTTTAGTTTAGGGAAAAATCTTTTTTTAGTTTAGGGAAAAATCTACATATATCTGAAAGCCCAACTATATTTTTATAAAAAAGTATTACGATATTTTTATTAGCATCAACCATGTGGTTATGTGCTGTTGCGCAAACAGCCAGTTGTCTTCTGTTTATCAGAAATAATAATTTTAGATCAATGCGGCAAGCGATAGCCAACAAAATTTAAAGTGATTTTACACTCCGAGTATTCAAAAGTTGCAGGAATGTCTGCGTAATATCTTATATTATGTTTTTTTTTTTTTGTGGAAATTACGTTTTTGAAAAACTTAAGTCTCTGGTCACTCTAACGCCCGTCTCAGAATAATTTTCTTAAACATTTTCTCTTCAGCCGCAACGCTAAGGCATACAAACATGCACACACAAAACATGTAGTACCACAACTACAAGTGAATAATATCAGCCACTACCGGTGTTACACGAAAGCGAACCAACAATGTTGTGCTGACGATCTTGATGTCGTCTTGCAAACATATTTTCGCTTGCTGGTGTTCTATACCATTTTGGTTTTATATTATTTTGTTATTTTTTTTTTCGCTCTTTTTACTTAAGTATGGACGAGAGATAATTATTAATGATAAATATAAAATGATGGTAAACATTAGGCGCAGCAAGATCATCTTTAGTGGGGTTTATGTTTAATAAAAGCAGAAGGTATAAAACTTGCCACATACACACTTCACATACTGCAGTGTTGCAAGAGCATAGCAGAAAGATACATGAGCTGCTTAAAATCATTAAGAGCACAATAATTTATCTATTTCTTTGAACAAAGGGGCCTGCGCAACTTTGCAAGTCGCTAAATAAATATGAAGAAGTAAAAAACAAATCTTTACGCGCAACTTAATACAAACATGTAAATATTTATGATTAGATTGGTTTCGAGCGGATTTTATGGCCCAAACATATTTCAAAACACAAAATTTTACAGTAGCAACTTCAGTTCAGGCAGATGAAATAATCAAAATTTCACATACAAAAAAAAAAACAACAAAAGAAATAATTTTTAGAAAAACATGCAACAAATTTAATTAAATTTGTTAACTGCAAGAAAAACTTTCCAACAGCAAAGAACAAATTGAAAGCAACAACAAATAAAAAATTTCAAAACTTTGAAACAAAAATTTATTATAGAGGAACCTACAATCAAAAAACTTAAGCCACAAACTTGTTTTCTGCTTAAATTGTTTGGATTTCTTGTTCTGCTTCTAAAACAAACAAAAAAAACAAAAAAAACAAAAAACCAAAAATATTTTACATATTTGTGCTCGTATTATGCTTTGGTGGTGTTATGTGCCTTCACATATGTATGTGTTTGCATGTATTAGTGTGTGTGTGTGTTTTTTTTTGTTTGCATTCCTTGTAGTTGTGAATTCTAACAGTTTTATTGTTGTTACTTTTTATGTTCATTAAATTTTTTTCTTTTAGCAATTTTAACATAAAGTAAAACATATTTTTCTCATGCTTGAAGTTTATTAATTATGTATTATCTGTACATTTAGATCTCTCTTTCTGCTTAATTTCTTGTCTTTTCGTTTGTTTTGTCTTGTTGGCTGGCTCACTTACTGACTTGACTTATAATATGATTGTGTTTTGTATGTTAAACAAACATGTTTAACAAAATATTTGCAATTTTGGCTTAATTAGCATTGTTGGCCTAATGTCATCAACAAATGCTTATAGCCAGCACAAAAAAAGAGTGGAAATTATCAATGTAAACTGCAGTGGAAAGATAAAACTAAAAATCTCTTACAATACAACAAATATATTTTTTGTATATAAAAAAGTTGTTCTACACAAATGACTGAAGAGGAGAAGAAGAAAAAAAAACAAAACAAGTGAATGTTTCAGTTTAGACGAATTTAAATAACTTATTTCAACACCAGCAGAAGTGTCAATATGAAATAATTCTATTGCACTATTTGCTATCAAATAATCTAAGAATACGAACACGCTATTTGTTCACCGTAATCCCGTCAGTTAATTATTATTAATACTATTAAAAGCATTCAACTTAAGAAATGCATTACGCGCTGCCATATATAAATTCTGAAATAATAGATATTCTAAAAAAACTTCTTTCATGCTTAAAAGTAATTTTGTTGATTGTGGCTTAAGTTCTCGTCTTTTTTTCTCTTTTCTCACACTTGCAAGATGTGTCTTGAAATCGCCAGGCGAACTCAAGGACCAAAAAGCAAAAAATGGCCACAGTCGCCTTTTATCACAACTTTAAAAATCTGTAATCCTGAAAAGTATCAATTAAAAGCGAGTTCTAAGTAATTTTGTGCAATCCATTAGAAATGGATGTTCGTACAAAACGTGCATTTCGGATAGTTTTTGAAGAGACGTTAAAGTGTTAAAGTTTTTATAGAAAAGCAGCACAGCCGCCATACTTGGGCTCCGAATGTCTCTAATATCAGCAACTTGATCCTTATGGAATATAAACTTTAATATTTGCTGGAGGCACAAAAGCCTTAAGTGCTCACAGACTCCCTAGGCTCCCATATTCCTTGTTCTCGAAGCAAAACCGGTAGTTTAATGACAAAAAGTAGAAATTGTGTCCATATCTCGCTACCGTACGACAGTCACACATCCAGCTCTTGTGCTGTAAATTTCATATGTTAATCCACGTTTTTAAAAACAGCCACTGGAACTGCTTGTACTAAAGTACCTGCCCCTGATATGAGATTGAAATTTGGCTATTACAATTTTTGCAAATGAAGTTTTCTTTAAATCGCTTCCAAATATGTCTACATTTATTGTTTCTTTTATGCAAATAAAACTAAAAGTTTTACTCTTTTTTTTTTAATTTATTCAATCGAAATACATTTCTGCTCTAAAAACTTTAACAATAATTCCATCTAAGATATTCCATTTTGATTTATTGGCAAAAACAGGAAAAAAATATATGCAAATGAATGTATACATGTGTGTGTGTGTGTGTGTGTGTGTGTGTGTGTATCGTCGTGCACATTTTGAGCAAAAAAAAAAGGTTACAAGTACATAAAAGATTACTTCGTATCATATCTGAAGAATAAACAAACAAACAGCTGCAAATTCTGTCTAACAGAAATATAAATATTATCTTTTCGATCCATTAAGAAACAATAACTCTATTTGTAGTTTAGCCCAACTAGAAACAAAACTGTCAGTTTATGTTTAATAAATATGTATTGATTTACTAGGCAATATTTGGAAAAAATCAAATGATTTTCGTAAAAAGGACCGTTAACCAAAAAATATATATATCTAAGAATACAGCCGTCAAAATGAAATTAAAACTAAAAAATGAAAATAATGCTGTAGACAATGCAGATAAATAAAAATACCTACGTGTGTATGTATCGTTAACTGAAATGCCAAACCACTTAACTAACAATTTCTTATTGAAGAATATCTAAAATTTCGATAATTAAATAGAAAATGTCTAGTTTTTATTGCACGTAGGAGAGTAAAACTAAGCAATCAAAACACCGATTTCACATATTTTGTTAGTTACATGGTTTTACATTTCAGCCAGCCATATGCACATAAGTATGTATTATTATCAGCAAAAAAAAAAAAAGAGAATGTATGAACATGACATCAAAATCAAAACCGTTGTGCCTTGGGTGGGTGTCATATTTGGTAAACGAAATGCTATAAATTTAATTGGATTAATGAGCAAATTCAACAGCTACAAAAAAAAAACTCAGCAACTAATTCTTTGCTTTTATATGAACAACAGAAATGAAAAAATCTTATAAAGCTTTAAATCTTATGGAAAACAAAAGCAGAAAAAGGCCAGACAAATATTTCAAAAACAATTTCCAAACAGTTTGAGCAAAATTCTTCAACTTTTGAACTCTAAAGTTGAAACAAAAAAAACTGAAGTTTTTGCTTTTGCAAGCTTTTAACATGCGTTTGCTCAAAAACTTGTGGTTATTTCTTAATGAAAACGGGCTTGGCTTTAACACAATTGACACTTTAAGAAATAAAACAACAAAAAAAATTCTTAAAAATATAATGTAAGAAATAGGGGGAAAAAATCTTAAGAAAAATACATTAAATGCTTAAAAATTGCTTAACTTTAATTTCGCACCTTTTTTATACGGTTACAAGACAAAAGCAGGCAAAAAAAAAAACAAACCACAACAAAATATTTCAACTTTTAACCTTTCACTTTCATTACACACAGACTTCGACTTCTCTGTAATCAGACTCTTGTTTATCACATTAATTTCACAAAACAGAAAGAAAAACTTCAACGCATTCAACCACACTATTAAATGGTAGCATTGAACGCAGTACGCCACGTAAATGGGCTCCCTCAACCCAAAAAAAAAAAAAAAAAAACGGAAAAAAGCAAAATGAAGCCAAAAATGAAATAAAACAACCAAAATTATCGCTGATCTGTTGTGTCTGGTGTTTGAAACTATGTAATATAACTACGGCCGAGTCGAGTCGCCTGTCTTGTTAATGGTGGTGTTAAACATCTTTTATCACACTTATCACGAATTAGTATTGAGAAATGGTCAAAGACTATAAAATAATGAAAAGTGTTTTCCCAGCGTCTAAAATACCAAAATCCGATAAAAACAATTGAAAAGCACAAAAATAATATTACAAAAAAACAGAAGTAGTGCGAGGAACTCATCCTCAATGCAGTTTGCGAGACTTTGGCCAGCAACGAAGGAATTTAGAAAAGTGAGATTTCGAACGTGAGTTTAAACCGAAAATAATCAGTTACAGTTTAACATGTTTCAGTCCCCCTTCCCTGCTCTTTTTTCAACAGTTTTCTTTTTTTTTGTGTAGAATATTGTACTACCCTGCAGCTGGAAGTGCTGGGCTAGATTGCGTGGAAAACTATGATTTTTTATTACATAGTGATATGTGTAGTTTTTTAGCAAAAGAAATATCAGGAAAACACTAAAAATTAGCTCCAATTTCATTTATTTCTCAATTTATTTTATTTCTTTCGTGGGGCAGAAAAAATTTATCACAAAGACTTTTCTAAGCAAGCAGAAAAAAGAATGGGCGGTGCGCGGCAAAAGGCAACAATAGAAATGATCAGCGAAAGTGTTTCTTTCCAATTTCGATTCTATTCAATTCAAATTCGATTTGTTAAAATTTTAGTGTATTTTTTGTATAAATTGAATGTTTAATCGATCTCAACTCTCTGGCGTTTCAAAGCAGTCTAATGCCGAAAGAACCGGCACTTTTCAGATGCAAAGAAAATCGGCAAATAGTCAGTCATCTACTTAAACCGCCAGAAACAGAAAACTACGCGATTTTCATCACTCTTTATAAATTTAATGCTCTCATCTCAGTTTTCTGGCCTATTTTAAATTTAATTGAATATAGGAAACGGAGGAAAAAAACTATTTTGAAAAATTTCACATCAACTCATAACAAATAATTTTTGCATTTTTCCTTGTTGTTAATTTAATTAAAAACATGTTTTTAGGTAACAATATCAAGTTTTATTGTATTATGATTTTTGGCATTTTTTTCATGATTTCCTGATGCCGACACGAATTTTTGCTTTAGTCGGTTTTATTTCAGCTGCACAGAAGTTTGCCGCTAAATTGACTACTGTATTGAACAAAACAGATTTTAAGAGTCATACAGTAAAACATAACAGAAATAGATTTCACCCTTAAAACTGCAGTTTGTATCTACGAGTATTATCTTTTGTTCAGCAATTTTATTTGTTTCCTTTAGTCATTCGTCTTGTACAACTAAATGTGTCTTTGGTGCAGTAAATGGAAACACTGTTAAAGTACAAACTATGGAAAGAAGTCAACAGAAAGCCGCTATTTTTTATTTGATGCAATGAAGACAAATCAACTGTCTTATTGCAAATTGCTACCGGTATAACAGTTGATGATTTCTTACTGGCAGCAAAGGAAGTGAAAATAAAACGAAATAACAAACATAACAGTTCAATTTAAAAAATTATCTAAACCAAGAGTTAAACACTTTTTGTCTTATGTACAATATAAATAATAAAATGGGAATATTTAATTCCTAATATTTCAGCTGGCTTGAAAGTTTTTTATAGGTCGTTTGGCTGCCGTTTGTTGGTCATTTCGTTTTTATTTTAAGAATTTGAAATCGAATGAGAGATTTCTCAGCGTACACCTAGAAGCTTAAAATCTAGATTTTGAAATTCAGATTCGAGTACTGAAAACAAACACAGTGATTGTCATTGTTGCTATACGGAAAGAAATGAAACAAGTTATTTTTAATATTGTACCAATTAAATGGCCAATAATTTGTTTAATTGGCTTGATTAAAAATTTGGTTAGATTAATAAAAAAAAATATATATTTATTATAAAAAATCTGTCTTCTTCTTTTATTTTTGAAAATCACTTATTAATTAAAGTAGTTAAAATTTTAATTGAATCAATTAAATTTTTTGCATTAATCAAACAGAAAAACTTTGTTCAACTTGTTACATTTTCACTCAATTAATAAGCAAAATTAAAACTATTTTTTTTTTAATAATAATTTTTTTAGTTAATATAATTAAATATTTAATACTAGTAATTAAGTTTTTAATTCAATCAAACAATATTTTGTTTGTTTTATATACACGACTGCTAGGATTTTTCCGCTTCTACATCATCAGTTTTGTAACATCTTTTCAAATTAAGAATAACATTTTACAAAAGGGATTTTTCTGCTACATGTTTCTAAGATCTCTTAAAAATAGGCCCATATGGCCTTTCAACTCTCTAACCTTTACATGGAAAAATTAAATCTATAAGCCCCAATCGGATAAAAGAAACTCATATCGGAACGCCAGTACTTTATTAATTACATTAATCTGTACAACTCGCTTCCACTTTTTAAAGTTTTCCGTCTTTTTTAAAATCGTATTTGGCTTAAATATACATTTTGTTTAATGAACTTTAAGTTTTAAATTTCATCTGGTACTTTTTGCGTTATTTCAAATATCTTTTGAAATATTTTCCTTTTTTTTTAATTTATTGCATTCGTGCATTGAAAAATGAAAATGATTTTTGCTCTTTTATTTTGCTAAGCTCGAAAGAAACCGAAAGTTTCACAAAAGGCACACAATTTGCTCCATTGTTATAATCTTAAAGCCAACATCATCCACTGCATAACATCATTACCGTATCTTATTGATTATTAACGTTGGAGACTTGAGGAGGAAAACTGGTAATAAGAGATATTATGCAGCATCATATTTAACAAACGCAAAGTTACATAAAACAATTCATTGTGAAAAGAAAACATTCAACTAAAATATGTTTATTTTTATATTGTATTTTAAATTTAATATATATTTTACAAAAAAAAAAAAACCTCTCCTCATCTACCTTAATTTAACATGAAACTAATTACACATTCAACTAATAGATATAAACATGCAATTTTTGTGAGCAGCCGAAATAAAGACAAATGAACGTGTTCACCTTAATACTCGTTGGGTTATTAAAAAACATTTGTTAAATGCAAGACTTCTATTTTTATTCATTAACTAACAACAATAATTTATTCAGCTTTTGCTATAGCATAACACCGGGCTTGTGTGTGATGATATTTAAGGTGTTGAAATGACTGAAGTCTTGAGGAAATCGTTAAAAGTGTTTTGTTTCATAATTTCCAAAATGCTCAAATTTTCTGTTATGATTAATATGGAGCAAACGAAGTACTAACTGTGCCCCGGTTAAAGCTGGAAACAAATTATTAATTTAATGGTTTTTGGTCAATTGAAGGTATATTTTTGTGTTAAGCATTAAGTGCAAAAGCTTCCTAGAAAATGTGAAATAAACCACAAATTGGACGTGATGTTTTTATGCAAAACAGTAAGGAAAATGCAAAACTAAAGTTAGTTTTCTGTTTTCTTTTTAAATATTGTGAATTAAACAATTATGTACCTCAACAAAATCAAACGAGAAATGAAAAAAATACCCAGGCATCTGCATTTAAATTACTAAACTTAACGTTAAACACAACACACAAAAAAACTAAAACTAAAAACTAAATGAAACAATTTGCATACAACGAAAATGTTTTTTTTTTCGTTTCAGTTTTTTGAGTGAAAACCTAGAAAGAAACAACAGGGGCTTGCAGCTTTTGCAGCTTTTCTTTTGTTAATTTGCATCTTGAATACAACATTTCTGCTTGAAACTAAACATCATCAACAACAGGCACAGCGACATTGTCGTAAACATCATCAAATGTAGTTCATCACAGTCACAACTTCAAGCCAAATGAAAGCGAAGTTTTTTAACTTCTAGTTTGTGATTTTTTTCTCACTTTTTTTTTTTTTTTTTTTTTTTTGAAATTGAAATGAAAAGTTAATTTTTCTTCAAAAACTGAGGTTGCTGCTCTTGTAGCTGGCAGACTGACGTTTTTGTTGTATGCTGTTATTTTGAAACAATAATCGTGAAGTTTTATAATGATCAACAGTTATAATAGTTAACTAACAAACATTTGTCATTTAATTGACCTTTTTTCTTGACTGACGGAATAAAAATAAATGGAAAATGTCTTTGTTAGCCTGAAGGAATCAAAACAAAATTGTGATTTTTAAATTACATGCACAGCCGACCAATGGGCTAAGCAAAATAAAATAACTTCGGTGAAAATGTGCAAGTGAGAAAACAAAAGACTTAAGACACAAACTTTTAATCGAAAAATAGTCGAATTTGTTGGAAAAGTTTTTTTTTTTTTGTTTATACACATACACATACATATACATACATATATGTATGTATGTATATGAAAGATAGAAACATGAAACGTTTAACTAACACGCCCTCGCTTTTCCAAACGGCAAGAACATTTAATTTTGTTAATCAACTTTTATGATTTAAAATCATTACAAATTTTGGCAGAAAAATCCTAAAAACTATTGCGCAAATTTATAAACACATTTTGTTTTTATTATACAAAAAAGGAGGATTAAAATAAAAAATAAAAGAAATAAGTGGTTTAAAAGAAACTCGCAACGTTGTCGCTACAAGTTTATGTTTCGCTCGTACGCCATTGATGTGTTTCGGTTAGAAAAATGGCCACAGAAATCAGATAAACCTGATATTGCGGTACGTTTCTGAAACGCTCAGCACGGCAGTTTATATTTGCTACTGAAATTAGTTTTTTAGTGGATTTTTTTTTTTTGTTTGTTGGATTATTGTATGTGGCTTTTGAGAACTTAATATAAAAAGTTTCAAGAAGAATATATATGTGTAGGTTTCGCTTTTTATATAACAATAATTAAAATATAAATCACCATCACACATTTTTCTTAAAAAATTTTGTCAATCAAATAACATGAAAAAGTTTTAATTTAACATTATTTGTTATTGTATAAGAGTTTACAAAAGCTTTAAAACTACGAGTATTTATTCAAATATCGAGCTTTTATCTTTAATACAATAGAACTTTTTATGCTTTGAAGAAGAGATCAAGGATTTTGTAAAAACTTGCCTGTTTTGAACTTTATAATGTCCCAACCGTCACATTGAAGAGAAATCAAAACGCATAAAGAAGGTGTTTTCTTCCATTTTTTCAACTTTGATTTAATTTTATTATACGTACCAGAAGTCACTACAAAATAACATCTTTGTTTATCTTTGAAGTTGTGCTGATTTGTACATAAAATAAATGTAGTTGCCTGACATTTTTCCCTAATTATCGTTAGTTTTTCTATTTTTTATATTTCCGTCTTAGAAATTTTTAGTGTCCCCACAGTCACATTGAGAAGCACGAAGAAAATACTTTCTCTCATTAAGGTGTACATTTGTTAATTTCGCTACAATATTTAAATTTTGTCTATGTCCCATGAGTCCCTTCATCTGAGTTCACCTTTCACGATTCAACGATTTGTACATAAAATACAATAAAATATATATTTGCCTGGCATTTTTACTTAACATGATTGTCGTTGGTTTGAAAATTTATTTCTATATTTCCTTTTTAGGGGTTTAAGGATCCATCCTGATGAAAGTATTTTTTCTTTAAACTGAACGTTTTTTATTTTTGCTGCAAAATTCAAATTTTGTATGTGTCTCAGCAGTCACTTAGTATATCCTTCGCGTTGCGGTGATTTGTACATAATATAACAAAAACAATTAATTTGCTTAATATTTTTACTTGTTTTTAACTTGAAATTTTTAGTTTTTTTTTTTTTTTTGTTTTTTTTTTTTTTTTGTTTAAAAGTTAAAGTTAAAAGATTGATGAGGATTTGTGTTTGCTGGGCTTGTGCGATTAATTTATTTGCTGAAATTGATTTCCTTTGTTATTATATTATTACTTTTTCATCTTTTCTGCCAACGTATGTATGTTGTTGTGTTTCAGCTCCGTTTCATTTTAGTTAACAAATAAAACACAAAATGGCTAATTGCAAGTGACAACTTTGTCGCACGTAATTACAATTGCTGTTTATGTATAACGGCCTGTCTATGTTGGCTCTGTGAATGGCTGCTTGCCTACTGCCTGCCTGCCTGCTGCTGAGATGAAATATTGAAGAGAAAAAAACAAACTTAACATTGTCTTCCAAAAGGTGTTGACATGCATAGTTTTGTCTATATATGCGATATGTGCTGGTTCACGTATTATAGATGTGTTTGCTGATGGAGTTTCTGCGCGGTACAGATGCAATAGTTTTGTTTATTTATTTTCTAGCTAAAATTAACTGCCTTTTGTGTGTGTTTGTGTGTGTGTGTGTATGTGGTGGCTGAGCCGCATTCACACTCCGTATTGCGTTACATTCGCTCACGTCTGCATTGTGTGGCTGTTGTAGCGTATGTTTGCCTGCAATGCTCTAATGTTTTTAATTAAATCTATTAAGATAGAATTTATGCTATTTAATTTGTTGCATTTGATTTACATTTTAATTGAAAAAGAAATCAAACACAGCGACAATTCTTGGCTTTTTGCGAACAACTGGGGTGGTAAGTTGTTTGATAGATTTATAATTTACAACGTCTAATTTTATTAGTTTACTCCCATTGTGCGCATGTATATGAAATTCGTAAGGACGTTTGTTATGGAAATTTAAATTCAAATCTGAAGTTTATTTTCTAAATTGGCTGTTAGGAAAACTGTTATTGTGTTTGACAAATAAAAGGATATTTTGTTGAGGTAATTTGGTGCTTCCCAGCACATGTAACTTGTGGGCTTGTGAAATCAAAAGTTTCAATTCAAATTCGTGTCTTTTTTTTCCAAACTTGTTATTTTTTATAATATTTATATGAACGTAAGTATGTATGTGTGTGTATGCATGTATTTGCTGAGCCAAATGGAGATAAATGCTTCAATTAATTTATTCCAGCTTACAAATCAATGCGATTCAGGTTGCTGGCAGTTTTTCTTTCAAACGCTGCTTTTGTAGTTCATCTACCGCCTTGTAATTAACGCAATATAAAAATAGATCTTTATCAAATTGTCGTTCATTACTTGCATGTATGTACGTTCACATGTATGCATGTATGTATGTGTTTGTCTGTCTGCCGTATAAATTGATTTATGTTTTCTAAAATTTCATATGATTAAGATGCCAATTTCAAAGTTTACGCTTTTGAGAAAAAAAAAATGTTTTAAAATTAGAAGAAAAAAAAAATCGGCAAAAAAAATAACATAAAATTAATTAAAGTTTTGTTGTTTTGCGGTTGGTGTTTGAATTGTTAGTAATTTATTTAACAACAGAAAAAACAGAATAACACAAAAATTATATTTTGCGCAATCGAATTTCAATTTAGATAAACGTGTGCAACACTTTGGCATTTGCACAATTTCATTAGTTTCTGTTTTTAGATGAATATAATACGATAATGAAAAAACTTTATACACAGAAAATAAAAGAATTTCATTAATCAATAAGAAAAACCTAAAATCGAAAAGCGAAAGTTCAGAGAAAATTTGTAGGGATGACGTATTTTAAACATCTTCAGTTGATTACTGTTTTGTTAGTGCAAGAAAATAAATTGTTTTCGTGACAAAAAATGGAAATATTTTTTGGATTAAATAGTTTTTGGAATAAAAACATTAAGTTAAATCAAAAATTGTGTTTCGCTGATGGCAATTTTTTAAACTGTTGGCGCCTGGGAGCCAAATTCTAGAGGTAAAAACGCCACTAACTGTGATCATATCTTATAATTTTTTTTTTGCCTGCCTTCAGTTCTGCCTTGTGTCATTTTAAATATTTTCAAAATATTTCAAATATTTTAACATTTTTAGCTTTAAATTCGTACTTTGTTAAACAAATCGTTTGCTTTTTTATCTTAGTGAAGAATTAACGCCAGGCAGCTCCCCATGCGTTAATTAGTTTAATAAATAATCGCTTAAATTTGCCGGAACATTTTTTGGATGCTTTTTGAATTTTTCTTTTCTTTTCAATAATATTTATATTTATTTATTTATTTTTTTCTTAATAAAAAATTAGAACAATTTCCAAACTTCTGGTTTGTATAAGAACTGATGACATGTCAAAATTATATTAAACTTTGATAGTATTATTGTTCTCCACTGCCAACAACATTCTGAACCCCATACTTTTTGAAAACATATGGGCAAATGACTGCAATAACGTGGTGGTTTTCAGCGGTGGACAAAAGTTTGCGGGTTATTCTCACTCCAAATGCAACAGTTCTGCTTATTTAAATTTGTGCTGCAGCCCATTCGCCGAATTGACGACGTCTACGGTGTGGCCGTTTAGTCTATGCCAAAATAAAACGTCAAACCACAGCAAGCAAAAGGAACAATTGTAAATAGCCCATCAAATAAAGCAGTGTTGCCAATTCAAAGTTGTTATTTGGTCTTAAATATTAGTAGAGTTTTTCAACAGAATGGTGACAAAATATTTATACTGTAACATTCAACTAGAAAATTAAATAACTTTGTTCGAGTTGAACATTTGTACTCTATAGATTATAAAACAAAAATTGTCATTATCAACCAATTATTATTCCCTGAACGTAAATTATAAAAATTGCAAAGAATACATTTTATTTTGCAGTCCTATATATTTACACTTTTTCTTTTTGCTAAGAAAACAAATTTGGTAACTCTTCTATTTCATTCAGTTTTATATTTTTTAGCCAAAATCTTGTGAATTTATGAATATAAAGCTTCAGTATATTCTTTACGGCCAGAATGAATTTATTAAAATAAGACTTTTGAACTATTCGATTTGATAATTTCTTAAAATATATATTTTAAACGGCGCAATTCCCAACAACTCATTTTTGTTGAAGTTAAAGTTTTATATCTTCCAGTTTTTATTTCGTACACACAGAATTTAAATAACCACTCGCAGTTGATACCTTGTTTTTTTGCCAGTGTATTTTGGCAACCGCCATTCATTCGTACCAAAACAACAACAAATTGCAACATATCGCAAACACAATCAAACTATTTATTATGACATGTCTAAATCGATTTGTTGTTTAAACACTCAAACAAAAAGCCCCAAAAAAATTTACAAAGCAACAGTCAACAAGTAAAAATCAACGATAATGAAAAAAATCCTACCAACAGCCTCAAGAAAAAGACCACAAACCAGCGACAAGCCGATTTCAGATGGAAAAAAATTTGCAACAACTATACAAAGTTCAATGAAAAAAGCACCAACTGATGAAACTTTACGAAAGAAAAAAATTAAAATAATAAAACTTATGCACATACATACTCGTATGTATGTATGTATGTATGTATGTATGTATGTATGTATGTATGTATGTATGTATGTATGTATGTATGTATGTATGTATGTATGTACACATGTCAGCAAATCGAAATCGCAAACAATCCTTGCCGAAAAATTCGCAATCTTTTAACATGATGACTGTTGGAATATTTTTACGTTCCAAAAACAAGCAAAAAAAAAAAAACTGAACTGAACTGAAACACAAAAATAAACATTTCCTTAAGCGAAAACAAATATTTCTGCAGTCTAGTTTCTGTAGCGCTTTGGGTTCATGCTCGTATATTTGTTTCATATGAAATATTTAGGTATGAAAATTTAATAAAGGTCTAATTGAGTGTCTGCTTCATTTAGTTTCGAGCCTAAATCTTGTATGCGTAAACTAGCAAAAGCTGGGCTAAAAGTGAAAGTTTCCAAGCGCTCGCATTCCCTCACGAACGCTTTCAACTCCACTTCAGGGCTTTGCTTTCAAGTCCAACAGCATTAACGACAGTACAATTTTAAGGCTGTCAGAAACAATGACAAATGTTTTCATTGAACGATATCAAAATATAATTTAAGTGCAGCTTTTAGCTCCCACAACAATCAAAAACTCCCGGCAATATTTTAGCTGGAAGTTAACAAAACACTAACAAAAAACCAAAACGGCTAAAACCAAAAATATATTTTTCAATTTATGTGTTTGTCTGCAAATCTGAATCTGCGAAACAAATAATGTCAGCACTTTTTTCCAGTTGCTGAAAGTGCAAAAACAAAAAACAACACCAAAAAAAAAAAAAAGTTTGAATTTTGATTGATTATCACACAAAAAATGCAACAAAGAAACCAAAACGTCAAGCTTTTTTCATAATTTTTTGCGTCTGCTGCAGTGGGAGTATTGAAATGGTTTTGTTGTAGGCTTTTGAAACTGCATTCTTCAAGTCTTAGTTTTAGGCAAATTGTCATTAAATAAATTGGAAAATCGGAAAAAACATAGTAAAAGGGTACTGCTTTATTAGGGAACTTGTCAGTAAAACTCTTTGAAAACAAGTCACAAGCACACAGTAAAGTCAAGGCATTCGTGAACTGTCGTGTCAAATTGCAGGAATCACTGAAGTGAACAGAGTGAGCCGGTGAATGAACTGAAAGCTCTTCGTTCAATAGAGCTCCCTTCAGTTTCGATTATGCCATGTTCTTTTTGTTTCAGTGGAGTTTTCTCTTTCTGAAAATTCAATTACATCTTTTCATTAAATTTCGCAGAAGTTGGATTATAAGTATAAGCAGAATAAAATTCAATTAAATTTTTTGATTTCTTTGATTTTAATCGATTCTTTCAACAACTGTTTTGATAACAGACATAAAGAATTATGAACGACAACAATTTTTGGTGTTTTGCTCGTTAAAACAGAACGACTGAACGAATTGAATGACTGGATTAGTCTGTGCTACGATTTTCTAAAGCTCTAGTATACAATAGGCTACACTTCCATGGTTCCCCCGGGAGCCAAAAATTCAATTTAGAACACATTTTAGCGGCTCTGTGGCCTCAGTCGATGACATGTTCATTGGGCATATCAACAGAAATACACTAATACTCAATTGAACGGGTGAACACAGATAATATTTTGTTCGGATCAATTCCTAATTTAAAGGCAACAAAATCTTGCTTGAAATTCCATGATTCCAACATAAAAGGCAACTTTCCGCCATTTGTTGTACTACAATTAATTTGCTGGTAGAAAAGGAGTCGATATTTGAAGATATTTGAATCTACTGGAAGCTTTTTGAACATATTTTAAACTAAAACATTTAAATGATGATTTTCCAAACGATCAGTTTCAACTAAAGTCCATCAAGAAGATTCTAGAACAAGAGTCTACTTTGCAGGAAAAATTGCCCAGCAAAAACCTGGTAGCAACATATTTTTCAACACTTTACTATTTGCCGTCTGTATTTCTTAGAGGTTATCAATTAATGATTTGATTATTAGTAGATATATTAGCAGTAGTTACGCGATGAACTGCATTTACTATCATTTTAACGAAAATAGATTAAGATATTTGAGTAATACTTGAAAATCGAAAACTTAATCGAAACGAGGTTTGAAACGTCTACAAACTGAAAAATAAACGATTGCTTTTTAAATTTTCTTAATTTGGCATTTCTATTATACGGTGTATTCGTCTTGTTTGTTTTAGGGGCTTTTAAGTAATTAGTTTCTTTAATGACTCTTTTGTAGCGTATAAGTAAGAGAGGGAGTGATAAGTTCTTGCCAGCAGTGAAATCACCACTTTAAAATAGTTACTTCAAATGCCGAAGTAGCAGTAGAGAAGAAGATGTTTACCAACATTTTAACTCATTACTTTTCAAGCAAAGTTTGCACCAAAAAAAATACCACAAGTCAGTATATAAACTGTAAGCAATTGGTGCAATTTCTGAAATCTTTCAATATTCTAACATGAAAAAGAAAAATTTGCCACAACTTGTAAACTCTTGGCAACCACCTCTTTTGATTTGGTGCAAAAAAAAATATGACAAAAATATATTGATTATAAATGTAATCATGCAAAAAAAAATTAATGCAAATAAAAACATTTGCAACAGAAATAACAGCCACAAAAAACCTAATTTATACACAAAATGGACCCACCGCTGTTTTCTGTGTTGGCATATTTTACGGTTTATTAAAGTAAATTAAAAATAATTTTGTTTTGAATATTATTTATTGGCCGTTTGCTGAACAGTCCATGCAAAATTTTATAGTGTTTAGCATAATTCAGTGCTAAGCATAAAGCATTCACTAGCAGACAACTAACAGCAATTTATCGAAAAATACTTACTAAATAATGGACATGAAGTTGTAAAATTGTAAAGTTTTAAATTGATAATTTTCAAATTGATAATTGTACCTTCAAGCAACAAATTTGTAGATATTTTGCACATACCTGGAAAGAAGAAATAATAAAACAATTATTAAATATGTTAAGGTATTTTTTTTTTAATAAGAGGAGAATATTATGCTAGACAAAAAAACAAAAAAAAAAGATTTTTATGTTTCTTAGAGACAGCTGGAAAAAACGCAAATATTTAACTATTAATTATGCAAAACTCAAAGTTTTATTTGCTTTAGAAAGTGACGTGTAAGCCACGTATTGTAAATTTTTTTCATCACAATAACAACAAGAAACATATAAATGCAAAAAATTATTCTGCCTAAAAAATTAAATGTGCGAAAAATGTTAGCAAAAAATTTAAGCAAAATGTTATGTTATTACCAAGTCAATTATATATCGCAAAATTTCTAGAAACATATTTATATGTACATATATGTTTTGCTATTTATTTAAGTCCAAACAACAACGAAATCGATTAATTATCATCACAACTTTTTCAACTGTTTTTTTTTATTATTTTTTGTTAAAAGTTCAATTTTTTGTATGTAAAAATTATGACAGTTATCAAATATTTTTTTGTGGCAGAAACAAAAATTTTTAAAGCTTTTACTTGCCTCTGCCAGAGATTTGTCATTGAAATTATAAAGGCCAACGTTAGTTAATCCGGTTAATTAGGATAAAGTCTTAAACAACTGCTCAGGATGAATGAAAATTTAAATTTTTTATTTGTTTTTTGAAAGTTTTGCGAGTTTAGTTTTATTTCATATTTACTTTTACTGATCATTCAACTTTCTATCATGCCATATTTTTTTCTTTTTCAAAACTTTTTAATAAATATGGCCTTTCAATTGTACACCGTTGGTGCACAACTTAACCCTTTTTGATTGTTGTTTCAATTCTGCAAAACTATTATTATATTTCTCACAAAACATTTGTGGAAATGCCAGCGTTTAGTTTATCTATTTTACTGTTATTGCTTTGCTTAGGCAGGCACTAACATCTTTGGTAATATATCTTCTTAAAATGGCACTTTGACCTACATTTCGAAAAATTTTTATTTATAACTCCTTGTTTCTTCTTTCAGCACGTCCGTACGTTCGTACATACGTACATATGTGTGTGTGCGTCATTGTTTGTTTGTGAGTTTGTTCCTTTTTTTCTCTCTCTCTCCACTTTTTGACCGTACGTTTTATTTTGTTTGTCATAGTCCACCAAAAGTAATCTATCAATGACTTGAAGCATATACATATATAAGCCACAACTAGTAGTCAAGTCACAAAACTTTGAACTCAAAATGAGCAAAAAGTTGGGGAACAAACAAAAAATGTTCATAAAGAGACCACTTCCTCATGAACAAAATAAATTCTATGGTTACAGTTTGATATTTTGTTAAAAAATAAAATTACAAAAAAAAAAAAAAAAAATAATAAAACATGTCGCTCACTAAACAACTGTCCATTTTATGTCAAACTCTTGTCTTTGTGAGATATTTTCAAAAGAAAAACCAAAAGTAGAGGAAAAAAAAAACTAAAATAAAGCATTTATAAAAATTAAATTTAATACCAGCAATTCCATGTGTGTGTGTGTGTAAAATACGAGGCACAGCATGCGTCGTTTTGTGGCTTTCTGGTTGGCATTTGTGTGCGCGTGTGTGTGTAAGTGTGTGTTTGTTGCAGTTGACCACTTGTATGACATGTACGCGCCAACAATTGTTAGCGGTAATATCAAGGCATATTAGCCGCTAAAATAATTTTTTAGTTTTTAAGTTTTATTTTATTTATTGTTTGTTTTTTTTTTTTTTTTTTTTTTTTGCTTTTTACATTTACTATTTTATCATTATATGGAATATTTTAACGGTCTTACTCCCTGATTTCGTCTCCTTTTATTTCATCTACTATTATTGCGAACATTACTACCACATTACAACAACTCCTTGCAACAAATCACTCTTATAGTTACTGTGGCGCAGATACGAGTAGTTCGCTATTATAGAAAATGGTCAAACGGTTTCACTATGGGCCAGAAAAATGAGTAAAATTTTCCCAAACGTGAGTCCATGTGCAAAACCCAGTCTGTTTTATCATTTGGATGGACTGCTTCATCGTGCAACTTGTTATGGCCGCCACCAAAACAATATGGCCGTTATAGGCCGCCAACATCAACCTGCACCAACTGAAACTTCACCTTAAATAAATTGTATAGCTAAAGACTATTTTTAAACGAATTTCTGAAATAAACACAGATTTCCTATAAGTCCTAAAATTAAGAAGATAAATCATAAAGTGATCGGTTAAGTAAAATATTTGCTATAGACAAGCGCTTAAGCTTAAATCCTCCGTTATACAGATGTTTAATTTTTCACATATCTAACACCGGAGGACTGGCTATACAAGGGTTAAATGTCACATTCGATTAAAAGAACCGTTTTTTGAAAGTCTGGGAAACAAACTTTCTACAACAGCTGCAATAAATATACACCTACAATAAAATAGCAACAACTCATTTCGAATTCGACTATATAATTGTATACTCTTGTTGCACAAATAGAATAGCAACAAATATATTCCGATTCACGCACTATTGGATACAATGAAATGGTTGAACTTGCATCAAAGATTGCCACCGAATATCCTCAAAAGCATCCGAAAAGTGAAAGCAGAAAATGCAACTGAATACTAGAGCAGTCAAATAGAATATGTTGGAGACGTACAACCAGACGGACTAAGAAACATGCAAAATTTGAGACTTCATAGAATAATGAGCAGCACAAGACAACGAGCTTTATGCTAGAAATCATTAAACCTGTCCATTAAATTAGCAAATGATATCAAAAATTAAAAGAAAAATTATATCTTTCGTTAGAATTCATTAAACTTCTGTATTATTAGGAAAAATTGTAAATATATCGAATGCTACTAAATAAATAAAATGAAGCTGTAGTGCGCCATACATACAGGTTTACTCTTCTACAATACAAACAATATTATAATATATTATTAAAGTTGAACTTGTAGTGATATACCTTCGACTTTCGCTTATGACAATATGACAAAAAAAAAACAAAATTGTTGATTTGCTGCATCGTCATGAAATGAAAATCCATTTTGCATTGTTATTTACATGATTTTGCATTTCAGCTAACGATCTTGAGAACTTTTCATAATATTTACCGCCGTTTTATGTGAAAGAAGCTCGTTCAAATGTCTATACAATATAATATTATTTATGAATTGTTAACATATTGCTCCACAGTGCATTAACTTGTTGATTTATTTAAGTTTTTCTTGACTGGCATGGCATGGCCTCTGTATTTGTATGTACATATGTATTAAGGTAAGAGTATGTGCTTGAAGACATAGTCAAGTCTTCTTCTTAAGCTTTTACTACTCGAATGAGTGACATTTTGTTGTTGCATGTATTGACAGGCATTGGGTAAAAGATCCGTACTAAAATGTTATAATAGCTAAATTACAACAACAACAACAACAACAGAAACAAAAAGAAAAACAACAACGACTTTAGTAACACAGAAATGCCTTGTCTAGCTGAAAAGTTTTCTTTTCTTTTTTTTTTTTTTTCTAAAAAGTTGTGAAGAAGATGCAATTTTTTGTTTTCGATATAAACGGAAAATTCTTTCAATGTTCGGAATAGAACAAAAAAAAAAAAGTTTAAGAAAAGTGCAGCAAATCTTTAAGGCTGCTTATTGTCTCATGAGACGTTTAGTATGTTTTTGTTTTCTGTTTTTTTTTTTTGTTTTCTGAAGTAACAAAAAATCATATAAACTTTTTTTTCCAAACATTATAAAACCGTTATAAATGTTTTAACTGCCAATAACTTAATGACAAACGATGATCAAGGATTTGTTATTAAATGAAAAGAATACGAGTATTTGAAAAATTGCTGAATTTGCTGCCAAATAAAATAGAAAATTAGTTAAATTAGCTGCAAAGCTTTACAACAATAAAACGTTTTGCCATCAAAGTTTAACGGCAGAATTCCTGTCTGATAAAAACAAATAGCAAATTTACAAATTTATAGAAATGTTTGTCTTAAAACCAAACACATGTTTGGAAATATGCAATCTTCTTTGCCTACAGTTTGTTCTTTTGCTGGTATTTGTGTTGTGTGCCTGCAAGATTGTTGCCACAAATAATTCTATAAACTGTGGCAGGCGCCCTCCTCTTCTATACGGCTTTACTTTTAGCCTTCATATTCGCTGCAGAGAAATGATTTATTTTTGAACAAAACTGCTCGTATTATTGCGGCAAAATAAACCTGTTGAATCCATTTCCTTGCCGCTTACACTTTTTGTACTTCAGCTCTAAATCGTCATGAATTTGTGTAAGTATTTTAAGAGTTCCTCTCCAATAAATTATTTTTTAATTTCAATTCAATTCTGTTTTGCTTTTTTGCACTTGCCGGCATTTAAAAGGCGCGACACGGTTTTGTTTCTGTGCTCAGAAATCTCTTAAAGTGCTCTTCTTACCTGTTTAGTAAGATGATACTCACACTAGAAGAATGTTACTGGTATCAAAGCGACTCCTTTTTAAGTTAAAAGAGGAATTTATGGCCATCACGGTTGCCATATTAACAAATTTTTCATTGCTTTGTAAATTTCCACGTTTTTAAGAAAGGGATAAACAATTTATTAATAAAATTGAGATAAAATATTTATATATTCTATAGAAATCTATTGATGTTTCTTAATATTTTTATATATTTTTCAGTTCGGCTTTAGGTAGAAATATATAGAAAAAAATTTTTAACTTTAGCCCAAAGATTTATGCCAGTATTTGTTTTTGTCTTATATACAATGGAAATAAAATTGTAATCTCCAAGGCAAAAATTGTTGTTATACAATCCCCACCTCCCACCCACCTTATGATAAATTTTAAAATATTTCACAACCAGTTTGTCTGGAAAAAATTATCTGATGATTTTGTCCGTGCTGCTGTTAATAAAATATATAAAATTGCTGAAAGTCATTAATGAGGATTTTACAGCTACTGTAAATGTTATAAGTTGTAACACAAAAGTTTTTTTATAACAATTATTTTGGGACCTTAAAAAAGAAATCCAGCTAAAATAGTTATTTTCCAAACTAAAAATAATACATGGAACGGAACTCTGAAAAAGAGAAGAGATCACCGTCATAAAATAAAAATCCAAAATCAAAAATTAAACAGATTTTGTATAAATTTAAATCGATAAATTTTCCTTTACCTCCTTGTCGATTAATAAACCGAATATTTAAGTTATGGCAGACAAAAACAAAGTATTTACAACACTCATACTTTTAGAAATTGGTGTCAGGTTTTTGGTGCAATTTGTTTCGTCGTTTCGTCGTTTCAGCTGTGGAATTGATGCCGTTTCTTAAGTTTTGGAAAGAACAAAAAAAAAACTACAATTATTTTAAATAATGCCAAATTATTTGATACCTGAAACTTGGATCAATTCTACTGGTATTTTGCAATCGCTACGAAATTTTTGATGTAACTTTAATTTAGTCCTACTGAGTCAGCGTTACAGAACTTCACAATTAATTTTATTTTCCTGCTGATGATCTCTATTTGCCTTTAAAGCCAGAAAAACTGGCGGCTTTCTTTTTTCCCCAAAAATTTTTATACCCTGTTGATGTCTTTGTGGCAACAGTGATATTATGTCTTGTGCAACATTGTTGCACTATTTTATAAACTGGTTGGTAAAAAAAAAAACAACAACAATCTTCTTTAAATGATTTATAAGACTTTATGTTATTTCTAAAAATATCAAGTTGGTATTAAAGTCACTTTTAAATGAATGGATGTGAAGATTTAGAAATTGACATTGTAAAGGTGTCAAGAGTATTAGATGCTCAGTGAAAGTCTTTTTTATTTACCCTTTTTTCTATAAATACATGCATTATTTATTAAAACTTAATATATAAAGTTGAAACTATTTCTGTTTTTACATAAATATTTAATTGTCCATTTAAAAGAGATAAATTTTGATTGTGTAAAAACAGAAATCCATTTAAGATGTTTTTATTACGCTTTTAGATGCTCCAAGACAGTATTTTGAAAGTGTGTAATAATAAACATTTCCACACGTAAGAGATGAGAAAATTAAAAGAAAAATTAATGATTTACGTTTTAAAAGCTTTTTTTGTCGAGAGCTTCGGTTTTTTTTTCGATACTCACTAAGATGATGGCACGCAAGCGCCCTGATCTTAAATGCATTCGTTCAAAAAACGCCACAAGCGAGGAATGTACGTGTCTGTGCGTGTGTTTTTGTGTGTGTGTGTGAACCAAACCGTTGACACTGTTAATGCTGCCAATAACACAGGAGTACTCTTATTTTACTCTAGTTCAGTTCACTCGGTTGCCATAATTTGTTATGCATCTGCTTTTAGTTAAGAGCGTTTTCAACAGGTTGAAAAGCGCTACAACACATTCGTTTAAATCTCTTCCTAAGCCTGGCTCTGCTGCTTTCTTCAAACTAGATTTTCGAGTGAATCCCTGGATAAAATCACAAAGTTCCTTAGCCTATGAAAGCTTCGTAACAATTAGCAACTAATCGTGGAAAAAAACCAAAACAATTTCATTTAAACAAGAGAAAAACTCAACTTTCTACACACAGAAAAAGAATAGTCATGAAGGTAAAAACTGAGTACATAAATAAAATGATGACAAAGATTTTTCCAGCTATTTATTGTAGATATTTCAATAAGAATATATCTTGATCCAACAAACCATGTTTCGTGTCTACGTAAAACAAAAACTGATTCCTTCTTGCAAATGTATAATGAATTTTTGATTGAAAATATTTGAAAAAAAGAATTTATTAAATCAGAAGCTGTAATTCTCCGTTTTTATATTGTATTATTTTACGAACAAAATGAGTTTCATTCAAAATATTATTTGATGGGAAAAATTGTAAAAAAAAAAGAAGGCGAAATTTCATATTCATTTTGACTCACAACAGGGTTGCAAATTAGCGGAGCCAATTATGCTTAAGCCTATAATAGATATTTCATTTTTTTTTTTTAAGGATTTATATTCTGCAGACCTAAATAAATCTAATGCAATTGAATTGGTATATAAAATATATTTTAAGGAAGTTAAATTTACAAATAATTTTCTTTGTCATACTGAATAATAAGAAATTATTAATTTAAATGGTGGGGGTCTTTGTTAAGAGAAATATAGTTGAAACGAGACTTTTTTTTATTATAATCTGGTAGACAATTTCAGGGCGTTTCATTTTTAATTATGATTTCCAGTATATGAGCTCGGCAGCCGCAAGTTACAGGACCCATCAGATCTATATCAGACTACTTTTTCTAAATAAATCTGGCCGTAGGGCGTCAATGGTGGCTTGAATAATGGCTTTGAAACCTTCAAAAGTTGCTGGTTTGTCGTCACTACTACCTACACAGTCACCCGGCACAGTAATCCAGAAGCGCTAAATCGCACGCATGAGGTGGGCCCATGAACAGGAACACCTCTGGCCGAGAGTTGTTAACAAATTTATTTTGCAGAGAATCGCTTTTCAAACGCACTGCATGCCAAGTATCGTTGATAAGTAAATAGAAATATACAATATATTTATTGGCAGTTTGGTTTTGCTCATAAATTTTGTAAATGTTTTCTTAACACAAACATATTATTTAACAATTAATTTTTACACCATCAATACTTTTCGAAATTATATTATTATAAACAAACTAAGAAAATCTTCTTTCCTGTCCATAATAAATTTGTTAAGTGGCTTAATAACATAATTAATATGTAAATTTCCAACTTTATTATTACAACTGCAATTAAATTAAGTTGTATCTAATTCTCGCGCACACACATACGAACAGACTTAGAGCATAAAGAATATATTATAATGTCAGGTTAGAGGAACTATATTTAAGACATAACATGTCCGTTAACTTTAACTACGTACGATGATAATTTGATGAAGAAACAACGCATGTTGCATACCAAAAGTTTTATAACAAACAAAATTACAGAGTTAAGAATAAATTTTCTAAGCAGAGGTGAACACAAACGTCGGACAACAACAAAAACCAGCCGCAATCGTGTTTTTTTTGTGGCAGCCAGATTCCAAAGAAAATTATAGAGGATTAATATTAAATTAATAAGAAGATAGTTAAGATAAACAAGAAATGGATTTAAAAAAAAAAAAGAGAAAAGAAACTGGGTCAATACAGTGGTTTCAAATACCAGCGAGAGCGAACACAAAAATTACTTAAGCCATCATTTTCCTGGCTTTGTTCTGCAGGGAAACTGAAACAGGGACATATATTTACATATAATATTCCCACTAATGTGCAATTGTGTGAGTGGAAACTGACGTGCAGTAAATGTTTGTGCATAAATACTTTTGCAAATATGTAAATATGTTGTACAGGCACTTCAAACAAATCATTTTAAATGTCACTACTTTGTTTGCGTATTTGACATTTTTGCCAGCGGCTACTGCCAATAGCGTATCAATTTTGTTTAGTTTGGAGAAGCAAAAACCAAGGATCAACACAACTGAAATCAGGCATCAGATCAGTTTTAGTGGTTGCAGCAATTAATAGACCGAAAACAGTATCAACTTCATTTCAATAGCATTAGTCAGACTCAGCATCGCACTAGTTGCTACTCAATGTTGTACCGGGCAAAACGGAAAATAAGTAACAAAACAAGCGGTCATTCGACAAACTCGCTTCTGTAGACTAAAACGGGAAGCAACCAAAATATATGGCAAAAAGTATGCATTTTTTCGGGCAACTGCTGTGTGCGACTGCAACGGCCAGCCAAAGCAAAAAAGTTTTCAAGTAGCCAAGCTGTTTTAAGACCAAACAAGAAAAGAAAAAACAACTTTAAAAAATAAAAAGCAGAACAATGACGACATATAAGACAAACTAACCAGCTATTACAACAAACATCCATATGTTGCTTTAGTGTTCAATAAATGGTGGCTGGTGGCTGGTGGCTGGTGGTTGGCCAACTTGACTGACTTGCCCGGCAGACAACAAATGTCTGAGGTCGTTTATTTTTGTTTTCGTTTCATTTCATTTTCTTTTTCTTAGTTTTCTCCTCTGTTTTGTAATGCGTTGTTGTTCCTCTTTTCAGCATATTGCTGATTGTTGTGCAGTGCCATGACATGAACAGTTAGAATTTGGTGAATTACTTTTGATGTTTTGGTTTTGTTTTGTGCGACAAGGCAACTGAATGGGCAACACTTGATAAAAGTTTTAAGGCTAAACAACAAAACAAAAAAAAACAAAATAATGACAAAGAAGTAGAAATGTGGAATAAAGAGTTTTAATTTTACGGAAATAGAGAACTGAAGCACTAACGAAGAAATTGTTCGGAAAAGAAACCGTGCCGAAATCTATTAACTAAGATTGCAGCAACTGTAAATGTTTTGACAGAGAAGGAAGTAGGCGTTGTTTGTAAACACACTTTGGGATGAGTCACAGCACCAGTTTAAAACAATTGTTTTAGCACAGTTTAACAAAATTACTCTTCGAGCCCATCGCTACTAAGACAGCAGGCTCATCGATCAAGTAAAATTTTTCTTAATGTTTATTAGATATATTTGTTTGAAGACTAACTTGTGCTGCGACTATAAAAATACATGTCTTTATATTTTTAACAGATTGTTTGCTGGTGTTTTGCCGACTTTCACTTATAAAGTGAAAGAGAAAAAAGAGAAATGGATTTCCCATTTTTTTTAGTTACGCGGTTTTGCACTTCAGCTGGCGATATATTGTATAATTCTACGGCAACTATGAACCTTAAGATTATTAGAAATGTCTACATATATTTAATATTAAATAACAAAGTTGTTGATTAAAAAACATATATGATTTCAATATGAAATCCTTTTGAATTGACCTGAATTATTTAATTATTAATATAATGGTATTTATAATATAAAAACATTAAAATTTTTTATAACCAAAACAGATTTGGTTTTTTATGCTTTTCCAATTGTTTTGGCAATTGGTAAGAAAAATTTCTTTTATTTGCTTAATGCAAAATTTAAGTCATATTAAAAATCATATGGAACATCATTGTGATTAAATTAATATTAATTTTTTTCTTTTTGGGAACTAGGAAAGAACTATCGATTAATATGCTAAATTTTAGGTTGCGACCAACAGCAAAAAAAAAAAAACAGCTCCATTTTAATTCTTAACAAGCCGACAGTTAAACTTATTTATTTTCGCAGTTGTTTTGCCTACCAGCGAAATAGTTTTGCATGTTTCAACCTGATCTATTTAATAATGGTCCTCTTAACACCCATGTTTGCTAAACACCTTCATTAACAAAACAAACTCAACAGAACAAGTTTTCCCCCAATGAGGCATTCCTGCAATAAATTAAATAAACAATTTTTTTTTAAGCTTAAAATGAAAAAATTCTATTTTTAAGATATAATTTAACCCCATCTTGTTTTAGTAAATAGTCCTACTACGTGGATTAAATAAATCTTTTAATTCCAGCAAAGCAATGCTGTAAAAACAAACCAAACAGAAATATGGGCGTTTAAAAGCGCTCTTAAGCTTAAAAACTAATTAAATTAGTTTAACGTATAAATTTATTTATTTAGCCACGAAGATTGCGTGTTATGTTAACATATTTTATCATGTTATTTTAGCAAAAGGTATTTATTTTAAAATAATTTAGTAAAAAGTAAAAGAATTGTTGTTTTAGCTTTTCCAGCAAAACCAGACAAACAAACATTGCATACATTTTTAACACATAAATAAATTAAATTTGTGGTGCGCCAGCAAAACCGCAACAATTATATGGAATAAAAAAAAAAAAATTTATAAAATTTTGTTGAACATATTGTTTAAGTGCCTGTAAATTTACAGACTGATAGAAACTAATTAAAGTCATTGTTTTTATTTAACATTAACAAAACTAACTTTAGCAACATGTTGTGATTTTTTCCTGTAGACAACAAGTAGACGACTTGTGTGTTGTACGTTGTACGTTGTCTGTTTGATGTTTTGTTTCCACCAAACAGCAAGTGCCGTTGGACGTGATGTTGAACAGTCATATAGAAACTTTGTTTAACATCTTTTTGTTATTGTTTTTGTTTTTTAAAAAGTATTTAAATTGTTCACATTTACTACAAATTTGAATAATTTGCCTATTTTGGTTGGTGAAATTTTGTAAAATATGTACATACATATACAAAAATATCGAATGAAAAAAGAAACAGACGAATTCATTTGCACGAAAAAAAAGGTTTGTTTCCTAAATCTTTTGATTTAAATGTGTGTAAATTGCTGTTGTGATTGACAACGCATTTTAAAACTTTTACTCAGGACTTTTTTGATACATTGAAATGCAAAAATGTGTTGTTGTTTTTTTTTTTTTGTTTTGCTGTATTTCTAAGCCATCACGTTTTAGAAAGATAAATGTAAAAGTCTCATACGTGAGTTGCTTAACTAAAGCACAAAAAACAAACAAACAAACAAACAACTAAATAATTTATGTAATTATTTATAAATATATGTATTTATGTACAACATTTCAGGAAGATAAATATATATTGCGTTGAGTGGAAAATAAATAAAAATTTGAGATCAGTCAGAAGGTACAAAATTTTTAACACAAAAAAGACAAAGAAAAATCTTAATACTCTGTAAGTTGGTAAAAAAAAAACCAAGTCAACTGATTACTGGTTTATATATGTAAAATCAATAAAACGACAAAATTAACTAGAGAATTATGTAGGACTCTTCTGTGTTTAGCATTTAACAAAATTGAAAAAAAAAGCATTCAAAGAAACATTTTTGCCGATTGCTTTACGCATTTATTAACTCTGCGTTTGCACCTGACAATACTGCAGCATTATCTCCTGATATTTTTTCCTTTGTCATTCTTATGTCCAGAGACAAATAGTTTAAATGATAATAATATTTTTATATTAGAGTTTTTCCAAACTGTAGTAAGTATTTAGCATCTGTATAGAGCCAGTTATTCAATTTGTCACTAAGTGAAATAAATTTAATAGAATCGCGAATCGCTGAAAGAGAAGACTTTAAAGAATAGGCATTTCCTTTAAAAAAAAATGTATCTAATTAAATTTTGAAAATGTTTAAACAAATTACTTTTTATTTATTATATAAAACTATTTTTTTTTTCTTCTCAAACATATTCTTTGCTTAAATGCCTCATCTTTCATATTATTTTCATTATATCTTATGCTCATAAATCACGTAAATTGTTGAACAAACACTTGATAAATTGTACAGCAAATAAATGTGAGGAAAAGTCTACAACGACAAAAAATCAAGTAACCATGACAAGTGGTGTTAAGCTACTGTCATACCGTAACATACTTTAACACAAAAGTATTTAATTTTTTTTAACAAACATTCAACTACAATAAAAGCCAGCTAAACAAAAAGTATTTATGGCAAAAATCACATACACATAAAACGTTTCTTTTTTTTTTATATTTGTTCTTTTGCTTCCAACTCAAGCATTTACCCAGTCTGTTGTTGAGATCAACGCAGTGCAAACGTTTAAAACAAAAAGCTGTTGTTCCTAAATGAAAATGAAATTATATTAAGTTTAGGCACGTTCAATGCATTTGTTTATACGAAAATATTATTCATGCGTCTTAAATTCTGAAACATTTTCTGAATAAGAATAAGAACTACAGTTGGCTTTAGTTTTCTAGCAGTTTCTCACGAATATTTGTTTAAGTAAATGTTTCATTGTCGAAGACAACATGAACCTAAAGTGTAATTTAATTATATTTAGTTCGGGAAACGTACAATATTTTCTTATTACAGAACTAAATAATTTGTCATTCGCTAATTTCATTTCACAAACTGATTTTCAGTATCGCAGATACCCCTTAAAATCAATCACACAACATCAATCAGTCACGCTAAAAATATTTATCATAAAAGATGTGTTTTTTTTTTTTTTTTTTGTTAAACAACACAAGCTAAAGAACAATAAAAATATGTGTTTGTGCCTGTTACTATTTAAAAAAAGAAAAGAAAAAACCATCATTCCCTGAGCCGTCTAGTTGTCGTCTCAACAACACTCGTATAGACAACGTTTTCTGTAATACTTTTGTTCACTCTGCGACATATTTCTTCGTTCTGGAGGGTTTATTTCTGCTTTGTTGTAGACTTTAACTAAACAGACTTAAAATTTTAAATGTCTTCGCACACGATAGGCACCACTGAACACTGCGGACTCGAACGAAACTGTTGGATTCTATAAAACAAAATTAGTTTGAAATATGGAAGTGACAAAGAAGTGTCCTACAAACGCTTAAGGTCGACGATATTCGGAAATGTTAGCCGATTGGCTTGCGATGCTCTTAAAGAGTAAAATAGAATAATATGTTAAAATTTGTGAATTAAAGCAAAAGATGGGGAAGAATTTGCTGAATATAGTTTCGAAACTTCAATTGTTGCAAAATAGCCAAATTTGCGATGACTTCAAGCCACACGAGGTTCAAAAGATGATAGTGCATCCAAAGTAAGTTATCTTTGCCCCAGCGACTTCATGGATCCGCCCTTTTTTAGGAGAGACCATCATGATGATGAAACGATTTCATTTGGCCCAAATTTCAACGCTTTAGGTGTAAACGACAGCAGGATGGCGTTACGTGACACTTGGCAGACGCCACAGTTGCACCTTCTACATGAACGATTTGAGGCTATGGTTATCGAATAGTCATCAAGATCATGTGATTTCGTTCCATTAGAGTCTTTTTGTGGAATTTGCTAAAATTGCAATAATCTTGAAATCAACATTTTTGAATGAAACCATTGGCCAAGTTCAGCCGTCTCTGTGCTATAGAGGCATCCTGGGTATCTCAACGTCATTTATTTATTCAACGTTTGATGGCGTAAAACAGACAAAAATTTATCAGCATACAAATTTTACTACGAGTGGGAAGACTGTAAATGTGTTGGTTTAAAAGTGTGACTGAGCTGAGCTTTTCGAGCCAGAATTTGCCTGATATTTCGCAATCAGTGATACACATGACTTTATTTAGTAGAACTTCTTATTATACAACATTTTTCCACCCAACAATTTTACGTTTAGTTCAAATTTCTAATTAAAATTCAAACTTTAATGTGAGTATTTTTTTATCTTAACTAATTTTAATTCGCCGCCACTATTAATTACCGCTAAAACACCTCTGAGTAAAACAAAAAATTTTTAAGATAAATAATCTCGTTTTTTTTTTTTTGTACTGTATAAAAACTAAAACCAGTAATAATTAATTAGTTCGATCGATATTGGAAACGTAATATTTCCTACATCTAGTTTGAGTGTTTAATAAAAGTAAGAAAGAAAAAAAGAAACTGAATAAAAAAGAATTGATTTTTAAATCCAAATATTTTCTTCATTTCACACGTATTAAAACTGAAAGTTGTTTAATTTTATCTGTCTGGAAGATGAAAAAAAACCAAAATACAAATGAAATTGAAAATATTGAGCGCAAATATTACTAGACTTTAAACAATTTGATAAGGCCATAAAACCTGTTAACTGCATGTAAGTATTTTACAAATGAACAAAATTCATAAGTAACGGCTTTTAAACGAATTTAAGCCAAATTTAAATGAGATGTCAGATAATAAAATACATTCACAGGCAAAATAGTTACTTAATTAAATCAGCTCGAGATGATTTAGATGAAAATTTATTTATATGTATGTAAATAAAACGAAATAATAAAAAGTCAAATAAATTTCCCTGATTGATTTTCCAATCAAAACAAAACTGACAGTTGAAGTAAATAAATTTCAAAAGCGGTTTTCGAGTTTTTTCCACTCATTCAAAGTGGCTGCAGTTTTCATTTTGTAAGTATTTGTCTTAAATGAGAGCTTAACTAAATTGGCAAAAATATCACAGCAATTAAGTGGTTAGACGCATAATGCTGGTGGTGCGTTTAGGTTTTTAAGATGATTTGAGCTGAAGACCATATCGGGCCATGAGACAGACAATAATATGAAAGAAACAAAATAATTACCAGTTTAAATTAGAAAATTTAATTAAAATTAAATGAAATTAAACCATTGTGATATTTATTTGGATGAACAGAAAAGCTTTTGCTTTAAAGGTTTCAGGTAGCGGAAGACATGTTTTATATACTTTTCGAGCTAAGCCTAAAAATTATACACACACATCGTCACTTTAACGTACAAACGTATTGAGTTCCCTTTAAGCCAACATAAATTTTGTTTCAGAAATTCATATATTTTGCAACTTTTTCTTAAGGCCATTCATTGCATTTAAAGTTAAAGTTTCATTCATATCTCAATATCTGCAGCGTTTACTAATCATTGATGATAAGTTGTTCCAATCAACGTCACATTGTCAATAAATGTCAAAGACTAATTTGTAAATACTTGTTGTTTCGTAAGATATGCTAATAAAATCAATAATATATTTTCTTTTTTCGCGCGACTAAATTGTATTTTGTTATTTTTTTTTTAATCGATGTCAATTGATGTCAAACTGTTAGATTTTTTTCTTTTTTTTTTTTTTTGTTTGCTTTTCTATATTCAATCAATATCTTAAACGTTCAACTTTATAAACTGTTTTGCTATTGATTGTAACTAATGATACGGTCAGTATTAGCAATTGAAATGCCAGCACGGCACAGCTGTTTGAACATTTTTTTTTTAGTTTTATTAATAAACTTATTTATTTAATTAAGTGCAAAATTTTTACTTCAGTTTGTTTTTGTTGTTTTGCTAACAGCTTTGAGTTGGCAACACTGCTTTGTTTGACAACCCCTTTAACAGCTGATAGTTGCTTTGCTGTTTAAAAGCAGATGATGTTTGTTGTACTGTGTTCTTAAATGTTCAAAATGAAGAATTCCAGGTATGAAAAATTGAATTGGATGTAAAATAGTAAAAAAAAAAATGTTCAAGGTAAAATTTTTTAGCTAAAATGCTTTAAAAATATGCATTAATTACTAACAGAAAATAACTTATTGCTAATAATTATCACTTCCAAAAAAAATGTTCACACATGGAACGTTTTCAGCCCTGGTGTAAACACAATATTTTTCAGAACATTTAATATTCAAACGCATAACACAGAACACTGTTTTATTTAAAAATTAGCAGCAACAAAAATACAAGACTGTATAATTTCACACATGCTGGTGAATTGACTAATTGCCTTTTCCATGCCTGCATTTGCTTTTTTTTTAATTTTCTTGGCCTAAAATTTGTCGATATATTTTTACGACTTTTAACGTTTAATTGTTTTCTATATATTAGTGGCACATTTTCTCCAAGAATGAGCTACAAACAAACAAAGATAAAAAATTAGGGTAAAATTTTAAAATAAAATTCGGCAAAATAAAAAATTATTATATACGGAAGCTTAACTTAAATAATAGCATTATCGTCGAAGCAAAACAAGAAAAACACTTAATGATTATCAAGAGTTTGTAACCAAAACAGAAATAAATTCAAAATTGCTTATGGCTGAAAAGCACATTTAAGCTGAAGCCGCAACTGTCATCGGCTTAAAACTACCCACACCAAAAAGAAAAACAAACCCAAAACCCAGCTTAAGCAAATGACTCTATTTTTCTTTTAACCTAAAAAGTAAAGAAATTTCACAAAACCCAGTGTCTGTTTTTTTCTCTTAAGAAATAGAAGGCAAAACTTGCACTTTTCAAATGTCGCAAAAATAAATGAACGAACAAATTAAGCCGACAAAAATAAAAATTCCACACTAATTTGAAATTATATGAAAAGCTGGAAATAAAAATAAAAATACTAGTTTAAGTGTTATAATGCAACAACAATTCAACACCCACGATGCGAAACAGTTGCCAGCGTCTTTGAAATAAAACTCAAGCTGCCGGTTTTACAGAAGAAAAAACAAAAAAGCAAACATTTTATGGAAACAAACTATAAGAGGAATGGGATTTCCGCAACCATACCCAGTGAAATCAATACTATTTTCTTTTGCTGAAGTTTTTAATTTTCAAAAAAAAAAGTTTGACTGGAGTCTGAAGATGTTGTTCATTCGCCAACCCAAAAATATTTCAATCTTACACTTTTTTATAAAATCTAAATTGATACTAAAAATAAAACTCTGATAGAAATATGTACATCTTTTCCGTTTTTGAAATTCGAACGATTGTAAATTCCGGTGTTTCTTTCACTCTGTGAAAATGTTGCAATCTTTATTAATATAAAAAAAATTACCAGTAGAGAAAAAACATTTTGAAAGATAGAAACATGTTTTCTTTAACAATACGTTTCGTTGCCGCCAACAAAGTATGATCACAGTATACATCATAATAAACATGTGTTTGCTTACCCTGTAAGTAAGTGATTGAATCGAACAATACGGTTTACAAAAAGGTTAAACTACACAATAATGCAATATTTATTGCAAACATACGAACATTTTAAAAGGGCACGTCTTGAGATTAACATACTTTGAAGCATTAACAAGACTTATGTGCAACCATATATTGTTGCAACCATATATTTTGTAGCCAACTATATAAATGTCATCGAAAACATATATATATTTTTTTTGATATGTGTAAAAATAAAGAGATTTATGTAACTGCGATCATTTTCGGCCAAATTATTTTATTTATTTTGAATTTAAGTTCTTATAAGGGTACAGTAGAACACAAAAATCGTTAGACTTAAGAAGTTCTTTATGCAAAAGCAGAAAATTAAAACTTTTTGTAAATATATTTAGAAAGTTATACATCGTCTATAACCAAAACAATCAACAAATTCAAAGTTTTTTACAAATATCCATTCACAGTGAACCGTTTTGGCCCTTGGCCACCAAATTTTTCCACGGGATTTCGTTATAACTTTAATTGCTGCTTAGATTTCTAAAAATGTTTTAGTAGTTATAAATATTTGCACCAGATAAAAAAGATTTTTCAATAAGGGCGGATAAATGTGGAGCTGAAAGAAAACATTTTGTTTCTATATGAGAGACCCGCGGCGCGTATTCCTACGATTGCCAAAGATTTTAAACGATTCTGCCGCACAAGGCCGGCTGAATTTGGACAACGGCCTAGTTTATGGTGACTTTAAAGGCATCTGCGACTTTCGGCAACTCTCCCTCAAAAAGTCTGGTGGAATCAAATCGTTCAATCTTTTGCGAGTGATAATCGTATGTATCTTCAAATCATTCAGGCAGAATGTGCAACCTGGTATCAGCTGGTCCTGGAACCACGTGTCACCTACCCTTGCAGGGCTCGCGGTTAAAGTTGCGTAAATAATTGGGTTTTCTTCAAAACAAAATAACCAAGAAAAAGTTTATTACAAGAGTTTGGTCAGTACAAATCCTTAGCAAAAAAGTACGTATAATGCCATAGAAAAAATATCACTTTGCTGGAAAATTTATTTTTCATATTTTCTCATTTGTTTTAACAACAAAAAAATATTTTTTTCTTTTTGCTTAATAATATTTGTCATTTTATTTTTGGGTGTAGAATTCATACATGTTAACAAACTTTATGGTTATTATTAAAAATTATTGCAAATTGAATTTTGCTTTCCATCCACATTCGTACACACTCTCGATCTCCAACGCAAAGACCTAATTTTTCGTTAACAATTTGTATTTGTTTTCATACGTTACATCTGGTTTCTCATATCGTTGGAATTACAATTGTCAATTGTTTAAAATTTATGGCTTAAAGTGCGAAATAATGTTAGGAAAAATGTTGTCTACAATTTGCATGCATGTTTTATATTACAATTTTTTTCTTTTCTTTTTTTTTTTTTTGTTCTTTTGCTTTTTTTTTTTTTTTTTTTTGTTGTTTGTTATGCCGTTGATGTGCATGTAAAACATATTGAAGTTTTGTTCATGCAAATTCACAATTACTTACATACATACAAATTATGTGTACACGGTGGGGCAAGGGGGAGAGGAAACATTTATATGAAACGGATGGTTGGCAGCAGTTACATTCGAATCTAGGTTACATATTTCTAGAGAAAATTTGTTGTTGGTTGATTTTTTATTTGATTACAAACATATTTAAGGTGTTATTTTTAACAGTGTTAGAAATGGTTCGAAACAATTTTATGTACAACAAAGTAAATAATGTTTTTCTTAAAATTACGCTGGACCTGGACAATTTATTCGTTAAAGCATATAGGGAAGAGTTTATTGAGTTAAGGATCCACGGTTGTGCCGTATCCAGCACACATTTGAAAATAATGCACAATTTAGTTTCGTCGCACATTCTCAAAACTCAATTCTGAGAAAAATCGCTGGAATACGGTAGCATCAAGGTGTGTTTATGTCTAAAAGGTGGCAGCACTGAAGCAGAATTACAACGAGAATGTGTTATGATTGTCTAAGTCCAAGAGAATAAGAGTAGCAAAAAATTGTCAGCTGCTGTAGATCGATGAAATGACTACGTATCATGAGTCACACTATCGAATGTACGTCACTGGCCAATTGAATAACATATTTGTTGTTGGCAGACCGAATTTTGCCCTCAAAAACGGAAAACTATTTGAAAATGTTTTATAAGAACTTTAAATGTTTTATAATTGTTGTTTTGAAAATAGATGTTTTCAAACCAGGGATGACAAAATCGTTACAACAGCAATGTTTTGCCAACAGCGTCTTGTTGCCCTTTTTAAAAAACACAAATAATTAGAGGAATATATTTTTGCTAAAATTAAGGTTAAAGAAGTAAAATTTTAGCAGCCAGTTGGGCAATTTTAAAATTCATTTGATAATCCCATAAATCAGCGATGATTGTCGCTGGGGATTGGCGTACAAATAACCGTTTTCCAGTCTGAAAGCTCTACATTCGGTTTCATTTTGGTCTTCCACATGTTGTAGAATTTGAAAAGTTTTCAGCGCTCACACTATCCACACATAAAATTCAACCATAATCGATTCAGTGAAATCTTTGCTTTAAGAAAGAATGTTAATAACAATGAATGTTTAAACAATTAAGCACGAATCGATAGCCGGGCGCTTATTATGTATGTAATTTTTATATATTGGTCTAAAAGGTCGTAATTATTAAATACATTCGATTTATAATATTTTATTAGTTAGGAAATTTCATAAATTCGAGAGTAGTTTTACAAGGCAGCCGGATTTGACAAATTGCAGGCAATAAAAAATTGCAAAAATTGAATTGTCGTTTCACACGATTTTCAGATTATTAGAAGCCTAATGTGGTCAGATCTGCCAGTACTCAGATGTCTGAGCAGTGTTGCCAGTAGAAATATTATAATATAAATTAATTAGTTTGAAGGCATGTGGCAGAGAAAAATGAGTTTACAATTTCTGACAATGATCTGGCAATGACGGCTTAAAATTATCCCAGCGCTCGCCAGATGCGTAACAATTTTGTGGTTTTAAACTGGACAGACAATTGTTTTTTTTTTTTTGAATAGAAAAAATTTTACTATTTACGTCGATGTAGGTGTAACAAACATTTGGGCATTATTTAGTATCTGGAGAGGCGTTTTGACTTATAATAATAAGAACTCATCTCACTCACTATTCAAAATATTAAGTTTTTGATTTCACGTCTAAAAAATTATAAATTGTTACCATTTGCTCAAACTCCGTCTGGGGAAAATTCACTTTATAGTCTGCGAAAAGATTGCCTTCTCATATAAAGATTTAATTTTGGAAAATTTCTGATGCAATTAAGACGCCAACAACTCATTGCAGTACAAATAATATACGATTATAAAATCTGGCTGTATCTTATTTCTAATAAAAAAAAATTGAAAGTTTTGATTATAATTGGACAAGTGGACAAATTCACAACTACAGTCTCTAATACATTTCGCACAGAATTCGAGCAACTGAACGACGAAAATTTGTATTTTCTACATTGCGAAACTATTTCAATTGCTGTAGACATTTTTACTATCGTAATTGACATACATGATTTTAAGTTTATCCTGTTCAGTTTTTAACGACTGTCATTCATTCTCTGATTCATTCGTTGAGTTGCAGCAATCTTCTGAAAGCTTCAAAGATTGTTAGCGAGTTTGCGGGCTTTTATTATTGTTTTTATGTTCGTATGTTCATGTGATGGGGCTGAAAATTATAAATTTGGCTGATTTTTTTCCCTGTTTTTATTTTTTTTTATTTTAAATTTCTTGTTGTTAATGCTATTAGGCTGCGCCGAACCATAAACATGCATGTTTGAATCTTGTCTACATTGAATGTTTAATAATTTATAATCATGGACAGTTTTAGTGTTTAAAAGTTAGGTGTGTTTTTCTATGTCATAAATTGTCATGTGTTTAATGGCTGTGAAATTTTCTTTATAGTTTTAAGTTGTCTGCGAAAATTTGTTTCTCATTTAATTTTATTATTATTATTTTCAGATTTATGATTTTCTTTTACAGCGACTTGTTTAATTTTGGGTGATAAACATGGGATGGCCTTAAGCTGAGGATTATTTTCCCCCCAAAATTTGTAAAAAAAAAAAAAAAAACACATAATTTCTAAATATTTAAGTACTTTATTTGGTTTGCATAACAACTGAGTTGTGTTTTAGGTGGATAGATTTTATAAAATTTTATAGCTAACGAGAAAAAAATAAATTAATTTTATGTTTGTAGACTTAGAAGTTTCAAAATTAATAAATCGTTTCTCTAACAGCTTAAATGAATGATTTACGAGAAAGCTTTAGTTTATGAATGTTCATAAAAGTATATGATAGCATTTTTATGGAAATTCAATTCTCGAACTTCACATACGAATACGAACATATTTTCAATCCAAATATATACATAAATAAATATATATATATATATACAGGGTGTTTTTTTTAGAGGTATAGAACTTCGAATTGTCGAAAATAAAACACAAGAAAATCGTTTTAATGTCCATCAATTTGGCTTTATTGGAAGGATAATTTTATGCCATTAATGTTTAAATATGATTTCGGGCATGTGGCCGCCGCGGCTGGCTCGAATAAAGCCAATTCTACAGGTCCAATTTTTGATGGACAAAAGTTGATGGAGAAAGCTCCAATTGCTGTGCACGGTGGCGAATCGATTCATTCGGGTCCTCTTCAACACTTTGCTCTACAGCGGCAATTGTTTCTTCGGTGCGCACTGTTCGACGTCTCTGCGGATGCGTATTATCACATAGAGTAAACGTAGTGCGAAAACGATCCATGGTTAACCGAATTAATTGCTCTGATGACCATAAAATGGACGGAGCTTGCGGTAAACTTCGCGAACTGAACCATTATTTTCGAAATAAATTTAATAAATTTGCACGATTTGCAAGCGTTGTTCTTTTGTCAACCTGTTCATGATGAAATGGCAAACCAAACTAAATATACTAAACTTTAATATACCATACAAATTGGCAACAGAAAACTTATCTTCGGTCTGCAAATCTGTTTTCAGCTATTCCAATATTTAGAAACATTAACATTGCAGATCGTGAACCAAGGCTTTATTATCTTTATAATTTGCTTTTTGTTTGCTTTTTTACACACACTTTGTATCTCTCGTTAAAGATAATAATAATAGTCGTACGATATGTCTTATGTCTGGCTAGAAGACAGCGAACAGTATCGTGTATATTTAAACTGTAAGAGAACATATAACATTAAGAAGAAAAAAATAGAGATACAAATTTGGTAATTGTATGGTTCTATTTGTTATTCTGAAAACAAATGAAATAATCCAGGCTGGCTGCCAGATGTTAGAGGGACTAAGTCGTAAAATAATAATGGGCTAAAGAGGCCTAAAGTACAAATATTATCAATTCAAATTTATAATATTATTAATTACAAGAACAACAATTATCAATATTTTCTTCTTGAACTAAATACAAGATCGCTTTCAAAGTAGCAAAAACAGTGGCAGTCTTGCATTCTTGGAAATCGTCAATATTAGCACCCAAAATCGTGCACATGACGATAAATCATCAAATCTAACATCTTTCAATATAAGAAAACCATATCGCACGATTTGCTTTCTTTTGAAAAAAAAACTGTTTTTATTTGACTTTATTCTGGTCTAAAAGCAAAAAAAAAAATCTGTCCTTAGATTTTTACTGACATTTGTAAAATACGGACAAAGTTTCACAACAATTTCTAGTTAACTTTATGTACGCTATAAAGTCTTCACGTCTAAACTGGGCTTTAGCGCAGAAACAAGCATAGAGAAATATTCCTACATGCATGCAAGTATTTATATATATAAGTATGTACGTGTAGACAACGATTTTCAGGCCTTGAATATAAAAGTTATAAATTCTATTTCAAATTATAGATGACAAACCTGGTTTGCTTTTTTACTTTGATTTACCGAGGAATTTTAAAAAGTTAATAACATTCCAATGAAAGGACATTGTCGTTGTCAATCAGTCACTTCTCTGAAATGTTTTATATATTAAAGTATACATTCTATATAGACTCATTATATGCTATATAATATGTGTATTTACATACATACATGTTGTTTGACAGGCACAACATATGTACAAACATACTACACATTTTTGTAGTAAATACTTATGTCTTATGTAAAATACTTCGGTTGACATTACAAACTTGAAACGAAAACAATAAAAAAAATGAATAAGAGGATCGAATAGAGAAAATATATATATATATGTACAAGCATAAGTACACAGATTAAGCCATATACACACATACGTACATACATAACCCTACATGACAAAAACCTGTCATTTTTCTATATATAAAACGTCATGACACGGCTCACTATACAAGTAGTTGCATATAAACTGGCAGTTTATAATTCAAAACTACGCCATTTGTGACAGTCATTGTCGTCAGAGTTGTTGGCTGTCTTTTTTTTTTTTTATTAAAGTTTTTAAATTTATTTATTTTTTTTTTTTTTTTGTACTATTTGGTACTGTTAACAATAAAACACATATGGATACACTCACACATTTTAAGTCTTAGCACACAGTCGGACGCCACGTAAGATTTTTTTGCTGCAGATAAATGCAAATAAATGCATTTTCTATTTTATTTTGTGGAAAAAACAAAATTATAATAACAAAAACCGGAGCAGAACAGAAGAAAAAAAAAATAAAAGAAAATATAATGTATGTATTTTATTTTTTCAAAATTTTGCGTAGGCGTCTGAGCAAAAATATTTCATTGTGTTTCGGCGTATATTTGTCTCATTTTCTGCGTTTGCTGTTGTTAATGGCTTGAAAAGGTAAATTTAAAAATAAATAAAACTTTTTTCTTTTTTTGCCAGCTTGTTGCCATTTACTCTTGTTAACAAAATATGCAAATTTCCGTAATGCAACTCGAGAAAACGGCTGGAAAAAATCTTACGCAATATTGGCATATTTTTACATACATACATATTTATTTGTTTTATCCTTTTTGCTATAGACTAGACTTTGACAACTTCAAAACACACACACGGGTTTAAGAAACAAACAAACAAAAAACACTCACACAAGTTTTCAGAATTTGATTGATAGATTTCAAATTCTCTTTATGCAAAAAAAAAAAAAAAGAAAAACGAGTAGAGAAAAAATCGTTAAAGAAATATGTCACAAGTTGGTAAATCTTTTTTCTATGTCTAACAATTGCAGATTAAGAAAAAAATACAAAATACAAAATAAAATGAAACGAAGTACAGCAGACAAGAATTTTTTCGATTTATTTGCTCTGTTATACATCTTGTAGACTTTGTTATCGTGTTTGTTACTTGTTTTTATTATTTCGTTATTGGAAATGTTAAAAACAACAAATTAGATCGAAATTTAAATAAAGTTATGTCAATTTGTTTATATGGTAAATACTCACAGCGTGAGGATGTGTCTTCTGGCTAATAAATGTGAGAACTAGCAAAAGTTATCTCACTGAGCTGAGAAAAAAAAGAAAATATTTTGGAAAAAGTGCCAGTTTATATATATATACATATATATATATACCCCCATATGTCACTTAGCTGAGATGTGGTAAAAAATATTTCTTAAAATGTGTTTCTCTATAAAAAATTAGTGTTATGCAACATTTTATTCGCGATGAACAGAAAATCATACACTTTGAAATATTGAAAAGCAAATCGGAAAAATTAACCAGAGAATAAGAACAAGTCATGACCAATTGTCCCCCACAGTTATTTACATACATATATTCCTCCCAGCAATATCCTATAAATAATTAAATAAAAATCAACCTGTATAAAATATATATATAAAATATATAAAATATTATTTGATTAAATTAAAAATTATTTTGGACTAAATAGTCGTATTGATTTAATTAAAAAAGACAACATCACTTTTATCGAAACGGTTTTGTAATAGATTAAAAATACCGCGCTAACTTCATCTTTAATCTATTACAAAACTGACGTGGGCATTTACTAAATTAATCAAGCACTACACGGCTGAATCTTTATTAGAAAAAGACAAATTACCAAATTACTGGACTAGTTAAATGACGTTTTTGCTCGAAGAATAAAATATTTATAGCTTTAAAAAAAAATTATATAAGTATTAAAAATACAAATTTGTTTACATCATTAAAATGTAGCAAATAATTATATTTCCATTCGTAAAATTGTCGAATACTTTAGGCCCGTCTCACGGCGTCGAACCAGCTGGCTATCACAACTGAACCAATAACCAAATGTGGCAAAATAAAGTTCATAAATAGTTTTCAAATCAATTGTTTGTCTTTCAAAATATTGGCAAACTTTAATGTTCGACGATGGTGGGACAGGCGACGTATAAATATATACACATAAATAATGCTAATATATTTCGCAACATACCAAGTCATAATTTTCTCAAAACTTATCGAATTGTGCCAGCTTCAGCAGAAAATGGGTAAGAAGTGGTTTTGTTGGAAACTGCATTAAGGAGCAAAAAAAAAATTAAAATTTAAACTGCTACAAATCCGAAGTTTTATAGCGTCCAGAAAAAAGAATACACCATATAATATAAAAAGCAGAAAATAGCTTAAAACACCGAACAAAACTCAGCATGCTTTTTCCAAAAATGTCACACTTTATTCGAACATAATATTAACGAATGTGACAATAAAATAAATAAACAAAAATGAGTTTAATTGATAAGTGCAGTTATTAAAATCTTTTCTATTTCAAGTTTTTCTGCTGGGTGAAGAGCCACTGGCTGCAAACTTCTATCACTCTCGTTATTGATTTTACAAAAACGGCTTTATAAGTCAAGAATTGTTTAATTTTTGTTAAACTCACCTGGAAAACAAATCATGTCGCTTAACAAAATTATAGATTAATAGATAGATTATATATGAATAGATGAAATACATTTTTGCTGTCAACTTGTATTCTAAACATAGAAATTGCCAATAACACTCGTTTCACCAGAAGTATGAAGTAACAGTGGTAAATATCTATAGTTTAAAATCTTTCAATTCTTCACACCAAACGTGTTAATTGCGGTTTTCGATTTCATGGCAAAACAAGAGAATAATATAAACCTTGAAGCCCTATAAGTTTTGAAAATATTACAGAAATACTATTAGCCAGAACATATGATATCCAGCCAGCAACATTGTGCCGAGAGATAGTGTTCGTATTATGAACAGCAAATCCGATATCTCATCTTAACAATTGACTGCAGACGAGCTAATGCATACGTATGTATGTACGAAATTCCCTTAAGCAATAACTGCTGCAACAATGTTTGCTATTCGGATGACATGTTTCGCAGATTTCCAATTTTCCAGCACAATATCGACTCATGACCGTAACTTGGCAGCAGTTAAATGTTATTTATTTGGCATGTTCTCCGCATAAACTATACACAAGTTATGTGCTCGCATACAAAGTACCAAAAAATTGAAAATTAAAGCAAAATATTTCACATAGAAGAGCCTTGTGGTGTTAACACAGCAACAACAAGAACAACAAGAACTTATCAATACAAATCGCAAATTGCTTTTATGTCTAATATAACACTAACCTAAATTTTTGAAAATAACCCAATCTGGCCTCTTGCAAAAAGAAACAAATAAAAGGATGAATGTGCATAAGAGCATGTTTTACATTAAGCCCCTGCCAAGCCAAAAACTAAAAGTGTAGTGCGATTATTTTCTTTAATTTAAATAAATATCAATTACAATTTAAATTCAGCGTTAAGTGGCATGATTTGATGGAAAAAAATTTTAAAATTTTTGTTAACGTGCCAACGGTTAAATGTGGCTGGTAATTTTGAGGTTGTTTAGGTGCGCACACACACACAAACACACACACACACACACAAACACATACGCTTATGCTAATGCTTACGTTTTTATATGTATAAATTTCCAACAAATAAACACTTATTATTTAATAGCAACTTCTACGGTTGCATGTTTTTCTTTAAAATAATTTTCTCTTTTACAGTTTTTCTTCTTGTTTATCATTTTCAATATGAATTGATTTCAAATGTGGCAAAATCCAACTTATGTATAGAAATAGAAAATTGTGATTGAACAAATCTTAAGTTAACAACAGAACAACAGAACAACAACAACAGCCACAATTACCACAATAACAAAACCAAAACCAAAAGAGAGAGAGAGCACGAAGAAGAGGGAAAGCAACAAGCAAATGAAACAACATTGATCAAGATTAATGCTAAGAGGTTAAGTGTGGGATTTTTGTTTAACATGTAATAATAACAACAATAATATCTATTTAATACAAGCAGTAGTTCATTTATTCAGGCGCTCGTTCATTTATTTATGCACTCTTTCATTCATTCATTCATTCATGTATTCATTCACTTTGCTTTGCATTGCTTCAGTAATTTGAACAGCAACCGCATCAGCAGCAGCAGCAGTTAAATAGACACAAGATAATGTCGCTTTTAAGCCGTTTAGCAGCAATTGAAATAAATAATAATACAAACAAACAAAAAGTCAGAAAAGACAATCATTTCTGCGAATAAATTTTGTGAAAAGCGAGTTTATATGCAATAAAATAACTGATTGGTGTTGGCATTATTGTATTGCTATTGTTGCTTAATGACAATAATTTCATGCATAAAAAAATATTTAACATCGATTTAATCACTTCTTTACATTTAGTTGTAATATTTATTGTACAAAACATCAAAAAAAAATTGTACAAAGGTTCGTGCTGTGCGCTACAAATGCTAAACAGCACATTAAATTGTTATAAATTTCAAAGATCAGAAAGTTGAATAACCGAAGTGGCAAAGAATATAGTTTTTGCCATAAAACGCTGTATCGAGTAATTGTGATTTTAAAGCGATGGGGAATCTTTTCTTTTAGGATTTGTTCCTCTTTTTTTCATGACAAAAGTATGTTAATAAAAATAACTTTCAATTTATAATGGATTTTATTTTATTCCTTGTTAGTTGTGGACCAGTACTCAGGCCGCGACCTCTACATATGCAGGGCATTGTTGAGGTTGTGGAGTAGGAAAATGAGTTAAGGGGCGGAAGGGTTTTTTTTTTGGGGGGGGAGGGAAGGGGAAATAGTGTTTGTAAACGTTTTTCTTTCAAAGTTGAATCTTTGCCACAATTATTCGGTTGGCAAAATTGAAGATGTCACAATAAAGCTGATGATGTTCTGACTTTGTACATTTACGTACACATCGCACCCTAAATACAAAAAAAGGGGCACAGCTCAAAATTTTCCAAAACTGACTTTTCTCCCTAAATTAATTCAGAATACACATCTCTAACTACTGCAGAAATTTCTTTCACGTCACTATGTGTTGCTTCTGCACAATGAACTAAACATAAACAGTTTTTTGTCTCTCCCGAAAATTTTAGAATTTTGAGTTGTGACCCTTTTGTATTTAGGGTGCGATATATTTGTGAAGTTTTCTCATAACACCTCATCAAGTCAGCATAAGACGGAAATAAATTTTTGCCTGATATCTCATTGAAACACTGCCTTTTATAATAAGTGTTATTAAACCAAAATTGCAAACAAGAGAAATCAATAATACGAATATTTCCGCAAATTAATAAAATTAGATGCAATTTTGAAATTCGTCTTAAGCTGTTGTGATAAAATGCCACAGCTATAATAACTCAGTATTGTGTTCAGCAATTAACTGCGCGTTATTATGAAAGAAAAACTGCCCAAACTTTTGAATTCTTAAGGAAAAAAAACAAAAAATATTACTTGAATATGTTTAATTCAACAACATGACTTTTCATGTCGTTTTTTTGGTTTTAATTATGGATAAACTTTAGGACCTCATTTATTAAATTACCCTCTTAACTGGCAAAAACCATCTCGCACAAAAGCAGCAACAACAATAACAACAACAACAAACAAAAAACACAATCTCAAGAAAACATGTGTACGTATAGACATTTGTTAAAAACTGCCAGCAGTTTGACTCGCATACAGAAACACGATATTTTTTTCAACTAATTATGCAACATTTAACCAAAAACAAAAAACCTTTTAATTAATTTGTGACTAAAACCGACTTGAACACGAATTTCAAGAATGCAACAACACAGCTTTAATTAAACAAGTGAAGATAATTTTTTTTTTTTTTTTGGCAACAATACGAACGAGTACATTAAAAGCAAAAACAGAACACTAATAACGGGAAAACATAATTGTTAACTGATTTGTTGAAAAGAGCTGAGCGTAAAAGTTTGCAAATATTGAAAAATATACCACAGAAGAAAAGGAAAATCCTAGTCAATATGAAATAATTATATAAATAAATTTTAACAACATGTTTTCATTCGTAGCTTAAACGAAATCTTATTCTAGCTTTTTTTTTTTCTCCACAAAAAAAAAGGTTGGTCTTGTCACGTTTTATTATTGGAGCTGTTGGCTGTTGCTGGTAGTTTTGCTGCCGTTGGTTCAAAAGTTTGTTTTGTTGTCAAAACGTAAGCAACAAGAAAAAATTTGCGTTCATCTGTTAAGTAGGTGGCAGACTATGCCAACAAATGATTCATTTAAAAGTTATTATGATTCTTAAGCAAACAACTTTTTTTTCTCCCAAAAGCCAAACATTTTACGACCTTATTGTTGGTTTTAATTATGACGATAAGGTCTCAATTAAAAATATTTTGTTTTATTTAGAATATATTTTCCTGTTTAAATTTAGTTTTTTTTGTTTTGTTAACTTTGAAAGTACTGCTGAGTTGTTTTGGTTTTTCCTCCGAATTATGTTCAACTCGTGTTTGTTGTTGCTCAGAATGTGGCGTGATTTTTGTAGGTGGCAACATAAACATGCAGACAATGTTTATGTTGCCAACAATTGTGCAATTAAATGTGTATTTGTTTCTTTTTTCCGGCAAACAAATTTTCTGTGTGTAGTTTTTGAAAGTCAAAATGATTTGAATATAATTTATACCCCCAACCAGCAAAACTGGGGCCATGACGATTTTAATGAAAAAAATTTTTTTTTTCTTCAACAATTTCGTATTGAACTTATTTAGTAAAAAATAAAAAAATATTAACGAAAAATACTTTTGTAATCTCAATTTCATGTTATGCAAGTAGTTGTTGGATATATCAAAATGGAAGCTTAACGTGAAGATGCCACTAGCGTCGCAAATGCCACAATCTGTGAAGATTTGTATCCTGCTATATTGGCACTCATTTGCGCTAATTTATTTTTGCATGGTCCCATTGTAATGATTTTTTTTTTTTTTGGATTGGCTTTTATTAGCCAAAACTCAATTGTGCGAAATATCAGTGGAATGCGTTCACTCCTAGATATATTTTCGTCTACACAGTGGGCTGTCATTAAAGAAAAAATACAACAATACAACAAAAAGTGTAAAATGCTTGTAAAATTTGTTTTAAATATATATATAGATGTTGTATTGACTTTTATTGGCCTCGTGAAGAAGAGTAGCGTAAGATTGTCATGCAGCGTTGCCACAGTATGCCGATAGACGGCGCTGTTTTATTTTTCGCGATATCCATTGCTATAGTTCGCAAGTATTTTTAAGCTCAATTAACTGGTTTATAAATTATTTCTTAGTTCTTCTAATTTAGCACAAATGAATTTCCATATTTCGCACAGTTGCTTACGAATGTTTGCGTTCGACATCGTGGGACAAGACCTTAATATGCCAAATTCAAAAACTATAGGCATTAGTGAACATTTTGTTAAAGTGCAAAACCGTTTGTTTCGTTGGCAAAGCGTTTAAAATGTTCCAAACTAACTCTCGTCTCTTTATACAGAGTTCTTATTTAATTTTAATAGATAATTTAGTTTTTGCACCAACCAGCCAAAAAAAAATAATAATTCCTTATAACAACATTATCATTATTATTATTTTTTCTTGCACACAATTCTATACCGGGGAGTTTCTTTTCAAATACATATAATTTGCATTAAACTTGTCAAATGTGTGGGTTTTATAGTAAATATAAAATTTTATATTGCAAAAAAATAACTAATAATATTATTAAAATAAAACTGGTGTTGGTATTTGCGTGCAATAAATTAAAATTAATTAATTAAATGGAACTTTTACTTTGAAGGTCTCTGTCAATTTGTTCTGCATAAATATATTTCATGTTTAAAAAAAGGTTTAACTTTATTAAACTATTTGTAAATAAATTATTTAAATTACATTTTTCAGTGAAAATTAGTCAATCTTAAAAGCAAATAAATATATGAAACCGATATATTAGAAATACTGTAGTTTTGATAAGAGTGTTTTGTGAAATTTAAGCCTTCATGTAACAAAGAATTAAACAAGTAAAACATGTTTAGCAGCTTTAAGCGCCTGCGTTTATTTCTCATTCATAAAATAAAATGTCATGTAGGATGGCCACATAAATACATTCTAGTGCTTTCAATAATAATCAACTAGGAAATGGGTTTCTTGGCTTCTAGTTCGAAATCTCAAAATATGTACATGTTTGCTATTTCTATATTTTATATTTTATATTTTCTAGATCCAATATTACCAACGAAACTCTGGAAAATTTGATTAGCTAATTCGTCTGACCCAAATTGAACGGTCTGGACGTAGATGGCATGTGATTTCAACTGGATGGCGTTATGTGACATGAAGCAGACGCCAAGATGCACATTATGCACGAACAACTGGAAGGTATAATTATCTCTCGCCAGAGTAATGTGACTTCGCCACTAAGATCTTGCGATTTGACGCCACTAAATTTATCATATGAGGTTCCCTAAAGACCTTAAAGTCAACGTAATCATTGCTAAAATTCAGCAGGATGGCTGCGGCAGAACCATTCAAATTGTACTACTCGAACCAGTGACAGCGTAAGAAGACGCGGGTCAATTATTAATTATTTACTTTCAAGTAAAAAAGACATTTCTTCAAAGCCTCACAGCTTCGTTCATGTGCACTTTGTTACCTACCCGCCCTTATTGAAACTCCCATTACAAGTACCTGGTAAAAGAGCGCTAAAGTGTGTTGTTTTGTTGGTGAACCTGTACCACGATATCCAACATTAACGTTGTCATTACAAGTAGGCAAGAAATAGCAAATTTATTTGATTTGGAAAAATCAGTTTATGAAATTTAAAATACTGAAAAAAAAACTTATACTTATTTAAAATAAAAACTATTTTTTTTTATGACATTCATCTTACAATTTTCATAATTTACTGCATAGACGTTTGTTTTGCTTTGAGTCACACACATATACTGGTGCACTTGTATCCAAATGCATTCCGTTTGTTTGTTTTTTTTTTTTTTTTTTTTTGCCGCCAGTACTCTGATCGAAAACATTAAACCCCTGCTGTTCGCATATAAAAATGTTACGAACACTTAAATTAAATTATTTTTTAATTATTATCACCTCTATTTCCTGTTCCTCTACCTCTATATATGTACATATAAGCTGTCATAAAACATAAATGTCAATTTCAGCCACAAGAGATTAATATTAAACAGATTTTATGACCCCGCTTAACAGCCAAAGCCTCGGCGAAAATTACAATTATTTTTGTTTTAAAACCTTTTCAAACTAAGAAATTTACATAGAACATTAAATTGCGTACAACTAAAATTTGTTTTATCTTATCAGTGTTGAGCATTAATTCGGTTTAGTGATTTTGTTTAAAAGTATAACATTAAACTTCTTTTGCAGTTGAAATATATTTGGCAATTTCACACTGTCTAGCCGAGATAAGCCAACAGCTAAAAGACAAATGCAAAGTTTTAAATTAATAATTATGAATCACACTATGCGGTCATATTAAAGTCATAATTTTATGCCTTTTTCTGCACATTTTATATCAAAACGAATGAATATTGGTGCTCACGTGAAACACGTGATAAAAACAAAACAACATGTATGAGTGTGTTTGAGTGTGTGTTTCGTTCCATAAACTATAAAATATTTGCTTAATTTTGGAAAATTAGCAAATAACACGTACAAATTACACACAAAACTACGAGAGGCAAAAAATATCAAACTACTTTAATCTGCTGAACGCAATAAAAACACAGCAACAGCACAACAACACAGCAACAACACACTAAGCAACACTAAGCACCACAGAAAAAACCATAAATATCCATATGCACATAAACTATAAAATTTTATTTACGTAGAAAAACAAGTAAAATTATGAAATTGGCATTTCAATTCAATTCGAAAACGTTTAAAGACAAAAGTTCGAAAAAAAAAACACAAAACAAAAAAAAAAGGTAATATTGTTGCATTTGCCACATTGATAGTTTTCATGTGGCATGCACACATATGTATGTATGTACATGCATATGTACATTATGTTTTATGTATGTACAAATAAAGTTTAACAAAAGCTGCCTGTTGGCCACAGCAAACATTATGAATTTTAAACAAATGGCATTACAATTTAACACAACAAATCACTGCTGCAAATGGCAGTCTTGAGCTAAAGCTGCCTGTTGCAAATGAAAAACGAAGTGCAGCACAGAAATCATTCGAATCATTCGATTTCTGTTCCATGTAGGTGACAAGAGTTACCATTTCAATGGGAATAAAAGGATTTTTTTTTGTTTTAAGCCAAATATACAACATAAATATGCAGAACTTGTCGTCATATTGTGAAAATCATATTTCATAAAACAGACTAATGGCAACACTTACTAATGAAATACAAGGCGGGGTGTGTTTGTTTTTGTTTTTAGCTCGCATCTGTTTATATGAGTTGGCTTTTTTTTTCTCTTCTAAATACAATCTTGTTTTATAGATATTTTATTAAAGCCGGCATAAATTTAGTGCCAATAATAAATAGATAATTTTATAATTTTTCCTTATATCATACACACACACACACATACACACAGACACATGATTTTGTTTAAAATTTAGCAAGAACTCAATAAAACCAAAATTTAAGTGGCAATTGCTGTGGCCCAAAAGCTGGCGAAAATAAAAAACACAAAAGAAATATTCAAATTGATAATTTAACTTAAAATTGCCTGGTAATCACAACAAAACAAGCCCAATTATATTCTTTTTCTGAGCATTTGTTGTATAAGTTTTTTCCGGCCAAGAAAAAGCAGCGGCAGGCATCGTTGTTAGCCACCAATGTTAATTTGTTGATATATGACCCAACATGTTTGGCAACCAAATTCAATTATAAATTTTGATGTATGGCTCATGACAATTGTGTAATAGTTTTGAGCAACAATCTTAAATACAATTTTTCAATGATAAATTTTTATTATGAAAAGTATTATTCTTTCTGTACGTTTTACTTATGTCGTTGTGCAGTTCTTAAAAAATAAATCATTCGAGTGTTAATTTCGGTTTAATGGTCATATATTTCAGTTTTCATATCTGTTGAATTTGAAATGAAAAACAAGACAGGACAGTGCTTATGACATTTTATGATTTTTATCAAAAATACTTCATGCTTGTTACATTTAAATGTTTCATCTTTCTTTTGCCGAGAATTTCTTTTCTTTTGTTTTGTTGTTTTTGTTTTGTTGTTTTTGTTGTTGTTTTCCAGTTGTTGCTGGCTGTCCGATTGTGTTTTATGTGTGGCTCATTTAAATCGTATTTATGTACTGCTTTACCGTAATTATGTCAGAAAATTGTAATTTATACGCAAAATATTCTCACATTTCATTTGTGCAATATGTTAAGAGTGTGGCACATACGTAACATACAAATGTCACAATATATTATCGGTGAAAAAAAGGAAAGAGTACGCAAACAGAAATACACGAAATTAACAAGCAAACAAAAACAGCAAAAACAAAATTAACATGCAAAAAGAAAGAACAATATGTGTGTATGTAATGCAACTTAAAGGATAATCAAGAGGGTGTTTCCAAAGCAAATAAATATGCACTGAAACAATTTTTTACACTTTAAATATTAAAAAAAAAAAAAAAAAAAGATTTAAAATTTGTTGGAACTTTTTTTTGTTTGTTTATACATTCAATCATTATATTTCCATGTCGCCTTAAAACTTTACTTTCTCAAATTTGCCTAAATAAAATGGCAACTGACAGCTCTACTAGATGCCCCGCCAATTAACGCAGAGAAATATATTTGAGTCCATTTCATATACAAATGTAATAAGTCTTAGCAATGAAGCCATAAATCTGGAATTTGTTATGGAACAACAAAAGACTTAAGACACATACGTTATTTCATTTAAATCACAAAAAAATTAATTAAATTGATGAATATTTTGTGAGCATCGCGATACGATTTCTTTGATTTAATCGTTATTAAATGAAACAAAGGAATATATTTCTCTTCTTGTTTCCCATTTTTTAATCAAATAAATGGTTCGTTTGACATGTTGGCATTAAAGTATATTTTTTCTAATGAATGGTGGAATTTTGACATCAAGCAATAAAGCTTGTTGCAAGCCAAAGTTGATTTTTGTTGCCATACGACAGGCGTTGACTGTACCCAACCCAAAGAACTAGTGTTTTTAGCGCTTCAAACATATAGGGTGTTTTTTATTGAGGTATAGAACTTTAAGTTGGCATCACTTTTTTAACTGGCGGCCATTTTGTCAGCTGTCAAGTGATTAATATTTAGTTTGGTTTGCCATTTCATCATGAACAGGTTGACAAAAGAACAACGCTTGCAAATCGTGCAAATTTATTTCGAAAATAATGGTTCAGTTCGCGAAGTTTACCGCAAGCTCCGTCCATTTTATGGTCATCAGAGCAATTAATTCGGTTAAACATTGATCGTTTTCGCACTACGTTTACTCTATGTGATAATACGCATCCGCAGAGACGTCGAACAGTGCGCACCGAAGAAACAATTGCCGCTGTAGAGCAAAGTGTTGAAGAGGACCCGAATGAATCGATTCGCCACCGTGCACAGCAATTGGGCCTTTGTCCATCAACTTTTGTCCATCAAAAATTGGACCTGTAGAATTGGCTTTATTCGAGCCAGCCGCGGCGGCCACATGCCCGAAATCATATTTAAACATTAATGGCATAAAATTATCCTTCCAATAAAGCCAAATTGATGGACATTAAAACGATTTTCTTGTGTTTTATTTTAATTCGAAGTTCTATACCTCTAAAAAAAACACCCTGTATAAAAGCTAAATTTTGTATTCTAAACTCTCTCAAATACTTTATGTTATTAGTAGGTCTAGTCAAGGGTAATTAAGTGCTTATTTAAGTTTCAATACTTTTTATGAGGTTTTTTGACTTTATCAAATTTCTCCTATTGTAGTTTTTGTTATTGCCACCTCTTATCTTTGTTGTTTTTAGGTGGCACCTTTTTTGCGATTATTTTCACAATAGAGTCAAAAACTACCTGGATACAATTTATGTTTATGTGTACAAAATTTTGTTTTCAACTCATTATAATTTGTTTGATTAACGCTGGCTTAAGTATCATCGTGCTTGTGTCTGCGCCCTTATCAATTCCGTGATTCCAGTTGTTGTAATCGAGTGTTGAGTTATTTTTGTATCTACTATATATTATATTTTCTTAGTATTCTCTAGTCTATGGCCATTCCCATTTCTTTTATTGCAACGAAAAACATCCACTAAAAGCTACTCCTAATACTTTAGTTTTGTAAAAAAAAAATTTTGATCGAGAAACTCATTTAAAAACTAATAGTTTTGCACAGCCGTGAACATAATAAGATTATTTAAAATATTTCTGCAATAGATTTTAAATTATTTCAGCCAAATTATTTAACTATTTGTTCTCAGTGTTTAATGCAATTTTATATCGTTCTGTTCATATTTCTTTTGTGCGATCAGCCAGTAAAGAAATTACAAAAGTAAAAGCATACTGAAATGTACATAATTCTTTCACATGCCAAACACAAAATGCTTATTATTGCTGCGTACAACAACGACAATAACAACAACTAATAATACATATCGCCAATAACTGGCCACAATCATACATATGTATGCACATATATTATACTTCATACTTCAATATACATATATTTGTGTTTTTGGCAAAACTTACTAACAATCATATGCTCGAAGAAAACATGGCTTATAAGTCTTTAATGTCTATAGCAGAACCATGCGTAAAATGGCAATTCGTTCCAAAAACAAACGTGGCAGCTAAACGCCCTTCCAAAATATAACAACAGCAGCAACAACAACAACAATAAAGAATATAAATACAACAAAGTATGAAAACATCAACACAAACTACAAAAATACCAGAAAACAATCATTGTCGATTCACAATATTATAAACTTAAAAAAGACGGCAAGAAGTTTCAAATTTACAAACGAAACAACCAACAAACGACCGACCAGCGGACCAAAAATGAAATAAGATCACCAAAAGGAAGTAAATACAAACAACGGCAGCTTGTCAAACCATCTTCCAAAAAATAACGAAAAGTCCAACAAACAAACAAGAAATTCGGACAACAGACAGACAAATGAAAAAAGTTAAGCTTAAGCATTAAGCAACAACAATAAAATGAACCAAGACATTTGTTTGATGTTGAATACAGTTTTCGGTCAAATAACAAATAACAACAACAACAAAAAAAGAATGCAAAATAAAAACAAAACATTGAAATAAAATCTAGAATGTTAAACAAATTTTGTGCTTCATTTTCTGGTTATTTCTTTTCAGTTTAAGCTGAACAGGGGTTTGCAAGAAATTGCCAACAAAAACATGAAAAAATATATTAATTTATTGCCTTTGTAAGGTTAAGCAAATTGCGGTACTTCGTGTAAACGCCCAAGTGAGAAAATGAAATTGGCTTGAGCCCTCTTTGGGTTATGCCTGTGTGCATCACACGTAAGTCTGCAATGGGCAAACTTTAACTGGTCCTTCACTGAACAAAATAACCCTTTTGAAGTTGCATTCACTGATTGTGCTTTTAAAGCCGCCGTATTTTCAGCCGACGTCTATATTTTTATGTGCAGAGCCATCCCAGGGAGGGCAGGCTTTGTTTTGATCCCACTTAACCATTCGGCTTTTTAAGGTATAGAGACGCAAGGGTTACTCGGTTCATACCGCTACCAAAAATGTCATGTATTCGCTGACTTCAGTTATGTTGGACCACCACCAGCGACTAATTGCACCAACTGGGGCCAACAAGGTTCCAGAAATCCTCGTAAGGCGGATGCTGGCGTTGGCAATACGTTGGGACCACTATCTCGACTGTGGAGGCAGATTCGTAGTCTCTGATAAAGGGGATGCATTTCCCCATTTAAGAGAATCCAATGAACCTCGAAATGCTGTCATCTTGCAACAGATGTCGGTATTAATAATAGAATTGCTGACGAGAGGCAAGTTTCCAAGCGAGACATTTGCCACGTGACTGTTTTTAATATTATACAAGAAATTTCTACCTGAATAGGCCTTGCAAGGCACATGGAGATCAGTACAAAAGTTTGCTTCACCGTGAAGTTGGGCCGCCGTGTCAGGCACTTCTTTCTGTATTTGTATATCACAAACTTGATACAATTTTTCCGACAGGAAAGTACATTTAAGTGTTTGTGTTGAAGAATGCCACAATCTGACAAAAGATTTTCCTTTGAATACTCTGGCTCAGAGATCGTAATTTGGCTGATTGAACTCTCTTGTAACTGCAACACATGAGTCTCAAACCTGGAATCAGTAGTTTTCATTTAACATTTAAAAAAAACTATAAACTGCTGCCTTGTATTGGGCATTTTGTATTTTTTAAGGCGCTTAAGGTAAGTGAAGTTATTTTAACTCGGGTATCTCGCAAGGCCTGGCTGTGGTAAAAGTGTAATCCTAGCGATGTACTTGCATGAATTTTCTGGCATAGAACACAAGAAAAATTTTATGGTACTTTTCTTTGAACTGGGTTGAGTTTCCTTAAGGGAAAAAGCATGGCACAGTTCCAACGACATTTGGAATACTCTAGTTTTGCACAGGCTGGTAACGCTGATTTTATTAAACATTTTGTACAACTTCCTTTAAACAGATCTGCTCAATGTTAAAATTTAACTCTTCTATATCTTTGATAGATATGCAGCACAAGTTTCTTTTCGCGTGCCTCTGTCATACCAACCCGCGATATTAGATATCGGTTTTTTGTTTTTCAGTGAGTTTTCTGATTAAATTCTCCATCGGCAGAGCGCTGTTAATGTTTCATTTCGGAATAAATTTTTATTTATTACACATGATTTAGTGAAAAACGCAGGAAAAAAAGAAGAGGAGAAAAATAAAAGAAAAAATATTTTACGAAAACTGATTTTGATGTTGTGTTTATTTGATGTTGTTGCAGTAACTGCATTTTCTGTTATAATTTGTGTTGTTTTGTTCATGCTGTTGTTATTGTAGTTGTGGCTGTTGTTGCAATAAAACACATTTCAAAGTGTATGTTCTATACGCTTTAAGCGATTAACTGATGGAGGTCTAAAATTTCATTATTTGCTTAATACGACCATCAGTAACACCACCAACTACCATCATCACTAACCGAAATATATACGCAAACAGCAACCGTAAATTCGTTATTATCAAACCAAACATTGATTACCCTTCTTTAAAAGAAATTTAGCCAAAACAACAACAAAAACAGCAACACCAACAACAACAACACAACAACTGAAGATTTAAAATATCTGTTTATTATTTGGAAAGTCCTTATTTTCTGGGCAATTTTTGCAGAAAAATTCAATGCTTTTAAGGTATTGAAAAATTGTGCGTTGAATTTTAATTGAAAATTGGGCCATGAGTAATTTAGTTATTCCCCAAAAATCGCTCAAGTGTATGAGAACATCATCAGGCCACAACGAAACAGAGAAAAAAAATTACAAATTCCATTATACAGTTTCGTTTTAATGGTCCTGCTGATTCTGCTGGCTTTAGCATTTTTCATTATGTTGCATTTTAACGGTGGGTGGAGTTCATTTGTATTGAAATTACTTTTCAGTTACACAGTGGGCTTTAATTAAAATGTTGTTTGTTGTAATTTATTTCACTTTGGCACACAATTTTGTGCGGATTCTGAAGAAAATGGTGAGGTTCTACATAACAGGGGGGAAAAAAAAGAAAAAACCGACCAAATTAATAATTGTTAAAATAACATGGACAGATTTGCTTACCCCCTTTTCAATGATTTAAGCGCACTTTAGTAATTATTTTTAGCGTTAAATAATTATATGGGCTTTTGAAACATTAAGAAGAAGCAGACAAAGAAGTTGTCACAGCGACAACAAGACTTTCTGGGGAAGGGATGGTGATATTAAGAAGGCTCAGAAACGCGGCTTTGAAATATTTCATAAATTTAATTCAAAACTAAATAATTTGTACTAAAATTTCGTTATAAGCGACAGACAGAGGAAGTCCCAGTTTTAGCTGATTGACTTTGGAGCACCAGAATGTTTTGTGGACACAACAAGAAAATCCTCCAGAGAGCAGGTATTGCCTGGGCGTATATCAATCGGTGGCATTTTGCTTCGCCGAGTATAGAGTGAAGGAGTTGGCACAAGCAACAAAAACTTTCATTTATGCCTTCGATTATGTAGTTTTTTTCTCAACCTTTCGCCAAAGCCTAAAAGCCAGAACATGCCTGCAGGATACTTTTGGCCATTTTGGTGTTCGTCGTAAGTTGAGATGCCTATATTTGCTGACAGGCTCTGGCTTGGCAGATATCCAGGCATTGTTCTATGATCTTAATGTCCTCGCGTTGCTGTTGTCTTGCAACAGATTTCTGTTCCGTTCTACAGAGAGTCTGTTTAATGCCTGATATTCCTTGCGGATTCCAGTCTACCAACTCCTAGTTATTCCTTTACTGTCTAGGGAAGTACTTAGATATAAGACAAGGAGTCGCCACTTATACGGGCCTGGCAAGTAAACCACACCAGGGCAGTATTGAGCTGTTGTCCAAGTTCACCAATTGCTGGTATTTCACTTTTAGATTAGACCATAATGACAGCTGCTCAAGTAAATCAATGTCACAGTCTGAAACTAGGACTTTTGAAAAAAACTGTCTGTTGAACATTTTTATTTAATAAAACTTCAAGTTTGCCACAATTTGTCGTGCTGTATATAAGTTTGTAAGAAACAAACTTACATACAAATGTTTGCTACTTCTTTTTACCATAATGGTGTTAAAAGTGGCAGATCTGTTTTCCACTACAATGTTGCAATATTAAATTACAGCCTTTTGATTTTAATTGTTGCGGTTTTCGCCATTTATACTTCTTTTAAATGGTCGGCGTAAATAAGCAAACAAAAAAGTCACAATAATAACAAAAAGAAAAAATAATTTACCCAGTTAAGTTTTATTAGAATGAACACACCATGAAGGGCTTTATTTGAAATGTTATTCTTATACTTTTTTCTTTAATTTATGCTTCATTTAATAAATATCTTTATTATATTGAACACACAACACAAACGATTTATACGAATTTTTGAACATAATTTATGTCATGCAAAAAGTAATTTTTATTGCTATTGTCGATTTGTCGCATTCTTGAAAGCATTGACCTAGATTTTCAATTTTCCTAACCATTCAATTTCGAAGCCTCATGTAGCCAGCAGCAAGTCAAGAAATCATATTCAATGTCCGCAGCAGCAGCAGCAAAATGCTGTTCAATGTACGAAAACCAACGATAGCATTCGCTAGCCGAGTTTGTTCGCTGTGATTATTGATAATTTCAAATAGAGTTTTAACAAGTATGTGACATATTAAATAAATTGTTACTTATTATACAATTTTACCGCAATTGCCATTAACAAAAAAAAATTTATTTGGCCTTAAGCTGAAGGCACACAGAACTTTATGTATTTTTAGATTTTATTGCAGCAAAATAAAATAAGTTAAATCCATTTCATGGTCATAACTTATAAAGGGTCTTTCGTTAAGCGATTCCTATTTACAAGTTTAAAATAAAATAAAAAAAAAAATGCATCTCAAATGCACAGCATTTGATCGATGCTCGCTGTAAAAAAAACCTGCCGAAAAGTCACACAATTTGCGTGTTGAGTTCGCATAAACTCCTCCTGAGATGGTCAAGCCCACAAATTGTGCAATGGCAGCGGTCCAATGGTATCATGACAGTGTGACAGTTCGTAACGTCCTGTTAAAACTACATGCCCATTCGAGTGCAATTTAGGCCGAAAGAAGTCTGTAAGTCAGTCATTAATTTATAACTTTGGTCGTTAAGGGCGATGGACTGTCCACTGTCACTCTCTCAAAGAAAAATATTTATTTATAAAATAAATTTATGTCACTCTCTCAAAGAAAAATATTTATTTATAAAATAAATTTAATTGATAATAAAAAATTAATAAGAAATTTATATACATAAATATTAAAATGGTACTGGCAAAATTTTCTTTGCTGGCATTACAGTCTAATCTTACAGTGGATCTATCTCACGAGTGAACTTATTAAGAGCTTAACACTATCCAGGCACATAGAGATGGAAAATCGTTATAAATATACGATCATGGCAAAATTCTCAAACCATTTGCGGAAAAGCTGCTCTCCGGGTCATGTAAAATAAACTAAAAAAAAAAAAAATTGTCAAGAAAGATTGAAGAAAGTGCCAAGAAAAATTGTTACAAATCTGAAGTAAAATTATTATAAATGAATAGAAAAGGCAATCAAATTAAAAGAAAATTAAATAGGAAGTAAATTTAACATCCGTTCAGTTTTGGGAGCAGTTTCTTGTTTTTACCACTTAAATACAATATTTTATTAATGATCACTAATGATAAGAAAACCCCGATTCGATCAAATACATCTTATTTCAATTTCTTATAAGATGAATTGTTTTAAGATTTTCGGCTGCTGAAAATCAAATGTTTATTAAGATTTAATAAACACTAATAATAATTTCTTTCAATTACAAAACTATCATGTTCTTTTTTTTTATTCATTTAAAATTAAATCAATATGTTTATAATATTTTATAGTATTTTATAATATTTTAAAAGGCACTGGTAGCGAAAGAATCCTTTGGGAGTTTCTTGAAACTATTCGAAGTTTAAATAACTTTGTTCTCTGTTAAAAAAAAAAAAAGTAAACATGCGCCGGCCTGTTAAATTAACTTTATCTCATTCATTCACTGACTGAAGCGAACATATTGCAACTTTAAGTCACAAATGACCAGTCAATTATATGGCTGTTAATCCAATAATGAAAACATATAAATTGCTAAAAAAAAACAACACACATTATTTAGAATAAATCACATCACAAATAGTTAAGGTGAAAAGTAATTGTCAAGTTACTGACACAAGATGTCAGTTGTTGTTTACAGAGAAACACACGATAAAAACATAAGTTCCTTTTTGTTTGTTTTTAATTAAAATATTGAAAAATCAACAAACAAACAATTTGATTAAAACGAAACTGAAAACAACCACATACAAGTACATACTTATTTGCGGCAAAGAATAACAATGGCATTAGCCAACGACAGCAGCAAGACATAAATTTTTTTTATTTTAATTAAGATTAATTGAAAGTGATTGTATGACAGCAGACTGAAAACGTTTGAAAGAAAAAGAAAAAAAAATATCAGCTAAAAAACAAGTTTATTTCTTTTAAAGCCTAAATCACAAAAGCTTACAACAAATATACGTCTAACGTATACAAAAGTCCCGGCTCTGTTTGTGTAGTCATTTCTAGACACAAATACCCACAACAAAAACTAATCAAAAACCATACAAACTATAACAAATGTCAAAGTCAAAATGTCAAATCTTAAAATTGTCAAAGTGATTTGAATTTTTTATGGTTTTTGGTTTGTTTGTTTTTGTTATGTTGTTGGTGTTGTTGTTGGTGTTGTTGTTAGAGTAGTGTTATATGATTGGTTAACAACAATGTTGGCAGTTTTATTTAATGATTTCATTTGATTGGTTGGGTGAATATTTTGTTAAATGTGAGCAAATAAAATATTTCTTTCGTATGTTTGTTTGTTTGTTTGTTTGTTGGCTTTTGCTGGCAAGTCGCTGTGTTAATCTGCTTTTGTGTTTCTTTTCTTTTTCTATAATATAATAGTTTCTTTTTTTTTACATGTGAACCATACACATTGAGTAGTGTTGTGTGTTTCTTGTTTTTGCCTTTTGCATTTAAAGAGCTCAATTTAAGTCAATTAAGCTGCCAAAAGTCAAATTTGCATACATTTCGGAAGAAACGCTTGTTTATCGTTAAGAAATATACATACAGACATACATACACATAAGTAACGACAAATTTACGCATGAAAGAAGCGACCATATTGTAGGTTAAAGAATACCCTACATTAGGTATTATAACTGATACCCCTTTGCTGCATAGGCAAACAGCGATAAAACTTAAATTCATCGATCTTTATGGAGGATTTGAGATGTCGTTGGTTATATCTCGCCAAGATGACGTGATCGTGCAATTTAATCCCACCAGACTTTGATCTATGCCCGCCCTAAAATCCATATAACGGAGGCTCAAATTCAGCCGGCTGTAAAATCATTGAAATTTGGTTCACTGTGAATTAGGCGCGTATTTCAACAATGTCATCAAGCACTACTCTTTCAAATAAAAGAAGAATTTCTCCAACAACTCAGCTATAGATTGTTTTGTATTTTTTTTCCACATCTAACCGTCAAGTCAAAATCTTCACTATTGTATAATTTATCTTTACTTTAATTTAAAATAAAAATTTACAAAATAATAACTTAACGATGTATTTATGAAGTTTAGTTTTTTATATTAATATATAATATATTAATATAATATATTTTTATTCCAAAGGCTTCAAAAAGAATATTATATTAAACATTTACAAGTCATTATTTTAATTCCGATTTGTTTCTAGATTTTTATAAAATCAAAAATATTTTATTTTTATAAAAACAAAAATATTTTATTTTTATAAAAACAAAAATATTTAAAAAAAAAATTATTTTTATAAAAAACAAAAAATATTATTTTTCTAAAAACAAAAAAAAAATATTTTTATAAAAACTAAAAAAAGAGGTTTGAATAAAAAAACAAATATTTTATTTTTATAAAAACAAAAATATTTTATTTTTATAAAAACAAAAATATTTTATTTTTATAAAAACAAAAATATTTAAAAAAAAAATTATTTTTCTAAAAACAAAAAAAAAATATTTTTATAAAAACAAAAATATTTTATTTTTATAAAAACGAAAATATTTTATGTTGGTAATGAAAATGTAATGTTTTTGTTCCACTCTCTAAAGTCTTATTGGCGCTGAGGCATCAATTTGAGTTTTGCAATATTTATATGAAGAAAATAATAATAATGAAAAAAAAGAAAAATATAAGTGGAATGGAAAAAGTTAGCAGCTTTTACTTGGGCATTATACTACTTCTTGTTAGTCAGTCGTATTATAGAAAAATGTCTGCCCGGAAAGTTTTTACTTTTCATGAAAAAATCTAGATCGTGTGACTACGTTGCGGCAAATCTAGTCAAGCCATTCCAACAAAAGTTATGCTTTAAAAATTACAGCATTAAAAATAAAATGGTAAAACGAAATGTATAAAATAATTAATTTTTTTTTTAATTAATCAGGCGAATAAATGTATTTGCATAACTACAGGCTGGACAACCTCATGCATTCTCGCTATTTACTGCTGGCGAATAGAATTCCAAAATTCCTAAATCCAAATGTTTTGTAGAGCATTTTCAGTGTTCGCTGTGAACCTACAACTTTCTTAAAGCAAGAATTCAACTTGTCAGGCCAATTTTTTTTTTCAGTTGTCGATAAATTTGCCACTTACGTCAATCTACTTTAGGTGATGGCTGATTTCTTGCTTTTTCTTCTTTACGTTTTTTGTTCTCCTTTTCTTGCATTTTAACTTCATCAAAATATACTATATATTTTATATACTATATTGTATTAAAAAAAATATGAAAAATTTATAATTTATAACTTTCGACACGCCTACTGTACTCTAAACTTAACAAAATGTTTGCTGTATTAAACGGCAACATTGAGGTGCCACAAAAAAAGTGCTTTACTTAGTTGCTGTTTTATAGTAGTTATTGCAGTTACTGTTGGCCTAAAGCTGCATATATGCAAATATATACACAGTTTCCATGTGTGTGTGTGTGTGTGTATGTGTGTGTGTGTTTGAGCAAACGACAAAGAAAGAAATATCTACTTATGTATATATTGTATAAAAAAGGATGCATACATAACCTTAAATATCTGCATTACTGAACACATTTATGCTGCTTACGCTTGTGCAGCAAATGACTACGAAAAAATAAAATTGTATCAAACAACAAGTTGAAAAAGTTAAGAGTAGCAAATGGTATGTTTTCCTTATTTTCATACTTTTTATACATTTTTTTGCATAATTTTTCGCTTAAGGCAAATAAATGCGTTGCAATGCAAAAAAAAAAACAAAATAAAGTCTTACTAGTGACTGAAAACGAAACACCAACAACAACAACAACAAGCAAAATCTTCAGCTTAAGAAAAAAAAAATAATGAAATAAAACACAAACTTTGGCAATAACAACAACAACAATATATTTAACAGTGTAAGCAGAAAATAAGAATCCAGTAATATTTCTTTGTTTTTTGTATGTGAGAAGATTTAGCTTCATATTTTCCAAGGCATTTTTGTTTTTTTTTTTTTGCTTTTGCTGGCTGTTTTGATTCTAGATCAAAGATCTTTTTGGTCGATTTTTATTGATATGCAAAATAAGTGCATTATTTTAGAGGAAAAATATATTGTAAATATTTTATTTTCTAGATTTTCTGCCATAACTTTTTAGGTATAATTATTTATATAAATTGCCGCATAGTGGGCATTATTCAAATGCGTCCTTGTTTTAGATAAATCTTCTATGAGTTAAAGCTTATAAAAGTCAGCTACTCCCCAGCACACGTTACCAGCAAAATGTATTAAAGAAAATTTTTGCTTAGCAAGAGATTTATATGCTTTCAAGGCACCAGTTGCAAAATTGTTTTAGGCAGGTGGCCATATTTTTTAGAATTGGCAGCATTAAAATAATAAAAAAAATGCTTTATAAGTAATTTGTTTTAAATGTTGTGTTTTTTTTTCTTGTTAAATAAACAAAGTTAAAAATTTACAGATGTCTAATAAGTATAACGTGTGTTTGTAAAACAGGTCAAGAAAGAGAGAGAGAGAGAGAGAGAGAGAGCAAATGCACACAAACGTCAAACGTTGTCATATCAACTTGAACGCCAGAACTGCAACTTTTTCCATTTAATTTATTTATTATGCCAAAAGAGACTGGTATTTTAAAACTTCCAAACCCAAAAATTTATTATAATAAAAAAGTTGATTATTAGTAAAAAATTTGGATGAAGACAATAGTACTGCATTCTATTTATTTGTAATATTTTTTATTTATTTTTTGCTTTTTTTTTTTTAATAACTTGGCCTTGGCTTCTTTTGCCTGAGATGCGGTGTTATTAGGAACAGGCCTTTCCGAAACGCTGGCGAATGAAACGAAAGCGTAACCCTTAACAGTTAAGTGTCAAATAAATACATGAACAGACTTTCTGCATCCCAAAGAAGAAGTAGACAGATCTTCTGGAAGACATTAATTTTGCTGTTGTGTTTTTCCGCTGGGTAGTTTCGTTTTCTTTTTTACACCCAACGATTTTTGAGTAAGATTTCCTAACCGAATATATGTCAAAACATTAATAAGATTAAGATTAATAACATTAAGATATCAGAAATAGGGAGTGCCCTGTAGTTTTACTTTTGGCTATACCACACCTGCTCGTTACTCTACAAATTCATATTCATTTATCGTTAAGGATTAGGCTTTCGCCAAAGATTTTTTACGGCCTGCCACAGAACCGTTGTCTCTAAATACAAGTTACTTTAGAGGGGTTTTTATGAAAGCTATACCGGGCTTTCCTTTTTAATAGCTCGAATACTATTGATGTCTATAGTTTAACAGCTGAGAGTGCGTTGACATTTCTGCGTTGACATTTCTGTTCAGTCAAGTTTGCCAAGTCCTCATGAATTTTTGTAATATTTGTAGCTGAGTAAAAGAAAGAAAGTCAGTCATCTGAGTTATCCTGTTGGGCACGTTTTGCGCATAAAATCTCTTCAATTTTGGATATTATACTCTACAAAATCTATATAACTACGAACATATTCTCGCATTGCACATTTACAATGTTAAATCATTATCTACTTGTTATACTGGTTAATAATAACACTTGAACACGCATTTAAAAGTACAAGTTCAAGGCAGCTTTTTCCGAATAGAGCACAACAAATACGACTGCGAATGCAAATAGAAAAAGCCATTAAATATATTCGTTTCATTTTTAACTTATTACATTTTCAGTCATGCGTAGACTCATTCAGGTATGTGAAAAATATTGTTAACTTTGGCTAAAGCTGGTAGTAGCTATAAATTGATTTATGATATCAATAAATGGTAATTGAAAAACTCTGTTTAATTAATCATTTAGGAGGTAAAATAGTAAGAAACCAAACAAACAAACCAACCCAAAAAAACACAACAGAAATGAAGAAAATATAATGGCAGCTCCATCTGCAGTAAAAAAATTATATGAGAGCACCAAACAGCGAAGGAAAGCACAGAAAACGACAGGTTAAGGTAAACATTATAGCAAAGACAAATGATATGGAGCAATAATAAACCATTAAGGATGGCAGCCAAGAAAGAAAGAAAAAAAAACACTTTAAAATAATAAACAAATAAAACGTACAATGATGGAAGTAATATATTTGTTTAAGGAGAGAAATCACATTCACATGCGCAAAGGAAACTATTTATAAAGTTAATTTTTCAAACCGGATAAATTTCAGCTTGGATTAAGTTTTTGCTTAGAGCATTTCCAAAGTCTAATTAAGCCATAACATATTGGCATCATAAAGAAAGCATTAATACTAATCGTTTTGGAAAATCAATTGAATTTTTCAACGTCACTTGAGAATATCTAAAGAAAAAGAAGAAGGGAGGAGTTATTTTGAAGCCTCATATTTACAATATTAAAATATGATTTTCTTCTAAGCTTAAAGTTAAATTCTCACAATAAGAAGGGAAAGCAATTACTGATTAAAAATACAAAGGGATGTTTTGAGAGCATGTTTTTCTTCGATTGGCGAAAAATCAAGTCAAAAGACTGAAATCATTGGAGTCAATATATGAGACGGCAAGTAGAACTGGCGCTCGATGCTAGAACGGTTTGAAGTGTTAATGCCAAATTTATCACAAAACGAAAAAAATATTTGTTGAAAATCAATGGTGCCCGCCAAAAACCCAAAGCTCAGTTTTCCCCTGATTCTAAACATCAAATTAAAACTAGAAATTTTCACCTTAATTTTCACATCAAGTCATTTGACTTTAAATTATCACAAATAAGCAAAAAACAACACATAAACACTTTTATTGTTATTAAAGTAACATGTGGTTTTTTCTTTTCAAGAATTTAAATACTTATTACAACAAAACTATTTTAGGAAGTCTTAAACAAGTTGCTTTTTAATTCAATGTACAATAAAAAAAAAAAACGGCAGCAGGACGCAACTAGAAAACAAGTAAATGAATAAAAAAAAATAAAAACAAATAATTTTGTCGAGTTTTTGCTTAACATGTTTCAGAGAAGACTTTCTAAATTGATATAAATTTATTTAATTTCAACACTAAATACTCGTACTTGTTACCAGGCCAAAGCCAAGCAAATGACAAGACATTTTGAGCAATTTATGGCTCTCAGTTTGAAAGTGTTTGTGCAAGAAAGAAATGAAAACTAAACAACATGATTTTGCTAATGTTGTCGCTGAATATGTGTTAAATAAAACAGATTCCTTTACTCTACTAAAAGTAGAAAATAAAAAAATAAAAAAATAACACAAACTGCGTTAATGACTGACTTAAGTAATGGATGCTTTTTTTGCTTTGCAGATTTCTGTAAGTATCAAAATTTAGCTAATGACGAATTAAGCAGTGCCCTACATGCACTAACAATTTTTTCTTTTATATAATAATATCGCGTATTACAATTTTCCCAAGCCATAGCCAGCGTTGAAAAAGCTCTTCTAATTAGCGTTAATCGTGCAATTACAATTTGCTCAGTGTAGCGCAGCCAGACATCGCATGTTTGCTCGCCCAGACCATCATAAAGCAAGTGCTGAACATATTTTTACTTTTATAGATGTTGCTATGAAGTGCATTTAATAGTATTTGGTTTATTTTAATGTAAATTTCGCACTTTTTTGTTGCTTTTCTTCTACGAAAATTTATTTTAAAAATATTTGCCGGAAAGCAAAAGAGAGAAGAAAAAAACAAATAAACCAACAAAGTAGTTTTGTTTTAAGAAAATTATGTAAATTCATGCAGTTCACAAGATTAACGATAATTTATTATTGTTGTTGCTGCTGCAAGTTGCACTCTTTCATTTGGTGTTAACTTTAGGCCAAGATTACTTTTTTATATAAAATTGTTGCTCTAAAGAAATGTGGCGGGTATAATTTTGTCTTGCATTTAATGCAAAAATTAAGTTGTAGCAGCAAATAATGTTATAAAGAAAAAATAAAAAAAAAAAATAAAAGAAAAACAGAATTAAGTAATGAAAACACTAAAACTATGTTTTGTAAAGTAATTTATGTAAATCCTTTAGTTGTTTGTAGTTGATATTTTAACAGGCAAAAGATGCATGTTGAAGTGTTCGCAAGGAAAAGGCAACAATTAAATGTGAAAATTGTTCAAGTTGTGTCATGTATCATGTGAAAAAAAAAACTACCAAATTGTGTTTAAATGAACAAATTAATATAATTAATGTATAAGAATTAAGTGTCCACAATTAACTCCACTTACCATAGTCTAGTAACAGCAGCTAAAAATTCATTTCCAACTATTTTCTGTTGTTCAATTATGATTCAAATTCCATCTTTATGATTCAGAAAATGACAAATTGTCAACAATTTTAATTAAATGAATCATCAGGCTACAAAAGTATTATTGTGCATTTACAACCATTTTAAATTTACTGGGATTCTTAATGGCAGAGTTGCAATACACATACACTTTCCTAACAATCCAAGCCATTTTTGTCAATTGTTAGTCAGTTAGTTGGCTTTTAAACAGTTTCCTGTTGTTCCAGTTGTTGGCCAACACTATCGTTCGACTTCGTGAGACATACTCGCAATTAAAATCACTTGTTCTTTCTGCTCCAATTCATGCCAGATAAAAATGCAAGGAATTAAGAATAGCACTAAGATTCTATTTATGCAAAATTTAAACGATATTATAAAAAAAACGCTACAATATCGGTATCATCTCTTAATCATAACTATTTTAGTTAAGCAGCTCTTAACTGGGTTAATCTGGTTGGCTTTCACTCCGTATGGAAAAAGCCCTTACAGCAATCGCTCTGAAATCACTCCCCAACCTCAACTTTAGAAGTTATAAAGGAGTAGCAAGAAAAAAACCCTCCTGAATTATAATTTTTAATGCTGTGCAGAAGAACTTTCAAGTAGCAAATTGTACTTTATTTTGACTTCTTAGAAAATTTTCATTAAAAACGATATAATAATTATCCAATAGACTAATGCACCTTGTAATATAATAAGCCCATTTTTTCCTTAGCACCAGCAATTTACAAAAGAAGTCTAATCACTTTCATTGTTATGAAAACGGAAATTAAATTTTTTGTTGTTACTTTTTGTTGAATTTTTTTTGTTAATGGCAATTAAATTCATTACGGTGCAAACAATCAAGGTGTGTTTTCTCAACTAACGTCAAAGCTTTTCATATAATTTCTTAAAACAACATTGTATTTACTTTCAAAAATTGTAAAGTAAATAAAAAGAAACTCTAATATAAATCGCTAAAGATAGTAATAAGCAAACTTTTTGGAAAATTAATACCAGCTTTTTTTAAAGGATTCAATTGCGGTTTTGATCGATCTTTAAACAAAAAACTAAATTAAACAAAAAGGATTTTGCATTTTACCATCTTGGCTGAATGTTTATGTAACCTGGACCGCGAAAACTAAATCGTTAGAGGTTTTACATTTAGGAGGATCAAAAACTGCCGGTTTTATTTTAATTTAGTGATTTTATTCGGGTTTTTTCTATATTCCTTAGCATAGAAAAGCGTATCATTGGAAGTGGAGTAGGTTAATCTTAATTGAAGGCCCATTTGGGATTATGGTGTGGCCAAACATACAAAAATTTCTCTTAATAATTTTTTTCTTTTTAAAAAATTTTTCTTTGACAAACAGAAATCTTAAGCGTAAAATTCTACGCAACAAGAAAAAATTTCACTCTAATTCTTATAGCAACACCCAAATTTGAGTTTCAGCCTATAATTAGTCCTCGTTTTTGTTTAAAAAATTTACAAAAACAAACAACAACAAAAATCTCTTCTTTTTACTTAAGTTCTTTTAACATTATGGCGTTTTTTTATGCGCCTTATTTTAGTTAGTGTCTGTTTTATCTTTAGCACCCAAGAAGATGAATGACTTTCCATTTTAAGTGACATTTTCTCTTAAAAGCATCTTTTATTATTTTACTTTTAACACACACATCGTTGCCTTGACAGCCTGCACGAACTCTAGTCGCATTTTAATGCCATAATAAAGAGAAAACTAGATGTTACATATTGAACGTGCTTAAGTATGTTTAGGCCTGTGCAACACAAGTACATATACATGTAGCAAAACTTGTAATTCTTCATGGATATAATATAAAAATTGTTCTGTAAACATAATAAATGCAAAAAAAAAGCCAAAGAAACTAAATCTTACAAAATGATAAGACTTAGATGTGGGCAATTATTTGTTTAACAAAAAGCGAAAAGAAGTCTTTTTGGCCAAAATGAAAAAAAAAATATTAGTCATTCAGCGAAAATTGTACTCTTTAGTGGTCTGAGTACGGCATACTCGTAAATAAGCAGTGAAAATAAATAAAAACGGAGTAAATCAAAAGCCCAAATCAATAGGAGAAAAAAAAAGTTCGTTGCTTGAGTTTTTTGTTTTTCGAGAACTTAAAAATATGTATTTTTTAACATAACAGTTTGCATTCGTGTAGGTACAAACAAACAAAAACACTATATATATTTTATTATCCATTAACTACCAACAGGTTTTCAGCATCTAGTTAAAGGACCTCCCCAGCCTTTAGAGAAACAGGCCTTAAAAGTTTTCTATTCAAAAATATTTCAAAAATAGCTGAATACCAAACGACTTGCTAACGCAAAAATTACACTAAACAGAATACGAAAGGCGAAATATCTCAATATTTTAACATCGTACAAAAGCTTAAGTTTTTAGGTTTGGCAAAATAGCTGGATGTATCTTTGAGCACGACGTCTGGTCGTTAATGGCGAGCGCCATTACTAGACAATATGGCCAGTTAACAGGACATCTGCCTGTGCCACCCAGCTCATGACAAAGCGATAAATCTACATGAGCGATTTAAGGACAGGATGGTTCAGTGCGGAGGTAATATAAAATGTTTCATCACTGAGTCCTGCAGACGATTAAAAATGCTAATCACGTCTTATACACACAATTTGCTTTATTTAAATTTAAGGTCAGAAAAGACGTCTCATTACAAATACCACCTTAATTTTCATGACTGATTTCACACACTTATATATGACATATGAATGACCAAACCCGTGTCGCATTCTACCACAAATAGTAAACGGCATTTTCAATTTGAGTTTGTGAATACTTTCATTCTTGTGTGGTATTTGGCCGTAGTGGACAAATGGAGCGGAGGGATTTAATGCCACTATATTTAGAACAAAGACAAATTCGCCTTCTATTAGAAATAGTTCCAAATAAATAAATTTCCAAATTGAGTTTTTGAAAATTTCCATCACCAAATGAAAGCGTATGAAAATTGTGAAAATTTTATATGCCTACTTTCAGTGAAGGCGCATTAAGTCTTATTAATTGATACGCTAGTATGATTCAAAGTAAACTATTACTTTATTAAGAAAACAACGTTCCAAATAATTCACAACAAAAGAAAGAAAAAAAAACAAATATTCATAGTCGATGATATCATGGCACAGCCAGTTAAAGTGAAAAAATCTTTTACTTTTTCATTATTTGTACACCCCTCTCTGCTTTAGAGATAATTATATATTTTTAAATACTTTAAATCTAACAGACACAAAGAGCAGCCATCATAAATAACACCTTTGTTAAAGGCCTGACGCACCTTTTTATTAAGCCTTTACAACCTGAAGACCTGAAGAGATATTTTGGGCCTCAGCGCGTTGTGTGTAAACAATCAAACTCGTATACCATTTTCTACTCAATATCAACATAAATGACTGGGTAAGTAGCAAAACTAATCTGTTCTCACATCTAAACAGAATTTTCTTCTTTAGACAGACCCAAGAAAATAGAAAAAAAAACAACTTTTCTATCGATATTGATTTGTTTTTATATTTACGTTTTTATTATTATTTACTTCTTGCAAACGCATCGTGTGGTTGTGGGTATTTCTACAGTGTCAGACTCCTTCTATTTTAAACAATTTGTATTCGGATAAAATGCAGTAGCGCATCTGTGGCCGAAGTGGTGTGGTTTCCCGATTTAGATGTGTACGTATATTTAAGTTAAAGCCGAAACAGCACTTGACTTAGAAAAATACTTATGCAACATTTTCTGGAAACAGTTTGTTTAATATTCTTTTCGTCCATATTTTATTGTTAATACAAGTGCCTGGCTTCAATGGTCAAATAGTGTTTGACTACGTAAATGTTGTTCTTATGGAAACAGAGTTGCTTGCACTAAAATAATGATATTTAATATGAAATCATGTTAAAATGATTATGTTTCATTTACATTTCATATGAACAAATAGTTCAAAAATAAACTATTAAAAATTCAAGATTGTCAGAATTAGTATAAAATTTTGTCAAACAATTTTTTTTTTAAAACTGTTAAATTAACAGGAAACGTGGTTAAATTTTCACATTTATCAATTTTTGTTTGTAGCGTCTTAATGGCAAAAATAATATTTTATGTTATCAAAGTTCTACACAGAAAAAATTAGTATAAATAAAATCAATAAATTTGTTGATTTTTTCAATAAAAATTTTTACTAATTCAGCACATTTTCTTTTTCTTTTAGCTAAAAAATCTATTTAGCCCGACAATTTTTAATGTACAATATTATTGTTAAAAAGATTGGTTTTGTCGCACAACAAATTTTTTTTTTTTAGAATTGTGCTTTGAATTTGAGATTTTCTTTACCGCTTCGTTCTCAAACAATTTATTAACAGATTCGACAAATTTTGTTATTAATTGTGAACAACATTTTTTTTTCAATTAAAAAATTCTTTAAAAATTCCGCTTTAAAAGTTATCAGTTTGAAAATTTTCAATTAAAAAAATGACAATTTAAAAGAGGAAAAACATTTTCGAAATATTGAAGTTTTTAATAGATATTTTAAATAAATAAATAAAAAAATATTTAGTTTTGAAACGTCGCACATATTATTTTTGCTAAAGTTGTTCCCAAATAATTAATATTTTCAATTAAACTTGAAGGACACTAAAACATTGAGCTAAAAACACAACTTAATTTAGTTTTTCCCATTATTTTAATCAGTGTTGATAATCCAAGATTTCAAGTAAGCAGCGTATTTTTTTTTTTTTGTCGTTTCAAACATTTGTTTATGTGGAAAAAATTTAACAAAAACTATAACTAATTTCGTGGCACATGCTTAAGATGCCGAACGCTACATAAAAAAACACGAACAAGACGAAAAAAAAAACACCCACCTTCAACAAAAAGAAAACTCTTCGATAAACAAATTTTTTATTTACAACTTTATTTGCCACATAAAGACAAAAAGTTTCGCTTGGCTACAAACAATTTTCAAATTAAAACAAACAGCAACGAAGCCGCATATCTCGTCACAGCCATCACAATTAAAAAGATTAAATTGTTGAGATTAGGAATTACATTGAAGCGAAATATTTACTTTTATTAACGATTATATATAATGAACAGTTTCGTAGAAAATAAAACCGAAAATTATGATTGAAAGAAGGTAACAGCTTTTATGAACACGAAGGAAATCAGTGAAATTGAAAGTAAAGATTTTTGTTTGTTTTCTTTTTGTAAATTCTTTATTATTGATTTTTTTTTTTAAGTTTTTATGAAGTAAAATAAAGTAGTTTCAGCGTTTTCTCTTTCTTTTGATTTTTTTCCCCCTGTTTGTTTGCTTGTGTTTTTTAATGTTTAATTTTTACTCGAAAAAAGTTCAAGCTTAAAATTTTATGACTTTGTATGAGTTGTTTAAGTAGTTGATGAAAAAGATTAATTATACCCTACACAAAAAAAAATCGTCATTTTATTATATTTCTTTTTGAATTTTTCCTAAAATTGATAAAGATTTAAGTTTATGCAAACAACCAGTCTACCAAATTGTGTACAATATCACACGAATTGCTCTAACTAATGTATCAATTCAAGCTCAGCAAATATAGCAGATCTTAGACAATATATATTTTTAAGAAACTCTTATAATTCTCAAACGCTTTGTGATAAATCATTTAACTATTAAAAAAAGCAAAAACTTGTTTAAGGCTTTTTTAAGGCTGTAAAGGAAATGTTTCGAATGACAACTAGTCCAGACGAGTGTAAGATTTTTACAATGTTGTCAATAAAATACACCCGCAAATGTCTTAAATCTGCTTCAAGTGTCAATTTTTTGTCTTACAACGTTGTCAAAAAGACAATGTCTAGTCATTGTAAGACAAAAATATTCTGAGACATCTGACAAACGTGAGAAATGGATGGGAATCATTGTCAGATTAAAGTCAGTCAGTCAGCCTGAAATAAACTGACTGCCAATTTTTGTTGGCCGATGAGGCAAGTATATTGTTCGGTTGTCTTAAAAAGTGGCAATTTACTTTTTAGTGGCAATTTTTTACTGTCACTGCATTGCCAGCGAATTGTCAGATTTTGTCGCAAGAACTAACTCTCTCCTATTATTTTTAACAAATTAATAGTTTAGTTTTCAACAAAATATATCTATTTTCCAATTTTACTTTCAAAAACATATCAATTATATTTTTCAATATAAATTCCACTATTAAGGCTCTAAAATTAAGATGTGCGCTTAAGATAGAGCAATGTACGGTCATACTGTTGTCCTACTTCAGCGATGAAAAAACTAAAGGCCGGTATCTCTTGGAGGAAAGCCGATCAAACTTCTAGGAAATAAGTTGACTGAACACCGTGCAGTCGGTACAATACATTTGCGATTTAATTCATTGGGCAACAGCGAATTAATCGATTCTATTTCACCTAAGAATAGAATAAAGATGAACCTTGAATCTCTTTTTAGTTTGGACAAAACTTTCAAACTAATTTTTACAAACTCACCCCCCCCCCCCCCCCCCCCCAAAAAAAAAACCAACTGGAAAGGAAATATTTAGTAAGGAGATCTCTGCGTGTTCACACTGATTGATTCACTTTAGGGTACCTTTAAGTGACATTATTTCTGTTTTATTTTTTTTTTCTTTCTTTCATGTTTGCTTTCTTATATCTTCAGCAAAAAAAAAATTATTATTTTTAATTGGGTTCATTGTGGTTAAATACAATTGACTTTAAAAACTACTGATTGTTAGTATTTTAAAGTTTTTCGTTTTTGCTGCTGTTGTTGTTTTATATCGCAGTTTATCTTTTAAGGTTGTCTTTAAAGTACAATAACAACTAATACAAAAACGCCTGCGCACTTTATGAGTAGTGTTTTTTTTTCTGTCTCCCAGTTTTGAGTCTAAAGTACTTGTACTGCTGTACAATCATTGCCAATTTAAAGTTTTTTTTTCCAATATTTTCTTTTTATACTTAGTTTTTGTCATGCAATAAAGTCCACTTCCAACCTTTTGAAATGGCTTAAACTCATTGTGATGTGATTTTTCCAAGAGAAAATCAATTTTTCATAAATAAATTTTTGTTGGCAATTATTGTTTTTTATTATTGCCATTGGGAAAGCTGGAGATTTGAAATGTCAACTTCGTGTTGATGAAGAGAAAAGCAAAAAACAAAGATATTATAAATCTAAATAAATTGATTTTGATTATAATGTTCGATTATAATAATTCGACTAATTCATAACTAACTAAAAATTCAAAGTAAAACTATATTCTTAGTAAAAGAAAATTATATGTATGTTTTTATAACAAACATATGGGCATTTCATTGTAAGATGCGCCGTGACCAATTTACGATATTAGTAGAGAGAAGTATTTAATTAGAAACTCATGCACTTAAATCAACCAGCAGATTGTCAAGTTAAATGTATGCATTTCTTATCTCAGATTTTCTGTAATTTCTGATATCCATAAACTATTCTCCTGAATCAAAATTCGATTGGTGACAAAATAAAATCTGTTGGGACTGCGATTTTACTCAAGAAAGTTATTAAATTTATGTTAAAAATTTTTGTTTTTTAATTTGAAGAATGAAATTGCTTAAAATACAATATTTTCATCGTTACCCAGTTGAGTCAACAGGGAAGTAATGTCACGTTGCACATGTCACGTAGGGCTTTAAAAAACTTATGAGATTTTTCACTCAAAACAAAGACATTTTAAAGTAACACTGTTGCGTAAAATTCTAATACAAAAACTGTTTTGATTTTTGTCACGTTTGAAATTTTTGTTAACATTTATTTTTATTCCGAATTCTTTCTTCTTAGACTTCTTTGCCTCATCGAACCTATAATATAAATTAAAGTTGAACCGGCATACGCCATGTCACCTTAATTTTAAAAATCAAGTTCAGTTTAAAAAAATAGCCCATACTGGATTTTTTTAATTTAAATTGTAAACTTATTAAGAAAGCATTCCATTCATTGTATAACAGTTTAATTCATTTAATTGTTTTTTTTGAAAAACTAAAGTTAAACTAAAGCTAAAGAGAAATCTACAAACTCAACTGCTTTTGAAAAGTTTAAAAGATCTTACTATCACTTTTGTACTTAAACATAAACGAGCAGAAAAATCATGTTTATTTTATTGATTTAACATCAGCATTCATACTCGTACTCTTAAAACACTTGAAAGCGTTACCGTCATTCTTTTAAAAATCTTGCAGTCGACCAAAAACAACCGCATTTAACCAACAAAAACACACACAAACGTTGCAAAAATCCACAGCTAACGGCATAGAAAATTAAAGGTTTTTGTTTTCTCTGTTTTTTTTTCCAGCTTCTAACAACAATTTGCCCTAACTAACAATTTTGTGAAGGAAACAAAAACACAAACCAAAATATTTAATAATTTTCCGCCATTCACCAAAAACAAAATATGATTTAAAGGCGAAAATGTTGCAGCCAAAATAAAGAAAAAGTTTTCAGTTTAATAAAAAGATAAATAGAAAAATATTGGAAAATAATATCACGTTTATGTAAACAAAGCGAAAAAAAACCATTTTGAACAATTTAAATTTCGGTGAAAAGAAACGGGAAAATTTTTATGGAAAAATTTTATTTAGCTAAAAAATATCTGTTTATAGCATTCGGGCAGAGGTGTCCTTATTCATAAAAAGAATTTTTAAGAGGGAGAACAAGATCTTTTTGGTAATTTTTATAAAAATATTATCAAAGCACAACCAGCCCTTGATATCATTTTTCCTTCAATTTATTCTTTCCTAACAAAAAAAAAACTGTATAATTTAATTCAAAAAAGGTATTCGACTGCAGCTGAGACTATAACAGTTTGTATTAAGGCTTGTCAAAAGCTTGTTGGAATAAAATTAAAATCTTAATGACGAATAATCTGGATTAAATATACCAGAACTCTTAGTTTTTAGAAATGTTTTTAAACGTTAAGACATTTTATTTTTCATCATGTGTCGTAGCCTATAGAGTGGAATCATGTTTTTTCGTCATATACATCAACTTCAGAATGTAGTTGCCGTTTAGAAATGTATTGCAATACGGCAATAACATGTCGCTTTTCTGTAAATCCTGTCATTTTGCAGCTAAAAATTACTTCAAGTACCAAATATTTGCAAAGGCCGGACGTCGTTCGCCACCATCGCTCTTCAAGGTTTTTTCAAACCTCGTCTATTTCCGGCCATTTTCATTTCATTAACTATCTGGTCGCGTAAAAAGGAAATACAATATAAATTAATTAAAATTGTTTAACTCTCGCCACAAATTTCATTAAATGTTTTTCTCCCAAGATGCCGGTGACAATCTTAAGATTTGTTTAGTACCTTAAATGGTACGTTGTGTGATAAATTTCTGGATGCAGTTTTATTTTAATCAGTTCGTTCTACGCTTTTTTTGCACCTATTCCTTAATCTTAATAATGCTGAAGGCTTCCTGCAAACTTGCAATAGGCGTTTTTTGAAAAAAAAATGTTCAAAATCATGTTTCAGTCAAGATATGGATGACGCTATAAAACCTGAATATCAAATCTAAGCCTGAAACCCCCTAAAGAGCCTTTTGCTCCTTACGTTAATACTTTCAGAAACTAAAGACAAAATAGAGTGGACATTTTATCTTGCCCCTATGAAGTCACAGAAAAACGAATTCTGCTTTTGACAAACTAATATGTAAATGTGTCCTTTTTTTAATAAAGAAAATCTGTCTTACATTTTATTTTATAATGTTTAATAGTTTGAAATCCATTCATAGAAATCGTTTCAATCCTCTTCGCTAGAATGAAGCTTCAAATAGAATTCAAAGATTTGTGTGTTTATTTGTTATTTCAAGCTTCCCTTTTGTCCAAAGTTGGCTTGGAAATATTTTATGGGCTAAACCTAAAACAAAAATTGTACGTACGAAAAAGTTTTAACAACTTTAATTCCCGTATAAAAATTTATATGTCGGCTAAATAGTTTTAACCCTGCAAAACTTATTACCTCTATGTTAAATATATTAAATCATTTTAAATTTAAACATTCTACACTTGAATGAAGGTACAAAAAATTTACTTATAACAAACAAAACACGGTTCAAATATCACCTCACATTATTTTTTCTTCGCAGATTAATGGCAACAATCTACGAAAACAAAATCTTCGATATTGATTCAATTAAAAAGTTCATACAATTACTGTCAATCACTTACAATTGCCCCATACAATTTTTGTTCGCAAATGTCTTATGACCCAAATAACTTTTAAGCTGGTGTACCAGGAAATATTTTATAGACTATTTACTACGGTAATTTAGAAAGAAATGTAAATATTAAATATTTCAAAGTTTCGACTGGATACCACCAGCATCCAACCAAATAATTTAGAAAATATTTGCTTTGCTGCTGCTGCTGTTGTTGTGAAAATAGTTTCATTATGAACTTAATAATTTAACACTTTAAGGCAAAGGCGTTAAGCTGATATTTTTCTACAAGAAACATATAATTTGAAAGCAACCAAGACAAAGATAAAAAACAAACGGAAAAGGCAATGAATTAAAACAAGAAGATTGTTCGCAAAAGACAGCGAAAAACCATAAAATGGAAAGAAATTCTTTTTCAAGCGATAGTTAAGGAGGCAAAAAATCCGCTACAAGAACCACAAATAAAATATTGTAGAGTTCTGGAAATAACTGTATATTAGTGTAGGTAAAAACGAAAGACTTAGGAACCAAACATGTAGCTTTATTTTGATGCAAAATATAAGAAAAAGTACTTTTGCGATTAAGCAAATTTGGCATACAGGTAAACTGTAGGGTATAAATACAAAACGTTAAATGATCTTAATTCGGCCTTTATACCTTTTTTTTTTTTTGTTTGCAGTTTTGGTCAAGACCCAACTACTACATGTTTAAGTTGCATCCCTAACATTTAATCTCTATAAATGTGTTTTCCAGAGCTTTAAATTTAGAAGGAAAAAAAATGTATAAATTTTGCGATTGTATCTGTGCATTATGATTTTTAGCTAAAGGCCGTATAAACAAGCTTTAAAATTCTATACTACAAACACTTGGAAAAAACAAGGTATCTAACAAACTATAAAACAAAATTCTCAAGCAAAAACTTCTTCATTTATGTACATTCGGCACCAGCAAAATATTATAACGACACACTTACATATATATATATATATATAGGAACGACAACTACAAAAACAACAGTAACAAAAAGAAAGATAGAATGCTGGACGGACAAACGATACAAACGTTTTTCAATTGTCAGGTTGCACAAAATAATAAGAATATATATAGATTTTACATTTTTTTGTTGTTGTTATTTGTTGGTTTGTGCTTAGTTTTTTGCTATACGTTACTTACTATTAACAGGGATTGAACAATTTTTCGTCGACGTCCACTTTAGTGATGGTGATGGTTTCATGTTTTGCACATTCTGCAGCTTAAGGCAATGCTAATGAATGGTTTTGCAAATTTTTCAAACTTGTAAAATGCAACAATAGCAAAAAATCACTATACCATATACAAATACAATAAAAGCTTTATAACAACAACAACAACAACAACGACTACAAAAAGAATTACTTTTCCTACACACTGTTCGACCAAATACGGTTTATCTATTTGCACCCTGCACAAAGTTTGATTTTGATGGGGAAAAGTCGCATCGTTTTGTAACGTATGAAATTCTATTATTTTGAGTTTTTTTTTTCTTTTGGGACTACAATAGAATTGTAATGGCAAGAGTTTGTTCCTATCAAAACTCTTTTTCTTTTAAGATAAATAATAATAAATAATAATAAATAATAATAAAATAAATAGTTTGTATATTTCAGAAGCAATCCGCGTTAATATGACTGAAGAGCGCGCGCGAGATGGTGATGAACAACTTAAACTGTTTTTCTATTTGAAACCTGAAAAATACTTTCGATATAAAAATTGCACAAATTTAATTGGGATTAAACAAAATTTTATTGGTGTATTTAAGTTTAAATCATTAAAACAGTAGTTGAAAAATATAACAGATAAAGTAGTTTTTATTTTACAATTAGAACGAGTATTCAAGGGATGAACCCAAGATATGCTGGGCATTGCACCGGAAACTAGTTTATGTGGAGGAGTGAATAAGAAAGTAATGCTTGTCAATGTTTGATTTGAATCTTCCTACTTTGTGAGATACACGGAAGTCCGTTCATTTCACAGACGCCGCGACTGTAAGACTGATGAACGAATTCGCTACGCAATGCCCTGTGCAATTCCATCTCCAATCAACCACAAATGGATGACCACAAACTGTATATTATAAAAATATTCAAGTTTTAGAAACGAGGTCTCCAATACTGACAAAACAAAATCCTTCGCACCAGCGATAAGACAGTATAACGCACTCCTCAATTCATCGATGTGCTTCTTTGCCCTTTTTTCAGATTGAACGATTTAACGAAAATTCGTTAAAAAGCAATTGTTTAATTAAAAAAAGAAATTAGTTGACAAACAACCAAATACAGATTATAAATTAAGTTGATTAATTAAAAAAAAATTAAATCTGTAAATTGATCTTTTTGTCCCGACTTATGTATATATTCCTCATTCCATACTATTTACATCATTTTTATATCCAAGCATGATATTCTTAGCCGCACTGTCATGTGACTTTTTCAACGGAGGCGGCCAAAACGGGTCTAGCGGTGAACGAGGGCAAAACGAAGTATATGCTGTCATCAGAAAAGGACGCGCAACACCGACGACTGGGCCAGAACCTCACCATAGGCAGCTATAACTTCGAGGTAGTGAAGGACTTCGTCTACCTTGGCTCCCAAGTCAACAGTATGAACAACATCAGTACCGAGATCAAACGCAGAATAACTCTTGCCAATCGCTGTTTCTTTGGGCTCAAGAGGCAATTGAGTAGTAAGGCCCTTTCTCGAAAAACCGAGTTGACACTATATACCACTTTGATAATCCCTGTACTTCTTTATGGCGCAGAAGCATGGACGGTGTCGAAGGCGGATGAGGAAGTCCTTGGTATTTTCGAGAGAAAAGTTCTGCGTTCAATCTTTGGCCCTGTTTGCGTTGATGGTTTCTTGGAGAAGAAGATTCAATCATGAACTGTACGGGTTGTACAGCGACATGAGCCTAACCAGGCGTCTACGGATCCAACGGCTAAGATGGTTGGGCCATGTAGAGCGCATGGAGAATACTGCTCCGACCCGTAGAATCTTCGATTCCGAACCTGTGAGACAAGGCATTAGAGGACGCCCACGGAACCGATGGCACACACAAGTGGAGAGGGACCTCAACCAACGTGGTGTGCAAAATTGGAGGACGCTGGCTAAAGACCGTGACAGCTGGAAAAGTTTGTTGGTTGAGGCCCAGGTTCACCCCGGACTGTAGCGCCAAAAGAAGAAGCAGAAGAAGAAGAAGAAGATGATGTTCTTAGCCCGGTATCTTTGTGGGACCTCAATTTATTTATTATGATTTTATATAAAGAATATATTTTATTAGATTTTATCTTAATCAGGCTTCTTCTAAAAACTCCTAGAAACTTTAACATTTAATGTACAGCTTTCAATGATGAACTTCATCCGGCTTCAATTTTTAATTTTTTTCTTTAAAAGAAAATAGAGAGAGAGAGAGAGAGAGAGAAAAAAAAACACAAACTGGTTGCTGGCTTAAAACTACAAAAAGCAGCTTAAAATTTTCTCTAACAAAAGCCTAAAATCCATAATTGTTTATACAAGTCAGAAAAACTTAAACAGACACACACACACACACACACACACACATACACACAGGTAACGTTGGCACTTACACTCCTTACAGAAAAATATATAAATAAGTCCAACAACAAATGGCTGTCGACGGGCCAGAGTACAAGCACTTTCGCATAAGTAGTTGCGCAGTTTTCTTTTCTTTTATTTTCCGTTTGTTTTTTTCTAAGAAATGGTATCAATAAAGTTGTAGTTCTTTTTAGTGTCTTCTTATCAATAAATTATGATGGTAACTATGCCACATGCATGCGGTGCAACATTTATATCGTTCTTAAAAGTTCAAAAGTTCAGTAGTATGTGGAAAATTTATTTGATCTTCATATTCCTTTTTTGTTTGTCTTTTTCTCTCCCTCTCTCTCTCTCTTTATTCGCATTTTGTTGAGGCTTTTTTTCAATATTGTTTATTTGATGTTGGCCAAATGTATTTTTTTGTATTATTTATTTGTTTCTTTTTTTTTTGGAGAAAGCGTTTGGCTGCGGCTTAAAGTTTTGAGAATTTTTATTGCATCTCATAAATAACGCATTTATTAGACAAGCAACTACTTTATTTTTTATTTGTTTTTTTTTTTCAGGATTCCTGTTGGCTTAAAATTCAATTGCAGTTAAGTTAAATGGCCAAATAATTGTTCACAAAAAAATCTAACGGCAGTACAAACCAATTTTTTTCGTTTTTATATAAATGTAAATTTAGAAATACTTAGCAAAAAGAAAAAAAGGAGAAAAACTTGCTTGAGGGTGTTACCAAGTTGGCCAAGATGGTAAATGCGTCAACTACTAAGAAGGTCGTGAGCTTGAACTCCAGCTGAGATAACATTTAAATTACAAAAACTTTTTAAAATGTATTAATTTATATCTATCAGAATCGTATATAATGCAATGATGTGCTTTGCCGATATCAACAACAAGGAAGTATTGAAGAAACAAGAAATAAAAAACAAAATAAAGTCTCACCGTTGCCGTCATTTAAGTGATTTTGTTCGAGAAGTTGGGGGGTAGACGCGTTCTAAAGCCAAGTTTTGAAATTCGCTGTCTTGACGACCCGCAAAATACTTATTTCAAATTTGATAGCGTACTATTTTGCAGCAGAATTAAGATATTAAAATTGGCCACTGTTCATAATGAAAATGAATTATGAAGAATATTTGTTGGCGCTGAATGGCTTTAACCAGTATCCACACATCAAAGAACTCCCAAATTGTTGTTTGTCCATCAAGTATCGTTCAGGTCGCACATGCAAACAAAATGTTTGATAAGCATTTGGATCGTGTCTATCGCTTTTAAAAATCCTTCAGTTTCTTTCCCTCAATTATTAGTCTATATAGAAAGTTAATTGCTAAAAGTTTTATTATACAGAAAGAAACACTGCACATCAAACGTTGTTGCCTAAAACATCTCGAGAAACAATTTATTAAGTCTTGCTTTGTTGGCAGCCTATTTTAAGTATTTTTGTATAAGTTTTAAATGAAGAGTATCAAATTTTACTTGTCATGTATTAAAATTAACTTTTCATAAGAAATCATGTTAAATGAACACAAAATACTATTGAATTAAAATTGTTTTTATATCACCATGATTGGGTTGCATAAATTTTTTTTGTCAACTTATTTTGTGGTTTTCATTTTAATGGAAAATATTTAGCAACTAATTTGTTTTCGCAAGAAAAAATGTGCTGCTTTTAACACTGTTTTGGCAAATCAGTAGCAATCTTTTTATTTTTGCAATATGTTAAAATTAATTTATTAAATAGTATTACTAATTTTTCAAAATAACAATAGTCTTGTGTAGAAAACTAATTTTGCTTTAGCACAAAAATAAAAACCCCACAATTAAAGGCACTTTAGGCCAACATCTTTCAGGATTGATTGTACTTCATTTTACCTTAATTTTTAACTTAAGGAAGTGGAAACAATATTTCAATTTAAAAAATTCAAATTATATTTCAATTTAAAGAGACGAAAACACGTATATATGAGTTATTCGGAGGAAAAGAATCAAGTTATATCTTTTGAAATATTTTGCTGTTTGTAAGATTTTTAATAACAATTAAAATTGGGATGTAATGGAAACATATTTTGTACATCCTGTTTCGATTCCTGTATAAAAAAAGACAATTTTAGGTGCTTCAAGACTTTTAAGAAGAGATTAAAGTATTTCCATCTGGATACTATATATATGATTATAACATTATTAAGAACATTAGAGGCCAGCAACATGTACTTGTTAGCCCAATAAGTCTAGTAAAGTAATTTCCTTATATATTCGTATAGGATTTAATTTGGGGTTTTTTGCGCCACACAAAATCATAAAATTCGTAAGTAACAACAGCAGAACACAAAAACCCAGCCAAAAATACACGTACCCGTACACTTAAAATAAAAATCTGCTTAATAACACTTAAAAATAAGTTACAACAAGGCCGGCCATTAATGAAATCGAAGCTGTTGGCAAATTAATAAAATATATTTTATGCTCAACTTTAATTCTGTTACCCTTTTAAAACGTCAACATGCGTCTATTTTGTAAGAAGTGATTTTCTACGACTGAAATAAACAACATGTTTGTGGAAGAAGTGATAGTGGCATAAAATAAATTCTCTATATTTAAATTTCAGTTCGTTTTTCTTTCTCTTGACTAAAAATCAATTTGTATACAAAGTTGCAATTGTGATGTTTCTTAAATTTATTATTGCAATTTATACCTATAATTGAGAATTTTGCTACAGTTTGAGTGCGTTTTTACTAACAGATGAACAGAATGCAGCAGCAGCATCAGCATCAGCAACATCAGCAACATCAGCAGCAGCAGTTACGCCAAACACACAAATTACTTATAACTAAAGTGCAACTTAGAACCAGTAACGATTAAATAAGCCGTCTAAACACAGCGCAGGCTCCAGTTACACACTATTTGCTCTGCATTGTGTTTGTGTGTGTGTTTGCATGTGGTGGAGTTGAAATGAAACTGCGTTTAAATGTTCTTTGAAACTGCAAAAATGTAATTTTTGTGCAAAACCAAACAAAAAAAAAAACGAAATAAATTCATTTGAATTTGATACGCTTATGCGTGCCACATGCATGTTTTATTTACATGCTGACTGCCACAAAATTGCGACAAAAACCAGCTACAACAAAAAATTACTTATATATATATATGGATGGCAGACTGAACACAAAAATGCTCAGCTAGACAAGTATTTTAATAAAGCAAAACCTAAAAGGGTATTTTGTTTTTAAAACGGTTATTCCCCCTCAAAATCTTAAACTTTTTCGAAACTCCAAAACTTGAATGGCAGGCAACAAACACCCTTTTTTTTGCAAAATGTTTCTTCCACATTCCACAAAAAATCGTAAATCAACGCGCTGAAAGAAGTGCTGCATAAAGTGTAGCCAATATTTTTCCAAACATATTTTTAGAGGTCAGTTGAATGTTATATTTTTGTTTGTATGTGGGTCATAAAGCTATCAGTCAGGCCAATAGGGCGGCAAGGGCAGGATCAATTAAAATTTTATTAAAAATAAGTTTTTAAAAAGACAAGAGAAGTAAAAAGTAAAGGGGGGACAAGTTAGCTGTTTCACGGTGCTGGATACCGCCCGCGAAACAGCCATAATGGTTCTTTCGTGTGTACAGCTCAACTTATATATACTACTATTCCAGCGATAAGCTGTTTATTATTATTATAATATAAGAAATCCGGGGACAAACTCTAGCTATGCAGCGCATTGTATCGTAACTGTGGAGGGGGAAAAGAAAAAAATAATGTTTGGTTTGAATCTTGTAAGAGACAGTAAATACGTATGCGGATGGTTTATTTCACACACATGAAACTGAAGAAATAAAATAAAAATATTCTGGTTTCCGGAATAAAATTCCTAATATCGTTCGATCAATGATTCACCCGTCACATGAAAAGGGTTCTTCTCCTCAGTGCTGGTCCTAATTAAAAAAAAAAAAATGTGACGCACTTCACACTGCATCGGTGAGTCAGTTGAGTTGGAGACTCTGGCGTTGAGTTTATTCGCCCTCTACTGCACATGAACCATTAACGCCAAAATAGTTAAATAAGAGTTAAATTCTATTTTCGCTCAGATATATGTGTTAAAATTAGTAAGAAAATCGGCTGGAACGAAGTGTGTCAGTTGAATGCTTCTTTTCTTAAAATTTATTTTCTTAACAGACAGGCACTCTTTTTCTATCGAGCCAAATATTGTCCAATGCCAGACAGTCACTTAAAACAAACTTGCAAACGTGCAAGCAAAACTGTTTAGAACATGTCATGACCTGATACTGACATAAGTCGGGTCAAACACCAGCAAACACACAGCTGGAAAAGTAACTAAGCAATTGAATATAAAAGAAATAATTAAAAGAGAAGTAATAATTAAACTTCTACTTCTTCCTGGACCTGGCCCTCAATTAAACCATCCGTTATAGAAATGTCATTGAAAAACTTACACTTCCATGTAAGATGCTTTTTTGCTATGCAATGCCCCCCAACTTGTGAAGAGAACAATAATTTGAATGCAGTTGTGCCACACGAGTATCCCGTTTATACCAGAATATGAAGTGAGAACATAGTTTTGTTAAGTCCCTGAGCTCGTAACTTTTACTTGCGACATATTCGCATACGAAACAAAAAAAAATGTAAAACCTTTTGAAAAGATTTTTACAGAATCTGTAGGTGTTGGTGTGTGTTGCACATTCATACATACATACATATGTATATATTGTGGGTAATGTTCTGTTAAAGCAAAAACTAACAGCAAACTAATTTTTTGTTCGTAGTTTTTTTTGGTTGTGCGTCGATTTAATGTCAAGGTGGGATAAGAAGAATTTATTTAAAAACAAAATTTTTATTTGCACTATTCTGGCCTGTAAGTATTTACATACATGATGTCATGACTGTAACTTCAACAGCAAATCATTCGCTTTGGAGGTGTTATTTCTGATAGTTTAGATGTGTGTTTGTATACGTGTGGTGGTGACTATTTATTTAAGTTATGAGACACTTGAAGATTAAGTTTAAAAACAAACATTTTTATTTAAATTTTGCATAATATTATCTGTGACGTTGTAGCTATAAGGAAATCTATTTATATAATAGGGCTTAGCCAGTTAAAGGAAAATTTATTATTTTTTTCTAAATGTCTTTATAATATTTTTGTGGGGGGGAGGTGTTGTCATTTTGTTCCATTCGAAACATAGACAAGTCTTTAAAAACGTACTAGTTCATTACGACAATATTATAACTTATAAATTAAACTTCTTTCTACTTGAAACTCATGAACAATATTCATTTAATCATCTTAGGGAATTGCCATCAAATAGGACAAACCTGATAAGTAACAATAAACAGGCATCCAGTTTTTGGTGATTCCCCTTTTTTCTTGCTTCCTGTACCAAAATAACCGTGAAAGTTTCAGAGTTTGTTGCGAAGAAATCGCGCAAACTAGAAATTTTCCGCTTCTAATGCCAATGAATTTAATTTCTGAAAATTCGTATCACTGAGTATTTCAAATTGGTGAACATTTCGGCGCATATGTTTACATGAAGTATTAGCTTTTTTTAAAACAATATTGACCACAACAATATAATATCGTTCTACAATATTATTAATTCGAATAAAGGGCATGATTTTCAAATATTCAGGGCATTCAAGGTTTGCTATTACAAATCGTTATTACTGTGGCAAATCGTGATAAGTTTAAAAATAACAATATATATAAATTTTGAATTAACGTGATTGCGCAGCTATAGCAGATGCTACAACGTCTTTTTTTGCCTTACCGAAGAAATGATCGCTTGCACTAGTAAATATATTAAATAAAACTTAAACGATATTTATTAACCTGTTAGGAAAGTTAAAAAGAATTTAAAATTTAGAACTCAGCTTTAATGTTATTATAAAATACTTATATATTCAACTGAATAACTTAACAATAACTTGCACTACAAAAAAAAAAAAAAAAGCAGATCAATATATGACTTAAAAACCCCAAATCAATTACAAACCATAAAAAAGATTGCGGCAATAAATATTATTTGTCCTGCAAGTTCTTCAAACAGGTAATCAATTATATAAGCTTTTAACAGGCCGATAATTATGGCGCATAAAATAAGATAAGCCGAAAACTTTTTCTGGAAAACGAACCAATTAAAGCTTTGATTTAGCGCTAATAAACTTGGCGTATTAATTCCTCAATTCAAGTACCAAGTACGATATAAAGTTTTCGTTAGAATATAAAAATGTCTCACTTCTGTCATTTTCAACACCCAAAGAAATGAATTTAAGAAAAGTACTTAAAACTGAGAAAACCCCATTAAATGCTTGCCACTACAAACCAGTTAAAGGTATCACAAAATTTGGCAACAAAGTGTCAGGCAGACGTGGTATTAGGATGATCAAAAAAGTTTACAGATATATAATTAGCTGAATTTGTTGCCTTGTATTGGCTATAAAATGGCAACAATTTACGAAAATTGGCTCTAAGGTGGCCGGCCGGTCACTTAACGGTCGAGGGAAAAGTTGGGCGCAGGAAAAAACACCAAACAATTTTAACATGTCCAAAATAATCCAAATGCTCTCCACTACAACAATAATAAAATCCTAAGCGTTTTAATGGAACATTAAGAGAAATGACAACAAACACAAAACATCTCCTTCAAATATCAACTTAGAATGTGATTTTTTGTTTGTTTGTTTGTTTGTTTGTTCTTTTTGATGTGTTGTCAAAGTACTCGCAGGAGTGTTAACCCTCCAAAGCTGAGTGTGAGAGTGTGTGTGTGTGTGTGTGTGTGCGGTGGTAATGATCATAAAATCCAACACTTTTCTTACAGTGTGTAGTTTCTTCTTTGTTACACATGTAGTGCTGTAAAATCTTGTTGTTGCCTGCAACATTGTTGCCAGCCGTCAATAAGAACAACGAAACGGTATTATTATAGGTTCCACAGTGCTGCAGTCTCCTTTTTTATGTTTCTGCTGAAACATCATTAAGTTTTTATCATCATTATTATTATCAGCATAAATTCATTGAAGTTTTATGCCGTTTATAAAAACTTGTCCATAATGCAGTTTCTTTGATGATCTTTAAATAAATTTTTTTGGTTTTTTGTTTTTTTTTTCTTGTTTGTTTGTTGTTCGTTTATATTCATTTCTTTATTTCGTTTCGTTTTTTTTTTTTTTGTTGCCGTAGTTGTGAGATAAGAAAATATACGTACATTTTATTGTAGTGGAATTGGAACATTTGCATGTTTGAAAACTTAAATGAAATCAGAACGTGTACTAAAGTTTTAGAGGTTTATACAACGAAAGGTTTTAAATGCCGGAAATTTGAATAGCTAAAACAACTTGGAATAGTTTTGTGTAAGGCAGCATGATGAAGATATTGAAAAAATTGGAGAACACGCCAATCGATGTGTCTCCGGCCTAGTAAATAAAAACGTTAAAAACACTTAATAAGACGGAAAATACTAGAGCCTCTATTATAGAATATCAATTCAGTTGCCAAGCAGAAAACTACTCATTTCTGGGTGCCAGGAAGGGTATAAGGCAGCAATCCTAGTTGCTTGCGAGATTACAATTTTGTAGCCTGCGTTATCATTTTACCTGCCTGCCTTATCAACTGCAGTGCAGTTGCCATCCATAATCGAACCATAAGTCCACTTAATTTTAATTAATATCTTTCTCTGCTTGCTAAAAAATACTTCATTATTAATTGGGTTTTCTGTAATCAGAACACGATTTTTTTTTATCTCTATATCCTTTTTTATAGACTAAACTATTGTATTTAAAATATTTACTAGTATATCGATTTTTTTAAATATGTTTTTTAACGTTTTTGACACTGTAGCATATCTAAAGTCTTAAATTATTATATATTGCTTGAAAAAATTCCATTTAAAAAATATCTTGTCATACAAAATTAATAATAAAATGTTCGAAATAAAGGGAAATCGATGAAAACTAAGAAAACTCATTGTGTTTTTTATTATTTGAGTTAGAGCTGAACTTCCAAATATAAAAAATAATAAGGAACATAAAAGGTCAACAAATAAATAAATTTCTAGAAAATTAAATTCTTAAAATAAAAAAAAAATTAATAAAATCAGCTCGCTTTGAGCTAAATTTGTGTTATTTTTAACAACAGATTCTATTTGTTTGGTTTAAAGTTACAGCTATTATTTTTTGTGTTTTTATATTGAAAATTTTCTAGGTTCGTTCTATTCAGTGTTGTATCTCTGCTACATAACAAAAATTTAGATATCTATACGAATTCGAGTTTGAAGTCTGAACAACTTTAATTAAGATTTTTAAAAATCTGTTTAGGCCGTACACAGCGAAGTTTGTATTGCCTTCATATTCAAATAATCAATAATAAAACTATATAATCATTATAAAATAATGATTATTAAAAACATCAATAACGATATAATTATTTAAATTAAAACAAGCAAAAAACCTAATTTTAACAACCTGACTTTCTACTATGACCACAATATATGAGTGACTACTTCAACTTCAACTAAGGCCAAAAAAAAAACAACATATTCCTTTCAAAACTAAATATTTATTTAAATGTTATTACGATAATTTGTCAATAAATAAACCAACACACACACCTTTCCTTTCATTCCTGGGCCAGCCTGATGCCAGCATCCAACACATCTTAACATCATACTAATAAAATTTGAACCTTACCTTAATGACGGTAATCAGTTGAACTAACAATTTATATATGTATGTATATATATATATATATTTGTTTTAATGTCTCTTACGGCTCCTACCACACACAAACGTTTGCTGGCAAAAGTTCACAATTTGTTTCAGACTTTCAAACCAAAATGTTTAAAATACGGCAATAATTTAGACAGACACTCACCTGCAATACACATAAAGAAAACAAATTGTTAAATAAATAAAAAAGAAATCAAATGAAATCAGAAAAAAGCAAATATAGTGGAAAGTTATTTAATCATCACAATAAATAGAAAATAATCTCAATTTAGTTAATATATATAAAACAATAAAAATGAATGGAAAGTTTGAGTGATTGCAAGAACTCTGCATTCCGAAAATATTAAGGATATTTAATTGCATGAAAAGCCAGTATCTAATCCAAAGCAGAATATATTACGTTCTGATTCAAGTTTAAAAGTTTTCCAAAAGCAAGTCTTAATTCGTGGATGAAACAGAAGACGAACGAGTTGTTCAACCATAAGCTCTATATGCGACACTACATGTGGAAAAACCTGTACAGGACTTGGAGTTTGAATAGAAATAAACTTAGTATTTTAGTAATTTTCTTCAAAAATGTTTAATGTTTTAATGGCAATATTTTAACATTTCTTCTTCCGTTAAAGAAATTAACACTAAACAGAAGCTTCATGTAGCTGCTTTAAAGAAATCACCGAAACCATAAAATTGGGCAGATTTTTCATATGAAAACTTGGCGCATTATTTTTGCTTAATTGTTTGTTTCTTTAAGAGAAGAAAATGCTATATATAATTCAGGCTAAGCCGATAGCCATTAGCTGTTAGTGCCTTTCTTTCTTTTAGTTTATTATAATTTTAATTGTAATAAATATGAATAAAATAAATAAAATAAAATATATAAAATAAAATAAAATATATAAAATAAATAAAATAATTCCGGCTCTAAAAAATTCAGACTCTAAAAAATTAAAGAATGTGATAATTCTTCCATTGGATGCGAGTGGAAAATCCTTTTACATTTAGTACTGGGAAAAAAATCATGTAAAATTTTCTTTAAATTCAAATTAACATTTTCATTGAACTGATTACAAATTTAATTGTATTAACAAAATTTTTTATAAAATCGATTAAAAAATTCGTTTATTCCGTGTTTAAGGGAAAATTGAAATTTGCAAAAACATATCAACTTTCGTTTTTCTTGCACAAATTCCCACCAGATGACTCCATTTTTAACATCTACTGCATGCAAAATAAAATTCCTCAACTTCAGTTTAATATTTCTATTATTAATGAAAAAAAACACACTATATTTGTTTTTCATATAAATTTATACATTTTTTACAAAAAGATATTTTCAGTTTTTTTGCAGCATTTTCTCAAATTGTGTTAATTTAAGTTCTTGTGGTAGACGGTGTATGAAAAACAAAATATTTGTTAATAATTTTTGTTATTATTTTCTTATTGATATTTTTGCTAAAGGAAGTTATAAAAACGCAGATAACAACAAAATACAAAACAACGTCATCGATTGTTAGAATTGTGGAAAAAAAAACTCTACATGTTTTTAAAGGCTTTCGTTGCCAGCCCACACTAGTAACTGTTTATACTTGATGTTTTTTTTCTCATTTTTCTCTGTTTTTACTTTTTTCTACATTCAGTTTTAAGATCTTGGCAACAAAAAAAAATTTTATTTCCTTTGTTAAACTCTCTCAAATATACAATAATTGTATATCTTGGTCCGTGTATCTATTTATAAAAAGAAGCGAAAAAAATAACAATGTTGCTTTGTGTTCGTAAACATTTGTCCCATGGGCTACTATCAAATAACTAAAATCAATAATAATTCAAACAATTATTATTTTTACCAAATACTGCCCAAACACAATCTAACAACTATTGCTTATTACTTTTGCATTGTAGTTTTCTATTCTCCGATTATTTTCTTCCTTTGCGCCTTTTTTTTTTTGTTTTTTTTTTTTTTTTTTTAGTTTGGCTTAAGCCTAGAAAGATCGTTTCTGTGCACTTTTAAGTATTTTTGCATTATTATTATTGCGCTTTTGTACCGGTACTTACACGCGGCCAAAAGCTCATTCCGTACAAAACGTTAGAGCAACATAAAGAATTTTTTACACGCCTTTTGAAATTATGCGGAAACGCAAGTCACAATGACATTGTTCTCTAACGGAGATAAAATACCCCACAAATTATAGAGGACATAGGCTTTTTTACAACTTTTTCAAGCATTAATGTAATAAAGAAACAGAAATTGCATATAAAGTTTTTTTTTTTTTTTTAAATGTTGAAGCAAAAAGGTTGCATTAAATTTGGTTTTTTTTTTTTCTTTTTATATTGTAGTTACAAAGTCAACACACATTTCTTTGGCGAGTTTATATCGCATAATTTCGTTGGGTTTGATCAGCTAAAGAAAATGTATAATACTCGATATTTTATGTTTAGAGCTCATTAACTTCTGTAACTTAAGCCAAGATAAACTATTTAAAAAGTATTTAGATGTCATTTGGGGATTAAATACGCCACAATTTTTCTGTTTCTGCTGCTAAATCTTTTTGGATTTATTCAAAAAATTTTAAATGGGTATGAAAAGTATTTTAATGCCAATATTCCATAATTCCATACACACTTTTACTAAAATACAATTCAAGGGCAAATTACTTTTTTTTTTCGACCACAAATAGGAAAAATATATTCATCTATAAATATTTAGAAACTGCTTATTCGTTGCAACCGCTCTTATAAATTAAAAAAAAATAGTTTATGTCTAATCTTAACTTTTTCCTGCACTTCTCAGCAACATATAATCCAGAATGTTGCAAAAATGTTTGTAAACTCGAGTAAAAAAAATGTATCAGACAGAGTTTGCCAACAAAAAAAAACCCCTCATACTGGCCGATACACGAAAAATAATATGATTTTGGCAAGTGGAGCCAAATACTTCTTCTTCAAAGTTAAGTTGTTTCTAGTTCCCATGCAAGCAAAGGAAACGATATGGCCCCCTAAAAACTTCCAACGGCTCGCAAAAAACTAAACAGATAGAAACGAAGCTTTTGATGTTTATTTTTGAATTATTTAATATTTAGAATCTCTACAAATATTTTAAAAATTAGTCAAATTTAGTCACGTTCTCTGTCGTTTTTACAAAAAGAAGTCATCGCCGGCTAATGTAGTTCAATCCGGTTTTACAAAGAGTTCAATTTCAAACTTTCATTTTATAGAAAACGCAAAAATTTGTTTCGCAATAAAATGAATTTTAATTTCTGTTAAACTTTAAGCTTTTCCCAACAAAAATATGATTTAAAGTTTATTTCCAAAGGAAACTGGACGCTGTGACACAGGCCTCAACAATTATGAAATTTTTATAAATTATTTTAATGTGTTTTTTATAAATCTTTTTTTTTTTGTTTTTAGAAGGTGAGATGAAAAATAATCAATGTGGTGTAGTAAATCATCAAAAATCTTCCACAAAACCTTTAAGGGAATTTCTAAATTTTAACAAAACTGATCAAATTCATAAATAACAGCTTTTCTTTTCTCGTTTTAAAAACGTTTCGTTTTCAAAAAAAAAAAAAAAAAAATATTAGTAAGAGCTTAAGATATAACTTTTGCATATTCTGAAATAATCAACAAAAAATCAATGAATAAAAATTCTACAACTAAGAAAAGAATATATATGTGTGTAAATAGATATATTTATATATACCGCATTCAGAGATAACTCAGTCTGTGGAGGACTAAGCCTCACTCAAGACAGCTTTGGCCCACATGAAAATATATAATCTAAACTTTATTTTTATAATTAACAGTTTTTAAAAATTCGCAATAAATAAACCAGAGTTTTGTCTGTAAGAAACGCTACTGTCCAGCTACAGCTACGCTACGATGTCTACAAGCATGAAATAAGAAAAAACGCACTATATAGCATTACTGCTATAGAAGTCATTAACAATTTTTCATTCATTTTATATGATAATCACCTTCGTTCGATATCTTATGAAAATGGTAAATTTTTTTTTTATAAGTTTTTCGGATTAAAATGACACTCAAAGAATATTTTACTAGACAAACAACATCATGATTATAAACATTTTTCTTAATCATCATCGTCATCAGCGCCGTCGTCAATGTCGGCGCACAGGATACCTACTGGCAGCGAAAGAAAAAACACTTTAAGCAGATATAAAAAAAAAAAAAATGGTTTAACATTGAATAGAATCGAGTGGAAAAAATATCAATCGTAAAAAATATTGAAATATATTTCTTTTATAGCAAAATTCTTTCTCCAGTTGGAAATGTAAAGAAACAGTAGAAGACGAAACCGCAGCGGACGAAGGAGGTGGAGCTGTGAAAATAAAGTTAACTGAAATTTAATCTGTTGGCTAAAATCTATTTGCTAAATAAAGATAGAATGAAAAACTTGAAAAGTAACAAAATAAAAACGCATAACAAACATTCTACGCAACACCTTCAAATGACGGCCAATTGCCACTTTTGAGTGCTGTTTGGTAAATCATCATAATACTGACTCGCACATACACACAAACCGATTAGTGTGAGGTAAGATATGGCAAATATATACATACATATATTTATTTAAGAGAAAAATTACAAAAAAACAGAACACACAAACTGCATATTTAAAAGTATGTTTTCTTTTTGTTTTTGAATTTTGAATTTTTCAGTTCAAAATTGTTCCAGAAGTTAAGAAAAGAAAAATACTTTCAAAAATTACATAATAACGGTAGCGGTATCCCGCATAGATTTAAAAATGCTGATACGAATGCAAGACCTCTGCTGGCCACAGCTTTACGTTAAATTCTTTCTGAACTTTCTAGAACACATGATTCTACTATTCAAGGCAAACTAATCGAATTTTTTGAAGTTCGGCAAATACCTTCCTGCTGTCTACACTTTTACATCATTTGCTCACAAAATTTACCATAACGATTTTGTTCTTGTATATATTTTCCAGTTCAACGAAAAATGTTATATTAGAAAACAAATAAAAATAGAGTTGATTTTAATGAAGTACTTTTGTATTTTCGTATGCACACAAAAATTTAACTAATTCAGCGAATTATTTCATTGAAAATGTGAGAAAAAAAATTTTTTTGTTCAGAAAAAGAGAAATATTTTGTTTCCTGACAAATTTTACTTTCTAACAAACATTTTCATTGTGTCAGTAAACACATTTTAGCTGAATATATGAAAGCTATTGCTGGAATTTAAAAAAAAAATTATGATGTAAAACAAAAAACAAACGCATTCGCATTCAATGAATCCGCGAACGAAAGCTATAATTTTTTTTTTGTTCTTGTCATGTCATAGAGTTATTTATTCCCACACATAATCATATTTATGGAGCTGTCCATCCCGGAAATATGTCTTAATAAAATCAAAAAGAACACCTCCAGAACTTTACTTTTACGATATAATATTTTGCAATTTTCATTAGGCAAAATTCTATAAATTTTTGTATTCAGGTAAATAAAAATTGCATTCCTTTGAACTGCTTTTTGTTAAGAACATGTCCTCAAAACTGCAAACAGTATCAAGACAATTTGTATAGAGATCGGTTGGAATATTCAAATTCATAAAATATACTGTGCGGTTGTCTATCCAAATGTCGCTTTGTCAAATTATGCGTTTTGTTTGTCGCTACATATTCACTGTACTCGCAGCACCGCTGGATGTATGTAAATGTGTTTGTGGATTTGTGAGCATTTGTGCGTCTTGAAGAAAATAAAAAACAGCTAAAATAAAATTAGTGTCTAGAACAACAGCATACATAGAAACAACTTGTAACTTCCTGCATGCGTAGGTTGTTATGACAAGGGATGGGCAGGCTTAATGTAATTGCAAAAAGAAAAAGATTTTAATAACATGAGTAGATGCAACCACAGCTATAACCAACACTAACCCAAAAACCAAAGATTAGTATGCGATTCTTGAGTATTTCACTCGACTTTATTGGGCCTGCATGCTTACACATGTTAAGTGCTAAGTAAGACATGCAGATGCAGATGCAGATGCAGATGCAGATGTTAGCAGACAAATTTAAGTGTGTAATAAAAAGGTAGAATAAAAACAAAATGTCATTAGAAATAAAACATTTTCTAATACTAATATCTGGCAACGACCACAAAAGTACCAGTACGAGTGCTAATAACAACAAGATTTAAGGCCACATCATGAGAATTCGAAATTTATAACCCCAACAGAAAATGAGCACCACATCATTTCATTTTCGTCTAGTTTGTTGCGGTAAAAACTGTGTAAATTTAATATGTTTGATGTTAAGTTTTGTATTACTTTTTTTTGGTGTTTTTGTTTGAAATTATTTTGAAGATGTTGTATCCTGCATCTAATACTGTTTTTACGTGTGTTTTTATTTCTTGTTGTTTTACTCGTAAGGAACCTGCTTAAAAGATAAAATGAAATATAAGGCACGTATCTAAATAGCTGTTCTTAAGGGGTTAATAGAGTAATTGAAGGCATTAGAAGTCTGTTGAAAATAAGGCATATATCAAACAGTTTTCAAAATGTTAATCATAAAATTGGAAGGCATTACAGTTGTTCTCGTAGTTGCTCAATAGTTTTCAGGGGGTTAATAATATTTTCAAAAGTTTAGTAATAAAGAAATCTAAGTAATCAGGATTGTTCTCGAAGTCCCATTAAAGTAAGACACGTTTTCAAGGCCTTAACTATAGAATTGGAGAAAGTAGTTACTTTTACCAACTAAGTAAAATGAGCTGCCATTAATTTACTTCTCGCGTATTTGATGTTCTTTAAACACAAGATGAAATTATAGCAACAGCAGATTGTTGAAAGAAAACTGTGTAGCCGGACGTCATACTTTGCCAACCTCAAACCTCAAGATACACCAGTTAAGTCTTCCCAATGAGATAAGGACATTGGCTGGTGTTAAAGCTGTGTCTTCCTATTTTACAAATGAGCTTTCGAAACAGTCTAGTAGAAGCAAATTCTTAAACTTAGCAAAGTTTTGAGCCACCAAAACATATGAGTATTTCTTGCCAAACTGGCCAATAGCCAGCAGTGAAGAATAAATTGAAATCGAAGCCTGGCCTGGCCAAGACAGCACAGCAAAAATGTTCAACTACAAATTGACACTTCAATCAATACTCAGGATACTGGCTTACGAGCGGCAGACGTGTCCTGTTGCTCCAATACACAACGTAACGCAGCACATGTTGTATTTTAGTTTCAATTTTTTTTCTTCTAAATAGTAAAAAAAAATCTGTAAAAAAAAAAATTAGAACTTCGAATATATGGCCACATTTTTCCAACCAATTATTGTAGCTGTTTTTGCATTGTTGTAGTTAGTTCGTGATGTTTTTTGTTGTTCAGTCAATGTTGTAACACATAGAAAACAGCAATTGACAGTTTTGGCATTTTTACATGACATGTTTGGCGACTTGTTTTCGATACAACTTTTTAAACAAAGCAAAATCTATAAACCGTATTCAGAAAAAACAACATAAAATAAGAGAACTTTTGAAAATAATTTTTGCCAGAATTTGTTCCTGCTTCGCGAAAGGGAAATTGTGATTGGCAGAAAATAAAATGTAAGCAAAAAAAAATGCTGGCTTAAAGTCATTTAACCTTAAACATCACAAAACTGTAACTGTCTGTTAAATATTCTTTTGGCACTTTTCCCCCCCACCCCAAAATAAAACGAAACCTTGTCATCAGATTTTTTCGCTTGTGTAAGTTTTTATGAATGTTACTTTTAATTTTTGCCAACAAGCATTAACTACCACATATTTTCTTTAAAGTTTGATTGATATTTGATTGCAATCGTTTGATACAAAATTAACCGTTTGTTAAGAGAAAATTTACACAAGTGAATGCATCAAATCAATCAATCATCTTACTTCCTCGCAAAATACCCGTTTATGCGCTTTTAAAATATGTATGTATGTACGTACGTACGTACGTATGATTAAATACAAGAAAATAAAGTCAGTAACCTTTAGAAGCTTAAATGAATTTAAATAATTTAAAGTAAGAGGGAAATGCACAACAACAACAACAAAAACTAAAGAAAAAAAGCGAACAAAAAATTCAAGACAAAAACCTGATCTTTTAACATTTGGTAGTAGATCATCAAAGACACCAAAAGAAACAAAACAGAAACGATCTTTAACTGTAATTGATTTATGATTTCATTTAACATTGCCAACAAACGTACAACAACAACAACAACAACAACATCAACAACATTAACAAGAACAACAAACGCAATATGCAAAAATCCTAAAGAACTACAAATTCACAGTATGGCAAACTCACATGGGGTTTTTAAATAAAAATCACAATCAAACAAACAAACAAACAAAAAACGTGTATAATTTAAAAATGCGGAGTGAAACAGCCAAAAATGTGGGCAATAAGCAGACCAAAAACAGACAGACAAGCTATTGAGGCAGTCAAGTCAACTTTAAAACAATAACACTTTTTTTTTAGTTGTTTTTTCTTTTTTATTATTATTTTATTTCTTTTTCTTTTTTTCTGGTAAAAACTTTACTAACAATTTGTTTATGATTTGATTTGTTTGCCTTTGAATTCATCCTAAATGGATGCTTTATTTCCTCCCGAGCTCAATCCCCGAAACTGGCATGAGAATATGGCAAAGCTGTACTGTACAGTTTTGTTGTTAAGAGAGCGAATATTCGTAGACGGTTTGTGAGGAGATGTTTATTACAAAAGTAATTCATTACACATTTGCTGGTCGATTATTATTTATGAGCGGTCATTATTTATTGAGATATTGTGTTCAGGCACGTTATTTCAAACAGCAGAAAACAGCAACCAGAACTGCAACAACAGCCAACGTAAGAAAATCAAACAGAAGGTTATATATTCTGTATGCGCTGCCATTGTTTTCAAACACATGCAGAATACTTTGCAGTTGTTGTTTCAGTTATAGCCATCTATCGATCAGTTGCAGATCGTCATCATCATCGTCATCATCATCGTCATTATCATCGTGATCTGTAACTGGCCATAACAACAGCGGCCAGAATATTGTCGTCTTGTTTTTGTTTTTTTTCTTTATCACTGCTATCATTGCTATGATCGTATTCTTAACTGTTTTAAAGTTTGATTATAATGCTAATGTTGCACAATGGGCAAAATTGTCTTTAAAAAGTGCACAGAATATAAACTGTTGTGCTCATAGTTTTGACTTTCATAAAAAATGTACCAGTGATGGCGAGGAATGCAAATACCTTCAGACCAGACCCTCAAGAGAGTGTTTGGGATTGCGAAATAACTCCGATTAAGTCAAACAATTTTCTGCAATCGTTGAAGTACATCGCATAAGACGTATAGACGTATTAAAGTTATTGATAACGATTAGCAATAAAGTTCTCATTTTATTCTTTGAATTTCGTGCCTTAAGAAAGAGAGAGAGAGAGATCTTGTCTAGCTGAAAAGTTCCAGCTGTGGCTGGAACGTAACTGGCCACTGAAGTGCTGTTATGTTACAACAGACACCACGTTTGTTATGGAAAAGAAAAAATCTTTTCCAGCCCATAGTGCAAGCTTAGGCCAATTTAAATCTCTAGCTCTTGAAGTTTCTTTCATAAAACACAACAATTTCTAGCGCCTCCGGCCACAAATATTTATAATAAAAATCAAATATTAAATATTTCCCAAATACGTCTCAAGTCTAGCTTGTAAATATTTATGCACATTCACATATACCTGCTTACGATATATGTACGCATATAGAGTTAAGTTCGATATTTTGCCTTTTTGATGCCACATGAAGTGAACTAAGTCTTGGCGCTGTTGTTGTTGTTTATGCTTTCTTATGCCTTTTTAACATGCGTATCGTATTAGTTGTTGCTTTTTTGCGCTAAGACTAAAGCCAAGGCTTATATTTCTTCTTACAGTCGTACCGTCTATAGCAAAAAAAAAATATATATAAAATTTGCAGTTTAGTTTATTTATTTGTTTACTTTTCTTTTGTATTTTCTTTTCTCTTCATACTGCAAGTCTTTTGTGTTCACTGTTTCTTTTTCTTCATTGCGTCATGCAGTGTGTGCTTAACAGTCGGAATATGTTTATTCACGGTATGCATCATTGCACAAAATCTGCATAAATTTTCCAAAAAAAAAAAAATATATATATATAAAAATAAAATATTATATAAAAGAAACTAAATTTGCAGCAGGAGAAAGAATAACAGACAAACACCCATGTGCCAGGATTTATTTTATTCTTATTTTACTATTAAAGTTTCATAAATTTTTTTTTAGTTTTCTTGGAGATTTTTGGATCTGAAATATCCATATAAACAGTGATTTTTAATGTTAGAAAAAACAAACTATTGTATTATAAATATTTTTAATGATGTGCACAGTGTGCAAAAATTTATGAAAAAAAACAATATAAAATATAAAAAAAAAATTGATATACAAAATTTTAAAGCAACAAAAATAGTTGTTTCTTTTGCTTAAAAAGACAAGAGATTGAAATTACGCAATTGGCAAATAATTTAGAATTAAAATACTTCTTAAAGTTTCGAATAAACTAGTCAACTTGGCCCTTTCAGTAAAGAAAACTGATTTTAGTAAATTTACACCACGATATGATAGTTTTACTAAGAACATAAATGCGGTTCACTAAATGTCTGCTAAACAATTGCAATTTAGCTAAATTCAAAGCTAACGCAATGTAGAATGTTTCCTTTTAAGCCCAAAACTAATATCCTTAACCTTTGATTATCCGTTATGCAGCAGAAATAGAGTGGCAAACAAATTTTCACGTACATTTCACGTAAATTTTCGGTAATAAAAATAGTGTAAGAAAATTCTCTCTTAAAAATTCCACTACGAAAATTTGACGCCGGATAGATAGAAAACTAGCATTTTAGAAAAACTCTAGTTATAAACAGGTGGGAGTTCAATCCTACAAAACAATTTAATTTCAACCTTTTTCCATATTGTTTCAATTAACACATTTAAGTCTGCCTTACAACTCATATATACCCGCAGTGGTTACAAAAATACCCAGATGTCTTACATGTAGGTAAGAATATTACAGACAAGAAAAAATTAATACAAATGGCCTAAATCATAATATTATTTAGCATAAAACACTGTACCAGATCGTACTTGTTTTTTTCTGGAACTCATCTCTAAATCGTTCCACATGTGTCTTGTTAAATTTTTTCAAATTTCAATTTTGTTCATCTTAAAAAAGCTGCTGTTGCAGCTTCTTTTCTACTGTATTCATACGTTTTCATTTCTTTATTTATTTATTTTTTTTTTTTATTATTGCCAAAAGGCATGAAGCTTAAAAAATTGTCAGACATGTTTTTGTTTTGATATGCAAAAATTATTGGAAAAATATATTGAGATGATGTGTGCAGAGGAAGAGAGCAGCGCGCGTAGAAAACTGCAATATAATGCAATTGTTTAATACTCGTACCAACCGACTCCAAGCAATTTATGAACATCCATTGTATATAATAATGGTGCATTATGTAAAGCTTGTATATACCTCATATTTGCGGGCTGTAATTCATAGCGCAAACTCACTTTTATTGTTGTTGTTCCTGTTGGTGTTTCTTTCTGGCAACATACGCGTTGTATTTAAGATCGATTTTGAGATTTTAGAAGAAGAAATTTAAAGAACCGAATGATAAAAATCTTTTATTGAAAAACACACAAACACACACACACACACACACACACACACAGACACAGATACATAATAATAATATTGCAAGATGTATGATACGCAAGTTCTGGCCGCAGTAGGATCAGAAGCTGCGTGGTTTTTTATGAAACACTGCAACAAGAGTCATATTTATTTTAATGATAATGTAAAATAATTTGTCGCTTAAAGCACTTCCGTACAAGAAGCAGACGTATAGAAAATTATGAACACAAAAAGGGATTATAACATAAATTATGTATATTTTTATAATATTTCGTAATTTAAACGTTTTTATTTATCGGGGTTTAAAAGCGAGAACCCCTTTTCCTTGGATTGGACTTTTCTCCAGCGGCTATAATTTTCTAAAATACAGAGAAACCCCCAGATCAAGATAAATTTTATTTCATACTTGTTTTCCTTTTTTTTCTGGTCGTTTGTTTGTAAGTGAACGTATTCATGCGTGTATATGATTATTTTACTAATTATTATAAGTTTTTATTTTTATTTTTAAATAAACTTTAATTACAAAAAATACACAGTTGCTCCAAATCATTTTGCTTATCTCTGCATGTTTAAAAACTTAAAAACTTATTCGAATATTAATCCTCTATGAGAAATTGGTGCCATCATATGGTTGCCATATCTTTTTTGATTTCTTTATTAAATTTTTCTTTTTTCTTTTGTTTGATCCGTTTGACCAGGGGTGAACTCTGGTTGGCAAGAGAAGAACATTAAAGTTGAACTATTTTATAGCAAAAGCAATTGGAAAAGCATTCCTGAAATCTTCTCCGCAACTACACAATGAGGCTTAAAAGTGGATTTTTCATGCAATAGATTGTACGATTCAATGGGCATTCACTTGTTAATGAAAAACGTGTGGCATATAGAAAGTTGCAACTTTTAGGAACGAACATCCGTATTTCCTCAAAGCAGTAGAGATTTCAGTAATAATAGAATAAAATAAAGTACCCAACCCTGACTCGACGTCCAAGGGCGTCAATAAAGTTGAATACAGCCCCTGATCGGCTTATTCGATCTCTCCTGCTTTCACCGTAGCAAATCTAAAATAAACTTTGTGGCACTGTCGCAATCCTAAGATTTATATTGCCTTTAAGTGCGATAGAGAGAGGCGATCAGATGAAAATCATCAGGAGCAGACACAACTGTTTGGTATTTATATCATTCATTGTAACAGATGGAGAAAATTAGCATTCAAATACGATTTTATTTGGGGGGTCATAAAAATATTATGATTGGTTTCACCATCCATATTTTGAAGATATCAATCTCTCGAATATTTGGCCTATAGTTGACTCACTACCGAATTACAAAGGTTGCGGTATTCTTTGTCAAATAATATCTTATGAATAGATTTAGGTGATTACAAAACCACACAACAGTCCGTACAAGTTATCCTGTGTGTTAATAATGGTTTGACAAAGGCTTTAAAGGATTTTTATTATTTTATTTGGTCTCAAAACAGGAATCAATAGTCAAACTCAATATGACGGCATTCCATGGACTGGCAATTAAAACAACTTTCTGATAATTTACTGACATTTTAAAGAAATTTCTTAAAAAGTGTAAAATATCGAGAGAGAAAAAATTGTGTGCAAAAAACCTTCTTATTAAACAAACACAGAACAGAGAAGTTGTTTGCTTGTCCACAGGCATCTGGACTGTTGCCAACTTGACAATCGAGGCACATCCTGTATGCAAAAAACACATTTATAAAAATGCTGAAAAACTGAAAATCAGAGCCCAGGAAATAGCACCACTATTTCAACTGAAATTTTATGTCTCTAACTCAATGCAAAAAAAAAACTATATTTTTCTCTCAAATATTTACGATTTTTACTTTGGATTATGTAAGCAAGAAAAAAAAGCACACACAAATCTTAAGCATCATTTCGTCTAAAGCATGATGTCAATTTATTAAGTTTAGTTTCAGTTTGTGGTCTTTAAGCCGACAGTGGCAAGTCAAACACTTTGCCAACTTTCAAACTGACAGTCAACTTTGTGTCGGCTTAAAAATATGATAGAAATATGAAATGAAAATCGTTGCAAGCGAAGCAAAAAAAAAACGCTCACTTCAGTTGGTTAATTTTAAACGCTAAATAATTCCCAGCCATAATTGTTCCACCATTAACGCGTATAAAATATATAAATAGAAATTAATTATGACGAAAGTTAGCAAGTGGTTCTACTTCTTAAAAATTCAAACTCTGAAGTCCTTAAATGGAATTCTTGTACAACTACTTCTAAAAATGCTCTTGCCTCTGTATCCAACCTCCATTTTTCATTTTGTTTTGAAGTCTAAAGCAAAACTCACACTATCGGCCATGAAAAGTGATATTTTTGACTCATCATAATGTTTTTTTTTTTAGCACCGATAATGTGACGTCTAAACGTTTGAAAAAATGTGCTAATTTTAATCGGCAAATATAGCGTCAATTAAAGTTACCGATTAGCACCGATATGCTGAAATAGTTGCTTGCAAACATCTGTTTTCCAAGTAAAAAAATAGATATGAAAAAAATTTATGTTTAAAATAAAAAGTACATTTTTTACGACTTTAAATAGGGATTCTGAAGAAAATATGACTTTCTTTAATGTTCTCGAAATGCCAAAAAGTGAAGAGACAAGTTTGGAGAGAGTGCGAAAAGATGCAGAAAAAGTCACAAGTTACTTCATCATGGACCGACAGTGTGAACGTAAAGGGCTGATTATTTTAAAATTTGCAATTTGGACGATATGAAATATAGTGCGAATGTTAAGTTTGAAAATATGTGCCGTGAAAATATGTAACGATCAAAATCATTGCGCTATTTTCGCCGATGGTGGAACGAATCCACGAAGCCCAAAATCTCAATAATTTTTTCTTGCTTTTTTTTCCTTCAAGCATTTCTTCCAAAGTATTTGCAACTAATACGATGAACACAATTTGTTTTACATATATGTAGATCACTCACGTAGGAATAAACTAAAATTTACACTTTAGCACTTTTAGCTATTATGTGAAAACCACTTGGGGCGAAAATAAAATCAAACCCCATAAAAACACAAAAACCTAAACATACTTTATTGTCTATTCTTAAGTCACTCATAAATCTTTATCGGGGTGAGCGAATTTTTCTGTTCAATAAAAACACACAAAAAAGCAAAATAAAAAATAAATATATTTTTTATAATTGACTTATTTATTATAGTGCAAGTCATATTTTTTTTTAGTGTTAAAATAAAACAAAAGAAAACAAAATAAACATTTTATATGTAAACTTTGTGTGCTTGGATGTGAGCAGGGTGTGCACGGTGTGGTGGTGGCTTAAAGATAATTTTTATGCAAAATATTACTACCGCGTAACATGCAATAAATGCAGCTGGTTTTCATGTATTTTTGATTAATTATCGATATTGTGGACAGGGGACAGTATGGACTTTTGCTGCATCTTAAAATTAACTTTGTTATTTTTAACGATTTTTGCTCGTTGCTGAAGGTCAAGTTTTCCTTACGATCATTTTTAAGACTAGATACTTTGCTAGTTGCAATTAGTCATGTAAAACTTCAAACATCTACAAAATACATAAAAAATTTATTTTTTTCTTTAGCCTTTTGCTTTGTTATGGTCATTAAAATTATTGTTTAAGGCTAAATTGTGTAAAAAGGATGCGTTGATATGCATCTGATTGATTTTTAAGGCTAGATATGATTTCCCTTCAGTTATTCCAATTTGCATGTCAGGTCTTTTGCTTTCAGTGAATGCACTTTACTTGCATAAATAATAATTATTTTGTGAAAAGAAAAAACTCCGAATACAAGTTGTTGTTTAAGATAAATTATAAATTTAATAATCATGCTTGTATCGAAAGTTTGCTGCTTAAGTCTTTTGTTTGAGGACAACAGAGAAGTAATTTCTGTGTTCAAACTTTGATTGTATTTGATATGGCAGCAATTTAACTTTAATGTAAAGAGAGTTTTAATGTTTATATCTTTACTTTGTAATTTTATAATACAAATGATACATTTTGTGATTTCTTGTGCCGAAAAAAAAAACTTTTTTAAATTTCTTAAATTAAAAAGCTGTCAACTAAAACTCGGCTTAAAATTGTATTTTTAATATTTCTACGCTATATTAAAGCTGCTTCTATACACCAGTCTATTTATAAGGCCCAAACCTAAAGGAACATAAACTTGGTAACTATTTGATTGATTTGCTAAATTTTTTACAACAGCGGCCACACCAACATGAGAGTAGCGAAATTCTGAGTTTTTGAATGCTTTCATTTCAACTTATTGCATCGGCATTTGTGTTTGCCATTTATAAAAGCTCTCTACTTATATTAATTTTGATTTATTTTACTAATTTGTTTCAATAAATAATGTTTATAATTCTGTTCATGGTTAAGGTTTCAAGATATTTTCCAGTGCTTTCGATCAGCTCGCTTTTCATTATCAAAACACCACAAGCTCATAGTCATCTTCTTCAATTTTTCTCTTGTTTTAATTTTCCAGAAACGCTGTCCGTTCTTGGCTTTAATACATCCCACTTGTGTTGGAATTTGTTACCAGCTCTTTCATATGTGGTCGTTCATACCCTCTGAAATTTCATTATGATTTTTTGTCATTTTTGAGACTTTTACTTTAGATGTAGCAACGCCAATCATATTTCCTGATTAGCTTGATCAATCTTTTTCTTTTAAGTCTCCACTTGCTGTTGCCAATCTAAGCTGATTTTTTATGGGTTTTATTTAAACTACAGAACGCTTAAAATTAACTTAAACCACTTTTTGTAGTTTGAAAATTTTTAAAAATTAAAAAAAAAAAATTCATTAAATTTAAAAAAAATTTAAAATTAGTCTGTCCCTGAGAATTTTTTAAAATAGAGCCTCTTAAGGTAATAAGATTGAGCTTTGTTTTCATAAAGTCATACGCTTTGAACAGTTGACCAGACAAGAGTTGCTTTTTTAAAACGGCTCGTTAACGCTAAAACACGCCTCACTTCTCTCCCACACAATTACAGTGGACCGTTATGCGCGTTATAAAATTCTACAGTATTTCAATTTTAAACAATCATATGATGATTGATCATAACGATAGTGTTGTCTCGTCCATCTTTAATGTAATGGAAAATCTTCCTTCACCCAATTAGAAATTAATCATGAAAGCTTTAAGTAAAATATTTGCTTATAAAATATTTTAAAAGAAATAATGAAACTTATTTTTGTGTACATTTCATTGCTTTGGCAAAAGAACTACAATAATATATTTTTTTGACAGATTTTTACTGCAACTTACTCACATCAAAGACATGACCATAATTATTAGTGGTCCCAAAAAGCAAACCAAAAAAAAAAAAAAAGCAAAGATGAACTCTTTAAGTCCCTACGCGACGTTCAAACAATTTGAAAAATATAGCGAAAATAAACAAAAGAATAAAACTATTTCCATACAGACATATTTCAAGAAATAAAAAACATTAAAAACCACTTTTATATAACAATGTTTATATAAAAATATTTTTTTAAACATTAACAACACCATATTTAAGATGGTTTTCACACGCAACATTAACAACAACAACAACAACAACACACAACAACAACAACAACACACAACAAACAAACAGCAACAAAATTAACCATCTTCGCATAAATTTTATGAACAAAAACAGACAACCACAACAACAAAACTTTAAAATACTTGACTTTAACTTGTCCATCTTTTACCGAAAAAGCCAAGTTTCCGAGAGGAAGAACTAAAGGATCGAATGTGTCTACAAAGATGTATGAAAGTGTGTATTAAAATATGTATTTTGCATATATGCGTGCGTGCATAGTTGACATACCTACGCATGCAACGCATCAGCGACAACCATCAAAAGTCGACAATTTAAAAGAAAACAACAACAACAGCAACGAAAAAAAAAGAAAACAAAACAGCAGCACCAACAAAAAATCCATAGCGAAATGAAAAGCCTAAGAAAAAACATTATTTTGCTTTTTTGCGTTTCAAACAACAAAAAGAAATACTCATACAGGTATGAATAATGTTACTCGTACTACCGCCGCAGCACTTCACTGTGAACCGGGATGCCACATTGAAGATCGTGGTAGCCGGTAACACAAACCCAAAAAATAATATGAGGAGTAACAGCAACAAGCAAAAACTTAATCATCGTCATCATCGTCACAATCTTAACAGCAAAAACAAAAAAAACAAAAAAAAGGATTGAAAAAAAAACTAAAAATGCAGTAGACTTGGCTACAATAAATGCAACAATAAACGCCGTGGCAGCAACAACTGAAACAAAAACAACATATAGAAAATCGCAACTTCAGAAAAGTAACCAATAAAGCAAATTTATTATAATTTTATCCCTGCGGTCCATTAATACGTCTTCAGAAACAGATCTGAAGCATGGCCTGTATTCACACATAAATACACACAAACATAAAGGGGGCTCCAATAAACGGAGATATTCAAAAGGAAGACTTTGAGTAGCAACAGTTGAGTGGATTGTGCGTATGATGCTTGATTTTTGTTTATATAATTTCTTTCTTAATTTTGCTTTAAAAGTATTTAAAATTTAATTTTTTTGCCAATATATTATTTAGGTTTTTGTTTCGTTTTATTTCTTATAATTTAGTTGGTTAATTTAATTTTTTCACTATTATTTGCTGAACATAAAGGAACTAAATTATTTAATTTTCTGACATTTTATAATTTTTGTTGCTATTCTATTCTATTGTATTCTGTTATACTCTGCTATATTCTATTCTGCTGTATTCTATTATCTTCTCTACTATTCTCTAGTCGTCGTTTTTTTTTCATTTCTTTGCTGTTTTTCTTCCCTCTTTTCTTCCTGCTTCATTAGTTTCTTTCCTTTCTTTTTCTTCCCCTTTCTTCTTTGCCAAACCCTTTTTCTTTGCTCTCCTTAATATTTTCATTTTTCCCGTTTTCCTCTTAACAACTTTTTATCCTTTTTCTGCATTGCTTTCTCTTTCCCGTGCTTTCTTCCCATTCTATTTTTCTTCTCTCATGTTTTTGCTACCACACCACTTATCGCATCGCTTATCATCTAGTCGCACCTCATCTCTTCGCTTTCTATACTTTCCCTTCTTCTGTATTATTTTTTTGCTTTCTTTTTTATTTCTTCTTATTAAATTTAATTCAATTTTAATTTTTTATTTAATTTTGTTATATATTCTTTTTGATTTCATGTTGCCTTATTTATATTTTTTATTTTATATTTTTTATTTTATATTTTTTATTTTATATTTTTTTTATTTTATATTTTTTTTTTATTTTATTTTTTTATATTAATTTCTCTATTTTCTTTAATTCATTATTTTGGTTTTTTTTCGTGTTTGTTTGTATTTCGATGTTATTCATTTTTTTAAATTTTATTATATTTTAATATTTATATTTCTTTTTTAATTTTTCCTTCAATGTTATTTTTTATAGTTTTAAGTATTATTTAGTTTATGTATTATTTTATTAGAACGGCTCATCGTATAAATTTTACAAATTTTATTTATTATAAAATTTAATTTTTAATAATATCCCATTATCTTCTGTTGATATTATTAAATTACTTAGTATTTGTATTTATTTTTTATTTAATTTGGTTAATTTTTTACCTTCGTTTACTTTTTAATATATTTAAATTTATTTTAAATGTTTTGTTTTATCTTATTTTTATTGTGATTTTTTTTCACAGTGAAAAAAAAAATTTATTCTGGGCCACCCTTATGAATACGCCATAGTGCAAGTATGTTTCATTTATGTACAACTACACATACGCTAATGCAAGATTAAGAGTATTTTACTTTTAAAAGATTTCAGTTTGATTTAAATTTTTTTGGGTTTTCTTTTCTTTAATTTTGTTTAAGGGATTTAAGAAACATTGTTGCTTGATACTTTAAAATGTATTTTTTAATACATTGATTTTGGACGAAAAGTTGCAAAGTCTGCTTTGTTTTATTAAGATTTTTGTTTTACTTTTAATCAGCGCTCATATCAGCAGCAAACATTAAAAGCGCATTAGTGGGCTTGCATTATAAATTTTATAATAATAAAAACCAAAAAAAAAAAGAAAGTAAGAACAAATATCGGCAAACAAACACAAACGGTTTTTAAATATAAAGTGAAGAATTTAACATACATATTTTATGATAAACACATGTTTTATAAATTGAGTTATAATATTTAGTTAGCAAATGTTAGCAGTAATTTGTGTTTGCCAAACACAACATTTGCTGCATGTAGAAGAAACTATGGCGCACAGTTGTTATTCTTTTGTATGACGCAACCTATTTAATTTTAAATTCATTAAAGATTCTTCTAAAGTACTTGAAATTATTCTCTCATTAAAGTTATTCTCTCTCATTCTCAAAGTTATTCTCTTTATTTAAATTTAATATGCTGAGACGTTTTTCTAAATTTATTGCCAAATTGTTTTTTATTGAAGAGCTCAAAGTTAATAAATTTCAAAACTACAAACAGACTTTCTCAAAATAAGTCGAAGTATTGAAGTTTTTTAATGGAAACACATTATTTTTGCAACTAAACTTGATGTTAATATGAAATCATATTATATCTACATGATTTTTTGCCGGTAGTAATAATTTAAAATATGAAAATTTAATTTGAATTCCTGTAAATTGAACATGAAATTTTCTGTAACGAGAAATCAGAATCATAATTATAACGAATTTGCACCATAATCATTTCACTTTAAATTAAAATCAAATTTCATGTTAAGTTTTGAAATTTTTGTGGGTCTAATTGAATTCCAGTTAAAACGGCATCGAAATGAAAACAATTCTTGATCGAAAAATGTATAACAAAACAACATTTAAGAACAATAAGTAAAAATAAACCATAAAATGAACGTTTTAGAACAACTAAAACTATTAAATGACAAAAAATTTTTTATATTTTTCAAACTAAACCAACATTTAGACACGTGCCTTAAAGGTTTTGTTTAAAGTATTCAGCGATACTATTGCCGATTTTCTTCAAATTTGTTTTTCTTGGGTCCATAAAATTTTAAACTTTTGAGAAACGTTAATTATAAATAATTTCAGTTCAAACGTACATTTCGTATATTTAATTCATCTGAAACAAAATTGCATGTAAATGTCTAGTTCTAAGCCAAAACATGAACTTATATATACAAATTTATATTATTATAAATCTCAAACTGAAATATTTTTAGAATAAAGAGATCGTTAAACGTTTCTGAAACAAAAATTAGAGAAAAGAACATTTTAAAAACAACTTAATAGTTGCATAAAATTTATTTTCAATACTCAGGTCAATGAAAATTTATACTGAAATTTTATTTCCATAATTTTTTCCGGTCTGAGTATTAAGGCCCGACAATGCAAATTTAAGAATGTTAGTTTCAGCATAAAACTTTAAAAAATTATAGCCTAAGTGTTAAGTGTTATACGAAAAAAACAAATTGGAAATATTCAAAATGAAAATTCCAAAAAAATTGATTTAGCCTAATTATATTATTTAAAATTTCCCCCCTCAGAATTTCAATTAACATATTTCACAATCGGCTGTATATCACACTGCAACAAACGGGCAGAAAAACTTACACACATATATACATATAGCAGGTCACGTACATTCCTACAATACATTTTCACTTGCCCCAGAATAAATACTCGCCAAAAGGAAAAAATACCACATTGCAAAGTCAACAACCATTAAATAAAAATCACTTGTTGCAACACAAGTTTTCAGATGCAAACTGAAACATAAAGTCGGCATGCAGTTGTATGTGTGATTGGTTTATTTAAATAAGTTCGGCCTTAAGTTAAAAATTTGCCAAATTTATTGAAAACGCATATCATTTAAGAGCAACAACTCTGCCGGACACATTTGTACCTAAAAACACACAAATAAAGACAAGTTCTCAAATAAGGTGGTACCAACACAACGGAGCGGAGCGAAGCGAAGACGAAGAGGAACACGAAACCGAAACGGAAAAGCAAGCAGAACCAAACAAAAAACAAAAGCGTCTCTACTACGACTAGTAAAAGCACTGACTGAACTCAGCCTTGCGAACGCCTTTTTAGCTGTTTACGGTCATAATTCGTGATGCACAGTTATACGCAAGACACGTTTTTTGCCATTGATTTTGGCATTTTCGTTGACTCCTTGTGTACTCGTCTGTATGTATGTGTTAATATAAGATTGCTTTGGCTTTCTTACGATTTTCAGTTTTATTTTCTTATTACTTATTTCTTGAAGGGGGACTTAGTTAAGATAAGGATGCAACAGAATTTAGCTCAACTGCAACAAAAACTACTAATCCATGCACATGTTACAGTTCAAAAAATGTTTGACTATTTCGTAAAATTGCATTAAATACTCGTACTAAAATAATATCTAATATTATTTGCTACCGATAGATTTACAATAGAGATGAAAAACAATTTCATTAATGGCACTCAACTCAACTTTTTCAAACTTCTTTTTAAACCAGATATACTAAGAGATACCAATAAGAATTGCATAAATTTTAGGTTTAAATTTTTTAAGACAACATTCAGTTCAGCATTATCATATTTTGAAAACAAAAACGCTTTAACGCTATACCGTTTTAAGCTCCAAATATCAAATTTCAAAAAAAAAAAGTAATTTTTAAAAAAAGTGTTGAATACTTTTGACAATCTTTTGCTTTAGTTGACGTCTTAGCAGACGTTTTAGAGTAGACAATTTTGAAAATATATATATTAACATTTTCGAATGTTGGCGAAACTTTTTGCCAAGCCCACTGTATATTCAAAATATAGTGATACTTGAGTAAAAAAAAATTCAGCTCTTAGGCCGAATTTTCAATTTTGAATATTTTTCGCCACTATTTATTTTGAAAACTATTCAAAACTAAAAAATTTGTCCGGTAAATTTTCTTTCTAGAATTCATAGACATACATATAATTTAAACAACAACAAAGTGTAAACATATATTTTGCTTTTAATAGACTAAAACTAAAGTAATATGACCTCAGGATTGAATAGGTAAAATTAGCACCAAATAACAAACAAGCAAAAATTTTAATTTAAAAACACCTCCCCGACGCTAGAACAAAAATCAACGCAAAATTCGTAATGCTGATTTTATGTTGCTGGATTTTAGTTGGGGGTTGGGGTCGTTTTTGTGGAGCCATTAAAAACAAAACTCTACAAACCATATTTTTGATACCCAAAAAAATATAGATTTAGATTTTAACGGCAACTTGTGGCTAAACAAAATCGGTAGATTTTAAATCAATATCCCCCAAAAAAAAAAAAAAAAAACAATATAAATTTGTGCAACTGAAAAGTTAGATTATTTGCAATTGTTCTCCTTGGCTTTTCGTTTTCTTTGTTTCAAGTATTTTTGAATAATTTTTTTTTTGTACTCCTCGTTGTTTTGCCTAAAAACAAACAATGAAACAAAAACCACTCATTTGTCTTGGGATTTGTTTTAACATTAAAAACATCAGAACAAACCAAAAAAAAACCCATCGAAACAGAAACAAAAACCAAAGAGTAATCTTTATTTTACATTTATTTAGGTTTATTTATTTTCTTAAGCTAAAGCTGTGTTACTTTTCTTTTATACAAATGTAAGCTCTTGCCAAGAGAAAAAAGCAGCGTTTGTATTATTCTTTTAGTTCGGCTGTTACTGTGGTAATGTCAATAAAATTTCTGTTTATCAGTTTGACAAGACATATGCTTATTGCATGTCCTCGTTGTCTTGCAACATACTACTTATGCAAACACACATACACACACACACACACACACACACTCACAAAGACACAATAGCAGCCTTTTAGCATACATTTATGTGTGTGCCGCCGTACACCATTCGTACACCAAGTGCACCCAACAAACGGGCCGGCTTAATCTCAATTCCAAATGAAGTTATTCCTCAAATGTTTAACGTACAAAATCACCCAGAGCATTTGCCATTTAAAAGAAAAGGAAAGAAAAGAAAATATATACATACAACCAGAAGTTTAAAGGGAAAACCCTGCCAGCTACTCGCGGTTGTCTAAACCCTCAGCCGACTTTGGAATGTTACAGTAATAAAATCAAAGAATATCTGCAAAATTTATACTCAACCAATGGACGATCTTGCAGGAAGATAGATTGTGAAATTGATTTGTATCAGCACCGGGCAATATGACCTGAACCTGATGGTGGGCCAACTGCACTTGGTGGACTTTGCTGACCTGGGCCACTTCTCGTGTTATGTGGGTACAGCACACTACTCACACCTCTTGCTCGTGACCTCGAGCTATCGAATCTCTTCTGCCAGTAATTCCGTAGACAGTAAAAGAAGTCGAAGCAACTTAGTTTGTAGGCCGATATCCTGAAGCACATGCCCCGCCCCATAGTTCATGAGGAAAAACAGCAACCTATGGGAAGACAACAGCACTAATTTCCGCTATGACCAACAGCACCAGCATTGATTTTTGGTGTGGAGGTTTCGTAAGAACCTATAACATCGAAATAATATATGAACTGCTTAGAGTTTTGATTGCTGTGCCAACCCCTAATACTATTTATTCCGGATCACAGAGAGCGCCAGATTTAAATACTCCGACACCAAATCTGCTGTCCAGGGCGATTGGAAAGTCCAATTGGCCACGGCTGAGCATTGGCCAATGTTTCTGACCGCTACACGATTTTCCAACACCACTGCCCACCGAGTTCTATCTCATTACTAAATTTATGCCATAATTCTCATATTTCGTTACTCATTACTATTCATTATTTACATATATTTGTCGCCCTAAAATTGATATTAGAATCACCTACATAAAACATATATGTATGTGCAAAATTTAATCATACAACGAATGAGAATTACGCAAAAAATTAAATTAATGTTGTTTTTTTCCAATCGCACAACAGCTTGTATTCCGCAACTACACATCACTTTTTCTTTCAATCTTACAACCATTAGAGTCCACGTAACCTGAAATATGAAAGGATAACATTCCATTTTTCAATTTTATGTTTGTTGGGAATGAACACTGTTCTCGTTTAATGCTTTGGTTTAAGTGTGTTGTTTTATGGTTTTTTCTTGTTTTTGTTGTTCTTTTTTCGTAAACCAACTTTTTTGACATAATGTCTTTTTGGCCATTTCCGCATTACTTTAGTAACCGATAAGAAAGAAATTCATGGGCTCAGATCGTATTTTTTTTTTCTCTTTTATTATTTCTTTTTGAGTGGTTGACATTTAAATGTAATTTTTTGTACAAATGTTTTGTATTTCTTTATGTTATTTTTCTCCGTTTCGTTCGTCTGAAACTAGGCTTTGCGTGCATAATTTTAACAGTTTTTTTTTTTTTGGTTTTGGTTTTGGTTTTTCTGTATTTGTTTTCAATTTTGTCTTCCTTTCAGTCGTTCTTAACTTGATAATTTATATGCTTTAAATGTGATGTAAAACAGAAATGTCTAAATATTTTAAGTGTACCGACAAATGAGAAGAATTACTTTTTTATTTCTTTTACGTTTGAAAGAAATTAATCAAGATATCACCAGACTTATAAAAGCCATAAAAATAGATAACAATTAACTTAAGTATACAGTCATACATATATACGAATATTTATGTTTAATGTTATAAGTATGTATCTAAAATGTTATTTCCCCCTTGGAAAACAGTTGCAAACAGGCTTTTAAAACGAAACGACTTAGGAAACAAGCACGCGTAATCGTTAAAACACAGCAAAGCGTCAATTAAGAGAATGTCACTTTTTAGTTTTGAAAATATATGTATGTATATGTGTGTACATACGTTTATTTTATGTTTAATAAAAAACTTTTAGCAGAACGTGATTCAAAATTTTACCATCTATATCCATCAGTTTATAGCTTTCATTTTGGGACTATATTAACATTTCAAGTGGTCAATATTGAACTTCTTCGTGGAAGATTATTTCTTGCCACCAAAACAACCACAAAAGTAGTTTCAAATTTGCTAAACAAATCTGCTCGCCGGCAAATGAAAGTCATAGATTCTAGATTCATTACAAAGGAACAATTCTTGTCTCTTGCCCAAAACAAAAAAAAAATAAGCTTTAAAGTGTTTTTTAAAGTTATAATTCAGAAAACTTTCCGATTAAAATTTGTTGGTATAAGTTATGGGCCTTCCAGTTTATTGCCATAGATCCACAAGTACAGGAAACCCCACAAGGAAAAGTCTGAGGGCATCAAATCGCAATGCAACCGTGGCCATTCCACGTCACCTCTGCGACAGTTAAACCTTAAATCGTTCGTGCACATTATTTACGGTCATATGGTTTTATTTGAGTGAAAAAAATTTGTTATCATGATTTTTAGCGCTCGTATTTGGCGTTGATGCCCCCAACCATATCATTTTTAAAGCACGGACTAGTCACACTATCATCACAAAATCCACATTTAAAAAAAAACCTTTTGAGGAGAAGAAACTCAAGCGGCTTTGCCGACATTCCACATAACAACATCTAAAACGCTGCCAAGCCTAGTCAGTTTCATCATTTAGAGGTGCGTGTAGCTGGTCAAGAGCAACTGGATAACAAAATCCGGATTAGAGAGAAGCCACTAAAACAAAATGGCGATCGCAGGCCAACGATATCTAGTTTGTTTTGAAGCTTAAAAAGCGTTTTAATTTGTTTTTATACAATTTTGATTTGATTTTCTGTCAATTGAAAATTTTCCAAAGTTATCGAAATAAAAACTATATAAAAAGGTAATAAATATATTTTACTCGTATTTGTTTAACACGAAATGTGAGTCTATTTAGTAGCATAAAAATTTAAAATTCCCACAAAAAACAGAACAAATTCCACACAGTCTTGCTGATCCATCAATTATATCTACACTTAAATAAGAAATATATGACACTTGTCTCTGCTTTGCCACCAGAGTGGACCTTTTAAGCAATAAATGTAAGCCCACGCTTTTAACAAAACTAAATAGTATTCTCAAGCAAATAAAATAAGAGGCCTACTCATTTAGTATTTAGACCAAGCCAATGAAATACAACAACAACAACAATGATTGTCCACAAAAGTTCTGACTTAGATGGCCAAAAGCAGCACAACAACAAAGCCCTCAACTAGAATTCTTTGAACCATGAAAAACAGAACTGATACTCATGTGCTTATACACGAGTGTGTGTGTGTGTGTGTGTGTATGTGTGTGTGTGTGTGTGTGTGTGTATGTGTGTGTATATGTGTGTATGTGTGTGCATGTGTGTGTAATTACACATATAAGTTCATATGATTATTCATATAAACATTCATCTGTATGGATGTGTGTAGTATGTGCGTACATTTGAAGGCTAAAACAAATAACCCCAGAAACAAATTTTTTGCTGCACCGCCAATTTAACCAGTCAACTTTATATGCAGGCTTTGCTCACTTATAAACAGCAGCCCAAATAAAGCTACAAATATAAAACGAAATCACAGGCAAAAAAGTATAAAAAATCACAACAACGAAAAATAAAGATGAAACTTAAGGAAAAAAAGCCCTTTTTCAATTTACCACATACCGTGCGAAATGTAAAATGCACGTCATAATGAGAAATTCATTTAAGTTAATTTTTTTTGTATGCGTGATTTCTACATTTTCGTGTTTATCTTTTTATTTTTATTTTTGCAATACTCATGCATTAGGGTATACCATTCAGATTGTTTATTTTTATCGGTCAATTGCTACGATTCAAGGCTTTCAGTGAATGTTGCAATTGAGCAATTTCTCTGGATGAACCGGAGGCCAAAATGGAGCGAAAACAATATATATTAAACTACTGCTGGGAGTGCCTCGATGGATCAGTTGATAGAGTGTTCCATCAACAGCGCAGAGGTCCTAGCAAAGACTGAGTTTGATTGCTACCAACGAGGTCTGGTTGGTTAGAAACTGCCGGCCTGAAACCCTCAAAAATTAAAACCTTTCACTACAGATTTCTTTTATTGATTATCCTTTGATTTATTTTTTAATCATTATGGTTTCATCTTACGGCTTTTACTCGATTTTTAATTAAATTACTTCTTTTAGATATTAACTAAAATTTATAAAAAAAACAACAAATAACATAAATAAAATACAAAATATTATTTCAAGATATTCAAACCGATGTTGAAAGAAAGAAGAAAGTGGCAATCCCAGTTTTAAAATATAAAATACTAGAATTTGAATTTTTTTCGCCAATTATTTTATATTAAAAACTTTAAAAAAAAAGTACAAAAAATTCATTTTAATAATAAATATATAAAATAGACGTATTTAAAAAAAAAAACCCCAGTTCGAAAATTAGATTGGTTATCTGCACTATGGGAAATATTTTCTTTTTTTTGGCACTAAGTCTTAATCAAACCATATTAAATAATTTTTTTAAGCCTCTTTCTAAAAGCTCATAAAATTTTTAAAACGCATTATCATGGAAGAAAAATTTGGTCACGATCACGCTCTCTCACAAAATACATTCTTTGGTTTGTCCCAGACGTTCGCACAATCTTGCAGAAAAATATGTGATCACTCACGCTCACGTGCGATAATTGTAAAACACTTTTATTAAAGCGGTACTTTTATATTTGCATTTTATTACAGAATTTGATTTCTAATTTGTCAATTAAATTTAAACAAAAAAACATGCGTTTTCTTTGAATGTTTTTCTTGAAACATGAACATTTTACGCCAAAATCATATGGCGGCATGAACACTGATGGCAGTTAAATAAAAACTTAATCTGAAAAGGATTTTGCAATCACAACAAGTCTCGTCACAAACATTTTTTTATTTGAGTTTTAGTAAGAAACCACTTTTTTATCTCCAACCATTTTGTGGGAAAGCAAAACAAAGTATTTCAATTGGTTTATATTCCTACAACCGCCATGAATTGAATACCCTAGTTAGCCTGTTGTTGGGCCTCTCTTAGTAATCATATGGATATTGTTGCCTAAAAATTTTGGAATATAGTTTTAGTTCTTCCAAAACTTTGATCTACTCGAACACATGTTTTTACAATATTTTAAAAACGATTGAAAACTTCATTGGATTGGAACTGGATCAGGAATTTCGGTGACAAAGTCACGTTCATGCACAATAGGCATTAAAATGTTCGCCATGTGTCACGTAGCGCCATCCTACTGGAACCACACATGTCGTCTAGCGGCAAAAGAAATCATTTATCATTGTTCTGTAGTTGACGCGGGTGATGTCTCCAACGTCGTTTCCAAAAGACCACGGCCCAATGATACCGCTGCCGCACAATCTGTGCCAAACATTAACTCTTAGTGGCTATAGATGCATTATCAACTGTTGAGCTTCCTGCTCGAATAAATTGGCATCAGCAGACATGTGGCAATTTTGCTTGTTCATGCTTTTCGGCCAAATTCGATGTTGCTCAGCTGCTGCTCAGTTGCTGTGACGCTCAGCTAGTTTTATAGTTTGAAGAAGCGCGTTTATTGTGTAAGTTGTCGTAGAGCTTTAGCTTTAGTAACTGAATAATAGCCAAAAAAAATTTGACAACGGCCACCAAAACAACATAGTGGCCACAGGCCGCCAACATCTATCCTTAGACAATTGAAAAGACTTTTACAGGTTTTAAATTTTTTGGAACAGCTTATGAGACTTCTGCCCTAAACACGAAAGGGACCTTGGCTTTGTCTTCGTCTAGACTCACAAAATTTTAGCCTAAATTTTAGAATTAATTACGCAGCTGGCTGTAGATGCACCCGCAAGAGCAGATAACCAACTCATAACTTGTGTGTTAAGAGCAATGATTTTCTGGGAAATAGTTTAACTTTTAACCTAAACCAATCATATCATTGACTTTAACTCTGCATATTAGAGTACCGCAAATTCGTATACAATAATAAAATTCTGCCTACTAGAGTACCGTAAATACTCGTATTAGCCTCAGTCAGCATGCAATTTAGTAGCATCGCTTCACGTTCAGCAGTTTGTGTTATATTATTATGTGAATATTTTACCATTTATATGATGTTTAGCCATTAAATTGTGTGGTGCTTTTATTGCATATTTGTTTAAAGTAGGGTACCGCTTAAACGTTCAAATTGTTTATTTATTATGCCAATGCATTTGGTTGTACCTTCTGGCCTTTTATAACCTCTCCAAGTGAAGAATAATTTCTGTTTTATTATGCATTTTAAAATGAAACTTAGAAAATGCATTTCATTTTATAACATATTTTTCATAAAAGAATTACTTTTATTATGCGTAAGTGATTGTAAAAAATAAGTAATTTTACCAGCAACTAATTGAAAATTACTATTTATAGGGGAAAAGCAAGTAACTGACAAAAGCCGTAATATAATACGAGTACAAAAAAAAAACATATTTTATGAAACACGTTCGTAAAATTAACATTTGTTACACTTTTGACGGAACTGTGACTATAAATTTCCAAACTGTATTTTTAGACGTTTTCAAAACATAAATAAAAGAATAAGTTCAATTGAATTTTACCTTTTTTCCATACTTGTGTTAAAATTACTACTTTATTTTAGAGTAGTCTAAGCAAATTTGGAAGGCGGCCTTTTAAGCCACATAAATATTTGAAAATAACAAAAATGTTTTAATCTGCGCACAATTAGTGTCAGTTGTAAACTTTAAAAGTCTTTAAGTGTTTTGCCTGGTGTTGAAGTTTAATTTTTATATTCGCATTAAAATAAGGAAATCACTTTTATGACATTTTTATTAATGTTTGTGAAAGAATTTTAAAAAGTAGTTTCGGTTTTGTTTTTCTTTTTACTTTATTTGGAGCCAATAGTAAAATTAGTCTATTCAAAGCGCTGCAAAGGCAACTAAAAACTTGCATGCATGGCAAATTGCAGTTTACAATTCTGGAAAGTTTACAGTAAGTAAAATAAAGTCTACTTAAGAATCTACATATAAACATATATGTGTTTTGTACAAATAAGAAAAAAACACTTGAATAAATTAATTGTGCATAAGTAATTTGTTAAATACGATATGGGCTGTTCCATGGCGAATTAGAAACAGACTAATAACTTTGGCGTCATACAGTCAATCAAAAAGACATGAATTCGAAGAAAATTGAGAGTACAAGAGATGTGATTTTGAAGAAACTTAAATAAAATAAAATAAAATTGTTTTGGTTTTCTCAAACTGCGTTGCTACAGAAAGATTAGGCCAAAAAATTTATTTCTCTAATAATTTTTCTCAAGGATGATAAAATTGCTATCAAGTTGTAAAATTTTTTAAGATATATCCTTAAAATCTTCAATAAAATACACAATAAATCAGCGAAAATCTGCCCTCAAGGAGACTGTTCTCAAACGTCTTTGCTTCATAAAGGCACATATAAAAAAGTATTCTAAGGCAGACCAACCAAAAAAGATGTTTTAAAGCATTAATTTGATTGCCGCTTTCTTTCTTAAAGGATAACCGGTATAAATATCAAATTGAAATTTTTCTAAAATCTTCAATGAAAATCCTAGAAATTAGCGAACAAAATTCAAAGTAAAATAAATTGTTCTCTTTTGCCGCAAAAAGAGGCCAAAAAAAAAAAAATAACTGGATTAGCTGTCACATTAAACTGGCGTGAAATCGTTAAATCTTGGATAATATAAAGTCTAAAGCATCAACGGAAATCACATAAATAAATATAGACATTTGCAATGCAAAATTAACTGTTTGGGAAATATCTTTTGCTTTTAGAAAATGTTCTCAAAACATAATTATATATTCAATGATATGTTGTCAAAATCGTCCAGAAAAATCGCAGAAATCAGTTTCCATCAGTTTTCAATGCAAAACAAACTGTTCTCCAACTTGCTGGTTTTAGATAATAGCCCCAATACGAAGATAATTGTTGAATCCATCATCATCCAAATCAACCAGATTTTCAATAAAAAACATCTAGAATAAATTTTTCTTTTCGATTTTCCTCAATTTAAATGTTTTAACTTGTCCCGCAACTCAAAGAAAATATGTTCAGAGTGCGAAATTCTGTCAAATTTTTGATTGAACCTATTTTTAAAATTTATATAAAATAAGAATGCTGGACACATATGACCGTTTCGGACAACGTGTGATTAATGCAATCGAACACCTTTTAGCGTTCCGATCAACGCTTATTATCAAATAATGTACAATGTCTGTATCAGTTTCCCTTTCCCCTTGCGTATGACACAGAGTGTATACGACATAGATTTAATATTCAAGCTGAAGACCACACAAACGTTACCGTGGAGTGACCCATATGGTAAAAAAAAAAACCATGCGTACTTTAGCTAAGCAACTGCATATAATGATTTTAGCGTTTCTTTATTGAATTTTAAAACACCAAACAAATGATGAATAAGAACTTTTTTCTCATGACCACGAAAAAGTCTTTTGAACATTAAACTTGATTTTCTTGAATCGATATGATATTGATATAAAAAAATATATAACCAGAAGAAACACTTGAATAAAAACGAACATCTTTTACTTCTTATAAAAAAGGCATCAAATATTTAAAGTCATTTGTCATTTTTGTATGTTTAAGCTTGATTTCATTTCGAAAATTTTCCTCGGCCAGAAAAAAAGGAATACTCGTATATAAAAACGCTGATTGTCAATGTTGAGTTCGGAAAGCGAAGCGAAAGAGAGAAATGATATATTCCCATTATACTTATTAGTTTATTCTTGGTTACTGTGTATTTATTAATTTTTTTCTCTTTTTTTTTCTTTGTTCCTGATGTAAATCTTAAGATAAGTATTATTTTTTTTTTTTTTGTATTTAAAAATCATTTTTTTTTTAACAAAACGTTGTCTTATGCTTGTCATTTTGGTTTTCGTTTGAAGGAAATTTCGTTGTGTGATTGTAAAATTTTGAGGCTCAATGAGTTGGCTTTATGTTAATTGTGGTTTATTGGCTTTTGAAATGTTGAGTATTTTGAAAGGTTTAAGCACTCACATTGGAACATATTCCTTTGGACATAATATTAAATATTTCTTCGATTTAAATAAGATATTACAGCATAAAATCAATTTTACTTTTCTATAAGTAAAAAAAATAGTTTGGCGAGCAACAGGTATTAAGTGGCTAAAGCCAAGTTGCAGCACGTTAATATGAGGCTTAAAACAAAACACAGATACTTAATGCAAGAATTTGGAATTCAATTTCAAACCATATTGGCTCACTGGGGCGAACATCCATTGTGAGAAACCTTGACCTAAGAAATACTTCGTAAATACAAATAAGACATTTCTAAAAAATAAGTCGCATGTCTTTACGCACATATTTTTGGAGACTTCAACATTTTATAACGATAATTTCATGTTAAATTTAGAAAAAAAACATCTAGCCTCGCGTTTTAAACTCTAACTGTGTAATCGTAATCACACGCTTTTTTTTTTTTTTTTTGAAATGTAATACCCCCTTAATTTTTATGAATGTTTGACCGCCTGCTTATCAATCAAAATGTTTGTTTTTCCACACATTAATAATTAAAAATTTCCATGTTATAATTTATTGACCAGACAACACTGGCATTTCTGGAGAATTCTTTTTTTCCACATACTGCAACGGTAGGAGAAAAACGTAACCATTTCCAACCTTAATCAACGATTTATTAACGTTTGAAATGTCTTGAAAACGCTTAAGCTTTGATTAACACAAACACGTACAAGTCTACTAATTTTCTTTCACATTTATTAAATATAAAATTTTATTAGAAAAAATCACTCTTAATAATAATTTAGCTAAACCCAATAACCTTGAAGTTGTGTGTAACACAACCATCAATTAAAACGCCACCAAAAACCTACACTTTACTTGTAAGTCAACGTTGCAAAAAACATTAGTTCTAACTACGCTTTTTCTAACGCTGACTGCGACTTGCCAGTAAAACCTGCCAATTAGCAGCTTGTTGTAGCAAAATACAAAATGAACTGTTTCGATAAACACACAAAAAAAACGTTTTCAGCTAAACTATTAGAATAAGACGAAAAAAAATAACGCCATCAACAAACGGCTTGCAACAATAATTTTCCTGTAGTTTGAAAAATTACTTTAAAAATCAACATTTTTGTATGAGCTAAACATATTTTTTTTTTATAAACTTACGCCAAATAGAGAATCGAAACCGCAGCATTGAAGCTGGCGTTTCAAGCTGGCTGGTTAGTTAAAATCCCTATCTTTGTTATTTTATCATTTGAAATTGAAAAAGTTCGTAAAACAATAGTATATGGAAATATATTAAGGAAAACTTGAAAGCGTCACTGCCATTTAATACACTCAAAAAAAGTGGTTCGTATGACGCCCAGAATATTAATGTGATTTGAAAATATTTCAGAAAAATGTTCTCTTCAGTTTAATCTGGACAAGTCTAGAAAATTTATATGGAATGCAATTGAAAAAAAAAATACAAACAATCTAGATATGCCGCTTATTCTTGTGGCGCCAACACCACATTAATTTTAGTACCCTAAAATATGTAATTGGCTTCTAATGAAACAATTTTACTTAACACTTCTTTCTTCTTGCAGCTTTTCTTGAGACAGGTATTCACCTCAAAAAAGTCCTCTTTGTTGAATGTCTATTTGTTTTCTAATATATTGTAATAATTTGACTTTTCGCCCATAGTCAAAAAACCGCAAGAAAACTAATTCAGATTGTGTCTGAACATGACCAAATGGGAACAATTGTGACTCTCACAGCAAGAAAAGCTTTTTTAGATTCAAATATTCATTCAACGAATTTTATCGGCTGTTTCTAATGTGGGGAGCTCTTCTGACATTAAGTGGCGGTTTTGATGGTTCCAAGAAAAAATCATTGAAATTATTATCAAAAAATACAAATCAATAAACTTTTTTCAATAAATATTTTAGCTAATTCAACAAGAAAAACACGCATCTTTGCTTTGCAAATAGTGCCTCGATGCATGAGTTGGTGGAATATTCGACCAACAATCGAGACGTCGTAGGTTCGATGCCTAGCAATGATTCTGGGTGTTGCTGCAGACAAGGAAAAAGTTTTGCAGTTTTGTGTTCTTTGTAAAAAAAAAAATAAAATATATTAAATTTTTGTTAGAAAATAAATTGAATTTGAAAAAATCTAATAATTTTATAAATCACATTTTTATTGTTGAAAGACTGACTTTCGTTTTCGTACAACAACTCTTATTGCAAAATTGTTGTTTGTATTCGCCAACTGACTTACAGGTTTGTGTTCAAATTATGTTTTAACTGATTCAACGAATTCTTTTATTGGGTATAAGAAAAGCCTTCGAAACTCTAGGGGGAAATAAGCCACAAGTAGTGACCTGCAAAAGGTATCAAAGCAAGTGGAAATGAATTACTGACTACTAATATCGCCAATCAAATAAATATTCACAAGTAAAACTGGCATAAAAAGCAGAGAAGAATTTCTTCCATAAACATTCGCGCGTTGCCTTAATGACAAAATGATCTTATTGTAGGGTGTCGCGAAGTAATAAATGTAAAAAAATTTGTAACAAGCTCAACATGAACACTAACGCTCTATTTATGTTAACTTAATGCAATATTTAAGTAAATCAAAATGTATTGCCAAATTCAAAATTAAAAAAAAAAAAAAAAGAATGTGAAAAACATGAAGAAAAAATTAAAAACAAAATTGTGTTGCAATGTTTTTCAACAAGACTTTTCAACGGCTATCAATCACACTGAACAAACAGTAAAAAATTACTGAAACTAAAACAACTGGTTTTCAGCTCAACTACATACAAGAGCACACGATTTGCTAAAGTTTTTCGCACTTCTGAAATGAAAAGCGTTTATTGAAAACGGAAAATATTAAAGAAAAAACACACAGTTTTGTTTATGCGATTTGCAAATATGTTTCTATAATTTTGCCTAATGTCTTTGTTGTTGTAGATGTAAATAATTTATTTTATAAATGCTGCACAAAACTGTGTGCAAAAAACCAAAAAAAAAACTAAATAAATAAATAAAAAATAAAACAAAATGTTAAACAAACAAGACTGAATTTAACACTTGTCTTAGTGTATAATTAAGTCAATGCTTATTAAATAAATATCAAATGCTTATGTTTGCCATGAATTTTATGTGAGTGAGTAATAATTTCTGTTTCAAATTTTGCGTTGAAATGTATTTACAAATAAATAAAAAAAAATGGTAGAATGTAAGAAATATATGAACAGCGTTAATGTAAAATTTTCCTCTTTAAAGCTTTATTATACTTTAAGTGTTTCTGGGAAAAAAAAACCAATAAACGTTAAACTTTTACCAAATATGTGTTTTTATTATACATATAATATGATGTGGCAGCTCTGTTCTGATATGACTTAAGGAATCAAATAAATGTCGACAAATTCAAGCTAAAAATAATCCGAACATAATTATTTTTCTCTCTCACTCTCTTTCTCTCGCTTTGAACGAAGATTTAAACCTGTGGCAGGACTGTAAAATTTGATACCATCACAACTTAAAATTAAACAAATTCAAGCTAAAAATATTTCGAACATAATTATTTTTCTCTCTCACTCTCTTTCTCGCGCTCTTAGAAAGAAAAACGTCTGATTTGACTTAAAGATTTAAACCAGTGGCAGGACTGTACAATTTGATACCATCAAAACTTAAAATTAAACTAATTCAAGCTAAAAATATTTCGAACATAATTATTTTTCTCTCTCACTCTCTTTCTCGCGCTCTTAGAAAGAAAAACGTCTGATTTGACTTAAAGATTTAAACCAGTGGCAGGACTATACAATTTAATACCATCAAAACTTAAAATTAAACAAATTCAAGCTAAAAATATTTCGAACATAATTATTTTTCTCCATCACTGTCTCATCAAATTACAATATATAAAAAAAATCTAGGACTTAACATCTTGGGGCACCCAGCCAAAAGATCTAATTATAATATACTTATGCTGACTTAACAACAACCAACGAAAAATCTGTTAAATGTTTAAACAAATCAAGGATGACTTTTAATTGACTATATTGTACTTATGAAACTTAAATACAATCCTTTCCTTTTTCTATATTTCCTCAATATTAAAATTCTTTTCACAAGATTTGATTTAAACATAATTGGAGAAGTAGTAAAAAAAAATTGCTACAAAACTGTTGTAATTTCCAATAAGTAACAAACAGCTGATTCCTTAAGCCAAAGACTGTCACTATCGTGACACTATCGTTATAGCCCCAAGCCTAACAGACTTTGACATAAATTTAGTGGTTTATTTCCAAACAAAATCTATGTTTATTCCTATACATTTTCATTTAAACTTTGAAAACAGCTAAAACAATAAAAACAAGTTAACAGTTTGAAAGGAAACGATTTTTACAATTAAAAAATAGTTGATAATTTATTAGTTCTAGACAAAACTTTTATACTTTACAAGTTGTTCAGTGCTTCGAGAACCATCCGTTTTCTTATAAATTTATTATAATTTTTTTAATTTTAAATATATTTTAAGAGAACATAAACTATAAAATCATATACGCTTGAAAATTTATTAAGATTGTTTATGAAAATAAAATAAACTACCACCCACCAAAAAGAAAAACTTAATAGTTATTGTGCCGAAATGGTATATTTTTTCCAAGACATATACACACACACAAGCGCACTAGCGCTATAAAAAAGCCAACGCCTTCAATATAAAATACAATCACTAATTGATATGCTTCAGCGAAAATATCAAAAAGTCAAGACGCGTATGTCAGCTAATAACCATAACGACAAAATTTACAATTACAGACTGAAATATATTGCAATTTAAAGAATTTTACACCTTTGCGGAGACGGCGACATATCAAGCACAACATGCCACATGCAGCACAATAACGACGATCGACGGAAGAAAGCGGCGGTGAGAAGAATGAAAGCATTAACAAGTCGCTGGCGAAACCAGTAATAGTAAAATAGCGTATTTTACTAGTAATAGACGGACAGACACAAAGAACGACATACAAATGCAAATGCAAATGCATGTGCATGCGAACATAAATGAAAATATATGTATTTGTGCATTGAGAAAGAACTAGTTTTTCATAGCAAAACGTTAAAAAAGAATAAAAACTTTTCAATAACACGCTGCTGCAAATGCTCCTAAGCCACCTTTGACGGCCGTGGCCAAGAAACGCTCTCAGGTTCTTAAGTACCCCAGCAACGAACCCTTCTAAAGCGTATAACAGAATTATTATTCTGATTTTTGTTTCCACACATCATATTGCAGCAACATGTCCTTTTTTAACACTTTCCTGGTCGACTGGGATAGTGATATTGTTGGTGTTAATGGCTGAAAATTATTGTTAAGTCTTCAAAACTTTATGATGATTACCACGAAATTTGATAACAAATGTTATAAATTTTAATAAGTATGTAGGCCCACGCACACATGCACACTCTACCTATACCCGTACAGCTAAAACCGCACACGGACACACGTGCACACATACAAGTACATGAGTACAGCATGAAGACAAACAGCATGCATGAACGATTTTAGCACTAACCTGCGTTAAAAATCGGTGTGAGTTGGTGCTAAAGGTAGTTTTAAATTGAAATTTAAGACTTTATAATAAATTTGAACCAGTTTTTTATTGTTTAATTTTTTAAAGAAAGCAAAAACTAAGACTGTAACCAGAAACTATTGGGCAATGCAGGCAAAAAAAAAAAAAAAAACATTATGCTCTCATGTTCACGAAGTTGCCAAGCCGATGGAGGTAATGAATTTTCTGTTTTTCTAACACTGTTTAACAAAATCACACTTTTTTAATACAGTAGAACAGGGTTCTAGCGACGGTTGTCTGCTACTGATGCTGCGAAAGTTTACGGCGTCTGTCTTGAATCAGAGGTAGATGAAATTGCCATAATTTTCTGAACTTTTGTGAAAAACTGGCAACGACTTAAGCGAATTGTTGCTTAACTTGGCAAAACATGTACACAGTTACTTGCAAACGTTTTACATTTGCGCAAGTTGATTTAATTTATAAGCACTAAAACAAACACTATTTTTGAAATTGAATTTGCAAATCATGTTAAATCAACATGAAATCACTATTTTTAGATTTGAATTTGCAAATTATGTTAAATCAACATGAAAACAGACCTGAAATCTACATGCACATGACCAGCGATTAGCAGGAAATGGACCGAAAGAATTTCCTAATTATCTAATTTCTACAAGAGAATATATATATATATATATATATATATATATATATATATATATATGACTTTCCAGTTGCTGTGAAACTAAATGAAAAAAATCCATTTAGCTTTATGTTAGACTTAGAAAATATGTCGACCTGGCATAAACAAGATCTTTTTAAACTTTAACTAAAATTCACATTAAAAGTCACTTACCTTAGTACTAGTTGTTCTTGGGCTGCCTCCCAGCGCTATAGCGTAAACCTCAATTTCATATGTATCAGCGCCAGCTTCGCGATCCAGTTCTTTGGCCGTTGACAAAATTCCTAATTTGGTATCGATATCAAAGAGACGTTCGACATTTGTGTATCGACCCGACGAAGCTAAAGCACTTCCACTACCAACCGCTGTTACATTCGTAACGTAATATTCAATCTCCGCGTTATTTAGTTTAGCACTTACGGTTAAAATACTCGTGCCGATAGGCTCATTTTCATACACCGAACCGCTTTGCTCGCGCTGATCGAAAACCGGTCCCGGTACACCCGAAGCACTTGTTGCGATTATGGTAATATAAGCATCGGAGCTTTTACGTTCGCTCTGCACGGCCTCGTCGGTGGCCTTGAGCGAAAGTTGGTAACGCACCTCAGGGCGATTAATAAGCTTGCGCAAAGAAATCGCTCCCGTATTGCGTTGCAATTTGAATAGTTCCATGTTGCCAGAGACGAGTTCATAAGTAACAATCCCATTACTAGAAGAGTCAGCATCGGCGGCGTGGACGAACATTATGTGAGCGCCATCACGATTTTGTGAGTACATTTGTAGGTTTTTAGAAGGTAATATGGCAGCGTTCATTGAAATAAAAACAGGAGCATTATCATTAATGTCCTCAACAATCACGGTAACCAGCTTTTCGGCAGACAATTGCATTTCAGGCTTCTGAGCCTGATCAGTGGCAACCACAGTCAAACGAAAAGTGTCTATGGATTCGCGATCAATCTCGCGCAAAGTATGTATAACTCCGGTTTGTGTATTTATGCCGAAATGTCGACCACCCATTAGCTCTGGTTCTTGTTTGACAATGCTGTACGTCACCTTGCCATTAAGGCCGGAGTCTGGATCTTCTGCAGTGACTGTTACTATGGGCGTTTTCAGATCTATGCCTTCCTTGATTTGACGCACTATGGCCGTGTTTGGAAACGTTGGTGGATTATCGTTTTCATCCTTAACATGCACTGTAAATACTAAAGTACTAGAAAGTCTGGGCGATCCACCATCTGCTGCTGTTATATTTAAATTATAAGCAGTTATTTCTTCATAGTCCAACGATTTATGTAGATACAATATGCCGGTATAGGCATCAATATAGAATGTATCTTTACGATTTCCTGCTGTTATGCTAAAAGAAATTTTTGAATTTATGCCCAAGTCCATATCCACTGCCTTGAAACGCATTAGCTCCGTGCTGATGGCTGTTGTTTCCAATACCGATATTTCGGCCGTAATTTCCATAAATTTCGGAGCCATATCGTTTTCGTCTAAAACTTCAATGGTTATGGTGGCTGTAGAATTTAGCTGTTGCCCCTCTAGGGCAGCATCTTTGGCCATTACTTCCAGTTTGTACTCAGCTTGATTTTCACGATCCAACTTACGAGCCAGAGAAAGTTGCCCAGTAGCGTCGTCAATCTGAAAATGTCCCGCTTGATTGCCGCTAATTATGGCATAATAGACATCACCATTGAGGCCCTCATCTAAATCATTGGTATACACTCGCATTAAATGCGTGCCAACTAAGGAGCCTTCCGATATCTGAACTTTATAAGGAGCTCTCACGAATTCGGGTGCATTATCGTTTACATCAGTTATAATAATTTTTATTTTGACTTTGTCCTTAAGCCTGGGATTGCCGTTGTCTGCTACTATGGCCTCAAGCAAGATATAATTTTGAGCCCCCGCCAACCCAGTCAATGAAGAAGATGATGGCATTCTTTGTATTAACTCTTCTCGATCGAAAGGGTGCAAAGTTTTAATGAAGCCATTGCGCGAGTCTATGATAAAATCTTTTCCCGGCGAAGCCAAGGTAAAAATCAGTTCAGCATTGCGGCCAATGTCACGATCCGAGGCAGTAAGTTTGCCCACAAAAGCATCAGCTGGTTCATTTTCGGGTAAACTAAATATGAAAGAGCTGTTAGTAAATTGCGGTGGATTGTCATTCTCATCTATGATGTGTATAATAACCGGCACTTCAGAAGATCTTTGGGGTTCACCCTGATCTTGGCATTTCACAGTCAAAGCATAATAGTCTTGTTCTTCGCGATCCAAAACCGATCGTACAAATAAAAAGCCATCTGGAAATATGCCGAATTTTTGTGCAACGTTACCCTCCAAAATCGTATAAGACAAACGGCCATTAAGGCTTAAATCATTATCATGGGCAGCCACTGAAAAAAATCTAGCATTTACCGGCGTAGACTCCAATAGAGAAGTTTCGTAAGATGTATAATCGAAAACTGGCGTATGATCGTTGACATCTGTTATTATAACCGATATGATATGTTTTGAGGACAGTGATGGCTTGCCATGATCCGTGGCTGTTAGTTCTATTTGTATGTTTGAATTTGGCTCATTCTTAATGGGCTTCTGCAAATATATAACGCCAGTAGAGGCTCCTATGCGAAACATCATATCCGGATTAAACGTCAAGGTATAAGTTATGCGGCTATTATTACCCGAATCTCGATCTCTTGCCCTCGCAATATAAACTTCTTGACCTACGGCTGAGTTTTCTGGCAAAAAGACCTCATCATCACGTTCCAACGCAAATAAAGGTGTATTGTCATTCAGGTCCAGTATGGATATATGCACCAAACACTTGCCATAGGCCAAACCGCGACGAGCCATCACTTCCAATTGGTATTGATTGCTGACTTCTCGATCGATAGCTTTGGCTGTGATGATGAGACCTGTATTTTTATTGATAGCAAAATACTCCTCAGGATCTCCAAAAACTATAGAATACTCCAGAATATCAGCGGAAGTACTATGCTGATGCTTTATTTGTACCTGACCCACTTCCCTGCCTAAATGCGGCTGTTCCATGCCATGATCTTCGGTGATCTGAAACTCATAAGTTTGCGAGTAGGAGTCAAAGTCTAATGATTCCATTTTGTGTTGCATCATTATCTCTACAATGGCATCTTGTTCACTGTGCCGCTCACCACGATCTTTAGCTGTAATAAGCAGTTTATATAAGGGTTTCGTAAAATGTTGTAAAATGTCTGTTGTTGATGTTGAGGCTGCTGTTGTTGCCACAAATTTAGAGCTTAACATGATCGAACCTGACCAAGTATCAACCACAAATAAACCATCACCACCTGTATTTAAGGTATAAGTAATTAAGGCATTATCACCCTCATCACGATCAGTAGCAAAAACTTTTAATAATGGCTTTTGCAGCAGCGACATAATGTCAATGTCGCCTCCCATTGTTGATACGCCATTGTAATGGTTATTGTTTGTGTTGCTATGTTGTTGTTGTTGCTGTTGCTGTTGCTGTTGTTGCATTGGTATCGCCAACGCATGAAAATATTTTTTTGGATAAAATATTGGTGCATTATCATTGACATCTTCTATGTGAAGATTAACTGTGGCTGTTGAAGATTTTGGTGGTGTACCTTGATCACGTGCGATTACTAAAATTTCATAATTCTGTCGCAATTCACGATCTAGTGACTTTCTTGTTGTTAATTGGCCCGTTAAAGAATCCAACTCAAATTGTTCAGGATATTTTCGTTCGCTTACTACTGCCAGCGTATATGTCACTGAACCATTTGTGCCTTGATCGTGATCGTTGGCTGTTAGCATGGCAATTAAGGTATGCGGTGGTGTGGCTTCACTTAAGGTGACATTGATTTTACTTTGGGTAAATTGTGGTGCTTCATCGTTCTCATCTAAAATGGTAACTTTTAGTTGGGTGTAGGCCCACTTGGGATTTGGACCGCCATCTCTAGCTGAAATGCTTAACTCAACAGATCCTTCTACTTCACGATCTAACCAGGCTTGTGTTGTTATCAGACCGGTAGCAGAGTCAATAGCGAACCATTGATTGTTATTGCCAGAAACAAAATCGTAGAATATTAAAGCATTTACCCCCGTATCTTCATCGGTGGCCGTTATAGAGGCAACAAAAGAACCAGGAGGAGTCAATTCACTCAATACGGCAGAATATTCTGATTTTTCAAAAACTGGCTCATGATCATTGACATCGTTGACATGTATTATCAAATAAGCCGTAGCGGTTCTTGAAGGTGTTCCCTTGTCTGTGGCTACAACGGTTAAGTTATATTTTCCAATTTCTTCTCTGTCCAAAATGCCGTTTACTCTTACGATATCAAAAGAAGGCGTCTTCTCCAGACGAAAATGGCCCAGCTCATTACCTGACGTAATTTTAATTGACGTCTCACCATTCAAGCCCTCATCCATATCCACAACCGATACTGCTGCAACAACGCTGGCATTAACAGCATTTTCATCCACTGTGGCAAAAGTGCCGGTCGGTGGAAAATATTGAAATCTTATAACCGGATCATGATCGTTTGTATCCAGCAAATTAACCGTAACATAGGCGCGACCATCTTGGCGGGGAGAGCCATGATCTCCTGCGAACACCGTGAAAACGCAACTCTTTGGACAGGAAACACCAGGCCTGGAAAAGGTGGGACAATTCTGTTGAGGACAACTCAAATGTTCGGTAGTAGAAATCACACCAGTCTCAGGATCAACAGTAAATTGGGTTTCCGTATCAGCTAAGTAGTACGTTATTCTGCTATTATCCCCCAAATCCTTGTCCATGGCCATTACCTGCAAAACTGAACTGCCTGGCGGCACAGACTCATTCAACGACACTGTGTAGTCGCTATGATCAAATACCGGAGGATTATCATTAACATCTAGGATGGAAACGTTGACTTGTAGGTAACCATATTTGGCGGGATTACCACCATCTTTGGCTGAAATATTTAGTCTATAAAAAGCTCTTGTCTCCCGATCCAAGTCCCCAGTCGTTTCCAAATGTAGATAGGAAACATCACCACTGGGATTGGAGGTAACAGCCAAACGAAATTTATTATCTACATTGCCCTCTACTATGGTATAGTTATTGGATATGCCATTTGTGCCCACATCCAAGTCTGTGGCGGCATCTAGCAAACATCTGGTGCCCTTGGCGGCACTTTCTGAAAAACTGACCGCAATACTGGGTTCCGGAAATTCGGGCGCATTATCATTAATATCTAAAACAGTTATTCTTACTTCAATAGGATAAGTGGGCTGTGACGATAAAACTACCAAATCATAACGTTCACGCATGCCTTCACGATCTAAAACCATATTTGTTTTAATTTCGCCCGTTATTGCATCCAATGTAAACTCCCTGGGCGGCTCGTTGAAACGATAGCTAAAGTCCGGCCTAGTGGGTATATAGCCAACTACAGTACCCTTAGGTTGACCCTCTAATACTTCGAATTGTACTCTTGTGTCTACAGCGCGCGATTGCATTAGTCCCGTGCCGTCTGCCGTACGTCGTCGCGGAAAGGAGGATGTATAAACATGTCTTCCGGAATTCGAAGGCACAAACGTGTAAACTGAGGGATTTGCGAAGGCAGAGGTGGAGGATACAGTGATTGTTTGTTGGGCGGACGCCTTAGCCGATATCACCAACATCAGATATATTACCACTGTCAACGCATATCTCACTAGCGGTGTTGTGTTGGCAAGAGGCTGTCTCTGAAACCTTAATTCTTTTGCCTCATGGCCTTTGCTGATGATGAGGTGGTGTTGTGTTTGTTGCTTTTGTATAACTAAACAGTCTTCTTTTTCTGGCTCTTCATCATCATCAACATCATGCTGCCCGTGATTGTGATGTCGTTTAAATAAAATTTGTTTTGTAGTTTGATTTTTCAGCTTTAAATGTTTCCCTCGTCGCCTCTTTATGGACTCATTTAAATGCAATGATAAACTATTTACAAATAATTTACAATGATCTTGATGATCATTACAGTTTTGCTGCTGATGACAATTATCTTGTTCATTAACATCATTATTTCGGCTGATGTTAACATTATATCTAGATGTATTGTCTTGTGAATTGTGTTGATTTGTCATGCTGTTCCAAACTATTTCACCATTATTTGCAGCAAAGGAATTTTCATCACTTGACTGTCTTGGCATAAATGATCTAGCTGTTGCCACAGACGTTCTGCTGGCTGTTGGTGATGGCATTGATGATGTTGGTAGAAACGTGTCAGGGTTTGTAGTGTTGGTGGCTTTTTCACCTCCATCACCTTTGCGTTTTGGAGCGACTGTTGGAGTTGTTATTGCTTTTATTTGTGTCTGTCTTTGGTCATCTGCAGGCAAATTTTTCACTTGTCTGCAGAACATCATCATCGTCGTCGTATCAGCGTAAATATATATATATATATATGTAGGGAATATTTTGCTGTTGTTGTATTTCAAGAACTATGCGTTACTCTAACAAAGCCCTCACAAAGTATTTCGTTGTTGTTTTTATTTTTATGCAAGCCGCCTTTGGTCCTTTGTGTGTTTTTTCTGTCTTTTATTATTTTTTAACTTTTTTCCTTTTACAATTTCAATTTGTTTGAACTTTTTTTAAACGTTGTTTTTTTTTTGTTTTGTTTTAGTTTTAGTTTTTGTATGTTTTTGTTTAATTTTAAGTAATTTTCTTATGTTTATTTGTATATTAATTTTATTTGTTGTTGTTATCTTGTTAAAGCCATTAGTGTTGCTATTTGTGTCCTTGTTTTCTTTTTGCTGTTGTTATTGTTGTTGTTATTATCTTTTGTTTAAGCTTGGTTTTGTGCAAATGAGTTTCATTTTAATTTTTGTCCGTAAAAGTAACAACATTTTTTCTCCTTCTTAAGTTTCGCAAAATTATACTCTTCCGACTTGTTGTTCTTGTTGCTGTTGTTGGCGGTGGTGTTGTTTGCTGCTGTTGTTGTATCATTATTTATGTTGGCATTTTTTTGCTGCTGATTTATTTCATCTTTCGTTGTTTTTTTCTTCTTTTTTTTTTTTTTTTTGAGGCTTAATGTTTGTTTGAAAATTATCACTTGAAATTTTTTTCAGAAACTTTTTCTTGGTTTGCTTGAGACTTTGAGAGCTGTAATGAAACAAAAAGAGGGCTTGTTCAGTTATTTGTAAAAATAAATGTAAATATTTTGTTAACGCAGAGATTGGTTATGTTTTTGTGTTAAAAGTGTGTTCTACAAATTAAATAGCTTAATGCGGCACAAGCTTGGGCGAAAAATTGTATTCCCAAGCTTTAACTTTAATTTGTAACTTTGTCAATTATATGCACAATGGCTTGAAACTGCCTAATTTAGGTGGCAAACGATAACAACCAAACGTTTGAGGTGCGGACATTTTTTTATTATTATAAGAGCTAAAGAATAATTTCAATCATTTATTTCTGGAATCTTGCAGAAAAATTAAGTCTTGAGGAAAATAATTTTCATCTTCATTAAGAAACAAAATTTAGTGCAATCTATCTAATTAGGGGAAAAAAATAAAACTAAAAATTTGGTTTTACTTGCTTTGAAAGCTGATAAATGGTTTAAGCCGCAACGTTACGATTTTTTATATTTTTTTAATTTCATTTAATTTATTGATATTTTCTGTGAAGTGTAATTCATTTAAAGTAATTATTTATTAACTAATACAAATAAAATGGGATTGGCTTTAATCTATTTGTTAAGTTTTGTGCGATATAAAAAAGTTTCAGTTAAAATTTTATCAAAATATTCTTATTCAAATTGTTTGTGTTTGGCAAAGAACTTTTTTATCAAACAAAGTTTTGAACAAGGTTTCATTTTCTGACAGATTAAATTGTCAGACATTACCAAGACTCAAAAGGTGTAGCAGTTATTATTTTTGATCTCTCTTTCTCTCCTTCTCTCTCTTTCTTTCTTTCTGCTTTAGACGTTAATAAATTATGTTTCCTCTTGAGTAGAATAAGGGTGATTGGAAAATTGCCTCAATTAGTTTCTTACCACTACATGCAAACCTTTTCCACGGTCTGTGTGGCTGTCTTGAATATTTTAATGACAATGATTTGACGTCTGCCAATAACAATTCAAAGTTTTAGACCTACATAGAAGGGAAATTTAAAAAGGAAATGGAACAAGCTCTGATTTTGAATCTCCAAGTGCATATAAAGCCAAAAAAAGATAAAAGCAGGCCTTCATATTGCTTTATTTATTTATTTTTTAGGCGCGTGCTAAACGCGTATCGACGCAGCTTGTACATCTAGGTTTAAATTTGACATTTGACTCCAAATGAAATATCATAAGTAGTTATGAAGTCCTATTCTACAGAGACACGGCATTCTCAGGTGTAAGCGCTGGCTGAAAAGCAATTTTCGCTTTACAAAATGTTTTTATTTATTCAATTGTTTTAAAATTACCGGAAATTCTTAGCAATTAATTAGTTTGACCAAAGTTTTTACTTTTTAAAAGCATAATTTAATGTAATTTCAACATGATTTTACAATAAAAATACGAATTGTTAAGCGAATATCAATATTATGAAGCAACTATATTCAAAATTAATGCTATTATTAGATATATTAACTTTTAACGTAATTATTACTAAATTTAGTGCATTAAAATGTTTAAGGGGTTTAAATTGGGTGTTTTGCGCTGTAAACCCTTTCCACAAGCGCAATCTCTCGTTTCTTGTCAGAGTTATAAAAAAAAACTGTTCACACAATTTCTCTTCTTATCATCGAACATGTTTTTAATTTAGAAAACTTTCATTTCATTACTAAAAGTCATTAGCGAATCTCTTTTAAATTTGTTTTAAACTCTTCCTAGAAATATAAAAAACTATAAAATTTTTGCTTTTTTTTCTCATAATTCTATAATGCTATTAACAGAATCATTAAATTTATTAGCAAAACAATTACTAAATTAAAAAAAGTGTATTAGTTAACCATGTTTTGTTATTGTTGTAACCAACCAACTTTTAGACATCGAGTTTGTTTGCTGTAAGCAAAACCAATCCAGGCCTAAGAATGCATCCAGTGGAAAAACGTACGCCACAAATCAACACGAGTCAGTAAACAAACAAACAAAAATTAATACTAGCAACATAAACTTTAATTTAAAGCAAAATGTAGCAGAAGTAAATAAAATAATTAAATGAAAAAAAATGATAGAGAAAAAATCCGACTATTGTTAAATATCAATTAGCACAGTTTTCATACTTCATGAAGCATGATGAATAGTAAATTGAAAGGAAATGCGGCAACAAGTGGGTAAAAAGCAACAAAAAAAAGAAGAAAAAGAAAAGGAAAAACCCAACGAACAGAAAATTTTAAGATATTTCAAGGCAACAATAATATTATTGGCTGCAACAACAATCTACACAATTCACAATATCAATATGTTCAGCTCCTGCAGCGGAAAATATTTATGATTAAGCATAACTTTACTACTGTCTGCATTTGACAATGGTTTTGTTGTGTCAATATTGTTGGCAGAAAATTTCTCCTGCAAAAGAGAAGCAGATAAATCCTCCAAAAAAAATCAAAAACCAACAGGAGACCGACTAAAATAATCTATAATAAGTTTATGTGGCATATTTTGCCATTTCGGTATTAGATCAGCTGATACTGGAATCACGTTTGATGTGCTTTTGAATTGTATGTTGTGGTTCTTAATAAATGTGGTCTCAGTCACCCCTTATTCCTAATATTAGTTTAAAATTATTTCAGTATTAATTGTTTTATATTTTACTTTTTTCTATACTAAGTCGCCCGTTTCTTACATATTGGATTCATAAGGACTATATTAGTACTATATCTCTATATGTCCCTCTCTATATATGTGCATCCCTTTGTCTATCACCCTCTCTCTCCAGAACAATTTTTTAAGCTACCGTGAAATTCTAATTGTCACTTTCACAATCCTGCATCCTAAAAGAAAGCCACTTTAATTTATTTAAACTTTTGCCTTAAAAGTATTTATTCTATTCTATTCACCAAACAAAAGAAAAGTTATACAGGTTTAGAAATTAAAATTCAAATATGGCAACTCTTTTCGCGTAAACCCGGTTTTCTTATACATTTCGTCTCACAGTCGTTGTTTCGTGTTGTCGATTAAAGCTTTCAAAGAGATAACTTTTAGCTTAATTTGAGAAATAATTTAATAGCATCACAAAAAGAGTTAAAAAATTCCACTCTAAAAGAGTTAAAAATGCTACTTTTGCTAGTACAAAAATAATTAATAACAAATCGCTAAGAATAATTAATAAAATAAATAGCTGACGGCTATAATTCTACAACATTTACAAAAAACAACTTAAACATTTGTTAAGTGGATTTTGGTGGTTTTTGTAATTATTGTTTAAAAATACTTGAAATACATTTTTCCTAAGAGTTGTAAAATTTTACTCCAATAAATTTTACTTTTACACGATAAGATATTCTTCATTTTGCACAAATTTCTGACAGATCTGATCACTTGTATTATCGTGTGAAAGTACCTTCAGCGCCTAAATTTAGTGTGTGTTTTTTTTTTAATTTCAACGACAATTTTTTTTTTTTTTTTTTTTTTGAAGGGAAGCAAGACTATGACTTAATATAGGGTGTTTTTTATTGAGGTATAGAACTTTAAGTTGGCATCACTTTTTTAACTGGCGGCCATTTTGTCAGCTATCAAGTGATTAATATTTGGTTTGCCATTTCATCATGAACAGGTTGACAAAAGAACAACGCTTGCAAATCGTGCAAATTTATTTCGAAAATAATGGTTCAGTTCGCGAAGTTTACCGCAAGCTCCGTCCATTTTATGGTCATCAGAGCAATTAATTCGGTTAACCATGGATCGTTTTCGCACTACGTTTACTCTATGTGATAATACGCATCCGCAGAGACGTCGAACAGTGCGCACCGAAGAAACAATTGCCGCTGTAGAGCAAAGTGTTGAAGAGGACCCGAATGAATCGATTCGCCACCGTGCACAGCAATTGGAGCTTTGTCCATCAAAAATTGGAATTTGAATTGGCTTTATTCGAGCCAGCCGCGGCGGCCACATGCCCGAAATCATATTTAAACATTAATGGCATAAAATTATCCTTCCAATAAAGCCAAATTGATGGACATTAAAACGATTTTCTTGTGTTTTATTTCAATTCGAAGTTCTATACCTCTAAAAAAAACACCCTATACATAAAAAATGTTCAATTTAAATTTAGCTTTAACTAATTTGTTTCTTTTGTGTTTTACTTAATTCCTTTTAAAACAATTAAAATATATTAAGAAATGGTAAACAAAACAAAAATGTTTTAAATGAGAGCATAACATCATGTTTTTCATTAAATTAATATGATGTGTTATGTTCGATTTAGTTAAGCTTAAACTATTTAAAATAACAACTAAATGAAGTAGAATTTTTGTGTAAACAATTACCGAGAACGTTTTAACAAAATCCCCCAAAAAAAAAAAAAAAAACCAAAACAACAGCAAAACTTAAATATTTAATGGTTATTTATCTGGAAGTTTGAATTGTTTGCTTTTTGCACTTTAAGGACAAACCAAACGACAACAAAAAACAAACAATTTATTTTTTGTTTTTTTCAAAACTTTGCGTCATTTTTGTCAAAGAATGTTTTCAGCATGTTTTCTCTTTAAAGAATCATTATATTAAACACACTTGTATGTTGAAATAAACGAAGAAATAAACAGCAACAAAATTTTGACATTCAATCATAAAAATCCTTTGAGCTGAAATCAACGAGTCGACAAACATACACACAAACAAAGATTACAAAATATAAAGCAAAACTAAGAATAAGACAGACATTGAAAAAATTGCAGTACAACTTAAACGGATGTTTGGAATTTTGTCAAAGTCAAAAAACAATCATTTAAAAGCCGCAAATGAGACAAACTTCAATAAAAAAAAAAAATTAAGTTTTTGTTACGTTACTGGCAATTTTTTTTTTCCAGAGCTCTTAAAATCGCCCAAGTTTATTGGAAACTGTTAAAGAGTTTGACCAGCAGACACGGCGTACAAACTCATTAAACGGTTGGTCGTTTGCCCAAAAAGCAAGAGGAAAAAAATTTGATATTTAATGCAATGAAATGCGCATGCTTTCAGAAATACGTAAAAACCACCACAACAACAATGAAATCAGTATTCTTGAAATGCTTCTGTTTTATGCCACACCGCAACAAAAGTAACGCAACAAACCCTTATACATTTCATTTAACCCTTTTATTCATGCTGCACAGCACACACTCACAGCCTCACAGCCTCACAGTCTCACAGCCAATACTGTTCATTTTTGTACTGTTGGTGTATTGTGTATGCGAAAACCCAAAAAATCCATTAGTCAAGTTAAGAGAATACGATTAAAAAGTAACCAAAATTTTGTTATTCTTTTTAGCTGGAAAGCTGGCAAGTTCTTTTTTGCCAAAACAACCTGTGCATGCTAAACACAAATTCATCATATTTTTGCTCAAAATGTTACAAATACATACATTTTTAAAATGCGTGTTTGGGTTTCTTCTCAACCACCACACCCCCCCCCCTTCCTTGTGATCCAATCCCCCATCCAACCAACACATCAAACAAATAAATTCCCTTTTAGTTCTGATGTCGTTTCAGTGTCCAAGTATTTTGTCTCTTGGTCTGTTCTTCTCCCAAAACCGTCGAAAACCTTGGCAGCCATCATCTAAAGCCAGTACCTTTTCATTAAACGAACGCGTTCCGAACAAGATCATCATCGTCGTCACCATCACCAGCTTGATTTGTATGCATGTTGAGGTGGAAATTTCTCGATAGGGCAACGCGTACAGCAGACCTCGGTTTTATTTAACTCTTAAACTGTTTGCCTCCAAATTGAATTGAAAGCCAGTAATTAAGTTGACCATGATGTATATGTGCTGCATAAATTATGAGTATCAAGCTACAACTAATTTTATATTTATCCTCTAAAGCTGCTGTCGTTGTTGCCTTCTTTATTTTCCAGCCAGCGTAAATTATTGCCAAAATCTTTGAGCAACGTACGCACGTATGTATGTATGTTGGTTGGTATATGAAAGTTGAAGAATATGAAAACGGGAGCCTCTTAACCTTTCATATTTGGTGAGTAATTAAATTTAAAAATTTCATTAAAAATAATTTGCAGTTACACTTATACAATGGAAAAATTGCTGGTTGTACAGCAAAGTGTTAAAGATACAGGCGCGACGATATCAACGCATATGCCAGCAATTCGAATTTAACAAATACAAGGGATTACAACAGCCAGCAACAACAAAAAGGGCAAGCTTTTGGGTGTGTTAAATTTGGGTAAATATTTTGCTAAATAATACAAATCACAATGACAGCAAATATTTGTATTTAATGAGTTCGTTTAAAAGCGCTCGACGCAATACCAAACAAACATATGGCTGCAGCAGTGCAATAATTGGTGATTGAAAAAGAAGTTAGTAGGACGAATTTACAGCAGGCAAGGCGATTTCATTTCTACTAGTTAACAAATATTGCATATATTTTCCGGTATTGATCAACACACTTGTCAAAAGTTGTTTACGTTTTGCTCACATTCACACGTTACCTTGCAAGGTAGTACCATGTATATTTAATATTTTAACAAGTATTGGATGCAAACTGGATTCGAGAAAGTGGCAGCACTGGTACACAAGTGCATACATACTTCCACAAGATGCTCTGATATAAATTGTTTGCTTTAAAATATGACGGTTGGACTCGATATGTCGGAATGATAATCATTTGTAAGAACTGCCTTTATCGTGGCTGTATATTTCAATTTAATTTTGTCTAGAAAAGTGTTGCCACACGTGGAAAATGACTACTCTTTCTCTCGGAAATTTCTACTCCTTATGTTTAGTTTATACCATATGAAAAGAACTATCGAATTTCGCTTACAATGAGTAATTAGTTAAATTATTTTCAAACATATTATGCATAAATATATTTCTCTCGTTAAAAAGATTCTAAAAATGATAATTTATAGATATTAAGAAATATAATTCCACATACTTTGAGAGTTACTTTTGATTCTTTTTTTTTTTTTTTTTTTTGTCATACAAAAAAGTATGGAAATCAGTTCATAGAACGTTATTTACGTGCCTCCAAATATTGAACATTAAGTAAATTGTTTTCACTATTTTCTACTGGTTTTCAAATTGTATCTACTGATATTTGTCCATTCATCGTGTTTACTACTAATTCTCTTTGCTACTGATATCCTTTTTATTTTTTATTTCTCTTTTTTATTATTTCTAAGAATTTTGTTTAAGAATTTTTTTATTGATGGCTTTTTTTTTCTTATTTAAAAAAGATGTTTCTTTTTATTTGTTTTATTTTGTTTGCATTCTTTATACATAAAAACACACATTAAGTTCATGGTATTCGGTTGGCATCATATTTAGTCTGTTAGGTATAATTTTGTATATAAAAAAACATATATTTTTTTTACTGATATACGTGTACATACACGGAGAAAATTTTATTTTATTGATTTTATTTAACCCGTTAAAATTTCGCTTTTGTAGATAAAATTAATTTGAAAACACCCAGTCGAGGTGAATAAAAATTCTTACAAATAATGTTTTTGCGTAAAATTATATATTAAACAATTTATGTAAGAAATTAAAAATGTTATTTGACATTTGGCTGTCAGTTGTGGGGACCATCATTTGTTAAATTCACTTTGTACCAAAATTTAAGTTTATTTCCCGAAATATTAAACATAAATGATACTAGATTTTGCTTAGAAACATTAAGATTTTTATGCAAAAAAAAAAAAGGAAAAACATCAGAGACTAAAATAATTCAAAAGGTAAAATTAATTATTAAAGAAAGTCTAGTCTACTCGTATTTTCAATGCCAGTATTCGCTGAATCAAACAAATTGTTTGTTTGAATGTAGAACTTACAATGAAATTTGAAAATTAACTCCTTCATGTATATACGAATGTAATTGCTTAAGTTGAGAACAGCTGGAACAACTTTTCTTTTCTTTTTCTTTCTTTTAGGGATACAATTTTAAGAAACCGATTTCTATGAAAAACTAAGACAATTTGGGGCAAAAAAACGGCTAATTAAAAAAGTATAAATGATAATTCCGCCATGCCAGAAGCATCTGATCGAATTTCTACCATTTTTTTTTTAAATAAAATAGTTGTCGTGTGAAACGGGGGCCGGTGTTCAAGTTTAATAAGAAAATATTTTACGCTAAACAAACAAAGATTGGGTTAAAATTTTGGGGGAATTCTGCCGTTAAAAGCGCGTGTTTTAATTTTTTTGTGTGTATATTAAAAAGCGAAATTCTACCAATTGTTGTGTAATATTTTCTAAGTCTTCTCTTTTCAGTAACAGAATTTGTTTTTATTTCATTTCGCTGCTTGTCTGGTGTTTGCATGACAGTGTATTTCATTCGTTTTCAACGTTTCATTAAGAGTTTTTGACAAATTTCAACTACCAACTATTAACTTTGGAAAGGGGCTGCTGTTGAGCGTATATTTATTTTTGTTTTAAGTTTTCCTCTTAAGATGATATTCATTTTTTATAGAGAAGTTTCTTCAAAGTTATTTCGGTTTTATTAATGGTATTTGGATAAACGTCTGGAGATTTCAAATATAAAGAAAAATGTGTTTAAAATAGAATGTCTGGTAACGCACATACAAACATGTTTATTTAAAAAAAAAAAACATACATATATATAAATTCCAGGCACATGTGTTCACAAGTTTACTTTAATTGTTTTTATTTAAGTCATATTTATGAGTTGATTATTTCTTTTATGAAATGTATTGTACAAGAATTAGAAAAATAATTTATTTGAAGCAACATATAAATACATACATATTTATATACGTTGTATTACAAATTAAAATATTCCATATAAGATTTTTCATATAAGATTTTCTGTTTCCTTAGAAAATTGTAATTGCAGCAAAAAAGCTATGAAGTTATTAAACTTTTATCTACTACTTGTCATCAGAGATAACTACAAAAACTGAAAAGATAGTTTCAGTATCAAAAAAAAGGCTACATATCAGGCATGCTCTGAGAATCACACGATTTCCTATCCCTTGTAAGGATATAGATTCTTCCTAAGCTGCGGCACTATACTCAAGATTTTGAGCCTGTTTTGGTTCGAAGAAAGTTGCATTTTTAATAAAACTATCAAATGATTGAAATAATCGTATTCTTTGTTCTTTTTTGGATGACATAAAAAAAATAACGCATTTCAGAGAGCACCACTCTACAGATATTTTAGTTGATAAGAAGTTTTCTAATACTTTGTTTATTTTCCGTTTTAAAGCTGTTTTCATTTTATATGAACATCTTAATTTTATCTTATTAAATGCGGGATTGTTGATGTAAATTTATTTCTCTAATACCTTTTAATACTTAACAGCTTAAATACTTTCCATCTACGAGTATTTGATTAATTCTTTTGTTTAGTCAATAAGCCCTTACAAAAACTTATTCGAAGAAATAAATGGAGACACTATTAAAAATGAATGTCAACTGCTGAAACCCAAAAACAAAACAAAAAATGTGCATAAGTATAGAAATAAATTAGTCAGGAACCGTAACAATTGTGTTTTTAAGTTTTAAGAATCAAAATAGTAGCCACAGTATGAGTTATTTTTTACACCAGACAGGTTATTTTTCACGTTTGCTTTTCATATACATTTTTTTATATATTTTTTAAACACACAACAGTAGGTGTAATATTTATTTTACGAAAAAATTACTTTCTATTTTTCTATTTTTTATAGCAAAAAACATTTTGTGACAAATGTGACAAATTTAAACGAATAGTATACTGAGGAGGTATTTATATTTGTGTGTGTTTGTAGCGACTACACTCAAAAATCATTGGACTGATTTCAAAAAATCTTACATCATAAGAATGCAACAATATGCCTGAGTAACATAAGCCATATTTATTACAGAATATTGTGAAAAATTTCGCCCTAAAATGGCCTTCGTTCTATGCCCTGCCAAAATTATTGATGATAGAACAAAAATATATACAACAATATTAGGAAACATCTCAATAGCTCTTAAAAAACTTCCTGATTAGCCAACTATTGTAGTTATGTCACTATAACTATATTTATACCCATTAATAATTCCGTTTTCAAGAGCGTTTTACTATATGTAAATAAATTTTTGAAATATAAGAAAATGAACATTTTGACTTTTTCTTAAAAAAAAATTTTTTTTTGTGACAGTTCAAAAGTTCATTTCATGGTCTCTATTTCATCCAACCTTTAGTTGTTTAATTATTAAACTATTGGCAAAATTTAACCTCTTCACCTTTGAGATTACGAGCAAGACCGCGAACAGAAAACCTGGTCTAAAAAAAATAAAATTAAAGATTGACAATTTAGAAACTAATCAATTGGTTTTAAAAGAAATTCAAACAAATAAGAGAGATTTTAATAACTCAAGGAGGAGCATTTTTTTTTTCCTTAATTCAATACTTTTCCACTTTTTTAAATAAAATCAACAATAACTTTTATATTTGTGACACAACATAAAAGTTGTAAAGAAATTTTAACCACTTGAGAAGCATTAAATACTCGTATTTGTATTTATTTAAACATATTTGCCTTTATTTCTTTATGCCTTGTTGTTGTGTTGTACCGAAAAATTCGAAAGTGAATGTCGTTTTCGGTCCCTGGCTTTTGATAATTTTTGATCAAACAAACAAACTGTGCTTCATTTATGAAGATTAAAATAAATACAGCTTCAAATTAATAAGAAAAATATATGTATGTATGTCTTCTTTTAAAACACGTTATAAAATTTAAGCCAAGATAAATATACATGTACTATAAAAGAAAAAAAAAACGTCTGAATAAACTTTAATGCTAAAAAGTCATCAATCATATTTATGAAATATGTAGGTTTATTTATTTTTTGTTTTTTTTTTTTTAGAAATGTGTTTTTTTTTTTACAAAAACAATTTTTCATATTTCAAATGACGGCCATAATATGATAAAAATATATTTATGTAGCCGTGTACGAGTATGTGGTTGTAATAAAAGCTCAAGATTCGAATTTCAACTCAGAAACAAACATCAAAATGTGTGATTCATTGGGCTTGTTGTGGCTTTGTTTAGTTTCCAAGACCATAGAATAGGCATGCACACATACATATATGTATGTATGTACGAGTATCATGTCGTGTCTGTCAAAATTATAAGCCATATGTTGAGCTTTGAAAGCGTACAACAAAAATTTAGATATTTTCATTTATTGTTGACTTACATCTTCATATGATGGCGGTCATTCTCTTGTTAAAGCAAAACAAACAAAAAACCCAACTAATTTGCATTCGCTTTAACATTGATAAGAAGTGAAAATGTCACATCATAAATTATACTTACATACATATATTTATATTACTAAAGAAAATTAATAAATTCTTTGTGTTTTAACAGAAAACCACATCTTAATTTTGTCGACCGGCATTTAATTTGAATTTTAGAGAAAACATTTTTTTCAATAGAAAACACACACACGGAAACGCAAGATTTAGAAAAAGTTAGTTGGTTGAAAACCAACATTTCGATATGAATCTAACATTTTCGAAAATAATCCAACTTAATTTTTTCGCAATCAGCAGAGAAATCACTATAAAAAAACCCCAAGTGAAAGTTTAAAACAAACAAACAAAATTTCAAAAATGTTACAGAACTGAAAATTTATAAAACAAATCTTAAAACAAAATTAACTGATTGGTTGTCCACAAAAAGCTTAAAAACTGACAACGAAAGCCGTATGGGAACAATATCAACAGGGTTAACAAATTATATCCTTGGGTGAAGCATATTATGATAAAAATGGAATGCACTTTACCAAAAGTCTTTCAAAAGAAAGTAAATCCTAAGAAAAGTATTGAAGAAGGAAAGAACGGAGAAAGGTTGGCCAGGATGTTAAAATACTTTACATTAATTATCGGAAAAATATTGAGCTCACGTCACGTAGCGTGCGTTACACCTGCAACTGTAAAATACCAACAAGGAGAATTTTTGCAATTTGAATACATTTTAAAGAAGTTTTTACTAAGTAAGTCAGATAAATCTGAATCAAAATAAAGTGAAAATTTGAAGTCATCGCATCGAAGTGACACTGGGGCACTTGATTACAACAATCTAATTGTTTTACAATAACGATTTTATTGAAGCATTTTTCTCAGCTTTACTTTTTTTTTCCTACTAAACAAACAAACATTTGTCAAGATTTTAAGACCTGGAGTAACCAAATCTAGACACAATTTATTTATAATTTTTAAAATTTTGAACTACGAACCATCCAAAATATTGTTGTCCAAGCCGAAGGCATAAATTTTGTTTTTATATGACACTCATATTTTGCCGTCATAACTGCTTAACTGCAGATACGAATTGAAAAGTTGCCCCATATCTTACATAAATTAAATTTTATCCAGATGACATTGACGGCTTTAATTCCCTTACAAAACAAACTTTATTTTAAAACTGCAACATATAATAAATTTAAATTATTACATTCATATGGTATAACTAAATCTTTAATATGAGTAAATCTTTACACCTCTTAATGGTGAGTCGTCTATTTTGAAGTGTTAAAGCGACACGAATTAAAACAACAGTTTTATTGATATTTAAACTTAAATCTTAACGTTTTTAATAAATTTTCAGAACAGTGCAAAATATAGAGAAACCCAACTAAATGAATACCAAAAATGAAAGCAACAAAGGAAAAGAAAACAGCCAATCAAAAAACATAAAATCTAAAACTTTATGTGATAATAATTCAAAAGCGTATCATATTACGAGCACCAATCAACTCTGCTCTAAGGCAACCACACTCGATATCTATTCAAATAGGAAACAAGCAAAGCAACAAAAAAGAAAAACTTAAACTTAAACTAAAACTAAAACTAAAAGCAAAAGCAAACAGAAATCTTCAATAAAGTCATAAAATTGTTAATTTATTATGTTTCATGATGGGAGTATCGAGTAGACGGAAAAAAAATGTCTCTACTTGCGATGTCAACGAATTCAGAAATGCATATGGGAATATCATGTAAATTATTTGCTTATTAAATGAAAAAAAAAAGAAAACGCTTTTACAGATTTTACTTATAAAATATTATGAGTAATAAAGATGTTTGCTAAAATTATAATCTCTACTTACACAGACTCCACAACAATTGTCCAAACATCATGCTGATTTTTCTTACAACATTCTTTCTCTAAACTTTGCAGTGGCAAGATGATTATAAAACTGATTTGAAATTCCTTTTTCACACCCGTATAGACATATTAAGTAAATAAATACTACAGCGAATTTGAAAATAAATGTCATCTTTAAAAAAGGAAACAAATTAAGTATTTAAAAAAGCTTTTCAAAAAAATAAAAATTATTTAAGAAATGATGGCAAATAGAGGTCGACCAGAAGTGCGTGTACATGATTGCTGTTATATAAGTGGAAAGCATATTTACATTTTTTTTTTATAATAATCCCATCAAATAATAAATATTAAAGAACACAAACACAAACGCTGAAAAACTGTTTTAAAAATATCAGATTATTGTTCCATACACGTAAAGCTGAGTAGTACCAAAAATCGCGACTACTTCAAAAATTCGGGTAAAAGAATACTTGTTTTATGTTCATGTCTTCAGTTTCTTCAGTTTCTGAACACTTCTGTGTTTTCTTCAGAAAACAACTTTCGAAAAACAAAAGGAAACTGAGCTGCAACACAATTGTAGTTGTTAAAGCTTTTATAATCCTAATATCTCGGGCGTGAGAGTTTTGAACTATGAAAAATGTTTGATTACAACAATAGTGTGTTTGATATGAAACAGTGAACTGATTTAAATGCACATAATCAGCTGTTATGTTTAAAAAAAACTAATTTTCATCCCGGCAATCGATTGTGAATGATATATCTAACTCAAATTATTTTTCGCCATATAATCACCGCTTCCAACATAATAACTTACTATACTTTGACAAACAGACAAGTAATCTAATTTCCATCTCTGCCATCGCTTGTAAAGAAAGTAATATTTTTTAGCACATATGTAGCTCCCGTTATGAAAAAGCAAATTTCCATCCCTGTAATTCATTCTGATAATCATTGTTTTTAATAAGACTGCAATACTTGAAACAAATAATAAAGAGAAGAAACGTCCAACTCTGCAATCGATCTTTAATGAAATATTCGACTCATAATTACAGTTTTTATTAAGGCACAACTACCTGCTGTTCTATGAACAAACAGAAAATACCACAACTTTTCACACTTGCAATCGATTGTGAACGATATAATACAAATTATGTTTCGGCACGTAATCACTATTTGTAATGGACATCATCATCTACGAGTATCATGTTTTAAAGAAACAAATTTTTATGCTGATAATCATAATTTTAATCAAACAAGTAATAAATTTTTCATTACTGCAATTGATTGTGAAATAAAATTATTTAAATTAGTTCTTCATTTCAATTGAATATTTGGATCAGTGTTACGGTTAAACAAATTTCCATCGCTGCCATTGATTGTGATTATGATGATAATTTTTATTAAACAAGTAATAAGGAAAACAAATTTCCATACCTGAAATCGATTGTGCATAAAATAATTGAAACTATTCGCAGTTTATACTCAAAATGATTAATTTTTTATGGTCACCGAGTTTAAGTATTAATATTCCGTCGCCTTAGAAGATCCTTCGACGTTACTGACCACAAAACTTATGTCCTTTAATTAATGGAACGTTTTATGAGCGATCCTAAGCAAAGTACAATCCGAAATTGTAAAATAGTTGTGCGGGCCATTTTTTTATCTTACAGCCGCACCCCCTCTTCAACTGCCTGTTAAAAATTTCTAAAAGAGAGCGCTGCAAATTCGTTGCCACCTCGTTTGCAAAACATTCGTTTTTAATATTTTCTGCTATTCCTTTTCCTTCTTGCTATAATTAAATCACATGCAATAACAATAAAATATTTAAATTATTATATTAATGCGGCGAACGACAAGTATTACTGTATATGCCTAAGACTCAAGATTAACATGACACTCAGTACCGGGAACAACTGGTTAACACAACGAAAACAACAACAACAACAGCAGCAGCAGCAGCAGCAACAGTAACAGCACGTTAACAGCAAACATTCAAAGCAAAAATGGAAATTATTATACGAAGAAAGAAAAACTCAATAATGTAAGAGAAAACGCAGATATCAGTGTATGACTGGTGGTATATTGATTTGGCGGTAGTTTAGAAAAATTCTTGGCCTCTTAATGCTTTTCTCTTCTCTTTTGTTTGTTATTTTTTAATTGTTAATGTATTTGTGAAAATTTTATAGCCTCTTAAAGCCACATATAGGTACATATATTGTTAAAAAAAAAAATTCCTTTTTACTAAAAGTTTTTCGTGTTGGAGTGTGAAATATCATTTTATGTTGATATGGTAACGATAGAAATAGAAATAGAAATAGAAAAGAAAAAACAACATAAGAAAACATGTTTTTATGACAAATATGGACATTTCACAAAATGTTAGACAAGAGTGTTTATTTAGTCTTTGTTCTAAACATATATGTATGTATGTATGTAGATACAGACACCAAAAGACATTTTACCTTCACTGAACCTTGTAGATTTTACGCTTTTGGAAAAAAGCCAGTCTGACTAAAATCTTTTATTTTCATCATCAACTGGAACTATAATCGATTTATATGCCCGCAGCCAAAGAATATTATTGGAACTCAATCAGAAGTATACTAATTTTAACACGAAATCATGTTAAATTAACATGAAAAATTATCACTACTATGGCTGATGATGATTTAATTTCTTGCCAATTACCTTTTGTTGTCGGGCACAACTCAGTTAAAATATTTTTAAATTTTATTCAACTCTCTGATTCAACTATTTCCTAAATTTAAGCAAGATAAAAACTGTAAATTCGATATAATTTAAGGTAAATTAATCATATTTGTTCTATTCCACCCAAAAAAAAAAAAAAAGCAAGGAAATTTATACAAGTTTTTTAATTATAAGTTTGTGTAAGATCTGGTTATTTCATAAAATGAATTTAGAAGTAATAAATATATTTTAAAAGCATTCATTTTAAATTCGTTCACTTGAATAAATTAGGGTATTAGCGTGTGCGCGCTTTTAACATGAAATCATGTTAAAGTAATGAGGATAAAACACCGAAAAAAATCATTATTTTGCTGACTTTTTGTTAATTTTACATGTTTCCAAAGTTAAACGTATCAATCAAAAACGTAAAATCAAAAATATTATGCACAATATCAAGCCGAATATGGTAACCAATAAAAAAAAAGGTTAAATTTATGATTCAGCAAAAAATAATACGAAGGAATAAGACAAAACATCACTTTCCTGTTTTTCATACGAACTTTAAGTTTTCTTCTTTTAACATAATAACACACTTAAAAAATAAATGAATCAAACGTAAATAGAAATTAGCTTCAAGTGTCGCCAATACTACTAAAATTAAGAAAATATCCTCCTACTATCCAGTTCAAAGTCACACGCGACTTCTTTCCATAATGTTAATAGTTTGAAGAAACGATATTTCTCTCAAAATTTGTATTCAAATAATTAAGGTGTGTCGGTTTCAATTGATTGCCATCGTTATTAAAATTGATTAAAGAAATATATTATTTACATATCCGCCAAAAAAAAAAAAGGCATTCCCACAAAACTTCTCAATTTAAACAAACATTCAAACGAAATGAAAAGTTAAAAGGCAAAAAGAATACATTAAGGCAATAATTCATTTGAATTTTAATGAATCATGCTTTATGGCACCATTTCGAAGGATAAAAATTTCAAATGACACTGTTTGAAATCTGTTTGGATTTTTCTTTATTTATTTAATTTAACTCAACGTTTGTTCTGTTTTTTCTCTTATTTTTTTTTTTTTTTTTTTTTTTTTGTATGCTCAAGACGACCCCCTATAAATCTTGCAAACAAAATGAATCACTTTAAATCTAAACACATTTCGTTAAACGTAAAATGAAAAGAAAACTTTTAGTATTTAATCAACAACTCTTTACTGACTTTACTGACCAACCTTGACTTTTTGCCAAATATTATACCAGCACGCAAAATCTAACACCACACAGCTTCTTAAGTTACACCAGCTTTCGAGCACATAGCCAGACTTTTAAAAACATAAAAGCATCCTGTTTGATAACAACAACAGCAACAATAACAAAAAACAACAACAAGCTTTGCGAGTATAAAAAAGAGATTTGTATAAATTCCTTTGGTCGAACAGCCACAAATAAAAAAAGAAATAAAAAGCTTAAATATAAAGCCATTCATTAATTTTCGCACACGCTTGCAAAAAAAAATTTCATAAATTTATATGGGGTATTTCATAAGGAATACAAGTAAAAAGTATGTATATTAATTTTTATTTATTTATAAGAGTGTAAGAAAGTCAAGATACTTCTAGCAGTTGGCAAGCCCCGATAACCGGTTTTCTTTGGCTTCTAAAAGCCGTGGTTGCGTGAGTATGTGCCCTTCGGCCTAACCTCAACATGGTAGTTACATGAAGCGAAGTTGACAACGACTCACGGCTGTCCTCGTGCGAACGTACAGGCAAACATTTTTAGGCCCTTGGCTTGATAATCTATTCTGTCGGTAATTCGTTGGACAGTCGAAGAAATCGAATCACATGAGCTGTTAGCCAGAAATCCATTCAGAACATAAGACCTTAAAGCAGTTCATGAGGTGTTCAGCGTCATCAAGTTCTTTGTAAAAACAAGTTTCTGCAAGACATCTCGAACTTCATTGGATCTGCGAAAATAGAGCCATGAACCTCACCGGGGTGGCATTGCTGATTTCCTTTTTGCGCTGGTGTCAGCCAAGTTGGACAAAATAAGAACGCTTCGTTGAATGAATTTGGTCACATCATTTGCCAAGAGTGGCAAAGTAATGGAATACCTTAAGGCATAACCATACAGTCACTGTGACTTTCTAGAACTTTACCAAACACCAACAAGTGTCACATACTGGAGGAGTTCGTAATTTGTGTAGAAATAGCATAGAATAAAACAAAAGCTTGAACAAAAATGTACCACGATTACAATCCTTTAATAATTAAGTGAGAAAATAAATAGTTTGTGTTGTATTTTAAATAAATGCGCCTTTTAAAGTTGTCTTTAACTCAAACAACGGAGATTATTTAATCGCTTTATAACTACTCCATTTAAAAAACAAAAATATAGTTAGACATCTTGGTTTCTTAAATGCAAACATTTCTATGTAGGCTATACCATAAGGCTTGTAATTGTCCGTTTTGCGGAGACTATACTGTAGTTAGTTAGCATAAAACTTATTTAAGACAAGCTGCTGTTGCTGCCATGAACAAAATTCTCAAAAATAACAGGAGAGCTAAACAACAAAAAAAAAGCAAACATGTAAAAAACGCTAAATGGGCATTACTTGAAGAAAAAGAAAATATAACTTAAATTTCGTTGGGCAAATCCTTTAAGTGTTTTATAAAACTTCTCTTATGGCATTCATCTTTTAAGCTACCTGCTGCTGCCTGGTTCTTTATGTTTCGTAGCAGTTTTTATTTATATTTAACATTAATGGTGAGTTTTTTTTTTCATTGATTAGATTTAGTATGACTATAATTTAGATGTTTAATGCATTTAAAGTTTTCGTACAAGTTTTTTTTTTTATTATTTTCGTTTGCCTTAAAAAAAAATCTCAAAATTTGTATATAAAGTTGTTTTAATTTTATGCTTTTAACAAAATGCTTTTATTCCTGTTAAACTTTGTTTTGTAGATAAATGTTTCAAATAACAAAAAAAAATCTAAACACAAAAACTGCAACATTTAATAAGCAACGTCTGTCTGGTTGGGTAGCAAGTCCCCTGCCCGGTGTGTGTTATTATATTTTTTTCGTTTTTTGGTTTGAATTGGGTGTAGGAATGATTAAACCATTTTGTTATACATACACGCAAATTAAGCATGTTTCTTAAGTCTTTTGTCTTTTGTCTTTTGGCGTATAAAAGGATTTCCTTGGAAAAAGCCGTTAAGCGTTTTAAATTCATAGTTTCAATATTTTTGTGTACTTTGGATAAAAACGAAGGGAAAAAATCTAGTCAAACTTCAAAATAGGCGCATCGAAAAAAAAAAAAGATTAAGATTTTGCAGTTCCAAATTAGGACACAGAACTATATATTTTACCATTAGAAGAATATTGCAAGTATGTGTAACAGTTCCAATGATAAGAATAGAACGAAGGAAAGCGTTAGTGGCTTTATCTTTCTAATCACTTACACGATATATTTTTAGATATATAAATATGGAATTTTTCATCAAAAAACTATCCCCAAAATTTGCAAAATTAGTTAAATAATCAACCGTAGTTGCGAGTGTGTTCACAATTGCATTTAAGTTTTAGGTAATTTTATTACATTTTATTTCTCGCTGTCAATGTGGGGAAACATTTTATTAGAAAAAAGTTTATAATTCAGTCTATGCTTTTAGTTTTGATCTAATGCTGCAGGTAAACATGTGTGACGTTTAAATTTTTGTTTAAAAATTTTATATTAAATCGTTTGAAAATTCTATTTTACAAAAACAAACGTTTATATATACTAGTCAAACACTTTCATAAATCTTTAACAACTTTATGTGTTTCACGTTATTAAGTAATTCATGCGTAAATAGTTCAGATCACATTCGCCTTTTTAATTCATACAATCTTACATGTTCTGTAGATTGTTGAAAAACTAGTTTGAAATCAAAAAATATTGAAAAATCTATTTGAAATTATAACAAAGTCGTGATTGAGCATGAAAATACACAGCAAGAAATTCATCTGGCAGGAGCGTTTGTGGTAAAATATTTTGGATCCTGCACCATTTCTTTCTCCCTCATATTTTTCATTCTATATTTTTATGCTCATATAACAATTATATTCATACAATTTCTGGAACAATTTTAAATTGTTTCTCCACAATTATATGACTTTTGTTTGTTATGACCTGACCCGTTAACATGTTCTGTAGTGTTTGGGTTAAGTCATGCCACCAGCTGTTGCAACTTGTGCCGAAAGAACAAGTCTTAGAAACATTTCGTTTAACTTATTCATTAAATTTAATTAAAACAACACTTTTTACAACACGTTTCATAACAGAAGCGGAATCAGAAGTCATTAAAACAGAGAAAAGCCATTGACGGGTACTATTTATGGCAATAACATTTTTTACACCTTTTTTGTTTTAGGTTAAATTTTTCTTACGATATAATTTTATAATAATAATGAGAAAAAATTCTGCAATTAGCCAAATATTTATATACAAAAAAGGTAACATCAGTGGCTTTAAGTCATTGAAAAATTACAAGTATTTTGATTTTACGGCAAACTTTTTTCACAATTAATCAAAGAATTTCTATTTTTTAATTTATGAAAAATTATTTTTTTGACGAATAGTGACTATAGTTATTTAAAATACAAAAGTCGGCATCAAAATGATTACGTACATTGTACACATGCGTCAAAACTACTCTCTTTCAGGTAACAAACACTTTCTCATATTGCTTTTTGGAGAAAAAAAGAATTAGAAGAATATTATCAATTAGCGATATATCTTTATAGCCCTCATAACATAAACATCTCTGTATCTGTTCTACTTGAACATTTTAAATATGCCGCACGTCACAACATTTATTTACAAAGATTTCAAAATCTTGTTCAAAATTATTTTCCATTTAAGATTAAGAACATGTTTTTTTCTTTATTAAAGTTTCTTTAAAAAATTTTATGTATTACGCAAAACATCAAAAAAAAACTTAATTGTTGTTTTTTTTTTTATAACACATAAAACCTAATGATGCTTTTTAAGTAAAAAAAATAAAACTATTTCAGCAAAATGTTCTAAAAAAGTAAAAAAAAAAATAATTTCCATTTCTATAAAAAAAAAAAAATCGAAAATCAAAATTGCGCCACATAAATCGTAAGATTGTTTTAATTAAAATAGTAAAAGAAAGACAAGCACATTAAACGAACCCAATAAGAAGGGGCATAGCACTCCCAAAAGGCTCATAAAGCACAACTATAGCAATGAAACGTAGAAAAATAACGTTAAGCGCACAAAAATAATAGTAAATACTTCAATAACCAACAAAAAAGACATTTGATTGATTTTGATTAATATCTGGAATTGTTCTAAAGATAATAAAATCAAAGGAGAGGTAAAGCCGTAAAACCAAAATTAACAACGTCCATCAATTAAATGATGACTTGAAAGCAACAGACAAAAAAATTACTACCACTACAAGTTTTAAAGGTCGAACAATAATAGATATGTGGTGGAGACGTCTTTTGTGTATCAGACAGTTCTCTAAACTTTTAGCTTTTAGCTACAGGTTCAACATAAAAAAAAAACAAAAAGCGGAAAAAATAAATGTCTAAAAACCGATAACACATTTTCTTACGTTGTTCTTGCTTCATCATAAGTCCGATATTGTAATTTTCGTATTTATTTACCTGTATAGTCTTATCTCAGGTTGTCATTAAATACATTCATATTTACATACATCATAGTTTTCTTTTATGTTTCATTTCTTCTTTCAAAATGTGTTGAAATATCTAAATTATTTTTTTTTTCCAGATTATGTCAAAAAACACACTGTGTCACATGCTCGTAAAATGTTGAATTATTGCTTTTTGTCAGAAAGGGCCACTGACCGCTCAAATTTGTTGTGTCTTCTGGCATTTTAATGGTACAATTTGTTAAAAGCGACAGCGTCATTAAAGCAACAGAGTTGATTTAGTTTTCAAAAGTTTACTTTTACATGCCACACTGTCGCTTTAAAAGTCATAGTTTTTTTTCTGTCTAACGAACGCCTTACAATAATGAATTCAAGAAATTCTAGAAAATATAAATTGTCGATAATTAATTTAAAAAAAAAAAAATAATAATAAAAAAAAACCTTAAAGATTAACTTTTTATGAAAACAATACAATAACTAAATGATAACCTTTTAGTTAATAAATATTTAAAAAAATCTTTTTGGATGGAAAGTTTTGTGTGTACCTTCCCCATTAGCGGATACCTGTAGCAAAGTGAATTTGCAAAATATGGCTATACCGATTTGCCGGGATATGGAACACCATCTGCCCAAGTTGTTATTGACAGCAGTTTTCTGTACACGACCTGTATCCTCTTGTAGCAGAAGTAGCAGTCAGTTAAACCGGGCGAGTGAGACGCAAAAATCTCGAAGATCAAACATGAACTACTTAGTAAGTAGTTATGCTGATAGCAGAGCAGTACAAAAGGCTTTATCACTGGAGCAACTGAACATGAATTTGACCCCTTCTGGTGTACACAGAAAGTTATTCTTTCACATCCAATAACGGAATTCGCTGAATCAGTTAATAAATTGTTTGATCGAAATTGTTTGAGCGAAAATCTGAAGCAAATCTAGTTTATTCCAACATCTTCAAATCTAAACAAAAAAAGTAACCTGAATAAAATTTAAGAATATGATAGAGAAAACGTTTAAAAAATGGAGCGGGATAAATTGCCCCTCCTAAACAACACCTTCTTCTTAAATAACTCAAATGTGTCATTGTAAATTCATAATGACTTTAGGACTATATGTAGTTCTTTATTCAAATAGTCCTCGTTCAAAAACATGTACTACGCGAATTTGATTCTTTTATAAGAATTGGGTCAAAGATTTTTAGCATGGCTTGGAAATGGCAAATTAGCAATTTACGAACCTCTAATATTTAAATGAAATTCAAAGCATCAATCAATTTAGTCTATATCTGAAGGATCAAGAAAAGGAATTTAAGCTTCTTGTATTCCAAACAATTATAAGGAACGCCCCTGAAAATTATGTAATTTAAAAACTTGTAGCATTTATTGCCGCTATTGAAGCAAATTCAGTTTAATTCAAAATCAGAATAAAAGAAAGATCGGTTTTAAATAATAATAAATTTGTAAAATTTCGTTGGAAATAGAAATTTTACGCACTTCAAAATTCTGAATGTTTTTTAATGTCTTGGTATGAGATTCGAAAATAATATTCAGATAACTTTTAGGTTGACAAAATTTTACTTTTGTTCTTTATTTGGTTTCTTACAAAACCCAGATTTAAGTTCAGCAACCGAAGTAATGCTGAGCTGAGCTCAAAATTACCAATCCAATGCTGGGTTCCACTTAAAAAAGGAAATTACTACATACATATTCAATTGAAACTGGTCGTCCAAAGCCTTTAAAAAATGTATATTAACATTATTTATATGTATGTATGAGCCAATTTCAAAGATACTCCATCTAATTAAGTTGTTGTGTGCGAATAAAGCATTTCTTTTAAAAATATCCTCCCAGAATATCGCTCATCGACGTTGCTTGTTTTTACTCTTTTTCTTTTCTCTGAAGTGTCAATCATTTGAGTCAAAAAGTTTATCTGTGGCAAATCGTCTCAATCTAATGTCAGATTCAAATGCCCAGATATGTATGTATGTATATATATTTATTTCACTATTTCTTTAACTGTCAGCAAGACAAGCCTCGTATGCTGATAACTAAAAAAAGAAAAAAAAATGACTTTAGGACAGCAGTCATCAATAAACATTTTAACACCCAGACAAAATAAAACATTCGAATAAAATTCATTCAAATAAAAATTCATTTGTAGATTTTTCGCTTGCGGAATTAAATTAAAAATTCTTAGAAATTTCAGGAACAGCTAATGGCAATTCCCTGAATGTTTTTGTCTTGTTGTTTTCTGCCTTCATGCCGGCACAAAATTTATGATTTTTGCAAACACACAATCAGCCAGCAACAACTTCCAAATTAATAGAATACAACACTGGATTAAACAACAAAATTAAATTTATAAAATTGAATGGCATCGACCAACGGAACTTAAAAAATATATGTGAGACAATATTTAAGATTAAAACCATGTCATTTGGCATGACATAAATTTTTTTTTTCTTTTTTTGATTTTAGTAAAAATAAATACAATTAATTTATTTCCAATGAAATGCTTGAAATCATAATGCCAGGCTGCTGACGGAAAAATATGTGTCGCCCCCACACCTACAAAACTAAAATTGTTATCGTTTTCAAAATATTATATTAATTTTTCCATTAAATTTTGAGAGATACAAAAAGAAATATCTACTTAAGAAATAAAAAATTTGGCAATTACTTGGGTATAACACGAAACCAGTAGGTACTTTCTAAATAAAAATTTTGCCCTTTACAAAACTCCGATGCTATTACCCATTTGCTGTCACAATGTGGCATTTATTTAAGCACGAAACTAGACATGAATATGAGTCCTTTATTAAGTTTAATTTCGAAATAAAAGTAAATCTGTGCAATTTTCAGTTGTAACATATTTCCGAAAATATCTTCACACCGGCTGGTTAGTAATTGGTCATCTCTTGCAGCAAAGGTGAATGCTTATGGAGCGGCTTGTAGGTGCAGATAGCGCTAGACATTCCGTCTGAAACTTCGTTTAATAGGTTTTAATTGCGGCGCCCAGTGACCGCACCACTACAAGTTACACCGTACAAGTCAGAAGAATGCCCAAATGATAAAACTGTATTATCAAAATCAGTGTTCGTTCAGGCAAACTCTGCGCTCGTAGCCCGAATTCTTGGTAGAAAAATCAGCATGAATAGCGCTGTGTTAACAAGCAAAAGTGCACAACCCAAGTGGCAAGGCATACAAAAAAAAAGTTACTATTATGGCTTTTGTCGCCACGGAGCGTCACAGATGAGTACCGTCAACAGTGAGCACCGTAGAATGATGATAACTACACAGACTGACAGCACTTTGAACATTCTCTATGAATGATTGGAGTAGATGGTTATTTTTCGCTGAGGTGACGTGAATTGGCCACCAAGATCGAGCGATTCGGCCTCACTACATAATCGAGACCGTTGCTCCTGTTCAGCTGGATCTGTCTGGTGGTCATTGAAAATTGAACCATCATAATCCGTGTCACTAAAAGAAAGCACGGCGGACATTAGAACAGCGTAACTTATACATAATGGCAGACATGGGTCTCACAAATCATAACAGACTTTCGTTGATACCTCACACAAAACTAGTTTTATTTTATATCAACATCGAACCGCTGAAAACCTCTTTTGTATAAATGTTTTTCTCAAAATTTGTTGCTCATATAAATTGATTTAACCATATGATTTTGCAGAAAGTTTGTTATTTCTGCTAGTGGGAGCCACCACCCATAGGAAGTAAATAAAATCCAAAGCCATCCAAAGTAGCGTACCCAACATTAAATCTTACAAAACATATCTCCCACTAAGCTCCACCTAACAAACGTTGCCGATACGAAGTGGCATTCAAGGCTTCAGAAAATTTCGACCTGCAATTAATATTTATCAAAAAAAAAAAACAAAAACATACACAATTTTAGTTGCATGTTGTTGAGCAACAGCACCAAAATATTTCTATAGACATGTGCTTTTCAATCCCAAAAACTAAACAGTTTTTTATCAAGCTGCATGTATTTATGTCACCAAATATTGAAAACTTAACAAATTTTCAACATAAAAATGCTGTTGCCACAGATTACTGTACAACAACGATAACAACAAGCAACATGCAAGCAACAATCGAACACATGTGCAAAATGGTTTTTATTAAATACACACACTTTTTTTTTGGGGGGGGGGTGGTGGGGGGCTTCTTGTAATTACTTATTTATTTGGACAAAATGTTTTACAGCCACAGTATTAAAGACAACATTTTGATGTTGTAAACAATTATAGCTATTTAAATTTAAATTTATCTTCAATTATATAAAAAAAAAATATGTCTATACATGTTATTTGTACCATGCAGAAACTCATGACTGAGCATGTCTTTTGGCAGATAAAGGTTTGCCTTAACACTTAAACTCATGTTTATTTAGTTGTAATTGTTGGCATTTGTTTGGCGATTTTAATTAATTAACAGCGGTTCATTTGTTCGTGTTTAGTCTTGAGCCCAAAAATTCAATTAACTTATTCTATTGAAAGCTTGAATACATAAATATATGTATGTACATAGATTTTACACTTTTTCTTGCCAACGACAATTAAAATTCATTATTTTAAATCACAGAATTGCGTAGGAGTTTGTTTATTATATTTTTGTTTTTATTATTGCAATTTTATTCTGTTTTTATGAAATTCTAACAACTGTTCCAATGCATTATATTATATCTTTTTTTCTCAATTTACTTTTTAAAACGTTGCAAAAAACAAAAAAGAACAAGTTTGTTGCTTAAGTCTTTCGTTATACCTGGTGTTGAAATATCGTTTGTGTATTCTGTATTGGTTTTGCTTTGATTGAAACGGAGTAATTATTTACACGACTAATTTATCACAGTTTTAAATAATGAATTTAAATTAATCACATTTACAAATTTTCTACCGCATGTCTAAATATTCAAATAAGTCTTACAGCAACTTTTTAATTCTGAATATCAAAGTAAAGTTGTATTTATAAATTATTTAAAAAAAAGTCTAAACTAATAGAAATGAATATTATGTTTCCTTACTTATTCTTCAAATTAAACAGAACAAAATGATTTTCTAATCGGGTTGATTTAAGAGAATACACAAAAAATCGATTTCAAGAAAGATTTATTTATAAACAAGTTTAATTTACTTGAAAAAAGGAATACAACAGAAATCGTCATTGTGAAAATTGCATGTAGTGAGTAAATTTTTGTTGTCTGGATAAATCGCATCGATTGAACCACAACAACGAAACGAATTATATTTTTAAATGTTTGTTAACCTGCAACTTAAATAGACTATACAAAAGCACTGCAAACAGACTTTCATCCCTACAGTTAACAATTACAGAATTATTATGGCTCTTTCACGACTATATTTCTAATTGAATGACTCGTTCGAGCAACAATCCAGAAGTTAATACCTGCCAAAGGCAAGGAATAAGTTTTGAAGTTTTATGTTATATCGTGATATACATATTTTACTGAAGAAAATATCCACAAACAGTTTTTATATGTAAAAAAAAACCTTATTGCAATAACAAGAAAATTTACTGTAAATTAAAAACAAAAATAAGCAAAAAACATTGTTCAAATATTTTCAGTTAAATAATACGCGTGGATCAGGCCATTGAAAATTATTTCCGTCAAATAGTTCTTTTAATCAGCAGAATGTTTTTCACAATACGGTCCTATAGACTTGAAAGTGACTTGTGTAATTACCTTTTTACCCCTATGTGTGATCTATCTGTTCCTAGTCTTAACAAAACTTTAATGATATTCTACACTGAGCAAAATACCCAAAAAAGACGTTTTATGATTAATTTTGCAACTAAAATTAAAGACTTCTTCCGCGCTGATGAGCCTGAATGTTTGTCAACATTTTACGTAAAAGGAAACTAATTATAGACAAGTCAATTTATTCGTTGTTGGCAAAAGGATATTCGATTTTTTAATCTACAAAATGCTGGCGAACGTTAAAGTTCGACATCGTGGGGCAGGCGATAGTGTTGATTTTCTTATCTTACTCAACAAACTTCATGAAGGCTTCAAACTTCAAATTTGTCTGCCCTTTCTATATATTATCTATTTGATTTAGGCCGACATAACAACAAAATCATTGTGATATCAGAGTAGAAAAGGACCAAATCCTAATATCTTGATGTAACAATTACCAAAATGTATATAAATATACCCTCAGATATAAGAAAATATTTAAGAAATAGTTTATAAAAAGATAATTTTATTATAGATATCAAACCGAAAAATACTTTAAGCATTTTTTGCCAATTCGAGCTATCAGTTGTTTTTGCGATCACGATCTTTTTTTTTTTGCTCGAATGCTTTTGCCAACATTGCAATGACGCTTGTTGTCTGCTAATATATAAGTTTTGTAATTACTGTAAAAATTATGTTAATGACTGTCAAACAAATATGAAAGATTAACTTTTCCAAACCTTCCGAATGACCATAAAATAATGCTGTAAGTGGTCAGACAATAAACGTCTCAGCAATACGTAAGAAAAATCAAAGAAACAAAAAAACAGCCAGCAATAGCACAAACCACATCATCATTGACGACATCGACATCATTGGCAGCTTCGGCATCTGCATCATTTTCATGCTTGGGTAACCATCGACAATTGTCAATGTGTCAAAAATTGAAAATTAACAACTTTTGAAATATATTTTTTAAGCTTTTCACAAAAAAAAAAAGCAGCGAGAAAAAAACAAATCTAGTATGTAAGAAGCCAATAAAAATTGCTTAAACGAAAAATAGTTGCTACTAAAAGACAATCAATAAAAATGAATATCTTGGCCTCATGTACGTAAGTATGTATCTATGTACATATACATATATGTATGTATGTATGTATGTATGTTTGAATGTGGAAATCATGTGTGGAGGGAGAAAAAAGTAATTTGCTGTACTTCAACTTTAAAGTAATGCCATCAAATAAAATGAAACAACAACATTAAAAACTAAACGGAAAATGATAAATTGACAATTTAAACGCTTTGCCTACAATAAAAAATACAGCAACAGCAACAACAACAAAAGCTATCAACGAGCCAAGTTAACAGAGAGGCGACGGTCTAAAGGAGTCATATAATTGTAAAGCTGGACGGACTATATGACCACATAGTTTATAAATGATATAAAAATGTATGAATAAAATATAGAAAAAAAAAAAAAAACTTGCCGCTAGTAAACAGCAGCATCATTTTCATTGTCACAAAATTTAACACATGAAACCTTAACCAGCTACAACAACAATACATATATCTCTATATATACTTTTAAAACCAATTACAACTTGAGTACTAAAACCACTGCCACTTACAACTGCCGCTGAAGCGGCAAATAACAGCGGCTGTTCGAAAAAAATTACAAAAATAATATTTTTAATAAAATCCACCTAAACCACAATTACTAACCATTTTTTTTTTATTTTATTTTTTTTTTTTTTGTAAGCATTTAAGATTGACATGGTATGGGAATGGTTTCTATTTTTCAACTTTTTTCTGATGAAAACTTCAGCACTTTTGTCTGTTTAAGCCTTTCGATATTTTTGTTTTTTGTTTGTTTTGGAAGTTGCAGCAACATCAATGTGGAAATATGCCTGATCTTGACGCCACAAATTAATGCTATTTAAGAGAAAAAAAAATATCAGAATAAACATTCTTGCGCACATTAATAATACATATAAAATATTTCACTTAACAGCACAGAGAATTCTAGATTTTCATTTTGAAGCCTTTTTCAGTTGCAAAAAAAAAAAAAATAAAGTTGAAAAAAAAACATGATAGAGGTGACAATATTTAAAGGGCAACAGCCCAACACTGTGGAATTTTGGACTAATATATCGATCTACATTGCAGACAAAACTATTACTACAACAAATCATTTACAGGAACTATTAGTTAAAATATGTAACATAAAGTTGTTATAATTTCAAACAGTATTGGAAATAAATTTCATTATTATTTTAAATCGAATATTACATGAAATTTATATATGAAAAATCCAGCGTTTTGCATCAAGCACAAGAGTTGTTGCAAACATTTTCCAAACCCAAAAAAAATTTTCCTAGTGTTAGAAATAAATATTTTTCTTTCAAGAAGTCTTCATGAATTTATGCTCAATAGTTGAAAAACCGTTCTAGTCTATTTTAAATCACTTCATTAGAGAAAAGAAATCTTTGCAAAGCCAGAAAGAAAAGTTGAAGCAAATGACTTGATTTATTTTCCCAAATTGTTTTCGTGGCAACATTTTGTTATATATCAAAAGTTCATCTTATTACAATGATGAAGTCTGCAATGTTGTCTAGATTAACACTAGATTTAACGCTTCTTCAATGTAGCGCTGAGTAATCACACAAAATATACTCATTAGTATTAGTAACTGCTTATTTCGGTCTCACAAGCTACTTCCTGCGTCGTACAGAAGTTGTCTCTGATTTGATATTGTCTAGTAAATTCTATGAAGTTTTTCATACCCTTCTCAAGCAAAATGGTTGATTTTAATTGCAGTTCTATATAGTTTTTCTATTATTGAATTTGTTAGAGCAGAACTCTGAATCACGAGGACCTGAAATCCAGCATAAAATGTTATTGTACTCCTCACACACGATGTTCATAAGCACCAGCTGCCTGGGTTGCAACACGACAGACATCCTTCACCGCATCTATTCCTGTATCATTGACTGTTACGTAAATGCGCTGTGCTTTTCTGGAGTTCAGTATTATTTATAATGGGGTTAAAGGGGCATAACATCGCTTAAATATTTTTACTGGGATTAAACCAATTTAGACACACTTTTTTATGCCTGTACGTACTTATGCATATGAAATACAATTTTATATATTATTCTAAAATTAAATTATTAAAAAATTAATCGTTTACATCTGGTGCTAAGCCTGCAATCTTCTAAAATCCACACAACTAAAATTATGAACTTTTACTTTAGATGTTTTGTGGAATGCAGGCCTAAAAAAAAGGATTTCACAAGTTCAAGAAATTTTGTCATCTTGTATCATACTGTTGTTATTAACGAAACATCAGCAAGTGATTTCAGAAACAGAAGGTTTGCTGAAACAATGACTAATTTTAACTAATAAACAAAATTTTGAGAAAAAATTAAGACACATTTAATTAACAAAAGTTTTATTATTCTTTCAATCTTCGAAAACCACCACTATTCGCTTTGTCTTCTGTCGACTTAAAATGTTTGCAAACGTCAACGTTCCACATCGTGGGACAGAACCATTCTTTTGATTAATTCTTGAACTCTTTTGAATACAAACTTAATGTACAACTACAAAATAGGAGTCTCTATCCAAAAACTAAATAAACTAAAAACTTGAATTTTACTATTTTTCTTCTTTATATAACAATAGTTTGTTTGTGCTATTGTTCAAACAATTTGTAAAAATATTCATGCTTATATGTTAAAAAGATCCACAAAAAAACTGGAGAAAAATAAGTGAAAAACGAAACGAAAGACTTAAGAACTGAACATTTCATCCAACATAAAAATTACTTTTCAATTACAAATTCTTTCATACAAAATGCAAACAATTATTCTTTGTCTGAGCCAGAAAAAAAACAAACTTCAATAGAAATAACAAACAAAAAAAAAAACAAAACACACCAAGCAACACACACACACACACACACATAAGAAACAAAAGATTTAAGACACAAACATTATTTGGCTAACGAAATTTGTTCATTTCCAGCTCTTCTGGCATTAGACCAACCCGTGAAACCCGCCAGTTTTAATAAAGTTGTATGTTAATTAACCACAAAAAAAAGAAAGAGAAATGGAAAAAACATGTATTGATATCATTTCATGCTGCAATAATCTTAAAACAAAATCTCTTCTCAAATGTGGCAGAAAAACCTGTCAGCATTCATTCAACCGGCGGACGTGCAATGTAAGTTCTCATTATAAAGTGACACCTTAAAAATAAATGACCATCATTTTTTACTTTTTTTTCGTTTTTACAAACTTAAATATATAAATTATGTTTGCAGACATCATTATAAAAAGGCCATAAGAAAACTCACTATTATTCAAAATTGGTGTGTGATGAAAAATTATATAGTTTGCTTAGCAAAAAAAAAAAAAAAGAAAGAAAAAACACTTTCATATATGCCATTTAAAACGAAGATGCATGTAACTTATTCTTATAAGAACAATCCCGCCGCTGGATGGAAAAACTCAAGTTGGAAAAAAGTCACACTGTGTGCATACGTTTTTATTTTGTTATTTACAATAATGATACTTGACGCCGATCACCATGGCCACAGCACCCAAAAGGCATATACTTTTGAAATGTTAAACTTGATATCTTTCGCCGCTGGAAACACTTGTATTTATTTATAAATATTATTAACAAATTCTATGTACTAAATACACATATTTAAATTAAGAAGGACATATAACGATCATTAAGAAGCCATAATTTGTATAATTTATTTGTTTGTCACTTCTTTTTCAAAGTGAAAAATTTTAATTTTTATTTCTGCATTTGACTCATTTAATTATTTTAATGGTAATTTATAGCTCCTTCTTCTTCGTTAAGAGGGGCGGCAACTTGACTGCATTTGTTAATTAAGATACAAAATTTATTTTCGGAAACCACTTCGTTTTATTACCTTTTCAAGCTTTTTGGAATTTTTAATGAAGTGCAATTTTAATATTTTTTATGCAAAACATTTATTAACATATTTTTACTTTATCTTTAGCACAGCACACTCCTTGTTTTCCTCTTTTTTTTTTTTTTTTTTTTTGTAAGTAAAACTGGTAGAAAAATTTTCTTGTATGTGTATTTATCTTTTTTTTTTTTGCCTTTTTTGTTATTCACTTAAACAACAACAAACAAACAAAAAATATTGTTTGTATACTTTTTGTATTTGTATATTAAGAAAAAACGTGTTTTAGAAAAAAAAAATATATTTCTTTTTGGTTGCAAACTTGTATACTTTTAGTTACATTTTTTCCACCGCAATACTATTAGAAAAATGCCTTTAAGGTTTTCGACAAAAGCTTTTCCTTTGTTATTTACTCAAATCGCACTTTTTGTATTGACTTCTTTCTAATTTTTTCAACTACGATATTTAAATTGAATAGATTTTATTCCTCAATGATTTATTTTGTAATTTCTTTTAGTAGGAAAATGTATTCCTTCTTAAGATGTTTTATTGAATTCTTTTATTTAACAATTTTTCACACACGTTAACGCGCCGTAGTACAATAGCTGTTTTCAAACATTTTTAAGCACAGAAAATTGTATCCTTCGTCCGCGTTCTATGAGTGTTTAAAATCGCGTTCGTAAAGAAACTGGAGAGTGTGTACGGCAAAATAATGCTGCATTGCACAAACAACGTACAATTTTGAGTCAGCAATGATGTCAAATTGGCGTGTTTTTTCTCTTTTTTTTCCCCCCCGTTTTTGGGTTTGAGTTACATTATCCAGGATTTTAAAGAGATCATTGACTCAATTAAGTTGGTTTATTATATTATAATTAGGAATATCTGGAATTATGGAAACATTAAACATACAATTATGTAAAAATAATTGCAAATATCAAGTGAACTTTAAGTTTTATTATTAGAAACTTATAAAAACAGGTGAAATTGAAGTGCACAATTTCGATTGACTAAAATAAAATTATGTCACCAAATATTTGCACACTCTTGGGCATATTCATACAAATATTCCATACAATTTTTTCAACTCATTTCAAATACGTATTAACTTTTCCTAAATATAGTCTCACTCCAAGATCAAATATAACAAATCGAAAAATGGCAATGCGCAGAATAAAAACGGGAATGGGAAGAACAAAAAGACATAATATATTTTTCATTTGCATAATTTTCAAAACTTTCAGTAAAAATAATTGCTGATTCAAGGAACAATGATTCTAATTTTCATACTAAGGAAGAACTTGCAAGTTTTCAATCCAAAATGTGCAATGATTTATTAAAATTTTTTGTTGAAAACATTTCAAAAAAAATGAAAAAAATGAACGAATTCAGCAAAAATGTTCATGGTTTCAATAAAGAAAATGTTTGGTTGAGTTCGTTGAGTTTACAAGTCCTATCTAAACTTTTATTTTTAATTTTCTTTATATGTATATGTTTATATATCTGTGATGTTTTAGCATATAAGCGAGTTTTCTGCACATTTTATTTTATTTGGCAGCACTTTGTTTAAAGTTTGTGTTTATGTGCTCTTAATGGAGTTTGCGGCAAGTCAGCGAGTCAGCCAGCTAACGATGGAAAAAGTTGCTTGGCCTAAAGTTGTCTGACAAGATCATTTACAATTACAATGTATCTCACCATAAGTGGCAACTTGTTTTGAGCATGAAAATTGTTTAGTGTTAAAAAACATCAGAACAAATATTTTGTGTCCAACCAGGTATTTTTCCTCACTCAACGACGGATACTGAAGAGACAAAGAGTACGAAATATTTCTCGAAATAACTAGGCTTTAAGTTACTCTCTGAGTAAGATCGACGTTTTTTTCTTAAGCATATAAACATAAATGGACAAGTGTTTTTATGTTAGGAAAACATGATGATGATCGATTTGAATAAGGTGGTAACACTTTACATTTATTTTGACTATGATTAGTCTAAGACTATAACAATCACTTAAAACAAGATTAACTGTAATAATGATTTTGTACTGCTTCCATATCATGTACATTTGCTGGTGAAGCGAGTATGCATGAGTGCGTTTTAAGGGATTATTTTAATTAAAAAGTAATAAATTCTTGTTTATTAGACTTGGCTAGAACCGGCTGTAATAAATCAGCTTCTGATTAGACAAATATTAAGGAAGATTCTAATTTATGATGCAGCAGAGAAATTTAGTTTTTGCCTGAATCATTTTGACATAATACTGGTATATGGATATTTTCATATGAGACATCAAACTTATAGAAGGAAACACAATCTTAAAAATGCTTTTTTAATACATGTTTTTAGGTATATAATTTTGGATATGTCCTTTTATCGAAATATTTATGTATATGAAACATACGCAGACATAAAAGCACTACTGCTCATAAATGCAAATAGTCACCATGAATATGTTCCCTTTTAAATTTTCATTATTGTACTGATGTCATCTACAAAAATACAAAAATAATATGTATTTGTGTGAAATGCTTTGATCTTAACTGTAGACCACTAGCAAATGTATGTACATATGTGAATAAAAATGTATACTAAACGCATTCAATTCCAACTAGAGTATGTTTATAGGCAAAAATAACTATTGTTGTTAGTTGCAAGGTTCTGGTCATTGATGGGCAATTTGTTTATCAGCTTTACATATATTATTTTGTCCAATTGATTTTGAAAATAAAATATTTTTCAACATCTTTTGGTCCACGAAATCCAGTACAATGAATTTTTTAAGTTGACTTTTATCAATCACAAGTCAGAAAAGCAACAAGAATTTCAAAATATTTCAATAAAAGTATTTTCCAATCCAACGAACACTATTTTATGTTTTTGTGAAACAGAAAGAATATATAATTTTTTTTATATTTCATTTTTGGGCCACAAATTTGTTTCTGTTTAGCAAATATTTTCGTTGTTTCAGTAATAATTTTTATTGATAAATAAATTTTAATGATAAAAAAAAAATTCATTGAATGCGAGAATTAAGAAAAAAAACTGAAAAGTTTTTGATGATTTCAAAATTTTATATGTATAAAACTGTCTACATGTCAATATTGCGTAGATTCTTTTCTTATAGAGACGTTCTTTTCTCTTTTTACATCCGGGAAAGTGTAATTAATTTGCTTCCTATTCAGAGCATAGACGAAATTAATAAAAATTTGAAATTTTTATAAACAGCAAGAAAATGGGAGCTGTCAGTAGTTGAGAAACTGATAAACTTCTTTGAAAAGCATTTTATTTAAATTCTTGGTTTTGGGCCCAAACCGTTTCTTGTTGCCGTTTACAGACTTATTTTATCGAAAACTTCTTCCGCTTCATGGGTTGCATAAGTTTTCAGTTTGCAATGTTTAAAAAGCACTTTAATTTAGGATATTTCTTCCTTTTTTTTTCTTGCCTTCTCACTATTATTTGCTATTTAGTCATAGTAATAAATAGCTAAAATTGTTAAAAATAAAAACAAACGCAAATATAAAACAACAAAAAAGTGAGAGAGTTACACATAATTTATTACTCCCCAGAGAATGTTTATGTTACGATCCAAAATAAAAGCTAAGGCAACAACAATATTAAAAAACGTTTAAATTATCAGTCCGTTTGTAGTGCAAACTAGTGCTAGATAGAGCTGCTTCTATTAAAGAAAACGGCCACAACGAAAACAAAAACGCACATTTACTTCCATAGTTTGTGGCCTGAGCACGTTTGTTTGGAAGAAAATAAAAACAGTCATATTAAATGTTTTGCTTTTTTCTTTGCTAGAGAGAGTTTTTATTAGAAAAACGATCTCATAAAAACCCATCTTTCATTGCTCATTTTGCGCAAAGAAATATGATAAAGAAGGCAAAAACAAACAAAAAACCTACCAATAACAACAATAAACAGTGCATCAGAGCAAAGCGACATAAAATAAAAATAAAATCAAAACAATAAAAGCAACACCATTACTAAACAACGACTTTAGTGCAACAAATACCACAACAGCACCAGCATAACCAACAAATACACTTGCGTTTCAATCTTAACGAACAACAACAACAACAGCAGCAGCAACAACCAATAATGCTAGAGAAAGAACAAAAACAGAAGGAATTCTTTTGTAGAAGCCACGAATCCAACAACAAAAATGCATAAGAAAAAACTAAGAAACGTTAAAAACTGGTTTCAAATTAATATGATCACTACACTTTACTAGTTATGTTGGTAAGCAGGCAGGCAAGCAGGCAAGCAGGCAGGCAGGTAAAGCAATAAGCAGCAGCATAAACGACAGCTACAACTCGGGTTTGTTCTCAATTTCATACAAGTCTTTTCGGTAATGCCCTACACAATGTAAATGTAACACATAAAAAAAACCGACTTTTTTTTTTACTATTTCCAATAATTTGTTTTCCTTTGGAAAACTTGTTCAGGAAAATATTTTTATATATGTTCCTTTAAAAGTTAAAAGTTGAAAAAGAAGTCGGAAAGACATGAAATGATAACTTTCAGATTATTTCTAGCAATCCTGAACCTTTTAATCAACCTTCTTCCTTCAAAGGAGGAAAAAGCACTAGAAAATTACCAATATTTCCAGAGCAATGAGGGTGTTTGAAGGTTGACTAATACGTTAAACATTGTTAGGGATAAAATAATAAAATGTTGGGCAGTTCGGGTTCGTTATTAATTTATAAAATATTAAACTTTTTTCGAAAAGAAATCGGTAAGTTTTAATTTTATACGTGTAAGACACAAAATAGATACATATAAAATAAGCCGATATCCGTTAGTTGCTACTGCTCTTCTTTTTCTTAGTTTGTTATTCTTAGTACAAAATAAAAATAAATAAATAAATAAATAAAATTTAAGCTTGTTGTGATTAAAATATAATTCAGATCTTGACAATTTCTCTGCTGATAACGAGATTAAACTTCGATTGACTTATTTTATTTTCATCTACATATATAAATTACGGCCACTAACGTTCTTAGCACGAAAGTTTTTTCGTATGTATGTACTATTACATACATATGTATGTATGTAAATTAAGAGAATAAATAGTAATGATTTATGCCACTGTACCGCCTTGAAAATTCTTTAAAACCGCTTTAACGTAAAGTTTTGTTTTATTGTCTTTTAAGTTTCTTTTTATTGTTATTTGAAGTTTGCGTTTTTTTTTTCTTCTTCTTTTTGTCATCCCAGAGTTTGTTGCTGTTCTAAAACTTCTTAATGATGTTGTTGTTTTGCTCAGCATCATTCGTATTAAAAGAATTTAAAAACAACCGAACAAAAACAAAATAGTAACAAATTTTATTCTCTCACGTGGATATTTGTGTTCACAAAAACAGCGCTGCCACCTCAAAAATTCTAATTTAGTTTTCCAAATAATTGAAAATTACTGAATTCCTGAATATATGGCATTAAAATCATAAAAAACGAGTTACCAAAAATTTATTATTTTAATTATTTTATGAAGAGAAAACAGTGACCATTTTTATTCAAAATGGAGTCTCCATTCCATTTTTACTGGCTTACAAGTTATGAAACTCAAAAATCAATATCTGGCCACGCTATTATTTCCAGCTTTTATCATGTTTTTTCGCTCCCTTTCTGAACTGAGAAAGCCTCTTCACTTGGATCATACGCAATTGGAAAGAGCGGAGAAAAAAACCTCATAGGAAAACGATGACAACAAATCGAAATAATTGTTATTTGGAAATTGGGAATATAAAAGAACATGGTTTCTATTTAACCTGTTAGAAAGACTGTCTTTTATTTTTTCTTTTTTGTAATTTTTCTTCGTTTTGTGTTATTTTGTTTAATTTGTTCCACAGCACAGAACGGTCAATAGGTAAATACATATGTAGGTATGTATGTATATATATACACAGATATGGTAGTATGTTGCGTATCCGTTACATGGTTCGTACATACACACATACATACATATATTATTTCGTCTAATTTATAATAAAGAAATATATACATATGTACATATAGCAGAAGACAATGCGCAGTGCGTAAAGCAATTTATGACAAACTTAGAAGCAATAAAGAAAAGTTATGTATACATGTATGTACATGTGTATAATTCTTTATAAAAACATTAGACCCACTCCTATAAAAATGATAAAAGTATTTCAAATTCTATGAAACTTTTGGCTTTTAGCGACATATCTATATATCCCCGTTTCCCGCATAATTGTTTTATCCATTAAAATTTTCATAATTAAGAATAACGAAGAGTTTCAATAATCCCCATTTAAATGAATTTCATTCGCTGAACTGCTTGCCGATTCATTTTAGCTCGAAAGTTTCTAAAAAACGATGGACTTACATACATAAGTACATGTAATATGTACTATGTATGTATTTATATGCTACATTAAGGCAATTTTTTTCTTAACTACGTCAGGGATGCAATTAACAGAAATAGTGATATGTAAGACTTTGTTTAAATGGCACTCGCCTAAGCCCTTTTCTTTGTGCTCTGATAGTTTGGAGCCAGTCTAATATTGTTAATGATTATGTTAAAGATAAACAATGCAGTTGATTAAAATATTAAAAACGTTAATACAAAAACTTTTTTACCTTAGAAGATAAGCAAGTAACAAATTTGTATAAAAAAATACAATTTGTTTAAATCGAGAATTTTGAGCAGCCAAAAGTTAATAGAAAGTATTTTGTTACGATTTTTTATCTTTAAATAAAAACTAGTGTGTACGTGATGTCCGTCGTTGGGCGGCATGCATCTGACAAGCCTAATTTTCTATTGACGTTGGTTCTGATTGGTGGTTGCGTGGGAGTTATGAAATTATGCGCGGAAAAGTCTAACACAGTTGAAGAGTACCGGCTCACTGAGATTGCGTCACTCCATCGATCTTAAATGCGACTTTCCCGCATACATTGGATTCTTCTTGATCTCATATGGGTTGATATTTCCTCAAATTCGAGAAACCTCATCACTTGTTATAAACGCAGCCAGTTCGACAGCTGTAGTTTCAGCAATATAACCGCTAACAACCTTCGCAGATGGGATTGGGTGATGCTGATTTCGCATAAACAGAAATATGAGTGAATGCAACATCTGTGTATTTTTTTTTTTTTCTTGACTTTTATAATTCAATTTTGCATTCGACCAACTCGTTCTTTAAAACCACTTTGTATCAACATTTAAGAGGAAAGTAATCATTTGTAATTGCGATTTTAAGAGAAATTTAAACACAATTTTTTTCGTTGCAACATTTATAATCTGCCCCACTGTGCACTGTCTAACGACAAAAAGACATTGTAAATTGATCTGTTTGGCATTCATTATCATAATAATAGAAATTTCTAAACAAAATTTTTATCATCTACATTTTTGTTCTCTTTTCTATTCACTTGGATGTGTGAGTGTAGCCAGAGATCAATAAATTTGTTTGGGTTTAAATGATTAAATTACAACAAATACAATGAAAGAAACCGTTTTAATAAAAAAAATATTATAGCAATGAGTTATGATGGTGGAAACACATGTTTTATTTCTTTTTTGAAAAGGAATCGAAATAGTATTGGAATATAGTGGAGTTTTCTACTCAAATGTGTAAATTTTTGGGATTGAATGAATTTAGTTGAATTAACATGTTCCAAGTAAGTTTTCAGAATTTAAATGAAACATTCCGCTCGTTTTTGAAACTAAATACTATTAATAAAGACGATGTCAGAGATGAACAAATTTTAACTTTTTATTTTACTTTCCTGCAACGCTGTTGCGATTCAGTTATATTAAATTTTAAATTTCTATTTTCAATTCTCAAGTGAATATTTTATAAAATATTTGGGAACATTTATTTAGCTTTGCGTTAATTTATTTGTTAATAACTTATTAATTTGAACAAAAATTGAATATAAAACAAATTTTCAGTATAAAATTTTCATTATAAAATCGTACCGCAATTCCTTTTCAGTCTTTAGATTTAAACAAACAAAAATTAGTCATAAAATCAGAACCAAAATCAATTAAAAGTATTATAATTAGCAAGTTTTCGTAAATGCTTGCGCTTTATTTAATTTTAATAATTTTATAAATAATTAATTTTATGTGAAAACAACTTTTCAATTTGAATCAATTGGGGTTTCATATAAAAATTGTATTATAAAAATATTAAACAGTAGAAACACTTCCTGTATTCTGGTTTCAAGAATTTATTTTATTCAAATAAAAATAATTCAACAGTTAATAAGTATTTTGTGTAAATGAATTGTTCTCTAAAATATTTGATATTTCGTTGTGTACAAAATAAACTCATTATGTATATTCTGTTCCAATAGTTCTACAAAGAAATTTAACTCACTGGAAGACAACTGGTAATCGCAATGACACTTTAATTCTTCTTGACATATTTTTTTTTTACTGTTCTTTAAATTTAACATGTATTCATTTCATTGCCAAGTGTTTAATCATATTTCAGTTTAATTTTACATGATTTGTTTCTAGATCAACTATAAAACAACAAGTGAGTCAAAACTCAAGAACAAATCTTAAAAAAAAAACATAATTATTATTATGTCATTCGAAAGCCAACTTTGTCACTAATTTGATACTCGAAAGTTGTCTCGAAGACATGACAACTAGATAAGTGCAATGCCTTTAAGTCTCAACTTTTTTTAGAGCGGAAAACACCAAAACATTTAATAAATAATTAACTTGTCTTCGCTGATGATTGTCCTTTTTTGCTAAAGTTATAATTGACATATATTAAAGGTCTTTTTAATAAGCATAAATAAATGAAGTGACTTCTAATGGCAACGATCGAATATCAATTTCTGTTTAATAAACAAATCACGTTTGTTTCCTAAGTCTTACGTTTTGATGCATGGAAGTATTAAACATTCACTTTGCTATGAAATAAAATATCAACCAGTTCTTCTTAAAGAGTACTTTACAATTTTTTTTTTTTTAATTTTCTATTAGTCTTAAACAAGAAAAGTAATAATTTAATATATGAGTGTTCAAACACGTACATATCAAAACGAACACTACGTGAACAAAAATTCAGAGAACTACAAAAACAAAACAAAAAAGAAAATATTATAGATCAAACAACAAATACACATCATTATTAATCTGTTTAACCCCTAACAGTAACATAATAACCAATACTTAATGAAAACGTTTTTCATTATTATTGTTGTTTTATTTTGTACACCGAAACAATGTACATGTCTACACAAGTACATCCGAAACAAACATTCATATTCTTACGCATCCTCATCTGTTAAGAAAATATATATGTATATATATATATATATTCTTAAAGTGCGAGTATACTTTTCTTCATCAATAGCATCGTCATCCTCATCATATGTACACTACTTCATCTTTTATGTTTATCTTGTTAAGTTGCTTTACTTTTTTTCTTTGGTTCTATTCCACAGAGATTTTGTTTTCTGTTAATGTGCTTTTCTTCTCTACACACACTATCCAGTAAGCCAAATGTAGGATTCACCACTACCATTAAAATTGGTTTGGTGGTTCTGATTTATAAAAATTAACCAAAAGACTTATAAACCGTACGAACCAGAGGCGAAAAATTGAAATTATCGGCGGAGTCAGCTGATGCCAAAAATCATTATTGCAGACTAAAAAAGTCTTAAAGAAGACGGCCTGCAGCGCTTCTTGTAACGCATAGTTGAACAGGTCAGCGGTAAGAACATATAACAGTGACTAATTGAAACCGGGACTAACACAACATTGACATTCACGATGTTTGAGTAACAGAAAACTGATTAAAAGCAAAGTGACTAACGTCATTGACGCATGTCGGCAAAATAAATTCATAAATAGCCCTTAGGACTGTTATCCCCTACAAATTACTGGCGAAAATTTGGAAGAAAACCAAAAATTTGTATACTAATATGTTGGGACTGTCCTCAAAGCTATTGGTTTTCAGCGCTGATCTAAAAGCGTAATAAAATCCATGAAAAAGAAATAGTTTTTGTAATATTTCATTGTTTAAAACAACGAAAATTTTAAATACACTCTTTTGAGATCGTGCAACCGAAAAAGGATTTTATCTTTACTGATAACTCGCAGACAATGGACGCCTTCAAAATGACATTCTCTGTATTTTTACAATATTTTAAACTTAAAAAAAAAACAAATCGAATTGGACAGCAACAAAAATAAACCTTAACCCTTAAAAATATAACAAGCTTTTCTTTTTAAAGTAAAAAAAAAACATGCAGTTTGCTTTTCCACACAATTTAATATTCAAAACACAAAAAGTACTCTATTTACGACAAAGTAGCAAAATATTGAAATTTCCATCTCTGTTTTAAAATTAAAATTACACTTAAACAAACCGACCATCGTCATTGTGGGCCTGTGAAGAAAGAAAATATAAACAACAAAAATAACAACAATATATGAAACGTTTATCACACTCTTAATCCACAAATGCATCGTCATCTTTCTACTTTTGAGTTTTGTTTTTCATTTTGTTATTGTTGTTATTTTCTTTTATATTATTGTTGCTTTTTTTTCATCTTCTGAAGTTTACCAAGGAATTCCTTGTGGGTAAGTAAAGTTGACATAGCATTGTTGATAACACAATGACGTTGTCGTTAGTCACAGTCTTAGTATGTTGCAATTGTTTTTATTGTTGTAGCATTATTGTTATTATGTTTGTTGGAGTGGTTGTTTCAAAAAAAAAAAAAAAAGAGAGAAAACTTACTTACAAGTATATACAGATGTATGAATGTTTTGTATGAAGTTTGAGTGAAAAAATCTCTTTAGTTTTTCATCCAAGTAAGTGAGAATAACGAAAATTTACCGAAATGAAGGACCGACCATTGTTGTGTAATATTGGTTTATAATATGTGAAATTGAGGGCGCAACTGGTTACTTTGTTGTTTTGTTTTTGTACTAGAATGATTAGTTGCAATGAATTTGTGCTGATCAGAAGTTATGAATTCGCCGTAGTTTTGTGTTTAGTTAATATTTTTGTAATTTCATAAAGAAAACAAAGAGAACTTAGGAAGATTTTTGCGAATATATGTATGTGAATAAAAGGTTTGATTTTAGAAGGTCATCACGTTTGTTCACTTTATCGTTCCCGGCATCGAATATTATTCGAGTTTTTATTCGACAATTTCTCAATTATTTTTTTGTTTTTTTTTTTAAATAATTTCAATACTCTCTTTTAATTATTTTTTCGAATATTTATTCGATTATAAAATATATATTTAGAAAAACAAATAAATTTGGAAAATAATTTATTCGAGAAAAATAAATAAATTCGGAAAATAATTTATTCGAGAAAAAAATTAAATAAATTCGGAAAATAAGGAAATCAAGTGAATTTGAAATATATTAAGTGAACATTTTGCAAGAAAAAATTGTTAATAAAATATCTATTGTACATTTCAAACTCATTTTAAATTTTATGAATATAAGATTGAAACTTCAGCAACAATAATTGCAAAATTAAGAACTTTGAAACTATATGTATTTACTCAATCTTTTCCAATGTGACAGAACTGCAACAGTCTGAAATAGGAAGAATAGGAACAATTCAAAACCCAAGTGTAAAAGCATTGACAAATGTTGTCATTCTATCTCTCTTTTTTTTCTTTAATTGCAAGTACGAATTACTTAATTTTAAAGCTGCATTAACTTTTCAATAATAAGCCAAACATTTATTATTTTGTTAATTATTTAATTAGAATCGGTTCAAAACGACTTTTTTGACTAAACATTTTAAAACGCTATTTAAGAAGATTATGTTCAGTGATCTTTTATAAAAAAAAAACCTTTTCTAGTTACTTTTCAATTTCCCCACGTAAAACCATTATTTGAAAAATTCAGTTAGTTTTTTTTTCCAAATGTTTACTTGTTGCTCAGTTTTAATTTCTATTTTCTTTGTGTTGCTTTTTAAGGCGAGAAAAACAAATATTTTCAAAACAAATATTTAGTTTACAAATCATCTAAATATTCGTTCCGTTTACAGAAAACGAACAAAAGCTAAATATGTACACAAGTACTTTGATGTTTATTTATGAAAGCACACACAGGCATGTACATGAAGTACATTGTACCAGTATGTCTACAAATGTCTACAAAACGCTCCAGTATCAAACTATTCATAATTAGAAAAGGAATCATTATCATTTTATAGGCCTATGAATATAATGGTAATGACGTATTTTTTATTATTCTTTAATTAAACAATAAAGAAGAAATTGTTATTTGAGTTGTTTGTTATATCGACAGATTTTTTTACTTTTTTAATTTTCTATTTTGTTTCATTTTTACGCAAACTCATCGATTACTAAAGAATTCGATCTTTAAAAACTTGCTCTTCCTAAGGCTATACTACTTCTTTTGCCATCTTTCCTGCTGCAAGTTTAAATGTTCATTTATATTTTATATTTTCGAGCAGCATAAACGCAACTCGTTACAGGAACATCATATAATGAAATAAAAAGAAATGCACAAACAAAAACAAAAACAAAAACATAAAAAACAGTACTTAAACTACTTGCGCATAAACAAAATAAAAGACAGTGGCGTCAGTGATGTTTATTTAGGGAAAACAAAATAGCTTTTGCAAAACGTCCGCGGGCATACTTTAGAAAACAACAACAATGTGTATGCAATATAAGCTGCTTCAAATTATAAGGGCCTTGATAGTTTGTGGGTGATTAGTTTCCTTAAAGTATATACATACATATTAACCTTCCGGTTGCGAAAAAAAAGTCACGACTTTTGGTTAGAAAATATTATTTATCTCTCTTACTGTTTCATTTGCAGCTTACTTCACTACGTAGCACACAACGACAATATTAAACAGCAGGTAAAAACAGAGTAACGTAATTCCCGACCCATGTTTTTTAAACTCCAAGAACTTACTCGTACTTGATATTCATTGTAATTTTGGCTGGACCGTAAGCGTTACCTTTTTGCTTAAAATTAATGCAAAGTCATAACTGCAACGGCTTTTATCAACCTTGTTCTACATGAATTCACAGCTAAGTATGTATGTAGTACCTCGTTTTTCTTGTTCTAGTTGCTTTCCACAACACAACGGACTTATTTTAAATCGCGTCTTCGACATAAAATTTTTAAGGCCACGTCACTGTTTTAATTTTATCAACTACAACTTAGTCAAATGCTCATGATTTGCAAAGCTTCCTACTTTTTTCCATCCTCCTCATCATTTTCTAATTCCCCGACTACTTTAACGAAAATACTAAGAACCAAAAAAAAATACTTTTCGAGACCTAAGAGAAGAAAACTGTTGCTATGTACATACATATGTACGTATGTGTGTACATTTAAAAAATGTTTTTTTTTATTTTTGGTTAAAAAATTTTTCTCTTGCAACTTTTTGCGCAAAAGTTTATGAGTGACTCATGTATGTGACGGCATCTGCACCGGCTTTAAGTTGTTATACGGTGCCAATGCTGATTACATCATATTTTTCACAAAGTAACAGTTTCGCTAATTAGTTGTTTTCCAAAATACGAAAACTTACCCACAGACTTTAGGGAAAAAAATTGTGATTTCATATTTACCAAAACGTTCATAACTGCCTTAACCTATACGACGCATCTAGCAACAATATCTCCGCAAAAAGTCGATATGCTGCTCGAAATATCTGCTGCTTAAAATATATATAAAACCTGTGGTCACCATCTTCGTATGGTGCGTACTGCTGCCATTGTAGGGTATCGCCAACTAATGTCATTTTGTTACTTAAAAGAGTGTGTTGTATGTGGTTGGTTGTCCAGTGGAAATATATTGACATTGCACTGTTTTCTGCCGCAGCCGAGTTCGTGCCGTTACTGAGCACAATACCAGCAACAACAATAACTGAAACAGCAACAGCAACAGCAATGATATTCCATCTTTATAGCAACAAACAGTTGGTTCGTTGCTTGATTTTGAGTTTGATGTTGACTGCCTTGCTTGGTCACATTTTTATCTTTTGAGGAATATTACGAAAACACGCAACGTCTGAACAAACACATGCACACAAGCCTATAAATTGAAATAACTATAGGAGTTTTTTGGTTGTTGTTGCTATCTTAATGGTAGTAAGTCTGTATTTTGGGGTCCAGCAGCTTTAAAAAACTGCAACAACAATAAAAATGCAAAGCCTTAAACGAAGTAGAAGCAATAAACGTCCGTTGGAGAAGGAGAAAAAGGATGGTATTGCAGTAAACAAAGGGTACATTTTTGCTTGAGATACTTTTAAAGAAGAATTTTGCAGGGATAAAGAAAACTTTAAAGCGCGCTACAATTACTGTAGTCGGAAGAATATATTTAATAAAAACAACTTTCTATGACACTTTTTGTGGAAGAGATTTTAAAATCTGTCCCAATACAATGAGCAGGTGTTCATTAAGCTGGATATATACTGCATCAGAAGGATGATATAAAAACAAAACTATTCTTTAGAAACATACTGTTTATATTATACGACTTGGGTCCATTCCAAAAAAAAAAAAAAAAAAAAACAAATTAATAAAACGGCAAGAGGTAGATAAATGATTCACGGGCATCTGTACTGTGCTGTACTAATTATGAGAGCCGTACAGCGATAAATAGAGTGTCAAGGTCAAGATATAGAAATTTTGCAAATTTCTTATCAAAACTTGATCAGGGTAGAGCAACATCTTATTTAAATTAACTCTAATATATTTTATACTTTATGGGTCAACCAAACCTACTAATAGTACGACTGAAAGGAGTAAATAAAAATAGGCAGTGTCGGTTTGTAAGAAGTTATCGTGTGAGTCGGCAAAGCTGGTCTAGTCTAAAATACATACAAGAGCCAAATTTAAGAGGAACTGATGTACGGATCAGAACTCAATGATAGCAAGCAAGCAAAAACATGTTGAGGACGCGCTCCAAAAAGAATTTCCAGCTAATTCGTAGCAAAAAAGAAGTAGCCCTTTGTCGTCCTATAATAAAAGTTATGCAGTTCTGGTAGATCTTAAGTGCGAAATTTATACTTTAGATGACAGCCATCTAAAAAGCTTTTAGTGTCTTGCGCTTAGACATTCTGGACAGCAATTTGTGATGCAGGCATCTTTGTCTGGCTTCAATTCTTAAGATCGGATTGATCATAAAAAGACGGAAACTATTTTAAAAAAAATTCATTAAAAATTAATTTTTGGAGGATAAAAACTCCAAACAAACCAAGTCCAAACTTTTACGACCGAATTTAAGAAGCAAAATTAAAGTGTCATAAGATATTGATTTGTTAACACTTTAAATTGAAATGGTTTAAGCAAAACACCAACATAATAATTTAATAATTATTTATTTTAAATAGAGTCGCCTCTCGTCATGTTCAGATTTTCAACGAGTAGTTTTTACGCTTGAAAATATGCCAAACGGCATATAAAACTGAAAGTGCTTCTCTAATTGTAGTGCAAATATGTATGTATGTATGTATGTATGTATTCGAAAACAACAATAAAATTAACTCTTAGAATAGGAATGTGAATTATTTTTGTTGTTGTTGCAATTGTCGTCGCTGTACGCTGATAGTTGTTGTTTTAGTGTGGAGCGATTGAACCCCTAAAGGCTACATACTTGCATGCATGCACTCATGCTGCAGCCTATGATGGTGATGAGGACGACTACAATAATGATGATCATCATCTTTACCACCACCACTATCATAGAAATGATGATGCACTAATATGCAATGGTTTGTTTTACCTGCGACTGACTTGTGCTTTAATTCTTGATTTTTTTCCAAAGTATTACCGGCAATGAAAACCGTGCGCTGTTTTGTATGACACAGCAACAACAATGACATAAAAAAGACTTTACATTTTATTGCAGCCTCTATACATATACATACATATATATATATATATATATCTATATATATATCTATATATATATATACATATATATCTATATATATATATATACTTATATATTGGTTTGATTTTTCGAAGTGAAAATGTTGCGGATACTAGACCTAGTAGCAATGTTTTTGCAGTTACAGCATCAGATGTCGTTGATGCTTTTGTTGTTGTTGTTGTTGTTGTTGTTGTTGTTGTTGTTGTTATTATTATTGCTTTTGTAGCCATTTGTTTGTAGTAGGTTGTTAAAGACAAAATTTTTTAAAAGCTGTTCTTTTTTATTTTTCTTATGATTTGCTTTCTTGCTCTGCCAAGTTGTTATTGTTGTTAAATTATTGTAAGTCCCGAATCTGTCAGTCGTTGGGCTGGTTGTTTAGTCAGACGGTAGGTTTTTAGTTTTTTTATATTGTTTTTGCTCTGCAATTCATCCGCTTCGTTTACTAGAAAAGCTACTATCATTCATTTATAACTAAATGTCTTTGGGTATATTTATGTATATGTGTTTATATATGTATGTGTGCGTGTGCGTGCGTGTGTGTGTGTGTGTGTGTGTGTGTGTGTGTCGGCAGTTCTATAGTAGTAGTTGTGCTCCTATAGCTTCTGCCGACTGATAGCTTTCTGTGAGCTTCTACTTTTTTGTAGTGTTGTAATTGTGTTTCTTTTTTTTGTTGTCTTCTTTTAAGTTGGCTGGGTGAAGGTGGAACAGCGCTGGCAGTCAGTTCGCACAGATAGTCGTAGGGTTTAAGTTTTCCTTTTCATTATTTTTCTTTGAGTATTTCCTTGATGGTTCTTTTTGAAGTAACGTTGATCAGTGGCGTTCTTAATAACATCAAAAAATCTTTTAAAATAAAGGGTTTTAAATTTCAGCAGAAAACGCATGTTGTTTTAAAAGATATCACAAAAAAAAAAATTCTTTTGCCAAATTCTGGAATTTTTAGTATTATATTCGATTGTATTTTGGAAGTTTGGAAGTTTTTTAAGCATCCGAAACTTTAATTTATTTGCCATGCGAAGAATTATCAAGAAGCCACAAAAACCGATAATTGTAAATAATTCAAGGTATGAAACTAGGCCACAATACGCAAAACTGCATAAGTTTTTGCTTTTATCTACTCTGCATTAGGATTCCAAATAAAATCGATCGGTTGGAGTAGGGAAGATTCTTCTTACATTTCATTTAAATTGATTCTTACTCTTGTTCAGTCCCAGCTTTAAAACCTATCCCTTTTTAACGAAATCAATTTTATAAATCAGACTCTTTCGGCCGTTAATATATAAAAGTACAGCACAATCTCAGATCTCATATTAGGAGAGAAAAATTACAAAAAAAAGTATGTTGTATGAGTAAAGCCTTTAAACTCTAATTTGATTTGTTATTAGTAGATATTGGCGGTGGAAACTATCATATTTCGTTAGAATGGTCTATATGACAGATATGTTGCGAGAGGCTTGCGCAGCCTTCGCGATGAGCTCAATTCAACGGAAAAGCAATAAAAGCCAATACCCGTCTTTTAAGCAAACTTGAGCAGCGCAACAAAATCATGGATTTTAAAAGCTTCCTGTTTAATATTGTTTCTAGAGCGGACAAGGAATCAGTTTCATTTACATTCTATATTACAAAATCGCTGTATAATTTCAATTCGTGCGTTAAATTTGACCCGAAACATGTCTATAAACGAAAGCAGCGCCTCATGCATTAAGCCATCCTTCCTGAAAAAATCATTGCCTCAATCTCTGTCTTTTAAGTGGTGGTTTTCTTTTGTGTCATCCTCTTCCACGGTGAATATTTCGTTAAAGCTTTGTGCATGAGTGTGTACATTTATTTGCAATCGTAAGATTAAACTATAAGAATATTGTAGATGCAATTGCTGTGTCGCAACTTTAGCAAAAGACATTTTTGAATATATTTTTAGGTAAAAATTTCAATTATTAATGATAAAATAGATTATGATCGTGTTTAGTTTCGTTTTAATTTTTTTTTTTCCACTTTATTTGTTGTGTTTGTTCTTTTCTGCCTTCGTTCCATCTTTCAATAACATTGTTCGGAGTGTGTTTTGCTATTGTTGTACTTTTCAATGTTCGAAAAGATGTTACTACATTGCACTTGGTACGAGAAGATATGTTTATTATATTGTTTGATATTCAAACGTAGTAATACCCATGGTACGAGTATAATAACACTCTGTCCTAAAGTTTTCAAGTTTTTTTGTTTTTTTTTTTTTAAGCAGATTGAAGAGAACGAATTTTAGCTCTTTTCAATAGATTTTTTTTTTAGTTTCTGTTAAATATTAAGTCTTAAGTTTAAAATTTACAACATTATATCTTGTCGTATCGATTTCTATTACTATTTTATCTCATCTCCAGCAATCACACTTTTGCAATACATATATACACATGTACATACATACATACCTGATTATTTTCCTTTTTTCCGATATTTTTATTCATTGCTCAAGTTCAGAAATATTGGCTAAAGTAAAGAAAGAAATATTTAACATAAAATAGCTGGCAATCGTTGAAATCTAATTTTCCTTTTACAGATTTGTTTACGATTGCATGAGTGAGTATGTATTTTGTTTCTTTAGTTTTGGGTTGAATGTTTGTTTAGTTTTTCTCACTTTTTATCCTGCTGCTCTTGATTTATAAGTCATATACATGGTGGGAATAAATTCGTAAATATTTCATAATTCTATGAATGGCACTCTGTTTTTTTTTTCCTATTACTCGCACTAACAAAGAAGGTGTTTGTGCTCCAGTGTAATAAATATGATTTTTGATTGAATAATTAACAATTTCAGGAGATTGTATTCGATGTCAGCTTGTAATGACAGCAGCTTTAAAACTTTAGCAAGAATTTTAAGAAAAGTTAACACAATATTTGCAACAAAAACTTTATTACCCACTTCAAACACGCTTTCTGGTACATTAACTGAACTGAAATGCAACACTAGGTACGCAGACATTTAGTATGTGCGCAGTATCTTAGGAAACTCATATATGTATGTATGTGAAACTGAGTTCAAAAATTATATATTAGACGAGTGCTTCAGTATGTAACCGTTATTAACAAAATATAGAGCAATAGGCTCAACTTGTATCATCTGGTTTTTGTCTCTATTATATACGAATTTAATTTAAATTTCCATTAAGGCGACAAAATGATTAACTTCAGACGAAGAAATTATGTAATGATGTGACTTTTAGTTTTAAATTACGCCTAATTTTTAAAGAATATCCGAGAAGCAAGTAGCCATAATTAGGAAAATTGTTAGTTTGCAATTAATTACACACAGTCAATAATTATAATAAAATCAACTAAAGTTAAACGAAGCAAGAATATTTATTATGCCGACCGAATTCTTGTCAATCGAATGACCGCAAGTGTGCAGTTGCAGCCGCTATATAAATAATTGACAGTTACTTTCGCATGAAAACAGTAACATCACCACTAAAGCACAGATATATTAATTTAAAACGATATATAAAATATGTATTTAAAATATATAAAGTTACATATTGTTGTCTTAATATAGAAATAATTTAACTTTTTTTCAAGGCAGAATTTTTTGCATATTTCTTAGTCTAGGGTCTTGTATTGAAGTATTGAAAAATGCATTTTGTTCGAATTTGTGAAAACCTGACTCACGACATGTCTATATTAAGGTAAGAAAATGTGCATATAAATATTATTCAGACATTAAACATTTTTACAACCATTCTTGTTAATTGTTACTCATATTGATTTCGCCTAAAACTGACATTTTTAATTGTTAGCCATTAGCTAAGGCTCTATTTTTCTCTTAACTATTATATTTTGTGTTTTTTTGTTTTAATTACGAGTTTACATACGAGTATCATTAAATACGTATTTAAAATGATAATTTGTTACCTAACACTTAACTAATTATCTCAAAAATAAAATATATTTTATCTTGTTGATAAAAAATATAAAATACTTACATACATACAAAAATATATAACCTTAATTTACAAGTTTATATCCATTTAAAATTCATATAAATTAAATTTTATATGCTTTGAAGAACGTTGCACTTATACCAAGCCTGGTAATGTTCTATTTGCTTGGTAAATTTGTTTACATGTTTTTAGTAAGTGATAACTAACACCAGAAATTTACAAATTCAATTTTATTTTTAAGCTGCTTTAATGAAAATTGTTTACCAAAAACATTTAAGCATCCATACCGGGTTGGTAAAATACCATGAAATTACGTGATATTTTTTGCATTGCAACAGATTCAACAGCAGTTCTAGAGTTTTTTTTTTTAACTTTCATCAATATTTAGCAAAAAATTATTTGTCAAGTTTTGTTGTTATAGTGACGAGTTTACCTGATATGAATACGCCTTGAAGATAACGATCCAAAAAAAGATTCCCGGAAGCAAACATCGTATGCTTTTAAACGATCATCCACACGATTAGGCTTCTGATTCGAATAATAATTAATAAGACCACAACTAACCATTATAAGGCCATAAATTGCCAAACACCCCAACATTGAATACCAAAAAAAAAGTAGAATAAAAAGTCTGCCAATATAAATTTTTAATCATTTTTAGGTTGGCATTTTATGATTAAAATAAATTCCAATGAATCATATTTTCAAACACGTTGAAACAAAATTTCTAATCTGGCATTCTCTAATAATAAGATAATGATTTTCTTTTCAACAGCAGCAAGAAAAATATGCCATTAAGTTTTAAGTAAACAGTTTATGACAGCTTATCAGTTTAGTACTTTAAGTTGTCTATGCCGACAAAAACAACAACAAATCTAGAAACAAACATTTGAAATAAACAAAAAAAAACAACAGTGTTGGCATTTCAGTTCTATATCGCAAATCGTCCCCGAATATAGTGATGAAATGAATTTTTAATTTCGTCATCTGAATGATTATGAAACAAATAACTTGAAGTTGAGAGATAACAAATTCTTATAATCCATATGAGAATTGTAGTATTTGTTGTATTTTTCTAACATGATAGCGTTACATGCTCTACCGCAAAACATATACTATTTGCAAGGGAGCTGTAGGGTATAAATTTTGCTCATTCGTTTGGTCACTTCCTCACGCGCATATATTCTGTTGTTAAACATCTAACAGCTACAATAACAAGAAAAACACAATATTTAGGTGGACAAGCGAACACAACTCAAGACACATTTCAAATCAAAAAGACTAAAACCACAATTGCATTTTTTCGCCATAAAAAACAAAAAGCATTAGATTAGAAATGAAAACTTAGGTGTTGCTGGTGCTGGCTTATTTAAGAAGTACGAGTATTTTTTGGCTTGGCGCAAATGAAAAACTTAGCATCGAAGTGGTGGCTGGCTGCAGGGTATGACTATTGGAGATGTTACTTAATACCATTATTCTTTCAAACATTTTGATTTACATACGCCAACAACATGCATCGAATAACAAGTTTTTAGTAAGGAAAATGTGTCTGTCATATATCGTATATTTACAATATTTTACACTTCGTTTTGGCACTTCATGTAAAAATAAAATAGTTTCAAGCTCGTGTAGATTAGAAGACATTATGTTACAGTCGAAATGTAGAAGAAAACACTGGCTGGTGTTAGTATTTAGTTAGTTTTTCGTTTTATACTCACATGAATGAGCATTCTTCGAGCATATGAGAAAAATCCTGGGGAAGCAACAAAATAAAACAAACGAATAAACAAAACAAAAAATGCATTTGTTTTGTATTAATATCGCAAAATCAAAATTGGCGCCCACATAACTTGGTCGTAGGTGTTATAGTGTTATACTGAAATTGAAGTTGAAGGTTCTCCCGGTTTGTTGCCAGTCAGTTATTTTGTATTGCTGTCGTTGTAGTTGGTTTTTATTTACTTTTGCTGAAAACATGTAAGAACTTATTTCCTTATTACTAAGTGGTTAAAAAGAGAATGATTATATGACTGGTAATTGGCCAACCTTAAACTCAAGTTTAAGCAATAAAATGTTTTCACTTCAAATCTATAAAGAAGATTTTAAGACATAAATTTAGTTACTATGTTTCAATGGTTGAATGCAAATTTTATTTCACGCGATTTTCATTTATTCGTTTGTTATCAATATAAAAAAAAGAGAGTAGTGCAAGTTTCGAAGATCTTATGTTTAGAAAAATGTGTTTAATAAAGTAGTTTATATTAAAAAGCCAACCCTTATCAGCATTTAATATTTTTATTATATTACAGTAAAAAAAATAAATTATATTGTAAAATAAAGAATCTAAAAGGATTTGAGGTAAGAGAAATGAAAATTGCGACAGTTTTCGGTCTTAAAAAAATTCAATATTTAAGAGTAACTGTTAATTTATTACATTAAATATAGTTCTAACAATTTCTTTCAATATTATTTACCTCAATGACTAGAGAACATTCAATTCTTGTGTGAGAAATCCCAACTTTTTCCCCCTTAAAACTTTTATAATTTATTTAAAAATTATTTTTTTCTTTCCCGAATTTACACGACAATTTATGTTTATTTTCCCAGAGTCCTCTGCATAAATTAGGCTGATGCAATTCACCGTAATGGTGTGACCTTTATTATAGCTTTCAAATCAATATGGACAAATGATGCCACTTACATACATTAAAACCTACACCGAACAATAGCTTTTTGAATGAAAAACTGTGACCGAGCAGAGCAATCAGTTGTTGATGAATATATCCAGCCATGATGTGATGTGGCAAAATGGGCCCTGAACTCTCAAAAAATAATAACAAATTCGCAACGTTGCCAAATAAAAATTATGATTTTTATTAAATTTAGAAGCTTGTTTTACTTTTCTTATGAGAATTTCTTTACACATTTTTCAATCTTTTATTTTGAAGTTTTTTCTAATCTTCTGAGAATTTCTTTAGCAATTTTATAAATAATATTTACTTAAAAGCTTCAACCGATTCTTAAAAAACCGTGTCTTAGTTTAAAATTGTTCAAAAAGATCTTAAACTGATAAGAAAAATATATACATATATTAGGGCGCACTAAAGAAGACTTTTTATGATTATTTTCTTTAACTACCATGAAAATGTCCTTCATGATAATCGAGAAATATATATTGGAGAAAAATTTTACTTTTTCGTGCTTTCATATCACATAAGCAAAGTGAGATATAACAATTAAAACTAAATTTAAACAGCTGTTTTAAAAATTATGCAGCCGAAACTCGAAATGTTATTTTCCTCTTATTTGGCACCCTTAAAATCGTTGGCAATATATGTGAAGTTTAAGAGCCAGAAACGAGTTTTTATCTCGCAAACAAATATTTGCGTAGTTGCTCAGTTGAATATGTTATTAATTTATACCTGGCCTCTTTTCATTACCTGAACATGTTTGATCTCTCCCTAATGTTTGTAATAAATAGTACTTAAAAAAGCAATTAAAATTACTTATACGACCTCATGTTCACTTAAAAACATAAAACACTTTTACCTGGTTTGAATGGCTATTGAAGTTTTTCTAAGCACTTGGTTGTTAAGAAAACGTGGCATGCATTTTATTTAACAAATATTTCACTACAACTATAGAATATATAGAATTTTATATAGAGACGAAAACATGCAACGTGAACTCGACATTTGCACTCCAGTAGAAGAAATAAAAAGATTTGCAAAAGAAATGAAAACTAAAGTAATAGAACATTTTTCACAAAACATTTAACAAATACATCAAACGTACACAAAAACTATACACTTTTGTTTTTTTTTTCTGCTTTTTACTTTCGTACAAGCTGTATATTAATGCCAACTTCTTCAACTTCTTACCACGAAATCAGTCTTAACACAAGAAAACAGAGTCATAAATTCGATTTTTTTTTTTTACAAGTCAAAAGAGTTCAATATCGAATTTCATTGTTAAGACATGAGAAATCATGAAATGTCTTTTTTAACTCGTATTGTACTTACAAAATTTTTAAACGTTTCTTAGTTTTATTTTTTTCGTTTTCCATAGGCAATTAAAATGACGTTTAAGAAATTTGCTTACTTTAGCCATTTCTAAGTAAGCCTAGCAATTTTACCTTAGCGAAAGCTTTAAAATTATTTTTACAGAGAAGTATTACGAAAAACTTTAAACGCAATATTTTCAAATAGAAATGATTTCAAATCATTTACTTAAAAAAAAAACATTTACAATGGCAAAGAAAAGTTTTTCGTTTTAGTTACAGCTGAAATACAAGGCAGCTCACAAAATGAGAATGATCAGTCTAAACGAAAAATCTGAAGCATTTTGCTTGCCATGTTATCAGTGAATTACTACGAATTTAGAGGTACCAAAGACAACTACATCTTACAAAAATACCACAGAAAGAAAGTTCACAACACAATATGCTGAAGCTGAAAACAATCCATCAATACCGCCCAAGTGATGAAAAACAACAAAAGGTCACACAACACAAAAGTTCGATCCCCTTGATTTCTTTGATGGAATTGAAATTAATATAGATAAAACAAACCGAATTTATTCGATTCCGAATCTAATTTGTTTTTATTTTTTAATTCCTTATAAATATAACAAATGAACCATCATCATCTTATACAACAAATAAACGTATTTAGAAAATAAATTAAGAAACAAACTTTTTGTTACAACAATTATTTATAAAATTGTTTGAGATAACTTCAATACAGTCCACTATTTGTTGCGGACCTGACAAGTCCTAATGCTATAGCCAAAAAAAAAAGAAACTTATTTTGCCACGATTTATAATTGAAACACAAGAAATCACATCGCTATTTCTAAAGTTAAATTCCCTAACAATTAAGCGAAAAATATATATAAATTTGTATAATAAAATAGTAATTTTATGTGCATTTTTTTTAGTTGTTCGGGAATATCGGAGACCACTTTATTTGTTATATTATCCCTTATTTTCATTACCACAACTAATCAATACAAAAGTGGAGGCTTTTGTAGGCATCCTATTTACATACATATTTAAACGTATAGCGGATACGTGAAATATATATATATACATATATATTTGCACACCATTTTGTTTCTAATTTTTTTACTGATATTCATATTTTAATTTTCAATATTTGTTAAATCGCACGTAACACAATTTATTCTCTCTTTGCAATTGGTTCTCTAAAGCTAAACACAATTTAGCATAAGTACTCGTGTGTGTGTGTGTGTGTGTGTGTGTGTGTGTGTGTGTGTGTGTGTGTGTGTGTGTGTGTGTGTGTGTGTGTGCTACGTGCTACGTGCGTTGCTTTTGCTATAATTTCACTCATCGTTGAGAAACTGATTTATAGGTTGCAATTTTAGTCTGTATTTTGACTACTAATTATTAAATTCTGCTAAATTTCTTATTAATCATAAAGAGAATTTGTTATTTGGGAAATAAAATCGCAAAGGATCTTCCAGTTAATGACTGGAGCCAAACAGAACTACGCTGTTCTCGCAACCACATAAATATTTTTTTATTGTGTGTAAACAGTGTATCGCTCACTGATAAAGCAGTTGAGGTTATGTTGTAACCTCCGTTACTTAAAACCAGAGTAAGCAAAAACAAGAGAATTATGATGACTCACATGTTTATATGTACATATATTTTTATCATATCAAATGCCTGAAAAAAACTAAGTTGTCAGGTTGGTTTTTATGTAGTTTTTTTTTTAAACAATAATAAATTAAAACTTATTTTGTCCGTTTTTGTGTGTTTTCCAGCTGTCTATCGATATTTTACAGATGCTGGCTATGTTGTCAGTAGATTTATAAGCCCATGACTTTAAGCATTTAAGGTTTGAATATATTTCTTAGAGATTTCTAGTCTAACGGCGAACAGACTAGCAGCTACGAAATGTTGACATACAGACAGCTGGAAAACACACAAGAAATAATCAAATTAACTGTGGTATGCCTAGTCAATTCGATTTAAGTACAAAAAAAAAGGATATGAAATGTATATACATATCTTCTTAAAATAAACGTAATTAATGATATTTAGAAAACAAGAAGTTATGACATTTGGAAATTGCATTATTATAGGCAGCAAGAGGAAAATTTTAATGCTATCAAACACTCATAACTATTTTTCTTAATGACAAAACTGATGACTACTTTTTTTTTGCCGTTTCTTGTTATCTTGTATGCAAATCTTTGAGGATCAACTCTCACACATGTTAAATGTATTAAAAAGTCGTTTTCATATACAAATACTCTGCTTATACTCACTCTTATGAATGTATGTATTCATACTCCTCATGTTTTAGCTGAAATGCATGTTTTTAGGTCTATGAACGTTAAAGATACGCTTGTTTTCAAAGTCATCTTGAAAGCAATAACAAACACAAAGGTTGCGCAGGCGCGAAAAAAACCAATTTAAACAAGACAACAATAATAAATTTAGTTAATACAAGTATAAAAAATGTAAACGATAAAAACCGTATACAAAACATTCATATCGTCAACAAAACTACAAAGTAACGTTTAATCGAAAAAAATTAATATTTTCAGATTTTTAATGATTACGACTATTGTTCGAAAGAGTCAGTTGTTCACTCAAAAAACACAGCTAAGTAAAATGTACATACATCGTATAGCGCCAAACAGATTTTACTTATATTTGTTGCAAAATTGAAGTTAGTGTGAATGACGTTCAAGAGCATTTATTTTTTAACTTTCTTGTCGCCTGGTCAAGAAAATTTAATTATATTCGGTCCTATAACAGCTCACGAACTCTTCCGGAGTTTGGAATAGATTAAAGAATAAACGCTCGACTTTACTTTAATATTTGACAAAAGCTCGATGATTTCAAGAAACGTAATCCACATGATTATAGTAAAATCTTCTTTGAGTGTTGACCAAAAAATAAAAATTAATGCACATGAAAATTTTATTGCTTTCTGAAACACGTACATATGACAACATTGTATAGCGTATTTAAATTGTTCCTCTGTTGCAATAATGTCACGTTGCAGTGCATTTTAGTTGGCGAAAGGTATGTATGTACACATTTGATATTTAATATTGATGATTTTTGCATACAAGTTTTTTTACGCAGTCTGTGCGTTGCAACATTGCAAGGATATTCAAAATTATTTACAATCTGTAAAGTTTGCATGAAAATTCTTAATGATGAAGAGTAGAGTAGAGTATTTCTTTTTAACTGATGTGTCCTTTTTCATGTTTACTAAAATTAATATACCCTACCCGTACTAAAGGTTGACGTTTCAAATAAAATAACTTTATTAATGGTTAAACAAAAATATTTCATTAAATCATAATGGCAGAGTTCTTTGGCGAGTAAATGTTGTCAGCCAATGCATTCAATTATGCGGACGTAAGAATATACATACATTACATGGAAATTTTGCTGCATAGCACAACTAACTGTACAAAATAAAAATTATAAAAATCTGATGAACATATTGTGGCTAAAACTTTATCCGTAGATATTGAGAGAATACAAAATGGATTAAAGAAAACCTTAATTGAAAGAAAAAATAGTTAAAAGTCCAGAAAACATTGCAATAAAACGATTGAAATTAATTTTCAATTATTTTTTATACGAGTACGAGTTCACTAAGCATAACTGTTATTATTATATATTTATTTTTTCAAATACTTGAAAAATTTTATTTATAAAATGTGGAGACTTCATGTCCCTTCCGAAAATAGAAAAAGTTAAAATTCGTTACTCTGTATTTTAATTAAAAAGTAAATTCTTCTTGTATTTATTTTGTTTTTGGGTTTTAGGAAACTCAATATATGTTATGTTGTTATTTAAGAGTCATGAAATTTGCTTATTATTTTAATTGTAAAATAGATCGTAAATAAAACAATATTAAAAAAAAAAAAAAAAAAAAAAAATAAATAAAATGTGGAGACTTTTCATTTGGAAAACCGCGCGCGAATATGCGTTAATTTTAAGTTTTAATTTCTTTTCGTTTGTTTGGTTTTGTTTGAAAAACATTGTTTAGAGTCCGTGTCTGTGACTGGATTAATGGCAATGACTATGGATGGGTTGTAAGTTAGCCGCCTCGAGAACAACAAAATTTGTGTGAATTGTGCCCACCAATTTTAAAAATCTTAAGATTTTTGACTTCGAACTACCAGACGAAAATTATTTTCTTATATGTAAGTGTTTTATACCGATTTCAGCTAATATTAATTTATTATAATTGTTTTTGTACTAAATAAATCGTTCAAATAAAACATTTTTTGATAGTTTTCAAAAAGAATGAAAATTAAGTTCACGGTTTTGGCGCAAACTTGCCAATAAACCCCAAATACTTTAATGCAAAAAATATGAAAACATTTTTATGACAGTCATATTTCTTAGAAATATAACAAATAGAACTAGTGATGCGCACTGTGAATCGTTATATTGTGTTGTTATCGATAACAAAATTTGTTATCGTTTTTTTGGTGATGAAATACCTTTTGTTCTGTATGATGAGGCCTAAACCTGCTCGCAATTACCTAACCTAAATGCATTTACTTTAGTTTTATATGATGAGATCTTGTCAATTCAATTTCTTAACAATTGAGAGAATCCAAGTTTTGCTAATATTAAAAATATATTCGAAAACATTGAAATGAAAATCTTCACTTTTATTGGTGTAATTTGCGGTCATTTTCAATAAGGCCAGTTAATTATTATTTGAAATATATTTTCTAAGACACGCTTTTGGTCCATTTAAGAAATCTGTTTAAGTATAAATGTATTTGCAAAAATCTTCTAAAACTTTTAGCTTGATGGCGGAGTTTATTTATTTTAGCAAATAAAATAAACATGTTACGTACAAATTCCACTATTTTGTACAAAGTTTGTCCACATTGTGTGTAATTTATGATCTCCTTACATTAAATGTGAATTCATGTTCTGATTTTAAATTTTTTTATGAGAAAGTACATTCACACACACACACACACACATACTGGCATATGTGCAAAATACGAAAAACATTTAAGCCTTAAGGATTACTTAAAAAAGTAAAAAGTTTACACAATCGAACAAGTGACAGTGTGACCATAAAAGTTTTTCATAAAAATATGATATGAAATATTCCATATAAAACTCACTACAAATAAATTAATTTTTTTATGAATATAAATATATATATTGATATATATTGATAATAACTAAAGTACACTTTCTGCAGATCAGAATATTTTTTTATGAAAATGACCTTTTTAAACGTACTATTTACTTATGTTAATAATTAATTTAGCATTTGGTCAATCACAAAACATTCTGTAAAAATGTTTTTAACATTTACAAAAAAAAAAATAATGAATAAGTTTGTACCAAAAATATATACAATATCGGGCTACCACATGTAGTCCACGTAACTCAGTATTTATTACAAATCAAGTAGATTGTAACCACTTTAGGGACAACTATTATTTAATTAAAAAAAATTTATTTAATTAAAATGCATTTTCTATTCGCATATTTTCTATAATAAAGGAAATTTTTACGTTTTTCAAAGCAAATGTACTAAAAAACCAAGGAAAATCGACTGCCCTTGTCAAACTTTTTGGACAGTTTGAACAACAAAAAAAGTTGTTTATCCTGGTCACACTTATTAGTAGTGTAGACTGATTTAAACGACTGTGTTGAGGTTTATTTTTACTTCTTAGTGTTACAGTTGTGATTTTTATGTTAAAAGAGAAAGTCTTAAAAGTTTCTTTGATATTTACAAAGATTGACAGCTCAAAACTCTACTAAAAATGACTTTTTCTCAATTATATGATTAACAAAAGCATAAAAAAGAACTGCGATAAGCACAAATTTTTTTTTTTTCAAATTCTTCTCAACTTTCGGACAATTTCGTACAATATTTTACAAACTCGTACTTTTATGATTTTCTGTTTTAATACGAAATTTTCGGAATATAACAAAAAATATAATAAAATCTCAATGAACTATAAAACAGATAAATCTTCTTTTCAACTTTCGGACAATTTCGTACAATATTTTACAAACTCGTACTTTTATGATTTTCTGTTTTAATATGAAATTTTCGGAATATAACAAAAAATATAATAAAATCTCAATGAACTATAAAAGAGATAAATCACAAATGGGTGTAAAATTCGAAATACGAAAAAATGCAAGTTATAAAATCAGTAAATTAATTAACAAAACCACTTAAAGGATCCAAATCATTTTGAAAATTCGATAATTTTACAGAAACTGCCAGAAATGTACAAAATAAATTTGTTGTTTGACATACCAAATTGCCTCAAAATATCAAAAGCCTAAAAAAATTTGAAACAAGTCTTCAATTCAAAAAATTTAAGAAAACAACAAAAAAGTCCACCGATGGCAGAACTACTTAGTCAAGACCAACACATATGTACGAGTATATATACAGTCGAACTTCCATAACTCGAATCACCATTATCCAAAAAAAAAACTTTGACTTACGGAGACTTCGAGTTACAGAAGTTTTTGTCAAAATAGAATAAAAGGCATTTGTATTATATATTTTTAGTAAAAATAGCTTCTAATGGAAAACTACATACTTAAGCATATAAAAGAACAAGCATATGTACTCATATATGCATGTAATTAAAAAATTAGATTAATTGACATTTTACTTTTTTTTATTTTCAGTAAAAAATAACTCTAAATGCTTAAAGCTTTGTAGGGCTCATCAGTTGTTGCGACATTGTCTGTAAATAATTATTTAATGTTCGAAAAGAACTTTCTACATCATTTTCTGTTGGCTTTTGAATAGTTCCTTCTACTGAACTCTCGACATCACTCTCCGTTCCGCTTAAGATTTGATCCTCTGATTCATGGCAATTTTGCCATATTCGGTGGGAAAAATGCCAATTGAATCGACTTCAGTTTTTTCCCCGAAAAAAATTAACAAAAATAGCATGTAAAATATACAAACCAGCTCAAGCAACAAAAGAGAGTAAAACAAACAAACCATAACTAAAACAAAAGCAAAAAACCATTTAAACAAGCAAAATTCTTCGAGTTATAGAGTTCATGTGTATGTTTTTTGTTCGAGTTATGGAGAACTTCGACTTACGGAAGTTCGAGTTACAGAAGGAAAATTGTATGTGATTTGTTCTTCTAACGCTACTGCCAACCAAATTAGTTCGAGTTAGAGAAAATTCGAGTTGAAGAAGTTCGAGTTATGGAAGTTCGACTGTATACATTCACTAAAACTTTGGCAAGGTATGATCGATGGCAAGTGACCCAATAATGAGTTTACTATAAACACCGTCCAAAGAGAAGTACTTTTTACAGTTCAACTAGTTCTTTAAATTTGATGAAAATTACTTAGCGGACTGCCGTCGCATGTTTATAATTTGTTTTAAAGTTAAATGGATACAAAGTGGACGACAATCTTAACACTCATACATTAACAAGAGCGGACAAATGTTCAAATACAAACAGATACTTAAAGTTAATATTCTAAAAGTTTGATTTCACCAATTTAAAACCATAACAATTCACATTCTAAGTGAATGTATATATGTATGTATTTATATATGCATGTATGTAAGTACGAGTATATGTACGTATGTATGTGTAAGTATTTGTCTATGTTGTACCATAGAATGTTCTTTCTTTAACAAGCAACACAGACAGGCTGATAGAACATACAAACATACAAACATCAAACAAGTCGTGGCAACAGAAGTTTAGAAGAGGTACGTGTTATTGAATTTATGAGCCATATATTGCAACATTTATCAAAGTGATAAATGGCACTGGACATAGTCAAGTCAAGTAGTATCGTATCATGTACATCTCTTTCTCCCTCTCTTATCTTTTCCACTTTTGTAGAATTTCCTTTTTTCCTGCTTGAAAAATATTTTTAACTAGACTTGCTCGCCTTTGCATGAGTTTCTCTCAGTTGTTTCTGGCTTAATTTTAGTTGTGGGGAAACATTATATCTTAGTTTTAATTAAAATCATTTACAGAAGTATTATTTACTTTAGATCATTTTGGTTTTCTTTTAACCTTTACCAGTTTTTGCTTTTTTATATTGGATAAATGTTGGCATCTTAAGATTTACAAGCCGAAAAAAAAACACATTTGCCGTTTATTTTGATTTTACGATTGTGTGGACGGAATTGCCTGATTTCATTATATTTTTTTTTTGTGCGTAGCATGTTTGGCCATGACTTTGTAGTTCAATTTCCAAATAATTGTTAAAAGTTGGGTGGTCAACAATTTTTTTTAGCTACAAGTCAGTAACAAGAAGTAACATCGTTTAATCAATAGATTTGCAACAAATGATTGAAAAAATATATGTATAATAATGTATGTAAATAGTTTTAAAATTAAATGGTTTAGCATCTGAAGGTTGATGTTTCTTTCAAAAAAAAAAAAACAAAAAAGTATTTGAAATAAATTTCCAGAAAACTACAAAGAAAATAAATTATGGAGAAACGGCCACAATAAACGAAATTTTTAATATTTCAAATCAATAATTTTTTTTTATTATACAAAAATATAGTTTTAAACAAATTTCAAATAGAGTAAGTCAGGGTGTAGAGAGCACCAAAGTCGTGAGTGACAAAGTTTATAGGAATTGTTTAATACTGGATTTTTAACGTTTCCAGATTTGTGGCAAAGATTTAAAGTTCCGGTAAATAAATAGTAATAAATTTATGCATTAATTGTAATATGAATAGCAAACAAAATTAACAGACGAGTTGCTACAAGAATGATTTACGGCTGATTAATATGTATTGAACACAGCGAGAAATGTGTAACAAAACTCGTCTTCCGTTACAGAGAGAAAAATAATAAAGCAATGCATGGCCATGGAAAACGAAAATGCGCTGTTCCAGATTGGGGGTCAAGTTGAAGAAAACGTTGTAAATAACGTTATAACTTTTTGTCAGAATGAAATTTGAATTGAAACCCAAATTGAAATTGAAATTGAAATTGAGGAGATCTTCAAACGGACTGAAAGCATCTTACAGGAGGGCTTTCGAAAGTTGTGAATTAAAACCCATACGCCGACGTCATAATTTTCGCCTTAAATAAAGTAAAATTTATCATCAGGAATATGATTCTCCTAGATTTCATTTAAATATTTAAGACCGTTTTAGAGAAATGTGTGATAAGTCAAAAACAATTAAAAATATCATATGACGTGAAATAAAAGTAAAAACAAATTTTGTTCTTCAGCACTGACCTCAAAAGCTGCAGCAGACATTTTATGGTTATGTTATAAACTAAAGAAATATGTATATTTATAAAACTCAAATGGAATCGTATAGAATAATGGATGACTTCATAGATTTTTAATCGAATAGTACTTTTCTCTAACAGAGAGTGCACAAAAATATAAATTCGAAATTGAACACAAGGTATTCAGAAGTTTATTTTTTATTTATTGCAGTTTTCCTCTAGTTGATTATCTATATAGTATATGTACATATATGCGCATATGTTGCCCATGAGCACTGCCATGAAGTTTTTGAGTAATAAGAAGGCAACGTAATCTTAAATTATGAGGGTGATCAAATAAAAGACAAATAATTTCTTTATGAAAAACAAATACATTTTATTAAAAGTGCATTTAAAAAAATAATTTACTTAAAAGCTTAATTATATACTAAAACTAGTATTGGAGTTAAATGGAAAAAAATCATTGTTAATTTTATAACAACCCATTACCAAAAAAAGAAATCACTTGATAATTAATTATAAGTTGAAAAAATAAGATATTGTGTAAAAATAAATAAGATTGAATAATACGACCGGGAAAATACTGCAACTAAAACGATGATTTAAAAAGATGAGCCAGTAGCTCGGGTTCGGATAAATCCATTTTGAATTTTTGCACAATATCTTGCACCTTAAGACGACGTCTAACATGAGGTGGCTGGAAACTACAATAAAAATAATTGAAGTTGTTTAATTGAAAGGAACACGTAAATATCATTTGAGTTACCCTTCATTGTCTAAGCGTCTTCGCTTCGCCATGTTGTGAGCAGTTTGTCTAACAAGATTACCCACCACACGTCTACTTAAAACCATACCATCTACCAAAGGAGTAGCAAAACTCATGCGACCGGGAGGGCCCTGCAGTTTAACTCTTAAAAGGCCTGACTGCAAAGCATGTATAAAAATAACATGCACATCACAGGCTCGAGGAATTTGCAAAATATTAGCTTCTTCTCCAGTTTTCGTATATGGTAACAAGTCCTCTGAAAATTATATGTCTATATTGTTGAGAACAGTTTCAAAGCATCTGAGCAAGTCTGCTTACCAATTGGGAAATTTAAAAGATCTTCAAACGACTCTAGCCACACTAAATAAATTTTGGCAGGTGGTTGAGCCAACAGAGAAGGCTTCATAGCATTAGCCTTACGCCTAGTCGGTGGTACCGGATCTTTAGATTTATCCAATTCCAATGACATATTTCGTGATCTTTGTGGAACATTTTTGTTTGAATCACTAGGAGTTGAGTTTATTTCTGTGCTGCGTGACCAAACATTTGCCGACTGATCAGTGGGATTTGAAGAAACACAACACCCATCCGTCTCCGAATGTAAATTCCACTCTGTTGGCACCACAAAAGCAATTTCCGAAGCCACATCAGCCCAATACAAAACTTTCGTTTCACCATTAAATTTCATATCCAAAGGCAGATTACGATTTGGAGATTTATCTTCCGACTTTTGTGTAGCAGTTTTTAAAAACCATGAAGTGGAAACCAAGCCAGACCAGCCGGAATGCTCAGAGATTTCGACGGGCCAACCTGATTCAAACATAATTCGGTAACTTGTAATATTTACAAATATGGGTTTGGAAATATTTTTGCTTACCCAAAGTTAAGAGCATATTACCAAAATGCGGATCCAATGTACGAATATTTTCATCGCTCATATTACCTATAATCTCCTCAGCTGTGCTCTGTCCCGCTTTTACATAAAATACATGAACAGTATCGTAAGTTCGTGCACTTAACTTGTCTAAAGCATTCAGTTCGGCCGCAAAGTTAATGCGTTTCGTGTCCAATACAATAAGTGGCCGCTGGGGTGGTGATCCCAGTGTTTCTGCTGGACTATTCGGATTTCTCTCCTCGAACGTTAAAAACCCAAAATGCGACAAAAACAAACGTGCTGCTTGAAATTCGTGACAAACTGGCGGCGGACTACTTTCCTGGGCATGCGATAGGGAATCCGAACTGTTATCAGTTTCAGCCCATGCTAATTTTTCTTGAATAGTTTGATTTTCCAGCATTGCTTCCAATTGTTTAATATTTTCCTGACCATATTGTTCACGAATCTGTTCAAAAGTGGGTATAGAGAAGTCCGCTACACACGGTGTTACTTTTTCCACACCCTCGGGAAAATGTTTCTGATCAAATTCAATACGTTGCGGTACTTCATTCATGGGTATTGGTCTTCCAGGATTAACAGCATGATACTTAGTTCCCGATTTGCTACGCGGCAAATGGCGTAACTGCATTGTCCACGCATGCCGTCCAAAGGGGCCACGAATAAGTACTGAAAGCCGTTTATAAAGCGAATGAATTAGTACTTGAGTGGAAAAATTCCATACAGACGTAACTTTAAGGCATTAGTTTTTTATTTTTTTCGTTTTTTTTTTTTTTGTCTCAGTTTATACAAAGATCTGTTCACTACGTTTTACATTGAGAGAGTGTATGAAAAATTAGGAACAGAACCAGTGTTTTTGTGTCGACATCGTATTTGAAATCAACGTACATATATAATGAAAATACACTTACATGTCACTGTCGGTTGTGGATCTTGGTCATTACCAAGTGGTTCCTCTAATAATGCCAAAATTGTCGAATTTTCCGTAACAAAATACTTAAACTTAGATATTGCCTGTTCTGTGGTGATTGAAGAACTATTCGCAGAATCTAAAGAATTACAGTGTTTCATTAAGGCCACTTCATCTAAGAGTGAAGATATTGATTCTGGGCCACATTCGCTGGGAAAGTATCCAACCTGTTCCAATATTATAGTCAATAAAGCCTCTGCCGCATCTCTTACGCGCATTGAGGCCGGCTTCAATTCCTTTTCATCTTTAAATTTCGGTATATCACCCGATTTCCCAACACTTTTAGTACCTGAAATTCCCAATTCGACCACTTCTAAGACCGTCTGCAGGCAATCTTTGTCCTGTAATAAGTACGGATGTTGCATAAGCCAAGCCGATGTACATTGAAAGGCCGCTACAATAGTACTATGAAGGTCTTTACTATGAGCGGGTGGTGGTCGGGAGCACTGATAACAAATGTAGTCACAAATCCACTTAACGGCACGCTTACATTCCAAGGCGTCTGTGGAAATTATCGTAAGATTTTGACTTGGTTCTTCAATTTTTACTAAGTTTTCTAGTTTTTTTTACAATTGTTTGGTTTGAGTTCAATTCGTTTTTATATTGAAATCAGTTTTTTGGATTTTTTTTTACATTTTAGAGGTTGAAATGTGAATTTGTATGTTTGATTTGATTTGAGTTTGATTTTTGATTTGAAAATAAAAATGTACAAAGAAAAAGAAAAACATGAATATGTTTTATGATGTTAACCCAATTATGGCCCAATAATTTTTTTAAAAATGTAGATCATGTTAAGTTAATTTTTTTTTTTTATAAATTTTGCGAAATTTTCAAATGTGTTTTGTGTGTTAATTGGAAGATGTAGGCATGAATAGAAGTAGAAAGAAAAAAACGAAAAAGAACCAGTGTTAGTAAGTTAATTTATAAATTACCGTTTGTAAATTTCCTGGCTGCAGCATTTATTTAATTGGCAGTGTTATTTTGGTACATAAATGGAGTTTAAGTAAAAAATATGTATATGGGAATAACAAAAACAACACAATACAAAGAAAGAATTTTATAAAGGGTGTGTTATGCATTGTTGTTAAAAACGAAAATTGTAAATAAAATATTTATAAAATTGTTTATTTGTGGACAGGAGTTGTAATGAAAATCGGCAAAATTCATATCCGCAGTTAGTAGTTAAAAGAGAAACAAAATAAAAAACACATTTGTTAGGACGTAAAATTAAAACATTATTTTTAATAAAGAACGGGCAAAGTGTAGCAGTCCAAATTAAATTTAACGATTACATTTAGAACGACAGAAACTTAAATTGTGTAATTTATTTTACATTAAAGCAAAACAGTCAGAATGACGCCACTTATGTTTATTATTTTTACATAATAATTTTTAATGAATTATTCATTCACAAAATACAATTCTAGTGCAACAAAAAAATTATTGATAATTAGGCATTAGTTTTAAAGGAAAATAGGTGAAATGGAATGAAAAAAATGAGCGATTTTACAAACAATCAGCTCATATATTGGCACTGGGTACAGCTAAATCTAAGTGATGTTATGATGGAAATAGTGAAATTTAATTTTTGTAGCACATTAAAGCAGCATTTGCTGATATTTGCACATATTATCCGCTCATTGTCCTGCTCAGAATGGGATTGTTTGGCACAACCAAAGAACTGGAAAATATGAATGTTTCCATAAAAACAACTAAATTGACTTTCATCACAAAAATATATAAATTTACTACTTGTCAACTCATAAACTAAAAAAAGAACATCCAATAATGTAAGAATTCAATGGGCTTCGTACATTTTAAAAACACTTATTTAGAAAGAATTACGTAGATTTTTCAAGTTCAAATATTACAAAAAAAAATTGGTTTTCTTCGAATACTATTTTCTACGATTAGAAATCGCCTTGAACATAGAAATTGAAGAGCAAAAAATTATCGGCGAATACTGTTTCAAACATTATAGTTCGCTAGATTCTTTAGAAGTATATAGTTTTAATGCAATAGTTCTCAAATTTCTTTAATCTAAAATTCTACATGAGACGCATACGATAATATTCTTCCTATTCTGCATACGAGTATTATGAGTATGAAAATATATTTACAGATTTATTTGTTTTAATTTTATATGTGCATAAATACATTGTCTATATTTTTTTTTTTGTTTTTTCAATTACAATTCTTTTACTGCGTATACATAAGCCATCTTAAGCGATAATAAAGAAAAACCTTTGCAATTTAATGGAAAAAATAACCAAATAACAAACATTTAACCCAAAACCAAAAGCATTTGGAAAAAATAGAAACACTCAAGTATTTAGCAAAACAACTCATAAAGCTAAATAGATTTGAATAAAAGCAATTAAAAACTTACCAGAATCTCTTATAAACAGACGTGCCAAGCCCGAAAGCAATTCGAGGGCAGCTAAAGAAACATTTAAATCAGTGCGCCACGAAGAAATCAAACGATGACAAACCAAATAAGTGGCATGAACAAATAGCGCATGAGCATTATCTGAAAAAGGATTTGTAGAGAAAAGTTAAAAGAGTTCAGTGTAATATTTTATTTTATTTTATTTCATTTATAAAAGTAAATGTTCAGCACAAATTATAGATATAAAAAAATTATAAAAATTTACCATAACCGGTAGCTGTTTCATATTCATGCAATACTTCCAGCGGTATATCATCAAATAGTGTTAAACTGGGATATTCATGTTGTGAAGTATTATCACGGGCATTTAATGTGGCCGAGCCATGATATGAATCGGCTGCAGTTGAACTACCAGCAGCTACTGAATTGCCAATAGTGGTGGTGCTATGAGCACCTAAGCTACTATTACCAACACTAGCAATTGAAGCGGAACGCTCTGAACAAGCTTCTTGTACAAAAAAAAAAAAAAAGGAAAATAAAAATGTAAAAAAAATCGTAAAAACAATGATGAAACGTATAAAAGCAAATTTAAAAAATATTATTGTCGAAAAAAATAAGTAAAAAAAGATGGAAAGTAAATATTTTCGTAATATAAATTTAGTAAATATATATTAGTCAACTCATAAAACAAGACAATTTATGCTTTTGTATGTATAACACCGATTCTTCTTGTAGGACGATAACAGATTATTGATTGGTTTGTGTCATGATATAGACTTAGTTTTTAGTATTTTCTCCCCAAGACAACAAGTGTAATATACGAGTACTATTCAAGTGGCCACAGGTAGATAAAGCCAAACATCTCTTGTAAAATCAGATCACTTGAATTCTTATTTGGTTTATTTAGGATTCTTAAGCGATATTTTAGATCGTCCGAATCAAAATTCATTCTTCTTTCTGCTTACAATATCACTTAATGTCAAAAAACACAAAGTATGCCTATAGACCAGTTTTCGGCCTAGACTTAGTCCAGAACGTGAATATTATTTAAATACAGGTCTAAATCTTTGAACTGAAGAATTATTTAAATAGCCGTTACTTTCAGAAGAACGGTAATAATTTAACGCCATTTTATGCATATTGGGGGCTATTCTGCGTTTCGACTCGGATCGTAAATTTCTCCGTTTGGCAGCTTTGGTATTCTGCGTTTCGATTCCGCTCAGTTTCTTTCGATTGTATGTATTATGCATTACGAACGGAGCTCCGTTTTTCTCAGTTGTTTTTTTGTTAACGGAGGGGTTTTCTTTATTTGTGTTTTTTAGTTAAAAAGTTTAAAATTGAAAAAATGTAAGTAGAAAATGAGATAAAATGTTCAGAAACGATTAGAAAACACTTAAAATTATTTTTAATTAATTTATTTAATTAACCTAATTTTTTTGTTTTTCTAATTTTTGTACCCGTATCTGATGTTTTTTTATGTATTACAGGTCAAAAACAACAACACCAGAGCAGTATGAAAAATTGGCTACCATCAACTTTCAAAGGAAGAAGTAGTAGCGTTCTGGGAGGAAGTGGCAGGAATCCTCAATGCACTAGGACCTCCAACAAAAAATGCCAGTGCATGGAAAAAAGTAGGTATGGTTTGCGTATAATTATTGCAGAAATTAATATAAATTTATAGGTTTGGATTGACTGGAAAAGCTACATCAAACGGAAGCTGTCAACAAACAAAAAAGAAATGATGAGCACCGGAGGAGTTTCATGCCGCTTACAGCGTATTAGCCCACTTGAGGAAAAAGTTATTCAGTTGACGGGTCTGGTAACAAATACCAGCGGAATTAGCGTTTTTATTTGTTTATTAATTTTATTTATTACTTTTTAGTGGACTGAATTTGACTTTTTATTAAAATGTTTACAAAATTGTTTATTTTTACTGTTTCTATTTCACACGTTTACAGCAAAGAAGCTAATTTAAACATACCCTGTTCTTCTTCTTTTTCTTTCGATTCCGTTTTTCTGCAGAATACCAATTTTCGATTGCAACGGAACTGAATGCGGAGACTTAATCGAAACGCAGAATAGGGGTGATTTAAAACTTAATAAGATTTTTCGTAATAGGCTGTTAAATGTTTGCTCTTCACTGTAGGCATTATTTTAACAAACAAGATGAATAATTCAAAAAAATATATATACCTAAAATCATTTAAAATAAGTACCTGAACTTAAAACATTTGTTTCAGTATTTCCTTGCCCAGAACCATGATGTGGAGCATGGTCGACCGTTACTGATTCGTTATCTTCGAAAGTCACAGCATCTTGTACAGTAAGCAACAGGCCGCCTAATAGCATATGTGTATTCTGGGCATCGGTTTCGACTTGCAAGGCATTCATTAAAATATTTATCAATCTTGGCTTCAATTGAATAAATGTGACAACTCTGAAGCAAAATAGAAAATTAATTATATAAGAAGTTTTTATACCATGAAATAAACTTACTTCTCCGATGATTCATTTGTAAGATCTCTCACGGGCAAGGCTTGAAAGTGAAGTGGTAAAGTTAAAATTGAAAGTAAAATCTGTATGGCTGATCTTCTTAATTCAGTTTTGTTAAATTGCATCGCCTGGGTTTTTATTTTCAAATCTTTGGCTGGTAAAACAATTTCTAAAGCCGCAATAAAAGATGGCAACAAAACATGTATACCGTCTAAGTCCAAACGAAACAGATCTGATGAGTTCAGTAAAATACTAGCCAAAGTTTCATCGCATTCCTTGTTTTCAGTGATTTTCAAACATTGCTGTAGAGCCATATAAAAGCGAGCCAAATAAACGGGTAGAATTTCTTCACCGGTCTTTTTCGCACAAAATATTTTACATAATGTGCCAATTGCCTCAGCCCTTCCGGACTCGTACTTGTCAATTGTCAAGGCTGGTGGCAAACTCGAAGGATCGTTCAGAGAATTAGGTTGCGAGAGAGATATGCTACCTTTACGGTTTTCCATAATCATAGACGATGGACGTTTACTGGCCTCTGAAGCTTGTTCTGCGATAAACAAAACAATAAATCTTGTAATATTATTAATGAAATTGCATACTTTTTGTCTTAATCAACCAAGCATCGCCCCCAATATGGGCTGCTTCGAATAGCCATTCACCAAATAAATGTAAAATGCTATTACATTTGGGTCTGGAAGGTGCCAACGGTGGTCTTTGTTCTACTCCCAAAGAAGGAAAAGCTAAATTGCATACAAAATTTCAAATATTGTAAAAATTATACAAATCTTATGTATATTTTGTAATTTAAATATGTATCTTGTTATTTAAAACAAATTACTTACAGCCCAAACTGCTACTGGAAGGAGGTCCTGAAGTTGGCGTCAAAGGTGCAGGAGCAGCTGATGAAGACGATCTTGAACTTGTTAAGCCGATTAGAGCTGCTTTGCTTAGACCTTAAAATAGTTGATTAAAAATATATAAAAAATTTGCTTTGAAATTTGTGTATGGAAAATTGTAAATTAAAAGAAAAGGTAACCACTAATCGACGCTCTTTAATTACATTCAATGTTGTACATAGATTATAATTCACATCAGTTTTAATAATCGCAATCCTACACTTTTTTTTTAATATGAGAAAAACAAAAATTCAAACAATTCATTTTATTATTCACTTTAAAGCTAAACGATTAATGTATTATATTAATACAAAAATATTACGGTTTTGTGTGTCGACATTTTGTTGGTCCACCCATAATCATCAGTATACCTGAAACCCTTTAAATGTAAAGTTGAATGTTTGAACACACTTTTCAGTATTTTGTAAGTACTTTGTTGTTTTATATTTTAGTAATGCCTTAAAATATATTTTGTGCATTTACAGTCTGTCATTTTTTTTTTATATAAAAAAGTAAGATTATTTTTTTTTTTAGATTTTATATTGCGGAAGTCCAACATTATATGTTTGTCATTTTAAAAACTTAAATTATATTCCCGAGGTATTATATTTTTTTTTTTTGAAAAAAAAAATTAAAAAAAAGGTTACGACGTTCTGAAGGCAAATTTATAACAAAAATTTATATATACAGCAATTGGGTTAATCGAAAATTGTCACAATAAAGCGTAAACGTTGTGCCTTTTATGACCTAATAGAAATAGAATATGTCAAAATGTATTTCCACTGGCGTTATTTGTGAAAGTTACTCACGTTGAAAGTTTGCAGATCACGTTGATTTATGCGTACATCGCACATTTTTCCACAAACAAATTGCCTCAATCTCAAAAATTAAATATTCTGAATTTAATTTATCGAAGTAATGCCTCATTTCAGAAAGAACCGCTTTATAGCGGTTTTTTATTTAAAAAAATTACTAGTTGAACTGACCATGATTTTAAGATAATTTCCTTAATTCGGTTATAAACTCGAATAGCGCAAGTATCTTTAATTTTTTGAAAAACTATTTTTTTTTTTTTTTGCTATAAAAAATTAGTTTCGAAAATCCAGAGCTCATAAATTACTTTATTGTAGTGGAAACACTTAAATATATACACACATATGTACATGAAGATCAGTATGGTTAATGTTCGCTATATAAAAAAACGTTACTTACAGAAACACGTCTATCTAACGAAAGTGAATGAACATATACTCGAACGTGTTAGACACTGACTGCATCATGATTTTATTAATTTATTCACAAACAATTATGATTTCAACATATGAAAATAACGTTCAAATTAATAAAATGTTGCTATTATTTTGGAAAGTTGGGCACAGTTTTGTTTAAAAAGTAAAAAAGATATCTAAAATTATAAACAATATCGAGCCTTTGGTGCAATACCGTAGTAACTCAAAATTTGAATTTTTTGAGCTGGGTATGCAGCAATGATCTTTGGGGAAATATCTATCTAGAGAAAAAAGATTATGGTTCTATCTCTGTTCACTTTCTACTGTTCAGATTGTACATCGAAAAATGTCTTTATTGCCTCTAGCTATTTCCAGCAATAATGAAATGAAATGCATTTTTCTCAGTTCGCGATTTTTTGAATTACTACGGCATTGCACTAAAAACTCGATATATTTTTTTATAATTCCCACATCTATGTACATACATATCGTTACCTGAAATGCAAAAGGGCGTAACAACATATTTCAAAATTTTACAGGAGAGACAAAAAACTCCAAAAAATCAAAGATTACGAAGCTGGTGTTGCAATTTCTTCAGTACAGCATTAAATTGCGATGATGCATTTATTTCGTAGAAAAAAAAATTTCTTTAATCGTCATTTTTATTAGATGTGGGTTGCGCCCTTTTGGTTTAAGAAAAAACCAACTTTGTTGTTACGACCTTTTGATTTTCTTTAATAAAATGGTTGTTATTGACAGTAGGGCTGTAAAAATGTAGGAGGACATGTAATTCGATTTGCTCTACAATAATAAATGAAAAAACCCATTTTGAATTTTTTGGTTGTTACGCCCTTTTGCATTTCAGGTAACGATATGTATATGCAAAAGGAAGTTTTCGGTACACTCAGTTTTAACTCTGATTAAACCACTCTTTTTCGAACAGTGCTTTAACTTTATTATAACAATTATACATATGTATATGTAAGTACATATATATGTACATATAATGACTAACTGACCGTATCAACATTATTAAATAACAAATATGTAGTATGGAATTTTATTCAGAAATATTAAATATTAAATTGCGTGCCGTAAACACATACTGAATTGTGTTGGTATGTTAGAAATTCAATTATTTTTCATTTGTTATTCACAGGTAAAGAAAAATTAAAAATTTATACAAATTAATATATCAAATAAATATTTCGATTGCAAAAAACACAAATATAACAACAGATCGATCTTATGGTTACCTTCTTCTTCAATAAACGAGATTAACTAACAAATGAAAACAAGTGCATCAGAAACTGTGTGTTATAAAACAAATACATACGCGTATATGTATAAATTTGTGGGCGTAATTTTTAAGCAAAAAAATAAATAAAACAAAAACAATTGATAACGCCATAACATTAAAGAAAAAATTATTTAAAAATATCTATATGTAAATATTACATACAAGAATTACTTAATTATCAACATGTAGTAGATAATTATTTACAAAAAATAAACTACACTTTACAAGCCGAAAATAAAAAATCGAAATAAACGTACAGACAAAGTAAAACGTTCATTAAACTAAGCTGGTGTTAGTGTTTGTCATAATTGACAAAAAATAAAACAAAAAACAATAGCCCAATTCAGTATGCGGTGTGAATGTTCTTTTACAAGAGCAAATTCAAAGCGGTAAAGCTTTTTGCTGATAAACATAAATTGCAAAGCAGGCATTTGCACTGAAGCGGTCACATTTACACCAAATGCTGAACTGGTCTTGAAAAATTAGTTTAATTTTATATATCGCACCCTTTTGTTGTGTTAAATTTGGCGTAACACTAAAACTTTTAGCCAAGCGTCTTTGCAATGGCGGCGTGGGAGAATGTGGAAAATTCTGCGCAGGCATTTGTTCTTGTCCAACACTTGTGCTAGTTGATGGCAATCCAAAAGATATCGAACCTAGAACACCAGCAGATTGACTACCACTTGCCACAGTTGCTCCAGTCGAAGACGTATTTCCAATGTTAACACCAGCCGAAGATGGAGATGAAACGTTGGCAGCAGTGCCAGTTGTAGCACTACCATGGTTATGATGACCCATAATAGCATTATATGCTGAACTAGCCGAACCACTTATGAAGCTATGAATATGGGAATGCTGTGCCAATTGATTATGTTGCAAATTTGTTGTTTGACTACTGTTTGATATACTACTATTGTTCATGTGTATGCTAATACTGCCATGATGGTGAAAAAAACTATGGTGGTGATGGTTCTGATGCATTGAAGCTGCAGTGGCAGTTGCTGTACTGTTATTAGTGGCTTCATTTAAGGCTAAGCGTATATCCATTAAATTGGTAATACCATCTTCAGCTGAACGTACGGGCGGTACAAAAATGCCTAAGTGTTTTAAATTATTAAAAAAGCCGTAAAAGGAAGAGATGATGTTTTTAAACTTTATGTAAACACTCATACATACATACTACGTATTCATTGCCCCATACTAAAAAACGATACTATGTAGATACATATAAACATATTGTATTTAAAATTTTAACTGCTGCCCATAAGTATCTGCTCATTTGAAAATAAAAAAAAGGGGTTTCAATTGGCGGGCTTGGTTGTTGGCAGCCTATGACCACCATGATGTTTCGCCTAATTTGCAGTTGCTGACGTCAAAGCACCGCGACAAGTTACACGACTGATCAGCATGTGTAAATGGTAAAATTGTAAAACTGAGAGATTCGGAATGTTTGGAAGAGGAACTTTTTTGAAAACGACAACACTAACACCATCACTGTCAACGGCGAGCGCTACAGAATGACGATACTCATAACTCATTTCTTTTGTACAAAATTGAACTAAACTAAAGTGTAGATGGCATGTAGTTCCATCAGGATGCCGGTACGTACCACCCATGGAACGCTACCATGCATAATCTGCATTAACTATTTGAGATGATGGCTAAATATTTCGCAAAGAGATGTCGTAAATTATCCACTAAAATTATGCGATTTGATCTGCGAACTTAATTCGCAAATGTATGACAATAAATCGGGGCAATTACTGAACTTCAAGAGTCTGCAGGGAACAATTTATACATACTGACACGCATGGGTCTTTCAAGCATACAAACAAATTCGTTAATACTTCAGCCCCGTTATTTCTTGTTTCTCTTCTAAAAATTTCTTAAAGCAAATTAGTTTTTTGTTATTTTATAATTTCCATTATTCTGGAAAATAGATATTCCTTATTGCGGTTTGAAATTATTGCGCATTAATAAATACGCTCAAAATAATGGTAAAAAAAAAACAAATGCACGTAGAAAAGTTTTTAAAAATTTTGCGACGACTTAAAAATTGAACATGCGCAAGTTAGTTATTCTTGTGAGCTTTTTTCTGAGTGTGTTTTTTAATTGCTGTTTTGAATATAACACAAGATAATAAAAAATTTAGTTACACCAAAAAATTAAATGGGTTCTGAGAAGTATTTTTTTTTTTTTTTGCAAAACGAACAAATGTTACTGTGCTAAAATTTTAAATATTTACATATATTAAAACTCCTTGATGTGAAAAAGAAATATGAGGAAGTTGCACGACAATGCAAAAAAAAGCATCGGAAAATTTTAATTTCAATTAAGTTATTCTCCGAAATTTATCTAGATGCTTTTCAAGTTTTACAGTTAGCCTTTAGTCATATTCTCAAGTGACAAAATAATAAAGGCTATCATTATTTTTCCTTAAAAACAGATCGCTTTATAAGTGCGGTATATAAAAATCGTAGAAGTTTTTAAATAATTTCTTAAAAAATGTATTTTCAACTCATGAGATTCTAGTTACATAGTTGTGAAGTTAACAACATAACAGAATTGGTTTCTATCTTCCTGGTGTATATATACGCATATATGTATAATATGTATCTTATAACAATGATCTAAAAGAAACTAAAGATGAAAATAGTCCAACTGTAACTACAAACCTTCATACACCAACCAACCTACTTATGACAAAATAAACTACCAGTTATATGAAATTCCTTTAATTTAAACGTCAAAACTTTGAATTAACTTTATACATATATGAAATTAATTAACTTGATAAAAAGCGGAAGAAAATATACTTACCCAAGAACGCATCAACTTGGCTGGATATACCCTTAATAGCTTTTAAAAATATTAAGGGTAGTGCTTGTAAGCAAGGGTGTTGATAAGTTTCTGCACCTTTGTCATGTCTCAAAGCCCATTGAACAAAGTGTGAAGATTTGCTAATGATATGAGGTGAACAAAGTGCTGTGGGGTTACCGATTGTACGCAAGAAGCGATACCAAGTCTGAGCTACACAATCATTTGTCATGCCGCTGGGTATCAATTGGGCATCTTCATCAGCTTTAGCGTGGAAAAATTTGCGAATTAATTTATATTTTAGAATAAAACTAAACAAAATTTACATATTTTCAACTCAGGAAACGCAGGTCCATAAGTAAAATCCAAGAGTCTTGCAGTTAAAGCCAAATTTACGCGATTCCATTGATCTACTAGTGCTATACGATGGCGCCACATAGCACAAGATTCTTGGAGTGTTTTCCACAGAGATGGAGAGGGAAAACATCTTACGCAAGCCAACAGCCAAACTTCAAAAAGTACTTGTAATACTCTTTCACATAACTGATCACCGACATCGTCCTTAATTGTGGGTGGTGCCAATAATGTTTCATTTATGGCTAAGAGAAACAGCAGCAAAGATTCCCATGTTTCACGTTCCATAGTTGAAGAAATCTGGGCAGTCTGCTGTAGAGTACGCAAAACACGGTGACATAAAACAGCTTGGCGATTAATTGTATCAATACCTTTAAGAAATCAAAAATATTCAAATTCAAATTCAAATATATATATATATATATATATATATACATATATATATGTACATATGTAGATTAGTGTAGCCTTTAAAAGCCAAAAGTTTTTCCATTCTTTTTTTCATCCGCTAAAAATATTTGACTAGTTCTGAAACCCCTATTAATGAAGATATTACAAATGCTGCTAAGACAAAAAGCTGTACACCGCAAGGACTTGCATTTAATTTTTATTTACAGTGCTTTTTACCAATGCTTTATTTTTGTGTTTTTAACACCATCACGTTCTCTTTTGAATTTTTCACTAAGTGTGATAAATTTTGTATGCTAATTTTTTGTAACCGACAGTATTTTACGATTTCAAGAAAACTACTGAAATCGCATCAAAATATTGAACGATAATAATAATTATTATTAAAAAATAGCAATTATTTAATACAAAGGTAATCTTCCGAACAAGGCTTCTATTATTTAAAACTTAAATTATCATTAATTTTCTTGTCTTAGTATTACAAATATATTTTGCTTTTGTCATAAACTTTTTATAAATATAGTTGCTAAAAACGTTGAAATCAGCTTATTTCAATGAAAAACATTTGCTTCCATTTTACTTGCTGATTTGAAACTAAGAACCGGAACACTTTTGACTTTCCCAGAGCCAATACATTGTACATGAATATGCATGATCCATATACATAGAAATATTTTCGACCTTTAGCAATAAGTGGCACCTACCAAGCTCTTTTTGGTATATAAATGGTAAGACTTGAAATGAGAATGTATTTCAAATTTAGTTAATAATATCGAAATTATATGATTATTTTTGTGCAAATTTAAAAGCCCCTAGCAATGATGAAAAATTTAAATGTAAACTTATAATATGTTCTAACTTACTTTCTCCCTGACGTGGAACGAAAAGATTGTGAAAATGATTAATAATTTTGCGGCAATACATATTTGCATCTTCACATATGGGTTTCGGCACGCTTATCTTTGACTGTGGGTGCAATGCTGTCATCCATTCACAATAAACATTTACGCAGTCCTTAATAGTTTCATGCTCTTGCAAGGGTAAAGACAGGCCAAAGCAAATAACATCCATACACCAGTTAACCTACAATAAAAAGAAAAAGCAATGAGGAATAGTGGAATATAGTTTTCCACATCAAAACAAAAGCCTGGACCTAAAATATTATAGAAGAGGACAGTAACTTGTGAAGTGTCCACAACGAAACCTAATGCAAAATTGCATAAAGTTGAAAAATGTTGAAAGCCAAGCTTTCATATACATACATATGTACATACAATGTACCACATGAATGGCCAATATTGGTGTTTTCACAGACTCAATTTCGAAATGCCTTTTATTAATTCTAGTAGACTACGTAATATTTTCATTGGATAAGGTGCCAGTGTATATAAGGACTAAATTCCTCTAGAGATTTACTTATAGTGACAAAAATTACAGTTTTGATTTCTCTAGTCGTTTGGTGTAAATTTAGCACATAAAAGAAGTAAACGAGAAAATTTGTTTTTAAAAAAAATATAGAAACATGTCAATAGTACATAAATAGGTATGTATGTATTTTATTCCCGAAAAGATATTGTCCTTTATTTGTAATCAAATTTCATTGATTAAACAATTCTAAAATATACATACATACATATGTACACACATACATATGTACGTATTTATGTGCGTATATTTCTCCGTAAATAAATAACCATTTTTTTTTATTTTTATAAATAGTTACCTCCTCATCTTTTACCAAATGACTGGGTTCAGCATTTTGAGTTATGCCCAAGTTTGTAGCCAATTGTTTGACCACCGATACAGCTACTTCACGTCCAGCGCTAGCAGGAAATTTATTAAGGACACTGTAACTTTGAGCACCACAGCTATTTGCTGATATCTGTGCCGACAACGATACCCATTCGCCGTACATGTTTTTAGAATATAAATTATTGAATTACAAATTATTAGATATTTAAAGATTTATCCTAAAACATCTGTCAAACATTGATTTCTAAGCAGCAAATTTCTATAAAAAATTGTCGGTACACATGTTCTTTGCATTGGGCTGGCCAAAGACAATTCGCATTATTTGACAAAATTGAGCTTATTATAAATAAAAAATTGTTATTTAAATTGCAATTTGTTATAATTAAAATATTATTTGATTGAAAACAATTTCCACCCGTGTCTAAAATTTATTCACTATGCAATTTTTTCCCATGTACTGCATACATGTATGTATGTATGTATGTACATATGTCATTTTGACCAAGAGCGAATTTACATTTTAAGCGATTTCAATGCTGCCATTTCAGGAAATCTTCGAAGCTTGAAAAATTATTTCCAGGCTACATGCAACAGATGATGTTTTAAAGTAAACACTAAATCTTAATACATATACATATGTATGTTTAACTGGACGCTGCAAATATCTATTTGGGCAACAAAATATCATGTTATTGTTATGGTATAATATATATATTCAAGGTGATTTTATATAAAAAACTATTTTTTTTATGTGTATTTTAAAACAGCAATTTTTTTGAATATGGCAATACTATGTACTATTATTTACAAGCAAATCAAACCATTTATTTGTTTTTACTTCAGGTTAGCAATTTTAAATATAAATATATTACATCGTGCAAAATACCACCACATTTTATAAGACTATGAGTAAATTTTCTAGTGATATAGAAATTAAAGAACTAATACATCAGTACAAAGAGCACGACTGCTTATGGAACATTCACAGTCCAAACTATAAAGATAAACTTTTGAAGCAGAGAGCTTGGGCAGAAATAGCAAATTTCTTGCATAAAACTCCAAATGAGGTGAAACGTAAGATGCAATATTTGCGTGCAGCTTATGTGCATGAAAAGAAAAGGGTCGATGCGTCAAAAAAATCCGATAGCAAAACTGTTCATAAGCCGTTGCTGTTTTACTATAAAGAAATGGATTTCTTAGATAGCATAGTGATTTGGCGTAAATTTAACGATTCTTCTAATATGTACTCGGTAAGAATATAACTATTTATGCTGCAATATTTCTTAATAATTATATTTACAGGAAAGTATTGGAAGTTCGCAAGATTTTGAAACTAAAGAGTTAAGTGAATACAGAGATGATGATTATATTCACGAGGCGGAATTGACTTGCAAATTAGAAGCATGTGATGAATCGGAGTTTAATCTTGTTAGCAGTACGCCTGTTACGCGAGCAGAACCAGAGTCATCCACAATCATAAGAAGAAATAATAGTATTAAAGTTAGAACAACCAAAACGACATCATTAACTTCAGCTGCTACTAAACCTCAAACAACATGCTTGTACCGCTCATTTGGAAAAACCATTGCTTTGCAATTACAACATTTACCTGTGGAAGATGCACTACTCGCTATGTCAGAAATACAAAATATAATAACCCTGAAAAGCTTAGAGCACATTAGAAACATGCAAAATGATTATGAGTCGTGCTCACAATCGGAAACAGAAGAAAATTACAATGAATTTGTGGACGAAAACTATTAAGTTTTTTTTTAAATAGTTTGCCTAATTTATATGTATGTACAATATAACAATTAATAATGGTATTAATACTAAACGACGGTTCGTCACACCTCTCAAATTGAAAATAAATTTGAATTATAAGTGTTCACAGCAAAAGTGTTTGCGAATCCTTGCAAAAAGGACTAAACACAATCTGAATAAAAAAAATGATTTTTATTTGTTGGCCTTCAGAGTTCGTTTCAGAAAAAGTCAGCTTAAAAAGTTATACAGTATTCCATTGATTTAATGAAATAAAACAAATTAGTAGTAACGTCTGTTGCAGCAATGAAAATTGTTTTAAATTAAAAACTCGGTCTGTATTGTGAATCGTGCAGTTCAAATCTTTTATATGTAGTCGATGCAAACACTACGTGCCTACTTAAGGTGGTGATATTAACAGCACAGCTGATGTGTGTAGTGCCAAGTAAGGTCGATGTCCAACATTGAGTTTAAAAATTTCGTTAGTGGTCATGCATATAATTGTGCGCACACTTTAACAGGGTCGTTTGTTGGTACTACGTATATTTAATTCAGAGTTGCTAAAGCATATAAAATTGTATTTTAAGAAGCAGGCAACACTTATCAAAAGTTAAGTTTTGTTTACATGCTGGTGTATATTTATTTATTTATCAGGAGCAGCATATATACAATTTGTCCTTTGAACTAAATAACACAAATTTGAATATGAGTAACTTCTCTCGAATTCATTTTCATGACACAGATATTAAAGAACTTATTTGTCGATATAAAAAATACGAATGTTTGTGGAATTACAATAGCGTAGAATACAAAAGTCAATCATTGAAGCAGCAGGCATGGCAAGACATAGCCAGATACTTTAGAAAAGATGTCAATGAAGTAAAGCGGAAGATCAAATATTTGCGTTCAGCCTACGTAGGTGAAAAAAGAAAAGTGGATTTGTCAAAAAAATCTGGGAACGAAGCAGTATATAAACCCTCGTTATTTTACTATACAGATTTGAACTTTTTGGACAACATAGTGGTATTACGGAAATGTGGAAATGAGCTTAGTAACCCTGATCTGGAATTCGTAATTTGCTTGTTTTTACTTATACAAAAAACACTTTAAGTCAACAAAAAATCTATTTCGTTTTGATAGGAAACCACAAACATTTCACCAGATACAGAGGATAACGATGACACTGCATCCTTTATAAATGAAGAGGAAGAAATTGATCTCAAAGAACCAAAGTTGAATTGTAAAATTGAAGCGTTTACGGAGCCGGAGTTAGAGTTGCCCTTATCACCGAATCTAAGGAGATCCCCAAAAATTGTATCCTCACGATCATTGTCTTCCCGGCCAGTTAAGAGAAAGATTTGTGGAGAAATTAAGTATAAAAAATGTCAATCAAGAAATGCTTCTTGTTCAGAGAAAGATCGTACATCTCAATGTAAAAACTTATACACATCATTTGGAAAAACAATTGCTCTTCAATTGCAGCAGATGCCTCTGGAAGTAGCAGTGTTGGCAATGTCGGAAATCCATGCCATTATTACAAAGAAAACTTTACAGCACATAAAATCGTTACGAAGTAGTCAAGAGTCATGGCCCTGTTCTGATACAGAAGATAGTTTTAATGAAATAATTGAAGAAGAATTTGATGATTCGAGTTAAATACAATATAAAATTTATTTATTTAATTAAAATCAAAAATTTATATTTTATTAAAAAAATTATCTTATTGCATCTACGGCGATAGGAATTAGTCGTCTGTTTAAAAAATAAGAATTAACTCACTAAGTATCTTTATATTATTATTTGTTGCCATTGCTCTGCAATATTGCCTTCGTTTACGCAGTACTGGCAAACTTTATCTCTTGTTTCGTTCTCTGTTTCATGAGATTCATTTATCTGTTTGGGCAATGGAGTTGCTATGTATGGCAATTCCGATTTCGTTATGTCGTCATTATAGTCTAAGGGCTGAGTCAACTTTTGAGTTAAGTAATTGTGTAGTAAGCAACATGTTTTTATTATTAGTTTGGCCTTTTCTAAATTAGTTACCTCATTGAGCCTTTTAAAAATTTTAAATTTATAAAACATGATTTCGAATGCCATTTGTACAGGCAGTCGCACTCTTTTAATTCTATAATTAAATGCTTTCTGTGACCTTGTGATTGTTGACTGTTGTTCGTAAGGGCTGAGTACAAATTGATCTGATCCTGTTATTTCATTGCCAACAAAAAAATACGCCGTTTTTTCTGTTTGACCTTTGAGGGGCTTATCGGAGGGAATGTTAAACTTTTTCGTCTTTAAGGCTTTGTAAAGTCGGCTGTTGATATATGCAGTGTGGTATTTATTTTCATCACTTTCAATTATTTCAATGTACTGAAAACGACTATGAGCATCCAAAATACTTAAAAGAATAATACTTTTTGTTGAGCTTTCTGTTGACGGTAATTTTATACAAAAATTTCTTATGTCTAAAATTCCTAAAGTGTGAGGAAACTCCCAAAATTTTTTAAAATCCTTTTCTTCGCTTAACCAATTATTTTTGGCGTTGGAACTCTTTAATAAAAATACATTATTTGAAACCAAAAATTTGTTAATAACAGACTTATTAGCAATCTTGAAAAAATAGAAATGGCGAACATGAATATTTACCTTCAAATAATCCTTTTCTAAAATATCCGCGAGGTACCTTACCATTTGTGGTACAATTCTCTGTATCGATTTTCGGGATATGTGTGAAATTTTTTCTAATACGCGATGCGTATCGCCCGCAATTAAGAACCGTAGAGTGACAGCAAGACGTATTCTCATAGACAAAGTGGGGACTAACAAAGAATTCTTATCGACTTTCAACGAAACCTAAAGACCAGATATTTAGACGCAAAACTCAAACATGATTTCTTAAATACTTACCATATTGCACAGTTCATTGAAATTTTCCATATTAAGGGGACAGAAATAATCGCCACATTCAACACTTTTCCAAGCCACATCTTTTAATAGTTGAAATTCGATTTCTTCAGCTTTAACATACATTTTTCTTCTTTTTGCTTTGGAGTCCTCTTCATCATATTCGTCGCAAAGATCCATAATTCTGCTTATGCTCTCCATAGCCCTTATAGCGAATAAAGCATTTTCAGCGGACATAATTTTTCCAAATTTTTGTTTTCCTTTTAAAAATAAACAAAGAAGGGATAAACAGATGCAAACAAATTCCTTCGGCGTTGCCATACGTATACCTTTTAGGAAAAGGGTGCGATTGCATTAGGTGTTATATGACGATCGCTGTCTTGCGTTGAGAAGTGTAATACTCTGGATTGACAGTGCTTTTTTGTATGTAGACGTAGAATGTTATTTTTTTTATTCGGTCCTGGTCTGCAAACAGAATTTGGATAAATTTCACGTTTTAAAAACGAATTTTTATTTTCGGTGTTGTGTAAACCGACGACACATAATTTTACTCGGTTTTAAGTCGAATAAACCTAATAAATCGAAAGTAAATTAAAAACACTAAGATTTGTTCATATTTTTTACTTTGTTTAATATAGTTCTTCAACCGTTCTAAACGATCACTGCTTTAATTTAAAATATATCTTCAGTTGTTAACTTTCTAACAGCTGACTTTGGCACAGGCTCGATTTTTCTACACTATCTTTCATTAATTTAAAGAGGGTTATCGATCGTTCTTTATTCGTGTCGCGAATTGACGTAAATAATTTTAAAAATACAATTTTTTCTTAGACTTGGAGCCGAAGTATATTCGTGTATTCACTATTAGGACAGCTTAAGAACGCTCATTAAACAAGTTTAAGTTGTGGAAAAAACGGTTAAGTACTTATATAATTTTAAATACTTAATTTGAATATATTGAAGTCAATAAAAAAAGCAAATTCGGTCAGTAGTGAAAAGTAGAATTTCCCTTTGATAAATATTTAAAACAATAAAAGAAAATTATTTGAAACTTTCGAAACGACGAACTCAAAGAGAATGCAACATTATAATGCGTTATATATTCAATATTTTATTGCCAATAATGAATATGGGATAATTGTTTTTTTTTTTAATTTATATGTATACATAAAAGATTTAAAACTAAAGGAAAAATTTCTTCTATATATTTAAACAAAAATGGAACAACAAAGTAGATGATTTGAGAGAATTAAGATTAATTCGTTGAGACCTGCGTCAATCAACGATATGATTTTTTTTTCATTTCTTAAATGAAAATATAAAAAAATTCTTCTAATTAATCCTCTTTCTTATCTGCAGCTGATTTAGGCTTCGCAGATTTATCCTCCAATGGTGTGTCTTTAAGAGCTTGTGTTGTTCCTTCAAGTTTCTTTTGTTCCGCTTCTTCTGCCATTTCTCCCGAGAAACCAAATTCATTAACTCGTTTTAGATCAACACGATATTGCCAGCGTTGGTAGAGGAATATAAAGAAAACAATGTCATCACGGAAGCAACCCAATCTATACATAGTTGGCATTTTTATGACAAAGGCAAAAATGTCATCAATGAATGTGTTTAGAAACTTGTACGTCATCATGCGCCAAGGCATATGAGCCACCGATTTTAATTTATAATTAATAAACAGTTGCGGCGTCATCATAATAAATCCAAAGGTGAGCAAGTAACCATAGAGCATATTTAGAACAAATGAATACCAGCCTTTATGTTCGTTATAAACCATAGAGTATACAAAATAACCGATCAGTAGAGGGAAACAAAGCCAACCCAGATATTTAAAAGCCAAATTGTCATACGCTTTAGTTTCACTCTCAGAATATGATCCTTTGTCTTTGAAAGATATTTTCGGCAGAATACCAAAAATCTTCTGGTCAGTATTGTAGTTTATATCAACAACTTTGTGAATTTTCCAAACTTCAATGCCCAATCCAATGAAACAGGATACACGAATCATGAAATTAGTTTCATTGTCTAATACATAAAGTAAAACTATAAGCGCCTGAAATACTCCAAAAAATACTGAACGTACGGAAAGCCCTTCCAGTGACTGGCGATTGTTCCAAAACTGTATATCATTTTTAAAGGCAAGTAATTCAAATATTGAATGTAATAGAGATATGGCTATAGTTAAAGCTAGAAGATAGATATTTGTTTCCAACATAGTTTCCTTAAGAGAATCTTGATCTTCCTCGTTTTCCTAAAGAAAAAAAGCACAATTTATTCTAAAAAATTAATAATTAACAAACAATTCGCACTTACCTCCCCACCACCTGAAGCCATAAGTTCGCCCAAAACATTTCCAGCAAATTTGTTCTTCATTTGTTGAGCGGCGTACAGCTGCAATTTGAACATGCCAATAGGCTGGAATGTCAAATGAATTGGTAATTCTGGTGTAGTCTCATTAATAGGATAGTAATCGCGTTGTAAGTTCCAGTAATCATTTACAAAAACAATTGGTAAATACGTTTTGCCACCGTCAACAAACTTAACATACTCGTCCAGAGGAGGTGGAACCGTTCCATGAGCCCAATTTGTTTGGTCCACAACTATATTTATAGTTATATTTGGATGCCAATGTGATACAATTGTGTCTTTTAAATTAGCCTGAGCCAGTTCGAATGCCAGTTTTTCTTGTTCACTTGCTAAAAGATTGTAATTACGATTAACACGTATTTTCTTAAACTTGTTAAGTTGCTTTTGTTGATAGCTCATTAAACCATTTTTTGCATAGTTGGGTTCATTTGGGTCAGGTGATTCACCCGACTTTGTGACAAAAGCATGCAGATAAACAGATCCGTTATTCATTAGTTTGGGTGAAGCTTTGATGGTAATCTGGTGATAATAGAGCCCATCACGACTAGGCCCTGATATCCAGTCGCCATACGTTAAATCTTCCTGAAGCCAAAGTAAATTTGACTTTTGCTGAAAATTAACACTGTTCGAGTTTTCCGACAGCCAAACGTGCAAATCGAACAGAGTACCGTTTTCAAAATAGTTCCAGGCATGTATTTTCGGACCACTGGCGGGAGATTTTTGATTTGGATTGGAAGCAGGTTGAGGACCTTTTCGGAAAAACGAGGAGACAAAATAAATTATTAGAGCACGCAAAATCAAAGACTTTGTCATAGCAAAGAAAGATTCCATCTTGGACTGTGGCCTCTGTTGTTCTTGTTGACCTTCAGTGTGGCTTTCATCTGTTGCGTTAGCGTTAGCATCGCCATTTTGTTCCACCAGCTGGAAAAAGATAGAACAAGTTCAGGAGGTTTAATGAAATTTTTATGTATAGGAAAATTGTAATTTGAACTGAATCGTTGGAACATAATACTCGTTCCAACGATTCAGTATTGAAAAATATTCTTTCTAAAAAAAGAAATGATATGTTCTTAACGTTTTATAAAAAGTTCTTTCTCATTTAAAACAAGAATTTGAACTTATATATTAAAGTTAGAAATATAGCCGGCGATGTCTAACACAAGCAGTTTCAATCATATCTTCTTTAACAAAAAATCGAAATGAAGCCACTTCTCATAGCCTTTGTACTTGTTTACAGTTTGATGTTCGTGTTTTTAAGAAATCACTGTAACTACGCAAATACTCGCTACATACATACATATATACGCAAATCTTATTGCACAATTCAAAATTTATAAGTAATGCATCGAATCCAAGAAATATATTATGATTTTTGAATGAATTTTAAATATTTTTTTATGAAGAATTAAATGTCAATCCCAAAAATAAACATTTTATATAATAACGAAAGCGCTAACAATAAACGTTTATACAAAGTTGTTTGTATTAACTGCGGGAAAAAATTAAATTTTTGCTTATTATTATTATTACATTGACCTTAACACAATTTTTCAAGTTGTTTTTGTACATCTCATTTCTTACCTCATTTCCAGTAATTTGTGCATCAGTCGACATGATTTCTAATTATTTTCACGCAAAATAATTATTTAATCATGAATATTATTATTTATGTATTTATTTATTGCAAAGTCTAATTCAATGATTAATATATCTTTGCCCTCTTTTTGGTTGTACTATTTACGGTTTGTTTTTAAGTAGAATTACGTGTCCCTTCTATTTTTCGTTTGGATCGGACTGTTTATTTTATCTCATATTGCTTAGTGGTTATTAAAGTTACTTTCTGGTTGAAATGCTAAGCGGCATTTATTTATCTGATTTATTAAAAGAATGATTTACTTGACTTGTATTATCTTTGGTGAACATTTTTTTCAAGATGGTGAATTTATTGTCTGACAGCGGGGTGAGTTTTTAACACATGTAAAAATTCTATACTGAAGTTGATTGCAGTTTCTCCAAATTGCCAACCTCTAAGGCCACGGAAAGCTTTACAGTGCTGGGAAGCATCATTTAAATTAAATACCATTAGCACTTTTTTGTTTATATGTATGTATTTAAAAATTGCCTGTATATATATGCTGGTTTTAATTTAATTTTTAATGTCAATTAAAACGTCTTAACTAAATCTTAATATATAATATATGTATATTATTGCTTAGTTACAATTTACACAATTCAATTTTTATTGATAGGGAAGATACACATATGTATCTCATTGAAATTGGTCACACACGGCAATTCTTATACACATATTTAAACACACCCGTGCCTGTGTCAATGCCCACTTAAATTAAGTTTGGTTATATGAACCCAAAATGGAAGCGGTCTGGTCTGGCATCTTTTTTTTTGTTGTTTAATGAAAAAGGTTGGCATGTCTAACATTAATAAAAACTTCCCATTGCCCGAAACGTCGATAATTTCCCGCCATCTTGTAAATTTTCTTTTTCATTTGTGATTAGCATTTGACTGCACGTTTCTCAAGGTAAAAAAAAAAATAAAATAGTTTAAATTTGTGAAATTCTGCGGCAGAGTGGAACAAAAGAAGTAATAAATGTGTGTGATAAGTGTATAAAATGAAAATACGAATAAATAGTCGAATTTTCTGCACTGTTAAAATATTTTACTAGAAAACAGTAGTCATAACCTTAAAAGTCTGGAAAATGAAACACGTCGCAAAGTGCATAGATACAGTGAACATGTTTTCATTTCTTTCAAATTAGAGCTGAAGATAACAGATATTTTTTTTGTTAATTTTAGATGCAGATCTTTCTCAAAACTTTAAATGGTAAAACCATCACCTTGGAAGTTGAGCCTTCCGACACCGTTGAGCATCTCAAGAATAAAATCCACCATAGCGAAGGAGTCTCACCTGATCAACAACGTGTGATTTACGCTGGAAAACATTTAGAAATCGGTCATATTTTATCAGACTACAATATTCAAAAAGAATCAACATTGCACTTGGTTCTCCGGATATATGGTGGTATCATTGAACCCTCTTTGTGTCTCTTGGCCCAGAAATACAATTGCGACAAAATGATTTGCCGTAAGTGCTACGCTCGCCTCCATCCTCGTGCCACAAACTGTCGCAAGAAGAAATGCGGTCACACTAACAACTTGCGTCCAAAGAAGAAGATCGCCAAGTAGACGACTGGAAGGAAAATATCTGATTGCTGCGGGAGTAGCAAAACACTAAACTCCGTTTTTCTATGTGTAAATTTTAAATTAGAATTATAGTTGCTTAAATGAAACATTGGAAAACAAAAACAAAAGCATTTTCTTTCCAAGAAGCGATGTCTATTTGCACACTGAGATTTAAACCAAAACAAATGGGGATGTGCTGAAAATGCAACAATATATATGTATTTCTGTAGTGGATTTAAAACTAGAGTAACATTCAGCAAAGCTTTGTCTAAACTTTTAAATCATTAACTAATAAAGCAAAAAGGAGGATCGTAAAAGACCAAAAAGAGTTAGAAAATCCGAAAAATACTAATTTTGTTGACCAAATTTAAGGGCTATTGGGAATTAAATGTACAAAGAATATAAAAGTATTTTTCTTTTCCTGCAAAATGCTGTGTCAATATGGCCTTTTATAATTTAGGTGACGACATTGTACGATATAATACGAATATAAGCTTAGAGATGTATCGCGTTGGTGTCCGAATTGACCTAATACGATCTGCATTTGGTCATAAATGACGTGCTAGTAAGATATTTTCATACATATGTATGCATGCACAAATTCAAACAACTCAGCTTTCGAATCCAATTTAAAAAGAACCACTTCAGTTTCTATTTTAAATTCGAAAATTTTCTCAAATTCATGCCATTTGAAACAACTTTTTGAATGCTAATGCACAAAGTTTAATGTTTTCAACTTGCTTCTTAAAACAAAGTTAATCACAATTTTTAAATTATTTTTCTTTAAAAGATGTTTGGTGTTGGTCTAGGGATGGGCGAGCATTAAATTATCGTATATATTTCGAATCGCTCCCTTATTCTGAACACGAGTAAATATCGAATAATAATCGGCAGTATCCTAATTTGTACATGTTTTCAATAAAATAGCAGCGGCGCGATTTAATTAAATACTTCTTTTTATTTGTTCTGGTAAAATAGCTTTGTTTTTGATAGCTTCGGCACATCTACTAGCAATGGGACCAATTAATTCGCGAGTTTGGGAGTAGAAGGCTAATGATTCTATTTTGTGCTGCATCATTATATCTTCAAAGGCTCACCACGATCTCTAGCTGTAATAAGCAGTTTATATTAGGGTTTTGTAAAATTTCGTTCGCTGCTGTTGTTGCACAAATTTAGAGCTTAACATGATCGAACCTGACCAAGGATCATTCACAAATAAATCATAACCACCTGTATTTAAGTAATATAGTAAGTAATTAAAGCATTATGGCCCTCATCGCGATCAGTAGCAAATACTTTTAATAAAGGCCTTTGCAACAGCGACGTAATGTCAAGGTCGCCTGCCATTGTTGATACTGCATTGTAATAGTTACTGTATGTGTTGCCATGTTGTAGCAACAACAGTTGCTGTTGCTACGTCTGTATCGCCATGCATTTTGCACTACATCTTTTGCATTCGATGCTCTTCCAATCGACACTTAACGACGTTACATGAACGTACTTGCGGAGCTAAGGTCTGAGCGGTGAACTGGCTACTGGCTTCGTAGTATAATATTTCTTATTTTTTCGAAAATGAGAATCATATTTTCTGTTAGTAGTTATTTTAAGTTCAAATGTGCTTAATAAAATCCTTTAGTGTTTTAAACAAATTTGTCTTCAATTATTTCATTTGTAAGACGAAATATCGAGAAATTTATTTACATTAATACAAAAGACCTCAACCTGGCTGAACAAAATTTCAACAATATTTTATTTTTGGATTTTTTTTTTTAAAATGCATTTTGCTCTTGTTGCGGAAATCCAAGTCGTTTTGCGTAGTACATGTTTATCGTTCAGATTTCATCGATTAGCCGGTGGAATCACACAACGCAGACACAACAGAGAGAATTCAGTCCCACACTCCAGTTGGGTAACAAATTATCGAAAAACGTTTTTCCTGTCTCATACAATTTTAAAAGATTCAAATCAAAGGTTCACAAACACTGCCCCCTCTTTCTTCCACCCCATCATCTATTTACCCGGTACAATGTATAACATACATACATAAGTATGTACATACATACATTTGCCCCGCAAATACTAGTCTAAAAAGAATATTTACATACAACATATTTACATAGATATGAATGTATACTACACATCTACATATGTATGTATTTTTATACATATGTATGTATGTATTTATGTATATATTTCATAAAACTCATTTCAATTCAATTCTTCGTTTAAATCATTTTCCTTCTCAGTGGAAATGCGCTGAGATCATTATGATAAAGAAGCCCTATTCTTGAGAGTTTAAAAATTATTCCCTATTATCAAATTGGATTTAGGCATTAACATGGCACTCCTGAGCAATGCCATAGAGTAATTGAGGACAAGAAATATTGCTCCGCTGTATCCCTGGACATTCAGCAGGCATTTGACAGAGTTTGGCACACTGGCCTTTTATACAAGTTAAAGAAACTTCTCCCGTCTACATTTTATGCATTCTTCAAGTCATACCTGAGCAGCAGATTATTTTACGTAAGATTCGTAGATGAAAGATCTCATTTATTTATGGTTAGCGCCTCGAATATAGAAATATTGCAAAGATACCAAAAACTATATTTTTAATATTTTATTATTATTCAATCTCCTTGGTATATTTCCAACGATCTAAATATACAAACTGTTAAAGAGGTAATAAATTCTTACAGCGAAAAATATTTAAAAAGACTAAGCAATCATGTAAATCGTCTGGCTATTGTGTTATTAGACGATACTGATGAAATTCGAAGGCTTAAAAGATACCATGTGTTCGATCTACCGTTCAGAAGTTAATTTTTTTTTATTTAAATCAATTTTTTTCTTTAAATTTAATTTAAATTGATTTAATAATTTAAATTTAATAATTAATAAAACTTAATTTGTTGTTATTGTAAATATAAGATAGACTAAATCTGTATTTTTTTCTGTTAAATTTGGAATATTTCTATAGTTTTATACGTTTTTATATGTGTAACTCTAAATGTCAACATAAATGTGATTAATTTTGCTTAGTATCTCATTATAAGATAGATTGCAAAATAGATAAAATACAAAAAAAAAAAAAATATATCACTCATATTAATATGCAATCATTTTGAATCTTACAATCATATGTAAAATAAATTTTCCTAAAATTATAATTTTACATACATACTTTTTGCGTTAATGGGTGAAAAATGATTCGATACTGCCGAAACTAACATTTTTTACATTCTCTTATGTTGGTCCAGGTCAACCACAATGTTTGTTTTGCAAAATACTTATTTATGTGTTTTTAAATAATACAAATTGTTTTACAGTCAAATGGCAATAGCTCTGGATTATCTTTTTTATTGGTCACATTGCAAAGCAATTGCAAAAGATAGATGACATTTTTAGAATTAAAAAATAATTAAACAATACAAAAAAAAAAAAAAAAGAATAACAAAAGAACATAAAACGTGGTTTTAACATGAACAAATGTTTACCAGTTATTGTGTTTTGTAGTACATAAGAGTTTTTGCAAGTCGAAAATCATACATAGTGTAAATGCGTATGTACTATGTCCAATATGTACAGACATGCATAAATATTTGGCAAAAAATATTTTCAATAATTTTAAATACAACAAAATTTTCAATACATCTTCGAATTTTATGGAACGAGAGCGATGTTGAGGTAGCTGTGAGCTTCTTGTTCTTGCCCACAAGATACCCATTGCGTTACGATTATATGATATACAAACATACATACATATATACATTTTTAGCTCGTAGCGGCAATATTAATTAAATCGGCATGAAATCTTGTGTTGTTTTGGTATATTTTCATGTACATACATGCTGAAGCATGAATTTCATGTTGTTTTGTGTTTAAATAATGTTAATTTTACTTGCAAACTTATCATATATACATATACCAGTTTCGCATGTTTCAACTTTTGTGGACCAACTTTTGAGTTTGTTGAAGAGAGAAGGAAAAAAAGTGTTAATTGGTATTGAGTTGCCTGTACTGGGAAACTCGTTTGTATTTACATGCCCGAAGTTAGCTGCATGTTAGTTTTGGCTCAAAAGAGTAAGAATTTTGAGCCAAAAGAAAAGAAAAAAAATCCTTAAAACAAATTTCTCTGTGTGAAGGCAACCTTAAAAGTTAATCGAAAAGAGCGGTAGCTATAAAACCTTAAGTGTACGAAGCTGGACATAAATATACATATGTGCATAGTACTACAGTTAAGATATTGTGGAGAAGCCTTTCATCATCAATTCTGGGCAGTGAATAAATTAAATTTTTTGGTAATATTAGTCCGTATATTTTGCCATTCCTGCCGAAGAACCTCAGTTGAACCTGGCTCGTAATGTGCTGCAAAAAGAGGTTTGTTAGCATTTATATTCGAGAATTGCAGTGAAATAGGATGTATGTGCGGAAGGTAATGAATGATCTATCCCCATTCGATTGTCATTGGCCGTGTGCTTGGGATCCTAACATATAATATCACAGACTTCACTGCTAACAAATGCTTTCTTATATACCAATATAGTATATGTAATATATAATATTTAATAACTTGCCATCAAAACTTGGTAATATGTTGCACTTAGTAAATAACATACTTTTCAATATCATACTAATTACCGTCCACATTACTTACCAGTACTGAAGTAATGACTGGATTATTATCTGCATACAATGTGCTGAATAAATTTTCTTAACCCATTTCATACCAAAAACTTAAGTACCACACGATTTTGTAGGTCTATGAGTACAAGCACATCTACACATGAGTATATCTGTCTCCATATCCACTAGAACCAATTGGTGGCGGCAAATTGTTATATTTTCCGGTGCTGTACAGTGCAATTGAAAAACCAAAATATCCTCATACTTTTAATGTATAAAAAAAAAACGTATGTATAGTTATTTATTTGTTTAGAAAACCTCCCTTTTGTACAGTATTTCCCTTCGCCCTCAACAAATCCCTGTTACAAGTTTAATGCCACCTGTTTAACTTTTGGCCCGCCTATTTGTTCATCATTATCAATTTTGTTTGAGAAAAGGCACTTCTCATTTGATTGCCTTTAAATAAAAAGTTAAAGTAATGAAAAAAAAGTATTTTTGCCATAAAATAAAGAAAACAACCGAAAGAGTTTTGTTGGCATTTATTTGTGTGTAAAAAGCCACTTGAAGGCATAACGATACTTGATTATCTTTTTGTGTTGCCAACTGCGCACACCCCCACTGCAAGTCTCAACCATTAATTAGTGGAAGAGGTAATTTTCACAAATTTACATAAAACAGGAGTTGAAAGTTTTAATTGATAAAAATTATGTGAAATACTTATGCACATACATACATGGCTACACACACACTGGCCCAAGTACTGGAATAATACCCGTAGCCATAAAAAATTTATCGCGCTACCGAAAGGGAATTGTGTATTCAATTTTATGCCATTTTTTATCTTGTACGAAAAAACTTTATTCCTTTCCGTCTCACTGATATTGATTAATACATAAACAATAAATAACAGGTTTCGAGAAAACATCTACGATAAAATCCTGAAAAATATAAACAGACAGACATACATACATACATATGTACGCATATGTATGTATGTGTATGTGTGCATTCTCTGTATTGCATTTAAAACAAAACAACAAGAACAACAAAAAAGGTAAATGAACATATAACATTGCAAATTTACAAAACGATAAATCTTTGGGTTCAAGTAAAACGATTAATTTTCGCGTAAACCAAAACAAAATTAAATAAAATGAATACTTACATTCGTACTATACATTTGGCTGTATATGATCGTATGTATGTATGTACGTCTGATGGTTTGCCCACATAAAATGAGAAAATGTAAAATGAAAAAAAAAAACAAAACGGAAAAGAAAACAAAATGGTCAAATATTGTTTTACGGTTTCAAGGTAGGCGCAAGCCTAGTATGGAGTTATAAGTTGCATTCACTCGCATAGACTAAATGAGGGGAAAAGTATCAATGCGAAAAAATGGGAAAACTCAAACACATACAATGAGTACAACAGTAAAAATGACCCCGATAGTATAAAGTATAATTAATTAAAGTTATATGAAGCTAAAGGCAGGCATAGATATTGAGATTTATTTAAAAGGGTATTCTATTTAAAAGTGTTAAATCTTGTTTAATCATTTATTAAGCAACAAGAGATATTTGTGATTGTTAAGTATTAATATTTACATCGTCAAGGACAACAGATATGACCAGTTGAGTAGACTTCCTTCAACACGGTCTTTGCGTACGGGTTCTGTTAAATTGTTTTAAACGAACTTTTCTTAAACTGCAATTGTTGGCTGAAGGGGAACTGTTGCCAATATTCGAATCTTACAATTGTTATATATTTTTTCTCCTTAAACAATTGGGCCATAATAATAGTTGAAAACACAAGTGGCTTGTTTTTAAAAATAACTTCAATTTTAATAAATTGTGGAAAAAAAAATTTTTAACTATAGCCAAAATGAAAGTTGTTTGAATTGGCGCTCGAGCTTTGGACTTAAAAACCGCCTAGGAATTTTTTGCAATAACCTATTGCAAAATAAGTTAAGGGAGAAAAGCTTACAAAACTGCCATAAAATTTTATATTCACCATATGAACGAGTAAATAAGTAAATAAATAAACAAATATACAAAGTAAATAATTAATTGAAAAAATAAATAAATCCATTAATAAATAAAGAAATATATAAACAAATAAATAAATAAGTAAATAAGGAAATATATAAACCAATAATAATTAAGAAAATAAATAAATAAATAAAAATTAAATAGAGCAAGTAAAAAATAAATAAACAAATCAGTAAATAAATAAATATATAAAAAATGTAATAAATAAATATATTAAAAATAAATAAAAAATCAGTAATAATAAAGAAAGAAAGAAATGCATAAGTGAATAAATAAATACCTGAAATAAATATATAAAAAAGTTAATAAATAAATAAGGAAATATATAAACCAATAATAATTAAGAAAATAAATATATAAGCAAATAAATAGAGCAAGTAAAAATAAATAAACAAATCAGTAAATAAATAAATATATAAAAAATGTAATAAATAAATAAATTAAAAATAAATAAATATATTAATAAAGAAAGAAAGAAATGAATAAGTGAATAAATAAATACCTGAAATAAATATATAAAAAAGTTAATAAATAAACAAGGAAATATATAAACCAATAATAATTAAGAAAATAAATATATAAGCAAATAAATAGAGCAAGTAAAAATAAATAAACAAATCAGTAAATAAATAAATATATAAAAAATGTAATAAATTAATAAATTAAAAATAAATAAAAAATCAGTATTAATAAAGAAAGAGAGAAATGCATACGTGAATAAATAAATACCTGAAATAAATATATAAAAAAGTTAATAAATAAAAAAATAAACAAATAAATATTTAACTAAACAAAGAAATTAATAAATAAAAAAATAAGTATGTAAATAAATAAAGAAATAAGTTAATAAATATGTGTAGAGAAAATCAAAAGAAAAGGCTTGCGAATAACAAACATTATAAGGATTTTCTTGAGCAGTAGGAATTTGTGTTCTTTTTTTACTACAAAAAAACAAGTGCACATACCCAACATTACAGCTACTCATTTTGAACTTTAAAGAAACTGGTTTCGTACCTTCCTCACTTAGGACGTTATTTTACATCAATAGTATTTACTATACAAATACGTGTATTTCTTGGTCCAACATTAGACAAGCATTTGAAAACGGTATTCGTATATTTTCGTATTTTCTGTTTAAAAAACGCAAATTTTTCTCTAGCAGGAACTACTCAATTTAAACACTACATATTTGTATATTGTAAAGTGAGGTACTGCTTAAAAACGACTTTTATATTTCACGCATGATCGATCCTGTTTTTACAATCGGTGCTCGTATATTCATTGTAGGAAACTTTGGAACGAATAAAAATCAAAGAAAATAGAAAAGATGGAGATTTGAGAAAGTATAATGATAAGAAAATTCTACGAAACTTACAGTTCGTTGAAAGCTACAACTCGGCAATGTTTTTGGTTTTCTATTTTTATTAAAAACATTGAAATTGCAAAAACAAGATAGATTTTGTTTTTTGAAGAGGTTTTGTTTTGAAATCGTATATATAAATTCTGAATGTAAATAAAATTTGGCTTCAAATTCACTCGTTTTTGCCATTAAAATTCTGAACATCTAAAGCGGATGCTTAAGATTTATTTTTTTCAGATCCCAGCAAGAAAAATATCCGAAGATAATATAATGTAACATCCCAAAAAACGGTTGTTCATCTTCATTAAACAAATCGAACTAAAATAAAAACACATCGAGAATATAAAACCTGTTTTCGGTGAATGGCTCTAATATTCAGACAAACACACACACACAACTATTCAAAGAACAAGAAGCAGAACTTTGTACATGTGAATTAATGCTTCATTACAAAAATAACCGTTTTGCAATTATACTAATGCACTCATTAAGTAATTGAAAATTGCGGTGATTTGCACAATAAAAAAGAAACAACAGAAAAAAAGATCCACAACAAAAACGACTAAAAACAAATCCACAAACTAACTTTGTTGCAATTTCTCTTAATAAAAAAAAAAAAAACCGAGTAAGTAATAAAGAAGGCAAAAGGCTGCTTATTCTGTTATTCGCAGCCACCACGTTGTCGTTGTCCTTATTGTTAAAATATGCATTTACAGATTGTTTTAACGAGTAAAAAAATGAAATAAAAATTATAGCGCAAAATTAAAATGTTGGAGAAAATAAGAATCGAATGAAAATTTGTTATCGCTCGAAATAAGTGCAATGGATTGGAAAAACAAAACTCCAAATGACATGATGATAAACAACTCACGGTTCTGTTAAGCGAATTAAAAAAAAAACAGAAATTTTAAAGGGCAACGCATTAGGTTGTTGCAAAAGTATAATCGTTTAATGACCACGAATTGCAAAAAAATGGATTTTAAAACGAATTGAAAATTCTGGATGATTTTAGTTTTTTTTTAATTAGTTTAAAACTTTAAAAATAAGATTTCAAAAGAATTAATAATGACCAATTTTTGCGAACGAGGAGAACGAATAACGCAATCTTATTGTATCAAATATGTTAGAATGTACATGGATATAAGTTTTCTAGTGGAAGAACCATATTAAAGCTAAAAAGGAAGAGATTAATGTGAAGAGTAAAAGCATGTATTGGTTACTGGGTGAAAATTCTCATTTAAGTGTGGAAAATAAAATATTGCTTTACAAAGCCAGGCTGAAACCACTATGGACATATGGGATACAACTATGGGGAACTGCGAGCAACTGAAATATGGAGGTATTGCATCGATGCCAATCTAAGACCTTGAGACTGATAACAAATGGTTCATGACTAATAATAATAATATTCATCGAGACTTAAAAATTAAAATTACGCTCTATCAGGCACGAAACGAATAGGTTCAACAAAAGATACGCCGATGGGCTCAGTAATCATACTAATGTCTCGGCCTTTGCCTTATTAGATGATAGGGAGAAAATAGGGTTCATGTTTTAGACATGGTTTTTAGGAAATATTGATTTCATAAGTATTTAAATATGTAAATATTGGTTTTAAGTGAAGCCAGCAACTGCATGGGGAAAAACAATTATGTACTTTATACATAAAATTTAATGTTAAGATTTTTTTTTTTAATTAAATGACTTATGTAAATATAAAAAACAAAATAAATTGTGCCCAAACCACAACTTAAGCTCACCCTCAATTATCAACAACTATCGGACGATAGTTTTCAAATTTACTGCAATCAATAATAGTGTACATGGCCCAAAGTGCCAGAACAGCAGAAAATAATGTTGAAGTGCAGATACGTGTTAAAGCGCTTATGTCCTTGGCCAATTGCTTTCTCTGTTTCCGCTATCCTTTTCGATATTTTCCGAGTGTTAATAGACAGCAGACGCTTGTGCTTGTAGATACTTGAGTGCGCTTAATTAATTTTATTTTGTCTTAATGGACTCGTACAGGGAAGCGAAGTAAAGTGTCTGCCAAAATGTCAATGAAGTTCTAACTCAAGAAAGTTACTAAAACTGTGTTGGTTAAGTGGACGTAAATTGAAATTGGTTGTTCAACGCTTAATGTTGAAATAAATTAAACATGATCAACGGCTGAAATGGTAATTAAAAAAGCAATATTTTGCACTTTTTTTTTTTTTTTGGAACTGAAAAGACGGGGTTTTTTGAGAAGCGAATAAAATGTTTCAATGTCAAACATTCCTGTCAAATTACTATTTTCTACTCTTGTTAGTTTTTAGGCTGTGTGAAAACTTCAGCCAATTTGGCAAACAATCGACACTTTGTACTTGGCGTAACATGTAATACGAGGGAAACTGTTTATATTTCAGGAACTGGCAGCACTAATGTCAGTAGCTAAAATCTGGCAACACCGCAATAACGTTTGACACTTTGTAGCACTAACGAAGTCACAACGTTTTGATATACAAGTGGTTTTTGTTGTTTTTTACAGTGAATTAATGAATTTGGCCAATAATGGACATTTCAAGAGAAGGTTTTCGTTGGATTATTTTTCCCAACTTTCGACGTGAATTATTTCCACAAGAATGTGTCGATGAACTCAGTTCTTTGGGTGGCGAGAGAGCAGCATCAAAATGAATCAATCGTGAGGGTCATTCAAAATCAGTGGTTGTGCCTCGATGCAGTGCGTGAACTGATAATGTGACATATCGTGAGACAGAGAAATTCCTACCCATTAGTTGCATGAACACTTAGTAGTGAAAAAAAATTGTTCTTGTTGGATGCACCATAATTTATCGCCCAAAAAATAAATAGATCCCCTCGTATATGTATATTTGTTAGTTGAAGAACACCTTCCACATCATAGTAATTACATATATCTTAAGTGCATCAGGGCTTGTTGTTCTTGTTTGGCCTTCGAGAGCGATGCAAACATCGGATAAACCAATAATGCTTAAACATTCTAAGAGTATATTATGGACGATTTAACCTTTAAAATTGGCACCTACCACAAGCGAACACCTGCCATACTCCTGCACGGTTTTCTAGATCCCAACTCAAAATAAAGCAGGCTTTAGCTCTCTCATAAGCGGATAGCTCTAAGAAGTTAACAAAAATATTCCAATGCTAAGTGTCCGGTTATCAGAAGCTCTACTGTATTTAACTGTTTTTCATGTACCTGCCTCAACAGTCTTAAGATATTTTATCATCCCGAAAATAATAGCAAAAAAAAAGGAATATAATACTACAATTGTCTGTTTAACATGTTGTCATCTGAAAAGTTATTAAGCTTCTTATTAATTAAGTTATTTGACCATTTTTGTTGTTCCACACAGAGATATAAATTGAAGATAAGAACAACAGAAAAGTAAAAGGCATTTAATATATCCTTAATTCTTTGTTCTGCACATAAAACGAGACACGAAAATAAGGGAACTCAGTAATATTTCAGTTTTTTTTAAATTTTAATGGAATATTTTGCTCTCAGGCTAACATTTGAATATAAAATATATTCTTTTAAAGATAAACTTGTTTTTTAGTATTAAATTTTTTTTTTTTTAGCAACAACAAAAGCCAGCAATAAGGTGAGATAAAAATATTAGAGACGCATGTTTCAGGAGGGTTGCTAAAGGGTAAAAGGCTTTGCCGTGTTGCCTTCAATACTAAGTGATAATCAGATTTCAAGCATTAAATAAGCAAAAATTCGAGATTTAATTAAAAGTTAAGCAAATATGCAGACAAATAAGACTATTGTATTTAAAAAGAATACGGGGGATATACATGAAGGACTCTTTAACTCACAAGCGTTTCTAAACAAAATAATTATAGTTAAAAAAAATGTTATATGCCCTTAACATTGTGACAAATTTAAAATGATCAATTTGCTGGCAAAAATTTCTCATCTGCTATTATTTGGCATTAAAACGCTTTCAATTGAACTTGATTATTAAAAAACCCTGTCCTGTTTTCTGAACTGTAAAAGTGGACAAAGTAATAACAAATTTGCCCAAAGTTTGCAGACCAAGTGCAAGGTCTGTCCAACAAATTAGGTTCACACTTCACTTTATTTATTTGCTTGCGAGAGACATGAAATTTATACGTTTTTTTGCGTATTCAGCGATTTTATGCTATCGAAAAAAAGGCCTCAAAGGATTCGCTTAAACTTTTTGGTTAAAAATTAAATTAAGTGCCCAAAAGCACTTCAAATGGTACTCGCATACGGTGATTGTACTCTGAGTGAGAAACACTTTTATAAGTTGTGAGAAGGACGCCCCAGCGCATGAACAACCGACCAACCAAAAATGTTGCCAACGTGAAGGAAACTGTTGTGGAGAATCGTCGAATTGCTATTAGAGGAGTTGTTTAGAGAATGTCAGCATATGGTTTGGCTCGTGTCGTGTAATTTTAACTTTAACTGTTTTAAGTTTAACTTTTACGAAAAAAATTCATTCACATGAGTATTGGCCAGAAGTTGTTGAATGACGTTAACGTCGATGCAGATTTATTTAAAAGGATCAGGGCTTATATGGTCATGATATCGAAACCAAAGACAAATTGACTCAATGGAAAAGCCCAGGGGAGTCAAGAGTCGAATCGCTGAGAGATGTCAACGGCATAACAAAAGCTGAATATGAGAACTGTTTCAAGGTTTGGAAAAAAACACTGGCACAACTGCGTCATATCTGAGGGGAACTACTTTGAAATAGAAATTGATGCTACTTTTGGAGGGAAGAAGAAACTTCGTATAAGAAAAAGCAATGACACAATTAATAGTGAAATTTCTTCTTTTATTGGCTAAAGCTTGAAAATTCCGAAAGTTTGGGTTGGCATTTTTATGGATGCAACTCTATACTCGTATATAACTTTTCAAATACGCTTTAGCGCATGACATGACTGGAAGATCCGCAACGCATTTTTCTTCCCTTCCATGTCAATAGTATTTCGCTTACAACTTGCTTTACTTCAATGAAAATTGTAATTTGAATTAAATTACGAATACGTACTTGAAATATCTTAATATTAATTTGTAAGGATACAGCACTTAGGAATCACTAGATTTGGACATCTGATATGATTTTGAGCATTATTAACTTTATTATTACCAGGAAAACTTTAAAACATACATGTCCTGCACACAAGGACTGATAAAGGAAATAAACTAAAATGCAAGAATGATTCTCAGCATGTTGACAATAGTAATATGAATGTTTGCAACAAAATCCTGTTTTAACACAACATCAGTAAGAAAGTATTGTAGTATCTTAATGTTTACGTAAGAGTACTTGTACAAGATTTTTGTTCTGGTGCAACTTCACTTGAACAATACGCCACTAACAATAGATAAAAAAAAAGAAAGAAAGTGGCAAACAAGATGAAATGTTGTTTTTTTTATAAATTATACAAACAGTATGAAAGCTGAAAATTTCTTTAGAAGTGCAGAGATAACAGCATCATCTTTAGGACAACTTTTTAAACAACAACGTTGTTGCAAGACAACAACCCATAAACATTGTTCAAGTACTTACAGGTATGTTTGCATCTACGCACTTTAATATGACATTATTATAGTAGCAGCAGTAGAAGCAAAATCACTTGATGTTGCCGTAGTAGCAGCAGCTGCAGGTACAGCAACACAAGTTTCCTTAGGCTGCTGTTAGACGTTGTGTCAAAACGCGCGTTCGATTACTTGTAAGAGCCGCTTGCATAAGCAGTTACGAATTTTGTATGCGAATCACCACTATTACACCAACAAAAAACATATTATAAATTTTTAAAACTCGAATCCAAAATAACATTTGGTAAGTAGTAGATTGAAGAAATTTGTTTTTTGGAAATACGGTGATTTTAAGCTAAAGTAATTTTCAAAACGAACTCGATCATAAAACACGAAATAAAACAAATTATAATATTAATAATAAAAATTAATTTTAAATAAAAATTAATTAAAAATAAAAATTAATAATAATCTGGCCTGTAAGCCAGACAAGCACGCGTTGCCAATCAACGTGTAAATGCTCCATTACTACGAGTGTAACCAACATTTCCATGAAGTTGAAAATTTTCAAGACATAAAACCATGTGTCACATACATACATACATATGTACACATTTGGTTGACTATCAGTGTAATGTTATAACAACTTTAATAACAAAATATCATTAAATAGGAAAAAAATTATGTATTAACAATGCACAGCAGACTGGTCAGGCGTATACAAATTGTAGGGTTTCTTAAAAATATTGAGTTTTAAAGACATATTTTAAGCAACATGTATTTCTGGTCGGATTTCTTAAAAGAAGACTGAACTGAACTCATGGCTCTGCTTTTTTTCCACGTTGCCCAGTACACAAAATGCACAAATTATGGAGCAATTGGATTCTACAAAATTGTCTAACTGCAAACAATAAACGTGCAACTAAGCAACCGGTTAAAGAGATGAACTTATTTTGTGAAAAGTTCGACATCTTAAATGGTTTTGTTACACTTTTCAAATAATTTTTTTTTTCATACCACCGTTATTTTCTTCTACTTTATATACAATTATTTTCTTCTATTTACTTTGCCGGGTACCAATTAGCCGATATTTACGACGAAATACGATTTCACATTTTCGAAACGCTTGGAAAAAAATTTATTTATATACTTCAATTTTTCTGAATTTCACTTCTACGGGAATCGGGGCTGACTGCCCCTGATGTTTTAAAAGATTCTTCTGGTATTCGTATTGTATTCTAACGCTGGCACTGCTACTTCTCCTCCATTTCCTGCGATTACTCTTGCGTCACTACCACTTACAACGTACTTCTCGGCCTTTGGAAGGTACTTTGTGTTATAGCGTCGTCACTGTTACTACCCCTGCATTTCCTCCGAGTACTCCTGTGTCACTCCCAGTTACAAAGTACTACTCGGTGGTTTGGAAAGCACTTTGTGCTATACCGCTGGCAATGTTCCTTCCCCTCCATTTCCTCTGAGTACTTGTGATGCACTTCCACTTAGGACGTACTTCTCGCCCTTTGGACAGTGGGGTATATAAAGAAAAAATTGATTACAATTAAGGCAATTGTTCAAAATTATATAGATTCCTTTAAAAAAGAGTTTCTTAGCGTCACGCTAAGTCAATTTTATTTAATTTTTTTAAGTGTACAAAAATATATGTAGCTGGAGTAGTTAAACTGTTAATAATCTGCTGTCATTGCGCTCGCCAGCAGACATTTTGTATATATAATGATTTGTAAATAGTTACTACTTTCAAATGTTTAAGAAATTTTATATATTTTGAGAACCCTAAATTTACAAATGGTTTTCTTGTTATTCTTATCACTTAACGAACACGCCTACGAAATATTTCCAGTGTCTGTTTTGTTGAAAATAGTTTAGAAAGTAGTAAAATAATTTAATATGATTTATAGAAATTAATAACCTGCATACATTGTTAAGTTATAATACAGCAAATTTAATGTTTTGGGAAAATACAGGCAAAACTTTCATTTCACATACATGAACATACATCTGGTTAGTTTTTAAGGGAATAGTATTTAATTAATTCCTATATGGTGGCTGTAATAGTTCGAAACTAAGAAATAGTAGCTGGAAATAGCGAAATTATTTGAAGTAATAATCTTTTATTACACTTTTATAATATCCTTTTTTAAGTAGGGCCGACTTTAGGACGGCACTTAGAATTTTTTTTTATTATTTTTAAATTTTACATGTGTTGTTAACTGTTTTCAAACAATTGTCAAAATGAAAGTCTCTTTCAAGATGGAGAGGTGTTGTGACATTTTAAAACTAAGATTTATAATCGTGATTCGCTACCTTAGTCATCAGCATCAACAGTCCCAACATGATTGAAACAACATGTTTCGTTAACCAAAGTTTGGCGATAGAAAGAATCTAATGTCTTCTTTAATTTTTGGCTGCAGCTCATCTCTAATGTATCTGCGCCAGCTGTCAAAATAAAATATGTACAAGTACAATATATATTTCAAAATTTTCTTATTCATTATAAAAAACTATTTATTCAAGTTTTTGTGTACGTCAGAAAGAACTGTCAAAATAAAACATGAACGTGTCACGTAAAAGGGGATTTAGACGGTAATACAAGTCGTACGTCAAACCAAAAAGAAAATCATATGAAATTATCTCCGCATTTTAAAAATGAGAATAAAAATCTTACGACAGATTTTTTTACGTTTACGCCATCGGTAAAAGACCAAAACAAAGTAAAATGTTTACATAAAAATACATCCCTGATCTAATGATGTGTCAAGAAATTTTGAAAAATTTTAAAAAACGATGCCAGCCGTACGACTGTAAAATTTTCAGCCGTATTTTCTCTCTATGTCGTATTATTTAGACGATACCATCTGTGCTCTTCTACTCAAAAATTTTACTTATCATACGACTTGTCTTACCGTCTAAATCCCCTTTAAACTGTATGATTCACTATCATAATGCTGTGAGGGAAGCAAGTGTTTCATATTCTCCTCGGAAAATTTAATTAAAAGGCGCGAAATGAATTTTACCGGAAAACAAATAGTTAATGCATATTAAAAAGATATATAAAACTTTCTTAGGTGTAAATTTCTTACAAATAAATGTTGCTTGAATTAAAACATTAATTTAACTTTTTAGTGCAAATGCAGCTTTTAAGCAAAGACGTACTTAACAACAAATTTATTATATTTTTGAGTTTAAAACAGCCTGTTGTACCTAAACTATACTTTTCCCGGTTTGTAGTAGAACAAAAGCACATTTTGCATTAAGAGTAAGTTAAAATTTCTTAAAGCATACATTTTTCATTTTAAGAGCTATTGAAAAAAAGAAATCTCAAATCTTTAGGAACTTGACAAGCCTAAATTATTTTTCTTTAATATTTATAAGACCTGCTTCCTATTTTCGTTTTAGAACATAACGGCTGGCATGAACATCAGCAGTTGACAGTGTTAGCGTTATAAATGTGTAATTGTTGCCAGAGACAAAGCAAAACAAAATGAAAAAAAGCACTTAAACTTATATAAAAATGTTTATAGTACATGTCGCCTCAAGCACCTGTCAGACTGACTTGGGAGCTGCGTTAAAACTGGTTTTTTTAGGAACAACAGTAAAGAAGTAAATAGCCAAGAAAAAAAATAAGTAAGACACGTGAATATACTAATAGCAAATTTCCCCAAGTTAAAGATCTTAAACAATATTTACCTTAAGCAGAACGTGCGTCTCTTAACTTTAATGATAACTATCGTAAACGTGTTGCATCATCATGTCTTAACTTGGTAGTGCATGATAATAATGATGATAATGATGATTTCTGTATTCTTGGGAATCGTTTACCCAGATGGGTTTGTCGCTTTCATTTACTGTTGTTTTTCTACATACAACAGAACAGGGTGACAGTAGTTACTGTGCGCAAGGCAAAGTCTTTTAAAACAAATTTGCCACAAACATTATATCTTATAACAGAACAAGCAGTTGGTTGCTAACAATAGAGTATTATTGGTTTAACCACAGTTATGTTTGCAAGAAGTGTGAATTTTTTTATTTCGTTAGTTCTTTTGTTACTTTTGAATATTATTGAATGCAACCAAAATTTGATTTAATATTAAAATTTTGTGTAATCAGTAGTCTTAGCAATCAAAATGTTTATTAAAAATCTACATTAAATTTATGCTCATGGTGTAAATTTTGCAAAATATGGTTGATATTAAAAATAATGGTTGGTCGTGACAATGTGGCTGTTTTCTGTAAGTATAAAAACGTTAGAATAATTCATCATTGTTTATTTAACTATTAATAAAACTTAGTATGGTGGGTAATGATCATAATATAGCAGATGATAAAAATAATATCAACAGTTACACTATAATATTCGTGCAGATTTTTACATAATTATAAGCAACGCATTGATTAGAAAACACCTATAAATCATAAAGTACTCTGTATATGTCTATTATTTTTAAAAAATATTTAATTTGATACTCCAAGTGCAGCACTTTATTTGTTATTCTCTAACAAACAAAAATATATTCTTAATGAACTAATAAATTCTTGTACTTAATTGTTCAAAGCCAGTGGTTTTTAAAGGTGCAATATAAATATGTTTGTACTCCGTATTTGATATAAAAACGATTGTATTTTGTATACAATATAAAGCTATATAAATAGCTGATGAAAAGACTGACCTAGCCCAATTAGATTGATATATTCTAGTGAGTTTTACTGCTGAGCAGCTAACGAACATATTGATTGCATTATTCACCTTCCTTTAAACAGGCTAAATGTTTCTAATGGAGTTTCATTAACTATGAAAATCTGCACTCCTGTTTCTGCTAGTCTTGAAGAACCAAATCCTTGTGCACTAAAAATATTAGTTAATGTTTTGAATTGTATTTACATCAAATTCCTAATAGTGCCTATCCATGTCTATTCCGAATTAAACTGCCTGGCAACTCAACTAAAGAGTGTTCCAACTCTCTGTAATTTATGTTTTTGCTTTATTTACGTTACACACATGATGGGAAATCACGAAATTGTGTAATCTGTTAATAGATGGAAAACTATAAGGGATTAGAAGTACAAAAAAAGGAATATAGATTTTAAGATCTTGGCGTAAAATTGTTTTATATTCCAATTCTGGGCACTGCTGTAGCTTTTTGCTCAAATATGATATTTCCAATTGTTTGAGAGAATTAATTACAACGGATCTATATACTTATAGCTGCGATCTTGTTGAAATATTCGTTTTATACTAATTTGTTCAGAATTTCGGTAAGAACTCTATCTATTGCACGCTTTCGCAAAAAGCTGTTTTTCGCATTTACACATCGAATTTGTTAAATTATAAAAAAAAATTACGAAAAAAAACAAAACACCCACTTTAATAGATCTTGATTCTTTGTTAAAGCTTTCACTCGTTTAGCTCAACAGCAGCCGAAAACTTTTCTAGAACATTTTTTTTCGCGTTTTCGCAATTTTTGCATTTGAATAAAACATTTTATTAAATACATTAATTCTTTCTTAATGCAAAGTAATATAATTAAGTATTTTATGTTCATATCGAATAATTGTTCTGATTTCAATTCGAGTTTTAATAGTTTTTTGAAAGTAGGTTTATATATTTATTTAATCCTTTTGATTAGAGCAAAATCACGATAAAAGCACTTATTAAAAAATGTTTATTTAATGTCAGGTCGACAGTTTGTGAAATTTCAGTTATTTAATAATTGAAGAATAAATGGAATCACAAAATACAAAAGCACCATTAATCTGTAGAGCACCACATGCAAATATGTCATTATTATTCTGTAGAACTGTAAGAACTTCGCGCATGAAAAATTATATTTCATACTTTTTCTTATGCTTCAACAGTACGAGCATAAAATACCACTTCCTTTAACCATTAGCCAAATAACAAAAGAATGTCTTGTCTTCCTGGTTGTAAAATGCCTGCTGTAGCTTGTAGATGTTTTTGTAGCTGTTGCTTCACTTTTTAACTTGACAATTTTCTAACTGGTTTTATTTAAACACCATCATGAGAGAAAACAAACACTCGTACATAGTTGCAAATATCTGCTCAGGGGAAATGCAGGATATTACTATTAAAGAAAAATATGTTAAAGTTTTAAGATTTTCAATACGACATGCGTTATAAATATATACAATATTTTTAATAATATTTGGTTTTTTACGATGTTTGGGAAGTTTTTGGACAAGTTTCCTATTTAAAGTGACACTAACACAACTTTAAGCGTACTTTAAGAATGAAATAACCTGGTGTCAAATAGTATAAATACCAGTTATGCTGAGAAAAAAGTTATACATGAATTAAACATTTTATTCAATGGATCTAATGGATTAATGATTAAAAGAGTTCATAGTGCACATTTCATTTTATTGTACAATATATATTAAGTATTAACCAATATTTCGATGCTCTTGTATGTATCTACGACAGGGCTTTTCGTTTTCTTTTTGAAATGCCTGTTAAACATCTGTTTTGGCATCTTATTGGCCATGAAAGGAAAGAATTAGTTGAAATTATATTATGCTAAGAATGAAAATTTGCATTAAGATGGGATTATCGATCTAAGAGATTTGTTTATACATTTTCAAAACCAACGAATTTCTGACTTGACCTAAAGCACTCACTTACTGCCTGTGGCAACATAGTAAGTAATTCGTTTAGTTTGAATAACCAACCAGCTTTTAAAACTTTCACATTTTCCGATTGTAATTTAGTTTGCATAATAAATTTTATATATGTATGCTAATGCACTTTTATTGCAACAACAACACGACTATAAATTAGTGTTTTTTTTTCGTTTAGTTTATAATAATAATACCATAAGTAAATTAACAAAATAATATTCTATCGTCCATTATTATGCATGTTTCTGCATGCAATTTCATGCACAACTCGAATTTAATTTGATATCAAATATGAAATTTTAAACATAATTTTATTAACATTAATTTGTAAGTATTTGATATATAAACACCATTATACAAGTATTGTACATTTTATGAAATTGTTGTTCTGGACGGGAATGTAAATTTAGCTGGATGACATCCATTACTGCTTCGCCCTAATTTCAAAACTTTTTCCCACTCCCAGTTATTCATTATATTTGAAGTTGTTTTCTAAAAACTTTAGTAACGACTCTATCAATGGCCCGCAAGTGACATCACTGCAATCAGTGGCGGCTTATCGAAACTTATGCCTGCCAGTACAATGGCTCTTGACTAAACGTCTACTTGCTTCATCTTTGGCATTAAAGTTTCATTGGAAGTTTTAACATGTTTTAAGTTTAAAATTTTTCGTGCTATTTTCCCTCTATTTAGTCCTTCAACAACAAAACCAGCAGCCAAAAATAAACTTGATCAAACAAAACGTATATCCTTCCTATTACACATTTCGCAATGAAATGTTACATTGAATTAATGTCTGGTGGGACTTAATTGTGTGAGTCAACTTATTAAAAATTCGTTGCATGCCCAAACAATAACAATATCTTTGTCAAATACGTACACAAGCATGAGCATTTAAACTCGATACGAGTAGTCGGAAGACCTCTCAATATCCAAGTACCATGATATTGAATATCCAACCAATCAGACCCACCCGAAGCAGTTTAAATTAAAAATACGTTTTGTTTGTTTGTTTCGTCTTTGTTTTTATCTTGTCGCTCCACTGACTACTCAAGCATCAGTAATGCTTACGGTTTTGGTGCTTTGCCCAGCAAATTAAAAGCGTACAACCCATTTTACATTTATTGGTCCCTTTCCATTTCGCTTTGACACACTGAACATGGCACAATGGAACAAATGAGTGAAAGAGAACATAAAAAATGCTAAAACTGTAAGGAAATACATAACAATTAAATTAAATATGGCATTAACATTCCATGTGTGCTTTCAACAACTTTTACATGTTCTTTTGTTCTTAAAGTTTTCTGCTTCTGACCGAAATACATAAACACAGACAGATACAGCCGAAGACAGGGAATAAATTAAATTATAATCAGAACTATGGAAGCTTAACAACAAATTAGATATGTGGGCAACGAATATCAACGCTTGAAATAATTCGCTGTTCTAAAAGCAAATTTTTATTGAATTTTTATTCAATTGGCTCCCGTATACGTGAAATTTTTACTAAACTTTAGCCATTTACATACATTTTTATACAATATTAAATATTGTTTTCTATTGCCTGCACAAAACTACGAATCTGTTGAGTTTAGAAGTAATTTGTATATTTTTAATTCTAAAACTTGAGCGGTAAACTGACCTTTAATATTTTTCAATTTACAACCTTTTGGTAGGATAAAATTTCTTAATGTGTGACCCACGTTAAAAACTTACAGACAGAATTATCTTACCGGTAACTTAAGGTTCGCTATTAGGTTGAGGGCAAGTTGTAAAAATTCAAAACGATTTATCCATATGATAAAATTTTTTTGATCTGAGTGGCAGGAATGAAGATGGCAGACATAAACAAAGAATTAACTAAGTCTTGTACATTCCAAAAAGTTTCTGAGCTCGCCTGGAGGGCGGAACTCACGCTGAAACTGAATCGCAAAACTACAAGGATACTTTATCAAGCGATATTATGCCTGATGTAAGCACCTGTGCAGAATGGGTATACCCAACACAGACACTTGCAGATTCTGCCGTGAAGAGGGGGATTCACTGGCTACTTCAGGTAAACATACTGGATAAATATGTTCTTATTTCTTGCCTAAAACATTTGAATTTGATTTTAATTATAACAAAAACATAAAAATATAATTGCGAAGTAAAAGCTTATATTTGACTTTTTAAGAAAAGAAAATCTCAGTGTTGTTTTTAACATTTAAAGTTTACAATAATTTTTTTTTAAAATTAAACAGAACTTAATTTTAATTTCAACTGCTCTCCTTAAAGCCCTGTCAACCAAAACACTAGCATGTGACACAGTCCTACTTGTAACAGTAGACTAAAGCTCCTGCATACGAGTACGTAGTGTAAAACACATACTTATGCACATACTTACATATGTTTGTTCTTAAACCCGTTTGAATTAGAATAAAAAAAATTAATGGAATCCAGTTGCCACTATTACCCTGTTGTATTGTAAGTGTGTCAATATGGTTGAATTTTTTTTGGAATAACATTTAACGAAACTCTTTATTGTTTTAAGCCATCAAATTCTATTTAATTTGAATTGCCAATTAAGTCCCTCATGATTGCTGTTACAATTGAGAAGGATTTTCCTGTCTACTTAATTGTATTTGGCAGAAGCGATTGAATATATTGAGTGGAAACAACTTTTTTGTTTTGGAGTTTAGCTCAGATGGCAGCGTTGGAAGAGAACTAACTTTTAAAACCTCTTCTTTTTTCACTAGCAATTAAAAATAACACTACATTTAATGTTTGGAAAATTATTTAGTGCCGTTCGATGGTTGGATAGTTTCTAAGCAAACTCCGTTAGCTTGTAACAGTGAGTACCAACACCCTATAAATCAACAGTTATCAACAAGCAAACATATAAAACTACCCAGCGAAATCTGGGTAATGTGTTGTACTTATTTAACAACATACTCGTACTCTTCAGTATCACACTATTTACATTATGCAATACTTAGAAGTAATTATGTAATGACTTGATTATTATTAGTTGTTCTGGGCAAAAATACATTCATTATCACCTTAATGAAAATTTATTAAAGAATTTCAGAAGCTTTGTTGAAAAAAAGTAACTTAAAACGTTTACAAACTGAAAAATCAACGCTTGCTTTTTGGTAGTTTTTTAATTTGGCCACTTTGCTACAAGTTTATGTTGTTTTTGTAAGGGCTTTTATGTAAATAGCTTTTCTCTAATTATTGATTTGTAGTGGCGTTTTGAACTGGTTAACATCGACCATGTTAAAACAATCACTTAAAATACCGAAGCGGTATTTTAGTGATTAGTGAGGAGTGTGTTTATTGACATTTTAACTTATTACTTTTCAATGCAAGTTTTTGCTGGGTATACCAAATTACTGAACGAATAAATTTACTTTTTGTACACCCAATGTCTTTTAACTGTATTTTCGTGCATTCTACAGAAATAAATTCATTTCGACTATTCGGCTTGAGATGACTTCAGTAAATTTTCTCATTAAATTGATTAAACAATTTTATTGGTTTCCAGAAATGTTTCGATGGGTTGATGCATATGCCATTGATAAGCAAAGTTACGATTGTAAACATGATGTGTATATAGGGGGCCGCCCAACTTAGCAGTTGCTGTGCCTCAGCTAAAGGCCTACTAATTTTGTTGTTATTTATACACTCTATTATGAAAGTTTTAACAGAATGTGTTGTTTTTTTTAGCAGCCGTTACCAATAAAACAATTTAACACAAACTTAGCAGACACTTAAATATCAAGTAGTCAAAATTTTTATTAACATGGCCACACCAGTTAAGTTTTAACTAAATCAAATATTGTTTTAGAAAAATAAACTTTATTAATATGTAAGTTGAATTTTCTTACAGCCCAATTTAATCCCCACAATAATGTATTAAAAACAAACTATTTAAGAGAAACGTAAATTCAACATGATGTATGATTAAGTTTTCATAGTTGAAATTCTTTGTATGACTGAAATATAGATTAGTTTTTTTTTGCTGACTTCAACCTTTTTGTAAAATCGAAATTAAAAACATTATAATATTCACCGGCCGGGGATCATGATGATGAACAATGAAAAAGATGGAAAAAAATAAAACACATAGAGAAAAACTGCAAACGATCGAAAGTGGTAGTATTTAATTAAATGTAATTAAAATAGTCATATAGACCTGATTTGCTTGTAATGAGGTAATTAGTAAATTTAATTATAAAGTATTTAAAGTAAAAATTTTAAACTTAATTCTTAACATTTTTTCTTCTCTGAACAAAATTAGGTCACACCAATAAAACATGTTCTCATTACAATCGCTCTATTGTTGTTGCTTTCCCTCGATTCCTCTAATTATTGATTTGTGCGTATTTGACGAACGTTTACTTTCCGTTGAATAGGTTGTAGCACTTTTGTGTAAGTTTGCACAGGCATGTATACGGACACACACAACAACAATAATGAAAAATATTTTTATATTATGGCCATGAATAGAAATTTTCACAAAGTTAAAATATCTTCGTTAGTTGAATGCACATGTTGTGTATCTATCTCAGCATAGAAGGAAAATTATATTAAATTTATACAACATTTGCTTCATTTCAATGCTTAATCAAATGCGATTTAAAACTTTTTTTCCAGTAACAGATTGCAGCTACGCAAACATAATTTATGCATAAATTATACTATACATAAGTATTTAAAAACCTTCAGAAGATATTTTAATTAGTTTTGATTTAATTCGAGTTTAATGTACATACGTAGAGTTCGATGCAAAATAAAGCATGAAATGGTGGTAGATTATTTGCAATATATTGTTTTTTAACATTTTGAATAATTATTCAAAAAATGCATGGATGCGAAAAGCTCTGATAAGCCACCTTATGAGCAATTAATGTCGGCACTTGCCACTCGTTTTCAAACTTTTGGGCACAACAACTTTGTTGTTAACAATGTTGCCAGTTTTATTTTTTGATTTCTTACCTTAAACAAATTCGAAAGTTTTGTTTTTGTTTTTTTTTTTAAGGTAATTCAAATTTTAAAATACTTCCATGAATCTGTTTTCTAAAGATTAATTTTCTAAGAACGTTGAGCGACAAGATTTAAATTAAAGGATTGATTGCACTGGTCTCATACATTAAAAAGCTGTTGGTGTTCGTGTTGTTTGTATTGTAACATTTAATTTAGTTACAAAATAAAAGTAAGTCGCTTTTAAACTGGCTCTACAAAACTGGTTTAGATATAACAAATGAAACTAACAAAAATTTTTGATGCTTTGATTTTAGTTTTTAAAAGTTTATGGCAAAAATAAAAATTATAAATAAATTCAGATTTATTGTTATATTACATATTCTTATACAACATTTAAAATATGTTAAAATATTTAAAATATTTATTTACTTTTTTCTGCAGCTCAATCAAACGAACAACATTTCTAAAGGGCATTTTGTTTTTCTTTTACCAATTCCAAACAGTGGCAAATGAACAATCCAGAGTAGCGAAATGTGTGCGTAAATATGGCTTACGGAATATATGGAGGACTGGCAACGTAAAGCCGAATTTGCTTTAACATTCATAGTCTTTTGTTTTAAATATTTTATGTAATATTTTTTATTTGGCAGAGCGTGTATTCGCATGAAACAATCATTTTTGTGGTCAATGTTGGTAAAAATAGCAGCTTTTCTCTGTTTATTTTTTGCAAAAATTTTATACTCTTAGAGTTTGTTGAAATAAAATTCTTGTCAAGAATCATAGTGGCTGGAAGTAGTTATGAACTGATCCAATTAGAAGAAAAGGATAATGGAAAGATGCCGCGTGCGATGATTTGTTAGATTTTGAGTAGTCAGTACTCGTATATTGAGTGTATTTAAAAAATGTTTTTTTCAAAACTTGTAGGCACTTGCGTTGCCATTGATAAGGCACAGAATTTTTTTTGTCAAAGGATAATCAACAAAAAAAAAACCAGTTACAAAAATAGATAAAAACCATATATATTATTAGATTATTAAGTGTCTTTTCAAACTTACACAACTGTAATGTATGTTAAGTGTTAAGAACTTTTACTGCTTTTAACGAATGCCAACTTTTTTGTTTTTTTTTGCTTGTTTTTAATCCTGACTTTTAGCCTTTGGCTATTAATATCCCACATTTTATATTTACACAATTCAAACACTTGCAACTATTTTTCCACAACTGACTGTATGACAGCCGGAATCTTTATTTTTATTCATGACCTGAGCTTTAAAAATAACTGCCAGTCAACGAGTCATATTTATACAACAAGAAGAAAAAAGTTTAAATAATGCTAATTGCTATTTTTATGTAAAACTGTGTATGGAAATGACACATGTTTGAGGTTTTCACACTTTTACTTTAGCCGGCTGCCGTTTTATGCACAAACATTATTTTTTTTCTCTTCTTCCTCTTTTTAACACTAAATATAAAATATATTTTTGCATGATTGTACGTACTTCAGACATCCATTCTTAATTCTTTGTACACAGAGCGGTTTACGCAAAAAAGGCCGACATTACCACACATCTACACACACAAACTTATTTAAATATTCGTATGTACACACACATGCATACAAGTTACTTTTCTTCGTGTGGAGATGACGTTAAACTCCCTTACGATGATGGTCTTTCGCACAATGATGACAGCCACTATAAACTCTCACAGCACTTAGCATATGAAACGAACGACGAACTACAAGTACTTTTGTTTAACTCCAGGCAGCTGCAAATTGCATACGCTGTTGTGTTTACATATGGCTCTATTAATGCATATTCTTGTACGTAAAAGTGTTGTTGTGCTTGCATGGGTGAGTTTTGAATAATTTCCGTTTGTTTCTTTTTTGCTGCTGCTTAACCTTTTTTTGTTGCTTGCCATGTATGTATGTACATATGTGTTTGGTGTATGTGATGAATGCGCGTTCGCGTAATTTTGTATGCGTGTCCGTTTCCGTTTCCTGTAAAAAATTTCTGTTTTTGTTGAAATCCTTGGCAAGCAAAAACGAATAAAATTCCACAGAAGTTGTTACTTTGTTGGCATTGCTTTCATTGAATAAAATTGTTCCCTCTTTTGCGCATTCAACTTTTTAATGTCATCAGATGATTTGTTGTTGAGTTTTCCACATCAACGTGTGGTTGTCATTGTTGTGGTCATTCTAACACTTTAGGGTATCCACATGTGCATGTTGGCCATTTGTTGCAACAGCCTCATAACGCTTTAATGGAATTTTCGATTTAGTGCTGCAGATCCAAATGTTTATCTTGAAAACCTTCATTCTCTTTCTAGAGAAGTATAAGAAAAGTCAGAACTAAAAATGCGTTCTTAGAGAAACCAAATTTTCGAGTTATGACAAAGTATCCGCAACTGAGTGATATGCCCTCTACTTATAACAATATTTTTACATTTCAGTTTTCCTACATACTTTATAATCTCAATATTTGTGTTGGGATTTTCATTAGAAGATTTTATGATTTTATTAACAATGACTGTGTTACCAGTATTATATAAATACTGGTAAATGAAAGCAAAATAATTAGAACAGACGAGATTCAATCGGTTTACCTGAAAACTTGTAACAGGAGATTTAACATATGTTGGTTAATATTAAAGCTTTCGAAAGTTTCAGTTTAAGCTTAAACAAATTTTAATAAATATTTTCGTAAAATAAATAGTTAAATGAAAGATGGTGTAGAACTAAATTTAGGTTCTTTTTTATACAAAAATAAAACTTGAAAATCTTATTTGCTTGCCTGCAGACACAACCAGAGACTGTGTTCGATATACTTTACCAACTTAGCCTTCGAGGTATCACGGCTTAATGATGGCCCAAAATAAAAACTTCAATTATGAGGCCAAACTGAACAGATGTTCTTTCTATGATGCATTGACATTCACCTGAGGCATCTGATTTTGAGAAAGTTATTTTTCGACCAAACGTTTGCAATTTTTCCCATTTCAAAATTATGGATAAGTTTTCTTCTTTTCAAAAACTGAAAAATGAAAAATATTGTAAAAATGTCCTTTTGTTTTTGCTCAACAACACAATAATATTGCAAACTAAAGGGTGTTTCCGTGTAACAGAATATTTTGTTTTTAAAATTTTGTTAACTTTTAAATTAATTCACTATCAGTTATTCTGAAATGCAGCACGTATCACGACAAAAAAAGAGGAGAAAATAAAAACAAGGGTGTCCCCAGATAAAAGAATGTTCTTTGTAACAAATAAATAAAAATTTGTCATTGTTATGTGGAATATGGCTTAACCTCTATCTATGGGATCAGTGACTCATTTTAAAATGTTTTATTTTTTTTTTGATGTAGGACCTACGGAGGTCAAAACTAGCAATTTATGCTGTTATTAACCCAATCAACTGATTTAATTAAAAAGAAAATTCAAACTTCATGAGTCTTATTTAAGGCCATAGCGCAGAGTATTCAGTGCTGGAGCGCTTATTTATATCGTTTATATTATATTTCATACGTTTTGTTATGCCTGATTTTTTATATGTATATTAACAATCTATCTGCTTTTTATGTGTGTTTGTAGTCTACACGATTTGCTCTAAAATTTGGTTGACTTTTTTTCCAGTAAAATAATTCCTAAAATCTACACTTATATTTTTAATGACGTTTTAATAATTTTTCATCTCATTTGTTCTGTCACGTCTCCGTATAATTTTTAAATTTTGAAAGATTTTTTTTTTTTTTAAATTGATATTAATGATCTATTCAACGACCACGTATGCCTTTACGCCCACTTTAAGTCGCGAAATTTCTCTATTGCTTTCAAGGAACGTTGCCACATGTTTTTTTTGGCTAAATTTTTCGCTTACATTCACATATTTGTATTGAAAGATATCATCATACGTATAATTCCAATTTAATTTCACTCAAGCTTGGCCTCCTCCAACCCAAATTGTGGGTGGGTAAATTTTGTATTCAGCCACCCTATTTTAATCACTATTTTAATCATTCGTATGAAAACTATGCGAGCTTAAGAAGTATGATTTTCTTATAAATTGAAATCACTGCATACATATAATTTTTTCTACTTTCAAAACACATTGAAAACGCACTAATTGCCAGCGCCTTCAATTATTATTTTCTTAACTTTTCCATACAAGTTAAGACGGCTGCTGGATTTTTACATGTATCTTAAACTGGACGAAAAGTTTAACAATAGAATCATTTAGTTTGCTATTTTCTCTACACATGTGTTTGAAAATAACCCACTTATAGCAAAATAAACGAAATATTCAACAACAGTTTTTAATTCCATTAAATTTACGAACAAAATTTATAAATCCTTTTTCGTTGCTACAAGTTTTACAAATAACCTTATTGAACCAAATTGTTGTATCCTTTAACAAAACATTTTGATTTATTTGAAAGAAAAAAGAAACAAATTCTTTGGCAATCAAGCCATATGTTGTCTATTAGAGTTGTTAAAGTTTTGCAGCAAGAACAAACCCAAATGTTGTGCAAAATGTCGGGACGATGATGATGAAGATGATGAGTATGCAACAAAATTTAAAGTAAGAAATTGTTATTAGAAATCGTTTGGTGGAGGAGCGTGTGGGGTGGTATATTGCTTTGCAAAGCACGAGTATGTGTAAAGAAAAAACTTAAATGACTTATGAGTGAAGCTAAACAGAACTTATGTAAGGACTATATTCTGTTAGATACCATTAGCCGAAGATTATGTTGGCATTTTTCTAGTTAATAACAATAATAAAATACAACAATGATTATATGGGGATACTGTAGAGTAGTGGGGGCGGTGTTGTGAGTTGGCGAAATTTCTGCTTTTCAGAACGAAAGATTAAGTCCATGTGCGTTCTGTTTTTATTTTTCTTCGAGTATTATACGAGTATACGAAAGAAAAATATTACTTTCGCTTGTGTGTTTGTTAGAAAATATAATGAAACTTAGAACTAGTTCTTAATATTGTGAAACCAGCCGCTACTCAACAATTTTGCATCTCAATGATGCTAAATTTTTTATTATTGCATTTCATTCATTTATGTATGTACTTCATAAAAGCATGTGAAAATAATTCAGTTTGATATATTAAAATGCTGTGGTGACATGTTTTCCTATCATAAATGAACTAGTTCTTAATACAATGTCACCTGCCACAATTGAGCACTCACTAATTTTACATCTCATTGATTGTAAAGTTTTTATTATTTTGTATATTTATAAAAAAAAAAATTGAAAACAATTATGGTTGGAATTTCAAACTGCAATAGTCAGTTATTTGCCAGTGATATTTGAACTATTTCATAGTACCGTGAACCTCCCGTACTTGGACACTATCCAATTCCGGCTATTAGTTGGCCTAAGATTTTTATTATTTTAATTATTTATATATAAACTGTTTTTGTCATCATCAATATTGACATAAAATTTTATTTAAAATTATTATTCCGAAATATGCTTATGAAATTAAAACGGATATGCATTATATTTGCATTTATTGAAATGTTTGCACAGTTGTTGAAAAACTGAAGTACTTGAAAGTATTGAAGATGTTGCCGCCAGAGTTCTTCAGTTGCTGCTGAAACAACCTTACGATGATGATATTCCCCATTTAATTGAATATTCAATAGTAAAATATTACAATATTTACTTTGTGGTGTGGTTTTAATTTAAAATTTGGTTTTATTTGTTAATTTGTCTTTCTATTCAATACTCATTTGTTTGTTTTGTTTGTTGAGGTCATTTTGTGTGCAGGTCACATAATTTATGCACATTTGCAGACGAAAGTTGACCGACAACTTTGATATTTTGAAAAATTCAAAGTAAATAAATTCAGAAAATTTATAAGTCTCAGTTAAACAAAAAAAAAAAAAAATTAAACGACTCAAGGAGAACGCATGCATGTGCATGCTCTTGTAAGTGTAAAGTTAATGCACTTGTACTTAATTAAACTGAACTTTCGTATATAAAGTTCTTTAAAGCTTTAAGTTCGAATGTATGAACTTGCACATGAACCTTGTAAATTATAAACGCATACATTTAATAGTGTCCATATTTGCTTACGCACAATTATTAATTTACTAGTTATTTATAAATGTAATTGGAAACATTAGTACTGCAAACTCATGATTTGCAAATGCCAGGGCCTGGTGCAGGGTAAGAGAAATCATTTACTATATTATTCATTATTTATATTCTGAATTAAGTTTTTGGCTGAAAGTAAACTGACAATTTTTAAGCATAAATTTTTAAATTTAAAAGATCTGTATATTCAGTATAAAGTTTTAAAAATTTATACAAAAATGCATTGTATTTCCCTACTCTGATTCGTTTCTTTTTTTGCACTAAGACCTGATGAAGTCATAACAGAAAACTTGATTATTAATTCATTTAAATATCTAATGAATTTCTCAATAAAAGCCCTCCACGTTGGATTCAAGTAATTCTAATTAAGATTTATTAAGCACATTGTTGATTACTAAATGTGTACGAGTACAAATGTGTGTATGTACATACATATATCGGTTTGGACACCCTTTAAGCGATTATTTTGCATTTTCAAGTCTTATGAAAGTGGAAAATTAATTTATTTGATGAACTTAAGTATTTTGGATTTTAATTGTGATTTTAGTTCCGACTAAACTAAATATAGAGCCTTTTTCAATTTTAGCTTGAAATAATTATTGTAATAAAAAAAAAAATAATGAAAAGATCTACATATATATAAATATACATACATACATTTTTATTTAAATTTTATGCCGCTTAGCAAAATACTAAACCTGTTCAAGTAACAAGGTGAATTTTCAGTTTTAAATTCATCCATTTATATTTTAGCCCCTTCAACTAGTCCCTCTCAGAGGTAATATATTTGCGCCAGCTCACTCAGCGATACGGTTTTTATTTCCTTAACTTTCGCAAAATGGCGTTATGACATCGGCCAAACGGTGGCTGACTCATGTTGTACGATGTTGTATTTGGCCAAAAAATTACGTACAACCAATAACGAATCAGCAGATATATTATCGTGATGCCGACATTCTCAAAAACTTCTCGAATTTTCATCAATTGTTGTGGTCCTTGGACGCCAAGGGCGAGCGCCGTGATTCATATATGTTCGGGGTTTTTTTTGAAAAGCTTGTACCACTTTAGAAAAATTTATGTTTAAAAATTGCCAGTTTATTTCAACCAACTTTTATGTCTACCGTAAACAAACAAAAAGTTCTAAACAGCTGAAACAGTGAACACGTGTATGTTCAAGACGAGTCTACCAATTTCAATACTCCCCTTAGTTTTTAAACAGACCTCGTATAATGACTGTATGCACAATTGTTGAGTAAAACTTCTGTTATATCTTGTTTTTTTTATATTTCTTTCGTCCAATTACGTATTTACAAGACATTTGAAGAAATCGTATACTTTTATTGATTGATTTCTTATTTAATGAAGTTTGCTTGTCTTGATGAATGTACGAGGATATTCAGCTATTGGAATACTTATGTTGTGGCATAAATATCTATGAACCCAGCAAACCCTTTACAGCGCCAACAATTTCAATGATGCATTTCTTTGATGCCAACTTTGTGCATTGCATTTCTTTCGTTAAGTCTAGTATAAGTTAAAACAAAGCATAATATTTTGTTTAATAAGTTTTGCGACAATAACTTTTTTACTTTACGTAGTAAACGATTTTTGGCAGCTTAATAACTGACTACTAGGCAGAAATGGCTAAATATGTTTTATGAATATTTGATAACTTTATAACGCTTTAAGAATCTGCAGAAAATAGAATTTTGTATTACAGGCTCTACATTATTTTTTATACAGTTTTGAGAATCTGAAATAGCAAAAAAAAAAAAACAAAAATTTATTGAATGACAATGAATGTACGAGTAGCAAATTAGATTTTTCAAATTGGTGCAAAGATACTTATTTTCGGGACCTTTAAGTGTCAAAGCACTTAGAAAAACTGCCAATCTAGTACCTCGTTTCTGTATTTCTCGCATCCAGAATTTTTTCACTTGAAGCAACGAAATTGGAAGAATAACGATGTAAATTCAAGCAAAAACGTTGTTTCTCCCACAACTATTTCTGGATCAGATTTTACAATGATTTTTCAACAATTATTGAAAAGATGCCAAAATAAATGCAAAATGTTTTTCTCAGCAATTGTCAAAATAATTCATTTTGCAAAAGGGCACGAGATGAAAAAGTTAAAAAACAATAACAATTATTAAAAAAAAAAAAAACTATGGATTCTAAATACACATTCTTTCATTTGTAGTTCCATGTTCTCAACCACAATTGTCACCAAAGAATATATCGTTACCTTAATATAGAAAGGCCCTAACTCGTTTTTTTTTGTCAAATTCAGTTTTTTGTGAATTTCGAAAGATGCTTTTCCAACACATCATTCCAACACAAATTGACGTGATCCGACTAAAAATAACAAAAATATAAGCAGTTGAAAAAAGTTTCGCCACTACAAAACTTTAGGTTTTATTAAGTTTTTTCTCTCTCCTGAAAAGTTAAGAAAACGTTACTTAGGGTCTTTCTATATTAAGGTATCGATATGTACATACATATTTTTAATATTAATTTATGCTTAACTTTTGATTTTATATGAAATATTTTTCACAATTTGCACTATATTTGGTTTCATAATTTATTTCTAGTTTTCACGTTTCATTATTGTTTGGCATGAGATCAATAAAAATATTGTCATAAGAACGCAACTAGTGTTTGTTGCCTGTTGAAGTACAGACCCATTTTTTTTTACAAATCGAGAAACGATGAAGCTTTTTGTTTCACATTTAATACAGAAACGGAGTATAGTTTGCTTTTGTTTAACAATTTATAAAACTTGGTTTTTTTACAAATCATAATTATAAATATTCAAAATGTACTCGACAAAAAGATGTCATAAAGTGGGTATATGAGTACTTGTTGAACTTTAAGATATGAGGCCTCAAATTTTTTTTTTAGGTATTTGAAAGTGTTTGATGTCAAAGGATTTTCATTTCATTGGCCTTAATTGAACCCTCTTGTTAAATAATCATTAGCGCAAAATGATTGCAGATTTAGTTTAAAACGTTTAATTGATAATCCAGCCTTATTAGAGTTTTGTAAAAAAAAAATATTACACGGTTATAAAATAAAAAATTCGTTTTCTAACTATTGTTCGGCTTCCGACTGACACTAGAAATTTCTATGAATTTGCTCGTATATGTTAAAAAACATTTGCAATAATGTTTTTTGATTTGTAAGTTTTAATATAATATATAAAGAAATTTTGAAGAAGCCAATGTCATTTATTAATAGTGCGCTTAAGCTGCAGATTGATATTCACAATTGCAAAGGCTGCAGCTGTTCACATTTCCACAAATGAATTCGTTCCTTTTTGAGGTTTTAAGATTTGCAACAAGTTATTTTTTATCTTCTTTAAATACCAATTCGAGTTTAAAAAAAACTTTTGAAATGAATGAATATCTTGTGTTCCCCTGTAGAAATAAATCTTCAAGTATTATTAGTAGTTACTGCAGTTGAATTCTAGCGCTTGACAAAATATTTTCTTACTACTCAACACGTTAATGGTGTTTGATAAAAGTTTCGCTGGGAAGCTTTAGTAATTTTATAAACTTTCAATGCGTAAAAGAACTCTTTTTTTAACTCAATTTAATAGAACAAGTGAATGAATTTATGAACATAGAACAGAATTGTAAGCAAAAAGGCAGCAAAACTACAAAATTTCTATAGAGACTTGCATTGATAATATTTCAATACGGCAGCTTTGAAATGTTGTACTTTAAATTTTTTAAATATGAATTTTAAAAAGTACCGGTATTCGCTACTTATGAGGGAGATTTGTAAAAATGCTTCAACAATTTTGATTAGTTGTTCGTTGATATGATAAATTGTAAAAATTTAATAGCAACAAAAATTGTTTAATTCTCAGTTTACTATAATAGAAATATATTATGCCAAAGCTATTAATTTTTTAATTGAAATAATTAAAAGTTAATGTATGTATGTATATAAATCACATTGCATGAGGAAGCCTGGATTAGCGAAGTGAAATATCTAGCGCAAGGCAAATTCATAGAAACTGAAAATCGCTGGTACAACAACAACGGTCGGCGAAATATCAAGTATTTATTTGTTCAACAACAACAATAAGCGGCAAATTTCCAAGTTTGTTTGTTGTTTTTGTGAAAAACAGGAATTTTACTATTAAGCTGTTGGCATCCAAGGGCAACCAAAACATAGAAAAGTTATCAGCTACGCTGTCAGTTTTGCTTGTTTGTGAAGTTGCAGTGCATTTGTTTGTGCAAAATGTTCTTGAAATGTTAGAAACAAAAGTTTTACGCTTGAAATGTTGATAGCCGATTAAAAGCTAAACATAAAAAGGCTCTCGAATTCATCTGTTATGTGGTCGAATTGATTTAGTTCAGCGAGTGTCTGCCGACGGAGAATAGGTGGCATAAACCAAAATAATAGCGTAGTCTAAATTAAGTTCCTGTACGCCTGTCTCAAGGTTATAAGCGGCATTGCTTATAGCAGACTGGCCCTACATCTTCAGAATAACCGATCACAGAAACCATATGGCCCTGTATTCCACAGAAGGAAAGGGATATATATATATATATATATTAAGGAGCGACATCAGTGTGATCATCTCATCGTAATTTTATCACTAGTATTAAGCTTTTTATCTAAAACCCCCCAAAAATTAAAAAATTAAATATATTTATAATGGTTTTTTGAAAATTTTCTCCCTACCATTAAATTAAATATAAAATCGTATATAAATATAAAATAATTGTTATTTAATATATAAGTAGAAAAGGTAAAAATGCCTAAACTCTTTATGGAAAATGTTGTAAATTCATAAAAGCAAATGTTATATAAATAAAGAATTGAATTGAATATAAAGAAGCGTGTTTTCTTTTATTTTAAACCAATATTTGTAGTGTTAATTTGTAATTTTTTTTAATCTATTTAAATTAAACAAACTTATACAAACTTTCTCTGAAAATAAAATAATTTCGGTCCAAAATTTAAGTGAGCATGAAAGGTTTCAAAAAGAGAAAATGTTTAAGCATCAAATGTTTGTGAATGTTTGAATAAAAAAAAAAATTCACAACTTCATTGGCAACTGCAGAGCAGGAGAAATAAACAAATCTTCTGGATGTTCCCTACTTAAGTACACACTTTGTTCATGTTCTCTACATGTACATACATATGTTCGTCACGAGAATGTCTAAGTGCTGCAAATGCCTCCTAATAAGTGTGTATGTGTACTTAATGCCCATAGTTTGCATGAAGAACTTTGGCCGATCCATGAGTTAATACGGAAAACTCTCAAATCCCTCGAAAACTTTTGCAATTTCATGCATTTCTGATTAATGTCCAAAATAAGTAAACAATCGCTTCTTTCGCTTGGCTGGATGATTTGCTTCATTGTTGTTCATTTGTAGTTGCGGCGGCAGCCAAAGTTGTTCTAGTTGGCATAAAAATGTATCATGCTGAATGTAAACATTTGCCTAAACTTTTGCAACTGCAGGCTCTGGTTTTGTTGTTTGTCTGTTTCTTTTATTTTTTTTGTGTGTGTGTGTTTTTCGCCGTTGTATGAGAAGAAAGTTTGTAATTCTTCAAACTTTTTCTGTTGTGTATGTGTGTGTGTGTGTGTGTGTGTGCGTATATGTGCTTTGCAAGTTTTAAGTTTCTAGGTTTATGCAGTAACAATTTCAGTGTAAGAGATTATCTGGCTTTTGGTAGCATTTGGACTATAATAAATGTGGTTAAATGTTTAAAGTAGAGTAGTGCTGCAATATTGGTAACGACTTTTTTTCCCTTATGAAATGGCAATTTGTTGGAAATATGTTGCATTTGACAATGGCGAAACAAAAATAACACAAATTAAAAGATGTTCTTGTTGCAGGTTCGTCGTTATTTAAGGTGAGTAGTTGTTATTTAGCGGTCTCAAAGGGAATTTTATTATTTGATGTACAAAAAAAAAACCAAATAGTTTTCGGCCATAATTTTATATCACCAGCGGGATTTTGCTAAGAGGGCAAGAACTTTATATATGTACGAACATACAATGCGATCATATGACATCCATCATTCAATCTACTTGTAGCCTAATGAAGTTTTTGTTCTAAGCTCTATTATTGGACGAACAGTTGAAAATGTTAATGTTTTAATCGCATTTGTTTGCTGTATAGTTACTGTCATATTTAAGTATAAACACTTCTGAGGAATAGCAAACAGCTGAAATAAATCACAGCCCTAGAATCAGATTTTTACAACTATAAAATCAGAATTGCTGTGATAACATCAAAATTTGATAAGTAATTTGACATACTTGCAGCTTAAAGACTTTTTCTGCATAAATTTGAAACTCGATTAAATAGCACACCCGTACATATTGTTACCTTAATACAGCCATTTTCTAACTCTTATATTATCTAAAGCCACACAAGTTGCTTTAATTTATCAATATGTATATAAAAAAAAAACTTGACTTTGCAAATACATCAGCTACGGCATTTCTATATTGAGCTAACCATATGCGTGCATAGTCTAAGCCACTACACAATTTATATTTTACCACATGCTGCATTATGCAAAATGAAAAAAAAACACACACACACTAAATTATGCACCAAAACAAAAGACACAAACAGCAACATTATGCCATTGGCAAATTTCTCCATCATCAATGGCCTCTCAGCGTAAACGATGAAATGTAATAAAAAGAAAAACATACCCACACACTGACAAAATGCAACACTTTTGTGCTCAACAGAAGCAATACGATAAGACTTTGCGGCCCATATGTGCTTAAGTTGCACTTACTGTTAAAAGTACTTTCAAATTTTTAACGATAAAGACTCACAAGGATATTTTAAAGTTATTGTTGTTATTGTATCTATACAGGGGCGCTCATGCTGGACTGCATAGCCGACTATTCGTATGGCTTGTGTGCTTGTGCGCTTGTGTGTGTGTGTGATTGCTTTGGAAAAGTTTGCCTGTTTTACAATTCATGTGTAACGGTTAAATTGCTCGGCATGTCATTAAGAGCGACATACTCGGGGTCAACATGCAAAACTTTTAACCACAATTCTTTCAAGTTTCTTGATGTGTTTCTCTACTCTACAGATTTGCTGTTACCGTGCAGAGGACCAAGCCGAATAAGACTTTTCATCGGCGGCAGCAAAATGAAAAATACTAATCGGCTTGCGTCGTATTTTCGCCGGCCAACTGCTCCATTTCTATTCCATTCTTATTATGATAAATAAGTATTTTAGGAGAAATACTTTCTATAGCTTTACTGCTGCAAGAAGCTAATTTCTGCTTAGTTTGTCTCATATTATTAAAACAATCTGATTTCTGGGATAGTTGTAGAAGTGCAGCAATACTGCTGGTGGTGCTTGATACCCTCAACGTTAAGGATGCAACTACCGAATCATGCACTACAGTTTAATTGAAAGAAAAGTGTTTGGTTTTGAAATAACTCTGGTGATGTGTCTGGGCTGCTGAAACGGTTTGGCTGAGACTGAGCTCGAAGATACAAAAAGAATGCGCAGCTACTTTCTGATGACAGATGTCCTGGTGATCGTCTTTTGTGGTACTGTTATGTTGTAACAGAGAACTGGATGATGAAGTGCTGGGTGAATAAAAGTTAAAGGATTTTAGCTTATTAACGTCACATAAATAAAACCCCATCCAACCAGGGATGGTGATAAATATTGAATAGTTGACCCGTGGTTTTGACCACCACCAGTACTACAACTTCAAATAAACCTTCCTTTGCAAATGTCTGAGTGCTTCTAAGTTGCCGCGAAACCGATATATTTTTGTTGGCGTCATAAAAATCTACTGTGTGCGCGGCGCGCTGTTACGACTTGCTTCGTTAATGGTGTGTAGAAATTGGCCTCATTTTTTTTGTGTGTTTTATACAACTTTCTTGTTAGTTTTGTTTGTTGTGATTTTTTAAGTGCAACGGAGTTTGTTGTTTTCTAGGCATGTTTATAATGTTTGTCGTTCCATTGAAATGTTTTGCATGCAACATATGAGCCGTTCTTAAAATTGTTTGGAATATTATAAAGATTTTTATTTAAGTTTTCTTCTGCTTGTGTCATACATAAGCACATATTTCTATCCTCTGCCATTTAAATTTTTTTTTAACTTTGTTATACTATTATTTGTATTTATTCTGTTTTTGCACACACAGAAATGTTTCATAAGAATTGTTTATGACACAAGTTACAAATTGTTGTAGAAGTTGTGCTTAAAATTGCCTACAAAAATGCTTAAAATGCGAAGGTTGTCGGCGGAGTTATTAGAAGTTAAATTGCTGTTTCTTTTGTGCAACCGTAGTGTTTGCTTGTAAATTCATTTGTTTCTAATTTTGTAAAACGTTTTGTTTTTGTGCTCTTCAAATGGTGATTTAGTCAATGTGACGGAAATAGTTGCTGAGAAACAGCTTAATTACCAAATTGATTTCTCGTTAGTCTGCTAATGCTTCATAAAGTCTCTGATTACAGCTACTTGTTGTCTTCAATTATTGTACTATTAATAGAGTAACACAAAGTTAATTACTTTAACCATAAATATTTCTAATTAGATGTGTTCAACTCAATTCCTTGAATAGTCAACACAGTTTTTCCATGAAGCTCTTTTTTCTATTTCTAACGATTGAAAAACTGCAACAGTTTGTTTCAATGCAAAATTTCCAGGCAAAAATCCGTTTTTTGTTTTGTAATTCAATTTAAAATGTAAATATAAAAACAATTTTTAGAAGTGCAGTAATAAATCCAATAGAGTTTTTTTTAGAGAAAAAAAATATTTACTATAAACCGATAAAATATAAGTGAAATATGAAAAAAATTATTATACTGAATTCTTTGCTGAAAGTTTACCAAGAGCAAATATTATTCTTACAACATTAACTAGAAGCAAAACTTTTTATAACTTTCGCCTTTTAAGCATTGAAGGAGGTAGAAAAAAATATAGAAAACTAACCTTAAAACTGTAAAGGTAATTCTGTTTAATTCGCTCGAGAGATTCTTAGGCTTTAAGTAAATGAAAAGGATGTTACAAATACCAATACCAGCTGCCTGGTTTGTTTGTTAGTAGATGCAAGTCAAGCGAAAGATGGCTTAAGTAAAACTCTATTGCAGTTATTTTAGCTTTAATGAGATGGTGCGGATTATACCTTAAGTTGTACTTACAGTGCAACTGGTAGAATTTAAAAAAGTAATTTTATTTTTTGCTTACAAATACTTATTAATGTGTTAGAAATCAATTCATTTTAATAAAGAAGAAAATTGTATTGAAAAAATGTTATACATTCATAAATAATTCTGATTATGCTTTATACAAAATATTATGGCTTTGAAAAGGAAATCACAAACACACAAAAAAAAAAAATTTAAATAGTTTGAATTGTTTTCCTTCACAACTTCTGAATATTATATTTTTCTTAATTTTTGGTTTCCCTCACTACTGCATTGTTTTGCATTGGCATATTTTGTATAATAGCCCATTGTTGCATAATTAACTTGTCATAAAATATTTAAATTCAAATCATATGTTTTTTAAATTCATAAAAAATTTAGACGATAAAATAATTCACCGTCAAAGTCTTGTATCCAAGTCGACCGCCCATTTGTGTAGGCGCAAAAAAACGACTACACACACACACACACTTACAATGTTGACTCTTTTATTTGATCGCATTCCTGGCCCATTATTTTCAATTTTTATTTTGTTTTTTTAACTTTTGATCGAAATACTATTTATTCATGCGTATGACAAACCAGAAACCGTAGCATATTTTTGAGGGTGTTGCAGGCGTATGATTAATACTGATATTGTAATGCATTGCGTATTTGTCTATCGAGAAATTATTGTTGGACGTGTATATTTAGATTTAGAATTATTAAAATAAATATATTTTTTTTTTTTTGGCGATTTTTGTTCTTATTAAAAATATGTTCTTGTTGTGAACATTAAAAAAAATCGTTTTTAAAGGGTGGTTAAATTTCAAGGGCCGATGTTGATTTTGAATAAAACACAAACTATTTAGGAAATTATTGTAATTTTATTTTATTATGATGTATTGGTATTACTCAATTATGTATGGAACAAAATACGCGACCTCGGCGGCACACCTCCATCCGATGGTCCAAATTTTCGATGACGCTGGGGCATAATCGAGGTTCTATGCCGTTAATGTGCCGAATTATCTGATCCTTTAGGTCTTGAATTGTTGCTGGCTTATCGACGTACACCTTTTCTTTCAAATAACCCCAAAGAAAAAAGTCCAACGGTGTCAAATCACATGATCTTGGCGGCCAATTGACATCGCCATTACGTGAGATAACACGGCCATTGAATTTGTTGCGCAAAAGAGCCATTGTTTCGTTAGCTGTGTGGCAAGTGGCACCGTCCTGCTGAAACCACATATCGTCCACATCCTTATCTTCCAATTCGGGCCATAAAAAGTTCGTTATCATCTCACGATAGCGAACACCATTCACAGTAACTGCCTGACCGGCCTCATATTGGAAAAAATACGGCCCGATGATGCCGCCAGCCCATAAACCGCACCAAACAGTCACTCTTTGTGGGTGCATTGGTTTTTCGACAATCACTCTTGGATTCTCATTCGCCCAAATGCGGCAATTCTGTTTATTGACGAATCCACTGAGGTGAAAATGTGCCTCATCACTGAAGATGATTTTCTTCGAAAATTGATCATCCACTGTTGCCATTTCTTGCCACCATTCTGCCCATTCACGACGTTTGGAATGGTCAAGAGGCTTTAGTTCTTGAGCCAATTGCACCTTGTAAGCGTGTAAATGCAAGTCTTTATGCATAATGTTCATCAACGACGAGCGTGAGAGGTGCAATTGTTGGGAACGACGACGAGTTGAGGTGGACGGCTCTTCAGCCACACTATCGCGAACAGCAGCAATATTTTCTGCAGTACGAGCTGTACGAGCATGCACTGGTGTTCTCACATCTTCTACAGACCCGGTTTGCTCGAATTTTTCCACGATTTTTGCGATTGTACGCACATTTGGACGATGAAATTGACCAAAAAAATTACGAAGTGCACGATATGCATTTTGATTTGAACTCCCATTTTCATAATAAGTCTGGATAACTTTAACACGTTATTGGATTGTGTATCTCTCCATGGTTCAAATTGAGTAAGTCTGAAATAGAGAAATGTCAAATAAAATTCGGAAAAAAACTTGGCGTTTAGGTGTGGTTCACATTCAACATCGGCCCATACAATTTAACCACCCTTTATTTATATGCATGTAAATTTTCAGCCAAATTTCTGTCACCACGAATCTTTTTTTCAAGTAGATGGCTTAACTTTTGATGTTTGTTTAACCTCCAAGTGTAATATTAAACTCACCGCTGACAGCAGTAATTGCTTTAAATTCTCGTCTCTGAATTGCATTCTTGTCCACACAATGAATCTCGGTTGCTGCAATTTTGTTCAACGCACCAACACAAATTGAAAACTAAAGAAATTATATGTCAAATAAACCAGGGCGGCCAGGACAACGAATGTGAAGTTCACAGTAAATGGAATTTATTGTATATATGTACATATTCGTATAGATATACTTTTAATTTGTAACGTTTTTTTCCTATTATACAATACATAATATTTTTTATTCTTTAGTGAAAAATTAAAATTTTATTTGTTTCAGTTCCTTGAACAACGATGCTGATTTTAATATTTGTTTTCAAATATCCAAGGATCATGTTTAATGTTTAATCGCAGCGAATTTTCTTTAGGGCTTGTTCTGATTTGTCCTTCCTACCACCACAAACAATCCAATGTTACTCAGTTTGTGTTTTTTCTTGCTATAAGTTTATAATTTTTTCTTATTAAAAAAAAAAAAAAAAAAAAAAATAGAAGAAAAGTTCTCCATGTTTTTGTGCTTTTCCTTGTACTTTTGATTTTAGTGAAGAAATAAAACTTTAGGTCTCTTGCTGCCATGCTTAGCTAACTGTCTAAGATGTCCTGTGTGCAAGCAAGTGCAAATTTTAGCAGCAAGAAAGCAAGCAGCAAAAAAAGTTTTTTTTCCATTGGGCAACGACTTGGAATTGAATGCACCACATGACTTCAGAAAAAAAATTCATTCACACACCCACATGCACCTTAACGTTCGTTCGTTCGTTCGTTGATATAAATAAATAGGGTGGCGAGAATAGTGTGTTGGTGTTGATAGAACAAACTATACAATTTATTTTCTTCAGTTTGCTGTCAATGCATTTGGGAGACGTGTAAAGAAAGGTTTTCATTAAACATTTCGTTATAAATAGACTTGCACACAAGTGCATATGTGCCAAGTTACGTAAATATACTTATAGTTTAGTTTTAAGTGTAAGGAATAGTAAACCTTGTTTAAGGATCCTACAATACTTTGCTGGAATTTTTAAAAATAATTTTGCTTATAGAAGAAGACGTTCATTTAAAAATATAATTTTCATGAACTTTAATAGTTCACAAGAAACTCAATTAAATTCCAAAAAGTTCTGAAAAACCTAAATGTTGAGCTGATTACGTGCACTGTCATGTAAGCTTAGCCTTTTTATTTATTCCGGGTCAACCCGCTTTTGTTGGTCCCGGCTTGCTTCATAAACGATTTCCAAGCATTTCGATGTTTTAGGCGCTGTCTCTAGAGTCTTTGCATCTTCTTCCAATTGATCTATACACCGGGGTCTTGGTCTTCCATGACTGTGTTTTTTCTGGTGGGCCGTTGTAGCCGGAGCCTTTATTGCTATTCGTGAAACAAACTTACTCCTTTAAAAATATCTCCAAAAAACTCAACATTGCCTGGTATTGTTAATTGTTTTGTTAGTTTTTAACAAAAAGTTAATTTAAATAACACTGAAGTTTCTAATAAGTTAGAAGAGAAAACTTGGCAACAGCTTACAAACTTTCCCCTTTTCAGTGTTCATATGTATGTACTGTTCCGACTCCAGGCTAGATGGTTAAGGTTAAGTGATGACGTCTCCTGTTTGAATAAGCGGCCGGTATCGTATATTTTTGTTTTGCTTTAATTAATGTAGAGAACTGAGTTACCATCTTTAATTTTTTATTACCATACACATTTCACGAACGTATTATTAATTCTTCTTGCAAAGTAGTGAATTTTTTTCTTTGGATTTAAAGCGTCAAACACGATTGCATTTTCATTTTCATTTTCAATTTTTTAATATCGTAAAATATTTCTGCATGTTTGTTCCTAATCATTAATTATTGAATTTAAATTTATTGTTGTAAAGGGTGGTTAAATTGTATGGGCCGATGTTGAATGTGAACCACACCTAAACGCCAAGTTTTTTTCCGAATTTTATTTGACATTTCTCTATTTCAGACTTACTCAATTTGAACCATGGAGAGATACACAATCCAACAACGTGTTAAAGTTATCCAGACTTATTATGAAAATGGGAGTTCAAATCAAAATGCATATCGTGCTCTTCGTAATTTTTTTGGTCAATTTCATCGTCCAAATGTGCGTACAATCGCAAAAATCGTGGAAAAATTCGAGCAAACCGGGTCTGTAGAAGATGTGAGAACACCAGTGCATGCTCGTACAGCTCGTACTGCAGAAAATATTGCTGCTGTTCGCGATAGTGTGGCTGAAGAGCCGTCCACCTCAACTCGTCGTCGTTCCCAACAATTGCACCTCTCACGCTCGTCGTTGATGAACATTATGCATAAAGACTTGCATTTACACGCTTACAAGGTGCAATTGGCTCAAGAACTAAAGCCTCTTGACCATTCCAAACATCGTGAATGGGCAGAATGGTGGCAAGAAATGGCAACAGTGGATGATCAATTTTCGAAGAAAATCATCTTCAGTGATGAGGCACATTTTCACCTCAGTGGATTCGTCAATAAACAGAATTGGCGCATTTGGGCGAATGAGAATCCAAGAGTGATTGTCGAAAAACCAATGCACCCACAAAGAGTGACTGTTTGGTGCGGTTTATGGGCTGGCGGCATCATCGGGCCGTATTTTTTCCAAAATGAGGCCGGTCAGGCAGTTACTGTGAATGGTGTTCGCTATCGTGAGATGATAACGAACTTTTTATGGCCCGAATTGGAAGATATGGATGTGGACGATATGTGGTTTCAGCAGGACGGTGCCACTTGCCACACAGCTAACGAAACAATGGCTCTTTTGCGCAACAAATTCAATGGCCGTGTTATCTCACGTAATGGCGATGTCAATTGGCCGCCAAGATCATGTGATTTGACACCGTTGGACTTTTTTCTTTGGGGCTATTTGAAAGAAAAGGTGTACGTCAATAAGCCAGCAACAATTCAAGACCTAAAGGATCAGATATTTCGGCACCTTAACGGCATAGAACCTCCATTATGCCTCAGCATCATCGAAAATTTGGACCATCGGATGGAGGTGTGCCGCCGAGGTCGCGTATTTTGTTCCATACATAATTGAGTAATACCAATACATCATAATAAAATAAAATTACAATAATTTCCTAAATAGTTTGTGTTTTATTCAAAATCAACATCGGCCCTTGAAATTTAACCACACTTTATTTAAATCACTGTAGCGACTTTATTTCTTCTATGTACAATAAGATATTTTAAACAAATTTACAGTAGAACATTTTGCTTAAGGCGTAGTTAAGTTGATATCTGCCACAAACTCGTTGTTCTTAAAGTAATTAAATAATGTAAAATATTCAGGCTATTTATAAAAGCTTTTCATTATTGACTTGTGTATTTATCTATTCGTTGCCCATTCCCAATTACTTTCTCCCTGGTTAAGCATCCTAAAACTAAGCACTCGTGATGAGAGTTTGATATTAGAATTCTACACTAAACTTTTAAAATACTCATTCTCTGCTCAAAAATCAGGGGTCTGCTGTAGCCATGTGAAGTAATTAAATGCTGTATTGTTGTCGCTGCCACCATTTTAACTTTTAAAACAAAATTCATCATTTTAGTAAAAAACAAAACATATTAACATTAAGTTAATGGCAAACAAGGGAGAAAAAAAACACGGTTAAACATGGATACATGTAAAAATTTATTTTTGTTTTAATTTTTTTTTTATAAACCACAAGTATGCCGAAGCTTGTTGGCTGCTTTAAGCGTCAAATATAGAGAAAAGTTTGTCCTTGCATCGAAGATTAATTTTAGAACATATTCAGAAACATACAAAATCATGGGTGGTTGTCTTAAGGCAAAGGCGGCAGTGCTCATTAATGTTGGAAATATTTTTTAAAAGTTTTTTTTTTTATACATGTACTTGTATATCTTAATTGGGTTGGCATTGAAACTTGTTGCATTAACATACAAAATTACTTTGCTGGATGGATGATGTGGTGGTGAAACTTTCAGCACTTTATGTTAGTTCCACATTATTTTAATATGTTGAACACGAAAAGGGGTACCAGAAATGGGGAGTTACTTTGGTACAGTTTGACACAGTCAAACATCAATTAACCGATCAACTTTACTGTCATTTTACTTAATTTTGTCGAGTTCGGTTTCAGCGTTGCTTCCTTTTTTCTATTCTACGCTGTGTTGGCCTGTCAGACCTTCTTAGTGTTTGGAAGCTCATTCCCACATACATACATATTTAAGGCAAAATTTTTTAATTATTATTAAATTTGCCTGGAAATTCCATTTGTTTGTTAATTGTCGTGTTTCTTAAATATGCTTATAAATGGGAAAAAGGGTATTATATTAAAAACTTTTGATATTATAAAACTTTATTTTGTCGTTTTTAAAAACTTTAGCAAATAACAACTGACCACAATATTTTTGTCTTTAATATGGAGGAATTAAAGGTTTTTCCTAACTATATATATTTATAAAACTATAATAACTTAATATGTTTTGGCTCTTTTTGCTACGAAATTTAAAGTACAATATAAAAAATATTCATATTTATTAAAACAAAAAGTGCAGGAAAAAGAAAAACCAAAACAGCTTAAAAACATGTTAAAGTTAGAATTAAACACTCACATATTCATGCACTCAATGTTTTGCTTAACTACTCAGCATATATTCTCACACACACATATATATATATATATATATATAGATGTGCATGCATGTGTTGTATAAATGCAGGGGGCACCCTATAGAAAACCAAAAGTGATTAGAAAAATAATTTGCTGAAATCCATTGAAAAACAGTTAAAAGAGATTGACAGCAGTTAAAGTGTTCAACTATTGGTTTAACTTGTCATAGGAATAATTTAATTGTGTAAGAGAAATATCAATAGTAAGAATTAACTGATTATGACATCGAACACCAACGTTCACTTATCGTTTTTGAATCAACATACAATGTATTGAATTGGACTTTATTTGTTAAATACTAAAAATAATATTATATATATTTCATTTTAATCAAAAATAAACTTTTCGTTGCGAAACTATATTTTTTTTTATTTTAATTTAAATTTAAGATGGATCAAAGTTGTTGTCTAACGTTTTTAAGGATGTGATCGATAAAATAGAGACAATTGTTTTTGCTACAGAAAATATGTGAGCCGCAACATGCATTTTCCCGGCGATTTGTTGTGAAAAAAATGTCAGCTGTGACCAACAAATATTCAAATTTTGCATCTTTCCGGATAAACCAGGTAATTGCAGCGCATCGCAACAATCACATAATAAATTTTGAATAACAATTTGGGACCAAAGTTTGGCTTTAAAGCTCTGTCAGCTGTTTCTGATCTAGTTAGTCTGGAGAGCCGAAATTCCTTTCATTAAAGGGTCACTCTAAACATCATGTAGAAAACAGTACAATAATAAACAAGATTTGACAGTCTGAAGTGTTATTTATTGTTTTTATTTATTTATTTGTGTATTTTTTAGTTTCGCTTTTCTTTTAGGATGCAATAAAACTTTTCCAATTATAAATAGATTTAAAAATATCAACTAAAATGTTGAATTTATAAAAATATTAACTCTAAAAGAGGGTGAAAAATATGAATTTAAAATGCATTTAAAATGAGTTTAAAAAGCATCGGGGGAAATACCATTTCAGATTAATTAATACAACAGCCGAGTTAAATGAAAAGCAAATAAAAACCAAAAATCATGCAGACAGTCCCTTTTTTTAATAAATTATTATAAAAGTTTCTTACTATTTACTCTTACACAGTAAGTGTTGGAAAGCGTTCAAAATAAACAGTTTGTAGACGATTTATTGATAATTGACTTTTAAAGAGCACATTATGACATAAAGTTTAATTGGATTTATATTTGCAATTAAAGATATTTATCCAGATGCGAAGAAAGTTAATTATTTAAAATGTTTTAAATGTTTCTAAAACGGCATCCCACCTTTTTCGATTTTGAAAATGCAATCGTTTTCAAATTTGATTTCTATCTATTCTATGAACCCAATTGAGTTTCAATGAGTTTTACTCATTCCAATAGTTTTGAAGGCTGTTGGGTAAAAAGAAAATCAAGGCATTGTAGGTGAATTTAAAAACGCATGCGGAATGTATGAGCTGCTTTTAAGACGCATAAGAAGCACTTGTGCTTTTATAATAGCGGTTATTTTAATTCGTTTATTATATATATTATGGGAATTTCTTTGAGTGGGTAAAAGTAGTGTTTATATCCAGTACTTTACAACACTAGAAATAAGACGTTTTGTTTACAAAAATCTTAGCCAAATGAATCATTATGCTATTTCTGTCTATGACCATGCCAGCTGCCAAATAGATTAATTTTAAGAATGCCATACGTTATCAAAAATTGTCTAGTTGCACTTAGAAATGTGTGGCATTGTTGAACTGCAAAACTGGCCGCTTTCCTGTGCTTAGAAAAGCAGCCAATATTTATACAAAATAAATAGCATTTTATTTATTTGCAAAACAGTAAAGACGATAAAGTGAGCCCTACTCCTTCAAACCTAAAACAAATACCCAATCTTAATGTCATTCAGGCTTTAAACTTTTTAGCGTTTTTTGTCCGATTTAAAAAGTCGTTAATGCAAGTTTAGCACATTTCTAAATACATTTTTTTGTAAAACTGGCACCTTTTTCTGACTGTAGAATATTTGGCGATTTCTTTTTTTTTTGACAGTTTAGCACTTTAACCCTGTTTTCTTCTGGTAAGCCTGTCGTTATTTTCATGCTTTCACTCTCTTTTTACGTGGTTGTCAAAAAACAGTCTAATCCATCTTACCTTTTGTGTAAAGCTGGCACCGGGTGCTTTAGGAAATTTCCTAAATGGGCAGTCTCCTACTTCGGTCATGTCTAAAAATAAACGAAAAAAAAACTTTTTTAAATATTTACATTTTTTTAGTTCTTCATCATATTTATTAAGGGTCTCCAAATACTCGAGAGTTGGTAATAGATTGAGGGAAATTCTAGTCATCTTACTTTAATCTATTACAAGTTCTCGAACATTTCGAGAATCATGATAAGCGTAAAATGCTTAGAAATATGTTTGACAGAAATGTACATTTGTATTTTCTGTAGTCGGCGGCACAAGGAAATTCCTAAATCCTTGATATATTATTGTTTTCTGTTTTTCCCGGCTTTATGTGGGCAGACTAAAAAAATGTTTTAGTGTTCAAAACCATTGTTAGCTACTGGTTGGTTGGACGAATAATTTAAAAAGTATTCTTGATTTTGGTTTTTCTCCTATTGATTGGAAAAACTAATAAAGACAAGAATAAGAAATAAAGATTTTTTTCTAAAATATTTTCATATAAACAGGACACACATTATATCAGGAAAATCATAATGAAAGGGATTATATACTAGTTTTTTGTTTGTATATTAATTATAAATATTAAATAAATCCAAAACTAAATTTATTTACTTTCATTGACATATGAAATTGTTTCGTTTTGCTTAAAAACTTTTACTTATCTGAAACTTTTCGCTATAGTAGACCTTGCAAAGGTTTCATTTTGTTCTTAAAAATAAAACTACATACAAAGAAAGTTGTTTTAAAATTACCAACAGATAATAAGATTTAAAAGTTTGCCATCAAAAAAGAAAAAAAAACAAAAAAAAAAAGAGAATAAACTTTTTGACTTCTACTTGACTCATCCTTGTTTGAAGTTAAAAAATAACGGACAAAAGGCCAGGATTCAAGAAATCAATTTGCTGAATAACAATCACATTACAGCACATACTTAACTTGATGTGAAATAGAAAATTTGCTGTAATCAGTGAACACACACACACATATACAGACATACTACATATATGCATATATATGTATATATACATACATGCACAAGAGTATATATATACTACTTATATAGACATATATTATGTTATGCACATCACGTTTTGTGTTCTAGAGCATAAAGGAAAAGTACATACATATATATATAAATAAATCAATAAGGGGAGGAGATAGGCCCAGAAAATGTAATGGATCTAAGGAAATAATTCTTCCTTCATTTCCATTCAACTATTGGACGCAAAGTGCTTATTTGTTATCCTACCTTGTTGTTTCATCCATCAATTTGTCTACTTGTCTGTTAATCTCTGTATACACATATACGCTTACACACACACACACATACATATATATTTACATACACATTTTACCTTTTGTTTTTGCTTACCTGCTGTACAACAAAGTTTTTTATGCAGAACAAAAAAAGCAAAACATTATCGAACATATTTTTCCTTTTTTTTTTCAAAGTAAAAGTTGTTCACATGCGGACTGAAAACTTCAGCAAACCTATTGCCGCCGGTGATGAAGTAATGAAAAGTTGTTTTTATGTAAATAAGATGCCAAATAGCGAAGGGTTAGGAAAGGCAGCAAAACAAATATTGTCTCTGTGATGGGCTTTGCCACCTGTTTAATTTCGGCCCGCCGTCATCTTTACACTGTCAGCATAAAATATCGCCATTTGGAAAATCAAAAACAAACAACTTGTTCGTTTTCGTTTGAACTTTTCCAGTCAATGTTAATTATTTGACGTTAGAAAGTGATTTTATTAAAAAGTATTTTAAGGGGTTGCAAATCAAGCAAAAACTTTTGAATAAAGTGTTTTCGATAATTTCCTTAGGGTTTGCCTTAAACATCAAACGAACAAATTTCAACAGATTATCGCAAACAAGACAGAAGAAGAAGAAACATAAAATGTGGCTGGCTTTCGTCGACTAAATTACGATTTTTGATCGATTTGCATCATTCAAAGAATTATTTATTTTGTATTGCAATAGTTTTATAAAAAATTGAATAAAAAATTTTGTAAACTGGCACAAAGAGTGTTTTTTTTAGTGAAATCATTGCACACTTAATTAAAATAAAAACTTTCGTTCTGAACAAAAATGTTTCTTTTAAATATGTATTTGCAATCAAATAATTTACTGAATCAGCGAATTTGGTGTCTGGATACGTACATGCAGAAGCATGTTACTGCATCAGCAAAACACTTTCGTTGCAAAAAAAGAATAATTTTTTCTTTTTGTGCAATTTTATATAGTTATTAGTGTATAATTTACAACTTATGACTGCACCGAATGAAGTAACAAACATCTGGAGAATTTCCCCCCCAAACATCAGAAGGGTTTTCTACATCCCTGCCTTAATCAAGTCATTGAAGTTGCTTGTAAGAAGTGCTTGTTGTTCTGAAAAACACTCCATTTGAAATGTGCTTTCTCCATTTCAGTTTGTTGCTCTTGTTGTTTTCTTATCCACAAGATAAGATCACACATGTGGAATAAGCAGCAGATACTTGTGCTTCACAGTTTGTTTCTCTTAGTGACTGACTGCTATTCGTACATTGTTGTTTATGAACGCGTGTGCGCCCCGAACGAGTTGCTCGGAATAGTGTGAGTGGTGGTTTTTGTTTGTTTTTTGGTTTTGGTATTGGTGTTGGTGGTATTTATAGTTTATTTTGCCATTTTTATTACTCACTACTTCCGCTAAGGATTTGTTTTATGCCGTGTTATACATTTTTCATTCCAATCTTGTGTTTTCATTTCGCGTCTTTCTCCCCCACCCCACCCCCCCCCCCCCTCATTTTTTTTTTGGCTTTTGTCTTTTGTTGGTGCCTTGCAAGTATTCGAAATAATGTTGATGATGTTCTTATTTTCAACATTGTTTTGTTGGTTTTCATTATTTTGTCACATCCTTTAGCCCTGAGGATTTAATATTGAGATTTTTATATATCTGTTTTCATATATAAAGGATTTGTTGAGGTGTTATTTTCATATAAAACTGACTCTATATAAAGTGCTTAGCTGAGTTAACGGTTTAACATGCCACCAGTGTATGACAGAGACAAATTGTATGCCCTGTTATATAATGTGTGCCGCAAGTACTCTGGGCTCTTATTTGTTTTTGCTGGTATGTGTGTGTGTTGTTTTGCAACGCTGCAGTGAAAACTAAAGTCTGTTATTTGCGGTTTAGTGTGACGGTTTTGTCGTGTCATTTTTTCATATTTCAGCTGGTGTCTCTTATTACTACTTTTCTCCACTCTTGATAGATTTCTGTCTTTAATGATGCGCGTTTGATATCATGGCAACAATATATTCCGAAATATAATTTATTAAGTATTTTGAACACACAAAGGCCGTCTATATTTTATTGGAATTATTATAAGTTTTTGCAAAACATTTTGTGTTGTATTAAACATTTTTTTTTAATTTTGATTTAGCAGTAAACTGTAAATTAAATGAAATAAGTTATTGTTTTTGAACTTGTCTTTATATTTACTAGATTATAAGTAAAATAACTTTATTGGGTATCAGGGAATTTAGTGATTTTTCTATTTAAACCTAAAATTAAAAACAAGCTACAAGTTTGTATGTATTAAACATTTGGCAGTAAAAGCTTAAACTTATTGTTAATATTAATTAGCAAAAAAAAAAACAAACAAATTATTAAAAATGTTTTGTATATTTTCTGGCTGCCTATAAATATCGGCATCTTTTTGGCCAGCAAACATTGCGTACTGTAGTGGCTGGTTTGACAGAATCCTGTCATATAAGGACGCATACGAGGAGATTAAATCTTCCATATTACAATTTCTGCAGAAGTTGTGTGAATGATGATGCGTTACCCGATTCTCTCTTCTAAAAGGCTGAAATATCTAGATCAGCCGTTATTGCATAGACTGGTACACTTATCAGCATGTGATATTAGTGCGGGTTATATTTTTTTGTCCGAGTTTCTGGTTGACATGTGGACTTGTACCAGAACCAAATGAAATGTGAGACATTTCATGCTGCATGTACATACATGACCCACGTATGCTGGTTATGCAATCCAACTTATATAAATACGACCTTATTGCCATCCTCTTCATCATTTATACATTTAATATTGCAATCAATTATCTTTAAAAAACAATGAAAATTGAAAAGAGATTTTTTTGGTAAAATTCTTCCGGAAATATTGTACAAAAACCAGAGTTGTTTTCTTTTTACGTTTTACATACAAACAATTGATTTTTTGTCCATCGCATGGCTTCGCAAGTTAACATCCCCTAACAGAATTATTAATATATGTTTATAGGATCTTGTTTATAAATTATGGCAACATGTCTGTAGCTTGTACTATGCTGGTAGATTTTAAGTCAGTCACTTGCGAACGTTAGCGTTCGACAACGTGGGACAGGCCTTTAATATTAATCATATCGCTTTAAATGCGACCACTAAATTCTTGGTATTTAGTTTAATTGTTGTGCTGTTTGGTATTCCTTGTTGCTATTGTATGTTATTACGGATGTAGATATTGTTTCGGCGGCCACTCTTAGATTTCCCCAAGCAACAGAGGTAATATTCCCAGCTACTGCCTTCGTTTCGCGTGCGTTAAAAAACACATTCCATTATTTGGAATTGTGTCCGCTGGTTTTATTAGTCTTATGTGCCCCATAAATCATGTTTATCAGTATGTTTTTTTTTTTTTAATATTTTAATAAACAGCTTTAACTACATATTTTACCACACTCATATTTCTAACTTGTTTCTTAGATATTGTAACTCTATTATTATGCATGAACTAATAAGCTGTGAATATGCATTGAAAGCTGCTCTGCTCCTGCTCATCCCTTTTCAATGTCATCTCTGACACAGAAATACGAGTACATATTAAAACTAAAACTAAAACAAGAAAACCAAACATAACCTTAAATAAAAAAAAGAGGAGAAAAATATGACATTAAGGTTCCTTCTTAAAAAAAAATATGCGACTTTTTTCCAACCATTTCATTCAGAAAATGAAATATTTATGAAAATGAGAAAGTCTAAAGCAGAGAAAAAAGAAATATTTAAACGACAACATATCAAATTTAGATTTATGTGTTTAATGTCAAAAATAAATGGATTTTACATGTCGCCATAAAAAGACACAAAAAACCCCATGCTAAAATAATTGGGTAAAAATATGATCTAGTAAAATGTGTTAAAAATAAACACTACATAAAATTAATGTCTAAATGTGGAAGTATTTTTAAAGCATTTTGAAAGCATTTTTAGATGAATTTGAAATGAACAATTTAAAAGCCATAATTTTAAGGAAATTTTGTTATTTACTTGAAATGTGTACATCGTCAATTTTATAACGCTCCGTCATATAAAAGACATTTTAAAATCGATAAGCAAGAGAAGGGTTCATATTTTACCTGTATTTGAGGAGGATAATTTTTTTTTTTTTATTAATCTTTAAGTTTGCAAGTGAACAAAATATATGCAAAATATTTAGTTTTCGTTCGAAACAATTTTTCATGAATAATTATTTAAGCTGATTTTAAAATTAGATATTGCAAAGCTTGAGGTAAGCAACCAAAATGTTAAATATTTAGGGATCTGAGGAGTCTTTTGGCTGGAAATTTCTTAGTTGTTTGGGAAAAAAATTTTCACCCTTTATGTATTTATATCACTTCATCAGTTATTAATTTTTTGCTAATTTTATTATCGTACATTTAATTAATTTTTATTTAATTTTTGACAATTGTACGCTTACGAGTACTTACTGAACCAGTGTGACCATATTACAATATAATGCTAAGAATAATTGAAGCATTAATGCAAATATAATTAAAACAAGTTTTCTTTGGTTAAATATATTGTATATTTATTTATTAATTTAAATAAATGTTATTAACTTAAATCGCATAAGGTCACATGGTACTGATTTGTTAGTCGTTCGGCGGCTTAAAAATTAGTATTAGATGGTAAATATGGTAAATGTCAGCTGATGCAATGATTATATATAATTTTTTTAGCACTAGTGTACACTTTCTATTGCTACAAGAAACGTTAAGCGAAATTATATCATTATTAATTTTATGAATTTATGCAACATTTCATGATAAAAATGGGTTTTCAGTTTTTAAAGTTTTAAAATACGAACTGAATTTTGTTTGCAACTGAATGTGTATCTGTATTAGAATAACCCATTGCCTGCCCCCCAGGGCACTCAAAATTAATAAATAATTTTTTTTTTTTTTTTGGTGAAATTTTTTCCTTTTTTGCCGACCAGTGTATGTATGAACAGCAAATGATTCGTACGTTTGTTAAGGCTTGTGTTTGAAGATTCTCTTAATCGAAATAGAATGATACTGCCATTATAAATCGTAAACACGATTTAATGTAAAACGTCACAAATTTGTATTATTTCATATTTGAAACACTGACAAGAAACATAACAACTTTTTAGCTAAAAGAAAAAAAGGTAATTTTATATTCATGTATGTTGCCACCAGAGTTGTCAACATATTTATTCGATTCTATAACAAAAGTTATAACAAAGGATTTACGTTCATACGTCTGCACACATGTATATATAGTATATGTGTGTGTTTATACATTTTTAATTGATTACTGAAAAAAAGTTTAAGGAATACTTTTATATGTAATAAAGCTGTACAAAATCTAAAAAAAAAAAAAAAACAAAATTATTAGCAGACATCAAAAAATGTGATTTATTTAGACATAAAAGACACGCAAGGGGAGTTGGAGTCATGAAGAGCGTATGTTTCACTTGTCTGAGAATTATTCTTTTTTCAAGCACTGAAGGTTTTACAATATACATACATACATACATACATTAAGTATATGCATATAAACATACATATATATGTGCTAAATATGCCAACATACTTACTTCAGTGATGAGAACATTTGCTCTGCCATAATGACAGATTAAACACAGAGGTGAACAGAAGTATGCCTACAACATTGTTCATAAACACTGTAATTAATAAAAATATTCAAAAGTTCAATTAAAGATCGCTTACAGCAATATATGTAAATGTAAGAACATTTTTATGTATTTCGAGTGGATACCTGTTTTCCAATACATGGTCTTCTTTTCCAGGACTATAGTCACATCAGGCACAATAACTGTGTCGCAAAGACTAAACTAGCATTTAAAGCTTGTGAATCAACAATGTCACAACAACAAAAAGTTCAGACAAGATAATTGGCATCATTCATTGTAAAAAGTCAGCGTATTCACAGAGATGTAGACGTCTCGATGTTTAAAACCGCCACTTCGAAACATGTGAAAATATATGTAAAAAAGAAAAACTTGAATTACACCCTCAGTCTCTAGCACGCAATATCCTGCACTTTGGAGGGCACAATCGGCTGAGAAGAAGAGATCTCTCAAACACGCGAGGAAGAAACTACTGATCCTAATAGTTGTGTCTTGCACTGGCCGGACTATTTATTAATAAATTTAGGTGTAAGATAAATAATTTGAATAATTGTTGTTAGTTTAATTTAGAATTGAAGATCCAATAAATAATATAACCGAGAAAAAAAAATAATTTAAAAGGATAAAGGATTAAGAAGTCATTTAATATTAAACAATATTATATAATTTTTTTTTTATTTTATTGTTTAATTTAGTTTAATTCAGGTTTTAGTACATAAATGCAAATGTTTAATGACAAATATAAATGATAAATATAAAAATATTCAGAACAAAAGTATTCAATTCGAACATGAAATCATGTTAATTTATTATGAAACGCCAACAAAACAGTTGGATTATTAACAAGATTTTTGTTTTAAAATCAAAAAGTCATTGAACTTTAATCATAAATAAGCAAAATATATTTTAAAGCTTGGGGCATAAAACCCATCTGCTGTTAATCAGAAGCAAATATATATATAAAAATACTTTATTAGGCTGACAATAACTTAAATTGAAATTCTTTACTATTTTTGTTCACTATTATTGTAGAAATATTAATTTAGTATGAGTTGAAAAATGATTTTAGATCATTAATTTTCAAACAGTTTTTTTTTGTTCACCAATTAAATTTTGCGCAACTTTAAGCCGGCCATAACAAATGTTTCCCATTAAAGATTATCATGAGTGTCCGAAAACTACTGCTCACATCTGTGTTCTCGTGTACTCGATAAGTTACTCGTACTCCTGCATAAACATAAACTTTTTCCAAAGAAATACTTTGTTAAAGTAACAAATTTGTCAAGTGCAAATACTTGTATGTGTATCGAATTGTATTGCATATAAAATAAACGTCAAGCCTTTGCGGGCGTTTGTGCACATGTATGTTTGCAGTCACTTTCAAACACATTGAGTTGTTATTTATAGTTCATTCAACATATTAAAAGAAATCAATCTTGTACATGTTTAAAAAATAAAATATTAGAAATTGCTTTTGTGGTTTTTCGTTCAATGTACAATAGATTGTTGCAAGAACTTTTTTTTTTGGTATTTTCCAGAATAAAAGGAGTAAAAAAAAGCTGTTCTTTTGCCTTGAAATGTTGTTGTCTGCTTTAGTTTAATAATGTCGTAAAAACTTTAAAGATGGATGAGTTGCAATTTGTATGTTGGCGTTAAGAAAAAATTTATTTAGATAAATATTTGCGAAATAAATGAGTAAAGAGTGTAACAAATATTTGCAAAAGGGAAAAGCGGAAAAACTAATGAGCCGTTTAAAGTTATTTGTTCACATTAAGATTAAAGCTGTGGAGCAAAACAGCTAAATCCTTTGAACGGAAAACATATGTATGGTGGTATTTAAAAGAGCCAGCATTTTTTTTTCCCAACAAAAGTAGTTTTTGTTGATTCTGGGGCACCTAAAACTATATTTAAACTAAATACATATATGAAAATAGTTGAAAAAAAAATGTTTGTTCAGCAAGAAAAATGAAGAAAAAACTGAGTCTGTGGTGATTTTGCTTTCCAGCCAATATTTTTATCGTTTCAGTAAATTGGCCGGTACGTTTCCAACCATTGAAATCCCCAAAAACACAACCATCATCTATGTACATATAATAATAATTACGACATCTCGAAAACTTAGGCAAATATTCTAATCAATCTGGCTTTTCGCGAATAATATTTTCAGTTTTCAAAACAATCACAATTCATATTAGGACTCAAAATTTTAATTTACGTGCATATTTTGTTTTTAAATTTATCATGTTCTTCATATTTCTTTACAAGAAAGCAGACAGAAAGAAAAACTTCAAAATGTGTTATAAAAATAAATTATTCCATTTAAAGAAACATTTTGCCAACAGCCAAAAAGGTTTTAACTGTCAAAAATGAAAAAAAGCTCGATAATTTGCTTGGAACTGTATTTAAGAAGGCTTTAGTTTTTAACACTTGAAAATTTTGCCACGTAAACGCTTATCTAAGCCAAAGGCAACAGCTCTTATACAAGGACGTGAAGTTTTTTTATAACACCTTTTAGTCGAACTTTTAAGTTGCAAAAAGTGTGACTAATATTCATAATATATTTGTTTGCCAAAAATTTTGTTCGCATAATTGACAATTTGTTTCCTAAATGCAGTTCTTCTTTGAAATATCCCTAAAAAAATTATTTTGGTTTCCTATCGACTCCAGCTTTTATGATAAAATGCCAGAGAAGTTGCTGAGATATTGCATTTTAAAAATCTACCATTTTTAAATTTGTTGTTTTTAATAAAATGGGTATGACATGTTTCAGGGCAAACGTTTAAAACGTTTTATTGTCTTTAAAATTTGCTCATTTGTAATGCAATAACAAATATGTTCAAATTGCGCACGTAAGATGTTTGTCACTTTAACCTTGAGTTTGAGCTTAAAAAGAACACAACAACAACAAGAAAGCAAATTGAGATGCCATTAAAACAATTCCCTTGATTATTTTATTAAGAAAATAGAAGAACAAGAAATAGCCAAAATAGGAACGACAGAGAAGATGTGGCAAAAGCCAGCTGAACATATTTAAATAAAAAGAAGACTAACAAAAAAAAATATATATATATATAAAAATAAGAGCATTATGTCACAACGAGTCCCATAATTTATCAAAACTTTTTCTTTTGCTTTTTTGCCGTCTTAAGTCTTCTTAACTTCATTGTTATGCTACAAACGTTAAACTTTTTTCCCTTTCGCTTTTTTGTTGTTGCTAAAACAACCCAGTCACTTACTCTCCGCCACACCTAAAAACATACTTGTATATATATATATGTATATGTTTATATATTGTTTATGTATTGTATATGCAAAATAAAAAATAAATACACAAAAAGAATGTGTTTTAGACAAATTTATGCAAAATCTATCATTTTGCACGCACAAAAATTTAAATTAATACATTCATTCCAATTTTGGAGAAAATCGTTTTGGCAGCATGTCTTTGAAGTTGCCTTTTTTACACGGTAATAGAAAGTGTTTAGATTTTGTAAAAGTAAAATATTCTAAACTTCTTTCCCTGTTTAAGAACAGAGAAAAAAAGAGTCATTTGTAAGCACGCAGAAATTCAGTAGGGTAAAATCATTAGACAGCAAAAAGCAAAAAATAAAAATAAAATCAGATAACAAATTAATGTTAACAATTCTACCACTTTTACAATAACAACCTGACAATCTCATTATTTCAGATAAAAATGGAATCAATCTAACTGCCAACTAAAAGCCCTGCTGTATCCTGCTTTCTGATTTGATGAGAATATAAGGTTTTCTGGAATATTTTAGAAGATTAACATTTACCGTCTGCTTGGCAAATTTTTCACTCGTGTTTCTCTGCTCTTGAATATGTTTTGATTTTACACGTTAAACAGAAGTTCAAAATCGTCAAAACGTCCACATAGAACAACTTTTTGTTTTCCATCAAACATTTTTTTATTTAAAGTGTTAGATAATAAAATTAAAATTTCACATTTTTTATACAAAAAAATTTAGGGTCTAAAATAATTTTTATTTCATTCATTAGATGATATTCAATGCTAAAACTTTAAAGTTTCAAATTACTAAATCTTAAGTTGTTTTATTGTAAATATAAGATAGACTAAATCTGGATTTTATTTTCTTCGTCTTATATATGTGTCACTCTAAATGTCAACATAAATGATTTAATTACATTTATCTTAATATGAAAAGATAGAAAAGATAGATAAAATAAAATTCGATTATATTATTTATACTACAACTACGAGCCCTAACCACTATTAATTCATACACTAAGCCATTTTCGTATATGTGATTTATATATTTATTTTTGGATCTTTCCAGTAACAATAACTAAATACTAATTCACATTTTTTTAAAGGTACTTCGTTGCCTTATTGATATTTAGTAAAAAAAACAAAAATTGATTCAATGTAGTTAGAGAAATTCTTAACTTAGTGTAGATATTATTTCTTTAGTGAAGGTAAATAAGAATACTATATATTCATATAGTTTAAATAAATTCATTTTTGTACACTTTAATACTGTGTTACATCTCCTTTGTTCTTTATTACAGCAGTTAAACGCTTGTTCATGGTATTTATTAAGTTTTGGCACTCTTCTGGTATTATTGAGGACCAAATATCACGTATTTTATCTTTTAAACCCTGTAAAGTTCGTTGGGGTTCATTACGCAACCGTTTCTTCATAAGTGCCCAAAGGTTTTCTATTGGACTTGAAGAAGGCCAGTCCAAAACATCAATCTCGTTATCTTGAAGCCATTTTTTTGTTATTTTTGCTGTATGGCACGAAGCTCCGTCCTGCTGAAAAATTAATTCATCAAAAGTGGTTAACATGGGTACCGATGTTAGCAGGTGTTCCTCCAAAATTTTAATGTATTTTGGTGCATTTACAGTACCCTCTATAAAATGCAGCTGCCCTACACCCTTTGCCGAAAAACATCCCCACACCATAACGCTTGCTGGAAACTTTACTGTCCGCTTAAGGCAGTCCTTGTGATATGCTTCATATTTCTTACGAATAACCCGTTTCCTGGTATCACCAACACTAACGTCAAATTTCGACTCATCGCTAAAAATAACTGAATCCCATTGTCGTTGAGTCCAAGACCTCCTAGCCTTCGCCCAGGCCAGTCGTTTTTTCTTCTGCACCGCAGTTAACAGAGGCTTTTCCTTGGCCTAGTAGTTAAATAATGCTCCAGTAAATAAGCTGTAATAAAATGTATACAATAATTCGTACCTTGTAGAAACCATATCCTATTTTTTTCAAGTGCTGCCTGGTCCATTCTCGTCCTATGGTCTTCCCAACAGCTTGAGACCATTCCGTTGCTATATTCCTGACCGTAGCCCGACGATCCCGTTTGATTATTGATGCTAATGCTCTTGTTTCGCGCGTGGTAATTTTGGAAACACGGCCACGATTGCTTACTCGAGTAGCGACATTACCATTTTTTTTATAATTTGCCACTATAGATTGAATAGTTGCTCTTGATAAACCTAAATCCTTAGCAATTTTTGCATAGCTTTCCTTTAAAGTGGATTTTTTAATGATCAACTCTCGAATTTCTGCGACTACCGGTTTGCCACGTGTCATTTTGAAAACTACATCTTAATAGGACAAATTTATTGATTACATTTTCTCTCCTTATTCGTAGATAACGGTTTAAACCGATTTTTGATTATTTACTTTGCTACTCTTAAGAAATCTGCACTTTCTCTCATAGTGTAAAGAATGTATGAATTAATAGTGGTCATTTTTATATACACTAAAAAAATAATGTTTAAACAAAATCGCAAAAACAAAATAGAAAATATGTAAATTGATTTTTTTTTATTATTAAAACAAAATCAGAACAAAATTTGCTTCGCAAATATATGAATTAATAGATAAATATTCGCAAAACAAGGGACTTAAAATAATCAATTACATTTCATTTGTTTAAATAGATGCACTGTATGAATTAATAGTGGTTAGGGCTCGTATAACGAAATTTGTACCCCAGCGCCAACTTGGCATTGTAGACGTTGGTTGCCAAATTTTAGACCTCATAATTTCACAATTCTTAAATGATTTATAAATACGAGTATAAGAAAATATATAAATAAATATGTTTAAAAATAATAAAAAAATAATATATAATATATAATATAAGCAGCAAAGTTTACAAAATATAATGACAGAAGCCCATCGATATTTAGTAATAAATACTTTTTTAAAGCCGTTTTAAATTGCGAGAGTCTTGTTGCAGGTGTCATATTAATGGTCAAATTGTTATATAATCTACAACCAGATTATTGTATTGTTTGTTTCAAGCTGACCTAGAGCTGTTCGCAAGTTTTCTCTATTTCTTGTATTCTGGTTTTAGTTTTTATATTCAATGACAAACACAACTTGTTTCTGTACAGCTGACCAGTTCCCGCGTCATGTGTAAATACCAAAGTAATTTAATTTCAAATATTCTAACATTATTTTAGCCTTAAAAAAAATACCCTGTTTAATATAATTGATGAACATGATTTATTGTTTAAATATATGCTGAGTTTATAACAAGCCAGACTTAAAAAAAATAAGAAAACTGAACAGGCGGTTGTTCTCTGATGTTTAAACAATTTGCCAAATTAACTAAAATTAATGAGGTTCTTGGAAAATGCTGTTTTATTTTTCCAGAAATACGTTTCAGTTCAAAGTTTATTGTTAACATCATTTTTGGCACAAAATTTTTCTGAAACATGAAAAATGATTTTTTTTTAAATTAAATATGTATGTATGTATGTACATACAAAAACTAAAATTCCTTTTCCTTTTTAAAGTTTTGTGGCCGATGTGTTCACGTCTTTAAAGACTTCTTTGTAATCGCAGAAAAATGCCAAACATTTGCTTTCTTCGTTTCGTTTTTGCAATATTTATTTATGTCTCAGCTTTCAACAAGCCACATCCCACTAAACCCAAATTTTAAACAAGAACTTAAATAAACGAAGACATGATGGCTTTAGGAAGGAAAAAACGTATTTGACAAAAACACAAAGAACCGTCAAAACTTACAGAAAGGAAATATCTGTCTTACCAAAACAAAACAAAAAAAAAAAAAAACAAACCTAATGCCATTTTCATGTTTCAGCCGCAGTTAAAAAGTGTTTTTAATATACTTAGTAACTTCGGAACTTAAAAAGAAAGGTGCAAAACAACCCACAACTTGACAAAATAAACAACAAGAAAAGAAAACTCACTACATTTTCGGAACACATAAGTTTTTAAAGTTATAACCTTTTAAAGCGGAGCACATTTAAGACAAGTATGTTTCATTTAAGGAAATTCGATTTTGTCAATGATTTTTATTGCTTTTCCATAGAAACTAAAGTATTTTAATAGCTGGCTGAATGTTTCTGCTTCAAGATAAGATGCACTTAAAGCAACAACTGTTTAAGTCTAGTCATGTGGAAAGAAATCTCAAATTGATATTTTCAATTTCCTTTTATTGTTTTTTTTTTTTTTTTTTTTTTTTTAGCTCTGTAGGAAAAATCAATTGATTTTACAGATGAAGCTTTGAAACAGTATCTTTTAATATGACTACAATATTTTCTATTAAGCAAATGAAAAGAAGTTGACAGTTTGATATAAGAAAAACGCTTAAAGTAAATAGAAAGCAGAGCTTTTTTGTATTCAAAAAGAAACAATTATTTTCAAGATATAAAAAAATTAGAAACTTTTACTTCAACTAAATATTTGAGGGATGGCGTGACGTTTATGAAATGTCGCAAAACACACTAAAAACGGGTGTTTGTTTAATAAGAGACTAAAAAGTTTCATGTAAGGGTCGACCCTTATATGTGCAGTGCATTGTATCAGAAGTGGATTGGGAAGGAGAAAACGAGGAGTAGGGTTTCGCTAATTGTTACTTTTTATTGTATATGGCAGGGATGAGTATGTCATGAATTTAACTGATGCTGTTTTGGCTGTTCAGTGCCCACATACCTGCGACAACGCACAGTCAAGCATTAGTTAACCCAACATTGCGGGTTTTTGTGTTTTTTGTTGTTATTTTTATTTAATTTTTTTTTTTTTGGCTATCGAACCTACGACCTCTGGACTCATCCATTTGCTTCGACAGCGTATCATTAAAGCATTTGCTGAAAATGTTAGTTTTTTCATTTCTTGTGTAAAACTTGGCAAATTTTTCTAAAGGCGATTGCATTTAGTTCGAAAGGGGAACGCATTCCTTTAGGGCAGGAACATTTTTAAGAGCTACAATATGTCAGCTTCCAGAAAAAACATCTGCTTAAGCCTATTAAGGAAATAACATTTGGTTAGAGCACTATATTTCAGATCTCCATACAATTTACGAAATATTAGTATGATGGGGAATTTGTTTTTTGATGATGCAGCCGATAATTGAATGAAATTATTTAAAAATTCTAATGCCAAAAAATCTACTTACTGTTCAAGTGAAAAACTTAAACATTTAATTCTATTTTGAGTTGTTTTCTTCTAGGCTTATTGACAATCAATTCAACTAATAATTGACATCCTTTATTAGGAATTTGCCGCACTAGGTGCTTAGTTAAGGAACTCCATCATTTTTATCAACAGAAAATCGATTAGCAGCAAACTATCGTCTAATTGGGATAGAACGAAACGTTTTATAGTGAGTGGTAAATGTACTTGACACAAGACAGTTCATAAATAGTTTTAAAATCAGTTTTGTAACTTTCAATATATCGGCGAACGTTAACGTTCGTTATTGTGGAATAGGCGATAGTGTTTTCGTTTGTGGCTGCAGTTTTCAAACATGACACTTATGAATGATCGATATTTGAAACTTCATACAAAATCATAGAAATCATACAAAAATTTAAATAACAGAAGTGAAATAGTCATGATGCATTTACGTCCACTTAAATATATCTTTTTAACTTCAATTCAATTCAATTAAATTTCTCTCTTTCAACTCATGATATTTACAAATTTAGTTATTGTAACACATAAATATATGTATGTATACACAAAGATTTTGAAAATATTTCCTTGTATTTTATATATATAAATTTTTTATGTATATAAATTTTCATTTTATGCTATAAGTAGTTTTTGTAATATATAAAAGTTTTTGTACTTAACAAAATTTTATAATGAAATTTTATAACAGAACTTTCGAACTTTGAGAAAAATTTTCTTTTATTTCCTTTATTTTTGCTTTAAAATAAAACTCCGTAAAATAAAATCAACTGTGAAAGGAAGAAAATAAAATCTACACAAAAAAAAAAATAACAATAATTCTCAAGAATAAGTATTTAAATTTCAGTTTTAATGATAATTTTTTTCTAATAAATATACAAAATTTAATCACATTTTAAATTACTTCATCACAAGCTTCAGTACAAAAACAAAACTACCACACAATTCATTACAACTCCCATAGACCAAAATGCTACCACCAGAAGATACACTCATACATGACATACAATCGGACTCGGTAATGGAAGTGCATGAACAAAAACCGAATTATATTTAGGTGCATGTGAATGTGTGCCTTAAAGTAGGTTATTGAAAATTGCTAACAAAAATGTATCAACAACTATTAAAGTACATTGAATATTGGCAAAAATTGCCAGCACAAAAGAGAAACTAGAGCAATATTTATATATATATAAATATATATATATATATATATATATATATATATATATATATATATATATATATATATATATATATATATATATATATATATAAAATTCAACAAATAAACAATGCATTATATCTAGTCGTACTTTAAAACACCTCAATATAAAAGTAGTTTTTATACTTTAAAGAGATTTTATTGGGCAGGGGCAGAAGTTTGAATAATTTCATTTGCTAAGCTATACCAGATATAGGCAACTTGTGGGAATTCTATGCTGACATGATTTTGAAACTCTGTTAAAGAAATGCTAAATGTCAAAAAAAGAAAAGTGCTAATTCTTAAGAGCTCAATATCATTGCAGCACTTTTAATTATATTTAACTTTTAGAAAGTCATCAAGCTGATAAACGGAAATATATTTGTGTTAAATTAATTTCAACATTTTTGTTATAAAAGGCATGAACTTCGTTTTTCAAAAAGGCCGGTTAATAACGTTCATATCTTTAATACTACCAGTGTAGAATTAGCTGAAATAATTTGAATACATGTTGCCAAATTGCCAACCAGGCGATATAGCCTCCACTAAAACTCGCATTTAATGCGGCAGTGGGGTTTGAGACTACTGATTCCATAGACGATCCACCAACTTTTGTAGCAGTTTCTGAAACAATCGATTTCCGGTTACTTAAAAATTGCAAGCAGATCAGACTTTTGGGAAGTCCCACTTTTCATAAAGTTTTAATTCAGTTTTTTCATTCAGCCATAAGAGCCATTTATGTATCGATGATTGTCAGCTCCTTTTTAAACTGAATCGCATGATATGGCCACCAATGATATGTTGTGTTAAACGGAGAGTGCATTCTGCGTCTTACACAAGGCACAAAACACAACGAGCATTCCTCAAAATTATGGCCTTCAAGCTCTGCCTATTTTATCCGCTAATATCATGACATATTTGGGCATATCGATTGCGCCCCTTTAAACAGTGTTATATTGCATAAAAAGTTTAGCGGATACATTTTGTTATATCAGTGTTTTAATTCTTGAAATTTAAAGAAATGCCGCATTGAACGCAAGATCTGCATTTTTTAATGTTTTTAATTCACAACTAATTCATTTTACTCCTGACTAATACAATATCATACACACACACACACACACACACAGACACCTCCATGAACAGCTACAAAAACAGAAAACAGTTTCTGTGCTCATATACTCGTATTGTTTGTGCACTTGCAATCAGACAATTTTCATCTTCAATTGAATTGAAACAATATTTTCTTTTACTATTTCCGTCCTATACAATTTTTTTCGTTATACAAAATGCACACGACTGTTGTTGTTATTGTTTGTGCAGAAACATGTCTACCTGTCAACAGAGATATTTCCGTTTATACATTCCTTTTTCGTTTCAGTTATGCCAGCAGCTATTTTCTTTGTTTTTGCGTTTAAAATTGTTTGCAGTTTAAGTATTTTTAGTTTTTTGTTTTCTCAAATTTTGTTTTTATTTAAAAACTGAAAACAAGCGTAAGAACACATACATACATAATTTTTTTGTGTATTTCAAACAATATTATAGCGGTTATTAAAGCATTTTTCTTTTGTTTTTTGAAAACTGCTTTAAGTATGTCTTAAAGTAAGCAAATATGAGACTCCTACGCTGCGCTTACAAAGTCCAAGTAGTGGCAGCCAAGTGTTCTGCGAAGTACTCGAATCTGGTGCAAGTTGGTTTTTTTTTTTTTTTGGTATGCGAACAAAACTTATGTTTTTTGAAATGTCGTCGAAGAATAATCGTAAGAAAATTTTGTTTAATTTTTTGTATTAAAAGGAATGTCAAGAGATCGCCAATCATATGATTTACAGTTCAAGTGTCACAAAAGAAGATGGGAGGGATATAAATTTATTAACTTCAAAATATTTTCTTGGCTCAATTTGGCTTCCAGTTTAATCTTTTGCTTATGTTTGCAAGTTACACTCGGCAAGTTCATTGCATAGGAATAGATTTCGGGGAACCCTATTAATGTCTGTCATAATTAGAATCAAATAAATAATTTTAATTAATAATTATGATTAACAAACTTATGTTTTTTATGCTTTTTGCCCGTTATTTAGATTACAAATTTTTAATAATAATTTTACTATTGTAATAAGACAACATGGATTGTATTTTTGGTGGCATGCAAGTGGCGAAAATTTTATTCAAATACAAAATTTACTGCCACTGGAGCTGCCATTGCGAGAAATATGGTTGTATTACAATAGTAGAAAATATGAGAGTGTGTTGCAGTGGCATGTGTAAACTCTAGGTTAAAGAAAAACAGAATACACCTTAATATTTGGCTCACTTAAGCCTCGCTGTGAAAGAGATAAGAGGTGCGATAACAATACAAAATTTTCTAATATGAAACAAGTGCGGAGGTTGAAAAATTATATTAACAATTACACCTTTTAATTGTCAATGTTTAATCAATGATTTTGCAATAAATTTAATTGAATTTTAGTTGAGACTGAGGCTGATTAAGAATATTAAGTAAAATTTTCAATGGGGATTCATGAATTCAGGATTCATGTTTCTTATGATTATCATGTGACTAATTATATCAAAACTTGCCATGTTGCTTTCATTTGGCAGCGTTGGGCAGGCAATTCACTCCATAACGATATTTTAAACACTTTCAGCTGCAAAGTGTTAAGCATTTAGGGAAGGACATTTAACCTTGAACGTTGTTGTTTGCAAATATTTGCTTTTCAAAGCACTTGTTTAATTTAGTTTCGTTGTTTTGTTCTTCAACCCATAGTTGCAATGCATTAAGTAGATTGAATATTTAGCTGAAAGCTATTCAGCAACAATATTCAAATTTAACATGAAAACATGTTAATACAACCTTTTTATTTATTTAAATTAGGCAATGAATATAATCCTTACAAAAAGCAACAACTTAAACTCATTAGATTTGTATTCAATTGTAATAAAGTTTAAAGGAATGTCCACAAAATAAAATGCTTATGAAGCAAAATCTTTAATACAATATCTTCCATTAATGTTTTCTTTAAATTGCCAACAATTTTAAATTAAATATTCATCTGGTTCATTTATATTCTATATTAGATCAGTTAAAAAATATGTAAATTCAGTATTACGGAGTTTTGGCAGTGTGAGAAAGGGGTTTCGTGTTGGTAACTGAGGGCAACCTGAAGGCCGTTATTGAGAGGCACCCCGATTAGCCTACGTATGTATATCAAGAGGACATTCGAGAAGTAATGGAGACTTGTTTGACCAAAACTATTACGGTCTGTCTGACTGATGTTGAACGTAAACGTTTGCCAACATTTGGAACAACGAAAAACTGTATAAAAAACAAAATAGCTTGACCGGGAATCATTTATGAAACTGATGAATAAATTTAAATAAAATTAAATCTAATAAAGTTAAAATAAAATGTGTAGTTGTGTGCCCTTTAAACTACTGACGAACGTTAAGGTTCTTTGACATGGGACAGGCAATAAATTGGCCAAAAGTATTTGCTGGCTTTTAAAATCTAAAAATAACCTTCATATACAATAAATAAAATATCTGAATTCTAATTTTGCCGCTGCCATAATAAAAGGCACAGAAATTCTTCTAGCCTTTGCCTTTGGAAGGATTAAACGCGAATTTCTAGCCAACACGTACGTTTTTATAGAACTACAATTATTCTTATTGCACATATTTTTCTTAATGCACAAAAATCGATTAAATACAAAATTTGTGATTTGGAAAATTAAGTTTCTTCTTCCTCTCATTTTTTTTCCAAGAGAAAATACCCAGTTGCCTGCTTCCAAGATTGTGTTTGTGCCTGTCTTTGCTTGTTTGTTTGTTTGTTTGTTTGTCTGTGTGCGTTCTACTCATTCTTGAAATTCACAACAAGTAAAATTTTATATATAGATATTTTTTTTAGGGAATTTCTCCAGCTTAGTGAAGTGTTACATAGTGTTTTTGGTTGAATATCATTTTTCTCTATTTCCTTTTTGCTTTAAAAAATATTTTTATATCTTATCTCTTGCGTTATTTGTCTGATACTGTCTGTCACCGATAATAAAATTTTATTGAGTTTTACATGAATTTGGTTATTGTTAGTTCAAGCAATTGAAAATGCTTTTCAATGGTTTTGCCAATATTGAGTCTTTTTATCCCTTTTTATTTAATTTTATGCGTTTTTTTCTTATCTATTCAAGGTGAAGTGCATTTTCGATTGAATTGATTTTTAGTATTGAAATAATTTTATGATTAAAGTTATTGTTTAATATGAAATAAAACGAAAGCGCAAGGAGTTGTTTTATCACAACGACAAACCAGAAACCATCAATGTATTCTTAGCGAAGTGAAGGATGTGTAAGCCCTAGACATCAGTAGTGCACAGCTGATGGATTTCCTAAAAGCCAGAGAAAATTAATGCGTGATTTTTTAATACTAAGTTTGGGAGAAATAACAAAAAATGGCGAACTTATGCTTTAATTTGAGGAAGACATTCCATGTCAATTAAACTTTTTCTTTATTGAATTACTTGTTTAGTTAATTATAGTTTCCTGTTAAAGTAAACAGTTGTTTTATGGTGCGCGTGCCTGGTATTAAACAAGTAGAAGAGGAGAAACAACAACAACTACCAGGAGATGTTTTAACTTTATTATTGTTGGTCTAAGTTTTATTACCGTTTTGCCACTCACGAACCAGTGACTAGTGAGTTCGCTTAAAGCCATCATTAAATACTAGAGTAAAAGTAAGAACTATTTACACGACAAATTTGATACATTTTTGTTTTTAAATTCGGTATTAGTCTGTTCTACCGGTTTCTTAATAGAAAGCAAATTACAGAAGAATTTTTCATTACTAACAATACTAAAATCAAATTAATACGAACATTTTTTCATTCATTTAACAAGCAGGTTTTAATACTTTTTCAAAAATCTTTGTCGGTCCATGAATGTATGAAAAAGTTGCGATTGATTTGCAGGAAACAGAGCAAATATGATTTTCGGTTTCAAATACATTTAAGAGTAGTGAATTTAGATATTATTCAGATAGCGGGAGAAGCAGAACCTGTCACCAGTTTCTTGATTTTCAGATGTTTTTCGGAGCTTCGTATTGAGGCGGTACGACAGCTTAGCAAAGCATGTCTTAAGACCAGCTCTTTGATTCCAATAACTGCCGTACTTTTGCCAGAAAATTGTCAAAAAGAGATTGTGAAGTCAAAACAGCAGCTCAAAGGCATTTCAATTACCGAATGTAGATCCTTACTTCAGTATCTAAATATTAAAGTCCCTTTTCGTATTTTTAGTTTTAAGCCCAGCCAGTTTTTCTCATACTATGACCGATGCCGGCATCCTTTTTTCAAAGCACTTCGGGGGCACGTTGGCATACGTTGTGCTAATTGATCTTTGATGACGGTTTTGGAAGAACCTGCATAATCCAAATCTGATATGAATTTCCTAGAGTTTTGAATGCCATATCAACTAAAGAGTTTCTCAGAGTCCTACAGCCCGGAAATAAAAGTATCCTATTTTGTAATACAAAAAGCCAGGGCCTGGTCCCCGGGAGGTTATTTGAAACACAAATGCTTGCGTTTTACAATATTTCTAGGTCATTCCATGAAGACCTCCCCTTCCGAAAATAGAAAAAGTTAGAATTCGTTACTCTGTATTTTAATAAAAAAGTAAATTCTTCTTGCATTTATTTTGTTTTTGGGTTTTAGGAAACTCAATATATGTTATGTTGTTATTTAAGAGTCATGAAATTTGCTTATTATTTTAATTGTAAAATAGATCGTAAATAAAACAATTAAAAAAAAAAAAAAAAAAAAAAAAAAAAAATTCCATGAAGAAATTATTTTTTTTTAACTGGCTTCAAAAACAGGCAACTCCGCCAATTACTTTTCACATTCGAATACAACAATGTCGATATAAGAACTTTTATTCGTATATTAATACGCGTATATTTTCTAATTTGAACTGTCACCAGTATCTATCACTCCCTTTGCAGCTCTTTAGTTATACTAAATGAATTGCAAAGCCAAGCATCCCAGTCTTAGCCGTGGAATTCCCCACGCAAATAAAAGTAATATTTATGCCGTAAGTGATTGTGTAATGTTTTCTTCTACACTTCACTAAGCACCGAGTTTTTTCACCATCTCTGCAAAGTTGTTCTTTGTAACATTTGCTAACCGATTGATACATACATATCTATTGAATACTCATTCATTCATTTGTCTGACTTTGTCAAAATCGCAATAAGAAATATTTTCCTACAATATCTGTATGTATGTATATTGTACATAAATACATAAATACATACGTACATACATACATATGTACTTAACTAACTTGATGTTCTTGATATATCTGCAATAAAAAAAACAACAGCTTACAATTTGCTTTAGTGTTTTTTGTTTGCCATTGAAGTTGCTGTTGCTATTAGACAGCAATTTCTAAGTTACACAAAGACAATGTTACACTTCAAGTATTTCTTTTTTTTATTTTTGAACTGGAAAAAAGTAAACATCGTTTTAAAGTCATGTTTTTAGAAAAAAGAAAAAATGTGGAAAAAAATGAAGAAAAAAATAACTGAATCAATAGCAGGGAAATTTTGACAATGTTGGATGGTGTGTTTTCCTTTTATTTTAACTGTCTTTGAGTTTAATGTTTTCGTTTTTTTTTTGCCGTTCGTATTCTTCATCTGATATCCTTGACGATAACATTGCCAAGGCTTAAATGTATATTAGACTTAAGCGTTAGAACGTGGCTGTTGCAGCACTTTACCACTCTGCTGTCTTAAGGGTAAGAAGCGGCGTTTTGTACGATGGCAAATGTAAGTAGTTGAAGACAACTTATAATCGGCTGCCGTAAGAACGAAATACTTTTTAAAGTAACAGAACTTATTTCTTAAGTTGCTTGTTCTTTTTTGTTCTGCTGTGAACTTTCTTGCATTTTTTTTTGCGATTCTTTTTCATTTCCAGAGCTCAGGGCTGTCAACTTGTTATTGCAACTACCATCATTGACTTGTATTCAAATTGATTTGTGGTGCTTTGTCGACAGCTACCAGGCGTTTGTGTTTGGTTTTGCTCCCTCTGCTGCAGCTGTCCTTTAAGGTAGATATAATTTAAAATTTTTTTTCCACATCCCCCCTATTTTTTGCCTTTATCGTTACATTTTGTTGTCTATAAGACAGAAACCAAAAACTGTTAATACCACCGAGCTTGGCAAAGGCGAGTGCAACTTGCAATATTTTCTTCTTCGTTGCAGATATTCATATTTTGATGTCGACTTGATGGGTTGGAGTTTGTATAAAATTGAAAGCGCTAAAAATAGTTGTAATGGTGATATAAAACTTTTAAGTTCTAAATAATGCTTTAAGATTTCTCAAGCTGCAGAATCGTCTGGCCTACGTCATCGAACGCTAAAAATGAACAGAACTTCGATACGCAAAGTTCATCTAGATTCTACATCAACGACTTCACCTACATACATATAGTACAATCGATTGGCTTCATATCAGTTTTATATTGTTTATATTGTTGTTTGGCGAACGTTTACAGTCGACATTGCGGGACAGTCCCTAAGTAAAACGTGTTTTCAAAGTATTCTTGATATCTATTTTCCGTTATCTGATAAGCGATTTGTTAAACTTACAAAAAAAAAAAAAAAAAATGCAGCAAAAAGTAAGTGCATCGTAAGGAGAGGCATCTGAAAAGCTTTGTTTTCAGTCCAACTATCAGAAAATAAAGTCATACTTTGGAGTGAAAATGTTTTGCGCATTCGGCCAAATTGTCGGTCTTATACAGACTCCAGGCTACTCGCTTCATTTATAGACAAACTATTTGCGCACAGTAACCATTTCACTCACGATATTTATGGGAAATTAAATAAAACTTTGTTTCTTCATCGTATCTTCTTCTTTAGAAATTTAATAAGATTTCTTTTGTTCAAATTTGCACTTGTATCAAACTTGTATTTATACGATTTATCCATTTAATTTATTAGACAGTGAAAATACGTTCGTTCATTAGATGGAACGTGTTATTGTTACCAATGATTCTTATTGTTCAACCAATTCATTTATTTAACTATTCATTTTTCATTCATACAAAATACCTGCTGTGCTGTTATTCTTGCCTGGGCATGCCTGAGCATGCCTACATACTGTTATATTTAATGAACAGCCTGCTGATTCATTGTTAAAGTTAAATTAAAATCACAAAGACGTTGGGCAATGAGTGGAAATAAAGCATCATTAGTGTAACTGGTTTATGGTGTCTTCTCGTTCAGCAGCACTTTTTTCCTGTTTAGCTGTTGTTATTGTTGTTGATGTTTTTCAGGGGCTGTAAATAACGATGCCAATTTACTTTAACCGCTAGTAAATGATAGGCAGCCTATAATGAAATACATTTGAAAATAAATCTATATATAATTTTTATTGTCAGTTGTTGTTACATTATGGAATATTTAATATCCCTTTTTCAATTTGTTTCAATTAAAATGGCGGCAAAATAACTTTAGTGTTTGGTTTTAGATCAAGGTTGAACATTTTGTGTTGCCAGCAAATCTGTTACCAAAGTGTCTGCTAGAAGCAAAACGATAATAGTTTTTACGAAGTCAGTACTAGCGAGTGCCAGAAAGGACGCTGTACTGCTAAAATTAATTTCTTATTTGCATTATTTTAAAAACTTGCTATTTAGTGCACACATTTTATATATAAATTTACATCGCTCGCGTTCTGGTATCTCTTGAAAAATTACATATTGGAAAAAAACACAAGATGTGGTTTCTAGCGCCAAAAATGCCCGGTCTTGTATTATGACTCTGACATCAAATTAAGGAAAAACTATAACTCCTTGAAAATTTACTTTAAGCTTTTTTTTTTGCCAAAAATGTTTGTGGGTTCTTAGAAATTTTACTTTTTTTTCCTATTTTAATCAATTTTGTGCCAACGGAATTCAGAAGGTAAGAAAAATACGAATATGTAAAGTTTTTTTTTTTAAATAAAATAAAATATTTAAATTCAATTATTAATTGTTGTTGGTCCAAAACTTTAAAGCGAGTTATAATAAAATCCTAAATTTATTGGCAAAAATCTTAAGCCACTGAATATATAGTTTTTATTTTTCGTTTGTGTATTTTCCAGCTGTCTATATGCAGGCACTTCATAGGTGTAGTAGACTTGCAAACTTTTGCAATTGTCTTTAATTCCGATAACTATAAATTTGTTAGCAAGCCACAAAATATATAGCTGTTGTTTATGTGTTTTCTAGCTGTCTATATGCGCGGACATTTCGTAGGCTTGAAAACTTTTGAACTTTATGGTCAATTGTCTCTAAACAGACAATGAGTATTAAAAGCAAAACCTTCTAATAGTATTTCCTTCAAAAACACAAAAACTAGAGCGCCTTCTTGTTATAGTTTATTTTTCTTAGACAGACAGACTTTGAGGCATTTAAATTCAATATTAAATAGATACAAAAATATGGCGAAATTTTTTTAAATTGTAGTTCTACAATCGTTTTGAACTACTAATTTAAAATTGATTAATAATCTCTTTCAAGACTTAATCGTTACGCTTCAAATGTGGTTTAATTTTTTTTAAGACTTCAAGTTATTACACTTTACCCCGTTTGTATTTCTTATGGCATAACTAATGCTTTAAGGTAATTTTAACTCAATATCTGTAAAATGTCGCTGGGCGTATCTGTAATTTTCGTATCCTGTAGCGAAATGAAAGATTTATTTAAACTAAAATAAATTAATAAACCAACTGTTCTCAGCGGAGGTAGATGGCAGCACAAAATTGTTTCTTACACATTATCGTTTTTGTGATTGTTGTTGTTATTTTAGTTTCCACTGTTTGTCTACGGGCTGGCCCTCTGTACCAGAAAAACTAGTATTTTTTTTAGCAAAGAAAAACATAAAGAAAATGCAACATTTTATATGTTAACAGTTTAATTTTGTCATGACATTTAACTTCCGGCATTCATATAAATTAAACAGCAGACAATTTGTGCAGCAATTTCAAACGTTCGACAGCAAAACGGCACGACGATGTCGAGCAAAAGGGGAATAAAATTATTAATTTAAGAAAAATATTTGAGAAAAATTTTTCGTTATGGTTAGTTTTTGGCCTACGCATGTTTTGGTGAGCTGAAGTCACTGTACTGAACATTTCTTGTCAAACAAGTAACTGTATTAGAATGAACTTCCAGGTGAAATATGGCCAGAAACACAACTTAACAACTGAATAAGCGAAATAAGAAAATCTTCTTTCTTATGACAAGCAAAAGGAGGCGAAAATTATATAAATAAATAAACATTTTAAAATGCTAAAAAGTATCGAACTTAAAAAAAATACACCAATACAAAATAATGTTGTAAGTTTTTAAATAGCAAATCAATTGGTTTTATAATTTAATAAACAATAAAATGATTTGTGATTTGAAAAATAATCAAAACTGGTGGTAAGAATTTCATAACTTTAATCACACATTAAAGTATTAAATACGAGTTTTTAGTTTCCTCTGCTAAAATCTGCATCGTTATGATTTTAAACACTTACGATTGTGGAAATTAGCCCACGTTTCGAGCAACCTCACGCCAGAAATGCAGTAAAGCAACAACTACAATTGCGACGGCATTATCATTTTATTGCCTGTGTTATCATGAACTGCCGTCCGGTTGCCATCCACAATTGAGCCATTAATTTGTGAATGTATCTGAACATGACAACTCCACAACAACTTTTGAACTTTTAATGCACCCAAATATTGTAGAATAAAAATTATTAAATATTTTATGTTGTAGCTTAAGATCTTGTAAAGATTTTTAGCTTTTAAATTTAACAATTTATTATTGCAGTTAGTTGATAAATTCAATTATTCACGATCTTAAGTTGTTATAACTTGTTAAGGAAACGAAAACCAGATAAACAAATATGGACGTATTTAATTTTTTATAATAATTTTTAAAGTTTAAGTGTTAAGCTAAGATCCCACTATCGCCGCATTACATCGTTTTAAGTCACGTATCGTGTGTTGCCAGTGTGACATTTTGCTGATTATAAACAATTAATTCCTTCTACTCATTTATGAGAGTGTCTAAGATTAACGGAGGCAAAAATATTTGTTTCCCATCTATCAGATATCAAATGTTATGCTTAAGGAACGTGATGTAAGAGAAAACCAAAACATTGACATTGTAGTGGTTTTACCATTCCTGGTTTGAAAACAGCTGTTTACAACATAACATTTATAAAAGACAAAAATAGTGTTTTCTTAAACTTTGGAGCCCCAAATATGTAGGACTGCAGCACTTTTCTGTTTCGTAGTCCGTTCCGAAATTAAGACACTGTCTACGAACAAGCAAATAAACGAAAGAATGAGTTTTGTCCGCTTTGATGCCTCACAACCTGTCACTATAACCGATAAAGATGCGACGACTCAAAAATAAACTGTTCACTGTTTTCAAATATGCCGATAGTGCGATTTAAGCTTTAGCAATTATTATTCAATATTTGGTTTTCGCTGAGAAAAATTCTTCTTGTTTGTAAAGAGACATTCAAAAGTCGAAATTTGGCAAATTCCTTTTCCATTTGAAAATGCTGTAAAACTTTTAACATTCCTAAACACTGTATCACCATCAAAAGGGATCGAAGATATTCCTTATCGAATATTTTTTTACATAAAACTTATGAATCAATATAAAACGGAGATTTAAAACGGGCAGTTGGAAAAAAAAGCCAACAAATGAAAATTTGTTTTCACCAAAAATTTCGAAAACTGTTAGTAAGAAATTTTGCGGCCTTCGTTACACTGTAAACTAAATTAAGCCTTTTAATTACCAAATTCGTGCCCAAGTTGGTCTGGTATTATTATAGTAAATAGTATTCGGAGTAATAGTGATGTGGAAGGAAAATAAAATCCTTGAAATCTTGATGGAGGCATCGTTTTTTGTTTAATATGAGTTTTATTTTTGGAGCAGATGTCGTTGTATTGGCAGCAAAATTTTTTAATGTGGCTTCTGGTTTCTTTTTTGCTTATTTCGTGTCCTCTTTTGATTGTGTGCTCAATGAAACATTTATTTGGCACCGAAGCCAAACAATCTTCTCTTCGATTTATCCTTTCTTTTTTTTTTTGGTGTGTGTGTGTTTCTTGCATTTCTTTGCCTGCCTCTAAAGGAGCAGTTAGTCGTTCGGTTTTGCGCTGCCTGGCCGTTTGATGCAACTTCGTGTGTGTGTGTATGTGTGTGTTTGTTTTTGTTTTTTCTGGGGTGCATGTGTTTGAGTGTTGCTCAATGGTCCCACAAATCGAATGTCAATTTTCGACTCATTTTACGGAACACTTAAACTTGTCGTTTTACTCGTTTTGTGCAATTTTATATCGAAGCATTTTTTCGGTTGCTGTTCTTATTTGCTGTGTGGAAAATTTTCCTATTTCAATTGCAGCAGGAGCCTTAATGATTTTTTATTCGCTTCCAAAAGCAAAGCAACCTCTTACTCAGTGGGTTGCAGTGTTCTTATTTGCTAAAGTGGTTACTGTTAAGCCAAAGGCGTTGGCACGTTCAGTCCACTCTCCAAAACAGCTCCACATCTAAATACTTAACTGGTTTCATATTTGGCTACGCTACTGCTGGATTGAAATCATAATCACAATTTCTGGCAAGTTTGGTGTTACTGTTGTTGTTTATACGAATACGTTCAAAAGAAATAACGAAAAAAATTTCTACCAAAAGGCGTGTTCATTCGTTTATCTTGCTGATTATATTTGGTTTCATATGAAACTCGTTTTCCCTTTTTTGGGGTTTCTTTTTTTGGAATTTTCATTTTTCTGTGATCCTCTTTCATGCTCCGAAATCAGTGCTAAATTGCATTTCTTATGTATTGTTCAAATTTTGCATGTTGTTTTTGTGTTTTTGTTGTTGTTGGCAAATAGCACAACATATTATTTGTGTGGTTACAATAGAAAAGTTTATAGTTGAAATTTTGCAATATATTTTTGAAATATTAACTCAAGAAGTAATAAAACTGAAAAGTAAAATTTGTTATTGCAGGATGTTCTAGTATTGGCGCGTATATTTACTGATACCTGTTCTCTTGTTCAACAACTGAATTGGGATATGTGAATGACTATAGCCGGCAGGAGTGGTTGTAGTCACAGTGACAAAAATGTGATCACAGTAATGATTATTAAGTGTAATGTTTGCCTACTAGACCGCTTAAAGCCTACTTTGACTGGTAAAAATTTATAGCGACCACAACAATTTTTGGCCAAATATTGGACTTTAATTGAAGTTCACTTACGCTCCGTTAAAAACGACTAGACATCTTATTGTTCGTACGCCCTGACACTGTAGTTTTGTTTGCGTTTCCAGCTGAACTGTTTACAACCGGCCACTGATATTTAAGATTTTCTTTGCAAAATGTCATTTGTTTCGTTTTCGTTTTTTTTTGCCCTTAAATGCAATATCGCGGTTATTTTATTTACTATTTGCTTTGATTTCTCCCATCTTTTAATTGTACACATGTTCATTTAATTTTTCTTTGTTGTTTTGAAAGTATGTGTTTCTCAAAGTGGAAAATGAATTGAAATTGCGGTCAGCATTTGTGGCTTAAATGCCGAAGTTATTTTCATTGCACTAGAGTGAAAGTTACTCATTGTTGCGGTTTGCCGTTTTTGTTCATTATTTCCCATTACCCGTCGTCTTCTTTCACTTCGCCTGCGATAGATGGTTGTGTTAAATTAAGTGAAAACTCAAGCGATTACGTGGAACCTTTTTCAACCGAAACGATTAGGGAGCGAAAAGAAAACTTACGTTAAATGACAGCTTAATACAAAGAAAAACAAAAAAACAAAATTTAAATATTGCAAGGATTGACATATATAAATGGATTTTTAGAAAAATCGAGCCGACATATTTTATTGTTGTCCGAGGGCAACAACTGAAGCACATGTTAGTTAATTTTACAAAAGTGAGAATAAAGTCCAAAATGTTTTTAATTAACAGGCGTCTTATAAATAAACCAATAAAAAATATTGAGATTTGGCTAATTTAATGATATTAAAAAGTAAATTCTGTTGAAATTATTTAACAAAACAAACAAAACAAAAAAAAAAACAAACAAAAAATATCAGTTTTTTATATTTTTACCCGCTTTCTATATTTTTTTTTTTTTGTTTCGTTTTATTTACAATCTCTCCAAGGATAATAAGCAAATTTTATAAAATAAGTAATAAGAAAATAACATTCATTGTTGAACTCCAATAAGAACAACAATATACAAACAAAAATTGTTAAAGTTATTTCAAGAATTCATAATATATACATTATATACAAAATCTTAAAGTTTTATGTATACTAATATTTACATACATATATGTATGTACACAGAATTTTATTTATGTATAATTGATTAGCTTGTAGACTTTGCTGTCTTATTTCGTCAGCGAATTGTAAGTTATTGATGATTTTATAAGTATTGCTGCTCCACCATGTGCTCTACTATTGTCCGGGTGGTTAGCTTTTATTACGTAAAAATTTTGTATTTTGAAAAATGATCTGTCTGTGAAGTGTGTCTCCGAGACTAGGAGGATATCAATGAAATTAGTTCTAAGAAATATTTCTACCTCTTGAGTATTATTGGAAAGCCCATTGGCATTCCATATTGCAATTCTTAAATTCATTTGCATAGTTTTGATATTAAAAGAGACATCATATTTATCAACTTATTGGTCTGTTCTATTTGGTTTTCAATTAATTTTTCGAGTTTTTCAAAAGAATTGTTTAATGGATTTAGTTGCTGTGGATTCCGTAAAGTATCAGAATATGAAAATCTTTCATTTCGACTAGCGTTGGCGTTTGCATTTTGGTTAAGTTGATTTGGGTAATCTTCACTATTAAATATATATTGGCTGGTTTTATCTCTTCTGTAGAGATTATTATTTTGCAATTTTCTTGTAAGTATTTGTTTATATACTATGCAGCCTTTATAGTTTGCTGGATGGTTTTGTAGACAGTTCACACAGCGTGGAGGAGTTTCAATATCTTTACTGCAGTCAATTGTAAGATGCCCTAAGCCACATTTAACACATCTTTCTTCTTTTCGGCAGTAAGTTTTGGTATGACCGAATTCTTGACATCTATGACATTGCACAAGATCGTTAGTTTTTCTTAAGGGTTCAATGGTGACAATTGCGCTATTTATGTGCCTAATATCGTATACGTTTTTGTTGCTTAGGGCAGGTTCTAAATCAACGAAGAACATTGGAAGGGGATTTTTCGTTATTCTACTGCGAACATTGACAATGTTCCGAACTTTATGACCATTTTTTTCAATTCCGTATTTAATATCAGTAGTTGACGTAGAATGATGTAAGTTTTTTATAACAACTCTATACGATCGGTCTTGCTTCAATTGGTAGGTATGGAACTTAATTTTCCTGTCATTTAAATGAGTAACAATAGTTCTGTACGATTTTACATTCTTTATTAGCAATCTTATTTGTCCATCTTTAAGTGACTTGTATTGAAATTCAGTGGAAGGAATAATTTTAGAAAAAGATTTCATCATTGCGCTAATATCAGCAACAAATGGTATGTATATAGGTGGTGGCTTTGGTTCATTGTTATTGCTGTTTTCATTACATTCTTCATCCTCAGTATCAATTTCGTCATGATCAAGACTAGCAAAACGATTATTATTTTGGGAGCCTGCATTGTTGTTGTTAACATTTCTTATTGAAGTTAAGTTGTTGCTGTCGATATTTTGTCTTTTGTTCTCGAATATTTTTGGTGATACACTTTGTCGTCGTTTTTTTGTTATTGGCAAAGTAACTACCTGCCAGCTAATATCGTTATCTTCAATTGATTCACTACCATCATCCATGACGAAGGCAGCGTATTTTGTTAGTGTTTAAAAATATTTTAAGTATTGTTTTTTAACAAGACAATTATTTGCCTTGTCCCGTAATTTGTGCGTTCGCGGCGAAAGTTAGAATGTTGATGTACTTAAAAATGCACTTTTTGTGTACATATGCATGTATTTATATTGATATACACGAAAATATTTTATTATTTTAACTTTTTAAATTCTTTTTTATTTTATTGATTAAAACACGTCCGCCTTCTACAAAAGTTTACCCGCTTTCTATATGACTACATTTTGTAGGTGCTACCCTATTCTACAGCAGACTTGCAAGGCTTTGAAAAATATGTTCTAACATTCAACTTTGTTGGCCTTGAAAAGGAAATTTTCCCAAATAAATGTTTAACTCTGTGGGAACAACCGTAAGAACCGTAAACATTTTTAGCCGAACAAAAATATTTTAAGAAGAGTTGGTGGCTTTAAAAGCACAAACAAATGATATTTTACACACGTGTAACTGCTAGACTAGAAAAGCATAAGTTTCTTCAAATATAAATAAATATAAAAAATCTTAGTTGGCAAAAGTATGGTGAGCTGGTGAGTTATTCTGCTTTAACAAAAGATTCAAAACTTTCAGTTGGAGACCATTAAAATGGGCGACAGGCACTGTTGATTGAAATGATCATGTCGCCAGTAATGCTGCCATTACTTAATTTATCGGTAGATGATTTCTAGGCCGTGGAGCTGGCTTTGCCTTAACATACACCGCAGGAGGAATACTAATGCCACACATGATTGAGTTGAACATTAAAAGCCACAGCAAGTTTCTGTATAACAATTGGTGCATAAAAGCTTTCCACCTAAAGGATAATTGTTATAATGATTGTTTTTTTTTTATTGTTTGTTTCTTATTCTTAGAATTAATAACCAATTTTAAATTTTTCACCAAGTGAATTTTTCAATTTATTTTCGTTTTATTTGCATGCGCAGCCAAATTCTCCTTTTTTTAGCACAATAATTAAAACTTGAACGGAAAAAAATAAAAGTTGTTCAAATGTTTAATCGAATTTTCTTTGTGTAGATCTGAGGACTGGCATTGACTATTCCTATAGGCAATTAAAGGCAATTTAATGCCTTCGCTTGCCAATAGGCTAAACATGAACATAAATTCATAAAGATTATTTGATTGACTTTTAAAAACAAAAGTATTTTGATGTATGTGTTTTATGACAGTCAATTTTTTTCACTCGGCTGTAGCAACACGATTTCAATCAAGAGAAAAATCATCCTACCGGTCATTTCAAAACTGCTATTTTATTTAATTCGCATAAATGCATTTTAGCCCGCTGGGGGAAAATATTAATCAAGGCGGAATTAAAAATTTATTAAGCATAAGAAATGCCGCTTTCAGCTTTAGGTTTTTACTTTTTATTACTGCCTTTATAAAATAATTGCAATATGCCCAAAGCGTGTAAGACATGTACTTGTATGCTGCTGTCTTACTAAACGCTAAAATTTAAAAAAAAAGTAAAAATAAATGGGTTTTGTTCAAATAGCGAACTAATTTTTTCTTATAAGACAACCGATTAATACAGTTTCGTTTATCTGTTAAAAAATCGAATAATCTAGAAATGTGGCGAATCAGTTTTTTTTTTCAAAAGTCTTGTCGTTATTTATTGTACAAGGTGGCGCAAAAATAAACTTCCGGTGTTTTTTTGGCTGTAATTAAAAAAAAAATGAAAAACTTTGATTCTTTTTGTGGATTATTTTTATTTGGTCTTTTAATTTTTTTTACATCAAGTCGAGAATATGATGTCATGTAAATGGCCGCCGCCACAGTTGATTGTCATTTGAGCCCTTTTTATGGCATTTTCCATCACTTTGTCCAAAACTTCCGGCGATAGGTCCTCACATTCTTGACGGATATTGTCTTTAAGGTATTAAACCCCTTAGTATTCGTTTTGTAATATTAAGTATACGCAAGAGATATACAAATATATATGTAAAAAACTATTGCATACTTTTGACACATTCCAATAGCGAGGGGGTGGCGTATGATGAATTAACAATTTTGTTTTGTAACATAATTTAAAAAAAAAAAATTATTTTACAGCTACACGACGGTTTCTTATTTGATTGGCGATTTTCTTGCTTTGTTTGTGGTTAAACAAAATCAAGTCATCAATTTTTAGACTTTTCTTACAGACTGTTGAAGGGTTGATTAAGTGAAATTGGTACAGCATCAGAATAGGCCTTGATGGCCTATGGCAGTTGCCGATATCAATCAATTCCACAGTATATACTCGAATTTTCAGTGATCCTAAACAGCTGCTTTACTATTCTTTGACGAACTAATTAAATGAAGTTTCATATTAAACATGAACTCAGCACCTGTCGGAAAGCTTACAACTCTAGAAAGTTAAAGGCGGGACAGATTTCTTACATTCTATTCTTGTACGGCAGTTACACTTAAATTAAATTAAATTAAATTACCAATTTCTTGTGCATGACAAAACCGAAAAGTATTAGTGGCTTGGATTTAAAAGTCTTTGCACGAAAAACAAGTAACAGCTTAAAAGTAATAATTTCAAAATTGCTTCGGATTTTTATATCAATATACGGAATATATTGTATTTATAGAGGGAAAGATGTTAAATTTCAATTTTATCTCCATGTTCACAAATATATTTATATGTGTATATAAATATTTTGATGTATGAATTTATTTCATCTGTTGTTGTTGTGTTGAATTCCATATTAATTCTAACTGGTGGCATTTTGTGTTCTTTTTGCAGAAACCTTGCAGATGATGAAAACCTTGTTGATCGAAATATTGGAAAATAAATGAAAATGAAGAAAAATCATTGTATTTTCAATTATTTCACCTAAAGCAGAACTTAAACATATCCACAAAAATTTAAAAACAATTTGAATTTTATTTTATTTAAATTTTTATTACAAAGTTTTCCTATAACAAATATGAAATGTGTTTTAATTTTCATCGTATTCACTTGAATTTCTTAAACATATTCAAGTGTTCAGTTCAATTTGTAGAAAATCGTTTGTGGATGATTTCAACGTAAATGCATCATTGTTCGAATAACGCAGCCATCTAATTTAATGGCCTGGTGTCTGCGCAAACGTTTAACTGGCCTTTAGTTTGTAAAACGTTTAACTTGAAATTACAACTGGTTGTCGTTGTTTTGCGTCATTTGTAACATCGATTACCAGACATTATCGTTTCAACTGTCCACCAGTCGTCTTAAAAGTTTAAATTTACATTAAAATCAACTGCACACACCGGCAACCGCACTTACAATTTCAATAGGCAGATAAAAAGTTTGGTTCTCTCGCAAAAGTGAAATGCCACATTAAAAGCACTTTTATCGCTTTTCAAAATGTTTTGTGCTGTAATGAATTTCAAATGTACAAGCAGGACGCAAGAAGCAATAATTACAACAAAACAAAAACAGCAATAATTACAATAGTTATATGTTGGACAGCAATGACGATACATGAATGTTTTGTAAGTGAACGATTGGATGTTGATAATAAAAATACTATTCAGGGGGTTGTGTACGAGCGGTTAAAATATGGCCACGGCTCTAAAGAGGGCTTTAATTGCCCAACAGTAACACACGAAAATGAAGAGATTTTGTGACTTGTTATAGTGGTTATTACTTTGCAAAATGTGGTAAAATTACTATTAAATTGCGGTTTTGTGGAGCAGCGATCGGTAAGAAGAACTTTAGCACAAATCTTTGCGGTTTTTAACTGTTACGGATTAAGCCCGCATTCAGGATTCGGTTGGCTTTTATGTCGGGCAACTTTTGCCAATATAAGAATGAAAGAAAAAACTTTAAAAAGCTTCAGTGTGTTGAAGTTCAGCAAAATTGCAAAAGTGGGAGATTTCCCATTTGTTTTTTGAAAAAGTTTAGCCAAGTTGTGGCAAATTTGTTATCACGTCTGGATGTGGGTGTGTTTTTTTTTCAATATGACTAAAGATTACTGTCAATAATGTGAATGTGTGTGTTAGTATTAATTTAAAAAGTTTCTATATTCTGTTAAAGTCTTCTCGCCGGTTTTCTGTGGCCACTGTTTTAAGAGCCATTTTAATATCCTGTCGAGCTTTTGTCATTATTATTTGTTTGTTGTTTTATTTCCATTTAATGTTTTGTTATAGCAAATAAAACACATGCTGTTCTGTTCGCTTCCTTTCTGCCACAATGTTAATGCAATAAAAAAGGATTTTGGTTTTATTACACAATTTTAACAAAATATGTGCGTGTCATACACAGCATATGAAATAGAATCATTGCAACGCTGATAGTCAAATTAAAATCCAAAATTCTTAAACTTTTTTGGTAATTTCCTTTAAGTACAGCAACACAAATGGGGCAAGTACGTATAAGCAATGAGAAATGCCCTCGGATCTTAAGGGGATAGAACGGCAGATTCAGGAAACCCGTTTCAAGTAACCCCACCTCTGGGCAGGACAATAACTTAAATATTTAGTGCAGAATGAATATCGTGGCGTCTGGTATGTAGCACTTGGTGACATTTTAATGCAACCACATGTCGTCCTTATTTGTAACCTTTTATATGGACCACAATAACCGCCTTTGACCATATGCTAATGATAATTTTCAAAGAAACCAAATCAGGTGCTTGGTCCGCAAAGTTTACACTAAAGAGCACCAATTTTGATAAGCAAATCTCATCATTTGGACGTACTGCTTAATCGTATAACATGTCCGGGCGCTTTGGGCACCCCGACTTCATGTTAATGCTTTCGACGCAACATTTTTTAAGACACAAGAGTCTGTTATAATGTCTGTAGACAAATAAATTTAACCACTTGAACTCATTGCACTAAAATTCCCAACAACAACAACAATTGTTCCAGTGTGCGGGCGTATTTCCGTACATTCCGGCCAGACAAATCTGTGATGCATGTTTTTGTCCCCAAAAAGTTTGTTCAAATTGAAAGAAATATTTAAAATTCTAATTTTCTGTGTTGGATTTTCTGTTGCAACAGAACTATTGATGATTTTTGAAGTATTCGTTAAGTGGAAAATGTATTATGCAAATGCAGTTATTTTATTGAAATTACTTTTTAGTTTAATTTTTTCAAAAATGTTAAGTTTTGTAAATGTTCTGCAGCTCCAAGTTTTCATCCAGTTGAGATTGTGATTGCAATGTTTAAACATTATGTTTCATTTTTTATGTTAAACAACATAAAGATTTGTGTAATATGAACAACTGGCACCAGTATTAAATATTAAATATATTATTTAAAACCAGGCACAATATAAATGGTCACATCCGTTATCGCCACAGATTCAAATAAATTTTAAGCCACAAATTTATAAATAAAATAAATACATATGAATTGAAAACTTTTTACAATTTTGTCAGATTTTATTGTAAAAAATATGAAATAAAAGCTTTTGTGACTCAATTGAATAATCGACTAGTTTTTGTTGGACGCATTTCCAAAATTTACTTTTTAAGATGAGTAAAATGAGGGAAAAAAGCAAAACCACACTGCAACAACACAAACAAAGAATGAGAAAAAACGTTTCCATGTTTTTGACAGATTTTTGACTTACTAATTCAATTTTAAACTGATTTATAATCACCTAGAGCCACACAACTCAAGGAACCCCTCCCCCCCTGAAAATATGCAGTAAATTTTAAAATCTTTTTTTTTTTGCAAATGATCAAATGATTAATAAACGCTTTGAAATGTTTTGTTAAGATGGGCGAATCGTGTTGTCTTTTTTCTGCTGTGGAATAAACGAGACAGCACAATAACCAAAATTTTAAATACCAAATAGTTGACTATCACAACTGCCCTCTCCACTTTGCCTGTTATGAAGCTGCCTCTATAACTCTGTGAAGAGTCCTAAAAAATTTGATAGAAACTCAAAGAACAGATGTTTTGAAATATTGATTAAGTACCATAAAAACAGTTTTTTGCTTGTATTGCATGTGATTGAAGTGATTGCGCCTGTCCCACGTTGTCGAACATTAACGTTCGCCAAAATATTGAACAACAGAATTTAATAAAGAGAAATAGAAAATCCCTAATATGAGCGATAGAGGAAATAATAATATATCCACCAAAAATCAAAAAATTGGCAAACGTTAAGGTTTGATATTGTGAAACAGACGATTTGTGTATGAATTCGAAAGTAGTAGTCGCCAAGATTTGCTACGCTTTCAGTTCTATTCTTGATGGGAGTTCGGATGATCTCTTTCTTGCCTTAAGCGAACACTTTATTGCACCAGTACTAAAGAAGTAGAAGTGGAAGACTCTAAATATGAAATTACTTTCATTTAAGTCCTTAAAGTATTAGAGAATTTTATTTAAGGTTCAAGCATTCTTCAACTCTTACCAAGAAGTTGTTGTGATGGATAAAATAGAAACGAATAAAAAGTACCAAAAGCCTATTTGTTCAATTGTGATATTTTTTTTTTTTTTTTGTGTGAAAGCAAGTAAAACAATTTACTTACATGGTATTTGCAAAAACCAAGTAGAAATATAATAAAAAAAGTATATAAAGAAATAATGTTGATGCCATAAAACATTGTCAATCGTTCATCTTCACAAACCAGTAATGACATACTCTCAGACATTCACTTCCACAGATTTAAATAAGATTTTTTGTAACACTATATATATATATATATGGATGTGAGTGTGTGTGTGTGTGTGTGTTTGTATGTGTCTGTGTAAGGATTTTTCTACTGTGTTCTATATCTGGTACATGTCGTCTCTCCTTAATGGCAATGAGTTTATGGTCGTTCTTAAAGTAGAGCCGGTTTTTATTTTTTTTCATTTTGTTTTTGGGTTAATTGCTTCAGATTGCAAAGGATGTAAAAGGAAATACATAAAATAACAAAGAGCAGAAACAGTAAAGTATTAAATGAAAATCTTATAAAATATTTGTCAAATGCTATAAAACAAGACATAAAACGAACAGACATTAAGGACATAAAAACAAATACTTCCTTACAAATCAATACAATGTTTGCACTAGACTTCAAGAGAAGGAAGGAATTTGAGGATACACAGTCGTGTTTAAATGGATATAGAGCATGATGAATTATTGAAAGCTTTTCAATATAGTGGCATACGAATTATCATGATTCTACTGTATTGTGTTGTTTCACTGAAAAGCTGAAACTAATAGCCTGGAATAGAATTTCAGTGTTTAATCTAGCAAAATCATTATCCAACTAATCTTTTCTATATGGGTATAATATCTTATAACTCTTACGATTTTTTTCTACAATAATTTTTCCTACGATCAAATTTCAAATGGGTAAATTTCTGCAAAATTTTCGCGTAAAAGTTTTTATTCAGTTTTTTTTATCAATATAAAAGCAATTTTAATAACTTTGCGAAATTGTGGTGCTATTTCCGCGGTCATTTATTATTTCTTAGCGGATAAACAAAAACACCTCAAGTTTAAAAAAATTTTTAAATGCAGACTAGACCCGAAAATTCGCAGAGCTTTGAAAAATTTTGAAATTTTTCATTTATGGCGTTTTTTTTTTTAAGTTAAATGAAACATGCAGCTGCATGCCTGAGGATAACTTAAACTTTGACAAGCCACTGACTTTGTTGAGGAAATAGACAAAAGCGAAAACGGAAAATAAATATAATAAATAATAATATAAATCAAACAATTAAAAGTCATTTCAAACGATTGTCATCAGTTTATTTCAAAAGCTGTGAAGTGAAGGGAGTTCTCCTCAAAAATATGCGATTTATGTCAGAAGAAAATTCTATAGCCGCTATTGTGTGTCTGATTCTGGCTTCACTTGTGGCATTTTTCTGTTTATTTTCATTTGACTTTAATATGATTTATTGAATAAGTTTCCCGCGGCCAGGCTGAAAAATATTTAAATTTATATTAACTCTTGACAATGTTTTATTCGCGTTTGATTTAAGAATAACGTATTTTCAAAGTTTTGGACAATTTATTTTTGTTTGAATGCTTGGAAAAATCGTCTCGTTAAAGTTTTCTGCTACCATTCTTGATTGGTTTTACTTTTTCTATTTTTGATTTTTCTCACATTTTTTTAAACTTTTTTTTTGTCCAAAAGTTTTGTTTTTACAAGTTTTTGTCATTCTTTAGATGGAAAAATTCAGTTCAATTTGATTATATTGATGTAAAAAGCTTGGGGCTACCAGTTGTTGTTTCTATTGCAGTAAAATTTTTCCCTTCGAAAGTTACTTATTTTGAAACCAAATTACAGTAAAATAACCGACTTGAACTTAACACCAAAAGCCAAAATGAAAGTATTAGAGAAATAAAACATCTCATGGCAGAATAAGCTGAAATAATTGAAGTAAAAATAATCGAATTTATAATTAAGGGTAAAGGGATAATGTAGATAATGTAAATAATGTAAATAATGTAAATAATGTAATGTAAGTAACAGAGTTAATTATTTTTGTTAAAATGGAACACCTTTTTAACACAGTTAAAGGAATCTTTCAGTTCAGCAAATTTTTATATTTGTGCATTTGTGTACTCAAGCTTTTGGGCTGCCCACCCACATTTTGAAACGAACATGTGGGTTTTTACAACTATTGTTTAATTTTTTTTTTAATATAAAATCTGTTGCGGAAGCGAAAACTTAAATGTTGCCTGTTTTGTTTTTTAACATTGATTTTTTCCTCCTTTTTAATTATCTTTCTATAATCATTCCTATACAAAGTTATTATTTCAAACTCCAGCCCATCGTGTTGATCTAGTTTGCATTTGAAATTTATAAATTATTACTTATTAACCTTATTTTTTGCCAGGATAATTTTTTAGTGACAGTTTGAAAAAAAGAGAAAAATTAAAAAAAAAAAATTAAAGTTGTTTTATGCGGCAACAAATAAAATGCATTTATCTTCTCAACTGACATAACAGACGGAACTTCATTGCATTAAACACACCATAAATAAATTGTGCCAACTGCAATATAAATATGCACCATTCAAAGGCAAAAAACGTACACACACACACACACACATACATTTTTACATTTTTAAACACAGATTGATATTTATTTTTACCGCGAAACCGTAGACATAAAGAGGTACACTTGCAAGAAAATACTCGTACATTTCAGCACACACCGGGTTACGCACACAACTGTCAGAGTGTATTTAAATATTGAGGTAAGCAAATGAGTCCTCTAAAGAAAATAGAACAATAAATGAGCAACGACATAAACAAACAGGAGCGCGAAGCGGCGGGGTTTGGTGTGCGGTGAAACTTCTCCAGGAGAAACTATAAAAAGAATTGCACGATTTAATATGAGCGAAAATGTGAATTTCCTGTATACAATTGCACATACATACATACATGCGTTCAAACGTGCATGTGCATGCATTTGCAAGCGTAATTTCGCCCCCTAGCCACCAAAAATACTTACTCACACGTTGCAGAAATAGACACAGCAGGGGCAAGTTGTGTCTGACGTTATTCAAAAACTGCACTGAAAATTCAATGAGAAAGAGTTTATCGGAATATGTGTCATATAAAAAGAAATAAAAATTCTAGAATGCAAATGGCATGAAGAGTTTTCGACTCTGATTACATATATAAATATGGGTGACTGACTACAGCTGCCATTAACTGGATAAAAAGTTTGAAATTTATTTCGTATTCGTAATCGTTTTGCCTCACCTCGTGCCCTCTGTTTAATGCCTCTTGAAATGTGTGACATGTAGCACCGTTCCGATGATGCGGACACATGTCGTAGATGCTCCAAAAGAAGTTGTCACGCCGAGTTGAGGGAAACTTAAATCAGTGATGTCACTTGTCTAAAATCCGCCAGCTACCGCAACGTATTGAATGCTCATGGATTTCATGTAAACTGGTGTCATGTGGAAATCGTCTCCATCGCGACAAATGACTTTTAATTAAAAGCAAAGGTCAGTTGTCAAAAGCTTCAGGTTGAATTCATGCGAAAACTTGTTATCCCCAAGCAAAACGAAATAGACTGCGTCAGAGCATTCTGCACACTATTACGGACACTGCAGTCGTTCAGAACCTTGACTAGTTGATTTTAGCCTGGACACAAGTATAAATTTTGATTCCCAATTATGTTCTGTTAAAACCCCGGCGGCACGAAACTGACAGTGGCTGCTTTTTTCTTATCTAACAATCGATTCCTTGCTTACTACACTAGTGTACCAAAATTATCTAAATTTTTTCTCTCCGTTTTGTGATTATGCTGAGAATAAACTGGGCGGATTGTTATAAGAAAATGTGGTTTTACTTTAGGCAAGTTTTAAACTTGTTTTAATAAAATCAGAAAATAACACTTCAAATAATAAATTACAAGTAGTACGAGTAATGATTTCACATGATTTTAAATCGTTTTCGGGAAGCGTATCGAATTCACTAGATCACAACAAAGCTTTAATGAAAAGAAGAACTTCTTGATGACTCAATGACAGTGTAGATATATTTCAATTGAAAATGTTGCTAAAAATGAAGAATTCAACTATAAATAAAGTCAAAGTCATGTTATCGATCAAAAATTAAAAGCGTTCAGACGAAATTCCCAAGTGTTTAAAATGCTAAAGGGTTGTTAATTCAATTGTTCAGTTTTATTTTTTTTATTTTCTTTTGTTTTTTCTAAATTAGCGATTTGTTTCAAAAAATTATGATGATGCATCACCCGCGTCTTGTCATAAAAAAGATTAACAAACTTTATGCAGTTCTTATAGATATCCCTTTTTTAGCATTTAGTGTTTTACTTTCTCAATCTGGAATTAAGAAAAAAATGTAAAGAAAATTAGTAATAAGGAATTGTAAAAGTGATAGCGGAGTGACCCATAAGAATATAAAATGATTTTAGCATTCGTATCGTGTATCTAAGCTTTAACGTTCATTTTAAATATTTCGGTATTTTTGTTTTTTTTTTTGGTTTCTTTTGGCAAAAAAGGAAATGCTTAATTAAGATAAATACTCGACTGCAATTAACATTTTCAGATTTAAATACATGCATATTTTCGGTGAAAAAACAAAAAACTAAAACTCATTGAGGAAAACTGAAATATGCAAAATTTTGCTTGTGAACAGGCAATAAGTGAGTGGGTAAGTGTGTCTGTATGGTTGTGTGTTCTGTGTGTGTGTGTTCTGTGTGTTGACAAATGCACGTGTGAATGTGCAATATATATGTATGTATGTATGTATGTATGTTGGCAGGAATAGTCAGCGCACAAATGTTGGTTGCTTTGGTATTGGTGCGGAAATACAACTTAAAAAAGTGGAAACTCTGTAGTGTTCACTTTGCCATCAGCTGCCATATAGTGGTTATTGTGGTGAACAATTGCACAACTCCATTTTTTTCCACCTACATACATACATACATACATACATATATATGTATATATATCTACATGTTTGGTTGTCTGAATGAGCTTATAAGTAAATATGTATATGATTGTGTCTGAATTTTGGCATAACGTCAACTCGTCTTGTTGAAAGTATTTTATTTCTGTTTACACACAAATACCTTAATGTTTTAACAGCACCATCATTTATATACTTACTAACACGCACACGCACAGAAACTCACACTTGCCCAGCAGGAGAGCATACATGCCACGAGGCACTTGACTAAAAAGAAGAGAAAATCAAATGAAAGTGAAAATAAGAAGAAGAAAAAATATATTTAAAACATTACTAGTATTTCCATTAAAGCAACGTCTTTTTGATGCATTTACGCTTTTGTACAATTGTGAAAGGATGAATAAAAAAAAAGAGAAACAGCAAACATCGACGTTGCTTGCTTTTGTATTTCTCATTGGTGGCAGACACAAAAGAACAGTATTTTTTTCTGTGCATCCTTCTTCGCTACGTACACACCAGGTTTACCCGAAGATATGACATTTTTTATTTTGACTGTATGGGTTGGTAACCGAGCAAAGAGTCAATCCGAAAAGTTTGTAAATATTCACACTATACAACTAATTTTACTTCGGACCTAAGGATTTTTTTCGTCCAAAATGTCTAACGGAGTGCAAAAAAATAAAAGTTTACAAATATTATTAATTATTTACACAAGGGGGGGGGGGGGGGCGGAGGAGAGGGGATTTAATAAATATAAACAACTTTTGATATTAATTTAGAGTTCTTTTCGAAATATTTGATTGGAAAAAAGTGACAGAAAAATTTATTGTAAGAAACGTTTAAAATTTTTGCTATAAAAAATGAATTTTTTCAACAAATATTTTTGTTGATTCAACAAAAAAATGTATCTAATAATTATTTGATTAACTTGGGAAAAATTGTAGTTAATACTTAATTAATTAAAGTTAAAACAACAACAAAATTGGCTTCCAGAATTTTAGTGTATAAGAAAATGTAATATTTAAGGTTGTTTTCATTCGAACTTAAATTAAATAAAACAAATCAATAATCCAAATACATTTTTTATCATTTAAAAAAAAAACCTACCGGTGTCATAAGACATTTTAAAAATAAGTTGAATGGATTTTCCTTTTTGTGTTTAATCGTTTTTTAATCGAACTATCGAAGAGTATTTTTCATTTAGTTTAAAATTTTCTTTAAGCTTGAAACCTTTTTTTTTTTTGTTTTTTTTTTAATAAACAAATTTGTTTTCAAGTTGTTTGAATGAGTCACTCAACAGAAAAAAATTTTGAATCAAGATAGTTTTTGATTTTGTTTCAAATGGCTTCTTTCTTGGCTTATGGGTTTTTGGATCACTTTGGAATCGTTTTTTGTTCACTCAAGTGATAAAACAGTTTTTGATCACAAAAAAAATTAACAAAAAAGTAATTTAAATGAACTTTAGAGAATTTATCACTCACATGAATTGCAAAAAATGTCTCTGCACTTTAACAAAATTTTCCCTCGTATACGAGCCTGTACAAATACATGTGACGAGCAACAAAACAGTTAATAAAAGTGTGTTTGTATGGGATTTCTTTAAGTGTATTTTATTTTACCTGATTTTCCATGACACTTTATGTTATCGAAATGCAATCACTTATAATTTGCGTTCTTTACATTTTATATTTCTTTTGATATTTTGCATTCGTTTGCTGCTACATTTTGACAACTTCAAGACAGAGAAAATGAACCCTGAGGCTGGTAAAATGACGAAAAAATGATTTGTGGAAAATGTAATTTGGCTGCATATCGTATTAAAATGTGACAGAAATCAGAAAATTGTGAAAATGAAATATTTTTTTTGTTTCATCTTCTTTATTAAAAAACGATAAAAACATAAATCTTCATAATTTTTAAGTTAATGTGTTTTTTTTATAATATCGCAATTGATGCAACTGATAAAAATGTACAGATAAAAAATTATGTCGCCTATTTGCTGACATAAATACAAACATATTTACTTTTTGCCATTAAATGAATTATTTTTGATTGCAAAAGACTTTTAGCGTTAACACTGAAAAACAGATTTCAAAGCAAGTAATTATTAAGTGTCAGCACACTTTTGTATAATTAAAAGGATTTAAATGGTGTGACAGTATTTTTTTTTGGCCAACTGATTGCGGGAAACTTTTCAGTGACAACCTTTTAATGTTTGGTGTAAAATTGAAATAAAAACCCAGTTTAGTTATATCAATACTTTCGTTTAAGATTCTTCGTTCTTTAACTGCACAAATAATCGCGCAAGTAAGAAATAATTGACTATTCGAGTCAAAATATTAAAAAACTGTAGCCGAAATCCCCTTAAAATAAAATCAGGGTTATTTCAAAACAGAGGAAGTTTTGCAAGTTTTATTGTGTTTATTATGCACTCTGTCACTTATTTCTTATGCAGCCAACTTTAATTTTTAAGAAGTTGCCTGCATGAACATCAAACAAAATGAGAAGCGACCAATCGGGCTGGAATTTCGGGTTATTTTTCCGGACAGTCGGATCAAAAATGGTGAATAACAGGCCACAAGAAAAGGGGATAAATAATGCTCACTGTATAATAAATTTCTCTCTCTCTCTCTCATTTTTTAGCCCTTCCGAAAGCTCTCTACGCAGAAAATGTTTCGTTATCGAAACCGGTTTATTGGAACACCATAGAGCGAAATATCCAAACGAAACTAATTATTCATAGAAAAATATAGAGTTTTAACATGAAAACATGTTAGTTTTAACTGATTGCATAGGAAATCACGTATATTTTTTTGTAGAAAAAATAACTTTTAATTTTTCCCAAATTATTTGCGTACTAAAATTGTGCCTTAAAAATTAAAAAAAAAGTGTAAATAATTCAAATTCATTATGGTGCAGAGTAAGTTTTTCAAAATAACGGATTTTTTTAAGTGTATACTTAGATATAGATGATACGGCCAGCATTATTTAAAGCAACGTGTTGTTCTGCTAGAAAGAGAAAACTTCACAAGAAACTGTTCGTTGTCCTGTGATTGTTAAAACTTCCTAATCAGTGTTTTTAATATCTTGTTCACTCCCAGACCTTTTTAAAAACATAATTTGCGTACTTGGAATCTGCTATTTTTCCTCTTCACGATTTTTATTTTTTATTTGTGTTTGTTTTGCTGCTGTTCTGCTGCCGTTTAAAATCTTACCAGGCCTTTTTTTCAAATATGTCAACATAAATTTATTTATTTATTTATTTCACCAGACTTTGTTAAATCTCATGTACAAGTCAAGTGGTATTGTTGGTTTTTATTTTTTATTTTTTTTGCTTAGTTTATTTCAACCATCATATTTGTGCAGTTTTCTTTTTTATTATTTAGCTTCACTCAAAATAAAAAAAAAGGAAAAACCATTTCTGTGTATTGTTATTGAGAGTTTGAATTTTATGATTTCAATGCCTTTTACAGGCGGATATTGTGCACTTTTATGCTCAATCGACAATTTTTTTTTGCCACTTCTTCACTGAAGTGGTCTATGAAAAATTCAATGAACCTGGTTAATGCAGATTTCAAAAAAAAAATATAAAAAAAAAATGAATGGATCAAATAAAAAAGTGATATAAAATGAAAATAAAAACGAAAAGAATAACGTAAATAAAAAAGTACAACACAAAGCAGAAAAGAATTTAACTTTTAATAACTTATTATATAGATCTTTTATTTTTGCACAGACCTGCTTTGATTGTTACTGCTGTCAAGTTTTCTCCTGACGCTGTCGGCACTTTGCCTTTAATACTTTCTAAGAATTTTACATTTTTTTTTCGCTGATTGTGAAACTTTGATTGAGTTTTCTTCAATATATTGTACACGTAAAAAAATTGTCGTTTCTGAAGTAAGTAAACGACACACACACACAGTGTGGAATAAAATTGTATTGATTTTCATTTTAACCTACACACAGAGAAAAACTTAATTGAAAAGTTAGGTCGAAAACCTGCCGTTATTACATTCTTCGCACATGAGATCTGTTCAAAAAATAAAGCTTTCGCGGGCTACTTACATTTGATTACTGGGTTTTTTTATGTTGGTACACACGTCTAGAACGTGTTTTCACAGTTTCAGCTTTTTAGCAGCTTTTTTTTTTAGTGTTTTGCGTTTGCGGTGTTGGAAATGGTATTGCTGTCCCATCTGCTGAAGCCAATAAAGAGGATACAAAGAAGGAAGTAGAACCTGAGGTATCTGGCGATGACATGGACTTTGTCCATTGGGTAAATTAAGTGCTCAAAAGACCCTGAAATATTAACAGAAACAGTGAGTGGCATAAGCTTTTCAAAGAAGGTCAAGAAGTGCTACCCAGCACGACAGCAGCCGCTGAAAATGTTTACAAAGTGAAGCAAATTGTTGTGAAAAAGTCATCGACTCACGATTAGAGAACTCGCCGAGAATGTTTGTACATCGATTGGCTCGTGCTATGCAATTCTTTCGTAGAATTAGGCTATGAAGTTTGTGGCAGTGAAATTTGTTACAAAATTGCTGCATTTTGACCAATGAGCGTAAATCTTTTGGCCCACAACAACTCTGTCAGCCCAGTTCAGCCACCGCATTCACTGGATTTGGTACTCTGTGTGTTTTTTCTGTTCTGTTCCCGGCATTAAGAGACACGTGCAAGAATGGCGTTTTGTGACAGCTGAGAAAGCTCCAGGACATACCAAACAATTCACATCAAAACTGCATTTAGGTTTGTCAAAAACTACTCTGATATATATTATATCTGAAGGTATCTACCTTTTTAAAAATCGAAATTGTTGAATATATAAATACTTTTTGAGGTGTTTTGATCAGACCTCCTCGTATTCAACTACAATCAACACTCAGTTGCCAAACACTAATTTTCGAAAAAGAAAGATTTCTTTTTTTCTGTGTAGATTTCATCCATTAAAATGCCCTTATAAACGGTGACCTTCCACATGTGCGATGTCTTGCGTTTTATTTCTTTCACGAACACATCGAATTCATCATTCCTTTTTCGTTTTGGTTTTTTCTTATTTTTGCTTTTGGCTGTATGTTGTGTTCGGCAAATGAATTCTGTTCGCTTCTGGTTTTTTGACTTGAGTTGGCTTTAACAACTGTCTAAATGAATCTGTGAGCTTTTTGTTCCTGGTGTTATTGTTCCCTCTGCATTTTCTTGTTGAATTTCGTCTTGCATTTGATATTTATTAAAAAACATATATTTATGTTTGTATAATTCTGAGTAAAGCAATTTTAGCGACAGTACACGGTACGTGCCCAATCAACGTTATTGAACACTTCGATTAGAAGTTGTGGCTTTTTTTGCCTTCTTCCAGATATATGTATGTATGAATGTGAGTGAAATATTTATTAAATTGTTTTTTAAGAAAAAAAAAAATTGTATTGTTGGAACACTGAGGACACATTTTTGTTTTTTTGTTGTTTTTGTGGTTTCCTCAAAATATTGCTTAATATTCAAAGTGGTTTTCCATGTTTTCTATGTGGGTGTGTTCTTTTTTTGTTTGTGGTAATATTTGAATAATATTTTAAATTGAATAAATTGAGTGATTTAAATATAAATAAAAGGAGTTGGTGCAACTCTGTTTCTTGCTTAAAAACAAATTTCACCGCAGGCTTAAAAGCTTCAAAAGTACAAAATTCCATTGCCAGGCAAATTTACATACATAAATCATAAATTAAGATTAAAATATAATTTTCTCTCTTCCTGAATCAAAGATTGTAGAAAAATATTTTCCAGGGATGTTGATATTTTTGCAAGAACATCGATAGCTTCATATAAAATCTTAAACCTTTAACAAATATTGCTAAAATGTGTTTCCAAGTAAATTTCCACAATTTGGTAACGATTCATAATGATTTGGCAAAACTTATTAAACAAAAATATTGCATTAACACGGAGTTTGATATTTTCTGCTATCAAACCATATTTATCGATATCAACAGTTCGCATGCAGGTAGAAAATTCCCTGAAGTAAATCTGTGAGCAAGTGTCTCCGGCGTCACCATATTTAAGCGACTTTTTGAACAAATCGTCTAAATTATTTTAGTTTGCCACTTTCCAACATCTACACTTTTAACAGGCCACCTTTACTACACCACATATCTGGTAACACTGTTGACAAAACTTGTAAAAATGTGCTACTGACTCTCTGGTGCCAATTTATCCAACAGAAGCATCTATTCTTAATAGTATTTATAATACTATAGATTATTTTTAAAGACACGCATGCGACAAGTGTCTATAGCAGCGAATTCTTGTAAAGGTTGTAGCAAGTTAAGCGTCCCATTGTGCCTTCCATGTCTACAGAGAACTATCCAGTCCATAGTAACTGGTGCTAATGACCGCACATGAACAAAAGTGTACCAAGTCATTTTTATATATTTCGAACAGCTGTTTTTCGCTCTTCGTAACAAAGTCCTTGGTTGTATAAAGAACATAAATATTATATAATACAGATCGTATCAATTTAGTAAGAGACCCGAAAACAATTAAAGCTCTTTCTCATGAATTAAATTTTCTTTATTTGTCTTATAATTAAAAACTTTTTTTTAAAGGTTTCAGCTTCTGCATTTTAAACACTTTTTAGACGGCAAAACGCAGCCTTCAAACGAAAACCAAGGAGCAATAAAACCAAAGCAATAAATAATATATTGATGTTCGCAGTTCACAGTGTTCGTTTTTGTTGTTATTTACATTTACATTGAACTTTGCACAGGGGCATTGTTTCATTTGACATTTATGTGTGTAAGTATGTGCGCACACATGCCAACAAATATAAATATTTAAAGATTTGTAAATGTTTTGTGCTAAACATTTTCATAAATTCATCATGCACAAGACAAAAACAAAACTAATGAAATAGATGTATAATTAAATTATGGGCTACACGGTGGTTAAACAAAACTGTCACGGCTTCAACAAAAATAACACGTAAATGTATTAATCAAAAAAAAACAAATATTATGTTACATTTTAGTAAAATGTCATTAAAACAATTTAAAACATATTAAACAATATGGCCAATAAAATGTCAACTCTAATTACCTGGTGAGAAAATCAAAAAGCTGATGTTTGTTCTTTTCGTTTTTATTATTGTTGCTAAATGTCGAAAACGACTGGAAAAAAGTCAAACGAGAGTAACAACAAAATGTAAAACAAAACAACAGCAAATAAATCTTTACATTAAAGTATTTCAGATACAACGCAGCGATTTCCTGCAAAATTCAAAATTTGTGTACCGACAGTGTGAACACATAAAATTTTTAAAATATCCAACGCCGGGAGCGAAAATTGAGCTGGCAAAATTGGCCGATCAAAATGTCTTCCGAAGCGCCAATAATGTACACGCTTTTTCACACAACGCCGACCACTAAAACCTTTGACAAATGTACCAATTTTTGTCGGCAACTGATGATGGGCACCATCAAAGTTTTCAAAGCAAAAACATATACAGACATATACATTAACTATTAAATATTCCATGTTAATAAGAGTAGCAAAAACTTTGTTGGCTTTAGCAGTGCTACCAACTTGTAGACGTCAAGTGATTTACGCCTCAACAACGCTGTCAAATTGTGCAAATTTATTTTGCAAATCAGGGTGCTGTTTGAAATACGTATCCGCGCTCTATGTCCATTTGACGGCCAACACAACCGTCCATCACAGCAATGACAAAGCTAATGCGATTTTATTATTTTTCAATGAACGGAATTCAAAACATATTTTAGTTTTGTTAGTCACTTTTTCAGTAAATTTTTAATACACTCTTGCGAATCAATGTACAGTCTGATAAATATTGTTTTTTCTTACATTTGCATCTGAGTAGGTGGTTTTCAACAACTTACTGGCAACACAGGCAGAGACTATCATTTTATTGTTATTGATATTTCTTACCAACTAGTTATTATTCTTCATGCTATAGTTTCAAACATTAGTTGTGTTGTAAGAACTTTTTTTTTAGACTATAACTCGTAACGATCAAATGAACTTATTCGGCTAAAAGTGTAGGTTTTCAATCGCCTTAAAATATATCTTACACTTTGCCAGTTTAATTTTTTCTTAACCATCATATTGCATTGACTTTTAGAATGACTCTGGTGTAAAAGTCGTATTTGTCGGCAGGCACTACTTAATGCAGTTTTATTTCGATTATTTTTCTTCCATTTCTTTATTTTTATTTTTTTTTTGGGGTAATTTAAACACAAATGTAAATTTAAATTATTAATTTTGTAAATGTAATATGCCGGCTGGTAAACATAACATCTAAATGTTACCATAGAGTATTCATTATGTTACGTACTGGTATGTGTAAAAATAATGTATATATACATACATACATACATACTAATTTATATGTATGTATGTACAAGTGAATGTATGTTATTGTACATACATATCGAGAATAATGGACAAAAACATTTGTACAACAGTTCACATTCGCCTGGTTGGCTGTGTTTTGGTACATTTTCATCAGTACAAATGATAATATACAAACGTATATTTACATGTGTGTGTGTGTGTGTGTACTCGTATATGGAATTACCAGTGTGCATCTGTGTGTTTGTGTGTGCATGAGAGCGGTTCGTGCCATTGATGTTTTTGTTGGTAACCGTATCATACATATTCATATAATAAAATGAAAAGAAAAACAAAAACAAAAACAAAAACGAAACTGAAAACCATCGTTGAATGACATTTAAATGTTAATCTTATATGAGTCGAGGCCATTTAAATAATGTTACTTTAATACATTTGCACCGAAATGAGTCCGCATACAAATGAACTGTGTTCCATGGTGTTGTTAATGTTTATAAAGTTTTTGGCACGCGGAAATTTCGAGGGGAGGCGAAACAAATGGGTAGTAAATGAACTTGGATAAAAAATCGTACTGAAATAAAGGTCTTAAACAGTCATATAAATTCGCATATTTTAGTGCCTGTTTTTTTTTCTCTGGAAACGATTTAAAAACTATTCGATTTTTGCTTACTGCTGTTACGCGTATATTAGTAAGTTAAAGGTGAAAAACTCTTCACAAATTCACCTCAATTAATTGTTATTGTTGTCGTTTTTAAAGGGCAAAAATAAAAACTTATAATTCGGTAAGCAGTTTTTATTACAAGGTTAAAAAGGTTTTTAAAATAATTAATTTTAATATATGTAAATATTATAATCAAACTAAACTGTATTATAGTTTTAAGTGCTTAGAATTTTCCAGGGTCGCAAATGTGACTAATGCAAAAAATAAATAAATTTTTGGGTACAATTTTAATCTAACTAAAATCAGTGTATTTTATGCAAATTTGTTCTTGCTTAATTAAAGATTAATTAATTATATATCAGTATATTCATGACGGTTGAATGCGTTTAAAATGCAAAAAAAGGCAACAAAAAAAAAGTAATAAATTAAACAAAAAATATTTTTAACTCCATTTTGCAGCTAAATTATAATTCCTAGAAAATATTGAAAAGCTGATTGTGGTTGGTGCTCAATTAAGAAATACTTAAGAAATATTTTAATTTCAACTGTATTGTGTGAAGTGATGAGAATTATATATCGGTACTTCCACGTGACAAACATATGAAACAAAATATATTTTCAGGTCTATATTTCATCTAAATTAAAGGTGATAAGTGGTAGCACTATAATCCTTTGTATACTATTTTTTTGTGATTAATTAGCAAATACTTTGGTTTTAAGTATTTATTAATATATATGTAAGAAATGTCGAACATGACGGTCATACCCGTTTAGAGTGCAAACAAGAAACATATATGTATTTTAAAGTTGGTTAAGGAACTGCTGTGATCTTTAATTTTAGTTTTACTCAATTAAAGAATACTTAGAAATCGCTTCGCCAAGTCCATCATGTTCTTTTTCAAACACTTACGTGACATTCTCATCAAATTTTATGTTAATTCAAATATAATACAATATGGCAAGCCTTGAGAAAATATCACAACTACTCTTGTCTTATCAATTCACTTTCATCTCTGTACTTTTCTTTTTGCTGTCGTTAGAGAAATCATTAGCTTTTTTTTCACTTTAAACAAAAAAAAAAAAATACCAGGTTTTCTTGGAAATTGTTCGTTGCTGGTTGCAAGTTTCATTAAATATGATAACAAGACAAAGAATCTTTTATTTTTTTTTGCTTGACATGTCATCAAAAACACATTAAATACGTTATTTTTCATGAGCTCTTTTAGTTGTACCGTAGTCCACGTGTAGTACATTTTTTGGTTCAATATGAAAGTGTTGTTTCTTCTCTTTCCGTTCAATGTACCAACATGCAAACATATACATTTGCCCACTTTAATATCCAGGGGTTAAACTGAAGCATTTGAATTTTTTTCAGACTTAAGTACATAGGGCGCTTTCATTGTACACTACTCTGCAAGGGCCACTAGTGCTTAATGTCACGTCACGGCAGTGAAAACTTTCCTTTTTGCAACCATATTAATTAACAGAATGTTGGACCAGCCTTTTCAAAGGGAATCGTAGCAAATTGTGTTTATACAGCTTGAAGTGTCCTGTATCTCGTTATCATTCAAAATTTGTGGGGCAGGCGATGTATGAATTTTCGCTTTCAACATGTTCCAGAATAGTGATCAAATTTAGGAAAATGTTTTCTGTCAGTGTATCCGAGTATTTATAAATATTTAAACATACGTTGATGTATTTGCCAAATTTATTACAAGTTCGGAACATTCTTTCGTTCAAGAAAATATTTACTTTGTTCGCTTTTATTCACCTCATGCTAAAATTGTTTATTTCTCCGTTGCTTTTCTTAAATATTGTTGTTTTTGTTTGTGGAAACTTTCGACTAAACGCAAACAACTATTAAAACATTATTTATCTTTCACTTTTTCAGTTTTCTTTTTCATTTGATTTTTTATAATTGAAAAGTTTTATGCTCGTTTCAGTCTATATATAAATATATATATATATATATATATATATATATATATATTATTACATACAGAATTTTATTCTTTGGCTTGTTTTTAATTGATGATGTTAAAACTTTGCCAGATAGTCTGTGTGTTGTATAATTGGTCCATCATACGGTGTTGTATTTGTGTTGTTGATAATTTGTATATACGCTTCAATTTTATAGGTTTCGAAAAATGTTGCACTCAGACCAGGCCTGGTAAAGTTCTATCTGTTTGATAAATGTGCTAAAATCAATCAGCTAATACCAGAAATGTAATGCTTTGTAATGACATTTCTGTAATTCACTTAAATTTGAATTTTTACTCACTTTATTTTAAGTCAAATTGCTTATCATAGTAAATTTTATGCAATTTCGTGTCATTCTCATGTCCGGTTTAATGTCCTGGCATTTTTAACACGTCTGTTCATAAGCGCTGAACTACAGGACTATGTCGAGAATTGAACAATTGGTTGTTCTTTTCTTCAATTTAGGTTTGAGTAAGAAAATTGTTGTTCTAAAACTCGTAAATGCTTTTGGCTTATAATTATTGCTAGAAAAAAATTGATTAATCACAATAAAATTTTTCTATATTTTATTGAAGAAAATATTTTATTGTTTTGATAATTATTTTTTTTTGTAATTAAGCTGACATAAAAATTTCATGACTTTGGACTCGTACTACTTGATGTATAAAAAACAGTTGTATTTAAAATATGGCAAAAAAGCCTTTTGTTGTTATTTTGGCGGTCCTTTAAGTGAAATTGCATAAAGGCCAGCTTAAATGTCAGTCGACTTGACCACTAATGTAAGGGGCGATAGGCATGATCCGTCATGTTTTTAAGGTATATCTAAGTGAAAATTTGTTGACATGTGTGACATCGACCACGCTCCATAAAATGTCCGAAATTTTTTACCTCTAGTATGCCTGCCGTCATGCGTTGATGTGTGTAGACTGTCCAACCATCAAGCATGAACTTTTTCTTAGGTTATTGTTTGTGAATAGTTGTTATCTTTAATAGTTTTTCGTTCGACCAAACGATTAGCACAAGGATACCAACAACGCCTTAACGAATTCACACCATAACACGCACTTTAAAATACTTATTAAAACAAACAAAAAAATTAACAAAAAGACACAAACAGAAAAAAAATATGCAACTTAAATATCGTTCCATCTTTATTAATTTTAAGCTGCATTTGTATAAAAATATAGAGACTCCTTTTAACCACAACATTTAGATATATTTATTTATTTACATAAAGAGATTGATGACATTCTTGGCACCCACAACGGCGTCCACAATCACTGTAAACAAGTTTACAAAAGAAAAAGAAACGAAATAAAAATAAAAGCCATCATCAACAAACGAATTTGATGTGACGCCAAAAAAACTCTTAAAAACTATCCACGTTTTTGATTGAAGTTAAATTTACTGTGGAATACCAAACAGGCGAGCGCAACTCCTCAAACTGTTTGAAACTGCAACAATTTTTTAGGCACAACAAACTCTGCTCCTCATGAAATTGAAAAATTTCCTCAGACTGTTTGAAACTGTAACAATTTTTTAGGCACAACAATCTCTGCTTCCAAAGAAATTGAAAAATCTTGCAAAATAATAACAACTGCACACTTTGCGATTACTTTTTTGTGCAATAGAAAAAGTTTCTGATCGTCATCATCATCAACATCGTCGCAACAATGTTGGCAATGTTTCATATCATGGTTCTATAAAAAGGACAGGGGATGCAAAAAATGGACAGCAGAAATGTTTAAGCGTTACAGCAATACGAGAAACAAAGAGAAAAAGATTGTGTACAAATAAATGAATTTTTTGTTTTTGTGCTTTTCAAATAGTTTTCAACACAGTGGTTTATCATTTGGCCTCACTTAACCTACATTCCAGAGCTGATTTTTTGCACAACCATTTTTTTTTAAAGCTGTCTCACTGACTGACATTAGCACAAATACATATTAAAGAGCGGAGAAAAAACCAACATAGAAAAAAATGCTACAAACAAAAATTAGTTATTTTTTCTTTAAAAAAATTTCAACTGAAAAACTGAAGCTTAAATATAAATTTGTCTGTCTGACTGAATGATTTTTGTCTGTAAATAAAATGTTTTTATTTTCGCCCCAAACACACACCAATGCTCCCAAAGTGGGTGTATAAGCATTTTTATTTGTGGCCCTGCATTTTTGTAGTCTGCAGATGAAGAAGAAAAAAAAAAGATATTTAAGAGAACAAATTTGTTACACAAACCGAGTTTGTGTATCTTAATGATGCCAAACAGCCATTGGCGACATGTACAAATTATTATTATTACTTTTCTTTTTCTGTTGCTACAAATTTAAAAAACAGAAAACGAAACTGTTAAAAGACAGCAAGAAATCTGCAATCTAAGTTGTTGTGCGCACGAAATGAAAATTTGAATTTGTTTTCGTACCAATAAATAAGTTTTTCATCTCTGAGTTTTATGTAAAATTTTAACGTTTTCCCGATAAACAACAAATAATTTGACTCAGATTAATAAACTGCTTTACATTATCCGATCAATAACTTTAAGTTTCAAACTTTTATATGTTCTTTTGCTAGAAAAGGAAACAATCAAGTTTTAACACCGTACAAAAATTTATGTAAGAACCGAATTTTTACAATTCAAATATAATAGTTTATCAACGCCAACTGGGTTAAACTATATTAATATATTCGTGTGCCCAGAGTAAATGTAAAAGGTTGGTTTGAGCATCAATTTGCTGTAAGGAAGTTTCCAGCCGGGAATTAGTTAGACAGTTTTGAAGCAACAAACAAATTCTGAATAGTGAATTGATTTGCCGTGCCCATAAATTTTGATAACGTTAAAATTTTGCCCAGAAAAAGCAATTACAAAGATATATATGTGCACATAATCTTGAAATAGTTCAAATTATTCACGTCTTGCATGAGAAGATATTAAACTGTAAAAAATACATTGAAAGCAGCGCGCCGACCCACAGAAATTTAATAATTCAGCAAAAATCAAAAGGACCTTGAAGAAATTTTTAGCAACTGGACAACAATCTTAAAAAAGACAAACTCTGGGAGAAAGTTTAAATATATATGAATAAATGAGTTTTTATTGATTTAAATTTGTTTACATTAATATAAATATTTTGTTTTAGTTATTTCTTCTGTTGATGTTCAGGTCGTGTTAAATCACGTATTAATGTTGACTTGTGTCATTTTGTCATTTTATTGTAGAGCCCCTGAAGATGATCATTGAAATATTGGCTAATAAATAAAAACTAAACAAAATCATTGCATTTTTAGTAATTTGACCTCAAGTCGAACCTAAACTGTATAAAAATAAGGAATATAATTTCCTTCAGATTGGACTTCTTCACACATACAGAAGCATACAGAATGTAATACTGCAAGGGTCATGATGCCCCCAACTGGATGGTGGATCAATTCTACGTGATTAACTAAGAAACAGCTCAGTACCGTCTCTTTGTTGCGTATGAGGTACTCAAAGATTTCTTGCAATAAGGTACATATCACATGCCCCTTGCTCCATATCTAAAGGGATATGAAAACATTCCTGTTAGCATTTGCCTGTGCAGATGAAGCCATCGCGCCATCTAAGCCAGTAGCCTTAAGTCCGAAAAGAACTGTAGGCTTTCACTGGATGCTTAGTACTGGTTGCATCAAATCTGCCCAAGCCAAACCGTCCAGTTGCTTCTTAGAGTTTTGATGGTCACATAAAACGATAGAACTCTTACCCCTGTATAACCCAGAAAGCAGAGTGCCCAATTTAGAAAGATATCAAGGTAAAAGTTGCTTGCAAAGTTGTTGCTTTAAAATTTAAAGAGCCAAGAAAGCAGATTCACCAATTTGTGCATGTGTCAAGGTAAAACTGGCTGCTGGGGCGTGGCCTAAACACAAAGTTGTTGATCGAAATGTTTTAAGGCTTAGAGAAAATTTCACGTAATGTGTAAAATAATACTCTATATCTAATTCTATTGTATTGTATTGAAATCAAAACCTGCTTATTTCCTAAGTTTAATTTAAGCCAAAACTTTTCAAACTATCCAGCTTCATTTTCCATAAATGGATATTGTGACAGATTTATCAGCGTCAAAATATCACGTTGGGGTTTTCTTTAAGAGAAATTTAATTTGTCTGCGACAACGTCAGTTATGAGTGAGAATGTGTGAGCCGGGAAATAAATTGTTCTTAACATTTTTTCTATGTGTATGACATTTGATTTCTATGGAGTTGTCTTACAGTAATAAGAACAATTGAAATTTTTTGCCTTTTTATGGACGTACAGCAAGGAACAGCATTTTTTGTTGTTGTTAAAGCTGTTAAAATTTGCTACTTTTGTGCCGGGAGGTGACCATAAATCTGATACATTTTGGTGACAGGATACATTGTGTGCGCCATAAATCTTGTTTACTGTTTCGTTTATTTAACATCCTTTTTAGAAATTGCAGTAACAATTTAAACATACAGTTGGTGTTAAAGGATCAAGGGCTCATAAGTTTTGTAATGTTTAAGTTAAAGACATACAAAAATATATGTTAGTTTAAGTTCTTGGCAATATTTGATACTTATTTTATAAGTTTATATGTATTGGTCTCATTTTAATATTTATTAGTTAAAAATAATTCTGCAATAGTAGAGAAGGATAATTCTTAAGCGCATCGATATGAATGGTTCTTCCCCGCCTTGAACACTGGCCTCAGATTTCAACACAACCGCTAGAAAATAAATCTATAGTTGCTAATGACAATACTTAAGAACAACCTACTATTGTTTAATTGTATGTTTAGGCGCAACAATATTATTTTAAACATGTAATTTTGTAAATATTACCATAGTATGCTAATGCCCAGCCATGTTATGTTTAAAATTTACACTAAAATGATCACGATTCACTACAGTACCCTTTCAGTTTATAATACCTAATTTAAATATCATACATTATTTATATTTAAAAAAAATTGGTATAATATTATTATGGTCCATATAGTTATATATGTACATGTTCGCATTTATAGCCAGCAAGATTTTACCAAACAATTTAAATTCATGTTTTGCATTGCACAGCACAAATGTGCACAATCACACTATCGTTTATCCTGCAAAAAGTGCCATAAATTTAAGATCCTTGCCAGCAATAAGAAGCAGCAGCCGTTGAACTTCGCTTTCGAAACTTTATTTTTCTCCACAATAATGACTTAATTAACTATTCTGAAATTAATTTGTATTTAACAATTCGAATGTAAAACATAAAATTGTATATTTTAACACACAATCTTCATATTTCAACCCACACACAAACACTTTCAAACTAATTATCCAATAAAGATATTCTGTTCCTCATGCGTTTAACATATTTAAATATTCCAACGTGTTTAAATGTCAGTAAAAATATGTCTGAATGATTGTTTCGTGCTTTACAATCATTTTAATATTTTATGTGGATATAATCAGCTTCAAGGGAATTTTTTTTAAAAAAAAAGTGAGCAGAATTTAATTTAATGTTGTCATAAATTAATCTTGTTGGGGGCGCAGGGGACTTTAAAAATTTCTTTTCACTGCACATGAAAAACACAATAATATATTTGTTCTGTTCTACGTTTTCATGGTTATTGTTTTTTTTTTGTTTTTTTTTTGTTTTTCAACTTTCATGACATAATCGTATTGAACACATGAACGTCAGGCTTTTGCCGTCAACAGTGTCCAGTAAAAGTGCCAAAAAAAAAAAAATTAATCCAACTGAAAATTACTTGTGTGAAGTATTGAAATTTTAATTTTATTTTAGTTGTTTTGAACAACAACGCAAAGCAAAAGTGGTATCTTGTCTTATGGGCGAAATAATAATTTGTTTCCTCTAACCATGGATATTGTTAAAGGCGAAATTGTATGATCGTTTCAAACATACTTTTATCTATCTTTTGCTGGAGAAGCCAGTATGGTGTGATGGGATAGCGCCTCAGCGTCAAACATGGACAAATTTCAAAGGCTATATACCACGTTAAAAACTTACCACTTCACAAAAACAGAAGCGTATCTTTGATTATTACCAGTAAAATCATTTCGATGTCTAAAATCAGTTTTCCCCAAAACGTTGTACACGTTTTAAAAGCGATGGTGGCCAAAAGTCTTAATTGTGGTTGTGCCTGCTTTTCCGATTTTATACAATCGAAAAATTTCTTCAAGTGCATGGAAAAACTCAACTACTTTCTAAGATTAAAGACACCTGTTCGCCCACGGAATTTATCAAAACTTATTGCTGCAACATTTTTGCCTTTAGTCACTTTTATAGCGCACTGTACCGGAGTCTTTATTTAAAATGCTTATATGTATGTTGTGTGCGTGTATGATTTTGACTTCTTTCGGGTAGTGTGTGAAAATATAGGTGTGTGTGTGTGTGTGTTTTTATTATCCGTACGCGTTTATTACTTCTGTAAATATTAATTATTCTATTAAAAAAACATTTTTACGGTTTTAAATTTTGTTGTGCAAACGAACGTGTACAATTTGTTGCTGGTGTGCGTGAGAAAATATTTAATCGCATTTAAGTTTTCATAAATTTTAATTAAAAAGAATGATTGTTTAAATTTTTTTATGACGTGTTTTCGTTATTTCGGTTTTTTCCGCTTTTGTGAAAAAAAAACTTTTTCTGAATTTACATAAATTGTGTTTATGATGCATCAAATGTTTGTGAAAGGGAAAAATAAATTCAAAACTTTTTGTTTCTTAACTTACATTGAATATTAAAATTTAAAAAAGTTTTTGAACAATTTTTCTTCTTCGTTAAAAAAAAAAAAAACAATTTTGTAACAAACATTAGCACAAAGTGTCAACTTAAAAATGCATTAAAAAATTTCTGCCGAAATCTATGCAAATGCGATGTCTACTTGTGACATACATTTTGTTATAAAGTTCATTTGAAGGGAGTCTAAAAAATAATATTATTGCTCGCACACCTTTTGCAATGTTCAGGAATTGGGCTATTCATTCGTGTCTTTTCAGCACAATCACAAGTTGTGTGTTGGAAAGTATTTAAATTGCCTAGAACGACAGCAATTCGAACTGCTGTGTTGCTGTTACTGGAATATTGACTGAACTTTAAAACAAACACCTGTATGAAGTCAACCTTTTTTAAAATAAGAATCACTAGGGAGTTTTTTTAACGATATATATATCGAGGAGTGACAGCCAATGATATTCAATATAGATTTGCAGTGCATTTAGACAAAACATTTTCTCTTTCTACACTCATATTGAAATTAGAAATAGAGTGCGGCAATTTGTTTTTGTTTTAAATATATAATATAATTCTTAGAAAGCCAAATTTTTGTGCCTCTTCAAAAAACAGGCAATACAGCGATAATTTTCTGGATTATGACCTGAAATATCGCTGCGAAGCAGATTTTGTGCTCATGTATTCCAAACTGGGATACTCTGCTTCGTTCCTCGATTGGCACAACAACCCAAACTCTAAGAAGTTGCTGTATCGTTACGTTTCTGTTGGCTCTTCCGATGCCTGTGCAAAAAATAAATTCACAGAACAGGGACGAACATACCCCTGGAATGCTTGTCGTTGGTTGGAGGCTGAGATTCTCATGCTGGCTGCAATTTTCCGAGACTGTGGCTTTAATATAAATATACTGATAATACGGATATATTTTCGGTGATCCAAATGTCCTGGAGATGCAGTTGTCCTACAACTAATTTCTATTATTCGTAAGAACTAGATGTTGGGAAATTTGCAGGCCTGTTGTAGTTTTTGTATCTCATGCCTATGAAATCCGGTTCTTCGACTAGGGAATTACTGGCCAGAGTGATTAGATAGCTCGAGATTCTGAGCAAGGGACTTGTTTTTTGTGCCGCTTTGAAATATCATAAGAAGAAATATCGTTGTCAAGTTCGTCATTATGGCAGCACATGATGTAAAACAATTTCACACTGAAATACAAAATATTGAGTTCAAAACGCTATAAAAAATGCTAAATTAAAACAGGCAAAATGTTGTTTTTAACAGAGAAACATTGAGTTACATGAAACAATTTTAATTTGTTGTTGTTGTTTATTTTTTTTAAACAAGTATTAAGTTTTCATGTCAGCAAACGATCACATTTATCGAAAGTTCAAAAAACTGTTGCTCATTCGTGAGTGGTGAGTGGATTTTGGCGCATTTTTGCTACTTTTGCGATCGTGCACGTTCGATATTGTAAATCAAGGAAATTCTCCAATTTTTGTTTAATCATAATAAATTTAAAACATTTGTCAGAAAACAAGAAAACATTAAAACTTTTGTAATTAAAATAGATGTTAGAAAAGAAATTGTTTTTATTTTTAATTTCAATAAACTTTTTTTTTTAATTTTATATATATTCTTGACATTTAAAAACGCAAATAGTAAATGAAGAAATTTTGCCAGTTCCTAAAATTCCCTGTTGACAATTCCGTCTGTAACAGCTTTTTAATCATTTTCAAGTAAATAAATGAATGGAAGCAGCAGCAACCACAATATATTTTACAAGAAGCATTAAATTTATTACTTAAGATTTAAGACTTTACGAAATATACAAACATCAGAAGTCGTTTCCCAATAAAACAATGTGTGTGTGTGTGTGCGTGTGTCTGGTGCTATTTGACTGTCTCTGGCATGGGCTGCTCACACTATTCACTTTAATTTTCTTTCTTTTCGAATATTACAATTTATTTTTATTTTACTTGTTGTATAGATTTAAAATAAATACATATTCACAGTAATGAAAAGTAATTTGTGTCAGTGTGTACTCGTATATGTGTGTGTGTGTGTGTGTGTAAGTGTGGGTGTGTGTGTGTGTGTGTGTGCGTCCATTTAGTTTAAACAGTTGTTGTCTTGAGCTGTGGGTAGATTCCTAAAGGGATTAAACGCCTACAGTGAATAGAGCTGTAAGAAAAAAGGATACTCACAAACTGACGTGACACAAACAGGCGCACTAACACATACACACACACTGTGTTGTTTTGCCCGGCTATGAGTAAACCAGCCAAGAAAGGAATTGTTGTTGCTCCAGTATTTGCCAGTCTTTTTACTTAGTTTTGTTGCTATAATTGTTTACTCCATCAACATACAACATCTTTTTTTCTCGTTTTCTCCGTTCTTGCTTAAAGCCATTAAACTTTCCTGTTGGTTGTTGTTTCTACAGCTGCTGTTGTGCAGTGTATTTGCGCGCGCGTGTATGTGTGCGTGTTAAAGTGAGTGTACGTGAGTGAGTTTGTGCCTTAAACATCTTACACAGAGTTTATTGTAACTTATCGTTTGTGTGCAGCATTTGCGGTTGCCTTTCTTCAGTTTTTCCTTCGGTTTTTCTCAGCATTTGCACACTATAACATTTTTATAACAGATTCTCCTGTTTCTTTTAATTTTTCCTGGGATTTATGACGGGTCAAGCTTAAGAAAAGCTTTTAAATGCCATATGTTTTAATATTTTTTTGTATAAATATCTTAAGCAGTAAAATACTTGTAACACTTTCTTTGGCACTTCTATAAAACTAATTAATATAGCGCCTTTTAAAGTCGTTTAGGTTTATATTTGAGTTGCTGGGTGTTTTCTTCTTTTTAATTTTTCGTCTTAAAATGAAATGTTAACTTGACTTGCATAAGCTCGTAAAATATTTTCTAATGAGATTAGGTGAACATTTGTTACAACAAAGATTTTTATATCAATTCTTTGCGTTTTTGCTTCTGCTCTTGCGTTTGTATTACTTTGCGGTGCTTTTTTTTTTGCAATTCTTTTATTTTGCTTTTTAATTCAGTTTAAATTCCTTTCAACTTATTTAATTTGAATTTCAGAATTCTGGTGAATAAATGTGAGCATATAATGATTGTTTTTAAAGATCTTAACACCAACAAAAGTGTTTTCTTTTCCAAGTTTTAAACTGAAGCTGGTGTTTTTTTAACTCTTTATGAAATATAATAAAAATAGTAGAGATTTAGTTGATGGAGATTAGAAAAAGTTGTTTGTTTGTTTGATTTTTACATATTTTTTGTCTAATACAAACATATCTGAATTCCTTTCATTTGAAGGCCGAGTTACTGGAAACGTAACGTAACGCTGCAAGCTGTAGTTGTTAATTAGTGGGAGTGCATCACTACACGCAAATCGCTCAATTGTTTTACTGTTTTTTTATTGTTCATTCTTATGTGATTATTTTATTGTGTCTTGCTGCTATTGCATGATTTTGAATTCTCATGTTTTATTGCCAATTTCTGGATTCTGTTTCACAAGGTCCTCCAATTTAAAGCCATTTATTATATCTTCAATTTGATGTTGGTAAAGATATTCGTTGCGTATTCTTTTGCGTAGTTTTTGTTTTTGAAAATTAATGCTTAAGAGTTTGCAACGCAAAAATCTATTACCTGCCGATTTTCTAATAACAAAAGCAATGATAAGTTTTTTTTTTTAATAAATAGCAAAAAGTTTTAATTGTCTTACAATTAAATTAAACGCGATCTGAAGTCTTAAAACTATTATAAATGTTTTATTTTATTTAGAACTTAAGTCTGAAAATTATCATTTAATATATGTATTAAGATTATTTTTAAAATTTTTCTTTTATTTATTGATTTATAAAAAAAGTTGCCTGCAATAAACAAATTTTTAAAATGTGTGCCAGATCCCTTGAACTGGAGCAATTGCGACTACAGGGTGTTTCAAAGAAACAAAAAGCTTTGGATATCTCAATTTTGAATTGATTTTTTTTTCTTAATTATATTTCATTAATGAATGAAAAGTTTATTTAATTCACTTAAGAGATGCTTTTCACGCCTGGTTTCAAAGATACTCGCCTTCGCTGGAATATCACTTTGAATGTTATTTTTTTTTTGTACGTGCATAATTTTTGTGACTCATTCACTTACACACGTCCTGTCAAACATTTGGTTTTTTATCTAAATTTCATTTTAAAATTAAAAAAATTTCATTTGGTTTTTTTTTTTAATTTGCAAATGTTTGGCTTTAATAATTTTTAACGATTACTTTATCTCCTTTTGCTCTAAAAAGTTAGCAGCTGCCTTTTTAGCTTCCAGCATTTTCAGCCCTTTGAAATTGGCCTTTGATGAAAATAGTAAATGTGTTACACATATTAAATTATAAAACCCTTAATATATTTCTTTTTTATATTTTTGACAATTTAAATAATATTTTTATGGAGGAATATTTAAGTACACAAATTTAGGCATCAACACTTAAAATGTAATACAACTGCCGCTAACGCTATCAGCCTGTATATATGAATATAATACATTTTTTATATTTAATCTACACTGATAAAAACTAGCAACTAACATTTTATTTTACAGAAATAAATTTCTCAGTTAAACGATTTATGTTTTATATTCATTTCATTCTGCGACATGCTTTTGCATGTTAAGATTGATTGTATTTATTTATTTGCAAAAAAAAAAAAAAAAAAATGGTGAAAACAAAACAATTTTTGAAACCTAATTTTTCTTGTACTAATTATGGTTTTCAACTTATTATATAGTTATTGAAAGGTTAATTATCTTTACACTTTCTTTTAATCAACACATTTTGGTTTGTTTTTTATTTAACACAATGATATGAGACAAAAAATTGTTGCGACTCGTAAAGCAAAAGCATTTGTATTATGTTTTGCGTAACGTTGTGTATTGTTGATGCAATACATTGTTTGTTGCAAACATAATTTTGTTGCCGCTTAGTATGTTTTTGTTTATAAAGTCTATCAAACATTTAAATAAAGCAATAATAATGATAATATTAATCATGTTTTGATTTGTTTTGCAAAATAGTGTAATAATAATGATCTAATCATATACAATTTTATATATAATATGTGTTCCTTAACAAATGTATGTTAAGAAAACAAACATACTCTTGTTGTTAGTAACAGTATTTTTTTAATTCTTTGACTGAAGGTTTCTTTAAGTTCAGTTTGACTTAAGTTTTTCTATCATATATCGCAAATAATAAAAAAACTGCCACAGAATGTGAGATTACCTTCCTTTATCGCAGAAGTCCAGATACGCATGTGAAATAAAAGATACGAAAGTTCAGATAATATGGATTTGATTGTGAGTACTAGATGCTTACATACATACATCAGGAATTAGCGACCCAATAAATATAGGTGCCTTTCCATATTAATAAGTCATTGCAATAATTAAAGGTTTCTAGGAAGTCGTCTTACTGCTTCGAAATTGTGCTTCCGTGTAATTAAAACTTCTTTTTTTTATTGTTTTTATTGGATACAGGATTTCTGTTACTTAATAAACAGCTTTCAGGTTCCAACTGCAGCGTAAGGAGGTCAAATTATCAATAAACGGACTATAGTTTTCAAATATCCTTTCCATTGCAAACTGTTCTGTTCATCTGTTCTGTTTGTGATGTTTTTATCCATTAAAAGTTTTATGTACATAAAAATCCCACCATTCTATTTTATATAATAAATATTAGGCTAAAATTGGATTTATAAGATGAATTTAGAAACAATAAAAAATCTTATCTAATAATAATTTGGTTGGGGACGGCTTTCAAAATAAATTGGTTGGTGATAACCATAATATGATTGGCCATATAAATTATGTGATTATATGAAAAGTATAGTACTTAAAATGTAATATTAATGCCAATCGTATTTATTTTTAATAATGGTTGCTCTTTTCAATTATATAATTTTTTTTCAATAAAGTTGAGAAATTCCTTTACAGATCTGTATCTCCAAAAATGTAAAATTTTTCTTCTTATATTGCAAGATGGCAATTTCTTTAATACAATAATTTGGCTGGAACTGGAAATGTGTGGCCATAACAATAATATGATTGATTACATTACTAGTATGATCACATTAACAATGTTTATGATTACATGGGAAGGCAATATTTAAAATTTTAATGTTTCCAACACTGGCAGAATTTTCCATTCAAAACATATTTTTCCATAATAGGAATAGTGGGCTTTTTTCTATGGAAAGTTGTAAAATTGCGGTACACATCTGCACTGCCGATAATTATGAGATTTTTCTTGGTGTACTTACACTGCCGGTTGCCCGCGATACTGATGTCTGCTTGTTGAGTTTCTGAACTATTGCTGTTTTCATATTTAAATTAAACCACACAAAATATGATACAAAACTGCAAAGTGTATCAACAATTCTGCTCATTTGACTCCTTTTGCTAGACTCAAAACGGGTGAGAGAGTAAAACATTTGGTTGTCGGTTGCGCTATGAGGGCACGCTGGTTTTAGCCGCTACTGGTGGCTGCTCTTTGCTTTTGTATTTTATCCTTGCGATTGTAGCATTATAATATAAAATCCATTGTTTACAACCATTCGCATACACTTTATTTTAGGCTTTAAATCTAAACTGGCTGCAACATGAAAATAATAAAAATAGTAACAAAAAAAAAAAAAAAAACAAAACAACAATATCTTTGGTAAATGTTTACGACTTTGTTATATTATTTGCTTTGTTTTTTGCTCATTCTTGTTGTCATAAAAAAATTATAAAATATACTCCAACTAGAAAAAAAAAAGACAAGAGAAAAACATGCGGCATATGTATTATGCTGCAGTAATATCATAAAGTCTGTTGCCTTAAAATAAAGTAAAATATACGAGTTTGATTGGATTTGAGAAGAAAATGATTTAGCGAGCAAATGTTAGTAAAAAAAATTGCAATTTAATTTTTCAAACATAAAAGAAAAACATTTTTTAGGGCAAAATTTAGATCTGGCTTAAGATACAAGAAGAAACCTGCTAAAGTATTTTTAATATTTATTACAAAGTTTAGATCCAGTTAAAATATATACTAAGTTTTTTGTATATTTTCCAGCTGTCTATATGCAGACATTTGTTAAGGTACTGTAACACTACTTAGCATTCAAGTTTATATTAAATTGTTTTTGTAAAGACAATAAAAACTAAACGTAAAATGTTGTAATTTCCGCTCAAAAAACAACTATAGGCAGCTGGAACAAACATAATAGCAGTTACCTGTTTTGTTTTTTTTTTGAGCGATTGAATAAACTTGGCTGCTTAACAAGTTAAATGTGCAAATCCTAAACTTGACCCTTAAGTTACTATTAAATAATTGAATTAAGCCGCGGATACATCTTGTTAGATAAAAGAAATGAGTTTCCAGGACTCGAACACCAATTTTGTTCTATGATAAAAAGTTTATTAAACCAATTTCAGGACTCTTTAACAATTATAATTTACAAGTTCAATACAAATAATTGATATGGCCCAGTTTAAAGTGTTGCATGTTTCCCTGCATTCTGCTTTAAATCCAGCAACCAAAAGATCCTTTTATCGCTTTTTTTGGTCTTTGGCATACTTTTATTATCCTTTCATACTCTGCTGTTATATATAAATATATATATACATATATTTTTTTTCTGCCTCTCTGCTACAACACTTAAAGTTTTGCAAAAACTATATTTGTAAACTTTGAAATTACTTTGTAGAAAGTTTAAGCTCATTTTCTTCAGGAGAAAAACTTACCACAATCAAGTGGTTTGCTTTAGTTTTTTTTGCATTCTTCTTAACTGTTGCCATTTTTCTTGTTAATAAAATAAAAAATGAGAAAACGAAAATTAATTGTCTTGACCACAATTTAAAACAGCATTAACTTTAACATGATGAACAAAACATTTTTATTTGCATTATTTTTCCCGCCTGCAAAGACTAGAAAAAATGAGTTTAAGAAAATAGACAATATTTCCAAGCAAAATATAAGTTTATGGCTTTTAATTAATCACCATTTAATAATTTATAGGAACTGAAGCAGAGGTTTATCTCTTGAGGCAGATGCCTCTGATGGCAAAAATTTCTGCATATTTTTGTTTAAAAATCATTAGAAAGCCAAATTAATGGTCTAAAGATAGAACTTAATATCTGGTATCTTTAAACAGCTTAAATTTCAAAGAGAAAAGAATTATGTTTAATTTTAGTTGTTTCTAATTTAAAAATTGGTATTTAATTCATTGCTGTCTTAAAGACTAACATTGCAGCCAGTGTAAGACTCACCATAAACAATTACTTTAGAGTTTTTGTACAACTCAAAAACGCTGCGTAATATAAAATTTAGTTATTTATTGTTACCCACCACTTAGAAAACTTCATGCACTGAAATTTATTCAACGAAGGCACGCCAAAACTGAAGTTAAAAATTTATTTTCTTAGTGCATTTTTTTTTCCATACCAAAATTCAGATGGAAATATATTTTTCCATTTCTTGCTGACCCCATAACTTCAAACGGTTACCAAGTATTGAAAATAACGAACTGGAATAAAACACAATCAACAAAATGAAAAATGTTAAGTTTATTGTGAATTAACCTTGAAGCTGAAAATTGTTTGTTGGTGGCAGCGAACCTGTTTTTAGGTCACTACGTCAGACATACAGAAAAACCAATTCGTTGAAAATACTTGTACTTAAAAATTCAGTTATAAATTTTATTACTACTCAATAACATGTTATTAAGTTTTCAAACAGAGTTATATTTTTGCTATTCAGATACGAGCGGAAAATTGTTGGCCGCCATCAAACGAACGGCAAATACAAATAATTGCAACAACAGAAGGAGTCATTTAAAGACTATAGAGTTGGTTAAGCGTGCAAGTTTGCATGTATTAAAGGGTCTTCCGTCAAGAATGGCAGCACTTTAATTTATAATACAATAGGAAATTATCGATCGATTTGTTTAGTTCTTGCATTCCATTGAAAATGATATACTGCTTAATCGCTCAACGACTATTATCTTGTTTGTCACTTTGCATAGTCTTAAAGTAAATAAACAAATGAACTGACATTGGCTGCCAAAGTCCAAGATCCTTAATTCAAAGGCCTTTTCTACATTACAGTCGGAATAGAGTAGAACCACCTGGATAACATGATGCATTGCATGTCTGCAATGTTGAAGCTCTCAAGTTGGCTATAGAAATTCCAAGCAGATGAATTTGAAAAAGTCCAAACAAAATTTGCCTCGCTCATGTTTAACAACTTCAAGGACTAAAGTTAACTCATAGATCAATTAAATAGGATTGTTGCGATTCTGGTGTAACTGACACCTTTGGCTGACCACAGCAGCAGTAATATTTGGATAACTTTGCACGTTCCTTGGCTTTTTTGAGGCTTTCAGGACGAAAAACTGCCTTAACGGCCTTAAATCTTTTGTGGCAACTCATTATCCAATTAAATACAACTCAACATATCTTAACCACATCGGAGCTACATAGACCTGACTAGGAACCCCAGCAATGTCTACTTGAAAAACTCATATCACTCAGTTTAAAAAAACCCTATAGAATCCTTTAATATATATGTATTTGTATACGAGTACATACATACATACATTCAGATAAATCTAAAGTAAACTTTGCATGTAAGTGATGTTAAATATTGTCTAGCATGACGCCAAATATTAGTGACTAGACTTAAAAAAACACAAAACATGACACGTAATTTCTCTACAGTTCTTTTCGAAACGTAAAAGGACACACGGTTTATGACAGTGGTTGGTGGTAGTAAAAGGATAGATACGATTCTCGTGTCAGCGTCTGCAGCAGACTCGTAAAATATTTTGCCACGAAGAAAACGGCTATAAAATTTATTAAACATTTTTACGTTGTTCGAAACAAATTTAAGAGTTTGAAATTTGTGTTGTTTGTTCAAAAAAAAAAAAAGGAATAAATATGGTTATAGGTACATGAATTTGTAGAGATGAGTGTAGAGATAAGTTTGTCTTAATATTAAAATTGTATGAGGAGAGAAAAATAAAAAAAACCTAAAATCGTGTTGTTGATGAAATTAAGCTTTTATGGAGCTGGAATCTGTGAAGGAGTTTTGCTAGTACGAGGCTGTTACGAAAGAAGTCAGCAATTCCCGCTAAAAGGTTTCTACCCGTATTTAACGCAGCTCCTTACTTGAAGTGTTTCAAAATGGGCTCTATAGTAAAACTCTTCTGCCCCTGTTTTGAAAGTTGTATTAATATCACCATATATGGATGATGATATTGTTCATATATCTACTACGTCTAACTGAATGGCCGAACTTGAGCTTTGGCCTTGGTTATATTGGCCATGTTCCGGCGGCTTAAGAATGAAAGAAAAACTATAACCGGCTTAAATCGCTTGACACTTTACACCACCCTTACGTGGGACCTGACCAAGTTCTCTAATCGCTCCTAAGAATTAATTACCAGCAACGTCCTGTCGCTGGTGTTTATATTAAAATCATCGACCCACGAGTGTATATCAATTGTTGATGCCAATGTGAAACGCCAACGAGAGATCAGGGGAAGTTCCTTCTTTGACAGTTTTTGAAACGACAGGTGTCATGCACGTATTAATGTTATTGCTTATAATTGCGGTCCAAGTCGTGACCTACATTCAACAGCCTTCCATTCTTCTGCGCACCCATACAGATGTCGTTAAAGTTTTCGCCAAGTGTTACATTTAATCGTTTATCGAATAATTCGATTCGCAGGTACTCATCCCACACGCTGGAACGATTGTGGCGATTACAAAATATTCAAAACGTGCTGTATATTATCCGGAAGATATACCCATTGTGATAACTCGATATCTTCAGCACTTGCACTTGTTGTCAAACGTGGCATCTGCCCATGTAAAATATTGCATAAAATGCAATCAATGCGTTAAATCTAATAAATATATAAAAATGAAAGGAAGTGAAATTGCACATAAGTAGCCATGGATTGCAGTCCAACTGATAGCGACTCTACTGTATATATTTGTATAAATGCATTTATAAGATTTAGCTAAAAATTGAATCAACATTTTCTTGCTTAATAGACTGACACAAGACTGATGAATTTTATGCAATCACTGGCACAGATTCCAAATATTTGCTATTCTGTTTTAAGAAATCGATTTGAGGAACACAGACGAATGTGAAACAAATGTGCGCCAGATGTGACTCTAGGCAGTTGGTATAATTTCATTTTACTTTAAATTTCTGCCGACATCTGGTCACCTTTTCAAGCTTGTACCAAAGTAGATATCTGCCACTTCGAAGACAGCTTCGTCATCCATAAAGTTTAAATAAACAACATACTTAGATGATAAAATTGCACCAGCACTAAAAATACTTACCCAAAGAAAATCGCTTTGCTGTTGCCCCCCTATTTGTATTTTCAGGCATTATACTTGTACTATTATTGTATTATTAGATTTTTATTCAATTTTAGCAAACAACAATGTAAATATAAGACAAACGTAAAGTTTCGTATAACTTGAACGAACATCTATACAAACTTTGTATATAAAATATATCCTTATATATTAGATTTTGTTTGGCTTTTACAATACATTTGAAGTTTCTGTTAAATTGTGTAATCCAATACTTGTGCACGTACATACATATATCTGTTTTCATTGTTGCCGGCAATGTTGCTATTTGTAAGTATATCATGTTGTATTTAAGTACTATATATAAAGAAAAGGGTTATCCGTTGCTTTTGTACTTAAAGCAAACTTTGGTAAAAGGGCCTTTTTACATCTGTATGCGAATCAGCAGACATGAATCCTTGTGGTTTTGTTAATATGCCTGTGTTTTAATTAAATCGCAGCCAGTTGGGGCACTCTGGCCGTCTGTTATAGCGTCGCAAAATCGCAATGTCGTAAGATTAAGATTAGATCTCGAGATCAAATTTTCTCAAAATTCGACACCTGCTCTTATCTCACAAAGAAATTAAACTTTAATTTGACCCTGACGTTAATCAGCTGTCTAGTAATTTCTTTGTGTTCAAGTAACATTTTGACTTGTTCAATCTCGTCATTCATAGAGGCCTTTACAAAGTGTTGACCTTGTAAGAACCGTTTCATATGAATCACATTCAAACGCTGCTGAAACGAAGTTGTTTTGATGCGGCATTTATTAAACTTTATTTAATAATAAATATAATATAGATTGATAGGAATAGCTTGTTAGGGCATATACGAGTACTTATAAAAAGAAAATAAATTTATATGAAATGCGTTTTAGTGAAATTTTGTTTGAAATTTTTTTTTCTCAATAGACACTTGCAATTAGTTTACAATAAATTAAATATGTGTAATTTGCAGCCCTGCAGCAGACTACATCTTTAAGATTAGGTACAAGTTTCATCTCTGTTCCCTAGAAAAGAGCAACCCGTTCATGTTCAGGATGGTTTTCTGCTTCAGAGCCAAGATTTATTTAGCGGCACAAATGTACGAGTCCTGCTTCATGAAATATAACAAAACAATATTATTTTGCTGCGAACGAGGTCATATCGAAAATTGTCATGCATTCTTTTGCTGTTGTTGTTGTTGTTGTTCTATTTTCCTTATTCTATATAGATACTCGTATTTTTGTATTTTATTTTCTCGTCTACTTCCGCTTGCTTATTCTGTTATTTGTGCAAAGACAATGTTTAGATAAACATTTTTATGTGGATTGGAAAAAGTACAGAATGAAAAATTTTTCAGGATATTTGCTGTTTGTTGAAATATGATAAATTTAACAAATAATTCTATAAGTTTTTTTTTTTTTGTAGTATAAATCTGGCATTTATTTTGTAAAAAGTTTTATTTTTTGTTGTTGCACTGATTGTCAATGCACTGATTCTGCTTGTAGGTTGGAGTGGGTGTATTTCTGTTGCATTAAATATTTACTGAACGGTTTTGTTTTTGGAAAAATTTTAATTTTTGATATTTTTTCTAGTTTAAGCCAGTAGAGGAAATGTTTGGTAAAATAATATCGGCTGAAAATCGTTAACAAACACTGGTAAGGCAAATAATTATTGGTTTTTTTTATATCGACAAGGTTTTGGATAAATGCGGTGATTATTTTTGATATTGTTTTTTTTTTCTTGCTTAGAAAGCTTTCATCACAACATATTTAAATTATTTAAGTTCTGGTGATATAAAAAATAGTAACAAGCTTAAACTATGAAAAAAAAGAATAAAAAAGTTCAACACAAATAGCAAAATATTTATTTGGAGCCTTTTTTAGTGGCAGTTATATTTAAATTTTTTTTATTTATTTACATTTCTGGTTACTATTTAAACTTTAAAGTGTTGGAGGCCACAAAAGTAGAATGGACTTTTTTGAAAAAACTGAATTTGGAAAAGTTAAAGCTGTTTTTCATTAAAAAAAACTGTTTCCCAGAGGCCGTAGGACATTGATGATAAATTTGAGTTGCTATAAAATTAAAGTTGGATTTATTATTATTTTGCAGTGGTCTAGAAAAAATCAAAATCATATGGTAAAATATTCACTCTCTCCCTCTCTATTACTCTCTTTTTAAAGTCCAAACCTTTTCACTATATTTGTAGAATACGACAACATATAAAACATTGTGAACATCTTGAATTTTTATGCCTGCAATTTTAGTGCTTAAATTTTTTTTTTTTTTGTTAAAAATATTTTATAAAATGTTTATCTCTTGTGTGTTTGATTTAAGAATTTTCTGATTTCTTTGTTACTCAGGTCATAGGACAGGCTTTTATGTTTTATTCCAAGAACTTTTAAGAAGGTTAAGGAAGCTAATCCTATCCTTTAAGAGTTCTATTCATAACCTGGAGCCGAAATAATAATGAACTCAAATAATAAAAATATTTTATGTTTGTTTAAAATATTTTGAAGTAAAAACTTAAGAAGCTAAAGGAGTCAATTTAGAATATCTTAAACATTCATTTATGTGATTTTAAGAACTGAAACTCTTTTTGTGCTTAGAAATTCTATTTTTCCAATTAAAGTGCTTGATGAAAAATTTAAAAAGAAATTCATTCAATTAAGGAAAAATATGTCTTTAAAGAAAGAAATTTAAACGCAAATGAAGTATTTTACTTATTTTGGTTGTAAAACAAAGCTGAAGATAAGAAATAAAAAAAAAACAAAATGTTATAGTCTAAAACTTTTCTCTAGACTTCTGCAAAATGAGTCATTTTTCAATAATGATGATGTCTACGTACAAACCATGTTTGTTGAAATAAAATTTTATGCTTGGGATTATTCTTTTTTTTACACAGTTTTTTTTTTTGAATTTGTGGCCAAAAGAATACATTTTTTGCCAACATCCTGTCCAAAAATGTCAATGGAAATGTTGTCAAAACAATGATTTCCTCTTCAAAATGAAATTTGAATAAATTTCTTTTGGGTTTTTTTTTTTGGCTTTTGTAAAACACTTCTTACATTGACACTAATTGCTGGAAGAAAACCTGTGCTTTTCATGCTCATAACACTAATTTACTCAAAGTTTGTGACATGTTTTTTTGTTGTTGCCGTTTGCTGGCAGAAATCTAACATGTCCGTAATAGTTTTGCTAACAAGCAAAAATTCAAAACTAAAAAGAAAAACTAAAACTAAAGTCTTCTTTTGCATGTCTTAAGTAAACCTTTACGAACAGGAACAATAAATAGAGGAGACTAAAAGAAACAAAAACAGAGAAAAATTGCTTGGAAACGAAAACAAAATACCTTTTAACAATAACAAATGTCCGGAAAGTATATCCGGCAAAGAGCTGAACTTGTTGCCAACAAAACTAAAATAACTCAAGAATAATTGTGTAGTAAAACGGGGATTTAATGGGCCAAATAAAATACACAAACTTAAAAGTATTGGTAGTAGGTATGTACTCGTAAATATATGTTGAAGAATAATAAGCGTTTTTCAGTTTTTATACTCATAATGGATAAGTGACGTACCAGGGATTATTAACCGGCTTCAATACTTCTAATCGCTTAGATTCAATTCGATCGGTATGTCAATTGAACTGAAAATTCAGTTGGATTCACTACACAATTCCACAAAATATTGTTTGTTTGGCTGAGATTTAAAAAAAATATATTTCACTTTAAGCCGGCAAATGAAATAATGCGATTATGGCCCGAACTTTGTTTTTCGTTAGACAAGAGTTTTTGGAAAGTATTTTTTTTATGGAATTAAATTTGATAACTATATCAATTCAAAAGAACCGAATAGACATGTGGTTTAAAAAAAAAAAAACTCCTAAATTAGCAAAAATTCAAAATCCTGCACTGTAACCAAAACACTTGTTCTTGCAATATTTTACATTTCTACGGTTAAAAATAACTTTCTTACGAACCAAGTTCTAAATGGTCTAAGATTTTCAAACCCATTTTTTTTATTTAAAAAAAAAAAGAAATATTAATTCACATTGTTGTTGCATTTGCCGGAAAACTTTTTCAATGTAACTTTAAATAAAATTAAAAAAAAAAAAAAAAAATTTATTTACTTTTGCAGTGAAATCTCGCGTATTTATTTAAATCATACTGAGACTTTTTTTAAACACAACTGAAATAAATAAAATTTTCATATAAATTGTTAACTCTGAACTTCTGGAACGTTTACGATTATTTTCTTTTCTGCTTTCTTAAATTGATGCAATAAAATTGTTTAATTAAGCAAAAGTTTTTTATTGTTTGTTTTGAAAAAACAGGCCTTCATTATTAATTAAAATTTTCTATTCATGTTATGATTTAAATCTAGTAAAGATATATTACAAAGTTTTTCTATTTCTTTTTCGCTTTTGAAAGATTTTGTGAAATCTTATTCATTAATTTATATTGAAAGTATAGTTTTGGTTTGCAATACAACGTTCTCAAGTGCAAATCACACCAGCATCACGTATTGACAAATGCGAGTATAAGTTTCGCTTAGAAATTCGTTTTGACAACTCTAAGAATAAATAATACGAAAATGAACACAAATGAAGCCCCCAGAAAAGATTAGTTCTTACATAGAAACGGGATTTTAGGCTTTTTTATGCTTTCTTGCATTCTTTTAAAAATATAGTTTCTTTGGTTTTAGTTGAAGAAGCTGCTTATTTTTTCGGTCCTAAAAACCAAAAAAGAAAAAAAAAATAAGTATTCAACCCTTAAACCAACACATCAGCAATTTGTTACTCTGGTTTTCTTCCTTTCAAACGACCTTTTTAGCATCTGTCGAACTGTTAAAAGAAATTCAAGCTTTGCGAAGATTTTAATCAATAACTGCAACGTTACGAATAGGAGAAAAAAAAGTGTTGTTGGCCACTGGCACGTGTGTATGATATTCGGGTTATGGCAGGTGAATAATAAATAGTACGTATACGCCGCAGGGACCATATGGTTTTTGTTTTAAATCGAGGAATTTAGGAAAGCAGCGATTTTTCTAATTTGATGTTGGGCATAATTTAAAAAATTTAAATAATTTATAATTGCACTTACACCTGCTTAAAATATGCAAATTAGAATTTTCCAAAACACATGTAATTAACAAATTACCAGTTGTTTTTTATTGGTCAAAGAAATCTGGACTAATAACTGCTGTTAAAAGATTAAACTGAACTGTAAAAAAAATATAAAAAAAAGTACAGTGTAGTTGTTAATTAATCCTTTTAACTTTAACTAAAATAGTCAATATGAATGCCCTCCCTCTACATCCACTGCAAAGAAGAAGAATCGTATGTTTCTTGTTGGAAAATCTAATATTTTTTATTTAAAAAAACCGCCCCTTTTTAACTGACCATTGGTGTCCGATACACTTTCGAATCATCGGCTCAGATTGCAACTGCTTATCGTCAATTACTTCAAATGCTTTTATTTTTAAAGCAATTTTTTTTTTATCTTCAATTATATATTTGCAATATGAAGCCTCCGCTTTGTCTGCTATAACAACTAAAGATTGTTTGTTTCCGTACACTGAACTGATAGTTCTTGTTACGCTTAATTCATTTTAAAGACCTAGTTCGTTCCGTGACTGTTGATTCTAATTACAGACAATTCATCCTGAGAAAAAGCGAACATAAATTAAAATATTTGTTTAATAAAAATTCTCCGATTGTTGTAGTATCACCAAATTAATGAATTAAACAAGTTATAACAGCTAAAAAGTGCTCGGATACTTTAACCATCTTGTGTATAAGCTGCTATCTTTTCTTAAATTAGGAAAAGTTTTCATTTTTCTTTTTGGTCTTTATGCTCAAATCTGAATGAACAAGTAAGATCCGAACTTGATTTAAGATTTTAACAGATTTTTTCTTTGTTGTTGTGCTTAGAAACGACAAATCCTCAATTTTTCGTGAAACTGTGTTCTATACAATTATATCAGTACCGGCCAACTGTCGTTCGTCCGTGCCTAAACACTTTTTAAGTACATATAGACGTACAATGGCATATTTGGTAACGTAATAACTGCGTGTTTCCTTTGTCATGTTTTCCTGTCGTCGCTTAGTCACTTTAAAGGTCTACAATACAATTTTCCAGCTAATCTAACGTGAAGTATATACGTGTGTAGGTGTGTGTATGCATTCGCAAGCCATGCACAGTTGTGCCCTCATGTGTCTGTGTGTATTAGCAGCAGTAAAGTGCCTCCTTTTTTTTATAAATATGTTGCAACTTCCGTTAGATGGTAGTAAATAAAGAAAAGGAAACAGTAGAAAATGTAAGAAAATTGTAAACAACTGTAAAAACAACAATAACATGAAAATAAAAATAACAAGAAAAAAGTTTAAGCCACTTCAACTATCACATGTTGGGGGTTTTTTTCTTCTCAAAAATGAAATATTTTTTTTTTTCATTTCTGGGAAAAATACAATTTCATTCCACTCAACTCATTCAGCACAAAATAACAAAAACATGCAAGCACGTAAATTGCTCTTAAGTATTTGTAAAGCACAAAAATAAACAACAACAACAACAACACCACCAACAGCAAAAAAAAAATGATTGTGATGATTGTTTGAAAATGACAGAAACAAAACTGAAAAAAGATGAATAAGAAAAAAGTGGCAATTGTTGTTGTCAAAGCGTAAGTGGAAAATAAGCCAACAAAATGTGCATTATATTTGATTATGCAATTGTGTTATTGTTATTATTTTTCATTTCGCCTACTGGCGGAAAAGTCATAAAGTGTAAAACGAAACAAGCCACATGAAATTTCCAGCCACTTAAAACACAACAGAATGATTTCTCTCTTTCGCTTTGTTTGAATTGTCATTTTGATTAAAGAAACCAAAAAGAAAACAACAGATTTCAATTCATATTCAATTTTATTTATTTATTTATTGATTTTATATGGATGCCCGGCAGGAAGACGAACAAGAAGTGTTTACAAACAGGTGATTGTCATGTGTACACCTGCACGCCAGCTGAATGAATGCAATTTTTGGGCAGAGCACCTGGAAAGCAGGCAAAAGTTATAACGTTTATTTTCCATATAAAATTTTTATTAAGAAAATAGATTTACATCACTACATGTTTATATCAGCGATAAACACAGAAACTGTTATAGTTTTTATCTAAAGAAGTTATTTTCATAAAATACTTTCGCTGAAATGATCAAACATGCACTTGACGCAGGATTTTCTGTTGTTTGAAAATCAAGCGAAGTTAGAAAAAAATAATCTTATTTAGACTTCTTGCATTCAACAACTGCTTTGGCACATTCTAAGTTCGATTGTGAAAATTCCTTTTATTCATTTAAGTCCACATTCAAAAAATGTATTAACTAATTCATTGGATTCTATCATTGAATGTGAAATATTTTCTTTTCTTCGCACGAAATTAGAGAAAAACCAAACTGTTGAAGTTATCAGGCGTTTTTATGTGAGTGAACGTGAGGGATGACTTTATGTTTTATGATTATTTATCAAAATAGCGAAAGAAACAATTTTGCTGTTGATTTCTTTCAAACGGATACAAAGAAAAAAAACTTTTAACACTAGTACTCGTATCACATGGATTTTTAGTTACTTCGCTGTGCAGCACGGCAACCTTTCATGAGAGTTCCAGTATAACCAGCGAAAAACGGCACCAATTAAATAAAACCGAGAACCAACTTATAATTGTGTTACAGTTTCTTCTACTCGAATTTACTAGTTCAAATGTTTTTTCCCTATCACACCATTTACATGATGTGCTCCATTATTATTTCGTTATTACATTTTGTTAGAAGTTATATATTTCGCTATTCCCAGCTATTTGATAACAATTGACTTTAACAGGTAAAAACACAAATCAAATTCCATAGAACGAGCGAAATAATTGAAACTTTTTCCGTTAAGACGTGAATTAGTGAGTAAATGATCAAAGGGAGCGTCATCGCAACTAAATTATCGTGAACATTTATTAAGTCTTTTGTGGTCATAAATATAAAGTATATTTTATTTTTACAGCTTTTTCTTTATTGGTTTTCAGATACAGACACTCATTCACTCCGTCAATGTTGTTATGGGCTGTGATAAATTGACAGCGATTTTTCTTGCTGTTGCCGACGCCGACTTCTGTTCTGTTCACTCTTCCAGAATACGGAAGTATTTAATTTCTATAAAAGAAAATTGCTAAATACTTTGCCTGTGTAAATAAATATTGATTTGTATGTTGTTTGGCTGCAAAAAGTAAAGCCCAATTACATACATATTTCTCTAACTTGAATATCATTTTTCGCCCTCCTTCGTCACATAATATTTTTTTTTTTTTTTTTTTGATAGTGAAATATTTTAATTTCTAATTTTAGACTGAAACACGCTTATTTCTTTTATTTATTATTTATTCAAGCATATTTTCAGCTTGATTTAACCAGCTCCTGTTAAAAGGATTTCATGAGAAGAAAAAAGAAGAAAATTTGTGATAATAAATGAGTTTCATTAAAGGAAATAATATTTAAATTGCCTCTCATGCTACCCAAGAAAATTGTCTACAATTTACAACAAATACGGATACGAGAAAGGATGCCAGAAGGCACTAAGATTTAAAATCAAACGACTGAACAATTTAATTTCGACGGAATAAAATGAAAGAGAAATTCATAGAAACTAGACAGGCATATGGTGCAGAGACTAATTAGAAAATACACACATCCGTTTGAGCCTACAACGACGAAAGTTACGCACACACACACACATAGACACATTCTAGTTTCTGTGTATTAGAACGTTTGGCTAAACACATGCCAGTAGAAACATGAAACGTTTGATTTTATACCTGACTGTCGTCATGGCCGCTGAGCTCCCTTCCCCAACACAAGACTAGTACGTGTAGTATATAGTAAATGTGTGGGCTGAGCGGTAAGTTTTACAGTTGACAATCTTTCTTAACCTCATAGACAATAAAGCTGATGAAGTAGATAGTGGTGGTGCTGCAGTCGTTGGTACAGTTTTCGTTTTAATTGTCCTCCTTTATTCAACATCATTATCGTTATAATTATTATTGTCATTATTGCATTAAGTCACATAACGAGCATAATGAGACAACAGCCTCAGTGACTTGAAACCAAACTGCAACGTTGCGAATCTCAAATGCTGTCTCACAAACTGTTCGTAGTGTTATTTTTTTCCAGCACACACACACACACACACACACACACACACACACACACACACACATGCATACAGCCGTATTTAAATATAACGCAATGTTGGTGGTAGCATCGCACATGTATATGTGGGCAAAGCAATGGAAGCTCATACGTATAAAATTAAATCACGAAGCTTTGTCTGTGATTACGAATGTTTGCCAGCAATTAATGAATGAACTGATTTGAGACATTCTGAACTAATTGCAGCTAAATCCTGAGCAACGATTGCACAAAATAGTATTTAAAATTTTGTGACTTGCAGGCAGACGCTTCAAGCCAAAGCCAATAACTATTTATATGAGTGGGTTTATGGTGATGACGTTTTCATTGGCAGGTAATCAAATAGACAGGCAAAACGTCATTTCTGTATCATTTTGTATTTTCTATTAACAAAGAAATCGTGAAAGATTTGTGTTTTCATGTAATTTATTGCAGAACTTTATGGTACTTTTAATCCTATTTATATAGAGAAATTTCATGGCTTAATTCTCTCAATCCAAGACCTTGGATTCGGTGCATTGCACAGCAGAGATAATTTCCTGAGATTTTCTTTTTAAAGGCAATCAAATTTAAGACCTTTCCTTGACTACGATATTGTAATAAATCGAAATTAAAAATAAGTCGAAATTGATTTAATATAAAAACATATTAAAAGTCAAAGTACCAGAAAAGGTACTAAATTTTGGTAGTAAATAAGCGAAAAAACGGGGAAATATGTTCAAAAGACAAAAAGCAATAACTCCAAAAAAAAACCCTTTAGAACAAGAATTTTCCTATAGTTCTAGAAAAACCGTTTATTAAAACTGAAAGTCAGTTGTATAGATGGCCTAAAAAAAAGTCAAGATAAGAATACATTTTTTATTCGCAGCTATTTCAATAAAAAAAAACTGCATTTAATCATAAATGTTATTAAGCCGAATTACAAGAAAAACTCATCAATAATACGAAAAAGAGTTAAAAGTTTTGTTAAACAAAACATGTAATATTTCCATTAATTAATAAAATTAGATAACATTTTTTGGAACTTTAAAATTCAACTTAAGCTGTTATGATAAAATGTCACAGATTTTATTTGCAAATTTGTTCAGCAACCAAATATTATCCCACAAAATTTTCTAATTTTATTATTATTAGTATTATTTATTTTTAATGTATTACAGATACAATAAGATGGAGCCGTTTAATGAGATTTAATTTTGTGGACAAAAAAAATATGTGCCCACTTGACTACGACGACGATTCTGGGAATAAAACAGATTATTTATATACAAAAATGAAAAGGAATTCTTGGAATCAGCCAGCAAAGAATATATGATACAGTTATAAAGCAGCTCTGGCCTGGACAACTGCCCACGCGTTATTGTAATTAGTTTTTAAGAGTAGTCAGTCTTATTGTTGTTGTTTGGTCTTTGAAAGTTGTACGTCTTACCAGCCCCAGCTGGCTGATCTGTCTCATATAATTGCATTTGGCGTCCATTTTGTAAATTTACTTTGCAAATAATAAAGATATGAAATATGACTGTTCTTCAAACAAATTGTTGAATCAAATGATTGTTTTTAGCATTAACATTGAACATATGACTTTTTTTGCAATCAAACAAAACACTCATTCAAAATCAGATTATTTTGGACAAAAAGTTTATTCATTTCAGTTTTTAAGCTTTAAATGTTAATTCAAATATTTTAGGTAATAAAAATGAATTCTATATGCAAATAGTGTTGGATTTGCTTATGAATTAGTGCTGTTTTATTGAATTTTTGAAAATAGACAATAAAGTAACTGAATGCGATAAATTTGTATTGGTTGTGGATGCCACAAAATTTTGTGGATTATCACAACCAATTTATTTTTGATCATAATTTGTTGATGCTGCTGTGTAACTAAAACTAAAAAAAAGTGTACTAATAAAGATTAGCCCCTAAAACTATATTAATTGGGCTGGTGTGATTAAAATTTCCTAAATTACATCTTTTCAAAAAAGGAAAAATGTAAATATCTAAGAGAAATAACAGCTTTGTTTTTACAATGGATGAGACGCAATGATGAAGCCGCTGTAAAAAGTGCCTTCAATTTGATCAGATGTTACAGAGAGTCTTGCATGAAGTGTCTTACAGCTTTTGCAAACTTAAGTTTTCCTCTTAATCGATGAATTATTTGAAAGTATTTATTTGTTTACAAGCAATTATGCTCTCATTAACTTCAAAAAGATTAACAAAGACATATTTCTTCAGCCATATTTCCCTTTTTACACACAGCAAATATACAATAAAATGTTTTTTTTTCTGCAACCCAAATAATAAAAATTTAAAAAGCCAAAAATCATGTAAAATATTATAACGACATTTCACTGAAGCAGTTCAAACAAAAATAAAAAACAAAAAGAAAGAAAAAAAAAATATCACTGCTTTTCAAGTTTTGTACATGCGATCATTAATTTTACTTCGTTTCCTTTGTAATACAAAAACAGCTCATGATACCAAACCAATACGAGTCATTAAGCATTATTCCATTGAGACTTAAGTATTTTAGCATTGACAAGCAGGCCGACCAACCAGACCAGACCAGGCCAGACAGGACAACCAATCAATCGGCCGACCCATTCAGGCCGACCAACAAACCATAAAACCGAACAACAGCAGCACCTTATAGAGCGTTTTCTCATTAATTTATTACGCATCAACTTCATTTTCAGCGATTTCATTGACTTTATATTAATACTCACACACACACACACACACACACACACAAACACATACTTACCTACTTACACACATTCACTTGCATTAATACACACGATAACAGTTGTTGTTATATTTGTAATTGTAAGTATACAAATTAATACAAATACAAATAAGTACATTTGGCTGGGCGCCTGAGAGACTGTCCTAAAAACTTGTTGGTTTTTATTGTTCGGTTTTGACTCTCCACTCAGGTTAATTTTGACAAATGATTTCCATTTCTCTGATGTATTAAAGTAATTTAGCAAAATTAATGCTTCAATTAATCACCAGCCTCAGGGTGGCTGCTGGTGATATTGAACAAGTACTTCGATGTTTATGTGTATGTGTATGTGTATGTAAATGAATTTGTATTCTTCTGCCGAAAAAAAAAACATTCTTTGACTTGAGTCATGACAGCAGTAATTTCTACTGCGAATTTCAGCCTTTGTCTGGCATTTTGTTGAGAGACTTAATGAAAATTGGCCATAAAAAGGAATCTGCTCTTAACAAAAAAGTCAATAGTTTGACCGTCGCTCATTAATAAACTTCTGCTGTTGGTATTCGCATAACCACTGATGAACACTTATTCAGCTTTTCACAAAGAATATTTCATAAAGAATATATGTGAAAAGAGAAAGACTTTCTTGCCGCCATAACAACCGAAAGCAAAAGAAAGAAGAAATCATATTTTTTTTAATTAAAAGGCAAAGAAAATATTCTTTAATTAATATTAATCTTCTGTAAACAAAAATTAAGATAAACTCGTAAGCAGTTTCGTAGCTATTTAACTTCTGATAGGCAAATATACTACCAACTATCTTTCTTTTCGCTTGCTACTATTTTTAAAGCATTTGATGTTATTGAAATAATCTTAAAAAGGGTGCGGCTTTAAGTTGTTGATTGCCGGCAAAGTTGTGCCCTCAATTAGGCCAATTATATGAAGTGAAGCCAATCAAGCCACTTATTTAAATTTGTAAAATTTTCAAGCGTTTAAGTTTATATTCGATTGATTTACAGAAATCATGCAGCATTAAATTTAAACATTTTAAAATATTTCCCCCACTCGACAATTAGAAAAGTGTTTAATTTAATTAATACCTGGTTTTATGTCTATGACGGCCATTTGCTCAACTCATTCTATTAGCCATTTCACGTTAATCTGAATTTCAGAAACTAAGCAAAACAAAAACAACAAGAAAACCAAAAACAACACAAATCTTATAAAGTTTTCAAATTTACATTTTACACTGAAAAACGAAACGATAGGACTTTTAAAAAACGCTTTCAATTTAAAAAGATATTAAAAAGATTCCTGTGTGAGTCTTACAGTTGTACAAACATTTTTTTTTTGCTTTTACTTTGTAGTTACAGGAAATATTGTTCAGAAATAAAATTTTGCGTACTATTCCCAGAACAAACACACTTCTAGCCAGCCAGTCCTGGTGTATTGAAACTGTAGCTTGTGTGCAAGCGAGTGGCTGTGTGTGTGTGTGTGTGTGTGTGTGTGTGTGTGTGTGCATGTAATATTCAAGCCTCATCGTTATAATTGCATGTGTGTTGTTTCATTATAAAACATTGTTTACTGTTGCAATTTCACACCATTTTATTTTACATGTTTTTCTACTCACTTAGACTCTGAACGAAAGAATTAAAACCCAAAAAAAAAAAAAAAAAAGCTGCATGCGTATGCAGAGAAATAAATAAAACAACAGTGTTTGATGCAAATAATGTCAAACTACTTGAAAATACAAAAGAAAAAACATGCTCTTCATGCATGCGTGTGCATGCATTTCAACACACAAACACATACACACACACACACAACTAATACAATTATATGTGAACGTGTGTATAAAACGTAAACTTTATTGCGGCAAATGTTATAAATTTCATAGATAAAACAGCAACAACAACAAAAAAATTACTAGATGCTGTTACTCCTACTACTTTGACTTTAGCTTCCAGTGCAACAGCTACTGTTCTCCGAAACCGAACAAGAGTAATACAATATTGAACACGATATATCGGCACGTACGTTCATTTTAACAACATCTTCAGCATTTTATTTAACATATCAAACATAAAAAGTGTTGAAAATATAGACTGGCGCTACATCTCGTCGTAACGATGTGGTTGGTAATTTCATATCGTGCATGTGAGAACGTTCCGTTACACACAATAACAGAGACATGCAATTTTGCTTAAAATGCACTTCTGCACTGCGCAGGCATGTGGTTTAAACAATCAACATTGTGCAGCCAAAGATATGTTTATTAAAGTCATTTTGCTTTGGAAAATACATTAAATTAGCAATAGTTTCTAGTGAAAGTGTAAAGATGCCACCTGTAGAAATCTGATAAAACTTTAAAACAGACGTCGGACTAAATTAATAATTTTGTTGTTGACCTTTTTGTTTTATATATTAACAAATATATTACTTTAAAAGAGTCTTTTATAACATTTCCTGAAGAGATTTTCCAACAGAAAACGAAACTTGCGGGAAGGTGGTCTATTTAAGCATTTTTAATATTTCGCATTTCACATCCACATGGTTTTATTCGTTTTCAATTAGAGTAAAACAAAACGGTTTGTTTTTGATATTTGATAATATTTTTAACCAAAAAAAAAAAAAAAATAATTAGGTTTTTAGCTTAACATGTTTTTTTTATTATTGCATTTAATAAAAAAAAATTATTTATGTATTTGCAAAGAGACGAGAAACGAATGTTACTCAGTTATTCAGAAATCTAAAACAAAACATGAATTTTCACAATTTCTTTTTCTCTTTGACACGCACAATCACTATTTAAATACTCGTAAATTTCTTGAAATTATATTAATATTTATTTGTAACCTTAAAAAAAAAAGAAACTTCGAGTACACAAAAACATCAGGAATGCTTTTTCAATCCAAGTCGAAGCTGGCAACACACCGGATGGTATAAATTTTTGTGCGTTTTCACAAGAAACCGAAACTCTGAGAAATTGCTACAGTTTTTGATTTACGACAAATAGTGGTGAGACTTTTTGTAAGAATTTTCAAAATTAGTATTTTCTCATAAATATTTGGTACCTTAACACTTTTTCTGCCAAGCACATTATTTTATATAAAAAAAATATTTTTCAATTACAGATCTAATTTCTGTGTAAGTTGTTATGCACTGACAGAAACGCATGACTTACTATTATCTTTTACCAAAGACAACCGCATGAAAACATCTAGAATGTCTTGCGCAAAAATTTAATGAAAATGGAATTTTATATAATATTTTCTCAAAAGATTATTTATTGTTTTTTATCTAAGACCGCCTTATCACAAGTAGTACAAAATCTTAATAAAATGCTAAACTTACTTGTTATCGTACTCTTAGAAATACATTTTGCTTTGTAATATTTTGGTTAAGGGAAACTTCCTCAGCACATCAAATATCTAAAAGACATTTTTCGGAGACTTTAAAAGTACAGTGGACATCAATAGTAGGCAGCTTTGTTTCCAATAGTATGAACAAAAAGCAAACAACTTTTGCTACAGCAAATGGCAGTTTATTTCGGATGAATTTTTTTCATATGCGGTGAACTGCTAAATAATAATCACTGGATGTTATGAATTTTTCTGACAATAAATAACATGTGTCTTGTGTTCTAAGTTTGTTACCTGCAACATGTTTGAAAGAAATAGAAATTAGACAAGAATCGATTTAGATAATTTATGTGGCAAAAGAAATACAAATTATCTAAATGCACAATTTCCACTATAAGACAACATAAAGTACCACTTTTAACTGCTACAGATGCACTGAAATCGGATTACAAAATGCCGACTGGACTTTAAGAGGTGCCAGAGTGGTTCTGATGGAAAAGAGAACTGCACACTTCAATAAGAAGTAGACAGAAGGGCAGAAAAATGATTATTCAATAATATGCCTTTTCCAACATGACGAACAACATCTGATATTACAGAATTCAGCCTTTTGAACATCCACTGTGTTTGCAAATTAGTTTCAAGTTTCTCTTAAGCTTTTTGTCTTTTACCAAAAAAGAAGAAAATTTATAATATTTTTTCTTCAAAGATAAAAGTTATAAATAATATTGCTACAATACAAACAATGCACATACATAAATTAAAATTCTGGTCTGTCTAATCATAAAATTTATTGTGTGGAAAAAGTTTTGCATGTTGTTCATATTTTGATTTCAATTAACTGCTTCATTGAAAACATTTCACTTGATTTTTTTTTTATATATATTTGGTTTAAAACTAATTGCTGTTGAGAATCTTGACTATAATTTTGCTTTATTTAGGCACTAACGCACTGGCTAAATTATTTAAAATTTTATCACCATTAAGTATAAATTTTTGAAAATTTCATTTCATCTGTGAAATGTCTCTGGTTAAATGTGTTTCCACATTCGTTTTCTGTCCTTTTGTTATCAGTGTGAGTGAAACTCTGGCAAACTTTGTGGAAAATGTTTTTTTAAATAATTAAACGCTGACACCTTTTTACATCTTTTCTTCTATAAATAATTACTTTTAGGTATTTAACAATTTCCGCTTAGGAGCAACAACAACAACAAAAGGATAGAAAGCATAAACGTGGCAAAAGTATATTTTCCTCTTCATATTACTTGCTGTTTGGCAGTATTTAATAATTAAACAATGAGTTTACAGTGGTTTTGAGGCGATTTTCCATGACTTCAGAAAACAATGATTTAATTGTGGGCAAAGGGAAAATGAAAAATCCGGTATTTTTTTTGGAGGCAAAGACAATGTTTTTGTGCTGTTTTTGAAAGTTCTGGAATAAAAGGTGTGAATTAATATTAAGGCATAAACATGTTCCTGGCTAACCATAATATGTTCAATACAGCACAAGTCGTCATCTGTTGTGTGGTAGAATACGTTTTCAGAGATCACTTTCAGAGCTACAGCTTTAAGCTTTAATATATGTGCCCTGAGGTAACTGTATGAACAAACGAAATAGTATTATTGATCTTTGTATATATTACTATTGATTATGACAAAAATATGATTGGCTATAACAATATATGATTAATTGAATACGGTAATGTGGTGATATGGTTGTCTAGTCATATAATAAGATTTTTCATGGCAATAGTATGCTTGTAAAATACATGTTATATAGTTCTTTACAACAAAACTATGGTACACTGATATGCTAAGAAGGTTGCTTATGATAATAACATGGTAGAATACAGTTATTGGTTTCAGCAATATCAAAAATTAAATATATTGTTAAATAATGGCATTTCATTTTTCTGGTAATAAAAGCAAAACACTGGCACCGGCTTGATTTTCAAATCTTTGAATTATAAAGACAAAAACCTCTTTTTTCATAAGTTTGACGCACCAGTTTGTATAAAAATTGCAACATTCGCTTAAACTTCTGTCAGCCATATGAACGGATTTCAAATATATTATTAGCGGCCTAAATTTGCAGTTTAACGGCGAACAAAACACCGATTCCATCGCCAGGCAGAATATTCCACTACAGATAACGGACGATGATGGTAGAGAATTCCGTCCCCCCGACCTGAATGAAGTCAAGATAGCAATATCGAGATTGAAATCAAACAAAGCTGCAGGAGCGGACGCACTGTCCGCGGAACTATTTAAGGCAGCCGGAGATGACCTGGTTGGGCGCATGCACCAGCTCATCTGTAAGATATGGTCGGAGGAAAGCATGCCCGACGAGTGGAATCTCAGCATCGTTTGCCCGATCCACAAAAAAGGAGACCCCTTCAACTGCGCCAACTACCGAGGAATAAGTCTCCTGAACATCGCCTACAAGATCTTCTCTGCCGTTTTGTGTGAGCGCCTGAAACCATTCGTGAACAGTCTGATAGGTCCTTATCAGTGTGGTTTCAGGCCGGGGAAGTCCACCATCGACCAAATTTCACACTACGGCAGATCCTGGAAAAGACCCAAGAAATGCAAATCGACACCCACCACCTATTCGTTGATTTTAAGGCCGCATATGACAGTGTGTATAGGGACGAGCTATACGAAGCCATGTCTAGTTTTGACATTCCTACTAAACTCGTCAGGCTGTGTAGGATGACGATGGAGAACTCTCGCTGCTCCATCAAGGTCGGTAACGAATTCACCGAGACCTTCAATGTCAGAAGGGGATTTAGACAAGGCGACGCACTGTCATGTGACTTTTTTAACATAATTCTTGAGAAGATCGTGCAAAACTCACACGCCAACAACAGAGGCACGATCTTCCAAAAGTCCGTGCAACTGCTAGCATACGCTGACGACATTGACGTGATTGGTCGAACACAGCGAGCCGTCACTGAAGCGTTTGCTGGTATTTCAACGGAGGCGGCCAAAATGGGTCTAGCGGTGAACGAGGGCAAAACGAAGTATATGCTGTCATCAAAAAAGGACGCGCAACACCGACGACTGGGCCCGAACATCACCATAGGCAGCTATAACTTCGAGGTAGTGAAGGACTTCGTCTACCTTGGCTCCCAAGTCAACAGTATGAACAACATCAGTACCGAGATCAAACGCAGAATAACTCTTGCCAATCGCTGTTTCTTTGGGCTCAAGAGGCAATTGAGTAGTAAGGCCCTTTCTCGAAAAACCAAGTTGACACTATATACCACTTTGATAATCCCTGTACTTCTTTATGGCGCAGAAGCATGGACGGTGTCGAAGGCGGATGAGGAAGTCCTTGGTATTTTCGAGAGAAAAGTTCTGCGTTCAATCTTCGGCCCTGTTTGCGTTGATGGTTTCTGGAGAAGAAGATTCAATCATGAACTGTACGGGTTGTACAGCGACATGAGCCTAACCAGGCGCCTACGGATCCAACGGCTATGGTTGGGCCATGTAGAGCGCATGGAGAATACTGCTCCGACCCGTAGAATCTTCGATTCCGAACCTGTGGGACAACGCAGTAGAGGACGCCCACGGAACCGATGGCGCACACAAGTGGAGAGGGACCTCAACCAACTTGGTGTGCAAAATTGGAGAACGCTGGCTAAAGACCGTGCCAGCTGGAAAACTTTGTTGGTTGAGGCCCAGGTTCACCACGGACTGTAGCGCCAAAAGAAGAAGAAGAAGAAGAAGAAATTTGCAGTGACACATCAGCTTGTGCAACATTTTCGCTGTTAGTGCATTTGAACGGTTAAAGCGATTTTCAGATTCTATATTAATAGTTTTACCACTGTCTGCTAACGCAGCGACTACACACATTTGAAACTTGCTTATGAAAGTCACTTTGCTTTTGCTGACAGTACAACTATTTAAAATTGCATTGTGTCATGTTTAATTCTGCTGGCACCAAGTCAACTCTATTTCGAAACCAACTCATACATTTCTAAACGCTTTCCTTTGCCGCATTTCATGCTTCATCCTACCTACCCATCTACCTTCCTTCCTGCCCGCAATCACCAATCCAATACTTATGCCTGATGATATGAAATGAGTACGTGTGCACGTGTGTTGTGTGTGTGTGTGTGTGTGTACTCATGTAATTACTTGGAACAGAACATCTAACCCAACAAAAGAAATTAATTACAATTGTCTTTTTAAATATGGCATAATGCTCTTTATATACATACAATAATAACATACACATTCTCGCCAGCACTGAAATGTGCGCGTTTGTGTTAAATTGTGTTATTTAACTACTTCAATGTCCTTTAGCTGGAATTGTAGCAAATAAGTGGGTTTTGTGTGATTGTATGGCCGGCGGTGAGGGACCGAAATGCATGTGCAGAAGGATGTGTACAAAACGTGTACGCTGGCGAAACCGGCTCCACAGCGCAGCTGTATTGGTGAGCTTTCGTCATTCTATGTACATGTCTGTACATACACACTCCTATATATGTATATTTGTAGTACATATGCAGGGCAACGTCAAAGTTTTTAGGTTATTTAATATGTTGGGTGTTGAAACTAGCAACTTGTCAGCATTTTACAGTCTGTTTTGTTCGGTTCGGTACTGTCCTGTTTCGTGTCAGCCATACTTTTGTGCAACACCATTTCTTCATGGCATGCCCATTTGCTGTTTGCTGAAATTGTAACTCATTAAAAATTGCTTACCGAAAGAAAAAGCTGCAACAAAACGAAGCTGGCATATGGTGGGGAGAACGGAGATGGCTGTTGAACTGAAAACTAGCTTTTATCCTGCTGCAGCATCGCCATAGAATAAAAAACAGAATACTATATGTATGTGTGTATGTATATAGTATAATCGGAGAGAGAAAATTATTATTTAAATATTAAAATTATATGCATTTTTAGTGACTTTGCTATTTAAGAATGCGATAAAATTTTGTTGATATTATTTTGGCATGATTTTCGGACATCCTTTGGTACTTTGAACAGGGTCATTTATGAATTATTTATAAACGAATGCAATGGATGAGTTTAATATGGTTTTGGGAAATTTTTATGATTAAAACATTTACTCACGGTGACAGGGCTAATGCCAAAATTATGCACTTAGTTTTGTTTTCCTCTTTTTTTCTCAATTAAAGATTTTTGAAATTCCTTTTTGTTAAGATTTCAGAAACACCAAAAAATTAGATTTTGTTTAAAAAGTTTGTGGTTTTTGTGAGTATTGTGCTGTAGAAAAGATTTCTCGAAAAAAATGTGGGTAGATTTAGACAAATGCTCTCGCTGAAGTTCAAATAAAAACCTAAAATTTGGAATATCCCGTGAATAATTTCAAGGGTAAAAATTTTCCCCATATCGGTGGTCCAATGGTTAAAATATTACTACAAACATTTTGTATTTACATGATCCCGATTTCAGTTCGAAGGAGTTACAAACGATTCTGTTCGTTGTTCCCCAGATAGAGAAATGTCATTTATAAATAATAAATATCTGATATATGTTAAGCTTTAAGGAAGTTATTCAAATTTACCCACGACCTCAAGTTCAAGGAAAAATCAAAAAAATTCTTAATATCTAAAATGTCTTTAATATATTTAAAGTTTTGGTTTTTGCGTCAAGAGGTTGTAAAACTTGTATATGGAAAACACAGTTGGGAGATTCATGTGAACAACCGTCACAATTTGTTACGCTATTTCAGAATCAGCTGTTAAAAAAAAACGGAAGTAAACATTTGATATTAAAATGCCAAAATCACAGGTTAAAGGTCACCAACGGCTGACTTAAGTAAATATGAAGAAAATATTAATTTATCTAAATAACAGAAAAAACAAACATAATTTTTATTATTTATGAGTTTTTTGGGTTGAAGCACAACGACAATTTTTTTTTTTCACTAAAAGATTATAAAGAAAAAATTCACTAAAATATTATAAAATATTAAGACTTTGTGACAGTATGACTTATGGCAGACCAGCTGGAAGCCCTCAAATGTTTATTTCTAAAACTTGCTTGCTTGCAAAAATGTCTTATTATTGAAGCTTAAGAAAGAGTGCCCGGTAATAAGTTCCAAATGTCGTCGGTTCGATTCCTGGCAAAAACTTTTGCGGTTACTGCAGACAGTTATTAACTTGGGCCGTTTTATGCTCTTTGAACAAGAAAAGAAACATTAATACCCCAAATTCTCACAATATAAGAACTTATTCCGGAAAAAAAGTTTTGTTCATTAAAGTTTAGCACTTCAAATTTCCCTACAAAAATTGTTTAAGTTAATTTTGCTAAATTTAAACATTTTATTTAAATAAGGCCATTTCTCGTTAGAAAAATAATTTGAAAATCAATTCAATAAGAGTCTAAATGCTTTCAATAATAAAAAAAAAACAAAAACATTGAAATAAATTGTATTAAAATATGTATTTTAAATTGCAAAATAAAAATGATTTTTTATGACCTCTACAAGATGTACTGAAAAAAATATGGAATAAAAAGTATTTGAAACAAAATTATTTCTACGTTTTTCTATTTGTTTCGTGGCCTCAACTGAAAGCCAAAGTAGGTTAATGGCCAAACATCTTAAAATTTTCTAAAAATGAAATAAAAAAAAAAAAACTAGATGTGAAAAATTTAATTTGCCAACACCTTTTTATGTATCGTGTTTAAGCTTTAAGTATATTTTTAATTGCAAATAGCCACTTTCATTTTATTGAGCTGAAAAACTTTAACTTCTTTCTCCTAATTTTAGTAAATAAAATGATGTTTTGCTCTAAAAATACTCATACACAAGTTGAATAAAAAATATAATGAGCCGTTTAGCAAAACAAAAAAAAAAAAAAAACACAAATTATACTTTCTCGGCTTTGGTGTTAAAATTTTATCTGTTTAAAGTCAATGAACGAACGAATGAAATGAGCGGAGTTGAGTTCAGTTTGTTGGGTGTTTGGTTTCTTTTGCTAATTGCAAAGAAGGTGTTGCAAGTTAAAAATTAAAGCAAAACAACTTGTAAATGTTAACAGAACTTCAGTCGTACGTTTTATCAGTTAGCAGCCGACGATTTCATTAAACATATACAAGAAGTTTGGAAAATCGTGAAAACAAACATTTTTTCAGTTCTTATTTTAAAGAATTGAGAGGGCAACACATTTATCTATGCCGAACGCGACAAAATTTACCAAAAATTTGCAATACTACAACTCGCTACCAGCTCAGAGCAGAAAACAAAACACACGGTTTCTTGCCAAAGTTTATTTCGGCAATGGACACCAAAATGATTATTTTTAGTTTATGTTCCAAAGCAAAAAGAATAAAATATGATACCAGAAAGAAAGAGTGTAAAAATAGTTTTTTTTTTGCTTTTATTTCATTCCATTTTGTTATCTTCTGGTTTAATAATACTAATTTTTTTTTTCATCTTGTACATCAAAGTTTATATGATCTTGTGTAATTCTTGCACTTAAACTGAAGTGGAGCACCGAGCAGCCAGCAGGAAATGAGCATCTGCCTGCAAAATAAAAACAAATGATACAATTTTTTTCTGCTTTGCTTTCATGGCAGTTTTAGAGAAATTGTATATAAAGAAATTTAATTAGAAATTTTCCCTTTTGTTATCATTATGGTATTATTCGAACTTTAACACAAGACAAATACGTGAAAGGTGAACGAAGTATCATAAAAACAGTAGCAGCACGTTCAGAGATAAAACTCATTAAGTACAAGTTCTTTTTTCTAAGTTTTTTCGTTGTTGAGAAATTTAAGTAAAATGCTTTTTATTAAAATAGTTATTGCTAATTTTTATAATTACACTTAGACATTTAATGGCAACATATTCGTAGTAAATTTTTTTTAACTTTATTTTTTATGCTTTAAAACTTGAAAGAATTTCCCAACTCGAAACTGGTTCAGCCATTTGGGTGGCTTGCGCAAGCCACATACCTTGCCACTATTGTTGGTGCAGTGTGATGTGGTTGTGTGTGAGATTGTCAATTTGTGTGTGTGATGTCGTTGTGTTTCTATTGTAGGAAAATTAAAAACAAGTTATTATTTTTGGTAAGTTGCTGCGACGGGTTGTCATTGTTCATTTCATTTTGTTTTGATTCAGGTTGCGGTCATAGAAAAAACCCCGCTCACAAATTTAAATTTATGTCTTGAATGGAGAATTATAAAAGTTTGTGGGACTTTGCAGTTGCTAAAGCGGAAGTTGGTTTTTCAAGTTGTACAACATGTTGTAGCAACGGTCGCACAGTGTGTGGCTTACATTAAAGCTATAATTCCAAACACTTTGCCAAATGTTGTAAATTATACTAAAATCCGCTATTTTGTTGCAATATAATATATATATATAATATATAAAATGCAGTTTTCAGGTTTTTAGACGAGTATCGATATATGTCGTTTTCAATTTCAATTGATAAATTATCTTTCCATCTTTAGCGCTTCAAAGATATTTTCGCATTAAATACGGGAATCGGATTAGAGCTGAAAAATTATGGCACTTATCTTACAAACATATTATGTATGATTGGCCCTGCCTTAAGTGGAGGAGAAGGAAGTTTCCTGTATAAAAAAAGTTTGTTTCAAATTGGAATATTTTTATATAATTTTTATATGTAATTAATTAGGTTTTTTCTTTACAAACTCGTTCATAACATTTGAATAAAAGTGGAGGAATAGAATAATGGAGTGATGAATAACTAAATGCCGATTTGAAGTAAAATGTTTATACTTTAAAGCATTTGTGCCATCACCAGCACTGAACAATGTTGATTTTACATTTTTGGTCAAAGCTTTTATTTTGGATAATTCCTCCGCAGTATTATTTTCAATAACTTTAAGAAATTTATTCAGCTTAAAAATATTTGCTATAATATTAGTCTTATTTATATAAAATATTACATAACATTTAACATGAACTCATGTCCAATTAACATGAAATGGCAATGAAGCAAAATCATTAGTGGTTTAATAGTCAACTCAAATATTGTTTTTCTATAAGTGAGTTTGGGTGCCAACGAAAAATATATTGAATTAAGCAAGTTGTTGAGAACATGTTAATTTAACATGATTTTGATGGTTTGGCAGATTTTTCCTAATTGTTGTTTTAGACGGGAAATAGCCGGCTGAAAAAACTCCCATAAAGCTTTCGTCACTGAATTCAACATTATAGGCTGCATCTAAAAAGCTATCACATTGAAAACATGCTAACGCAATTTTTTTCAGTGTGAAAACAAAATATGTGCCAGTGTATTTGTAGCCACACACGCCAATTATGATATTTTCTTCATATTAGTGGTTTTAAAATGAATAGTTTGATAACTTCTTAATAATTAAATGCAAAACAAAACGCTCAATATTTTATTCATGTTGTTTAATTAAGATCTTAAACTTATAAAAGTGTCGCATAAATTTCATAACTTGTTTTGGTAGTCTACACAGAAAACTTAATTTAATGAACTTATTAACAAATAAAATGAAAATATTTCCGAATAGTCCCCAAAACAATCGTTAACTGGTTATGCAAACGGATTAGTACAGAACATTTTAGTTTGTTTTAGTTTTAACAAAATATTGCCATAGTAAATATTATGCTGGAAAACATGAATTTTGGTTTCTTACTTATGAAATATCTTATACACATGATTTTATAACGAACGCCTGGTTTTTGTTTTGCCTTTTTTGAAAAAGGTTTAATAACTTGGTTCGATTTTATGCTGTAACATGGAACAACCAATTCATAATGATGCTTCAACAGTGGAGGGGGATCTACGAAAGAAAATTACAAGTTGGGTCTCAAATTATAGATTAAGCAAAAATGTTGTAGCTTTTCGAGAACTTATGTTTTTATATAAAAAAACAAAAACGCGGGCTAATACTTAAATAATATTTTTTATGATACCAACCACAAAAATATTTAATATAAAGTATACAATTCTTTAAGACCAAATTTATGGCAAATTTTATTTCTGTTTAATTAATTTAATAAGTTATTTTATAGCTGGAGTGCGACGGAAATCAAAAATGTGGCATGTACCTGACCAGTAAAGGTGGCTTTCAACATACAACATACATACATACTTTTGCGCTTCATCCTAACCTCATAAATATAATAATAAATATAATAAATAGGCGAGTTGCTCTCTGTACTGCTGTATAAACTAAACTCGAGCTCTGGATTCGACAAATTCTAGAAGGTGGCATAAGCTAGACACATAATGGCCAACAATAATGTTACATTATAATATTAAGCATCAAAATACAAACACTTACAAACCCTTGTTTTTAAGGCTTGTCTCATGGCGTCGAACGTTAACGATCGCCAACGTTTTGTAATCACAACTTAGCGGAAATAATGTATGTCAGCAGTAAATGAAGTTGGCAAAATACGGTTTATATATGGTCTCCAATTTCAGTGTATTGTTCTTCAAAATACCCGCAAACGTTAACGTTCGATGCAAAGTCACGCTTTGCATTTCATTAGAATAGAACACAATATTTATACTGGATGTAGGAGTATTGCACGCCTCTGTCTTGTTTGGTCACGGCGGCCAAATTCCCTCTCACAAGATTTGTTCATTAATATGACACTTGAATGACAAAAAATTGCGCTTTCATTTGCTGGTTGTGAAAATTTTCTCAAACTGAATTTAGGAATTGCAAAACTCTGTTGTCGTACTTTAAAACTTTGGAATTAGTTTTTTCCATAGTCTGGCAAGGATTCTACCGTCGTAATTGAAACTAAAACAGTTGACAAAGATTTCTGCTTCTAACCTTCTGCCCACAATTTATAACTGACTTTTTATCCGTGTGGTGAACTTGTTCTCAACAAACGAAGTATTTTTCATAAGAGTTCTAAAATACATAAAAAGAAATATAATAACTCAAAGACCCTACAAAACATCGACACCTACATACTTACATACACAAGCTAAACAAATATGCCATTCATCATCTTAAGCTAAATAACTTCGACAGTGAAAATTTTCTTCATAAAATGATATTTTATCACTCAGTGTATGTTAAATCTGGTATGTAAACAATTTTGTTAAAAATATTCAACAACAAAAGCAGCAACAAAAACGAACAGATTTAACGAACAGGATTTAATTCATAACATTTAGTGTTTAAAATGTACATTTTTCAAAATCATGTTTGCACTGTCTCATATTTAAAACACCATCACTTTGAAATGTTTGTTTTACTTCACAAGACAACAGCTTCATGACTTCATGTTGTTGTCTATTTACCGTTTCTTATTCTTTTTGTCATTATTTTTGCCTTCCTCTCTTTTTCTCAGGCGAACTGTTCAGCAAACTGGTCGCTTCCAACTGTTATAACTGTATTGCCATTCAGGGAAGAAGTCAAAATGTCTTTTCTACTTCATGTTTATTTCATGTAGTAACGTTCAAGAGACGATGGATACTTGTAAGAAAAGTTTTTCTAAATTTTTGTTTAAATATTTACGGTACATTGATGGCAAAAAAAGTATGACAAATATCATATATATTTTAGTTTTGACTTCTCTGCTTTTATGTTATAAAATGAAAAGCATTTTTAAATGCTTTTCCATGGCCATTTATTTTCCTTTTTCTGCTGAAATTATTCCTGCCTTTAGTTAAAAGTAAAATGCAGCAGAGTTTGTCTAAAAGACAGTTCCTAATATGCTTCAACACCTTCGTACTTGTCACAAGAGTTTCTTCACTCTTGTGAAGAGAAGTGCTTAGAACTGTACACCGTAATAGTTTTGTTTCTTGTATCCTGCTGTTTGAATGTATTCAAAATTATTAAAACTTAAGTGCACAGCACCAAGTAAAATAATTTGTTTTTTCTTCAAATCTAAAATGTAGCACAAATATTATTTAAAAAATTTTCAAATAACATTTGCAAAGAAAAGGAAATTTGCAGGAATTATTGTAGTATTTCAATTTGTATGACAAATAAACGTGAAGAATCACGTTTTTTAAGGTCTGTTTAACTGGTAATACGATTCTGTATAATCAAAATATTATGAAATTCTCTCCACATTTAAAATAACAGAATCAAATTAACTATTTTTCATGTTTACACGGAAAACATAAGTAAAATCAAAGCAAAAATATATGGGTGGTGTGAATTAAATAGCTGATGATTTTATAAAGAAGCGTATTTTTCTCTAAAGGATACGGGGATTATTGCAAAAATACTGTTTCAAAATGGTATAGAAAATTGATGTTGTTCTCACAAAACAGTGATGAAAGACAAGTTTTTGTCGTCCCCAAACGAAAACGGAAGCCATCGATATGAATTCGCTAAGAAAGTTCAGTTTATGCCGCACATTTACTGAAACAACAAGAAAATTTATTGCTTTGAATTTGATTGTTCTTGTAACTATTGTTGGCTCCTTTAATACATTTTTATGGGAGCTGCCGTTGTTTACTGTAAAATACACCTCTGATGTGATGAGAATACACAGTAAGTTTTTGAAATGGTTAAACAAATAAACATTTACCGACTGCTTGTCAAATTGTGTGTCTGTATTCTCTTCCATTTAATCGTTATAGCATTTTGTTTTTACACGATAAAACTTATTGCATTATACAATATTTTTTGACATGTCGTAATACATGTATTACTGTCAAAACGCAACTTTTTCTTCCTCGGTGTTTTATTGTGTTAATTAGACGTTTTATAGCCCATCGGCTAGTTCTACATCAACATACGCTAATTAAACTATTACAATATGAAAAAACTGTTACAATCGAAAAGACAACTCTAAAAACTTTGTAACATGTTAAATCAACATTAAATAATGCTACCCAGAAAAAAATTTACCAAAAATGCCGATTTTTTTCATTGTGAGTTCTTTATATTCCAGACCGCCCAAAAAGTTTTGCTGGCGAGCCCACAAATAGATATTCAGCCGTGTGCTGAAACTCGCATTTCGCAAAAAACAAAATGCTATAACGATTTAAAGTCACAAAATTGATGGGCTGGAAATCGCAATCGCAAAAATTTTTGCTATTTCAAAACGCAAATAATGACGTGACTTCTAAGTGAATTTGTGTATAATAGAATGAATAAAATTTAATGTGTTTTTATTTATAGGCTTTTTAAAAAATACATCATATGGATACATTTTATACGAAATGTTAAAATTTAAAAATACACTCCTTCTATTTCACTGCTGCATTTCATATGTTTAGTTTAAAATGAGCAATTTCAGAGCATCAGCTGTTTTTATTCCTCTTCGATAAACTAATGCTACCAGACTGTTAGACACATACGGGATAGATAAAACATGCGATATGCAGCAAATGCGATTTTGAAAATATAAGTGATTTACAAGTTTTATTTATATCATCATTTTTGTAGTCTAGCAAATATTTGGTTCTTTCTCGATTGATTTTCTACATGTTCTACATGTTCTGTTTGAGTGTCAACATATAAATTTTATTTGTATAAAACAGGCGTTTTGCTCATTAACACTTTCAAGTGTTTTGTCTGTGGGCGGTTAACTCTGCTTTCTGTTGTTATAAAAAGTCATCTTGAAAACAACAAAAGCTCATATTAAAATTTAAAGCTGTCATGTTATTGTATATTGTAAATGTGCTACGGCTTTCATTGCCCCGGCGATTGTGGGAAGGGTTACTGTTGCTGGCGATGGTGGCAGTTAAAGAAGAACTCAATACATCTGCATTGAAGTCGTGGGTTATTTCTACGCCTTCCACAAGCAAAAACAGAGTGCGTTGTGACAATTTGTTTTCTGCGCTGTGTTTATAATATTTCGTTGTTTTTCTTTCCTTTCGTAAATATTTTTAATGAAGCGCATTTAATTCCAGGCGTTTTTTTTTCTCTTTTATCTGCAAGACTTTCACATTTCTCTTTTTTTTTTGTTGGCTTTTTAAATAGCACTTTTGTACTGTGTTATTCCCTTTTCTGTTGTCATATTTCCCAGCGACCCAAAAAAACATGTGGCAAGAAAAAAAGATGGGAGAGCACAAGAAACCATATAATAAGGACAATATTTACATAATTTACAAAGTCATATTGTGTGTTTTACATGACGTCGACGACTCTATATTCTGGTTAAAAGACTTTTGTAAAGAAACAACATCAATAGCAAAAAAATAAAAAAGGAAAAAATATGATATTAATCACACACACACACACACACACACACACACACACACACACACCGAACTGTATGTATATTAAATCCTGGAAAACTGAGAAGGAACTTTTGAAGGAGTTAAATACTGCGTAAATAGTACTTGTTGTGGCAGATTGTATTCAGGCACAATGTTGCCGTTTAAGGTCTCTTTCAACGCCACAGCTTCCATTATAGTGGCGGATGTTTGCAGAGTCTGCCGCTTGGAGTGTGGGGGCTTGTAGTACTTTGCGCAGCTGAAAAATGTTTAACAACAAAAGAGGTCTAAATGCTTTACAGCATTATGTGATTTTTGAGGGTAAATTTAAATTTTTAAATTAAAAAGACTTGTTGTTTATTAGGGGTAGGGCAAAAAGGAACATGTCAAAATTTATGAATAATTAAGGCCATTTAGTATTTATGTGTTTGAGCAAAGGGATTGTAGTCAGGGGCCAAAGTATAGGTGTATGTATGTATGTGTGTGTGTTTGTTGGTGTTCGTATATGTTCTTTGTGTTGGCTAAACACCAAAAGACATTAAATTATGTTAAAAATTTCTAAATAATTTCTTTCGGCAATCTCTCTGGAAGAACTTTACAAAGAAACTGGTTAAACTTATATGAAATTTCACGATAAATATCAACGAGTTATTTAATCAGCTGTCCCACGACAGACATTTGCCACCATTTTGAAGGACAAGAACCTAATTTGAACACAATTTATGAACCTTATTTAGCCAAATTTATTTATCATTCACTTTAAAGATATTCAGTATTTTCGGATTGAATGGTTTGATTCCGCTGCTCACAATAGAGGCGAACGCTAACGTCCGACATTAAAACACACCTTCAAATCACCTTCTCGAAAGTAAATTTTTTTTATGTTTTAGACTCTCTTGGATGTAAACAGTTAAAAAAAATAATTAAATTTTTGTTGTTTTTTAAGAAAAGCCGATAATATCTACAAAACAAATATAACGTCATGAACGTAGACAATCTGTGGTTCCAGCGGTACATACGATGCACGTGACGTCAGTTGTTTTATGGTTAATTCCCGCAATCAACCGATGTCGCCCTTAATTCTCACATTGAGTCGGAAATTTAAAATGTGCTGATAGAAAATATTTTATGCAAACGCAGTTGCCCGCAATACTGAAAATATTAGAGAAGATGCCTGGCCAAGAAGAAGGAACACTGAACATAAGAGATGTAAGTGTCGACTCCCAACCAGTAGGACAACGCATTAGAGGACACCCACGGAACCGATGGCGCACACAAGTGGCTAAAGATCGTGCCAGCTGGAAAAGCTTGTTAGCTGTGGCCCAGGTTCACACCGAGCTGTGGCGCCAAAGGAAGAAGAATAAGTGTAATATATAGAAGCTACAAATCGGCTGGAGTTTTATTTCTCATTTAGGAAGATGAAAACTTATTCTTAGGCGATTCTTTTATTTTAACGATAAAATAATATTAATTAAAATTATTGAATTAATTTCAGGGGTTTTTTTTACACAAATTGCAATAATAAAATTAAATATTTTAACCTCTTTTACGGATCTTATAACATTAAATTGATTTGTTTCATATAAATATCTGCCACTTATCAAAACTTCTGATCAACAGAATGAAATTCGAGTTTTTTGTTATAAAAATATTTAATTAAAATCTTCAAATAATTTAATTGCGCACATAAATAAATGTGTTTTGTTTTTATGTTCAGTTCCACTCTAAGGTCTACAAAATAATTACGAAAAAGCGTCAGTAGAAATTAAACCCTCGGGTAATACGAGTGGCGACACACACACACTCACGCCCGCACACACATGCACAAGTATTTGCCTGATGCCGTCATAAGCATGAACATGAACATGAGCTGGTTTTGATATAATATGTTTTATTTTTTAAATACTCAAACTCTATATACAAGAATTTCGATTATAATTTTTTTTTTTTGGTTCAAACTCGGTTGGGAAAAACGCGCTTCGTTTTTATATGAAAAAAAATGTATAAGAACATAAAACCTTGCAACTCAAAGGATGACGAACTCCCATAAAACACATATATATATTTTTTAATGAAAAAAGTTTCCTGGAAAATGTGTTCAAACATCTTTTATATTTTGCTTTCAGAATTTCTGTTTGTTTGATGGTGCTATATTGCTTTAAAATTATAATCTTTGGCATTTCCAAAGGATAATAAAATTGGTTTAAATAAAACGGATACTGCAGCGTTTGAGCAGACACGCCGCCATGTTGTTTGTGGTAAAATTAAAAAACCATCAAAAACGCAGTTTGTTCTTATAAGTTGTGCGTTCTTGGCTTTCGCGGGAATTTACGCATCAAATGTGAGTACAAAATTTACTTAAATCAATAAAATATTATGGAAATGAAAATAAAGAGCAAAGACTTGCTTCAATTAATATTCCCAACACAAATTACCATACGTTACTGTCACAAAACACATGTGTATGTTAGTAGGCTGCATGTTTTTAAATTTGAACTTCTGAATTCTAAAATAACAGTATATCAAATACAAAACAGCTTCTAAATTTAAACAAAATATGTTCTGGCGTTAAATGCTTGAACATCTCTTCATAAACTAATCAATTTTATCTCCGATAATAAACCACGCTTGAGTAAGTCCTAATTGCAATATACGTACGACTTAGTTGAAAATAGGAAAAAACAATAATTTTTTCTTTTGATTTAACCCGATTTCTGTTATTTTATTGCTTTAAAAATGCATAAAATGTGCTATTTTTTGCTTCATTTGTTTTTTTCGTTTTTTGCTTCTTTTATTTCATAAATTTTATTGTTTGGTCATAAACATGAATATTTTATATGATTTCTTGATTACGTTACACACACACATATATATATATATATATTTATGTGAACACACATACATACATACATACATACATACATATATGTATGTACAGTATGCGATAAAGCAGAGAACTTTGCTGAAGTGTAAAATTATTGTTTCTCATTTTATTGAAGCGAAAAGAGAAACACAAAACTTAGAAATACCTAAAACTTTAACAAGAAAATTCAATTCAATTGTGAAATCAATTTCAAGGGTTTTATATATATTATGACGGACTTTTCAGACATCACTTTAGAGTGAATTACATTTTTTAATTTTTCTTTGCAAATCGAACAGTTAATACGATTTACTAACGTTTTACAGCAACAAATAAAATGTAGATAGAAACAGAGCTGAATGTATATGATCAGTTCATGAACTGAATAAAAGTAACCGCTTCTTTAAGGGATATTCAGTTGAGCTTTTAATACTAATAATGCAGAAAAACATACCAGCATCAAAATGAGAAACTAGCAGAGCAAAATTAAGTTTTAAGTTTCAGTGTTTTTAGCTTTTTAGTTTAACTTTAGATCTGCAATCTGGTAGGGAATTGGACTTGAAAATCTTTAAGGCGGTGCTAAAGGACAATCTTTTATTTTGAACAAATAATGACAGTGAACAAACAGGTTTGTTTTAACATTATTTTGAAAATCGATTGCACTATTTAAGTCTTAAAACAGATGAATTATTGCAATGAAATTGGAAAATTGAGGAATATTACGGCCTAACTTGTGGCCAGTCTAAATTAAATCCGTTTGAGTTAATAACGAATTCCAATCTGTAATGAAAATTTCGCTCTATTAATGTAAATAAATTATGTTATTTTAAAACTGAATACTGAATCTGTAGAGGAATTTCGTTCAGGCATTAAACATTTTTTGGTAAAATAATTAAATTTTTAATTAATATGGCTGATTCAGCAGAATGTTTGCATTATTTTTGTTTCTTCTAAAAATATTCGAATAAAATTTTGTAAAAATCTTTTACGTGTAGTTTGTAAACACATAATTCTCTATTTGATTTAAAAATTTTTATAAACCTTTTAACAATTCACTATAAAGATATTTGCATCGTTTTTATGCATGAAGACTGTTTTTTGCGATTGTATTGCGCACTCATCGCCAACCGCATCACGTTCTCGTTAAAAATTTATTTCATTTTCTTATTTTATATACGGTTGCATATAAACACATTTATATATACTTGTGAGTGTGTGTGAGTGTGTGTGTGTGTGTGTGTGGCTGTGTGTGTGTTGGTGTTTGTGTATGTAAAATTCATTTTCATTTTCTGTTTCCGGAGGTTTTGATTGCTCACGTGTGTTGTATGTATGAGTGCCAGCATGTTGGAACAAATTGGTGCATGTAGATGTTTATACACATCCAGATTTAATGTACCTTTAACTACAGTTTTTGTGTTTTTGTCGCAAAACGCTCCGAAAATTCTGCGGTATTCCATCAGCCAGTTTGGCTTCCTGCATCAGTTTTAATCAAATGTATTGCACATTTATTTCGTTTCTTCTGCTTGTTCGCATCATATTTTTTGCTGTTGTTGTTGGTTTTTTGCTTTTAAGCACAATTTTTTGTTGGCAAATACTTTTATTTCGTTTTTTGTTCCACCTCTCCGACGATATAAACTTATTCAATTTAATCTAACATGAAATGAAAGAAATAACTAGATGTGGTTAAACAAAAGAATATCTTAAAAAGGTTTTTTTTTGTTTGTTTTTTGCTATAAAAGGAAAGAGTAAAAGCAGCAAAATCATTTAACTTTTGGTAGTATTTGAATGTACCAGCAAAATTGAATTGCGAAGAAACAAAAAAAAAAGTGTGAGAAATTTTAGAAATGGTTTTCGTTTTTCACTAGTAACAGTGTAGAGGAAATTTTGAGGAGGGTCAGCTTTAAGCTCGAATTAGACCTGGTAGTATTAATTGGGGTGCGAAAGGTAAAATTTATGTTTTTTGTTAAACTTGAAAAGAAGCCATCCCTCCAAATGGAGACGTTAAGAAAAACTTGAGCTCTAAGATGTTATTATTTGAAAATTATGAATGTTGTTTAATGTCAAGTGATCTTGAAAAACGTACATCGCCCCAGAAAAGAAGGAACTTGTGATTAATCGTCTGTCTTAGAAAAGAAAAGAAAGTACTTACAATAAATCTTCTGTCTTATACTACGAAAAATCTTCCCTTATATTATTCATAGTTCACATTTATTCCTTCAATGAATTAATATTTTGGGCCATGCAAATCACTTCCACGGTAACATCTTGACAGCACAAGGTGGTCTGGAAAAGTGTTTAGTATCTGATGAACGGTTCAAAACACCTGAAAGGCTAGAAAGTTTTAAATTAATATATTGTACAAATATCTAAATCGAGCAAAATAGTTGCCGCAACTAATAGATATTTTTTTTCTTACATAAATGATCAACAAGTTTGAAGACTTTTGTTGAAAAAAGCAAAAATTTATTAAATTTATTTTCAATATTTAACTTTTTTTTTTTGCAAAAATTCTTATTATAAATATAATAATTTCATTTGGCCAATCATTGTAAGAATATTTTTAAGAAAAGTAACGAAATAGAATCGAAATATGATCAAAACTTTTCCCCAAACTTCATGTGGGAAGGGAAAACTTTTACCCGAAAATTCTTGTAAACATTCTTTTTAAAATTTTATAATTTTTAATATGCAGTTAGAGAAACTTTTAGTTTAAAGTAAGAAAAAACGAAAGTAATGAAAAATATTTAGGCGTTTTTTTGCACGTTCTCTTTTTTAAAAATTCATATCGTTTTTTAATGAAAGTAAATTTCGGCGTAAAAATCGACATTGGGCTCCCTATATACAAAATTTTCAATCAAAGTCGAGCAACTGTTTTCATTAGATTTTCATAAAATTAAACCAACTAAAGTTCCAACTAAATACAACATTTCTGCACATATTTGGTGTTTCTCACGATGTCAAAATGTTAACGTTCGCCGAAAATTTGAACAAGCGAAAACTGTTTGAAGGGAAACTAAATGATATAGTGGCTATATGCCTGATAATTTTGAGGTAAAAAATTGACAAAATTGGCAAAATGAAGTTTGAAAATAGGCGGCAAAATTAGTTTTGCCCCTAAAAATAATGGCTTTCGCCTACGTTTCATATCGTGCGACAGGCGATTAGTTTGTAAATAAAATTTTAACAATATTTTATTTAAATTACAAGGCAGAGCTGTGCCATTTTGGTTGCCCCCCGCCCAAAATTGTTTTTCCGTTAATTAAACCCTCCTTTTACAAACTAATGAAATGTTACCTCAACTATAAACAAGTGCAGTTTGATTAAGACATCTTGAATTTTCCAGTACAAAGTGAATTATTTCCCAGAAAAATTATTTTTTTCAAAGCAAAATATATAAATTATAAGTATCGTCTACTGTGATAATTAAAACTTGTTGCATTTTATTATTATGAAATTAAAAAATTTGCAATTAAATTGCAAAAATAACATCTAAATAATCTTTCAAAATGTTCTGTAAAATTCTTATTCTTCGCCTTTTTGAGTTGCTGATGTGAATTAATATGAAGTAGTCACCGAAATGTGAACTAGTCCAAAGCTAGTCCCCTGTAACCATATAGATGAACTAATTTCCTTAGTTGGTAGCTGGCGTTTCTGCAACTTTTGTTTCATTACAAACATAATATGAATTTTTTAAGCCAATTCTTAGAAACTGTCAAAGCAAACTATAAACTATTGAGCATTTCTTGTGCAATTTTCATATTACAACATATGCCCACCATCATTTTATTTCTCATTTTAGCCATATGTGTATGTCGTATTTCCCAAAACAGGACCGCTTACTTGGGTCCTTGCACTAAAATTAGTTATAAATATAATTTCTTAAACTGTTTGCACAGTTTTAACAGATCTACAAGTACCATTAAAGAAATTTATTCAACTAAAAATAACAATTTAAAGTTCTTGAATCAAACAACTGTAACAGCAGGTATTACTTGGTCTCGGTTTAGTACGTGAATACATTTGAAATCTCCATGCAGACATTTTCGTACAGCCAACACAGCCGGAAATATATGAATGAGCAGAACAAACAAAACAGAAAAATTTACAGCATCATGGCGTCATCTATGCGATACAATATGCACAGCTAAAAACAAAACACACACATGAAATATAGTTTTGAAATAACAAAACCGCAGGAGGAAAAACAAAAACAAAAGCCAAAAAAAAAAAAGGAAAAAAAATAGAAATAGAACAGGTAGGAAAAGCGAAAAACTGTACTCGTACCTGCATATGCTAAGAAGCAAATACTCTTGTAACATGAATAATGGTTTGGAGATAAATGACTTTGGAAAGTGACCTGAAAATAGGGAAATAAATGTCATTTCTTAATGGATTTTGTGTTTGATAAACAAAGACCGGCATACAGGTACTTGGAGTTATAAACAGGTTTATGGTTTTTTCATATAAGCGTCCATTCTTCTATTGCAAATGGTTTAATATTTAAAACTTGGTTTTATTATAATATTTTTATTTTTCATTATTCGAATAAGGCACTAAAGATTTTATGAAAGTATGAATAAACAAGTTTGAGAACGTGCTGTTGAACATTTTCATTCTTTTTTGGACAAAACAAAATAATAATATAATAAAAAAAGTAATAATATAATAAAAGACATTCATTTGCTGCAATTTCTTTTTAGTCGATACTTTAAATTTTGAAGCAAATCTATGAGTATGTAAATTTTTATCACGCAGAAGAGCCTAATACGATTCGAGGGCATTATTTTTTTTAATGTAAGAATTTTTTTTCTTTGATCACATCTTACACCGTTCGCTGGTAAATACTTTTAACAAAATTTTAGTTTCAAATATTTTTCGAAAATTAAAAAATTTTCCTCTCCTCTTTTAAGCAATATTTTTTCATTTTAAAACTAATTCTACGCATTTTTATAATAAACATGATAATACGATTAAAATATGGTTATCCCACACGCATAGAATCCAAATGTTTATTGTCATGCCAGCTTTTGTCTAAGTGCATCTAATTTGATTTATTTTTATTGAATATCAAGTGAAAATAAGTAATTGGCTGGTTTTTTTAAAATTCATTGCAACAGATAAAAATATTTTGCTTATGGCTTGATTTAGGATGGCAGCGTTCTCCAGTGGCAACACATGTATTTTCACACATTAGCAGCCATAAATAATGTAAGCAGTCAAATTTTTATTGTGAAGAAACAGCAAAAGTTTTAAGTTGAAAAGGAAATAACAATTAAAAGGCTTTCATCAATTGAATTGTTTTTGATGACAGAGAAGAAAATATACAAAACGCAGCATCGATTAGGAAACAGTTAAATGAGAATTCTAATCTGTCCTGAATTAGAGTGTCAAATTGCTGGTTGGTTGTTATTTTAACAATTTTTAAATCTGAAAATAATAAATAATTAATTTCGTAAATCAACTTTATTCACTTTTTTTATATACCACCCAAATTTGCATTAACAACTCACACGGCAACCAAAAATTCTGAGTTGCCAAATTTGCTTAAAAAAAGCAAATGCCAGCTTTAGTCGCCAGTTGCTATCTGTAATAGCTGGAAATAACACTGAACTTCGATTGCTGGCGATAATCTTTGACACGAAAATCGAGAAATCTTTATGCTATAGGCATCTGCATGCTAAATATGACAATTTATTTCTGGTAAAATGTGGCACGACAACTTTGAATTACAAGCCGCCACAAGACGCGTTTAGCATATCTTAGATTTACACATTCATGTGTATAAAAATAAGACAAATAAAGCAAAGAAAATCTTTTTTCTCGTTTCCAATAATAATAATAATCTTATATTAGCAATTTAAAATTGTCACATGTTAAAACATTAGCATTACTATTAAATCAAAACTAGCGTGGGTTCCATTTAGACGGGTTTCCTTTTCAATTTTTTCGTATTTCATATACAAGACTTTTTATTAAAGTTCTATTGACGCCAAATCATTCTGCTCTATCTCACTGTTCTATTAAACTGGTAGTCGATTCAATATACATATAGTTTTGAATACATTTAAACATATTTGAAAAAGGAAAAATAAAATCCTTAATAAAAAGTTTTTGGCCATAAATATTTCACAAAATATCACTAATCTATTTTTTGTAGGCAACAGCGAAAAAAACGTTCGAATACCCGGTTTGTCTACATTCGATTTACATGACTGATATATTTTGTTGGATGCGTTTTCTTTCTGTGTATTTTTTATTTATCAAAAGTGTTTTGGTTGTTAAAAATACCCAAAAAGGATGTTTGGGTTAGACCATGAAGGTCGAAAATATCTGTTATCCAAACTGATACGATTTGGCTTACGGTAGATTTTTTAAAAGGGTGTTGAATTTTGAACTGGTCATCTGGAATTGACAAAGGACTACCTTTATACCTGTTTACTTCAGGCAGCAGAACTAAAGTATATTTAAACTTTTATTTCTTCCTTGATATTAATTACACTTAACTGTTAGCAGGATTCCGTTTATTCAGTCCATATCCTGAATTAAAACAGTTTGTTTTGAACAACTTTTGCAAAATATTACGAAAAGCTATTTTTTATAGTTAAAATTTTAAAGTTGTGACTTTATTGCTGGTTTAAAGCAGCGCAAATCCAACAATAAAATTAAAAATTTTGTTTAAGGCAACAATCATTTATGAATAGAACTTTACTAAATTCTGCATGGCCATCTTAATGTAGTTCAATTCATTTAGCCAATTTTTGTACAAAACTAATTCAGCCAGCCAGATCTCTAAGCATCTAAAACCAACTCAAGTTTTCGTGCCTTTTGAGTGTTTGAGAAAAATTAACTTCTAAATATTAGCAATAGATAAATTTACTCAAGTATGTTATCGGCCAAGTGTAATTAATGGATTGTGTGTTCAGCGCCAGCAATTGTTTATGCATTTTTGTGCGCATAGAAAACGCGCATTCGAATATCAAAACGCATAATTAAGCTGGGTATTTTCTACCCGGATCGACAGCAACTCAATGCAGGCATTGATACCATATTTTCTATCCGTCTAAATTTGCAGTTGTTAATGCTTCAGTTGTAACATGTTAAAATATTTAAATTTGCTGCTTTTAGTCTTACAGATGTTGGTGTAGTGTTGCTCTGTTTGTGTGTCCTCTTAATTTGTTATTTATTTAAATATTGTTGCCAACACATACACACATACTTGCATAGTTTTACATATCTAAATGCCTGCATGGCGATGATTGTGTGGGCCTCTTAATGTGCTAATGCATGAATACATGACGGTTTTTCGACAACTTTATTTGGTATTTGAAATTAAATTGGATTATTTGTCAGTTTTGATTGACCATTCATTAACAGGAAACAGGATGTGTGTGGATATGAAATCAATTGAGGTTTTGTACAAAATGCATTCGAAATGAGATACAAAATGCAGATTTAATCAATAGATATTTTCAAATGATTTACAGTTGTGACGAGCTATTTTCAGATTTATTGTTGAAAATTTAATGCTGATATGTGTATTGTATATTTTTTGTCCATGATATTTTTACTTAATAAAATTTGTGCAAAATTTGTGCATAATAAAAAGCAAAGTAAATTCAAATTTTCTAGCAATTAAGCGATGCTGTGTGGAATTATTTATACATATTTTCAAATAAGCATTCCTTATAAGAGTTGATGCTCTATTAAATATTTATTGAAATATTTTTATGCAAATAAAAATATATTTTTGTGTCATACGAGGGATCAGTTACAAATTCATTGATATTTGATGGGTGCGACAATAGTTTATTTCTATTTCATTCACTATTTGTGATCAGGCTAATACAAACATTTTGCCCACCTTTCAATATCCCCATAAGCTGTTCACAAGCTTTTATCAAACCTTTCTCCATCTTTATACCAGACTTTCTCAAGCCTTGCACAAACCTTTCAAAGGCCTTCTCAAGCCTCTCACAACCTTTTTGCCTATCAAAAGGTCTATTTTAAGCTTTAGTCAAGCTTTTTTTAGGTCTTTTTAAAGTCTTTTGGAAGTCTTTGTCAAGTCTGTCACAAGCCACTATTGGTGATCAGGCTGACACAAATCTTTTGCAAGCCTTTCCCCAGCTTTTCCATATTTTCTCAAGCCGTTCACAAACTTTTCTGAAACCTTTCACAAGCCTTTTAAAAGCCCTTCTCAAGCTTTTAATAAATCTTTCTCATGCCCTTTTCAAGCCTTTCTCAAGTCTTTCTCAAACCTTTCTCAAACGTTTTAGAAGTTTTTCTAAAGCCTTTCATAAGTTTTACAGCAGCCTTTGACAAACCTCTCGCATTCCTTTCGCAGTTCTTTCGTAATCCTTTCGCATACAAAAATCAATGTCATTGTCACTGTTGTTTATTATAAAATTAAGCAATAGAAACATCTTATCTAAATTTTCTGAACCCATTAATGTAGTCTGCGAAAAACGCATCTTTAATAACTATTCAATTAACCTTAAAACTTTAAAGCACAAAGTACGACCAGTTTTGTCTTAAACTCTTCGTGGCTTGTTAACTCAACAGCCATTGCATTTGGCTGGTGCATATGGTGCCATTAATTGTGATACGCACTGTATATTATGCCAAACTGTTCTTAGTGGCTGTTTTTATTCGAACATGTCACTCACTATGTTTAATTATACGTTTTGTAACGTAAACGGCTCAGAAACTATTTTTTCAGGCAAAATACTTGAAAAGCTCAGCCAGTTTTGTACAAAGACTGCTCACAAGGTCACTTGAGCTCAACCTTACAAGCGTTTTGTTAATAGTTTTTTTATTCTAAGAACTTTTTCAAGTCTTCACAAGAGTTTTTTCTTTTCTTCTTTGCCTTCGCACATTTAATTTTCAATTTACATTCTTTTGGTAAAACTCAGCAATTTCTTAACATTGCAAAACTCATACAAAGAAGCAGACAAAGTCAATTCTAAACGTTTCTCTTTTGCCAGCACATATTCATGCCACGACAGAAACACTGAATAAATATTTCAGCTTTTCAGTTTTTCAGTTTTTCAGTTTTTCTTGTTTAATCACGCATTACGCTTTATATGTCTAAAAACTTTTTTTATGTACGAGTATCACTTAATGTGCACTATTATGAGTTGAATTGTACGTGTAAACGCAAAGTTGATTTGCAAATATGGCTGAGTGATAATGAGTTGGTATGAATATGAATGCACGGCAGATGAATGTTTGTATTCGAATGCCAGTAAAGTACCTGCTCATTAGAAAAATGCATGCTTTTAGTGAAATCTTTACAAGAGTAGTTTCATATGCCAACCAGATATAAACACATACATACATTCATAAACGTACGACTTGTGTCTTAGTTTAACAACAACATATTTAGATTTTCTTAAAATCGTTGCTTTTGAAACTTCGAATATATTTAGATTCATGCAGGAGCCTAAACACTAGAGCATCGATACTTGTCCTTGAAGGCTACTCCGCCGTCAGCATTTTAATGAACTTTATTAAAACTTATATAAATAATGTCTGTCTATACCTTTTTAAGGTGTTTTCGTCTCTTAAGTATGAAAAAGCGTTGGATTTTCTTCATAGGCGGAAGCATGTCATTGTGACCTTAAATCAAATCGGAACTACTAAAGTTTCAATGTGTTGAAATGTTTGGATGTGAAATAATTATCCCTGTATCCTTTTAGTTTATAGAATTCATAAATACAAAATTTATAAATATTAAAAGTGTTTGTTGGTTCAATGAACAATATTTTGTGTATGCAGCCAGAGTTGGTTGATGCAACGAAGTTCCACTTTCACCCAAAAATGTCTCCAGTTCAACTCATAATTTAGTAAGAAATATTTGAATTTGTGATTAATAAGACTTCCTGGGATTGAATGTATTATATTTTAGTCTTTAGTTATGCTTGTTAACCAATATTTCCTTTGTTTCGGGAAATGTATTTTGTTGTCTGCATATATTTGAAGTTCCAGGATGGCAAATATGAGGGTAGCAGTCTTTAGCAATAGTTTTTATATTAAGCAACTTCATTTGCCCAAGCACTTGCTATAACTTTAAGACAATTACGAACTAATTTCAATTCAATATTCAATATTTAAGAGTTTTGGCTTGTGCTGTAGACTTCCTTAGATGACTTTTATCAGCAAATTAACAACAACAACAAGTTCTCCAGCATATCATAGAAGTAGTTATAAGAATGTGTTACAAATAAATGGACACGGTATCGTAAGCTTAAAAATTATGTTCCCGAACAAAACAGTTTAGTCCCATTTTTAAGATCAGAGATATATTATTATCTATTAATGTCGTTGTAAAGCGGAAAAAAAACTCGATTACTGCTTAAGACACAAAAACCAATCAATTCAATTGCATTTAATGTTTTACACCGCTGTGCTGTGCTGATGATTGGGTATCCTTTTTATATATAAATATTAATTTAATTTTAAAAAAGTTTTAAAAAAATTATTATTTTTTAAGTTTTTCTCTAAACATACATATAAATAGTAGTAGTAGTAGTAGTAGTAGTAGTAGTAGTAGTAGTAGTATTAGTAGTAGTAGTAGTAGTAGTAGTTTTTGTGTGTGTTCCAGCTGTCTATAGTGTTTTTTTTTGTTGTAGGTGCCACCTTTTACTGCTGTCGACTTCAAGGCTTTTGAAAAATCTGTTCAAGCACTTAATTTCATATTCGTGTTTAAGAAGTATTCAGTGAGCACCTCGATGAATGAGTTGTAAGAGTGTTTGATCAATATTATCGAGTTTGAAGGTTCGATTTCGACCAAAACACTCTGAGTGTTTCTGTAAACAAACAAATGTTTTGCAGTTTTGGGTTCGTTCTACAAATAACCAAATTAAAAACTAAAATTTTTTATTACAATAACATTATTTATTTTCATAATCTTTTCAAAAACAAATTGTTTTCAAATTAAAAATGTATGATATAAATTGTGAAATTTTTAAAACATATAACAAGTCCAGTGAAGTGATCTATTTCGGTTGAAAAGTATGAAGTGGTGTTGCAATTGCTTAAAAAAGTGAACAAAAGCAAAGAAGATCCTGGTGCAGTTTTAGTGGCTTAGGATATTTTAATTTTTAGAAACCAATAAAATATAGTGCAAGAATATGGTTTCTATTTTTATGCGTTAATAAATTTTTCTTTAATATCGGTTCCGATTTGTATTGCGAAACATTTTTCATGATCATTAATTTTGTATTTTTGCCAATCAGGCAAAATAAATTTTAGAAACAAATCTTCTACGACACAGTTGAGGACGCCCCTAATGTTGTCAATTTTATATTGCTGTGTATAAATAAACAAATATTAAACGCATACAAGTACATTCATTAATGTTTGTGAACACAAGTAATACATAAAAAGTTTTAATTGGAAAACAAAAGCAGGGAACTGTAACAGCAACACGAACTGAATACGTGCACAAATGCGCACGTCCATATTTAATTGCTGAATGAAAAACAAACAAACAAACAAAGAAACAAACAAACAAAAAAAACGCAAATAATATGCACACATAATTAGCAAACTTCGGTAAACGAAGGTGTTAGTTGTTAATATGAAAGATTTTTAATGAGCTTTTAGTTAAACGCACGTCTTTAGTTTCGTATTTGTATTCAGTTTATCGATTTAGTTTATTATTTAATTGTTTCATAAACGACAGCAGCGTTCGAAAAGAGGAAATCTCTGATATCACAGCTTTCTTCAACTTAAATAACAATTCAAACTGAGTGTTAAAATGAAATTAGAATTTGTTAGATTGTTCGTATTCCAGTTCAAAATTATTTAACATAATTCGGCTACTGCTGGATATACTTTTTTTTTTTTGTAAATTTTATTTAGAAACTTAAACCTAAAGTTTAAAACTTTGCTTTTTGTACATAAATAGGTTAATTTTAATTTTGATCCAATAAAATATTTCAATTAAATTTTTATTTATTTGCATATAATTTTAATTAAAACAATTAAGTTTTAATTAAAGCAATTAAAAAGTTTAATTAATACATTTTGTATTTATTAAAAAAAAAAAAAAAATTGCTCATTGTGGTTTATATTTGGCTCTCTTTAGCGAAAGATGGTCTATTGAAGAAAAGTTATAAATGCCAAAAAAAAGTTCCATTTCACATAATTTTTTCGATTCTTTTCATTTCTTAAAAATGCCTGTATTTGAAATTATTTCGATTATTATCAGTTAGGAAACTGGCTACATTAGCAATTAATATAATATATGTATGTACATATACATTTCTTCACTTTATATTTGAATATTTTTTCTAAATGCAAATGCAAAAATTTACAAACAAAACTTCCTGTTATTCAAACTAAATTATGAATATGAATGCAATCGTGTAACCGCAGAGAATCGGTGGTCTTACAAATAGTTCTAAAGAACTCATTAGCAGAAACCCAGAACTGTGTGTATAAAAACTTAAAACATATCTTATCTTGCCATATTAGTTAGTAAAGTATATATTTAAATTAGCTTAGAACCTATTTAATTTGCTTTGTTTAAATTTTTATTTCAAACGCATCGCACATGCATACATTATCAACTAAATTGTTCAATAAATTTGGCAAATACTTAATCTGGCTTCAATGAACTAAATCTAATAAAGTATTGTTATAAAATTTAAAGAATTTAAATTGAATATTAAAATAAATGAAAAAGCAAGCGTACACAATAATGGCAACAATGACTTTTACAAATGTATTGTTTGAACATGAATGCTGCATTAATCATCAATCATGTATGAGACAACAAAATTATAACAATAGATTAAACAATGCCAAAAGTGTGCATGACAATACGAGAACACAATGTTTTTGTTGCAAATCTTTACAAGTTTGTGCATTAGGCTGACCATATTTTTCTTTAGCAAATTTCTCATTTTTTTAATCTTGAGCAGCTACAATTATTTAATTTTGGCTGCAGAACAGTTTTCTTTTAATATATAAAGGAATATGTGTTATAATTTACAATATTATATATAATATGTGTCTAGTCCAGCTCATGCGTACGAAATGAAGAAAAGGAGAGGGACAAGAGAGAAAAAATCTAAGGGCCGACACGCTTCTTCTTATTAACCAGAACTCTTCCGTAAGTATTGAAAACAGAATGCCCCTATTTGAACAGATTTGCCAGGCTGTTATATTTTATGCTTTTATTATATTAAAAAAAAAAGAAACAACTTATTATTAAAACTTGTATATGAACTTCGGTGGTTCTATTCAACGCTCAGGCCACTTATGATTTTGAATACGGATCTTGTCATTTCCAGGCTTAAACTTGTACTCGAAATTCTCTTGGAACCGAACACACTCATATCAAATGGTTTGGCATCAGCTTAGATGTATTTTGTAGGCCTTTAGTTGAGTGGTTTTTAGTAACATTTTGAAAGAGTCTGCAAATAGATACAATATTTTAAAAGTTTGCCCTGCCATAAAACTATAATGTTAATATAAAAAAATCTAATTTTTATATTACCAGCAATTATTAAGCAGCAACAGTACAAAACTTGAACTATTTAAACATAAATATCTAATATTAAGATGAAATTGTTAATGCAAATATTATTTGAGGGACAGATAAAAAAAATTAAAATTGAGTTTTGAAAAAATAAAAAGAAAAACTGAAACAAGAACTCAATCTGAAATCAGCCTTAACGTTAACAACTTTTGTTTATTGGGCTCGGATATTGAAATCGACTAATCAATTTTGTTGGCTAAGACTTCGGGAAGGAAACTGGAAATCATATCTGCATACGTTGGTGGTGAATACTCATATTTTCATGCCGAAAATCTCTATAAATTCATAACTGCCTGTGACATGATATTGTACTTGAAGTGAACCTGTTGACTGGGCAGGCCTTAATAAAAATTACTAGATTTAATTTCTTACAATTTCTCCATTCTTCTGGCTGCTGTTGAGATGCCAGTACCAAAGTGCTTGTTTTGTGCAAAATTCAACATACACAAATAAGTTACGAGCTTGAAGAGAAAACAATTAATCATCAAAAACAAAACCATGCAAATTGTTTACAAATAGTTACTTATATTTACTTACTTACTCACATTAGTGTCAACATTGTTGTCTCTTTGTTGCCTAAATTATTTCAATACAACTGGTTACTTGTTCATTGTCATCGACAATTGAACTAATTTGAAATGTATTTGATAACGTTTATCAGTAACAGATTATTACAATAGCAACGATAATGGATTCTCTTTTTGGACGATTTGGCTCGAGTCAATGACTAAAATTATATAAATAAACAGAAATTAAGGAGGTTGACCTGAAATTTCATTTCTAGTGGATGAAAATATTAACAAGAGTGTGTGAAAATATATTCGCAAGATTTAGTTTTTAAGATAATCTGTTAACTTTTGCAACTTCGATCTGATCGACAACTCTAGCGAATTGTTGACAGTTTGCTATTTTTCTTAACATATGTGAACTTTTTGCACTTGGTATTTGTATTGGTCTCTGAAAATTGAACAATGAACAAAATATGTATGTGGTGTGATAAGGGCTCAGGTAAGTTTAATTTAATACTTCTTTCTATCAATATGCGCTCAGGACAAGTTTAGTAATTGCTGTTTAAATAATTCACTCAGTAAGATGGTGAGAGCTTAAAGTGACTAGTTTAGCGTGTCTAAGAATATTATTTTTTTTATAATATTGTACATCATCAGCTGAAACTAACGTTTTTACTAGTCTACAGTAGACACAAAGTAAATGCACTTGCAATTACATACTTTCGACCTTGGCCTACAAAATCTCCAACTTTATACATATATTGAGATTTTTTGTTGGTCACGCGCTTTTATATATCTGCCAACATCATGAGAAATATAATGTTTATATGGCCATTGTTTACAAATGCTTTACAGTTATATATGTATATATAGTTATAAACATACATAAATTAAAACAATTTGCATAACAGATTTTGACTAGCAAAAATTTCTTACCGAAATTAATTTAAGATTTACAATCAAATAGGCAAAACTTTATTTAACGTCTTCTTAAATATTATGCCAAAACTAAAGTGATATTAAAAGCAGAATACTAAGTACTTGCCGCAACACTATATTTTTATACAAAAACTGTAAAAATTTGTTTTTATTTTTTTCGTGTATTTTTGTTGTTGTTGTTGTTGTCGGGAAAACTTCACACATGTGAACGTTCTGAAGTGCCAGCTTTCGTCTGGCTCAAGACGTCAGCAAACACATGCAAAACTAACGAACAACACAGCAGCAAAAAAAAAAAAAAAAAAAAAAAAAAATGGAAAAAATTTTAAAAAACATATAAATATTATAAAAAGCCACTTAGACTTGCTCACTAAGTCCTTGTGTACTTTATGAATTTTTCATGAATTTCCATTTTAACTTACGATACGCTTGGGTACCAACAACAACAACAACAACAACAGCCACAGCCACAACGAGAACTACAAGTTTATAATCCTCCTCAGCAGCAGCATTGAGAAGGGCAACAAATTAAACTATATAAAACTCAGTGGCATCGTGCAGGGTGGCTGATGGCAAACGCAAACATTATATAGAATACGAGTTACAAATATGAAGAAAAAATTTTTAAACCTTGAAAATTTGAATATTTTACATTTTACTTAATTTTTCATATTCACGCAAAAAAGTCGTGGACAACCTAATTGTGAATAAAAGTATAATAATTCAAAATCGATAATGTTTCAATTCAGTCTACTTCAAAATTTTGGCCAGGGAGTGGCTATAGCATTAATGGTCATAACGTTCTGTGGGTCCTGTCAACAACTATCCATGTTGCCGGTCTGCGAATGCATATAGGGCACAACCCCCCTTATTTATGCTACAAATGCTAAACTTTCTCCCCCCTTACTCTAGAATAGGCAAATTGAATGTTGAGCTCATCTACTTTTAATTTTCAGCTTCATAAGTTTTATTTAACAGCTGTTTGTTTTGTGCTATACCAATAAACAATAGCAATAACAAAATGTAAAAATAATAAATATATACACACACAACTAACAGTTTCCTCTATTTCCCCAGGGCTTTAGAGCCTTCAAAGCTTGTTTAATAAAAATACATATTGGCTTACATTTTCTGCTTTTTCATTATTCCAATTTCAATTTTTAGTGAATAAATTCTTATATTCTCTTTCTCTCTCTCTTGCTCCAAACACTATTAATCTTTTTCAATTTAATGGTTCAGTAATATTATCTACCCTTCTTTCGATGATAATCATTGCCTTTTTGCATTAACAATGATGACCACTTGAACAACAAAACAAACAAAAAAAAAAAAAAAAAATAGTAACTTGATTGAAAAACTAAAATTTTTCAAGTATAATCATGCAATAGAGTAATGTCAGATGTGACAAAACCACTAAATGACAATCATTGACACCATTCCTGTGCCAGCTACCACTGCGCTTATTGTTGAACGTCGTTTTTGAGCTGGATTTAAGCAGAGCACATGTTTGTTATGCACGATAAAAATTTTGACTGATGCTGCATTGCTAAACCACATCATAAACCATTCCAGTTTTCATCATGCTAAAACGTAAAACATGACGGCGAAATAGAAAGAGATTTGTCTCAAAGCTGACCATCACTTTATGACGATATTGTTAATAATGATGTTGACCACATGAACCGTTCTCCACTGGAAAATTTCATATTCCATTCGATACGTGCATTAAGATGGGTGTGTGGAACAGTGTATGATTGTTTTTGTGTCATGGTGATTTATTGAAAATATTTGCAAATGACAATTGCCTGTATCGGGGGTTCAAGCACGACAGATCATACACTACACTAATTCATTTTATCGCATACAGAGTTTTTTTTTTTGTTTATGTTTTTTGATGTTTTGCAGCACTTTTTTTTTCCTGTTGTTGCATGTGGTGCGTTTTATTTAGAAATTTACGGTTTTTAATGGATGGCAATACAAACTCAAAAGTTGCTAACAAAAATTTAAATTTAGTTCAATAAGAGCAGAGCCAGATGGTAACATTGTTTTCTTTCACTTTAAAGGATTTTAGATTGACTTGTGTTGATTAAAACTGCTTTTCAGGGCAACAGAATTATATATTTTGCTCTAATTTCTAGTCCTAATATGATAAAGTTTCTGTTATTTGCACTCAACTCAAAGAAAAAACTGGAGTTATACAGAAAATTTTAATGTTCAAATCAGCTATAAAAACGAGTGAAACACTTATTCGTTACACTAAGTTGGTTTGATTTGACTCCATTAAATTAGATAAGATGACGCAACGTATATTATTTATTTGTAAGGATATATTCGGAAAAAATAATATATTTTAAAATGAGTTTAAAAATGTTTTTAAAGGAATTTTTGTATGGAATTGAAACTCATTCATCAAAGGCGCTGGAATTTTTGTGTTAATTTTGCTCTGCATTGAAGCAATTCAACAATAAAATTGTGCTTGGATTTTTTCCCATATTAATTTTTTATTATATAAATATAACTAATTTTGCGTTAAATTTTGTTAAGAACAATAGTCTTGCAAAAACTAAAATACTTCTATTCACGTAGTAACGGTTACGTATGAGTGTTATAAATAACTAAATATTTTTATACAACCTACGTGGCCATACACCAGCTTCAAAGGCAGCAAATAAAAAAAAAGAGGCAATAAGTCGTAAAAGAGTGTGTGTTGTTTGTAAAGTTTTTTGTTTTTTTTTTTTTTTTAATGAATGAAGGTGAAATTTTTGTAATTCATGTGGCAAAAGAACGAACCCATCCCTGAGAGTGGGACAGAGGCATGCAATGCTACTGGAACCAGCCTAAAGACAAAGGTGAGCTGGGCTGAAAATAACAAACGGCATTCAGCAATAGAGTTTTTTAAAGTTTTCACTAACAACTGAAAGTTAAACTTTGATACCTGTGAATGATTTTGGCTCTTGTAGACCAGTGAAGCAGACACATGCCATGCGATTGTTTCCATAATAAAGACTGTATGGTGTTGCAAACGAAATAATAAACAAATATAATAAGCAGAGAATTAAAACAGATGCAATTTTATTCCGTCATATGGCATATGAAGGACAATTAGCATGTAGATGAGTTTTGGCCAAACTGGCCAAATGCACAGGAAACTAACAATACGTCTGCAGTCAGCGTTAAGCTGTTAACGTATTTTGCCAATAATAATAATAGACAGACTATTCAAATTGAGTTTGTGAAAATTTGGAGTTAATGAACTTCTTACTGAGTAAGAATATTTGCAGAAATATAATACCTTTTAGACACACAAAAATTCAACAAAACAATAATATTGTGTTCACTTATTATTTTAGCAATTATATTAATTTCTATTGTATTCCTTAATGAAACAGTTTCCAAGAGGATTAAATTCTCTGACATAAATACCTTTCCATATTATACTTTTAAACATATTGTAGCATATTCTACATTATTTATTATATTAATTTAATTGGTATTTATTGGTCCATATTTATTAGGCGGCCCACACAATTTTCCTCCGGCTAACCCTGTTGTTGTTGCTATAAGACTAGTTTACAACGACTGCGATGCCTACCACGGCCAATAGCATGAACAACAAATACATACATATATATGTAGGCAGTTTTATTGTTGGCAGTATAAGAAAAATTATACAATATCATATTTTGGTTTGTTCTACTACTAAAATGTTAATTTTGAATTTATGTTTTTTATTTTAATTTCGATATTTTTTTTCCATACATAATCGAACACTTAAACATAATCAATATGTTGTTTTTTTCCATATATTTTTATTTGTACTTTATAAACCTTGTAACTGTTTTCTACATGTTCGAGAACAAGTGAGTGCATTATAAACACAAGAGATTTTTCTCATTTCTGAATGAAAACCTCATTTATGCACATGCACTTGTGCTAAATTTGTTTTTGTGCGGATGGATTTGTGTGTGTGCGTGTGTGTGTGCGTGTGTGTGTGTGCGTGTGTGTGTGTGGGTTTGGCTGTGTTTTTGTAGATTTTTATTTTGCTGAACGCCAGCACTCGTGTGCACATAAACAAATATCTATCCTTGGAAATTGAGTTGCATATCAATGTTCATCAAAGTATTTATAAATAAGCATAAATAAACTTTGCATTATGGCTTTAATGTAATTTTTAGAAAATATCTGCCAGAAGTAAATTTCCAATATACATATATTGCATTTCAGCCAGCAAATTTCAATTCAGCTTAAGTCAAATTAAATTAACATGCAAATGAAAAAGTCTTCTTTCGCCCAAGATAACAACATGCACACAACAACATGACAAATAATATAAAAAATTAAGATTTCTCTGAGGCTTGACAAACTTAATTAACAACAATAAATTTATTTAAAATAAATATATAATTTAGAATATTTTGATGGTGGTAACAAGAAAACAAAACTAAAATTAGTACAACATATCAGATGTGGTGCATAAGTGAGCCGATATAAGTAAAACTTTTATATTTAATTTTTTTTTGTGTTGTTTATACATTTTACTACAATAAACAAATAGTGGGAATATTTTAAGAAAGTACACTGGCCCATAGGGGCACCCAAATTCTGTTATGATTGATCTCCTATTTTTCTATTTGTCTTGACGCAAGTAATACTATTCATATATTCCGAAAATTTAACACTCGTTATTATATTCCAATCTTTTATTCAAGATAAATCGATAGAATTATGGCGTTGGCTAATTTTTGCACCAGCAGGAAAAAAACAATTATTATTAGTTCGAAAAGTTGTGTACGCACTAAGCAAAAAAATTAAAAAAAAAAAATTACATAAAATCATTATGGCGTGAGTTAAAAACGAGGTGCTAGAAAAGGCCAGAAAATTGCAAAATTTGTATAAAATGATGCAACGTTTGCAATTACACAATTACAATTACAAATCCGGATGAAAGTTTTCCAACAAAAATTGCAACATTCATTAGTTGCAGGCAAATTAAATTGTTGCCAATAGTTTCATGCCACAGGCGCCTTTACACAAGTTAAAGACCCTTCAGATTTTCCAAAAGCCGTCAACTAAATTTTATTTTATTATTATATTTTAACACATTTGTGTGTGTGTGTGTGTATGTGGACACACGGAGAAACTCAATTTAATCAAAAATTGCTATAAGTAATATTTTGAAATAACTAAAAACCAAATGGCATTTGTGTAGTTGTCAACCCACGTCTCCACCCTCTACCGTTCACTTGAACTCCAGCTATAATATAGGGAAAGGTACGAGTAGTAATAACGTTTAAAAAATAGTTACTTTTCGCATACGCTTTCCATTTGACCTACTCCACTGACACTTTGTACTCGAATAAAAAGCGGTGTAAGCATGTGTGAGCATTTTGTTGCTGTTTCTGTTGTTCTTGTTGTTGCTGTTGTTTTAATAATAATCGTTTATTTCTTATATTCTCAGCTCACTACACTTTATACCAGAACAGAATGTCATAATAATAAAACTATGTCAACAGCTAGAGTCAGTTGGAATATAACAATAACAACAACAATAACAACAACAACAAAAAACAGAGAAGAAAACTATATAATGGTGCACATATGGATATATATATAAATGCAAGTAAACAACAGCATGAGACAAAACAGTCACTATAATCATAAAATATATTTATTCACATGGAAGTGAGAAAAATTAAAAATGAAGCAGAATTCTACAAAGGCAAATCATTTTACAGAAATATTAAAACAATAGTTAAATGTAGAAAGCAATAAAAAGTGTTGCTTCGGGCAAAATGATTTTAGCGTATTTGTTTTTTTCTCTTCTTTCTTTCTTTCTTTTTTTCTTTCTTTCTTGCCTTCTTTGTAGCAAGGAACAATGTTTTATAATATTTCTTAGTTGTGTTTTATTACATACACACGCACATACATACATATACAACTTGAACATCCGTGTATGGAAATATTAACTGTAAAAAGTTTCAGTTTTTCCATTCCGTTACGAACTTAAAATCTTGATTTGAAAATTACTCTTAAAATCAAAAAGAAACGAAATTTCTTCATGTTGTAAAATACCTTAAAATATGAGTTTTAATGGCAATATTTTACCGGTACATGTGCAATCAGGTACCCGATATGAAATAAAGAACTAATATATTTCAATTTGCCATAAACTTGTTATATCAACATTTCGTTTGCATAAGATCAGGACACAATTAGGTTTTCTTTGTACCCATTATCTTTCATCTTATGTGCCGCTTTTATTTCATAAACGAGCAGCTTATAAGATTGATGACTCATCAAGCCATTTTAGATGAACAGCTTTTGTAATTGATTGAGGTAAAAATTGTTCGCTTGTGTTATTCAAATCTCAAGTTCTTTCATCTTATAATAAGTTTTATAGGTTTACAAATTTTTAACTTTTAAATTTTTAATACAATAAGATTAAGTTGTAATTACAGAAACCCCACCGAAGAGAAATTGATTGAAAGAAACGCCAGAGAAGAGGGAGTTGCGCCGACCGAGATTCTTCAGCCTAGTGCCGCGGTGCTTAAAAGTCTTCCATTATAAATTCCTTAAAAGAAGCCAAATAGACAAAACAAAATGCTTTGATTAATAAAAAAAAATTATTTAACAAAATCTTATAAAATCTGACAGTGAAAAATTGCTGCAAGATGTTAACATTTCATTTGTTCGACGATTTTAAGAAAACCCTACAATGTCAGTAGGATGGCAATAAATTTATTTATATGGTTGCCAGATTATTGTATGGCAAAAATTGCCAGCTGTGTTGTTTAATATGGCCAGACGATTTAAAGCATTTATTATATGAGCACTAGAGCAAAGTTATTATGTCTTAGAAAACAGTATCAGTATTAATAAAGTTCATTCGTTATTGGCAACTACGAGGTTTCGACTGTGGCAACTTAGAGTGCTCTGATGAACGCCGAATATTTGTAATCGCACTGACCAGGCCTGGACAACTTCTACTTGTTTCGGGTAATTAATAATTAATATGCAAAATTAGTTTTTTTAAATTAAATTTATTTGAAATTTTTTTATTATTTTTTATTATTTATTTTTGACGTTACAAAAATCGTCGTTCCTTAAATGATACGACCATATGACCCTGTGTTCGAAATGAACGAACATTTCATAATATATTTCTTTAACATTTTTTTTTTAAATAAATTTTTTGTTTAATAATAACTTTGTTATTTTTTTTTAATTTAAATCAATCTTTTTATTATTATTATCTTTTGCTTTTTTTAATGTTTTCCTTTAACTTAATGCTAAAACTTTAAATTTAATAATTACTAAAACTTAAGTTGTAAATATAAGATAGACTAAATCTGGATTTGTTTTCTCTGTTAAATTTGGGATATTTCTATAGTTTTATGCGTTTTTATATGTGTAACTCTAAATGTCTATTAATTTTGCTTATTATCTCAATATAAGATAGATTGCAAAATAAATAAAATACAACAAAAAAAATATTTTTTTTAATGGTTTTCTTCGCAAATTTTTTACACATTTTCTCGCCTTAGATTGTGTATGACTCTTCTGTATCAGCAGCCTTTGCATTGTCCTCCAACCACCACAAAATTGGCTCTTATCTGTTAAAACTGTAACAGTTTATAACGTTTTCTAAACGTCTATCGCTTTAGAAAAACGTTTGAAAATTCTGCTCCTAATTACCTACTTGATTTGATTTTCTTTTGTCGTTAATATACAAAATTATTTTCTGCACTTATATTTGGCATTTCGAAGCAACAAAAATCTCCAAAAAAATATAATTTTTTCTAATTTTTGTCTCAACTCCGTTATTTTTTATTTATTAATGTTTTTTGCTGAGATTTTTTGTTGTACTGTAGTGCTCTTAATGAGGCCAGTTGAAGTATTATCATCTTTATAATCATCAGCATCAACATCAACATCAACATCATTCAACCGAACTCTTGAGAAATCATGATTTGCTGCATAATTTAGGTTTCAGAAAAAAAAACATAATAAAAAAGAAAAATAGCTCAACGTTAGTGCACAGAGGGTCACTATTTAAGGTCGAATGAGCTGTTGAACTGGTGCGATAGGAATGAGTTAAAACTTTCTAAATTAAGAGACGATTTGATTTTTCTTTGGATATATTTATAATTATTGCAACATAAATTAAATGATCACTATGACATAATAAAGAATTAGTGTTTAGCTTCCGGAAAATATGTAAATTTAGCAGTTGGCATTTTAACAGTTTCCAGACCTCTTTTTTGTATTTGTTATTGTCTTGCCGGATTATTCGTATACTATTCCTGGCAATAGATTGGAATCTTTTGGGTTTCGAAAACAGCATAAAGGGAAACATATATTGTAGAAAAATACCAACAAATTTTGTTTTGCCTTTTTGTGTAAAATTTATTTCTTTATAAATATTTTTGTTGATTCAACCGCATTTTTCTTGCTCCTAGGCTGGATGGTTTCTTTAAAGAAATTTAAATACATTAATGAGTGTCTAGAATATTTTCCTTATGAAATTAAATTCAAGTTGGAAACAAAATAATAATTTTGAATATCGTGGTTTTTTATTGGAAAAATAAGTTTTCTTTGTTGATTTTTCCTTGCATGATTGTTGTGTGAATGCGTGAATTGTTTTACACCATCTCGTGTTCGAAAAATTTATTAATTTAATTGTTTTATGAAAAAAATTCATAAAAACTGAAATACAAATTTATTGCTTAAGATCAAGAGAACATAGAATAGAAGACGATTTTGAATAGAAGACGATAAATTTTATTTAAAAAATTGCTTTGCAATTTAATCTGAAAATACTTTCGAAAATCGTTGTCTGTTCAAATGATTAATTTCCGCGTTACTCCCGCATTTTTGTGGGATTCTTTTCTTTTAAATGTATATGGATATATTTTTTGTATATCGGATATAGACTTAATAAATTTTCCAATCATTGTTTTCAATGTATAAGTTTTAGCTCGTATATAATTGTACTGAAGTCTTAGCTAACAAATTAAACGCAATTCGACTCCAGCTTTTTACTTTTTCAGCTGAATATTAAACATTTTTTAGCCACATTCTTAAATTTCAAATTTCTCTGGCGAACTGCTTTTGTAGGATTTGCTACAATATTAAAACATTAAAATCAATAAAATGAAACAAATTATTTTTTGTGTAAGAAAAAGGATGAACACAACAACGAGGCAACCTGAAGGGTCACCATTAAGCAAATAAAAAAAAAAAAAAGATGTTTGTTGAAACGAAAAACAAGCCGAAGGACAAAAATAAAATGTCTGCGTGTCTGTGGGGCCGAATAAGAGGAGGAAAAAAAAAGCAGTTAATGCAACAAAATTGCAGACAAAAAAATGCCAAAACAATATGACGACAATGTTGTTGGCGGCCCTGGTAAATGGCAACTAAGTCATACAAAATATAATGCAGTAATTCTGTTTTATGGCTGAATGCTGGAGCAGCGTTTGATGTTCTCGTTTGGCAAATAAGAGCGATGATTTTATGAATGAGGATAAATGTTTAAATGTGTAGTTGAGTTGTTGAGCTGTTTGTGTGTGACAGTCGTATAATTGATGGAAGGTTGATGGTTGTTGTTTGCGATTTTGTGCAGCCAACTGGTGAAATGCTTAACAAAGTTTTTCTTCGTCTACGTATTTAATTTAATGCAATAATATCGAATTTGAAAATATTTGGCGAAATGCTTGTGGCAAAGTTATTTAAGCTGACATACCAGCTGTCATTAAAAGTTGCAAAATTTGTCCAGAGCTGGTAAAATAGAGTTCATGGCCTTTAATGGTAGAAGCAGTGAAGTTGGAAAATTTAAAAAAGCTGGAGAGAAGCTTTTGCTTCTTTTCAGCCAATTTTCTATATTTAAAGCCTATTTCACGATCTCAAATGTCACTGTTCGTAAACATTTAAAGCGGTAAGAACAGATTTGTGGACCGAAAACAGGTTGTCTTTTCATGATAAGTTTATGTTTAGTTTGTTTTGTGAACAGGGGGTTTTGCCTTTAAAAATGTTTAGCATTAAAGTTCGAGAATGGGAAGCAGATTTTTAACAGAAAAACGCAAGAAATTTAGTTGAAAAATTTTCAGTTCGCAGAGTTCTTTGTATCTTTTTCAATTTCAATTTATTACTGTCGATGCAATTGAATCTGCTAAGAAACAATTTTTATTATTTTGCCCTCGCATTTTTGTGGAGAATTTATCTTTATGTGCTCCGCCGTCTCCACTTTCTATTAATTAAATTATTTAGAGCAAATTATGCCAATTCTGATTCGTTTATTAGTAGTTGTAGAGACTTGAGCAAAACGCTACTTTAATGTTGATTTCTCTTTGAATGAAAATCTTATAAAATGCAAGATTATATATAAAAATATTATATTTGTTTAGATGTTTGCTCCGCTATAATGCAAAGGACTTGAACGAAACTTGATAAACGGTCAGTATTTGTGTACTGTTGCTGCGTTCACATCTTTAGCCTACATACAGTTTAAAGTCTAGATTAGCGTATATTGTATTTTCTGGAGGCGAAAATGAGTAAAACTGGAATTTTTGCTACTATTTGGTGTCTGATGCCACTTCTGTGACCCTTCAATTTTGTGTATAATATAAGCAGGACTCCTTGTTTCAAAACACCCCTGATTGAATCACAATTCATTTTACAGACAAATTTCTTGCAGCCAATAATTTTACCGAATTATTTGATACAGAGAACATTAGTTTATAAAAACGACTATAAGAAACTCAAATCCACATGCCGTGAAATGTCTCTTATATTCCACAAAATCTAATTCGCTATAAAATCATTTTTGGCTATTGAATAAAATGTTCATTATTAGTTCCTGTGGCATCTGCCGGTGCTTAAAGTTGGAGTTTTCTGTGCATGTTTTTCTTCTAGCAAAACATGATGAATATGATAGTTTTGTAAGTGCATTATGATATAAATCAAAAAACATTAACATCTGTTTAAGGAACATCAAAATCAACTTTATTTTAGCTTAGAATGGCAAAGTGGGGACAAAGGTGGGTGTAGAAGCGTAATAAATACGATTTGAAACGGAAATAGCAGGAAACGGAAATAAAATACTTCCAAATTTATGAGCTTTATTGCTCATGAAACTCACAAATACACACTGTGGGCCAAAAGTGAGCCCTTCAAAATGTTATTCACTCAAATGATAAGCATTTAATGTGGGGTTTTCATCTTTGCCTGGCACATAAATCAAAAGTTAAAAATTTATTAAGATTTACTGCCACCCAGGCCACAAGAGTTTTTACATCATTTTAGTAGGATTCTTGTTTGTAGATATCAAAACATTATGTTAATAACTTTAAAATCAAATTCCGGCAATTTCCCCCCGGAATATCATTTACATCTCCATAAGTCCTGTATGAGTGCATTTGGCGCCACAGGACTTAGACATATTTAACTGTGTGCTGGACTCCAGCTTCACCAGCAGTTTTGCTTACTTTAGTCTAAACAGGCTTCGTCTCCTCTATTTGTATAATAGAGGCCTTGCAAAGAAGAGAGCGAGAGAGAGAGAGAGAAAAACGTTATCTCTACTGCCTCTATTAATAAGATTCGAGCGGTACTGGACTAGATTTTACGTAAAAGCAACCTTTTTCCCCCTTTTGCCCCACAGTGTACGTACAACTCTTACCTTCTGCCCTGTCTTCCTCAGGTCAAGATTTTGCGAAGTGCAAAATAGCTTTAAGAAAAAATTAAGCATATTGTAGACAGGAAAGTTTATGAGAAAGTGGAAGAAAAAGCATTTTATACGAGAGCCAGAAATGTGTACCAACACGTAAATATGTTCAATGAAAATAAAGTGCAATGCACCACAAAGCAATAAACTCAAATCACTATTGAATTACTGCAGGAAATTTTTTCAGTTTCTTTCTAAGTCTTGCTGCCATTCTTCTGCTGTATGAGTATGAATAAAAAAAAAAAACGAAAAAATTTTATATAATAAAAATATATTTTTTGCCTCATTTCCTACTTTGTGCAACGTAAATTGAAGCAAAAAATTACCAAGATGCTTTATCAAAGCAAAGAAAAAAGAAAAAAAAAAGGAGAGAAAGAAAAAAAGTGAGTCTGAGAGCAAGTTTATAAAATGAAGAGCAGAAATACACAAAAAGGAAAAACTGTTCGAAATTATTAAGGTTTACAAATCATGTATGTTTTGTAATCACATTCCTGTACCCGAATTCATTGGTGTAGCAAAATGTTGCAATATAGACGCTGCAACACAACAGATTGCCGGTACTGCAAGCGAAAGTTTATGCTTGTGTTTGCATCAAATTTAAGTTTGTGCTTGTATTTGTATAAAAAAATGAAAAATAACGAAATGAAATGTTGGTACTGACAGTAGGAAATCTTCTTGGTACCTTGTGACTACATTCTGATAAACTGAAAGAAGATTTTTCAAATCAAATTGAAATTACAGCGTATTAAAATAAAAAAATAAGTGGACGGCGTTTCTTCTTGCATTGTCCGCCGGACACCTGCACATTTTGTAGCTGCTGGTGATTAATGTTTGTGGAGGCAAATTAATCTTAATATTTTATATTTATTATTAATATTTTGCAGAAAACATGAATAGTTCTTATCACAAATATCGGAAATTCATTGGCTGGTGCGCAAGCCAACGGAAAAAGCATGAAGGGGGGTAAAAGTTCAGCAGCGAGACGCCTCAGTGTGGCATTTTAATTGGGCAGTACTTTAAATTTTACTACTCGAGCACCATGACCAGCATCAGCAAAGAACTCATTGTTGGCATGAAACCAGACTAATAAACTTGTAAATTTTCCATTTAAATTTTTTCACCACTGATTTTCCAACTTATTTTGAAATTGAACAACAAAAAACAAAAACAGATTTCCGTACGTTCACATATCCCGGTTTTTTCTCTCAGCTAAACTCTTAACTGAAACAGAAAAAAACTATTCGAAGCATCAAAGTGATTGTTTCTATTTCGTTCTGTTCTGTTTAGTTCTTGTGGTTTTTGTGTGGATTTGAGTACGTTTTAAACATTACTTAACTTTTTGCGGTTGGTCTTGACTACAGTTTCATACTCGGACCTGAATACACATCCCTACGTTCAGGAAAACATATTTACAGATGCACAACTTTGTTTGATGCTCTGAAATGATGCTATTTTGTACACACTCCTGCGCACGGCCTCTTACCATCCATCCCTGGGCGAAAATATTCACTTTTAACAGTTAAATGTATCAGAAACAGAAGTTGTTTTTGTTGGTGGTCGCACATGATATTTTTTTGGTGTGCAAATAATGTGTGTTTAATAATGTGGCAATAACTCATGGCAGGAAAAATACTTAAAAAAAAAGTTAAGTTCTCTGTTGAAATACTAGTGAAAAAGGAAAATATTTATGGGATTAAAAGTGTCCTAAAGATGCACAGCTTTTCATTATTACTTTGAGAAGTTGATTGATTTGAAAAATTTCTTGGGTGCGAACACATCAAACAAAAACACACGAAAACTGCATTTAAGGATATCTGACATTTATTTACTGCAGACTTCTATATATTTTCTTAATATGGTAATAGATTTTAAGAAATTGTTGCACGATTTAGCCGGCATAAAATTTAAAATGGGACAACATAAATTTTAACGTTTACTTTCCTAATTGTAAACGCGTATTGGCTGTCTAAACCCATGTGGCAACAATATCACGCATTCCAAAGTGCAACAGTGCTGCGCAGTGGCATTATTAACATGCCCAATGGCTTTTTTTTTCTTGAATTTAGTTGCTTAAACTTTAAGCCTCAAAACTTCTTGTGTTTTTTTTATAAATTGGTCCTGAAATATTTTTTTCAGGAGTGTTCGCCTGCAGGAAACCTTGGGGGGGGGGGGGGGGGGGAAGTGTCTGTAAGTCCACAATTCAGAATAATGAGGCCCAACAGGAGAAGTATTTTGAGGTCATTGAATTGCAGAATTTAACTGAGTGGGATATAAAACTTAACATTTAGCTGTTGTACTTTATCAGATAATGCAGAAAATATATCAAATTTCTAGTATAGAAATAGTTGAACTTAATGAAGAAAAAATGTTGTGAAAGAAATTAAATTAGCTGAAATAATTTAATTAAAAATTTACTAATGAAAGTTAAACTTATAAATAAAAATTATGCCTGTTAATCCTCCTACTTTAAACAGAAAAAAAATATAAATCCTGATGATGAAACAGAGAATAATTAATTTCTGTTCCTTCTGTTCCATATAAAGTTGCTAATCAACTACAAGTTTCAATTTATAAATAAAAACGCAGCAATAATAAGTCAGCAAAAGTATCTCCATCTATTCCAGACCCAAACATATGATGTTCTCCAACAATATATCCTAATAAATCAATTGGTTTTTTTCCTGAATCTGGCCGAATAATATGTAAAACTATTCCAAATCTAGATAAGATTAAAACATAAACTTCGGATGGTTCAAGGAACCAAAATAAATGTTAATTTAGAATTGAATCTGCTGCTCCTGTAGGATCAAAAAAAGCAGTATTAAAATTTCGATCTGTTATTAATATAATAATAGCTGCTGCTAAAACTGTTAAGTAGAGTGAAAGTAATAAAGTAAAAGCAACATTTTCTACGCTATTTGCTTTCTCAGGATTTTTCCTTAGCACTTTCCATCCCTTCGGAGGATAGAATTCACTACTACAAATTTTTACCTCTGGCTTTAATGTCTAGTCAGTAATATTTTCAGTACTAGAGTATTCTGAATGACACCTACGTCAGAAGTGATTATTATTGAATATTTTCTTTATGAATACGTTTATGTATTTCTACTTATTTTTAGCTTCCTCTTAAACACCAAATTTGCCTTCAACTCTCGCGTTACCTAAAACAGTAAACGCTTAAAAGGCTTTGTAAACACTATAAAAAGTAAATGGTGCAATATATATTCCGCTAATAATTACGCAAACTTTTTTCACACTGTTTTGCAGTTTTTTAGATTAAATCTTCAAAACTTTATTTCGAAAGCGATGCCACTATATCGTATTATTGCTGGGTGCAGTACCGACGACTAATATCCTGCTTCGAATAAATGGCAACCGTGTATTGAGCCAGCGTTGAAACAGTTTTATGTCTGTCGCAGAAACTGAGATCTGTTTTCGCTTATACGCAGCACAAAGTAGAACAACAAGTGACTGGGCACATCTGCAGCATGTTATGAACGCCATAACAGACGACATTTTGTTTTAATACCAACAACATATTTGTTAATACAAATGGCAAGAGTAAATGCCAGGCAACAAAACAGGTTAAATGAAAATGTAAGCAACAATAAAACAATGCCAGTGCACATAAACACACGCACACATGCACACACGCACACACGCACACATACACACACACACACACACTCAAATGCAAGCGCAAGGCTGATAATAAAAACTCTTTTTACGAGAAACTGCAGCACCACCAAACACCAAACACCAAACAACAACAACAACAGCAACAGCAACAGCAGCACATACGCATACCAACAATATGAAAGGAACTTGGCTGCTAAAAAGAGTTTTATGCTTTTTTTCTGCTTATTTCACATATAAAAATGTTTGTTTTTGGGTTAAGGCCTTTTAAGAGCATAAAGGACACACGTAAACGCATTTGGCACACAACTCTACTTTCTCTGGCAGGACATTTATGGTTGTCTAAGATTTAATGTTCTGTTTTAAGTTTTTTCTTTTGCCGTTTTTTAACACATGGTGCATTATGTACGAATAGTGTACAATTGTTATTTCTTACTGACACCGAAACCTGTAAAATCATTTATGTGTTTTTTTTTTTCTTTTTAATTGGAGCTTAAGGATCAGTCTTGTGCTGTAAGAATTTTACTTCTTTTTAACGAGATTTTCAGTTTTAATTTCAGTCCATCTTTCATTTATTTTACTTGCAAGGATGGACTAATTCTAATTATGCTTTATTGAAAGGATTACGAGTTGTAGCTAAAACTATTTCTCATGAAGTGGGTAAAGTTTTAATTTTATTAAGTTTTATTTTTTTAATGGAAAATTATAATAAATTAGTATTTTATATATATTTTTATTAAATATTTTTTGGACTTGGAGCGATTTTATTTCCTACTATCATTAGTTTGGCTTGGAATTTCTTTACCTGAAACTAATCGTACACCATTTGATTTTGCTGAAGGTGTGAATTAGAATTAGTTTTTGGATTTAATTTTGTATATGGAAGAGTAGGATTTGCTTTAAATTTTTTCTTTTTTTTGGCAAAATATGTCCGAAATTTTCTTTGCTGTTGACATTTTAAGAACTTGTAAGAAAATACATAAATATCAGATTTTGTTGCGTTTTGTTGTTGTACCAGAGAATCATATATATATCTTGGAAATGCTAGAATTTCGTGGCTTAATATTCCGAGGAAATTCTTTCATTCATTTGAACCAAAGTAAAACAACTTCTAAGATTATAAAGAGTTTTTCGCCTGCTATGAGACGTAAACTGGCTGGTCTCGGCGAATTCCAAATATATATATTTTTCTTGTTAAACGTTGTACCCCTGAACTGTTGGCATGCCAGAGAGTGGAAAAAAGTAATCAGCTACGCCTTTAATTTCGCCTATTTGTCACAAATGTACAAATAATTTGTCTTAGTGTTAAAATTGGCTTTGAACGCTGTCATAAATGTGAGTAAAAAATTTCATAGGAATTTCGGGAAATGCCTCAGTTTTTATAAAACACAATATAATTCAAACTTTTTCCCCAGCCAGAGAGTAGTTAAAAAATATTTGATTGTTTTAAATTGATAAAATAAGAATTTATCTTAAATAAGCGTTCAGTTAAGTTTAAAATTTTGTTTTCCAACAATTCATATGATTTTTTATTTTTTTCAACGTTAAAATTTGTTTTTTATAAATATTCTTGTGCGCCGCAAAACTTTTGTTTCTACTACTGCCATATAAAAAGAAAATTATACTGAAAACTATACATAAATATTTACATTTACCAGCAACATATTTAGACGTACACCAACATATACATTTCAAAACTGGCACACTGGTAGGCCAGGCAAATAAAACAGCTGGTCTTGCCTTAATTCGCTTTAAACAATTTCTTGATTGCATGCCCAAATCGTTATTACAACAACGTATGTATGTCATTTCATTTAACATATTTAAAGAATTAATTTTTCTAATTATGTATATAAATAAATTAAATTAAATGACATACTTATATTTCAAAAAGAAGTAAAGCCCGGACACAGTTGCAAAATCGAAATGAAGACGGCAAAAAATAATCAGCTGAGCTGTTGTCACAGCCATCTGCTAGTAATTCACCTTGAATTAATATTAATATTATAACAAGACGAATTCAGAATGATGGATGGCAATTGTGAGTCCAGCTGATAGTTTTCTCTTTTTAGTTTTTGATTGTCGGCAGGTTAATAGTAAAATTTTTGCAGAAGAATTTTTAAATTCAAACTTATTCACTTCAGTTCCAAAAATGCTTAATAGACTTTAATTAAATTTAAAGAAAAAAACAAAGAAACTCATTTAATAAAATAATTATGAACTGAAATAAGAAATGGCGTAACAAAACAAAGTTTGAATTTATCTAAAAAAATAATTATGAAAATAATTCTTGAAATATTTATTAAAATCAGTTTTGAAATAACTTTTAGAGACATGGACGAACAAACAACCTGTTATCAAAACATAAAATCTTTTTTTTTTAATTTTTAAAATCCTATCAGTTAATTAATTCTTTTCTTCGAAATACTAACAAAAAGTTTTGAGTTTTTGTTCCGAGTGATGGGATGTGAAAGCAGAAATAATACTATCAAAATATGCGTACATATATGTATGTGTGAAAGTCAATGCATGTGTGTACGCAAGCATTTGTATACCACTGTATGCACATATACATCACGTTGAATGTATGTTTGTGATTTTTGCATTTTTATTTTTAGTCACATTTGGGTGCCATAAATATTGGAGTTGTGTGATTGTGTGCCTTTTGTTGTTGTTGTTTTTTTTTTTCGTAAATTTGTGTGTCTTTTTTCACACACTTGCTGGCATTTGGGTCACGTGAACTCACCATGTGAATACTAATGTTGCAAAGTATGAGTAGATACTACGTGCAAATTTATATTTCTACAATTACTTGCTTTAAGCGCGCCCGTATGTGTGTGTGTGTGTGTGTGTGTGTGTGTGTGTGTCTGTGTATGTCCTTTTAAGCATATGTGCGTGGAAATGTTTTAATAGTGTGTCTATACACTTGTGTGTAGGTGTCAAATGTCAAGTGGATAGTTTACTGTAAAAGCTTTTTATTTTATTTTATTTCAGTTTTTTTTTGTATTATTTACGCTACAAGGCCTTTTAATTTTATGTGTTGCGTTACAAATTTAAGTTTTACAAAAACAAAATGGAGAAACAAAATGGAGAAACAAAATTAAGCTGTTTACAATTTTGGTTGTTTTATTCCATTTAATCAACAACAAAACATTTTCATACTCGCATGTGTTCAAATTTGCATAAGTTTTCCAGCCATAATGCGGCTTAAAATTTCTTTGAAACAGTTTCTTCTTTAACTATTAAAATCGCTGTATTGAAATTTCAGTTAACAAAAGAGGTGTTTGTCAAGGCTTTTATGTGATTCCAAATCAGTCTTTTGTTTTTGCTCCAGGGTTCAATACTTTATTTGACGTTTTTTATTTAATTTTTTATAAAAAAATGTCATCATTTGAATTTTCCTAGAAGAGCACAAATGACTATTAAAGTGAATTTCAAAGAAAGATTTCATCCTTATTTAATATTGGTTTTTCGCTTTTTTTTTTTGTTAAATTATATATCATATTTTTGTTCGTTTTTTGTTACTTCATGTGTTGAAGTAATTGTATCTTACGAATACATGTCGGTATAAATAAAGTAGGAGGAATGATAGGGGATTTTGTTTGCGCCAGTCATATGTAACAATTAAAAAAAGAAGCAGACAGAACAGCACACCGTTTGTTTTCCGTTTAATGCGTTTGGTTTGAACTTCTGAGGAAATGTAAATAAGCGTTAAAGCACGCAAACTTGAAACAAAAGTAACCCCCCCCCCACCCACCTTCCCACCACCACACATTTATTTATATTGCGTAATATGTTGATTTATATTTACACACACACACACACACAGACACACACCATGTGCGTATGTGTATATAATACCAAGAAGATGTTGAAAATACCTGATAAACGATGATTTATAGACTTAATCGTTTGTTTGTTTGCTAGATTTGCTTACCTTTATGCTTCTTAATTTGTTCTGCTCACAGAGTGCAAACTGGATTTATAAAAGCGATTTGTTTCAACGGGAAACTTCGATATATAAATTACTTGATGATGACTCATATTTCAGCAGAGGTATTACAGCTGAAGATTATTTATATTTAATGGTTCGTTTAAGGGCAATTTATGTGGTTTGTTTAAGTCCACAACAACATCTGTAACATTTTTTTTTCTTTATTTTTAACAAATGAAATGAATAGCGAAAATCCAAAATTTTCATTGAACAAAACACACTGATATTAAGAAAATTGAATACAAATTGATTAGATTTGTGCAGTTACGCTAAAGCGAAATCTAATTCATAAGAGAGTGCAATGCAAATTTGGTAAATTGGGCGAAAATTTAGAAAAAATCTAAAAGTGCGTAACTTTCAGTTTGGGCAAAATCTACTATATTTATTTGATTAATATTATTCACAAAAAAAAAATGGGAACAGATATAGCAGCAGAATTAAGTAAAAGGCGGGGAAGTTGTTTACACTAACGAAAATAACGGAGTTGTTTCAGTCAGCTGTGTGTGTTAAGAAATGAGAATTTCATATATATATAAAAAAACGGAGATGTACACGATATATCTGGCCTTGGAGTTGGATTTTGTGTAAATGCAGTATTAAAAGAAATTATTAATAATATGTTAATTGTTTTGGTAATTTATAAGTCCTTTTCAAATTACAATATTCCCTTCCGAAAATAGAAAAAGTTAAAATTCGTTACTCTGTATTTTAATTAAAAAGTAAATTCTTCTTGTATTTATTTTGTTTTTGGGTTTTAGGAAACTCAATATATGTTACGTTGTTATAAGAGTCATGAAATTTGCTTATTATTTTAATTGTAAAATAGATCGTAAATAAAACAATATTAAAAAAAAAAAAAAAATTACAATATAAAAAATCATTTTTTTTTCTAAATAAAAAATAAATATATAATCAAAGTAAAGAAAATTTTGCACTTCAAAATCTCTTAACGATGATTGGCGTCATTGGAAGTATTTTTCACTGGCCTATTTTTAATGCAATGTTTAGATTTTTAACCTTTAAAGTCATTTAAAATAAAAAACTGTTAAATCACTAAATTTTGCTTATTAAAGCTTAAAATATTTTCTAACAAATAATTATTCAGGTTCCTTAAACACTGTCCAGCCCTGCTTCCTTTCGAAACAGTTTGAATTAAAAATGATATTCAAAAAGAAAGTGCTGAAAATTATAACATAAAAGAGTTTTTTGTTTTGAGTCTTAGTCAAAAGCTTTCTATTGCCGTATTTTCCCAAAGGAAAATAACCTAAAATGATAAAACAATACGGCGTGGCAAAATGTTTGAACAATTGTCAACTGGTCGTGATTTGTATATGGAATTGCATATCCCGACCAGCATTAAAATCTAGAAACGTGACTTCTGTTTGCTGCAAAGCCAGTGGAAAAAATTACAACAACAAAGCGCTTGTGCGGTTTAAAAATAAATAAGGTTGAAGAAATAATTACCGAAGGATTTCTGTTCACTTACTCCGGAGATTAGTTGAGACAAGTGAATAAAGTTTTTGTGGTTGGTTTGTTTGCTTTGTTGTCATGCTACCTGAATAGGTCTAATATTTGATTTGGTTCGCTACTGTGTTGGAACAGCAGAAGGGATTTGTTTTTTTTTTCCTTTCGAAAAAAGCGCTGTAGGTTTTTGTCTCACAACAAATAAAATTTGTTATTCAGGCATGCAAACACAGAACAATGAAAAATTACAGGGAACAGAAACAAAAACATGCAACTAATTTGCAACGAAGGACACCAAATCCGACATGAAATAATAACGAAAAAGTCACAACATTTGTAGAGGTGTTTGAATGTTGTTGTTGTTTTTGTTGTTTTCTCAGTCTTTTCAATTGTGTCAAACAACTTTTGTTTTAGCTACAAAACATGCTATCGTTTGGTTTTTCTATTTTCTTTATTTGTACAGTGAACATGAACTGTGGATTATTGCATTAAGCATAAAGATCACAAACACAGCAACAACAACAACGAAAATATAAACAGCGTTTCAACGATGAAAAAATTTCGCTTTCACAGACATGCCAGGTATTTGTATCGCATAACTTTTCAGTTTGCAGCAATAAAATAAATTGTGTAAAATATAAATCTGGTTATTTTGCTCGCGACTAGTTGTCTCCATTGGATCTTGATTTTAAATGTTTTTTTTCTTTTTTTAATTGCATGAAGAGAAGTTGGTTGGCTCAATAAAAAAAATTCAATCAAAAGTGAAAAACTGTAAGAAATAAGCAAAAAAAAAAAGCACTGCCAAATAGTTCCTGATTAATGATAAAGCGTTAAAATAGTATTTTATAGTATCACTATTAATTTCAAACAGCAAAAAAGAAAGAATACACTGTTGAACTATGACCTGTCCCATAATGTCGAACGCCAGCGTTCGCCGACTAAGGACTAAACCTAAAAACTAATATAAACAAAATATGTGGGAGCTTGTCCTTGCCAGCGATAGATGGTTAAAGAAAATTCATAAATAGTTGGCCATTCAATAGTTTGATATTCATGTTCAGTCATTCATGTTGCATAGAGAGAGAGAGAGACAGGACATTATTTGTTATTGGTAACAACAAATTGTAATAATAATTTAGCTTCGAAATGCGCGATAGATCCTCTGTAGTCCTGCTATTATTACTGATGCTCTTGCACAATACATTTTTCATGCCGCAAATGAAGCAACACAAAATGTACTATATTCGAAATGAATTGCCTCTTATTTATGCAAATTATATACGATACAAACTACAATAATACATTCATATATAAACCGATGCAACGAAATCAGTTTAAAGCCACTTAAATGCCTACCGAAGACGGTGACTAATCTGAGCAGTGCATTAGCACTCCCATAAAAGCTCCCATTTGCATTAAAAGTTGCAACCAGCGTCCTGAAAAATATTTGTGAAAAGTTGGTTTTTTTTTAATGACGTTCATTAAAGTTTTTATAGTCGGTTGCGTATAAGTTATATTGAGAAATAAAAATTGTTAAAAAACAGCAGCCTATCCAAGCGGCATTTGTAAACAAGTGCGTATGAGTAATATTGATATTTTATACACCGTCACATGATTTAATTAAAGCCCAAAAATAATATTGAACAACATATTCTGGGGAAGCTCTATTATGAAAAGCTCTATCAATTTTTTTAAGCTCAAGCTTAATATTCATTAAACACTTAATATTTGAAAAACCATGTTTAGGTTTCTTGTATTAACTGCAGAATACGGCCCAAGCCAAGTTAAGACATGAGTTTTTGGTATCGTAAAGTTTTTATGAATTTCACTTTTTTTCCCAACTAAAGTTAAAAATTTCTAAGAATATGTATTTCATCATAATCATTTCAAAAATTGATTTTTGAATTTCTCTTAACTTCTGTTCTAAACCGTATGACGTCATACCACCCAACAGCCTCTTAACATATTTTATGTTAGAGTCATAACATTTTTCAAAACACAAAATTAAAAAAAAAATATCTAAAACTTTTTTCCAAGAAGTGATGAAAGCAAATAAGAAATAAATAAAATTAAAATAAAGTTCGAACAAAATAAGAAAATGCTTGACACTTATTTGTAGAAAATTTGAATTACTAATTTAAATGTGAAACAGTTTGTTGTAAACATTTTAGCATTCAGATAAAAGTTATATATATATTTTGGTTTGAGTGGTAGAATCATAATGGGACTCTCTGCAGCTTAAAAACTCATCACTTCAGAGCTGTGAAATCAAACATCACTTTGTCGCATATGGAATTTTTCCGGCTGTTTATGATATTTGCTCACTGAAACAAAACTGACTGGACCCAGATCCAACAGTTTTTGTGCACTTTGACATCGTATGGAATAGAGAAAAGTTCTTTCTGGTGCTCTTTTACCGAAACACCGTCACAAAAAAGTAAATAGTTTTATCAATAGGAAATAGTTTTTTAAAAAATCATAAGAGTTCAGAAGAAGTTGTCCAGCTGGGATAACCGTTAAACAAACACAGGGAAAGAGAGATAAACTGAGAGCGAAGCATTTGCCAAAAACCAGAGAAAGAAATGAGAGAAAGAAGAAAAACCGAAATGTGTGCCGCTCGTTATAAAATAAATCAACGGAACTGAATTTCTTGCTGATAATTCTAAAAGTCCAGTGAAATAATCTTTTACCGCGAATTTGAAATGGAGATACCAATAAACTGAGTTATGGTTTCAGTTTCCTGTTCTTTTCGTCTTGTTGTTGCCACAAAAAGAAAAACAGTGACTGATGGTAGCCGACATAAAGTTTGCCTCCTACACAAATTTAAATTTCATTTGTTTTCTCCCCAAATTCCATCATTAACTACAACTTCGCTGAAGAAAAAATATCATGATTTTTAAATATATACAAAAAAAGAAGGTCTGAGAAAAACTTTTCTCTTTAAAATAAAACTTTTCATCATCTGCAAAAAATAATGATCTAAAGGCTTGAGTGTTGAACCACGTGCATGTCATTGCGGAATAATTTTGCAACGAACTCGCGAAAACACCTTCCACGGACTGAAATTGTTTCACAACCTGTTCAATGATTTGTGGAAGCACAACCTCATTGTACTAATGAAAACAAATTTTCTTAACATATTTCTCCATTATGATTGTTTGTATTTCCTTTATATAATTTCTTTTTTATTTGATCTCCAGGGGATAAAGAGTTATCAAGCCTGTTTGATTTGTTTGTCTACTTTTTTTTTTTTGGCTGACATGGCACGGTAATTAAGCAGGCCCTTTTAATCGGTTTATGGATTTATTTACTTTTATTTGTTTGTTTAATGCCCTAAAGTTGGTCCGAGTTTATACTTTTTTCTTTGCATTTTTATTATAAAAAGTTTTCTGCGCTTATAATTACTTGTCCTTTTTTTTGCTTTTGTTTGTTTTGCCTTCGTCTGTTTGAAGATAAAAACTGACTGCTTGCTAAAAAAAAAGGATCAATGATATTTTTATAACCTTAATGTGCTTAAATTTTTATTTTATCTCGCTGGCCATGTCATTTATTATTATGCTAGCCATGGCCTGGATACATTTATTTTGCACCAGCATTTTAAAATATTATATTTTTCTCGACCCCCTGAACATTCAAATCAAAAGAAGAAGGCTAAAACATGTGTAGTGTTAAGTTTGCACTTGGCACTCGTACCAATTTAAAATTCTTTGTACGAACTGACCATATATTTTAAGCCAACTGACATTTACTGCCTGGTAGGTTTGAAATTTTTTCTCCTCCCCTTCCACACTACGTTCTTGTTGCAGTTTTTTTTTCCTTACTTTTAGTTGGTTTAACAGAAAATTTTGTTAGCATGTGTTAGTAAATTTAATTCAAAAGTTTTATGCTCTCGAACGTTAGTGTCAGCATTTAGCAGGACTTTTTTCACGCTTGTCGCCTAACTTGTAAGCAGGACTTGATTTCATACATACATCTGCTTAAGTTTTTGTTTATTTCAACAAATACGCGTACAGATTCTAAATGGTGACACGAGGCGTATTGCGGTTTTACATACAAATTGTGAGCACTAAGAATTATAAACAGTATTTATTCCTTAAAATTGTTAAATTCGGGAAAATGGGGGAAAGGCGCACTTTGCCTCATATACTGTATATTCGAAATAACATTTTTTAGCAATTAATTCTGGTCATTAACAAAAGCAGTTGATTTAACAAAAATAATGGAAAAAAATTACATCAACTGATTGCTTGAAAGCTCTTTTATGCGGTTATTAGCAAGACAAGAAAGCGTTATTGGCTCAATTCAGACTCTTGACCCTTGCCCCTCTACTCAGGGTTTCGGAATTGGCCAATTAGTTTTCATTTTCAAAACTAGTCAATGGGTTTTTTAAGCTTTTTATTAAACAATCAATACATTAAAAACTGCGAGGCTTTTTCCACCTGTCAATGTGAAAAATTTACAAGTTTTGTAGATAAGGGCCAGAATTGCTCAACACTATTAAGTTTACACACACACACACACACACCCGCACACACACACACACACACACACACCCCTTAAAGGTACAAGACAGTAGATTATAATGAGAACTGAAACAAAAAGTGCCCAACACCAAATAAAATCCGAAGTTTACACATTAGATCAATTAATTAGGACACACATCTGTAAGCGACGCTCCAATCGATAGACTCCAGCGGATATTTAGGATATATTGTACCACAAACACTTAGAAGTGCCTGACCTTCAACTGAACAGAAAGTGTTTCTTTGACAAATATCGTAAATATTTACTACATTCAATTAAAGCAGATGCGGCTATTTTCAGTTTTTTTTTTTTTTTGTTTTAGCAAATATTATTTCTTAATAAGCAAATTATTATTTTATCTGTCTTTTCTTTAAAAAAAAAAGCTTTTGTTATCCAACAAAACCCTGCTAAACAAAACAACACTAGTTAAATTCTAATTAAAAAAAAAAAAAAAAGAAAAACTCCAGCTGCTCCAAAACTGTAATCAAAAATGCTATTCGCTGTTGATCACTTTAGCCATAAAATTACATTTATTTCCACAACTTTGGCATCCCGTGGCAGAAAACGAGAACAAAGTACAAAAACATTTCAAATGAATTTTATCCTACGTCGAAAAATGTAGAAACAAACTAGTTGTAATAAAATTATCTGCCACAAAAAATAGAAGGGAATATACAAAAAAAAAACAAAAAAACAAAAAAAAAACCAAAAGAAATGTATCTGCGCAAAGTTTTAACTTGTAAAAATTTCTCCGATAGTTGCAGAAAAAACCACAAACAAACTTAATTCATCTTCTTTCTATTGTACGTTCTTTTTTAGTTTTCAATCTGAAAACGAGTTGTACATCCCGAACCATATTTGCTAAGTCTTAGGAGTGAAAGCGCGTGAATGCTATCGCATAAAGCAACCTCAATGTAATACTAACAATTGTCAATAAAAAAGCAACTTGAAACAAGTAGGGAAGAGCAAACAACTTTTGCGAATCTTAAAGTTTGAATGAAAATCAAGCCAACGTGATGGGAAAAAACCGCGAGAACTGAAAACCAATGATACCAAAGCGGAAGGCAGGAAAATAACGACTGACTAGAAACTATTGTAAAAAAAAAAACTGAAAAACAAAGATATAAGATGATAAATCACTGCACAACAAACTTTAAATGGAAGACCAGCAAAAGACTAAAAGTTTCAAATGCATCAGTTAAACAGATAAAGGAAGACAAAAAAAGCTCCTTCCGTTTTCAATACGAAAAATTAAACTGAACACAACATGCGATACAGAGCGGGGCTTCAAATGAAATAAAAAAAGTTTTGAAAAGAATTTATAAACCAACAAAAAAAAAAAAAAAACATAAAAAAAAATCTGCTTCAAGTATTGGGCGTAAATAAATGCCAACATCAGGTTTATCAACAACTAACAAGACAGTTATTTTTTTCCTTTTTGTTCCCTGAAGCCACAACTCCACAAAAGTGTTATTTCTGCTTTCATGAAAACAAAATGCAAAAAATACAAGCAAAAAACTACCTGATATTAAAAATCTTTAAAAAAAAAATCCAATATAAAATAAGCAATAAAGAATAAAATCACAAACTTTTTAATAAATATAAATTTTCTTGGGCAAAAATCACTTTACAGAATTTAAACATTCATAAACCAATATTGTTCGAAATATTTTCTGATGGTTGTTGTTAAAGAGTAATAATATTTTGCTTGCAAAATTTGCCACATTTGTTGACCATAAACATTTTTAATAAATAATCAAAAGTTTTACATATTTTTTCTTCACAACAAAAAAAAAAAAAAAGAACAAATGAAGCTTAAAAAAGGAAAAACAAATAACAAAATATTCTGCTCTCCCCTTTTTTTTTGCCGCTTATTATATATTTTAAGGGAAAAGGAACCAGCATTAGTGCTGCACATAATGAGATTAAATGTATTCAGAAAATGTCAATAAAACTTTTCACTGATTCAATGACCAAAGAAACAGAATTTTGTTTTTCAGCTCAAGGGTTTGTTGGTGCAGTGAAACGTCTCCGGCGGATCGCAATCAAGCGACTGACATGAAAACTGTACAAATAAGTGTTTGTTGGGATGAAAACGTTTTTATTTTAATTGAGAGCTAAAAGCCCAGCCAGCTGGTGCTCCGGCTGTTTTAACCTTAGAATTTACGCATAAGGCTAATTTAATAAATATGTATATAAAAATCTAAAATATTTCTATAATTGTAGAGTGCCTCGATGGAAGAGTTGGTGGAGTAGATATTTGATCAACAGTCAAGAGGTGAGAAAAAACTATAGCCACAAAATTTTTTTTGCTGATGTTTGACCGTGTATTGTCGCACCAGCATCAGTTAAATTTTCCTTAAGTGGCATCTTTTTCCTTTACTATTACCAATAATTTTTAATTTGTTAAACGTTAAACTTTTACCACAGCTACATACATATATATGTATGGATACTAAAGTGGCAGCTCAGCTCAATTCAAATAAGTGGCAGCACTGTTCAATGTTGTGCGAACAAGAACTTAAAATGAAGCACATCTAATGCCATGAACACAACAGCGACGAATGACGAATTTCGCTAATCGCAGCGCAAAGAATTGGCTGTGTCAATATTCGCTATATAAATTAGCAATTGCTAAAGTTGTTGACATTTTGATCAAAGACAGCTGATACTATTATGTTCGCCGTTTGCGGGTGATCAAATTACAAATATGTAAATCTATTTCAACTGTCGCCAAGTATGACGAATTTCGACCAACGTCACGAATCTGTACATTTTTGTATACGGAAAATTCGTCGTTCGTGGCAGTTGTGTTTCCAGCAAATTTAGTTCTTTTCGTTTTCCCCTCTCTCTCTCTCTCACTTTGTTTCTTTCTCTCTAAATATAACATAAATTCTTTCTCCAAGAATTTTGTTCGGAACAGATGGGTGAATCCTGCTTAAAAACAAAAGCTGTTGTTCCCTGTTATAACCTGTTATAACCTGTTTACTTAGAAAATCTTACAAATATGCGTTATATCCTTGTATGAGTGTATGTTTGTGAAGAATTTTTAGCTTAAAAAACAAAAACTCTCCATCAATTATTCTAATGCATCAGTCTGACTTGCAGTGCGTGAAAAACAGGTTACTTCAACTAGTTACTGAACTTAAAGATAAAATAGGAATTCTTTTATTTCTACAGCAGTTGTACATGGAATAAATAACAATTTTTTAACTTATACTCTCGCCCGAATGAATACAGGCACTTAAATAAATATTCACACTCACATGCTCGTATGTGTGTGAGTGTGTGTGTGTGTGTTTTTGAATATGTACGAAGTCTTATCAATACAAGCGAATGTGCAAACACGAACAACACACACACTTTTCTGGCATAATATTACGATTCCGAAAAACACAAAAACATAAAAAGCCGGAAGGAAAGTGCATTTCCTGCCAGAAATAAAGAAAAAACCAACCGAATTTTAAGCATTTTAAGCACTTTAGATTTACTTTACTATGCAAACGACAGTTGCAGAGAGCCATTGGTCACTACAGCCAGCACAATGAAATTGCTGCATACACTAATACAGAGCTGGAAACCTTCTGCAATATGCAATCACAAACATGTACACAAAGGTTTTGCATATCGGATAATAGAAAAAACTAAACAAGAAAATACTACGAATAAAAAGTACGAAAACGTACACCATAACATTTACAAGTCTCATCCTAAGCCAAGTAACAACAACAACATTTTGGCTCAACATTTTTATAGAAAATGGCACGTATAATACACAAACGCCAAATCCATGTGCAAATTTATAGACAAGAATGTATGTAAATATAGAATTTTAAGTGGACACGAAATTCAAATGCAGGCCAGAGATGCGCGAAAAATTTCTAAAGAGAAAGAAAAACAGAAAGGTTAAATAAAATGCGATTTGGCAAGTTCGTACACCAAAGCTGAGCATAGAATAGCAGCACATGTAGTATTAGTGCGGGCGATTTCCTTTTATTTTATTCTTAATTTAAGTTCTGCACAACAGAACGAAATATAGATGATGAAAAAGAATTTGGGTAGAAATTTGTGTAGAGTGGGAGGAGGATTTGAGTAGAGTAGAGTAGAGTAGAGAAGAGTGGGAGTCGAGTCCGATTAGTAGAGTAGAGTATATTAGAGCAGGAGTGGAGTAGAGTAGAGAAGAGTAGAGTAAAGTACAGTGCGAGTAAAGCAGACAGCGAGTAGAGTAGAGTAGAGTGGGAATAGAATAGAGTAGGCTAGAAAGGAGCGTGAGCAGAGTTTGGTGAAGTAGAGTGGAGTAAGAGTAGATTAGAGAAGATTAGAATACATTAGAGGAGAGTAGAGTGGACAAGAGAGGAAATAGAGTAGAGTAGAATGTGTGTAGAGTACGTTAAAGTAAAGCAGAGTATTAGAAAGAGCAGGATGATGTAAATTAAAGTAGGGTAGAGCAGATTATAGCGGATTAGAGTAAAGTGGAGTAGAGCAGTGGGGGAGTAAAATCGAGTAGAGTAGAGCGGGAGTAGAGTATTATGGAGTAGAGTTGAAAAGAGCGAGAGTAGAGTAGCATAGAATAGAGCAGAGTAGATTAAAGTAGAGCAGAGTAGATCAGCTGAGACTAGAGTATAATAAAATAGATTAGAGTAGAGTAGAGCAGAGTTAACTGGAATTACATACAACATACAAGGGCTTAAAATTTAGATATTTTTTGGGTGCCTTGAAGCAGCTTAAGTCTTATTCTAAATATAGTCAGCGCTTAAGTGCCCGGTCATTGCACCTCTGGCTTTGACATTTATCTTAATTTTGTGTTAAAAGAATGTAGATCCCAACCAAGAATTGGGGTTTCATACTCATGAGTTAAATTTCCAGACATTTTGCTTTTAAGTATAGAAAACAAGACAAGAGCGTGGCATTTAACGATACCTGGAAAAAGAAATGAATATTAAAATATTGCAATCAAGCGCATAAGTTTTGGCTTAAGCTTGAACCAGTCTAGTCTCAGTTTAAAATAATCAAAGTGTACTGAACGCTTAAGAATGGGCTCGTTTTTTTACTCGCTGCTGGAGCTCAGGCGCTTTTGTTTTAGGCAATTCCTTAAAGATCATTTTGTGCTCCTCTGTCTTTATTCTACAATGTCCTTCCCTAACATAAATTTTCTGTTTTCCAATAAGTAGATTTGCGTAGAAGTTAGAAATTAAACTTTGTTTCATTAGTCAAGTGAAAAAAAGCGGCGATTTCTCTTTTGCCTTGTGCACAATTGTGCATGTGATGTGTGTGTGTGTGTGTGTGTGTGTGTGTGTGTGTGTGTGTGTGTGGTGTATGTAGGTGTGAGGAAGTGAGACCTTTAAAAGCATATTAAATAAACTTAACACTGCAGCTGACAGATTAATGAGTCAAACATAAATTTTGTGCGTGCTTTTTAAAAAATTAAGCTGAAAAATAGAAAAAGAAACGAAATAATGAATTGAAAATCGAACAAGAAGAAATTTGAGTTTTGCACAATAAATGGTTTTCGCTTTGTATTTGGCTGCTTTTGACGTCCTTTTTTCACAATTCTTTCATTTTTTTTTTGTTATAGAAAATCGTTAAAATTCAACTGTTTTTGGCTTCTTACCAATAACAAAAAAAAAAAAAAGAAGAGAAGGAAATATAATGCAACTTTATACGCTGCCATCCAACAAATAAGAACTGAACAGAATGAAATGAATTTAATAGCAGGGCAGTGCAAAATGCACTCTTATTACGATAAATGTGGCGTATTTTGTACGTTAAGGACATACAACTGAAAATGGCGTTTAAGGTTACTTTTAAGTTTAACCGCGCTGCATTTCTCAAGTGAAAATAAATAAAAAAAGAGCAGCTTGATTGCAAACTAAATTAGTTGTGTTAGAGAATTTCCAAGAAATAAAATGCAACGCATGCATTATAAACTAACAAAAGCTGAGTTAATGCAGCACATTTTTTTTCCAGCAACGCTTCTACGAAAACTTCTACACACAAACACGTATAAACGTTAAGTGTGCTGTATGTACGAGGGCACACGCACAAGTAGTCGTCTTGTGTAGAAAGCATGAAGCCGATTCACAAAGTGTGTTTTAGCGACTCTGGGCATTTGGAAGGCTTTTATGGTATAAACGTTTTGCCCATTCCTCCTGCTCACGCGCTTTTTGATTAGTTTTTCTATCAGTAATAATTAATAATTTTCTTTTCTTTAGTTTCTCTCTTTTTCGAGCAAATGATAACACTCGTATAATGAGTTCAAGAAACAAAATGGATTTGGTAATTGTATTTTTGACAAGTAATTTTTAATGCAAGTATAATTTTTTATACAAAAAATAACGTGGATTTTCAAATTTCAAAGGCCTGCTTTCCATATTGTCTCACAAGTCTCGAATAAGAGTTCACAGTTTCGGCTGTTTAGCAGGCGCATAAAATTTAAAAGTTGTCTTTTTTTGTGTGATCGGTGATATTCTGCTGTTGAGAAAAAAAAACGGATCAAGGAATTTGCTTGGAAAAATGGAATTAAGTGCAAAAAAGCAGTTGCAATGTTCAAAGCGACTTAGGAGATTCAAAGTCTTAGTTGGGAAAATGTTTACAAGTCATACCAGCTTCTCGAAGAAGGTCGAGCAGATGTAAATGAGGACGCTCGTCCTGCACATCAACAACCCTTCTAAATGCTAAGAAAATTAAGAAAATTATTGTAGTGAGTTTTGAAATCAGTACTAAAGAAGTGCCGCAAAAATCTCAGGATCTGTGCAAAAACATTTCATGGTTTTTGCATCACAATAAGGCATCTGGTCCTTGTTATTGCTTGTACGTAATTACAAGCACGAGTCAGCCGTCGTGTTCACCAGATTTGGCTGTTCCCAGAGTTGATGAGTCCCATAAAAGGGCGGGGTGTTGCAACGACTGAGGAGATACAAACTCAATCACTGAGAGAGAACTCAAGCATATACCAAAAACTGCATATCACAACTGCTTAGCGATTATTATATCTGAGATTGACTGCTTCGAAGCGAGCGATCACAACAGAAGTTGATCGAATAATATTTAGCTCTGAAATAGTGCTTTGAAACTTAGCACTTTACCAAGTCCTGTGAGCAGCCTGATCTTCTTATGTATGTATGTATGTATAAAAGCATACAAACACTTTTCGAATTAATGTTATTTTTTTTTTTTGGTTTACAACCGCCGTTTATTATGTGTGCACGTTTAGCACGTTACAACTTTTTTAACTGTTAATGAGTTTAATTTCTCTTTCCCTCATATTCTACTCTGCGTTAAATTAATGCAGCGTAAACTTAAAAGACTATTAAATCATCTCTAATATAATAAGTTGTGGATGTGTGCGTGCATTTGCATTTGATAAACGTTAGAAGCTGTAATAATTATTTATATGTTTGTGTGTTATAAAGACAAGAGATTAAATTTGGCATTTCAAATCAAGTTGTGATTCATTAAATGTTGAAGAGTTATTCATGTCCGTGTTATTCATTTAACTGTGCCTTGAAATATGCCTCAATGAAAATAGTGTACAACTTTTCTTCTAGCATAAATGTTTCTTTTAATTTTAATGTTTTACATAAACGATCATTTCACCCTCATATTAAGGAATAAATAACAAACAAAAAAAAAACAATATATTATCACATTAATTAGCCATTAAAATGGCTGCACAGTTTAAATAATTCATGAGCCATCTATTGCTGCAAAATAGTAGATCAAGGCCTTATGCGTATTTGCGGCAAGAGCAGCGCTGAACTAGATAAATGTAATACAAATAATCAAATGGCGATTTGATAAAAATCTCTTAATTTGTTTAACTGAAATTTGTTATGCGCCTTAATGTGTTCTTCGTGTTTGCCATCGACGCATTCATCTTTAATTGTGGTTTTGCCTTCAGCAAACAACAAAGAAAAAACACCTAAAAGTAACAGCAAACGGCATCACTGATTTACGACGTGCATAACCTTTGAATTTCTTTATGGCTTTCAAATACTACGTACAATTCGCATTCATAAAAATATGTTAAAAGAAGGCAAAGAAACGTAAAAGGTTCGTGGCAAAAAGCAAAGAAATGAAAAAATAAAGATAAATCCATATAAATCAAGTTTAGTGTACACTTTACACGTGCATAAATTTAAATGTCCTTTATGTGAAATAAACGATTTATATAACTGACGATATTCCCGCTGTAGTTGTAAGAGTTTTTGCTGCTCGCGCACAAACTGCTGTTCTGCAGTGGCATAAATGTCAGCATAACAACTTAATCCGTAACAAAAATTTTGCTCTGAAAATCCAAGCTGGGTCGCGTCGCACTGGAGAGACGGTGTAAATGGCTGTGATGACAAACAAAAGTACACAGGGTGAACAAACAACGATGATTCATGGTAATCAAAACAAATAGCGGAGCAAACAAATAAAAAATGAACGTAAACACCAGGCGAAAAAAAGGACTATATTTTTGATTGGATTGAATTGTGAAGTATTACAGAAAAGGCGTTCAATATATTTTGGAACAGAAGAATTGTACATAAATATATATGACAGCAGTAGCTTGAGATGAAAATATGAACTGGGTTCAGCGGAATCACAAAGCAGTTGATATGAATTGGATTTTAAGCCCCAGCATAAAGGCTTCAAAGAAAAGTCATTAGGACTTGGTTGGCTTGCCGGCGAATTGGTAACAGATGAAAGTGACAGAGCAGCTTGGAACTTTTTTTTTTAATGTTTGACTTACCCCTGCCAAGAGTCAGAAGTTTATGGCTGACATCGCATCGCTTGGGAAGGTTTCCTTTGAACTTTTGTCCAGTTTGAAAAATGTGTAATTATATAATTACTTTGTAATTCGGCACGGAGGCCAAACGTTTATTTCTCTAATAAATATAAAAATGTTCATTTATTTGTGCAGTTTTTCTTCTAAAAAAGGTTTTTTTTTCATTTGAAAAAAAAAAGAAATTGGCTTAAAATCTTTTTCTGCTGTTTTCCATATACATTTTTCAAACAATTTTTAATTTTGTTCTTTCGAGTTCTTTCCGTTTTCGTCCACTGAGAATTTATCAAAATGCCCTAAAATCTGATATAATTGCGATATGGAAGATAACATTAAGGTCAGCGATAAACTTTTACGTTCCTGTAAGTCACACCCGCAATTTTGAACTTTTGGCATTCAAACATTAACGTTCTGTATGTGCTAATGAGGGGTTTTGTCGTCGCGTATGTATCAACTTCAATAAATGTTACCGCATTATTAAATTATGCGAGAGCAATAACGTACTTAGAGCTGAGCAAAGTAAAGTTTATAGCTGTTCCACAAATCAATTTACTGCTGCTCAGAATATGTACTAGTGAACGCTAACTTTCGATATTGTGTCACGTATGCTATTTAGTTTCCAAACACTCTAATTAAAGATTTCACTTTAATTACTTTTTAAAGTTTTATTTTGGGGCTCTGATATAAAATTATGGCTTTGCTGGATTTGGACTTTCTGTATTTTTCTGGTCCCATCAATAAATGCAACGACCAAGTTATATATATATGTGTGTGTGTGTGCGTGTGCGTGTGTATCTGTGTAACTCTTTGCAGCGAGAAGAAGCTATCAAGTTATACATAAATGCTCCATCCACTGAAACTGTTTTTATCTTAAACAGCACGTCACGACTATTGCTGGCAATAAAAAAATTTTAATATTGTTAAAGAACACAGAAACAAAGAAAAAACAAAAACGAGAGAAATAAATGACATGAACATCTACTCGCAGTTCTGCTGCACTGAATGACAGAATGCAAAAACAGCGAAAATGCAATCAAAGATTGATGCCACAAAGGCATTGAATCACATTCGTACACAAACACCGCATTCAAGTGTGTGTGTGTGTATGTGTGTGTGTGTGTGTGTGCGTATGAGTTCATGTAGACATACGAATTCTTACTACACACAGCCATCAAACAAAAGCCGCAAAAAATTCACAAAGGAAATTGAGTGTGAGAAGTTTACCAAATAAATTCAAGCCATTGCACTATGGAAAATTTCTAAAAACATGCAAGTATTGCTTTTTTGCTTAATTTTGAAAAGGGATATTTACAAATCAAAAAAAAAAAAATTTAAGACATAAGATTAAAAGCGAAAAAGTCTTAAGCCTATTGGGCCGGTGATAATCTTAATTTTTGTCCAAACTTTCTTTTTGGAAAAGAAAAGAAAAGAAAAGAAAAGAATAGAAAAGGAAAAATTTCATCATATTGTTCTATAACTTTTCAATATCCTCCCTGCCTGCCATTTACTTCCAACACAAATAAATTTTTATGTTTTTAATACATTGTTAAGCGAAAAAATATAAAAAACCAGAACTATGATGGATTTTCTTAAATTTTTTCTTTATGTTTTTTTACAAAAATGTTATTTGTCATCGTAATGGCATAAAGGTGTTAAGGGGGAACTGATAGAAAAGTAAATGTAACGACGACAGCAAGTGGAAGCTATTCCATCTGCAAATCTTTTGTTTCTCGTACGTGTGAGTATTTAAGCGTGTCTGTGTGCTCATAAGCATAAGGATATAAAAATGTCACAATGTGTGCGTATGAATAAAAACTATGTGGGAAAATTCACGCACATACTTTCATACTCGTAGCAGGCTGACAGAGATGAATGAAGACTGGTTTATTTTTTAGGGTTTTTATTTGTGTGCTGATGTTTTTTCGGGTTTTTTGTCTCTTACTTTTAATAGATTTTTTTACTTTTTTTTTTTTTGTGACATTTTTAATTTAATGATAAATTTTCCGTTTTCCCAGATTCGGTGCGCTAAAATAAATTATGAACGTTTCCACAGATATTGTTGTTCTCTCAAAGATTTATATCAGCAATTATTTTTCTTACAATCATAAAAGCGACAATCAACTTCTTGTCAGTTGTAAAAATCATGATTATGCAAATGCTTAGAATGTTGGTTAAGAGCGGAAAACCAGTGCGGGACTGATAATCGGTTTTATTCTGATGTTTGTGAGCTGGACAGTTCAGCTGATTATTTTTTGCTTCGGAAGTTTGGTTTTCCTCTGAATGTGAAAATCTTTTCTCATTTTTCACACAAACCTTTTGATATTTATATGCAATTTTTAAGAAAAGCAGAGTGCATTTAAGTAATTTTAGGATGAAATTCATTTTATTAGTATCGGTTTTGTTTTCATTAATTTTTCGACAGATTTTTTATATCATTTAGCACAGCACAATTTATAAATTCCTTGCTCGAGGTTGGGGTCTATCTAATCCTTCCTGTTTTGCAATTCGGCAGAAAGAGAAGGGAGGACAAGGCACCAGGGTTGGTAGCCTGAAATCTTTAAGGTACATCAGGCCTGAACCAGACTCGCCTGTGCATTTCTCTTCTGTGCATTTCCGTTCTGTGCATTTCCCTGCCCTAAACAGAGCCTGTTGCAAGAAAGAGAACAGCCTCTCGAAGACATAACTTTTACCGGGCAAAAGGCATTCTTTGGGCTTATGGGTCTACGTTCTGCTAATTGGCTTTTGGTGAAGGTGCATTTCAAGGACATTCGTAATCAAAGTCATGCACAAATTTCCCAGAGTTTTAATTGTCGTGCCAACCAAGACGCCCCTTCCCCTCTATATCCTGAAAAGCAGCATGATCTGGCTTGAGATGTGCTTCACAACGCCAAACCTGCCCTCTGGGGGACTCATTTTTCGACTGCGAATTCAGGTCCTGACATCAAAGGAAAAACATTGTGCCATAACAAAGTGTCTGTGGTTTTTGCTGTGTTCGTCGTGATCTATTCTGAGCAATAAAAAATTTACTGCTTAAAACATTAAAAGTTAATGAATTTTTGTTAAAAAAATTACTTTTACTGAGCATTTGACACAAAATCTTTACATATAGAAACGTTGCTGCGATTCCAGAGATGAACCAGTGAATCCAAATCAGAAAATATTTTAAAAAATATTTTAACATACACAGATAAGAGTGTGTGCAACATAAAGAGGTTCATTGCTACCATATTATGGTAAATTTATTCACCCACTAGTTATAGAATCTTCGATTCCGAACTTGTGGGCCAACGCATTAGAGGACGCCCACGGAACCGAAGGCGCACACAAGTGGAGAGGGACCTCAAGCAACTTGGTGTGCAAAATTGGAGGACGCTGGCTAAAGACCGTGCCAGCTGGAAAAGTTTGTTGGTTGAGGCCCAGGCTCACCACGGACTGTAGCGCCAAAAGAAGAAGCAGAAGAAGTTACAGAATAAAATAATTATTGCTGTTATTAACAATTTTCTTATGAAGCTCATACAGAGAAAATGTTTTTCTATCAGTCGTATTTATATGTTTGCAATTGTGTTGCTGAAAAAACTTATTATTATTAAAATGTGTCATACAATTTTCGGGGGTCATTGTCATCTATAGAAAGTTTAAATAAAAGTGACAAGTGGTGTTTGTACATGTAGATGTATATGAGCATTTTGGAATCTTTCATTTTTCTACTGCTAAAGAAGTATTTTTGACATATTTTTTATATATTTTATATTTTCATCATTTGATATAATTTTTGTTTTTAATTAAAAATATATATTATTATATTGGAATACGTGGTTGAGTGCAACCACAGTATTATTAACTACTCGCAAATTATGGTAAGATGGCAAAATATTTTTGCCAAAAGTGAGCAACCATATTAATATTGCGTGTTGTTGTTGTTGTTGTTGTTTAAGATATTGTTGCCAATGCGACCAATACAAACTTTCTGATTCAACTTATTTTGCTAAGAAAATTGTGGTTCATTCTAGACCTATTGTCGCGCTCTCATTTTCTTCTCTATAAAAATATTTGAACCTAATCAAAATCAAAATATGTTTAAAAGCCAATATCTTCATTGTGCATTGATAGAGGTTTCAAAACAATCGGTTTCGACTCAATATGAATTTGTGCTACGCAATACTTTTCAAAACTTCACTACTCCCTTTTCGTTCCACATAAACCTTCAGCGTTCAATTAAACTAATAAAAACAAAAATCAAATCGGCTGAGATAAGATGATATAGCACCACGGTTTCGCCAGTTTCAAGCATTTAAAAACAATTTTAATTTTCAATATTCCACCTTCATTCAATTACCAAAATATCCATCTCCGCAGGAAATTAAAAGTTTGGCTGCGGAAATGCATTTCCTATTTTCTGAAAACTTTCCTGGTCTTACAAAAAGTTATACATTTTTGTTAATTTTTTCTTTGTACGCTTTTTCCTGCTTCGTGTAAAATTTAATTTAACACAACTTGAATATCTTTTGAGAAGTTTTAACAAGTTTTCCACATTTTTGATGTTTTTGTGCTTTCTTTAACAAAAAAAAAAAAAATAACAATAGCAATAACAACAACTACAACACCAAATGAAAGGCAGTGTTAAATACGTACTTGCATGGATTGTATACGTTTATCCCTTGCATAGATGTTCCGTAAGTTTTTGTCTAGTTTTATTCTACAGTTTCATCGTCGTCATTACTTTTTTTTATTTTCATAGTTTTATACCGATTTTTTGTTTGGTTTTTTCTTCTACATGTTGATGTGTTTTGCTTTTATTGTTTTTGCAACCTCAATTTACGCCTTTAGTCTTTTTGCGAACAATCGTAAAGCGTTTTTCGCAAACTTAACAGTGACTACAACATCTTATATGTGTAATTCGCAGGGGCTGTTGAAAGTTTTTCGAGTAAAAATTCTTTGTAAAATTAGTTTAATTTGTTTTAAGAGGCAGGCAAGATTCCATCAAAATTGTGAGCAAACGAAGACCGTTTATGTAAAGCTTTTCTGCAGGAACAGTATAATATCGCTTGGCAGCCGCAAACGGAAAGCCTATTCGAACTTGACATGAAGAGAATTTCTACAACAAGACACTGGCCACATACACAAGCCAACCAACGCAGCCCACTGTACAATGCTGAATGCTTCAAAAACATTGAGATGTGTTCTTAGATTATTTCGACAGCGGCTTGTCTTCGTCTTGCAAAATGTCTAGATTTCAGAGTAATGAGAAGATTTCTGAAACTCGGGGAAACTTTGAGTGAGATATGCAGTTAAAACTCGAGGCCCTAATTGGAACGTAATCTCCAAGCCAGACCACTGTATAACGTTCCTACAAACGCTCCTACAAAGTCTGTGCACACTTGCGATGTTACACAGCCAAAAACTCGTCTCCAACTTATTTCTTGTCATATACGAAGAATATGTGTTGAAATATGTTACAAACAGACGCGTATGTGTGTATGTCTGTTTGTGCTTTTTGGCTGTCTATTGTGTATAAATTCACCAGCAACACTAATGCTGCCAATGTGCTGAGACTTAGAAGTAAGAGGAAGACTGTGTACACATAGCAAAACTGCAATGCTAAAATATGTTTGTGATATGAATATATTTTTATTAATTAATTCTTTATAGCATTTTCACAAATATTTTATTACAGCAATCATGTTCATGATTAGCGCTGGGCCAGCTTCTTCTTTTATGTTACTTTAATGACTGTAATAGTTCGTTTGTAGGAAATTTTTGCGAGCAGAGATATTCCTTCGTTGCAGCCTCCAGTATATCTTCCGTTCGACACAGTTCACAGTTAGTTGCCACAAAATTATTGGTGGCAACCTGACAACAATTTTGATGACTCGCCCGATTTTATAACTATTGCAATTTGGTATTGCAGGGTTCACCTGTGATTTTCGATACGATTTTTGTTACCAAACTGTATTGAGGGAGGGTTTTTATAGGAAAGATTTGTTTAAAGATATATAAATTAAAAGCCGGCAATTTGATGTAAGTGGGAGTCAATGAATGTACCAAGAGGCCGATGCTTTTCCTAATTAACTGACGGCCGAAGCCTTTATTATTGGTAATAGCAATCAAAAATGTTTTTTTGTTATCTTATTACTCAGTCTTATTACTCCGCTCAAAGCTACATTCTCATAACAATCATAATATTGTTGTAACTGAAATACATATTTTCATATACCTTTTCTTTGCGTGCACGCATTTTATATCCTCAGGTTTTGTAAATTCTGCCGTCTTTTATTTGTTTTGTTTTTGATTTTTATTTATTTCCGGGTTTTGGCTTCAGGAGTGTTTTATTATTTACCCAGTGTTTATCATTGCCACAAAGTTTGTTGCAGTTAAGCTGTTGTTCTTTGCGCTTCTCGCAGATATCTGCTCGTATGCTTAAGATATATATATATATATATATATATATATATATATATATATATATATATATATATATATATATATATGTGTGTGTGTGTGTGTGTGTTTCGAAGAATTCGTTAAATTTTAAGCGATGCGTGTGTATCTGACAATGTGTTCATGTGTTTATCCACCAACAGAAGTATTTGTGTTGTTTAAGGTTGCTTTTTAACAAACTTGTTAAGTTCCTTTTAATAGTGTAGTTCGGGTGTTCTGGTAGTTTTTGGTTTCTTTTTTCAGCTTCTGCTTCTGCTTCTTCTTGTTCTTTTCGCTTAAGTGCTGTAGTGTTTTATGCTGAAGGATTTAGAAGATTGTAGTTGGGTTTTAATAAAATAAAGCTTTTATAAAACAGTTAAAATATAAACAAAGAACGAAAAAAGTTGCATATTAATTTTCATAAAATTTACTTTAAGAAGAAGTTTATTATTTGGCAATGGCAAAGCAGCAGCAATGAACTTAATTCGAATGTAATAAAAAGTCACATTTAATGCAAATAAACAGATTTATATAGAATGGAATCTTCTAGAGATACATAAAGGACTATTATGCGGCTTAAAAACTATAAAAAAAAACATTAAAATACATGTTTAATGACAGAAGGCATTAATTTGCTCTGATAATTATATACTTGTGTTGCGTGGAGGTTGTTGCGAAGGACCCAGTTCAGTTACTTTTTTGTCAATTTACACGTGTATATAAAACTTTTTCTATATAAAATATCAGGCTGTAAGAAGAAAAGCCAAACAAAATGATTATACACATTTTTCTGGCCTCTCTGTTCAAGGACAAAGCGGGCTACCAACATTTTGTGGCCGTTTTATTTTACCTGCATTTTAAATATTCTCCTCCTTCGCTTATTATATTTCATTAACTAAATCACAAGTTTATTTATGATTTCTGCCACTCATGTTTATTATATTTTGCAGGAATAAGTATTTTGTTGTCCAAGTGGTATTTTTAATGTCCGATGTGGCATGAGCTGGGTGGCACGTTGCGTTACATATCTTTGGCTTCCATAACTATCATCCAATTGGGACGAAAATAAGTTGTGATTTGTTGGCGTATGTCACTTTTCATTGACAGTGATGGATACAGCAACCTGATGCTGAACAAAAGACATGTCGATGATATTTCAAGGCCAAAATCTACACTAAATAGTGAATGATTCGATGCTGTCGAATCTCCTGTGAATTAGTAGCGTCTTAAATTCTATCAGCGCTGAAGATGAGTTTTGTTCTGTTTGTAAAAACTAGGACAAGTTTGTAAGTATTCTAGAGTCCGTCCATTTATTAAACACCCCTCACTATATTTCCTTTCACTTGAATCATGTAAATTATTTACTGGTATCCTAAAAAGTCGCAAAACCAATTTTGGCCTGTTCTAAATTATTGTATGCGAAATAAAATCGATTTCAGTTCTTCGTCCTACTTTCAAGAAATCTCCTCTTTTCATATTGGCGAGGATATTGGTTCAGTGTATTCGAGCCAATAGACTCAAATATATACCCCGTCACTCCTTGTAATAAAATAGATGAAACGCACAAGATGTTGCCCACACCAAATGACCAGTTTGAACGAAAAACATACAGATTTAAGTACGGGCAATTTGTCACGTATGCGACTTCCGCGGTATAATCGCTGAAGTTTGGAAGTCACCGTTAGAAAAGCCGCTGCATTACAGTCTGGCAGGCAAAATCAAATTTTTGGGCGAACCAAGAAGTATATTGAAGTTTATTTGATCACTAATTTTGTTTACCTTCAATTCTGTTACTTGTAAAGTTAAAACGCCTACATTCATATTTTCGTCCTGATTATTTCTATGCAACTTATTGGTTGTATCGAGTGTTAACAAGAAATTGTAATTTTCATGTTATAGAACAGTTTAAGCAGCTTTTAAACACAAACGTGGAATCAGTTAAACTAGAAATTAATTATTTATTAACAGACTTTAAAAGCCAACACGCTATAAGCATTTATAATTTATTGTTTAATATAATAGCACGTGTGTTCTACATCAGGCTCTTGAAAAAAAAATAAAACTACATAATAAGAACTATTTAGTTGTGTCGAATCAATCTAAAATGTGTTGTAATTAAAGCCGCTATTAATTATTAAATAATAACTGCATTTAAAAAGAATAAAATATTACACAATCTATTAACAAATGGCAACACATTTGCAACGACTATACGAAAAACGACCCAAGAGAAAATAGCCAAAAACATGAAAGCGCCTAAAATACAAACTCTTTAACACAAAATACACGTTTACCGAAGGCTTAACGGTGTAAAAGTAGAACAATTGGGCAGCGATCGCCTACGAAACTTAAGAAACTGCATTCGCTGCCGAAAATTCATAAACGTGTTTGAAATTGAAGTGCCAATAAACGTCTGCTTGGTTTGAGGTTTGTGCAATTTGTCTAGTTGGGCACCAAAAAGTAATTAGTCAAGTAAGAAAAATAATCACTTAAAAATTTACCGATTGAGCAAAAAAAAACGTCAAAGTGAAACCAACCAACAAGAGGCAGCAAAAGCAATAAGATTTAAGTCAAATTTTGTCAGAAAACAATTATTTACAAGTCATCTAAAAATGAAGAGATTATTCTTGCATGAAAAACCATCCCTGCACTCTGTCACAGGCCGTCTGTCCAGTAAGTTGTTGATGTGCTAATCACTGCTTTTTTTTGGTAAAGAACAAGAGCGAACTATCAGACTTCAAGCAAAAAAGTCTGGTTATACTGAAAATCGCTGAGTATTTCGTCCATACAATTTTTCTTTTGCTTGACATTCACTTGAGCGATCATTCGTACAGCCACTTGAAATATATGTATAAATTAATTTGCTGCAGATTAGCGCATATTTTTTTCTTTTGTTGTTGTTATGCTAAAATGTGTTCTTTAACAAGTGTAATTATGTTTAGCCATAATTTTTTTACAAGTGGCCAAACAAATTGCAGTTGTCTATCAGAGGCGTTACTATTTCGTTGTTCAATGCCCAATACGATTAAATAGACAAAGTTTTAGAGTTGAATAGAAATGTCTGAGTAAAACTGGTTTCAATGTTTTGTGCCGAACAAAAAATGTTTAAGGTGAAAATGTTTTCTTTCTTTTCTTTCGTCCTTTCAGGATGGCGAAAATCGAAAATAAAAATATATCTTTATAAAAGAATTACTATTTAAGAAAAATTTTATATTATTTGTATTATTGTACTTGCACAGATATGATCCAAAAAGAGCACAAGTCAAATTAATAAATGAATGTGACAGTCTTAGGACCTTTAGAATTTTGTTAATAAGAATATTATTTTTAACTGTAGAAACGTAAAGTTTTCTCAAAACATTTATTTTGATGAAATGCTACAAAATCAACGATTTTTAGTTTTTTTTTAATTTAGGGGTTTTTTTTAACATATGACGAGAATTGAACAGAGTTACTGGACGAACTCCGAAGTATGTAGTTTGTTTCTATTTTGAACTGTTGGCATCCGAGGAGAAGTTAAACTAAAAAAAAAAGTAATCAGCTCTGAATTTCACCACTTATTAAGTGGCCTTGGAAATAAGTTCTCTGCGAACATATGCAGCTTCAAATGTTGTAGTTTTGTATTCCAACATTTTGGAACAGAGCTGCCGCTTATTTTAAATTTTCAACCAACATATAATTGAGATGTCACATCATGTTATATTTATTATATTGTAAAAGAATGAAATATGTACAAATAGGGTATTGTATGATGGCTCGATTTTTATTAACATATTAAATATTATTTAACAAATCGCTTAAACACAAATATAACCTGTTGTCGCTGAGTTGCCACATTGCGATGCTAAACTGTTTCGTTACAAGTGAATTGCATACGGTAACTTTAATATTATACTCGCAGATAATTAGTTGACAGTCGACGAACTGTGTTGCAGGCAAGGAAACATTAAAGATAACACAATTAATAAGTTATGACAATATATTTTTTATAATATAATTAACCTATAACAATTGTGAACAATTTTACCTCTAAATAATTTTGTTCAATGTTAAATATTGTTTTTATATCTGCTGCTAATTTCTGTGTTGCATGAATAAATTAACTGGCTTGTTCTTTTTGTCTATTGGGAAATTAACAAATTTAAAGAAAAAAAAATATGTATATTTATACGTACATATATAATTATTTATCACAAAGTTTTTTCAATAATTGTTTATTGAAAATGAGATTAAAAGATTAAATAATTAATATTTAAGGATATTTTTCAATAATAATAAACTGTTAATTACAAAAAAGTTGCATTTTTTATTGACTGATGTTGTTGTTGTTTTTTTTTATAAAAACGTTTCTTGTATGTTTCAATTTAAATATTTAAAAAAAAAACTTAATGAAATGTTAAGTTGCTATACCTTCAAAAATGTGGTACCACCTTTTAAGCGCAATTCTCAGACATTTTTCCACATAAAGTGTGAAACAAAAATATTTCATAGTTTCTCGATTTGTGCCTGTATTTCGATACGAAAACATTTTAGCACTAGTTACGTTTTGATTGGAAACATTTCCATATCAAATATAAATGAATATTGAATATGAAATAATTGTAAAGAATAATTGAAATTATCAATTAAAATTAAAAGTGTAAACTTAAAAAAAATAGTATATATTCTTTGGCGATACCCAGCATTACTTAGAAGTAATGAAGTAATGCCTTCATTATTATGTGATATATAATTAGTGGTTGTTGTCACAAATACTTTTATTTTGTCTTGAATTAAAAAATTATTAAGGAATTTGAATGCATGTAGATTTGCTAAAAAAAAGAAAACTGGCTCGAAATGAGCTATAAAATATTTACGAAATGATGTTCAAGTGCTGCTGACAACCACTAAACTAACGGCACATTTTTTACGTCCGATTTATGTGACTAAGACCACGAAGATGCGTGGAGTGTGTTATGCCTCTTTAATTTTAGTGGCCTCAAGGGCACATACAAACTTTAACTTTAAGGCAGCAATTTAGTTTGAGGAGAAACTAGTGCTGTAATCAGCTTAATATAAAATGGGAGTTGTTTTAGGTACCTTTTCCAGCTGCCACATTACGTACGCAAACAAGTGAAACATAAAAAGCGGAACATATTTATGTATAAATAGTGAAACCAGATTTCACACTAGTCAATACACAGTTTCCTTTATTCCAAAAAAAAAAAGTACATGTATCTGAGGGCTGCGGTGACATTTCAAATGTCTGTGTGGTTGCTGGAGCACTTCTCACCCGCTTCCGCCACGAGCTTAACTCTAGTTTATAAAATAAAACTTTTTTGCCATCTTACGCGGAAACTTAAATTAATTTCTTCTGCTCGATATATATTTTTATTTTGGTTTTGTATACGAGTACTTTATCTAGTTTTATGAAACGAATTCCTGTAAGTAGTTTTAAGTTCATTGATTTAATTTGATAATCTTGCCAGGAAACCGACGACGAAGGAAAACATAAAAAACCACTTCATAAACCAGAAACTAAACAGCTTAAATTTCAACTATTTATTCATGTTTTTTTTACGTTTTTGCTTAACAACTTTTCAAATTTTACATTGTTATCGGTCTGCCGCTATCTCAGAAAAGTTTTACACTGTTTTTTTTTTTCTTTCGGTTGCTTCTATTAGCGGAGCGAAAAATTCCTGAAAATTTCGCTGTTAATTGAGTTTTGACAAGGAGCAAAGGAGCAAAAAAAAACAAAATAATTTACTCTAAAAAGTGTTCACTTAATTTTGGCAAAAACTTTACACAGTCTGTTTTTTTTCGCTTGATTATATTTGGAAATTTATGTATTAACGTTGGCATAGCAGCAGTAAAATTATCAAACTTTTATTATGGAATTACGAAATAATTTTCAATTTACAAACCGCCGAAAAAAGAGGTACTAAAATATTTTATTTTATTTTATTTGATTAGTTCAGTTTAGTGGTAGTTTTGAGGTTAGATGATTGGAAATAGAATTAAATGGATTCAAATGTTGTTGTTAGTGCGAACAGGTGGGAAGCTGGAGGACAAGAGCGGCCAAATGAAATAAAAGGTAAGAGAAGAACAATTTTCAAATTAAATCTGCCTACAGGTGCTCGTGTGTGCCGGTAGGATTGTTTGAATTGTTTGAATATTTTGCTAAATTTGAATTGTGAAATAGTTGTAAAATGAGCGTTAATTCAAAAAATTGCTTTCCAGGGAGTTTTTTAATTGTATGTTTTCTCTGAATGGAGTTTATTTAATGTGTGTGTGTGTGTGTGTGTGTGTGTGTGTGTGGCCTCCAGCAATTACGAATACGATTAACGACAGTGAACCAAGAGAAAGGAAATCTGTAAAACAAAATCATGAATTGTAAATGACACAGGAACTGACTTCTGCCATTTTTTACATCCAAAATGAAGTTGGTTTTTTAAACTTCTATATTCCCATAAACCCCATAAACTTGCAATCGCTCTGCGTCACTGTTGTTACACTCTGCTTCCAAGTAAATGTTGTACTTCATATATAAGTTGTTTTAAATAGCTTTCATAAACATGGTTTTAGCCACTTTTGGTTTTAACCAACAAACAAAAAAAAAAACAAACAAAACCTTATTATTTCCTGTGCTACTGCCTCCTGTATTAGTGCAACTAGTGCAACATTATGACTCACCGTAGGGAACATTTAGAGAACTTTAATTTCATACGCGCACTAACAAACTATTGTACGAAACATTTCTAACCGCATTTCTCCTCCTCTCGCTGAACATTTCGCATGTATGCGAAATACTGAAATATCCACAAGAGTGGTCATTGCAGTGTGGAAACCTAATTAAAATCTCATTATACATTCCAATCTAATTTCATATGCGCGTTTGGGTAGAACAATAAAAAGATACGAAATACAAATCCGGTTACACCAACCAACATTTTATTGCCAACAATAAAAAATTGCGGCGATTTGCTGCAGTCTCTTGTCGTCTTGATTGGCAACAAATTGGTAACGTAAAACAAAACATTTTCAGCAAAGAAATAAAATGGACTAAATACTGGAACTTATTGTTATAAAATTTTAAAATTTTGAAATGGCAACAAATATTGCTGGGAAAATAAAAGTGAATACGATTTTCTTTCTTCCTGATCGTTTTTCAAATCGAAACACACAGCTTTCTGGCAAAGTTGGCAACACTAAAAATATGTATTCTTGTTAGAAGAGAGTTTAAAAAATACAGTTTTTTCTCCATGTGCAGCAACTTAGAGATTCCAAAATCAAATTACTTCCGTCCATTTAACCCATCTCACTCGTACACGTAAAGAAAAAGTGATGTCAAATAGCAATTTTGGATTTTTTACCGTACGAATGAGTGTGTTTTCGTTTTAGTTTAATTTTTATAAAACTCAATTATTGGCATCTTCGAATGTTGCAATACGAATAAGCGCAAATGAGAACAAAATAACTTTAAATCCAAAAATTTCTTTCCTAACTTTTATCAGGTCTGTACAAAAAATATGGTGAATTTGCAATTTTTCCAAAAAATATATATTTATTTATCAGTTTTTATTATCCAAAAGTCATCCAAAACAATGCCAGCATGTTTTCCAAACCTCGAAGCAGTTCGAACTGCAGTTTTTTTATGTTCATAGTCTGTCCTCTTATGGGCCTTTTTAACTTTGAGACCAGATCTGGGGAACACGGAGGTTGACGTGTTATTTTTGGCCAAAAAAGTGATAACGAGTGAGCAGAAGCGAGCGGAAGTGTCATCGTGATGAATTCTTTTCGCGGCAGCAGAAAGTCGCCAAACTCGCAAAACACGTCTAACCTTTATGCCCTCACACACAAACTAACGGCGCTAAACAGCTGAAACTGTCAACGTATGTTCGAGACCAACGCAAAAACACGATAATTGAATATTCGTAGTCCATGAAATTTGAAAATTCACCATTTTTAAAATGATTTCCATTCAAGTCATGCTATTCGTACAGCCTAAAGTACCAAACTCGAGTTAAGTATCTGGTGAATAACCCGCCATCGCACAATCTCAGTACAATCTTTTTTCGGGTATTTTCCCTTGCAGATCGTAACTTATGCTGGCATTTTTTCTGGGCTGAATTAAATTCCACCTTAAATTTGCCAAAGGTACTCCATAACAACCAACCAAAATGATAAAACAGAAATGTGGAGAATACAAGAATACGACGGAAAGCAACGAGAAACAAGAACAGAGAAAAAAAATGTATTAAAGTCCTTGAACCATTAATAATTACCGCCTCCATAATGTTGAGAAGTTTTCTTTTTCCAACTTCAACAATTTCGAGGATAAATTATGGTTGTTTTTGTTAGTTTTTATTTTTCCTTTTTATTTTTAATAATTTGTTATAGTGACCGAAACATATTTGTTTTCTTCTTCATTTTCAGTTTACGACACTTTAGTGCGAGTTCAGCACAAAACTTAAGATCATAATTTTTCCGAGTTCTACATATTTCTTGGTTTTTGTTTTATTTTTTGTGTTTTAAGAAAACAAAAATGAGGAAGGCAGGAAAAAAAATTGTCCCTCCACTGTTGGAATTTGATATGAATTATATTCCTTCTAAATCAGACAAAATGTGTTTAAGATTTCGGTGTTCTGCTGCTGTTCTGCTGCTGTTCATAAGCACAAAACTTAAAGAATGACAGAATTTTAATGTGTGCGCTTTATTTGCCAGTGGTTTTTCTTCTGTTTTTTAATTTAAAATAAAAACCGTGCCTTCAGTTTAATGGTCCCTGAAAAAAACCACAAAAAGCAGCGGGTTAAAAAGCGACTAAATTAACAGAGTCAATGTTAAATCATTAACAGCGCGCTGTTAAGCTTAGAAAATCTTGCAGCAAGTTTTTCAAGACAAATCGTAGATACCGGAAATAAGTGAAATATAATCCATAACACAGGAATGATTTTGAACACAGTGCCCAAATAAAGATAAAGGTAACGTCGTGGCCTGCTAAAAGTCGTCAACGGCATTCCGTAATTGAGTTTGTGAATATATCCACAAATGAATGAAAGTCAAATTTTGCTCAATGTGGAAGAATTTAGTCATAGTGGGCAAACAAAGCAGAATTTAGTCACAGTGGGCAAATCTTCCTCTTTTCTCAATGATTATTACGTTTTCTGTCCAAATTGAATTTGCTAAAAGTTTGCATAAGTGAACAGTGGGAGCTGGTCCATTACACAGCATATAATAGACTACATCCTTGCGGGTGGCAATGCTATATCCATATCCAGGATAAATATAATATCAACTTCTCCGAAAAATAGTAATCGGCATTTTCATGTTGAATTTCGTAAAGTTGCCATGTGGCAGATTAAGTTCTTGTGCAGAATTTTTGGGAAAAATGGTTGCTTGAGCAAAAAAAAAAAAAAAACAAAGCAGAAAAATACAATTGCAATAAGGGGGCATTTATTTAATTGAAGTACTTTTTATATATAAAGAAGTAGTACTGACAGATACACGTATAAAGCAAATACATTCAGGCAAATACGAACACTAAAATCAGGCGAATTGAAGATCAAAATTATTTTTCTTCTGCCCCACTTGGTTTTAAATCAAAATGATTAAAGGAAAAACATTCTAAAAGGGCATGTTCCCACAAACATATCATCTGTAAGTGTACAACTATTGTTCAAATTAAATTAATCCACATCAATACCTCACTACCGTGTAAGTATTCGTTTTGTTTTCTGTTTTCTGTTTTCCAGCTTTGGCGTCTTTCAACAGAAAGCCAGTACTGAGCGAGGCCGAGGAGGGGAGTTCAAACGAAATCAACAAGAAGTTGTAAAAGCAAAAACTCACTTAAAGCTTTTTATTGACAATTGAATTGACACCAGCAAAAAATGCAGATACGTTCCTAAGTATGCGTGGGTGTGTGTGTGTGTGTGTGTATGTGTGTGTATGTTCCACTCTTTCTCCCATAACAGCAAACTTTATGCCATCTGCACCAGAAGTACAAGTAGGATGTAAAAAGTGCTTGTCTGCAGAACTTTAAGTAAACAAAATAAACAAACTATTGATGATTTGATATATTGGTCAATGTTGTCAATATACTTATATGTATATCTGCTGGCAAATATTTATTCAGCCAAACACATAAGCAAGTTTTGCAATGTGTTGTTGGAGTGTGTCCTTACATCAATGTTCCTTAAGTGGAGGACGAAGCGGAAAAAATGTCATGAACTCTGACGTTGATTTTGGGCAAGACGTTCGTTCGTCTTTGCAAAATTGATATTGATAAGCAACTGTTTTAATGTAATCACAGAGACTAGATAGCCAAGAACAATAACAACACCTTGAGGTTACACAAAACATCACTGATTATTTTTGATGACACTGTAATATGATTTTTACGGAGGTCAAGTCAAATCAAATCTAACTTGACAACTAGACATTGACTAATTGAAACACACTTAATGGCAGGTGGAAGAGCTTTTTTCTTTTTTTTGCTATATTTTTATATAAAACATAAAATATATTTATATTTGATTTATTTATTTTTTTATATATATAAACTGTGTATTATTGAGTGCTGCGTATCTTCAAATTAAAGAACATTTATATAGCACTTCCATGATGTGATTGTCTGTTAAATTGAAAACCTTTTGCAAATAACAGTATTCAGGCTCAACTGGCTTCTGGCATCCTCGGACATGGACGGCTGATACAGGTTGGTTTTTTGAGCCGCTCTAGTTGATGTGACGGCAGGTGTGATGTCACGGGGACAATTAGAAAAATACTGTTGACACCATCATGGTCATACGGTCTTCGTTACAACGTCCATACTGTGCAGCTATAACTAGTTAATTTACTTTATTTATTAGTTTTACAAACTTTAATATTGTATTATATCATATATATATATTCATATATATATATTTATTTTTTTTACTAAATTACTATCTAACTAACCATTGCCAACTCCAGCCTAATGCGTTTTATGAAGCTTGTTTTTCTTCCAAAGCAAACTCATTATTAAATCTATAAAAAAAAATGAAAATCTTAATTTTAGAAAATAATTCATTACAACAATCAAACATTTCCATAGTCGACATTAATAAATATCATAACAAATGAAATTTGCGTTGTTAATTTGTTAACAACATCGGAAATGGCCAATTGTTGTTATCAAATATTTTCAATTTGAACGCTCAAACTGAACATAATCCACAAAAGCAATCCGGCTGGTACCATCCCCGCACAGCGACACCAACACACACGTGCGGCCAACAAATCAATAAACACTAGAACTGGGCGATAAAAAAAAGTGTAGGTTTGTAAAGAAGCAAAAGTTATTCCTTGTGTGTATGTAACTGCTATACCAAAAATGCTGCCAAAGAGAAGAGGAAGCAAAGAAAAACATGCAAAAAAAAATTGTGAAGAAAAGGGAAAGAAAAACAGATACTAGACAACGTTTTTGGCAAACAAATAAGAAGAGAAGTTAAATTTATTACTGTTCCGTCAAAAATAAAACAAACGAAATATGAAAATAAATAAAACGATAAAAAAGACTTTGCTGATAACTGTAATAAAGACAATACAACATCACACCAGCAAATGCTTATTAAAATAATCGTACTCAACCAAACATTTTCGAATGTATAATTTAAATAGACAAAAAAAAAAAACAGGAAAAAACAAAACAAAAACATGCGCCTGCACGCACATAAAAATGAATGTTTTTTTTTTGTGGGCCCGCAAAATAGAACACAGTTGTTGTCAACTTATTTCACAAGGTCTTAAGGCTTTGTAGCAACAAATATGTAAATCAGGACAAAACAAAAATATAAAATAATATTTCAATAATAAATAAAAGTTGAAGCAATTGCTGCGTGATGGCTGGAACACACGCACGCCGCACTCAGTGCTGGTTGGCTAAGGCAGCATTTTATTTTAAAAATTATGCCCACAAAATCAAATTCAAAGAAATCGTGCCTTCTTATATACATACATACATACATACATATATCTTTTAGTAAGGCATTGCAGAAATTTGAAAAGTTTGGTTATGTGGAATGCCTTTAGTGCCTTTTAAGGTTGCAATTTTAATACTTTTAAACAATCACTATAAAAATTGTCGGCTGCAATCAAAAAAAAAAGGGGAGGGGGGGGGGAGGTCAGCTATATCGTTGGCTGGAAAAGCTTTTAAATAGAGTAGAGAATATGTTCATATATAGTCCAGAGTTTTTGAAGTGAAACTTTCAATTTATTAATCGGTTATTTCAACTTCACTCAGTTCAAATTGGGAATATATGTATATAGAATATTTGGAACAATTACCCAGAAAATTTAAACTGGTGCTTTCAAATGAGACCGGTGCCAAGTGGGTTAAGACTATATCTTGAACGATATAAGAAAGTTTCAATTCATGTCTCTAAAATAAACTCTATAAATGAAACCTTCAAATTGCTCTTGAAGGGCTAGAAGTTCGATGGAATCTTAATAATTTTTTTTTTTTTTGGTAATAAGGACTAGTGCAAACTGGAATTAGAAAGTCTTAATGGCAAAATACCATTTTATATCTTAGATTTAGTTATACATACAGACACACAGACATACATATATGCTCTTAAGAGAAATATGGTTTTAATAATTCTGCTTTAATCACTAGTTAATCAAACAAAGTCATTTTTGTAATGGTTGAGAAAAGTTTCTAACTACTTCTTTATCTATCTATCATGGAATAGAGTATTATGGAAAGCTGCAACATATTGATTGGCGGACTGGCAAATCAGCTTGCAATATTTTTTAGAAGAAAACGTATCAACTTGATCCTAATTTGTCGAATTTTTTGAATAATTAGATTTTTAAAAAGTATTACAGCATCGTTTAATCGCATGAGCTCGCATTAAATTATATTACAGATTCAATTTAATTTATTAAAGATGCGGTTACCCCAACCATTAAAGTCCCGACATATAAATTTGTTCTTCTTATTATGCTGATGATACAACTCTCACATGAATCAACAACTTGTTGTACAGTTTTCGGAAGGAACTTTTTTAATACAATACCATTGTAACCGAAAGAGCTTCGTCAGAACACAACTCCCATAATGGTCATACGGATGAGAACATTCACTCTGCTTTAATATTTATTTGTTGCTTTATTTTGATTCTTGTTTTTTTTTTTAACGACTTTATTGAAATCAATAAATTTACATAAAGATAATAAAACCTTCAAAATACGCTCGCTTGCACGAATAGGTACAGGGTACACACACGCACACGCACACACACACACACACACACACATATACATACATTATGTATGTATCCAAACGAACACTGGAGTAAGCACGATTACAGTTAAACATTTACATACACACATGCACATACATACATACATACATACAGAAATGTATACATACGTATAAAAAGGCACAGTTTTGAAGTATTATGTAGAGAATTTATTTTCCTTTAAGAACAAGAAAAATTATATTTCATTTCACAATTCGCTTCCAAGCAAACAAACAACAACAACAACAACAACAACAACAACAGCAACAACACTAATGTAACGCACAAACTTCAGAAAAACAGCAAGAAAGAAGAAAAAAAAAATATACAACAATTTATTCTTACCCAAGATTTTTTGCATTTGGGAAATTTGGAAAAGTCTTTTATTGGGATATTTCTTTTGCAAGTCACTAATACGACAACTGAATATTCAGCTTTTTTAGATGGCGCTTATGCTGTGCAAAGGCAACAAGCTTTAAGTACAAGTCAAAATGCAAATTGGCATAATGAAAGACGCTTTAATACGACTGATAGATGTCAAATATAAGGGGATGGTAACTTTTTTTCTTCGTTTTTTTTCTTCTTTATTTTTTTGCTTCAAGAATATAAAATAACAATTTCTATGTTTATGTTAATTTTTCTGAATTTTCAATTAAATACAATAAAAAAGAAGTTTCTTACATTGTATAAATTACATACTTTTTGCCTAAAGTAAACAGATAAGTTTAATGTTAAAAGAGAAATTCTGTCGAAATAAGCAGTTTGTTGGTTTAAAATTTCTATTAAATTTAAGATTTGCAATTTAAGAACAATTTTTTATATCCATATATATATATTTTTTTTTGTTTGGTTAGAGAGATTTCATAATAACTGGGCAGAAGGGAATTACCAGCAGAAAGTTGTTTACCAACAATGTGGTTATTGCACAACTAATAAAATAAAAATTGAGTGAAATTATTTATCGATTCTGCATGAATTAAACTCAGAAAAAACTTTATAGGTTGTCTTCACTTGAAAAGCGGTGAATTATTTCATTGAATATATTTGATATCTAATTTCAAAGTTTTTACTTAAAATGTCGCACAATTTTAATGTCGCATAATTTTTTTAAAGAATTATTTTTACTAAAAAAACCTTTCAATATATAGTATTTACTGAATATTGAAACTATTGCTGAGGCTTTTTCCCCAAAAGAAAACCAAATAATTGCATAAGGCAAAAAAATCACAGAATAAAATATTTATATAGGAAATAATTCATAAAACTGGCAGGCTCACATTCAACGAAAAGTTTAATTGAATACACGAAAATATAGCACAATTTAATTTGTGGATTTTAAGCAATTAGTCAATAACGGTTAACAATATAACAGCAGGGCTTTGCCAGAATCAAGTCTGATTTTTGTTTGCATTTTAAAGTGTGGACTTGAAGATTATCGAATCCGTCTTGTCTTAACATTGCATTAATGATGGTCTTGTCAGACACTTTTGCTTTAAAAAATCTGTTCGATTTGTTGTTGTAAATAGGGAATGTCCATTCCCTCCATCTTTCAAAAGCTGAGCTTATTTTTGCTGGGCTTTTTTTTAATATTATTGAACACTTGCACAGACAAATTTATTTATTTTCAAAAAAAAAAAAAATTAAACTTATTTTGTTGCAACAAATATTTTTGATGATTCAACAAAATTTTTCTGTGTCTTCTGTTTGATGGTTATTTACATATAGTAATTGATGCAGAAGGTATTTTAGCCAAATAAATATTTGTTGCTTAAAATTAATTTAATATTGGAATACAATATTGTTGCCGAACGTTGTTACCCCAACATTGTTGTTTTGATACTCGAACTGTCATTCGTTGTTAATTGTAAAAATGTGTAATAACTTCATCTGAAATAAAACTATATATAATTTCTCTTTATGTTGTAACTTTTCTTTCGTGTAATAGTTACTTTTCCAGTACATATCCCTGTTCTTTTCATGTTGTCGCATTTGCTCTGCCTTCAAGTGTATGGAATTGCTTGTGCGTTAGTGACCTTTTTTAGCTCGAGTCCGAAAATATTTATATTCCAAAGATCTAATTGTGCTAATAAACACAGACAATCTCTAGGTGATTTCAGTGCCTGATTATTGTGTGTCCTTCTATGCGACGTATCCCTCTAGATACGGCTGTCGCAGTACATTTGCAGTACATGCGACTACATAAAGATAGATATATAAATACATTGTTGGTGGCAATGCCTCTTATAACTAATATTTAATATGAAGATAGCAGCACAAAATTTAATGGCCAGCACACAATGATTTCAGCAGCTACCAACTTTATCAAATGTTAACTTTTGTTTTTAGAATATATAAAACGTAGATGGCATGTGCGCGCCTGTGTGCGTTAGTGTATAAGTTAATTGAAGTCTGAAATTGCGTGCATGCGAACGTTGGTCTGTAGCCAGCCATCGGTGCTTATGGCTTAAATTTAGAGCAATTGCGTTTCACTGCTAGTCCATAAAATCCAATTGAAAATAAGTTATTGCTGGCTATAAGTATGCAGCAACAACGAATTGTTTACAGTCTATGAACGAACGTACGCACATTGTGAAACCCTTAAGCTCTTTTACAGCGACATCTGAGTTAACACACACACACACACACACACAGTGCATACATACATTCAACGTTTTTTTTTTCTAGTGTTTACACTTAGTTACGCATATGATAACATGTCCTTCATAGCGTTGCATACACTCGGTTACATTTTCTGAATGCTCACATGTTCCTGCAGCCATATACACTTCTTTACACACACACTCGTACACGCACAGACACGCACATGTGAACGAGCTTTTATGCCACATCTTTTAATACAGGCATCACCAATATTATCATTGTATGGCTGTTAAGTATTATTGCCAGCAGGTTTTTCTATTGTTGATTATTTGTTTACGAGTATGACGATGTTCATCGACATCGGCATCGACATCGGCATCACCACCACCATCATCATCATCATCACACTTCAATATGTGCGCATAAAACTGCATAAAACTGAGCAAACACTCGCGTTGAACTGAAGACTGCTGCTGCTGTTCCATGTTTCTGGGAAAATGCCATTTAGGAATTACAATTTTTGAACGTTTCAAGTTCAGTGAAACGGTCACGGTACTAAAGCCGTGAACTTTGACCTGATTTCCAATATTGTTCTACAACACTTTGTAGTCTTCGACACATTTAGTTCAATGAATAAGTGATTTTATTTAAAGAAAATGGATATCGCAATAACTTCAATGAAACTGTGTGTTTTAATGTTCAATTGAAATCTTCTCAGTTTGGATCAAGGATCAAATCTTGAATATTCGTATGCTGGATGAGACATTTGAATACCCAAATGCTTAATCTCGTATTGCCCTGAGAGAGTAGGACCTTTTGTGTTAGACGCATGACGCGCGTTATTGTTTTAAATTAATTGATTTCATCTAAAATTTCTGAGTAATATTCGCCTATTATCGAATTCTAAGAATATCGAATATCGATTTTACGGACTCATAATACACAATGAAAAAGAAAAACTTTGACCTTAAATTGTTCACATCGCCCATACCTGTATTCAGGCAAAATGTGATGTACCTGCTCGTTGCAGCTGCGTATATCCTCCGGCATCTACGGCGCTTTTGTGTTTTGCATTTGGTCAACTATTTCTGTTGTCATGACTTCTCTTGAATGATCTGAATGGTTGGTGAGACTCTTCTTTGCTGATGTTTTTTTTTTGTTTTTTGATGTAAAAACAGGATGTGCGAATTATCCAGTGCCGTTCAATGTAATTTCTATGCCTTTCAAATGCAAACTTATAAGCTCCGTTTCGTTAAAAATCATCAGCAAACTGGTAATAGATGACAGGACTATTATTGCTGGCCTTAAAAGTATTTAAAAATTCAGTGGCAAATGAGTTTTTCACTACATTCGGCTGTAATTTTGCTGCGAGAATCGTTTCATATTTTAAGCGCATTTGTAAAGCTTGAATGAGAAAAGTTGCTTCAAACAAATTATTTCTGAAAGTGTACTTTGTTTCAGCTGTCTGTAAAATTTGTTGTGTCTTTCCCACACTACAGAAATATTAGTTTCACTTTATTTTCAGAAATTTATTCATACATTTGTTTGGTATAACAGCTTTTTAATGATATGTGAAAAAAAATATTCCTTCAGAATAACTTCCAGTTTTTATTTATTTTTTTATCGTTCATACTGTAAGATGACTCGAATGAGATTGTTATTCACAATTAGCCCGGAATATGCGTCGAAATATGCGTCCAAGGAGGAATTCATTGTTGCTCTCCACATCAAGTGCACGTTTCAAGCGCTCCTCAAAAACACAAGGGGACGTAATTGCTTTTAGAATATCTACATTAAGTAGATTGTGGCACCACAAATTTCTAGTGTACGCGCCACAGAACTCCATCTAGCCGCCATCTTCACGTGACTAATTCTCTGACACGTGACTTTAAATGATTTCCTAGGTGATTGTCTTCGTTTTCACAGCAAGTGTTAAGCAAAAAATTAATTTTAAGTAAATATTTTATTTCTCTATTCAAAGAATTTCCACATTCTTTTTGTCCTTCTAAGTTATTTGGTGCCTAAGCAAATATGCCTCCTGCCCACTTGTTAAAAGCCGGTACATGTACTCGTACATTGGCAGAATATTTACTTCGTTTCATATATTCTGCTCTTGTGTTTTGTATACGAAACGTTTCATTGGATATTCCAATGCCTCGTTTTTTTCATACTCACAGTGCAGTTGGTGTTTGCGTAACACTTGGTGTTTTAAGAATTGTATATTATACGCAAACAATCAATTGTGTATGCGGGAGATTTAAGTTAAGCAATAAAAATATAAAAAAGTTGAATACAATAAACATAAACCATATGTTAGAAACTGGATGGTTCTTCAAAAAGAGAAGAGGACACAGATAAACCTCCCCCCCCCCTCCACTCTTCACCAGCCCCTTTTCGTGTTAAGGTCTCAAGTGTTATTTGTTGTTGTTGATAAATATCTCGATTAGATTTAAAATGTGAAGGCAAAATGAAGCAAAACGTGTGTGTGTGTGTGTTAAAAAAATGGAAATTAAAATTTTAAAGGTCCAGCTTGTCACTAGACGGACTAAACAGAAAACATTTAAGGAGTGGAATCTCTGGAAAAATTACACGTGTCATAAGCAAACAAGGATTTCTCAAAGGACTTTTTGTGCTGAGAAGAAAATAATCGAGACAGATACTCGTATAATCTTATTAAAATAAACTTTTGTTTGTGTAACACTAAGCAAATTTTAAAATCTTGTATTACTTTTCTTTTTCTTTAACTGATGGTACTGAATTGGTTTTAGTTCTAAAAAATAATAAAAATAAATAAACGATTAAATCGGCAAAAGCTTTAACGTGGAGTGGCCTGGGCGAGCGACTTGTCACAGAATATGTACTGAATCGCATTAAAAGAAATGAATGTATTTGTAGAATCAAAATTGCAGACAACCTGATTAGTATCAATATACCGGACCTTTTATATATTCGAAAATGTTAATTACCGCTATAGAGCCAGGCTCAACTGGACAAATTGAGGCTAAAGAACACTCTTCTCCAATAGAATAAAACATATTCGTCTTTCGTTTTGCTGATTTGCACTGGCCAGCCGGACCACCCGATTTATCCGTTCTTGAGTTGAAAGTCTCGATAGATGGGTTAATAGAGTGTCCCACCAACATTACAGAGATCGTGCGTTCGATTGCGACCCAAGACTCTGAATGTTTCCGCAGACGATGTTAAAAAAAAACATCTTTTTCAGAAGTATCTATGGTCACGAGTCCATATCTGCAGGCCATATATGCCACTTAAACTTCTCAAATAGAACTTAAAAAATGCCATAAATTTGGCCAGCTCTGGTGGCGACCATGTGCCCAGTATCACATTTGCTCTTTGAAGAAAAAAACTCTAAGTTAAGTTTTTAACAACTTTCTTGCCTACTAGAGTATGAGTGTCCTTTAAACTTTAGTTTTTTATAAGACCCGATTTTGTTTGTATTAAATATTTGTTTAGGTTACACATACAGAAGTTTTCACACTTATGTTTCAATTCCAACTGAACTCAAGAACATAATTTTCAGATTTTGTAAGATCGTGCCTCGAATATTTTCGTATTGACTTAAAACACACTTTAAACAATCACAAGAATTTTGTAGTGTTTGGCTCAATTTGACCTGTTAACACTTAACTGTTGTTGTGCTTATTTTGGGCCAAAATCCTGAAAAATCAATAGACCGGAAACCCAAACTCCACCACGAATCGACAAATTGAAAAGTTTTTGTTCTAAAAAGCTCTTGGTTATTAATTTTCTCTGTTTTTCGTTTCGTGTTTGATAATTATTGAAGACAAAGTCTATCAGTATCAACAGCAGCCAAAATAATGAACAAAGAAAACAGAAACTTCATTGAATTCATTTATCAATTACATTTTCATATTCCCTGACACATGAACTATTGTTTGAAACAAAAGAAACTGAAACCGTTTTCTACAACACAAAATCATAATGCCCGACCTTTTAGATTCTTTCCATTTTTATTCGTTCGTCCTGCCAAATCATTGTTCAATGGCTTTGCAAGGACGGCTACAAGAACTGCATTCGCTTGAGACGAATACACTCAGTTCAGCAAACCCTAATTAATACTTCGCCCAGCTCTGCTTACAGCTAATTTCCGCAACAGAACGCACAGAAAGTGCGTAAATACAAAAGCACTGTTTTCGCCAACAAAATTATAAAAGTTTTTCCTTTTAATCTCCGCCGTTAATGAAATGGTTCGGGGATGTTGAAATACATTTTAAGAGGAAAAACAAAACAACAATCTTGTAGACTACATATTATCAGTCTTCTCTACATGAATATTTGTTTTATATGTTGTAGCCGTTTGCGGAGCTGGAAAACAAAACTGCTCGCCATATCTTCGCCCTCAAGAAGCAGCAACGTTCAGTTCGGTAGAATGTATAATATAAATTAACCCTTTTTCGGTCATAGTCGAATAATTAATTATTTATGCCCACTAATAAATGGCTTAAATGACAAAAGACAATCAATTTTTTGTGTCTAGGGAAGCGGTTACTATCGTGTAACCATAATACGTCATGAATGAGAATAGATTTTGTACGTTGTACGGCTCTTTTGGTTCGTTGAAAGTGTTTATAAAGTCATCATGCTCCGTTAGATCGGCAAACGAGTAGATAATAATAATAGTGTTCACACTATTTATTCTGTTCGATAGCAGCTGTTTTGATTTTGCTTGTTATGCCGACGAAAAAAAGACATTTCTCTTAAGATTTTCATTTTTATTGTTAAAATAATGAAAGCATTTTATAACATTTTCTATTTCATTTTATATATCTACGCATATCTGAATGTCTAAACTAGTTTTAACGATGTGTAACGGTTTTTATTGCACTATAACGGCCCATATTTTAAAACTTAGGGCGATTTATTTGTGAGTATTGGGGTAATATTTTGAGGGAAATTGAAAATTTTACGTTCAAACTATCGGTCTACGATAAAATTTTCTCTTTTTTTTTTTGAGCTCTATCTCTCTCTATCTCTCTCTCTCTCTCTGTCTATTTACTTACCGACTGTTTTTATAGGAGTATTTTTTCTTGACTTTAAAGGGAGATTTTTGAAAGCATTTGGGACAGCATATTGGCACTTGCTGATAACAATCAGCATATTTTTCAAACATTTATTTCTTGGCGTTGTGCGAAAGAGCGTTCAAATAATCGGCATTTCAGTAAACATTTTGATGGGTCAAAGCCAGCACGATTTCGGCGCTTGTCGTTGCCAATTTAAAAATCTTTTGCGTTTATACTATCGGTAACCGAATTTCGCAGAAAGTCAGTGCATTGTGCCGATAGCAGGACCTTATTGTAATAATACAATATTAGATACTGACCTGATAATTCCTAAAGATATCTACATATGTATATATATTGTTTTCGAAATGCTTTCGGAAATCGAAATTTTTCAAGCCGATAAGCAAAATTCTCACATCTCTGAATCAAACATTTCATTTTGATTCTGAAAGACAAGCGATTAAAATCTCTAAAAATATATGTGACATTATTTTGTTAATTCGTATTAAAATGCTGCCAAAAACGGGTGAAACGTCCAGAATTTTAATTTGTTTTATTCAATCTAATACAAAACAAGAAGAACAAAATGTCATTCATCATTCATTCCAAAATCCTTTTCATCTCAAAATTTAGATAATTGGAGAACGTTCAAGTGTCGCACTTGTAACTTATACATATATATGTATGTATGTATGTATGTATGTATGTATGTATGTATGTATTTATGTATGTATGTATGTATGTATGTATGTATCTTTGCATGTATGTGTTATGTTTGCAAGCTGCTATTAATTAATTTTCATCGAAAAATTATTTTAGCCAAAAGAGTGTAAAACAGCAACAACTTAATCAAAATCATGTGTCATTGAAACTGCTGAACATTAACACGAACTTTTACTAAAGAACAAAATAACAACCAAATCATAGACACAACATTATTGAATATCCATATATTTTAGTTGCCACTTTTTTGTATTTGTTGTTGACTCAGTAAAGGGTTATTTATTTTAAAAAGGGTGGATTAACAGAAAGTATGTTGTGAGTGGGTAGGGCCAAAAATTAAAAAAAAAGAAACTCCAGTAGAACATAAAAAGGAGAGTCATAAATTTGAAAATTTTAGAAATTGTTTCAATTGATTAAAGCTATTACTTTTTCGCATTTAAACGTTTTAGTTTATTCTTAGCAAAAATAATGTACCGGCATTCAGGATTTCCATTGGAAATGTAAAAATGCCAGATACCGCTGCAAATCCACCACCCCTCTAGAAAAGTTCCGCTTTTGATTTGCTTGACAATGCGACCTGCTGGCTCATGTTTTCCAAAATACGTTAATAAAGTTGCAAGTAAAAGCTGTGCTGGAGGTTGCAGATATCGTGGATAATTTGACGAGCATATCCTTTTAGTTCCATTTAAAATAGAGGTACTAGTAATTGAAGTAGCTTAAAAGTACCAGCCGCAGATTGCTGAGTTGTCGGTGCAAAAAATACACTTTTAAGCTTTTCTTTTATTTTTCACTTTTGATTTCCGTTGCTTTTATTGCCGAGCAGGTTATTTGTGAACTTGCTATTCCCAGACAGTGAAAAGTACTTATTATCTGGCCTTGTTATATATTCAAAGTGTAGTTGTTGTTGTGCATAAAAATGCTATTGTATTCCACTTGTTTGGACTGCTGTCATTTCTTATTACACCCGGTGGTAAAGTATTCCTTAAATTACTCTTTATCTTAAATTCTGAATTAAATTCGCTCACAATATAAAAGAAGAGAAATAATAATCATTTCACAAGAATTTTCATATTTCACTGAAAATTTGTTTATATCTTTCTTTCTCTCTTTTTTTTTTAGTTACTGGCAGCACATGTTCGCATATTCCGTTTAACACCCAGTTTTCTCCACTCACACCAAATACAAAATTTTCGCTTTCGAATTTATTTTATTTGTTTAACTGAAACTGAATGAGTGGCAACAGTTGTCTTGGCCATTGATTTATGCAAATGATTTGGAATATGATTATATTGTAATATCGAGAACGCGGACGCTGCCTCCAACTGTAATTCCAGTCAAACGAACAGCAACATCAGCAGTTCACTTTAATCAATGTTTAGTCCAACATGCCCAATGACTTAAAACATTAAAATGCATATAATTTTAAAATACTCGTACCCAATCGTAGCGATGGAGATGCTGTTGTGAGCTCTGCTCAATTATCGTATATTTCAGTTATTAGTGGTCGGAGGCAATTGTAGATATTTTGCTCTGCAAGGCACCGTACGAAGAGTTTATGAATATTTATTTAAGAATCTGTGCAAGAGGAATTACAAGAGCAATAAGTCAAATCCAATAAGTAGTCAATTAGAGTTTAGTTTATTTTAAAATAGGTCGATTTATGTGGAAGCAGATTTAAGCTTGAGTCACCAGCTGAAATGGCCACACGATTTAAAATGTTGATTTTTTTGTATATTTAGTCTGTTGCTGGGCAGCAAATTTATCTCAATGATATTGTTTTTACACAGAAATATTTATTTCTTCCAAAATTTTTACGCTCAACTTGTCTGATTTGTCTTTGATTTTTTCGAGTTTATGTTTCCATATTTTGTAAACCATGATAATTGGAAGTATGTAATTACCACAGATAATCTGGCTTATTTCAAGAGTCGTCACCGCCGTCACTTCAGCTCCACAACATAAAACAGTTTCGCTTAATTAATTTATTGATATTGAAATGATTTAGTAGTTCTCTGTGGGTTTTAAATATGCCAAATATTTTGAAAATCATGAATTTTTTCTTTGTCAGTTTTTCATATCAAGTTCAAGTCAAGTGACAGCGATGTGACTCGTCGTCGCAAATAAAAAGGAATGTATTGTTTGAAAATTCAAAATCCCTGTTTTAGAAGTTTTACTGAAACGTACATTAATATTCCATAACAATAATTAGTCCAAGTTCTTGGAATCAATCTTAATTTTTGATTAATGCTTTTAAAAAACCAGTCAAAAATTGTAATTTATCCCATTATTTTCTAAAACCGATATTTTTCTTTTCGCCTAATGGCTTTGAGTTGTTATCGTGTTTTTCCTTAGTTGAGAGAAATTTTGTAGATTAATGGTTAAATGAATTTTAAAGACACTACAAACAAAGGTATTAGTTTGTTGAATTTTGGCCGGGGGTGACAGTTAGCCGTTTCGCGGTCGCATTGCCTCTTATCGCCACTCAATTGTTTTACTGTGTCTTTTCAATGGCCAAAAATATATACAAAAATATGTTCTATATACTTTTTTACTTCAAGCAATATACAAATCTTTTGAAAATATCTAAGTTGTAAATCACTAATTCATATGACCCAGCAGGTTTATTAACAGGGATCGTTTCAACATTTTTAAGCACATGTTTTTAGGACCGGGTTTATATATAATATTAATAAAAAGCTGTAAATTGATAAACATAATCCAGTGACAAATCATCCGATTTTGTTTAGTCAAAACCTGAAATTGTCAGACCTAAAGCATTTAACTTTAAATGCTTTCATCAAATCTTTAGCGTATCTGTAATTTGAAAAAATGTTATACGATTTTTACAGAAAGATATTGCCAACAATTTATAAGTTACAACAACTTGAAAAACTATATGCCCACAACTATACCATGTGGTGCTTTGTTCACCACAAACATATAATGTTCTGGTTCATATTTATATAATTCAACAAGCCCTTAGCATAAATGCACTTTTTCTTAACACTTTGTCACGTTTGTGTCATAAAGGGTTATTAAAAAAGAACAAGCGCAACTCATTTGAAAATATACTCTGATGATGAAAACGATGCAGCAAATTAATATAATTAGATTTAATTGTTAGAAATACAAACGACTTTAAAAGGAAGACAAACGAAACACACAACAAATATTCTGTAAATCATTAAATGAAACATTTGCTAAAATATCAGCAAAAATAAGGCATCTTTTTGAACATCCTGTCTGGTGGAGAAATATATTTTAATACTGCAAAAGCAGTAATTAATAGCTTGAAACGCCGACATTAATTGGCGGAATCTACTCAATATGAGAACTACAATCTTGTGTTACAGTAAAATGCTATTGTATAATAAATCACTAGATATTGAAAATAAAAATAATTACCCAGATAAAGTACAATACCAAGAATTTTAAATTAATTTCCAAATAATTACATTCATTAGTAACTGCGAATATAAACATAATTTTTCACAGCATTTCCACCAGCCCACAGACTCCGCGATATAATTATTATCTAGAATTTAGTACAGAATTATTTAAAGATGTTGGCTACTTCGTATCAGGCCGTCCAAATTGGGGCTTTTAAAAAGCTCTTTCTTTTATATGTATATCTTTAAATGTCATCCTTATGGCAGCCTAATCCAAACTTCCAGCACTTCTCCTATCTCCACGGAGATTGTACGTGGCAAAAGGGTTACATTTTTGTTTGCTTTGGACTTTCATAATTGATGTCACAGCGCCAAACACATCGTTGATGAAGTTTTTGCATAAGAAATTCCTTTAACTGCAATGATCTTTTCCTTTATCGTAGGCCTGTAAAATATATGATCGTGACGCCACAGTAACTAAATTTTTTTAAAGCTTCACAACTTTAAGTTGGCAACACTGCTCTATTTGCAAATCCATGTAACAGCTGATAGTTGTGATTTGTTTAGTTTGGTTTGACATTTCATTATGGCTTGATTTACATCGGAGCAACGCTTGCAAATTGTTGAAATTTTTGTTATCAAAATAATGCTTTCGTCCATCAAACTCATCAATTCGCTGTAGTTTTCAGCGATTGAGGTTGTGTCCTTTCACTTTAAGCAAGATTTTACGAAAGTATCTTGACTTGAAAGCTGTCAAGATTCAACATGTAACGTGACGACCCCTTGACCGAACTCATATTGCAATACAACCCATTTCATTGATTTTAAAAATATATTTATTTAGTTTTTTGCATTTTAAATTTATGTAACTCTTAAAAAAAGACCCATAGAATTTTCTATCCTGTTTCTGAACCTGTTTCTTTGATCTTGAAAAAATATTTCTTTGCTTTGTTGCGATTTAAAGTTCTGTAACTCTGTATTTCAATTGCTAATTTTTAAATTTTTGCTTTCTTTAACTTGTGATGTTAATTTTATGAAAACTTTAGTTGATGTTCAATAATCTGTTGTCAAAATCTATATAAAAAATCGTCAGAAGCTGGTCAGGAAAAAGTATCATCTGTTCATTTCCTGAAACGTAACTGGCAACATTCTTTTGTTGCTGTGAAATAACTACAGTGGCAAATTGTTTCACGTAGACCTTTCGACAGCTGCTGAACACACAACCACGATCAAATATTCTTTATAAAAGTAGGGCATTGTGGCATATATTCAAAAAAATGTATGTAGTTCCGCCATATGGGATACATGTCAAATTCTCGCTACAAAAAACCTGAATGTTGTTCAACATTTTTCGTGATTTTGAATGAAGTACCATAGAATCAAAAACAAATATCCTTAAATGTTAATAAATTTTTATAAAACAAAATGTTTTTCAAAACTCTACTAGAATTTTAGATCGTGCATATTATAAACGGGCCACATATTGAAGTGCGCAGGCCGAATGGAAGGCCTGCTTTCTACGCATTTTTGCTCTGGAACATGCCACAGCATTCTCTGCATACAGAAATATGAACAGAATATATTTTTGTGTAATATGTGGTTGCTGGAAAAACGCGGCAGGAAAAACTTAATGGCTCATTCATGGCTTTAAGTGTAAAATCTTACAAACACACACACACACACACACTTACGTGTATATATACAGATATATATATTCCTTTTTTAGCTTTCGTTTCTGTGTGTCTTAATTATTGCAGACGATTACAGATATAGATATAGATACAACCCTCAATACACTTATTATTCGAATAAAGTTGAAGGGTTAATTGTTATTAAGGCTTTTGCGGAAGGCGGCCATTATTAAGCCAACCAACAGCAGAAAATGTGCAAAATTCTCAAAGAAAAAGCAACATTGAATATCTGATATTTAAGAACCCAAAATTTTCCATACAAAAGAAACGACTTAATTTAAATCGAAAAGAAATTTTAATTCCCCAATCAATATCAAGACTGAAGAAGGAGATAATTCAATTTTTTTTTTTCAAAAGCCTAAAATTTAGGCTAAACTTAACATACGGCTGAACTTGAAAGAGTTTTATTCCTCTAAGTGTATACGTGAATATATTATAGGCAAATCTTAAATTTGGGATATTACGACAGGCGTGAAGTTTCTTTAAATTCTTTCAGCTTTATTGTGGTATTTAACATTTCAATTTGAGAAGTGAAATTACAAAATAGGCCTTCTATTTCGCTTTCTTGGAAGCATTTTTTGTTTGTTTAATTCTTAAGCCTTTAGAGGGCTTCATGAGGAAGTTATTTTGTGCGAGTTCAAACAACGTTCATCAACTGACTCTGGGTGGAAAAACCATAAGCAATGACCGCATCAAAAAGCATCTACCTTTTCTGCAATAAGTAAAATACGTCTAAATGGTGGAAAAAATCGTTTTGCAAACAACATTGAGGCACAATTTTTACACGGCCATGCTCTTGTACGATCTCTTTGTAAAGGACAACACATGTCGCAGCATTGTGCACCAGCTGCTTAAAAACATTTTACAATATTGTTGTGGCCACATTAATATGATCTCTTTTAACAATGTCTGTTAATAATGCATACAGTTGAATAAAACTCATTTTTTGCTTAAGAATCTCGAGATCTTTATTGTCCAAATCATTTTAAAGTGTTTCCCACATGTGGAATTCTTGCAACTAATCTAGGACTAATTATTATTTCCTTATGTGTTATTCGCCTTTGCAGTAACGGACTTAAAATATATAATTTTTGTATAAAATATATAACTTTCATTACACAAGACACAAAATTGGAACGGACACAGATATGTCTGATAATCAAGTAAAAAGTCGATTTAATGAGTTATTCGACCAACAGGCCACAGGTCGCAGTTTCGATTCCTACCAAGAATACTCTGGTGAAAAAAATCTATAACCAAAACTCTTTTCATTCAACTAAACAGCAACACAAGAGACACAATGATACTTCCAAAAAAAATTAAAAACAATACAAGCATTGTTGGAATTAAATTATTAGAATAAAATTCTGATATCCTCATCTTTTCAAAACAGAACAAAAATAAAAAAAAATTGCCTATAATTGAAAACCCAGCTGCTACTTCTTTCCTCCTCCCCATAACCCAGTTCTGGTACAACGCACTGCATAGGAAAAAGCTTTTATTCCAGCCATTGATATACTTTTAGTTTTATGTTATATATTTTTTTCATCAAAAGTATTTGAAATGTATGTAGGAATATACTACGAATAATTAAACTATTAATTGAGTTAAAACAGAAATTTTTTTCCTATAAGTTTGTTAAAAATTCTTACAATGGGGCAATAACTGTACGAATATCAACAAATATCATTGTTTTATGTTCGTGGATATTCTGAGCTTTTGCAAAGGATTTTTCGAAAATCCGAAATAAAAATTCCTTGAAAAGTGTATTTATTTCGAATCGAAATGTCCACATCTCCCATATGTTTATTTGATTAAAAACTGACTAATAAATTAAGAATGTAAGAAAAAAAAAATACAAATTATTTTTCATGTGGTTCAACGTATTTCACTTATAGTTTAAACTTTTCAATAGTTGTAAAATGAAAAGTATTTATTTTCGTTTATTGTACTCTTTGATGGAAGTAAAAGCAAATAACCCTTGGGTTTCCAAATAACTAAATTTGTAAGAGTTTATTGGACATTAAAATGGTTTATGTAATTGCTGGACTTTAATACATATGAATAGTCGGGGTATTCACACACACACACACACACACACACACACACACATGCACACACACATACACGACTCACAACTCAAGTATAGTAACAATTTCTACTTTGCTTTATATGCCTCTACTTGTGCATGAGTTGGGTTTTTTTTTTTTTTTTGGGGAAATTTATCAAAATAACGAAATTATTTTCAAGTTCTTTAATCGAACTGTATGTTTGAACGAAAACCATGTGGAATAGGACGAGATATTTATGAAGGAAAAAACATTTGTTGTGCTGAACAGTGATAACTGGTGGCTATAAATAAATTTTAAAAATACATTCAATTGAATTGAAGTGTAAGAATTATATGAAATGATGAAATAAAGAGAAAAATTGTGGTTTGGTTTGTTTTTTATTTTGTTCAAAATTTATGGAAATATTAAATCATATTTTAAAGATTCGAATATGCTCACACTGGTGCCACAAAATAACATGTATTAATTACACCCAAACAAGAACAACCAACACAAGCGTGACATTTAAGCGTTTCGCGATACCTGCCCTAAAGTGCAGAATAATCGCTATTAAACTTTCAGGATTTATCCACCAACTCCAGTTCCGTAGCGTTTTTAAAAACGCTGGCACTCGAAGTTACTTCCCTCCGATTGTTCGAGAGCGAATTAGTCTTACCATAAATTTGGACATTAAGGCGGCTGATATTAAAACTTGCTACAGATAATGTTTGTTTTAATTAGCGGGTTTCTTTCTGGTGTCGAAAGAGATTTCCTAACAGTTTGGCTTCGCTTACAACACTTTCTCGAATCTCGATGTCTGACTCTATGGTGTGACAAAATCTACATTCTTTGGCCAAAGATTCATAGTTGATTGCAGATCCTTTTATTGCAGGCAAGAATACAATTAAAACACACAATCATTGGAGATTAATTTGAAGCAACAATAAACAATAATATACAATAAAAAGTGTAGATGTGTGAGTGCAAAAAAATCGCCTGTTTAACAAAGAGGCAACAACTGTCAATTCAGCATTTTAATACCTTGATACAGTCCTGTTACTTACAAAGGACACGCAACGCTACGAATTTTAACATGTATTTTTCGATTGTTTTTTGTGTTTCGGAAAATAAAAATGCAAGAGACCATCTTTTTAACCCGTTTAAGCTAATCCCTGTGTAATGGTATATTCTTTGTACGTTTTTGTCTTGGTGTTCATGCTTGTTTTGTTGTTTCATCCTTCTGCCTGCACTATAAACTTAAAGTTATGATGTCTCAGCTGGTGTTTACTAAAGTGAGGACTTTTGGATACCAAATGATATTGTGAAAGCGGTGTTGGCTTTGGTGGGTAGAGCCATGACAACAACAGAGTGCTTTAGCCAGTGCAGCCAGTAATGGACAGTTATTATCATCATCATCATCATCATCATCATCATCATCATCAGCATCGTCAGACTGAGACTCTTCGCCTTCCTTTAAGTGCCGCATGGACCATCCTGTTTATGAAAATCGTAGTACATTTGCCAGGAGTTGAGACGGTGTAATAAGAAAATACAAGCAAATGGGTTGCTATGGCTGCTGGCCGTTTTATATGTGTATGTGGGTGTATTAAGTATATGTCGCAACTCTGCTGGCATACAAATTTAAGTCCGTGTCATATACTTGTAATGAGTTGATGAACAAGGATTAGTACATGTTGTACTGTATTGTACTCTACTGTCATCACTCTTGCAGTTATTTTCGTTATAAAATGATGACGAAAATCATTAAAATAAAAAAAGAAATTTAACGAGCGGAAAGTTTTAAATAGCGCAAGTTGAAAACAAAAAGCATTTCTAAAGTGCTATAAAAATGTATACTATGAGCCAAGCCGAAGAGTAGAGCATAGAAAGTATGAGAAAAAATACATGTTTAAATATGATATATTATTATGGCTATATTTTCATCAATTAGTAGTTACAAGATGAGAGATATAAAAGCAAAAACAAAAAAAAAACAACAAAGCAAAAAAGCTGAAAGCTATTAACGGGAATAGCAAGAAGAAGAAACCTGGGTTAATTTCCGCACGCGTTTAGAATAATTGCACAATTAAACTTGTTAGTTTTCTGTGAGAGCAAAAAGCAAAAATGTGACACGTTACTTGTGTAATTAGTTACAAAACGTTACACTATGCATGTGGCATCACAAAATATTCCATATACGTATCCGAACATATAAGATTATGTGATAGTTAATCAAGCTTAATAAACGATGTACAATTGAAGAAAAAGAAAATTATATATAAATAGAGAGTGAGCAAACGCTCACACTATAGAGCAATAGAGCAACAAGAAAAGAATTGGAGAAGAATTTAAAAATTTTAACATTTTTATAATTCAATTTGTGATGCTGTTAAAAAATGTTCGAGGTACGGAAAAAACACTTATAAGGGAAATAGTATTACTGTAAAACTGCCTTGTTTGTTTTACTTTTTGTTCTATGCGCTTAAAGCTTAAGCTATTGAAACTATCGTACTAACAAATCAGCTGCAAAAACTTCTATTTAATGAGAAAACTTTGATTTTTCATTTTTAAACCTACAAAAGTCTTAATAAAACTCTTTAATCAATTTTAATTAAAAAGATAATAAGCGCATTCCTGCCAAAAACAACTGCTTTCACCTCAGTTCATAATAAAGTCATTACTTGATTAGTTCTAAGTAATGCAGACAGTAAACACGAGTGGTATGACATTGAAACGTATGCACAACTACTTAAACATATCAGATGCTAAGCAAGTGGTTACTTTATAACGTCTAAGCAACGCACACGGTAAATAGTATCATATATAATAAATAGCATGATATGACAGTATGTAAATACGAACTCGTTGTCAAGTTTTCGCTGGGAATGTATGTATTTTAGTTTTCTAGTCTATTTGCTTAATGCTAAGACAATTAACACTATCTGATAATGAAATCATGATGCCAGATCAAGATATTATTCGTTTTGAAATTTAATGTTACAGAAAAAATTTACATTAAACAAATTTTGCAAAACCGTTAACAAAATTAAATACTTAAAAAACCAAATAATTAGATAAAAACATTCGGCATTTGTCAACCTTCAGTATCACGAATGCTTACAGACTTAATACTCCTCAACTCCTACTTGCTGGACATTTTAGTATTTACATTACACTAACGGGACAGCAAAATTTCTTACAGTGCATTTACAATCCACAGCGTTTATTTTTGCTTCAAATTATTGCAACTTTTGACATTCATTTTGTATTAGAGTCTTTTAATGGGTGCTAATCTTAGACACGTTAATTAATGTCCCATGTGCAGTAACGAAATATTTAACAGCTTTAGTGGCATATTACACAATATTTCTATATAAATCTCTTTTTTCACAGGATTTTTTATCTTATTTTAGCTGAACTGGGACTTAGTACGTCTCGTAGCATTTTCAGTTGCGTTTCAACGAAACATTTAATGTTGAGACTAACAGAGATCGTGTTCATTAATACCTGACAACATGCAGTTGCGTGCTTTGCTTGATAAGGGACTGTTGCTGTTTGTTTTCGACCTTTTACCTCAAATTTATGCACTATTTTGCGGCACAGGTATGTGTGTTGCCGCCAGTTGTAGGCTTTAATACTTTAGTATCATAATAAATAGTTTAATTTTAGTTCATAACGACTGTGGAGGGGGAAAATGTTTGTGTCAGTTAAAAGCTGTCAAATATCAAATTCCATCAGATATTGACAAACCAAACAATTAGAAATGACAACTGAAATGGAAAATCAAATTTTAATAAAACGCTTGAAACTTCTTCTGGCTACAATATGTCAACACACACATACACACCTTTAAGTCTTAAATGTCTATGCAGACATTTAAAACATCTATAATCCGGTGGTTGGCTTGTCACTGAAACTTTATGAATTCCTCAAATAAAAATGAATTATCAGTTAGTGGGCGGACAAGGCATTGTGAAACAAATTTCTTTTGCGTTCATTACAACACCAGGTGAGCCTGACCGATGCCGTTTGTTTTTAGAGCTTGAGCGCAAACACTAAGAACAAATAATTATATTCTGCCTTTTTAAGTTAAACGAATGTTGTTTAAAACAAACAAATAGAAAATCACAACTTATAAATAGACATAAAATGAATGGATTTTGGTTGGCATAATGACTGTTGCGTTGCCCGTTTAATTTTTCCTCAACTTGAGTTTTCGATTTATAATGGAATTGGCCTAATGCTTTCATCGTATTGCCTAAGAATGTCATTACTAAAATTGCATAAAAATTGGGAACAGAATTCTGGATAGTGGTAATAATTTTGCAGTTCCCGTAAACGACGAAATTGGTTGTCACCAAAATAAAGAAGCCGGAATTTTTGTAATAAATCTCATGCCGTAATCATTTATTGGAGACTATGAAATTTGGCATCAAACATAAAATATAAGATAATTAATTCACCGGTACGTATAAAAAAAATATATATATATAAATTAAGGCCATAAAACTAGAACTCTGTTCAATTGAAATTTTCATAACTTTCGCTTATATTAAGTGAAAAAAAAAAATCAATGGATTTCAGCATTAAAATTTTGAGCCACGTGAAAGCTAAGAACTAATGGGACAAACTAAATTCTAATAGAAATTAAAAGAACTTAAGCCCACTTTGATGTAATTTTGTTTCACCGAAAATCTAAACTTTTTCGCACAGACCAAATTTGTATAAAAAAAAACTTCACTTTATCTTGTCTTTATCTTATCAACTTATAATTGCCTTTAAAAATTAAACTCTTTGCCGTATTTTGTTTTCTTCAAAGTGCACAACTATAAGCACAGGATACATTAAAATACTGTTACGAATAAACCTTTTGAACAGTTCATGGAGTGTTTTGCCATTTACCCTACAGCTGTTGAAATTTGCTTAAGCAACAGATCAAAAAGAAAACTTTTAAACAGATGGTTATAGTCTGTGACACTTAAACAAATATTAAATTGAATTGAATTTAATTGAATTGAATTATACAGAGACGATAAGAGTTTGTTCAGTTTGTTGGTTACCCCACTAAGACTCAAAGAGTGTTTGGAAATTGTTTTCTTCTAGAAGTTAAGACTGCTTTTGTAAATGACCAATCAGCCGCATTAAATTTATGCTAAAAGACCCCACAAAAATATTTTTTTCTAGACTCTAACAACAGCAAGACTTTTTAAAAGGAGTAGCACCGTGTTCAGAGCGAATCCAAGGTTAGCCCTGTTGTGGCAGTGGAACACATTATTTAAATCTATAGCCAGCTGTAAGAACTGCAACCGAATGTGGCCTTAAACCAACCGCCAACAGGCTATTTTACAAAACTGTTTTAACGTTTTTAAAGCTTACTTTAATGTTTGTTGATTAATTGTTACACAAAAAATATATTTCCTTTTGCGATATTAACCAACCAAACTGCTTCGCGGTTGGGGGATAAGAGATTTACTTTTCAGAAAACAAAAATGAGGAATATTTATAAGTTTAACAATTGCGAATGACTGCCCCGGACGAACATAAGTAGACACAACCTCGTTTTATCATTGAGTTGTAAATTACTCAAGAGTTTATGTTAAATGGTGGCAATTCCCGTAAAAAAGGGATAACAACACCATTAAAACCATCAAAATTTTGTGCTTTACTCTTGATGAACAGGAAAGACTAGAAAAACAGTAAAACAGGAAAACGTAGAGCTCGCGGGGCAACTGTCAAATGAGTTTAAACATGACATTTTTGTTTGACGCAATCAAATTTGATCGTATGTAGTATTTGCTATAAAATTCAATTGTATTAAGCTGAAATGCTATAAGTTCCTTAAACTGATTTTGCTTTATTGCTAAAGTTTTTTTTGGGAAAATTATTGATATCGATAACTGTATTTTTATAACAAACACAAAACTGCAAACATCCAGAGTCTTTGGTAGGAATCGAACCTAGGACCTTGGGACTGCTGATTGAGCACTCTGCCGTGTCAGTCATGACTGTTATTTCTGTCCAGTTGGAGCTTGTCTACTCATCAAACGTCATTTAACGACAACACAACTTCTGTAAATTGTGGAAATTTGCTTTGCAAGAAATACGTCTGTTCGGGGATTTCTTAGAGCGCTAAGTCCAGGTCAGCAGCCGCGGCCTATTTAATAATCTGGATTCAGAACCATCAACAAGGCAAAGAAATGTATGTACCGCAACAAATACTGATGCAGTAGGACAAAATATGGAAAAAGATGGCGAAATATCGAAAAAAAGATATAAAATTTTAGCCTAGGGTTTTGGCTTGGGTCCATATAAAATACAAAAGCCAAAGCTGATTTGAAACCGGCGGCCGAAGATGAGCATTTTTATCCAAGAATTATATTATAAGAAAAAAGGCAAATTTTTACAAAAACTAATCACTTGTAAGGGAAACGGCAAAAGCCGTTTAATATCTAGCAGTGCCCTTAAGATGGGCTTTCTAAAAACACTGGCGCATCAACTGTAAATGAGGCCCCTAAATATTTTTGATTGATTTAATACAAATAAATTTGTGTCGTCTCTTGTCTTCGCAGTTGTCATCTGTGACCTCCAAAAAAAAAATCTATATCGTAAATTTGCGAATAATTTTTAATTTGGCAAATTAGACAAATTCTTGTTCTAAAGAATTATGTGTTTGTTTATTATTTCCAAGCAATTAAAAGTGCCGTTAAATTAAATACTTCCGTTCTGAAATAAACGCCAACTGCCAACTATGTATCCGCTCCTGGCTCTATCATGGCCATAATATTTAACTGCAGATGTTTTTCTCTCAATTTCGTCTTTTTCATTTGTTTATTTGTTATTTTTATATTCCTTTATTTTTTTTATACTGTTTTTTTGTTGTTTCTTTTTGGCAACAGCAACAATAATGAACACGAATGGGATCGCTCGCTCCCAGTTTACCGTGTATAAATCAACTTTAACTTGCAGGCTCATAAATAATTACAACATTACCCGAGCATTCCATTTTTATGATACCCATGCCAAGGCCTGCCTGCCAGCCTGCCTGCCTGCCTGCATCCATCTTCCCGAAGAAGTTTAAAATTTTTATTGTATTTGCCATCAAATTAGAATAAATATATATATGGCTGTATATGTATTTTAGGTGTTTGTGTGTGTGTGTGTGTGTGTGTGTGTGTGTGTGTGTATTTGCGTGCTGTGTGTTTTCTTCCATATTTTCGAAGATGGGGGGGCGGCGTAAAAATTTATGCGACTTTCAGTTTAGAAGACCAGTCAGTCTACCCAAGGCTGTCAAAAAAACATCATTATTTTTCACAGCAGCAGTTAAGGCTGTTAGACGTCCTTATTTTTTGCTTTTTGTTTTTTGTTTTTCTTGGCTACTTTGAGCATTTGGAGCTTTTGGTTGTTGCTTTTTGGCTATGGCTGCTTAAAAGAAATCAGTTTTTTCTTATTATTTTATTTGAATTTTTTTTAAATATTTTTTTGTTTGTTTGCTTCTTTCATATTTAGACTTACCAGCATGCATTATTTATACGATCCACTCACTGGCTGGTGCTGCCTCTGCTGGCTTTGCTGCTGGCTGGTATTTGAATAAATGTAGTCTGTACTTGTAATACAATAAATTCAACATCCTGGCCTGCATGTATGTGTGTATATAAGTGTGTGTGTGTATGTGTGTGTGTGAGTGTTATCGCCAGTGGATGAGTATATATTGGTAAATGTGATTTTTTGTTTAACATTTTGCCATAAACCAAAAAAAGAGTCTCCACTACATTAGCAGTTTATTTCTGTTGGCATGCAGTGACGAATTTTTCTTTATATGAACAAAACAGAAAAAATAAAATGAGAAATATGAAAAGGAGTCGACTATAAAGAAGAAACTTGCAATTATGTCGGCAACGAAGACGTTGCACAGTGATATATGACCTAAAATTAAATGACTTGAAATAGTTAATGGCCGGTTTTAGGACTGTTTTAAAACATACACAGAGAAAGGATTATTTTTACTTATTCAATAATGGAATTCATTGAACCAGTCACGGGCTTGTAAACAAATTTTTCAAATCGCACCATAATTTCACAAAAACAGCTGTTCGATAAAAATAAAACACCTGATTTCCCCTCAAAAAACACATTTATTAGTGTTAATATGCTTTCCCTGTCATTAATGTTAGTTTTGTTATTTGATAATCTGTTTAAATATATTTTTTCCAATTTTTTTAAAAATCAAATTTTCCACTAAAACGTGGCTATAAAACTCTTTCGAAAAAGAAATGAAGGGTTCTAACTGTTTTGGCCATTTCACTTTTTTAAGTTGTAAACAGGCGAATTTGCGAATGTTCTCTGGGGAGCCTGTTTCTAACTGGCAGGTTGTCTTGGCAATCAGAATCACTGGAAAGACAGGCCTTGAAATATTATCCAACAGTTAATTGTCCGAAAGCGGATAAGCAGCTCCCGGGAGTGTCTTATTAAAAGACATCCTAGAGTTGATCAAAGGCTGAGCTGCATATCTAAACTGAACTTTTCTGTCAGTAGGTTTAAAAATTAAGCAGATGCCCTGTCTTCTAAATGTCTGCAACATTTTTTACCTTGGCGGATATCAAAGTGCGGTGTCCTGCCTCTGAGGTATAAGTGAGAAGGCCACCTAAAATTCATGTATAACTTTGTCTGTACAGACTGTTGTGAAACCCTCACTAAAGGTCAAGCGGCAGAACGGGGACCAGCATGACCCTGAAATGCTTTGGAAGAGGGATACTGGTGTTGGTTATAGTTTGAAGTGCTTGTCCTGTCCGAAACCTTCTGGCAGGAGGCTTACAACTAAAAACACAGGAAGAAACTTAATAGTTGATGCAGTCTTGCATCATATAAGTGTTTTAGTAAGAAACTAGATGATTAAGGCCTGATGTGCTAAATGGACTTCACAGTTCCAATTTCGTGTATCTTAATTTTATTATAATTTTAAACTATTTTTCAAGAATTAAAATTGAAACAAGTGCAACTAATCAATGGCATCTTAGTGCTGACTTATTTGGCCGAAATTTCTTCCCAAATACGAGCTCGAAGAAAAGTTTCCTGTTTGAACATGAGAAGTCATAAAAGAAGGACGAAAACAAAACACAACAGATTTTGTTGAAATTCTATTCAAAAAGTGTTGGTTCTGCAGGTCAGTGCTTTTGGACTTAAAGCGCAGGGGTTAGAAGGTTTTACTGCTGGTTGGATGCCCCCCCCCCCCAAAAAAAACCCAGCTCCCGGCATTTCTGGCAACTATTTTAGCTCGCCCCAGGCAAAATATTTTAGCTTCTTTTTTCCAATACTCATATACCACTGTAAGCCATCATTTTAATATCTTATTTATTTTTTATTATGATTTCAGGGCTTTTCACTTGGATTTTTCTTTTGTTTGGTTGTTGTTGCTGTTGTTTCAGGTACATACACTTGCACACATGTAGGATTGTGTAGATGTGTGTCTAAAGAAAACAAAATGCTCTCTGTGTATTTTCGACACTTTTTTTTTCTATTTTATATTTTTTTTTATGAGTTTTAGGTGTCTGTTTATCATTTTGTTGGTGCTGTAGTTTCTTCTCTTCATTTTTATTCCTGGGTCATTATATATTTCACTTGGGGCGTTATACGGTTCATTTCTTCAACTGCTGTTTATGTTTAATGTTGGTATACACAGACCTTTTTTTTTTTGTGTGTTATGAATATTACATCAATTGGCACTATGAGTCTGAGATAATGTCTTTTACAATTGCAACATCGTTACAACACCGCTGTAATTTGTATCATATAGCCTTTACAGGCAAAGATGAACATGAAGTTTTCTTATCTTTTAAATGTATTTTTAAATATAATACTCCAAGGATATTCTTTATTTTTTTCTTTTTATAAAGTTTTGCTGTTAAAATTTGGCTTTAATAGTCACAGGATATAAACATACATATATAAGCGCGATTACAATCAACTTTAAATAGACAGAAATAGGAGTTTAGAGCTTAAAGCTTAAGAGCTTAAAGTGCCAAATTGATGAGTTAATTTGAAATATATATGTAACCACATAAATAACTAAAAATTGTGTGAAAGAGTTTAAACTAATTCAATAAATACATATAAGGGCAGCAGCCGGTATAAAGGCTGAATGAAACCAGGGAACAGCTGGCTCCAGGTCGCCAGTTTTATCGAACAATTTGGTCGGAACTGTGCGGCTTCACCGTCGTTTTTCCTTATCTCCTCCCAACCATCCTTACGAACACGTTTACGAAAACATTTATCTGTTCAAAGTATTAGGGGAAAATTCAAAAATGAACTAGTGGAGTGTTGGTTCAAATGTCACGTACTGGAAGTAGTACTTATGATACTAGTGACACGCACTTGTTCCAAATGTCTAGAATACAGAGCAATGTACCGGGCAAAGTAGCTCAGTAGTCCCCATGTGGATCCATTATCTGAATAAAACCTCAAAAGAAATAATATCTGGTTCCGATGCCCACACATATAACCGAGGCGGATGCGTAGTCAGCAGTACTAGTACAATCGCAATCACACGCAACTATTAAATGTAGAATATCAGTATCAGTAGTACTGATGACAATGTCAGCAGTATGTCAGTAGAGTTTTACTGTTGACAGTTCCCTAAGGGTTAATTAATTTTCAAAATGAATATGTGAATAGGCACACATTTTTGTCCTTTTTCAAAATTGTTGCTTTTACTACAAACTAGTCGTTTTTCTTTCGCAACTAAAATATGGTATTTAGTGTCCCCCCAACCTTTTACAAATTTTAATCTATTACGGCGATAAGATTCTGCCCTTTTACACAACACAACTAATAACCAAATTTTGTATACAAATTAAAATAATTTTAGCGCCCATCTTATGTCTATTAAGGCAAGAAAAAGGCGGTGAAACAGTAAAGCTAAAATTATTAAAAGGTCAGACTAATTTATTAGGACTGCCGGCAACAGAATAAGTAGACGCTGCACTGAAAATCGCCAAGATGTTGCCAATACAAAGAACTGAAACTTATCAACTGCGATGATTGTGAGTTCAGAAAAATTAAATTTGGAAATTGGCTGAGCAGAACATTATTTTCTATACGATTCAATAAACACATATTGCTGAATGCTAAAAACAGGCCCATTGTGAGTTGGGAAAATGAATGAAAAAATGACATGTAGTCAAGTACAAATGGCCGCCCTAAACTGTCAAAAATGGAGAATGTAAATTAATGTTGCCAAATTTCACCAATTATCTTAATTTTCTACTCTGCTGGCACATGATACAACTTCTACCGACAAATACACACGACTGGACTTCTGATAACTTGAGCACAGGACTAATATTCCTTTGCTTACAAACTTATTCTTGCAACATTCTTATATAGAATTTTGTTTTTTCATTTTACTTTAGCAAAACAGACAAACAGAAAACACAAAAAGTTTGAGTGAAATTGTTTGAGAGTTTTTCTTCTATATTCTAATTGATATTCAAATTATTTTTACCAAGTTTTAAGTTGTTATTTTACTTTTCTAAATTTTAAAGAGGATAGAGATTCCATTTGCTCTTAATGCTTAATTTAGCGCATAATTTTTAACATCTTAATTACCCAAAGGACTTAATGACGGCTACAATATTTTAATTTTTATTTCATGAAATTAAAATGTAAATGACTTTTTGAATACCTGGCACAATCATTATTATAAAAAAAACTTATACAATAAAAAAAAAAAAACAACTCAGATATTTGTTATAATTAATTTGTTTGTTATATGGCGCCAGGACTATAATGAACAGCATTTTATTCACAAAATTTTTTTTTTTTAACAAAAAACTCAGTTTGAAAGAAAATTATTCCCCATATAATGAAAACCTCACCAAATTGAAAAAGTCCAGTTAAATTGTAAAATAAAATAAGTATAAAATTTGAGTTCTTTAATTGTCTTAAAGCTGTCATGTAATAATAATAATAAATAGAGATTGTTTGTGTGTGTTTCCAGCTGTCTATAGGCCGACATTTGTTAGAAGAAAACTTACTCGTCATTAGATTTAGAAAACCTTTGTAAAATGTTTTCCCATTCAATTATCTTTAAGGCGATAATGGAAATTAAAATGAAAAAATCATATAAAAAGTTTGTTTTTTATGTTGTTTTTAATTCTTATTGTGTTTTTTTTCTTTGAAGAATTTAAAGGCTTGAGTTTATTTTTGTAAAAAAACATCCACTTAATGTATAATAAATGTTTACAGAAAGTAAAATCGAAACAAACAGTTTAGCTGGTTGAACAAATTTAAACAACGCTGACAATACAACATATTTGTCATTTTAATGACTTCAGTACGCAGAATAATTGGTTGGTAAGGAGTGGCAAAGCGGCCACAAAAGAACTTGGCGTCTCCCCTGTGTTAAAGACCACAATTTACTTTTCCCCTGCTTCTTCCAATAATAATAAAAATCATCACAACATTAACTAAAAATAATGTCTCTCTTGATAAAGAAAAGAAGGAACGAATGACTTGTTTGCTTTATGATCTTATACTGAAGTGGTAATAATATTAATTCGGACTAATAATCTGATTAATGCAAAAGTTACTTAACTTTGGCTTTAATCTCCAATAAAATTGTGTACCAGAACGCAGGTGAAAGTTTAGGTCTTCGGAACCCGTCCCCATACTTGTACAATTATCTTGTAAATGAAAAAAAGTCGCCTGAGCGAGCTGCGAGTTATTCCTTAGTTACACGTAGTGTCCAAGTCAAACAATATTTAACATTATTTTATGTCAAAAGTCAATGTTTTATAACGCCTTAATAAGTTCCACAGGCAAATTTTGCTTTTAAAATAAGCTGGAAAAAAGCATTAAACAAAAACATCAAATCAATACTGTTCAATGTTGATTTTTTGCTTCTCTTTTTATGGTTTCTATAAACTGTTCATTTTCTTAAGGTTGATAACTTTATATATATATATATATAGCACAACAACGACAATAGTGAAGACAAAGGAATTTTTGTTTTTTGCAAAAGTTGATATTTGAAACTCCTTTTATACAACGAACAAGTTTTCTGGAGCCTGTGTGATAAGCTTTGAGTAACGCCATGGCGTGGTATCACTTCTTAATAACGTATTGATTTTTGTAGCTGGCAAATTAAGGTTCAGGCCCTTGTTTTTGCGAAATCATTATATAAGTATTTTATTTTTTTTTTTTTGTATTTTCTTTTGGCTTAATTAAAAAGAAAAAACTCCAGCCGGAATTCTAATTGACATTAAAATTTTTGGTGCAAAATTAGAACTTATTATTGTAGTGCTTCTCAAAATTTGGATGAAGGCGGAGAGTGTGTTTTATTTTAGTGCTTTATTTAGTGCATAATTATTAACATCATAATTACCCCAGGGCAATAAAATTTTATTTTTAGTTTTTCTGGTGCAAAATAATAAAGAATGGAAATGTCTTATTCAATGTCTGCAATATAATGCAAATTAGCAGCAACTATGAAAAAATAAATTGTATATGTTGTAGCTTAAGCTGACAGTGATGACGATCGCACAAATTCAACGCCGTAAACTCCTACAACTCTACAATTCATGGCAACCATAAAATGGTCAAAGGTGTGGTCTTGGAGTGTTTCCCCAACGGAGCACAATTTTCGATTAAAAAATTTATATTATTTACACATATTGTTGACAGCCCCACCTGTCTGTGGCGTTTTATCGCCTTAACAACATGGACACCATCAATAGCCAATTTTACAAAAGGCGCTGTTGGAAGTCTTTTCTTGCGTCTCTTTCGTTTCGGAGACACACAAATTTCAAATCAAATTTAAACAAATGCCTTGGAACAATGATTGATGTGATGTGATGTTACATGTTTTAAACTTTTACATGATGTATTACATTAAAACTAAACCTTAATAAATAGCTAAATGTTTAGCAAGTCTATTTTTCTTGTTATTCCTAAATAAACTTACCCTTAAAACTTGTTGTATTTATAATGTGGATTTGCCAAAGAATTTCTAAAATAAAATAAATAACAGTTAAACTGTGTCGGCATAAATAAGAGGAAAAATGGCAGCAAATAAAGTACGAGTCTTTAAAATAAACCTAAAATACGTTTTTAAAGAATTGAAAGCGCTGGCACGTACAGAAATGAGAGGGAAACTCAAGCAAAAAGTAACTTACCAGCTCTCATACATACATACACACATAAATATATAAGTACATAACAAACGTCACCGTTGTACATACATACACATATGTATGTATGTATGTATGTATGTATTGTACACATGATGGTACAAACCCACTAAAACAACTTGAAAACATAAAAACCATCACTGTAAATTTTAAGAGGACTTTTTCCAACAAATCTTTTTTTTTTTCTAAAATTTTATTGGCAAAAAGTTTTTTGTTTTTTTTATTTATGTATGTATGTAAAAAAAATAATAATTTGTGATTTCTCTGTGTCAAGCATATTTGGGAAAATGTGTTTCTCATTCATTCAATTCTTTGGACAAATTTTAAAATTATTTTACTTATAAGAGGCAGAAAGAAATTAGTTCTTCAGAACGATTTTTAAACAATAAATAGCGGATATTTTTTCTGCTGCATTTTACAGGTTGAACTAATTTTCATATAGTCGTACATGTGCCCGTGTTTGTATGTATGTGCGTGTGCCAAAAACAACAACTAAATATTGGCTTGCTCGTATGACCGCTAAAAAAAAGTACTTTAATAACGACGAGGTGAGTTTCTGGCATTCATCGTGTTTACGATTTGCCTTGAGTTTTGCGGCGAATTGCTGCAGAAGAAAAAAACGAGAGCATAAAGGATATTTGCCAGCCAGAGAATTTAAGCATAAGACACTTTGGACTTTTACTCACTCATGCTCACGTTTCGTTAAGCGGAGAGCATGCACTGGCTTGCCCTTAAATATAAGCACCTGAACTGTGTTACTTTTTCCATGTGTATCAAAGACATTTCGTTACGCTCTGATTTTTCGTTTTCGTTAAGCCCTTGTTGCTAAAGACCTGAAAGGCGGTGTTCAATTGCGCATGTTTTTTGTGCAGCCAGCCTGTTATTTCCAGTAGCTTCAACGAAATACACCAAAAGTCTTGGCCAGCACATTCACAGGCACAAAATATCAGAGAACATTTGTTATGCATGTAGAAAGAGTGTGTCGGTGGAAGGCCGTTAATTCTTAGGGTCACTTTCAATACAAAAACAACAAAATGGGATTTCCCTTAATAGCTGTTCGACTCAGTGCTACCTGCCGAATATCACAAAACTGTTTCTCAACGCAGTTCACTGTGTACGTAGGTTTGTATTTACATATGTATGTATGTATATAAAAACAGAAATATGTTGTTCGTAATTACTATCATTAGCAGTTGCCGTAATACATACATTTACATCGGCTGGTTTCTGTTTCAGGTGCAAATGAAAATAAAATTTTCATATAAAAAAAGTCCTTGGGAAAAGAATTTCTTTAAAAAATATCTTAAAGTCATCGTAAACTGTCAGAAGAATTAGCACCTTTTATTTGCCGCGCTGGCCTCTGATTTCTTTTGCTAAACGTGGGAATATATAAAGACCGTGACAGGGCAATTTTCAGTTAATTGTTTTCTTTTGTTTTGCTTCAGAAATAGTCAAAAGAAACCAATACATACGCAAAATGTTCTTTTGTGTGTACACACACACACACGCACACACATACAAGCACGCAGCTAGAAGGCATGAACCAGAAAGTAATATTGTTTCGCTATGATGGGTAAACCTTCTTTAGGGTGTGGAACAAATATAAGAACTCATTGAAACTGAAAACAAGGAACTTGTAGAATCCAACGATCCCTCAGGATGATATTTGTAAAATCACAACATTTATGGGTTTTACAACAACGCAATCGTCTCACAAGTAATAATTAGACAACAATTTCATGTCCATCATAAAATGGTAAATTGTACAAAGTGCCTTTGAAAAGTATAATTTAGTAGTTTTAGCCAATTAGAATATCAAAATAGCTAGAGGGTGATTTCCCTTAAGAAAATTGCTTCAAAGGTAATGCCGTTTTGTACAGGTTACTTAAAGCAAACATTTCACTGATAGAAACTCATATGTATCGTGATTCCCCAGCTTAAAATTTGTCCCATACAAATTATTTCCAGATTCCAGTTACATCTGCCAAAAATTCTCTCTAAACCAACAGACAATTTCAAGTGAGAGACACTTATAGGCCAATCTGATGTTTCACAATCAACACATTGTAAGTCTTGCAACGCTTCGAACACCTTTAACACTTACCACAAAAAATGTCTATAAAGTAGTTGGAAACTACTAAGTTTGTGTGCAAAACGCATAACTGGCAACTCAGGGTTTTATATTTATTGTGGAAAATAGAAAAATAATTAGGCATTTTAAATAAATAAAAAATCTTCTTCAACCCTTCAACTAAATTATTTGGAAAAGCAGTGCTTAAACAAGTACACTGATAAAGATATAGATTGGTGGCCGACAAAATGGCGTTTTCATATTCTGTTTAGCCTAAGAAATTGAACAGTGAAGTTGTTAGAAAATGTGTCTTGTAATATTTCGTTTCAACATTTAAATAAATTTCTTATTCAAAAATATTTGTTAAAATATAAAGTTAATTTTCATGCTACCTGATAGCCGATTGTTAACCCAGCGATTGCTGCAGTGAAGTCTCGTTGATGTGGACTAATAAAAATGTTAGTTTTGTCGAACTTGTTTGTAATTTTTCGTTGGAAAAATTGTTTAAAGCTGCACAATTTAAATATTTCTCTTCAACTTGAAGTCATTCAAAATATTAACTTTAGTTTTGTTTTTTTGCGGAAAATTCGCGATTTTCCAACATTAATATAATAATTTGTTCTTAATGTTATTACATCTAGCTTTCTAAAGCTTGTCACATTCGCTTTGTAATTTAAAAAAAATGGCGCTTGAAAATATTTGGAAAAAAAATAAATAAAATAAAAGTGCCTACAAACAATTTGTTTTTAGAATTCATTCTAGTTTTCGGTAGTGCCACAGGCACCTGCTATTGAAAAACATTATAGTAATATTTGTTTTCATAATTAGCAAATTGGGGATTCCCAAATTCCTAGTTAAAGTTACGGAACATCACTGGACTGTTCTATATGATGGAGTTTCTCTTTAATTACTGTTTATTATAATTGTTTAAAAATGTTACTTTTGTTTTGCACATTTAGTAATTCTGCTCCGTTTTCTAGGGTTTTTATCCTTTTTGTCAGCAAGTTATATATAAACACATATACATACATGTATGATATATGGATATACAAAAGTGTATATATTTATTTTACTTAGGCCGTTCTTTAGACACTTGTCTCTCTGGTAAATCGGGGAATAATATAGATATATATTTATATAGTAGCATCGTTTGTTCCAGTATCTCTTAATGCGAAAGAGAAATAAATTCTCTTAATTCCGGTGTAAAATTTTACTTAACCAGCCAAATCCTGTAACCCCAAAACAGCATTCATCAAATAATTACTTTTTTAAAACAAACCATCTTAATCTAAATCATATTTTTATTGAAATATGTAAGTGATATTATACTAAACACTTAATATAAAAAATGTGCCTGAGGCCCAGTAGCCATCGATGGTCTGGTATACTATTAGTACAAAATAAATATGCAAATAAATCAAGTAGACATGACTGGTTGGATTGTGAGTCCCAGCCCGGCTCACCAGCAAATAAATAGGAGAATTTAATAGCAGCAGTCTTGTGTTACTCGTAACTCGGTAGACTGCATTTGGGGTCGGTGTGTATGATAGTTCGCTCTACGCCAGTATCAATGTTATTTTCCCTATATATTTTCCCCTCAAACTGCAGTAAAGTCATAATTTTTCCAACAATGCAAAACATTATATTGTTTTATAGATTTTTTTTTGTGTCTTGTATCTCTTTGCAGGCTTGTTTTATTTTTGCCGCACTATAACGTGGGAATTACCAATTTCGTATTGTAAGAGCGTGTACCATAAATGTTTATATGCCTGTGTATTTATCTTGGCTATTTGTAAACTTGTGCATGAATATGTGTGCGTGTGTGTGTGTGTGTGTGTGTGTGTGTTTGTACATATAAAGAACTTAAGCACATACCTTAAGCGGACGTACCCTTTTTGTTCTTAACGTGGGGCCCTGCAGAATTTTTAACAATACCTCTTTCTGCTGAGAGATCGACAAACAAAACGACAGTAGACCACTTTGCGCACACTTTTTGTGATATGCATTTCATTATCGCTATGGCTTCGTTTTAAAGTTTGTAGATGCGATTATTATATTCATTGTTGCTGCGAATTTCCGTTAGCCCTGCTCAAGCTGTAGACGTAGTTAGCCGTGTTTTGCTGCTGTTTTGTAAGCTCTTCCTTTTGTTCAGTATTTGAACGTTTTTTCCTCGCTTTCTTCAACATACAGTCGTAATCTAACTTTATATCAGTCTTGTGTGTTATTATTTATGGCCGTTCGGCCTCCTTTGTCTCTCTTTGTGTTTCTTTAACAAACTTAACAACAACACTTGAGTAATTCTTAGTTTTTGCATATAATTATATGTCATTCGGTTACAAACATTCACATTTATTTACATATATATACAAATATATAAATTGAGTCTTTTCTTTATTCTTAGCTTTTGCTGCAGTATCATCCCTTTTCAATTCGCGTAAATTACAAAAGACTTCGGTTGTTCGGTTGCGTGTGTGTGAGCACATTTTCTTCAATTTCCACAAGGAAGTGTGGCCCTCTTTTTCTCATGTTTGTTGTGGCTGTTGTCCGTCCATGTTGAAGCCAATTTGTTTCTCATCATAAATAACACTTTGTTAATTGACATAAGAAAGTTAAAAAAAAAAAAAATTGTTCTTTTGTTTTGTTCTGTGTTGCTGTTAAATGCTTAAAATGTAAAAACTATTAATAATATTTCACTGTTTGTTATTCTAGTAGATTTCTAGTAGATTGCGTTGCTGTTTCTTAGCGTGGGAATCTGCAAAAGGAAAACATACGGACTACGAAATGCTACTGAATACCAAAAAAATATATGTATGTGTGTTTTCTGCTTTCAAACAATATATTTTTGTTAATATATTTGGACATTATGAAAATGTTTTTTACAAACTCAGTTTGATCTCAAAAGAAAAATAAGGAATTCATTGTAGAATAAAATCTTCTAAATAACATTATGGATTTCATTTTATGAAATATTTGTTGAAAACCTCAATGCAATACTTTATCTGTTGTACATTTCCGTTGGTAATTTACCAAAATATATAAAATATATATAAATATAAATTAAGCTATAAGTGTGGAAAAATGCGAAGGCTCGCTTCGGGCCAGACACCCAACATAATTTATTCATTTCTTCTTCTGCCTTTGGTGCTACAGTCCGGGGTGAACCTGAGCCTCAATCAACAATATTTTCCAGCTGGCACGATCTTTAGCCAGCATCTTCCAATTTTGCACACCAAGTAGGTTGAGGTCCCGCTCCACTTGTGTGCGCCATGGGTTCCGTGGGCGTCCTCTAATGCGTTGTCCCACTGGTTCGGAGTCGATTATGCAATCTTATTGCATAATAACAGAATCCTTGCAGTCTACTTAGCGATTAGGGTTATAAATTCTTTTTGGTGATCATCTTCGCTGTTAATATTCCACGGCTTGGAAGTTTGCCCAGCAGCTAACCCATAGGAGTGATCTTTCATTATTATCAGTATCTCTTTTGTCCGTCGAACTAGATGGCACCCAAACCCAGGGCTTAATTAGCAGCTGATATGCCGTCACCGCAGCCAATTACGCAAACACCTAAGCTGATATACAGTCACCTTAGGCCACAGGCAGTCACCAAAATTTTCGGTTGCGAATTTCTTATAAAGATTTCCCATCGCCATGTTGCTAATTAATGTCTTGTGAAGGACTTGAGAGAGTTCCTGTAAAACTTAATGGTGTCAAACTACTCGAAGTACGGACTCACCTCTATATACCGGTAAGTAGAATCACCACCGCGGAGGCTGTTTCGTGGGCGGAAAACATGATTTGAAATATTATCGCCTTGGAGAGCTAATTTTGTAATTGCTTTTTTAAAATCCTACATTTTAAGGAATGAAATTGGTGACTTTAGTATCTCCTGGTATAAAAATTAGCCTGGAAATCCTGATTCTGCGCACTGCCATCTACCTCCTTGAATAAGCCCTGCTCTCAATTAAATAACATATTCGATACCCTGAAATACCTATTAGTCGTCTCAAAATACTTAAAACATCATTTCGGAAATTAAGAAAAACATATTTCTAAAAAGTCTGCTTAAACAAGTAAAAAAAAAAAATATGTAAACAGGAATAAGAACAAAAACTATAAACAATTCATTAACTTAATTGTTTTCGATTAAAATGCGATTAACCTTCTAATCGTACGAGTAGATTCAAAATGTTTCTGTTGTTTTTGTTTGTTGTTGCCGTTTTAGGAACAGACACCCTTTTTAGCTGAGAATAAAATACAATAAAAAACAGTTCAACAACAAAAAACATAAATGAATGTCCAAACATTTAAACAACTATTAATCATGCAACAATTAATGAAAACAAAAAACCACAAAAGAATGAAGAAAACAAAGAATTCTGCTAAAAAATGGAACAATTATGAACAAATAATGACAGGCAAACAAAAGTAACCCTTTAAAAAAATATATAGGGGAATATTAAATTAACGCACATATACTTGCATATAATATACATACATTTATAAATATGTTTAAACATAAAAACAAGAAATAAACACTTTAGAGGAAAAATATGTACTCGCAATAAAATTAAAATGACAGTAGAAAAGACAATTTGAAACGTGGTTCACACATTTCCACATGGCTGCTGAAGACGAAGCACGAAACCAGCCAGCAGAAGGTGCGTTTCTTTGAATGCACTACTCTACATAAAATTACTTACTAACACACATACATTATACATATATATATGTATATACATATATGCATGTGTATGCATTCATATATAGTTTTATTTGTGGCTACTTTAATGTTGCGTGCAAGCACTTGTGGACCCCATATGACCGCATGTTGCTTTCTACGAGGAGCGATTGAGAATTTAATGCTTCAGACAACATTATCGAAATTTATGTTATTTATTTGCAACACTCTTTATTTGAATACTAATTGCGGCAGAGCAAATCGTTCTGGAACTCTCAACGAAATATTTATAAAAACATTTTGTTTTACGTGAAGGTGGCATGAAAAATGCTTGGATATGACTCCAACTCTGACACGGCAAAGGTAAATAAATTTGAAACCGCCATGATATAGCAGCGTGTAATATATTGGATACCTTGTGACTGCATGTCACTCTTTTTACGATTTCTTTGCAGTATAGAAATAGGTGTAACGCTGCACTTACAAGGCAACTGACAATTTTGGACTACATCAATTGGGAAGAGTTGCAACTTATCCGGGGAGCAGGTTTTGTTCTGACGTATGTATGTATATCAGCTATGCCAGTTCTTCCGAAACCTCCACCAAGTATCAGGTGACAAATCGAGGGCCAACTTGTCCGTGGGATGCCTAGAAAGGGGGACCCTGGTGTTCGGTATAGATTAAGTTGCCTATTATGGCTGTGGCTTAAAACTGAAAACGCAGGAAGAGCTTTTGGTAAATACTGAGGTAGTGGCCTGCGCTCGGTGAGGCAAATGTTATCGAATTGCTGTTGTCTGACAACAGATTTCTGTTTTCGTAAGCAACTATATGATAAGGAATGCCTGGATAAGATCTGATGATCTTTAAGAATTATCGGTTTGCAACTAAAGTGCCTTGTCCTCCTTTTAATTTCTAGAGAATTACTGGCCGAAGAGGTTATATATATTCTGAGCTCAAGCAAACTAGAGGCTTGAGTTGTGTGCTATCCCTACATATCACAAGATGTTGTTGGTTAGCCATAGGGGGGGTAATGGTAAGCCGTTGCGAAGTTCACCAATTGGAGTTGGCCTACCGTCTGATTAGCCCATTATGGCAGGCACTGATGTACTCGTAAATCCAGTTCACAGTCTGTGCTTTTTATGACGCCACTGTCTTATATAATTAATGTTTTTATTGGAAAAAAATTACCAGCAAGAACCTCACTAGGTCGTCAAAATAACCCAGCTTGCTTCTGACGTTACTTTTGTCAGCGGGTTTTCGTAAGCATCGCGGTGATAATATATCCGTTAGTCCAGTGCAAAAAAGCAAACATTTTCATTGAATAAAATATATGAAAATATGAAACGAAATTATACATAATTCAAACGAAGGGATTTTCAAACCACTCTCGTATAAAACAATGCATTTGTATAGAATAATACAAAATAATTATAAGTTGGAGTAGCCCGCATCGGCTTTTATGGTTTTCTATGTTGGATTTAATCAAGTATTGTTCCTGTAATAGAGTTAAACTTGTATTACAAGATCTTCTTATTAAACCTTAGAGCAAATGCTGCAAACAGGTTTTTGTTGTGGTTGTTGCCTATAAGAAAATTAACTTAAATTTTTAACCTTTAAGAGTCACAATCGAGTACAATGTTGTCACATACAGTTACTATTTTGATTTTTATTCAAGTTAAATGCTGCAGGTTACTGTTGCAATTTTAAAAGCGTTTAATTGTTAATTTCTGCTTTTAACAGCCGGCAATAGACGTTGAAAACTTTTATTCAAACTTGGGTTCAAATGTTGCCAACTGGAGTAATTTGGGAAAGAAAACAAAAGGGGAATGAGTTTTTTTCTTAAAAATTTTTCAGCTTTGAAAACAAATCGGGTGTGCGAATAGTCCTGCCTTTATAAAGCTGTAATGATACTGACTTTTTTGCAACTTTATTAATCCAGGTTTGAAAGAGTGAAACCGAGATATCTAGAAGAATTGCATAAAGTTTGTTTGACTTTTTTTTACAAAATTCGGTGATGTTTGGAAAAAAATCGTTAATTTAAAAAAAAAACTCTATGTGGTTATATTTAAAACTGGAAAACTAACAGCCCTGTAACCTTTCTAGCTCAAAATATAACTTTTAAGCAAATATTTGTTATATGCTGAACACTTTTCTCAGTATCGCTGAACTCTTCACTCTTGATAATATTTTCCTCAAAGTCTTACAAAGTCAAAAACAAAAAAAAAAAAAAAAGTGTCATCACGACTTAATAAACTTCAAGAATTGCCCAACAAATATTTCAACTTTTTTGTTGTCGCTTTTAAACTCAAAACACAATTTTAAAGAATAAATATTTCGAAAACAAAAATTATACGGAATATTTTTTTTTTTTTCTTAATTTTGATACAACTTTTTTCATATCATCGTAGTTTTCTGTTCACGAAAAACAGGGATAAAAGTGCAGTTTTGTTGCACAATTCGTTTATCTTCTTAAGGTTAAAGCAGCCATAAAAAAGGGTTACACGACGACTTGTACAGAATGGGTAACATGAGAACTGAGAAAACAAGAAAACGAACTGCCAGGTAATGCGATATAAGTATAATTGAATGAGGGAAGGGCTTCCTAAGCATTAGGTTCTTTTGGCGTGTAACAACAACAAAAATAGAGTCTTAAAACAAGATAAACCAAAACACATACATACATACATACATAAAGGCATGTGTACAAATGAATGTCGTATACGAGCGCCCAGCATCATTGCATCCACATAGTTTGTAAACTGGTTTGAGTGTTTTTGTTGTTGTTTATTTTAACAGTTATGTTAACAAAACGTTCTTTCAGTAGAAGAGTAGAACACTACATACCACCTGTGCAACACGTATGCGAGTTCGGAGAGAAAATGAGAGCCAGCTGTGATAGAAGAGTTTTTCATGTGCCACAAATTTTTCTAATTGCGTCCATCACTCACAGATTCAGTTTGAGGAAAATATCGATAGTGAGAACAGAGAATGCAAAAGAGGGAGCAGAAAACAAGTAACGTAACCGGTTTGAGATATTCGCATATTTTAAACAATTGAGAGCATCTTTGTTTGGAGTTGTTTGTTGTTCAATTTGTTTTGGCTTTTGGTGGGCATTAAAATAAGATGTACTTATATTTTGTTGTTTGTAGTGGGGAGATGCCCAAAACCCAACACAGCCAGACAGGCTTCCAACGGCACAGGTTCCTGTACATTTTACAACTCAAGAGTAATTTAGTTCTCAGTTGTTGTGCTCGAAAGGCGAACGTGTGCGTTTTTGTATTAAAGCCAATAGTGTAACGACGGGAAAACATAAAAGTAAAAGAAAATAATAAAAAAAATTGTGGGTGTTCTTACAGAAAAAAAAATTGTTTATGCATATAAAAGATTTATTAAAAAGGAAATTTAAACGGGAATCAGGCAGAAAATGTTTTAAATTCAGATAAAAAAGAGTGGTAAAGAAAATTGTAATAGCGGAATTAAAAGGTTAATTACTAAACTATATATTGTGCAAAAAGAAAAAAAGTAAAAAACAGGCTGACTCAAAAATTAAAAGGAAACTGAAAAGGGTGGTTGAAGAAAAAAAAAACTATACACAAATATACGAATATAATAAACATTCATTTAACTGAAATAACTACGACTCGAAATGCATAAATTTTATTGAGTTCATATGAAACATTTTCCTTGTGAAAAATTATATTCGGACTTTAGCTGTTTTGATAAGAGAAAAATGTATATTTTCCTGTATTTTATTCCTAATATGGACCACACCCGCCGCGGCGCGCTTGTATATTTTGTATGTTGAGTTTTTGTTTTTTTCTGTGAAAGGTTCTTCCTCTGCTCTTATAAGAAAATCCCAAGCAAAATTAACCAGCACGCTGTAGTAGTAAAAACAACAGTTTTATGTATGTATGTATGTATGTACAGTGGGGAGCAGAGGTGAGTACATGTTTGTATTTCTTCTATTACTAGGTGCATAAAAATAGTAATAATGAAGCGATTTTCAAATTACTTTTTTTGTATTATTTCTTATTTAGTTCTTAACAAAAGTGCTCTTAAAACATATTAAAAAACAATAAGCAATGAGAGAAAATTCAATAACAACAAAATAACTAGTATGTACTCAATTTTGCTCATACTTGTTCTCAACTAAATTATAAAAACTTCAAGTATAAAAACTTCAAATTTACCGTTATTTTAAATTCAGTTTTGATTTTATTGCTGTAATCTCGAGTTTTCTTAATATACACTTTAGTTTTAAATTGTAATTGAGTGATTTCGTGTGCCGTTTTTTTATTAAAAAGCAAAAGCTAATATTTTTTTTAAAACAATGAAGAAACTATCGAGTACCGTGGAAAAATCGGTTGTAGATATGGTCATAGGTGGCTCTTCATCACGTATGATAGCCAAAGAACTTAATTTAAGCCAATCAGTGGTTATTAGAGTGCTAAAACGGCGAAATGTAGCTCCACAAGGCCAGGCTAGAGGTCGCAGAAAACTATTAAGTGATGGGGACGCACGCCTAATGATGAGAAAGATGAGAGCGGACGCGTCTTTAACCCCAAAGGAAGCTTCCCTAGCAATAAATAAAAATGTTAGCCGATGGACAGCAAGAAGAGCGCTACACAACATTGGATACCACGCAGCTGTGAAGAAACGTAAGCCTGCATTGTCACATAAAAATGTTTCGGCACGGCTAAAATTCGCCAGGCAACACAAAGATTGGACTGTTGATGACTGGAAGCGCGTAATATGGTCAGATGAGTCCAAATTCAACCGATATCAGTCTGATGGCAAACAATATTACTGGCACCGACAGCAGGAGACCATTCAACGACACCATGTTAAACAAACGGTCAAACACGGTGGAGGCAACATCATGGTGTGGGGTTGTTTTACATGGTGGCATGTTGGTCCATTGAACAAAATCGATGGCATCATGAGGAAGGAAGACTATTTGAACATATTGCAGACCCACCTTCCCGATTTTGTTGACATGAGCGCATATCCTGAGGAAGAAGTTGTGTTTCAACAGGATGGAGACCCGAAACACACCTCAAAAATCGTTAAAGAATGGCTTACTGGGCAAACTTTTCAATTGATGCAGTGGCCCGCGCAAAGTCCTGACCTCAATCCAATTGAGAATTTGTGGTCAATTGTGAAAAGACGGTTGGGACAATATCGAACAGCTCCATCTAACTTAATGGAGTTGTGGCAACGTGAGCAGCTGGAGTGGCAAAAAATTCCAGATGAAATTATCCAAAATTTGGTTGAAAGTATGCCGAAACGTATAAAATGTGTTTTACAAAATAAAGGGCTATGGACCAAGTACTAAAATACATCATATTTTATATGTTGCCTGAAAGTGCAAAATTGAGTACATAAGAGTTACTTTTATTTTATTTTGTTTTTTCGTTGAATATGCAGTTTTTTGTTTTGTTTTGAAAACACTTTTGTTAGCAACTGAATAATAAATAAAATATAAAAAATAAGAATTAAATCGCTTCATTATTCTTATTTTTACACGCCTGCAAATAAAGAAAATACAAACATGTACTCACCTCTGCTCCCCACTGTATGTATGTATGTATGTACGGGAGTAGAAATCAAAGAAGACAACAATTTAAGCAACAAAAGTTCCAGTATTATTTTGCCATTTTTCTGTCTTGGCTGCTTAAAAGAAAAACTCAAAATACACGAGCATGAATTTGGCAAGAAAAAAGAAGAGGAAAACAGGGATGAAAGAAAACAAGGAGAGTATTCGGCTGCAAATATTTTGATTTTTTTTTTTTTTTTGTTGGGCGCTTGCAATACAAACTAACTTTACCAATTTGACCTTTTTTAAGTACAAAAGAAAGAAAATTTTTTTTATATTTATTTATTAATTTTTCAACTTTTTAAACTCCCTGTTTAAGAAATAACTAACGAACCTCATGACCATAAAAATACAAAACATGGCAAACACGGACCTTGCCAGTACTTTAAACTGGGATAGTAAATTTTCTGTTATTCTTATTTTACTTTCATATGTATGTATGTATGTATGTATGTATGTATGTATGTATACATACATATATGTATGTATGTACACATGTATATTATTGTAGTAAGAATAAAGAAGCAAAAAAACCTGACGTTTTATCATACAGACAGGCGCCTTGAGTATCCAACATACACAGTAACTGTAGCGCAAAGCGAAACTTGCTAAAGAAAATACAAGAGGCTTGCGAGGGCATTTGCAAAATATTATATACATTAAATGGACTTAACATACAATTGAAACAATCACATGGACTTACATACATACATACATACCTTGATGCATACCAACATTCGTACATCGCTCCATATGTACGAGTACACGTACAAATGCTGCAGAGAGAGAGCCAGGAGTTCGTTTTACTAAGAAAATTTTGTTTTTCTTTTGATACGCAATTCTTGTCAGAGAGATTATTTGCAACAGAGCTGCTGACAGCAACTCGGGGTTGTTGTTTTGACTCCAATCGCTCACGTTCTCAAATATATGTACATTTGCCTACATTTTGGGAGCACTGGAAATCTGTAGTATATTTCCTTAAAATTAGGTTTTATTGCGGTGTTGTTTTTTGCAGAAATTTCCTGATTTAGAAAATCCTCCCATATACTCCTATGCTGTAGGTCGGTGGGTGTGATTTGGAATTGAATGTATGTAGATCAGGAGAGTTAGTGTCACGATCAGCTGAATCAGCTGATGGGTGCTTGTAATTGTTGTTGAAATTTTTGGCTCAGTGATCTTAATATTAATTTACTTATCCCTTATAATTTGGGTTTCTTTCAACCCGGTGTTTTGGGGCAGAAGATTTGAAGAATAGGCGGTTACAATAAAATTTGTTCTGATCGCACTCTGCATTTGCTCATGTTTATAGGCTTGATATAAAAACTGATATAATTCGAGGGAATTAATTCAATAACCGCCTGCCTCAAAAATTTCCATTTCGTAAAAGTAATTGATGTTATAAAATACTGATTACTAAAGGCCAAGTCATCATTGCCAAATTATTGCTATGCATATACAGCGACCATTAGGGTGCTACAAACCAACAACTTGGAATAATTTGAGCGCTAATAATGAGCAAAATAGTGCTTAGAGAAGTAAATAGTTGCTAATTTTGATTTGCGAAAAAGTAAAAGAAATAATTTTTTTTATAAACTGAATTAAAATGCGCCGCTTTTTCAAAACTATCAGAAATACCTCATCCGTTTTCCTTTGGAGCAAAAGAACTTACGATCTCACATGTAATTTGAGCAATTAACTGGTGGAATTGCAACATATCGATCAAACTCAAAGTCTGTCCCTCAAATATTCAATATTTGATCCCAGCCTGTCAGTGTGTGCCCAACAAAAGTTCTAATCTTCGGTACTGCGTACCAGGCCGATTTCAGCACCAAAAACGTATGAGAGCATGTGCTGGTCACATAAACCTCTAAGTCTAAGGAAATCGGACAGTGAAGAATGCGCATATAAATACGAGTACATACAAAAAGTAAGATTTTTAAGCATTAAAAGTACTCGCTTCAGACACTTCAACCCTGTCTGGCCAGTGAGGGTTTCGCTTTAAGTTTAATGGCACAAAATATCTCACCAAATCCGAAGAAGTTTTTCCTATAACTATGAACATTTTTATTTTAACAGAAACAAAAAATTATAATTAAAACAAAAATAAAAGTACAAAACATGGTGAATCTAGCGATATGTTTTGTGGGTTCGTGTTCAAAATTTGCCCGATTCACCGAATTAATTGTTTGACAAAATTTTAAATCTACTTTTTCTCAAATAGTTTTCTTCTGGATAATGGTAATGTTTTTCGCTGTTTTATCAATTTGTTTTCAATAAAAATCGTGTGATAAAAATCAAGAACTTCACTGAATTCCCCAAACTCCTTTGCAGGTTCCCCAATGAACAAAAAATATAATGGCAAGTAGGACCAATAATCATTTTAAATGATTACGGTTAAAACTTGGTTAAAAAAATCTGGCTTAAATAGTCACAATTGGTGTGCACATAAAGGGTTAAGAAAAGCCAGTGGTTTTGTTAATTTCCATTTCTTTTTCGCCGAAAAACTGCAAATCACTATTATTCTAAGTGCACAACAAGGCCTAAAATTTTATGACACTTGTCCTGCAAAGTGGCAAAATTTATTTGTGTCCCGCACGATGTGCGGTGGAAGGTACAAACCCAAAAGAAAACTCAAAGAGCAAAGGAAATTCTGCACAAATTTTCATCGGGAACACGTAAAGCATACATAAATTTCTATACGGCTGAGAGCAAAGGGAAATTTAGGGAAAAGCGAAAAAGCAAATTTAACAACAATTGAAAAAGAGAGCCATAACGGCAAAAACGGAAATGGCTGTTTTTGTCGTGGCTTTCAACTGCTGGCTGACATGGTAAATAATGTTTTTTCAACAAAACACGTTGGAGCCTAAAACACCAAAGAAACTGGAGACATACACAACACGGCAAAAGGACATGGACTAAGCATTTAATAAAAATACATGCACGGGTGAATGAAAGTTGAAAAAAGAACAAATATTAAAGCAAAAAGTTATCAGAGTGTTAAAATATGAGATGAAAAGAAATAAAAAATTTAAATATTTTTGAAGGTGATAAAAGTTTGAAAGGTGCTACAAAAAGCAAGTTTTTGGGACCCCTGACAGGAACTCAGTCACGTGCGTTAAAAATGTTAAAGGACTTTCTTTCCGAGTGTGTATTTAAGTGTTTTTACTTTTTTACTTTTTTTCTTGTTTCAGTTTTTGTGCCAAAGTGAGAAAATTGTTATAAGCCCCAGTGCAAAAAGTCAAAAGGGCGTGGATTTTAGTAATTGAATTTGTTAAATATAAAGAAAAGAAATGTTTAGATAAAAATTGGAGAAATTATTTAAACAAAAAAGTGTTTTGTGCGATAAAGCAAAAGACAATATTAAAGTGATTGGCCTTTAAGAAAATATATAAAATTTTAGTTTCAGTGTGTCTTGTGTCCTTAAATGTTTTCCTTTGATTAATATTCCAGTGAATTCGTCCCTTGTCTTTCAACAGTCAACGTGTAGCTGAAAAAAGGCTTAACAAAATAACATTTTAAAGCAAAAGAATGTTCAGCAGCCGCAACCCTTGTTAGACACCTGCTAAGAAAGAAAATAATAAATTAAATAAATCAAAACGAAAATTCACAACAAACAACACCATTAAACACCCTTCGCTTCGGTTGACAAACCGGAAATAACAACTACTTTAAAAAAGAAACAGAACGAAAAGTGTGGAGTGCTTGATGATGTCTTGTTACTGATATTGTTTTCCTGTCGCAGTTCGTAAACAAGTGTTAAATTTTAAATTCGTAGCAAAAAAAGTTAATTTGAAAAATCCAGGAAAACAAATTTCTTCTTCGGCACATCAAAAGCATTAAATGAATTGTGTGTAAAAAATACTTGAAGGAGAAAACTAACTAAAACAAATTACTACCCACAAGTATTGGGCTATTGCTGTTGGCGGACACTCCTTTGTTTCCAAATTTCGTTTTCCATTTCTGGAATAGTTTTGTTTGCATTGTAACAACAGCCGAACAAAATTTTTGCATGGTTTCACATATTGGATAATGTTGGCAAAACAAAGGTGAGTCGAATTTGGTTGTTTTGCTGAAACTAAAGCTGCTGTAGCTTCCTTTCGAAAATGATTCCAGACTGTCAGTCTAGAGTTAAAAAGAGCAGAGTTTGAGGAAAATCGAAGTTTTTGTTCATTCGATAAAATATTTTTAACAGTTTGGGAATGTTTTTAAAGTAAAGAAATAAAATTTATTACTGACGTATGATTTTTTTGAGGTTAGTTAGAAAATGTGAAATATCGTTTTTTCGAAAGATAAAATTTATGAAAACATTTTGATATCACCCCTAAAACTAATATGTTGGTTATTAGTGGGACACTCGCTTATGCACTTTCTTGCATCCTTTTAGGAGGTGTTTACAACCTGCACCATTTCTATTCCTAAAAAAAACTAATTTGAAAATTTGTTGCCACAATGATTTTTCAGTAAAAATGTTTAGCGAACCATCGCAAAAAGAAGAAATTGAATTTTGTTTTTTGCAGTCAAACAAAAATTTCTCTGCTTCAGAGAATTTTTTTACGGAAAATATTTGAAAAGAAAACTTATTTTCAGCAAGAAAACAAACATTTTTTTTGTTAACAAAGTCTGCTGTGATTTTCCTCAAAGAGTTTGATTACTTTTAAAACAGTGCGATAATTATTTCAATTATTTATAATCATCCATATCGAAGCGAAAACAAATATGAACAAATATATTTATTTCAATATGCTGTTTTTTAATACTATTTTTTTAATACTAAATTGACTATTTATTCAAAGATGCGCTTATAAAGTCGTTGAATTTCCTATAACAGTTAACAAAGATATTCATCAATAATTGTGTTTCACACAAACAATGTTCACGTTTCATTAAACCATTATCTCTTTTTTTGCAAATTGTTTTTAATTTTTTAAGCTTTTTGTTACTATTTCTTCTTGACAATTATTTTCCGCCAATACCCAATAGAGAAGTTAATTGTTAATTCAGTTCTTTAAAAAAAATAATTTAACAAAAGTTAAATAACTTGATTGTGGGTCATTTTACACCGTCCGATTTTCATGGGATTTTATGTGAGAGAAAACTACACTACATTTTCACACTATCGCACTTCAAATACAGCGGCAATTATGAGTAGAAAATAAACAGCCTTTAAAATCTTAGGCGGCAACGATTGAGCCGTTTCAGGTAGACGGCAGACGAGTCCGCCCTTGAAAGTATCCCTATAAACAAGCGATCGCAATTAAATAGAACAAAACTAAATGTATCTGAAAAATAGTTTTCTCCTTTTTTTGTTTTCCAAATTTTGAGTCTGTTTATGATAAAGATAAATACCATCACACTGTCGGCTGCGAAACTACTCACCTAATCAGTTTGGGTTTTGTACAAATGCAACCCTGTTGAAATGAAGAATTGTGTCGATTGAAAAAAAAAATATATAAAAATAATGAGTTATAATTTTTATAGTATTTTTTTTTACTTGCAACCCATCAAACACATATTTTTTAAGCTTTTGACAAGTCTCAATACAAAGTATTATAGTGTAAAATGTCCCTAAATACATTAAGAGCATAAACTATAAATTTATATAACTTTAAGTTGCAAAACAGCATTAATCATATGATTGAAGTTGTTCAGCTTAAAATAAATGTGATTTCATTACAACTTCAACTTACGGGCAGTTGTACTTAAACTTTATAAAATAAATTTAGTTTAATTATCGTAAATTTCCAGTGATAAAACTAAACATTTACGATGCTCTACCATTTATTTCAGGCTTGAAAATTATACCGCATTTCAATAAAAAGTTTTCAATTAAAGATAGAAAAACGAGTACAATTCATTTTCGACAATAAACTTTTCGATTATCACCCAATAAAAAGGGCCTCAAACAAACAAACAAACAAACAAAGTGGTATGCGTACGTACCAGCAACAACAACAACAACAACAACAACACCAGCACTCTGGTTGCTCAAAGACGCACATGAACGGCATCTTTGGCGCACAGCTATTGTTCAAATGTGTCCGTTTTTATTATGTTGGTTTGCATGTTGAAATAGTATTTTACTCGCACTGTGAAAACGTAACGTACACAAAGGCGCTGCCTGCGTCTGCAAAAGCACTAAATTGTTGCTCACTCATTAAAATGTTCAGCGGAAAAGATTATTATAATAGATGGAGAGTTTAAATTTTTAATATAAATTTTATTATTTTTCAGCTGTTAAAAAAAAAACACTTTACCTTCTCGTTAAAATTTGAATATGAGAAAAAAAAAAACGTGTTAACACCATGACGACAACTTAGATTTCACACAATTATTTCATTTATTTTTTGTTTGTTCGTTTGTTTTATTTTTGTTGTTACAACAGCATTCAGGTGTATTAATTTCCAGGCCTTTAATGCCTGCACACAATAAAATGTGGGGAAACGTGATCTGTTCTTTGCTGTGAATTCCATTGAAACAAATTGTTTTTCTTCTGCTTTTTTCTGTTTAAAATTTGTCAATGATTTGACAAGTTTTCTTTATTGCTTTTCACTTACAATATGTTCTCGTTGTTTTTAATTATAATAATTTTGTTTTTTGCTCCTGTAACGCAACTAATTGATGGCAATAAAAGGCATTAAATTTCAACAATAAATTGCTCCGAAAACAAAGCAGAATTTGTTGATTTTAAATTTTTCGGAAAAATTTCTCGTTTTTTGTCTGACTCTCGTCACACTTTCAGTACGTAGTTTCTTTGACCCAACAGAGGCTAAATATTGTGTTTCGATTGGCCCACAGAAATTTCTACAAAAATATCAATGAAAACTGAACTAAACATCGTGTTGACTGTGTTATATATTTTCAGCCTCTTTTGTTAAGTCTTGTCATTATTTAATTTATAATTCTTACATGTAGGTTTGATGATTAAATAAAATGAGTGTTAATTTTTTTTAAAGTCTTTTATAAAAAAAATATTTAATGAACCTAGAATATATGGTTGCTTTTGTAGTGCTTTCCAGCTGTCTACTTACCTACTTTTTTGTGAATCTTTGCAAATACAAATTCTAGTAATTAGTAATATTTGTTGTAAAAAAGTTGCTAAGAAAAGTAAAACATATAGTCTCTTTAACAGCGATTGAATGTAAAATTAAATGTTTTAAAACACTTCTCAAAGGTTTCCACGCACGAAAAATCCGGCTACATTTTTTTTTTTTGGGGTTAAGCTGTTTAGCTTTGAAACGATTATATAAACTTTGTTGCTTCAAAAATATATAACTTTGATATGTAAGCCAAAAAATCATTACCACTGTAGTAATAATTCGGCTAAAGTGGTTTTTTTATGTTATTTAAGTTTTTTCATATTTTTAAATTAATTGTTTGCTCAAAAAACTTTTCATATGAAAATCATTTGTTTGTAATAGTCCTTAAATTGATTTTTTTAATATTAAAACTTGTAATTTAAAATGAAAACAAGGGAAAAGAACAATGAACTTAGGAAACCCTGACTGATAATTAGGCTAGAAATTGTTCATTATTGTACGGGAAATTTTCAACTTCACCTTATTTTTTGAACAGATATCGGGTTCCATTGGAGGACATCTTGCATAACTAGAAAAACCATCGAATACCACCTTGGAATCAAATCAATCGAAAACCATCATGACAAGACCCTGAATAGACTATTAATATAATTCACTATGTCCAAACTGTCACCTGCAGGTTAATATTAGACACTTTCTAAAGGAAGGTAAAACCAAACTACTCGAATCAAATAGCCATCAAAAAACTGTAAAGAAGGTGGGTGACACGATCGAGTTGTTTGACAAAAACCAGAAGCGTTAAAATTTACAAAATTAAATATGTTGGCATAAGAGTTCGACTCGTATTTCTATATATTTCCCATACGAGGCATAAATTTGATCGCGGAAAGTATTTTGGTTTAAAAAAAAAAATCCAAATTTTTGTTTTTCGACTTTTAACAAGTGATTTTCATAAATTTTGCTCTATAAGTTTTTTCTAATTTTTTTCAAGTTTAATCTATTTAATCTTTCGTTTTTTAAAGGTCATTGCCGTAGACTTCAACTTCTTACCTGCAAAAATTTATGTATCTTTAGCCAATAATTGTAAGGACTGGCTATATTCCGCTACGAATTCACTTTTACTGTTTTCGCCAAAATCAAACGGAAATTTATATTTTTTAAGCCCATGTGATAACAAACCAAAACTTACCGCCATTAAGATGGCAGACAAACTAATGTCACGTGTTTCTTTTGTTTGCGTCAGCCTAAAACGAAATGTTTTTATGCCACCACTTTTTCTTTAGTGTGAATTGCATTAGTCGGAATGCTGGCAAATGTGGGTCTGTTTTTGCGATTAGATGTAGGTAAGGGGCAATTGTGTCGGTGTGTTTGTGGTGACGTTGTCAACACACGTGTCAATAGTTTGTTTTCCATTGACCAAATACTTTTCACAATTCTTGTTTTTTTGCAGCATCAAAGACTTCAATATTGTAGACTAGAGGCCCTGAAATGTACTAGTGAATCTTTGTCTCGAATGGCATTAGGTAGTTTTAAAATGACTACCTGGGTAGTTGTGCTGCATTGCCTGGGCGCACATTTTGTCCGCAGTGTTACTCACAATATAAACCCTTGGGGAATTATCTGTCTACCTTTAAGTCCCTATATTAAAGCTTTAGTTGTTGTTCTCCGCAGACAGAAGTCATGTCTGTGTCACTGTACAAAATCGTTCAATGATTGATTGTATGCAAAATAAAAACGAAATTAAACAAAAACAGAAATGAAACTTGGCTTACAGTGGTATTAGTTAAAAAAAAAACTCCCGTCTTAGAAAATTAAAATCTTTTTGTGTCAAGTTGTCAAGCTTTAATGCCGTTACAAGCACATTTTTAAGGCTTTACCGTTTCATTTGTTTCGTTTCTTTTTACTTAACACATTCTTTTCGAACAAAAATCTTATTCGTAGTTAATCAGAAACATTAAAAGAAAAATACTTTTACCAATCGAGGTTTTGTATTACCATCTTTGATATAGTTTTCTTAATAAGAGAAAAAAAAAATATACAGGGAAATGAGAACTCAAAACATTTGTGTTTGTATGTCAATTAAAAGAAAAAAATGTATATAGCAACATATATTTTTATTTCTATTATTCTCTTTTAACACAAGTTACAGTTTAATTTGATGCTATTCCTTTAGGCAAAGAAATAAAAGCCAAGAAATGATGCCGATAAATTAAAATTTACACGTATGTAGATGTGTTCGTTGTAACAGACATAGAATTGATTAAACATGGAATGTCATACATAAATGTCACTTAAACAGCAAATAAACAGAGACAATTCTGTGCTGTATTCAGAAATCGGAAAGAAAAAGTTTTAATTATTTCCGTTGTTAACTAATGAACATTCAATTATTTGTTTTTTAATCGGCTAAAAGTCTGTCGTTGTCTTGACTACTCGCCGGCCCGTTTCACCTTCTCCGACGATAATGTCACTTAAGCGACTATTAAAAGGGGATCGTTCTGAGCCGCTACCAAATATTTACAAATCAAAAAGAAAGAGCTTTAATCATTTCCGTTGTTAATTAATGAATATTCAATTATTTGTTTTCTAATCGGCTGAAAGTCAGCCCATTTCGTAACTCGATTTATAACGTTCGTTTACAAACTAAAACTGATTTGGTGACACTTTTCAAACTCGGCAGTAACAAATGGGGACACAGTTACACTACCACAACATTTCTTTTAGAGAAAGTTTGTCATTGAAGTTAAAAAGCCAAGCGAATGTTAACGTTCGACATTAAGTAACGGATCTTTAAAATGCACAAAATTTCAATACAAAAAAAACAAATTATCTTCTTTAAAAAAAAAACTGAAAGATTTCACTTGATTTCAAAACCAAATCTGTTTTAAATTAAATTTTCTGCTCCACATTATGACCATCGTTTTCATTTATCAACATTAAAGTACAATAAAAAGATCGTTTCAAATCGCTGTGCATTTCCCATAACAAAATAGTTAAATATTTACCTACTTATTCATAACATTCACGTCTCAAGAATTGACATAGGAAATAGTTAAAGAAGCTGAAATATATAATTAGTTAAGCCACATACATTAATGAAATTGTTTGAATGTTGGCAAAGAAAAAAACAAATTTTCTCACACTATTAAAGACAAAATAACTAGTACTTTGGATTTAAGTGCATAACTCGAAAATTCATAAAACAAACGAAACGTTTTTGAAGTCTATCTGCTTTAAGAAAAACTGGAAATAAAATTCAGCTCAAAATCATTTTAAATCTTACGAACATGGAGGTTAAGGTAATTGACTTAAGTAATTGTTGTGTCGTCAGTTACTTTAATACATTTTTAGGTTTTCTAATTCAAGATTTTTAAAATGCCGATCTAGTTTTTCCCCCCAAAACTTTTTAGTTTTAATAATATTTTGTTCATATGATATAACTTTTGTAATTATTTACTGTTTATTTATATTATAATAGTTTTTTTTTTTTTTACTGGAATAAAACTTCCTTAGTTGAAAGAACAGGTTAGAAAATTAGAAATATTTTTAATTTCTTAAAATTACTTCTTTGTTTTCGTTAAGAGCATATTCTTAGGGAAAGGAATTTTTAGGAAATTCTTAAGATGTTAAAGTTTTAAAGACTTACAATATTAAGCATGATTATAACTCAAAGTTTATGCACAGCAAATATTTTTAATTTTTATTGTTTACTCTTCTGTTTACAAACATAATAAAATAATAAATAGTAAATGATGTTAAAGAAAGTACAGCCAATTATAAACAGCAATAGTCCAAATTAATTTACATATTATTGTCGCTCTTTAAAAACAGCGACTAAAACAAAAAAGAATATTTCGATTTCGTGTTTTCCACGAAATTACTTTTAAGCCATGTTTAGCATTAGAAATACGTAATATGATTAATTTATGATTATAAATCAGAAAATCAGCGAAAAATAAACAACACGTTTGAAACGTTCATCAATATGTTTGTTGGGTGTAAGACTTTTGCGTTGTAGCTTAAGTTTGGTGGTAGGCTTCTTTAAAACAAAACAAACAATGAGATATTGTAGTTATAAACAGTGGTGTTCAAAACAAGTTGGATAAGAGACACATATAGGCCAAAGGATTCCAGTAAACAAATAAGGCAAAAAATAACTCATAATTTACTGCTCACTGAAAGGAGGAAGTTATACCGAAATTTGCCCCTATTTTGTCTAAGACATGGAGTTAGAGTGGTACCTGGGTCACCTCAAATTGAAAAGTGAAAACGTATGAGCTTTTAGTCAAGCAGGAATTTTGTTTTTTGAATCGAAAAGTCAATAGACATAAAAGTAGCCTGAGATGCCTGTCTGGGCATTCGCAAAACAAGGGCACGTCTTTTAGCATTGGATCTTTAAAATTGTTTATATAGAATTAGTTCATTTATCGCTTTTAACTAATAGCCAACTTATTATATAATAACAAGTTATTAAAAACTTTCTCTGAGAATAAGGTTTTTTAGGTTATTAAGTCATAGCACGGAGTCTCTCCAAACATCGGTTTTTGTTCATTTGCCGGCTCTTTCATATGAAAAAGTTACTAGTTAGTGATTTAATCACTATAATGATCAGATACTACTGACCCTGCAGCTAATGCTCCCGGAAAAACTTATTTCCCTAATTTTTTCTGTGTTTATAATTTAATGTATAATTTTACATTTACTCAGCCTTGATAGGAAACTTTTAAGTGAAAAATAAATCGGAAAAGTTTCATTAAGTTAGAGACGAGAAACATTGGTACATACTTTGAATACTTTGGTATATACTTTGAATTACTATTTTTAATGAAACTGAAACGTTGCTTTTAAAACGAAACTTTTTAAAATGTTCTGAATATAAAATTGCTGAAACAAATTATATTCATATAATTAAATATAACAATTATACGCGTGGAAAAGCTTTCCGACTGATTTTTTGTGTTATATGTTTTGACCGACACTATAAACTTAAAATTACTTCACGTTTCTTTTCAGTAAATACACCAGAATATGCTTGAGCACTCGTGCTCCCATATTCATTTAACTTTATAACACTTCCCCCAAGTTAAAAAAACAACAAACCAAAACAAATTAGAAGGTCAAAAAAGCAACAACAAGTTTCAAAAATTTAAGCCTCTCAAACAAAGTCCGGAACAAAAAAATATATCTTTAGCTCAAAAACTATTTTTTTTTTGTTGTGTTTTACACAAAAGCATGTTTTCATTCGAAGCTGGATAATGCTGGACCAGGTCAAAATGTTGTCTATGCTTTTTTCTAATTTTTCTAATTCTTTTGTTACGAGCACAAGAGGCTGTGTTTGTGGGCTCGCTCATTCTCGTTCTCATACTCGTATTGTTTTGTTTATTTTGTTGCTTTAAATTTGTTTTAAATATCTGAATGTTTTGGGAGAAGTTTTTTCTTTATTTTGTTTTTTTTTTTTTTTTGGGTTTGTTTTCATTTGAGGGAATTTTTGTTCTTGGTAAAGAGATTTATGCAAACCGTGAGAGATCTTGTATAAGAGTACAATATTAAACGTTTGTAGTGGAGAGCGGATAAAATATAGGGCAATATCAATCAAACAGTATTCTTTTATAGAACAGCTTTACTGCGATCTTGTTTCTAAAATTTAAGTAAGATTTTCGTTTGGCGAACTTATTCCCTTCGTCATCGTTAATAAATTAAATGCGATCTGATGGCAACAAAATTTAAGAAATAAAATCGTTTTATTTTACTATTTCCGATGCAAACATCGGAAGTTTTTTTTACAAATTGATTGATTGCCATATTTAAAATTATTTAAAATTTTAATTAAAATCGCACAAATCTTATTTTAAAAATTAACGTTTTTAAAATTTAAATAAAAATTTTTTATAACGATTCAGGTGCTTATCAGATTTTTAGATTATGTATAATCATACATTTATGTTATAACTTGCACCAGAATTCAAGAGATGACTCCAGTGGTGGTAAGAAGATGCGGGTTCCATGAACTAGATATCCAATTACGTCTAGTCGAATTCCTTTATAGTAGCATTAAATCAGTGTCACACGTTCCATATTGTAACGATACTCGCTCCAAAGAATCAATAGAGTTAAATAGCCTACTGTCATCGACGAGCTTCTTTGTACTTGCCCGCTTAAAGTCGAGTAACCTGTAAAAAAGCGGTCTTGAAGCGGTCACACCAACATGAGAATTGTACCCTATTTTACAAGGTCGACTACATATATATATATAGATAATATACATAAATACTTAGAAAATCACATAGAGTGAAGTGTAAACTACACCATTTCTTTGCTTTAGTCCGTCGAACATAATTAATTTTTTTCCACAAACATAAAGATGTTCCGATTCCTCAATATTTAGAAACCATCCCTAAATTTATATGAAACAGTTTATATGGGAGAGTTTGTTAAAAGCTTTATTGATTTTCAATGAAAGACTAAAAATGTTATTAAAGTGTTTGTATCTAAAAGAATAGCCTCTCAAAATTTCTTTTAAAAAAAAAACTTTCACTCACATCATTGATGGAGTTACACTTTTTATGTGTAACATTCTCAAGCAACTCAGCCATCTTTTGATTAATTCAATCAAGAAGAATATCCCCAGCCACAATATTAAGCGACGCAGGTACCGTCTTGGCGGGAGGTGCTTGCCAAAATGATTTTGAAATAAAATTACAATTTTTTTGCACTGGAGGTGAACGAGCAAAGTGACAAAGTTTCTAGTATGTATGATAGGAACTATAATTTTCTTCGAAACATTACCAAGCCGAGGAGAGATCTCTTTAGATTCTAAAGTTTAGAACTAGCAGAGGTTCTGGGCTGCTCAACCGCTCAAATATGATGATGTTCTGCTTACAACCACAGCTGTTTTGCTTAAATTTTACTATCCTGTTTCCAAATCCACTATCTATCCAAAACCAAATCCTTTAGTTTCATAATAATATGCATTTAATATTTAAGTCCTTCGCCATGCCCTGTCATAACAAGCCTGTTTCAATAACATGTTCGAAACTGCAAGAAGCAGAAAATAACAGAAAATGTGTCACAAAAATTAAAATCTCTCTAAAAATATGATTTTTTTATATGTATGTATGTGTGTATATGCTTTCGGCACGACATTATGCAGTTCAATTAAAGTTTCTTCACGTTCCTTCTTTACAATTCGAAAACTAATTTTGTGTCAGCTACGGCTGAAAGCTGCTGTGACCAAATATTGAACCAAAAACTAGAAAAAAGATGTAAGAATCAGTTCAGAAACAGAATGGTGCCAGAAAACTTTTTGCAATTTATTTGGCTTTTTTTCCTCTTTCGTTAACAATTGTTTGCTTTTAGTTTTTCTCACAAAGTTTCCAGGTTTTTTTTTGCCATAAATTTTTGGAGGTTATTTGTCTGGCATTTAATGAAGCACAAACTATTTGTATCCGTTTGAGACAAATTACCTCTTGTGCTGACCCCATAAGAATGGCAAAAACTGCAAATAGCCCATAATATTTACACTATTTAAAAACAGTACATATTGAGTGCAGTTCCTGTGCTTGGCTTGTTTTTTTTTCCTTATTGGTTTTTTGCCCTCTACTCATTTGTACGTATTTGTACAGATACTTAATGGCACTCGTATATAAACACGAATCTAATAATTTTCCTGTTATTTTTTGCTTCAGTTGTTCGGTTCTCTTCTTATATAGGCAAACCAACTCTTTTTAAGCAAATGAAGAGCCAAGAGAAAAAGAACAGCTTGCAAAAAATCAATAAGTTATAAAAATACTTATACGCTATTTTATGTATGAGTGAGTCTGCATGCACTTTGCACACACCCATGCACACGCCTTTAATGTATTCAAATGGCTGGGACTCGAAACAGGGAAAATGGAAAAAATTAACATTATCGTGGAGACGGGGTAACTAAACCCTTGCTGTTAATAAACAAGTTAGACAGACAGACAGACAGACAAACAGACAGGCGAAAAGAAATTGCACTTAAAAACAAACTGTTTTCGAAGCAAAAACCGCTCAATAGTTCAATGTTTCCAGTTGCCTTTGTAGTTCCTACACTTGTTCACAAATTAGAAGAAAACAAAAATGAATAAAATAAACAATAGCTTACACGGAAGGTTAAATGGATCAAACAAGCTCTTGCAAAGTTCAAATGCTGGAATAAAAGAAAAACAAATTAAAGTGATTTGTAAATAAATTTTTGTGCATATTTTGTGCTTGTAAAACAAAGAGTATTATATTTTCTGGGAATATTACAGTGGGCTGCAGTAATATAGCAACATTGTAGCTAGCAACAATGTTGCGGAAACATCACCATCACCATCATCATCATAATCCATCTAAATCTGCTTATTTAGTGAACCACACTATTATTAAAATATAATTATTATAGCCAACGTCTTTTTTGTGTAGTATTAACGGCATTAGTTATAATAATAATTTTAAAGTCAACTACACTATTTTAAAAAATGGTCCAGCATAATTATACTACTACCATGAGACGGAGACAACCAACTCTAAAAGACATATACACATCCCTGACCATCCCTGAAGCTCAGTCTTCATTACTTTTAAAAACATAACACAACTTGCTATTGTTCCTTCGGACAACAGCTCAATGTTATATAATATTTAAAGCTAAAATATATTGTCCTCAGATAGGGCTATAGATTTTCATAGAATATTATTTTCTTCGCACATTCATACGTAAAATAATAATAACAAGAATCTTTCTTCTTATGTTTTATGTTGCAGTTCTTTTGAGGTTCACAAATTTTTCTTAATTAAAATGAAATCTGTTAAAACTCCATAATATTATACAAATGTAATAAACACAGACGTAGAATTGTGAAACTAATTTTCTTTATTTTTTACCAAAGAATAAACCACAAAATTTGCCGTTACACGAAAAAATAAAACTTAAGTATTATATATTATAAATATATATTATATTAAACACGGATGTCCACATTCAAACAATAATTTTATGGAAAAAATTAATTAACAAAAATTATAATATTTTCAACAAAGTAAATATAAAAAGCAAGCTTGAGTTTTTTCAAACTTCTGAAGCCAAAACTGGGCAAAAAGCAAAAACTAAACAAAATTTATAAAAAAAATTATAGAATTAAATATAAATATAAAATTATGAACCAGTAGTTAAAGCAACATACGCCATGTTTGGCCATTTATTTCATAATTAGTGAAGTTTTAGTAGCGATCCCTAATATTTACGGTAATAAATATAGCCTATGGTACTCAGGGATATTGTAACACTCTATAGATGAGAGAATTTTTAAAATTGATTGAAAATCCTTTGAGTTTATTCGCTACAAACACACAATCATTTAAAACTATACTTTCATAGTTTTGTAGAATTTTAAACAAAAACTAATCTTTTATTTATGTCAATTAAATTTTTTGTTTTTGTAACACTCTATAGATGAGAGAATTTTTAAAATTGATTGAAAATCCTTTGAGTTTATTCGCTACAAACACACAATCATTTAAAACTATACTTTCATAGTTCTGTAGAATTTAAAACAAAAACTAATCTTTGTCCTGAGTTAAAAAAAAATAACATATTATAAAATCTTAATTTATTATTTTGGTTGGTTAATTTAGTTTAAACGAGTTTGTCTTAGTTGAAGTTAAATTTATGAAACTATATCTTTAAAGTGCTTCGCCAGTAACAGTAAAATGCTACTCGTACATATTGTATTTACATTGTAGCTCCTGCTGTACTCGTGTAAGGACTAAAAATGTGTGCAAAAAGCTAAAGTAAGATAAAAAATTATTAAACAAAATGTGCTGGCGTCTCTTGACTTGTTATCCTTAAATGAAACTCGAAAATATTCAGAAGAATAGTCTTGTAGCTTTTGTTAGCAGATATTTTTCGTAGCAAGTATTTCTGGTGTTATTTTTAGTTGGTGTTCATTTTCTTTTTCAGCATTTTCTCTATTGGACTTTTCTTTCTTTTGTTGTGGCTTGGATAACACTTACATTTCTTTTGCTTTTGCCACTAAACTATATTTTATTTTATGTAAGATTTATACATACGAGTATATGCATGTCCTGCTATATATAGAGTTACTGTTATATAAAAATATATAGCATCGTGTTACACAAACATTTTGGAAAATATATGCTGTGATACTCGTATATAAAACAGTCGTACATATTTATTTTATTACATTTTTTAGGTTTTTTGTTCGTGCGAGTTTTCAAGGCTTTATTTTGGCCAAATGCCAAATAAAATACATATTTTACTTTATTACTGATGTTTTAATATGTGTTTTTTAGCTCATCTTTTAAAGCTGGCCTTTCTTTGCATAAGTACGAGTATTTGATATATATTTTACAATTCTTTCTCTCTTTCTCTCTCTCTCTCTCTGTCTCTCTCTCCGCTTTTACGTAGTCATTTTGTCAGGTTATTGTATAAAATAGTTTATTATTTTGTTGTTGTTGTGTTATCTCCTTTCGGTTTTGCTACAAAAGTTAATTACTATAAAAATGTCAAGCAAACTCAACTTAAAAGGCACTTGCCTGCAAAATTATTTCAAACAAAGGGATATTTTATTTAAGGTTTTTTGCGTTACTTGTTTTTGTATTTTATATTTATTAAATATAAATAAATTGAAAATTATTCTTTGTTGTTGAAAGCGAAATATTTTCCAAGTTTTGGGTTGATTGAAGCAACTGAGTTTAAAAGCATTAAGTATAAATTTGTTGAGTAGAAAACTTCGTTACATTAATTAAAAGTTTTTTTTTTCTCTAAAGTTTGAACTTAATTTTCAATTTAACCAATTTTTAATTCAATCAAATAAAAGGTTTAAGAAATGTTTTTTTGTGTATCAATATTATTAAATAGAAAAATAATATACATATTTCTTAAAATATTTTTAAATTTTTATTTATAACAATTAAATTTTTCTAATCAATCAAACAAAAAGTTTATTAAATGTTTAATTTTTTTCTGTGTATTAATAGATTTTAATAAGACTTATTTATTAGACAGGCACATTTTTGTACTAATTTAATTTTTTTTTATATACAATAATGATGAAATGATTATTTATGTCAATTAAATTTTTAACTCATGTATTTTGATTTTTAGAAGATGAATTTTAATTGCATTCAGTTTGTAATAAGATTTATTACAGATGAAAAATAATTGTTTAATCACCGAAAGTTTAGTTTTGTGTCTTAAAATGATTGAGTTAAAATCTTAGAATAATATTATATATTGAATAATGATAGTGTAATAAATATAACCAAAAAACTTTGTTTACTTGTTGCAGTATCTTTTTGTCGAATATAATCCATAGAATTTTTTTTCAGTGTACGGGTTTTTTAAGTAAGTTGTTTATAGTATATATTATAATAATTACAATACGTGTTTGGAAAGGCATATTACAAAACTGAAAGTATGGAAAAGAAAAATCGGATCATGCTTTTTTTTTTTGCCCACTGTAGATAGAGTTATCACTCTATTTTTAATCACTTTAAGCTGGTCTTATGTTATTTATTTGATCTTCCAGAATGCTAAATGTTATATGAAATTTAAATATATAAAAAGCTATTAAAAACGTTTTTACAAGACCAGAGCCAGGCTTTCAATATCTAACGAAAACGCATCAGGTTGAAATGAATGATCTTCCTCTACAAAAAAAAAAATTGACTTTTTGAATTTAAACTGTTGTTGTTAACGCTTTTTTTTGTCATCTTCTACTTATATTCATTTTATTACTATAAAAAATAAGGGCCAGAACCTTAAATAGAGAAACATTTTGTTATTCGCTGTTTGACTGAGTGCAGGAACCGAAAAGAAAGGATTTAAATGTACGAGTATGTAAGCAAATGCATGTGTGTATGTGTGTACGGAGTGTGTACACAAGTATGTATTTATATCCGAAGCAAAATAAATGAACACATACATAAATCCCTGAAAATTAACTGAACGTGATTTGTTTGTGGCAGCGCATTAAAGTGACCTAGAAAAAGTGATTTATTTTAAAAAATAACGCAGTAAACGAGCAGAAATAATATTGTAATAACGATAATTTTCTAAGCAACACAAATATATATATATATATATATATATATATATATTATATATATTTTGCTTTTAAATACGAACAAGGAAAAATATTTGCTTCGGTACGTATTTATATTCGTCTTGGCATGCAAACACTTTTTATAGCGAAGGATTCTCGGCAAGCAGAGGGTTGGTCTATAAAATTATTTATTAGTTATTTTTATTAAAATTAAAACAACACACACACACGAACACACTAACCCAATTTAAAATGGTATTTGCCATAAAATGTTCATTGCCGTCGCAAATCCTTTTTGAGTGAAAATGTTTAAATAAAGTTATAAAAATTTTATAATCTGGAAAGTGTTGACAAAGAAAACAGTTATTGGGGAAAAGACATTAATAAATATTAATTTGATGAAAATTCTGTTTTTATATTTTTATGCTAATTCGAGACATATAAAAAAAGGTATTGCAGAGCATAAGAATGAACAAAGGCCAGGAAATTGTTTTGCTTTAAGGAAAGTGTGCTGAGCAGATGTCTTGAAGTTTTCGCGTTAGGGAGGGATAAAAGTGTATGATTATAAATACACTAACAGACCTGAATTTGCATGCAAGCAATTTCCTCAGCATCCAAAATTTAATAGATAATTTTAAAATTAAAATTTATATAAGAAAAACTTCTGTAGGCTGGCGGAGTTTACATCACATTTGGCAACTACTTACAGCTGTATCGCCAAATATTTCAGACATACAATTCGACATGTCTTTTCGTTTTATAAATTTTATAAACGCATTTCTTTTCTTTGGAAAAAAAAGCTTTAATATAAAACTTTCCTCTCCGGTAACAATTTGGCACGCATATTTGTCGTAAACAAACCGAACTGTGAAAAAACACAGTAAAAACTATTTGCAAAGCAATTTTAACGAATTTATTTTTTTATACCTTTTTCGTTAGAAAAAAAAATATGACTTTTCCTAACTTCAGATCCGCAAACTATTCAACTGGCCTCTGCATTGTTCTTACACTAGACGAAAAAAGTAATTTTTGTTACATTTCTATTCTGCCTTCCTTTTCCATTTCTTGTTTATTGTTCCCATTTAATTTTTGGAGTTTTCAAAACTATTTTCTTCAGTTCTCATCAGAAGTTTGAAACTAGTTTCCCAGTCAAGTTTGTGCTCGAGTTTAGAGGATATGCTTTGCCAAATATTTACAAAATTAAGATAGAATATTCTAGGAAGATATTTTATTTGATGTGCGCGAATTCGTTGGAAAAAGAGCGACTGCAAAAAGAAAATAAAAACGAAGCCCGTAATATAAAATAAAAACATTTTTTTTAGCAATTTGAAGTTATTGTATGTAAAAGAAAAACTTAAAAAAGTAAAGTTATTCCTTTCGATTGCATAGTAAAAAACAGAAAAAATGCCTGAGACTGAAAACAAACTTTTCCACTTTAGGAATAGAAAAAGTGCAGCTCCGTAATAAACTTTTTTCTTTTAAATCAAACAGAAAGCTACAAAAACTTCTCTTCTCAAGTAATAAAAATATTTTTAAAGTACGCAAATAGTTATTAAAGTGAATAAATTTAGTTTTGGAAAGGAATAAAAATTGAAACTTTTACTGAACTTGAAAAATTAAAATATTGGGGTAATTATTTTTATTTCTTTGAGCTGGTCAAACAAACCCTATTAAAATACTGTAAATGGTAAAGGGAAGTCCTGCCTTTAAGGAAAATCAACAGAACAGTTCTAAAATAAATGCTTTTTGCCTGACTTTATACTCGCCCTTATTAAATATTACGCTACAGTGAAAGAATCTTTTAACTTTAAGTTAAATGTTTATTGTCCTTAAATATAATATTTTCGGCGAATTCAAATTCATTTAACTTCAATCTAAATCAAAATCTTTAGTTTTGAAATATTGACATCCAAACTTGACTTAAGCATAAAAAGCCATCAGCTGTGCTGTCAATTTAATTTGACGACAACTCTAGCCTTGATGTCCTTTATAGCTTTCAAGCACAAAAAATCAAAGCAGTGCTCTTCTTGTGCTCAGTTTTTCTTAGCAACTTTTTTAAAAATAGCATCTCTCCATTCACTGAGTTACTTTGACTTGTATTTTTATAATCTCGAAAAGTAACATTTAAATATTTTAACAAACCACTTTATTAATCTGCTTTTAAGGCAAATGTGACATAATATCGCCTATCCCACGATAACGAACGTTAATGTTCAGCAGCACTGTGAAGTTGCCCTTTACACAACTGATTTGAAGGCTATATATGAATTTTATTTTGCTAACTTCAACCCTCGCTTATATTTATGATTTGCCAGACTTCGCCAGTTATTTCCGTTAGAACGTTAACCCTCGTCATCGTGGGACAGTTATAATAGTTCTAAAAAAACACATCTGTGTGGTTTGACATGTCTTTTGCTTTAGAAGGGTATAATAAAAATTTGTATTTATTTTTAAAAGCCTCTCAGAATATCCCTTTTTTTTCCTTATTACTACCAAATTAAGCAACTGTTCATACAGGTAAATAAAAACAAAATGCAGTGGAGCCATGAATAACGGTTGCATACTAAACGCGAACATTTTTCATGGCAAATCGCATTTTCGGGCCATTCTTTTAGTTTTTATCAATTTTAATTTGGGGACACTTTTAGAAAAGAAACTTGAAATGTTGAGAAAGTATAAGCAGACAAGTTGTATTAGAAATTTGCATAAGCGTAACTGGAACTCGATATTACGTGGGTATAAAGAAAATCGGGGAGAGTCAGAACATTTTGTATGAAAACTTTGCCGTTAAGAAGTTTAATTTTTTTGTTTCTTTATTTTTTATAATTTTTATTGAAACGAAAACAATGTTTTTCATACTCTTTAAGAAATATTACGCTCCATATACGAGTATATTTTTGTTGGACGCGTAAGGGAAAATTTTGTGTTGACTTGATTTAATATGATTTAAATTATATGAAAAGCGTTTGTTTTAAATATTAAATTTTAACTTACTAGTTACTTTCGTATCATTAAACTTAATTAAAATAATGTTTTTTTCGGAATAATTCGAAAAGCTTGGCACATCCAAAAGCTATCAAGGAAACATAGATAAAGCGTAATAATAAGCAAACGGTTTATAACATCCTTCTTACATTTCCACATGCAACATCACTGTTGCATTTCTATTTTGGAGAAGAGTTAATTAAAATTATTTTTTTCAGGGCAAAATATTTCATATACTTTTCATTATGTCTGGTTAGAGCTCAAACCAAGCAGAACATGCTTTTGTGTGTATTAAATGCTTACGCATCGCTTTACAAAATAAGTCATAAGGTTTTAAAATCCCACTAAAGTTTTTTTTTCTTAGCTTTTTTCTTTTGTATAAAATTTTATTCTTTGTAAAGTTATTCTTTTGATACCAAAGCCCAACATAGAAAAAACACTCAACAAAAAGTATATTTTTAAATTAGACTTTCTTATCCTTGGGAAATGTGTGGAAGTGCGTGAACAATTCCTGATAAACCGTTATAGTTTTCTGTTTGTTGCTGGGTTTCTTTTCTTTCTTGTCTAACTTATGTTTCAGTACCAACGAATGTATATGACGATGGCTTATAGGCACACATGCATTAACGGTAATGTGAGTTGTTTAAACTTCTTTCCTGTACTAACAATTAGCGCAACCTTTTGCAGAAATTGTTGCGCTTGGCCTCCCTTAATTAAAATTCTGGCTGTTTGAGGGTCTTTTTCAACTCTTCTGAGGAGGAATTTCAGTGCTCAGACATATAAATATATATATATATATAGTCATAGGTTTTCTCAGGCTGGACGGCAATCATTTTTAATCCCTTAAACTAAAAAAAAACATTTTTCCTTTGAACATTTCATTTAATGTATTTCAAATTTTCAATCTTAGCTTGAGGCCCTTCTCAATAAAAATATAAAAAATATTTATTCAATATTTATAACAATTTTTGATTACAAACTACAAACATTGGTAAAAAAAAATTAAGAAGGACCACAAGCTGGAAGAAAAATAAATATATCAACAAAGTGCTGAACAATCACTTTTATGTTATGAATGAAATTATTTCAGTTCGTGCGTGATGAAAACCCAAAAATGCTTGATGTATGGAATGCAAAAATATTGATGGGTGTATGTAACCTACACATCAAGCGCGAATTAATTTTCATTGTAAATTTATATTCATTGTGAGCTGGTGTCGAAAAAATTCGCATATTTTCTGCCAAACGAATAAAACAAAATCAAACTTAAAATGAATGCTTGGTGGATCGTGCGACCAAAGGATTTCAAAACAATGATGCCACATACGTGACTTGACAGCGTTCGCTTTGAACACGCCTGCTCCCATTTACACCAGCTGAATAATATTTTCCTAAACCCATTTTATTTATTTATTTAAAGGTCAGAAATAACTAATTAAAACGGATGTAAGAAAAAATTATTAAAATTTAAAATTTGGAAATCAAGAACCCGCTCCACGATGTTGAACGTCAACATTCGCCAACAAATTTCGCAAACTTAAACTAAGAGCAAACCAACCGAAAGGGTTATTTAAAATCTAGCTAGAATATTTACGTCCCACATTTCTACTTACAAATACTAAAAACTTTTCATTTTCAAAATCACTCCCTAAATTGATTTTCTTAACTAACTTTAAATATTTATATATATATTTGAAAGTTTAAGCTGGTGCCACTTTTCCTTGCAAATATTGTTCCATATCTCTTTAACATAATTCTAATAGACAAAATATCTAGTTCAACTAGAATTCAAAGGACATCTAAGCCGAACATTAAATCCCACACTCAGCCAAATGCAGAGGGAGTGAAAACTTCAAAGCTCTATACATTCGTGTGAATTAAAAGCAACATTTACTATTTCACGTTATAGTCTGAGTGGGCTGTTGTCTTTTGTCTGTTGTTGGAGGTGAAAGACTTTACATAAAATCTATACATGTTCGTTGGTATTCGCATAAAAATGTATAACCCCTTTTAGAAATAAATCCGTCATACACCTTTAAGCACAAACAGATGACAACAACATTAACACAGTTTGAAAAAAAGGGGTTGATATTGCCCAGTGGTGAAAGAGAAAATGATCCGACAACGAAACGGCAGACGCAACAATTTCTAAGGCTATTTAAATATGTACTATTGAACGAATATTAATTGTTCAATTCGAATTTTTTTTTTGCAATCCGTCTAATTTTTGTATCACTACGCCCAGAGATATAAATATGCCGGCGATTATCAAACTTGTTAAACTTTGAAGTGCTCTTTTTTAAGCTGGGTTTATGTAGGCATTGCGAACAAAACATCTTGAATGTGGCTTCATGTTGATGTCTCTCTCCTTATAGGAGAGGAAAACCATTTGTTTCAACATGTTTCTGTTTGATTTGATCTAATTTTATCTTTTACTTTTTGTTTTGTCAGCCAGAGTTGAGCTTTTCTGGCCTGTTCAATAGATTTTAGGTTTTAAAGTAATAAAATATATTCTTGTGTTTTATTACTCGCACTCGTAATCGCTAAACAAAAGCCTTGCTTTAGAAGAATTTTCCGAGCCAAACACACAACAAGTTACCAATTCCTACAATTGTGCAATAATTAATTATTGTCGTTCAAACTAATCTAATTCGCCATAAAAGAGTGCAAAAATAAGAATTTGCTACTTGTAATAATCAAATTCACAATCTCTACACACTGGCTTAAATGTTTCCTTTATTTCTGAAATTTATGAACAAAAGCAACACAGAGATTCGTTGTTAATATTTGGAATGAACAGAGATACCAGCGGTGAAATTTTAGAGTTAAAGTCGCGCAAACTTTAAATAACTCGTATATTCTTCTAGAGGCCTGCTGCTCACCAGGCTTTAAAAACGTATTACTTTTTACAGTATCTTTATCCCTTACCCCCGCTCCCCCCGTTGACGACACCCTAAGACGCATTTATATCGACAAAATAATAAATTTCTCTTTGTATGTGTGTAAACGCTCATTTGATGGCTTTCAACTGCGCACATATGAACACATTTGGCTGGGCACGAGGATTTTCCTGCCCTCTCACAAGCGCAGTAGCTAAATTTAATTAAAACCTTACAATTTATACATAAAAATAAAACAAGATAAGAAGAGAGATTTAACCTTAAAATGTTAACCACAAAAATGTTTGTGTGGCATTAAAAACCAAAAAAAAAAAAAAAAAAAACAAATAAAAATATAGGGGAACCCTTAAAAACTTGTATGTTTTTCTTATTTCAAGGGCTCAAAGTTTAAAGCAAAAGCTCATCAGCTGGTTGTTTTTTTTGAAATAATTATTTATATATATTTTTCGTTCTATGAATGATTCCAACACAACTACACTGAGAGAATTTACAATCACATTTGCACTGAGAGAAATTCCTGCCCAAAAATATTATGAATTATATTATAATGAGAGAAAAAATAGAAATTGGTGCATGACCTAGAGCAGAGTAGCGAAGCTTTTTGATTAAAGTTCAGTGCTTAAAAGCCTTGCGGGAATGTTTTGATATTTTAAATGATTATAAAGTTTTTTCGTTTTTTAATATTAAAAAATATTTCTTAAGGATGATTTTCATTTTTTTCTTCAACTACAAACTTTACGTTCAACAATAACTTGTCATAAGCAATTGCCAGCAGCCCGAATTCTGACTTGTACCTTCTGGCTGCTCACGACTATATTGTGTGTATTTTACAACTTCACTGCACATCGTTTGTTATCTTTTGCTCTTGAAGGTAAACGAATGTAATTTAAATGTATTTATTGATGCATGAAATTGAAAATGATTTCACTTTTTATTTATTTATTTTCTTTTCCTCTTTGATTTTGTGGCGTTTTGTTTTTTTTTTTTTGTTCTTCTTACAACAATCTCAATCTCTATAATAAAGAAGTTTTTTTGGAAGTCACTTTAAGAAAGAATTTAAATACACAAAAATGCTGTTGCTAAGACTTGAAGTTTTTGTAAAACGAAAGAAAGAAAAGTTCACTCAAAAAATATATTGTATTTTTTGCATAAAATTACTTTGTTACCGATGAAATGCAGTTTTAATAATATTTCAAAGTAAAATCTTAAGTGCCAGAATCATGCAATAATAATAATAATAATATGAAAGTTTTTAGGGGTTAAGGTTTTATTGTAAATTATTTTGTTTTATGTCATGATACAAAATTTTGCTGCATTTCAATCTGTGTCAGAATGTAAGTGTTTAAAATGTTTTGTTTACAAGTTTGTTATGATTAGGGTTCTACAAAATTGGATACTGACAGCACCAATGAGAGTCCAGTAGAGGCCGCATTTTTGGGGTATCCAGGAGCAGTTATTTAGCCATCTTCACTCCAGTTAGCCATTCAACTTTGCCCTTGAGTGAGATTGCCGTACGAACTCTCAGGCTATTGGCTGGAGTGGCAACGTTTTGTTGTATGACCACAGATCTTTATTTACAAAAATTATGGCAACTGTGTGTGCCTGGTAGGTGCATTCAAGCGTGGCTTTGGCCTAATCACTTCTGTCAACCAAAATTTAGCCTGTTTTCCACAAACTGTCCGAACAACCAAATCCATTTCTTGAGGTTTTTATGTGACCATAAATATAAATTAATTATAAAAATATCTGGCATAAAATTTTCAAACAATAAATCTTAAGCTAAGCACAATTATTTTCTCATCATACAAACTTTCACAATAAATAAAATCGCTGATAGTATATCTTGACCAATACGGCAATCAATAAGTAAGTCAGTGTTTAGTTTCATTTAAAACAACCTTCACAAATCGGATGCAAAAGCAACCTAAAGAAAAAAAAAACAACAAACTTTAATGTTTTCCACAGTTCTTTGTCTTCCTGCAATAAACATTTATCTAGTTTAATTTGCAAACAAACACATAAAAGCAAACAAATGAAAAAACTCTACCGTGCAAAGATAAATAATATTGAATATATTTTTTTTTTGCTTTTTTCGTTTTTCTGTCTTTCTTTTGTGTTTCGAAACTCATATAAAAGTTCCTGTTTCTGTATTCAACTCTCTTCTTTTGCTGGCATAAATTATATTTATAAAACTTTTATAAAAATTATAGTCCCATTGCCTGCACGTATTTCTGGTTATGCTCGCATGTCAATATATATTTGTGGTATATGAATACGTGAAAAAAAAACAAATAGAGGCAAAAGTAATACGGATATCCAAATAAATGTAAATGCGTGTACAAGTGTTTGCCATAAAAAGCTTCGAATCTCACTCAGAACGTGTTAAAGTTTTAGTGGCTGAACCGTTTCGTTTCCTTCTCTGCTGGCAAGTTTTCTATTTGTTTGCTTTCCCTGTTCAACTGAAACGAATGAAGAAATGAATAGAATACTTTTGTAGGTTACTAAACCTTAAAAAAGTCTGCCTGTTTTTTCCAGCATTTCTATAAAGGATAATAAAACAGGAAGTATTTTAAACAGCCTAAAGACATTTTACCACTTATTCTCGAACGAAACTACACACGTGTACTCGTATGTGCGTGTGTTTTACATTCTACAGGCCTGACGTATGAGTTTTATATAAATATTTTATGTTTATTTATCGTAAAATCTAAAGACTCTTTAAAATAAGACAATCATCGGCGAGTAAATGTAACACTTAACTCTGGAGGTCTAGCCAAGTACAAGTTAAACATTGAGCGTAACTGTTCGTTCAGAACAAAGTTTAACTCCCCTCCCCCTCTCCACTCATTTTCTTGATGGGAATTTCTTGAATGAATTTTGATATGTACTTTATTCCAGCGTTTAAAATGTTCAAAGATCATAAATTCTTTTCTAGATGCCTTAAAATTTGTTGTTTTCCCTTTTAACATTATTTATTACCTTTTGTAATATTTTCGGCTAAAATTATTATATTCTAATTTATTTAAGCCATTACAGAAGCTTGACCTAATTTGTTTTATTCGCTCTTTTATTTGTTATCTCTAAAATTCGTGCGTATGCAAAAAAAGAAAAATAAGGATAAAGTTATACTTTTCGGAGCAACAGGTTCTCGTCATCCCTACAGCTGTTTAATGCCAGTTCCTGAAACCCACAAATTTGAGTTCTGAAAGCAAAGTTCACTGTTAGACTGGGGAAAATAAAAAGTAGGAGCAATAATTTTAAAGAATCTGATACATGAGATTACTGCGCTTCTGCTTTAATCACGATCCGGAAGCCTGGACAAGTCTCGGAAACTATCCAATTAAAGAATAAAAGGGTGAAGGATAAACATGGATGATGCAGTTAAATCTAAGCTGCAATCTGAAATAATTATTTTGATATTGATGATTTTAATGAATTTTACGCAATATAAAAAAAATCTATGAAAAGGCCAATAAAACTCGTTGGTCGTTCAAGCTGAACAATTTGAATACGCAATATTCGATTTGATTTGTCGTGACGGATTTCTACTTAAACAGACTGTCCCGCGATTTCGAACGACAGTGTTTGCAAGCATTTTTAACAACAAAAACTTAACGTAGAGTTATTTATGACAAAATTCGCGGAGGCAGAGAAAGCGAACGATACTAAAGTTGTGTCTCTGAATAGGTTTTTGACGCTAAAACTTGATGGCAAAAGTTAATGAGCGATATAGTGGGGCGGTTATAAAATTACATAGAAAAGCCTGGCAAGTTGTAAATAAATATAAGTAATTTAAGCCGTTAAGCAAAGTTTGCTTTCTGCACATTAAAGAAAAATCACCGCTTCGAATTTTCCGTGCAACTTTTGTGTGCTCTTTGTGTAATTTTTCATCAGTTTCTTATTGGAAGATTAAAATACTTTTGACAAGTTAAATTACTTTTAAACAATTTTTCAATCTGCCCCACTTCAAATAAAAATTCATTTTCTTCTTAAGCCAACTATTGGCAAAAACACCTTGAGCTACTTTTTCAATAAATTTTTTTCCCTTGTTGAGAATACGAAGTCTCATAAAACATAACAAAAAAAAAAAAAAAAAAAACGACAAATTTCCACACCCGATGCACAGCAGTATCCATAAAATATATTTCACCAATTTTATTCAGTTTCTTGTTTCTCCTTTCGTTTAGTTTTTTAGTCACTTTTGAAACTTTGTTATCTTTATAGGATTCAAGTTAGTTTTTGTTTCTTTTGCCCCGCTGCCAGAGCTATAAAAATTTGTTTTATTTTTTAATGCTTGTTTTTTTTTATTTCCTAAGAAGAGAAAACATATTCGTGAACACTATAAACTATATTGTGCACTATAAACTAAGCAGAGAAAAAATAAAAGGAAAAAAAGATGTATAAATATTGAAGTGAAAAGAAAAATAGTAAAACCATTCAGGTTGTTTTTTGTGCCGAAGACAGCCATCCTGGCGCCTCCTGGCATTATTTGTTATAAGGCCAATGACTGTTTCCAGCTTCAGTTTTATTTACAACGTTCAGTAAACATGAAAATATGTACTCGCGCGCGCGTGTGTGTGTTTGTTCATTCAGTAACAAGTATTTGTTTTAGTATTTGTAAAATTAATGAATTTAGATTCTTTTTTTTTGCAGAAATTTATACTCCTTTTTTTGAGGCAAGTTGTGTAATGCTTGTTTTAAAATATAAATACCAACATGTATTCTGTTTTAAAGAGCTAAACAGTAAAATGTTTTGCTTGTCAGTTTTTAATTATAATTTATTTTGCTTGCCAATTAAAGTTTTTGTTGTTTTATTGTACAATAAATAATATTAAAAATTATAATTCTGGTAAAATATTGAAATAACTTCAAAAGAGTTTTTGGCCACTTTTTTAAAACTTTATTCTTAAGCACAAATTTGCTAAGCATATAAATAATGGGCAATCGCAACTTATTGCACAATAAATTATATTGCAGACACTAATGCTACATAAATTTCTTACAGGCTGCGAAGGACTTTATTCTTAAAACGAGTATTTAGTGATGAGAATTATTATAAATTGAAAACAAATATATAAGATAAATTTTCGTATATTTTGTAGGTCTTTGTTTTTAAACACAACTCTTTTAAATAGGAATTATTTTCTCTTGGACTAAATAATTAAATACAGTTCTTTTTTATATAAGAATATCATTAATTTTATTCTCACTGCACTGCAATTGAAGCTCGATCGAATGTGATAATTTTCTGGAGAAGAATTAAATAATATATTTATTTATATTTTCTCTAAGACCTACAGCGTAAAACGTAGCAAGTTGTGGAAAAACTATTGTACTAGAAATGAAATTGAACGCAATAATCCTAGATAAAGTTAACAACAACCTTGAAATATTTGAACCAAGTTTCTTAAGTTTGTTTTCTTAAACATAAATTTTTTAAATATATATGAATGATGTGAAGATATATTGTACAATAAATAATAGCTATTGAACATAATTGTACTAGAATAACTTCAGAACAACTTCGAAGTATTATTTTTTTTAAATTTGTTAGAACATTTCTAAATATATTAATGATGTGGAAAATAAAAATCCTTTGGAATAAAAAATAACTTTGTTCAATAGGCAAAGCGGGAAAAGAGGCAGTATAAAGTAAAGTATTTTTTTTTGGGGCCGATTTGCATGGTTTTCAAATAAATTAAAGCTGGAAAATATATTATTATTATATTTTTATCAATACCTTTAATGGTATGAACTCAATTTACACCTTAATACACTTTGAAACAATTTTTTGCCCTTGAAATCTTTTTTATCCGACATCTAAGATGCTAAAATCTTTCTGCAGTTTAAGATTTCTTAAAAATTTCCTTTATAGTGACGAGTGTCTGGCAGATATTGTGAAGTCTAGAAGCTGAGTTTGATTTATCTATTGGTTATAAATATTTAACTTAAAAAAAAAACGAACAACTATTGCAAAATTGGTGCTAACAATATTATTGCTATGGTCAAACATAATACATTGTAGCCATATTGAAACTCACTCGTATTTTGGAGAGGAACACTGTGTTCAACATCATAATTCCTTTCATTAATTGGAACTAATTTTCCAAATTTTTTTGTTGCTAATTTTGACTTTAGATCAACCCTCGAGCTGGTTACTTAATACGATAATGCCGCAAACAAAACTATTGGAATTGGAAAAATTGAATTGGCCAGATTGGTTCCTTTGAGATTTTCGCTGCCATTTTCTAAATCCTAAACAAAGATTGAAATTCGTTATTAAAATGAAAACAATACAAACAATTTGGACTACAATTTGGAATTGAACAAATAAACTTAACAAAAGTATAAATAAAATTTGCATAAACAAATAGGAAAAATTTGCATTTGCAAATTGTATTTGGGAACAGAGAATGCAACAAATTATGAAAATCATCAAACTTATATAAATACTAAGAAGTTTGCCTTTTAAAATTAGTTTAGATTTTGCAAAATGCTTGAGTACGATGTGGTTGCTTTGGTATGGAAAAAATCGTTTCAATTATATACGAAAGTAAGATGCTCATATGGCTTTAATCGTATGCTTTAGTATTTATTGTAAGACCGAAACAATTTGGTCCGCACTTGAACATACACAGTCTAAATGAAATGGATCTCTACAGGTGTGCACCAAAATATCAAGTGACGGAAATGAAATTTATAGTAATAAAGGTGCCACCTCCGACACAGCCCTTAAAAATATTATTTCAAAAGAGAAAAAAGAAATCTATCGATATGGGAAGGAATACTCACAACATTTTGCTCCCAAAAATTTGCAATTCAAATAAGCACCGACATTAAGGAATCTAATTGCAATCCCATTGCATCCTTTAAAGAAGAAGAGGCAAAATGACTTAAAACAATGAATCCCATATTGTATAATATTTTCTACATATTCTCTGCTACATTTTTCTTACTATACGGAAACACAGAAACTACAACCAGAATTATTTGTTTGTGTGTGTGATACTCATATAGAGAGAAGTCTCATACAGGCAGGTAATGAATAAAACTGAATTCATTATTTCCTAATGACTTGATCTGAGTGCTGGAGACGATGGCACTTGGGTTTTTTCCGAACGTTCTTATTTTTAATAAAATTGTTTTCCATATTTCAAGTCTTCTGCACTTATGGCTGTACATATAAAAAACCACAATTTTTAAATTTTCTATAACACTTAAGAAAAGTTCATTTAATTTTCATACAATTTTCAAAACGTACAAAATACATGCGTGCCGTGTGTGAATGTATCTATGAAATCGACTATCGTTTTGTTATACAAATTAAAACCGCATGCCTCCACGTCCAACTGTCGCCTTTCCACCTGTTTATCCACACGGCTCGACAGCTCTATAGATAAATCTGCATATTAGGTCAGCAATGAGTTTCAAAAAATAAAACAAACAAAAAATCGAAACAAATTTTCCATGTGAAAATGCTTCCATGTCCTCTATTGATTGGTGGCAAACGAGTTTGTGTCAGTATCGTCAAACATGAAATACTGTTCATTTTATTTTTAAGGAAGGAAAACATACTCTTCATTCAAGCAACATGCCAAATACCACATCATTGTGTACGAAATTTCCGTTTTTCCATTTCCATTTCTATGGTTGCCTTCATTTGGATTTCCTTACTAATGAAGTGATTTTCAACTGGAATCATTTTTAATTCAGTATCCTGTCTGTTCAATTATTTGCATATCAATTTGTTACTACATTTCTGGTTGGTGACTGAAAATATTGTGCAACGTTTTCCAACAACAAAAAAACAAACTTATACGTTAAAATTGTCATGTGTGTCTTGAAGTTATAAAATTACCCTTCTTTTTTGGATGGAAAAAATTGGTTAGACATTAATTAGTTTGTTTCAAATTAGCTGGGATTTATTTGGATCTTCTTGGAATCGCGGTGATTGCGGTTATTATTCAGAAAGTATGGAAATAAACAGGTATTTAAGAGTAGGGACTTTCGAACCTTGTAAATTAAAGTAAGTTTTTATGTCGCAGCTGCAGCTCTAAAAGACTCTGCCATTAAAATCCTGATGCAGACATTTAAACATTTAAACGGTTGTATTAGAACTGAAGTTGTGACGGACCAACTGAAGTTTATTAATGAAGAAATCTATTGTCAGTTGTAAGAGTTTTGTGACTGAAAATTTGTTAAGAAAAACTTTATTGAGAAGTTTTCCCTATTTACGACTTTATACAGATCTTAATCTCATTAAAATGAATTTAACGTGCCTTAACCGCTTTGATACATAAACTTATAAAACTTATTATCAAAAACTTTACATCACCGAATAAAATGTTTGCCCTTAAGTTTTAATTAATAAATTTAGTCAAAATATTTAAAATAGTTTTGTTAAAATTTAATACCTCAAAGCCAACGAAAAAAGTTCCTTAAGTTTTCTCTTCAATTCTGCTAAGCCGCCGCAAAACGCAAAGTTTTCTCCCCAAATTTCTATGAAATAAGAAACATAAAATAAGTTGTGAAAACAAGGAAGGGCGAAGGAATTAATAGGGTTTTTGATAAACGTATTATCCAGTGAAAGCGATAGAAATCTTCAAAATTCAGCCATTGATTTAACAAAGATTCCAAGAGAAAGAAATATACTGGCAGCTTTTTCAGTTTTTGTTTGTATTCATTAAAGTGCTTTGCAGGATAAAAGAGTTTGCAAATAGGCAGTTTTGAATCTTCAAAAAACTTGGTGTTACAAAAAATGTCTGGTTAATGGAAAATCATCGACAACAAGTTCTTCCAACAACAACTATTTATCTTTTTTGGCACACGACACTACAACAAACAAACAGGCAGATAAAAGAAAAAAGCAACTGGTTTTTTGTGAGGAAACACAGCTGAAGATACAACAAAAACAATAAATGATTTGCGTGTGATTAATGGTTTACACATATAAAGATATATGATAAAGTAAAACAACAAAACGATCTAAATAAATTAGCAGATAATGTGTTTCAAGTCTATAAGAAACGCTTACAATGCAACTTGATTAATAGTAATTAATGGGGACCGCGAAATAGTTAAGTGTTCCCCCGGCCAAGGTGTAAAACTTCTCAATGCTTACAAAATTCCATATTTTTGAAGAATTGGTGGCAAATGCTGCATTCAGAGTTTCAAGGGTAGTCGGAAGATTCAAAAAACTAAACAGAGCTTTCCCTTTTTCAAGGAATCTGAAATCATTGTACATACTCGCAAAAAATCGGTCCTAACTCCTTTTCATTTCATTCCACTCAAAGTCAGGCCGGTCGGCTGGTTTAAAATAAAAGATTTAAAAACAACATTTTTTTTAATAAAAAATTACTACATTCAAGTATATAATTAGATATTTGTATATACCCGGTTTTTGGCTCAGCCCCAGCTTTAGCGAAAGCATTTATTTTTTACTGGATTCATTAACTTTTAATAAAACATATATATATATATATATATGTATGTATATGAATGTATATAGAGCATGCCGACACATGTCTGTCTTGTCCCTGTTTTGCTCAGCTTCAGCTTTAGCGAAACCATTTGCTCTATTGGCTGCAGTTACTGGCCTACACTTTCCACATATTCCAGCTTGAAGTCAGAGAACAGTTTAAATGCTTATAATAAAACTTATCTCTAAATATAATAAATATACAATAGATATAGCAGGGCTGCACATGCCTGTGCTTGTCTTGTCTTGTCTTGTTTGCCACAAACAAAAGACACTTCTGTAGTTTATTCTCGTAGAGGATTTCCTTATCGAAAAGATAATTGTACAACATTATTATTATTGAACACACACATACGAGTACACAAGAAGATATGTAAATATGTGTGCAAGTTTTTCTGTGTCTATTGCATATTCTGAGCAAATATAAGAAAACCAATGTTGAAATGTGTTTGTTGCTTTACCTTAAGTTTGTGTTCGTAGTGGAAGTTGTCATTACAAGTGTAAATTATTTTTCATTTTCCTAAGCAGATAATCAAAAAGTTTGCATGTGGCAGTGTGTTTTACTACGAACTACTTGCGGTGGTTAAGACTCTGTGGTTAAACTAATTTAACAAGTAGTATTTGCATAGACCTCCATACATACATTCACACATACACATGTCTACTCATATGTGTTGTTTTTATTTCACAGTAATTGAGTGCCTTTTTTGGTGTGTAAGTATGTGTGTGTGTGTGTGTGTGTGTTTATCTGCAGATGGGTCTTTTATCAAAGTTTTGTAAACTACATACATACACACTTAAACTGTAGATGAAGTGCGGATAAAATTATTTAAGGGATTATTTCAATTAAGCAAAAAGGGTTGTGTTCCACAATTTGCGGTAAAACATTTTAATTATATTTTTTAGTTGGAAACTATAACTGGAAAGTTTTTCAATGACTACTTTAAATATGAAATCCTATGCACTTGTATGTATGTATGTATGAAGGCAACACTCATAACCCACAACGAAAATTTATGGTTAAACAAACAAAGGAATGCCATAAAACCTAATGAGCAAATCGAACAACGCCAAACTGGGTTATTTTGTATTGGGGGAAACAAGATGAGCAGCAACTGAAGTCTATGAATAAACTAAAGTAATAAAAATTATTGTTATTATTATAACTGAATAATGGATGGAACAAATTATGGCTACTTTTTGTCTAAAAAGTTTAGTTTTTTTTTTTCAATAAATATAAATATTTAGTGGTGGGCCAGAAAAAATAATTACGAATCTTAAGTTTGTTGTTTGTTTTAAGAAATTGTAGAACATGTAAATACATATATAAGTATTTGGTTTAACCAATTTGTTATTTGAAAGCAAACTTAGATCTTAGAAAATAATGGAAATTAAAACTGTTTTTTTTTATGAACTGTTTGTGCAAAACTGTACTTTCAATTTGCGAATTCTATTACAGGTCCGTAATCAATCAGTTATTGAACAAACTGAGCAAAATTTCATTGTCGAATATGAAAATAATATTATGATTGTGTTGATTTCATAAAAAAAAAAAAAAACTGTAATATTTTTGCTATGAATCTTCACTATTACTGAGGATCACAAGCTAGATTTTATTAGAGCAAATAGTTTTAGTCACAGTAAGTCCGCTAACTGGTACTTCGTTGTAAACGCACATTGTCCCCTGATAATATCCCAAAGAGTTGTTACGTCTTAGCAAAATGTCAATATATTTTCCCAAATTTATAAAAACAAAATCAAAATTTGGCAGCCGTTTGCTTGTGTTTAAATTTCATTCAGGTCTCTTTGCTTTAACTATAATTTTTTTTTTTTTTAAAGAAAACAAACCCCATCACGACTGTACCCTAAACTAATGTGTGTGTTTAGGAGAACAAATAATTACCACAATTAAAATGCTGTCAGTTAAAGTGAACTTTTATCAGATATTCAAGTAAACTATTTGCAGGATATGAAATGTTATTTATAAACCATTAATTAATAATAATACCTTGTTCTTGAAATGCTGTCACTTACGGTTCTTAACAATATTTATTGCAATATCGGATAATAAGAAATACATTTTAAAAGGGAAACACATACATACATACATAAGTAGCAATTATTTGTAATAAATTAGTGGAAAGATTTTTAAGCAACCTCTTCCTCTTCATATTTCATATCGAACAAACAACTTGACTGACAGAAAATAATTCTTAGAAAAGAAAGCGAAATTTTTATTTTGAAAATAAAGAAAATCTGAAATTTTATATACAAAAAATGTACATACATCTATACGTATTCCTTAATCTAATACACAAATAACTCGTTCGTGGACAAAATCGATCATGTTGAATTTGTCCCAGCACATGTTCTCTGATAGTGATGAATTTATCTTGTTAACTTTTCATTTTTGTGTGCAAAGAAAGTGTAAGAAAATACATAAAACTAATAAAAAAAATGTATTCTTTGTATTTTAAGATGACGCCGCTGCAATGAGGACGATCCATTAGCGGCATTGACTATGGGACCAGAGGCATGGGTATGTGTGCGGACCCTGGGTCTTACCGGTGGTGTCAGGCATTAAGCCGAACGCGATCATCGTTCGCCACAAACAGTAACAAAAACCAAAATCTCTATCAAAATAACTCACACAAGGACTGTGATCGCAAATGCACAAATATCACCAACAACTATAATTTCGATCATCCGAAAATAATAGAACAACAGCAACAGCATAACGATTACCAAATCCGTTATAGACCCACGACCATAGCAACACCAACAATACTACCAACAACGTTACAGAAACCTTCAACTGTTAACTGTCTACTTACAACAACGATACTGGAGACGTTAAAGTTTTGTGATCCATCAACAAAACCAACAACAGAGTCTCACCTTCAATCCAAATTACCAGCGCATACGACGACAGGATCAAGACTAGTAACAGCAGCCGATTGTCGAGGAAATTCAACAATAACCTTTAAAAATATTTTGCGGCAAACCGAATATCTTTGTTGTTGGCTGAAGACATCGTTGCAGTTCACGATATTGTTATTTGTCATTCTACTTTTAACAAAGTCAACATATGCCAATAACAATATACCAGGTGAGTTCGAATTAATTTCAAAGTATTACTGCGAAATACAATTAAGTTTTTAAATTTGCAGAGAAAGATGTAGGAAAATAGGAACAGAAATGCGATATTCTGTAGAAGCATTTTTAACTTAGATGAAAATATATAGTATTAAAAAAAAATCCGTTAAAAATTTCTCAAATATTGTTCAATTTGCTAAAAGCTATTAAGGAAAAAAGTATAAGAATTGAGAAACTACTAGAGGTTGTTATCATTTTGTATGACAGCTTGAGCGAGCTGTTCAGAGATTAATAGTGTTGGCATCAGCCAGTGCCCGGATGTATCGCTCTAGGAACGCTGTAGCCTTTAATTCATTATTAACACAATTTGTAGAAAATACGTTATTGTCACTTCCAACCATAATATTGTCTACGTTATTTGCATATAGTTATCATGCGCCAAACTGCTCATATTATTGTCGAATGACATATCTTAAAAAATTATGTTTAAACGTTATTTATTTATTTTTTATAATTAAGGCAACTAAAAATGAAGAAATAATCAAAATAAAAATTAATTAAAAGAATCGGATTATATTTGTGACAAAAAAAATATAGATTCATTAAGGGTCTAATATGGTGCGTCAAAACTATGTTGAGCTGTTCAAGTTATGCCAAGTTTTGTTACTAGTGTATGAGCAGCTGTTGAAATAAATACAAACTAAATTATAAGAGTATTGAAAAACTAAAAAAGAATTGTTAATAACAATAACGGTGGCAAAATTTCATGGAAAATATTACAACCAACACTGTCTGTTTTCTGATAAATTTTCATACACTATTTATTCTCACAGCAGCAAATTGAAACTTATGATATGAGAGAATTAAATTATGCAATAACTGTTAAAGAATTGCTGCAGTGCTGTGGTATTAATACCAGAGTAATGCCAAGTATCTTACTAATAATGCTTTTGCGTAGGTTCAAATTTGCTGATGCCTGGCAGGCGCAGCAACTAGATTTGCTTATGATTATTATTTAAGGACTCATGCAAATAAAGTCACTGGCCGTGACAATAGCTTGGTTGTTCATGTTAACACTGTGGTTAGCCATTACAATAACATGTTTGATCATTCCAAAGCTGTAGTAACTACACAAATGTTTTAATCTGCCTACAACATATCTTTTTATTGCTACGTTTAGCTAATAAAAACTTTTCTCAAAACAAGTGCTTTTAGGTCCACATTTTTTCTTATCTAGAAAAAGCAAACAATTATTGAGTATAAAATTCATTAATCGGATTATTCTAATACTGAGTTGCCACTATTTGGCGCGAGTAAATTTTATGCAGAGAAATATATAATAATTTCTGAAACAGCGTTTTTTTTTGTGTCTTCTTTTTTGTTGTTGTAATTTTTCTGTGTGTACTTCGTCTAATGTTTGACAAAGTATGTTAGATATTTAAAATATACATAAACTAAGTGACACAATTGTTGACAAAGCATTATAAACATTATCCTTTTGTATTATCTGAGCACTCTTTCCATTATGCTGCTGGCAAACTCATGCAGTCCCCATACACAATAGAGTAGTTTGAATATGCAGATAAATTAAACTACTACTGTGCACTCTTTTGTGCTTGTGTGAGTAAGATACAACATAATGTGCATTAGAATGTAAACAATGAAGTGAAATTATTAGAAAAACTTAAGTGCATTGTTAGTGTAGTTAAGACGATGGCAGAAAGCAAGAAAACAAAAAACGTTTGCAGCTGCTATAATAGCAATTTAAACAACAGCTTTCCCGACGACGACGCTTAAGTGTTAAAAATTATGTTGTTTTATCTTTAATAAAATTTAGTTTTATTTGCTTGTGTTTTTTACACAGTTTTATTTCCCGTTGGAACTGCTTAATGCTTCAAATGCATTATTTTCGAGAAATATGTGGGGATCTTTTCGCACTTTTGTTTAATCAAGTGAATTTTATGCTATTAAATGAAAAAGATATATGATGCAAAATAAAATTAAAAGAAAATAAATAAATTTTGTGCTATATTTTTACTCTTGTTGTTGCTATATTTTAAATTCTTTTAGCCCATATTTTTAGGTTTTTAAAAGTGAGAAAGAAAAACTTTTCATTTGAGGAAAATAAAAAAAACGAAATTAATATAGTTTTTTGCTTAAAGTATGAAAAATATGAAAAATATATTTTCTAAGAGAACACAAAACAAAAACAAAGTTTACTTACATCAACATCAAACCTACCAGCCCTGCAATGTTGGTCGAATGCTCTCCCATCGAGGCATGAAACAGCTGCCGTCAAAATATTTTGTTGAACATATAAAACTGAAGAGTATAAAATGTATAAAAATTATCTACGTAGCCTATAAGTATGCAACACATTTTGTTATTGTGCAAAGAAACCTACAAATGGTAAGTTTTATACAACTATAACGATTGGATCTTATTTTTCTAAGATATAGACCAACTTCAGCTAAAAAAAAAAACATTCGGCCTCAGCGTCAAGAGTAGACAAAACTTAAATCTTAAACTTAAATAAGTTCAGTGAAATTTGAATAAAGCTGCCTTTAGCCAACTTCATTACACTTGTCTTACATGCCAATTATTGCGCAATAGAAACGGTTCTTAAGAGCTAATTAGCGAAAAATTGCCTATTACTTTTGATTACTTTTTCACCTAAAAGGGAATAGATTGCAGGCAAAACAAGCCAAGTAGCGAAAGTAGATGCTTGGAATACAAATACACAAATTAAAATATATTCGGTTTTAATATTTAGTTTAATACTACTGAAGGTTTATAGGAAATTGCTTTATGCGCGCTCAAAATTGAATATTGTTTTCTTTCGCAGCAAAGAATAATTGTCTATTAGAACCAAATATTTCCAAAATAAAAAGAAACAAGAAAAAAACATTACTAATACTTCACCCACAAAGACAATTAGAAAAGCACTTAAAGCGATTGACAGCCAACAAATGACACTATAAAAAATCCGATAAGGCAGCGCAGCTGCTTTTTATTTTTTATATATTTTACACTGCCAAAATGCAAATTTCTTTAAGCGAAAGAAAAAACCAAGCAAAGAAAAAAAAATTTAAAAAGAAAAACGACTCTGTACATCAGTCACTCAAAGCAGTTACAAATAATATGCTTAAACATACAGTGCGAGTATATTAAATTGTAGTGAAAGAAAGTTTAAATAAAATGTACTCGCATTTTGCTATGAAATATGGTTTTATAAACTGTTAGTTTATCTTCACTCGATGTCCAGTGCTTTAGCTATTTTCGTGTTCTTTTTCTACATGTTTCATTCGTATCCGGCATTTTGTGTGTTATTTTTTTTGTTTGTTTTCTGTTGTCAGAATTGTATTGGACAAAGGTTGTCATGACTTTCTTTTTAGTTTTAATATTAAATATTGATTTATGATTTAAGCGTCACTCAAATAAAAGATATATTTTTCATTGTTATAAACATCAGACACAGAGCGAAGTTGGCGTAAAATGACTCCTTTTAAGCTCTAATAAATACTAAAATTTTTGTTGCAGCAGTTCGACAGCAACAAGAATATAAAAATATAAAAATTTACTAAATAGTTAGAAACTGTGCTCGTAAAACACTTGCGTCATCATTTCTAGACAATTCATGCAAATTTTGAAATTTGGTGAAAACATTTGCAAAAAAAAAAAAATCAATAAAATTAAAAATGTTAAATTTTGTAAAAAAATATACAAGCAAAAAAACTTTGAAGCTTTTCGCATTAATTTTAAAGAAAACTGTTTCATATTTGCAGCATTGCATTTTGTGTTTGAAGTGCCTCCTTAATGGTGCACAAATCACTCTTGACCCCACCCGCCCTGCACCTTCCTCAACCGGAGCTTCTCAACCATAATATCTGTTCATGTTTCAATGCTCGCAAAATACATATTTGTTTGAAATTCATGTTATGCTAAAATGCTAGAGTATGCAGGAGAAAATAAAAAATTAATATGATGTTATCAGACGTATGAGTGATATTTTCGGTTTGTTTGTTTGTTTGAAAATTACCACTCATACGCAGCCAGAGTTCTTGCCCGTCTATTCACTGCATTTGTACATAATTCATGATTTTTTTTCTGTTTCTGTTTCATTTTCCCTTTTTTTTCTTTTACCTTGTATTTATACATATTTTGTTAAAACTTTTACAACCGTTTTAAACAACTCTCTTTACATTAGTCATTAAAGCTTTATATTCATGTTTTTAATTTTTTTACAACATGCCCGCTGTTATTTTAATTAAAAAAAAATATGTATTAACATAAATATACAGAAGTGCACAAATAACAACTATAGAGATAAATAAGGACTGAAACGATTTGCAAAGGAGTGTGGCTGTCCGTTTCAGATTTCAAGGCTGTTCTCTTAAAGTTTTGAAAGTCTATAATATGTAAGAAATTGGCGCAAGTCTGAGCATTTTATTCCTTTCTTGGTTGTTCAGGAATTATTACTCTTGTTGGATAGGAAATTTTTAAAAATATTATGCGTTATTAAGTAAAAAAAAAACAAACATTTCTGGCAACTTTTTAGTTTCTTTTTCTGTTATCTGTTTTACGCCAACTTTCAAAAATGAAGGCAAAAAACTGCAACAAAGGACGAATTTGCGTTAAAAGTTCAAGGTGCTAATCGATGTACAAAAGACTGTTGAAGCAATCAAATTGAAAAATATGCACCATTTTCTATCGGCCACTTGTTCGCGAAAAATCTGGGATGATAAAACGAATTTTTGAGTTGAGTTGTAACAACTAGATCCTAAATGGCAATGTTTCTGTTTAGAAAATATCTACTAACACAACAACAACTATACAACACTTTGATTGTTTTTTTCAGTTTAGAAATGTATACGGCCTTAGCAGCTTTCAGGTTTTAAGAGGAGTCCATTCCGAAAGTAAAACTTTGTCTGCCAGCAAGAAAAAGTGTGACTGAATTGTAGCAATTATTGTCGCAATTGAACTGGAAACTGTCGAAGAAAATTTGAATTTTCCGTGCAATATTTTCGAATTTCTTGCTGGTAGTCAAATATTTTGAATAAAATATTGTAAAAGCTGAAAAATTTACCAAAAGGTTTTTTTTTTTTTTTTTTTTAAATAAAACATATACAATATCAGTAATTAATTGTTTACTGTTATGATCTTCAAGTGCTTGCAGTTTGTGTTTATTTTGTTTTTTTGTTTGTTTGCTCAAAACAAAAAACAACTCTTAAGCAAAATGGCTGAGTTTTATCCTTGTAGTTAATGTTTATGTATGTTTTCCTGCTGAATTATGTACAGTGTATATTATTATCATAATTTATGCGTTTATTGCACCGCATAATTCAAAAAATAATTTCTGCCATTATAACATTATAAACACTTAAAACAACACTAGTTCGTACACCCGCACACACAAACACAATTGGCGTCTAAAAACAAGAGCCTGTAAGAGACGTGGGCCACGTGCATAGAGACGAGTACATGTACTCGGTGGGGATAATAAGCATAGACAACAATAACAGCAACTAAACCAGGGGAGGAGCGGGAGTGTGGAGAGAAATGACAAAAGAAAAACAAAAAGAAAAACAAAGGCTTTAAAAAAATTACAAACAGCGCAAAACGTGGGGCATAAACTGAATTAAACAGCAATTTTTTCTTCTATTATTTTGTTGATTATGTTTTATGCAGAATAAGAACACAATAATATTTACTATAAAAACTAGAATGTTAACAGCTGTTGCGAACAGCAGCAACTATGACATATCTGTTAACTATTCTATAAATATATTCTGCTACTGAAAGCAACACCAACAATAAATATTATGCAATTTACCCGCCCATACATATACACACGCACCTACAAATATATGGTATATAAAGAAACACGAGCTGCCCGACAGCTCTGCTCTAAAACTGACATTAACTAAATTACAAAATAAAGTTAATATACTTTACACAATGCAGACATACTTAATTGCATAAAGGAGCAAAGGACTAGTATTTTTTCCCGAGAAAAGACACAACAACAACAAAAAATAATATGAACTTTAGTTTGTAAGAAATAAATATGCAAAACTATAACTAAATTTATTAGAACACTCTTCGCATGCTTGCCAATGAAGTCTAACAATGTAAGAAAAAATAAAAAAGCACAAAACGTTGAAAAGTTGCATAAATTATACTGCTGTAGCTTTAATTTGTTTGTCACATGTGCATTTTAAAACGCATCTCAGTAATAACGCATCTCAGGAGCGCTCTTTTCGTTGTAGAAAAAAAAAAACAAACAAAAATATGCCATACATACACCTTGTCAACACGTGCACACAGCAAAAGTGTGAGAAACTTGGCAGTCATTGTGAAAATTCATTATTTAAGCGGAAGCTGGATACGATGTACTATATGTCACCCTGCAGAGGAAAACCCACCTAATGTGTCAAAGCAAGTAAAACGCAGTGAAAAACACTAGGCCAGTTTTTTGCTGTTTTATATAATTGCATTTTTACATTTCTTTCCCATGCTTTTGGGCGGCCTGCGAACGGTTTCATATAAAAATTGTAAGTTTATTAAGTGTAAATCCAAAAAGAAATGAATTCATTCAAAATTTCACACCTTAGGTGGGTTTCCGTATGCAGTGCCACACACACACATGTATATAAAACGGGTATACGCTTGTCAGATCTCACAATAATACGAGACTTAATTTATATGACTTAAGGCAAAACTTGAATACAAACATTGGAAGACGACACTCGTAGCGACGGTTGTAGATGGATGCAAAATTCCGAAAAAAATTCTTTGGCGACGGCTTATTCTAGGCAGCTTCAAAGCAGCCTTACTTTGGAAAAATGTTTCCCTAATCAAATACATGTATGTTATCATTTTTCCAAATTTCGACTTTTGAAATCTGAAACAGGACTTTGCTCCTTTTTGCGGAAATGGTAGGAGATGGGCGAAAAAATATTGCAGAACACTCATTGCACCATCTTTGTGAATGTCCAATGTTCAAAAGTCACAACAGTTTGTTATATAGTGTTTCGTATCTAGAAAGAGATGGCCCATAAGATAGTATTAACTGTGGGTTGCTTGTGCGCCGATACATCGAGGCAATGCTGCAGGGCACTAAGTTAAAAAATTTTGAAAATCCGAACACATACAGATGTCTAACAGATGAGGAACAGCATTGAAGAGTATGTATGCATTTAATTATGGGGGCCAACCCTCTTTACCTACTCTTGTTATAAATATGAAGACACTATTTTGAAAAGGGGGTACCCTTATGCTAATATGGACCCTTGAGAGTCAAACGCCTTCCGCACTTTTTGTTTTCCCAAGTAATCTTGTAATAAGAATTAATTCTTAAGCAATTCATAATTTAATTGTGCCTGAAGGGGACTTCGGCCTGAACTCAAACAGCTTAAGCTTTTAAACACCCACTCACAAACACACACACACACATATATATATATATATTCCCATAACTCTTCGCTTTTATTAATTCGTACTAGAAGTAATTCCAAATAATTGTAAAAAATCGTAATTTATAATTAAATCAAAATGCTACATTTTCTTCTTTCTCGCAAAAGAAAAAATAGAAATGAAAAGGGAACCAATTTGCTCGAACGCTCAAAACTATTCAAAGGAATTAAATGATTTGTGTAACATGTACAACTTCAGTGGCAGTTTGTGTTTGTCAAAGCGCAGGAATTAACAATTCTTCTTCGCTTCACTACCACAAAAATAACGCAACTGAAGTGTAATCTAATTTCATAATTTTTGGCTTTCGTCCTCATCTCAGTTGTCGTTGCTGCTGCCGTATTTTCTGGCTTTTCTGTCCTTCCGCTCTGCTTCACGGTCTTAAGATCGCAATTTAGTTATTTTCCAAACGTTGATTTTTTTCTTTTGAAAATAAATTAGGCGTGATTTCCTTTGAAGTTTTGTAGCTTTTTCAAAATCAGGCCATTAAACAATTTTCGGTCATGCCGTATGGTGGGTCCTTGTTGTAAATTTAATGGCCTGATATTATTTTCTTTCTTTTCGCGAAAACGAGAAAATAATCTGTAACAAGTTTTCCCCTTTGGATGTTTGCGTATGATGAATTGTGATTGTTTGATGTTTTAAAAGCAAGAAACACGAAATTTCATATCGACAAATATCGCTAATGAAATTCTTAAAGTTTTTAAATGTTCAGGACTTAATTTTTTTTTTTTAATATTTAATATTGAATTGAAGGTAATTAAGTTTGGGGTTTGAATTTGGATTTGGAATAACAAGAGAAAAATAAGTGAATGGGGAATTAATTTCGTGTACAGTTTGCACCATTTTTTTAAACAAACGCCAAATACAGAATTATATAAAAATTTATTTTCAAACAAAAAGTTTAAAGTTTTTTTTTTTTTTGATAATTTCCTGATGTGGACTTGGAGCACAACTATTCAAATGTAGATATTAATTTAAATATGAAATAATGTTTATCTAACCTATAATAATTTTAATTTAACATGAAATCATGCTAATTTAATACGAAATCAGGTTAATTTAGTATGAAATGCCAGGCTAACAATATCACTGGCACTACTCTTACTCATAATGTTGTTTAATGTTTATTCCATGCCAATTAGTCAAGGCTTTTTAATTGCTAATAGAACCAGGCCATTCGATCCTGATATGGAGAATGATCTAGAGGCAAACGATACGACGACATGTGTAATAAATCATACTATATATTTGGGAAGTTCGAGAATTTTCTCAACTTTGCTTTCCGTATGCCTTCTCCTCTTTTCTTGAGGGAAAATGTTCAGCCTTTATTATTATTTAACTGATTTTTAAATAATTGTACCTTGAGTCCAATTTATTTGTATATTGCGACACTACTTTTTATGCTCATGAAATTACAATAATTTCTGCACATTTAATATTTCCAAATTACCAGGTTATAAGTTCACTTCTTTAAGAGACAAATGTTTGTCTTCGAAACTTGTAGTTGTAGCATAAGATTAAGCAGATTAACTTCAGGTGTGAATAGTGGCTAAAGGAATATCAATTATATTAAATGTTGAACAGCTGTAAACAATTTCAGGTTTAGAATCTTACAGGATTGGATCTGCGAACTGTAGCTGCGATCCAATCCGAAATCATAATAGTTATTATTAAAATTTGAGTAATTTTTCACTTAATCTGTAGATTAATTTGCTAAAAGAAAAATATGAACCTGGTTTTCGAAGTAAAAAATTAAATAAATAAAATTAAACAAAACTTTTTTGCTTCTATATCAAACCAACTGCCAACTGTGCCGCATAGCAATGACTACAGTAGATTATGTGCTATGGCACGAAATAACCATGAATGCACACAATCTCTGTAACAACTTTATTGTCTGCTACGCTGATAAGTTTTGCTAACACTTGATGTAACGTGACAAGACGTGTTGCAAAATAGTTTAACGTGTTTTATTTTTTTACGCTCACATACATATTACCACTTTTAAACTGCGAACGGTGACACTACGTTGACAGACATGATGACATTGGGCACACGGTGGTACGAGCATCTTCCCAAGGTATCAAGCCAACACCATCGTGTATATTTTTTATTTGCCACTTTGACTGTTACTCGGGGTTTTTTCTATTTTTTCTACTAATCTGTTTTTTTCTATTTTTTCTAATTTTTTTTTTTTTTTTTTTTGGTTTGTTTGTTTTTATTTCATCAAGTTTGATGTGCCTTAGATGACCATGTCGTCTATTTTGTTATTGTTATCTCAAGAGCTGGCATTTTTTTCCTTTTATTTTTTTAATTTCATACAACTTTGTCACTTCCTGTTTGACATTCTATATATAGAGAGACAAAAGTTCAAGAAAAAGAACTGTTTTGTCAAGTGTTTCTTATATTGCTAAACAACAAATACTACTTATCTACTTTGACATGCCATCATTCCCGGGAGTTTTATGGCTGGCGAATGCACAGACTGTCATTTGAAGCGGGGAGAGGCGAAAACACCAAAGAGAGAGTGTTGAAAAACAGTTTTAGTCGACTAAATACAAATAGTTTGCGGTGGGCCAGTGAAGTGAGCAGTAGCACTTAACTGTATAAAAATGAGGTGGTGTGGTGTTGCTCTCTTTCTTTCAGTTCTCCCGCAGTGAGTGCTGTAAAGGATCTTTGTTTCATTTCCCACTTCAATTATTGAGTTTTTTTCTTCTTCTGTGTTTCCTTTTCACATTAAGCAATTTACATGACATGTTGTCTTGCATTTTATTTTCAGTTCATGTTTTGTTCTCTACAACTATTTTGTCTATTACGTATTAGTTGCTGCAAAGTTCGTTAAAAATTTCAATTCATTAGTACTCTGCATGAAAAGTGTTCGTGTGAAGGAATATATAGAAGTGGAAAAGTGAAGGCACTACAGCTCCAACACTATGACACATAATTATTCTGTTTATAGCTTAACAACTCCCTTATCATGTTGTTGTTGTTTTTTTTTTTTCATTTTTCATTTTTTTTTTGTCATTTAGTTTGAAATTTTGTTAGAGCAAAAAAATAAAAAACAAAATTGTCATCTGCTTTAGCATTTAGCCAATAATTGTTCTAGTCTATCAGCCAAGTAAGTTGGAACTGCTCGTATACCTGCATGACATTATATTTTTGTGGTTACTTGAGTTGGCTCATGTTGCTGACCACAAAACTGGTTAATCTCACTAAAAACTGAAGTTGGTTTTCATGGTGTTAAGCAGATGACAAGCAATTGGATTTTAACAATATCCGTAATCCTTAAAAAACTAAATAAATGCATAAGTATGATTGGGGCCTTAAAACGAGCACTAACAGGGGCAATAATTTAGCACCAAAATCTAAAGCTAAAAAATTTTGAACGAATTTTACTGGATCTAAAAACAAATAGTAATTCTTTGCGAATGCTAAGCGTTGTCTAGTACTTTGATTATAAACAAATTCTTTTTCGTTATTGGCAATTTTCGTACAAAATATGACATTTTTCTGATTTGATAAATCAATAAAACTGTTTTCAGCAATTAATAACTATTCAATTATTCGTTATTATCAATATTTATTGAATTCAGATTAAATAATAAGTTAAACTGTTTCTATGCAAATTGCATAAATTAGAATTAACGTGTCTGGTTTGCCGGATATTTTGCTTTATATTTGAAATTTTGTTCGAGCCTGAGTTGTGTAATTGTGTAATTTTTTTGTTCGTTTTACATTGGAAAACTTCTGTAGCAATAAGTTTTTGTTTGTTTTGGAAATATGAAAATTTCAAAATGTCAACTAATTGGCATTAAGATAAAATGCAACAAATTTTGTGTGTTCACCAGCGTATAGACCGAAATCATATATTTTTAAGTGCACAACGATATGACTCAATATCTAAAGGGAACAGTTAATTGCCTGTTCCACGATATCCACGATAGGTTACATTCTCCATCATTGCAAACTTGACAAAACTGCTTTTTTAGAAATAATTTGCTTTTGTACCACCCGTATGTCAGTATGAGCCTGATCAGAAATGCATCACTGCGCAACATCTGAAGCGCATCTCTGATTAGTTGGCGATGCCGATGCGCAGACGATAAAAATCATTTGTTTATATGTTCGAGTGTAGAAAAAGAACAAATTTCTTGGGCCTGCCAGAAGAAAATTTTTCCTCCATGTCCAAGCACCTGCGTACCAATGAAATAAATTTTGCAAATAATTTATTAGTTACTCAAGTCAAGTGCATCAGCCAATTTTTGTGATGCTTGTTTGATGTTTTTTCGGCCATCAACTTGTTTCATGGTTGCATTTTAGAACGCATGACATTTGCAGTGATGCTAACTTTTGCTTTTTAGATTATACTGCGCATCACACGCCGCACAGTGAAGCATTTCCAAACAGGGCCCATTTTGCAAGTCAGTAGGCTTCAAGCCACTTATTTGAAATTTTAAATATTTTCAAATGTCGACGTTTGATCATGTCCCACCTTTTGCTATATATAATTTTGTTATATATAAAGTGCGTATCAGCTGAAGAAATAAAATATATAAAAATTTATAAAACTTGAAAAATTAGAAACCTTAAACTTTACAACACATTTCCCCACTTCTCGATAGAAATGTTTCATCGAAACCGACTTAAAATTGCTAACAGGTGAGTGACTTTTTCAATTTGCAGTTGTAGACATCTGTAATTTTATTGTCACTCGAGAGAATAGTATATCAGCTTTTAAATTAATTTAAGCAGGTAGAAAACTCGATTTGTTATTTTCATATATAAAATATTTAAAAGAAAGAAAATATATGAACATATATTTATATTTTTAATATCAATTTAATGACATGATTAAAATACGTTAAAAACTATGAATGAGTTTCTATGTAGTCGTGTATTCGTGTGTGTTTCCTGAAAAAAGAAACATACGCTTTCATTTGTTTCAATGTTGCGCTCTTCTTACCGAAACTTATACAGAAAATATAAAATAGTTATAAGTGGAAAACTTTTCTCTACAATAAGTCTTTTGCAAGCACTTAAAAAGTTCATTATGAAAACTTATGTCTACTTTTAACGCATACAATTACTGCATTATGAAAACATTCATATACATCTATCCGCAGTTCTACATACTATGAATGTATGTATATATGCACATATATATTGTGCAAAAGCAGGCAAGGAAGCCTCACTAAATCCTAAAAGTATGTTGTGAAAAAACAAAAATTAAAAAAAAAAAAACAAAATAAAAGTAGGAAAGCTCGTACGTCAAGCAACACATTAATGCATTTACACATGACGGTGTTTGTACTCGTATTTACAGCAGCAAATATGTTATATGAGAAAAAAAATTAAGCATAAAGTAAGAAAGAAAAGGGGCAACAGAAAAACTATTTCGAATGTAAATGAAGACCAGTAAACGTTAAGTAAAATTATTTCCTTTTCAGGCTGCAATATACGGAGTACGTGTGTATGTGTGTGCTGCTGAAACCAGACCCACAGAAACAATTTTCAGCAGCCGTAACGAAATAAGTAGCCCAGAAAAATCATTAAAATAATAATATGTAATTAATCAAAAACCTTAGATCTACAGGGGGCGACCACCAACACGCAGCTTCGTTTCTACGAATTTCTAATCGTTCAATATCCAAATGGAATAGCAAATGCAACTCTATAGCAGGAGTAAAAAGTTAATTGCTATTTCGAATACAAATGGCGTTATTTTTGGTCTGCGGTGAACTGCGTAACGGTCATCAGTTGGCATGAGGTTTTGCGACAACAAATGTGTTTGTCTCGAGTGCTCTAAATTTGATAGAAGAGTCAAGTTTATTGATTCTGGCAAGATTCCAAGTATGCGTCCAACAACGAATGCCAACAACATTTTGAACAGTAGAAAACTTATTGAGAACAAATCAAATGCGAAACTCCAGAAGCCTTTAAGGCAGACGATACACGAAGCTGGCAAAATAAAGTTCATCAACAAACCAAGCTTTTGCCCTTGAAATGTTAACGTTGGACTGTCCAAAAGTTATTGTAACTTCAGCTAAAATTATGTTAAAAAAATGTTTAGTGCCAAGTTTTGATTAGCCTATTCCACTTGATATTTGCTTACAATTATTGATTAGGGCTTTTCTACTTAAATACTTGATTGTAATCGCTAAATATATATAAATTAACATGTGTAATCACTGTGTTTGTAATTTGCAGAAGATGCTGTCCATATCACAGCCATACTTGGCGAAGGTGTCATCTTCAATTGCCATGTTGAATTCCCCAATGATCATCCAGTCCCGTACGTCCTACAGTGGGACAAGAAGGTGAGCGAAACGGTACGATATCACAAAATAATATTTCTTCTCTAAACTCTCTTTTTTATTATTATTATTAAAGCGTCAGACAAAACAAAAAAACCTTAAAAAAAAGTCACAAAAAGAAAGCTTTAACAAAAAAAGAAACTGATATATCCCAACAAACGTTTGTGTTGAAATCTTTGTTTTTGTTCCGTTAACGGGCAAGTTAAAAGCTTTCAGAGCTTATCAACACAAAAAAAAACCAAACACAAACGTTTATTATTTGTTAAAGCAAGCAAAAGCTCTATAAATTATACAAAAATATATATTATTTCGTATTAATACAAAAAAAAAAAAAAAAAAAAACACTTACTGTGAGTATTCGTGATATTGAAAAACCATAATATATTCTAAAAAATATTTTTGATTGTCTTTATTTTTCAAACAACTTTAAAAACAACATGTTTTTCTTATTGATTGGTTGTAGAGTACAAGTAATTGTTTGAAATTATTAATTAAAATGAAATAAGCGTTATTTTATAGTTTAATGGAAATTGTAAAATGATTGATTGTTGACATTGGCCTTTATTTTCAAATAATACCGATATTATTCTGTTCAGTTTTTTGTTTTGTTTTATTACAATAATTAATAAAATTTCAAACAAAAAAATTTTTAACAGCTGAGAATTCTCAAACGAATTTCTTAAGTTGTTGTATTGTTTTATTTTAAAGCTTTTTCTCGAGGCTTCGTTCAACTACTACTATAATTTCTTTTATAATTTCAAATTCTTTTAAATACCCTACAATGACACGCTATTTTTTAACATGTATGTTTCTATAAAGCTTTTATTAGCCAAGCCAGCCTTTAATAATTACAAAATCGAAACTTCAAGGCAAAATTTCTTTATGCAAAACGCTTTAAAATGTTAATTTTCAAAAAAAAAACTCAATTTCTTTATAACACTTAAAAGTATTTCTAACAAATTTTTTTTCATCTATTAGTAGCAAAAAAGAAAAAGAGAGAGAGAGAGAGAGTGAGAGAAGAAAAATTTTCATCCCCTCACCCATAAAATGAACTTAAAAAAACCACTCGCCCTTTTCCATATTCATAGATTAAAAATAAATACTATTTGATAAACGAACTTATCGAAAATTCACACACCACTTAAATTGCATTTATTAAATACCGTAGAGATCAGAACTCTTAATAACCAAACTAAACAGAACTATTATGATTTCTCCTTGAGCCCATTGCTAACACACTAACAACAATTGCAACAACATTACACCCCATTATGTACAATTAACGTTCACATGTAAAAATAATAAACACAATTCCCGTGGCAGAAACGAAACAGAAAAATACTTTTGACACTTACCCAATACTGCCGTAAATTTGTTTTTAATTTAGAAAAATTAAAAGTTTTTTCAAATGCGTGTGTATTTTGTTTTAGACAAATTTGTTCCCACCAAATTGAAAATGCCAAGAGAAATTTTTACTTGTCACCAAAATTTTTCCCTTTAATAAGAACACTCTTCTCACTCTTTATTCACATAGAATTTTTTTTTTCTTAATATTGACCGTTTTGAAAACTTTATTTATTTCGTTCATTATTTGTATTATTGTTTCTAAAGCTAAACCGCACAATTGAACACATTTCGCAAACACACGAACAAAGTTGTTTATTTCTCTTTGATTAATGTTTTGTATAATTTTTTAACATTTCGATAAAGTTATAATTTCTCAATAGCAAGTAGAAAGTGTTTGCAAAGTTTCTTTATAAGACTGCATGATTTTTTCTGTACAATAAAATGCTGTTTATTATTATTTTGTGTGCACAGAACACAAAAGAAAAGGAAAAAAATTCATTATATCAATTAAAATTAAACATTGTATGAATTAAAAGTAACAGCGGGAAATACATATATAACAACAACAATAATTTTCTTTTAACTTGAACTCTTAAATAAATTTTATTGGAGACCATTAAAAGAGATTAATTACATCAATTAATTTTTTTAATTAATTCAATAAAAAGTTTATTTGTTTCATGTGCGGCAAATGTGAGTTACAGTTTCACTGTTAATTAATTGTTTGATCGAAAACTATATAAATTTTAATTATATGAATTAAATTCTTAATTCATGCGTTAAACGGGTTTAGTTGTTATTCAATTTTTTATGTCTGGCAAATATGTATTTCAGTTTCACTGCCAATTAATTTTTTATCGAAAATTATTAAAATTATAATTATATGTGCTTTAGAATTATATGAATAGGGTGCGGCCAAAGCTATATATGCATATCTGTGATATATGTTCAATTTGTAATGCATACACAGAGAATAAGTATGTGATAGATTCTAATTTTTGTTTGTTTGTTTTTATTTCACATATGACTGGGAAGTTGGGAATTCGTGGCATATTTAGTTAAAGAAGAATGTTATTAATTTAATGCCAAAAAAAAAAAAAAAGTTTGGGCGTAAGTCAGCACCAGTTTTTCTTGTGAGTGACGCGAGAAGACATTTTTGAGAACAATTTGTATAATTTGGACATAAAGAATTGAAATTTTTGAAAATCATTATATTTTTTGTACAACTAAGTTTTTTTGCAACTGTTATAAATATTCAGAATGGTAAAATCAAAAAGTTTGCGGCCAGTTCAAAAGCAAATGTTCAGCCTATTGCAAGAATCTAATCAACAAATTCAAATCCCTGCCAGAAGTCACAAAATTTCTGGGCTCATACGAACGCAATTGAAATATACAATATAAAAACGCAACTTGAATTTGTTGTCTGCTGGCCAGACATCCCGCAAAATTTTTAACCTCTTTCTGACAGCAGCAAATATCTATATCACAATTTGAATGTCGAACATGAACGTACGCCAAAAAGAGGTTTAAAAGCCTTCCCAATGCGCTAATGCCAACATGTTGGAAATCTTGTCCATATTTGGGCCTTAGATGATGTTCTCAGTAATAGTCCTTTAATCCATTTGCGAATGTTAATATTTGCGAATGTTAACGTTCGCTAAAGTGGGACAGGCTTTAAGTTCGCTTCCTAAACGGTCTAAACGGTTCAAAGTGCTGGTTGTTAATGCTCGTTGGATTTGAAAGAAAAAACTTGCCTTGGCTACAGCACATTTTACAAAACAGCATTGAAACTAAATATTAACTCCTTGTACTCGTATTGTTTTTTTTTTCACATTCGATGCTACACGTAATTTTATTAGAAGTTGGCATTAGAATACATAATTTACCTTGATTTAGCAAAAACTTTTAACAAACCACCCATTAAAATTTTACATTTTTTTTCGCATGAAAGAGAAAAATATGTTTCAACATGTGTTTGTTTCCTGTTTGAATAAAAAATAAGCTGGTACAAAATTACGAAAAAAAAGGAAACCAAATATAAAAATGTTTATTTAAACGTGTAGAAACTGGTTTGTTTTTCTGCACATAAAAACAGAAACAAACGGACAAACATACTTCTGCTCATTCATTATACAATATTAAAATATAAGTGTATAGGGATTACACACACACACACACACACATATAGATTAATTTTTCACCTAAACTTATGCACATGTATGGATGCATGTGTATACACGGCTTTCTGTGTGTGTATATGTTTGTGTGTGTGTGTGCGTGTTAGAAAATATGCGATTATGTGCGGCTTAGGATACGTTTTTGTACGTGTGTAATCCTTACACAAAAAATGTTCCTATTTGTGTGTGTGCGTGTGTGTGTGTGTGTGTGGTCTTTTTTATAAATGAGCAAAAACAAACAAAAGTAGAATATGCCTCAGTATAATTTAGCAGAAAGTAAAGTATGACAGCAGACAGAAAAAAACTTTATCAAATAAATAAATTAGAGGATAATGCAACTTAATCCTTTTAATTTTGGTTTTGATATTAAATTTCATTATAGTTGTTACACTTGTGCTATAATGCGGACTTTTGTTTTGACTTTTTTGCTTTAGCCAGTATCTACATGAGTATGTATGTCTATACTTGTGTGTGTGTGTGTGTGTGTGTGTGTGTGTGTGTGTGATTGCGTAAATGTAACTGCTTATATCTAAAAGTCTTATCTCTAGCAAACTGAACACAGCAGCCATGTGTCAGTGTCAGTGGATGTGCTGAATTTTTGGCACAGATATTTAAGCTCTGAATGGCAAAAGTGTTCACCTGTTTAATTTATTCAAAACAAAATTATTATTATTTCCCCTCGTTTAATAAGAATATTTATATCACTTATTATACGCTGAAAAAGGTCTTTAAGGCTTACAACTTTGAGTTGGCAACACTGCCCGAGTTGACATATCCATTTACCAGCTGATAGTTACCTTGAAATTTCCCTCTGAACAGACTGACAACAAAGCAGCACTTGCAAATTATTGAAATTTTCCATCGAAATAGTGGCTCGATTTTTTGCCAGTTGAAGCACATTTTTGGTTAAATGGTTACGCTAACAAGTAGAAATGTTTTAGCAGAAGTGTTAGGTTCGTTAACATGCTTTGGTGCCCTTTATGGGCCGCTTGAGTCATTTGCTTTCAAAAACGTTGATGGTCAGAATGTTAATGTCAACAGCGAATGGAGTGGAGCCTTGGTTAGAAATGTTTTCGCATTTGTGTGTTTTGGCATTAGTCCTGTTGGCAAGTGGTGTCAACAGGGCGGAGCCACATGCCACACAGCGTGCGCTGTAATCAACTAATTCCAGAAAACTTTTGTTGCAAGAATTATTTCACGTTATGGTCTAATTAGTTGGCCACCAAGACTATGTGATTTGACGCCATTGGATTATTTTCGGGGGCGTTACTCGTCTACGAAGATTGAACACCTGGAAATCAATATTCAAGGAGTTAAAATTTCCAAAATTGATGTCATAAAATGTCTATCAAATAAATCCCCTTTCATTGGCATTAAAAATATATTTCTTTTGTGACTTAAACTTGTGTAATTCTAACCAAAAAACACAAGCAACTAAATCTATATTTTTAAATTGTTTGAGCTTAAAATTTTAAATATATTTGCCAAAAAAAAATTTGCTCTTTTTATGCTTAATGTAATTTAAAACACAATAATTTATTCGTTTTAATTTATTTGCTTAACAATGATTCAGTTTATTTGGCAAATATATTAATATGTGTCTAGTAATTTATATAATTTAATTAAGCGAAATAAACCTAAAATTGTTTATATTAAAAAAAAATATTTAACAACAAAGGATTAAACCTTCTTAGTCCTATTAGCCGCAATCAGCATTAAGCAAAAGGAAAAAACTGTCAATCAATAAAACCAAATTGGAAGCCCTTAAACACTACTGTGTGTGTGTGTGTGTGTGTGCGGGTGTGAGTGTGTGTGGGTGTGTGGGTGTGAGTGTGTGCAAGTGAATGTTCACACGCTTGGAGTAAATTTAAATATGTTACAAATCGAATTAAATGAAATGTTGACAGTTAGTTGTCAATTTATTTTTAATTTATATCTTTTTTGCTCAGCTTAGACAGTTTTATTTTATAGCAAATGGCATTTATATCAGTGAATTAAAACTAATTTATGTGCAACATATTCGACAGAAAGTTTATTATTAGCCATAATCGAAAGTATTTCCTAAATAAATTTCAATACTGTAGCAGAAAACTGAATAAGACCGAGGCCACGCAATGGACGGCAAAAAGTTGAAACGTATAAAATTCTATGAAGTGGTCACATGGTGAATGGTGCCATTTGGAAATTTAGTGGCTTTAAAAAATATCAAAAAAAAAAAAAACTATTATAACCTTCTTTACGGTTATATAAAACAACTGTTATATAGTGCTACGGCACAACTGTCATAGTAGTTCTGGCCAAAGGGAATATGGAGAAATGATGCTGCGTAATAAGACACTTGCCCATCCTTCACTCACTTCTTTGCCACTTGAGTTTTCCTGCAAAGTTTTCAGTGTTTTTCGTGAAGCAGCCCGAAATGTACTAAAAGTTCTTAATTTAAAGTCAAACTTTTAAATAATAAAATCTCAAACTCATGTGAAATTTTGTCAATTGAAACTTAATATTAAATTATGATGAGATGAAACTTAATCTTAATATTAAATATGAATTCTTGATTTTAGTATAAATTTTCTTTAAAAAAATTTTTTAATTCTCTATTATGGAAACTGGAAATTTCTTTAAATGAACTGAAAATCTTTGATTTTTTTTAATTGAAAACTCCCAAATTAAACTGTTTATTAAAGATAAAACTGATTGGTAAAGTCTCGTCTCTTTTTAAGTGTCCAATGAAGAAAGACAGTTAAAATTCCGATACATGACCTCGTAACTTGCAACATTTTGTGTTTTTGTTTGTTATTTCCGGAATTGCGACATAATGAATTTACTGTGTAAATCGAAATTCGATGTTGTATTTAAAGTTTTGCCTATAACGAGCTCATTGAACAAGTCACTAAATATTATTCAAATGCAAATAGTTGCCATCAAATTTTTATTATTTAATTATGAGTTTTAAGAACTAAATCTTGAGTTTTTATTTTTTTTACTAGCAGCACGTTTTAACTCATAACCATTAACCCAAAATCTGCCCACTCTAATTATGTAATCACTTTATATGCTTGACTAATAGTTAGAAATGTGCGACACAAAAGCTTTGCCCGTAAACTAAGACTCTGCCTTGTGCCTACAAACGTGTGTCATGTTTTTGCGTTTGTTCACCATTTTGGCATTTCAGCCACTAATTTTATAATAGTAGTAATTTTCCTTTGAAGTTGAACTTTATGCGAACCACCCTGTTGTGAATTAATTTATAGCTAAAGCAATACACACTTCTTGGGAAAAACGTTAGACAGTGTCAGTTTGTGCAACTTTTTTCCACTCTTCTACTTTCGATAATAGCAATTTAATTGCCCTCATGTTTTTAACGACTTGGAAAGACAACAACTATTTATATTATTATTTTTAGTATTAAATGTAATTTGAGAGCGTACAAAGAAAACAAAAACGAAGACGTTATATATCCCGAAATGGCTAAAAGGGTTTTAGGTATTATTTTTAATTATTTTATGGCATTTGAAAAAATCTATATTTTCGCCATTACGAATGCGTACAAAAAGAATTCACTTTCTTTGCTCTTAAACTCATTAAAGCAGCTTATCTACTTTATGGAAAGACAAGCATTACAACGAAAACAGCAACACACTGGAAATGCACGCATTAAAGTTGTGTCTTCCTTTAAAGGATATCAAAGACAAAGAAAGAAAGAAAGAAACAATACGTAATGTCTTTGTACGCGTTAAACAGCTTAAAGATTGGGGTAGGGGTAGATGAAAAACAAACAAACAAACAAAAAACAAAAACAACAACATTTCTCTCAAAGCGAAAGGATTAGGGAAGAGCTTCAAAACTAAGCTGAACGTAAAAGCTAATTACAAGAATTCACAAAACAAAATAAATTCATTACCAGACGAAAACCTTTTCAAAGTAGTTTGCGATAGCGATTTTTCGAGCTTTTAGTTTTAAGAAAATTAAGAAATCAAAAGTTTTCGAAGCTCCTGCATGTCCCTAAATGACTGTTTAATTAAATCAATTTAATTTAAGAAGAGTTTAAAGTATTTTAAATAGTTTTAAGGCATCTGCTTTAAAAGCTGCCCTTCACCTTGAAAATGAAATGTGACAGTGGTTTTTTCTGTCATACGATGGCCGGCATTTTCAAAAAATAGCTGAGCAGAATCGATGCATTTTCATTTTAAAATCATTTTGTTATAACCACAAAATTTGGAAAATTTACAACTTCATTTAAAGAATTAGAATCCTGCACGCAAATTAATGGCCTTGTGTCTTTCGAGCCAACTCATAGTTACAGTGAAATTTATTTAAGAAAATAATAACTACACATCAACACAGACATTTAGGTCACAAACTCCATTGTGCCCAAGAACACCTAAAAGAAATATTAAAACAATTTTAAACTAATTATATTTACCATAAATTTAAGCAGATAGATGAGCTCAATTGCCATCAATTTTTAGTGTTTGATAAGCACTAATAAACGGACTATCATGTGTTACGAATGTGTTGTAACGTGTTAATTTCTGGTAGCCAAGAACTCCAGGCATTTTCCAGCTCGAACTCCATATTCACTTAAATTTATATTAATAATACCGATTTTCCATTCTTAAGAATAAATTTACTTGAAAATTATAAATAGTTAGTCACTATTACAAATGTCACGTTCGCAATGTCACGCAACGACTCAGATTGAGCCTTAAAAAAACATAGATTTTTGCATACGGCGAAAGACATGATACTTTAAAAAGTTATTTGAAACAGTAAAGTGATTTCTATAAACTACAAACTAAATTAAAAATTTACCTGAAAATGTCGTTTTATTCAGCGGCCATATAAAGTATTTTAAAGAAAATCCTGAATAAATAACAAAACCCTTTCCCGAATTTTTCTAAGAGACTAGTTTCTTTCATCTGCCTTTTATGTATTTGCAGTGCGGATGCACCCCTTCTTTAAAGGTAGTTTTTTATATATTTAATATCAGCATAAAAATACCAAAACAAATCTTAGCATCTAAATGTTTTAATCCAAAACAGTTGTCGTTTGGAAAAAATTTACTGTTTAATTTTGTTAAATTTTAAGCCGTTTTTGTTTAAGTCTATAAAAAATACAGTTATACGTAACCAATAGATATTCACTTAACTGATGACATGCCTTCGTATTTCACTACACAAGTAAATGTTATTAACAATTAAAAGCACATGCTGGCGAAAAAAGGCAAAAAAAAAAAAAAATAGTAGAAAATCCACAACCTCAAACCGGCAATTATGAACATTTATATTCATATTAAATTCATATAATAAATAAATTGTACGAAATACAAAATTGAACAAATTTTCGATAAAAATGTGTAATTGAAAGCACTTGCGAGCAGATTCTTAAATGAGTTACAGCACCAACAAAACATTTATTATTATGGAATTTTTATAGAAATTTTACAGAACCGAAAACAGTTTAAAACTACACATTTTAACTGATTGGCGTTTTTGCAGGAAATTTATGTTCACATGCTTTTGAGAAATTGTGTGTTTGTTTAACGTAAAAATAATTAATTATTATAATGAAAAGTAAATGAAAAATCCATTAACAGATATTCAATGTTTATAAACATTTTCACGTTAATAACTCATACGCGAACAATATGTTCATGAATAATATCGGTGCGCTCTCAATCAAACAAAAAACGGACACATCTGCTGAAAATGTGTTTGTCTTTTATACATCTACTATATATTAACAAAACGGACTCAAATAAGTTAAATGACTTAAATTTTATTAAGAATTTGTAAAAATAGTTGTATTAAAGGGAAGCACGAAACAAACCTGGAAAAAAACTGAAAGTTTGAATTAATTTCCCTTCAACAATAAAAAAAAATATCAAAACAGACTAAAAGCACAAAACTTCTGTGAAATTCATATTCCAATGCAGGAAACATAGTGCGCTCAATTAAGGGGATGGCCAATTTGTTCTTCCGATATCCAAAAAAAATTAAACTGTAAACAAATCCATTCAAGTGAATTGAATAACAATGAAAGTCACACCGCCCCAAAGAAGAATTTAGCACCAAATGATTTCCATAAACCAGACACACAAAAATAGTGGAAATTTGTTTAAAAATGGCCATCTTTTGGGCGGACATTTCTTTTGGCCGATATCCAAAGGAATATCTTTGAAAATTATCAAGTTTTTTAGACAGGACAAAAAGTTCTTTCGATTCATGTTTATGTTTAATTATTGTAATTTAGAATTTTTTCATCACCCAGCAAATATTAAATAATGTTCAAGTTCTTGTAATGGAAATGCTAATTTTAAAAGTCTGTCCCCATGACGCGACAATTTTTGGGGTGGACATTTTGTTCATACAGTTTACAAACAAATTTAAAATAAAATTAAGCAACTCAAGCCTTAATTTTTGTTTACACTTCTTCGAAAAAGGAAAAGCCATCAGTCTTTCTGCCCAAGATAATTGAATGACTAAAATTATGTTTTAATTATCTGCTCACTCAACTGAGCGCTGCTTTTAGGTCAGAACATTTTACTGGCCCAGTTCATTTCTGTTGCATCATAATTAACGACAATCCGCTCTGGCAATATATAAATGTTTAAAAAAGTTTTATTCTTAAAAGTTGTGAAAAAAACACTCAATACTTAGCTGTACTCCCCAGTTATGAAAGCCGCTCACTTGGCTCACACAATTGAACTACATCGCAGCTGATTGGCACCGTTTGATCGAATTATGAAATCTGCCTTTGAGAGCAAAAAACAAAATCTCTGAAGCAAGAAAAAGTTCTTATTCTTTTCCATATAAAATACTCTCTTCACCTAAAGACAGAAAACCCCGTCTCTTATATCCGGATTAGTACAATTCATTTTACACACGAAAAGTAACAGCAAATTATTACTATTTTATATATGTCTTTCAAGTAAAAAGGTTATATCTAGGAGCTATTCCGATATTCATGTAACTCTGCGTATTCTAACTCAAAACTCTCGTCGTGAAATCATATTATTTATTGTGTTTACAACCAAAACATTGTTAAAAACTTAATGTACTGCTTAAAAAAATTATATGCCGTGAAAAAAAAAATAAAGCTTCGTTTTTTATCGTATTATTTGTGGTATCAAATTAATTTATTCCTTCAGTAAACAAAAGCCTATTTCAAGCAATCGAACAAAAAAACTTTGCAATCATTTCAATTATTAATTTTATTTTTATTTCTGTACAAACCGCAGTTTATAAGTACTTGCATGTTTGATTTATTAATTCTCTAAAAATAAGCAATTATTTGAATAATTTTTTTCTAGTACTAACAAGCTTGCAAGCAACACTAAAATATTAATGTTTTATTAAATTAATTACTAATATTTGCGGATTGTTTTATTTTACTTTCAGTAATATATGTATTTAAAAACAGCTTTTTCATCTTCATTGTTTTTGTTTATTTTTTTTTTTTGTTTATTTTTTTTTTTTTTTTGGTTTTATAAAACGACAAATTGTTTTTGTTAATTCAAAGTATTTCTTCAAGCCTACCGAATTATAAATTATGACGACCCTGATAATCTGAAAATGGTTAAATTTTTACCGCTATAAACAAATTCCGCATCCCCAATTAAACGACTACGGTTTTAATTTAAATGAATAGCAACAATTTGTTTGGTGAATGCGGCTTAAAAATATGTGTTAAAAAAAGCTGTCAGCCAGCCAGTCAGTCAAACAACGGTTATACTTTATTCAAACTGACAATAATGTTCAGCTCGTTTAGGAAAATAGTCTAGTCCGCCGGCCAAGAAAACAAGTTTAAGCTTCAAAGGAAACGTGCTGGAAGAAGAAAAACAAAGCTGGTAACTTTGTGATTTAAATCTAGTGTAGATGACCGTGATACGTTCTCTTAGTTAAATGTTTTGTTGAAATGGCAAATCTTATTGTACAAAAGCACTCGCCCAGTCGGAGTGGAAAAACTTTGTATTTATATGAATTATAAAAAATGAAAATTTTTTTAATAATATTCGCTTTTTCTTCGAAAACTTTTAATAATTATAGTCAATTGCCAATTGGACAAGATAGAACTAGAAAGAGTTTTCAATATTCACTTTATTTTTACCAACACTTTAGCAAAGTGGGTTTGATTTACACTAAAAAATATTTACAATCGTAACAAAATTGTTGAAGGACAGTATTTTTCAATCTGTTTTTTTCACATACATCAATACATTTTCTATAAAGATTTCCCCCTGTAGAGCTCATAGCCATCATATTATCAATTTCAATGTTTTTAAGTTTGAAAGTTGCTTTATTGGAAAATGTTGATTTTATTTAAAAAATAATTTTTAGCCCCCAAGTTTTTTATTTAAATTTTCTTCATAACATTTTTATTATTAAAAAAAAATTATTCTCTATTGTTTTGCTTATTGCTTGATTTTATATATATATATATATATATATATATATATATATATATATATATATATATATATATATATATATATATATATAGTAGATTAAAAAGAAAACAAAACTAACAAAAACAAGCATTGACAATATATTAGTTTCTCTTTTTTATTTATATAAATACTTATTTATTTTTGCAAAAATTTATTAAAAAATATATAAATAGTCAGCATAAAATTTAAATGCCGCCACACAACACAATCGTACTTGTGCAACAAATAAATAAAACAAAAAAATTAACAAAAAAATATTCCATAGAAAAGAAAAATTTAGAATTTTAATTTTTATATGCTTTTAGTTTTTTAGTTTTTTTCTCTTGTACATTAAAACAAACAAGTCATTGCTTTTTTACAATTAGAAAAAAGAGACATGTATAATGAAAACAAAAAAAAATTAATTAAAATTAAACACCAATATAAATTAAAATTTTGTTTATTTAACATATATAACAAAACAGCAAACTAAAAAAAAAATTAAATTCCAATTTAGCTTCTGTAAATAAATGAAATTTTATTAATGACTGTTGTTTTTTTACTTTTTTATATAAAAAAAAAAAAAAAAAAAAAAAATTATATGCAAAAAATAATGTAGGGCTCGGATCTGCCGATATACATTTGGTATGAGAGCTATCCCGAACACATCGAAGACGGTTACAAGGGACGTGTGTCGCGCGTGTCACCGGACTCACCATTCGGTTCGGCATCACTTAATCTGACCAACATCAAGGAGTCGGATCAAGGATGGTATGAGTGTAAAGTTGTATTTTTAAATCGTGATCCCAAACAGCATAAGAACGGTACATGGTTCCACTTAGATGTACATGCACCGCCCCGTTTTAGCGTAACACCAGATGATATTATTTATGTTAATTTAGGTAAGTGAGTCATTTATATCGATTTTCAAAATTTTCAGCTGCAGACAAATTCATCTCTCTGTAAATATTTGTTGGGCGAACAACTTGTGTGGCTAAAGTAGTGAATATAAAACGATATATGTATGTATGTTATTAGCTTGTGGTACTTTTAAAAATCTTCTGCTCCCAGCAAAATGTTATTTGGAACCAAAATACCCTTTAACTCGTTGTTGCTTTAGAAATCTTCTACGAACCAAGAAATTTTGCAAACATTATTTTCTGATAAATAACTTTGAATTCCTGGCCAAAATGCATTCTAAATCCTTACAATGGAAAATATATATTTGCAGCATCTGCATATTTTCTTTCTTTGCACCAATTTTAATAGAATTATTATGCTTTTTTTCATGCTTTCATTTCATAAATAAAATCATAGTTTTTGCCAAACCCAGCATCATGTGCAGGCATTCCGTATATTTTACAATAAGCCTTGATTTATAAACGAAGTAATATTTCTATTTCCACTTTTATGTTATAAATGTCCTCTTCCGTGCTTAAAAACGCACAATCTTCATTTTTAGTTAGTAGACATTTCCATTTAACGAAAAAAATCAGATGCTTTCTTGGGAAACCAACAACAAAAATAACAAAAAGACAAAAATTGTCAAAATATTTACAACACGAAAACATAAAAATTTATGAAGAGTTTTTTCCTTTCCTAAAGTACTTGTTACAACTACAAGTGTGTTGTTGAGAAAAATTACCAATAAAACACCTTTTTTTCTCCTTTCTACGACGGAACGGTACACAATAACAAATGGAAATTACAACCCTGTACTCATGTGTAGCTAAAGTTTTTATAAAAGCTTAACTTGAGAAAAAAAAAATTACTTACACATTTCTACTACATTTATCAAGATTTAAAAAGACAATTTATGACCAAACATTTATATCTAAAAAATTATAAGAAAATGTATAAGATCAAGTTTAATTTACAGTGACAAACCGTAAATTCTTTTCAGAAGACAGCTGCACAAAATACCAAAAGAAGGACACGTTTTTACACGAGTACGTGTATTTATAGCTGTCTATACACATGTCTGGGCATGTCTAAATGTATATAAATGAAAGTGTCAAAGTATTTGAAATGATAATGAAGAGGAAGGATTTCTGGAAAATTTGGTTGGCTGAAACGATGTTCCCCATAGGATATATCTATTGCAGAACATTTCCTATTATATGGAGGGAGGTTACAGCAAACAAATTTAAACATCTTAAGCGACAAACATTTTGTCATGTGAATTCAACATGACAGAATGCTGATGTCGGGCGGTAGAAAATTTCTAGAGCCTAATTTGTTTAGTTTAGTTTTTTTCAATTGTGGAATAAGATTATTATGAACCTCGGAAAATTGTCACTTAATTTGATCATTGGCTTCGGCTAAGTCGGCTAGACCTGCGATTCAGAAACCACCACAAAGACTTAAAACGTTCGAAAGTGGTGGTCAGTCTGTATCACCTCTGGGAGGGATAATCATACAGCTCAAATCGTTCATGTAGAACGTGCAGCGCAGCGTAACGTCGGCTGAGTGTCATGCAGTGCCATCCTGCTTGAATGTTATCCAACAATTGAATTGTTTAAAGCACCGTCTCGAATTTGGCCACAAAACACAGGCAAGATTCAGTGCGTCCAGGCCTAAAATGCAAAAGTTACAGTCTTTGCTGCTGGCTGGCAACTTTTTTTCCAAGGTCTTCAACTCTTGATAAAGAATTCAAATCATAAATAAATAAAAGTGAAGTGGTCGAATAATACAAAACTTGCAATATATTTGGCTTTCCCCAAAAATTTTATGTCAGCATTTTGTTATAGAAAAATATTAACGCCGAAAACATCCTTTTAAAATTACCTTTTGCGGTTCCATCAAGCTGTTTAGTTTTCCTTTTGCTTTCTCTTTATCAGTGTCTGAAAGAAACATGGTCAGATGGTCAGAAAAAAGAGGAGACTTTTCAATTACACACTGACTTACAAAAACAAAGAAAACCCAAGCAAATAATACCCATTCTTCAAATAAGAATCTCAAAGAATAAGTAAGACAGAACAAAGAAAAAAAAAACAAACCCTGGAATATAAAAAGAGCCTCAAGCAAAAAATGAAAATATTCTCTACTCTAAAATTAATTAAAAAATATATTTCCTTTGCCAAAATTCAAGTGAACCACATTTATGCTACACAGGAAACTGGAAAAAATGCACAAAAAAAAAAAATGAAACAATGTAGAAATTGTTAAAGTTAATTGTGGTTAAATATTAAATGAAAGCAACAACAAACAGAAAATGAAAGAGAAATTCCAAAAGAAAAATATAAACCGTAGAAATAGTACAACAGAAAGACACCTCACGGCTTTAAGGACTGTTAACATTCGAAACTGAACAAAAAGTTAATAAAAATTATAAAACTTATTTTCTTAAAACTGGAATAGCAACTTTTTCTGAAAACTGAAGGTTTGTAATTATTTTATGTCAACTACTATGTATCGGAATTTCTTGTTCCTCTTCAAATTATCGTTTCTGCTTCAGATTTGATTTTACAGGTTGAGGTCTTACAGTTTTGCGACGGCATAGAGTCATCTGAGTCGTCCTCGCAGTTTGCAGACAAACCGACATAAAAATTCGGTGTAGAATGTGGCGCTGAAATAGAATCTAGACTCCTAATCATATCCCACCACGACTTTATAAAATTTCCTTCTTTTTGTCCCCAAAACATGAAGAAAAATTAAAAAAAAAACCAAAAAGTTAGAAAAATGAAATGCAACAGCTTTTAAAGGATATTGATAAGTTGGCAGCGATTTTTTCTTCAAATTGCAGACTTCTGTTCTGTGCGATTATTAAGTTGGCAGCTGACAAATACATTATGTGGCCACGACGCAGTTTAATCATTAATTCAAGGATCGGAATCCGAAAATATACAGATTTGCTTGCGTAAACTTCTGAACAGGCTCAATTTTATTTCTTTTCTTCATAAACTTTTTTCAATTAAGCCGTGCAAAATGTACTGATTTTCATAATCGCTACTTCTTTATTGGTTTTTTTTTTTGTATGAAGCAAATGAAAACCATTCCAAACGAATTTTAGTACAGCTTAAGGATGAGTGTTTCCCTTAAAAGTAAGAAATTGCTGTTGGAGAAGTTCTCATTTAAAGCAAGTACTTACATTTTGTAACATTGATCGGCACAATTTCAAATGCAATTGATATTTATTCTCTTTGATGTTGAGAAACTTGTACTTTTGCTTGGAAATATCTGAGACTTAAAAGCTTTAAATTTCTCATTATCAAATATTTGTACTCAACTAAATTGTGAAATTTTACATTCCATTTGCTTATTTACAAATATTTATTTATTTCCTAGAAGTCTATGGAAAAATTCCTTACAGAATATATAATTAAATTTTCAGATATAATATGAAAATATTTTATGGATATAAATAAATACAAATTTTTGATTTGGAAATAAAATCGAACGAAAGTTCTCCAGTTCATACAATTTTTTGATTTTGATTTAAATGAAATTTTTTATTAGGATATTAAGCAAATGTGGGAAAAACTTAATTTCCCCAAAAAAAAAACTGCAAGATTTTCTCACAAAAAAGCACACAAAAGCAAAAATTTGCGGATCAGATTGAATAAATTTTAAAATAACTAAAATCTTCCAAAAAAATATTTAAGATAAAACTTTTCGCCGTCCTTGCCTGGTTTGAAACCTCATGGAAAGATTCCTCAACCCCTTCCTCCGTCTGTCTATTGACCACAAACGAAGTTCTCATTTACTGAGCAACAGCAAAAATCACATTAAACACACACACACACATACACACTGAATACAGTAAAACACCAGAAAGTAAAGCAGAATAAAATATCCTCTAGCCAGCTGGTCTGGATGCCAGGAATTACCCCAAAACAAAACCTTTAAAAATAAATAAACACAAAATCTTCTAGTTCTTGTTTCGTTTCGCAAGAAATAAAACACACATCCTACTTTAACCGCTTCCCAAATGCACAAAACAAACTCACAATAATGTCTGAATTTTTAGCTTAAAGGCTACTGGGTTTAATTAAACAGCACCATAAAATCTGAACATTTACAAAGAGATATGAGCAGAATATTCTGCGGACGGAGTATTCTGGGCAGTGCCCAGAGGGTACTATAGATTCATCCAACATACAGCTATAGTTGGAATTGCGCGTCCGCGCATTGTCTGGCTGTCAAAAACTATCAAATACATACAAATTGTATGAAGCAAATTACGGTAGTGAGATGTCAACGCCCCGTGGTTGAAAAATAAGATCTTGACGGCTCGCTGGAACGTGAAGTTGGCTGCAAAACCAATAATGCCATTTTAGCCTACTTCACTTTATAACTGGCGATTTAGTATTTATTTGGCGTGTTTTGTTAAGCAGTCAAGTTAGTGTTACTGCTCTTGAGAGATCTTGGATACTTTTATTTAGATATGTTAGTTTAGAATCAGCGCAAGGCGCCAGCCAACGTGACAATTTAGTTATGACAGTTACTGTAGTGACGCTTTTTCACTGTTACTAAATTTTTAAACTTAAACTCATAACAATGTGTGATCTGTTACATTTTTATTTAAGTTCGGCATGAGAAATATTAAAATAGTTTATTTAATATAAAATATTAATATTGTTAGTCCAATTTTTTATTATTATAATTTGTTTGTCGATTTTTAAATCAGAACTTACAGTTCTCTTCTTCTTCTTCTTTAGCTAGAAAATAAAATTACTGCTGTGTTTATTTTCTTCAGTAAGGCAAAGAAGTAGAATATTAGAATTTTTAAGGGGGGACAACTGGCTATTTCGCGGTCGCTACACAGCTCATGATCAGCAGGTAACTGTGCCATCCAATCAGCACTGCAATAATTTTAAGAGGGCCTCATATCAAATATTCCAGCTTCTGGTTAGGCAAAGCTCACCAGCAATTTTCACCGACCTACTTACGGTTTCGCCTCTGCAGTTTTTCCTATTTTCCATTTTAATATGCCAGGCGATGAAACTGTTAGCCTTCTGCTTGGCCGATACATCAAGTTCTCAAGTTTTTTTGCATCTAAAATTAATATATGTATTAATAAAATAAATATCAGTTTGTATAAACACTTTTTTTCTGTTTGCTTTCCTTTGCAGGTGATTCAATAATATTAAATTGCCAGGCTGATGGCACACCCACACCCGAAATTCTATGGTACAAAGATGCTAATCCCGTTGATCCTTCGCCTACTGTTGGCATCTTTAACGATGGCACCGAATTACGGATCTCCACAATACGGCACGAGGATATTGGAGAGTACACTTGCATTGCACGCAATGGTGAGGGACAAGTCTCCCATACGGCCCGTGTTATAATAGCGGGCGGCGCTGTAATCATGGTAAAATTTTCTTTAACATGACTAACATCCCCATTCATTCCAATCAAACTAAACCAAAACCAGGAAAAGCAAATTTAATAATTACCCACTATTTTGCCAATTTGTAAAATTGTTGTTGTTGCATATTGGTTTTTTTCTTTGCAACAAAATTAAAATACATACATATTTTTCTCTACATCTCAATATATTTCGAAAACTGAGCGTTTTTTTAAGAGTTTGTGTAGATTTTGCTTTCAAAAATATTTCCTTAAAATATTTTGCTGGGCAAGCGAGTCAAGAGCTTAAAATTGGCAAAATTAAGAACAAATCAAAAACAAACAAAAAAAAACATGTTCACAGTTGCAAACAATTGTCAATGCAAAATTGTTTAGTCTCAAACTTGACGCTTTCTCTTTTCCATAGTTTTGGTTGACCGCCCCCTATTTAACAATACGAAAAAAACATTTATTTATTTACACATACTATTTATTTACCATTTTACATCGTTAAACGTTTAGTTTTCAAAATTTGATATCCACAAACTAATCCCTCGTTGTACGTATATGTATGAAATAGTGTAACGTTACGACAATATTGATGATGAAACAATTTTTATATATATTTTGTCTGGTATTTCTAGCATTTTCTACCATTTCTATTGAAAATCTAACGACTTCATTAGTTTAGCGATAGGAATTTAGAAAATTCTGCAAAAATTTAAACGACTCAAACAAAATCAAATTACAATCAAAAAGATTTAAATCCGACTTAAGCAATATTTGATCAGTTACGCTTTCGCGAAGCGAATCTTAAATATTAAAAATGTTAAAAAATTAATAATTAAATTATGTTTATTGAATAACAATTCTTCAGAATAAGGATTGGAAGCGAATGTAATAGTAGGAAAAGAGTAGCGAATCGTGGGCAGGGCCAGTAAAATAAATGAAACTTATTTTTATGATTATGACTATTTTTCGAAACTTTCGACTTGGGGAATATGGCTTCATATTAAAGGGTTAAAAGAATAACAATGCATAGATGTATGTGCAAGAATCGAACAACTTTCGACAGTCGCATCATGTTTCAGAAGCAGTTCGAATAAAAATTTCAGTAAAATAAATATTCTAAAATAAAATAAAAATTATTATTTCTAGCTGACATTTGTTTACTTTTTTTTTTTAATATGAAATGTATACATTTTTGTCTTCTTATTTTTTATAGAATATATCGCTTTTTTAATATAAAAAGGCTTAAACTAATCAAATTTGAATGTGCCAGAAAACATTAATACTGCAAAGAACGCATGTCATACAAAACGGGTATCTTTAAACGCTTTATTTAAGAGGAAAAAATTATAAAAACAATTCCCATTATTTTTCGTCTAAGAAAACAACGAAAAGATTAGATTTATTGCTTTTGTCGAAAAACACATAAGAAGTTAATTCAACGTAATAAGTATTTGCATGAATTCAAAAACGAAACAATTAATCAAAATCCATAGAATGTGTCATAGAGATAACGAATTTTATTAATTAATACTAAAATCCCAAGAGTTAAACTTGAGCTTATCATTTCAATAGCATCAACTGGCATCAAGTAAATTACTTCCTTTGTCGCGTTTTACATTACATTAAGCAAAGTACGAAGCCGACAATGTTATCTGAAAACCTTTTGTTTAAACGATTTAATAAAAAAAAAAAGTTACTACCTTCAAATCCGCTTGATATGAAGTAGACGATGGTTGGCTGAAATGCTAAACCCAGTAAATACGAAGTCGATTCTTTGCTTTACTCTCATTTCATAAAAGTTCGACCTTGTAAAAATGACAATCGAAAACCCATCACTACAAGTACAAGTTGAAGTTCAATAATATGTTTTTATTTTGTTTCTACTGTAGAATAGTAATAATGTTAGTTAGGCAGTTTTGCATTGCAGCTGACGCTATACCTTGCTTACATATTATTTATATAAAATCTTTTGATTTTAATATACAGGTCTTAGTTGTCTAAAGTTCTTGTATTTAAAAATACAGCAAATCAAACTTGGCGTGACACTGTGACACTTATTTTTTTTTTTTTTGGTGACAGATTGAGAGAGTGAAACAGTCAATGAATGCCAGCAAAAGATATGTATAAGAATTGCATAACATTTATTTCTGTACACAAAAATTTACCCTTTTCAGGACAATATTCGGTGCATTGGGATATAAAACATTAAAACATAACAGCATTGTTGTCACTTGTAAGTCAATATATGTTTTTTAGATTAATTTTTCAACGCTTGCAACGTGTTTGGCACTTTTGGCGTTTCTACAGCTTTTTTTTTAGCTGAATCCTTCACTTTTAGTCATATTTTCATCTGAAATATATTTAGCCTGTTTCCCAAAAGCACAAAAAGTCGTACCAAAGTATGTGTCACTAGGGCTTAAGATTCCTAAAATTAGTAGCATGACATGGTGTCACGCCAGGGGTTTTCCGTTCTTGCATATTGTACATATTTCTATGATTTAAAGGAATTATCGTTATACAAAATGCTGTAAGAGTTTTTGCTGGACTTGGACAGACTAATTTGTGCTGAGAAGTAAAAATTATTACTTATAAGCGCACAATTGTTCAAAAAACTTGATTATTTGGCTGATGTTAAGTTCTCGATGTAATAGTTCCAGCATATATATATATATACATTTAAACATATTTAAGCCAGTTCACAAGTTAAAACCAGCTTCAAACTAAGTTCATATACATACAAGAATTATGCTTGAAATTTACGCACACACACACACACACAACAAAATATTCTGCCTTACAAAATTACACTCATTTATTATGAAACATCCCCCCAATTGCTGGCGTTAATATTATAAATCATTACACGTCTTAACACTTTATGACTACTACGTTTTCAAATATACGAGTAAATGTGTAGATGTGTTTAATTTAAACCTTAAAGTGTCTATTAGTTTACACCGTTCGCCTTTATTGGCACACTTTAACTTACAATTATTTATGACTGTATATATATATGTGTGTGTGTGTGGGTGTGTAAACATCTGCATAATGTATTGTATTACAAATATGTAATAGGAAGAAGTAAACTATTATAACTGAAGCATGAAATTCACTAATTAAGCCTCGTAGGAATCGTACACAGTCGCATGCATCCACATTTACACGTAGAACATTTTACAAAAGACAGCGACTGCATAAATGAAAAAATTTATCATTCGAGCAAAAGAAAAAAGTGATGATAAAATTGGAAGTTTTCAGCGTAAATTTTAAAATAGTTTTATAATTAGATTTTATTTGCAAAGTTTCGCAACTGCCTCATTACAGAAGTTTAATGTTCGTTTAATATAAACTTTTTGTGAACAACGTTTAGTTGTTCAAATCAAATGACATTATGTTCTAAAAAAATTAAGCAAACACAACTTTTAACTTAAACAATTATTTTAAGTAATTAGAGAGACAAATAAATGTTTAAGTACCGAGCAGGTACCGCAAGAAACCCGTATTTGGCCATTTTTCTCAAAATCATTTAAACAGGGTTTTAGACAGTTCAGGAAACATCCATGATGTGGATGTCATGCAGTGAAGTTTTTGTTGTCGTAATTTTCATTATTTCCATTATTTAATCCTTGTATGTATGTCTGTTAGTCAATATCTCAAAAATCAATAATTTTGCTTTTTAGCCGCTAATTTTCTAAAAGTTATTCCTATAGCAACCTAAAAAGATCGGTAAAAATTGATGTAAATTTTAAAGAAGAAGCACTGGAAAATTTCCTAAAAGAGTAAGGGGGGGGGGGGGGCAGGGTGTTTTTTTAGAGGTATAGAACTTCGAATTGAAATAAAACACAAGAAAATCGTTTTAATGTCCATCAATTTGGCTTTATTGGAAGGATAATTTTATGCCATTATTGTTTAAATATGATTTCGGGCATGTGGCCGCCGCGGCTGGCTCGAATAAAGCCAATTCTACAGGTCCAATTTTCAACCACTTTTTCGAGCATATGGGGCCGTATGTTGGCAATAACACGAATGTTGGCTTCCAAGTCCCCTAACGTTTCTGGTTTGTTGGCGTAGACGAGCGACTTCACATATCCCCAAAGAAAATAATCCAATGGTGTCAAATCACACGATGTTGGTGGCCAATTGACAAGTCCATTTCGCGAAATTATGCGCTCATCGAATGTTTCCTTCAATAAATCGATTCGAACTTTGCGAACTGAACCATTATTTTCGAAATAAATTTGCACGATTTGCAAGCGTTGTTCTTTTGTCAACCTGTTCATGATGAAATGGCAAACCAAACTAAATATTAATCACTTGACAGCTGACAAAATGGCCGCCAGTTAAAAAAGTGATGCCAACTTAAAGTTCTATACCTCAAATAAAAACACCCTATATAAGAGTAATTTTTTTGGTTAGTTCGAACAACAAACATGTTTGTTTGCTACAAAAACTAGATGTCTAAAAATGATTTTCTTAAATAAAATTGAATAGGCATTAAAAAAATAAATAACATTTTCATATAGTTGTTATCAGGGCGAATTCATGACAGGTGATCTCAACCGCACATTAACAAAACATGTACACACAGACATATTTTGGTTTTGCTCCAATCACTGTGATGTGTCGAAAATAAAAAGTTTACTTTTGCAGATTTGGCACTAAAATTGTGACTGAAATTCAGAAAATGTATCAACTTTAGCTGTTATAAATTCGTTTTTGGTGAATACGTCTACTTTGTTAAAAACACGAGTACCATTAAATATAATGAAGTTTGTACCACTATACAGACTCTTTCCTTTTTAAAGTTAAAGTCAATTTCTTTAAAGATAAATGATAAATTAAACACTTAATTAAGTGCAAAAATGTACATAATCACGTTGCAATTCTGTTTGCCAAAACATTTAAAGTTTCTGCTTTAAATGTGTAATAAAATGCACACGAGTAATTATGAATTTCGATTGCATTTCATGTATTCAAACATAATTGTCCAAAAATTTGCTCGTTCACAGAAAGAATGCAAACATTTTCCGTTGCCCAAGAATCACTTGATTTACGAATTTGGGGCGTCACATAAGGTATCAATTCGCATGCCTCTCATATACAGGAATTCGGGATGAAGTGAGCAGGGCAAAGTGGCGGCAGAAGTGGGTCATATCCCAAAAAATTCTCAAATTTTGGAGAATTGTAACCGAGAAAATTTCTGTTTTTTACACTTTTCAGTTAATTGAAAATTTCCATCACCCCGTCGAATATTTGTTCCATTAAGTTCATGAAATTGAATATCTATATATATATATATATATATATATATATATATATGTTATATGTGTAAAACTTCTTTTCAATATCGAAGAAGAAAACCAGAATATGTATGTATGTAGGTACGTGAATAGAATTCTAGCAAAGGTCTAGTATTCACATAATTTATTCCAGGGGAAATGTTAAGCTTGACATCCATCAAACACTATAATACGTAAGCGAAACAACATATTTAATTAATAATCAAAATCCTTGCAGCAGGAAATTGACAAAATTAAAAACGCCAGCTAAATATACAGCAGCAGCAGCGGCCACTAATGTAATGCACACATACATATGCAGTTCCTTGGACTCGTTTATCTGTAAATAATTGTACAATTTCTTTAACCAGTTCCTTTCCAAACCTGCACAAAAACATTTAGCTACAAACGAGCTTAATTTACACAGTGTGTTATTTCGGCTCATCTTATTAAAGGTTGTCTGTCGTCCATGCTGTTGCTGCAAAAGTCCTTAATCGAAACCACAAAATAGATAATTTTCGCCGAGGCATTTGCACGAGTAGTAGTAGTTGGCGTTAAATTAAATATATATGTAGTTCACGAAATTGTACACATTCGAGAATGCGTGTCTTTCGGGATTCGTTCGTGTGTAAATGTTTTAGTCGAATTCTTGTGCTACAATTGACGCAGCAATTCTGGATGGTTGCTAAGTAACGTATTTAAATGGGCAAACGCAAAACATAATGGCGATGCAACATACATACACACGTACGTTCATGCCAGCACAGTGTCTGTTGGGCACAAATTATGGTTATTTGTACACATTTGTTTGGCTCGCGATTTATTTCAAGAAACCATTTTAAGTCTTGAAAAGTAGTCAAGAAAAGTATAATTCTGTTTTCTTTTCAAACTATCAATTAATAGCCTAAAATTGGATAGTGATAAAAAAAACACTGCAAATTTCGGACACCGTTAAATGGCTGGCCTGCACAGACATTTAAAAGACTTGAAAAGTATTCAAGAAAAAACATTTTGTATATTAAATTTTCAATTAATAGCATTAGAAGGTGTTATAATAAAAAAAACGTTACATATTTCGCAAAAAAGGCTGTGCTGCAGCATAACTGTTAAGGGACTGTACCACGATGTCGAACGTTTAAAGTTTTCAGCAATTTAAAGCCTCAAATAACGGAGTTGAAGGCATATTAGAGACAGAAAATGCATACAATAAATGATATGTTTGACTAAAGAAAACTCTGTAACAGTTCAATGATATTGAAATCGATGGCGAACGTTATCTACATCGTGGGACGGTCTTGTAGTCAATCAAATTACTCTCCAAAAATAGTTCACATTGATTAAATAATGCTCTTATAGATAATGTCTGAACTATAATTGACTACGCCTGCAGAGAATCCAAAAGGAGTGGGAAAGAAAGTTGAAAGTATCGCAATTGCCTCACAAGTTTACAAAAACACCGACATTTCCCTTCTTAATTTCTAAAGTCTGAAGAAAACACTTTAAAGTGTTTCTACGACGGGCACTACAAGAACAGAGATGTGTTGACTTTTCTCTTCTACTTAAATGTGGGGCCATGCAAGTAGTAAATGTGCGGAGTTTCCGAAACCATAAACAAAAGTCACGCATGATGTAATAAAAATAATAAATACCGCTAAAAATTTTGTGTAAATGAAGTATCTTTGAGAAGAATTCTGTTAATCCCTATTTTGCTCATATACTTTAATAGCGACATGAGAAGAAAACTACTTTCAAATAGTAGTTGCAAGTTTTCCATTGACCAACACATTTAAAGCGATTAAACCCAGTTCACAATATGCACAAAACTTATTGGCAATAAAAAACATTAAATGTTTTTCAATACAAGTAATCGGTACAATCATCAAAAGTAATGCTAGAATATTTTAATTACCTTTTTAATCATTATTCAATAATTTAAAGTAATTCCGTGTTATCACAATTAATTGCTAATCGTGAGAAATTGAATTGTATTCAATTAATTTATATTTTTGAAAAGTAATTGCATTGAATCACTCATCATTGAAATGTATAGAATTTTAAAAGTTTCTTTTTTAGAAATATTTCAATCTCCAACAGGTTGACAGGGAAAAAATAATCAATTGTTATTGGGTATTCAACAATGTGCAAAATGCATTTTAACAAAATCTGTAGATGCGAGAGAAAAACAAAGCTTTTAAACAACAACCACACAGTTTGTTCCCGTTAGCCTTTTTTCAAACTGTGCCAGGCCACTATATCAAGTTTTATTTATGTAAATTTGTTCATATTCTTCTTCTTTTTCTTTTGGCGCTACAGTCCGTGGTGAACCTGGGCCTCAACCAACAAAGTTTTCCAGCTGGCACGGTCTTTAGCCAGCGTTCTCCAATTGTGCACACCAAGTTGGTTGAGGTCCCTCTCCACTTGTGTGCGCCATCGGTTCCGTGTTTTCTACTGTGTTGTCCCACAGGTTCGGAATCGAAGATTCTACGGGTCGGAGCAGTATTCTCCATGCGCTCTACATGGCCCAACCATCTTAGCCGTTGGATCCGTAGGCGCCTGGTTAGGCTCATGTTGCTGTACAACCCGTACAGATCATGATTGAATCTTCTTCTCCAGAAATCATCAACGCAAACAGGGCCGAAGATTGAACGCAGAACAGGCACCGTCCATGCTTCCGCGCCATAGAGAAGTGCAGGGATTAGCAAAGTGGTATATAGTGTCAGCTTGGTTTTTCGAGAAAGGGCCTTACTACTCAATTGCCTCTTGCGCCCAAAGAAACAGCGATGGGCAAGAGTTATTCTGCGTTTGATCTCGGTACTGATGTTGTTCATACTGTTGACTTGGGAGCCAAGGTAGACGAAGTCCTTCACTACCTCGAAGTTATAGCTGCTTATGGTGATGTTCTGACCCAGTCGTCGGTGTTGCGCGTCCTTTTTTGATGACAGCATATACTTCGTTTTACCCTCGTTCACCGCTAGACCCATTTTGGCCGCCTCCGTTGAAATACCAGCAAACGCTTCAGTGACGGCTCGTTCATGTTAAATTGAATATTTAAGAATTTATTAAGACTTTGTACATATTTAACTATACAACACTGGCATGACTTCGTTAAAGCAGCTCACACTGTTCGCCCTTCAGCCATCTTAGCGCGTCGGCAAGGCAAAGATATTTTTGCAGTAGCATTATTTAAAAACTACCGGAAACGGCACGATGCCATAACATTTTATTATTATTATCCTTTTCGACTTCCGCCAACATAATATTTGTGTTTTTTTTTTGGGCCTGCACGCACGGCTTTTGCTTTCGCTGTAGAATGCCAACAAAATGAGTCTGCCGAACTGAACACTTATTGATTCGGATGTTTGTTTTTGTTATTCGTCGTTGTGTCTCAAGTTTAAAAACAAATTCGATTTCTTGCTTGTTATATATGGATTCGCTTGCGCATGAAATATTGCCCCAGAGGTTTTCAGATAAATATTTATTGCCATACAAACACATTGACATAAATTCATTTGCAAATATTTTTTGTACAAACAGCGATGTGTGTGTGTGCGTGTCTGTGAGTATTAATAAGTTTTAGATGGTCGTTAGTGGATGCTAGAATAGGGAGGGGGTGTATTTTGAGCCTGCACATGTTGCCATCAAAACTCACTTAAGCTTCGCTGCCTTTTTGTTTGAATAACACATCAGAATGTATTAACTTTCACACGTTCATGCAATTAGAAATTTAGTGTCAACCAAAATGTCTGCAGGGGTATAATATATTTACCGTTATACGTCTATAACAGTTTTCGTATAAGCAGACATATATGTATGTACATGTCAGGTTAAAAATTATGCTTATAAGAATTTCTGCAAGGAACTTTTGTTCTACCAAATATTTTTAACATAAAGTTTTCTACACCACAAAAGTTAGAATTAATTGAGTTGCGCAACAAGACAATTTCATTCGCTCTGCCCCTCTCTTTCGATCTCTCTACTGCTCTCTATCTCTTTGAAAGATAAATGGGTGAATCCCCCTTATTTATATTCGCCTTCATATGTATATTATTTCTAAAATGAAGGATTTCTTCCATAAAACTATCAACGTAATATTTCTGTGTGTTACAAATTTTGATATCAAATAAGATCAAATAAGAGTTGTTAAATAAATTTAACGCTAAATTTTAACTTAATGTTAAAAGAATACAATAATTAAAGCATTTATATAATTGAACGAAAAAAATTGCTTTCAGAGTTAAAAAATCTTTGGCAAACACTGCAATAAAAATGCGCAAAAATTTCCTAAATATAATTAAGATTCACGTCATGGTAATTGGCTCTTACAGTTTTCTATCCGCATTATTCTAATGTTTTCCTTACGTGTAACGACCACAATGTTCTAAAATTGTATGTTGGTTGCGTTTTTTCGAAGGTTCTTTGCTAAAATAGTTGGTTACGTTATTTTCTTATATAGAATGCCGTCAACAATTAGACTTTAGGGTTATAAAACACACTGAATTATAATCCTAAAACTGTTAAATTTTTAATTTTCAACTTTGATGTATCGCACATTTATTAATTATTGCTAAAAATACGACTTCCATGTGGGCAAAAGGCTGATGAAAATAAAAATAAAATCACTTCCTAAAAATGTATGTATGTGCATATAAGACTCCTTCCCCCTCCTTCATTAGCAACATTTCTAAAATACTTTTAAATAATTTACAAATTGTTCTTGTTCTCAGCGGAAAGACTATTGTGTATAGCAGGTGCTTCGAATTATGTTCAAAACAAAACTTTTGCTGCCTTGAAGAAAAAAATATCTGAGCAAATAATTTGTCTTGACAATTTTCTTACAATGAAACAACAACACTTTATCTGTTCGCTGATATAAGTGAAGAGTTGAAAGAAAAAATCTTTCTGTTGCTTTTGTTTATATTGTACTTTATAATAAATTAGTTTTGAAGCACATGTTGTCTTAATTTTAACTTGAACGTAACAATTACAACACAAATTCAACACGGTTGCAAACTAAGTAACGATATAATTTAGCTGCTAGAGAACAACTCAGTCATTTGAAAGACACTTAAGGCACACACACACACACACACATACACACACACATAAACAGACAATAAAGAGCTTAAAAATTTATGACAACAGCTGAAAATCTAGGCAAAAACAATGACAAACTTATTTAACTCAACTAAACATTTTGTTGTCTTCATAAAAGTTGATTCCGTTAATGGGTGCGTGTGTTTGTGTGTGGCAGTGCGTGCGCGTGCATGTTCTTTCATGCTGTAACTGGAGTCTGTATTAGCTTTACACTCTCGAGTACAAGTAACAGAAATTAAAGAAAACAAAAAAATAAACAAAGGCCAATTTTTCCCTTTTATTATCCTTTTTAAAATTGTTCCTGAAATAAGCAGAAAATCTCTTACACATCTAATTTTGTATTCTTATTCAGAAAATAAATTAGTCCTTTAGATTTCTTCTGCTTGTGTGTATGTAAAAGATGGGAGAATGAAAAAATACACATCCTGTGTTGTAGGAGTTTGAGTGAAATTACAATATAACACACTCAGTTTCGTCTCTTAGACATAAATATTTTTACATAAATATAATCCATGTGTCTGTAGTTGTGGAAAAAACGAACTTAAACGTGTGAAAAGGCATTGACATTTATTTTTCATTTTCCGTAACTAATGAAATAAGATAAATGCTGATTATAGGCACAATACGAATAAACATGATCCTGTCTCAGCAAATCAACATTTGATTTGCATCGCGTAGTACAGATATGAAGTACAAAGCAATTTTAAGCCCAGTAAAAGAAGTAGCAAGGACTAACAAACGTTCTATTCCTTTTTAAGAATCAATCTATGATTAGTTATAGTTTTTATACTTTAAGATCATTAGTAATTGCGTTCGAACGCTGTTGCTAATACCTCTAGTTTTGATACACCACAACTTTAATTTCCTGCTACACCAACAGCTTCATCAAAAATGCGTTTTAGGAGAACAGATCTGTGTACAAAGTTTTTACACCAGTTGCTAATCCCTTATTCCGAAAAGGTCTTGTCAGAATAGTTTTGCAGGCCATATGCATAATATCTGTCTAGAAAGTCATTGTGTCTGAATCAATTCAAACAATAGTTTGAATACGGACAGTTGGAGAAATTCGGGGAGCCAAAGCACAAACGACAACAGCCAAATTTCACATCAAGGAAACTATGATTTCTTTTCTAAATTTTGGGGACTTAAAGTAAAAATAGTTTTAGGGATTATTTTGAGAGTCAGTATTTATTTAATCATTTACAGCAATATGTGTAAGAATACATTAAATGGGTATTATATAAAGCAAAATGTTGCAAATAAAGCCGCAAAGTAGAATATGACAGGAGCTGTTGCTACTAGAATGGGAGCTTAAGTTTTTGCTCTGTACAAGCAAATTGGTTTCCTTAAGGCAAATAAATAATCAAGTCTATGGCAGAGTTTTAAAACAAAATAAATTAAAATTAATAGAAACAAAGAAATTTCCAAATGTACAAAAAAAAAAGGAATTGCAAAATTTAAAAAAAAAATTTAAATAAGTTTTCCCGTTTCAACCATATCAAAATTATTTGAAAATAATATTTTTACGGCGAAAAAGAGAGTTGGGCTTGTCTCACGTTATCGAGAGCTAAGCGTGACATATCTGAAAAGAACTTTGAGAAATAAATGTAAAAAATGCATTCCAGATAATTTTTTTTGCCTTTTAAGATCCCAGAGTGCTTAAAAAATATGTATTTTTCTTCTTTATGAAGAGAATTTCTAATATAAATTATAGGATTACATTTTACTTGAGTACATCACTTCAGTTTTACCTCAAAACTATTCTGTCACTTTAATAAAAATGAAGGAAATAAACCGATAATAAAACGCGTGCAAAATATTTTATAACGGCCTTAAAATTTTTAAATCAAAATTTTTTGTATTTTTATTTAAATTTCGATATAATAAAAAAAACTAATCGTTTTCAATCGTTTTCATTTCATGTTATTTATAGTGAAAAAATTCTAATTCTTAAATTCTATTTTTCTTATTTCTATTTCTTGCTTTTTTCCTTTTCTTGAAATTCTTCAATAAAAAACCAATTTGTTGGTATCGAAATTAAAACGAAACATTTAAATAAATAAACTGCCAAATGAAAATTGTGCTTAACTGCTCACAATGAAACCGACAAAAAAAATAAAACAACAACAACACCTTGACATAAAAATCCTTTAAAATAAACAACCAACCAACCAACCAACCAACGAACCAACCAACCCACCATCTAAACATCTAAAACCAACAATTGAACAAAATAATGGTTGCATTTCAACAAAATAAAATCTAATAAAAAATCCAATTGTTTGTGTTTGTGTGTGTGACGGTTTGTTAACAACAACAACTATAATACTTTACTTCTGCAACGACTGCCATTATAACCAACCACAACAACAACAACAACATCTATTGCCACTATCAATCCAATAAACCTTCACCCACATACATATACATCTAAATATCTGTTAACATATGAACAAAACATGTTTGTATATGTATGTGTGTATGTGTGTGCGTATGGGTGGATTTTAATTTATATCTCTTTGTACAAATAAATTTTATACCGAAAACAAAAATTTTAATGTTTAAAATATAAACCTGACAGCCGGATAACGGAAATCCTAAAAACATACAAACCACCATCTCTGCAACAACAACAACTGCTTCAGCCACGTCTAACTCTTCCTCCTCTTCGGCTTCGTCTGCTTCTCATTCTAATGCTATTAAAACCAAACCCAAAGCCAACACCAACCGTCGGCGTAAACTTAATAAAACAAGTGCTAAGAGTAAAATTGTTATAACTGTAAGTTTTTTTAAACCTTTTTCTTTCTGTTCTGTTCTGTTCTTTTTGTTTCTCGAATTTAATTCCTCCTTCTATCAAAAAAAAAAAAAAAAAAAACAATAAATTATTTTTCTCAAATTTAAAACTGCAACTACAAAATATTTAACTTTCAATTCTACATCCATTTTCCATTCGAAACGAAAACCTTTAACGTCTCATCGATAACGTGCATTCGAATAACAAAAATTCAAAATTAAAAAATTTTTCCATTTAATTTTCCCATTTTCCAAAAAAATACGTTTAAAAATTTATTCATATTTTTTATTGCCGGAACAACAATTTTCCTCTCATTTGCTCGTTTTATTTCGTATTCGTTGTTTTAGTTTTAGTTTTCGTGCAAATAAAAAAGAAACACAGAAAAAAAAAACATTATCATGGCATTAAATTTTTAATCAAATTGTTTTAAAGTAAATTTGTTAAATAAAATGCTTGCGTTGTTGTTTTTGTTGTTGTAGCTGTTTACGCAGATGCTGCCGATTTCCGTCTTTCCAACAGACCAGGACCTTGAAAGCATTTAATTTTTAAATTTTCATTTCTTCTTCCACTGCATACATTCCACATACACTGTGAAAAAAATACCGCCTCCACAGATGTTTTCAGTTCACCCATAAATCTTTTCAGTCGGCAGGACATGACTAATAAACAAACAAAAAAACAAACAATTGCCTTCCCTTCCCAGCAGCAGACGATGTTTGATGTTTAATTTCGCTTTAAACAAATAACATTTTCTTCACTTTATTCAGTCGCATCCAATTTATTTTAAGGCATACAATTTTTTTAAACCTCCACCACTTTTGGCATGAATTTTCATAAATTTTATTACGCAAAAAAGACAGGCGTATTTTTAATGTCGAATTCCGAATATGGGAAAGTGCTTTTCATTTGGAAACAAGACACGAGCGCATGAGTTTTTAATCTCCTCCTTTGACGGGTTCAATGCTTTGGATAATTTCAATATTATTTACGGTCAAGCGGCTTGTCACTTCCTGATCACTTCAGCTTTGATGTTAGACGCCAACTAAAAAACCATATTTCATCAACTAAAACTCATTTCTCTATACAGTTGAATAGTGTAAATAAAAATATCCTTAAATCACCTTTAAAAACAAATGAAATTTTCGCTCGCGCGAAAAACAACTTCCAAGGAAGTTCAAAAGAAGTAGAAGTTGCCATACTGGAAAGTGGTTTTCATTAAGTGTTAAAACTAACAAAATATCCTTAAACCGCCTCAACAGGAAAATCGATTAACTGAAAAACAAAGGGAATTGTCGCAGAAAAACAACTTCCCAGAAAGTTGAACAGAAATCAAACTTAACACTGCACAGCGTTAGAAGTTTATGAATTTGATATCATGATGCTATAAAGTTGATGTCGAGTTATATTAACAGCATTCAATATATATCTGTAAAATCAATGAAAAAAGGGTTTAACTGAAACTGTGCAGATTGTCGCCTGCTAAAAATTAGATGAATTCAACTGTTGTGGGCAATTTCACGCAGCAGGCAACGCATACGATGCCTTACGCGAGATATTCGACCCAAACTTCATTCGATATGAACTTTTATAGCAGCAATAAGTACCTCTAGAGGCAATTAATCCTGCGCACGTGAGATACAACTTAGGAACTAATTATTATTATATTACAGGAATAATAACTTAGTCTTGCTTCTCATTGAAAGGAGTAGTTGGTGTAGCCGCTTACGCAAGACCGGTGTGACCATGTACAACATTTAAATTTTATAGTGAATAATATACACACGGAGGGGCGTTTTTACCACATCAAGCAGACAATTTAGTAGTAACGCTAAATTATATCGCATTTTATAAAACTATTTCTGGTGTGATTATCAGCATTGCCCATCAATTTTCCTGCAATTTAAAAGTTGTAAATATGGTCACACTGGTGTCACAAGAGAACATTAATTGCGCTCAAAAACGAGCAACTCAAATAAGAATGTGGGTGGAAGGGTGGGTAGTGGGAAGTGGATCTGTGCTGTAGTGCTTGTGGCAATACAAAGTATTACAATTCTTTTTAACCACCAGCTTCCTTTAAATGTCTGCAAAACTATTTACACACACACACATACATACATACAAATGTATATTATATTATTTTCCAAATTTCTATATACGTTTTATATAGTATTTGTTGTTTTTTCATTAAAGTTTTGCTTGCTGATTGAAGAAAGGACTCAATGGCTTGCTGAATAGCATTTCATTACTTTGAAACATTTTTCGGTTGTTTTATTTTTGCTCACAATTTTCGGATTCTCACCGCAATACTTAAAATGATATTGAACAAAATTTGACGCCAACCGAACACCGCAAAAGCCAACATTACACCAACACAACCGCAAATAATACACAGAAAGTATTTCTGTTAACACACACACGCACACACACGCACACACACACACACACACACAAACACACATATTCAAACGCCAAAAGCTTGATGTGTGCAAACTTACACGCCCACATACAATGTACAATACAATTGTATAGAATAAACTTTAAATTAAAATAGTTTTAAATTCAAAGATTTAAGAAAAAACAAAACGTTGTATGACGACAACTTTCTTTCTTTCTGGCCAAACCATTATTCTTGAACGAAGTTTTTTCTTTATCGATTTCTTATGATTAGAATCAAAGAAGGATATTCCTTGTGACGAACTTGTTTTCATTTCGAAACACCAATGACCTTAGAAAATAGTTTCAAAAGATTTTTTACATCATTAAAAACTGCACAATGGAATGGAATGGCTCACGGTGCGCAAAAGCTCTTAAACAGCTTTACCTGGTGGTCCCTTACGAACAGCACCCGCTGGGGTATGTGTTCTATCGAAACAGCTCATGAAACAATTTCATTGGTTTCTTCAGTTTAAACTTAAATACTCCAGCATTCCGCTCTATACATTTATTCAGATTGTTCTGTCTTTTTCAAATGCAAAATTGTGCTCCACATCCTTTAGAAGAAACAAATAACATGCTTCTGTGCGCCTTCTCCAACACATGCCAGGCATGACAACAATCAAATGTATTGCACTTTTTAACACAATAACATTTACATTTTATTTTTCCCTTTAAGTAGTCGTACTCTTTGCTATCATTAAATATACATTCTTGCATAGTTTAGCTGCTGAATTTGTTTAATTTTTTTTTTATATGTGCTGCCTTTTCCTGCCGCAGTAACAGCAAACGATGGCAGCAGCAACAAAATAACAATCACAAAACTTCAAGTTCCTCAAAGTTATTTCTTTCTTTCAAGGCAAAAATATTAAGATGCATGAATAAAATTGCAACAATTTACAGAAATCAAAACAAAGTTTGTTTATAACTTATTTTGAAGTTGGCTCTAAAAAACGAAAAATAAAATTTTCTTTGATGATGGAGGCATCTGTGTTTGAGTGTGTGTGTGTGTGAGTTGTTGCAAAATTAAATAAAACTTACTTAATTAAAGGGAAATATGTTTAAGAATTAAGCTGTGGTTATAAAAGAAGCCCAAAACTAAAAAATATATAAAATATTTAAATTTTTTTTTTTTGGAAAAACTTGAGTATTAAAACTGTAGTTTTGCTAAATAGTAAATTAAAAATATTACTAGATTTACTCACTTAAATACCAGTCTAAAGTGACGAAATGACGAACAAAATAATGGCAGCATTTACCCTATAATTATTTAGGAGCAGCGATTTTATACAATGAGTTTAAACGACCAACTGGATATAAATTTTTCATAATAACACATTACAAAATTAAATTATTTTAAAAATCATATTGCAGTCTTGTTACCGAACTTTCTATTACTAAAAAGTACAAGTAAAGTTTAATAATTTAAACATGTTTTAATTTTATGTTTAAACATGTGTTTTGAATTTATTTTGCCAAATTTCTTCTGCTATCTTAAGCGATACATATATTTTAGGAAACTATTCATCAATATCTCAATTTCAGATTTTTTTTTTTATCCTTGTGTGCAAATTTTACTAAATAATGGCTCAAATAATAAAAATAATATCATTTATTTTACAAGTGACAAGTTCTATAAATTTCCTTAAAAATATGTTGACTCCTCCAAAACCACAGCTTTTGCTTGTTTGTTGGTCGTTGTTTTTTTTTTCTCTAACTCCCGCTCGCTCTCTTTCTCTCTCTCTCTCTCTCACTCTCTTTTGACAAATGAAAAACTAGTTTCAGGAAATTCTACATAAGTTGCACATCCACCCTGTTCATATCTTTATACTACATACAGATGCATATTTGTATATAAAATAAATCGTTATATTTATTGTAATATTATAATATTTATATAATAAATCAAATTTATGTTTATTCAAACAAAAATTCAAGCACATTAATTTCAAATAGCAAAGTTTGTACATACAGACAGTTGTGGGCAAAAACATTGGAGTGACCCTTCATAAAAGCCGAAGAATAATTCATTATAAAAAATACGGATTTTATTTATTGCGGCTTTTCTTTATGTGGCTTGACAGTTGCTGTCATTTGATTAGAACTGTCTAAGATTTCCCTAATATCTTTATACAACTATCCTTGTTTTCCTAGACTTTGAGTTAATTCTTGCTTGTCTTCAATACAGTGTTTGTCGCACTATTCAAATAATCAATTTGTAAACTTAATTAATAACTGCAAAAGAAAAAAATTTGAATGTCACTTTTCCATAATTCATTTTTAACAGCTTCTTTTTACTCGTAATTAACTGCTGCTTAATATTTTTGTTATCAAGTTGCTCTAAAAGCACATACAGTTATAAATCAATTGTATTATAAATATATTTTGTTGTTGGTTATCGTTAGAATATCACATTATTCCCACTAAAGCCCTTATCACACTACATTTTTCTATCATCAATATGATAGAAAGAAACAACAAATGTTAAAAAGAGCAGGCGATAAAAATATGTAAACAAAACATTTGTGCTGTCAACTTTTTGTTTATAAGAATCCCCAAAATCGAACAGAAAAAAGCGGTCATGAATCGCGCATTAACGTTTAAAGCTGAAAATGTCAATTTGAATTTGTTAATTTGAAAAAGTTTACATTTTTATTTGACAGAAGACAGAATTTTAACAAGTGCGGCTTGCGAAATAATTAGGTGGCAGCTTGCCTATTATTTTGAGTGCAGCTGTGCAAATCTATGTATGTATGTATGTATGTACATGTGCTTCGCATGTATTAGTGTATGTATGTATGTATGTGCGTATATGTACACCGATGTATACGACGATATTTGCATACAGATTAAAATATTTGAACATAAAAGAGGATGAATTTTTATCTCTTTTTTTTCAAAATATGACATTTCTATAAATTGGGTTTATTTTCTTTTTTCTCTTCACATTTTATACATACACACATACATACATACATCCATACATACATACATATATACATATGTATGTATGTATGTGCAATACATGCCGCTTTGTTTAATAAAATCCATGTTTTTGAAAACTCTAAAAAATATTGCCATTCCGTACATTATCAACATGACTCAAAAGGAAAAAGAATATGAAAAATAAATTCGGCCATATTTGCAAATTATTAAACATAAAATATACAAATAAAAGACAAACATAAGCAAAGATCCAATGATAGTTTTTGAATTAAACCAAAAAAACGAACAAACAAAAATTGTTATAACTGGCACCAAATTCAGTTGCACAAAGTGCAGCAACCGAATACCGAATTATAAAAAAAAAGAAACCGAATAACATAAACTAAAAGTACAATAAAATGGCCAATATACATACATACATACATACATACATACATACATATATGTAGTTTTTTGCTTTTGCGAATTGGAAAGAATTTTTTCAGTTGCAAATCAAGCCGTTCTCCAGTTGGCAATGCTCGCAATGTGGCAGAAAGTGGGTGTCTGGCTGACTGAGTACATGAAATCATTTATGCATGTTCTGTATTTGCAGTTGTTATTATTGTTGTTGATGTTGTTGTTGCTTGAGAACAGTCATTTAATATTTGACATTTGAATGACAGCTTGTCGAGTACAGGATTTGCTTTTTGAAAATGTCATGTCATGCAATGTTTAAACACACACATACATACATACATACAGACGCACACCAATCCACCCACAACTGCTGGTGCAAATTGCCACAAACCAAACCAGACTTTGTGCAAACAAAATCATGCATGCCAGCTACAACAAATAACTGCTGCAACATTATGACAACAAAAACAACAACAACGAAATACCGAAAAGACGAAAAGAAAAAAAAAACTGATTACAACAAATAATTTTGATTTACTTTACAAGCGAAGAAGCAGCAGCTGTAGCAACAACAATTATAAGCAAGAAAGTGTAACACCTTGAACAGCCCCCCGCCCAACTCATCAAACACAAGTGCTGGCGCCCATTTCCTTTTTCCCCACACTAACTTTTTCAGTTTTGACTTTTTTTCTCTCGAAATTTGTGCCTATAGAAACGAGGACATAATTTAGCAAACGGTAAACACACCCACACGCCCACACACACACACCATATGCGTATATGTGTGGGTGTGTTCTTGTATTGCCTCAAAATATGCTTTAACGTTACAGATGCAATTGGGCATAATAAACTTACAACACTTACGTTCTCTTCCGCCGCATCCACACACATACATACATATGAACATATTTGTAAATGCACACACACACACACACACACACACATGCGTTACATTTAATCAGCATATAAGTAAGTAGTTGTGCTTGCATTTTAGATTGTCAAATTTATAATGTTGTCACACGTCAATCTTGTGAAATTTCCATACAACTACAATAAAAGCAACATTTGTTAAACATTTCTAATGGCTTAGACGTGCATATTACAGGCACACATGCATTCTTTGAGGTAAAACTTAAAATTAAAAGTACTTTGATTGATGTGCACCACAACATCAGTGACAGCCAAAGGAAATTGATTTTTTATCTTTCAAATATTGATGTGCAATAGTTTGCAAACTGAACTTAACTTTTGACAACTAACATAAATAACTTAACAACTTTTCTTGTTTTTTTTTTTCATTTTTCTTAACTAAACAAGAAATATAATGCTGAAAGTGTTACAAAAGAAGTGATTTCTATCGGAACACTAATGCTGCTGGAGTACAAAACAAAATGCAACAAAAAATTTAAAAAGGATTAAGGCCTATAGAAAGTTTAGCAGGCAAAAAACGTGGCTAACGTTACGTTTACACATGAATGATCTTATATGGTTTATTTTCCGTATTTAATTGGGAAAATATACTTTATTTTGAGTTCATTTCGTGCCCGCCCTTCATGTGCACAGTGTTTCGGCAGCGTAGGCATTTTAAGATTCCTCTTATTTCACTAAAATGAAAAACTATATTGAACTGAACACTATTTCCACTAAAACATGATGACAAATACAAAAAATAATGATGACGTTAACATTCAAAATCATTGAACAGGAATTGGTTTCGTTTTTGGATATTTCCCATTAATGCAATCCTGTTACATTAGTGGTAAATGTCACAAACGCACTATTATATTTGTGACGTTTTGTTACAACAGTCGAAAATTACTAAAAGTGTTGTCTGATTTTAGTGCTTGTTTTGTTGGTAAAAATAATTTTTCGTATTATTGATGAATTGTTCTTGTAATTTTGTCTTATTAACATTTATTCTTAAATACAGTTTTTCATTGAAATATCTGCCAGCAGTTTATTTTCGTCTTGTGGCGACTCAAGCCTTTATGTTTATCATATCATTATCCATAGATATAATGAAAAAGAGAAAAGTCAGCCCGCAATTATATACGCTATTTAAAAACATGTAAATTCAACATGATTATTCATAGCTGTTGATTTTCTGTTTGTAGCAGTCGCAGCTCTTTTGTTTCATGTTTGGAAATACAAAATTCACTCTCTTCTCATATTTAATAATCAAGATAATCGAATTATTGGCAAGAAATATACATATTTATAATAAAATAACTTCCAGTGTGACATAATGAAAAGTTAAAATAGAAACTGACATCATCACAACTTAATTTATGCCAACTTTTTTTGAAATGTTTTTTTATCATATTTGTGACATTATCGCATTACCAATTAAACGCATTTCAACATTTTTCATTTTTCCAGCGAAAATATGAAAATATTCGATGAAATTGTTATTTAATTTAATTTAAAAAGCACAAATTACATGCGAAAAACAACATTTGAAAAGTTTTGCATTTCTTTTAAGCAAAACGTTTGAAAATAAGGAAAGAAATTAATGAAATGAGCCAGCAACTAATTCACATTTATGGATGGTTCAAAATTTAATATTTTTCATTCATTCGCTTCAAAACAAAATCAAACAACAAAATGGGCAGAATAAGAAGATGTCGGTTATGGATGAATGGAAGGATAAGTGTGTTTGTGGTTGTGGTTGTAAAAAAAAAGGGGGCCACTGTGGGTGAATGGAAAATCTTAATGGGGGCAGTTGTGCGTGTAGGTTTGTATTTAAATCAAGCGAAAATATACTGGGTTGGTCAGTTCGCAAACGAGTCACAAGGCCAGCCACGCAAAACCAAAACGAAAATTCCCAGTTAATAAAATTATATTGCGAAAGCAGCTCAGCATCGCAAATAATAAAGATAAATAAAGCTAAACAAACCGCATTCATCGTACAATTAATTAATGACTTTCTGTTCATACAAAAAAATATTATTATTAAACAATAGCCAAGTTAACCCCTGAGACAGTCATACCTAAAAAGCTAAAAGTTTTTGTTACCGCTTTACTTCGCCCTCATCAGGATGAACATGTTTTGCAGCAAATCATTTCTCATTTAAAGTCATTTTTCTTTGTTGCTTCTTTCCCAAGAAAAAAATTATTTTCTACAACAAAACAAAATAATACAGCGAAATCTTTAATTAGTTAATTTGTGTTCTCGTTTTTCGTTTGATTTCGTTTCAGGTGCCGCCCACCAACACAACTAAATTAGAGGGCGAAAAGGTGATATTCTCATGTGAAGCCAAGGCTATGCCTGGTAATGTCACCGTACGATGGTTTCGTGAGGGGTCACCTGTTAGAGAGGTGGCCTCATTGGAGACACGCATTACAATTCGCAAAGACGGCTCGCTAATTATCAATCCTGTCAGCGCCGATGATTCGGGCCAGTATTTGTGTGAGGTAACGAATGGTATCGGTGATCCCCAGAGTGCATCAGCATATTTAAATGTTGAGTGTAAGTATCATGGTCTTAACTCAATATGTTAAAAAAATATTTATATGTACAGGGTGTTTTTTTTTTTTTTTTATTAGATCTATTTACACGGACTTAAATCATAATAAAACAAAGAAATATATTTTTGTTAGCAATAAAACGCGCTTTATGAGGTAGAAAATTTTATGTTATTAATATATTTCAATATGCCGCTGGAAACCTCCGGCTTTTGGTTAGATCTTCTGAACTAACCTCACTTTAAATGCAACAATTTTTCTTATTTCTGTACGGCATCGTCCGAGAACACAATAACTTTCACAAGCCGAAATGTCAAAACAAACTAAACATAAAGCAACTATCAGCTGTTAAATGGAAAGCAGTGTTGTCAACTAAAAAATTCTGGAAATAACATTCTTTCAAACTTATTACAAGTCACAAAAAAATGTGCTTCGCGCACATGTCGCTTGACTTAAAATCGTTCGTAAATGTTTTGCTTATATTTGTGACAACTTTTATGTACAATAAATTTCACTAAAGAAAATTATTTCAGTAAATTAGTTACTTCCAGTTCACCTGTTAAAGGGACTACTCGTAGTTATAACTACGAAGCACTAAAATTGTTGTTTTTCCAAACCAAAAATTATGAAAGTGAATGTCACTTTTATAGACTTTTGTTGTACAACCAACTGGCTTAGAAAATAAATTTAACATTAAAACCGCTTCTTTAACAAACAAACAAAAAACGACTTTTTCAAATTATATTCTGCTTGACAACTATTGTATTCTTTTGTCCCACCTAATGGTTCCTCCAATACACTCAGAGCTGCCCTTCAAATTCTCGAATGACAAATCCGCTTGAACTAAAACTTATAAAAAATATTTAAAAAGTTCAAGTGCTTTAAAATTTCACCTTGAAGATGACAGATAATTTCCAAAAAAAAAACTTTTTCTTAGTCAAAAGATTCACACTAAAAATAGTTCGCAAAATACGTTTATTAATAAATCTATTTAATATTGTTTTTTTCTTTCCTTCTTAAAGATCCTGCCAAAGTGACCTTTACACCAACTGTACAATATCTACCATTTCGTTTAGCCGGTGTTGTCCAGTGTTATATAAAATCTAATCCTCAATTACAGTATGTCACCTGGACCAAAGACAAACGTCTGTTAGAACCTTATCAAATGAAAGATATTGTTGTTATGGCAAATGGTTCTCTGCTGTTTACACGCGTCAATGAAGATCATCAGGGACGCTACACTTGTACCCCCTACAATGCATTGGGCACACAGGGATCTTCCGGTCCCATGGAGGTTTTGGTGCGTAAGCCTCCTACATTTACCGTAGAGCCTGAACCGCTGTATCAGCGTAAGGTGGGCGATAGTGTGGAGATGCATTGTGATGCCGTTGAGGCGGAGGGTACACAGAAACCAACCATAAAATGGCAAAGACAGGACGGTGGTGCCCTGTCGGATACTCAACGCAATCGCGTAAAAATATCTGGGGGCAATATAACCATCGAAAACTTGAGAGGCGAAGATTTCGGCTACTATCAATGTGTTGTCTCTAATGAAGTGGCCACTCTAATGTCCCAAACACAGCTCGTTATCGAGGGCACCCAGCCACATGCTCCCTATAACATCACCGGCAAAGCCACCGAATCTTCTATAACACTACAATGGATGCCTGGCTATAGTGGCGGCTCAGAGTACAAACAAGACTATACGATTTGGTATCGTGAGGCGGGCGTCAACGACTGGCAAACCATATCGGTTACACCTTCGGGCAGCACACAAGTAACGATCAATGGCTTAGCATCGGGTACTACCTATGAATTTCAGGTCGTTGGCCGCAATGTGCTCGGTGATGGTATGATGAGTAAAGTGATGACGGTGCGAACGCTTGGTGAGTACAACTGTTTCAGTTCTCCAAACAAGTTCATCCTCTTCTCTTTTCTCTCTATCTCTCTCTTTGTTAAACATTCAAATTTACTATTTATTATGCTCTTATATGCACCATAATCAATAAGAGGGGAAGGTAAAAGAGGAGATATTTAACTGAATAGTGCTGGGAAACATAAAAACGGCTACATTAAAATATATGAGTAACGAAATGCAATTAAAAATCAGTTCGAGATATAAAAAACCAAATAGAAGATAAGAAATTTTTAAACTCTTCGTGCAAATGACGTGTCATTGTGTCTTGGGTAGCGTTGATCGCTAAGGCGTCTTTAGTGCTCAACTCCGCGATATCCATCACACTGTTGCTAGACGTTCGCTGCTGAAATACAAGTGCCAATCGTCTATTGCACCGACGATGGGTCAGTTAGCTAGAGTCTCAAGCCGATGGCATCTCAAATATTTTATATTGCTGCCTACAACAGGCTGCAACAAAGTGCAAATCAGAGTTTAACACGGCAATACCATAAAGTTTGTCAGGCAAAGTTTTTTTTTTTTTTTAATTCCAGAAGCTCGTAAAGAACTTCAAAACTTTGAAACTAAAGATGTTGAGAATTTCTATTTTGAAAGTTTGTTTCGAAAGATCGAATTGCAATCGCTTCATTGAAACGAAAAAGTTTCCTAGAAAATGATCCGAACATTTTCAATTACTTCAGATCGAATGTGATGGGTTAGATTTAAAGAGCGATTTAAAAAGGTGACTAGTTCGTGGAACTAAAAAAATTTTCCGTTATTCGATCTTCTTTTTATTTAAAGTCCTGCATCAACGATACAGTTTTTTTCGTAATTTTCCATTTTTCGTGAAACGAATTTGGCAATAAAATTTGATAATCCCAAGAACGAATGAAACTGTTTATGGGCATCTAAACGAATGTAAATTTTTAAAAATTGCAAGCAAAAGTTTATTAACATTTCAACTCCTGCGCCTATTACGGCTCGTGAACAGATTAATGAAAATATACTTGGAATTACCTTTAATCTATTACTGTGGGAGACTTTGAGAACCGTAATGAAAAAACATTAATTAAATATCTTATGAATGATGGTTCCAAGTACTTGTGAAGTCTGACTCTTTGTGCGCATTATTTGCTTGCGGATAATTGCAAAATAAAAAATAATTACTTTAAAAAGAAAACTATTGCTGCCCATAATTTTTTTATTTTTCTTTGTATGTATTTAAATACCCAAAGCTTTTACACACACACACACACACAGTCCTTTATATCAATCACTTCGGTGTGATGAACTTTTTAAATAAAACAGAACTGCACTCCGCACTAGATTTCCTCTTTTGCTTTCCTCACTCATATGTATGTTAAAATCAAATTAAAACAGAAACAGAGCAATATCTGGAATTGGCTTCTAACATAAACTTAATTAATATGTATTTTTGTATCTTCTCTTTTCAATTTGTTTCTTTCTTTACATTCCTTTTGTGTTTTCGTTTTCGTTTTGGTTTTTTTTTTTTTTTTTGTTGATAAATAAATATAAACATCTCTTTAATTTTGGTTTTGTGATATCAAACTTTTTTCACCCTCAAATGAAATTCATATTGAATCACCTCGAAAAAAATCGCTAAAACTTCAAAAAAAAATAAACGAATCTATATAACATTGAAATTTGAATTTTTATTTATGAAATAATAAAAAATTCAAATTCAATAGAAGATGTTCCGGCTCCGCCACGTAATGTCAAGGCTGCAACACAACCGCCAGATCATGTATTTCAACTAATGCCAGATGAAGCTGGTAAGAAAAGTCTAAATTGGGAAAAGTTTTTGTAAAAAAAGGAAAGAATAACAGTTTTTAAAGCTCTCTTTCTCTGTCGAAAAAGCGTTACTTTAAACGACCAGCTTCCCACAAACTGACCTTGTTTTTTTCTGTTTGTTTTGTTGCTTCGATTAAAAAAAAAAAATAACCCCCCCACCCCCCAGGAAAATAAAAAACAAACACTTTTGGTATTCTTGATACTTTTTGTTTTTCTGTGTTTTTTTGTTGTTGTTATTCTGTTTTGTTGCATGCTCCCATACGTACATATGTATATCCAAAGAAGCATGCTTCTTATCTGTAACTGTAGGAATTAATTAAAAACAGTAAATGATGTTTACCTTCTGTTGAAACAGCAGCAACAGCAACAACACATAAAGGATGAAAAATGTCTATAAACATTTTGCTGTTGGTTGTAGTGCGAGTACGTTGGGCTTTAAATTTGCTTGTTTGTTTTACTACTACGTGCATATGTGCGCTAACGTGCATATGGGGCATCCAACCGTATACAGTGACCTACAAATAAATGTGCATAAACAGTTGTGTTGAAAAAGTCCTTGATTAACACACACACACACACACACATACACACACACACACATACACACACACACACACACATACATACACACTCTCGCGCACATATAAACGTGTATGTTGCTGACTGTGAGCAGAAATCTTCTTATTTTCACTTGGCAATATGAACTTTTTAATGTTGCATTTAAATCTTCGGTTGTGTTCCGTTTAAGTCCCTGCCCTTCTGGTTGTGTATTTGATTAGAAATCGAAAAAAAGAATTGTTGAAACAAAGAGAAGAAAGCTTTTGTGTTTTTAGTTTTTAGCCTGATTTTTCTTAACATCCGTTTTGTTGTTTACACTATCTGACTTAATTTATCCAATCACCACCCCCCCCTTTCACTATTCAACTGTACAACTGCAACAGCAGCCTTTAGAGTCAATACTGCAGCAAAAGAAACAAAAACTGGAGGAAACAAATTTATTATTAAATTTCATTACAGAGCAAAAATTCTGATACTAGAGTTGTTGCAGTGAAATTTTGCCTTTTGGGCTTTAAGTAAAGTGGAATTTCAAAATCAAATTTTCTATGATTTTAAGCACGAAGGTGAACGGGTTGGGCAGAAAATATATTTATTCATTGTATTAAAATATATAAATTTAGTCTTATGATTTTCTTTCTCTTTAACATATGAAAGAGCTTTAATAGATTTTACAATGATCTCTGTAACAGTTTCAATATTTGCACTCCAAAGGAAGCACGATGTTAACGATGTTGTATTTCGTTTTCTACTTCTCTATTGCCGCAAGTCGCAAAATTCGCACAACCAGCTCTAAGCCCGTCTGTGAAAACCAGTCTGGATTTTAAACTGTGCATCATGTTGTCTTGCATTTAGCATTTCATCTTTATTAAGAAATGTTTGAAAATTGTATAATATCGCTTTTAAAAATATGTTTTTTCTTAAAGTCTTGCCAAATGTGATAATATTATTGTAAAGGATATTTAGTAAGACTTTAGCGTTTTAATCTGCATAGAACTTGCGGCATGATGCTTTACACTTAAAGTCTTAAGGCGTTGTCTTTTCAAGAAGTTTATGCTCCGTTTGTGACGACCCAAATAAAAAGAAACACTCGTAGTTCCATATCAACCGAACCACCATCGAACTGAAGCTGAAGACAGGTTTAGTATTTTGTTTGCCAAAGTTAAGAGTATATTTTGCGTAGTTCGACTAGTGACAGATTTATTATAATATGTTTTGTCCACTCTTCCACTACAACCCCCCCCCCCCCCTTGCCAATACTCAAGAGCTCCGGCCCAGAGCTTCCATTTTTGATTTCATATGTATGTAAATATTATTTATGTGTATGTTGTTGTGTAATGCAACCCTGGATTTCGTGTACCTCTGGCGCTTACGTTTTCAACACAATTTTAATTTATTTCTAATTCATTTTTTTCATGTCTCCACCCACTTTCAAATGCCAATTTTCAGTTGAACTGCTTTTTCTGTTATTTTTAAATCGCCCTCTTTTTCTAAAAATTTGCTTTTTTATAGTTTAAATTGTGCATAAAAACGTAAACGTTTTAAGCATTTGTTTATATAAATTCATCGTGAAAGAAGAAAAAAACAAACGTTGGCTGTGTCAGAGAATTTAAAGGGATTCTGTATGCGGGCGTGTGTATGTGTGATTGTGTGCGATTTCGAGTTTGGCTTATAAGAGTAAGATTTTTTTGCTTCTGCTTCAATTTCTTGAATTTCACGCGTATTAGTGGACTTTTGTGGACTCACAAAAACGCGTTACAGGATAACTATTGAATCTGCTGGCTTGTGAAATTTTCGATATATTTATATATGTGGATGTGGTTTCCAGGCGTAACAAAAATTATATGATAATTCAAGCACTCTTAGCAAAAAATCACTAATTGGATATTCTTTATTTATTTGGTTCTACAGCTAATAAAGTAAGAACCGGTTAATTTGCAACGATATGAAAAGCTCTGAAACGGGTACTAAGTTCAGGGCAAAAACGGACTAACAACTATTGATACCTACAGAACTAAACATGTAAATATTGGTAAAGAAATGACGTACTCAAAAAGTACCGTTTCAAAAATGTCTGTACTCGCAGGATTTAAAATAATTACATATCGTCGTATGATTTTCTAACAGCTCGAAGTGAGATTGAAAAAGAGTAGTAAAAACCTCTATTAGAAAAAATTAATTATTTAAATCAAAACTTGTTTAAATTTGAAGTTAATATAAATAAATAAAATATAAATTCTTTGTTTGTATTTTTGCCAGAGACATGAACCGAAAGTTATATAAATCAAATTAAATGAAATATAATTTTCCACGATCATATATATATATATATATATATATATTAGTTATAATATATCACAGTTGTCCAAAACATCGATATTGTGTATTTTGTAACTTTGGCCCTCTTATAAATCATATAACGATATGTACGTACTAAAAGCTAGAAACTTTCTTTTAAATACTTTAACTAAGAAACACAGAATCCTCAAAAATATAACACTGTTAATAGTGGCAGAAAATAGGTACATTATCGAAAACAAATATGGCATATGGCTAAACAGAGTTTATGAAATTTTATTAATTGTACTTTCTGTTTCTTTTATATACATATTTTGTTTCCTTAATTTTATTGTCAATACCAAATTGTCTTGGACTTAACCTGTAACTGCATAAACGGGTGCGTATGCGCAATATCAACTATATCTTAAATGTGATACGAATACGCAGCAAAACTCTTTAATTGTTCCTACAATTTCCCATAAACAATGTCTTCCCCCTTTAGAGCTAAATACCTTCCAAAGCGGAAATTTCTATGGAAAACTTAACTTTTTTCCAGTAAATTCTGTACAAAATTTGTATATAAAAAGTCGCTTTGAAAAAAAATCAAATTAATTTTTAGAGATTTTCACAAATTATTTGATTATACTTAAACTGTTTTCATATTCTGTTTAGTAAGTGTAACTTAAAAAACACACTTTTTTTTAAAAGGTTCTCACCAAGAAATATTCAGCTAAGATCCCAACACCAGTTCAAGCAGTACAACCTGCATTATATCCGCACACATTTCTAAATATTTCTCAATTTATTTTTGCCCACAACATATTTATTTCATGGTAAAATAATAAAAAAAAAAACAATAGCGTTGGCACAGAAATTACTTTGTCTTATATCTTTAATATCATCATGTCTTAAATGGAAATATTATTTAATTTAATCGGTACAATTCTCTCGCCCAGACAAAGTTTCACTTTCGAAATGGAGAGTTTTCCTTTCAGCATGGATTTTAACACTTGTAGTCTAAACTGAAAGCAAATATTTGAAAAAAGTTAATTTCAAACCAGGGATGGTAAAACTGGTGTATTTGTAATATTTTTAATAGAGGCACCTCAGTTTCCTTTGTGCCACTGTACAAATTTACTATTCAGTGTTTTAGAAATTATGAAAAAGTTTTATTATTGGAAAAATGCAAAACAAAATTTGTTTTACCATCCCAAGAATCGGTGCAGCTGCGGTTGCATATTTCATTACTTTAATGCTGGACATTTTCCAAAATAGTGTTTAAAAATAGCAATCCTACTGTGAGAAATTTAAAACCAAAATTTTACATTTTAAAATCCACAATTTTCAATATCTAAATGTGAAAATGAGAATTTAATAATCGCTCTCTCTTCCTCTCTTTCTTTGATTTTCTCTGATTCCCTCTGCCTCTGCCTCTAATTGTAAAATTGGCTTTAAGTAAATAACACAAAATAAGCCGGACAAAAATATACAAGATCTTTATCATTTTATGTTTAAAATATTACACGCCATTTAAAATAAGGCCACGTTTTACCACCTACAAAAGCTGCATCTACTTTTCAAATTTGCTCAGTTTAAAATAAAAATATTTAAAAACCGAAACCGAAACCGAAACAGAAACAGAAGGAGCCAAAGCCAAAGCCAAAGCAAAAGCAAAATATTAAAGCACACATGTTGTAAAATTTGTGTCAAGGCTGTTTATTTTTTTATTTTATTTTTGTTGTTGTTGTTTTTTTTTTCTCTTCTTCATATACCTCGATGCACATATTGCGTACACGTACGAGTACCGTGTGTGCTTAAGTGTGGATGTGACTGCCAGTAAGCCTTTATTGTTGTTGATGTTGATGTCGTTGTTGTTGTATTTGTTATTGTGATTACGTTGTGCACAGTGGACGTCATTCGCATAAATAATTAAGGTCATCATCTTCAACCAACACCACACTCATATTTCTATTCATTTTACATTCATACATGCAGTTGCGAAAACTGCAACAACAAAAACAAAACAGTAAGAAATAAAACTGTACCAACTTATACAAACATACATCAAACATTAGCACACATTCTCACATACCCAGAGTATATTACAATATATTAATTTTTTTCCTCATGCAGGTTGTTTGTGTTTAATTTCCATTTCCTTCTTTTTTGAACTACAAGCAAAAAAAATAAAACTTAAAAGTCGTTGTCATGCTGCAAAAATAAAATTGTACAAAAGCGAAAAAAACTTATTTAAATTTACGCATAAATCATTTGCTATTAATGCTTTTAAAACTGTCTCGTCATTAAATTTTGTACACAAAGGAATGTGCTTTAAATTAATATTTTATTTAGATTTATGAACTATTTTTTCTCTTCTCATACAAAGCAAAATGTTTCAAGGATTTTCAGATAGAAATGATTAAAACTGTCTGAAGAGTTTATTTGATGCCAATAAAAGAATTCCAAGAATTTAAGTTAATAAAAAAGGGCTTAAGGAAAGCCAAAAAAGGCTTGTAAGATAAAATCGAACGAAGCAATAAATTGGAAAATAGGAAATCTAATAAATTCCTAGATTTTCCTAGATTAAAAGCACATAAACTGTAAATATAGGAGTAATTTTAAGGCTGTTTTTTTTTTTGCTTTGAATGCTAAAAGTTCTTGCATCTGTGATTCTAATTCAATAGGTTTTAGGAAAATTAAGATTTGAAATAGTAAAAAAATAAACTGGCTGCTTGATGCCACAAATTACTGCTTTCATTTTAATTTAAACTTTAGTTTCGCTTTATTGCTCTAAAAATGCAGGATACTGAAATTTTTAAAAATAATTAGCTTTATGGTTCAAGCTCAAGTTCAAGTATTTGGTAGTGCAAATGAATTACGCCCTCGAAGTTGGGCATTTGCGCGTACAAAACTATCCTTTTTGTTTGGCGCCAGTAGTCAAAAGTCGGCCCTTGCACATGCAGCGCATTGTACCAGCACTGGGTTAGCGAGGAGGAAAGAAGAAATAGTGTTTCACTATTTGTTTATTCTATATTGCAGGGATGATTTTTTCATCATTTCAATCTTTAGCTCAACTTCCCATCTTTATAGTGGGAGTCTCTTTTATCACACCATCCGATTGAATATTTCTGATATTTGTCGCCTATCGATGAAGACTTAAAACGCTAAAGAATTCCAAATAAAAGCCTCCAGAGGAGTGACACGAGAATAGTTTTGCTAATGCTATGGTTTTCGAAGTAAAACAAAATGTTGTCTTCTTTGAGTCTGACGTTTTTCGTTACCTTCATATAAATTAAGAACTCTTCCTTTTGATGAAATCCTCTAATTTTATAAAATTTGGAAACAAGAAAACGTGACTAACAGTTGGAAGGAATAGCAGTGCGTAGACCGATTTAGGGGGCTTTTTGTCAGAGTGACACTAGTACATTGTTTTGATGGAACAAAACTTCGCTTTTCGCTAAATGAAGTCGTCAAATCGAGCGTGACAAAACGCTAAAAGTAAGATTCACAAGTAAATGTAAAAAAAAAAAACGAAATAAAAAACTAGGTGGCAACTTTGTTAAAAGACAGCCACACATAAGTCTTATTTGAAGATGCCCACTAGTAGGACTAACATCGTCCTTAATCCATCCACCACAGTGGAAAAACTGCCTTGGATTGTCCCTGAGGATCGGCCATCAGCACTCTAATGCCGTTACAACGCTGCACTTATTGAGCCGGCCAGCATTATGAAAATACCTTTAGCGGATCCACATACTTCGGCCACAGTTGTCTGTATCTGGCATGAAAAGGGATTTGAGCCACCGGCTAGACAGTTAGTTCGGATAATGGCGTCTATTAAGAAATCACTTAAAATTCCTAATGGATTTCGGGTCGCTTCTTGTGTTAACTAAAACTAACACATAGAGAAAGGCTCGGCAAATATACAATGACAAACTACACGTATAAATTAAATCCTTTGAACTAAAGCCAGTTACTCCTGCATAGGACCTTATAAAACATCGTATTGGTTGCGGGTCATTGACTAGAAACTCCCTAATGGATGAGACCGAATAGTATGAAGCTTTCAGCAAGTAAAACTGTCACGTAAGTGACCTTTGCCATTTCTCTGTTCTGGTTTTGGCCGCCCACAGTTTAGTTGGCGCGGCATTTGCTGATTTAAAATAAAATCAACTCAATAATATACTGCATTTCTATATATATTTAGATATATATATACATATATTTAAATAACTTCCCAAGCGCTACGAAAGCTTTTACAGCAGAAATATTTTATCAATTAATAATTAATTAAGATTGAAAAAAACTTCAACTGAATATCAAACTTCAAACTTTTTCGCTTACAATTTGTTTCAATAAATTCAACAACAACAAAAATTATTTCAATTGAAAAAAAAAACTGTCACAAAACACAAACAAACAGGAAAAATAAACAAATTTAATAGATATAGCAAAAGACTCAAAATGTTTAGAAAAATTACCAAAAAAAACAGAGGCCAAACTGAAGCGTAAAATTTCCAAACAAATGACTACGGAGATGCGAAAAGAAAAATCTAACCAATTAGGAACAACCAAGAAGCAGAAGAAAAATTAGCATACTTTTGGGCAAATGTAGACATCCAGCGGCAGCCAACAGGCACAGAAAAAACAAAACCAGCTCATTGCACTCTGGCTCGTTAACAAATTTCTACGCAGTTGCTGGCACATGCCTTCTCTGGCAACGTGTTGGTGTGGAGCAGGCAAAGTAACAATTTTATGTGTGGAGCCATCATGAATGAAAAATGTCAAACAAATAACTGCACTGCAGTCAAAACAGCTACGCAAAAAGATATACTCATGATGGGACGACAAATTTTTAAATAAATAAAAGTCAGTTGCAAAAGGAAATATAATAAATTACTGCAAAGTAAAAACTATCGAATAACAACAATTATAAAGTTTTTAATTGAAAGGACAAAAGGAAAAGTTTTTTAAAAACATGAATACAATATTTTTTGTTTGTTTTGACAAAAGAATCTACTTATAAAAAACATTTTCCCAAATGAAATCGCTCTAAATTAATTTCTTCAATTTAAGTGGAATGGAAAAGCTGAGGCCAAATACTTCATATTTGAATAGCAAAAGTTCAGCTTTAAATAAAATTGGAGGGTTGACAATTCGGTGAAAAGCGTCAAGCACCAGAGGAGCTCCACCTGTTCAATTACTTATAAAGTAAAATGAAAAAAAAAATATATATAGAAAAAGTAGCAGATTTGATACCTCACCTTTTCTGAAATGTTGCTGGTATTCTTCCCAAAAAAAAAATTACCAAAAAATGGCTACACGTTACACAGGAACCGGCTTAAGATATTCTATACGATTTTCTATAATTCCTAATAAACTTTCAAAAAGACAGAAATTGAATCATATAGGAAAATGTATGTGCTTTTTATATAAAATCAATATATATTTTCTCTTCCAAATGGTTAATTTTTGCCAATAAACATTTTTGCAGATTCCAGCGAATAATACAAATTTTATGTTGGATATTCTTTTAAGGAAATGAATTAAGACAGGAAACGAAATTAATTTCGCACATCATATTTTTGTTGCTGAAATTTTTTGCAAAATTGTTATTTGACTTCACGACATCAGTTAAACAATTGTTTGAATAATTTATGAACGGGTGTAGTGGAGTCTGCTTTCATATATGAGGAAAAACCGTTTTCTTTATGCAAATTGCAGGCATATCAGCAACATAAAATTTTTTTACTGACACAGTAAAAATCATTTGCTGAAACAATGTAATTTTTTTCTGAAAAACAAGATTTATAAAAAAAAACTCAAGGCTTTCTAGAGCGAAAAATCTAAATCATAAGTAATTTAAATTAAATTTGCTGAATTAATAAAATTTGTATCCGAGAGCCGAGTCAAGAAACTTTTTAATCTTAATTTTAAATTCAAATTATCTAGCACTTAATTAGTCGAGCTTTATAAACTATTATATATATTTTTCTTTATTTTAGTTTTTCGCAAACAAAAAATATTTAACAAATTTTTAAACAATATTTCGTTTGGAAAACTTATTTAGAGATTATGTATAAAAGCTCAAGAAGAACTCCAGCTTGAACAAAAATTGCATATATCGTATAATGGATTTCATGTTGCTGATCTTTTTTATTTGTTGATTTGTAAAAAAAAAAAAAAATTCCTGAAAAAGTTTTTAATTAAATACTGTTTAATACATTTAATTTTTTCTTACTCCTTATGCTGGTAACCGTGTTTGAAAGAGTCCATTTCAAATGGGTCATGGCAAGAAAAACAAACAACTTATATGCCAGCCGAAGACAGGTTGTTTAATCTAAATCATTAGAAGAGGGAGGGAGGGCACTAACATTAAAAAACTTGATAAATTTTTTAACAAAAATTTACTCACTCCTCTGGAAACTTTCTTGGGTTTGCACATATACACCAACTTTTCTCCTGTAAAAAATTGTGATAATTCTTGCGTTTGCACAAACTTTAATTGCACCAGTTCATTATAATTTTGTTTTCTTTCATTTCTTTTACAAAATTTTCCTTTTTTCTACTCTAAGTTAATTTTGTTTTTTTTTTTGTTTTCTTTGTTAAAAAAATAGCAACGTTTCGGTTGCACTTAAAATTTTGTTTCATTGTTTTTCTTTTTTTATTTACAGACCTTTTAGCCTATTTTGACATTTATTTTCATACCGATTCAAATGGATCGATTGTTTATTCGCCGCCTAAATTAAAACTAAAAGGTACTTTTATTTAATTTTTTTCTTTCGTTGTTCTTTGTATAAACTTTAGTTTTAAATTAAAAAATAAGTAAATCATATAATTATACGTTTCATGTTTCGCTCGTTTGACTTTCTCATCATCCACTCAACTAAAATTCAAAGGAGAAAACAAAAAAAAAAATAATAATTCAAAATTCAAAAGTGTGTGTTTGTGAACCAAAAGTAATAAAATATACTTACTCGTAAAATTTAAATGTACCTAAAGAGTGGTATGGAAAATTTCATGCCGCAGCAATAGAACACGAGTAGCCACAGTGTGGCAAGTTTTTAAGGTCGTTTGCAAAGCAATCTAAAACATGCTGCCTTGACATGCAAACCAAACATTGTCGTAATTTTCAGTAGTATTTAGTATTTTCCGAACGATTTATGCACTTCTGGCCAACAGAGGTGGCCAAAATGAAATTTAAGACATTTTTGTGGTTGAAGTTTTTCTGGCCTCCAACCATGTCAGTGTTTTAGTGTTTGAGTGAAATTAAAAGTTATTTTTTGCTGCTACTTATTTCATGTCCTATTTGAGTAGGAAGGGTGAAAATATTCCAACGCTTTGGCTGCGAGACATTTATTTAAAAAGGGGTGAGGAGAGCACTTTAACTGGATCCGGCTTGAACAGAAATCTCTTTAGAGCAGATATGGACAAACAGATATTAATCATCGTGGGAATTATGGGAACAGTGGGAAAAGTTTTTGAGTTTTAATGCCAGAAGTGTGGACCTAAAAACCCTGTCGGCGGCACCTCTTTTTGCGAGCACCTACACCGACCGAAATAACATTTAATTACCAGTATTGTGGCACTAGAACACAGCAGATACGGGTTCTTTCATGCCCATAAATGGGATGAGCAGGCAGCTGCTTCTATTCTTTCACAAATTAAGCCCCGCCGCAGGGGGAAGGACTTTTGTGGCCCAGATTTTGATAATTATTCATTCATTCATACAGTTGCCAAAATGAACAATATAGGACGATATTCTTAATCTCTATCCATATTCTTAATCTAATCCACGGAAATATTATATAATTAAACAAAAATTACCCCAAAAAAGTGTCTCCAGACCTGTTATTTGCAGAAACTCCAAAAGTTCGATTAAAAATATTTGCTGATCCAATGAACAATGTTTTATGTTCAATTATGCTATTTTGCTACACAAGTGTTTTGCTGATTCAGCGAACAGCCTGAAAGGCAAAATTTTTGCTGATTTAGAGAATTACATTCCCACTTGCATTTGGAAAACCCAGATCTCATGACAATTGGAAATTGCTAAATCTTTTTTTTTTTAATATTCGTTTGAAAATATTTGAAACAATAGTTTGTTAAAAAAAATACTATGATTTGTCTTTAAAAACTATGCTTTCCAACAAATACTTTCATTGTTTCAATAAACCATTTTTATTGAATAGTTAAAAGCTGTGGCCGCTGAAATTTTATGCCATGAAAAGATAGTTAAATGATGTAGAAAGTGATCGTTGAATGCAAGAAATCTTATCAAATTTATGCCGAAATATAAATCCCAAACCAACAACCATCACATTTAAGTATTCAACAACAAACTGTTGGCTGATACAACGAAAATATTTGTTGAAAAGCAAATTTGGTTAAGAAAATTGTTTTCTTTGGGAATAAAAATTGTTTGGCTAATATTTTCAAAGAAATAATTTACTGAATCAGCAAAACTTTTGTTTGAAAATAGACCTACGAAAAAACTTCATTGAATCAACAAGAACATTTCTTGCAAAAAATAATAATAAATAATAATAATCAATAATTTTTAAATGGAAATACTGCTCGTAGGATGAGTAATTATTTTTATTGAGTTTTCTGTGCAAACCCAGCGGCCCATAAAACCACTTCTTTTTCGTGTTATGGAACCAAATTTTGAAAACTTTAATATTTCTGTACGCACAAAAATTGCCCATAAGAATATTTTATGATGAAAAATTTATACGCTTGCGACTTATACACAAAATCTTGTTGCTGGCTTCTGTTAAAAAAAAAACAGGAATTAGTACTGCACAGCCCTGGTACTATATATTTTTTTGCGCTGTTGGTGCCATTACTGTGGTAATTTTCAACAAAATAAATAATAAAAATCAACTACAATAACTTTTCTAACAGAAGAGACGCTGCCACTCATAAAATGCACAACAATTAAATTTAAATTTACATTTCATTGTGCTGCCTTGAAAGCGTCACGCACACACCCACACCCACAAACACACACAAACACTCTCTCCCTCTCGCTTTCACCAACATAAAACTCTCGGTAAGGAAGAAAACAAAATTGTTCATTGTTTTGTACAAAGTACTTAAAAAGTTTTACTTAAATGAAAAGAAATTATTTAAATACCAAACAGGCTCGTAAACCTGGCCTTTAAAAAATGTTCATTTAGCCATTTGAAAACTGTCGTGGTGTGTGTTTAGGTGCAAAACGGTTTACTACACATCATTGTTGGGTTCTTCTACTTTGACATAACTGTTGTTGTTCGTACCGAAGGTATGGTATTCACTGCCGCTCCCACTCACACTAACACTTACACTCACACTGGCATACTTTATGTTTCCGGTGTTATCCCTAATGCGCTTAAGTAATGTTTTATTTCCTTTCTCAATTTCTGTTTTGAATACAACGTTTTTTTCGGCTGACTGTTTTGTGTGCTGGCTTTTGCTATTCATATTTTATTTAAGTACAAAAAAAAAAAACAGAAGAAAACAAAGGACAAATGAATGGAAAAACGAAAAATTTCTAAGTGTTGTGTTTCCTTGAGACAGTCCAAAAGACCTCAAATGCTGCTCAACCAAAACGGGCCGCAAGTTACCCCCTTCTTGCCACCAGCCAGCGACTGTTTGTTTACCAAACAAGTGTCTGTTTTGTTACCTGTAATGCGTTTTTGTTTCAAGTAACTTGTGTTTTGTTTTCTCAATTTTGCTGGTTGCTCTGCTCCGTTCAGTTCGGTTCGGTTCAGTTCAGTTCTGTGCTATAGTTATTTGTGACCCTTATTTGTTTTTTGTCTGTGTAGGTTCAAGTGTGTCCTTTAAAGTTATTTTTTGCCATTGCTGTTATTTTTACTTTCTTTGTTGTTTCTTTTTTTTTTGCTTTTTTTACTGCCATAAATAACAATTGTTCTTTTGACAATTTTCTATGCTGGTTTTTTCCACTGTACATTTTTTTAACTTTTTATTGTTGGTTTGTTTTTTTTTTTTTCTTGTAGTACAAGCCTTTTTGATAGATTTAAATTAAATATTCAGTTGTTGTTTTATTTTACTTTCCAACAGTACAAGAATTACGTAGTCCTTGTCATGTTTAACGCCTTGGCAGTTGTCCCTGCAAATCAACATTTCACTTGTAGGTTTCTTTCTTTTTTTTGCTTTAATATTTAATCTGTGAACTGTTTTTCCCACCTTAATTTTCTTGTTTTGTTTTTTCTTTATTTTTTTTTTTTTTTTGTCTGGCAAGAAAAAGGAATTTCTTCTGCGATCTGTGGTTGGTGCTTAACATTTAACTTAAGAATTTTAAAACAAATTACTTTAAAATTGAATTGAATCTAAATCAAATTTTCAATTAGTATAATTTCGGCACTTATTTTAAAATTTTTCTCTAATGCAAAAGAAAAATTAATACTATAATTTTATGTGTGAAAAAACTTCCTCCCGCCAAGAAGAAAATTCATCTATATTCTTTTGAAACATCTTTAACTACATCTTAAAAAAATATTCTGCTCTTAGGACGGCGCAAAAAAATTAAGTTTCTATATTTTATAACCGAATTTGCTGAATCAGTTAATGATTTTACTGAAAAACTTGAAAAAACATTTACGCTTTCAATCAACAATTTTGTACAAACAATTTTTGAGCGCAAATTGGCCATTTTTTCAACAACAAAAATATACTTTCTAACCTCAATTTATTTTTATTATTTAAAAAAAAAAAAAAATCTGACTCAAATATATTTTTTACCATTTCTGGAAACTAATAACAAACATAATAAAACAACATTTTTAAATCAGCAAAAATATTTATTGAAAAAGAAATTCAGATCAAAATGTTATTCATATTTGTATATAAAAACTTGTATGTGCGATTGAAGAATAAAACAAAACTTGCAAAATACTGATATTTTTAAGTCTAGGCAGCTATTTTCTTCCTTCATAGCCTTCACACGCACACAACAATTTCATTGATTTGTCGATGTATTTGAAATTTAATTTAAGCCTCCAAAGCACTTTGCGTCTGCACTTTCATATCATACAGTTTTATTTGATTATAATTTGATTGAAACACTTTAGTTTACAAAAGGGCTACACCCGGACTGCCAGGTAACAAAGTAATCAGGGAAAAAGGAAAAAGAAGCTTTAAAAACTCAACACCTAAAACTTTTTAATTTAATATAGAAATATTTTATAATGAAACTGAAATTGTAACCAAACGAATCTAATAAATGTATTTGTATTTTTTCTTCATTTATTTTCTGCTCTTCCAACAGGCCCCAAGCCAGGACCACCACGCAATTTAACCGTTACCGAAGTATCGAATGGTTTTCTTATCTCTTGGCAGGCACCCCTGGAACGTGCTCATATCGTTAAATTTTATACAATTAAATATCGTACGGATGCTCAATGGAAAACATTGAATCGCGGTCAAATAAGGCCCGAAGAAACCCAATATTTAGTTAAGAATTTAGTTGGCGGCCGTACGTATTATTTTCGCGTTTTAGCCAATTCGGAAAAATCTTATGAGTCCAGCGATGAAGTAAAATTTCCGGTACCGGCTCGAGTCAAACATAAAGCAATAACAGCCGGTGTCGTTGGGGGCATCCTGTTTTTTATAGTTGCGATCATTTTATCGGTTTGTGCCGTAAAAATTTGCAATAAACGTAAACGACGAAAACAGGAAAAAGGTAAAACAAACAATGACAGTTTTCAATAAGTAAAAAGAAAAAAACAAAAGCATTGAAATGGTACTTTTTCTCTTTCTCTTTAAATAAACTTAATTAAACTATCTCTCTATGTAACTTGGAAAAAAAATATATAAACGTTCTTTTTTTCTGATTTCATTTTGTTGGCAACAAAATATATTTTATTTTCAATAACTTAAAACTTTAAAAATCCTGATTTTGATCAAAATTTAGACTGTTTTAACCCAAATTTGCTTCTTGCACATAAATTCCAAATTCAACTTGGCCATTTCAATTGAGTCGAATAATTCGAGCTTAACAATATTTTTTAATTTCCAATTTTCTTTTAAAAACGCTTATTTTTTTTTTTTTTTTTGCTCAAAAAGTGGTTGATAAATACCAGCATCTATTCGTTAAAATTTCTAACGATTTTCTATTTGCAATTTATTTTTTTTTTTTTCTTTTGAAGTTTTTTACTTTTTAACAAAGTGTTTAGTTTTAATAGTTTGAAAATTTGTACAATATTATTTATATTTAGTTTTTAGTCTATTCAATTTATATTCGTTTTCGTTTGGGTTGGTTCCTTTTTTTTCAATTATTTATTTGTTAGGAGCAAAGGCTGCATGAGTCACACATATTCATAAAAAATATTCATTATATGTCATAGTAAATATTTTTCTTTTCCAGCAAATTTTTATTTGGTATCATAAATGTTTTGTATTTTCCGTTTTTCTTTTTTAATCCCCATAAAAATGTAGTATTTCAAAAATACAGCTAAACTAAAAACAAATCGCCAATTAAAACAATTCTGTTACAAAAAAAAAACACAGTTTCAATAAATTAAAGGCAACTCATTCGAATTCATTGATCGTGTGCACGATGTGTTGACTACTACAGGCAACTTAAACTTAAATCTGCAATCAAATTGCATTCTTGTAAAAAAATTTAAGTCACAGTTCTCTCAAGGGCCTTCTGAGTAGATAATCAAATTATACCCTGTCCCACGTTAACATGCCCAAACTAGTTGTGAAATAATATCAAATCAAATAAGACACAAACATTTTAATGGAATAACCAAAATGTTGCCTTTTCGCATTAATTCAGGGCGCACGGCCTGCCTCACTCCGCATGTCAATTCAATTTTGCTCGCCTTTATCGCATCGATTGTTGGCTGCCAAGTTATCAATCGTGGCTTGGTTATGGCACCTAGATTTTATGCACTTGCACAGAAAGTAATCCACTTTTCTGATGCAATATAACTCTCGAAATAGTTCGGTCAACGAACGATTCAGGTATACGAGCATAACCGATTTTATAGTGCAACCGTCATTGCTGGCTTATCAGCACACACCGAAGATTTCATGTGACCTCACAAAATGCCGTCCAAAGTGGCCAAAATCACACGAATCAGGCGTTCAACTCAAACATACATTTTTAGAAATAATTTAATCTCGAAACGATTCAGCGAACGTTTTTGGCAAATATTTGGGTTGTTTCAGCCTGAAATTTTCGCTGAATATATATTACGATATAATGAAGCAACCCGAGTTGGTAAATGCGGGAAACTTCTTTACAACTTCACACTCTGCGAAAATCCTATTGAAAAATAGCTGTAATTTTTCCTGTAAATTTCCAATTTATCATAACTTTTTGCTGTATTCAATAAAAATTCATGAAAAACTTCTGGTTTACATACTTTCGCTCTATAAATAATTGATAAAACGTTAAAACCAGATAGAAACACAAAGAAACAGATAAACCTCTGATAGACGCAAAGCACGATAAAAGCGACTACAAAGTATTTAATTGAATTTTATTAAATTTTTGTCGAAGGCTTAAAAAGCTTATAGCCGTTTTATCAGTGTGTTACTGCAAATAAAATATTTATAAAAATTTCTGTCATTCAAATACAATCGACAAAAAAAAAAAGAACTGAATAGTTATTGTATTTTAAATTACCTGGCAACTCGAGCCACACATACGTTTGATTGCAGAGGGTGAAATGAAAACGTGTTGTTTTCATAATTTCTATTTTTAATTTAATTTCACAGAAAAAAATTTTATATACATAAATATATTTTTTGCTTTCTTTCTTTATTGCATGTTATATGGAATCATGTTATTCATAAATTGTTGTTTTTGTTTTCATTAGTTTGTCATGCATAAAATAATAAATATTTTTACTCATACATACAAATACATACATACATAAATGCATATTCATATTCATCTTGATATACATACTACATACATACATACCTTGGCTATATTATTATTTTTTGCATAAAGTGATGTAAACATACATACTTACATATGTGCATACATATGTAAATAACGTAAGTGCGTACATACATACATACATACATACATACATGCATACCTACATATGTCTATTCTTACAAAAATCATATATGTATGTATGTACATACATAAATAATGTTAAATGTCCATGGAAAAATAAAAATTAATACATAAATATATGTATGTACATACATACATATATACATACATACATACATGTGTATGTATTGTACATTCATAAATATGTATGTAGATGTATATTTGTTTTTTTTTTTACTAAATGGTACCTGAATTTAAATGCATATTCATAAATGCCGTTAGCAAAACCAGCAGCAAAACCAAAATCTTAAATGTCATAAAAATTCAATTCATGTCATAGAAAAAGAAAAGAAAAGGGATAATGAATTTAAATCTAAAGTTTTGGTTTCCATTCTGTTTATTATTTAAAATGATTTAAATTAAATTTTAGTTTTTATGTGTATTTTTTGTTTCCTTTTGGTTTCCTTTGTAAGACTTTTCCACAAAACCAAACACTCTTAAACTATTTTTGTCACTTCGGTATTCAAAAACAAAACCAAACCCAACCAAACCAAACCAAACCAAACCAAACCTGTACTGAAGTTCAAAATAAAATGAATGAATATATATTTTAAAAGCCTGTTTAAAATGTATATTGAAAGTTTTATTTTGAAATAACGAATATAACGTAAATGGCCTTTACCTTTTATTAACAATGAAAGCAAGCTCTTAGTCCTAGCGCTACAGTCGTCGTCAATTCTGCCCAGAGCTAAGTTCTTGCAGGGTAAAGGCGGCAACACAGAAATTCTGGGCAGACGTTTTTTGTAAACAATTCACGCACAAAAATGGTAAAACAAATAAAAAGATAAAATTGAATATTTTAAATTCAACAAAAAAAAAAAAAAAAAAAAAAAATTTAAAAAAAAAACATTTAGAGAAAAATCACAACTACCGTTTAAAGCAAACACAAGAAAATGAGTATAAAATGATCGCGTTTTTTTCAGTAAAAACAGTAACAATATAAAAAACAGCGTTGACATGTCCTCTAATGACAATATTTAAGCGAAAACGATTTTATAAAAACAAAGGGCCCAACACACGCCACTTCTGCTCGAGAAGCGCTAAAGAGTTTCTTAGCAGAAAAACCACAGCCCACAGAAACCTCCTTTGTTTATATAAATCCAAATCAAATTTATTAAAGTTGAATTTGATTTATGTTTAAATATATGCATACATACATATATGTGTGTATATATATATTAATTAAAACTAACTTCAAACCTGCCACTTGTCCCAAATCGAAGGCGCCCTAGAAGGAAGTGAGTCCCCAAAAGACACGTAACTATTTCACATAAAATAAAACTAGACAATTCTCTTCACATGGGGTAAGTTTTTTCTCTCTAAGCATTTACTAACTAATCCAGTTCTGTAAATGAAATTTCAACTAAATGTATTAGATGAAAATATTTCTTTTTCTTTCGCCACAGTATCAAAAAACTTACAAATCATGAAATCACAAAAAACATTTCATTTCAATATCGATCCGATTGATTTATAGCATTTCATGTTCCCCATAAAGAAAACAATAACAAAAAAACAGAAATTGGTTGCAGCTGTTTAGCTCTGCTCTGCTAAAACAATGAATGTTTAACTACAGCCCAAAGCATTTTAGGTAAAACAATTCAACAAAACCGAAGACTATTTGTCTGGTGGCATATTCACACATGTATGTATCTTAATGCCTCAATTGAATTTGTAATTGAGTTATTGACTTTCGTGTTCATGCATATCCAACTGCGCAGCTGGTGCTTTTTTCTCTAATGCTTTAAAATATTATTAAAACTACTTAATCTCTTTACTATGTTTGAGATTTTGAGCCCAATTAATGTACTCTTATGACACCAGTGGGGGGACCATACTTGACATCTGATAGAACTTGAGGAAAATGTATTGGAATGTCATATGGAAAGTGACTTCTTTACTACTAAATTGTATTGCATAACGTGAAATACTTATAATATTGTAAAAAAAATTTTATCTTCTTTGTTGCACTTGTAAACAATTCTATATGGTCACATTCGTACTCCAGCATATACTTTGCAATACGCAAATTTCTCGTCTGAATGATCAAGAGGGACTACGTTAGACTATTTCGTCGCTATTGCTCTATTTACTGCTCTGAGAAGATTTGCTAGTCTACAATGTTCTAAAGACCGCTGGTGTAGAATTTAACTTCTCTCTCTCTCTCTCTCTCTCTTTATCAATTTCTTGTTGACCACCAAGGCCTTAACATACTCTTGGCATGAAAAATCATGTCCGAATCGACAGTTAATATAACTGCATACATTTTTTGGATTACTTGGCTGCAGAGGGGGAAAACCTTTTTAGTGAGTAATCGCAGGAGAAGCCGGCATTACACAGTTCCACTGCTATTGCAGATTTATTTCCTTCAGTTACTTTAGTTCTCCAACAGACACTTTAACATACTACGTACTTATATATTATTGCCCAAGTTCCCATCTTCAAGGTTGTCATAGCGAATAGCAAAAGTCTTAAAACCATTTTCTTTCGAGGCGTGTTTGAAGAGTGTTCGTTGACTGAAGCATTCTAATAAGCAGCTTATTTTTTGGTCTGCCTGTAATTTTTACAAAAGGGTACTTGAAAGTTATTATAACTACTTTTTTTAAAGATGGATTGGTATATTGATTTCTTTGATTTAACGGCAATCAGTGAAAACGGTCCCGCTGAGGCCTTTATACATGACTCCGGAAATATATTTGTATGTGTTTGGCTTGACAGAAAAACAGCCGAAAAAACGCGAATAATAACACTTTTTTATCCTACTGATTTCGTTCAACGGCCTTTATTTGCAATACGATTTGTGGGCTTTGTAGGTCATAGACAAGAATAAATATGTAAATAATTTGCTTAATATCGAACGCTGGTATCTACTTTGCAGGATAACATTAACTTAATCTGGCGAAATATACCTACATAAATATCAAACTTAACTCAGTAACACTTAACATATAAATTTGGATAAAATTTTACTTACGAATAATTTACAGCACATTTTTAAATGGCTGTTTAAAAAGCGTCAGCATTACCCGTAGGCACCACAATCTGAAACTTTTCATGTTGACATACTGGCCAACTTGTTCTTACATGCCAGCATGTTGTTTTTTATTATTTATTGTAATTTTAGTAGAAATGAGTTTGCTTTCGATTCTACAAAACCCTAATACCTTCTGTTACCGTGTCAACACATCTTAATGTAACAGTTTTGCAAAACCCTCTAAACAGAAATTAAATCAGGCTCTAAATTGCTGGCTATGAAGTAAACATGGATAAAATGATAGTATTTTAAAAGAAAAGTATAAATTTTCGCAGCCAACTTCACTTTCTAGCGAGCTGCCAGAGTCGCATTTTCAACCTTCGGGCCGTTGGCGTCGCGCTTCTTACAGTTTCCACACACGCTAAAGCTGTATCTGTTGCTTTAAAAAATTGTTTGCAATCAAACGAAATAAACTATAATTGCTGAATTTATGTATTTTTAAATATTTCACTCTTAAAATATTCCCATCGAGTGCTCAGCCGAACACTCACATTTGACCGGCTACGAAGTCAGTTTGATTCGAGGCTTGAAATTGCCACAAAAAATGAATTCATAGCAATCATAGACCCGTGTTAAAAAACAAAAGTGGGCGCGTTCCAAAATATGTTTTTATTTTTTTTTTAACAACGAAAGTAATCAGCCACAAACTCAATTTCACCTGTTAAGAAATCGCCCTGAAATTTCGACTGAAGGCGAATTCGTACTACGAAAACAAAACTGGCAGCGTTCCAAAGTAGGTATTTTGTTTTTGTAAAATGTGTGTGAACATTTTTGCTTCTACACTGCTGATATCCGAAGGAGGCTTAAACAGAAAAGGAATAATCAGCTTGGCTCTGAATTTCGCCTGTTATTAAATTTGTGTCGATTTCTAATAATACTGTCTAGGATTTGTCTTCATTTTCTTTCTATTAGTATTAGCAAAAAAAAAACATATTGTTATATTTCATGGCTGCTCACAGTGTATGTACATGAACTCAGAAGAGAAAATTTTAGTTTTCGAAAAACATGCAGATAATTAAATTTTTGTTGCATAGAATTATTGAAAAAAAATCATGTCGTACACTCACTTTTTTTTTGTCATACAACAACACAACAAAACATTTTATTTATGCATTTTTTTCCAACATAAAATTACATTTTTGTCAATCATCGTACAAAAAAAATTTTGTTGTTTCTATTTGTTTTTTCTGATTTCTTGCAATTCACAATTAAAAATTTGTAAAGTTTTAAGTTTTTTTTGTCGATTGTCGTTATTATTAGTTTTCATTTATTTTTGTGTTCAATGTATGTAATCATTCGCATCATCAATTTTTTGACATCTACATACAAGGATACGTACATGTAGGGATGTTTACATGTATGTGTGCGTGTATGTATGTGTGTATTGAAATGAATTCAGTTTTAATAAAAAAAAAATATGAGAAACATGATGTGTCCATTCACGTCAGAAAATATACATGTTTTGATGGTTTTTATGACTTTGATAGAATACACAAATTTGTGTATTTGTTGTTGTCATATTTGCATTGAAAACCATTTAATGCTTTAGTTTTTTTTTTTTTTGGTTTTTTTTAATCACTTAGTGAAGCCTGATCCTAATGAACGTATAAATATAGACAATGCAAAATTTATCGTTTGTATTATAAATATTTCAAAAACGAAAGATTGAAAAATTGAAAAATGAAAATTTATATCAATATAAAATGCATAGTGTATGCATTTAATGTTTATTTGTATGTGTATGTGTGTAGCGTTTCCCCTTTCCCATTTTCCAAAAAACAATGATCAGAAGTTTGGACAAATCACCAACAAAAAAATGCCTTTGCAAAAAATATATGTGTGTGTGTGTGTGTCGTACTCCCCAGCCATAATAGAGATATATTTTATATGTGTATAAGTTTTTAATATTTTGTTTTCTGATATTCGATTTTCATTTTCATTTATTTTCAGAACATTAGAGTAGTTTGTATGTGTTAATAATTTATGCTGCCTAAAAGTGGGCTATACTTTTGAGTTTTAGAATTACAGGTCTGTCCATTTTCTATGTATTTGCAATATCATCTAAACTAGTTGCTTTACTGATTTATTTATAAATCCATAATTTGTAAAATAACCAGTAAAATACCAGAATATTGCTGGTTGTCCGGTACAGGTAGCGGTGCACGTTCTGCGCCTTGAGAGTCTAATTAGCAGCGTAGTTAATACGAAATTCTACGGAAGAACTGTAAGACAATAAAGTTATTTGAGGCAAATCATTTACCCTGGACAAGGAAGACGCAAAACTCTGGTAGCTGCCACAACAACAACAACAACAAGCCTGATCGTATTTAAGCAATAACTGCTTTACGACTGATATAAACTTTCTTTCCTACAATTTGCCTAAAAAGCTGTTAATGCTGAAAACAAACAAAAATGTTTTTGAATATATCTAAATAGAAATTTGATTATTTAAAGGCATCATAACATGAAGGCCGCAACACATACATTTTGCAACTTTAGATTTTCGCACGAACCCCGCCCTGTAAATATTGTGCAATATTCAACAGCCGACGAATTGAAACCCGCCGATGCGGCAAATGTATGTCCATATGATATAGAGATTTGCGGCATTAAAAATACCAAAACTCTACCAATATTTATTATATTTGAATGCATCAATTCAAGTGGCAATATTTTTTAATTTTTCATTTAATATCCTTTTCTTCTTGTTTTTATCAAATTTTTTTTAAGTATTTCTATAAACAATTACAACTTATTTGCGGTTTCAATGTGAAATACGGTGTAAATGTAATGAATTGATGCCATATTCATGGAAATGTTGCACGTGTTTAGCCTGACATCTGTATCATATGGAAATATTGGGCCCAAGCTGATGGTATCATTAGTCGGTTGAGAAATATATTTTTCGAAAATAAAATATCATACATAATTTTGCACTAATGACTTAATATATCTACGTTTAAAATAAATGTAAGAAATGGCTGAGCCATCGGCACTTTTATAATACTCACATATATGCAAAACTATACTGTGACAGCTTCAAGTCCTTTTGCCAGACGTACGCCTGGGCCAGCAACTGTGAAAAATCTTTAATTTGCTGGACAAACAAGGAAAAAAAAGGTTTTTGTTTTATATTCATTAATGGAACTCGCTGAATTAGTGAATAAATTGTTTGATTATGAATCAGTAAGAGAATACGCGAATTCAAACAACCGTTTCGGCAAAAAAAAAATTCTTGTTGAACGAAAACTGTCAGTTTTTTCCACAATCAAAGATTATTTCTATTCTTTTTTTTCTATTATTTCAATTTATTTTCGAGCTAATAAATTTCTAACATACTTCAATTTTTGAAGCATTCCTTTAAAACAAAAAGCTGCATTTATAAGAGAAATTTTGTTTTGTTGAGTCAGCAAAAATATTTCTTTAAAAAATATAGCCTGCAGTCTTAGGAATAACGTTTATTGACTTATGAGTCTCAAACTTAATGGATCGGATGAGGAAACTAAGATTTTCTTTTTGCAAATTGTTTGAACTCTTTCTAACGATAAAGTGAAAATAGTTTAAATTTTAGCTATATTTAAATACTTGCATATGTATAACTTTTTTTTTAAGTGTTTTACTAAAACAAGATGACTTAAAATTTAAACAAATAAATAAATAAATATATTTTAGAAAGCATGATATCTAATCTGTAAGTTTTTATTCAGCCTTGTGTTGGTATAATTTGTCTTGGTTCTTTTTTTTTCATTCAAACATATTAATTTTCTAATTATTGGTAATCATATTCTATTCTAAAATAATTGTAATATCCGGTTGTGGTGGAGAGTAAGAACTCACATGCGCGTGTTTGTAAAACAAAATACTAACTTAAGACATACATATTTATTAATATAAAGAACAAATTATGACTACATCCAGCCTCTGCCTCTGCCTCTGCCTCTGCCTCTTCTAACTATCAAACTATCTTGAAGAAAATTTCCAATTTATTAATAATTTCATTTATATATAAATTAGAATTCTTGCCAAGGCTAACCCCGCCCTATAAGTACTATATCTACTACTACTATACAGCTATAATTGTTTATATATAAAAAATTCTAATATAAACACACTCGTACTACATACTACAAACATTTATGGCAATTATGATTATATATATTTATAAACACGATGATGTTGTATTTGTTTATGAGTTTATATGTGCTTGACATAAGGATGGCCAAATACTCCACAAAAAAATTTAATTGTAGAAATAATTCGTTTACAGAGTTCAACATGGTAGCTTGCAGGATAACGGATGCCCGTAGTATAGCAGCCAGTAATCACCATCATCATCAGCAGCAGCAGCAACAGCAGCAGCAGTTGCCACCACATCAGCAACAGCTGTCGCTACTACATCATCACACCCAACAGCAACAACATCTGCAACAGCAGAATCAACACATACAACAACAGCATCAACATCATCTCCAACAAATGCATAATCGTAATACGGGCTCGATTTCCGCTAGTCAAGTGCCTTTAAAAAAGTAAGTTCCACTTAAATACGAGTATTTTTCTTCTTCTTCCATATTTGATTTTCTTTTCTTTTTTTTTTATTAATTTCTTGTTGGATTCTTCTATTGGAAGGAAAGAAGAAAATCTGTTTTGGTTCTGTTTGCCTTTAACACAATTAATTTTTGTTTTCTCTTGCAAACAGTTTTCTTCTTCTATCGTTTCATTTTTTTTGGTCAAAAGTAGTTATAATTTGGTTTATCTCATATATAATTTTTTGCTTTCTTACAAACTGTGTGGCCAATTGAATGAGAATGCACGACTTATGAAGCGTCCAGAGCGAAAAGCTTCACAGCGCAGCGCACTCGTTTTTGTAGACATCAATATGAACAAAAGTATTGAGTGGCTTTCGATAAATATTAAGATTAATAGTGTATTATGACTTACTCAGTTTTATAAATAAAAAAGAATATTTAATAGGTTATCGCCCATAAATATAAATTGTTAATTTTTTATAAAAACAAGGGAGATGACAGCTTGGAGTTTCGCGGTCGCCAGTTTTTTTTTTATATATAATACGATTGCCAGTTAATAATAATGAACTATAAATTCTTTAATCAGTCGTAAAGTATTTTTCCTCCGCTATTTAACATGTAAAATGTATAAGTTATCGTTCTGCTGGGGGTGGGGAAAGCTTGCAGTTTCGCGGTTGCAACTCAGTGATTTATTTACTTGGATCATAAAGGATCCAAGAGAGTCTTGTAAAAAACATAATTTTTAATATCAATCATTAAGTTTTGCTCGGAGTTAAAGTTGGTTTTTGTGTATCACAAAACGTTTTAAAACCGGTATTAATTAAAGTTTAGTTTTTAATTCGGTTAACTTTTTACTGCTTCAAAAAGTTTTATACTTTTCAGCTGCTGTTTCCGGAATAACGATAATTGTATGATTTGATATTTGTTTGCAGAAACTTCAACTGTTTTATTTCGTTCATTTGCGATATAAAACAGTTTTCGCTAAAACCAACAAATACTGAAATCGACAATGAATTGGCCAATAAACTGCTTGTTTTAACAATTATTGACGAGCAGTTTTATTTAACAGATCGACAGATCGTGATACATACAAACATTTTAAACTGTTAGAAATTTTAAAAATTACAACAGCAACATGATTTTTGAATTCAATAAATATAAAAAGAATTATTAAATGCACGTCTTATTCAAATGGCCTGTAGTTTTGCGTTAAGTTTTTCCTTTCGCTGTTACGTTTTTATTATTTTAAATTTAAAGTAAAATTTTCTTCTAACTATACAGTTTTTGTTTGTACAAAAAACATTTCAAACCGTTATTATACTTTATTTTCTTTTATAAATTTGCGTAAACTGGTTTTTCTTTTATTGGGGTCTGAAAACAAACATTAAGTTTAACCAGCATATTTCTTCTTTTATTATCCCATCTGTATTTTTTCTTTTCCAAACATAAATTCTAAAATAAAACTATTTAGCAATACTGATCATTATCGTGATTATGAAACCGTTTTCATAGTTCCAGGTCCATCATGCCATAATCAAAATCGTAAGAAATTTTTCTAACCGTACAGTATCAATCAAAAAGCAAAAAGAATTCATAAGATTTTGTTATTGGAAATTTTGTTTGATTTTAGAAAGAAATTTTGTGTTTTGTATACATAATCTGTAAAAATCTTATTCTGTTAAACACACAAATTTTGCCAAACAAAACAAAAAAATATTCGATTAACACCAACCAATATTAGGATGGCTTAATATAGAAAAGGGTCTAGTCTGTCAAATGAAATGGAAAGTAGTTTTTTTTTAACAAAATAAGCTTTAATATGATGTAAAAATATTTCTTGTTTTTGACAGAAATGAAATTTAATTTTGCACAGACATACACCCATGCATATATAGCATATATAACTGAGATATCGCTTATAATATAAAACTCGATTTCGTATCTTATCAATAACATTGTGCGCCTTATTAGGCAAGAAGAAACCAAAAGTATTTTTAAATTTAAAAAAAAAAAAGTTCTTTTATCAAAATTCAGATAAAGATAAAATTTACCTAAATTTTTCATTGGAAAAATGTTGAAAAATGTTTCTAGCAACGAATGAATAGTGTGAGACATATGACATGTTTCTAGCAACAAATGAATAGTGTGAGACATATGACATGTTTCTAGCAACAAATGAATAGTGTGAGACATATGACATGTTTCTAGCAACATTTTCTTTTTCCTCTGTATTTCATTTAAAGTGGAAATCGTTTCTGGTGGAGTTTTCAATAACAGCAAATATGTCTTTTTTTTTTTTTGTTTATTATCGGTCTGTATGTAAAATTAATTATTTAAACAGTTTGTAATAAAAAGCGTTTAAAAAATTTACAAAAATTTCCAGTAGCAGCTGACTGCTGAACTTTTATATATGTACGTATATATGCGAATTGTACTCTTAAAGAAAAAAAATCCTTTAAATTATCTAGTTGGCCTGCAAGCCAAACTTTCCATCTGAAAATTCCAATGTTGCTAAACATTTTCGCCGTTTGAAAAATCCAATGTTGCTAAACATATTCTATAGTTTAGAACAAAACTTGTTCCTCCAACTGGTAATTGAAAAATATTCCACAGCACGCGTCCACCACTTAACAAGGACATCATTTACAAAATCGTACATAATTTCTATCAATACAATTTTTAATTAATACTTAAAATTAACGCTTACAAGAATGCATCTAAATAAATTACTACTGCGAGTTTAATTTTCAATGCTGCTAAAGTTTTTATATGGCCTTATTTTTATGAATACCGCAAATCAGGATATACCCGTTCTACACCAAGCCAAATATTTAGCACTATCTGAAAATGTGCGAAAAAACCAATTCCTAATCGTAAGCTAAAATAAATTGCAAATAAGTCTGCAATTCCTAGACAAATAGTTTGATATAAATGAATTACAATCGGGAGAATTGTGTAGAAATTATGGATCTATTTATTGATTTTAGTGAGACTACCCCACTGTGCAGCATTTGCAATGCAATTCAATTGTAGCTTGAGTCCTGCAAATCAACTGCCTAAATATTGACAATCTCAGGATGGCCAAAGTATTTCTAGGCACCACAAAATTTATTAGACGTCCCAGCATTTATATATTTTTTACTTCTCAATAAGCAAAAATTAAGTTTTAATTTCCAACAAAAAATATCGTACTCGTTCAAAAGTGACTGTTCGCTTTGAGTGGGCGGCATCAGGATACAGAATCACTGATTTCACTTTGCCAATTTGGAATTCAGTCTTTTCTGTGTTTTTGTTTTTTTTTTCTTTTCTGTTTGCAAAATCTGAGTGTTTAACATGAAATTTGTGTGTGTGTGAATAGATTGGCTGTTCAATGTGTAGATTTAAGATTTTATTTTAATTTTTTATTTATTCCAAGGAAATTATTTTCCATTTAAAATAATCATATTTCTTAAAAAAAAAAATGTACATTCATTGGCCCCTGTTTTTCTTTTTTTTAACGTACAAAAATTTGTTTTCTATTATTTACAATTTTCGTTCGTTGTTTCAAAATGAATTGAACAGAGACAGATTTGACATGTTTTAGAAAATCAGGCTGCAAAGCCGCTGTTTTGACTGCAATACATCAAATTCGTGGCTCTGTTCTGTTCAAGAGTCGCCCTTTTTCTATGATATTATGAACCTGAAAAGTTTATATTTTTAAAATAGTGAATAGAAAATTTAATCTTCTCTTGTTTTTTCGCCAATGAAACAATTAACTTATTCCTACCATTGACAACTTTTTTATTTGTGTAAAACTTTCGGTAGGAAACTACAAAAATATTGTATGTTTTTCAGAATTTAAAATAAATCCTCATTGAAAATCCTTCGTACACTATTTATTAACTTTCCTGTTTTTTTTTTAACGAAACTAAAACCATTTAAGATATATGTATATTGACTTACATACAATGTATATGCTATATATTATTAATATTTTTGAATATATTATATTTCGTTATGTTCTTAGAATATGTACTAACTTGTAAATATGTGTAACTTTTTATGTACTTTTAACCAACAAACCATATGCTGGATGATGTTTTAGATCAAAAGGTTGGCATAATCATTAACTAACAATATTTATGGCATGATTTTTCCAAACTATTTTGTAGCATAGTGTAAAACGTAGTGCACTCTTTTGAAGCTGTTGCCCACAATTCGATAATACTAGTATTTTTGTATAAAAAATTTGCCATTTCTACCATCAGATATAAACAAACCCGAATATCAAGTCTAACAACGATACTCATTGCTATACTTCACTGGATATGGCCGCCGGATCGTTGTAACAATTGTCACTCTATATATAGTGCGCATGTAGACGAAAGTGATGGAGAAAAAACGGTAACGGAAATACAGCGGTCCTGTGATGGTCGCTTTGTTGTGGCGGGGAAAACACATGCCCTAACGAATGGCGAAGCCGCTGTGGATGAAGGAGAGGATATGGTAGATGGTCTGCCCGGTACGCGCAATAGCAGTGCCTCACAAAAATCGTCTTCGGACGATGGAGGTTTTCTGTCACGACGCAATTTTATAACAGCACGGGCCTCTTGGCGCCGGCCTTTGGTTCAATCACCCAGCCAACTGAGCCTGCAGTCGATGGCGGCTGGTTCGGCTAGAGGATTTCTGCAGGGCTTGGGGGGCTTGCTGAAAATAGGTGGCAGTCTTAACGGCGACAATGTTGCCAGTAACGCGAATTGTGGTGCCCGTTATCAGAACGTCTATGGCAGCAGCTTATATCGCAACCTTCAGCACAGCCATCAGTTGGGTAGGCCACAGCAGGCCCAACCCGCCAGTAGGCCCCTACATATTAACACCATAAGTGGCGCCACACTAGGACACCACATGCATCAGGTGTTTTCTCCCTCCAAAGTATCGAGAATCTTCTCCAGTTCACCGGCAAGTACGCCCAACGATCAAAATTTAACTGAACAGGGCTTGTTGGGTTCACCCTGGGCTTTGACAACTCCAAATCAGACCACTACATTTCCTTACCACCAATTTAGTGACCTAAGTACCGTCTATCCCGGCTCAGCGGAAAGATCTGTACCCACGCTAACACCCACGGCAAGCGGTAGTTTGAGCAGATACCGTTATTACTCGCATGAGCTGCCCTCTTTGCGAACCATTCAAGAGGAAACGAGGCGTCTGAACTACGAACAGCAACAGCAAACGCAGCAGCAGTCATATCGTGAGGAGTTTTTGCCTTTGCATTTGGATTCACCACCTTCCTGGAGAAGTTATTATCAGCATAGCCAAGCGCCTTATTATCACAGCTATAGGCCGCGCACCCGTTGGTATCCCCGACACTATACTCGCCTATTTGGTAAGCCTCAGGCCGATTTGATGTCGCCTTTGCCCCATCTCAATCTTTCAATGAGAGTTTCTAATAATCACGCAATAGGCTTAGATGCCTCCCCAGAATCCAGATCAAGCTCTTCCGGCTTTGGTTCGAAAAATACCTCCAATCATCCCCAAGGATCTCACCACTCGGGCAGTACTAGTGAATGGCGTTTGTTACCACCCTATCGGCCTCCGCCTCCTCCGCCAGCAATTGGTAATATCGGTTATTATGGTAGCTCGGCCGCCACAGCCAGTCAACAACCTCAGCAGGCTCAAGGTCAGGCTCCTGTTACTCACAGTCATCAGTATCACCAAAAGCAAATTCACAGTTATCAGCCGTATTCGCCCTCCAACTACTTCAGTTCCAGCACCCAGAGAACACTGACCCCACCCTACACCATGGAGCATTGGCTGGATATGATAACCCGCCTCAATGCAGCTACCGACAATGTCAATCTGCCCAAGTCGGTGGATGTGGGCAGTGTAGACGGTCACTATGAGTTCGATCCATCTACGCCAACACCAAGTGCTTCGACACCAACGGTGGGTCTATTACGTGAAGATCTCAACTTGCACGTAGACACAACCGGACATCATTTGCATCACCTCCACCACCACCATCACCACCATCATAATCACAATCATCAGAATCACCAGCAGCACAACTCCCTGAATGATCAACACTTTCATCACAGTCACACGCACCAGCATGATCAGCATCATACTTTAGGAACCCTGAGTTCGTCGTCGTCGCTGTTCCAAGCCACAAAACCTTCAGTAGCGTTTCCCACTATTTCCGGCTCGGCCACTCTCGGTGGCACGCCCATGCGCAAAGCTCGAGTACCAGGTCGCTACGACAACATAGAGGCCCGGCTGCAGGCCATGAAAGAGGAATTCTACGAGTATCGCAAAAGACAGGCCATGCAGCGGGCAGGCGTTTCTGAACTCGAAAGTGTGTGTTGAGATTTACTTGTAGGCAGAGGCGAATAGCTCCAGAGGCATTGATTAAGTTTAGGGGTAACCCTGCTTTTATGGTACAATTGTTTTTTATGTTTAACGCAGCTAAAATGACTGTAATTCTTTTCCTAAGATTTTGCTTGTTTTAAAAGAATTTTGTTTTAAATTAAGTCCCACTGTTTTTTTAAGGAAATTTGCTAAGAAACAAAATTATATTCAAAGTATTTAAAAGCCTTTGAATAGTTATTCGTTTTGCGCGTATTTTATTTGATGTGTTAAGAGCGGCCCAGACAATTTCAAGAAATTTCTTTTGAAACTTTTAGAAAAACGTTTCGAATATAAAAACTATCAAATAAAAAGTTGTTAAGTTTTATGCGATCACAGCTTTCATTGACTTTTTCGGCTGCGCTTTAAACACTGTCGACTTTTCACTCAATGCGAAGAGGGTTTGCAAATGATCGGAATTCTTATATAAAATTCATAAATATAGAAAATCTTTCTCAGAATAAAATTGGTACTTGTTTTGTAAATTTTTTATTTCTATCTTTTATATATAAATATTTAAAAATTTGAAATAACGTTTGCCCTTTGTTTTGAGATATAAATATTAAAATATGTCATATATTATTCGCTTTTAAATCTATCCACTATTTTAGCAATAACTGAAGCGGGATTAAATAATGTCTACTATAGTGTTGTTACGGTAACAATATTTATGTCACTAAGTTCCTGGTAAAAACATGGACATGGATAGGAGAGAGACTCCTATAAACGTTCCAATTGTTATATATAGTTGAATGTAGGCACATATTTATCAACCGGTTTTTGCGGCTGCTGGCAACACTTACGAAATGACAACTAGACAGCTGGAAAACATGCAAAAATTGGCTGTTTTTTTGTTAACTATAAAATGTTTTTCTAGAATTTAGACTTACCCAGATCGATATTTTAAACTTTTATTTTTGCCATATTCCAACAATGAAAAGATTTCAAGCGGTTTCCATTAAATTCTCTTCATCGTCTCCATTCATTCATTCACCAAAAGCAAAACAAAAAAAACAATCAAAATTAAACATCATTTAAAGAAAACCTCAATAATTAAATATAAAACTCAAATGAAAAAACAAAAACAACTTTAAAGAGCACTGATTTTTCAATTATTAAAATAAAATTCAAAAACCAAAAACATCAACTTAAAAAAAGCATGCAATACACTCAAGTAAATAATGTTAGTTGTAATGTAAAGAAAAACAAATATGAAGAAAATAAAACAAAATAATTAAAGAAAATAAAACTCTTCCACGAATTATTTCTTTAGTAAAGAAACCCACAAAATATATATTAAAAAAAAAAATAACAAAAATTTAGCGATTTCAAATTTAAATGACAAAACAAAAACCACAAATAAAAACGCGTGAATATTTAGGAAACAAAAACTAAAAACAACAAGAACCACTAAAAACACAATTAGTAGACTTAACACAATTTAGAAAATGCAACAAAGGCAAAAACAAACAAACAAAAATATTGAGAAACCAAAAACTGGAACATCTTTTAATAAAAAACAATGTAAAATATTAATTGAAACAACCAAAAAATAAAGAAAAAAAATTAAATTCAACATTATAATCGTACAGTTTTTTAGTTAACGCAAAGAAAATTTCATTTCTACTACAATAACAAAAAAAGAAAAACTATATAGTTAAATAAATAAAAACATTAAAAATATGTACTAAATTTAGTTATAGGTTGGAGTAATAAAAAATTAATAAGTCTTGTAAATATAAAACAGAATAATTAAAAACTGCAAACAATAGCAATTATTAAACATATTGAGGAAAGATTAGTTCTTTATAAAAAAAAAAATAGAAGTTAAAACTAAATTAAATAAACACACAAAAACTAAAACATAAACACAAACACAAACATAATCCTTAGCAGTCTTAATAAAAAACTATACATAAATATGTTTTTCTTTATTTTGTACAAAAAAAAATGTAATATTTTCACAAAACTGGCAACAAAGTTTTTATTATTTAACTCTGGTTTTATTCACATCGCTGGGAGACAGTATCACATTTCTACTATGATTTTGGCCTTTAACAAAAATATAAAATATTATTTAGATAAAGTTAAAAAGAAAATTTCCTGTTTAACCTTTCGTGTACCGGGGCTCTGATGTACCCAGAATGGGATTAAAATAAAGAAAAAACGTTAATTTTATCTCTTTAGCGGTCCGATATTTTATAAATGAACTATAAGTTTTAAATATACGAATTTATTTTGGAAATAAAATATGTCTTTTAATATTGCAGAATTTCAAACGGTTTCTTAACCACTTTTAAATAAATAAAATTTTAAGGGGAATCTTTTTCCCTTGTACGTCTTTTGATTTCGAAATATTATAAGCCCTGTCAAAAGTTTTTGGAATAAAAACTGTTTTTTTTCAAAATTTTACTTAAAAGTACTAAAAAATTCGATTTAATGGGGTTAATTTGCCGAGCTTTCAGCAAAACTTATGCCTAGATGCCCAAACAATGATTTCAAATGCCTCTAAAACTATTCAAATTGGTCTTAACAATTTTCAGTTGGAACCTAATGGATGTCCCCATGCACTATGATATCTAAACTAAAGTCCTGTTGATTTCAAGCCAGTAAAAAAAGCTTAAAATTTTCCATAGACGCAAAGTTCGAAGAAACCAAGTTTCACAACTGTAAAGTGTGTATGCAAAATATGGCAAAGTCAAAAATAAAGGGTACCTCCACACAACAGACCTTTGCTTTAAAATACGTAATCGCGTGGTCACGTCAGCTGAATATTCAAACTGTTCGCCGGCTCAGAAGCTCTTGTACGTTCTTGCTTTAGGGTGTTAAATACTTAAAATGTCTGTAAAATATATATATATATATATATATATTTGCGGCAATTTTCCATCACGTCTTTATGTGACAACAATGACAACTTTTGGAATACAAAGCAGAACTTTATAGTATAAGTAGTGCAGGCCACGTCGGAATCCGTAGGAAAAATTTACTAATTAATTTCTCAAATCGGACAAGTTCAAAAATATAACATTTCACTTAAAATCATCCTCTGAAAATGGATTTAGGTATATATTTTTAAAACTATTCGTCGCACAGAGCACAAAAGGGTCTACTTATGCTCCTCTGCATTGCAAAACCCGCTGGCACTTTTTATGGCACAAAATTTCACAATGTCTGAAAAAAAACGGCTGCCACACACAATTTTTTAAGCCTACGTTTTTTATAACTCTGACACTTTAACGGCAATCAGTAATTTTTCGGTATTGCCTATAATTTTTCAATTCCCAGAGTTACAGCTGCAGTCGCGTATCAAATCGTATTCTTCGTTCCACTTTAGCTCTTTCTGGATGTCAGACTTTTGCTCTTTCTTCTTTCTACCTTTCACTCTAACTCACAGCATGAGAGTCAGACTGAGAGAGTCGACAAAACTTTACTTGGATGGTTAAACGAAACACTTCAATGATTAAAGCTGCAACCACAAGGTAAAACTTTGCTTTCCAATTTCTTTGAATTTTCAACGAGTGCATCCAGTTTTTGTATGTATAAATGTAAAATAGCATATTTTCGAAAAGAAGAAGAAAAAAACTGTCTCAGTTGCTTAAAAAAAGGAGAACAAAAACAAAATACTTTTAACCTAAATACAATCGAACGTGAAAATATATAAAACATGTGAGATATATAAAAAGTATGTAGCTAAATAATTTGAGAAAAAAACACCCACACAAACAAATTATTTATCACAATTTTATAACTATGTATATGTTAAGATTGTTAAATAATATTTATTGACTTGATAAAAAAAAGTTCATTGAATAGACCTAATAATTTTTAAGTATTTTTCCCAAAAATATTAAGTAATAAACAAACAAAAATTAACAATTAAACAAAATGTAAGAGACTTTAAATATAATTTTTTAAATAAAACCAAATAAAACAACACACCAACCCCAGAGAAAATTAAAAATGTTTCATTAATTATTAAGAACGAAGAAGAAAAAACAAAAACAAAAGTGAATCCGTTAAATAAACTTTGTGGAATAAGTTGTTTTCAAAGCACTTAAACATAAAGAAAATAGAAGAGAAAACCAAAATAATAAAAAAAAAAAATCAACAAGAGGGATATTGAAAAATGGACATTGAAAGAACAATTTTTTTTTAATAAGTTCTTAATTTTATTCTTAAACCGAAAAAATTTTTTCATAAACAACAAAAATGTTTATGGCTAAATTTTATTTGGTGTTTGCTATTTTATTTCCGATGGTGAAATTGTAATTTTTAAGTTCTTAATTCAGATGAACTTATTTTCTGAAAATATTAACGAACTTGTAATCTTAGAAGTGCATATGTTTTAATAATATACATAAATATAAATATTTTTATTTTAAGTTTTCAATATGTTTTGATAGGAGGGTTGTCTTAAAATTATACATATATTTTCAAAATCTATCAATTAAAATTTTGAAATAGTGGCCTGCGCTGCTGCGATTCCTTTACATATATTTAAAAAAGCTTTCTTTTGTTGACTTCAGATGTTCACTTACTCTTATATATCCGTGTTTGCCATTATACTGCGTTACGGACCATTTCTAAATCCTTAAGGGGTTTCCATGATCGATATACTGGCAATCAATGATAAAATAATGAGTTTCCATTAAGAATTTCTTCGTCATATGTTAGTAACACCATGTTTAACAGGTTAACAGCATATTTTTTTTGCTACAGCTATATCGTTGAAGCTTTAACTCTTGTAAATTTACCACAGCAAAGCTTTGTTATCATAACCAAACATTCTCTTTCGGGTCCCTTTGAGTTTGCTAATGGCAAAATGTATCGTTTTTCCCAGCATATTTTTGAGAAAAGCAGATATTTTCTTTTCCAATTTCATAAGTAATTGTATTTTTAGCTCTTGTATATTTACCATAGCGAGGTTTTGTCCCCACACTACAATGTTCTCTTTGGGATCCCATAAAGTTCGCAGAAGGAAAAGTTTATATATTGTTATATATATCGACGCTACGTCGACGTTACATCGTTATATATTTAGGTCTTGCGTATTTACCACAGTTTGGGATATGGCAGGTGGCAAAGTTAACTGTATTTACTATAGAAAGTTAAACAAATGTGTGTTTTATTTTTAAACAAAACAACTAAAACATAATAATATTTGTAAAACTGTTAAATGGGTTTTCCTCCTTTTTTTTTGGAAAGTGTAAAATCAACGTTGTTCATTGTAAAATATTTTCATTTTACTTAAACAAAAGAGATTTAATTTTCTGTTTATTTTTTTTTTTTTTTGGTTTCAAATGCTTTCGGGCACAACGTTCAAATAAACTACTAAATTTTCAATATCCTTCAGCAAATAATTCCTAAAACGAAAAACTCATGTACTAAATAATAAGCTGGTATATCTTTTTTATTACACTTTTCTTTCCAGAATTTTTTTCGTATTATTTACTGTTTTTTAGTTTTAGTTTTTAACACTTTAAGCCCTTTTAGAATAAAGGACAACTCAAGAAGAAGAACTTAAATGAGAGTTTATAAAATAGAAAGAAAAAATCAAAGTTGGGTTGAAAGGAGTGAAGCATGAAGATGAAAATTTTAACACACAAAAAATTGCTTGCAAAGAACAAAAAAATAGAATCTAATTTTTAAAAGTTACTTAAAAATTAAGCACTTCTAAGAGTTACATAGAAAATATTAAAAAAAATTGTACATTGAACGGTTAAAGGTTTGACACAACTTGACGCCAAAACACTGCCACAGCGAAGAAAAATATCTACAATAAAAAAAGATAAGGTTTAAATAATAATATCTAATAATAACAAAAACAAACCATAATACTGTATAAATTTAAAAATACTAACACGATATAATATAAAACGATATGATATTACAACTAAGATAAGAGTATGAATAAAAACTTATGAACAGGAAACCGAAAAAACGACGAGTTTTGTTTAAAAATATTTTGTAAATTTATTTTCCCCGAAAAGATGTTTTCGTTTTTTTCAGTTATACTTAAACAAAGGATCTCAAACATGTTTACACCTACAATTTAAATTTATTATCTTTCAGTTACTTGTATCATACAAAAAAAAAGAAAAAACAAATAACCAAACAAAACAAAATTAAACATTAAGCAACAAATTTTGTGAGCCCCTTTGCGAAATTTTATGTTGATTTTAATGTTTTGCAAGCGCAGGCAAAAGCTCTTTCTTGAAATTTTGTTCAGTGTAAAAACAAAGCGAGGACAAAACAAAGTTTTGAAAAAGGTCTTGGCAAGTACAATATAATTTTTGTATAAGTTTCTTTTAATTTTATTTGTATTTATAACTTTTCTTTGAAGCCCTACTAAATGCACGAGCGTACTTTTATAATGAAACCTAAGAAATACTCAATTAACAAAAACAAGAATATTATAAATAAATAAAAAATTAAATTAATGCAAAATGGCAATAAGAATAGGGTAAAAGAGACAACATCGTTTCGCAAATAGTGAGACTCTTGAGCGAGCTGCGCCATTGAAAACGAAGAACACATGTAATTTAAATTCTAAAAAATATCATCGTAGCATTTTATTGTTTTGTAATCTAGATATAATTTCACAAAATCAAAAAAAAAAAAAATTTTAAAATATAAAAATATCTGGTGAAAAAAGTTTATGGCCAAAGTGAATATTGGATGCAATTTTTTCTTATAAAAGAAAGAACAAAAAACCAAGAATTGGTTGTCATAAAAACTATAGAAACGGCTAAAGTAAAAAATGTTCAACATCAAATGCCAGCCGAAATTCGAAGCAGCGAATTGATGTGATTTGCTTTTTGGTCAGTTTCGGATCTCAACATTTCAATAGTAAAACTTTTATTCTTAAGATTTCGCAATGATTGAATCGACAGAAAATCAGGCAGGGGGCTTCCCCGCCTTTGGCTGTTGTACTGGCAGTTCAGCTGCCATGAATTTGGCTTAAATTTTTTTCCTTTCCAACATGGCAGAACGAAAAGAAATTGGAAAGGATTTTGTTACTGTTATAGAGACATTATTGGCCATGAGATTTCCTTTCTATAAAGAAGTTTTCTCTGCCCTATTAGTTTCATTGATATGTATTTTAAATTTTAATTTTTATTATGTTTAAAATATTAAAATAAAGTTTAAAAACATTTTTAATTTCAAAATGGAACCAAATTCGAGGCAAAATCAGGCAATAGTTTCGTTTATCACATTTCACGAATATTTAATAAAAGCAAAATACGTATTTGCGATTTCGCCCCCCAAAAAAGAGCCTAAAAAACCAAAGCGAATTCACAACAACAAAATTCCACGGAATTTCACATATTTATATTATTTTTGTTAAATAATTAGGAAACGTCAAAAGCAAAAAATTTACTTCTGAACTTGACCTGTTGTGAAGCCCGTTGTTCTTTCAACTTTTACATGAAAAAAAAGTATTCTAAAATTTGAGTAACTAATTTTTGAGTCTGGCAACTCTAAGTTTTGATTATAACCCAGATAAATTGTTTAGAAAGTTCCACAAGTCTAATATTTAATAAATTTTCTTCAAAATTTCTCGCAGAAACTTTCTACTTATCCTCTATTCGCTTTGCCTTTAATTAGAGTAGAGCAAAACAGAAACATATTTATTATTTAGTATAAATAATTATAGCAGACATAGAGTTTAGATTATAAGTTGTGAAATTTTTGTTTACAATTTTTATATTAAATTAAAAAAAAAACAAAACAACAAAAAAACAGCAGAAAATGAGCAAATAAATAAATATAAAATATACACGTTTACTTACTAATAATTAGCAAATATAATTAATAAATTATTTAAACTAAGTATAAAATAAAGAAATATATAAGAAATTTTAACTTAAAAATGAACATAAAGACAACTATAACTAAAAAGAACAAGTAATTGCAAAAAAAAAACCATTAATTCAAGATTCTAAAACTAAAAAGAAAATATTAAAAATAAAGATTATCGAAGGAATAAAATTAGTTATTTAAAAAGAATTATTAAAAAACATTCAGACGCTTTAGAAGCCCTTTCATTAATCACAAATAAAACTTATTTATAAAATGAAAATAAAAAAGGGTTTTAACTGTTATTATTATATTTAAAAAACTAATATAAAGTAAAAAATCCACACAAAAAAAGTTTAAAATTATGTTTTTGTTAAATAAAATTACAAAAAAAAAAAAACAAAAATATAAAACAGACATATAAAAAAACTTTTCTAAATTCGAGCAAAAATAAAATTCTCTCAAATTTGTGTTATAAAAATTTCAAAAATAAAGAATTTTTTTTCCATTGAAAATTAGAAAGAAATTATCTATTACTATTTGAATAGTTAATAATGAAATTAATTAACTGATTAATTAATAAAAACGAAAGTACTTTTATATAAATAACAAAGAAAACATAAAAAGAGATTGTCGAATTATTAAAATATGAACTTAAAGTTTATTTCCCGCTTTCGGTTCTTTCAGCGAATAGAATTTTTGTTTAAATTTTAATTTAAAATATAAAACGTTTCAGTACAAACTAATATTTTTTTATCTGTGTATCATAAAACATTTTTCTTTGAGTTTTTTTTTCCTATATTTTCAGTTATTATTTAAGTTTATTATTTTAACCACAACAACAACTACTGTAAATTTTCTTTATACAAACAAGAAATTATAATTTAATTATAAATCAAAAAAAAAAAAAAACAAAACAACAAATCAAGAAGTTAAATAAAAAAATCATTATGAATTAAAGAAGGAAAAAAATTAACAAACTCTTATGTGGTTAAGTTGAGTGAACAATTTTTAAAACATATAAAAAATTATGAAAAATGATAAAAATGAAAAATAAATAAAAAAAATTATAAAAAAATAAACGAACAAAATCTCTTATTTCAAAAATTATTTGCAAAAAACATGGTAAGTGAAACCGTTTTCGTACCAAACAAATAAACAAAATGGGTTTCTGTGGCGCCAATTCTTGCAAAGGCCGAGAACGATTGCAAAACGCAAACCGCATTTTTATTACCAATTTCAGCAGAGCAGAGAGCAGGCCCTCTTCTTTCAAAATATTTACATACGATGAAGAATAAAATCATGAGACATTTTATTTTTAAATTATTTTTATAAAAATGTATTCAAACTAAATTTTACCAAAACCAGACCGTAGTGAGTTATTGAAGACGCGCCTGGTTAGCCTTAAACGCTTTAGGTTACTTAAAGCATTAGTTTAAAGTTAAAGTAAACTTTTCCCAAAAACGTTGCCAGCAATATATTATTGCAGTATAATTTGTTTATAAAACTGATGTAAAACTTACTTTCATTAATTACTCTCGTTACACTTGTATTGATACTACTTGCCCTCACAGCACTTACAGCCATAGTTTCTACACATATTGGACTCACACACAGTTACACACATAATATTTACTTCCGTAGTACTAACTCGCTTGGTACTTATACTCATAGTACTTTCACTAGGATTACCTCCTCTCATAGTACTTATACTCGAAGAACTTACACTGACTCTGGTTCCTAAAGTGTTCTACTCACTCAAACGGACAAATAAAAGTAATTTCTTACAAACACGAAGTTATCAAGACCCCGAACAATCGTGCAACAGACCCCAGAAACAATTAAATTCAAAAAATTTCCTTTGGAATCCTATACCATCTCCACTGTCATAAAAGACCCATGCCCCCACAAGTAGTCCTAGTCCACAACAAGCAAACTCTTTGTTACCTCATATTCCCCATTTTAAACTCATTATTTGCTATTAAATTTTCCAGCTGTAAAACATTTTCATTCAATATATACTATTATTTTTATATCGCAAGATCACGTAAAAAAGTTATTAAGTGAAATGTATGTACGAGTATGTTGTTGTTGTATGAAAAACAACAATTTACTGTTTTATTCAAAACCAATTAAATGTGTCAAATTTGACACAATTTCATTTCACAAGTTTTCACACAATTGTCTCGTACGCCTGCGCACTTGTTTCCTTCCATAAACGTTCATAAACTTGTCCAGCAGCCCCGTTTAAATTAAATTATGAGAACTTAATGACACCGCTGCCTATTGTTGGAAAGCAAAGAAAATGCTTCTTGTTTTCAATGAATTTAAATTTAAAATTTAAGAAAACAAGGCATCAGATTTATCGGCGTCTCGCCGCAAATTAAAAAAAATTGCCAGCCCTGCCATTTCTTCAGATCGCTGCTAAGCAGCTTAAAGCCGTACAAAAGCTATTCTCTTTGATAAGAAATACAATAAAATATTTAAACAGTGTTTTTTGTTTTTTGTTTTAGTTACAGTTTAAACACGAAATTAGACAACAACGTCATTAATTACGATACTTGAACAGTTTGTGCCATCACATTTCAAACTCATAATGAACTTGATACGATATTTGTGTTTTGCACTATCACCAGTGATCATCATTATCTATCCCTGCCCAGATATTCGATGGCCGACTGGGCTCGTCGCTGTGCAGTGTGTGTCACATCATTTTTAGTCGCCGTTTTGAGATCATCGTGAACGTTACTTTTCAAACCAAACACGGAAAATTCGTCTCCAACACAGCGGTAGCAAAGAATTGCAAACTCAACTGCTGAGAGAGTGAATTCCATCCAAAAGAAAAGAGCTGTTTGATTAAAATAAATCTTAATGCAAACCTATAATAAAAAGCTGATTTAAAAACATACGAACAAACAAATAGTATCATCTTAAGCAAAAAGAAACAAAAAGGAAAATCAAAACACAACTTGACCCGTTTGTCTAAAACGAACTTAAAGCAGAAACAAAAAATTGTATTCATTAAAAAATTTTGCAAACACGATAACATTTCCTAAAATTGATTGAGGAAAGCAAAACAGATTTCTATGAAAAAAATCAGTGCCACATACCGAAAACAGACTGTATCAAGACTTTATTAATAATTTGTATAATTTTTGTTTGCCTTTTGATTAAACGAAATTCAAAGAACCGAAATTTATTAAGTACAAGAGTTTTCAAAGTGCCACACATTAATTATCATAATTGAAAAAGTAAAATTTTTGAGAATTGAATTAAAGCTAAGAAAATAGAATTAATTAAACTCATTGTAACGTAATTGCGTTTCAGCGATTGTGTCTGGTAAAAATCGTTGCTACAATTTCGGCAGCTTAATTAATAGAAGAAAAAGAAGAGTTGTGATGTTTAATTTGTGAAATAAAAACTTAATTTTAGAAACAAAACCATTACAAAGTTCGTGTTGTTGTAATACTCTTACACAGTTACACAGACAGCGAGAACGTCATTATCATCATCCCCAGCATCGTCGTAGTAGTTGTCGTCGTCGACGTCATCATCATCATCATCATCATCATCATCACCAGCATCTGCATCATAATCATCATTGCCGCCGTCATGAAACACAAAATGATGATATTTAATCATCAAAGTGGCAACTTTAGACATTTTTCACTGTTGTTGTTATTGTTGTCGTCGCTCGTCGTTTTAATTAGTGTATCCTGTGTGTCAGGTGTTCGTCATGATCGTCAAAAAACAACCAACATGGAGGCAAAAGTTGGCTCGTATGCGGTTTTTAATTGTTATATCGATTTTCCATATGACTTTCCCATACCGTATGTTGTGCACTGGAGCAAAGATGTAAGTAAACTTGTACTGTTACATATTTGGTAAGCAACACAAAAGTAATTGTGGAGCTCATAAATTGTGCTAAAGTTCTAAATGCGAGTATCAAAGAAGATGGCAACTGCTAAAAATGATTATAATAGAAAGCAGTAATACGCGCAGCTGCTAAAAAGAGTTTGAGTTTTGAGCCAAAGAAAAACTTAAAACATTCTTACTATACACTTAGAAAAATGTCATAAAATCGCGTGGATTTTTTAAAAACGTTCAACTGCAATTTGAAATCTCATTTTATTCGGGTTATTCTGAACAGACGAGCTCCTGTATAAACTTTAGTCCATTATTTTTGCATTGTAGAAAATGTTAATGTACAATAATAACAACATTGTTGATAAACGTCAGAAATCAGTGGTGTAAACAATTAGACTTTAAGATAGAATTTGAGTGAAATCCACAAAATTTCGTTTTGCTGTAAATGCACTCTCAGATAGATTTTAAAGATCCCAGATAGATGAATTCGTAATAAAAAAAAATTTTTGTTTTGTGTGGAAACAAGTGAATGAATTTACGCAGCTTATGGCATTTTCTTGCCTAAAAATTGAAAGAAGTGAACATTAACGTTTCTTCGCCGAAATCAACAACTTTGGCAAGATGGTCATTTGTCTTAAATACATGACAATAAAATGAACAGACTTGATCCCACCTTTAAACAGCAGCACAAAAAACTAATACTATTTAAGGTCATAACATACATATTTTAAGGGTTTTGTTGTACTGTAATTTTGTGTTTTGAGTTTTCATATTTAGATGAATTTTAACCGCAATTATATTATTTTGCATTGTTTTTTGTTTTTTGCTGAACATTTCCATTATCAAGTGATACTTTAAATACTTCACCACAATGACATCCAGTATCATCTACGAGTACAATAATGGCTGCATTCGTACTTATTTTAAAAACACCCTATAACATATTATTTTAAATTTAATTGACATTTTGAAATGTATCGGAAGGCTGAAGCATTTTGGACCAAAAAAAAGCAAGCAATTAGTCCCTCCAAATATTTGTGTTGTTTTGTTATAGGCAAGTGATTTAATTCGTCATTTGTAGAAAATTTAAAAATTGGGACTATTAACAGTGAAGACAAAAAGAAGCACTGCAAACAAAATTTCCACTTTTTCACATTAAGGCATTAAACGTTTTCCAACAGTAAACTTGCAACTCAATTTCTTTTTTTCTCGTAATTTGATAGTACAACAAATGTCACAAGTGTGTCAAATAAATTTCAAACAATATACAAATACTTACACATGTGCATGCTGCTGCATGCATGATGAGCTTATTTTTATTTCTGTATTTGCATTTTTTGTGGTCAATATAAAATGTCATAATATTTTAAATGTTTTATTAGTAATTACAAAAATTTTCTCTGCCCGTTTTGCCACCCAAATACCCTAATTTAGAAAATTAATAATCTTGAGTTTTATTGATACAGTGAAACTGCGATGGATGTAAAGCAACTGAAGGGGATCCAAAATACCTCCGTTATAGCCATTGATGCGTTCCTTGTACATGTGTATGACTAAAGCCCTGATATAACGAATCTTGCAGATATACGAACTAATTTTTTTTTTATCCAATTTAAATTTTATTGTCTTAAAATTTACTCTTAGAGAGTTTTGAAAGAGTACTTGGCAATATATAGAGGCTTTACATATGCCCTGCCAAACACATTTGATATTCTGCCTCTGATTTCATAGAGGCGTTTGAATGAACATTTTGCTATATAGCGGCTTTACGGCTCAGAATTTATTCGTTAAAGCTTAAATGCACTCGCTTAAGTTTGCAATAAATAGTATCGTTAATTAGACAATAACTTGGTTTTTTGCCGTGGCTGCTTATTTTTGCAAATAAAATCATTGATTACACCCATAAGTTTTAACATTGTCTCCTGTCATTTTAATCAAATATTTTTTTATGTGAAATAAAATTGCTGAACCAGAAACTACTTACCAGGAAAAAGGACTAAAGACCTGCTAATTTCATTTACAAATATTTAAGAATTAAATCCGCAAATGCACATAAACACATGTACGACTGACTATAATGTTTTGCATTAATTAAACAATATTTAATGCACTTCAGATTTTTTGCATGCACTTTTGCCAGCACTTCAGAATTGATATGAAAAAACGCCTAAAATACATACACACATACATACATATGTCTACATATGTATGTCTATATATGTTTAAAAAATGCGAATAATGATTATATTTTGTTTCTGATGTTGTTGTTGTTGCTGTCTGTTTGTAAAGCAGAAATAAAAGAAAAATTAAAAACGGAAAACAAAATACATACAATTGATTTTTCATTTAATTATGATCGCTGAAGTGCCTCTGAGAGCACGAATGACAGCATGGCTGACTAATTGGTCAAAAATGGTTCAATTGAAATGTCACTTAATACACTTTTGTATAAAAAATAATAATAATAGACTTTTAAACAAGTGACATCATGACCCATTGACTAAATGTTTTGTATTAATTAATTATTTTTTTTTTTTTAGTTTGTTTGTTTGTTTGTTTGTAAGTGGAGAAAGACCGAATTACAGGAGACAAATTAAGCACAAACGCCATAAAAAACTTTTTTTATTTAATTTAGTTTAAAAGTCATTCAACCTTGGCCCCTGGTACCCTCTTTCGCGATTGCACAAAAAGAATCCAAATATTGTGTACATCCTAATTTGGTGATCTGGCATCCAGCAGAATTACCAAGAATTGTTAATATTTGGCAAGTTTTTGCCAGCTTGTGAGTTTAATGTAATAATTAATTAAACGATTTTCATTCCGTATTTCCTTTTTCTTTGAAAAATTTCTGCAGAAAAAAAACGAAAAATTGAACAAAAATTTCAGAACTTTTATAAAAAATTACGAAGACCTCAAGTGCTGAGTGCCATAAAACGTTTTGAAAATAGAGTTAATTCGGAAAAAAAATAGTTTACAAGACAAATACTTGATAAGGCTGAATTAGTAAAAACAAAAAAAATTGGAGCCATGTTATATATGTATGTATATGCACTAGATAAATCCGTTTTTGGGTTTGCTACCATGCCCCCCACCCCTTTCCCTTTTCCTAAAAAGATTTAGGTTGATCCACAAATGGCGAAGTTATGCTCGTTTATATTGTAAAATAAATGTTGTGAAAATTTCAGGAAGATCAGTTTGTTCTCCTTTAAGGCACAAACAAACAAATAGGTAAACGAATACACTCTGCTTATATTATATATAATCCAGAATAACTAATATAACAATAGTCTGAGAGCAACTGCAAAGCTTTCTTTGCTCCGCTCTGCAGAAGCAACAAAGTAGAAGTCGAACATTCTACCATCGAGTCAATTCCAATTGTCAAAATAATATATATATTACCTTATATTTGGTATAAACAAAATATGTTATTATCCCTACCAACCATAGTGTTGTTAAAACTGCAACATAACTGTTGTTTACAAACATATTATATTTTCATCTACATCAATATTAAAGTTTCAAACACAATTATTAGCCTCTATTTTGTTACGATTATTTCGTGACTTACAAAAATATACATAAATAATGTGTGTAATTAAACACTTATTTTTCTTTTTTTTTTTTTTTTTTTGTTTGCAATATATTCAGTAATAACTTTTAATTGTTATTTGTTTGTTTATTACCCCGAACGCCTTGCAAATTCTTGTTGTCTAAAACGACTACTTGCAAAACTAGTGCATTAATCTAAATTTAAACGTTTTATTTATTCATTCATTTGTTTAACTAAATACAACACTTTCGTTTGAATACAGAGTACCTTTTGCTATGTTTTCTGTTTTCTGTTTTCTTTTTGATTTTTTTTTTTCGCAAATAACAAAATTTTGAATAAAATTTAATTAAAGTTGATTTTTTAAATGAAAATGCATTATTTTCACAATAAAATAAACAGTTGTCAACAAAAATGCCATTCAATTCAATTCGATTGAACCCGGTTGTAATTGATTTCAATTCAACAACAACTGAATAAATTACAATACAAATAAGTAAGACAAAATTCTGTGTATGTATGTATGTCTGTATGTACAAACGCACACACGCACACTTGCTGGCGCATGAATACTAACTGTCATGTGTAAACGCCGTACTTGCACACATACACACACAAAACAGCCAGCCAACCCAGCGATACCCGGCTGGACGGTTTGCGGCAATATGATGATGCCTTTGACCGCAAGAGAGTGTGATTGGGTTTGGCGGCCCTACAAATTGAAGGGAAATAGTTTTTTTTAGCAAATTTACGAAAACGAATGCGTTTCTAAAGAAATACATTCGAACATGAAGTATTATTTTGCACTGGCCCAAGCAGAACATGATCTTATACGTTGAACAAAAAGGATATTTTTAATTACGAGTATGTTACTATCACAACAGTGGAGCCCCGTTGACTGTCACCTAGAAATATAATACTCCCACTCACCGGGACACATGAAGAACCAGCAGTTTCGTTGTGGCCATACACGCACAAATGACGCCAAATGCTCCTCCAAAAGACACTCTCATGCCAGCAATAGTCCTGAAAATTCATGGAATGACACTACACGATCAAAAGAATGAGTGTCCGTCCATATGCGGTCTGTCCAGAAACTAAAATGAATTTAAATTTTTCCGAAAAATATTTATTTATTTATCAATTTCTATTTGGTACCCTTGAGAGCCTTTTCTCCAAACCTCAAAGCAATTCAGATATACAGCCGCAGCAGAAAACGCCGTCATTTTATGGGTCGCTTCCATCTAGGCAACCGGAAAAAGTCACAGGTAGCCAATTGCAGTGGCTGAGGCATGATTGCGGTTTAGCTTTAGGCTAAAAAATTGCGCCCATGCTGCAGTTTTTTTGCTCAAGACTATCCTGTTAATACCAAAATCTATACTTTGGTAATGGGCAGGATTTTCCCTTTCCATTCTTTACACTTCACCACTGATTGTTGCAAAAATCGAACTTTCTTTCTTTCATGTTTAGAGCCCAAAAACTCTTTTCCAAAGTCGAAAATGTCTAAAAGGTTGTTGCCGTGCTGTAAGACTTGCTTAAGTTGCTTGTTGCCTTCCAGCAGCCGCAAAAGAAGTTCAATTATTTGTTCCTATTTAATTTCATTTGTTTGCTTGAATTTCCAATTGTCAATTGGGGTAACAAAGTATATCCGAACTGCAGGGCCATCGCTATACTCATGTTTCTATTTGAATTTGTGGGAGAAGCACATACCCGTGTCTACATACGCCCATAGTGCGTGTACTATTGTCATAATACAGCAGTAGTATTGCCAATTAATTTGCTTCGCAAGTTTTGTAAAACAAAAATAAATTTATCTCAATTTTTTTTTTTTTGTTTTTGTCAATCACAGCATTCGAGTATTTTTTTTAATAACAATTGATTTGGTTTCAGTAACTTAAAATATTGTTTCATTTCAAGACTTAGTTCGTTTTAGCTATTATGCACATGTACGTAACGATGGTTGGAAAAAGAGATTTAGACATTTAAGCTGAATTTTCCAAAAACCTTTGGGGGGCAAATTTTCAAATCACAACAGCTCAAAAAGTTTCGTATACAGAACAACATACTCGTGATTTCAAATCACTTGAACAAAAAGTAATCAGCAGAAAAGGTCTGCTATTAAGACAAACAAATTATTTTCAAAAACTAAAGTCTTATTTTAATTTGGGAAAAGGCAAAATATTTCCAAATATCATAAATCCTGTCAAATTATTCCTGTTGTTAAACACAATATAATTGACGCATTTTTTTCTTGGATGCAGTATTTTGTAAATTTAAATGTAAAGTATTTAAACAAATCTCAGGGCAACTCTATCAAATAACTAAATTAGTTGTTAATTTAATTTAAATAAGAGGAGTTTTTTTATTAAAAACTTTCCTTAAATTGCTTAATTAAGATCCTGTGAGAAAACTGATTGTTGATTGAAACAAGCCTGAAAATTTATGGAACTTTTTATATAAAAATACCATTTTAATGAATAATTCCAAAAAATAAAATCAAAATAGGAACTACACAATCAGATGTTAAATCATTTGAATTTGATTTAGAATCTTAAGTCTTAAAATTGAATTAGTGCCAAACAGACCAGTATAGTTGTTCCTTAAGGCATAGAAATCACTTTGAAACAAAATTTCTTAAATCAGCAAAAATGTTTGCATGTTTTTTGCAATTTTTGCTACAAGTAGTTTGAAGTCTTTTTCTCCATTTCATGCTGATCAATTGCCACTAAAACTCTTTTCGTGTTTCTAAACCTCTTCATATGTACGACATTCAACAACATATAGACTTAATTATCCGTTCTCTGTTAACAACTCGTACTGGCACGAACTAGTGTGTGTGCGAGTTTAAGAAAGAATTAATTTTATGTTCTGTTTTAATTTAATTAAAAACTTTTTACATCAACATCAACCAAAAGTGTTGACAGTTTATTGCTCTTACGCGTACAGTTGTGTTTTTTTTTTTTTTAACTCGCGACATCATCTTTTTAATTTGGCAAAAATTTCTTCAATTTATCATTGATACATCGTTGATTTTAATTTATTCGCTTATTTAATCATTTATTCATTAACGTTTTTGCTCTTTTCGTTGCTACACACACACACGCACACACACACACACACATTCATCGATGTGTTTTTAGGAGTATCTGTGTATGTGTATGTGTTCGTATAAGCATTAATTGCAATTCGATGTGTGTGGTTTCCGGTGTTTTCCTCTGGGTTTCATACAGGGTGGTGCAACAAAGACCAGAGTTTATTAATAAAGGGTGTCTTTTATAGAGTACCACAAGCTTAAATCATCATAAAACAAGGAAATATATTTTTAATATCAATGAAACGGGCTTTATTGAAAAGAAAATTTTATGAAATTAATGTTTAAATATGATTTCTGTCATAAGATCGCCACGGCTGGCGCGTAGAAGGCGCAATCTGAAACACCAATTTTGAACAATTTTTCGCAGCATCTGCCGCCGTATTTCGCCGATAACTCTTCGAATGTGGATTTGCAGGTGTCCAATTGTTTTCTGCTTTAGCCATGTAGACAAGTGACTTAACATAACCCCAACGAAAATAATCCAATGGGGTTAAAATCACACGGTCTTGGTGGTCAATTTATTGGGCCATTACATGAAATTATTTTTGCATCAAAGTAAATCAATTGTAGCGGCGAATTTGACGAATAGAACAATTATTTTGATTAAAAATTTCTACAATTTGCACGCGTTGCTCTGGTGTAAGTCGTTTAATAATGAAATTTCAAAGCAAACTAAACAAAAAGCAACTATCAGCTGTTAAATGGGTGCTCAAATAAAGCAGTGATGCCAACTCAAAGTTGTGACGCTCTAAATAAAAACACGCTTTATCTACATATGTACAATAGTTTATAGTTTCTTTGTTTTAAAGTGTTTGAAAGTCAATTATAAGAATAATATTCAAATTTAAGCTGAAGATAAGTTTTTTATTGTTATAAATTTGTTTTCGCTTGTGTCATGTTATTTCAATATTTTATCATGTTATATTATATTGTGGTTAACAAATTGATTTAACTAGACTTATGATTTGAGTGTGAAGCAACTTTTTGTTTTTGATAGAACTCAACTGAAAAATAGACAAATCAATTGTTTTTATGGCATCAAGGAACTCTTAAGATAAATGCAAGTCAGTGTTTTTGAGGAAACCTTTAATGTTTGGAAATCGGGCTGCTGCATCTTTTTGTCAGTTTTTTAAGTTTCTTGGACTTGCATATTTAGATAATTTGGAACTTCAATAACCCATTGGCACAGCTTGGCCAAGCTACTCTTTTCGCACATATTTACATACATGCGCGATGATAACTCTTGTCCAGTTACGAGTGTGTGCCTGGGAAAACAATTCAGCTTGTAACCAATTTAGGAAATAAACTTAAAGTATGTTTGAGGCAAATTGTACTAAGTTGATCTTGACACAAATAAAAAAAAGTTTATCTTATAATATTTATAAATAAGCCCTGAAATTCTGAAAAACGGCAAAAACAAGAATTTATAAACATTTTCCTTTCCATTTGTTTGCTGTTGTTGTGAGCTTTTCTCACCCACATGCAGACTGACAAATAAACACATCTTCTTCTAATACTGACTGCTTACCTTGCAAGACACAATACATTATTTTAATTTAAATAATTTCAAAATAAAATTATTTAAGTTAAAAAAAAAAATGTAAACGTATGCAAATCAAAGTGGTGACAGTTTTATTATTATTATTATTATCTGTTTGGATGTGCATTTCTACGTACCACGTACAAGCCATTAGCATCGTTTGACAACTGTAACAAAAAAAAAACAAAACAGACAGAAAAAAAAATTCACGGTCAAATACCAACATACATACATGTGTATGTAATTATGGGCTCATGGAGGGTCGCGTCTTGTTTATCTGCCCGTATTTGGTACGTTTTTCCCTCCCAACATCCAACTCGTTCTGCTGCACTTTTCAGTTTATACGATTTTCTTTTAAAAATCTATTCTTCGTATGTATGTATGTATGTGTGTGTGTGTGTGTTTTTGTTTGCGTATTTGTTTTTTTTTTTAATATTTCCATTGAGGAAAAATACATGACATCCAGCCAAATTCAAAGTGCTATAAAATTTTTGCCATCATTTGGATGTGTCAGTGTGTGTTTTTGCAAAATAAAAATTACCGGATAAATTAAGTTATGTTTTATAATTTGTGGGATTATGTTGATGAGTGTGTTTTTTATTGATTCCAGAGAATACGACAAAAAAATACCTCCAATGAATAAATAAATTTGTGCACAAGTACAGCGATGGCAATTTTTAAAAAGTATTTTAGCTTCGTTAAATTCTTTGGCTTTAAGTTTTGCTGGCAGAAATGTAGGTGCATATCGAAATAGTAAAAGCGTAAAAGCGTAAAAGCGTTTAAGCAACTTTAAACACATACACACACATGTACTTAAAAAAAATTTAAGAAAGAAAGACAAACGACTCTCTTTGTCAAAAACGTTATAGAATGTTTTTAAATCCTCTGCAGAAAGAAACTAAATACCGCCGTCTACCTCTGCCACAGCGGAGAATTTTGTTCCACAGAAATGCAGAAACAATTGCCTGTTTTCTTCAAAACTAATACCAACACCTATAACTCGTATATGAAAAAGTCTTATAATTTGATGTACGTGTGAAAAAGTCTTGTGATTCCAATTGCAAGATCAGCGCATTTTGGGCGTATTTTGCTTTCAAATGGTAACCTAAAACATATTACTTGCTTGAAAGAACCTTTTAAGCTGGTTTATACAGAGCATCACACTGTCTGGCACGACTTGCCTGAATAATGGGCCACCAAAATGTCTAAATTTCTTGAATTAGGTTAAAATTTGGCGGGCATAAATTAAATTTGTTCCAATGACCCCTATAATAAGTTATTCGGCTAGAGCTGTGACTTAAGGTAACCATAAAAGAGTTGAAGTTTGTTTAGCTGGAGAAAATTTGATCAATTCTCCAGGTCTAGCCAGCGATTAAAAATTGCTGAAATTTAAGTTTTGACTTGATTCTGAGGCCCTGTCTAGTGGCTTATTCGCATACAGCTGTGGTTTAAGGAGACACCATAAACAAAATTGACCGCAGTGAGCAGAAATTTGCTTTTTGTGATAAAACAAAAAAAATGCAGTTCTTTTATGCGATAAAAAAAAATTCTTTTCATTTGACTGCACATCTAAAAACATTCACTTCGCCATTTACACAAGTCAATGTTTTGGTCCATTGAACTTCCGTATTTTAAATAAAAAATTAACCACTGAAAATATTTAACTCTTTGGTAAATAATTTGTTAAAACCCCAGAACATTCAGTTGGTTTTAATCTGCTGTCATACGAGTGCCTTTGTTTAAAAATTTGCTGTCAATGACACTACAATTTACGTCTTCTATGCTGTTGTTTGTTTATTGTTTCATTTCACTTGATATATATATATATATATATATATTTGTTTCTCTCTTTGGTATATTTTTGTTACTGTCAAGCTGCCAGTTGGTCTGCTTAAATGTTTTTGTTTTTGTTTCTGTTTCGGTTGCTGTTTTCGTTTTGAGTATTTGTTGTCTTTAGAGGTTGCACCACATGATTTCATTAGAATTAAATCAAAAGCTTTATTATTCATCAGATTTAAGTGTTCACACCCTACAAAATAATACAAAGCCTACGGACAATAATGTTTGTTTCTGACTATGTTGGACTTTTGAACTCAGAAAAACCAAAGTTTATAAAAAACACTCCTTGGAAAGTCAAACATAATAAATTGTAATTGTTGGCGGCCAGTGAGCGCCACTTTGTTTTGGCGGCCTCTCTCTACGCCGCTGTTTATTGCTCAACTGCTGGGGCCTAAGCACCGTGGCAAGTTAAACGATTGTCCAGCACAAAGTTAACTGGGAAAAAAGCACAGCCCTGCTTTGGCTGAAAAATTATGACACCAACCAAAGAGCTTCACCAAGTGCCCACACTTGCGCAGAAAGTTACTGCTTTTGTGCCAGTAGCTTCATAGGTCCGCATGTTTCTGAAAACAATGTTGTTGAAGCCATTACCATGAAAGTCGAGCGTTGCAGAATGATGATAACCCAGATTGTACACAATGATAATACAGAATTAAATCCGATTTTATGTGGCGCCATCACGTATTTAGGCGACATGTATGTATGTAATTCAAGCATGATGGCTCTACGTGGTACAAAGCGTATACAAGCTGCACCTTCTGCCAGAACGATTTGAGGTTGGCTCTCACACAGCAGCTGGCAATTGCCCATATTGCGTAATTTGTCCGCCAACTGATCGCTGCCCTAAAAATCAATTATTGCTTAAACTCAGTCAGATCTGTATGGCAGCACTAGGATATCAGCTAAATTCTGACTTATGCATCCCTGCAATAGCGCATAAACAAATAACGAAACACAACTACTTCCTTCCTGCGCCCTAAGACAGTTCAAAGGGGCAAAGCAATGCAATTGTGGTGGACGACCCCCTTCAGTACTGGTACCAAGACAAAGCAAACAAAAATTTGGCCAATATTTTACATAATTCTTACTTCTTTACAATAAACTATTACTGAAAACTTTGTTATTTCTCAATTCTTAATAAAATCCAGATATAATGAAATCTATTGCTACAAACTTGAGTTTAAGAAAAAAAAATGTGTGACATTTTCCGTCATTCAGTCACAGTCACTGATATGATAACATGACTTAGGGCCGCGTCCCCAGCCATATGTCATATTGCAATCCCGAGAAAATCAGTTTTACTCAGATAATGTTATTAACCTAAAAGTGTACTCCGTATTCAGCGTCTACTTATTGTCGGTACAGGAACAAAAAAGTAGCATAGAAATCGTTTGTGATTCATCCATTTGCCTCATTTGTTGTAAACAAACATTATAAATTTAATATTAATCTAAAACAATCTAAACTGAATGTCAAAGCTTAGCAGGTGGCTGAGAGTGTATCTTAAGAAACGTTGCATATTTCTACAACAAACATTATTACCTTTATCGGTGTGAGTGAGTGAGTGTGTATTTGTGCGTGTGCGTGAGCGTGTGTGTGTATGTGTTAAACGAGTTAAAAGTACGAACGTGTGTATATTTATGTGTTTCACGCATAAACTTATTCCTTAAATCACAAAACACAATAATAAAGCAAGAATGAATGAATGAATAGATAGATGCCTTCATTAGATTTACGGCCACATGTTGGCATAAGATTTACTCACATACACACTTACATTCACACACATGTTACAAATTTACAAACGCCAGATTATGGCTGCATCTGCAAATCACAAGTTTTACACTTTATATGGAATTTTGCCAAGTGTATATTTTGCAACAGAGAAAAAATAACCTGATTATGCTCGCAATATGAACTTATTATTTTCTTTATGCAACACAAAACAAATTTGATTGGCGCAACCGAAAGGAAATCGCCGCTGTTGCAATTATTGTCAAGTTGCAATAACAGATCGTTTAAAGTTTTAAAACGCAAAAATTAAAGTTTTTTTTAATTTAAAGTCTCAAGTCAAGGGATTTAAGGGGTGGTCCAACCATAATGCACGATGTTAATTCTGTTTAACGTCAACGACATTTCTTTGTGTCAGTGTTTGACAAACTCAACCTGGCAGAGGTACACGATTCAGCAGCTCACAAAGATTGTTGAAGCCTTTTACGAAAATCGCCGTTCAAATTAAAATGCATTTCGGTTTTCTCTGGAGGTTAAATATGGTTGGAAAAGCTCATTACACTTCCTACATCATTCGAGCTTAACATAATTGATCACTTGTATGTACAGAGAACAGCCAGTCGAAACCGTATCTTTGTGGCCGCTTCTAGCGCAGTAAATTTAGCCAGTTCAGCATTTTTTTTCGCCTTGTGGGAAACACCACTGGCCGTTGACAAACTTTAGCTGTAGTTTTTGAAATAAAAATTAGTTGATTTCCTTGTTTTGTTTACATTTTGTAACAGGCAGAAAATCTGCTGGCCTCTTAAGAAATCATTGATCTATCATTGAACGAACTAGGTCAGTAAAATGAGCTGAAAAGAGCGATCAGTGCCGTGAACTTAAAACTACAAGACTAGTCAAAGGCGAAGACGATTAGTTTCTATATAGACATTAAGTTTCATTACATAATAAATTAATTTAATACATTTTTGCTATCAGTAAAAAAAAACTGTTAAATAAATTTGGCAATTATTTAAAATCTTTTGCTTTTGTCATGACGCAGGTATTTTTATTTAAAACACAGTTCTACAAAGAACTTTTTTTTATGGCCTTCAAACGTCATGTGACGTGCTTTTTGTTAGAAGTAAGAAAACTATGCGCTCTACCACATCACACACAAATGTACCAGATACATAAATATATACATATGTATGTATGTATTTTGGTACATGTGTGTGTGTGTGTGTGCTCGTATAAACATATTTTTTAAATTTATGCACTTTTGTTATTGTATGTTCAAACACATACAATAAATTTCATTCTCTCTCACAAAATATGTACTTAAAATTTGTTTTTGTCAAGCACTTAGATTCTCAAAAAATGATTTATTACAGTTCCAGTGAAACGTTGCTCCTCTCAACGTCGTTAATCTCTGCGTTTGTGTTGCAGGAATTTCACAACAAATACACCAAACACATCAAATTGCATATATGTATAATAAACGCACACACACACACATACATACACATATTTCTACAGTTACCCGGTTTGTTATTTTCTGTAGTTATTGTTGCTATTTTAAGTACAATTACAATCTTATTATTAAATTATGACTATTTAAAATTGATGTGATTTATTTGGTTGCTATTTAATTTTATTGTTATCATTTTATTTTGTTTTTTTTCACGTTTGTCTAAATGGTTTACAATGTTGCCAAGTGAAATAAAGACAGCTGCTACGGAGCTGCCGTGTATATCCACTAACAACTGAATAATGTTTTACAATAATCCACCATTCTTGGAAATAATTTGTTAAGATAGAACTTTGAAATTTCTTTGGGTATGTTTGAATCTTTAAAAAAAAAAAAACCTTTGAAGAAGAGCTCGATTTTAAACTTTCACAAATTTTTTTTATGAATCTCCCATAATTTGTTCGTAAAAATAAGAAAACCAGAATGAAATAAATTTTTAGCAAATTCTGTGGTCAGGTGTTATTCTGGATGGGTTATTTCGAAACATAGACTCGCAGAAGTAAAGGTCGTTTCTGAAAGCCTTTATAAGGGTGAAAGAGAGAGAGAGAGAGAGTGGAGGGGAGAAATAGAGAAGAAAGAGCTATAAGTTTAGAAAATGCTTTGTTGTATCCCCCCAAAAATCTACCCATAACCTTGGACAGTGCCAGCTGCTCACGTCATCTGCATAAACCCAGAGTAACTTCTTCGTCTCATCGATTGGTTCTGATCCTGGTAAAAGAATGCCTGGTAACTACTCATACTTTTGGGCTTAAATATCGTTCAGTGCAATGCAATGCAATTCTTGTATCATCTAAAGTGAAGCAAATGGCTTCAGACACTTAACAAATGGGCTTTGCTTTCCCAGCCAAAATTAAGGATGATGATGTAATATTTTCAGTAGGCGAGGGAGGATTTCACCAGCTCTTCATTAGCTCTTCTAGCGGTCATGACGTCTAATACTCCTATAAACTAACATTTATTCATCATTAGTGAAAAAAATTGGTTCATATTGTTCTAGTATAACAATAACATTGTGGTTATATAATTGCAGCAACTAAATATATGGTCATACCCACCAATTAACCACTTACAACTGCATATTTGCGATGATCCTGGAACCACATTTTTATATTGGTCACAAGACATTGCGGTCTCCGGTGTTCTTATATTTTATTTATTTATTTATTAAAAAACATTTTATGATCTGCTCATCTCATAATATTATTCTCTAACAATATTTTGTTAGTTGTTATCGACTGCCAGGTTGTGGTCAAGTGGGACATACATACATACGTTTCAGCAAAAATTTAAAAGAACAACTTTGATTTTGAAATTCACTTATTTTGTGTGGTCTTGTGTTATAGTGAAGTGAAATTTTGAAGCCATCATTACAGCGGTTTTATGGGAAATATTCCGTTGGCAGGAGGAATAAATATTTTCAGATTTTTTAGCCATTTTCTTAGAATTATTACTATTGGGCCAAACAAATGCAAAAGGTTATCCTTTTGCCAGGTGATCAGCAGATTTTTATTAAAAGAATAGTCGCCTGACGCGTCAATATTAATAAAGAGCAATTTTTAAGCAAATATAACTTTATAATAATCACACACATAAATATATACATATATATTTTTCTGCTGTTAAGGACAAAAAAATATTTACCTGGTATGAGGGCGAAGTATTAGCAAATGACCTTTATAATGGTCGCCTAAATCTTATAACAAATCATGCGGATTACGGCAAAGCATCGGCCAATTTAACTGCCATACGAGAATCCGACCAGGGCTGGTATCACTGCCAAATTATATTTCCCAATCGCTCGCCCAGCAAACGCAACAACGGTACATGGTATCATCTAACAGTGCAAGGTAAGCTTTCAAATTTACAACTTAAGCACAGCCACTTTTGCTGCATAGATACATACATACATACATGCAAACGTACATGTGTACTTATGCTGTGACACACATCCGGACAATTGTCATACATAATTGACCCAATTACGTACAACACTGACATGACATGAACAACGATTGCCACAAGAGCTATTGATGCAATTGTGTTCACACTTAAGCTTAGAATCCTGTTCCGACTGCATGTGTGTCTGTACGTGTATGTACGCCGAATTGGTGGTGTGACAACAAACTAATGAACTTTTATTGTGTTCCAAATCCGTTTTATACTTGTTTCGCATATTGTTGTGTTCATTTCCTTGTTACTCTACTGCTTTAAGGTGGCTCTCTGATAAAAATACCCCCAGTGAATCAAACAATTATGGAAGGACAGACGGCCTTCTTTCATTGCGTTATGAAGTATCCAAATTCATCGGAGACATCTTGGTACAAGGATGGCGTTTTGCTGCAGGACATACCCGATCTAATACATCGTTCACGCTTGAGTCCACAGGGCAGTTTGAGCATTGACCCAACCATGATGAGTGACAACGGTGAATATGAGTGTCATGTACGCAGCAACGACGACGAACTTCAAACCGCCAAAGCATTTCTGAATATACAGTGTATGTACATGTGTTTGTGTCTGTTTAAATGTTTGGCTGGATGAAGGGAAACATTGTCGCCATCCAGCTGCATAACGCTTGCATTTCTTATTCACAGATAAAGCAAAAGTAATTTATGCACCTCCAGAGGTTTATTTACCATACGGTCAGCCAGCAGTTTTAGATTGTCATTTTCGTGCCAATCCGCCGCTGAAAAATCTAAGATGGGAAAAAGATGGACTTCTATTTGATTCATACAATGTGCCTGTAAGTAGCGTCCCACAAAAGTTTGTTAACACGCACACACACACACACACACACACACACACACACTCGTGCACAACTTTTCATAATCGAAACGGTGCTGATTTAAAACTTAACAGCATTTTTCTGTTATTTCTTTTGCACTTCGTTTCATGTCATCGTTTTCTTCTGTCTTCAGGGTGTATTTTACAAAATGAATGGCAGTTTGTTCTTTGCAAAAGTTGATGAATCACATGCGGGCAGTTACACTTGTACGCCATACAATGATCTGGGTACCGATGGTCCATCGCCTGTCATTAATGTAATTGTTTTGCGACCGCCAATATTCACAATAAGACCGAAAGCAATTTACATACAGAAATTAGCCGAAACAGCTGAAATGCCGTGCCAGGCCATCGATCGAGACGGCTCCAATCATCCCACTATCGATTGGAGAAGGGTAAGTGTGTTCTTTATGTAAAACGGTGTTTGGGGGAGGGGGGATGTGTAGCAGAAATAGCGATTGCAATGATGAATGTGTAGTTGTGTGATTGATATGAAATCTTTTGCTGTGCTTTATTCTTATTTATATGTGTAGGCAAAAAGTATTATGGCAAAACTGAAGTTTTCGAAAAAGAAACTAAAAATTAACTTTAATCCATAAACTCATCAGTTGCACAAAGTTAAAAATTCTTTGATTTTTTCTAGTATTCTAAATTGTTTTCAATCCACTTATAAAAGCCACTGAGTTTTGTGAAAATAGCCGGCAGAAAGCGCTTATCGCCACAGCCTCGCACACCCAGCGATATGATACCCAGCTGGAAAAATTTCTCTCTTCCTCGAACATTTTGATTGTAAAATATTGCACCACCAGAGTCGCCTTTGCAAACATCAACTTCGTTCGCACCAGAGGCACAAATTTCTGTCGAATCGTTGAATACTTTATAACGGTATATTTCACGACACTTGGAGATATCGAAAATAGGCACATTAGCCTTAAGCAGAACCGTAGAACGTATGGCTTAAAGGGAGAAAAAGAAGACAGTTAAAAAAAGTATTTGTGGTTGCTCTGCTTAATGAGTTCATATATGGAAATATTTTTACGGTGCGAATTGTTAGGGATGTTTAAAGTGGTAACCTTTTTCGGTGGCACCCCAACCTGCAACCGTTGCTCTTGTATCGCCATAAATGCTTTCTGGGGCTGGTAAACAAATTGGATAAAATGATCCTGTAAAAAGAAATTCAATTATATTTAAAATCTATGAAACAATAGAAAATGTCGAGAAAAATTATTGTATATTGTAAAAAATACAACTATATTTTTTTCTTTCTTAATCAAATATTTTTTAATAATTTCAACGACATCAGCATTAATGTAACTAAAATATTGTTACCGGTAACTAAATATAAAACTTGGTTGTATTGACCGAAACTCAGCAACAAATCACGGAACTAAAAGCTTCGAAAATAACGAAATAAATTGCAAGATTTTAAAATGTTAAAAGAAGTTGTAATTCAATATGATTTAATTTGAAATAAAGTGATATGCAATTTATTATAGAGTCATGTTGGCTCAATGTGAAAAGCGAATGAAGTAAAATCATTAATACAAAAAACGCTATTGAATTTCTTCCTGTTCTGGCAGACGAAACTGCATTTGCAGATCGTGCATTGCAGGGAATATGTACAAATCACGAGAGATGGCAACATCTTACAAAATCCACTCGGCCAGCGTTAATGCAAAAAGTTAGCCTACTACGCAAAACTTTCCAAAACTTATTGCACTATACAAACATTGAGTCAGAAAAATGTGCCAATAAAATGCTTAAGACTAAAGATATTGAACACTATAATAATGTAGATTTCCAATTCTTATTAAGGACGACAACTTTTAAAGACCAGAAGTCTAGAATGCAGACTTTCTGAGGGGGCGACACTTCGCTGTTTCGCGGTCGTTGCACTCAGCAACAATTACTACTACACTAATGCAATGCACAACTTACTGCCCAAATATTCCTTATCCAGTCGCAACAGCGCAATATCATTTTTGAACGACAAGTGAGAATAGTCGTGATGAACAACAATCTTAACCACCTCAACATCAATTGTTGTAGCACAAATTTTCGATCCAACCACATCTGGCGCGCAGTCAATCGGTTCCGAAATATCATATTCTCCCAAACGCACACCAGTCCTTCGAGAAAGATTATTTTTTGGAATAAAACAAAACAGTACAATTGAGAAAAAAAAACACTCACAACTCATAGAACTCTTGAGCAACACAATGCGCCGCTGTAAGGACGTATCTTGTTGTTATCAAGCTGCCACCGCAGTGATAACGTATATTTGTATTGTACAATAATAGGGCCGTCCAGGGGAATTCCATTAATGTGGTTGGTTCGGCAAACGAAATCCGTTTGCCCAACAGATAACCACATATGCCGGTAGTGTTCCGCAAAATTTCTTTACCCGCTGTATTACTTCGTCCCTCCTCTAAGCCCTTGGAGGATCGTTGAAATTGAATTTTTTGCCCTAAGGAAGTTTCTTCGTCACCATCGCGAGGAAGATTCTTAATTTCACTCAAACTGATTTCAGTTGAAGCTGTTTGATCTGTTGAGTTGTTTGTGTCGGTTTTATTAGAAACTTTCAAGTCTTCAGTAACGTTTTCGCTCACATTTTTTGCTATATTCGAGTTTTCACTGTATTCTTGACTTGCATTCACTTTAGCAGGCAAAGAGCTGGCAGTGGCTTTTAATATATCAATAGGACTGAAATGATTTATTAGGCTTGTCTCTACTCGATTGAGAATTGGTGTAGGCAAGTTTAAATGAGGTTCCTCTGCCCCCATTTTATCGTACGATGAAACTCTTTTGGGGGATAAACTCCTTTCTGTCACATATTCTTTTTTGGCGCCCACTTTCGTTTTGTTTTCTTTGTCCTCATTTGATATTAAAGCTGATTTCAAAATATCAATACCTGTTTCCTTATTATCGAATGAAGTATTTAATATTGAGAAATCGGTTTGTCCTGTCAACAATCCAACTATTCCCAGTGTAGTTTTCTCCTCTTTGTTACCAATCGATATATTTCCTTTTAAGTCCTTCGGCCAGCAATTTGTTGCATTTTGATGTGAACATATTTTGTTTGTATTCGGTTGCAGCTCACGGCCAGCACTTGCAATTGAAAATATTAAACAAATTCTTGTTATAAAAATCACACTGGAAAAATTAATAGGCATTTTTCTTGTAGTTTGTTTTATTAACCAATAATGAATTTAGTTTATTGTAGTTTTATTCCTGTTCTCTGTTGTTTGTTCATTTAATAGTTTATTTCTATTGCTAAAACACCGGTTTTTAAATGTATATAGAAGCAACTGAACTGATGCCAGGTAATCCACAGAAGCTTTTAATTTCATTATATTTTAAAATGAAAGATTTTAATGCTATAAGTTTTATACATGTTTAATTTTGAGTAGACAGGCAGTTAAAAGAATTCATTCCTTTTTCAGATGCAAATTGCAGTGATATACTAGACATTTTTATTAATATTAAATAAATGTTGTTGAAAAATCAAGAAAATCTTTTGGCAAAAGAACAAGTTTTGGTCGATAACATTCGCTTAAAGTTTTGTCTACCAATATCGAGTTAAATTTTTGCCAAACTAGTTTAATATTTAATTAAAGTACATCTATAGTGTTGTTAAAGTATAAATCGTGAGACTGAGATCACTTTTGAATAGCTCTAAAATTTCAAAATTCAATGAAAAAAGTCTTAATAACAACAACAAAAACACAGATGTATATGTATCCCTTAATGCTTGTCATCTGATTAGAGATGGGACCTACATTTTTAGAGCATTTTTTTAATGCTTGTCAGCTGATTAGAGATGGGACCTACGTTTTTAGAGCATTTTTTTAATGTTTGTCAGCTGATTAGAGATGGGACCTACATTTTTAGAGCATTTTTTTAATGCTTTTCAGCTGATTAGAGATGAAACGTTGCTACATTTTCAGAGCATTTTATAGGTGTACTTTCTATAAAGCTGCTTCAATTTTAACACCACGCAATAGCTCTATTATGGAAAGCAACCGAAATTCTAAATGGTAATAAGTCCACAGCCACAATTGCTCACGCTATTAGCATTTTTATTCGACTTTCCAACTGCATTATCATTTTCGGTAACTGGAAACCCATCCTGTAGTTCGGTTGCCATTCTTAATCGAGCCGGACTCCAGACAAAAAAAAATTTTACAAATACATATGGCAACATTTAATTTGTTTTCAAACATATTATGGTTGTGGTGACCGTGGTGCCATATCGTTTAATAATTTACAATGATACAACTCCTCATCTGCTGCCAAAAAGTGCGTCGTATTCAATAAAAAAAAAAAAAATTTCGCTATCGCATAATTGTGCTTTATTTGCACATCTCTCTTTCGTGTCTCTTTCAAAAACTTGCTTAAGTTTTTTTTTTCAATCAATATAATTAAATATCTGTTTTCTCAGTAAACAATTTGCAAAGAAAACAAAAAAACAATAAATGCTTTAATTAATGCCGCTACACAGAAAAATTAAATCTTCATCAATAGGAAGTTTTGTTTGCTAAACTGAAGTTAAGAAATGGTGTACCAAAATATTAAGAATATAATTGTTAGTAGATTTGTGTAGCGTTAGCTGAACTGCGTAACCATGTAACTAAATGTTTAACTATTTTACTGTAATCCGTTGCGTTTATAAACAATAAGACTTGAAGTGGACATGGATGTTGCTGATAGTCTGGGTAATAATCTCAAACATCGATTTGAAATGCTGCTTTTAGTTACATGATTTTACATTTCAGCTAACTAAATACATATCAAAATACTGGCACAGCAAACAACAACGTTTAATTAGCAAAAATATTATATTTAAAATAAAATATTATAATTAAAAAGAAAATTATAAACAGTGTTTTAAAGTCGTTATAACTTAAATGTAATTAATTGTTGCATCTAATTTATTAGTTTTTATTTTTCTATAATTTTCAACATTAAGTTGTTTTAGCGATTGCAAAAATTCCCGTCTCACAGTGCAACAAAGTGGATGAATTTTGCAAATTTTTATGCAGTTTCATAAATTTCAATCTCTGTATCGAATATCTGGCAAACTTTTTTTTATTTTTAACACACTTAATTCAAATTCACACCACTGTGCTTAGTTTTGTTAATACATTTTTTTTTGTTATGAAGGCACATTTTGTGTTCAATAGCAACATTTATAGAATGATGATTTTTATTTGGAAACCGATTATGACGCGCCGCGTTGACAGAAAACAAACGTTTCATTTCGAGAATATTAATAAAAATTAATGCAAATAAATGTGCATTCAAACTTGTTCAAGTGAATGTTATATAAAATATTTAATAAACTATGGAACAAGGCGTCTTCATAACAGGCGAAGGCGAAATTGAAAGCGCAGCTGATTCCATTTTTTTATACAATATTTGAATGTGCCTTGAGTGTGTTTCAGTTGAATAGAAGTAAAATGTTTGCCGGCGATACTTCGTGAACATTTAACAAAAAGAAACACATACTGGGGAATTCACCAAGTCCATGAGTTCACCTTGATGGCTTGTGTTGCACTATATCACACAATTCAAAATTTTAACAACATCAGCTATCACTGGCAAGATTGGGGAAAGCAAAACAGATTTGTTAAAAAGAACAGAAAAGTTTTGTGGTTGCGGTTGTGATTTGAGTGTTTGCTTGTCAAAAAAATCTGTCCAACAGGGATTTCTTTAGGTTAGACTGTCATACACGAGGCTAGTGCAACACGGCCTTTAGTATTGAATGAATTCGCCTGGAACAAGACTTTTTTTCTTGAAAGCGAATTGAGGCCAGTCTACTTGTTATTAAGTTTCCTTGAGGGCGAGCTTGAGTGCTATTAAGTCGCCTTGTTTATTTAAAGATTTCTTGATATATAATATATATATATGTATATACATACATATATAGTAAACAGATATGAACAAAACGATTTTATTCTCCATACGCAGACTTGAACTCGAGTTCTATCTTATTATTCAGTTTATTAATAAAGTCATACTTTATTTAAAATTCCTTTTACTAGAACCAAAAAAAAAAAAAACTATTTTAACCGGCAGCGTGCAGATGAATATTTTTAAGAAAAAAAAATGGCTCTAAACTGACCGCTGCCTGTATGTGCGAATGTACCCAAATTATGAATATTTATAAGAACTTAATTTAAGTTAATTTAGACGCTGCGCTTAAAGTTTTTGTTCGTGTAGTCTGTGTCTCAGAATGTTTGTATGGATGTGTTTAATTGTGCGCTTGTTACTCATTGTGTTTTAAAATTGTTTATTAATTAAATAGAAGAGTGGTTCACCGCTGCCTGAAGAGCGTGCTACTATTAAGGAAGGCACTTTAACCATAACAAATCTCATTGAAACAGACCGTGGCATGTACGAATGTGTGGCAACTAATGAAGCAGCCACCATAACAACGGAAACGGAATTAATGATAGAAAATCTATCGCCAAGGCCACCGTATAATTTAACAGCAAATAGTACGGAGACAACAATATCCATACGATGGCAACCGGGTAAGTTTTCTAATGTAACAAATACCTACAGACATACAAATATCTATAGTAAGAGTATATTGGGCCTTTAAGAGCAATTTAGGGGCTACAAACAACAAGATTTCATAACATATTTCACTTTATTGTTACATATTCCCGTCGCCACAAACTTGATTATTTTTGGATTTTAAGTGCTTTGGGCGTAAATTTTGTGTTCTCACGTTCAATGATTAATTGCCGAACATATGCATGAAATAAAATGGGCTTGGAGTTGCTTTAGTTATTGCATATTGTCGGTGGCGACGATCACCAGATGGCACCAGTGTTAGTTTTTTGTTAAACAAAAAGCCGAGAAACGTGGAATTTATTTATTCAAATTTGCAGCAAAATTTTTCTCTTGTATAATATTTTTTTAAAGTTGTTCAAAAATATTCAAAGTTGTTCACACCAAACATAAAACCAATTTCGAAAAAAAAACGTTTAGTTTTCGTCTACTGTCTTTTCAAAAAGTACCTTTAAAAAATTACCTTTAAAAAAATTATTTTCGAAAAACTGCCTTTTGAGAAAAGTACCTTTAAAAACTGAGTTTTGAAAAAGTATCTTTGCGAAAACACTACTTTAAGAAAAATTATTTTTAAAAGTGTACCTTATAAAAAAAAAGTACATTTTAAAAAGTTGGTTATTAAAACGAACTTCTTAAAAAAGTACCCTTTAAAAAGTACCTTTTAAAAAGTTGGTTATTAAAACGAACTTCTTAAAAAAGTACCTTTTAAAAAGTACCTTTTCAAAAGTACGTTTTAAAAAGTTGGTTATTAAAACGAACTTCTTAAAAAAGTACGTTTTAAAAAGTACGTTTTTAAAAGTTGGTTATTAAAACGAACTTCTTAAAAAAGTACCTTTTAAAAAGTACCTTTTCAAAAGTACGTTTTAAAAAGTTGGTTATTAAAACGAACTTCTTAAAAAAGTACGTTTTAAAAAGTACGTTTTTAAAAGTTCGTTATTAAAACGAACTTCTTAAAAAAGTACGTTTTAAAAAGTACCTTTTAGAAAGTACGTTTTAAAAAGTACGTTTTAAAAAGTACCTTTTAAAAAGTTGGTTATTGAAAAGAACTTTTTAAAAAAGTACTTTTAAAAAACAGGAAGCAAGTGGAAATTATTCAAATACCAAATGGGAAAACTTCGCACCGCTACCACCATTCGTTTTTTAGAAGCTTAACAATTCTCATATGTTTTCTTGCTGTTTCACTCAACATCAAAAGCAAAAACATTGCTTTCTCATGAACACTGATGAGGGGTATTACAACTACCCCTCTACCTCTTAAAAACCATGGTGTTGAGCAGTCACTAGTGCTTCTGCTACAAGCACATTCTCAATGTATTGGTGACAATGACGGTTGTGAGTCAAGACTGTCACACTGTGGAGATGTTTACAAAGTATAGACAGCGAGAATACACACCAAAAGCTGCTATAGTTTTCAATTTCATATGAACTTTTGGTTTTTTGTGAGTAGCACAACACCTGTTAGTGGTCATCGTGACCAAATCGGGTAAAGGAAAGATTACTTTCTTATACTCGCATTGTGTACCTTAAATTGGTTCATAGTTGCTTACGGTCACGTTACCAATCAACTTACAGGATGCGCAGAGGTCGTCGGGATTTACCAATCATGCAATAAACTTGTAGCGACTCAGTACAGATTTTAATTTATATCTCGAGCACTAAAATTCATATTTCTTCTTTGGATTTAGCCTTGCGAAAATCTCACAATATATACCCCCCTGTCCGTCTATATTAATAGTTATTGATTTTTATATCAAGAGTTTGAATGTTTTCCTCAACAGTAATCCAAATGAATAAAATTTTAAATATGTCCATTAAAAATGGCGATGCATCATAAGGCAAGTATTTATATTGCGTTTTAATTTTAATAAAGAAATAATTGAAATTCCTTCCATTGAAGCTAAAACCAAATTTAAGCTGTTGTGCTTTTCGATGGCCAGCCCTTTCACATACGCAGCTTAAAATTCAAATCTAAATTTTTGTTTCACCGTTGCAATGCACAAATCTGAAACTGTACATTTGCTCTTATAATTTCGATACCCTTCCCCCACCTGTTTTCGTCCTTTTTTTGCTCTGAAGGCTTCTTTACATGTGCACATTCCACCACATCTGCATTATGTGTAATTTATGCTAAATAAATGAAAATTTTCGTTAATTCTGGCTCATATATCTGCTGCTTTTTTTTATTTTTTTATTTTTCCATTTTTTTTTTTTTTTACTTCACACTTTCAAACAGGATACTTGCGGCCAAATCTCGAATACACCGTATGGTATCGCCTTACGGATGCACCAGAATGGCGAACAATGCGTATCGTACAAAAGAATGTTATGGAAGCAACAATACAACATTTGCAGCCAGGACGCGAATATGAATTTATGGTACTGAGCCAGGATAAATTCGGCGATGGCATGTTCAGTAAACAATTTCGATTTTCAACGCAACGTAAGTTTTATTCAATAGCAGTTCACATGTAGGGGAGTCAGTGAGATACACACACACACGTATGTACATACATATATATGGATGTGTGTGTGTGTGTACATATTTGCCAATAATATCAAAAGTTATTTAGAAGAGAGAAAATTGAACAACAATATCTTTGATGTATTAAATTTATCAACCTTAATTTTAGCATTAGGATTTGTGGAGTTTTAGCACCCGCTTAAGTCGAGATAAGACTATTTAAAAGCAAATGAAAATAAGGCATTATTAAAAGAAAAAAGTTTCGACAATTATATGAAAAAATAAAATTAGCCATCGAAAATGTGTCTTTTTGCAAACTTAAAGTTTCGACTTAAGCTGTTATAAGAAAACGCCACATGTTTCCCGCCCTCCGCCAGGACTGCGTGATATATGAGATGGAACAAACTGTTTGTCCGAACAACATTAAGTTTAACATCTCTCTCTCTCTCTCTCTCACCATGGGAATGTAAAATTATTGTTGTCCGGACAAATTTGAACTGAGTGGTTGCTTCTGTCATTTGACTCGCCGAAACCTCTCAGTTTGGATAAACTCAGCTTTACTCATTGCTCCTTCACAGACATACCCTCTATGAACCAACTAATAATACTTTTAAAAAATATGTACATTTTTTGCCAATAATTTTTGCCTATTTTCTTCTTTTTTTTTTTGCTTTCGGTGCGAACAGCATCATCAAAAATATCACCAGATGAGGTTATTGGCGGCGGAGCTGTAGAGTCGTCCAAAGTAGACTACAATCATGAGATTGTCGGCAGGAACAACGACAACATCAATAACGGCTTACCAAGTACGGGCAGCCTGAGTGCACCTTGGAATTTGAGCGCCATAAACAATCAACAAGGCTGGCTGTTGCACTGGGAGCATCCGTTGCAAGGACTTGACATTTTACGTCTGTATTCAGTACGTTGGTGGAAGGAGCCGGAACACCATCTGGTTGGCACTGTCGAAACATTCGACAACTTCTATCAGTTACGACATTTGAAGGAGGACTCCACAATCGTAGTACGCGTAGTGGCCATTTCAGCCAATGGTGAACAAGTGCCGAGTGCCGAATTCATCATTGATGTGCCATCACAGCGCAAAATGCGTGCTCTTTTAATTGGCAGCTCAATTGGTATTGCGTTTCTTTTGTGTGCCCTGGTGGCCTTTTTGTATGTGAAGCGCAGCTGTTTGTTGCATTTGTTTACCGGCGACATTGGCAACGCCAGCAAAAATGGCTCCATCGAGGACGCTTGCGACAGTTGTGAACACACACACGACACCGAAAAAATAAATAACACCTGAGTGTACGAGATAACGTGGCGGTTTCAGAATTAATATGTATGTACGAGTACGTGCGTAAAATTGAATTAATTATAGATTTTATAGCGATACATTTAATTTCATTTCGCAGTTGCTGCTTGATTTTGATGTTTTCCCTTCGAAATTGTGTTCCTTGTCATTCTTCTGTACCGTTCGTTATTTGCTTGTTATTGTGTGTATTCGTATGGCTCCTCGTCGTGGCCGCCTTTAAGCCACTTTAATTTCTTGTTTCCCCCTCCCCGCCCCCCTAAACCGCAACAATTGACAATAATGACGTTGACGTTGACGTTGCCATTTAGTTTAAGCGCGCAAAGACAAAATGTGCGCGTTTTATTTATTTTACGTTTTTCTGTTTTTCTATGAGAATGTGTTTATTTATTCTTTATATTCCTCAGCACTATTGGTCGGTCTTGTTTCAATATAACTTGGTTTAATTCTGAATAAAAAATTAATTGTGTGTAATGATGTTGGTTTGCCTTAAAACGACAAAAATAACCATCAGTATTTAATAAATAAAATTAAATAAACAAAAAAAGTCTCTTTGAATTTCAATGTGATTTACAAGTATTTGTGCGTAAGTCTGCATGTACATGCGTAGGCGACGACGACCTTGTTATTTCTGGCCAAGGCATTTTTTTGGTCTAATTGTCATTCGTATCCAACTGTTAGAGAATGCGTTACAGAGGTCCTGGATTTTTATATTCCCCATTTAGAATTGAAAGCAGCAGACAAAGAGTCAAATCTCATGTTCGGTTTTTTTCTGTCCAGCGAATAGCCAAGAAAATCTGGTGCAAGGTTAAGGGGACGTTACACAGGGCCTGTGCTCCGCCCTACAAAAGGTATATATTTCACATTTTGAACTATGAGCAGAGAGAGGAATCAAAACTCCTGTGCAAGGACCTTTTATAAGCTATTCACTTATGGTAAATGTACACTGTACATATTCTGGTATAAGAAGGCAAAAGACAACCACATAAATCCAGGTCACTAATTGATGTAGTTGTATGTTGTTAACCCATAAAGTGCGAATAATTTATAAATTTGTAAGCGGAAGACCAGCATAAATCAAATTTAAAATGCCACTAATGCTTTATTATTAAATATTTATTATAATTTCAATTTTACTTATATCTAAATAAATAAATATATTTATTTTCATTGTATTCCTGAAAGCCTTTAATTTTATTTTGGAACACAAAGTTGATCCTTGCATTAGAATCTTCGTGTATTTCGTAACTTTTGAAAGGAATATTATTGCTTAACATTTTACCTTTCCGTTTGGTTGGCAATTTTTGGTTCAATTTTAACAGCTGATGTAAAAAGTTTAGCGCTTCACTTTAAACTATAAGTTGGGGTAGTAAAAAACTTATAATAATTCACAAAAAATAGATTAAAACTTGTATCTTATTCAATCAAATTATTTTCTGCCAAAAATATGAATGTTCATATTTTATTATTATGATACATATAATAAAATATATATATTTATAATTATGAAGTTCATAAGAATATGAATGATTTACGATTCATAAAATTATCTTTCTTCGTCGAAGTCATTTTCTGCAATGAAATTGACCATCAATTTGAACGCAGCAAACGAGTTTTGACGAGCAGTTTGAAATCAAGATATTGAATGTCTGGCTGCAGGGTAACGTATCATTCAGTTTCAACACCACCAGCAACAAGTCAAGTTGAATCATTGACAGAATAACAAATACTCCTCGACACCCTGTAAGATTGTGATGGTTTTAATGGTTGTGCGAAAACTTAAACTTAAACGTTGTACTGTATAAATCAAAACCAAACGGCATAGCAGTTGGGGTTGGGTTTGTAAATCGAATACTAGACAGCCAAAGGTAGTTGTCGAGGCTACAGCAATAAAATTAGTTGAAACTTAACGCTGACATAAACCTTTCCGATTAAAATTCTTTTCAATGCTACAATGAAGGCAAGTATTACAAAAATTGTTTTGTTAGTTTATTTATCAAGAATTTTGAAATGGTACAAGTTCTGGGCCTCTATTTGCACCAACACACAAATAAGTTCAAAATCAGTAGTTTTGGCAAATTCCAATTCCAGCAATTTTTATGTTTCTTACGAAAGCAACGGAATATGTACGTCATCTGCAACATTTACTCGTGACAAATGAATACATACTTATCAGCTGTATGTACTCTGACAGCGTTCCGCGTGAAGTATTGAGCAGACTATTTATCAGTAGTGAAAAAACGCCAAATGTGTCTGGCAGCATGTTGTAGCAACATCATAATATTTCTGGCAACATTTTGTACAACTGAGAGTTAATTTTGAATAGAGCTGATAGAGAGTGTGAATTTAATCAAATAAAACAGAAAATTAAATCAAATTTAATGCCACCAAGAAAAATCGACTAGTAGAAGGAAGACGGTATGAGACAGAAAAGTTATTTCTTTGGTCTTTTAATCGCATGAGACGAGGGGTGCTAATCATTTCCAAGGCAACATCTTTCTCATATGTATGTATGTATGTATGTATATGTTTCTGTTGTGTTGTTGTAATCTAGTACTACGACCTGGTAATATTGTTGCCGCTGCCGTTGAGGCAGCTGAGTGAAACACATGATCGGGTTTCTTAAAATGTTTGATTGTATCTATGGAGTGAAAGCCTAGTACTGAGATTGGCTGTACGACAATTTGTCAGCAACATCACTTATTTCATACCGAAAAATTGGCATGTATGTAATTTGACGGTTCTTATCTTTTAAAGTTTGCATTATTGTTTTACATTTATAAACAAAGCCCATATGTTTGGTTACTTTACACTTCAACAAAAAGTTGGAAATAAACAAAATTTATAAAAAAAATAATCTGTTAAAATGAAATTCTAAAAAAAAATTAACAAAGAGTAATAACTGGGCGCTTGTGCGCAGCAGCACAAAAAAAAAAAACTGATTAGCTGTTGCTTCAAATTTTGTGCGAAAAAAGCTGTGCTAATATTATTTCGCAGCTGGGAAAAATAAGTGATGCCAGAAACAATTTGAATTAAGAAACATGTTGCCAGATACATTTTGCGGGGGTTTCGCTAAGGGAACTTAATACTGTTTATCCAAAATTATTTCGCAAATATGTCCCACGAGGCGGTAAATAAAAAATAGGGGACGAAAAAAAACTAAACTGTTTCTTTCTAACAACTTTTCAAGTATCCCTCGTTATTTTTAATCGTTTAATTGTTGATTTATTCAAGTATTTGTTTCTATTTTGTAAAGTGATGCTTAAGTTTATGTTGCGTTGAAAATAAATAAAATAATAACAAAAGCTTGGAAAAATACTAAATTAAACTTACAGTTGCCTTAAAATGAAATAAAATGAAGAGAACAAAGAACGCAGCTGAAAAGCATGAACGCGAACTTATAACAAATTGCGAATATGCAAATCAGTCTAGTCATTATAGAAATAAGGTTTCATATTGAACGTTTTAGTTATTTTGCTATTCTTGTCATTGTTTCAGGTGTTTTGGGTCACTTGTACCGAAATTGCACCCAGTTTGCACTTAATTGTGCCTAATTACAGTGCACTGAATGTAATCGGAGTCGGCGAGGTTGACATGCTGCCTGCTATTGATACGCTGACTGGTTCTGCTGTTTTCTGCTTAGTACTACAAAACTGCAGATCAAGTCAATTAGAGTTCAATTAATGTAACCCATTTTCTTCTTATTGAAAGAAATATTTAAAATAAACTTTAATTATTTTGTTTTTGAGTTGCTGGTGCCGTCGATTGGCTTGCAAAGAAATATGTATGTAACAAACGAGTAGGTATGAAGAATGTGCCAACAAAATCATAAAACCGCCAAAAAAAAAAGCCAAACTTACAAAAGCGCAAAAATTTTAAATTTGCCAAAATTTTCTTAAAAGTTGGCCAAATATATGGGATACGCTTGTGTTGTAGGTACATAATTTATAGAATGTAATATTGAAGCAAATTTTGTTTATTTAAGGGTACTGTGCACAGACTTCGGACCATATAATATTTAATTCCAATTCTTCAATAACTTCAAGGCGAATTCATATCTTTGCACAAAAGCAAACAAGAACTTTAATTCTTTTTTGTTTTTGTAAAAAAGAACCTCTAAAGAATCGATTCAGTTATAATCAAAAATGTTTTAAACCCTTTTCTGGTGCTCATTTTTATATATGTAGAAATGTATGTAAACATTTTCCTTATTAATAAATAAGTAATTGAAAAAACTACTGTGCATTAATATCGTCATGTTTGGAAATGTAATTAAGCATTTGATTGACGTATCAAACTCAGAACAATTAAAATAGCAACAACAATAAAAACTTCACATTTTATTGATAGACTAACAACAAAGAACTTTAATCAAAAAAAATATATACATATATATATATTAAAAGCTTTAACTCATTTTAGATTTTTCTGTCAGCAAATACATATGTAAATAAATTTGATAGTTCAATTGCTATTAAATGACATATGACTTATTTATTTATATTTATTTTATTTATAAACAAAACTTGTTTTTTTTAGTTGCTTTGGTGCTACCAGCAACAACAATAGAGTGTGGTTTGGCGCAACGCCTTAAATTTCGCTAATTTGTTGCAGTGGCTTCATAACACAAACAACAAACTTATTTCGAAGATTTAATTTAATTAAAGTTTGTGAACTCCTTCAATTTCGTTTCCCTTCTCATATGGACAGTTTTAAAGATAAATAGAAAATATTATTTACACTATAAGCAATAAGTAAAATTAGTGATTTTGTTGCTCATTCTTGCCAAGGAGTAACTGGTGAAAAAAACTGTAGAATAAATAAATACTTATTTTATTATTTAAACAAAAAATAAACTTTGCAAGTAACATATCGATGGTCATATAATGACACTTCGTTACCCCCAAAAGGCTCAAATTATGTCAAAAGAACTGCTGAATACACATCGTTTATATTTCAAATATTCTTTTTATTCGTAAATATATTTCACTAATCATCTAAATATACATCGTTTATATCCAAAACGAAAGTTTACTCGTAAAATTCAATCAAAAATTACATTTAATTACATGTGTAGCGAAATTCTAATAATAAATTATTTGAATACTGATTTGTCAACGAATTCGCGGACTTAAACAACAATTTTGTACAAGTATATTAATATATGCAAGACCATTTATTTCCAACTGAAATTTATTTTAAAACAAAATATTTATGGAAAAAATTCGTGCCTAAACAAAAAGTTTATTCATTTTTTTCACACAGTGTTTCCTGTGTAGGCCCAAAAAACTTATACAACATTTAATGTCAGGCTAATTTGTTCATAATGCAGTTTTTAAAATTACACAAATCTTATGACAAGAAAAATGTTCTTGCCGCCACAGAAAGTATATTTAGCTTAAAAGATTTTCAGTGTAAAATACCTCCCGCTTTAACGATATTTATGCTTTAAGGCACAAATTAAAAAAAATATCGTTTAATTGCATTGCGCTTAAAAATGTTTCCTTTGCAAATTACGTTTTTCTTTAGTCAAAACACGGAAGATTGTGCGAAAAATCAACGCTGAAATAAGTAAAGTTTTGTGAAAACTTGAGAAGAATAATCAAACTTTTACTCTTACTCTGCTATATATGCAATAATTCAGTGCTATATACATATGTATAAGTAAATAGATGAATATTATCGTTTTGTTTTTGTTTTGCTGATGTACACATGAATACACATGTGAATTAATATTTCCCATTTTACTTCACAATGAATAATTAAAATTTGGCCTTAAATTAGCTTTAATTACAACAGTTGCGCATATAGCCGAGTTTTTTAAAGCAGCTGCACTCTTATAGGGGGATTACTGTATGTACTAATAAGAAATATTAGCTATTCTGAAAAATAATGCCGATAAGCCCATAAATAATACCATCTCGTTGTTTTCTTTGATTTGTTAAACGCGTAATGAACGACAACCATTATCAGCTCTCTGACGTAATCAGCACTTTTTATATACATACATATATAACATATATGTATGTTTTTATAACTCGAATACGACATAAAGTTGTAATTTTGCGATAAGCTTTGCAACTACAAATGACAAGATTTATTTAAAATACTCTATATCAAATAAAGAACTTTTATACTTTTATTATATGCTGAAATCGGCCAAAGACCAAAAACATTTAGTTAAGGGATTTTATAAATATTGCAAGGGGCAAACAACCGGCCTGTAGGCCATTTGCTTGGTCCTGCCAAAGACTCAGAATGTTTCTCTATATATTGTTATCAAGTTTTTTCAATTCAATTTTTAATTTCAAAATCGAATAGGCATTACCCATATTTTTATTGAGCTCGAGTTTCACCAAACTGATTATACAATATAAAAACTATGTCTTATTTGCACAATTAACTCCTAAAGTAGGCAGTTAAATTAAATTATCTGATTTTTGGCGCAGTGTGCAGCTTTTATTGCAGAGATTGAATCGATTTTACTGTCCAAGGTTTGACCGGGTGACAAGAAGTAGTTTAATAACTTTTCACGTTCAAGATCGATATCGATCATGGCGAACTATTTTACCTCCAATCAAGTTTTAATTCATTGATTAATTTCACGCTTCTTCTACATCCATGTTCGTATATCAAATAGTGCAATATATTCCTGCAGGCCTATGATTATAGCGCTATAGTATGTGTTTGTGCTGAAGATATAGAAAGAGGAAAAACTACAAAATAATACATCCCTTAAAAACATGTACTTTTTCAATTTGGCCTCAATAAAGAGCGCCAAGGCACGTAACATACTTTATAACTACACAAGAGTGTTTAAGGGATACATTATTGAAAAGCTGGAGCGAGTTTATGGCAGACACCGTCTAAAGAGAAAAACAAAGGAAATAAATAAAAAAAAAACAAAAAACAAAAACAAACGAAAACTAAACATAATGAAAAGACTCGGCCAAGTGCTGTAAACATTTCTCAGTACACATGCACTTAAATGTTGAGATACAATTTGATGCGGCCATAAAATGAGTTTTGTTGTTGTTGTTGTTGGTAATAAAACAAAGGCAGAATATAAACAAAGCCAATGCAGATATTACAGCGGCAAAATTACTTTGAAATGACTCATTAAAATAAAAAGAAACGAGCTGAGCTTGAAGGAAGTTTTATTAATTACGAAAACAAATTTTCTACATATGTATGTATGTATGTATGTATGTACAAACGTTTTAATTAATGAATAACTAAAACAAACGAGTTTTATTTAACCTTTTCAGCTTGAATACAAAAAAAAACCCATTATTACATTAAAATCTTTTTGTTTTAATGCTAAAAACAATGAGCAGTAACTGTTTAAGGTTTTCCGCAGCACTTACATACATACATACATACATACACATTAAGCAAATTAAGCAAATTAAATTTATTTCTGTTCATATATACCTCGCACGGGGTTAATATCCTTTATTGTATTTGAGCGATAATTTTTAACAACAAACATTCACAAACACACGACGAATTTACTTTTCTTTTTTAACCGAGAAGCGCTGTAAATGCAAAAACCAAAGAAAGGTACAAAAAAAGTAGCCAGCCTTTTTATCACTTCAGTGACGAGTTTAACAACATGCTGCTGGCAACATGTGTAGCCATAACTTTGCTTTGTTTTGGTTTGTCACCTAGAACCACGCAACCATTTCAACAAAAGTCTGCACATTTTCCAAAAATGTGCTGCTCCAATAATTAATATTTGAGCACCAGCTGTCTCTCTTTGCTGCTGTTTTTTAGATCTAATCATTCTTTGCTCTTTGAAGTGCCTCCCAACAAAATCGTTCGTATTTTCTGTACACATTTATTCTTCCAACTAAAACTATAAATTTATTACGTGTGTGTGTGTGTGTGTGTGTACATCTATTTGTGTATCTGGCAAAAGCAAAAAAACATACAAACACTGGCTTTGCACCCAACTGTTCAGTGAATGCTCATTCAGTTCTTATTTGTAAGCGTAGCGTTCAAGTTGTTTGTGGAATTGTGCTTGAGTTAAGTTTTTTTTAAAGCATCCAAATGTGGGTACATATGAAACAAATACATATTAATGGATTTTGAATGTGTTCTTCGTATTGTTGTTGTACCTAACAGATACAAAAAGCAAAAGATTCGACTTGTATTAAGTAAATTTATGCGTTCGTGTGTAAATAAAATAATTTAAACAAAAGCATAAAAATTGGATCTATTGCAGAACTTTTGTATAAAAGTGTTTGTATGTATGTGTTGAAATTTTTTACATCAAAATAGAGCAGTCAGAAGACTAAAACAAGAGATTCGTTTATAGAAGTTTAAAAAAAATAAGCGTTTAATCTGTACAATTCGCAGAATTATATCTTTATGTATCTGCAAAGAAAAAAAGTGCTACGAGATGAAAGTTGAAGTGGAAAATTAGCTGCAATAATAAATTGAAACATATTTAAGAGAAAAAGTTAACAAAAAGTTTATTGAAAATAAATATAATAAATATAATAAATATGCCAGTAAATTGTTATTGGCAACTAAAGCAAATTCACCAAATTTACCAAAATGCCAGTGTCTATGCAAGTTATATATTTATCAAATTATAAGGGTTAAAAGCAGCTAATGTTTTTCTTTTAATAAACAAATAGTCTTTTAAGGGCTTTTGTTGAAATCCCCAAAGCAATAATTATGTACCTATAAACAATTTATGCGTAACAAAACAAAATCCAGAAATCTGTTTTCATATATAAAAAAAGGCATTTTTTTCTTAAGAAAAAGGTAAATTGAAATAAGGTCAAGATTCTTTACACATAAGTTTTCCTTTACATATGTACACATTTATATTGTTATTTGAAACAATAAAATACAAATATTTTGTTGCCGTTTAAAGAGTAAGAATATCTTAAATGTCAAAATCTCTTAGTGTTAAATTGTTACTCTTAAAGATTCTGCGCCTGTTTCAAGGGAATTCATACAATTTGTTTTATTTTACTTTTTGTTATGATTTTCATCTCATCAGTTTTCATCAATGGGTTCAATGGCAGCTTTTGTGGTCCATTTAGTCAAAAAATATTTTTGTTTTCTTTGTTCGTTTTTCTCAGCTCATTTTATTGTCAAATATGTGAAAGGGGAAAGGTGACAGAAGCGATTTGCCACTATCGCTGCAACTCAACTAGTGCGACTAGAAGTTGCAAAAAAACTAAAGATGGAAAAATCTTGACTTCAACGTGTCAGTCATCGTAAAAGTGACACAAAATGTTATTCGATCAAAGCATCATCTCGTCATAATCAAAACAAACTTTAGTGCTGTAAAGAATTATGAAATCAAACTGCAGTGTTTTAAAACGAATTTAAATTATAGCTGGTCCTACATATAAAAAGTTCCTCATGGAATGTTCCAAACAAAATCAACAAGTTATGTGGGCCGACCACAGATGAAAAAAATGGTCTGTGCATTTGACATGCAAAGAAGAAAATATTTTAAGTCCAATACGACTCGTAGCTTTGATTATATTAAAAGTATATGACGCATAAATGGTGGCTATCAAAATATAGTTTAGGCTAGGCTGTATCTAAGCTAGCGACAAGGACTATGCGAGAAATGTCTGTCAAGTCATAATTTATTAGTACTAAAATGTTTCCAATACATCAGAGTCAATGGCCATTTAAGCCAGGTTCCAATGGAATTATAATGAAACCACATTCGGGCTTAAGTCCACCCGTACTCGAACCATAACCAAGTATCAGTCAGATTAAATTTTTAACTCACAGTCATGTTATGGTTAACTTATTGATGGTCGAAGCATGTCCCAGCCATAAGCAAATAATAGTTAATTCGCAGTTAAGTCCCAGTCAAATCGTAATGAGATGATCGTCAAATTATAATCCAGTTTTGTTCAGTTAAAGTCAAGTCATAGTAGACTCACAGTCAAGTTAAATGGAAGCCATGTTCAAGTCACAGTCCTTACCATGACCATATAGTATAGATGTATAGAAGTGTTGAAGCTATAATCGAGTCACAGTGGCATATTTATACCCAAATCATGGTCGTGACGTAGTCATGTTGTATAGAAGTCATATGCAAATCATAGTCAAGGTAAGATTTGGCAAAGTCATACACAATAAAGTCAAGTCTCTGCCAAGCCATAACAGCAAATTCAAAGTCAACTTATAATCAAGTCATATTCAAGATGAGATATAGTCAAGTAATACGGAGGCCATATCTAATGAATTCGTAGTCGAGTTATAGACGAGGCAAGTAAGAGTAAATTCATAGCATAGTAAATTCCAAGCTCTGCCGAACCATAATCAACACATATTCAGAGTTAAGTCATATTCAAACCACAGTGAAGTCATACTGAAGATGAGATATAGTCAAGTAATACTGAAGGCATGACACAATCAATCAAGAGTTTGAACTTGTTCCAAGTTTGTCTTTAACAGATACAATTTGTTCCTAGCCAAAGTCTAGCCGTAGTTAAATCAAAGTACTTTTAAAGTATTTTAAACACAAACTTAGCCTTTGGCCGATTTATACGTTATCAATTGTATAGTTTAATTACTATATTCAACTAATTCAAAAAATAATTCAAGAGAAACGACGCAATTCGCAACGCACTTTTACATCGCCAACAGATTTATATTAGAGTTTTTAGCACATCCAGAAATACCAGTATTGGGTCGTTGTCATGAATCATTTTCTAATTATCAAAAATTTCGTTGAACGGCTTATTACTGCCTATATAATAACTTCAATAAAGCCTGTATGTAGGCGATTTAGTCCACAAACCTCAATATTTTAATATATTATAATTTTGACGTACTATCAAATTAAGATGAGTAGCGAAAAATTCATTGAGAAAATAGTTCTTCGCCAAAAAATAAAAATAAACATTTAATTATCTTTCGAAAAGCATTTCGAAGAGACTCCATCTGTCATACATAAAACATACTTTCCTATGCCAAAGAAAGAAAACAAACCCAAACACAAAAACAGGAACAATATCATTCAAAGTTTAGTAAGAGATGGATGTGTGATAAGAGTAAAAGTAAAGAGAATTTCCTGCAATACAAATAACACACCTACTAAAAATAAAATTAGGGTAGGACCTACATTTCGCAGGATAAACATTTGTTTAAATAATTATGCTCGCTCTCTCGCAATAACTTCATCTATTGGCTCTTTGCTTTTCTTATTAGATTGTATTTTTGAACAATAAATCAAAAAGCAAAAATTAAACATTTCTTCAATCGCAATTTATAACTTAAAATGAACTGTTTCTGTTTTATTCGTTAATTGATACATTTCCATATGTACAATATGTAAAATAATCAGGTACGTTCAAACATTCATCACGTTTTACCGTCCACCACACGTACACACACACACACAAACACACACACACAATTTACATACATACATACATACATTAAAACACAATCAGTTCGTAGACTCGGTGACGTCTGAGTTATTATTGTCTGGCAATTGTTTAGCATTTAAGAAATAAAAAAATACCTTTTGTCTGTATATTTTTAGATTTTTGCACGTATGTATGTTGTTTGTTTTATTTTCTTCTAATATTTTTCTAAAAACAATAGCCAAAAATTTGTGTACAAATCAATTTTTGTAAATAAAAAATTTGTTTTTATGCACTTCTCTTTGTTTATAAAATTAATTAAAACGGTTTATTTATTATTTGCCATTTTTTGGCCGCCTTAATAATCGCCACTGTATGAGTTGTTGGGTTGAGTGTTTGGCCATCAGAGGAGCAGAAGAGGACCCACACACGATCAAAATACTTGCTGTCAAATCGTGTTACTACGAAATCTTCACGTTTGACGACTGTCAAGCTTTAGTTTTAAATATGATTTTGGTATAAAAAATAAGGAATCCGACTTTTTGGTCAACTGCTCACAACGAAAATAAATTTAGAATGAAAATTCGCAGCTTCAGAAACTGACCATGCACACATATAGTACACACATCAAAGCGTGACAGCAATCATTCTGGTATTTTGACTTTCCATCGAGCGTCAGCGAATAGTTGCGTTAAAGATTTTCCAATATTCGACAGTTTGATTTTGTTCTATTTTTTTGGCAGCTCTTAATGTCTAATGGAAGATGCCACATTTATTACTAGGTTTTATCTCTGACACTACTGTCACATTTACATATGCTGTTTGTATGGCATACTTGCATTTTTTTTTACCAGAATGCAAAGAAAAATTAGCGTTCATTCAATTACGCTGTGTGTAGAATGAGGGCCTATAAAGTGATTGTGAAAGAGATTTTTGTCGTATATCATAATACTGAAAAAATATCTGAAAACTGCTTTCTTAAATTAAAAATCTAATAGTTGACAAAATCATTCGTATTTTGAGGTGCGCAAAAGAAAAACTTTCAATTAAATAATTCGCTGCATCAAAGAATATTTTGTCTGAATGCGAAACGACTTTTAACACGTTTTAATTTTTGTTGAGCAGAGAAGTCGGCAAATGTTTTCATTTAATCCACAAATATTTTTACTGATTCTTTTTTTTTTTTTTTTGAAAATACTTTCGTCTACAGATACATAATCAAGCAGAAACTCGTTGGAGTAAAAGGAAAATTTTCTGACAAGAATAACAGCAATCTTTTCAAAATGCGAAACTATATTTGTTTTTACGGTTGGATTTCTTACTTAGGGTCTTGTATTTGTACCAAAACCTGGTACTAATCACCGCTTTATACTATAGTAAAGTTACGCAGCATAAGTTTAATGCGCGTAAAATGTAGCAACTTTAATTACAATGTGAAATTTTTAATTCAATTAAAATAATAAGAGTTTATTTTTATTGTCGAAAATAAATTCTCGCTTCGGTTACTTCAATGGTAAATAAAAGTTTTACTTTCCTTCTGCTGTAACTATGAAAATATGCGTGACCACTGGACATATTTAATTAAAATTTTATAGACTTAAATTCGCTGTACTTCATATCTTTGAAATTTAAGTTTCCCACCTTTATAACAGTATGTTGTTATTGTTGTAGTTTTTTTTTACTAATACGTCCCAGGATAATATTAAAATTTAAATTTTAAAACACAATTGTAGGCTTTACGTAGTAACTGGGGATTGTTTAGAATTTTTACTTAAATTTTTAGCAAAATTAAAAAGAAAAAACTTGAAACTAAATTACTTTTTACACGAAATTTGCTTTAGTCTTTTTTTTTTATTAAATATGTATAAATTTGGAAAAAATCCACCTTAATCCCAGCAAAAAAAAAGTTTTTGTATAGCAAATACATTATTTTTATATAGAATGAACATAAATTATTAATTGTTATATATTTGAATAAAGTATTCATTACGATATTTTCCCATTTTTCAAAGTTATTATTATTATTTTCAAGTCTTACTCTCTTAAAAAACTAAATAAAACAAAAGATTAACTGTATTTATTTACTTATTTTTTGTTGTTAATTTTGTTTGTTATTTGTTTGTTTATATATCGAGTCCAAGTATGATTTAGATTAGTAAAATAAACATATAATACAAAATTTGGATCGATAAGGGCTCAAAAATCACTTTGACGAAATATTATTAAATATTTATACGTAAAAATCTTTGTAGTACAGAAAGCCCGATATACAATAAGTAGAAAGGCGGTAGACAGAAGCATCGCTGCCTAGACCCATATGAATAGCTTGTGTTTAATTCTTAAAAGCTTAAACAAACAAAAAATATTGTACCCAAACAGGACCTTAACCAAAAATATTTCTGTTAATCCTGCGCTTACACGTGCTACAGCAAGTTCGACAAACTCAATGCAATACAAATTTTTTAATAACACATTCATTCATATGCTCTTCACTTGCAGCCAACTTCCAGTTCCACCGACAAAAGATTTCAGAAAGCAGCCAGATCTGTAGAGATTAACTGAATTTTAAAATAATGCTACTGCACTATTTTAGCCTTTTGATTAAATTTTTAGTTTTAAAAATTTCCTAAAAAAACTCTAACAACATTTAATGTTATTTATTTCTCCTAGAAATTAAATTGTGGTTTGAACACGGCAACACCGTACAAATTAAATTGTGTTTTGATCACGGCAACACCGTTTTAAGCAATTTTTTGAGTTGTACTCGCAAGACTGTAATAGATTAAAGGAAATTCAAGTTTTATTTCTCTAATATTTTACAAACTTTGTGAAGATCTCGAAAACCATAACAAGTATGAGTACGTACAAAGATCCTACGGGCAAGCGTGTTCAAACACAGACTGGCAGTAAAACCCACAACAACAACAATAAGAAGAACATTTTTATCAATACAAATTTGTATAAAAATTTAAAGGTTTTGATGCAGACCGATTTTAGTGTTTCAAATGCTATTTTGCATAATTTTTTCAGTTCAGTCTTTTTTTGTTTATCAAAAAAAGAAGTTTTGGAGATAGAGCACTACTTCAAATGCTATGAATGGGAAGCGAATATGAAGTTCAAAGTTAAATTCATTGCGTCTGATATGGTTTCGGTTAGAAAGTTCAAATTCTTTGCAACCTCTACTGCATTTTTACTCGGATATGAATGATGTCATTTAATGTTTTCTTTGCCAAAACGAATCTGGGCTGGCGCACACACATACATACGTACAGAATAGCGCAAGTATAGGGTGTTTTTTATTGAGGTATAGAACTTTAAGTTGGCATCACTTTTTTAACTGGCGGCCATTTTGTCAGCTGTCAAGTGATTAATATTTAGTTTGGTCTGCCATTTCATCATGAACAGATTGACAAAAGAACAACGCTTGCAAATCGTGCAAATTTATTTCGAAAATAATGGTTCAGTTCGCGAAGTTTACCTAGATACTTAGATGCTGATTTTCATCGCAAAATTTTGTTCAGTGATGAGGCTCATTTTTGGTCGAATGGCTACGTCAACAAGCAAAATTGCCGCATTTGGAGTGAAGAGAATCCACATGAGACCCTTGAGACGCCATTACATCCACAAAAACTGACTGTTTGGTGTGCTCTATGGGCTGGTGGAGTCATTGGGCCAACATACGGCCCCATATGCTCGAAAAAGTGGTTGAAAATTGGACCTGTAGAATTGGCTTTATTCGAGCCAGCCGCGGCGGCCACATGCCCGAAATCATATTTAAACATTAATGGCATAAAATTATCCTTCCAATAAAGCCAAATTGATGAACATTAAAACGATTTTCTTGTGTTTTATTTCAATTCGAAGTTCTATACCTCTAAAAAAAACACCCTTTAATACTTATTGTGTGTGCTGAAGTAGTTGGCAACATTGTTTGTTTAATTTAAAATTTTTCAGTAATTCAAAATTTAAGTTTGTACTTTAAACCCCCTTTTGTCACATTTTCTTAACATTCTTAAATGCTCCTTACCACTCACAATCACATACATACATACATACATACATACATACATACATACACACATACATATATACAGATATCGAAAATACCATTTGCTCGCACACAACTACATACGAGTAGAAGGTGTTTGAAAACATTGGGTACGTGTTCAAACACAAATACGACAACACTTTTCCTTCATGTTTTTTATACTTATTTTATTGTTGCTTAATTGCTTTGAGGCATAAACAAAAGCGTGTTTCTATATTTTGTTGTCTAGGAATAACAGCTGCCATAAAGAACAAACAAAAGGGAAAAATTTGTTTTTTTCCGCTGTATTTGTGTGTCTTGCAAGTTGCACAAATAATGTTCAAGTAGGAGTACATGTGCACTTGCAGCGAAAATAACAATTTCTTTCAACCCCTTTTTTATGTACAAGAGTATAAGAAAACAAAAAATGCTTGCCCATGAAATCGATATATCCTGTATGAATATGAATAATGAGAACTCCGCAAACGTTTTGGCTGTAAAGCGGCCATTTTAACGGAGCTACACCGCCGCTACTTTTGGTTTTACGGTGGCCTGTGACCACCCTGTAGTTTTGATGTCGTCTGTCCAATCTGTTGTTTATTATTCAGTTACTGGTGCCAAAGCAGCATGACAAGTTTCAAGATTGAGCAGCATTTTCAAATGATAAATATTTATTGTGCAAATAAGTGTTTGTTGGTGCAAATTTTGAACGCGTTGCACCCATCTTTAGAGTTATGGACTCATTTTGGTTATGGAATGGTCAACAAACAAAAGTAAAGTCAGTTGTAAAGAATGACTTCTTCTATTTATTCTTTTGAAACGGTTTAGACGGGTGGTGCTACATGCCATTCCGCGGACGCCTTTAAACGTGTTCTGAGATTATGGCTATTAACTCCGGCAGAGATAACGTGAATTGACTGCCAAGATTGTGCGTTTTGACACCTCTAGACTTTGACTTGTACAATTTTCTGAAGTCGCAAATCTACATTCAACCTGAGCACCTTAACGTTACGTTTGGTTTACGCACCCACAACGCCAGTTCTGCTTACCAAATGGGCCACTGGGTACTTTATAACACAACCACAACCTTCATACTTGAAAAGTTGAGGTTCTTACGCGTCATTGAGAATTGCACCACGCCGAACCGTGCCATGGTAAGAAGGCGTCGCTTCTTTTGTGTCTAGTAAAATATTGAAATGTTTCTTTGTTAAAACACAGAATGTAAAGCCGTAACCAAACATCTTAAGGTCAAAGTTCTGCTGATATGCCAAGGAGCACATTGAATGCGGGTGTTGTTGTTTTAATGTCGTCTTCTATTTGAGAATTACGACACCCAAAATGTTAATTTAAATTTTTAGTTATAAAAACAGCTTTTACTAGTTGTTTTCATTTAAAACTTTTATCTCTTCAGGCGTTCATCAGCTGCTTTCTCTACACTTGTTACTTAAGTCCGTATAAAAATATATATTCAATATTTGGCCAAATGAAAACCAAAACATTTCTCAATTAAACAGACAATTTTAAATTATTCGATTAGTTTCCACACAATTTTATTAAATAGTTAATGAGAAAGGAAACTAAATACCGGGACAAGTGCTACATATTTTATACCATACACAGAAGTACATGTTTACAACATTTAACATTAAACAAGGTTGATACAACATGTTTAAAAATAGTATAGCTTTTGTTTATCGTTTCATTTTATTTTCTGTATAGTTGTCATGGACAACAGCATTTAACAATATTCAGTTGCACGATGCTTTCATTGCAACAGAGTTATTTATGCCATACCAAAATCTTGGCTTTTAACACAAAATCATGTAAAATTAACAGGATTTGCCACATTAGTTTTTGTATTTTAAGGTCATGGCTTTTTTGATTTGATTTTGTATTACAAACAAAAACATTTTTCTATTAATAACTCCGCCCAAATTGAAAAAATATAAAGTTAATTATTCTTTAAGTGCCATAAACTATTATAACTGTTCATTAGACACGAAGTGACGACACAATGTAATAGAACAAACTATCCATCTTACTCACCTGGTTCGTTTTCCATAGTTGGCTTGATGCGTGTTTTTTACGTATTTTATTTCTGGGGAAATTAAAAAAACTGAACATGATTAAGCATTTTCAGTTTTATTATACTGGGAAGCTTCTAAAGCTTCTGTCCGAACCGAAAACATTGTTCGCGGTACCAGTGTTCTCAGTTGTACTGCTTCAATAAAACTGGTGAATAATTGAAACAATTACAAGTTTTTGTAATCGAAAAACAACCGGTACTGCCTCCAAGTTATTGTCATAAAAAAAAACTGGGCAAACACTTTAATTTGTTACGGTTAAATGTTTAAATTTAGGTGAAGTTTCGTTTTATTTTCTTCGATCTTTTTAATTTGAGGTCAATGCGACCGTCCCAAGTTATACATTTCTTTTTTTTTTTTTGGTTCAGTCACGATATCGTTGACATTTTCAAATCTAGTTGACATTTTGTTAAACCATTTTATTGTTTAATTTAGCTATTTTTTCATTTGTTCAGCTTTTATTGTTTTGCTATTGCATGAAAAATAAAAACATTTTTCAGCTGAAACTGAAAAGTTTACTATTGAAATGAAATGATAATTACAATGTCATACATACATGTACTCGTATGTAAGTGTGTATGTCTATATGTGCGCACGTGTGTTTATTTGTTGCAATCCAAAGTACAATGGTCGCCGTCATTGAAAATCAGTTAAAGCCAATATCGTTTACTTTTACACTTGAAAATTTATTACGGGAAACGGAAATCAATCATTTGAAGTTTTATTTATTTTTTTTTTTAATTACCCCTGCAATGTGGGCAACGTGCATTCACATTAATGTTGCCAATCTAAGACTCTTCTTAGGAAATTTATGTTAATATTTTCGTAAGAAAATTTATTGGATTTGCAGGATTTTGCTGTCAATTTTATTCATAAGTTTATAATCTGTGATTAAATTTGATAGACTTATTAATAAGTTTGTGGAATTTATATGGCCGATGAAGGACCAAATCTCAGTGGATAATTTTGGCTATAGTGTCCAACTAGAGTGCATGCATGAAAATAATAGGCGCCATATTGCAATTGATCATGTGAAACTTTTCACATTCAAGGGAATGAAAGTGAGATCATGTTGATCCTGCAAATGAGCAAACCTCTGAGCGGTAGCCTGGCCGCAGTGCCCAAACGCGGCAACAGCATGCACCCTACTAATAGTAATAAACGGCTAAACCAAATTGAGTTTTTCAAATATATCACAAACGTGACATAGAAAATCAGTTCCAAAAATGCATCTTCTTGAAATTCTCCTCTAAAGAAACTCAAATTTTAAGGTTTTAGAAGGCGAAATTTTAGAATTTTCTGAAATCTTTCAAGTGTTTTGAGCCAGTCGTTTGTCCAAGGAAACTCCTAAACGACAAATTTCAATAATTTTTCCGACTTATTTCTGCTTATCCTAAAAGCTTTTCTCTGGAGAAATTTTTAAAATTATAAAAATGCAAAATTCCTAAAGAGCTGTTAGAGATTGTGGCTACAAATTAGATAGACATACAGTGTATAAATTCCCTCAGCTTTTTGATTGGTCCATCATCATCGCTCGTCTTTGAATGCCGATGAGTCTCTGCAAATGTTTAACCATTTCAAATGTGTCATTTAGCTCTTAAGTAGGGTTTCACTTATTTCCCTTCTATTGGGTCTAAAAATGTGCCCACCGTTTGGTTCGAAATATAGGCTTCGAAATGGTATTTATATGCTTAACAGCGCTATGTTAATGCTTTAACAGTGCCCTGTTAAATTAGTTAGTTTTGTATTTGACTTTTCACACACATTAGGGTAAGAAGGGGAGACTCGTCTGGGTTTCGTACATTGTTTATATTATTTTTGTTTTGTTTTGTTTTGCAGTTATAAATTACTACAACACGCTGATAACAAATATTAGATAATTTCTTAGTTGTAATAGGTTATGGTCGTTATCTGCGCACGTTTAATGTTTTTTTTTTATCGTTATAGTTTTTTATACTCTTCTTCTTTTCCTAGCAAAAGAACTGTTGTTCGGGCGATCGATTAAAAATATTTTTGTTTTAACGTGTTCTCTTAAATAATAATAATAATAATAATTTTATTTGTTTATTTCCATGTGAAGCCTTAAGTTTTGTTAAGTTTTTTTTTAATAAAAAAAATCAACTGTTGGGCCACAATTGCAGAAAGCAAGAATTAGGAATTCTTGGGTGCTAAAGAGTAAAGAATATTCTTCGATGGCTGTAATTATGGGCCAAATCCAGTTGGATTAGCAGATCCAAGCAAAACAAGAATTAGGAATTTGTGGGTGCTAAAAAGTAAAGAGTATTTATTCTTCGATGGCTGTGATTATGGGCCGTTGCCCGAACTAGTTTGTGCTATTTCAATTCTAAACATGTATTTCTCGCCAATAAATGAAACACAATAATTAAAGCACAAGGAATATTTATACATAATATAAATTTGAAGGGCCGATGTTGATTTTGAATAAAACACAAACTATTTAGGAAATTATTGTAATTTTATTTTATTATGATGTATTGGTATTACTCAATTATGTATGGAACAAAATATCGGCCAAATGGGCGCCGCGACCTCGGCGGCACACCTCCATCCGATGGTCCAAATTTTCGATGACGCTGAGGCATAATGGAGGTTCTATGCCGTTAATGTGCCGAATTATCTGATCCTTTAAGTCTTGAATTGTTGCTGGTTTATCGACGTACACCTTTTCTTTCAAATAACCCCAAAGAAAAAAGTCCAACGGTGTCAAATCACATGATCTTGGCGGCCAATTGACATCGCCATTACGTGAGATAACACGGCCATTGAATTTGTTGCGCAAAAGAGCCATTGTTTCGTTAGCTGTGTGGCAAGTCCATATCTTCCAATTCGGGCCATAAAAAGTTCGTTATCATCTCACGATAGCGAACACCATTCACAGTAACTGCCTGACCGGCCTCATTTTGGAAAAAATACGGCCCGATGATGCCGCCAGCCCATAAACCGCACCAAACAGTCACTCTTTGTGGGTGCATTGGTTTTTCGACAATCACTCTTGGATTCTCATTCGCCCAAATGCGGCAATTCTGTTTATTGACGAATCCACTGAGGTGAAAATGTGCCTCATCACTGAAGATGATTTTCTTCGAAAGTGCACGATATGCATTTTGATTTGAACTCCAATTTTCATAATAAGTCTGGATAACTTTAACACGTTGTTGGATTGTGTATTTCTCCATGGTTCAAATTGAGTAAGTCTGAAATAGAGAAATGTCAAATAAAATTCGGAAAAAAACTTGGCGTTTAGGTGTGGTTCACATTCAACATCGGCCCATACAATTTAACCACCCTTTATATTATATATTTTATTTTGTAATGCTCTGGTGTTTGTATTCTTTTGGTTACACAAATTATTTTATGCAGCTAATTTTACTTGTCAAGCAAGAAAATATTGCAAAATTTAATTAATTTACTTTATTCTATAAATCTGAATCATTTCTAGGCAATTTTAGCTGCGTGTAAAAATTTGTCCGTCCTATAGTTAAACAAGAAGAATTATTTTCTATATTTTCTTACTCACAAATTTCTCATTTTCTACAATAAATGTCATATAAAACGTGTTTTTAATTTTACACGAAATAAGTTGCTTGGTACAATTTATCAAAAAAAAAAAAAAAAAACAACAGTGGGCCTAAATAACGAAAATATTACTTAAATACTTAAATAAAATTACAGATCCACGCACCTGAAGCCAGAGTTCGTAGTTGAAAAGAGTGTGCGCTTAACATCGTGCTCTTGAGCATATTTTTGTAACAATACAACTGCACCTGCGCAGGCGCAGCAACTGTAGAAATGCATGCGCACACATTTTGTTTTACTCTTTAGCTGCTTAAAGATTTCGAAAACTACCGAGTTTATTAAAGCGCTTTAAAGCTATAAAACAAAATATATAGCCGATTTTTGCGAGTTCGGAAATTATTTTTACAACCTTTTACTTTCAAATTTCTTCTTCATTTTAAAGACAATAGAATATAAATTTGAATGTTTGAATACATGTATATTAGAGTGTAGTGATTAGAAGGGTAACACTTGCGAAATATCGCCATGTAGGCAGCCATAAAACACATAAAAAAACTGAAAACTATTCGCATTTACTACAACTTTATAAACTTTCCCTTTGAGAATCATAGAATAATTTAAAAAAACTGCCATAAAGTTTTCCCCATTCTTTCAACTCGTTACATATATTTTGTGGAAGATTTTATTCTTTGCAATCCCTTGATGAATTTCATTTAGAAGCTGCCTTTAACGTAGTTTTCCAAACCTGCAGCAAGTGCATTGTTTTAGCGTCTCAAAAGCAATTTTCCCAATTCAAAAAATTTTTTAAGCATTTTATTATTATCACGTCTTGTTATGAAGGGAAATCAAAATCAATAGAGACAAACTCTAGTCCTGGGAAAACTGTTCTGGACGCCAAATAAAGAAGATTCCAATTAACTATTTAATGAGCGCTTAAAACTGCACCGATAGTGGAATTATATAAATCTGCAGGTGGACGGAAAAGTGTTATTTGTGTTGAAATAAATTCTGGAAATATTTCTATTAAAATTTCTTTAAACATATTCCAGCACAAAAATATGCAGTTTAGACTTTTTCTACTGCTAAAAAATGTATATACTAAAATGAATAAGTTTCGTTTTGTTTGGCACTGTAGTGCGTAACCAGACTTTAATTATCGTGATGAGAAGAGTTAAGGAAATAATTCAAAACATTTCACCAGTCGTAAAGCAGCTCTGGACTGAAGAAGAGCTCTTGCGTCATCGTAATTACTTCTTAAATGCGATTGGCCGCACTAGATTTGCTACTTTCTGTGAGCAGACAAAGGTTATGTACAGTTAATCACAGAGACATCTAAACCAACCAGAGACATCTAAAACCAAGACCATACGCCCAAAATACTAGAGTAAATGGTACTCGTTAAGCGCCTCCATAGTTTATAAATTTACTTTGTAAGTAAATGTTTTAATAACTGAACAAATAAAATAATTATCTAAAAAAACAAACAGCTCTTGAAACTGAAGCTTCAGTAAAAAAGGGAGCTTGATAGCTTGTTGCCTTCTTCCATGCCATGCGCTTCAAAAACACCTACTAAATTACGAATTGACCCACCAGCCTCAAACTGTAGAGTGAAGGTATTTATGTAGGTAGATGTAAATAATTTGAATTGGCGTGGGAATTTGTCACCCTCTGGACAATGGCCTGTAAATTACTCGAATTACAATAAGAGTTAATAAAAAAAAAAATCGTTATATTTATGAATTAATAGCAAAAGAGTATTCCATTCACCTCAACAGCTCAAACTATTTGCATTCACATTTTGTTTCCTATTCATCTATGAGCTTTTGAATACAGTGTCATCATCATCATGATCATCAAAATCTGTGCTATTCGAAGTACATACATATATTACATAAAAACCAAACCTAATTACATTCTTTTCAGGCGGTTTTATTAAAATAGTGTTTTTGATTTTCTATACAATTTTTTTCTTTTCAAACGTAATTGTGCTCCCATTTGAATTGTGCCAGGACGTATTTTTATTCAAATTGCTGCGAGTGTTAATAAGGTTTCTTATAGAGAACAAATTATACATATAATTCTTTGAGTCACACTGTGCACTATTTTGTGGCATGTTTAATAATCACACTTAAGTATGTGGCATGGTTTTTTTTAAGGACTTGTCAGTAACAATTTGCTCATATTTAGGACGACACAAATACGTTTGGATGAAAAAACTCCTTAACGCTATTTCATGTGTAAGACCAAAAAGTAACTAAAAGGCCTGTAAATTTTAAACCTTAAATGGCTACCGCAAATATTAAGATGTAATTTTAGAGTTTTATTTATAAAATATAAGTTGCAATAGCAAGATATTGACTGGGACAAAATGAAAAAAGACTTCAAGCCTCTGAAAAATTGTTTTGAAAAGTATCCTGTGGGAAATGCCAATGGTGAAAGTATAGTGCTTTACTGGTGACACTGTCATTAGCCCACTAATCATCTATCACTGTGAACTGAAACGATATTGTAGCCAAGGACTCACTACTTTATTTATAAAGGCTGTAGCCTTCAACAGGAGGATGGGTATCTTCGGTAATATTGTTACCCTTAATGTACTACTACTCTCCCATAGAAACAAATTTTTCACTTTTTTGTCTACTGGAATTTTGACGCTAAAGAAAAAATGATCAAGGCTGATTAATGGGTACAGTTGGCTCCAAGAGAGTAGACTTTACTGGATTTTTTCGAGTATAGCAGAATAGATCACAACCACAGATACACAGAGTATAATAGAGAACAGTTGCAAGCAGCTGATAGCGCCATGTGATATAAGAGACAGACAGACAGTGTCTCGCATACTATGTACGAATATTTAATTAACCCAAAAGTATGAAGTTTATAGTTTATAATAAAAGAAATTTTTCTTATTAATTGCCATTAAAAAGGGAGAGGGGTTAAAGTGTTTCTCTCCTGTCACGTTTGTTCCAGCTAGAAACAAATTGGCCATTAAAGTCGAGTGACAAGGTTTGTTATGGGACGAAAAAAAAATACGCGAATTTTTGCTTATATATTTTCTGAATGAAGTAAATAACTTTCATACTTTCTTGAGTTTCATAATTCTCGTGTTGTTCGCTGTAAGTAAAATCATAAAATAAAATAATAAAATGGAATTGTAGCTGGTTTATCGCTTTCAAGACATTTACAAGATGACACTTTAAGTGCAGTTTCCTTCAACATACCAACAGAATTGTAAGTGATTAAAGGTCCTTTAAAGGCCCGCCATTTTGCTGCTTTAACTTTGCTACCAGCCAAATAGTAACAAAGGCAAACACTCAGTCGTGTCGTTTTCTGACAAAATAAGACATTTTAGAGCTTAACTGCAGAAAATTTGGAATATGAAATATAAGCCCGATTACTACCATTTGGACTTATGGCAAAAATAAAATTTCCAACACAAATGATTAAAGAAGAACCTTAAATACAGCAATTCTTTTCACAAACGCATTCTAACTGCAGAAATCAGATGTTTTTATTGGAATGAAACTCAATCTATTTTTCTTATCTTAGAATCTGAACTAAGAGTAAAATACTTTTTTAACGTACATTTGTACATACATATATATAATAAATGTGCTCTCTTGGGTAACAAAAACATCTTAATTTTGGAGCACATTGTAAAGAGAACCGCAACAAAAATAAAAAGAAAATTGTTCTCTCTACTGCTGCTGACTTTTGCCTTTTAATAGTTCGTATTCACATCATTTTGGCTATAAAAATTTTCTACGAGATGTAATTTTTCATACAGAATCTATTTTTGTATGTGTTTTTGTTCTTGTTTTTCGAGCACAATGGGCCTGATATCAAAGCATGTGGCAAAAAAACATTGTTTAAACTATAAATATATATATTTTACTCACTGGGCTGCCGGAAGGTTGGACGAATTTAAAATACAATATGTAACTCAAGTCACTACTGGTTTTTTCCTTGTGAACATTTTGCTTGATTAGCCCTTAAAAGGTCTTTCTTTATTTTGACAGCGATTAATTCCACAGTGCCCCCAAGCCAAAAGTGTTTTTAAGTCTTCACGTTCTGCAGTAAATGTTGCAATTGCATTTTACACTTTTTGAACTTAAGATATGATTCACAAGAGTAATAAAAACTGAAAACTTGAGTTTGGAAGAGTAATAAAAAAGTACTTTTGTTTTTGAATGACTTGAATTAAAAGAAGAAAAAAACCAACAAAAACATGTTAAAATTTAGTTCAGCAAAATCTCTCCGGCAAAAAGCTGCAACATATTGAAATGTTTAAGAAAACTTTACAATGATATGATTTGTTTTATCCGCGATCAATAAGACGAGCTATTGTGATAGTGACAAGGCAAGATGTTGACAAATATCTGGGTATAAGTGAGACCTTTGCGAAGCAATTCCTTTTCAAAAATTCATAAAAAAAACTTTGATTTCTTAAAAGTGATTTTTGCATAGAAATTAAACTTATCAAACTTTAATGAACAAAAAATATATTTTTATGAATAATACAACATATAGAAAGTGTTATCCATTGTAATGTAAAATTTTTGTTTAATATTTTATAGAACTTCGTTCCCGAATTCGAAAAAAAAATGAAAGAAAAATAATTTAGCAAAATTATAACATAAATTCTTTGTATGTGGACCGGAAACACATTTTGACTGGATTTGTTACATGTTTGTTCTGACTTGATTAGGATTAAAATACGAGTAAACGATTTTACAACAATTTGATTTGAAAAAGCCCCATAAAATATAACTTAGAAGGTGCTCTTATTTCGATCTATACGACGTAAAGCCAGGAAAATGGAAAGTTTAAAACTTTATAGTTTAAGGCTAGAATCAGTATAGAAACTAGCTAATAGCGAACTGGTCCTTAAATAACGCATCTGCCCAGTGTGGCATTCATATTTAGCAAAAAAAAAAAAAAAAACGAACGAGTTGCGTGCAAATTTCTGTAAAAAAGGGAGTTGGCTCAAAATTTATGCCATCCGAAAGGTGGCCTGCAACTCCTTTTTCGCCATCATACATTTTTAATACGTTTTAAGTCCGCATTATTAAAAAGTATTCAACTGAGTCAAATTGTTTTTGTTATTATTTTTTCACTTTACTGAGTATTTTTGATCTCCTTCGGTTGCGATTCACGTCACTATACACATCACATTGTTTTTGATACCCATAATATGGTTTTTATTGTGGCCCAGTTTTATGTGGTATTTAATTTTTGCAACGCCAAACGTTTTTTTTTTTGCTGTTATTATTTTGTGAGGTCATTACATTGCACTATTTTTGCATATGTAAGAAAAAAAGAGGAATGAATTAGTAGTGTCCACCTATCAAAAACAAAATTATAAGGCCCTTTTTCTCAACTCTGAAAACATTTCGCATTATCAGTAAGACATTGTTAGACTTTTTGTGGCCAATTAAATTCATTTATTACGAACATCTATTTCAACAATTTAATATTTGCTTCTGATGTCTCGCCTATTTTTTTCTAATTTAGTTCTAATTTAACTGAAGAACTTTAAGCCATGTACCGATTTTATTGTCAGACATTACAATATCTCTAGTAAAATGTGTCTAAAATATCTTTAAAATGCTTCAACTTTCAATTTTTAGTTGTCAGCTTCTTGTAAGACAACAATATTGTCTCACACATCTGACAATCGTGAAAACAATTTCAGTTGTCATGGTCAGATAATTGTCAGACTTTGTAAGCACATTTGTTATTGCCAGATGTGCTTCAATTAGAGCACCTGATAATGATGACATAGTCCGCGAAATATTTCTGCAGTGGGCAAATACTTTAACCCTTTTGTGGATGTTCAATAACAGATCGGACAGTTTTCGGCGAACAATAATCGGACAATCTTACGAACTGATAATTGCTGTTGGCACAAAAATTGATTGGCAATTGTATTGAACGAGGTTTTTACATATATTCAGTACATTGTCAGGTTTGACAAGAGGATCTTAAAATATTGTCATCGAACCTCCAAGAATTTACTGGCTTAAGAAACGTACTCGGAACAACGTATTAACAAAATTTTAATTGAAAACGACCAATTCGAAGGCAATGAAATAGTGAACAAAAAAACTTATAGGTTAATTGAGCAACGCTTGGTCATCAATTGGTCTTACTTTTGGCTGTGGACAACAGCAATAAACAGTCAGTGTCGTTTGTCATGTGTCTTGTCTATTTATATTCTTTAACCACTAGAATATAATTTCCATACCAAGAGTAAAACTCTTTTTGTGCTATTGCAAATAAAAGATTGTTTCCAACTGCTAAATCTTCTATGACATAATTTTTTCTAAGTAGTAAGATTTTTGTGTCATTTTGAAGCATCAATGACGTTGTGAGCAAAAAATTGCAGCCATTATTTGGCGGTTTTAATTACGATTTTGTTCAATGCAATTGATATCGGGCATTCAGTGAATTTTTTATCTTACATCATAATATTTCCTTAGAAAAATTTCAGCAACCGCTTTAATTGCAACAATGAAAATATTAAACATAAAATTTAGTTAAACATAAAATATTTGCTTTTTTTCCTGAAGAAAATCTAAAATTCTCATATATTTTCAAGAAAATAATACGCTGCATCAGTGAATTTTTTTTTTTTTTTTGTATAGGGACCTACAAAGGGGTTTCACTGAACACTTTTTGTCACAACAGAGAAGAGTTTTTTGCTTCACACTGTTCGTTGAATAAGACAAACTCTTGAAGTTTTTTTTCTATTCTGGTGTTAAGTCAAAACCCATCGCCATGCTTAACAAGGCACAGGTGTAATCTAATTGCCTGTTTCTATAAATTAATTGATAAATTTCACACTAATTGCATTTATGTATTTTTTTTATTATTTTCAGTTGCTGGACAGTAAATAGTCATCATCCTTTTACCGTTTTATATTCATGCAGCAACTCGAATAGTTAATATTTTAAAAGGGGCTTAAAAACAACCAGAGCAAAAACAGCATAAATACAGCAAATGAAATTAACGTCACAAATCCCAAAGGAGAACTGCCGGGCAAATAAAATATAAATATCAAAATACTAAAAGAAAAAAAAACAGAAATTAATTAAATTGTTAAACCGAGCTAAAACAATAAAAAAAGGCGGAAAATAAAACAAGTGACAAACAAAAATGGAATATTTAAAAGAGGACAATGTTACGGAAAGAGCCATACAAATGTGCAGACATAAAATTTGAATAAGATCTACATGGAATAACGATACATAGAAAAATTAAATAAAAATTATGTTGAGCCACACACACACCAATTATAGCAGATAAATAGTTAATAAATGTGTGTTAAGGATAGATAAAGATAAGGAAACATCAGACAAATAACATTTTTGCAAAGCCTAAAGCCAAAGAAAACTCATATTACAAGGCAAAATGTTCTGAAAAAAAAAACTATTTAATATTTCGCATATAAATATCGTGTTCTCGATTACATACAATAGATTAAAATAATTAGCAAAATTTCAGTAGAAAATTTGCAAAATGGATGATTCCATGAACTTGTCCCTGATGCCAAGGGAAGAGTGCATGAATGCCATTATAAAGCCAGTTAATATGATTGACAATTCTACGACGGTAACTTATCAAAAGAATCCAATTGTAATGACAACCTCATCAACGCCAACCAATGTCAATTCGAATACTCAACATACCACATCACACATGCAACAACAGCAACAGCCACAGCCACAACAACATAATCAGTTGCCACTGCAACCGGTCAACTTTGTGGGAAAAAATCTAAATAACGGCAGCTTAAATTATGGGTAAGTTAAATTCACCCCACCCCCCCAAACTCTTTCAATATTATTTATGAACGAAAACTAAATATTTCTGGCAATCAACTTTGCTATATTTTTGGCAAATCTCTGCTATGTTGCATATATGTTAAAAACTTTTGCTACATTGATACGAAATCGCATTTAATAACTATTTGAGGAAAAGCAAACCGAAATTCTTTAAGTTGGTGGAATTATGTACGTGTAGACACCTGCCATAAGTTGGCGAATCCCGGTTATACGGAAGCATATTGCTAATGCTTGGCACTAGGCCACATATAGCAACACCCAATCAAGTCCTGCAGGTGTCAACTATTCACTCAAAATAATTAACTTTCGTCCTTTGAGCATATCTTTGAATTATCTTATTACCAGTTCCAATCTTTTTATCCAATATATGCTTATAATGATCGGCAAACGGACTTTTGGTTTGTATAAACAAATCATATAATTTATTTTCAACACTTCATTTTCTTTTGGGCAACTTCTTCAGGCCTTTACTTTAACTGGGTCTTTAGTTTGATTAAGAACGTTTTATTTTATTGTATGTTTTTTAAAGCCTCTTCCTTTGACGTTATGTGACATTTCGAATGTGACGTTGTTTCCATAATGTTGTAAATATAGTCTTATACTTAAAATAATCAACCCACTCTAGGCCTTTTGGTTTTAGTACAAAATTAATGCAACTCAATTCAATATTTCATTGTCATTTGAGCGATTTCTTTTTCCCAACATATATTCGGATATGTAATAGAAATCTGCGATAGACTTCGTCCAATTTCATTGTCCATTCTTGTTTCATTGACACATACATACATATTTGTTACAAATAGAACCCTAAAAAATATTATTATACAACCTGTAAATGGCATCTGTCAAATATTTAAATAAAAATTAAAAATACAAATTTTCTGTAATTCTTTTTCAAGAAAGTAGAAGCGAAGACAGTGAAAATTTATGAAAAAAAAGGTTTAAAAGACAAATTATAGCCAATGACTTCGCCAGAAGAAATTTTGTTAAATAAATAATATATAAATTTAATACATAAAATACGAGTTCTATGTATGTATGTATGTATGTATATCACATGTATGTACGTATTTGTGGATTTAAAAATAGGCAAACAATAATTTTTTAATTAAATTGAAGACATTTGTGACAACTTTTCATATGTAAAATTCTTAACAAAATTGCCCTGCAACACTGTGTTAGGATTGGCTGAATGTCCGCTTTTTATACAACACCACAATAGCTAATTTGATATGTGTCACGTTCGAAACTCTACATGTTGTTAGCCATTTCCAACTGCTTTTAACTTTAATATAGATAACTTTGACTATGAACAATTTTTTCCTTAAAAAAAAACGCTGAAAATTGTTTTAGTATTTCTTGCCATTTGAAATGTATGCGTCTGTCACGTTTGACACCATGCCCGAAGTACCTATAAATAGTATGTATGCATGTGTTTTCTGTTTAATTAAATCTATACATAATTACTTAAATTTACCCTCTACTCTATTTAGAGAGTAGTGCCTTTTCGACAGCAAATATTTATTACTTATGCTTTCTTGTCGCATTACACAAGCACACGTTTAACAGCTGTCCGGATGTAACCAAGTGCATACTTGCAGATTTAACACAATGTTTCATTTCATTATCTGTTTCAATTGCAATGAAGCGTGTCGTTAAGTCATGTGTTAAAAGTTGCAAGTGCTTTTTTATAATGATAATAATAATCAATAGAAATATAAATATATGAATTTTTTTGTTGAGATTTTTCTAGTGAAACTGAAATCAAATATGTGAAAGAATTGTGGTATTTATCGCAATAAAACAAAAAACTGAGTAAATGCATATAATAAAAATGGCCACAAGATATATTATCTTGTTTCGGCAAGAATTTCTAAAATAATTGCTTTTGAAAAATTTTCATGTAAAAATGAAATTCTATTAGTTTGTTTTACACAACGAAATTAAATTTCTCATCACTTTTAAGCAAAAAATACGAGTACATCAGTCACTGCTTCATACTTTCAGAATAATCGTCTTAAGTAATTCGTTTAGGGTTTCTATGCAACGATGTGCTGCAATCAGAAATGTTAGGAGAGAAGCAAATCCCACAAATAAACCCTTACGATTAAAGTCGACCATGTTCAAGGTTGGTTTTACTATTAGTTTGCGTAAAACAAAAAAACACTTATTTTTATACAAACACATTCACCTGCTTGCAATTACCCAGCAGTAAAAAATGGTATTGACTTTCATCTGTGATGACTTCTTAAGCGCATGCAAATGCCCTACACTAGAAGGAGGCTAAAAGTTGTTGTTGGATTTTTTTCTACACTTTAATATTCTTTAGTTATTTATTCCCCTGCTTGCTCTATGCCATCATAAAAGATGGATAGGGAAGCTGAAGGATATGCCTTTCGAATACTTAGTTTTTTGGTCTGTTTTAGTTTTTTGAGCTTCAGTTTAAACTGAATGAGACAGAAGGGAGTACATTTTCTTCCTCTAACCTGATTAAACTCACTGCCAGCGGTACATGGTGTGCTGGTCCTGATTCACATAACCAGGCGATTGCTCAGGTTAGATATTCCCTTGCCCAAACCAGTTTTCTAGACAACTTAGAAATCAAATCATGTAGAATTAATAGACTAAAGTCGGTTAAGGACATCATACCATCGCTATTCAGTTCCTCCACTAAGGCAGAGATTTTTTTTAAAGAAATATATATGGGCTCGTTATTGTCTCTATTAACAGGATTTACCAATGATCTCTGTCTGCAATTCCGTTTTTAACTACACACTGAACATGTACAGCCAACTTCTCAGAAGGCATCTCAGACAATGGCTTGTAGACCAAATACCCTCGAAACGTTTTGGGTTCTCGTACTATCACTTAGCTTTTGCTGTAAATTGGGAAAGTACCAGCACTTAAGATATCCATATAGAGCGCTCACACTGGCTTATCGTATGTCCACTAGAGAGGTCGCTCGCCATGCAGTTAGATTTCAGAATTTTATATGGAGTACCAGAACTGTTTTATGGATAGAGGCGTTGAAACAAATAATTCATTATTCGCACAATATTTTAGCCGCTCAAAGCTTGTCATGTCATTTCAAATTCATGCAATAACAAAAAGAAGCTGGAGTCACACCACGCGTAGTTATCATTAAAGAGAACCTTCCATCTGTTCTCACTTATAAGCATCGATTTCTTCGTTGTAATGTATATATCTCTATATATAAAAATATATGTATAACAAATAAGTTTACGAGAATTATTGTGATTTGAAAGTTGCGGGAAGCATTAGGCGAGCGGACAATTCTTGCGGAGAGGAGAGGTTCTGCAGAGACCGACAAGTGTCTCTGAGGGGTTATTGTGCTGTGAAATCGTTGGGATGGCAGTTTTTCCTCTTTCAGATATTTTTTGGTGTTCCTATATGCAGTGGGCGGGAAAGGCTGGGACCTGAATGACACGCCACGTCAACAGCCTTTTTCATTTTTGTATCCTTGTAAGGAGGACTTTCTTATGTACAATGAACAAAAGGTTGTGTCAAATCTTGATTTGAAATATGACAATATAAGTTTTTTTTTTAAACGATAATAAATAGGTTGGTATGAAATGCTTTCTAGTACTTTTATTTTACCGCTGGGTAGTTGTTAAGCTCCATACACACGCACACACGCCCACATACATTTGTAAGCTTGTATGTGCGCCTTGAATGAATGGAACAAACAATCAGTGGGTGTTTTCTTTTGTTTCTAGTTTCGACGGAAATGTATTCAAATTCAAATTGTACAAATACTCGTACTATTTTTCTTACACTTACAAAAATTCTGGTTAGCAATTTTTGTTCTCTATTCTTTTTTAGTTTAATTTCGCCATACAACGTTAATTAAGGTTTTAAAAGTTAGAAGTGATGACAAGGCCACAACTATCTCCTTATCACCAGCTTAAATTGAAGAGAAAAAAAATGATCTCTTTGCTTAATATTCATTTAAGTTCTAATTTCTTCACTGAGGAACTGCAGGACTGACTTTAAGCCCGCAAGTAATTAACTTTTATCTTGTGTCGTATTTGTTTCTTTGCAAGTAGGAGTATTAAAATAATTATGCCAGTAATTGGCCCGAGAATGTTCGTTCCAATCTCAAATATCAGAAAAGTTTATTTTTTATTGACTCATTCTACAAGTTTTAAGTTTATGCTTAACTTTATCAGTATTAAGTGAACTTTGCTAAAGAAATAACAATTTTCTTGTTAAGATAAAGGCGTATTTACAGGAAAATTTCTTCCGACTTTTGCCTGAATCTACAGCTTTAGGTTTAATAACGCAAACCGCAAATACAAGCAAATCTATGGCAGTAAAATTTGCAAATGTTCGCCTCAAATCAACTCGTACATAAAATGTTTATACCCATGACTTATGTAGAATGCGTCAAGGCACATCGCGTGACAGTTTTAAGAGAACAATTTTCTCCTTAGTAAAGAATAGAAAAAGTAGCTTTAAATACCTGCCGGCTTATGAGAAAGATTGTTTTTTGTTCGTTTCGTTGGCAATCGATCTAAAACCATGACAATTTAACGGGCAAAATATCCGCTTGTTAAAATACAAGCTGCCAAACGCGGTGACGCAAAAACTATTGTACAATGTGGTATCGTTGTTTTATTACAATCAAATTGAAGTGCAGTAAAACTTACTATAAATTAATTGAAATAAAAAATAAATTTATATGTATATTAAATTTATGGTTACAGGCTTGCCAAATGTTTTGTTTGTTACTATTTAACTTTAGGGTCAACGTTGACTTACGGGACAATATGCAAGATATATATATATTGATAGTGTCTCTTTCCTATTTTAGGAAAAAAACTTATAATATTCTGATTTTTTATCCGTAAATTAAAGAAAGACCTTAAAAATTCTTAGCATCTGCAATTATTTTTAAATGTGCGAAAATTCTTTAAATTTTTAGGCTAAAAGTTTTCAAGTTCGTCAAAAAATGTTTTGAAGCGAATGAAAAAACTGTGTCTTTTAAATTTTATTTGTAAAAGAAATACGCCATTGGCAACACTGATGGCAGCAAAAAAAGATTTGCCATTATCAATATCTCAACTTTGAATTTTGTCAGCGATCAAGTGTTTTATGCTGCGATGGCGATATTTTCATGGATTATAACTTCCAATCATGATTAAATTAATTTGTTATAATGTGTGTTCTATGTCGGCAAAGTTTGTCCCGGTCATGCATTGAATACAATGAACCAGCATCCGCAGGATGATCAAACACGAGGTCTGCCGAAATATCGCTGTTGTTTCGCTTCTCTCCCAAGCACTCCGCTTGTTCCAAACTACACTAATTTTTCGCGAATAAGGCCTGCATCTATAAAATATTCAACTGACCCCGGAGCCGACGGTAAACAAACATAGATGAAGACAGGTGTTCAGTGAATGGACAAAAATGCAATTGGAAATTATTATCTGCAACAATGAAGTCAATTTCCGGGCGAGCCAACAAATAAAATTGTAAATTTTGGGGCTATACCAATAGACATGAGATGCGAGAGGGTCCAGCACAAAGTACCAGTACAAAGAAAGTCACTGTGCGATAAGGATTTTGGTCATTAGCAAGTACTTTTTATACAACGACATCGGCCAGTTCATCGTGGTCAACAAGTTGTTTCAGCTGCAATTGGGCGATATACACAGAAACAACATGTGGTTTCAACGGGACTGCACTATGTACCACACAACTCATGTCACGTTAGACATTTTTAAGTGGCAATTTTAGGGAGAAGTCACGGCACGCGAAGATGACTTAAATTATGCGGCGTTATCGTGGTGCTATTTGACACCATTTAGTTTTTTCTTCAGTTGCAGTTTAACTAAATCACAAACTACTGACTGCAACTCCAGCCAGCAATGCAATGCATACGTGACGTATTCCATACGTAACATCATATATAGTTTGTCTTACATATAAACTTCACCTCAAATTTTGTTTGGCTTGAGTACAATATTGCAAAGCGCTTAATGAGAGTCCTTTAAAACACACATGACGTTGAAATTTCAACAAAGTCACTCATACCCAATAAATAACAATAACTGACTGTTAAATAAAAAATCGGTTAACGCTTAAAATAATTTGCATGCGACTGAGAAAGGATGAACAAACACCCACTGAGAATTACTGTGCGTCAAAAAGTAGAACAACTTTCTGTGACATGGCTTTCCTTTGTCACCCACTTACAAATGTAAATATATCTGCCATACTCTAAAGTATATTGCACGAGTGCTTAGCTTTTTACAAAACGCCCATTCTTTCTATTGTAATATTTTATTTTAAGCAGAATGAAAATGATTCTTAAGAAAAACAAACGACTCCGGCATGTCTACTTAGAATACGAAAATAGAAAATATCAACAGCAGAAAAATGAGAAAATTGTCACATCGGCAGAAGTGTGGTGACCTAAAATATTTCGCATTTAATTAAAAAAAAAGCTCTAAGGCTGCAGCTAAAGCACAACGAGAAACCTGATTTTCAAAATACAGTCAAAAATTAAACTGTATGAAAAACTTTAGTATGAACAAAGAAAAAAACGGCAGCGAAAAATCCATGAGCTCTTGAATGAAAAGCACTTTAACCAACACATGCAAAGAAATACATAATACTTTTTCTTGCTTCGCTTCCACTTAAAGTCTGTCTAAAAAGGCTTTTAAAATGTATTACTTTTGCTATTAATTTGATGCAAATCATTTGCAACTTCTATCAATGCAGGCACAGCTGCTAAGTCACTCTTCCGACTCGTTAATTTCCGTAGGCACTTGAATATTTCTCGCACGAGCATAATTTTGATTTTCAATTCTGAGATTTCCCTCGCTTTTGTTGTGCGCACTGCGCACTTAAACCTTTTTAATATATATTATAAAAATGCACACACTCACACACCCACAAATGCGAAAAAAAACGTTTTAATTTAAAACTTTAACATTTCAACAGCATTTAGCTGCAAAGTGCAGAGCCGAGCACATGCAAACTGCGCAAATCAGGCCGATGGAATGCAAGCAACACACAACAACAATAACAACAAAAAGCAAGAAAATAAAGCTTCAAGGGAGGAGAAAACTAAATTTTGAATATAAAACAAAATCTGTGAAAAAAAACTGAAACTTAAATCGAATAAGTGGCAAAAGGAAAAGTAGCAAATTACTACTAAAAACTGAAATGAGAAACTTAAAATGTTGTGGATATCTTTTAAACAAGAAAAAGTTTCAAGTTTCTTGTTAAATCCATTTTATAATACATTGCAAGTACTTCAAAGGACAGACGCGGAAGTCCGAGACTGTTTGGAATTTACCTAAAAAATTATTTTCTGTAACATAAAACTTTTTTATATGCTGATAGATACTCGTATTATGCAAAATGTATGACATGGCACTGACTCGGCTACTCACAAATTAGTGAACCGTTTCAAAAGCTACTAAAAATGCTTCTTAGGTCTAAGAAAATGAATTAAGTTGATCTCATTTGTCGACAGTTTTGCTGCATTTTTCACCTTTTCTTTTAGAATTTTTTAATTATTGTAGAGAAATAACTTTGTGTTGGAGTTATTGCACATGGTACTGACATTAACTGCTAAACAGTTTAAAAGCTATTGTAAACGGGCTTTAATATTTTATTCAAATAGATTTTTTTATTTCATTTACTTAATTTTTACCTGCATTTTTTGCTACTTTCTTTCTTTAAACTTTGTCGTGCTAATTTTTTACTCCTAACAAATCAAAACATTCGTTTAAAATTAATAGAGAAAATATAAGTGACAAGCGAGTTGTGTTACTGATAAGAACGCCGTAGTATTGACTTAAATTTAATTTTAAAATAAAATTGTCTATCCACTGAATTATGGAAGAACTCTGCTTGTTCAACATAGACAACACGGCGCCTTCGCTGTCCAAGATTTGTTTTAACAACAGAAAGACAGGCTGCTTCGTGCTGGCTGAACAGGACACTGCCATTGAAGAACGTATTAAAATCTTAAAAGGCAGAATTGTTAATGTGGCAGGGCGAACGACTGTTCTGGGCCACACCCATTCAAAGCTTAAGATTCACAGAGAAGTAACAAACTCGTCTCAAGCACAGAAATTGAACTTATCGAGTGCTCAAATATTTATTCCATGACATATTAACGCGTGATCATACCAACCCCCAATTAAAGAAGTTACTTTTTTCTTTTCGCTTTAAGTACCGGCCTCATCATGTCCCCTCAATAATCTGCAAGCGATGGTTGTCGACCACGTGCAAGCAATTTCTGTATTAACACATCACTTAACACTGATTACCTTAAACGAAATTGAAAATCTTTATGGTTATAAGACGAAACTTGTTGCGCCGCATTCGGCATTTCTTATTAACACAAATGCGACATTAGTGTCTTGATTTGTCATAAATTCTGTGAAGTTTTATCAAAACAGTTCAAGTCAAGATAAGAGGAAAACAAATTTTTGCCAGGTATTTCAATGAAAAACTGCGTTTTATAATAAATATTATAAAACAAAAATCATCAGTAATACAAAATAGAATTTTGCCAAAAAAAAACCTAAAATATTTCCTCAAATTTATAAAATTAGATGCAGGTTTTGCAATTTCAAAAATTCGACTTAAGCTGTTATGACAACATGCTACAGAATTTATCAAATTAGCGGAATTTCAGAAATATGGCCAGTTTTCAGCTTGAATTTATTTCAATTATTTTAATATTTTGTTAATAATCTAAAAAAAAAACTAAGGATTGTTGTAAAACAAACTGAACTGGAATTTTGCTAAGAAAAGTCTACTTTTCGGAACTTTAAAAATTTCTGTGATTAGCACTGAGTTCTTTGGTCTTTTTTCCTCCATTTCTTTTTGTTTTGCAGAATTATTATAATTTTTTTCTACTTTCCCAGCTCCATTTTCCACATTCCTTGTACTTCGTTTATCTTTCACCTTTCCCGACCAGCCGACAAAACTGAAGACGAACGTAGCACGCTAAACTTTGTAACCATTAGTGTAGCGATTATAACACATACATGTACACAAGCATACACGTATACTACCTACAAAAATCGGTGTATATGCACTTAAGCACACACACACACACACACACACACACTCATGCATTGCCATGATGTTGACGTAGAACCACTGGTAGTTGTGTAGCACAAAGGAATACACGAATAAATAGCATTTTTAGTCTTCGTTTAAACGGGCTACTAAAAGCACATAAAACAAACAAAATAAAACCGTTCAAAACAAAACCAAAACGAAGAAAACAATAAATAAACAACATTTTTATTTTCATATATTTTTCATCCGATATTATTTATTTTCTTCGAAAACAAAAAAAAAACTGAAATAAATCGCTGTTGTGTGCCTAAAACTTCATTTGTTCCCCCCAAAAAAAAAACTGATGTTTCTTGAAATTCAGGCAGTTTTTAAATAGCAGGAGTTCACTTTAACAAACAAACAAAATGTTTTTAGTAAGAAAAATTGTGTAAAATTGTGCAAAAACAAAGCAAAAATTTTATGTAACTAAAATCCCTTAAACAAAAATATTAACCTTAAGTGTTTGTATCGGTGTGCGTGTGTATTTCGTTATTAAAAGTATTTTTTGATACATACATATATATATTTATAACATTTTATAACAACACGACTAAAAAACTAGCATCTGCAGTAAAACGACCACAACAACACGGGCGTTGCAGCAAACCATTATCCAGTCACCACCACAGAGTTGTGCTGTTTTCCGGTTTCCTAACTCGATTCATTCACATTTTATTACAACAACACAAATGTGCTGCTCTCACAATTTTGCTCAAGAAAATTATATGTCACCAAATGCCGTGCCGTTATCAATGCAATTTATTTTTATGCAGCAAAAGTTGAATTAATACTCGTATTGTTTTTTTTATCAATTTCATTTTTCAACTTAAATTCTTAGTACCGTTACCGTCCAAGTTTAGACATAGAACAAACCCCTACAAAAATCAATAGCAATTATACGTCACCAGTTACATTCTCAAGAGCCGGTTGCGTATGATTATTGTGTATTTAATATATTTTTGTCACCGGTACGCTGTAAAGGCAATTCAGGAGACTTTTTAGTAATACCATATAAAATGCATGTATTTTGACAAGTTTTTATTTTGATTGGCTCGTGTGAAAGTTCAGGTTTAGGTGTGAGCAAAAGTAATTTTCCTTCGGTGTATATAATATCTGAAAAAGAATATATATATACAATTACGTACACAAAGTGTGTTCTTAAAACAGAATAATCTTTGCTTGTGGGTCAGTAACTGCTGGTTGGGCCTGTGCTAATGGTGATCATTGCTAACCAGGCACAGACAGTTGGCAAATACTTTTCCAAAGCCAAAGCGCTTGGAGAAAGTGACAGTTTTGTAAGGATTTCGGAGTGAGGACATGTACATATATTCCATGTATTCCATGAATGTCTCCATATATAAAATTTAAATTAGTTCATTTTATTGTAAAAAATACTTCAATCGAATTTAAATCATTTTTAAATTCATATTTTTGAATATTTTTTTCACTCTATTTCTTATTGACTTTGTTTAATTTTGAATACGACTTCTTAAGTCCGTTTAATGATGCCCGACTGAGAAATTTCATTCCTTTTCTTATTTTTATGCCTCATCTTAAGCGTTTTATTTATTTTATTCCTGTGCATTTGGAACCGGCAAAGTCTGCATAAAATATCCTGCAGAAATTGCACAATTCGGCTTTATTTTAGAGAATAAATCGAATTGTCATAACACGAATAATCAAAAAAGTCCCATCAACTTTTTCACAGCCCCATCAATTATCTGAAATCACCAAGCCCAGTAAAATTATTACCCAATTTGTAGTTTGTATTTACTGCATCGGAAAATACTTTTTCTCCTCATCATTGCTACGAACTACATAAATACATAAAGTAAATCAATATAATTTTTTTTCTTCTCTGATTTGTTTCTGGGTTGAAATGAGCACTACAGCTACACGTTTGCATTTACAATAAAAAAAAAATAGATGAAAAAATGCAAAAATGTATGTTTCTATATGCCTGTATCATTTCCAAAGCAGCCTTTAATTAACCCCATTTTTTGTGGCATGATTTAGTAGAATTGTATGTTCAGCTTATGATCTAACTAAAGGGCTGTACACCGCGAAAACCAAATTAAATAAGACAAAGAATGAGCCGATATACATATCAGGAGAAGAGTCTTTTGCACAAGTTACATTTACAAACTAAAAAAAAAAAATATTAGAATAGTTGGTCTGTGGGTGAGCCGGTCAAAGATTCCAATTTTCATTCAGTGAGTGCTTTTTTCGACTATTCTTTCCAGCATTGCTATTCTTTAAGTTAAGCTGGAACTGGTGGCCATGAAGTAGTGATCATTAGCTGGCTTATCAACGAAGTCTAAATAACGCCTTAGCAGGTCGCCAAACTAGACTGTGCAGAAGTATTAAGTAATTATTTTTCTTTCATAGATAAACTGTAAAAAATAGCTCGAAATTGACTAATCTAATTCCGTTTAAAAGTCATTGGGGAACCCCATAAATGAAAAAAAGTCAAAATTATCCAATTTTGATACTATTTGTAACTGGTATTTTGAAGAAGAAAATCCGTTAGTGAATAGCAAAAAAGCATGAATACTAGTCTATTCCAGCATTGAGGTTTGAGATCGTGATGCCACTCTAAACGGACAAACGCCGAAAATATGGAATATCAACGACTGCAAAAGTCATAAGTGAAAAGTCAAAAATTAACATTTCACATGTCGTAGACCTTTCATCCACCTTCTAAGCACAAGAACAACAAACTTTGCGCTCCTGCCTGCAGAAAAACTATTTCTAGACATGATTCAAATGACTAATAATATCACGCTGCTTTGCTCGGCAAGGGCTTGGATTTTAAAATGTTTTTAACATAATTATGCTTGTTAAAAAGAAACTTTTTTATATGAAATGCCATCTGAGAACAATAATTATTATAAACTCTACGGATCTTTGGTAAAAAGGAAACACATTATTTTCATATATTTTTGTATCTTTCGTCGAAATTTGTATTATAATAAATAAATATAATTATAATATTTTATTATAATAAATATATATATTAAATATATATAATAAATATATATATTTTTATTATAATAAATATATATATAAAAATATAAATAAATTTTTATTATAATAAAAATTTCTTATTAAATTCCACACACAAAAGCAAGTGTATAAAGATTATATATCTACTTAGTTTAAAATCTTTGTGCCAAAAATGTTATTATAAATGTGATAAATGAGTTCAACATATGTGTTGCAAAGACTAGTGTTGCAAGCAAACAGATTTCATAAATGTAGTTATTTTTGGCCGGTGATGCTGCGAAAATCTAAACAAAAATATGTTTATGGTGACTACAAATATATTAAAAACAATAATACTTTGTGTTGAGAAGAGTATCGAGCCAGCATTTTCCGCTTTGGACTTCGAACAAACTTATGATCGTACTAACAGGCCTGATTTATCAAGAAAAGTAGTTCTCGTAATAAACAAAATAAAAATATAAAGTTTATAATACTTGTATAAATTAATCTTAAACTACTTTTAAATAGAGAAATTTCTGGAGTTCAAATGTTGACTGAATCAGGTCTAAACTGTGTCACCATTAACTTTTCACAAAATGGCGCAGGATCTGACAACTAAAGTTGTGTTAAATAACTATAAATATCTACATACACTATATTGCGCACTTGACGTGGTGCTGCCAGATTAGACATAAAAAAGTCGCGTTAACACTCTGTTTGCACTAACAATAATCCTTGTTATCGAAAACTGAATATTGTTATTGTAACAAGTTTCAAAAATGCTCTTTCTTTCTCTACGAATTTATTTTAACATAAATTTTTTTTGCTTATTTTTAGGCAACTTTTTGCAAACGATATGCCGAAAAAACTAGAATTCGACAACTCCTTCATTATATTTCCGACATATAAAAGTGCTGGGAACGAAACGAATATTTCGGCTAAATCTTGTTTGCTTTTATTTAGGCAGACACGTTTGTCATACAGTGTAATTAGCGGCGAAATGTTTTCTAGCTACACTAAAAAAGACAACAAAAGTTGACAATTGTTTGAAGTAGATTGTAAGTGTTTTGAGCAGCCTTGTTTCTATTAGAGGTTCTTTCGTCCAAAGTCAATGATAGTCTGAATAATAAGTCACAATATTGTCGTGCGATATGTGCAGAATTGCTGCAAAAGCTTTGATAATGACTTTTGATTTTGTATTGTATCATTCATGGAAGGCCTCACACAAATAAATTCGCTTGCAGAATTTTAATCAATATTATTGTAACACGTAAAAAATACCGACAAAAAATAACTTATCGTGAATGTATTCAAGATATTTTGCCACAGGAAAGCGTCATGGATATAATGGCGTCATTGATAAAAAAGAGGGAAAAAATTAATGAAAAGCCATGCGACAGTAAAAGGAAATAAAGTGGAAAAAAGACTATTATATAGTATCGATTGTAACAAACACCCACCCACGCACACAGACACACACATACTGGTAAAGAAGGCTTTTCTCGTCCTTCCCACACATTTTAAAGTTTTGCGTGAGTTTTCAGACTAAATCAAGTCACGAAAGTGATAATAATTTATTTAAGTAAAATACTTAAATAAAAAAGTGTCAAAATAGATGTTTTGTTAAAGTTATTTTTAAATTTGTCAATTACTGTTAATACACGTAGAGAAAAATACCAGCTTGCGATGACGCGAATTATTTATTTTTTCCATCCGTTCGATCAACCGTGCGACTAAAATAAAATTGTTTTTAGAATAACAACTTTTTAAAAATACATATTTTTTTTAATTGTAATTTGTATGAAACTGTTGTGTTGATTATTGCTAAAATTTGCAATGGCATTCACTGCAGCCATCATATTATTAGTAAAATTGTTATAATAATTAGATTTATAAAAAAAAAAATTATGTTAAAGGAAGTAATTTTTATGACTATGAAACTCTTTATGAAAGCGTTCGAAACACGTACAACTTGTAAATGCAGCCAACTGTCGACACAAAAATTGTTTTAATTTTAATATACATATATTTTTTTTAATAAAATCCACTTTTACATTGTGAAAATTATCTGACTTCAACTGAGTTCTCCAGCGCCAAAAAACTTAAATGCAAAAATAAATTTTGATAAAATTTTTGCTTTAATCCAATAATATTCATTAATAAAATTATTATAGGCAACCATATTTTGTAGGCAGTTCACCATAGAATTGTTGGTCATATGTAAGACTTGAAAACAAAAATTTAAGTCTATGAACTGAAGCAAAAAGATCACTAACGCAACGTTAAATAATTTTGCTTTATAAATGTTTTAGTTGAATTTAGTAGAAAGTAAATATTTTCGTATAGAATTTTAACGCGACGTAAACAATGTTACCCCAAGTATCGCTAAAATTTAAACCAAAAGTTTGCTTTGATCGGAAAATTTAAATTTTACATTGAAAGTTATTACACAGTGTTTAAATAAAATTGTTGTTCTATTGTTTCAATAAATTAATTGAAACATCGTTTGATTTTTTTATTACAAAAAGCGGTCTAATTACGACTACAATTATTTCTAGCCGATTCTAAGTATTTAACGTATTTATTTGTTGTGTGTTATTGATCCATTATGATGTTTTCATGTGAATGCGACAAATATGGGACATATTTTCGAACTTGTTAGCATTAAGTGTTGAATGGCATTTTTTTTGTGACCTTCAACTTTTTTTCTGATGTTTTACAAATTGTATTTATTTGTTATCTTTTTAGTTTTCGTTTTCGTTTATTTTACTTTTCCTTCTAATTTTCCTTTTTTTAAGCACGAATGGATAAACTAAAGTGTTTATGTTCACATGTTTTGTGTTCTGTTGGCAGACAATTTAGTTGGCAGTCAAGATTTGCTACAATCGGAGAGAAACTAATGATTGAAAAGTTGTGCATAAAACGATGTAATCGATAATGTAAAATCATATATAGAAATGACTTGACATGAATTGTACGTTTTAAGACATCGTAATGACCTCACATACGAGGGATACTCTTTATATTTCGGAACGAGCAAATAATAACAAAGATTTTTACAGGGAAATGTGCTTTATTGTTTTTCAAAATATTCCCCTTGCTGCACAAAACCCTTTTGCATGTCAGGGCAGTTTTTCCATTCCTGTTGAAACACCTCTAAAACATGGTTTTTAAATGCTGCATCTACTTTGATTTTCGAGAACAAAAAGAAGTCATTGGCTGCCAAATTAGGACCCCACGACGGATGTGTCATCATTTCGGTGCTTATCACTTATTAGACGAGATGTGTTAAGAGCTCGCATTTTCATGATCCAGAATGAGTCATCTTTGGCGTTTGGTTTTACAAACTTGTCGCAAAACTTCTGGCAAACAAATAGTTTTGTACTACTCAGAATTAACCGTCCCTTGTTGCTCAAGCGGAACACTGGCCACATGACCCATTAGGCCGAAGAAACAGACGACCATTTGCTTCGCTGTGCCTCTTCCCCGAACAACTTTTGTTCTACTTCGTTCGTCTTGGATACCTAAACGATCGATTGCAGGTTTTTATCCGGCTCATACACATACATAGATATATCCATAATTCGTCACCTTTTACGATTTTATACACGTCCTTTCAAACACCAAAGTCGAGCTTTTTAATCACCAATCGTGTTGCTATAGCTGAGGTATTTCTTAACTGATGAGGAAAATCCTCGATCCATTCTTGAAAATCGGAAAAACACAAAACATTTGTTTCGTAAAAACTACTTAGACATTTTTTTTGGCAAATTTTTATTTAAAACACGTGCAACTTTCAATAGCAGGCAGGTTCCCGGCACCAAAATTGCTTTAAGTTTAATGTTTATTTTTGTAATAATATCTATTTTTACACTGTAAAAATTTTCGGGCTGCACTTACCTCAAGATTGAAAGAAAATTGTAAAAATAAATTTTGATAACATTTTGTCCGAAACCATTTTCTAAAGCCATTTTCACTTACTTTCTAAATATATATTTTCTAAGTATTTGATTAATAATCAAGTTGAGGAAACTTTTTGTTTAAGTGGCCGATTTCCACAGCCCGTGCCCAAGTCCTCTCTCCATTTTTCGCAACCGTTCTTTTTTTTTTTTGATAACAAATAAAACTGCAACTAAATTTTGTAAACCCTTCAAATGTCAAAACTAATTTAAAAATATTTATGCCTTTTAAAAAATGTTTAACATCAAAAAAATAAAACTTTCTATATTTTTTTAACTTAATTATCAATCAATTAAATTGAGGCGTTCGCTTTTGTTAATAATACTTAATTGAAGAAATTAGCAGATAGTTGTGTTTTTCCGCTGTAGAGTTTTTGTTCATTGATAAAAACCGAAACTACACTATAACAATTAAATGTGAAATAATGCAAACCAAGTAACTGTGTATGTGCATTAAAAAAAGATTACAGAAGTTAATTAAATATAAAGAGTTGAGTGCTTAAAGTATTGTTTTATTGGTTTTCAAATCTGGAACACAAAGAACAAAAAAATATTCAATTTTTTTTTTTTTTTTTTGAAATTTAATATACATCTAGACGCAGATGTGGCTAGATTTTCCACTGTGCAAAAAAAGTAGGTAACTAGAAAGGGAAAAATATATATGTAGGTATAATTTTTTGTTTGTTTTAATGCCGCTTAAAAGGTTTTCTAATAGGAACGGTGCAATATGTGAGGTATTTACAAAATTCCTTCTTTGTTTATGGAATATAATATCGTACAAATCTCCACCGCGGCTTTTAATTTTCAATGCCGCACATAAATATTATATTTTGATCTTAAGGGTTACACGGACTTTCGATTGCGGCCTCTTCAGGAAACCCCATGCATAAGAGTCTAGTGGCATGAATTTATTGGCCAAATTGGTGACTTCTGTTACATTCATTTCGATAGTACAGTCTTGCCAGTTGGACGTCTTGATGCATTGACGCCGTTAGTTGACAGATGCCAATTTAACATAACACTGTTTTTGCAAGACAAAAAACTATTATCTAATACCCATATGTATCGGTTTTTTTTTTCAATTTTGCGTATAATATTTTAAGTTAAACTAAATTAAGCTAAATTTCTTATTATCACATGATATGACTGTATAATTTTTGAAATTAGCAAAATGCGACTTATGCCACTGGCGCAGAGCAAAAGTTTTCTATTGATAATCTAAATAATAGGCAACGTTCTACAATCTATAGTAACACAAATTTAAAGTTCTTAGATTTTTTTCCAACTTTCTTAAGTTTTGTTTTTATCAAGATGAAATTGAAAAAAAAGCAAATAATAATTAATCGTTGTACGCCATTTCAAAACAATAGTTTTATGCGTTTTTCATTAATAAGAGTTTATTGTTGTAAAATTCAAAATTCATAAAATGAACTTTAATCTTTGAAATATAACAAAATATATGTAAGTATGTGTGTATGTATGTTCTTTTTATACACATATTAAAACAGTCTAAAGATAACAGTAAAATAGTTTCTAAGAAATCGAAACAAAAGTTTTTTTTTTATTTCCTAGGATTTAAGTTTAAATAAATTATTGAATGAGAGTTAAAAAGCTGATAGCAAAATTCATGCTGGGTTGCTGAACTAAAATTGGAGTGTTCAAATACTGTCGCTTCCATTTACATATTCCATGTTATATTCCAAAGCGAACTTTGTAAGTGAACTAACTGCTCATGTTGTGTACATACTTACGTTCGTATGTATGTATGTATGTATGTATGGATGGGTGTATGTTTTTTTTTTAATTTTCTTAACATAAACAAACCAAAAAAACTCACAGCCAACCCGAAACGTCAACTCTGGCCAACACATTTAAAACACGACTGAGTATCAACAAAAAACATCACGTTTTTACAAATCATAAATAATTCTGGTTAACTGAATCACCAGCTGACGCTAAACGGCCAACCAATATTTAGCTTATTTTGTGTACATACACACAAACACACATACATACATACTAAGTATTTATGCATGTATGAACATGCATGCATGTAAGTATGTATGTAAGTAGGTACAACGTGCTGTAGTTCGTTCACATGCTGGTAGTTGTTCTCTTTCTATTCGATTCTCTTGCTTTTGTGGATGGTGCTGCTGCAGCTGTTTTTTGTTTTTGTTTTAGTTTATACATACATACATACATACATATGTATGTATGTAGGTTTTTATTATACTAGAGTGCACATGCACTTAACTGGCTGCCTTGTGCATGCAGTTGGCTAAGTTTTAAGTGCAAGTGAACTCAATATCAAAACAAAGGAAACGACAGCAAATAAACTGAATGCCAGCAAAGAAGTAACAAAGACAAAAACCAAATTGAGCAATAAGAAGTCTAGAGAGAAGCGAACTAACAAACATTGTAAGGCAGCAAACAGGCCGCTATGGCAACAAACATTAGTAGACAACTATCATACATACATACATATGTACATACTTGTAACGTGGACTTGGGAATGCTTGCTGGGGTGTAGCAGTTTGGAAATGCGTCATGACGTACATACATACATGTGTATGTATGTATTTAGTATGTGAGGCTAGGAAGAAATAGATATTACGACACTAACAATAAAAAAAAACGTAGCGTGTCATTGCTTTAATCACTAGGAAAATATTCAAGTTTTTTCTTGATGGTGAACGTGGAAAATTGTTTCCGGATATATGTATGTATATGTAGTACATATATGTGTACATACATACATATAGGAAGAAAGTATTAAATTATTCGATCCAATACAATTTCCTTTTTGCGCCTTCAAACAGATGGTTCTGAACTAATTTAATTACACACACATACATACATATACATACATATATGTAAGTGTGTGTGTGTGTGGGTGTAAGCATGTAAGTTGGTATTTGTATGAAGCTGAAAGTCCCTACCACGTGCTGTGCGCGTTCCATACACTTTCTATGCGCCAACTGTGTTAATAATTTAATCTGCTAAATATTATTTTAGCAAATATATAATTTGAAATTGAAATTTGAAACAAATTTATGCTCATAATTGTACAACAAAAACAACTTGAATATAAATTTTTTTTTTGCTGGCAAAACCCCCCCCCCCCCTTTAAAAAGGTTTTTCATGGAATTTTAACTCATACATTGTGGTGTAGAGAGCCCCCTACATGTCCCGTGATAAAATTTCCCCTGGGCACAGGTTTTGCCTTGGCGTTTGGCACGGCTGCCTAAATTCTTCGAAGATCATATATAACTTCAGTTAGGTAGGTTGTTCTGAACTCTCCGCCAAAAGCAATTGACAAAACGGGGACCCACATGCCCCTGTTTTGCCTTTTCGCAGATTGGTGTTCGTTGTAGGCTGCGCTACTTATCTTGGCTGAAAAGTTCTGGTTTGGGGCTTAAACCTAAAAATACAGGCAGGGGCTTTGGTACATTTCGGTAATGTAAATGTACTGGAGGTGCTGTTGACTTGCAACAGATTTCAGATCTTCCTAACTAACTAAATGGTCACAACTTGGGTGCCTCGTCTTTTCTTTACTGTCTAAGGAATTACTGGCAGAAGTGCTTAGATAACCCGAACTCAGTTGTGTGCCGATCCAAATAACACTTATAAGAAGTTGTCATCTTTGTGGGCCCGTGGTTCACTATTTTTTATCAAACTTAATAGCCCACTTGCGGTTTATACTTACCAGTATGTTTCGTATACTCTGAAAATGTTAATTAAAATTTAATTCACATGGCGCCAAGAATGAGTGTGTCTTTAAGAAAACTTCTTTGTTTCTTTCTTTTTTTTTTTTTTTGTTTGATCGAGTCATATGAAGTTAATTGTTTTAAATTTTATGCCATTCTACATACAAAGCAAATATGATTCTTTGTCTTCTAAATAAAAAATAAAATAGGGAAGTAAAATGATTTCGCCGTTAACTTGAAAGAAAAAAAGAAAAACGCAAAATATGTTTTCCTAAGCAAATATTTTCATTCAAATAACTCGCTGATTCAGCAAAATATGTATCTGATTTCACTGAACCAGAACTATTATTGATATTGATATATTTACAGATAAAATAATTTTTTGTTTAACACAGAAACTATTGGAAACATTTTGTGACGATTGCGCCGTCTTAGCGTAGAAAACCCGGTAATAGTGTATTTGGTTAAAATGAGGCTCATAAGACTTCTTATCGAGTTCAAATATATTAGATTTCTTTATCAACTTGTCGTATTAACAAACAGCTGTTCCTGATTTAATCACATCAGCCAAAAAAACCCCAAATTTACCTCATAAAAAGTCAAAATGTTTATGTTCTCCATATCAATACATGTATGTACATACAGATTTCGGAATTGGTTTCATGCCAGCACCTGCCATGACGGCTTCTACTACACTTCAGTGAACTGGCGCCCCCATCTGGTTGTAAAGCCTCACATAGGTGACAAATTCTTACAATATGCTGCACGGCACAAATTCTAAACCCCTTGCTGGCGAGCTCGGTCTATCTAAACCCTTCTGTTTCACACACATCCCCAGAAGGCGAGAAACGACAAGGCTTCTGAGTTAGTAGACCGAAATCCAGAAACAACGTCACGCCTTTAACAGTCTGGCCTGTAGATTCACCTCAATCTAGTTCCTTGCATAAAAACAGAGCTGTCGCAAGGCAACAGCAGCTCCAAGAACTTTTTTCTTCCTGCGTCTTTAGGTTTAAACCACAACCAGAATTCGGAAAAACACGAAACTTGCTAGAGTTTTGGTTGCCGTGCCCACCGAGGGACACCTTCCCCTCTATTCTCCACGAAAGCAGAGTGCCCTTACAGAGTGTAAATCGCCACGTGACTAATAAAGTCCAAATAGTTGCCATTATATGGTACTAAATTTCCGTTAGAAACAATTAATTGATTGTGCAACATGTTGATGTAAAATGTTTAGCTACAAATTCATTAGGTGGAGTATGTTGTTATATACCCGCATATAATAAAATCACATAAACATGTAACCGAAATAGAGTCTATTATGCCGACACTGAATAACAGTGACATCCATCATATTAAAATTCTATAAAAGTTTGGATTCTAACTTCTTGTTCATGAAAAAAGCAAACGCTAGTTTTGCCTAGTGTAAATAAACGTGATATTTGCAGGTGTGGAAAATTCACTATAATGTGTTTTCTAATTTCTTGTGGCTGGTCATATAATTGAACATGGTTGTAAGAAATGAGGTCAAAACAAATTTTATTTGGTTTTATTACAATGTTTATAAATGAAACTATTTTTAATAATTCAATTCAATTATTTAAAAAAAAAATTATTGTTGATAAGCGGTTTCGTAATTTTTAAATTCGTTTTTGAACCCATGATTGTTGCGTGAAACATTCTGGGAAATTTCTGCCAATGTTTTGTCTTATTTGAATTCAAACAACTTGATAATTCTTTATATATATTGATGATAATCATTCATAAATCCCTTCTAAGTCATAACATATGTAAGTCCCAGGTCCGCATAACAACAACACGTATCAGTTACAATTGTTTTTGAATCCACTTGTCTTGCATAGAAACATTATTCCTCAATGACCATGAAATAGCAACAGAGCTTTTTTGTTTCTTTGTTTCTTCCATTTTTCTTTTTTTTAATTTTGCTTTTTTATTTAATACTCACGTTTTGTAAAATCATGTATTTAGTTTGTTCTTTGAGTTCAAAGTTTTATTTAATCATGTGCGTTAATACTAATACAAATACACTGCAAAAAATAAAGTAATTTTCATATGCAAAGAAAACAGACAGTTTAGTCTTGCATTTTACGCCAAAAGAACTGAACAGTTTTACATGACAAATCACACTAAAAAAGGATTGAACATTTTATAAAATTTGCTCCGTGTGGCGCCAAAACCATTTTTAGAGAAATTACTATATATTTTTGCTAACAAATTTTAAAGAAATCGAAATAACAAAAACACTGTTTGTGAACTTTGTGTGAAAGTAAATTTTATTTCTAATTTTTGTTGCTTTAGTGGATGTTAAAATTGAATATGTTCAATGTGTTTCAAAATCTAGTCTCGTTATAATACTTATTCCTCAGTATGAAATTCGAAAAATTTGCGGTCTATTTTTAATTACGAGGCATCAAAAACGTCTGGCATCATTGAATATAGAGCTGCAAAACTGTATTTTTATTCACAAATAAACTAGAAGCATTTCTAATATTCATTTTCCGATATGATAGAAATCTTGACATATTAATATTAAAAAAAAAATTATACACGCTAAATATCATGTTGATTCAAAGTGCTTAACAAGGTGTTTTATGTTTCCGTTGCTTGATTAATAACCAATAATAATTTGTTGTTCTGCCCTAGAACATTAATTTAATTAATATCAAATAGCGTCAAACACGAAGTAACCAATGAAGCGAAATCATAGCCGTAGTAGTTACAATTGATGGGCAAGAGAATTTCGTGTTAAATTAATATGATTTTATGTTAAATTAATATGATTTCAGGTTGAATTAACACGATTTCATTTGAAAAAAAAAGGAAATAAACCAAAAATTAGACAAAACCAATTTGGGTAAACAAATTTATTTCATTTGAGTAAAATCAAACACAATTTTTGCAATTTCAAAACTTCAATTAAGCCGTTATGATAAAACGTCACACATCTGTTTGCAAGCATTATTATATTGCGATAGTAAAGCAGCGAATTTGACACTATTAAAGCATGGACATTTTTTCGCACGAAGGCCAAATATTCTGACAAGCTCTTTAAACATTGGAAGCCAATATTCACGCCATCAGTGACATCATGCGGCCAGATCTTTATGTTTTTAATTACAAGAGGCTAATTTTACTTATTTTCCTTTAATTCTAAGACGCCCATGTCTTCTTGAATGTCCTTTACTTTTCATTTTATGTCTTCTTCATAATTCTGTAAAATTTAGCAAAAGTATTTCACAGAAATGACAGACACTCTTATGTATTATATTATAATTTAATAATAAACATTAAAAATTAAAAGCCTTTTGTCAGTGTTGCTGCTACTGCTGCTGCTGCCAGGGGGCAATTAGTGGTTAAGTGCACATCCCTGACGTGATCAAATAATTAAACAGAATCACTTAAAGCTCGTTCGAGTATTGCAAATAAGATGATTGGGAATTTAATTTAGTAAGAATAGTTTGGCAAACATTTCATAATTTTGGGGCAACAAAAATTTTTATTTTATTTCGAAATCTAGGACATTTTCAGCGTCTTGGGCAGATATTTGAGAAAACATTTTTTATATCTAAAAAGTTTTTAATTGTCAACAATATTTAATTTCGAAGCTTGAGATGGTTTTAATGCTTTTCAAAAAAAAAAAAAAAATATTTCGTTTGCAAAACTTCGTCAGGAGAATATTTAAAGGAAAACGTTACTTTTAATTTTTTATAGAAAAGAAAATGCAATATTTAATGGAGAGCGATTATTTTTTATAAAATATTAAAATTGCAGGAACTTAAAAATAATTATTCAACAAAAAGTTCGTCTTATAATAAAATAATAGAAAAAAAACATAAATTGCAGTGGAAACGGTGTAAAACTGCAAATGCACGCGCATATTATTGTTAATCATACATTTGTTTTGCTCAAGACGGACACTCATTATTGTTACCAGTTTCACATGGCAGCTGATGAATAATCACAGCAAATTTTTTCAAACAAAAACATTTTAATGAAGCTGAAAGTAATAAAAAAAAATCTAATTTTCAAAACGTTTAACGTTTATGTTTTGCTGCAAATCGAGTAAAAATGGTTAAGCAAAGCAGTATCGTCTATTCACAATATTTACAACATCTTTAAATTTATTTAAATTATTCGCAACGTCGCACTCAAGCAAAGAACACTTCAGTTGGCAGCTTCAAATTGTTAACAAAAAATTCCGTATGCCTTAAAAGTGTTACAAAAGTTTACAACAGAAACGACCAAATAGAAACCACTAATAATTTAATATGTAAAATAATATAAAGCTAAAAGTCAAGTGCTCACTTGCATAAACAATTTCCAAATCTACACACACACACACACACACACACACACACACACAGAAAAAGAAACGAACAGAACAGAAAAGCATGTCGTCCTCTACTTCAACATCAACGGTGCAAAAGGATTCGTCGTTGGACTCCCAGGAGTCTAACAATCCAGATAAAACACAATCATCTTTAACTCGTTGCAATAGTGCAGATAGTAAAGCACATTTAGTCCTGAATGTTAGTAAAACTGCCCAAACCAAGTATAACACAATACCTGCCTTAAAAGCGAACCCGAGTGGAAACAACAAATGCAGCACCACGTACAATAAGCGAACTGCTAAGACACCCACTTCACACGCACCAGTATTAGATGCATCGGCCGTATCAGGGCCCCCCAGCCACATACAGACTAACCACTGCACCGGCTACAGCAATAATCATCATGCGAATTTTCGCATTCATATGGACGCGGAGGGCGGAATACTGAATACAGCATTTATAGATAATGCCACCTGCCCCATACACTGTTCAGCCATTCACAGGGGAAAGAGCGAAAGTTTATCGGGTACGGCCACAGTAGCGCCCACTGTATACACCAGCCACTACAACGATGTTCAATTAAGACGTCACTCCGCGTATGCAAAGGTCTACGGAGACGGAGATACGATTAATGATAATAAATGTAATTTAAATCAACAACAGCAACATCATACACAACAGCGACCGGTGTCCTTTGTCCAAACAATTGTAACCAATAATGGTCAAGTAACTTCTGTGCAGCAACATCAACATCAACATCAGCATCAGCATCAGCCAAATATTCCACAGCCGCCAACACACATCAAGGAAATTGATAATGGAAAACCACCACACAAACGTTCTTGGTTAAAGGCAAAGAAGTAAGTTTCGACTTTGGCTTTCGGGGTCACAACAATTAATGTTGTTGTTTCTCTAAGTTTTGTCATTGACTCTTAAATTTATAGTAGAGAACACAAAAAGTTGTCATGAATGTATTCTGTTCTGTAATTGCTGCGAAAGGAAACAACATTTCAGCGGAATTACCTGTTTTTTTAATATTTGTGGGCAAAAGTACGAATGAGAATTCTGACAGAACAAATGCCGCAACAAAAATTTATTAATTCTCCACAGAAGCAACAAATTTAACGAGCAAAAATATCGATCGACATTTATTTCTTTTCTGCGCTATAAATTTTTCACAAAGTAAATTTAACATCCCCGTTTTAATGAACTACGAGTTGATTTTGTAATCAGCTGATGGTGAAAAAAAGATATTTGAAAAAAAGTTGATGTTTGAAAAAGTAAAGAAAACGACTGGTTTTTGGTTTTGTTCCGTTACCCCCCCGAGAAACGGAATAAATAATTGCAAATTTTGCACGGGCAGACCATAATGAACAATTAGGCCCACTGTATTAAAATTTTAGAGTTCATTCTTTTTGGCAATCAATAAACAAGATTAAGTAAAAAGTTTAAGGTGTAAATATGGATTTTCGCCCAAGGTTTTCAAGTCTAGTGACGTGCAGTCCGAAGTCCGATAGACAGTTAAACAAGTTTAATAAATTCAATTGTTTGTATGTTTTTTAAGATTCTTTTAAATTTACTACTGTCATTATTAGAGAAGTTGAAAATAAGTGACTTGCAGGATAGTGTTTTGGGCTGGAGGGACATATTAGCTGTTTCGCGGTCGCTACACCGCTCACCAGCCACCATTTGACAACGGACTTAAATCAGCTCTGTTCCTTGGACCTTTCAAATATCCCAAGCTCTCGCTTTAATAGTTGTCTGTGGGCTTATTTTTGTGGACAATAGCAATTTTTTTTTCACTTGTGTTTGTTTAAACTCGGAGAGGTCCAGTGCAACAGCCAAGTCTTATTGAATTAACTCACAAGTTTGAAAGGACACTGGACCAAAGAAATATTTTCTTAAAGAAAAAAGATGTTGTTAGAAGCGACAACTTCTTATGGAGGCTACATTTATTCCAAAATTCTCGCAGGGCTTTCATCTTACCTAGAACTTTATAAATTCTTTTATATAAAAACGAAATTCGGCGTCTATTTTCACCAGTTCAGCGCTTGAATAAAATAATTTTGCTTTGCAAAGTTTGTTTCCAAGAAACTTGTTAAAGGTGCTGCTTCAACTACTAATTAAATTATTTAATTAAATAATATACAATATTTATTAAATAATCAGGATGATTGAAAGCGAAAGTATTTCTCGTTTTAAAGAAAAACAGAAACTTTGTTCTCAACTTGCTGGTTGTCAGGTTTTAATTTTATGCCTTTTTTTAAACCTTTTTATTTTCAGTTCTCAAAACAATCTGTGCAATGGCGGCATTTCCGGTAATCACATATTGGCGCCCAAAATACTCAACAACTGCAGTCCCAATGGACAGAAAAAAGGCACGGTGGCACTGTCGCATTTGCCGCAACGACCTCCGGTCGATATTGAATTTGCAGATATTTCCTATTCAGTATCGGAAGGTCGAAGGCGCGGTTTTAAAACGATATTGAAGGGAGTGTCGGGAAAGTTCCGCAATGGCGACTTAACAGCAATCATGGGACCATCTGGTGCTGGCAAAAGTACACTTATGAATATTTTAGCGGGCTACAAGTAAGTACAAATAAAGTGTTCACAGCAGCGGTGAAATATTTTATTAGTTTCTTTTTTATTTTCGGTTTTTGTTAATAATAAATGAAAAATGAAGGAACGCAAAAACGGATATGATAAATTTAAGTTTAATCTTGAGTTAATTTGTATGTTAAAGAAGATGTTGTTGTTGTGGGTTGCAAGAATTACTTTTGCTTATGGAATTCTGTTCTTTTCTTTTCTGTTTTTTTTTTTTTTTTTTTTTTTTTTGTTAAGATTTTCATTGTTTTTGTTATTTTTTCTTTTCCCTCTTTTGTTTCCCTAAAACCTCAAAAGTTGTCGTAAGGTACGAGTATGAACGCGTTTTTGTGTGTGTTGGAGCGTAAAAAAATTCAACAGTTTCTTAAAATATATTCCCTTTTTTTTTTTTTGTTATGCCAGTGATTTGGAATTCTGTCGTTGTACAGTGACCCGGAACAGTATTCGCTCTTTGTTGCACATTCAACGTATAAACAAAGAAGTGGCATTGAATTTGTTTTGTATTTGTTTTTGTTTTGTTTTCTGAGATGAAACTTTCAAAGTTTGATGATCTTTTGATAATTTGCTACCACTGACTTGTTTTGTTTAGGGCATAAAGGACCACAAAATCTACCATATGTATTTGTTAACATGTTCAAGCGTTTGTGACGTGGTAGAGGTATCTAAGGGATCGAGCAACAGCTCCAGCAAAAAGCCCAAAAGCTCTGCGGCAAATGGGTTTTTTTACGACTTTCAGTCGATATTTCCAGCTTAACATGTCGCATCAATTTCCTGCTTTTAGCTCGAATTTGCAAATGAATTTTAATGGCCACTACAACACTGTAATGTTAATGAGGTGCTGGCCCCGAAGTAGTCTGGCCACTTAAAATATAGCAAAATTCTTGTTGTCCATGACTTGTTATTATTGCGATTTGTTTAGTTTTAGCTCCCATTCCCTTCCTCCTCCGTGACTGCATTCTAATCGCAAGTTTGTGGATGTTCCTCATGTTTCAGGTTGGTGTGTCTATATTTTTCGTGTTTTAGGAATGCCCAAAAAAACATACAAAATACTATTATATTGTATTTCCATACTTGCCAAAACTTTATTACTTCAAAGTGTTGAAGAAAACGCACCACCTGCACACATACTTATGCACTCGTTTAGATGTGTCCTGCGTATCCTTTTGAGGCCCGAAAATGGCAAAGTCTCGCATTAAGTTTTATTTTAATTCAAAATGTCTAATGGGCGAGTTTTTCTTTTCTTTTTTGCTCACTAAATATGTGTGTATGTGAAAAAATAGATTTTAATAGCATTTCTTTGTTTGCAGAACATCCCAGTTGAGCGGCTCAGTTTTGATTAACGGCAAGGAACGCAATCTGCGACGTTTTCGAAAACTGTCCTGTTACATTATGCAGGATGATGTCCTGATTGCCAATCTGTCGGTGCGAGAGGCCATGATGGTATCAGCCAATCTTAAGTTGGGCAAAAATATGGATTTGGCGGCCAAAAAAGTTGTAGTCGATGAAATTTTAGAGACAATTGGCTTGATTGAGTCGAGTAATACAAAGACTTGTAATCTGTCGGGTGGACAACGAAAACGGCTATCGATTGCCTTGGAGTTGGTCAACAATCCACCGGTTATGTTTTTCGATGAGCCCACATCGGGCTTAGATAGTTCAACGTGCTTCCAATTGATATCGCTGTTAAAGTCTCTGGCCAGAGGCGGACGCACCATAGTCTGTACTATTCATCAGCCGTCGGCGAGGCTGTTCGAGAAGTTTGATCATTTGTATATGCTGGCCGAGGGCCAGTGCATGTACGAGGGCCGAGTACGGGGGCTGGTGCCTTTTCTGTCTTCACTGGGCTACGATTGTCCCTCGTATCATAATCCTGCCGATTATGTTTTGGAGGTGGCCAGCGGCGAGTATGGCGAGTGTGTGCCAAAGTTAGTGGCGGCCGTTAAAAGTGGCGTATGCAAAAAATACAGCCACAAGAACTACGGCTTGGACTTAGCAAAAGATATCAACAATGATATAATCAAGGGCAACAGCAATAGCAACAGCAACAGCAACACAACCAACGGTGGCAACACCACAAACACCACCTCGGTAACTATAGAGGATGAGAAGCTCAAGTTGGATGAACCCACATCAGCTGTCGAATTAGAGCTTAATTCGAGCATTTTAAAACCACCGAAATTGGAATCGCAGCACAGCCAACAATCCGACTGTTCTGTTATCAATTTACCAAACAGCGATAATGGTGACGATAGTTATAGTAGTAGTTCTAAGGGCGGTCAAAGTTCTAATGCTGTTAATGTTGCAGGTGCTGGAGGGGGAGGCGGAGGCGGAGGCGGTACCGCTGGTGGCGGCGGCGGCGCCGGTGTCAATACAACCACAAACGGTGCCGGCTGTACAACATCGTTGTTGGATTCGCACGAATCGGTTATAACGCTGCCGAATAAATCAGGTTTTCCCACCAGTGGTTGGTCGCAGTTTTGGATTTTGCTCAAACGTTCCTTTGTCACCATAATGCGTGATCGCATGCTGACCCACATGCGTCTGGCTTCCCATATTATTGTGGGCGCTATTATTGGCATGATCTACTACGATGTGGGCAATGAAGCCTCAAAGGTAATGAGTAATGCCGGTTGTATATTCTTTACAACGCTGTTTACCATGTTCACGGCCATGATGCCAACAATATTAACCTGTAAGTGAAATTCTTATTACAATATTCTCAACTTTTCATAAATCTATTGATTTCTTGGTTGTTTCTCTATCAGTTCCAACAGAAATGTCTGTGTTTGTTCGGGAGCATCTAAATTATTGGTATTCCCTGAAGGCCTTCTATTTTGCCAAAACTATGGCAGATCTACCATTTCAGGTGAGAGTTTTTTACCTTCAATATTTTGAACTAGAATGTTAAGGATTCTCATAGAAGTTAATTTGGTGATTTTTAGGTTATAAAATTATCGCTTTCATGGCAAATTAATAGGACGGAGCGGCGCTCCGCTCTCAGGCTCTATAATTTTTGTCTGAAATCGTGATTGACGTTTAATAGACATCACATTTGGGAATAAAGATTATTTTTTCACAAACAACTATTTTTTTGTTTGTTTATTTTTAAAATTTAGGAAATATTCAATGATTCAACAAAGTTGCATATAAAAAAAACGAGAAAAAAAGGGTATTATTTTAAGCTCTAGAAATTCAAATAAAATGATAATTTTGAATTTTACAACTAATTGATAAATAGTTGGCAATTCCTAACAGCTATTGACCACACTGGGGGAAACCTATTGCAATGCAATTTGCATTTGTTGGTTTAAAGGCTGGTGAAATCGTTGATGGCGTTCTGTGCCTGTCGAGGGAATATAAAAAATAATAATAGCAGCTTCGTTCAGTTTAAAGTAAAAACTCTTTTAGAAATAGATAATTCACAATGTGTCGGCAGAGTTGGGACTATTTAACTACTTACAAATGTTCTTTGTTGGAGAAAATCCAAATATGTTTTCAATTAATAACAATAACTAAAACTAGTGCATAAATCCGCCTTCCTAAAAAAACTCATGAATTTGAGGCAGCCCATTTTCATTTGCCTGCTGTCGAACGAATCTGGAGAAATTAAATAAAATTAAAACAACTTCAATTACAGCAGGGATAGACTTTTCTAAAGTAATTAATATTCATATCTCGATAGAAAAGGAAAAACATCTAAATTAATAATATCTTTACAATTTCTCAAATTACGCTAAAGTTAATTTTTTATTCTATAATTAAAAAAAAATGTGTTTTTCATGACTGCCTTTGGCGCTACCTGGGCCTCAACCAACAAGCTTTTCCAGCTGGCACAATCTTTAGCCAACAGCTTGCAATTTTGCACGCCAAATTGGTTGAGGTCCGTGGGCGTTCTCCATTGCGTTATTTGCCGGTTTTTTTGCATTTAATTTTTTTGTTCATAAATAAGTTTTACAATTTCATAAATTTAGGCCTCAGCGCCTTCAAGGTTTTACAGCGACTAAAGGCAACTTTTTGTTTCACTAAGAATTAAGAAAGAGAAATTAAAACTGAATAAAGGAAAAAATTACAAGTTACAAAAATACAAAGTTTTTGGCCCCCCAAAGCAGTAATTGAAAAACTTGGAAAATAATTACAATATTTGACAGTACACATCATTAATGAGCAGTAAATTAATCAATTGTGAGTGTTTGGCCACACATAGACGATCAAAATCGAAACGAAAAATCGTTTGAACAGAGACTGCAAAGTGAAATGTAAGAGCTCTAGTTTTCACTTGCCAGCCATCACATGTTTTATTTACTGCAATATTGAAGAAATATATTTTGCAAAATATTTCAATTTCAATTTTTCGATTCATCAATCTGCATTCAAACCAACACAATCAACAATCGAAATTTCGCGGCCGACTTTTGTTATTAATTTATTTCATATAATTTATCTAGTTAAATGTTTAATTTAGCTTTCAATGAATTATTATTATGATCAAATAATTTTTTATTTTTTTTTTGGTATTTTATTTTTTTTTGCAATCAATCTTTTCAGATTAAGATAATAGATAAGCAAAACTAAACACATTTATGTTGACATTTAGTGTAAATAGTCGAAATTTAATTAATTAAATGTAATTATTTTATAAATAACCTTTTTTGTTGAAGTTTGTGTTTTTGAATTTGGCTTTTATAAACCACTTCTTGTGCCCTCCCAACAGATAATTTTCTCCAGTGTTTATGTCATTGTCGTCTACTATCTGACATCACAGCCGATGGAAGCGCAACGCATTAGCATGTTTGTGGTCATATGTGTGCTGACGTCATTGGTGGCCCAATCGCTGGGACTGCTCATAGGCGCCGGCATGAATATAGAAGCCGGAGTATTCTTAGGGCCAGTAACAACAATACCAACCATCTTGTTTTCGGGATTCTTTGTTAATTTTGATACCATACCCGGCTATTTGCAGTGGGTGACATACGTGAGTTATGTGAGATACGGCTTCGAGGGTAAGAGCTGCAGTTTTTTCGAAAAGTTTTTAAAAAGAAAATATTTCCATTTTGTTTTGTTTATTTAACAGGTGCCATGGTTTCCATATATGGCATGGATCGTGCCAAACTGGAGTGCCACGCTGTCTATTGTCACTTTCGTAGTCCCAAAAAGTTTCTGGAGGAAATGTCTATGGACCAGGCCGAATATTGGATTGATGCCGTTGCCCTGATTGGCATATTTATAGCGCTTAGAATTATCGCTTACTTTGTACTACGCTGGAAGTTACACATGATTCGTTAGAAGCGAACTGTCCAATATCGCTGTGGACAACTAAATATGCTTATTTACATAAGTATTAATAGAAAAAGTGCACTGTGGGCGGTACGATAGATTTTAGAGTTTAGGCGTGTAGGCGTGTAGGACTCTAGAGAGTTGGTTTATTTCTTTAGAATAATATAGCGGAAGAAAAACCTTTTTATTCTCAATACCGTGTGATATGTACGCAATGTGTGTTTTTATTTTTTATTTAATTTTATTTTACTTTCTTTTTTATATCTTATATATTTATGTATGTATGTATATCTATTTTATAATGTTTTTCTTTACGGTTCTATTTTCTATGATACTATCTACAAACTTGCATGCAGACATGCACTACATACATATGTACGTATTTAACGAAACCATCATCACATAATGGGCAATAGAAACTATTTGATATTATCATTTACATCAAACAACAAGGAATTAGCATATTTTTTCTCCTCCCGTAAAACCATACAAGACATCTGTGTTCGTCTATAGATTTTTGTTTCTTTTTTGTGTGTTTTATTTCGTTTAGTTTAAAAATAACATTTTTCGAATGAGCTCTTGGCAATTATTTACCTAAAAGGATTTGCTGTTGTAATTGTGGAACATTTTGATCTCTTGTTATGATGTAATTAATCGGTATACATCTTCTCAAAACATTTTATGTAGGAGTAGTGGTGGCAAAAAAATGTCTGTATATCTATAGCAAAATACTTTCCTATTCCTGCAAAAGCCCTAAAATGTGTCCACAGGCCATATACTCGTAGTTGGTGTTTAGGTGTCGATAAAGAAATGCATTTTGAAACTTGGAAAGGGACAAATAAAATTAAAACCGGGAATCAGTTCACATCTGTATATTGTGATCGTTCTTTATTATAAATTTCATTGAAATCAGTTCATGCGCTTGGCCGTGAAGGCATTTACATATGCATAGCATTTGACTCAGCTTCACATATTGTATATTAAAATAAAGCGGAACCCCATTTCTTATATTCCAATTTCAACAACAGAGTTATAAATATAAAGTTTTCTACTCGGTTAAAAACTAAAAAAAAATAAGCATCAGTCCATAAAAGAAGACTTTATTCCTTTGGAAAGTAATTAAAGTCCAGCTTGAATACCAGTTGTTCGATTCACATCACAAATGAAAGTCAAAAGTGTTCCACAGTTATTAAGCAATTCTTTAGACTTATATCCACAAATCAATTTAATTAACATTTATTGTTGGATTAAATATTTAAATGTTCATAAAAATAAGAAACTTTTTTTCCTTTTCATCTGCCTTCCTGCTTAAGTTTTAGAACTTTATCTTCAGCCAGTTTTTCCTAAATATGAATTTATATGTGATTATTACATGTTTAGTTAAATTTTTTATACATAATTTAATTTTTTTTATACAAAAGGAGATGCATAGATGTATGTGTCTTTTGACATGATTTTGTGTTTTTTTTTTAATACAATACATAAACATGATTATTATCAAATTGAAATAAAATTTTATTAAAAATAAAATCCCAAAAATGATCCATTATTAAGTTAAGTATTTATAACATAAGTTATTTAGCTTTTAAAACATAAACATTTATTCTAAAATCATAAAAAATGCAAAATATTAATAAAAAAAATTCAATTAAATAAAATAAAAAACCTTAAGGTTTTGGTTTAATTCAAATATCGGCACAAGGTAAAGCAGTTTTAGAAATTGGTGGAGTGGAAAATCAAAAAAAAGGATTGCAATTGAAATCGGAATTAGAAAAATAAAATATAAGAAAATGACGCCGTGGCACAAACTGTAATTTATAGTAAAAATGTCTTCCCGAGAGAAAATTGAACACAATAATTGCCAAACTAAATTATTTATATACATATAAAAAGTAAAGTTTTTCAAAATATAAAATAAGTTGCGGCGAAAATGGTGCCAGCCAACAATCGTGTCTGTTCTGTGAAACAAATTGCTTTCAAAACCTTGAAATATTTTAAAACGGCCAATGCGCAGTTTAGTGTTTTAAAAATTACTCGATTTGGTAACACCCGAAATAAATTTCGAATGAAATATTTCAACATCTCAATCAGCTGTTAATAGCAGAAACTAACAAATAAATATATTTTAAGTTAAAACAGCAATTATTTAGGATTATATTGAAAACCGTAAAATACTCCAGCAGAATATTAATTCTTACAAAGAATTATATGAACGAAGAGGAAACGCCATGAAATGAAATAAACTCTTAAAAGAACTTTTTTTCGTTTTATTAAAATTTGCTTTTTAAAGGGTGGTTAAATTTCAAGGGCCGCTGTTGATTTTGAATAAAACACAAACTATTTAGGAAATGATTGTAATTTTATTTTATTATGATGTATTGGTATTACTCAATTATGTATGGAACAAAATATTGGCCAAATGGGCGCCGCGACCTCGGCGGCACACCTCCATCCGATGGTCCAAATTTTCGATGACGCTGAGGCATAATGGAGGTTCTATGCCGTTAATGTGCCGAATTATCTAATCCTTTAGGTCTTGAATTGTTGCTGCCTTATCGACGTACACTTTTTCTTTCAAATAACCCCAAAGAAAAAGTCCAACGGTGTCAAATCACATGATCTTGGCGGCCAATTGACATCGCCATTATGTGAGATAACACGGCCATTGAATTTGTTGCGCAAAAGAGCCATTGTTTCGTTAGCTGTGTGGCAAGTGGCACCGTCCTGCTGAAACCACATATCGTCCACATCCATATCTTCCAATTCGGGCCATAAAAAGTTCGTTATCATCTCACGATAGCGAACACCATTCACAGTAACTGCCTGACCGGCCTCATTTTGGAAAAAATACGGCCTGATGATGCCGCCAGCCCATAAACCGCACCAAACAGCCACTCTTTGTGGGTGCATTGGTTTTTCGACAATCACTCTTGGATTCTCATTCGCCCAAATGCGGCAATTCTGTTTATTGACAAATCCACTGAGGTGAAAATGTGAAAAAAAAAATTACGAAGTGCACGATATGCATTTTGATTTGAACTCCCATTTTCATAATAAGTCTGGATAACTTTAACACGTTGTTGGATTGTGTATCTCTCCATGGTTCAAATTGAGTAAGTCTGAAATAGAGAAATGTCAAATAAAATTCGGAAAAAAACTTGGCGTTTAGGTGGGGTTCACATTCAACATCGGCCCATACAATTTAACCACCCTTTACATGATTTTTTTTTTCTACACCAACTTTTTGCGAATAAATTTATCATGCAAGAAGAGTTGTAAAGAATTGGAGCGCAACCGTATTATAAGCTAGAAAACTCATAATTAGAAGTAGGGGGAGGTAGAACGAAGCCACAGCGAAAATTTTGCTTTTCTGGAAAAAAAATAATTTTGTCTTAGGAAAGCCTTTAGAAGGGGCTCTTTTTAGTTCTCCGATTAGGTTTGCTGAGTTCATCTACATCTCCCGGCCAGTATATTGCTTCGTAACCTAATCATACAATTCTTCCCCTAAAATGGCTTGTGGAGTGGAATGAAACCCCTGGAAGATATTTTTTTTTCTGTTTACAAAAAAGCAAAAACTATTTACGTTTTCCAAGTGAATGTGCTGAAAAGCCTCGCCGAATATATCGCTGCTGCTGAAAACCTAACAAACAGAATTTCTGGGAGCCAAAAACGAGAAAAATCAGTTTTTACTGGAACATCTAAAACGGCAACTATTCTGATAATATCAAAAAGCAGCTTAAACATAATTTCCATTGCATACTTTAGGGGTTTGGTCTTTAAACTATTGTGAATTTCAATTTTGTTTATCTCTTCTCTTTACAATCATATCTAGAAAATTGTGAAAGATATACAGTTAAACCTCGATTAATCGGGCCTCTATTAATCGGTTACATCTATTAACCGGCATGCGGTTCTTTTTATTTTTTCCTTCTATTATCCGTGCTTTAGGTTTATACCTCTATTAACCGTGCTTTACCTCTATTATCCGTGCAGCATTCATATGTCTTTTATTATGTAAATCTAAATCCGGTTTTCCCCCTTTTTAAGTTCATGTGCCCACATTGTTACCGCCACTCATAAATCGCTAATATGACATTACTGTTACCGATATGTAGAGAGATGAGCATGGCAAAATGTTCAATTATTCCTTTTAATTTTCCACGCGGTATAATTATGAGGCCATATTTAATCGAGACCACATACATAAGTATATAAAACACCTACATAGATTTAAGATATTCATTCGTTCAGGTCATAAGGATTACGAAGCTTCGCTTGGAGTAGCCATACATAAAAGTTAGTATATCAGCAGTTTAGTATGTAAGTTTGTATAATGAATTTATTTATAATTTTAGGAATTTTAACATATTAAAGAGTAAGAATAAAGAATTAAAGTTTTCTAAAATTCTTACACTTGTTGTGTTTATAATCTACATTGGCTATCTTGAGCTTGGGCCGCTTCACCCGCAACATTAAAATTCTTTTATTTGCCTCATCGGATCGTTTGAAGGAATCATCTTGGCTGTTAAAACGTAAGTCCTAACAGAATGCAACCTTCCACTCCCTCACAGGGTCAACCACTAAGTCGTCAACGACCAACTCAGTTAAGTCCTGCACCGAACAACTGTAACATTTGCAACAAGGCCACAGACAACGAAAAATTTATAAAATGCAGCAAGTGCCATCTTAATTTTCATTTACCATGTGTCAATCTCAGCAGCAATCAAGACCAACCTACATGGAGTTGCCAAAATTGTACGGTACAACATCAAATCACGATCGATTCTGCCTCTTCCATTCGTAGTGGCTCTTCGGCCGCTTCCCGCTCCCGCCGACAAGCTCTTGAGCTACGACGTCTAGAAGAAGAGACACAACTTGAAAGAGATTTCATTAAAAAGAAATACCAAATTCTCGAACAAGCAGTAGATGATTTCGAGGACGCACAATCAGTTAATAAACACTCAGCTGTCAGATCTGTACATGAGTGGTTAGATAATCAAATCCAACTCCCTACTTCGGCTATTGCAACCGCACACCAAAATATAGTTTCCGCAGCTCGTCAGTTTGAAACGCCACCTTACACATTTGTACCACAAGCCACAACAACGCAAGAAATGCCTAACACTACTAAACCATATTGCCAAAACGTAAGTAATGACTTAGTTTATACGACAAAAACAATAACTCGGCCCGTATGTACAACTACGTCATTCGTTAATAACATGTCTTCATTTATTAATGACCCAACAACGTACCGTCAGCAGCCGACAACGGCAAATTTATGTAATAATTCAGACAACGTAAATGCAGAAAATCACACATTAGAGACACCTGTACAATTTGGTTACATGGATTCAACGTTTTCCATGAACCCATCAAACCTCCAACCTGTTATATTACCTTCTCACAGGCTTTCGCAACAACAAATAAGCACGCGGCAGTCAGTACCAAAAGAGCTTCCAATTTTTACCGGCACTCCTGAAGAATGGCCCTTGTTTAGTGCCACATATGACTGGTCGACAGCAGTCTGTTTTAATACTTTTGCATTTATAGACGAGGGTTCGTCTGTAAGTCTGGTAAATGAACAATTAATTAATAAACTAGATTTAAATGGTGAGTCACAACCTCTATGCTTGAAATGGACAGGTGAAATAGGTCGCAACGAAGAAGACTCAAAAATAGTCTCAATGAAAATTTCAGGTATGAATAAAACTGAATTTTCTATTTCTGTTCGTACGGTTAAACAACTATCGCTTCCGAGTCAGAGCTTTAATTATAAAAAGTTATGTAAAAAATTTCCGCACCTTAAAGGGCTACCCATCGCCGATTTTGAAAATGCTGTACCAGATGTACTTTTAGGATTAAATAACTTGAAATTATGTGTGCCAACTCGTGTTAAAGAAGGCAAGAAAAACGAACCCGTCGCTTTACATACTCGCCTCGGCTGGCTAATATGTGGCAACTCCAGTGTTGGAGAAAAGGCCCAAATTCAATATAATTTTTACTCTTGCGAGTGTAAAGGTGAAAACGACCAAATTCTTACTCACTTACTCAAACAGTTTTATACAACTGAGTTAGCAGGGATAAGTAACTATACTCCAGCTCTTGGAAAAGATGACCAAAGGGCATTAAGTTTGCTAGAAACATATACGAAACAAAGATGCGATGGCCATTACGAGACAGCTTTGCTGTGGCGATATGACAATATTACACTTCCACAAAGCTTTGATATGGCGAAGAGACGACTGATTTGTCTCGAAAAAACTCTAAGAAAAAATAAAGAGTTGTTTGAACATTTCGAAAAAACAATTTCTGAATATTTTGAAAGAAATTACATAGCCAAAGTAAACAATGAAGATGATAAACAAAATGTATGGTATTTACCAATGTTTCCGGTATTTAACAAAAACAAACCGAATAAAACAAGAATAGTTTGGGATGCGGCCGCGAAGGCAAATGGTATTTCACTTAACTCTATGCTGCTCAAAGGGCCAGATTGCTGTCTTCTCTTGCAGCTATTCTTTTTCGTTTTCGACAAAGGCAAATTGCAATCTGTGGTGACATCGAACAAATGTTCCATCAGATTTATATACGCGATGAAGACTGCCATGCGCAAAGATTTTTATGGCGCAGCTGCGACGATCCAAATAACCCGAGAAACGTGTGGCCAAAAGGAAAGGTCATCGAAGTTGCCAAATCCGAAGATGGACAAGTACGAAAGGCAAAAGTTTTGACAGTTTGTGGCGTTTTAGAAAGACCTGCTGCAAAATTAGCGGTTTTAGACGTGGCTGAAAGAAAGTAGAGTAAGTCTTCGAAATCTCGCCATACTGTGGGGGAGTGTTACCGCCACTCATAAATCGCTAATATGACATTACTGTTACCGATATGTAGAGAGATGAGCATGGCAAAATGTTCAATTATTCCTTTTAATTTTCCACGCGGTATAATTATGAGGCCATATTTAATCGAGACCACATACATAAGTATATAAAACACCTACATAGATTTAAGATATTCATTCGTTCAGGTCATAAGGATTACGAAGCTTCGCTTGGAGTAGCCATACATAAAAGAATTTTAACATATTAAAGCGTAAGAATAAAGAATTAAAGTTTTCTAAAATTCTTACACTTGTTGTGTTTAAAATCCACATTGGCTATCTTGAGCTTGGGCCGCTTCACCCGCAACACACATATAACAACATATTTACGTTTTTATTCATTTAGTAAGTGAAATTTGATGTGCTAACACCTGTTTTGGAATGGTGGCTCCTTCAAATAGTAAATTACCAACATTAAATAAAAATTAATAAAAAAAATTAAAAAAATCTGTATATTTTAATATAACCTTTATTAACCGTGTATTTCGATTATGCGTGCTGGTGCCGGTCCCACGAGCGCCGGATAATCGAGGTTTAACTGTACATACGTTTCGCCAATTTAAATACATATCTTTAGCTAAAATGCAAAACCATGTAACAGACATATAATTCGAACTCGTTTTTATTGTTGATTACGAAGCGCCAACCACTTAAATGTCCTCTACAACTACCCTTCTCATAGAACAATAGTTAGAAAATTCTTAAGCGAAAGTTCAAGAACGTTTTAAACATATATTTTCCTTATGTGCTTTTACATTTCAGCTGACAATATTCAACACAACACATTGTATATCAACAAGTCCAAACCTATAAACTTTGCAAGTACAATTATGTTCCTTTAACAGTAACCTTTGCCTGTAAAAAAAGTTTATGGAAAGAAATAAAACAAAATATGTAGAACTAAGAAAAACGTTAGAAGCCAACAAAAAAAAAATTAAAATCAAACAATAAACATGCAATACGTGCACACAAACATGTGCACATGTGTATCTATTTATATGTGAGTACTTGTATGTGAGAAAGTACGTAGCCGGCATTATGGTGAAACATGCGCTGTGTAAACTCGTTCCCTTTTCTTAATTAAGGGGAAAAGACTCAACAATGGCATTATTGGAGAAAATGCACTCGGAGAAAAGTTTTACAATATCCTGCAAATTGCACATAAAAAATGCAACGCGTATGATTGATCTTAATTATAGATCATACGTTCTGGATGTCACAGCCTTCCTTTGAGAAGTGAGTGAGTTGACTGCTAACAAAGTCGATTTGATATACATATATTTGAATAATTTTACCTATTACCATATTATTTTATAACTGCAGGGTGCTTTCCGAAGAATAAAATGTCTTGGGCTTAAATATAAAAAAGGGCTTGATGGTCGTTATAAAGAGATAGATGTGCACGTAGGTGCATTGGATCACCTTTGCGGGGAAGTAGCTAATGACTTCATTTACATTTGCCTCCGTGAAAGCACTGCCCTTTAGGAGAGTTATACCGATGAGCTTCTCCACCGTTCAGCAAAGCTTAGTCGGCAGAGCGAGGAACAGTAAGTTTTGGCAAGTGAGTGTTTCGATGGATGAGGTAGTAAATGAAAACACTCAATCAAATCCCTATAAATGCACCATAATGTTGGGTGGCGGATGCTGGGTGAATTGATATTTGACTGGGTCTTATCGAAGGTATGTACACGGGTCACTGAACAGCCACAACAGGATTAGTTAGTGGCTGACTTTCTCGTCCCTGCACTATCGAATAAAAACAAATATAGCAAAACACTACGCCGCGTTTCCTCTTCTCCATAACCCAGTTCTGCTGCAAGGCACTGCATATGTAGAGGTCGAGCACAAAAAACAGCCTCTATTTATGACGTTTGAATGTCTGGAATGATTTTCGTACGAACTGTCAATTGTCTGACATCAGATGTCTGTGGGAAGCTAAATTTTGGGAAAATACTGGGCAGCATTTCTGCAGGACTTGCCCTTTTTTTAAGTTCTGCAAAGAAGAGGGCGCATTCTACTGCGGATTATATTATTGACATGTGCTCCATTCATCATCATCCATTATGTAGTCATGTCTGCTTTTCTTTTCATTCAGACTGCGCAAACCCATAAAATATAATCTTCAATGCAGCCCTTTTGTGCAGCGACTTTAAGTGTAAAACTTTTTCATCCGAGTTTTATAATTTGCCCACCATCTTCAGATTGAGCGTAAGCGCACTGCTATTATATATAAAGCTACGGCGGTGATTAAAACAGAACAATAAGAGCTAATTAATGGTTTCGTGTTGGACGTGAAAAGCTGAAAAGCTCTGGCGTGAACTTTTTTTCAAAGTGTTCATCATTATGGGGTTCACTGTCGTTCGCTCAAAAGCAACAAGCCAATGTTTTCCTGTTTTCCGTTATTTAACAATCTTCAATGCATACAGACCTACACACACGTACGTATTACGAGTATGTTTTCCTTGTTTGTTTTATGGTTGTATCCACTGCCAATTAGCAGGCAGCATTGTCGGCTTTAAAAGCAGCTACACAGAAAAAAAAATATTTTTATTTAAAATAAATTTCTAGCTTAATCAATACTTTTATTGTTATCGTCTAGCGTAAAAGTTGGAGACTAACCATTTATAAGCTGCCTGACAGCCAACTGTACTCTTCTTCTTCTTCTTCTTCTTTTGGCGCTACAGTCCGTGGTGAACCTGGGCCTCAACCAACAAAGTTTTCCAGCTGGCACGGTCTTTAGCCAGCGTTCTCCAATTGTGCACACCAAGTTGGTTGAGGTCCCTCTCCACTTGTGTGCGCCATCGGTTCCGTGGGCGTCCTCTAATGCGTTGTCCCACAGGTTCGGAATCAAAGATTCTACGGGTCGGAGCAGTATTCTCCATGCGCTCTACATGGCCCAACCATCTTAGCCGTTGGATCCGTAGGCGCCTGGTTAGGCTCATGTCGCTGTACAACCCGTACAGTTCATGATTGAATCTTCTTCTCCAGAAACCAGCCAACTGTACTCACAACTCTTTAAATCATTATTAACCCTTGGACTAATAATAAATAATTGTGAAAAACAACTTTTTAAGCAACAAAATGAGTTTTAACTCAGGTAACATATTGCAGAGCCTACTCGCCTTCTAAACGATCTATATTTTCTGTACTCACAACTCTTTAAATCGTTAGTAAATGTTGGTGGACTAATTTACGTGGTTGTAGTAACAAACATTTTATACAACTTGAAACATTTTGTATTAGACATAATGAGTTTTGGCCAAGCCAATATATTGCAGAGTCTACTGGGTTTCTAATGATCTATTAACATTTGGGCATCAAAAATTTGTAATTATTGTATTGTATTGTGTGTAGTTCATAAAGGGTAGCTCTGTTACCAAGAGTTTACGCTATTAATACAAGTCTTAGGATTTTGATCGGACTTTACGAGAAACACGTCTACTGAGATTTGTTGAGACTGTCCAAAAATCGAACGCATCATTTCGGATTGTTTGTAACACCATCAAAAATATGAGTTTGGGGAAACCTCCTTCAACAGTTTCATGTAGGTGGCGAAAGTGTCCTTCTCGATCTAGAAGAAAACAACTTTAAACAACAGCATTGATCGTTTATTCAGCGTCGCGGTTCGAGGTCGTCATTTGACTGCTTGGACGATTAGTGCCGCGTAATTCCTTTATCAATTGAAGATGGTGCAGCCTGATTGTAATATATCTCAATATTCTAATTTTGGAGCCTATACGTGACGGATAATCATGATTGTATCATCACGGACGGTTACGAAACGATCGACCAATCATTTTGCATAGTGTAAAAGTGCAACCCTGATAACATGAAAAATGTTATAGTTTTAAATTAATTTCTGAAGCTGTTAATCTTATCTGAAGTCAAATCTCTTACCGTATTATTTGTCACATAACAGTTTGCCTTCACTTATTATAAGTTATTATATTTATATGTTTCAGACTCTTTAAAAAACACGATTTTCAAAATTGATTCGATTTGGCTTTCGATTTCCATTACACATGTAGTTCTAGGTGTTTCGTAAATTAACAACAAGTTTTTTAAAACTTGACAGAAAATTTGTGGCCTAAATAGTTTCTTATTTGAATAATTTTTAACCTTAAATCCTGTAAGGCTGTGATACAACAACTTTTTACTCCAAAGGGTAATGCCGACTATATACACACATACAATAGACAAAAGTTATTATTTACGACCGATTTCACTTGAATATTAATGTCTGTCACTTAATGGTTGGCAAAGTTTACCAACAAATAATACAAAAGTTTTAATTTGACAAACAATTCGTTACTACCTGATATTTATAGTTCGAGAGATATATTAAATTACAACTTCAACTCTGCGGCCCCGCTCACCCAAAAGTAGACGGGGCCGGAAAACAAATGTTGTAATTTTTTAGCACTTAAGACTTTTTGTGAGACACATTTTCATTCCTGCAATGTCCAAATAAGGGATTTTTCTACTTCCTTTTTATTAAAAAAAATATAAATTGGCATCACTGAAATACATGTAGTTGTATCGCTGAAAATTATGTAGCTGGCTACATGGCGGCAATTGCAGCTTGCAGCATATTTTAGTCGTGTATTTGAGTTTTTGCCTTAATACGAAGTAAAAATTGCTTTCAAATGGCTGCTGATAGAACTTTAAATAGTGAACATTAAAAGTATTTCCAACAAATAATTGATCGATTGCGATGCTATAGTTGTTATAGTGGCACAAGCTGGGCGACTGCATCGAACGGCTCACATGTCGCTACAGCAAATTCGCAAACATAGAAAAGCGTGTAAACAAAAAATTCAACAACAACAACAACCCAAAACAACATTAAACTCACCAACAGTGTCTCATGTAACAAACAACTTCCAAAGACGAAAATTGCCAACATACTTTTTGTGGTAAAACATCTTGCAGTTTGTCAGCCACAAGTCAGTTTTTATACGGTTTTTGCGTAGACTAGTGGAACGCCAGCAAACGATACAACGATACAACGAAAGCGAAAATAGTGTTTTTTATTTGCTACATACAGACATATGTACGAGTACTAGTAGTTACCCATTCAATAGAATACAATCGTAGGCACGTATATATGTACATAATTAAGCTGCAGTGCCTTAGAAATCTAGACTAAGACTTAAAAATTATTGAAAGTTTAACACGTTCGAGTTCCAACAACAAATGAAGTCTAACAAACCTGGTGTCTCTAAGTGACTAGAACAAATTTAAAATTTAATCTGTTCTGTTTTATTTCATTTGCTGCCTTAAATATTAAAAGCCATCATATTTCAAATCGTATGAATCAATCATTTGTGGCGACTCAAAAGGCGGCCAAAAAACCAAAGAAACTCCCACTGAACAGCCTTAAAATGTTAAAGGACTTCAAAGACAATTACCATCAAAACTTATTGGACTACAGCACTGATGAGTGAGTATTGAAAATAACCATCGAATAAACATTCAAATAAAATCACAGTTCTCAAGTAAGATGTTGGCAAAACTTAAAAAGGAAATACATATTTAAAATCTCACAGCCGAACAAGCAAAATTTAGCCTCAACGTTAGAGGACAGTTTTCACAACTACGAGTATCAATAAAAAAAATTTTGTGAATGAGTTTTAAAACTATCCGAAAAAAAATGTAATTAGTGAATTTTCAGTCTATCAGTTAAAAATATTTGATAGGGAATTTAAATTGAAACGAAATTGAAACAACAAAACAGGTTTTTAGGTTTTCGTTTTTCCCCCTCCTGCCGCCAATGAAAATCTATTAAAATCTACAACAGCCAGCCAACCGGTTTTCTGAATTTGTTGCAACAGTTTGCCAAACTAAACGAAAAAAAACTAAATAGTTGTTTAGCTGTTTGTTGGTTTTGCTATAATAAAAATATTTGCAACAAGTTTGTTGAGCTGAATTCAGTTGTAGCCGTGAAAAATGCAATTTGAGAAGGTTTTCTACAAATGCGAATAATAAATAATCGAACGGGATGTAACGTAAGAGGAAGTTTGGAAACTGGAAAACGCCAATGTCGATATTCCTGCAATAAACTGTTCACTTTGTTACAGTATTAATAGGAATGAATGAGAGAGTGTGTGTGTGTGTGTGTGTGTGTGTCCATGTCTGTACGGCGCACACAAAGTCAAACATTTGCAATAAAATCGTTTGCTGTCGTTTGAGTTTAAAGGCTGTCCATACACAGCAACAGCATGCATGCACAATCATGTGCTGGTGGCAGGATTTTCCTCATGCTTGGGATGGTACCAGCATGCTGGTATTGTATATGATGCCACGAGCTCTGTTGAGCAAAGTTTTCAAAGACCAAACAGCAAAGTATTATGTAGCGGTAGTAAGACTATTCGCTGTATACAAGGTCCGTTTACATGGTAGCACAAAGTATTACGACTTTGTAGAATCAGAATATTATGAAATTATCTACGTACTTAAAAAAAAAGGAGAACAAAAGTATGTTGTAGGTACGCACTAACGTTTACGTCGCTTTCGACAACACAATATCAATTTTGATAATAACTTATATCGATACATTTACATATATAGCAAAACTTTCAATCCTGTGATTAAAACGCCAAGAGTTGCAGCTTTTGTAGCCCGTTTCTTTCTTTGACTTTAATTATACTTCGGTTTAGAAAAGTTTCTTGCCACAATTGCTGGTAAATGCGCACAATTTTTTAAAGTTCTTGAAACATGAATTCATTTGCCTTATCTTTCATTGTAAGAACTGGGGAGACTCCTTAATTGCACTGGTGCACCCCTATATTTTTCCGTTTTAAATGGTATCAAAAAAAAAAAAAAATACAACTGAACCAATTGTGCCTTCCCTGTTACACGGATCGTATAAGTAAAATCAAAGCAAAGATATTAAACAACTGAAATGGTTTCAAATCTGCAAAATCCATTCTTAAAATATATTTAATTTTTAAAAACAGTAATTTTTTTTAATACATTTAATATTATTAAAATATTAATTTTTATACAGAATAGAAATTTGTTTATTTTTTGTTTGTTTTTAAATATCTCTACAATATTTACAAAAACAGCATGAAAATTTGTAGCGTTGAATTTGGTTGTTCTGGCAATTACTGCCTGCACCGTGAATACATTCTGTTGGTGCTGCCAATGTTTACAGTAAAATACACCTCTGATGTGAGGGGAATATACATATAATTTTATAGAAAAAATTTTATAGATTTTGAATAAAAATTATTATAAGAAATTTTAAATATATTTGCTAGAAAACTTATTTTAAATGTTAGAAAAGTAAAAAATAAACTAGTCAAATTAAATTAATTTCATATATTGCTGCTATTATTCGCTCCCACATTTTGCTTGTACACTATAACACTTATTTTATTCTCAGAAACCTTTTGACATGTCGTAATACATGTATTACCGTTAAAACACGCCGTAACTTAATGTGACAACATTTTGCTACAGCCCTGTATATGTTTTGCAAATATTCGTGCAACAATAATTGTAGAACAATTTTGTTCACTATTAGCAGCCGGTATGTCGTGTGGTGCGAGCTGATGCCTCAATCGCTTGCTTGCGCATGCTGGCTGTTGTCGTGTATGCGCTGCTTCATAGTTGACTTCAAATTAATCACTAGTTATGAATACCTCTGATGTTTGGGCGACATTAAACTTGATACAATCGTCAGCTGACAAAATCAAAGGCTTGAATACCAACTAAAAGCCACTTATAATTAGAATTACTCCTCAGAAATACTGTAATTTTAACTATTGATTAAAAATTTTACTTATTAAAAAATAGTTTATAACAAACGGGGAAATGTTTGCTATTAGAGCAGATATTTAGCGGATTGTTTTAATAAAACCAAGTAAACATTATATAGGTAAATATAAAAACAAATATATAAATTTTCTGATGTAAATTCATTTAAAAAATACTCCTTAAATAAACGAGTTCTTATAAGAGATTTGCATTTCAGCAACGAATATCACCAACACTTTAACCTTAAACTACACACATACATACATACATATGTACGTACAACTCGTATTTATGTATTCAATTTCATAGTTTAATGAAGCCAAGGCGAGCACTTCAAAAGAAAATGAAGTTGAATGGGCGGAGGAGGTTGGTGGGATGGGATAGTTGCAAAGACAATTACAAAAATGCAAATACGTATAAATACCATCAATTGGCAAAGTTTCCGCCATCAACTATTTAGATTAAAACAAAACAAAACAAACATAAAAATACATACATACATACATACAAACGCGCACACAAACACACATACCCGCTCGAATACAGTCCGCTATCACTCTGGTTGCGGAAGAACTTTTAACCACAATTGGATTTTTTTCAACACAAGGCTTTTGCTTGTTGGCGAGAAAATCCCAGTGGTAAAAAGACATCAATGGGGTGGAATAGGGTTACAAAACCTTTTCTTTTATATATATTATAAAGGACTTTGGTTTTATTTCCAATGGCGTTATTTACTCTTATACGTTGACTTCTGCGTAATTTGTCCTAAAATAATTTTATACCATCCACTTAATATCTAAAATGAAATAAAGGGTGGTTAAATTGTATGGGCCGATGTTGAATGTGAACCACATGTAAACGCCAAGTTTTTTTCCGAATTTTATTTGACATTTCTCTATTTCAGACTTACTCAATTTGAACCATGGAGAGATACACAATCCAACAACGTGTTAAAGTTATCCAGACTTATTATGAAAATGGGAGTTCAAATCAAAATGCATATCGTGCAAAATCATCTTCAGTGATGAGGCACATTTTCACCTCAACGAATCCACGTCAATAAACAGAATTGCCGCATTTGGGCGAATGAGAATCCAAGAGTGATTGTCGAAAAACCAATGCACCCACAAAGAGTGACTGTTTGGTGCGGTTTGTGGGCTGGCGGCATCATCGGGCCGTATTTTTTCCAAAATGAGGCCGGTCAGGCAGTTACTGTGAATGGTGTTCGCTATCGTGAGATGATAACGAACTTTTTATGGCCCGAATTGGAAGATATGGATGTGGACGATATGTGGTTTCAGCAGGACGGTGCCACTTGCCACACAGCTAACGAAACAATGGCTCTTTTGCGCAACAAATTCAATGGCCGTGTTATCTCACGTAATGGCGATGTCAATTGGGCGCCAAGATCATGTGATTTGACACCGTTGGACTTTTTTCTTTGGGGTTATTTGAAAGAAAAGGTGTACGCCGATAAGCCAGCAACAATTCAAGACCTAAAGGATCAGATAATTCGGCACATTAACGGCATAGAACCTCCATTATGCCTCAGCGTCATCGAAAATTTGGACCATCGGATGGAGGTGTGCCGCCGAGGTCGCGGCGCCCATTTGGCCAATATTTTGTTCCATACATAATTGAGTAATACCAATACATCATAATAAAATAAAATTACAATAATTTCCTAAATAGTTTGTGTTTTATTCAAAATCAACATCGGCCCTTGAAATTTAACCACCCTTTATGTTCAGCTTAATTTATGGCAGTAATATTACATTTGAGATTGCAACTCTGCTGCTTCAGGCCCTCAATTTGTATAAAGTTTTTTTAAATATTTGATTTTTTTTTTTTAACTTTTATTTTGCAATCTATTTACAAAGAAATTAATTAGCAAAATCTTTGTTTACAAAATATTATAATTTGTTTTTATTATTTATCTTTTGGACATATAATTATATAAAAAATAACAAGATCCAAGCTGACTATTATATCACTTTTTTTATAATTATAATACAAACTTAAATAGTGTCAACAAGTGTTTTATATTTAATCGCAATTTTTTAATGCATTAAGAAAGCAAAAACTTCAGACTAAATTCGAAAAATTCGAAAATCATTTGTGACAGGAAGATCTTGATATTGAATTGATTCGCATTTGCCGCCAGGAATGATACTTTGGCAAACAAAAAATGTATACTTTCGAATTTTTTGTATTCACACTTTTCTGTTGCTTTCTGATATGTGTGCTGGGTTGCATCAAGCAAATCGCAATAAGTTGGCAACTTTATTAGAGATTTGAACAAAACAAAAACAACACTTAAGCACATAACTCTCTGCATATACATATAACTCAGTATGTGTGCCCGTACAGTCGAAGCTCGCCATAACAAGTAGATACATTAACGGTATCGCGATATAACGAATGGAAATTCTTTTATTTTGGCCGTCTTGCAGCACCAAATAAAAATCACGTTTTCGAAATATGCTATACAAATGCCGATAATAATCTTATATAGGGTCACATCTACCGAATATTCTGAGATGGCGGAAAAAGTGCATGACTGCTACTTAAGGCAGCGCAAAAAAATGTTTCCGAGGGAAATGGCATTTGATCAAAGGCAAAAACTCGAGAAACAGACGGGTTTTCTTTAAATTTCTTTTATTCAAAAAAATTTTTAAATCGTTCGGAATCGAAAGCATATCAAAAACTTTTTTAATATTGTGAGCAGGGTTTAACTTAATCTATGCCAAACTGGGGCGCTCTGCTTTCCAGGGATATGGGGGGTTTGACATGGTAACCAAAACTCTAGGATGTTGCTGCCTGACTTTGGCTGTGCAGTTTCTCCCGAAATCTTTACTATAATAAAAATGAAAAATTATTAGCAGAACAGGGATTAACGTGCCCCAGGGATGCCTTGAAACCGAGATGTTAGTATTGGTGAATACTTATAGTGCCTGTTTTGGCTGTAGCTCAAACCGATAGGGGCTTTGGTAGGCAGTAATTATAGAGGTCTATTTGGTGGGATCCAAATGAACTAATGTCTGGCTACAGATTTCTGTTATGCATAAGAGCTGGATGGTGGAAGCCTGATGTTTTTTGGGAGAATTTTAGACTCTCCATGCAGGTGCCTTGACTTGCTCCCACTATCCAGGAAATTACTGGCAAGAGGATTTACCAGCCTGAGCCGTCAGGCAAAGGGGCTGGATTATCATATTCGTATGTATATTTGGTGAGCCACATGAGGCCTGTGGTGAGTTGTTGACAAGTGCTCCAACTGGTCCACCATCAGGTGCCAATGTAAAATAATTGCACAGTCCGTGCATACATACATATATGTACATATATTCCCGTTTATCAACGTTAAATCCAAAAGATGTTTTAAATTAAATTAGTAAATATGTAAAATACTTTTGTTTAAAGTCAAAGAAATTTAATTCAGTTCCTTACAGCCAAAAAATTCGCTATATATAAAGTTTGTCATTATATCGTTATAGCGAGGCTTGATCGTACATTCAGATATGTAAATGTTTTGTTTGTAGAATGGATGTAAACAGTTGTTAGCAAATAACTAGGGCAGAGTTCTAAGTTGTATTTTTAAACCACTATTGATTAGAAAAACGATTGACAAGTGTATTTGCACCCACGGTCAATAGATTTCTATATTGTATCAATTAAAATTTTATACTATTTTTAACAACATAAAATGAAACCGTATAAAAAAATTGGTATTATAATTGTCGTGGTGCTGAGAAAAAGCAACTAAAACGGCTTAAGAAACAAACACACACATTAGAGCCAGGCAGGCATGTGAATTGTTAATCGTAGAAACACATGTTGATTTGTGAAGAGGGGAGGATGGAAGTGTGTTTGGCTAATGGGCCTAATAATACTTCCTCGTACTTAAAACAAATGCACTTAAAGAAACTTTTAGGAAAATATTTAACAAAATTTGCTCGCAAGCAAAAAAAATTTAAACCTCAACAAATCTTGTGCCCTTTAATTCGTTACAATTCCCTTGATTGTATTTGTGTTTTGAAAAACAGTGAAATTATTTGCTAATAATTTTCAAAATTTTTTAAACTAATTAATTTTGTTTCGTCAAATGCTTTTATCGCTTATGAGTAAAAAACCGATAATGGAAAAATAATAGTATTAATGTGCTTCTGTGTCACAGTGTTCTAATCGTAATATAGTGTTCGAGTACAAACGTTGTTTTGAAATTCAAAATTGAACTTTGATCACATGTTTTTGTTTCATTTTATAAATAATAAAATGTGAAATAAATAAAGCAGACGAATAATAAGACCCATCGTATACAATTTAATTTCGTGCTGGCCACTAAATGTACAAAAATGACAATTTTGCAAAGACTTTAACATGTCTTACATTTGCAAAGGTCACAACTTAGTCTGGATTGTCAGTTTTAATTCTAGTCTTAAGTATTTTATCACTAGTTAATTTTACACCACAAGTGGTTTGCACAATTAAAGGTATTTTAAATGATAGGACAGGAGACAAAAATATATTTCAAACTGTTTGTAATTCAATTTTGATACGAGTATTTACAATAGATATAAATTTGTATGGCTCTCTGGCCGCCATTTTGTGTTATTGCCATTTGTCTGCTACGTTGCTAAGTGTTCAGTTGCTGAAGTAGTCCAAATGATAGAATTCGTTTGTGCAAAGTTTTCACGCATTGCGCCCATTTTACAACTGACTCGATGACACTTCACAATCGACTCTGCAACATTCGATGGTCAAATGCGAGACGAATCACAAGGAACTACTGGTTGGGAGCGAATTTGGCGCCAGTTTCGTTATTGGTCCGTGTTTGTTTGCAAAAAGCGTTGAAGAGTCCATCACCGCAAACGAGCGTTACACACTGATGATAATCTCTTTCCATTGGGCCAAATTGAACGATATGGACATGGAAAACTTGTGATTCCAGCAGGATGGCGTTACGTGACACACAGCGCAGACGGGTATGCACATTCTGCTTGAACAATTTGGATTCTGGATTTTTGACCGTCAAAGTCATAACAAATTACATCTCTGAGATCAGTGATAAAGTAAGAAAACACGGCAGAAATTTATGTTTTGTCCATACCCCAGCATATAAAGTAATGCGTCATACATAAATTATTTCACGCTATTTCGGCATTTTCCAGACTTTATTGAAAACCCCTTTATACAAACCTGCATAAACTTTATAAATAATATGACTGTTTGTCAATATTATTATATAAATCGATATGAAATATAAAATATCGCTACTTTCGACAACCCAAACCGAAATGCAGCGATCCCTTTTTTTGCCTCTTTCAAAATTGTGTGAACACTATAAAACTTTATTACTCTAATACTATCGGATCATGAGTTTGTGACCACGCCACCACAAAAAAAAACACAAAACCTTCATACTAGAATAGTTTGAAGTTCGCTTAAGCCATCCAATTAATTTTATGATCTTAATGAGAATTTCGTTTCAAAAGTGTTGTAGTAAAATCATGAGCAGACTTTGTTGTGTATTATTTTATTTTATTTTTTTTAATTAAAATTTTAGCAATTTTTACGATCCTCCAACTTTTTTAATGCGTACGTCTGTGTTCTAATAGACATACACATGTAAAAGTGTGCAGACGATTATTTATTTTTATCGCTCAGCTAAAAATAAGAGAAAAATAGAGAAATAGAAGAATATTGTTTTATAACTTTTTTTTTAATTTCTTTGATACTTTGCTGTGCACGCGTGTGATTGACAATAATTATAGGGGCGGTAAAACTAATTGTTGTTCTAACAATTCAAATATGTAGTTTTATATAACTGTCACACTGTCACTGTCGATGTCTGCAAAGGTCACTGTCACATAACGATGCAAAGGGGGTGCATAATCATATTTGCATCATTACGTGACATATTTCCTTAACCGTTTTTACAACAACAGCTGTTGCTTGACGTCGCCTGTGGCCAACACAGCTGGAAATGCAAAAACGGACGGACTATTTCTACCATAGATTATATAAATCCATGTTCAGCCTTCTGTTCTATGACTATATCGAACCGGTTGGTGCGTAGCGTCTGTTTTGTCTATAGCCGTTTTGTTTACTTCATGCGGAAAATTCGAACCATTATGATGAAAACTAATAAATTTAAATGATTCCCACCCAAATTTCTCACTGAATCAGGTCAGTATGGCCACTTTTCGTGGATTCGATTACGATATTTGTTAAATATGCACGAATTTCCCGCATTCAACATATACAATTTTTTTCTCTTATATTTATCATAAAATTTTTATTGAAAAGAAAATGTCAGCACCAGCTTTAATACATTCAACAGAAATTGTTTACTGACGTAATGAAAATATATGCAGGAAAGCAATTATTTTAACACTTAGATTAAAAAAAAAATTGTTTGTTTTTATGTTTTTCCTAAACAAGAACTTTTTTCAAAAATTTTCAACCAAATAAGGCGCTGAATTAGATAAATTTTTGTTTAAAATAAGAATATTTTTATAAGACCTGTAAAATAAGAATATTTTTCGTTTTTTATGAACATAAAACATTTGCGTTAAACCGTCTAATAATTTTAGGCAAATTTTTTTCTGCCATAAAGTGCAAAGAAAACGCTTGTCTGGTAAAATCCTTTCGATAACTTTTAAGGGAATGTGTACTTTTTTCCAGGCACTACTTTCTTCAATTTATTTCCTCAAAGTTACGCTTCAAAATATTAACATTTGAAAATTGCGTCAATAAAAAAAACAATTGATTTCATTTTTCATAGTAAGTTTTTTGCTTTTTTTATTAAGTCCATTCAAGAATTGCTTTAAAACGCAACAGCAAGCAAAAAATCTCAATATCTAACTTTTTTCTATGTCTTGTTTAAGCAAAAGAATTAAAAAACAGTCATTATTTCTTTCTTCTGTTGAATAATAAAAACTTTATAGCCGTTTCCAAGCGATACATCATAAAACTGAACTCTTATCATGAAAAATATTATCGATTTTTTAATAAAAAAAGGAAAAAGAAAATTAAAAAATTTAAAGTACTAAAAAACCAACAAGCAAAAATAAAATAAGGCCATAAAATTTGTGATTTGAGAGAATATAATCAAACAGCATAAATTCCACCAATAAAAAAGAACAATATTAACAATTCCTTAATTCATTTTTCCTACCAAAAAAAAAGTGAGTGCTTCTGTCGAGCCCTTTAATCTTTAGCTTCAAAACCAGTATTTGCTCATTTTGGTGTCGTACACACGATCTAGTTACAGGTTCACTGTCAAGGCTAAATTGTTTAGAGAAAAAACAAATCTACTCAATTATAAGGTTATTTAAAAATATTTCAAAAATGCAGTTCTGCCAGCGAACAAAAAATAATCACACTCAATCATCTTCAGATACATACATGCATATATACATACATATTTATATGTATATTTTTATTTTGAAAAACCAATAACTGGTTTTTTATACGAACGTTGGCTAAAGTTCACAAACGGCTACACATCGATTTGCCGTCAGTGTGTGAGCACGTGCAAAGCTACTAAAAGAAGTTTTGGAGAAAATAACAACAAAATTATTACAGAGTTTCAAAAATAAAAATCAACTAAAAATATACATTCATCCAATGAACAATATTTAAGGATAACGAGTTCACATCTTTCATCGCCATTCTCATAATGTTTTAATTTTGAGGCGCTTGTCATTCATTTCTTAAATATAAAATAGTACAAGTATATTTGGTCGTCGGCAACGAATGTGTTAATTTTTTCTATTGACACCGGCGCTGAAATTAAAATGAAATGAAAATTAAATGGACCAAAAATGCCAAAATTTGAAAACAAATTTGCAGTATGAGCGAGCAATTTTCAGGAATGTGGGGGGGATTGGGAAATATGCCGCTGAAGTAGAATCGATAAATAAATATCTCTTCAACAATGTAAAAATTTTCATCTGGATCAATTTCGTTTAATTCAGATAAACTGTATAAATCTTAAAAGAATTTTTTTTAAATTTTCTTATCTCCTTTCGCTTGTGTGTAAGTTTTTGTTGATACACCCCACAAATGACTTGAAGTGTTTACAGCTCGCAAAGTAGAAAGTAGAAAATGTTGCAAATGTCAATCGACGAGCATCGCCATTTCCTTTTTATGTCAGCGAATACTAAACAAACGACCAGCAAACTTATTTTCGTGCAATAAAATCGTGCATAAGTAGTAGAGAAATAAACTTTATCGTTTTTAGCTTGAAGCTGTAAGATGTTTAAAGCTTAAATGAAATTTTTATGATATTTGTGACCTTTGACCAAGATTAAAGCATCTTGTGACGCCAACATAAGGTTACATTAACTCTGAAATGAAATTTCTTGCAGTTGTAAATATTTTATACTCTTATTGTCACATTTTACAAATAGACTTGTTGGTGTAAGACATTGGCCTTATTTTAACGTTCACAAGCACTCTGTTAAATGCTGAGCTGTTTATCATGCTTGATAGAAGGAAGGACTTTCATCATTCCAAGCCATTGATTTACGTTCTTTCGAATTCAGAAATTTCAAATTATTACTGTAGCGGCCATAAATACTTTTGTCTTAAACTATTGGATTAAAACGATGGATGAAGTTCATTACTCATGGCATATATAGTACAGACATTGGAGTATTTAAAAAAAGTCCTTGAAGTGGATAAATGCCTTATTGCCCACTTACGCATTTATATATAATTTTCAGAATTTTATTGTATAACAAAGAATTTAATTGAGAGCGACAGATTTTGATAGTGGAATATTTGACTTTTGAAAATCTTTAAAGAGGAGCAAAAGTGATGAAATACACAAATTTTTTTCATTTTATTTATTTTTTTTTACTTAGCGTTTGAAATTCCTCCAGATCTCACCTCTTCAGTTTTACCAAGAAAAATCGGAAAAATCAGAGAAATCTTATTATCAGATACTCATATTAAGAATTTTTCCTGCGCCCAATTTTTAATTCATGAAACACTTGACATTTCCTGGACGTACAAGAACAGCTGAGGAGCGTAAATAACTTGCAATCTTTGACGGCAATCTGTGAATAAGAAGTGACGCGAATGTGACTGTAATGACGCCACCTCGAATAAGAGCGAATACTTTTTGGTTGTCAACACAACTTCAGTAAAATTTATTTTGACATTTTAATTATCCTTTATAAAAGTTTAACGTGAAATTTCCTTTTATTAAAAGTAAGTTTTGCTTAAGACTATAATGAAAATCCGCATTACAAAGATGGAAATATGATGTGTAATGATTTTAATTTAATTTTCCAAAATATTTGATGTTGTAAAATGTAATATTTAAGGTTCTGCAAAAATATCAAATGGAATAAATCTATTTTTATACGAAAACAAAACTTTCTTTTAAAAGTTCTTCATTCTTCAGGTGGCGTACAACTTTCGGTTTTGTTTTCGGTTTAAATACTCTTCTGTGATGCATTCAATCAATGCCTGCTAAAACTATGTTTTAAATGAAATAAAATCAAGACTTCTTTTATGCGAAAAATCAGAAAACTATAATCCTCTTGAAAAATAATATTTTTGTAGCTAGAAAATTCTTCTGATAGCTTGTAAAATTTCAAGGCAATGTCAAATGAACATACTATGTACATATGTATGTACGTTCTGAACTGAAAGATTCATCAATGGTATGCATATGCACATATGTACATACATATGTACATATTTTTAATTATTTAGTCGGCCAACTTAATGAACACGCATCCACACACATGTAATTATTTATACACTTTAATTATTTACTTACAAACTTTAATCATCACATGCATACATACATACATACCAATTTTTTGTTTGTTTTAAATATAAAGAGCTCAAAGTTCACCCCATTTATTGTTTAGAAAAGTTATTAAGATTTCATTTAATTGCGGCATTAAAAGTTTAGCAAAATTGAATTGAAAATTTATACTCTGCTGACACGCACACACACTCTCTCTCTCTCTCGCACAACATTCAGTCAGAAACACTATTTATACAAAAAACTTTTTGTTCAAATGCAGTAAATATTTGAGATCTCCAGTTTTGCAAGAGAAAAATAGTATTCTCCCCTACAAACTTTTTGAGAGTTTTCTCTCGCTCATCGTATAAAACTTTTTACTCATTAATTTAATCAATTCTTAGAAGAATAAATCAAATGAAAACTTTTTATAAACAAAGTTTGATGCCAGGGATGGCAAAGCTGTACTTTTTTGGTATCTTGCAAACTTTAAAAGTACAATGTTACATCAATGGTGTATTTAGCACATTAAGGAAATCTCCCCAGTTTTAGTAATTTTATATAGCAACTCGTCATTGCAGTTATTTGACTGTGAATATAAAATGAGGCAAATGAGTTCATGTTTCAAGAACTTTTAAAAATTGTCAGAGAAATATTATCAGTTCATGTGGAAAGAATCTTTTCTCTTTAAAACCAAAGAGGGAAACACACTACAAACTGCAACTCTTTGCCGCTTAATCCAAATAAAAGATTTGTTGAATTCACAAAATTCCAATTCTTATACATATATCAATAAATACCTATATCAAATAAGGTATTATCAAAATTGTAATTATGATCTCAAAAACGCTAGGAAAGCCAGTGCGTACTTTAATTTTTGTATACGTAAATGCTTTATACATATTTCCTAATGCATTGTTTGTTGTTTTATTATAGTAAAAATTAAATTTAATTTTTGTTATATTCTTAATAAATCGAGGTCGAAAAAACAATACAAATTAGAAAAAAATATGTATCTTGGTACAATTAAGGTCAGAAAAGTACAATCTTTCCAGCAATTTGGTAGAGTTTAAACATTTTCAATGCCATCCCTGTTTGTCACTGAATGATATTGTATTGAACAATAGCAGAGAATAATAAACAAAAACAGAAGAGAGAATTGCGAGCAAACAACTCAAAAGCCCATCAAAAACGAAAATCTCAAATCGGAATCTCAATACTTTTATCGTTAAAACACATGCATACTTACACACACTCTTAAGTGCTAATAGCGATTGGATTTAATGAGCATCGAACCCCTTTTCTACGCTGTAAAGGCTTTAATAGGGACCATCTACATACATATGTTATATGTACGAGTAAATTTAAAAACTTTTAATAATGTAATTCCAAAAAAAGGGCACACTAATAAAATAATAATAGATGAAATTATATATTTTATCATAGACCAAAATAAAATAATACTGCCGCTTTCGATTTTACCTTTTTATTAAAAAAAATCAATTTTTTTATGTGTTTAATATATCGCTAAAAGTCTTGAGGAAAAAGTAAACATCTAAATAAATAGTTTTCAATATTTTCAAACAAAACTGAGTCACGATATTATTAAGCAATCAAATATAAATCACTACACAAGATATTCCCATCTCCGCAATGTATTTTGATGATTGGTAATTATGACGAGTGGAATACTGTCTTAAATATGAGTATTTTGAAACGCAAACATTTACTTAATTTTAATCAAAAGCAATTTTACTACGATTTTTTGTAAAGAATAATTGAATCTTCAAGACAGGTTTTGCTGAAGTTGTGCTTACCGCCATAAAGTATTCACTTTTGATCCAAGTGTTGTCATCGTAGTCACTCGATGTAATAAAACTGCCACTAGTTGTCAGCAAAATGTGTATGTTATTAAAACTCTTCATTTGCTCTTATACGTCCAGAATGTGCCATGTTTCTGGAGAATTGAAAAGTTGTTCTCACAGGACAATGACTTTTGGAATTTTGTATATATATATATATATATGTATGTATGTGGTCGATTTTTATATGATTATGAGATAATAAGATTTCCCTACATAATCTGATTTCAATTGTAAAATAGAGATTATAAGGTCTATAAATTGTCAACCCCTTGTTATAGGTTTCCAAAATCTAAAGGACACAAACATTACCTACAGTTTTCCTTTTCCTTTATATAAAGCAACAATTTAGATAGGCAAACTAAAGAGTGCAGAAATAAGAGTAAATAAATTCTTGCAACAATATATCTAAATTCAAAAGCTGAGTACCAACAACCGTGTAAAAAGAGAGTTGCATGTACGAACATACAATACAAATAAGAACTACTACAAAGGCACACAAGTTTTAAAAGCATTTGCTGTGTTCTAGCGACAGTTGCTGTTTTTATATGTACATATACGAATTTATAAAGACCGATTAGTTAGTAAGTGGTGGTGGTTGGGATGACGAGGATTTTAATAAAGTTAATGTGGTGGTTTGTAGTGATGGACGTCTCCACCGCTCAGCCAAGTTCGCACTTCAGTTGCATTTTTTTATAATAGAAATTAGTCGTGATCGCACCGTGTGTTTGAGCGGATGGTTTTAAGAATATTTAATTTTATTTTTTGACGTTTTATTTTGTGCCGTGCTACTTTTTCGGTGGTTTGTTTTGCGATTGAATATACATACATACATACATATGTATGTACAGGTACAATATAAGTTTTTGCTCATTTAAATGGAAAGAAAAATAAATTTATAAACCTTTTTCCCAAATACATACATACATATGTACATGTGTATGTAATTTATCTGCTACAAAAGTATAATTTACCAGAACATACCTGCATGTACATACATATGCATGCATGCACACACAAACACATACATAAAGAAGTCAATTAATCTGTGATTTTCTTAAACAGAGAAGAATAAAACAACGACCACAAGCAAAATACGAACAAATTTTGCTGTTGATTTCCTATTAAAAACTTGCTGTGATTTTATTTTGAATGTGTTATTAAAATTCTACGAAATTAAATAAACAAAATGGTTGAAAAAGAAAATAAAAATCTTTTAAATGATAATAGGCAGGTAAAGGCTCAAATTGTGCCCGTGCAAACGAAAACCCTCCAGCATTTGCCCAAGCGACCAGCCGTCGATTTGGCTTTTCACAATTTAACCTACAGAGTTAGAGAAGGCAACAGAAGCAGTAAGTACTCAAATATTTATTTTTTCAAATTATTTTCTAGCGTTTTTACTTTCCTGTTTCTAACTAAAGACATACATACATAGATATAAGTTTTCTAGGTTTTCTGAGCTTTTTACTCTCAATTAACCGAAGGTTTGTGCAAACAAATTTTTTTTCTCGCTGGCCAACTGGTGTTTTTAAAATTGCGTTTATTTTTTGTTTTTCTTTGTTAACTGAGAAAAAAACTCAATGGTGGTGCTATCAGTTTTTTTCAGCTTTCATTCTTCATCAATGATCTTTTTATTATGCATCGATGCAAACATTTTTCTTTCTTTTTTTTTGATATTTTATTATCTTCTCATTCTTACTGGTGAGACTTGTAGACATTGTTGTTGTACTCTTTGTTCTAACTAGAATGATCAGTTTGTACTTGCTGGCAGTAATGCCATATTTTTCGAATAAAAAGAACTTGAAAGACAAAGAAGAAAACAAATTAATGAAAGGCAGAAATATGTTTAATTTCCAGCGACTTGATTTTATAAATTGCTTTGAATTTTATACATTTGCTTTCCTTTTATATTTTGCTTTCTTTATTTACTTTCAACAATTTCGAACTATCAAAATACGAGCAATTTTTGCTTAATAAGAAAATGCTTTAGTTTAGTTAACAGTTTTTAATAAATAGACCAATTTTCTATGCCTCTCTTATTAATGTTTTATACACAAAAATAAATGTTTTATATGAAAAAATTAACTTCCGAAGAAACATGAGAACTATACTTGTGCTTTGCAGCTGACTGCACTGACTGCTGTTTTCAGCACAGCTCATTTTACGGAACTAAGTAGTTCGTTTGGTAGTTTAGCGGTTTAGTTCAGCGGTTTCTACAAGGAAAAAATGTTATTGCTTTTAACTAAAATGATTTTTTCTTCATATTTTAGGTAATAATATATAAAATTCTAAAATAATTACTAAACTTAAATTTTTAAAGACTATCAAAAGCATATAAATGCACATGTACATACATACAAAATATATATTTTTGGCGTATGAAAATGTATTAAGAAAACCACCTCGTATTAGCTAATTAAAAAAAAAATCAAAAGCGCTCAGAAGTGAAATAAAAATGCTCAGCACTGACTTTAAATCGCCAACTGTAATAACCGGTCTATTCGCTCATTTCACTGAAATGCTCAACTGAACTAGTTCAGAGCTGAACGATACAAGTCTAGAGAAAACGAATTTCCCTAATAATAGTACAATTAACCTGCTAAAATATCTGACATCCAATATGAAATCTCTATGTATGTGCACAAAAATGCTTCGGACGGGTTTTTTTGGTGTCAGAAATTGCACAGTTTTGCATGTGTTTTGTGAAAAAGATTCGACAAATTCATTTCATTTAATTTTTACATGATTGGCAAATTCATTAAATACACTATCATCGTAAGATTGTTCCGTCAAAAAAAGGTGGTTACAACACGTGCATCATGTGAGTCTCTAACTGAACGCCATCAGCTTAAACTGACATTCATTTTAATTTTAAATGATTTGTCGTTACTTCAAATACATTCTCGCGGCACTTGTAAAAAGTTATAATTTCTAAGTTAATCGCTTGCCTGTTAATATCCGTAGATTTATTCAACTGGCATTTCAAATAAAAACAATTAAGTATTTGTTGCCTTAACAACAAGATTTAATATTAAGTGTAACAATTAAATAATTACATATTTTAATTGCAAAATTTTTAATGACATCAAACTATAATTTTTGCTATAAATTTCATTGTTTTCGTACAGCATTAACAATTAAACTTTTAATCAATATCAAAGTCCAAAACCGACATTGTTCTTCCTTTTGTTTTTTTAAAACACAATGTTGGTGAAATAAGTTTTCTTTGTTTCTGTTGCACAATCAAAAGTTGAAAACTTCTTAGTTTCTAAAATTTGAATAGAATGAGAAAAATTTGAATTCAAGATCTTTCAAAGTTCATGGCTTATTTGCGAAAAAATAGTCCGTTAGTCAAATTGCTTGCCATGGACACTTCCTTGTAGCAGAGCAGAGTAAAAGGTTTTAGAAGTAACTTCAACTACAAGACGGGGAAAATTTTCATAGTGGCACTGGCACTTAAAATTAAATAACATCCAGTTTTTAACTTAATATTTATATGAATTCTAGTTAAATTTGATATACTCTCCAATAAACTTATCACTTTGAAAGATTGTAGTTGTTGTTGTGCAAAAAAATGTACACAAAACACCAGTCACTTTCCAATAATGTTGTTAACTTTGTAGTAAATATTAACATGTAAACATATAAAATTCTAATAAACAAAAAGGCATTAAGTTTTTCTTTGCTAAAAACTTTTCTTTTAAAATACTTCCAATCTTCCAAAAGCAAACAGCTGTTTTTCTTACCATACTTTTATCGCGATCTGGCAATATATACATAAGTTCTGAAAATTGCTAACAAGAGCCTGCAAAACCTACCAGTTTCTACGTTTGTCAGATTTATATATTGAACAAAATTTGCCAGATTTGTCGTTAAACATCTCCGACCATGGTGTCATTGTCAGGTGCATTAATATAAATCTTATCTACCAACAATAACTGGAAATATTCTTGTCTAACAATGTACTGGCAAATCTGCTTCCGACAACAGTATAAGACAAAAATTGTTAGTCCACACAGTTGTAAGATATTTTTAAGGCATATTTTAGTGATTTTTATTTTATAATGCGAGTAGCTTTGCAAATTTTCCAGAAGAATAGTGGCTCCTTGGCCTTTCAATTTATTTTCTATATACTTTTGCCACATAATAATTGTTTGTGTAAATGTTTAACTGTTATTTTTTTTTTTAAATAAACTTCCAACTTTTTCATGTATAAAAAACCAAGAAATAGAATTTCAAAACTTGTAAAACCCTAAAGCAAATTGTTGTTTAATGCTGATAAGACTGAATTCATATGTATGTATGTATGTATGTACGAGTATATTGACTAATGTATTGTAGATGTATAAAATTATTTTGTATAGTCTGATTAAATATGCTGATTAAAATTTAAAGCACAAAGAACAATTATAAGCAATAATATATAAAAAGGCATGTGCAAGAAAACAAAAATAATGTAACGTCAATATGTACATATGGATGTATTCTTTCCAATATTACACACAAACAGTGAAAATGCGAGATAAAGAACAAGGTTTTTTTTTGAATTTATAGATCGTTCAACGGCACCTAATTTCGTAGTTTAATTAACAGCACAAAACCGAAAGTGAACTTTAGACTAGAAGTACCCTTCAGACCAGCATTTCGATAGTTTTGCGTTTGGCTACACAAATCAAATCTAACGCTTATAGTATATCCTATAGACGCATAAAACACCATAAAAAATCGATTAATGAAGCTGTCATGAGACATACATATGTAAATCTATCAGAATATTTATAAGGCGGTACTGCCTTTTTGAGTGTCAAATAATTTAAAGATGTTTTCTACGGAATTTGCGCAAAAGAAATCTGATGTTGCGAAGGTCAATAAGTCTAAAGTATTATTACAATTTCTTTTTCACACTATCGTACCTCAAATCTAATGAAAAATACGCAATTTGATGAAACCTCAAACATCGGCAGCTGAGCAGTTTCATATCGGAAGCGGAAATACTATCTAGAGGAGAATATAATTAAATAACACAAAATTACAATAACCTTTGGACAAGGCGTAAAGAAAACTCCTAATTTTTAGCTTATCAATCATGATAAGAAATATGCCATCATCTACATCACGCTATTGCCCGTGAAATACAACTCTGATCAAATAAAAAATCTTATCATATAAATATTTTTTTTACAATAATGAAGTTTTGTAGCTTGTGAAATCTATTATTGTATTATTTGCTTTACCATTTACTTACCATTTTGCATTCACACCAACACACAAGAATTATTTGAATTTTGTGACAAGCCTTAATACAAAATATTGTAGCCTGAAATGCCCTGTAGTACGAGAATATGTTTTTAGCAAATTCAACCCAGAATTTTTATCTTACCATCGAAACAGTATAATTTTAAAACTACAAAAATTGTATCCAGTTTTATTAATTTAACTAAATATTATAATATTGTTTGTTTAACATTATTGTTTCGTGTTATTCAATGAATTTTTTTTCATAATGTCGATTTATTTCCTGTGATTAAAAGTAATTTTTAATTGAAATATTTCTAAAACAAAAACTTATTTTGGTCTTATATCAACTTACGATGTGATTATAAAAACGCCACCATTGCGCATTATACAGAAAGATAAAATTTATATTTCTGTGGTTCTAGGGAAACTCCCATACGAGTATATTAATGGTTTATTTAACAATGTTATTTATGATACAACAGTTGCCACATCTTGTGTATCATCCACTAAACACACGCAGGATATTAAAATGAGCGGAGCAAGCACCGTCAAGCCGAAGCTTTACTGTGCCTAGAATAACTTTTGACTCTTACGTCTATTGTTTTCCTGCCAGTACAATGATTGTTCACTCACGTCAATGGTCAAACTATGCCAATAACAATTACATATGTCAAAAGCACACTAAATCAATAACATAACGATGGCGAACACTAGACCAAGTGCAATTAAAAAATTAAGTCTAATTAAAATTAATACAGACTTCACTATACCGTTGCCCCACTGTATATATGTATATGAAATTTATCACAACTTATTTAACAGTACATACGATACGTGCATATATATATATATATTTATATATAGTTCTTTACTTAAGTTGAAAATTCAATTATATTTAACTACATAAAAAAAATTCATCACATACACACATGAACTCATATGGAAATATCGAGACTTTCATAATGGACAAGTGCTCGCCCGCAGAAAACAATTTTAATAAACAAAGTGCAACAAGTGCAATTTCCCATTTAATACGATTAAACTCACGACAGTGTCAATTGAATATGTATGTACATGAGAATGCTAATGAACACTATTATCGTGTCGCAACTTAATGATAAAGTACGTACAAAACTAGAATTTTAATATTCTGTTTAACAGATTTGATGATTCAGAATGGTGTGATGGGCAAGATATTCATACACTGGATTTATTTTTAAACATTTAAAAGAGCCTTTAAAACAATAGTGACAACTCGGTTTGGAAATTTTCAGAAAGCAAATTAAAAATCATACAGAGTATTTTATTTAATCGGAAATGTACTTTTTTTTTTGCGAAAAACGTTTTTAGAATAAGTAGATAACATATTTTGTACTTTGAACGCTTGTATTTTTTTGCCAAAAGTTTTTATATTTGTGGTGACAAATTATGGGGACAAAAAGGGTTACAGTTTAAGTGATATCATGTTGGCTGTCCGCTTTCCAGCAAAAATTTTCGTTGTTTCAATAAATAACTTTTATTGAATATATAAAATCTGTTGCTGAAGTTTTGTTTTAAAATTATTATTCGTTTAGAAATCGTAATTGAATCCACAATGATTTTTCCATTTAAATTAAAATGACATCGTTAAAACAAGACAATTTTTTCCTTTACAATAACGGAATTCTTTAAATCAGTTAATAAATTGTTTGAATTTAAGGAATTCGCGCATTAAAATAAACACTTTGCGTATTATAGCATTTGATTCGAATTCTTCAATAAAGTTCATAATATTTTCTATAACATCATTTCTAATTGAAAATTTTATGCGTTATTGTAAGTTAAAATATTGTTATTTTATCTCAAACAAAATCGTCAGCTATTTCACAACTCTTTAATTTAAAGACACAATTCAAATTTATGCGCTAAACGGTCAATCATTGTGTTTGGCGATATATCATTCGTATTTGATGATGAGTGCTGTGTTATATATGGAACGTACATATTTCTTTGGCACAACCTATTAGCCCCAGTTCAAGCATTTCGACTTATGTCGATAAATTTTTTTTTCTCATTTAAAGATGCACACAGAAATCTATTTTAATCTATCAAACTCTAAATTTTTTGACACTTCATTTTATTCAACAGTGTTTGTTTTTATTATCAAAAATTGTATCCCAAACTTCAGCAAAAGATTAAAAGAAACAGCAACAAAATTAACCTTCAGGTGTATAACTTGCTAGAGTTTCCGAATAAAAGCAACTCCATACCAATGTTGCCTCTTTCCCATAAACTCAGAAGTTGATAAACAAAAGCTGAAGCGTCTGAATAGAGGCTTACAAATTAAGCCTGACTTTTGAAAACTCAATAATATGTATGTTAATAAACACTTAGAAAATAAAATTTTTAGGAAGTTTGTAACAAAGTAGTGTAAAAGTTTAAATTTAAAACAGACTTTAGCGAATAAAAGGGCACTTATTTTTATTAAAACTGACTTCAAATTAATTAAATCATACCTCTTAGTCAGCCATAGTTATGACTCATGTTGTGAATACATATATTTCAGCAGGTGTGTTTTTGACACATGTATTATTAAAAGTAAAGAATAAAACTTATATTTGCGTAGATACATATAAATTTAAATTTTTTACTTATACTCGTACAGACATATGTATTATTTTTTATACTTTATTCATTATACTTCTTTATACTTAATACATTTTTGTAAATATTTAATACTAAAAATGGTGTTAAGAAGTTCCGTAAATATTTGTCAATATTTGCCATTTAATAAATAAGATGATTTTAAATTATCAGACACACACTTTAACCATTTAAGTAAAACAAAACACAACTGCGCTGCAAACAAATTTAAAATGCCACTTAAATAAAAATATTTACATACATACATATGTGTGTATATGTAAAATATTGTTTAATTACAAATGCAAATTTTCCATATCAAAAACTAAATATCTCATGTTCCACATATTTTCGTTTTTTTTCCAAATTTTTGTGGTTTGTATTTAGTTAAAACAGCAGATGCAATTTTTTTTTTTTGCTTTTATTTACTTGCTGCTCATGTGAGAGAAAGACAGTCAAAAGTTAATTTTAATATATAAACAAATATTAATGTTTAACTTAAATCCATCTAAAAGTTTTAATTATTGTTCGCAGTAGCTTTTTGCTGTCTGTTTTCCGAACACTTGCAAAAATTTTCTCTCTCAAATGTGACAACTTGTTTTGGGTTTAAATTTCAAATACGAATTCAGGAATCACAATTTGTACAGGTTTTCGAAAAACTAGTTGTTGATTAAAATAATTTGTTTTTATTAATTTATTTGCCTAAAGGTTCATGCCTTCGTTAGGTTTGAACAAACCAGAAAAAAATATTAAATAAAATTTAAGAAAAGTACCAGCTGATGTAAACGTGTTAATTTCATTACATATTCCACTAATTGAAATCAAATTTTAGTTTTTTCTCTGTCTCTTTTTAATAAGCTATAAATACGTTATTTTCGAAGTGTTTTTTTTTTTTTTAAAAGCAAATGAAATCACGCGACAACCTGGCCATATTAAGCCAACGATATGCATGTTTGTGCATGCATAGTGCTTAAAACCTTCTTTTTCGCAACAGATGGAAAAGATAATAACTAATCATACACAAAGCAGAGCTTATATCATCCGTGGTTCCATTCTTAATAAATATTTCTGACATCTCCTAAAAATCTATCTTTCCCTTAAAATATTATACGGATAAAACTAAAAAAGCAACAATCAGTTTTATCGAACATTTTGTACTGGAGATACAACTGTTTGAATTATTACAGCAAATTTAAATCCCGGGCTCAACTGTCATATTTTTCTTAATTCATTTACCTCTGCAAAATTGAGTTGATTGTAGTTCTAGTAAGAAATTTTATTCCTTCATCCTACAGTTATTAATCACTTCGAGCGACTCTTTTTTTTTTGTGCCTCGAATTTTATGCGTAAAATATTAATAAGCTCGTGTTTCATAGATAGAAATATTTAGATTTTTAATTGATTATGCTCGTATTTGTGTGTCATGTTCAAATGAAATCAAAAGTTTACATACATTTAGTGTTAATTTAAATATTGAAATAGAGATTCAATGTTAGTAGAGCGAATGGCTTGAATAGAAAACAGTGTTTTTTTTCAGCATTTCGTTCAATATTGCTTCTTCTTGAGTTCACCTTGTTCTGTCTTAGAGCTTAGAAATATTATACAAATTCCTTTTTTGAAAGCATTTAAGATAAATGCATTAACTTTTAAGTATTTTTAGTACATTTTGCAGTCAGTCAGTTGGAAGTTATGAAACATTGTTCCGCTACTAGTGGAAAAGCGATGTCAGCTGTCATATTTTCAATTCCATTTTATTCTAATGCTTTTAGATCATATCAAAAACATTCTTTTATAATAATTATTTTGTGATTTAAAGAAATAAACACTTTCAAAGCAGTTACTTTTTAAAATAATAATAAATTAAAGCCTCAAAAAAGAGTTCGTTTTTTTTTCGTCGTCAAATAAGGAGTTTAATTTTTCCCCTCATACACCAAAATTCAATAATCTAATCTTTTCGCCAATTGTTTTCATTAAATTAGAAGGACAGAGTTTTTTATTTTGAGTTTTCGGGGTAATTGATTGTTCCATTTTATTATTATTGGTTTAGGCCAAAGTAACTGATACCAAGTATTTTTGGACAAATGGCGACAAATAGTAATAATTATATTTGTATGTTGGGTAAAATTGCAGCCTATAATGAAAAGTACCATATTTACATCACACACGTAAATTTTAGTTACAAAGATGCAATAAAACATGATAAAAAAATATCACAAAAATTAACTCGAATATTATTGTACGAGTACTTGGACCCGTAAAAGCAGCAAATATTTGCTTTTTGAGAACTGATATTAACAGCCATAATTAATGTTTATATCTCACTAGTGACTGCACTGAAATTATCTGCAATAGTAAATCAACGCTTTTGTCTGCTTAAACAATTTACTGAAGAAGCTTGAATACGGAAGGTGATATATAGTAAATGACCTTTGTTCAGTTTTTCTACACATCGAAAAAACGTCACGGAATTTAAGCGAATCATATAGCGAAAACCTCCATGAAGGACATTTGGCTTATATTTTTGTTATTTTTAGTCGGATCAGCAACGATGTGTTGGAAGGTCAGTTTTCGAAATTTACAAAAGAAACTCGGTTTGAGAAAAAAAAAAACGAGTTGGGGCCTTTCTATATTAAGGCAACGGCAAGTAGATATAATCAATAGTTATATTGCGTTGTAGATTTACGAAAGCGTTTCTCAGTGTTCAGTAGCCTGAAACCGATACATAAACTTAGTGTAATTAAACTCCTGCATGTATCGGTGGTGTTATTTTCAAAAAGCATTAACAATTAACTTAAGCTTTTTTTGTTCACACATACGACTAGTTGAATAACCTTTAGTCAAAACACCAAAACTGGAGACTGGCCAAAAATCAATACCGAATACTCAATAAGGAAAAAACACAAACAAACAAAGTCAACAACAATATAGACCAACATGGCTAATAAGAAAAGTACGAAGCCCGACTAAGCAATTATTGAGCATTTTTAGCAATAACACGGAAGTGGTCAGCAACGTCAAACAAATCAAAGTGATTAAAAAGCGAAAACAACTTGAATGACGCTGACCGGGCACAAAGACAACCGGCACTGGGCCGATGGATGGCGATATAACACCAATAATTATTGGGAATAACGATGAAGATGAGTTTTCGCTTTATTTTTTATGGTTAAATTCCCACAAAACATGCAAATTTTTAATAATATTATACAAAGCAAAACAAAATTATAATACACTTCTGTACGAGTGTGTCAATGTAAAAGTTAGTGTTCATTAGGGGGAGTCAAAGTCACAAAAATGTATATTAAAAAGTAGTAGTTTTTCAAATGAACAGATTTTGCTTATATTCTAAAAGCGTTGGTGTCTGTAGTATAGTGAAGGAGGGGGAGCTCCCCGCTTGACTTTATAACCCAAAAGTTGACAGAACCGAACACACGCACGCACCGGCATGCCGTAAAAGAAACATCCGGCTTTAATCTCTTGATTTAAAAGCCTATTCTTGGCTTGGTTCAGCTGTTTGTTCTAAACTAAAATACCTTAAAGGTGTGTGGTGGCGATTATCTGCTATTGTACTGCAACAGGTTCCTGTTTTTCGACTAAGCAGCAGCGACTTCGTGGCAAGAAGTCTAGACACCTACCGACTTATTGGCAGCAGGAATTATGTATACCCAGCGCTCCAGCAACCAACATTCACATATCACAAGAAATAGTCACCTTTGTATGCCCAGCAAACAACATGGCAGCGGTTTGTATGCCATTGTTCAAGTTCAGCCCTTGAATTGGTCCACCATCAGATTCAGTCATAATGACAGAAGTTGATGTGTATTAATTTCACAATCTTTTGAAATTTTAAGCATTTTTTTACAAATAAATTATTGCTTTGAAAGAAGAAACACCGGATAGACTTCGAAACTATTTTGGCTAAATATCCAATTTTGAACTAGTGATATTTTATCTGCTTAAGCGTATATTTTTGACATATCCCAAACTTTCTATAAGATATCGTTTATATCATTATTTTTGCAAGGCTTTTGTATTGCACAATATTTAATGTTATTGCGCAACTAGTTAAAATGTTGGAGTAGTTTTAATGGAAAATTTTGAATTGCAATCATTCATCTCTTAATATGAACAATTCAAACTTATATTTTTTCAGTTACTTATTTTAATTAAATCAAACAATAAATAAATTTGTGGTTTTGAAATGAAACTAGATATTTTCTTTTACGCCCCTATTGTTAATGTCGTGCGGAGCGTGTATGTGTGTGTGTGTGTGTGTTGGTTGCTCTGATCATGTTGTGTGTGTGAGACATGTAATATATTGTTAATAAAATCAGAATGGTGGTCAAACCAGCCGGCATAAAACGTGATATTTTTACCAAATTTTTGTTTGTTGTTATTATTTTTATTATTATGTTATTGTTTTTTTTCGCATATTTGTCTATTGTTAAGTTTATTATTAAAGAAATAACTTGGAAATATGTTATGAGCCTACCACTTAATGCACTTATTGTTTACAAATAGTCAATAATTTTTTAGCTGTCTTCAAAACAAAACAAATAGTACAAAAATATTATCTTGAAAACGTAAATAACTTTAGGAAAAAAGTAGTGTTTCCTGTAGGATCATGCACGTGAATTCCTTCTGCACAAGTAACGCTCCTTTTTTTGATGGGCTTTTCTGGTGCAACGTTTCCCGTAGCAGGTGAACTGAAAACGTTGATCATGCGCCGACCAGAAACATTTCAATTGCTTAATATGAAATATAAAATCATTAAGATTTCAAGTCCCGTTTTATTCTAAACAGAACTGCGACCTCAACAGAAACTGGAATTTATTTCGCAAATATTTTTCTTTGAAAATATTGTAAAAGTTGATAATGATTTTTTTTATAATATTTATTATATATTCATAAAAAACTGCAAGATTTTTAGTTGATGTTGTAAATTCAGTTTCAAATGCAGGGGTATTGAAACGAAAACAGTGTCTGGTATGTAATTGTTGATTTAAGTTAAAGTTGCCAGATATTTTGTATATAAAAAGTTTGATAAACTAAATGTTGATAATAATGAAAGAAAATGTTAACAACTAAAGTTGTTGCGCCCTGTCCAAACTTAATCAATTGGTGACAACATTTATATATTAAAATCTCTGAATCGGTCAAAACTCTAAAAAAAACACGCCTGTTGTTTTTTTTTTAATAACTAACCAAAATGAAGGGACTTAAGCCAAAGATAAGCTGTTTTGCAGATTTAAATGAAGGTTAATGCTGGACGATTTCATGACAATAAAAAACACTAACTAGTTTAGTTAAATGTTGTTACCTTTTATTATTCTGGTTATACTTTTTTGTTTAGCTTTTTAATTAATAACAAAATGTATGCTGTGAAGTATTTGCCAACTGTGTGTTTCATTAAATGCCATTAAAATTATTAAAGCCATAAAATGTTTAAATATCAACTTGTCAAGATTATATGACTGACTTGTAATCAACGCATACAGTTGCTATACTTTTTTAATCGGTTTTATCGCGTTGCCGCTCTTTTCTTTTAGTTTTGTTTTCTGAACTAACAGAAGTCATTTTTGGGTTTTGTTTTTCAGTTCTTTGTATCTTTTCAAAACCAACTTTTAAGCAATTGCCATATTTTGATCGTATTTTTCGCCAAGGCCGGTTAATTTTTCATTTGCTACTCTACATTTCATGATCGTTTCGCGCTGCCTGTAGACGAGTCTGTACAATCGTTTTTGAAGCGTTACTCTAGTAATTGCATCAGCCGCATAACACAGTGTATGAGTATTAGATGAATTAAGCAACTTCTTTAAGAATGACATACGAGTGAAACACAACGAAGTCAGGGCTTAATATTTTTTTTCTTTTTGATTCTGCACTTGTATTTGCAGTATCTTATTTTGCAATATCTGAAACATTTTCAGGATGTGTTCATTTACCGCAATCCGAAAAAAAGTCTCTCCTTAACAAAATGGTTGAGGCACGTGTCGCAACATAATTCCCATGAAAATTCAATTTTAATAGCGTGTGTTTTGCGCTTTCGTTGTATCTTATCTAATATAAGATGATGAGTTTGATTGAAATGTTTGCGTCATAAAGAAATTGATAAAGGTGTGTTGTTGTTGTTGTTTTTGTTTGTTTAACAGTAAGATTATTCATGAAACGTGTAAAATATATATTTTCTATTGCTGTAAATGACCTTTGAGATGGCTGGACTTTTTACTTTGTACCAGCGATAAAATACAATAATTCGCAGCTAATATTAAATTTTATTTCCATGAACTAAAATTGGCGAAATTCAGGAAGTTTAATATTACATTTTAGAGATTAGAAATGTATTACAATTTGTATTGAAATAATAAAAGAAAATGTAGCAACCATGTACATGTTAAACTCGACTGTTTATGTATTTGATTTTGCCAGCTCCTCTTCTTCTTCTTTTGGCGCTACAGTCCGTGGTGAACCTGGGCCTCAACCAACAAAGTTTTCCAGCTGGCACGGTCTTTAGCCAGCGTTCTCCAATTGTGCACACCAAGTTGGTTGAGGTCCCTCTCCACTTGTGTGCGCAATCGGTTCCGTGGGCGTCCTCTAATGCGTTGTCCCACAGGTTCGGAATCGAAGATTCTACGGGTCGGAGCAGTATTTTCCATGCGCTCTACATGGCCCAACCATCTTAGCCGTTGGATCCGTAGGCGCTTGGTTAGGCTCATGTCGCTGTACAACCCGTACAGTTCATGATTGAATCTTCTTCTCCAGAAACCATCAACGCAAACAGGGCCGAAGATTGAACGCAGAACTTTTCTCTCGAAAATACCAAGGACTTCCTCATCCAGCCAGCTCCTAGTGACAGCTAAAAGAAAGCCGAAATTTCCATGAAGTTGATAATTATATTGACACTACAATCACTGAGCTTTAACCAAACTGACGCAAACCCAATAAGGGAGCGTAGTCATGGTATGAAAACACCCTATAACATTTTAATGATTGGCTTAAAATACTTTTGCTTGTAACGGCCGTTGAAGTAGGTGGTAATGTGACGAAAGAAGAAAATTTATATAAAAGCCACTAAATTTTTGTTAGTGGTTTTTATAAAAAAAAATTCAGGCTAGTCACTTATTCATACAGTGGAAACACCATATTTAAAAATCGTATGTTTTATTTTAGCCTCAGAAATACAATAGTGTTGCTTATAACGGGCGTTAAGCCACACAATATCGCATCTAAAAATCGTATATTTTACAAGCAAGTCACTTGTCTGAAAAATGTATATAGAAATCATTCAAAAAATTCATATATTACTTCCTGGTATTGAAGAAATATTTAATTTTTCTATGTACTCAAGGAAAAACGTTAAGTAAAAAAATATTTTTTACAGAATTTATGAAATTTTTAGACTCTTAATTATTTTTTCATGGCATTAATATTAATGTAGCTTTATTCTTTTAAGAAATGTTTTAGGCGCCAATTCATCAACTCCATTCATCCAGGCATTTTCTTTTTGCATTTGCGCTGCTCGTATATTATAAAACCAACCAACTTAGATAATAAAACTTAAAATTTCCAGCAAGAAGTGAGTACGCCAAAATTATGTTATTTTTGTTGCCTGGCAAAGTCCATTCTCAGCAGTGTTCCTGTGTAAGCACTGTCTTCAACCTCTGTTAAGTTAGTTGGGATCAAACTGTAGTATCCGCTTGTTAAACGAACACAGAGAAAGAAAGTTTTTGTGTTTATTTTTGAATCGTTACTGCAACATTTTACATACTTTCATGTCAACATTTTTTTAGATACAAAAAAATTGTACAATATCATAAGATGATGCCTTTAGCTTTAGGATTTAATAATAATATTTATATGTACATAAAATAAGAAAAAGAAAATATCAGAAAACACTCTCTCCTTTTACATCTTCTCAATCACACTAATTTCGAGTTAAAGCTGTTAATCAAAATAGGAACGAACCAATAGATTTACGCCAATTTAATAAACTAGAGAATATAAAAATATGCCATTAAAACTACTTATTAAACGAGAATGAGACTGGTTCCATATTAAATTAATAGCTGGAAACCAAATTAATTTTTGAACATATCAAATTTTAATTATCTAATATATTAGTTTTCACTAAAGACCAACTTTAATTTTCATATTTATTTTCTTTTCTAGATGCCAAAACTATACTCAAAGGCGTCAGTGGACGTTTGCGATCAGGTGAACTCACTGCCATTATGGGACCATCCGGAGCTGGCAAAAGTACCCTGCTTAATATTTTATCCGGATACAAGTAAGTGCAAAGACAAAACAATCAACAATAGTTTTTATCTCCGGATTTAGCGAATTTTGCTTGTGAGAAACTATATTGTTTTTGTTAGCAAAAAATATACGCACTTAAATATATTTTGCTTTAAACAAGAAAGAATCTTTTTACTGCTTGAGGGTTTGTGTTGAAAATTAGAATTTTATATATTTGTATAAAATAGTTTTGCAAAAAAAACTTTAACTAAGATATAGTTTATATACAAGAAATAGAAACTAGTTAATATTAAACAATATAGATTTTACATATTACGTAACGTAAGCGTTTACGTTTTTAGCAAAACAGCAAACTCGTGCTTCTTATGTGAAATCAGGAGTATTTAATTTGTCTTTTTTTTCATTGCAATCATAGAAATATTAATGCTATAGCTGTGATGTTACCCCAGGGCCATTACTTGTTAATTTAACATGATTTCTATTTAAAACTAAATATATTATTTGTGTAATTCCTTTGTTAAAATGTGAACAATATATGTAAAATTAAATGTGTTTAAAATATATAAACATGTTAAAAAGACTAAAGAAAATGTAAATTCGACAAGATTAATTTTCAGTTTTTCCAATTTGCTCTTTTTTTTGTAGTTAAAGGTTAATTTAAGATATTTTTGTGGTGCAACAAATTTAAAAAAGTTAGTAAAAAATCGCCGTTTTCTATTCCGAATTCGTTGTAAAAATTAACCACCATTAGGCTTCGCTTCACTATTTCATAAGAAAAGTCATAAATCATGAGTTACTTGTCATATTTATCTCAAGAACAAAATTCCACATTTACATCTTTTCCTTGGCAATTAATTTACATAGTGTGACAACACGTTATAGTTTTATTTGAACGGATGTGACTCGGAAAAGAGTTGCAACATGAGGCATAATGTTATTGCTCAAAAATTGATTTGGACTCTTATATTTTTAAATATAATATACGTGCTTGTATTGCGCCGTTAATGAGGCCATCGCTGAAAGGTCGGTCAAAGTACTAATTTACGAAAAAAATATGCCATATAAAATATTCTTGGCTGTAAAAACTGCTTAAGTCACACTTTTGCTTTACTTGCAAATAGCAATTTAAATAAATTGTGTGTGTGTGTGTGTGTGCGCGCGTGTGCGTGTGTGTGCCAGAGTACGAAATGGGTTCTGGAACGATAAAGCCGTGACGTGTGTTGTTGGTTTTTATTTTCTTACAAAATTAAAACATTTTCTTGCGACTTTGTGCTTAAAAGTTAATTTATTTCAAATGACACAAAATTGCAATAAAAAGTTGTTTATAACGCATTTCCTTAATGGATATTTCGAAATTAATATTAATATAAAGAAAAACTCGTTTTTTTGCTGCAATTGAACCGTTTTTGTTAGTTTAATTAAATTACAAAATAAAACTTTTGCAAAGCAAAAAAAAAAAAAAAAAAATCTTTCTTATTACAAGAGTTATTATTTATTGAGTTTTGAATTTAAAACAAAATTCTTAATTTCATTGATATCAGAGAACGAAAAAATGTATCTTTCTGTTTTGATACGAGCATCTTATGAACGTAGATTTTATAAAACCGGTTTTTTTTTAAAAAACTTTCGCGCTCGTCAGACGTTAATTAAAATATTTATTTTTTTTAATGGAATATTTATTTAAATTTTATTCATGTATGTAAGATTGTACTTATAAACGTGTAATGTGTTTGCTGTTCAATTTCTTATAATTGACGATAATTTAGAATATTTTATATCGTGTCTGGAACTGTTAGAAGTCGTGTACATGTGTATGTCTACATACACACAAGCTGAATAGTCTATCCGAGGTTCGAGATTTGCTATCTTAACGTCCTGGTAGGAACCCATTAAGTGTCATAGATTCTTTCTAAATAGTATAAAAACGGGAAAGCCCCCAATCGGGTTCTTGCCAACTTCAGTCACTAGTTTCAGAGACTCAAGTGGACACGGGGTGCATATCTTATGTGTTGCACTGTATTGAAATCTAACTAAACTATTATTGTGAGCCAACAAAAAACACATACAAATAATTGGTTAGCCTTGCAAAATTGTAGCCTAAACAGTTTTTGTACTTTAATATTATATTCTACTTGCTCTTCTGCTTTTTCTTCTCTTCTCCAGAACCGCCAACATCGAAGGCAGTGTTACAATGAATGGTCATGAACGCAATATAAGCACTTTCCGTAAATTATCCGCCTACATTATGCAAGACAATCAGTTACATGGCAATTTGACCGTGCAAGAAGCAATGACAGTAGCAACAAATTTAAAACTAAGTAAAAAATTCACCAAACCAGAAAAAATGTCAATGGTAAGTTTGCTTTATTACTCTCATTAAAAATATCTTGTAACGCAGCAAAAACTGGCACGCATGAACGGGCAACCTTAAGAAACCACGAAGGCGAAGTTGGCGTTTGCTAATACAAAATAACAGTTATATTCTTACATAGGGGCTCATCTGACTATGGTAGATGTTTTAACAGTGATGGCCATATAATTAGCAAACGGTGAAATATTTGAAGACACTATTATTTAGACTTCTATAGATAATTAATATATATGTAAATAAATAAATATGTAAATTAATTATTGTAATTAGTTCAAGTCTGAGTGTAGTACACATGGAGATTAACTATGGGATAACTGGCTTCAAACAACATTAATTTACTGTAAAGTTGTGAGTTTTTAGTGCATAAATCTACTTCGATGGCACGCCAGTGGTCTTAATATTAGTTGATTAAAAAATAAACTTCAGCAATCTGTACTTCACCATGAAGCGAACAAATCAGCTGTTGCTTCTGGAAAGAAATTATTAGTGCTGTTTTCATGCCAATCGAATGCTTAGCATTGTGTTCCCCCATTACCATGATACACAAATAGTTGCAACTTTTTTATAAACATAAATAAAATAAATTCATAATAATGTAAACTTGCAACGAATGCACAATTTTAGTCACTATTTCTAGCAAATAAAAGAAAACATTAGCACCACTGATTTCTCCTCGCAAACAAACAACAAACAGCTGATATTACTGAGAAGAAATTTTGCACCACAAAATTCTGGAAATAATAATTAAAATTTTGTATTTAAACAAAACATAAGTGACGACAAATTCGAAATGGAAACAGCGAGTCAAAGTGAAGATATCGTCGGTTCTGCTATTGTTTATAACGAAAAAACTTATTTTCCTAAACAAACATGCAACAAAGATGTAAAAAAGGGCAGTCTCTCCCTCCATCTTACTTGAATTAGAGTGTACGATATATGGCATGTCCCATAAGTTTTATGTGCAACATACATATTTAGAAAGGGATGTGATAGCCTTCAAAACGGTATAAAATTTGTTACAACAGAACGTGATAAGTGTCAGAAAACAGAACACCATAAGATAGCTCTACTTAATGAGTACGAGCTTGGACTAGGTCTTGTATTATATTGACTGTCTATGCACCCAAATACGTACAAATTTATATTACGAGTAATTTCTAGTTCACAAATCGTTTCTTGAAACGCATAAATATATTACCTAAAGAGTTTTTATATTACAGGATTTTGAAATTCAAATTATCAAATTGCAGTCATATAACCCAATTAACAAGTTCAGCGCTCAATAACCAAAACGGGCGATACGTTAATGACAACTTCCTTAAAAATATCAAAAATATTACATCTATGTAATTATAATCCAAACTGATACTACCAACAGCCAAATAAATAATTATAATCCGAAGTGGAAAAAAAAATAGGATTGACTAATAAAGTTTCTGCCGGCGTAAAAAATTAATTTAAAATGCATTTTTTGTTTCTGTGAAAACATGAAATCTCATTTGATGGATAATTAAGAACCGGTTTGTGGCTTCATTTGTTTTTCTTTCTAAATACTTTAATAATTAATAAATCTTTATTAGAATATAATGCACAAAGGTACGTCATAAAGTGTCGCAAAGTCACGTTCGAGATAAGTTTATTTTTTATCTGAACAGACACGCTCGATTTAAAAGTTGAAAACTCCCCTGTCAAGGGTCTGCCTTTAAGCGTTTTAATTGTGTGTATGTTTCGATTTTCTGATTTATCAAGAACTTTTTTTCTTTCTTTACTTTCTTTGTAATGATTTCTTTATAACTTTGTTTCCATTATCGTTCAACAACCCACAAAAATGATCAAATAAGAGTATTCATTTGTACACAGAAATAAAAACTTGTTTTCGTGGCTTGTGAATCGTTTTGTTGTTGTTGTGGTTGTTGTTTAACATTTCCCTTACTCTTACCGGCAAACATATCGATTTCAGGCGTTTTTTCTTCTTAATTTTTTTGGTTGTAGAAAAGTAACAAAAAGAAAATATACATAGAAATGAAAGAAACATCATAATCTAACGATTCGCTCAAAAATTAGAAAGTAAGAAATGAAGTAAGAGACAATATACTCGTTAACGTGAAAAGCTTTTTGGTTGGAAGAGAGGGGGGCAAGATTATAAGGCGACACGAATTCTTCCTGTTTCTGTAAGCAAATAAATGAAGGGTCTGGCTATACATAATTATACATATTTAAATTTGCCATAAAGAACAGTTCACGCTATTGTTGTGTATAAGTTTTAAGATTTTCAGAGGATTTTGTGGGCGAAAAATTTTATGAATATTATTTTTATTTATTTGGAAAAAAATAGTTATAGATGTAACACAAAAAATAACACCAATTGTTTCAGCGTTCTCAGGACATTATTGAGACTGTGAAAGGGTCCAACGTACCATTAAAATTTCGGCTTCACACCTTCACGCCTCCAGTCCAATGAGCTGAAAATACTCTACACGAAACTAGAATACAGGCTGCCTTTAGAAGTGTCCGTCAGTTAAAGCAGTTGCTGTGTACAAGCGAGCGAAATTAAAACATACACGGGCGTACCGGCCTTCGAAAATATTCCGCAGAAACAAAACAGGCAACCCTGATCAAATAAAAGATCTTATCATTTTAAAAAATGCCTAAGAACAGCGAAGGATATCAAACGCGTGACAACTCTTGCAAAAAATAACAAGAATTTTACACATCTCTCCAATGCGCAGCAAAACTAATGGTGACACTGGCGGCAACTGCTTATTTGCAATTGCGATTATTGACAACAATGTTGCAATGTTTTTGTTGTATTGTAGTTCTGCAATATATTTAGTGACTTTAAAATGAAGTATATACTTTTTTCCATCAAACAAAAATGAGTTCCGAAACCGATTCAACTGCCCAATTTGCTTAAAACTTTACAATTGTTCCAAATCTAATGTCGAGCTGCCTTTTTTCATTCATTATATCATTATATATGTATGTACATATGTATGTACATTTATACGCACTCGGTATAGAATTCGCTCACCAAGTTGCATGCTTCTTTTCTTTCAGATCGATGACATCCTTTTGACTTTGAGTTTAAGCGAACACCGCAGTACCTTGACCCGCAATCTGTCCGGCGGCCAAAAGAAACGTCTGTCAATTGCCTTGGAACTTGTCAGCAATCCACCCATCATGTTTTTCGATGAGCCCACTTCGGGTCTGGATAGTTCGACCTGTTTCCAGTGTATAAATCTATTGAAAATGTTGGCCGAAGGCGGCCGCACCATAATCTGTACTATACATCAACCCTCAGCGCGTCTGTTTGAAATGTTCGACCAATTGTATACTCTTGCCGATGGCCAGTGCGTCTATCAGGGTAGCACCAAGCAATTAGTTCCTTTCTTGACCACGCTAAGCTTGGAATGTCCTAGCTACCACAATCCGGCTAGTTATATCATTGAGGTGGCATGCGGTGAGCATGGCGATCACACCAGGCGCTTGGTGGATGCTATCGATAACGGCAAAAAGGATATACGGTCGGCAGCGGACTATGCCGGCTTAAAGGCGCACTACGATTTGATAAAAGTACAAAATCTGAAAGCTTTAAAGGACAAAAATGATGCAGCCAATTCGACAAGCGGCAAATACGAGGACAATCTGACCCTCAACAATGGCCTGCTGAAGGGAAATTTGGTGAACGATATTGCCAAAGAAACGATAGAACCGGTGGTCAGTACAAATGAAAAGGGCGATGCAATGATTGAGCTGGAAAAGGCGGATAACTGTAGCACTGCTTTGCTGTCAGCAGACATAATTTCACCGGAACGCTATCCCACCTCTCAGTTCTATCAGTTCTGGGTGGTATTGAAGAGAACGCTGCTTTTCAGCTATCGCGACTGGGTAAGTTGTGCTAAATGTCTAAACCTGTTTCGGCCACCTGATAAAACCGTTTCAATTCCTTTTGCAGACTCTGATGTATTTGCGTCTGTTTGCTCATTTACTGGTTGGATTTCTGATCGGTGCTCTCTACTACGATATCGGCAATGATGGGGCCAAGGTCTTGAGTAATTTGGGTTTTCTATTTTTCAACATGTTGTTCTTGATGTACACTTCAATGACCATAACGATCTTATCATGTAAGTTTTGTTGTTCGATATCGTTTAGCCAGATTTGTGCTATATTTGTACCATATATCATATTTTCAGTCCCTCTCGAGATGCCGGTATTATTAAAGGAAAACTTTAATCGCTGGTATTCACTGAAGTCGTATTATTTGGCCATATCTGTCGCGGATCTGCCATTCCAGGTTCAGTAGCACTTTTAAATGTATTTTTATATTATTTAGCTAAATGCTTAAAATTTACGTGTCTTTCAGGCCATTTTTTGCATAATTTACGTGTCTATAGTCTACTACTTCACGTCCCAGCCATGGGAGCTATTTCGTTTCTCCATGTTCTTGGGTTCCTGTTTAATGATCGCCTTTGTAGCGCAATCAGTGGGTCTGGTCGTGGGTGCGGCAATGAATGTCCAAAATGGTGTGTTCTTGGCCCCCGTTATGTCAGTGCCTTTCTTGTTGTTCTCCGGCTTCTTTGTGTCCTTTGACGCTATACCCGTGTATCTGAGATGGATTACATACTTATCATACATAAGATACGGTTTCGAGGGCACTGCTCTGGCCACTTATGGTTTTGCACGTGAGAAGCTTAAATGCTATACAAAATACTGTCATTTCAAATCGCCCACCACCACCCTGGAAGAACTGGACATGATTAACGCCGACTATACTTTGGATATTGTGGCATTGATTGGCATTTTCTTCATCTTACGAGTGTCGGCTTATCTGTTTTTGAAATGGAAGTTAAAGACAGCTCGTTAGGATGTTGTATTTGAATGCTTCTTTTAATATTTCTATATAAAATTTGTATTTAATTGAGAATGTAAAGCGGTATGATAAACCACGAATTTTTAGTTTGTTTTTATAGTTTTTTAGGTTATTTTTTATTGACGATGATTATATACGAAATTAAAGGGAACGTGATTAGATTGTTATTTTTTTTTACATAAAAGTATGTACTTTCGATGAACAATTTCTATTTATTTAATTAAGAAATAAGTAAAGTTTAAAAAACAAATTATCTGAAGAGAAAAGCGAAAATAATGAGACTAACAAAATTTGCAAAATTATAATCCATATAAATACATACATACATACATACATACATACATACATACATACATGCATGCACATGTACATACACATAAAAAGCCAAAAACATGCCTGAAGCGAAAATTCTAACAAATATTCAATTAAACTCCCAATAGCGGACGGAACTCCAACACTATTTATTCATGTGTATATGTAGTTCGCAAAGAAAACAATTTATAATAATTTCTTACCTAAATATTTTTCTACCTGTTCGGTTAAGAGTATAAATATTTTTATTTATTATAGTTTCAACACACAAAACTTTTCGTGAATGTAAAAGTTTTCATTAAATTAAATCTATTTTTTTATATTCAAGCTTTTGGTATAGAGTTTTATTTCTTCTATTTATAAGTATACATGTCTACTATATATGTACATATATCGAAAACTTTATGTACTAACATAAATATGATGTTTTAGGGAACTATTTTGTAAACAATTTACATAAAAATTATATGTAATTTTTTTTGTAATAAATAAAACTTTATAAATTTGAAAATAGTTTAAGTTTTGTTTTATTAATTTAAAAAAATAAAATGAATATAACGCCAGCAACAACAAATGTAATTGAATAAAAGAGACAAACTCTTGTACTTTATTGGTATTTCTAATTTGAAAATGCCTACGACAGGCATTAATGAGGATAATTTTAAGTGTTTATTATCTAAGCGTTTTTGAAATTTGCCAACCACGATAAAAAACCCTTTTTCTAGAAATACTCGTACCAATAAAATACCAGAGTTTTTATATCGGGAAGAATATTTTAATCAATTAAAATTAACGTATTATTTTAATCTAAATTAAATACATAAGCCTTGACAAACATAAGATCTTGGCATGGCATCATTTCTATTTTAAATGGAATATATAAAAGAAGAAAATTTAAATACTTGGAAATTTTCGAATTTTTTGCAGATCTTTACTGGAGAAAATCATGCCAAATAAGATTATTATGATTTGGCATATCGAACATTTCATATTCCCATTTCAGATATCCAGAAATATATATACATATATATTTTTTATAAGAAGCGCTCCTTTGGGCAAATATGAAAATATATATAGTGATAAATTTTTGTTTGTTTGTTATTTGATGAGCATCACCTGCCTTTATGCCTTTAGTTGGTGTAGTGAAAGACCATCAGATTCCAATTTGAGATTAATGTGAAGAGTGTGAAAATAATCATATTGATTTCAGTTGCTGCAAATACTAATTGAAACCTGCGAAACCCCGTTTGGGCTTAGTTCGCATTTAGATTTTATAGCATGATTAATATTTTAACTGAAACAAATATTTATGTATATTAAGCATTCTTCGAAAGAAAACGTAATATTTCTCTTGGCTATATCTCCAACTTTGCTTTCCTGCCTTCAGCATCGAATTATTGTAAACGTGTAAAACATTAATTTTCAATTGAAAATATTGATGAGACTACCTGGAGTCTTGACAATTGAACTTGCTTTCAGTGTAATAATGTATTAAATATACCAGCCGAAGGTGGCCACTCCTTTATTTTTACTAGAGTTACAGTTAACTCAACGCTATAGCTGCAGATTATGTTTATTTGAATGTGAAAGATAAAAGTTTCCTGCTTTTTAATACAATTACACTATTTTCTTTGTAAATAAATTGTTGGCCGCATATATTTCAGTAGTAGGCAACAACAACATAAAATATTTTTTTTAAATGTAGAAACTAGGATTATAACTTGTTCATCATTTTACCTAATTCTACTTATAGAAAAGCTTCAATATTTGTGATTACAAGAAACTGGTTGTGTTTATAAAAATCCACTAAAAGTTCGAATAAGAAAGTATAATGGGTCACTGCGCTGTCCAGTCGATATAATAGACAAATAACAAACTCTGGACAGTATAATAAATATTAAAAGAGGAGTGTTGCCTACTTCACGGTGTTGAAAGTTAATGATCATTAGCCAGTCAGCAAAAAAGCATAACCCCTACAACAGGCAGGAAAAGTTCAGTGCTATTAGCTTTTCTTCTGTACACTGTACAGCCATCAAGAATATCAAAACCACTTTGATAATATGCCATAAGAGCTTCATGCCTTTTTAATTGAAAACAAAATAAAATATATTAAACTGATATTTTATACTGAAATACATACGCAGTTTCGTCAATGTTTCTACGTCTATTTGGAAGCCAATTTTATGAACTAAAAATCCAAAAATAAATTATTATTTGTTATTAATTACAGTGTAATTTTCTAGCTCTGATTTATCATCCCTGAACCGAAATGATTTGAAATATTTTTTCGTTTGGTTGGCAAACGAAATCTAAAAAACAGCAGCATGTAAAAAAAACCTGTTCATAATTTTCTTACAGGTATATGAATAATATATGTATGTATGTATATAGATACATAAATATGCATTTATGTATGTAAGTGCAGACACTCATATACACAAGTCTTTTAAGTTCTGACTCTGAAATCGTTTCATGCATTTTTAAATTTTATCTTTACTTTGATATACATAAAAATCTTTAAATTCTAAGAAATGCATCCAGACAATTGACATATTTAAGCATCTTACCGTAAGTATGACTTAATGTAATTTTTGGCTGGCAGAAACACGATCGATCATGCGCCTTCATCTAAAGCCGTGAGTGATATTAATATAAGGCGTCCGAGTCTTGTTGTTCAGGATACAAAATTTAACTGCGATGTTTGCTGCAAGGAACGCATTTTTTTATGTTTTGAAGGAAGCATTTAAGCATCTAGATTTTTTGGCAACCGTTTCGGGAGAGGTTTCTTTAAGATTTATGCGACTTACGCATATCCAACCCAAAGTTGTATGCAACTCTTGCTTAGACGCCGGTGCCGTAATATCTCTTGCTCTGCTACTTGAGACTAATTGGTGGGTGTAAAAAATCCAACTCGTTTGATTCGCTGAAGCGTTATCACAACGTAGGGCGCGAAACTCAAGCACCACTACCTGAGTTCCACAATGAACTGCTTGAAAATAATTTTACAATGATTTCAGTAATTACCAAATAGATTCAAGGGATTTGTGAGGACTATTCGTCAGCGTGGCTGCTACGACCGGATCGCATTTGAGCAACTCTTGCCCACTTAAACTTTAAAACTGATTTCTAAATAGAATCATTGTGCTGCCTAATACATGTACTATATGTACATACATACATATATATATATTCGCTCGTGTAACTGATTACTTTTGAATCAGTAGTTGAATCAAAACAGAAAAAACGCGATTTTTTATTTATTATCCGGTTACAATTCTGTTTAAGATTCAGCTTTTTAAAGATAAATAAATGAAACCGTACAATTATTTCAGCTTTGTGGTGACTTTTGCAAGAATCACAGTGATTCATCAAAGTTGGATATTGAAACTATCTTCTTTATTGCAATACAAAATAAAAAAAAAAAACAAAGTTCAAAATGCCAATAAAAACTAAAATTGTATTATTGAGTCATGTGCAATTGCCGGCAAGTCAGTAATTTAAGTGCGAAGTAGTGTCTCTGTATTTCAATGACTCTAGCAGATAATCGGTTCGTTGTTATCGAAAAAAATACATACACATACACGTGTTGGTGCACTAATTTTTTCCATAGAAAAATATTTCGAAAATACAAGTTGAAAAAAATTAATTAAAACATTTCTACAAAATGGAACTTGGCAAAACAAACCAGCACCAGCACCAGCACCAGCTTCGGCTCGATCGATCCCCAATTAGAAAATTAGGTTTTATAATAATACATTCAATATTTATTTTTTCTTTATTAAAGCGCCCCTTCAATTCAACTCCCAACTAGAAAACGTTGTTAATGCGTGATTCAAGACTTGTTTTGCCATGTATTTTGCTGCCACTTGCTATTATTCTGTCATATTCACTTTCATACGATACTTATAGCCTTAAATGAGACAATTTAATTAAATAAACATATTGTTATTGTTTAATTAGGAGAAGCAATTAGAAAACTATTTTATAAAGTAGATAATAAAACTGAATAGCACAAGTCTAAATAGCCTTAAAAAACTCTACTAAAAAGTATTATTTTATACAAAACTTTTTTCAGCGAAAAATATGTTCATATAAAAGATTTTCCAAAAAAGGACTTCTTGAGCTTATTGAAGCTTCATGAGTCGAATCGAAGTCAGTGTGAACGTAGTCAACAGGACGTGCTGTGCAGTGACAAAATTGTTTTATCAGAATGAGCGTCCACAATTCACGATCACCATAATGATTCTACGAAAACCCTGCTCCAAGTGTGGTGAATGGATGTGAATATACTAGCAGCGGCTGCGCCACACCCACCACATACATATATGATGCAAAACGCAGGATCTAATGAAAACATTGATGATGCAGGAACATCCGAGGAAATTGATTTTCATACGTATCGTAACTTTGTACAAAACTCAATCCGACAGCCGACAGTGATCAATAAAATTTCCAAATTCCCGAAATGGTTACTGTTTGATAAGGCGATCGCTATTCTCATTTTCAGAAACAGATTTTGACATGTCGGTCCAATCGAGTGGCACTATGTGTGACCTGGCATATTCTGCACAAGTGATTTGAGGGCTTTTCGCAGGTTTATGCGACTAAGCCTTAGGCCCGAAACGCTCTTAACGCCAATAACACCCACTAAATCAGGCCATTAATAAAAATTTGAGACAGTCATTGAAAATCACACATTTCGGATGCATTCCCAATCATGCAACGAGGCTTTGGCGATTATTTTTACGAGATCGGCTGACTATTAAACAAAAGATTATCCTCGAAGCAAGTTTCGCAATAATTCACTCTATCTGCCGAAAACAAAGTTTTTTAAGAAACACATTATACATTTTTTGCTATTTTACATAAAGAAAGAAAATTAAATATTCTAAGCACAATAATATTCTAAAATAACCTAAAATGAAAATTAACAGAAATCATTTTAATATAACCAAAAATTTTAGTTTTCAATATCAAATTTCTTTTGGCTTTTCTTTTAAAAACTTCACTCATTTAGGAACAAGAAGATCTCTCTATTTTCCGACAAATCTTTTGCAGTTAGAAAACATAACCTTGAAGCATAAAATGCGCAAAAATATGTGAACTTATATCAAACAGCCAAAATTGGATTTGGTTCACTTTTAAAATAAAGGAACTAATTATTTGAATTCTCGTGCTGGAATGAAAAATAATTACAGCAATTTTAAAACAAAGTTGCGATTCCATAAATTTAATTTATTAATTTATGTTTAACTGGTTTGGTTAGACCAAGACCAAGGAAAAATAAATCTTTGTTTTCCTTTATCACAAATGTATGTATTTATATGTATGTACGAGTTCGTATGCAGCTTGAGTGCACAGGGTCAAATAGGAAACGTTTAAGCGCAGAGTCGAACGTTTTCCAATACAAAGTATTAATATTAATTGTCTTGAAGCACATCTTGCTCACGGTAATACGGAAACGACAGCATGACATTATTGTCACAATGCGGATCTTGATGCACAAGCAACTATTTCGTTATTAATAACACTTTAAACTTGAACTTTAAGCCCAAACCAATCCCTTTCACGGCCAGTTTATGGTCTTGCCAGCTAAACTCCGACCAACTTTTAATGAAAAAGTTTTCCTTGTAAGATCTGGCAATTTGTCCCCTTTTTGTTCTTAAATAAAATGAAAGTGAATTATGCTGTTCACAGCAGAGGGTGGATCGCATATAACCGCCCATTTCGAAGGGTTATTATATGTGTACATGGCATGGATTTGCTTTTTGCAAGTTCTATAATTTCTTGTATTTTTCTTTAATTTTACAAACAATGGCGGCTGATGGTGGTCAAACACTTTTTCTAGATATATCAGGTTGCTGAAAAACAAGGCTTGTAAGATAAATCATTTTCGGAAGAGAGATTCAAATACATGTCGACACTTTGAGTGTTTATATCTGGATTTGATATTGCACCTTCTTGTCCACACAAACAAAGCCCCACTAAAGAATCATCAAAACATAATATTTAATTTAGTTCATGGTGATTATTTTTGGGCCAGTTCCAAATACCAGTCCAAATACATAAGTTCATGTTTTAGTGGCTTTTATGTCACCAATTAAATTCGTTCCTACATGTTCTTTATGCAGGGACTTCTATTTGTTTTTTATGGCGCAACTATTCAGATACACATTTGCTATCCCAACGCCATTTACTGAGGCTGAAAATATCGCCATTATCGCCATTTAAACACATTTTTATGTATTACAGATGACAGCGACTGCAGATGACAACAACTAATAAGTCCATGGTGGGCTGCAACTGCCGCCGTACGCAGCAGCTAATCATTTAGAAATGTATGTACATGTTTGAGTGGTGATTTGTTCAATTAGCTGTTTATTTGTTTTTAGAAAATAAAACAGGTTTAGTTTAGGTACATTTACAGAAAAAAATAAATAAATAAGTGAATAAGTAAATAAATAAAAAAAAAACATTAACACATTTTTGTCGACCACATTTTTTTTACGTTGAGAGTGGCTTTGAATTTGAACATTTTAAATACATAAATACACATAAAATAATCGATTGTAGCTGCCGAATAAATAAATACTAAACAAAATAACATCGACGGACTTAGTATATGTACGTGGAAATAATATCGGACTAAAAGGTGGCATATTGTAAAGGGACATTATGTCGCTTTGGGACGCGTCAAAATGTCCATGGGCATTACATCGTCTTCGATATATGTATGTATGTATGTAGATACTCGTGCTGTGTCATAAGGTGTCGACTGAAAATATTATTATTTATTTATTTATTAAAATAATACAAATATAATAAAAAATAATCAACTGAAAATAAAAAAAGGAAAAAATTAAATATTTATAAATAAATTTTTATTCATAAGATGAACATCAGTTTAAAAAATACTACTTCCTCTGTAGCCCTTTTAAAATGAATATTTTTAATACAGAATTTTTTAAACGCAAAAAGAAAACAAATAAAAAAAATACATTAATATTATACATAAAGCTTTTAGTGTAGTTTTGGTGAAACTCAGAAAAACAATTTTTTTCGGAGGAAAAACATACATAAATGTACCCCAAATTTTTGACCAGGAACTTTCCTGCGAGATGTACAATTTGGACATTTGCCTTCTCTTACAAACTCATTATCATGGTGAATACCACGTGGATGTAGTGCTGCAGACATTAGCCCTTGACGTTTTCGAGTTCAAAGTTACTTGTTCGGCCTTTACCGGTTCGCATTGTGTTACCCGATTTTTGCCAAGTAATGTGCAACTGCTGTCACAAGCTGCTGCAGTGTCTTCTTGCGCTCTATTTGATTTGTGGCATCATGCACTTTTATATAGTATCTTAAACATGCAATGGCACTTATTATAAGACGTTGAAAAGCGAACTTTCTAAACTCTTTGTTGGATAGTCGTTTCTAATTATGCAGCCACCACTGTAGCTGTTCAGCGTGCATGTGTACTTATGTACATACATATGTACGTATATTTTATACTTTGTGTTCGTATTTTTTTTTGTATTTCTTTACATTTTTGTTAATACCGAATGAGATATTTTTATATTCCCTTCTTTCTGGGACACCAAGAATAAAACGCAGTTTATGTCACACAACAATTGAAAATTAAAAAAAAAAAAAAAGAAAAACAAAAACAAACGTTTACAATATGTTCTCGTTCCGTTCAATGCGCTCTCCTCGTGTAGTTCATGTGCTTGCAACCACCTCTTTCCTTATAAAACGCACACGGACAACATCGTCCAAGTGCGCAAGAAATTCTTGTTTTCAGTTATAATTTGAATGTCGTACTTGCAACAAGTTGAAGATCGTTACAAAGAGAAGTTGCCGGTTTAAAGATACTTATACGACGAATTAGGTACATAAGTATATTAGAAAGAGAAAAGTGAAAAAGAAAAGTAGATGAACAAAATAAGAGTAAACATAAAAGTAAATGTATGGAAGGGGGATATACATACATAGTATGTATGTACGTACATACCTATTAGAAATACTAGAAATATTTCAGTGAATGCAAAATATATTAATAGCAATTTGAGTGCAAAGTGAAACGAGCATATAAAGGGAGTCGTATAAAAACTTAAACAGATTAAAAATTATAAAAAATTCCAACAATCTCTATGTATGTACATACATATGTGCACATTATGTTATGTTCAATTATTCACATGCATAAGTATGTACATGCATACGTAATTGTACATACATATGTATGTACATATGTATGTATGCTTATCTGCATGTTCTAAAGAAACTTAATGTGTATAAAGTGTGTCTTACAGCACTGGCAGTAGTAAAACATTCATACATTTTATTTCATTTATGTTATTATAAATACATACAAATACACATATACAGATATGTGTATGTATTTACATACAAACGAACACATTTGCGTGCAAACGCTCAAGTCATAAATATACTACATATTAAAAGTTTCGTTTACAGTTTTGTTTGTATTTCATAATAAACATTCGTTCTTTTCTACTGGTAAATGAAACTCAATCAAATTATGTTATCAGTAATTTTTGTCAGTGAATTCTTTTCCCCGAAACAATAACTGAACGAACATACGTTTATATGTATGTATGTATGTCTACCAATTTAATTAACCATCCATAAAATATAAATGAAAAGAAGAAACATTCCGATTGTTTATATTACGGCGAGAAGAAAAAAAGAATAATCATGAACTTGTGTTACAATTTTACTTTTGTAAATGGCAACAACACACAACACAAGTTGTGTATGTGCGACGCATGTATACGCAGAAAGAAAACAAAAACAATAAATAACAACAAACGCCAAACAACAAAGCCTAGTAAAACAACTACAAAATGTAATCAAATTAAAGCAATGACCCCTACGAGCACTGCATGTTGCAAGAGTTCTCATCTGAAAAGTGCTCAAACACATCGGTGTGCTCAATAATTTAGCTAAACTAATTGAGTAGAAAAAGTTAGTGATGAGAGAGAGAGAGAGGAAATACCATAAGTAGCACAGTGGCACAAAACTTCTATTTTAATATCAAAACAACCGTCAATTCCAAAAAAAATGCACATCTTTCCATTTTGACATTGCAGCCGTTTAGTAATTTGCGGAAGTGCCAATAGATAAAATAGTTCTTTGTTTTTTTGTAATCTAACATAAATAATAATTGTGCGACTTTATCACTACTGAACAAGTCTGGTACTGCCTTGGCAACTCTAATGTTAGAAAAATAATAGGTGACGATTTTTCAGGGCTAATTTGCTAAAATGACAATTGACGAACTATTTGCTTGTACTTTCATAGAAATTTATTAATTTTTTTCTATTCGAATTTTGGCGTTTTTAAAATTTTGACAATTAACAAGAAACCAGTAGAAGTTGAAAAGAGAAATGCTCTAATAATAATTTTTGCTTACGGAATAGTAAAAACTTTTGATAACTTTTTAAAGTCTTGACAACTTACAAGTTTTGACGACTTTAAAAAGAAAAGTGTTTTAGTAAAAATTAAAAAACACAACATTAGGCTCTTTTGACAGTTTTTTTAAGTTTTTACGATTTGCAAAATGTTGCCAATAGTCTTAAAAAAGGCAATAAGAGCTAAAAAAAAATTTTCAGTTATTATTTTCAAAAACAGTATATTATATGCTTTTAACGATTTTTTTTTTTGATTTTGGCGATTTTAAAATTTTGATTATGATCTTAAAGAGAAAAATAATTAGTTATAATAAAAATTTTCAAAATTTTTCTAGTTATAGTTTTCGAAAACAGCATAATAGATACGTTTGACGTTTTTTTCTTGAAATTTCATTTTTTTCTTGAAATTTCGATTTTCAAATTTTTGCTATGGTTTTTTTAAAAGGAAAACAATGACACTTTAAACGAAACATGTTCTATTAATGATATTAAAAAAGCAGAACAGTAGACAGAAAACACTTAAGAGCCCAGCAAAATTGTTTCATTTATTATAAAGTTATAACTTTGAAGAGAAGAAAAAATTCTGTTGGCCGAGTGCAGATTAAATGCAGCCAAAGTCTATCTAATGTCAGTAAATTTAACACCACAATTATTGTTCATCGCCAGCATTATAATCAATTTAATATTTATTTAAGATTAAAACGGATCAAAACAGCGCAATGCCGCCAATCATATTTCGAGTCAAATTTAATTTTCTAAAACTAATTCTCGACAAAATTTCTATTCGCAATTTGAGCAGAAAGAAAACATTGTTCTGATAACAATTAAGTCCAGTATGTAGTTAAGTCTGTGTTGGCGCTCAAGCTGGAGCTCAATTAGAAGCTAAAAGCACACAGAACACCAGTCCACAGAATAAAAATAATAAAACAACTTTATACACCAAACAGAAATATTTTCAACAGAAAAAAACACTCTGACTGTCATGATCTCCATTTCGTTACTTGATATCGAACAAACGAGTACAAAGCGCACGGTTTAGTTAATAAAATTAAATTAATTTTTCAAATTATCACACAAAGTAAGAACAAAAAAGAAAAACTTCCCCTCGTCATGTAAATTCGAAACTTTCGTCTGCTTTTAGAAAATTATTGTACGGCATTTGTTTAGTTTTTTTGCAAAAACCTAAACAGAGATCTGTTGCTGATAAGCCCCATTTGGGTTAAAACAAAGAAATTGACTGTGAAATTAAACAAAAAGAAAACTTTTCGAAAAAGATAAAGAAATTAAAATGTGTAAATGATATAGAGGATGCTTGCGAAGAAAAAACAAATGAATAAATAAAAAAAATTTAAATATCTTTGTCGTTTTACTGCTGAACAAGGAATGAACAAGTGCTAAGGAAAACCTTTAACACCTTCTGAACCTCAAACCTTTTAATGGTACGTATAAAAAACTATTTTTTTCTTATTAAACGGAAAAAGTATTGCTAAGCGGAAAAGCAAGAAACGTTAGAGCCTACGGTAAGCCAATTGGTTTTCTACTTTCCATCAAAAGTTATTGGCCTTTAGGTGCCCAAAATATGAACAATTTTTTACGATTATATTCATTTTAAAGCTACAATCGGGGATACGGAATAACGGGAAAAGACCACCTGCCCTCTCTGCCTTAATCTGAACCGATTAAGCTGGAAAGTCATATACTTTAACACCGTCCATTCTTATCCTGCATCAGAAAAATTAAATAACCGCCGCTTAGGACTGCAAATCCCACTGGTCTTGCCTGTCATGCTTGTATTTTGATGTTTTAAAAATATCTAAAGTTGATTCCAGATACGATGGTTTTACTACTAACAGGCGTCATATGTCCTGAAGTCGAAATTTCTAAAATTGTACTTTATTGCCCACATCGAAACTAAACGTCCAATGTGCCAAAAGTGAAAGAAAAATGTCTTACAAATGGGGGAGACCAATAGTATAGGATTTATTGCGGGGTGTAATTGCACTAGTACACGTACATGTATAAAAGGGTTGGCAAAAATTGTAACACTGCAGCAGTTCATCTCTGATGTCAAGTCTTAATGTTCTGTAGAGTATCTATTTAGTTGGTAGTACTTATAGTAGTGATGCATGTCTATAGCAATGAAGTTTCAAAAAGGTGCACTAGTAATTCCAATATGGCTGCAATGTCCATACGTGCCACTAACAGAGCAAAACAGTCAGTGTTGTCTATAGCAAAGAACTTTGTAAAGGGTACATAAAGTCAGTATTTCCAATATGGTTCCAATGTGTACATGTGTCCCTAAAATAAGTATCTAGTAAGTAGCACAAATGTTTGGTTCTACACGCATACGCTACTTATAGTGACATGGACGTGTTAAATGTCCAGAGCAAAGAACTTTGTGAGGCCTATAGTATGTCAGCAGTTCCAATGTGGCTGTAATGTCCACTAACGAGTGTGTCCTCAAAAGCACTAATCAGTCAATAGTGAATACGTAGTTGCAATGTCTAAATATGTTTCGAAGTGGAGTGCCTAATGAGGGATCAAATTTGCATAGCAGTGAACATTGTAAGGCATATAGTATGTCAGCAGTTCCAATATGGCTCCAATGTCTACCCGCTACTAAGTCAATAGTGCCAGTTTCCAAGTGGAGTACCTAGTCCACTAGTCAGACAGTAGTTACAACGTGGCACCATTGGCTACCCTCATACCCCCAAAAGAACCAGTGCTTACAATAAATAACTTATGTACGAGCTTGTAGGCTGTCAAGTGGAATACGTAGTCAGTAATACTTAGAATAATTATGCATTCCCTCTTAAGTGTCTATAACACAGAACACTGTACAGGCTGTGGCAAATCTCTAGTAACGATGACAATATCAGTAGTGAGTCAGTAGTGCTTCACTATTGACATTTGCTTCAGCGCAACGACATACGTAAAGCCATGCATTTACATCTGTATGTATAAGCACGTTGATAACATGTTAATTAAAATACAATCTCCACCTGTTCAAACACTTACTTATACATACATAAATACTCAGAAAATTAATAGCAAGGTTAATTTATTGTAGTTTTCTCCCCAAAAGTGAATTTTTAGCAAATTTTCTGTACTTTTATTTATACTCGTAGCATCGTTCAGTAGACATTAAACGAAATCTTACTGTTTCCGGGAATTTGTGTCAACGACAACGTTGCTGCGGTTATTTTTAGCAACAACACGCTCAAAATGGTCAGTAATTTAATTTCTCAAATAATTACCTAAATATTTTTAAACATTAAATGACACAAAAAAAAAAATACAATAATTTAAAAAAAGAACGTTTCAAGTAGAGCAAAACAAAGAAACAAACAGGTACAGGCGGCTTTCAATGGCGGCCTGTGTGATCCATGAACTCCAATCAGCTGTTTCTTGGTTTTTAAATATATTGCTGGTGAGCCACTTGTTGTTCGCGGTTTTTTTTAATAACCAGCACAACTCGTACAAACATTGTATCGCACTATAAACCAAAAATATTTATCGTTTTCCCAGCAAGCTGACATTTGTACCCGACGACGGCTGTAAGATTCTTTGTCATATATCGCCTAAAGTTAAAAAAAGTTTTAGACAAGCAACAAAACAACATGAGGCCAGCCTATGAAATCCAAGTGGAGGACTAGTGAGTTTATAACGTGGCCTAAATTCTCGTGTTGAACAAAATAAAAGGAAGAGTGTCATGTCCTAAGTACAATGACAACAAAACGAATGCACCAGGAATAACTAAAACTTGATGGACGCGCCTCCGAAACTCAGATAATAGACACACAGTACAAACATTTCAAGGTTGTAGATCAGTCGAAGGCAAAGTGTTACTTCGCGTTTTGTTCTCTTCATTACGGTTTATATGACGTTGCTGCTGCCATTGTCAGACACGACAGTTTGTATGACGACAATATTCCTGCTATTTCATTTCATTTTGCACGAGTGTGTCTCGCATTTGAAAAGTCACCAACCTTTTGCCGCAGCCGTTACTGTATTGTGATCGTGCAGGCATGGCTCCAGAATAAAAATAATTCGGTTCATTTAAAAAAACCAAGACATAAATTTCCGTTTATAGCTTAAGTTTTTTTTTTTTTTTATAAATTGACTAAAGGTTTTGTTTGCCAACTTTAAATTTAATGAGGTATTTTATTGCTTCAAAATTAACATACTTTTATTCAGCAACAAGAAAATCTATAATAAATTAATTGATAAAAGAAATCTTAAATCACAATTTTTATCTGTTTGAACTTATGTGGAAAGTCCGGCTTAAAAGTGTGGATGCAAATTATCTAAAAAATGGTAATTATTTGAACGAAAAGAACTTTTCCTTTCAATCTCAGAAGTCGTTTTGATTGGTTGTGATTGAAGGTGGCTGGCATGACGAAGCTAAACATTACTTTCAAACCGTTTCACTGATATGTATAAGTATATCAGTGGTTATTAAGCGATTAAGAAGTTCATTGAGGTTAAGTAAATTTTCGTTCACTCGTACTAAGTTTTTGCTCTTAAACGCATAAACTCAAGTACATAAACCCTTGGAGTAAAATTCTTCCCGGAAACTGATAAACTCAGCGCTACATCAAAAATTGTCCGTTATAAAAAGGTTCGTTTGAAAACAAATCTTATAACTTAAAATCAACATCGAAATTAACGTTTGATGAGGCCAAAATTAACTGTCACACTCTGTCAACTATCTTTTTAGCAGACGTAAATATTAGTTGTGTTCCCGTACTTTTTGGTCAAAGTTTGATAAAAAAAAAGGTAAGGCGCAATTTCTCTCACTACCAGACAGAAGTGCATAAAAGCGTAGCAACCAGATTATAAAATATATAAAATGGAATTTTTTTCCACTAACTTTAAATGGTACCACTTTTCAGCTTCGCAACGATGGACTCGTTGTAGCGCATTTTCCATAATATGTTTCAAAATTTGTAGAATGTATTTTTTATGGCGTAAAAGCGGTGAAATTTCAGCAGGCATGCACTGCTATCGATATTTGGCCCACCCTGTGTATTAGCTAATGACTTCATTTCAAACAGTGATGTCTTGTAATGGACTATTCCCTCTAATTGTGGGTTTTTAAATTCTGAAAAAAAACCAAATGGTTTTCTATCACAATTCCGCAGTGCATTCGTTAAAGTCATGATGCAACTCACCACAGACCAACTGTCAGCTGTCAAATCGAATGATATAAAATCGTTCAAAACATTAATTTGTTTGTCAAATCAATTCTTTATTTAGATAACATTTGGCCTTATGAATTTACAACATTTTACCTTTTCTACTTAAATATTAAATAACAATTATTTTATATACATATACGATTTTATATTTAATTTAGTGGTAGGGAGAAAGTTTTCCATAGCCTTTTCTTTCAATTAACAAATTTTAACTTCTATAAAACAATCTCAATATTTTACTTTTCAAAGCGCTATTTTAATCAATCCGGTTGGAGATTTCTTAGTCCTCGTGTAAATTATAAAAATTTTTGCTGCAGAACTTTCTCAACTTCTCTAAACCAATATTCGTGTCCACTGAACGAAACTCTTGTTTTGCATTTTAAGTATTTGTTATATACTTTCTATATTTCTGCTTTTTATTTTCATTTTCAAATCAGTTATTATCACGACTTTAACGATCTGGAATGTTCAGTTTGCATTGTTTTTCTGCAAACTTGTGTTTTAACTTCTACTCGCATTTAAGACTTTCAATTGGACTAGTCTTTACTTTGGACCTTTTGTTTATCGTTAATCTTGTTGAACTCTTTCACATTTTATACAGTTACGAGTAATTTGAAAACTTATTTTATTATTTCAAACAAAGAAAGAATTAAAATTTGATGTTATAGGTTGTGGACTTTATTAAAATGTTTAATTTAAGTATAAAAGCATGCCGAACACACCAATAGTGGTTTAAGTTAAGTTTATAAAAATCTTGGGACTTGCAGTGTTTGTTGACAAGTTCCTCTATTCGAAAAGAAATAACCAGCTTTTAAATTTTGTCCAGCACTAAATTATTGGCTGTGTTGTACAACAAAATTTGGTCTTCTTAAGAGTAAAAGTGATTTAAATCAGTTTTACTTTTTGCATTCAAACATTTAATGAATTTTGTAAATATTTATTATTAAGATAGATACTTATTTTTATTGCATCCGTAGCGCTCAATCATAATAGAATAGATACCTTAACAAGATCGAAGACTCTTCATAAAACGTTGCCCCCCACTAATTTTCATCAAAAATATACAGTGCCAATAAATCGGCCATTATAAACTTGACAAGGTTTCAAGTTTTGTTGAATAAATTTCAAAATATGTATATCAAAATACAAAGTGTAACAAAACAAAATCATGACCACAAATCTTCGCGTAAGTTTAACATGATTTCATGTTGAAACAAATATTTCAATATGAATAGTTTCATTGGAAATGGAAACATTCTAAGCAACCGACAACATTCTGAGCATGAAAGGAAAATGTATTTTTATTTTAAATACGTCTTAGATCATTGTCAATCTCACCGACTCTTATATAAAATTGTTCCAAAACAGTAAAAAAAAGAAATTTTGAACTTTGCTCCGCTTAAAGTCACTCCCGGAGACTCTTAGAAGGTTTTTTTTTGGCGATTGCCGTAATTAAAAGACTTTATAAAAATATATATGTATAGTTGAATAATTTTTGACTAGAACTTAATGTCATTCCGTGTTCTAATTTATGTAAATCCCAGTACAACGGAATGTGTCTATTTATATCGATACACACGAGCTGCTTAAATTTTACGCTCTCAATTAATTTAAATTAATGTTTTAATTTAATGAAACACAAAGCACTTACGCAGGACCCATGAAACAATGATAAGACGGATAGATCTAAGTGCGTATTTTTATATTCACTTGACTTTAGAGCTGAAGGCGTGACTCACGTGCTTGGCTTAATTGTACGCATAAGTTTCATGTCCAACAAAGTCATTAAGAAGACTATTAATTTTCCAATAACTCTAATTTCAAAGGTTATTTATTCGCAAAAAGAAGAAGTTTTTTGCGTGCAAACTGCCATGGCGGCGATCAAATGATCAAGTATCTGCATATGCGTTAGTGTCGTTTTTTTTCACGCCTTTCCAAAGATTTACTAAAAGAAGTGTCAATCTTAATTTATGTTGTGCGAAAATGCTGTCATCGAATGATGAGTTGCTATCGGTACATTTCAGGATATTTAAACGTATTTACTTTCCATAACTAATGCAATAAGATTCAATATCTTAAAAACCACAAGATAAAATATCTCGTGTATGACAAGTACAAGTACTAATAAGATATTCCTACAAATGTGTTCTTAGAACTGTATGAACTGACAATTGAAAAATCATTGCTTGACAACTAGACACTTAACAAAACTTGGGAATACCCTAAGTTGACATTGTTACCTCAATTGTTTTTTATTGGCTCATATGTTTAAATTATTGCACCTGACAATAAAGTCATTGTAAGATTGCTTTAAGATATTTCTAACAACAGATATGGCAATTTTACCGTACAATAATCTGGCAACCGTATGAACACACAATGTTGTTTATTGCCCGATTAAAAAGATTTTCTTATAATCGACGGGACTACATGCCACACAGCAAATGCAACAATTGAATTATTGCGAGAAAAGATTGAAGATTCGATTATTTCAAGAAATTGTGATATTGAATGGCCTCCAATAAGTTTAACACCATTAGACTATTTCCTGTGGGTTTAGTTGAAGTCATTGCTCTTTCGAAATAAACCAGGCACTCTCAAGCTTTACAAGTCAATATTGAACAAGACATACGACTTGATTTAGTGGGAAAAGTGCTCCAAAACTGGGTTCATCGAATTCGTTCCTGCAGAAGAAGTCGTGGAGGCCATTTGAATGACGTTTTATTTAGAACTTAATTGTATCGATTGTGCTTTACACTAAATAAAAAACTTTTGAATTTCCTCAACAATAAGTGTGTGTTTTTTTTGAAAGAAATCATATCACTCTTATTGGAAACCCCTTTATTTGCTGTGGTGTTGCATTTCTTGTGTTCGGTATTGTGTGTGTGTGTGTATGATTTGAAAAATTGGATTATGACGTTATTCTGGCATAGAAATCCGTCTTGAATTACGTTTTATTTTGAGAGTTAAACTGCGGGTATGGACGGACTTTTATTATATCTTACAATACTGTTAGATCTTACAATGTTCTTAGATCTTTCAAAGACGGACAATGAAAAATTGCCACTTCAAGTGATGTCAGGAAAACCTCATAACTTTATTGTCTGACGATTTTCCGCCAACAAAAGTATCTGTCAGCAATGTTGTGAGTCAATACAATTGCCTGATATAGTCTGGCCATTGTTAGACATCCCCAGAAGACTTAAAGCTTTCATATGTTTGGACAAAAATATTTTTCAGACATTGGCAATTGATATATTAATTTGAACAAACTCTGACAATAACAAATTACTTTACAATATCTGACAATTATGTGACAATGGCAAGTTAGAATGTTCGTACGATTGCCATATGTCAGACAATAGTGTTGGCTTACAATGTCTTTAGTCCATTGTAAGAGCTTTTGCTTACAACGTTATAAGTAAAAAACTTGTCAGTTCACACTGTTGAAAGAGGACATTTTTCAACACATCAACCAACCCTGTGGAAACAGCTTAAGGCATTAAAAAAAAAAATACGGCTAAGAGAAAGTGTTCTCAGTTTTCCTGCTGACATTAAGCCTATTTACAAATACATACATACATATATACATACACATGTAGGTATATTTATAAGAAACATATGTATGTATAACAAATCCTTGTTCACTTTAAGTGATTTGACCGTGCCTAGTGGTCATCTGTTAAATGACTTCCCCAACGTTGAGTTATTGTCTGACATTTCAACATCTGTCTACATTCAAGAATTTACAACAAAGTTTATCTTAATAATTCCAAAATAAACTTCTAGTGCCAGGGAACTCGAAAGTCTACACAAATATTTCGCACACATTTGTCTGTTGTTTTTTTCTTCCTATAATAATGAAGTGTAAATATAATTTAAGTTATAAATATTTGCCGTCAAAATGTGTTATTAGCTGCCAAGTTATTTTGTAATTAAAAAAACATTTTAATATTTTATTTATTAAACGGAGAATTTGTATTCATAAAATAATTCCATGTAGCGGCAGTAACATTTAAATAACTGACTTTTTTTTAAGTTTCATTAATGAATAATTTTTTCCGAACTACAAAATCTTTAAGGTTATTTCTAAACTTTTCAAACCTTTTTCAATAAATTTTTTGCTTTGAACTTAATTCTGTATCATTTACAACTTGTAATGGGCACGTGATTTTCTAACATTAATAAAATAGAGTATCCAAGTTGTTGAGTGTTGTTGGCCTAATTCGATTAATCCACCATCTTAAGCTGGATCGATTAAGGGCCTTAAATTAAACGATTGGCGCAAATGCTTTATGTTTAAATTATATTTTTCTTTAATTCATTTTTGAATTTGATACAAAGTATAATGAAAAATAAGTAAAAGTTTCAATATAATTAAGCAATTTTTTTTAACAAAAATTACGAATAAAAGCAATTAAACATGACGAATAAATCAAAACAACAGTTTCTAATGAATTTTCAAGTTTTCTTCACGTGACAAGAAAATCGTTGAATAAATAACATTGAACTTAATGAAAAAAACCTTTAAATTTTACTATATGTTTATTTTCAGAAAGAAATGCCCAATTTTCAGCCCTTAAGAGGTGTTGGTTCATTTCTTTAAGTGTATGAGTGCAAACCGGATAAGATGAAATTTTATGAACATTTTCTGCAAAAATGTTTTATGGTGGCTCTGAGCATTAAAAAAAATGCAAATGAACATAAATTTTGAATCATTTTTAGTTGAAACTACACTGTAATAAATAACTCTAAAATCTGAATTGATTTAAGATTTTGTAAGAAAATAAAAAGTAAAAATCCTTTTTAAAAAGTTCTTCTGAAGCAGAAAATACTATATATATTATTTTATGAGTTCGTATAAAATGTTTAATCAAAAACTTATGAGCGTCTTCCGCAAAATATTCTACAGATAGAAATTTCTCGTATACAAAAGTTTTCAAACTACACTGTAATAAATAATTTAATATATATACCACAATCCTAATTGATGAGAGCATTTTTTAATATGGCAATCTTATTTAATTAACCAGTTAATTAAATTACAATTTCTTCAAGTTAGTTTTTTTTTTTAGCATTATTCGGTAAAATAACTGAAAATAGTTCTACGCTTAAAAAAACGTGCTACTCGATTCTTATTTTTACCTGTAAATTGTTTGGAAATTGTGTTAATTTTCATTCAATCGATACGAGTTGTATCTATTTAGCCATTAAAAAGTAATTACTTTAAACAATTTTGTTCTATACGTTTCGAGTCCAACAACCTGTTTATTTTATGCAAAATTATTTTACATATTTCACTGTTTGATGAAAAAATTAATAGTTTTAGCAATACGAAGCGAGCGATTCAATTAATGACAGTTGTATTAGACAATTAAGCGACCGTTGACACATTGGAAGGCATAAAATTAATGCATTTGCTGAAACAAAAAAGTAATCAATGAAGGAAGTCCATACATCAATAAAACTGCTTTTATTTATTTTTGTTAACAAATCACTTAACATGTTCAAATGCTTAAGGAAGTTGATTTTGTAGGGGAATACAAACATTGATTTCACTAAAATTATCGCGTCAGTTAATCCCTAAAACTATTTTTCTCAATCAATCTTCTTAATGGGTATTAAGTGGGGAAGTTTTAGATATTTTTAAATAATAATAAAAAAGAGGCAACTTTTTTATATATTGCACAAACTAATCTATTACAAAAATCCATTTAGCTATTTGAATTTTTCATGTAAAATGAAAAAGCGGCAACACTCTACAAATCTAACGGTTTTATAAAAACATTTGCGCAACATTTTTGTTCTAAGTACCGTCAATTTTAATATTTGCGGCGTTTTATGTCGTTAAGACACAGTAAACTCTCGCTAATATTAAAATCCCAGCTATTCATTTTATCGAATTTGTTCAGAATGTTGTTAAGAAAAATATTTCAGACGAAAAAAATTTGCTTTGTTTCAACTTTAAGTCGTGCAAAAAATTAGTTTCAAAAAAGAACCCCACTATTAGCGCAAAGACGGAATACATATATATAAAGGTTTTTATCGTGCTAAATCGGTAAATATTTCAAAACTAAGGACGATTTATTTTCGAGTATTGGGATAATGTTTTTCCGTTCATATCGGCTAAATTGAAGAATTAATCAGCACTATACGTTAATACTATCGATCCACGATATAATAATGTGTGAGTGTTGTCTCTTCTTTTCGAGCTCTCTCTCTCTCTCATTGTATTTACTTAGTGCCGGTTCACATGCATCAACAAACAAACTTATTTTATTATTTCTTTACTTTAAAAAGAAATGTTTGCAAGTAACTGTGTCAGCATATCAGAACTAATCGGTAACTTTCATCGGCTCCTTAATTGTCGATAGAGATGGGTACATTTTTCAAGCTTTAATTGGTCGACGTTGAGCGAAGTAGCGCTGACAGTAACGACGCTTCAGAAAACATTTTCATCCGCCAAAGCCAGCACGATTTCTGTGCTCGTCGTTGGGAATTTAAAAATGTTTTGCTTTCACACTATCGGTACAGGAATTTTGCAGAAAATCGGTGCAGTGTACAATTAGCGGAATCTTAACTTCAGTCTTGTTTTCCTTATAATACAAGTTGTTGATTTTCCAGCCCCTTGTTCATAGTTAATCCTTTTAGTTAATGTTGAAAATTCTCCCTTTAAGTAAGTGCTGACATGTGACCTGTTTCTGCTAACAATTTTACCTTCAAATTCAAAAATTCAGCTGAGACATAAAATCATTTTAGTCATGTCATTAACATTAAAATTTTTATAACAACATTATTTCTGTTCAATATAGAGGTTAACATTATGGTGAGTTTACTGTATAGGCATTCACGCTTATAATGTTCTAGATATTCAGAGCTTTTTTAACTTCTTTGTTACACTTTTGGCCAGCTCAATAACATCTGATGTACTCGTATTAATAATGTTACGAAATTTTTAACAAGCTGTTGTCTTGATCTGAAAGAACACTAATGATGAGACTGTTTGACATTCATAAAAATCGAATTCAACTTAAAACTTAGATTGTTACTTTCTTTTACGACGACAACAATTGTAATTGATGACTTTATGTGACTTTTGTAGTAAAAACGAAAAAAAGAAAGAAATTATAATGAAATGTGACAGTGAAATATAAACAATAACCTGCTTCAAACAATCAAATAAAATAGAAAAAAAAGCGTTTAGAAAATAATGCCAATTGTTGTTAAATATTTAATTAACTTATGGTGATCATTTCCTAGTCATTCAGAAAATGTTCTGTTAGAAAAAAACAATATTTTTTAAAAACAATTATAATTATAAACTTCATATGGAAAAATTGTGGAATTTTCTAAAGCAATAATTATTAAATAATAAAAAAATGTTTGTGTATTTCAGATAAAATCGTATTTTACATCAACAACTTGAACGAACTGGCAAACAATGACGTGAATTATCTACAAAAATCCCTTCAAAGCTGATTGCATCAATGGAAGCAGCTCTATAAATCATATTTATTTGCAGCAAACTTGAAGAACAGCAACAACAATTTATTTGAAAAATATTAGCAGCAAAAAAATTACTTCATAGAAGAAAAATTATTAAGACTGGCTTTTTTGCTTTTTGTGCAACAATCACGTTTACTTGCTCTTTTCCGCTGTTACTCGTTTTTTTAAGCAACTCGAATTGCATTGCAGTTGTTAAAAATGGATTCAACTGACACCGGCTGCAGTTATTCTTTTGATAGCTACAAGTCCCGCAGCGGCACCTCGTTGACTTATAGTAGTGATATAAATGCCATTAGCGTTGATTTGCCAGAACAGTCCGATGACTTAATTTCATCATACAATGGCTTGAAGTATTTACCACGTTGGCCACCAGTAAATCTAGAGTTTCACAACTTAACATACAAAGTGCCCGATGTTGGCAAAGGTAACTAAGTGTGTTTCAAGATGCTGCATTATGAGCATGCACAGGCAAGCACTTAAAAATAAGAACTTGCAACGTGAATGTGAATGTGAATGTGTTCAGCTTTAGCTTGTGAACTAAAAATATTTCTGATTAATTATAAGAACTGAGAATTGTATGGGCGAATGTAGGCAGACATGAAGATAGATTGCGCTGTTGTACAGCTCTAGCCATAGGGTTTGTGCTAAATATTCGGCAACAAAAGGAAAAAATATTGTATTCAGTGAATTGTTAGGAAATTTAGCCCTCCAAATATTGACCAGGTTTTTTCATACATTTTCAAAAACTTGCATATTTAAGAAAGGAAATGAAACAAGTCAATAAACAAGTTATTTGAAATTATTAATTGGGAAAACGGCGCATGCGCAAAATATGAATAGAAGTTAGTGGGCTATGGCAATAGTTTGGTTGATAATGCAATTGAATACATCAACTACAAAATTAACAACAACAATTGCTCATAATTATAGCAAAGAGGATAGCAATATGTTTGCTCATTATATTTCATGGCACTGCTATTGCTGGTCATGGTAATAATTTAATTATATATCACAATAATATGTTATAGCAAGAAACCACGACCGTGATATGATTGACCACGACAGTTATAGCACCAACCATTAACAACCAACCTTAACCAACAAGATAACAATATTATTAATCAAAGAAATAGTATATCTTGCTACAACATCATTATTATTTAAGACATGATTTTAAAATAACAAAGGGATTAATTAATTCTATTGACTATTGAAAAGTACATAACATTTTTGTTTGCCGAATAATTTTTGCGTATAACTGACGAAATTTGTTTGTTATTTGGCCTTATCACCATCTCTTCTTATAAATATATATTTTTTTAATAAAATATGTCTTAAAAATTTGTTTTAGTCGCATCTCAACTTAAGCCGTTATGATAAATGCCGACAGATATGATTGTCCGTGACAATTGCATGGTTGATATTGGGAATAGTATGTTAAGCCATGAAAACAATATGGTTGACCACGAAAACACTATGATTGCTCTGTGCAATAATAAAGTTCATTTAATAATATATTTCTGCCAGTTAACTGTTTAGTGGTCCATAACACATGTGGTCTGCCTTTAATAATAACATGCTTATTAATGGTAATTAGTGCTATAAAATCGGCATATATTTCTTCTCAAACTATTCGCTCAATTATTATATTTTGTTTCAAGTGATGTATTTATTTGCTTAAGCAGCAATAATTCTGTGTTTGGAGCATTCAAAAGAAAAGCGTAATTCGGCACACCTTCCACAACAGCAATTACCGAAGGAATAACAACAAGAAGCACTCGTGTGAAATTTTTGAAAAAAATATCAACATTTTATGCTGTAATCGGGTTTTTTTTCTTGATATTATCAATTGTGTAATTAAATTTTGAAAATTATCCGAAAATCGTAAAATAGAATTATTAACTTCGAGCAGTATTTAAAATACCACCAGTGTGGCCAGCTTTTTTTTTTGCCAACATTTTTATTTCATACACAGCATTTAATACTCTGGGATAGCACTAACAAGGTTTGCAATTAGCACAGATATTTTCTAAAAACAAATCAATTTTATTACATTTCAATACAGCAGTTGTAACATTAATTAATTAAGTGAAAATAATCTCTTTTTAATTGCTTAATTACTAAAACAATATTTGCAATCTACTACAACACTTTGATAACTTTTTAAACTTCCTGCTATTACAAATTATATGTTTCTAATCACAACTTGTAATTGTTGATTGTATTGCGGCAGGTATGAAAACGATTTTGAAGAACATCCATGGAGAATTTAAGTCACACGAACTTACCGCCATTATGGGACCTTCGGGGGCTGGCAAAACTACTTTACTCAACCTTTTAGCAGGCTTTGGGTAAGAGTTTTTTATTTTGGCACATGAATTTTAATTTTTAATTTATTTTTTTTTAGTTTTATAAAAAAGAATACACGTTGTATTTGATTTATTTAAAATTTTAGTTAAGTTTCTAATTATTATAGTACATAAAAACAGACTCGTGATTGATTTTAAACGAAATATTGCCAGTATTATTAAATGTTATTATAAAAATAAGTGTGAACAACGTTTAACGTTAATGTTAATTACCAGCTCTCTAAACTTTTACTTATATGTTTTTAGCGGCAACAATTTCGCCGGCAACATAAACATAAATCGCACACCACGAAACTTAAGACTATTCCGCAGGATGTCACGTTACATTATGCAAAACGATGTTATCGATCCTCATTTCACCGTTATGGAAGCTATGATTTTGGCCGCCAACTTAAAACTGGGCAATGATTTAACGCAATCACAAAAGTTAGAAATAGTCGAAGAGATACTTAATATGTTAAGATTAAAAAATGCTGCCCACACGAAGGCGCTGCGTTTGTCCGGGGGCGAACGTAAGCGGCTGTGTATTGCCCTGGAATTGGTCAACAATCCGCCGGTGGTGTTCTTAGATGAACCAACAACGTAAGTTGTGCTTTTTTTTTGTTAATACTAGTACAGTGACTATTGAAACGTTTCTTTCAAAAGCGGTCTGGACGATTTGTCCTGCACTCAGTGTATTCAGCTTTTGCAGCGTCTAGCGCACGCGGGTCGCACCATAATATGCTCCATACACACTCCGCCTGCCAAACTGTTCGAAATGTTTGATAAGGTTTATGTTCTGGCGGAGGGTGAGTGCGTGTATCAAGGTAGAGTGGAAAATATTGTGCCGTACTTGAGAGAATTGGGCCCTACCTGTCCACTTACTTACAATCCAGCCGACTTTAGTAAGTAGACCGATTTCGGGAAAAAGAACAGCTGTTGTTCTGCTCTTTGCTTTTAATTGTATACGTTTTTTTTTTCACCTTAACATGGTACAAGTGTGTTTGTGAAGGGTTTGTCAATATGTGCGGTTAGATGTTGGTGCACTATATCGCGCATATTGATCTGAAGTCCATTATCCAGTTACTGATGCCAAAACATCCATGACAAGTAAAACGTAATTAATAAAACTTTATTATCAAAATGAGTGTTCGTTGGTGTCAACGCGTTGGGATGAACCCCCTGACCTTTGGCTTCAAAAATCATGTTTAACGCCAAGGCTTATGAATGGCTATTTAACAACGCCAACCCACACGCGGCTCAGCAGTTGTTAATGTATCCACAAAATGTGCCATCATTGGTCCCATCACCGTCAACGGCTACTAGTGCTGCAGACTAATGATAACCGCTTGTACTGAGCAGATGACGCTACTTGCCTGACAAAGGACGCCATGAAGCAAATTCTGTATGAACGATTTGAGGATATGATTATCTCACACAGAGATGGCGCGAATTGGCCGCTAATTCACTAATCGTGCAGTCCGACCCTACCAAAACTTTTTCTTGTGGAATTTCTCGAAATTGTCGGTGTATGCCAATAAACCGCAAACGACCGATATCCCTAAAGTCAACATAACTGATCAGGCTCATTCAAAGTTGGACCACTCACATCCCTGCCATTGTACGAAGCCTCTTTGAATGATATTTTATTGCGTACTGATATGCCTGGGTCTTTCGTGCTCACAGAGCATATTCCATTCCAACGTCTAACCGCCCGTATTGAAAAAAACTTTATGTATGTAAGACGTTAATTAAGACAACACCACCCGTTCTCAATTTTATTTTTTTGTATCTTATGACCTTTTAGCAATTTGTTCGAATTTGTTTAAACTCTACAATTTTAAAAAATATTTGCTCAGGCACATTAATTATCAGTCAATTCGAAATTACAACTTATCGTTTGTTAATGACAGTTCGTTGCGGCATTTAATATTTTAAAGCCATTTGCTGTATAATATCATTTTTTCTCACGTAATAAATTTCTAAGGCCACGGACTCTAGTAGATGGCAATCAAAGCAATAAGAGTGTGACGGCGCTTAGTAGTTGGCAGCTGTTTTAAATTGTATTTAAATTCAGATATCGCAAATACTGACGTATAGTAAGAATAATTTTGTTGTACAAAATGTTAATACTTTCAAATAGTTAAATCTTTCAACTTTTGATTTATTTGTATTGTGCTAATAAGCCCAAACGATGGATGACTGTGGACCATGTCGTTGCCCAGAAATTGGACTTCAAATTTTTACATTTTCATATAAAATTACCGAAAACCAAACAAATTAACGATAAAAAGCGATTGCAGGAGAACTAACGAGGGGTGATGAAAACAGTAAAATTTCATCATATATACACGCATATATATAAGTATATGTACACCACACACTTGTGCCTTATAAAAAATATTTCTTGGCCCACAGTAATTACCCTGTTTTTTATTACAATATAATAGTTATTGAAGTGGCGTGTCGTGAATACGGCGACTACCAAAAAGTCATGGTCCAGGCCATACAAAACGGACGAGTTGGTCGCTGGCAACCGGAAAATGAGCATCCGAAATCCGCAACGCCCACCAAGTCCGACACAACTTCGGGGGCGTCATCATTCGATGAAATCGAACAGTTCGAAATGGATTTTGATGCGAAGAAATTGAAATCAACAACCAGCTGGTGGATGCAATACAAACTGCTGGTGAATCGCATGATTGTGAAGATGTGGCGCGACAAAGCCTACATTAAGCTGAGATTTTATATGAATATATGTTTGGGTCTGTTGGTGGGGGGCATATTTTTAGGCGTTGGAAATGATGCCAGCAAAGCGTTATTTAATTTCGGCTTTGTTTTTACCATAGTTATTGGTTACCTGTATTTGCCTTTAATGCCCGTGTTGCTGCAATGTAAGATTTTCCTGCAATGAATAAGTATATATGTATTTTTAATTTTAATGTTTTTTCTTGTCGCCCCCTTTTTCAGTTCCTACCGAAATGAAACTACTTAAACGCGAGTATTTTAATCAATGGTACAGCTTAAGCTCGTATTATCTGGCCAGTATGACCTCCAAGTTTCCTTTTATGTTTCTACTGGCCTTCATTTATTTGTCTATGGTCTACACCATGTCGAGCCAACCGCTGGAGCTGTTCAGATTTGCCATGTTGTTTCTTATCGCCATACTAACAGCACAAATTTCGGACAGCATGGGCATGCTAATTGCCTCCCGCTTGAGCTTAGTGGTAAGCTGAGCATGATTTCATAAAATCCAAAAGTTTTGTATTGCATTTTTGTATATTAATTTGCTTTTCTTACAGAATGCCATGTTTATGGGTCCTGTATTGGCCTGTCCGTTGATTTTACTCTCCTTTTATGGCATGGGCTATGGCAAAGAAGTCGAACTGCCCGTTCTTATAAAATTTATCATGAAATTCAGTTACTTACGGCACAGCTTAGAGGGTCTGGTGGATACCCTGTATGGCTATGAACGAGCTGATACGATTTGTCCAACCACCGAAATGTTTTGCATGTACAAAAAAGCCAACTTCCTGCTTACGGTGTTGGGTTTCGAACACATTGACTATTGGACTTCAGTGGCGTATCTGGTGGCGTTTTATTTAGTGTTTAGTGTTGCCGCTTTTATGCTAATAAAACATCGGCTATCGGCTGCAGCTGGTTCCAATCGCTTGCTACAGTATATCAATCAAATCATGATTAAATATTTTAATTTTACTTCTTATAAGTACTAAGCATAATATTTGTTAAAGGGAACAGCATTTAGCATATAAGAAACAATGCAAATTTGCCTACATACACTTAAGAAAAAAAATGGTGATATTAGTTTTAAGAACATTTTTACAAAAATTTAATAAATATTTAAAAATTATGCAAATTTTAGTTGTGGCTTGAGTGCAGGACAAATGCGGTGAGTTAACAATTGGTTTATTATATTATATTTCCGCGGTATAAAAATACATATAGTTCACAATTATTCAATTCACACATTTACATTAATCATCCAAATACACAATATTGTATTTCTGCTATAGATAATTTGTGTTGCTCTTGAATTTTATATCTTTCGAGAGATGTATTCTTTAGAGCAGGTATGGCAATGTTATATTTTCTTTTTAAACTTGTTAGAAACTCTTTTTAGAAAATGATAACTAATGCCAGAAATTGAATGCTATACATATTCAATATATATATATTCAATGCATTTTAATTTAAGGTCTGAAGTGTTTAAATTAAAATTGAAAAAAATAATTTACCATTTCGCTTGAAAATAAAACTTCCATACCTGGTATTTTTCATTTTTGATATTTAAAAAAATACAATAAAATATTTACAAGCGCATAAAAAAAGGGTATATTTTTAAGACTTAGTTGAAAAATTAGTTTCTCTAAATTTATAACTAATGTCCCGTAAGATTTAGATTAATTGAGCTAAATTTGCAGTTTTGTAACCCGGTCCATATATACATACATACATAACTAAGCTAAAAACTAGACTTTTTATTGCCAATTTGTCTAGTGATAATTTTCAATACTAAATATGTAAATCTTTTACATATTTTGTCAATATTCTATATATGCCATTGGGATCGCCAGTTTCCCCAGTTATTGCGGATATAGCGATAGAAAAGATGTTGAATAGTTTTGCAGAAGGTTTGGATATAAAACCCAAATAATTTTCCATAATATATGTATGTATGTATTCATATACATGATTCATATACATGATTTTATAACCCCATCTATTTGAAATACTTTGTATTTAAGCCAAATCACAGCAAAATTGTAAAGAAACTGATATTTCGTTAATTAAATGCACAGATTTCAATCGTATAATAAAATTTCTGGCTAAAAGTTCACTTAACACAGTGAATGCTTTTTCTCCGTGTACTATTCCACTAACAAATACTCGTCCAAGGTATAAAAAAGATCTTGTACTAACATTTTTGGTTTTAAGTGTCCGCGTCAAGGAAATATCTTTGAAGCACTCAAAATTTAAAAAAAAACGTCTCATGCACTCGATATTATACTCATACATATATTTTTTTTAAATTTTTGTTATATATAAAAAAAACATTCATTATTTCTGAATAATGAGCCCCAACAAACAATCGGTAACAACTTACAGGATTAGCATCAGCTGAAAAGCTTCTTTTTCGATGTGATTTTTATAGAAAATTTTTATAAGAAATCAGTCATAATATTATATTTATCCCATCTAAGAAGCGTCATTGATAATATTATAAAATTGATCCAAAACAATTTTTAAAATGCGATTTAAACTCGGTTTGCGGAAATAGGATTTGTAAGACGGAAAAACCTTTATGACTTTAAACATGAATATATTATTTCTTGACACAAAATTCCCAGAAAAACTTTACTATTATTTGGCGTTTTATTTTCTTACTTTTAAGTTTATTTTCAAAAGTTTTCTTTTCAAACTGTCGTAATCGACACGATCTCAATCAGATGAAATTTAAAACACTTCATTCCACTATATAAAATGGGCACAAGTCGTTAAAAAAATTTGTGTTTTCCTTAATCTATGGCAAAAGCCTTAAAAAATTATCACTTATTTGTTATTCTAACAATAGTTGACTCAATGGCCTTCTTCATTCTACACACTTCACCGTAACCAAATGGTTGCTTTTTATGCGTGCTGAGGTAATAAATTCCCCTCTTGGGCTTGGCTGGTTCCCCACCCATAAATACCTGCGCCGGACAGTATTTATTCTCAGTGCCGCAATTGCATTTCTGTTGCACAATACTTTCGTAATTTTTACACTGTATAGCACCAAATGCCCGTTCGCGGCGTATCGACTCTACGAAATAATATAAGGCACCAAAATGATCACAAGTGAAATCGGGCTCCATTACGGTGACATTGGGACAATGTGGCTGGCCTAAGCCCCAGTTGGGAAAGAACGAGGCATGACCTAGAGAGCCGCCACGAAAACCAAAAAGTCCCGTGTCTGTTTGTATGGATTCAACGTAAATGGCATCGGACGAGGACAGACGCCAATTGTCATTTAAAACGGAATGTATTGGTCCCGACGTATCGAGGGCATATATGACACCGTATTTCTCCGGCCTCAAAAGCTTTCCCGCAATACCTGCTATATGACAGCCATAACTATGCCCAATTAAATACATCTCCTTGAAAGGCACTTTCATCGTTTCATACAGGAAGCGAGTGAATTCGTTAAATTTTTTGGCAATTTCGAAAATTTCATTCACCACCCGAAAATAGTTTATATCCAAAGCGTAATCACTCCAGTCAACAAGTATGATATTGAAGTCTCCCTTCTCTAAGTAGACATCTTTTATGGCGGCACTAGAACAGGTTTTCGTTTGACCATTCCAACCATGAAATGATATTCTGAAAAATAAAGGTTTTGCAAAAGTTGGATGACGGAAATAGTGAGTACGTTTGAGTAAACGAATAATAAAGAGTTATTGACTTAAAAGTTCTCCACTTTGGAGGTATTTGCGAAACCAAAATAATCAGCCAGTCGTTTTTAAATGGGCGGTGCCAAAATTCGTGGCCAGAATTCAGTTCATAACTGTTAATAAATTTTTAACATTTTCTCTTTATTCACCAAAAAGTGCCAGTTCGAAACCCATTGAAATTAATTGTTTATGAAAATGTCTGTTAAACTATTTGACAAACAACAAAATGCTTCACAATGGCACTTAAAACAGCTTCCCTTTTGTTCTCTACTCTATTAGTCTCCTCATCTCACTTACTTTTAAAACGTACCTTACGGGCCATTTGACATTGAAATTGGAGCTGTGTATCGCATCCCGCTGGCCGGTATACAGCATTTGTTTCTCGTATGGATTAAGTCGCGTATACAAATCGAAACGCAACTGCTTTGCAGCTGGTCGTAAGCCAGGATCTAGTATTTGACGAGCCTCCTTCGTAACTAAGCCCGCTATAAATTCCACAGTCAAAGGTTCACAGTAGCCAAACTGGTTCTTGAAATAGTTTTTGTTGTACGCTTTTGCAAAAAAAAAATTAAAAAAAGAGAAAAGAAGAACGTTAAAACAATAATTCCATATTTAAATCAGCACGTGTGCGCTTGTTGGCAGATCATTGGAGAGGTCAAGAATAATAAAATAATTTAATCTTGCGCTTGTGCTAGACGAACAGTGTGACCATGTAAAAAGTATAATTTAGTGGTAAAACTAATTAATAACAGATGTAAGATAATTTTTCCTTAAAATTTGCTGGTTTGATTTTCAGTAATTTATAACAATACATTTACATGCAGCTCTATTATATTTTAGAGTCTCGAAAACGGTCTCGCTGGTAGCGCAAGAGAACAGTAGCGAAATGGGAAAATGCCTGATTTTCATTTAATTAAATATAATTTGCCAAATGTAGAGACATAATTATTAAAGTTATTTTTAAAATTCAGGCGTTAATAAAGATTTTGTGAGTGTTTTCCAACAAAGTTTGTGCTTTGGTTCACATATTACAATACGTGCCCTACGTGTTAATGCGCTCTAAAAGGCCCGTCCGACACGGAAAGTAGATTCACTATCAATTTTTGTGCGTATCGCAAGGAATATGAAAAAATATCAGTTTTTTTTTGGTAGCCAAAGAAGACAACAACTTATATTCGTGGTTCCTTGTTGCTTGTTGCTCAGTATTTTATGTGCATAAATTCCTTTAAAACTTCAAATTCATATTATATCTTTCCTAAAATATTTTGTACCAAATTTACGTATTAATTATTAACAAAGCAGTTGGCACATAAAGAGCGTTGCATGTACTTTGAATTTCGATAATGCGTGGTGGAGCTCATAAAAAGCAGCCATGCATATGACACGTGCTATGGACTCTCAGCTTAATAGTATTAATGAGCCCTAAATTTTTTCTTCTAACTCTCATGCCCATAAATTTACAAAATACCAAATTTAGTTTTTCTTTCAAATTTAATTATTCCAACAAACGAACAGGTTCGATATCTGTAAGCTGACACTAAATCGGCCGAAAATCCATTAACTTGGTAGCACTATTAGAAACCTCTACAATGCTTGTGTTCTAAGTCTTTTGTGTCAGTAGAAAAACTTTTAACGTCGTTTTTCATTATAAATTACAAAAAAAAACTTTGTATTTTAAACGGTTTATTATTTTTTATGTATGTATTTATGACAAGTGCTGTGCAATTACTTATAAGTTGTTTGTTTAATTTTTAATAGCTTTTTGTCAAAAATTTTTTGTCAAATAAGTAAAACTATTATTAGTTGATTGCAAGTTATTTTACATATTCATATGTATGTATTTAACATATGAACGTGGAAAATTTAAATATGAAATTTTAATTTTCGAAGAAAACATGTAATAAAAGTTTTAGTACATGTTTTAAATATATTTGTCATCTTTTTCATTTACAATTTTTGAGCAGCTTTTGATCTATAAGTCAACTGTATTTGTTTTTAAACACATTTATGTATATCTTAATTGCAAAAATATACTGTTTGCCGACAACTTCTCCTTTTATTGGTCCTTTTTGTACACTTTCATTTGTTTTATATTTAGTTTTAAAAACGAATAATATTTAGCGGCCTCGGAATCTTTAACTGGCGAGTATAATAGTTACAAACGAAAATTATGAAAACTGTTTTTTTTTAAATAATATTATGCATAAAATTTCATTACAAACAATGTTTTAAATCATTTCAAAGCAGACATTTTTTGAATACAAACTGCTTGTCATTTATATATGTATTTATAACAAATTAATGGATATATTTCGGAACAAGCACTAACCATTGCACATCGTTATCACTACAGACGCCAGGCACAAACTGAACATCACAAGTTTATGATTTTTCATTTTGAGCGAACCGAACGCACGAATGTCCTGTGTACAACTGAACTGTATGGCAACTTAGAACAATAGTTTATAAGAACATTTCACTGCCCAAAAACTGGCAGTCCCTTGAACGCAACAAAAAACCTGCATCAGATCACAACTGAACAAAAGGTAAAAACTAAATAATTACAATGATCAAGTCATTAAGACTACTGTTAACAGAACTAAAAGTGAAATAATTTGTATGTATTTTGTTTGCTTTTCGTTTTTTTTTTTTAGTTCTAGTTTAAAAATATTCTTACTTTCAAAATTGCCCGCACACATGCATTCGTACAAAAATATGCAGCAAACAGTTTGTTTTTATTTATTTAGTTCTGCACTCAAACAAAAACTCCTCTTAACAGTTACATCTTTGCGTTGTGACGAACATCATTATGACGATCCACCTGTGTTTTACTGTTAATTTAAAAACAATGAATAAAATAAAAAAAAATAAAAAACATATAGTACATGAAACGCTACTTGTATATCAAGTGGAAATATTTTAGACTGGGACGCTTAACTGCAGTTGCTTGTCGGTACGAACACACGCTTGCACACATTCGTGCACTGGACTTTGTTGGTTGCTTTTGAGTTCGCTGGGAAAATTGTGCATCTTAATGATCAACAACCGACCGACAACCGGCTAAATGAACTTGTTTCTCTGTTCTGATCTATAAACGCCTCAGTAATTTTCCTTTCAATATGAGTCTCTAAAATCACATTTTGCTTTTAGGGCTTTTTCGTTAAATCAGGATTATGGCGGCTGCATGCGCCGCTTGCAAGTGTATGTGTAAGTGTTAATGGCAGGAGATTAAAACTTTGATTTATCCATATCAGATAAAGAGGAAGTTGTGAATATAACCATTTACATCACAAGTTGATGAAATCTGAATCAAAGTGCTGATTTAAATGTTTTTTTTTTTTTTTTTTTTTTTTTTTTTTTTTTTTTAATATTGTTTTATTTACGATCTATTTTACAATTAAAATAATAAGCAAATTTCATGACTCTTAAATAACAACATAACATATATTGAGTTTCCTAAAACCCAAAAACAAAATAAATACAAGAAGAATTTACTTTTTAATTAAAATACAGAGTAACGAATTCTAACTTTTTCTATTTTCGGAAGGGAAGGTCAAGTACATGAAGTCTTTTAAGTCTTTGGATTTCATTGCTATCATCTAAAAGACTGATTGCTAACACGTAAACGTGCTGATTTAAATGTGTAGGCAAAAGTTTTTATGGAAAGCCAAATGATTTGAATTTTTAAATAACATTCAGGCCGTTACATTCACACACAGTCAATACACTTCCACAATGCTGCAAAAAGCTGTTGTGATGCATATTTTCATCATTGCAAAAATGTTGCCAAATTTTCAAAATATCGTGATCCTAAAACTTTGGAAAATTTTAATAATCACTCTCAAATTTTGTATATTGTATAAAAAACAAAACACCTCGATCTTAAAGGCGGTTTAAAATATTAATAGCAAATTTTGCTTATACAAAACAACAGCACAGTGTTACGCATATAGTAAAAGTACAAACAAGTTTTAAGAAATTCATCACGGCAGTCCTTAGACTTCCAGCAAGATGTGCTGCTAAAAAGAACAATAATGAAAACAAAAATGTATAAGTTAAGAATTAAAAATATACGTTTCTTGTATGGGAGCCCATAGAAGCACATGATTTAAAAGCACTGGTGTAGTTTTCTGGTGTTTTTTGTATTATTCGGTGTGATTGTCAATTACCGGAAGCACAAGCAAACAGCTGTTTTTTTTTTATTTTGATTTTTTTTGAAATCACAACAGAAATCGCACAAGCTAACAACATATTTTGAAATTTTCTTGATTTTAAATTATTTGTCTTTGGAAAAAATGTTATAAACAATATATTCAGTGTTTTATTTAATTAATTTATTATGAAATTTATTAAAGAAAAGTGGAAAAAACAACATGATTTGAAATGAAACGTCACAAAATTTGATACCCAGATACCTGATATCTGTTTGATGATTTCTAATCAGTTTTTGCAAAATGTGATATTGAGACCATCCCCGAATCTTTGGCTACGTTTATATATGTATGTATGTAACAGTATATGAACAATTTTTGAACTAGTAGTGCCCATAAAAAATAAGAAAAGATTTAAGTGTACTTTAACATAAAAACATACTTATATCCTTTTTTTTTACTAAATTACCAATTTTAACAAAAGATGTATAAAAAAAATTCACATTTCTTCATAATACCATTTCAAGTTTTAGGGGATTTTTAAAAAATTTCCCTAATTTGATAGAGCGAATTTTGCAGGTGGGCTACTGATTTCTTAGTGTAAAGATTTTAAAATTGAAAAGAACTTCTGGCAACGAAAAGTCATAGGACAAAACCTTCCATAGTTTTTCGACAACTGTAAAAAATCCGTATCTATAATACATCAACAATCGTATCATAATGTAAGAAAGTTAGAGAAAACAGAGTACAACAGAGAGAAAAAGCGTTTTAATATGGAGTTTGTTTGGATTTTTCATTCAAACTTAAAAGAAATTACAAAAGGCAAGAACTGGCAAAACCGTGTGCAGTTTTGAAAGCGCTTTATACTAAATTAGACACATATATTTTACAGCTTGACTATTTAATTATATCAGCAAAAGCGACTTAGTGAAAACCTTTCTAGCGAAAGTAAATAGAGGATCACTTTCATAATACAGTAGACGATCACAAATTAGAGCTCTTAGTAATAAAAACTTCCACAAATTGAAATCAGTAGTTACAATATATTTAAGGTTCTTAAATTGGAAATGAAAATTCGAATCTACGAGCTTTCTTCACCGTAAACTCTGACAATTGCGCGATTTCTATAGTTTGAACAAAGTAAGACCAACAAGGATATACACCAAATAGTGGATGCACATTCTTGTTTTGTTGTTGTAAATCTTTTGACTGTGGATTTTAATAATAGTGTCGCGATTATGTGGTGTCTCACAGTTTATTTTTCAAGGTAAATAAATTTCTTGCAGATTTTTTTGTTTTAGGACTGAACATAAAGAAAAATGCTTTACATTTGGATTCTGTAAATTTGTTTTTTATTCATCTGTTTTTGGATATAATTTTAAGATTTTGAAACAGTTCCAACTATTGCAATAAAATCAAGACTAATAAACATCAGAAGGAAATGTCAAACATAATTTTACACATACACGAAATCATTGACGAGACTCATCGTTCATCTTTTTAGTTTTTCTGAGGGTTACAAATTTACAATTTTGTATAGCAATTTTGCCTGTCAATACAATTAAATATTATGCTTATTATATCGGTTAAAAGGAGAGACTTAATATAAAATTTGTAGTTTACTTTATCTTTTATACTTTTTATTTTTTTCTTTGTTTTTGTTTCATAATGAAATTTTTTCTTTTCTTAAAAAAAAAAAATAATTATGTGGAGAATAGAGGGTACCAAAGGGCATATACAAGATGAAGATACAAAAGCAAACAGCATCACAGCAGAACAAAATAGAATTACATAAATTACATACATAAATTATTTAATAATTTTGAGATTGTACTAAAATCGTAGACTTTTAGGAAAATGTTTAAACTTCTTTTAACAAAATTTCGAACAAAAACATCAATAAAATTTAAATTAGTAACAAAAACTTGCTGCTTCGTTGTATTTTTATTTGAGAAAGTGTGTGAAAGTATTTTCTTAATGGTTTAATGAGGATGGTTGTTAAGGAAGATATTCACTTTAGTGGTATTGTAAATAGCAGTGTTGTTGTGTTTATCCTGGTTTATGTCTGTTTTATATTACTATGTGTATGTATGTATGCTTAATATTTTATTTTGCGATTTTTCCCTTTTTAACTTTTTTGGCAACTAAACCTAAATTTAATTTAATGTTTAAAACGATAAAAGCGAAAAATAATATTTGAAAAAAAAACTAGAGAACTTGAAATGCCTTTCTCAAGTAAATGAAGAACAGTGGCTCTTTTCAAAATATGTAATTTGGGAGTTGATGTTGCATTTTTTTCTATTTTAGCCAAGACTTCAGCTGTATCCTTTCCGCACAAACTATATATTATTATAATAATAATAATAATATATGTATATAAAATAAAAAATTAGAAAAAGAAATAAAGTTAAAATTAATAACTAAAAATTACGCGGTTTTGAATTTTTTAGCACACGGCGGCTGAGGCAGCAGCTGAACATCAGCTTCTAGTCAATTGATTTCCAAAGTTTTAGCCTGTTCCCAAGCAAAACCGTCACGACCGAAATGGCCATAAGTACTTGTGCGCTGGTAAATGGGGTGTTTTAAATTGAGGTCCCTTTAATTGAAAAAGAAATATTAATTATAACTTTCAATGCCAAGCAGAAGACGTTATTCTTCTTAACTTACTTAACAATCATGCCAGGCCTCAAATCAAAGTTTTTCTTTACAATGTTCAATAATTCCTTCTGAGTTTTGTGTGAGGTGCCATAGTCGAAGACTGTTATAGATAGAGGTTCTGCCAAGCCAATAGCATAAGACACTTGAACCAAGCAACGTTTGCATAAACCAGCCCTAACCAGTGATTTTGCCACCCATCGGGCGGCATAAGCTGCTGACCTATCGACTTTGGTATAGTCTTTACCGGAAAAGGCACCACCACCGTGAGCACCCCAACCGCCATAGGTATCAACAATAATTTTGCGTCCAGTCAAACCAGCATCACCCATTGGACCGCCGATAACGAACAAACCACAAGGATTAATGTGCACAACTGTATTGGCATCTAAATATTTGGCTGGAATGACAACTTTCACAACTTTATTCATAACTTCAGCACGCAAGTCTTCGAGGGTGATCTTTTCAGAGTGTTGTAAGGAAACGACAATAGTATGAACACGTTTTGGAATAGCGGCGCCTTGATCAAACAGATATTCGCAAGTGATCTAAAAGGTTAAAGTTAAAAAATTAGTTTTTATCAAAAAAATATATATATATGAATATGTATATAGAAATAAGTCAAATGAGTTCTAGGCACTGGATAAGTTGTATGTGTTTGCAGCACATATCTGCCAGTTAAAGATTTCCCGTTCAAGTCATTTTCCAGTACTACTCTTACCTGTGTTTTAGAATCAGGACGAGCCCACCAGAAGTCGCCAGATCTGCGAAGTTCGGCAATTTTTTCATTTAGTTTGTGTGCCAAAAAGACTGTCAAGGGCATGCATTCTTCGGTTTCATCGGTGGCATAACCAAACATAATACCCTGAATATTGAAATGAAAGAGAGCATTTTTCGTTGTTAATACATTGACACACAAGCATCAATAACACATAATTAGCCGACGTTCGAAGTTAGTACAAGCAAACACATGTGTAAATTCAAGTAAAAATCAAGCAATAAGCAGGCACAGGAAGAGAAAGCCATGAGTATTAAAATGTGTTAAATGTGACATAAAGAAAATGTTAATGAAAATAAAAGAAAGAAAAACTCCAAATAAATGTTTCTGTGCTTGTATTTTTATTAAAAGTGAACAACTACAGTTGAAGCAAACTCGATTACAGTCGAAGTCGAAGTCGACCAAACCGCGATATTATTTTTAAAACAATTTTGATAATATACAATATTAAAAATAAATTATTTTACTGGCGAAGATTCTTTGGACAAAAACTGACACCAAAATAAATGCAAAAAAAAAATATGTGAAAGGAAAGTAAAATACTAAAACACTTGTTATTTTGCGAAACAAAAACTTAACATATATGTAGTTGTCATGTTAAGTAACGAAACTGAAGAGATTTGACCAGAGTTATCTATCCAATGTGGCATTTGCAAGTGGGTCAAAACAAGCTTTGCAGCTTCATTTATGTCAAATTGGATGGACACTCCCGCCAAAAATGCTGTTCAACTTTGTCACTTGTGCTAAACTTTTGAATGGCCGTTTTTGAAAACGTGATTTTAACCACAGCGACTTCAAAACAGGTGAAATGGAAAGGGCTGCTGATTACTTTTTATGTTTTCAAAAGTAATTTTTTTAATTTTGCACAAATATTTAACAAAACCAAAATACATATATATTTACTAGAGATATCGCCGAGTTTTCTTGTAGTTGTTGCGACCGTAATTTCGCAAATTTGGATTTATATAAAAAAAAAAAACTTAAAAATAACAATTATTTTTGTTGAGCGCTTTCAAAATTTGAGTTATTGTAATGAATAAAAGTTGTTGTTTTTGAAAAAAAAATGCAGGTGCTTAGCAAAAAAAAAAATAATTAAGTGATTGATATGAAACTACAAAAAACTATTTGAAATACAAATAATTAGCTAGAAAGGCCCAGAGGCAGCCTTATGAATGAAAAACCAAAACAACTATTTACAAAAGAAACACTTAAAAAAGTCTGAGAAAAAAACAAATAGGTTTTATTTGCAGACCTGATCTCCGGCACCGATTTCTTCTTCGCAACGGTTTATATGCACTCCAGCGGCAATTTCGGGCGATTGTTGGTCCAAGGCTAATAACACGTTGCATGTTTTGTAATCGAAACCTAGTTTTACATGGTTTAAGTGTTAAAATTTTTATGAAAAAAGAGAGAAAAATCGCACACAATTAGAATGATGAACGATATGGTTAAAGTTATATTGATTAAATTTTTCGATGCTTAATATACGTTTCCCTTATTTTTTTACAATTACAAGACAATCGTAATTGTATAGCACCATAGGGCAAAAAATTTTGATTTGTTGGTACGATTTTATATGAATCCCAAAATCATGCAAATTATTTTATATTTTTAAGTAGTTATTGTTGCAAGACTTATAATATCCCCGTTTTAAAATAAATATATATTAAATACATACACAATTTTATATAAATAATTTAAAACACATTTCGGAAAATATGATCATTGAAATATTGTCTTGAAGATTTTCGAAAACTTTCAATATTTCATGGTTATCTTAACTAAAACGGAGACTAATTGCATTTCAATTTCTAAAATCACCCAATGCTGCAAAAATAAAGAATCTAATTGCTTTGAATTCGAAAAATATTAAACTTAATAATACAAATTACACGATGTCGAACATTAACGTTCGAATTAAAATTTATTAAAGCGGATAGTAGATAAACTTGGCAGAAGAGAGTTCCTACACATCAGCGAACGTTAACATTCAATATGGTGGGACAGGCAATTAGAAACCTTGTGTTTTACAATTTCAATACACACAGATATCCACTTATTGTAATAAAAAAAAATTGGTTGAGTTGCTTTAAATGAGTTAGTTTCGAATGGAACTTTTTCATGAAGACAATGGAAAGGCCAACAAAATATTATCAGAATAATAGAGCAAAAATATAACGAACACGTTCACAACATATACTTGTCTTCCAAGCATATTTTTTAAGGGGTGAGAGAAAGTGATTAATACCTGATCACCAGCGCCAACATTTTCTTCTTCACGATTGACATGTACACCATTGGCGATATCGGGCGACTGTTGTTCAAGAGCAACAAGTAAATTTAAAGTTTTCCAATCGAAACCTTTTTGGTGTATTTAAGAATAATAAATAAAAGTTCGGTGTTATAAAAAATTATCTTCGTTTTTGTCCCCCACGTTTAAACAGTTTTAATCAAAATTATCGATATTACAAACCCCTCGATATGAATCTTACCTTTTGAAGAATCATCATAGCCGATATGTTTAACTGTTTCACGGACAACCTTTTGATAATCAACAACAGCTTTTGATGTAATTTCACCGCATAATAAGATCATGCCAGTTTTAGCAACAGTTTCTGTAAATATTTTAAGCAAAAAAATTAATACTTTATTTTAGAATATATAAAATTATGTTAAATATTAACGGACATTTAAAATTTTGTTTAATATTTCCCCAGAACTTTTTTTTAAAATAAATTTCAGGTTAAATTGCTATTAATTTTATTAGAACAAATTTGAACAGAAACGAGAGTAACAAAAAAAATTGCCAATTCTGGAAATGTTTCAATATTTAAATTGCTGTATTGATTTTAATATGTGAACTCCTAATAGTTTCAACAACAAATATCAAGCAGGCAAGTTTTGTAATTGCAAACTGAAGCCGTTTTTTTTCAACCAAATTGATGACCAAATCGAGAAACTGCAAACGTTTTTTCGTCTTAAAAATGTAAGAGATTCCAAACACCTGTGACAAATTACAGTACACTTGCGAATATTTTATTCAATATTATTGGCAATCATTAAAGTTCTGATATCCTGGCCCACTGCCCTTGAAGAAATACTCGCTACACTTGTACACACAAAAATATTGGCAATTTTTATAACAACGCTGATAGCTTTAAAGTATGCACATATGTATGTTGACTTATAGTGAGTGCAGATATTTTTCAATTTTTCAGCAGTTCTGTTTTTGACAATTCACGTATATTTAACGAAAACAAAATCATACTCAAGTAAATTAAACAAACTTAGAAATCGTTCATATCCGTTTTTATGTCAGTATTGGGCCTGTTTAAGCAAAAATGGATTTAGGAGTGTAATTATTTGTTTAAGTTTCTGCACGCTTAAAAACGATTAAATGGAAAAAAAATATTTTTATTTATTTTTGGAAGCATTTAGATTCAAAGACAGTTCAACCTAAATGTTAACGTCTCAGGGATCATGTTACACCAGAACTTTTTTGCAGTTCATATTGCAAACAAGCAGGAGGGGAGGCCCCTAAGCAAAGTTATTTTTATAAGTAACGGCAGCATCACATAACAACAACCATTAGAATATAATTGAAGGGAAATATAATTACCGCAGGCAACTTTAGCGTCTGGATCTTGTTTGAGATGTGCATCCAAAATTGCATCACTGATCTGATCACACATTTTATCTGCAAAAGAGAAAAGAGATTAAGTATTATTTAGCTAAAGGCCAAAAACTAAATATTCGCTCATTGCATTAAGAAATCGCACGCGCATTAATTTAACGAGAAATAGATACTTATATGTGTGTATGTACGAGTATATTAAAAAAAAAAAACTTAATATGCAAATGAGAAAAAATAAACTCAAAGGCAAAACTTTTTCTTTCGTCTTGCAATTGTAAGCGAAATTCAATGCCAATATGTCTAGAGCAAACCTTTATAAAAAATACATACATATGGATGTATGTATGTACACAAATATTATATATAGCATGTACTCATATATATATATATATATATATATATATATATATATATATGTATGTATATATAAAACTAAAATTTGAAAATGAAATAAATATAAACAAAAATTTAAAAATATTAAAATCATTTTATATGTACTCGTATATGCAATGTGAAAGAATACCCTTCGATTGCGACTACACAAAAAGCCTTGTAAACACAATTATATGTTTGTATGTATGTATGGATGTATATATAAATATGTGTGCCATTTTTTTTGGTGTTTTTTGTTTTAATTTAACTTTAAGGAGGTGAAAAAAATTGATGATAAAGTATTTTGAGGATTGGAGCCAGACAGAATGATTTCACAAGCGCCAATTTGTTATCAAAAATGGAAAAGTCTTCTATGAATTAAAAAAGCTGAAATGGCAGTCAGCATAAAAATGAACAAAGAATTAAACATTTCAATTTTGAAAATAGTGATTAATTTACTGAATTAAAAAAGTTCAATAAACAATTTATATGTATGTGCTTAATTCTATATTATATATATTATATTTTACAGTAGAGTTCGGCAAATCTTATCCCAGAAACGAAACGTTTCTTTTTTATAAATTACATTCGATTTCAATGTTGTTCAATCTTAAATAAAAGCTAATATGTAAAGTACCCAGTATTTTTAACGCCACTTAACCCTTTCGCCCAATTTATATGTTTGTAATTGAAAACTTAAGATTTGAAGCTCTTAGAATTTGAGATCAGCTTTAAGCAATGAACTAAGTAATTGAATTTACTATAATTTAAGTGGCCCACTTTTGAGGCTCAATATTGAAACACATTAAAAGGTATAAAAGTTTAGCACACGGTAAGAAGACTTCTCTTTAAAATGGTTTTAAATTTAAAAATTGTTTTATAATTAAGCAAACTTTCAAAAAGCTCTTAGGTAGTGTCTCTCCTCACGGCCATCCTCGAAAAACAATTGACTATTACAAAAAAAACAGATATAAGCAATAAATAAACTTTAATTCATTTAAAATGTTGATTAATCGTTTTCAATCTCAATTTTAAAATTCAGTGAAGAAATAAATTTGAAATAACAAATAAATTATTTTAAATCATTGAAATAATTTAAAGGTTAGAATTTTTTTGATTTCACTGTATTTTGTGATAAGAGCAATGAAAACAACATGTGATCATGAGAAGGTTCTGAGATTTTTTTTAGTCTGTGGAAAAAAACAAAAACGTTTCGAACTTTTAATAATAAATTTGAAGAATAATAGAATAAAGTATAAATTAAAACTTTTCAAATAGCTTTTTTGCAATTTCGAATCACATTTCAGGATTGTTGTTCTATGAAAAATTCTATGAAAAATTAAGTTTCCAATTTGGAATGTCAATCACACGTACATAAATACATACATACATATGTATTTAATTTATTTCTTAAAGTTCCGACAGCGTAGGACAGCGGAAATAAATATTTATTTGGTGACGTGAGAAAGAAACTAAAAAAATTAAATTAAGATTTTCATGATTAAATGAAGTGTATAATAGTTATCGCTCATATTATCGCTCTGACTCTCTAACAAGTTTGCTTCCTTCCAATTGGAAATTTAGTTATTGTTTTCAATTAAAAAATATTTTTATGTACTATCTTGCAGCTTTTGCGTGTAGATACGTATGCATTTATGTACATACATATGTATGTATGTACATTAGAATGACCCTAAACTCGTATTAAACAGGACGAAGTATATGACAGCTTAAAAATTTGAAAAAAATTGCAAATTTCAGTTTTTATGCTGGGGATTATGGGGATTTTTGACAGCTACTTTTTATATATGTACATATGTATGTATGTCTGTACATAGTATGTACATATATTGATTTTAGGAAAAAAATTACAGTTTCAATTAGAAGCGTCATATACGAGTAGTATCCACAGCAAAATTGCTTATCCTAGATTAGTGATGCTATAACCGCAAACAGCTGTTTAAAGTTGTCATCATTACTTTTTAAACTACAGCAAAAAAGGTTGTGTCAAAATATGTTTTCCCCTCTGTGTTGTATTTTCATACTGTGCGCCTTGTCATTTCATACTTGAAGTACACTTTCCGATGTTTTTGAGAGTTGCGAACTGGTCATATGAAAACTGAAGGTTGTTTACAAAAAAAGTGAATTGAAAACAAATCAAAAAAAGTGAATTCAACAAATTTGACACACTAGGTAGGTTTACTTATGCAGGTCCATATGTAAGTAACGGTTACGAATTAAGGAATTATCTTTCACCAATAATCGAATAGATACATGTGTGATGATTAGTCAAAAAGCAATCATTAACAAAACTTAAACTTCAAAGAAATTATTAAAAAGTCATAATAAATGTATGTACATATGTATGTATGTAAACAAGAATATAAACGAAATATAAACTATAACAAAAATCGTTGATAGTGACTCAATAGGAAGCGCGCAAAAACACAAGCACGTGGCTTAGAATTTTGTGTTGTGTTGTATTAATACTTACATATGTACATACATATGTACATACATACATGCATACATACATATTTATTTAAATAAACATATACATATACATAAGTGTACACATACATACATATGTACATTTGTACACTCGTAGGTTTCTAAATGAAAAATGTTTTTTTACAAGTTTATACATATGTATGTATGTACATACTGCGTATATATGTATGTACATACGAACATAGCTTTGCAACCAAATGCCGAACTGGTGTTACATAGACGCGAGGCAAATACATATTTATGCGAACATTTATAATTGTACAGTGTCGTAAAAAACAAACAATACATTAGAATTAGTTTTCTCTCATCATAAAATATCTTTAACCTCTCAACTTCAATTTTTTTTTCAATGAATTATAACAGTTTTAGCTTTGAAACTAAGATGATTTAAATATGTACATATGTCTGTAAAAACAACGTAATAAGATTATGTTAATCTCCTCAAATCACTCTGTGACCAATCTTTCAGACAAGCTGCTCGCAACAAACAAAATTTACAAAAATCTGTTATAAAAACTAATCAAATATTTATTAAAGTCTAATGAAGGTCGTTTTCATTTGTTTTCCTTTTGCACGTCATAAAAATTCTTAGTTACATATACAAAAATATTTGAATTTCTTTAGAAAAATGTTTAAAAGCTTGAATTATAAATTCATATCAAACTCAATATCTATTGGTTGTACTCTTTAAAATGTTTTGTGGAAGTCAATCTCTAATGACAGGTGTTTACGTAACATTGGAAATGAGGGACTGCCGAAGCTAAAAGTTGTGCCTTCTGGTGTTGTTGCAAATAGTTGATTTAGATAATTTATCTGACAAATATATGTGTTAATTTTTCTATCATTATATCTTTACTGCAAACATATTGCAGACATAAAATTTTTAGACACAGCAAACAATTTTCAATTCATGCTATAGAATAGTCAATGCATAAGAATTTGCCTTTCGCACTAGTAGAAGTTCGTTGAAACGAAAGTGTGTACTATTGGCCGCCCATTGTACATATTCATAATTTTATTGTGTCTGTTTTGTACACTTTACGACACTTTAAGTACATATATATACATATATGTATGTACATACTTACACACATATGCACATGAAGATAAATTTATTTGAGTTTCTTTTTGGACAGTCACTTGTAGATACACAGATGCATCGATACACATTTGTATGTATGTATGTATGTATGTATGTATGCATGTATGTATATTGCATGTATGTACATCCATATGTATGTATGTATGTACGTATAAGGCAATACATATGTACATATGTACATATTCTTGCCGACATTATACACATCCATATCTATGTATACACATGCATATATACCTACATATATACATACATACATGCATACCCGTGAGTCCATAGTATGTATGTATGTATATACATACATACATAGAAATCTTAGAGACAAAAAGTAAATGTATACATACATACATATGTATGTATGTACATACATACATATGTATTTTAATTGTTTGTTTTGCTCCATAGCTTCTTAATATGTATGTATGTAGTATGTATGTATGCACACATGTACATACATACATACATACATATGTACATACATATTTGTTTTTTTGAATATAATTGAATATAAAAATTTTATAATTATGCAATTTAGAGCATATATGTATGTATGTATGTATCGACATATGTACATACCTACTTCCATACGAGCTTGCGTGTGTATATATGTATCGGCATACCTACATATTTCCATACGTCCATATGTATGTATGAATAGGTATATGAAAGAAAGAGTTCATAGTTCATGCATCTTTTTATCATAGATGCACAGGAGCTAAATTTCATGCAACCTCCACACAAGCACACTAAAATTATTTCTACCTCTTCTTCTTTTTAATAAAAGAGAACTAAATTAATTCCCATTTAAATTTTATTCAATTTTCTCTTTATTACTTGCCGCTGCCAATACAAGCTTAAAATTAGGATTTCACTCTTTCGTATTTAACTATAGAAATACTAAAGAGAAAAACACAACACAAATTTAAAAAGCACATGTTGTGCGCATGAATAAGATACATACATTAGGGTGACCAGAGTTAGTTAGACTGGATTATTCAAAGCAGACATTCTGAAATCAGAATTGGATTAAATATATGTACATAAGTACTAAAATGTTTGTGGGTATTCAATACTAGAACGATTGTTCATTGACGACTGTGTAATCGTAATAAGAGTTAATTCCAATAAAGTGCTGCCACTTTGTTTTGTGCCAATTTATTTAAATCTACATATGTAGATACATACATACATACATATGTATGTATGTACATGTATACATATACAAAATTTTTTATTTTAAATATACTTTACATATTTCGAATTTTGGCTCATTTTGTAATCCTTTTCACTTATTGAGAATCAAATCTGTCGCGTATTTTGAGTTTTACGAATTATTTTCAAATTTTTGTTTTTCATTTGTCTGCAAGTCTGGTCACCTTTCTATTTTCAAATAAAACTCGTTCATTTTAATACTTATAAAATTTCTAATGCGAAAAACAAAAGTGTGATATGTACACTCACACACACATACAAGTAGTAATGTTGAACGCACGATTGTATGAAGACATGTGCATTAAAATACACATATTGTTTGCGAACGTAGAGCCCTTACAACATAACTTTATTGGGGTCTAAAGAGGCGCGCACAGGTTTTTATCTGCCTCCTATAACATTTTTGCATTAAAGGAATTCGAAAAACGAAGAAACAAAAACAAATACCCAAAACTACCAGACGAACAAAACAAACATATGTATATATGTACATACTTACATATGTATGGATGTAACACAACAAACAATATCTATAGGTTAAATACATTCAAATGTGTACGCAGACAAGAAATAAAAATACTGTATAATTCGCCAAACAAAACGTGAAGTGAACAGTCAAGCATTGACGCCATTTTGATTTATGACAACGACTACGTAAAGTTTAAGAACATATTTTTAAATTACATACATACATATGTACATACATACATACATAAATATATTTGCTAATATGTACATACATATGTATGTATGTATAAAAGAAAACAAATATTATCATAGTTACATGAAATAGTTCAAGAAACAATTCGAAAATGTATCCAAGAATATACATATGTATGTATGTATGTATGTATGTAAGCATGTGCATACACATGTACATGAACGATTCAGCCTGAATTTCTTGAAATAGAAAATGTAAATATATTTAAAATTTTTCCAAAAATTTGTAATTCCATAAAATATATGTACATACATATGTCAAAAAGAATCAATCTTGAATCAAAAACTTTATATGTATCTGGTTACTTATGTACTTCTACCGGTTTTTTTGTGAAAACACATGTACAAATTATAAATCAAAACTGTCAATAAAGAATAATTTTGAATTCTATTTTTGCAAATTTCGTACTGAAGTCGTATTCGGGTTTTCATTTTTGTATCGCATAACCGATAGTCAAACTACGCGTAAAAAGTTTTTTTTTTCAATTTTTCTATTCATTTTCCAATTTTTTATTGAAGCTCGATTTATTAGTATGTTTTATTTCTATTTAATAAAATATTTTTCTTAGTAAAAAATTTTCAGATTTTCATTTTGTATAATGTACCAGCAAACATTTGATTAGAGTACTTTCAGCTTTTAGTGAATTTCACAAAATTTTAACCCGGATTATTTTTCCATAACCTCCACCAAAGCAAAATTAATATTGCAATATTCAATTTACGAAACAAACAAAAAATTCTTACACATTCCTAAGTTTTAAAATTAAAATATTTCTTTGTTGGATTTTATAAAATAAACAATGAATACCAAATTCACTGCCACAACCTTTTCTTGTAGTTGCCAAGATCTTAAATAAAAAATTCATTTTTAATAGAAATTTAATTAAATTATCACCCCGTTTTAGAAAAGTTGTTTCAATAATTATGTACATACATATGTACGCAAGTGTCGCAGTTACTTACCGGGATGTCCTTCACCTACAGATTCGGAAGTGAATAAGAATGATTGTCCATCTTCCATGTCATATTGCGTGCCGTTGCCGTTGCAACCGTTCGAATGGCCATTAGTTACTGTTTGCGGCATTTTGTAGAATATTTTACAAGTGAATTCCGGTTTCTGTTACTCTTTTTGTTATCAAAACAATGCAATTTTTCAGCTTCCTCTATTGCGGCTTCTAGTTCAAATGTTATGAAAACGTTGTTCTTGTTGCAGTTATTAAAATGCGGTCTATCTGGTGGCTACGGAATGAAAAAGCAGATTTTTGTTAATAATTTGCATTCAAGTTCAGCAAAAGCAGATTTTACAAACTATTTAAAATATGTCTAAAAAATGACAAAAACACAAATTGATTTTTCTAAAAGTTGCGTCAATTATACACATAAATAGTGCAGTTTTATTTTAGATTTCTCACACACCGTTCTTTTCTTTTTTTACAGAGATTTACAAACGCAGCGCTTCTTTCTTTCTTTCTTTTTAAAAAAAATTTAATTAAACAGATTATTTTATGTAACTTTCAGCTGCAATTTAACTATTTCATTTTTCAATTCGATCGCTCGCACCAACACTTTTTCCATCAAATATTCCTAACTTGAAACAGTCAAATCATTGAATAAAAAATATCAAATATTAAGAAAAACACTAACATTTCTGCTGTTTAATGGATGGCACTGAATCTTTGTATTATCAGTTTCAAGCACAAAAATACTTCAGCAATATTTCAGGTAAAATTATGTTTCTAGTTGTTCTTTCATAAAACGGCTAGTTGGTCGGCTGGCACAACACTCTAAACAGACGTCGACGTCCTCACACCTCGATGTCTAAATCGTAAAAGAGCGCAAGTTGTTCACAATGTTTTCAATTTATACTCGGTTCTTTATTTTGTCCCAGCGCGCCGTCTCCGCTCATTTCATCATTTCTATATTTTTTTCTTTGAAGAATTTCTCTTAACGTCTAAAAATAATTACTGGAATATTCAAACTCAATTTACCTGCTTTTCTTAGTCTGTAAAAGCATCAAATGAAATTTTATTGATATTCTAATTGAACACTAGTTTTCACGACTTCCACTAATGAAAATCCAGCTTCACATGTGCTGTTGCAATTTCTATAATTTGTTTTTCATATAAAAGCAATGTGGAAAACAGATGTTTGATTTGACAGTTGTGCTTTTTGTTCTCATGGTCTCTGTCTTTCTGTTACAGGGTATTATAAAATAATTATCTTTGTTGAAAAACATACATATAAAAAGGCTGCCAGACTTTTAAGTACAACTTCGCATGCAAAACGGTGGGCCAAAAAGTTTAGTTTGTATTCAAATTGTATATTAATGAGGCTGCTTAAAGATTCCAAAACAAACACAAAATTTTTTTAAATAACAATTTAACATTTTTAGCCGTTTCTTTATAGTTTAGGAAATCTTTAAAGGTTAAACAGTTATTAACAACAGCACAACACGCGCAACAATCAACTCTATTTTCTACTATCTCTTTATTCTTATGACCTGCGATTTGAACATGAACATACTAGTGATAACAGAATATTCCGAAACAACAGATTTTATAGCTTTTTTAACACAAGAATATATGCAGATGTACTCATAACACGATTTTGTTCCATTATATACACATTTGTCACATATTTCATAAAATAAAATCACATCCAAAAATATTTCCCGTATATGTAAACTTTTGAGTCCTACAATATATCAAATTTCACTTGCAAAATAAAAAGGCCTTTAAATTTTAATATTTCACTAGTATCAAGTTGTTTTTCTTTTCCATATTTTTGTATGAAGTCTAAAAGAAATGACTTACGTTTTACATCGACAGTTTGCAAGAAAGTGTTACTATTCTCATATTTCAGTTTCATTTATAACATTTAAGTTCTCAAATAAACGATAATCTTCATTATCAGAAAGCTTATAATTTCTTCTAAGCAATTGTTACACACATACATACGTATGTACTTATGTACATATGTATATACATACATACAAATGTTCTTTTTTTGTCTATTTCTGTGTTCACTTTTTGAATTTAAAAACTTATACATATGTATGTATTTACTTCCAAGCCGAATTTTTAAAGTATGTACATTTGTATATGTATCAACACATATTAAAAAATCAACATCCCAGCTGTCGTTTTGCATCAGAATTGCATTTTGTAAAAATCAACTTAACGGGTGAAATAACTTTATACTTATGAGTTAATTTTTCGAACATAAATGAATACCATTGTTGGTAGAGAATGGTGCCGTTTCAGGTGAATTTTTTCAACAAATCATTTATGATACGATTTTCTGACTGCTGTTGCTGTATTTGCCAGAAATCGCTACTTATCATTCGTGAATCCTTTTTCCGTAGCTCAAATTATTAATCAGAGTATTGTCATAAAAACTGATCTGAAAATACACATTTAATTGATTTTAAAGAATGCTAGCTGGGATTTGTTATAAGTACGTACATACGTATATTGCAACCTTCTCTAGAATTTAAATTATTTTTCTCCGAAAATTGTCGTCAACAAATTTATTTCATTTCGTCAATGATCACAAGATCTAAAATTATAAAATTCTGTATGCACATAAATTTTGTTTTGAAACAAACAAAAACAAAAGATTTCTGATAACACTCAGGACTCCTTAAAAAATCATGATAAGTATATACATATGTATGTGTGTAAGTATATATGGATGCATGTTTTAATAAATATTTTTTGTGATGCTTTTAATTTTAACAGCGAACTAAACAATTGTAATAATATTACGTAGTAAAGAATGTGTGCATAAACAAATGTTTATAGGTACATATGATCCATACGATTCCATTCAAAGCAAAAATAATAATTTAAATATATGCAATTTATACGAAGCTTCAAAAGTCGGCAGGTCATAGGGTAATATACTTAACATTTAGGTACACACGTGTATGTACATATGTATGTTCATATCACATTATTTACGGCCAGGACGACAATATTTGAATTCTTAACTGATTTATTGATGCATTTATCGATCATACAATTAAATGATCGGATTAGAAATTTAACCGGTTAATAATCCAATAATTTCCACTTAATCGTAAAGTTTTTCTGCTGCTTGTGACGATTCTTTATAAAAGCGGAAAGGAAACTAAAAAATAGATATTGTTCAAACAATCCGTATTCAAAATAAATTTCTAAATCTTGCTTGAAAATAAAACAAACGTACTGAATTTATTTCTCGCTCTGATCTGAATTAATTTTTGGTATATAGCAGATATTTTACATTTTATTCAGTTGATTCCTTCACCTGAAACTAAAAAAAAAAATTGTGATGGTCCCTTTCAACATATACTTATTAAGCCATCGATGTCCGAATTGTTTTAGCCCTTTATATGTAAATGCAATTAGTCGCTATACGGCTTAAGAAAGAACGTTAGTACGCCTTTTTAGTTCAAAATACATATTTAAATTGGTTATTAAAAATAAATTTATTTACTTCGCCATGCTGGAGCAAGCCATGCTTAAAAGAAGCGAATATTCATAATCTGCATAGTCTATCAACGAGGAGATACATATGTATGTATATACATATGTACGTAAGTACATTCCCCCAATTCTAATTGAAAACTAATAGTTAAGACTCATGCTTATGTTTTATAGGCAAGCTTTGAAGTATTTTAATGCATATATGTACATACATATATACATCCATGTGTATGTATGCACAAATCAAATGATAACAAAAGAGATTACAACATCGTCATCCCAAATTCTGCGGAAAAAAACCTATTACCGCCTGGTTGACTAAGTTCAGCGATTTAAGATTAAAAATAAGAATAATCACACTATTTTCAGACGTTTAGAAAAGCACGTTTTTGACTTATGCCTTTAGCTTCAAAGAATGCTAACAAGCAAATCGGAAGAGTAATGCTGACCTTCCTTTTATTCAAGTGCCTAATAATTTTTTTAACATGCATACATCTGTATGTCGTGTTTCTAGGCATGAAAAAATATTAAATAAAATTACGTGGTCAGCTTAGTTAATGTACTTAAACAAAGAAAATAGTATTTTATTTTGAAGCAGTTTGTAAAGTTAATAAATATTGAAACCCACATTTTAAACCTATTGTTCCTGCATTGAAACCATTTAAAACATACGATCGAAACTGCATGGCAAGTTCTGAAATTTCCTTTAGTTGACGAGGAGGAAAGTGTCGTCTGCGCCAACATGGCCAATCGTGATATATTAAAGTAACGAAAACCAATGATGATCAGTCAATGTGCCAAATGAAGTGTCGCGTCGGTTACATATTTTTTAAATAAGATAATTTAAAGAAAAGTTATATGTATATGAAAATAAGAACCACACCAGGGTTGACTTATAGACATACAAAAGTAAGTATTTCCGTAGTTTTGCAATGTATGTATGTATGTACATTACGAGTATAGATATGTAGGAGTATTGCTTCTTTTTCTGGGAAAGAAAATATGGCGGTATAAGTATATTTTCAGATTAATTTGGAATATTCCTTAATAACTCCAATGGACAGATACGTACTTGCATAACATATAGCGGTATGTGCTTATACTCAGCGGAAACAGCTTGAAATGTGTTGGGCCAAGCGGTCTACGGAAAGCTACCATGTTGTAATAAAAAAAATTAAGAAAAAAAAATTGTTCGACAGTCTGGCAGCCATTCCACCAGCTGATTCATAAATTGGAATTTAGTGATGTGTGGAGTAAAAAATAGTCAGAATCGTAAAATAAACAGCAATTAACATACAGTAACGCAGGGAAGAATTAATCAAATGAGTAATTAATGCACAAAATGTTCGAGGAAAATAACTAACTGTTCCTAAATTACAAAGAAAACGGTGGATTAAAATGTTCAAAAATTGTTGTAGTACGAAATATAAACAAAATATGGCAGAAAATAAATCTTTGCTCTCTTGGTCATTTGTTATACTTATTACACTAAGTTCTTGTGTTGTTGTTCTTGTTCAAGCTGAAGAGGCTAAATCTATATCTATTGGAAATGAACTTCAGAATGGTTCAAATAGTCCTATTGGACTTGTACATTCCGAACAACAACATGATGCAAGTGGCAAACCGAATGGAGCGCAAGAAATACAACTTACATATAACAACACAAGCACCAGTAACACCGTCACTAACGCGAACAAAATTAACATTGGTTTGGCCTCATCTACCAGCTTCATTACATTAGCGAATACTACAACCACAACTGCTGCCACTATTGGCTCTAACACCACCGCACGGATAGATAATACTACAAAAGCCGTCACCGAACCTCCGTTACCTGATCACCATGCAGTCGAACAAGAGCACAACTCATCCTTATCGTTGTTTTTTGTTATATGTGTCATAATGTTGGGAATTCTGTTGATACATTCTATGCTACAGACGGGCTTTCAATATTTGCCAGAGAGTATTGTAGTTGTGTTTTTGGGAGCTCTCATTGGTTTACTGTTAAAGGTTATGTCCGGAGAAAATGCCAGTTGGAAGAGGGAAGAAGTTTTCTCCCCGACTGGATTTTTTTTAGTTCTATTACCACCTATAATATTCGAATCTGGTTATAACTTACATAAAGGTAACTTTTTCCAAAACATTGGATCCATATTGGTTTTTGCCATTTTTGGTACAACAATTTCGGCATTAGTAATTGGAGCTGGAATTTATTTATTGGGCTTAGCAGAGGTCGCTTACCGGTAAGTTTGTAATGAAACTAAAGTTTTTGGAAGACCTAGTAATTGTATCTTAAATATAAACTAATAAATAATGTTTAAACTTTCCAAAAAAAAAAAAAATTCACCCATTTTCGTTTTTGTTTATAATTCTCCCTAAACACAGTTTTTATTTCATTTCAGCCTTAACTTTTCGGAATCGTTTGCCTTTGGTTCTCTTATTTCAGCCGTAGATCCCGTGGCTACTGTAGCTATTTTTCATGCCCTGGATGTCGATCCAATCCTGAACATGTTGGTTTTTGGTGAGAGTATATTAAATGATGCCATATCTATTGTATTAACAACCACCGTTACACAGTCTGCCAATAGCCCGGCATATGCAAAAATGACAACAGGTGAGGCCATATTCTCAGCACTAAAAACATTTTGTGAAATGTTTTTCGCTTCTGCTGGTATTGGTGTAATATTTGCTTTAATCTCTGCATTATTACTGAAACATATAGATTTAAGGAAACACCCGTCTCTGGAATTTGCCATAATGTTAATGTTTACTTATGCCCCTTATGTATTGGCTGAGGGCATACACTTAAGTGGTATTATGGCCATTTTGTTTTGTGGCATTGTTATGTCGCATTACACCCATTTCAATTTATCCACTGTCACACAAATAACTATGCAACAAACTATGCGTACTTTGGCTTTTATAGCCGAGACTTGTGTATTTGCCTATTTGGGATTGGCTATATTTTCCTTTAAGCATCAAGTGGAATTATCATTTGTGATATGGTCCATTGTCTTGTGCCTTATAGGAAGAGCATGCAATATCTTTCCTTTGGCCTATTTGGTTAATAAATTCCGTGAGCACAAAATTACAAATAAAATGCAATTTATAATGTGGTTTTCTGGTCTAAGAGGTGCCATTTCGTATGCCCTTTCATTGCATTTAGACTTGTCCAGCGACGAGACTAGACACGTGATTATAACAACTACTTTAATCATTGTATTATTTACAACTCTGTTTTTTGGAGGCTCTACAATGCCCTTATTGAAATACCTTAAGCCAGGTAAAAAACGTAGAGCTCGCAGTTCTCGCAATGGTTCTTCCTCATCTTCTACCAACCAACAAAGAAGCCATTCGCGAAAACGTTCGAAGTCTATTTCCCTCTCAAAAACTCGAGAATGGGGTCAAGCTATTGACTCTGAGCATTTATCTGAACTCACAGAAGAGGAAGATGTTTCATTTTCACAAACACGTATTGCCGGATTTGGACGCTTAGATCGTAAGTATTTTATACCGTTCTTTACGCGTCGCTTCAATAGTCAAGAGTTGCACGAATGTAAATCTCAAATGGCTGATTTGACCAATAAGTGGTATCAGGCCATACGAGTAAGCCCCTTAGATTCGGACGAGTCCGATGAGGAAATGGGTTTGTCGGCGAGTACCAGTCAAAGTACATTAAACTCTCGCACTTAAGACAATCATATATAGATTTATTGATTGTTGCCCGTTTGTTGTTGAATAAAAATTAAAATAATATCGCAATGATTGGCCAAATATGGAAGTTATTAAATTTAAAATTTTTCTTTCAAAATGTACATATGTATGTGTGTACGTACATACATACATAGTTAGCGAATTATTTCAGATTTGTATGGGAAATATATGTATGTATCTATTTTCCAATTGTAAAAGCGTTGTGAAAGTATCAAACTTATAATTAAATAACTAACTTATATTTATTTCTTATTTGCATGTAAGTGATATAACTTTTCCACTTTTGATTAAAGATTTTTTTTTTTGTAATTTGTTTTATTTGCAATCTATTTTACAAAATTTAAAATAATAAGCAAATTTAATAACAATTAAAAACATAAAATAACTAAAATAACAGCTCAGTAAACAACAGTTGTCAACTGCTGTACTATTTACATAAATATATACATCTTAAATATTATTTTCTAAAAGGTAGGTCAAGTACATGTACCCTTTTTAACCTACGCACTTCGTTGCTATCGTCTAATAAATTGATGGCTAGCACATTGGAATGATGGCTAAGTCGGTTTAGATATCTGTCGCTGAAACGATTAATTTCTTCCTTGACCTTTGATTAAAGATGAAATGTATTGTTACTATTTGTTGTCATTCGTTATTTGTCAAACGTTTTTTAATATTTAGAAAATTCTTTACATTGTTTGATACTTTTTAAATAGATAAATACATATGTACTTACATACTTATGTACAAATGTATTGAGCCTAAAACGAGAGGAAAAGCTAGCAAAAATATAGTTTAAAATTTTCTTTTTCTATCAAACTAAGGCCAAATATGTACATACATATGTGTTTTATACACAGGTTGACTTCGGTTTTTTTTAACGAAATAATAAAGTATTTATAGTCTCAGGTATAACTTGTGGTTTTTAGGGGAAATATAAAAGCTTTTGTTATGTTGGCAATGAAGTCGCCAAATGTTTTAGAGGTAACACGCTTAATAATAATGTAAAAAGATTTTTGAACAATTAAATTCAGGAAAAACGATTTGAAAGAAAGGAAACAATATAATATTTTGAAAATATTTTGGTTATTTTAAAGGCGTAAAAATTGAAGCATAACAAACAAACTTTAAATTTTTAGGTTTGAATTTCAAATTTATGACTTGTATTTTTATTTAAAAGTTGAGAAAACGTGAAAAATGAAAACAAGGTACCAACAAATTATGCACTAGTAAAAAGAAAGTGGAAACACTGTTTTTAATCCTCTTAATCATAGAAAAATAATAAGTATTTTACAAAATCCAAATTTATTTTTAGCTTATTATTATTTTATTTAAGTTTTTATTAAATTTTTAACAGATTCCAGCACATTTTACAATCAAATTGATAAAATATTAAAAAAAGCTTTTAAAACATATATTTAATAAATCGTTTTATACATATACGAAATTCAAAATTTAAGCAAACATATATATGTATGTGTGTATATCAGTTAACCAAAAATTTTGTACTTATACATACATTTTTAATTTAAACTTATTTGAAAAATTGTACATACTTTTATAAATGTCACAAATTTATTGTGATGTTGGTTGGTACAGCTCAAGCTGGCGAAATGTCAAGAACTTTTAGCCAAGTTGTTTGTTTGTGTTTTGGAAACAACACAAAAAGTTATATATAAAAAAAAATTGTAAAATATTTGTCTAAGTTTAAATTGAGAATAAACTAAATAAATGTGATAATTAGCAGAAAGTAAATTGCGTGTTTTGTTGTATTATTAATTTAAGTGAATATGATTTTCAGTTCAAAAGCAGTTGCAAAAACTTCACAACCTATTGCTATCCATTTCAAATCAATGTGCTTGTATAATAATCGCCTGTCGTTTTGAAATCCCCTCAAGTGAATTTTTCTACAACCGTGGTTAAGGAGTATTTTTATCGCCTTCGCCTTTTACTATTTTAAAAGTAAGAATCTGTTTTACAAAAACCGAACTTTCTTGTTTTTTTTTTGGAAAATAGAGAGTATTTCTATAGACATGCACCAGAATGGATTAAATCTTTTAAAATGTATGGATCAAAATAAATTTACCATATCGTTGATCATACAATATCGAAGGGTAGCAAACAGTTAGTTTGCTTGCAACTGGTTTGTGTCATTCAAAATGTTGGCGATTTTTAACGTTCGACATTAAGATGCCATTTAATTTATTTTGTGTGGGAAATATCTCCCATTTTAGTTTCTACGTCCTATGGAGTTTCGATGTAAATAAATTTGCCTACAATTTAAAAATGAGCTAAATTTGGAAATACTGTTGCAGTTAATTTTATTAATACTCGTGTTGTCTTTACATATAATGATTTCAAGTTTCAATGTTTATATTTCCAAGCAGATGTAATTTTTTCTCTAACTATGTATGTATGTATGTATGTATATGTATAATCAAGATGACAACCTTTGCTCTGTTAAAAGGTGAGTTCATATTTCCTAATATTTACGTAGAAGAATAAGAATTTCTTCTTACAGCGCTAGACGCATCCTTTAAAGTACCGCTATCAGTCAGCACGAACTCTTAACAGATAAACTAAATAACACTACTCGTGAAAACTGGAAGCATCTAAACCATTTTAAAATTTAAATAAAAATTGTTTAAGTTTTGACATCTAGTCGTTGTGTTATTGTGTAGTCGTTGGTTGTTAGAGTTAATAATAATTTTTAAATGTAACAAGTAAAAGGAACACAAACACAAGCGAACAATAGAGGAAACAAATAATTAGCCGTTTGTTACTAGCTTCTTGTCATGAACACTTGTCTCTCCTTATTCCGATGATATACATACATATGTACGTATTTCTGTTGTGACATAAAAATTGCTGGCCTTGACGTGGTGTAAGAAGGCAACAACATAAGAAGTAAACAAAACTTTGACAGTTTTACCAAAAGAAAAAGCCAGATAAAAACAAAAACAAAATGTTCTGGAAAAATATTTTATTGGTGGTTGACGGGAAAAGGAAAAGAAACGAACAATAAGAAATTAACACGTAAACGTATTGTTCAACTGTTTATCAATAAAAAAAAAGGTTCAAATAGCGCCAGTATTCCAAGAAGTAAATTGTTGCTAAAATGAGGCTACAACGTGACGCCAGCTTCAAATATTCAATACTTTATTTGTGTTTCGTGACTGTTATCTTCGCGGATGACCCATTAAATCCGAAAGAACAAAAAGAAAAATCTGCCAAGTTGCCACCGTGCAAAGCTTGTTCCGCTTTAGTTGCATCGTTTAATATAGGATTGGAGAAAACGAGCAGAGGAAAACATGCCGGTGGCGATGCAGCTTGGGAAGAGGAAAAGCTGCGCTCTTATAAGACCAGCGAAGTGCGTTTAGTTGAAATTCAAGAGAAATTGTGCAGTGACGTAAGACGTGGACAGATTCAGTGTCACAGTATGGCCAACGATCATGAACATTTGATTGAAGAGTGGTTTATTAATAAGCAAGATGAAGCAGACTTACACAAATGGTTGTGCATTGAACAACTAAAATCATGTTGCCCTAGTGGCTATTATGGTGCTGAGTGCTTTCCTTGTACTGATTGCCATAGTAATGGCAAATGCAAGGGTGATGGTACACGTAAAGGTAATGGTAAATGCAACTGCGACGCTGGCTATGCAGGCAATGATTGCAATGAATGTAATACTGGCTTCTATGAGGCGTTTAGAGATGAAAATAAACTCTTGTGCTCTGAGTGCCATAAGGCCTGTCAAAAAGATGCTGGTTGCAAGGGAGCAGGCCCAAAGTGTAAGTCAATAGGTTTACAACTGATACTTCCTATCCATCCATAATATACAACTTTTGTAAATGATAATTTGAATTTAGCGTTTCAATTGAAAAATTAACTGAATTCGTGAAACTTAAAATATGTTTTGGTCGTATCAATAGAAGAAAACAATAATTTTTTAAAACATTTTACAGCTTGTTCGAAATGCAGTGATGGCTGGCAATGGGATGGCGAAAACGGTTGTTTGGACATAAATGAATGTTTAGCTAAACCCAACGTGTGTCTCGCCAATCAATTTTGCGTCAATAATGAAGGTTCGCATAGTTGTTTGGAGTGCGATCGGTCTTGCGAAGGCTGCGATGGCGACGGTCCGGATATGTGCAAAAAATGCGCCGATGGCTATAGTCTCAAAGATGGTAAATGCCAAGGTGAGTTCGCCAACCCATAACTACATACATATGTATGTATAACGTTAAATGAACATAAATTGATAATGAATTTCTTTGTATCAGATGATTCGAATGAAAAACGTGATCAATATGTCAATATAACTCGTTTCTTAACATATTTTGGCTTGTGCGTTGCCACGTGTGTTATCTTCCAAAGTTCAACGCATATTGCATTTATAGTTGGTGCAGCTGTCGCCATATACATTGCGGCTTCCGAATATTGGCTTAGCTCAACACCAGCTGGAGCAAATAAGCCGCAAATTGATACAAAACAGTTAGAGGAAATGTTAATGAAGTCGCTGTAATTCCAGCAAAACAGACAAAGTCTTAGGAAATTTTGAGAAAGTGAACACAATACATGTATATCTTAAAAGTATTTATTCTGTGAATAAAATAAGAAAATTTATTAATACAAACATGCATGCATGCAATCATACTTACCTACATACATACATACATATATAGAATCAAATTTAGATTGTTTGCATTAAAAGATAGCACTGGCATTTCTGGTTCAAAACCATTAAAAAATTTAATTTCAATACCCCATTCAGATTGTCTTTTAGCTAATTCCTGGTTTCGTTTTTTTACTCAATTTGTACTATTTTATTTGATTTTACTTATTTTACAATGTATCTACATATGTATTTGTTTATTTTAGTTGATACCCAATTAAATGATGTTGGTAGCAATAGTATGGAGAATGAAGAGAAATATTCCCAAATAGAACGTCCTAATTTAAAAGACGAATTGTGATTTAATGTAATATCTTGCACAAAATACTTGTTTTGCTTAGCCAAAACAAACTGAATCGCATCAATAATTTTAAGCATTTAAAATGTTAACTATCTAAATATTTGTTTATGCAGCGAAAATAAATGCAGAATGCCAAAAAATTAAATTTAAAACACAAGGTATTTATTAAGTTGTTTTTTAAAGCATCTTTTTTGAAAATAAAACTTAACTTAAAGAGAAAACAATTTTTTATTTATCTTTCTTTTCATTTTGTAGATTTTCAGAAGCTTTTGTGTTATCATTTATAATGTTATCATCACTGGCTTTATCACCAACATGTTTATGAGTGCCAACATCGCTTCCTGAGCAAATGTTTTGTTCCTTAAATAAGTTTAGATTATTCAAGTCCTTGCCTTGTTCCTGTTGAGGCGCTATAAAGCTACCGAAAACTTTCTTTTCAAGATGTTCCAGTTTCTCCGAGCTGTCTTTGTAATAATCCATTACCGTGTGTTCAAACGATGTTAACGAATTTTCGATGTCTTCGTTTAAAAACGTATCGACTACCTTTTCAATGCCATTCTTGATCACAGTTGCCTCAACTTCTTGCAGTTTCTCGTTGACAAGCGACGATTTTGTTGCCGCACTGGAATCTCTGATTGACGCCTCCAACGATGATACATCTGAATCCAGCGGATCTTCTACCGTAACACGACCATCTCGTAGCACGTAATCACCGTACAGCTCTCGTAAAGTAGTTTTTGTTAAATCGAATTGCCTTCTGCCAATACCAATCAAGTTCTGGTCAGCATTTTGTGGCTCCATTCGTTCAGCTTTACGGGCAACTTCTTTAGCAGCTCTGACCAATTCTTCGTTTCTGCTTAATGGTTTTCTCCGCTTTGTTAACTCAGCACTATTACGTTTAGAAGACCAATTGCTGGAAAACGATTGGCGAGAACGTCTTAACATCTGGCGGCATTTGTTTGTTATGCCGCCAACTATTTCAGATATCAAAGCAATACCTCCTACAACATATCCGATGCCCATCAGCAAAAACATACCCTCAGTATCGGCCGTTGTTAATTGACGTTCTTCTTGCATGCTTTCTCGCAAAGGCGAAGATGAACTTGCCTGCAATAACGTGCCTGCTTTCGATTTTTGCATAAACCATTTTACTTCGTTTTCGATTTTAGTCATTAAACCAGCCTGCTGAGCCATCAGGATAAGCGAATTCAGCTTTTCCTTATACACCGAGTTTTTGGGATATATAAAACCGATTTGAAAAGATGCAAAACATTCTTCGCTCAAGTGCAGAGCCGAGCGGCGTGACATATTTCTTAAAGACAAAAACATTTAAAAAGCAAAAAAAAAGGGGGGCGGGCAAACCAAACATTCTCACTCATTGGAAAAATTGGCCTGTACCAGGTATTCCAGCTGAGATCTGGAACCCAAAAATGCGTAATTCCAAAAGAAGCTCTGTGTTACATTTCCAATGCCCTCTTCTAAAGTTGATACGTATTCCATTTTGTTGAACAAGCGCATAGTGGGCTCATGAGAAGAGTTCTGAAACCAGGTCTCCCAGCCTCCATTGTCTGTCAAGAAAACAAATGAAAGCGAAAAAAGACTTTATTTCAAAAAAACAGGGGAGTGGAATGTTTTGAATTTTGCATTTAATTTACATTGCGAAAAAGTTAACAAGTGTTAAGTGTGAAGTGTAATAAACTGATTGGAAATGCTACTCACCCAATGTGCCAACACGAAAGAATAGACCCAATAAATCCGTTACAGAATCCACAGTCTCTGGAAATACTGGCAATGTTACAAACGCTATTATCGATCCAGTATAACACGCTGTTATAATAATTGTAAAAATCCAATATGAACCAATAAGCAGTCTCGTGGAAACCTTTTTCGTGTTGCTCCAAGAATATTTGCCCGAAAAAGTCAACGAATTGGTAAACATGCCAAAAACGTACCAAAACATGTTTTCGATTTCACTCCAATTGCCTATTAAGTGGCTCAATGTTAAACGATCCGTAAAAACAATAGGAACAATAGCACCCAAATAAACACAAATCAATGCAACCCAGACTGGCCATTGAAATGGACCCATAATAGCCCGATATCTAAAATAGTCATTTACTAAGAAAAAAAAGAACAAACACACTTGCGCAAAACACTCACTTCGGCAGCGCTTTTGAAGCAAGTGTAATAAAGGCGGCACAATCTTTTGAATGACCCACCGACATATCCGTATTTGTTAATCTTTCCTTTGTCAAATATATGCCCAGCATGCCAACATCGGCTAAATGTTGCGCTATACTGTAATCTAGATTTTCTGCAGCACTAAACACAACATTTTACCTGCCTCATTTGCCAAATACGAGTATTATTTGCTCGACTTACCTTTTACTATTTAATATATCGGGTATATCAACTATATCTATCGAAAAATTCAGTTTTTTTGCTATCATATTTATTAGCCGATATTCTATTCCATCCCAATATATTTTTGTACCTCCTCCAAGATCTAAGCTTCTTATTCGAAACATATAGGGCACTTGATTGCCGGCCATAACTTGAAAACGATGCCCTGCAAAGCCGTCCGCAAATTTCTTCGGAAACAGATTAATGTGTGATCGTGAAAGAGCACCCCTTAACCAGCTGGTGAGAACAACGGGTGTATTGGACCCCAGCCCATCAACATAAAGTTTATGTGTGTATAACACATAAGGACGTTCCTTAAGAAATGTACAAGTTTGAAAGTTACATTTTTAAAACGGATCACGTGACCTTGTACCTCCCTATGATTATTTCATTCTGTGACAATTATATGTTCAATTCTGGACACTCGGGTTTTTCCACTTAACGGTGGATCAAGTAAGAGCACAAGATTTGAAAACGTTTGTTATGGAATGTTAAAGTCTTAAGCACATCGTAGGAAAGGTATTGCATATAAAAATATAACCTCAATAAAATTTATTATTGCATAATTTTGAAAAATTGATGTACTAATAAGTCAAAATTTGACTGAAATGCACTTGTTGACAAAATGCCTTTCGAAGATTTCAGTGCATTGGAAATGTTTTATCAAAGTTTTAGCATTTTTGATGTACAAGAAAAAGAAATACAAACTTAGAAATTTTCGACTTTAATTTGTGAATATAGACTCAGCATCCATTTTAATTGTAACGGATGAATAGAATAGAATGTTCGTGATAGTACTACTCACAGGGTGAGCCTGTAAACAGTTGATATTGTCTTAAAAAATAGGTCGCTTTAGAAAGCAAAACCAAGCTTGGAAGGTTTATCATGTTTATAACGCTGGGTTGGAAAATATCCCCCCGGAATCATATATGTAAATACTTGATTCTGTTTCTTCACACATTATTTCTTACCTTATTTGATGTTTCTGTTAAGGATTCTCCAATCACTAAAAGATTTACGATATTCGAGGAAAATTCTGAGGCTAAAAAGTCTTTTAACTTCCACTGTGTTGATGTCGAAACTACTACAACTTTGCTCTCCAGCTGTGGTCCAATAATTTTACGGGTCATTAGGGGATCGGACAAAAACAATATGTAACTTTTGCAACTGGTGTCAACACCATTTTTTAAATTCCTGTTCTTAGCCTGATAAAGAAGATTGATTTCTCCATGCGAATAGCTAATGGGGAACGACTTGAACAGCATCTGCAGCAACAAACTGTCCGATTTCTCGACATACTTGTCATAATAAATAATCGGTGGACATTTGAATAGATATTCTTTTGCGATCTTAAATACCAACATGACCAACGATGAGACCTGGTCATAACTTAAAAATAAATTGAATTTTGCTGCAAGAATTTCAGAATGTGGCTTTGGTTTGCCCTTGAATATGGGCTCAATACTTCTGCGTTCACGTGCCGGCAGGCTTTCACTGGCTGCTCTACTCTCACATGACTGATAGAGTTCCGCATTAAGATCAAATCGATGTATAACTTTATCGCTCAAACACTTGCCGAAGTTGTCGAATGTTGCGGCATATTTTGAAATAAATAAAAGTAGTAACAGGACTAAATACATTCTTTTAACTGGATGAATAATTTTATTTTGCTGCGCTTTTTGTTTTGGTGTGAACTCGAAAACAGTTTAAAAGGTTTTGAAGCTTTAGTTTAAATCATCACTTGTATTTATGAGTTTATCAGTTCATCGCTTGAAGCAAAAATTATTGTTTATGATTTGATTTGATTTGATTTGAGTTTTTTTTGTGGTAGTCGTCTTTCTGCCGTCCAAAATGGTAAAGCAAACACGCGATAGGTCGCCACCTCTATGAAAATAAAATTATTTATCTACTTTTTTATATTTTCGATAACTCTCCCAATGTTCTTGTAGTGTAGCTGAAAGGATTTTAAATTACTTAAATGATTGCACCTGTTTTATGCTTGATGGAAAATAGAAATTTATATTTTATATGGCACTCTTTTTAACAGGGATTGTTTAATAAATACGAATAGTATAAGACCAGAACTTTTTACGTTTTTATTTACATATATTAAAAGCAAATGAATTTACAAGTAATTTTATGATTATTCCTTTATTTGGCAAGAAGAATAAATTCTAAGCAAAGGCTCAAATTAATATTAAAAAGACTTAAGGCACTGAGATTTCGTCCTTAGAGATTTTTAAAATTTGTAAAATTGTCCTGCGTTAAAATAAATTTTAAAAAATCACATAAAATAATTTAAAATTATGCAACTGTAGACAAATTGGGTGTGTAGCGATCATTCTTTATATTTTGTTTTATATATGTGGACAAGTATGCATGCGAAGTGGGCCTGCACGATCATGATAAATTTAAAATATTGCTAATTAAAAATGTGTTTTCTTTAGAATTAAAAACAGAAATAGAAGGAAAACCAAATTCACAAATATGCAAATTGTGTCATCAAGTTGTTAATATTTGCTTAAAAACGACTTGCATCGACAGTTGTCGTTATTTTTTGTAGGGACTGAAGTGCCAATTTTGCCACAATTGTTTGAAATAGTAGCAACTTCTGCGATAGTCACTCAATGAAAACGTTCACCTGTTTGATGGACATCGACCGGCAGGCATATCGTTAGCTGAAGTGGGAAACACACACAATATTATCACACTTGCAGTTGCGTATTTTCAATTTTCTCTTACAAAATGTCTACTTTTTATTACTTGAGAGTCTTCTTGTTGGATGCTGTTAATAGGCCTCAAGTTTGCATTTTAACACTTCGTCATCCTCATTAAAGTCATATTAAGTTTCTTATGTCATTTTTCTGCTCTGAATACACATCATTTGTATTCCCTCTGTTGTATTTTTGATTTACCATCTTTTTCAAATGTAAAATAAGGAACAAATTTTATGTATATTTTAAATAACTTAAATTGAGATTCGATTAAATCTCAACAAAAATACCGAGAAAGTAAACAAATACAAGGATGTTTGTTTCTGGAGCTGAACTGCACCTTTTTTAATATATTTTTTTCATTTATATTAGAAAAAAAGAACTTACACCTCATAAAGTAAACAAGCAATATTTAAAACGGGCGCTGTGAGTCGCCCATATATTTTTGGCCAATCGACATGACAATTGAAACCCTACTGTATGTATTTCCAGTTGAAACTATTTTCAATATATGACAACTGGCATGAAATTGACACAATCGTTGAAGGAAGTCAACGTCTACGTGTACGTCTACGTCTACGTCTACGTCTACGTGAAACAAAACAATTAACAATTTGCACAATAAAAACCATAAACAATTATGGTAAGATATGAAAAATTTATTTAAAAACAGAAGCAATTTAAAAATTACAAAAAATGATAAATAATGCAAGTGCATGCACACATGTGTACATACACACATATAATTGTAAAAATAAAACTTACACACTAAATGAAGGGTACATACATACACATTTTCGAAAATGGATGAGTATTTTTCACTTGTCTATAATGTATGAAAAAAAAACGCTCCACTGACATTTTCTTCTTTAGGATTTAAGGTAAATGTAACTCTTTTTCACTTCTTTTTCGGTTTTTTTTTCTCCATGTTTGTTTGTCTTACAACAATTGTGTTTATCACATATTCTATACTATGTTTTATGACGACTTATAGAATTTTATAATTATATAATACATATTTTAGTTAAAAATTACAAATAACAAAAGAGAAACAATCAATTTTTACAATATCTTACAGAGAAAAGATTCAAATTTCGTTTTCGTTTGATTACGCTAGATATGATTTTGTATTACTTCGGTTTGAACAAAAATTTAATTAATACTAATATTGCGCTCAAGTGCGGCCATATTAATGTCATTTTTGTGTTCTACAAATGAATTAATCTACAATACATAGAGAATAAGGTTTGTGTTTGTTTTAATATTAAAATTTTCTAAAATTATTAATATTAAGAGTTTCTACAGATTAATAAGAATACAAAAAGAACAAAATGAATTTGGAATAAATAATGTCTGAAGTGATCAAAATGCAAAAATAAACTAGAAAAATCAGAAAAGAAAAAGTGTACAAATTCACAAACGTTTTCAAAGAGATTTGTTTGCTGGAATTGTGTAATTTTGAATTATTTTACTAAAATGCCACAATGACACGACTGGCAGCCCTGTTCTGCAAAGCCGGCTGCAAATTGTAATTCTCGGCAGTTTTGCTACTTAATGCAAAATTTTGATTTTGTTTTGCCATTTAAGATGTTATTGAACGAATGATCATAATTTTGGTGGGCAATTACAGAAAATGACTGCAGTTTTTGTGTCGAATTTCTAATTTTTGGTTTTAAGTTAAATTTCAGTGTTTTTTTTTTTTTTTTGAGGATTCAGGATCAGAATTATTTTTCGCTTTCACATTTCATTTGATAAGAAATAAATTGAATTACTATATGCGAGCTCGAAGCGCTATTAATTCGTACATTTGACGTTCGTTTGACCAATCAACGCTTATTAATTAATTGTTTAATGAGAACCCAAAGTCAAATTAGACAAACTACAAAATGGCCTTGTTCTGCTCTGTGATGTTTTTAGTTGCAATATATGTATGTGAATTTGTTTACACTGTTGGAATTAATAGCGGCAAAATACATTTTTTTTTTAACAAAATTACATAAAATTTGGTTTTATTTGGTGTTTTCAAAACATTTATTAAAATATGTACAAACTTTTTTATTTTATTTTATTTATCAGAAAATGAAATTGCCCGGCCGCAGTCGTTATTTTCTATTTTTTCTATTTCTTTTCTAACTCAACAACAGAATTCGCTGAATCAGTTAATAAGTTGTTTGCAGGTGAACCGTTAAAACAATACGCGAGCGCAGAGCACAAATTTTCAAACGCAGTTAATGGACGAAAATTGGCAATTTTTCCAAAAACACAACAAGAAAAGAAACACAAACTTGAACTTGAAAGTTCAATTTAATTTGAAACCAAAAAATTGCTGAACCAATTTTATGCGGTTTTATCGTTTCTTGCAACAAACGCTGTTATGGATTTTTTTTTATTGAATCAGAAAAAATGTTTATTGAACGGTTTAGCAGCTAAAAAGTTGATTGTTTTTTGCTTTCTGCGCACGAATTAAAAGCGGTTTGGGGCTCGCACGTTCTTTTAACACGTGTCAAGACACTTAAATTTATGCTTTTTAAACAGCGTCTCAAATTGAGACCTGATGATGCTCGTTTCACTAATTCCATATGTTATACAATAAAAGAAATTTTAAAATTTAAATTATTTTTGTTTCTAACGAAAGACTTAAACTTAATTATTACATAGACTTTTCTTTGCTTAGAAACTTAAATATTTGTGCTTAAATTTTTATTTTTTGTTTTTTTTTCGTCTTTTTTCGTTTGCAACTACATCCAAAGATAAACTATGGATTTGCTCGTTTTATTAATTCAGTTAAGTTTCTTAGGCCAAAGAGAATATTGTCTGAATATGTATCTGTCATATTTTGTGCCATGCAAAGTTTTTCAAAATTAATTATAAATAAAATTGTTAATTAGTTTGAATTTTTTTTTTTGTATCTTGATTGATTTACGCTGTCGAGTCCTCAATGTCGTTGTCGATACGTGATGATCGTATGCCAGTCTTGCCAGTCCATGGATAAATGTCCGGACAGGGTTGACAAGTCTTCATGTAGCGAACGCCAGATTTATGCCAAAGATTGCATACTTTAGGGTTGTTACAACGCTTGGGACGATCCTGCAGGCAAGAAGAAATATTTTGAATTTTATCTAAATACATACATACATATATTTGAAGTCGTTCTGTTTCGAAATTGTAATTTCTAGGACAGTTTTTGTGAAGCGAAATTTTCGTTTATTTAAGATTTTTATCGCAATTTAATACAAAATTGCAAGAGATTTTCTTTATAGTTTCATGTTTAAAGGCGGCTCCTGTACACAATGTAAACACTCTAGTTATATCACGTGCATAGGGTGTGCCCATATACGAAAAAGCTTAAATGGAAATAATGCCTGATTGTTTATTCAGTAAAAGGCGCACTCGGACAAACTGATTTAATTTAAATTTTTCACAAGCATAGGGTGTTCCCATACGCAAAGCAGGTCATTTGAAAACACACTTTTTTTTATATAGTTTTTAAAAAAAAAAATTGTTTCCTGCCAAAGAATCAGTGAGGAAAATAATATTCTTTCTGATAAGCGGTATTTGCGCAGCAATTTTCCAGCTTTGCTGCCACTTGCCACTTGCCACTTTTCCCGCTTAATCGTAACATCACTTACCGAATAGTCACACTGGAAGGGTTGGAATGAATTTATTCTGGATATGGGTGTAGGATCTCGGACCCACTGCAGGGCCTGCCAATTGGTGACAATCCAAACGTCGGACATGGCATTTATTGCATCTAAGAACTTAATGAAACCTTCTTTATGGTGAGGCTGCGTAAACCAGGCAGCGTGATAAAACAAACCAAACGGCGCTCTAACACATCAAATAAAAAATTAAAAAAAAAACAAAATATATAAAACGAATGTACTGGCTTCGCCTTAAGTTGTGCCGTTTTGTCACCTGTTTGTTGTATAGTGTCTTTCGAAATTTTTCATGATCATTTTTGTTACACCATCTGAGTCCGAAGGATTGGAACACGCATCACCCATCGAACAGCGACCGCCATTCAAATCCTGCCACATAACCATCGGCACCTGCCAAACGCCCGGATAACTTTTCGTGGGACAGGGTGGTATCATGCAGTCGTGAAAGATTTTGTAGTCCAAAGTGTAGGGCCAGGAGGGGGGACGATTTTCATAGACGGGCATGGACGAGTCGTACGTGAAGTTGGAGTCGTACAGCATTTTGTACATTTTGTTGCCGCCGACTGACAGGAAAGGTGCTCGCATGCCTCTCACATCGGACAGCTTAACACCGCCATAGGCAGCCAAAATTTCACGTTGTCCGGCTACTTCACGCGTCCATTTCTTTTGTGAGAACTGCTCACCGAAACTGTGACTGCATTTATTTCGGCAGTTAAAAGAAACGGAGCAGAAACAAAATTACTCGTGATTATTGAGCTCAATTTAGACAATTTTCGCTTCTAAAATAAGTGCGTGAACTGGTGCATGTTGTTTTTGGTGTGAAGTTTTTAGTGCAAAGGTTAATGGTTGTTGTTGTTAGTGGAGAGTACAAGATTTTGGTTAGTGTCTGGGGGCGACAACTAAGGTGTCGTTCTACGATTAGTACGAGTACAAACCTTCTATATATATATATACGTGTATGTAGAGGTTTCAAGTGATCTGGTAGTTTCAACTTACCTGCATTTACTATATATTTTCTTTTAGTTAAATATTGAGTGGCGGCAGAAAATGCCCCATAAAAAATCAGTTTCTTTTTCCTAATAAATTTCTACATCAAGTCTACCTCGAAGCAGGCAGGCTTTTTGCCGTCAGCTTTTAGAGCGTAAAAGTGATGAACAACTTAATAACAATCTTTTGGTATTGAGTTTTTTTTTTTGTTTGTTTTTACATAAATGACAGGATTTATCATATTGATTTGAATAAATTGGAAAACATAAATTTTCGACGTTCGATTTCTGTTTTCTGTTTTTATCAAACCAACAGTTGCCTGCGACTTGTATGTGTTGTGGCATAAATAACAGTTATTTCGGACTTTCACTTATTCTTGCAGAAACAGTGATTAAATGTGATTTGAGAATTTTATTAATTTCAAAGAAGAAAAATTATATGAAATATTTATTTGGGTGTGATCAGCGTCTTCGAATTTTAAAGTGCAATTAAATATTTTGAAAAACTTAAATTTCTCTGTTATTGCTTTTAGTTGATAGAAGCAACTGAAAAAAGTGGGCTGATTTTGCAATTACCGTAACTGGTGAATTTAAGAGACTTCTGATGGCCGGTGGCGCTGCATTAATCGAACATTTCCGAAAATGACCTGTCCTTGTTAAACATATTGTATCCTGTTAATCGAACACATCCTTTGAAACGAGTTTTGTGTGTTTAGTATGAATGGAAACTACTTTTAGAGTTTATGTTTTCTTTGTGTAAGTTAATTAAGGTGTGTTGCACGATATCGAACGTAAACGTTCGCCAGTGTTGTGAGGAGGCAAACAGCTGACGACGAACTCCATTTGGCCAAGTTCAGCCATCGCCTTCATTTACGATTTCCGGCATGTCGCCATTACGTCAGTGTGTAGTTTCCCCCAACAGTTCAACAGTATGTTGGCGAACGTTAACGTCCGACATGGTGGGCTGGCTAGACGTTAAATTGTTTAATCTTCGTACTACACGTGCATATTATTTGATTGAATTGTTGTGCTTTTATGGGCAAGAAAGAGAACTACAGTGAATTGACGACATACAAACAAATATACTTACGATACAGTGTGAGAAGCCATTTCGTGACCATCCGAATATAAATTCTGTACTTGACTATAGTCAGTCCATTCGTGCGATACATAAAAAGTGGCCGTAATGGGGCAACCGTTTGGATTAACGCGGCCCTTTTCGAATAAATCAATGTACAACTGTTTATTCAGATCATTGACTGAATCATCAAACGTAATCAAAACAATTTGAGGAACTTGTTCCACCGGCATATCACCTTTATTTTTTAACATTTTATGGGAATAGTTGAAAAAGGGACAATGCAAAACATACCGCCCACGCAGGGATGGATAACACAAAAGGAGGTTCAACGCAATGATTATGTTTTTTTTTTGTTTTGGTTGTGATAAGAAGCATAAAGACAATTTTTTTATTTTTTGTTTAGGTTGAAAGGGGATGGATGTAAATGATGGTAAAGCACATGAAAATAGAAGACAAGAAACAAGAAAACAAAATTGTAAATATCATCAAAACACAAGTTAATTGTTATTATTTTCGGCTTTTTTTCAGTAATTTTGCTTCCTTTTGTAAAATTTAATAATATATTGTAAATAAATGAGGCTGATGGGTGATGTGGCATTGACCTGACGTATTGTAATTACAATGTGTTTAGGCACTTACGAAACAGTATGTGAAGCCAGTTCGTGGCCATCTGCATACAAATCTTGAATCATACCATAATCGGTCCACTCGTGCGACACGTAGAAGGTGGCCCTAATGGGGCAGCCGTTCGGATTTCTACGCGTTTCGTTATTAAATAGCTCCTCGTAATAGTCAATATTTAGCGAACTTACAGCATCATCAAACGTAATCAACACAACTTGTGGCACTTCCTCCACTTTTAAGTCCCCTAAGAGAGCGCGTGCATTTGCGAGTAATTGCAATGAATTATAAATGTATGTATGTGTTGTATGTATTTGCAAATACTAGTCTGTAAGAAGTTGTAATATGTATTTCCAAGGGAACTGGTCACTTACCTGGTATGTCTCGGCCACCGCAGTAACAGTCCGGTAGAAGACAGACATCCTTGCGGCATTTGGCGGCGGTTTTGTCAGGCTGGGGCTGGGGATAGAGAGGCTCCGGTCGGCCGGGTAGATTTCTATAGATGTCGACAAACTCTTGCGCCTTGCTGACAATCGTACCAGAAGGTTTCAATGTTGGACGAGTGCGTCTGTATGAAAATTGGAAAAAATAAACCAAAACGTTATTCGCTGTGACTTAAATTTCAAAAGCAGACAACTTTGATTGATTGTTTTTTTTTTGTCTTTTATATACGTCTGATTCGTGTGTTCCACGCTAACGAACGTAAGCGTTCGTCTTTGTTTTGACAACTTTAGTTTGCTGATCTCATTTAGCGCTCAAACAAATGATATTCGATTGCTGAAAGTGTTGGCGAACGTTAACATTCGACTTCGTGAAACAGGGCCACTGGGACCATTAGTTGCTAAATTTTGTTTACGAGCGTTAATGAAATGGTCTGAGGATGTACGCGGTGCGTTCAGACAAACTTAAGCCCCAGCAAACCGGGCTGAAGAATACAATGTACGTTTTGAAGCGACTAGTTTAAGCTTAACAGTTTTTAGTTACGCTCAGTCGTACCCATATGAGGGGTCCAACCCCTTGATTTTTCATTTCTAAACAAGAGATACAAAACGAAACGAAATACTTACGGTGGATGTGTTCCACGATTGCTGGTCACTGGTGCCGTATCACGATCGCCCTGATGAGCCGAGCTGCCACGATTCCTGTTACTGTTCGAATTGGTTCTAATTATTTTAAAATTATATATAATTTTGTTTTCATAATTTAGTATAAAGAACAAATAAACAGAATTTAAAGAAAAAAAGAAAAAAGACAAGATTTTAGAAACAAGATTTCGAAATCGTTATTAATCACGTAACTGATAAGAACTTAGACAAAACAAAACGACACTTTAAATTGAAAACTACTTATACGAGTACGTATTTACACTACGAGTAACATAAAGTAATACAAATGCCAACGGGTTAGTGAAGAGAATTTACAAACTGCCCAAATGCCCGAATGCCAGTAAATATTTGGAAAAGCACAAAACACCTTTTAAGCCCAAGAAACATTTAAATACAAATTACAATAACAGAAACAAAGTGATGGGGGTTCCCCAACAGTGACTCTTCTGAACAATGCATGTTTTGGGTTTATTTACAGTGAGAACCAAAAAAGTGAGATAAAATGCTGGATGACAATAATTGAATGAGTTTTTGTACAATTTTTACAAAACAAAACCGGCATTTTTTGTTGGTTGTTTTTGTTTTGTGTGTGTGTGTGGGTGGGTGTGTATGTGTAGAGTGTAGACGGTTTTTGCTGTAATAAATAATTAAAAAATGGCAAAAAAAAAAAATTAATTAATTCGGTTTTTGCTTCATTAAAGTTGTTTGGGACGTTTGGATACCGGGACGTGGAAAGTGGCGTCAAAGGGATGTGGTGAAAGTTTAAATTTTTGGTTTGCTGTTTTTACGAGAGTTCGACGTTTAATACTCAAACTAGTGAAGGGGTGCTTGTAGGAAAAAAAAAAGATCGGGAGTCTTTCAAACCTGTGTTTAAGCTTTCGCTTACAATTTGTTTTCGCCGCAGTTAGTTGAGATTAGTTGCAGTGCGCAGGATTGTTGCTAAATATTCTTTTCGGGAAATCTTATTCGTGAAGTCTTGGGGTCTAATTGTGTACGCCAAGTATATTTCAGATAACATTGTTTTGCCGGCCTAATATCTGCCGAATTCTCTAACCCCTAAAATATGATATGAGATTTTTACACAAGGAACTGTTTTATTGTCGATTTCAACAATACTGTTGCTAACCTGGCAACATTATTGTTGAACTAAACCCAGCCAATTTTGCCTCTCAATGATTTCATAATTCCAATTAATTTCTGGATAATGTACAATTTTTTTTTTAAACATATATAAATATACTTTCCAATGGCCCTGCCAGAGATTGGTTTCTGATTTGGTCTTGTTTGCAGTGTGTAGGGACAATGAAAAGCCCATTAACAGCCTGTTAATTCACTAGAATTATTTTAATGGACTTGTTGGTCTTAAATTTTTGTGTGTATCCTTTCCAAAATTATTGTCTTAACTGGAAAAATAAATCAGATAACTGAGTTTATTATGTATAAGAAATTATCATGTATTAATTAAACCAAACAGAAAAAAAAACGGGTGGTGGTCCAGCCATACTGGAAGATGTTAATTGTGAGTCAGGGCTTTTGTCGAACTTAATTTGACATTTCTTTGCTTTAGTGTTGGACAGATTCAACCCTGCAGAGGTACACAACTGAGCAGCGCGTTAAGAATGTGGAAGCCCTTTACGAAAGTGGCCCTTCAAATCAAAATGCACTTCAGGTACTTTGTGATTTTACGCGAGAAATCTTACGTTGTGGCGCTGTTAATTGGCCGCCACGATCTGGTGATGGGACTTCTTTCTTTGGGTGCTATTTAAAAGAAAAACTGCACGTCAACAAGCCAAGAACAATGCACATAATTCGGCACATTAACGATTATGTGTCCGAGTCATTGAAAGTAGGGACCCTCGCACATAATTGTCATAGATCCTTCTATCAGCATAAACAAATATTCAGACAATTCTGTGACAACTTTTTGTTTTATTTACGTTTTGGTTGAACCAGCCTTCATATACGGTCGTTTTTTGACACCCCAACCGTCAGAAGGTTCGAGCATCTTTGAAAAACATGTTCAAATATTTAACTCTATTATTGATTGTCCTTAAAAAGACAACTTAAATTAAAAATGAATGTAGTGGATATGAAAAAAGTTCGTTTTTAATAGTTATTTTCCAGCGTAAAGCAAGAATTTCATTTCACCGTCATAAAATAAAACTCAGTAGAGGAGGTTTTATATTTTCGCCGTTAGAAATTAAATGTACAGGTCTGTTCTGAAAATAACTGTATTTGAAATCACGTGTGGTTTCTAAACCGACTTCTGTTTTCAAACATCAAGACGTTATCATTTATAGCGTAACAAAGTTTAGTCTAGTTGAAGGTAATAATATTTTTGATTTCCGAAATTTCGTGATTTGAAAACACGCGCTTTTCAAAACATGCCTGTTAATTGTCAATTACTTTTGCTCATGTTCTCAATAAAGCGGAAACCGACCAAAATAATTATGTAGTTTGTTTTGCTTTTTGAATAAAAATAGTTTCCAAGGGAAAAAATTCATCCTAAAATTTAAAAATTTTGTAAATGAATATAATAATAAAAATACGTCTAGATGAGTCGATGGATTGTTGTACGAGGTCTGTTCAAAAAAATAAGGTGAATTTTCACATTTCGTGGGTCTCAGCTCAATTTGAACTATTTAACAGGTTCAGGTTGTTGGCGAGAGGCATGAAAATTGAAAGGGTTTTGCGTGTTCGACGATTTGCATAAACATTTTGTGTAGAAACTGGAATTATGGGCTTGAAATGTGAACAGTGGCTTACGGTGATTGTAATTACTTTAAATCAGAAATGTATTTGGTGGGGTCCAAGCTTGGCAAACAAGGGCCAAGAGATGTGACGAACGATGCTCGCCCTGGATGCCCCACAACATCAGCAACCGATAAAACTGTAGAGAAAGTGAAGCACCAAAATTTGGTGGGGAATCGTCGACTCACTATTTTAGAAGTTGCTGAGGATGGCTCGTGTTAACGGCTGACTCATGAACTACGGACCAAACGCCTGGAATTGTGGATTTTGGTTCACAATATTGTATCTGGTCACTGTACCTACTCACCAGATTTGGCCACCCTGGCGACTTTCTGCTGTGCCCAAGATTGAAGAACGGCCGAAACGCTGGGACAGCTCAACGACACGCCAAAAAGTGCCGTTGAGAACTGGAGGATGGGGAAAAAAACGCGGCCACCGGTCTACTATATCTGAGGGGACTACTTCGTAGAAGACTCCCATAGAAATTCATGAACATTTTTCACCTTATTTTTGAACTGATTTCGTAAATTGGAATGAATTCGTTTTTAAAACATATGATTTGAATTAAAATCTGACACAAGTCATGGGAATTAACCATTTTTACATGCATTCAATTCAAGAAGAAAACGAAAAATGAGATTGAATGAAATGCTTATGAACGAAAATCTTAAATTGAGACTACACATGAATTTAACTAAGAAAAATAAGAATAAATTTAGCAACTAAACAATTATGAGAATCTACTTAAATTATCTAAATATGTGATGATTGAAATTTGCTGCAATCCTGGAAGGCCCAGGCACTCAAGATTTCTGTTTTGTCCGCTGAATGGAGTCATTCAAGGTATATTTTGGTTTAAATTCAATTGCAGAGAAACGACAGTAATTGAAAGTCGTAGGGAACTGAATTGATTCACAAAAAATTTAATATTCTTCGACCGCTCTCTTGTGTCCCAGCTAAAGAAGAATGTGCGATTTAGGTGTTGTTGTTTGTCGAAAGCTTCTAGTTTTAGCCTTGAATTATGCCTTGAATTTTGAAAGCCTACCGAAATACTTAATACTTTTGTATGGCGTAAAGTGCAGATAAAAGTTAATGAAAATATAAAAAAAGCTTAATTAATTTTGGGGGGGTGCAATCAACGTTTAAAGGACCTTTTTCGGTTCTCACATTTTATTATAAAAACGTATGTATGTATGTGCATATTTAACAACCATTTTAACAAAATTAGCAAAAAAAAAAAAATATCCAACTCTAAAAATTATAATTGTTTATTAATTTAAATGGAAACAAATCATATTTGACCACCACCTGATTTTTTGTCAAACTATATGTTCGTTTTTAATTTTACTCAGCAAAACAACAAGTATCTCAAATATTACTCAGCGTACAAGGCGAACAAATAACACAAAATGCTAAGAAAAATTACTCTAGGGTTTTGCCAAACTTTAACTTAAATTGTAGTAGTTTTCTTTTTTTTTTAATTGGAGTTAATAAAGAAATGAAATTTCATTTGAGAATTTGCTTTTTTACTTTTGATTGATTTATTGAATTTTAGTAAAAAAAAAAACAGATTTTTTGTTTCTTTTAAAAGTTCCAATAGAGAAAAAAAGTGCATTTACGGGATTAGATCACATTATAGATACAAGATATTAAAGTGTGGGAATTGGAATGTTCTGAGTATCTGCAGTTGTGCACAATCAAGGAATTTGTAAGTACTTCAACTGTCAGAATGTGAACAAAACTCAAGTGTTGTGAAATCACTAGGCGTTTTGCAATCACAAATGAATGGATATTCGGCAAATTATATGTGTTTATGGCCTAATACGACCAGGTCATCCAAGTTGGACATCGCAACGAAGTGCGAAGTGTTTTGCTTTCGCGACAAGTGCTTTTCCTAAGAAGTCTGAATGTGAATTTTGCAAAGCAAAAGCAGAGTAAAAAGCCGGACAAACTATCCTGCATTAAATATTTGGCATTTTTAAATTCGCTTCAACTAAAGTGTCATCAAGAGCTCAAGGGCATCTTTCAGTCGATTAAAGGACTTGTTCAAGCCATAAAAGCATACAAAATATGCAATTTTTGACGTGTCTAGTGCATCAATCAATCAATCGATATCGATAAAAGTCGGTTTGAAGAAAATTCTGAAGCGTCAACTGGAAGAAGATATTGACACCTTGACGTCGCTCGTGCAGACTGCATTAATTTTGTGGAATTTTTTTCGGTCCATGTTCATCATGTCGTCATCGCACGGGTTTTGGTTTATTGTTTCCGTGTTTTGCGACGCGAACATCCAGTTTGTTGAAACAATTTTGCCAATTGCACGTGTTATGGAGCGCCATATATGTTTTCATCAGCGTTGAACTGGCCAAACGGACTGAATAAATAATATGCAGCTGGAGTGCGAGTAGGTGGAGCGTTCGACCAACAGTCCACAAGTCGTGGGTTCGATTCCTACCAAAGACTGTGGGTGGATGTGCGTGCAGACGAGCAAAAAGGTTTGCAGTTTGGTGTTCGCTATTAAATTATTTTAATTAAATGAATTAATTAACCTCGACGTATGAAATGTTCAGCATAAGGCTGTTACCAACTGTCAAATTGCGCAGCATCTTTTTAAGATCTTTTACTATATTTATTTATAAGCAAATTTGTTTTCAACTGCAATAACAACTATTTTACGGGGGCAAAGGGCAGGCCTGTCTTTTCATAGCTGCTGACATTAGCTGAGGAAATCGAATGGGCGGAGATTTTACTTTTAATAATTCTCATTCACTTTTCGACGATTTCTGTATAAGGCCGCATATTAAACTATCCCATTCCCATCAAATTAATAATTATCTTATGCCATAAGTGATCTGAAAGTTCCCTGTTGTTCATTAAAATTGTTTAAAGCGAGGTGAGGGTGGGGAGAAAAAAATTATTTTTAAGTGGTAGAACAGGAGTTTTTGTTTTTGTTTTTGTTTATATTTTTCTTTTGAATATTAATACCTCGTGGGGATTTCATTGCACTTAGCATTTGACGTAGTATCAGAACATTTAACCGTAGAACCCAGAGAGAACTTATTGTTTGATCTTCCCGCTGCCGCTGAGGAAGTATTGGGCCCAGCATTATTGTAACCATTCAGCGAGGAGGAAGAATAGGAGGGGGAGGCAGTAGCAGCTGCCGCAATCGATGATTTGAGGGCATTGTTAACTCTAGAGACTCGAGCTGGTGGTGGCGGCGGCAAATTACCGGAGGATGACGATGCTGTTCCCGCTGATGAGTGTTTATATGTTTGGCTGGAGTGGGCATAAGCAGGAGATGGTGGTGGTGTTGTTGTTGTGGTGGTGGTGGTGGTGGTGGTGGTGGTAGTAGCAGTTGTTGTTGTTGTAGTTGATGATGTTGTAGATGAGGAGGAAGACGAGGAAGTTAAATAACTATGGGTTGAGGATGGAAATTTGGGAAAGTATTTAGGTGTCGGTGTCGGTGTGGTTGTGGTTGTGGTGGTCAGTGAAGTGCTATTATTTAATTTATTATTTTGATTTTGCGAGACAGCAGGTTTGGCAGTGGCTTTTGTTGTTGTAGTAGTTGTTGTTAAGGTGGGTGTAGTAAAATGTGTGCTGGCATAATGTATAGTGTTTGAATTAGTTGTTTTTGTAGCTGATCTTGTGGTAAAGGCGGTAGTAGAGGGCTTGGGTGTGGTCGTAGGTCTTAGGGTCGTTGTAGTGGTGGTGGTCCAGGTCGGTCTTTGTCCTTTGACAGCATATAAGTTTTTAATTTCTTGTACGGCTGCCTTGATTTCCGGCTCCGAAAAGTCATTAACAAACTGGGGCGACGCTGATTCGTTTTCATCACTATCAACACCGGCCAAGAACAACTGCAGCTGTTCAAGTACGGAGGATGTTAAAAGTTGCGAGTTGGTCGGCTTCGTAGAGGAAGTTATATAGCCGGCGTTCTGTAAACTTTCCGCCAGAGTGTGTTCTCCTGTTTGTTGCCTGTATTTGTTGGAGTAAAGATATTTCAGAGGTCTATCCGTAATGGCTACAATTTGCTCGTGTTCCGTTGTCTCTCTGGACTTTGTGTTTTCAATACTGTTGTCTTGGTTGTTTAGAATGGGACTGGCGACTAGAGCTTCGGCTCTGGGATGTTGATCTATGGCTTCGTTTTCATAATTGTTTTTCAGCTCCTGCTTAAAACTGTGATATTTTTCCCGCTGCTTAATCGAGTTAACAACGGACGATGATCGTGGATTTTGTACAGCTGCTATGCGGGCTCTTTGCAATTTTCGCCGCCCCTGGTATTGACTGGCGGGCGATGTTGTAGTTGTTTCTTCTGGGATGGGCTTAAAGCGTTGTTTCGGTGAATATGTGGTGGGCTCATCTCTGTCCAGCAGATTTGTGGCAGTAGCAGCGGTATAGCGCGACCTGCCCCGAGGTCTGGGTTTGTCCGAAACTTCATTGCGACCGTCGGCGTGTACACGTAAAGACGATGTGTTGAGGATGGTTGTGATAGTGGTTGGCGTTGTAATTTCCGTACTGGAGGTTGGAGTTTTTAGCGTTGTTGTTGTAGTGGTTAGTTTACTTTCAGGCAACTTGCTGTTGTCGAGTCTTACAGTGCCTATAATGGCATCACTTATGCTGAAGTTGCGTGAGCCTGCGGCCATTGTGGCAATCAGGGTCTCGTTAATATTTTTGGGAGGGGAGGTAATTATGAAATAGCTTCTTAAAGGTTTAATGGTGGTTTGTAAAAATGGGTGTGGCGTGGTGGATTGAATTAAGTATTTTGGTTTGACAGTGGATCTCGCTGAGGAAAAGGATGATCTTTCTTCTTTTTGCAAAAGATTTTCCAAACTCTTGTAGGGCGATACAAAACGTTGGCTGGAGGAGATTGTGGTTTTCTGTAGATTGTCCTTGAATACTGAGGCTCTGGCGGTGAAAGTTTGTATGGGTCTTTCCGTAGTGCTGGTTGTAATGGGCGGTGTTGTTCTCGCCGTTGTGGTTGAGCTGATGGTTGTTGTTCGTGGCGTTGTGGTGGAAGTGGTTGTAGTTTTTGGGGTTGTGGTGCTAGTTGTTGTCGCAGAGGTTGTACTTGTGCTTATGGATCGGGGTAAATATTCTTTAGCTACAGACTGCAGTCTATTCGATTCTGTGGGTATTCTATAGCTGTAATCGTAGAAAGCTTGTCCTCTTGGCTGGTTTGTGCTGGTTGAAATGGTTGGTATTGTTTGTATGGTGGGTCTGCCATTACGCCACGTTCTTAAGGGCGGGGAGTAAGTGGTTGGTTGTGTGTCGTCATCTAAGTACGTCTCCACATACACTATTTCTGTATGAGCCCTAAATATGGGCTTTTCTGTGGTAGACGTAGTTGTGAAGCTGGTGGAAGTTGTGCTAGGCTCAGGAGTGGTCGTAGTGGTTGTACTTGTAGTTGTTTTAATCGATGGGGTTGTTGTTTTGGCAGATGTTGTGCTTGGCACTGTATAATATTGTATTGTGGGTCTTCTTTCGTATAGAGGTCTTGAAGTTTCTTCAATTTGTGGCACGTGTTGGGCTCTCAACGTAAAACCATTACTGCCAGTCCGTAAACTGTATTCGAACGGCTTGGCTTCAGTTGAGGTCTTGAATGTAGCTGGATACCTTAAGGTAGTAGAAGAACTGGCTCCATTTAATAGCTCCAACTCATCGTCTGCTTTCAATTTGATTTGGTTGGCTTCAGTTGGGGACGGCTTAAAGCTCTGTGGGGCAACATCTGATATAATATAATTTTTAATCTGAGTTTTGACGTCTTTTGAACTTGACTTTAGGTTTTTGTCGTCGGTGAATTCGTTGCTTTTGAGGCCACCGTATATGTCATAGCTTTTGGATCTAAATTCACTGTTCGACTTGTCAACGGGGGAACGCAGCAAGTTGCCGCGAGCACTTGTGCCGTAGCTATCAGCTGTAAAAGCACCTCTTTCATTGGTAATGGTTTTGTAAAAAGAACCGGCGTTGCGACTTTTTGGTGGCTCTGCACTTTGTACTTGAACTTTTTGACTCTCATCGGACACCGTTTCGATATCCTCTAGACTCTGTAAATTTGCATCCTTGGATTGTTCTCTGTCTGCGGATGCCAGCACCTGTCTAGAGTGTGATTGGCCCTGAGCAATTACTCTTGCTGTGGCAATCTCTGGTTCGATAACAACCGTTTGGGAGGAAAACTTGGTGAGCTTGGATGTGGCATTGGGGGGGTAGTCGTTGGGGGAATGGCTGGGATTTTGGGTTGTGGTGTGGATGTGTGTTTTGGGTTCTGGTCTAATTTGTTTCTGTGGTACTTGTGACTTCGGTTGTTGTTGTTGTTCTGGTTGTTTTTGTAGTAAATTTTTATTTGCATGCGTTTGTTTGGATCTGTTGGAGAAATCCACATTTTCCGTTAATAGTGTTAGTAAAAACTTTTCAGTTTCATTTGCCTTAATTAAAGGTAAAAATTCTTGTTGTTGTTGTTCTTGTACAGGTGGTGTTATTGCTTTTGTTGTTGGGTTTGTTGGTGATTGTAATGTTGTTGATGATTTCATATTAATCAATTGCAATTGAGGATTTTGTTGTTGTGCATATCTATTGTTACGACTTTTAATACTGTTGCTACGGTTTCTTAATTTGCCGATGTTAAAAATAATCTGCTCACTATCGTCATTCGCTTCAGTGTTGTAATGATAATGTAAAGACTCTACTTGTTGCTGATGGTCATTGTTATTATAAGAAAATGAAGTTTTATGACTACGAAAATAAGTTTTTGTTTCATTATTTTATTGCACATTAAAGGGGTTGTGAGCAAAAGAGTGAAAACACAAATTTGAAATAGAAGGAAAGTTTATGAAAACAGACGGTGCAGGTCAAATAATTTGGACAGGTCATGATATTTTGTAGACAAAAAAAAAAAAAGGAAAAAAAGAGATGATTTATTTTTAAAATTATTTCCTGTTGATTTAAAAATAAAGTTGTATAAAATGCAAAATTTTTCGAAATTCGTTTGCTGAGACTCTCACTTTCTATTTATACAATATGAAGTTTGTTTTTGGAACCAGAAAACGCCTGTATGTATATGTTTTAATAAATTTTGATAGGAAGAAGTTAAGAGAGAACATGCCCATGCGCAACACGTAAAACATGCAGTATTGAAATGTGTATTCACATTTATTTGGAATATTGAACAGGACTATAGTTACAACATTTCTGTATGAGGACGGGGATATTTTCATGCAATATTAGGTACCGGGGGCTTTCGTCTAATAGCTGCAAAGAATGATACTAAACTCGTTTGCCGCGTACAGTGAAGCCATAATTAAAAATATGCCTAAAAGTTTGAATGGAACAAAAGTTTAAAATGTTTGCTGTCAGTCTGCCAGAAATCAAAAAAAAATCGCACTTGCTAGCAGAATTATTTTGACTCTATCTACTATCAACATGACTGTTATGCATTTTGAACGCGTCCACGATTAACAATTCACATTCGGTGATTTTGAAATTGCTCAAATGTGGGTACTACTATTCTAGAAGAGTATAAAATCCTGTTTAGGGGGAAAAAGTAATTTCGCCTCTTCTAACTTCAAAAGCCTCAAAGAACTCTAAACGGCTGGCTGGATAACAAGAAAATTATGCCTTTAAGTCACAAAGTGTTTAATTTTATGAAACAAAACTAGTTGCTATTCGTAGGTAACTTCATACCCTTAAGTTTTGAAGCGAGTACCGTGATCTAAGGGTTTCCGGGAAACAGAGGATATGAACACAATGATTGACAATTTAAATGATTGAACGAAATGAAATGAAAGAGTATTTAAAAGAGTTTTTAATTCCTTAAATATGAAGTGTGTTTTATAGCGCAACTTTACTGCCGGAAGACTCTTCGAAACGGTACCGATTTATTATTGAAGGCCCTACGACACTACATTTTTCCTTCATTAGTTGGACGGATTAATTGATAGAAAGAAACAATAAATGTTAAAAAGAGCAAACGAAAAAAATTGTAAACAAAACCGTTGTTTTTTGTTTGTTTTATTAAGTGCTGTCAACTTTTCTTTTATAAGAAATCGCTTAAATTGTACATTAATCAACAGTTTTAGTGTTTCAAGCTGGAAATGTCAGTTTTAATTTGAGAAATGTTACATTTTGTTTTTGACAGAACTTAAGTTCTTATTGACAACTTTGCTAAACTTCTCACAAGTTATTATTTTTCTTAATATATCTGAACGCTTTGCACTTGGTAAACTTTCCTATGACACTATATTTGTACTGTTCTCTCCAATAATTGAACAATCAACAAACACTGTAGTGTCATGAGGGCTTCTCAGGTGACTAAAAAAAAACAATCTGTAAAGATCGCTCAAATATTAAAGGCGTACGTTTCCGAATCGTTGGATTGCTGAAGAATGGAATCAGCTGCTTTGCAGAATCTATTTAAATCTTTTTATGCATAAACTTCAGTTGTTAGAATTATTTCCATTCAATTGAAAAAATTGCCGCAACCAAATTGAAGTTCAGTTGTCAGCCGTGAGCGATTCTTTGATCAATTTTTTATTATGGCTTCATCAAACACCTGGATATATTATACTAGTGGTCTAATAACATCTGCGGGAACATGCATATGCATGCTGGGCCGGCTACCGGTTGTCAGCAACAAATTATGAACTTAATATTTAACCTATATATATATATATATATATGTATATATATGTATGTATGTAAGTAATGGACATGCAATTAAAAATAATTCGAACTCAGAACACGTCTTTTGATTTCAAGTTAAAATTTTTCTCTCAGGTCGCCTCTATGTATGTTCTGGCGGAAGTGTAAGTTATTGTTGTTGTTTTTGTGAGTTTGTTTGGATTGTGTAATTGTGTGGGTAAATGTAAGTTTAACTATGAGTTAAGCCAATCAAATCTACGTTTACAGATGAATAAAGATAGACAAAAGTGAGGGCAATGTGATGTCTCATGGTCTGCTTTAGTCAATTATTAATAAAGAGACTTTTCAAAAACAATGTGAAACGTTAAAAGCCAAAAACAAATTATTATTTTCGAATAATTTTGTTTCATTGTTTTTTTGTTTTTTTTTTTTTTTTTGTGGTTTCAAAGCAAACAAATTCTGCACTAATTTATTTTGATGAAAATGTTGTGAAACCGAGAATACGACAGGGCAGTCGGTATTCTGGTCGGTGATTGTAGAAGGGAGAAAAGAAAGAAACATGTACCTTGAAATGGTGGTGGTTGTTGAAGGACTTGTAGTTTTAGTTAATTTTGTGGTCGAAGGTTTGGGTGTAGTTGTAGTGGTGGTGGTGGTGGTGGTAGATGTTGTTGTAGTAGTGGTGGGCACAGTACTTATTGTTGTGGCTAATGTGGTTGTTGGCCTTGTCGTTCTAGGCGCTGGCGGTGGTGGTGGTGTTGCCAAAATAACTTCGGGCCTGGCATTAATCTTGTTCCTTGGATTTGTATTCAAACTGTTGTGCAATTTTGTTCCAATTACATTGAAATTGTCGTTGTTGCCAAAGAATGTTTTGGCTGGTGGCTGGTAGGTGGTTAAACTTGGCGCCGCCGCCTTGTGCAGCTTGTCGCTATAATAGTAATCGGGTTCCTCAACGTATTCGGTCTCATAAATGTAGTCGGCGGGATCGTTAAGCCTCAATGGTGGCACTGGTGTGCTCAAGGTGCTATAATAGTTGCGCTTGCCGTTTCCATCGTTGGTGGGGGGTGGTCGGGCCGTCGGCGGCACACCACTACCTAAAGTTTTTATAGATACTTGCTCTTTCCTGTAATGTGTGCATTTGTAGAGAATGTTGTTGTGGGATTTATTGGGAGGGTATGTTTTTGTTTTTGTTTTCGTTTGTGTTTTAGTTTTCGTTTTCGTTTATTGAAATTAAGGGGGAAAAAGAAATAGAATTTTGATGCTTTTGCTTTAGTATTTGTTATGATTTTGTTGGTTGTGTTGACGTGAGTAGCTAAAGTTTACGAAAAACCTTCTTTAGCAAAAAAAAAAAAAAAAAAACTATAGAGACGCTTGTTTTCGGGGCCTTAATTTATTTATTTTCAACTAGAACTTAATTTTATTTGTTTTGATAAAACATTTTATTGAAGCATGCCTTTTTATTTACTCCTGACCATAAATTATGAAAAAAAAAGTTAAATCATCGTTGGTTTCTTTTTATTTTTGTTATCTGTATATCACTATCTTGTTGTATTATAACTTTTTCGGTTGTTATGTTTTTTTTTTAAATTTGTTTTAGTTGTTTTTTCTTCTTCTTCTGAATATAGTATGATTGAGTATTAAAGTTATATTATTAACAATAGTTGGTGTGTATGTATTTCTTTTTTCTTTGTTAACTTTATGCTTAAAAGTATGGAAAGTTTGGACTTACCTTGATGGTGGTGATCTGGTGGGCTGGTCATAGGCATTGTCTTGCTCAATCTGAAAGTTTAAAAGTGTTTTAATTAAAATTTGTAACATTGCATTTCTTGCTTGGTGTAGGTTAGGGGTCAAGCATACACATATACACTTCATTATGCTATCGCCTTAAACCCCTCCGACATGCTCAACCTATAACAAACAATTGATAATTAATTAATGATGAAAATATAATATAACGAAATAAAATTTCGGCATTAAATGAAAAAAGAAGAAGATAGTGCGAGTACTTCATTAATCTGCAACAATCTGCAGCGGTCCAACTTATTATTTTGTTTGGAACAGCTGGACAATATATATAGAAAAAAAAATCAGATTTGCGTTATCTAAAGAAAAGTACTTGTACGTTTAGAGGGAAGTTGACATTCCGAGAAATGTGCATTTAGGTATTTCTTTTACTTAATTTAGGAATGCTGAAATGCACACAACAAAGTGATAAGTAAAATCTCTACATCTTGTGATAAGAATCCTGCGAGGCAGAATGCCAACTATATATTTGCGCAGAAAAATACTTTTTAAATTGCCACTTTGAATTTGAGCATAAAATTTTATTTACTCTCCAGTTTGTATTCAATTTCATGCCGTCCGTGTTAGATCCCCACTAGGGAGAGATACGAGCATCATGCATCTACAACCATCTGACTAAAACAGTAGATGCTGAAGCAGAAAATGATAAGCGATTGAATGCTTTTTTTTTATTTAATACGGCCCAGGATAAAAATCTGCTTTTAAACCAGTTCCCCAGCAATATCTAATAGCAGAAGGAAAGAATACTTATTGTAGAATTCGAACAACACTTGAATTCGAACAACATTTGAGACGCTCTTTTTACGCCTTTTACTGAACTTTATTATTAAATTTAATATGTTTGAATAAAAACCGGTCTAGACTTGTGGGACATTCGTTTGTGATCGATCGTATTGGTTACCAAAACACTTTTTAAAATTAAACATTCCTCTGCGTGTTCATGTTTCCGCATAGAATTTTCTATTTGAGTTGGGCTTAGTTGGCTCTAGAGATTAAAATATTATAGGATTGATGTTGTTTTAATTTCGACTGTTTCCATTCCTGCACTGTGGTGCAGAAAAGTGATGTTTGACCGTTTGAAGTAACAAACTTTTTGAGAATTTCAGCAGCATGTAAAACCTTTAGCCTCCATAAATAATATGAACGAAATATTTAAACTAATTTGTTTCAGAACAACTCGTCGAGTAGAACTTACCTGTGCTATCAAATCATCATCATAATCGGCACTGTACACCAAAGGCTGTTGGTTTGTCTGATAAGTGGGCCTTTCTTGGGTTTGTGGTTTTGATTGGGGCTTGTAAGTCTCTCGTAGCGCTGGTAGCTGGACTTGGGGTGGTGGCGTTGTAAATATTTCCAAGGGGCGATACGTCGATTGTTGCGATTGCGTTCTTATAGGTTGCTGGTATTGTTGTTGTTGCGGTTGTTGCGTTTGTTGCCGGTGTTGTTGCTGTTGGCGCTGTTGATGCTGTTGTTGGTATTCTATATCCCTATACAAATCAATATCATCGTCATAAACAGAATAATAAGTATCATAAGGACTTTGTTCAGATTGTTGAACATTATCGTTTTGTGTTATTAATGAAGGTTGCTGTTGTGGTGGTGGTTGTTGTTGTTGTTGGGTTTGTAATGAATGTTGTAAGGGTAATTGTTGTTGTTGTTGTTGATGTGGTATATAAGCAACAACTTCATGATTTTGATTGTTGTTATTGTTATTATTATTATTGTTGTTGTTATTATGATTGCTAAAAGTCGCTGATGTATTATAAAAATTACGATTCTGACTAAATGGTTGGGGTTGAGATAATGTTGGTAGTGGTGGTGATAATTGCTCTTGATGTTGTTGATATTGATGTTGTTGCTGTTGTTGTTGTTGTTGAATACGATTCTGTGTTTGTGTTGAGGGTATAGTTTCAACAATCACTTGAGGCTGTTGTTGCTGGGTCTGATGATGGTTTAAATGTTGTTGTGGTGTCGGTCTTGCCGTTTGTATAAAAATTGTACCCGGTGTAGCCGATTGTGATTGTATGGACGTTGATGGTGATGAAGTTTCAATACTACTTAGATTATATTTTTAGTAATTTGTGTTATGTTTTTTCAATTTCGTTTAATAAATGTTATTCCAGTGTTTAAGTTTATTTTATGTTTTGGACCCCAATTATTATATACAAAAAAATGTTTTTTTTTTCAAATCGAAGCGAATATAAAATTATTATGAGGCATTAATTGAAAATGGTTTATAACAATGATATATTATTGAAAGTTTTTACATTTGATACAAAATTTTGGATTGATTTTTTCGATATATACAAAAAGAAAAATGAAAAAAATAATGAAAAAAATGTTTTATTAGTTTTTATACAATAATTGGAAATTTTTCTTAAAACAAGATGTTATGAGGTTAGTTTCAAGCTTTTACAGAAAGTAAATTAGAAAATGAGTTTTATATGTAGTTAAGCCATGATTTTATTACAAAGTTTTAGTAAATGAGAGAAGTAGATAATTTACAAGAAAAAGAGAGTCATAAAGAAAAAGAGTCATCGATTCGGTGAACGGAAATTGCCATAAAAAATAGAACGATTCTTCTTTCCTCATTTAAGCACATTTGAAATTAAGAAAAGAAATGCCTTCATATTAGGTTTTTTATTTGAACCTGAGCGAACAGCATAAGTTTGCAGCTGCATGAGAAAAGCTCTTAAAAAAAAAGAATGACCCAAAATAAGAACGACGGCGGTAATTTTGAATAATATTATTTCGATATGTTGGTAAAAAAAAAACATGCTGCCAGTTACAAGTGCGTTTTGGAAGTTTTTACTATATTTTTCTTAATAACAGTGACTTCGGATCCAGAATTTCGAAAGCAAATTTTTATGTGGCAACTCTGCTCTCAAAACTGACGATAAATTTATAAGAATAAAAACTTGCTGTACCATTTGTCTTCACAACTATATTCTTGAAACACAATATTTATATTATAACAATATAAATTGTTGGGGTAACAATATCCAAATGCTAAAACGATGTTGTTGTCGTCAAAATCTAAATATTTTGATTATGTTTGTAAACGTTATATTTGCAAAAAAATGCATGTAGCTGTCGAATGGTTTGAAATTTCCCAACATCGTTGAAGAATTTTCCCTGATGAAAAATGTTTTCCAACGGAAAAGGAATGCATGCAAACAAACGACGTGCCCGAAGTGGGACTAAACGCGGGCGGTGCGGCCTCGCCTAAGATATTTTCCTTCGGCTTGCAATGGCTCTAGTCGAATTCGACTTTTGTAAGCTGTTGCGCTTACCGAGACCTTGATTGATATAAAGACTGCCCAGTTCAATGCAATTGCAACGGTTGCTGGACCGATTGATTGACTGACATGACCCATATATACAACGCAGTATCTCTTCAGTACCCACTTACAATAAAAGGAGGCGAGTGTCGATCGATCATGGCAAGCCCTGTAAATACTTTATTTGATCAATTTTTTGTTCCTCAGAATTCTTATAAATTTATCATCGTTTTGGTTGAATCGTCAATGAAAACTATAGGTTTTATTTTTAATCTGTACAAAAAAATGTGAACGTTCGTTTGGTCAATATTCTCTTTTCTTCTTACATTTATTTCAAATCAGTTAAATCTGTACAGGTGTGTTGGGTTTAAGGTTTTCCCTTTTCTTTTATTTTTTTTTTTTACCAAACTCACACATTAACGGTATTCACACAGGTTTTTAAAAGGTATTTACATTTTTGGGTGTCGTTCTGTTGTTGGTATTATTTTTTTATTTGTTCACCTCTGACTTGGACTTAACAGAGGGATAAATTCCACCAAATTCACACAAAATTCGGGTAAGAGAGGTTAAAAGTTACAACAATTAGTTTTTTCTTTTTAGGTTTAATTAAAGTTTTCTTTTTGGTATTTGTTGTAATACACTGTACCTGTTGTTATTGCTGTTTGTGGCGTGATTTTGTCCGTTTGCGTCCATATTGCTGCCAGTTCCAATATTGGAGCCCATGCTACTAGTAGCTAATGGTGTGGGACGTTTTCTTATGCCTATGGGTTTTTCTTTCAAGTCTAAAGTCAAAGTTTTAACTGGCGTATTAATGTTGTTGTTATTGTTAATATTGTTGTTGCTGTTGTTTGCCGAAGACTGCCACCTATTCTGTCCACGAAAACGCGGTCGTATGGTGTAACGCATTCTGGGCGTGGCTGTAGTGGTAGTCATTGTGCGCGGAGTTGTGGTCGACGTTGTAGTTGCGATCGTTGTAGTGGTCGGGATCAAACGCGTGGGGCTTGAACCTGTTGGCTTAACACTTAATTGAGGTATGAGTGTGTTCTGCTGTTTGGCGGGTAGCTTTTGTTTCAACTCTTGAAAATAGTCCGAGGGGAAGTTAATGAAGGAAGGTATTTGATTTGGATTGGCTTGTACATTGGCGGGTGGTCGATAAAACTGTTCAAAGTTGGCTGTGAAAAGAGGTCTGCGGGTGGTTGTAGGTTGAAAGTAACCCGTGTTGTAAGATTGTTGATTTTTGTAAGGATTTTCTGTGGGCTTAGGTGGCGGCATCATTTGTGATCTGGGCGGCGCCATGGTCTCTGTCATGGGCATGTAGAGAGGCATTTCTGAAGGCGGCTTGACATCCTCGTCGGCATCGCTACCTGACTCCTCTTCTTCGTCATATTCATCGTAGTACTCTTGCTGGTTTAAAGTAGAGGAAAAAGGTTTCTTGGTACTGGAACCAAGAGCAACTGGCTTATTCAAGCTGTTAAGGAAGCTTTCGTAACCTTTGACCGGCCGCTTTGTGGTAGCAGTAGATGCTTTTAATTGCACCTCATTTATGTTCAAATGTGATTGAGCAGATTTTATTTTTGTGTTTAACGGACTTTCGTTGGTGTCATCGGCCGGTTTATTTACTGCCTGAAAATACTTCAACATGTCGGCCACCGTTGGGCTTAGATGAGCCATATCTTTTGTTTGCAAGTTGGACAGAAAGTCCGGTAAATTGAATTGCAATTTCAAAGGTTTCGTTGAAGTTGTTTCGCTGAAAGGTTTCGCCTGCAATGTTGTTGTAATGGGTGCACCAAACGTTTCATACGAATCCGGTATTGTTGTAGAGACGTTGCTGAAGGCAATGCTGCTGGGAAACTTTCCAAAGTCCAAATAATTTGGCTGCTGTAACACCAATTTAGGAGCATTAACTATATTAAAATTCGATTTTACGGGCGTTATGGTGGTGTAATCGAAACTGGTACTTGGTGTTTTCAAAGTGCTGTAGAAGTTTTTCATTTTTTGATTGGCGATTAAATTGTATTCGAAATAATTACTTTCCGTGGGGGAGGGCAAGATGTTGCTTATATAAGGATTATTATTTTGATACAGCTGGGGTTGTTGTTGCGGTAAATGCTTATTATTGTAGAAACCTCCGACGGTGCTGATTTGCGAAAAATGCGAGTTTGGTGCTACTCTTTGTGTAGTTGTTGTGTAGTCATTCAAGGGCCTTAAAGTGGTGGGCTGGTTGTCCAAGTGAAAGTAACTGAAATTGTCCGCGTGAGCTTTTTTACGTTGCTCTTTAAGCTCCTGCAGAGATTTTAAAATGTAGGGCAGTAAATCAGTGTTTTTAAGGTAATTGGGTCTAGTAGTGGTTGTTGTAGTGGCCGGGCTATAATATTTTCCCACCACTGGCCGAAATTCGTCATCACTGTGCGTTGTTTTGGATGGTGGCAACGAAAGATTATAGCCCGTGTAAACAACTTTTGGTTTTTGTTGCTTAAAAGCACCGGCATGAGGGAAATTGTGCTGAAAGCTATTGGGTTTGTATTGGGAATGAACTGAGTTGAGGGCAGCATATGCTGGAGTGGCCGGTGGCGAAAGATAAGGATTAAAGGCTCCAAATGAAAACGAAGCTTTAGGCTGCTGAAACGGACTGGCATCTATGGAACGATAATTATTGCCTGAGGAGCCCCTTAACCAGTGGGACTCGGAGCCACCAGTATAAGTTCTAAGTTGTCTTATGGTACGTGTCGATTCAGCCGCTATATTATCGTCAGTGTCTAGGTATTCCAAATCTTCTGGCTCTCGGGGAAATAACAGTACTTCTGTTCGGGTCTGCTCATCCTTTGAATTCTGTTCTTTATGGGAAATTGCATCCTGCTCTGGAAAACTTGCATTGTGTTTACCATCTTCAAGTGCTTTTGCTAAAGCATCATCATCTACTTTAGCTAAAATTTTGTCTGTTTCCGTCAAGTCTTGTACATCTTCCACATCGTGCATATTGTTAGTTTCTTTCAGACTTTCTGTTATATCTTCATTTTCATCGTTTGGTTGTTTCGAAGGCCGGTTTAATATTTCCAATTCTTTATTTACTTTAGTCTGCACTAGTGCCATTAAATCATCGGTGGTAGCAGCTTTTATGTCCGAGCCATATAATTCCTTCACCAAGGACTCTATTTCCAGCATTGATTCATCCGCATTGGAGGAAAATTTTGATGAGTATTTGACCACTTTTGTGTCTTCCGCTTTTGCGGCAGCTGTAACATTTTTTCGATCTTCTTGCTGGTCTTTTACGTCAAAATTTTCGTTCTCAGCTTTAGAAAATTCGGTATCATTTTTGTCTGTAACGGCCAATCCTAAATCACGTCTTACACGTTTGTGAACATTAAGGTCAAGATCTTTGGTATCTACAACAAAAACGTTATCTAGTCCATTGTTGAGCAAGTCAAGGTCTAGCAACATGTCAGATCTAATGAGTAGTTTTTGCCAACATCAAACGTACCAAGTAATTTTTGTAGTAGTTGTTATTGTTAAGTTATTTTGTTTGTTGAAACGTCAAAAAGTGCAGTTGCAAATGAATTTTGTTTATTTTTTTGCAGTTATTATTTTTGTTTTGTTTTTGTAGCAGTAATTTGAGCGATGAGAAAGAATTTTGTAACAAGTTATTTTTATATTTGTAGTCGAATTTGATTTTTTTTTTAAATAAAAATAGAAAGAAGAGCATTTAAGATGAATACAAATTAAAATAAAGCAATTTTACTTTAAAAATTAAAAAGCAAAGTGAAACGTAAATAGTGAAAAGTGAAAACGGTAGTTTTGAATTTTCTATGGTTTGAGAATCTTTCTTTTTTTTTTCTCCGCTTAAAATTTCAACTCACCGGTATTGGTTACCGAAGCTGTAAGAACTGAACTTGTCGTTGTTGGGTATGGCGTTGATACTGGCTTGGTGTATGATACCGTCACGATCCTTTTGTACTTGACTTACTGTACTGGGTTGGCCGCGATAAACCCGTTGCTGGCGATCGCTTTCTTCCTCTTCGACGGGTGGCAAAGAGTCGTGGGCATCAGCGTAAAGCTGAAATCGGTTGAAGGTTACAAAACTGACATAAATTTATTTGATAAGGTATAAAATATTTTGCATAATAAAACATCAGAGCTAAGTTTCGCAACTACGTTCGGCAGTTTCCGTTCAGAAAGGCTAACAGCCCTAGAAACTTGGATATGGTTCCGTAAACTATAAACAAAAAGGATTTAACAAATTAAACTGAAGTGGAAATTTCGGCGCCGATCATAAGCCAGCGATAAATAGTCCTGTGTACGAATAGAAATCTCAGTTTGCATCCATCTATGACTTGATATAGGAAATAGCAGCGTGCTGAACACGAAAGCTCACAAAAGGGGCAAAAAATAATGCAAATGCAAAGTAGTTAGAAAGTGCAAGTGCCACAGTAATATGTACGTTTGGCGGCACTTCTGATAACTTTGCAAACACTTTCTTACCTTGGCAATTTCTTCCTGAGCTTCCAATAGATGTTTTGGTTGACCTCTCGACGTTATAATTGGATTGGGTGATACCTTTAGTTCGGGCGGTGGTGGTATTGTCTGGACTTGGGCGTGTATAACCTGGGGGGGCTGTCTGTGGTATTGGGGCGGCACAGTTGGCTTAAGTATCTGCTGAGGCGGCTGGGTTCGTACTTCCTGCGGTGAGGTAAAAGCCGAACCGAAACGCACTCTGCTTGGCACATGTTGATTAGCATTTGTTTGTTGCTGTTGCTGTTGCTGTAACTGATGTTGCTGCTGCTGCTGCTGCTGTGGACGTCGGTCATTCGTGTCAACAACTTCACAGCCCACATTTCTAGGCCAATCACAAGTCTGCAACTCATGTGAATACATCAAACCACCGGTACAGCTTTCCAATAGGGCGCCACCAAAAACGCAAACATAGTATTGAGTGCAATCGGTGGGATGGGGATAATAGCCAAACTCTTCGGGGCAGTCAAAATTAACACCAGTCGCCGACGAGGCGACAGATGAAGAGCCTGACGATTTGACATTTGTGCCGAAGCTGGTGCGTGAACTGGTTATGCGCGAAGATCTTTGTGATTGTGCAGCTGTAAATGAAATTAATAAGTAATTTTTTACTACTCAGATTATTTAAAAGCTTAAAACTGTTTAAAACCTTAAAACTTCAGCTCTAAGCCAGAGTTAATTAATTACTATTAGCATTTCAAAACTGTGTTTAAAATGTTGCTGCAAATAGAAAATTCTCAACAAAATACAAAAAGTCACTTGTAGCAGTTGTTTGCTATTGGCTTTTGGCAGCTCCGTGTTTGTTTATTGGGGCTGCCACTTCTTCTTTGTGTTACTCAACATGTACAACAAACACTTGAACACATGTTAGCATCTAGCGGAAAAAAAGATGCACAAATGTTGTTTGATTTTGCTTCGCGAGCGACAGACAAACCAATCAATTGATCATGTTAAATTGATGACACTTGTTTAGCTTCTAGTCATTTTTTTTAAACGACCGCCATTGTTCCATTGCAACACTTTGCAACAATTTGATTTAAATCTTTTACTTTGTCATTGTTTTAGATTTGCTTTAAATGTTTTATTTTATTATTTTACGATCTTGTTACCATGACATTTATGATTTTAATGATGAAATGTTATAGTTATTAGATTAGTTTTTTTTCCTTATTAACGATTTTTAAATGGACATAATCAATTTTAATTGAATTGATTTATGTTTAATGGAATATTTATTCTGCATCGCTTGTGGTTTGAGTGAGAAATTGATGAAAATCGTAAATGATATTTATGAATAATATATATCGCTGCTGTTCTGTTTAATATCGAGTTTAATGAAACTTAATTTGCACTATTTTTGAAAATTGTGCGCCAAGTTAAGTTTTTTGTCCAACCTAATTTGACATTTCTTTGCTTCAGTGTTTGACAAGTTCAACCATGGAGAGATTGTTGAAGCCTTTGATTTGCCTCAAAGACGTTCAAATCAAAATGCATTCTTAAAGCAAACTCAAAGAGAATTATTGCTGCCACTGTATGTGAATATTTTTGCAAAATTAACACTTTGCACATGGGTTAGAGGTTGCCAGTGATGCTAAGTACACGGAATTTAAAAAATTAACTCTCCAAAATATATTGATATTCGAGGGAAAAGTGTAATAGATATTTTTGCTTTTTAAATAATTTAAAAAAAAAAAACTGCACATACAAAATGTGTATTGTGATCGAGTTGACAATATCCTAAGAATAATACACTCGTACTATTGTTGCATTATGGTGCTAAAATTACAATTGAAACATGACATATGAAAATATTAAATAATTGTCCGGTTTGCCATACCGTAGACAGGACTTACCATAATTTTTAAAGAAAGATATCTTAATTACTATAATTTAGTTCCCCTTTGTTATCTTCTTGAGTAATTATAATACTGTTAAAAATTAACTTCTTGTTGTTGTAAGATGACATGTTATTATCTTACATGCCCATATTCTTGTCTTGGTCAAACATATTATTGTCTTTATAAACGATATCGTGGCTATGATTGTCATAATCAGCCATACCATTGTCACAAACTATTATATTGCTGACAATATCAACCATGTTATTGCTATTCCTTAACTCTGACATGATCATGTACTATTTTACTATATTTTTGATTGTGATAATGAACCATATTATAGTAATCATCAGTCATACTATTGTCATACGGAACTGCACTGTTTCCAGCTTCCCCAATGTTATTGCAATGACGAAAGATATTGTTATTGCGGTCAGCCATATTAAACTTATTGTTTTACGGAAGAATATTTCTGTAATATAACATTTTCAGTTATAAAACTGCGTATGTCAAATAACCATATTTTTCTTCAGTTGTTCATTATAAGAGGATAATCGGATAATCGGCGTACGGTACTGCCCTAATAAAACTAAAATAAAATAAAGGCATTTGATTTACATATTTGTTGAAAAAAGAAAATTTTCTTTATAATAAAACTTTTTCCAACCATAATATTGTAATATATAAATATAAAATATGGTTTTTTGTTAAAATTTAAAAAAAGTAGCAAATTCTATTTGAAATTTGTTTAAAAGAACTTCAATTCTATTTAAATTTAATTTCTGTCCTTAGTGATTTTGTGTACCCAAAAAAGAGGCTACAAAAAAGTAGCAAATGTGCCTTTTTCAAGTTTTCTGGAAGTTTCCAATCAGATTGGATGATATTAAACTATTTTAAAAGCTCTTGTTTTGCTCTTTATAGCTAAAAGATTGAAAAACAATTCATTAAAAACGTCACAAGTGCCATTTAAAATAAATTAAAACCAATTCACATTTATAAATACATACAAATATTTAAGAAATGCAAAAGAATACAAATATTGAAATGAGAATTATACAAATAAAATAACCTGATTGCAGAAAAACTACTCTCAGTTTTTAAGGTAACGCTGGTGCAAAATAGAATTTTAACTTGAAAACAATACAAAATAAAATTAAAACTCATGATTTCGATAGGTTTTTATAAAAACAATTTAACATTTAAAATTCGCTTAGGTACGAGTATGTTCTTATTGGCTGTCAAGTCATGGGAACAAAAATTAGAGCGTGACAAGTGCAAAATTTTATAAAATAACGTGCATGAAAAATGCAGTTTTGCTTTTTTTCTTAGAACTCTCGAACAATTCAACGCCGGCTAAGATAAGAACTTTGTGGAAGCTGGTGGAAGTGAACAGAAAAAAATGCAAAAATGCAGCCCGGCCAACAGCAGTTTGCTAACTTTTTTCTGTGGCAATTGTTTTGTTTCTTTTGTTTCTAGAAAATCATGAGAAGGGAAGTTGTTTAAGACTTAAGAATTGCAGTTGGCTAGAGGAAGTTATAGAATTCAGTAAAAATGTCTGTGTAATTTTTTTGTTCTTTAATACAGAGGAAAAGGCATTAATTTGCAGGTAATTAAATGAAAACAGGTTGTTGGCTGCAGTCTTTTGTTTTGATTATTTAATTGTTTAAAATACGTAATTTGTAATAATTTCAATGCATTTATTGGCAAGTTTGGTAGTGTTTTGTTTCCGCTAATAAGAGTTTGATTTTTATATTTTAAATTCCCGCATCATTGCAATAAATATCGTATAATTTATATAAAATTCATTGGACATTAATTTTACAGCTTCTATTTTGATTGTTCAATTTATATATATTTTTTTTGGCATTCAATAAAAAACATATTTATTTAATTTAATTTTTTTTTGTGCTCTGAAAAAAGGATTTTAAAGAAAATAGTTTTGGTGCAGCTAAAAGTTAATCTTATTTATTTGTCTAGTTGTTTTAGAACTATTTAGTGCATTTGTCTTGTCATATAAAGTGCTTTTATAGAGAGAAATAGTGAACAAGTTTGTAGACACAAAAGTGAAAAAAATATTTTGTACCTTTTACTTTAACCTAAAAGCTGTTAAACCAAAACCATTTAAATATATCGTCAAAGATATAGCCAAATATATCACATATTTACATACAAATGCGCTTAACTTTAACTTAATATAGAAACGTCCTAATTTGTTTTATTGTTCTAAGTTGAGTTTTTATTTCATATTTCAATACAAGATCCTTTAAGTTTGGGTAAATTTTGACTTGAACAAAATGATGAATTAGGGTCTCCTATGTTTGGGTATCGTTTCCCAATGACGTATGTGTGTATGTATGCACATCCGTAAATTCAAAAGTATTTAATAAAATTCCGCGTTAAATCATTAGTCTAAGAATTTTAGGTTAATATTTTTTCGTTTATTTAAATGCACACACATACATATAATACATACATACATATAAATGTATGTGTGTATGTATCCAAAGTTCTGAATGAATTTATTAATAAATTATTGCCTAAAAAGCTTTATAAAACTTCTCACGTATTATTTTTAAGTTATTAATTGTTATTTTTTCGCATTAAACAAAATTCAATATTTGTCTACACCAGCACTTCAATTTCATTTGTCTGTCTTAAGACACAAAAACATTAACATCAATTGACAGTCTTTATTGTCCACATTAAAATTATGAAAAAAAAAAATATCAAACAGAGATGTGTACGTGAAAGCCATGTAATCACGCGTGCTTGCTGGCAATAAATGAAGAATATGTAGATTTTTGAACTACTGAAAGTAAAATTAAATTTGAAATTTGCGTAAAAATTCTTTAATATTTCCGGCCTTTTTAAACGCAAAAATGTTTATTTGAAATGTGCCCATCGAATAAAAAACCAAATCTTGTCACTGGCTCATCTCAGTTTTCAAATGATGAGCAATTATTTGAAATAACAATTTTAATTTTATGGAAACGTAATCGTACATATTGATTTGAATGTGTCCACTTCAAAATAAAGATATTTTATTGTGGACGGCATGTTCATGAATGGCATTTATAACATTTAAACCGGGCAATAAGAAATTATTAAACAATTTTATATTAAAAAATATGAATAAAAACCGTTATCAGCTTAAATTATAAATTTTTTTTGTTCTTGATTCATTTTTGTTTTGTTTTCTTTTAAGAAATAAAATCATTACGTGTTGTGAATTTTTCTGCAGATTATTAAATATGAATACATTTTACGAATAAAGAATGTCTTCAATTGATTTGACTGAAAAGAATCAAACATAACGATTAGATATAGCGTGTTTCTGTAAACCGCCGAATGGTCAGATTTATAGTTATTGTTTGAAGTTTTTATAGTTTTTCTACTAGTGAAAATATTTGAGTTTTCTAAACAGTTTTTAAAATTTCCTAAACTTAAATAAAAGTTTCCTTCCTTATTCGAACATTTATGCGTCAATACGCTACAATGTTGAGGAATATGATGCAATTTGCTTAAAAGTTGCCACCGACAGAAGTGAAATTTGAAGAAAGAGTAAAATCACTACCTAGAAGAACGCGTTGACCTCATTCGGAATTTATTAAAAGTTCTATTTGCACCTGAAAACATCCAACAATTTGTGCTCCTTCGAAACCTCTTCAACTTTATTTAATTGTAGGAATTTGATAACTCGAGCTGCTAAACATGAGGCTTGTTGTAGAGAGTGCTTGTCACCTGTGTGAGAGTGCTGTGACCCACTTTACGATTTAGGCCTCCTGCTTGGCTGTTCTTCGACTATTCGCTTTATTGCATTTCTGTTGTTGACTTTAAACAATTTTTTTTGTTGTTTTTAACAACAATTTTTTAACAAAAATACCAAAAAAAATTACAGCTCTTTGGCCAGTTGCGCTCGCCCAGGCTAAAATACAGCTTTAATATTTTACAGTTCGTACCACATATTTTGTAAAATAGTCCCTCGTGCAGGACAGTTTATTTAAAAACCGATTATTTACTATAATAATAAATTCCTATTAATTAAAAATTTTCTTGGCTGATAATTACTAAAAGCTTTAGATATTCTCAAATGTGCTTAAGCAAATATTAGATAAAGCAGCCACTTTAATGTGCGGCGAAGTAAATAAAATTAAATTCCAATACATGACATTTACTTTAAGGTCAACCGGGTAAAATGTTGCCTATAAAAACTGGAAATAAAAAAAATCTCAATATTAAACACAATAACCTGCCACAAGTTGTTGCAGTTCAGTAACAAAAATTATTTACAAAGAAAATAAATGTGCAAAAAAATTACCAAACTCTGCAGTAAGACAAAACAAATCTATTAAAAGTTCAAATAACAAAAGACAAGCCTCTTTAATGTAACCAAAAACGAAAAAAAACAAGAAAAAAGCAAAAAAAATGCTAAAAAAAAATTTCGTACAGGCACCAGCCGCCAGTTAAGCTTAAAATATAAATGACCTGCACCAACCAAAATTGAAAAATATGCAAAAAAAATATATTTTTGAAGTTTAAAAATGTTTTTTTTAACTTTTTTTTTGTTACAAACAGTGGAAAATTGTGAAGACAATGTTGCTCATCCAGCATAAGTTTTGTATTGTGGCTTTAAATAATTTATTGGCGGCTTCTTCTTCTTCTTTTATTTTTCTGCTCCTTCTTCTTTGTCGGAGTTGTTAATGGCTGACTGCTTTTAATGTTAAGTTTTTTCTTCTCCAAAGTTGTTTGTTGCAGCACTTTTGCTTTCAAGTAAAAAATCTCAGATGAAAAACCACCATTTGGAAAATATATTTGTTCAGCTTTATTCAAAGTAGTTTAGTGAGATAATGACCGTAGGTGACTAGAAGTTATTGCTGTTGTTGTTATTGTTGGTGCTGCCTTTCGGCTTGTTTGGCAGTGTCTTTAACTACTATTTTTGGTAGATTATTGGCACAAGTTCATCATCATTTTAATTTTCTGGTGAATCTGAGCTGTTATTTTAATGCTGTTGTGTGGCATCTAAAGTGTTTCTTCGTGCCACACTGTCTTACAACAAAGACAAACAACTTTTTATACTTTTTTTTTTTTTTTGAAATTCAAGTTTGTATGAGCTTGAGCTTAAAACTGAATGAAAAGTTAATTGATGAATCTGCCTTTGTTTTCGGATAATTAATGATATTTCGGTTGATGTGAAAATTTTAAAGCATCAGAGAATATACATATTTAATTTTCATTAATTATAAGTTTATTAATTCTTCCATTCCATTAAATTTATTATTAATCCAGAGCTAATGAAAGTTATAAATTCAAAAAAGTTTTGGGAGCATAATTGTAAATGAAGTTAACAAAAAAAGGTGTATTTTAAGGAATGTAAAGGAAGCGAAGTAGTCTCACAGGGTGGATTCACTAGAGTAGATTTAATATATCGAAAGTTAGCACACTAGGGCAGTTGAATAGAAAAATCCAAACAAATTTAGATAACTTTTGCTTAATTTTTCAACATGGCCTTCCAACAGACACTTCCAAATTTTTACAGTGGAAACTTAAAACATTTTTACTAACCGAAGGAATATTTGTTGTATGGTGGTAGTTTTGCTGCAGCCCTGTTGTCATCTTGTAGGCGTAAATATACCTTTTCGCATGCCAAACTTTTGAACGATTTTAGGGTATGATCATTCCTCGTAGATAATTGAAGGCGAGAGGAACAGATCGTACGAGATTTCCTATGGCGTAGAGCTGTACGAATAAACCACAGCCCCTGGCTGCCCTTAAGCTGGGTATTACGCGGTCAAATTCGGCCTTATTTCTGCGCCCAATTAATATAAAATTAAATCCTTTGTGTTTGTGCTGTGCAGCAAAACAACGGCTGGTACGTACAAGTTTTTATATATGGCCCTCACAATGACTTCGATGCGGCGCATTCAAAGTTTTGATCACATCTGACACACACTTTGTTCTGTGTACAATAAACTTAAAACTAGGAAGCGCTTAATGAAAGACCCTGCAGAACATTTTTTTTTATTTCTTTTACACTATTAACCTGATTTATGTTGAGGCTATAAATTGGTTTGCGACTCTAATAAAGCAAAAGTAGTAGTAACCTGAGCCGAATTTCAGCCTTCATTGTATTCGCATTGCACGATGATGGACAGAACTGAAAAAAATCGATTAGCAACAAACTCGATTGTCTTGACTGCTCCGTTCCAGGTTTGTAATCCTGAGGCAGAACTACAAGGCTTTTGTAGTTCTGGGCAATTTTTCCCAATTAAATTTACATTAAGTCATTTCCTTTTGTCTTGTCAAGATAAGCAACTTTTGTCAGTTCGCTTTTACGTTTAACAATTGCAGACCATTAAAAAACTTAAATTACTAACAAGCTTCCCATCTGCATTCTCTTTTTAGTGCTTTAAATGAACTTGAGTCAAGGTCTTTGCCTCGCCAAAAACTACTAAAAAAGGCACATCATGTAATATATTTTATGTGTGTGTGTCGGATAAATAACTTTTATTTCATTTTATATTTCTTTTCTTTTACGGTTTTTGTTTTTATGTTGTACAACTTTTTCAAGACAGTCAGTCTGTTGCTTATTGTATTGTATGTATGTATGTGCGTCGGATGCACCCATGTTGCACCAGCAGATTTTCGACATTCAGGGGCTTGTGTGGAATAAAATGAAAGCAATGACAAATAACTGGATTTGTTTTTGTTGTTGTTGTTGTGTTTTTACATCCAGCCGAGGAATTTAAGAGACACACTCTACTAAATTACATGTTCATAAAAATTGGTATTTCGAAAAGATTGTGTTTGGAAAGCAGGAATTCCACATGTGGCATTTAGTAGCTGGAATAGCGGACAAGTGCAAGTTTGTGGAAAGGAAACTGACAATTGGAGCTCAATTAATTTTTAATTTCTTTTCATGTATTGAGGTTTCTATGCTTATGTTTTATGCAGAATTTATTTTTTCCCAGCTTAGATTGTTTTTGTTGTTTCCAACTGTTTTTTTGTCCTTGTTGTTTTAAGAATTTGTTCAGTAATTTATAATAATTTTTTATGGGGCTTTTGTTTGTTTTTTTTAATTTTCATTGGTTTTTGCAGCTTTTAGCTTTTGAATGGCTGCGCAAATTTATGTAAATTTTAGGTATTTTATGTTTTTTCCAAATTTTTGACTTTTTGTGTTTCTAAGTGCTTGAAGGTTTTGCGCTTTTCAGGCTGATTTAATTGCTGTTTATATTCGGCAAATGAACAAAAATAATTTGAAAGCTGGTAGGAAAAAAACTCATACAAAACTTTTATACAAGGCGACTTTATAGCAGCAGAAGTTGGGAGTGCAGTTGATTGAATTTTTATGTATTAGACTCTCTTGGATGTGAACAGTTCAAGCGCTACATTTTTGTTTTGGAAATTTTTTCGTTATTTAACAACTTCTTCTTCTTCTTCTTCTTTTGGCGCTACAGTCCGTGGTGAACCTGGGCCTCAACCAACAAAGTTTTCCAGCTGGCACGGTCTTTAGCCAGCGTTCTCCAATTTTGCACACCAAGTTGGTTGAGGTCCCTCTCCACTTGTGTGCGCCATCGGTTCCGTGGGCGTCCTCTACTGCGTTGTCCCACAGGTTCGGAATCGAAGATTCTACGGGTCGGAGCAGTATTCTCCATGCGCTCTACATGGCCCAACCATCTTAGCCGTTGGATCCGTAGGCGCCTGGTTAGGCTCATGTCGCTGTACAACCCGTACAGTTCATGATTGAATCTTCTTCTCCAGAAACCATCAACGCAAACAGGGCCGAAGATTGAACGCAGAACTTTTCTCTCGAAAATACCAAGGACTTCCTCATCCGCCTTCGACACCGTCCATGCTTCTTTTATTATGTTATGTTGCTATTTAACAACTATAAGATACATATTGGGGTTAGTGTCGAGTTTTTGAATTTGACGCACAAATCAAGCAGAATTTCATTGTCAGATAATTATGACTTCAGACACGCTGAATAAATTTCCACAGGAAAAATCCTTGCCTCTCAGATCTGTTAATTTGAAGTCACGTGGTTGCTAAAAACAAATAGCCTCAAAAGCAGACTTCTTTTCTAACATTAAGACGTTCAAAATGATGCGGAGCGCGTTATTTATAACAAAAAAGTTGTAATCTAGTTGAAATAAATACTATTTTTGTTTACAGAAATTTTGCGATTTGAAAACGGGTGGTTTTCAGAACCTGGATGTATGTAAAAGAAAGAAAAAGACACACAGAAATATGGCTTCAAAGTGTCTAGTGCTTTATGAATATATATTCATATTTTAAAAGGAATGTGATAACTAGACACAACTTTCAATCTTATTGCACGAGCACAAAAAGGACACTGAAGAGCGTCTGTGAAAATAGCAGAAATAAAAAAAAATTCAATAATATATCCTTTAAGATAGACTGGATTAGATACGACTGGTCTCAACAATAATTAAGAAAAAAGCGTTCGCAAGTCCTCATAAGTAAAACTAAAATAGAATTGCAACTGGACACATTCATTCATAGCCAACTGATGGTACTTTGTTTAATGGTGTAGCCCACAGGTCATTCCCCCTTGCATTGATGACCCCTCAGCAAGTTGTTCAAAAAAAAAGTTACACCCATCAAAGAAATCGTAAAAGGTGTTACAAGTCGTAATACCTTCGAAACTAATACAGAACTAATTCAGAATAATTTGAACCGTGGCGAATACAGCTCTGACGCAACTCTTAACGTTAAGTTTGTGCGTCACTGCCGTATGTCAGAAATTTTATAGTAGCAACCGAAACGACAGGTAGGCGAACTTTGAAAGTTGCTTAGATATATAATAGTGATAAAATGCCCCGCATCCAAAAATCTTCTTTAATAATTTAATGACACAATTTGACAACTTTTCATTCATGCCAGGTGCTGGAGTGAAAATAAAAGACATGCAAATGCATGACTGTAGTCGAACAATTAATATAAATCTTTTATATTTCATATCATAGTCGACAGTTTAATGAATAAAACAAATGTTTCGTTGGCATGTTTCTTAATTTGAATACCAACTACGATTTAGAGTAAAATTTATGCAAGTTTGTAAATTTTTCAGCCAATAGTGAAAGACTCTGTCAGTGTTTCTGCCGGCATACCCTTAAACTGATGTTTTTAAACAAAATTAACCCTGAAATAAGTACAATGAAAATATATGTATAATGCACTAATCCCACTGAAATTTTTTGGTTCTTAGATTCTGTGATCAGAATGTTAATTGCAGCCCCAGTCAGCCACATTAACTCAAAACTCACGATCAAATAGCACGAGAACAGGTGCCACAGCGACAAGTCCATATTAGTTTCAGTTGTCATAATGAGCCTATTTTCTCTGTGTACCTCTTTAAAGTTTCTTTAAATCTTAATAATGATTGATGTGCGTTGGCTATAAAATATGAATATCAAAGAAAAAGTTTACATTCAACGGCAGTGGCTGTCAGCCAGTGCGTGTATGTGGTCAGCTTATCTTTTCTAATACTAGTAAAATAATTGTGTATCAAGGTTTTCAATTTTGGTTTTATTTTATATTTGAAATTTTTTACATTTGTTTTAGCTTAAACATCTTTATTACAGCCTTAGGGTTTTTTTAAAGACGAGTTTTTCATAGAAGTTGGTATCTTTAACAGGTTTTTGTGTCACTGCGTTCCGATGGCAAATTGTTGAAAATTTATGCACATAATTTGGGCAGCATCAGTTTGCTGAATACATTTTACTAATAGGTGGCCGTTATTATTATTAAATTAGCTGCTTATTTATAAACATTTTAACAAATTATATTATTTTTCAAACATGGGTATGAAAAAAGTTGAGTTGTTAACACGCGTGCGTATAACATCAACTTGTGGCGTCTGGGCAAGACAAAAAATAATTGGGTGTAAAACAATGCCAGCCAATATGCGTTAATGTACAAACATTGTGTTGAATGTTTTTTTTTTCTCCAACTGATTAAAAGTGATTTGTTAAGGGACGCGATGGAATGTTTCGATAAGGAAGCAAAACAAAAATTAACTGAACGTTTTCTTAAAAACCATTTTTGAGTTGGGGTTGAATCGCGATAGCGCTTAAAATAATAGAAACTAATTCTTTTTATTATTTTTTGCATACAAGAATGACTGTAAAAGACAGTTCAAAAAAGATAACGAAAATTTTCTGATAGAATCTCTCCGATTTGAAACTTGTTTTCTTTTGTTTCAAACTTAATTATTGAGAAAAAGATGTGAACAAATTTTAACTTGAATTTGTTGAAATTAAAAACAAGGAATTTCAATCAGAATAACGTTCACTATGATAATTTGTGCGTGTTGCTACATTGATAATCTTTTAAATTTTTAATAACTCCTATTGGCGTCTTTAAGTATTTCAAAGTTATTGATCGCAATATTGGAATTTATGAATATTTTTTCTACTAACAACTAAAGTATTTCAAATACACAATAATCGATTGTGTTGATTGACTTCTTAAACTATAACTAGAAAAACAAAATATTTCAGTTATTATCAGTTTCTTGTACGGGACTATCACGATTCCAGTCTAGTAAAGGAAAGTATTTTGTAATAATTTCTATAGGGTGTGTGAAGACAATGAAGAATTCGAGACGAATGAGCAGAGTTTGTACCACTGTACAAGGTTCCATCTAAGAATGTTTAAACGGCTTGACATTCATTTACTTCACGGCCTCTGTGACATCGTTCAACGTGTGCTTGAGAATGATGCATCATGGAAACAAAATGACTTCTGTCTACTAGTAGCTGGGGAGACAATTTTATGTTCCTTTTTTGATTTTCACTGGGCGAATGTGATTAGTAAACGCCAGACAAACTTTAAAATCTGTACAAAACAAACCTTGAATATATTGACAAAGTTTATTTCAGTCTACATAAAATTTATTTATATTTAGAATTTTATTCAGCCAAAACTAAATCTTGAATCTCTGAATTACCATAATCAGTTTTTCAAAACATTGAATGATATATTTGTGAATATTCCTCTACTTGCAGGCATTTGATAAGAATTTTTTTTTGGGTCAATGCAAGCTTTTCATTTGGACATCGTAATTCTTTTACACCCGACTAAGTTTTCTTAATGTGCCAGCACCACGTGATCCATTTTCCCTATTGTTTATTAGATTCTTCTGCTAAGATATTCCCCTTGTAACTTTGCTACTTATATAGTAGAGTATTTTGTATATATTATACAAACATTTAGCAATAAAAGTTCCTCAAACAATCATAAATAATATTTGCAAGAATTATATATTTTATATTAATTTGATTATTTTTCTAAGCCATGAAGTTCATTGACTTCTGTGTTAGCAATTTAAATCAGATGACTCAAAAAAGTAGCTACTTCGATATCAAACCAAAAAACGTAATCTCTATCGCACAAAAAAAGAACTTGAAAACAAAAGACTTAAGACAAGAACGTGCTTTACATATTCAAATAAAAACAAGAGCTTAGCAACCGCAAAGGAAATATTTATATTAAAGAAAATCTCATAACAGTAACAATCACAAGCGCATTTGTGTGACTCTATCTATTAAGACATTCGTACAAAATGTATGTTGACACTCGGTGCTCGTTGTGCTAAAATGGAAGTAAAAATGTCTTGAAATAAGAAATAAATTAAAAAGACATGATAATGTCAACTTATGTCATCATCATGTATAACAGCATTTAAATGCTTAGAAACAGTATGGAAAAATTTAATTATAACAAGCTCTTAGAAGCAGGTAGCGGAAATAACTGTTGTTGAATCTGAAATTGAATACAAATTATTTGCTTTGATAAAAATGTGTAAAAAATAAGTTGGAATAAACTTTGCCTATAATTAATTCAATCTTAATTTGTATTTTTAAAGGTACACAAATTTAAAATTCACTATTTCTTCCAGTTCAATGTTTAAAATATGAAATGCTTGTTTTGAGAAATAGTTTCTTTACTTTTGAAGTAGAAATAACTGTTTGTTGCAAAACATCAAGTATTTTCTGATGCAACGTTTAATCCTAAAAACTATTAATTTTTGCAGCAAATGGGCTTGTTGATTCCATGCAATCTGTTTGTAGGTGGGTTTCAGACTAAAATTTCCCTGCTTTGCATGAAATATTTTCGCTCTTTCATTCAAATTTTTTCGGTTAAATGTGTAAAAGTTGTTGCTAAAAGTTTTTTTTTTGGGTAAAAATGCGAGTATTATAATAGAGGACAAAAAATTCTTTGAACATGGAAATTCTTTTTGTAGCTTGACATTCAATAAAAATCAGAATTGAATCCATTGAAAACTGCCGTAATTTTGTGTGTTTATATTATGGAACTTTGAACCGAGTTTGACGATAGAACAGAAGTCTGCATAGAACCCAAAGAATTAACAACAAAGTGTTTATGAAAATATTTCAAAAGGATCTTGATTTAACGTACTGAGGAACTGTCAGCAGCATTTGAAAAGGAAAGAACTTCTAGTTTTTGCCCTGAGCAAATAAAAATGTCATACAGAAGCTCTTGTTGCTTAAAAGCAACCCAAAGGTTTCTACATATCTTTTATCGCGTTGCTTCTGGCACAACAGTTACGGTCCCTGCTTTGTAACCATTTCAGTTAAAACAATCTCTTGCTACACCCACATTTTTGCCACAAGTACTTTAACAATTTTTTGCTTATAGGATATTAATATTCATGTGAATGGTCAATTGAAATCTTTATTATATGTTTTGCTATAAAAAAGCTTTTAAATGATGGAATTTTCTACTGCAATTAAGTGAAACATTTTTTAATTTAATGAGAATTCTAATAAGTTTTAATAATGCTGTACGAAGCATTTTAGAATTGGTTTTGTAACTAAAGTGATATTGTTTAAGTTTGCAAAATTAATATCTGTTAGTGGCTGTTAGTGGTTTCTGGCTTAATGCAGAATAGATAATTTAAGACAGGTTTTTGTTGAACCGAAATTAAGCAACGTTTGGGCAAGTTTTTTATTTTGTTTTTTTGTAAATAATTGAGTTCAATGAAGCTTAAACTTTCAATACACAAAATTAAAGGGAAAAAGTTTGGCTAAAACAAAAGTGTTTTTTTTAAGTTTAGAATTTCTTCTAAAAACGACAGTCATTTTAAATTTGACATTTCTTTTAAAATGATCTTAAACGGCAAAATGTAACATTCTGTTTATGATGTGAAATGAGTTTTTTTCTTTTGTTAAATGCCAATTACTGGTATAAGAATATTGTTGTCTTGTCGGGGCCAAAGTATGTCATATAAACGCATATAAATCATGGCAAAGACAACATACCAAATATATAAAATAACAGCAGTTAAAACCTGAATATATTTCTACTTCAGGCACTCTGTAGTTCGAAATTCTTTTTAGTATTTTGTTGTTGGCTGGCTTAAAGCTGTTTCTTTACGCCTGCGCTAAAATGTTTTCTCATAATTATTAACGCAGTTCAAGAAGAAATAAAAATTAAATAAATAAATAAATCTAAAAAATTAAGAAATATGTTTTTAAACTGCACCCATTGCTGTTTGTTTGCCTCTTCCTCTGTTTGATAATCAAATTTAGAGCAATTGTGCAACATGTAGAGAAATATTTCTGAAAAAAAAAACTGGCAGAAAACAATTTATCTCAATTTAGCTAAACAATTTTTTGCAAAATTTGTTTAACAATACATTAATAATAATTGAATAATCTTGCTGTTTTTATTTATAGACAAGACATAATTTATTTGTATGCAGTAATTTTTGTTTCTTTCAATTGCTGTTGCTATTGCAGCATAAATACTTTGTTTATCTTAAGTAATTCAAAATCGTTTCTGTTGTTGCTGCAGTTGCAAGTGTGTGTAGGAAAATTTTATTTTATATAAGAAACAAATACTTTTTTTCTTTTGCTTTTGTATTCAATCGATTGATTTGTAAAGTGTAGCATTTGAATTAGCCCGGTTAAACTGTTATACAATCTTGTATCAACTTAAAAAATATACACTTACAATATGTATCTACATATTGATAATTTTAATGATTAGTGCACTTAGAGTGTAAGTCATTAAAATATCACGTCATATTTAATGAAGTAATAACAAACAAAAAAGTTTGTTGCCTAAGTCTTTAGATTTAATGGTTTATTGGGTTTCAGTTAAACGCACACACACTTTACTTGGCTTGGAGCCTATAGGTAGGATAATTTTGTTTTCTGGGCTTTGCCCAAGAATCTGGCAAATTGGCCAAACTTCATTCTCAAAATGTTTATTCTCACAATTAGCAAGAAATACATTCAATTGCAATAACTGCGAAATTAATGAAAACTGTTAGTTGCGATGACACATAAAGATTTTTGTTTTTAAGCTTTTCAAAATGAATGTAATTTGTATGTGAGAACTCAATTAGAGAAGAGGTAAAATGTCATGCCAGAATTCGATTTATTGGATTTTGAAAGGGAGTTCGTCTCACCTTAAAATCGTTTTTTCAATTTACAAAGTGCCCTCTAAGCTTTCAATTCTGTAAGGAATAAGTCGAAGGAAACAGGTGGGGCATTAATTTTAAAAGAGATCTATTAAGTGTCTGAAATTTTCGGCATTTCCCACTACCGGTAAGAAATTAGAGGTTCAATTCGAAACATATTCAAGACAGAATTTTTTTCATGGGGACCTGGTAAAAACCACTGCTTAACGAATCAACAACTCGCCAACGTTCCTGTGTACTGAAACACTTTCACTTTCCACTTATGTGAAAAATGATTTTGTTTCGTGATTGTACTAATAATATTGTTTGCACCATAAGCTAATTTTTTTTGTTCTCTGAGAGTCCTTAGCAAAAATGAATAAAAAGGTCAAAATGTCGTCTAGGAATTAACTGGCAAAAGGAATTGTATAGCGCGAACTCTCAAGCAAGTCTTTTGTATTATGTGCGATTGCAAGAAGTTGCCATTTAGGCATATGCGGCTGACAAGCCACAGGGAGAGGATGGGGAACCTTTGACAACGTCACCAACTGGAGTTGGTCCACCATCATCGCGGTTTAATTTCACAATCTGCCATTTCGTTTTACTTAAAAGCTCTTTCGTTACAAATAAGAAGTACATCCACCTTTTCCTTTTTAAACAATCAATTCTTTTTTCTAAATAAAAAAACTCCTTTGAAAATATGCCTCATAAAACCTATAATTGTCCAAGCCTGCCCTAAGAATATTGAAAACATTGATTCGTTGCTATTGGGAATCATATGAATAAAAGGAAATTGCAAGCAGTTGTTGTCGCATTAGAATCTTTTATTTCGTTTATAGTATTAAGTGCTTTCACTATATTTCTTTTTCAGAAATAAAGAAAAAAACGTTGGATTTGTCATCATGCAGATGGATAACATACACAAACACAGTTACTTACACACACGCGTGACAAGTTTTTGAACATGACGATCTTATAAAAGTCGTTGCTGAACAAGTCTTATTGTGTTGTGCCTCCCACTAGAGCAATTTCCAAGTCAACTCAGAAACTAGATTACGTGAGTTTTTGGAAGGAACACCTTTAAGAGCATTCGTTTTTAATCACTAGCCTTGAGAATTTGTCCTGTTATCTATTGAAAGACATGTAAACGGAGTCACTTCCACTACAGCAGCAGAAATTTTAAAGTTTTTTTTATTAAGATTTTGGCTGTAATCACAGACTAGAATATCTTGCAGGCAAAACAGTCTGAGAGCTAATTTGTCCCAGTCCAGTTTAGGTTGGCCAGCCAACTCCGGCACAAATATGACTCTATAATCCAGACAACAGAGTGTTAAAGAGTAACAGATGTCTAAGGCGACGAATCAACTTCCCTGTTAACAAAGTGAGTGCAACTGATTTCATGTATTAATAACTCTAGTGTTACTTTATCAAAAAAAAAATGACTGAAATTGAAACGCCACTTTTATTTATATCTCAAAACTATTGGATTTTTCTGCCCAATTTTCTGTTATGAATTGAGACCAATTGCTGGTCTCAGATTGGTTGGCTTGGAACAACAAATTGCTTTCTCTTCAACTACGGCTTTCAATCAAGACATTAAATACAGGCAACTGAAAACTTGTACATAAAATAAGATTGAACTTTATAACAAACTGCTCTTAAACAAATTGCTCCAATTAATGAATATTATACAATACAACTGTAACTAATTAGACACTCGCGTACTTGTATTTTCTTTTTATTTTTATTTGATGCCGAAATAAAATTAAATAGTTCAAACGAAACAGACACATTTCCACTATTTAAGCAGATATGAAATAATATGGTTTTTATCTATTTCGCCAAATCATGTAGAGCTTTAAAAAATTGATTTTCAATTTCTCTTCGACTACTTCGTACGTAATTCATTTCTCCTTTTTGCCCGCTCAATTGCATAATTTACTTCAACTTGATTTGTGAAGATTTAAGTCAAGGCTGCCAGCGTGAATGACTTCCCTGATCAAGTGCGATTATTGCCTTGTTTTTTCTATTTAAAATTCAAAGCACTCTTGTGTCACCTCATTAAAACAAAATCAATACCATCCTAACAATTAAGCAACCAACAACTGCATTTGCTCGTTTGCTATTTGTTTCTAGCACAAGTATGAGTTTGTAGTCGAATCGAGAGTAATCACGTGCCGCGCTATTATTGCGATAATTTATTTTGGTTAAAATTGTTAACTTTTTACGTGCTGAAATGCGTTTTTAGAGCGGTGTGAAATTTGTTTGTCGAGAAGGGGCAACCAAATGAACGAATTAGATTTATTTGTGTTAGAAATTGTGGCTACAAAATCTGAACTAATTTGGAACTATTTTATGTAGTTTTTATTTTACCATCTAAATTTAAATTCTGTATAGGTTTTTGAGTACAAAACTTATTTTGTCTATGTGTCACTGCACTATGGACGCACTCATGGCATTTTGAGTTAAAAAATCCACAACTGAAGTGAAAAGTTTTCTTCTAAAATATTTCCATCAAGTTCAATTTAGTTGTTTACAGGTTCTTTAAAATGGTTTTCTGGAATATCTGTGATTGCACTATGGGCTGGGAGACTGGGTTTTGAAATAAAAATTCCATAAGTGAAGTGTTTAATATTTTTTTTTTGCCTTAAGCCGTTCACATGTCGGAAATCGTTCATGAAGATGCCGAAATAAAGTTGTTTGCCCCTCAAAACTGTAAATGCTCAACTCAAGTACATACATATGAATATATATCGTGTCAAATATATGTTATGCGCAGAAGTTCGAATGCAAGTTGACGAAACCTTTAAGAAATGAGTTCTTTCAATAAATCACAAAATTAAATCACAAGTTGTATTTGTGCAGGAATTTCAGTGAAACAAGGACTCAGTTTCTTTACAATATATTTAGCAACATTTTGTTTATTGTTTAATTTTTGTTTTCTCCTTTTGATTTTTTAAAATCAAATATTAGAATTTTTTGCTACACAACTCGGGGAATATCTGTAAAGCTTGTGGGCCAATTTTCAGGCGTTGTCTCCAGAATTACAAGTTTTCTTTTTTCCATAATAGGATAAACACTTTCCCAGTCAGTATATGCAAATGCCTTAATATGTTTTGCATAGAGTTATATCTCGAAAACTAGAACTCAACTAACACTGATCTAAACAAGTACAAATATGTATTTAATTTTGTTGCAGGATGTCATCAAACCGTCTGGTATATAATTATAGGACGTCATCTTTATGCCGGCTACAGCGAAGTACACGGACAAAATTCTTGTAAAAAAATCCATAAACATTTTGTTTAAAAAGTTAAAAAAAAAACTACACCACATAAATTATTATATTGACTTTTTGGCAACGTCTTGCTGCAAACAATTGATTTTTATTTATTTGCGTGTGTTTTTAATCTTTTTGTTACTTGTTGACAACAAGTCATTTATTTTTATGGTTGAGTGTTTCTTTTTGTGCTGTTTTTGTTAAGCTCAAATAGGTTTAGGTTTCTGCCCCACTAAACTATTAACACACATATTTTGCGCAAACCATTGGCCGTAAAATCAATATTATGTAAGTTTTCATTTTGTTGGTTTTATGTTTAAAGGAAAATTATGTGCCTGTAATACTTTTAATAATATGTTAATTGCGTTCAATTAAAGCGATCGGATGGCAGCTGAAAAAATCGTACAGCCCTACAAATTGAGACAAGTGGTTTTAAGTTGCAGCTTTTTGTTCAATTGTCAGTGACAAACAGCGCAGAATGTACACAATTTAAGGTAAAAGGAGACTGTTATTAAAATACCGCAATTGAGGGAATGCGCATAAAATCGGATATAACAAATTTTCAACTAAGAACTGCCAAATATTAACCGGGTTAATGCCTGGAGCGATAAGATAGTAGATTGTTCAACCAACAGTCCCGTGTTTTCTCAATTATTGCTGAAAAAGTGGTTGCTTTAAAAAGTCTCCAAAGTATATAAGTAAAAAGGTATGAGTAGAGACGTATACCAGTAAAAGTAACAGATTTGTGTAACCGAAATAGAAATAACAACAACCAAATTGTATGCGAAAGTTTGAAAATTTTGCATGTACCACAATTTTACAAATTGTGTTTTATGGCATATTTTTTACGGTTTAAGCTCCGAAGTTGTGAAATGCCAAATAAAAGACTCATAAAATTATATTTATTGTTTAATATTTAATGCCGATATTCAAGAAAACTTCCTCCCATATATTTTAGTTTATGCTTCAGCTATAAATTATTCAAACGCGTTCATTAGCAAGTGTTTATTTATTATGTGTTCAGTTTTTACAGGGTCTCGTTTGTCTGCCACACTGAAATACGACAGTTTTATTAACGATAGAAAATTAATTAAAATTTGAATCACTATTATTAATAAACGCCAGACGAATAAAACATAATTTTATTTTTGTTTTGTTTTAATTTAAAATTTGCCACGTTTTTTACCGCTTTTTAAAACTAAAAACAAGTTGCGAACTCACAATTTTATATAAAACGAAACAACTATTAAAGTTATGCCACATCAATAGTTGACATTAGAATTATGTCTTATTTTCATAAGTATTTTATGTGCCTTAATGATACGTAAAAATATACGAGTACAATCTAATTGCATATCATTTTATTTGCTAGCAGTTTCTTTTTTTCCTAATTTGGCTTAATTAATTTCGTTTTTATTTTATTACTTTCCTAATTGCAAAATTAGCAAACTTTTGCTGAAATTTATTGTTCAAATCTAATCCGTTGAATTGAAATTGCACAAATAGCTGGAATGTTAAAAAAAAAACACATCAAGTAGTTTTAAGTACAAGCACTTAAACATGTTTAACATTTCAATTAAATTAAAACATTTAGGTACTCGCAAAAAAAAAAAAACATTAACAACTTTTAAAACAACATTCAACAAAAGTCCGGTCGGTATTAAGTATTTCTTGTTTGCAGTTAATGATGAATAGATAACCCAAAAAGTAATCATCTTCATCTGCCTGGATGGATGACAGGTGCAAGATATATAAAAAATGTAATTTGTTAAAAAACAAAAAGGAAAAAAAGTTACAGTTCAATTTGGTGAATTGTTTATTTATGTTGCTGATAAAATTTAGTGTAGAGTTAGTGGCAACGAAAAATCTGCCACACCAACCCAATATTCTATCAAAACATATTCGTATGCTGCCGAAAACCTGGCAGGAATTGTCTCTAAATGACTACTTTTGTCCACTATTTTGGCCATATTGTCAAGAAAAATCGTTTGCCAACATTTGCCTTTAACGCTTTCTACCATTTTTTAGTAATACTTTTACTACAACTCAAATTTAATAAAAGGTTTGGCGAAAATGTTAAATGTTAATATACAAGTGAGTGTCTGGTTGCAATATCTGCACTCAGCAGTTCTCTGCATGACACATATCTGCTAAATATCCATGATACAAAACATCTGTGCCGGGTAGCGTAAGCAAGTAGATGCACGGTCCGTACATGCTGAGGAAAATAATTATATCAATTACAAACTCGAATTATCCCCCCATCTTCTTCTTCTTTTGGCGCTACAGTCCGTGATGAACCTGGGCCTCAGCCAACAAAGTTTTCCAGCTGGCACGGTCTTTAGCCAGCGTTCTCCAATTGTGCGCACCAAGTTGGTTGAGGTCCCTCTACACTTGTGTGCGCCATCGGTTCCGTGGGCGTCCTCTAATGCGTTGTCCCACAGGTTCGGAATCGAAGATTCTACGGGTCGGAGCAGTATTCTCCATGCGCTCTACATGGCCCAACCATCTTAGCCGTTGGATCTGTAGGCGCCTGGTTAGGCTCATGTCGCTGTACAACCCGTACAGTTCATGATTGAATCTTCTTCTCCAGAAACCATCAACGCAAACAGGGCCGAAGATTGAACGCAGAACTTTTCTCTCGAAAATACCAAGGACTTCCTCATCCGCCTTCGACACCGTCCATGCTTCTGCGCCATAGAGAAGTACAGGGATTATCAAAGTGGTATATAGTGTCATCTTGGTTTTTCGAGAAAGGGCCTTACTACTCAATTGCCTCTTGAGCCCAAAGAAACAGCGATTGGCAAGAGTTATTCTGCGTTTGATCTCGGTACTGATGTTGTTCATACTGTTGACTTGGGAGCCAAGGTAGACGAAGTCCTTCACTACCTCGAAGTTATAGCTGCCTATAGTGATGTTCTGGCCCAGTCGTCGGTGTTATCCCCCCATATGCGTTGTAATATCATTGTATAATTACAATATTGTATGATTGTTGTTGCTAATTTTCATAGAAAAGTGAGTTCTTCCAATGCGGCTGAATTCTAATTATTTGCACTAGACCTGGAAATAATTTTTTATATTTCACATATATGAGCTTTATCTTTTTAGCAAGTGATAATTAGCAATATAAATGTCTTTGTTAATTCTTCTTCGTCAAAAAATCAAAAAAAAAGTGTCTCAAAAAATATTTCTATATTCGTCACTTTTAATTTTGACTTCTTCAAAAAAAAGTGTCTCAAAAAATATTTCTATATTCGTCACTTTTAATTTTGACTCCTTCAGACAAAATACAAAATACATTTGTGGCAGCGTTTTTTCCAATTCTTAAAAACAGTTCTGATCTACACTGTTGGTATGTCCTTGAGATTTCTCAGCGGCTAGGTTTTGTATGCTCCTTCCTTTCAGGGTCTCTTCAGTCTTGGGTAGTCTTGAGTTTTTTTTAAATAAAAATTCAAAAATTTTTCAATCATTTTTGCTGCCACACGCGTCATACTGAAAAATTTGAATGCTGTGAGCCAATCGGTTTAACAACTTTTATAAAAGTAATACAAGGATTCTGCACAACAATTTTCTTCACTTTTTCAATATTTTCATCGGTTCTTGAGGTGTGGGTGCGTTCACGGCTCGTTATCGAGAAGCTGGTACCACTTGTAAACATTTTTCACCGTATGCCACTGTTCACATTTTAATTGCTTTTGAGCACTTTCTACACAAAATGCAATTCAAATTCTTCGATCCGTTGTTTTCCACAACAGAAAATCGTCTAACGCGCTTTCAACTTTCGCCTGAAAGTCTCTCGCAAACAAACTAAACATGTTAAATAGCTCAAATTAAGAAGATATGTATGTTCGAGCCGAGTGTACCAATATAGAAAAACAAACGATAATCGAATGTATGTAAACCGCACATTATTTTTTGAACGGATACAATTATTTGAAGATACGATTAGTACAATTTCTCATCAAATTAAAACTTCCTCTCTGCAACACCAAGTTTTTGACATTTAAAAACCATACGATTGGGCTTCCAAAATGAACAAATAACTCTTGATTATCTCTTTGTTTTCTATAAAAGTACATATGTTTTTGTTATAAGCGAATTGTGACTAAAAAAATAACAACTTAAGTATAATTAGTTCCCGTACAGTTTGAATATTAATGATCATAATATACACTTAAAGTTAAACCATAATTTGTCGAATTAAGCAACTGCTGTTGTTAATTTGCCCAACATATTTTAGTTGTGTGGCCAAAAATATCCAAATGAACCCGATACAGTTAAATATTAATGACAAAAATCGCATCACTAATGATGCCATAAGGCTGTTGTACTCGTAAATTGCTCAGTGCATCTGTATTACTTCCAATTTGTTGGTACATCTTTCTCAATGCCTTGAGCTTTTAAAATATGAAAGTCGTGTTTTTGGGATGAAAAATTGTTTAACTATATTATTATAGCAAATATATTATTAAAACGAAAAAAATTCCTACAAAATTGTACGATTTCAAATATTCAGTGTAATTTTAAATAAGTTTTAAGCAGCTCAAATACAGATTTTTATCATCTAATGGCGCGCACTGATTGCAACACCGCAGCTTTAAGTTTAGGCTTAAAAGCCGACATTAACAACAAAATAGAAAATGCTAGTTGATAAAAGTTGATAAAAATTGCTAAATTGCTGTAGATAATATTATAACAGCGTTTACACTTGCAATTTGTATGTCATTGTTATACTATTTAAATAATGGCTTACATGCGGTGGCCAATTCCTTGTTAACATTATAATCACTTAATATACATACATACATATGTATGTATGTATGTATGTAGATTGGAAAGCGTGTGTGAAAGAGAGGCAGCACAAAGTATCGTTGCTGTGTATTGTATAACGCCAGGCAATAATTAATTGCCTACCAGCAACAAGGAAATATCCATACGATTACATTGTAAAACGTTATAAGTTATACTTAACAGTCTTCTGCTGCTACGTCTGACCACAGTTGTTTTTAATTGCTTACCACCATTCATTGATTAAACATAATTTGCCTGCTTCGGCAAAAGGAATTGAATAAATGAAAAAGTGTGTTTTTAATTTGCTTTTAAAAAAGTGGTAAAAAAAGGTGGAAAAAGTAGTTCAATTCTATAAACTGACTTCCCAACCGGGCCATCTGGTAACCAAATATTAAAAGCATTTAAACAAGACTTTAACGTTACGCCAGGAATTGAGCCACTCTTTGCCCACATTTAAAGCAAATATACTTGTTGTATATAATACGATATGTGAGAGGAAAGCTGGTCCGTTAATAAAAATAATTGTTCCTATTTGTTCAATTACAAATTTTAGTCGCAGGGTTATATATTTAAAAAGGACGGATATTGTGATATAAGCAGATACATTTTGTGCATCGCTATTTTATTGCAAGTCAAAAATTAAAAATATCTGTTGAACAACATTCTTCATTGCTTTTCAGAGAACAGTACAAAGGACAGTACAGTAGAGGGTTTCACTCTTTCAACTATATTTCCAACTCGGTTATATTGTTGTTTTTATACTGTATATTGAAATTTATTAATTTAACTGAGTTTTATTTTAATTTGCATTCATGCATAATCTGCCCGGCAATTTTTTATTGAAGATTTTACACTTGTGGAAAAATATATCAATAAAAAAATTAAATCATTTGATAGTTTGAGTTGTGCTCTGGTATATTTACCCCAGCTTTTTTTTGTTGCTTTTACAGCCGAGCATTACAAGTTAAAGCTGAGTACACTTTGTTGTTACAGTGTTGTAAATACCAGGACTTTAAACCCATTTCGTGCACTAACATGGTCTACAAGTCTATTTATTACCAAAAGTGAAAAACGATAAAAAAAAAGGATTGTAGTTATATATTTTTCAAAACTGCACTACTCGCCAGTGGGATGGAAACCTGGGATATGTCAGCATATAGACATGCAAAAGAGGCCTTCTTTTTTGTTTCTGAACTGTCTAGTTTTAAAGCGATTAAACTCACTCCGTTGTTTAATTCCCTGCTACAATATTATATACAAGTATTCAATAAAATATGACTTTTTCTCTGATGAAATAAGAAAATCTTCTTAATGAAAATAATTATTGTTATAAAAATCTACTTCTCCTACAACGACAGCTGGAGTTAAGTGGCTAATAGTTTAGCACAGATATATTTTGCTGGCCAAAAAAAAAAAAAAAAAAATACGTTTGAGGCCAATATGACAACTTCGGCGTTTGTTTATTTGTTGAAATGCTGTTTTGGCTGTTATTTTGATATTTCTAATTATTTTGGCTTTCAATCATCATCAACAGTAACGGCATCTGCTGCTGCTGCTGCTGCTGCAGCAGTAATAACAACATCGTTATGATCTTCTCGTCAATTGCCAGTATTTCCTTTATTGGACGATTTACACCACTTTATCAATGTTACAACCATAAAGGCACCTGCTATTTTTATTACAGTTTTTATATTTGTTACACTTTTTATTTTGGCCAAACATTTTGTTGCTATTGTTGTTGTTGGCTGATGCCAGTGGTGGTTGTTAAATGTATTTGTTATTTTATTTCTCTCAAAAGTATTTGTTGTGCAACAAACAAAGTGTGTTGCTATGATTTTCTATTTGGCTGCTGCAGAAAACCAACAACAACAACAACAATTTATTCACTTCTTTTATTTTGGCCAACATTTACAGATTAACCAAAAACAAATTTGAGTTAAATGTATTACAATTTTTATTAAAGTTAACAACAAATACAAATTAATTACTTCCTCTTTTGGCAGTTTGTTAACACAATAACACAGAACTGCACTTAAGAAATGATTTAAATTTAGTTATTTAACAACAAATTGTTGATTTTTCTGTAAAAGCTAGAAGCAGATATAGAAGTCAACATTAAAGGAAATTCAGTTTACCTTCAGATTCAGAGTTACCTTAAACAGTTTCGGACAAATAATTAAGCTGAAGTGCTGTGACATTAATTGCTATAAGAAACCTCAACGCCACGTACCTGCGAACAAACATGGGCCAACATAAAACACAAGAAAACCAAACATTAGAATATGAATTAAACTAAAAAAACTAAAAACTTTCAAGTTTTTATTTTATATGGATTTGCTTAAAAAATTAAAAATTTGTCTCCTTCCCTTTGCTTTTCATTTTGTGCTTCCTTTTATGCAACTTTGCAGCAAAAACTGTAATTTTATCTGTTAGTTATTTGTGGCGGGAATGGCTGGAAGTTTGCTACAATTTTTATGCTTTTTAGAAAGGAAAAATTAGTTAAACTTTTCCTTTAATAAGCGTTTATAGACAGCAGCTCTCATGGCGCGCCAGCTTGCTGCATAGCACATACGAATGGTGATTTCGCAATCGCTTTCAGGTATGTTACAAGTTCCTCTTACTCGTTTTAATGGTTTTTATGATGCCTAAGTGCCGGTCACTATTTTGACGTTAAAACTAATTTTATGTAGCTAGAAATTGCCAAATATTTATGTTCGTTTTTTCTTCAAGTCGTGCTGACTTAATTATTTGTTTTTTTAATGGATATTGATATGCCAAAGACTTTGCACTGTATTATTTTTACGTACCAGTATCAAAGGTCATGGCGGTCTTTTTTCCCCATAAATGTGAAGTATATTTCATCAAAAGTTTAAATATATACTTATTTTCGAATAAAATATTTTATTTTGCTGGTATTTCAATTATTGATTGTACGTTATTGATTAATACAGCGTGACTCAAATAAGAGTTGTTTGAATGCTTTAAATACCTCTAATGTTAAATCAGATTTATAGGCCGGAACATACTTGGTATTAGTAGATTAAAAATATTTTACTTTAAATATGACGCTTTGAGAGTTTTTTAAACTTTTATTTCTAACTTTATGTCATTCCTTCATTTAGGTTTTTGAGCAGCTTGCCCCTCTCATATATTGAGTGTTTTTTTTTTTACTATATACTTGAGCAGAATTTAGTTGGTTTAGTTACACTTAGGAAAGTGAAAATGTGATTTTTGTCCACCTTCCCCGGATCAACTCAAGTGCCAGTATTTTTGGCTTGCTAACTGTTAAAAGGTACGCGGTCGCGTGAGCCATAACTAAATTAATTTATAAATGCTTGACCCATCCATGAGGACGGATGACTAGTTTGTAGGACGGCTCCTCAAAAACAGCAGTTTCGAATACCTTTTTCATTTAAATTGGCTTTGAATTTCCTTAATATTAACATACAATTTGGGCTCTGTGTTTTTTTTTTTGAAATCTGCATCCTTTTTAGTTTTTGTATTAAACAAAAAAATCAAATCAAATCAAGATTTTTTTTCTTGCAACCTGTTAAACTAAAAAAAAAAAAATATGTTTATGAGTGATTTCCACACAAAATTTGTAACTTTGTAAATTTTTTGCTAAAATTTGTTGTGTTACTAAAGTCACGCAATATTTTTGGCAAATTTCATAAATAACAATCAACAACAACATGAAAAATAAATTCGCCGCTTTTTAACAATCTTTGTGGTGTCGGCATTATTTTTGCAAGCCGAAAAAATGTTAAGGGTTTTTTTATTTTCACATTAACAAGGATTTTGATTTTGTTAAAAAAAAAAAAAATCAAAAGTTCAAGACATATTGGGGCTATCATTGAATATCAGACGAACTAAAAAATAAGTTTATTTTTTGGCAATATTTTTCCTTCAAATAGTTTCCATTTAAAACACGTCATTATGGCAGATCTCATCTGCAGCATAAAAATATATATCACGTTGTTTTTTTGTTATTTTTTTTTTGTTTTTGTTTTTTCTTAGTACATACTAAAACAAATGTTTATAGTACTGAGTGCCGGCATAGTTTTATATAAAAAAAAATAAAGAAAGAAAAAACCTTCATGCTGCTAAACGTTTTACTTGACACAGTCTGCAACTCTTAAGGGATTTCAACAGTGGCTTTGCCTTTTAATACTAAAATCATTGATTTCATGAGAGTGGGTTTTCGACGATACGTATGTAATAGAGTTATTTTGTGTCGGAGTTATTTATGGCCTGAAAGTGACACTTCTGTTGCAGTGGAATTGTGTTCATATTGCAGTTTTGTTTCTTGGAAGACTTCATTTCGGCTGCATAGTTTAAGGCCCTAGAGACAACTAATTCGTGTTAGTTAAGAAATGTGTCGGTTTTTTTTCCAGTATTGTTAAACATTGTTAACAACTTAAATAGAAGTATTTTTTTTTATATTTTTGCAGATTATTACAAAATTTGGAGAACAAGTTTAGAAGAAAATTTTCGAAAACTAGTCAAAGACGTTCTATTTTCTAAGCAATACTGGACATTTAATCCACGTTTTACAAATATTGTATGTGTTCTTTTCTGAAAAATGAATGTTATTTTAATAGTATAACGTATTCTTTTCTAATAATGTTCCACAAAAGCGAATTTATAGCAGGTAAACAAAACGCGGCCAAGTCTTATATACAACTGAGGAAATGCAAGATTTATATACAACTGATTTTAGATTTCAATTTAAAAAAGACAATCTGGCGTTCCCAAAAAGTTGGTGCAAGCAAAACCAGAAAAATTATATTAAAAATTATAATGAAAATTTTGTACTGCAGCCATCAATAGTATGAAAATAATGGGACGTTCATTCCATGAAAATGATTCTCTTTCTGATTAAGACAAATTTTAATATGATATGATGTGATTTTATTTCAATTTTTTTTTTATTATGAAAATGTTTATAAATTTCTTGAAAATATTTTCTTTTTTTTTGCTAAAACTTATTTAATGTTTTTGAGGGTTATGAAACAATTTCGGTCTGGTTTGTTATCGACTTAAAAAGTCGGTTTTTAGTTTAAGTTCACATATATTTATACATTTTGTTTTTGTTGTTGTTTGTTTTTGACAACTTTTTTACTTGCTTTATGATTTAACAATCTCAAGCCTTAACAGAAGTCCCCAAAAAAATTCTTTAAGCACCGAGCAAATTGTAGCACAAATTTTTAAATAAGTAATAATTTATTATATTTTTTATTAGACACATTTCTGATAAAATGTACGAATATTTTATCGCCTCATCTTAAGTTATGTTTTAAATAACTGGTTTTGGCTTCTGTTTTCAAATAAATGTAAAAAAAACTGCGATATTAATAATCGTTACATACTGCTTAAAACATTTGAGGAGCTTCTATGTGCGTTTGCTATATTTTGAATAATAAAATAATGTGACTTGGAAGCTGAAATTTCATGAATTTAAGATATTGACAACCGACTGCACTCTCGAAAGAAAAATAAAATAAAGTTTCTTTCGCTCAGTATATTTTTTACAGGATGTGTCTAACGTTGACAGCATTAAAGCAGCCTAAATACTACAATTTTTCTCTGTTAATAACTATTGCATGCATTAAACATTTTTGATTTTTATAACATGGTTTTTTTATAAATAATATTTTTGTAAATAAATTTTTAAATAAACGACCGATGAGTTGTTGTTTTTGTGATCCAGAATTAATTGCTGTTTTTTAAATTTATTTAATATATTTCCTCAATTTTACTTTCAATAAAAACACTTTTTATACGCCTACATTTTCATTGCAACATTGTAGAAGTTGCTCAGTAACCCCTCTGCCGTGTAAAATGGGGCTCAGGAGTAACAATATTAAAATGGTTTTATTACTATATCGTTTATGTTTTTTTTTTATAAATAATACAAGTTTTTAATAACAGAATAAAAAACAAAAGGTTTTAAAGGTTTTTTTTTTTAATTACCAACTGTGGACATCAGAAAAAATTAAATCCCTAACTTTCCCTTTCAACTTTATAGTTCACTAATTGATGGCTGCTAAATAATACTTAATATTAATAAAATCTTATCGATTGTCGTCATGTTGTTGTTTTTCTTTACCTTCTTACGCCAACGTTGATTTTTTAAGTAATTATTTTACTAAGAGAGCATTTTGGATATTATCATAAGAAATTCTTTGCTGAGATTCGATTAATTTATTAACGCTGGAGGCGAGAAAAAAAATTGTTATATTTCTTCAATCGTTTTCAAACAGATCATTTGACTTCAGTTATCCTTTTTTTTCTACCAGCATTAAGAAGAAGAAGCTGTTCTCTAAGAAACCCATTTACAGATTCTGAACGTGAAGGAGAGAGGGAGTTCTCCGTTGGGATTTATAACGCAAGGATCACAAAGTACTTAATCCTTCTCCAAAATTTTTCTGAATATTGTATTTAATTTCAGTTCTTCTTTACTATACAATTCACTTTCTTCCAGTAATATTGATTTGAATCAAAATGATGCTATAAAGAGATCATTCTAATTATATAGAGAGACATTTCTATTGAGTTTCTGCGATATTGACGAAGTGTTAATACTTTTCAAATAATTTACGCAAGTTATCAAATTTTTGTGATTATTTTCTGCGTTTTTTATAAAACCATGTCACAATGTAGACAAATTATTATACATATTTATTAATATTTTTGGACACTGAGCTCATTCATCATTTTATTTCGGTTTTTTGCTGAAGTTTTAAAACAAATCTGAGTGTTTATTAAATATGATTGCAAACTGATTTTGCTTCATTTGCTGTTTAAATCTCTATTAATTTGATTTGCTAACCACATGTTGCGGTGTATTATTTTGGTTGAATAAACTTTTATTTGCTGAAATCTTGTCTAAGCAAAATATTGCAATATAATTTCTTGTTTTCTAAATCAAATGAAAATTTAGGTTAATAGTAATAAATTTGCGCTGTTAAGATGAAATTTACAAGCAAACAGCTGCTTTTCGTAGACTTTTCATTAAAAGTTTCGGCAATTTTTTTCCATCGGCTTAAACTAGTTGAAGTTAAACTTGTGAAATTGGAGCATTTTAAATTAAGAAAATAAAGTAAAAAACACATGTTATTTATCTAAAAGTTCATTTTGTTTACATACATCACATTTATTTACTAAAGCAAAACTTTGTATATTATTTGTATAGGCCTGAAGGAAATACTTAAATTTTACTGATAACTTTGATCGTATTCTGTTCTAGTGCTGGAAGTTTTATGGTATTTTTATCTTAAGCCTTAATTCAGATTCTTGCTTTCATTTAAAACATGTGAAAACAAAGGACTTGTGACACAAGCCTATTTTTTTCTAGAGTTTATCTCTTCTGTGAGCACAAATCCCAAACTACATTAATTAAACCAACTTGTTTTATCACTAACAAAATGAAAATATATTTAAAGAAAGACTAGAGCGAAAAAAAAACATTAAACAACATTAACTTCAAGTACTAAATATCTTTAAAGCAAAGAGCAATTTATTAAGTAAACCAATCAAATGTCTGGACAACGTTTTGAAAAATAAAGAGTAAAAAGTGTTTTGTAGAAAACTGAACGCTGGCAAAGTTTCAAATTGTAACAAAAACCTATAAAATATTTGGGTTACAAAAAAAAAGAAAAAAAAAAGAAAACAGTAGAAAAAAATATAATAAACGACTTGAAAACATGTGGCTTCTTAACTATTTGCAACAGCAGCCGTCGCAAAATTCAAAAGATGAAGAGAAAAAATACAGCACACATTATTTTCAAGATGCCAGATAATGGCAACGAGCAGACCCACAATGGGGCTAACGAAACCAAATGTAGCTTCACATGTTTTCAGCTTAAAATATGGATCGCACAAGAGCTACGAAAGTCTTAAGATGCTCACAAACAAACACGCGCAGGCACACACACTCACACACACATACACACTCAACAGGCAAAACGGACCAATTGAAATTGGAGCACATTCTTTGAAAGCTTGGAAAGCGAAAGCAATAAAAGCAGCCAGTGAAAAACCAAAAGTTATGAAGAAAAAGCTGCTATGCGGGGCCTTTAAGCATTTATTATGCAACTTTTATTTTCGTTAGTTTCTTTATGGTGTTTGCTGGAATCTAAGCAAAAAAATATTAGAAAAATTAAAACAAAACAAAACAAAACAAAATAAAAAAGGCCAAATCGATACGAGTGCAGGCATGAAGCAAAAATGCAGTGCACTGCAGTTTATTTTCGGTATTAAATTCAGACAACTAAACAAAGTTTCAGATATTTCCTGTTTTGTGGTTTATATGTTGATTTTGTTTTTAGTTTATTGTGTTATTTTAAATATTAGATATTATTTGTTATTGTCGACTTTAAAACATTTGAATATTTAATGTCTTTTGACGTTAGTTGGTTTTTTCCTTGCTCTTGTGACGTGTTTTCCTTCGAGAGAGTTTGCAAATTATAATGATATTTTTATTTTATTTATTTGATTGTGTCAAAGAAATAGTATTGGAATTAGTTTAATGTTGCGCAGCATTTGTGGGTTTGAAGAAAATAAAATATTGTCGGCAGAGTGTTGGAAAAAATTGCATTTTTTTTTTTTGCCTTAAGGCCAACTTTTTTAAGTCTTAAAATACTTTAAAAACTGATTTTTAAAAGAACCTTTCAATCCACATTTTCATAAAACTTAAAATGGGTGTGAAAAGTTAAAGGGTTTTCAGCTGATGCGGGTGAGTGCGACCGCTTGCAATCACCATCTTACTTTTTATATATTATTCCGCTGTTAATGCCAAACCTCTAAGTCAACTACCACGATTGACCAGCACTCCCAAACGATACAACTTAATGTACAAAATTAATGTTCTTTAGTGAAAACTGTATGTGTTGCGCTGATTTACGCCAGACAAGAAGGACTTTCGAACGCAATAACAACAACCAACAACAACACGTTACAGCAAAGCCAGATTATTACCGCAGTCCATGAAAGTATGAAATAATTTTTTTTGCCTAATTTTGAGTTTGGAAGAAGATCTTAGCTTTGGGCAAAAAATCTTAACATCTCTTTTGACAAAAGAACTGCAGACTCAACAAATATTTTCAAGCAAATAATTAACTGAATAAGCGAAATTTTTGTTTGAGTACGGACCTACAAAAGGGATTTTACTGAATCAAGCACTTTTGTGGCAAAAATAAATACAATAATAAAGTTCTTCGCTGGATCGGAAAACTCTCCCATTTCGATAGAACTATTTTAAAATTCTTTAACAAAATCTTGTCATTTTTCTGTGCACCAGCGGAAAATATTGTAAAAAATTAAAAACAAACTATTTTGTTACTAATTTTTTGATGTCATCTCTTTTGAAACTTTATTTTTAATTTGCCTTTATAGTAATCAGGAAATAAAGATAGGACAAAAGAAATATCCTTAAAGTTGGGGAGGGATGTAGAGAAATAAATGTATTAATTAAAAGTGACATTAAAATAGTTGTGAAACAAGAAGCAGAAAATTTTCCAAATTGCAAGAAAATCTAATTAAAAAACTACAACTGATGCGAGTATTAGACCTTTTGGAAAACTCCCACCGAAACTGTTTAATTTTTGATTCAATTTCGGCCGCAAAAATTATTCTTACAATGGTTGCCACGTGTCAACTAAGACTCGTATTTGATAAAGAAATTTTCTAGAATACTACGGCATATGGCTGAAGAAATTATGATAATTTTGCTCCACACGATTTAAGGCTTATTTTAATTAAGAAAAAAATAACTAAATCATTTAACTTCACACTTCGTGATGGCTTAAAGCTGGTTGCTAAGCCATGTTTTTCAGTTGCATTTAAGGTTTCCTCCAAACGCAGACGCTTTATACAACCAAAAGAAGCGAAGCGGTGAAGCATTTATATCTGTGCCCAAATAATCAGCTCCAAAGTTTCGGCCTACGTCTACTTTTGCTGAGTTTAGCTTAACCGTTGTGATCTATTGTTGGCGCAATTGCAGCTTAAATTTAGCTTTGAAAGTATAAACTTAACCTGAATAAATTTTGTTTTGCAAGTTTTCGCAACAGCATTCTGTTTGTGTATCGCAGAAAAGCAATCGATTGTTTTTCTCTTTAAATATGTACCCCTGCCGCCAACTATTATATTGTGGCACTACAACTGTCAGCGTTTTGGGCGTGGAGTTTTAAATCTTGTGCGATTTAGAGTTGGCCAGAAAGAGAGCTGGTTGGTGTGGTTAATTGCATGACCAGAGACCGCATGTATCTTTGAGAATGGTGGTGGTTGTTCAACGAAAATCATTATTTGTCGTGAGCCGAAAAAAAAGAACTAAAATAGTTGGAGTTGGCTTTAGGCATTTTACTTTGTTTCCTTGGCTCAGTGGCATAAACTGAAATTGTGGAAATCTATTAACATTCGGATATATAAAAATCACTTTATGCAACTCAATGGCCCACTTCTTTTATTTTTTGTTTGTTTGTTTCAATCATTATTTTTAGTGATTTTATTTGCAGCGCACATTCACTTCTTGCACTTACACTTTTTTTTTTTTGCTTCTGGCATTATTTTGGAGCAAGTTGTCATGATTTTATTAAAAGCAAAATTGTAACTGGTCAAAACCCTGCACTCCTCTATCTGCTCGGCTGCTGGCCAGTTTACGCTTCGCTATCGAATATGCCGCAAGGATTGGCGAAATATGTGTGCGTGTGAGTGTGTGTTTCTCTCTAAATGCAATTTTTAATGCAAAAAATTTGTGTTGAAATTCCTCATGACACCAGCCCCTCCAGAGACATAAACAAATGAAACGTAAATTTGTTCAATCAGCTACGCGGACTTCAGCCTCTATATTGAGTTTTTAGTTTAAAAAGTTTGTTGTTTTAATAAAAACCCTTTTAAGCCAATCAAAGAAAATGTTAGTGTCTTATTAAACAACAAACAAATTATTCTTTAGGCCAAGAATTGCCATAATTGATATAAGTACTTTTGGCATCTGTTTTGCTAAAATCTTTTTAATTAATTTAATTTTTATTTTCAAGTCATAGTGATATCTCAATTTCATTGTAAAAGTTGTTTCGTTTCTATTTTTTATTTCATATTATTTTTATACAACATTTTTATCAGACACCTACAAGACAAACTAAAGCAAGTTTTTCCTTTTTTTTTCTTTTAGCTTGAAAAAATCTTAATGCTTTTATTTCACCAGAAAATTGGTTTTATCTATTTCGGTACAGCTTAAACCGCTTATTAGCTCCAAGACATGGTAAAACACAAACTCTGTATTTATTTATGTTGTTTGTTGTTGCTTTTTTCTATAAAACCATGTGCCTGTCACCAAAAATGTGTAAATTATAGTCATTTAAAAGTTGGTTCAAACAATATTGATTGAAGCTGAAAAAGTGTGGCAAAACGATTTTGTAGAAATTTTGTTAAATTAGTTGTTGTGCAAAACAAAAACTGAAATAATAATTTTTTTTCTGTTTTCACTAAATGGGATTTCATTTGGTTGCATTTCAGGCTTGGCTGGATGTTGAATTTTGAAATACCCCGTGAATTTATCGAAAGAAAATAATGTTGTTGTGGAAAAATCTTGTTATTGAGGGAAACACAGAGTTTTTGTGTTCTTAAGGATTTCTCCAAACCGGCTGTTTGTTGCAGAATTTCGAAAAATTTTCAATAAAACTATTTTGCGATCCAGTGAGTCAATTGTTATGCCTGTATAAAATAAAAGCAAACGAATTACTCCTTTTATAAATTTGCTGAAGTATTTCATTGAAAATATTTGAAAATAAATTTTACACTCAGGAAGAAAATAAAAATATTTGTTTCTTTGTACTGCCGCTTTTCCCAGAGAATTTCTTTCCAGCAAATATTTTCTTCGTTTCAATAAAAATGTTTTTTTTTGAATGAAGTAGTTTCAAGTAAAACTATTGTAATATAAAATAACAAATAGCTTTTTCCGTGTTCTACAGAAAGCGCAATTGCAGACACGAACAACAGGCACTTGTATCTTTTTTGTTTATCTTCTTAAGAACATTAAGAAGAGTTTTAATTCATAAGTTGTACAATATTGGAAGGAAAGTCGAATGTATATGTATAACTGGCACAGAAATATTGTTTCCACCCTCCGAATCTGTTGGCAGATTAATGTTTTAGTGTACAAAGAGTTAAACTTATGAAGATTAAAAAAGAGGAGAGAGATCAGCGAATAAACTACAGTGGACTGTTTGTAAGAGAACGACATAAAAAATGCTTCGCATCACTCTTATACGTCAACTTTTTCTTATGCAGCAGCCGATTTTCTAACGCAATTATTTTTTACTTAAAAGTTTTAATTTATTGTGGCGGAAGGCAAAAGGATATTACAAAAAAATATATCTAAATGTAGATATAAACATGTAAAAATCATGATTAATTATCAAATCAGGCATTTTCTCACAAAAAGGGATTTTTTTTTATAGCTTGAAAGTGTTTCTTAATTTTGGGGAACTACTTTTCTTATTTCTGCTGCAACATGTTTTGTAGCACAAAAAATCTTTTAGCTGTTCTCTTTTAGTGCTTTTGCTTGTAAATTATAAGAAAACTGTCACGCTTTGATTTAATATTTTCAATCGAGTTTATTATTAATATTTTGCTTAATACTTTTATAACTTCTTAAGTTCGACTGCAAGTTTTTTTGTTTAAGAATCTAAATTTTTCACTAAAGCTGTATCGTTTAAGAACGGCCGGGTTAAACTGAACGAACCATTCAAGTGAACGCAGTGAGCCGGCCATTTAACTGACCGGGTTTCGTTCAACAATTCAACTGTATGGCAGCCAATGCTTTCCTTGTATTCTGTTCTTTCATTAATGTCGTTAATGTTCCGTCTCTTGTAAAATTTCCTTGACTTTTCCAAAATAAATTATTTTCAGCATCAGCCATTAGACTGGTTGAAGTTTTTTTCACTTTCATTAATGTTTTCATCAGCTGTTTTTAGCAATTAGCAAGAATAACGAACATCATAATAGTTGCCCGACCGATTGACCGAAATGAACGAATGGATCAGTCTTTAATAATTGAACGAAAATGACCGGTCACTTAAGTGAAAGACCGGGCACAGCACTACTTTTCACCGGTGGTTACTAGTAGTGTTCGCTGCATCAGCTGATCGCACAGCAGTAACAGAACTTGTCAGTACTTATTATGCATTTACAAACGTACCGAAAGTTATTTGTGTTATCAAGTTTTTCTTAACAAAATTTCTTTATTTTTCCTTTCATTTCAATTATCCAATATTAATAAAAAAGACTGCAGAAAACGTGTGCACTTCTCATGACCGTTGAGTGCTCCTCAATGTCATCAAATCATCAATTTTATAGAAACAAAATTAATTTCCTTTGTTGAATATGGAAAATTAAAGAAAGCATTTTAATTATAATATCATACCGGTATTTAATGAGTTATTATTTGCTTCATTAAGCCATTTGGACTCGACATACAGAGCAAATATTTGTTGTGAATATTTTTGCGAGACAATGCAAAATCTAACAGTGAATGCAAATATAATTTGTTTTTAGCAAAAAACTGTTTAAAGCAAAGTTCAAAATCAATGTTGTACACACGGCTCAAACAACACATTTCAGTCTTATGGCGAACACTCATTAAGTACGAAGAGTTTGTTCGTATGAGATGTTACAGCCACAGTACAAAACAGCAGTTTAAATACAATATATCATATCTATAACAAATTGCTGCTTATATTTAAATAAGAAATATTTCTGGCTAGTTAACCTCTCTAAAGAGGCATGCAACAATAAGGCATTTTTATGCGGCTAAAACAATTACACATTTGCATATTAAACAAAAAGCAGAAGAGAAAAACAAATATTTAGACAAGCGTAGCGACATGGACGTACGTACGAGTACATGAAATGTTTTACTTGAACCAAGTGGTTATTAACAGTTTTTGCTACTGAAATAATAATAATAATAGAAAGCGGACACAGGTCAAGGTATTTGGTAGAATGCAAATTTGTATGGAGTTTTTTGTTTGTTTAAATGATTTATTTAAATCGTAAGAGATAAATCAAGGAACATGAATTATTTACTTGGCGTACAAAGCAAAAGTTTTAATTGAAAGCGTTTATTAAACTTGACAGAAATTGCTTAAAAGGAGCAGATAGCCAATAAATTTTACTGGTTATTAATCAGTTTATTGTTATAGTTTATTTTGCTAGAAATACAGATTGTTAAAACAAAAGACTTAAGAAACAAAAGTGTTATAGATAAAAACAGCTTTTAAGCATTTGGAAGAAGAAATTTGCTGTGCATAAAAATTTTACTGATTTGATGAATTATTAAATATTTAAATTCGTTTAGATTGAGAACTCTTTCGTTTTTTATAAAAAGTGTTAATTAATAATTTGTCAATATTTTTATAGTCCTCTGTTTATCGTCTTGAGTAAAATTTGTCATACTGTAAAGTTCTTTTTCGGTTCATATAAAAGCTAGAAACAAAACAGAATCATTCTTTTACAGCTCTGATGGGCATATGACAGGTTTTCGTTTATTATGTTGTAATTCTTGGGGGCTTTCATTTTTAAATGAGTCAAAACCAAATGATGTGCATTAATATATTAATGAGTTGAGTTACGATCGTCATCCACACCCTTCGTAATATTCACCGTATGGATGGGAAGCCAGTAACGTTACTCATATATAGCTCAAAGTGTACGAAGAGCGGTATAGGGTATTTCATGATCAAATTTTAAACTAAATCTGAGCTAAAAAATTTGGAGAACTGGATACCCGTCACATATAATGTAAAGAAAAGCAACGCTTCCGCAAAGGAACCGCTTTTAATCAAACAATAGATTCACTCTTAATAAAATATACACTTCGCTAACATTTGCCTTTATTATGTTTGTGTAAGATATTAATTAATTTAGCGATTGCAGTACCCAAATCGTAAAGTCAAATATAGAAAATCATAAACGCTTTAATGGTTGCATAATGCAAACGACTCGTTTGCAGTTTTTACTAACTATTGATTTAAGTGACCACCTTGTCCGTTTGCTGGGCTTTGATACTTATTTGAGAAATTATCTACACGCTTCAAGAAAATAAAAGAAAAAACCGTAACAATAAATTTGATGAAAGTGCGCTACGGACACCCTACTCGTATAACACACATGTCAATTGCAACTCAAAATAAAAATAAATCATAATTTTACCAATATTATATGCGGTACAAGGAGAGGAGGCGAGGGGAAGGAGGCAAAGCGTGCATGAAAAACCTTAGTAAAGTGAAACCTTTCACTTTTCCATTAAAACATTAATATCATTATAAAAGTGTATCGTATGTGCAGGCCGTGCAATCAAATTGGTTTTTGGCTCGTGTTGGAATAGTCAAAACAACGAGAGGAGCTGGTAAAGTTTTACAGGCATACAAACTTGCTTGTATTGTATTTAAAAATTTTAATTTTGTTTATAAAATATTTGCAAATACTGTTAATAAACCAATTTTTGTGAATGTTATAGTCTCTGTGTTTGTGTATGTGTGTGTGTAATCAAAAAGTCATATTCTTAAGCTGAAACTGGGCAGAGCAGATGTGGAACGTAACAAAATTACTGGCGGCGAGTTACAATTTACCTGAATATATTACAATAAATTTTAATGAATTAGTTTATATTATGATTTTATGCTCATAATGACGCTGGTATGTCTGGTACTGGAAACAAAGACTGATGTGTTTGTGTTCACAAGTTGCAGAGGGCGGTTTTGAAAGTTTCTTAACCAAAAGTGTGTGAAAACAAGTTCTGGACTCTGGTATGAAAATCGTGATTCATCAGCAGTTTAAAAGTTAATTTTTTTTTTATTTTGGCTAGAAAGCATTGAAAATCATACCGATATTAGTTTTATTTGTCAGGGGAACAACAACTTTATTTCAAAAACTTTTGTATAATAGTTTGCATATCCTTGACCTATAAACTGTTTTCCATAAGGGACTAACAAGCCACCTTAATTGAAGCTGTAGAGGACTAGAACATTCTGCCGTAATTTTCTAGCTTAAGATCAAAGTGAAGCTCAGGAATGGAACCAGGTTTTAAATTTTAGCAAAAGTAGAACCACCATCATATAGGAAATGAAGAGCTCCGTTACTCAGAAAGGAGTTTCAAGATGAGTTTTCATTGGAGTTGTTATTTCTTTCCTCTTATTACAAAAATATATTTAAAAATTGGTGTAACTATTTTAAACTACTTGGGAAAAAGTATGAAAAAAGAATGCTACTAAATGTTGTCAACTTACTGCAAATGGGTTTTGGTCCACTTGTACAAAAAACGAATTGCGGCTCAGCGTTATGGTCGTTTTAGAGCTTTTTGTGTGTGAATCCATTTACATACATATTTTAAGGAATTTACAGCCTGAAACGGATATATTAAAATTTGTTTGCTCCCACTAAATAAAGTTTTTAATAAAAATTCATTTAAGAAACGCTGCAAAACAAGTTGTACAGAAAATCTTATCGTTATGGCCAAGTCAAAATCGAAAATAAAAAAACTCTTTCTTCCAAACGACAATCGTCTTGAGTGGATTTAAAAAAGGGATGGGAAAAAAATATGCAAACATTTGTGCCTGAAAGGTTCTTTATTTTTAATAAATATAATTGTTGATTTAACAAAAGTTTTCGTCCTCTTATGTCTGATGCTAATTTCGAAAAACTAGCAAAAAATTTTCTATAATTTTCCGTTTGAAAACAAAATTTATGTTAGAAAACTAATAATCTTACATATCATATTTTCTTTGTTAAGAAAATGGGTCGTTTTCGTGTAACAACTGCTCCTGCAAAATTTGTTATTTCAAGCCGGAATTTAATTTGCAGACTCGTAGTCAAACAATTTATTAACTGATTTGGCAAAAAATATCTGCAAAACTAAAACTGTGCAATTCATGACATCTTTTCGTTGAAGGTCTATAAATCTTTTCATAAAATTAGTGGGAGTTGGCGAGCATTTCTTTGAAATTACCCAGCAAACATTTTGTTTTCTGGAAAATATTCAAACATTCAACAACATTCTAAAAGGCTTTGCTCCACCCGTCGTAACTTTAGATATTGTATTTGCAACTTAAAATGACATACTATAAAGTCAAAGGCTCGAAGTAAGTTGACCACATTTTGTTGTTTTTTCTTTGCTGTTGTTTTTATTGTATTTTATTGCCACATGTTAACACAATAAAGAGCACATACAAATGCCGGAAATGTGAAGCAATCGGTTTAAGTTGTAATGTTTTTTCTTCATGCTCGCGCAAATTCAGCCAAGAAACAACAATGGCACAACACAAAATATATACATACATATGTATGTATGTACCTACAACACACAATAGAGTGCAACAATGGCTGCAAGTACTTACTAACATACATACACAGTTAGGCTTTAGCTTAATAGTAGCAGAAACAAAAACAGAAAACACAATGCTCTATATATACTATAGTTGTGCCACAATACTTGACAAAAAATGTCTTTTGTTTTTATAATTTGAAGAAAAGATTTCTGTCTGCTCAGCACTCGCAACCAAAACGAAAAATTTCCAAATATCTGCAAATGTACGAGTACTTAAACATTAGATGCGTGCTTGAAATCTTGACTAATAAAAAGGAAAAAAAAAACCTATAAAACTTCTTCTTGCACCTTGTGCTCCAGTTTCGAAAACACTTTTCGATTTATTTTATAATTTCGAGACACTTAATATTGCCCGAGTTGCTGGCATTTGCTGGTAGACAAAAACACACAGACAGACAGCCAGACAGACAGACAAACGTTGGTCACTTGTTGTTTTAGAAGCAAAACAAATAAAAGTAAAATGCAATTTATATTAAATTTTTATTACTTCATAAAAAATGCTAATGTTTTTATTCCAGCCAGCAGCAGCGACTACGAGTTTGTACTCGCAAATCTATGCTACTGTTATACAAGTGCAGCAACTTTGTTAGACCAGCACCGTGTGTGTGTGTGTGTGTGTACGTGTGTCTATATTCGCCTGACTTGCAATATGTTTAGCTGGCTGCCTGTTGCACTGCACCGACACTCGAATGCCACAAAATAAAAACGTTTTCTTAGACCCAAAAACATACAAAAATTTATGTCTAACATGTATGACTGAAATTGCCAACAACTCTCGTTACCGAAGGTGTCAATAAACTTCTACACACAAACACTATTCATTCATCCATCTTAAAAGCGTTCAGAGCACTCGTTCCTCCGTACCCCACCAACAAAGTCTGATTATTTGCCGTTAAAGTTTGATTAAGTTTGTGCTTAGCACGCGAATATTTCGTTCATTTGAACAATTTTTTTTTTCAATCAACTTTTTTTTTTCCACAATTTGCTTAAAGTTTTTTAATTAACTGGTATACAAGCTTCGAACGGAACGTTGAACTAAATATGTATGTATGTATAGAAAAAATATATGAACTAGAATTTGGCGAAGAAATGGTTTGATCTTTTACACTGAACATGGAAATTATGCAGATTCTCGATGTACTTCGTACTTCGTACTTTGCTTAGGCTTTCATTATATCTCGAATGGGCTGTCGATCGATTTAGTACATATTGCCATGGCTCGATACAGCTTTCCACAAATGCGCAAAGCAAAACTTATGAAAAAGATGTCTTTGGACAACATTTTTTCCAGCTGGTTGTACAATTTAAAAAAAAAGGAAGAAATCAGCAAAAGTATATATAAGGACAATATATGCTGATCCCATGAATAATGTTTGTATGTGTATGTAAGACAAAACCAACAAAATTGCTGGTTGATTCAATGAAGTCGATTCGTGGGGAATTATTTAATTGATGAAATGAGAAAATAGTTTTTTCAGGAAGAAAATAATTTTCTTTTTCAGTGAATATGATGTGGTTTTTATTTTTTATTTTTACTTTTATTGAATATGCAAAAATTGTTGCTAACGATCATTTTCAATAGAGTTATTATGATATAAGACAAAAACTTTATTGACTGCAGTTTATCAACAGGCCCGCCATCAACAATTCAATCCACAATATAGTTTTTCAGGGCGAAAAAATCGTGTAATTATTTGATTAAAGAGGGCTATTCCAGTCAGGTAATGCTACGCGTACTTTGACTATTTTACGGCTGCCGTATGCGTCCTATAGAAAGAGTTATACTGACTGTACAGCATAAATTTCAGGGCACTAATGACGGACGAAGCGTAAATTCTGCCACTATCTGCATGCGTACGCAGGGATGCCTGTATAGAGTAAGTAGCAGAGTTTACGATCAGCAGTCCAGGGGTTGCAGGTTAAATGGCTTTCAAAGTTTTAGGTGCTTTCTGCAGTCAAGCAAAGAACTTTGCAGTCTTGTGTTCGTTGCTGCTGTTCTTCTGAATTTGCAAAGCACAACTTGTCGAATTCTACGTCGCTTGGACCGGCATCTTTATATAAATTCAAATTTCAGCAACACAATGAAGATAAAAGGTGAAGCAAGAGCTTGAGCGAGGCAGGCGGGGAGAACAATATTCTTTCTTTTTCTTCTGCTTTTCGGATGTTTTCCTTTTTTTTCTATACTCATATATGGTGTTTATTTTAACCCACATAATTTTCGCTTTCAAAAAATATGACCACAAACTTAAATGTCATGTTTCTACAAGACAAGCCAGTGACTTGTTTGAAATTTTTTCAAGAATTCTCTAAAAAAATTCATACTTTTCATGTGTAAAATGGAGGCAATTGTAGACTTTTTGTGAATATTGAAATCTTCTATTTCTTCATTTGCCTCTTGCAATGCCAACTTTATTGGAAAAATCCTGCAGCAGCAGGTTTTTAAGCTGTCATTTTGATTTCTATCAAAAGAATTATGCATAAAATTAAGCTGTTTGGTTAGTGGGTAAAACAGGAGAAGTTTCAGTGTATAAATAATCCAAAAATTGTGACTATGCGGCAAAACTGGATTCAAAATTTTTAAAAAGGTGTTTCGGTTTTATCTGAGTTATTGACTAATTTTACAGCTCCGAGTGTTTGACAGTAAAACTAAATGTCTGATTTTCAGGAATTGTTTTTTTCATATAAAAAATTTAATTACTTATCAATTACATTTATCATTTAAAAGGTCATTCCATTCGCGTCGCTTAATGTTTTACTGCAGCATTCATCAGCCCAGTGTTGCAACTTAACAATTTTGTGCTTATCAACTCAAATAATCCCAACAGGGGCATTTAAATCTGTCATTTTCACAGATAATTTAATGAAAATAATTGCAGTTTTGAAATGTTTTTTACCATTTTGTGTGTGTGTGTGTGAATAGTGTCTTTTTTGCATTTGTTTGCCGCATTTAACCTCACGCATATTTAGCGTTGCAACGAAATGCAAAAATAGCTGCATGTGTTGCACGAGTATGTGTCTTTTGTATTCGTTCGTTTATTCATAGATCATTTAATGCAGATATGAGAAGCATTTTGGCGTGGCTTTTAAAGCACTTTCACCTTCAGTGTTATTTAAATAGTTATTTGTTGAAATATATTTTTTCTTTTCTCGTTTTAGTTTTTCTTAATGCTGGAGTTTTCTGTAGCATTTGGTAGCTTGCAACGTTGACAATCAGACAAAAGAGTGACAATATTATCTTACACAATGTTTAAATAAATTAAGATAAATTATGGATCTTTAATTTGTTTAACGTGTTGGGAAAAATAAATTAAAATGAAATAAAATAAAGATTAAGATTAAGCTTAAGTTTTTCGTTTTGTTTTAATTGTGTGTCTGTGATGGATTAGGAAGGGGAAATAGTTTGTTAGAAGACAAAAAAAAAAAACTGCAATTTATATAAATAAATGTCAAGATTGGAAAACAGGTGAAGTTTGTTAATTATTCACGGAGATTTTTCTTTTCAAGAAAATTTTACATGCGACTGTATTACACACACATCAAATGCTTTAATGTTAAAGACTATCTTGAGGAAAGTCGAAATTTTACTAATCAAAGCTTTTGAGCCTTGAAGCGTTTACAGCATATTTTGCATTTTATAACTTATTTTGGAAATAGGGAGGGAGGTGTCTCAAACTGCCTGCCCCAATATTCGATACATGTTGAACTCTGAACCAATTTTCAAAATTTCGATCTAAAGTTTTTGCTAAAGAAGGAAGAGTGGGGTGGGCGGGGGTATGTAATAAAGCACATCAGGTTAATCTAGTAAAATATAATTAAGTGTAAATTGATTGAATTACTAATAAAATATTGAGTTTTTCGGTTCAAATATGAAATACTTAAATGCGTTGCTATTTTTATATAAAAACACTTTTTCCCAACACTGAATCCAACAGCTGTGGATGATAAATTCGAAAAATGATATCAGTGGTGATTTAAAAAAATATATTGTTAAGAGGTAAAAAGTGATAAAAATTAGCAAAGATCGGAGCTAAAAATTTGTTTTGTAAATTTTTCGAAAATTTTCTTAAAAATTAAAACTATTACAATTGTAGCGAAATAGAAAACCTTCTAATTTAATTTATCGTGTGCGACATTTATACGATAAGTTTTAAAACATATAGTTTTACTTTTAGGCAAAAAATTATGATGTTGGTGCAAAATGATTTCGTTAGAAATTTTAAAGGAATATAAAAAATATCAGGTGGGAACTTGTATTCCCAAGAAAAGAAAATTATTTCTTTATTTTATTTGAATTGTTTCTAATTAAATTTTCTTTCTCAACCAGCAACAGTTTTAGTTTCAAAAGCAGCTGTCTAGTAATTAGAAAACATTAGGCAACTACTTATAGTTCTCTTTAGAAAAACTACTTATTTTAGTGCACAACATCCTTAGAGATATATAATTAAAACAGTTGTGAGCATAAAAAGAAGCTCAATTATACTTGTTAAAATAAAACGATAAAAATTCAGACAATTTTGGCTATTGAAATGCCTTCCAGAGTCGGCAATATTTTTGAGCAGATTAAGACCACTGTACAGTAGATATATGTTTTCGTGATAGGAATCAGTTAAGGTGTTAGACAAAAGTAGAGCATTCAAAAAATTCGAATTACTTATTATTTATAAAATAATGCGCAGTTCAATGTTTTAAGTAAGAATAACTTTTCTACAAAATTCTATGGAAGAGTTTAATTCTCTGGTTTTCTACCCAAAAAAAAAAAAAAAAAAACTTTCTCCTTTTTCAAATTTCATTTAGTCACGCACTATCTTAGAACAGCTGACGATTAAAGTTATATAATCAATTTTAACTGTATTGTATAATAAAAACACTTTCAGTTCCTCATTTCACCGTTTAAAAATCAAAAGACTTAAGACACATGCGTTTACACACTCCGCCATCCAGTTTTCGTTTTTAATTTTTTTGCAACTTGTGATTTTCCACAAATATTTCAAATTATTTCACACATATTCCATCACACCCACACAAGCGATATATTCACTTATTTTATCTATTTGGATAAAGCACTTAAACATGTTGTTCGTTTATTATTTTTATGAACCAAAAAATTATTTTAAATAACCCAGATTAACATCTCGCCAGCTAAATAAATTCAACACAGAGGAGAAAAAATATTTATAAACAGCTAAATACGTTTATGATTCACACAATGTTTGTTTGCTTTGCATCTATTAAACTTAATGAATATTGTTTAAATAACATTAACAAACATTAGCGGAGCGATGAACGTAACGTTAATTTAATGATGCTACACAAAATATAAGCCAACAGCAACAGCAAAAGCAACAACAACAACAGCAATGAACATAAACAACACAACCTACGCATACGAGTATTGTAAGTTTTGGTCTACAAAATATTAAAAATATAAACAAAGAAACACAGTCAGGTGCAATTTGCTCCAAGAAGCCACAACAAACAACAAACAACAACCGAAATAATAAAAGGAAGTTGATTTTGTTGTGGCTGCTACCAACTACAGCAACACGACCTGCATACGAGTACAACAATTTGTCAGTTGTTATTAAAAACTATTTAATAAAATATACATATAAAATGCTTCGTCTCGCATTAGGGCAGTCATGTGAACGTTTCTGGCGAAGTACTCGTATACCCAGTATTTCTCTGCTGGAAATGCATTTGAAATGATTTCAGCAATTGAATGAATAGCATGTGCCAAATTTATTTGCATATTTTGAGATGTAGGATTTTTTTCTCTTTGTTATATTTTTGGTTTTAGAGCACTTTGCGATTGTATCAACATTCAACTGACGCAAAAGAGTGGGTGGTTTGTTTATTTTCAATTAAATTACTTTGTAATTTGGACATTTAAAGGAGCGTTTACAAATACATATTTGTGGTTTGGGTTTCAGCAATTTAGTGACCAATTAGATGGAGACAGAGATACACAAATGAAGCATGAATTCTACTTTAAGTTGAGAGTGCATTACGGATTTCTGGCCATTGGGGGTGATCGTAATGAAAGAGTTTAAGACTTTGACTTTAGGAAGTTAGCGTCTGTTTTAGAAGGGACTAGAACCTTCTTCCTGGCAACTTTCGTGTTTTTTTTTTACCGACCGCAGCATATTTTAATGTTTCAAGCAAATACAGACTGAGAAAAGTACTGCACACGTACAAAAACGAAATGTGGCTTAAGAGGCAGTATTTCAAGAGTAAAACATAAAATTGTAGGGAATAAAAGTCTATATTTAGAAAACACAACCATATCGAGCTGACAGAAGTTTGTACATGATCAGATAAATGCTTTACAAAGAAAACTAATTTATTATACGATGTAACGATAATGTTATTGTCTTAAATAGTACACTTTAACCATATTATTGTCATTATTACCATAATGACTGTAATAAATTGTTTGTTACTGCCAGAGCCAATCGCACCACAGTTACAATTATTTATATTATAGTCTTTATCAACCATATTATTGCTTTAGCGTTATCAACATTAATATGAGTTTTCTAGAATGAGTCACCATTTTAGTGCAGTTTTCAATAAAAATACAAGACCCTCAAATATTCTATATAGTTTACTGATAGTGATTTTTACCAGTTTAGGTGGCAAAACTGAATAAATTTACGTCGGAAAATAGGATAAAAATAGTCGTAAAACAGGTACCTTTAATTTTCATCTTTACAAGACTTTTTCTCGAAATTTAAAAATTCTTTAATTTGCTGTCTGTTTCAATTCAGAATTTTTAATTATTGCTTAAAATAAAGTAAAACTTTTCCACTGAGGCGAACTTATATGTGACTGAAGGGAAAGCATTACCTAATGAAACAACATACCAATTGACGTCTATTGTAAAAAAACTATATTAAATTTCTTGTATTTTTTTTTCATATAAGAGAACATCATCAGCGAATACACCCATTCCTGTTTTTACACGATTTTGAAATAACTGGTTTCCAAAGAGTTATTCAGTTCCTTGAAAATGTGACTCTTTATTTAAAAAATATATTTTAACAAAACGTGTAAATTATTATTTTGTTGTTATTTCTTCGAAATCATAAAATTAATTAAAAGCAAAACTGTATGAAGAAAGAGAAATACAGTTTTTACGTCACAAATGTCACCTTCAAATGTACTGTTTTTTTTTTGCGCGATTTTCGTTACATGGTGTTCTCGGAAGCGAATGTACCGTGTAAAAACAGGATTGGGTGTAAGTGGGAGAATGAGCATACAACTTAACTTGGCTGAAAAAGTTTGAAACAGACGCAAAATATATTTACCAGAAGATAGCAAATATTCGGTTTTTGAGAAAAGTTTAGTTTTTTCCCCTTCCCTTCCCTTCGCAGCAGTTATTTTGTTGAAATATTTTCGACAATAAAACTCCTTTCACCATATATTTTCTGTGCAATGATATTCGCCGCAGCAACTATAAACTCGTTACAAAAACATATTTTTAATACATCAAAATCAAATACTTGAAAATGTCCAAAAGTTGGTCTCAAAAGGAATTGTGTGGACAGTATTTTGTCTGGCAGAACGTTAAAGATTTTTTTTTTTTTTTTAAACAAAATTTAAATCTTGTTGATTGATAAATAAAAAATGCGGTTGTGCGTAATTTTGGACTGCTACTTGTAAAAGTGTCCACCAGAAGGTCAGCGTATTGCCGCCATCAAGCGCTCTTTCAGTCAGAATTATCGCCTTTTTGACTGATACTTTTTATGTTGTTTTCCTTGTCGATTTTATTTATTTCATACTTAGAAATGAGTTTCTTTTGATTGTTGTACTACAGCCCAGTTTCCTTCATGCCTCCGACTAACATTTACTTATGCAGGTCACTCGAAAAAAACAAATCATTCATGCCGCATAATTTAAAGCATCAATCAAAACCAAATGCATTGAGTCGTATTAAAAATGTTAATGCCAATCTTCAAAAGCACTTAGAGCGCGCAAATCAGACAACTGCCTTCCAAAAAAAACCTAACATTTTGACAAGTTTCACAGCCATTATGAACTAACATGGTAGTAATCACAAGAAATATGGTATTTTATATAAAACTTTAACTATTTTCTATTAAAAACAGCAGGTTATTTCTGTAGTAACGTCGTGTGGCTGCAGTCAGACAGACGTTGGCTGAACTTTACATTCTATATAAATTTTATGAAATTTGCCAAAAAAATAACTGTTTTTGAATTTTGTTTGTAGGAGCCAAAGGAAAAAAATGATAAACGACGATTTTATTGAAGTAGTTTTGGGCACTGATGTGTTTGCAAGCGTTTGAAATATATATGTATTGTATGTGTATGTAATTTGGAAATGTCTATCTTATTCTCTGGTCTTGCAATAGAGCTGTCTCGGTGACAGCTTAAATGTCACTTTTATTTGGTTTGTGCTTTTTAGCTTTTGCTTTATTAAAATTTTTCTCTTGCATTGATATTTTCCAGCCACTGCGAGCGATTCAAAGCGCTGCTGTCGCTTTTGTGTTTGTGTGTGTGTGTGTGTGTGTGTGTGTGTGTGTTGTTTTTTCAATTGTTCCAGCTTTCAATGCTTGTTTGCAGTAACACTATCGGAAAATATCTCAAATATTTGCTTTAAATGTTTATTGTCATTCACTTGCACTCTTTAAACCAGTTTGTACTTACTAATGTTGTTATCGATTTGGAATTATTTGGATGTGTACCTGTAAGTAAAACAAGAAAAAAAAAGATTGAAATAAAATCATTTAGTTTCTGGAAAATATGCAAAGCATTTAGTGTGAACGTAACAAGTCCACTAACAAGTGTGAGATAATTTTCTTTTGGCTAAATAGTTGTGGCTAATACGAGTACATGACCTTTGAATAACTTCACTGACCTTTCAATTCATGAAATTTTTAGTGTGATTTGAAAACTGTGTGGCTGTGTTGTCAGTGTATGTAAAGTTTGGTGTTTTTTAAAAGTTCCCACACAGCTCTGTGCTAAAAAAAGCAGCTCTCGCATCATCGGGTTAATGACGAATAAATATTTTGCCGCTGATAACTGAATGGAATTGGAGCTGCTTTTGTGGCAATTTTGTGCTAACCATACTGCCGTTTGGGTCTCTGAAATCCCAGATCGTGTCCAGTTAGTCACAGAGACAACAAACGAAATGCTTGCAATACCATCTTAAGCATATGGTGTTTGTTATTCCGCCCCTTCAAATTGATTAAAGTGTTTTAAAATTATGAATTTTGGGTGGCCGTTATAAGCAGCAGTTTCATTTATTTCTAGGAATAATAATGAACTTCTTTTTGGGCTTAATGTTCTGCTATGAAGAACCACTTGAAAGGGACAAAATAGAAACTAATGAAAATTTTATGAGAAAAATTTAAATTACCGCTATTTTTTGAAAAAACGCTTTTCAAAATTCGCTCTTAGCCAAAATTGCCAAATTATAGTTCTGTGTAATACATAAATATAAAAGAACGAAAATATTAAAAATATGTCTTCAATCGCTTTTTGGTTTTATTCAATAATAAAAGATTGTTCGATGATTGATTATAAGCCGTGATGATGTTGACCAAAATTTGCGTATGATCTCGGGCAAACTGAAAACTTAGATTTTATAGTTACAATTTATTATGAAATTATTTGCAACAAAATATTATGGCCTAAATAATTACTTGCTTTGGCTTAAACAACTAATTAAATTGTTTGATATTTATATTCAAATTGATAATTTTTGGTGTAAAAAAAATGCTCAAAAGCAAATTAATTTTATTTGGTCGGAAATTGGCAGTTACTGATTTTTGGCTGATCTTCAAAAAATTAACATTTAATAGCTTTAGCAATTTCACCACAACGACTGCATAAAATATGATATAAACAATATGGTATTAAACAATAGAAAGCCACACACAAGCAAAATAATGATGCCATAATGGGCGTAGGAAAAAGTTAAGAAATACAAGAAATATATGTATGTAAAAAAAAAACGTGAGAAAATTTTCTAATTTATTACGTATAAATTATGAACAATATTGTAAAAATATCTTTGTGGAAGTCGTACTTGTGTTCGTTTTACAGAAACACAAACAAACGTACACACACACACACATATATATAAATGTTTACTATGCACAAGTTGTCACGTGTGTGTTTGTGGGTACGATGTTATGAATTATAATTGTTTTCTTTTTGAAGGTGTTCAAGTTGTAGGTGATGGTGAATTTTTAAATAAAATAAATAAATGCAATAATGAATGAAATTAGAAATGATTAATTATGTAGCAAATAGAAAACGTTTTCTTAAAGTATTTTTAAGGGCACGATGGGTGCTCGTACACACTTGCTCTGACATTGACTTTAGGGAATCAAATGCGATGGGTGTTTGAGATAAGAATTCTTACTCTTTTAATAAGTATTTTCTACTGAAAAGTTTTAATTTAAGCCAGCATTATCGAAAATTAAGCAAATTGCTTTTTTTGTACAAGAAAAAGCAGTTCTCCAAACAAGTCAGAAAATCCACTTTGTTTAAAGTTTGGCAGCGCTTAATTTGCCGTATTTTAAGCCGTGGCAAAATTTTTCGCCTACATGATATTCTATTTAGTTTTGAAATTTCTGTTTTGCGAAATTTATATATTCCAAGTTCACAGCGTAAAATTGTTCTATAGTATTATTGTGCTCTCAGAAAATATACATATACAAGTCTTACCAAGATCCATTGGACTTTCCAGTCCAGTCTTTAAATGGCACCACACAATTGACGTAATGATTCATTTAATTGCCACTTGTTAAGTTTTACACAATTAAATGTGCAATAAAATCTATATGTAAATCAGCTTTTACTATGGCGTTCGCCACCTGCGCTACAAATTGCGCACGGCAATTAAACAAACGTTTGACGGCTTTTAATGTTGGCCATAATTATGATGTCTAACACTTGTTACTGCGGACGTAATAATATAACAAAGCAAATTTCGATAATGTGTTTTTCTTTTCGAAATGTCAGTAGTCATGACAGCTGCCTTACGCCAATAAAAAGTGAACATGAAAACGAAACACAAACACAAACACACACACGCACACTTTTTGATGACCTTTTTGCTTTTGTATAGACAATGGAAAGTGGGAGTGTGTCTTTGGCTTAAATTAATAATAAATGACAGACATTGGCAGCCACCTCTAATTATTAAGTTATTATTTCTATGCAGGTACATACACAGGTATGTATGTACACATGCGTGTGTGTGTGTGTGTGTGTGTGTTTCTGTATTGTTTGAAAAATTTAGCTAATTTTTGTTTGTTTATTTTTTTCATATAATGTTTTCTGGTTTTTCTCTTAAAATTTTGCCATCGATTGTATTTTCCTTTTCGAATGTCGTGTTGTTTTGCAAATAATATTTTATAATTTTTGTACAATATGTGTGTGTGTGTGTGTGTGTGTGTGTGTGTGTGAGTATTTTTTTTTTGAAGTACCATCATCATTTCCTGAAATTCAATACTGTACATAAATTTCCAAACACAATGTCAATGTCAAGTTATTGAAGTGAAATTTTAACAAACCACACGGGTCTGGTGTGGTGAATGGTTGTTGCAAACAGCAGAAAAAATTATTTTCCCTGCAGATAGTGAAATTCAAGTTGGCGTAATCTCTTTTGGTTCAAATGAGCGACACACTGCAAACACTTTTTTATAGCAAAATAATGTTTACAGGCTTAAAGTTTTGTTTAAACTGTTTCGCTTAACTTTGGGGTTTCTTGTCTTGTCAACTTTTGATTTGGACCTGTTCAAGAACTATAATTTTATTCTCGCCAGAGCTCATTGCTCATTAATGGTGGCAAAAATCATCTCGATTAAAGTTTGTATTCGAAGTTATTGGGCTTTTTCTTGATACTTTCAGCTCTAGAAGTTTGTATTTGTCATTGCAACTGAAGAAATCATGATGGAAGCTCAGAATTTGTGTTTGATATTGCAAAAACTCCAACTCAAATTAATCATTTTCATGCCGTATTGAGAAAAATCTATCTATAGTTGAGATTTACGATAATTTTTAATATGCGCTTAATGATACAAGATAATTGTTCCAGTTTATATAAGTTTTTGCCAGTTCATTTTAACAGGATTGATAAAAAGCATTTTTTTTTTGTTCAATTGCGTACAGAATTTATCAGTCTCATTTACGCCTTTAGTTTCATAAAATACTTAAAGACTTTTACTACTTTTGTAACATTGTTCTGAATTTCAATTAAAAGTTTCTTAACATCAAATAGACATTCTAATTTATAGTTAAAATTTTCTCAATATAAAAAGAATTCCAATGTTATACGAAATTGTGCTAAAATTAAATTAAATTCTCAATTTTCTTCTTAAAAATCTTGGCTGGAACAAACAACTCTTAATTGCAATTGGAAATTCTAGGTTTTATTGGCTTCTGTGGCTGCAGAAACCTTAATTAGTGTTATAATGGCATTGCGTAAAAGGCCTTGAGGGTCATATTGCTGCAGCCAAATCAGCTGTCTTATATTCAGTGTATTCGCAATTTGTTTAGTATGACATTAAAATGCTTCTCAATATGACATTGACTAATTGATCGCAATATGATATACAAATTCCAAATTCCAATTAAAATTTTCTCGACATTTTCTAATTTTCTAATTTTTGAATTTTTTTTTTTAATAATTTCTTTTAATTTCCTTTAAGCCTGAAGTAGTTTTTTTTATGCAAACAGTTTATTGAATATTTTACTTTTGTAAAACTTGTACAGAAAAATATTTTGCAAATTTTTGGATTACAAACAGCAGGAATACGAGATGCTGCATAAAACTCTAGTGATGGTGTATAAAAAGAAAATTTAAAAATTATTATTAAGTTCAATTTTATTTGAAATTAATACTATAAGTTAAATGCTATTAATTAATATTGCTGAAAACTTGTATACAATATGAGGCACAAACTTTACAGTGTTTAAAATTTATTGAATTTAAATGATAATATTTTCAATTGGCAGTTTCCAAATATTAACTTGAGATTTTAGTTACTGAATTTTTGTATTTAATTTTGAACGAAAACGTATTAAATATAATAGAAATGTTTGTGCCACAAAGCGTCCGATTGTTACGCAATCTGTTATTTTAGCATGAACGTATCAAATTAGTTTTTGTAAACTGTATGACTCGTAGTAGCTGGTGTATGTGAATATTAATGTTGAAGGCTGGCAGTTAATAATTTGACATAAATGCCTTCTTATTTAACTAAAGATGCACATAATCTGCTGTTCAAAAAGCAAAAACAGAAAAAACACACATTAACATACGCATCGCATTCCCTCCTCTATCAAAAACTATAAAAATGTTACATTTTCCGCATTCAAGCGACGTCTGCAAATGCAACTTAATATGCGACCATAAGTTCAGTTGAGTGCATGTTGATTAAAGAAAAACACTTGATTTCTTTAAATTGCAGTTGGGCTTTTGCTACTTCAAATCGGTTTTCCAGCAAATCATAACAAACAGCCTACAAAAACTACCAGCAGCTCTGCAGGTATTCGTATGGCTGAAAACTCGCAGAGATGGCCTAAAAACCAACTGTTTGCCACAAAATTAAACTTTTCTTTTTTCCTTCCAATTGGGTTTTAAGCATGTGAATGTTTGAGAGTTTTATTGCAAAATGCGTTTGACAATTGAAAGTCATAAAACTAAAATGCTTTAATAAAAACGTGACTTTTGATTAGATGATGGTGCTGGCTCGGAGATGTGAAAGATGATGTTTGCAATGATGATGAGTTTTTCGTTACAATTCAAATAATTTTCTTTTAACACAAATAACACTTCCTAGTTGAGTAAATATTTTTTGTTTGCAATTTTGTAAATTACTTGCATTTTTTTTTATATGAGTTTCAGTTGTATTATTTTGATTTGATTGTTATAGTAATAGGATTATTTATATGTTGAGTGTAGGACTTGTTATGTCATCACTTTAAGATAAAAAGGAGTTTTCTGACACCAAAATACTCTTCCCAGGACTTGAATTCAAAGCAAAAGCAAAGAAATTTCAAAACCACAAAATACTCAAGACGCTGCATTTCTAGAGTTAGAAATTAATGCAATGTTTTAAAAAAGTTTCCCTATTCTTCAACAAAGAATGCATTTCTTTTTGGATTTGTTTTTTAAAAACCTTCAATTTTCATGTGAAACCGTTCGCAACTCCCAAGAACGTCAGAAGCTGGGCTTCCGCAATGGCATGAGAAGGTACACAGTGGTGAAACTTAAATTGGGCTTTACTCAAAAACTTGGTGGGTTTTCTTATGCAGGGGCACATGGATTTAACTGGACGTGGTTGTGATTAGTTGTGACAATAATATGGTTAGCGGTGACATTAATCTGGTTGCTTCGTAACATAATGCAGCCGTTTAGCAGCTCCGGGCTGGAGAACAGCTCTCGCGTCATCGCAATTATTTTAAGCCTCTCACTCGAAGTGGTTGACTGATTTGGCGTAGTGTTTTACGGCTCATTCAAGGAATTTCATGTCAGCCACGCAGCCACTTTCGTTGTGAAGGAATGAGTCGCATTAAGCCAATCCAATATTTAGAAAATTATAAAAGTCTGTTAAACAAATAAATAAGAATGACTTTTAAGGAATTTTTTTTTTGGAAAGTAGAATATCGACTGATAGATTTGACAATAACAAACTCGTAGGTCTCTTAAAGTCCTCATTGTTAATAAAAAATTGTTCATTGAACAGTCGTGTGCAGCAGCTTCTAAAATATATTTTATTTTGCTGTCATATTTTAAAACAAAAAGGAATAACAAATGAAGGAAATCGGACCTTAAAATATAGATTCATGCTGTACGAATTTTCTTATGGATATATTATTACATTTCTTTTATTAAATTTTCTCATAATATTATCATTATTGTTTTTATTTGTTTCTATTGTGCAAAACTATGGCTTTAATTATGGCATTTCGTTTGCCATTAAAATCTGATTGTTTAATTTATTACCAACTTATGACTGAATTGCCGGTCGTCGTCGGCTAGAGATGGTGCTGTATTCAAGTGTGAGTAAGTTTTTGATTTGTCTGAGTAAAAACTTTGCCCACCTGTTGAGTTCAAGCGTAACAGCGACGGCAGCAGCAGTAGCAGAGGGCATGTCACTGTGCAGACGACGATAAGATAAGTTGACAACCTTATCAAAAATATTTAATTTAAATTATAAACAAATAACGTTTTACTTTTCTGTGGTGCAAATTAAGTGATTAAATTAGTTTTACTGGAAACCCAAACTTGTTTTGTATAAGTGCCCATAAAATATTTGGGAACTTGGAATTTTAAATTGTACGACATAAAATTAACTGCTGTAATTTGGATTGATATATATGTAACTTCCGTTGCTAATTTATTCGGATATTTGAAATCAGTATTTGAATTAATTTAATAATTTTGTTTATAGGAATAAAATTATGAAAAAACAAAACCGGTCGAGAAGGGCTGCAATATTTTTAGATGAGAATTTTGGTTTTACTGTCTAAAAGAAAGCGATTTTTTTTTACATATTTCAGGTTTTGTTTAGGAACTTTTTCTTCTGAACAACAAATCACAGTTTGTTATTTATTAATTGTTGAATAATAATAGTTTTTTTTATTGGACCGTATTAAAGCAAGTGACCGGCTGAAGCTGTTAAAGAGTTAAAAAACGAAGTGTATGTGCGAATTCGCGCATGCGAGGTACAGTGTAGTGATGTTGTAGTGGGAAGGCTACCCAATAGTTAACAATGCCCTATAAATATTCTCAATACTGTTCAGTTATCTTTCAATAAAATTCAAAAGTTTACAGATGTTATTATTGTTAATTTTTAAGTTTTTTGTATATTTCTGGCAAAATTGTGCCATATTTTAAACCTTTAACATATTTTGTTTTCGAATAATCAAATCTTAAACGATTCTTAAACACAACAGAAGTAGAGAAGAAAAAAAAACTGACAAAAAATATGTGTTACCAAATTCATGTTTTCGTAAAATTTTTTTTCTTTTTGCATTTTCATTTTTATAGTTTATTTTAATGCAAATAGTAAATGTTGCAATAATTTCTTTTTTGTGCACCAAATGCAACACACTTTACTGTAACTTTAAAATGAGTATTACGGACACTGGCAGAAATATAATCCACCATTTAAATAAATTTAAGTTTCTTGGTGTGTGACCAGCTTGTTGGAAAATTAATGGCTCAGTAAGAAATTATAGTCAGGTATGGCTTAAGTTGCAATGTTGAACTTTGGGTTTCCAGTACAGAAAATTCATTGTTTGTTTAACTGATTTTGGATTTGAAAACTATTAAGCCCCCCAACTTTGTGTAAAATTCCTCCATGTGTCTTTCATAGTGCCCTTTTATCGAATCGACAACATTTTTTTTAAGGGACGCTAAATTCAAACAGGTGCAAACACTCAATTCAGCTCTTTTGAAAAGTAGCCGTAATTTGGACAAAATGCTGCAATAGGTGCTAAAATATAAATTCTGTCTTTATCTAAATTTGTTTATTGAAAATTATATTTGTGTTTGTTGTTGTTTTTTTTTGGTATGGAATGCGGTTTACCCTTCGGAATGATTCCGGTGCTGCGCAGATTTCTACGCCGGAAAGGTTCTGCTGTTGTTATTGTCAAGATTTGCAAGTCGATATTGGCAGACCCTTATGGTTTTATATCTGAAATGTTTGGCTTGGGGAAAGAGTTCATAAGGTATTTCTTTCAGTGCAAAATAAAACTTGCGTTAAGTTCGCTCTGTACGACGCCGTGGTTTCGTGACTTGTGAAAATAGTTTTTAGAGAATGGCATCAGCAATTTTACTTTTAGTGCTTCGTTTTTTTTTTAAATCTAAATTTTACACATTTTTAGTCCCAGCAATTTTCTAAGTGTCTCATTTAAGTAAAATTTTATGTGAGTTTTGTTTTTCCAAATACTTAAACATGTCAACGGATTACTCTTTGTATGTAGATTGTCTGTTAGTTGCCACAAAATCATGCTACACTACACATCGTTACTTTGAAACCTAAAACGAACAATGGCTTAGAGAATACCTCAGATCTCTTTTGGTTTTGTTTTGTTTTTTTTTTTTTTTTTGTAAAATCTTTGTAAAAGCAAAAAATTTACAAAACAAAATATTGTATCATATCTTGTAATAACAACAACACACTCAAGAGACACACACACAAAACTAATAATACAATGACAGGCAATTTTGCTGAAAAAATTGCTCTCATTTTCTTTTGCGAAAAAAGTGATATAAACAGAATAGCAAAATTAACAATGCAACACATGTGGCATGTTGTATGTTAAACTTGTCATGTGAATTTTTCTCTTAGCAGTGTTTAGTTTTTTATCGAATTTTTTTTATTTGTTTCTGCATTTGAAGTCCACCTTATTTTTTTATTAATGTAAAAAGGAAAAAACTTTGTCCTTTTGCAGCATTTTTTTACGCTGAATTTTATCTGCACAGAAACAATATATTTGATTTATTGCCAGGCCTAGTACAAGTCCGTTAGTGGGTCCTCTGGGTGTTTTGAACTATCATACTATATAGGCATGTCTTGCGATTTCAAATCACACGTTTTCAAATCACAATATTTCCAACACCAAAAATACTATTAATCAAATGCTAAACAACATTGTAAATGTCTTGGTCTCCGACAAATTATAAAAGTTCAGCACTAATTCAAGTGTGTGAAGCAGGTGATTTTCATAACATAATTGCAAGTCCTTTAAAGTTCGGTGCTGGCTCGTATAAAGTGATTGTTTTTCTTTTCGTTAACAAGCCTGAATTGCAATACTCATATTTTGTGTCATTATTTGCCAACCGATTTGAATTTTAAATGATACTGAACTGAATACACTGTTCGTCTTGTTATTAATATTGTAACGCCTTTTATATGTTTTTGCAGAGCAAAGGGAATTTTGATTTGTTTAACAATTTTGAAATATTTAACATGTGAATTGTTTTGTTATTGTTGTTCGAAACGTAATGAAAAAGACGAAACATATGAATCTATTGGCTAAGACAATTTTTTGAAATCGCAAAATGTTTAAAGCAAAAAGCAACAATCAATTTAAAACCACATGCATATTTAACGATAATCGAGCCACCAGCCAAACTGCAAGTGAATTGAAGAATTGGAAAAGTCAGTTTTGTAATTTTTATTTCAAAGTGATTTTAAATCACGCGATTTTCGAAACAAACTTGACAGGCTAACGTAATAAAAAAGTTTAAATGAAATTTTGTACAACTCTTGAATATACAAAATAGGTGATAGGGAGTGCTAAGAGCATTCTTCAAGTATGCCATCAAATATTTTCGGCTGAAGTGGATTTGAAATCGTAAGCTATGTGTTTTTAAACCACATAATTTTTTTTTAAGATACCAAGTCAGCAAAAAACGGTTACGAGTTGCAGAAGAAACGTGAATTCAAATCATGTGATTTTCAACACTGATATACTAGTAACAGACAGATTAAGTGAAAATTTTCTGCTCTGTTCTATAGAATGGGTGACATGGAATAATTTTATTTGTATTTCAGAAAGTGGGATTGAATTCTCAAATTTTGTGTCCACATACTCTGCTGACGATACTAAAGCACCAAAAAACATTTTACATATTGCAGAAAAAAAAACTTACAAATCAAATATATAAATGCGAATAAAAAGTGCTTTCAAGTCACTTGGTTTTGGAACCAAATGTAATAACTAAGGGAACACTGCAAAATAACTGTGATGGCCTTTTTAATTTTTCAGAACAGCCAGTTTTAGGAACAGTTCAACTTTTCTCGACTTAAGTGGTTACGTGCAGGGAAACAGTGTGAATGTTGTTCTGCATACCAGCCAGCGTCGAACGAGAACAACTGACGTTTGTATCTGTTTTTCTTATTGAAATACATTTTCTTTTTGTGCAAAAACAGTTCAGAACAGAATTTACAAATGTTTATTATTAACAATTTCGTGCCGTTTATTGCAACTAATTGTAGAATTTACACAAGTTTTCAATGGATCTCAACATTAATTACCACATGAAAAACTGTAAATCATAAACTCAGCAAATAAAACACTATTCCTTGTATTATACTCGTATGTATCCGAAAACTGAACATGAAATAAGTAGTCCAAGTCAAAACACAACAAACCTTAAGAAACTTAAATAAATAACATGAAATCTCTAACCAGTTACAATATTAAAAACAAAAATCCAAAAACACTCTAAACAATGACTTTTAATACCGAACGTTTTTGCAGCCATTTCCAAAAAAAAAAAAAAACAACTTAAACACAGAAGAAAAATTAATAGTCATGTTAAAAGACAATTATCTTTTAACGTAAATATGTTTAAGTTTCTGTTTTATTTTTGTTTAAAGAGTTACAGTTTTTGCAAAACCGAACCGTTTGAAAACACCAGAAAAAAAAGCTATTAAATTTATTACTCATGACTTTAAATGGGTCGGTTAATTTTTCAAAGATTTTAATAAAAAGAAAAAAATAGCAGCAACCAACAGAAGGTAAAACTTTATGTTCTTATGACTTAAACGCCTAAGTTGCATTTATTTAAGGAAAAAAAAAACAACAAATTTAACTAAAATTACATACTAAAACTGCAAACAAACAACATGCAGCAATTGGTGTAGGGTTTTTTCTTTTCGGTTAACATTTTTGCTCAAAGACTCCAAGAATAGGGTAGATTTTTTGCCGTTCGATATATTGAAGTTTTCGTGGTAATATTTCCAGTTTACTTGCAAAAATGTAAGATGTAAAAGGAAGCCGTACTTGCAAGTATAAATAGGAATTATAAGTACAAGATGGAATTATAAGTAGCGTCAACTTTTAGGGGCCGTACCTGCCACCTGATTTGGTGAGGTTACCTGTCAACATGTTACAACTGTGCCGTGACAAGAGTCCGACAAGCGTTTCTTAATATATTAGCTGTTCTGTTGAGACCGTGTTACATAGAGAAAACATTAAATATTCGATATAATGATTTGTGTCGAATAAGAAGAGGTGGAGGAAAGTGCTGAGCTCTGCCCAGCTGTTTCTTGCGATATGTCTGCTGCAGTTAGTGATGCCAAAACACTACGCAACGATTTGGCAGACCGACCGTCCACATAATAAATCTTTATAAACCAAATTGAGTGCTGCACCCATTTGAAGCCAGACGCAGTGGTTTTGCTAACAACGGGAATTGACAACTGATAAATAAAATAAAGGACGACTAGATGGCACTGCCTCCGCAAAAAGTTACTGCTATATGTGAATTTTGCAGCGGCAACATTTTTGGTCCGCAGTTTTTAAAAACGATATTAATAAGGCCAACATTGTGAACAACGAACGCTACAAAATGTTAACCGGGATATTTTGGCCTAAATTTAAAAATATAGATATAGATGATTTGCTGCTCGAGCACGGAGGCGGTACGTGCCTCATATTCTGCCGCACAGCGGACGCCACTATGCCTATTCTGTAGGCACAATTTGAGGTGACGTAATTGTACGATTTGAGTCTGCTTGACTTTTGTCCAGCGAGATTTGCTGCAGTCGCAGGTCTATGCTAATAAGCGGCAATCTATTAAGGCCGTTGCTCTAACTCAGGCGGATATGGACATTTAAAATATGTTATATTCGATGTACAAATAAACAAAGATTGTTTAATTAAATAAGAAATTCTTTTAATACGAGTAACTTACACACAGCTTGTTTTATGCACCACAACATGTAGTGGCTCTTGCTGAAAATCCATTTAAAAGAATTTGAAAATCCCTCCAGACAAGACACAAGTTCACGTGTTCACGTGGTAATACAAATTAACAACAAAATAAATAAATTAAATTGTTCTTAACTTTGAGTTAAATTTAATAAACATTTTTGTTATGCTAAATATTTGAAAGTTTACAGAAATGTTTCATTTCAATATTGACTTCACTAATTGTGAGAAAATATCTAAACAATTTCATAACTTTTAAGTGTACGAGTATCAATAACGCTGTGTAAAATGAATATAGTATAATTTCCGTTCACATTTTGGCCATAATGCCCACTAAATAACTGAAAATTGTTTTTAATTAAATGCAATTAAAAACTTATCACGATTTTCGCCATTTTTGGCCTTTTTGTTAAAAAAAAACCGTTAAAATTGCAAATTCTTGGCAGAAAAAAGCTCAAATCTATATAATGATGATATTTTTATAAATATCTTTTATCTTTTAACTTGGTTTCGTTTCAACAAAAGTATTTCTGTTAACCAAACCTCAAGTAACAGTTGAATTTTATGCCCCAAATATGGCCAGAAATGTAGTGCTGTGCAACTCAAAAATTTCCAAGCAGTCCAGTGGAACACACTGTCTGTCCAGCACCAGCTTTAAGTTTAAAAACATATTTGTCGGTGTTTTTTTTTTACATTTTTTGAGTTATAACTTTTAATAACAAACAATAATTGAAAATGTAACGCATGATTTCACGTACCGAAAAAGTTAAATAATTTTTTAATCAAATAGTATTTAAGAAATAGATGATTGTTGAGCTCAACTTAAGTTAGTGTTGTCTTAGATAATCTGGTTTTAGTTGATAAAGGCAAAAAACCAAAAAACATATGTTATTTGTTAACCTTTTATGGTTACGCAAAGGAGTGCACCGTGTACGCCATGTACGGGTTTTTGTTTCATTCTGCCCAACAACAAGAGAGCAGAAAAAACAAATTGTCAGATTTATAATTAAAAGTGCCGTTATTTCAAAGCCAATCAATCAAACTTTATTAATGTTTAATAAATTGTTAAACAAAAAATATTGTCTAATTATGTTTTTTTTTTTTCATTCATATGTGCGTTAGTTTAGTGCGTTACCTTAGTTACTTATACGTCATGGTGGTCTGCCTGATTTCTATGTAGAAAAACAAATAACCACAAAAAGTCTTCAATCTGTGTTATTAATAAATATTAAGTAATAATGGAATGCGTACTTGATGCGTATGAGACAGTATGACAAAATCGTTATTGAGAAAAGCTTTTCAACAGCATTAAATGGAAAAACTTATTGAATATCTATGGTAAAGTAAACTCAAGACTTTTGTGCCGTTTATTTAATACAAAATTTTATTAATCTTCCAAAACATTTGCTACATTGACTTCTTTAGATTACAATAGGTCTGTGTTTCATTAAACCAAATAATTCATTCAATTTTAATACAAAACGTATTAATCTCTGCACCTATTCCCAATTCCAATTTTTTAATAACGCCTATAGATTCTTCCAAGTAAACAGGAAAATTTCAGGGACATCCTTCCAGCCGTTTAGACTTCATATACACCTACACACATACAATCACTCTTACATTTTATAAGTGTTAATAAGAAATTAGTGCGCAGCATATAGAAGGAGTACTAATGCCTTCTAGAAGGCCTCGATTTTCTTTCGTCTGCATATACAAGGCCTGTTTGCTGCATTCATTACTCATTCTTCCGCCTCTTCCAAAGATAACCAAAAGAATGATCAAAAAGAGGTCTTATAATAGAGGCAATCTTAAAGGGCTTTTTAAAAAGGTGCTTAAAAATGGATGACCCTTAACAGTTTTTAAACAAAATTATAGGCTGATGACTTTTGTTGGTGCTTGTATTTTATATGTATGAATTTCTTTAGTTTAATTCGCTTCTTAATTTCTGTTGCATTTTCCTATTATTTATTTTGAGGCAAAAAGCGACATTTAAAAGTCAACTACAATGATTTACGTGTTCTTTTATTTTAATATATCGATAATTTGGTATTTTTATACTTAATTTTGTTTTGTGTTTGTAACAAAAAAAAAAAACAAAACAAAATTTGATCTTTTAGTTCTACTCTTTTGCCTTCTTATAAAACGAATCTTCTAGACGAAAGTGCCGTGCCGAGACCTTCTATAAGTCATAACTTTAGAATGATAATTGAATCAAAAAAAAAAAAAAAAAAAAAAAATACCCAGCCGGCCTTAATTAAGACTCGAAAACAAGAAAGTCGCAAGAGTTTTCCTGCTGAGTCTACATATTTGCCACTTTCATGTTATAACACACCTAAAAATAGAACAGAAATATTTTAAAATAATTTCGTGTTGCAAAAAAGAAATTCTAGAAATTAAAAGATTTACAATTAAATGATTTTATTGTTATAAATCAAGTTTAAATCAATATTTCGAAGTGTATGTAAATCTTTGAAAACAATTAATTCCAAAAACAATACGATTTATCACTACCAGGCATTTGTTTACATGTGTCTGGTGAAAACGAAAGACTTAAGACCCATGAGCTGTTAAGCATCTTTTGTTCTCATGACACATACAAATATTTGACAAAAGCTTAATTTTCTTACATACTCGTACACAAAAACATGATAAGGAGGTTTTTTTTTCTGCTGCCATATGAATAATTTGCTAGACAAATTTATTTGCTTTTTGGTTTATTAAAATTTACGACAGTCAACAAATAAAACAAAAATTAAACGTAAACATTTGGTTACTGTAAAATTATAGTAGATAAATTTCTGCAGCAACAGCAGCAGCTGACAAAATACAGAAATTAAATTACAAAATACTACACCATGTTATGTGTCATTTTGTAATGCCATAAAAAAGAATATAACTTTGCATCTCTTTCAAATAAATTGTTGGAAAAGAATTTTGAATATTAGTCATTTGCAGCTAAACAATAAATTTTCTTTAATTTAGAAATATGTATGTTTGAGTTGGGGCGAACTTGGGAGACAAAAAATTGGCAGCCCTTAATTAAGCATTAGAAATAATTCTAACTTTCACTGGTTTTTATAAGACTCTGGGTTTTCTTAAGTTCGATGTACGAGTGTTAATGTGGTAAAAAGTGTACACAGACGACAATCACATCTGTCTCACATCAAGTTTGGCTTTAAAGTATTTTCAAGTAGTGCCTGAAACGTACTTCCATTTTCGATTTTAAAGCGCAGAAAGCACTTATTTATGAAGGTTTAGAAAACCAAAGAAGAATTCCGATTCTTCAAAAGTTAATCTACAACCTTCCTAGACTATAGTCTATGCCAAGGCTACACCAATTGGGGGGGCGTTCATATATATTTATATATATATATATATATTGTGCAACAATTTCAATTTTAGATGTTCCGATTCGGAATACAATCACATAGTTGAACTAGTCCCACCTTTGGCATAGTACAAATATTTTTTGAAAATGTTTGCCTTCAATTTTTTTTATAAAACATTAAAAAAATTATTTATAATTGATAATAAAAATTTATATTTAGTCAGACCGATGAAATATCCCTAAAGTCTTTGTTAATATACAATATATTTAAGCAAATTTTTTAAATATCATGAATTGAAATAAATAAATTAAATTGATTTGAATTGAAGTGAATTGAATTGAAAAAAGACAAAAATGCGATCCAAGAGAAAATGGGATGGGGAAAAGTGGCTTCTCAAGATGCAGGATCCGCGAACAGCTTAACTGGCTCTGAGTCGTTTCAAAGAAGCTAAAACATTAAAAGCCCTAAAGATGCCCATCCTAAAAATTGGAGCTGGATAACTTGGAGTTATAAACTGAATATCGATCATAAATTTGATTCCTCAAGAGCAAACAAAACACTTGGTTGGAATTGTGGGAAGAATATATTTCTATGGCGAGCTTTTTAAGGATGGCAAAAACTGTCTTGCTGGAAACTCGTTCCGTTTTCCCTTTAGCTTGTCTATGAGTTTTAAGAAATGTTGGCATACAAACAGCTATAAAACACACAAAAAACCGCTCTATACGTCATTTAATTCTTCAAATATAATTCCTTCAATCCGCGGATGATGTCTCACAACGAATATCGCGGGTGAAATTGTTATTGCTAAATTTGCAACAACATTTAATCTGTTACCGTTTCCTTAGTTATGGCAGTGATAAATATTTCAGGTGTTTTGCTTTGAATTCGACAAATTAATATTGATATTAATTTAAATTATTGGTGTTGACTAAAACAACCAGCTTGCAATATGCTTGAGTGCTTCCAACCCATACAGTTGCACATGTTGGCCTGTAGGTGTGCCATTTATAGCAGCTCTTTCTTGCTACTCCATATTTGCCCAGTTGCTGCTAATAATTTAATATTTGTTTAGAAAAATACTAAAGTTAAGCTCTTGTTTTCTGTGTTCGAGCGGGGTGTGTCGCTTAAATATGGGTGAAGTCTCAGCTTTAAGATACGACTTTTTTTTTCCTTGTGTGAACAACTTTTTAAATGCAGATAAAAAAAATCTAAGATTTTTGTGTTTTTGTTTTTGTTTGTTTTGTTCATGTCATGCAGTTGAATTTGAAATAAATTCAGCTGTAATTGGTGACTGTTTCTAAGTTAAAGCTTGTCATAGGATTATTAAAGCTTTACGTTGATTGTTGTTAGTGCCGCTAAGACGTTGGCAACAAAAATTGTAATTGTAGTTTAGTGGCTTCGTTCGTATTGTTGGTCTGTATGTGCGTGTGTGTGTGTATGTGTGTGTGTGTGTGTGTTTTCTTCATATGAAATGTCATGCAATTAATGTAGATTTTAATGCTTATGTAAGCCTTGTAAAACACTGTTACAATTATTTGTATTATTATATTTTACTTTTATTATTTCGTTGTCTGCTTTACAATTGTTGCTTTTGTTTTCGACCATTAAGATTAATTGAAATATAGAAAAAGACAAAGGCACAGACACAGACACAGAAAGTGAGCGGTGTTTATGACCAGGCCAGCTTGTGTTTCAAAAGTTCATAAATTGTAGTTGTTTGTTTTTAATTTAATAAATAATATTTCTTCATTTTGTCGAAGTTAAGAGTTTAATTGCAAGAAAACTGTATAATTAATAGTGCTGGGCGTCTTATCTTATTAACTAAATAATTTCATGTTGTCCTAAGTTTGGACGTACGTATGAATGTTTGTGGTCGTTAAGTAAGAACGGTGGGAATTTCATTAATATAATTATATTTTGTACAATGTATACATGTATACATATATATATATATATATGTGTGTGTATGTATGCACTTAAGTATGCATGTATGTGCTTATGTATTAGAAAATGGGGTGGTTGGTTTGCATTGCATTCTCAATTTCAACTTTGTTTGACATTGCAAGGCCATTAAGTGGTTTAATATTTTTTTTTTTTTTGTGTAATTTGGAGTATAATTTGCTGGAATTAGTTTTGTGGCCAAAGGGCGGTATTTGGTTTTGGTGTTTACAAATACAAATGTTATTGAAGCGCTATTGTTTTGTTTTTTCGATTGTTTGTAAGTCTATTATTTTAATAATTTGTATGTAATTGATATCTAATTTTTATTTTTATTTAAGTTTCAATGCAAATCGAATTTTTATTTATTTTCAGAAGAGGACTGGTTACTCTTCTGAAAATAGCTGAAAACTGAAATCACAGGTGCTCTTGCAAACACACCTGCGATTTTCTGGCGTTCTGTATGTAAATCGTAAGATTTCAAATCACATGGGCTTATAAAATTAACGCATCCGATTTTTTAATGTTCTGTAAAATACATGATTTCAAATGACATGTGCACGCGTGTGATTTTCTGGTCTTCAATAGATCACTTGTGCTTTAAAAAACATATGTTTGCAATTTTTTGGTGTTCTGTAATACACGCGATTTCAAATCATATGCGCTTTCAAAAACAACAAGTGTGATTTTCTGGCGTTCTATAAATCACATGATTTTGGATCATTTGTGGGCTTATAAAAAACACGCCTGAAACTTTCGGCTGCTGTGTAAATCACACTCTTTTGGTGTTTTTCTATGCAGAAACCACAAGGCAACAGCTATTTTTATTTATTTGGACCGTATTGAAATAATAACAAGCAAATCGCATGTTTGAAATAGAAAAATCCCTTGACATTTTTTTTAAAAAAGAAATGAATAAACAATATTTTCAGAAAGTTATTTAATGAATTTATTTCGATCTTTACCAAAGAAAAGTTGATAAAATAACGAAAGTGTTAAAAAAAAAGTTATGGAATTAGCTGAACATTTTTTACACTCTTTTTGGTGATTTCAAATCAATTGTGCAACATGTGAAAATCTGTGGCATATAATACTTTTCGTTAAATATAGTTTTCTTGTATTGTTTTTAAGCAAGAGCTTAATCTGAAATATCAATAACAAAAATGTTTAATAAGCAGGCCTTAAAGAGTTGTTGGCATTTTCAAAGAAATCAAAATTTTATTAAAATTCAAGTAAAATATAGTTAATTTTTTTACAAACTCCCTGGAGAGGAATCTTTAAAGATTTTGTTGATAAATTCGTCATTTGAAAGAAAAATATATTGTATAGAAATGAGGACAGCTTCGTTTATAAGTTTAAAAATTGGTTATTGCCAAAAAAAAAAAAACAAATTTTAAGTGTAAATTTAATATAAATTCTTCCCTTGATAAGATAAATTTTCTATCTAAGACCCTACTTTCCTGTAATTTGATTTGCAAAATTGTTCATAATTGTGCTCTCATCATTTCAATATGTTTTTTTTGTGCGTGTTTTTCATAGCATTTTCTAAATAATTTATTTTATTATTAGGAACTGTTCAGCCAACTAAGGAGAAGAATGGGTGCGCATTATCGGGATTCTACTGTGTATGCAAATCGTATAACAATGCAACTGTTATAAAACGAAACCTTGATTTCTTTTAAAGAATTTCTCATGTCTATTCACAGACTTAGAAAAAGATAATTGAACACAATTTAGTTAGAAAAGTAAAACACTAACTCGTAAAAGCCCCATCCTAAGTTTAAAATTACAATTAATACGAATTTTCTGTAATAGGCATGTATGAATGTGTGCATGTATGTGTGTATGTATGTGTTTATGTACGTGTTTATGTATGTGTGTATGTATGTGATGAATGTTAATAAACTGAAGGCGTTTTATTTTGTTTTTGAATTTTTCAACTGTTCTCAAAGCCCAAGTATGGAAAATAAAGTTTTGCAAAACCACTGTCACCGTTCGGCAGCCATGATTTAAAGTTCTTGATTACGTACTACATTTAATAGAAATACAAAATACTCGTACAACAAAATAAAGTGCTTTAATATGTATTTGATACGTGCATGTTACAATATGTTTTCAATTCTATTTAATATATAATTTTGTTGTGTTTTCGATGTTGTTGGTGTTTTGAAAAACTACATACATATATAAACAATTATTTCAAAACCATTGTTCTGGTTTTGGGCTGAGTTTTGTTTCTGTTTTGATTATTTCTTGTTGCTTTTGTTTTATTATTGTATTATTATTTAACGATTTGTTTACCCACATTTTGTATGCATATTTATGTATTTGTGTGCTTTCGTTGTTGTTGTTGTTGTTGTTGCTTAGGCCGTATGAGTTCATGCACATGCATGCTCCGTACAATGTATGTATGATCAAACGTCTGGTTGGCTTTTCTTATAAAAGTGCACCAGCAACTGTTTTTGTGCTTGAGAACGAAAACTAAACCAAGGTTATTGCAATAATTCAAATGAAACTGAAAACTTAAAACTACAGCACCAACAACAACTACATACAGCGTAATTGAAAAAAAAGCAATAAATTTTTATGAGATTATTCATGTAAAAATGAAGTATAACATTTTAATGTTTTCCACAAAGATTTTCTGTTGTGAGTTTGTGTTCATTTTGTGCAAAAGAAACTTTATTTAATCGATAATTATTTATTTTATTAGAAATATTAATATGTTTTAAAATTTGGCCACTCCTTTCAATTTAACTGAGAAGTAAGAACAATTCACAAAAACCCAGACATATTTATATATCATTTATTAAATATAGTTTCGGGGTTTGATCACTTTCTTACTCGCTTTACGTTCTAAATCCATGAGAGTACACAAGTGTTTTTAGACCGGATTTTTGTTGCGGAATTAAAAAGAGATATTTCCAATAATAATATAAATTAATATTAAATATAAATACACATATTCTATGATCAGCACGTAAATTTTAAAGGGTTAACCCTAGACACGGATCTGCAATATTAAAATACCTCTGTTAACTCCGTAACAGATTGAATTTAATTTTTGCATTAAAAAAGCATTTAAAACAGAAAAATTAGACAAAATTATATTAAAAAAAAATATATGTTTGATAAAAAATCTCATAATTAAATCCAAAACGAACGAGTACATAAAATTTCTTAGGATTAGGCAGAAAGAACTTATCTTTATGAATGTCCAGTAACCATAAATCTCCACAGTCTGTTTCTCTTTGGAAAAAGGAAGCATTTTTTTCCAAATTTCGACTTTTGAAACATAATTTTTCAGTTTTAGTTCAAAAATTTAAATTTCTAGACTAGACAGAGTAGCCCTGCTAGTGAATTAACAGAGGCATGTTAATATTACAGATGTGAGTCTAGGGTTGCGCTTCAAACTCTTATTATTATTTTATTTTTGAGTATTTTGTTTCTCGTAACATTTGTTTGTGTCTTGAGTCTTTTGTTTTCTTGACTTTATATCAACAAAAACTACTGCATTGTTTCAAATTCAATTTCTAATTCATGTATTTATCACTTTTTCACAAATTTTCACTTTTGTTGTTTGCTTTTTATTTTGCTCTTTTTGTTGTAACATCATGTTGCAAATACATACACAAGCCTGGAAATTTATTAACATGTATTTGCAGCAACTTGTACTGCATTATGAGCAATTTGGTCAATAACATTGGCGAAGATTTTATTGAAGATGAAGAAAAGCATTGAAACAAATACCAGCAACACAACAAAACAGAGTACGAGTGCAAAAAGAAAAAAAAGATGGGGAAAAAGCGCAATAAACTCTTGTATGTTTTTGCCAATACCCACACAAAGACAAATATTGCAAATCATTGCGGGGTTTTTCTTTCAATGCATGTGCTGCCTCTTTATCCTAATGTTATATTCAAGCTGGCTGAGGCAGCCGTTGCTGGAACTACAACTTTATTAGCAAGACAAATGAAAAGAAAGGAAAAAGTAAAGAAAGCATCTTCGGTCATTATCGAAACCTGTGAGCAGCAGATTATTCATTGTAAAACTGGTGGTGGTGCTGGTGCTGATGCTGATGCTGGTGGATGGAAACACCGGTTAGCAAACTTTCAAAGAGTTTTTGGTTTTTTTGTTGTTGTTGTTGGAAAACCTGTCAGTTAACACGTTTTGCCTTCTGTTAAATGCTGCAATATTGAGGTAATGTTAGTTTTTCATTTTTGCTTTCAGCTTTTCGAATTTAATGCTTCGGTTTTCGCTTTTAACCGCAAATATTGGTTCAAGTTCAGCATTAAAAAAGGCGAATTTTTTTCTCGAATTTAAAACGATTTAAGTGGCTGTTAAAGGCGCCAAGTTTTTTCCTACCTTTTTTTTTGCCAACACAACCTTAACCGCTGCAAACTACAAATGTTTAACAGCAGCGTTTGTAACTCTACATCATCTCTAAAGTATAACTTCATTGTCGGTTTCGTTTTTGTTTGTTTATTTATTTGTTTGTTTTTCTTGGAGGATGGTCGCTTTTTAGTTTTTTAACGCCTTTGGCTTCTTTTTTATTTGATGGTGTTTGGTTTTTTTCCTCTCTCTCTCTCTCTGTAAATATTGTCTTAGCAGTTGGAACACCGTTGACGTGATTTTTCAGTTCCATTTGATACAAGTTGGCATTACGAATCTTTGGTGACCCACTTGAAGCGTGATTTGTTTTTCTATTTTTGTTTAATAAGTTTGACTTGCAGCCAATATTTTGCTTAACTACTTTGTCTTCTGCCTATTTTTTCTGGCCAGGGCTTATTTGCATTTTTTTTTTTTCATTAATCGAGAAATACTTTTTGCACATTTTTTACTTTTTTGGATTTAGCATAAAGTGTTTATTGTGTTGACGAAATTTGGCCTGCTTTAAACAACACTTTATTATTGGAAAAAAAAAGTCAGGCACGACCTTTAAATTTTGGATTTTTTGTAAAAAAAACCTGTCACTTGCTATCGTTTGTCAGTAGGAATGTATTTATCAAATTTAAAATTTTCGTTTGGTTTTTCTTAACGTTTATTTGCAAAATGTTTTCTATCACGTTTTCTGTGTTTAATACATGAAGCATTTTCAAGTTTCAAGTGGAAAAACTTATTCGAAATAGCTTAAAGCGTGTGAGTTGTGAGATTTTTGAAAAGTTCATTGCAGAATATGTCATTCAAATATAATTTTGGTTAAACATGAAGTGGCTTTTGGTGCATCAAACATAAACCAATGTGTTTAAGCAGATTGCAGTTTAGTCTCTTTTAAGTACAGTAGTTTGATTTTAAATGGTTTTTAGCCATATTTGCAGTAATAAAGACTTAAATAGAGGCCGTTAAAGGCTGAAGAATCTAAATAAATAATATAAATTGTTTCAGTGAAACAAATTACATTTTTTTTAACGAATACTAAAACATGCAGAGCCTTTGGCAGGAATCGATCCTACAACTTTTACCAATTCTTCCATCGAGCCACTTCTTCTTGTTTTCTTTTTCAGGCCAGCAAAATTGAATTGAATGAACAAACTTTTTAGTTTAAATAGAAGAATATATGGATTTTGTTGCACTCAAACCTAAAATATTGTTCGTTGGCCCACAACATTTTTTAATTGAAAATCTTTGTAAACAAACAGCTTCTTGGGACAAATTTTTATGTTAATTTTTGCTCAAAACTTCTGCTTAAAAGCTGCAAGGAAACAAATAGTTTTAAAACTGCATTTTTGGTTTAAAGTATTTTTTGCCCCCACAAAAACACACTCAGCATTTATGTAAAAAGTAATTTTAACTTAAATTTGAGATTTTCCTTAGGAATTCCTTTAATCTGTAACCTATAAATTTATTTCAACTTGTGTACATCAATATGCTTTTAATAATATACTGGGCAGCGATTAATTTTAGCTGAGACTTGACATTAAAGTAAGAAATTAAAAGCAAAACTTACAAACCAAATTCTAGTCATATTTTTTAATTGTTGCAGCAGCGTGAAGAATGAAATCAAGCTCATAAGTTTCGTTTAAAATAGAGTAATAAAAGTTGTGAAATCTTTGCCAGTGAGCCCACCATTTTGAATACTAAAATCTTGTGATCAATTCCCACACAAAATTCATAAAGTTGAAAACATTCATAGAATAAGTCATCTAGTTTCGTGGTGTCTACTACTTTAGTGTTTTTGAAATCATGGTCAAACCCAGTTAAATGTCATTACACTAAATTTATTATTATTAAATTAAATCATTTGCTTATTAAATGTGCACTTGCTATTTAGATAAACAAAATTTTCCTACGGCAGTAAATTTGTTTCAGACTTTAAGCTCTCACGTCCATACGAATAGTCGAGGCATGTACGAGTTTTTTTTTTAAATGTTTTTTCGCAAAGATTTTCGCCCGATAGATTTAGTTAAAGGCGTTGGTCGGCTGGCTGGCTGGCTGGCTGGCTGCCTAGTTGTGTTCACTAAGTTTTCTAAAATATATGAAGCGTAATAAATATTGTATGACGAAACTCAAGGTGGAGGTTTATTTTGTTAAGAGGTTCTTTCACTTGTGAGTTTCGTGAACAAAAGACTTGAACAACAAACATGAATATTACTATTAGTTTTGTTGTGTGAAGAAAACCCGATTCAGAATCATACGAGAAGGTCACTTAAAAGGTTATTCTTAGACAAAAGAAAAACCAAATATGTGTGTCACACTTGACGCTGATTTAGATTGAAGTATTAAAAAGCAAAGTGAAACCTTTACATTTTTGTTAAGCACGACCAATTGAACAGGGTTTACAGATTACAATTATTTAAAATTATTTGTTTTTCCTGTAGAATATTAAAGTTTACATAAGTAGATTGTTTTATTATTTGGTTTTGCTTCGTTTAATTTCGATTTCTATTATAAAAAAAAAAAAAAAAAAAAAAAACTGTATCTTCCATATTCTTAATTAATTAATTTGTGTGTAGAAACAATATTTTATTTTTGAAAATAGCAACCGGAACTATTAAGACTTGTTCTGAAAGGTCGAATATAACATAAAAATAACCTTAATTTTAAGCATCTATTCGTAGATTAAAAGCAAACGCTCAATACATTTGTATGCATGTAGTGAAAAAGCAAATGAATAAAACTTGACAGATATTTCCTTGTAAAAGAATTATGGTGGAAAAACTTACGACTAACGATAATCCTTCCTGTTTTCATGCTCATAAGATTAAACGACAGTTTTTTTTTAAATTTATTTCATTGGAAAATAAAAATATTTCTCTTAATTTAAAGGACCAGAAGTATTAAACTTGACCCAGGTATTATTATATAGTAACAACGAGTACCACTAAAAATCTTAATATTATTGTAATAATAAAATCAGCCAAATCTTCAAGTCCGTTTCAAATGTAATTGATTTTTTGTATCTGATAGTCAATGAGTTTTCAATCGATATTCTACTTTTAACCATAAAACAGAGACCCTTTGGATTTTTTTTCTAAGTTTTCTTCCACTAATAAGTGTGATCTCGGAAATTACTCACAGTCAGACCCTTTGTTTCCTAATTCAAGGTATTTCGTACAATCAAGCAAACTGTTGGCTTTTCCCACAATATTTTTATTAAAACGGAGCAGCAGCCGCTATTTATATTTTCCAAATGAAACTAAAAATTATAGTGAAATGAGTAAAAATATTTGTTTTTCTTCTTGTTTTAAATATTTTCAATTAAATAATTTGTTGTATCAACGCAATTTTTTGTTTGAATATGGACCTGAAAGAAATATTTTTTAAGTTCTTTTCTCTTTCTCTTTTTTAAGGTCTTCAGTACACCCAAAAAAATTATTGCTATTTCTTTGTAAATAAGTTGTAGTTAGAAAAATAGAACGTTAAACTGTTTTCGATAAATTCTTTTTTAAATCTGGCGATTCCTGTACAGATCTTTTTTCAAACAATTTACCAGCTGTCATTTTCATTTCATGGTTGGCAAAAAATAAAGTTTTTTCTGGTCGGAGCAATATTATTGTTTTTAAAGTAAAACTGCTTCAAAATTAAAAAATCATTAAATAAAATAGGCATTAAATAATATTGAATATTTTTATATATTTTGAAATCGACTGGGCCAGAATATCACCATAGGCAGCTATAACTTCGAGGTAGTGAAGGACTTCGTCTACCTTGGCTCCCAAGTCAACAGTATGAACAACATCAGTACCGAGATCAAACGCAGAATAACTCTTGCCAATCGCTGTTTCTTTGGGCTCAAGAGGCAATTGAGTAGTAAGGCCCTTTCTCGAAAAACCAAGATGACACTATATACCACTTTGATAATCCCTGTACTTCTCTATGGCGCAGAAGCATGGACGGTGTCGAAGGCGGATGAGGAAGTCCTTGGTATTTTCGAGAGAAAAGTTCTGCGTTCAATCTTCGGCCCTGTTTGCGTTGATGGTTTCTGGAGAAGAAGATTCAATCATGAACTGTACGGGTTGTACAGCGACATGAGCCTAACCAGGCGCCTACGGATCCAACGGCTAAGATGGTTGGGCCATGTAGAGCGCATGGAGAATACTGCTCCGACCCGTAGAATCTTCGATTCCGAACCTGTGGGACAACGCATTAGAGGACGCCCACGGAACCGATGGCGCACACAAGTGGAGAGGGACCTCAACCAACTTGGTGTGTAAAATTGGAGAACGCTGGCTAAAGACCGTGCCAGCTGGAAAACTTTGTTGGTTGAGGCCCAGGTTCACCATGGACTGTAGCGCCAAAAGAAGAAGAAGAAGAAGAAATAATATTGAATAGCATAAGCCATTTGCAAAAGAAAAATAATGGCTACATTAAGCAGATTGTCAGCTTAATGCATAAATAGAGTCGTATTTGTTAAATTTTTTTCATTCATTTTATAAATTTTATAGTAAAAAATTTATCATCACTTTCTATTAAATAAATGCCAAAACAAGACAGGGTCTTATTAACGATATTATCGTTTAAAGAATTTCAAACATATATGTAAGAAAATCAACGCTCAGACACTTACTCCAACACAGCTACTAAATCCTTCCATAAAAACCCTCTTATAAACTTGTTAAACATGACAGGGCCTATACATTATGCGGATTTATGGCCACCAGATTAAAACGTCGTCTTTGCTCAACATACTGCATATCAAGCAACTTCAACTTCAAAAGCAACAGCAACAGCAACAGCAGCCGTAAACAAGCAACCTAGACAATGAATTTTTCAGCATAAGAAAAAAAGTTTACTGGAAAAATTTATGGCCAGAACTTAATCATGTGTTCCTACGAAATGATGACATTCATAAAACGTCTTACAGTACGTTTGACTGGCCGGTATTGAAAATGTCAGTTACAAATGATTTTAACATCCTTTAATCCGCACAACAGCATAAAAAATTTACATGCTTTTACACTTTTATAAGGGGATTTATTACAAAAAGATTGTGGCAGTCCGAAGTGTAGAAAAAAAAGCTGGATACGTAACGCCCGTATTTGGCAAAAGAGTTCAAATTGAATTTGGTGTCTGTGATTATTTGCTAAAGTATCATAAATTTGTACTTGAGCAACTGAAGGCGTTCGCAGCAGTCTATGAAAATGTATTGTAACAAGGGCCCTCAAAACATTCCGAATCACACAACACGACTAAAGAATGCGTAGGATTTTGCAGTGCATTTTTTATTGTTGTTCTGTTTTTTTGTAAATTTATTTACTCTTAACACTGATGTTTTTTTTTTTTTTATTGAATGTTTGTTTCTTGTTGTAATTTTTTTGAACGCATTTTTTTTTTTTTTTTGTAAAACTAAAAATATGTACATATGTATGTTTTTGCTGTCTTCTGTTGTGTGTTTTTTGTTTGTTTCTTTTTTCATGCAGCAGGAATGTTGTTTATTAAGTACACACATGATTAAACATGATTAAGGTTGTAGAATTATGTATGTTGGCTTGTTGTCGATGCTATTGTTGTTGTGTCTGTGTATGACATCAAAACTGCAAATTGTTGTTTTTTTTTTCTCTTACAAGTTAATTGTGAGTTCTTTGAAAGAAACACACATACAACTTATTTAATAGCGTGCCTGTGCATGTTTTCGCCGCCTCAAATGTTTTAGTTCAAGAAAAATACATAATAATACACATGTTTTTTTTTTAAATGTATGTAATTACGAGGGTTGTTCAGAAGGTACATCATACAAAGAAACGGATACGGCGTTTAACAGCTAAAAAAAAAAAATAATCAAATTGTTGTGCTTCGCACTGTCTTTCCGGTTTCCAGTGTAGCGAAGACCCGCTAAAATGATCGTTGTTGTCCTTGGAAGTAGCCAGGGGAATTGCATGCAGTCCGTTTTATGTTAGATCAAATGATCATGTAAAGCGGCGCATGTCCGCTGATTGGAAGATCGAGCTGGTGAGAACTCTCTTTAATTTTCTTTTGTAAAACATCCTCAACAATGAGTCCGATTTCGGAATAAACGGGATGTTCCTAAACAAAATGGATGAATCTTGGATGATATCAATATATTATAAGAACAAACAGCAATTTGATGCATCTGAAAAAAGTTTTGTATAACATAGATTTCGAAATGACGATGCCATCGCTAAGCATTTTGTGAAGAACGGCCAGGCCATCCGATTATTATGATCTCTTTTTAAGCTGCAGAGGATATTAGGGACAGAACCGTTCCACAGATGGTGCAGGACGAAACTAAGTACTACACATTGCCAAAAATTTTCTTTTGTGAAGTTTTCTTCAGTCGCAGGTATACACGAATAAGCGTCAGACCTCGTCGGCCCTCATGTCCTTGTTCAAATCTGTCCTGATTTATGTGCACAATGCACAAAGATTGTCGGACCTTTAAGGCGAGCAACAAATTTCGTACGAAGCACAATCTTTGTGTTGCAGTCCAAATAGATCTTCAGATCATGTCGTCGGTCTCCTAAAAATATCATATGCAGTATCACTATCAAAATAATGAGCTGTCCCACAAAGTCGAACGTTATATCTTGATAAAAAGAAACTTATTAAAATCCCCCGTTCAAAAACCTTTATCGCGTAACCAGAAATAAGTTTGTTAAAACAAACGTTTATAGTTTTCGGTAAATCAGCTTTTTGTCACGCAAAATGTTTGCGAAATGTTTATTTGGCAAGTGATTTAGTGCTTGAAATGATGTCATGGTGTTGACACGATTCTAAGAAGCCGTTATTGGTTCTATTTTAGAAAAAACGGGTTTTTTGAAGCCTATAGTATCTGCCCAATAGAAATTCCTTAGTATAGCAATTTTTTGGTGTTGGCGGTCAACGACAAATATTTTAAAATCATCACCACTGACTAAATTACGCAATAATTAAGTATTCAAATTCATCACAATTCATTAATATCACCGAAATGAATAAAACTCAATAAATATGTTTTTCTAAAACTAAATTGGTTACGTTTTTTGTCACAAATGTGCAAAAACCAAATATTAACCTTGACTTTGGATTTTGTACAAAATAAAAACTCATCTTTAAAAATATTAATCATGTTTTAAATACATAAAAACGCTGAATGATGGGTTTTTTACAAAAATATTTACAAGCCTTGCCCAGCTCTGATTGGTACGTTTTAACTTACAATTAATAAAACAGGGTGATGGGGAAGGGACTTGTCTTTAGTCACTTAAACAAAAACAGCCCGCTCATTTTGTTCACGCCAGACAAACAACTTTTGCCGCACAGAAACAAATTTCATATATGCAGCTCTACAAGGGTTAATTAATTTTGTTCACATCCCAGGTAGTCTTGCAATTATCATTTATCATCACGTTTGGTTTTTGTTTGTATTTTGACGGCTGTTTATGAATGATGGTCCATCTATCAAAAGTTTTATCCGGTTTTTTTCTTCAATCAAATTTGCCTCTTAATTTCTGTTTATTATTTTTACTGGAATTTACTGGGTTGATTTAAGTAAATTTATTTTTACACATGGACATATTTGTTCATGCCTATTTGATTTTATTACAATAACATTAATGCTAATCGATTGTTTATGGCTAATCTGGGTTCGATGATTTGGTTTTTATTACTTAACTTGTTTTACAGAGTAAAAATTTTATGTTTTGAATTCTTTGGCAATATCTGCTTACAAATTATGGTTGCCGTCAAAACACCGATTCTTAAGCAATTGTTGCTGTTTTTAAATTTATTTTTGCTGCAAGATTTCATAGTTTATTAGTAATTAAGGAAAATTTAATTTTACAATAATTCATCGTTAATTTTCTATTAATATTTAACAAGGCAGGTGTTTTCACAAGTCATTGATCTTAATTTTAAGTTTAAAAAACCATTAATTAGGATCTCATTTGTAATTATTTATTGTATCTAAAACTCGTTTTATTTGCACAAAATATAGTTAAAGCGGCAGATGAAATGAAGACTCACAAAATCTGGTTTGAAGATTTACATGTTTGTGTTTTTGCTTTCAATCCAAAATAAAGTTCTCAAAAAGTGTTTATTAGTCTTTTCATCTGAAATCAATATCTTGTCATAAACGAAATTGATTTGCATATCAACATTTAAAAACATTTGAAATCTGCAATTTCTAGCAAAGAAATTAATATATCCGGGTTTTGAATGCAAATTTTAGCTAAAAAACAATCAGTTTTTTTCCCGTATTATTTACTGGCCAACACAAATATTTATGCACAACTTGACTATGAAATCTTTTTCAAACGTTTTATGGTTGAATTTTAATATCAAACAAGCAACAGAAAACGGCCAAAATGTCAGATTTTATTTTCATATTCAAGAAATAAAATATATAAAACAGAAGTACTTGTACGCTTAACGACAGCCCGAAGTTATTGTTAAATAACAAAATAAAAAGCTTTTCAAGAAAAAATATAGAAAACTGGGGATATAAAATAAAACAGCCGCCTTTCAGGAGAAAAAACAAAGCAATAAAAAAGAGAAAAGCCGCCATAATATTCAATGTCAACACTATTAAGGAGCTGTAAATTATCAACTGGTTTTAACAAGCGTTTTACATTTAATTTTCAAAAGTACAAATAACATTTTTTTTATAATATTTTTATCCAAATGAGAAAGAGGGAGAGATAGCAAACAGAAAAGAGCTTAACGCAATCTCGTTTAATTCATGAAACACAATAAAACCGCTCCGTAAAGATATTACCTTAAACAAACAAACAATTAATTGGCAAAACCAACAAAAAATTTTAATTTTGCAGTGCCCCGTTTTGTTTAGTTTAGACAACATCTGAGCAAAAGTTTGATGACTTGTTTGCTTTGAAATTCCAGCCGCGAAATGCAGCAGAAACCGCATTTCAAAGATGACTTAAAAGTTTTCAATATTATTATTATTTGATTTGATTGCTTCCATTAATTTTGTTTAACAATTATTTATATTACGCAAGTTCAGGCGATTTAGATTTTTGTGCAAACTTTTTCAATTTGTTGTTTCAATAACGAGACTAGTCAAATCAATATGATTTTTTTCCTACCTTATTCATTTTTATGCAGGTGCTGAATAAACACATACTTATAAAGACATTTTTTTGGTAAATCCCATCATTAATTTAAAATTATTAAGTGAACATTTTTTCTTTTGTGGAACTGTGTATTCTAAAACGTCAATTCAAACTCTTAAACGTCAACTACAAATAAAGCACAATCCAACTTTAGTAACAACTAAAACTCATACATACATACGAGTATATATGCACCTACAACACATATTACTCGTGTGTATGTTAGTGCGGAATTGTGGGATTCCCCTTTCTAAGTAGGTATAGAAGTGTTATTCTTTATCTTTTTTATGCCTTTAATTTATAAAATTTTACGACAATTTGAACGAGTATTATGAACTTAAATTTACACATTCATAAGCGGCAAAAAATTAGTAATACTCAGATTATTAATTAGTTGACGTTATACCGAGCGCACTGTATATTAAATCAACTGCAAGGCGACTTTATAACAGGTGAAATCAGGAGCGCAGCTGATTACTTGTGTCATGTTTAATCCAGCTGGGGAGTAGAAATTTCGTTTTTGACTTTTCGCGGAGATTTACCAAAAAATAAAATACGTTATTGGGATTTGCCTGAGTTTTGTTATTGTTATTTATATTATTTAGCCATTTTTATGCCAATTAAAAATGATAAAAAGCATAATCAAGAAAAAAGAAAGTTATCAAGTCAATCGTCTTTTAGTTGATTGTTCGTTCCATGATATTGTTTCCTTCTCTGAGTTGCCTAAAGCTGCCTTAAAATTACACTATTCTCTTGCTACTACAGTGAACTTGGTGCTGAGAAGATCAGGGATTCTGTTTAACTTTTTACAACTTAATCGTCCAGGGCTCATCCAGCTGATCGATTTCTGGTTGATTGGCCACAGAATTGCATCACGCATTGTACTGAGAAATTGTTCTTTAGTCGCGCGGCTCGTCTGTGGAACAAACTGAGCCACTGGCATATTTCTTGTCTCTTACTATGTAGAAGGGGGCAGATCAATCACTTGCAGAAAGTACTACATCCACATACATAATTTATTGTGCGTTACAATACACGGCATAAGATGGTGTCGCACCTGAAGTACTGTTCCTAATTATAAATAACAACAAAAATATCCCTCATGTATTATTTAAACGAAAGATTACATAAATCGCTAACTTTTCATTTCGTTGTTCATCAACGTTTTGAGCTGGAGCTTCAACAAACGACAAATAAATATTCCAAAATATGTTAATAAAGTTTGATTTTAACACTCCGAAAATATACCTGACTGACTACAACGATACTGATAAGCCAGAGAAATAGTTTCCGCATAAATAAGCCATCTATCAAAATTAACCTGTCCTCTGCACAAGCATTCAAATGTTCGAATCTTGTTAGTTTGGCACAATGTTAGTTATTGAATGCATAAAACTTTTGTCTTTTTGCCTGGTGGAAAGTTTTTGTTTATAATAATTTAAAATTTTTACAAATAAGTTTTGAACGCAAGAAGTCAATAAACGTGTTAAATAATAAGAAAGAGAGAGATGGAGAGAGGGAGAGAAAAAACAAATTATAGACCGTCAACTGCACACAGCTGGATATTTTTTGTCGGCTCTTTAAGCTGAAATTTAAATTTCAATGTCATTTTCATATAATAAATAGGCATGTGGTAAAAACGTATTCCCATTACAGAAATGAACACAGCAAATACAGAAATTAATTCCTAACAATGTTAAAGACGGCAGAAACACTCATATTGTACGAGTATTTTCCGTGAAAGGTATTAAATGACACAATAAGATTAAAGAAGAAAAATAAAACGAAATTATTTCCGTACTTTTTGTTTTTTCTTGTTTTTTTTTTTTCTTACATCCGAGAAATGTTAATCAACCAAAACACATACAATCTCTCAATTTTATAATTGGAAGAGAGAAACAAAAAAGCAAAAAAAAAAAAACCAACTACTGCAATGATCTGTGTGCTGACCTTCAACCGAAACTGCCATGGAAGCCCTGCATTTATTGGTGAATGCAGTTTTCTGCTTTTAATATCAGTAACTTGCAATCAAGCAGAAACAGAAATTAAATTCCAAAAACGGCTTTATAACACCTTGTGTAAGAAACAAAAGCAAAAGTCAGAAAATCTTGTCAGTAGCAACGAATTGTTGTTTCTGTGAGTCAAAAAACAAAAAACAAAAACCAAAAAACAGAAAAAAGATTTTTTTAAGTGCCTCACAAGGTCGTTGATATCAATTGTACAACATGTTTACAGAAACTTCTTCATTATTTTAAGAACCGTTTTCTTACAATTTTACGTTCACAATAACAACAAACCAACCAGTCTTGAAACCGTTCAGCCTATTTTTACGGTTTGTACTGTTTTTTTTTTTTTCGGCCAACTTTACAATTAAAATCATTATTAATGCTGGCTCTGGTATTGAAGAATTTCACAGTGCAAGTTAATTGAAAGGGATTGGCAGGGAGTCACAACACACTCGTGTAACAGATACCAAAATAGTTATAAATTGTTTTTTGGATGCCGGACCACCGCTGGCAGGTTTCTTAAAACGATCAATTTTAAAATTTGCCATAAATCTATAAATGAATTCTGAATGGTACGGGAGATATAAGACTAAAACTGTTTTACACGTTTTTTACTCGAATTCCATAAATGGCCATGCAACAGTTTTATAATTCTATAAGGATTTTGTTTTTTTTTTTTTAATAATATTTATCATAAAAATGATGGTCAGACCGGAATTCAATTAAAAATTTAATTCTTCCGTCATAATACGTTATAGTAATGGGGAAGTTAAGGGGGGTCGTCAGTTACACAGAGCAATATTTCTTGTGTAACCAGAAATAGTCTGGCAGCTGTGGCTAATGCGTTTGTAATGGAAACCTTCATCTTATCTGACAACACTTTTGATAATTGAACAGCATGACGGAATGCAGGCGCATTTGAGCGAAAGAAACTTATATATATTTATATTTATTTATATATTTATATTTCTGATTAGATTGTTTAAATATATGTGTATGTGTATATAGAATAATGCTGAAGAAACGCAAATTGATGACAACATCGTCTTTAGCGAATCAACCATAGAGAGCCCATAAGGAACAACAGAAGAGACAATTGGCTTGTGTAGAATGCAACACGTCTGCCAAAACTATTTGCTTTTGGGGTCGTTAATATTTAATTTTTATCGTTTTATATTGAGTTTTGCGTTGAAGGCTTGTCTTTGTGTTTCATGCGTCGGACTTTAACATTTTAGCAACTTGGTTACAAAATTGAATATTGTTTTTACAAAACGGAAAAGTTTATTTTAAAAATTAAAACTTTACTTTAAAATTAAAACTTGAGTTTCAAAACTGAAGACTCTGTTTCACAGTAGACAACTTTGTTTCACAGTAGACAACTTTGTTTCCACAATTGAAATCATTTTTTAAAAATTGAAAACGTTGTTTCCAAAATACAAGAACATGTTTCATAATCGACAATTTTGTTTTAAAATTGAAAACTTTGCTACAAAATTAAAAACTCTGCTTCAAAGTAGACAATTTTGCTTCAAAACTGGAAGGTTTTTTTTTAAAAAATTGAAAACGTTGCTTCCAAAATGAATAAACAGCCGACAATTTTGTTTTAAAATTAAAAACTTTGTTCACTTCTTTGCCTCAAAACCGTAAATATTGTTGCAAAAGTAAAAAATTTATTTCAAAATTATTCCATTTAGTTTCGAAGTTGAAAACTTTCATTCGAAATTTCTGCTTTAGAGAACTTGAACAATTTGTAATCAGCTTCTTAGTTTTGAATTAATTTGTGTTGTTGTTGTTTCCTAATCACATTCACATTCATACACATATATTTTTGTATTGTTCGCACTTTTGTTGCATATATCACAAAATAAATTGTTCAGCCTCGTTGACTTACAGCTGTTTGGTTGTCTTATCTCTGCTCCGTGTTCGTCTCTCGTTTCTATTAGATAGTCTTACCTTTATCAAGCAAAGATGCGTTTTTTTCTTTTTTATTTGAACGATACTAGTTCACGTTCCGGTCTTATGAATACCAGCCAACTCTAACCTCTTTAAGTTTCTTGCAGTTGTAATTTATACCACAGTTCTTACCTGAAATGATAGAAAATGAAAGTTGTTTAATTACCTAATTTTAAAAGTGAAAAATATGTGATATGTGAAACAAATTATGTCATTTCGTGTTGAAAGATGTGCGTAAGCTGATGCCGCTTAATTATTGAAGTCTGCCAGTTAAATGCTGAAACTATTGTGTTGGTGAAAATACAAATATTTAAATTCAAACTTATTAAGGCAGAAAATACAATTTTTGTTAAAGAATCTATTTGCTAACAAATTGGTGTATTAGTAAAGCCCTGAATTTATAATACTCGTTTTAAGTAGAAAAAGTTTAAAAATTTGGTGTACATTTGTAGGCAAGACTTTAAAGGATAAAAAGCACAATACCGCAAGGACCTCAGCTAAGCGGCTTCATTGATATTTTATTTGTTGCAGAGTTAACAGGAAACAACCACACATTGTAACGTATAGTTTTGAAAAGTGCATAAGGTTTTGTTTGCCATGCAAGACCTACAGTGGGTACATGAGGAGCTCAGGCAGACAAGTGTTGAGGAGAAAGCACTTTTATGCACCATTGCAGTTGATTTTGTTTAGGACATCGCCGACAGACTAGCCAAAAAGGAGACAAGCCTTCAGGGTGAGGACATTGCTTTCCTCTGCCGTATACCTCTTTCAGCACGTTGAAAGAGTAAAAAGATTTCCCCAGGTCTTATATCAGAATTGAAGAACTGGTAATCAGCGATTACCTCTTAAAAGACATGCCAAATTACTGAGCCTCTTTAAAAACGCTTTCTGTAGAATATGTTAGAATTAGAATGGGGCAGAAACTGTCGCTCGCAATGCAATGCTGTATCCCAAGGCCACAATATCGATAGCAATTTTTCTATCATTCTGTTTCTTTTTTATAACTTTTACTTCGGCTTCTCTGCTCACCCTCACCTATTCTATTTCTTCTCTTTTTCAGGTGATCGCAAAGGCATTTTTGTGCTGGAAATTCTGCTCCTTTCCCAGCACCCTGGCTACACTATTGCTATATCCTTACAACATTGACATTTACGATTTAACAAATCCTTCAGTTAGTTTTTTATCGCCATCACAGGCGTATTTATATTTGCTTTTTTTTGCTCTCACATGCTGTGTCCTTTTCCCATTTTCTATTAAATTATCCCGAATTTGGTGCCACAGTTTCTAACTATTATTTTCACAAGTTGTTTTATATTTTCTGTGAAATATTCCGAAATACTCCGAAAAAATGCAACCATAAACTAGTTATTAATAAATTTGTATGTTTTATTTATTTTCTGTTGGGCATAAAATAAAATAGAAATCGATTCATAAGCAACACAATTATCACTTTAAACAAATTGCTTATTTCGTAACAACTGTTTTGATTAAATACCAATTTTTTTTTTGTTTTCACTGGCATCGAACAATTTATCTTCTTGCAAATTGCCAACATATTAACAAAACGAAATTTGCAAAACGAAAATTCGAAATGAAGAAACATCTTGTCACGCAAAATTCGTCTGCACAACCAACCTTAAACCACCGAATGCTGAAGACAGGCACAAAATACACACATTTGCAAAGTGTTTAGAAAAGATTATTTATTACAAAAACAAAAGCAAAAGCAAAAACAAAAACAAAACTTCCCAACACACTGTGAAATCAATTGGAAAAATATAAATAAACACAAACAATTATTGCCAAATATTGCGTGCACATGAACTCAAACAAATTGGAAATCAATAAGTCAATATTTTGAACAAAGAGATGATGTTGGTGATAAACCGGCCACAATCGAACAAAAAAAAAATAATTTAAGTTCAAAAGTAATTTTCGAAAAACAAGAAGAAGCAACACACGTTTCAAGAATAAAACAAGATGTTGGCGGAATAAACACTGGCTTCGTTTTGTTGTTTAATTTAAGTCGAACAACAGGACAAGTTTCGCTTGTCTATGACGATGTTATTGATTTTGAAAAGAACCCCCTTCAGTTTCATAAACTTGATTTTGTTTTTTAAGTAATTCAGAAGTTTTAATTAACTGTAAGAAAACACTTGTTTTTATCCAAAATTAACACAATGGAATAGAATTAATAATTAATGAAATCAACAGTTTTGTTACAGCAACTCCGAATCTGTTGCCTTCACTTTTGCCCGCTGGGAAATTGTTAAGAAAAATTTGATTATATGAATGTTTAATTGTTGCAAAGTGATGAAATGATTTGCTCAAACATTTTTAAGTTAATACCAGCTTCTAAGCACGCTGGGTAATTTTAAACCGAATCATATTGGAGTTTGTCATTGTATTTAAAATAGTGGCAGGCAGGCAGGCAGGCAGGTAAGATGAGCAAGTCATATTGAATTTCACATCTCATCGTGTTCAGCAGCAGCTGAAAGAAGACAATGACGTTGATGATTAAGAGGTATTTCTGCTTTTTATTATTTTTTACTTTTTATTTCACGTTTCTGCATCAAAAGCGGTTGTGGCGTGCGAATTATTTTATTGACTTCTTTTTTTCACAAAACCTTAAAAACACTTCACTTTAGTTTCTTACACAGACAGTTTTTTTTTTTTAGCTTAGCTCGTTTTTTAACAATTCTTTTGTTTACTTATGCTCAGTTTTTTTGCTTTCGTTTTTCAATTCACATAATAAGATGTAATAATATCCTTTTATAAATGTAAGCAACAACAAAACCGATATAAATTATTGCAAAATTATTTGCTGTTTAATTTATTCATTCAACTTTTTTTTTCCTTTTTAAGACACACAATTTCAAAGAAATAGGGGGAGAAAACTGATTTTTTTTCTAAAAAAACACGACACTGGGTTTGATTAATAGATCTGCCTCTTAATATGAATCTCGACGGCCCTGGATGGCCAAAGATTGTAGCAAAATGTGGAAATAACTTTAATTACATTAAACGCAGGTAAAATTAGTTTACGGATCAGAGCTATAAATATAACTGGTGAAAATGCACATTTTCACATCCAAATTTTGGCCAATTTTCTTATTTAGTTGAAATCTTTTTGTGTATTAAAAAAATACTCAAGCAACGCAGTAAAGTTATTTGCAGGACAGAAGATTAAAGGTTGAAAAGGAATTAAGCGAAAATAGTGTAACATATTACTAAAATGGTGTAATTATTTGTAAGAGCTCCAATGTCAATGGTGCGGCCATACAGGTCAGGCTGAATTCAGGCAATGACTTCTTATATGTTGACTTTAAGAACATCGTTCAATTGCGGTTTATTGCCATAGACTTAAGATGCCATTGGGCCAAATGGCAGCTATCACGTCATCTGTGCGCAAGAAAACCATCACCTGAAATCGTTCATGCAAAATGTACCCTGAAGCATTCACTATGTGGGCCGTAGCGGTATCCTGCTGAAACCACAAGCCGTCTTTAGTCGTAACATTCAATTCAGACAAACAAAATATCAGTTATCATCACTATGTAGTATTTGCCGTTGATGCTGAGGGCCACGCCAATTTTGTTCTACGACGGCGACTTAAAATCCACACCCAACAGTAGCCTGTGGTGGACCTTGCTTGGGCTCATGATGTCCCATGTATGCCAATTGTACATGTTAACGCAGCCATGTATTTCATTGTTAAAGATGGCTTTTGGATCTTTGGTGATGGGATTCTGTTCCAAACGATCCGCCGTCTGCTCAGTTTTCTGATTTGGACATGCTGCTCTATCCAGAATCCTGTCATCGTATTTTCAGAGATTAATAAACAACAGATTGAATAGACGCCGCAAAAATAACATTTTCTTTTAATTTTGTGAAATAAATAACTTCAATTAATTTAACTAATTGTAATAATGGGTTAACTTAAAACTACTTGATAATTATTTCACATAAATGGTACCGGTAAATTCTCTTCTTGATTAAGAGTTTAACATAAAATTTCAATTAATAGCTCAACTTGCAGTAATAGTACAAATAACTCATGGCTAGAATGTAACTTTCGAAGCACTTTAAGGTCTGCTAAAACTAATAAAACTGTATTTTTAAGACAGCCTATTTAAAAACGAAATATATGCATTTTTCAGTCATATACTCGTATAAAAATGTTCTTTCTAGTAGAGAAATATTTATAAATAAAATCCGTCTCTATAACTCATCCCGAAAAGAAAAGAAAAATGAAAGTGTTAAATTGTTCATAAGCGCTAAAGTGGCATCATTATATATATATATATGGTAATTTAATGGCAGGTTTCGATAAAATTGAAAAGATTATAAATAAAAATAAATACAAAACAAACAAAAGACTTAAGCAACATGCACTTGCTTCAACGGAAAGAAAAATTTTAAAGTTTCACATAAAACGTTTCTTTTATAAGAAAAGAGATGAAAGTTATTTTATTATTAAAAAATACTCGTATTTAAGGACAATAGCAAAACATATATAAGTTTTTTATTTAACGATTTCACAACTTTTAGTTTAAATATGAATGTAAAAATCAAATCCGACATTAATGAGTTTGTCATACGATTGTAAAATAATTAAAAACAAAAACAAAATGCTCGGCTAAACAAATACATATTATTATTATTATTATTATTTACATAATTGAGTTGTACAACTTGTGGAGGCTTCGTCAGAAATTTCAATATCGGTCAACGTGTTTCGAGCTTCGTTTAAGAACAATCCTAAACTTGATTTCGCAGGTTCGTACAGAGATCTTCTTACAATAACATTTATAAATATTGTGTCAAAAAATATATAATTTTTTTAGGAAAATTACTTCATATTTATTTCATTATTTTAACAACGAGGGAAAAAGCCGAAATATAAAGTATTTCAAGACACACTTTTAAGTTTTGACATCTACTGAATTGACTGTTATTAAATTAATCTATTTGGCCAAGTCAAGCAACTACAAGTAATAAAAAATAGGTTCATCCGATCAACGTTTAGGGCATTTCGCCTAATTTACGATCACCATAATGGCACTACTGACCTTAACTAGTCCTTAAGGCGGACAATTAATAACTGCCAGAAAAAAAGAAGCGCTGCTGATTCAGTAAAGCATAAACTACTTTAGTTTAGGAGAACCGAAGGCAGTCGATTGTGCGCTGTAGACTAAATTTTCCATTGCGACTTTGCTCGCTCCGTATAAATTGCGTATAAATTTAAGAAATGCTGCTGTCCGTTCATCGAAAAGGACTTGTGCTCGTTGAATAGCCGGAAATTATAATTAAGATTCAAGCCTTTTTAACGATGAGTCGATATATGAATAAACAAAATAAACTTAAGATATTGTCAAACACTTTAGTTATGGCGTAAGCAAACCAATCGCATGAGATGACCAGTGCATTCCAAAACAGTCACAGCTGCGGACAACGCTATCAACTCGATGATGATCGACTTCTTCTGCTCTACACGGCACAAAAACGGAACGATGTGTGTGTTTTCGGCAGTACAGCGCTAAGCGACACATTCTCTACTACTCACAAATAATATCAATTCTGACATCCTGATATAGTTAATCAGAAACTGATGACTACCAGCTCTGAAATTGTTTATTTCTTCTGTTTTATTTCGCTGCAGAAGCCATATGCGTATGTATGTATGTATACGCGTCTGGTACACAACTACAATGGCTTTATTCATGTTACGCGTGCGTGCAACATGTGCGTGAATTTGTTTCTCAACTTTCCATTTTTTATGTTTTCGCCCTGACATAATATATTAATTATTATAAAACTCATGTGCTATTACCAAAAATGTTTTCGCTTAGATACAAAAATTGTTTTAGTTTCTAAAATTTTCTTCATTAAAACTTCATTTGGCTGCTTTATTTTACTTTTTTTTTCTTGTTTTTTCTTTATTTGCTCATGACTTGGGGGGGGTCAAGAGAAATTTTGGACTTAAAATTTCAAAAGCAAATTTCCATATTTGGAATAACAACAGAAAAAAAATAAAGTACTGCATAAACATATGCAGTACTGAAATTCATAGCGCCTGCTTAAACATTGACATGCAAACATAATTTTTTATTTCATTAACACTTTTATTCCCCCCTAAAAAAAAAAAAAGACAAAGTATGAGCGTGACTTTATTATTTTTGAATCTATTTAAGTCTTAATGATTTGTCACTAATACGTAATTATTATCATTGTTTTTTCTTCTTCTTGTTAATGTGTGTTTCTTGGGTCGTGTGTCCGTCCATGTGTCTTAACAAAAGCCAAAAAAGTGGCAAACATATACATATTTACTTTCGTTAGTCACACGTTTTGCTTAAACAAATAAATTTCGTGTCGTGTTTTGGCTGTCTTTTATTTTATTTATGAATAACAAGAATGGCAAAAGAAAATGAAAGTAATTTGTTTTTTTTTTTTGTTTCGCTTAAAATTACTTTTTCCTTTTTGCCTGTTAAATTATACGAAGTTGTACATGTTTTTCGAGAGGCAGCACATGTTATATTGGTTTTTACTTTGACTCAACTTTTTAAACGAGTATTTAGGATTAAAGTAGGATCTTAATTTACTTTTCTTGTCTTTTGTTTGCGTTTTCGTTGTAAGGAATATTTTGGCAGGATGTGACTTTTGAAGGCCACCATTTAAATAATGTTTTTAATACTTTTTTTTTGTTGTGTCAAAAGTAAAAGCTGTACCACGAGTCCCAGACCAAATCCCTAATTTTTTGATAAAACATGTGGCCTTATAAATAGCCAAGTATTTTTTAAATAAAACCCAAACCCTCGCATTACGAGTACGATTTAAGATTTTGCCTTAAAATTTAATTGATTAGCGATATTAGTCCCCATTTAATGGATTTTTATTTAACATTGATATAGATATAAACATAAATATACATAAATATAATACACACTGAGAGCTTTTAATAATTAAAAACAGCTGACAAAAAGGTATAGTCTGTCGCGCTGCACTAGAATTCACTACAACACATGTTACACATCTAGCGGTTTTTTGTGCAACATATAAAACGGCTGTGGTGCTTGTTTTTTTTTTAAGATTGTTCATATCTTTGGAATAGAACATAAAAACATAAAAACTTTGCCCCCCAAAAATGTTTAACATTTTTGCCAGCGATGGAAATATTATAATATTCACTGCGTTCGAAACTGTTCATTCAATCATTTTCTGTAATTGAGAAAATCTGTTCGCCACGTTTTAAAGGTTTTGGATGGCCCCAGAAAATACTGCTTTCAGCTTTAGAAATACATTCAAAGTTGAACCACTACTGCAGAGACAAATCAAGAATAGTTTTCTTCAAAGAGAACTAAAACGCCACACAATTCTTCAAAACATCGTGGTTAAAAAATATTTGGAAATATTTAATATATAAATTAGCACAATTAATTGATATAATTAGAAAAACTATTCCAGTTTATTTTCCACTTTAATTGCACGAAGTGAGGAATATTATTTTGATGATTATGATGCTTTGATGCAAATAGAGCGTCCAAAGTTTTTCTGATCCAAAAGTGTAAAAACGATATCATGATTGTCTCAATTAGAGTTCATGTGTGAACACATTTTTAAAAGTTTTATGAATTAATAATGACAAGGAGTTTGTTATAATTTCAACCACGTTCTTTTTGGGAGTGCGCTAGCAGCCTTCCTTACTTCTTTAATGATCTAAAGTCGCTTATATGAGGCTCTTCGATGAACTTCTTAAGTTTGTTTGAGTCAGTTTTTTGCATGGTTTTCCCGTGGATCTCTAACTTAACACTTAAAGTGCTCTTTGACAAAATACGCAGTCATCTATCCATAAAATGGAGTCCTTATTGTATGTAATCTGTTTATAATATTAAATAATTTAAAGTAAAGATGGAGAAATTGTAATAATTTTATTTATCCTTTGACGGTTTCGTTATGAGGTTGCCTTCGAAAAATTGCATGTGTTTGGAATATCTACGCAGTCTTAGAAACTATAAAAAACTTATTTTTAGTATTAAAATAAATAAAGTATAAATAAGTATAAATATTCTTAGCGTTGTTGTTCATTTGCATTGCGACATTTAAAGCACCATGTAATTCTTTTGATTCTTCCACAGATTTGTTTCATAGCGAAAATTTCTTAACAATATTAGACTTGACTACTGCAGCCGCTGGGCAATTAAGCGAAACGAATAAAAAATTACTGTTACCACAAAAGGCCATAAATCATTTAAGTAATTGCCGAGTTAAAAACTGTATATAAAACCTTCAACAGCTTTAATGTTTTACAAGCCAACATTAAGACATCATAATTAACAGGATTCAGTTGCTTGTTTTGTTCCTTTTGTTTTATTTGCATAAGTTATTTTTACAAATTGCTTTGAATAATTGCAAGAGATTATTTTGAAAAGGGAAATATCTTATTGTGTTTTTCAAATGATGCCAAGAAAAAACAAATCATGAACTTTTTATGCCGCCTTCTTGCAGCCGCATTTGTATTTTATATTAAGGAAACAGTTGGTAACAACTTTCACGGTTATTATGAAGTTCAAATTATAGTTTTATGGTGTTTTTTTGTTTTTTTTTTTTTGTATTTTGAATATTACTTTTCCATTTTGGGTTTCGTTTGGCTGCAAACGGCAAAAGCAGAAGGTAATTTGGGCGGCCTGTTTCGTGGCAATTGCAAAAGGAGAAGAAAATTCGCTAAATTATAGCTTGAGATAAGTTTAAGTGCAAGGTGTGCTTTTATTTCTTGATTGTAGGCTGTGATCTAAAAAGTTTTGATGTTAGAAAATACTAGAAACATTTTAATACAGGTCGGTTCGTTTTTTATATAAATTTTAAAATAAATAAGGAAATATTTAAATTGGATTACAGGTTGGTGTTAATGGTGAGTTTTTTTTTTTTTTTTGTATTTTATAAAGTCTATGATGAGTCCATAACAGTTTTTAGGCCAACAAATCAGGTTTAACGGCTAACGGAGCGGTTTTGTTGACAAAAACAAAAGGCTTAAAAAACAAACGCTGTTTTCTTTACGGCCATAATTAAGTATAATTAAGCTTTAACAATAAAAGTTTTCTAAATACCGTTTTATTAAAAGTGTGTATGTGACATTTTTCAAACTATATTGGAAAACAAATTATGCTTTTTGTTAAATGTGGGATTTCGAATTTTTTGTCTCTCAGTTTTGTTGTAAAAATATTTGTTTGTTTTTTTTTTCATCGCCATCTAAAGGTGTTTATTAAAACGGACAAAAACAGTAAGAAACAAACTGTAGAAAACAAACTGTTTTACCAAAAAAAATTTTTTTTCTTTTCATAAACAACAAATTTGTCCACACATTTTCAATCAAATAATTTGCCACATCAATGAAACATTTATTTGAGGCTGGACCTACAAAGGAATTTCATTCTATGCAGAAACACTTGTGCTGGAAAAATTTAAAGCTGTAGTTTTGGTTTCAGCTTAAATTGGTACTGATAGTTTCTGAAACTCAATATAAATATGAAGAATTTGAAAACATGTTTCATGTTTCTTTGAAACTTAAAACCAAAATGTAAATTTAGAAATAAAAACTTTAAACTAAAATATTTTCTAAGCTGTCTTTTGTGTGCTTTCTAGCTATTAACAATATATTATGACGTCTTGCCACCGTATTCGTCAGTGGACTTGAAAAACGTCCAACCTTAAAAAATTCCACATATATGCAAATGGCTAGACAACACATGCCTAATTTTTGTGTGTTTTTAAGTTGTACAGCTCTGAAATGATTAAATGGAGACCCATTGACAAATATGATTGTTGTTGCATTAAAAGCTTAAGCTTAAGGGCTGTTTTGCGAAATTTTTACTAACATTAAAAGCCAAGTGTTTCCCGCCCGGCACAACATTTTGTTAAAACATAAACGAAACTGTGATTAAAACTGAACTTAGGGCTAAAAATAATAGTAGAGATAAACCAAATTTAGCTTCTGTGGTAACCTGGAATTAATGATGCGTGAAATTTTGGTAAAAAATTATTTCCAAATGCGGTTTCATTTGCCATATAACCCACGGCTGACTAGTGGAATGTGTCGCTTAAAATGCATCATTAATATAAAATTCAAGGCTATAACTAAGATTCACTTGTAGGCTCAGGTATAAAGGAAGGTCATGTGGAAGAAGGCATGAAAGTCTGTTGATCGGCCACCCAATCTGCTTGTAAAAATATACCCTGATAGATTTATAGCACAAACACTTCTTAGCAAAAACGATGTATTTAACAAAAAAAAAAAATCTCTGAACTTTTCTCGAAAGCAACTTTAAAAAGTTTGCATACATGTGCCCATATTTCAAATCGAAAGGACAAAGCCCGATCTCATGATCACAGTCATATGGATACAGAGAAATATTAATGAAATATGTTTTTTGATAAATTTCGGAGACATAAGTTCTGAAATATCACAAAAATAATATAAACAAAATGTTCTCAAAGTCGCAACTGTGTTCGTACAATAAAAGTTGTCACTGTAAGTGGCGGCAGCTGAACGAAACAAGTGCCAGTGCAACCAGCTGGAAAAGTTGTTGGTCTCGTTTTGGTTCTTATCATTTTGGTACTATTTCATATTTGGACACACTCTGTTAGTAATGAAATTTACTTAAAATTACGTTTGAAGAATATACAAATATGATTATAATTTATTATAAACTAAATAAATAATGAATACAACAACATAAACATTTTTCGCCAGCCAATTTTTGACAATCTTTTAATAAAACTTCCCTGTAGAAGAGTTAAAAGTTGTGGTGTGTTTTGTTTTTAGCGAAAAAATTACTGAGATACATATTTTTAAAAAGCATTTAAAACATCTGAAACTTGAAATTAACAAAATTGGACATAGTTCGATATTCGTGAAAACCATAGAAATATCATTAACAGTTAATAACACCATTTACACTAAAGCGGCTATTAACACATATATAAATTTAAGTTTAGCTAAAGATGAAATATATGTAACGCCTCACAATATCGCTGCCTGATGACACATTTTCAGTATTTATTCAAATTATACAAAATTGAATAAAAACGTATACAAGTCAACAATAACAACAAAGAAGACGCAATACACACACACAAAACTCTTGAATAATTTTATTGTAATATGGTAGTTTTGAAAACAAGTTTTGTGATATATAAAGCAATTTAGAAAGCCTCTGAATTTTCTTTAGCCAATTGTTTGGCATCTCGTAAGAAAGTGAAGACGACACAAGCAAAAGCCAAATGAATGGCTTTCAATGTGACATCAAAAAACAGACGTTCATTTGTTTTTTTTTTTTTTTTTGTAAAACAACTCAATTCAAAACTTTGACTGCGGCTTTTTTATATTTTGTTCTTGTTCGCAGGATGGGGAAAAACCAAAACAATTCTTCTAATTTTGTGTCTAAGCAGTTGTTTAATTTATTGTTGGCGTTTTTGTTTTTGTGAGAAAAAAGTTATTAAACACTTAAGAAGCACCTTTAGAGGGCAAAAGCTAATATTATTTATATAAAGCAATTTTTCTTCATTAACGATAAACAGATTATGGAGCAAAAATTAATTTTTCCATCTTCTTTGATTTTATTTATGTGTAAAAATATTTTCAAGAAACGTAATGCAGGCATAGAGAGAAAATTTATTTATTAGCGGGCAATTCAATAACATACCAAACTCAGGCTGCTTTAAACTGGTTTAAATTGGGTACCCTACAGCCCTACTTAAATGTTAACACTATATTTGATGATTTATACGTAAAAAAAGGATAGACAAAAATTATCTTATGATTTTTCTCAGACGAGTAAAAAGATTTGCTAAACAAAAAGACCAAAATATAAAAGCCATACTACAAATTTGTATGTATCTACCGTGTTCCGAAATCGTATTCGCCTAAATCTGATTTTTATTATCAGTTTAAGAAAATGTAAGCAAATTTATTTGAAACGCCGCAACTTAATTAAAACAAATTGAAGAAATTAGTAAAAAAAAAAGAAAAAAATTATAAAAAGAAAGAAAAGAAAATAAAATAATTAAACGAAAACAGTTTATTAACCCATAAAAAGAAAAATGAAACAGATAAAGCGCACAAATTAAAACATTTAATTATTTAATGTAACCAGCAAAACGTTACTAACACAGTAAATCAATCATACAGAAGGTGTTATATATTTTTTATGTGCGACAAAATGCTAGCAATAAAAAAATCATATGTATAACTACAGTGAAACCTGCCATCACGAACTCCTCCTAGAGTGTCTCTTGGCTTCACACGTTTTGTGGATACAACATGTTCGTGCATGCTTTGGACACTTATTCCATTATTCGAAAAAGTATACCAAATATCTCTCTCTCAAATGGACGGAAGTGCTGAAACACGAGATGTATAACAGTTTTGCTTTTCTTTATTTCACATTTTACATGTGTATTCGTATTAATGTCAAGGACATTAAGGATTCCACTGGAAAGCCCAATTAAAAGTAATCGATTTTATCATTGGCCACATGAGTATGATATATTAGTTAGCGACAGTTAAAGAAGAGATCTTTGAGAGGGCACTGCTTCTCAAGTTTGTGCCTCCGCCTGCGTATGTGCAGGTCACGAGTATAAAACTTAGAATAATTTAACACTATAAAAAAAATCGTTTTTATGCCACTTAATTTTGGTAAAACCAACTGCTTCCGCAATGAAAAGTTACAGTATCGAAAAACTTCAGGGGCGGGAAAATCATATATGAAAATAATATCTCTGCTTAAAATTTGTTATTACACAATCTCTAACTTAACTCGCAGCACTAACTTGATGATGGGCAATAGGTTAAAATGTATCCATCTGAGTTGAAGCAGGCAGTCTACTATAAAATTCGACATATAATGCAAACATATGAGCTTCCCTAGAGGAAGAGATAAACCTCCTTTTATTATGTCCTAAATAGCAACACATTTTCAGTCTCAGAGATTTTGCTTGATTTAAAGCTAAGTTTTATCCAGCACATTTCACTGAGTATAACTAAAGCCCGTGAGGTTGTAGGACTTATCAAACGATCGCCAAATTACTAAAACTTAATACATATCGGTTGTAAGATCGTTTTTACAACCTGCAACAATCGTATGGGATCCGTTCTACAATCGAATTTCGTACAAAAACAGTTTCTTTTATTTTATTTAAAACATATCTATCCAGACTTTTTGAGCCTTCCCTCTTAAGTAGTTAAAAATTAGTTTCTGAAGGCCAACTGAAACTAATTTCACAACATTAAAAAGCCGTCGAGTCATGTTCAATGATAATCCTATCAGTGGCAATGTACCATCGTAATGGTTTTGAGGAGTTGAACTTTGAACTTCAATATTCCTCACTGATCATAACGATCCACCAGCTGACTTCTGGTCGCCACTAATCCAACAAACTTTGCAATGAATGAACCTTGGAGAACATTATGGTGTCGTTTTAATGAAATGTTTAATTTTTTTTTTTGATTTCCCATCTAATTTGAAGGTTATAAGACCTTGAAATATTGTCAAACACAACAGACAAACCTATAGCTGTAAAATAATATAAAAGACAGAATATGAATTTCTATGACAAGCGAACACCTCTGATAAGCCGACAAAAACACAGCAGCGATAAGTGTTCGGATATTGGAAGTTTCACTGTATATCAACAAAAAGTAAATAATACCGTATTTTAAAACACCACTTTTACTTAAAACACAAAACAAACTTTTGAACACATTTTTCTAACATCAAAACACCCAAAATTAAGTCATCGCCGCCGTTTTAATTTTCTGATTTCTTATACTTTAATTCTGTTTTCAGCTAATAAATATTTTTCAGATTTATTTAAATGTTTTAATTTTACTTTCATTTACTTTCTTCTGCTTGTCTATAAACATTTTTGGCTAATTTCGGATTTTAAAGTAGGTGTAAAGAATAGCGCTGAAACATGACATTTAGAAAAGCAATGAATGCATGAACAGTAAAAGCTGAAACAATGGGCGATTAAGAAAGTTCATAAAAACAAATACATTTTATTAAGATAATTTAATCACAGTGTTTTCGAATCATTAAAGTTTAGCGCTTTAAAAAAAGATTAATAGAGAAGTAAACCCTTAAGTTTTGTGGCTCGCAAAAGTTTGTTTCTGTAATATTAAAAAATTTTTAGGTTAATGTTAAAGTTTTTAAGCTCTACAATCAAAAAAAAGTAGAAAAGCCAAAGAACCCAACATTTCTATAGAGTTATAAAACTTTTATAGAGTTGAAATAAATAGTTTGTGGTCGTAAAGATTTTTTTTTTTTTTTTTTTTTTTAATATTGTTTTATTTACGATCTATTTTACAATTAAAATAATAAGCAAATTTCATGACTCTTAAATAACAACATATGTAACATATATTGAGTTTCCTAAAACCCAAAAACAAAATAAATACAAGAAGAATTTACTTTTTAATTAAAATACAGAGTAACGAATTCTAACTTTTTCTATTTTCGGAAGGGAAGGTCAAGTACATGAAGTCTTTTAAGTCTTTGGATTTCATTGCTATCATCTAAAAGACTGATTGCTAACACGTTGGAATGATTGCTTAGTCTATTTAGGTATCTCTCGCTGAAGTTATTTATTTCGTCTTTGACCAATAAAATTCGAAGATCTTTGTGTATATTTTTGTTGGTCATAAACCAAGGCGCATTTGTTAAAAGTCTTAGGGTTTTTGACTGGTACCTCTGTAGTATCTCAACGTTAGAATTACTTGTAGTTCCCCACAGCTGGATGCCATATGTCCATATCGGTTTAAGTATTGTTTTGTAAAGCAGAATCTTGTTTTCTAAGCTTAAGCTTGATCTTGGGCCCAATAACCAAAACATTTTTCTTGTTTTTATATTAAGTTGCTCACGTTTCTTTTTGACATGCTCCTTCCAAGTTAGTCTTCGATCGAGATGAAGCCCTAAATATTTTACAGTTATGCAACTTGGTATAATTGTACCATTTAGGTAAACAAGCGAGCAATCATTTTTTCTGAGGGTTCGTAAAGATTTCATAAAAATTAAAATGTATATGAAATGGGAAAATTTTACTAAAATATATGTCAAATATATATAATATTTCTCTGAACATATTGAAGGTTTTTAATTTAATAAGTTTATTATGAAACATTTTAAAAATAGTACATTTTAATTACAATGTTTTGAAATCTTTCAGGGGTTTGGCTTATTTTTTTGTTTATTTCAAGTGACGGTCGGACAAAAGTGGTAGCTCTGGGTAAAGAATAGCTCTCCTGCCATCGTAATAATTCCTTAAGTTCGATCAGGCTCGTTGCTGTTGCTGTTTGACCTCCGGGCATTTTGTGTCTTAATACTCGTGAGTTTTGGTATTTGACCACACTATTCGTCGTATAGATCGTGTATAGGCGGTGACACAGATAACTAGAAAAATACTTTTAAAAATAAGGTGGGGCATATGGTCTTCTTTTCCGGACCCTTCTGTGCAGTCCTATTTCCCAAATTTACTTTAAAAACTATGAATAACTAAATAAATATATATATTTTTTTTGGTTATGAAGAACTTGAAAATTAAATTGATGAAATAAGCAAAAAGAAAGAGACTGTGTGAAGGAGAGAGAGAGAGAGAGAGAGAGAGAGAGGAAAAACGATGTGATGTGATGAAAGGTAGCCAATGTAACCTCCCCTAAACCGCTTATGCGGAAGGTAGCCTTACATTCCTTTCCTTTTTGGATCTACTTGATATATATCGCAGAAGCAAATGAAAACTGGTATTTTCTCCATTTCCTTTCATTGTGAAAAATAAAAATATACCTCTAAATCAACATAATTCCCGTTTTCCTTTTTGCTTTGTTAATGTTAGTAATTAGCAGTGATTATCCAAAAGCAAAATACAAAGAACTTTAACAATTCACTAAAGAAGTATTAAATATTTTTTTTATTTTTTGCCAACTTGTAAAGAATATGTTTTCTGAAATTTTGAAAAAAATCTTCTGAAAATACTCATGAATTCAGGTTCCTTTTTATTTAAAATTCTAGCAAACAAATTTTAAGTTCAATAGAAAACAAAACTTTACTATTTTGTGCAGGGACCTAGTTAGTGATGAAAACATGGCATACACAGGAACACTACGGAGGTAGTAGTTCGACGGACTTCAAAAGCAACTATATTCTAAGTTTTATGTGTGTGAATGCTTGAAACTGTGCTACTCTCTACTGCTTGAAAGGTTTTATATGCCATTTATTCTTTAGTCCAGTTTAAATTTATCAACAAATTTACTCACTAAAGTCGTTAATATTAAAGAAAATTTCAAAAAACAACAGGTTTTATTTGCTTGTGCTGGCTATTACTGAGTGTAAGACTTCACTGTGCAAATGTGTTGCAGTAAAGTTAATAATTGTTGAATAACATTTGCATATTTAAAAGTATGTTTTCATTATATCATGTGCAAAGTGTTTAAAAAAAAATGTATTACTTTTCACTTGGAAATGCATAATTACTGTCAACTATGCTCTTTATCACATTAAATGTTAAATTTATTTGCTTTCAGTCAAAACATACACATATTTGTTTTATTTTCTTAATTGCAATCATCTTAAGTGTCTTACAGTTAATAAGAAAAAAAAAGCAACAACTTTCTTCCTGTTTAACACATTTTATGAAATGAGTCCGTAATTTCGTTAACTACCGCATTAATATTTAAAAAATTTAAAATAAAAATAAATACTATTGAGATAAGAAATAAGAAAACTGAACCAATACAATCAGTTCAAAATAAATAAATAATATGCAATTTTTCAAATTAATATTTGTTTATAAAATATGTAGACTCAATAAATAAAAGTGATTGAAAAGAGGGGGGGAAGAAAAAAGAATTCAGTTACTAAATCAAGTGAACAGCCAGACCCCAGCGAATGTTTGCACTGGTATCGCACTCACAAAAAAAAAACAACAACATTCAGCCAGAAATAAAGCAGACTAAAGCAAAAACAAAAACAAAAACAAAACTAAAAAACTAAAGAAAATGAAAGTGGAACACATGTCGATTACTTGTGTTACGTGCTTGTAATTAGAAATTAAATTATAAATGTTTTTGCATATTTTTTTTTTTATGTTATAATAATTTCTACTTCAGACGCTTGCAAAGACCAGCATCGAGCATAAAGTACACAAAAGTAATTAATTTGCATTTTGTTCGGAGCAGACGAAGAAAAAAACAGTAAAATTCCATATAAAATGGTCGCAGGACTGCATAATTGTTTACATACATACATACGTACATACATGTAATATAAAACTCTAACACAACTACATATACACGTTTGGTTTGTAATAAATATATGTACTTTTTATATGTACAATGTACATATATCGGTTTATATGGCTGTGCAACAGAATGTTTTGTAATGCCAGAAGAAATAAACTAAAAGTATTTAACTTTTTTTTTTTGTTTTTGCGTTTCTTTATGCGCAGAAAGTAAAAGTTTTCTTGGCCATACCGAATACGAGGAAGTTTATATGTAAAGGGTGGTTAAATTGTATGGGCCGATGTTGAATGTGAACCATACCTAAACGCCAAGTTTTTTTCGGAATTTTATTTGACATTTCTCTATTTCAGACTTACTCAATTTGAACCATGGAGAGATACACAATCCAACAACGTGTTAAAGTTATCCAGACTTATTATGAAAATGGGAGTTCAAATCAAAATGCATATCGTGCACTTCGTAATTTTTTTGGTCAATTTCATCGTCCAAATGTGCGTACAATCGCAAAAATCGTGGAAAAATTCGATCAAACCGGGTCTGTAGAAGATGTGAGAACACCAGTGCATGCTCGTACAGCTCGTACTGCAGAAAATATTGCTGCTGTTCGCGATAGTGTGGCTGAAGAGCCGTCCACCTCAACTCGTCGTCGTTCCCAACAATTGCACCTCTCACGCTCGTCGTTGATGAACATTATGCATAAAGACTTGCATTTACACGCTTACAAGGTGCAATTGGCTCAAGAACTAAAGCCTCTTGACCATTCCAAACGTCGTGAATGGGCAGAATGGTGGCAAGAAATGGCAACAGTGGATGATCAATTTTGGAAGAAAATCATCTTCAGTGATGAGGCACATTTTCACCTCAGTGGATTCGTCAATAAACAGAATTGCCGCATTTGGCCGAATGAGAATCCAAGAGTGATTGTCGAAAAACCAATGCACCCACAAAGAGTGACTGTTTGGTGCGGTTTATGGGCTGGCAGCATCATCGGGCCGTATTTTTTCCAAAATGAGGCCGGTCAGGCAGTTACTGTGAATGGTGTTCGCTATCGTGAGATGATAACGAACTTTTTATGGCCCGAATTGGAAGATATGGATGTGGACGATATGTGGTTTCAGCAGGACGGTGCCACTTGCCACACAGCTAACGAAACAATGGCTCTTTTGCGCAACAAATTCAATGGCCGTGTTATCTCACGTAATGGCGATGTCAATTGGCCGCCAAGATCATGTGATTTGAAACCGTTGGACTTTTTTCTTTGGGGTTATTTGAAAGAAAAGGTGTACGTCGATAAGCCAGCAACAATTCAAGACCTAAAGGATCAGATAATTCGGCACATTAACGGCATAGAACCTCCATTATGCCTCAGCGTCATCGAAAATTTGGACCATCGGATAGAGGTGTGCCGCCGAGTTCGCGGCGCCCATTTGGCCGATATTTTGTTCCATACATAATTGAGTAATACCAATACATCATAATAAAATAAAATTACAATAATTTCCTAAATAGTTTGTGTTTTATTCAAAATCAACATCGGCCCTTGAAATTTAACCACCCTTTACATTTTTTATTTTTGTATGACGACGAAATGGCTTAACAGAATCAAAACCAAAACTTAATTGCTCGTATAGTTTAACAATTAAAAATGCATTTAACTGGGTATATTAAGTGCAGTAGTAAATACACTCAGAGAAAATATATGGAATATTCTGTGGCAGCCACCAGTTAAATACACGGACCTACAGGGGAATGGCTAATTTTTTTACTATGATCAGGGCGTGACAAAATGCCAAGCACACAATCACATGGAAATTTTAATAACAATTTTCTAACGTCGAACCTCAAGACAACACTTTCGACTTTATGACCAAATTTTCCCTATTACGATCAAATCTTTAAGCTCATATTTTTAGCAAAAGAAGAGAAAAAGAAATTTAAATTTCTCTATAATTTCTTGTTATTCATATAAAAAAATTACTCATCTGGCCAATTTACAGTGCAGTACAAAAGAAATGACAAGAACATGTAGGCATCCACTACTCTTCAACACAACAATAAATAAATTTCCATACTATTCCATACTGTAGTTTGAGGAGCCTTGTCTTGTTCCAAAATAAATCACTTTTATTGACTGCGCAAAAGTAGCGAGTGCTTAAAACTTTTGTATGACCAAATAAAAATAACATGTGGCTATTTTAGCACCAGTAGCGCATAAATCGAAATTACCTTTTTCATTGACTAAGAAGCGATAAAAATCTTCTAATTGACTTCCAGTTTATAAGTTTTTGTTTGTTTATCGGTCGAAAAATGGATTTTACTCGGACTGCAATCGCGCAACAGTAACTTTTGTAATATTTATAGAATTAGAAATCTCGAAAGGCAAGAAAATATTATTTGATAGAACTTTCGTTTTCGGCAATTCCACGCCAAAGCGGAAGTTAATTGTGATGTGTTTGTTGTTCTTGGTATTGTTTAAAATTTTTCTTCTTGCAGACTATTAATTGTGCGAAATCTATGATTAAATTTAAAAATAGCCGTTCTTATGAATGATGATCGCTCTTGTAGAATATACAATATGGCCATTTGAAACCTAGAGCCATCCTGATGAAGCCACCCCTCGTTCCAAGTTCAGACGCAATAAGATTGCCAACGATGGCCCAGCCAACATTAATCTAAAAGAATTATGGTACGACTGTGACTTTGGCCGTTTGCCTTGGATGCACTCTTGGCAGGCAAATTTTATCATTTTATCTACTGATTTACTGAATCAGCCGGCAACGAGGGTAAAAGCTGAAGATCATGTTTGACTAAACATTGAACGAACAAAAGCCATTGTCTGTGGTTCTTTGGCCTGAATGCCTTGAATTTTTGTATACATTCAGACAAGTGATGGCCTACGAATGGCCGAGTTCTTGTCAGCGACGCACAATCGGCTGAATCGAACTTTTCTGCTTATTTGCATGAGGGGTGCGGCAATATTTTGGCAGGAAATATTGTTCCAATATATATGTCGATTGCTTTAAAATAATTTTAATTCAAAAAAAAACTGTCTATTTTTATTTAACAATTGTTTTGGCCAAATTATTGTTTGAGACCGCAGACCCGTAAGCAAACAATATATTATATACTGATGCAGCGAATTCTGTAATTGAATATTCTGGGCTGATAGAGCTTTATCCACGCTTTGATTTCAAAATGAGCAGAATTCCGGACAATGTTTATAGAAATGTCAATCAAGTTCAAAGCGACGAAGAAAAATAGACAATCAACATCATGAACTCATGAACTCTATAAACTGCCAGAGTACAGAAGTCTTAATCATCCTGCAACACAAATTTTTTGCACTAAAGTGTTTTTTTCTATTCTAAAACAGATTAAGAATTCTCCCAGAATAGGGACGAATGAAACAAACCCAATTTTGTTGAAATGATGGCTAAACACACTTGCAGCGAAGTCTCTTCCCCCAAGGCAATCTTATGATATTAAATTAAAGAAAATTCTTGTTTTTATTTGAGAAAACGAATATCCAGAAATAACGACAAAATGCATTTTAGTTAAAAGCTAAAATCTCCCAGACTTTTTCCACTGCCACAATTTGTTCAGGCCCTTGAGATCTGCGCAAATCTTAACGTACAAAAAACCAATTTTATTCGCACACAAGTACGAGTGCGAATAGTTTTGCGGATATCGTGCATATGATGGTAAATATGTTTTGAATTAAAAGTTACTCACCTGTTTTGCTAATCACAAAGAATAATCCACTTAACAATAGCAGGGTGTTGAGATTTTGTCGTAAAGCCATGTTTGCGGGCAGGTAATTTATTTATATGTTGTGCTGCTGAAGAGATGAGCGGTGGCGGAATCCGAAATAAAAAGATTTGTGAAATAAAGTTCACGCGAATTGAAAAACAAAAGACAAAAAAAACAAATCTGGCAAAATGCAACATAAATGAATGCAACAATTTTTTGAAATTTTTGCAATTCTTTCTTTGTTTGCTGATGTTTTGCTGCTTTTGAAACGTTTGTTATTTTTGTGAATTTTTTCTTATATGTTTTGTTTTGTTTTGTTTTGATTTTCTCAAAAACACAATAATGCACTTTATGAATTTATTTTTACTTTGAATAAAAGCAAAAATTGCAGCAACAAAAAAAAAATTAATATATTTCTTTCGTTTCGTTGTTATTCGCTCAAGTTGTTGCACTGATTTTCTTTTTGCTTTAATTTTTTATGGCTTTATTTTTTGTTTTGTTTCTTGTTTTCTTGCCTCAAAGTGTGGTAGTTATGTTGTAATAAGTGGTTGTTGCTATTATTGTTGTTGTATCTACATATGTATATATCATTTAAAATGAGTTGCAGCAATCGATTAGCAACAGCAACAACAAAAAGATTTGCCTATTTTTCCCATACGACGGAGTTTTCCCAACTAAAAGCTGTTGATAGTGAATGAAAAATTATGTTTTCTGTTATTTTGCACTCAGACTTAGTGAAACGTACTCTGAAACGTTTGCCACATGCGGCAGGCACATGAAGAAACTATAACAAAGATGTGCGTACGAATGTGTTAGACACAAATAGTTAGTGGAAGAAAATCAATGACGCAGCTGTCTGGTGTTTGAGATTTCGTAGCAAGTGTAACAACTTGTTGTTGTTGAGAGAGACGAAAATACGTTAAATGTTTAATTTGGAAGAAACAAAATCTTTTAATTTCAAAACAAAATAAAAACACATCGAACAGATATCAAAAGAAAACTGTTGATAAGGAGGGGAAAATGTTTCACGCCAGTCTTGAACGTTTCTTTTATTTGTTTTTATTTTCGTATTTTTGCCCAGCTAAAGAAACTGCAACACAGTTTTTTTTTTTTTTATAGACTAAAGTTTTATTAAAAGAAATCAAAAATTAGTTTGTAGAGATGTTGTTGAAGAGCATATTAAAAAACCGAACACTTTCTTTTTTCTATATATATATATTTTATATCGTTAAATGTATGTATATTTATATACAAAATGTTCGTTAATACAATATATTTTTAATTCGTTTTCTCTTTACATATTTTAATAATAAATTTTACTTTATTTTTCTATTGCATTATATTAGTTTTTATACTCAAAAGCAAATTGTTTTGTAACAATTTATTTTTTAGTTTTAGGCCACTTTTGTCTACCGCTATTGCGTGCTTTGCGCACGAGCACTTTTCTTAAACTGTTTGTTGGCCCCCGTGTATGTGTTGAGTGGAACCTGAAAAACACAATTTCCAGCCTTCGAATGTGCAGAAATTATACAAAATCCACTTGATATTCATATAAAACATTAACTGCCACCACAACGTTAGCTTTTAGCCAAGTTAAAAGTTCGTTTGAGCTGCTGTATGGAATACACACGTATCTAGATACTAAAAATCAGCTGCTCAAGTCTAACAATCCACCACAATGATTTGTTATGCTACAGGTCTGGTGAATTTCTCCATTTTTTATTTGTGTGTGTGTGTGTGTGTGTTGAGCTATTAAAGGCAAGTTTCTAAAATTGTTAACAAGCTGCAGACTGCCAGTTGGAATCGCTCTTAAAGATGTCTGCAAACAAAAGAGATTTTCACTCAACTTAAGAGACTGGTTTTAACGAACTTTTCGCTGTTGTAAATATATAACAGACATTAAGTTTTAAATTAAAAGCTTTTTTTTTTTAATTTAATTAAAGGAAACTCCCTTTTGAACATTTTATTTTAGTGGCTATAATATAAATATGTGGCATATAATTTTCAATTCCTTCATTTCTTTGTGTCAGTATGATTTCTGTTCGATTTTTTTTATTTTTAACGATTTGGAATTTCGTGTAGATCGTCAAACAATATAGGAAAGAGCAGTTGTGAGTGAGTTAGTAATTACGCGTTACCAATTGTAAGGCACTGGGCCACGACAGAAGCAGGCTATTTCAATTCTATACACTTGATGATCAGCACTTGCTAACACTCCCATTGCAGAAGCTTAAAGTATTAAATCCTGGATGGGACAGTAAAATTGATCAACGATGGCCCCAGTGCATTGTGGCTTTTTGGGCCAGTTCCCATTACTACTCATTTATGGCCCTGGCAAAACAAACAGCAGAGCTTTTCTATTTCAGAATCGTTAGAAACGCTTTTTTGAAACGCACTTCATACACTTCAGATTCAGCACTTGTTACGCATTTCCTTACAGATGGCTCTCTTTCTGTTAAGCTTAGTTTTTTAGTTTTAGTTTTATAAATCCTGTTTAAATGCTCCAGAATCCCCTTTTTTTTGCCTTTATTGTAAACTTAATATTGCGGCATTTTTCTTTATTTTATTGCTTTATTGCACTTTCAAGCGCAAAGAATTTGTTTTAGCTAAATTAAGTTTGGAAAACCGAATTATCGCGCAAATTAATATCTTGCTTGGAATAAGACTTAATTTTTTAAAATTGCTGTAATTGAGGTTGTTTTTCTTAAAAAGTTGTCTCAAAAGTATCAGAAGGTATATCGGGTAATTTTGTTTATCGCCCAAGATGCTTTAATCGAGATTACACTTGATCTACAAATCTTAGGCAGATTTGAGGAAAACCCAAAATATAGCATTTAATTAAAACTGAACCTTTATTTTCCACTATTTATTTGCTCACTCTTAAGCGCTGAGTGATCTCTTTTCAACTCTTTGCTATACAAGTATGTCGTCCTCTCAAGTTTGTTCAACATTTTTGAGATCATTAAACGACCTTAGCAGACTTGAAAAGCTTTTGTCTGCACAACAACAAATTTCCCAAGTGAACACAACGGTAACATGTGTACGAGCACAACTTGGGCAATGCCACTAATAGCAACAACAACAACCACAGCAAGTACAAGTAGCTGAAAGCAAAAAAAAAACACATACAAAAAAAACACACAAAAAAACAAGGCGCGTGCAGTTGAAAACAAAAGCCATCAATACGATCTTGTGCTAAACAAGAATCTTAACACAAATGAAAGGAAAACCATTTTGTACAGAACAAAACAATGATGAAACAACAACAACAACAACCACAACAAAGAAGCTTTTAAAACAAGAACAATACAGAAACATTGCAGCAGACACCTACAGTTTAAAGACAGTTTAAAAGCTGTATTGTTGTTGTGGTACACCATGTTATACGAATAGGTGGCTGGTGCTTTGGCCGCAGTTTAAGCTGCTGCTGGTGGTGGTGCTGCTGCTGCTGCTGACTTACAAGCTGCTAACCAGCTTATTGACTAACTTAATATGAACAAACAAACAACTTAGTTTTAAATGTTTTAAGGTGGGTTTGTTAGTTTGTGTGTTCCGTAAGTTTTCCACCATTCATTTGTGTTCGTTTCTTTCTTTAATGGGTGGCAGAAAAAAATGATATGATTTCAATACAGAGAGCAGTGACAACTTTTTAAAATATATTCGTAGCAAGTTTTGCTTGAACTTTTTTCTTCGTTTTGTTGTTGTTGTTGTTTTTCTTTTTTACTTCTAATCTTGTAATTTTAAAAGTAAGACTAGTTGCTGCTGTTTTTCAATTTTGTGGTCTGTCATATCATTCGGCCGAGGGACAAGCGGACGGGCTGCTAGATAAAGAGCATACAAAAGCACACACACATACGGCAAAACAAAGAAACGAATGAACCAACGGACGGACATACAATTATTCGATATTCTCTTTGGTATTTAATGATTGAGAAATACTGTTACAATTTGGGCATTTATTCATGCAATTTATTTTGTTTGTTTTGTGGTCAAACTCAAACTTTGTCTGTTGTGATAATAAATATGGAGTAGGAAAAATTATCAAAAACATTTAAAAGTGGTTAGTTATTTCAAAATATATATTTGCTTATTTATTTTTACACATTTGTTTAAGTGTAGGGTTAAGTTCATGACTTTGCTGGCAATATAAGTTTCCGTGTTCAAAATTTGTTTAAGAAAAATTCTTCGCAAAATGTACACATGTGTTCAAATACTCGTACTGCTGAAAAATTTTATATTATTTTTCTAAGTTTTTTCTATGTCTAAGGAAGAAATATTCATGGCTTATTGTTCCCACCAATCGAACGTACAAATTTATAGCAATTACACAACCCAACATTATTTCTACCGTTAACTTTGTTTTGTGTTCTTTTCGAAAAAAAAAATAGCTGTCTAACGGGGCGTCTACGGATCCAACGGCTAAAGTGTTTGGGACATGTAGAGCGCATGGAAAATACTGCTCCATCCCGTAGATCCTTCGAACTGAATGTGACAATCTGAACCAGTGTGACAATGCAATAAAGGACGCCTACGGAACCGATGGCGCACGCAAGTGTAGAGGTACCTCAAGCAGCTTGGTGTGCAAAATTGGTAGCTGCTGGCTAAACATTGTGCCAGCTGGAAAAGCTTGTTGGTTGAGGCGCAGGTTCAACCAGGACTGTAGCGCCAAAGGAAGAAGTAGAAGCTGTTATTTTGAAAGTGCGGCATGTTCTTTTCTACTTATGTTCCCCTAAATACAAACGCAAATGCTGATCTTTTTAATCGAAAGGCATGAGTGCAGCACTTGTTTTTTATTGTCTGCAAAAAGGACAAACAATTTTTTAAGTTAGTTTTTGATATTGATAAAATAGTATTTTTCGAAATTAAATAGAGCGGATTGGAAGCGCATTATTCTTGTTTACCAATAACTATATAAACGTTTGTATATTCATTCTATATGAATGCAGACACTTTAATGCTTTGCTAATATTATGACATCTTCGTTTTATTGCATGCATGATCATGTTCACAACTTGTTTTCTAAATGTACATATATTTTAATTTTCTTTTATAAATTGTGTCAAACGAAGTGAGAAAAACATGTTGAAGGGCTAAATAAACTTAGAAATAAAATAAAACATCCTTTAAAAGGATTGATTATACATATACCGCCATTTAAAAAATTATAGCGTTTTCCGATAGAGTGACAACGTTTACGTCATCGTTTACGTCATATATATTTTCAGCGCTTTACAAGTTGTGTTAGCAGGGTTTTATGCGTAAAAAGTAGCAACTACAAGCTGAAATATTCGTAGGAGCCGCCTAATTTTGACATCAATGGCCTTCTACGAAGCAGTAGGGGTTATAAGAAGGCAGTGTTGCCTGTTAATTTTGCTATTTTCTTTATATTTCCATTTAGCCAAAACACTTTATTCAAAACTTCTAAAAATTCATGTTACCCAAAAATCACTTTTTTCATCATTAATTTTTTACACTTTTTATGGCTGCAGGTTTTTCTTTTTTTTTTTTTTGGTAATTTTTTTTTTTTTTGTGGACTAAATTATTGCAGCATAAGAAACATAAAGCAACTGTTGTCGTTGTTGCGCAGTGTTGATGTTGTCGTTAACCAACATTATCAATAACAGCAGCGATAACATTTGTTGGTTGTCAGCTGTTGCCGCCGTTTTTAAGTTTTTAAGAGCAGCACTGAAGGCAACACGTCACTGAATGCTGAAGCTTTTTCGATTTTTTAATGCATATTTTGCTGTTAAGTTTTTCCTGAAATGATTTAATATAAAAATGTTCAAGTTGTGGTGTTTTGTTAAAGGTTCCTTGCTGACAAGGCGTCGTTTTCTCTTTGGTTGGTCTCATTAAAATTTTCTACGCTGGTAGATTTTAATTTATGCGGAGTTTTGTCATATTTTTGTTTTTCTTTTAAGTTGTTGTTTATTTTATTGGAAATTTAATTGCTCGGATGTTTTTAAGGTACCGGAAACTGGCAATAGTGGGAACTTCCATTATAGTGAACGTTGCGAAAAGTTGATTACTATTTTGGGAGGTGCTGAACTTGCGAATTAAATGAAAATACATGTTATTTTAACATTTCTCAATGTCGTGTACCTCTTATATTTGATAAAGATAGGATTGCTTGAAACAACAGCTTATATGTAGGCATTTACACTGGAAGAAATACTTTGGTACTTAATTACATCACTTAAGAGAAAGATTAACAATTTGTTCCACAAACCACAACAAAATTAAAAGTAAAATTTTTGAGTTAATTGAGGTTAAAACAAAATGAGCTGTTTAACATTAAATATATATAATAATAGCAAATGAAATTGTGAACAAATTCGATCAAACGAGTAGATGTAGTTTTTTTTTACCGAAAGTTCATCGTATATTAAATAAATTAATTCATTGTATATTTTGCTTAAATTTAGCTTTCGATTTTAAATACATACATTTTTAATTTGTTACTTGAAACATAAAGTGTTTATAATGACATTTAAATTGGATTATAAAAGTTTGGTAAACCGCGGTGTCATAATCGTCCAACAACTGCAATTGTGAATGCAGTCATTGTCTTGTTAAATAATTGTGCAACACCTCAACAAGTGTGAGTAAAATCAATGAAAAGTATCGATAAAACATTTTACTGAATAACATTTGTATTGTCCAAAAATCCACAACAACAACAAAAGTAATTATTGAAGGCAGGCAACTCAAAGTAATTACTTATGCAAAAGTCTGCAATGAGGAGAGTGCATGAACGGCAAACCAATACCAATGGAACATTTTGAGCCAATTGTGTCGAAATTTTGAGCCAATTGTCTCTTTATTACATGAGTCAAAATGAATATATATGTTTCGAAAACTCTGACTTAAAATCGCCACACAATGAACATATATCAGTGAACTGGTATCAAAGTGTTAAAAATAAATATGTTTCTGCGATACATATTTACAAACTGCTAATCGCGTTCATTAAATTTCCTAGGAAATTCATACATTTTTTCATGTTATTTGTTACTGAACAGTATAGTGTACAGCATAGTGTACTAGTGTACAGCATAGTCTACTAGTGTACAGTACAGTGTACACTTGCATTTAAACATATGTTTCGCAATTTTATTTTAAATTCCTTGTTGTTGCACCTGATGGTGCTCTTTTTCATTAAAAACCTTCAATTATTACGACAATCTGTTGTTCGGGTTTTATACGGTTATTTGGAAAATTTTGTGCACTGCGATTGTGTGTGTGTATGTATTAATACTTCTCTCCATTGTAGACAAAATGGCTGTTAAAATGGCTTTAATTTTTTACCAGATATTTTGACTTTCGTATATCGAACACTGACAACGCCAGGCCGCTGCTCACTTGCATTTAAGTTTCCTTAAGTTGCGTTTCTTTGTTTTATAAACATAATTTTTATGCAATTAAGTTTCTTCCACAATTTCTTACTTCTCCACAACCCATTCAGCGAACTCACTTCGTTGCCCTTAATTTTGTATTTTTAGCCCGACCGCCAATTTAACTTTTCTACACATACAGAATCATATCACAACGCAAAATTGCCGAAGTTATGGTGTGTGAAAGACCAAGTTTTGTGAGCGCACGTTATAGACTGCCTCAGTTTCGTCTGCTCTCACTCCGCGATCATCATACGAGCTTGTATTCATGACTAACTGGAGGAATGTACTCTAACTGATCCATTATAGGGGTAAAAGTTCACTCTGTTTGATGACCAAGATGATCACGAAATAGACAGACCGGGTGGAAGGTAGCCGAAAAATCATTTTAATACAACAACATAACTGTCAGGTTTCACAAGCCCTTATTGCAGGGCCCTGATCATTTCAATTTTAAATAGATATGAAAATTGAATTGAATTGGAATGTTTCACATTTTCCTGTTTATGAAGAAATGATGCTGAAATTGAGAGAATAGAAGATTACTTTTTTATGTTTTAGTCTCTCTTGGATGTCAACAGCTTAAGAGTTTACTGTGACTTTTAACTTTTATGTAAAGCAAAAAAATTAAAATTTCAGAAGTTAAGAAGGCCGGAAAAATAAAACCCTTTTTTTGGAAATCAAACATTGTGAAGTAAGGGAAATAATCGATATAGTTTCCGAACAAATTTATAAAATATTTCCCTTCATATTTTGTCAGAATGTCTGAAAGAAATTGAAAACCGTTTCTTTTAAGCTAAAATTTCATATCTTAAAAGAAAGAATTTGTATTTATGTGCATAAATATTGTGACCTTGAGCCATCTCGTCGAACATTAATGTTCTCCAACATTTTGAGCAGCAGAAAACTGATTAAAAGCCAACTAACTGAACTCCTCGTGACCTTTTGGAAGGCATTAAATGAACGTCAGATGGACTTGGCCAAAAAAATTACCTGAATCAAATCATCAGAAAACTGGCAAACGGTAACATTCGATATCGTGGGACACACGATATACATACAAACATACATTGTATATTTTGCGTCATGAGCACCTTTTTGATTTTCACTTTAAATTTAAAGATAAATTCAAACAAAGTGCTCATTAGCCCCGCAAATGCTTTCAAAAATATTGAAATTAGTGTAGATTTCAATAATCTAAAGAAACCACTTTTAATTTAAAATAATGTAAATTATCCGCAAACTGCAAATAATAAAAAACACAACAAACAATTTCTTCAATTACAATCAAAATACGAGAAAAGCCTTGAATTAATGAATAAAATGAACAGTAAAAATCTTAAATTGTAATTTGATACAAAAACAAAATAATCACAAAAATCAGCCAATACAAACATTCAATTAAACAATAATTTGCCAAAATTCAAGCCAAGAAAAAAGAAACGACAAAGTTGTGAAAAAATATTATAAAAAAAAAAAATTAACAATGAAAAATTATAATCAGTTCTTAACGAACAAATAGAGCAGAAAATAATAATCGAAATTTTCAATCGAAAATAATTAAAGTGCTCTGAATGGAAATATTATTAATTAAACTTAGTAACAATTTACACGGGACAACGAAATAAAACTTAGACGCAAAACAGGCCGGCAGGTCTTAAGATACTGACAGAGGAATTAGTTTTTAGGAAGGATCTATGAGCTCTTTATTACATCAGTTGTAGCTCTTTGTTTACATCAATTGTGCCCAAATAACCATGACCGAGTGTAGGGTACAATAACACCTGCAAATAATCCAATTGTTTTAATCAAAATCGATATACTGTTTCATCGAATTTACAGTCGATATAATCTTGTAAGAGCTGGAGTAGGAAGGCGGGTGGGTGGGTGTACAAATATTAGTTGACTGGTACATTAAGCCATAAACCAACTCCACTAAGATGACGTACCGAAAATAGCGCACCTGCACTCAAGCGGGGAAAGTTGAAAGAAACTTTGCATTGCGACTTAAAACTATAACCACACAAATTCCAATCGAAGCTGAATGTGAGTGAATGTGAATGAGCGCTAGAACTATGGAATACTGAACCTAATTTTCATCAAGCAACATCGCCAGGGATGGAACTCTGTCAATAAAATTGTAACATTTCGAACAAAATGCTCTAAAGCATCAAATGCTTTACTGTCTTTCAGAAGTGCGAATCTGAGGCCGACAATGTCACCAGTCTACATAGATTTGAAAGCCGCATCATCGTCAGCGCTGTGGAAAACTTTAAATAAAACCTAATGAATATAGACAAATAAATAAATATCACAAAAACTAACAGAAAATTGTTATAAATTTCGTTGCTTCATTCGCTTTTCAAGTTCCGTTAACTTGCCTTAATAATAAATTTCAATCAATTTCGAAACAATTTGACTTCATTTTGAATTAACATGAGCATTTTTGTTGAATAATTTTCCAATAAATAGAATCAGCTCTACAAAAACCCAAATCAGAATGACCTTCAGTCTACTACATCAGCACTCACTCTAGCAACATAAAAGTATATGAAAACATATTGAATTAACATTGAGTTTAATGTTGATTTATCAAAGAACCTTATCGATCACCTGATCGGAAACAGAAACCAGGCGAAGAATAAGTTATAATCTGTGTTATTTTGAGAAGAAAAAAGTTTTGCTCTTCTGTGTTCTACAGCGCAAAAGTGAAACTTAGTTCGAAGCGAAAATGAGTTTAATGCGAGTTCAAAAAGAACACAAAAACAAAATTAATGCAGCCATACCTTTTTTCCGAAAACGTTTAAAACTTAACTTAAAAATAGTGATATCTGGCCACGAGCAATCTTAACTATAGTTGTGGTTTTAATGTTTCTGCTTTTGTTTCTTTGCTCCATCTATTTGTATTATTAACAATAAAAGCCAAGAACTTGGTTATTTTTCCTCTCTCCCCCTCTCCCCTTCCGCTCTGTCTCTAACAACGAACAACAAGCATTAAAATGCAACAACACCCGCTAATATGTCCAAGAATTGGGCCAGCACAATCAGCCATATAAATTGTTTTAACTTTTGCTTTAGATTTTCGGCTGCCTTAAAGATTTTCATTGTTACGAGTTTGTCTGTAAGTTGGATGTTAAAAGCTGGTGTTTGTGCACCAAAGAATGGCTGCTATCCACCAATCAGCCGACAACCATTGTTTTCGTTATACTTGTACATATTCAAAGCAGCGAAAACTTCTAGCAACTCCTTGCTGCCCTCTTGTGGCGGGCAGACAGTTCGGGCATCAGACAAGTAGTTGCTAAATAATTGTTGGGCATGTTTTGAATTTTCAAAGTGTTAATGTAATTTAACGCAGTTTTACTTTAAGTATTTTTCACACGATTTTCTTATTTGAGTTTCAGTTTCAATGGCTCGTCCGTCGGTCTGCATTATTTTTTTCAGTTTTCAGTGTATTCAGTTTGGTTTATATCTGTTTAAATTGGGTTTAATCAAGTTTCCTGTCGTTAAACAAATTGGCGCGGAAAACAAAAACCAAAACTAAATATCAAATGGTGGGGGAGAAGGTGTTGGTTGCTACAGCAGACGGTGTGTGTCGTGTCGATATCGGCTTTACTGCCTAATTTGGTAGGTGGCTGTTTAATGGTGCATTGAGAATGAATTTAGTGCTAATAAAATGGGAAGTACTCGTACATTTTTGCGGTAATTCGCCAACTCTATTATTAAGCCGTTAAAAAATGTAATAAAAAATTGTATTTAATACCATAAAAATAAAATACTGTATGTTTTTGGCATTTGTTCAGTCTTCAGGAACAACATGAATTTCGTGCATTAGATTAAATGACATAAATTAGATGTCATAACTTTTTTCCAAATTATTTGTTTCTTTTGTTTTTGCCTCATTATTTGATGAAATTCTTTGTGTCTGTTATTAAGTTTGAAACCAAACTTTAAACTTGGCATTTTGTTCTGAGACTTGTTGCAGTGAAATAAAAATAAAACTTTCTGGTTACTTTTATTATAATTCGAATGATGAAATTTATCCTTATTAGATCATTCATCAAATGGATTGTTTTTAATGTTTAAAAATATCTTCTGGCAAATATTTCAGCACTTTTTGGAGCACATCCAATCCTATTTCGTCAATATTGTTTTTTTTTCATCAGCATAGAGCGCATACTTGACGAACTCCTACAAAAAGTGATTGATAGGTGTCAAATCGTGCCAGCGAAGTTCACATCTTGACATAATTTCCTCAAGAAACTTTTGGCTCAATAAAGACTGACATTTTGTGCCGTATTGTTGAAACTATTTCTCCTCAAAATGATATTCAATGAACATGAGGTATAGAGAAAGTATTACGATTCACTGCATGTATTTTCTTCTTTGGATTTAAACTGCATCAAACACAGTTCCATAAGAATTGTGCTTTAGCCAAAAACAAGAACTCTGTTTGTTTTACACGCCCATTAAGCCAGACATGAGCCTCATCGTTAAAGATGATCTGCATCAAGTTACAGTTGATTCTCAGTCGATTCATCGAAAACACGAAACAAATGTGTCTTTAATTCTAGAACCCCTTGGATTTATATAGATTCAGGCCATAATCTTTCCTCAAAATTTCCACAAATTGTGGATGCAGGGAAACCGAGCTGCTGAGAACAGCTGTGAATCGCTATGGACGATGTTACAATAAAAATCTGTTTCAACTTCCAGTTGTTTTATATCTGATTCACCAAACAAACGATGCAGTAGATGGTGCGCTGGATTTAATTCTTTCACCCGTTGGACCTTATATGTATGTAATGTGAGCCACTGTCTATCCTTAAAATTTGCCAAGTGATGGAGGGACAGAGACCGCATTGTTGAAAACAGAGTTACGCTTACGTCTACGACGGCCAGAGGTCTTTCGCACGCACGTTACGAGCTCGATTTGTATGAATTTTAAACCAAAGAGTAAATACAGTCAAGACCACGATCCATTGTATTACATATCAGATGATCAAATGGCCGCTTAACAAACAACTCCATAAGTTGGGCGAACGGACGGCGAACTTTGAAAAGAAATTCTGGTGTCTTGGAAAAATAATTAAAAAAACCCTTCAGTAGTATGACAAGTAGTAACAACCGATACAAACGATTGTGTTAAATAGACAATTTACTTATTTTCAATCGAAGCCATCATTTCGTGCAGATTAAAACGGGCCTGAGATCAAATTAAGGGGTTCTATTGTTCACTGTTATAGACCAACATTATAATTTTTGTGGCCTTGTCGAGCTGTGTAATGGATTAAGTTTTCCTATTCAAGAATGTTTTATCAATTAACAATTTGAAAACTTTCTAACGCTTCATTTACCACTGAAAGGCTGCTGTTTAAAATAAAAGTTTTAAAAATTTTAAAAATTTTAAAAATGTAAAAAATTTAAAAAATTTTAAAAATGTTAAAAATGTCTTTAAATTCAGCATTTTAAGTCTTGAAAACAAAAAAAAAAAAAACTAAAGCAAACCTTTAAAATATTTTGATTGAAAGCACTCAGTCCCAGTCACCAGTTCACACATTAATAACAGATTTTACGCATAAGGAGCGCTGTTTTTCGTTAGATTGAACCGTTAAAGCCGATACCGAGCGATTGATTAATGACAAACCAACAACAACAATAACACAGCCATCAATGCCGCATAACAAACAAATAAGGTTTCATTGGAAAAACAAAATAATTAAACAGAAAAAAAAGCTCTAAAGACAGCAAACACGCATTCAAACAGGCGAAAAAAAAACGCATTTCATTTAATTGTTTAAAGCAACGCACCAAAATTCGTTATCGAATGGTGGTTAAAGTGTGAAAAAAAGACCTACAAAAGGGGCAATTAAAGTGTCGGTAAATTATTGACAGACCGCTGAAACTGGAAATTTAAATTAATACTTGAAAACTTCTTAAGCACTAAAATCGAAAAACTACAACGAACAGAATTGATTTTACGAGTATTTCGGTGCACACATTTTGCGCAGCTCACAGCTCGTATGACTCAAGTCGGTTTTGCAACATATTTTTGTTCCAAACAATTACCCTAAAAACCAAATCAGCCAAATTGTGCTGTTCAGAAGAAAACTTGCCAAACTTAATTAAACTTAGGGCCACTTTATGAAACTCATAACCACTTTATGAAAATCATAATAACTCAATCGCACAAACTAACAGCGACAAATATATTGAATTTTTCATTCAATTCAGCCACAATTCGAAATGTAAAAAAATTTTAGATAAGTAATTTTGTTTGGGCTCAACATGAAATGAAATTTTTAAGAAAATCATGTACGAGCATGACGAATACTATGATTTTAATATGTGAATTGAAAAATGAAAAAGCGACTTAAATTGTACTCGAATTATGTCTAATAAACTTTGGCTAAGCGCAAAAACCAAAAGAAAACAGCAACAAAAAAGAAACTTTACCTTAGAGCTTGTGTGTGTGTGTGTGTGCGTGTGTGTGTGTTTCTTTATATTAAATTTATAGTTATTGAGTGGTTTTAAGGTGGTATTGCTCGTTTTTGCGATACTTTAATTCTGGTTGTCGTACTTTTTAAAGTTTTTGGTTCAGTTTCTTGCAGTTATTTTTGGCGTGGTTGGTTCAATTGCACAATTTGCCAGACAACTTAAACTCTGTTGCACAAATAAAATGAGAAAAAAAAATGCCTGAACAGGCTAAAGACCATTCACTTTAGTTTGTTGTATTTTAAAGGCTTTTTGCTAAACTAGTATATAGATTTTTTTATTGATGAATTAAATTTACTTTATTTTAATTTTAATTTTAGTTTTTTTTTTTATCAAAAGTTAACAATCTTTGAAAGCGCCTTTTTTGTTTAAAATGCCAAGATATTAAGAAAAACTATTAAGGGTTCAGTGGGTTTAAGTAAAGAATTGTTTAAAATTTAGAGGTATTTTAAATGCAGGAAATATTTTAGCCAAACAAAAGCAATAAAATCATACAAATATTTTGTATGTTTTGAAACAAAATATTGATTGAACCAAATAAAAGAAAACCCTTTTTTTTAATATAAACCAGCTTCGGCCGAGGCCGCTGCTGAGATCTAAAGAAATAAACGCATCAATCAATGATTTAAACTTTATGGCGGGATACAATTTGAAACATCTGCAAGTTGAATGTCCCTCATTTTAAGCTCTTGACCGGTACAGCGAGTTTCCCAACGTAGATATTCTCGCCCCTGGCACTTCGTACACTTCCAGTTCGGTTGTCTTAGCACCCTACACCCTGGACAGACAGAATACCTGGCTATTTTGTTACTAAGGAACTTTTGAACCCTCCGCTAAGAATTTGTGGAAAGCCCTGGAATGTTCTGTTTACAGAAACTGATGAGCCTGAATTTTGGCTAAAACTTTCGGGCCGTTGTAGGAATCTAAGCCAGCAGGCAGCAGGTGTTGGAAATTCTTGACATTCAGTTCTTATATCTGGAAAAAATATGTGTTAAAGTGTAAAATGTTGGTGTTCTGATCTATTTAGGAAATTACTTTGGTAGAAAGTTCATTAGTAGGAAACTTGTTGCATGGTCGGCCTGTACTAGAAATTGATACTGAAATGGGTCTGACAACGAACGCATGTTGAGATGCGGTTTCATCAGGTTGAGCCGATACAACAGTCAGATAATAATAAGAATCATAATCACTACTTCACAAACGATAGTGGTGAAACATCAGTAATTTGAACTAAATCTGATTAAACAAGTATTAATATCAATTAACATTTAACCTTCCTGATGTCACTGAAGAAACAAAGCGCCTGAAAAGGTTTCATCTTCTCGATTTGCCATTCAGGAACCAGTTTGCCTTTTTATTTAATAAAATATTGAAATTAATGTTTATTTCATTGTTGCTTTGCTCAGGGGAGTGCAACAACTACTGTCATGTTTTTTACCGTATCAAATTTACTTAGTGTCCATAAATGGAGAGATTGTAAATAAAGAATTAATAGAAGAAAAGTAGTTAATTAAGCCTGAATTGTATATTTCTAAACGAAACTTGTACCATTTCAATCTGCTCTTTGTGACTAATTTCTGCAGCACACCAGCCCCAAATTTCAATAGAAACCATCACGAATGTCTTACTTAACATGCAGAAGCCCCTCCTACTTATCACGTAAGGAGGCCAGCAGTATTGGATCGACTTAGAAATTTCCCACACATTTTATTATTTGCATCCATTTTCCCAAGTACAAAATAGTTAGAAGTGAATTTTTTCAAATGGTTTTCTCAATAGGTGGCCGTTGGCTGTGAAACATCATTTTGAGCACTAAGATGTATTTAATATAAGTTTTTCTTGCAGTGGATTCTCCAATAAAAGCAGGCTTTGGACCGGGCGCTTAAGTGTACGGACAACTTTGTTATTCGTTTAAAATAGCGCAATAAAATCGCTCAAAATAATTGTACTTATCTATCAAACTTTACTATTTCAAATAACTTAAAACTGACTTCTTGCAACCTCTTTAACGGCATTAAGATAAAACTATATGACATCAATATTGTTCAGCACAATATCAATTCAATTTGGAACAGACACACATACTTTTTTCTGACACTAAATAGCAGCTCTAGGAACTCAAGCTAATACAGCTCACACACACACACATGCAGGCCCACTGCGCGCCATTTATGTCATTTAATTTTTGACAACAAAAGTTTAAATTTTGGAAGCAAAAGAGCAAAAACAATACGCGGGCGGATATATTGATTGTTACGAATCGTGATTTTCTGTTTACAAGGACGTTTCAGTTCAATTTTTGTGGTTAAACAAGAGTTAATTGTTGTTCAAGTAACTTAATAATGTTGGCTACTATTATTTATAAAATGAAAGAAAATCGAAAAACAAGCAAAAAGTTGCTTTAATTTATAAAAATAGAACAGTTTTTAATAACTTTAATGAAAATAAGAAAAAAAAAATATAGTGTTGGCGCCAAATTGACAGCCATCAATAAATTCAATTATGAATATTAAATATAATGCTGCACAAGAGGAAGTGAGAAACAAAAGCTAAAACTGGCAGTTGATAAGCAAAACGAAAGACTCAAGACACAAGCACTGCAGCTCTTTAGCCACAATATTTGTATGCATAAAGAATTTTTGCTTAAATTAAAAATTTCGATTACATTTAAAAGAAAACATCAAGATCTAAATCGAACTAGAGATAAATATAATTTATTGATTATAATTTTCTATCCGTTCAAAAAAATATATGACTCACAGTTTCAACAACAAAATTTTTAGGCAAAAAGTTGGCGTTTGTTCTCATACTGAGTGTCAATAAAAAACTTAAAACTTAAATAAATTGTAGGAGTAATTAATTTAATAAAACTTGAATTTATTACTTTTTGTTAAAAGGGCAAATTTATGAAGAAACATAAACGAGTGGAAATTATTTAATTTAAGCATAAAACGTATCATTTTAAAGTTATTCTAAAGAAACGAGAACACAAATTATAGCAAAATTATCTGCAGAAAACTCATAATAATTGTGTTTTTTAGCGCTCAATTCATACTTTCTATTTGCCATTCAATGAAAGTAAATACCTGCTTGTGCACAACACAAGAGTACTGCTTTCCCCCGGGATCTTTGTTAAACTTTATGAATTTTGCACAATCCCTCGATGATGCTGAAATATATTTTTCACAGCCCAGATTATCGAAGATTGATGAGCAAAAAACAATAATCCATTTGCTTAAGCCATACGCTCAACTTAAAGCGGTAATTGATTTGATAAATTCATGCATAAATCATAAAATTTGGCCGTCGTGTGTTGCCGGAACCCAGACACAGGCGCTAACACAACCTTGTGGCCAGTTCCACATGTGTAGAAAACAATTTACATAAGACACAATAGAATGCGTCAATGAGTTTATGTTGCTTCATTTAAAACACCACCAACCTCTGGCCTGACTGCTCAATTACTCTGGTCAGTGTCTGAGCCCGCATTGTAGCGCAGTGCGGTGCAGTGCATTGTTTAACCAGGCCGCCATCAGGAGACACGCCCGGCAAATAATAAGTATTATATTTGATTTAAATTTAAGTTTTTGAATTAATTGAACATTATTTGCAAGACATTTCTTTTGTGCCCACAGCTCGCCTAATAATTGATTCAATGTAGTGCATACGTTTGAAAATTGTTAGTTTTTCAAGCTCAACAAACGCAATATTACACGCAGACAGAATTTTATACCGGCCAGTCGCAGCGTATTTTGTGAATGAATTTCGAATGTAAATCAATGAATTAAACGGCGTTTGGCGCACTTTAACTACCTGGCGGTAATAGGAGTGTTTTCGTCCCAACACCAGAAATCGAAAACAATTTATTTTTAGTTTCAATTGCTATTGAGCAATTTTAAACAAATAAAATTACAACTTTTCAAAACGTCAAATATTTTGAGCGCACAAGGTTAAATGATTGAAAGACGCAATTATTTGCTGTTTCACATGAAATCAGTGATTGCTCCCATTTTTGGCACCAGAGCCGTGACTGATTAAAAAGCAATTGGCTGAACGGTTGGACTGTTCAAACAAAACAAAACAAAAAAACAAAAGACGACGTTAGTGCTGTTATACATAATGACAACCAGACGGGCATTTGAAAAGAAATAGGGAAAAGCAATTCACAAGAAAGTGAAACTATTTTGTAAAGTTCTTTTTTGTTTGAAACTATTATTTGGCAACAGAAAATTGAGGAAATGGAGAAAATGCAGTGTTATATAGAGAAGAACAGGTCATGGACTGTAAATTCATAAAACTGAAAACTAATCAATTAAATTAAATTCAAACTCATTCGAATATGATAATATTTCAACTTCCTGATCAAATAACCAAATGAATGGTATTTTTGTCAATTTCATTTTGGCATTAATTACGGCTCCATCGTTCAATTTACCAAAAAGCATTTTAGCTTATATGAATTATAGCATTTGATCATCTCGATTTGTTTCCAAACTTCATCGTTACTTGTATTATAATTAGTTGCGACTAAACAAGATCCCTCCTGAACTACATTTGCATGTTACGGTAAGATTTTATCGAAGCGTCCAGACCAAATACCGCGAGTACAAATACATGACAGGCCTTAAAGCAGTCATTTTATTTGTTAAGTCGCAGTTTTGTTATGAAGTCTTATGAATGCGGCAAATGTTCAAGTATTTTTGGCAAGTAATTGAAATGTTTTAATTAATTTCTTACAGTTTGCTTCAATTTTCATGTCTCAGGCCAAACCGAAACCACACACAATCACACCCAACGTTGTTAAGTTTAGTTTTGAATAATTTCCGCCCTGTAAAAGTTGCAGTCAAGGACTGAATTGAAAGTAAATATTTAAATTGCGTCAATTTGTGCGTTCAAGATCTTGGTCTCTGTCAGTTGGATTTTGTAGCCTTTGAAAACAGAAAATTACCATCAACTTGAGCAGTTTTGAAAAGGCAGCTTGTCATTTATTTTATTCATATATTTTGTATATTAAGTCTATGGGAAAATTGTTTAAGGCTTTTTAACAATTTAAGGAATTAAACTGAATTAATTACTATTAATAACATTTGAATGCGTAAATTGAAATGCGACAACTCGTTGAAGCACCAGCCTAACTTTCTTAATGGATTATTCATTGCAATGTTAATGCGCTAAGTGGAGACAGCAACCACCAGCGTTGAAGCCTATTAAAAAACCATTCGTTGAACAAGAAATCAGAGAATATAGATATTTCCCTTGATTGGGAACATGACAAATGACACTCGTATCTACAAATTCTTTACAATTAAAAAGTTCATTTCATTTATAAGAAACTACTTTTGTACGGATTCGGTATCGAAAGAATCCCATATAATTGAACCATTTTATAAAATCACTCTTACAAACGATATGTATGAATTCCTTTTATTAAAAAGCGGTTCCTGGAATTCTTGCACCCATCGTTTGATAAAGGCCATTAAGTCTATGGTATTTCTTTGTATTGAGTTTCATGCAAAGAAACACAATTTAGTTTTAAATCGCGCAACAGATGACGCAACAGAATTAGAATAGAGAAATTATTCCCACTCCAGATATTGATAAATACTCCACACAAAGATGGTGTTTAGCTCGCACCTACACTTTGTTTCTGTGGAACTCTTGATCAATCCTAAAGATATATAAATTCCGCATTATTCTTAACGTGAAAAGGGTCAGGTCTACAGGCTTCTGTCTCAAGGATCTTTTGTAATCGTATTATTGATTGTACACTTTTTCCATATGCAAAAAGCATTTTGAAAATTGATCCACAAATGGCCAAGTGGAAAAAAGTGGCCTATAATTTACTCCAGAGTTCCAGTTAAATGTTATGCAAATTCCAGAGGTGTGGTGGCCTACGGAAAGAAAACACAAACATTCCTTTTTATATATATTTGCAGATATATATGATCCTTAAAGTTTAGGGGTCGTTTGCAGTCTTAATATCTCATGACGTTGTGTTTCTTCACTTGTTCACGATATCGATTGTTGGCAATATTTTGAAGGTTACAATTAAGATTTGGAAACTTTGTATGTACTTTCTTTGGCCACGCTCATGTTTTTCCTTTTCAACAATGAGGCTGAGAACTGCCAAACTGCTTGTATGCAGAAACACTCACAGTCTTTTAGTAGAAATCGAACCTACAACCTCCAGATCATCATCTGTCATCCCTTAAGACATTAATGAACTCCTTTTTGAGGCAAATATTATGAATCAAGAAACTGATTATGACCAACCCAACTGATTCATGAGTTTTTGAATGCATAATGGTGGAACAGGCTCCCAGTATTTTTGCCTAGATTCTGCAGAGATGATGAATATTTCTCGCAGATATACAGAAACCAGTAGCACTAGTTCGGCAAACATTCACGGTTTATTAGAAATCAAAATCTTAGTGTTTTTCTCTGCTAATATCGTTAATTATTATGGGTGCTAAATAAATTGCGGACAAAAACTAGTGCTCATAAATATTTGCTTTCATACATCTGTCGGGGTTTTTTTATTTTGTTTTTAAAGGGCACCAACATTTGAACGTGCAAACATTCAATTTTTGTTTCACATCCATCAAATCGGCCAAACAAGTGAGAGGTGAGAAAAGTTAAATGTTGTGCTCCAAAACAAGACTCGTTTGTATAATTAACTTTTGTTATACACAATTAATATGGTTGAAAAACACAATTCACACCACACCTTCAGTCAGGTTCCGCGCTACAGTACGTTCGACTAAAATAAAGGAAAAATATGATCAAACAGACAGAATTTATGCCCATCGAAAGGTTTATTCTGGTCGAAAGCACCATAATAAAAACAGTAAATTTGCTTAAACGTACTACCTAAAATAATTAATATTTTTTGTTGTCTCTTTTCCATAATAGAATAAATCGCAAAAAAAAACAAGAACACGCCAACTAAAACTATAACAACTTTAAGCAAAACGCGATACATGTGATTAGAACTGAACGCAAGTAAAAACAGTAATTCTTGTTCTGCCATGAGTTTTAAACAACTATTTCTACGTCAAGAGCTGACTAAGAACCGGTTGACCTTCTGTGAAAAATACATAATTGAAACATATTTATAAAACTAATCGTAACAATATTAATATTAAAAATATAAATTATAAAAATATTATTTATGAGCTGAAACGAGATTACACTTCATAATGGCGAAGTAGAAGTGGTTTAAATCTCACAAGGACCAGCCAAAGGCATTCAGGCAGAAAAGGATCATCTATCGTGTTGGATAAAACAAATGTTAAAACTTAAGAAAACGGGGTGATCGTATTGTGCTTTCATTTTGAGTGCTTTTATACTATTTTATGGCTGCACTAGAATTTGTTTTGATTCTGTCTGTGGCCAGGCCAAATGGTCGGTCAGCCTTTAAATGCTCCACCTTAAAATGTCTATTCAGGTATTGGTGGTTTCTTTCATGTTTTTGTTTTTGTTTTTGTTTTTGTTTTTGTTTTTGTTTTCTTGGCCTTCTTAATATTTCTATATCTTTTTGCTGTTGTACTATTTCGACGCTTAGCAACCCGTATGTTTAAGTTGAAGTCAAGTTGCATTTGATTTTTGTTATTTTTAAATAATAATAATATTGTTGTTAATATTTTTCCTTCTCTTTTCTTAGACTTAATTTTGTAAAGGCCACAAATGGCATGAATTTGCAATTTTTTAAATACTTTTATTTTTTCATTTTATTTGTGGTCCGATTGTGCGATAAATTAATTAAGCAGCTTACAATTCTTTTTTTTTTTCTTATACATAATTTACACAGCCCGTTTTAAGCCATGCCTTCAAATTGATTTTTAATTGTCAGAATATCCGCCTTAGACAAGTAGACCACAACATGTGTTTATAAATAATATAATTGGAATAGAAGAAAATAACTATTTCCGTTAGCATTTCCTTCTTAAGTACGAAATGTGGGCACAATAAAGCAGTAACTAGATCTGATAACCCTAAAGACTTAAGCAAAGAAAATTTGGAAATGGGAAAGACGGTTTGAGGACTAAAAAGATGTTTTAAAATCTAGAAAACCTCCTATGGTTAAAGCTGGAAAGGGCTGGGAAAGGATTAAGACAAAAGGTTACATTCTGGGCACTGAGCTGATGACGCTGTTATTGACTTCTTATTTAGCGCCTTCCACAGCTACTGATGAACAAGGACTTCACTAGTATTAAATACTACACTATAAACTCTAAGGGGATCGTATAGCAGTTGCTGCTTCTGTTCTTACTGAACTAAGAGATTTGAGCATAAACAATTTGCAACTAGAAGACCTTAAAACTGGACAAACATGTGAAAAGTTTTTTTTTCAGCAAACTATTAGATAGAAGGTGAAGGATACAATTCTGGGCGGCATTTTGTATTCAGAAATCTATTAGAGGCCGCCTTTCAGCGCTAAGATCCTGGACACTACGGCCTATATTATAAGGAAACTATTAGATAGAAGCTGAAGGATACGATTTTGGGCGGCATTTTGTATTCAGGAATCTATTAGAGGCCGCCTTTCAGCGCTAAGATCCTGCACACTTCGGCCTATATTATAAGGAAACTATTAGATAGAAGCTGAAGGATACGATTTTGGGTGGCATTTTGTATTCAGACATCTATTAGAGGCCGCCTTTCAGCGCTAAGATCCTGGACACTTCGGCCTATATTATAAGGAAACTATTAGATAGAAGCTGAAGGATACGATTTTGGGCGGCATTTTGTATTCAGAAATCTATTAGAGGCCGCCTTTCAGCAGTAAGATCCTGGACACTTTGGCCTTTATTATAAGGAAACTATTAGATAGAAGGTGAAGGATACAATTCTGGGCGGCATTTTTTATTCAGAAATCTATTAGAGGCCGCCTTTCAGCGCTAAGATCCTGGACACTTGGGGCCTTTATTATAAGGAAACTATTAGATAGAAGCTGAAGGATACGATTTTGGGTGGCATTTTGTATTCAGAAATCTATTAGAGGCCGCCTTTCAGCGCTAAGATCCTGGACACTTCGGCCTTTATTATAAGGAAACTATAAGATAGAAGCTGAAGGATACGATTTTGGGTGGCATTTTGTATTCAGAAATCTATTAGAGGCCGCCTTTCAGCAGTAAGATCCTGGACACTTTGGCCTTTATTATAAGGAAACTATTAGATAGAAGGTGAAGGATACAATTCTGGGCGGCATTTTTTATTCAGAAATCTATTAGAGGCCGCCTTTCAGCGCTAAGATCCTGGACACTTGGGGCCTTTATTATAAGGAAACTATTAGATAGAAGCTGAAGGATACGATTTTGGGTGGCATTTTGTATTCAGAAATCTATTAGAGGCCGCCTTTCAGCGCTAAGATCCTGGACACTTCGGCCTTTATTATAAGGAAACTATAAGATAGAAGCTGAAGGATACGATTTTGGGTGGCATTTTGTATTCAGAAATCTATTAGAGGGCGCCTTTCAGCGCTACAAGAACTAAGATCCTGGACACTTCGGCCTTTATTATAATTCTTAAACTGTTATTTAAACAAAAATTTTGGTTTGTAAAAATTTTTCTAGAAATTTTGGAATTTTATCAGTTTTTGTTTGACAACTTCATGGAAAATTATTAAAAAAAAACCGAAATTTCTGACATAATTAAAGAAGTGGAAACTTAAATTATGAGTGCGATAGATTTTGTCCAACACGTGGACTTTTCGTAAACACACACACAGTTAATGAACATATTCGTACTCGTATAATGCAGTCCAATCACTTGACCTTAAAACCGCACATAAAAATAATAAATTTTCAATTGCGCCGAACGAAGTGACACGCCAAAAACAAAAAAAAACAAAACAAGACGAAACATTTACAATTTGCAATGTTTGACGGTGAATGAAGGTGGTGTTAAAAATGGAATGGATGGATTAAAAATGTTTATTAACATTTTAACCGAATGCAAGTTTAGTTCAAGCTGATTTTGCCCGGCAAAAAACAGTTCGTTTTGCTCAAAAAGTGTCCTTCAACCTATAAAGTGAACTTTTATTTCTGTTTGTTTGTTTGTTTATGGCAGCCCATCAAGTAGATGCGAGTACATTTGTAGATTTTAATGATTTTTTTTTTTTGAGTTAAAACTGTGATTTTAATTACACTAAACACATGTTTGTTTCTTAATTTGGATTTGTTTCAACAAAGGGGAGCTTTTGTCTGAAAATACAATATATGTATAACTTATATTTTAAGAGCTCACTTTAATAGCTTTCATAATTTCGATAATCTCGAACAATCCACCGCTGTCATTTATCATTTAGGTATTCATATTGAACGAAAGAAAATGTCTAAAGTCACTACAACAACAACAACACATGCTATATCTCTCATACTTATGTATCTCTGTATGTAAATGTTTGAAGCGAAAAACAAAAACTACAATTTTAAGGTCTACGCCACAAACTGCGACCACTCCGTCTTTAAACATTTTTGTATTCAAGGGAAGCGTGAAAAATGCTTGTGAATTATAAAAACAAAGTTGTATTTCAAGTTTAAATTAATTGAAGTTAATTGAAATAATTGTAGAAGACTACTTTAAATCTAAATTTTCCATTTAGCTAATTTACAAGTCATGAGAACAGAATGTGGCTGACTAATGTGCGAACGTTTCAACTTAAAGTTGTTAACAAAAAAAAAGCTTTGGATACGTGTGAGTAGGTGTTTTTGTAAATCACTTCGACAATTAAATGTGTTTTTTCTAGCTGCTTTAACTATCACACTTGCTGGCAATTAATAATGCACATTAAATTTATTGTTGAATGCAAGAAGTCTCTTAAGGCTGTAATTATTTTCTAAAATCTCCATTTCGATTATGGGGCATTTCATTTGATTCGGGCTTGCGAATTATTTAAAGCATTTTAGTTACTTCTGTGGGCGTTTGTTCTTATAAAACACTTTAAATAATTAAAACTAAATAAAATCAAGTAAACAAATGTAAAAGTTGTTGGGTATTCAATCAGCAACCGTTTTTAAATCCCTCTAGTGCTATTAATATCTCCTATAATGCACGTGGTTTTAAAATATTTAGTGTGATTTTAGTTGTTTGCAAAATTATAAATTGCAAAAATAACATAAAACTCAATTTATTACTTTTTACCGCAAACTCTTTTGCTGGACAAATTTTTTACAGTTTTTTTTTTTTGCTGTAAAGTTTCCAAAAATTCCAGTAAAAATATTTTCTGATTCAAAGAATAATATTTTGTGTCCATGTGATACAAAAAACCGATAAATTATTCTGTTTTGCAACAAAAGTTTTTTTTGTTCGTTCAGTGAAATCTTTTTTAGGTTTCTATTTAAAATAAAAATTCGCTGATTCATAAACTTTTGTGATTGAAAATATTATCGGTTTTTGGAAACGAAACAATAAATTCTTTAAGACAAAGTGAATCCGGAATCGGATCCTTTTTCAACTTTGATATTAAAAATTAAAAACTGCAAGTTGAAGGATATTAATGTAGAATAAAAAAAAAGTCACAAAAAAGTTACAAAAAAAACAAACATCAGTTTTTAATGGATTAATTAATTAATAGACTGTGCGAACACTTTGGTTCTAGGGGTTTTAAATTTGATTTGTAACAAAAACTCTGAGTATTTCTGCAGAAAAGCAAAAAGGTTTCAAGTTTTTTTAATTTCGTAGTTAAATTGAAATTAATTAAAAAGAAAACCACAAAAACCAATATTTGTCATGGGCACCGAAACAGCAAAGCCGAGGGCAGGCGTAATAGCAACGATAGCCCCAAAATAAATTCAATTTGTAAATATTGAACGTTTAAAGTAAAATCCTTTCGAAGATTTTGGACTTTTTAATGGAAAAGAGAATAAAAGAAAAACAAATAAGGTTCCAAAAATAAAATAAAAAATAAAACATATATGACTTTTGAGATCCAAGCCAATATTGTTTAAAGTCCAGCATTTAATAACCTTATCAACATAACCTCATTACTGCAATCATATTATTAAAATAATAATTTAACTAAACCTTTACATTTCTTGGCACAACAATTACTTGTCATCCTGTCTATCAAATTATCGCTCGATTTGCATACCATTTGAATAACATTGTTAACAACAACAACAACAACAACAATTATAATTTTTAATTTTTTTTTTCAACTAAAATTCCTCCTTAAGAACTTGTTCTAACTAGTAATAGAGGATAGTGGTTAATTAAACCAGTGCGCAAAACTGTTTAATTCTTCCGTTACCATTTCAACACATATTGAAAAAATCTGAAACCTAAATTTCAAAATTTAAGGTGCACTTTAATTTTACATGAGTTTCAAGCAACATTTGAACAAGTAAAATTGTTGATAAAATGGTTCTTTCATAACAGCGCATTCCTCCGCCAACTTTAAATAAAACAAGCCGTGTCTGAAATATCATCAAAACTTTTGGTCTACAATAACATTGTCAAAGGTCAAAGTGCATTCGAAATGACTGATTTGCAATGACCTCAACGCCTGAGTATCCAGCTGAGTTTAACCGATAATTGGGTTGGTTGTATTGCCATTGATGGCCCCTGTAGTTACTCACAAAGGGCTTTGCCCAGTACTTTAATTCAATTCAATCACAAAGAATTTGCCAATTAGTGACGGTCGTACTCCAAGAAATACAGATCAATGACGCAGCCAACTCAAGATGTACATGAAACAGTAACTTTTTCAGAATTCAGTGGTTGCTCTTAGATCTCAGGCGAATTGCTATCGTCTCAAACTTCAACAATTTTGCCTGTTACCTCCCTCCCCCTCCATTCAGAAGTGGTCTTCAATTCTGAAGAAGATTTTTTTCACATGCTCCAGACTCCACGCATCGTCGTTTATGGGCTTTTATCCGCAAAAGCTGGCCTATTTGAATTTTGTATAAGTTCAGGTGCTGGAATTGTTGTGTTATTTCTCCACTGAAACCAATCGACCACCACACTGCGATTATTCTGTTAGTGGGACAACTATGACGGACGTAAAGAAGTCAACTGCACAGATAATTGAGCGCACGAGCTGTCATTTTTATAAAACAATTTTATTATTATTTGCAGCAGATGGTGAATATGATGGTTTGAGACTCAAATTTTATCTGTTTGCTAAGAAAAGACAAAGTTTGAAAGTACCTATTTGGACAACTCTGCCTTTTATAGTGTAATTGTGTTATCTTGTGCTTACAAAGCACATCCTGTTTGCAACTATCACTTAAAGCACTTGAAAAAATCTCCAGATTTATACGCCAGACAAAACATACATTAAATCATTAAAGTCATTCTTTTACGCCTTCCTTCTGTTCTTAGTTAAACGAAATGACAACAAAACCAAAGTTTGAGTGTTTAATTTTTGCTTTCAATTTGCCAACAATTAAAAAAAATATGGCAAATTATAACGACAACACATGAAAGAGCTCACAGTTCTACGCGTGCCGCAGGGGCAATATTTAAATATGCCAAGATTTATATATATTTTGCTAAGTACCGCAGTGCTGTGTTGTGTTAAGAAATTAACCACTTTATTAACTCCGATGAAGGCAGCGCACTTAAAGATCAATTTTCAGCCTTTCAAAACTTTAATTTGACAAAAGCAATATTTTAACAAACATTTTTCATTCATACACAGAAGCCGTTAATCGCTTAAAAGCTGCACACAGCCAAGAAATAAAAATTAACTTGGCTATAAAACGACCTTAGTTGGACACACGCAACGTACCTGTAATTCGAAGCAAACGCCATTTAAGAAAAATACTCAGACAAACGAAAGACCTAAGACACAAACTTGATGATACCGATGAATAAAAAAAAATTGCAGGGGAAGTATTAAGGCGGATATGATATTTGTTAAGACTCATTAACCTGCTGTAATGCACATATATTTTAATGTAATTTAGCTTTTGAACTAACAAAAAAATTATTAGCAACAACAACAACAAAAACTAGCGGCTTTAAATTGACAACAACGCACAGATCACGTCTAATGACCGCTTTGAATGCACAAACTCAAACTCAAAGAGCAAAAGCATTAATTATCATTGAATCTACTTTATAAAAAGTTTTCATGGTTATTAAATAATTTCGATTAAAAACTTTTGATTATCACTATAATTTGACACAACTATTATTGGCTTTTCTCAAAGGAGTTTGTTCTTTGCTGTTTGTTTTTATTTTTTTTTTTTTGTTTTGTTTGGTTTCTGGCCTCAAGCTGTTTTCAAATTATTTTCAATTTATACGAGCGTACATGACTTGTTTGAAATAAAAAGCTTTGAGTTTTGATATTTTTCAAACGTTTTATTTAAATCTTGTTACACTTTGAAACATTGAACCAGTTTTCGGTGGCTTGGAATAAACTTTAAATGCCAGTTAAATACGAAATAAATTAGTTCGAAGAGTTTAAAAAGCTCCTTGTGCGATAGTTCAATAGTCATTAGAAAACTATGCCACTTACAGAATCTGAATTTACGACAAATGAAAAAGACAGGAAATGAAATACTTGCAGAATCTTTCTTAGGTTTGAACTACAGCTTAAAGGTCCTGTTTAACTGTTATGCTTAATAACACAAACATTAGCAGTTTCCACCTGTTCTAGTACGCGTAGATTTAAAATATTTTTAGAAATACTAGAGAATTTTACAACGTCTTCATAAGTGTGATAATTTGTTATAGTGATGTATCACTATAAATGTTCAAATAACTATTAGTACTCTGCAGCTACTCTAAGACTTAAGTTTTGTTGTAGAAGGTGACAAAAATTAATAAATAAATAAAAAATGCAAGAGGCTGAATGCTTTTTATTTTTGATTTGTTAATATTTACAGATTGTTTTACTTTTGGTAAATGTAAACAGTATTTGCAATATGGCAGGACCTGAGAAACGTTTTTAGTTGCCTGGTTTGAAGAAAATGGCTGAAAATACGAATACATATAAATAAGAAAATACAGATTATTGTCAATTCCCGTTGTGCTGTATTTAGCAGAATCTTTCATTATTGAACCCGTTAAGTAAGAAAATATTATTTATAATTTATAAATCTGTGATTCTATAAAAAGAAGAATGGAAGAGGAAATAATTAAAGAATTTAATTGAATTGCGGACATCTTTAGTTATTGCAATTAAAATATTGCACAGTTTTTTTTTCTGCTTACCAAGTAGCAATAGTTTTTCTATCAAGCATTTAATTTTTTTTATTTAAATGTCAAATGGCGGCAGAAGGATCAAGTTTTCATTTTCTATTTTATTTTACTCTATTCTTATTCAGTATATTCTGTTCTATATTATTCCATTCTATACTAGTCTATATTATTGTATCCAGTTCTTTACTGTTCTATTCTATTCTATTCTATTCTATTCTATTCTATTCTATTCTATTCTATTCTATTCTATTCTATTCTATTCTATTCTATTCTATTCTATTCTATTCTATTCTATTCTATTCTATTCTATTCTATTCTATTCTATTCTATTCTATTCTATTCTATTCTATTCTATTCTATTCTATTCTATTCTATTCTATTCTATTCTATTCTATTCTATTCTATTCTATTCTATTCTATTCTATTCTATTCTATTCTATTCTATTCTATTCTATTCTATTCTATTCTATTCTATTCTATTCTATTCTATTCTATTCTATTCTATTCTATTCTATTCTATTCTATTCTATTCTATTCTATTCTATTCTATTCTATTCTATTCTATTCTATTCTATTCTATTCTATTCTATTCTATTCTATTCTATTCTATTCTATTCTATTCTATTCTATTCTATTCTATTCTATTCTATTCTATTCTATTCTATTCTATTCTATTCTATTCTATTCTATTCTATTCTATTCTATTCTATTCTATTCTATTCTATTCTATTCTATTCTATTCTATTCTATTCTATTCTATTCTATTCTATTCTATTCTATTCTATTCTATTCTATTCTATTCTATTCTATTCTATTCTATTCTATTCTATTCTATTCTATTCTATTCTATTCTATTCTATTCTATTCTATTCTATTCTATTCTATTCTATTCTATTCTATTCTATTCTATTCTATTCTATTCTATTCTATTCTATTCTATTCTATTCTATTCTATTCTATTCTATTCTATTCTATTCTATTCTATTCTATTCTATTCTATTCTATTCTATTCTATTCTATTCTATTCTATTCTATTCTATTCTATTCTATTCTATTCTATTCTATTCTATTCTATTCTATTCTATTCTATTCTATTCTATTCTATTCTATTCTATTCTATTCTATTCTATTCTATTCTATTCTATTCTATTCTATTCTATTCTATTCTATTCTATTCTATTCTATTCTATTCTATTCTATTCTATTCTATTCTATTCTATTCTATTCTATTCTATTCTATTCTATTCTATTCTATTCTATTCTATTCTATTCTATTCTATTCTATTCTATTCTATTCTATTCTATTCTATTCTATTCTATTCTATTCTATTCTATTCTATTCTATTCTATTCTATTCTATTCTATTCTATTCTATTCTATTCTATTCTATTCTATTCTATTCTATTCTATTCTATTCTATTCTATTCTATTCTATTCTATTCTATTCTATTCTATTCTATTCTATTCTATTCTATTCTATTCTATTCTATTCTATTCTATTCTATTCTATTCTATTCTATTCTATTCTATTCTATTCTATTCTATTCTATTCTATTCTATTCTATTCTATTCTATTCTATTCTATTCTATTCTATTCTATTCTATTCTATTCTATTCTATTCTATTCTATTCTATTCTATTCTATTCTATTCTATTCTATTCTATTCTATTCTATTCTATTCTATTCTATTCTATTCTATTCTATTCTATTCTATTCTATTCTATTCTATTCTATTCTATTCTATTCTATTCTATTCTATTCTATTCTATTCTATTCTATTCTATTCTATTCTATTCTATTCTATTCTATTCTATTCTATTCTATTCTATTCTATTCTATTCTATTCTATTCTATTCTATTCTATTCTATTCTATTCTATTCTATTCTATTCTATTCTATTCTATTCTATTCTATTCTATTCTATTCTATTCTATTCTATTCTATTCTATTCTATTCTATTCTATTCTATTCTATTCTATTCTATTCTATTCTATTCTATTCTATTCTATTCTATTCTATTCTATTCTATTCTATTCTATTCTATTCTATTCTATTCTATTCTATTCTATTCTATTCTATTCTATTCTATTCTATTCTATTCTATTCTATTCTATTCTATTCTATTCTATTCTATTCTATTCTATTCTATTCTATTCTATTCTATTCTATTCTATTCTATTCTATTCTATTCTATTCTATTCTATTCTATTCTATTCTATTCTATTCTATTCTATTCTATTCTATTCTATTCTATTCTATTCTATTCTATTCTATTCTATTCTATTCTATTCTATTCTATTCTATTCTATTCTATTCTATTCTATTCTATTCTATTCTATTCTATTCTATTCTATTCTATTCTATTCTATTCTATTCTATTCTATTCTATTCTATTCTATTCTATTCTATTCTATTCTATTCTATTCTATTCTATTCTATTCTATTCTATTCTATTCTATTCTATTCTATTCTATTCTATTCTATTCTATTCTATTCTATTCTATTCTATTCTATTCTATTCTATTCTATTCTATTCTATTCTATTCTATTCTATTCTATTCTATTCTATTCTATTCTATTCTATTCTATTCTATTCTATTCTATTCTATTCTATTCTATTCTATTCTATTCTATTCTATTCTATTCTATTCTATTCTATTCTATTCTATTCTATTCTATTCTATTCTATTCTATTCTATTCTATTCTATTCTATTCTATTCTATTCTATTCTATTCTATTCTATTCTATTCTATTCTATTCTATTCTATTCTATTCTATTCTATTCTATTCTATTCTATTCTATTCTATTCTATTCTATTCTATTCTATTCTATTCTATTCTATTCTATTCTATTCTATTCTATTCTATTCTATTCTATTCTATTCTATTCTATTCTATTCTATTCTATTCTATTCTATTCTATTCTATTCTATTCTATTCTATTCTATTCTATTCTATTCTATTCTATTCTATTCTATTCTATTCTATTCTATTCTATTCTATTCTATTCTATTCTATTCTATTCTATTCTATTCTATTCTATTCTATTCTATTCTATTCTATTCTATTCTATTCTATTCTATTCTATTCTATTCTATTCTATTCTATTCTATTCTATTCTATTCTATTCTATTCTATTCTATTCTATTCTATTCTATTCTATTCTATTCTATTCTATTCTATTCTATTCTATTCTATTCTATTCTATTCTATACAATTTTATCATATTCTATACTATTCCATTATATTATATTATACTCTACTCTGTTCTAGTTTATTTTATTATAGCCTATTCTATATCATTATTTTTATTTTATTTTACTCTATGATATAAAATTCTATTATATTTTTATTTACTTTATTTTTTTTTATCTTATTTTATACTATTTTTTTCTACTCTATCCTGTTCTATTTGATTTATTCATTATATCTCATTTCATATTATATTCTATATTATTCTACGTTATTTAATTTCACTATATAATTCATTTTCTAATTTTATATATATTCGGCTATTCAGAATGATTGAATAATATTGGCGCTCTAACCCGAAATTGTCCTACGCCTGCGACTATCGCTTTCCATCCCTCCAAGTGCTTAATACACAAAGAAACCGGACCAGCACCTTCAATGGCAGTCTTAGAAGGTCCTGTTCACCCAGCGAATCTTACTCCTACATTGATTAATACTTCCATGTACCAGGAATTTTCCAACTCAATAAATACTTCTGACTTCAGTTTGGTCCATCGGCTTGTTAATACTAACGACTTTGTGTTTGTTTTGGTTACTTTTAATCGTCAGGTTTGAGTGAGAAAATGCGTTTTTCTATGTTTTCCTTTTTTGAGTGGCTGAAAGCAAGAAACGTGTTAGAAAACGCGCCACCTCATTGATTGATATCGTTTAATTCATTTATTATTTATTTATGCCTGCGTGTCTCAACGCTGGAATTTGTGTGCGAGTGTTTTAATTAAAGTTTTTTTTTTTGTGAAGTGAACGGTTTGATTTCTTAATTTTTCGAAAAGTCTGAATCCACATAAATTGTGTAATATTTTTTTTTGTTTATGTTACCGATAATGGGAACAAGATTATTTGGTGCATTTAATTTGAAATTCTTTTGCAATATTATTTTCTGTTTTTTCGTTTTATGTTAAAACTTTGTATTGGAATTTTTATGGTACATTTGCTTTAAGCGAAATATAGGCCAGAGTTTTTGCCCAGTGCGTTGGCTGAGACTCTGCTGTTAAGTAATCAAATTGGTCGGCAACATTATTATTTGCCTAAAGTCATGCGGAATGACTGTGACCGTGCCGCCGCAACCATCCAGCCTTCGCACAACATTGCATTTAATTCGCAAGGACACAAAGAGCCTTTCAAATGCCTGAAAAACATTGATGATGGATTTTTACACACACTTCGTGTCCTTTAACTCTACATAGATAAAATGATAAAATGATTAATCCTTAACAGCTGAACTCTATAACTTCTGTGGCATTTTATCATAACAGCTTAAGTGCAGAAAGTGCATCTAATTATATTTGGTTTGGCAAAATTCTTTTTCTTATTAATGATGATTTTTTTTTCTGTAATTTTTCTTTAATAACGATTATTATTAAATTTCATTGAAATATCTGCCAAAAATTTATTTTCATCAGATTAGTTTGCACCAGAATAAAAAATATTGCATAATATTATTTTGGCCACCCTTTCGCCCATAACTTGATGATTGCAACAATAAAATATTTATTAAATAACTGTACCCATAACAAATTCGGACAATAATTTATTGTACATTTTTAAATTAATAAAACAATTAAAATAAACAAACAAACGAAATCGACAATCATTAAAAATCTAGCAACGCCTACCCCCCGCCTTCAATGGAAACCGGATTTAATCTAAATACATTTACTACACAGTGGGTACAGCGTGAATGTTCATAATATCTGTGAAGCTTTTCGTTATAGTTATTTATTTTTCTATGACGATTTTATTTACAATAAGTTTGTTGTTGCCATTAACAAACAAAAAAACCAAAAAAATACATTTTGAAACGGGCTTTCAAACTGAAAGTACCCCAAACATCGATTATGGGAGTTGCTTTCAAGGTCGCTTGGTATTAATCGTTGAAAAAACAAATCAACAAAAATGAATGTTCAACAGGATTGTTGTCAACGGTCAACCAACAATTTTTCAACAGTTGTTTCTTTTGTGTAGACTATAACAAAAACAAAAACGATAAAAACTATAAAATTGTTTGATTTTGCTTTTCCTCCGCTGCATTCTTAATGCGGAAGTTGGTGTTGTACGATGGTGTGCTGCTCCACTGAATGGTGGTGGTGTTCGCAAGAGGACAGCTACAGTGACAAGTAGAATTTGAAACGTTGCCAGCCTGTACGAAAAAATAATTTCATAGATGGGGGGGAAAAAAACCGGTTGGTGGTCGGCAGTTAATAGAACGGAAACTGCAAAGTTATGAGCACAATTTTTAAGAAATTTACTTTCTGCCATATCAAGAAAAGACTCCGAATTATCTAACTTTCAAAAAAGAACTATAATAATTTTAAAATAATTTTGAGAAACATTCACAAATGCCGAGACTTTACTGCGATAATTGCAAATATATTTTAGGCATTTTTAGCAGCAACTCTTCTTTTCCAAATTTAAATAAAAGTTAAATAATTTGTCTGCCTCCAATTAAAATATAGTTACTATTTAATGAGACAAGACAGGCTGGTTTATTTTATTTGCTTTTTTATAAAATTTGTGTATGATATATTTTTACATCAGATTCAGACCAGTTGTTTAGATTTTAGTATGTCAGAATTGCTTAAATTCTCCCGCACGGTACCTTCAACTGAATAAAACATCGTGTATTTAATATTTTTGTTAAAGAAATATCCGCGATTGGTGTTTCAGCCTTTAAAGGTTAAGTTATCCTCTGGCTTTAGCTGGATCCTATAATTCTCTTTTTTTAATTTCGTACATTCGAGTGAACACTAGAACAAATAAATCTGGGTAGGTTGAAATTGGACTTCCAAGGCACAGGTAACTGCAATGTTTCTAGGACTATTGCATCCACTTAGGAGTGGTCAGGAACAAAGTTGCTGAAGATTGTATAAGCAAATTAACCCAAATATCAAAAGGATCCTGTGCCATGACATAATATAAATCTGAAAAAAAATTCCAGGCTTCACAGTGGAAATAAAATGGGTTGTAGTTCATTTTATGTATTTCCTGACTACCCCCCAACAATCCAAAAGGTCGTAGGTTTGACTCCCATCAAAAACTCTAGATGTTTTTGCAGACTAGCAAAATGCGCTGCAGTTTTGTGTTCTTTGTTAAAGAAAAAACTCCATCTAACTCGCAAACGGTCTAATCGGTTTGTCAGAATACTTTTTCCTCCGACCAAACCATTTGTTCGTGTCTTATTTGCTTCTTTTCACAATCCATTGTGGGTCTCTGTTTGGACGTGCTGATTTACCTCACTCAGTTATTGCCTTCCTAACCTGACATTATATTCGATTAAGAGGTAAAACTTTAATATTATAGCAAAATATAGAGCCTCTTCCAAATAATTACCTTTTTAACATTTTTTCAGTTTTCACACTGTATTGATTTCAGTGTTTAAAGTTGGAGCAGCCACAGAACTCCAATCATGTTTTGTATAAAATTTAGCATTCAAGCTCTTTCGCAATAACCGAACTGTTCCAATTTATATGTGTTTTTCGAAACTTGTTTAGAGAATGTAGAATATATATATGATTGGAGTGACTATTGTTGAATTATAGGGTTAGATGCAACAATATTATATCGTATTATTGGCCAGACTTTATAGACTATTACAGCTTTTAACCATGTTAATTTCACGGTCTGCTGGCTAAACCATATTATTATTCATAGTGAAATATACTTTGATTAAAACTGTACTGCTCTGCTTGCAGCCACAAAACATATTATTAGAGAAAACATATAGTGTATTAATGCCAAACTAGTTCAAACTACTTTTTAACCGAGTCTCAGAATTCACTTGTAGAAACATAAGAGATTTTAAATACAAAATATTATCACAAATCAATTTATGTTTGGGATTCATGCAACATCAAATATGACTGCAGTGCAACCCATGACCATGTCTCACGACATCTTGAAATTTGCTTGTTGACGTTGGCCAGTAAAGCGCATTTGCAGCAGATGCCTTTATTCAGGCTGCTCAGCCACTTCACACATTTCAACAATTTAAGATTGTATGTTGCATTCAAGTGCAGACTTTTCTTTGATCAATATTCAATTAAAATTTTAACTTTTTTAAAAATAATTTAAATAAAAAAATAAGCATAAAGTCCAGCAAATATTGTTCGTATGTTAAATACTTTAATGTAATTAAAGCTACTCCTCATTAGCGATACAATTTTTAAACTCGTTGGCCATAATACCTTTAAAAAAGGCCTTTTGAAATACACTGTATTGTAGGTACTGGTCTCTTTCCACCAGCAACTTGTTACAAAAATATATCCTACATTTTACACAAAAAGTCCACTTAAGCAACCAGCTGAGCCCCACTCTATTTATGTGGCCACAACCCTATTATTACTTTTACTTTTCTTTTGTTCCACAATAATTTCCTTATACAAAAAAAAAAAGAAGAGAAAAAACATTGTCTTTTTTCCTACTGACCATTTAAACCCAAACAGAAAACGAACTGTTACGGTTGTGTCTTATTCAAGGCTCATAACAACGCGGACTTGAAGACAATTGAAGTCTGCACTTTTGTTGGGAGTACAATAACAGAAATGTGCTGTATTTATGTAGATCTCGTCCGACTCCAAGACTCTTTGAATCATTTTTCTGTTTTTTTATTTTTATTTTGGGCATTTACAGCTTGAAGGTGAGTGATTTTTTTCACGCCTACTTTTGGGCAACGCCTCAATTTATAGAATGCTGTTTTTTTCCTCTTTGCCTTATTTTCCTTATTGATGTCTATAAATGTCCGTTTGAAACGATTGTCGGTCCAGTGTTATGCCTTATGTAAGGCGATTAGAAAGGAAAGTGTTTAATGAATAAATTTCCTTGCTGAATACTAAAGTATTATACATTTGCATTCGGTGGCCATAAAAGAGTTCATATTGTTGATATTTAGCACTTCGCAGTTGTTTATGTGCATAGAAAACCCAAACGTGACAAGATGGCAGTCGCATGTCATATTTGGCTCTAACATTCATTCGTCTCTCATGTTCATTACATCGAATTAGTTGTCGAACTCACTTCAACTTATTTGAATGTCTGCGTCCAAACTCAGCGCCGCAGTGCAGCCTAATGGCATCGTCCATAACCTGCTCTTCCCCGAAATCTTATTACCCATAGTCACCACTGCTGTTCATTCTTCTCGCAACATAAACCACTGTGATTGTATCCATTTGTGGTGGCAGCTCTGCTCTGTCAATTTTCCGGCATGAAGGAAATGTGTTGTTCATCTTTAAAGTTATTTTTCTTGTAAAATCCGTCTGGCACAAAGTACTTTTCGCCCCAAAATGATGGTACTTCTGCAAAACAACCATGGCCTGGTATTAGTGTATTAATGTAGTCCTCTCCTCTTATTTTACCATCAGCACTTTGAACTGATCCATTGCAATTGGCAGCAATCTCAAATGTTTCCCTGTCCTCCCCCTAAAGTGCCACGATGGATAAGTTGGTATAGTATTCGACCAAAAGTCCAGAGATTGTAGGTTCGATCCCTACCAAAGACTCCAAAAAAAAAAGTTGACGTTTTGACGAAGTTTTGGCGACAAGAAAAACAGCCATGCCAGTTGTCATGTCATACACTGAATGCACTTTTAGGGCCGGCGTTTGTCTCTGCCGTTGTCATAACAAACTGACTATTTGTTCTGCGAATTGTTCTCTAAAAATTAAACCCTTGCTCGACAGCTTGGGCTATCTAAGCCTTTCTGCCAGTTATTCTCTAGACTCAAAATGTAGCTCGGAGTCCTCGAGGAACATCCCGCCCTCGACCGACTCGCCCGTACATTCCACACGATTGACTTCAAAGCATAGAGCTTGTTGCCCGTCAACAGCATCACGAGGACAAGGATCTTTAAGGTAATTTTATATCCCGGTATCTATTAAGCCTCTAAATGCGTCTTTAAGCTTAGACCACAACCGGAATGTTTCAAACTCACTTCTGCCAGCGTTTGTTGGACCAACAATCATTTGTGTCTATGTAAGAAGTCGCAGTTATTGATCTCTCGTTATTTTTCCTAACCCAACATATAAGCCCCGAATGACGGGAATCAAAATCAAACCTTTTGGCGCTTGTATTATTAGACTCCTTCGCCTCAAGTCACTTTAAGTCATACAGCCCTATTTATCTTCAGCACAGTTTGGCATTATCTAAAACCGGACCTACATATAAAGGAATTTTACTATGTTGACAAATCTCATCGAAATCAAACATTGTTTTTTTTTTTTTTTTGGTAATCCAATAGCTTTAGAATTCCTTTGCTGAAATTTGACTCGGAAAAATATGATAATTTTTCGATTCAATGAAAATATTATTTTCGTTGTCTATTTTAGCCAAGCAATTGTTCGTTGCTGCGAAATTGACATTTAATTTGTCAAAGCAAATATTTCAAAACACACCCTTTTAATTAAATAGATATTTGAAACAAACGGCTGCACTTGTTTCTTGTTTTTGATTTGATGTTAAGTTTTCTATCGAATCAAAAAAAAAAAAAAAAGTCACCAAAAAGTATTGACATATTTAAGTTGAAAAAAATCTTCGCTTGTGATGGATGGCGTTATTGTTAAAAACAATTCATTCAATCTTGCTGACGGCAATAAAAACTATAAAACATTTTCTACAATATCGCTAATCTAGAGGAGATGACAAGCAATGTTTGTGTGTGTGTGACCGTTTTGTTGTTTTCTTTAATAATTTTTCATTGATTGACTCGTGGCAATAAAATGAAAACAGCAATCTGACCTTAGACCTTGTAGCCTCCACCGCAACGAAATAAAAAACACTTTCAGCAACAAAGCAACAAAATTTGTCGTGCCAAAACCACATAAAATATTTTACGGCTGTAGTCGAAAAATTATCGTATTGCTGGTGCCTCTTTCAATGGTTTTTGTTTTATTTTTCTTCTTTTGAAGTTTTAAGTTGTAATTTCATGTCTTTTTTTTTTTGTTTTTTTTTTGTTTTTGTTAATATCGAAACATAAATAATGATGTATTGATTTTTCATTTAAATTAATGGCAGGTTCATTTTTAGATTTTGTTCTGCGATTAATAATATTTTAAATAAAGTCACACTGAACGACCAAAGTGTGTTATGGCCTACACTGAAACAATTTTGCATAATATTTCTTTCGTTTTGCCAAATCATTCGTTGTTCATCAATTGCTTTATTTCCATAATAAAACAAAATTTTATACAAAATCTTTTTTCACTAAATTGTTTCAGTGAAATTTCTTTGACTGAAAATATTTCTGTTTTTGTAGAATGAAAAACACACAAAATTTTCATATCCCAACAATTTTAATTTTCAGCTAATATCTTTGTTGTTTCGGTAAACCTGTTTTTTGAATTAGCCAAAACTAATGGCCGCGTTTTTTTTCCTATAATAATAAAGCTGACCAAATTGTATCTTCGCCTGGATCAAAATTACAAAAATGCAATAAATTATTTTTAAAAAATATTTAAATATACAGATACTGTAAACCATATTGGTGACGTTAAGTGTCCACAAGAATGGCAGGAAAAAAAATGTCTCAGCTGACGTGGAGCTGCCAAATCCATGTTCTCTGGTACACTGTCATATACCAAAAGCGCAAAAAGTTAAAAACAATACAGGGTGCTGCCATACAAGAAAGAATTTTTTCTCCTTCGAACAAAAAGTTGCAACTTTTAAAGTTTCGGAGAATGACTTGAGTGCCAAGATGTCACTGCAACTGGTGGTTTTTTTTTATGGGTTGGGTGGTGAGTGTCGAAAATTACCCGCCCCCCTATTGATTAATAATAAACTTCGTAGCAAAGTCCTTCGGGATAATCTAGTTCAGTATAAAACTTAACTGAATGCAAGAAAACAACTTTTAAATTTTCTATGTAAACAGTTCTTTAAACTTATTTATATGTTTGTACAGACGAGCATCAATATACATATAATGGCTGTTAAAAAAAAGTACAACAATTGAGTTCAAGGCGTTTTGTTTTCCAGTGTTGGTAAGTGGTCTTATAATTTAACGATGCAATTAAAATCTTTTTTTTCCTGTTGGATTTTAAGGGTGTGGTTAAGCTTTTGAAAAACAATTATAAAGCAGAATTGGTTGCCAAACAAAATTTAATACTTTATTTTTTTTAATTTTAGACGGTTTCTTTTATAAAAAAATTTTAAAATATTTATTTAATATTTTATTTGTCTTTGGAAAATTTCTTTAGGAAAATTTCTATTCAAAATTTTAAATTTTAAAAGGAAATTTGTCATTAAAACAAAAGTTCTTAAGCTTAAAGAAAAATAAAAATAAAATCTATATACAGATATATAAAACGCAATGTAAAGATCAGATCTCTGGCCTGGGCTTCCTGAAATTTTCACAATATTAAACTGTGTTACTCCTTCCATATAGTTTTTAGCAGATTTTATAATATAAACGAGCCAGTTTTCAAAATTCTTTTTGCATATGGAACCGGTCCACTAAATATCTTATTTCGTGTTATAATAAGGGGGTAGCAAGCACCCCCACTCCCCCTAACTAATACTCATATATTTGAAAAAAATGATGAGCACAAGAAAATGATTTATTTTTATTGATCTTCAAAAATGAAACAAAAACTGTCAATTGTTTGTCTCCTGAGGATTGAGGTGAGTAAACCTGGAAGGATTGCAGGATCTGGAAAGCATTCAATGAAGCAAACAAAACAAAATCCCTATTAAATTCAAATTATTATATTATTAAAATATAAAAACATTTCTCTCCTTGGAGAAGTACGACAGTTAAATTGGAAATGGAAGATAAATAGATTTTTGTCTGTAGCCGGAAAAGGTAACTTGTTTCTTATTTGACAGTTTGGTTAAACTTAGAAAGAAATCAAAATCTGGCTGCTGAGGTGTGATGCCAACCAGAATTGAATGCGCAGCTCGTTATGGGGCTTCTAAGGCGGATTCCGAGCTGATGGCGGCATTATTGAGGAGAAGCTCCAAATTGCCTGTAATTTATTCAGACAGTTTTACCAAATCACGATGTATGGACTCATAGTTCAGCAACATGTGCAATTATTTTATTAAAATAGATGTTTTATGCCGCACGTTTTGCCTGTTTGACGCTCGCCATAATAGTCATACAAAGTATATTCGCAGTGTGTTGGATGGATGAGTCCACTGATTGAGAAGGATATGAATTACGTAGTTTTCATTAAGGCTTCAGAAAGAACGCACTAAATGAAAGAGCTTTCAAGTGCATTCAAATTGTGTAAAACGGTCAAACAAATTTACCTTTTTGTTTTGAATTTCCAGCTCTTTCTTATCGTTATAGTTTTGCAAATCCTGTCATTTGGTTGAAAATGTTTAAGTTCTCCAGTGCTGGTAAATATTTGCCTGACTTAAAGCGTTTAAAAACCTTTTCTTTACTTTTGGACTTTCAGATGTGGAGGTTTCTTTTAATGATGACAAAAGAGGTTTGGCTGGAAAAAAATAAATTATTTATTTCAAAAAAGTTGATCATTAAAGTTTTAAAAAGATTTTTTTTAGAATGCATTTAAAGATTACAATCATTTTTATATTATAATAAATTCACAACTCTCCTTTCTAATTAAAATGTTAATTTGATTTAATTTAATTAAATTATTCTTGCTTTATTTAAATTTTTAATTGTAGCAGACAAATTAAATGAATTTATTTGCCAACACCAGCAACAGTTTTAGGCAACAAATGAATTGAAGATTATTTTAGAGGCGGTAAGAAATTCATATTTCAAAATCTATTCCTGTAAATTAAGGTCCTGTGGCCCCCCGTTTGGCCTATAGTAGTAAAATATTTGCTATTTTTTCCATGTCCCTGGTTTAGCCAATTTAAGCACAAACCTCTCAAAACCACATATTAAAAATTTGGTGGAAAATTTTATTTAAAAAACGTGTCACTAAAGACTTACTTTGACCATAATGTTTTGAAAAACCAAAATAACTGACTAGAAACGAACGTGTTATAGTTTTTCATGTTTGTTTTTCTATTTTGTTGTTATTTATGGCCAAAAAATACTAAATCACGAATTTGGTTTTGTTGTTGTAAGGATGTCGTAAATAGAGATTAATTACACACCACAGGCTGTAGTTCAGCCAGACCAAAAACACACAGCGACAATACCTCGTGGCACGTTTCTTAAAGCCTCTCACCCAAATCTTATCAAAGAAAAGCTTTTATGCAGCTCGTACTGGTACACAGAAAACAAAATGCAAATTTACAACGACCATTTTTTTTTTTTTGTTCCTTTACATTTAAACACCGGTGAGCCGATTTAAAAACAAATCATAAGAAACACATTAAAATTACAACAAATTTAGAGCAGAGACTCTAGCAGCCAGCAACATGTTTTTTGTCTTTCGAAAATATCGAATTAGCAGCAAGAACGACTAAATTCAATATTTGACTTCGAACACTAATACAGATCGTATTTCAGAAACAAAAAAAGATATATTTTTTGCTTTCATGTGCCACAAATTCATGACTTAAAATACAAACATTCTCGTTAATAGAATATTTCTTTGTGTCTGTGTTCTTTTCTACAGAAATGCCAACCAGTTAAAAGAATACAAATGTTTTAGGCGCAAGCAAAGTAGAGGTAGTTCGTGTTAAAAAAAAAGCAAAATAACTGAAGGATTGACTCAATGTCTGTTTAATAATGAAAATATCAAAAGAAACCAATTACTCTGCTTTTAGGAATGATACGAGTATCATAAATGCAGGTGTAATTCTGCCATCAGATATTATGAAATTTTGTCCCCAAAAAAATTGTGTAAAATAAACGGACTCAAATCAAAAAAAAAAGAAACTTAAAAAAAAAAGAAACTTTGAAAAAAAAGGCTTTTGAAAATCGTTTTACAAATTATGACAACGGCTTCAGTGTCGATTTTACGAACGGATCCAAAATTCTAGAATTACAGGCTCACCTTTCGAATAGAGAAACAAATTTTAACTATCTGCAAACATCTATATAATGTATGTTCATTAGTTTTACGGTTTTCTTAGCAACAGTGCACTCTGGATAAAGTCAACCACTTAAAATTGCTTTCACACATATCGGCTTGTTGACATTTATGAATATGCACATTTATGAACAAAATTTAATTCATTGCTTTAAATGAAAATTATACAAAACGTACACAAGCAACGAATTTTTAAAATCACTTTGCAAATCAAAGAAATGTAAAAATTACAATAAATAGAAGCAAACTGTTACTGACACAAAAGGAATTTTAAAAACGATCGCCAAATGGAGGGAGAAATGAGGAATTTATATGAAACCAGATCCTTTCAAAGGAATTCTAAAAATTGATTTACCAATGAAGCGGTCAAGACCCCAATTCCCATGTAATTGCCGACAAAGGAAGGAATGAGGAACTTAAATGGAAATACCAACAGATTTCTTCAAATTGGTATTTGCAAATCAAGTGATATTGCAGAAAAAATCGTACGTACGTAATTGATTGCCTGCATCTTATTTGATGCCGCCTAAAAAGATATTCATACTTAGAAACACCTGAGATTTAATCATGTGCCAATGAATGAAAGGCTCCAACATACAACAAACGAAGACCACGCATTTAAAGACTTAATTTGACATTGTTACTAAGTCAAAATATTATTTATCGTATTTAATTTTTTCTTGCAATCTCTTAACAGCTCTTCTAAACTTGAACAGAATCAATTGCTGGTATATTGAATGAATAAAGCAAATACCAACCTAAAATTGCCAAAAAAACACAAAATTTTAAACCAAACCTTTCTAAATTTTTGAAATAACAAACACAGCAACGAACATTTAAGTAGATCAATTATAAAGTATTATTTAATGCAACAAAACTAAATAGTTAAGCTCTTAGTCATACTGTTTAATGTGCCATTGTAATCGTGCTAAAACAAGTTTACGATACCACCAAAAATGGCACCGCCGTCGCGACGTCCGAACTGCAAAAATTTGCAAATTTTAAATTACACCCAAATGACAAGAAACCCAAAAACATTTAGGCCCATCAGGCACAATATTTGTTTGGGAAAATAGTTTACAAACTATTTATATATGTATTTTATGTATATTTTAAAATATTTTGAAAATTTTGCGTACACAGAGAAAAATGTGATTATTTTCCGTGAATGCAATTAGGTTTTTTGTTGAATGCGGCCTATAAAAGAGCTTGTGAATTCATGTGGAACTTGAATGATAAGTCATAATCTTTATGGTGGATATGGAGTAGTAACACTGTATGCCCCTGCTGCACCTGACTCTTGGCCATAAGAATCAGTCACAGCGATTTGGTCATTTACGTAATATATATATATATATGTCTCTCATTAAATCTTGAACAGTTTTAAAAACGTCATAATTTTTAACGGCATAATCTTTACTCTGGTTATAGTAATATTGCGTGCCTCTGTACCATTTGGTACACTGTGACTAAAATCCCTAATAGGGCTGTAGTCCTTCATACGTCATATGAATGACCAAAATTTCACCTTCAAGTTTATATGAAAATGTAATAGAATTGTGGATATAGTGGCATTGCAGGCCTCTGCCCGATTTCATCACTACGCCCAAAAGCCTTCATAACGATTTCCTCTTTCACAGGCCATTTAAATTACTAAAATTTCAATGTGATAATATTCAAAAAAATAATTGGAATATTCCGCCGATTATTTCATTCTCAAATAACTCTTTATCTCAAATCTTGATACAGCGGCATTGCATGGCTCTGCTCGATTTGGCCACTATGGCCAAGTTAAGTCATAGAGATTGGGTGAATAACCAAAATTTCACTTTGTACAGATTTTCACAGACTCAATTGGGATATTCCGCCTATTATTTAAAGCCGAACACGTCATGATCTTTAATGTGGATATAGAGACATTGTAGGCCTCTGCTGCACTTGAACAATATGGTACAAATTATTGTCTGTTCTGTTGAAAAGAAAGAAAGAAGATAAGAACTGAGAACAAGAATAATTTAATAAAATACTTTATTTAATAAATACATATAATTTCCTGGTCCCCAAAAACGTTGTCCAGTTTATTCTCAAAAAGTTAAATCATTTGTCTTGCGCCCAACTCTCTTGTTGCAAGATCAGTTACACCGTCTACGTTTGACACACAGAACGGTAAATAAAACTCCAAATTCTTTAATCAAAACAATGACTTTTCAACATCAATTTATTTGAAACTTATTCATAACAACATTAAAATACTGCACACAAACTGTTGCCACAATAACAGCGCCAAGTTAGAAAAAGAAAAAAGTACGCCCAATGCTGTGTCACGGTTGTTGTCACGCCGCCAAATGAGGCCACTATTCCAATGGATTGTGCTCGCAAATGATTGAATATTTTGTTGCATATTCAAGTGATCTGTTGCTTTTACATTTACAGCCAAACAGCTATTCAAATCTCTATAATACAAATTACATTCATATTTTTTAACACAGCATGATCTGCACTCATGGTTGCATGAGGTCAAATTAATGTCCCATGCTGAATGTTGGGTGAATGCATTTAAATTGTTGGGCTTTGCCATTGTTTGTTGTTGGTTTTTGTGTGCCCTAGATTCTATTTTCTTAAGTGCATTAACATTACACAAAATATGCAAAAGAACTGAAGCTTTGAACATACATACATAGTTCTATAAAGGCCCTAAAAAATGACTTAGACGTCATGTAGAAGGTCATGAATGATACACTTAAAGACAAAATCAGCGTCGAGAACATCATACATACCTTTTGCGGCTAAAAATTAATAATTGAATATGACATTCTCGGCGCAATTTTTAAACTTCAAAAACAAATAAAAAAAAAGGTATTTGTGTGCATCGGCCGGGAATCGAACCCGGGCCGCCCGCGTGGCAGGCGAGCATTCTACCACTGAACCACCGATGCTTGAATACCCTTAATATATTCAGTGGTAAACACATCACATTAATATATAAATGGAAGCAATTTGTAAGTATCAAAATCTACACTTATGTACGTACATATATTTATGTATATAAAAAAATGTAAGAACTCTTTTTATACAAATCTTTTGTATAAGACACATTTTGCCCTCTATACCTTTTAACACATTTAAACTTTGCCATTTAAAATTGTATTAAGGGTATTCAGGCATCGGTGGTTCAGTGGTAGAATGCTCGCCTGCCACGCGGGCGGCCCGGGTTCGATTCCCGGCCGATGCAGTTATACGTTTTTTAGCATCTGAATTTAAAAAACTGAAGCCCAATTACTTTTCATAAGATCAAAAATTACACGTAAGTAATTGGTTACTCTTTGTTTGCGCCACACTTTTTTTTAAAGCTCGTGCTGGAGTTTAGCTTCAGTGAAGTTCTTAGAACTCTTGTACTTCTTTTATAGTAAATATTTTCCTGTTTGTATCTCTTTCCGGAAGCTGACAAGGAGGAGCAAGTTTGCCAGCAAATTTGATGCTTGCTTAATATATAAATTCGTATACATTTATATGTCGATGTCATCTGTTTACGATTTAAAATTGTATTAAGGGTATTCAGGCATCGGTGGTTCAGTGGTAGAATGCTCGCCTGCCACGCGGGCGGCCCGGGTTCGATTCCCGGCCGATGCAATTAAGTTCTTTTTTCCCGCACTAAACAAAATATCAATCGATACTGCATCACTAAAAATTTGCTTTGCAAATAAGTTAAAAGAACCAGCAGCAGCCACGACCTTAAGAAAAAGGAAATAATTGCATGGACGGACGACTACAATTTACAATTCGTTATTTACGGATTTTGACAACCAATTTCGAAACATTTTTGGATCTTATGGAAAGTAATTGGGCTTCAGTTTTTGCACTTCAGATGCAATAAAAACTAAATAATTGCATCGGCCGGGAATCGAACCCGGGCCGCCCGCGTGGCAGGCGAGCATTCTACCACTGAACCACCGATGCTTTAATAACCCCGATATATTCAAATTATTATAAAAGATTAAAAACCGATTTCATTACTTGCATTTACCATACGCTTTGTTTTGGACAACAAAATATTGTTGCCACAACAAAAAGTTGGTTTTTCCTCACGTCTACCATAGTTTCCACAGGGATACCAAAGAATGCTGGTGGCAATTAGAAGCAGCGATGGTTGCGCTTTGCAAGAATAGATCTGCCAACTATATATGGGGCATGCTAATAAATAAGGGATCTTGTAGTAAATGGCAGCTGGCAAAGGGTTAAGCGTTCTAAACCCAGTCGTTTATTGTTCTACTTTTCCATCCCATTTCTATATTATTTATTAATATATTGTTTTGATTGTTTCAGCAAATTGCACAAGCCGATTGAAAGCTGGATGCCATTACAAAGGTTCTTGCAACCCGAAAAAGTAAACAAAAAATCAAATAAATTTTTATATACAATTTCAGTTTAGAAATCAAGGTGCGGCTGTTGTGCAATTTGCATACTCATATTGCGAATATGAAAATTTTCAAAAGAGCCAGAAACATTAAAATAGCAATAAGTAAATGTGGTCTACAGTGGAAATTTTATTTTTATTTCATTGTTTTTTCTCCCCTTTTTTTGCAACTTTGTTTGATAAACCTGTTGACAAAATGAAATTTCTCAATGTGATTTGGTTGCATAAACGTCTGCACAAATTTAAACATGTATGTACATACATAAGTATGTAAAAAATATATAAAACAATATTGTTTATATCTTTATGTGTTCGTATGTATGTGGCTTTTGTTTGGGTATATATGAGTTTAAAGTAACTTGTTGCAATTGTTTTGCTGCTGAGGTATTAAAAAATCTTGACATTGTTTTTTTTTTTTGGTTTTTTAATATTCTTTTTTTATTTAACTGAAAGTAAAAGTGATACAATGTTGTTGCGTCTTACCTAATTTTTTTTTTTAATTGACGAAAATATGTATAGAAAAAAAAGTAATTTGTATATATTTTTTAAAAGTCTTGCTTTAAAAGTTATAGACCAGGTTAAATTTAATTGAATGACATTTTTGCCGCACAACATGAGTTTATTTGTTAATCCGCAGGGTGATATAATGTGTTAGATAATATTGTATCAAATATAAAACTTTTCAAGAAAAAAAAATAGCGATAAATGTACTACGAATGATTTTATTCATTGTCTTATTGCATAAAAAAATAGAAACAGGAAATAATTAAACCTTTTCATATTTTTTAAAATTGTAAAGATCAAGCACCAACAGCAAAAATTATAACCACTTACACCTACTCACTTCTTTTTAATTAAGAAACGAATAAACATATTTGCAGTAGAATGGGTTTGTTCTTTGTCGTCATAATTTAGATGTCGATACTAAATTATGACCGCAAACAACAAACTTGCATATTTATTTTTTTAAATTCATTTCAATTAACAAACAATCAATCAATTCAACGTTCTAGCCAAATAAATTTAATTGTCTTTGAAAAGAAGTTTGAAACTTTTTCAACAACTCCAGCTGAACACTGTTTCTGGAGTGTAAGAATAATTGTTTTTTTTTTTGCCGGTTATTGGGCCCTTTACACGACTATCTTTTGGATCAAATTGTCTTCGATGCAGATTTCTATTGAAAACCTATCAAATAATAGTTCAGCTTGCAAGACTAAATAGTTCGTTCGTCTTGTCCTTAACAGAACTAGAGTGAACAATTGGCCGGAATTCATCGCTTAGACGGATACAACAATAAAATCCCAAAACTTTTAGTTCATAAACTTTGCCACAAATCTGGCCCAATATTCCTGTGACGTCTGTTTGGCCAACTGGCAGCATTTGGTAAATGGAATGCTTGCATTCTACCGTTTACTTTCTCAATCTGTGTCATAGAACCCACATAATATTTGCTCTTACTTCTTAAGTACTTTAAACAATAATTTTTATAGCATACTGTTAGGCTTTCGCCATAAAAATCCTCTTTAAGCATTGAAAACAATAACAAACTAGTGATGGAATACGATTGTATGGAAAATTTATGACGGAAGTAAATTAAATAGTACCAAGGCAGATATTTTTGTATTCATCGGCTTCTTTTCTTTATTTTTTATTAAATAATATTACAGTTGTAAAGCCCCCTCTCAATTGGAATATTAGTTTAATAGTTGACAGGTCAAACAACAAAAATTTTGAATTTGACAAACGTGGGTTCTTTATATCTCACTTGAGAAGCTGGAATCTAAACAAAGTAGCATTTTTCTGCACGGTCTGCACTTCTTTGGCCTCACGAACTTTAAAACTAATGAATAACATTTATGAAACTCACCGAATTGTTTAAAAATTTATATTCATACTTATGAGTAAGATTTGCTTCTTTTTCCGACCTTCGATTAATAATAGACTGAATTGTGAGCGATAATCAAAATTCAAATTCATTGATGTATGATGGCATAGAATTCATCTTTCTGTATTTTATATGTACATATATAAATAAACATGTTGGTGCTTAATTTGTTAAAATTTTAATAAGAAGGACATGCAAATATCCGCCTGTAATTACAGTTATTTGAATAGCCCTGACCATTGTGTTATCTTGGATACTGTAATTCTCTAACTGTTTCATTGAAAATCTATATAACACTATTGGCTCTGCCTTTGTGTCAGGTTTTCCTGTAACAGAACTGGTGCGTGAGTGCCACAGTAGCCTTCAATTTGCAATAGTGGCAAAAACGGTACAAACATGCCTCAAATAACAGCACTGCAACGAATCACTAAGATAAATGAGTAAAGAAACTAAAATTAAAACGTCAACAAGACAGTGACACCAACACAAACGCAAATATGAAACAAAACATTTAGGGAAAAAGAAAATATCATAATAACACATTATCCATTAGTATAGTTTTAAAAATTATTTTTGATATGCTTATACATACATTGTGTCTATGTTAAAAGTAACAAGCAACACCAATAAGAGTGTACGTTGCCAGATTTGCCACTTTTTAATAACAATTAGCAATATAAGCGAATAAAGTGGCAAAATCTACAACAACACATTTAAAGGCAATAAACAATAATAGCGTTAACGCAGCCCATCTACAATCAGAGCAACAAAAACAAACGAGTTTTTTTTTTTTTTTTCTTTATGATATTGTTTTTTTTCTCCGTTTTGATAAGCAGCTTGTGCACAATTTGGTATTGAGGTCGGTCACACTTATTAAAATCAAAAAGAGAAACAAATAAGAGAAAACACAACACGCACACACACTACCAACTATTTGACACCGCCAACGAAATAAATGCACACATATTGCCATAAGCCCAGAGAACAACATTTTCATACGAATTATATATGTACATATCTACATATATAACTGCGTACATATGGATGTATATACATATCTACGTACCTACATATATACGTAAATAAAAAAATAGATATGAAAAAAGCAAGAGTACTTTTGCTAAAAAAAATTCATACATGCACGTGTAATTTGCTTATTGTGTGACTGTGTGTTTGTGTGCGTTTTGTGTGCGTGTGTGTGTGTGTGTGTGTGTAAATCATACCCAAAATGGCATTTATTTAGATAATAATAATGATGTTATTGAGTTTTACGATTTATAGCAAAGTAAAGGTGTCTACTATTCTTGCTTTTATTATGAATAAGTAGGAATTTTATATGCAAATTTGTATCTACATACATACATATAAATATGTATGTATGTATGTACGTAACTAAAGTTCATGTGTGTGCTACAGTGACAGGAGTTAACTGCACTGTTATTTTTTTAAATTTATTTGGCACTTATGTATACACACACACACATATATATATGTATGTATATGCATGTATGTACATATACATACATGTATACTTACGTACATACTATACACCTACATACGTATAAACATATGTATGTATATGTGAGTATATTAACATATACATATGAACATATGTATGTATGTGTGTATACACTGAGATGGCCTTAGAATTAGAAACAACTTTCCTAATTATAGGTTAGCAGAAAAAAACAAGCTTTTAGCAGAAAAATTAAACCAACTTTCCCTAACAAAAAGTCTATTCTCTCTCGCTTTCTGTATTAACTGTAATAAATATTAGTATATGTATGTATGTATATATCCATAACTTGTCAGAAATTACGAATTTTCCAAATATATGTATGTATATGAATGTGATCATGCATATTAAAACCCACCTAGTGTGTAAAAATTCATGAATTCACTTCGTTTTCGGATTTGTATGTAAAAAAAAAACCTTAAATTTTGATATGAAGGTTTTCTCAAAACATCATACATATGTATGTATGTATGTATGTATGCAATTACTATATAAAACAGAAAAACCCCACTTAGTGTGTTTCAACAATGAAATGAGAACGCACACACTATGAAAATGCAACACACCGACGGAAGCTTAAACTGTATTTTACTCAAAAAATTGTTTTGACACGCTAGGTGGGTTTTCGTATGCAGGTTCACATATACACTATATAAGTATATAAATACATATGTATGTATGTATATTGCTAGCAAAACGGAAGTTTAGATAAGCTAAAGGATATCTGGGCATCTATAAAGTTACCACTTTTGTCAATTATCTTTTGGTGATATTGTCAAGAAAAAATTTACATTGTTTACTATGTCGGCATTTTTCCAATACCACTACTATCCTTGCGACCACTTTTTAATAGTAAAAATAGCTGTAGACAAAAATTGTAAATATTTAGTACTGTTCAATGTCGTCAAGAGGGGGGTATCTTGTTAGTAGTGCGTATAGTGTTATGCTATTTCCAATTACACCCACGTGCTAAGAAAATCTTAAAGGGTATGTTAAGTCAGCAGCTCCAATGAGGCTTCATTGTATACAGTGTCTCTGAAAAGAACATCATAGTTAGTATTATTAGTGTGTAGGACAAATATCTGGTCCCATATATCTACATACATATGTATGTCTCCAAGTAAAACAAAAACCCAGTCAAAAGTAGCTTCATATACTATAGCAAAGAACTACAGTAAAGAGTCGGTAATGCTGGTGTTAATGGCATTAGAGTCAGTAGTGTTGCATTAATGGCATTTCCCTTGGCCTATATGCATATGCATCTACATATAAGATATAACAAATCAAATAAGTGGTGAAAGAGGAAACAATTTATTTATTTATTTATTATTTTAGAATTTGCAAACTAAATTTACAAGTTAGAACTGTACAGAGTGGGTTTGTTAACGAATACCATAAGCCAATAATGGTTTTAGCAGTGTTTATTTTTTTTTCTAAGTGTATCGGTGTCTAACTTGTACGACCCATGCCTTCAAAACTCCTCAAATTAACGATGACGCGAGAGCTGTACTTCAGTCCAGAGCTGCTTTACGGCTGAGGAAAAATGTCTTTAAAATGCCATGTTATAGATATTGTTGTATTCAACCATATTAGTCAACAATATGAAGTTCTTTCTATAATATTGCCACTGGAATCATACCATTCCTTTACATATATGTACATACATATATACTTTGCATCTTTTTCAATAGGAATTTCTTTCGTTTTGTACAAAATCCTATTTAGACTGGATAATTTTGACTAGTGCTATTTTTTTAAACCCAATTCTTTTTATGTATTAATTTGGTTTATGTACTCTATACACATGTATTATATAGGTTGTTATTTTTCCATTTTTGCCCCAATATGTACTTGTATACTTTTTTGCAATTTCGAGAATAAAGAGCCAACTTTTTTTCGTTAAAGCGTAAGTTTTGATGGTGTTTGTGAGTAGACCAACAAACTCTGTGTGTTCTTAGGTTGCATCATTTGCTTTAACAGTGCTGCATGAGTTTCAAGTGCGTTTATATGCGAGTGCTTACTTAAAAGTGGTTAAAAAAAAACAAAGCAAGTTTTGTACTCAATGGATAAATTAATAGAATATGCAACGAACTGTCCAGAGATTGCAGAGAGTCTGGATATCGCTGCCGACAACAAATATGCTTCCCTTGTCAAAGAAATTTTTAAATAGTACATCTAAAAAAAATTTAAAAGAATATTTTAAATAGTACATCTATAAAGAACTTTTGTTTTAGCTCTAGAAACGTTTTAGTTCAAAAGACGTTTTAATAAGCATGAAGGAATGAAGAATTGAACTAAATGCCTAAAATGTCTATGACAAAGAAGATAAATATCATCTTGCCACTCAACTGTGTCGAGCAATATTTTACGAAAGACCTCAAATCGCCGATATTTACACGGAGAAAATAGCAATCTCTTCACATCTTAAGAGGAGGACCAATAAAGACTATATTAATTTTTGAAAATCAAACTGATAATTTTTGCATCATTCCATAATCTTAGAGAAAACAGTCATGAGCGATACAGTGGGCATAGCACCTTTGATATAGTCATGAATATAAAAAAAAAAAAATAATAACAATTTTATTCTTTTAATTTAATTTACTTTATTTTTATACATTACGTACAACATTATTTGTTTTTCCCAGACACCTCTGTATTTGCAACCGATCACAATCGTGATTTTTCATTTCGCTATTTTAATAAAACAGAATTTTTTCTCTTTGTAACCTAAAAAATAACTTATTAACTGCTTTCACTACCAGAAGGAACACGCCGACATTCTGCGTTGTCCACATTATATATGTAAGTATTGCCTTGATACATAAATTATATGAATTCCTTATAATTAAATTTTATTTAATAATAAAAAAAAGAAATAAAATCAAAATATATGTACGCACATATCGTCAACTGAGATCAAAAAAACCCTAAGTTATGCAAATTCACCAAATAAAAATAAATGTTGTGGGAAAATTTTACACTTATTAGTTATAAAACAACGTTTTTATAAAAAAAAAAATATTAAAAAGCCTAGAATTACCGAGCCGTTATCTAATGCAACGTATGCCTTTTTCGGTCCACACCTCTGCAAGACAAAAAATATTACAAAACAACATGAAATTTTTCTTCAAATACGAGTATCAATTCTTTAATAAAAATGAAGCTTAAATTAAAAAAAAAAGATTTACATTATTTTGCTTCTCCTGAAAAGCTTTCTTATGTAACTTTATGAAGCATTTATGAAATCATATGACGATATGGATGAAGTTGACTGCAAGTGACGCTCAAAATTAAAATAATTTATCTCTTAAATTATAATAATAGACATGAAACTTCAATTAGTTTTCAATCAAAAAAATTATTTTCTTGTTCGTGTTTTTTTTAGAACGCTATAAAACCTATATGAACTTTTAGTACCGAAGACTTCTCAGACTGCACTCGTTTAAATGTTTTCACCATAAATTTTTTAAACATATCGACAAAAACAAGTACACGCTCACGCACACTTTTCAACTGTTTTAACACACGTACGGAAACTCTTAAAAAAAATTGAGTACCTATAATAACAAAAGAGTTAAACTTGTAATTTTCGTTTTCTACTCGTCAACAAACTTGTGGATTTTAGAGTCTCATATCAGGCTGAGTACGTGTGAGTGTGCGTGTGTGTGTTTTGTTTCGTATTTTCAATTTTTTTTTTTTGCTTGTAGGAATTGACATGATACAAAAACGAAAGCAATGGCAACACACAAGCACAAAAAAGAAAAAAAAACAGCGACAATTGTACAAGTTTGAATGTTGATGTTCTATACATATTCACAAGACTGGTGTGCACACATGTCGTCTCTGCTTCATACACATTTTCATATTCACGTGATAGAAAATCAACTGAAAAAAAAAGGAAAAAAAAAGAGGAAAAGAAAAAATTTACAAAATAAAATTAAGAGTGTGTTGTTTTTCGAATGCGTGTATGCATAAAGGCATATGCATACATACATACACTTGTATGTATATATTTACAAGAACATGTGTACATACATACATATATACATACATATGTATGTATGTATGCACAAGCATATATCCATACGTATGTACATATGAAATCATTCCCACTCAAGCAACTTAAACGGGGGGTGGTGATCATCACAATCGTACATTCATGCAAACGAGAACATACATACATACATACATACATACATACATACATACACACAAATGTGTACTGCAGAGTCTGCCAGACCGAAATGCAACACAACAATAAAACCAGAAAGATATCAGAAATTCTTAAGAGCACAAACGTACGAAGAATGATGTATGTATGGATGTGTGCGCGTATATGTGTGTGTGTGTGTGTGTATGTGTGTGTGTAGGTAGGTTTGTATGCATGTGTTAGTTCTGTATGGCTACTGTGCACATGCATTAGTATGTAATATGAACCGTAGGAAGATACTGGATTAATAATAAAAAAGAACTGAAGTTTGTCAGCAAATGCCAAGGAATATTTATGTATGTATGTATGTATGTGTAGGCAGTACTTTCATGTGTATGTTTGAATGTATAAAAACAAGTTATTAGAAACAGATTACCCATACATATGTATGTATAGAGTGTGTGGATGTACACACATGCATACATACATATGTAGGTACTACATTCATATGTATGTATGTAGTATGTAGGTGTGGGTCCGAAGGCTCTGCTAGCCGCCACAATTAATGAATAGTTTTTTTTCGGTTTTCAGAAAACCCTTTTTATTATTGAACTACATACATACATGCCTACTTATAACCCACTAAAATCATTTCGAATTATAAGTGTGCATGTGTGTATGCACCTACAGTGAGCAATAATAGTTTAAGTCCGTGATAATGTTGCCTATAAGAAAAAATTATCATCCTGGACAACTTATAATTTTATTTTAAAAGATCATAAATGCCATTAAGTTATTTTAAGAAATCTTTTCTATTTACATACATATATTGAAAAATATAAAAAGTAAATGAAAAATATGTTAAATTATCGTTAAAAAAGTTTCAATAGGTACTTCAAAATCACAAGTTTATAAAACCAAGTAACAGCTTATTTTTGCAATCGGTACTATCATCATAAATTTGCCTGAAATCATTCTTATTCTACAGATATATTCTAACGAAATTTTACTAATTCGTTTATGTTAATTTTTTCATTTTTATTGTTTAAATTCTGATTTAAATTAACTGAGTTTGCGGTTGGGTTATTAAAACTCATTTTGTATTGTGTTGGTCTACCAAAATAAATAGATTGACGAATACTTCAACAAATAAAATGTTTAATAAAATTATATGTAGTTCAAACCAGAAATACATTTTAATGTATTTGTATTAGGACTTGTCAAAAACGCAAATAGTACCTGCCCTTATGTAAATGACGCTAAGAGATTCAATATCCTCATAAGATTTCATAATGCTTGGAAATTTGTTCCAACGATAGGATTTTATCAAGGTTGTAGTAGTTTTAGAAAATACAAGTTAACTAGTCGAACGTTTCCGTATTTACCGTAAAGAAGTGGATGTTATGCCAAAAACGAAGTACACCTAATAGATTTTAATAGCAAAAAGAAATAAAAAATTAAAAAGCTCAAAGGCCTGATACTAGGCGCATTTGTTTTAGTCAGTAAGAGGAGCAAAAATAATGTATGTATCAACAGAGGTTACCACGCACTGTTGTATGTCGGACTCTGCATATTTGGCATACTAAGTCAAAAACCACCTTATCTTCTTTGGGAAAGAGTTTTACATTGGAACTGGTGTACATTACCTCTACATACACCTCTACACGGAAATATAAATCAGAATCTCTAGTGAATTATACAGCCAATGAGAGAAAAGGTTTACACATAGTGTGCCAGTAAACATTTTCGGCTCACTGTATGCTGTGTCGGGAAAATATGACTTTGCTACATTTGCCCTTAACTTTACATACTTTTAGACCTGTATTTAAATACATACATATATTCATATTCATAAATAAATGCATACGAAAAATGTTACAAAATATTATAAGTTATTCATGTGCTGTTTACAGAACACAAATGACGGGTACATTAAAAAATTTAGGGGTTTTCATGCACCGCAATATTTTTTTTTTATATTTATGTACGAATTAGTTAAAATAAAACAAATATTTTCGAAGTGAATACAAAAACAATAACCAATACACATACACATGCAAGTAGTGTTGTTTCCTTGCATCCGGTGGACATTTTTCTATCTTTTCATTCTTCCTGCAAAGTGCCTGTGTATTTTGTTGGGCCCAAATTATAGGGAAACCTTTTCACACAGAAAAAAAATTTACAAGTCAGCCCACAATTAAAGAAGCTGCACAGAAGAGAAAACTTTGGACACCCGACCTCCAACAACAACCCGAGTTCACATATGCCAAAGTTATACTGGAATAAAAATGGGGAGAAAAATAACGATGAAATGATTATTTTCGGCTTTTTGAAGTCGGTTGAAAGGAAAAAAAAAAATTTGAATTAAAAACTGTAGATCTTACTGATATTTTCCAAACATGCAATCGGACAAGAACACAGTGTGACCAATAGCTACGAAAAAATAAAATTGCAACAATGAAACTATTTTATTTGTATCCTATTAAAGTTAGACGTATACGTCCTCACAACGAACAATAGTAAAAAAAAAAAACTTTAAAAACCCAAAAAAGTATTCTTCAAAGTTGTATTACAGAAATATGTATGTATGTATGTATATAAAACAGAATAAAATAAAGTAAATTAAATTAGGAAAAAAGTAAAATTAAATAACACCACATAAAAACATAAAATAAAACGAAATAAATAAAATGACATAAAATAATATGAAATGAAATAATAAGAAATAGAATTGAAAACAAGAAGAAAATAAATAATGTATATAGAAAAATAACGAAACAAACAATATAAAAACAAATTTTTTTTTTGTTTTTTTTTTGTAATCTGTATTATTTGCAATCTATTTTACAAAATTTAAAATAATAAGCAAATTTAATAACAATTAAAAACATAAAATAACTAAAATAACAGCTCAGTAAACAACAGTTGTCAACTGCTGTACTATTTACATAAATATATACATCTTAAATATTATTTTCTAAAAGGTAGGTCAAGTACATGCACCAAAAAAAAAAAAAAAAAAAAAAAAAAAAAAAAAAAAAATTAGCTAAAATAAAGTATAAAAATCAAAATAATATACAAAATATACTCAAATAAAAAGAAAATAAAATAAAACGATACAAAAAAATAAATAAAATATGTATATATTTTAATATAATAATATAGAAAAAAAAAATAAAAAATAAACTTATAGTATTAAAAAACAACTAACTAAAACAAAATAAAATTATTTAATAAAAAAATCATAAAATAAATATCAATATAAGTATAATATAATAAAATAAACAAAACAACTGCATATAAAATAAAACAAAGTAAAATATACAATGAAATAAATTAAAACAAAATAAAATAAAGTGGAAAAATAAAATAAATTACAATAAATACAACAAAATAAATTATGTAATAGGAAAAGTAAAGCAGACTAGAATAGTAGAAATAAAAATCAATTTAAATATAATAAAATAAAAAAACACAAATAATAATAAAAAAAATAAAAAGCAACAATAACAATAATTATAATAAAATATATTAAACTAAAAATGAAAAATACAAAAATAATTATACACAAAATTTATAAAAAAAAAAAATTTAGGAAACTATTAAATAAAATAATATGTGAGCAATTTAATGCAACAAATACGCCCGCCGTTTTATGGGCCACCTTATCCAGAAATTACTAACCATATTTTACCGTTATTTGTTATAGGCACAGTGGGCATAAACGCATTTCGATGACGATGGTGGGAAGGCTTTTTTTTGAATTTGACAGCAGCAGCAAGTCAAAAACGTTAATAAAAAATTCAGGAAATAAATTTTTCAATAAATTTTCATAAAGTTTTCAACACGATTGGCCCATAGCAAGGAACGGGTAACTTACAAATTACAAGATTGTCTCGAAAAATTTCCTTAAAACTAAATCTCTAAAGCCAGAGAATGGAATTATGAAAAACTAGTTCTAATCGTGCGTTGTATTGGTGGGAAATTATGTACTTGTGTATCTGCTTCTATATACAGTTAAAACTCGATTAACCGGGCCTCTATTAATCGGTTACATCTATTAACCGGCATGCGGTTCGGATAATCGAGGTTTAACTGTACTTCTAGCTATAAATGCTGTCATAACTGTATGAAATGGAGCAAAATGTGTATGAGAACTAATTTTTTCTGAGCTAAAGAATAAATTACACATGCACGAACATGTCAAGCAGAAGCCCATCCGGAAGTTAAAAGTCTTTTCAATGTATGAAATTCGCTTACACTGGTAATTAATTTTCTTCTTATTCTTCTTCTTCTTCTTTCTGAAACTCGCAATAAACTCTAATCTGAACGGAACAAAGAGAAACTATATTTACATACATACATACATATGCCCACGCACACTCGTACACATACAGACATACACATACATATGTATATACATCCATATGTACTTGTGTATATGTACATACATATATTCAACTAATACACAGGCGTTTGTTTTGTATTTGTAAAAACAAAATACTCACACAACGATAGTTTATAAATAAATTCAACAACATTTTTTTTTCTCATCGTCTTAGCAACAGAAAATCATACACACACACACATGCTGCAACGAAACCAAAGCAAATTGCTGAATAACCACTACATGCAAAAGTCTGGTATTCAGCAAATTCAAATAAACTCGCACACGCAGTAGAGAAAATAGAAGGCGAATTGTGGGCAAATCCATGAATTAACATTTGCTTTCAAATGTTCGGTGCTTGCATGTCAAAGTGTGCGTGAGACAATGTGTACGAACGAAGGTGCGTGTGTGTGTGTGTGTGAAAGTCGAACATTTCCAGAACCATGTGGGAAGACAACATAAAACGCAATAATCGTATTGTAAAAAAAAATCAGAAAGGAAAATTAAAAAATACAAAATACATACTAACAAATTTATATTATGGAAAATGTATCTACATGTTCTGGGAAAAAAAAGAAACAATTTTTACTTACATCCACCTTAACCCATTCGTGAATGTTTGGTAAAAACTGTATCACAATAGTTTTACCCTGTATGCATGCATGAATACATACATAAGTAAATATGTATGTACGTACGTATGTACATATGTATGTATGTATGCATTGTGTTGTATGTATGTGTGTATGTGTGACTGAACTTAAGCACGCAAGGTGTGCAGATGATCGCCACGGAGCCGTATTACCAGCAAGTACAATCTACATGCTGGTATGTATGTATGTAAACATATACATACACACATATGTTTAAATGTGTGTATGTATGTATGTACATGCATATGTATGTACGAAAAAAAACACTGTGGTGTTGTTTGTACATAAGAATGCCCGTCTAGTATTTTTTGCTTAGCATTAGGGTGGTTTGTTCGAATGGGGTACATACATCACACATCACATACACACATAAGAACAACTATGGTGGATGGTGAATGCATCACATTGCGAATGTATGTAAATATGTATGTATATATTTTCGGAACATAGTCTGTGTGTAGAAATCAGTATGTTTTGCATTACAAAACTTAGAACGAACGGACGCAAAGAAAAAGTAATTTCAAACATTGTTGTGACAACAATAGTATATTTTCTTTAACAAGGCGTGTGCTAAATGCCTACAAATCGTTATAAAATGTATATAGTTTTTACTCTTGTCTTAATTATTCGTTATAAGTATGTACGAAATATGTTTGGAAACAACAAATTTATTAATAAAAACTGTTTGTGTACAGCAATAGACTAGTTAAGACGCGATGAAAAAACAACAATTTGTCCCAAGCACATGTTTGTTGAACTCATTGCCCGGCAACAATAACATGTTTACGAGGTGAAATAAAAATTATTGCTATTAACAATTCTCTTGTTTAACCAGAAATATATAGAACATATTTCATGTCAGTATTTCTTGTGGTATTTGTGGTAAAGGAAGAACAATCACGATTAACAAAACCAAAAGCTGATTGTCTTCTGCGATTCGCTGGCCATTCGAACATGACAAGGATCTGCTCTTGATGAAATGCGAGTAGTGCGGAAAAAGTGCTACTTATCGGCAACAATATTTATGACAACAACAAAAAACTGCGCCACCTAAATTCTATCTATGCTCAAAGTAGTCAATACCCAACTATCTTCGATGACCTGCATTTCATTTTTGTATACGCAGTTGAGAACAGATTTTAAAATATTTAGGTATTTTTTTAGCAGCATAAATAGTGCTGGCATCAAAGTACTTCGAGGCACCTCTAATGGGACAAAAGCAACAACTTTTGAATCTTTGATATGTTTACCAATCATATAAACAGTTGAAGCGGTAAAAGCAGTTATACGCCGGTATATAAGGAAGCGGCACGAGTTCCTACTTGCATTTAAAGGCATCCTTTGGGTTAATGAACAACGAAAATATTTACTGAAAAACAAAATTTTTGACAAAATCACAGTAAACCCAGATCCAAAAAAAAATGTCTGGTCTCCGAGTATTTTCAATTAACCCATCAGCTGAATAGGCGAAATTTTTGTTTGAAGACAATGACGTTGGAATAGCTCTTAATCAATAAATAAATTTTATATTTTTGCACAAATATTTTTACTGGCATTTTTTTTTTATTTATGCCGCACAAAACATTTTTCTAGGAAAACATTTTGCAATAATTTTTGCTGTATTGAGTAAAACTGGCATTCTCGAAAATCCTCGAAAAACCTCCTACATGAAATATTCATAAAAGTTTGGTAAATGCAGAATTTCTCAGAAGGGTGGCATCTCAATCATCAAGTTAAGAGAATTTAAGGCTGTGATGATTTAAAAAAAAAAAACAGGATTTCAAGGCTGGGTGTGTTACCACCCTACTTATTATATACATATACTATATATAGTGGCCTAGAGAATATAATCAGCACCAGAACAGTTGGCATGACCACCTCTCTTATATGAAAGGAACACACAGTTTCCAGTTTCCAGGAAAATGTTGCATCTGGAAACGCATTTTACTTCAACTTTATAGAATATAATAGAAATAAGAGTATTAAAAGTGGGCCAAATATATTGTATACGTAAATAATATAAGTTATGAACCAACTAAAACATTAATTTTATGACTTTTGCTTGGCATGATCGATATATAAGAACTGGATAGGTTTTGGTTTGGCCGTTACTAGTTCGCTAATGATGCACTATTTTCATGGCGAAAGTTTTTGCAGGAAGCATATCTATGATCAGCGAAAGCTTGTCGGTAAAGTTTACTTTTTTAACTTTGTTTGAATTTTTTTTTGACATCTTCATATATATGTAAGTACATGCATCTGTATCTACTTACAGTCGTGTGCATGCACACGAAAAGATTCCTATATATATGTAGATATTTCGTTGACCGAAGCTTAAAACTAGATTTCATTCTGTTGCATCCACACAGTCGTGATCAAGAGGATTTTTTTTTTTTTTTTTTTTTGTTTTTGCATACATTATCTAGCAGAAGCCAACTTATGTATGTATGTGAGTAAAGAAACAAACAAACAAAAAATATACACATACATTTTAGTGGACATACACAAGTATTTACATACATACATACACACATATTTAGTATTGACGGCACATACACACATACTAACTTGTATATTGGTAGATGCTAGCAAACAGTAGCACTAGGCTTGTTCAATTTTACAGTAGCGAGCATAACAAGTGCAACTCAAGTCTATATATAATTTGAACTATACTTTTATATTTGTAATTTTTTTTGTGCTGAGATAGATAATACTTATATGTATATCGTTAGCTGCACTGCAATACCACATAACTAATAAAAACTCGCCAATCGATTTGTTGATTGATTATTTATGCATATTGTTTATTAATTGTAATATTTAGCACAGAATCTTATAAACGAGAGTGCCAGTGATGGAGCAGAAAAATTGAGTGTAGCGGCTACCTCTTCAACTTTTACTCTCATACAATAAAAATCAGAAAGTACGCAACCGTAAATGCAAGTTCCGTACTCTGTTATTATTTTGTTTATACTGTAAAACCGTTCATTAAGACCACTCCAGCTGGCGATATATTAAAAGTAATAAAAACAAAAATTTCAAATTGCTTAAAATATGTAAATGGCCATACAATAATCCACAAACTATTAACATATATGTAGTATAGAAACATTTTAAAATCACAGAGCCGAGGACGAATTATTTGTGAAAACATCGTAACTGAGGCAGTACAATAGGACAAAATCTCTTTCATTACTAAACCTTTTTAGTGATTGTCAAAATATTACTCAAATGAGCTGATAATTATATAGTAATTATACAATATAGTTCACAGAAATAATCTATAGACAAAATTTTAAAATCATGTATTAAAGAGCCATAACAACATTAGCCCCAATTATAAGTAACAATATCGCGAGGATTTTGAGCTCTTCTTTCACTCCTTGTATATACGATTGTTATGAAAGACGCAGGATTTTAGCAGGATTTGTGGGACTTTTTGCGACTATCAGCCAAATACTACATATAGAAAGTAGAAGGCGTTTAGAAGTTCTGTTGAAGCTGTAACATTTTTTCCCAAAACTTATTAAATCAAACTAAAAACAATTTTAAGCACAACGAATTTTTGTATGTGTACAATGAACTCTGCCATAACCGAACACCATCGCTGTTATTTTGCCCAATTATTAGAGGCGCAAGGTAAAGCGAAGTCAATATTACTCGTATACATGTACTCGTACTCGCACAATACTCGTATATATGTACATCCATATGTTATTTATAGAATTTGGAGGAGACTGCTTCAACTTGGATTGGTACAATTTATTGTGTGACAGTTTGTGATTTCGATCAAACGAACGACATCTTCAAATAAACAGTAGTGTTAAAAGGGAAATCCCCATTTTCCATGATATTAATATCCATTTGAATCGGGATTGGAAAAATGTAAAACTATTATTTAAATATAATTCTTGTTGCTGTATTTCACCGCATCTGTCCGAAATGTATTTTAAGTGCCATTTTTCATATAATATTTTCTTAGTATAAATTTCAAATATGATTTACATATATTCTCATGCACCCATTGAAGCACACTGTTGACAGCTACTGCCGATGAGCCCACCGTATTGATATCTTACTGCAAACCTGTCAATTTCTATTTTAAACAAATTTCTATTTAAAAAAGATATGTCTGAAAACTTAATAAGTTTTTTTTATAGTTCACTGGCAGCAGTTAGAGTTCAGTTTCAAAAAAAAACTATTTTGATTTTTCAATTTTTTTTTTTTTTTTTTTGTACAATAAAAAAATAAAGTGAAAAAAGCTGAACAGCTGATCGACACTTATCATGCCCTTCCCGGCCACATTATGGTAAGGGTCCCCTCTTTTCAATATATGGTCTTCGTATTTAATATAGGGGTATTGCTCGATATTATGGTAAGGGTCCCCCCTTTTCAATATATGGTCTTCGAATTTAGTATTACTTTAGAAAGAAAAGAAAACGAAAAAAAGGAGAACATTCTTAATTGGCCCGATGATATTGTAAAACGGCACAAATATTAAGGCAATTTAATGCAAACTTTGATTCTATGCAACTTTTTGTTTAGCCACTGTGCCAACATTCATTGATACGTGCATACACACGCAAGCATGTGTATAGTGTATGCTTTAGAAATGTCTTTGCGATAAGATGCACACACTGCCGTATGGGCAATTCTGTCAAACAGGGAGCAGGGAGAAAAAGCAAAAAAAAAAAAAAAGACAAACAATCGACTATACAACCAACACAATAAAATGTTCAAACGGACGCATGTAGGAATGAACAAATAAATGTACGAGTATGAAAGAATTTCTCGTTAAACATGTAATAAAGTCAAAAAGTGGCTAATTGCACTAATGTGCTTGTGAAGACGCTCATAGCCAGAGCTATTAATTATGACATGTGCATTTGTTTTAAAGAAATTGTTGCCCACACACACACACACACACACGCACACACGCACACACGCACAAACACAGCCATACAAATTAAAGAAATTAAACCAACTCCTGCTACGAATACACTTGCATATACCAGCTCCAGCAAATCAAGCGAAAAGGAAAAATTTAAATGCATACGAGAGAGGAAGAAAAAAAGCACAAAAATAAGCTGGTTATGCGGGCTTTTACAAAATCACGAAAAAAAAACCAAATAAATTAAATCCAAAGAAACGTTCAACACACCAGAAGAGCTGCAAAAAAAAACTCAAATATCAAAAAAAAAAAAAAAAAAAACTTCATACTGGTTTTGATACAACTTTACACGCAAACATTGCACTGGATTGATGTATGGGTATGGGGTATTGAATGTTGTTGTTGTTGTTGTTGTTCTGTTGTACGAGTATGACGTACTGGAATAGAAAAGAAACACGAGGAACAACGAAAAAAGTTCATAACCCATACTTGAACATTTAAAGTCTACACGTTCATGCAAACGAACAACTAAAGCTTGTTGAATATACATAAGTGTGCGTGCGTGTGTGTGCAAGTGTGTGTGCGTGTGTGTGCAAGTGTGTGTATGTGTGTGTGAACACACGTTCATATACTTATGAATGCTTGTAAATTTGACTGTATTACGAGCTCTATGCTTAAAATCATTTGTTGTGTTGTTGCTGGTTTTGCGTTGTTTTCTTTTTTCGTTTTGCTTTTTTTCTTTTTGCCTGTAAACAAGTATACAAGTACAGGAAGGCGAACAAAGTAAAATTCATGCAAAAGAAGAAGGCAAAGCCAGAGTACGTACGTTTAATGACAGGCGAACTGCAGACACACGCACCCATACAAACACACATATTGTGATTAACATTATACCCACAGTGGGATGCAAAAGAGAAAAAAATACTATATATGTATTTACTTACACACAATACCTTGGAGTTGATGTCTTGCAGCGGAAAACGAAGATGAACTACTGTTGTGAAAGTGTGAATGGGCTTTGAATGCGTAAGCCTGCTTTCAATCTACAGCTAGGTCGTATTTTGTATATGTATGTATGTATGTATATGAACGATTGATTATGTTATATGACGCAAGCGCTGATGTGCTTATATCGCAATTAGAGGGCAAGTATCGGGGATAACTAGATTGTAATGATACGTGTCATTTCTAGAGATTTATTTATAAAAGCCAGTTGTACCAGCATTGCACTGCGACTCCTGGCCTCAGAATGTTGGAAAGTGACAGCATATATGTGCATAGATACACAAGAAATCATTGATAGAGCTTTCAGGGTTACAGTTTCTTATAGGCGTGCGTGTAACAGACTTGTTAAGAATAATTTCGATGAATTGATATGCGTTGTTGGGTCTGATGCTTTGTCTGATGATGTCAGATCAAGTATGCAACATATGTATGTATGTATTTCAGGCTCTCTTGCCAGCCATCAGCGAAGCATATCATCTAATATATTATAGACATGTTTCATCAATATTCATATATTTCATCACCAAATTTTCATCTCAGTTAGTCAGAACGTTGCTTGCAGCATTATACTTCTCGGCGTTATTATTTTTGATTTAAGCACTACCCAAAGCGATCATTTTGACCATAAAAAGTCGCATAAACTAGTCGATAAACTAGAATAGGTTCCGCCTTGTATAGCGACTTATCAGCCGCTATAGAGCGGATATTTCGATATCAACATGCGACATTTAATATTCTTCAGAACGCCGCTTTTTTTTCCGTAAACGTGTAGATCATGGAAAAGAGTAAAACATTAAGAGAAATAACTAATCACATATTGGAACGCCCAGCCAAAATACCGGACACTGGTCTCAATGACCTCAGGATTCGCCTTTGTTTCACACAATGAATTTAGTACTCAGACAAGTAGTATTAAAATTGACACTATTCTTTCATAATCGCTACTCATCTGATTTGAATGAAATTTTAGATATAGCAAGAATAGAATATAGAAAACAGCAAAAAATGTTGGGAATGTATTTTTTCAAATTATTTTTCGGTAATTAATTATATATTATATTTGAGCTTTTTCAAGTTGTGAACATCAATAAAATGCATTAAAATTGGTATATTTCATCTTTCTGTGAAATTAAGCCAAAAGTTTTCATAGGGAATGTGTTTTCTGTAGGAAAAATAGTAAACTGTTCTGGAGGTAGTAGAGCATAAAGGATTGTTTCTGAACTTTGGAAGCATAGATTGAAATTTTTGAAATACAAATGAAATTCTACGCTTGGAATCATATTTGCCAGACTGCCTCTTAACCAAATGAAAACAAACAAATTTCGATTAACGAATTATTGTTTGTCATGAATAAAATATCTTTATGTCTGTATTAAAAACGTTGAATCTATTTATAAGAGTAATATAGTATCGTGAAATTTTATATATAACAATTTGTGTGCATTTGCATCAATACATACATATTTAAATGTGTGACGGAGCACATAAAGTTCCTCATGCGTTATCCGTCGCCTCTTTCAACTGACAACTAAGATAACTTACAGGTTTTGTAATGAATTTTCTCACATCAAATACGTCAAGCTTTAACAAAGTACTTATTTTGCAAACCTAGTCCGTTGTTGTGTTAACGTCAAAGGCGACGGATAACGCATGACGGATGCTATGTGGCCCCGCCTTAAGCCAAATTCGCCCATGACAATTTGAATTCGCCAATGTAGCCACCTCATGAAGGCTGCTTGTTGTACATATTTGTGAGCTTTTCAGTGTATCTGTTATAAATTGGTAGTATTGACTAAATATGAACAAATAAAGAGACATATTTGTGGCCGCCTATTTATAGTTAAGACTATAAATTTATAAAGGTATTACAATGTCAAATATTCCTCTAGCAATACTTAATTCTTCCGAGGAGTTATCGAAAATCCACTTGTACGGTGCATCTAAAAGGACACAAATCAATGGAGAGTAACACTAAGAAAAAGAGAATAAATTCCTAGCAAATATAAGTCATACAAAAACTATAAATTTCTTCATAACGAATTTTCAATTTAAATAAAAAACTTATTAAACCATATTTGTGCGCAAGATTGACTTAGATGATAGTCGTATTAAACTTAAAAAAGCCCAACAGTCTTTGCTAACAATGTAAGTTTTACACGGTAAGTAGCTATTGTACACTGGCAGAAAAGTATGTATACATACATACATACATACGTACGTACGTACGTACTTTCGGAGAGGAAGTACGCGTGTGTTGTTGTATGTATGTAGGTGTATGTTTAGAACCGCTCGTGCACATAATTTGTGCGTGCAGGCATAAAAATATCCCTTTTTATTTACATTCGTAGCACATTCGTTGTTTTTTTGATTTATAAAGTTTTGACTTATTGTGGGTATCAAAAATAAATTTTAAATACTTCGATACAAAGAATTCTTTGCCAAAAACAAGCAACTAATGCGTTATTTTGTGCAAAACCAGACGTAACTGTTATTGTTTTGATGAGTAGATTGTGCCACTGAGAGCGAAGCTGAATAATAACAGTTACTCTCATTTCTATTCATTTGTATCAATAGTTGCTTACAAGTACATATTTATAATGTTGCCTGTGTTTTCGCAACGCTAAATTTAGATCTTTTCTGCTAACTTTTTTACTATGGCTACTTTTGGAAAAACGATCTAAGATAGTTCTTTTTATACTAGAAAGCACCGCTTGCAGCGGTTGTTTAAGAAATAATTTGAAAATTCACTGGCTTCAAATTCGTTCACATCTTTGTATTCTGGTTGTTGGGGTACAAAGAGCATTTGGCGCTAAGATTTGTTTTAAAAATATATTAAGAAACTAAGTTAATATTCGTAGTTTAATGACATAAAATGCCTCTAGCACCGCCAAATGTCATATGTAAGTATAAGCTGCTCGTATATGAATTGCGTAACTTCTATGAAGCATTAAACTAAACATATCACCACAAAAAGCAAGTGATAATTTGCTAAATACTTATTTGTTGGCAATTCTCTATTATAATTTATCTAAAGAATAACTTAAATGCACTTTTTTATAACTGGATATAAAGATTTCAATTTTAAAGTACAAAATTTGCAAACTAGAATTGTTTTAAAATCACAACATTTACCAGAATTTTACTATTGCTCTCACCTAAAGTTACTTGTCGGTGTTGCCGATCTGCTGGTGTAAATCTTTTCTTTTTACTATTTGCATCTAACTACAAAGCAAGCTACTTGTTTATGTCAATGACTTAATGAAATTAAGTAATTTAGATTATAGCTTTATATCATTCTAGTATGTACTGGACTAATCCTTTTGGTGAGGATTTGTTTGTTATATGAAATCTAACATTAAAAAGAAAATCAGTTTGCTGGTTTTTTCATCAATTATTTCTTGTTTATTTATATTTCCAAAAACAAATCACTTAGTAATATGATTATTCAGGTATGTATTTCAACAATCCCTTCCAATTGACCTCTTTTATCCGTGGCAGCTCAGTTCAAGAGGCTTTACCGTTATGTTTACATTGTTCTGTTGTAAATAACTCTTAAGAGAAATAGCAATTGCACACAGGGACGGAACAGTCGATACTATCGATAATGGTTCTAGTACAAACTATTTTTTATTAAGACCGCTGTCCATGATGCTGGTCGAATAAATTTATTATTTACTTGGCCTTTCAGCCTTTTTTACAATTTTACAATTTTACAATTTTAGAATTTTAAATTTTTTATAAAAAAAAAATATTGCTTCCTTCATTTGTGACTTTCACTTACCTGTCACTTGTATTGTTGATTTTTGTACCAAATTAGCCTGGTGTGGTACCTATCAGCGGCATTGTCAAATTCTTGGTGCGAAAAATTATTCAGTTGGTGCGCAAAATTTCTTCCATAAACATAAAAAATTCTAAGCTTGATGCGGTTTTTTAAAGACGCATTTTTTCTCCATTTTGGTGCATATTGAAATTTCAGAGTTGACCAGGGTTAACTAAACGTGTAGTTTGCAGTTATTTCAACCCACTGTGAATTCCACATGCACATTTTTATATACATACGTCACCAATACTATAACACAAATTAATGCGTTGAAATGAATATTGAAATCAAGATTTTTCATTGGAAAAATTCATGGGCAGTTTAATACCAGTACAACACGCACACAGAAACACTATTATTGTAATGGTTTGCGTAAAAAAGACGATTAACGAAAAAACCGGAACTCAAATTATCTATAAAGTTTTATAAAAATGAAATACATATGTATGTATGTATGTATGTATGTATTAAGTAGGTGCATACGGATGTATAATGAATTATTTTTAAATCATTTTTCATTTTAAACATTTTGGTACCTAGCAGATATGTAGATAGATACCTACCTAGTAAAATTTTATCTTTTGAGCAATTTTAAGAGATTTATTAACATCGTACATACACACCTACTAATTTGTAATATCTACGGCGATACGAACATATGCACACCCATGTAGTTGTGTATGTGTCTGTGAGTACCTACACCATCACAAAATTATATGTATGTATGCCTGTGCACATTTGCACATAAACGTATGCGTGAATGTGTGTGTGTGTGTGTGTGTATATTTACATTGTGAAGCCAATTTAAACCTAAAACGTTCGTTTCAAATAGATATGTATGTGGCTATAAAGCAAACGTAGAAAAACATTAACTAATACTTTTTTATTATGCACTTACTCATAAATTTTTAACACACACGTTCTCGCAGCCTATGAACATGGCATATGTACACACAAACCCGTAAACGAACTGGCTGAATGCGAAATACATTGACACGTTTTCTATTCATATACCTACACCCGACTTTTGCTCACCAACACTGCTGCAGAACGCCAACAAAAAAAATTAAACTACACAATAAAATTCATGCACACAAAATATTGACAAGAAAAAAACGCACACACACACGCACACACACAGCCACAGATTAATAATGTGCCAGAGTGTTAGTAAGTTGAACGATGACGATGAGTTACGCCAGCCTGCTTTGTTAATACACGAAACAGTTTTCATTTGATCTCTCTACAGTGCAAGTGTGTGTTTAAATACGAGCAAAGAGAAGTAAAACAACGGAAAATCAAAAAATCTTCAATAATAGAAAGCAAATAATTTTAAAACACAAGTTTATTACCTTCGCAAAAAAAAAAACAAAAACAAAAGTATGTTTTAATTAAGCGAAAATGTGAAAAATTAAAAGTTATCAGCGCTCTCAGATTTCCTTTTAGCCAGTTCAAAGTTTTTAATTTCCCTCTTTGGTTTCCACACACACCAGGTGGCGTTGCCAATCATAACTGTAGGCATACAAAAACTTACTATTCTGAATCTTTAATTAAAAAAGCAAACCCTACACCCATACAAGCAAAAATTAATAATGCCAAAGCGGCTAAAAATCCACTTTGAAATATACCAATAGAGTAAGTATGTATGTACATAGTTACTTATGTTTGTGTGCCACTCTACACACAAGCAGTATTTGAACAAAAATAACATTTTATCGTCTGAAACGAAAAAGTGTGTAATCAAATGCAAAAATAACACAATACATACATACATAAATATGTACATACATACATTCACACAGTAGGTACACACATGTAAAAGCAAAATAAAACAAAAAACATTGCATGCTTAAAAGTAGGAAAAAAAGCATCGAACAACTGATAAAATACAACAAACAAGAAACAGCAGCATGGAAAGAATTTAACAAAACGCAACTTAACTAAACAGCGGTTTGTCATACAAAAAAAAAAACAAATTTATAATAAATAAATAAAGAAATAGACACAGCCACGCACACACACGCGAAGCGTCTAAAAACAACTACAATTAGAAAAATAAGTAAAACAGCAAATGGAAAAACGTAAAACATGTTCAGCAAACAAAATACGCAACAGAAATCCAAAAATATTTATTATTCGTAAGAGAAATTCTTTCTTGCGGTGTTCTCTTAACTATATGCAGCGCTCTTTCTCTCTCTTTACGGTTAATTTAATTCTTAATATCATTGTGTTCGTAAGTGATGCCACTTGTTGAGAAATTGTGACTAGCCAAATTGTAAACACTCCAATCACTATGTGTGACCGTGGTTGGGGGCCAGCTTGATCCAATCAGAACAAACATGTTATATAATATTTAACGTTTTTCGTTTTGTTCACCAGTTGAGACGCTTTTAGGGCAACCGGACACACCCGTGTGGGCTTTGATATGTGCGAAATTCAAAACTTGAACTGTGCTTGTTTCAAATAAAAAAGGAAATCAATACGAGTTCATTTTTAAAATAGCAATCAAATAAATATGGCAACAATTTAAAAGTAACTGCAATTTTTGTTTCTATTTTTTGTTGGATTGGAGAAGAAAAAATGAATTACACTGAGAGTATAATTTTTTAAGAGAGAAAAAATAATGTTTTACAATTCAAGAATTTCTAAATGAAAACAAACTAAAAAGAAACTACATTCATATGTATATGAACGCATACAAAGAATATAAATAGATGTACTATATGTATGTATATATGGACACACATATGTATGTACCCACATGCATTCATATGTATGTATGTATGTGATGTAAAAACAACAACACAAATACAATTAAAATTACACGTTACAGCAAAAGAAAAAAAAAACAGAATTAAAATCTTCAGTGGCGGCAGTGTGTGAGATAAAATATAAAATAAACTTTCAAAAAACATTCATACAAACATAAGTACATATGTACATACTTAAACTTACGTACATTGTACATACATACATACATACATAAAAAAGCACACATTGTACCTACATACCTCTGTAAGTATGTACATGTGTTTGTATGTATGCAGATATCAGCCTATTATGACGAAAGTATATGTGTATGTACAATCATACATACATATATTTTTATGAAAATATTCTATAAAAACGGAACAGCATATTTTTATACTACGTACATACAGACATACATATATGTATGTACATATATGTATGCATGTGCATAAATCCAAAAAAAAAATTATTAAAGTGGTAAAAAGTTGTAAATTTTGAAATTTCTCAAAATTACAATATTATCATTCAAAAAGAATAGAAAAGGAAAAAAACAAAAATACTACAAGATCCATCATCATCATCATCATGGATATTCATTCAAATCTGGAGTATTTGTGTCGCGTTTGTGCCGCCAATACGAAAGGAAAAAATTCTGTAGCTGAGTGCGTTTACATTTTAAAAACTGCCGGCTTAAGGGATAAATTGGATAAATTTCTTTATTTAAAGGTGAGTTTAAGCCACTTGTAGATCTAAACAAATTATTGTTTTCTTTATTTCACACACATCTACACAGTTTATCGTTTTAGAATTATGTAACTGTTTAAAGTAAACCTTTAAACCTTTAAAGTAAATTTTTTACAAAACTTCCTTAATAAAATAATTCATGCTAATTTTTATACATACAAAAATATTGAAATTAAATTTAGAATAAGAGTCATAGTTGCTCAGTGGTAAAAGTAACTCTTTGTTAAACTAACGCCAGATTAAATGTTGAATCAACACTTGTCCAATGTTAATATGAAAATCAATAACAACATGCATAATTCTTAAAAACTCGAAAGCAATTTTGAGAAAAACTGGTTGTTGAAACTTTCTTTTGACACTGTAATATTGTGATAAAAAACAATCCTCTAATGAGTTGTGGCCCTTATGTATTAAGGTAACTATATGCATGTTTGTATCGACATATTATTCGCTTTAAAGCTATCGAATTTATATAAAATCATAAGCATATAAAACACACAAAGGCTTAACAGCATTTTTAAATTTTTTTCAAAAACAATAAATAAATTAATAAAATTCAAATTATGATGCTGCTAAAAACTTTAGATCATATTGATATTAGGATCAACAAAAATGCATCATAAAAGTAATAATTGATTAATCATAATACTAGTTTTAATAATAAAAATGATAATAATAAAAATAATGATAACAACAATAATAATTTTAGTAGTAGAAAATAATAATAACAAAAAAAAATAATAATAAAACAAACAAAAACAACAATTATAATAATTTTAATAATAAAAATAATAATCAATTTAAATAAGAAAAACAGTAATAATAATGATAATTTTTTGTTTTTGTTTTTTTTTTTGTTTGTATTTTATTTATTTTGCAATCTATCTTGTATTGAGATAATAAGCAAAATTAATCACATTTATGTTGACATTTAGCGTTACACATACAAAAACGTATAAAACTATAGAAATGTTCCAAATTTAACAGAAAAAATGCAGATTTAGTCCATCTTATATTTACAATAACAGCAACTTAAGTTTTAGTAATTATTAAATTTAAAGTTTTAGCATTAATAATGATAATGTATAAATTATAATGTAAAAAACTTTATATCTCTCGAAGCCAATTTAATACTTTTTCCTATGCAAAAGTTTTCTAGTCTTGTCTTGTAGGGTGGCACCCATGACATACAGATTCATACTTACATACATATGTACAAAGACAGCTTCTTCTTTTGGCGCTACAGTCCGTGGTGAAAATGTGATTCTCTTTGTAGCAGACTTCGTAAAAAATATAGACAGCTAGAACGCAAAAAAGGCATCCAGCTTCATATATACATATGTACGTATGTACATACAAATACATTTTGTGAATCGTTTTCCAGCCTACTGAGATAGGCTGTAAATGCAGATGCCTACACAGCAAATAGACAGCTGGAAATATACACAAATAACAGCTGCATACATACATATATATTTAGATAAGTTTTTGACTCTTTATCCATACACATTTATATGATAATTAAAATGCCATTAAACATCTGATTAAAACGTTAAAAGCATACTTTAGTATTCTGCATTTTACTCCCTTGAAATACCCTAAATTTGGCTAAAATTCTTCAGCACAGCAACTCTGGTTATGGAATATTTAAAAGTTTCTTATTGCGCTTTTTTCTGTTTCATTTTATGTTTTGATTACTCATTCGTGATAATATTCGCGAAAACATACTACGTATGTATGGATGTGTGTGTGTGCTTCTACACATGCAGATGGATGCAATATGCAAGTATAAGTTGTGTGTATTTAAACTTAAGATTTAGTGCAAAAAAATTACACTTACATACCTGTGTATATGTATGTATTTGGTTGATGTTTTTGTCTCCACTTAATATTTTAAACATGTCGAGCTCACTATTTTTATTACATACTTGTTTTTGTCTTCTGCTGTTGTTGTTGTGGCAGTTATTCCTTGTAAGTGCATGTGCACACATATTTTACGTACAAATGTATGTGCATATGTATGTTTATTTATGTGTACATACATACATACATACATATGGATGTAAATGCAAAACAGGTAAGGATTGTTTTGAGTTATTTTTCGTTCTTTCAACTTGTATGTATGTATGTATGTGTGTGTAAAAGTGTGGGTCTCTTTAAGTTTGTGTCGTGTGTTGGAAGAAAAAGCAAGTTATGTATGTAAGTATGTATGTATGTACATAAATATACCCAGTTGACCAAATGAATGTAGAGGACAAAATTGTTAAAGAATTTTATTCGTACCTGCTGCAACCCAAATCAGTGACCAGTGTTTTCTGCTAAACTAAAAAGCAAACCTTTGAATTGTCTTTTAGTTTGTAGTCTTGTCGTTTCAGATACTATATGCGGCTAAATGCGGCTGCAGTTCTGTTGTGTTTTCTGCAGTGAAAAGGAGTCAGCTGAGTGGTCAAAATCACTCATCATGCAGATATGTATGTACGTATAGAAGTATGTGGTGGACAATGAAATGTTAGATAAAAGAAAACTCCTGCCATATTGGAAAAAGTAGTCGAATGGACCATGTAACTCGTAGCAAAACACATACGTGTGGGGGCACATACATACATACATAAATACATAGTGGATATAGTATTTATTTAAAAAATAAATGCCTTAAAATTACCTGCCACTTTGAAATAAAAACAAATTCATTCCATCAATATTTCTCACATTCCAGTTATACATACATATTTCTATATACAGTAAAACCTCAGATATAGTTTCAGCTACACTTAAAATAAAATTTTAAACTCAATACTACAGATATGTATGTATGTACATATGTCTGTAAAATTAATTTTTAACAAAATAACAATTCATTTGTATGTATTTAATTATTGTAATTTACAGAAAACATAAAGTAACGCACCGAATAAGAGACCAAAAATATTCATTTTGAAAAATAAGTCTTTGTTTTCATTTTAATACACAAATCTTTATGTAATTTGTTTGTTTCATTTTTAAATTCTTCTAAAAAAGAAAATATTCTTTTGTCGCGCTTTAATATTTTTAGATTATGAAATAGCTCTGCAAAATAGTTGGCTTGCCTCTGTATTTAAGACTTTATTTGGAACATTCTCAGCATCCTCCAAAGAACTACGACTACTTGAATTATCTTGACTTGTCTAATTGATCACTATCATTTGTATCCAATATTTTGTACTTCTCTGGCAACGTTAATGTTTTATGTTGTCATTTATTTACGGATGCCATATTTGCACTCCATGAAAACTAAAATATTTTATACATTCTTGAATTCTTGCTCACACACAAATGCTTATTTTGTCTGGCTGTAGTGAAAAAATAACACTTGTCCGGACTGTAGAGGAAAAGCTGTCCGAAAAGTTTAAATGTGCGGATTAATGGATAGTCCACATTAGCGAGTGTCCGGATTACAGATATACAATGAAGTGGCATATAAGCAAAAAGTATTGCCTAAGTCTTGTAATGAGGACAAAGCCTTGTTTCCCGAAACCAGGTGTAAATAAATGTAGAAAACTTAAACAAAAGTTGCTTGTTATTACACATAATATCGTAATGACTGCATTGGCAATACGACAAATCGGGGTTTTCAACCCTTAAGAATTCTACAAATAGTGGCAGAAAAATAGCAAATAAAAAAAAATAAAAATAAAAAATTACTGTGTACGGTGGTCTTCTCAAACACATGTACAAACATACATACGTGTATGGATTAAAATATATGTATGTATGTATGTAATTCATTGCAACATATTCTTAACAGCGACATTGAAAATGTTGGCAACATGTTTATACATATATACATATGTATCTATGTATTTATGTATGTGTTCATATAAACTTTGTTCTCAATAATCAGCTTTGCTATAGATTATTGTATGCAAACAGAAGCACAAGTGGTACATACATACATACATACATACATGCCTAAATTGTACATGCATATGTATGTACACATGTATGTATATCTTCATCATCACATAATCTGAGCGTGTAGCTCATGTTCGAAAATATACATTCTAAAAGTATGAAAACACATACATATGTACACACATACGTATAGAAACAAGTTAAGAAAACGGAAACTATTGTGCACTATTGATTTACGAAAATAATAATAACCAAAAGAATACTATTTTTTTTTTTTTATTAAATTAACGCTAGTTTTCGTTGACGTACAACGTACACACCTACGGTGCGTAACCTTCCTTTCTGCGAATTGCCACTAGTGTGAATGTTTCGCGTAAGCGAACGGATGCATTGAAACAAAGCAACAGGAGTTGTATTTATGTAATTAGTAGTTTTTGTTTTCTACCACTCTTGATTCTCATGTTTATTAAGGTCAATAATATTGGGGTTTCCCCTATTAGTGCAAATGCTTATACTCATGTGTTAAGGATGGCAAAGAAATAGCGGTTTATGTGAAACTACACAACAGCTACATATCGTGTACCTTAATATAGAAAGGCCTTAACTCGTTTTTGTTTCAAATCGAGGTTTTTGTAAATTTTGAAAGAACACATCATTGGTAAAACGATTGACGTGTTCCGACTAAAAATAACAATAACAAAAAAGTTTCGCTTAAATTTTTATTAAGTTCTTTCTCTCTCCTGAAAAGTTAGGAAAACGTTACATATGCCCTTTTTATATTAAGGTATCGATATATACATATGTATTATACATACATTCATATATATATATATATATATATATATATACATCTAAACATTTAGCTATATATATATTTTTCATATACATATATATTTTTCGGCCAGAAAAGTTCGGTATGTCTTAGTATAGATTCCTGTATTCCTATAATTAAACTTTTCCCTATTTGGGGTAGAAAAAAAAAGCATTAAAATTCTTTTGAAAACAAAACCTTAAAGTTGTAAAATTTAGGTTTTGGTTCACCATCTTAATGTACAACGAGGGCATAGTATGTGTGCATGTGTGTTGGTGTGCGTTGGAAAAAAATTAAACATCAATATACGCCAAACGCAACAAAATGTTATGAAAATCTGGAATAAAAGTAATAAATAGTCCCCCTTTAAGCAGCAACAACACGCACATATTTTAAAGTATTTAGTCCCGCCCACATTTATGTATGTAGATGGTGAATCTGGCACGTGCCCGACACTTTTTTTTGCGCAATGAAAAGCCTATGAAATGCTGAAGGAAATTATTGACGATTTTTGTGTGGCTATATTGTATTTTTCGGACGAAAATACAATACGTTTTCCATTTAGCTGAAAGGACTTGGGTTATTCAAAGTACTATGAATTTATGTATGTACTTCAAGAAATTATAAGAATTTTTATATTCCTATTTATTTATTATTATTATTTAAGGTCAACAAACTATAAAAACAGCCACCAGCAGATTGTGCGGTGAACAGGACTGAATACATGAATGATGGTTGCAGCGCAAAGGGCCGTTATGGGCCAGACAAGTAACTGAATTTGAATTTATTATTGAATAAAAAGTATAAAAAAATGTCATAAAGCATGAATTTTTAATCGTAAACCATAAATCCATAGACATTTTGTACAATAGTTGTGGTAAAACATTATTAAAAATATAAATTTATATATTCAAATTTTCTATTGAAGTTATTTTACTCCTCCAAAGCAAGTGTGTTTTGTTTTTGTAACAACTTATAATAGGAAAAAGCTGATTTCTTAAACGAAATGCGATTAGCTTCGCTGTTTGCTTAAGCAAAAGTGATAAACATCGCCAGATATTTATTTCTTCTTAACGTTTAATCTATATTTAAATGATTTTAATTAAATTTTGAAATTATATCGTCAAGAACACTTTTTTAAACAATTCAAAAGTCCCTTAACATAATTTCAAAATTTTATACCATTATTTATATCAGGACCGAGCAGCTGAATTGAGCAAAAATGTATAAATATAGGGGACTGTTCTGCAAATCATAAATTGAAAATGAGTTGAAAGCACAAGAAAGTTTGCCTGTTTATGAAATTGGGCGATTTTAAAACGTTCAACTATGCCAACAACTTTTCCAGATCACTTTTTTATATTTTCGTCTTTTAATAAATTAATTAAATAAGTTACTCAATGTGGTGGTTTATTAATTTTTTATGCAATTGATTATTTTATTTAAAATATTGTACATATGTAATATAAAATTGAGAAACTTTTCAGTTTTCAAGTTTTAAAATTTTTATGACTTTCGCTTTGATTTCAAAACAATAAAAATAAAGAAAACAGCTGTTTTGATTGTGTTTTCGGCAATTGAAAGTCGCACCGAAAAATACCGAAAGGGATGTGGTATACAGAATAGCAGAAAAACACACGAGTGTTTTTAAAAACACATGAAATGATAATGAAATCAGATCATTTTCAAAACGCGCCTGATAATAAAAATAAATCAAATGGCAGAATTAGTTTGCCTTGCTGAAGGCTTAAATTCGAGAGTGTAGTTGGCTCGAATGTGCTGGCTATCACAAATATATGTATGTAGTGCAAGCTAAAATGTTGACTGGGTGTTCATGAAAACTTTCAGTAAGAACATGGCAAACATCTGATAAGACAATACAAAATGTGTTGAAGAATAATGCAAAAAGAGTAAAATACTCAAACTAACTGAACCACACATTTGTAAAATACTCGTACTTGTTAAGTAACACAAATGCCATAAAACTCACATATTCAAACACACACACACACACACACACACACACATTCAGCTTTGTTAATAAAGATGATCGAAAACAAGACAGAGGAAAAACTGCAAAAAAGAAAAGATAAATGTTGTAAAACCAAAGCACACATTTGCTTTCCATTTCTGTGTTTTTGTTACACAAATACATACACAGCAACACACACACACACACACATGCAGAGTCAGGAGAACACAAAATCTGTGCGATTTGCAATTCTGATAAAAACATGAAGTTCAAATGTGTTAGTGAAAGCACTAAAATCCACACAAACACACACACACTCATATTTACAGTGGCCGGTTAAGTGGAAAAAATGGATACAATTTTAAAGGGAAATTTACGTAAATTATTATAAAACAAATATTTTTAATAAAAAAAATGAAGATAAATATGTATAAGACATAAATTAAGAGAAAAAAAACAGGGTACCAGATGCTTAAAAAACAGAATTAAAAAAACTAGATTTTATAGCAAAGAAACAGCAAAAAAAATTAATTATTTTAATTAAAAAAAATAATAAAACAATATTTTTCAAGATTCCCTGCCTTATCGTTGCTTCTTATTTTTGTTAATCCTAATACGTATTTTTGATTTTGCGCGCGGTTTTATATCATTTAGTTTCCAATAAAACCAGTTACTTTTAGTCATTCCACTTTTCGTTAGTAAATCTCAACTTCTTCGCGACAAGGTACAACTTTCTTTTACTGCAACCGATGTGTGGGTTAAAGCAATGAGTCAACAGCCGTTGCTTCGGGTTTATTTATTTTATTATAGATAAAATCAGAAGACAAAAACCATTCATTGGGGGGCCTTAAGTTAATTTGCTACAACGATTTCCAGATGCAGCCTTCCCTTGTTATTCACATCCTTCGAGCTTATGAAACTAGATATATTAAGGTTTTTGTGAACTTGAAAATTATACACTGAACTGAAAGAAAAGGTCACTTAGAAGGTAAATAAATTTACTTCGCAACAGGCCCTGAAAATATTCCATATAATTTCAGATATTAAAAATTACATACGTTCACCTAATAAAGTGGCAAATATTTTTGTCATTTTGTTTCCGTGTACGAATACACTCAATTTATTAAAACGCCCGTTTTTTTATTCATTTGCTTTATTATTAAGTTGCGACAGAAAACAAATTGTTAATTAATCTAAAACTTTGTTAATTTGTATTTGTTTGTCTTTTTCCAGATTTCCGAAAATGATTCTCTGCCAAAAGTTCTTTGTAAATCCTGTTTTCGTCAAGTGGAGGCAACAGCTTCACTCTCAAAAATCGCCAAACATACGCAACAAGTTTTTCGAGATTTTCTCTTAAGCAATTTGGTAAGTAGAAGAGTTTTATTTTAAACGTTAATTAAAAGTTGTTACTGCATAAAAATATGAAACCACATTTTTAAATGGCATCCGCAAGGAATTTTATGACGTTGTAATGCCTGATGTGTTGCGACTTATTCGAACTATAATCGAACATCGAGAAGCCCTTCAAATGACAAGCGACTACAAAAAATATTGTAACTTTTTCTCAATGCGACACTTTGTGATCGTACTGGACTAAATTTTTTTCGTTATCGGAGTCTGTTTCAAATTAAATATGGAACAAAATTGCTTCCACTACAGTCTTTATAAACTCGCCAATTTTCAAGGATCAGTAGACTTTTTGCTCTAATTTAACATATAATCTCAGTGTAAAACAACCCCTAAAAAATTTGTATTCCTTCTATTGCAGCCCAAGGGCCCATTGGAAACTAGAAGTACTGCTGAATTCACATCTTCCGATTTTATGGGCAATAAGAATGAAAGTGAAAAAAACGCATCATCAGCGCCTGCAGTGATGAGTTCCATGGCGCAAACACCACCACCACCACCACCGCCGCCACCACCAACTCCCACACCTTGTTTACCTCCACCACTAGTACAATCATTGACCACAGCAACGCGCAAAGACGATGTTGTTGTCAACGTTTCTGTAGCGGATCCGCTCACCCGTGATAATCAACAAAAAATGATTTCAAATTCACAACGACGCCAAAGTCTGTTGCTGGAATCACGATTTACTCCCAAATCTATAGCACAAAAGCAAGTGGCAACCTCTTCGCCGGTTCCCAGGCAAATTGCACCGAAACCTAATCAACAAAGTGAAACTCTAAATTTGGCAAATAATTCAAAAGCATCAACACCCGTCATCAACTTTTATCCAGTTAAGGCACATCAGCAGACAAAACAACAACAGCAACAACAACAACAGCTTCCACAAGGTACACAAATTACAACATTCAGCAGTGGCGGTTACGTTATAGGACGCATCAGTGCCAATTCCAGCGATAAAGAAGAACCCAAAAAGGTGTCCTTGCCTTTGACGACCTCAGTTGACAACATTTTGCAACAAAAGCGCAAAAATTTGGTGAAAGCTTTGAACAACATTAAAGCGAACAATTCGGGACAAGTGTCGTTGCTCAAATCTTCACAACAGAAACAAGCTGAAGCGTTGCAGAACATCGCCAAAACACCTTTTAGCGAGGACGTCAATCAGACCGTAGAAGATGAACTGCCAGAGCGGATTATTATAGCTGCTCCCAAAAACAAGTACTCGACGGAAAGAAGTAAAAAGGAGCCACTGAACTTGAGCAGCAAAATACCGGCAACGATAGCGCAGGTACCAGCTACAGCTGTTCAACAGCAACAAGAAGACTCTAATTCTTTAAGCGGCAATCTACCAAAACCAGCCTTCCCGGAGGATATAACATTGGGCCGTGTTATACGTGATATGGATCTATTGAAATTGATTTTGAAGGCTCTAAAATGGCCTGTCAACAAACAAAATATGGAATTGCAATTGCAACGCTTAAGAAATTCAAAATTCACTGATATTATGTCCGATACTAATCTGTTGCAAGACACGGATTTGACCCAGTTGTTGGGCCCCTATTTGGCTCCGGTTTTGTTGGCGGCCCAGGCATTGCAGCAACAGCAGCAGCAAATTTTAAACAATACCGCCATTTTGAGTGGCCAAAACTTAAACGCTACTGTAACCGCACAACCGAAAATGACTGCCTTAGAAGCAGCGCAGGCCGAAATTAATAAATCAATACCATATAAACTGCCACCGGAAACATCGGTACAGCTGGTGCCCGCCACACCAGAGGAAGCAGAAACCACCCCGTCTCCGCCACTGCTCACTGTAACTAACTCGACGTCAGCATCTATTTCAGTGAAAAGAGAAAGACAGAAAGAAACGAAATCATCAACAGCCTCCCAAAAGAGACAACGCAGATCGGCGGCTCAAAGAGCCAGGGACTCGATTGTAATATCCGATGAGGAAGAAATAACAACTGGCGAAGTAGCCGCCAAAAAAGCTCGACGTCCTAACAAATCAGGCTCCAATGTACAATTTGACTTAAATCCCAGCTTTATATCGCAATTTAATATGTTGAATGGTTCTGGTGGCAACGAAGCGGACGAGCTAATGGCTCTGCTGCTAAAGCAAAAGGCTGCCCTTCTTAAGGACCCCAAAGTACAAAAACGTAGAAGAAACAGCGTTTCAAATTTAATTACTTTGCCGCCCAGCGAGTTCGATGCTCTAATCGATTTGGATGACGACATCGTGTTAATGGAGCCAGTCAGCACCACAAATTCAGAAGCCAACTCTTCTACGCCAGAGCAACAGCCACAACAACAAAAAACCGATATAACCAATACATTCGTTATACCCACTGTACCGCTTATCACCCGACCCATCATAAAAAGAAGAAAAACTGTTATTCACTCGCCGAAGAACAGATTTAATTTGCCGCCAGAAATTAAAATCAAAGAGACAACAAGTCCCGCTACCGCAGTATCGCTGCTAAAAAGTAAAGATAAACATATAGAAGAAACTATTAATCAAGTGGCGGCCGGTAACATCACAAATACTGATGGCACAACTCAGCCAAGTCCAAGTCCAAGTTCCCACCCAATTACGGCCGAAAAAGCTGTGGTGGTGGCTCCAGCAGAATTACAGCCCCCCAAGACGGCCTTACAAAAGAAAATACAAAATAAATCCACGCTGGGAAAGCAACTGCTAGAAGCTATTGGCTTACAGAAACTACCCTCGAAAACCTTAAGCGGTACGCTGAATGAAACTCCCAGCTCTTCAACGGTGCCCAAAGCGAAAACGGTACTGCCAAGCAACAAACAGTCCATTCAACAGATAAGATCGGCCTTGAAAAAGTCACTCAAACAGGCGCAAGAACAGCAACAGCAAAAACAAAAGGAACTGTCGTCCTCTGCGGCCACCAACACCACCATCATACAGGATGCCGACTCCACCACCAAACCAGCCGTTAAAGAAATTCTTGTTGTCGAAGGTAAAGCCAACAAGGCTGACAATTCTTCCTCAGAAGTGGATGTGGAAGAACAAATCGATAAGGTTACTTTAATGGTGCGCAACAATGACGAGGACACCACTGACGAGCAGTCGCCAAAGAACAAAACTGCTGTCACAAACGAAAAGGAGGAAAAGAAAGAAGGCAAAAAATCAGCCACCACTAAAATTCAAGAGCGCCATCGTACAGTAACAAATAGGAACGCAGACGACAAGGAACAGTCCAATGAGGAACAAGAACAACCGGAGAAAAGCGACGTAAAGTTGGAAACAGACATGGAAAATGAGTAAGTTGTTTGCTTTTTGAAATTTCTACACTTCCAGTTTATTGACTTACAAGCATGTAAAGGCGTAGATCTAGGCAGAGGTGTATCATTAGGTATTTGTAAAATGCAATATAAACAATTAATATTTCCTTTTTCTTTTGTTCACATCTCTGTGACCTGTAAAAGAAAGACATTTTTTTACTGCGTTTAAAGTTTTTTTTTTGTGTCTCAAAAGTAGTCCCGCAAAATTACTACAATTATTGTCCAATTGGGAATTTCTTGAATTTGAATTTCGATCATGATTTAATTTCAGTATCTGGGTTTAATGTAAAATATAGACAAGTTCCAAATTGTTTGGCGCTTGAAAGGAGCTGTAAAGGACCTAAATTTAGTTGTCAGTTTGTTTTGGAAAACACGAAAATAGTGCATAAACCTGAACCAAAAGAAGGGAAAATTCCGGCGTACTCTGAATACAGTGATGGACAATTTTTCTTTCTCTTGTCCATTCACATATAATTGTCTTTAATACCGCTGTATCGCATAGACAGAAGTTCTAACCAACTAATTTGTGTGTTCTGTTTTTTTTTTTTTTTTAGAAAACCATCAAAAGAAGTCTTTGTTAGTGGCAAGTCCAACGAAGCTACTGTTCCTGCTAGTGATGAAATAGTCATGCCGAAGAGAAGAGGACGCAAACGTCTTCTAGACAAACAGCTGGAGTTGGAGGCTGCGGAGGCTAAAGAAAAAGATAATAAGACAATAGCCTCTTTGGCGGAAAAATCACAAACTCTGGATAAATCTGCAGACGAAGACAACGAGACTACAAACAGCATTAAGAACGAAGAAGAAACGGAAAACAATAAGTACGTTAATTGCTGAATACGTTTGTGTTTCTGAAAAATAATTAAAACTATATGATTTTTCTAAAATTTTAGGACTTCTGGTCGCCCCACAAGACAAAGTAAAACTCAGTCAAAATATTATAAGGGACCCGATAAGGCCGCTGCGGGCAAACGTTCTTTACCTTCTAGAACCACTAGAAATAGGTAAATTTTTTGGCCAAGAAAATTCAAAATTTTTAATTAAGGCAAACGGTAAATATCAAAAAGTTTCCATAAGAAATAATTGCATTTGAATTGAAACTACTTGATATAGCCTTTTGCCATTTATTTCTTTAATTCTAAGCTTTCTATTTTCTCATCTCTATCTTTGTATTATATTCCTTCAATATCCCGATTTGTCTTTCTTTCTTCTTCTATTTTGCAGAAAATATTGTTAATCTTCAAAAGTCTAAGACTTCAAAAATGTAAGAATCTGTATATAAAAAAAAAACTATATACTACAATAATTTTTGATATTTTACTTAATGTATGAAAATGTTTCTTTTATTCAAACAAATGCAATTTGTTGTAAATATTATTCATAATTATCTAATTAAAATAAAAGTATGTTGAATATTTAATTATCCTTCGTCTAAGTTAAGAATCACTACTTGCATACGAAATGATTTAAATGTGACCAGCAAAAGCAAAACGACCTCCTTTAAACACAAGTACAACACAACTGTTATGTTGGAATGAATGAGATAAAAGTATCTGCCACACATATATGTATGTAGGCCACTTAACAAATATTTTCAAACACCTGAAAATTGGCTTATACCTCCAGAATACCCTCATTTAAATGTTTCTTAACACGCGGTCGTCCAGCAAAGGCAACTACTGTTGGATCACTTAAAGTACAAATTTTGGCCTATATTAAATGGAAGCTCTTTTAAAAACTCTTGCCGCTGAAATGGTGGGATGATGTTCTCGTTTCCCAGGCCAGTTTTTATCTCTCATGAATTGTTGTGGTTTTCCTATTATTTATTTGACTGGATTATTTGACTGGATTATTTGACATAGTTTTATAAATAATGCAATAACATTTTATTTTATTAATGCCCTATTTTTTAATTAACATGTAAATAGTTTAAAGCAGTTCCGTACTGGCAAACTGATCATTATGAATTTATCATTTTAAGTTATTTGGAAGGGATTTGTGGTGGGACGGTATTTAAGTTCTGTATATGTATGTTTGTAGTTTTTAAGAATTGAATTTAATCGCATAGTTTTCTATTCATAAAATATGTTTAAAAATCTGCCATATATCATTATTATTAAAAAAAACAATCTTTTATTTTTCTAATACTCGATTATTTATTATTCAAATTGAAATATTAAAAAAAAAAAGACTTTTCTAATTTCAAATTAAAAATTTAGCAAAAAGTTTTATAGTTTCTTTTTCCTATAAATAACTTTACACACATGAATTTTTATGTTTTAATAAAGTTTATCATCGTAAATTTGTTGTCTTTCTTAAATTTGTATCAACGATTATAAACTGATGATGATTTATGTGATCTTACATGCATTTTACGTGAAAAATCGTCCAAAAAAATATCGCTAAAAAAGGCTTCAAAATTTTGGATGGATTTAAAATGTAAATCTCAAGTTAAGGTGAAAAATGTTCAAAAGTTTTAAAAGAGAACTTGAACTGTAAAAGAAAACTAATTTTGTCTTTAACAGGGTGGACAAAATTGTCATACTATAGATTTCGCCACATCTAGTCAAGATCGGCAGTGCAATTAATTTTGAAACAGGCTTACACAGACTTGAAGCAGATCCTTACCCATAAACACTGCCTTTCTCTACTGCAAATTAGGTTGGAAGACTTTAGATTCTCTATAATAAGTAAATATGATTAAAAAAAAATTTAAATTTGAATGGGAGAACGTCTGTGCCCTGCCCTCACGCCTTCAGATTTGCCACGCGCTTAGCAAACCTATTCACTCGAAAGGGCTTCCAGAAACGCAATAATAAGGATTTATTCATTAAGGAAATTCTCGCTGAGATTTTAAACTGTTATTATTTTTACAAACAATTCAATTTTAACAATTCTCATTCACATCAGAGTAGTTAAATGTTGATTACGACTATTTTTCGTCATAAACATATTTAATATAATTCCGACAGGCAAATTATTAATCCCACATATGTATGTATGTCTAGAATCTAAAAGTATTCGTGATTATTTGAAATAATGAAGAAACATGTTTCTGATTCCAATCGAATACATAATCTGACTAATTTCAATTATAACTTTCATTATTTTCTATATGTTAATGACGCGTTTTGCTTAACTTTTCGCCATTAACTCTTTATAAGAAAAAAGTAGTTTCGCCAAATTCACGTTTCACTCGCTTTAATGAATTCCCACATCACGCCAGTTGCTTTTAATCAGTTTTTTTTTATTCAAAATATTTTTGGAACGTTCGCCTTCGGCATCGTGAGGACAGACCCTAAAACATGTTGCACAATATGTTTTGATTTGTTTCTGTCTTTCGTAGAATGTGATATAAAAATCTACGCCACTGCCAATATCATCCGCTCTCGGCTTGGTGTTGGCGTTGGCTATTGAGGGGCGCTGTAGGCCTCACACAAAATCTCTAAAATAGACTTAAACTAAACAACCACAAAATGTATTTTTTTCGCACCTTAAAACTTTTCTTAGAATCAAAGCATACAAAAATTTTGCAATTCGCAAGTCTTGTTCTTATTCGCACGCAAACAACAACCAGTCAGTCGGATGTGAATTATCGGAGGAAAAAGCTTTTGTTCATTTTAATAAAGTAGATACTCGTACTGGGTGTTTCTTAACAGTGTTTCTCGGCTATTGCGATATTTCAATGCATAAATACAAAACAATTGGCAAAAGTGTATTTTATTTAAATGTAAGTTCTTTTTTTTTTAAGTGAAAACAAGACAAAAATTGAATGCAAGTTCTTTTTTTATAGAAAAGAATAAATACCTGATTTGAAATTAACTTCGCAAAATGTTGATTTTTATGAGAAAATACTGTTCTCGATGGCAGCAGTGAAAATAATATAAAATTATTTTCTTAATTCGAACTTTTATAGTGTAGCCGATTTTTGGTTTATAAAGAAGTTGTACATAAAGTGCTGATGACATTGACACCTTTAATTTAAAAAAAAACAAAGCTTTTCAAATGATGTTTAATGAACAAAGTTAGATTTATATGTACATCTGTGTGAACACTTATTGTTAAATTTACTACAACTTGTCAAATTTATAGCAAAAAGTATGAGAAACACAATTGCAGGTTGTTTTAAAAGCAATTAGAAAATATAAAATAAGTTTTGGGCATGTTTTTTTTTCAAACTATTTTCATAAGGCAAAATGTCCTAGTTGATCATGTCATCAAGGCAGAGAGGGAAAAACAAAAAATAATAATTTTGTAAGAATTTAAGAAAGTATTCTGAAATAAAAATTTTGATTGGAAAAAAAAGTATATAGGCAACCGTTTTAATATTTGACGATGGTACAGTTTTCTGAATAAAATTGCCGCATGGAAAGTGTTTACTTTTAAATGCTCTAAAACAGGAATGCCATTCATTTCAATTTATGCCCGGAGTGGTTACAGTAAAACTATTGTTTTTTTTTTATAATAAAACAATAATAAATAAAGAATTATTTGAAAAAAATTAAATTAAAATTAAATTTTTTCAAAACTTGGTTTTTCCGTCATTCGCACCTGCCATATCAGTATCTCTATTGGTTGTAACGGCCAGTAAGCGGATAAGGCGAAGATATTTTTAAGAAAGTTATAAGAAAAAGAAGAAGAAGAGGAAAAATGCGGCCACCTTTAATGAGTAGCCGTTTGCTGTTTCTCAATCCTCCAATAACAAGGATTCTAAATGAAGGAATAATGAAACTGAGATAATGACCAGACATTTCCTATTTCTGAGTCAAAGTATAAGAAAAGTAAGATGGTATCAGTAACTTTGATATTTTAGGATTTTAATGAATATGATTTGCTGGAAGATAAAATGGTGTAGAAATCCCAATTAATCTATTGAAGTAATACAGACCCAAGAAACGTTAAATTGTTAGGACAAATGTTTGGAGCCATTTTTGTAGTGCTTATAGCACGTTTTGAGTGAACAATGAACCCCCTGTTTGTTGTTGTTGCAATCGTTGCTGAAATGGCCAACTGGGTATAGCAAACACAATCAAACATGCACAATCAATTTTCTAAACTGTGCGTGATTGCTGATCTTTCGTTTTAAAATCAAGACTCATATTCGATGATGTATAAAAAAGACATTTCAAGTCACCACATTCAAGGGGAAGCTGGCGACACCAGCATGCCTACTGTTAAAAAATTATCTTGTGTTCACATATTATTGCTATTCCCTATTATTTGTAATATGTACGACGAACAACAACAAAACCAATATTATTCTCATTCTCTTTCAAATTCCGTTTAATAATAAACATTTAGATTAAGTCTCTTCACATTTCGCCCGCAAAGTTTTTTTTTTTTAATTTTATTAAGTATTCGTTTTGACGTGTCTCCAAGAAAACTTTAAGCAGCAACATCACGCAGTCGAAAATCAATCTGTGTAACGCAAACAGAGAACGTTTTTTGCGAGAAGTGAAAAATCTAAAGTAAAAATAAAAAAAATTGCGTTGGAAGCAAAACTTATCGCGTTAAAATTAAAAATCATAAGAAAATTATTCTTTCAATGTTTTGTCTTTTTAAGTGTTTAGATAAGTTTTAAAACACAATTTTAAGGAACATATTAATATATACATGTGTTTGTATGTCTGCTTGTATGTACCCACCCAGCCAGCATTTTCCATCGTTAGTATTTTGTTGTTTTTTTTTTTGTTTTGGGAAAATATTAAATATGAAATATTTAAAATAATTTCTTTTTCATACAAAACACAAAGAATAAATATGATTCAAAAAAGTAATGCAAAAAAGCGTCCATAATAGAATACAAAAGCAGTTACAAAATTATTAGCTGTAACTTGCAACTGAATAATTAAACGAAAAAGACTCCCTAATGATTATAAATACTACAAAAAAAAATTAAAAAATTAATCAGAAATTGTGCGGTAAATGATGCTTGCAAGTGATTCACTTCCGGGCTACAATCTTGCTCACTGTCCAGAGCTCATGTGCGTGTCATTTGGCCCTCAAGCTGATTCTGTTTATGATACAAAATGTTGGCTGGGTTAGCTTATTGGTGTAAAACTATTAATATTTTTGTTTCTAAACCGAGCATTTATACTGGGTGTCTGGTGGCAAATTTATATTTTTAAATACGATTATTTCAAAAAGTAATAAACGGTATGTAGGAGGGGGTGGCGCCGTTGGAATTATCGATTGTGCGGATTTGCCTGTCCTGATGTCGCAGTGGTCGAGTGATTATCGCGCCTTCCCTGTGGATACATTTTTTAAGAGTAATGATTCTTACTTGCTCGTCGATAATTTTGTTCAAAGTTCGGTATTCGGCGAATACGTGATCGACCGAGTGCAAATTTAATTCGTTCGTGGGTGCAGAGACTGCTTCGGCTATGACTGTCCCACGGCCAGGGCCCAGTCGATCTTCAAGTACTCCCGAAAACATTGAACTGGTTGAAAGCAGTTTACGTGAAAATAATTTTTTTCCGAAAATTCTCGATGACAGGCGACACATGTCAATGGTGAAATTTATGGACGCATGATTACGGCATTCTGTTTGCTAAACCTGTGAACTCATCCATTGTACTCTCATAAGATTTTGTGTCTACAACTAAATGTAAATAAATGGGACGGTTTCATGTTGTGGGCGGTATGAAACCGATGAACCAGCTTTTGCTGGCGAAAACCGCACAGCAGAAAGTTTGACATTGAACGTGATACTTGAGCTGCTCTGGAGTGCTGGAAAAGAGCATTACGATGGCTTAATATAAAAAGGGCGTATCTGAATTTTTTTTTCATTGCCCAGGACAGGGAAAATCTGACCTAAATCTAAACAATTTTCATTACACATAAAAAATAAATCAAAAAACGATAATAAATTTTTAGTTAAAAGCGGATAATAAATGGGAGTGTTTCAAGTGTTTATGAAGTTGTTATTTTGGTGGGCAGGTTTTTTTTTCAAAACGATAAATAACGGAAATTTTTAGTGATGACATATTTGGAGCAAAAAGTTAAAAAGGAAATTTTGAAAACAAACGAGATGAGTTTTTTATTTCAAGATTTTTTTATAGATAATTAAAAATATTACACGAACTTCATTTTGCACATTTTGTATACGTACTTTAATCAACTGCCCCCATTGTGCACAGGCAATATATAATTTTTTTGTCGTTTTTATTGTACCAAATATGTTAATAATAATGTCGAGTATAATTTAATATGCCATAATTCGTGTATGATTGATCGTTCAAAGAGATCAACCAATATTTTGTGATCAAAATAACAGTTTGCCATTTGTCTGTCATTATGTATGTACAGACATACATACATATGTACATATCGTTACCTGAAACGCAAAACGCCCTAACTAACATTTTAGTAATTTTACAGGAGAAGCAAAAAACATTCTTAAACGATATTCAATATTGTAGTGAGGGCTTTTTTATTTTGTCAATAAAGTTGCTATTTGTGTACGTGGAAGTCTGATTTGTTTGGTGGTGATGTATTTTGATTAGATACATCGGAATTTGCAAAAAAATCGATTTTGAGTTTTTTTGTTAGTTAGGGCGTTTTGCGTTTTGGGTAACGATATGTATGTATGTATGTAGGTATGTATGAATGTTTTCCTAAAGTTTTTCCTGTCTTTTAACAAATTATGCATAAGATGACAATGGAAGTTACACACTCCCATTCTAAAGTCTTTCCTATAGAAAATAATTTGAGATGTATGAAAATAACGAAAAAATTAATCGATTAATATTCAGGACTATTACACCACTAACATTTCATTAAGCGAGATTTACCTTTTTTTATCAATATATTTAATTATAATTATTTTAGAGAAACATAAACTACTTTCACTTGATGTACTTTGGAAGCACTTCAATAACTAGTTCGCACTTTTCCCAAAAAAAAAATAACATAGATTTGATAAGATGAAAATAAGTTTTTTGCCGATATTTCAATGAAAAACTGCATTTAATAATAAAATTAGTTGCAGTTTTTGCATCTCTAAAGTTCGACTTAAGCTGTTGTGACAAATGCCACAGATATATTCCAAACTTTCTTAAAATCCTAAAAAATGGGTTTCTTTTGTCGTGCGCATTTTTTTTCTTAAATACACAACTGTTTTTTTTATTTCAATGAGGATTTATAGAGGGATAGTTCGTGCCCTTCTCTGTTCCTATTTCTAAAATAATAAACACTTTTCTTTTGCACCGCATGAGAAGCCGAAGAAATATTGGATATAAATTAGTAACCGAAAGGTTATTCCCATACACTAAATTAGTTGGATTTTATTATTTTAACACATTTTTCAAGTCTACGGACGGGCTGGGTAGAGCTGTATTTCTTGTATATATTGTATTTTTTTCTTCAGTCCTAAAATCGGAACTTTATATAACGCAGCAAACTAAATTGCCTTCATTCATTTGAAAGTTGCTTAAAGCCAATAAATGTTTGGTTAAATGAAGTAACGTGGAACAGGGCCGCCTAATAATTTATAGAGCAAAGTGGCTTCTTTGTAAAAAATTATTTTTAAACGAAAAATACTTACATACATACATATATCTTCTTCTTCTTCTTTTGGCGCTACAGTCCGTGGTGAACCTGGGCCTCAACCAACAAAGTTTTCCAGCTGGCACGGTCTTTAGCCAGCGTTCTCCAATTTTGCACACCAAGTTGGTTGAGGTCCCTCTCCACTTGTGTGCGCCATCGGTTCCGTGGGCGTCCTCTACTGCGTTGTCCCACAGGTTCGGAATCGAAGATTCTACGGGTCGAAGCAGTATTCTCCATGCGCTCTACATGGCCCAACCATCTTAGCCGTTGGAATACATACATATATGCTTTTGTATAATTCAATAATAGCGTGAACCACGTCAGATATCTTTTTCAGTTTAAAATTTTCGCAATAAAAAATGCCTTGTTGTAGAAGAAGCGATAAATTTGAAACTATAGGCGGTGATGGATCGAGTGATGAGAACGATTATGGAAAAGTTTGTCAGGTAAGATTTTTTTTATTATTTGATTAAAAATGAAAATAAGCAGAAATCGCGGCATTCAATTACTGATTTCAAGAAAAAAAAAATTTGAAAATAAATGTGTAGAACAGCAAAGCACTACATCTATGCAACTGTTCAATACCAAATACTTGTAAAGGGAATCCCCAAATTCGAAACTATTTGCCTACAATGTTGTTTTATCTGGAGTTGATCTTTAAAAACTTGATGGTTTGGCTGACAGTTTTAAAATGTCCACAAAATGGTGTTGAGGTTTTGGGATAACGGATGTTCTGTTATTCTTAACAGATAATTAAACAAATTCAGTAGACATAATGACCCTTAAATTTAAATACATACATATCCTTATATAAATATACATACATCTGTATGTATATAACTAATGAAAGTATGTACATCTGTATGTATTGTGTAAAAAAATCAGCTGTAAAGTCGTACATATTTATTTATAAACCCACCTACATACAGACATTCATGACAGCCGGCTAAATGTAGGTAAAAAAAAATTAATTTAGACTAATAAATAGCAAAACAAAACGAAGCAAAAAGCAATTGGGAATAAGAAAAATCGCTTTATGCGAATGAATTCTTTTCAGTGAAATTTGAACTGCCGCACAGCTAAAACGCACGCGCTAAAACTAAAACAATTTAATGTCACAAACAGAGAGCAGGCAGAATTCGTCTGAAATACACGTGCACAATTTTAACAAAACACCAGTTTCATTTAGTATATTTTTCTTTCTAAAACGACGAAAATATTGTGAAATTTCAAAAAAAAAAAAATCTATAAAAGTTGAAGAAAAATAAAAACGAAAAAGAAAAAGAAACAAACATTTAAGAGCACTTCAAATACAGTTCGCTCTAATTGGCTTTTTAGAAGAGTGTAAGTGGTCAATGACAGACAATTATTAGTTGCGTAAACTGAGGCACAGTGGGAATAAATTTTCTGTTCTCTGCTATTAGTTGTTTATGTTTCGTTATTTTTGGTGAATTTTTCGTTTAATGCAAAAATGTTTCATTTTCCCAATCTTAAATGTAATTGAGGCAGCTGTAAATAATTATTTGTTTATGTTGCGTTATTATTGATTAATGAATCTAATTGACAGCAACAGCTGCAAATAAAAAAATTAATTTAATTGCTACAACATTTGAGTACTGAAAGCTCTTTTACATTGTCTCGAACTCATGTACCCAAATTTAAAATCTTACGTTTTGATTTTCTTTATAATAAGCCTTTATGAGACCACATTTTTCGTTCATTGTGTAAGAGGAAAATTTACCAAGTCCACAGAATTCAGATATATTAAGAAAAATAACAAACTGTCAAAAATGTCTCGATAAGAAATTAAGTTCTGTCAAAAAAGGCAAAAAAATGTAGTCTTTCAAATTAAAATTCACATTTCCAGCTTCAAGCACTAAAAGTGTTGCTTAATGCGCGCTTTATGATCAAGTTAAGCGATTTGCCGATATTGTGGTTTCTTAGAAAAGAAAAGTTGCCAGCACTTAATAAAATAAAACAAAAAACAACATTTTTCAACGCTTGTTCTTTTTAACATTTATTGTTTCTTGTTAAAGGGGATTTAGACGGCAACACAAGTCCTACGATAAGTAAAATTTTTGAGTAGAAGAGCACCGATCGTCTAAACTTAATATATAACGAACATATACGGATGCCAATTTTGTCATCGTTTTTTGAAATTTTTCAAATTCCTTCACACATCATTAGATCAGGGATGTATTTTTAAGTAAACATTTTTCTTTGTTTTGGTCTTTTACCAATCGTGTAAACCTAAAAAGATCTGTCGTAAGAGTTTTATTCTCATTTTTAAAATACGGGGATAATTTCATATGATTTTCTCTTTGGTTTTACGTACGACTTGTATTAGCGTCTAATTCCCCTTTTAGCAATAAATCCATCAATCAATGACAGAAAAATGTAGTGCTTTAGGAAATTTGTTTGATTTTTATAACGAAAACAGCTGTTTAAGATTTATGAGAAAAAATCCAATTCGTTATACTAAAATATTTACATGATCTTAACAATAAAAAATAAAAGTTTCTTATTTTATGATTTACAGCTGCCTACACTTCGTAGGTGTCGCCCTATTTCTTTAAATCTTAAACTTGTTTTCCGAATTGTCAATGAGAAGTGTAAATATATGTATATGTATGTAACAACATTTATTGTTGTATAATTCGATAAATTTTTACTAAACTTTCGAACAAATGTGGCTAATTCAGGCAGTCAGCAGCCCACTGTGCCGCTTGCTTTGCATAAAATAATGCAATCAATTGCAGTCATCGAATAAACAAACACACAGAACATTGAAACAGAACAAAAAGTAAAAAATTCAGTTAAAAGAGCGAGTATTTTTCTTCAAAGAGAACATGTTGGTAAATGCGGATTAAATGAGAAAAACTGAAGGGGAGAAGAAATCGCACAAAACATTTCACCACAAACAAGTGAGTGTGTGATTTGCTTTAGGCTCTGTGTGGACCTAACCCACTATGGCAGCTTTAGTATATTGTGTGTGCGGTGCATTGAATGATCTGTACGTTTTCTCAAATGCCTACAAACGGTGTAATTATAATTTTACACAAACCTTAAAGTATCTCCAATACAAAGAACGTTTGGAATTGTTTTATAAATATTGTTGTGATTTTCGTGAAAACTATTATCGCAATAGAACTGGCCATAAATTAGATTCAGTGGACGTTTGTCAACAGAAATTACTAAGTGAAAAAATGTATAAATCGAAGAACAGAAGTGGCGTTGATTTTGCAGCCATAGAAGCATCAGCGGAAGCATTTGAAGTCATTGACTCGTTTGCAGCAGAAACACCGCACGGTTCGGTGGAAAATTTCTTAGACGCCGAACGGAATAATGCGAATTTTCGTGAAAATTATTTTGAAGCAGACATAGAAATTATCAATGGCGTAGAAGCTGAATATGAAGTAAGATACAAAATTTGTTGGTGTTTATGGTGGTTTTAAATCAGTTGTTTTTTTTTTTGTGTGTTAATAATAACAATAGAGAACCTAAACTCTTATGTTTATTGTCCTATTATCCAAATCATCTGGATGTATGTATGTATGTATGTAGTACGTGTGTACTCGTATAGTGTATTAAAATGTTATCGGGCTTTCAAGAAAACGAATATGCCTATGGCAAATAGTGCAGTTCATTGATTTGTATGGGCATACGTATGTATGTACATACATAAAGACATGCATATAAATAAATACATATGTATGTATGTATGCAGTAGTTAAATATGAACTCCAATATAAGGGGTAAATAGTACAAGTGTGTGTGTGAGTGTGCAGACATAAATTACGTAGATACAGACGTTTGTTTTTTTATTTTGTTTTCTTTTCGCATTTACTTTAAGCATTAAGCTTACGAAGAATAATAAAAAATAAATACATACATACATATGTATGTACATATACATACATATCTGTAGGTCCGATGAATTTATTCATATTAACATTTCGCTTTGCTAAAATCATTTCCTTCTACTTATTTACCAAGTCAATTTCTTACATTGTATCTCAACATTGTTATTGTATATGGCAGCTATTAGTTCCATTTGAATTTCAGTAAAAGCTTTTCAGTTAACAGCTAGAAAGCTTTTATTTGTTTATTTTCCTTTGTGCTGTGTTAGTCGCATCGGTTAACATAAAATATGTACATACACATACGCCCCTATATATTATTATAAGTTGTTATTGTGAATTATATGTATTTTCTGGCATCGCCAATTACAGTAAGAATCAGTGCTGCCTCTTCAAAAAAAAAAGAAATATTCTAACCAAAATTTTTGAAAAATTTATCAAATTTGAGAAAAAATAACCAAATTTAAAATGCACTGTTTTATTTTGGGGGAAAAAAAAACATAAAAATTTATCTGAAGTTGCACTGCAATGCAAAGTTAGTAATTACAAAACAAGAAATGTAATCCATTTACATATTAAAGAATTCTTACTAATGAAAAAATAACGAGAAACTCCTGTACATACTTATATTTTATTGGTTTTACAATAGTGAATTTTTCATATATAATTCATTTTCTTTAAAGTACGTAAACAAAATTATTATGTATTATAATTTTTAATAGGAACGTTACAATTACAATTAAATTTAAACTTCACAAAACAAAAACCTAATAAGTTTTTATCCAGACAAAACTGATTTTTTATATAAAATTTTAAGCTTAAGCTGTCTTAACAAATTTTAAATATGTATAGACGTTTAGTTGTCCAAACCCAAAAAATTAAATATTTTAATTGTTGTAATACAAACAAATAAATAACAATGTCAACAATTTTATAAATCGTGATTTAAAAGTTTAACTAGTAAAATATGAAAATATTTATACCCATTATTATTGTCGGAAAAAAGTAACCAAAATGAAAAAAATATTCACATCTTCACATTGGAAAAAAAATTAACAATTTTGGTTAGAAATAACCAAAAACGGCAGCTCTGGTAAGAATGTAAAGAAAAGGAATGAAATATAATAAAACAGCAGTCACATTTTGATACTCAAGCACGTCGTTTCAATAACATCCCATATATTTTGGGTTAGAGCGCGTGGACTTTGTGAAATCAAGTTCTTGCAGAAAACTAAGTCACTTGAGATAACTTGCGCACAGCACAATTCTGATTACTGGTATCGCTCTTATTTTTCTTTTCGACAAACATTTACACACTTTCGTGGCTTTTGCCGAGTAGAAATGAGAAAGTAAAACGTATTGCACGTGCCAAGAAGTTTGTAGTCATCTTATTTTCCCCTCACACTGCTTAGCATAGCTGCCAGCAATTGCCTAGTGTAAACGTGCACTTAGAGAAGATTAAACCATCTGGATGTAAGTATTTGTGCACAGTGTTGCCACAACATTAATTTTGTATGGCATTTTGGGGGAAAATTTCTGAACAACGTACATATACAGGGTTAGCGGCAAGAATTTTTGAAAAGTTGTTTGGGCAAATATAAATCGCACCTCTTTTCTTTATTTATTTCATTTATTTTTTGTTTATAAGAAACATAACCAAATGAAAATTGAAAATGAAATTGAAACAAAACAAATAACTAATTGCAGAATCCATTTTTATCATATATCATAATATATACAGCTGACAAAATCTAAACATTTCCATCTAAAGGCCCATGAGCGTTCGCTTAATTTCCATTCGGAAATATTCATATTTTTTAGGTGAATGTTTTTGAGCTTCAACAATTTTTTCTTAACATACTCGTTTGTACATAAATACCACTAAAATTTTTGCGAAAAAACATCTTAAATAAAGTGGCAAAAACTGGATAAAAGTGTTGCCAAGTGAACAATAATCAATAATAATTGCTTTTAAATTTTTGGCGACGTTGTTTGTTATTTTTGGTTTTTTTCATATACAAGTATTTTTTTTATAGTATTTTTTATTTACATACAATCCATTTAACAATTAAAGTAATGAGCAAATTTCATAAATTTGAAATAATTTAAATTGGAGAACTCAACGAAAATAAAAAACGGAAATATATCGGAATAAATCTTCAGTTGAAATGCATTATTTTTGGTAATTTTCTATATTCTGTGCAATGATAAAAATTATAAGAAAACTTATAATTCATTGCAAATTAAATTTGTTTTGTGAGAATATTTACAAAAAAAGAAATCAAAACGGACACAAACGAACCACAAAAATCCGCTAAAAAAGGGTCAAATTGCTTCTTTAGTCGGGCGATCGGTACTATACGAATATCGCGCAACGATAAATTTTTCACTTGAAACAAAGAAATTTGCCAGAAAGGCCTAATGGGAATTGAGGACAAATCGTTGATCTTATAAGAGTATTTTTGCTATTCCTTTTTGTGAAAACTACCTACATATGTATGAGTTTTGAGCTTTTCAAAAGTAAATGTGTACTAAATGGCAACATATAGACAGCTGGAAAACACACAAGAAAGCACCTGCTGCTTTTATATTTAATTTAATCATTATTGTGGTGCGAGTATTAATATTTATTAACAGTATCAATTAGCCTAAAATACAAAGCGAAAAGCTGTATTTTGACGTTTTCTTTTACCCACCCTGAACCGCTTTTTTTTTTGGTTGGTTTTAATAAAATGAAAGCTTTTTCATTACCAGTGTTTGTCATGCTAATGGCAAACTGAGTGTGGAACTGAAAGCTTTCGCTGTTGTGGTTTGTTTTGATATGGTTCCAAACAATAATCATCGTTCTTCTCTTTTCAGTCTAGTCGCGTTTTATAACAACGATACACATTTAATATTGAATGCAAACACATACACACACACACACATACACACATGTACTTATTTTAAAAAAGAATCTTATAGCAAATGAAATAACAACAACGAATTAAAAAATTTTCGCATACAATTTTCTATTAAATGATAAACTTTTCTGTTGGCAATCATTTTGGGAAATTATAAATTTTTGAATCGAAATGGCGGCTTAAATCGAGTTCATTAAAGCTACCAACAGTGACACAAATTGGAAAATACGATTAAAATAATTTCCAAAAAAAAAAAAAAAAATTGATAAAAGGCATGAGATCACAAAAAAGATAAGACAATATAAAACATTCCTCATGGTTGCTGTGACCAAATTATAAAATCGATTTTTATTATGGAACCAAGTCGTCTGTCTAAACTGTGATTTAATACTTTTTTTTTTCGTAATTTTATATGTGAGAAAACAAAATAAACGGGAGTTGAGAAAATATATGTAATTTTTTTTTGCTTTTTTTTTATGATTCATTTTAAAATAATTTTGCTAAATAATTAAATAGAAAACAAATAAACGAAACAAAAATAAATAAATAAAATTATTATATTTTCGCACACGTACTTGAGGCACACAATTGTGTACAATTGAAAACACGTAAACAAAAACAACAACTACCTGCACAGCAATTTGTTTTTACACGACAACTTAAAGGTCTCCTTTGAAAGAAACAAAATTGCCTCGAAACGAAAATTTAGGAAACTTTATTGCAAGAAAAGAATTAAAGCAAAGAAAAAAAATAAACTGCTGTTCATGGAAGTTGTGCGATTAACTTGCAGTCCGGCCAAAAATTATCGCTTTTACGTCGCGATATCACATTGTATTTGAATGCAGTTGGAATTTCGTTAGTGGGTCACTAAAAACATGACCTTGTTTTTCATGCACTCATGTGTACAAACTTATTGGCTAACTGTCATAAAGAGCGTGCAAAATACATTTTAGTCTAATTTTTTAATCGGCTTTACCAATTTAACTACAACCAGAACGACAAACATCGGAGTGAAAAGATTAATAAAGAAAAATATATCGAATAAATACAACTGAAATAAACTCAAAAATAAAAACATTTGGCCTTAAATTTGCTTCTCTAAATACATGAGTGTATTGAATTTTCGTGAAATACTGCGGAAAGCCTTTTGTTGTTGCAAATCAAATCAAAAGGCTGGTAAGAATGGGGTGAGTTTAAACTGGATTTCCAAAGTTAAGAAAATAAGAACCAGATTGCCAGGTTTGTGAAATGAATGAACAACTGTACATATGTAGGTCAATGCTCAAAGTAAGTGCCATAAGTATCAGGCAAGCGGCTCTTTAAAACGATTCGAAAGTAAAATTATTTAAATTTCTACCTCCAATACATGTAAATTTTTGCTTTCGTTTCGAATTGCGGCATAATTGCTCCGCCTTTGTCGCATTATTTTGGCCGGCAGAAACTGTATGTAACTGTAAGACAGTCAACCAGTTGTAAAGCCAATTTATCGAGAGATAAAGTAACAAAAAATTTAGGTTTAAACATCAATCTAATTATTTAAATATTTATGTATGTGTATTGAAGAGGCTTTTGCGCGTGCATAGCTCCCGACTCTGCCGGCATATTATGAACTATTTATACGACTTTAGTGTAAGCTTTTACTGAGCAAAGGCGTTGGTTGCTTCGATTGTGCCATTTGAATATATGTATCGACATCAACGGTTACTCACCAGCCTTCTCAGGCAATAAGGCCAAGTGGAGGTTGAGTCCACATTAAAACTTTTAACATTTTTAAACAACGTTGGTCAAGCAAGATTGCGTTATAGTGAAGTTCTATGTCTTCCGAACTTTGCCCACTTCTTTACATGCGTCTATTTGGTCATTTCACGGATTTTCCATATTTTTATCTGGGCCACATGCTACCCGTCTTCCAAATTTCATTCACCTTCCTTCTTGTTTAAGTCAAAATATATTTTGTTTAAATTTTATTGTCATTAAAACCCGGTTAATCGATTTCATAAGAACACAAATAGTCCTTTTTGTGGTGCTTTATTATTATCTTTGGGAACACACCAAACCCGATACTGGAATCAGTCTAAGATCAGTTGCCCAACTTGGCTCTTTTTATTCTTAGTGCAAAAGAAATCAAAAAAACTGACTAATAGTTTTAGTAATAAAATCGTAAAATTTGATCAAATGTTAAGTCATCAACAGAAGTCTGTTAACAAATTTGGTTTATGTCTATGCTTATAATGCACGCGTGTTAATAGTGAGTTACACCTCAACGTCAAGTTTTTTGTCGAACTTAATTTAAATATTTTAATTCAATCATGGAGGGGCAGTGCACCTTTTAGGAAAATGGGCGTTCAAATATTGAAATGCAGCATTTCGTGCACTTCGTGAAAGAATGGCTCTCCTTTACGCAAGCAATTCAATGGCCGTCTTATCTCACGTCGTGGCGATCTTCATTGGCCGCCACGATCATGTGATTTGACAACGTTGGACTTTTTTTTTGTGGGGATATTTAAAAGAAAAATTTGCACATCAATAAGACAAGAATAATGCCAGAGCTAAGGGCTGATATAATTCGGCAAATTAAAGACTCTGAACGTCAATTATGTCTCAGAGCTATGGAAAATATGGACCATCGCCGTGGCGAGCATTTGGCCGGTATTTGATAGATCCTTTTATCAGCATAAACAAATATTAAGATAATTATCGGAAAACTTTTTTTTGTATTTAAAATTCACATCGTGCGTTTGGACCAGCCTTTATAATTAATGTACCAATATTGGCATTATTGATATTACGATGCAAATGAATTTGCCTTTCCTTTAAAGAAGTTGCTAAACCATTTCCTTTGCTCTTCTGGAGTTCATCCTCTAGGAAATCCTCTAAAAATCCAAATTTCTCTATTTTTAAAAGATTTTGATAATAAATTCCATTAGACAGTCACAAAGTTGGCCAAATAGCATAATATTTTATCCGCCCACCCATTTCGGGGCTGATGACTTGCTGAAAAGGGTCATTATTTTAATTTTGAGAATAGTTTTACTTCTAACATTTACTTCGTATCAGTTTAACAGTTTCTAAAGATCTCTTGGGGTATGTATGGGCTCTATACCACCACTTATTTCCGGAATACATGCTCTAACATGTTATATATTTAACAGCACTGTGTTAACGCACTAACAGGTCACTGTTAAATTAGTTTGTTTGTGTCTGGGCTTGTAAATTTAAAAAAAAAATCGTCAAGTTATTGGCATATCAGTAATATTTTTGGTTATTCAAGTGCTAACGTACACTGAGACCAAATTAAAATTATTCAATGCAAAATATATTGAAATGTTTGTATGTGTGTGTTTATTAAACATTAAACCAAATAAAGATGTGCTGTTCATCGTACAATTTCCAAATTTTAATTTTATTTATGGAATAATTAAAATGTGTTGCTGGCTTTTTGGCAGGCAACGAGGGTTAAATAAATACACAACGAAAATGAATTCAATTAATTATTAAAGAAAGAAAACGAAATTCATTAACAATAACGTCATTTTAGAAACATGAATTTCGAGTAAAACGCTTTTTTTTAACAAACACCTGATAACTGATTAAAATTTTGGTTATTATTAATCAAATATCAAATATTTTTTTTAATATGAAGTAGATAACAATTTAAGTACTAAAATTTGAACTCTTGAAGCGTTTATGATATGGCTTAGAAATTTTACACATTGTACAAAAAATGCGGTATAATATCAAAAGTCTAGTCGGATTCCGAGTCCAACAGCTCTAGAAGTTTTAAGTCTAACCATTCGGTAGAAAGTAAATACTTTAGAATTTTTTTAAAAGTTTTCTTTTCCTTTAAAATTGTGTTATTTGTGGTCATTTGCCTTAAACAAATTGCTTAGGGTAATTTTTTAAAAGTATATTTATCAAAAGTTCTGTGCTTCAACGATCTTTTTATAAAAGCTGGGGTTTTAAAATATTTCTAATAGTTAATTTTTTTCAGTGAAGCAAGACAACTTAAATGTTTTTCTTATATACATATATAAGAACAGCAGTTTAAGGAATTTGCTACAGGAACTTTATATCACGACTATAACTCACTTTAGCTGTAGTAGAAGTTAACACCTCAACACTAGTGTTCCCTTAACATAAATTAAATATTTTTTGAACTACTAAAATCTGTAGCAGATATTGCATTTCATGGAGCAATAAATTTTAGCCAAATTGAACAGCCAGTAGGCGTTTAGCTTCAAAAAAGGTTGAAACGAGGTTAAAGAACGCGTTTGTGACGTGACGCCGAGTGTCTTCAAAATCAGAACAGGATCGTTTAATTTGTTTAGGAGAAATTAAAAGTTTTCAATTCAAATCTCAGAACCTTGAACCTTTTGCTTTACTCACAATTTTCTTAAGTCTTGCCGCTAATACTTGCAATTAATAATATGTTTCATTAGTGTTTCATGTTAAATTAACATTGCTTACATGTTGCAACTTAAGTTAAACTTTATCAGTCTATAGCTATTAAGAAAGAAAAAGAAAAACCAATTTCTAGTTATAATGATTACCAAAACCTTGACCGTCTTCCTCGTTTTGTTACTTCACCTCTTAAAGCTTTTAAAAGGGCTCAAGGACTGGCACTGGGCCTTCATGGCAACACGAAATAAATTAAATGCATAAAATAATATTTTACATTTTCATTTCAATTTCCGTTGCTTTTACATTGTTGTACTTTTTAAGATTTTTGTTGTTGGAAACTCTTTTTATTTTTTTTGTGTGAAATTTTGTTTGTTTGCGCGCACTTGAGAGTAATAAAAATGTAGGATAATAAATGACGAATTATGCAGATAATATGAACTAATGTTTAATATTTTGTGCAAAGCAAACACACAAAAAACACACACACACACACACAATTCATGACAAATAGTTACTAATTAAATGGTTATAAATTATGTAAATACATATATCAACAAGTCTACTATAGTAAAAGCAATTAAGTTTATTAGAACAAGAAATACGTTGTTGTTGATATCGAAACTTTTGCCATTGCCCAATTAATATCCAAATAAGTTAAAATCGGTTTTCTAAATAGGATTTACTCAAGCGGTTTTAGTAGTTCCTATCGAAACTTGTTTTTCTATGTATTAAAATTTGCCTCCGACAAAATTTCAAATGCTCCAAAACTTGAGGTTCTTGTTTTTAAATTGACAAAAAAAAAAAAACTTCTAGCTTTTTAGAAAAGTGCATTTTGAAGAAAAAAATTTACACGGTTCTACCTCCAATATTCTTCATATGCAAGAAAATATGCATGTTTGTATATTAAGGATGATATTTGTTCCTGAGAGTTGTCCTTTATTTAAGTTTTGTGCTTGTATTCAAGTCAGGACCGTATTCATGGCATAACTGTTGTCATACCATAACTGTATTCACGTTATGACTGTCTGCATGTCATGACTGTTGTATTGATGTTATATATTATATTCGTATGATAAATCATAATATCAGAAAAAAGCCAGGCGTCGTTTTCTGGATTCAATCTTAGAACACGTTAATAGATTATAGACAAAAAAAGACGACTTGACCTTAAAGTAGGATTTTATGCACCGAATTGCATGTTTGCGAACAGTTACGCTTGAAAATTTTTAATATATAATATCAACGATGTTACATTAGCATAGAGCAAAATGTATGTATTTACGTCCACAAGGTGGCAGCGCTACTTTAAAATTATAACAATACTACAAAAAGTATTATATTATATTTATAAAATATTTATAAACAAGTACATAAAGGGAAAGATATTGTATTGACGTGAATTGACCGGGAAAATAAGAGTAGAAAAAAGAAAAAAATTCAATCAGTGATGCCACCTTTTACATACAAATACAACGCGGCATTCAGAATAATAAAATATTTACATATGTATGTACATAAATATAATTCATAAGTATAAGAAAAACAAAATACATAAACTAATTAAAGACTGCATCCAATAATGTTCAAAATATATTTTCTGACAATCCCGTATTCGATTTCGTTTTGTTAAAATGTGTTGGCCGAAATGGACGGCGGATTTGGAAGTGCACAAAATATTCAATAAATCGAAACTAAATTAATAAATTTTTCCTTGCTTCTACATTTTTAGGAGCGTTTGCAAGACTTTGAAGCCGAGGATGAACCGATCTACCACAATCCACGTTTGGGAGATTTGCACGAAGGCGTCAGTTTCACGGTGACGGGTAAAACCAAACGTCACTGCGAAAGGTGTGTGTGTTTCTACAAAATTTCAAATTTTGCTTATTAATTAATTTATTTAAATTCCTCTTGTTTAGGCTTTCTCTAAACTTTGTTGTGGAAAACGCTACGCGGGATATAGCCCTGCACATAAATCCACGCTTACCTCAAAACTATATTGTACGCAATTCAAAAGTACGCAATGTTTGGGGCCGTGAAGAGGTTGCTTCGGCTCTGCCATTCAGTTTGCGGCGTGGTGCACCATTTTCTATACAAGTTCTGTTCACTGAGGAGTGCTACATGATTTCCGTGAATGGTTATCATTTTTGCAAATTCTATCACCGTCTGCCCTACAAAAGCGTACAGAGTCTGGAAGTAAAGGGCGATATAGATGATATAGCAGTTGAGCGCAAGATTGTTAGTTATTATCCGGAACGTTTGCCGGAATCTGTTCCAAAATATATACGCCTGCACAAATCGTTGAGAGCTGATCAGGATGATCAGGATGCTAATGGCGCAGGTGTCGATCGGACAGACCACGAAGCGAAACAATTAACGCAATGGCGTAATGTTATTGTTAATAACAAAATTATGCATGAGCCGAATATCATGCGTAAAGATGAAATGAAACTGCCCTATTATGGTCTCATACCGAAAAACTCGTTCCGTTTGGGTCATGTGATTAAAATTGAGGGACGAGTTCGTCTACTGCCGCAATCGTTTTATGTCAACTTACAGTCCGGTCACGATTGTTGGCCGCATCCAGCTATAGCTTTGCATTTAAATCCGCGTTTTAGTAAACAGAGCGTTGGTCCCATTGGACAGACCACAGTTATACGAAACTCATGGGTTGACGGCAATTGGGGAAGCGAGGAACGTTCCGATATGGAGACCACATTTCGTCCGGGCAAAACATTCAGCCTGTCCATTGTTTATGGCTCAAAAGGATCTTTTGAAATTTATGTAAATCATGAGTTACTAACCGAGTACACATTTCGCTGTAGACCCGAAATTATTGATACAATTTATATACAGGGTGATATTAAGTTATTTGATGTGGTTTTACAACAGAATGTCTCCTTCGAAAAGATATCGCCAAATTCGAAAAATTAGCTTCGCTCATTCGGTGCAAAAGGAATTGTCGAAGGAATATAAAATATGGTAAGAACTTGTGGTATTATTTCAAATCCAATTTAGACTAAGTTATCAAATATTAGGAAAACTCTTTCAGCAACTGGTTGCCATTAATCGAATTAACATTTCTTTACCTTTCTTTCGAGATATAAATATGTATGTATATAGAGAAGATATTCGTTTAAAACCATTAGCTTTTGCCTTTGAAACGTCACAATTGTTGAGTTTATAAACAGCTTTTTGCCGCCAAAGCACAAGACCTGCACGTTATTCAGACTGATCGCCAATCAAAACTTTTAATTCTTAAGCATTTCTGAATTGATTTCATTTCAAATTCCCTCACGTGCTTTGATAGTTTGTTTGCTTCCATTGACATTCCACAGTTTTGACCATTCAAATTAAAACAAAAAGCTTTAAACTGAAGATTTTAGACTTTTAATTCCGGACTGAACTCGTTATATTTGCCAGGGTTGGGCGTCGCTTTTCCATTTAGCAAATAAATGTTTAAAAAATATGTAAAACATGATTGTAGTGGTCAGTAAAAAAAAACGTACAATAGAGTAAATCCGGTGAGTGAACAATTTATCGCTTAAAGGGCACGACTAACATTTAACGCATTTAACAACAAACAGAATATAAGTATGACTTAAACCACCCTAATAAAATATTGAAAAGAAAGTGTTCGTTTTCAATTTTGTTTCTTATTTTAAAAGCGAGTTTATCACCATCAAACCTGCCGGTGTTACGTTTCCTCAACACAAGGCAACGAAATCAATACCAATTCCATTAGACATTGAGGTGTGTGAGAGAAAAAGTTCTGTAGGTTTGGCAATATTCTATTATTTAATTTATAGTAAATTTAATTTTGATTGAGCTTTAGACAGCAAAAAAAAATCAATTGCTTTATGTTACGCGTTCTGAAAACGATAATTTGCAAAGTTATCATTCACAAGTTTGATCGTTTCATTTCATACTTTGTTTTCATAAGTTTCTGATTCATAAATTCTTGTTACTTATGTCTTATATATGTATGTATGTATTTGACTCTTCATATTATAAAGTCGAATTAAGACTTGTAAAATTTTATTTGAAAATTTTATTCACTTAACAATTTTATTAACGTTCCATTTATTTTATTAGAAAGTCAAAATTGCTTCAACTAATGTTTGAATTTTTCTTATAATTACAATATAAAAATATTGACTTCCCGCAACAGGAGAAATTTAAGCAAAAAAAAAACATCGATCGACATACAAATTGCGGTATGAATTTTCCGCTAAGTAAATTTAACATCCCTGTTTTAATTAATTACGAGTTGATTTTATATCAGCTGATGGTGAAAAAAGACATTTCTTTTTCCGTTACCGCAGAGTTGGAATAAATAACGGCAAATTTTGCTCCATACAAAAAAATGCTTTCCGCAATCGCGCAACAGAATGAATTAATAGACCCTAATAAATATTTTTTAAAACGCAAAAAATTTTAAGAAGAAACAAATTTATTGGCCTCGAAACTGTAATAAAAATTTCTTTAAAACTTTTGATTTAGAAAAGATTTTGTTAATTTAAAGGCTTTAAATCTCTACAAAAAAGATGTTTTTTATGTGTTTTCCAGCCGACGTTTCGTGGGTTGTTATCCTGCTTGTCAGCAGACCTGAAAGCTTTGAAAAATATGGCTAAAATTTCAACTTTGTATTCATTTATCGTTTTTAAAAACACAATGAAAAATATCATCATTCATACATATATCGGCATATAATAAAGACAGCTAGAAAACACACTAAACACCAGTTACATATATATTCTAATTTCATATACAATGTATCTATCGAAGGTATTTATAATCCCTGTCTTTTGTTTTAATCAATCTTTTTATTATTATTATTATTTACACCCAGGTTCTGTAAATCACTTTATGTCAAAAAATCGCCAAAAGTGTAATTTTTGTCTATTTTGTGTTTTAGAAATCACTTAAATGGTTTACAAAACTAAATTTCATTTTCAAATTGTTTCTGCCGTTTTTTCCGTTATAGTTTTATGTTCTGTAAATGAATTTTGCTACAAAAAAAAAACGTATTTAAAACAGTTGGCTTTTGAGAGCACGAAAAAAATACTTTTTGCATAAATATATTAAATAGTTTGTAGTAAATAATTTAAATAAGCTAAAAAACGAAATGTAATTAGTAAATAATACGTCAAACATGTTGGCCAGAATTTTGGACACGGTACTCCTTTCCAAGATTACAATAATTTCCAATCATTTGTTGTGCGCTCCCCTTTCGGAAGTAACGAAGTGTCGTAGCTAATTGTAAAATCACTTGAATGCTTGCTTCGACCACTTTGGTTGATATTTCATCAAAAGGCCTTCTTCATTTAATCAAAAATATTCTATAAATCTTTCATTTAACAGCATTTCATTTAACAGCATCAAAAGGCCTTCTTTATTTAATCCAAAATATTCTATAAATCTTTTTCTTCGTTCAAAATAGTTTTCACTACAATTTTATTGGTAACTAACTTCCGATTTCTCTGGTAGGTCAAAAGGATTGGAACGATCCCGAAGTCTTCTCCTCTGCATCCTTTGCATTCATTCTTTTTTTCTTTCCAACAATTAAATAGGAATAACCGCAGATTGGTTCATGTTAGTAGTTTAAAATACGTTAAAGCTACTAAAAATAATTTTGCACAGAAGTTTAAAATTTTGTTTGTTAATTTTTTTAATTGTAAAATGCTATTGTTAATGCAATTCATACACAGTACAACAAAATTTTGTTTTTTCTTAACTTGTTTCAAGTAACTTATCAAGACAAAAAACCGCACTATAAAACTGTTTCATACGATTTTCAGAACACAACAAAATCGGTTATGTGGAATTAAAATCAATTTCCCTTTCATTTCGTGGTGATATGCAGAACCTGTCTGTTAATTTTTTTTATTATTTTCTTTTAGCTTAATGCTAAAACTTTAAAATTAATGACTACTAAGGCTTAAGTTATTTTATTGTAAATATAGGACAAAGCAAATCTTGACTTTTTTTTGTTAAATTTGGGATATTTCTATAGTTTATATATATTTTTATATGTGTATAAATTGCAAAAAAAAAAAATACTTACAAATATAAATTTTGTATAAACTTTTATTTTTTTACAGTGGCGCCTAGCATTTGAAATTTCAACTTTCTTAAAATAAGCTTAAGGATAACTTAAACCAAACAGTGGAATGGAAAGGATCAAAGATTCGTACACAATTCTTTAATTTTCGAAATTTATAATCAGTTATGATTATTGTGTTGTTTAGTTTTAATTTTTTAAGTAGATACAATGGAATGGTGATTGTGCTATCACTATTGCAATCAATTAGGAATATTTTTTTTTTTATTTTTTTTTGTATTAAAATGATTATTAAGCAAAATTATTTGTCACTTTTAAAATGTTTGTATATCTTTTAAGCATATGTACCTATATAAATGTAAAACCAATATAATTAGTTGAGCGACATGCTGATGAAAACTACATTTTTGTAAAAAATTGAATCGAAAGCAAAAAACGAAGTGTGGAGGAACACATGGTAAAAGTCTAACGATGTTGTAAAACAGCTGGTTTTGTTACATCGTCTGGTTTGGTTTAATGAATGAAGTTGGCTGCAATACAGTACAACTCTTACAAAAATCTACAACTTTAACATGAAATGTTGTTAAATTAATACGAAATGCAGGTGAAGCAAATCAGTTTCATTCCTGTTAATTTAACCCCTGATGTCTTGCAGTATAAAAATCAAACATATTTGTCGTACTTTCATTTGAAAGAACTTATGTATGTAAATTTTCCTAAAAATTTAATGAGACGATGGAACATGTGGTGACTCGCTCGTACTAGTGTCTCAATAACTACCTTTTTTAACTACGCTGCGAAATATTAATTAGCATCGTCGTAAGGTTTGACGAATACCTTTACTAGACACACATCGGTTTTTGTTCTTTTAATTTAATTTGTAATTTTGTTTAAATAAATATTGAATTTTAAATCCATAAATAATTGAACGCAATTTGAATTACGAGAAAAGCCTCCATCCAAAACATAACGAAATAACCTGTTTGACAACAACATCATGGGCAGTAATAAATTATAGTTTAGTTCTATGTTAATGCTTTAAGTACTCCCTTCCTCTAACTCATTTTAATGTGATTCACTAAAATTATTACATATATATATTTTTATAAATAAATTAATAAATAAAAAGTTATCAACTACACAAAGTAAGGTCCCCTATTTTAAAGCAAAAGAAAAAGACAATAAATTAACTGCAAATTAATTTAGTCCCAATTTTATATAGAATATCTAGAATATTGTCCAGCAGACATAAGCGACTTGTTATAAGAGTTGAGTGTTTAAGCCAAAACTTATAAGTTTACATATGTATGTATTTCGATTTCCAATTCTCTATATGCAGCACATAATACATATATATTGTAATACATATTTTACATTTTAAGTTTTTTAAGTTGTGCCGACATAAGGATTAAGTTTATTAGATGCTTAATACATAAATTAATAAAAAAATTTAAATATTTAAACAACAACAAAAACAGCACACAAAAAACTAAAAATACTCCATATTTATGTTGTCTTTTTTTTTAAGTTTTTGTTATACAATACAAACTTTTTAAAATATCCTACTAAATTTCGGCTGCAACAAGAACAAAATGTCATGCTGCACCCTTGACTACAGAGAAAAAGCAAAACTAATGAAGGACGAAACTGCAAGCAAAATAAGTGCAATTTTTTTCTAAATAAATACTAAATATGTACATACATAAATGTTTTCCATAATAAAGCTGAAGGCAAAGAAAAATAAAAATAATTAATGCAGATTTTCATTTTGTTAATAGATACATGGAATGGGCAGGTCCAAGTGTCATATTGTGACACCAGCCAAAGACATATTCCAAAGTACTGAGAAACGAAAACGAATTTTGTAAAAATTTTAATTACTATTAAAAGTCAATACCCCATATTTCCACAGTCGTCGCCTCAAAGTCGATAACCAAGAAGGCTCACCTTTCAGCACGTCCTTGACCAAAAATTATGCAATTATACATACATTGATAGACACTTGGCACATGCTCTAAATGTAAGACGATGGTATCTAGATCCTGGCAATACCATTTAATTGTTGTCGATAACAAACACTCGTATAAGATGGAGGATTCTTGCAATAAGGCGTTTTATATTTGTAATAATAACTTTTGCCAATTAAAAGCCAGACTGATAATTATAAGATTTAATAGTGTTTCTATTAATATTTTTTTATTCAACCATAGAACTATTTATTTGAATTGAAGTTATTCTTAAACTAAAAAGAATTATGATTGTTAAGCTGAAGTTTTGCAATTGCGTATTTTCTTTTTTTGGTGAGTTTTTCTTCGCCCCTCAATTTGTAAAACAATTTGTAATACTCAGTGACTGCTGGTGATTAGAATAACGATTATGAAACAGCTGGTTGTGTCATACAGTTTCTTTAAATATATTAAAAGCGGCAACAAGTTACAACAACTTCACTGTTAGTTTAAGAAGGAGACAAATTAATATCGCAACAAAGTCCTGATATGACTGATATGACACCACAAAACTGAAAGGACAAAATTTGTTACGTTTGTTAAGCTTCGAAAAAAACGAAACGAAAAAAAAATTCCGTGAGCACTTTTATACGATCGCTTTAATTAATAATATGTATGTAAGTATGTATGTATGTATATTAGATATATATACATATGTATGTATATTAGATATACATACATACATACATACACACATACGTGTACATATGTATGTACATATGTAAAGTTGTTTCCACCGGCTTTTAATAGCTGTGAACGCGTTCGATTTTCTTTTTCTAAATTTATTTTCCAACTATAACATTTAATTAACCTCAAGCAATTGTTGTTGTGGTTGTCAAAACAATTAAGAACTACCGCAAGTTTTTTAAGCTGTATATTTGTTTATTGTCTGTGTCATGTTTGATCATGTTTGCTTATGCCAGTATGTTTGTGAGCACAGTATCACGAATGTGAAGTGATGACAAGGTTTTCAACAATTTCGGCGTGTTTACGAGTTGCAGCCAATGAAAATGTTTAATTGTTTAATCACTAATAATTAATAAAAATTTTAAATTTGTTATTATCCACTAAAGAAGACAAGACTTTCTTAAGATTTCTTACGGTCAGCGCATAATTTCAAAATGTATCTGTTTACACGAATATAATGACCAATTGGAAGTTGATTAGTGCTATATTGTGAACGCGGACTAAATAAAGAGCTGTATTATGAAAGCCAATGGAATTTCAGTTCAGTTGCCAAGTTTACACAGCCACAAATTTCTGGTTGTCAGAAAGCAGCTGCGCCAGTAGTTTTCGATACTACCAACTTTCTATCTGTACCATCATTTTATATGAACAGCCAATTGAACTGCAGTTTGGTTGTCATACATAATCGGACAACTGCCCGTTATTACAAGTTTATCTTTTTAGTAGGGAATGAGCAACAACCCCACATACATACATCCTATTTTAAGCAATTAATTAATTTTTAAAATACAATATAAAAATCTATTGTAATAATTTTCATATGCACATGTATGTAAGTATTTTGAATAACCGCTCATTAAATTTGATTATGGACCGTGTTGAGTACTGTTGAGCCCAATGTGCGTCTTGTGTGTTGGATACAAGAAATAACGTTTTTATTTTTATTTTATTTTTAGCAGTCATTTTGTTTTTTGTTTTATTTCAGTACCCACAGCTGGGAAATCAAGGTTTAATTTAAAACGACCGAAATTGAAGCAATAAAATTAAAAAGAAAAAAAAAAAAGAAAAATAATACAATGAAGCTCTGCTGCACAAGCCGTCATTCCACTGTAATAAAAACATTATGCGTTTGAGAAAACAACCAACAACCAACAACAACAGCAACAAATATTAATAAATCTATCAATTTATTTTTAAGGAATCTCTCAACGCCGACATAGACGGCGAACCTCTCTATAGAAGGGAGAATAATGCCACACTTCAAGAAGGCTATACGTATTTAATAACCGGGCAAATCACTCCTCAAGGCGATCGGTGAGTGGCTTTATTTAGCAAAATACTGTCGTTGATTAATTGCAATGAAATCTGTTTGTAGTTTTATAATTGATTTCGGTTTGGATAATCCCAATAAAGATATTGCTCTGCGTATAGCTGCTCGTGCGTCTACAAACACATTGGGCCGCAATTCTCGTATAAAACGCAAATGGGGTATACTGGAAAGCAGTGCAGCCACTCCGTTCACTTTTGCCAGGGGCTGGAATTTCGAAATTCAGGTGTTATTCCATGCCAACTATATTTTAATTGGTTTCGATAGTATGCATATAGCAGAATACGCACATCGGTTACCTTTCACTGACATTAACAGCCTAGAGATTCGTGGCGATATTAAGGATATAGCTATTGAACACAAATTCACTATCAACTATCCCATTCGGCGCAGAAGCACAAAACACATTTCATATTTGCCAGCACGATATGCTGAGACGGCCGATGTAAGAGATCTTGAATCGAAGCCAGCGCATCGCCGGTTGAGCGAAAGAGAATTCTTACCTTTGCCGTATTATGCCATATTTAGTAGGGGATTCTTTAAACAAGGTTACAGCGTGATGGTTAGTGGTCACGTGGGTGCCAGTCCTCATATGATCAAGGTCGCACTGCAATTCAGTCCAAACATTCTGCCAAGCCCAACCATTGCGGTTCAGGTGGAGTTTCGTTTTACCAGACAAAGCAATGCTGGGACTGGCGAGACCAGCGAGGCCGTTACATATCTGAACACCTATGCCGAGGATGAATGGATTGGTGAAATCAAATGTCCGGTGCCAACGGGTTTGCGGCCACAGGCACCTTTTAATTTACTTATTGTGCGCTCTGAATACACATACAAAATTCACTTAAATAATAAACACATCTATGATTATCCGCACATATTAAATCCGGATCATGTGAACACGTGTTTGGTAGAGGGCAACTTAAAGCTAATTGATGTTGTTATCGAAAGCGATTAAGCATTTGTTGTCGTTTGCCGAATAAAATTTTCGAAGAAGATTGATAATCAAAAATACTCTATTTATACAAAAACGAAAAACAACTCAAATCTGTAGTTTGGTTTTGTAATTTGGTAGAAGTTTGTTGAAGTCTTAAGTTATTTTTTGTTTTGGTCAACTTTATTATTAAAAGCGGTGCTGGTTAAAATCTAAGAAAAAGTTCTTGCAAATTCCGAAAATCAAGCACTAATTTGAGTGATTTCTATTGTTTTTCTTATCTAATAAAGTGAAATGTGAAAAAGTAAAACTGAACTGGAAACAATTTGCATTATTTGATGGATTTGGCTGAACTGCCAAATCGGATTTACACACATACATACATATATCTACATATGTATGTATATCAATGCTAGAAAATGCTTTTCAAAGGTGTTCTCAGCAGAAATACAAAACCACTTATAGTGATTAAAAAATTTCTCTGCGTGTACCTGCTCTCTTTTTAACTTTGACCATTAATTTTACATACATACTAAATAGTATGTTGTGCTGAACTTCATGCTAAGGCGATCAGGACAATTTTGTACACAAATTGTTTGTCCAATATTACATGAAAATTCTGAAATATGAAATTTGGTCAGACTCGGCTTCGTAGAAATAGTGGTTGCCCCCTTGAATGAAAATAATAACCTCTATGGTGCCAAGCAACAACTTCAACGGAAAGAGATGTATGAACAATATTAATTGTTATTAAAAAAATTGCTAAAGACCTGTCTTAGGCTGAAATTTCTTTCTTTAAATTCAGTCTCTATTTACATTTACATTTACATTTACATTTTATTAACTGAAAGCAATTGTTGTTGTTGTGACTGCCGGGATAATCAACAACTACCGCAAGTTTTAAGCTGTATGTTTGTTGTTTGTGTCATATTTGATATTATTTACATATGTGAGTCTGTTTATATGTATGTATGTACAATATGTAAGTGAGAGTGTCATGAGCGTGAAGTGATGACAACGTTTTCATCAGTTGAGGCGTCTTCACGTTTAGTGAATATTAAGATTTTTTTAGTCAGACATGATTTCTAGAAGAAGGCAATACCAGTTGTTTGAAAACTTTTTAAGACGATTACGAACTACATACATACATATATGCTAATGCACACATGATTTCGTAATGAACATGTCAGCCAGTGTAACACTCTCAAGTTGGTAGACCAATTGACTGCTGAACGGTGAAGTATTGACCGCGAAACAGGCCGCTGTCCCCCCCTTAAATAAAGTCCATATATACTTTTGTGCTTTTTCTTTTAATGACAAATCACAGCAAATAATTCCAATTACATATTCTTCTTCTTCAGTAAGGAATGAACCACACACCGAAATGTATATACATATATACATACATATATAGTTAAATAATTAATTAACATTTAAATTATAACAATATTTGTTGCTATTTGTAAGCAACTGAATGTATTTAATCGCTTTAAAAAAAAACCAGCTAAATATATATTTTGTTGTACATGATTGCAGTTGAGCCCCCGGTGCATTTCGTTAATAGAATTAAAGAAATAACGTTTTGTTTTATTTCAGTCTTTTTTTTGTCCCAGTAACGAACTTGAAAATTAAGACGTAATTTATAATCAATCAGTAAAATTGAAAACGATAAAATTAAAGTACAATGAAAAAGCTCTGCTGTTTAGGTCGCAACTCCACTGTAATGAAAACTTTAAGCGAATTGTCTATTGACAAGAAAACCTAAAAAATCATAATTCTAACACTTTGTTTTTAAGGAATCGCTCAACGATGACCAAGGATCTGCTATCTATGTATGTAAAAATCACGCTGAAATTGAAGAAGGTTATGTATTTATGCTACACGCACAATTGGCCCCGCAAGGAGATCGGTGAGTTGTTTTATAAAGCAAAATAGTCTTGCTGGTTAATTTGAAGGTGTTTTTTTTCAAGTTTTATAATTGATTTCGGTGCGGATAACTGCAATAAAGATATTGTTTTACGTCTGGCTGTTCGTGCCTCCACAAACAGTTTGGGCCGCAGTTCGCGCATAGAAGGTATTTGGAGTGAAGAAGAAATCAGTACAGCATCCAATACGTTCCGGTTGACCAATGAAAGGGAATTTGAAATTCAAGTCTTTTTCACGCGGCAACAGATTTTTATTGCGCTCGATGGCATTCATGTGGCAAAATATGGGCTTCGTGTACCCCTATTTGATGTTAGCACTATAGAAATTCGTGGTCAAGTTACAGTTGTGCACACTGATCACAAACGTCTCGAAAAATATCCCTTACGGGAAAGCAACTCATTACATATATCCCGTTTGCGTAGTCGTTATGCTGCCACAGCTGATATAGGAGACATTGAATCGGAGTCCGACAGTGAACAGTCGAAGGAAAGGGATGATCAATTTCTACCTTTACCATATTATGCCGCATTTAATGAGGGATTCTTTGCACCCGGCTATAGCATGATTATTGCAGGTCACGTAAGTGCTAATCCCAAAACGATTGAAGTCGCTCTACAAATGGGTGAACATGTTTGGCCACAACCAAACGTAGCCGTACAGGTGGAGTTTCGTTTTACTGACAAACGCGCTGCTGCTACTGACGAACCGGTTGTAGTCATCAACTCTTTTGCCGATGTATGGGCCGGTGAGGTTAAGCCCAATTTGAAGACTGGTTTACGACCAGGAGCAGATTTTAATCTAGTTATTGTGCGCGGTGCAAGAGCTTTTGAAATACATTTAAATAATAAGAACGTATTCAATTACCCATATCGTAGAAATCCGAGACATGTCAACACTTGCTTAGTAAAGGGCGACTTAAAACTAATCGATGTTCGTATTGAAAGCGATTAAAAGTTGAATGGATGCATAAATTAATAAATGATTGAAGAAGGTTGAATATCAAGATGTACAGCAGGAAAACTTATTCTATTTATACAAAAATAACTCCAGTCTGGGTCTTAGCTCCTAAAATTCTTTTGTTCGATTCCAACACAAAGTTCAGACATATCTATTACTTTTCTTTAATAATAAAGTGCCAAAATGAGCTTAAAAAAAAGAATATAAAAAAGTCCTTGCACGAAGTTGTGATAAGCTGTCAGGCCGTATAGTAGGGCTACATTTTTCCCACTCTATATATAACAGTAGTGTCATGTCTTGGCAGAGCATTGGTCGTTTATGTACATTATAAATATGTTTAAAAAAAATTGAGATTTTTGAAGTTGTCTCGATCGGAAAAAACCGATATAGAATGTGATATAACAAACGTTTATACAGTTTTAGTCTAGTTTTCTAATGCAGCGTCCCATATACTATATTTTTCAATAAATTGCAAGCAAAAAATTGTTTGAGTGTTCATTTTTCTTCTTCGACCTTTTCTATTTCTGCCGACATAATCAAGAACTACCACAAATTTTTTAACTGTATTTTTCTTTATTCTCTGTGTCATGTTTGATCCTGTTTATGCCAGTGATGACAACGTTTTAAACGATGAGGTGTTTAACACATCAGTCATGATTTTTAGTTATTTAATCAAAATAAGTGCAAATTCGTAATTAAAATACAAAAATTTAGATATAAATTAAAAAAAAAAAATTGTTATTATTGGACATCGTTAAACAAGACAAGAACAGTAAATTGAAGACGATCTTAAGGCTGGGAAGAACTATATTTTTACTATATGATCGCAGTCAATTTATAGTCTTCAAACGAACACACATACATGTACATTAACCACATACATGTGTATTATTGACCGCGAAACAGCAGCTGTCCCCCTTGATTATCACGGTATTTTTGACACAACATTGCAAAATACATTTTATACGGACACACTGTTTCAAAATATATTTTAAACAGTTTATTTTATAGGAAATTCCTTAGTTAGTGCTTAAATTGTAAGCCCCTGTTTTCTTTAATTTTCCCCCATAAAAAGTAACATATTTTTGTGGTTTGAAGTTGCCATAAGATATGATTAGTCCCAGAAAAGATCTTCCAACGAATTTAATGCTGTCGAGCCCAGTGTGCATACATATATAAAATGCAGCAGCTTTTCTTTATTTTCGGCATTAACTTTGCTTTCGTTTTACAGTAAAAAGTGTGGTAAAGCAGAACGTAAAAAATCAAATCAAATTAAGTTAATTTTTGATATAATAATGCTCAGTTCCTGCTGTATACCTTCCGATTCCGTTGTAATAAGAACTGAAGCACATGAGTAAGAAGAACAAAGCAATACTAAAAAATCTATCACTTTCTTTTTAAGGAATCTCTCAATGCCGATATTGCAGGCGATCCTATCTACCAAAATGCTATTTCTGACGATATTGAGGAAGGTCAGGCATTTTTCATAACCGGGAAAATTTTTCCTAACAGAGATCGGTTCGTGGCCTTATAAACCAAAATACTATTCGTGACTTATTTGAATGAAATTTGTTTGCAGTTTTATAGTTGATTTCGTGTTGGACAACTGCAATAAAGATATTGCTCTGCGTGTGGCTGCTCGAGCCTCTGCAAATTCTTTGGGCCGAAATTCTCGCATAAAACGCAAATGGGGTGTTGAAGAAACCAGTAAAGACTCTCCCATCTCTTTTGCTTGGGACAAAACTTTCGAAATTCAGGTGTTCTTCAATGTGGAAACTATATTCATTGCTTTTGACGGCATGCATTTGGCAAAATATGTACATCGTCTGCCTTTCAATCGTATACGTTCTATAGATGTTCGTGGCGATGTTGTGGATATAGCTGTTGAACGCAAAACTCTTATCTACTATCCCCTAAGACGTAGAAACATACCACATATTTCCCAATTGCGTGATCGTAGTACCGAAACGGCCGATGTAGACGATGCCGAATTGGATGAAGTGAAATGTTTGCCTTTGCCCTACTACGCCACTTTCAACGAGGAAATCTTTGAACAGAGTTACAGCATGGTCGTTAAGGGCTACGTAAGTCCTACACCTGATTTGATCAAAGTCACTCTTCAAGTGGGTCAAAGTTTTTTTCCTCAACCAACCGTGGCCATGCAGATTGAGATTCGTTTAAACGAAAAACGCACAGCTGAGACTGATGAGCCTGTTATAATTTTCAACTCCTTTGCAAATGGCAAATGGATCGACGAAGTTAAGCTCCAGTTGGAAACTGAGCTAATACAGCCAGAAGCAGGTTTCATTTTAGCGATGGTGCGTGGTGTAAGATCATTCGAAATATTTTGGAATAACAAACACTTGTACAATTATCCGTATCACATGAATCCGTTGTGTGTGAACACCTGCTTGGTACAGGGCGACCTAAAACTCATCGATGTTCTTATTGAGAAAAAATAACAATTTAATCGATGCATAATTAAATAACTGAAGAAAGTTAGAAGAGGATTAAGACTTGCACTTTTTATTATACAATAGAAAATTAAACTAAATTTGTGCTGCAGTTCTGCAACTTGTGAGAGACTTTGTTTTAGTCTGCCTCAATCAATTTGTTATATTTAGTCCTAAAGCAGTTACATTTATTAAAATATCTACCAAATGAAATTTTATTGCAGCATTTTTCCTTTGATTCGTTACTATCGTAGACCACTATTTTCACAGCACTTTCAAAGAGCCGCTCAACATGTTTTACTTCCAGACTGCAACATTCCAAATATTCAAATCTATTATTTAAATACTTCTGGCAGGTTTTTAAAAACTCTATATGTTCATTATTGTTTTGTAAAAACAGCTTTGCTAAAGCACTTCGCCGTGAATCATTTTTGAAGGCGACCAGAAATATTTTTTCTTTACTACCGGCCAGCAGTTTCAAAACTTCAGGCAACCAATTGTTCGACGGGGCATCAGAAATATCGCTTTTTGTTGTATTGAAGCAGATAAAATGAATTATTACTGTTGAAGAGTCTTTCGAAAGTAAGACGTGTTCCAGCTGCTGGCAACTAGAGATGCCAAAGATTGATATCTGATAACGAGTGTGTTGCAGCTGATGATCGTGATAGGCATAGCCGAAGTGAACTTGCCACATGTAGATGTCCACCAAAGCTGCAGTATCAACATTTTGATCTCCAATCAAAAGAAAAAATATTTTTTTCATCTCTCTTACGAAAAGCTTTAAATGGAACTGATAACGGTGCCAGCTCTCGGCGATTATAGAGTAATAATTTTATTGCAAAACTATAAATATATAAATAACTTGAATGCAAATTCAATATCAAGAAAATAGCTCAGAACTGAGTACAAGCAAATTCCACTCACTGCATACAAAATATAGAATTTTAACATGAAATCATGTTAATATGACATGAAATGCTATTGAAGTGTAATGATTTGTACCATAGCCATGATATGGTGTTATTGCACCTATTATTATATGGTAATTTAACACAATTTCAAATTAAAATGTTATTTTTCTTAATAACTTTAAGAACCCAAAAACAATTTTGAATGAAATATTCATGAAAATGTTTTAAACTATTAAAACGATTCAGGTATTCGAAGCGCAAAGAAGGTATTAGTTATATTTATATTGTACTAAATTCCGAAAATAAGTTCTGTTAATGTGGAACTTAATTGCTTAATTAAAAGAAACCCAGAAAGTGAATTCAGTTCTCAAGTTGCTGGTGAAGTGTACAGTATCGTAAGTATCTTGTTTTTCATGCTTTTGGTTCTAATTTTGTCATTGAATCTTTCGCTTTCGTACATACATACATATATAAAACCACTAGAATATTACATATATAATACATTTCTTTTTTTGTTTTAAGCATAGTTGTGATTAATATTTATTTCCGAACTATCTCGTTCTGTCTGCAATATTTACAGTGCGGTTATTGCACAGTAATTTCCAGCAAGTTCGAATACAAACAATAACTCAGGCAAGAATTCAAAATGAAGACAATTAAATTTCTCTTAATGGGCAACAAAAACGTGGGCAAATCAACTCTGCTGGACACCTACCTGTGGAAACTGAAATATGGCTGTGCCTATCACGATCACACCATCGAAGAAGTTCGCTATTTAATAGATGTCATTGAAATTGAAACTGTCGAACAGCTGCACGAACATCTGGGCGAAAGTTTGTTCATCAAAAATATCTATTTTGTGTGTTTCAACGTCAATGACAGAAAAACTCTTCAGCCAGCCCGCAACATCTGGATATTGGAACTATTAAAACATAATCCGAAAATCAAAGTATTTTTGGTGGGTCTACAGTGCGATTTGCGTGAACAGATTTTCACCAAATTGACGCATCACTGCGTAAGTCATAGTGATGGTGTCAGCGTTTCGCGTTACTATGAGAATGTCCACTATATGGAGTGTTCGAGCAATAGACTGCAAAGTGTTAGGGATTTATTTGACAAGGCCATCGAAAGGGTCCTGTACGAAAAGGACGAACACATAAATGAAAAACTTGTAGAATTCTATGACAAAATTCAAATCAATTTCAAATTTAAAAAGTGTGAATGTAAATCTTTTTGTAATGAAGATGAGTGCTCCATGGAATAATGGAAGTTTTTGGCATTTACTTATATATCTAGTGAACGTAGAAAATAAGTTTCTATTTGTATATTGACTTTAATAAAGTTGCCTGTAAGTATTTTGATTTGTGTGTCTCTAAATGGAATTGAATGGGATAAAAAAAATATATATATCAATTTATTGCAACTTTCTTTATTCCATTTTTTAAAAAGGCCTTCACACACCTGGTTAAAATGTTATTTAATAATAAATTTCTTAGAAATAGTTAACAAAAAGTGGTATTACAGGGCCTCAATAGCAGTAGGCAGTCGCGCTTAAATGCTAGAAGTTGTTGCGCTGCGACCACCAGGAGTTTGACGTCTTAAACTCAGGCTAAATAATAATAATGATTATATTTTTAAAACTATTGTAAATAATAATTAAACTTATGATACCAATTTGTTTATCACAATGACTTTAATTATGGGGGTTGCATGTGTTTTGCTAATAATAATTTTTTAATTAAAAAAATTCAGATTCTTAAAATAAGAATATCCCGACATCTAATAGTGATCATATCACAGGTGAAACCTGTGTTCCGTTACCCTTAACTGGGCGCCCACGAAATTCCTTTTTTAACCAAAAATCTGTCCGTACTCGAAATGAGCGGAGTGCTGGAAACTGTTCGCAATTTCTCCTTAGTTTAAGGGAATGGCTAAGCCATCAGCTGTTTAAGCCATAAACCATAAACAACAAAGAATAAACAAATGTTTTGCAAAAAAGAAATACCAGTATTTTGCAATTTTGTCTCTTATTGGGTGAAATTTTTAGATTAATGTCATTTTCGACCCAAAAGTAAAGAAACGGACGAAACGGTTGGTGCTAAATCTGTCGAATTTGTTACCAGTTCTTGACAATGTCTTGACGTAACTATTCGACAGCACGTCCAAGTGATACAAATTTTGGTAGCCAATTTTCTGCTTTTTTGGGGGCGATGTTCCATTTATCGTAATAATCCCACCTAGGCGAATATTTGCACTGTGGAGGATCATGATGGGTTGGACTCAATACCAGTAGGACAACTGAGAATAACGTGCCCTGCTCCTGCAAGTTTGCAGTCGATTTCGCATCATGTACAAGACTTCAGCATTTCGTATGGCAAAAATTTAGAGATATTTGAGATTCGACTGCTGCAGGAGATGAAAGTAAATGACGATGGACAACGATTTCCGTATGAAAAGTTGGAAACTTTCTCTAATTTCTATCGAAAGTATTCAATATTCAATATGAATAAAACTAAATCACTCTTGATACTCATGGGGGCTTAAAGCCATATTAGTTTGTTTCTTCTACACACACACACACACACAAACGCGTAAATTATTATATGATATAAATACCTATAATATTATTCTCTCAAATCTGCAAGGCTGAGTTTCCTCTGTGTATGCAAAAAAACTGACAGTTTTAGGCCATCCTGTACAAGAGGCAGAACATAAACTCTCTAAATGGCCTACAAATTTCTTGTATACCAACAAATTTCCAGGTAAAACCCTTCTGTTTTCATAACATCGTAGCCATCAGTTTATGCTTGGCTTTAGAATCACAAGATGTGTGGCTTTATAATTGTTTTGTATTTAATTGCATTACTTGAAAATCTTTCTTGGCACAAAAATAGTTCCGAATTCTTAGAATTTTAAGAGAATTAAAATCATATTGAAAATGTGCCGTTTTTGGACAGGACCAGTAAATTTTAATGAATCCAAAAACGAAAAAAAAACATTTTAATTATTATTTTGCCTTTTTTTTTGTGGAGAAAGAAGAAAAAAACATTTAAAATAATCATCTTAATTAAAACATGCATAATGCATTAAATTAAAATACACTTAGAGAGAAAAAAGAGTAACGAAAGGAAAAACTGACTTGAAAGTACTGACTTAATTTGAGCAAAAATTGTTTATTCTTTTTTTATCATAATTCTGGTTGTTTTTATTATCCTTTTTCATACAATATTTCATTGTAAGTTGAGCAATAAAAAACTTAACAAAAACCACAACAAAAAAAAAAAAAAAAAAGGTAAGAAATAAATAAAAGAATGTGTATGACTACTTTAACTTAAATACTGTCACTTATGCGCCACGCATTTTTAAACATTTTTTAATATGAAACATTTTAAATCATAACAGACCGACCGATCGAGCAGCGCGCTGCCTCCGCCGACCACTTGCAACCAGTCAACCAGCCAACGAGCCAGCCAAAACATTTGCGCACTTTTGCTCCAATCTACTCTAAAAATCAAACAGGGAAATATGAGTAAATATTAATGATGAGCGAGAGTTGGCTATCCAATGTCGTTATGTCAGGCATGTGGTGGAACGAAAGATGCCCCTTAACAATATACACATACATATATCTTATCTACTGTGTATACAAGTGTGTACTTGTAGCATAAACGAATTTAATGTTTAGTGCTGCTACAATGCACTGCACGTTCAACAATAAATAATAAAATTAATGCATACATTTCATCATCGTCATCATGGGCCTCATCATCATAAAGGAGTTCTGTTTATGTTTCAGTTTAAAAAAAAAAAGAAAAAAATTTTCTTGATAATTTTTTATTCTGTGACAATCGAAAAAACTACACACAAACACACACACACACACACACACACACGCACACACATGTTCACGTGTAGGTACCAGTATTAAAAAAAAAAAAAATTATCAACAGTCAACATATTGACTGACCATTGAACATGCATTCAGATACGTTCATTTACAAAAGATATTTGAGACTTATGAAAACATTTGTTGATGCCTCTTGATACGATTTGAAAATATTTTCAAGTTCGTTTCGGAATAATTTTTATTACGTGTTTTTTTGTATTTGTTTTCTTTTGTGTTTTGGATTTTGTGTCAAAGTGGAAGAAAGTCAGTAACGACTTCTATGTGCCCCATCACATCCTAGAATAACTTAAGAACATTGCGGGCGGTTTAGCCCGTTTAGCCAGAGTAGCCAAGTTCGGTCTAATCACGCAACAACTTATTGCCATGAAATCTTAAAAATCTATCCACATTCTTCCATTTTTCTTGTTCGCTTTCTTTCTTTATATTTTCTTGCTGAAACTAGACAGTTCTTGTGCACGCAGTGTCTGTGCTTCGTAGTAGTTGGCCATATCATTTTTTACCATATGATTTTTTATCGATCACACAACTTTCTTACGCCTACTTTCGATATATGATAAATAAATTTTCTGTTTCTGGATTCTCTCAAGTTCAGCACTTGAAAAACATTGATCCCCAAAAGCCTCACAATGGCCTATTGGCCGATATTGAATATTTTAAAGATAACCCTACCGACAAAATGTAGTTGAGGGAAACAAGCATATCGACCTGAACTTAGATCGTTAGGTTTTTTGATTTGAAAAGCTGCAATTCCCCGATTATCTTGCTTTAAATATCACATTTAACGTAGCAGGTACCATTTCAAGTGTTCCTGCTTTCCTCATGAATAGCTGCAGGTCTCCTAGGTCCCCAGACTAAGTTCTCTGCGTAGTTTTGTATATTATATCGTAAAGATAAAGCGGGAAATTTGTGTATAATTGTTAGTTGCTGGATCCCGACCAGACCCAATAGTTTAATGAGGAAAGTCGTAAAGTTTAAATTATGGTTTCTAAGACTATAAAAAACTGGTCCTTAGTTCACATAAAAGCATTAGAAATGTTAAAGAACAGGATATTTCAAATTTTTATTGCTTTTAATACAAATTTTTAAATGAAAATAATTTTTTTTTTCAAACACGAACATTCTATTCTTGGTGGCGAACAATTATTTATGTTTAATTACATGGAAACCGGTTTAAGTTCACAACAAATCGGTTACAATTTTTCGGTGTAAGAAGAAGAGTATTAGAAGTTCGTCTTTGGGCGACAAACGTATCTTTTGCAAGTGCTTTTATTGATCTTAATAAGACTAAACAAATACAGAACAGATTCCAAGTTTATTTAGTGTTTTTTTTTTTTAAATCATATAAAAAAAATAAAAACCAAAAACTTAAGAGGCCGCCTTTTTCAATACCTGGCTGGACATTCAATAATTTTTTTTTTTATGTTTCATTTTATAAATTGTTTTATGCTACCATTTATTTAGTTGTGATTAATGCATAAATTTTAACATCCTTGAGAACTGTATGATTTTTATTGGTTGGTTGATGGACGGATCTGAGGAAAAGTACTCGTACCTGCGAGTAGTAAAAAACAAAAACCTCCAATAACGACGCTTCCAAAAGGCCTTTAAATAATATAACAAAGGGCCTTGCATAAAATAATTGTGGATTTTCGAACTGGAACTTCTGAGTTTTTGGCAATTGATAGCGGACATATTTAGCCTCGAAAAACCCCCTGCTCCTCAAACTTACACCAATCACGATCAAGAAGTCAAGTTGGGGTACGAGTATATAAATTGGCAAGATTGTCGAATTTGCGACGATATCAATCCACCTGAACATTAATAGCATCCTACACATTCCGAAGAACTCAGGGTCTGCTGTATGCTTTGAACCGTCTTTCTTCAAGCGCTGCAAGTCAATGATTACCAAATTCGTTTGGCTTGAAGTGGCTAATACAGACTGGTGGTTTCAACAAGATGACGCTTTGTGCTATAAAGCTAATTAAAAAAAGCCTGATTTGAGGTGTCTTTGGTTACTAATGAAAATTGGGGTCGTATCATCGAAGGCCTTAAACTTATCTTGCTACATAATGAAATAACCCTATACATGGGTATGTATGTATTCGTTCTGACTCACGTACACATACATACCAGCCCATAAGCACAATGACAATCAGACAAACATATGTCAACTGTCTTGCTTAACACATGTAGACATAAATGTCAGATGTCGCTTGTGACTCTTTTTCTTACTTTTACTTAAAACTGTTCCTTTTTATTAACATTTCCAAATAGACTATGGTCATCTGATGATATTGTATTGTAGAATACCAACGAAAGTATAAAAACCCGGCTTCCAATGGCCAGCCGTAGAAATAATAGCAGAGCAGAGCAGAGCAGACCAGACCAGACCAGACCGTTGATTGGAATACCTTATGGGCAGACAGACACAGATAGCATAAACAGTCCATCATTTAGTCATAATTGTAAAGCAAGATCATAATAATCATCCTCCACGTCATCAACATCACTGTCACAAAACATCAGTAGCGTTTAATCAATCTCCTTGTTTATAAAGATTCTGCTTTGCACCCTACAATCTTATATTAAGTTGTTCTCTAGATAGAGTTTATGAATTTCAAAATATATGCATTTGTTATATTTCTATGGTACATAATGATTTGTGGTTTATTCGCTTAAGCTTGCAGTTACGAAAACACCGGAATTAAAAGAAAAAAAAGAGATCATACTTCCCGAGTCTAGGTGGCCAGTTATCATTACCGCTATATAAGATGACCAGGCCTAGAAATCGCCAACAATCCATCACTTACATGAACCTTGTGACGGCCATAATTTTCAAAGAACATCTTCCAACTCAGGCAGAAAGAATTTGAATACCAGAGACCTTAAGTGCTAGCCATGGACGGTAATAGTATGTCTTTTCGTTCCGTTCTTTAATAGATGTTGACTAACCATACCGCAGCCTTTCTCAATAAGTTTTTCGATCTCATGTCGAATGCTATCGTTTCAAATTGGCCTCACCGCTGATGATGATTTTTTTTTCTACGGGAATTAAGGTGTAGCTGCCTACCAGACCCATTCTCAGAACACATGTCACTGTCTACGGTCGTTTACCTGTACCTTTCGAACTTACAGATTGTAAAATATATAGAATTTTTTAGAGAAGAAAACACAAGAATGCGATAGTTCCACTCCGAAAATTAAAGAGAGTGGTCACCATTAAGTGTAAAAGTATCCAGTTATATATATATGTATGTATTTTTATTCCCGAAATTCTGGGAAAAGAGTTTTTAACTCTTTGGTTTAACAAACATACAACATGATTTGAACACTTTTAAGAAGAGTCAAGAAACGAATACTTTAGTCAGCAAATTAAAACAGGGATTTCAGGATTTCATATTATATTTTGAGATCTCAAGTTCTAAGAATTGTGAAATTCGGTCCATTTTAACGTCCATTTGTTGTATTTTTACAAAAATGGCAAACAACACAGGTCCAATCTTTGTCTAGGGGAACAAACTTTAACTATATAGAAATAACAAACAAAATTTACGAATTGAGTTCAGTTTTTCAGGTCTGCCTAAACTGGTTCGCCATTGAACGAGAAAAATTTCCAGCGAAAAGAGAATCTGGTTCTGAGCAAAATTCGAAGCATCACTATTTTTGCAAGAACAAATTCGCTGGTTGAAAACTAAATTGTGGGCAGAAATTTTACGTCATCAAAAACTTCGAAATAGCAGAGTTGAGATCACGATAATTTCTCTGCGCATAAAATTGGGGCCAGGGGTGCAACGAATGTCGACTTTGCCAACACAAATTTTGTTTCATTATTCGATTTCTTTTCATTTTATATCAACTGTTTGATCATGACCATTTATTTAATCGATTATCATTTTTAATAAATCGCAACAATATTGTTTATTACTCCTAGTTGAGGCAGCTTCTTTCTCTAAGTTGGCTGCTGCTTGCCCCGTCAATGTTGCAATAGCAACATACCTGATTGCGACTATTTCTCTACAGCGTCTTGACTTTAAGTTTTTGTCATTTGTGTGTGTGTGCGTACGTGTGTGTGTGTGTGTGTGCGGTTTTTTTTTAAATATTTATTTAGAGATTTTTGATTTACTGCAGCAAGACCTTATGAGAGTTTTTGTTCAGTTTTCCGATTTTTTGTGCGTTTAATGGAATATGGACATATACGCATGTTTTAATGACGTTTCATTTGACATTTATGACTTGTGACTGTTGTTGGTTTGTGTCAGTGTTCGTTAGATTTTGTACCTGTGTGTACCAATAGTAAAGTTTAGATGATGACAGGGAATATTTTTTTTTTTTTGCGGATCCTTTAATAATTTTTAATTTTTACAATTCTTTAAATACATTTTTCTTAATTGAAACTAAATTATTTATTTGATGTTTTTGATTACTAATTTCAGGAGTTTTTCTTGTCTGGAAATACATATTTTTTTTAATACAATATATTTCTAACTTTCTTTTAATATTGTCAATTTTAAAGGTGGTTACATTGCCAAACCAATCTCTTTACAGTTCCAAATAGTAACGAATATAGTGAAGGAATTTTTACAGAATATGCTAATTCATACTAGAAACGCTGTTTTAGTTATAGCGATAACCTCGAATCCTCAATAGGCAGTTATTTGAAATCATGTAACAGATGTGACAGCGATAAATACGATAAATGTTAAAGTTGGTAGGGTCCCACCAACAGCACAAGGCGCCGATTTTTTTTGCAAAATTCGTGTAGCGATAACATGAATGCAGAACATTTTTAAATTCCAAGCAGTGCAGAATTAGTGCTGAAGTGCCGCTCTTTCGAAAACGACGCACACAATAAACGTTTGAAAAATGTGCCGATTTTTATTGCCAACTAAAGCGATTAGTCCCAAACTGCTCACATAATTGCTTGCAAATATTTCATTTCAAATACGAATAAAATTTGGCAGAGCTGTATTATAATATTGACAAATATATTGCCTATTTTTTTTTTGTAAAACCAAAAAAGAAAATTTAATATGCAAATTGTATCTTATAAAAATCATCATTCATGTTCATAACAATTTATTTATAAGCTTCTGGGCTTAACAGTTCAAAAAACTTGCACTTGCTAATTTGCTGGAACAAAAAGTACTAATTAATATGTTGAGATAATACTTCTAGTTTAATGATCAGGTATTTTATATTGATATACATATAAAAAAAAAAACAGGAACTTCGCTCGTTATAACTTTATCATGACTGTCGCGATAAGGATGACAAATATCAATTTTTGTGACAGTTTACAAAATATTATCAACGTTACAAGAATCTTATTAATTCGCCAATTTTTTCCCCTCTTTCGTTCATTTACTTCAAAAAAACAGAAAAAACCTGAACGGCTATTAATCGCAAAAATGGTTTTTTGACAGCAAATTATAAAACACGAAGAAAAAAACATTTAATTAAAAATGCATAAAAATGCAATGTTATGCATTTAAGCGTAGAATAATGTGACGTAACATAAAAACGCCCAAATAAAATGAACGCAACGAAAAAGCATAAAATATACGAGTGAAGAATTCATTTAAAGTTTCAGCGTCTGCAAAAGATCAAAACGAGCAAAGATCATATTTGGGCCTGCTATTAATCAAACGGGCAATTAATTATGCGTATGAATGAATGTGCGCTCGTATGGAGCCATATAAATATATGTATATGTATGGATGTGTGTTATGCGCTGACGTTTGTTTGTAAATGTATGGATTTTTGGACATTATGGTAAGACACGAGTACAACTGTTTACGCTTTCAAATGAGAATTAAAAGAACCGATTTTAGGGTAAAAGTTATGGCAATAAATGTATTAAAATAAAATAATTGTGATTTTTTTTTAACGGCCAATTAAGTACTTCGATAAAAGGTCCTTTTTTCACTCAAAAACACATGTCAAGGTGTCCTGATGCAGCAATTGACACACCCCCACCTCTATTAGAGCAGCAGAAGTTGCACATTTTCACAGCATATGAACAGTAACAAGTGATAATTCAAGTTAAGAGGTGGCCCCATACAATAAACTTTATTCTATTTCAAGTTTAGCTGTAAATTTGCATCCCCTATAGGCAGGCACTTGTAGTCATCGTTAGATGTGAAAATATGCAGTTAAACCGAACCGCTTGGGAAGCTATTCATTCATATTTCTACATTTTATTTAAAGAAATTTTCTTTATTTGGGAAAAAAATAAAATTTTTCAATATTCAAAAACTGCAAAACTGTAATCACATGTGTTTTTAAGAGCACACGCATGATTTTCAAACGTTCTATAAGTCACATCATTCTTGTGTTGCTCCGTATGGTTTTCAATTGCCGAAAACACAAGCGAAAAAAAAACCAGAGTCAGCTGACAATGAAAAACAAGCCTGAGTTCACAATCAAAATCACAAAATCATTTTGATGGAAAAAATTTTCTTTGGAACTTTCTTAACTTTAAAGTTTAAATTAAGAAATTATAAAAAAAATTTCTACAAAATATATTGAATATATGGAGTAGTTATTTTTATTCATTTTTTTTAAGGAAGTTTATTACAGAAAAAACGAAAAAATAACAGAAAAGTGATTTGAAAAAATAGTTGATTCAGCCGAAAGTTATAATATCACAAAAATTTATACAAAGAATAGCTTTTTTGTGATTTCAAATCACTTTTAAAAAATGAGATTTTTAAAACAGCCCAACTGTAAAGCGAAAAACGTTTTATTTGTAAAACTTAAAATAGAGGACTAAGAATCCATATGAACGACATTTGGTTCAACACCTGGCCAAAGTCAAAGGTTCACCAGTCGTATTCGCCTTTAAACGATTTCAGTACAAATCGACTAATATTTTTTTTTACAAAATTTCAAAATAAAATAAAAAAGCTAAATGCAGAATTTCTTCAAAATAAGACTAGAAGACAATTTTCATTGAGTCAAATATTTTTTAATTCCTTTCCTTTCTGCCGTTCATAACAATCTCTCTTTGCGAAATATGAATTCAAAGCTGGCGATGGTGTGTGAACAGTTTTCAGCTCACGAAAATGTATACTCACGATAGTGCGAAGATGGACCACGTTTGCGATCACTCACTGGCATTAAGAGTTTTTGACAATGGAAAAATTAAATGTTTTAGCTCCATTTTATTCTTTTATTTGATTATTTTATTTATCAAAATAAAGTGACTTTTTTTTGTATCAAGTTGACAATTTCATCGCCTTTTGGAGTGAAACTTTTTCGGGCTTGTGTTTCAATAGCGCTTTTTTTTAAATAGTTTTATTTTATTGTATAAATACAATTATAAAAATTCCAACAATGGAACAACTTATGGGCAAACAAGTTACGAGGTATTGTAAGAATCGAAAAGAAAATGCATTAATAACAGGAAAAACTTGGAAATTTTTTTATATTTTATCTGTAATAAAGATTTGAAAATTTTTTGTTAAAAAAATTGCAACACTTGTTTAGGCCCGTAAAGCTGTAAAATAATAGATAAAATCTGAAAAGAAAACTGTTACCAAAATGCAGAATATTAGATCGAAAATGGTCACATAGTCACTAGCGTGACCGGCACGTGCCGTGGTGTTGTCATAGGGGAAAACCCTAGAATCAGTTAAACGGAAGATATCTCTTAGTGACTGGTGAGATTCTCTAGTAACTATTTGCAAAAATGCATGTACTGCATTCACAAATTCTGCGTAAAAATTATTATATATACATATATATATATATATATATTGACTCTACTCATACTACAAAACAACTTACAAGAAGTTTATCAACTTTTTAACACCAAATAATACCGATTTTCCAATTTTCCTGGCGTGTCTCAAAGTATTCAGATTTTATAACAAACATTTTTATATTTTATATATAGAACAGCTGATTGCTGCCCGTTGTCCCATGCACTTTCCCTATTAGTCGCCTTGAGATGCCAACAGTGGCCGGTTCATTGCATGATGAGCGTGAGACCAGTTCGGTGTCGGTTCTCTAGCACAAGGAATATTTTATTTCAAATTTTTGCACGTTTGTATTTATTATGCAGATTTATTATATTATTTATAGTTTTAAATTTGTTAATTTTTCACAAAATTTCTTGATTTCCATTTAGTTATTTGCTGCTGGCTGGAACTAAATATAGTTTTCCGAATACATGACAAAAATTTAATTTGGCGAAAGTTTGTTTCACTTTAAATTCTTTTTGCAAACGAAACACGAAAATATCCTTCATTTATTACCTGAAGCTGAAACAAATTCACGCGTGACACTCACGTGAGCGGGATCAAACCTCATTTTATTTGTTTAGCGTGTTTGGATTCTGATTGTTGCCATGGCCAGCAATTAAAACATTTTCTTATAAACAAAGTTCCTTTTTGAAATTGTTCTTTTCTTTTCCTTTCGTTTTGTTGCAATAAGAAAAAAAGTGTTTAATACTTACGATGATGATATTTGATCGTGCTGTTATGTTTTGGGTGCATGTGAGCAGACATCGGTGAACGATTGGGTGCCAAAATTTCTTTAAGTGACCGGGGGAAGGATGAGAGAATAAATACACAGACCTGAGCTGTATGTCAAGTGACAACGCAGCACGGCTGAATGAATGGCGTCTGTTCGCAAACTTAAATGACTTGAAAAAATATATTTTTCGTTAATATTTGCTTGTTCGTTTCATGGCTTGTATAATTACAGGTATTTCTGATGTTGCTTTTTTATGCAATTTTTAATTCTTTTTGTTTTCGTTGTGGTTGTTGGTGCCGACTTATTTAAGCCTTTTTAATGCTTCTTGTGGTTTCTTAAAAGTTAATTATGAATTTCATATTTTTAATGCATGTCTCTTCACTGCATGTAATTTGTCAGTTGCCGTGTTGTTTTTGTTTGTATTCTGTTCCTTAAGTTGTTTTCAGAATTATAATTTGTTGAGATTTGGCGATCATTGTGGCACTGACATTTGCTTGATAGAGTGTTGGTTTTTTTTCTTGTGACTTTTAGTCTTGCAAAGGAATACGTGTTTGTTGTTTAAGTGTTTGCTGCATGCATTTTCTGAATTTTTAATGAATTGTGTGCATTTGATTTGTTGTTGTTGTTGTTCTTTTTTAATTTTTTCCAAATTAATATTCGTTATGAAAATTTCACACCAAACGAAAAATTTTTCTTATTTTGTTGTTGTTGTTGTTGTTGGCTGTTCTGAATGAAATGTCTGTAAATGATTTAATATCTTTATTGCTTGATAAGTTAAAATTGATACATCTGCTGCAAAATTGCAGTTGAATGAAATCAGATTTTCGGTGTGTATGTACACACAGAAAAATATGTATGATTGTGGTGATAATATATGATTGTAGCATTATTGCGTTCCACAAAAACCAGCAGCTTCGTTTTGAAAATAAAGCTCAAGTTAAAAGCCAAACTACATATATCATGAATAATCATATATGACAATTGTCATGATTAAGCACTTCCATCCACATTATTGTCAAAGTTCAAAATATCTACAGCGAGGATTTTGAAAATACAACATTCAAGCAATATTTCAGTTACTCCAACTGTACAGCAGAACAGCTCCAATGGCTTTTGTTGAAATGTATGTTCATCACGGTTTTAGCCCATCGCCATGTTAGATTTATACGATAATACAATGGATCCACTAGTACCTGAAGAATGGTCACATGATAATATTCATTCATTTCAAAACCTAAACGTCCGATTAACACCACCGACCAGGTACGATTATTTTCATTTCGATTCCTCATCACAGGAGCCTCGATATTATGTTTTATCACTGACACAATAACTTCCGAACGTCTGTAACTCTATCACGATCACTTATGACATTGACTTTGTGTCTAAGTCCTTAACCCTGGCCAAAAATTAATTTTTTGCATTGACGGATGCTGAAGCTGTTTTGTATTTATGTTGGAAATAAAATTCACTGATCTTCGCCGAAAAAACTTTCTTTAAAATTTATGATACGCCTCAAAACAGGAGTACTGATGAATCTGTTTTAAGTTTGTTTGCAACATGATCAGCGGGCAGGGTCTCAGGATCAAATTTGTATTGTCAAGCTGGATTGTCATGATCGTCCATGTGATTCTCACTATCATCAATATCATGATAAAAATATGAAATGCTTTAAAAACCGATATTCGCTCATTCTTTAACACAACCGTGTATAAGTTGTTTTAAAAGAAAACATATTTTTGTCCATGTATTAATTGAAAAACATCAATAAAAGGTATTAAATTTATGTATGTCAAATGAATAAAAAAAAAGTATAACAAGTCAATAAATTGGGTTGAATGAATATATTAATAATAGTGGGAGTGTCGTCCGAGACGTTTCGTTGGTCGACGGCAATTCTCCTTTGCTTTAAAAGTTTAATGCGTCCATTACCCAGACCAGCTTCTTCAATGGGCGTGTTGTTTTAAATCGCGTTTTATACGCCTTTTCACCTTTTTCGACAGCCATATTTTTTTCGATCGGGTCTCTTGACGGCGAAAGGATTTTAGGCTCAATAAAAAAATGTATTATATTAATTTACCATTTAAAATAATTCTTCGGGTTTAGACTCAGACTATAAAATTTGATATGAAATTATCAGCTTAAACTTATATTCGTATTTAAAATAAATTATTTATTGACCAATTAGATTCTTTTTTTAATGTGTGGTGGTTTGGTGCTATTTTTGGGCGTTATAATCGCCGGATGCCAGTGCACAGTGGCTACTTGTCCAATATATCTACAACTTCACGGCTCTAACATATTAAGTAAGAAATGTATTTCGAAGAGCTCAAATTCTTTTGCAACATCCAAATAAAATTTCTGCATCAAACTTAAGCAAAACATCATATTAAATTGTTTTTCAACGAGCTGCAAAGTTTATATGTTTAACAAATTAATAAAAATGCAATAAAACCATGTTCGCATCAGAGTCAGCCACAACGACAACAACAACAACAACAATAAAAAGACATTTCCAACTGTGAACAAACTATTGGCTCTAACCAAAAATGCTAAGTTGTTTTGACAAGAAACTTTTGTCTTCTGAGACGATTTTGGCAAACAACAAATCACATACTACGTTCAAAACAGCATGATAATCACCCAACTATTACAATGACCATAAATGAGACTCTAATTAAATACTTGTTAAAACCACACCAAAAAAAAAAAAGAAAAAAAACAGCCAAAAATTGTATACGAAAATTATTTAAGAACAAACGGACAAAAATAAAATGAAAATAAAAAAAGAACACTCATAAAAATTCAACAGTCAAACTAAGAAAACGGACTCAAGTAAGCAAGTAATTTACACTGAATTTAAGTAGTTTTATGCACAAAAATCAAAAAAAAAAAGAAAAAAATCAGGCAAATCACAACGACGAAATTAACACGACGGCAGCAGCAATCAAAATCAAAATTAAAGTCAGTTGGCCCAACAGAAGTAAAAACAAAATGATTAAACAATTGCTGCAGTTGCCAGCCTATTGGCTGCAAGTGTGTCGGTGTGTTTGAGTCTGTATCTGTCTGTGTATTAAGAATGTCAATTGAACGATGTCATTAAAAATCACCTTCAATTTACGAATATACAGCAGCTAAAGTAGCAGCAGCAGCAACAGCAACAGCAATAAGAGCAATTTAATCAAGAATTTACAATGACAACATCAACAACATAACGACGGCAACAACTCCACCACCGGCAACAGCAACAGCAACAGCATCAGCCAACCAACCATCATCACCATAATCGCCATCACTAATAAAATGGAAAGGACGAAAATCAGGCACGTAAATACGACTACAGACGCACATCCAAACGCACTCGCGTACATAAAATGGTAACAAATGCATTCGCACCAAATAACAACTTGTTGTTGTTACCGTTTGAACTGATATTGTTGTTGTTGTTGTTATTGGCTTATGTTTTGCACACCATTAACTCTTGCAATATTGAAAACGTAAACAAAACAAAAAAAAAACCATTTGTCATACACAAGTAGTTGAATTGATAACGAATCGAAACTAAATAATTGCAATGATTTAAGCGATTTTCTTCTGCTTCTCGCGCAACGCTTTCATTAGCGTACCCGGCCCCCAAAATGTTCAGCTTTATAATTTGCTGCATATTCTCATATTCTTCTTTCGAAACTAGGTATTTTACTCGCAGTTTTCTGCTGGATGACGCAGCTGGTATTTGCTTAGTGCCACTTCACACACATCAACTTTTATTGGCCCACTTTTTATTTGTCTTGTGTAGGAAAGAAAATGATAGAACTAGAAGTCATATACATTAATTGAAGCGTCCCTTAAGAATTTAGTTGTAGAAGAACCAGCGCTCTCTTTTTGGCCAATACAAAATATAAATCTTAAAGGAGAAAATAAAGTTTTGAATTGAGCTCGTCCACTCGCAAAAATTAAGCTCAAAGTTTCCCCAATAATTTAACATTTAGTTTTGCTAAAATAATTCAATAAAATTGGTTTTCGCGTCGATCCAAAACGTTACAACTCTGTAGGATCAATATATTATGAAACGGAGAACAAATCATTTTTACACGGTAAAATTAAAGCCGAAATATTGATGGCGCGAATTTAATATTTGATGGTTCAGCTCTACAATATTTATTAAAACAACATGAAACCTTGTTCTTGTAATTATTGCCAGCACCTGTAAAACATTCTGTTCTGGTGCTGCCAATGTTTACAGTTAAATACACCTCTGGTGTGATGAGAATACATGAGTTGCTAAGATGGTTTAGAAAATAAACATTTAGCGACCGATTGTCAAATTGTGTATCCGTATTCTCTCCCACTCTCTAAATTTTAATTCTACACGATAAAACTTGTTTAATGTTTTGACATGTCGTAATACCGCGAAAACACACCTTCAGAGAGCGACTTAGACGATAATACAAGACGTACGGATGGTATCGTCTAAACGCAATATGTAATGAAATCATCAGTCATAGAGGGAAAATACGGCTGAAAATTCTACAGTCGTATGGCTCTCATGGTGTTTTGAAATTTTTCAAATTCCTTTACACATCATTCGATCAGGGATGTACTTTTCTGTAAACAAATAAGACAAACAAAGAATAACATCTGTGAACAATTAAAATAAAAAAAGGCGCAAACAATAGAAAATAAAAATTATTTTTGGTGCAATTTACTTGGTTGCGGTCGTAAGATTCATATGATTTTCTCTTCGGTTTTATGTACGACTTATGTACGACCGTCTAAATCCCCTTTCACCGATAGTTGTAATCATGTTTTTCAACATTTTCCATTACATTCAATTTTGCCCGTGTTGAAAATTTCTCTGTTCAGTGTCTTTTGTTGTGCTGAAGTCTGTTCAGTGAGTTCTACTCAATTTACAGTGTAATTTAGTACTAATTGCTCAATTAATTAATTGTGTTCTTGTGCATTAAACGGAGTTCAATTAAGATTTCAATTGAACTAGAATTTAATCGAAACAAAACTTAACCATAGGACTTCTATGGCTCTTACTTATCTTTTTTTTTTTTTTTTGGTGAAACGGTTTGTTTGAAATAATGTTTAGTCTGCGAGGCGAGTTTTATCTTTCATTGTCACATCTATACCAACAAATTTCACATTCTCATGTGGTGTCTGATTCTAAAACCAACTTTTAAGAGGCGACTCAGTAGTGCTTGACGATTTGTTGGCAATTTTGATCAGGAGAGTTGCTGTTATTTGCAGCCAACTCCGATCTTTATGGGTCATGCTTTTCATGCGTGTTCAAATCTCATAGCAAACGATAGTCCTGCAAAATTCTGTATCTAAGTATGTACTCGTATCTATATATCTACAGATATGTGTATGTAAATGTAACGATGCTGAATTGTTAAATTTTTCTCAATTGAGCCGTGCATTTGCACACTATTTCAGTTTCGTAGTAAGAGTGAATAATATGTGCTAAGTATGAACATGTGCGAGTATTCATTTTACTTACATATGTGATTTGTGTTGATGGGTTTGGGGGGGGAAGGGGGGGGTCCCCGTCAAGTTGAATTGGTTGGCTGGATAGATTGACATGCATGTTCGTTGGCTGGATGTGGTTAGGGAACTAGTTGGCCAGTTAGCGAGCCAGTCTGTATGTCTGTCTGGCTGTCTGGCTGCCTGGCTGCTGTACAGACAGACAAGATGTTATTTGTTTTTGTTTGCTTTGTTTGACGTTGTTTTATTTTTTTCAATTTTTTTTTTTCGCTTTTGCGATTTTGGCCACCTTATCAATATTCCAGCTGTGTACGATGACAACAGTAGTAACAGCAGCCAAATCGGCTGCATTCTAAATTAAACCTCAATTGAGATTGTACAAACAGCAATGAAAAAATACAGCAACAACAACAACAACAACAAAAACAAAACACCAACAACAGCATAATGGTTTTAATATACACAGTATCACATACAGAACATCATTCAACCATTTAAACATGCATCATCACCATCACCATCACCATCGCCATCGCCATCGCCGACGACCGGCATTTTACTAGCGGAGTAGATGTGTGTGTGTGTACGAAATGCGGCTTACTGTCTGTCATTGGAAAATGGTCAATGGAATGTTGCTTGTTTTCAGGCATTTGTACGTATATTTGAAAGAAAAATGGAAAAAAAATCTCAAAATTAAGAAATGATATATGATTGCCAGATAATGGAGAAATCTGTACATGTTTATGCATGTATGTATGTATGTATGTGTATGTATAAAAAGTTCTAACATCAGCTTTAATGCTTAATGAAAAAGTCAGTGCCCATCAAAAGAAGCGTTTAATCAAAACACCACAAATTCGAGCCATGAAACAAAATGGTAAATTTTATTGAATTATATATCGAAAAGTTATATAAAAATAACAGCGAATCTTCTTTTGATGCAGTTTTTTAAATAGTCCTTAATTTCGTTTGTAAATTTGTTCCTCATGTTTCATAAATTTGCTCATGCCTGCCACCTCCTAAGATTTTGATTAATATTTTGTGAAAAAAAAAATGTTTAAACCGCTCACGTTTTTATTAAAAACTCTCAGAAATGAATGAGAATTATTAAAAAGAATCGAAATGTACAAATTTCAGTGTTATCAGTTGGCTATAACTACAACTATATTTTTCAAACGCTGAATCATATTTATGTTTCATTTATGGCCGAACTTATTATTTAAAAACACATTTCGCAGGCAAAATTAATTTTTTCGTTTAAACCACCATCCGCCAGAGAAAGATCATCGTTAGAATTGTACAAAACATCTGCCGGGGGAGGCGGAGGTTTCTCTGTTGACAACGCAACCAAAACTGAAGGAAGTTTTGGCTGTGCAGGTTCTTCTGACACTTTCATCTAAGATCATTTGACAGAACGGGGACCAGCTTGCCCCGGCAATGCCTTGAAAATGTATATTGGTCGCTTGGTCCTGGAGCCTATTCTTGGCTAAAACGTTTTGTTTGAGGTTGCAGCTCAATGCCTTACGAAGGGGCTTTGGTAGCTTCTGACCATATTCGGAGATCTAAATGGTGTTGTTTTCTTACAACAGATTCCTGTTATTTTAAGCACGTAGATGGTGGGTTCGGAATCGGAATCGAAGATTCTACGGGTCGGAGCAGTATTCTCCATGCGCTCTACATGGCCCAACCATCTTAGCCGTTGGTTTCAGGTGCGTCTGGTTAAGGGCTAATGATCTTTTCAAATTTCGGGCTCTGAACTCACGTGCATCGATTTCCGCCACAGTCTGAGGAATTATTGGCAGGTGGTATTAGATACCCTGAGCAAGGGGTTTGTGTTATATGCCGCTTTCTCATATCTCAAGAACTTGCCACCTGTGTGGGCCTGGTAAATCGCATTAGGGCGTTGGGGATGAGCCGTTGTCCCATTTCTTTCGTACAAATGATTCCCAAATAGATTAAAGCCTCAGGGCCGTTGCTGATTTAAATCAATTCCACAATTTATGAATAACATTTCAATTCTGTGTTATTCACAGCTAATGGCAACCCTACCAAAGTTTACATGTCTCTGTGGTATGAGAAAAACGCTTTAAATTGAAGTTTTGTCACAGCCAAGAAAAAAAATTACTAAAATCTCTTAAAAACGCAATCAAAAACAGTATCAATAAAAAAATCAGTTATAAGAAAAAACATCTCCAACGTAAATCGATCGATTCTGACTAAATTGTATTCAACTGTTTTGCTGTTTTCAATTTTTAATTCGTAGTTTTGGTTTAGTTGGCTGAAATAACGTTTAAATCTGTTTTGGAAATCAATCAATTCACGAACGTATTTTTTTTTTGGTTTGTTTTTTGACAATGAGATGAAAAAAAAACTCGAGAAAAACACAAAAATTGGCTTAAAGGTGCGCCTGTTTCTTTTGTATTCCTTGGCCAAGTACTGACTTTTTATTTTAACTTTTTGCTGTTGCCGTTGTTGTTGCTGTATTCTTATTCATTTCAATTCTACGTTTTGTTGAAAAATTCCACAACAAAAATGTCAAAATCAATTACGCGCTTTTGTACGCGTGAATTGACAAGAAAATGTTTTGTTCTTATTCTTGTTACAGATCGCTTCCAATCCAAAAGGATGAATCCATAAAGTGTATTACAAACTGCCACAAAAAAAAGGGAGAGGATAATTTAAACAATTTTAAATTGCAATGTGTAAATTGTTGCAAAACTGAAAAAGAAGTAAAATATTCCTGTCACAAACAAAAAACAAACAAACAAACAAACAAACAAAAAAATGACTGTAAATAATAAACCTTTTTGATTTGTTTTCGTTAAAAAGAAAATTGTTGTGCTAAAAATTATACCATTTGTTTTTGGAATCTATTTATACTGCAATGTCCCCTAAAAGTGAAATAAAGTGGAAAAATTACACACAGCATGTGGGTAATTGTCCACATTGGGGATCCTACTTTAAAGTTTTATTGAATAAGACAATTCAATGTGGCGATGCACCAAATAACAATTATTGGAAATTTTCATATCTAGATACATACTTGAGAACGTGTGTATGTATATAAAAAGAGAAGATACTTGTCAAACGATGTATTAGTTCAAAAACTTCTTGTTCCACAAAGTCGAACGTTAACGTTCGCCACTACTTTGTACCACAGACAGACAGCGATAGGTTGAAAATCATTAATGTGAGCCCTGACAGATCCGGGCAAAATAAAATTTGTTAACGTTCGTTAACGTGGGACAGGAGTGCAGATCATTCAATATCACCCATTTTTATTTCCAGTCAATTTAAATATTTTCGTAATTAAACCACTTACACAAGTTTAAATCATAATAATTATATTTTTAATATCAATGAAAGCGGCTTTATTGGGTAACAATTTGTATGACAATATTATAATGGCTGGGACCCTTACAGAGGAGGAACCCATACAGAAGCAGATCAACAAGAATTGGATCGGCCATACATTGAGAAGGAAACCTGAAAGTATTACAAGAATGGCGCTAGAGTGGAGTCCTCAGGACTCAAGAAACCGAACTAAGGCTGAATAACCAGACATGGGAAGACGCAAAAACAGATGCTTTGTGGAAGCCATATGCTCCGGAGAGAGGTAATGGATAAGCTGTAGCTTACAAGCCGAAATCTCTAACATGTTCACCATTCGGCCGTCATCGTCTTTGAGGACATGTAGACCAATGACTACGCCAGCTTATAAGGCGCACCAAACAGTAATTTTCCCTACATGAAATGGTGTTTCGACAAAAGCTTGTGGATTATCCTCACTCCAAACGCGAAAGTTCTGCTTATTGAGCACAAAATGTGCTGCAATGGAGAACAAAATTAGTTTGATAAACAGAACCATTAATTTGATAAAAAAAAAAATGTCGTAAATTAATCGTTATGAAATGTCAAACCAAACTAAACAAAAAGCAACTATCAGCTGTTAAATGGGTTGTCAAATAAAGCAGTGTTGCTAACTCAGACTGGTGAACCTCTAGTTTTTGCCAACATTAAAGTAGCGAAACTGTGACAACATTCAGGTACCTTTTTTACTCTTGTACAACGAGAGTTCATCGTGTTTGTGGCTCGGCTGTGGATTGTATGACCCAAGAGACGCCTGCCTGCTTTCGGTTTGCTCAGTTTAGGATGCTTAGAGAACAGCACTTCTCGATGTTATCGGATTTCTCATTTGTTACCACAATATAGCATTTTTTTCTATATCTGCACTTTTCCTATAAAACTAATCTGATTTAAATTATATCATTTGTTTGAAATGCGTTTCATTAGCACCAAAACAGTCCAGCGAATTGTTTGAAAATATTTGTTAAAATTTTAAAGCTAAAACAAAAAAATGTCATTTAACCCTGTCATTTTTATATTCCTAAAAACGAATTTAACACATCGGTAGAGGTGTGCACACGAACATGTGTATGTGGCGGTACAACTACATATATCCGTACACCAAAGAAACTTTTTTACAAATTGTTATCTTCGAGAAGCAATCAATGCCACATATGTAGCTGAATAATAAAACAAGCATAAAGCACAAGGAATTATTGAAATATTTGCACCGCATTGTACACCCCAAATTAAAGGTGGAAAATACGAAATAAAATGCGCCACGCATGCGACTGGCACACAAGAGTCTCTGTTTTGCTGTTTTTGTTTTGTTTCTTTGCCATATAACAGCATCTCGCTACACAGATGAAGCAACATTATTACGATCTTTTCATCAGTCAGCAACAGCAACAGCAACAGCAGCAGCAGCAGCGTCAATAACTTTTTCATTCTTTTATCGTTGTGATGTGCCATACAACCAGAACTGAATAAGAAACCGTAAAAGGATAAAAAGACTTAAGAGCTGCAACAACAGCAGCACTACCACCACCACCACCACCAGCAGCAGCAACAACAATAATAGGAAACATAACACTGGGGAACTATTGTACAACAGCAAAAGTGCAGAAACAAAAAACTGTAAGAACAAACACATCACAAACAGAAAACTTTTAAAATACAGAACCTTGAAAGAATGAGCTGGTGGAAGGAACATATTTTCCCTAAATCACTTCAAATAAGGTTTTGCGTTGAAGAAAATGTATGTACACAATGACAGTCATGCTCAGAGGGGAAATAAACTTTTGACATGTCCTATAAAAGAGGCAACTTCAGCTGTTTTGTCCAATCGAATAAAATATGTGAATGAAGCATCTTGCTTTGGGCAATATTTACTGAAAGACCAGTTCTGCTAGAAAGCAGAAGTCTTAAGATTTTCATTACAATTTGATGGACAAAAAATATAGTAAAATTTCTTTCGATTATCAACAAATTTGAAGTGTTTGTAGATTTTGTAATCCCAGCTTCAATTCTACAAAGAAGAAGTAAGTTTTGTTATTCAATTTGTAGTTAAAGCCCAGAGCGAAGGCAGAAATGTAAAATTTTTCCCCTGAATTCTTACTTCCTACTGTTTCGAAAAACTGTAAAAGGGCAAAAAAATAGAATTATAATTAAAAAATGCACAGAATTTATTACTACAGTAGAGGGTCGGAAATTAGAACTCGCTAAATTCAAATCTTTCGGAAATCAGAATCAACGTTTTCAATACATTGCAGGCTCTGAAATTAGAACTGACGGTTGTGAGTTCTGAGCGTTTTTATTTTTCGTTAGTTTTTAATGCCGGAAAACTGCATTTTTAGTTTTTTTCTTGCCTTGTAGGTGGCAAAGTAGGGGAATCCCATGATAATTTTTATTGTCTGTGCCGATTTGTCCATTTGTGAATAAAATTTGATGAATTTTAATATGAATTCTTTTATATGTTCCTACATATAAATAAATACATGTGAAAAAAATTTATGCAGAACTCCTTTTTTTGGATTTTCTAATCTGAGATGTTTTTATGAAAAAAAAAACTTTGGATATTAGAACTTTTCGCGAACTAAAATCACCCCAGCTACAGAGTGGTTCTAATTTCCCAGCGTCTACTGTATCTCTTTTTACAGAGTCGCCTAATCAGTAAGTTTAGAAATAAATATATGAAACTGCAACATCCCACGCAAACAAGACCAAAATGATATCTTAAACTTAGATTCTTGAAGGCAAAGCCAACTATTCCTAATAATCAGAACGTTGTAGTAGACAAGAGTTCAAGATGTTTTTGTCCTCATATTTAAATTTTTTAAAATAATTTTCGTACAAGACATGTTCAAAATGGGAACAAGGATTCAGCAATACATTGTCCACACTTGCTGCATGTAACTGCGATCGTTTGCTAGAGATTCTACTTTCGAGATTCAAAATGTTTTTGAAGGTCTTGTCGGAAACTCCTCTCTATGAGTTGCTGTCGTAAGAGGTATTAAATAGCGCCAGCTTTTCATCAAGAAGTTTGTTATACGATCTCAGCTGGTCATTTTTAAGAATTTGTCATCAGTGAGGTCACTGTATGGCATATTTTTAAGCATTATGGAAGTTACTGGTACCAGAGATCCGTTCTAAATTGTTTATCTTTATTTAATGTTAAAATCTTATAAATTATAAAATTAATGTGGTCATGTTCACACCATAAATAAACTGACTTATAAACCAGGCTTGATTAAGTCCACATCCGATCGAAATGATGACACAGAAAATTTCTGCGATTTTTAGACATGACGTGACAAAATGCACATCCACTTACTAAGACATTTTTTGGAGGTTGTCGCACGATTTTTTTGTCCGTGGCGGAAAACTGTTTGCCCAAAAAAAAAGAGCATTAATTTGCTTTTGCGACGCAAAGATTACAAGTTTTCTTAAGTCCACATCCGAACGAAATAATCACATGGAAAGATTCCCAGCCTGCTGAACTTTTTCTTCATTCGTGACTAAATCACATCATTTGAAATATCAGCAATAAAATGGCACAAGTTTGGTATATGATTTTCTTTATTCGAGACCATGGAAAACGCACCAAATTACTTTAAAACTCTGTTAGTTTTGTGAAACATAAAAATCACTTATTTTATATACAAATATGCAATCAGTTGAAGACGAGCACTAAAAGTAAAAAGCTAAGAAAGGAGCAACAACAATTTAGATTGATCACATTGATATTCCAAGAAAACTGCCAAACTAACGTGCATAAATTTTGGTCTTGAATACACAAAATGCAAAAGGATCAAAAAGAATGAAGCGCTGAGGCAGCCAAAAGAAAAGCTTTTGCTTCATCAAACTTTCAACAAAAAAAAGAAAAACAAAAACAATAACAAAAACAAAAACTTGGTAGCCACGAATTTATTGCTTACATTTTTACAAAAATTTAATTTTTAAGCTCTTTGATCAGAAACAGACACACACACACACACACACACATACACATGTGTTCATATGTACGTAGATTCGTACATCTTTTATTTAGAATTTTTGTGCCACAATGAAGTCAAAATGTTTGTATGAAAGTCAATTTTTCTTTAGATTTGTTTAAAGGGAATATGAAATGAACGTAAAATAATGCATTGATTGCTTATCGATTGCTTTAAATATTGCTTGCCCCAGCCAGAAGCTTGAATATATTTCAACAAGAATTTTATGTTTCTGTTCTTGTACGCCTAGGGAATCATTTTTATGTTCAGTAGCGCTGAAGGCGGTTAAAAGGAAACCTAAAAGTAACACGCTCCCTTTGTTTTGTGCGCTGTCTTACATTCTGCTTTTTAAGAACAACCAAAGTAACATATTTATTGAGCTTTTGCTTTAAGCTCAGTTAATTGTGGAGCAGTGGAAAGCAGTGGCGTAGTAAATGCTGGGTTAACACAATTCTCGTATATTCAACAAGTTTGTTGCTTGAGTCTTTTGTTTCAACTAGTGCGTTTTGAGTTTGTTGTATGATTCTTGAAAACGCTTCTGTAGCGTTGGCTAATCGAAATAAGAACTTATTGCCATCGCAAACTTCATTTAAGATTCTAGTCAATAATAGAAAATAAAAATAATGGCGAACAAAAAACGAAAAAAGAATGAAATTAGACCAGCTTTTTACACTTTGTAAACTTCAACATAAGCCGGGGCGTAAGACTTAGTAGTCATGGCATTTTATGTGTCAATGCATAAATAATAAAAATAAGAAACCACAGATCGATATCACACTCGATCAACACGCGGGTCGAAATTTTAATATTGTCACTTTTTGCAAGAACTCAACTAATATTTTCTATTGTAAAAAAATTTCACATGTAGTTCTTTCACTTCAACATTCGTTAAATTTTAGTGACACCTACAAAGCAGCCAATTCATCTAGGCTTTCAATAGCTGCTCATTTATGTTTTCCATTTATCAGCAAAATGGTGTGTCTCCAAAGTGGGAGCCGGTGTCCAAAAAAAAAAAAAAAAAAAAAAATTAAAGTCAGATTGGAAATCACCTGCAGCCATTAAGGATTTCAGACAAAGTACAGCAGTTTCTGGTGGTACCGCGTGCTGTCCGAACTACCGCACTGTTGGCTTTGAACGTGCCAAAACCGGCGCATAGGCACAACTGCTTGCAACAATGATGTTTTGTCTGTCCCATGGCTATTGCTGTTCGCTGCTGCAACAACACCAACTCACTAACTACTGCAACCATTATCAACTGCAACAGATCGATTGTCTCCGAAAATATGTTGGCAATGTAACCAAATTTGGTAATAAAAGAAGCATAAACTATTTCCACCAACAGGTCTGCCAGTCTACTTGGGCCGCTGCAATGTATGAAATGCTCTTTTTTTAACGCTTTTATAACTACAACTATGCATGCATACGCACGCTCCGTGCCGCCTTATCAGCGACAAAATGATCAGCTAACGTCTGTCCGTCTCTGCTGCCAGACATTCAAACAGGCGGAAGAAGAACGATCAACAACAACAGACTGTAGCCGGTTTGCGCGTATAAAGCACAAGGTTATAATACGAAATGTTTGTGCCAGTTTAGCGAAGCCCAACTAAACCATATGTTAAGGCTTTGTTGGTTGGTCGTGTGGTTAATGGCTTTAACGTGGTCGAAAAAAAGGGCATCTACGCTTTTATTAAGGACATAAATGGAAATGATGGGAGTTTGAGGAGTTTCATATAAGTGCCGGAGTATGCGCCGACATTAAAGTGTTTTAAATATGACTGTATGGTAACAAAAGTACATAAACATAACTGAGATGGATATGAAGTAAACGGAAAGTAAACTCAACTAAACTAAACTCGACTTAGGTGAACTGAAAAGCTGAACTGCAAATGTCTCTATACATGAATGAAGAACAGTGGGCCTTGAGCGGGAGATTTGAGCGTTTATTTAAAAGTTGTTGGCCTTAAAATTCTGCAAATCGTGCAGAATATACGAGCAGGCTGCTAATGGCATTTAGCGCGGGTTAGCCAAAGGAAAACACTACGCTATAGGCAACAGCCAGCAATATCAATCTATAACTCTTAGATCAATTGTAAAGGTTTCATGGTTTTTGTCAAATAACGTGATTCGCCGACATCTCAGTAACCCAAAAGCTAAAGCTGAAATAACAAGATTTAACGAAAACTATGAAGGAGTCACTCTTCGATAACAGCGACAAGATCGGGAGACTGAAAAGACACGATAATTACATCTGAGTATATGAAAATGTTGAATGAACTCTTTTATTGGTGAATTGTACACAGATTTGGATTATCAACCATTTGGTTTTAAGTATTTGTTCTCGTTGCAGCTCAACAACAATTTTATTATATAATTAGAGATTAAAATTACTCATTGTCCGCTATTTGGACAGATTGTCAATAAAATTGTAGCAATGAAAAGCTTCCACCAACAATCGATAACTTTCAGCAGCCCTTTTCTTCAAATGAAAGAGGGTTATCAGACCTGCGCACAGCACAAACTTCGACACTATTATAGCGATTGAAGAAAAATGTGTGTTTACACTTTGGCGTCCATGGAATACTGAACTATAATGACAGATTTTTAGCCTCTAAAATGGCATATTTGTTATTATATATTGACACAAACCAAATGTAATATTTATGCCATATGTTGCCCAAATCGATATTATTAACCTGAATCAAATAGAAGCTAATTTTTGTATTATTTCTTTTCTAGTTTGTAATTTGCCACAATTTTTTTGGAATATTTTTTTACAGCAGAACACAAAAAGCTGCCAGCAATTTGCGCAACTCTTGGGCGCTTAAAGTGAAGTCATCAAATGATCATAAGATGCGTCCCTTGAAGTATAATTCAAAGCTCAACTTTGTGTTTGCTAATATTGGCAATTTTCCCGAACCCACTGTGTTGCGGCGGTAGCGGGAAAAAACACAACTTGACCATTTGAGTCTGGCCAGTGAGTGCAGTGCCTGGCCTGAATGGGAATGGTCTAGAGTAGTGCGAGCATACGAGCAAAACTCAATCTTACGATTCGTTTTTAATGGCATTTAAATGCATTTATATGCCACAAAGGTTGTGTTACATTTGTGATGCTGTTATTTAATATCGGCGCGTATGGGTGTGTTCACTTGGACGCATATATTGAACAATGTTGTTGTTTCATATTCCAAGCAAAGTTGTTGTTAATTTTTTATTTTTTGCGAGTTCAACATGTTTTGCAACTTGTTACTGACGCCTGACAAGCGATAACAATTGGTTTTATATCATGCTCAAATTGTCATATGACTTGACATTTTTCTTTGCTTAAATTAAACTTTGCCAGAGATATGGCGTTCGTATTCTATACGAAAATTTACCATAACGATAAAGATCAGCGTTAGCGCCTTGTTTTTATTTAGTACGAAAGCAAACAATAACTACAAATCTGTAAAACAAAGATCCATGACAAGATACAGTCGCATTGCGGCAGTCACACACACACACACCACACTGGAGGCGTACAGATTGATGTTGATCTTTAACGGCACTTTTGGCCAAATAATCAAGATTTTTAAAACGTACATATACGATGGCATAAATTCGTATTCATACAATACGCAAATTTGCCGTAAAATCATAAATGTCTTTTAAGCGCAAATCAAGTAATTTCAATGTTTTCGCTATTAACAAAACAATAGATATAGCGAAAGTGGAATCACTTTGTGCTAATTTCCGGTGATTTTTTTTTTCTTAATAAAAACAACCTGAAAGTTCACAAAAACAAACAAGTTCTGCATACATTTTTTGCAATTTTATTTATTTTAAAGAAACACAGAACATATTAAATGTTTGCATAAATTCATTAATTCACAAATAAACAAATCTACACGGGCAACATGGATAAGTAACATGGGATTCCCCTATTTTGTCACATACAAGGCAACCAAAACTTAAAAAGATAATTTTTTCAGGTCATTCTGTAAAAAGAGATACCGTAGACGCTCGGAAATTAGAACCACTCTGTAGCTGGGGTGCTTCTAGTTTGCGAAAAGTTCTAATATCCAAAGTTTTTTTTTCATAAAAACATCTCAGATTAGAACAACCAAAAAAACAAAGTTCTGCATAAATTTTTCTCACATGTATTTATTTATATGTAGGAACATATAAAAGAATTAATATTAAAATTCATCAAATTTTATTCACAAATGGACAAATCTGCACGGACAATAAAAATTATCATGGGATTCGCCTACTTTGCCACCTACAAGGCAAGAAAAAAAAACTAAAAATGCAGTTTTCCGGCATTAAAAACTAACGAAAAATAAAAACGCTCAGAACTCACAACCGTCAGTTCTAATTTCAGAGCCTGTAATGTCTTAAAAGCGTTGCTTTTAATTTCCGAAAGATTCAAATTTCGCGCGTTCTAGTTTCCGAGCGTCTACTGTATTACAATAAGTAATACCTTGTCAATATCATTTGCAGCTTTTAATTGCAATTTTTCCATTTACATATTGTCTGTATGAATATGTTAGTGGCCATATTTGATATATTTTGGCTCTTCTCAATTGTATTTGAATTTTCATTCGCTTTAATTTGTAACATGGCCAGTGTGAACACAATTTTAAACGGCATTATTTATGACAACAAACTCAACTATTATGCACCAAAACAATTACAGGAATGCTGGAAATCAAGCAAATGTTAAATAAAGCGTAGAAATACAATATAAAATAAAACAAAAATTTAATTACATAAATTATATCTAAGGAGGAAAAGAATTTACACGCAAGCACACACACACACACACACACAGAACTTTGCTGAATGACAAAATGGTTTCGAATGGCTTGGTTAACTGGTTGTTTGCTGTGTTCGTACGTTTGAACGTACGTGGTTTGCTGTGCGTTCAAAGTCTGTGGGGAGGAGTATGGAATTTTAAAGTTTTAAAAATATTCTCACCAAAAATGGTCACATGGTAAAATGAAGGAATGTTTCATGTTAAATTTGTTTTTTCTTTATTTTATTTTTGATATCTCAAAGGATTTTACAACAATGGTTGGTTGTATGGAATGTTTTTAAATGAATGGAAAAAAGTTTAATGGAAAGAAGTCTGCAACTGCCTCTACGACCTTTGTTTTGTCTCCTTAAATGACCATAATAAAGTTTTGTGTCATTAAACAGCAGAAAACCCGCTCGCTCTTCGCTGGCTTCGTTTAAGCCATTAATGTCACCTGTCATTCTAAATTTGCTTTTTAATTAACAAAAACAAAAAACAAAAAAAATAAGCATTGAAGCCGCTTTTAGTTTGTTTTTTTATTTATTTTGTTTCTCTATTTAGCTAAATAAACTTGAATTGATAAACATAAGTGTGTATAGAAAAGTGTTTTGCTAATTGTTATATTTAAAATGTAAATTAAATTAATTATATATCTTTACCGCTGAACATTAGCCTCTATTTCTAATCTTGGCACGCATTAAATCAATCAATTAATTTATTAAATAGAGTTTCTGTTGCCGTTTTTTTTTTATAAAATATTGATTTGAAATAGCAAAAAAAAAAATCTGACAGTTTAGTCGCCATCGATTACTTAAACGTTTTCTTGTAACGTTTTATTTTTTCTTTAATTTTTTTTTTTTTTTTTTTGTAATTGGCGCACCAGTAACAGCTGTTGAGGTTGTTGTAAAGTTCTGTGAAACTGGCACAGCATCTGCAACAAAAAATTATTAAAATCTAGGGCTGCTTGCAAAACAAATTAATTTCATGATGGAAATTATAGCAACGAATTGCATCATACCAATAAATAGCACTATTTTTCCTGCATAATTTTTATATATATTGATTAAATAAATATATAATTTTTTTTTTGGCAAAAATCATGTTTTAAAATATTTAACAACTTGTGTTTAATAAAATTTTTACCACATGTGTTCCATGTTTGTTTTTGTAACATTTCGAATTTGATGCCGCAAACTGATAATTTATTTAGTTTGGCGTTAAATAAACGTTTAGTTTGAAGCTCGATTCAAGTCTAAAAATAACCTGGTGATAAATTTGAAAATGTTGTCTTCTATGGCCAATTTATAATATTTGCTGGCGACAGATCGTCAGAGAGATAAACAAATACAGTTTTTTGAAGCAAAAGAATCGATACTCATGTTTTTTTTTTTTTTTTTTTTTTGTGTGCAGAGAAAATATTTACATATGTATGAAATTTGATAAAAGTCCATGCAATTTTGTATTGTTTTTTTAAAAAATTGTTTGAACTTTAGAAGGATGATGTGATGGTGGATGGCACCAGTAGTTTGATTCAAAAGCATAATTAGAGTGATGCGAGAAAGTAGCAGGATAAGAGGCAGAACTTTGTGACAGAAATTTATCGAAACTAAATTGTGGTACCAATGGAAAAAGGCTGAACGCGTGGTCTCGAACAAAACTCTGCGTTAACAAAAGAAAGCCATCGCTACTACTGAAGATGGAACTAAATAGCACACGTTAGTGCGGCTGCGGCGTTGTAGGCTTGTGTGAAAAAAGTTATACTGGTGTTTTCTCGTACAAACAAATTCCAATGCAAAAGCATTTTATGGCGTTGGCTGTACAAAGTTCTTTAACTTTAAAGATTTTAACGTATTGTTTACTTTAGACCGAAAATCAGCTGACAATAATATATAATTAATTAAAGAAATTTGTGACTCATGATGATGGAAAAACTGATTGAAGAGTTTAAGAAACTTACAAAACTGGTTCATTTGTTTGTACCACAGAGCACATCAGAACTCTGGACCGATCTTTCTGAAATTTTCACAGCATTTAACTGGGACTCTGCAAGGAATTATAGGATATTTTTCTTCATCAACTACGCCCACTTTTACACCTACTTTTCTAAATTTTCTTACTCCTTCCACATTCTTGTTAAGAGATTTTTTGAATAAAAACGACATTTGTGCAGTAATTTTCAAAATAAAATTTTGCATATGCAAGACGTCCACTTAATATTTTTTAAAGCGGTTTGAGGGGTTTAGGGTTTAGCAAAACACACCGTTTTTATCTTATACTTTTTTAAAATCCATTTTTTAATTTTATATACTTGAAAAGAAATGAAAAACAGCGGACAGAAAGGGCTTTCCTAAAGCTAAAGATTTTAAGCGCACGATAATCGTCGACGAATTATGCCCTTCCACGTCCGAATAGGTCAACAACAAAATAAAAGATTTTCTTGCAAAAATTGTCAAAATGGACTTGAAGCTAATTTCAGGTGTGAACTTGCATCTGATAGAACAAAATGAATTTCATAAATATGTGTATGGACGTATTAATTATTTCGTCTCTCTTCTGTCCACAAATTCAGAATTTCAGCATAGAAATTATCTAAATGTCGTCAACACTGACTATTTAAAAATATTCTTTGTGTTAATGAATTTAATCAAAATGTTATATTTTGTTCCTCTATGACGATACTGTCAGAATCAAAACCTCAAAGGGGGTTAGACACGATCAAAATGCTTGCTATCAACACGTTTATGTGTGTTTGTTGTTCTGAAACTGTCAGAGTGAATGATCCCCCATTTAAAATTTTAATTTGTGTGTAATTAGGCCAAAATCAACACCGCAATCATGTCTCCGTTACCGTATTCACCAGATATGGTGTCCAAAGACTTTTTCTTGTTTCCAGGATTGAAAGTTGGAGGAGTTAAGAACCGCTCAAAGAGCTCCAGTACACGGCACAAAAAGAGCATATTAGAATTGCTTCGAGGAGTGAATATAACGCTGGCACAACTATGTGTTCTATCTGAGGGGTATTACTCGGGCTTTGAAGGGGACAAAATAAAAATTGCTGAATAAATAAATAGTTTTTTAGAGAAAGCTAAAGGTTTACCTTAATTTTGGACTGACTTAGTACATAGAAACAAGCCTTCAAAACTTGTGGATTTTCCATCAAGCACCGGCTGTGCCACACAAACATGCTAACAAATTTGCACTTATACTATAAATATGCTTGTCAAACATTTTGATCGTGTGTGTCGCTCTTAAGCCGCTTTCGCTTATTATTGTTAAATACTATTTTGAATTTACAAATGCAGGTATGTGGATATTCGTATGTAAGTAGGTATTTATGTAAATTGATATTGGAAACAATTTTTGTTTAAATAAGTGAATTGTTTTGTTGGCAAATAAAATGTGTGTTTAATTTGTTGTGTTTGCAGACATTTTCTTAGAAGAGGTTTGTCAACCTTAAAGCGAACTAGTCTGTAATTTATTACTGAACTTTTATTTATATATTTATTTTTCTTTTATTGCATATTTATTTGTCTCCCATAGACACAATGAGTCTGATGTCTGAAGGCTGATGTTTTTCTTGGGTCTGTTAACGGGGTACGTTGAAAGGCATTTGTTTCGGCGGCATTTGTTTCCTGCACAGGTGCTAAAAGTCGCGTGTCGCCTTTTTAATTGAATTAATTTTTACAAGACAGAATACGAAAGTAAAGAATATATGTATGTATGTTGTAAAGCTTCATGCATTAATTCATAACAATAAGCAGGGGAACCACAAACATGCCGATGCATGTTTGTCCTAGATAACGTTCTTATTGGCATGCGAATTTTTTATGAAGGTCATCAACTTGTTGTACTTATTCTACATCAAATGACATTATTAACAATCTTAAGCATGGAATTTTATAATATTCTACAAATATTAAAAAATTACTGGTGTTTCAAATTCATGGTGTAGGGAAAGTTTGCAACTAATTTCGATAAGCAAAATAAGCTCTAGCACTTGCCCAAAATAACATGTTAATAAGAAACCTGTTGTGAAGTGAAGTTTCCTATATTTAATCCACAGTCCTTAGTGATTAATAAATAAAAGATTTTAGTTTTTTCTATAAAATCATATACAATTTTAATGATTTTTACTTTATTTTGCTTATAATAATTTCACTTCTACAACTACAAGATTATGGATATCTGATAAAATAAATTCGCAAACACACGCATATTTTCGGTTCCTCTGTCTGTTTATGACCTAAAATGTTTAGTTTGCGCACATCGATAAATATGTATCACTTTATAAATATCCACTCTATTTAATGTGGATGCTTCTCTCCCACTTTTTTCTGTTGCCCACAGACATAATTTAATCTATGACTAAGACGCCGCCACTTAAATCTCAATCAACTACAAGTTTAGAATGGAAGTAATAAATAAGGGCTGCCAGATTTGACGATTTGTTGCGTCATTTGGGCGATTTTAAGCTGCATTGGAAAAACGACAAGTGAACTCTTACAAGACTTTTCGAAAAAACAAAAGTTTTTGAAAGGATAGAGTGTCTCGCTAATTGTAGCAAACCACCAGAGATGTGAGTACAGGATTTACTGTTATGGCAAAAGAGCAGCCAAATAGCCGATAGCCTTCAAAAGACGCTTCATCGCTTATTCATATTAGAATACAAAGCAAAGACATTAATTATATATAATATGGCAAAATTTTATAGAAATTCGGCGCTTTGATCGATATTCCTGAACTTTTTCCAGCCCTTACCAGGGATGAGAAAATGTGGATTATTGTCATATATGTACAGTTTTCTAATGCCTCATTATACTTCATCCATATTCTAAACTTCTGTTTCTTGCGATTTCAATATGAGAAAGTTGTGTTGGTAAGTTTGAGTACCCTGTCTGTACTTTCATTATCACATTAAGTTCACTTAAGCCGGTTAACCTTTTTTGTACTCAACTCATTCGCGTCCTGAATCTCATTGATCCATTTTTCTACAGAGTAGGTTAGATTTTTTAACCACACCCACCACATACCCATAATATGAGGTAACCGCCTCTTCATGATCCTAGATTTCCAACGAAAAAATATTATTTTCCAGAGTCTCACAACACATTCGGTAGGTCGCAAACTGCGGCGCCAACCACGCAGTTCAGTACTTACAAGCTACAATCCTTTTCCTTCTTCTCAAGCTTTTAAATTATGAGAATTAGGCAAAAAACTGGACTCAAATTTAATAGGAATAGGTTTGATTCATATTTTGGACAATTTTACAATTTGAATTGATTTGGTCTGGCAATGCTGCCAGCAAGACATTGATTCAATATACAGGGTGTGTATTATATAGAATGTTTTTAGACGGTTTTAAACAGCTTTTTAAATATTATTTGTTTATTGTTCTAAAAAAGTGAATTCTATTTGTGTAAAATAGATTTTATTTTATTTTCTATATTTATAATTTATAACTCGCAAAGTAAATTCACAAGTTATAACTACACACTATGGGCGGGTAGCGAAAATCACCAGCTGATTTTGGGTTTTTCTTTAATTTTAATAACTTAAATTTTTGATACACCCTGTTTTACAGCTCTTTTTTTTGCAAAGACAGGACGACTTCAAACTTTATAAATAAAGTATACAATTTAAAATCAACTATTTTTTAACTACAATGTATTTTATGACTTCTAGCGCGACGGCATCTAAAAATCTCAGCCAGATGTTATTTTCTTTGTCAGCGGTACTAGAGCCGGCAACAATAATGATTTTTCATGCTGGTGACTTCAATGATTAAATTCAAGTCTACTTTGAAGTTTTTTCCTTTTTTTTTCAATGTTTTTATTTGCCAGTTGAAGCATTTCAGTACTTCATCGGTTAATTAAATTATAGTAACAAATCATCATAATATTATTCTAGGCTATCATGCTCTGACAGAATCGAACATGTCTCAGTTGGCATCCGAAAGTAAAATGGAAACAGAAAACAGTTTCCAATGAACTCAATTATCTTTGGCCGCAAGTCTAATCCAAAGATTTTTGTTTCGATTTTTGCACCATTTCAAAGAAGAACGAACAAAATTTATTGAATTAAATACATTCGCTGCGTGGTCAAACACACATTCACTCAATGTACGAATAGATGCAAAATCATAATTTTAAATTATCGCTGGCAATTTGCAAAATAAACTATTACCATAAATCTGATAATGCCAAAAGTTACACACAAAAATTAAACCCAAAACAACAACAAAAAATCTACTTAGACCAACCAACCTTAAACAAACAATAAAACAATACCAGCAACGAGAAAGAGAGTACAAAATAAATGAATTCGGAAAAATTAATGCTTATTTCAATTTTGTTGCACAGAGGGCAAAAAACCAAAAGGGCAAATGAGCCAACAAAACCGACTTGAACACTACGCCAACAACGGCAACAACAACAACAACAACAACAACAATACAAATCGCATAGACGGATATAACAAGTACCGACGGCCAACACAAAGTTGGACATAATGACGCCAGGCGCCAATTGCTAAATAACAAGCAACCGCAGTTCGTAGTGGTATCATTTTTAAGCAGAAGGCACCACTTCCACATCAACGCTGCTGCTATCGCCACCGACACCGACACCATCGTCATCGCCATCGCCATCCTCATCATCATGGTTATCTTTGTTGGGCATTTTGCAGAACATAAGCATGAGGACCGAAAAAAGCGAAAACTATGGCCATTTTTTTCTTCTTTTTTTTTTTTGGCCCTGTTAACACGCAGATGATGGGGGCAAAAACTTGAAAATAGCACCTAGAGTTGGGCATATTCTTTGTTCGTTTACTTTATTTCCATTGAATTAGAGTAGGCAAACGGGGTACTTAAAATTTTTATTTGCAAAGGAAAAATAAAACGGGGAAGCCACGACTTTTCTTCCTCTTTTTTTTTTGCTTTGGTGGAAGTTGTTTGTAAAATAACTACACAAACATTCAGAACTTAACACTCCTATTTAAGTGTGTGTGTGTGTGCGTGTGTGTGTGTGTGTGTGTAGACGTAAAGTTTAACACAATTCATGTTTTGTCGGGAGGAAAATCCAAAGAAAGAAAAAAAGAAACCATGAATTCAAACGCAAACTATTCAACCACAGCTGGCAGCAATTGTGTAAATTATGTTGAACACTGATAACCATCTGAATGGAGGCACGATTTTTTGTTTCTGTGCTGTGACTGTGACGGTTTTGAACAGCCGGTGTGGATACTTGAATGTGTTCGGCTTTGGTTTGGCCAGCAGCTTCGTAAAGTGTAGTCCATGGAATTGTTTAGTTGGATGCAAACAAAAATAGACAGAGATATTGTGAGAGAGAGAGAGCGAAAAAAATAGGATTGTGTAGGTGGATTAAATACAAGCATTGTTTTGTTTCTGGACCATTAAGAAGATGCATTTAGTTTTCTTAACAGATTATCACTCATACAGACATGTCAAAACCAATTACGATGTAAGGGCCTAAAATGGAGCGATGAAAACGTTGTGAACACTAGAGTAAAATGCTGCCTTTAAATCGTCTGCTTCGAGTTTTAGTGCCACAAAATGTTTAAATACCTCGAGTGCGATAAATGGCAACTGAAGCTCACAATTCGCGCTAACCAATGACTTTCTGAAATGTTCTCCGCACTCTTACATCTTTCAAAGATTGTTAACGTTCGCAGTTCGACAGTTTTATTTTCTCAGAGACGACCACAATTCATGGCATCTTTTGTGAGAACCTGAATTTAACTGGAAGTGAACGAACCCCATTTTGATAGACGTCATCGTTTGTATGTGTTGTTGAACATTATATTCAAACAAGGCGCAATACGGACTGAATATATTGCAGCGGACTGAATACTAGCAGCTGTTAAATTGAGGAAAAATCTCATTACAAAAATAAAATAATTTTTGTAAGGAGAGTTTTCTCCATTAAAACCTGCAAATGCCCAACTTTTCAAATTAAGAATGGCACCAAAACAGAAGCACAATCGTGTTACAAATGGTTCTTCATCAAGAAATATTATCTACTAACTTTTATGCCGCGATGGATGAGATGAGCAGTCCAGACGTCCTGGGTTCAAGTCCTAGCAAAGATCGCGATGGAAAAATAACAGAAAAATAATAACAAAATACATAAATAAAAACACTCAATAGCCCAACAATCAAATCTATACAAATACGGCGATGTTGGTTAATTGATATTTGACTGTACATTGTCCAAGGTATGTACAGTGGGCACTGGACAGTCACAACAGCATCAGTTAAATTCTGACATCCTCATCCCCACACAATAGAATAAATCAGAAAAAGCGAAAGACTACTCCTTCTTTGCTTTTGCCCATAACCCAGTTCTGGTTCAATGTACGGCATATGTAGGGGACGAGCAGTACTCGGTTCTAAACAAATAGTTGCCATATAGTAGAACTCAAAACCTCTTCTCCCGCCCTTAGGACACCCATCGCAGAAATCATCGAAATACTATAAGGACAATCAATTAAAACAGGAGCCGTAGTTGAACTGGAGTCGTGAGAACTACTGAGTCGTGAGGTTGTTTTAATCGCGACGCAAAACGATTTGATTGCGACAGCAGTTCATCTTTTGCTGGACAGCAAAACATCTCAAACAAGAGTAATTAAATTGAGATTTTATTAGGGTTTATCTAAACGCCAGTGCGAGTATGTGCCTCAGCCGGCACATTACAGTGGTGCACAATGGTTTATTCTACTCCATTTGATAATCAGTTTGGCTTTAGCTGCAATTTAGTGCCAACCAAAGGAAGTTCACGATGACATACCAAACAACTACTCCATATTTCTACACCTCTTCCAATTGTGGGGCGACTTGTATGTGTGTGCGCTATTGCGAGCCGTTTAAGCCACAAGACCACTAGTACTCATCTGCCCAGATCCATTATGCACTGTGCAAATGTGTGCTTTTGTGCAGATTTTTACCATTTAAATTGATGGTATGAATACTTACTTTAAGGTGTGCCGTGCGCCCCTCACCTTCGCCAGCATTTGGTTACAAGTACGAGTGTGTATTTTTTAAGTTGGCTTGAGTCTTTTGCCAGTTCTAACTGTAGCGAAGAATTCGTTAAGGATAAATTGTTGCAAAATGTTAAATGTGGCGCCAAAGTGTTGTAACATCAATCGTTGCGTTAATTTTTGTATAAGTGCGAGTTTTTTGCAAAAGTTCTTAGTTCTGGTCTTGCTTTTGTTTTTCAAATACATACATATACGAATTTTTCTTTTAGTTAATGGCACAAACGTGGAAAACGAGAGCTTTGCTCAGACTGTGCTGTTCACATTGTGTTGACAATATTTGATGGGTTACTTTTCTCCTCCTCCTGCCTGTTCTGCTTTCAGTTTTATGGTGCTTCAGTCTTCCTAATCCCCCTGTCAGTTTCAGGTGTTGTTGTAATGTAAAGCACTACTTTTCTGACATGGACGGTGGTCTGCCGTTTACTCATCGTTTGATGTTTTACGCTTTAATTTCAGTTTGTCTTCTCTTCATATTAAAATGCAGATGTTGGAGCTGCACTATGGGAATGTTTGTGGCAAAACTTTGCTTATATTTTTCACAGCAACAACACGTGTACCTATTTTTATGAACCTGTTCAAAAAATTGTTATTAATTATAGGAACGATGTATGGAAATTTGTTTCATAGAAAAGTCTACATAAAACCAAAATGATTTCTATGTTTTCTATAGTCTCAGCGGCCATAGGCCACATACTTTTTGTGCAATAGGTTTTGTACTTGTTGTTTAGACATTTTCGGTTTTGCCTGAAAGAAATTTATCAAATTAAGCAAAATGACATTTTAAAGGTTTAAAATAGAGAACTTTGCTAATATATATCAAATGGATATATAAATTTGTTATGTCATTGGCAAAATGTTGTAGTTTTTAACAGGCAAATACTTCCAGGTGATGGCGCTAGAGAGAATTTCCGAATTGGGAATTTCATATTTAATTTATAGTTCGCAGTATTTCCAAAAATGCAATTCAATAATTTTGCCGCTTTGAGTTAAAACAATACCCAAATGGTAGCACGTTTTAAACGGGCTTAAACAAATATTTACTCCTAATAATATTTTGCTCTTTTTTATGTCTATTTGACGCCTAAAAGGCCACTGTGCAACAGTCAAGTATTCTCATTTGTATGCGTATTTGTCGTCTACCAAACCGAAGACTGCTGCAAATATGCATGTACGTGTGTGTGTGTGCGTTTAATATATAGAGTAATTACATGTTATTTGTTGCTTAAGTGATTTATAAACCAATTTAAAATAAAGTTATCCGTCTATCTGTTTGTTGGTTTCACGATAGTGATGAGAATGATTGAAAATGGGGCCGACCAAATGTTGTCCTGATTGTGTTGGCCAATAAAAGCCAAGTTAAAGTTGAGGCAGTGATATATGTGCTAATAAATGTAGCGGGTTTTTGTTAAAGCTGGCCACAAACGTTTGCTAAAAGGTCGATTTGTCACCAAAGAGCTGGGTGAAGAGTTGAAGCTTTAGTTTTGAAATGAAAGCACAATTACTTTGGACTTACCCAAAGTTATTTATTAGAACAACGAAAAGTAATGACAACATTTTTGCAGCCACTTGAAGTTATTTCTGAAAACTAGTCACGGGTAACCAAATTCCAAGCCTCCAGCTTAACCAATGCAATTGCTCGATAATTAGTTAAGGTAAAGCCACAAAAATAAAGGTAGGGAAAATTAGAAAATTGCTATACAACAACTATTGCGATTTTTGTTTTGCAAAACTAATGTTGCTTATCAGTCACGTGATGCTATAATATATATAATATAATATATAACTTTCTCTTATAAACTAAATAAATTGTAAAAACTTTCGATATGAAAACTGTTCAGTTTTCATTTCTTATCATGATAAGCGTGAATTTTTACCGAAATTCGCTTTGTGTATTCGAAGTTTTAAGGCATTCTATTTTCTATTTGTCTTCTTATTTGAATTAATTTGAATAACAAAATTAATTTTCCACTAAATATCCTCTGGATATAAATCAGTTATATTGAAATCATAGAAAATATGTGCTGTAAATAAAGCTGCGCAAAAAAATATTTCGTGTAAGAGCGTTTTCAATTTAAATTAAAAACTCTGCAATCGTAAAAAACCCGACCTTTCTTTTAAGAAAAACAAAAATTCATCAAAATCAAATTATAAGTGGGGAAAACTGGTTCTACTATTTATACTGGGTATATGTGTTTATATTTAAATAATATAAATGTAAGTGTTTCTTCTTACTCGCCTAAAGTTTGGCTCTACCGATGGACCAACTTTTTCTAAAGACTTTCAGAAAGGCTCCTCTAGAGTATTTGGTTTTTAATGATGGCCAATTAATGTTCGCTTCTGTCGTTGTGTCTTTTGACAAAATGAAGAGTGTGTACATCCCTAACCTGCATAAGATAACTTCAATTCCTTACAGCTAAGTGTTGGTCGACATATTTGTCTTGATTGGAGAAACTTCTTGTGGGCAACATTTAGTGGTTTTTTAAGGGTATTATTATCAATTCAATCATATTTCATATTGGCGAAATGAAATCATAAGAATTTTAAATCTTGTAAGTTTTTTTTTTTTAGGCTTAAGTTCGACAACATATCCTGCTATGCACAATATGTATTCACATTGTAGAAAATGTACTGAATCTTCAAAGTCTGTAAATTTATTTACTTTTTTCTTTGCCCGAAATATTAACAATTTTACCAACTGCAAACAGAAGTTGTTTATGCGTCGTTATTGTGGTGCACACGACGAATTTATAAGGCGAATATTAAACATCGCCGTTCGTCGCAGTTGTATCTCTAACATTAAGGTAAAGAGTGGTCCAACCATAATGCACGATGTTAATTGTGAGCAACATCTTAACTTTTGTCGAACTTAATTTGACATTTGTTTGTTTCAGTGTTCGGCAAATTCAACCACTGACAGGTACACAGTTGAGCAGCACGTTAAGATTGTTGAAGCCTTTTACCAATATGGGCGTTCAAACCAATATGTATTTCGTGCACTTCGCGATTTTGTGGCGATCAAGTGAAGCTATGGGATCCATCGTGGCCAGCATTTGGCTGATATTTTGCTTTACACAAAATTGTCATAGATCCCACTATCATAATAAAGAAACATGTTTACGTTTTTGTTGCACCCTTATTTAGGCGAATGCCAGGAAAGCAATAGCAATAGATGCCATAAAAGTTCGATAAATAGTTTAGCAGGATTTGTCATAATTTTTTTTTTTGGAATTATTGTCACAATTATTGCGTATTTCTCGTAGATTTAGCGCAACAGGCATATAAATATAGCTTTTCTATATCCTTTCTGAAGTCCAAAGATCAATTTGGCAACAACAACAAGGCACACAAAACATTTCCTGGACAGCAATTCAATACCCAGCAATAATATTATTTTTAAACTGATAACGATCATTATGGCAAACATTAAAGGCAATAATATGGCGTATAGTCGACACCATATAATCATATATATCCTCTTTAATAAATCAAAACAAAAATAAACATACACATACACATATAAATGCAACGTCACGTTAAATTGCAGGTACTCGTACGTACGTACACACACACACACAAACACACACATCCACATGTTACATACAACGAATGACTCCCTCGTTTTCTAATTAAAAAATCCAGAAACGTTTAATATTATTATCACACACAAAACGAGTATTATTGTAGTTTTTACGCACTGCATTTACATGGTGGCGCATACGCACAATCAACGCGATCGTGCGCCGCACAGTTCACATCCCCCTCACACACGCTTCAACCTCTTCGCATTGATCTCACGACAACAACATTGGAGCGTATTAAACGTAAATTATCACGTAATTATCGATAATTTGCAATGATTTTCGTTTTCAACTTTGTTGTTTTTTCTGTGTGTGGTGTTTATGTTTTTGGATTTTTAAACATTTCTTAACAGAGTATTGAATACTTACTTACATATCGCACCCTAAATACAAAAGGGGCACAACTCAAAATACTAAAAGTTTCAGGCGAGACAAAAAACTCTTTATGTTTAGTTCGTCGTGCAGAAGCAACACACTTAACATAACTGTATTTTTCCACTTAAAGAAGATAGTGATGTGAAAGAAATTTTTGCATTAGTTAGAGATGTGTATTCTGAATTAATTTATGGAAAAAAGTGAGTTTTGGAAAATTTTGAGTTGTGCCCCTTTTGTATTTAGGGTGCGATATGTATGTACTATGCATGTCTATAACTATTATATTTTGATGTACAGCACGTTTTTGTTCATAATGTGATAAGTACAAGATAGTCGACATTGTATCCAGACACTGGTTGGTAACCACTGAAAGCGCGTAGAAATACAATTAAATATTCAATGTGATTTTATACGATATGATGCGATATATGAATATATATAATGAAAATTATCGTTAAAAAAAAAAAGAAACATATGTACATAGATTTGAGGTCTGTAGTTTTGTGCCTGAGCAAGATTTCCTTGACGAAAAACACTATGAAAGGAGAAAAAACTCAACATTTATGGCTAAAATAATATGAGTGCTGTGATGCGGCAGGCGGCGATTTATGTGCATATGTGGTACGAACAGGAACCTTCAGTGCGAGCACCTGATTTCGTAGTCGTTAAAAACCCACGATTGCATCTTGACCTTGATCAAATTTCAGTCAAAACTAACTGTACACAAAAGCATAAAGTTAAAATTTCAAGGGCTGTTCAGAACCCACTATAAGTCCAACATAAAATAAAAAAGATGCCTTGAAATTCTGGCTGTATTACCTCAGCAATATGTTGTCGATAGTCTGTGAAACTAAATAGCTCAGTTTACTGAATTTTAAGATATACTCATATCGTATGTGTCTGAATCTTTATTTGAAAGGCTGTAAATTGATGCTGGCATGAAAAAAGAGAGAAGAAAAGAGTGAAAGAGTAGCTGCGGTATAAGTCGTTAAAGGGTTTTGAAGATCATTAAATGCTATTTATTTTAAAATTTGAAGGAAACTAAATATATATGTATGTGTGTGATATCTTCACAACTTTTTGAAGAATTTGGCAGGTCTATATCATGTCTAGTTTTTCATGACTTTGAGACAACAACATTGAACTGTTGTAGGTGTTCTCACTTATATGGGCAGATCTGCGACTCAAGGTGTAATCAAATCCACTCCATATCACTTCCACGTGACATGACCCCAGCTTTTAAATCAAGCGTGCAGAATGTGTTATGTTTGGCGTCCCCCTCACCCAACTCAGGCCAATAGGAGATGTTCAAAAACAACTTAGAGAATTAGCCGCCATGGTTGATGGACACAGCCCAATGACCTAAATTTGAAAATTTCGTTTGTTCAGCCATAAATGAATCTCATCATAGAATTTTGATTCTCTTTCCAAATTCTTCGGGTCTTGCTCGTTTAGCTTCAGCTCCTGGATCAGTTGAATTTTCAGATGGTGCACCCCCCAATCATGACTAAAAATTTGCAAACTTATGGTTTGCAAGAGCCTGAGATCTAGTTATTTACGCAGAATCGGCTGTCTTGGATTCTCTATTTGTCTAGCGTTTCGTTGTCGTGTAGACGAAATTATAAAGAAATAAAATTTGGCGAAAAGTAGTTTTTTTTTTAAATGAAATTAGACGATTTTACGCACTCAAAATGAGCTTTAGAAACGATTGGTCTGTTTTAAAAGTCATCATTATAGTGATTATTTGCTTAAATTTATTCCATCTCAAATACTTTTTCTCTCGCATTTAGAATGCCAATGCGAGTTTGCGCACACAATTGAGCGTTGCAAATGTTTTAATAAATGTTTCGATCTGCAAAACACAATAAACAAATAATTGATGGCAAGAATTTAAATTGACACATACGATACGATAAGACAATACAAATACTGCTCGTACTTAAATTGAAGCATCTGAATAGAAGGGTGCGTGCGCATGCTCCTGCGATAAGCTACGAGTGCCATATTGCCAAGATCATTAATACGAAAACGCGATGGCGGATTTAAGGGCAGTGCAGAGGCTTTAAGAGGCCTTATGAAAACCAATAAAAACAAAATAAAAGCAACAACAGCCATATGAAAGTACAGCAAGTGTCAGTCTGTTTCAAAATTATGGGTTTTTTTTGTTGAAATTTTTAAAGTTTCCAAACATTTCTAAAGCATTTACATGTATCATATGAAATTACAAACATTTAATGCTTATTCTAAAAATATTCTAAGAAAATACCACAAATTAAAGGCCCGTTCAGTTTGAGAATAATTTAGCCCCCCGCTATTTTGCTAAACAAATTATTACATTTTAAAAATTATGCATAAATTTCGTGAAAAGCAAAAAACACCAACACAAAAACAAAAAACCAAACGAAACGAAATGAAATGAAATGAAATGAACAGTGTACGTTGCATGTTTGCTGCGTCGCTTGTTGCAAAGAAAAGCCAGAAATGGAGGGCAAGCAGAAGACAAACAATAATACTGGTAAGCAACAGCAGGAGAAGCGTTGTCGTCTCGCGTTGTTTTCACGCAACGTTTAAGACATTTCGAGTTTGTATTTGCCTGTTTTAGAAACGACGACAGCAGCAACAAAAATCTACAAAAACAACATGTCGATAAATGTTGATGCGTAAAATGACACTTGGCGCCAATATATAGAAATATATAGAGAAACTGCATTTAAAATGACATTTAATAAGACGTTTAAATGACAATAAGAATATTTATTGCAGTGGCCATGAGAATGTTGTCTTTATCGTTACTGTTGCTTATTGTTGTATTATAAATATTTTCATTTTCGCATTTATTTTGTGTTGTTTTATGATTTCTTTTCCTTGAAGTACATACATACATACATATGTATGTATGTATGTATGTATATATGTACATATTTTCCTGAACATCAGCTTAGATATTTTCGAATAAATTCCATTAAATAAAGGCGATGATCGGTGGTTGATGCAATTGATGAAAGGATTGAAACAAACGATTTTAATTAACTAAAAATAATGTATATTAATTAATAAACTACGCTGTGATAGTGTATTAATTTGTAATAAAAGAGAAAAAAGGCTTCAAGCTTGATGCTAACCAAAAATTGAGCGGAGTTGTGGACATCTGTTTGAAATAACATCACACACATTCAAGGGCAACTGATTATTATATCGATTTCTAGATGCCAACTTTGAGACTTATTGAACGTACCGCTAGAAAATCATGCCAAGGCAGTGAGTTTAAGTTAAGCTTTCTTAAGTCTACGACAAATTTTCGAACACTGGCTAATATAAACTCTATACAAAACAACAGCCGAATACATAACGTGACATAACGTGACATCTGACAGCTGCAATAGTTTGTTAGACAATCTAAAGGCAGCAAATTTCTCTTTACCTTTCCGAAACCACAGTGAAGTAGTGAAGTAGTGCGTCACGGTTAGACCCTGCACCCGTAGAAAATATACATGAACTAGGAAGTGGATTTTGCCCCTTCCACATAGACCCTTAATGTCCCCTATTATTCGGCGGCTGAAAGTCCTTCCTTAAGGACTTTGGCGCAACAAACTGTTTACTCAATTATTAGGTTCCCTTGAAGAGTATAAAACTGAAGCTGAACTCGAACAAAACTCCTGCAACCACAATCAATCAGCAAGGCAGGATGCACATACATATGTACGTATCCCTGCAACATAAATGGCCGCAGCCTGTCATTTAACAGTTAATGCTTTTGTGGCATGAAATTATTCTTCTTTTGGATAACGAGAAACTTAAATAAAATTGTAGTTTAAGGCCAAAAGATTATAGCCTTTTATATTTCAGCTCAAAAAAAGCCTCTCAGACAAACAAATTGAATACTTGAAATTATTTGGAAAAAAAGTAAAGGCTTCATAATTTCAGATACAATTTAAACAACAGTTAGGTCGGCCAGCTCACATTTCTCGGATGATGGAAACAGTTATTTCCACTAATGAAATGTTTTACTCCCCCACAATTAGTCAAACGAATGCGTGGGTCATTTAAAATGTGTTTTTACTTGCCAAAAGCCAATTATACTAATATTTAATAAAACATTTTAATCAAATTAATTTGTAAGCCACCAACTAAATACCTGCATCAAATTCGCAGAACAATTTCCAATCGAAAATAAAAATTTAAAAAACAAAAAATACTGAACTGCAGGATGTATAATTACGAATTTAGATGCAAAGAAAACAAATGAACATAAGAAAAAACTCTTTGCTTTATTTAAAGCCCGAGGCGTTACAAATTTGATACGATTATGAAATGTGCCAAGATTGTGTTTTCGAATGTTTAAGTCAACAGGACGAAATTTATGCGTGAGAGAATTTCAAATATGATTCAATAATGACAGGTTTTAATTTTTTTTTTCCTCTTTTGTTTTGTGTTTTATTTTCTCTACTATTCAGTTTTAATGACCAAGAATTTTCTGAATATGCCCACAATCATAGTCATAAGGCTAATAAGGATGTGCGGTGGCGTATTGAGTAGTTTCAAGCGTTCTAAAATTTCAAACTGTTTTTATTTTAGAGCTTAAATTGCATGTCTATCACAATTAAATTGGACGGTATTTTTTGCGTAAAGAATATATGTTTTGTTCTCTTTTTTTTCCTTATCAAATGAGTAACTTCTCACGGTAGCAGAAGCTACTGGCACGAATTCATCACTTCACCCACAGTCAAAATGTTATCAAATTGGCCAAAAAATGCTTTAAGTTTTAGCAAAATACAAATACTGCCGAAATTAGGGAAACGATTCAAGACAGTTTTTTACACATAAGCATATAATATTACACTGTAAATTCAAACTCTAGATATGAGACTCAAATACACTTAGAAAAATGCAAATGACAATTTGCAGCTTCAGAAGTTTGTGCAGAAAATCCATAATGAGGACGAGTTTTGTACACGTAAATCCTTTAGAGTATAACTTTTTTTGCAAATTGAGTAGAATTCTCAATACACTTGCAAAAATTCTAATGCAGTATTACTTTGAGGAAAGTTTTAACAATATTTTGCAAATATACGAGAGTTGTTTGATAACTGCTTGACTAGCGGAATAAAAAACTAACACTTTTTTCGGCATAACCTTCTTATAGATCAACATATTTAGTCGAGCGTTGTGCCCATTTTTTTATATCTTTCAAATAATAGGTTTGTTCGACAGGTAAAGGACCTCTTCATTTAAGCCAAATCTCTTACCACCCAGTTATTTCGTCAGGTTGGGAAACAGTGAAATAACCGTAGTCCTGTGTTTTATCATAGACATCTGAGTTCAATACAAAAAACCAAACAGTTGGAAGTTTGTTTTATGCCCGTGAGGCGATAAGAAAAACATAAAATATATCGTCCGAATATATTCCACAAAAACAAAAATTGTTTTTGAAAGTGATATCCACAAATGCAGTAACCTGCTTATTATAGCCATATTTTTTGATATATGTAGATTGGAAACTGATTTCAAAAATGTCACGTTTGTGACAGACCAACATATAATATACAATATCATTCGATTATATTTTACTTACTGTAAAATGAAACTGCAGACATATTTCATTAACCTTTTAGACGCTGAAATTCACTTAACTTAAGCCAGCGATTAACTTCTATGCGCATTAGTTTTTTCGAAATGCTACTGTCCCACTACGCCTTAACGTATGTACATACGAGTGCTTGTGTAAATTTTCTAATTTATAATAGGAAAAAACATTTTTTTTCATACACAAATATTATTTCATTTCGAGCGCAAACATCTGCCACTAGGAAATTGTCTGTGTAAAACCAAATATTAATTTAATTTACAATTGTCTTACAGACAACAAAATACAAAAGACACAAATGAAAAACATACTTTTGCCAAATAATAAATTTTCAGTTTTAGCCGTACAAGAAAACAAACGCCAGATTAAAATTACACAAATGAAACAAAACAAAATAAATTAAAAACCATTAAAAATTTTAAGAAAAATCTAAACATCATGATCAAAACGAGCAACATACATACTTTTTCATGTAAAAACGTTTTCAGACAGATGTCGCCACCGTGTTGTGCCATGGTCCAAAATTTAAGTTGTGTGTGTGTGTGTGTGTGTGTGTGTGTGTGTGTGTGTAGTGGAGCAATAGGCTTTAAACTAGAGTAAATGAACTTTTTGATTTGATGTACAAAAAACACACAAATTATATATAAATTTGGCAAATAGCAAATTGTTTCAAACATACACATACACAAATAAATATGTATAGAAGAACAGGAGGCAAATGCGAGTAAATTTGGCCGATCTGCTGCCGCTGTTCGAAGAAAAAAGTTATCAGAAAGATACAACAGCGATACGTATGGCCGGGCAGTCGGACGGCCGGACCGCTCAGAATTCAGACACAATAAGAGGCTGCTTAATTTGAAAATGAAATGCAAACTGCCACCCAAAAAACAAAACAGCACAAGAACACTTGAAAACAAAAACACTTACAACTTTCAACCAGAAGAAGCAGAAGCAGAAGCAGAACAAAAAGCAATCTAACACACAATAATATGTGTGTGTGACCACCACTTGCCTGCCCATAATCCCCATTATAATATCATATCTAAGATCTATAGAGAACAGAAAACAACAACTGCAGCCGCTATAATAAGGAGGACAACATTTACATACATACGAATGAAGACGACATCGTCGTCATTGTCGACATCAACAGAAGAAGCGTGTGCAGCAGTTCTTTTTCTTTTCTCTTTTTTTTTTTTTTTTCTTTCGGTTTGCCTTTATTCTTGTACGTTTTTGCACTTTTGGGCGCCAAATGCAAAAATAGTGTCCATTGCCACCTTTTACCCCCACCGTTGTCTGGCTGGGCCTCTAAACTGAGGGAGGCGCCACACACAAATGTGTGATGTTGTCGTACGTTTGAAAAATGTGATCAATGCGTTTCTATGTAAAATGCAAATAATATAAAAAAGAAATTAACAAAACTTTGATTAAAAAGAATGAAAATGTGTGTTCGGTTCAGTCGCTTGAGTCGCTGGTGCTTTTGTATTTGGTTTTATTTTACTTTTTCATTTTAGTTGTTCGGGTATTTGTTTGAAATGTTTAATACGATATTTTTTTCTTGTATTTTGCTCTTTTTTCTTTTTGGCACGCAAGTCCATCACCTAATGCGACAAGGCTTTGCTGTGTAAAATGCCGAAAAAAGTTTGTTGTTTTTGAGATTTGAAAAAAAAAACGTTGCCATTAAAAAGGATGAAATCTTGGCTGAAGAGTAAACCTCAGAGAAGTCATCAAACTAAAAGGGGGTTCAAAACAGCCAAATTGTGCGAAAACAAATGAGAGTGAAATATGTACATATTTGATTGATAAAACCCACTAAGTGGATTCCTACTGGTTCATTCATTTTTACATACAAGTTCAAAAAAAAAAGAGTGAACTCATGACATTTGACACACTGGGTGGGTTTCTAAATACAGGGTCACATATACATATAGTTCCATATCTGTATGTATGTAAATATTATATCCATATAAAATTCATTTCATAAATCGGTATTTTGAAACCTACAAGTATTATAGGATCTGGTAAATTTAATTTATACAGCAAATTAAACTCGATACTCTAACGCGAATTGAGGTTGTTGACTTGAGGAAATCTGCCTGACGACATTTGCATGATCCGATGCAACTATTGTGCTCCCTCCTTCACCACTTGCCCAGCCGATGTTCTATCATTTCAATCAAATTAATTTTCAGGAACACAGAGAGTGTCCCGAAAGATGAATTAGTAGATTATTACACCGGCTGTCCCGATGGAAGGATTTTTTGTTTGTTATTTATGGAAAAATTCTGTACAGACTGTTATAGAACATAAATTCAATAAATCATATTAACTTTTTAAGTGAATTAGAATATTAGGTTTTATAACCTTCAAATTACATGAGAAATCAATAAAATGGAACATTTCACTAAAACGACCTCATAATGTTCTGCAAGGATCATTCATTGCAGTTTGTTCGATTAGTGGTGACATGAAACAAGTTGGAAGATCTTAACGATTGTTGAGGAATTTTGATAAAAGCTCCGACTGTCCAGAAGTTGTGCACTCGATTCTTACCAAAGACTCCGCAAGTTTCTGCAGACAAGTAAAATGCACCACAGTTTTGTATTCGTGGTAGAAAAAAATTTTACACTGATGACAAGAAGGCTGCCAAACGAAATTTCGATATTCTTAAATTATTCATCATATACGAAGTTCAGCCATTGACTGAACATCTTAACACTTAGTCCATTCGTGGATGATATATGTATAGCAGGTATCATGGGCTTAGCAAACCGGTCATAAAACAAACTGTAGAAAAAAACCAGAGATATTTAAAATATCAACAAAAAAAAATATCCTGTCCGTACACTAATTTTTTAGAAAATTTACTCGATAGTAAGATTATGAGAAGCAGCTGTATATTAAAGTTAACAGCTGATTTTTAATATATGGTAAAACTGCAGTATAAAAATATATATACCACGAAATCTGAAAACCGCTGCTTCTTCAAAAAAATGCCCAAAATCACAAAAATATGTGATTTATAGCCTTAAAAAAATAATTCACATGTGAAACTTCATAATGGCAAGTGCTATCAAATCAGGTGATTCTCAGAGTTGGCCTGATATATACGTGCAAAATTTATGTATAATATATATTGTCTTTAACTTTTTTTAAGGGCTAAAGTGTTTTCTCTGGAGATTTGAGTTCAAAATGTGACACTTAAGTAACTAAATTTTAAATCTGTTGAGTTCTATATGTTTCACACGTTTATTGATTTAACCTCGAGTTAGTCTGACTAAGATAACGACTGTGATTTTACCCGAAATCATGTTGAATTAATAGTAACGGCCAATGAAGCATAAACTATTAAAATACAGCCCTGATTATGCCTCACTTGGGTATTTTAGCTAAATTTAAAAGCTTTTTATCAATAAAATTTTTTTAATAATTAAGAAAATATTCTTAAAATTAATTTAATCATTGGAAATGTATATCACAAATGCAACCATATTAAAGTAGATGGTACTATTCATTTCTTACGATTGATGGATCACGTAAGTTTTAAGGCATTTCCAGTCCTGGCCGGAATTCGTTTCGATGCATTTTTCTCATCACTGTTGATTTGCTTAAGATCGAAATGTTACAATTAATTCCTTTAAAATCTGCCTACTTCTGCTTAAATGTGTATTTTTTTCCTACTTTATTTTTCATACCAATAGAGGAGATATTTCGGTCTGTTTGTCTATTAGACGACTACCAGCTGTGTGCATAAATTTCACTTTTTATTTTGAGAACTCTCGTTTTTTTCATTCTTTTAATTTAATAGTCTGGTACACATTTTTTGCATTTTGCACATTTTATAAAAATAAACTGAAGAAAAGTCTAACAAGCACAACGTTTGATATATTTTTGTAAACTTTAATTTTAATTGTTTAACATTTAATGACTTTAAAATAATATGAAGAAATAAATTATACAATACTTGCAAGAGACTTAAATAAAAATGGAAGGGAAACGAAAAGAGAGAATAAAAAGTGCAAAAAACATTTTAATCATTCACTTCTTAAAGAAGCAACATTTCGTTGCAATCAACATTCTTTAAATTTTAAACAAACTGTCTGTCCGTCTGTCCGTCTGCCTGTTTGTCGGTTTCATGCTCCACCAAAAAAGTGATTTTATTTTTTATACCAGAACTGAAAACTAATTTGTATTCAGAGGGCCTGCAAAATACCGCTTCAAATGCGACAATATTAATAAGATTTATATTCAACATTAAAAGAATATCAGCAAATCCAAAAACAAAAACAAACAAAATTAAAATTATTTCAAGCGGCTTAAATTTCAAAACCCAAGACCCTCTTAACAAAAAATTACACTTATGCGCAACTACAAACATATTTATGTACGATGTTTTTTATATATATAAAACAAACGCTTGAAATTTTTATTAATAACTATTTAGTTTTTAACTGAAAAGAAAGTAAAATGTTGTATTCTTTTGTAACGAAAATTGGCATATTTCGAATGAAATTTTTTTTTCTTTTAATTGAAACTTTTCAGGTTTTTTTTTTTTACTTAAGCCTTTTTTGCTGGAAGGTGTGAAGCAGAACGTGACAAATAAAAAATATGTTCGAAAACTTGTTAATTGGGGAAAACAATTAATGTTATAAATCGGAGTTGTGGGCATTCATTGAATTCCATATTATTCATTCATTAATTAATTCACACTTTTCAAAGCATATTTGCAAAATCGGATTAAGCAAAATGCTCCGAGTAACGATATCTATATAACTAATTATATACCCAGGAGTGTATTTTTCTAATTTTTTCTGAGACTCATTGCACACGATCTATGGCAGCACGAGGACCGCAAAACAATACCGCTACCTGAGACCAAACAGTTAAACTGTGCGATTGACAGTGAGCAAAACTTTCGCAGTCCAAACAACAACAACAACAAACCGAACCGACTCTAAGCAATAATTACAATAAACAGCAGCGTTGTCAAATCAGTGCGTTTCGCACTATTTTCGGTGCGTTTTAAAATTCTTGGTGCGCAAATTATCTTCAATAAACATACGAAATTTTAAGCTTGACGCGTTCTTTTTTCCATTTTGATGGGTATTGAAAGTTCAAAGTTCAGCACGCTGATGAACAGCTCTTGAGCTCTTCAGCCCAGAGCTGCCTTAAGACTGTTTTAAAGTTGCAATATTTCGGCAAATATTACGAATGTGAGTTTTTAAATGCTGTTTAAAGAAGAGTTGCCAACGCTGAAAACAAAATGCTAGACAAATATAAATTCGCATTCGAAAATATAGAAACTTTGATTTCATTTAATTGCTTTTTGTGTGTTTTCTAGACGTCTATATGGAAATATTTCATAGCTGCAGCTCTACTTATTAATAGACTTGAAATCGTTTGAAAAATATTGAATTTTATATTTTTTCACGGGAATATGAAAAGTTCAATGCGTGAACATATATTTTTCAAACATTTTGAAGTCTACTGACGAGTAGGGTAGGTCCTACGAAATATCATATAGACAGCTGAAGAATATAAATATAGACATTTTTTGTATGGAATATCATTTATGGCAGGTGCGAAGTTCGTTCCAAGTTCAATGTCGTGACATCTGACAGCCGCAATTACATTCTGTGTTAGACACAGCAGAACCTCATCTTGCCGATCAATCTATTTATAATAAATTTGGAGCCAAATTAAAATGAAGATTTCCTAGTCTCTATACTTTATACGAGTACGTACTACGGCTTATCAAAAATAAATATTGATCTTGAAATGAGTAATTTTTTTTAATTATTGCATCATTTTGATTTCGAATAACAAAAATTATTATTATCGTTAATAATTTTTTGCTTTGCATTAAATAATTTAATGTTGACTTAATTATTTATGTTTCTTAATCAGATGATGTTGAGCCGAATGGGAATTCTAAATTTTGCAACTTTCAGTAGGTCTGATTTATAGCTCAGAGCCGTCGCAATTTGTTTAAAGTATCATCATCACAGACATGAGAGTGAAAGTGAATTCTAAAGTTCTTTATTAAATGAAAATTAAGTTTAAAGATGTCTTTGAGTTTTCTATTTTGTTAAGGAGATCAATGTCGCCATTAATATGCCTGTAGTTTTCAACTTTTAAGCAGCTGTACAAGTAAAAAAAGAAAAGTTCTGAAGAATTTTATAGCAACTAGATGTGCTATAAGAATATCTGTATACAAGCACAGAAATAGTCGTAGGAAAATTAAATAAAATCATATAAATTTAGCAATTTGATTAAATAATCCTATGGGAACACACCTATTGTAGCTGGCACTTTCTATAAATTATTGCGATTTCCGTGAATTATATCTTCATTGGCCGTCATAAATATTTAGATACAGTTTTTAAAGTTTTTATATTTTCACGGGATATATTATTCTGAATTTGGGAGCCTAATTTCTTGTTTGTAAGGTGGGCTTAAAGGAGTGAAGAATTGCCGATATTTGACTGCAGATACGGTTGCACTTGGCTAGAGATTTGTACAACTAAGTTGCTTAATGTGAAACCGCTCTAAGAAAACAGTTTAATTGCCGGCACTAGATATTAAAAGGCCGACGAATTCAAATATACGTATATTCACCAATTCTTGATATAAGATATTGTTGAGCAATAATTTTATAATACCAGCTTTCAAATGAAATGAAAATTTGGTGGCAATTGCCGTTGCTTTGTAAAATTAAGGTACCATTTATTTATCTTTTTCCGTTTTGATGCCGAAACTAGAGCTCTGACAACCACGAGCTTAAGATATTTGATAGAGAAGCAAAAATTTTTTATTATTGTTCTGATCACATTTAATTATTACATTTAAGTCTTCAGCACGTGTTTCGCTCGTGCCACAAAGAAACCCCAACCAACCCCACATCTACAGTTGTAAGGACAACCTTCCCCTCACTTATTGCTCTAGTGCTTAGGAATACTTTTTCTACTTTTTTTTCTACAATATAAAGAAACCCACTGCTTAAAGGTGTTTGTGTTTTAAGTTTTCATTGTCAGATGGGAGCAATTAAAATGTTTAATTGACAAGATACTACAACAAGTACCTACTCGTAAATAGTTCATGTGGTACTAAAACACCCGAACTGAGCCGATGCTAAGAAATCGAGATTAGTTTTTATTGCAAATAAAACTGTATTTGTGTTTAGCGAAACAACCGTTAAAAATCGGCTGCTTGACTTAAAAGTAAAAGCAACAATCATGCCACCTGTTGCTCTTCGATAGAAATATTAAACAGCATCAAACATGTTGTGGGTCGTTGAACTTGGCCTCTCTGTATGTACGAGTGAGTATTAAACACCAACAATATTATTAGCACAACAACAACTAAAAAATAAATGTATGTACATATATTTATGGCGCTGGTATGACGAAAATGCAGAGCGGAAAAAAAATACTAAAAGCGATTAATAAAATATATAAATTACTCGTATAAACAATTAGCAACAACAAATTTAAATAATTAAAAATTTATAAATGCAATTATTTTAATAAACGAACTACAATTTAATCTTAATTCATGAAATGAATGATGAAAATCTGTAATAGATGGCAGTCAACATATAAATTTTCAGTCATTTAAATGCTGCCTTATTTCTAGAGAGACTGTTAAAGTAATTTTCTTAATAATTATAAAATTTGTTCGATCTGCATGGCCTCAATATTATTTGGGATATGTCCCACGATGTCGAACGTTAACGTTTGCCAACAAATTTTAAACAACTAAAAACTGATTCAAAATGGAAATTATTTATAGTTGTGAGTGATACATGAAGTTGGCCGAATAAAGTTCATAAATAAAACTGTTTTCCTTCCTTCAAACTGCCAGCGAATAATAACGTTCGGTATAGAGGGAGCGGCGATTAATGTCCTCTTTACTAGAGTTGTTGGCAACTCTTGTAATTACAATATACACACTGAAATGGGACTTTGTCGCCTACTAAATGTTCTATATGTGGGCGATATCTTATTTAATACAAATTTCTTTCAATATTAATCATGTTAAGTCAAAGGTGTTATAATTTCAAAAACATTAACAACATAGAGGATTTGTTCAAAAATATAAGACGAATTTGAATTTTTCTCCACAAATATTTATTTATTCATCAAATTATATTTTTGACCTTTTCAAAGTAGTCCCGCTCAGTCATACTTCTATCAGTATTTCTCCAATCATGGAAACAGTTGTATTATGTACTTTTTCTTGAGCTCTCTCAGCGGTTTTATCGACTGCACCGTTGGAAAATGCCGTTCTTTTGTGGGTCTGATCAATGTTGGGAACACAGGGTGTTGTTTTTGGTCAAAAGATAACGAACGAACCAGTGAACGGATTCAATGCGCGGTTAATTGCGAGAACTCGGTCCATCTACTGCCTACTGCCAGATAATTAAAGGAAAATAAAGCTCCGGAATTGGTGGCCCGAAATGGCTTAAGGTACAACAGGATTTGGCCAGACTCGCTTTTTATATTTTCCACCACTTGGTTCTTTATGAAGAACAGAGTCTGTTGTCAGGATTGTTTCGCGAACAAGCATCACCCGGGTAATTTTATAACCCGGTATCTACCCCTTTCTGCGTACTTCAATTTAAACCCCCAGCAACAAGGTTCCAGCCAATTTAGGCACCTCAACGTAAGACCAATACTTCTTATTGGAAAATATTACTGCCATTATAGAAATATATTATAAAGTAAAACCAACCTGTTTTCATGTCAATTTTAAATTTCAGCTTTTTGTGCCAACAGGAAAAGCCTAAGTGCAGGATATGTCCAATTACAACATGAGGTTTCATTCTTTAAAAAGAAAACCACAGCTTAGAAATAACAACTGCAAAGCGAAAACCATCAACATCATCACTTGAGGTCACCAAACAACAAACTGCTGCTGTAGAGGTTAAAAATTATTTGTGAACAAATTTATTGAAATTTATTAATAATAAGAAATAACTTCAACATTTGTTTTTCTTTTCGCTACTTGTTTACGATGTATTTGAATAAATTCAATCAAAATGCAATAAAATCAACTAATTACATCAGCTAAATGTATAATTTGTTTAAGCAATAAAAAAAACAAATTTACGGCAAATAAAATCATTTACATTTAAGCGCGACAGAGAAAGAGAGATAGAGAGAAGAAAAAACAAAACTATTGCAAAAACAGAACAGGTTAATAGACTTATTTTGAGTTATTGAAAATAAAATTAATTAAATGCCTTTTGTTTCAGATTTATGGCCATAATATACAATATTGTAGATCTAAATGATTGCACTTACGTCATGGAAGCCAAAGTGCATTCATGGCAACCGCCATTTGGTGCAATAACGTACCACGTCCATACAACTTTACTTAGACGTAGATATTTATGCTAATGGAATATTTACACTAACAGCGTTTTTAACTGGAAAAAGGGCTAATTTTAATTACAGGCATTGAAAGTATTGAATTAAAATATTACGTATACGCTGGGCAAAACCTGTTACGAGCGATTAGCAAACCGTGTTGTTATTAAAATTTTAATACGACGTAAATGTCATTCACCTGCGTACACGTTGTACATAAAAAGAATCGCGCTTTGCTGAGGTCCAGTCAGGCCAACTCTATTGATCATAATTCTTTAACTAGTTTGCCCTTTCAACACTCTGCAACTCCAATAAAAAATATTGAAATATTATTTTTTACTAAGAAACATCTTTTTTGGCGATAGTTCAATATGAGTTTGTAGTAAAACTTGTCAAAGACTCAAATAAAACGTACAATAGTGTTATAGTGTGGCCTAACATCACAATTAACGGGTGTTTCTGTAGCAGCAAACCTTTTCTATTGCCCGAAGCAGCCACTCAAAACAAAAACAAACAAAAAACACAAGCTCTGCTGGTACTATTTTCAAAAAAAAAACTTATTTTCTCCATACTCACAATAATTAACCCCGGTGCCCCAATAACTCATATTCATAATCAAAATAACAATTTGTTATCAAATTTGTTAAACGTGTTGTTAATTTGCAGGCCAATAATAAAACTAATACTATAAACGCGCTACACCATCGTCAATTCAAATTCATTTACTAAATCTAAAACAGTTGTAAGTCCAGACGAATACATACTAAAGTCTAACAGCTTAGCAAGTATGTTCTCGTGCTGTAAGGAAAGAAAGAAAACGGACAGTTATAAAGAGTGACAGCTTGTGATTGAAAACACATGCGCACATTTTAATCAGTTTTTTTCTTAGCGCCAGACAGTTAATAAAAGATCACTTGGACTTCTTAATGAAATGTGATTTTGGCAGATTATTTTCTATTGCAGCTTGTCAATGCAGTAGAATTTAATTAAATACATGGCAACATTTATATACTACATACATATATACACGTAGAGATTGCACAGTGGTCGGATTTGTAACAAAAAAAAAAAAAATATAAACTCGTTTTTTAATAAATTGATATTTTTATTGGCTAATTTGCAACAAAGTTGGCAGGCTTTTAATTTGCTACAATATATAATTTATGAAAGGTTTAATGTTTTTAAATTAAACCACTTCAAAATGTATTTTAGTAAAATTTTCTATGAAATATTCATTTTAATGTTTGTTGGCAGACAGAAAATATGTGATATAATTTTACATATGTAATTTTAATTGGCCAACGACAATATTTTAAAAGTCAAACAACTTCTGAACATTCTTTTGCCACCTACATCCAATGAATACGCCCCGCCTTAATTGACACTTCACCAATAAGTTTTTTGGAGTTTTTGTTATTCCAAGTGTCGACGTTCGACATCGTGGAACAGGCTCCAAGCTTTTAGTTTTAGTTAAAGCACTTAAATAATAATTTTGTTTTGGAACTTTATTTTTGGTTGTTGTTGTTAATTTGAAAGTTTTGAAAATCTGCTGACAAAAGTATTTTTATCACCTTTTAAAATGTTTATCCTGTTGAGAAACGGATAAAAACAGAAACATTTAAACACTTAAATTAAAGATCTCGGCCTAAAACACAGATCTACAGAATTATATTTTCGAAAGGTTTTATTTCCAAACGCTTAAAGTAAATACGAATATAAATTGATTCGGTTGCTTCAAGTCTTTTTTCACATTCGGTCTCTTTCAGTGACGTAGAGTTTGCGAACATTTATAGTACGAATTCTAGTGAGGGAAAAAGGGAAACCTGTTGTGATTTTGATAAATTAAGCACATAAATTCTTCACTAGCAATATTTTCTTGATCTAATTACAAATTTAGAATATATGAGTATAACAGCAGATTGAACGCAGCCCATTTCATATCAATATTTCGGATTAAATTAGTTATAAAACTTTTTTTTGTCTGAATCAGATCTGAAGTATTATGAGTAAAAAACTTACCTTTTAGGTCCTTAGATCACTTCCTTGTCCATGCCACATTATTAGAAATCTCCGTAATTCGAATATCCAGAAATTAAAATCTACAGTTTTAAAACACTCTGAAAGTACAAATAAAAATCACAATTTGAGATTTTTTCCTTTTGTTGTAAATACGAAAATGTATAAACAAGTTTAAAAAAAAAGCAAAATGGGGAATCCCTTTATATCTGTTGTGGTGTGCAGTATTAACATAAGTTTTTCTCTCTATAATTTGATAGGCTCTCGTATTCTGTTTCATTGAAATAAGTAACTAGTTTGTTAAATATGCCATATAAACTTCAAGGCATCACCTCATCTTTAAACGTAGAACTCAAAATATAGCAAAAGTTGGCTATAAAGGCGTTCCAGGAAATCGTTTAGACTAGACTTCAAAGTGACTACTTCTGCATTGAGCCAAATAGATTATCAATATTGAATGGTGTCTCCAACAGTTACCACGATGTATGATTAACGAAGAAAGCTAAAATAATTTTTCGTCAAGCACATCCCGATTAGAAAGAGAACAACATACTTCGCACCAGCGATAGAAGCGTCAATTAGATTCATTTTAATTTTTGTATAAAAAAAAAAACTCAGAAATTTGTTTTGCTGTGATATCCTTCCTGCTGTGGACTGAAATACAATATAAAACTGCATAACTAAATAAATATGTGTTTATGCTGTTTATCCACAATATCCAAGTCCTGCGCCATCTTAATTCTAATATATTTAAGTTTAGAAGAAAACCGAAAGTGCGGAATTGCAAGTGCCAGATTCACAACATGTTATTATTTTGTAATAGCAAAACGGGTAAGTGATGTGATTTTGCATTTCAGCTGACTGTATGCAAGAAACTTAATCTCAGCCTGGGAACTGTAACAATCATTACAAAGCGAAAATGTTGCTTAAAGAACAATGCAAAGCCAACAAAGATTTAACTAATAGCGATTACTTTCTTTCTGAACTGATACGAAAATTATTTTATTATATATCGTAAATAATTTGCCTTTTCACCGTTTTTCAATGTCTAATTTTCCAAATCACTTACTCTACATTTGTTACAAACATTTGTTCCTGTCAGTTCTGATTAGAATTTACATCAATCGGTCTTTTTTTTTTTTAATCAAAGCGAAAAATCTCGTGTCTTTTAACTTTTAGATTTTTATCGAGCATTTAAAGAGTTTTTCCTATCGATTATTATTTTGCGCGTGTGACTCAAAAACGAAAAATTAAAATAACTAATAAATTCATCAAATATATGTACAATATTAAAAGAAAACAAAATCTGTTTATAAAATACCCATAAGAACGCAGTACAGGTGAACTTAAATTAAAATTCTTGTTTAAAAATAAAAAAAAGCAAAACCGAATTATTTTACTTTCAGAAAGATAACAATCGGTCTCAATAGCAGGAGGAGGTAACTCCATTTCGTGTGTTTTCTTTAGATTACAGCAATTAACAAGCACACGGTCTTATTTTGCTTATGACTCCTTGGCATTGAAAATGATGTAGGGGAAAGGTTTGAGTGTATCAGAAACGGTATCGGGAGGGCGATACGAAGTGTTTTCATTTGGTAGTTATCGTTTGAAAAGTTAGACAGTATAGTACAAGTGTACTTTGTTACAGTATGTGCCAAAAGTAACTGTACGGCCGCCCAAGTTTATAATCAAGCGATTTTCTTTGCTTGATTTAGGAGAAATAAGTACGCAGTTAAGTTACGAGTATATCTGGGCAATTTACGGCCCACATAATTGTGTTATCAAGTACATACGTAAATAAAATGTATGAAAAATGTTACATCATGAATTATTACCGCATCATGAATTTGATAAACAGATGGTAGGAAACTTGGCTCACAGGAGTAGCGCATCAATAAAACAAATGTTACTTATTAACTTTTCTGAAGAAAATAACGCAAAATCATTGAGATAGATGCCTTGAGCTGACTGAAAGTTTTTTCTGTTGGTGCAAAAAGACAAAAAGTTTTCTGACGGCCTTCACAAAAAATATTTTTATTTCTCCTCACAAAGAAATCTATTAAAATCATAAATATTTAACTTTTTTTTATTAATGATTTTACTTTTTTTCCTATTGAATTAAAAGGCACTTAAAATATATTTGAATAACATGATTCTTAAGAAAACTAAACGATTCGTACAAACTTTTCTCTGTACAACCAAGAAAATAAAAACACCAACCGACAAGCAACAGGTGTATTTGCAATCAGAATGTTAAACAATCAAATGGGGAACATTTTTCAAGTAAAAATTCTCATACAGCAACAACAAACACAATGACACCTAAACTTCCCACATGAGAACAATCGTTACTTGACAAAAGCCGTCAACGAAACAATAATAAAACAAAAGTAATCAGTAATCAGTAATCTGAGATCTCACTCGCAGTTCTCTTAGTGCAATACAAAATTCGCCAGTTATCAGCTTTCAAATACATACATATATAAAAGAAATACATTGAAGTGACAATATTTTAAGGGCAACTAACTTAGTTGTTGTTGTTGTATTCAATAGTTCCAGCCAACAAAATTATTTTGAGAACGCACTAATAAAAAGTATCATCCTAGACATGATTAGTCACAGTGTTGTAAACAACTATTTTATATAATCATATAATAGTGAATTCCGTCATTGCCCAGCAAATTGTCTAACATTATCATGTTATTGTCATCATCATCAGCTGTATAATTACCGTAGCCAACGATAATATTCTGGATGTGGTCAAGATAATGGAAAAGGACTAACATGTTCTTCCAGGTCCTTAATATGTTTGTTATAAGTAAGAATATAACTGAAGTGATCAACGAAATGATTGTCAGCATCAAACATATTACCAGCATGTTCAACCGTGTTATTGCTGCAATCACATTATTATTGTTGTTGTTTGCAATAAAAATATTAGTCTCTTGAATCATATAACTAATTTATAAGGCGAAATATGTGTGTTTTAAAAAAGCTACAGACTTTTGAATAGCACATACGCTGTCAAATAAGATAAATTAACTTCATAGGTGTGACACACTTCATTTGACATGACTTTCCATTTATTTGTTTGTGCTCTGCGCCCCGTCTATTTATTGACAAAGTTTGCAGGCGCGAGACATATTTTTGTGTTTTTTTACAATACAATTTTTGAGATCATTTTATATAGTCCAGCCCACACCTGTTCAGTTTTCATTTTTATCACTTTAAAAGACATTGTTTTGGTTTTTTTTTTTCGTATTCGTTATTTAAACCGTTTCAGCTTTTATTAATTTATGCAAGATTATTACGATTTTTATTGTTCATATTATAAAAGGTTCATAAACAAATGTGCACATTAAATCTGATGTAATTTTAGTACACGATTACAAGCTGCTTGCACTCAATTCTTACCGTAAGATTATTTTGTCAAAGAATTTATTTAAACAAATTATTACTTTTTTTCTGGTTTCTCACCACCAGATGTACGAGTAATTCGCTCTCGATCTCTCTTGTCCTATTGACTTTGCAATACCGTGTCGTATGCAATTACGCTGATTTCTGTGCTTTAAAGGATTTCATCAGAATTCGTAAGTAACCCTTTTTTAAGTAGATCTACTAATTTATGCAGGAATGGCATTACGTGTTCACAATAAAAATACTACAACGTATAAAAAAATACAACAGCAACTTTAAGTGAAAAAGGTAATTTCAAAACGCGCGAAATCCCTTGTAAATTATTTTAAAATTGACAGGTGTTCAAGTTGATTTAACATTTCTTTTACATCCATTTCAAAGGTTTAAAACATAAAAATCCATATATTCTAGAAAAATAGCTATACTTTTCTGTTTATGCAATAATAATATTATTGATTAAAATAATAATATGATTGCTTGTATTGTGTAATATAATTGAACGATGGAATACGATGAAAACAAACCATGTTCCATAAAATGTAACGAAGGCATCAGAGCTTTTCTTTTCAATTAAATTCAAATGTATCGAAGAATTTCTAAAATATAAGTGAATTTTTGTACGAAGAACTTTCCTAGTAATAATTATTAAGTAACTGTAAGACTTTTTCGTAAAATCATAGTCTTTTTTAACTTAAAACATGATTATTTTGAAACTTATATTATAAGCAGCAAGAATTATTATTTAGTTCGCCTATAGAACATAAATTTGTTTGCCTAAAGGTGGCATACCGGCCGCGAAACAATCACCTGTCCCCCCCAAAACTTAAAGTTCACAATTTCCAATTGTGTTATTATCTTTGTTAAAAAAAAAAATGTCTTTCTTAATAGAAAAAATAAAAAACAAACTTGATAATTAACAACAATGTAAAATCAAATTTTATACCTCATTATCTTAATGATTCGTACATAAAGGTTAAGCGACTTTATCAGGGAATTTACTTATTGTTGAATTGAATTTGTCAAATTGTCAGTTTTTAATATTCATTAAATAATTCATTTTTATGAATTATTTACACATGTGCGCCGCCCACCGAGGACGTGGCGAACATTGGGACGACATAATGTCATCGATAGGCCTTTTTAAAACGAGTAAAACATGTCAATATTTCGCCACCGTTTTGTTCAAAAGAAGATAAGAAACGCTCCGTAAAATATTCTTTAAATAAAATTTCAACCAAATCGACCACCCAGTAGAATTTTTTTTTTCAAAATATTGAACATCCATCTGAAAACGTAACAATTTCGCACAATCAATTAATATATATTTATTATGTTTTCTGGTGAAGTTTTTACAAACACAATATTCGTAATACTGTGTTTTTGTAAATTTCCATAATTCTCATTCATTTCGACACAAGATGTTTCTGACTTTTCCAAAGAGAATGGTGTTAAAAATCGAACGCTTAAGAAATGCTGGACATGCCTGAACAACAAACATGTATTTATTATCTTATCTTTTAAAGATTTGGTCAAGATTAGGGCATAATGTGTTGAATATCGGCCGAGACACTCTTAAAAGACATAAGTGTTTGCAAAACTAAAGGGTTTCCCAGAAGAAACTGCAATAATTCCCTGAGCTTCCGCCCACCTATACGTGCGTAAGTGAAACAAGGATGGTTTCAATTTTCAAAATATTATAAACACTCTTTATTTTTTAGTGTTTAATTGTTTTTGTTTTTATTTTTATTGTTTTTTTAAATATCTGGCTCTGTTTTTTCATGGCACTTTTATAGTAGAGACTTAAACAACTAAAACAATGAGATTTCTGTCAACTAGAAATAACTTACAATAGGCCCAAGTCAAAGTCTTGTGCGTTCGGCATTGCAAATGTTGGCAACTGTTAATATTTCCTTGTCGTCACGTTGGCGACAGTTCACTAGGCAGTGAGCAATCCTTGGGAAATACTAAGACGTTTGCTGATCAAGGACTTAATCCTGGCCAGATGCTATCCTCGAAGGAATTAGACTTGACAAGATTATCGTTAAATCTTCCCAATACCCAAAATTAAAGCCGGAAAACTTGTGACGTTCTTACATTTTGCTCTACAGATGCTTTAATATATTTTCAGTTCAGTTTTAGGCTTTTTATTGCTTAGGCGCATCAGTTTTATTAGCTAGAGCGCAGTAAAAGTATCCGTATGCTACACTTAGTAGCAAATACTCAGATGCCAGACTATTTTTTTTTTTTTGCCAGACTCTGAATTGGGCTTATGGTTCTTAATGTAATTTTTTTCAAAAAATATTATATTTCCACCCATTTTAGGTAACACAAAATTATTTTAGAATTTGTACATGTTTTGTTAAGATCCTTTTTCATAAACTTTCAAAATTATTGTCCTACATTTTTTGTGCTAAATCTTCATTTATGCTCTTATTTTATAATTTATTGTCTTTTTTTTTAGGAAAAAGCTTAAGTGGAATGAAAGCTTTTTGATAAATTTTTACTGTGGTTTAGATTTGTTGTAGATTATTTAGTTATTATTAAATACAATAAGATTTTTAAAGTAACATCACATTTAAGAAATGATTAAATATCATGTAAATTTTTCTTTGAATCTTATTACAGAAAATATTATAAGCTAAAGTAAAAAGCTTAAGTGAAAAATAACTTATGAAATAATGACTGCGAATAGCTTAAAAGCTATTCAACAATAGGTAAAGTAAATAAAGCCTTAAAAAGTGGAGTTTTAAGTTTTTACAAAGCAACAAGTTTTAAATAAATTTTGTAGGTTTTTGTTTTTTTTTTTTTTTGTTTTGGGAGTTGAAACTTGTTTTCCTTCACAATACATACAAATACGTATGTGTATGTATATGGAAATTAACACCTTTACATTTGTCAGTCCTTGATTTGTGGGAGCTTTTCGTAGTCCGCTAAGTTTACTTCTCATCTTCCTTCTTTTTACGTATTTTGCCCTCCGTCTGTATGGTGGCGGTAACGGCATCGAAACAGGAAGCTATTGAGGGCTCAGACTCATCTTGACTGTAGTCGTAACCCGCCATTCTGGACAAGGTCAGTATATAGGAACAGGCTACTCTTAAGACAGACAGCTTAGAAAGCTTCTGGTTGTTCGAATAGGAAGGTACAGCTTTTCTTAGTGTTTCATAGGCGGCTGAAATTGTGTGCACTCTAGAGCGCTCTCGGGCATTTGCTTCAATACGTCGTTCCCGAGTCATATTTTTATAATTACGCTGCTGGGGCTTAGAAGAGTTCTTTTGGGAGCCCGACGTATTTAAAGAGGATTCTTCTTGGGAGGACGAGGATAAGGACAGAGCGGGAGCTGGTACTAACATAACTGAAGAGTCGTTTTGCTCCAGCAAAACACTGTTGTCAGTGGAAGCTTTCTGGGCTGGTTGCTGTTCGATCGAAGCTTGGCGGGAGAATCTTTTTTTGGGCGTCAAACCTTTGGCAGATTTAGTGTCCGTTAGCCCTTCAGCAGTTTCAGTGGGTTTCCTTAAAACCAAAGCCAAAGGTTCCTCTTGTTCTGCGCATAAATCATCCTCATCCAAAGGTAGTCTGTGAAGTGTAGTAACACCAGGATGTCTGACAAAAACCTGGGCTGGATTTGGCATCATTTCATGAGGTAATATTTGACTAGGATCCCATAGTTCTGAGGGTGGTGGTGGTGAGGTTACTGTTGCAGCTGGTGGCGTCAAAACCACACCAGAATCTGTATTAGACGAGTAACGTATACGCTTTTTCAGCGGACCATTAGACTGGGAAGCCGCCGATTTTTCCTCCACCACTTTTGAGGGCTCGGAACTTTTGCGTTTATTGCGCACCAATGAAATAGGCATGACTTTTACCTCCAACGAATCTTCGGAATTGTCAGTAGGACTTCTTGGTTCCATGCGCAAATTATCACTAAAGCAGTCATCTCCGCCTTCTGAACTGCCAGAACAAAAGCCGGCATCGCGATCATTGGACTGAGGAGAACCTACAATTCAGAAGGAAAGAAATTATATTATATTTCACAATTTTATATATTTATGTATGTATTTGGCACAATAATAAGAAAGAGGGAAAAAGTAAGGAAGAAAGAATATTTTGAAATCTGGCTTAAGAAAACCTAAAAACTAAGTAAAAGTCAAATTAAAGAAAATTATGCTGTTTTAATATCACCCATCAGAAGCTAACAGCCAACTTGATAACCATTTCGAGGATTAAGACCACGTTCGCTAACATTTTTCTTTCGTTTAATGACTTTTTTGATAACAGCTTTCATTTCAGTTAAAACCTTCTACAGCTCTATGCCAAAAACCGGCCGAAAGATTTCCTTAATTTAAGTGCTTGTTCCCTCTATTGCTTTGCAGTAACTTATTGAATACAATAGACCCCGATGCGGGCTTTGAAAACACAAACGAATCCGTTAGCAATCGTTCTCTATTCAACTGTCTAGTTTTATCCCTTTAGTTTATGTCTGTGGAAATCCACTTTCCCCACGACTAACCCAAACCATTCTTCAATGTTTGTGATTTTAAATACGTGCATGCATCTGCATGACAGTTGGAAATAAAATACATCTGTGTGTGTATTGTTTTTTAATTTTTAATAAAAATAAATCTCCAAAAGAATAAAATTATTTTTAAACAAAAGTTCAACTTGAAGCTGTTGCTTTATATTTCATCAAGACCTAAACATTTCTGTTTGCTTTAAGGGATTTTATTATTTTCTTTCTTTCGTAATCTGGTTTCATGACCCCTTTTTCCAATTTGTTGGCGCTTCAAATGCAATTCAGCTTTAAATTCAATTTATTGTTATTAAATCTGAGTTATCATTTATATACACATATATTTTGTCAGCCTTTTCCAAAAATTTCAAGTTCAACAAAGCCATTAAACTTGTTAACCTCAAACTGAAGCAGACAAACGCCAACTTGGGTTAAATGCACACACATTCGCCAAAAACAGAAAATTCATACTCACATACACATTTTTTACAAATATTTTGCCGCCAGGTTTTTATCTGTTCGAATGAAACCAATCGCTTTAATTTTTTTCTTGCTGTGCAGTTGTATTGTTTTATTAAGACCCGGTTTTTTTTTTTTTAACTGTCGACACAGTTTCGTTGTGGTTGTGCTAAGCAAACAACAACAACAACAACAACAAACACTTATATATCATCAAAACTGTATTAAAAAGAGAGAAGAAAAAATATGAAACAAGTGCAAAAATTGAGATTTGAGCAGCTCTTGGCAGAAGCAAACAAACTTTTATAGATTTTAACAGGAACTAGACTTTAATTAAGAGTTCAATTGAATTTTGATTAAAAAAAATGTATGTTAAACTTAAATTGTAATTGTTATAGAAACAAGTATTTTTTTATGAGATCAAAAATTGACAACTGAATCTATAAATAAATTCTTGACTTGTTCTAAGAAAATTGCAAACGCTATATTCTTTGCCTTCAGGAGAATTCAAAAGGGGCCTTCACGCTCTGCAATACATATTCTTGAAGCCTACGACTGTTCTTACCAAATCCCAAATTACGCCATATTCTTTGCCTTCAGGAGAATTCAATAGGGGCCTTCACGCTCTGCAATACATATTCTTGAAGCCTACGACTGTTCTTTCCCAAAAAAAAGCAATCGAACAGTTTTGCTTTTATAGTTTCCCTTGTTTCTTTGGCTAATTCCGCATTAAAACTATATCATCTTTTTATCAGTTAGTTGGTCACGCTTTTACGTCTCGCCGTTTTTGGTTATCAGCCGTTTAGCAATTCATTCATAACATCAAGACGTTTATTTTGTTTCTAAATTGATAAGACGTCAAAAATTTAATGCGTACTTAAATCGTGTTTTTAATATTGTACTCTTAGAAATCACCAGCATCGATCGTAGTCTAGATTAAAAACATTTTACATATTATTAAACAGACAAGTTTAAATGAAAATTACGCCCATGACTTTAAAAACAGATTTCCCGTTCTTAATGATAGCCCCTGTGACCCCGCCGAACTAAATTCAAATGATTATTACACAACTGGGTGTAAAATATATTTTACAACAAAGCAAAAAATAAATAAATTTGACTTCAGCATAGTATAGGAAATTGCCCAAGATTTAAAAACAAGGACCCGTTGAACAGGTAGCATCAATCATTGTATAGTTTGACAAACTTATGCAACAGAACCATCAGCCATCAGCGGTATCAACCACTGGCCCCAACAATTCGTTATACACATTTCAAATGAGTCTTTTGTTGTCGAAACAAAGCGGAATCGATTTTTTCACATACAAGTTCCAATAGAAAGTAAAATTTTTAAAACCCAACATCTGTTTCATTTTCAGAATTAATATCTAATAAACTGGTTATTATCGCATTCTTATCATTTGGGGGTTGTTTTCCGAATCAGTTGTGGTGTCTCTGCTGCAACGTCCACACAAAAAACACACATTGTTTTATCATTTTATCGGTCTATTCAGATTTTTTTTTTCATTTTATACATGTTACCAAAGTGACAACAAGTGATTATTTTCACATCATATTTCAAACGTGAAGTTCAAACGTGAAGAACAAATAAAAAACACAAATAGAAACACAACACAATGTGTAACGTCGCTGGTTGGAATTTCAACCGTTACGTGACTTGATCCTTTACAGGTGTTAAATGCACACAACGCTTTTGAACATGTGTTTTTCCGGTCTCAAAAAATGAGAAATATTTACAAGAAATGGTGAAAACTGGGCGCTGGAAAACCGAAAGAAAGGTCAATACAACAAGTGTTCATTTGATTACCAGAAAACGATATTTTCTGGTTCATTCTTTCATTGTGTTTTTTTTTTTTTTTTTTTTTGAGTTACTTAAGAAAGCAGAATTTTCATTTTCTCAACTAATAACACGTAGAGGCATTTATATTTTGTTGTATAACAAAGTGTAGATATTGTATTATTGTGATAAAATAGTGAAATGAATCTCTTTACTTCTTAAGTTACTAAGAAATCATCGTTAACTAAAAAATGTTGCTTGTGTTCGACTGACAAAAGAACATCATAAAAACAATAATTAACTTTGTGTCGTAATAAATTTCCATGAAAAGAGAACATATTTAATAAGAAAATGAATAAAATATTTTATATTACAGTAACAAAAAATCTTCAGCCATCGCAGAGCAGTTGGACTTAGCAGTGGGGAAAAGCAAAGAACAGTGTCGAAGGCATATTTTGCGTGGGTGTTTATTTTCAAAAAGAAAACAGTCCTGCGGCGGAAATCTTACTCAAAAGGGGAGCTGAAAGGATTTCTACTAAACCTGATATCCCTCAGCTTCAATAGAAGCCTTCTTAAAGGACATTTCCTTAAATGGGCAACAAGCATCATTGTTGATGGTGTGATAAATGCCAAAAAGTTTCTTTGCTTTGATGACAATAGGAGATAACTTGCTATAGAACTAGATAGGTGGCATCCAACAAAGATACTTTCAGATTCCGCGATGAAGAGCAGGAGTCAATGCTTACCAACTGCCTGGCATTGGCACGCAGAAGCTGCAGCTAATTGAGCAAGACTTGCTAATAGTCGCATTGAAGGAACTGCTCCGATTAACCCCTTGAGAAACGGGGGAGCCACAATACATAAAATAAATTACGGAACTGCAAAGAATCGTTTTATGAAATCCCAGGTGACATTTAATAGCCACTCACGCAATTTGTGGGCATTATAGTAAATTTTTTGGCGAAATATCGAAGCAAGTTTTTTATGGTAGTATCTATATATGTAAATACATATGTAAATATGTTTAACTATTTGCCCCCCCTAAGCAACCAACAGCCCCTATTCTCGTAATTTAAGTTTTTATTAAAAGTTTTCTTTTAATTTCTTTTCGCAACCCTTGACATTTTCCACTTTCTCGATAGAGAAATTGCCGCTTGATTTCTTCGCACAACAAAAAAGAATATTTAAATAAATTATTATTGGCGCCATATTGCATCGACAATTTAAATTGATCATTCAAAACTTTTATTTGCTGTTATTTAAACCGTTTAGAAGAATATTGAAAAATTGCATGTGAGAAATAATTGAACAATGATAAAAAGCACATTTGCACATGTGCGAGTAAGAATGTACCAAAATATATGTCTCTGTCATTTGATGTAGTTTTTTTTTTGCATTTATACAAACACACACATAAATTAAGGCAAAAGTTTATAACTAAATTAAACATCTGTTGGAAAAAAAAAACACACAAAAAACAAAGTATGCAAAATATATTATAAGAAATAAGCACACACACACCTTATTTATATCCCAGACATCGTCGCTGCGAGTAACCAATCGAAAAAAAAACTAAAACCACAATCCAACAGAACAAGGAAAAACAGAACAACAACAAACTCATCTTTGAATTCATAATCATAAAAACCGTATGAAGCCCCAACCAAAATTTAACATAAAAAAAAAACCTCAAAACAAATGGAACAAACAAACTGCCAGCTAATTTTGAGAGAACAAAAACAAAAAAAAAGCAAAAAACCTCATCATCGTCATCATTTCAGGCAGCAAGATAAAATAAAAATTGAATAAATAACTGCCTACAAGTTGCAAGAGTCTCAGATGTACTCGTATAATGACAGTTTAACAGCGAAATTCTCCCACAAACAGCGAATTTATTGAATTAAATGCGCTCGTGAAGCGGGCAGAGCATTACCCCACCCCCACCCGGCACTTGCATTACAGACGCTGAACATTTATGATTAATATCGCAAAAAAAAATAAAAGGAAATTCGTTCATTGTTTTTAAACAATTGAACCATTCGTCGAAATGATAACATTTCCACCCCCACCGAAGAAAACTTCATTTAAACGAGGCCGGTACAGGATACATACATTACAGTAATTACTATTAAGTGATTGCCGGAAACTTTTGGAACTGCTCACACAAACTAAAATAAAACGAGTTTTAATTCAAATATGCCATACAAAAATGTTCTAAAACTAATTTCAAACACAAATTGTTTCTTTCCGAATATACCCCTTAACCCTTTAAGGCCGATCGGTTTTCTTAAGGTGCATTTGGTATTAAGATTTTATAGAGTCACAAGACTGCGAAAGTCTGTCTGCAAAGATTTCATTAAATGTCATGGCATTAACCACAATCAAAGTGAAATCATAAAACAGCTGAGCAGAAAACACAACAATAGTAAAACGTATAAAACAGCTGATGCTGACACTTTTGCATTTACACAATAATAAGCAAGAAAATTCAAATATTCTACGAAAATTTGTCCTCCTATTTCAATACATTGTTTACGTGATGAGAACACATCGTTGTCTAAAATGGGTTCAGAATACATTTTTACGCGCTAAGACTTCACCGATCTAAATGCCTGTCTTAAGCAAATGCTGGCAAGTTAGGGATTCTTACGTGAAAGTTTGCCTGCATTGTTGGTTCCCAGGATATTCAAAAGTTCAATATTGTCGCTCTAGAAGAATTAGAACTGGTAAAAACCACTTTGCAAACTCCGGCAATAGATTTATTTTCATACTAGTATTTGCGCGGTATATCTGTTTTCATTTTCTGAATGGGATTAAAAAAATTACAGATATAATTTTGGAACTGCTTTCGTATACCACTTGTTTATAAACGTTCCTGACGAAATGATGTTGTTCAGCTGGTTTTCAGGGTGTTTTATTTCTTTCTTGTATTTTTCTCTTTTTTTTTTTTGCCATCTTAAAATATGAACCAAATTTAATTGACATATTCAAATGAATACTATTATTAATTGGCAAACGTTTTGTTCGTTTTCTCTTTTGCTGCAAATTTACAGCATTTAAAAAACATTTTGTACAAAATAATGTGTTTGCTGTTTCTATTTCTGAATTTTGTTTGCGCAGAAAAAAAAAATTAATTAATTAAGTCTGTAAAAATGTAGACGGCAACTGAAACCAGGTCTTGGTCATCGCTTACCATAAATTTCACATACATACATTTTGCTGTCAATTAAACAAAACAAAAAACATCTGTAGTCTTTAGTTTTTATTTATGAGTTTCTTTCTGCAATTCGTGTTAAGTTCCTAATAAAAAAAAAATTAGTTTTTCAATTGCCAAATAGAGTTGGTCGAAACAAGTCTTTGAACTTAAATTAACCATAGAACAGTTAATTTATACGCATGCATATGCATGCGTCTGCATGCATTTGTGTATGATAAAAATCAAAAGTTCCATTATTATTTGTAATTTCCATTGCATTCACTGGCATCATATGCTTCTTAATGATGTATTTTAATATTTAATTTCTTTATAGCTACACACATATGTATGTATGTGCATGTGTGTAAAGCACTTGTTCATTTGTGCTCTCCCCCGCTCCTTTTAAGGTTAATTAGGCATAGTTTGTTAAACCAAACTGTCATTTAATGTCTCTTCTTCGACTTGTTGACAGAAAATTTGTGATTTTATATCCTTGATCGCATGAACGAACAATACTCAAATAAGTAAGGAATTTATTGCAAAAATAAGAATTGTTTATTTAAAATACCAAAGTTGGTCAATGCAGTTTTTTTTTGTTTGTTTTTGTTGTTGTTATTGTTCAGTAATGTCAAAGATGACATGTGGTAAACTACATACATACATATATGAGAATACATACATAAAGCAGTGAACATTTTATTTCAATCTTTTTTTTTTTTTTTGCTTTTCTTTCTTCCTATTATTTAATTCATTTACCAAATATGGTGGCAAACAAATATAAGGGGTATGCTCTGGAATAGGCAGAAAAGATATTAAAGAAATTGTAAAATGATAGGAGGACGTTTTGTTTGAACAATTAAGAGATGGAAGGGCTTAAAATAACGAAATTTATTACATAAAAAGAAGTTTAGTGGGAAATTTTCTTAATTTCAATAAGTCTTTTTGGTTTTATTAAACTCTGTTCAGTTTCAACTTCAGTGTATAATAGTTTAGATGCTATATTTTAAAATTTACTTAAACCTCTCCGCCGTCATACAAAACGCTAATTATACAATTTTTTTATTCCCTGTTTTTTTGTGTTGGTTTTTTTCCTTCTAAAATAAAATCTATTTTTTAAACTTTGCTGAAATATACTCGTACACTTCAATATTTTATGCTGTATTTATTTACTATTTAATTCCTGCCTAATTACCAACACTCGTTAATAATTTAACCCGGTTGAGTACAATTAACGTTAACGTCTGTCTACCTCTTGCATATCATGTGCCAACTTGTACTAACAACAACATGAAATCAATTATTCCAAGCGCCATGCATGTTTAATTAAAAATGCGTAAAACGTTGTTAATAAAAAATTAATTTTTTTTTTTAAAATAATAATGGGCAAAAAACATAATAAATGTTTTGCAATCATTTAAATGATGGACGACACAACATGACGTTTGTCGTGGCTCATGATTTTATTACTGTCAACGTTTTGTTTCTTGTTTTTATTTTGGCAAATTTTACAAAATGTATGATTATTTCAATTACGATTTAAATTTAATAAACATGTTTATTTGTTCAACATTAAGCCAAAATCACACATCAAATTGACAGGTTTTCAATCGTATTGTACGTTGGATTGTAAAAAAAAAAAAATATAAATTTAAACAAAATGCAATTATTGAGCCAATTAACTGAATTAGTTGAGGACGCCATAGAACACAGTTGTTAGTAAGCTTATTACAGTTGACCCTAAGCTAACAGCTGTTTTTTTCTTTTTCTATCTCTATTTCTATTTCTATTATTGTTATTGCTTTTTATATGCGCTGAAGGTTAGTGAAACTTCTGTAAGTTATTTGCACTCGTTCGAGAGAAACAACAGCAAACCTCATCTGTTTTATTATTAGTCATCGGAGTTTGTATAAACCAATCGACTGTTACTGCGACAAGTTACACATGTTCAGGCGAAAAGAAATGGCAATAAAGTTTACACCAACACAAAAGCCATAACAAAAACAAAAAACACATACGCTACAATGGAAATTGTTGGTTTATTGCTCAATTTACCATAAATGTGTAAAATAAAGAAATGCTTAACATTTGTTGTAACAACGACAACAACAAAAGCTTACTTGACAATATATGTATAGGTATCAAAATAATATACAAACATCCATAAATTTATATGTATGTACGTCTTTCTGCCTCTGGTGCTGCTCTTTCACTTTTTGTCTTATAAAAAAAAAAAAAAAAAAAAAAAAAACAGGCCAATAAAACCGACAGATTAAAACACACAATAGCAACTTTTTTATCTCTTCACTATAATTATCGCTTTGCTGCTGTTGTTATTTTCATAAAAAGCTTAGACAATAGAAATGTAAATTTCAGACTACAGGCATCGAAAGGCACTCAAAATGCGTACATTTACACACAATCTTATGAGCTAAATTAAGAAATTATATAGTGTCGTATTTGATCTTTAAGTCGGGCTATGACGTCTGTTAAGGTGGCTGTTTATGGTAAATATTTGAACTGGGCGAAGTTGTGAGCTAAAAATAATTTTGCCAAATAAAATATTTTCAACATTTATTTAGTCAGTTCACAGCCGTTATTCTTATTGTGGTTTTGAAAATAATGAAAGTTGCTCATTTTTTGTGAAGTCTGTGCACCAAAAAAGATCATTCGTCACCCCAGATGTGTTTTTTCGTTCGACTGTGCAAGCTCATGGGCAAAGTTTTTTCCGTATTCTAAAATTTTATAAATAAAATCAGTTTTGAGTGCACAAAACTCTAGATTTTCTTATTCTTGCCTGAAACAGCCCAAAATTGTTTTTTTTTTTTGGACAAGTTGGTAGCACTGCAGATCAATCAGCTGTTTCAAAATATTAACCCTAACAAAAGAAATTGCTTTGCACAAAATGATTTCAAGGCATTTATATTAATATTAAAAGATAAAAGAAAGTGTAAACAAAATCCTAAAACATTTGGCATTAAATTCTTCTAGAAATTCCTGCACATTTTGCTATTTTCTGAAATCGTTTTCTGAAATCCTTAACATTCTCCTATAAAAAATTATGAAACTATCAATTTTAATCAATTTTATTATATGACTTGTTAATTAGTTTTTGGAGCCAAAAGAAATGATGACTAATCTTTGTTGAATTAAATCTTTCTAAATATATATTGTACAGACATACATACATACATACATATATACAGACATGCAGAGTATATTTATAACCAATTAAAAATGTGGGCTTTGATTGATTGTGTATAAGAGTAAAAATTTCCTCAAGATGTCAATATTTAAAATATAAATAATTGTACGCGGTGTGTTCGTCAAATGCTAAAATTATTCAAACTAGAAAAAAAAAGCAAAAAACTTTCAAAACTATAGGTGCTCACGAAGAAATTTACTAACATACATACATATATAAATCTCAATCTACTCTGCGGATAAATGTTTTTTGTTTTCAGACTTTTTTTTGAGTCACATAAAATTAATATATATATTTTCCTATATGACATAAACAGTCAGATAACAGCATTGCATTCCATTCGGAAACATAAACGTAAACGTAAACGCAAACTCAAACCAAAATTCGGCATACAAAAATCGTTAACAGTTTTCAAACTTTTAGCAGAAAATGTTGCTATTTGATTATATTTTGATGAAAGATTTGATTATGAAAAACTTTTCCGCTTCCAAACGGAATAGAATTATGTACATGAATTACATATATGATATGGATGCATAGTGTTAATAAGTATTTTAATTTCTTTACACTGCACGAAATCTAGTTCTTACGTGATGCTTTTTTAAGCAAATATTTTAAATGCGGACCGAACTGCGTGTGTAAGGAATCGGCTTCAAACTATAATGGAGCCAAAATGTTGGCTCAAACGTAAATTCGGCTTTTGTTCTGTTTTTTTTTACAAAAAACCTTACAAGATACATATTTTTGTGTTTTAATCTTATTACAAAAAGAAAAAAAAAACAACAAAGAAACCATATCAAACTTTTTGTTTCTCTTTCACATATTAATTGAGGCCGCTGCGGTAACAGAACTGATGAATGTTTATATAAGGCTGGTGAGGTGGCATGATTAAATCAAAATATATTTATATTTGATCTATTTTTATGCTGAAAATTTAATGTATTGTAGAATTTAATATTAATCACTTCCTAAGACACAAGTACAATTGTACATACATAAATACATATGAACATTCGTACATACATACATACGTAGATATTTCCCCGGTGAATAGCCAAGAGGAAAACAAAAATTAATCATAAGCAAGTGATGACGATGATAAAAATCTATATTACGACAAAAACGAAACCACTAAAGATTTGCTTTTATGATAAATTATTTCTTTTAATTATTAAAAGATTTACTTGGGTTTGAACTGTAAATACGAAAAAAGAAAATTAACAACAAAATTGTTGGAAAAATGAATGAAAGAAAAAATTGAATCGAAAGAATATTACGATATTATTTTATGGCGCCACATGGCAATCACATTAGTTTTCCTTTACTACATGTGTGTGTGTGTGTGTGTGTGTGTGTGTGTGTGTGTGTAAGTACGTTCATCTGTTAAATTTTTGTTTCTTTTCGTCGTCACGGTCCCTTTTTGCTGGTGTGTATGTATGTGTGTATGTACTATTTTGCCCTGCGTAGACAAATGTATCATCTCGACTTCGATGAAGTGATGTGCATGCCCGTTCTTGCTTTCTAGCAAAAACCCAGCATTACGTGGTTGTACTTGTGCATACATCTGTAAGAATGTATGTATGTGTCATATAGACCACCCCAATCAACCACCCATCTCATGATGCTGCAGACTATTTTTCAGTCTTTTCGTTTCTGTAGCAAAAAAAAAACCCACATTTATGACACACAGCTGTGTCATCTCGTTCTGTAAAATTTGCTTCCTTTTTTTTTAATGTCGCAGCTCGAGTTTTTATGTGTTTTATAAACAAGATTTTTATTTAAGTTTTTTTTTTTTGTGCGTTTAAGGAATTTGTAGCAGCCAACAGTGGCAGTCTGCGCCACCAATTACACCCGAAAAAGCTTTGTTATTCAAATTTGCCAACTGCTCCAAAACCGAGCCATTGTGCTCTGGTTTGACTTTGGGGATTGAATGAAGTAAAATATCACACCAGAAAAAAGAAACACAACAGCAAAATTGGGAAAACGTCAGAGTGTCTATAATTTTTTATTTGTTAAAATTTTTGCCAATTTTTTCAGTTTAGTTTTTTTTTTTATGGAGAAAAGTTTTCCATTCTGTTTTCGGATAAACGTTTGTTTTTTATTTCCTTTCTTTGAGTAATAGGAACCATAATTTGTTAAAGTGTAAATTTATCTTGCTGTTTTTGTTGTTGTCTTATGTAATTGTGCTTGTGAGTTTTGGCGCCATCTGTTTTGTTATAGGATTTCTTTCTGTTTTTATTTTTGTTCATTTGGTTTGTTTGTAGTAATTCAGTAGAGGCGGATGGATGGATATAAGAGGTTTTCATGGATATTTGAAAATGGTTTAATGGTTTTGAGGAGAGGAAAAAGACTGAATTAATCATTTTAGTTGTTTCATTGCAAGAAAATATATATAGTAGTTTCCATATGGACTTTAAGCTTGGCGAGATATTTTTCCACACCTGCAGTCAGGAAATTGAGAGATGGAAGGAATGCCAACATAATTAGGATAAGAACAAGTTATGATTTCAATTACATTAACTTTAATGCTCTTAATTTTTAAATATGTCGAAAGCTGCCGCTGCTTTTTCACTTTGGAATGGAGAAAATTCATTTTCTAATGGGCTGCTTTTTCGAATGAAAAATTAACAGAAGTGAACTAATGCCTAAAAAAATATATAATTATAGTTTCTGAAGTAAAGTGAATCGGAATATAAATAGTTAATAATAAAAATTTAAATTTATTATCGAAATCAGCAAATGTTAGATTCTTGTAAGAGTTTGTTTGTTCAAATGCTGTTCCTTTCTCATAGTCGAATTTTGTGTTTGATATTGATCTTTTGTACCTTCCACAAATAATCTCACAAGTTTTTTATATTATTAACCCTAAAAGGAAAATCAATTAACTGAAAATCAGCCCTAGGCCATGGCCAAATAAAAACAAAGCGGAAAATGGTAGCAAATGTAATAATAAATTACAACGTATTGAAATTCAGCTCTACTGCCTGCAAATATGTACATATATAAAAAATCTTATGTCAGCCAGTTGGATTAAAATCTCTTATAGCGACCACTTTACTGGCTATACAACTTTACAAGTAAATCTATGAAAATCTTCATTTATTATAATTTTTCTTTTGCTGGTTTTGTTTTAGGGCCTTGAAATCTTTAATATCAAAACATACAAAAAATATTATGGCTGTCAAAAAACAAAACAAACCAAAACAGAAGTCAGCCTTAGTATATTTACAAGGGTTTTAAATATACTACGAACAGTGAAAATCCTTTTACTTTTTATATGTATGTATGTATGTACATATATTGAATATTCTATATTAAATGTATTATATAAAGTTATAAAATTTTGTTTGGTTATATTTTATTATTTTGAGTTCAAAACACGTCAGCGCAATTTTAATAAACATTTAGCATAGAAAAAACAAAAGAAGAAAAGTAATATAACATTTGTGAAAAAAATTATACAATATCCAATTTCAATTTAAAATCAAGACTCTTAACGAACTCAAATAATTTTATAAATATGTTTGTGTGTGTGTGTGTGTGTGTGTGTGTGCGCATTTACGTATGCGAACATTTGCGAATGTGTGTACGAAACAAAATCCAAATATTTGCTGCGTTTATTTAAATTTCAGTTTAAACTTATTAGCTGACACCTGTTGACACTTTTTTGCGTGTGTAATTTATACAAACAGACCCAGTCAAATAAATAAAATGCAAAACAAATACAAAATTACTGATGTACTGAGTTTTGTAATGAATTTTTAACACATTTCTTTGCACCATTTTTTTCTTCTTTTTGCTTCATATGGGTTTTCACTGCTTGTGCTCAAAAAAAAAAAAAAAAAAAAAACAAGCAAACGAAAAATAATGCAAAAAAAAGTAAAAAATTAAATAAACATTAAATAAATTGGCACATTGACTTATCAAATTTCAAGAAACCAGTAAGACAGCCAGTATTGTTCTTAATCAAAAGAAACCTTTTGGAAAATATTTCACAACTTGAAACTATTCTTGCTTTCTTTAACAAAAAATATTAAAGAAAATTTTATATAAATATATATATATATACACATATATATATATATATTTGTATATATAATACCAGACGGGTAAACAAACAAATAAGATAAAAAGGTTTTTAAACTTTTAGAGGTCATGTTGTTATGAAAATGTGTATAAATTAAGAATTTTGATACGTCAGAAAAAACGTGTTAAATTTATGACTTGACTTGATGTGATATTGTTTTATAATGCATATTTAATTCTGGTTTTAATATAAGTTCGTTCAACGATTTATAAAAACATCGCATAAAAACGTTGGTAGATGTATGAATTACTGCTTACGGCTGTATAAGGTTTTGAATCGATTTAAGCTAAACTTGAGTTAAAAGCACCGTCTTCGTTTATTAATGTGCTCTCAGCATCGGGCTGTGGGTGGAAGGTTTTGTCATGGTATATACTAATCTGCAGTAGTCGAGAAGAACTTCCTTGGACATGGTAATCAAGATAGGGGCCAACATGCCTTTTTGAATCTCTAGAAATGGGGATTCTGTTGTTGGTTCTAGTTAAAACGTTTTAGTTGCGATTTAAATCCAAAACGGTAAATTTTCGGTGATCTAAATGCCCCCGAAGGACTGTCATCTTGCAACAGATTTGCCTTGTTCGTAAGAACTAAATGGAATAATATTTTTGTTGACTAAAATTTAAAAAATAGTAAATTGTTTGCTTTTTATTCTTAAGATGCTCTGCAGCTTCTCCTTGTTAACTTGCAAACTATTTGATTTGTTGTAGAGAAGCTGGCTGATTTTTTTGATTTATTTTACAATTGGCTAATCGGAGTCAATATAGTAAAAGTGGATTAGAGCGGATACTATAAGGTTGGAACAAGTTCCTATGATTGTCAGCATCACTTTAATATGTAAAATGTAAATTCTTTCATGTCACCAAGTTAATGGCCACATGTTAGACAGTCAACTAGTTCGCGAGACCTACTGAATTTAAGGCATTGAACGCACTTTGACTGTCAGATACTTTCCCATTGTGCACTGCAAACCCAATCGTATCATCGTCAAAATAACATGTATTATCGAGAAAATTCGTATCTTAACTATACAGGATTTGAGAGCTTCTATTACCGTGTAATTTATTGATTCAAAAGTAAAGTTTTCTGCTTAATTTGGAGTGCTAAAAAACAATATCCAAATACTTTACGACAAGTGTTTGTGGCGTAGCAAAATTGTTTTACACTTTCTTTTCAAATCAAATAAATAAATTAAATAAGCTGATAATTTGTAATATATTGTTATATACCTTAAAAGGCGTCTTCGCTACAATTACGTAAGTCAGCCATATCATTTAGTCGTCCAAGTGACGTTATTGCAATCAAAGCGGAAAGTTTGCAAAAGTTTTTATCTAGATATTGTATAATAACTGATTACTCACAACTTATATTTATGGTTTATCATATTTCCCATTTATTTATAAAAGTTTAGAAAAGTTGATAGTTTCCAAAAAGTTTTTTTGGGAAAATTGTTAATAGTATTTTTTTTCTGCTTTTCTGCCGATAAATGGTCGTATTCATGTACGAATATAAAACGAAATTGCTAAAAATTGTCTATCCCTGAAAGATTCTTATTTTAAAATTCATGAATTTATTAAAAAACCTCTTTTCTTAAATCTAGTTAAATCTTATTTTTTTTTCTTTCTAGAAATTGTTTATTTTTATTTTCAAGCAACGTTTAATATCATTAATTGTTAATTTGTTTTTGGCAAATTTGAATTTGGTCTTGTTTATTCTATTAAAGTTATTGTTACATATTTAATATTTTTTTTTATATTCTTTTTTTCTTGAGTGGGTGTTTTTTCTACTTTATATTTCTTGATTTAAATAGTAAACAGGTGTTGGCCAGCGTTTTTTTTTTTTTTTTTTTTTTTTTTAATAAAATCAAATACATTTCAGTATATACTTTAGTTCTACAGTTGTTTAAATTGCTTTGGTTAAATTGTAATTGTACAATATTGTTTTATGTCTACAGATATATGTATATGTAGAGGTTTGTTTTTGAAGCAAAAACTCTAGACTTGTGGACAATAAATTTGAAGTAAAATTAAAAAGTTTAAGTGCCGTCGGCTCTAACACGGTCTTTGAAATATTGATGGGCTTGATTAGCGAAACACAAAGAAAGTAAATAAATGTTGATATTAGGAATCAAGTAGAGGGTTATTGAAAATTTAGTTTTGTTTCAGCTAAGATCTGACTGAAGGTCGTTTAAAGCCCAAAACTCGTTTATAAATTATTGCTTTCTATTTCTCGATTACCTTGAATTAAAAGGCTAAAATTTCCAATTTTATTAGTTTTATTAAATAAAGAATATTATAAATTAAATACACTTGTTTTTAGTGTCACTTGTCCCACTAGTCACATAATCTCTATAACTTTATGGGAAACGAACTTAAAAACTGTTTCTTAAAATTATAGCATTTGATGGAGTCAGAAAAAATTAGCTCCACAAGCAAAAATGAGGAAGTTGAATCGTTTCTAATGCAACGAAGAACTGAGACATATTTTTAAGGGGATGTAAAATAAAGGTTTCTAATGCCATCTTTTTATATATTTAGAGTATATAAATATATAGTCTTTAACTGGAATGTTTAAGCGATCTTTTTGCGCTCAACTCTTAAGGAATCAATAATAATAATATAATTTATAAAGAAAAATTCTTGGTATCGCTGCTAACGAAAATTTTGTCCCCAAATAACACAAAGTTTTACTTAATATTTTGTTTAAACTCAGTGCAAGTTTTTTATCGATTAGTTTTAAATAATACCTTTCCATCTAACTGGCTATAGAAATTTTAGTAAATGAACAACAAATGGATTTATCGGAATGTAAACATTTCTTATTTGAGTTTAGAATGCGGTTATTTGAAAATATATATAATATTTTGTAATTTATAAAAAAATGCAAAAGGAAAAACTCTTGATGATTAGCCGACGCATATGAAATTGTTATTAAACTTGTTACCAATAAAAATTGTTACTTAAGATGTCAATTAATGAAGGTTATAGAACTGATCATGCGCAGTTCTCAATGACAAGCAAAAATTAATAAGGAAAATCCTAGCTACACATCTACTGGCATATAACCTAGAGGGAACATCAGCAATAGTAGCTTAAAAGGGGGCCATATGGAATGTAAAACAAGGCTTTAGGATAGATATGTATATAAATATATTAAAAGATATAATACAAAATAAACTTACCTTTCATTATAATCGCCGATAATTCAGAAGCGTTGAGATGCATATAGAGTTTTTCCGCCGAAGCAGTTGATGCAGTTGTCAAGTCAGCAGCCATATTTTAAGCGAGGTATTGGACAATATAATGAAACCTTTTGAATGGCAAATAATCCCCACAAAAAAGGATTTCAACAAAAAAACCCCTTTACGCGAATTAATGTTGACAAAAAGTATATTATTTACGTCGAGTTGGATTGGTGGAGTTCTCTTTTATCAAACACCAAAAATAATAGCGCGTAATCCAAAAAGTTAAGGCGGTCAGGTTCGTTTGCACTTGTCCAAAATATTTTCTGTTTCTTGAGTTGTTTTTGTTATAAACATAAAGCACAACACTGAACTAATTATTGTTAATTCATAACAAAATCATAATATTGTATATTCAATATATTTATGTATTTTTCTTTTCAATTTTCATTCACTGTTTGAATTCTAATTTTTATTTTTTTCTTCTTTTTTTTTGTTGTTGTTGTATTTGTTTTAATTTTTTCTCATAAAAACTTAAAATTTTTTCAAAAGAACATGTGTTTTTATCAAATTTGTCGCAAATGCGTTATCAACATCCGTCAGCATTTGTGGTCGTTAACGGACTGAAATGTTTGCATTCACGACTACACAACAAATGCTGTGTAAACACTTCGCTCGCTATGGTTGGGCCCGCCAATAGCAGAAAAACGAACCGGCTTTAACTGCAACTTTTGGTAGTACGAGTATGTAGATAAATGCTTGTTCAAACCTGAACTTCATACCGCACAAAACGCACACAAGCACAAAAACATACGTAGTACACACGCACCAGAACACTTACCCCAAAGCATTCTACATAAACACCCACATTTTATGTAAACACAAAACGAGATGCTGGCAGCGTTGTCGAATGGATTGAACTCAATTCAGCGGCCGGCTAACTTGAGTTAAATAACAAATCGCCAAAATAATTGTTGTGGTAATATCTTTGGCCAGCTGGTTATTCGTCCGGCATAACGTCAACACATTTTTAGTCACGTTTTGTCTACTTTAAAATGTCAAACAACTCACAAAACTGCCGAACGTCAGCTGTAAGTACAGAAAAATGTTGGGGTTAATAATAAATAAAATAGATATTCATTAATTGCAGATTAATTGCGAAGTTGGGAGCACATGTGGTGTAGAAATGGAGTTACACATTCTACGCACAGTATCAATCATAATTTTAATATCAAATTGTCCAATTCCTGAACACGAACAAAGTGAAAACGTAACAAACAAACAAAATCTGTTCATTTATTAAAGAAAATAAATTAATTAACAAACGAAATGCACAAAATGAATCACAAACAATAACAGAATACATTTTCGTTTACATAAATAATTTCTTAACTCCTGTTTAAGCAGTTCGGTGTTGCCTATTTTTAGAATTTTATTCGCTCAAAAGTTCAAAATATTTGGCATGTGTATTAGCAATTGTCTTGGAAAAAGAAAGCTCTTATATTTTTTTAATGTATTAAACTTCTAACTCGTTCTGATCTAGCGAATGGAGTTTTACTTTACAGATATGCTCAGTTTGCACGGAATTCATTTTTTGTGCATAAGAAAGTAATTTTTTCAGCAGAATTTCGAATATGGATGTATATATTATAAATAAAAAGTGTATGCCAAACGTTAGATGCCCTCTTGCAACTATTTCTGTTTTAGTAAACTGTAGTCTTAACAGATACTTGAAGTATCAGCGAATAGCCCATCATGAAAATATGTTTCAGACGTCACTGCTGATACTTTCGGTTTTATATCGGAAATAAGCGAAGTTTGAAAAGTTTTCAGAATCTCAATAATTTTAGGGAATTCTTACATCTAAAACAAAAATATTGTCATATGGTTAAAGGTTTGATTTTTTTCAACGCAGTTTTATAGAAGTCAAGCGAAAATAATTGACCAATTGCACAGGAAGTAGACCTTTTGATGAATCTTTTAAATGAGGTCTGTATTGATTGCCAACTAAACAAGCTCTCAATTAGCATAAAACTTAATAAAATTTTCCTCAAAACACTGAATTAAGAGTGTGTTTTTACATATTTATTGAATAGTTTTTTAAGATCAGTTTCAGCAGAAGCCACAACCTTGGGCTTTACATTGTATTTTAAATAGAAAAAACCCGCTCGGCTGACAGTTTTGCAACAAAGAATTATTTAAATAATAACTAAGAAAACTTCAATCAATTAATAAATTGGCACTCGAAATTAAAAGACAACACAGCACAAATAATCTTTAAAAATCGCCACACTCTCTAACAATCTGACAGCTCTGGCTAGCGACTGACTGCCTACCGAACTTTTGCTTTTAGGATTATGATGAGACATGTTTGAAGCCATCCAACTGATCCAACAATTGTTGTCGCTGAACCAAATTTTATTTTGCATACAAAATGTGTTGCTGTTGCTATTTTTAATTGGCGCCTTCACCCAAGTATCTTGACGATACTATTTATACAAAATATTTTTATTCTATACTTTTTTTTTTGTAATTCTTGTTGAGGTTGCATTCTGTTCGGCTGCGGTTCGTTAAACCAGAAAAAAAAACAAAAATTAACATAATGGCAACTTCGTTGATGTTCGTGACTGCTGCATCACACCTTTTTTTCTCCAATAGTTTCGTTTACTTTTTTTTTTTTTTGCTTTCTTTTGAGTTTGTGCGCAACGTTTTATTGAAATTTTTATGAATGAAAATTATCTTATATTGATTTAGAAAAGTCATATAGAAGAAAAAATATTATAGCATGCAATATATTTCCGTGCAATCGTTTAAGTAAATAGATACAGTGGGCTCCGAATAGCGTCATCTAATTAAAACCGCTCGAGCAGACTAGATCCAGTTTTTTGACGTTTGTGGTTGTACTAGTTTAGCAACAATACATCTATTGTTCACACTGTAGCTTACGGATTGGTAAATCGACTTCGGTTCCAGTCGAAAATCGATTTTCAGCAAAATATAATCGATATTTTGTAACCCATTTAGCTTTAGCAATGTTGTGCTGATATCGATTTTCACTCTCTTCTCATTCGATTTTATTACACAAAATTTTAACTTTCAATTTTCATATATGTACATACATTGTAAAACATATTAGTGCACAAATTATAGAAGTGTTAAAAGAATACTATTGCGAAATTAAATATTTACAGTGCTGCCCCAGTAAACTTCCGAATTTGAACACACTTTCTGATAAAGATATGAATATTCTTAGCCCGGTAGCAGTCAATGTAATGATTCAGCTGCTAAAAGTCCAATTATAAAATCATTTAAAAATGTTGCTGCCTCCTCCAGTAGGTACATCAATAGAGGACTTATTAAAAACTAAAAAAATGTATATATAAATTTATCGAACTAAGATGATATGTAGTGACAAAACCCGCCCTATAAACGATATATGACAGCCGGTTGATAATATGCCATTCGGCACTACCGAGAAAAGATCGTTTGGAAAATTGTTATACAAAATTGCCTCCATTAAAACGATTTAAAAACTTTTCGAAAATAAATCCACTCTCTTGAAAGCAAAAAATTCTCCCTAGACTGTAAAAGGCTGGATTAATTATTACTCAGCAAAGGAACAGGATGAGCGTATAAACCTTTTTTTTTTGCCTAAGGCTTTCGGAAAACGATTCAGTGACAATTGAAACCTATTTTTTATTTATTGTATGTTAAAAAAAATGCTGAAAAAGTACATAAGTTTCTTGATATTTTTTTTTTCCTTGATAGGTTTTTCTATTGGCTACCTGATATTTTTTATAAACTTAATTTATGCAATAACTTTGAAATTCGATTTCATATAATTAATTAATTGTTAACAGAAACGAGGTTTTAAACATATTTTTTTTTAGATTTGTAAACTGATCCCTCGTAGTGAAAGGAAATTGGTAAAAATCTGCTGAGTTTTTCATGAAATTTGAAACGATTCTAAATTGGATTTTGAACTTCGATTAATCGATTTCAAAAAACGAAATTAAAATTGCTAATCGAAAAATAGAAAATCGATTTTTCAACTCTGTTTGTTAATAATTTTTAATATTTTTTATGATTTTGTGAAATTAAAACCGAGCAACCAGTGAAAGGGAAATCAACTGAATTACATGCTTACGGGGGAATCCCAATTTCGTATCTACTCGCATGCATGCAATGAATGTGCGTATTTTATAACTTGACTTTATATAAAGTTTGGATTTCCGATCTTTGTAGTACGAGTATGATTGATAGAGGAGATGGTGTTAAAAAATAGTATTAATGGCTTGCAATATCGACGTCGAATGCTGTGGTATTGGTTTGATCCCGAGCGCAGTGTACAAATGTATGTTTTTATTGGAACTTCACATTTCAAATATTGTAAAATAATTGAACACAACAAATGTAATGCGAATACGAATACGAAGGGTGAAATGGGCCATAGAAGTTTTCAAAATTTCTTTTATGGCAATTAACTAAAAATTTGCCATTAAAATATATACTTGAGTGAGAAATTCTTTTTTTGTTTTTTGAAAATTCCACACTACAAACTTGAATTTTATATGGAAGCATTCTCCAGTCATGACATAAAAATCTCCAATCCGTAAGAGGCATTGACAACTTGCCTCATGTGGACAAAGCGAGATCCATCATCTCGAATTTTCCTGCACACTCTCACCTACAACGGCCAAGTGTCTAGCAGATCTCTTATGGCGTCTTCGCGCTGATATTATTTCATGGGCTTGAAATTCATCTATAACACTATAAGAGGATTGTTTCTCTTGTTAGGGCAATCATGTCGACCGTACGTTGAGCAACGAGTGCGGCACGTGGATGCACCACATCATTATAACCATTCACGATGATTTGACAGATGTAGCTTCAACCATACGACCATCAAACTTCGAAAGTTCATATTAGAAGAATCTGTATATATGTAATTTCGTAGATATTTTACGATGTTGAATGCATGTTTTCGTTGTTGCCCGGTTTTCAATTTCCTAAAGATTACACCTGTTGCATAATATACAAAATGTTATATCGCTTTAAGGGACTCGCTACTCGTACAAATCTCATGCGAAATGCTGTCTGTCTTTAATCTAGAACTTTTCCATTCATTAGTGCGGCAAACCGGTTCAAGCCACCGCGACAAAAAGTTATATAAGCAAAACAGTTTTAAAATGACTAAAGCTCTAAATAAGCTGTCACAAGGATGATTAATAGACTTGTTTCAATTACCATTCGATACACAGACTGATATTAATTTTTCTTTAAAAGTCAAAGATTTTATTCGGAATTTAAGCTGTTGGGCCGTGTTAATAATCAACTGCAATAGCTCTCCTGTCCTACGACTTGCATATTTATGTAGTCTGCTTTTAAAATATGTTTCTTCATAGCACTGCGTACTCACTTCTTGCACTTCTTGCAAACCCCCAATTTAGAATAGCAATTCCAACTTACAAAAAGATTACCCTCTTCCTAGGCCGGCATGCTTTTACTGTATGTAAATTTTTTGGTTTGCTTCATAACAACTTTCAGATTATACAACTCCCCTGCTGCATGTGGTGTTACGTACGTATGTAAACGCACCCGAAACTGGCCAATTGATTTGCAAATTTACTTTTATCAAATTATAAAAAGAAAACCAAACACAAATCATCAAATAATCCAAGACTCGTTGTAAAAAAGAAATTGCCAGAATAGAATTGCCAGCCCCGTGCAAGCAGATAAATATTTATCAGTTTCGGCCGCACTCAACTTCGATTATACAACAAGCCGGGAGATGCAATATAAAACTAATGTAATCATTCGAGAAAATATATTTATGCAGGCATGCTATTGTAACTGCATACGTAAAGAACTCACACACCGCCTTAATGAACAAGACATGGCACAAAAAAAAAGAAAAGAAAAGAAAAGAGAAAAAGAGCTTGAAGTAGAGGTAGAAAAGGCACATGTCGGCTGGAGTTCGTTGTGGGGTTTTTTTTTTTTGTTTTTGACTTTTAATTTCTAAATTGTTTGGATTTGTGACTAGATCTCATTATCCAAAGACTCCATCAAGACGGCAGGAAAGACACAACGTAGAAAACGAAAAGCTTTCGCAAGAACCAGCGCTTCAGCTTATACGAGTAATACAAATTAGCAATTGATATTTTAATGTTAATTCCAAAAAGACCAGGGATGGGATAATCCAAATCATCACTTGTTCATCTACTTATATAACCACACAATCCAAAAGGCACATATGTATGTACATACATACCGCACTATACTTGCAACAGTTGGGCGACTCCAAGACGTTGTTTGTGCTGCTTATTGGGGTGATTGAAGTTGCGGTTTGATACAGAACGTGCTGGGCCGGCTGGCCTGGCAATAGCGACGAAAAATTCATAAGCAATTGGTAAACAGCAGCCAGCAAACTTGCCATGATTATGTGAGGATGTGCATAAGTGGGTATGGATAATTCGGATGAGGAGTTTTTCTTTGTTTGTGCAGATTCTTTTGAAAATTTGTTAAAAATGCCGCCACCGTCATTAAGGCCCTTCAGTTCTAACACAATGAACTGGTCATATGGCCACATACATTTTTTCAACTCTTTCTTTTTCTTCCTGCCTCTTCTTTCTTTCATTGTAACGTACATACATACATACTCGTACATATGTATGTATGTACAGCAATAACAAATGCAACGAACAACCACATTTGTTGTTTGCAACAATATGTTGTATATGTCTATGATAAGTGCAACATGCGGCATTTGTGATATGGTTGCGAGAACAAAACAAAATAGCAAATATGGAAATAAAATTAAAAAATGAAAATGAAAATAAAAATAAAATCTCCAGAAAGAATTTATTTATTGTTGGATGTTCTCAAATGCGCCCACAGCTTGTTTTGCATGGCTTTGTTTTTGTTGTTGGTGTTGTTGTTGTTTTATATTTCTACTTCTTTTTTTCGTTGTTGTTGCTGTTGTTGTTGTTGCTGTTGTCAATGAAGGAAGCATGTTTTGTGGCGGTATGGTTGGGCTGTTGCCGCCGTTGCTGATGATGATGTTGTCGCTGTGTGTTGCTGCGGCGTAATACTTCTCGGTTTAAGTACTTTTCTTTTTTTTTTTGTGTGCTCTTCTTCTTTACTTCCACTTCATCTGGCAATCAAAGGTATTAAACCATGCACATTTCTTGCTTGACGAGGCGGACGCAAATGTTTCAAAAAGCTTCTGATTTTTATGATTTTCTTTTTCTTCAGTGTTGGCGCTACACAATCTGAAGCGGTTACTATGGGCCACAAGCATAAAGCAAACTTTTGCAGTTGCCTCTCAAATAGAAAATTATCGTATTTTGGGCAATATGAGTTAAGCGAGAACTTGCCATATTTAAGACAAAAAGTTTCCACTTTAGACAGAGAATAAAATCCAAATTTATAACTTCTTTCAGCAACATTAAAAGTGTTGAAATAAAATGAATATGTTTTATAAATTTCCTAGTTTTATAAGTTCGTTCGATAATATTTAAAAGAAAGTGTTAATTGTGAAAAAAAATTCTGAAGACTGAACAAAAAGTTGTTTTCAATTGAAATCATTGCAGCGAATTTTCAATTCGTTTAATTATTCAAAAATTACCAACTCAGTTCGATTTATTTGCTTTATTAAAGATTTTAATTTTTTGGTTTTTCTTTGTATTCTTAAGTTTTGTTCCTTGTTATAAAATTATTCAAACAAATACTGGCTCTTATACCATTTGCACACGCACACACACACACACACACACATACACACACACTTACACACACAACCACAACAAAAAGGAAATACGGTTTAAAAAGTTAACCATGACTGCTGGGCTGTGACTTTGGCGCTGGCTAAGGCCCATGCCTGCAGTGGCACGGTTTTTGATTGTAGCACCCGTACTCTTTTACTCGTACAAGTGCCTGTGTGGTAGTTAAGCAATAAGTAGCAGCAGCAACAACAAGAACAATAACAGCAACAACAACAACAACAGCAGCAGCACATTCCACAGAAATATGACACAACTGGCGCCGCACGGACCATTGCCAACTGCTGTCGTCCTCTCAATGTTGCTGTGTGTTTTTATGTTGCCATCATTGTTATTTTTGTTGTTAAAAACACACATATCTTGAAGTGTGTGTGCGTGCGAGTGTGTTTGTGTGAGTCTGTTTGGTTGCCGATAACTTTTTTTTGGGTTGGCGATATTAAATAATAATGCGAGTTTGTTGCTGTTGCAAATAAAATTTTTGTACTTATTTTGATTGAAAAGAAAAGAAAAGAAAAAAAACCAAAACTGCGTTAAGCTGAAAATGTCGAGGAGGGTTGTACACTAAATGGACTCCTAAAATTATTCTTCTCAAACACGGCCGACAAATTTTCCTACCGCTGATATTAGATTTTGTGAAATTGGAAATTAATATATATATATATATATATATGCAGTACAACTGACTTTCTTCTGTACATTTTACTATCTTAGCATATTATGTTAAAGATTGCGAAATGGATTTAAGGCCGGACCTGGCCTAAGCCGACTGCACTGGATGAACTTGAAAAACGGGTCGCCACCGGCCGCATCACCGCTCCAAGCACCTTCTTGTGGTAGCTGTATAGCGATTCAGGTGGGTGCCTGCCAGTATGGCCTGACTCCACGATTATCTTATCACCAGGTGGATACGCGCCCCAGTATGTTTTCCACAATACAATGCAACTCCACATTCAAGTTCAACATGAACTCTTCTAACTAATGTGTTCTGTCGGTAATTTCCTGGACAGGGCAAGGAAAACAAGGCACGCAAGTTGTTAGCCCGAAACACTCAAGGAACATCAGGCTTTAACAAACTCACCTGTAAACTTCCTACTATTAGGTCCTTATGAAGAATAGAAATCTGTTGCAAGGCATCCTTGCACCTCCAGCAAATATGAATCACCGAGTTTTTAGGTTTAAGCCGCAGCCAGAACCAGAAACTTTCAGGTAGGCGGCCAGGTAGCCAGCTTAAGCCATTACCAATACCAGAATGCCCAATGATAAAAAGTTAACCTTTACTAAAGCTTTCCCAAAAACCTGCCTAACTGAAGTCGTACATGAATTTCCTAAAATCTTGGTTGCCATAGGAAAGTCGCAGGACTTCTTCTTCTCTATAACCCGAAAATCAGAGCGCTCCTGTTTCATACATGAGAAAACCTTATCGATTTATAAGATTTTTAATGTCCTCGTGATGCCAATTATTAAAGAATTAAATCTCTTGTTTCCTGCCGTTTTTGTAAAAGGGGGTTTAAAAAGCTAAATTTACAAAGTATTTTCTATGATATATTTTTCACACACTTGTCATTTTGTTAAGATTAAAATCTAATTAGGTTTTACAATTTAAGAACATCCTACTAAACAAACATACAAAACAGGCCCGAAAAAAACAAATTTCCTGGTTCAGTGAGTCTTCTCCTCTTTGACCAAGTATTTAATTATATATTCTTTTGAAAGGATTTTATTTAAAAAAAAAAAACCAAAACTTTCTTAAGTTAAAGTTAAACTGTACTGCTTTGTTGTAATCTTTAAACTTGTTGACTTTTGAAAGAAAAACTGAAGCTGTGTTGCCTTCTTATAGGATGTTATACTGACAAGTTTACTTGCTTTGAATTCGGCTGGTATGTATGGGCATATTTTCAGCAATATCAGGGCCCTTTAACCACAATATGGATGGCATTAACTGGACAAATCTAGTTAAAAGTAAAGTTCCCAACACGAAACCAAAAATCCATGCCCCCGCCCCCCTAATGAGCACAGATTCAAAATGTCCTTTAAAACAAACGTTACTATATATTCCTGCAACAAACTTTACTTTACAGCACAAATATCTGAAGCGGTTTCGTGGTCAAATTTAACACATTCGACCCGCGTACACACAAATTTGTGTGCCGTTTTTAGTGATGCCGATTACTTTGGTTTTTGGATGCCCTTTTATTTGTGTTTTCTTTTTTGTTTGCCTGCTTCTGCTGTTACTGTGAATGTTTATGATTACTTTTGAAGCTATTTGCTGTTGTTGCAATCGAAGTTTTCTTTGCAAACGTTCGTTGGCTCAATCGACCGACCCTATTCGTTTACCCTCCAGCTCTAGTCAATCGTTCGAACATGCATAAGCACGAACATTCCTGGTCAGTCGCTAATATTGAAAAGCATTTGTATCCCCGTCATTCATTCACCGCTCGCAAGTAACCCATCTTTGCCAAGCAAAGTTAACTGGATGTGCCCTCAAGTGTGGCGTGCTGTTTTTGGCAGTCTTTATGAATAGTGCTTGAATGTTATTTTTGTTTTTTTTTTTTGGTTTTTGGTTTTTGAAACAAAAGGGTTGTGTTGACTCCTTAATTCGGGTTTTTGTTTGTTGTGTTCTGTTTCGTAGCTTTTGTGGGTTCAAATCGAAATTTTTGTCCACAGTTTTTCATTTCTCTACTTTTTTTAATTTATTATTATTATTTTGTTTTTTGTTTTTTGTGCACTACCTTCATTATAATGCGTTCTGTGTATTCAATTGCAACGCTGTTGTAAAAGCTTTGGGGAATTATTTTCTTTCGATATTGTTTTCGTTTGTGTTTCTTTTTCGGCCTATCAGTTGTGAACAGTCATGTTACAACAAGTTTCCAATTTTTTTTTTTTTTTTCTGGAATATTTTTATAAATTTCGTTTGTAGCCGGGGCGGCTTTGACTCTCCTATTGTAGTCAACCTTCAATTTCATTTGTTTATGGTATTGTTTTTGTTTTGTTGTCCAAAACAACGGGTGTTGTTTAAGGTGCTTTAGTTTGCTACTTTAAAAATAAAGTAGAGGACACAAAAAACGTGGACTTGATTTTTTTTTTTTCGCAAATGGCCGGCCGGTCGCCTACTGATGAAGGATGGATGGTCGTTGTTCGTTGGCTGGCTTCATGTGCGTGTATAAGGGGTAAATTTTTGCTTAAAGTATTTCAATGTCACAATATGATCTTTTGTTCTCTTTTCAAATTTCTCTTGAAAAGTAATTGAAACATTTTGTTTGCTGTACATATTTTTGCATGTCTTTGGTCTTAAAAATTATTAATCAGTTTAACTTTATACAACAGTTTAAGCCAGCTCCAGCTGGCTGTAGAACTTTGACTACTGGAAGGCAATATCGGACGATGCATCATAAAAAACGTTTAAATATATTATTTCTTTTTAGAAAAGAAAGAAAAACACTTTTCAGAGATGAAAGAGGCAAAATCGCTCTTAAAGTTTTCAAAAACACGAACATAGTGTTTTAAGCCTGTAACAGTTCTGCTCTGAAAATCGCATTATTTGAAATCACGTGATTTCTAAACACGAAGTACCTCTAAAAGTTGACTCTATGTAGCTTTTTTTTTTTTGTTTGTTGTTTTCTATTTTTTTTTTATAATTTTATGTGGTTGAAAAATTGCTATTTTTGGAATGTCGTAATTTGAAAACATGTGATTTTGAAAACCTGCCTGTACACATAATTCCTGCCCAGCACGGAATTCCCATAAAACCACTTAAGCACACCAATCGTTAGTATGACTTTGGAGGTATCAGTTGCTCTTTTTTAACATAACCTCATTTTTTATAGTCGATTTCTTAACGAGTGTGCTGACGAACTGGCAAGCCGTTGTTCAAAGTGGTTCGTTCCTTGAATGTCAAAAAGGCTTGTTTCAAAGTAGTCATCACTCATTGCATTTTCGAAGCGGAAACTATTTTTCAAACAGTAATAAAAAGAAACTTACCAGCTGTTTCAAAACTATCAAAAATTTCCAAAATGTGTTCAAATCGTAGCGCTAATTTTTTTAATATTACTTGGCAAATCATTTCGACTTCGAAAAAGAATTTGAAACAATCCTGTTTGACATTTATGACAGCACCATGAACATGGAACACAACGAATTGATGGAGGCCAGTAAAATATACGAAAAAAAATATATTTTTTTGTTTTTTAAAAACTATTTGATAACAAGTTTTCTTATGCACTTGATAGTCGTCCTATACATGATTTGTCAGACAAGAGTTAAAAAATCCCACCGAACAAACTTTTTATATTTTCCCAAAAAAAAAAAAAAACAGTATGAGAAATAATTATAACACAATATAAATTTTAATAAATTTTCAAACTTTAGCGTTTAATCTAGAAGAATCTGCTCAGTGTAGAGATTTTATAAATGAAGTAAAACTTTTATTTACCTGACAACGCTGCATGCAAACACTTGCTGCTGCAGGCACGTTTTTGCCGGCCCTCTCATTTTAAAGTGTCAATGCTAAGCACGTAAATAGATTATAAATGTCCCGATGATTTCATCAATTCTCACTCAATTTATTTAAGAGGAAGTTGATTTCTGTGTCACTCATTCATGTGTTCAGTCCACTCGCTGCGATACAAGACATAAACACCGCACTAAATCCAATTGCAGTTTACGAATATATTGGAATTTTAATCTTTGTATGTAAATTCAGCTGCGCAGTGGTGTGACCACCCAATATGCATTTTGGAAAATAATTTACACTTCTTAAAAGAAAATATTTATGCACATTTTTTTAATGCACTTTGTCGAACCTTGAATTTAAAATTTTGCATAAAAATCTTTGCAAACGAAATATTGTTGAGTTAAAAAAATAAAAATATGTCTGGGTGTTTGAAGTTGAATACAATTTTTCAATGCGCATATTTTTGTTGCAAAAGCGAGTGTAAGTAACAACTTAACAATTAGGGGCATCACAATGTTCACTTTTTTGTTTCGTTTTTGTTGGCGGCCTTTGAAAGAGTTCAGTTTAGTAAAAACAAGTCTTACTTTTTGCAACAAAGAGTTTTAAAATTAATTTAAAATATTTTATAGTTTTTTTTTTGCTCTTTTCATTCAACACATCTTTGCTTTTGAAATTTTATTTCTATAAAATAAATAATTTTTGGCCCATGTTTTGGTACTTCATATATAAATATATGATATGAGTAATTTTACTTACTTATAGGCCTTTTCAAGCCAACAATTATCTTTCTTTCGCTCCAACTGTAAATAGTACGTTGCGAAAACAGAAATCGTTTCCCTGAAATACCAGAAAATGGTTTTTTGAAGCCTTTAAAAAAACTAAACTTAATACATTCCTTAGAGTCTTAAATGGAATATTCGCCTTTTAAAGCACAATTAATGTTCTCGTATTTCCCATATTAGAAAATTTAAACATATTTATATATTTTCTGTATGGCAAAACCAAAACTTTCTCTAAATAGAGATATTCTGCAACGCAAAAAAAATTAAATTTTAATTAAACTTTAACTGGTTTAATTAAACTTTAACTGGTTTAATTAAACTCTACATTGTGTACACGCATACATACATACATATATGATGAGAAAGAAAGATGATGAATGAATCAGCAATAGATATAAATATTGTTATTGACACTGCTGCGCTATCCAACAAAATATTTAATGAGTTCAATTAAAATACTTAATTGGTAGTACCTTAAAATATTTGTTTTTTTTTTAATTTTTGAGTCAAAATTACAAAAAATGTGTCCTCTGTCCATTTTAGTAGCAAAAAAGCAAGAGAACACAGCAATAGTTGCTATTCTGGGGGAAATAAAGTTGCCTTTTCAATAAATTGGTTTAGAAAATGTAGAAATTTAGAAATGCATTTCATTTATGAAAATTTCTTCAAAAATGACAGCAACTTAAGTTGCTGCATCCGGACATTATACATTTCGCTTTTCGCGTTCTGATTTGCCTAAATTTAGAGAAATGGCGGAGTGATAAGAAATTTAGAGCGAATTGTTTCGTTAACGTATTTTAAGGATTTTAAGAAATCCTTTTTATTTGTAGGGATTGAAAGAATTAGCAAGACGCTCCACTAAAGGTCACAGAAATCAATCAAACTGTTCTCGTCTTTTCTCGAACCTGCAAGATCTACATTAAAGGCTGATACGTTGCCGGTAGGGTGCTCGCCAGAAATAGAAAAATTACAATAATAAAACGGGGTCACAATTTTTCGTTTAATCTCTTTTTTGTCAGGCACGCAGTAAGCACAAGCTGCTTAGTATAGTGAAACTCTTAATTATAAATAAGGGAACTAAGATTCAAAGTTTGGCTTAGAATCTTCAGTTTCCAAGCAAACTGTCTCAAGAACTCCCCCATTTGTTCTTCGTGCCGCATACTCGCAGGCCCATGCGGCAAACAACAGCATCCATGCACTTACAACAAACATATGGCAAAAGCTGTGTATGCACCAGAAATATGTATGTATGTAAAATGTATGTATGTAAAAATGAAAAATAAAATCAACAGATCAAAACCAAAATGCAAGAAAGACAGAAAACATGAACAACGCATTTGGAAAATTTAAATAAATCCTTCAGAGCTTCATGCAATCAGAATACATGTGGCAGCCACGTAATGTTAAAACAAACTAGTAGTGGCTTGCAAACAGTACGAGTATTTTAGGCGAGCTAATATGTTTGTATAGGAAGTGTGTGTGTGTCAGAGTATGCCAGTGCGGAGTCAATACGTGTAGGTGCATTCAGCAGCAGTTAGCAGTAGTTGTCGTTGTTGTTGTTGTTGTTGTTGTTGTTACTCATGTTGGCAATAAGTTCGCTTGTGTTGTGTGTGCCACAAATGTGCTTTATCAGATGCATGCAACCACGTTTTGTCCAAGGAACAGCATCAGTGGAAGTATGTTCATAACAATAAGGATTGTCGGCATTGTTTGTCGTTTTGGTTGTTTTCGTTTTATTTTACACTGTTTGCTAAACTAGAGTCTCTTTCGAAAGTCCACATACATACATACATACATACATATGTAAGTATATACGAATAAGTTGATTTAGAATAGTTATAATCAGAGTAGGCACTACACTCATACACCGGAGCCGTATCAGAACTAAAATTTTAAAAGCGAAAGCTGTTTCCAGTTGTGGCAAAATCAACACAAGCCGCACATACACACAGATGTACAGACACAGGGTACTATTATTGTAAAATCAAACAAAAAATAGTTTGATTTTGAAATTATAGCATTTGTTGTCGCACCAACTTCTAACACAAAAGCCATTTAGTTATTTCAACATTTTCGTATTAATGTTTCCAAGATTTGGGCGAAAAAAATCTGGATCCTTTTGTAAGACGCGCCGTAAACGCGAACGCGAAGGCGAACGGTATAGTATTTAGTGATGCCAGTAGAAGTGACGACTGTAGTCGGTGTCTGGTGTATTCAAGCATGACTGTTGTTATGCTGGCTGGTTGGCAATGATGGCGTTTTTTTTTTTTTTTTTTTTTTTTTGAACTGCTGTGTTGGGAAAACAAATAAACGAAGAATGTCATGCATATAAATTCATTGTAACATTAACAGCACGTTTCATATGCAAACAATATGCACATGCATGCAAGCATGCATTCAAGCATGCATGCATGTGTGAATAGCTTACGAGTTGAATTGCCACCACAGCCGCTGCTAGAACAAGCACCATCATCAATACTATCACTAACAACATCATCTTCATCAGCGCCACTAGTCTATAATCTGGAGAATAAGAATAAGAACAACAACAACAACAACAACAACAACAACAACAAGAAGAAGTAAAGCATAAGTAACGAAAAGAATAGACACTTTAACAATAACAACAACAACAACAACCATAGTATTGGTATTATCCTCATCTTCATCAGCAACAACTTTACCCAAGGCAGCCAGCAACATCGTTATTTCAACTGTTTTATTTATTTATTTATTTTTTTTCCTTTATTTATTTCGCCTTCGCCAACAGCAGCATCATCATCGTCATCATCATCATCATCATCTACTTCTCAGGGTATAAGTGCCAGTTGTCGTGCCACTTAAGCATGCATGCAAAAATAACAACAACAGAAATTGGCTACAGCAAGTTTTTATGCAAACACATCTGGTCCATAACAACCAAACGACCATTTTTCACGTACCCACAGACACACACACACACGTACATACATTTCCAAATTCAATCCAGCAAAGTAACAGACATCATCATGCCCGAACAGCCTACGCCAACTTGATTCGCCAGTTCCACCATGCGACTCGTGTTAAATTTATTCTGATGATGTTGTTTGCGATTTTAGTTGAAACTGAAGATCTTAACGCATTGCAATGCCATTTGCATGGGTACAAAAGTTTAAAGTTTACACTTTGATTTAGCATACGCTCGCTTTCATACGCTCTCAGCCCAAAACAGGGTAACCAAATTCCATTAATTGCAATATGGCTGTTGGCATTAAAGTTTTATATGTATGTATGTATGTATAATATTTGGAACTTGATTTTAATTATTTTTCCTCATAATTTTTCTCTGCCACTCGGTCAATCGTTGTGATTCCGGCTCAACATTCCGGAGGGGCGGTGATCCACATAAAGTCAAAATAAAAGACTTGTTCAATGTAAGCAAAACCGAAAGAGCACACTCAAGTCTAGTAGTAGCTTATAAAAACGCATACCGTATAGCACGCAGGTAAGTCACAAAAAAGCATTGAAGCATTATTTCCATCCAGTACCCCCGCTTTTACACGACCAAAATGATATGTATATAGAAACGGAAATATAGAAAAAGAGTTACATGATGTATGTAGATACAGTGCAGTAGAGAGCAGTCGTGATAACGTCAACTAATCATAATTAAAACAACAACAACAACGATATGAGAATCAAGCAACTGATTTGGTAAGGGCAGTGTATAACTACATTTCTTTGACCTGTTCACGCGTTACACCTGTGTGGCAAAGTTTTTAATAATAAATTCGCAATTATATGCATATATGTATGTATGTACACAAACATATATAATTCATTTGTAAAAATAGACGTATGTATGCAAAAAACATAGAAATCTATTGTAAGATATGATATTTAAAATGTTAGGGGGCTCGACGCTGGGCCATTGTATATTTGAAGTACTCGTACATCAAGTCAACTATTGTTTATTATAGTTTTATTGTGTTAGAAAAGTGGGTATCAATAAACACTAAAAAAAAAAACTAAATTTCTATATAAATAAGGGAATCCCCGAACTTGAAACTAATTGAATACAATCAACGTGCATTTTAATTGTTACTAAAGCTAAAATTTTGTTTTATCTAGAGTTGAAGTTTCAGAACGTTGTCGCCGGAGTGACGATTGATTTTAGAGTAGACGGCGTTGAATTTTTGATATGTAGACACATTGCAGTGTTGGCACTAACCGGAGCGCACTGTATCTAACATTAAACAATTGCATCTATCAGAATTAATATTTCATATTATTAAGGATTGATTTCATAGTTATTATAATAATATAATTCATTGGTCGAATTCAAGAGTGAATCAGGTCTATAAGAAGATTTAGCAAATTTTGCAATGCTGAACTCTTTCATGAATTAATCTTAATCGTATTTATGTGTATCTTTGAACAAATGTGAAATGAGTAATTTTTTTCCATTAAATCACCTTCAGATTTCTTCTTTCTTATTATAGAGATATCTTTTGTATTAAGAAAGTAGCAAAACTCTGAAGTATTTGGCACAGCCTGCAAAATTTTCGAAAGTGCTTCCGAAATGTTACCTGAAGTTTGATTTTTGACAAGCAAATCTCACTTGATTGCTACATTATAATATCAATAACATACCTTGGGCTTGTATTTTTATAATAACTGACCTATTAAAATAGTGTGTTATCCAAAACTGGTTCTAGACACAGGAAAAAAATTGGTTTCATATCACAACAACTGAAATCGCTAAATCAGTTAATAAATTGTTTGAATACGCGACTGTAAAGCAAATCAAAGATTCAAGCCATAATTTTGCAAAAATTATGATTGCACGAAAGCGGGAAATTTTTTTTACAAAAAAAAATATGATATTCAAATTTAGCTTTTTCTAACCTCAAAATTTTTTTAAAAATTAGTAGTCCCAAAATATGTAAGCATTTCATAAATATAATCATAATGCTGACAATTTTGGCATAACGAAAGCATTTGCAAGTCCAACATAAGATTTAAACTTAAAAAAGATGCACCTCACTATCAACATATTCGTGTGGTTGCCACAAAATCACCTTTTGTGGATAATAGCATCATTTTCTATTAAAAATAATCCATTAATTTTTATTATCTCAGTATAATTTGTGATAAGACAAGAATGGAATAATTTAGCACAAAACACTTGGCCACCTTAAATAATTTCCATGCCATGTATCGAATATTTAATATGCGCTGGATGTTGTCTGCAACTGGCAATCGTTGGTGTTACCACAATTATAATGGCTTATGCCATTGACGCCAACACCGCCAACAAAACAAAACAAAACACACGCCGAGACAAACAAACATTCGCGCATGCACTCAGTCAGTCAGTCAGTCAGTCAGTCATTCAGCCAGTTGTGGCTTTAACGTGTTTTGCGACTAACAACAACAAAAGCTGCCACAAAGATATACAACTAAAAATATTTATACCAACCAATATTCTTGTACAGGATTTGCATAAGACAAAAGCCAAAAAAAAATATAAGAAAATATGGTACATATGTAACACAAATATGTATAGACATACGCACAATTTCCACAGTTGGTGGCATTCACGTCATTTCAATATTGTATGTGCGTTCGTTATTTTACTTCTACATTTTTAACTGGGCTCACGACAGCTTTAACAACAACAGCAACAATAATAATAATAATAATAACAACTGCAAAGATTTAAAAAAAAAAAAATATGTTCACAAAGAACGGCACATTTGTAGCTACACACATACATGCACACACACACACACACACACACGGCCGCACTCATAACCACCAGAAGCTCAACATTTTCGCTTTATTGTTTCTGCTGTGGCAAAAATATCATCTTCTTGGTACGGATTAACGTAAATAAGTATCAGCCACTAACAAATACATCGCAGATGTGATGTTGTTGTTGTTGTCGTTGCTGTTGCTGTTGTTACTTCATCTTCATCGTCACTCGTGGCAAATACGAGTACATACATACACACTCATGTGTGTACAACACAATTGATGACGATGCAACGAAAACGACGACGACGACGACGAGTTGGATGATGGTGATGCACTTAAGTTACCTTAAAATTCGCGTAAATTTTCACTTGTTTTTACCTCGTTTGGAGATTTATTTTTGTGGCAAATAAGTCGTCATCCCAAGCACAGTGGGCCTAATGTTGCACTACATACATACATAAATAAAATGTTGTCTGTTACTTACAGGAAAAAATTGTAATCTAGTTGAATTAATATTGTACTGTATTTGATTTCAGAAACTTCAATCTGAAAAGAGAAACTCTGCCTTAAGGCCACATCTAACCAACAAAAACTTGTTAATGTTTTGCTATTGTCTAACAACATAATTTTCAATCTCACACTATTTACTGTCCTCATTACTTAGAAGTAATCAAATAAGCACTTGTATTAATTATCTATTTAAAGAAAATTGTTTAAAAAATTTGATACTTGTGCAGATTTGTTAATAAAGGAAAATAAAACGTGAACGTGAACGTGAACGTGTGCAAGGAAAATATTTCCACTTCTTCGATTATTTTCGTTCAATCTGTGGCGAAATGAATAGCCAGCCAGCTTCAATTCAGCTCACCCAGTATCGCAAGTTAACGAACACAACATTATGTGTTCGCTTAATGACCCGTTTTAACAGTTAGAAGCTGATCCTTTTTTGCTTAAAGAAATTCTTCTTCAGCGATAATGCATGCCCTTTTCGGGAGAAATGGGTATGATAACAAATAAAATGATTTAGTTTGTAAGGATTTGCGAAAAAAAATCACTGTTTGGAGCTGTCGAAATCTGGGAAACGTGGCACACCGCCCATGATGTCATGTTGGCCATTCTGGACGTGCGATTTAAAGAGTTGCTGCGAACTGGCCACCGAGATTCTGCTATTTAACCCCGTTAGACTTCTTAGGGGGGGGCTCTCTTCAGACGCAGACTTAAGCCACCCAGAACAGTTGCCATCAATAACAGTACAGCTTCTAAGCAAATCCAGCCGATTTATGCTTTAAGCCATAAGTCATGCTATAACGTTCTTAGAGACATTGATTTTGTAGCTGGCCGATTTAAATTTAACAGCAAGACTTTAAATATGTCGGTACATTTAAAAACTCGCCTTAACAATGTCTGAATATTGTTCTGGCCCACTATCCAGTATTTGCTCGATAGTTTTTTCTCTATACAATCGTGTTCTTGTGAAAAAAGGGATTTACTACTTATGAAATCTCGTTATTCTTTTTTTTTCTTGCTGCAACTTGCATCATTTGCTTACCACTTCGATATTTTGCTGTTTTTTTATTGAAGTGAAATTGTTGTTGCTGTTGGTTTCTTTTTTCTTTTTTTGTTGCTTTCGTAATTGACTTGATGGGGGTTTCTGTATCGTCTCATCTTTACCTTCTTGGTTGGTACTTTAAGTCTGACCCCGCAAACTTCGTGTGGTGTTGGTGTTGGTGGCGGTGGCGATGGCGATGGCGATGGCGGCGTCTGTTTTATTTGCCGGCCACTCATTCTACACTGAGTGGTGTCTGTTTGTGTCAGTATCCTTTTACTTGATTGCCTGCCTGTTGGTTAAAAATACTTTACATGCTATTGTACACCTGGGGTATTTGTGATTACTTTATAGACCAAATAGTAAGACAAGCAGACGAGGCCGCAATACTCATTGTAAAATATACATAAATACACACACACACACACACATACATACATACACCCATACATTCATAGATATGTACATAAATAGACAAAGGAAAGTGCACACAGATAATTGAGCGGACAGACGGAAGAACGCAGAACTCAGAACGCAATACTTGTGAGCGTGGGCAATCGCCATCATGATAATATTTATTGATTTGCTTTTCATATGTATTTGCTTGATGTGATGAGATATTTCATATTTTTGGACTTAAAAAAAATACTTATGTTGTTGTTATTTGTTTTGTTGTAAGGTTAACAAGAGTTTCTGTTGCTTTTGTGGCAATGACTTTTTGTTTCCAAGTTATTTATTTATAAATAGATTGAAACTATGATCAGTTATGAGAAAAAGCCCGAATATGATGAAGACGTTGGCAGGCCTTGATTGGAGTGCCGGCTCAGGTGAGAATATAATGTGAGAGAAAATTTTTCCTATAATTGAGTTATTTACAGTCGTCTGTCTGCTCTGGCGAGTTCAGGCGCATTAAGGGGCACAACAGAACTGCACATGCGTAATCAATACTTAAACGTTTCTGTTATGGGCTTGTGGGAAAGACACTGCAAAGTTTCTGTACGTATATTTTAGAAACATATCCAAAGATCAGATCTTAATTTTTATGAACATTTTGGTTGTTTTTATTTTATTCTGGTCGAAAATAGTGAATGCAGAAAATGTGTTTTCGCGGTAATAGAAATTATTACAATCAAAATATTAGGAAATTCTCTCCGTATTTAAAAAAAAAAAGAGTACAAAAGTCTGTTGTAAGTACTTTTCATGTTTAAACGGATGATAAATATATGTAAAGATGTAACTAAAGTTAAAGCAAAAATATTGGGGGTGGGAAATATTTTACAAAAACAACATGAAAATTTGTGGTTTCGTTGTTCTGGTAATTATTGCCAGCACCCGCAAAACATTCTGTTGGTGATGAAAATACATGCATAAGTTTCTAAAATGATTTAGAAAACAAATATTCACCGAGCGCTTATCAAACTTTGTATTCGTCTTCAGCCCCCCCTCCATACATTTTGGTTCTACACGATAAGACTTATCTAATTTTTGGAACATGTAGAGTAAATACATGTATTGCTGTGAAAACGCGATGCAAACATTTGGGAAGGTAGTTCGTTACTTTCCTTGGCCCCATGAACCTATAGTTCTGTGCTCAGACAAAGCAGTCATTGAAAGGGGATTCAGACGGTAATACAAGTCGTACGTAAAACCAAAAAACAAATCATATGAAACTATAGATTTTAAAATCTTGCAACAGATTTTTTTATATTTACACTATTAACATTTACATACACCATTTACTCTAACCAATTTTGTCGCTATTGTCTCAAAGAGAGCCATGTAGTTGTACCATTGAGGCTACTCGCAAGAAGAGCCGTTATGACGCTCTTCTCGCACACACCCACACACATACATATAAAATTGTTGTGTTTCCAATAAACTGAAACTTTTCTGCTGCTCCAAACAAAAACTGAATATATGTATTAAGAGGCTTGGACCAAGATTTGACATTATTTAAGGGTATTGCCATTTAAAAATGTATGTAATTATAACGTGATGGAAATTTCCCTCACAGTAGTCATTCAAAATGTAAAGATATGAACCTTAAACTCAGTGTTGTTAATTATTTGATTATTTTATAACCTTAAAAACGCTACTTGTTCTACTACTTGGGACTTCATAAACCATCTGTGAAGTCCCCATACATTAAGATTTTAATATCTTATCTAAAATATTTTGACCTTGGAAACGGATCATTTCTGTCGACTACTTGGGGATATCTTAAAACTGCTATATTTGCTGTAAGGTTGAAAAATTTTGGAATGTATTATATATGTATATATTGTTTCCTAAATATAGATCTTAGACCTTAAAGTTTTTCAAACGAATTTAAGCAGAAATTTTCTAATTTTTTCAATTGAAACTTATTTAAAAATTCATTTAAATGACACATACATATACATTTTTTGCAAAAATTTATTATAAGTTTAAAGAAAAACAATACACATCTATTTAAAATAAATACAATAACCTTTATTTTTTTTTTTGCTTTTAAGAAATTTGTCAGATTTTGCCACTTTTGGTCATTTCAAATATCAAAACATCAAATTTAAATGATTCCATCAGCATCATTCAAAGTTTTTATAATTCTTGTATTATTATGCAAAGAACTGATCATTTCTAAAACTTCTGTTTTTCATTCATGTGTTTTGGTATTTTAGCGAAAACACGACGAGTAACAGACAAATTAAAATGTTTTAATTTTTAAGAGACAATAGAAAAAGTCACAATGCACACGTCTAGTCATTAATTAGAAGATTCGTTAGAAATACCGTAGAGATTAGTGTAATAAATTAAAAGAACCGAATAAACAATATACAGCAATTTGCGAACTAGAATTAGAATTTCAAATCGCCCACGTTAAAGGCTTTAATTCTATCGACTTTTATTTAGAAACAGGATTTACAAAAATTTCCAAACAAAATATCAAATGTCTTTTAAACATTTTTATTAAAAAAATTAACTAGTCTGTTTGCTGAATGAACGAAGAATTTATGAATCAATTGAATATTTTAAATAAAACTTGTTTCAGCTTATTTTTATATTCATTTCCAGTTGTCGAAAATTTTAATACTTTCAATAATTTAACGGGTTTCAACGAACCTGTTCTCCTGTTGCAACTGTTTTCAATGATAGAAAAAAAAACAACAGAAAAAGTTTGATTGAAAACTTTCCACCAAATATTGTAAAATAGTTTTATTTTTAGCATTTGCATTTTTTATATCCTTTAAAGTTATTTAATATGAAACCTCGAATTGATATTTCGTTACCAGGGGAAGCTGAGAAGAATCTCCGGCTGTGTAATTTAATTTTTGTTGTTTAGTAAATTAAATTAAAATATTTGTAAATTCAAAAAAAAGGTACTAAAAAGATGTCTAAAGAGAAAGTTCGGAGGAGATGTCGAATCTGGCACCTGATCACCTGTGTCCCCCTCATCAAGTTCGGGACAAGAGAAACTGGTCATGGATGGTGATAATCTGGCCAAAGATCTGGTACAGACCGATGAAACCTACAATCCAAAATCCATACCAAACACGATCTGTATTGGATGATCCTGGATGTCAAGCGATTCGATATCGCTCCAAATTCAACAATTTTATTTGTTAATGTACCAACTCTTACAGAAATAGGGTAGGTCGGTGAGCGTGGGTTTTTAATGATAATTAGGAGCAGTTTAAAGTTGCTAAGCTCCTGGAAAGATATCGCGCTACCGCTGTCTCGGATTGATATTACTGTGACGATGGTTTGTGTTGTGTGTGTTTTTTTCGTTCGGATAAACAATTGGCCTGAAGGGCTTAACTTTTCTTTAGAAGCTTTTTATCAGCTAGACGGATGCCTCGTTACTGCGGCCGCTACTTAAAATTAATGACATGTAGTCATTTATCTTCATTCTTACGGCCAATTGAAGTTTGTTCGGTGTTATAAGTCATAAGTTGTGGACCGAGAAAGACCATATTATTTTAAGCTGCGATGCCACAGGCTGATTTTGTATTCTGTCACACCTGTTGGCCACCAATATTTCTGTCTGCAGGTCTATAATGGCTGAAACCCTAGATATCTTTTATATATGTTGCCAGGAACACAACTGCGACGAACGATGAATTTCCCTCAACGCAACGACTTCACCGGTATATATTCGATGTGTGAATTCGTCGTGTGAAGCACAATAACGTCGAATAAACAGCTTCTGTTTACAGTTGATTCATTCGTTTACATTTTGCGCAAAGACAAAAATTAAAAAATTTATTAAAAATAATTGTAAATTTGCTGCTTTCGCCGGTGCACGCAAATTCGTTAAAGGTGGCAGAATGACGAGCAATCAAAAATATATTCTATATCGAGTGTTATATGAATACAATACAGTAAAACTATATCAAAAGAATTGGTTAAAAATAAGCAAAAAGCACATCCGAATATGCAAAGTGAGAAATGTTTGGGAGCAAAAATTCTTCATTCGTAGCAGTTGTGTCCCTAGCAAATGGCTGTTGTTTCGTTGTCTGCTGAACGAGTGGATTAGCGGCGCTTATCCTCATAATGAGGAATGCGAAATGGATGAGTTCGCAGTTGCGCGGTACCTATTTGCACGCGTTTACTTAGTACCCCTGCAGCAGCCAATTAGAATAACGTTCCTCATTCAGACACAGTATAAAATCAGTGAATAGCTAAAACTAGTCTTAAGCAAGATTCAACAAAACGTTTCCCCCCTTTAGATTTATTTTTTCAAGGACTGCGCCTCATTCAGCATTAGCCGTCAATCCTAGTTAGGTCCCAGTTTCTTCGACTAATATGTATTTGTTGTGTGTGCCCCTGTCCATAATTGAAAGCATCCAGAATCGCTGTAGCAAGAAAAGGGTTTTTTTCTTTCCTAATAATACGGCCAACTTATGCATGACTGTGAGTTTTTTGTTAAAAGATCTGTTTGCTATTCTGACATTTTTATAGCTAACATAAGATATTTTCCCTTTTCAATATTATTTTCATCTAACATAAATGTATGTATGTATGTGATCGTACACACATATTTCAGTCAGGCGACAGGGTTTTTGGATAAAGACTTAATCAATTTAAGAGTGTGGTAAAACGCAGTATAATAATATCTTAAGATGATTAAAATGACTTCCTTCTTACTAACAAGTGTGTGGCTCATAATTTACCAGTCATTTGGAAATCTTTTTGCTCTTGCAGTCTGCAGGCATAAGTGTGTTTGTCAGCGTTTCCATCTAAATGTCACTATGTCATTTTTATATTCAGATAAATTCCTTAAGCCTAAGAACTCGTAAATTAAATTCTCAAAACCATCAACTTGTTGTTGGTCTTTTTTTTTTTTTGGGGTATTTTTTCTCGATGTGTTTTATAAGCGACCACTTAAATCAAGAAACTATTCAACTGACTTGTAAGCCAGCAGGCAGGTCCCTTGATTGCATTAGCAGCACTCAAGAAGCAAAAATTCAAGCTGTGGATGTTTTGTTTTCTGTTTATTTTTTTTTTTTTATATTCGACTGGTCTGGTCTGGTCTGGTCTGGTTAAACCACCAAAGCAATTTATAGAAGGCGGTTTATCACATCACAATTTAACCTACCACCATGAATTAATGACAATTCTGTTACCAAACGGCCAGCTGAATACGGCCAAGTAGAAACTAGCAAATTAATTAATAGAGGCTGTAATGAATTGAAAGCACTCTATGGCAAAACAAACAAACGAAATTTTAAATGTGAGTTTTTTTTGGGAGTTCGAAAGTTTGTCACCAGCAGCCCACTTCATCTATTTTATTTAATTACAACCGCCACGGACCCTCACGATTTAGAAACTGCAGTCTTACTATTCGATGTCTGCTCTTGTAAAGTTGGCAAACAGCACTTCGAACAGTTGGCAGAGTTTTGCTTACTATTGTTTCACAGAAAATCTTAAACGCTTAAAGACAAACTCTATAACGAAAGTAACTACCTTAAACTTCAACAATCCTACTCAACGCAATTATATTAAAATGCACAGTGGTTTACTTTTTGCCAATTCCTTAGCTGGTATTCGTCATGTGTTGATTGCCTCGGTTTGTTTGGCCTCCCGCCTCTGGATATTCTGCAAAGGACTTAAGCATTGGCATGGATGGCATGGTCGGACGGTCGGTTACAACAAGCGGTTGTCCATGTACCATGTTGTTTCATTAATTTTCGTCTTAAAAGAAAAGGAAAAAAACATGAAAAACCTAAACCACACACATTTGCCAAAGACTCGCTGAGAGACATTGACTGTCGTCTTAAGTTGAAAATCCTCTGGGACCAGATGTTTGTCGTTAGTCTTGTTGGATTGTTTTTTTTTTTTTTTTTTTTTTTTTTTTTTTGTTATTTCTTCCTTCCTTAACTTTTTATTCGAATTTTTAATCTGTGTGCGAGTGTTTCATTTTATTTCACTTTATTTCGTCGTTACTTTGAACTTGAACTTATTCCATGTTTAGCTTAAGTTTTGCATACTTTGGCTCTGTATTTGTCGCTATTCTGTGTTCGCCTTTTGTAATTTGCACCAGCCTCAAGGAATATGTGTGGCAATAATACATTAACGTTGGCTGTTCAACTAGTTTTATGGCACCACATAAAATAAATGTTAAATTTTATTGCCAAAATTTTAATGGGTTTTTGTGTTACTGAGCATCGGGCGTACGTGAAAACCTGTGCTGAATGCATGAAAACATTTCAAAGGACAACACACATGCAAACAAATTCTTTTGCATTTCACTAAAAACTTGCATTGATATAAATTTATTTGGTGTGTTTTTTCTCCCTTTAATCGGATTTTTGAACGCAACTGAGTTTTCTTCTTGTTTTAGCTTTTGATCGTGGAAAACTTAGCAAATGTTTATGATTTTTTTCGTTAAAGCGAGTAAATCATTTTCTTATCCTTTAAACTGATTTTTATTGGAATTTTAACTTTATTTCTGAAGAAATTCTGTTGATTCGTGCCACGGAAAAAAGCCACATCTTGAATCAACAGATTATTAGATACAAATTGTTTTCTAGTCTAATACGTTTTTTTTTTTATTTTTTATGATATTTAAATTTTTTCAAGTCTTACTTTGTTGGCTTTTTTTGTTATATACAATATTTTTTAAGCTGAATTTATTCTAAGCACAATGTTTGTCCAGACAACATTTTTTTACACAAACAGATTTCAGTTTCCATAATTAAATTGTTCGAACCGTGTTAAAGAAATCTTTCTGAGCATGCGAATTTGTGGGAAAAAGTTTTCAATCAGAGCAAACTAGAAATTAATTCAATTGTAACGTTTATATTTATAAGCAAACTTTTGTGTTTATAAATTAATATGCAAATATAATATATATTAGAAAAAAGACTTAACTTGTCCACTAAAATAAAAATCTTTATTAAAATAAACACACTTCATCAAGTGTGTAAAGCTTCCGGTCGGCTAAGAATTGGAAAAAAAAAATTCGAAAAGTAACACGATCCAGGGAAAACGTCTAAGCAGCAGAACAAGACACACTAAATATTGAAATTTGAAACCAATTAATAAAAATCAAAGCCAACATCTTGAAAAAACACTAAAAACTTAACCAAAAACCAACAGTAGCCTCGGTGCCGAGAAGCAGAGATACAAACAAGGGATCGTATTTTGTGTGTATAAAACACACCAACATTTTGGGCAAAAAAAAATATTTTTGCCCAAAAAATGTTTTGCAGCAGCACCAACTTTGGCATTATGGAGAAAAAAAACCTATATGTACAGTCCCCTCGTGATAAAGGGTGGTTAAATTGTATGGGCCGATGTTGAATGTGAACCACACCATTTTTCCGAATTTTATTTGACATTTCTCTATTTCAGACTTACTCAATTTGAACCATGGAGAGATACACAATCCAACAACGTGTTAAAGTTATCCAGACTTATTACGAAAATGGGAGTTCAAATCAAAATGCATATCGTGCACTTCGTAATAAGTGATGAGGTACATTTTCACCTCAGTGGATTCGTCAATAAACAGAATTGCCACATTTGGGCGAATGAGAATCCAAGAGTGATTGTCGAAAAACCAATGCACCCACAAAGAGTGACTGTTTGGTGCGGTTTATGGGCTGGCGGCATCTTCGGGCCGTATTTTTTCCAAAATGAGGCCGATCAGGCAGTTACTGTGAATGGTGTTCGCTATCGTGAGATGATAACGATCTTTTTATGGCCCGAATTGGAAGATATGGATGTGGACGATATGTGGTTTCAGCAGGACGGTGCCACTTGCCACACAGCTAACGAAACAATGGCTCTTTTGCGCAACAAATTCAATGGCCGTGTTATCTCACGTAATGGCGATGTCAATTGGCCGCCAAGATCATGTGATTTGACACCGTTGGACTTTTTTCTTTGGGGTTATTTGAAAGAAAAGGTGTACGTCGATAAGCCAGCAACAATTCAAGACCTAAAGGATCAGATAATTCGGCACATTAACGGCATAGAACCTCCATTATGCCTCAGCGTCATCGAAAATTTGGACCATCGGATGGAGGTGTGCCGCCGAGGTCGCGGCGCCCATTTGGCCGATATTTTGTTCCATACATAATTGAGTAATACCAATACATCATAATAAAATAAAATTACAATAATTTCCTAAATAGTTTGTGTTTTATTCAAAATCAACATCGGCCCTTGAAATTTAACCACCCTTTAGCATCATTAGCTCGTGTCGGCGACATTCTAAGACATCAGCACTATTTTCTTGACATTGGCTTCACTAAAATGGCATCCAAGCCATAAGGCCTCAAATCTAATGAAAGCAAAATTTTGGATTCACCAAATTGAAAATACATACTGTAAGCAAATAGTTGCGAATTGGGGGGGTTCCCTGCACTAGTATTTGATACAGAAGTACAGTTAGATATAGTGCTTTTCTGTTCACTTGATTTTTTGTTGTGTTTTAGGTTTAATCTATCAACAATAAGTAAAAACTATAGCAACTATAGCATAATTTGCGACGTCTACACTCGCCGTTTTGACCAGTTGACGTTATCTCGAGCACACTGTATAAGAGTGTATGTGTGTACATTTATATTATGACAAAATCTTATATTCCATAATATTAAAATTCCGAAAACTTTACTTAAGGTCTAATAAAAAAACCAAAAAAAAATTCGAAAAAACATCTGAACTGTTAAAGTTTTCAAAGTAAAATATCAAATTACGCCGACACGTACGATTTAGTTTCAACAATGCACTGTTTAAAATATGTATGTGTAGATGTAGTATAAAAAAATATTAAGTATTGATAAAAAAAAAATAAACAGAAAGGTTTAAACATTTAACATCTTGCAAGAAAAAATACAGTATAGCCAGCAACAATTTGATACAAGACAATGAAGTAGAAAAAAATCCTTGAACTTAAACCGAAATTCCGCCTTTGTTTAAAGAGAAGCTTTAGAAAAGTTAAGCAGACACAAACTGCAAAAAGTTTCTTTCCAAATTGAACAGAATCTAAAAACATACAATTTCCAAATGTTTTATTTATTTGTGTTTAGATTAGAAGCGGCTAAAGAAAATTTCAAATGCGTGAAATGTGGTTTGTTTCGCATGTCTAAGGTGGCCAGATTGTGTGAAGGAAATTTTGTTTTCAGCCTTGAAGTCGGCGGAAAAGCAAAAACTTATGAAAAGAAATAAACATGAAATTTCTTAGATCTGGTCTCTGCTATAGCCTTGATACTTGTCTTTGTTTGTTTTCTCTTCGCTCCGATTTAAGCAACTGAACGCTTTCAAAATTCCTTTTTTAATTGAACTAAATCCTTGTAATTTTTCTCACATGTAGTCTTTATTCCGCTAAAGAATTCAGTCTTAAAATCGACCACTTCATTATTTAAGAAATTTAAAAAAATCTTCATCAACATGTAAAAAGATGTTTAAAGCCCCGGCGTAAGCTCGTCCCATAGGCAAACGGATTGACTCAAGACTTGTACAATTAATTAATTATTACATTTTTCCATATTCTTAAGGTCCTTTCGGCGTCTGAAGTGGATACTAAGCGTAGTTATTACAAAATTCAATTACAAACGCAACAATAGGTTTTTTCTTTAAACGGTCAGCCAAAGCTACAATTCGAAGTATTGGATACTGACCAGCTGGAAGTTTGATCCATTAAGTTATAGTTTTTTTGTAAGAGAAGCCAGCGAAAATGCTCATCTGAAATATGGCTTCTAAGAGTATTTACATATATTTTTTTACTTGAGATTTGTTCGTTTTATTTTGATATGTTTTGTAAATATCGGTTATTTTGGTTCCATTATCGTAAACGTTATGCAAGAAGTTAAAACAAAAGTCTTAATTAGTGTCTCACAATTATACATAACAAAACAAAAAGTACTATCTCCAGTAATAAGCCCACTAAAAGTAGTTACCTCCAAAGGCTAAAGGTTTATGATATAAACGCATTTTTGTAAAGCTCTGCTAGATTTTACAAAGTTGTCGGTAAAATATGCCCAAAAATATCTTTCACTTGAATGAACTGCCAACTTGTTGGCTGAACAAGCCACTGTCCGTTCACTGTCAGTAAGACAGCAGTATTGTCACACATCTGACAATCACGAGATATTTTAAGCTCATTTCTGATTGACAGATGCAGTTAAATAAATGATTCGATTGCGAGATAAATATTGCTATTGACAACACTGTCCATACCTAAGAATACTAACCGATAACTGACCTGGCCATATAATAATCTGACAGTTGACAGATAAATTTATTGGCAGACAATTAACTGACAATGAAGTTTCAAGTTTTTCTGACAATCGTCTAAACTGACCATTTACTATGTGGTGGTAATTTTTTATTGGCAGTATATTGCCAGCATATTATAAAATTCGCCAATACTGTTAGATGTGGCAAGCATTTGAATTCAATTGGAGATTGTACCCCTTGTTTGCTCTAAGCCCTATTAACCTTTGCCTCTTGTGCTTCAGGCAATTTGCGGTAATTAAAGTTTGTATATATTTTAGTTTTCTAAAACCCCACACAAAGTATATCATTTGTTCTATAACTATAGTCCTTGTAACTTGGTTTGTGGCTAAATTGATCGAGTTAAGAAAACCGCAGTAAAAAATTCTATCGAAAGAAATTTTAATAAATCTGGCAATTTTTCTATGTCTGTATTTATATAATTTGTGATTCCGCTGCCTTTTGCATTTCTGTTATTTGATAACTAGCGAAAAGCGAAAGTCATCTTCTTTTTAACTTCTGCCAGTTCTTGGGGTAGAGACACATATCCCTACATACATAAGTAGAATGTAGGTATGTATGTTTGTATGGGTGTATGTGGTCTATAAACGCAACTTCTACTCCTTTTTTTTAAGAAATAGCGGCAAACTTTGAAATTATCTCAACAGGCACATCTGCTGATTGGGTTTTGGTAACTGCTTTTTGTTATTCTTTTGGTTGTTTTTTCTTTACTTTTTCCCAAGATCTAAAATTATTCCAGTCGTTTTGTTGATGCTGTGGCAACAAAACTCGAATTTCTGCTAGAGAAAAAAAAACAAACTGTTGCATGTTTTTCTGTTTTTTAGCTCTTCTTAACTGTTTTAAAGTGGTTTTTGTGTTTCGTTGGCTTCATTTTATGTGTTTTCAATCTCCTTAAGTAGGCATGATCTTGCAAAATCCTTTGATATTTATTCCTAGAATTGTTAATTTTTCCCCTCCTCTCGCTTGGCTTTGGAATTCTTAATTATCATTATTGTAAATGCAGGCGTATAAACTTTAAACGTAAAGTTTCAAACCATCTTTTTCTTGACTTTCAATGAGTTGCATTATGTTAATTTAGTTGTATTGATTTTTTACTTTATCTGAAAAACGACTTGTTGATTTAGGCCTATAACTCTGTTAGTTTTTTGTTTGAGCAGTTTATCACAATTTAAACGGTCCTGTTAACAAGAGTTAATAGCGTTTGTTGGCCTTTTTTTTAATTGATTGCCTTCAAATTCTAAGTTGTGATGTGCTGTTGTGTGGTCTTATGTAATAAATTGTTTGGCTCGGATCTATAAAACTTGGTGAAATCGATTAGCATAATAAGAGTTTGATGATGAGTCAGGAATTCATTAGAAATGCAAACACTTTATAACGAACATGTTGTTGGTGACTCATTTTGTTATGAGCACATTTGAGTTCTTCAACAACTAATCAGAACAAACAAAATGAATGAGGCAGTTTTGTCCAGTTCTCTTGAAATGTTGATATACAAAATATTAGGGAAATTATCAGCTGCACGTTCTCAATTTCATTTAGTTCGAATTCGCTTAGAAACAGAAATGTTGATGCAAATAATACACGAAATTGTAGTGAAAGTTAATAACAAATTTTGGTTTTTATTTCCATTTTTATGTCATAATTTTTTTAAACAGACAGTGAATGTTTGTTATCCATTCCATCAAGGCGAATTCAAAGCAGGTAAGCAAAAAAATCGGCGTATTCTCAATTGTCAAAATGTCCATAGTTATTAGTTACTTCGCAACTGTTGACATCCCACAGAGTCTGAAACATAGAAAAAGTATCCATCAGCGCTCTCAATTCCGCCTGTAAATACAGTCGCCTTGTCTTCAATTGTATTAAATGGTTTTGTTTAAAAATTGTGCATATTGATGTACGAGTACATGTACATATTTTATTTCGTTTGTGCATTTTATGAGTCCTTAAACTTCAAATCAAATCTGTGCAAGAACAACAAGAAAGGCCAGACACAAACCAGACAATGTTTGTTATCACAAGTCCAAACACTAATTACCTTAAGTCTGCTTCAACTTAATTACCAATTTCTTGGAAAACCTCAACGCAACAGCATTTATTCTGAAAATTTTGTCGGCAGAGAAACAATTCGTAGTTTTGCAGGATTTTCCTTAGCGCCGCTTGGAAATTTCGATACCTGAAGGTGTAAAACAAAACAACTACAACTAAAACTACAACTGCTTGACATACAAATCTACATACATATGTATAGTACATACACGCTACTATACAAGTGAATGTATGCATTCACTTGCCCCACCTCAAATTGTTTAAAATTCTAGGAATTCAGTTTTTATTTATGGCCCTCACCAGCGAAATGCCGGATAAAATTAAGGAATTATTAAAACACTGATTTGGGTGTTTTTGTTTTGTACATACAGATGTCTGTATGTATGTAAAATTTATGATTTTAAATAAAAATTTGTTTTTAATAAGCAGGTTGGTAAATGACTCGTATGGTACTCGTATGAGACTCTGTGCGCATGCGTAGCTTTTACAGGTGAACACCTCTCCTACACTCCTTCTCAACAGTTGATTGCATTTCTGTCCGTTCAATTGCATTGTCAAGATTTACACTAACATTTTTACTACTTAATGAGTATTTCCTTCGTCTTTATTTTTAGTATTTAGTTTTTATAGTCTGGCCAGGCTGTAGTGCTGTGCATTCAGAACTTTTGGTTGGCTTAATGAAATTACTTGCGGACCTGTTGAATGGCGTAGGCAGCAACACAGGCATACATATCTAAAGGCATAATAAAAATTTGTCTTAGAAACTGTAGAGTTATATTTTTAGTTGAAATTGTTAAATTGGTTTTTTTTTAATTATTCGGTTTTAAATTTTTAACATAATTAAGACAACATTTAGTTAGTTCGTGTCTGGATCTTGAACGACGAAAAAAGCAGTTTGCTGTTCATTCTTAAATATAAACACAAAAATTTGCCAGCAATTGCAATAGGCCACTCAGCAATTGATAAAAAAAAAAACTTTTTCTTACACTACAAATTCTATACTTCGCCTGCCGCAAGTGAATGTATGCGAACGTTAACATTCGAGATCGTGAAACTGGTCCTAAGTGTGAGTTAAAAGCGATTGCAAAGTTTGGGGCCTATTACATTTATGTATTATGTGCAGCACTTTCACCAATATTTGATAGTAAATAATAAAAACTAAAAATGTGATAAGTGCTTGACGTCCAACTGCTTAACAGATTCTCTGGCCTGCTCAGCCATTAAGGATATGATTTTATGACAAGTTTTTGAACAAAATACTTTAATTTGAAGACGTTTTTGGGTTGCCTTTCCGAAAAAATTCATAATAATACGAGTACTGAGAAGTCAAAATGTAAGTTAACCAGATGTTGCAAAGAGCTTCATAGAGAAACATTGCCGAGGAGGTTTTACGGCGTTATAAAAACATTGGCCTGAGAACAACAAGTGAATCAAATACAATGAAGTTTTCGACACCAGGTAATGTTTTATAAGTAACAGACAGAGCTACGATAAAAGTCTAAAATTTAAATAAAAAAAAATACTTCAGTTTTAAAAATACTATTTTCAAATGATACAAATTCAAGCGGAAATTTATTTTAGTACAATAAATATCTAAGTAAAGACTTAAAGTCATATATTGTAATACAAATAGTTTGCGTTCATCAGCTCACGTTTGAGATTATAACGAGCAAAACTGATAGACTAGATGGGTGCATATGAATGGTTTGACGACCGCGAAGCCGCCAAATGTCCCCCTTATAACTTCATATATGGCATTTTTTAAACAATAGCAAAGATTTCCCTCCTCAGTAAAGTATGGAATAACTAAAAACATTTTTGAGGTTTTATTGTATTTATTTGTTTTCCGATTTCAAAAATAAAACTCTTTAAATATATTTATCCCTTAAAAAAATATGTGTTTTACATCCAAAATCAAAGAACCAAGTTTTGCTTCTGTCCTTAAAATTTATAATATATGTCTGTTTAACATAGAATAGAAAGTTTTTCCTTTGCAATATCTCAATACAGGATTTATAAACTTAACAGCCTTGATGGATGAGTTAGTAGAGTGTTCAACCAACAATCCGACTTTGCCAACTGGCTTCCGCAAAAGTTTTACAGTTTTATATTCATCTTTAGCAAACGATTTCACATTTTATAATTCTAACGTTTGAATCTGTAACAAGATTTGCCTATTTCAAGAAGCTCACAAAGTCTGGCACCCTTTTCATGTGTTGGAGCACGCACATGAACTTTTTCACATATATGTATGTATTTTAGCGGGAAACGTTGGCACTGGTAATAAATTCGTAACACAACAGCTGAAATCATCACCAAATCAGGTGCACTCGACGGCTTTTCTTTCTCACAATTGTACCCTTTTTAAGGAACATTTAAAGAACTCACCTGTTAATCCAACTGACCTTTACATCCCCTATAAATCATAGTTTTTATGCTCTAAAACAAAACCACTTGTTATCGAATATTGGCCATTAAAGGTGTTTCTTAATCACTTAACAAATAAGTGATGGAACATAAGTCACTTCCTTTATTTTGTTTTAAGATTTTTTAAAAGCCAAAATTAAAATCATAAATAACTACAAAGAAAATATATATAAAATTGCTAAAGAAACGAATAAGGAATAACGAACAACTTCTCAACATAATTATAGACTTTCAGTGGCATCGTATATCATTTGATATTTTTAAAGAATGTACTACTCCAGTGCATTCACGGGCCAAGTAAAGCAAATTTCCAAAATCATTTATTCACTCACCCAAAAAAAAAAGGAAAATAAAGAGATTTTTCTTTTTTTTTTTTTGTGGTGGTTTAAATTAAAACGACTGGCTGGCGGACTGTTGGTCAGTTGGTTGAATGGTGTATGGCTGACTGGTTTGTTCATTTGCCAGGGTTGATTAAATTGCTTGTGCCAAGAATGCCAAATAACAAGAACAAAAACAAAAACAGTCTGGTTTAATCAGGTGCAAATCTATAAGAATTTAATTTTGTACATTTTTGTTGTTGGCTTTTATTTTATTTAACCTTTTAAGCCGGTGTTGCAATCAGCTTGTGCTACTAGTTCTTGTCGTACAACACTCATACACATACATAGTAGTTACGATTACAATACGCAAGACAAGTAACTACCTGCTTTTAATAATCGAGAAACAGCTGTGCCTTGGATATTTCCAAAAATAAAACGAAAAAGGAATTATTCTTTTTTGGTTCTTCTCTTGGCATTTGCCCCATACAAATGACGACAGCATTTTGCAGTGACCGCCAAAAAGCAAAAATGTTGAAAAAGCAGAAAACCAAAAACAAAAACAAAAACAAACAACCAACCTGTTAACTGGTGTTGCACTTATGCATGTATGTATGTATCCTTGCAGGCTTTAAATATGTGCTCATACTTTAATAATTTTTCATAAAAGTATTCAGTCTGTTTAAGGTGTCAGTAACTTGAACATCAATATCAAGCAAGAAATGTCTTAAAATGCCTCAGTGTCTGTCTGGCTGTCCTTATGGCTTGGCGAGTAAAGCTTGTCTTTAAGTAAACTCACGTACCAAACGAAACGATTGCCAAAATTTAGCAAAATTTTTTGCCACATACACATTTTATGAACTGTTGACCATTCATCTGTTTGGCTGGAGTCTTCTTGTATTGATGTTTATTCAAGGATTAGTACCGAGTACAAAAATCCAAACAGCAGAATCAGACAGAACACGAAAAAAGAACATGCCAAAGAAAGACACATTTATTGCAGACATTTGATCTTTTCTCCTTTTTGTTCATTTCATTTTTTGTTGTCTCTTACCAGTATTCTATAAGTTGCAACAAACTGCATGCAGCAGCAGAGCAACCTTAGCTACGGCATCGTCATCAGCATCAGCATCAAGTATGCTTCAACGCTTTGCACATCTGTGTTTGGGAATTTCCATATGGCTAAACGAATCGTATGTAGTACTTAAATTTGTACGAGTATATCGCAGGCAAGCACAAATATAAAGTTGTATCTGAAGAAGTTTAATACGATTTGGGCGTGATTTCCGCAAGTTTTTTTTTTTTTTTTTGTGGCAAACAAAAATTAAAAAAAGAAGCTGCAATATGAAAATTTCATTTACGAGAATATTATTTTTTAAATATCCTGATTTATGGTCCGCAGTTATAAGATATTTAAGGCTTTGTGGTCCAACAATTGAATAATCTTTATAAATGGAGCCAGTTTGGTATGCGCATTAATATCAGTGTACTTTTAAGCTACGAGAGTATTTTCAGATTCAGGCATCCAAAACAAATGTCTGGCTTAAATCTTTAATCATAAATATTGATCGACAATACACAAAGTCTGTTCACTAAAAGAAAACACATACATAATTGATTTTGTCAGTTGTTTCCTCACACAACAATCACTTAATCACTCAGTTCGATTGAGATCGAAACTGTAACTGAAACTCTATATGTATGTACACATATTTCTTTTTTTTTTATAATGAAACAGTGTTTCCTAGTACTCGGCCCTGTGCTATTATACATATAAGCCGAAGCCGAGTAAATTTCTCGTTTGCAAAACAAGTGTCTAGTTTTGGTGTTCCGAATTCAGTGTTATTCGGTTTTAAATCGATTAAGCATATCTGGTCGCCAGCGAATCCAGTGCACAGATGAAATAATGAAACTTAAATAAGACAAAAATTATTTTTAATTTTAAATCTTTACCCATAAACTTTAATGAAATCACGTGCACTTTAATGCATTAAGGCTTAAAGCCCCAAGTTATTTTAAAAAGCTCCCTAAAATTTGTGCATTTTTTTGCTCCGAATACAGTTGATTTGAAAAGTTGATTTTCACATTCATATTTTTATTCCATTTGTAATTCGAATGTTGCTAAATCGCGTGATTTGTAGAACCTTAAATTGTAATTTATTTGTTTGTGAAAATTTCTCGTTTTTGAAAACCGTTCAGTGGGGCCTACAAATAATTTTTAATTCTAATCTATTAATAAAATTTACATATTCTAGCGAAAACAAAGAATTAAAATATGATTTGAATTCCATTAATTCAGATATATATTTAAAGAAAGCAAAACAACGCCATCACAATATTTTCGAACTAATACAGCCGTAGACTTGGATCTGCTTGAGTTTCTCAGGTGAATCTCCAAACGGGTTTAAAGAAACAAAACTTGCAACTGGTACAATCGCAGACTGGGGTTTACTTGAGTTTCTAAAATAAATTCCCTTAAGGATTTTAGAAATAAATTGTATTTTTTTCGTGGAAAATTAAAGTACGGGTTGAATTGCGTTTCAGAAAACAAAAACATAACAAAATATCGGAGGTGAATCGCCTCAGCAAAAGTTTTCAAGTTCATAATACTTTTAAAAGTACAATCAAACCATCGCCACCCTGAACGATATTTATCAACGTACAATTAACGAGCAAAGAAATGTCCAGTTCACAACGCCAACTTTAAGAATTTAAAACACACACTATATAGAATCCTATCTAATCTTGATATACATACATATATACGAGTACATACAAGCAAAAATATTCCTTTTAAAGATCCACTTTAATGTTTATGAAATGCTTTTACATATTAAAATTATTATTATCAAAATGTAATTTCAAACTGTCAACAACATATCAAAGTAATTCAAATACTGGTGCACGGGAAACATTTTATCATATACTTGTACTGGTAGCAAAACCGTATAATATCTCGGGAGATATAAAAAGAGTTTTTGTTTCGATAATTCCAACCAAAACAATACAAAACTCTCAACTCCAAACACAACTTACAATGCCAGTTATTTTAATAGGAAAATAAGACACATCGTGCTCGAGTACACTCAAAGCAAAAGCTAACCAAAAATTATATAAAATTAATATTGTAAACTTTTCTGTATGCAAAAAGAAGAAGGAGGGTGGTGAAAATTAGTTAAAGGTTGGCCTCATATGATATAAATTTTGCTTAACTTTTTCTTCAGTGTACTGTGTACACACTATTTACATAAATGCACTTTAAACGTGTATTGAATTTACAACTTTAGTAAACACACCTACAAAACACTCATACAGAAATAGCAGATACAGACAGACATTCAAATAATTGCTTGGAACTACATAAAATTGCTGACATGATATAATAAATTTAACCCATATTGGAAAGTTTCAAATTATATTGAATTTTTGGAGCAAAATTGTTGTGTTGTGAAATCCGTCTGTAGGTTTTGTATGTGCAAACGTAAAAGTCTCATTACAGCTACTTTCCTCTCATATATACTGCAAGAAAAGGTCTGAGTTATATAGTCCAGAATTTTAGGCAGAAAAATTCCACTACATATGAATTTAAATACATACTTATGTATATGCTGCCTACCTAATCGTATATTGCTTTGCCGCGCCATGTTGTCACCTACTCCTCTCAATGTAACTGGGCAAATGGAGGCAGATTAAAAATGATCAAAATCAAAGTTTTTGGGATGCTTTAGAAAGCGGCGTTTCCAAACTTCAATTACGTTAATTTAATTTTAGAATTCGTTTTTCTTTCGAGTTCTTGTATTCAAGAATTCGGAATTTCGCACAGAATTTTGAGTTAAATTAATTAAAAAGATATGCTGGCTTCCTAAACGTATACACATATATTAATTAGTAATACATACTACTAAATGCAACCGTGCGAGCTTTACTAAAGTCAGGCATTACTAAAGTTATTTGTTTGTGTTATTTGTGGATTCTGATAAGTTGCCGTTATTGGCCGGACTTTTTGAAATACATTTATTTGTAAACAGAAAATGTGCACTTGAGGATAATAAATCAATGTTTCTGGATCCTAAGAGAATCCTAAGAGAAAGGTAGTTTATGAAGCAGTAGCGTAGATTGGTAGCACAGCGGTTGTGGCGACGTCAGTTGGCCGCCTTAATTTAGCGATTGGAGCTCTCTGGACTAGTTTGAAAATTGGACTGCCACAAGCCGCTGTAGTGCATTTCTGTTAATTTTTGTTTGTTGGCAATAACAATTACAATGTGAGTCTGCAACAACTTAAGACTACAACACCAGGGGCAAGCTGATTAAATATGAAGCAAAACGCCCAAAAACTACTCGAAAATCTGTAATTTTTTTTCACAGTTTTATGAAAATTTTTAATTTAAAGATTTAATTTACTGTTGATAGGAAAAAATTTTATGTGGTGACATTTTTCTCTTTTACATTTTGTTTTTCTGTAAGCAATAAAGTGAGAGAACTACAATTTATATACATATGTATGTACATTTGCTATTTCAGCAATCGAAATTGAAGTGTGTGAACCGGCTCTAATGATATGCAAACAAAAAAGTTCCAAACTGATAGTACAGACATTGCAACACTGGCGGGCTTTGAAAATTTCTTTGCCCCATTAGTTGTCACAAGTTTAAACTTCATTAACAAAACAAACAAAAAATTCACCAGCAGCAATAATTTGACGAAAGTTTTCTTTTGCCGCTGTTTACTTTATGTCGCCGTAAATAAGTATATCCTTCACAAATCTTATCTTTCGACAAGATTCTGCTTTACAAAACAATACTTAAACCGATATGGACATATGGCATCAAGCTGTGGGGAACTACAAGTAATTCTAACGTTGAGATACTACAGAGGTACCAGTCAAAACCCCTAAGACTTTTAACAAATGCGCCTTGGTTTATGACCAACAAAAATATACACAGAGATCTTCGAATTTTATTGGTCAAAGACGAAATAAATAACTTCAGTGAGAGATACCTAAATAGACTAAGCCATCATTCCAACGTGTTAGCAATCAGTCTTTTAGATGATAGCAATGAAATCCAAAGACTTAAAAGACTTCATGTACTTGACCTTCCCTTCCGAAAATAGAAAAAGTTAAAATTCGTTACTTTGTATTTTAATTAAAAAGTAAATTCTTCTTGTATTTATTTTGTTTTTGGGTTTTAGGAAACTCAATATATGTTACATATGTTGTTATTTAAGAGTCATGAAATTTGCTTATTATTGTAATTGTAAAATAGATCGTAAATAAAACAATATTAAAAAAAAAAAAATCTTATCTTTCTATATAAAATTCCAAGTTTTTGACTGTCACCGGTAGAGAGAACTTGTAAAGTTTATGGGTTAAAGCATTTGCACACATCTATTTGGCGAATAAGCTTATTTCTGCACACGTGTGCGCCCAGATTTAATGGTATCGCAATATATATATATAGAATTTACTGTTTAATTTGTAACAACCGAAAACAAACGCAGTTTTAAATGTTCATCGTACGCAAACAGTAGACAGACACGCGCATACAGTCATTTATATTTACACGCAGATATGCATACAAAGATACATACATACATTTGTATATATGTATATGTACTTCTATATGAAAGTATAAACAATAGATTTGGTATTGGAATACAAATTTGGTAAAAGCTGACAAATTTCTTGTGCACACAAGCAACACTCGTTCATAAATTTGAAGTCTATTGAGGAAAATGTATGTATGTATGTATCTGAATGGAAGTGTGTATTCCATATTTGCTAAATAGCAAAAATGACACGTGACACGTGCTTTTCAATACAAACAATAAGACCTACAGCCATAAGAGTACGTACGCCACTGAGCGGTAACTCCGTGAACAAACAGATGCAAGTTTTGCCAGGCATGGATGGCTGCGAATTGACGGTAACTCGAAATTGTTACAAAATAGTAATATGGAATTATGGTGTGGGTGACGCCGTCACTTCCATCATTGTTCTGGCAATCATTTACTTATGTATATATAAATACATACATACATATTTATTAATGTACACACACACACACACACACATACATATTTGAGCATTTAAAAATATGAGCTGTTGTTGATGATGTTAATCAGACCATCCTGCACCAGTCGCAAAGGATATGCTGCTCATGTAACACAACAATAATGATAATGCGAACAATCAGAAAAATGACCACGAGTTGTGTTGTTGTGTGGCATTCGAATAGTTTCTTATGGATTTCATCCCCTGTGGGCTGAACACTGAACACATGATGTCACATGTTGGCTACATGTGGCTGCTTCTTACACTCACCCATACATGTTACGCATTTATGTGCTGACAGCCCTGCTTTGTATTACGTTTTCGTTTTTACCAAAAGACTTTTGCATTGCAAGAGTTTTTGTTGAATTGAAAATTTATGCTCTTTAAAGTAAAAAAAAAAAATAATGTAGAAAAACCCTCGATTATGGGTGGCTGGCAAAATTTCACAGCTGTAGAAAAAATATCAGAACTGTTCTGCAAATCACATGATTTCGCAAAACGATTTATACCAAAAAGCTCAGCTTTTGCTATTTTGCCAAGATTAAGGCGCTTCAGATGTTTTTTTTTTTGCATTTAGTTTATAATGTATAATTTTATTTAGCCGAAGTAAAATTGATTATGATTTCAGAAAATGAGTGATTTGAAAACACATGATTTACAGAACTTGACCGTATCTTCGTTTTCAGAGTCTTATGGCCGGCCTTATTTCTGAATTTGTGCATTTGTACCAAATCGAAATCAAGTTCAGGCGAGATTTCTTGCCAATGGTAGTAGATTTTGTCATTTTTTTTTTTATTTTATGACATAAAAATACACCGCTGATGTGATGGATTTTGAAAAACAAGTGGAACAGTCCAACCCAGATATTTTTATTCACATTTTCTGTCAATATCATTCGATTACATTCATTGCATTCGATACTGTCCGCTCTCTTGTACACGTGAGTTTGACATGTCGCAGTTATCATCAAAGTCACCTTTAAATGATTTTTCTAGAGAAATTACGTTTCTTAAACTTTAGGAAATTTATTTCATTTGTTTTTTTTTTTTTTTTTACTTTAAATTTCAAATTTATTGGATAAAATCACTAAAGATGAACAATTTTGTGACATAATTTATCACACTTTTCTTTGGGTTTTTAACTAAAATATTCAAAATTACCGCCAGCCCTTTTTGCCAGAAATTGCCAGAATTTCTTAACAAAATGGAAAACAAACAAAACATTTTTCTATATAATTTCCAGTTTTTTTTTTTTAATGGAAACCGAACTTAAGTTGTTTAAAAGTTATGAAATTTACTCATTATTTTAATTGTAAAATAGATTGTAAGTAAAAAATACAAAAATAAAAATTTGCGCTGAAAACAATCACTGAATCAACGAAATTTTTGTCTGAATAAGAACCTACAATTGCTTTCACTAAATCATAAAACACTTTTATAGAAAAAAGAGGGAAAATTTTTGCCATCAGAAAAATACATATAACCAAAACCAGTCACTTTAATCAGTTACCAAGAATTACGCACAGTCAAACATTCGCCTAAAAAGTTAAGTGTGCCAAAAATAAAAGAAACACTCAAAGCATTAAGAAGTACAAATGGTGACGTTAGAAAGTTTATTATTTTTAGTCTTCCATACGGACACAGTCTGACGGCCTGCCAGTCTGGGGTGGCAGATTGTTTCGATAATTCTCAATGTTTTTACAAAAGAAACAAAACATTTGTCGATTCATGAGAACATGCAGTCGCATTGAATGTATAAATTTACTTCTGTAAATAAAAGATACTCCCATTTGGCACTCCACCACCTCCACCATGAATTTGGAAAATTATGTTATTTTCGTTGTATTCGTTGGCTGCGTGTGGGTTTTTCTCATGTAGACAAAACAGCAACCACGATGATGAGGTTATTGATGATGCTGTTGCCGCTGACGACTACATTGAATGAACAGATGAGATGGTATTATGGGTGATGCGTGATGCGTGCGTAAGTTGTTGTGCTCTATAGACAGATTTTACTTTTTGTTAGTGCTTTTGTCCGCCAACGAGGGGTGGCTGGTGCGGCTGCTGCTGTTTCAGTTTCTCTTGTTAAGACCTTAAATGGGTGTATGTACGGTCATATTTTCGCCTTCAGGCTATTTTAACCATATGAACCATGATTCTCTTACACGTTTAGCTTTAGCTTTGGCAACCTCCTGCCGTCTGCGATACAATTTGTTGAACATCCACAATTATATTTCTTTTGCTTCAGCCTCTTCTCCATCTCTTTAAAATTTATTTTTGTAACCATCGCTTTTATTAAATATGATCGCAGCGGAATGTACGCGTATGATGCGGGGATTGTAAATTTATATTTTATTTGAAATTGTTGTGAGAGCGTGTATTTCTTTAACTTTTTTTTTTTTTTTTGAGAAATTATTCATTATTGCATTTGAAGGACATTATGTACGCTTGTGTGTACGGCATGGCGTTAAAATAAAAAACGAGGACATTAGACTGTAAGGCTGCCTTAAAAAAATATTGGCAGAACATTTGGAAGGTTGTTGGTATCTTAACGTTAAATAACGTTATTATTATTATATGAAAAATTTAAATATTTTATGAATAAGTATATTCGTTAAAGCAATTTTTAAGCTCGATATTATTGTATGAGTAGAAGAAAAAATTTTGCCATGACTTTGTGTTAATGTTAAAAAAACTATTATCAAAACAAATACTTAAATAATATTTTGTGAATGAATGTGTTTTTTCCCTTAAATGCAGAAAAATTATTTAATCAGGCAGGAAAATTATACCTTTTTCTTTGTTTCGCGGGAAGCCATCAATTCATGTACAATTTTATCCATTTCAAAAGTTATAGATCGCAATGTTATAGTACAGTTGTAATGACTCTACACTGTGGACTGACTATGAAACGCTGAGATTTCTGTGTATGCTATTTGACTGCCAGAGTTTGCCAATGCAGCCAATGTCAGTTTACAAAATTAGTGCCACCACCCAAGTGAAACGTTGCGGTGCCAGTGCAGTAATTTGTTCATCAACTACATTTTGTTATAAAGTTATACTAGATCACACATGAGGAAGTAATTCCACTTAATAATAAAAGTGTAAAAAACGATTGTGCTCCATATTCTGAAACTAAAGCTGACGAATTATGTGCCATTCATTTAACATTTGAAATTTAAATTTAATATTATTTTCATATTCATTGTTATTAGACGATACTGATGAAATTCGAAGACTTAAAAGATACCATGTGTTAGATCTACCTTTCAGAAGTTAATTCTTTTTTTATCTAAATCAATCTTTTTCTTATTATTATCTTTTGTTTTTTTTTTATTGTTTTCTTTTAACTTAATGCTAAAACTTTAAATTTAATAATTACTAAAACTTAAGTTGCTGTTATTGTAAATATAAGATGGACTAAATCTGTATTTTTTTCTGTTAAATTTGGAATATTTCTATAGTTTTATACGTTTTTATATGTGTAACTCTAAATGTCAACATAAATGTGATTAATTTTGCTTATTATCTCAATATAAGATAGATTGCAAAATAAATAAAATACAAAAAAAAAAAAAAATTCACAAAAATAAATTTAAAAAAAATATTGAATTTATTAAATGATATTTTTTAAGTGCATATCAAAGACTTAAGTCGTTATAATTTTTTTTTTCTCATAGGAATAAAACTGCAAAGCTGGATATTTTTTGTATGGTTTAAAACGAAAGTTGTAGAAAAATATTATTCCCTTCAAAATAAATAAGAAACTATTTTAATCGGAAGTAGACACCAAACCGATTATGTTAAATCAACATGGGTTAATGTTGATCGCACGTTGTTACGTTTACAATATTTACTTAATTTCCAAAATACTTCTCGGCTTGTTATGCAGGATCGATCATCACTTAAACTATTGTTAAATGCGTATGTTTAACCTTCTTTTAAAACGGAGCTAGATTTAAGCTTTCAAACTGTTTTTTGCACCAGTACCTAGGGGTCGAACCCTACATAGGCATTACATTATATGGGTTAATGGGTAAACCTGTTGTTTCGCTGTTTTTTTTTTTTTTTTTTAATTTTTTTAACTGTTCGGTTCCCAGTGTACATACCTTGGACAATGCCTAGTCAAGCATCAATTAACCCAACATTCCGTTTTATGTGGCATTTATATGGACTTGATTGTTGAGTTATTAAGTGTTTGTATTTGTAGATGTATCATGTGTTTTTTGTTATTGTTTTTCGCTCAAGGAATTTTAGCTCTTGTTTTTCACCGGAGTCTTGGTTAGGACTCGAACCTAGGACCTCTGAACTCACGCATCTACCCATTTATACACATTTCATTACATGCCTTGACAGATCTCGCTTAAGCACGCCTGTGTTGGAATGGCTCATTATTTTAAATATATTCCATCAATTTTCCCATTTAAAGTGTTACTCGCCAGGATGATATTCAAATTTCTAAAATTGCCAAATTATTTTCCCACCAGTTGCCAGCTATAACACAGCGTGGCTACAACAGAAACAGTCCCAATGATGACTTCAAAACATCTGCATACATACAAATCGATAGGAAGATTTTCTGCATAAAACCAACTCATCGCAACAGATACTCAAAATCATGTCATTTCAAGATTTTCACACATTATATATGCTTCGACAAAAACAAAAACAAAAAACAAAAAAGAAAAAGAATTTTAATTCAAGGTTACAATTTTAACACATTTTTGTACAACTTCGTGCTAAGCTGAGATAAGAGACTAAAATTTCCTTGACAAAAACTACTTCTGGTGACCATATGTGGAAGTCGGCAGCACTACGAACGAATCAAAATGTTAACTAAGTATAGGAAGGAACTTGATTGTTGTTACAGGAAAAATAAAAATATGCAAAAACTCGCATTCACAGTCATGTTGACGCCAGATGAAATGCTTGATATCAGGCACTCACTATCAATATGAAATCAGCAGAGGAGTGTGTGCGATGCGAAGGTCTTTTGTCAGAAAAAGAATGGAAAATTAAAATGTGTAAAATGTGCTACCAGCCAGAACCAAATACCAAATATGTACTTACATACGTATATATGAATGTATGTATGTATATTTGTCGTTATGAAAATATTTGATTGGCTAATAAGCGTATGGCAGTTACACTAAGAAATATTTTTAATTTTATGGCCATCTTGTGATATGGCATTTTTCCTTAAGAGCAGCCTCTTGTTTTTTTGGACCAGTTTTAGTTGCCATTTGGCTATCAGATCTTGGCAGCACTTATTTTTAACGCTCAAATGATGGCCTTAACAAATTTACGGCATATTGTGTCGGAGCCCATTTGAAACGACTCTACTCGATTTGATTCATGACTTCAGTATTACTTGTTTTGCTTGTTGGCGCAGATCTCACCAGGGCAATTTACTTGGTATATATGAAAACAGGTCACTCTGCTGTTTGGGATATAGAGATACACTGGCACCGTTCGTGGTTCCACTACACTAGAGGAAGGATTTGAATGGTGTATTTTGTTGCGCCAGGACTCACACACTCTCCGACAATTGGTGACTCGAATGTTGTGATTGTACTTAAAACCTAAATCGTAAAATGAAAGCGATAGTAGTTCCTGTATATGGAGGTACTTTTGTTTTAGAAAATCTAATTGATGTTGTTGGCTATATACGGAAATTTGCTTTGATTAATTCAGCTCTATGGCAGGGAGTATAACAACGTACAAGATCCAAGAACATCATCCAAGAACCAGAAACTAACAATTTTGTGTGCCTGCTAAGGTGCGCCGGTATTCCGTTCTATAGTTGATCAGTCTAACAAGGCTGATGCAAATCAAAGACAGCGTTTGGCAAATCGAACTGGTGAAATTAATGTGGAAAAATATCAACGAATATATTTTTTACTATCTATTTGTTGAGGAATTGCACGTTGCAAGATAACAAGGGGACGCTACTCCCATAAGAGTACCATAAACCAACCGTCTTTTGTTAAACTGATTTAGTTCACGCAAATCGAATAAAAATCAGAACTACGTATTACAGACTTTCAATAATCCAGGACTGGGGAGTCATCTGACTAATGTAAGCATTTTGCCAAACTTTTTAAAACTCGGCTGAATACTGCGAAGAGTAACAAGTGGGACAGGTGGGAGGAACAGGCACAACTGCTAATTGTAATAAACGATTTGGGTGGTGAACGCGACAGCTGTCTGCTGCAAAACCTTGCCTTAATTAATGAAACAACATTCATTTAATAAATTAATACAATTTAGAAAACCAATTTAAAGATGTTGATATTTGATGCCAGTATTCACAACAAACCAGTTACAGGCTTCAAGCAAGACACAGGCGAACTATAACAACAATCTTGCACTGATTTCCACAGGCCAACACAAACACATGTGTGTGTGTGTGTGTGTGTGTGTGTGTGTTTGGCACCTCCGAATTCAAGCGTTTCCAAAAACAATTGTAATTTTAGCGCTTCAACACATGTGTTGCAGGAGTGCTGCCGTCGTCTCGTGAACGTTGGATGTCAATGTTATATCCCATGTTCTGGTTTTGTTTGTGTGTTTTTTGTTGGAATGTTCCAAAGGATTTATTACTGCTAAACATTTATTTCCTGCTGTTTTGACTGTGAAAAAATCCAATATATTGTTGTATAAAATCTGTTTATTTAAAAATCATTAAAACTACTCCGGCATTTTTACGAGGCATTAACACACATACATACATATATACGTATATATTCTTAAGTGCAATGAAGACAGGCAAAATCAAGAAACCAAAAAGATGAAAAAAAACACAAGCAGCCACAATCCTTTTTCTTGTACGTTTCTTATTTGTTGTATTTTTTTTAACGTTCGATCAATGAATAGAGATGGTGTGAATGTTTTAAGTTTCGTGGCTTTAGGGCTGGTTTTATTGTTGTGTTTCTTATTTTTTATAACTACACATGTCTGTACATATGTAAAGTATTGTTATTTTTGCAGTTTCTGAATAGACTTCAGTCAGTTGGTTTCTGGTCTCTGCCTTTCTGTCTAAACATTAAAAAGATGTTGCCCAGATTGTCGGCAAATTGTCTTTCAATTATTTACATTTTATTTTCCAATCTTTTTTGACTTCTGATTTGGTTTTGTGTTCTTTAATGTTTGTTTAAAAAAACAAAAAAATATGCGCATAAGTGGGTTTGTATATATTGATTGGCGTATTAATTCTTTTGTAAAGTAGTTCTAGTCGTTAAACAGATGGTTTAATAGTCGCGTTTTATTATTTTGGTTGCGGAAATGGAAATGCATCCTCAACTGAGATTTTAGTGATTTTTAAATACAGTGGGTGTCACACAAATAGAGCTATTGGCCAGCCTTACAATTATGTTTTCAGACTGCAGTGCGATAATCGTTGATCTATTGTGTTTACCTTTCCCTGCGAGGGCTTAGGACGTCAACAAGTCCTGGCCCGGAGTTGGCCTGTGTTCCATTTTGTCTTGCCGTTCAACGCCGAATCTGCCAGTGCCTGTGCCTTTGTTGGATATGCCCATTCTGTACAGATGTTTATGTCATGTGAGTGCCTCCAGTACTTCTTCTGAGACTCTTGCCATTCAGTTTTGGCACGAGTCCAACCTCCTGACATCAGAAACTTTTCGCAATGTACAGAATCAGTTTTAGTATCATTGTAATATTTCTTCATAATGTCTCTTACTCATTTGTCTGCCTTTACTTTAAGCAGACTTCTGTTGAAACCAAAGAATAAAGCGAGTCTATTGAAAATCCCTCAGCCCACATTTGGCTTAGATGTTCGCCTTTTCGGTTTCAGTATCGTACCCCTCGTATCCTAGGCCCAGATTAAAGTTATCTGGTTCTGAACCGCTAGGCTGCTCAGGCCGTTGTGACAGTCGAATATAGACCTGGTTATGAAAGTGCTACCGGCTGGGAACTTGTGTACTCACTTCGAATAGGATTCCCACAGCTTCTAACATTAATTAATAATTTTAAACTTGAAAATATATTTCAATAAGTAGATTTGCTAAATTGATTTCGGCACACAAATAAACTTGAGTTTTTATATCATGATCATGTTTGATCGATTTTGTTTTGCAATTAAATTAACACTGAATAATGTTGAGTTCTATGAGTATAAAGAAATCAACTGTATTTTCAAATTAATAGTTTTATAGGCGTTTACTTTTTCTTATTAAAAAAATATTGCTGGTATTTAAACACTCGCCCAGAAACAATATCCGGCCTTTCATTTTATGGATGCAGCATCTATTTCATTGCTATTAACTTCTGTCAAACACATGTTTGTTGCCCCTTAGCAGTATGCACAAGTAATTTTTGCCTTGTCTTGCTTCCCTCTTCTGAAAATTCATTAGCACCAGGGATATTAAAGCGCTGTCATCTGATTGTTTGTCTGCCCATCGTGATCAAACTCAAATTATTTATTTCGTGTTAAACATTTGTATTATAGACCCAAAAATGTGCAACAATTTCAACTGACTGTATAATTTGCCCTAAAATGTCATTAAATTAAACAGAATGCCGAACAATAATTGAGGCATGAAAAGTTTAGTTTGAATTTATTAAAGAATTCTTCAATATTCCTTTGCTGGTGTAAGAGTTAAAGCAGGCGGACAGCAAGAATTTGTTTTCCAAATCAAACCTAAATGTTGTTATCGATAGATTACATGGTTCTGCAGCTAAATCAACATGTAGGTAAGTATGTCACCATATGATTTAAATAAGTTTTATAGAAGAAAAAACACATTCTTACACATGTTACATTTGGAACTCATTTTACGACCGGTTCACAGTTGCTTTCTCATATACATACTAAACCTACTTAGCAAAACGTGTGATACTTATACTTTTAATTTGCAAAGTGTTCAGGTTATTCGGAACATTGGAAACAACATTTGGTTGCTATATATTACAGCTCTAATTCTTCAGGGAGTGTGTCTTTTTAGTCCTTTTTATGAAAAAAAGCATAACAGAGGCTTAAAAAAGGGACATAATTAGCTGAAAAATTCTGCAGAAATAGTTGTTATAAAATTCTACTACAAGTCTTAAGAGCTCTACTTCTTCAGGGAGTGGTTCTTTTCAGTCCTTTTTATGAAAAAAAACCGTAATAGATGTCTAAAAAACGAACGTTATTGCCTGAAATATTCAGCAAAAATATTTGTTATAAAATTTTACTGTAAGTCTTCGAACACAATTAAGTTCAACATTCAACTTTAATACCAGAAATAAACAATTTTTAAAATATGTTATAAAAAGTATTGAAAGGATTAGATACAAACATATATAGCGAATCCATGCAATCTTGTACCTGCCCATATAGTAAAATAGAAATGTGAGTACCAAATCATATCAAAAGTACTGAAAACAGAACTTAGCCAGGCGAAGATAATTCTATCTTCAAAAAAGTTCATTTTGTTGTACAGTGTAATTAGTATTGAACAAAAATATCGAGTCTTATGTTTAACGAAACTAACGTCTTGCAGGGCTGGTTTTCCAGACCTTAGAAAGAGCAGCCTAATTTATTATTATTTCTCGCAGAGATGATATAAATTGAACACCAAAATCGTGCAGTTTGATGCCACTGAACGTCTGCCTTGTGGGATTTTCTGAAAGTGGCAAGTCTATGTTAATAAGCTGCAATCGGCAAAAGTCGACAAAACGAATAGCATTTCACAAACTCAGATCGGTTCTGTAAGGCAGAGTCACTGAGAATTAGCGACTCCTATCCCTGTCATAGTAAGAAACAGGATCGAACATTTGCAAAATTGTAGACTTGATAAAAGAAAACAGACTTGATAAAAAAAAAACAGAATGTTCTATTCTAACATCAAATCGATCTTTTTGAAAAACTCTTAAAAAAAAATCATTTAATTTTTCAAAGGACTTAATAACTCGTTAATTGTCGACGTGATATTCCAACTAAATTTTAATAATATTTCAATTAAATAAACTGGGTGCAATTTGTTTCATACAAATGGAGTTGGTTCTGCACGTTGCCATATTTTTCATTACTTCTACGTTTATTTTTATGTTGCTGGCTAAAATCTGGCCGTATTTAAATTCTAATTTGCCAGACTTTTGTTTTGATTGTGATTACAGTAAACAAAAAAAAAAGTATTCAAAACACTTTCCTAAGTTTTTGATCTTTTATTTCTGCAAATATTTAGTGTGAAATAATTTTTTGTTTTGGCTTTCCTTTCGCCAATACTCCCATAATCGCAGTAATGCAGACATTGATTAGCATATAACGAAAAAAAGTGAAATGATTGCGTACAATCAAATCAATATTCAATTCCAAATAAATTACTACCAAAAATAAGACCTTTATTAGCATCCAAGCTTAAGGCTTTGTAAGAAAAAATACAAGCCCTGCACCAAAAACGGCCAGAAATCAAAGAAACACAACAACCAAAAATTTCATACTTGAAATGAACTTTTAACATGCAAACTGCTGGCGACCGTCAGAGTCTAAGCTAAACTTTATCGAAACGTTCTTAAAACCAAAGAAAAACTTCAATTAAATCATTAAGTAACATTACCGGAGTGGTCGGACTTTAAATGACGAGCGAATAAAAAAAAATAAACACAAAATATCTCGTATAAGAGAACTGCTATGGAAAATTACACGCCTTAATTTAAAATTAAAACAACAACAAAGATCCTTCAATAAAAATTTGTTATTTCGATAGAAAAGAATAAAATTAAAAACCGAATTGCAAAGTCCAAATTATGCCAACGTGACAGCCTAAAGGAGTCAGAATTAAGAAAAATTCTTAAGGGCGGCCAAGCCGAATTTTGTTTGCACTACAATTTCATTGTCATGCAAAAAAATATAGAAAACGATCAAAAAAAAGCTATAATAATTTAAAATTTACAAAAAAAATTTAAAAACCTAAATATGACAGGATTTTCAGGGTGGATTTACTATACAAGAGTGACACCGAAATAAGTCACAGATGCAAAATATTCCACTCTGATATTATTTGTAACAAAAAAATTACATGATTTTACAATTTTACTACCAGCAAGTTTGAGGCCAAACAAATTAAGAACAACATAATTTTAAAAGTTAATCAAATAGGAGTATTAATCTTCTTATATGATTTTATAAGCTGAATAAGGCAGTTGTGATTTCTGATTGCCGATTGTAGAGTGCCAGTAGCTGACATGCAAAAGTTTGCAAAAATGTACCAGCATACGAGCTTTAAATATGTATGTAAAAATCTTGAAAAATTGATTGTGGTGGTGTGGTGTGATTTAAATATTAAGGACAACTTCAGACGGTAAGTGCCAGGCAATTTTATACAAACAAAAAAAAGACAACAACATTAGATGCGAGTCTCTTAAGGTTACTTAGACAAGTTGAAGGCATAACAAAACATTTTCAACTGCAAAGTTAATTTAGACTGCTGATCATAATGTCAAGATTTTTCAGTTATGGAGCACGCAATGCAGAAATTTAAGCCAAAAACGAAACGATTTTTCATGTTTCCCACGCTTCCTTAAAGAAAGGCAGCAACCAACAACCGAACGATCAAAAACACACCCTCAAGCTCTTGTTATTGGACTCATGTTCAGCTGCTGCAACCAACTGCAGCAACATAACCCTACAATTTCACATCACATTCATCTTACATCACACATTTGAAATACGTATAGGAAAAAAACAAAGAACAACCGAAACAAAAATCCAAATTACTTAAGTGCAAAAAAAAGTCTCTCTCATTCTGTAAGCTTCTGTATTTCGCGCCCTCTAGTAATAACAAAAGAAAAAACATTCTATACAACAACACAAATCACAAAAACAACAAATAAAATTTGTTTTTGTTATTTTAGTTTTATGCCACACTCAAATACACTTCATTATTGTATGTTACCAATAATTCTAAAAACGAGATTGCCTCCAGCTGACATGGTCTCCACCAATCATTCTTCGGTGTTGTTTTGTTTTACAACGCTGTTGTTGTTGTTGGTGTGACTGATGCACATACATACATACATACATACATAGTTATCCAATTGTTAATTTTGTTATGTGTTGGTGCTGGTGCTGGTGCCGGTGTTGTGGTTGTTTTAGAACTACTGTATCCCCGCATTAGCTACCGTATGATTCACGTATGTATGTAGAAAAATAAAACACTTTGAACTCCATTAAGTCTCTCCTCCACACACAAGTGTGGGAGCGTTTTTCGAAACAAAGTTTCCTCTTTTCTTTTCTGCTTTAGCAAGAAACCAGCATGAGGTTGTTCTGTCAGTAGTGAATTTGTGTCTCACCTTTGTTAGCGAAGAAAAGCCCTCCGCTTTGTTTGTGCATCCGTTGACAGCAATTTTGACTGAGTTTCTTCTATTCATTTACTAAACAAAACTATAAATGTCAGTTGGCTGAACAGTGGACACAGGAAGAAAAATCATGCTTTTATTTACAGTAAACAGTTTTGCACTTCAATCTCGTTCTATGGCATTGTGACAGCAACGATAAGCTGCTACAGATACATATGATTTTATTTGACGAACAGGACAAAAGGTATTTTTTAGCAATTTTTTTTTTTTTAAATTAATTTTTTCTGCCGTCTAAGTTCTTTAAGTTCGGTCATATCGAGCCCTAAACGCCAAAATAACGTAAAGCCTACATAGTTTTTAAAACTGAGTATTGAAACTTTTGACAATATAGTACCGATATTGTAAATATTGAGAAAAATACGAGACCTTCAGTAATAATGTATTATTAAGCAGAAAAATCCAGTCATAGAAATCCAGGGATGGCAAAACTGATAGTATTCAGTTTCGTACTCCAATGGCATATTAAAGTAAAATCAAGGAATCTCCCCAGTTTTAGTAATTCTATATGGCATCTCATTATCAGTTTTAAGAACAAAATTCTACTATAAATATGAAACATTGAAATGGTTCGGAAAATTTAGCCCCAAAAATGTTGAAGAACTAATTACTACCTATTAGTACCAAAATTAGGCAAAATATTTCGAAACAAATACCACAATTTTGATAATATAAATTCGCAATTTAGAGCTCTTGCTGATGTGGACACATTAAAATCTTCATCATCCAAGATTCGAATATTAGCGATTTCTGAGCAGCAGTTTCTAAGCTACACAAATGAACTCATGTTTCAAGAAATTATCAGACGAATATTATCAGTTCCACATTCACCAGCATATGTGGAATAAATCGTATCTTAACAAAATAGTATTAAAACCAAAGATAGAAACAGATTACAAACTACAAGCCTCTGTGGCTTAATATTTAGTTTAAAAAATATTTACTGAATTTAAAAACTTGTAATTATTATTATATAAATATATCAAGTAACATATAAAAAAAATTGTAATTGTGATTTCGACAACTATTTACAGTAATTTTCGTTTGAGTTTCTAAAAATGTATGGATTGTGGAGCTATTAAATGGAAAATATTTTACCCGATACTCTCTTAATTGATCCACTGACTCAATTAAAGAAAAACTCCTTTAATTAAGCAGCGCAATCAATAAAACGAACAAACATTACAAAATACATAAAAAACAACAAACATTACAAAATACATAAAAGTTGCCCTATACTTTTATTCGGGTGTTTATTTTTTTGGGAATTTTGTCACTCCTGTACGTGATTAGTTAAAAGTTGTTTAATTCTAAGAGTCAAATCAAGAGGTATAGCAATCAAAAGGAACTCATTTAAGCGGACATTTTTCCTCTAGTTTTTGTTGTAATTGTTCCCTTGGGAGCATTTAAGCGGTCAATTCAATTATCGCGGGAACAATTAACCGGATATTACTGTAAAAGCCAGTGCACACCTTGATTTTATTTATACATATGTAAGAAAATAGTTTATACTCGTACATATTCAATGCTGAATTATTTTTGTGTTATATTATAGTATAAATGAAATTTATTTATTATTTATTTATTTTTGTTGTTATATTCTTAATAAATCTATGTAATAAAAATAATTGTACATATACGATAGTCTTCCGTTGATAGTGCTTTAATTATTAATAGCAATTATAATTTTAATTCTAGTAAATTATAAATAAACAAAATAAAGAAGTAAAAATAAATATTGTAAATAAATATAATAAAAATGTTTTAGTACAATTAAGGTCAGAAAAGTATTTGGTACAATATTAAAATTATCGTACTACCGATACCGAGTCTTCGTGTTTAAGTGACTGTATGTTCGTAAATGTTGTACATTCGGGTCTTTCTATTGGTTAGAACTTGAACATCCATAACAAAATAGCAATAAATGAAGGGCTTGCAAGCAAGCAAATGCATGTTCTTAATAAATATGTACATATGGATGTATGTTTAAATTTTTCCACTCAGGTTTTAGGTAAAATGATACACCTACAAAAATTTACCTGCCTTAATTTGTCTTGTGCAAGGATTACTAAATATACCCGCACACGTTTTGCTTGCAACCACAGGTTGTCCCATAAACTCTCTTCCTCAAGTCCTTAATTTTGTGCTGCAAACGCAGTACGAAACAAGCGCACAATTTAGCTGAAATTGCACTTGTTGTTTTATGTAGTCGTATGTTTTGGGTAAAAGAAATCCTGTTTAACCATTTTCAGTCTGTCTGTATGCCTGTCTGTCCGTTAATATGTCCATTTTTATTTTATTATGTGGGTTGTGTTTTTGCAAATTTTTTTTTTGTCATCTTTCTTCACAAAACGACTGCCATAAAATTAAAGAAAGTCTTCTTCTTTGGCTTCAACTTCTGCTGCCACTGGCTGGGCTGCACTTGTTGTTGAGAGTCATTGGGAAATTTTATTGTTTTTGCCAAATGAAGAAGACTTTTTTTCTTTTCAATTTTTATGGACAAATCTTTGTGAAATTTATTATATTTTTGTTGCTGCCAATTGTTTTGGCAGACAGTTTTGTTAATTTTTCTGGCGCCAGTTAAACAGTTGGTGTTCTTTCATTTAAAACATGCTTGTTTTTGTTGTTGTTGCGAACCAAAAGGTACTCGTACACATGTATTTTATTCGTTTTGCAAAATGATTTGTTGAAAATTATTACAATAAATTTATTTTCATTTTACGACAAACATAGTAAAAATTTATTGCAAAACATATTGGATTCTGGCAGAATGCAAGAACGTTGCTTAGACTGTAATTTGAAGATTTTATATAGATGTATAAATATGTTGTAGGTGTGTGTATGGGTGTATGTGTGTGTATGTGTTGTAGAAAACATAATCAATCAAAATTGTTTAACTATGTGAGACCGCCCCCGCAGTTGGCCGCAAAATTTTATTATTTCGGCCATCACTGCAACTTGTAATGGAATTCTTCTAACTTTGTAACATTTTTAAGACAATTCAATCAATTTCACTGAAATTTTAGTGAAAATTCAGTCGACAAAGCTGTTTTCCAGCTAACACTGCGTTTAACACTGTTTAAAACGTAACTGTGGTTGGCATATGATCGTGTTTCATTTCAAAAAATTTAAATTTTAAATTAAAACCTCATGCGTGATAGTGTGTGATTACAAGTGTCTCCAAACTAACGAATTTTCAGGCTTTCAAAACATTTTCAAACATTGAAATTCTCAGCCATTCAAAATAAAAATAATTATTGTACAATTCCAAGAAGTAACATGTATAGAACTGCGACAACGGCTAAACAGCGCTCCCCTGTGACTTGTCATGCACTCACAGGCGAAAACTTCATGCGATCCGGCACCTTTCACAAACCCCTTGCTCGACAGCTTAAGCTATTTCCGGCTATTCTAATTCTTCCTGTAAACTTAAGTACGTCAAGACATCTGAATCGGCAGCTTGAAGCCAAGCAGAATTGTTTTACATCCTTGAACCCGCCATTTTGTTTCTTCATTTTTACAAAAATTAATTAAAAATTCTTAATGCATAATAATAAATTAACAAAAAAAAAAAAATAAAAACAAATGTTTATCGGTTGTCGGCATTTCAAAGATGACATTGAGAACTAAAAGGTCACATAATATATATCAAAATATACTGCAACAGATTGTGATAATGTCAGTTGTAATGTGGCAAGGATGCTTTTAGCAAACTTATTACTTTAATTTCATATAAATAACACCCTTTTATAACCAATTGCCTCGCAGGCAAGAAAGAAAAGATGAACTTGATGACTTTTTGCAACATTTTAAACTTTAAAATGCACCATAATGCCAATTATGAGCAACAGCAAAAACAAAAACAAACAAAAAAAATTATTTATCAAGATGTAACAACAATTATGTCACTGGGCGATATGACCAGCGTGGATGTTTTTTGGTAAATGAACTACAACCAAATGCAGGTTGATCAGAAATTAAGAGAAAGTCTTGTTTAATTTGAAAACTGTCTTTAAAGTGAAAACTCTAGAATGGAGTCTGCGATTACCTTTGGTATATTTTGAAATTAGCTACAGTTTTGGAGATACGCCGTTAAATGGGAAATTCAGATTCGCATACGTACGTGCAGAAATTCTATTAATATAGAACAGTTCATGCATCTCATTAAGGACAAAAATAAAATTCTTTTCAATTTCTTATAGCACCATTTGAGTAATTGTTTAGATATAGCCCGCATTTCCTGCAAAGTTTTCCAATTTCTAAAATTTAAAATCTTTAAAATTTGCCTCTTAATTTGCATCTACAATCTTTGATATGAAGCGAATAGGAAAAGTTGTATTTCTACTAGTCAAGGACTTAAGGAAAGGTTAATGCATATTTTAAGGATTGTACAGGAGTATGACTTCGAGTTGATGAGGTTTCTTTCAACATGGATTTTTTTTTTTTGCACTTGAAACCCACAAACAATTGAAATATTTTCTTGGCGAAAATTTCCTTTTTAAACAAAGGGTTCGCTCGGGCTTATTTATCTCTGGAGATATTTTGAAAATGAGATAAAAATATTTTCTTCCGTTTCAATAAAATATGATCTCTCTGTAACAGGTAGACGATTAGTGGTCATAGCAAAATTTCCCACAAAACATATTGGGCTTTTTCTTCACTACTTATCAAATATTTTCAAAAGAGTTTGATATTTAGTTTTAAGTTATTTTGAAGGTCAATTGAATGTGAAATGTGTTAATTTATTTATATTTATCAAATAAAACGTTTCGTACTTAGAATGATAATATTTCATGCAAAACAACACGGATTCTTATTCCAGTAATAAGAAGAATGTCACAATTATTTTATTTGTCAATGAATACATTTGCTGATTTAACAAAACTAATTACATATATAGATATATATTTTGTGTTAATTTAAAGAAATGGAAAACAAATTGCCAAGAAGTTGGTCATTCTTTTGCTTGAATTTACATCAATGTTACAAAATAAAATAATAATATTAAGAAGCAGATTTTTTGGTAAAAATTAGTTGTGTTCGTTTTGCAACGTGACAGATTCTTACTCAAACAATTTTTTAACTGATTCAGTAAACTTTTATAATTTAATTAATGTAATTTTCTCTCCTGAGCAAAAGAATTATTATTTTTGAACCTTGAATGTTTTTGATGTGGCATAATTTTAAATTGTTGTAGGACGTTTGTGGCCAAACTTCACGTTTAGCCTTAACAATTATTAAATAAAACACTACCCTCGTATATATTTAACATGCTGTAAATTAAGAAAACACATGCTTTAGCCAAAAGCAAACTTACATACGCACATAAATGATATACAAATAAAACATATTGTTAAATGCAACTAAATATTTGCATACAATATGCGTTTAAAAATGTTTTCTTTCATACGGGCGTAGCGAAACCCGCCTCGCCAGAAAACTATGTATGTATGTTGCCTTAAAATATTATATGTATGTATGCACGCAGTTTTTGTAAGAATCAATTAATATTTTAGTTTCGTAATGCGTTGAGACATTTGTTTCGACGTTCAAAGGCCAAAAATCAGCTGGTGTGTGTTGCCTGCGTTGCTGGGCAAAGCAGCCGGAGCAGCCAACAACAGCTTCACATATTTTAACATTTTTGTGTAGCAAAACTTAACATGAATAGGCAGGCTCAGAAAAAATACTCATTTTTGCTACTTTTATTACAAGTATCTTGCCTGGCTTAAAATGACTGAAAGTGTTGCTACTGCTGCCCTAAAACTACGAGTATTTAATTGAAAGCAACAGTTTTTGTGTTTTCTATTTAATTAAAAAACTTCAAAAATGTGTCTTCTTTAACAACAAAAGTTTAACAGAAACCACACGTAAAGTGTAAATGTTGCTACATTTTGAATAGAATATAATAACTAAAAGAAAAAAACAAAACAAAAAACAGAACACCTGATAAACATGACCGCACGCAGCAATTATTTATTTAAGCAAATTTAATTCGTTTTTAATAAGAACAACAATTTGCTCAATGAAAATTCCAACATCTCATTCCATGCGATGCACTATTATTGTTTCATTGTATGAGATGTCTGAACAATAAATAACTTGGACGACAATGTCGAATAAGTGCAACAGTTTTTCACTATAACAGCAGAAGCTTTTCGAACCGCATGCGTGTAAAACCACTTGCACACCTTTTAATTATTGGCTAAGGGAAACAGCAGCGTCATTAGCTATTTGCAATGTTAAACAACAACAAAACAAAGAACATGTGAAAAACTGAGTTTATTTCGTTCTAAAAAATTCAAGTCCCTCCCCCCTATAGCAATATTCATTGCGATCACATAAAATCGGTGTAAAATAATTGACATTTGTGTTACATGTTGTCAAGGAAATGCGAGGAGCAAAGTTGTTGCCTTCGTGTGTTGCAAGCTGGGACACTCTCCATTTCCGCTAACAAGGTGAACTAGTACAACTTTTCAACTGTATACAGGTTACTCCGAAACATTCACCACAGTTTAATCGGCAGAACGCAATTCAACGTGCCTCTGGAGTGCCTTGAAAGAAGCACCCTGGTGTTGATCATTCGTTGAGGTGCTTATTTGGGTTGAAACCTTCCGGCCGCGGCCTAAACCTAAAGAGGCAGAAAGGGCTATTTTCGAATACCGATAATAGATATGTACATAAACCTTGTTTCTTGACTTAGGAGAGATAATATTTTGACTTGCACAACTTTTGCTTTCTTCAAAAATTATATTATATCTTGTAAAAAATAAGACGACAGGTCTTTAAACTCTTTAACATTAAACTTTGTGAAAATTCCTCTTTTATTTTGTTGCAAGAATGCGCAGTAAAAGAATTTTGTGTAGAAATTCTCTGAATTTTGACATTAATTTCATCAAATATTTCAACTATTGCAACATTTTATAAAAATATTTACACACATTTTATTGTCATTATGAGATGAAAAACTCCATAAAATTAGTAAAATCTATACATAAAAAATAATTTGAATTATTTAATCAATTAATTTAACTAAAACTTCAAAACCATAACTTTTTTTCATTACCAATATTAACAGACTTCAAATGATCGGTGTAATAATTTCACAAAAAATAAAAGAGAGAATTAAATCCCTGAAAAAAAATTAATCTAAATCATTAAATTAAATATAGAACGCGATGGTTTATCACATCAATTTTGAAAAAAAACCATGTAAAATAAGTTTTGCTAATTAAACAACAAAAAATCGTATGTTTGGGGTTTATTTAAAGAACCAATTAAAGATGTATTTGATTCAGCAGTTTCTTTGTTTGAAATTAAATCGAACATAAAACTAAATAATTTTTGGTTATTAAATAACAACAAAAAATCTTATGTTTGGGGTTTATTTAAAGAACCAATTAAAGATGTATTTGATTCAGCAATTTCTTTGTTTGAAAGTAAAACGAAATCAAAACTAAATAATTTTTGGTTATTAAATAACAACAAAAAATCTTATGTTTGGGGTTTATTTAAAGAACCAATTAAAGATGTATTTGATTCAGCAGTTTCTTTGTTTGAAATTAAATCGAACATAAAACTAAATAATTTTTGGTTATTAAATAACAACAAAAAATCTTATGTTTGGGGTTTATTTAAAGAACCAATTAAAGATGTATTTGATTCAGCAATTTCTTTGTTTGAAAGTAAAACGAAATCGAAACTAAATAAGTTTTGCTAATGAAACAACAACAAAAAATCTTGTGTTTGGTGTTTAAATAAACAACGAAAGATGTATTTGATTCAGCAATTTCTTTGTTTGAAAGTAATTCGAACATAAAACTAAATAAGTTTTGCTAATGAAACAACAACAAAAAATCTTGTGTTTGGTGTTTAAATAAACAAGGAAAGATGTATTTGATTCAGCAATTTCTTTGTTTGAAAGTAATTCGAACACAAAACTAAATAATTTTTGTATATATAAAATTGGCGATATTCCAGTTTGTAAAATCATCGCTTCATTTCGCGAATTTCTGTACAGCCTTCAATTCAAACAATTTATTAGCTGATTAACAGAACTTCGTTGCTGAATTTAATATTAATTTTTTACACTATATTCTAAAACTTTTTAGTGTATTAATAAGCCCAACTTTCGAACTTTGGTTGGGCATCGAAAATATTTGCCCTTAACCAATTCTGAGTTTTTTTGACACCACATTATAGACTTTAACCAAAAAAAAAGTAACAAATAAAGGCTGTAAAAAGACACATGCAAACAATTATTCCAACTGAAACTAAAACCAGCCTAAATTTTGAATAAAAATGCAGGCAAATTGTAAGAAATTTGCTGTTTTTGTTTTCTTTTTTTACGTACAAACACAAATGTTTTTCAACTCAATTGAATTGAATGTCTGCAGAATGACGGTTTCAAAACAACAAAAAATTCCTGTATGGTCTTTTTGTCAAAAAAAAAAAAAGTGCTTCAAGTTAATTTTTATTTCCTAAACAATTTCGTTTTTACAATTTCAATATTGGCATGTGTCATTTTAAGTTTAAGCATTTTCGGTTTTTTTGTGTACCTTTTTGATTAGGCTGGCTGGCTGTCAGCCACGAGGACAAGACAGTAGTAGTAGTGGCATTCTTTGGACGTTTGCATCTGGTTTGAAATTTGTGCGATTGTTCTTAAATAGTTTTCTCAACAAAACGGAGTATGGCTTAATGACGCGCCAGTATTGACAGCAGTTGGTGGCACATGCAGGTGACTAATAAAACAGAACGTAAGTTCTTACATAAACATATTTATGTATGTACAAATATGTATAAGTTATCGTTCTCTCAAACTTAAAAAGCCTCTTCCGCGCGCACATGTGTGTGTGTGTGTGTAAGTACATATTTTAACACATACATACAACCACTTTGCATTTATGAGATTATAGGGGCGTATAAAGAAATTATTTCAACGAAAGTGAATTGCATGACATTGAAATTACAGGTGGATTTTCTTAACCGAACTGAAGGACAAACATTTCCAGCAGCTTGCCAAAAATTGTCCACATACTCTTTAAGGAGTGTCGCAAATAATAGAACTGAAATGAAAAATGGTATGAATTTAATAAATATATGTATTGTTTTAGAATTAAAAACCTAATTTAGCGAATGTTTCCTTGTATATGAAAACCATTTCTTAAGACAGCGAAACCAAAGTAAGTTTTTTAAAATACTGCAGAACACTGTGACGCCAACAAAAGCAAATGTAAGCCACAAAATCTAAACAATTGGATTGCTAATTGGACTTGTAGTTTGGAGTTTGAAATAGGCCATGAAAAAGCTACAATTGTAGCGGCGTATCGGCCGCCCTCAACGAATCTCAGACGCTCCTATTCTCCTTGGAGTCTATTAACTTCATACAACAATATCCTTTTAGATGTTCTTTTCAGACGATTATTTTATCTTGTATTGCACTTGTAGGCGACAGAAAGTGAAACGCTCTTTCTCTGCCATAAATTTTATGTTTTACGACATCTAAAGAATATTCCTTTAAAGACAAGAACGCTTTTGGTTCTTTGAAAATCAAGTTTGTTTTTTTTTTTGCATTTTTGCCCGGCCTAATGAAACTGCACACATTTTATGAGGCATTTCGCTGCAGCAAATTTTGGATTAAGCAACGACTAATAGCACGTATTATTCTTAATAGCAGTTATAACAGCTATCAAGTCGAACACCTTATTTGCCATTAATTGGCCATTGATTTGGTTTAAATACAGAAATCACACACATCGCCGTGGAAAAGTGAACGAAAAAAAAAGGGGAATGCACATGGCACCACAGTTTGAGTTGGTAATAAAACGCAAGAGGCAAGTGTGTTTGTTCTGGTGGAAATTAAGAAACGAAAACAAAAAGATTACAACAACCACTTTAGAGCAAAAGTGAAATTTTTACTCAAAATCTTCTTAAATCTATGACTGTTTTTGGAAATGGCTTAAAAGACAATCAGAACTGAGGAAAAAACACTTAAAATGCATTTTCATTTAACACCTCCTACGGTGTTCGTGGCGCCAGAGCCAAGGCAAACAAACAACTTGTGTTCATATTCGTATTGCAGCAAGCAAACAAACAAACAACAACAAAAACAACAACAACAGCAAACACCTCTTTAGCAGACGATATCGGTTAAAATGAAACTCTTTTTTCGTTTGCTGTTGTCGTTGTTCTTGTTAGAGTTTTAAAAACGTTGAGTCATTATTTTTTGTTGCATTTGTTTATCTGCAAACTTAAGCAAACAGTTGTCGTCGGTTGGTTAAGATTTAAACTTGTTGCATGTCCGGTGCAGCATCAAAATCTTGAAGATCCTGAGGCATGTGTTCCTTGCTTGATCTGAACTCTGTGTCTAGGTGTGACAATTGGAGAAAAGGTTGCTTGTTGTATGGCAAATAATGTGCAGTGCACAGTGGAATCGTATGCAAGAAAATGTGAATGACAATACAACGTCGCTTGTGCAGAGTTGTTGTGCATTGTTGGCGGTATATGAATATAATGTTTAAAATTTTTAAAATTAAATCCAACCAAAACTAATTTTAATTTTCTTTTTTTTTTAAAATTTTGAAAATTGTAATCAGTTCTTTAGGTCATATTTTTAAATGGGATCTCTCACAAAAGTAAAATATTTATAAATCTGGCCTCATGCAGCCACTAGATATTTTACCCAGCCGCACAAATTTTTCTAAAAGCCGTAACCGTTTTCTAAAACAAAGTGGGACAGTTCTGGCCTTGAAACTAATAAATTAGCAATGCAAATTTATGTATAAAACATAGAAGAAGAAATATCTGTTTCTTCCAACCAAACCATCCTGGACAAATGATCCTGGAGTATGAATGTTAGATACATATTAATTATTTATTTATTAGGTTACAACTTGCAACCTACAAGTAACTGCACAAAATGCGTGCTGTCACGAAGTCTTTAAGTCTTTATAATTGTATCTGTGACCAACATAATACGGTCCATGCCTTCACATGGAAATTAGCAGCGTTCTTCAAATGAACCACCCAAAACACTACAATTATTCGAGTTAGGAGTGAGACTTAAAACTCTAGAACAACAACAACAACAAGCTCGACTGGACTTCAGACATAATTACAATGACGCGAGAGCTGTTCTTTAGCCCAGAACTGCTTAAGAAGCGTTTCTATTGACACCATATTATTATTTTATTAATATTTAATTTTCATTTTCAAAAGATAATTGAAATTTTGAATTTAGCTTTCAGATCTATCCGGATTCAGTGCCAACTTTGGCATAACTTTTAGTATTTTGATTTCCCTCAAAAGCGAAAAACGAACAGCCCCGACTGCTCTTTGAAGGCGGTCACATGTATAGCATATGACTTGTCCATCTGGCGCCACAGTTGATCGAGTATTTTTATTATATAACCCTTAAAGTTTCCGTAAGTTTTTACATGCCATCGAAGGAAGCTGAGACAGAGCATTTGAAGTTGACCATATTTGTAAAACAATTACAACTGAAACCACAGTACTTTGATTTGTCGTTTCGTTGGTCCTTAGACTGGTCGATCGACCGCCTCAAGATGCTGTCTGGTTCTGTGCGTCCACTTGAGATACTGAAACGTTCAGTTTGCTTATGCTTTCAGACGCAATTCATTTAATCATTAAATATCTGCTTTTGTTGGCGGCCTATAACAGATAGTCACAGAGAGTCACAGAGAGAGAGAGAGAGAGCGAGAGTTTCTGTAATCGCCATATGCTTGGTTTTATTTCTGGCGAGATTTATAAATGCCAAGTATGTAATGCCACGCCACATACGCATCTACCATTTTTTTCCTTTTGTATTTCTTTAAATATGAAAGGGATCCATATGTGAACAGCTTTTTTCATTCGTCCAGCAGGCTCTTTGCAATTTGGCGCTGAAGTGCTTTATCGTGTAAATTAATGTGGTTTTTGTGGTTCATTTCTTTAAGTCGCAGAACGCAAGAATTACATGTATGCAGCACGTAAAGGTGGCGGATTAAAATGCAATCATGATTTAAACGACAAGATTTTAATTGAAAATAACCATAAATGTTGTTTTTTTTTTACGAGCAGCTTCTTTTTTATATTTAAAATTAAAAAAGATTGATATCTTGTTTTTTCCTTCCTCTTCTTCTTCTTCGTCTTTTTATTCTTTTTGCTATTTGTAACTATAAGCGTGTAGTAGTCTTTTTTCATTAAGACAATTCGTAATTTTGTTTATGATTATTTTAATCAACTGACCGGAGTTGTTAAATAAGCAAAAAAAAATTAAAATCGTAAGAATTTCAGAAACGAAAAACATTTTTATATGAAAAAATCGTAATTGTTTTATAGTTTTGCTTTTATTTTGTACCCCATAAAAAGCACACAAAGATGTTTCCACAAAAGCAGGTTTTTTTTTTTCAATTTGTTGCAAAATCATCTGAATGAATAATTAAAGAGGCGGGGCTTAGTGCAGAACGGCCTTTGGCACTAAGACCATCAGTGATTTATTGTGCCACCCCATGGCCTTCCCTTTCACATCACATTCACCTGCTTTAAAGCATGCCCGGAGATCGGTTGTGTACTATATCCCATATAGCATGTATTCAACGTAACACTCACCGTTGGCAATGAAAATCTGGCCAACGTCGTTGAGGAACATGGACTGATGACGTCGCCAGCCCAAAATCCACACCCAACAGCAGCTTTCGACAATATTCGAATGGGATTCGGCACTGAAAATGAATTTTTGATGAACAGCAATTTAACGAACTGGCATCGTTGCGTCAAATGATCGTGCAAAATTCACCGAATTCTGCTCTGCCGAACTTTTGAGAGCAACTCAACAACTCTCAGATTTCGTTATAGGGCTTCACAGACAGCGGTGCTATTTTCGCTTTTATCTGCCTCCCTGCGAATAATGTTTTCGACAGGGCGCTTATGGCTGCAGAACATTGACCAACCAGAATGCCCAGTTTGGTGAAACAGTTCCGCCATTTTTAATTTGAACAGACTTAGCACGCGCCAATATGGTTGGTTTCGCTTACCTCTCCTTATCTTGATGCTAAAACAAAATTCTGTGGACTTCGATTAGGCGGGTTTTATAAAATCAACTAAAATTTGGTGTTATATTTTCTTTTAGGAGTTCCTAATCTCTAATCCTTGGCTTGCCTTAAGAATTCCATTTTACTACAATTAACACTTGACAAATAGTATTAAATTTATTAAAAATTTGGCACTGCTGTCAGCTGTTTTAAAAAAGTGCAGATCTTTTTTGCATTATACAATTTTAATACAATTGTTGCTGTTGATGTCACCAAAGACACAACAATGAAGACAAACAAATAATAATAAAAAAAAAAATAAAAAAAACACCTGCATGTTGGCTCTTATAACTAAATCAAGAAACCCCTAACACTTTTTGTTTTCAACTCAGACCGAAAGAAAATTGAATAAAAAACAAAGTTGAAAGAAAAAACCTTAAAAGGATTTCTGTAATTTGAGGTGACAATGAAGACAATATTTAATTTATGTTTAGAGCGGCATATAAAATAGAACTTTTTCGACTTCCTTTTCTATATATTTATTTCTTTTTCAATTTCTAGATAAACATTTTAACCATTTTGCAGCAAAAGAAATAAATAAGTGAAAATAACTACAAAGAGCAGACAAACATCTACTGGATAAATTTCAAAAGCAGTTGACTGTTTTTAGTTTAAGGCTTGATGTGTGACATGTTTTCAGCTCAAAACATGGACAACATTTTAAAGTTTTTATTTGTTTTGCAAAATTAACACCCTACAGCGGCACTTTAGACTTGAACAGTTACGAGCTGCAAACAAATTCTAGAGCCCACAACAATTTTAGAGGTAGCGAATTATTATTTCGCCTGAACTCGAGCTGGCGAAATACATATTTGAAATCGCTGCTAAAAGCAGTAGTATCTTTAAAATTCCTCAATGCCGCTTTCGAACGTACTCGTACAAACACAGCGCACATCATTTACTTGTTTCTCATTTCGAAATGCACATGATGTGTCATTAACGCGCTTTTTGGCATTTTGTCTTAAGCCATGCGCGCGAGCACCAGCCAAAGAAAAACGTTCAGTTTGACAAACTAGAATGTTGATAATGTGTGTTTAGAAATGAGAATGTTGACTGTATGAAATAAAAGAAGAAAACATTTTAACTAAAACAAACGATTGACAGCAAACAAACTTTACACTTGATATGTTGTGCAGTATTTGTTTAGCTGTTGCTGTTGTTTGCCAATTGATTTCCAATTAAGGATTTCACACTTCAATCCACAGCTTAAGGAGGGTGGGGGGGACAACGGGCCGACTTGAAACAAACGTGTGTGTTTTTCAAGTCGCTTAAATGAAGGATAAAGAAACAAATAATTCAAAGAATCGAAAACAAACAAAAAAAACTTACAAAAACAGATAACAAAAATAAATATGTACATTGACTGCAACATGGTTAGAGGAATTTCATTTAGGATTTTTCCTGTTTTTCTGACACCTTGTTGCACTGAAATTGATCACAGTTGAAAAGAAGTTGCAAAAAGTTTTTGTATTTCAAGTTGGACATTTTTCCAACAGACCAATTAAGGACTTTTAAGCATTTAATTAGCATTAAATTTCTTAAAAACTAACAATCAATTTATTGTCTCGTCTTGTTTTCAACGTAAAGTTCCTAATAATGCTTTTTTATGTTGTGGCTGCCAGTTGTAAGTGAGATGAACACGACTTGAGAATTTCGCTTTTCTTAATATTTAATACAACTAAAGAAAAGCAATCGGTTTTTATTTATGGCTGCTGGCAACACAGCTTTGCGCCATTTTGAAAAGTGTCCAGTTAACAGCCGTTTGATTGTGTTCTATTCATTTAATTGCACAATTCTGTTCGAGAACTTTGCAATCAATTAATGAAATAACTCAAGAAATCGTTAATAGTCTTTTAAAAATACCCTTAGCAAAATAATTTACAGGGATAGTTTGCAAATCGTATGAATTTGAAACACTACGTTTTCTAACATACGCAACTGGCACAAAATTGACATTTTTCATTTACTAAATTGAATATTCGTCTAGTGCTGCTGATGATTCTGCAAACACCGTGTTTCTCGAAATGCTTTTACTTGCAAAAATTAGACTAAAATGCTGAGGGTGTATCGGATGCCATTAGCCATTAACTTTTTAAGAACTTCAACAACTGTTGCAAACTTGTTCTTGATGCTTAAAGAAAACTATAGTGGTATTTATACCACGGGCTGGTAAACATAATCTTGCATACTGTGGCACCAATTATAGATGAAATTGTGATACTATATATTGGCTAATGAGCCAACCAATAAACTGCACTGGATCTGGGTGTAGCAGTAGCAATAGTGCTTTAGTCAACAGCTTCAAAAGCCCTGAACATCTCAGGATTCTCTTCTTTATTTTTAGGTAGAAAATCGTAGGCTTTTATGTGTTTGTGTTAAAGGGGCCTTTCATATAGAAAGTTACGCCACAAAATTGAGGACGCAGCAGCACCGCAGTTTCTGCTCTATCTGCCAGGTTACAAAAGAGGAGAAAAAGTGTGCAACATCAGTTAGAAAAAACACCTATTGCACCAGGGCAGAGGCCTTGAAATATAGCCTATTTATTAATGATTTTGAACTCTAAAATTAAACAATATAATAAATAAAACAAACCTGTTACTGGCATTGAATATGATAAGTCGGGTTGTGTGTGTTTAGAAACTGGTATAAAATCGTGAGAATTTTTAACAAATTCTTTAATTCCGTAAACAATTTGCACACTTCACGAAAATCTGCTTCAAGGAAATTTGCACGATTAGAAGCCACAAACAACGACGCTTTTATCACTGCAAAAAGTGTAGATAAAATAAATTCTTCTAAATTAAATTCTTTATAAAGTGCAGAGTTCTGGATCAATCAGCCAAATGCAAACGCTCGCTCTTATTCGTTTTGTTAAACGAATAAGAAAATTCTAACAAATGCTTCATAATTGATTAATAGCCTCAAAGTATCAAATCCAAACAATTTCTTCAATTTCGATTAATAAAATACAAGTGACTCAAAAAAGCAATAACAAATATAAGTTCCTAAGCAAATATGCGCATATACCCGTTTAAATCTTTGTATACACTTGGCAAGAAAACACCTGACTTTCTTCAGCTGTGCACACCTTCAAATTCTCACCGCCAGCAGATATCCCGCCATCCCCTCATCTGCTTGACGTGTTTAAATGATACAAAAAAAAACAACACATTTATGAGTATAACAAACAAACGCTAGATATTTTTCTTGTCGTATTTTTTTTTTTCTTTTATATATCAAATACAAATTAAAACATATTCCATACAACTCTCCCTTTAGCAGACGGTGGTAACATTTTCGATAAGCTGAGAGCGCAAAAGATATATGTAGAAGGTACGCACAAGAAAACGGAATAGCAAGAACTCAAGCAAACAAAAATTATCATCAAAGGGACGAAAGCAGAAGCAAACCATAAAATTTATCTTTTATCTGGGTCACATTTAAAGTAAGAAACGTTGGAATGGCATTTCTATACATTTTATACACACTTTTATGTACTTGGTGCATTCGTGTTGCTGTTAGAACTAAACCGGTCGTATGGGAGGGGGGACCCTTGAACCGGGGCAGGCAGGATTTAAAAGTGAAAAAATCAACAACTGACAAAATATATTGTAGAAAAACGTTTTTTATTTGTTATTTAAAATGACCCAATAAATAAATGTGAAAAAAGAATGAAAAAATATAGAATACAAAAACACAGATGTATGAAGGACAAATGATGAAAACAAGTTGTATGAATGACTCATTTCAATTTAAAGTTGAAAATAACAAGAAATTAAGACGCTCTTCTGTTCACAGCTGTGTTTAGAATTTGTGTGCGTGTGTGGGTAAGTGTGTACAATTTTTTTTTTTTTTTTGTTTGTGTTTGTCCTTCCGTTTTGTCTGTATTTATTTTTAGAAATAGTCAAGTGGGTTTTTGTTCTTGGCCAAAAATTTGTTGCACAGTGTCACGTTGAGATATCAAGATATTCCTACGCAGTAGGTCAGAAAGTCGTTTACGATATGGCGTCCTCAAGTCTTATGCACTTTAATTTTCTAAATTCTGCAAAGAGTACAAATTCTGTTCTTAACACAACCGTGTTGGTCATCATTATTCTCCATCCCGAAATTAAGTGGCATATTTTTGTTCCGAAATAAAACCGATATAAGTAATAAAATTAGACAATTCTATCATCAAGACTACGAAGATAACTGTGTCGTGCATGTTGAGACATGAACGTGCATGCAGTAGTTGGCCAGCATGATAACAGTGCAGCTGGCCTCTATGATCGTTAACTGCTTGTGTGTTTGACTTGTCTCTTAAATAATATCTCTTCAGGCAGATGTAGATATAGTCCGATATCAGTTTAATCAATAAGCAAAAAGTCGGCCTGACGATATACATACATATATACTTACATATAGAAAAGGTTATAGAAATATTGCAATAAATTTGATTTCATTATAATCTTCTTCAAGCTTAAGGGTTCTTTGGTTTTTATGACACTGATTTATTAGATATTTTGTTGTGCTGGAGAAAATTTCTTCAGAAATTATTTAAAAAAAAAGGATAAAAACGAAATACCGATTAAATCCACAAAATAATGCAACCAAAATGATCTCAAAGTGGAATTTGATATGAAAGAAATGAAAAGTCAAGTTTTAGCAATTAAATCAGAACTTCTATTGCAGCTAAACTAGAAAAATTGTCATTAGAAATATTTTTATTTTTGACATTTAAACGATTTTAAAGTGATTTTTTCACAATACCTTCTAAACATGTTATTTACAATTTGCAATGAAACTGCTAAAGAGAAATTTAGGCCTTAAAACTTTGTATTATGACTGGTCCAAAACTCAACTAAAACGTTAAAGGATTTGGCATTTCAAAAGGTACTTCATCATTTAATTTTGGAAATTCTTTTTTATGGAACAAGATATTTCTTTTATCAAATTTTACACAAATACAAATTGACTAGTTCGACCTTGCCCCAGCCGCTAACGTGACGTCACATCATGGAATGTTTAAAATTTATTATAGAAAAATATTTCATTCATGTCATTGCAAAAACTCAGTGTATTTTCGCGCAAACTCTCGCATCTATTTTAATTAGCCGCCACCAATCTTGCTTTCCCACTCATCACATGCAATTGGATTTCATCATAACTCATTAGATTTCCCTGTCAGAAAATCCAAAGAAAATCATAAGACGTCGTCACTTTTCTTCCACCGTTGCCATGTTCTCCCATTTATACAGTCTTTCGTCATCGTGCAGTCACAACTTTCTTGTTTGCCTGTCGGTTTTATTTTTTTTTTTGTTGGACTTCGTTTTAGTGTTTTCTGTACTACACGCGTGTTTTTGTTGTTGCCATGACTGCCGCTGCTGCTGTGAATGTTTTTCATCCTTGTTAATTGCCAAATGTTTACAGGCTTAACATGTGGATTGGTTTGGGCGAAACAAGTGAAAATCCTGGTGTATCTGTGTCTGTCGGCTATTAAGTAATTAGTATCGCATACAAAAACAACACACACATACCCACGTTTATAAACATACAAAAGGGATGTTTTGCCTTATAGAGCCACCAATACATGAACATTCTAAAATAATAGAATCCAGATGAGTAACGCAGCAAATGCAATAGTAACGAAATACATACATATGTATATCCTTTTTTAAGTCAAATAAAACCATAACTACAAAAGAAAATGTATGGCAGTCTGCCAAACATTTAAACATTTAGTCAAGCAACCGAAACCGAAACCGAAAAAGTAAAAGAAACCTTCAGACATTTTGCTCTCGCAACCAGCGTTTTTGTAAGTTTTTATTTTTTTTTTTTTTCAAACTTACAGCAATCCTTTTGCCTTCTTAATAAACTGGAGCAATGTGTGCGTTAATAATGTCTGGTGGTGGTTGCTATTTTAATAATGCGTTCATTTAGTGGCTTCATCTGTTCCTCATGTTTAGTTTAATTCCGTAAAAGAGCAAACCGAACAGAAAAGAAGCGCAAAATGAAACGCAAAATGAAACGCAAAAATACGCCTGTCTTCCTCTTCAACAGCTTTTGCATTACGGCTTCGGTCCGGCCATCAGTAGATTTGTATATGAATTCTGTGGTGCCTCAGGTGTTTTTCTACAACATTGTTGTATTTTGACTGTGTGGCAGCTGATCATTTCGTCATCAATTTCAGACACAAGCCTGATAGACATACCGAACTGAAAAAAGGCAGACAGCAAAAGTTAGCAAAAAAAAACCAAAAAAAAAAGAAACCAAAAAAAATAAACCAAAAACAGAAACCAAGTGAGAGAAAAGTTTTGTGGATGACAGACAGGCTGCTGTGCTTGTGTTTGTTTGTTAGATAACAATTTATGTAGGTACGAGTATGTATATTGATAGTTGCCTTAACAAGGACTCACTTCTATACAAACAATATGTATGTACCATTTATGAACAAATGCAGTTAGTCTCTTAAGGAGAGAGGCAGGCACAGCTTGGATGATTATTATCCTTTTATTTTGTTTTTATTGCAAGTAATTGTACATGTTCTCGACGCACGTTAGTTATGTCATAAATGTTTAACATGCAACTTTTCCATAATTTTATTTTCTGTTGCCCCTCCCTCCATTCACATAATAATGATACATACTTTTTCGGCATAAAGACATTATGAAATTGAAATTATTGCTGTTTTATTGATGTTATTTAAAGAAAGTTTAAAAACATCACCTAATTTGAGAAATTCAGTTCCACGAAACCTGCTTTTATTGAGCCGTAAAGTGTCTCTGATTCGTTTGTTGAGCACTTTTCGAAAAGCCGGCAATACAAATTACTTATTTAATATTCTGCTGGCTTAAGGTTACATCTGACATCACGTTGCTCGCAAGGAGAGCCATCAGCAGCACATGCGTGTTTGGCGCGTGTCAATAAGTTTTGCAATATCTTCAGTTTTGTTAATACTGTTTGTTGCTGCTGTCATTGGTTGCAAACAAAGAACGAAGACATGTGAGCATTTCATAATTTAGTAATCAATTGCAATTACATTCGTGTGTAATTGACAACTATTAAAGTTAACAAAAAAAAAAAAAAAATAAAAAGGAAAATTGTGTTAACATTAATAACGTATTTATTATAATATGGTCGTATCAATACAATAAAGTTGTAAACCAGTTTCGAAACATTTTCGTATATATTATGGTTTTCTCAAAAGTGGCAGCATTCAATCGTGCGGCTTTCTAGTTAACTTGGTTGCCTCTAAGCAGGCAACTTGTTAAGCCCTTTTGGCTCTATTCCAAATGATAAGATTTTTGTTGTTTTTTTTTTTTTTTTGTAGAAACAGTTGCAACGGGGAAATGCTGGATGTGGTAGCAAGTCATAGACTGAGTAGCATGATTTTAGCTAAATGTGTCCATAAAAACGCTTCTACTCTGGAGGGTAGTGAAATCGAACTGTTTTCAGACATGTGAATTATAGGGGAATATAATTTTTAAAATTCTAAAGAATTTCTTCGAAAAAATTATAGCTTTAATGTGAACCAGTAAACGGATTTCCCGCATTCAACAAACTCTTTGCTTTCTATTATAACATTTTTAATGAAACAAAACTTTAGGAAACTCTGATCTGCTGGACCCAAGACAATAAAGCCTTTTAGAGTTAGTTTATGTCGCAAAATTTTTGAGCCAGCAAAACTCCTGTGAAATCGTTTTGAAATCCTCCAGCCTGATTGATGACCCACCAAACATTTATTTTAAATTTGATTTTACCATTTCGAATTTTTTGTGTGTTTTTTTTTTGTCTTCGTAAACAATTCACTGTGAAAATAAACTTATGTTAAATAAAAAATTTGTTTGCGCTTAATGGGTTAACAGGTTGCTGTGTGTATACGTCAAGGTGTACGTCAACAACTAGTATGCCAGATTTCAAAAGTTTTGCCAAGTCATCAAGCGTCATCGGTGTCACACATACTAGCAAATTTTCACTCGCGTCTATGACCCCTTTCCTAGTGACTTTATTGTCCCACAAATGCATAACCGTTAATTATAAAAACCAGATTCTAACGAGATAAAATTATATCGTTGATGAGTTGGGAAGCGGGAATATCTTAAAGTATAGCATACAAATCAACAGAATTTCCTTAAGTTTCATATAAAATTTGTTGCATGTCATGACAAACTTACGTGTTTGTTGTTCGCAGTGTTTAATAACAATTACAAACTCATTTTTTTTCTGCTTGAAACGAAAACATACTATTAAAAAAACGTTGACGTTGTGGGCAAAACTTAAACGAAATTAGCAGGAATTTTATATATATAGTAATTCAAAATTGAATATTTTTTTTCAATTAATTTATACATTTTAATAATAATTGTCAATATTACAAAATATATTGATTAATAAGAGAAATAAAAGCCATTTATTAAAATAGAGAAACCAAAAAACCTGAATTCACTGTTATAAGTTTATGATAATAAGAAGTTGTAAATTATACCAAAAACAATTCCGTTGTTTAAAACAGATGTATTGAATGTCAGCCTCACGAGTTGAAAATTTGCAATTAATTTAACATCATCGTGAATTGACTGAAACTAGATACACCGAGAACATGTTCCGGCCTGTCAGAAAAACCATTTCGTTTCATTTCGATCGATTTTCTTCCATATGAAACATTTTAATTTCAAAAACATTTTTTAAAACCGATAACAATTTCTAACGAGCACTCAATAGATACTTGCAACCGAAACTTTCGAAAATCCGCAACCATTTTCACAAATAATACCAATTTTTTCCAGTGTATTATTTTTTGTTATTAATTTTAGCACAACCTACCTGCTTACTCAACTGCTTGGCTACGGCTGCAAAGTTGTAATTTACAATCCATCTAGACATTCAAGTAATTTAGTGTGAAAATAGTCGTGTCTTGTTGTTTGTTTTTTTTTTTGTTTTTGCTTTTGCTTTTGTTTTTGCTTTTGCTACGGGTGCTTTATTGATTTTCGTTAGCAAACTTTGCATTCGTTTCTAAGAAAATGTTTACCTGATGATTATAATAAAAAATTACTTTTGATTTCATTTGTTACGTTATTAATTGAAACATATTTTTAATTCTACGAAAACCTGTCAATAATTGTTGTTTTGATATTGGAAATGAATAGATTGAAGGTGTAAAGTCAAACGATTACAACAGAAGCGGCTGATGGAAATGACAGTAGAAACTTTAATATGTTGACTTGCTAAACTATTAAACCTACAAAAATGTGAGAGTTTGCAAAATATGAGCTAAAGCTGGACCACGGCACACCAGCGTGCTCTATACACTCTGCTCTGTTCAACAGCTATAGGTAAATTGACATGTTGAGCGCCGCATTCGCAGGCGCCTTTCGTTTGCTTTGAAGTCACATGCCTAAATAAATACGTTAATATATTGTCAACTATTAACTGTTCGACATAAGGAACTGAAATAGGCATTAACATCGCTAAATGTCAGACGCCAATCGCTTAGATATTATTGCTTTTGAAAAAGATAAGCTAATGCAGCCAACTTCACTTACTAGCCAATTGCAGGGTTGGCATTATTATGGTTTGTTCTGTACATTTGGTATCTAGTGTATATGGAAAATTGCGACAGCCAGACATCGCTTGGCGCACCAATTTACATACAATCCACATTTATTGTTCCCTCTGATTTTCATCCTGTACAAAAACCCAAAACATTATTAGTGTTTAGCATTTAAATGTACGCAAATTAACTGCGACGATGTTACAAAAATATAATTAAAGCGTATTATACTATTGCTAATAACGTTCGAGAATAAATTGCTTTTTTTTTACAACAATAGAAACAATTTTAAGCGAAATTTTGCAAACAAACTTTGTTCTAATTTTCAAGCTCACGGGTGCTTAAAACACAACGCAACAGAGTGGTAAACAAACATGTGACCAGCTTGGAATTTTTTTTTTTGTTTGTTTTTTCTTTTTAATGTGTAGTTAATTTAAATCATCGTATACATATTTATATTTTGAAAAAATTACTTTGCAAGCTGTTAATTGAATAGCCCAATAAACTCAGCGTTTCTGTAGCTATTTTTAAGCTTAAAATTGTATTTTTAGCGAAACAAATCATCTAAATTCAGTACATAATATTTAAAAAATTAATTAACACAGTGAAGGCACTAAAAGACAATAACAAAGACCAACAAAATCAAAATCAAAATTAAAGCTTCAGCTTTAAATTTCATTTCAAAGTTTCAGAAAATAATGATTATTGTTTTCCAAATTCTTAAAAACAAATTAATGGGGAAAATTTGCTGCACTTGTAAACAAAATAGTTAAAAAAAAAATTTCAACATTTAGATAAAACCTAAAAACCTTTAGATAACAAATTGTTTATTTTAGGATTTTGTTAAGAGAATTTGCCATTTGCCCAGTTTTTGTTTCGCACAAAGTTAATATATAACAAAAGAGCGTATCACGCACATCAATATAATCTTTATAATCGTGTTCATGTTTATGGCCCGAATCACAATAAGCGGTAACAGCAAAACCAGCAACAAACATCTCCTGCCATTATCAACTAATTCGTCATTTTAAACACAAGTCAAATAAATTTGTTTTGCTCTTTCACCGACTGTGTGTATTTTTTTGTGATAAAAATCATGTGATGGGCTGCAGTGTGTCTGTGAAAACAGATGTTATTTATGTCTTCATTAGTGAAGCAGCAAATTGCTGCTTCTACTGTGTAGAAAAAATAAAACAAAAATACTTAAAACAATTGTCGACAACAGCAGCAACAACAATATATGTATGTATGTATGTAATCGATAAAAAGGGTATTGAGTTTTTTAATTAACAGTTTTAAAAGCTAAAATTCAGCAGTTTGTTTTCCAATTCTTTTGACACCTAATTTTATTTAGTTATTTAATTAAAACTCATAACAAACAAACAAAAATAAATCTGATACAATATGAACTCAGTCACACACGAAAGCTCTTATCAGACTCCTGCCACGTTTCCATACAAAACGAGTTGAATTGAGGTGCTTGATTTGCGATCTTCGAATTAGCTGAGGTTTTGATTTTTATCGCAAAATAAAGGAAAACACCGGTGTTATTTGTTTTTATTTTATATGTAATTAAAAAAAGTGTTGCTTAGTGTTATTTACACTAAACCAGGCGAGATTAAGGTATTTTCCTTGTACAAATAGATATATATATATATATATATAAAGAAACTGCTTGCCAGTCGTAAAAGTCGGGCTCTATAGAAGACATTATGCATTTCTGTACCTCGAATTTATTTGCGAACATAATTTTTAGCTGTGATACGCTTTGTGGCTGCAGCACCTGCGTATCGCTTTGCGGCAATACTTTGATTAAATATCTGCCATAATAGTCTTGGTTGGATGGCTTCAGGAAATTTTTCGAATAGGTTGTGACAACCCCGACTGCATTGAACTTCTGAACTTATTGATGTTTCAGACATCGAATATTTTCTTCTTTGGACTCCATTTATGATCTTTCAATTCGAAGAAAGTCATATACAGCGCCTTATTACCCAAAACATGCCATTAGAGGATTTATGGTTGCCAGTGATAGTGCGGTTCTCTTGCATTGGCAAAATAGGCATAGAATTCAATTATTCTAGTTCAGTATTCAAGGGCATATCTTTGCATTTTAAATATTCCAAATTTGTTTTATAACATCAGCAAAAAACCAATTGCATTAAGATACTACAGTTATATCCTACCAGATATACATACAATATGTAACCCTGCATTTGAAAACCCACCTAGTGTGGCAAAATAAATTTTTTTTGACAAATGCTGCATTTTCAAACTGTTAAAAAAAAAGTGAATTCATGAAATTTGGCAGAATATATGGTTTTTCTATATATTATGTTAGACTCTATAGCCTAAATCTGAAAACTGACAAATACACGAACTGTTTTGATTGACAGCCAGAATTGTGTGGGCGTACAAATGTGCACCTAATCCGAGTGATTATTATTCTTGGTTAACGATTGTACACTACGAAACAAAATCTAACCGCATGCCACAAAATATGAGAAATACATGTCTAATTATCCCTGTGGCTTTTAGACGATGCTAAATGCACTATATAAAATCCTTATTCGACAACACTGTTTTTGTCTAATATTTGCATATCTGTATACTTATATGTATGTTAAATAATGTCTTAGAGTGTTTATTTAACAAAAGAAACAAAAAATATTCTTATCAATTGTCATTGGATCGCATTGAAAACATTTGTTGGATTTTCTTTTTTATTCCTATTATTGTTCTTTTATTTTATTTACTTATGAACTCTGTTTTTAGTTTTCGCCTAGACATTTTTTACTAAATCATTAACATACATACATAATAAATTAACTCGAAAATAAAATGTTATCTGATGATAAAAATATAAAAACGCAAATGTGAATAATATCTACTTAATATCTATTGCTATTGTTATGTTGGTTGCGCGGGGTGGGGGGGAAACAATAAACTAAGGGCACATTATATCAAAGCAAAAAATTTCGCATATGTGGTAAATGTTCTGTAATTTAGTAGTACTTGATTGGCGAAAACTTTTCAGTTACAGTATCTAGTATAAAGACAGCTAATGACTCGACGAAATACTTAATTTATATACATATAGTATATATATATATATATATATATATATATATATATGGTAAATATGTTAAGTTTACCTGCCCATCCACATCCATCGGATCATTTCAATTATCAAAACGCAACATTATCAAAAATAATTTTATTGCTACTGCGTACACCTGCACCTTTTTGCGAATTACTTTTATCGAACAACGATTTATAAACCTTCCAGACGTTTGTCGGTCTTTTAGAAAAGTTTTTTTTTTCTTTGGTTTCTTTTTTGATTGATAACTGATTAAAATAAATGCCAACAAATACAAAATATATGTACAAATGCCGAAATGTGTCACACCTGTCTCCCAAACTACGAATACCATTCAAATAAACATATTGGAAAATTTTCTTATCGCAAAACGAAAACGTAATATTATTTAGCATTTGTAAGTAAATGTTTTAAGTACTTTTTTTATATATGTAAGTATATTTTTTTATTTATTTAATACAATTTGTGTTGATTTTATTTAAAGTTCATGTGCACTTGCCTTAATGAAGTCAATTTCGTTTGTGTTGAATTTTAATGCCATGGAAATATAGTGTCAATTGAATTCATGCGGAAATTATATTCTGAAAGATTTATTAATGAAATGAATTTAAGAACTTTGCATGAATGTAAATACAAACTACCAGCTGTTTTATTTATCATATTGGCCGTAGCAAGAATCGGAATGTATGTGTGTATGTACTTCCGCAAAGAACATTTGTATTTTTGTCATGTGCTGAGTTTTTTTTTTTTTTTGTATAATATTGTAATTTTTTAGTTTGTATTTGGGGCAAGGTTTGAAAAAACTATGAGACTGCTTAGCGAAAAGTGGGCAAGAACTTGCTTTTCAATATCATACTATTTACCGTCTACATTACTTGGAAGTAGGCAAGTAACGACTTGTGCATATACTATTACAATATCCTATTCAATTAAACTTAAAAAGTAATAAAGAAATGGCTTGATTATTATCGGACATATAAATAGTTGTTCTTGGTAAAAATACATATATTATCTGCTTAATCAAAACTTGTGAACGAAATTTAGGTAACACTTAAGTGGATATGTTCAAAAAAAAAATCGGAAAGAAGTTGAAAATGTTTACAAAATGAAAAATTATTGCTTCCTTTCTTAAGTTTTATTAATTTGCCAATTTTCATATATGTATATATGTATACGTGTTGTTCAAGGTCTTTTAAGGGCTTTTGTAATGGCTAACTATGAATTAGTCATCTGCAAGCGATTGGAATAAGTACTTCAATGACATCGCCCTCTTAAAATCATTACTCATTATTTTTCAATAGAACTTTTCAAGGGGGGGTTTTATGACAAATCTATCTTATCGAAATGCAACAAGCACCGGCCAATTTGTATCGTTCTACCACTTTTAAAAAGAGAAATTAAAAAAGGAGAAATTAAAGTTTTCCTTAAGAAAAAAAAATGTGTCACCTCCAGAGGTGTAAGCAGCTGTTGTATTGTTGCTTAGTGTTCACATTTTGGCCAAGGAAATCTGTCAGAGGCCTCAAAACTCCCAATATTGGTCGAATTTTTAGCTAAATACCCCTCCATTTGTATGGATATTATTGATGCTCTACGGCTGATTTGTTTTAGGCCCTAAATGCTGTCCCCTTCCACAGATTTAAGTATATCAAGGACCGTAACAATTATAAGGCCCCTCTATAACAGTTATTTGGTGATTTAAAAAATATCCAATTAAAACATTTAAAATCCGTTCGAATAGAATTCTTTATTTCGCCAAAAAAAAAAAAAGAAATCCCTGGAAGAAAGATGTTTTTATTGTGTCTGACTATTTGATAACTTTTTGGTAAATTCAGCAGCTAATTAATAGTCCCAGCGTTTGTATTGATGTTACTGGTGTTCTGAGGCCAATTTCTTCCCGCTTCGACAGTTTCTATTCTATATATTATAGCAGTTATTGTATGACTTCAATAACAACAACCATTTAAAACAGTTCATTTCTGTTACAAACGGTCGAGTGGAAGTTTTAAAAATAGAGATGTCATTTCGCCTTCATAAAATAAAACTCATTTGAGGAAAAATATTGAATAGAAATCTTTGTGATAACTTTTTGGAATTTTTTTAAAACAGTTTAAAAAAACAAACTGTATCAAAATATTTACTTATTTTCATATGTTACAAAAACATTTATTATAATATCCCAACTAATCCACTAAATAAACATTTATTTCTTTTGTATATTCTAAATTTGTGTTTGTTTTTGGATTCTTTTTAACTGATTAAACGTTATCTTCATATTTTAATCTCAGAATCATAAAAATCCATGAAACTTTTCCGTGCTACCCACATTATCTTTCCTGTTTTCGCCACACTAAGCCCTCTATTTGCTTGCGTATTTGGTTTTTGTCTTGTGGCTGTTTGCTTGCAAGTGGTATGTGTTTAGAAATGCGGGTATAGGTGACCAAAATACGCACAATCAATTACTGTACACAAAATTATTACTTGTTTTCTTTTACCGTTTGTACATTTTTAAAAGATTTTTTTTTTTTTTTTTAATAATCAAAACAACGTCATATTTTTAAAGCTGTTTTTATCGTATATACATATACTTATTTATTTAAAATGCTTATTCATATGTGTGTATATATAAACAGTAGAATTTAAACACACGCTTAAGTGTGAAGCATAGAACAAGCAAAAAATTAGAAAATATGTGTCAAGGCCACCAAATCTTTCATTTCATTTTTAAGTCAAGTTCGAGATAATAGTTGTGGCAAAATAGGAAAACTTTAAACTGTTAGTTTATTGTTTGTCGTCAGTAAGATTGAGAACCGGCTTCATTTGGATAAACTATAATTCAATTATATTTACGAGCTTTCTCATACCCCAGTGATCATTCAATATGGAAACCACTCAGCCATGTAAAATGCCTCTGGCTTCCGCAATCTGTCTCACTTTCCAGCGCCGATCGGCTTAAATCATATCGTGAATTTTTTTCAATTGTTTCAGACCTCAACAAATGATCCAGAACCATCCATTTGGCATCTTCCACTCATCCAATGACACATTCAGTAAACAACTTCTTTATCAGGGAAATGGATGATGCAGAGTCCCCATAATATTTATCAAGCTTAGCCTTGATTTGAGTGATGATTTGTTTCCTATTTCTATTCGCAAAAACCACACATGCTATCATTTGCCAAATGTAACATTCTTACAGTGACTCGGACCCGAGTGGACAAATTTTCAACAAATTTGCCGCACACTGAACTTTAGTACTGGTCTCGTTTACGTTGCCTTCAAGGGCATCATTCAGCTGCGACATGTTGCCATAGTTGTGTGATTTCGAGAAACCCCACAAGAAAAAAGGTCTAAGGGAGTCTGGGCGTCCAATTCAAGTCATCTCTGCCAGATATAATTTTTATAAATATGTTGGCATTTACCATAGTAATTTTTTCTTAACTTTTAATTTGACAAAAAAAAAAACTACAAAACTTTTTGTATCCTTTGATGGTTGGTAGGAATGGAACAAACAATCTCTGAGCTGTTCAAATCAAACCCTATGCCAGCTCATCCATCTTGGCATTCATCATTCATAAAAAGTTAGCATAATAGCGTCCGCTATATGACATTTAGCACCATCCTCCACTGGAACTCCAGATCATCTACATCCATACCGTTCAAATTGGGCCAAATGCAGTCATTTGGGAATAATTCGGTAGCGTTCACCGTCGACGGTGATGGCTTCATAAAAGTCGCTTTCAATCACATACGACGGCATTAAAAATCTACACTAAACAGTAACTTTTTGGGGGTGCTCTCTCTCCCATCCGATGAATTTTGCAAATGTTGCTTGTCAACACAAACATTCAAACGATTTTACGACCAATAATTGTAAGCGCCTTTCAAAGGCGTTTGCACAAACAGAACACTCGTTTCGACAATGACGGTTTACCAGGTGGATGTGCCGCTCAATGGTTTCATGATGCTCTGGCATCAGTAGCTGATTAATAATCAGCAAATTACAGATGACATTAACAGGCCGCCAACACCGCGACACACCTTTCAATAACCCCTTTAAAAGAACTAACGGGCTGCGCTAAAACGAAATATGCGGGTCGGTATCGTATGCAATGCAACTCTGTACACATTGTTTTTAGTTTTTTGTGCACTCGTGTTGTACGCAACACCTTGAAAAGGTGTTCTTCTGCTCTAACTTTGACTTGGAAGACGAAAAGATACATGTAAGTAATAAAAGTAAAGGTGTTACTGCTGTAAGATTAAGTGAAAAATTTGTTTTTAATTAAAACCAAAAAAGTGGTTGAATGGAATTCCATGTTTTCCTCAATACGAGCCGTATCTTAACAAATATGTACGTTATTGTAGGTTTTAATATTTCATGCATCTAAAAGGTATGAAGAGAGAAATCTTCAAGACTGTAATAGAGGAGAAATTTTGTTTATTTGGGGAATGGAGTTTGTCGAGGGTGTAAAATTGTTTCTATATTAAATCAGATCAGTCAGAAAAGAAACAAAATTATATCAGTTTTTTGCGTGCGACACTAGAAAATCATAGAAAAATATGTTCATGTTCATGTTCATACTATTAAGTTTTTATTCAATTGTTTTTAAAAATACAATGAGAACTAAATGAAACAGTATTTAAAAAAAAAAACAAAAAAAAACCGGGTTTGACTTTTATTGACTTGTCGCTGAGAAAAATTGGAATAAAATGTAATTTTCAATTTAAGAAACAAGAAAAATATGACTAGAAGGCCTATTTAGATAATTAATAGTTTTTTAGGGGGAATGGGCCAGTGCACTCAGGGCAAAGTTGTTGATTGCTCTCAACCTGGCGAGAAGCCAGCAGCGATCCCTGAAAATGGACTGGTCAAGCTGACATACTGCCTCCCCGTGGCGCCCCTGGATAGCCCCTACAGCACCCGCTTAGAGGTGAACCAAAGTGTGCAGCGAATCCCCTCTGTCCAGGGGTCTAAACCAGGACCCGGTCCTCCAGGTTTCGGGGGTTGTGAGTGGGGGTAACTTCCCTACCGTGTAAAAACACTCTAGTTTCGACACAACAACAAAGAATAACTTTGTTGGTTGAGGCCCAGGTTCACCACGGACTGTAGCGCCAAAAGAAGAAGAAGAAGAAGAATAGTTTTTTAGGTTATTATAATTTTAATATGCAACACTTTTGTGGCTGTTTTAGTTTATTTTGGGTTTTAATTTTGAAATACGTGCTGTGTTAAAAATATAAAGTGAATTCTCTTCTCTTTTTTCTCAAAAACTATTCATTTATTCAACATGTTCTCCTCTCAGACACAATATTTGTTTATTTGTGCCAGCATATTTGCCAATCCTCGAGGCTGTGCTGGTATGGACTTTCAGGTATGTCTTTGAGCTGTCCCAGAGCCTCAATTTTATATCCTTAACCCTTGCAAAACGCTGTCCTTAAATGGGTTACTTCAATTTTGGGAAGAGGAAAAGCCACAGGGGCCCAAATCGCATGAATACTGGGGCTGTGTATTCAGCAATTTTCGAACAAACTTCAGTTCCAGTCTTGCCATGTCCAAAATTTCCTAACGAAACAAAAAAAAGATATGCCGACATTCTTAGCAACTTGTATGATATGGATTCGCTGATTCTCTACAACTGTTTAGTGTTGTGTGAGTGCTGCACCAGTGTTGTCATTTATGTACATGTTGTCGACCTTCTCAGAGATACTGGCTTATGAAATATATGAGCACAAAGCCCGCGATTTTTTTCACCTTATTTTTTGAACAGATCTCGTGTTTTTTAATTCTTACTTTAGCAACACAACTTGTTCCTTATAAAGCTGCCTAAAATCTGGAAAAATATTTTATAAACAATCAATTTAAATGGACTTCTTTCGAGAACTTAGTTAATTTCAGCACAATAGAACATCTGTTATTTGAAATTGGCTGAAATATAAATTTTATGGGTGGCAAAAAACTACAATAACATGAAATGTTTTAACAAACAGCCGGTGATCGTTATAAGTTTTTTATTATTTTTTTTTTTTTGTTTAAATTCAAACAATTTACAGATTTGCATTTTTTTTTTGCATTCGATCAGTTGAAAAAAACAAAATATTACTCATACATATAAACACACTTCAATATGTTGTCATTAACATTTTGCTGAAGTCTGTCATGCGGTTGCATTGTAATTATAAGAAATAACATGCTTGAGCCACAAACATTGAAATATTAATCAAAAATGCCGGAAAATTATTATAGAATTAAATTATTGCCTTATGGCTGATTTTAAATGTTGATTTAATTAAATAAGATTCATATATCAGGCAGATATACACACATACACACATACCCACATACGAGTAGAAATATTTGTTGTCAGCGCCTGAAACAATGTTAGTGCAACAAATGACGGACCAGCGTCCGGCTGGTTGAACGTTTATGCTGGATTACGGGACTGCGTTTTTGACATTTAAACGATGGTGACATTTAACACGTTGAACGTTTTAAATTTATAATGTGTTATGATTGTTTGCAGCCATTTAATTTGCGTAAGTGCATTTAGTTTTGTTTTTATTAATTAAAAAAATATATACATACATACATACATACATGCATATGTATATACACATATTATTAAATTAATAATTATAGCGGTTAAATGTAATGTAATTAGTAATTATGTTAACCACTCGTATACATAAATGTTACGCACATGTCCACAGGCAGCGAACGGTTGCGATATGTTTTTTTAATCTCAAGTCGTAACGAGTCTTAACGCAACGAATGAGTGATTTGCAATTAAATAAAGTAACAAGTTCAACAATATTATTCATACGTCAAATAGAAAAGAAGAAGCAAAAAAATAACACTGTACAACAAAATAAATTTTGTCAAGTTTCCCATAAAATATAAAGCAGGACGCAACATTAAGTGCGCGGAAGTTTGGAGGTTTTCTTTTGGCCTGTGAATGAAATTGGTTAGATTTTTTACGGTCGGTGCGGGTGCATTTAATGAACTCACCAAATTCAGTGAAAAGTAAAGTAAACTGAGAAAATTATGTATTTTCATTAGCATTTGGAATGAAATTTCTCAGCAGCAGATACAAGAGACTCATAACTTTAAGACACAAAAGCTGACATTAAGCATTCGTTACATTCTCCCTCCCTCCACCACCCCATTTGGATATATAAAAGTTTAACTGCAATTTTCCATAAATGTGGCTCATAGATGTCATGGGTTATATTGGCTTTTGGAATCCGCCGCAATCTTTGACTTCTTCCCATTGGCTTGCCTCTTAAGATATCTCTAGACGCAAAAGTCTCACACGATCTTGATAGCCACTTCGCATCACCCAAACATAAATGATCGTGGTCTCAAGCCGCTCCAGCGGATCGACCAATATCTCATCAGCTGTGCAGCACTTAATGACGTTTTATTAAAAGCAAATTTTGTTGGTGTCCATAATATAAATATTAAACGACCTAAAGCATACGCCGCATGGGCGGGCTGACGTCATTCTCAAATGTAGATATATAGAACAAAAAAGACACCAACATAAAATTCCCATCAAATAGTGATCAATGTTTTCGCATCTCATTGCCCCAAGTTCAATAAATTTGTTGTCCAAACGCAAAGGTAGATTTTTTTTTGGTGAAAATAAAGGTGAATTTTTGATTGATGGAGGGCCCACCAGTTGGACCCATTGTCTACGATTGCGATACAAAATTCATAGTTTGCGAAAATCCGTCTTCTTGCTAAATTTAGCTAAATATTTTTACAAACGGCGGCGGCAGAGCTGGTAATAGATCATTATTTAAGTCTAGGACACTGCAAATAGTCTTTGCACGATTAAAAAAATGCCACTTCTATAAAACAATTCTATAACTTGCATTATTTATTAAAAGAAAGCTAATAAACGAAGGATTGCCAGATCCAGTCTTAGGAATATGGGGTCTATCAACTGGCGAAATTCGCCGACGACGAAATTGGAATTAGTATGTTTTCAATTTAACTTTAATGAAATTTCATACTTAAAAACGTTCATAAGAAATTACAATATATAAAAACAAATTTCAGTTTTTTTTTTTTTGTGATAAGAACCTTAAACATTTCAAGTTGTTATTTTTAAACTTATATTTTCACTTTGGTGTACTGTTTACAGAACTCGAACGAACGACATGTCTAGAAAATTTGTTTGGAAGCCACTTCAAAATTTTGTGTTATTTTCTGAAAAATTTTCTAGACATCTTTTTGGCCGTGAATCTTTTCAATTAACTTAAATGAGAAAAGTTTTGTCATTCCACTACAGATCTCTTATCGAGACCAAAAGTCAGTGCAATATAATTATTTGAGTAAAACGATGACATATAATAAACGATACATATAATTTTAATAGTAAAATTTTGTTGAATTTCTTTATATCATATCAATTAACATTTTGCCATTCTTTTATAAATAGTTTTATTTATATTTAAAACCTTTTTCTTGTTTCTTATAACCATCTGAATCAAAGCAACAAAATTTATCAAAGTTTTTCAACACACAATTAACGAATAATTCGTTTTAGGCAAATTTAAATTTATTTCATATCACAAACATACATATAAATTTAAATAACACAATGCTTGTTTGATGACCGCATGAATATTCATAAAATATAGCAAAATTTTGAGACAAATGCAAGCAGATACCATAAAACAAAACAACAACTTAAGAGGCAGATGTGCAGCCAAAAACTTAACGCCACTGTGGCAGCCAAAATTAAATAAAAATATATGTATACGTACATCTGTATGTATGTATGTGTGTGTGTGTGTTTTGAAAAAATTTAGCAGCTAATCTAACGCAACCCGCAGTTTTATCGCAATATTTTTTTATTATTATTATTGTTGTTGTAGTTGTTGTTGCTTTTATTACCAACGTTGTACATTTGGCACATAAACAAGGCCTGCTACCAGACAGAAAAAATACATCAACGGCAAATTACAACAACAAAAACGAACACCATATGTATTTATGTTAAACAAAAGTTATGCGTACGAACTACTACAGGGTGTTTTTTTTAGAGGTATAGAACTTCGAATTGAAATAAAACACAAGAAAATCGTTTTAATGTCCATCAATTTGGCTTTATTGGAAGGATAATTTTATGCCATTAATGTTTAAATATGATTTCGGGCATGTGGCCGCCGCGGCTGGCTCGAATAAAGTCAATTCTACAGGTCCAATTTTTGATGGACAAAAGTTGATGGACAAAGCTCCAATTGCTGTGCACGGTGGCGAATCGATTCATTCGGGTCCTCTTCAACACTTTGCTCTACAGCGGCAATTGTTTCTTCGGTGAGCAGTGTTCGACGTCTCTGCGGATGCGTATTATCACATAGAGTAAACGTAGTGCGAAAACGATCCATGGTTAACCGAATTAATTGCTCTGATGACCATAAAATGGACGGAGCTTGCGGTAAACTTCGCGAACTGAACCATTATTTTCGAAATAAATTTGCACGATTTGCAAGCGTTGTTCTTTTGTCAACCTGTTCATGATGAAATGGCAAACCAAACTAAATATTAATCACTTTACAGCTGACAAAATGGCCGCCAGTTAAAAAAGTGATGCCAACTTAAAGTTCTATACCTCAATAAAAAACACCCTATACAATAAGCAGCTACAAGAACAACAACTGGGGCCAATGATGCTCACATGACAGCAACAGAATTAATACACAAGCACACAAAAAAGCCAAATGCAACTACCAAAAAACTAACAGTAACAACAACATTATTTGTTATAAAAACAACATTGGATGGAGTGCTAAATGCCACAAGCGCCAAGTTTGCATATTTGCAGGCACACACATGCACCCGAACATAAGCACACAAGCACACACACATGCAAGAACAAGTTCGTAAAGCATGTGCAACCCAAGCGTCCCAGCAAACATTTACTTCAACTAGGAACAAATAAGATTGAATTTGAAACAATATTTCTTTTAAATGACATCTCAAAACTGATTAAAACCAAATTAACTGAGCCAATTGCGACATGTTGAAAGTCGTTACGCGCAATGTGAACCATAGACGAACCTGGACAAACTAAAGTTCGTAAATGGCATTTATACTTCTATATGGTGGCAGAGGCGCCAAAATTGTACTAAACCTGATATCAAAAAATAAATAAAATAAAACAAAATACTTCGGGTAGAAGAAAAACCGGCCTCGATATATATCAAAAAAAAAACTACAAGGGAAAATATGGTAAAAGACTTAAGAAAATCTAAGCACAAAACCGTAAGTGATTGAAATTTGTCTGATTTTAAAATATTTTGTTAATGGATCAAGCTAAAAATAAAAAAACCGCTACCCAAATAGCGGAGTTATGAGGCAACTAGTCTTACGCATCTTCGGAGTTCTAAAGAAAAGCGTCTGTAAGCCAAGTGCAAGCACAAAGAGAAACCCTTAATAATCGTTACAAATTTCAACGATATCTTTTGAAAAAAAAAAAGTTCTCCAAAATTTAACAACAAAAATTTCCTTTATATTCGGCTTTGTTAACGGGGCTTAAAACACTAACTTAAGTTGTAAAGAAACAACAGTATTTGCGAATGTGCGTGTATGTCAAATGCACACTCACCAACACACATTTTTTAACACAAAACTTACGAAATATTTGAAGCGGCAAAAGCAACAACTAACACAGCGAAACCGACAAAAAAACAGAAATAATATGGCGGCTTTTTGTCGCCAATGCAATTTCACTGAAAATAATACAAAATATGCAAAACAAGTGCCAAAAAACAAATGCAATAACAACACTATTGGCGGTGTTGCCAAAGCAGAATGCAAAACGTACATCAGGTTTTGTTTTAGAAAATACCAAATTCTGCAATAAAAACTTTATAACAACGATGACATAATTTTTCAAGGCAATAACATAACAACAGAACATTATCAATAACAATAATATGGTTAAGCAGGACAATAACATAGTTGACTATTACTAGAGCATAATAGTAGGACTACTTAGTTGTAATAAAAATTTGTTTGTACAAATCAATAATATATTTGGTTACAGCAACAATAAGTCAGTTCAAGTACAACCAAAATATTGTTCAATTTTAAGCGAATATGTTTTGTTGCAGCGATAATATGGTAAGCCTTGAAAATAACATGATTGGCTGCTGCTTTGTCTTGTTATCTATGGCTTTAAAAAGAGGGCTTCTTCTGTTACTCCTTTATTGTAATTTCAAAGAAAATATGTTATATTGACAATTAGTCGCCCCATTAGCGTTGAGTCAAATCCATTTCCTAATCCTATTCAACTTGCTAATCCCATTTAAATGTTAATTAATTGAGTTTTTATTTAAATCCACATAGAATTTTTATACGCAGTGCGTTTCAATGTTTCCTTAAAATATAAACTTTTTCATAAAAACAAATGCATCACGGAATATTCTCATTTCCATACAAAATTTATAACAAAGTGACATTTTATGTTTTTAAATAAATAGTTTGTACTACAGTCGAACTTAAAAACTTTTTCCTGCCATGTAACCCAAAGGGGTTACCAACAGTTACGACACGAGTCTATTAAAGCCAAATCCTAAAATTATTATAAGGACCTCCGCCATTGATCTTTAAAAAATATGCAACGTGCAACTTTTGCAACCAAACGGCATCACTAATTGTCAGACAGACACACACTCACACACACCTGCACACCAACCGTTCAACAGCAATAACTGAAAACTTAAGTGACAAAGTCCAAGCAAAATACAAGATGAAAGATTTCGAAAAAAAAGGAATTGAAATGTTGTTGTTGCTGTTGCTGCTTAAACTGCTTAAATTGTTTGAATAAATGAAAGTGTGTTGCTTTTGTTTTTTGTTTTTCTCTTTTATTGAAGAATATTATAACAATCGAACTTTTGAACGTCCATGCAAAGTCCAATCAAATATTTTGAAAGAAAAACTAAGTGAAACGAAAATACGAAAATAAATTCATCAAAACACTGAATGAATTTCTTTCCTATTGAAGAAAATCTAGTACAGAAAAAAAATTCTTGTATATTTTGACAGGGCGCCACATACATTTGCAAAATTCGTTTATGTATTTCGTTCGAATTTTGGGCGGATCTTTAAGCTTCTTCGTAATCGAAGCAATTAGACTTTGCATCGAGTGAACACTGAACGAAATTAATGGTGCGATGTGATAAAATACTATAATAATTTGGAACTCGTTGTTCTTAATATTACTGGGCCAGCCAGCAACATGAATTACAAATTGGCCAAATTACAACAACACAATCGAAAATATATTAAACTTGTTAAATTGTATTGTCTTGAATTGTCCAAGAGAATAAGAGTGTATAAAATAAATGTCAGCTGCAAACGTGCTGCCACCTTGTCATTCTTGTGGTCACGAAAAACTACCTTCATATAACATATAATATAGAAATGTACTCCTATATAATCTGAGTCTGTCTATAAGAGTATTGGGAAAACATGTTAAGCACAAAATAAAATTAATTATATTGTTAGCAATTTCACGATGTTCGCAACAACTCGGTAACAATTTGAAGATTTTGCCTCGTAACTTGTGCCGGCAGCTGTACAAAAATTCAACTGACTTAAGATTTGAAAATAGGCGACCATAAATACTAATAAACTCTTAAGCATTTGAAAACCGACGTAAATTTTACATCAAAAAGTCATCTTTAACCAGTAAACTAATTTCTCGATAAATGGGCACACTGGGTTAACAAAATGGTTGACTGTGAAACTAATCTACAAGTACATTGGTTCCAAAGGAGGCCAATGCATTCTAAAAAATTATGGTTTCAGATGAAACATCATGCGTTTTAAATGGACAGCGCTGTATTGGACACTTTGTACGGCCAATTTTAGGCTGTCTGAGTGTCCTTTATGTTGCCGTTTAACTTTTTCTTGCACAGTTTTCTTAAGCTAAAAGTGTATGCGAATAAAAAGCAACTGCTAGAGGTTCCTGATTTATGCACCAGAGTCACTGAAAAGCAGAGAAGCTGCGGCATACGTTTGAATACTTTTATGTTCCGAATGTGATGGCACATTTTGGTTTAATGCAATTTAAATAAGGAAGGTGCTGAAGAAAAGCCTCTTTTGTTTATAATAAATTCGAAAATATTAGGTACTTGATCCTTCCAGTTATGCCGAATTACATCTCATCAAAAAATTACTTAAAAAAAAGATTTCTAAAGAAGAAAAATTTTCCCTCAACGTTAACGCTTCTGAATAGTACATTTCGTTGCTCTGATTTTTCTATTGCAGCTGAAGAAAAAAAATAGGTTCTCTTTTTCTCATTTAATACACCTGTATGCATTTACATACACCATTCCCAGATTCCTTCAATTATTTGCAACTAATTGCAGTTTAATTGAATTAATTTTTCTTGCACTTTGTGTCTTCGATTCGATTTTGCATGCAGTTCCCAAGTGATTGATGTTCTACAATTACAAGACATTAAATTTAATGCTAAATTAATCGATGATCTTAATCAGTTAGAATTTCAAACTTTTAGTAATTATTTTGTTGTGGATTTGTTATCGCTGTTGTTGTTGTTGTTTGTAATTCGCTTTTCGTCGTATGGCTATCAAGAATTTCCTCTGCATACTTACATACATACATAGTTGGTGGCATTCAAAGTGGCTGCAACATGCATACCTGCAACCAATTGGCAGCAACATTTATAGGTAAATAAAATTTTTCAAATTGTTCAAATTTTATTATGTTGCGATCATGCAAACGGTTTTAAAAAACGCTTAGCGCAGTTCAGTCCTTGTGATTAGCGGAAAATTGTTTTCAAAAGACGTCAACTTCTATAGAATTTGATATGACGCAAAGTTCGAAAGTAAAACATACGGCAAACATGTTTGGAAAACCAAAATTTGCGCAATTGAGGTGTGTGTTTTCAAAAACAACAAAATGGTTGAAGCTGGAATTTGCCCCTGCCCTGTAGGAAAAATAAACACATGAAATAACTTGTCTTTTTGAAAAACCATGAAATCGTTGCATTCTTCACAATCTCTAAGTTTTTAAAATGTTCTTTGAAACAACCTTGGAATCGAAATCGTTGCTTTCTTTATAATCTCGAGGTTTTTTTTTTGGAAATTTACATTTTCGTACTAAACAAGAATATTTAGATTATCTTGAGCCTAATGTTTTACCCCTTTTAAACATATCCCTACAGTGCACTCAAGATAAAGTCAACACTCCATTGTGTCAATCCCGCAAAAAGCCAACTCTTTTTATTAACATTGACGAGGCGAAATTTTCTTTTAGTAACAATAAAAATATGCACGTATCTTCATTGTATCTAATTAGTTGCAAATTGGGGGGGACTTCCCCTTACAAATGGTATAGAAATGTTGTTACATGTTGACTTTTTTGTGTTCAGTTGCTCTGCACTATTTGCTATTCCATAATACAAATGGCAGTATTTTTGGACAGAGTATTTTTGGTCTGCGGTGAACTGTGTAAGAGTCATCAATTGGTGTTCTGTATCTTGTCAGCACAATGATATTTATTTGTAAAATAAATTACCTAAAACAATTATTTACATTATGTTTTTATTAGAAAACAGAAGGAACAAGTTTTACGGCTGCTGCCGGAATTGCATCGAAATTCCACTACAGCATATGGACTGGACAACAGCATATGGACTGGGAACAGTAGACAGTTAAAGGCAGCAATTATTGTAGACCATTACGAAAACATTTGACGTAAAATCTTTGGCATTTTATCACTCAGCACTCAGAATAAGGAATGTTTTGCAATTTATCAGAATTTAACTAAAGCTGTTTTTACTGTTTACTACGACCTCTGGACTCATGGTCAAATACTCTACACGACATGTTTTGTTGGGCATAATTTTATGAATTCTTTTTTTTTAATTATGGCTTAATAACATTTATTAGTGCAAACAGTTTGCCAAAAATTTATTATCGTTTTATGTTGCCTTAACCTGTGGGGAATCCCCAATCTTTTCTTCCTTGTCTTCTTTTCAATTTGCAAATCCCTTCTCCAAAACTTTTCGATACCAAACGTTTTCATACATCAATTCTACTTAAGGTCATTCACTTTCTGCAGCACCATGACCTAAAAATCTGCAACACATCTTCCTGCCCGCAATAATAATTATCTTATACGAAATAACATACGGAAAATGTCAACGATTTGTTTTCACACGTCAATGATTTATTTGCATTTAAAAATTGTGAACATTTTGCTTAAATGAATTTTCCTTGGCATCTTTTATTATTTAGACGAACCATAATTTTTAATTTTATACTTAAATAGTTTAATGTTTTTTTTTCTTTATAAACAAGACATCTGTTTTGAAAAATTGCAATTAATAAACAAATACGCCAAATATGACTGCGAGACGAGTGTATACACAAACATACACACACAAACACATGCACACTTACATACCTACACACATAGCAATGAACAAACAAAACAAAACTAGAGCCGCACACGCACACACACACGCACACACTACCTACATCTCATAATGAAAAGTACAAACAATTGTTGAACAGAAGCAAAACATTTGTCCAATTCTTCAACATCAAGTGGACGACTATTTTTAGCCGCACTTCCACACGCGGTGCAAAGCAAAAAAAATAAGCCAAGCAATTATTTTACCAGCCAACAAAGTCCCCAAGCAAATGGATGATGAGAATTGAGAATTGTTGCTGAACATCTTACACACCTCTGCGACATGCCCATAGCCAACTGCAACTTGTGGTACAGTCATGTTGGCGCATACAGGTGTAGTTCGAACTGGCACCAGTCGGAGTTGCAATCCAACATGTTGGCATTGACTGTAGGCGATAGACTGACTCTTGCTATTTTTTCTTTTTCATTTTTTATCAGCTGCTCGTTTTGTTAGTCGCTGCTTTTAATTGTTGCTTGTTGCCATTAAAGAGCAACCAGACATAAAAAATTGCTGGCTGCTGCTCTGCTAATTAGTGTGTGATATTTTTATGAATGAAATCGCTTCGCGCCTAAGACTTCTTTCTATGACTGTGGCAACGCGAAGTGTTTTTTCATCGCTTGCTAGTTGTTGTTGTATCGATGGGTGTTAGTGTGTTGCCGGTTAGCAATAAATTTTTATTGCATGCTATAGTTTTATTTGATGTGCCCATAAAAATAATTTGTACTGTAAACACCAGCTATTTCAAATTTTTAAATGCACAAATTGTTTTAATGGCACAATCTGTTTTGTGTGTTGAACAAAGATTTTTAAGGTCGTATTTTGCACGTAAATATTTACGTACAGTAAAAATTCGCTAATCCGGATAATTGATTGCAGACCGCCATCCGGAGTAGCGAATTATCCGGATTACAAAGTACCATTTATCCGGAAACTGTTTATTCCAGCTGGATCTAAGCACTCTAGCACTGACTTTTCTCCCAAGAATTTCTCAGCATAATACAGCACTATTGAATTGTAAAGGATTTTAAAAACTTTATGTAATCTTCTGCTTCAGACATCACCATTTCCCACAAGAGCGATTTTTTACCATACATTTTGGTAAGTCTAATTGGATTTTGATCCATGGGTTGAACAAGGCTTGTCGTATTTGGAGGAAGAAAAATCGTTTTATAGTTACAACATTCTGCAATAAATGCTTCTTTTGAATGAAATGGAGCGTTGTCTATAAGTAGAATCGCTTTTTGTGGCAAGTTGTTTTAGAAAACCAATCCCTGAATAAATTTGTTGTCATCCAGCCATTTTTGGAGGAGTAGTATTCTACTGGAGGGTTCTCTTTGAAAGACCTTGGGTTTCAAAATTTACCAATAACAACGATGTCTAATTTGTGATCTCCCGGGTTACCGAATATTCCGGATTAGTGGAGTCCGGATTATCGAATTTACACTGTATATAGAAAAATCATCAAATGATGGCACATTTTTAATAATCTTGCTGTATGTTTATCCAGTAAAATAAGTAAAAACAAGAAAACCATAAATGCTGATTGAAATATAGCGTGGAATCTCCGCATAATCGGACACGTGGCGTAACTTATTTATGGTATTTTTTGCCGGTTATTAGAGGTGGCCGCTAATGGGAAACGTGCTCCTGGCTTAATTTCAGTTTTCCATTTTATTTTATAATGCTACAGTACATTAAAGTTTGGCCAATCAATGGACTATCCACTGTACTATCTATAGTAATAGTTTGGACTATATAGTGTGGTTTAAAGAACACTACTTCAACTTTAATATAATATTTAATCAAAAACTTTCAAGACCTTTTTCAAATCAAAACTAGCATTGAAAATTTTACTGCAGCTCATATTTCTACCCATTTCACTCCTAGTCTAATACCCGACTTAGGAAATAATTTTCGATTGCCATAAAATAACCAACAACAAACAAAAACTAAAAACAAAAATGTACCAACATGTACAATTAGTACAACATGTTGTCGTGGCGAAAATTACAACGCTCATCCATATGCATGATTTTGCCCGCCATGCCAACTTTACAAAACGCATCATCTGCAATTTGCCAACACTAGTTTAGTGTCACTAGTCAGTTTTTCTTCATTTCTTTTTTACAGTTTTTTAGTTTTTTCTTATTTTTTTTTTTTTTTTTGTACAATCATAAAAACATACAGATTGTTTGTACTTAAATACTTCGTGCCGTTTTTGGGCTGCCATAAACAATTATACGATTACATACATGTGAACCAACCCACTGAGCAATTTTTTTTTTTGCCACATCACATCCGATTTGTGTGTTATTTATTCAGGCTTTCATGTTCATCATTGTTGTGATCTAAATTGGCAGACCACCTGAATAGAAGCCGCGAAACGATAAGCTGTCCCCCCACCGTAAAGTCTTCATTGTACTGTTCCCTCCTTCTTTAAAAAAGAAATGTGTGTTCCTGATAAGCAAATGAAATTACGCGATCTAAACTATATGGAGTTTTCACAGATTTTTCTACTTTCGGCCGTTTTATGATCGCATTTCATTAATGTGCAACTTTTTCCGATGTTCTCCTGACTTTTGTGAGCGAATTATATTAAAAAAGCTGTGAACGTCTTGCAGCTTCCACAGGACTAAGTTACATATCACATATGGAATATTGGCAATTCTGTGCAACAAATTTGACAGGGCAATGCCGCAGTGATTGCCTTTCATAACATTCTTTAAAATTAAAATTTGAAAATCGGGTCATCGCACAACTTAAAAGCTGGCAGGGTATTAAAAGCCCATGCTGAAATTACTGAACAGTTGCTACAATTCCTGCACAGCATTCACTGATACTCAGCAACTCTCCTGTCCGTCCACACCTTTTTTACAAAATGACTCTATTAAAAAGTTTTTCAGAATCGATTCAGATATTGGATTAGAAACTTGTAGGAGAAATTTCCAGCGCAAAAAAGACTTAATTCTTGTCATTTACATATAACAGATGTAGGCACTTTGTTGGATACAGAGACTGTCTTAACGAATTGGCACTGAAATTGCCAACAAACAAAAATGTTCAATGGGTATAATAAACATAAATATATGTGCAAGTATGTATGTACATACATATGTAGGTAGGCATGTATGTAAGTGCATGCACTTGCATGCACTTGCAAGTGTGAGTGTATGAAAATGCGATGTGCTGTGATGGCAAACGTCGTCATTTCCTGCCACCATATTCATCATCCCAAGTTTTTCTTTTGGTTTTTTTTATATAAATACTTTCTTTTTCTTCTTTTTTTTTTGTTTGTTTTTTTTTTTTTTTGTTATGAGCCACCAGTCAGTCGTTTAATACAAGGAAATATGTAAATGTTACAAATAACAACGACCACAACTATAAATTTTATTCTATAAAATGTTTTTTTTTTTTGTTCGCTGCTTTTTTAAATATTCATTGAAGAAAACATCCTTGATTTGGATTTTTCTGGCAATTATTTTATGAACTAATGCTATTTTTAGTGCTTGAAGAACTGCTAAAAGTTCATTTTGCAGCGTCTTCTTTTAATGCACCACTAGTTGTGCCACAGAATATGTAACATGAGGAATTTTTATGCGTAGGCGCAAATCCTCTTCATCTATAAAAGACACACATAGAAATTTATGACTCTAAATGACACATTAAGACGCCAACTAGTCAAATATGTATGTATGTATGTATGTAAGAAGAAAAACTTATAGAATTTCATATATGATTATAAATTTATTTCCCCATTTCTTAATTTTTATTTTATTTATTACGCTTAAGAACTGCGTTTGAGAAAAAAAAACTACATTATTCGCAAATTCCAGAATTATATAAAAATAAGACTGTTTAAATTTCATTCCTTTAAATTTATAAAAACACTTTTGGAATGTTTGTTTCAAAAAGGTTTCCTCAAATACCACCTAAGAAGTACTGGAGACATAAAAGTGTGCGCACACACACACACACACCCACAAAAATTTGTACGTCCAATATTCATTTTATTAAAGTGGTGAATATGTACAAAAAAAAGTAATTGGCGCCATACAGTTTTGGTATGTGTCAAGCGATGGTTTTGAATTACTTGTTCTGCTGCACTGTTGCCCAAATTTAAATAACTGTGATTCGGTCATTTTATACTCTCAAGGAATCCTTACAGATGATCTAAAAGGTCTAAGAATAAATAAAATTATAAAAAAAAAACAAATTTGAAGGGAGATTTGCAAAAAACGAAATTCGGTGACTATTTGATTGCAAATTGGTTATTGAAAATTGAGCGATTCATCAGATCTCGTGTTTTTTTTAGCAATAAATTAAACTAAAATACAAAAATATTGAAGTTCTGCAAACAAACTTTAGGCAGATCATGCTATCGATTTACTGGGTCCGACTATGTTATCCTTCCTGCCGCGTAATTTCCTATACAGATTGTAAAAGTGATTTACACAGACACAACTTTTTGAAATGTGTGAATAGCGTAAAACTTAATCACAAAACCGTGATAAAAGAGTAAGTCGAGGCGCCTAAGTCGGTAGCCCGAAATATTAGCGCAAAATCAAGCCTTAATCAGACTCGCCTGATTATTCCGCACCACACAGGATTTACGAAAAACAACAGCACCTTGGAAACATTTAGACCCCAGAAATTAAAGACCTACACAACATCTCTATCGCCAGGAATTACTTACGCCACACCAACACCAGGATACCTGTTTCAAGCCAGCCAGGAGTACGTAGGTACACTTTCTGTCATTTAACCTTCGGAGTAGGTTTCCTAAGAACCTGAACAAAATCATAGAGGAATTTCCTAGACTTTAGAGAGCACAGTGCCAAGTTTTGAGCCTAAACACAATGTAAAACCAGCTTCTTTAAGCAGAAAAAATATAGAAAATTCCGTTTTGTTAGAAAGCTATTTCAATAGTGGAAGTCTTTCACTTACTGCAGAATCATAAACGGAATTCTATGCACTTCTCCTGTGATGAACACTGACGTTCCTCGTACCCTGCTCATAACGATTCATTGTAGTCGAGATGAGCTCATAGGCAAAAGCTTGACTTTAAGTACTCGGTTGGCAGAAAATTGAGCGCTGTGTAGGGGATCAAAAGTCAGGTCGCAATTTCGGAACAGCTGCTACTGCATTTGCGCGCATAACATTTACTAATACTCATTAGCTCTGCTGTCCGCCAAGAGATTTAGGACGTGGAAATGTCGAATACAACAACAACGACAATATGCTTAAATCAGTCTCTAAAAGATGCAAATTGGCCCGGTGTTTTGCCGTTCAAGTAAATTTTTTTTTTGCCAAATACACGATTAAAGCGAAAATTTAAAAATACCGGATAATCTATAACCAAGCCGACATTTTTAAAAGATATTAGGAATCAGTATATTTTTTTAGTTGAACCAGTTTTGAAGTAAGTTTTTGTTTCGTCAAAATGTGGTTCTCTGAAGTTTGACATGGGACTTAATGAGACAGAAAAATGATTTCGTTTACAATAAATTTGTATGGCCAAACTTGAACAGAGTTGCTATCAATGTTTACACATTATATGGCAGCTTTGGTTTTACAGAACACAAAGTCTCCAAATGGGTGAAACCTGATGTAGAAAACTTTCAGTCATAAATGATGAACGCATAAAAGTTGTATGCGAAACAAATGAATGAATCTAGCTTTTTTCTCAGGGCTACCCGCAAAAAATGTATAAAACTTGTTGCCCGTTTCAATTCAATTCAATTAAAACTCTTAGCATCTTGAAGTTTTTTTTTGTTTTTTATAGCCATTTGCATATAAAAATATATTTTTATGTTAAAAAATATATAAATTTTGTTTTAAGTTGCCATCAATAAAATAATGTCGCATTTCACACTTCAAACTTACAATAACAACCGGCAAAAATTAGGCACCATAAATTAATTACACAACTAAATTATCACATTAAACAATAAACAGATGTCAGTCTATTGATAATTACAAGCCCATAAATAAATCTTCCGCAAACGAAATGCAAACCAGCACTTATGGCATTAATGTTTGTATTGCAACTTCATTTTGCGATCCCTTTCAGCATGTTAATGAGCTTCTTTTTTAGCCAACTGAAAAGCCAACCAATCGAGAAGCAAACAGATATTACAAAAAGCATAAATCATTTTATTTAAAAGGTGCCCCCTATGCGAAGACAGCGAGAGAGATCGAGCGATCGAGCGGGAAAGGGAGAGAGCAGGCGAGAGCGGAATTCGCATATTGATTGCATATGCTGGCAGGTTTGTTGTTGCTTACAAGCATATTTAAGGGGCATATTGTTTTAAACGGTGATAAGTTCGTAATGATCAAAGATTATACACTGAAATGTATCAGGCTGGGACACGGGCAAATCATTACCACAGTGGCACATAATTTTCCTTAATAAATTTAAGGTGTTTTCAAGAAACAGTTTCGCGATACATCCAGATAAATACGAAACAATTGCTAAATTATTAATTCCAGTTAATATCAGTTGTTTTTGTTTTTGCTTTTTGTTGGCTACAAAAGCCGGCAAGAAACCGAAATATAGTTAAATGAAAATAAATTATTATTATGCATTTAAAAACCACAATTATAAGCCATAAATTTAAGCACCCAACATGTGTCACATCATGTAAGCAGCTACACGCTGTGGTCTGGCGAATGGCTTTTTAACTAAATGCCAAGGAAGCATCACCATTTTTTTTTTGTCTCTTTTTTCGTTTTTTGAAGAACCGAAAAAACATGTTTTTAAATTAGCTGCTATTAAAAGCCAAACGGCTTTACCCATTAATTTGGCTAAAGGTCAAAAAATTGTAGTCATAATGTTAATCATTAATGTGTTCTTTCAAGTAACAGCCTTTTTGCTGCTTATGCTGATCTTTTTAATTATTATTTTCGCACCTTTGATTTGTTATCAGCAGTAATTTTTTTTTTTTTTTTTTTTTGTTTAAAGAAAAATTTGTCAAGGTAATGAATTTAATGAAACTGATTGATTCATCCCGTATTGCCGTGAACTCATGATGTATTTAAAACGGGCATCAAAACGCTAAAAGCTCTTAGTGCTTTTGCGTCACATGAAACATGGCAGGCAATAAAATTGCCAGGTAATCGTAATACACACAACATATATTTTCAAAACAATGTCATGTATAACATAAAACATGTTTAATAATTTTATAGATTAAATTAGTACACAAAATTTGTTTGTTAATATTAAAAATTATACAAAATCGCCTAAAATCTTGAGGAAAAGCAAAGACTCGCCATTTAAAATTTAAAATTTGCTTATTATGATTTACCATCTTCATACTGATGTATATCCTTAATCGTATAGCAAATTTACCTATACAGCATTACAACTCTGTATTCGATACATCATTGTAAAATCTTACACAACAAAAAATATCAGAAAAATCTGCGCAAAAATATAAATAAAAGTAATTTCCAATTCTCTAAACAAAGTTTTATTACAATATGTTAAGAAACTGGTCTTATTTTGCAGCAAAAAAAAAGAGTGTTGATTCAAGGAAATCTATTCAGACAAGAATTTCGTTAATTCAGTAATTTATTTGTTTAAAAATATTGGAAGAGGAAAAGAAGAAACTGTGCTGAAATTGTTGGCCAAAAAAATCCTACACAAAATTTTCATTATTTGAGCAAATAATTTTTGTGTTGAATATGTAAAAAATGTGCCTAAATTTATCCTTCAATAAAAATATTATAGTTTAAGATAAAGTTAAAAAAAAAATTGTTAAATGCAGGAAATCTATTTGCACTCAACAAAAGTCATAATTGAATCCACGAAAAGTAGCCATAAATTTTGATGTATAAAAATTAAAATTTTATTCTTAACACATTAAAAATCAATTACTTCACCTTTTATGAATTCAGCTCGGTTACATAGCGGAGCTGGCGGTGAATCGAGGCGCAAAAAAGTTAGAAAAATTGTATATATCTCTCTCTCTCATATGTTTTCTCTACAAGTTTCTATTCGTTAGAATGACACATCTCTGTATCAGCTGACTTGAAACGTTTTCAAAAGTCAGTTTTTTATTATCTATATTCCACGGTGTGGTGAGCCCTGCTCAAACCTTAAGATGGCATGGCGGATGGCCTACTATTCCCATTTACTCAATTTTCAGCCCAGAGTTGCTTATTTTATGGATAGTTTTCGGTGTCGAATAACGAATATTCTCGCCTTTATTGCTGAAATAGACCATTTCACTTACTACACATTTCGCTAAGCACTCATACATACAACCTTCGAACTGTATCCTTCAATGATGCTCTAAAGCCACTTCAACAATTTTGATTATAAAATTTTAAATAAAACTTTAAATAAATATAGACAATTAGGGACAAATGTATGAACTAAAACTATGAATTTGATGCTGTTTTATTTGGACACCAGCAAATACCGCTTTTTTACCACTTGACTGCTGGCACAGTGTTACGTTTGGGACACAGAATTTTCATGCGTTTTCTTTTTTTTTTTAATAAACTAAATATTTAATTGCTCTTGTTAAACAAAATGTTTTAAAAGGCGTACAGTAAACAATTTGGCCCAAAAAAGGTAGTTCTACAATAAATAAACAACAAAATGATTATCGTTTATTAACATAAAAAGACAATATTATGGCCCACTTTATTAAAAGAAGACAACCCAATCAACAGCTGTTTTTTTTTCTTGCTTGCCTTTTCACAAGTTACTTAAAAACATTTTGCTCGCTCGTCATGTTGCAATAATATTTAAAAAAAAAAAAAAAAAACGAAACAAAAATTTGGTGGATTTTTTTCTTTTTTTGGGTTTTTGGTCATAATTTCTTTAGATTACTTAAACATTTTTGCCCTTTATGCTTTACCTTAAAAATTAATGAAACGTTTCAGTTTGCGGTTAAATTGTTTCCTGAAACAAAAGATCTCCTACTGCAATCTGCCACATCATTTAATTCTGTTTAAAGCGAATTTCGAACGCATTTTGGGGCAGGTGTTTGTTTGTACTCGAAGCGGATCTTCGGAGGTTTGATTTCGTTCCTTACTTGTGCTGCCTTAAAACTTTAGCCAGAATTTAATTAATACTTAACATAAGTATGACGACGTCAATGATAACGATAACTTTAACGCAAGTGCAAAAGTAATTCTAAAATCGAATATATTACTTTTAGGCCTTTTGTGTTCTTTCGTGTTCAATCTTTTACATCATTTTATATTTTTCCTGATTGCGATTATTTTAGTGTTGATAACATTCATGTTTATGACTTTTATGTTGTGGACACATTCAACGGGCATTGTCTTTAGCATAATAAGTTTAAATTTAATTTGGGTCAAAATCGTTAATTTCATCAGAATGCTCAACAACAAAAGGAGAAACATTTTTGCCGAACCAGCTCGATGCGCGTATCTTCTTAATTGAATTTATTTATGAGGTATCCAGAATTATGCGCTAAACGCCTCTATGGTCATGAACGCAAACGCATTATAACACATTTTATTATTGTATGTATGTATATACGAGTGCGATCATAAAATTGCGAACAATCTTATGGCCGGCGATATTGTTAATGTGGCCATCAAGTCAATTGTTTCTTAATTGCGAATGGAACTTTAAAATTATTTGTCGTATTAATTTGAAAACGGTTAAAACATTAACTTAGATAAGAAATTTATGCACGAGTTCTGTTTTTTTCTTATTTATATTAAAGGGCAATTTTCAAAAACTAACAGATATTGAGTTTCTTCGTTTTTCTTTGTTATTAAGCGTCCGTCGCAGGATATCAAGGGTCAGCGTTTGCCGGTATTTTGAAGGCAAACCAATTTATTTGGCCACAACTTATGCACTATATTTCGCTCAGTTCATCTATCAAGTACATCAGTTGACTTAATTTTAAGCAGTTTTGTGCTATTTAAAATATTGGCGACAAAATTTCGACATCGTCAGCAAGAAGTATCTTCTTTAACTAATAGTTTTGTTCTGTCTGTAAGAAAGGAGTTAAACAGCGACAGCTACAGGTTGACGATTATCAATTTCTTTTGGCCTAAATTGCATAATACGGATGCCAAAAGCATGTAGTTATAAAAGGACGGCGCCACGTGCCACATTGAAGATCCCAGGTGGCCGCTTTATGGTCAGCTCACGTCAAGAAGAAGCTTTCGTTCTGCAGTTTTCTTAAGTTGCAGCTACATAAATGCCAATAAGCGTCCGTCAAGGCCGACATAACAAATGCCATCAGTCTAAAAATTTAACATTTCAGATTCAGGTACTACAAGGTGAAACAATCAGGCACATTTACTCTGCTATACTCTATCCTGAATGGTATCGATAAGACGATGATATCGTATACACACGCTCTAGAAACAGAAGTTAATAACAAGCTTTTAGTGTGCAAGTGGGCTGTAGGCTTTCGCCAACAAAAAGTTATTTTTTTGGACGAGTAATCAGCTGATAACACAAAAAAATATATGTATTAAGCAAATTTGTGACTCATGGCTAAAAAACTTATTGACGAGATTAAAAAAAAAATGACTGTTTAAAAAAAAGAAGCCAAAACCATTTTTTAGATTTATGTTCAGTTGTGCTTTTTTAACTCATGAAAAATTTGTTTCCATACAAAAATCAAAGAAATATGTAAGTAATTTTCTAAAGTTACTTTGCAATAAATAATCGAGTAAGTTTCTTAAATTGTAACCAAGGCCGTTCCAACCACATAAATTCGTTAAAATTTTTTTCTCTCAATTTCCGCCAACTATCGGAAAATTATAGCTTCACTGAATTACCAATATTGACGTACACATTTTTAAATTGTAATCAAGGCCGTTCCAACCACATACATACATACATTCATTAAGTTTGTTTCTCTAAATTTCCGCCATTCTAACTTCACTGGCTTCACTATTCATGGCCCATAATAAAAGATGCCTGCCAATTTGTGTCACTATTTGTGCATTTCCCTAACATGGCTCTGTTCAGGCCATGTTACACTATCACACAGAGTCGTACTATTCATTTTTAGTGAAATCTGTTAGAAATCGAGCCGAAAATCGCATCAAAATGGTTTCGTTACGTGTTAACACTATTACACAAAAAAAAAAAAAAAAGATGCCAAATAAAAACTTTGAAAGCAGGAGAAAATTCAAATTCTTAAATAATTAGAGAAAGGCAAGGAAAAGGCTTAAGTGTTTGAATTTTGATTTTTGATTTTTGATTTTTCTCTTATGAGGGTTCATGAAAATCTTTATAAAAGTTTGCAAATCTGACGGACTTGTCAAAACAATCTGGTGCTTTTTTTAGCTTAGCAAGTCTCTTTGCGCTTCTTTTTCCCAAAAGAATCCATTTGTAATAGATGGTTTTTAAGGCGCATAAATAAATATTAATAATAACTTGATATTTGAATTTGTTTTTGTGGCCTCAAAGCGATGTGACGGCAAAGAGTATGTATTTATGAAAATATACATATTCAAATATTAACCCTCTCTTTAAATTATTACATCACCAGAAAGTCATGCTGCTGTTACGACCTCAGCTACCAATATGTTGCAAATTCTTATGAAAAGAACAAAAACACATTTATTAATTGTTGCTGCAGTGCAGTCGCTTTTGATTTTGGGTACTAACCAGTGCATGCATGTTCGATCTTGCATTTACATACATACATACATACATACATCCATTTAAAACTGTTGGCCGCTTTTGTTTGTTTTTTGTTTTTTTTTGCCCAAATCAAAATCACATTGAAACATCTGTTGATAATCAGCAACTGTGTTGTGTGTGTCTTGTTTAAAACTTGAAGCAAAACAGCATTACAAATAAGAAAATATTTTAAATATTCATTTGTAGTCATATTCAAGTGGCACATACGAGTCATCATTACGGACATGACGATGATGCACCCCATATACTACAAACAATAAAAAAAAAACTAACCCTGATGTTAATTTAAAGAAAGACAGAAAGAAGATGTAAAAAAAAAAGAACAACAACAAGAACAACAAAAGCAAAAAGAAGGGGAAACCAGCTCCAAAACAAATTCGAGTCAATTGGTTTTATTAAAAAAGTGAAAAAGAAAAGACAATCGAAGTGATTGAATTTAAAGTGAATGAATTAAAATATGAAGATGCAACAGATGAGAAATAAGTCAAGTATCCAACAGATACACATGTTTTCAGCCAAGAAACAAAATAATAAATAAAATTCACAAAACGCAAACTTTTGTTTATATGTACAAGAAGCGCAACGTTTAAGAAAACGATTTTTTTGTTCCTTTGTTTTTGTTACGGTTTTGTAGTGCTCGCTCGTACTTGGGGGCACATGTTATATTATTTGGACTGTCTGATTGAATACAATGACTGGATGGATGGTGGCATGTTTTGTTGCAATAATATGTGCTATATGTACTTGTTGTTGTATGTTGTATACGGACAGGCTTTGGCACGTTGCTGCCACTGTTGTCGCTGTTTTGTTCTGTTGTGTTGTCTTGTCTGTTAACTACTGCTGCTGCTGGTGATGATAACGATCGTTTCCAGTTTCAGTTTTGAGATGAATAAATAAATGAATGAGTGAATTACTGGTGTTGTGAAGGGTCGTTTACATTTGTATATTTTATGTGGTTGGTCGCAAAAACTGATCGTTGCTAGAATGAAAAATTTTATTTCTATAAAACAATGTTTTTTTTTTTTGTTTTGCATTTTGCCAAATTGTGACTATGATGATGGCAAACGCGACGACTTAAAATTTCCAGTTCTTAAATTCAACAGCAAAGAACCATAAGATGTATGTAGATACAGTATATTGCACGTAATCAGTTAAAGATTTAGATTTGTCGACTCGCGGTAGCATCGCCGCAGTGTAAGGCATGCGTTACACTGCTTTACCGTTTTTCTATTAAAGATTTTGCTTGGATGAGATCAAGTAGCTTGTTTCTTTCTTTCACAATATACCTTCATCGCCTACAGCTTCACCCTATTTGTGGTGCAGAACTTTGTATTTATTCTTCAGCCATATCGTCTCGGCTGTGCAATAAACTGCCGGCAGAGGTATGTAGTCTCTGCGACCTACAATGTTATAGGTTTCAAGACCAGTGTTCACACTCACTGCTCCCTGTTTCCTGGTTGTCAAAATTTATTTTCCTAGTTGTGCTACAATGTAGGACCGTCTCCCGGATAACTAGTCAAATATAGAAAAAAAATATCTGTTTGGAAATTTTGCAGAAATGTTTGTACTCACTAAGAGTATTGGACATTTAACCACAATCACTACTTCGCTCATTCCTCTTACCCAAAACCTATATTCCCAGTTCTGCGAGTACTCATCAGAGATAAAGATACAAACATTTTGAAGGACAATTACGGATTAGGTAACTAAATTTGAGAACTCAACTCCTTGAGCTTTATACCGTCAGTTCTTCCTCCAACCATTTAGTGTGACATGTGTTTGGACAGTTTGAAATTCTAAATCGGGGGGTTTCCCGCTTTTTCTACCACAATTTATGTAACAATATGCATCACAAAAACCTCAAACTCTGCCTGACACTAATCAACAACAAGAAATTCAGAATACATTTTAGCGGTTACATAAAATACGTTATTGAAACGGAAACGGTGTAATAAATTGTAAATTATTTTGAAGCGGCACCTCTTTAACTCTCCGGATTCTGCTGCAACATCAACACGATCATCTGCAGGCATCAGCATGTGATTATAAAATGTTGTGACTGTTTGTTGCACTTTTCTTTCTGCGAGTGACAGACAGCGTTTCTTTTTCATTTGTTTTCAGTTTAGAAACGATGTTGCAGAATGCTGCCCTTTAGTGCCATCAAACATCAAAATTTAATGGCATCTCTCTACATTTTGTTTAAGGAAGTTTTCACTTGAGTTTAAATACATTTTAATTTTATTTTTAGTCATGCACTTGACGGCTGCTTTTTTTTTTTGAAACAAAAGTCTGCACGATGATTTTGGTTGTATTGAGTTTTTCTTAATAACGAATCAAATTGTAAGAAGAAGCAAAATGCCTGCGAATGTGGTGGACTTGTGTTCCTATAAGTACCCTCATTAGGAGTATGAAAATAAAAAGAAAAAAAAACGATTAAACTGCCGGAAAATTGCAGAGAGAAAGAAAACTTGTAGAAACATCTGTTTGGAAAATTTTAAAATGAAAATCAATTATGCCGTTTTTTTTTCGTCATATTTTTTCAGAATATTGAAAAGAATTTTGTGCTGAATGATAGAGATTTGCAAAAACATGAAAATGTTAAGGAAGTTAAAACTGATTTTATTCCATCTTTTTCTAAATCACTTTATCACATCAAAAGGCGAAAATTTTAAAAAATTCAGCTTTTAAAAATCCGAAATTTTAAGAAATCTTTAACCTAAAAAAAAACAGTTGATGATTAATCAGCTTTTAAAAAGTGGAATAAAAGTTTCCCGAGAAATGTGGCCGTGAAATGGAGAGATCGAATGGAACTCAAGTATGACCACATTTTCCATACAAAATTTTACCTAAAATGTAGCCGCGGTAAGAAAACCTATTTTATATCGCCTCTCTCAGACAACAAGTTTTGGCGTTCAATTACAGAATTGTTATTAAGTTTCTTGAGAATCGAAATCGTAAAGCCCCTGGGAACATCTCTGTTCAGAAAAAAATAAATGGTCTGTCATCAGGCACTTTCTGTTTTTAAATTTGTTAAACAAACCTGGAAGAAGGCGTCGATTATTGGACCCTTCCTATTAAAAACTTTATATCGCCCGTGTTCGTATCATACAATTTAAGCCAGAAAGTTGCCTATCGAAAGATGCGTTACTTAAACATTATAATTTTTTTTTTCTTTTGCATTGACATATAGGAAGTGTTCTTTTGCTTGGCACGGCAACCAGAACTCTTGGCAGTTGATGTAAGACTTCAGCAAACATCAATTGGCAGAACGCAGAGCAACGTGGCAAACAGGCTTGTCCCTTGTTTAAGGTCAACAACAGGTCCGTCGGATTAGAGCATAATGGCAGGCACTGGCGTAAATCAATTTCACACAACTACCAAACCAGCTATAAGCGGAAAATTTTCGCTGGTTTTTTCTTATTTACGTTCCAAATATTGTCCAACGATAATCAAAAGATTAAGTCCAGTCTTAAATCTTTCGCACATCGCACTGACACAATTTTATTTTTGTTCAGCATAGAAAAACAACAAACAAACAAATATATACCAACCCAGACACACAAGATTCATTTGAAATTAAATTAATTTCAAATACAAATAAAATTTTTAGTTAATTTACTAAAATTTATGTATGTATGTTTTTTTCTTAAAAATTATTTGAAAATTTTGAAAAAAGAAATACATTTTCTTGAATTTATGATTTTGCTAAATCGTGTTGGCAATTTTTATCAATCTTTCATCAGACTCATTAAGTATAAAAAAAAAACAGACTGACACACGTATAATAAAAATTTAAAAAAATTATAATTTCTTTATTTCATGTGAGTGTGTGCAGTCACTGCCAAGACTAACGAAAAGGAAAATAAATATCTTTTTAACAAAAACCAACTGATAAATTTGGTAAATATTTAAATAAAACAACAGATGTCAACTTTTTAAAACACACACACACACACACATACATACATACCGATATAGATACTGATAATTCATAGCACTCGGAGATCTCAAAAGTTGTTTATTTTATTTAGAAATGTTTATCAAAAATAGATACATTTGTACAAACAGACAGACATACAAACATACATACATATGTGCACAGCGTTGCCTTAATAAAGAAAGGGCATATCTCGATTATTATTATTTTTTTTGGAATTCTATATTAAAATTTTTCTCACAGTGCAGCTTCAAAAACTCCACCGACTTAACTTTCAAAAAGATGATATATGTGGAGGTTATTAAAAAAAGCCTTTAGAGCCTTAATGACACTTACTTTTTCGACTTCTTCAGAATTTTGGGAGGGGTTTAGGGTGGGTGCGGAGGTAAGGGGGGGGGGGGGGGGGGTGTCGTGTAGATACTTTTCAATTGAAAATATTACTGTAAAAACGTCAAAAATTTTCAACATACAAAAACAACAAAAATTGTAAGCGTTAAAAAAAAATCTAAAAAATATTTGCTAAAACGTGCGATTTAGAGCTTAAAAATTAAAATGTACAAGAAAGAATTAGATTGGCCTGTTGAAGTTATCCGCAGCGCACTGTAGCTAATTAAGAAATGTAGTTTTGTTTTTTTTTTTTGTAATTTCAGTTGTTTTTTTTTTTAGTTTTTATTCTTGTCCCATGAAGTAACAAAATATCGTGATACGCTGTTTTTATATTAAGCCAACGATTTACAGATACGTATGTTCGTATGAGGGGCATGTTAGTGTGAACACATGTACCACTACTATAATCATATACATATTTAAAGAATAAGTGTGGATGTATGTATGTTGCCTTCTACATATTAATGCTGGTCTTGTTTTATGGCGTTAATTTTCTTCTTTTTTTAATTTGATAAGTTTTTAATTTCGTGCTATTTAAGTTTTTCTTTTTTATGGGTTAAAGATATTTTTAAAGAAGCTGGAACAGATTTACGGAATGCGGCAAACTGTTAGCATGTGTTAATTGGCCCATTTGTTACCCATAAATAAAGTTGCGGCCAATTGCCAGAATTATTTATTTTCGGCGATCAATTTGGGCGTTAAAGTTGTGGTAGAAATATTTAAGAAAATGTGTATAAAACTAATGTGCCTTTGGCCAGATTTGTACAGAAAATGTACATACAGACATGCATTCATAAATTTTTGTAGTTGTTTTTTTTTTTGGGGAGATAAACTAATTTTGAGTGATATAAATGTGGCACAAGCTGCGAGGCAAAAGTTTTTCTAATTTTATTAAATTTCGATTTATATTACCACCTTGGAGGAACTTTTAATTAAATTAGCCTGCCTTGGTCACCCTCCCAAATAAATTCGCACAATATTTTAAAAATTTAACTATAACTCAGCTGAAATGAATATATTTAAACCAGCTGGTTTTAGCAAATTTGTCATCCTTTCAGTTGCACCAAATAGTTCTAGTCAAGGCGAATTCATAGCAGTTAAACGAAAATCTCCATATAATACCCCGTATGTATTTTGTTTTTGCCATCAACTGATGGTGCCAACAGTAAAAAGACACTAAAGCATAAAAAAATTAATAAAACTAGACTTTTGATTTCACTGGCTATTAAGGATTAAATGGATTTTAAGAATATTTACACACACATTTTGTCTATCAGTATAAACGTTTGTTTATATTTTAACAAATTTTATGATTTAAAAATATTTGATTTCAATACGAAATCATGTTAATTTTACATGATTTCAGAATAAATGTACAACATTGTACTAAATATTCCCAAAAATTTGTTTAATCAAGAGATTAAATAAATTAAGCGAACTTTCATCAAAATTGCTGCAGAACTTTAGAAGCTTCAAGGACTATGACGATTTTTATTTTTTGATAATAATTTTGATGACGATTTGATAATAATTTTTAAAAAATATATTAAAATTAATTTATTTAGAACTTTTGTAAACAAATTAAAACTAATCACCTGTTCGAGTCATTATAAAATTGCACATTAAAGGCTTCAGACAAAATGAAAGGAATAAAATAAATTTTGCTTAAAGATCATTTATATCTTGACAGATAATTTTAGATTCTTAATTACGACATGTTGACATAAAATTAACATATAAATTTATAACTTCAATAAACAACAACACACCAACAGCATCGGCTCCTTAAAAGAAAGTTAACTCCCATGTATGTTTTTTTTTTTTTCAGCGGGGGGAAAAAATTTACAAAATGTTTAAAGTAAATCATTTAAAATCATTCGGCAATAAACAAACTTTTAAGTAAAACTTTAAACAACAACCACATCGACAGTCTCCAACGGGTATATAAAACGAAAACGAAGCGAGAAAACACAAAAAAATACAAAAAAAAGACCCATGAGCGGTGCTCAAGCAAAAGTAGTTTTTAATTAAACTCATAAAACATTTTTGTAACGAGTCAAAGATGGGACGCTGTTGATCGAAAAAAAGACTCTCAGGCAAAAGTTAAGGTGGCCATATATGGACAGTGTGAAAGACTAAGAGCACTTTCACACTGGACAATTTGGTTGTGCAAGTCTCTGGCCCAGGTCTTGTGGCCGCTCTAAGCATTGCTAGAGGCAAAAGGATATGTATTGTTAGGTTTCCTTTCACATTAGGAACAGTATTAAATTCATTGAGCAAAATTCTTGAACCGGCTGCAAGAATGTGTAAAAATTAACAAAACTGACAGTCATGTTTGATATTTCCATGAGCAGCCATATTATGGTTGGGGCCAACCATACTAATATTACAACCATATGTGTACTTATATGTACATATTTAGAATTTAGTTAACAGTGATGGGGTTCGGCAATAACATGTTAAAACAAGATATTAAAGTACTCTAACATCAATATAAATTGGTTTTCAGTGTTAATAATAGTCTGGTCACAACAATCATAATGTTCATCTTACCAATAATATCATTATCAATAACATCATTGATATTCTTTGTGATGTTTTTATCGCCCTATAAACGTTAACAATACGTTTTCGATCAACAGTATGGTTGGCTGTAACCATAACATGTTCACATCGATATTAAATGTTCAGAATTGACAATATGTTTGGTTAAAAAACAATCATATCAACAATAGTATGGCTAACCATATTATTTTCCCAACATTTTTTGTAGAAACTCATATCGCCTTATAATCGTTATCAATTCGTTAAATCCGTAAAACAGAAATGTATTTAGTGGGTCGGGACAATAATGTGACAACAGTATGGTTGGCTGTTACTATAAAATGTTTAAGCATGATATTAAAGTGGTCCCATCATAATACCAACCATCTTAACAATAGTATGGTTGACCATATTATTTGCCCAACAGTCTTTTGAAAACACACTTTCAATCAGCAGCACTTAAGCAAAAAATTTCGGTTTTAATCTACATTGAGAAGCCTTCCGGTATGGTGGTAACCTTGGCCAAATCGAGTATTCAAAGTACAAACTAAAATTTAAAAAAAAAGATAATACGAGCATCTGTGTTTTCGCAAAAGTTTTTGATCATTTTATATTACAAAACCTTTCTCTTTTACCTTTTTTTTTTCTTTTTTTGCTAAATCTAAAAATAATGAAAGGGTGAAATTCAGATGAAATTAATTACATTCATTACTCGGCTGCCAAACTTAAATTGTTTACAAGTTTTATACGCCATCGAATCTCCCAAATTGTTGTTGCAACACTCCACCCAAAATGAAAACAAAGGACACTTTGATGCCTCCAACAGAAAGACATGGTAAATTGTTCAGTCATAAAAAATGAAAAGCAAATGATCGGCAGCCACCACAACAGTGAACGTCATCGTCTTCTTTGGCCATTCATAAGGTGTCCTCTTCGCTGGCACTCATATTCAATTTTATTTTTATGGCAATCTTCTGCCAGGCCTTCGGTTGTTACCCTTTTACAGTCTGCAGGCAACATTTGCATGCAACGTAACGCAATACGAAGCATTCAACAGTTGCTGTTGCAAATTTGATCCATGTATGAAATAATATATCATAAATACTCGCCGTATAGAGTTCAAGTTCGTTGCATTTGAACAAGGAAATGAAGAAAATTTTTGGCGCATATTTCGTTACTAGTCTGTTGCTTTCATAATCTTCAACCGTTTAATTATGATAAGTGTGCGTATGCGGCAAGGTGCATGTCCATGTGCATATGAATGAATGTCACAGGTACATTCATTCCGTCGTGCCAACTGCATTGCAGGGTAACAAAAACAAAACAAAAACTAACCCGACGGAATTTAATGGTGGTGCATTTAGTCGCCGCACAAGTGCTAAAGGGCGCGCAATTGTTTGCCTCTTTGTGTAATATTATCTTTAATCGACATTTGTTCATGACCGGAGGGTGTTTCTGTTGCAAACGTTTCTCTTCTTTCTGGAATCCCCCCCCCCCCCTTCCCTGTTGTGTGGTTCTGTTTTAATTATGTGTCAGTTACTTGAGGAGTATAAACGGCGAATGCGCGTGTTAACAGACGTTGCACATGCGCACCAGTTTGTCTCGTTTTCAACCTGCATATGTTTTCATTCCCATTGTTTTGTATTTCTGACACTAATTGAAATGTACGAACTTTCAATAAAAGACATAAATTTTATTGTAGAAGAACAACATTTAATATTGTAGCAATAAAAAAATTAAAGTTGCACCCCTCTAAAATGGGGCGGAATATTTATTGATATTTTGTCATAATGCAAATTAAATAATTTGTCAGTGAATGGATGAGTGAAGAATGATCGCACAGGTGATTATTGCATATCAATCGACAAAAACCATGACTCCGATTTAACAATTAAAAGATAAACATTAATTCTATAGTTTGGCATCTTTAAGCATTTAAATATTTCATAAATTTTCAAATGATATCATTAACTACGGACGATGGACAGACACCACATGATGGCCATACGATTTTGCAGCAAAAAACAATGTGATTGGACCCAACTATAATATGGTTTGATAGTAGCATTATTTCGCCTTAAAGCTGCGGGAATATGCGTTCAAATAACAGCTTATTTTTACACAGACCATAAGAACATTAATAGTCTAAAAATAATTATGAATAAAGGGGTTCATCCCTGTTGCCACAAATTTTATACATCATATTAGGGGCATTCAAGCATCGGTGGTTCAGTGGTAGAATGCTCGCCTGCCACGCGGGCGGCCCGGGTTCGATTCCCGGCCGTTGCAAAATACATGTTTTTGCTGCTTTTACATAATGGTGAAGACACTGAAGAAGATACATCTAATATGCCAATAAATATATAAATATATGTATGTATTTATATATATAATATATATAAAATGATTAACTTTTGTTAATCATTAAAGGCCAGTTTTTAACTTAATATTTAAATACGAAATTAGTTACTTTTTCCTTATACTTTTTAAGTTGTATTTAAATATGGTTTCATATTTTCAGGCTCAAATTGCGTTTGGTATTTAATTATGATAAAAGTATGGCAGCACTATTAACTGCCAACTATTTCATTTAACAGCTGCTTACTATTTAGTTAACGTAATATTAAAATATGTTGTTTTCAAAATTTTGTGGTTTCGAAATGTTTGCCCGAATTTGCTATTAAGTTATCGCGCCACATCCTTCCACAAATTCACCTTTTGGTCTGCACCAACTCGGCCAGTCTTTTTGCACTCGATTATGCTGTTGTTGTTTTTTTTTTTTATCAAATAATGAAAAAACTTAAATGCCCAATTTTCATAATTTGCAGAACTGTCAAAATCATATGATAGTAAAAAAAACTTAAGTGGTATCTAAATGGACGTGGTCAGTGATTTAAGTTGTATTTAAATATGATCTATAAACATGAATTCGGTATTTAAACAGAACTTAAGTTTAAATATCGTTTAATTTGTCATTCACAGAAACTTATTCTATCCGTTACAATAATTTGCGTGTTGTTGAAGTTAAAAGGTTTGAAAATAATTTTAAAATAAATTCATTAAACTTTAGAACAAATTTTATACACACATTAGGGTATTCAGGCATCGGTGGTTCAGTGGTAGAATGCTCGCCTGCCACGCGGGCGGCCCGGGTTCGATTCCCGGCCGATGCAGCAACTTATCTTTTGCATACGAAGTTCCAAAACTAATCAATAATATAAATAATATATAACATGGGTGGGGGTCGTCGTCGTGCGTGTCAAAAAGTTTCCCTTCAATTCCTCTTGCGTATAACTTCTGATGTTCAAAACTAGATATGAAGATGGTTGAGCTATACCAGCAAACTTAATGTCAAGAACAACAATGAAAAAGGTTTAGATTTCGAATTTTTGCCCGATATAACCAACCTATTAAATGAATGTAATTTAAGTTTTAGAGAGAGAGAGAAAAAATAACAAATATACGAAATTCTCTGCAATTTTTGACAAAAAATAACGACTGTACGCCGGAGGTGTTTTCATCGCGTGCTGAACGTTGAATGAGTAAAAAGTCTTTAAAACAGCATAACAAATTTGTTGCCAAACAATTGTTGTATGGGATGGAACATCACTGTTTTATGGCACTCCTGCATCTATCCACCTTTATTGGACATACCCTCCACTAGTTGGAAAAAATTATTGTACTTCATTTCAATGTCTAGGCGAAAATAGTTTCCAGCAGAATTAATCAACTTGGAATTAATTATTAAAGCAGAATTTTTGCAACAGCAACAGCAGCAAATCCTGGCCAAATCCTCTGTTAAAGCCACTGTATCCGTATATATGTTTTTGAAGTGTAAAAAATTACTTCAACTAGTACATAAATTGCGCTGTTTTGTGTTGACTCTTTGCGGTATTTAAAAGACGTCAATTATCAGTTCATAATTTTGTTTCAAAAGATCCCTTCGAATTTATGCTGACAAATCTTTCATAATTTCTGTCAGCACGTTTCCCGCTGCGGTTCGCCAACGGCAGCGTTACGTGCAAAATAAAAAAAAAAATAAAACATTCTTAATGTTTTAATTTATTTAATTATTTATTCATGCTTTTTTGAGTTGGTTTTTGCTGTGGTTTTTTCATAAGAAGATCATTTCACCGTTACGGATTAAATAATTAAATATTTACAAACCCATTAAAAATGCAGTGAAAAAGATTTACAAGTATTGCGAGTTAATTATAAAAACGATTTATTTTTATATTCTTGGCTGGCAGGCGAACAGATCAGGCAACAAAACGCAAAACGTACAACAATTCACAGACAGACCGACAGACAGACAGAGAGACACATCGAGCAGAGGAACAGTGAAATAAACAACAAACAAATTGCTCGCACCTTGGCCACAATAATTTGCCAACGTTTCAACACATTTGTTGTTCAGGTTGTTGTTGCCTCATAAATATCATAGCAAAAAATGGTTTATTTTTCTTTCATATTATCTGCGCCAGGAATTGCTGTGAGTGGATGTTTCTGCGTACATCCCCCAGCAGTTGTTGCTTCTACTACATGTTTGAAGACAGTATTTTCATACTGTGGTGTCATTTTTTATTTCGTTTTTATTTGTCTCCGATAGTTTCGCCAACCCCAAAATAACTGTTTTTTTATTTTATTTTTTTTTTTTGCTATTTTTGAAATAGAGCAACACAGGTGTGCAGAATTGAAGATGTCCAAGGCAGGTGATAGAAGTTACAAACATCTGATCATATAAGAATTTTAAAAGTGAAGCTTTTAAAGCAAAATCTTAGAAAAAAGTGAAAATTATTATACACGCAAATTTGGGTAGGACTCAACAGGACAGGGCTATGGGTCTGTGTGTCTTGGCATACACCTAGAAACTGTCATTAGGTGTTTTTGTCTTTGGTAAAGGGTGTTTTTTATATACAGGGTGTTTTTTTTAGAGGTATAGAACTTCGAATTGAAATAAAACACAAGAAAATCGTTTTAATGTCCATCAATTTGGCTTTATTGGAAGAATAATTTTATGCCATTAATGTTTAAATATGATTTCGGGCATGTGGCCGCCGCTGCTGGCTCGAATAAAGCCAATTCTACAGGTCCAATTTTCAACCACTTTTTCGAGCATGTGGGGCCGTATGTTGGCAATAACGCCACGAATGTTGGCTTCCAAGTCCCCTAACGTTTCTGGTTTGTTGGCGTAGACGAGCGACTTCACATATCCCCAAAGAAAATAATCCAATGGTGTCAAATCACACGATCTTGGTGGCCAATTGACAGGTCCATTCCGCGAAATTATGCGCTCATCGAATGTTTCCTTCAATAAATCGATTGTGACGTGCGCTGTGTGGCATGTAGCGCCGTCTTGTTGGAACCACAACTCATCCACATTCATGCCATCCAATTCGGGAACAAAATAGTCGGTTATCATGGCTCTATACCGGTCTCCATTAACGGTAACTGACTCTCCAGCATTATTTCGGGTCCTCTTCAACACTTTGCTCTACAGCGGCAATTGTTTCTTCGGTGCGCACTATTCGACGTCTCTGCGGATGCGTATTATCACATAGAGTAAACGTAGTGCGAAAACGATCCATGGTTAACCGAATTAATTGCTCTGATGGACGATTATGTCGACCATAAAATGGACGGAGCTTGCGGTAAACTTCGCGAACTGAACCATTATTTTCGAAATAAATTTGCACGATTTGCAAGCGTTGTTCTTTTGTCAACCTGTTCATGATGAAATGGCAAACCAAACTAAATATTAATCACTTGACAGCTGACAAAATGGCCGCCAGTTAAAAAAGTGATGCCAACTTAAAGTTCTATACCTCAATAAAAAACACCCAATATATATAAAAATATAAAGATAAATTGACATGAAATTTACATCATGCGAAAGTTAACAATTTAAATATGACTTCCGGCTCGAACGTAGTCTAATCTGGAGGTGCAATTTTCGATGACTTTTGCCAACATTTGTGGCAATAACGCGACGAATATTGTGCTCCAAATAGTACAAGTAATAGAAGTTGCGTGTATCAGCCCATATAGGAAGTTTTTGAAACAAATGTCATTTCTGTTATCTTCAAAGTTTTTAACATTTTGTGAATTGGTCGAACAAAGTTTTAAGTTTCCAGCTGCAACAGTTCTAAAACATCTAAACGCCGCTTAACAACAAACGCTTTTTTTCAATTCAGATCAAAAATTAATGATTAATTTTATTTTCAAAGGTATGACTGTCATATAGTGGGTGCTATGGGGCATACAATTGCATCCAGAACCTGCGCTGGCGATAATAAAACAACAAATTTATTTAAATTTGCACAAAGTGTATGATTAAACTAGTGACATTTTAGCCAGTCCTGATGAGTCATCCATATATTTATATTCAGAATCTACAATTTGTTAAATAAAATAATATTTTATTTTTTTTAATATCGTCTAAAATGTAGGATTAATGAATTAATACTGGCTAATAAAAGTGATTTATTTAGCCATAATTAATTAATTACTTAAAATTTTAGAAAGTCTGGCTGTCATATACAGAAGTGCTGTGGGGCAGGCAACACCATCCGGCACCTAAACGTTTGATAATAAAATAATGACTTTAATGTCTAGTAAAATGAAGAAAAAAAAACTGACTATTCAATAGTGACCTCAACCAACAAAGTTTTCCAGCCGGCACGGTCTTTCGCCAGCGTTCTCCAATTGTGCACAGCAAGTTGGTTAAGGTCCCTCTCCACTTGTGTGCGCCATCGGTTCCGTGGGCGTCCTCTAATGCGTTGTCCCACAGGTTCGGAATCGAAGAAACATTTTAGAAACTCCCATTTACTTGAAAATAAATACATACATATTTGTGTGTGCCATAGAGCCATGGAGAGTTGCTCGCTTGCCTTAAATAAATTTAAAAATCGTTCTACGACAAGTTGTTTCTTTGCTTATTTTGCAGCGATTGCAGTCTTTTGAGTACTGGCCGTTATTATATTTATATTACTTTGATTTCTTTCTTTATTTTCCTTAACATTGACAACAAATTATGATATGATTATGATCATAATTTTAAGGCAAAACACCACCCCCCCCCTTAATTTTTTTTTTTTTTTTGGATTTGCTGCGTTATTGTGCCGTGCATTGGTTCTTTCGTTCGGACAGATCACTTAATTGTTGAAGAATGTTTAACGTTGTGATTTTTGCCATTGTTGTTGTTGCTGCTATTGCTGTTGCTGTTGCTGTTACTGTTGTTGTTTTACTGTTGCAATTACCATTTAGGAATTGTTTATGTGCTTTTTGACCCGCAAGGTGCCTGTATTGCTCATTTACGTTCATTTGGGTCTTGATCTCTAGGTCTCCCCTACTGGTTGTTGTTTATTGTGCCATGCAGCAGCCACAATAAATTATTATCATTTGTTTAAAGCAAACATGTTCTTCTGCTAAGAAAGAAAAGCTGATATGTATGTATAGATGTGCATGTGTATATTTAAGTACACGAATTTTCTTCACATACATATATTGTATCTACATACATATTTAGTGACAAAAGAAAATTCATTTTTAGAGAATTCCATTTTGTTTCAATTTCCGAACATTTCCAAACACGAAAAGTATCTGTTTGTTTTAAAACTACAAATTTACTCAAATAAATTATTTACTTATTTATTAGCCATTTCTAATTATATCTTCATAGAATTCGTTCAAGTGATGTTTTCGTTCGTTAGTTTGTGGTGCTTGAAATATGTATGTATGTATCTTGTCATAAATTAAAACTTTTAAAAAGTTTTCCTTTTCCGCCGCCCCAAAAGTGCAAAGTACCCAGCATTTGAGCCTATACAACTCGTACAGCTATTTCTATATTACAAACGAACACTTAACGAACACACGACACATGGCTTAATAGGCCATTAGGAGATAAAGACGGGTGACAACATAAAAATTCATGACAGCCGAATATTCGAAAATTTAAATGCTAAAGAGCAAAAAGCTGCCAAATGTTTGGGTGTGTTTTAAGGAAAAGAGAAAAAAAAGCAAAACATACTCGTACACAATCGTACCTTCAGCAATATTTAATTAAAAAAAAAAAAAAAAAGTCCATTGAAACCGAAGAGGTCGGCTATAAAATGCCTTAAAAAATTTTCATTTTAAAAATTATTTATTTTTTGTTTTTTTGGGTAAGAAAAACACTTAAACTCTTCGAATATTTCGCAAGTCTTATTCTTTGCCAGTTTTTAAGATTTTGGTGAACAGTGTCGACACCTACTAAATGCATACATATATTTGAATTGAACATATTACTAAAAGTGAAGAGTTCAGCTTCGTCTACCTTGGCTCCCAAGTCAACAGTATGAACAACATAAGTACCGAGATCAAACGCAGAATAACTCTTGCCAATCGCTGTTTCTTTGGGCTCAAGAGGCAATTGAGTAGCAAGGCCCTTTCTCGAAAAACCAAGCTGACACTATATACCACTTTGATAATCCCTGTACTTCTCTATGGCGCAGAAGCATGGACGGTGTCGAAGGCGGATGAGGAAGTCCTTGGTATTTTCGAGAGAAAAGTTCTGCGTTCAATCTTCGGCCCTGTTTGCGTTGATGGTTTCTGGAGAAGAAGATTCAATCATGAACTGTACGGGTTGTACAGCGACATGAGCCTAACCAGGCGCCTACGGATCCAACGGCTAAGATGGTTGGGCCATGTAGAGCGCATGGAGAATACTGCTCCGACCCGTAGAATCTTCGATTCCGAACCTGTGAGACAACGCATTAGAGGACGGCCACGGAACCGATGGCGCACACAAGTGGAGAGGGACCTCAACCAACTTGGTGTGCAAAATTGGAGAACGCTGGCGAACGACCGTGCCAGCTGGAAAACTTTGTTGGTTGAGGCCCAGGTTCACCACGGACTGTAGCGCCAAAAGAAGAAGAAGAATAGTTCAGCCGCAGTAAGAGAAGCTGTAAAAGCGTCACGTTTCACGAAGTGCTCGAAATGCATTTCGCCCATTATCGTAAAAGGCGTCAACAATCTTAATGCCCTCCTCAACTGGTTGAATTTGTCACTGAACCAAAGAACTGTCAAATTAAGTTCGGCAAAAAACTTCAATTAAGATCGTGCACTGTGATTGAATCGCCATTTACATATTTCATATTGAAAGAGTTTTGTATTTTAATTTCGATTGTATTCGTATGATGAAGTCTGGCCTTAGGCGGCGGAATCTCTCATCATAATTTCGTTTTCGAAAAGTTTCTATATTGTTTTTAGTCGGGCAGAAGGAACGTCAAATTTTGCCAATTATTTTCTTTAATCTTTAAGATTTTGATTCGATTGTTTTTAGGCAGGCAGAAGGAATTAAACGCTAGAGAATGTAAATTTTCTTAAATCTTTAAGATTTTGATGCGATCGTTTTTACCCGGGCAGAAGGAATCTCAAGTTTTGGCAATTATTTTCTTTAACCTTTAAGATTCTGAATCGAGTCTAACAATTAAAAGAATTAAAAAAAATGTTATAAAAATTATCATATCAAATTTGTCTTATGAAAAGAATTTTGAGAAACGATTTAGTTGCCTTGAGCGGTTTTTCGAAAAGCCTTTGAAGTTGTCTGTCTTTCAGTAAATTTGAATTTAACTTGAATTGAATTTCGTGCAAAACGCGTGGAACACAATCTACATAATTGAATGACTTCCCAAAATTAAAGAAGAAAACACACACACACACACAAGATGAAGAAAATTTACTGAACAACTTCAGCAAAGTTGGAAGGAATGCCTCAACTGTAAAACTGAACAAAACACCCACAAAATCCGCATTTCCTGAACATTTATTTATGTACTATTTCAAATAAAAATGTTAATTTCCTCGAAAATACCAAAAAAAAAAAAGTACGACATGCCAACCAAAAAGAAAAAAACCAAAACAGATTTCGTCCAAAATCACAACACATGCCTTCCGAAGAGGCGAATAAAAAACAGCAGAGAGAAAAAAATGTTTATGAAATTTTTGTTGCGCTGGTTTGCATGAGAATTTGTGAACAACTTTGACAAATTTCCAACGGCTGTTTGTGGCATCAGTCAAAAGTAACGAAGAAACATACAAAAAATTGTTGCACACCAAAATGAAAGAAAACCAACGACGCAACCAACAGCCAGCCATTCGGCCAACCAGTCAACACCGTCGATGAACAAATCGTTGAAACAAAAAAAAAAGCAAAAAAAGAACCTTTAAAAAATATGTTGCGCATCACAAAAAACAAATTACATAAATAAGTATTTAAGCGAAAAAGTTTATGTTTTACAATGAATCGTAAAAAGGTTGGAATTGGCGATTACACGGGCGCAGAAAAACAACTCAGACACATGTTGAATTAACATTTTTGCAGCACAATTGTTTTATTAAGTTTTCGCCGCTGTTCGTTTTGTAGAAAATGTTTCTAGTAGCTCAATAGCCTTTTGGAATCTGGTTTATTGATGGACCTTCAATTCACAGGCCGGCAAGAAAATATGTTTGTTGCGCAATTCCTATTGAACACTAGCCGATCTGTTCGGCCATCAATAAATCATTATAATTCTCAAAATCTTTGCCAGTTTGTAATAGATTAAAGGGAAGTTGTGAGTGAATATAATCGATTTGTTCTGAAGCTTTTTATCGGTCAGACAATGAATCGAAACTATTTTTCTATATATCGAAAGCGGTTTCCTTTTGCAGGCTCTTCAAGTACAATTTGATTTGTAGGTTTACTTGGAAGAGCGACACATTTGGATTTGTGTTACCGTGCAGTTGAAGAATTGTTGATTCTTTGTGCGTGTTCGTGTGCGAATGCGAATGGCTTCGGCGGATATGTGCTTCCATGCCGCCATGTGCTAAATTAAAGTGTCGCCAAATGCAGTTGTTTGTTTGTTTTTGCTCCCGATTTCTGAATTGCTTATATGGGGGCATTCTCGCACCCGAAAATGCCAACAATTACAATGAATAAATTTAAAATGATATGACAAAGAAAACAAAAATCTTGTGCGTTTGGCGAAAATAAAAAGAAGTTGTTGGTTGCTTCATTAGATTAATGGCAGACTTTGTTTATTTTTGTGGTTCATGTTTCTTTTTATTTGATTTTTGTTTGCAGCTTCCGGCGTACCGGAAACTGTTGTTGCTTTTCTTTTTATCACCACACTTTAATGGCGCAATTAATAAACATACAAAGTGAAAAACAGATGTGAAAAATTTTAATGAGATTAAAATACAACGATAAAAATGTGACCGAAATAAACATACATACATACGATTCGTTTAAATTTAACCGGCCGTTTTTGGTTTCATATCGATAAAAATCATAATATTTTGCGTAAATATTTGAATATATGAAAAAGTTAGCGGAAAAATGTATAATAAATGCTCAAACATGCGACATTCGGGTGAAGGTGCATCAAAGGAGGCTACAGTGGGTCTGGCGGCAATGAATTCACGTCCCCAATTTTATTCCCAGTACTTGAAAAGAATCAAACAACGGCCGGTGATTATGACTCGCAGCTTTTGAACAAATTCAATATTGATTTAAAGTAAAAAACGATCTGTCCTAGCGAAGAAGAAAATATGTGTGTTTTTGTACGGGCTCAAAGGTGTACGTTTGTGCAGCAACTATGACAAAAATCCCTGAATAGGACTTACGAACTGCTGCTATTTTTAGCCGGCTCTTCCGGCTTAATCTGTTGTTAGATTATGTAATTTTTCGAATACGAAGAAGTAGCTGATGGTAAGAGATTTGCATCATGCAGAGCGATTATATTTGAAAAAACCGCTCATTCTGAGGAAGTTGAGAAATCTAATTTGGAACGAATAAAATTACTAAAATGTCATTGAACTCACAGCAGATTATATTGAGAAAGTTTAATTTTACGGAATTATCAATCTATCTTCGTAAACGAGGAACGTAAATGCAAAGCATTCGGCTAATTTAATTTAATTATTGAAATATTGCACTCTGATATAGAAAAAATCTTATCGTTTGCAAAAATTTCTCAAAATTATAATACATAAACATAGTATGTACATATGAATGTATGTAAGTCCAATGGGATGACAGATTTTTTGACATATTATTTGCTATTTCTTTATCTTTATGCTTTTACGCCAATAGACAATAATGATGTGTAATACACATTTCAACAGTATGATTATTAGCACATAAAATTGCAGCTGGTATTTCAAATATAATTACGTTACATTTCATTCAGCGCCATCTCGTTTTTGTAACGCTAAAGCTTAAACTGTTGCATACTCTCAGGCATATTAAAATAAATGGTTTAATCATTACGGTGTCCGCTAATGCAAGTACTGTTATACCCTTCATTGACATCCATTTTACCATTTCACCGTGTTAAGTTACGATAGCTATCTCATTCTTCCCCTGGAAGAGTACATGTTACAAGGTTGCCATCATGTTTAAATAAGATCACAAAGAAAGATGAATTCAAGAAATTCTGTGTTGGTGGAAAACTAAAATAGTAGTTTTTTATGTTACCAACTTCTTAAGTCATTGTTTATTAGTTCTATGTATGTACACATTGTAATAGATTTGTAAGAGCCCATGCGCTTAGGCTATAACTGACTATTACGAGTGAATACTTTTCACGAATTTTCGAAAACCTAAACTTATTCAAGAACTTCCCCTATTTAGTATTCATTTAACTTAAACACGGCAGCAAGCGGCTTTTCAGTAACTTGTTGTCTCTTTTCTTCCAATACTTGGGGTGTTATTATCTGGCATTTACTCGTATGTTGATATACGCCTGCTATGTTTACAAAATTTAGCAACAAATTGTTCGAACGTGGAATTTCTAAAATGTATTTTTGCCGTCTAAAGTTGCTGCTCACCTGATAATTGACGCGCGCCAGGATACAACACCTCAAACATAAATTTTGATGCCGGAGCCGAATGAATGACGTCGTAACAAAATAACAACTACACAAGTAAAAAGGGAGGAAGTCAGCTGAAAAAACATTACAAAAATGTTTTCTTGTTCCCAAAACACATTCGCAAAGCATGTGTACATATGTACATACATATGTATGTATGTACATATACATATGTATATTTATTTATGCATGTATGTATACCTATAATAATTGTTGTATGTTTGCAAAACGTCTGTATTCTGGCGAGTAAAATATATTTATTTGTTCGACCCAACGAACATTTTTGATACGTTTACAGTTTTAAGAGTCGACAAATTAAATTAATTTTTAATAACATCGTTTTGAAAAGTAAAATTTGGAAAAATTATTCGCCAATACATATTTACTCTGAATTGTAATTAGTTTCATATCTAAATTTCGCTTGCTTTTCATTCAAGTAAGATTTCTAAGTACATACGTATGTATATATGTACATACATATGTACATATATACGTACATACGTAAATAATACAGATTCATATAAAATGTGTATGTACGTATGTATGTATATACATACATGTGTACATATACATAAGTTAACTCATTTTTCAGGATTCGAATAAATAATTCCAAAAATTTAATACAAAAGTATCCCCTCATGAGCTTCTACAATTCGTTAGCTTTAATAGTTTCCCGGGATATACATATGTATAGTTTAGCTGCATAACCACACTTTATCTTCCATACAGCAGTTACAAACATACATACATACATCTGTATACTTTCTATATACTGATACATATGTAAAAATAATTTTGAAAAGAAACATATTTGAACGATATTACATATTTTCAGTCAAAAATTTTTATTTTAGAAAAAAATTGTGAAAATATATTTTGTTTTTAATTTTTTTATGTATGTACCTACATACATACATACATATATTTCTTATTTTATTAGACACATACTTATGTACATATGTATGTATGTAAGTACATACATAAAAATAAAATACTTTAGTAAAATTTTTATTGCAAACATTATATACATATTATACATACTTACATACGTACATATGGGTGTGCATACCTACATACATACATATGTACATATGTATGTAAATACATACAGAGCTACATACAAATGTATGTACATATGTATGTACAAATGTTTTTCTTTTATTGATTGAAGGTATTAATAGTGCCCAATCATCTAGTGGTCCTACAATTTCATCAGGAAAGATTCTTTTTATGTGTGTATGTAGTACATCATTTCTGCATCCCTCTTGCCTTCTCTAATTAAGGACGCTCCGCACTTCAGGGCATTTCTTTTTTAAAACTCCATGAATATAGAGTCCGCAAATTGTCAATGTGTCTTCGTGGTTTATCAGTACTTTAATAATATGTACATATGTATGTATAATCTGGTGTAAAAGATTCAACTAACTCGCCATGCATGCAGTAAAGCTTGTCGCTCTTCTATCTAAGTATGTACCTTTCACATTCGAAGAATCCGTCATATAAGTCACACCTGTTATATTTTTAAGCCTGAATCTGTGCAGATGGGTATGTTTTTGTAGAACTTGTCATAATTAGTAATAAATACATACATACATACATACATACATAGTTTGGTTTAAAAAGTACTACATGCTTGCAATACTGCAATTGTTGTTGGATTGTATGTATGTACATAATCCTATACATATAGGCTTATATACGACCTTATGTATACATACATATGCATATGTACATACATATATTTGTAAGCTGTGCTTTTTAATGAAACACACAAATATTTCCATATATGTACATAAGAATATGTATGTATGTACATATGTATGTGAGTACATATGCATGAATATGTGTGTCTTCTTGTAACTAGTTTTATACATACATACATACATATGTATGTAAGTAAGTAGATTAAAACGTAACGTAATACACACGATAGGTGTGAATGTGTTAATATTATATTGTAGGTATGTACATATGTATGTAATTTGGTAGCTTTTGTTATTGTTTTTACCCCGCTAATGATTCTTTTGCCCCATACACATATTAGATATGTACATATGCAGGTATGTATGTATGTATATAAGTAAGTCTGTCTATGTATTTATATGCATAAATCCATGTGTATACATTTAAGTACATACCCAAACGACTATACCTACATACATATGTACATACATATGTACATACATATGTACATCTGTAGTAAGTAATTATGTATGTATGTAAGTTAGTGCATACATACATACATATAAATATGAATGATATATGTATGTACATACATACATATTTTAAATCGTAAATGAAATATTATGTACATACATACATATGTGCACACTTTTGTAATGTTAATAATATTCTTGTTTAACACATACATACATACATAATTATGCTCATAAGTTACATAGTATGTATGTATGTATGTATGTATGTATATAAAAATGTTTGTAAAATGAAAAAAGGGCACAAAAACATGTTGACATTTATGTTTTGCAGTGTGACCATATTTGAAAAGCTAAAGCTAATGTAAGAAATTCACTTGATTCAAAGCACGTATGTAAATATGTATGTATGTATATCTGCATATCTACATATATGAACTACGTATATATGTATGTATGTACCTGCAACTTGAAAAAACAAAAACCTTCTGTATTTTCCTTCTGTAAAAGATTTTATTTGGTTGTGTATGTCAAAAAAGTGTGGTTAGAAATGATTACTTTAGCTCATACTTAATGTTTATGCTGTTTGAACACTTTTAAGTTCAATATTTTAAAATTAATCAAGTTCAAATAGCATTTGTGTATGTAGGTATGTACATATATCGTTGGGGTTTTCTACTTCTATTTTCTTGTGGGACATTTTAACATTCTTATAGCATTTTTCTTTTAAAATTATCAAAAGCCTTTTTCGATATTTTACCATTTCAGTTGAAAACTTACTTTGCATAATGATGCGCAACAAAAGTAAAAAAAACACTCACTTGAGCTCTTGCATTTACTTGATATAAATATGTACATATATGAAATGTATTGACGGCAAGTTAGTAAATATATCTAGTATATATGTATGTATGTACATGTGAGATCCAACGTGATTAGCTAAACAAAATTTATATACCGCTAAGTTTTATTGTATATTTATAAAAAAAAAAACATTATTGATCTAAGGAAAGCACTCGATATAAAAACTGAGAGGTCGCATTAATATATTTTTTATTTTGCCTCAAGTTAAGAAACTTATAAATAACTGAAATTTGCCAGCTATTCGCCAAACCTTATTTCTATTGTAATAAAACGACTGCTGTTTGCAAATTTAAATAAATTTGTGGATACAAATTATGTGTAATTTTGATATACGAATGATAGGCATTAGTTTCATGATTTTACTGTATTAGATTCTGTTATGAATTGAATATGGTACCGTCAGAATATAAAATGTTCCATCAGGTCCGGCTATACTTGTACTTGAACGATGTAATGGGTTAGATTAGCTTTCAAAGCCGCTGTGGTTTGTGGCTTATTTGCATAGATTTGCGACCCAAGAACACATTATGACAACCCTAGTGTTGGTGAATGAAAACCGTGTAAAAAATAACAAATATGGTAACACTGTTGTTTTGTTAACAAAGAATAAAAGGCAGAATGTTGTTTTCAAGGAAAGAGTTTAAAATAAACAAAACAGAAAAACTGTTGATGACTTCAGCTTCCTTTAAAATAAAACTAAATGATTTTGATGAATTGAAAGTTGTTTGCATGTACGAGGGCGGGTCAATAAGACCGCGACTTTTTGAATGAAACACAGATTTTTATATAAAAAGTTATTTTATTTTGCAACTTAGTCCCATTCGGAAAATATGATTTTCGAAGCCATCAAAATAGTTTGTGAGATGATTTCCCCGGTGCAGTCGAACCTCTCCCCGCCGAGTCATTTCTTCAGGATTGGGAACAGGAAATAGTCCCTCAAGGCTAAATCTGGCGGATACGGCGGATGAGAATCCAAATCGTAGTTCAATTCATGTATTTTTGCCATGGAAACTGCACTGCTAACGCGCCACCCATCTTGCCGAAAGCTTTCTCATACCCAAGCGATCATTCAGAACTGAAACCACAGAGCCCTTTGAGATGCCTATGGCTTCCACAATCGCTCACATTCTCAACCACCGATCGGCACGAAATTCACTTTTTTCCATTTTCTTCTCAAAACGCGACTTGTTTTTAGACAGGAGTCAACTAACAGTTGCTTGTTGACAGGAGCAGTGTTGCCATTCCAATTAAGAGGTGACGGACTTACTGATCCGCCCTCGTATGTATCCACTTAAGTACGTGTGTCTGTATGTATAACCAATATTTTATTTCCAGTTTTTACAATATTTCAAACTAATTGTTTGTTGAGAAAAACAAACAAAAATCCATTTTAAAAACTGAGGCGAGACCGACAGGATTTTTTAAACTTTCCTTAAATAAACGTTGTTCTATAAAAATTTTTATAAAAAAAATCGATTTAAAACTTATACGTATTAAGATAAAGTAAAGGTTAGAGAAAATTCTGGCGCCGATGGAGAATAATTTATCACAATGAATCTTAAAAAATATTTCCAAAAACATTTAAACCAAACATTCAAAATCATAGTTGAGATGGTCGGGACATGGGTTATATATTTTTTGTAAATGTTTTGGAATATAATACAAATACATATGTAAGTATGTACAGATGTTTATACAAAACCGACTTTTGGCAAGTGGATAAAAGAAGAGTTTCCGCATTGTGTGCCTTTTGCATCTGTAGGAAACATGTGATTTATGTTCCTACTCTGTGAAATATTACAGGCATTGGAATTTAATGAGTTACCAGACACTTATGAAAAACTTTTAAATTACTTACTGAAACTGATACGTCTTGAAGTGCACTTTGACCGCTTACAGCCAAATGTTAAATGTATGAACCACAAATTTCTGCAACTACGAGAGACTATGAAGAAAATATGGACACTGAAATTTGGATTTCAAAGCTTTAAGAAATCCAAAAATAACTGTTTAGCTTCACAGTTTTACAGCACGTATTTTGTAGCTAAAAATTTGCTCACATTATCGTCAAATTTGGTGAAGTAAAATTTAATTTTTTTCAGGAATTGCAACAAAATTTTCTGTTCTGAATAAAGAAAAGAGTGAACATTTAATTTTGCAACATTAAATAGTTTTTAAAAAGCTAAAGGGTTTTGCTCTGCACTGTACACTTTCACTCGCTTTATTGTTTCAAAATCTATAATTTTAAATTTCCACAGATACGATATCATTAAAAAATTCCAATACAAAAAACGATTAACTTCGATCAATTATAGATACATACATACATACATGTATGTACATTACATACATACATACATGCAAAGCGCACATACATTCACTCACACATACGAGTACTAACAGAATGTAGATATGAATAAAAAGACCTGCGATTCCTCCTCCTTCAAGAACTTTTTGGTAAGAACAAGTTTTCTTTTTTGGAATTCCCCTGTTTGTATGCAATTTACCAAATGAAATACATAGTAAATGTTAATGCAGTGGATTGTTGATGCAATCAAAAAATATTATAATGTTGAAAAAGAGTTGCTTTAAATAAGCCAATCAACAACTGATTTTACCCAAACCCAATCTGTGTTTATCCCTCTTTTAAGCAATACGGTTGGTCAATGTTTAATTTCATATTCTTTAGCGAACTGACAGCTAGTATGACACAAGAACCGAAAACGAAAAAGAGGAGAAAACGAAAAGTACAGCAAGAGAACGTGTACACGAATGAAACTATTAAACAATTATGCTCGTAATACACAATCAAACACAATATTATAACATTTGAGCCAACTGTGTTTAACTGTGTGAAAGCAGAAGCTTGAAGCAATGAAATCTTATTTATATGAGATAAACGTTGGAAAATCTTTTAACTGTATGAATAATAACTGAAGTTATTTTACGTTCAATTGCATTATTTTTTGTTGAAAGCTTTTCAACGAGCGCCACTAGTTGCGATTAATATACATATGTATGTACGCCACAACAATGATTTAAAAAAATTCAAATAAACGCATTTAAAGTTTCCTAACGCATTATCACTTTGAACACACCTTCAGTTGGGAGATGCGATTTGGTATGGTTAGTTATGATTGGGTACCGACTTTGGCACCCAAACGAATTACCTCCGCTCCTTGCACCAAGCGGTCTATCGTTAGATCGCAAATGGTATTGGTATGAGAATATAAGGGTCTTATGCACTGATTCACCGAAACGGGATTTTATAGCTTCACTCGGAGCGAACCCAAAGCGAAAAAAGGAAATTATTTAGCAAATCAAACTTCATATTTTTTATTGTAATTAATTATTAATAAATAAATAACTATATGTAGCTATATGTACATTTGTTTTAATTAATTAAAGATATTTAAAATACTAACCCAATATGACCCTTAAGGCCAAATGATTATAAACCCTTAAAAAATTTAGTAAAAATATTACAAATTCCTGAACACACTTTGTTTTAGCATATTTTCATAACGACACATCTAATTTAAGTCAACTGCTCAGCAAATATTATAATTATTAGAATAATATTAATAGGAGGAACTTGATGTCTCTATTTTGTGAACCGCTTTCTTTAGTTTAGGTTGCGAAAGCACTTTTAAAATGAACGTGTAAGTGTATACGTGTAAATAGAAAAGATTTGATTAATACGCAGACTTTTTTATTGATAATATTTGTATATTTATACAGTATGATTTCAAAGAAATCTAAGTTACAAAAAAATTCAAAATCTATTTTATTGAAGATTATAATATACCGTTTAAAAAAATATGTTCATTTAAAATTTTACACATCTATGATGAAAAGAATACATTCTTATCAACTCTAAGATTACCAAAACCATTTTTTAATTTCAATTGCGTTTCAATTACGGTTCATATTTCTGCTAGTAATACGAAAAACTGGATATTTTTCTTCAAATATTAATAACATAATAAAATTAAACAAAAATTTAAAGAAAAAAAATTTATTTACATAGATTTTCATAATAGAGATTTTTGCTTCTTCTAAAATTATTTTATGAAATCATATCATATGTAACGTCAGCATAATTTAAAAACATTTTAAGCACGTTAACAACAACAAGACAAACAAACCTTAAACAAAAACAAGTTCACAATTTTGCCATTTATTTTTTGTGTTTAAATTTTAATTTTTTTCAATTTCAATAATTTTTTAATTTCACTACATTTTAAGGTACCAAGTTTGTTCCATGAATTGAATACATACAAGTTCTGACTGCAGCACTTTTTGTGAATGTGTAAACATTTTAACACTAACAAAGGAATTAAGTATGGAGTTATATACATACATATGTACACTCATTTTAAACCCCCATAAAAACTCATTGTTCATAATAAATAATAAAACAATACAAATAATATCAATTCCAGCCCGTATTAGCCTTAAGCTTTAGTTGTGGAAAACTTAAAAGGAAAATTATGTACATATGTGCATTTATGTATATAAGTACATGCATACATACCTACATATGTACATATGTATGTACATACATACATACCTAAATAAATAAATCTTTATTGTAAAATAAAACTTTCTACTACCACTAAAATTATCATCATCTTCACAACTACCACCACCACACCACCACTCAACCAGCTCAGGCACTATCGTATTGTTTTCAGCCATCAAAAATAATACCCTGCGTTCTGAACAAGAAGAAATCAAAAATCGCTTTTGTACAACAAACAATCTAAAAGAGTAATGCGAACGAACGAACATTAAGTGGAATTATACCAATGAACCAACTCGATAATAAAAGCAACAAAACCAACAACCTGGCAAACCGATCCAAAAGGCAACAAAAAGAGTCAATAAAATGAAAAAGGAACCCAACAACAAACCAAAGCCGATAGATGGCTGGCTGGCTGGGTGACTGGTGTGTGAAACAACAATGAAACTAACTAAAATACTCGTCATCGTACAAGCGAAAAGTGCAACACTGACGACAGCCAATAAGAGCATTCATCCAACTGTAACAATGCGAACGCTTCTCATAAGTGCTGTTCGCCTGTTAAACGAATTGTATCATTCGACCAACACAAATTTTTCGAAATTCATTTCTTTGTTGTGCTGCGGAGCAACGACCAATCGACTAAAGCCGATATGGTTTTTTTGCATGACATCAACTTTGCCCATAATGCTCTGAACATAGTGAATGTTGGCTGTTGTTTCCGTAAATCTAAGCGCCCGCACGCTACTCGTCGTCAACAAGCAACGAGTTATCATTTGAGTTGGCACAGTAACAATCCAATCATGACTACAACCAACCACAAAACACCACTGTGAGAAGTAGTAACAGGAGTTAAGACGACAACAAGCATTATATTACGACCGCAAACGCAAACGCACACAAACACATACACCAACGACTGCCATGTGACACAGTTCGTTAATTTTATCAGCTGTTTGTTCTTTTGTTGGCTGTAGAAAAACAAACGTTTGCGTGCATATGCAGACATTATTATTATACATACACACACACATACTTATGCATGTCACGTGTTTGCTTTAAAAAAGATGTGAAACAAAATCATCATTTGGGCTTCTTCTATACTTAAATACGGTTAAGTGGGTACGAGTTGCCAGGTAACAATTTTGTATTAGTTCTTTATTTATGTATCTAAAAAATTTGCTATCATTAGCAACTTAAGCTATCGGCTTCAGTATTAGTTTTTTTTATATTTTAATTGTTGGAATCACATTAATTGTTGATTTTAATTGTTGGGCTTAAACATAATTATTTTTAAAGCATTTTAATTATACTATAACATCATTAAATCATAAGCATAATAAGTAAATATATCGGGAAATAATAATGAAATTTATGTTTAAGGACTGGCCATTTGCTTTAAGTCTGTGTTAAATTATGCAGGTACATAAATATGTACAGATATACCTGTATATAATAGTGATATTTGAGAAAAATCTCTTTAACAAAGTATCATCCACGCAAACGTGAAATGTTTAGTTATTGCAGTAATACATAAATATTTTCATATAAACACAATTATAAATAAAACTTTATTAAAAAGGACAGAAACACAAAATTCATTTATGAAAGTTTACCAAGATATTGCTATACGTTTTACAAACAAGTCAAATTGGAAATTTAAAGCCTCTTAAAATTTAATAAACGATTCAAACAATTGTAATGCTGATGGAAAAATCATTTTAATTTAGACTTTAACATTTGGAAGAGCTAAAAACAATCTCACAAAATTTCTGTTTTATTATGTAAATATGTTTTGTATTAAATTATACATATCCCCTTGTGTACATCTCTTTATGAGAACACCTCCCATAAACGAATACTTTGTTCAGTACCAAAAAGGTTCTTTAGAATTTTTACAACGCTTGCCGCTCGACCATACAGCCCTCCTACAATTACACGGCAACATTTCTCTTCAGAAGATTTTTTTCCGCACAACCGGACAGATTGCAGAAATAGAACACTGTTTTCGTTTACTTGCTAATATCCCGAAAGCTGTTGCTTGTTCAATAGTACGTAGACATGTTTGTAAATAGCAAAACCAATAATTCTAATGTAAAAACACAAGTTACGGGGGATTCCCTACATATCCTCATTTAGTCAATGCGGAATTTTTTCCAAAACGGAAACTCTGTTTATAAACAAAAATAAAATATTTAATTTTTCAATACACACTACTGCAAACACGTTAACGTCAAACAACAACATTTGCTTTTTGTTTCTCTTTTTTGTTTTTCTGTTCAATCAATTTCAGCTGAAGCATAAAGGCAAGCGTACTTGTTATAATTGCTGATATCCTTTTCAAAATATCGGTAATGCTGTGCAGCCAACGTCGTCACAAGACTTCCGAAACGACTACGAAAATACTTTTTTCAAGTTGCCAATGACGCAAAATTGCAAAATACGGACACGTTTTTTAACTGCTTTAACTTTGAAGTTTTGCAAACTGCATGCATGGACATGTCAGTGTAAATATGTAAGAATGTACATACATATGTAAGAATGTATGTAAGTATATACTATATACAACATGTATTTTTACCATTAAAAAAGGAAAAATGAACACTCGATTTTTCAATTTGTTTTATTAATTACTCCGTAGTAGCTTTTCGCAATTAATTTGTCTGTCTGTTTACAATCTGCTTTGGAAAAAATGCTAATGTTATTGATCATGAACTAGAAAACAAACAGCTCTCTTCGTACATGCATACATACATACATACATATACTACATACATATACTACATACATACATACTTATATATGTATATGTTCCGGCAGGCGTATAGTATGTAAATCACTAAGCGACTTGTAAAACGATAATTTAATTTTAAGGTTTTCTGAGGATCTCGTGTTTTACTTGCGGTCTGTCATTTCAATAAAACAGCTGTTTCAATCTCCCGCCAGTTTTGAAGCAAAGAATTGCTACCGAATATTATTGAAACAAAACAAACATTTTTAAATTGATATTTTTAAATTTAATAATTTGAATTTTTATTATCATTCGCTAATAATACAAGAAGATCTGTTTAAGTAAAAAGAGCATCAGTTCAACTCGGTAGATGTTTGCGAGTTGAAATCGGCAAACCTCTTGTGATGGTAAACGCCTGTCATGCGATTTCAAGTCGCATTGCAAAAATTGTGCGAAATATGACTATAAGAATATGCCTGATGATAACGAGACGGATTTCCAAATAATTTTTTTTTGCGCTGAAATACATACTATCTACATACATACATATGTATGTATGTACATATGTATGTTTTATGTATACAAAACTGGCTTTCATTAGAGCAAAAAAATTTTAAAAAGAAATACACATTTAAAAGCCAAAAGCATTAATTATATTTTAAGAGTTACAGTGTCAAACGCTCAATTCGTACCGTAGCACAATCCTAAGTGTGTCTGCTAATAGGAAGCATTTGAACACATTCATAGAGTAGCTGCACTCGTCTTCTAATAATAGCGATCTCTTTTGCACTAAAAATATATAAAACAATTCAAGCAACTTTTAAGTAAACATTTTAATAGTCAACATGTTTTCTATCCACACTTAAATTTATGCTAGCCTGGTATTACGGTCAGACATTTGTTTCACTTTTCGTGAGCTCGCTCGCAACTTGTTTGTTTGTTTCGTGGTGCTGCGCTGCGCCATCCATATAAATAGATTAAAAAAAAGTTGAAGAGAAAAAAAACATTTTTCAAACAAAACCGAGTTCATCGAACCCTGCATGCAGCACAATGTTGGCGGCAAATTAAAAACACTTCAATTTTTAAATCTTAAAAGAATACATTACATATGTATACGTATGTATGTACGTATGAATGTATGTACATACATACATACTATGTACATATGTATGCGTGTATATATTTTGTCAACGAAATCTAAATAAAAGGAAACCAGAGGGTTTATGAATTCTCTTTTTGTTAATCCGTCTTTAATATACAAAATATTTACTATAAGTATGTGCATACATACATATGTATGTATGTACTTTGACATGGATGTACATATGTATGTACATACTACACACATATACTTGTGATGTACACAGGTTGGTGTAGACATACAGCCTTTGGTTTCAATTTTGTTTTCTTTCACTTTAGTTCTTGTTTTCTATTACATTTATCGATTTATGCATAATTTCTTTCCATCCTTGCTGATTTTTTTACGAGTCCTTTTTTAACGTGCTTTTTCAACATAACAGTTTTACCAGAGTGTACACACATAGGAGGTCTGTCCAAAAATTAAGTTGAATTTATGTCGTGAACAATATTTATTTATTCATTAATTTCAATTTTGTTTCCTTCAAAATACTCCCACTCACCTAAGGCAACATTTTTCACTTCTATCGATGCAGTCTGATATGTATTTTTTCGGTATATACTTGAGCTGCCCCAGCGATTCGATTTTATCTCCTTGGTAATGGGTAAATGTCGCAGGAGGCCAAATTTGGTGAATACCGTGGCGAAGACTATAATTACGGTATTGTTTATGGAGAAAAACAACTTCGGTTTTTTGGTCATATTCGCCTTGTGACCAGAGTTTACAAAAAATATTACGTGGCATGAGCCACCCTATATACCGACAACCACAGCAACTTCTATAATAATTAGGGTGCCACATGGCCTGGAATGAGCTTGATTGTCAAGATTTTTTAGGTCCTGTCAAGTGTCAAGATAAAATATAATTTGTCCAGTTAATTTTTAAAATTAAAAAAATTCAATATTAAAATAAATGTATCATCATTTGTTAAACACCAAACCAAACCTAAAGGAATGTTTTGAGTTTGCATGTATCGAATACAAGCATCTACTTCATGTTCCCACTCGATGGCTTTCCTTTTTGCCCGCAATTGATCGATTATTACATTCTTGGCCTGCGGTTAAAAGGTACTTTTTGCAAAAGGGGAAAAACAACTACAGAAAAGAAATCTGAAAATTTGTATCATATGGAATGTCAGATACTGAACTAAATAATGCGGATGAAGAATGCGTTTCTGAAGGATTATCAGAGGCGTATTTGTATTTTATTCATAATGTAATGCATGAATTCCATTCAGCTATATTAGCGCTTGAAAATGATTCTTGTACAATAATGGAACTTCACAGCATAATGAGTAAACTTATAAATAGTCTTCAAAGCCGAAGGAAGAATTGTTTTTATAGAAGTATAGTTTTGGCTATTTTTTAAAATATTTCAAGCATTTAAATTAGAAGCAAATCAACTTTTAACAAATGATATTTCATACTTGGAGCAACGATATGATTTCGGAGATGAATCAATTTACAAACACATATTAGTTTTAAATCCGAAACAATCTCTTTTGTCATGGGATACATTATCAGAGCTTCCAAAAATTTTACAGATATCAAATTCTGTTGATAATGACATGTTATATACAGATTATTGCTGTCTTCGAGAAGTGTTTGATTAATTGCCAAAAGATATTCCGATTGACAAAATATGGTCTTACTTTTTAAAAAAATGTGATAAAAATAACTTGATAAATATATTTAAATTGATCTCATTTATTTTTTCTATTCCAATTAGTAATGCTGTTAGTGAAAGAACATTTAGTACATTAAACAATTTATATTCGAAAGAAAGGAATAGAATGGGATATGACCATATATAGGCTGAACTGTTAATAAGACAAAACTTTGATGACAATTGTAAATATTTTCAAAATTTTTTACTAACGCCTAAAGGAACAGAACTAGTTAAGTCTGTTACTAAAAGTACAAAGTATATGTGGACAAATTAACATAGTTAAATGTAAATTAATTGTAGGATGTTTATATTATTTGACGTAGACTGAATTGTAATACGTTTTTGTTTTTTTAAGTTTTTGTATAATATAATATAATAATAATATAATAAAATTGAGCAGTTTTTCTGCTCATTTCTACGTATGCGGTCTTTTAATTGTCAAGATATTTTTTTGAAATCAAGCTCATTTTAGGTGAGTGTCAAGCTGGCTGGCTTTTGGGATGTGGCAAGCCTAATAATAATGATTGGACGATTAAATTTTCTTCACATTCTCAATATTTTATATACAATGTAACTTTTGAATGAAGCAAAATATTGACAAAATTTATATAGAATTTAATAGAAGACTTTCTTATCTGCATAAAAAATTGTTATTTTATTCTAAAATTTACATATCTATTTATAATCTTAAAAACTAAATATAATAAAACTTAGGTATTTCTATATAGTCACAGCTTATTTCAACCAGCTTATTGTAAGAACTGTTTCATTGACATGACTTATCATGTAACGGTAAATTTCCAATAAATATTGTTTATAGATACGATTTCAATTATTTGCGTAAGCTTTTAATGTGATTTCTACAGTAAGTTGATTCGGAGATAAATTTTTAAATAATCGAGCAAAGAGAATTGGTAATTCACCATTACAAAAATGGACTAGAAAAATTAGAAATTTTTTTATCAGAAGGGGGAAAAGGCTACCATATTTCTTTCTAAGTGTATGACATACATACATACATACATACATACATACATACATATGTAAATAGTCTAGAAAGATTCAGCTTGGCTAAACAACTTTCTTAACGTTGACTGGGTTCTTATTTCTATTTATGTATGTATATAAGTACATACTTATATAATATAAGCAAATTTATTAATAAAATATATACTTATGTATGTACTTATATATGTATGTAGGTACCGGTGTTTTGTGTATGTTTCTAGCTGTCTATTGTATACACACATATGTATGTAAGTATGTATGTATGCCGGCAGCTCAGCTGTTCAAATTCCATAATTTTGCATTTTATTTGCTTTTCTTTCATTGGAGAACAAGTGTTTCTTCTATACATGTGCATACTTTATAGCATAATTTTGATTTTGTGCTTACACACATCTACATATGCCTTTAAGTTTCCTAGCTGACCATATCACCAAGACATCTTGCCATACGGATGCAAGAAAATGTTCAATCGGCACTGACCTCCGGATCAGATGTATTGACATTATGTATAAAAACACATAATAAGAACATTCTTTAAGTTTTCTATACCTTTTAATCTTTTAGGGGAAATTGTTTATCCAACTTTTATTAAGTTTGAATTGTTTCCGTTATAGAATTAAAAACTTGTTATTGTTATATGCACATATTTATTATTATGTATTTATTCATTACTAAATGGCAAAATATGGCCGCACAGAATGGCCAGAGAAATGAAAACCATATGCCCAAGATGGTACAACTATTAGCAATATTTCTCTAGACAATATATACAGTTGAATGAGCTTTTTTTTGGTTTCAAATTGTGGTTAAAAAAGTTTAAACACTTATTGCCTAATTTTATTAATAACTAAATGACTAAATTTCAAATCATATTGCTCTTCTTGTATTCACGAACTGTAAGAATCCATTAATGTCAATGTCCTTAAAGCATTCGTTGAGAAAATGTTGCAGTAGGTAGGACAGTGTGCAGACGTTTTATATGCCTGTTTGGCCATTTGGGTTTGACATGGGAACGATTGGTTGCCGTAATAAACGATTTATATATCAGCTGTACAAACATTTATAAGATTCGCATTCATTCCTGTTCTCCCATTAGATTAAACTCGGCAGTGCGGTAGAACTCGCTTGAGTTGTGTGGCGGCGACCGCCGTTGTTCGCTCGGTTTTATTTTTTTGTTATTGTATTTATTGCAACAACGTATTCAGGCTTGCTTTTTAGTGAGTTTTCTTCACGTCAGTAAGTAGTAGTAGTATGCCAAATTGTCTCCACTCAAACTCATTATGCACTTACACACAAATAAACCAAAAAAATTGTGTATATTTTGCCTATAAGTGAACTGGGTTCGATAAGTATGTAGTATGTACATACATATATCTGATGTAAATATGTAGATAGATACACACATCCACATATATGCACATATATTTTAGTGTGTGTGTGTAGTATGTACATAAGTATGTATTTTTAAGGGCTTTTTTCAGGTAGTCAAAGATGATACGTAAACTAATTTACATACATGTATATACTTATAAGTATTTACATACATACTTATACATACATATGCATACATACATATGTATGTATGCATATATGAATGTATTATAGTGGTTGACTAAAGACAACAAATTGTCAACATGTAAATTTGAGGGTATTTTGTGGAAATCTTCACTCATCATTATCATGAAAATAATAACAACTCTAGTGATACAAGCAATAATTCTCCCAGGCAAACATTTTATCGATCGCCTGCCTAATCTAAATTCTGACTTATCAAATCCGGGGGAATAGTACTAGACTAAACAACAACAAGAAAATAATAATACCACACGCCGAATAACTAAGAAAGTGTCTTAGCAAGATTTTATCTATTATTTTATATCTCTTTTCCAAAAATTGGCGTGTCTATGTAATAAAATACTTTTATATATTTGTCTTTTTAAAACTAACATTTGGCGAATAATTGGCTATCAAGCAATATTGATGTTTTTTGTTCGTCATAGTTGTACGCAAAATAACATCATTTTGATGGCTGTATTCTAGAGGGGATATGTAGATACGTTTTGTTTATAGGAAAACAAACACATGTTTTTCTTCCATTACATATTTTCAAATAAATTTATAATACAATGCGAAAATCAGTTAAACTTATAGTTATTATTCTTCTGAAAGTAATTGAATTCTAAGACAAAATCTAGTAGGTGTTTAAGCACAAAATTGGATAAAAATTAAATAAAAAATTCTCCATCCATAGGGAAGCATGCTGGTAGCCCAGTTTTAGTATACAGCTTGAGGTCGGTTCTAGAAATATGTATTCAATAGAAGGGATCGATAACACGGAAATTTAATTTTTTGTTTTCTACTTTTGGCATTTTCATAGAAGATGAAAAGACGAGCCCTTGTTGGTACGGCTGTTTAAATTCATCCTATTTCGCAAATGTTTGTTCAAAGTGAAAAAAAAAATTACGCTCACCTCAGAAGGAAATATGTATGTATGTATATTACCCCACTCTAGACATTTGATACAGCTACGCTTATGATCTTTTGAATGAATATTTGTAGATACAAACATACATACACACATGATCAAATGTTAAAATAATATTGACTGTATGCAGAGCGCCTATGGCAAGAAATCAACATCAAGGATTCTGCGCACTTATCTGAGTAAGAATAGCGAAATTTTCTTGGCAAGAATTGTCATGTTTTTTAACAATAAAAAAAATTTACACATATGTATGTATGTACTTCTATGTATGTATTTATGCACATACATACGTTTGTATTAATATGTATGTATGTAATATAAAAAAAAATAAAACATTTATTTATTTACCTTCATAGTATTTCCCAAAAATAAAAAACACACAAAAATATTTAGTATTTTTCTTTTGTTATCATGTTGTTTGGAACGTTTTACAGAACCCGATTTGTTTAGCTTTTGAAATGTTGTATATATGTATGTATGTATATGTATTTGTATATATCCTTACATATGTATGTATGCTCATGTATGCGGCATGTAAAGTGCGAACTCGATTTGCTCAACCAAAACAAAATCGAAAGCTTAAAAGTTACTAACTTGGAATTTTTAAAGGAAATAAGTTTAATATTCATGAACAATTTATTATTTATATAAACGTACAGGGAAATCTAGTGGCAGGCCAGAATTTGTTTTCGTTTTGTTAAAATGGCATCAAAATCTACTAGATTTCCCTTAAAATCTCGCTTATACTTAATTTTGACCAGAAGGAAATGCTGATAATTAAGCAAATAAGGTTAAAAATGTTTCATAAATTCCAGGAACAAATTGCAATTTGAATATGAGCTAATTCATGAGCTCAGTAAAAATTTATTCGAGGTATAGAAGAACGCACCATTAAAGAACTTCACATTAATCCGGGTAATGAATGAATAAATTAGATTTTTTTTGTATTGTGTAATCGTATATTCACTTATCAAGTTTCAAAATAAAACTGAACTTAATGCATGTGAGCCTAGTGAGAGCTTCCTCCCATAACCGCACTAGTTTTGTACATATAAAAATATGGAATGTTTTTCTTTCCCCCAATAAGCGTCCGTTTATGGGAAGTTTCACTGTATATGCTTCTAACCCATCGCATGCATCTTTTCCGTGTTACATACATATATATTAGTATATAATAATCTCACACGCTTGCAGTTAAAAAATAAAAGAAAATCAATTCAGTGTAAAGTAAGAAAACAAATTATTGTGCTTTTCTGGATAACAGAAGCAAATAAATAAAAATAAGTTGTTATTCTTCCCGGGTAATCGACATTGTGGCTTAATCATATCGAGGCCTCACTGTAGTAAAACGACAACTTGTGTAAAATTTTTCTACAAATGATTCTAAGCCTAATGACCGTCCTTATTTATAAGAAATATTTTATTTATTTTTTATTAAGGATTTTATGGATCAGACAGAAAAAAAAAGACAAATGAACCCTTAATAAGTGCAAAATACTCTTTATTAATATCTAAGGCCCTAAATCTTTATACTCTAAACTTGTTTTTAACTACATTTCTGAATAAAATGTGTGATCTGTGGAAGGGAAGAAATAATTTTGAATTAAAATTATCGTGTTTAATTGTCTTCATAGCATTTATTGAAAATTGTACGTGTTTGTAATACATATGTACATAAGTACATCATGCGTATGCGCAAAAACATATGTAAATGCATGTGTAATTATTTAAATAAATAATAGTTGACCGCAAAGCAAAGTTACACATGTTTATATGTACCTACTTCATATGTATGTAGGTTTATGTTTTGTAGAGTTCAATTCAAATAATTTTATTTACTTTTCAATTGTCCTCGGACATTTGCCTGTAATGTTTCCTATTCTTAAGTACATACATACATATGTAGTTTATACAAGCAAACTAATTGTACATGTTTTAGAATAAAAAAAATTCTCAAAATCTTGTTTGTGTTTTTCATTATTTTTAACAAGAAGAAATATAAATATATATAGTACATACAATTTGTAGTTACCGAATACCAAACACCTGCCACCCATATCGAGAAAGTAATTTTTTATGCATAAATATATAAATTCATATGATTAAAATATGTTCAAATTTGTTGTCTTCTCTGAAATTGTGATTATCAGACATTTAATGAAAAGTTTCTGCAAGTTTCTGTAAGTTTCTGTTTAAAAAGCGGTCACGGCCTTTAGTTTACTTATCTTTAGGCTACGGACTATGGCACGATTATCGATAGCAACCGAACTTCAGTGGCGCTGCCAGCTGCCAAAAAGTTATTACAGATATCAACTGCCTGGCAACCTTAGTTGCTTTTTTTCTAAAGTAATTTTGGCATGCGCGAATTTTTTGTTGCTGTACGAGTTTTTAAAGCAAATTTTGGTGAATGAAAAGTTTGATTTTGAGAAAAATTGTTTTATTCATTTAAACATAACATTATTCTTTGCCTTATGTCAGAGGCCAACACATTATCGTCATTTCCAGCAAAGTTTATCATCGCAGCTTCATGAAATATTGCCGAATCTTCTTACCGATTTTGCATTGTAATGCTGGCCCATATTATACTATATTATGGATACTGCCTTTAATACCATTTGAATTTTCTTAACAAGAAAAATGTCATTGTTTAAATCATTTATGGTTGCTAATCTATCACAATACCATATTCGATAAGTTCTTGGCAACTGACAAAAGTTGCCATTCATAATACAACATTTTCTTGTCACCGGCATTGCCACTCGGCTATCCATAAACGCGCCATTAATTATTATTTTATCCTCAAGATAATTAAATTGTTTCTGCTGATTTTGAAAAACTATTGCGAATGAAAATCACTTAAGACGAAAATGCAGGCAAATGAAATTCTACAGTGAGCCCTGCATTCGATACTGTAGCTTGCCTTAGAAATAATTTTGAAAGCATGTGATGAGGTCAAAAAGCAGAGCCGTTATTTAATAACAAAAAAAAAAACAAATACATATTTACAGAAAAGTTCATCACAGATTTTTCCAGTGTTTCAAAATATGTCCGCAAAAACATATGCTGATCCAGCGAACAAAGAGATACTCGTATGTGAAATAAAAATATATGTATAAAAACTATTTGTTTTCGCAACAAATGTGTTCATTGATTTAGTGAAATCTTTTTCCATATCTAGTATATTTAAACAAAAATTTTATGAACTATTGAAAATTTATTGAAAATATTAAAAAAAAAGTTTTTTTTTCACTAAACAGTTTATGTGGAATATATAAAAGCTGCTAATGAAGTTTATCTTTATTATAATATAAGACAAGAACTTCGTTCAAAGCGAGAAGTACCAAAAATTTTAATTGAATGTATGAAAAACAGATATAATGCTTTGTGTGAAAGGCAATATAAACCGATATACGAGTACTGTTATATAAATAAATGCAAGATTGTTATATTTCAGAGAAAGAATAACTAGCGGCATAATTTATATACAAATATTTCTTTATAACAACAATTTAAATTCATTCCTTTAAGCTTTAAGTTAAGCATCGGAAGTGCGACCAATGCTTAATGTAGAGTATATCTATATCATGGTCAAATTTCAAATTGAGAAAGAAAGTAATCGCATAAGAATAAGAACAAATGCGGTACAGTTTTATTGTTCTTTAAATCGTAAATCGTAAAAAATATTCAGTTGGCCGGTTTCTATTCTACATATAGTGATATAGCCATAAAATGTTGGTCCCACTATAACTAGTGGTGATGTACCTAAAATGTGTAAAAAAAACCTGATAGGAGGCAAACAAATTAACGTGCGTAAATAAAAGATGTCTTGTGGTGGAAAAGCAATAAAAGCTTTAGTGAAAGCGTGGAAAAGTTGTGGTTCGTTTTTGTGGTTTCCAAAAAAGAAAATCATCAACAACTTTAAATTAAAAAAAAAAATTATTTAAACGTTCTATTCCTTTTAGCATGAGCGAGTGTGAGAGTTTTAAATATTTGTAATTTCATGTGTGACTAATATGCGTAAGCGGGCCTTTTTGTGAGAGCCAAGAAACTTGTCTAGCGCATGTGTCATCGCGAGCGTGTGTTATAGTGAGTAGAAAAACACTCACGTACTCATTTCTCTTTAAAGTTTTAGAAATTCGACTTCTTTTTTGTGGTTTTGAAAACGTTAAAAACTTAGTCACAATTGTGTTTATTTTTACTGAATATCTGTGGAGTTTTATGAATCAAGATAAGATGAAAATAAATTTTAGGCAGATACATATTTGAATGAAAAACTGCATTTAATAGTAAATGTTAATAAACCAAATTACAGCAACAACAAAAAATCCTCAATAGTACCAAGAAGAATTTTGCCAAATAATTTAAGGTTTTATTTGGCTTCAAATTAATAGAATTAGACGCATTTTTTGGTTATTATAAAATACCAGAAATATATGTATCAATTTAATATTGATGAATTGATGGTGTTTTGTAGAAGTTTGCCCAACCAGCGGAAAATTGCATTTGTAGGGGAAGATTTTATTCGCCGCAGATCGTTCATGCGAAACTTTGTGTTATCGTATAAAGACACCTTAAATAAGTGCTAAATAAAATCAGCCGTCTTTAAATCTATTAATTGCTTTTATGAGAATCCAAAATACAAAATAGATTAAAGAAAAGAAAATAAAAACAAAATTTTTAAGTGAGAAAATAAAATTTGTTCTAGTATTTTGTATATTTTTTTCGGTTTTATCTTAAAGATTGAAATGTTTTGAATGAAAACCTAGTGCAATTGTGTTATTCAAACGATACGGTTGTCAACCCAGAAAATTTATTTTCAAAACTTTGGGTATTAGAAACAAAAACATTATTAAATAAGTTTATAAATTTAAATTTAAATTTATTTAAAATAGTTAAGGTGCGTTTGAAAGTTTTGTAAATTATTCCTTTTATTTATTAAAAAAAAACTAAAAAAAAACAAACATTTTCAAATCTTTTAGCTGACAGAAAAATTGAAAAACATGTGTTATATAAGATCAGGAAAAAAAACATGATTTTCAAAAGTGACTGATCAATGCCATTCGAATAAGACAAAAAAAAAACGCACAAAAATGTTTTACCTTCAACTTTTTTGTGGAATGCGAATTAAAAAGTGCTTTGTGAAAAAATTATATGTATGTAGAGAAGAAACAAATTGCAAATACTTATGTGAAAACTCTAACAATTACAATATTTCGAAATATATAGGAATAACAATAACGCTAGTGATTTAGAAGGACAAAAGCATTTTAAGTGATCGAACACTAAAATACTTAAATTTAGAAAAATCAAATAGAAAAACAATTTAACAAAAATCAGCATCAAATTTTTGTTTTCTTGTTTAACTTTTTTGAGTGGCGTAAGGTGGTTTTATTTTTGTCTTTTCTCTTTTCAGATTTTTTTTTTCAAAATTTATTTATAGAAAATATCATGTTTTTTGCGGTCTTAAATATTTTGTTTACAGCAAAAACATGAAAAACTTTTACATTTAACATAATTTAAAAAAAAATCTGCTCTCTCCTGCTCGATTTTTTGCCTCTTTGTATTTATTGTATTTATTAAAAATACATACATACATACATACATACATACGTTTGTATGGATGTGTATATGGTAAATATTTTGAAAACTTTTCTGCTTTTGAATTTTACATTTGGGGAAAAGATGTCCCATAAAAATCGAGAAACACACAGGGGCATTTAAGCAAAAATATAACCACCTACGCGAAGTTTTGAAATTTTGTTAAGTGTTAATTTATTAAAAATTAAAGAAACAACGAAAAAAATTTCATTTTAAATAGGAATAAAAAGTGTTTGTTGTCAAAATTCGACCAAATTTTTCGATGTTTAGCTGAAAAACAAGACGCGATTTCGACCAGTGTTGGTTGAAGAACAAAAATTATTAGAACCAATTACACACTAGTTTGATTAAACATTTTTTTAAAAGTAACTGAAAAAAATTGGTTTAGCTGCAAACAATACCATGTAAAGTTGAAAGCACAGCTGATTACTTCCTTTACGTTTTATTCTACGCTTGATGGCAAGAGCTCAATGGTAAAATGTTTATTTTTGACATTTAATAAACATACTAGTGATTTCGCCATGTATTGCGGTTGTACTAGCGAGCTTGCCGAACCATTCATCTCGATCAACCATCAACATGGTGCTTGCAACATGTTTTGTGTGCAACCGAATACGCGTCAACAAAAAAAAATAACTTCGATATAGCAGAGAAAAAAATTACGGTTTGAGTTGAGATCAAATTACTGGAAAACCAATTTTATATATATATACCTGGGCCTACAAATGATATGGACGCATGTTTAAAGAAAAATTAATGACTCGATTGTGGATAGCAACTGACAAGAAGTTATCGAAAATCGTATTTTAACACATTAGCAACCAGAAATAATGTATGTACATAAACAATAAAAATTTGTCTCTGAAAATCAGCAAATGTTTTAAGTGGAAAAGAAAATAAAAATTAAAATGCTTTCATCAATTGAATAATTTTTTGAGGACGAACAAGAAAATATACAAAACGTATCATCGATTAGAAAGCAGTTAAGAGACAATTCAAATCTTTCCTGAATTAGAGCGTTAAATTGCTGCCTGGTTTACCATTTCCGAATCTGAAAACAATTGTTAAAAAATTAATTTCTTATGCTTAAAAGTAAATTAACTTTAATCACTTTTTTAACTACCAAACCAAATTTGCTTTAAAAACTCACAATCACAATCAAATTATATATGATGAAATGGCATATTTGTAGCAATGTTGGTTTCCTTTTCATTGAGGCTAACTTGTGTACTGAATTTTTCGTCATTCGAAACTATCGTTAAGTTAAATCTTCTTGGTCTTTACAAGAAAACAATATATATATAAAAAAAACATATACAAGCAAATTTTGAGTATGGTAATTTCTTTTCTTAATTTACTACATACTTGTAGGGGAAGTCCCAAACTCGGTTTCAATTGCACGCACACAATTAATATTAGAGTTGATATTTAAGGTTTTTGTGGCATTTTCGAAGTTTTCGAATAGAGACCGTATAAAGAAAACAGTATTGAAGTTAGAAATCTGTGCCGCTTTCTGTTTGTTAATTTAGATTTTCGAAATCTGTAGCTTTCAATAGTTTAATGTTATTTCTAAAAACAAATATGTAATACTTAACTGGCATAAATAATTTTTTATCGCAAAAAATCTCAAGTCCAGCATTGAAATTCTTAATAACAGCGTATGAAAATCCTGAATGTACTTGTTTCACATCTACATCGTATATTTTGGTCGAATTAAGGAATATTTAAGTACTCGTATATTAATGTTTTTATTGGTTTTAAATATTGCGCAGTTGAATTACGGTTAACAATTGCGTTCTTAGACTTAAAATGGAAAAATCGACTCGTCCCCAGCGTAATCGTCGTCACAGTAGGTTGGTGAATGATGTTAAGTGTTCAAAATACATTTATGTTAATTTTTATTTTGTTCTTTATTTTTTGAAAATAACACCTAATAATTAGATAATTTAAGCCAATAAAAGCCAAAAGCCTGAGATTATAAGTAAAATGTTCAAACAACAGGAAATTTGTTGTTCGGTTTTGCAAAACGTTTGGCTAGCGAAATCGGATCTTATGGATAGCTCTTGCTCTTGCCCTTGCGTTGCCTTCTTTTCCAAATAAACTAAAAAAATTCACAGTTTATTTAATGCTTTTACATTTCCTCTATGTTGTTTTAAATGAGTTGTTAACTTTCAGATAATTGGAAGCAATAGAAGAACCTGGCAAATATCAGTTTTTTTGTTTTTCAAAATATAGGCGAACGTTAACGTTCGACATCTTGGAATAGGCAACTCAAATATTTTAATATCAGTAACTTGAACTCATCAAAGCTTAATAAATAGAAGGGAATCATACTCAAACTATTCAACAATTTTTTTTTTTGTATGTTATTTCTAGTACCTATTTTACAAGCTTATGAATACATATGTACTTATATATTGAAGCTTCATTCAGAAAGTTATTTGCATCCGCCTAGAATAGATTACCCAAGCCCAGTTATATAGAAAATTATCTTTAGCGAGAGCAAAATGTTTATATTCAAATTGTTTTTAAAGCTCTTTTTCATAGTTTTTAATGTTACAAAAATTACATTCTTAAAATAAAGCTGCTAATTTCGGAAACTAGTGGTGACTGAGCACGCGGAACATGTAAGAAGATTAAAAGTACTATAAGAGTTTACGAATATATGATTTGTTTGGAGAGTGGCACAAAAAAAGTGTTTTGCAAACCAGTTTTATTTGTCGAAATCTTAATATTTCATGTCAATCGGCCAAGACGCGCAATATTCGCCGCGTAACGACTACAATAACCGTTCTACTAATCTAACTTTCTTTTTTGTTCAAGAAGAATAATTTATACACTTTAAATTATGAAACACTAATCTGCTTTTTTCTTTATATTTACTTGTTATGCATTTGATTTAAGAATCACAAAACTAATCAAATTAAAAATCACAACAAGTTTAAAACTAATTATAAATAATTTATGTACATATGCACTTACATATGTATGTATGTATGTTTTTTTCTTTTAATATTTAGACGCGCCTGGCCGCCAGAAGATGATTTACATTATCCACGGCCCGCCAAACGTTTGTTTACGCCAGAAATCAAACGTATGCTGAAAGATTGGCTAGTCCGTAGACGTGAGAATCCTTATCCCAGTCGAGAAGAGAAAAAGCATTTGGCCATAGAAACGGGTCTAACTTACACACAAATTTGCAATTGGTTTGCCAACTGGCGACGAAAACTGAAAAACTCCGAAAGAGAAAAATCAAAAAAGTCCTGGGGTCATTTAATTAAGCACTACAACGACAATGCCAAGGGAAACGTTGAACAATTCAGTATATCATCGGAAGACAGTATATGGGAGGAAGAGGTACAACAAAGACGAAATAGTATGAATAAACGTGCAATAAATGGCTGCGATTTGTATGATGTGGATGAGGATTCCTTGTGTGATGTAGAGGGATCAAACGAATCTGCAGATATGGAACGTAATGGAAGCTGGGATAGCGACGAGATACGAACAATGCAAATGAGCAATAAACCAAATTATTACACGGATGCTCTGACCACGAGCAAGGGCCCACAGGAACTGTTTATAGGACGAGAAGTTGATAGACTTAAGTCTGCGGCAGCGAACGATGTGGGAAACGACGGCGGCACAACAAAAACAAAGTACAAACAAAAAATGATGGAGAAATATTTAAGAGACACCAATGTCGTCGTTCAACCGCACGTTAATCTAAATTTACAGATTTCTGGGCAAGAACACAGACGCAGTGCAACAACATCTTATATAAATGAAAATAGCACCACAATCATTAAGCCCGGAGCAGAGCTATCTAAGTGGCTGGAAAGTGCTGCCAAATTTACACCTAATAAAAACAATTATTATATAGAATGGAACAGCAAAAGGTAGGAGTGCAACATGTTCGATCACATTTCCCTGGCCGCATTTAATATTTCCCTTCTTATATTTCTAGAAACAAACATGAGAAAAAGCCAATCTTAACACAAGCCTATCTTTCCAATGCAAATTCTTCTAATGAACCTGTAGTACCATTATTATATTCGACTACAACTTTAGTACAAAAGAAAAATTCCCAGGATTACAATGTCGTGACAAGCCAACATTATAATGTAATACATCAAGATGAAATGGATGCTGCTGAGGCTTTAGCTAATTTAGCCTTTAATTGCCGCCGGAAAATGTTAGATTCTACCATGAACAATAGAAACACTCTTTCGTGGCCTTTAAATGCCATAAGCTCGTAATTTTTTAAAGCATTTAATTTGAAACGGTAAAGAAATGTGAGAGGCGTCTGAAAGCATTCCAGCACCGATTTTATTTAATAAAAGTGCGGAAGTTACATAAAAACCTTTAATGTTAAAACATTTGTTTTACTGGCATCTACATACAACGTCGACATGTGTATGTGGAAAAAAGCCATTGTGTGGTTTAGTATTTTATTTGTTTAAAAACTTAAATAACTGCATATATGTATGTACATATAAGCGTATTTGATTAAACAGCAGATTAAACTTTTAGTTTGACTGTTGTTTCATTTCAATATGTAGTTCTAACAATTACATACATTTTAAAAATATGCAATTAGGCGCTATTCATATTTGAATGAAGTCTTAGATAATTTTAGTAGCCAATCATGTTAAATTAACATGATGTGGCCAATAAAGCAAAATTGTAGTGATTTTCAAAAAAGTGAAATCCATATGATTCAACGCTGATGGTCTTTTTCTGCGCATGCAGAAACCACACACATACATATGTATTTAACATTCCTAAATTTTCATTAAATTTTTAGTGCGCATGCAAAACTTTGCTCACAGATATGGGTACTATTACATTATATGGAAAAAATTTGCATCTTCAACATTTTTCTAACTCTTTATACATTGAATGTTCTATTGGCGTTTATACTTAAATTATACATTTTTGGAAGATTTTAGCTACTGTGAAGTCCAGCTAATATGAACTTATAGAAATCGCACCTATTCATTTTATTGAATATGTTTACAAATTTAATTTAATATTTAACTTCTTCAATTAATTAAATGATTTTTGACTAAAAATATTAAATTTTATGTTTGGAAACGTTTATTCGCAGTTCTGACAAAGTTGTTTTTCTCCAATTTATTAATAAATTAATAATAATACACTAACAAAAAAAAAAAGAAATGAAAATAGTTCTCTACCATACTTAATGTGTTGTTTTTATTTTCGTAATGGCTTAACCATTTAAGTGTTAGCCCTTAGACAGAAAAGCTTAATAGTTACATCAAACTTTTATCTTAAAACAACAAAAATTGTTTGGGTACATTTTTCATTTTCGCTTCTTCAATAAGAATATATAAAAATATTATTATTATTATTCTTTTCACTTAATCGGATCACTTTTGTCTCCAATATCATTTCCTTCGGCGCTTTCATTTGATATTCCCTTTGCATAAACATCCAATACATTAACAAAACTGTTCTGATGAGCTTCCAAATTTTGAACTAAATTACTTGCAGCAGTATTAAGCGTATGAACTAATTCTGATTGTACGGATTGCAAATTTGGCATTTGAGCATAATGCATAAATTCATTTCGGCTAAGTAGAGCATTGTCCACAACTCCAGCCAATAGAATCATCTGGGGCACCTTACGAGTGGTTTTCAAAAGCTGAGATACCTTCTGATCCGGTGAAAATATTATACATTGCTGTGATTCAAAAAGAGGTAGGATAGCTTCGTAGCGCGTATTTTCAACAGCTTTCTTAATAATTTTAGCTCCATACACTTTGAGTTGGATGTTTTGTTTATGCAATTGTACTCGTACCTTAAAAATATCGTCAGAACTAATGGAATTTAAATGGTAAATTGCCACCATCTTAGAATGATCGAGCCAATTTCGCACTTCACGTGCAATAATATCATTGTAGGGATTTTCAACAACATTCCGAGTACGTTTTTCGAAGCATGTTATTGTCTTTAGGGGTTCAGGATAGCGGGGTGCAGTGACTGCATTAACAAGAGCACGATCGTAATGAGGTTTCTTTGGACGTTGTATATTTATTTTGCTTTTATAACGAAGAAAATGCAGCAATGGGTATCGGTTTATTTGATGGAAGAATTCTAAAGCCAAATTACAAAAACAAAAAGAAGTAGTTATACAACAACCGCAAATACAATAAATGTCGAAGAGTTCTTACCAGATTTTATTATCTGTGACATGTTTTGAGTATATGTAATTTATTAAACGTCGAAATCAGTTTTATAAAAATGTAATAGAAAACTTCAAAATATTCTCGTGTTTCTTATTTAAAATGTCAAAAACAATTAGTTCGAAATACATTATTTTAGTGCAATTCACAATAATATCAAATACACGCAATTCACAGTAATATATAACATCAGGCGTTACCAGATGACAACTTTGACGTGGGAATTGTAGGCAAGCGAAACCAGAAACAGATGTCTAGTTTTTACTTATTTTGCTTGTAATCTTTAATCCTGTCTGTCTCATTTTTAACGTAAAAAGCGCTGTTTACGAGATGACAAAAAGAATAATATGGTAAAATTTATTACAAAACAAAAATAAATATATGCTAATAAGAATTTGCATATTTTCTCTGGGAAAAACTGCAAAACAAATGAAATTTCATTTGAAGCCGTAAACAGTTTACTTGTATTTATTTAATAATTGTGTTAACCAAAGAAATTATTATTATACATGATCATTAAAAAATCATAAGCTTGTGGATGTGGTCAAATATGTATCTTAATTCTAACTTACTGACCTTTTTGAATTATTGTATAATTTTGGCAATATCCTTTATGTGTAAGGCCTGTTGTTTCTTTATATAAAAAGTTTCACAATTTATATATAATATTTTGTTTTCCTTTGGTAAACTTCTTCAAGAAATAAACATTTATTAATAAGTTTTTCTAATGAACTTTTTCCAAGAAAAACGACATATTGAATAAAAAATTTTTAATTTTTATATAAAAACCAAAAGACCCCGATTTTACAGCATATAACAACGTCAAATACGCATGTTTACCTTTTTTTAAATTCCCAAAAAAAAAATTTAAATCTCTGCACATTAAAAGCTTTTCCCGGCTTTTATGTTAAATACTAGTGTTATTTTCACACATCTGCAGAGAAGTTTTTCAATCTGTATATTATTTCCAAAAAATTTATGCAATTTATGTAATTTATTTGCATAAAAAGTAAGAGTTAAAATTTTATATTCAGTTGTGTAATGGTACCCAAAATACCGAAAAGTACTTTCTGGAAGTTCATTAAAGGCAGCGCAAAGACTCTTTTTGTCATAGATGCCGTCTGCTTTGCTGGTTCTTACGCATTTTATTATCATATGAATACAAAACGTGAATTTCGTCAGTATATTAGCGATAATTATCCCCTCGTGTTGGATTATTATTATAAAGTTGGAGAAACTATTGGAAATAGTAATCTGAGAGAAATCGATAGTGCAATTTGGAGTTCACAAAAGAAAGAATAAAAAAATTGTATTTTTAATCAAAATTTTAAACATTTACAATTACATACATAAATTAACATTATATAGAAAACATACTTATATTTGCAAACTCTTACATTAAACTGTTGTTTTCTGCTATTCTTTAGCTTCAAAGCCGCAAATTGTAAATGGCTTCGAACCCTTATATTAAATCATTCTTTTGGTTATTATCATTCGGCGGTCTCGGTTATGGTCTTATGATACTAACTGCACCTTCAGCAGAAAAACTATCAAAAATAAGAGCTACTACAGGTGCCATTTATTTGACAGAAGACGAAAAGAAGAAGATTTTGTTTCTTAAGAAATTACAAGAGTCTGCTAACCAAAAAGAGCCAGTCTACTCGAAAAACTCCAATAATTAAACGCAAAAATACATATACACAAGTCAAACGAAGGAAATGGAGACAGATTCCACAAACATATTTTCAACAAATCCTGGCTTAAAAAAGGATCAGTTACTAGAACGCCTGAATAAACGAAATAAAGAACGCCAAAATTATTTAGATGTTAAACTGGAGCAACGAAGCAAGGATTGTGCCGAATTGGAAGGAGCAGATTACTTCAATCAAACATTTTCTGATAAAGTTCGCGAAATTGAGTTGAGAATTAAAAATGTCACGGAAGCTACAGCCAAGAAATCTTCCGGCGATGGCCCAAGCATTGATTTGGCTAGGCACTTCACTGACATAACATTAGAAATCCAGGACTTAGAGAGATATTTAACAAACTCTACTATTTTCTTAACTGAATACAAAATAAAGTCTTGTCAAGAAATTGTGCACGAACTTTTGGCCGACTGTGAAGAGACAAAAGAACGTTTAATGCCTAAAAAGAAATTTGGCTTCAGTGGTCGTAAAGTAACACCAAAGCCAGCCTTGAACCCCAAAATAACATCAAACGAGAATTCTTCGGAAAAGTTACAAACGTCAGCAAATTCAAAAAGTGTAGTTAGCTGGACTTTGTCCAATTTAAAAAATGAATACATCTGCTTAAAAGATGAACTTGTTGATGGCAAAGATATAACTATATCAAATTTAAAAAACTGTTTTGTCGAACTACAGGGCGCAGCAGGTTCAGTGCAAATATCACGTTGCCAAGATTGTACATTTTTATGTGGACCCATAGCTCGGTCTTTGTTTGCAGAATATTGCAAAAATTGTACTTTGAATGCAGCCTGTCAACAACTTAGATTCCATTCATCAGTAAAATGTCGTATTTATTTACATGTCACCTGTCGAGGCATCATAGAAGATTGTCAAGAAATTGAAATAGCAACTTACAACTACGAATACTCAAAAATTTCGGAGGATTTTAAATTGGCTGGGATTAGTAAAGAGCAGAATAACTACGCTGATGTAGCTGATTTCGATTGGTTGTCCCCAGATGTTCCTTCGCCAAATTGGCATCTGGTTAAGGACTGCCCCACGATCAACTGGCAGGATGTTAAAAATGAATGGAAATTACGTTATATAGATAATGCCTCATTATAGTCTCAAAAATGGTGGTTTCATTTAATGTGGATATTTTTAGCTTTAATGTTTATGCTTATCTACGAAAACACGATAACCGAACAAATTTGGGATTTCTTATATAAAATAAAATATTTGGCTTCAATTGTTCATATTTAATAGCATCTGTCTACTTTAATTCTCAGCATTTCAAAGAAAATAATTGAATAAAATCTATGCTCTGATTAAAAATTATAAAAAAATATGTGAATGTGTGTGTGTGTGTACCTAAATACATACATGCATACATATATTTTTAAGTTTTATTTTTGAAGCGATATGTAGAGTTCACCACATTTAAACTAATTTGTGATAGGAGCCAAGAAAGCGACAGTTTATTGTACAGAAAATTTTTGCGTGATAGGAGTTTCCTCCTAATATGTTTCTTTTGATAATGTACGTGCAGTTTAAGGTCGAATCAAAAAGATACTACTTTTGGTATAAAATCTCATACGAAAGGGAAATAAAACTATTGAGACATGTAAATTTCAGCGAATACTACTTCTATAAAAAACAATCAATTGACCTGTCAAAATCAGCTGATATTAATTCGCTATTAACAAGTTTTCTGGGAACAGTCGGTTATTTTTTAACCACCATATGTAGTACGACGGCCTGAGCCTTGCGGCGTCATTTTCCCTATAATGATTGACTTCGATATTGAAATCTAAATGTTTTCTTAAAAAAGTTAATATTAAAGAAGTTTGATCTCAATGGAGAAGTTGGACTCAAAAAATAACAGTGGGCACATTTTTGATGTGCAAGTGAAAGAGGAACCGGAGCTTATAATCGATAGCGATGGACAGTGGATACCTGATGAAGAAGACGAATATTATCAGGAATATTTTGAGGAAAGTAGTCAAGTAAACATTGATGGTGTGAGTGAACTGGAAACTTACACGATTAAATTCCTAGATGAAAGCAATAATTATATAGATAATGAAAGTGATTATTGTTCAGAAGGAGAAGAGGAATATGAGAATTCTGATGAAGATTTTGATGCATTAAAAAATTGTTTTGATGGCGTAGACTCAAATAAACCAGAATATATAAATTCAGAAGTTCAAATGCAAATAAACAGATGGTTGACTGATAACTTCGTTGAATATGGCTGTCCAGTATGTATAGAGCGATTTTCTAAATATAAAGAATTAGAGCAGCATCTTGAGCAAAATCACAAAGAATCAATTGTAGAAACAGAAAAAATCTATTGCGTCGGAAGTGACAACTCTGGTGTATGCAAAAAATGTCACAAAGATATTTCCACCATCTCTTTTCGTTTCTTCCATGCAATGAAACATGAAAAAAATGATGAAAAACTGGAAATAAACATATGTAAAGTATGCAATTTTAGGACCAAAAAAGGCATTTTTGTAGAAAAACATATTTTCGAAAAGCATCCAGAAGTTATGAAAGATTTTGAAATAGTACATGATTTCAGCAATATAAAAAAGAAGTGCCCACTTTGTTCATACAACTGCAAAACTCGGAAAGAAATTTGGTACCACTTTATGGATAAACATTCGGATAAATATAAAGCAGAAATAATATATAACTGTCATTTATGTGTCTGCGAACCTTTTGATACGGAGGAAAGATTTTTGAAACATCTTGCTGAAACCCATAAATTAAATTCATGGCAAACTCTAAACTTCAGTAAGATTATTGAGGATAGAGAGTTTGTTGCCTGCTTGGAATGTGGAAGCTTATTCGTTGAACATGACACGCTTAAGCTACTTAAACATTTTCTTAAACATGAAAACAATTCTTCTTGGACTTGTAAGTTTTGTTCCAAAGAATTTAGTTTTCAGAAAGTCCAACGCCGTCATATCTGCTTCAAATTGACTGAGCACTTTAATAACTATAATTACGACACCAACAGTATTGATAATTGCCACGACAAAAAGGAATGCCGCATCAAAAATTTACAAGAATTTGAAAATTACATTGCACATGTGTGCCCATTTTGTAATAAAGAGTTCAGTACAATGCTAAAATGGCGTCAACACTTAAAAAAACTTCATGCTATTGAAACTCTTCAAGGGCTGGAGATGCGAAAATTAGTTAATGATGACAATAAGTTATGTTGTGTGATTTGCCACGCTCTTGTTGTGAATTCTCCAGAAAAACTCCATGCGCATCGTTTTCAACATTTACCTTTCAAGCCATACAAATGCGTATCATGTTCGTGTGCATTAAGCACGTTTAAAATGGCCGCAAACCATATTTCAAAACGATGTAAAGATGAAGATGATAGAAGTCTTGTAAAGAATTTTGATGACTCGGTTTCAGATATTCGTTTCTTTTTAGAAATGCACTGCTCGCTATGCAATCACAGAAAGTTTAATGATGTAAAAAGCTCTTTCAAACACTACGAAGAACAACACAACAACTTTGAGGAATTGTTCACCAAAAATTCGGACAATTCAATGACTTGCAAAATCTGTTACAAGCAGGTAGTACATAGGGTTAAAAATCCCTGTTTTCTGCATATAATCAATCATTTCGATGAAAAAACTTTTAAATGTAAATTATGTTTGCAGTCTTATGCTACTTTAAAGGGCATAAATTATCACTTCTTAGCACATCCCAGCACAAAATCCTTCTATCAACAAGCATGTAAAAAGAAGATTGAAACAACTGTATCCTCGCATGAAAGAAACGAAAGAGTTACGACAAATGTGACTAAACTGGCTGTGTCCAGCATTAAATCGTACGTTCTTAATGAATTTGCAGAGTTTATTGGCTTTGTTTGTCCCGAATGTAATGAAGATATGGGCTCTCAACCGATATGGCACACTCATATAGCTGCACAACACAATTTTTTTAAACAGTCAGAGATTTATTTCAAAGACGTTGATGGGTATCTTAAATGCACTACTTGTAAAATGAAACTACCCACCAGCACAATTCAACAGCAAAAACATAAACTGACCCATATGCCCTACAAATCTTTTATGTGTAATTTGTGCTATGTACGCTGTAATTCTTTAGGTGTTCTTTACGGACATTTTCGTCGGAAACATTTTGCAAAAGGATCGTTTCAATGTCCACTTTGTCCAGAGATTTTGCAAACTTCACACCAAAGAACGAAGCATTTAACAGATAAACATCCCCGGTACGAATGGCCAGATTCAATGTGCTTAATATGTTATAAAATTTTAGCGACAGCTCCAGGTTTGCGAACACATATGAAAATTCACGATATAAATCGTCTTAAATACACTTGTGAAGTCTGCAGTGCCAAGATAATAGAGTTGAAAGATTTTAATTCACACATGGAAAGGCATAAAAAGAAAGGCGAAGTAAAAGATGAGTTCAATAATGATATGACATCCCACTCTAAATTACCAGATGATCACTGCAATGACATTATGGCACAAGCGCAATTTTTGGATAAATGTCGGAATTATAAGGAAAATCAAAACGAAGATAACCTGAATGAAAAATCTAAGTTGTTGGATGAGTTCAAAGATCAGATACAAAATAAGTATTTGGAAAATGACGATCATGATGAAGTAGTCCCAGTAACAAAAAAGAAGAAATATGCATCAGAGGAGGTCTAAATTTCAGCATAGGAGCGAATTACCATGATTTTCTGGTATATGCATACATTTATATGTGGAAGTTAGTTATTTTTTTTAACAAATAGCTTATTAACTAAAAAAAATTGGTTTTGAATAAATATTTAAATTATATGAATTTAAGAGAGAGTAGCATTTTGCCTTTTATTTTAAAAAGTGCAAAAAGTAGTTTTAATTTTTGCAGAAATAGAAATAAAACTATTTCGACTTACATATATAAGTAAGTAGTAGTCAAAAGCCTCTTTGAATAATGCATATCTACCCAAGTATGTTTTGAAAACTTCGTTCCAAATTTGAATTTATTTAGTTAGTCCCAGAATTATGTATATATAGTATGTATTTATGTACATATTCGTAGACTCAAATCAATATGTAATAAATCAGCATGTAATAAATAATAAAAAAAATTTTTGAAGGTTTCTGATTTATAAACATCACATGACTTAAATTAAGACTACTCTGCAAAAAAAAAAGTTATTTGGATATCAATTATATTTTCGTTAGAAATAAATTTTGAAACCCATATTTAAAATAAAATATAATATAATAAAATAAAAAAGAATGGCGAGGGAAATTATTAGAATCTGCTGCTGTGAATGTTTAAAAAATATTACTGAAGGCTTTCTTGTCATGCGTTTAAATATATGTACATATAAAATAATTTCCTTAATACTATATATGAATTTTGGGATAATTTAAATAATGTCCCTTATTGTATGAGTAGTCACACGAAGTCGACACAAAAAAAATCTGTTAAATTCGGGATTTTGACAAAAGTTTATCTATTTTTTACAGATATTTGTAATATTTTAGGCCCGAATCATTGTTATACACTTACATATTTATATCATTATCGAAGGAAGTATAGAAACTCATGGTAAAATTTATGTCAGTATATTATCAAAATTCTACTTATTTATGAACCCATTACGATTATTGTTAAGAATATGGTGAGCAACTTACATATTTTTTATTTATTTTCTGTGGTTTCAAGCACTATTCGCGTATAAGCCTTTTACACTTAAACCGACACTACTACATAGTGTAATTCGAAAGACACCGGTAGCAACACTAAGCACAACGACACGAAATTAAAGTATGAAATTAAAAAATTGGCTTACATTAAACCCAAAGGATTATATTTTACATATTATATTTTGCATATAATCCTTTTGGGGTTATACTTTATATATAGCCCAAGCTATGCGAAATCACACTTCGGTTTTATTTGCTTTGCGAGAAGCATCCGCGTACAAGCCTTTTACGATTTAACACTTTTAAGCCGACATTACTAGTGTAATTCGAAAGATACCGGTAGCAACACTAAACGCAACGATGCAAATTAAATTAAAAACTTAGCATATATTAAGCTACAAAGATATTTTTAACTGCTTTTTTTGTATTTTATATATAGCCCAGACCATGTAAAATAACAATTTTGATTTATTTTCTTCGGTGATGCGAGAAGCATCCGCGTATGAGCCTGTTAAGATTTAACACTCGAACCGACACTACTTCATAGAGTAATACGAAAGATACCGGTAACAACACTAAACACAACGACTCTAAACTAAATTATGAACAAATTAGGTTATATTAACGTAAAAGAAAATGTATAACCGCTTCGCTTATATTTTATATCTAACCGCCTTTTTTAATGTTTTCTACGTGTATTAGGTGCTGCCCTATTCATCTTTTATTAGAGATGACACTCGAAAGCAATTTTTTTATTTACTTAAAATTCGTAGCCTTTAATGTGACGCTTACACATGACAACGCCGTTATAATAATAGGTATAATTAAAACTTTTTTACTGATACGTGCAATTTTTTAAATTAGTGGATTTGTTATTATTTACAGTTTCTTTTGTAAGTTTTGGAAGAAATGCATGATTATAAGGTGATTATGCAACAAGACAGTTACAATAATATCTGGCTAAAAATCGTGTAATAGGAAATGGTGCAGACAAGTTTATATTATTTTTGTTTTTTTAATTTTTCCGCCTTATGAAACCAAACCAATTTGCCATTGGCAGTACTGTACTCTTTTTGTATAAACATATCGATAAGCTATCGTTTTAGTTGGGATTGACATCTCTGAAAAATTAAACTAATTGCAGTGTCCGTGTTGTTGAAATAATTAAAAAATAAAAAAATGGAACACAATAGCGGAAACAAGAACGACTACGCTAAGGAAATAACAGTTCCCGAAGAAGAAATAGTAATGGCTATTAAAACTGAACCAGAAGTTGTAATCGAACATGATGAGGAGACAGGTAGCTTATATTTGTTTGCATCTATACATGCATATATACATACACATATGTATGTGTGCATAGGAATGTACATACATATATACATACGTACCCTGTCGGGATTTGAGTTAACTAAAATTCTATTCTTGGTTGAATTGGGATGAGCTATATAGTTATGCACTTATGTCACATATGAGCTACATACATACATACATATTAGACTTATTTTCCGTGGAATGTTCTCCGAACAAGTTAGTCATTTTACTCTTAATTGGGTGATTTCAATAGTCAATTTCCGTTTATCCAAGTTTATTAAATATTAAAATAATCTAACTGTAAATGCAAATTACATATGAACAAATTGAAGAATACGTTTGAAGTGGGTATTTGACAACAAACGGGGTTTTCCTATTGATATTTTGTTTTGCTGGATTATGCGTTGGTCACAAAAATTTGAATTTTTTTTATTTCTCTACTGAAATAAATGATTATAATTTGAAAAATTCTATTTATTTTCTCTTGAGCGTATTAAACTTAATATATTTTCCAATTCCAATCAACAAAATCGCATCCGAATCATCACCTCTACGTACATATAAATTTTGTCTTTGATTTCGAAATGCAAAATTTTTATTTTATTGACAATTAGGACTGTGTTTCATTTATATAATAACTGTTTCCAATAATGAATACATTAATATTATTATTTTATTTTCGGACAAATTTGGTTTCTTTTAATTTTTACTGCAAATACATTTGAACCTATAAATAATAATAAGCAAATTCTCAAAATATGTTTTACTTATGTATGTCTAAGGACTCATATCAATAACATTTTTACAAGCAACAGGAGTTTTTAAAGAAAAACCTACGAATCAAAACAAAATGTTACAGATTTTTTAAAAGAGTATTTACATAAAAAATATGGGTGTTCTTTGCGTGTAGTCCAGCTGTGTATTTTGTATAATTATTTGTATAAAAATTTAAATACCATAAAAAGACTCAACATTAAACCATGTTGATTTTAAATGCTTGTTTTGTTTAGTTTTGCCGTAGTTTTAACGGCTCAAAAAAGTTTAAACATTCACATCGATGTGCACCAATTATATGTGTTTTTTTTCTGAAATATGGATACGAATATAATCTGTTATTAAAAATTTTCATTTTCAAAATATTGTGCAATTAACGGCTTTTTGAAAAATTTTGTTCGTAATTTGTGTAGATACCGATTTAAATTGTTATTTTTATAGTGAAAAAAGTGTTTCAGTGTACTCACATACATACATACATATATGTATGTTAATGTAATGAAGTTGATGAAATTGAAAATTCCTTACATAAATCTGCAGGGAAACGACTATTAGAATTGGAAGAAGATGACGACGACGGACCAACCATTTGTAAGAATTTTAAGTGGGACTTAGTGCAGACGGACGAACCTGAGTTATTGAATGTCGGCACATCACCAGATATCGGCATAGATCTAGCGCAGTCATTACTATTCGAAAAATATTTTAACATCATAGAAGAGGTTGGTTTTTATACGCAATCAAACAGTTAATCTTAATTTTACCTCCTGTACTCCTACATGCTGTAGCCAAACGGATCCAAACCAATAACAAAAAGAGAAAAGATATCAGCAAAATGCCTTACATGTAAAAAGGTATTGGCTGGAACATTACGTGTTACATCAAATTTTCTGCGTCATATGCGAAAACAGCATTGGGAAAAATACGCGGAATATGAAGAGCTTAAACAAGAAGCGAAACTAACTTGTACAAAGCAAGATCACTTTGATAAGCTTATGCTGACGTTTCTGGCCGAAAATATGCTACCAGTATCCGTCGTAGAGTCCGACTCATTCAAAGCGTTTTTAAGTTTTGCAAATCCAAAACTCACTGTTATGAGTAGACTATCGGTTGTAAGGCTTATGGACACAATATTGGAGACATTCAAAAACAACTTCAAGCAAATAATGAAAAGCGGTGGATATTTCTGCTCATCAACAGACATTTGGTCAACGAAACAGAGAACATTTTTTGGTTATACTATTCACTGGATTAGTAATAGTTTTGAGAGAAAGTCAGTTACGCTGGCATGCAAACAGTTTTCAGATACTCCCTCTTTCGATATCATATGTTGTATTATTAGCCAAGTTCATGAGGAATATGCTATTGATAAGTGCAATGTGGTATCAACTACTACTAACACCCAATACAATTTTTTGAAAGCATTTTCGGAATTCGGCATTATAAACCAAGAAAACTTTTTGTCTGTAGATGAAGAAGTATTCGAAATTAATCAAGACTTGGCTGACTCCACAAACAAAAAATTGGAGTGGTTTATTCCAAATCACATTAAATGTGTGTCGCATACTCTTAACCTCATTGCAACGACAGATTTCAATAAACTATTGCGGTCGAAAAATTTAATTTACGATAAGCATAAGCAGGTAAGTCAAGTTAATTAGAAAGCCATTTTGTATCTAAAGGAATTAAAAAAAAAAAACTATTAAATACTAAGATACACAATTAAAAAAAAACAACTTCGTTCATATTTTTTTCAAGATTTTAGAGAAATGCAGTACTTTATGGACAAAACTTAAAATGCCAACAACTGGAAAACAAATAGCTTCAATCTTAGGATCACATTTAAAATACCCGGATGCAACGCGTTGGAAATCGCTCTATGACTCAATTAAAGACTTGGTATCACATAGATTAAAATTATTCGATTTATGCAATCAACTTGACATCGAAAGATTTCCGGACAAAGAAATTGATTATTTGTCGGAGTATATAGAACTTTTACAACCAATTGCAGAGGCTATAGAATTTTTCGAAAGGGATGACAGCATGATGTTTGGTTATTTGCTTCCGTCTTTGGCTACTATAATAACGAAATATAGAAAAATCCAGGTTCGGAGTACCAGTAACTATATGAAAACAGTGGCTGGCGAAATGATAGGGCTTGTGAATACACGTTTTGCATCCTATATCAATTTAGACAAAACTGTGCAATCAGGAGTTGTGGCCGCAGTTCTGTGTCCTGCAGTGAAATTCCTGTGGGTAAAGGCGTTGAACCCTGAATTCAATACTTCTACTGAAGCCAAAATTATTAACATAGTCAAAGATGCTGTTGTTGCAGAGTCCGGCAAAGAACAAAATCTTAAGCCACGTCCATCCGATGACAACATTTCAAGATATTTCAATTTTTCTATTGGTGGTAAGTAAATATTTGTATACATACATACATATGTAGGCAAGGTTAGTTATATAATTTTGACTTGACTTTTTAACTTGCATAGCCTTGTATGTAATAAGAGTCGAATAGACAATTAGTTTCAACATTTTTCCACAAAAGGTATGTTTCAAGGTGTAATTTGTAATATTTTGGGGTTTATAAAAATAAAAAAGTAAAGAATTTGGAAAATTCGCCAACCTTTATCGAGTCCATTCGTAATCAAAATTGGCGTACTTATCAAGTAAATTCCATTTTTAATAAGTTTCGATTCTAGGCACCAGTTTCCTTGCAATAAGAATTTTGAATAGAGATACAAGAAATTTGAGCAAAAAAATCGTCTATTTAGTTTGAACCGCTATTCGTCAATTGGCCGTGTTTTATTTCTAAGCTCCCTATTCACGTTCCACCTAATATTAAATCTTATCATCAACAAAAAACAACACGCAGGACCGAAAAATTGTGTTCATCGGGACTATTAAATGATGTTCCCTCAATATATATAAACAAATTTTTTTAAATTAATTACAATTTGTTTTTTCAGAAAATGATGAAGAGCCCTTTTTTGATACATCTTCGGAAACAGAGCTCTTGGCCTATTTGACGGATACATCAAAGTCATTGAGCATGCTAAATAAATACCCTTTAATTAAGAAAGCTTTTATAAAATACAATACTCCGCTGCCATCATCAGCTGCCAATACAAAATTGTTCTCTTCTGCATCAGTATTAAATGCAACTAGACGTGAATTGATTTCAGATGAGAATTTTGAAAAACTACTACTCTTAAGGGTCAATAATGTGTTATAAAACAGGACTAGTATACAAATAATAAACTTTAAATATCATTTATCTAAATGTATACTAATTTAACGAATGAAATCATTATCCAGCGCACGAATTTTGACGATTGACAGGTCATGTACGGCTTCTAGACGAAGGATAAATACATCCCCAATTATTAAGAGTCAAGGTGCCGGCACAAGGCATAAGGAAGCATTATAAGTATGTATGTGTGTATATATGTATTTAAATAAGTTATTGCAAGTAAAAACGTTTACTATGAACTAAGATAAATTTAAAGTGCAGTTTTTTTTTGCTCTGATTTTCTAAGTCGGTGTCGTCTCTAAATAAATAACTGAAAAGTACTAAAATGAGAAAATATTTTATTTTAGATACAATTTAAAAGCACGTTTAATAATTCCTGATTGATTATGTTTGAAACTAATTTATGTATTATATGAAGTGGTTGTGGAGCAAAATTTAAATGTTGTTCAAGTTAAACTTTGTGTGAATGCGCAGTGAAATAATGAATACATTTTACTTATCGTTGTGTAGTTTTATTAAAGTTCAACAGGATGTGAACATGAGAATTGCAAGAGTTTGATGCTTAAGCATATTATGAAATATGTATTTATGTATGTACTTATATTGAGTGAGTGAATACTTCACTTTAAACTCGAACTTCAGAAAACTACATTGCAGATGTCGTTAACACCTTAAGGACTACAGAAAGTTTTGAAAAAGAAAAATAGAATTAAAATTTATATGGCTGAGAATAAATGTCGAAATCGATCCAGCTATAAAACAAGATAATAAACGCGAGAAATGTACTGCCTTCTCCAACTTTTGTTACTGTTTATCGCTACCCATATACAGTTGCCCAATAAAGTCTACATACAACACGGATAACTCGATTTTTTTTTATTTAAAACAGATTTAGTTAATTTTAATTAAACAAATATTTTTATTCTTAACACAAAAATGAAAATAAAACAAAAAATTCATCTTTTTTGGGCTTAAGATAAAGTTATTAACAAAAAACGTAATTCAGTCTCAAAACATATCACAAAAAAGTCTACATACAGTTTCCATCACACGTTGGTTTGCAAACTATTTACAGAAATAACTTCAAACTAATATTTCGTTGGGCCACCTTTAGCATCTAATAATGCTTGTATTCGTCTCGGCATTGAAGAAACCAATTTTTCAGTTGTATCTGCACTAATTTTATTCCATTCGTCGATTAAAGCATTCTTTAGGTCTTCCTTGTTGGATATTTTATTTTTTCGCACACGTCTGTCCAATTCATCCCATAAGTTTTCAATTGGATTCATATCCGGTGATTGGGGAGGAGAGTGCAATTGTTTGGGGACGTTGTAAAGAAGCCACTCTTTTACAATGTGAGATGTATGTTTTGGATCGTTGTCCTGCTGGAAGATCCATTTGCCCGTAAGACCCATTTTGGTAGCGGAAGTCTTCAAATTGGATTTTAGCAAATTCAGATAAACATGACGATCCATTGTAGTATCAATGAATACCAGATTTCCTACTCCAGCAGCGGACATACACCCCCAAACCATAACAGATCCTCCCCCGTGCTTCACAGTTGGTAATAAATTTTGGATTGCCATCGCCGTGTTAGGTTTTCTCCATACTCTTTGCTTACCATCGTATCCAAATATATTAAATTTAGACTCATCACTAAAAATTACGGTTTTCCAAAAATCAATGTCATCATTTTTGTGTAGTTTTGCAAATTCAAGACGTTTTTCAAATTTGTTTCACTTATAAAAGGTTTTTTTCTTGGAATACGGCTGTGAAAATCGTTAGCTCTCAATACATTGCGCACAGTTTCTGGATGAATACTTGTCTGTTTACATTTTTCAAGATCTTTGGCGATATTAACAGCATTTATTCTCGGATCATTTGCTACGAGTCTGATAATATTTCGTTTTTCACGCTCTGAAAGTTTAGATGGCCTGCCTGATCGGTGTTTATTTTCTGTTGTATTTGTACTATTATAATTTTTTATAATGGTTTGAACTGTAGAACGGCTAAATCCAACTATATTCGCTATTTCTCCGTATGATTTTTTTTCATTTCTCAACTTAACAACTAGTTTTCTAATTTCCTGAGAAATTTCTTTGCGTTTTTGTAAATTCTGCGACATTTTAGGGCGAAAAACTACAAACTCACTTTAATTGCTAAATTATTTCGTTTTCCTATAATCTTAGTCACAAAACAAGTAAAGAAACGAAATACCGTTACTTTGAGATGTGTTTTCTTTCTACTTCTAGTGATGTGCTGTTGTTGTATGTACACTTTTTTGGGTACCAAATTATAAGTACCTTCATTTTGGCACACTAAATATGTACAAATGTGGTTGTTTTAAATTTTATTTTTAAACGTGTCTAAATGATATAACTTAACATAAAAAAATGTGTTACAACTTTAGTAGATTTCAATAAAATCGAATTTATGGTGCTGTATGTAGACTTTATTGGGCAACTGTATGGAAAAATATTTTTAGTAAAGAGAAAATAAGGAAGCACAAACATTTATTATAAAAACATGTTGTTTTTTTTTTGCCATTTTTATGTACATACATATGTATGTATTTACATAAATGTATAAAAATGAATTGTCGTAATGAAACACGAATATGTCGTGTGAGCATTAAAGTTGGAAATCGTGATTAAGAAAGCGAAACAAGTGTTTCATACTGCAATCTGAACATTGACGAAAAACTTTTATACGCTACTCTGGCAACAACTTCGTTGAAAAAAAAATCGCATCAAAACAAAAGGTTATCGCTTGTGACTTTTTATCATCTCTAAATACACTTTCATATCTAATAATATTTGTTATTGTTCCACTCTGTAAGATTTTTGTGCAGTGCAAGACACCAAAACGAAAGAAAACAAATTTGTTAAATATTTGAAAATATTAGTAATATGTCATCAAATAACACATTTACAGTGTCGGTAAAATCTGAACCAGAAACGTTTGATATACACAATGGTGTCAGTTGGGGCTCTGGTAAATTATTGTTTACTTTGGCACATTGCTTTGGGTTAATATAGAAAAATGTGTATCTCGACTTGTTTAGGAATATGCATATTTCTAATTTGTCAATAAAAAACAGCGCCTTTTGAAAGTTAAAGAGATATTTCTGTTTCAAGTATATGCCAGTGAAAGGAGCCTTAAATAAGTTTCAAAATTTTAAGGGCTTTTAGTTAATTCTTTTCTGCATTAAATCATCCATATGTAGTACATTAATTAAAGGCGATAAGGGGTATTTTTCTATAATTATTTTAATAAATCTATGTATCTAAGTATGTACCTATGAAATAGTTAATAGTAGTTGCAAAGTGTATAATAATATTCGTACATACACCGTGACATGTTGCCATCACTTAGATATTTAGTGGTATAATAGAAACAAAGTGGGATTTACGTTCTGTCCCGTTTGTTGACCAAATTTGCTGTCTGTGAAAACAAACAAGTTGATATTCTATTTTCGAATGTAAACAAAACCTGTCTTCGAATCAGCTGATGTTTTCATTTATATATTTGTTGACAGTTTTAAGTGTTTGTTTTCTAGATATTTAGTTATAGGTATTTTGTTCAATACTTATTTTGCTATCAATCTCCCAATCTATGTATATATTTTACAAATAGCCTTATATTTAAATTAACTGAAAACAAATGTTATAATTTGATTAAGTGTTAATTAAGTTTATTATATTTGTATATTAAATAGTTCTTACTAATTTTGTATACAAACATGTGGAGTTTCTAATCTTTCAAAAAATAATTAAAATATATTACGGCACGTCTCATGCCTAACGAACAACGTCTAAAAAATAATGAAAACAAACAATAGAGCGGTGGTTTTTTATATTACGTACGTAAATACATGGCTCTTTGAGGAACTTAATGATCAGATGAAAAACTTTATAATATTTTTATAACAAATATCAATTGTACAATTTGTTAATGACTTGGTACACTAATGCATCACAAATTCCATATTTCAGTTGTTTACAGCAGCAGTGACAGTTATCATCTGGATGAGCTATTAAAAAGTTTTAATCTAATTGAAGTTAAACCTTATTTGGCAAGTAAGTATAGGAAAGGGTATATTTTTGAGAGAATAACACAACCATTCGCTTTCATTCGTGTGTATGTATGTATATTCTGGAACAATTTAAATTAGTTATTTCTTGCGAATTCGAGTTGTTTTTGTATTTATGTTCCGTTCAAAAAAATGTTCACTTATGGATATATACATATAGAGATGTGTTATTATATATATTAAAGAGGGCTGCGCCGTCATTAGACTTGAAAACCTTAGAGAAATACATACATACATACATACACATGTACATATGTATGTTCAAACATTCAACTTTATATTCCAATTGTCTTTCAAAAAACAATAAACCTTAAAAGAAAAAGATTCAAGCTTTTTGTTTTTAAATTGTATAACTTTAAAGCGATTAAATAAACCCTATTGTTAGAAAACATTTTCCAAATTGGTGATTGAAATTTTGAAGTGAAAAGAACAACAAATTAGAGATTTTTTGTTTCTTATTTTTCTAAATTTTCGTTCTTTTGTTTTCAATAAAGTCATACAGAGTGCAAATAAACGTTGACGGTTTTGATTTCTGTTAGAATAAGCATGAGTCATTTTTCATTACTTGTACAATATTATTATAGACAACCTAACAGCGTAATTTTTTTCAGGAGCTGAAATAACTTTTGAAAGTTTAAAATACTTGTCAAAAGAGGACATTAAGGAAGCAGTACCTCCTATTGGGCTACGTGCATGCTTTAGAGCAAAATTGTTTAGTTGGAGAAAAAATGAGGTAATGCAAAAATATACATACATACATATACATATTATATGATGTTTATCTTTTTTTTTTTAGCAATAGCACAATTTTTACTTTTTGGTATTCAAAAATGCTTTTGCTTTCTGACATTAAATGATATATGTTTTTTTCTATTTCTAATATATATTTTCCATCTTTATTTGTTTGAACAGTACGGTATTGACGATGAAACTTTATCGGAAAAGATCACTAATAAAGTAGTTTCATGGCTACAGAACAGTGCTAATGAAGCAACGCCTACACCAACATCATCTTTTTATACGCCGCTTGGAAATTCTAAATTATCAAAGGTAACGGTTTGTATTCTGTTACCACGGATTTTTACTACCATTTTTTTTAGAGTCTCAAACTTGTTTTAGAAGAATGCCTTAAAGGGAAATCTATAATTTCACATTACGAAAAAAATGGTTATTTAACAGATCTGCTTCGAGCTGACTTAATCAATATTATTTTGGAAGATGTGTTTTACCATCATGCCAAATTATCACCAAAAGATATGTCAGCTATTGTCGATGAGATATCAGAGAACTTTCCTAATGAAATCAGAGTATGTTTTTGCGATTTTATGCAAAGAATAAATCATTTATTATCATTCATGTGCTTTTCCTACTTTTAGGAATTTTATTTCATACCCAGAGGAAGAAAAGCAAATCCTGGAGGTAAACTTTGGGATAAATACGTCAATCAAAGGTCAAAACGAACACGATTGTTACCCAAGAGCAAAGAAGATGTGGAAGCGTCGGAGTCTTCTACGTTCAAGTTTGAATTTGATGAATCTCATTTATTGACATTGAAAAGTTCTCTTTCGGGAGATTTATCTAATTGGGATGACGTTAAAGATAAATGGAAACAAACGTTTTTATTGAGGCGAAAAGAGTTAAAAACTTCTAAGGATATTTTTGAATTTTTGATAAACTGGCCTCTTTATGTTGATGCAAGATCCAAAGATCTCGTGAGTCTATTTAAAACTAAACATTACATACAACATTATGTATACATATATATAAATTTATATTTTTTTTCTCAATTAACAGATTAACATTGACTTTGAACTAAAGTATCCCAACAAAAAGGAATTACTTTTTAACAAATGGAATGAGTTTATACAGAAAATCAAAACATATTATTATCTTCATGTTAAAGATAAGAAATCTAAAGAAATTTTGGCATATTCAAATGATACCACCAATCAAAGTATGTATTTCAAAGTTATTTTCACTTTCTTCTTTGGTGACAATTTTAATTTTTTTCCAGGTTCTCTTGATTTTATATATACTATATTATTAAATTCAGTTATCTTACCAACTGCACGCTTTTCGAACGAAGCTGGGAAGAGTTCGCAGAAGATAACAATACCGGATGCTAATGAAAGCTTTGTTATACACCTTAACACCATAATTGACTACGAGAAGGCAATACACTCACTAAAAGAAAAATATTTCAGCAAGGGATTAACGGCACAACCCTTTATAATAGTAGTAGGCCTAAGTATATACAATTTGGAAGAGTTTTACTTATATTTTTATAATACGCTTTTTAAGTTTGATTCTTTTTTGCAAAGCCTTGATATTTGTTTTAAAATAATGCATATTTTGTCGTTAGAGTATCCAAAAGGTTGTCAAGGTCCATGGCTTTTCATACAAGAATATTTTTATGAAATAAAACTTGCTAACGATTTCAAGTTGTCGAGTATTTACCAAGTAATTAACTATCTTAAGGCAAAATAACTTCATTTATATTAGAATCAATAATTATATATTAACTTTGGGTCATAACTGAAGGCTATAGAACTAAGAGCTACTAAATCTATTTTATATGAACGAAGTTGTTGCATTTGTAGAAAAATCCCGATCATTAAAAAGTACAAAAAATTCTCTTAATACAAGAATAATTTCATGCAGATTGTTATTCGAAAAAGCGAGACGCCGAAACAAAATTTTACATGACAAATAATAAGTTGTGCTACTTTTACATAAAATGTAAATTAAAAAGTTAAAAAAAAGGCTTGACTAATCTTAGGATTATTAAATAAATAAAATAAAAAATCATAGTAAAATTCTACTTCGTCGTGACGTTTTCTTGAATAGACAACAGTATGATTTTAATATAAAATTTCAACCGCATGTATAAATTAATGTTCATGTAACCAACTGGTTTCTATAAATCATTAATATTAAGACACAATACACATACATATTAATAATTTTAATATAGGTATGTATATGGTGGAGATCGTAAATAAAATTTTGGAAAATCCATAAGTATGTGTACGTACATACATGTTTTAGTTTTATTTCCTAAAGTTAAATAAAATAGAATCTAGTAAAATATAGTTATAATCAGAATAATACTCACACACATGTTCGACTTTGATTTTAATTATAATCTACATATGTATTAGTTGGATCTTAAACTACGTTTATATAAAATTAACTTATGTGCTCAAATACATAATCATTTTTTTAAGGAACCGATGGCATTTTGAAACATTTGTGTTAAAAGTAAGGTGTTTAAAGCATTTGTGGAAGTATTTTGATTCTGTATAGATGTAGTTGGAACAGCCAGATTTGGAAAACTATTTAAAACCATTGGCAGACCGACTGAATTTGCTGAAAAACTTGATAAATCCAGAGCTGCTTTGGCAGAATTTTGGTTCTTCTTTTTGCGTTTCTTCTTAGAAGAAACTAAACTTTCAGCAGACGAATCTGAAATATGATCATCGATTGCTGTTGAAGATGTCTCAGTGTCCGATTCGTCTTCACTTTCGTCGTCGTCGTTGCTTTCAGCACTGTTGGCTTTCGATTTTGTTTTCTTTGAAGCAGAAACTTTGCGTTTTTTGGATTTTTTATGCTTCTTATTAGTTTCACTTATCCGAACTTGTTTACGTTTATGTTTGCTGGATTTGTTAACAGCGCTTGATAAATGTGAAGAATCAATTTTTGGTTTAGGTACGTTATTACAATTAGTTGCAGTACTTTGTTTTTCCACTTGAAAGTTTTGTAGCTGTTGCATACAAAACTCAATAAATAACTGCATCATTATGTTTAAATTTGCTGGATGAGGGCACGTACGATAACCATGATACGGCGCCGAACAGTTTTTGTTAAAAAGAGTTAAAAACTTCTAAGGATATTTTTGAATTTTTGATAAACTGGCCTCTTTATGTTGATGCAAGATCCAAAGATCTCGTGAGTCTATTTAAAACTAAACATTACATACAACATTATGTATACATATATATAAATTTATATTTTTTTTCTCAATTAACAGATTAACATTGACTTTGAACTAAAGTATCCCAACAAAAAGGAATTACTTTTTAACAAATGGAATGAGTTTATACAGAAAATCAAAACATATTATTATCTTCATGTTAAAGATAAGAAATCTAAAGAAATTTTGGCATATTCAAATGATACCACCAATCAAAGTATGTATTTCAAAGTTATTTTCACTTTCTTCTTTGGTGACAATTTTAATTTTTTTCCAGGTTCTCTTGATTTTATATATACTATATTATTAAATTCAGTTATCTTACCAACTGCACGCTTTTCGAACGAAGCTGGGAAGAGTTCGCAGAAGATAACAATACCGGATGCTAATGAAAGCTTTGTTATACACCTTAACACCATAATTGACTACGAGAAGGCAATACACTCACTAAAAGAAAAATATTTCAGCAAGGGATTAACGGCACAACCCTTTATAATAGTAGTAGGCCTAAGTATATACAATTTGGAAGAGTTTTACTTATATTTTTATAATACGCTTTTTAAGTTTGATTCTTTTTTGCAAAGCCTTGATATTTGTTTTAAAATAATGCATATTTTGTCGTTAGAGTATCCAAAAGGTTGTCAAGGTCCATGGCTTTTCATACAAGAATATTTTTATGAAATAAAACTTGCTAACGATTTCAAGTTGTCGAGTATTTACCAAGTAATTAACTATCTTAAGGCAAAATAACTTCATTTATATTAGAATCAATAATTATATATTAACTTTGGGTCATAACTGAAGGCTATAGAACTAAGAGCTACTAAATCTATTTTATATGAACGAAGTTGTTGCATTTGTAGAAAAATCCCGATCATTAAAAAGTACAAAAAATTCTCTTAATACAAGAATAATTTCATGCAGATTGTTATTCGAAAAAGCGAGACGCCGAAACAAAATTTTACATGACAAATAATAAGTTGTGCTACTTTTACATAAAATGTAAATTAAAAAGTTAAAAAAAAGGCTTGACTAATCTTAGGATTATTAAATAAATAAAATAAAAAATCATAGTAAAATTCTACTTCGTCGTGACGTTTTCTTGAATAGACAACAGTATGATTTTAATATAAAATTTCAACCGCATGTATAAATTAATGTTCATGTAACCAACTGGTTTCTATAAATCATTAATATTAAGACACAATACACATACATATTAATAATTTTAATATAGGTATGTATATGGTGGAGATCGTAAATAAAATTTTGGAAAATCCATAAGTATGTGTACGTACATACATGTTTTAGTTTTATTTCCTAAAGTTAAATAAAATAGAATCTAGTAAAATATAGTTATAATCAGAATAATACTCACACACATGTTCGACTTTGATTTTAATTATAATCTACATATGTATTAGTTGGATCTTAAACTACGTTTATATAAAATTAACTTATGTGCTCAAATACATAATCATTTTTTTAAGGAACCGATGGCATTTTGAAACATTTGTGTTAAAAGTAAGGTGTTTAAAGCATTTGTGGAAGTATTTTGATTCTGTATAGATGTAGTTGGAACAGTCAGATTTGGAAAACTATTTAAAACCATTGGCAGACCGACTGAATTTGCTGAAAAACTTGATAAATCCAGAGCTGCTTTGGCAGAATTTTGGTTCTTCTTTTTGCGTTTCTTCTTAGAAGAAACTAAACTTTCAGCAGACGAATCTGAAATATGATCATCGATTGCTGTTGAAGATGTCTCAGTGTCCGATTCGTCTTCACTTTCGTCGTCGTCGTTGCTTTCAGCACTGTTGGCTTTCGATTTTGTTTTCTTTGAAGCAGAAACTTTGCGTTTTTTGGATTTTTTATGCTTCTTATTAGTTTCACTTATCCGAACTTGTTTACGTTTATGTTTGCTGGATTTGTTAACAGCGCTTGATAAATGCGAAGAATCAATTTTTGGTTTAGGTACGTTATTACAATTAGTTGCAGTACTTTGTTTTTCCACTTGAAAGTTTTGTAGCTGTTGCATACAAAACTCAATAAATAACTGCATCATTATGTTTAAATTTGCTGGATGAGGGCACGTACGATAACCATGATACGGCGCCGAACAGTTTTTGCAAATCATTTGACATTGAAACGAAGTATGCCCCTGCAAGTAGAACATGTTAATTATAAATTTTCGTTATACTGAAATATAGAGCGTATTATAACAGACGCTTACTTTTTTGTCACAAATCATACATTTCTCTGAAGTTTGTTTTTTAGATTTCTTCGAAAGCTTATTTAAAACATTAGCAGCCTTTTCATTATTCGGTTCTTCTTCTGTACTGCTGTTGTCGCTCTCATCTTCTAAAACAATTTTGTTATCCAGTTTTCCCACGCAAACAACATCATCTTCAGAACTAATCTTCCGACTCGTCGATGCAGATTTCCTTAAAGTTTTAGATATTTCTTTTTTTTCTGTAAGTGGGGTTTCTTCATCAGATGACGACGAAGAAGATGAAGACGAAGTGTCTGGCAGTGGTTTAATTTTTTCAGATGTTTTTATTTGTGTGGAACTCACTGAACTGGTTCGATTTTTAAGTCTGATATTGAGTGGTGAAGACGGAGGTTTTGCAATCGATGTTGTTTCAGGCTTTACACACACCTTGGCTTTATTATTATTTTCCGCCCCGTCTTCGTTCGATGAAGACTCACTAGATGATGAAGAACTAGATGCTTTTTTCTCTTTCGCCAAACTAATTAGTACATCTTGTTCCTGCTTTATTTTAACAGTAGTTGTCGGCGTAACAGGTGGTACGGAAGATTTTTGTACTTCAGCGAAAGGCTTAGCTACTTCCGTGTTGTCATTTTTCGGTGCGCTAATTTCTCTCAGGGGTTCTTGTTCCATTCCAGTTGATTCAGTTACTATTTGTTGTACATTGTTTGTCACTCGTTCCAGATAAGGTTTTTCATATTGATCATCAAAATTAATATGCCGCGGTATTATTAACTGATTAACTGGTTTGTTTCTTATCCAAGGATATATTCCACCACCAGAAGGGGGTTGTTCATTAAATTGATAATCTTTTATCCTGCTGTTATCACAGTTCCAACTGTTTTGTGGCCAATAGTTTGATTCATAGTTCGTATGTTCAGTATCAACAAATTTTTTAAAATGTCTTTCACCCCCTACAAAACGTTGATTGTTTTGGCGATTTCTCCGTGATCCTTTCTTCTTATTCTTACCACCTTCAGCAGAATTATTACTACTATATGCTGAATTATTACCACTATGAGCAGAGTTATTACCACCATGGACAGAATTATTACCACCACGATTTTTGTTCTTTCGGTTATTCATAATATAAAATTTTATTAAGCAATTGTATGTAATTTAATGTTAGAATTTTTTGTAAATATCTCAATTGCTGCACGTGTTGTATAAAAGCCGCCTTTTAGATGTTTAACGCCGGCATATTTATTTTTTTGACATCGTTTTATGAACCGGCTAAAAACTGTGGCGTTTTTTCAAATGTCAAATAATGAATACAGTCCGCCACACAAACATTGATTAATTACAACTGGTGGTCTCAGATTTGTTTTATGGTTTAAATAAAGAATAGTAATATATAGACCATTTCTAACTGACATTGAAAACGATTTTGCGGTGATAATTTTGTTAACGGTTTATTCAAGAATCGCTCATCTTCGAGATGCATGTTGTGACATGGTTAAATGGATACATCTTGTTGCTATAAAGTACGGCTCTTCATAAAATATAATTCGTAGCTTGATTAATGCTGTTTATTTTGTTTGTTAAATGTTTTATTTCTAAATTGGAAATTCTAGGTTTTACCAGCTGTTAAAAAGAGTAAAAGTACGAAATATACTACGACCTTTTAGATATTAGTTACATTAGGTTCTTGGAAGCTATTCATATCCGATATCTACAAATTAATGCTTCAATTATTTAGTTCCACAACATATTGTTTTTAATTACCATTATATGCAATATATATTTTTGGCCATACATAAAAAATTCCATTTGCCGTTGATTGAAGTTTCATATTGAACGGTTACTTGATAAGCGAAATTAAATATCGGGTTGGAGTCAATTGTTCGGTAAACCATTTCACTTACATTGTTCCAAATAATCAGTGTATGGTAGACCGCAAACATATTTAAAAGTATTAAACTTAGTGATAAGGAAATTAATTAACACATGTACACATAAAATTAGTGTGTTTATTCAAATTTTTTTTGCTTGTTTATTTTTTTTCTTTTTCAATTCCTTAACTACATTTTCAAGAGAGGATTGTGATGCCATAATAGTAGTTCTAGTTATAACGGCACGTAATTTGTCATTTTGCTCAAAGCTTAATTTCTTACTATCAAAATTCTGTAGAAGTTCATTTGATATAAACTCTTTTTTAAGAACGGGCTTGGATTGATTTTTCTTGAAATTTGTTTTAGATTGTGCATTCAGGCTATTTTCAGCGTTAAACTGGATTTTTTTAGATTGATTTCCTTTACGTTTGGTAGCAACGCTAACACTTTGGCCTTGAGAATCATCATCAGCAAAGTCTTCCCACTTTGTCGGTTCTTTCTTCTTTCGTTCAACAAGAGATCTTCTGTAGTTAATTTCTCTTTGTTTTAGAATGGTTTTAGCCGCGTCACTTTCTATATTAGCTTGCAGAGCCGTTTGCTGCTCATCACGTTGCTTAAAAATTATTTCATCTTTGTATTTGTTCCAAGGAGTCGAATTTTCTGGTTTTGCGCCTTTAGCTACTTCATTATATCGTACATTGTCTTTATTTTTGCTTCTTTGATCATAATGTTTTTTGTTAAATGCGTTCTTGTTATGTAAATCTTCTTGGTGTTTATCGCCGCTTTTAAACACTTTCGGCCTAAATTTGGTTTTGCCCCAGTCTTCAACTTTCTGCTGAACATTTATGGATGGCTTCTTACGAAACGGATTGTTAGACATTATTTATAAACAATGGATAATTATTAAAAACGTGCTCAATACTCTGACAAATAAAAAACAAGTGCCGAGAACGAACGCCTACAAAAGTGATGGAAAGGAGACGGCCACTTAACTGAACGTTTTTCGTTCAGTAGTGTACTGTTCGATTTCGATTGCTGTCGTTCAGATTTTCCAGATCAAATTTGTCTCGTTATTTTTGAATCATTTTCCAATTTTTTAAGTTGATATTTCGTATATTGGAGTTTTTCTAAGCAGACTTTGCCATTAAATATCGCTCAAGCTGGATTATAAACATACTATATAAATCACACCAAAGTTATCACTCCTCTTTGACACCTCTGTTTTATCGACTTTTGCTTATTTACAGCTGTTTTGGTGAGACAGGAAGAATGATGCGAACTTACTTACATATGTATTTACAATCATATGTAAATGTTACACACATGCATATGCAGGGGAAATTTATACTAATTTAACGGCTGCGACTAGACATTTACATACATATATTTGTTGATATACATACCTGATATGTAAATGTTTACATAGTACAAAACTTTTTGCAATATTCATTTCTAATTAATTATTTTTAATAGAACTTGACATTTACATATTTTTGTTTGTTGATGGTTTTGTTAAATTATTTTTCTTTTTGCCAATTTAATAACCCATTTTCGCACTAGGCGAAAAAGTTACCGTTATTCGTGTCAGTTTCCAAGCTTGTTTTTTCTGTGTTCTGTTCTCCACACCACAAACGCGAACGATTTGCGCGGCTAATTTAAAAATTAAAACTTTGCTACAACTGAAATTATTAAAATCGTTTTAGAAAGAAACATACTTATGTTTGTGTGCATGTACATGGTTTTGCTATGTGTTTGTAAGACCCGACTAAAGGGGGAAATAAATGCATCTAAAATGTAAACAAATGAAAGAAATGTATGGAAATTTATTGTATGTAATTGGATTAGACGGAATTATAGAATGGTTTTTATGTCAAGTGCCTGTACAATAATTGGAAAATACAATTGGAAGTTCATTTAAGATATCAACAAACATTTAGTTAACACTTAAACATTGGTCGAAATACAACATTCAGCGGCAGTATTGCAATAGTTGATTTTTTAAAAATTTAAAAGCTGTTATATAAATAATTCAAGTCATAATGAGCTGTAGTTTTTTATATGAGATACGACGTAAATCGGAAGATTTTGAGCAGCATTTTGAGCATGCTAATCGGGAGAACTCGAACCTTTCCGAATTTTCAAAGGACGATGAAATTTGGGAAGTGCCAGAGGAAAGTTGTGACCACGTGTATCACCAAATAAGCCATAACGAAGAAGAAAAACAATTACAAGACGATATTGATACAATGCCTGAGGTATTCCATTTAAAACGTGTTGAAAATACAAACAAATTACATATTAGCTTAAGTGCGGAAAAAATTGCATTGAAATCTTCAAATCAGCAAAGTGAAAATTCTTCTAAAATAACACGCAATTCTTTTCAAACAATCAATAAATCGTTGCACATGGAAGCGGATATAAAAAAGTCATTGACCAACGATAATATTACAACACCTGCCAACACCAATACATATAATGCCGGTGGCAGCAAAGTGCAATGGAAAAATGGCCAAGTGTTAAACAACACCAATAATTCCTCATCGCCTCCGCTATTTAATTTTACAATTGTACCCATTAATGTGACATCACAAGTTCAAAAACAACAAGAAGAACACAATAAAGTTGAAAAATTTCCAGAAATTAAATTAACATCTTTTTCGATAAAGAAATCAACTTTTAATCCACATTCAGGAAAACCTATAAACTTTAACCCTTTCAATGCCATTCACGAGCAAGATCTAAGCGATTTAAAACTGTCTTCTATTGTTAAACAATGTAAGTCTTCATCTGCCTCGGAGACAAACAAACACATAACTGAAAGTTCAACGTCTCCGGAATCTTTATTGGATAATATATTGAGCGCCGCTTCTTCAGTGTCTATGCAGAGTAGTAGCCTGAGCAGTAATGATACTAATGTTTATTCAGACGCTATCAAATTGAAACAAGATGAAAAAGTATGCGACAATTCAATGACTTTGTCAACAAACTATTTTGCTAAAAATAAGCCGGGAATCTTAAAGACACAAATACCCGAACTCAAAATTATAACGGCTCCTAATTTAACAAAAATTCAACAACATGTAAATAATAGAGAAACTTATCTCTCGCACTCGTTGTTGAGTACAAGTAACTCAGATTCCTTTGACACGGCATCAAACCGAACAAGGTAAGGGAAGTTGTGAAGTTAAATCTCTATTAATATTCGGATAATGAATTCATTGTCTTCAGAAGCCCTTCGACCACACCGCTGCCTAATCTATCGCCAAAGGTCCCCTCAGAAGACTCCCTCTATCCGGATGAATTGCGTTGTAAAATCTGTAATGAATTATTTAAGGATCCGAGAAGTTTGAACTGTCTTCACTCGTTCTGTTTTCAATGTATTGTCAATGAAAACTTCAAACAAGATGCCAGCATACCATTTTGGTCACAACCACAACCTATTGAAGCACCAGCAGTTTCATCACCCCAAAAACAAATGGAAGAGCAGGACTTCAAAGGTTAGTTTTAATGATTTTACGTCTTTGGATAAGTTACAGTCAACACGACAAACATACAAAGTTGTTGTAATAAAAAAGGTTGAAAGGAAATTTTCTTACGTGATTTTTTCACAAGATGTGTGTAATGCTTCTCATACAACGATTCATTACCTCAGAACCAGCAATATGCGAACATGAATAAATTTCAAAAAAGCTTCTCATAATTTTACAAGAGATCAACTGCTGGGAATTCAAGTAGGCTCTGCGTTCTTGACGGTTGTTTCCCCTCAGTATAGCACAAATTTCGATGATCACAATGAGCTGGCCTTTCTTAAACGGGTTTAAAATAATTTATTTCAAAATAGTTCTTACAATAAATCCTGTTTTAACGCAAAAGCTTTTACTGTGTAACAAAGAATTATTTATTGTATTGAGATAGAATCATATACCAACCATTTGATTGTCATACACTAAAAAAAGAATTTTCCTCTCTGTTTTGAAAGAAGTTTATTGTTATCAGTCATTATATCGATAAATATGTATTCGTATATTAAAATGTAAAGCTATAATTTAAATACCAAAAACGTTTTTATTAAAGAACAATTTTATTTACTAGTAGATATATAAAGATTAACTAATTTTTCATTAACAAGTGACTATTTCGATTCTTTGCTCAATTTCATCGTAGAAACCATTTTTTCTATTTTTTATATTCAACTTTGCACTTATACTTAATTTTCAAAAAAATTATTCTACAATCAAACAGTGTTGAATTGGGGAAAAGGGGCTGCCATCGACATTAATTTGGGCTGGTTATGTTGGGCAAATACTTTTGTCGTGAATAAAAATCTGCAATTGAACTTAAGGTGTTTTTTAATCCCGCCGGAGGGCTAGAGTGATTGGAAACGCTTAAGCCTTACATCAGACCGGCATGCATATGCATGCATATCTATGTATGTATGTATATGGTACGTACGATTAAACATACAAAATAATTATTGGATAGATTTTAAATAGAAAACTTACATACATATGCGGGCATCAGCATTTTTCAAGCTTACGTCTGCAATATATTCGTACGTGCATATGCAGTTTCTAAGATCAAATTGGGCAAAAATTCATTTTAATTAAAGAATCCAAATCTAATTATTTAAAGATTGTATAGAGTTTTTAAGTTTTAATCTAGAAAAATATGTACATACATATGTATGTAGTATGTATGTATGTTTTAATTAAGGACATTTTAGATCTAATGGTGTTTCAGATACTCTCAAAAGTCTATGATATCTAAATGTTATTGTACTTAAAAATAAAGTAAATATCATATAACATTTCTTAGATTTCTGTAGCATGAAAATGTATAAATAAATTAAATTTGGCAATTATTGCATTTGATTTCAAATTAATATTGCTGGTACATTTTTCAACAAATTGTATTATTTAAATATTCATAACAACTTAAGGGCCCATTGCCACTTTGGAGGGAAGCTGTTGCTGCTTCGTTGCGCGTCTTTATAAAATTACCTACCCAGTGTGCGGTTAGATCTAAATATTTGCTTTTCAATCCTGGGTTATAATCGAGAAAGCCAGCTTTAGGTATTACTTCTTCGATTTGGCTGCCATCGGGCCAATCGTTGTAGCTGGCGATATTGATAAAGCCAACGTGATTAAGTATAGCAGTACGCCAGGCAACTCCATAATACTTTTGTAAGAATAAAAAAATTGTTTTCAGAATACAAAAAACAGTCAATGGCTTAAGTGTTTCTTATGAACTTACTCTTCCATTACTGCGATGTCTTTGTATGTCGCCATGTCGTGGAAATTTGTTGCGTTCAGCGAAACCTGGTCCTACTGTTGGCACAAACAGCATTTTGTAAGTTAGTGCAAAGGATTTCAGATATGACCAGTTCTTCCAAGTACTGGCAAAAGTAGCCCCATTGCTGGGCAATTTACTATAAAAGCCATCCAAGCACAGCCGCTTCATGTAATCGGCATGATTTTTTAATCTTACAAAGCAATAAAATAAATACCTATTATTTTAACTCCTTTTTAAATTTTCACAAAAATTTAATTTATCACATACTAGAAAATTACAAAAAACAAATGAGTAAATAGAAAAGATTTTCTAACCCATTAAAGGATTTCTTCGTGTTTTTTTTTGATTTTGGTATATTTTGCTTTTCCAGGAAATGTAACTCTTTATTTTACGTACCTTATGTGGCCAATATAAAAAGCATCCAATGTTAAACGTATAGAAGTAGGGGATTTACAAAACCCTTGAGATGCTAAAGAATCTACCAACTTGTAAGCATTACTTATGTAAATAACGGGTGTTAAGGCTTTACGAGTTTGAGAATATACTTTAAAGAATACTGGCTGATTATAGAACACTGCTATGTCCTTTAAATGCTGCTGTAGAAATAGAACCGTTTGATTGGCAGTAACGCTTATTTCGAAGGTAATGGACAAATTGAATTTTGGAGCCACTTGAAAGATTGTCTTATATACCTCTAGTTCTGTAGACTTGCCAGTGTAGCTTAAAATTAATACACCCACGCCACAATTACGTATATTTTGAAAATGTTTTGCAAAAAGTTCACTAGAAGGTTTGTATAAACCTAAAGCCGGATAAAAAGCGCTATTTAAAATTCTTGCCAAAGGCTTTTGTGTAATGAACTCGGTTGTGTTGAAATCGGTAAGAATTTCTTTTGGCACTGTTGGCTTACGAGTCTTATACCATTGTACAGGAGCAGTATAAAAGATATGTATAGCTGTTGTCACACTTTCCATTATTGTGTGCTCTTCTTCGGGATCTTGGATTAATTGCTTTGCATGCTCCTTCAAATTTTGAACTTTTTCTCCAATTAATTTAGATTTTAGTTTGCGTTCGTCATATTTTTCCAGTTGTATAACACCGTTTTCTCGTGGCGATTGTAAAATAAGCAAACCATTTTCATTTTGTTGCGGCTTTTGTTGTGGTGGTCCAGCATAAGACTGTGCTACGAATCTCTCATTGATAAATCTTTCAGAGCTGACGTGTTGCAATCCATTATTTAGTATCAACAATGTTATGATTATAAGTGTTACAATCATCAAAAGCAAAATGATGCGAAATTTTCGTGGATTCTTACAGTATTTAGTAATAATCATTTTAATTTGCTTCAATCTTTAAAAACTGAATTGATTTTTAGGTCATTTTTGCTTTTGGTGCTTACAAAGTTTCTTTTTTTACATTTTATCCACGCAGCTTTTTTTTTTTTGTTGAGAATAAAACTGATTTTGTTTTCTGTTTCAGTTGCTAATTTTTCTTAATTTAAATACATACATACATACATATTAAAATCTAAGGATATTTTATCCACCCTCAATGTATTGATATCCGCTTAAAATATTTACATACATGAGTATGATGTATAGAAAAGTGTCTTTATGCTAACGGTAGTAGTATGCGTAGTGAACATGTGTTTCCTCAGTTTTGCTTTCCGTTATTTTTCTTTGTTGTGTTTTTATATAAACAATGCATATACGAGTATGTATGTATGTATGCATGTGTGTATATTAGCTGCCGGGTTTTGTTGTTGCAGTACTGCGCATCTGCCATTTTTTGTCTTTTGTAAATAATTTCGCTTTAACAGAGCACATAACATTAAGCCCATAATTAAGCCTTTTGAAAAATCAATGTCATACTGTAAACTCTAAATAATGTACACAAATAATGCAAATAATGTAAGCAACTTTTCTTTGCCAATTTTTCATATCTATGTATGTAAGTATGTACATACATACATACATACTTATGTAGCCAATTGGCCAAAGAATTTCTTGTTCTTAAATGAAGTTAGTATATCACATTCGGTTTTCTACAGCCGTCTATGACACATACAAAACCAAAAATTAATCAAGCTAGTCAAAATAATGTGGTTATTTTAAAAATAATATTGTTGCTTCTATAGCAAAACTATGTTGCGTCAACTATTTTATATTATTCACAATAATGATTTTTCTCTGCGTCGAATATAAAATAATAAATTTGACAGTATTCTCTAAAAGTTATACATCACGCTTCTTTAGGGCACAGAAAATTTTTGTCATCGTTACAAGAACTTAAAAATTTACAAATATTTTGCAAAGCTTTCTCATCAAAAGTCAATAATAATAATTTTTAATCTACTTTTAGCACTACACTCTTCCAACAAAAGTGCGCGTTCTACTTCACCAGACATTCAAACTATGCACAGTTATTCGGACTTATCCAATTTGCCGTTGCCGCAAAGGCGACGATCGTCTTTCAGTTTTAAAAGAAAAAAATCATCGGATCGCTTAACCTCAAAGGTATAAATTTTAAAATTCATACAAGTGTGATTATTTAGAATCTCAGTTTTCAATTCTGTTATTTCTTTCTCTCAATTTTTTTAATTGAAAGTAGAGTAAAACGGATAACATGTCTGCTGCGTTGTCCCAACAAAGTCGTCAATCAACTCAACAACGACTACAGACCGAAACAACTCGTTTGATAACTTGTAAGGTCTGTATGTTTCCAACAGAGTTGCCAGTTGGTGGCATACGTCAATTGCCACAGAATTTTTTACTTGTGCGCAGAATTGAGGAGATACGTTTTAAAGTAGGAGAAGAGATTATCACTAGGATTTGGTGCAGCTTGTGTTTTGAAGAAACGAACGTATGTAAAATTTAAGTTAAAATTTATTTCTACCAAATTTGACTGATTTCTCTTAAAGTACAGGCTATTTACCATTGCTTGACTTGTATATTAAACTTATGTACTCTCTGCAAAGAGTCACACGAGAGACAAAAGAGTACAACCCAACATAACATTCGCAACATAATAGAATTGCGTCGAGCTCGTAAGGAAAACGAGGGCCATTTTATCGACAATTCAAAGTTTGTTCTGAAATGCAGTATGCACCCGGGATTTGATATTAAATCATTTTGTACGGTCTGTCTGCAGGTGGCCTGTTCGGATTGTTTAATTCTGTTGCATAAGGGGCACAAACATGAATCTATATCAAAATGTATAAATAATTATGGTAAAATTTTAAGAGATACTGCTGAGCAAACGAAACCTTTATGCCATTATGCCGAACACTCTTTGGTGAAACTAAACGACATTGCCAAGAATATAAACCGGAAATGCGATGAAATCCAGTCTGAAGTAGAAGAATTTATGGACAGCTATTTGCAAGCCATTGAAGCCCACAAAAGTACATTGTTGCAGCAAGTGCTTAGGGCGAGAGAATCAAAAGTGGAAATGATTTTGGAGCAGCAATTAGATATGGGTATATAAAAGATTTTTGTGACTACATATTAACGCAAACTTTTAAAATTTGTTTTACCTACATATGTATTCTCTTTGTAAAAGAAAAACGAACGCAGGACGCTTTGATGGCCTTGAATTTTAGTCAAGAATTGACAGATATTGCATCGGATGTAGAAATTTTATCATTCGTAAAAATTCTTTTGAAAAGATTTGAATATTGTCAACAATTTAAAGCTCCTGTTGATCCTAAGGTAAAAAAAAATATATTTTTTTCATTGTTCCATTAATCATAAAAAAACCCAACGCACATGGTTTACATCGCTTACATACGAACTAAATGTCACCATATAGACAAAATAAAAATAAATAACAGACATCTTTTTTTTTATTTGAAAAATCAAATAATAAATTGACTTGCTCTATAAAATTGTTTAATGGATTTCTTGGATTTTTATATAGAAATTCTCAAAAATTTTCGCCCAAAACGAAGTCATAACAAGTGAAATTGATGGGTCAACATTTTTATACTTCGGTCACACTTGGAGATAAAAATTTTAAGAACAAAATGTTAGTTACGCACATACCGAGTTGTGTCGTCGTACTAATAAGTTAACCTACTATTTACCGTTACCTTGGCTTTATTTAAAAAGCGCGTAAATATTTTGGAGTTCTGAAAGTCTTTCCGCCAAATAAAGTTGAAAATATACGCAGCTTTTTAATTTAATTTTTATATTTGCTGGAATATTTGCTTAAAAGCTCTTGGGGACTATCAAATAAAATCGTCAATCAGTGCATATTTATTAGTGCCTGTCAACTATCATTTGTATTTTGAGTTCACAAAATTCATAACATGATTTTTTTTTATCAAAATCAAATGAAATATTTTTCTCCAGCACAACTGGGAACGATCTAATAATTAGCCGTAAAATCCAAAAAAAAATCAATGTGCTTATTTGATCGTCTCCATGGGCTTTAAGTTTAACTTTACGTTTTTGCTGTAAAAAAACTATCGATAAGTTTTGAAAAAATAATATTTTACTTACTTTAAACTTTAGATTTCAGATACGTTGCATTTTTTGCCAAAAATAAGAGCACCGGCAGCTAAAAACCTCAATGATATTCCTATTTTTGGTATCATAACAATGCAAACAGTGGAACCAGCTTTGTGCACATTGCAGTGGGATGGTAAACACTTAATTAGTTTATAATAAAATTTTTATTAGTCTAAGGATATTCGTTTAGCTTTTTTTATTGCTCATAGTTTTGTTCTTATTTTTTTACCCACTGGTTCACCATACAAAGGGTTCAAAATTAAAACTGGTAATCTTCTATATCAGAGTAGCAACAAAAATTCGTGAAAAATAATCGAAATTCAATGGAGAATCTCTTGTTTTAAGCAACTGTCAAACGAAAAAGCTCAAGTTTGTCGGTTTTTAACAACTTCATTCCATGTGGTATTCCATGTACCAATATGTGCATATCCAGTAGAAGAATTGAAAGCAAAACCAAAGCAATTAGAAATTTCTTAAAAAGAAGCCCCAGTAAGAATTATCAAATGCAACTTGTTGGGAAAATTTTCAAAAAACTTTTACTCGTTCCTGTTGAGTGAATTATTTCCTTCCTTCTGCTGCTCTGCTAGAAGTAATTACACGTTTTGGTTATAATTTTATCTTTTGGATTTTAAGTATTTAGTTATTGTAATTTTCAATAAATCACATAATATAATATAAACCTATAAGTTAAGCAGTTTTCCATTTCAGTTTAGGTATGTTTATATTGTACATACATCCATACATATGTAAGTTTAGTGTCAAACTTCAATACTAATTTTGTGAATGTTTTTAAGGAATTTCTCAATTACGTCTACACAAAAAAGCTGAACTAGTTCTTATTGCTCGTGACGCTGATGGTGCCTCTCTTTGTCATGGGGGTCTGCAAATAAAATGTCATATAAAGTACAAAGACAATCCCACAAAATTGTTGCCAATAGAGGTAAGAAATAATGTGTCTTATACATACATACATACGTACGTATACATGTATAAATACCAAAAATGAGTCATGTCAAATAGTTTTTCCAAAACTTGTTATGATGATTTCTTTAGTTTATTTCTTTATTTAAGCACAATCAGCTTTATTTCCTTTTATCTATCTTTGAAGATTTCCGATAACCGAGATGGCTCATACCTGATAACTTTTATACCGGACTCGCAAGGTACTCTGGTACTAACCATTACCATAAACGATAAACCCATTAAGGTAAAATGTTATAAATGCCCACAAACATTTTTCAACATCCCTACTTATGATTTTCATACATCTTTCAGGGCAGTCCATTTAATTTCCAGGCTCGTACTCTACGGCCTCATAACGGCATTTACCACTGTTGTGCTTTTTGCTCCAGCAAAGGCAATAAAAGTATAAAATGCGCTTGTGATGGGCGCATGCCTGGTTTCCACGGTTGTGGTCATGGGCATGTTGGCCACCCGGGTCGGCGTCACTGGTCTTGTTGCGGCAACGTTTTAGAAAATTCGGAATGTACTGTAGCTAACAAGCTACTGAGTTCTTAAAAAACCGTATTCACAGTTTGATTATATACGAGGTACCTTATAAGAAAAAACTACTTGAAATCCATATTTGTTATTTTATAAAATGCACTGATTAAAATTCAATTTAGACACTTACTTCCTACCTCTATAGTAAATAAAACATATCGAAAATATTAGGAAAAAAAAACACAAACTCATTCTAGACACTGTATCTACTATATAAATTAGTAACAATGTTTCCAAGCTTAAAAATTAATAATGGCCCAAATTTGTTGTTTTGGCTCATTTCTGACTTCTGGTTTTTTTGCAATCACACGATAAAAATAGGTGTATTCCAGCAATCACATAATCTTATTGTATGGAAAAAGATGAAAAATTGTCCCAAAAACACCGAGGAGATATAAATAGTTATAACGTGTTCCGACACGTTATACCACTTCCTACCTCTAAAGACCTCGCTAACGGTTTCAGACTTTAGTTCTTGTGGACGTCATAAATTTTAAATTCTATATCGAACAACGGCTTGTCTATAGTCTGTTTTTCGAACATTGTTTTGACATAATGTTTGTAGTCTTTTAAGTTTGTTTCTTTTCCCAACACATAAATTTATTTATTTATTTTATATTTATATATGCAGCAATTAAACGGAAAACAAAAAAAAAAACGGCAGTGGAATGTTTTAAAACATTTAAAAATAATACTTATTAAATAAAAACTTGTTCCAGATTAAATATAAAGATAACATTTATGACTGCGTTTAAAACAAAAACCCACATTTATTATGCAAATACTAATTTACGGGAACGCAGTAAAATAATTATTTCCAGTGCGTTTCAACAATATGTGACGAGATTTTCCGTGAGCAGAAATGAAAACTAATGTAAACAGAATGTTTTGAAAAGGTATTTTTGGAAACGTGTTTCTGTTTTTGCAAATGTGTGCTAACAACAAATTTATATGAAATTATTCTTTTATTGTAGCAAAATACATGCAATATATACATACATACATACATATGTATATGTATATATTTTCCATAATTAAATAAATACATACATGTACAAAGAAATATATGTAATTTTAATATCAATGAAACGGGCTTTGTCCCAAGTATAAATATACAAACAGCAATGTTTGACGCTATCTGAAGCTTTACACTTATCCCTTAAGCAATTTATGCATACGAGTATTTGAATAATAATTAAAAACATATAATTTTCTTCGCTCATTCAGTGGCTTAAGTTGGCACGTGAGAAGAGTAGTTGACAGATCGTTATCAATATTGACACAAAGCAAACTTTTCGAGTAAAAGAAAACATGAATTTATAATTACAATCACGAATTTAAAAATGTTGTATGTATGTATATTCAAAGCATATTAAAATTTGTTTTTTATATGTTCATATATGTATGTACAATATGTAAAAAAGTAATTTTAAAATCTTACTAAAACCTGTGTTCGACACAAAAACCACTTAAAACAAACTTTAAACTTAAAACGATAACAAATCAAAGAAAATTCTTAAAGCTCGAAATTTCTATTTAATTAATTTAAAGAAGCTGCTGCCTAATTTCATGAATAAAATTAGCGCTTAGCATCTTATAATAATAAAACTTTTATAATAATCTCAAGTTTCTTGAATCATTCAACAGCTATAAAGTGGGTCGGGTATGTTTGTTAGTAGGATTAGCTATTGTTGGAGAAATTATGTAAGTAAAGAAAAATGCTTCTACAACAATTATTTATAATAAAAGCAAAATTACACATTATGACAACAAAATAAACTCTCACTTTGTTTAAAGCAATACGAAAAATATTTGCGATTTAATTTGGTCTTTTTTACAAAAAAAAAAAAAAAAGGAAATAATCGATTTGTTTTTTAATGTTTGGCCGAAAACACAGTGTCAGGCAGTGAATAGTTGTTTTTTAGACGTTTAAGCGATAATAACAATCTCGTGTGCGCGGCCAGCGTTACGGCTGTTTAAAATACGTCTACATATATGTGCATATGTAAATACCTTTAATAAGCTGCAGTTAATGCGAGAAATGCAAAAATTATTACCAGAATAAAATACTAAATTAAAAGTTTGCTATAAGAATGTCAACACTTGTGTTTGTATAGAAATTTGTTAAAGCATTAAGAAAACTGCTTCTGTTGAATGAAGATTGAACGTGTGTGAATAATGATTTTTCTCAAATTTCGTGAACATTTTGGGGCAAATTGTTACTTTTTATATACTATATTAGTATTTGGTAAGTATAATATTTTAATAAAAAATATGGCAATGCAGGCTTAATAATATACTTGTTTGTTGAAAATAGAAAGTTTAAACAATAGTTTCTTTAAAAGCATAGGTCAGGTATGATGAACGTGCTTCAAATATAGAAGCACGTATGTACATAAATACATAAGTTGGATTTATTTAAATATAATTAATTAAAGGGCAATACGTTTTGTGTACATGATTCAAATACTTAATTATTTATAAAAATTTTCGAGATATGCCCATAACTGAATAGAGCAACTTCGGGTATGTGGAATAATATTTTTTTTATATTGTCGCCACAATATTTGTTAGCAAATAAAAATAATCACTTTTAAAATATACTTTTACATGCAAATTATATACTTTATATTTATGTATGTATATGACGGGACATAAACCAAATTTTGAGAATGTAAAAACAATAAAAAAATAAAAGAGATATACTCTGGAAATACTACATATTGCCAACGCATAAAAGGAGAAAATATTAAACTACAAAAAACATTTAATAAACAAACAAAAATCAAAAAGACAATGAATAAGTTTTTTGCAACTGGTCAACAATCCTGGAGAAGAAAACTCCGGTAGAATTTTTTTATGTGTATAAAAAGATGTGTTTTTAATTTAATTGTTTTAATTTTGACATAGTAAATGTTAATATTTTGATGTACAAATGTATGTATGTTGTTGTTGTGTTAAATTCCATAGTACTAGTAACTTGTGTAATTTTGTGTTGTTTTTGTAGAAACCCTGAAGATGATCAACGATGTTGATCGAAATATTGGGAAATCACTGATAACTAAGAAAAATCATTGTATATTTTTTATTATTTGACCTGGAGCCGAACTTAAAAATTTATGTATAAAAAAAACTTATTTACGTCCATATGTTTATATATCGGTGGCGTTTCTTTATAACGGCTTAATTCGAATTTTAAAATTTGCAAAATTGCATCTATTCTTATTCATTTGAGGGAATATTGCGTGTTTTGTTTGGCAAAATTTTCTATCGTATTATTGATGATTTTTTTCTTTTGTTGGAATATCGGTTTAATAATATTTAATGCAGTTTTTCATTGAAGTATCTGTCAAAAATTTATTTTGGTTTTATCTTGACTTAAGGTGTTGTGATAAAACTCCACAGATATGTAAAATATATATTTGTAACAAAAACAACTTGTCGGGTATTATGCAACAGTATCTGAGGGTAATATAGAATGCTATATAAAAAAAAATAATAGACCAACCAAATCCTTCATTTCCCCGTTTCTTGTTCTTGCACACAACTAAAGAGTAAACATTGTGCTACCATGTTTTACTTACTTTTTAAAAAGAGCCATTAATTAGTCCATATTAGACGCACAGTCCACAATACTGCAAGTTACTCTATTAAGGCTTTGGGAAATACCTACTAACGAGATGGAATGCACTTAGGACAGTGCTATTCAGGGTGTTTTATTTAAATAATTTAAATTTTCGTATCAAATTTTCCAGCATTGTTCATCAATAATGCACAAGTGAATGCCAAAACAGTCTTCAAATCCTCTTTTAAGCCGTTAATTGTTGGAACAGTTCAAGCTGATACTACTGAAATATCACCAACCTCAGCACCACAAACATTGAGTAGAGATATTACGATCGGACCGTGTACTTGGGTTATTGATAGGAAATGTCCGGATGACAATATTTCATTTTATCTTTACACGCGCAAAAATCCATCTGATCGACAATATTTGAAAATCGATAACAGTTTGGCAGCTTCTAATATAACAAATTCCTTCTATGACAGCAAACATCCAAGCAAAATTATAATACATGGCTATAATTCGGATATGTTCTTGCATCCATTGCAAATGATGAAAAAGGGTTGGTCAATTGCTCTGTTAATTTTGTTGATTTTTTAGAAATTTAAGCAAAATGTTTTTATTTTATAGAATATATAGCCAAGGGAGATTATAATATATTTTATGTTGATTGGAGTACGCTAGCTCCGGGTCCTTGTTATATGAGTGCCGTACATAATACACGGCATGCAGGAGCATGTGTTGCTCAGCTGGTGGAACGAATACTGGATCTTGGAAGTTCAGACATACATGTGATTGGGTTTTCACTAGGAGCTCAGCTGACTAATTATATTGCTAAGAACCTGGGAACATTTCAGTTGCCGCGTATAACAGGTGAGTTTTAGTAAATTTATCCACTAGATAATTAGAAAACCACGTAAAAATAGTGTTGGCATTAATTTTGGAATTTTGCTTTATCATTGACCAATTAAACCATAACGATGAATAATAAATTTTATACGAGTTATATGAGATCTGCTACTCAAAATAGTTTTGAATCGAAAATTTAGGAGAATATTGCTAAATTGGAGGGATATCCTTTGCCCACCCCTAACACTAAGCAACCGATTTTGATATAATTTAATACATAGACAAATCTTTACTTGAAAGAAATTAGCAATCAGGACGAGGAGAGCAATATTGATAATGTGTATGTATATCTCAGACGTCGATCAACGAATCCTAAGTAAATTTGGAACACACATACATATGTAGACAGATAACTTTATAATTTGTGTAACATTTCTAAAGAAAACGTGAATAGGTGTAATAGGAAATGTAAGACAGTTTGAAACTGACTAACAAATTTTAATAGAAATAGCAGTTTACAGATGTCGAATCGCATAATTACATTTAATACGAGAACAAAATTTTGAATATTGTTCCTCTTGTCGAACTGGCTTGCATTTGTCGTTGGCAATGAATGTCACTGCTTGGACTTCAATGGATGAGTTGGTAGAGTGTTCGACCAAAAGCAGTGAAAAAACAATGGCCAAAAATTTTTTCAAATAAAAACAATAACAATTAACACAAATATAGAACAAAAACACGCAATGTTGGTTTAAGTGATGTTTGGCTGCGCATTGTCGAAGGTACATACATACATATGTATGTTAAATGGGCATTGAACAGTCAAAACAGCATCAGTTAAATTCTAGCATACTCATCCCTGCAATATAGAATAAAAGCAAATAGCGAAACACTACTCCTTCTTTCGTCCTCCTCAAACCAGTTCAGGTACAATGCACGTGATGAAATTTTTAGACTGCCTGACCAAATTTTACATACATATATACATACACATGTATATACATATTCCAATTTGTGTAATATAGGTTTAGATCCTGCGATGCCTTTGTTTGCTATGGCTGGCGAAAAAGATAAATTAGATCCATCTGACGCTGAGTATGTTGATGTTATTCACACCAATGCCATGGTTCAAGGGAAGTTAGAGCGATGCGGCCATGCAGATTTTTATATGAATGGCGGCATAATTCAACCTGGTTGCACAAAAAATAATGCGTTGAGTAAGTTATTGTCAATTAACAAGACATATGTATGTACATACATACATACATATGCAAATTAGAAAAATGTATTATTTGTTCTTTTCAGATCCCTTTGCTTGTAGCCACCAAAGAGCAACAGCTTACTTTTTAGAATCTATACGTTCGACCAAAGGATTTTGGGGATGGGCATGTAGTTCATATATAGCTTACTTATTGAGCATGTGTCCCGCCACAAATTATTTAGTAGAAGCTGGTGAAAATGTGAAAAGAACAACAAGGGGCATGTTTTTAATAGATACAAATGATACAGCTCCATTTGCACTGGGAAAATGGACAGATTTGCCGACCTTAGGTGTCAAGAACACATCTGGAGCTTCAATGACATTTCGGCCACCACTTCAACAAGGTGATCCTCTTTTGCGCAGTATTGATGAATGGGGTAAACTAGACTACAGCTTTAACAACCTAAATACCCAAGAGCCAACTCCATTTTCGCAAGACCCTTATGGAGAAAACTGGACGTATTTCAGTGAAGATACCTCAGACATTCTAAATAACTCAGTCGAGGAACAGGTTATAACAGAATATGAAAATGCGAAGCACGATTACACCGATACCCATAATAAGTGGGAAGACTACAAGAAAAATTTAAGCGATGGTTTTATAGATAATACCATATTTAGAATACCTGAAGTGGGTGGAAAATAATATACAATTAAAAAGGACTTAACTTTAAGCATCATAATATTTATGATTGAAAATAAAATAAAAACTTTTACTTTCTTCTTTCGCAGAACAGTAAACAAGTTTTAAACTGTTTAGAGTTCCTTCCGTTTTTAAAACGATTAGAGCATTAGACAGCAAGCCGCTCAAAAGTTTTCATGTTTGTAGGTTTTGAATGTTTCTTACTTCTTTCAACATGCGACAGAAGCTTCGGCATGATTTTTTTGAAATAAAGGAATATTTATTGACCTGTTGTAAAATTGAAATGCAGCCATGTATGTATGTATGTAGGTTAAAAAAACTGCATCATTGTACCTATTTAAATTACACACTATAGTCATACATCAGACTAGGGTTAGCGGAAAATAAATCATATACATACACATACACGCATACATATTAACTAATACCGTTATTATTTTTTAGAACAAGAAATATTTGAAAATAAACATATGTACATACATACATACATACAGTGAGATTTTTTCTTTTAAAATCTTGCACGAATTCTTAAAAGCCCCTTCTTAAATATAGACATGTACAGTAACAGTTTACTTAGCTTCTTACTTTCCTTTAGTTAGAAATGAAAACTTATAATTCATTAAAAACGAACCGTTATTATTTTGCAAAATAACTGACATTCCATTTATTGGGTGCAGAAGCATACTTAATGTTGTTCTTTTGTTTGTTATACAGTCGTACAAAAGAGTATTTTGCAAAAACAAAAATAATACTTTTTTAAACAACTGTGTAATTTAAGCACTATCACAAAATAATAACTTCTTCGCTTAAAGGCACGTGTTTAGTTTATTTTACAATTTTGAAGACAAAATAAATATGCGTCGTCCTAAGAAGGTGAATTGAACAAAAGTTTTTTTTTTTTACTTTTCTCTTATTATAATTAAATATATTTTAGTATGAGTCTGGTGAAGCTACGCAGTATATTACGCGTAGGGCCGCCTTACGAAAACTTCAGTTGTCTTTGAATGACTTTCGCCGATTGTGCATTGTAAAGGGCGTCTATCCTAGAGAACCTAAGCATCGTCGTCGGGCACAGAAAGGTTCATCTGATATAAAGATTTTGTATCATTCCAAGGATATACGGTTTTTACTACACGAACCCGTCGTTTGGACACTACGTGACTACAAGGTGTGTATTACAAGTTCATATGTTTGTAGTTAATTTAGCATATGCAGAGGCAGAATTTTATATACATATGTATGTATGTATGTACCTATGTACTTACATATGTATGTACATATTTAAGTGAAACAAAACGAAGATGATTGCTAATATTTATAATGTTTTCCTAATAGATTTTTGCCAAGAAAACTGGGCGGGACCGTGCCATAAAGGATTTCCGTAATTTGAAAAGACGTTTGGCACAATTTCCTGAGTTAAAAATTGATCACATAGTCAAAGAACGTTACCCTACTTTCATAGATGCTATTAAAGATTTGGATGATTGTTTAACGCTGTTATTCTTGTTCAGTACTTTTCCCTCCTTAAGATTGATTCCTCGAGAGCAGTCTGCCCTATGTCGCCGTTTGACAATTGAGTTTCTTCACTACATTATTGCTTCAAAGTCATTGAGAAAAGTCTTTATTTCTATAAAGGGCTACTACTTTCAGGCTGATATAAAGGGACAAAAAGTGACTTGGATTGTTCCCCATTACTATCCATTCAAACCGCATTCAAAGGCAGAAGTTGATTTTAAAGTTATGTCGATTTTCGTTGAATTCTACACTGTTATGCTGGGCTTCGTAAATTTCCGTTTATATCATAGCATAAATACTGCCTACCCTCCACAATTTCCAGCTGGTGTTTTAGCTGACAACGAAGAAACTCTTCAAAACGAAGCTACATTTGTATCAGACCGTATAGCGGCTTTAAATTTCCAGTTAATGCGCACCGATAAGATAGAAGAGGATGAGGAAGAAAATGAAATGGATTTAGAGCTTTTGGAACAAGATGGAGACTCTAAGCGCGTGCTAAAAATGAAGCAAGAAGCACAAGAAATTGCGCGTCTAAGAAATTTGTTCAGAGGCCTTAAAATCTTTATAAGTCGTGAAGTTCCTCGTGAACCATTGGTTATACTAATTCGTTCCTTTGGCGGAACTGTTTCTTGGGATTCTAGTGTTTTCACAGGTGCCACATTTGACGAGAATGATGAGACTATAACTCACCAGATAGTAGACAGACCAAGCCTAAGCAAGCAATATATTTCAAGAGATTATGTCCAACCACAGTGGGTATTCGATTGTGTTAACAGGCGTCAGTTGCTACAAACAAATAAATATTTTATGGGAGTTATCCTGCCTCCACATTTGTCACCATTTGTCGAAGCAAATCGCGAGTCCTATGTACCTCCTGAAGAGAAGTCCTTACATGATCCTTCATTAATAGAGACGCACGAGCAAAGTGATGCCGAATCATCAGAAGACGAAGAAGAAAGGCTAAATAACGAAGAAAATCAAAATTTGATTGATGCTCAGTTACAATTGGCCTATCAAGAAGAAAAAGTTGAATCCGAACAGTACAATGGGGAAGATATCAATGAGGATCAGTTAGAGGATGAAGAAGAAAACAGCGAAAACGACGAAGTAGAAGAGGACGAAAAAGAAAAGTTACGTTTGCAGGAGGTAATCGCTAAAAACTTATTTGGTTATTTCATAGTTTAATTTTTTATTTAATTGCAGAAAAAGAAAATGTTGGTGCAATCTGGCAAAGTGCACAAAGAAAACAAACGGTTATTAAGAAAAAGTGAAGTTGATGAACATCGTTTGCAGGCGCGAATGGTTAAGCCTAGACATCGCAACCTTTTCCGAAAGTTAATACGCGAAAAGCAATCGAGAGAAAAAGAAGAATGGTTGTTGAAAAAGAAGCGTCGTGTTATAGATGCACAGACTAAAGAGTCAAAAAAAGCATCAAAGAAAGCGGCGAAAAAGGCGGCACAAGCTTCAGTAGCTGTAAAAAATTAATTTTATTCTAAAAAATTATTTCCTTTTAGCTTTTAGTTTCAAAGCCTTCGTCATATTTTAATTCTAGATATGATAATTTCAATTAGTTATGTAAATAAAAATCTCTTTAATATTTGATCATTAAACAAATTATAAGTGTTTTACTTAAATCTGTTTAAAGCAAATGCACATACAAATTAATATTGCTTGTTATGGATGACTCAGGTATAATTGCTTTTCTTCAATGTTTCTTTGAAGTTTTTAGCAATCTTACATGTTTATATAAGTAAAAAGTCTTAAAATAATGAATTCTTCAAACAAAGTATAAAATGTACTATAAAAAACAAGAAATTGACTGCTTTGAAAAGTTAACAATTTTTGCTAACAATCAAGAAAAAGATGCTGCAACATGATTTTCATTGTATCTTTTAATAAGAGGATATTAAAACCGATCGGCCCACAAACAACAAAACAAATTAGGCAACCTGTTTGTAATACACAAAGTTTCAGTTAACTAACTTTAAAAAAATCGTTTACCACTCTTGCCTCAAATAAAACATATGAAGAACTTACAATTTTTAATTAAATTTTAAGTGTATTTCTTATCATATAAATAACAGCATAAATATATTTCAAAGATAATTTAATTTATTATGCCAACCAATAAAATTAAAAATGTGAAAATTTTAAAGATTAATAAAAAAAATAATAGTGATAAAATAAACCTTTAAAAAAAAAATAAGTTCTTAGGAAAAAACAAATACTTCCTTTGTTATGTGCATGTGAAAATATATGTATGTACTTATAGGTACATGCATTTAAATGTTGTGTTTAGTAAAATTATTACTCAAACTGTGAATGCTAATACAGTTCATGTTGCAGTCCGCTGCAGGAAATGTTTACGTAAATAAGTTAATTTCACTGCTTTTTCTTAACAACACGTTTTGGTTTGGCTTGTTCTTCTTGTTGCGCGAGCGATTTCTCTGCTTTAATTTCAGCAGTGATTGGCTCGTCCACGGACATTTTTTCATCAATCAAGGTTGGGTGATTTTCTTCGATTGCAGCGGGCGATGGCGGTGGGCGTTCAGCGTCAGGATCAGTATCTTCTTGGCCGTGAGTTTCTTCTTCTCCGTAACCTTCCTCAAGAGTTGACAAATGATATAGAGCTTTTTCTTCGTCTGAAATCGGAACTGGCGCACTAGAGAGAGGGTCACGGCCATTAAGAGATTTTGGGAATGCTATTACATCACGTATCGATACAGCCCTACACAAAATGGAAATTAAACGATCAAGTCCCAGGGCAATGCCACCATGTGGTGGACAACCTGATTCCAGGGCGTTCAGCAAATGTGACAAATGGTCATGTGGTATATTCAAAATTTGCTCTAATACAAAATGTTGCATGTCGCGGTCATGTATTCGAATAGATCCACCGCCAACTTCTTGACCGTTCAAAACTAAGTCATATGCTTGTGAGCGTATGTTGACGAGATCTTCAGATTTGCTGTTTATGAACGCCTCCATATCATCGGGATGTGGTGCAGTAAACGGATGGTGTACACTTTCTAAATTTCCATTTTCGGGATTCAGTTCAAACATTGGAAAATCAATAACCCATACGAATTTATTTTCGTAACTTTTGCGAGCTTTTCCATTTTCTACCAAAAAATTGTGATAATCTACACGAATATTACCCAGAAGTTTTTGCTATACAAAAGAAGAAAATAAGACATATTTTTATATATGGATATGAGTATTAATCGTATTTTCCTTGTCGAGTATGAAGTATGTATGAGGAATGAGGCATTTTTGAATATCTGAAATATCGTTCTGTTTCTTTTTTTAAATTTAGTTACGCACTTCCAACAACTCACTTACTTTCACAATAAATGTGGATACTATAAGCATTTTGGAATACTTTAATTTCACTAATAGGAAACTATGACGCGCATACACTTAATTTTTTTTTTAATTTAAATTTTGAAACTTCTATTTACTTGATAAATAAGTGACCATTAATATTAATTATTACTCAAGCATTTGCTTTAACTAATTATTAATTTCTTTCTAAGGCTCATAATTTTTAGATTACGCAAATCATTCGAAGTCACTTTAACATATTTTGCCTTCGGTGCAAGAATAAAAAAATACATACAATTGCTAAATACTAGTGAATTTCACGGGTTGAGAATTTGGTTTTCCTACTCCATATTCAAGATATCTTAAAAAATAACATTTTTTATAGCCAAAACTATTTTTGATTTACTTACAATGAATGTTTTACTTACAAATGAATGCAACAAAACTATATAACTAATATTTTTTTTTTTTACTCACGGTTTCAATCTTTTCTCCAATGCCTAAAAAAAATAAGTCATTTTCTTCCAAATCATACTTCGAAATCAATTCCGAGGCAACGTCTGCAGTTAAAAAATCACTTAAACGGTCCATTACATCTTTATATTGCTGTAAACAAATTAAATAAAATTATGCTAAACCACTTTTAATTATTGTATTGACCTACCAAAAATTTACGCACGAATAAAGAGCCTGAGAATTTTTTTGAAAGACCATCATAGTGTTTGCGGGCTGCACCATTCCAGTAAGCTGCATTACCACGCACTATTAGAGCATATGCACCCATATTTGTAAACTTTTCGGCGAATTTTTGATTTTTTTCAACGATTTCGGTAACATTTGTTAGCTGCAAAAGAAATACATATTCCGTTTAAATTTTTATTTTTTTTATTTTTAGAACTTTGCTATGACATACTGCAAGACTATAACGAATATCGGGCTTATCAGTGCCAAATTTTTCCATAGCTTCGTTATAAGTCATTCGCTTAAACGGTGTTTGCAGTTTTGGACATTCCTTGGGCCACGAATAACGTAAAGTTTCCTCAATTAATTGCATAATGTCATCACGATTGGTAAATGATAGTTCTATATCAAGTTGAGTAAACTCCGGCTGGCGATCAGGGCGAGTAGCTTCATCTCTATAGCAACGGGCAACTTGAAAATACCGATCTATGGCACCTGCCATTAACATTTGCTTAAATTGTTGAGGACTTTGGACAAGGGAATAAAAATGACCCGGTTTACGTGTAGGCACAACAAATTCTTGAGCGCCACCAGGAGTGCGACGAAAAAGAGTTGGGGTTTCAACCTCCACAAACCCTAAATAATTTATAAGATATTCGCGCATGCGCATAATAACTTGAGAACGTAATCGCAAATTATGCTGCATATCAGCAAACCTACATGGAAGTAACACTAATTTATAAGACCTTTAAAATTATTAAAAATACATACCTTAAGTCTAAATATCGATAAGTCAAACGCAAACGCTCTGCAGCTCTATTAAATTTGCGTATTTCAAAAGGCAAATTCTTTTTAGCAGCGTTAAGTACTTCAACATTTTCCGCTTCTATTTCAATATGACCAGTCTTCATTTTAGGATTAATAGTCGCTGCCGGTCTGGGAATTACCGTGCCCTCAACTTTAATTATGGATTCAAGAGCTATGCTTTGTTCCAGATTTTCTAAGCCGGTAGTCTTATCCACTATTAGAACTTGAGTTTGACCATAACCATCCCGCAATATAAAAAATTTTCCCATACGTTGAAATTCCAGCCAACCACATATCGTAACCTTTTCCCCAATATTGTCGCTAGTCAATTCGCCACAAGTGTGTGTCCGGTTTGCAAATTTATTCAAATCAGCCACTTTTACAACATTTCCGGAACCAGTTGTTTTAGGACTGCTATCATCATCTATGGGTTCACCATTTTTCATTTCACCTGCCATTCCATCATCCATATCATTTATAGAAAGTTTCCTGACGTTAGCTTTAACTTTGATGGGTCCATCATAAGGCTCTTCTGGATTAAGCACCTTAACATTATCAACCATAATTTCAACTTCTCCAGTATCGTATTTCTAAAATTAAGAAATAGCAGCTTATAAGACCTACTGATTTTTTCATAAGGCAAATATGAGGCCAGGTCAGATGCAAAAATCAAAAATATTTGCATAGTAAAATACATGGGACAAAACAAGATCTGAAAACTATGATTTAGGTGAAATAATTTTTTTGGTCCTCAGATAAATTTTTTTTGGAAAGGTTTGAATATTTTTAAATAAGTTTCTTATTCCAAAAATTGTTAAACACTTTAATTTAAGAATACAAATGAAAGATTTAAAAATTAACTTAATTGTCCCTATTAGAATATTAAAAACAAAACTTTATTTATTTTATTTTGTCTTAAATACTTACCATATTAATATTTTGCCTTGGACGTCCCAAAACTTTGCCAGAGACTTGTATTACTGTGCCATCTGGAGCACTAGTAACAGTATCTTGCATCTTAAAAAATTAAGATATATTTCGTGAACAATATAGAATTCAATACTATAACTTACAGACTGATCCTCAATTATTATTTGTGTTTGACCATAACCGTCTTTCAGTTGCATAAATTTGTTAGTTTTATTTGAAGGAACCCAGCCTACTAGAGTAATATCTTTCCCGATATCTCGACGTCTTAAGTCATTACAGGTTATATCACGATTTTCGAAGTATTTTAATAAATTTTCAGATTCTTGAAAAAGAACATAAATCGTCTTTTCAAACGTCTTCTTTTTAAAGAATTTATTATCATAATGCTTTAAACTTACTAGCAATTTTATATTCTGTACTCGTAATGGCAGTACTATTTTCTTGAGCCATTGTACTATAAGAACGTTTGTCTCCAGCTCTTTTTGAAGTAGAACTAAAATCAATGGTCAAAATGTCCTGTACTTCCACCTCGATTTCTCCTGTAGGCATCGTTTGATTACACGAATTTCTCGGACGCATTGTTACTAAGCCAACTATGGAAAGCATTGTATTTTCCGGCATATTTATCAACCGTCGAGCCACGCGTGGATACTGTATAAAAATAAAAAAGGAATCTAAAAAATGTTACTTTAATTTATCATTATCTTACGCGATCTTCTAAAATAACTAATTGACATGCACTATTGCCACGATCTCTTAATTCCATGAAACGAGTAACACGTTTTTTAATCAAACGTCCTGAGAGCTCCACAAACATACCAGCATGATGCGCCCTCAATTCACCACAACCCATGCGCATGGGAGGTGGTGGTGGCGGATTCATATTAAATCCACTGGCCATTGCATTCATGATTTGCATGAGATCATTACTTGACATGTTATTGGGCACTGAAATAGAAAATAAACTTGTAGTTATGTATACATGCGTATGTACGCACATATGGATAGTTGCTTTTGTTTTCTTAGCATACTCCAAAACATTGCTTTTTAAAGGCGTTTTACATATGCTAGTTATGTTAATGCAATCAATTGCATGCTCTTATTTAGTTATGAATCTATAAGATTAAAAAACCTACTATTGCCGTAAGGATTTAATCCATTGTTTCCATTATAGCCACCACTGTTGTATCCTCCACCGCCACCAAAGTTATCATAATCGCCACGACCACCATAACCTCCACCGCCATAACCTCCTCCGTTGTTACCAAAACGACCACTATTGCCGTTACGTTGAATTCGGCTCATTGTCTGAAACAAGTGTAACTTTAATCTTCTTCTAATTGAAAGGTTTGCAACCTTACGAAATAAGTTTTTGACGTAAAAACAGATGGAGTTGCAGGCTTAATTGACCAATTCACTTGTTTGTGACGTAAAGCAAGATAATTATGTGCCACCAATACTTGGTATGTTTTATCTGGCACCGTTAAAACACGTTTGATTTGAAGTGGCCGATTAGATTGCTCAATAATTTTTCTGGAAATTAACATCATTTTAATTTTAGTATTTTAAGATTGGATCAATTTCCTTTTTATAAATGCCGGGTCTTGCAGTGCCGAAAACACATGCACTTCATTTTACTGTGAAAATATTTTCTGATTAGAACTTATTACATAGAAGCAAAATATTAATAGTGTATGCATGTATGTACTATAGTATGTATGTATGTATAAACATATATAAAACATTTGTATGTATCTATTTACGCACACACTTGAGAAATTTGTAAATTTTAAAGCCAAATTAGCCGAATTTAAGAAAAAAACACTGACCTTACCTCAGAAAAGTTTATACGACTGTTGTATTATATATAACAATTATATTCTTATTAATTTAAATAACATACATACATTTGTATGTTAGTCATAAAACATACAATTATTTTTATTTATTTGTAAATAACAATAGTTTTTTTTTGGGAACTTTGAGTTTCTGCACAGACAGACGGCGGATTAAAAGCGCGACAGCGACGCTTTTCTGCCGCAAGTGCTGCTAATTCAGTTGTTTTACGACTCAACATTAGTGCTTTTGAGGCGGTGCTACATTAAGGCCATAATATTCACTCTCTTATCCATTGCTTATATAATTTATGACTTGCTATCATTTATACATTTATTCTACATATATACATATTACTCCTTTAATAAAACTATATTTTGATTTGCCAAAAACCGTTTGTTGTGCGCTGAGTTAGCTTTTTGGAAACGTCCAGATGCATTATTGAACGGGTTAAGAGTCGCACAGGCAATATCTTGAAACCAAAAGTCGCATCAATATTCTTCAAGACTACTCTGTTCCAAGAAGCACAACAAACTGGCTTCAATAAAATTCAAATAAATGATATAATAAACCGACGCAAGTGGCCACAATAAATGGCAGTCTACAAATCTTAGCATCACCAATATTAAATGTACTTTAACTGTAGACGCAGCCACAATTACCAGATATTATTACCAGATATTATTCATGGCAAGTGGAAAGTAAGTCCCTTTTACCGAAGTGAACATTCCACCGCCCTAATCGACGCCATAGCAAGTTTGCAAAAGCTCTAATGAAATACTTCTTATTTTTACAAATATATTTTTAGTTTTATTTAACATAAATTCTACAAAAAGAGTAACAAAAAATATTTTTAGGATGCACAAACTAATCTGAACATAGGCATGTATTTACTTATGTACTTATGTTTAACATTTATAGTGAAAAATCGTTCTAATTAAATGCAACTATTTTTTAAAAGACCAATAGCATTCTTTTTTTTTAATGTTTGCTAAGTACCGACTTGAATAAACACAAATGTATGTATGTATATTTTTATAATTCCTTGTAAACGGTACTATTTAAAGCATCTGTAAAATGAGTTATAACATAGTCATGGTAATACATCATTATACACAAAGGCTGGCCGAGTATTATTGAAGCCCATACAATAATGTTGCCCATACGTGGACCTAATGAATGTTCGATAGATTTCGAGATCGCCGACAAGGGTATCTGGCCCATCATGCCTAGGAAAGCCCAAATTTTGTATGTTTTTAAAGGAATAGAGACCTAAAAAACTGCAATGTTAATTAACAACCCTTTAATAAAATATTTAATAAACTTACCAAATACTCATGGAAAAATGCACTTATCAGAAATACAATAGTAGATGCTTGTCTTGACGAGTAACCCATTTGAACTATCGGAATATATAGATGTCTTACACACCACCTGGATAAAATGAAAAATCGTTAATATATATTTATAATATAATATAATATAATATATATAATATATATATATATAACCTGTGAACCGGCATATTCCATGTCCTCCAGAATGTGTCAATATTATTTGCATTCCACCAATCATTGTAATAGTTGCGATCGGCAAAATGTAAAATTTCTCCCATGGCATTTAAGAATGAATGAAATGTTAAATAGAAAAAGCACAACCAAACTAAATGATTTGGCAACTAAAAAATAAAATGTATATTAAAAAAAATGATACACAAAAGTCTATTATTGCCCATACCGCCAATTTCAACAAACGTTCTGTAGCTAAAAATACGTCCATATTTGAGAATGGGATTAAGGAATTTCGTACAGATGGAATTATCCATTGCTGAAATAGAGCCATAACAACGTTTACTCCAATCACCACCTCTAAAACACGTTTTAAAAGGAAACGCTTGCGAACACGTGTAGTACGGGGGAAATTTAGCTCATAGCATAAAGTGGGCGCACACAAAAAATAAAATAAATCCTTGTAGCATAAATTCTCCGGATATTGCACCAATATAGGAACATATTCATCTTTTTCATCAACCTCATCTAATTGTCCATTTTCTGTCAAAAAGCGGAAGATAATTTCAAAAGGGTTAATTCATTAAAAAAAATAGAGAATGAAGAAAAGTTAAAACACTTGCTTAGTTGAGCCAATGTTATACTTGGACGTCTTTTTCGTGGGTTATAATGTTTGATATGATAAGTTTGACGACACCACATGTTGACTTGAACGTAGCTCCACAGCTTTAGAAACAAAATAGAATAAAAGAAGCAAACTGTCGAGGCACCAACTAAAATTGTTTAAGTTAGATTGATTAAAAAATAGCATACACATCTTAATGTACATATGCATATTAGTTGCTTTAGAAATCTGAAATTTATTTACTTAGACTGAAAAGATGCCCTTTCAAATGGATTATAACCACTGGCAGAATAACAACAACAATAATATTGGTCACTTGTACAAAAAAACCCAGTCCTTCCGAAATAATTTCCTAAAAAATGAAAAAAATTATTTTAACTTATAAATTTAACTAGTTTGGTTAATCGATCATTTTTAATACCTATTTGAAAATGAGAGCATATTATTATTATTAGCACATTTTTAAAAATCACAATGTTTTTAAATTTGAGTTTAACGGTTTTGGCTAGCTTTGAGTGTGGCATTATTACATTTTTGAAGTGCTGCCTAGCTAAAGAAATGTTGCGCTTAAAGCAGCACTGCACAGTTGATTTTTGTCGAAGTGAATAATTTCTTTATCATTTTTCTCTCCGGCTTGCATGTGTATTTTAATTTGTGCGAACAAACTTTGTGGTGTAAACGATACGAAAAAGTGATAAATTTTCTTCCCTTCTTAATTTCTTTGTGGAAAACTGACAGCAAAAAATTGCTTATCGAAATTCCAGTTGGAAAGAACTCGAAAAAAATTTATTATTTTAAATTTTTCAATAAACTGTGGATATTTAGCAGCAACTCCGCTAATTTCATCATGGAGGTAAATAACGAAAATTTGCAATTACTGGCCGGTTATTTGCAGCAGACGCTCAGTCCTGATCCTAATATGCGAAGACCTGGTATGTTCACTTGTGCATTGTAGTTTTTTATAAATATGTATAAATTTATTTAATTTCAGCTGAGAAATTACTAGAATCTACAGAAACTCAACGTAATTATGCTGTTTTGTTATTGAACTTAATAGACAAGGCTGATTTAGACATGACAATAAGAGTAGCTGGTTCTATTGCTTTTAAGAACTTCATTAAACGTAATTGGGCAATAAATGAGGTTAGTATGCAACTAAATAAGGACACCATATTTAAAATTCTAATTTTGACAAGCTACCAAACAATTCAAAATGAACAGGAAATTGAAGATTGCATATTGTATCTCAATTTTAAATTTTCTTCATGACATTTAAATCTTTCTTGCCTATTAAGGTTAATTTCTTAGGCATTTTATCTCATTTTTAATTTTTTTGTATAGCATTTAAATGCTTCTGTCGTATTAAGGTTACTTCGGCAGCGTTTACGATGCAGCCTTATTTGGCGAACATTTGGTAACAAAGTGTTAAAAAAAAATTTCTGCAAAATGTTTATTTTGGGTTCTTTTTGGCGATAGTGGTCATTTTGGGGTATTCAATGACTTATGTATAGTTGGGAATAATTGTTCTTTAATTTTTAATCAGAACAAAACGAATTAGGAACTACTTCGCAGATGTCATTACTTGTCCAACTGTTGATTTTTATCCAGGAATAACTTGGATGTATACCTATACAACTTCTCTCTTTTTTAATTTGTCTCCCTCTCTCTCAGTTTTAATTGTTGTCTAAAAACAGATCCTAAATGATCTTTAAATTGAGAAGTTCAAAGGCACTAATAATACTTCACAATATTTTGAAAAGATCAAAGAATAATGTAATAAATTTCTTTATTAGTCGCTTACTTTTTTATTAAAAACATATATTCTTTTCAATATTAAATAAGTATTTATCTAAAACAAGTCACCTCGAGCTCAATTAATTAAAACTAGTAATTAACTAATAAATGTCGAACAATTTGTTGTATTTTTTCAATTATTTCTGGTTATTGTTGATAATTGCAAATAAGAGTGGATTATATTTGATTGATTGAGTAATCGCAACCGGAATAAGTCAAAAAATTATACGTAGGTGTTAGCGGTTTCAAATTAAAATGGTAGAAAAGAAACAAATTGAATAAGTCAAACTGAAAGAGTTAAAAAAAATATGATGGATCTAATAAATTAAAAACTAGATAAATCTCTTATTTTTACTAATACTTTCAATCTCCCGGCAAAATTATTTAACTCAATTAGTTGAAATCATATTAAAATTTCGAAATACTCAAGCAAACAATCAATAATGTTTTGAAATATTATTTTTCTCTCTGCCATAATTAAACAAAAAATCTTCAAAGGATTCCGAAATTCCCGATAAAATTCACATCGATGACCGTAATGCTATCAAAACTTTGATTGTTACACTTATGTTGCGATCTCCACTAACTCTGCAAAAACAACTTAGTGATGCTGTGAGTATTATAGGTAAATACGATTTTCCTAAAAAATGGCCACAGCTCATCGATGAAATGGTTGATAAATTTGCCACCGGCGATTTCAATGTTATAAATGGCGTGTTGCAAACAGCTCATTCACTATTCAAACGTTATCGTTACGAATTTAAATCACAAAACTTGTGGGAAGAAATAAAATTAGTATTGGATCGTATGGCGAAGCCTTTAACTGATTTGCTTTTGGCCACTATGCAACTGACTAAAGTGCATGAGAACAATACAGAGGCATTGAAAGTTATTTATGGCTCATTGGTACTGGTTTGCAAAGTATTTTATTCGTTAAACTCACAAGATTTGCCAGAGTTTTTCGAAGATAATATGGCGACTTGGATGAAGTCTTTTCATGAGCTTTTGACTGTGGATGTGCCATGTTTGCATACTGGCGATGATGAGGACGCTGGAGTTTTAGAACATTTGCGTTCACAAGTGTGTGAAAATATCGGCATGTACGCTCAGAAATATGATGAAGAGTTTGCACCGTATATGGAAACGTTTGTAACAGCTGTATGGGAGTTGCTGGTAAAAACTGGCATACAAACAAAATATGATGCCGTAAGTTGATTGAACTTATTCGAGAAATTCTTAAAATACATAAAATTTATTTGTAGTTGGTTTCAAACGCTTTGCAATTTTTATCTGTGGTAGCTGAACGTTCCCACTATCGTAAAATTTTCGAGAATCCGGAAATATTAGCGAATATTTGTGAGAAGGTTGTAATACCCAATCTAGATTTTCGCCAGTCTGATGAAGAACTTTTTGAAGACAGTCCTGAAGAATACATACGTCGAGATATTGAGGGTTCTGATATCGACACAAGACGCCGCGCCGCTTGCGATCTAGTTAAAACATTATCGCAAAATTTTGAATCCAAGATTTTTGGCATTTTTGGTCAATATTTGGAAATTTTGTTAGCTAAATATAAAGAGAATCCTGCAGTAAACTGGCGTGCCAAAGATACTGCCATCTATTTAGTGACATCATTTGCCTCAAGAGGTGGTACACAAAAACATGGTATAACTCAGGCCTCCGAACTTGTACCTTTGCCAGAATTTTGTGCTCAACAAATTATGCCAGAATTGGAAAGACAAAATAGTAAGTTTAAACATATTGATTTAATATGTTAATTGCATGATATTTTTCTTTTAGTAAATGAACTTCCAGTTCTAAAGTCTGCCGCCCTTAAATTCGTGATGGTATTTCGGAGTTTATTAGGACAACAAACGCTTTTGGCTGCCATGCCGCATTTAATACGCCACCTGCCAGCAGAAAGTGTTGTGGTCCACAGTTATGCTGCCTGTGCTTTAGAGAAAATTTTTACCATGAGAGACCCCTCCAATGCTCTTCTGTAATACAATTATCATTTGCTTTGTATGTGTGTGTCTGTACCTTTTTTGTTATTTGTTTGTAGAGTTGGACCTCAGCATCTGGCATCTGTAGCTAATGATCTTTTGGGAGGTTTATTTGCAACTCTGGCGTTGCCCGGTTCAAATGAAAATGAATATGTAATGAAAGCCTTAATGAGAAGTTTTTCATCGCTACAAGAACACTCATTGCCATTTATGGGAGTGGCTTTGCCACGTTTGACCGAAATATTAACAATGGTAGCTAAAAATCCTTCCCGACCACATTTTAATCATTATTTGTTCGAAACTTTATCACTGGCCATTAAGTAATTCAAAGCAATTTTTTCAAAGTGTAAACATGTACAAAAATGCTAAATTTTTTTTGCAGAATTGTTTGTAAAACTGAAGCAGCTGCTGTCAGCTCTTTCGAAGAAGTTTTGTTTCCAGTCTTTCAAGGAATTTTACAGCAAGATATTTTGGAGTTCATGCCATATGTATTCCAAATGCTATCATTATTACTAGAAATACGTGAGGGTTCTGGACCAATTCCTGAGCCCTACTGGGCTCTGTTTCCCTGCTTGTTAGCTCCACCATTGTGGGACAGATCAGGCAATGTGACACCTCTAATACGTTTACTGTGTGCATTTATCAAACAAGGTGCGGCACAAATAGCAGGCATGGAGAAATTGGTATTTTTTTTATAATTTTTGTATGTTTTTTTTTAATAATTACATATTCTTTGCATTTAGAATGCTATTTTGGGTATATTTCAAAAGATGATTGCATCCAAAGCCAATGATCATGAGGGCTTTTATCTCCTACACAATCTATTGGCCTATTATCCGCCTAACGACTTACAAACCAGCATGCGTCAAATCTTCGCCTTGCTATTCCAGCGCTTATCTTTGTCTAAGACAACGAAATATGTCAAGGGTATAATTGTGTTCTTCAGTTATTACACCGCCAAATTAAGCGCACCAGCTCTGATGGAACTTATTGATCAAATTCAAGCCAATATGTTCGGCATGGTAGTTGATCGTGTATTTATTCCGGATATGGCTAAAGTGTCTAGCGAAATGGAACGCAAAATTGTTGCCGTGGGAATTTCAAAAATATTGTGTGAATGCCCTGCCATGCTGTCACCACCATACAATCAGAACTGGTCTAGACTATTGCAGTCACTAGTAGAGCTTTTTGAATTGCCACCAGATAAGACCGTTTTTGAGGGTGATAATTTTGCTGAGCCAGATGATACTGCTGGTTACCAAGCGGCGTTCTCGCAATTAACTTTTGCCCAGCCAAAAGTTCAAGACTTTTTGCCTGAAGTCTCAGATGGTCGCAAATTTTTAGTCGATTCCTTGGCGAAACTGGCTCAGTCGCATCCCACTGAAGTGCCTCAGTTGGTGGCTGCTATCGGTGATAATCATAAGCAGGTGTTGCAAAAATATTGCGCCCAATATGGCGTACGTATTATTTAAGTTGTATTTGTGTAAGTTTTCCCCCAATTTGTTCTGTTTTTTATATTATAAACTTTCCAAATTTTGTTATATTTTTCTACTCAACTATAGAATCTTAGCAAACAATTTATTATGAAAAGTTTGCAAAATAAATGCAGAAAATAAAATTGTAATATCTAAATACATATATTTCAGATTTGGTAAAATCGATTTTCAAGATTCAATAACATAAAGAAAATTCAAGATTTAATGAAAACAAGATGTGTGTCATGGTAAGTTTTGTGATATAAATGTTTCTTCTTTTTAATTAAGTTCAACTCAATACTAATTATGTAAACGTGACTTTTGATCCTATTACAAAGTTCACGTAATTCTATGCGTTTAAAATTCTTATAAAAAAATAATATGGATAGAAATAAGAAATTAAAAATAATGTTTAGTTGCGAATCAAAAAGATCAGCAAATTTTGAAGAAGATTAGTTCTAACATCTTGTAAGCTGGATGTTTGGACAAGCCAGACCGCTTTCTAAATTCGCATCTATAAATGTAAGATATTGTTTTTGACCTCCTCTTAAGTTTTTATTTAAACTTTCATGTTTACTTCGGAATCACTAAGTTTTCATCTGCCTGTTTTCTCCTATGTAACATATTTTTTTATATTTTCACAATTTTATCAATCAAATATACAGATCAAAAATAACTAAATCAAAATATTTTAGAAATAGCTCAGAAAATATTTTTTCTGTGCTTAAGTTATTACTATTCACATACAGTAAATTTAAATTATTCTTTTAACAATGGGTTCATCTTTAATAGACAATTTAGTTTTCACAAAAATTTCAAAAAACAAAAAATTAGATCTTCTATCCACTTTCTCAGGGATATTTTAAAGAAAAAAATATTCTCTCTCCCCTCTAAGAAGTTTTAGAGTTGAAAGCCTCTATTAACTGCAATTATCTCTTTTTTGCTTTTGTATGAAATGCCTTACCAACTACTTTAGTTCTATTTGTTATACTCACCATGGCTAAGCCTTTTTCCGTTAAAAGGCAAACTGATAAATGAACAGCAGAATCTGTAAATATATTATGAAATCCAGGAATTATTAAGTGCTTAAAAACAACGAGGATTACAGTTCAAAAATACATATGTATGTACTATTTCCTTCCGTATGTAAATATATATTGTATATATATATACAAGAGAACTAATGAAAGGTCCAACATGTTCCATACGCGCACAGAACATTCGAAAGCATTGTCTTTCTTTTACAAAAAAGTTAATTTTAAAATAGGTACTTACATAAAATTAAAAACAGCGAAGCTTGCCCTTCGCCTTCATTTCTACCACTTAGAAAGAAATACCATTCAATTGGATTTATCCTGATTCCATATCTAAAAAAAAAATAACGGTAATTTTTTCTACCTTTCCTTTTCAACTAATTTGTCTTACTTACTTTAATAAATTCTCTAAACACAGTCTGAAACCACCGATTGTTAAAAGTAGAAAACCCCAATTAACCAGACCAGTGAAATTGCTAAAACCAGAACTCCAAGAAAACAACGAATCTCTGGGTCGGTGGCAGCTGTAAAATATGAAGGAAACATACTTTTGTTCTTTTAAATTTTCTTTAAAGTAAACAAAGTCCCTGCCCCATGATATCGATGACATTAATGTTCGCCAACGTTTTGAGCAACGGAAAACTGATTAAAAACAAAAGTGACGGCGGAATTGTTCAAGCGCGCAATAGCTGAAGTTGGGAAAAGAAAGTTAATAAATAGTCTCCAAATAAGATTTTTTGATCTCTAAAATACTGGCGAACGTTAACGTTCAATATCGTGACACTGGCAATAAAGTTGTAAAATTAAATTATCTGGATCGTAGTTTTTTGTAAAGACTTACGGTTTATCTGGTTGCTCTTTACGTTGCTTTTCTTCTTTAGTTGTTATTTCTTCAGCTCGGGTTACACTTTGAGTTCTTCGATATCTAGTCTTTTTCTCTGTGTTATTACTATTATTGTCTTCTTTGTCCAAAACCTTACGAAATTGTCTGAGATCTATAGGTATGCCATGTTGGTCGAATAAATTTTGTGTCGATTTTCGGTTACGTAATTCACTCAAGTTATGTTCGCTGGCCGACGCAGATCTTCTCAATTTTCTCATCGCCCTCACGCAGCCATTTTGTCCCGTTGAAGCCATTTGTGCTTTCTGAAAGATTATTGTATAAAAAAATATAAAATTTTTAACTCCTTTTCTTTAGTTCACTGGTGTTTTGTTAGACGCAGTTCGGGTAAATAACTATGTATATCTTATAGTGTTTCCCAACTATTTTGGGAATTCTCGAAAGTTCAAAAATGTTTCTATATGTTGTGTATAAAGTTTTAACCAAGCCTTTGATTTTTTAGAATTCGATTGGGTGATTTATTATTATTTTAGCATGTTTGAGTATTCGTCTTAATTTGACTGATAAAAATGCCATCAAATAGCCGAATATTATCGTTTTTTACAATAGTAAAAAATTCTTACATCACTAATTCATTGATCGTTAATTTCATTAAGAAGTTAAAGAGTTAGTATTGTTTTAAACAATTAATGGTTTAATGTACATACATATATGTATCTTCGAAGGTTTCTGAATATTAAATAACAATGCAACAATTACCGCAATGTGGTTTATCACGAATTAATATATTAAATAAGTAGGAAATAATAGTTTGCATACACCATTTTAAAGTATTGCAAAATGTACATGCCAGTTCGTTTTACCATTTACATACATATATACGTAAGTAAGTGTATGTATGTATGTATGCACAAATGAACATCAAATATGTTATCTAATGTTAACACGACAGTAATAATTGTCAATTTTTAAAAAATAAAATTTTTTGGTCTGTAAAAATATTGTTTAAAAAAAATAAGATGCAAAAGTGCCTTTCATTTACACTCTCTTCTCTACTTCTAAACTTTATTATTGCCGTCTGAATAGAAGTTAATTTACTTAAATTTACGGCACTGTTGCATATAGAGCCTTTAAATTGCATATGTGTAATTAGCTTGCCGTTTGTCACATATAAAATCAATATTATTTATTATTATTATAGGTATGTTATTATTACAATGCCTAAAAATTCTCTCCAGTAATTTATCGTTTTAAAACATGGCTGAATATAATATTTTAATAAAAAAGAAGAAATACTTTTCAATATGAAAATTTCTCACAGACGTTCGTTTTGTAGTTAATTTATTTAGCGATTTCACTACAAAATAAAAATAGAAAAATACACATATATGTACATGTATGTACTTAAGAAATCTCGAAAGGCTACTATTGTGACATATATAAATCACAAAAATCTTGTATATTTCGAAGAAATTGTGCTAAACATATCAAACATATTTGCACAATATATTAAAATATGTAAATATGCATATTTTCAGCTCCTTTCACAACTTATTTAAATCATTTACTTCCTATCTGCCAGCGTTACGGCTTAATTGCATTAGTCATGATATCGTAGGCGCCGATCCAATCTTTTTTACTAAGTATCCAAATACAACTCTACTTTTCATACATACTCGTATATTTACGACATTAAAGACATATTGATAATCCCTGTACTTCTCTATGGCGCAGAAGCATGGACGGTGTCGAAGGCGGATAAGGAAGTCCTTGGTATTTTCGAGAGAAAAGTTCTGCGTTCAATCTTCGGCCCTGTTTGCGTTGATGGTTTCTGGAGAAGAAGATTCAAGCATGAACTGTACGGGTTGTACAGCGACATGAGCCTAACCAGGCGTCTACGGATCCAACGGCTAAGATGGTTGGGCCATGTAGGGCGCATGGAGAATACTGCTCCGACCCGTAGAATCTTCGATTGCGAACCTGTGGGACAACGCATTAGAGGACGCCCACGGAACCGATGGCGCACACAAGTGGAGAGGGACCTCAATCAACTTGGTGTGCAAAATTGGAGGACGCTGGCTAAAGACCGTGCCAGCTGGAAAAGTTTGTTGGTTGAGGCCCAGGTTCACCACGGACTGTAGCGCCAAAAGAAGAAGAAGATGAAAAACATATGTATGTACATACGTATGAGTTTAAATCTTTTTTAAATTTGTTTTGAATTTTTCTGTTTTGTTAGCCTGTGTAATCTATCCGACAGCAGATCACTCAAATTGCTTATGTTTATATCAAGAAGATTTTAAATAAATTTTTAAACGCAATGACCCAATTATTATTTTGAACACAACATTAAACATTTAATTAAACAACTTCTGCATACCGCCAAACATGGACTTGAAGAAAAAAACTTATTGAATAACATGAACTACATGGAAATTTTTCCCCATTACGCACTGTCTGAAGTTTTTGTAAAAGGAGCTTAAAACAAACCAAACAAAAAATAAAGTTGGCATGTTTTCGTTAAGGAGACGATGCCATGCATAACAATTATCTTGCAAGTCGGCTAGCAGCTTAATAGTTTCCTCTCATTTTTTCGGCAAATATTTTGAATGTTTCTTTCTCCATAAAGATGCGCGTTCTGCCGCACAACGTGCAGCAATATAAAACAAATTATTTGTTTGTCCTTGAGTATAAACAACAAGTTCAACGGAACCATGAATTTGGATTTTTTGTAGACAAATTTTGTTTGCACCATAATTATCTAAACTCTGCTCATGTTCACAGTACTGGTATCAGAGAGAACAACTTTTGATATTCTTGTGTTTGTTGTACATTTTTAAATGACGAGTTTTGATATAAATTTTATTGGCATAAATACGTACATACATACTTATGTACATACATACATATACGGCTAATTTTAAGAGGCCTTTGTGATTTCTTCTAAAAAAATTCCTATTAACTAATAAAGTCTTGGAGAACACAACTCATTTCACTCAATTTTAAATTAGAATATTTCTTATAGTTTCTAAAAATTTCACAAAATTTTAATCAATGCTTTCATTAAAAAGTTTAACACGACGCTGTGTTTTCAAAGCATATTTGATTACCAAAACCGGTATGCGTTAATTATTTAAATAAATAAAAATTAAATAACTAAGAATAACAATAGAACGCAGAAATTTCATGATTAAAAGCATGCAAATCATTATTTATTTAGAGAAACTTTATATTGATTTTTAATGGCACTGATGAGTAGACAGGCACTCAGTTTAGTTTTTTTGGACTTTGAAAGATTGAATAAAGGTACAAATACTTAAGTACATAAAATTAGGTCGAAAAAGAAGATAATAGAAACCATGAGAGAAAAGTGTTTGCAGTAAATACATGCATATGCGTACATCGTCTATATCGTTACAAGATTAGCATGCGTAATTTTGGGTTTTGAGGTTCTTATTTGATTTTTCATCAGTCAGTCGGGTGTTTGGATCTGTACGTAATACCTGACAATTAGTTTTCTTAACACCAGATTACATGTCTACACAGAAAAAAATAATCATTCGATTTTTTTTCAATCGTAGTCATTAATATTTTTAGGAGGGAGATCAAATAACACAGTTTTGAAGTCTTTTTTATTTTAAAATAAATAAAAAAAATTTCGCACTCCACTTCATTTGTGAGTGGGAAGTTTATTTAATTCAGCCATAATAATATAAGAAATGTAAAATAATTGCCAGGACAGTGCGACTGTTCCATAAAATTAAAAAAAGAGTACTGAGTGCAAGCAAGAGAATACCCTTTTTATCTGGGACATCATACCGTCTCCGATATTGTACGCAAAAAAGCCTTGAGCACTACCGTTACTCGATTATTTTCAATAAGATGCTAAAAATAAATGAAAATATTTTCTGTGTTTTGATTCAGTAAGTAAACACAAAAATATGTATGTATGTCTTTGCTATATTTAAGTTTACCGGTAATTATGATATCTTAGTAATAAAATAGTGACGGGGATATACATACATACAAATTTGATCGAGACTTTCTCAATTGGAAATAAAGAGGGGAAGTATTTTTTGAACAGCAATAATATCAAATTAATATAAAAAGAAATATTATAAATCAGGAACACACAAACCATGAAAAGGCTTGAAAAATCCTTTATTTACAAACATAAAATTCATTATATTTATCAAAAACATTCTTAAAAGTAATAAAGAGGCTGGCAAGTTATCGCATAAAGACTAACATTTGAAAGCCGAGGCAAAAGTCCTTTACTTTAAACTTTAGGTTTATTAGGCACTCTTTATTAGCAAACAATCCAACAAAAAAGAAACAGAAAACTGTTTACAAAAACTACTTTCTGATATACTTATTTCTTTTCTTTATGAATGTCTCCGCTATTTGTAGCTGCACAGTATAAACCCCGAAAAATATGTTTGCGATAAGACCATGTTTTAAAAAAAAAATATTTTTTTTGGGCTGATAAGGTTTAAAATAATATGTGTATGTATGTATACATATATTTTTTTTTTTAATTTTTGACCTCTAACAAGTATTCTCTATTTATAAGAAAAAAAAATATCTCGATTACCCTCATTTCGTTCTCATTTAGTCTACAGATCGTCGAGACAATTTAAACATTATTCAATATTCACTAGATTGATATAATTAATTATATGAACTCTTTTACCTATGTACATATCACACAAGTATTGTTTTTTACATTAGGGAAACCCACTAATGCTGTGGTAAATATACTATACAAACGGGGATGCTGAATAAAAACGCATATTAAATATATTTTTAGATGTGTAACACTTTTAAAAGCGAAATAATCATTTAAGAAAACAAGTTTTTGAAGTAAAAACTATTGGTTCAATTGAAAATGTTGATTACATACATACATACATATGTATATATATTTTTTATTATTTTTTCAATTGACCGAATTTCAAAAGACTGCAAATAATCATAAGCTTTTAGTTGAATACACTTGTTTGAAGACACAAGACTTTATTTTTTATATTAGATTTCAAGCATTTTCACGGTCACCCTTGTCTATGTAGATACATACATACATACATATCTATGTTGATTTAAACATGAGTTTGTTTCTTTACAATTTCTTATTTTCATATTCAATTGAATTGTCTTCTCAGCAATAGAACGCCATTAAATCGTTCCCATAGCCGGAAATTTACAGGTTGAGATAAATGTTTGAAATTTATAGAATTGTTTACAAATTTGTTGTTAGCAGAAATACGTACATACATATAGTTATAAATATGTATGCATGTATGTAGTTTTCCATTCTCTGTGGTGATAATTTTCGGTTTTTTAAAATCTGACTAAAAGTTAAACGAAAATAACCTCGTGTAAAAGTGTAAATATACAAACACTCCTACGACTGTAAGATTATATAATGTGAAATATTTCAACTTTATTCTTGGAATCTTGTCAATATGGGATCTTACGTTCTATGTGATTATATAAGGCAGGGCTTACACTCGCCAATGGTTGTGTTACGACAATAACAATATATATGTATCTGTACATACTTTTTCACTAATACATGCAAACTTTTAGAATGGCTGTGTTGAATATTTTTAGGATAGTATCTAAATGGGACAATGATTTGACCTACACATATCATATCCTGCAAATAATTCACTGCTGTGTAAGAAAAACCTAAACGCAAAGTAAAACTGAAAATAGTTTACTGAAATAATTTGTTAAATATATTAAATTTAATCATTTGATTTCAAGTTAGAGTTACACGATAGATTCGGATAGATAAGAAACAAAAATGTGATGGGTGATCATTTAAACTTTTTGGTATTTAGGTGCTTCACAAAATAGACATTATACTTTGTGGCAGATTGAATGGAACTTCTTAACCCGCATGTCTAAATTCTTACATAAACATATTTATGTACTGAATACGTATTATTTCATATTCACCCAAATTAAATGCATGTTAAAATTGAAAAATATTTTTGAACATTTTACTGTTTATCTGCTAATTTATCTTTATTATTTTATTATTGTTTGTGCTCTCTTCGAAGAGTGCAATGAACCACAAATATTGGTTTGAACAAAAAGAGTAAAAAAAAACATATTTTCAAACGGAAAGTATTTTTGCGCACAAGATTTCATCATTCGTATCTTCGGATATAAAATAAAATATTATTTTCCGTTAAATATATTTTTGGAGACATTTTTTCTTTCATTAAAGCAGATTTGATAAATCTCCATACATGTAAAAGTGCTGGCTGCATTGGCATTTTTATCATAAATTTCTTTTCTGTAGACTTCCTTAATGTACATTATTTTGTTGCTTGTATTGTTTTTCATTAAATTTGTTTAAAATCTGTGAAATTAAAACGCACACATTTGCTGAAATTCATTGTATAAATGTTGTAAGTTGTTTTCTTAATTGTGGAGGCACATGTTTAGTCCTTTCCTGAATTTAAAATGATCACAGTCTCTCCGTCTTTGCGAAAAGATAAAAGTGTTGACTTTCACAGCCAAATAAAAACACAAACGAAAAGATACACGACTTGTTTGGAATAATGTTCAAAGTGGAGTTAGATCAGTTGTACTATGAAACATTAATGCAACTGTAAAACATTTGTTTTTTGAGTACTTTTTATTTTTCAAGTTCATTTATGATTACTGTTGTTTTGTTAAAGGCTGACTCATAAAGTAAATTCGTTTTTATTTCATCTTAAAGAATAAAACAATGCAAGTAAAAATAAGAAAATAATTATAGAAAGCAGCGTCGAATTAATGATATATTGTTTTAATGAGGTCGAATTATTTTATTTAATTTTTCTTTTTTTCTCAGTTTGATACAGTTTCATTTAATATAAATGGGGAAATACTGATCAATACAAAAAAATTACCACAACAATGTTTGCCAACAAGTTGTCTCTTGCGGAATTTCGAAAATTTGCAGTAAAATATTTGTTGATCTAATGAACTATGTTTTATGCCTATTAAAAACAAAAAAAAAATTTTGCAGGAAAAGGGTTTGTTGATTTAGTGAAAGCCTTTTGTAGGTTCATATTTAATCAACTCGCTGATTCAGCGAGTTGTTTGATTTAAAACATTTGAGGAATAATTTTTTTTTGAAGTAAAATAACACTTTTTTTTATTAAAACCATTTGAGCGAGGAATAGTTTATTTTTCAGAAAGTAAAATAACAATTTTTTGAGTTAAGTTTGCTGAGATTTTATGCAAAGAATTTGCTTTCCGTTAAATATTTTTTTTCGTTGTTTCAGTAAAGATTTTTCATAGAATATGTGCAAGCTCTTGCTACAGTTTTTTTTTTCAATAGAAATATTAAAATATAAGTTAAAATATTCAGTCACAGTTGAGGCAACGCTTTAGAAAAAACTCAAACAAGACATTTTTCATTTTCTATGGTAGATTCAACCAGAAATATTAGCTCATCGGTTCTTAATGGGTTAAGCATTTTTAAGAAGCCGGTTGCCCTTTCTATATTGATCCGATATTTATATTGATTCAATATGCAGAAAAATCTTAAAAGTTCAAAGACCTATAACACGAAGTTCTTCGAATTCGATTTAATATCACTGAAAATAAATCTTTTTTTGGATTCGATTCCGCAAACTAAGTTTAAGCCGTTTAAATGTTTCGAAACATATACTTATGTACATATGTAGGTATATGTATATTCAGGTGTCTTTGCTAAAGATAGATCGATTACTTTTTACTGCTTAAAAAACGTGTGCACAACCACCACTTCATCCGAATACCTGTTAACACTGTATTTCGCTAACGAAAGAGCAACAGACAGCATATTGACTGCGTTTCAAACACATGCTTGGCTCTTATTTGTTTGCAGATATTTTTTGTTTTGTGTTTTAGAGCCAGAGTTATAACTTTATTTTATACCTACCAAATAAACAACAACAAAAAGAAGTATGTATAAAAAATTGGAAAGAATAAGAAAAAGTTAAATTGTCATAATGACTTTCATTTGTTCTAAAGGTAAAAAACTAACATTTTGTTTAAAAAAATTGATTTCAATTGTTGCTTAATTATGTAGATGATTGATAATTTTGTTTCTGAACTTTGTTGATACTGTTTCACACACAAAGAAAGTAAAGCATGCGATTGATTACACTCACTTGTTCAAATATACGTACTTCTTGCACTTCTAGGTAAAATAACAATTTTCTTTGAATTTAGGGAATGCTGTTGATCAAGAAAAAGCTAAAGGTTTTCATTTAAGTTCATAAGTCATAAGTCAAAATTGTCCTCAAATATTTTGGAAGGGAAAATTACACATATTTTTGTACAAGACTGCAACAATTCAAAAATATTCGCAACTGATCAAAGTATCGCTTTTTATAAATTACGAACATCTCGTTGTGATGGGGTCAAGTTTTGAGGACGTTCATTTACTTCTATAAAAATATTTTTTTTTTATTTATTTATTTTACCGCAAGGGTCAACTTATGTAAATAAATTGCGTTTTCAGTATTTCAAGTAAAAATTATTTACTTTTCCTAACATTTATATTTTAAGAAGTGCGTATACTTGGTAGGTGTGTGTAATTCTTTGCTTTTTTTTTGTTTGTTATTTTTTTACTTTTTTATAGTAAAGGTTTATTTTTTATTTACACAATATGCAAACACTTTAGCCAACAGCAAAACCGTCTCGTTGCGTAGCACGAGCGAAATGTTTCGAATAAGAAACGGATCTAGTTGGATCTTTACCGATCAACGCGTAGAAAACGACTAAATAAATTCAACTGCATTTGTTTTAATTTCATCCAAATTATCTACTTGTTTTGTATTTCTCCATTTCAAACATGTCGAATTCCTCTAGCACTTCTCTTGATTGATATCAGTTAATATGAAATAATTTTGTATGTTTTGTTTTCCATAGTGCTTGCGCATTTGTTGTGTAAAATTTAAACATACATATTTATGTATGTTTAAGAAAATGATAACAAAAACTCTTAATTTGTTGTTATTTAGTTATCGCTTGTCTCTCGAAATTCCAGTGTTGTCAGGGTGGGGAATTTTGCTTATGGAAGGATTTTTTTGTGGGTGAAAATAGACAGTTTGTAGGTGTAGTAGGCAGGCTACATACATACATATATAATATATATAATGATTTAATTTTTCTTTTGAAAAAAATTGAAGATTTACCAAAAAATTTTTTTTTATTTTTGTTCTTTGACTTCAGGTAAATTTTTCATAGAACATTGCCGGTCTATGTATATAAAAATACTTATACAGATAACTGCTACTGTTTAAGGTTTTGCTAATCGAATTAATTTAATCATTTATTAAACAAGGGGAGTTTGCAACAAAATCCGGTAAAATCTAATAATTTTTAAGATTTTTACATTTGTTTTGCAGAATACTTGAATCTTTTATTACTTCGGAATTGGAGAAAAAAGGCTCATATTTTAAAGGGAACAAAAATTTAATCTTTTCAAATCTCTCAAAAATTAAAATTTTTCTTGAAACTGTCTTACAATATTAATTAACTACTACAAAACTTTTGAAACAAATGTTTTGTTTTAAGTTTAATGGGAAAATAAAACCAAGGTACAAAAAAAAACAGATATGTAATCTGCACAAGAGAAGATGAGAAATATATATTTTGAATGGAACATCATGTCGGCCTTATAAAAAATACGTTCTTCAGAATTTTAAAGAAATGCAGTTGAACGCATTAATTTTTCGGGAATTACGGCGATTTGAAATTCTTAAGTTCAACAAAAGTAAATAAACTTGGAAGCTCTTCAAAATTTGATAGTGTGGTGTATTATCTCTTCTCTCTTTTAAGTTATTCTTGTGCTCTTTCTGAAGGTAAACACTAGGTCGCGTATTGATTTAAATATTCGAATACCAACTTTATCAGAATCAATCGAACTTTCAACTTTAACTTATTAACATATCAATACAAATAATATGAAGATCTGAAGCGCTTCATAAAAATTGAAAAGGGATAAAGAGCTGCAAAAGGAAAATTGTACGCCAACACATATGTACAAATCTGTGTTTTTGAAAATTCCATCTTAATCTAAACACAAACATATTGCATATAATGCAGAAACGTCTACTACTCGTATGTACATACATACACACATACATACATACATACATACATACATACATACATACATACATTCATACATACATACCTACATACATACATACATATGTATAATAAACGCTGTCTACTTCATAGGTATACAAACGAATTTAATTAAAGTTTCAATTGAACCGATAAACTCAGTATAAGTCTAAACAGTAACCACCGGTAGTAATTATGGAAATAGAACGTTTGAAATTTAAGTTATAAATTTGTTTTTTTATATGTCTGCAAGTATGTATGTATGTACAACAAAAGAGTTATCATCATAAATATAACCATGTTTGTATGTATGAATGGAATGTATACAAATACATGTATCTACATACATACATACATAAATATATATATGACTGCATTGGCTTACCGGTCGCTAATTATGCTCTTGTCATCAATTCGTTACTTTATTTAATTTCCTTTTTTTAGTGTTGCTCTTCCGTAAAGTTGGAAAAGCAAATTTGAAAGAGAACTACCAAAGTTGCCAGAAAGTTTAAACTGGTTTTCCTTAAAGAACTGCAGCAAAATTCTCAAAAATGCATCGTCCCCAATTTCAACACAAATTTGCCACTAATTTTACTTATTTTATGTATAAAATATTAAATATATATGTATATGTATATAAAATATTAAATATTGTATATACAAAATATTAAATATTATATGTATATAAAATATTAAATAGTATATATGTATGTATATATAAACTATTATATATATATATAAAATATTATAAAATTAAATCATTTTAAGTGATCAAAAGCAGGAATGTGTGTAAATTTGTCCCAGAAGTTTTTCCGTGGAATCTTAATGTCAACATAACGTGCGTATATGTATGTATGCATGTCCAATAATATAAAGTATTGAGGTGTCCGAATATGATCGATTGTTATTTTATCTAATACACTTCGAATAGCTGTGGAACACAACATAAAAGTTTTAAAAAACACATTTTTAATAAAAATTTATTTTTTAATTCAAAATTTTTTTTAACTGAATTTTTTTTATACATTTAATTTATAGATTTTTGTAGCAAAGTTGAATTTCTTCACTGGAGACTAATTTCAATTAATTCAATTCACTACAATTAGTGTTATAAGCGCTGAAAAAGCTAATGTGTCAAATTTGACTTTAAATAGTTTAAGATAGTTTCAATGTCGTTAATTTTGTATTAAAAAAAAGTGTAACTTCAGGCACCGGTGTGTCAAATAGGTGCTGTTTAAAAAACGTTTATCAAATACAAATCTCACATCTGAATGTTTTTTCTCATCTGTTAGCAAAAAATAGGAATAAAATATTCGATGTGGCAAGTACTTTATCGCATTTTGTGTTTTATTTACATTGTATCGTCGTTGCATGGGGGGTGTAATTCTGTGACTGCACATGTTTTTTGTTTGCTTTTCTTTTTCAGCACAATGCCTTAGCAGCAGAAAAATAATTAAAAACCTAATTCATTTTTCATTCCACATACCAGAACTGCCGGATTCTAAAGTTTATTTTAAGAAGAAAAACATTTAAAGGTACTCCAATACCTGCATGCAGCGAACAAATATTTAATATCTTTCATCTTTTCTACTTAAAAATTATTAAACTACATTCTAGTTGCTAAGTACTATTCTATTCTATTTTGAAAATAAGGCAATCCTAGAGTCTCTTGATAACAATGCTTTGATATATTTATGTTTCCAGTGGATTTCAAACGAATTTTCTTTCACCTGTCAGCCTAAAAGTATGCTTTGGAATGATTTTTATGTTTAAATCTATTGTGTGGCAAATGCTGTAGCGCTTTAATTTTCTCCAATAAACTTTTTATATTAAAAGTATTATTTCATTTGGGTCTTCAAACAATTAAAAATTTCATATTTTTGTATTAGAATTTCCGAATTTAGAGGATATTTGTTATAAGTTGGGTGACTAGTTTTACTTTCGATATGAATCAGTGTGACGGAAATCGATCTGCTCAGGGTTTTCAATACAAAACAAAATTTTGCAGTCAATAGTGATGCTTTTGTTGTGCCCAAAGATGGTTAAGTAAAAAAAAAAACGTCATCGGGGGACGCAAAGTAGCCCCACATTGATAGTGGTCTACTTTGTGAATCCCCCACATTGAAGCTCAGGAAAATTGATAACATACTCCTACTTTCCATAAAAACTAATTACAGAATAGCTTTTTGAGCCGGTGGAATCACTAGCCCTTATTAAAAATGAGGCTAACGAAGAAATCACCATCAAAAACAAAAGAGGCAACGTTAAGATTATCACCGCATTTTATACGCAATGTCTTAGCAAGTGACAACTTCGATGAGGGGGCTGTTTTAAATGATTGTTTGCAAAATAAATACGTCCCAGTTCCTGCATCTGTGCGTCATTTGGAAAAAAAACATTACATTTCAAAATTTATTTAGTTATTACTGTCAAAATTAAACATGCAAGTAGCCTTAGTTTTCTTAATTATATCAAAACACATTAAATACAATTAGATGCTTCTGAGACTTAAGTTCGGTTGCAAGGCTAGGGTCACATGCGCTAAGCGCATTCATTCAAACTACAAAAAAAAGCTTTTCAATAATTATTTAATTGAAATGTTTGACTACTCTGCCACTCCTTACGGCATCTTTTGAATTATAAATAATGATAATTATCTGAATAGTTAGACTTAACATAACCTTAAAAAAACAAAGATAATTTGAGCAATTTTACGATTTTATCTGTAGTTCAACACTATTTTCAGAATAACCATAAGCCCCAATAGCGGCAATTTGTTTAATTTGTGTATCAATTTGAATAATAACTCAAGAACTCGAAAATTATTTTTTTAATTAAAACTTTTAATTCATTAACCTACACTTAAAACTAAAATAAATATTCAATCACAAAAATAAACGTGATTTTACTTAAATTTAAAAGACTCTTGAAAAGGAGGATGGTTTGCTTCAGAAACTTCTTGATCGTCCTTCCTATTCTTTTCATATAAATGAAGCTGTTTTATATACAATTACAGTAGAACGGTTTGAAAAGTATTTATAGATTTGGTATAGAACAGTATAAAAAACTATAAATTGTCTTTTTTACTTAATAATTTTAAATTATTTTTGTCTCGTTATTTCTCCAGTTAATTGTTACGCATTTGTAGATGCACTCTGTCGTTGTTGGTTGCGGGCTAGATTTGTTAAATCTTCTTCAGTTAGATCTTCGTCAATTAATGATGAAATATCATCAAAGTCATCATCCTCCAAACTACTGGTCACTAAAGACTCGATTCGTTCAACAGGATCGTGTTTTTTGTTATTGATTGTGTCAACATTAACCTGATCTTGCTCCGTAATTTCACTTTCATCTTCTTCATATTCGTCGCTCAAATTTAAGGCAGACAAATTATCGTCATCGATTTCTTCCAGGAATGTTTCAAAGTTTGTATTGTGTTTGATATCGATTCGAGACTCCGGTAGCTGATCGTAGTCAAATACTTGTCTCGTTTCACGAGGTAAATACTCAGTTGTCAATTGGAAATAATTGTCATTCTCGTAGTCTTCGTAATCGTCTGCATTAATGGGTTCTAACTTTGTGCTGACTCCATCTTCAATTGTTTTTTGTGGATTGTTTGATGCCATCGCAATGGGTTTCAGTTTTGTAGTTGTTTCCTTAAATTCCGTAATTTTTTCTCCTCCTTCTGCATTGCCATTATAAGAGTCTTCTTTAAAAATACTGCCTAAAGAAGAATCCAAAAAGCTAAGAAGTCCCTGCATACCCGATGGTGGCTCGCTGACCAAAGCTTGCTGCTTAGGTTTTTCAGATACATCCAAAGCATTAGGGCTTGCAATTTTTGCTGACATTTTCTCAATTTTTGTTGGGGTTTTGTCGCCCTTCACAGGGTTTTTCATTTCTTTGTTGGGCTGCTTTTCAACAATTTGAGGTATTTTAGTAGTCGTTGTTACACTTAGTTTGGGAGCAGATTTTGTAATTGGTGGCCTGATAGTTGTGGTGGTTGTTGTATTAGAAGTTTGCCGCTTTGCAATAGCTGGAGCGGTTGTTGTGGGTTTGGCGTTGGTTTTAGGCTTGGGGGTATTAACAGTCTTAGCAGTTGTTGGAGTTGTTGTCTTTGCAGCTGTCATGGCTGGTGAGATTTTGGACTTTGCAGTTGTTGTTTTGACTGGCATTTTGAGAGTAGTAGTTTCAATGGGCTTGCTATGCAAATGTCTTACTTGAAATGTTTCAGGTGTGCCCCTCTTTTCGTTTGGGTCGGCGATGCGTACAACAGGTTCACGGTTTGGTATAATCGGCACAATTTTTGGTTTGCGAGGATCAAGTTCGTCTTTGCCGTACGTCTTGACCTTGGAATGACCCTCAATAATCAAATACATTGGACCCCTCAGTGGTTTTTCGGGCTGATTATAGTGAGAGAACAATGAATCGGTAGTCATTTTTTGCGGTGCCACTGTTGGTCGATAAGCTAAATTACTCGTGTTCGGTATTAATAATCTAGTTGGGCTTAAGGTGGTGGTAGTTCGGGGAGCTTGGGTTGTATGCTCTGGTGCAGTTGAGGAGTACATGGGAGAAAGGGATGTTGAAGTAGTTGGTTTTTGGGTAGAACTTGTTATGTAATTTGATTTATGGGTTGTGCTAGTAGTGCTAGACGAAGTAGGTGTTATAAATGTGACTGGAGCATAGGTGGTGCTTATACCTTGGGGCCTTGCAATTGGCTCAAAATATTGTGGCTCCATGTGTAAGGTCTTCACGGTCTCACTATTATATGAGTTTGCGCTATGTGATGGTTTGCCTGGTTTAATAAACTCTTTTTGCAATAAGTCATGTATCCAGGGTTTTCTTGAGCTTGTCGTTGCTGATTTGTGTCCACTAGAAGAAACTCGTATAGAGTTTGGAGAATAAACTTCGTGATGACCCATTCCTACACTAAGCATAATGGATGGCGTACTGGTCAGACTGGGACGATTGTGATAGGACAAGTAGTTAATAGAGTCCTGGTGATGGGAGTCCAGTGGATGAGAATGCGCATGAGAATAACGATGTGAATGGCTGGAAGTTGAAGTGGAAGAGCCCATTGTGGGCAAATTAGATGTATGCATCCATGGTTGCGTGCCTGTGGACATATAATAAGGCTTTGAGTGCATACTCATTGAGCTGATAGGTGACGATGTTATAAATGTATGTCCAGGCATACTGTGCCGATATTCTGTGTGCGCTGGCTTAACAACATGCATGGCTTGTGTTTCCTGATGCTGGGGTTGTTGCTGCATATTTGAAGATTGTATTTGATGCTGTTGAGTGGCGGGTAACATTGGTTGCATGGGCGGTGGCATCAAATGCGTTGGCAACTGATGTGCATAATAGCTGCGTCTAATAGATGTGTATTTGGGTTGTAACAGTGGTGTTTCGCCTTTTGAATTTTTTAACATATTGGGACTGTGTTGCTGTAACGAAGCGCCTCCCCGCAATCTATCGCCAGTGACTCCTAAAAGTAGTATCTCATTTTTTCCTGGATTCGCCTTCTTAAGTTTGGCATCAATTAAGGCTGCGGATATCTCCTCCGGATTCTCTTTTTCCTTATCCGTATCTGCCCAGTATCGCACTCGATCCAGGGTGGGAGGACTATAGTCAAATGTGGGATCATTTTTTAACGGATCTCCACGGCCCACTGGTCGCCATTCATTATTATTGTAGTCCATTCGGGGCGAAAAGTTGCGCACTTTGAAATGAAATAAAAGCAAAGTATAAAAAATTAGTTTTATGATCAACTAAATTAGTTGAATTAATTAATTTTCAATACGGAAACGACAGTGAAATAATTCCACTTAAAAACTGTTTTCATAAAATTTATTAATATAAATTGTTACGTCCGGTCGCTGAATCTTAAAGGTCGTTTGATATTTTCTATTTGCCTTGTCAAATCGGAGAATATGATTTTTGCCAATTTTATTAATAAAATATTTTAAGGAATGCGTCATACTGATATTTAGATATACATATATGTAAGTGAATAACCGGTATCTTAACTTTGTTATTTACACTGATATCAGATTCGGTATGGAAAGTTATCGTGAAACATCCCACAGCTCGTTTTCGTTTGATCTACGAACTTAGTAAATTTCTATTTGGAAACTTAAAAAATCAATAAACATATAAACATGACTATTTAATTACACCTCAATGTTTTTAACACTTTTAACTAAACACAAAATAAAGCCATTGGAATAAGAAACTAAGCGATATTTCAGATATTTGGGGAAGCCTATTTATGTTTTGCTTTGACATTCATGAAATTTATTCGTGTTGGATGCTATTGTTTCGTTCCCATGTATACATACATATGTACTCTTATCAAAGTTGTGATTTCGAAGCTTTTTACAAAAATCCTGAAATTTTAAGTAGCCTGTCAAAGCTGGCGTTAAATTGTGTTGTATCGTGCAAAGTTTGTTCTTTAAGTGGCATGATTTGTGCACCAAGTAACATCTGTTGCAACTTACAAGACTTTTTTATATTAAATCATAACTTGTTAAAGTGTTAACAAATGTTAGCCACAGCTATCACCGCCACCGTCACTACTTGAACCACCATCACCATCAAGCCGACCACCTTCATGTGTATGCTGTTTTTTTAATGTGGCAAGTCGTCAGTCAGTCAGTCACGTAGTCACGTGTGATTGTGACGTTACTGTGTATCTAAGTATGTATGTATGTACACATCTACTCAACAACTTCAACATTTCAAAGTCTATGTTGGCTGTCTATCTGTCTAGTTTGCACAGTTAAAAAAGATACCGATTCATAGATGATTATGTACATACATACATACATACGTACACTTTATTAAAGTGTGTCTGTGTTGTTGCAGCTGAAATGCAACAACTACCGATGGCTTCTGTATTTGTATTAGTCTGACTGAACCACTGTGGTGTCTGGAAACCGTCTGAGGAGTGTCTAGTTTTAAGACAAATTATACTGATTTAATAGTTGGTTGAATATTCATACATTTCAAGATTACAAGATCAAATTTTCATTTACAACTCTGCTTAATCATAAAATTGAAGCCTTGGGCAATGGCTTTTATTTTTAACTTTTTTTTTAATTGGTATATAGTACATACATATGTTAAATAATTTTTTTTAATTGGTTTATGTGTTGGAAAACCAATTCTCCATTGAGAAATAAAGCTGAAACTATTAATGTGTTTCCCTTTGTTTTTCGAAAATCAGATCGTTTTTCGCTAAACTCGATGACGGGGCTGTAGCAGGTAAAAACCCAAATTAATAAGACAGAGAAAACATTTCAAGACTTTGTAGCCCTACCTAATTTTTCAGTTTTTGACGAAGAGAACAAATCAATTTTCAGATTGAAAATACAGTCTTAAGTTTAATATTATTTTCAGTAAAGTAAGGATTTTAATTCATAAGTTATATTTAGCAGTAACTAAAACAACATATCTGATATAATTTTAAAATGCGTCTGGTATTTTATTGATATAAAAATGTATTTTAACATAAACTACAAAGATTTTGTTGCGTTTGTCAACTTCGTGCATTTGGTTTGTTTACATTTTTTCATTAGCAGCCAACTTCGGGCCTTAATGTGCATAGAATAGATGCATAAATAAATCGAATTTGATCGAGGGCATGAGTTATATATATAGGCGCATCATTTCGGTGGTCAGATGATGGTGTCTTTGGTGCTCATATCACGCAATTTAGGCCAAAAGAAGTTATTTATATCATGTTTGTGCCTTAATGAGTGTCATTGCTCTTGGATTTAATGTTGACTGCTTTCGTCCTTGGTGCCGAAATGGGCCAGATAAAAATTAGTTGCTTCAGTAGATTTAAGCTTCTCCACCATGCCACCAATAGCTCTTTTTGTAAGACGATAATGGCGGCCTGAACTGAAAATCCAGTTTGATAAAACAGTTTTACTATTTAAGCTATCTGTTGAAGCTCAGAAGTTCTTATGGGAAGACCTTGAGTTTTTATCATATATTTTAACAGGGAAATTACTTTTTAACATAAATTACGTTTGTTTAGTATTCGTGAATACTCTGGTGATCGTCTAAATGTAAAGAACAATGTAAGGTCAATAGTATTTGAAGCCCCCAACAGCGTTGTATTAAAATGTATTTTTGTACATAGTAAAGTTTGCAATTTTTTCTTTTCTTTCAAATGATTAATATAAATAAATTAAAAATAGTTGATTTTTGCAAACAAATTGTTTTTCCAGATATTTAATTTCTTAAGTACTTTTCTGAAAAGATTTACCAAATAAATTTTTCTGCTAAAAAAGTGTTTTCTTGCCACTTGCTGCTTCATTATGTTGTTGGTCAGCCAGGAAAAGTCGTTTAGCTGGCTAGTTGGCATGCCAATCTGGAATGTTAAATGCGGCTCAAAATAAAAGCAGCATTTTATGTTGGCTAACTATCTATTAATGTGTCTTTACGTCCGTTTATCTAAACGTCTTTCTGTATTGACTGTTTACTTTTTGCGATCTTTGAGTGATTGAGCATCAAAATAAATTTTGTCTACGAAAAACTCGAAACACTTGAAAACGTTTAGTGACGCTGTAGTGAGTTTTTTGCATCAACCATCCGAAGAAAATTTCAGGCAAGGAAATGCATTCAATAATATTTTGATATGCGATCTTTTGTTGTCAGCAGAGTTGTTGTTTGTAAACAAAATACAAGTTTGCAGCCCTGTTCGGTTTTTGTTTGGTTTACCTCAAGTTTTGTGACATCACATGACTGAAATCATTTTCTTAATAATTTTTAAAAATTTGCTTTATAAAGCCATACTTTTTAAAGTTCAAACTGATGTCCTTTACCTCAGGCAGAATATCACTTGTTGTTGTCAATTTTGCTTTAAGTTGTATTTATTACTTTTATAACTTGCAAAGTAAATTTACAAGTTATAATTGCACAGAATAGACTGGTAACGAAGACCATATACCAGTGATGGCTTTAACAGTCTTTGTTTTAAATATCCCTGTGTCTAACTTATACGACCCATGCCTTCACATCGGAAGTAGCAGCGTAGTCGACATTAAATTCCTCAAATGAACCGTAAAATAATAGTACTATCCGTGGTAGATCAGTAAACCGGTGTGAGTGAGACGTAAAACTCTTGAAAGCCAAACAACAACAACAAGTTCTTTAGCCCATAGATGCTTCAAAACTGCTATAAGTTTTATATCAATCTGACTACTGTACAGTCAATTGCTGTCATTTATTGATGCTTTTCCTTTAAATTTAAAATTGTTTATAGTTTACGTTTCTAGTTTTGAAAAGGGACTTCTCATTAATGTTCGAAGGATAAAGATTTAAATCCGTATTCGACTTCATAACAGGTGAAGTTGGAAACGCAGCCGATTATTTTTTGCCTCCCTTGGATGTCTACGGTTTCAGAGTAAGAATTTTCTGTTTCTAAAATTTCCCGAATATTTAACAAAAATAATATACATGTGAAATTTCGCCGAATTTTATGGCGAGTACTGAATTCGCCTTGAGTAAAGTTTAACGAACTTGAGTAATAAGCATATGAAAACATAAAAGCAAATAAAATTCAAAAAAGTACTCACATTTCATGTTCAAATTTGTACTTATCCAAAATTAAAAGGTTTGGGTTAGGAGTTTATCTGGATATAAATTGAATTTTTTTTCTTAAATTAGAGATTTTTTGGCATTAATTTTTTGGCCGGAACAGTAGTCTAGTAGTCTAGAATTACGGTGGAGATTATTAACTAATATCATACACTACAATATATTTCGTAAAATTTGAGAAACAGTTTCATCAATTTCCCATAATGATCGCTTTTAAGCCTAAATTCAAAAAAACAACAACTTCGGAAACACATGATATAGAAATTTTTGGACATCAACCACGTTTCTTGTCACACAATCTCGACTAAACATTGATTTATTGGACATTTGAAAGGCAAAATTTATAACGAAAGAATTTGTGGCATGTGAAAACGTTCAAGAATAAACGAAACTTCAAGCAATATATTAAGGCAGAAAAACAGAACACAGTCACTGCTCCAGCTTCTTTTTCAACAGTATTTATGATTATGCACTGATAGACAGTCTGTATATGTAAAGAAACAAATTTTAATCTGTAAAACGATACAGGAATAAAAATCCCAAGCAATATTGTGAGGCAAAAAGAAAAAACCAAATACAATCGCTGTTCTAAGTTCTGCCGTTTCAGTGTTTATGTGTATGCAATGATTTTCCCACTGATTACGAGGTTAAGGCTGAGTACAAAAGTAGGTTTTTTAAATAATCCTTAAGAAGGAAATACAACAAGAATTGTATTAATTTAAACATACAGTTATGTACATAGATGTATCAATAATAATAGCTTTTCGAAAAGCTTAGGTACCCCTTTTCGGGGATAGTTCACTATTCAGTGCTGTAATCCAATATTTAATTTAAGCTTTTATTTCAAATGTTAACTCAATTTTTATTTATTTTTCCTTTAATCGGAACTATCCTAATGTAAATTTGTTCACTATTTTCTTTACGATTAATTCAACTCGACAACGCACCGCAGCATTTCCCAAGTAAAAAAAAAAAAACACAAAAAAGTAAAACTAAAAGTGTAACCCCCTGAGAATTGCAAATGAACTCAAACAAAAATGTTTAAAAATGACAATCTAACAAGACAGGTCCGCACAGCAGTAGGCTTTTTTTGTACTACTGCTTATTTGCAGAATGTTAACATTTTACAAAACTTGATGACCATAGAAATTGGGATTTATTTGAACGTGTGTAAGTCAAACAAAACATAAAAATATGTAAAAAAAAAGAAGAAAAATTAACAAACCGATAAACACGTACACAGATCAAGTTGAAGAAATGTAGATGATGATGAAACTAACGAAGCGATGGTAATAATACAACAGCGTGTGTCACTGATGACAGTTGTGATTGTGGCACTGAGATTGTCTTCTATAACATCGTCTATTCAACTATTGCTTCTTTTTGCAGTCATTTTTTGACGAGAGACATTTACAGAAAAGTGTTCAAATTAAATAAAACCACACACATTAATACAATCATTATACTGTGTTTTCAAAGGGGATAGAAAATTTGTTAAAGAAAAAATGGCCGTACAAATAAAACGCATAAGTTGAAATCCTTGCATAATTGCAGAAACAAAAAAAAAAAAAACTACTTTCTATTGCTTTTGGTAAAAAATAAAATCATTTCTCTAATAGGATTTGATTGCTTTGAAATTGCTTGTCTTTTACAAATTTTAATTTTATTTTGAATTATTTATAATTTTTTAAACAATTTGCAATCAACATTTTTTTATTGCGTTTCTTTTTTTTTTTTTGGTAAAAAAAGGAGCAAACAAAACCTGAGAACAGTGTTGCCAGGAAAAAAATTAAATAAACCAAAAAGTTTCGCGCAAATGCTTTGGAGCTGGAAAAAAAACATTTAGTTTTTAAATTCGCTTTAACTTAATTGAATCATATTATTTATTGACTTGTTACTTAAATTTGTTGATATCAGTTGGAATGAATCTATACATTGTACATATGTATGTATATAAACTGAAATAAATAAAGTGTTTACAGATTTAAAAATCAAGATTTATAAAACTGACTTATTGAACGAAGGAATTACAGAAAAATATTATTTAATTTTTATCTCCAAGATGAAAAACAAAATAAATTCTCAAGGAAAAGATGCCCTGTGCTGAAACAGGGTGATTCTGATATTGAATTTTGATTGAATATTCTGCCTCACATTTCATTTCATGCAAAAATCCAGAAAGTTAGAATTATTGTATTAATAATTTAAAGCAGTTTTGCTTTATTTTACTGTGCTTAATTTTTACTTTGATCGTTAAACATGTTTAATCTACATATATATAAATATACATACGTACAAGATTTAACAAACCATTTTAAGTTTATTGAAGTCATTGAAATTTATTTCGAAACGATCAACGACTTATTGTCAAATTGTTTAATTTTTCTTGCAGCTGCCATAAAACTGCGCATCCACTTGAAATTTTAACTTTTCTCTTCGTTTTTTTCTCTTTTCGAAAGAGGAAAAGCGGTCGTGAATGCCACAACATCTCAGATACTGATTTTCTGATTTGATACTGAATTTTTCCTACAATGTATAGTTAGTTTAATAGGCCCAGCTGTATCATTTACGAACATTAAAAGAAAAAATTTAAAGTTTATAACTTTATACATTATAGGACATATGTAGATTTCATGTGGAACAATATTAGAGGAAAATGCCTAATTTCCCAATGGGTACATACTAAACCGGTACTCGTATATGTTGTTCTAATGACCTGTCTTCAGAGTCGAAATTAATGTTAAAATTTCGCATTTATTTTTATTTGTTTCTGTTTTAAGTTAAGCCTTTGGCCCTAATAAACAATTAATTTAACATACATATATTTTTTTTTAATAAATCTTACGCCATCTAATCAATCAGTACCTGTAACGTCTTGTTGTTGTTGTTGTTGTTGCTGTGGTCCATTGCTCTTAACTTCTTGCTGCAGTTGTAATGTGGACTTCATTTGCAGTTGTTGTGGTTGTAGCTGTTGCTGTTGTTGTGTGGCCTCTGCATAATGCAACCATGTGTTGCTGCTTGTAAATAAAGTCAATATCAGACATAAAAACCACAACCATTGTATCGTAACAAAATTCAATTTGTTGCGATCGGTAATCATTGCTGTCAGGGGATCTGTTAATATACAAAATGACAAAATTGTTATATTACCAATACGTCTTTTTCGCATAAATGTTTATATAAAACAAAATTTAAAAATAGAAAACGAAAACCGAGAAACAAGTTGGTTTTTTAATACTGCAATAGTTTTCGAAAATTTCAAATAAAGTGATATTAAAGTGGTAGACTTTTTTCATTGTCAGGGTGTATTTGGTATTTTTGTAGTTTAAAAAAAAATAAATTAAATTACGGCTTATGCAGGATAAAAAGTACTTTTCTCCATTGTACAAAAAGCAAAAGCTAAGTACTAAATTTACATTCATATACAATGTATTACAAAAATAAAATACTATATGTATTTAATTTAAATGATAAAACAAAATTTGCAAAATGTCTTTAAAATAGTTGTTGTGGTAACAATAGCCAGCCTCCCGTTTAAAACAGATTCTACTAGAAATCTGATTCAAATTCAGTCCCATATTTGAATGTTAAGTCTTAAATAAATACAAGTTGATATAATTCAATAAATTTACTCATTAAGTTAAAACACATGAATTAATTTTCTTTGCAAAATTTTTTAGGATAATTTCTTTTAAATTAATAATTTTGTAAATCATAAAAAGTGCTGAGTGTCATGAACAAGAATAAACTTTATTCTAAAAATCTGGCGCTAATAATTTGGGTATTTTTCTAGAAGTTTCTTCCTTTTTTCCGTCCAACAATTAGTTGCTACAAGTTGTTATGACAATAATTGATTCTTAATATTGTACAAAATGAAATAGATAAATAAAATGACATCTACATTGTAAATAATTAAGCGACAGTGGCGATAACAGTAATCGCCTTAAAAAATGAAGTGCTGATGCGTAAAATAAATTGAATGGCGAGAGTTGAGGCGATACTACTATCCGTTTTCCACTTCCCTGTTGAGTTTGTTGGTACTAAGTTGCTTGTACTGGAAAACTTGATCGCAATATATACATAAAGTTGACTGTAGATTAATATTTTTAACAATTTTCATGCTTAGCTTCGTCATGCAAAACACTGGTATAAATATATTAGTTTGTTCTCCATTTCGCTATCATCAGAATTCAAATCAGTAGCTTCTCCCAAGCATTTAATTATATTGTACTTTCGATTATCTAATTTTTTTTCTTTGACTTCTAGTTTTTCCTACTTGATTTTTCACTTTCAATCGTTAATAACTTAATTTCGCAGAAATTACACACACGAATAAAATCAGCTGTCAGAAAGGAAAATTTGGAAGTAAAACAAGACTGCAATTATTGATATAGATTTCCTTATGTGAACCCTAAGAGAAATTTAGAAGAGAAGTATAAAGGAATAATAACGCACTAAAGGTTTCTAGAAGAACAGATTTCGATTAATCCGTTTTCTTATTTCTTGTACAAAAAGGTTAATATTTAGATATTGTGCATTTTATTAAAATATTTAATAAAATTGCTATTATCAATCGAATTTAATTTTTTTATTTTTTTTTCAAATGATAAATTCCATAGAATAGCGCCAAACTCTACTTGAAAGTAGACAAACTCTACTCGTGCGGTTTATTATGCACTTCGATTTTTGGCACTCAAGTTTTAAAAATGTATTTTCAGTGGATATTTTCCACTTAAAATCAAATCTTTAACTCTATGGAGACAGTTTTGAAATGACAAATTCTCATAAATTTATTACGTTAAAATAACTTTAAAAGCACAATAAATTTAGTGAGAAAATTTATGATTTTCTTATGAAAATAACATAAATTTAAATTAACTGTCAACAACAAACGAACAGAAAAAAATATGTACATGCTTCTTTTGCAAACAACATAAATCAAACAAAATTTAACATTTACCGAAACAAAAGTAAAAAAGTAAATATTCTCATGATATTGTACGGAAAATAAACAAAAAATATACCGAAATATGCCGCTCTTTTATTAAAAACGAAAACTTCATTTGGTCTACAGAAAAAGAAATTTCACTTTCGTTTAAAACCAGAAAAAAAAGAAGGAACCCCCTCTGAGTTAAGCTTTTACACAAAAAAGAAAAAAAAAACGAGGAAAAAAGAAAAAAGACATTCCCTAAGGACATGTTAACATTATTTTGTGTAGGCAAGAAAACGAAAACCAAACAAAAGACCCAATTCTTCTCCCAGCAAATGTCAAAAATTTAAAACAGCCCACCCATACAATTTGGCATCTTCATTTTTGTATGTGCAACGCAGCGTTTTTTTCTTTCCTTCTTTAATTTTTATCTCATTTTAAAACAACAATTTTTCTCAATTACATTTCATATTCCAACGGTGGCGGTATCTTTAACCCAATCACAACACCACCAATAATAACAACAACAACAGCAGCAACCAGCCGATTACAACAACATAAAACCCTTTAAGCCAATAATCACAAATGCACGCACATTATACTCGTACGTATTGTATTGTTACGAGAATGCAACATGTTGCATCTTCTTTAAGTATCTTGCGCAAGACTCAGATTGCCTTTTAAACTTTCCTGGCCACACAGTGCAAATTGCATTTGAACGCCTCAATGATTTTATAAATGATACGTGCGGTGCGATTCGTATCATTTCTTCCTTTGTTGGATTTTATTTTCGGGCCTTCGCCTAAAATTTGTGTAAGCTAAAGACTTCACTTACACCGCCGCAAACCATCATCCTCTTGAAAGGAAATGAATTCAACCATTCTGTGGTCTACAAGTTTCTTATTAAAATTTTTTTTATTTATCACTTTTTGTGCCTGTTGCAGGACAGAAAAGGAAAAAAATTAAGGGTATAACGCAAATTCTGCAGTTTCAAATTATTAAGTGGTAAAATGAACCAAATAAGATTTTGTGTGCAAGAGTACTCGTACACTGAAAGTATTGGCCGTAAAATTGTAATTTTCTAGGAGGATTTTCTTGCATCTGTGTTGAGTTTGTGTTTCAATCAAGGCCAAAAATTCAGACTGCCATTTTATCAGGGGGAACATTTAAATCAGCTGTTTTCTGTTTATATGTTGTATTTAGTCGAAGTGCATTATATTAATAGTATTTGCTCTAAGAAACCTATTATCTGAAGTGTTTTGTTTGCCGACGTGACTTCGGACGCTGCATTCTCTTATGACGATCATATGGAACTTTTAAAAATAACATGTTTTTCGCTAATTTATCCTACAATTTTTTTCTTAATTAAAAAATATCTATGGCGAACATATTGCTTTTCTCCTTATGAACATTTTTAGTTGATATATAATGATATGATAACGAATTGACATGATTTCATTTTAAAAACCGAAGTTTTTCAATGAGCTAATTTATGCTTAGATAGTTTGAACTGACATTGATAAATTTTCAGAATTAGTTGATTAATTTGAAGAAAATAAAAAGGAATGGCAAAATATTATCATTCTGATGGATGTTTAACTTTCACTTGTTTGTTAGTTTGTTTTCTATGTTGTAAAATATTTTCATTTCACCACAAATTTGCTGAGTCAAATATTCAATTTGTTTGGGGATGGCCTTATTATATTCATTTGTTTGGTTGAATACACACGCATCATGTATGCATATGTGTTAATAAATGTGATAATGCAATAAATTTTTAATGAAGTTGTCATGACTGACTTGTTTAACCTTTCATGTAACTTAGACGAAGAAAAAGCTAAGCAATATTACAACTTAATAATTTTTCAAATGATTTCCATGTTTGCTTAATAATTTGTTATCAAAGCAATCCGCTTAAAAAAGGAAGCCTATGCATAATATAGAATTAACATTGAAAAATGTTGATTTAACATTTTTAACAAACGCTTTAAGTTTTATGGCGTATTTACCGCTAGCGTAAGGTTCTAATACAGAAAAACATACTTAAATCCCCAAAGTAATGATGCTTTTTAGCATTGACTTTTAAGCAGAAGTCATGTGGTATTAACATGAAATAACAATGAAGCCAAATCATTAACATTATGATTATGATTTTGCTGCCTTTGGCCATTCCGTTTGTCTGCGACCAGATTGCATATTAAAATCAAATATATATATATATATATATATATATATTAAAAATTAAATGATGGCAAAACTTAATAAAATAAACAATTTTAACAAACATTTAGTTTTAAACTTAAAAGAGAAAATTTAAGTTCGATACTTTTTTCTCAACTTCACTCATCCCTTTCTCATCAAACATCTTAGTATATTCTATTCTAAATAATGTACATACATACATTTGTATATTTACTTAAAAAGAAAATGCTTTTAAGTTAATAACAGGCACATTTCAAACAGCAATCAAGCAAAACGGCGCTGGGGCCCGTCTTAGAAAGAAACCATAACTTATTGATTTGGCTTAAAGACGTGTACTAATTGCAATGACAAGTGGTAGTAGCATCAATTTTAAGACTGTGGCCGTCGTCACGTTAATAGCATTTCTTCGTTCATTTATTCATTTCTTATGTACAAATGTTCGAGTACAATGTTTTTGTTGTTGGTTTTCTACATTTCGTTAAAAAGCAAACAATTATTTACAAACAATACATAGTAGACAAATATGCAGAATACATTCACGAAAGTCAACAAACGGCGATGTTATTGAACATTTGCAGCATAGACAAAAAACCTGGTGTATTTTACAACATTTAACAGGTGGGCCCAATACAAGTATTTTTTTTAATATAAAAACATAAGTTATTTTTTTTAGTAGAATAATCCAATAATGTACTGTCAATTCGATTTTGAAAATAGAACCTGAAATCTTTAATCTCACTGTTGAGTTGGACGATACTGGTGCTAAGGATATGCATTATTACCGGATGATATGTGCAGTCTTTAAGGGTACCCAACAAATAGGAAAACGTCAAAGAGTCAAATTGCAGCACGAAAGCAGCAAATTGGCTTCTTGAATGCGGCTTATAACACGATTACCCAACAAAATAGAGTATAAAAGATAAATTGTTCGACAGTGGAGGCCGCCATGTACATATTTTCAGGCCACAAAAAGTCTGTAATTATGGTTTTTGCACTTTCAAAAAAGTGGGCTACTGATACCAACACAACAAACTGTAACTGCCTGTGAATGCTCTCGCTTCTTGGCAATGACGTGCTAGGGATTTTTTGCTCCTGCATCTAAGCTCGACGTCTGATTAAAGCTGCTGTACAGCTTAAATCTTTAGTGCTGTACAACCGTATACTGATCATTTCTTCAATATATTTATTCACGTTAAAGTCGTATGCACGTTATATTATCGTACAACTATACAGTTTTTGTATATATTCATTTATAACTGTTTACCTACAATTTTATTTCTAAATGTTTTGGAAAATATAAATATTTAGACCAGGAAATGTTCTATTTGTTTGGTAAATTTTAAAAGATATTTTTAGTAACCGATCTCTAATAACAGAAAGTTAATTCTTTTTAATGATTAATTTAATTTTAATATAATTTTTAAACTATTTTAAATAAAACTGCTTGGCATGAAAAATTGATTAGCATCAATTTAAAACTTCCATTCCTAATATTTTTTTATTTTTGCCTTTCAAAAATCCAATAAAATAACGAAGCACAAAATTTTGTCTTTGCGGAAGGCGCATAACAAAAATCATCTTTTTTAAAACGATAAATTGAGCTTTTGAATTGAACGAATATTTCGAACAAAATAAAATTAATTCGAATAATTTTAAAAAGATACTTGTATTTATACAAAGAAAAAAAATTCAATGTTTTGAAAAATAATACAACAAAACACTGCAAATGTGCAGTCCTGAATGATGTACGAGTAAAAGCTTAACGGTTATTTTTGTTTTCATTATGGGGAAAAGAAAACGGAAAGTGAAAAATTTATCTTACCAAATTTCAATTCAAGAAGTCGGTATAAAAGCACTTTGCCAATGTGATGCTTATTTGCTAATAAATACAAGTCTATAGTTTTTAATTTTTTTTTCCTTTTTGGAAAAATAAAGAAAATAATAATTATTTTTAATCGATAAAATTTAAAAGTTTAAAATAAGTGTTAGTGAATAAATTTAAAATTAACATCCTAGCCGTTACGATCCCTAAAACATTTTCCAATCTGCCTTCGTATTTCCAAATGAATACAATGATACGAGTACTAACTGCAATTTAAAAGACAAGATGTAAAAGCCACAAAAGTTTGCAAGTAAATAAATATGCGGAGACAGCATTTAATTTCATTAAAAGGACGGCATCTTTAGTCTAAGTGAAAGACGAATATCTAGTAAAAAGCTAGTGCATACTTAAGTAAATGAAAATCGTGATTATATTATAAACATACATATCATTGCATATTTAAACACTCAACCGTGTATGTGTGCTGAAATATTAGAAATTAAGGCTTCAAATCTTAATCAAGAACCCCTAAATATTATGATTTAATATAAACTTTATAGATTTAAAGGGAATAAAGTTTAATATAGAACAACGTTTTGTTTAAAATTAATTGTGTATTAAAAAAAAATACTAGTCATTTTGTTAATAAATAAATTTATATATTGAAAATATGACACTACCAGCTGCATGCAGTGTTGCCAAGTTAGTAGAACAAATAAATCCGAGACTATATACATACATACATTCATATGTATGTATCTTGTTTTCCTGAACTCTGTACGCAAAGAAAATATTACATTTTTATAGTTTTGAGCCCAAAATTAAATGCTGAAAATAGTTCTTTTTTTTGAGTGTATATAACTTTTCAAAACTAAAATACAATTTTGCTTTTATGGCGAGTATATGTGTATACAATTGGTAATAATTTTACATAATTTTGCACAGTGCAATTTTCTTATCACCAAATCTACGTGCTCATAATATGAAGTAATTTAAAACAATTTTATTAATTTCTTCACAATGCTTTACCACTCATATGCACATGTATGTACATGTACATACATATATACAAACATATACATACATATATGTATATAAAAGCGTCATAAAATAATTACAGTGTTTTTATGCAAAAGATGATGCAATTTTTTAATGTCGAAAGATTGGAATCGGGCATCGTTGGCAGCACGTGCAGGCAACGGAATTATGTTAATGTTGTTCAATTAAACATTTTTATTGAGAAAGAAGGTACATAAAACAAATATTATCCAAAGGCTATACTGGAGCAGGTTTTTTTTCCTTGTCTGGTTGCAAATAACAATCATATCATAGATGTACAGCCTTTTTCTCGATCTTGAACGTTAATGTTTGCTGGCATTTCGGTACACGAATCTCGTTATTTAAGCGCAAAATAATGTAAGGAAACGTACAAATCTATTTGCCTTTTCAAATGCTTACGAACTTTAACGTTCGGGATGGCGAAATAGTGTTTTATATATAAAAAAAATCTTCTAGCATTACAACAGAAACTTGCACTCAAAAGAAAACGGACGAATTTTTGTTTTAATGTTAATGGTTTTGTTTAATGTTATTCTATAAAAATAGTGTAATATAGTATAGATATGATATAATCAAGGTTTATGAACTTTTTCATATAAATAATGTATGTCACAAAGGTGCTAAGGTACAGCTTGTGCCTTTCGAACTTGATCCATTTGTTCGGCACAACTTTATCATCATGAAACGATTTTTAAAACGTTATTGTACTTTGAAGAAAATTCGATTTCTATCTTATTGTACTTTCAAAATGTTTGCGATTCTAGAATTATATTTGTTCCAGAATATTAGAAATTAAAGCAACGAAAAGATACGTCAGTCATTATGTAACATTTCGGTCTTGGAAGCTTCTGATAAAAATGGTAATTTTTAAAAATTACCATTTACTAATAAAAGTGTTTCCAATCGATTTCTTAAACAATTTTTTGCACTTATTCCATACGGCTTACGAGATAAAAGCCGTGAAAATTATAATTTTTTTTTTAAGTTCCTAAATGTAGATTCTGGGAAAATATTATTGATGCTGTAATATCTAGCCCCAGCAGATTTTTTTTTTTTTCAGTAACGTGAACGTGTTATTGTTCCCAATAACGAAATGCGAGAAAAATATTTTTGTAGCGAAAAATTATCGTTTTTTAATTATGTTATTGTAGTTTCGTTAGTTTTAATTTTCTTTTTAATTAAAATTATTTATTTATGTTTTTTTAGTTGAGGTCAAATTTTCTCTATTCTTTAAGGTCCTGTTTTCATTGCCAATTGGTGTATCATAAGCATTGATTTCGTAACATAAACTGTTGCAACGACAAAATAAACTCCTGTATATGGTTCTCCCAATGTCTTTTCTTTTCTATGACGTAAAAATGGTTTTATTTGAATTAAGTTGTTTCTTTTATATTTACGTTATCCTTTTCGATGGTTTTCTGAAATAGTTAATAATTTTATGAAAAGTTGTTAGCAAGTTTCACTTTTTATTTGTTGTCACATAGAGAAAAAAACAAAACGAAAAATTGTTCAAACTGGCCGCAGCCGTTTCTAATAACGCTGTTGCATGTAACAAACTTGCTAACTTATAATCAAACAACAGGCAACATTTAACAACAATGTCAAAATAAACAAATAAACGTAAAATTATACACGACAAAATGTTTGAAGAAACTCAATCCACAAATCTGTTTTAGACACTCGATTTTTTTTTTCAGGCTAACAAAAACAGAATATTTATTTTTGTTAAATTTGTTTTATTAATTATTTTTTTGGTTTTTCAAAATTGTAAAAAAAAACGCCAAGACGAACGAGCGAGCTGGTCGTTGTAAATGTATTTTGTCTATTTTTAAAGCAAAAGTTTTTGAATAAAGTTTGTTTTAGTGCAAAAGTGTTTTTCCGCTTAAAGCGTCCGCAGCGATTGATGTTCGTTTTAAAACTGATTTCGCGTTAATTCCTCGCCTAACCAACAACTTGTCGTCTGTCTAGGTTGTTGTGGTCGTTTGTAATTTTTCACCATAAAGCGTCGTTTCTTTTTATCGATATATTCGCATAAGAGTTTTACAGTAGTACACGCGCACATAAACTCTTCCATAACAACTGAAGGCAGACGCACACACACCAACATGCACTTAAGAAGCCCATAAAGTCGTGCTCATAATACCCGAGTCTTCTCCAAAACAAATTTGTAGAAATATAAACGTTATAACACTTGCGATTTTTTCACTTTTATTTTAAATTTTATTAATATTGTTATTGCCTGCTGCCAGCCAGCCGCTGCTCAATTTAACGAGTATGTATCTAAACTTTGTTGTTACAAATATTGAGCCAGAGTCTGCCAATGAAAGCTCTGCCTCATATTTAATGTTGCTTGGTTTCAAAACGTCATGTCTATTTGTTTTGGCCTTTTCTATCTGGACAAGAAGCAGAATAAAGTTTGAGGTCAAGGTTTGTATGATTCGAATGATAAATTTATGTTTTAGCAAACTTTTAGTTTATTTGCAAGAAAAATTCATTCGTTTCTATAAGAATGCCACAGTGCCTGCAAAGCCTTTTCGAGGCCCGTTAGAATTACATAAGATTTCAAAATATGTTCTTACTTATAAAAATACGTATAATCATAAATATGTACACGTATACGAGGTGTGTTCAAAAAATAGGGTGAATTTAAATTTTTCTCAAAAATATTTATTTATTCATCGAATTTCTATTTTGTCCCCTTTTGTGCCAGCAATTTTTCATACCTCAAAGCAGTTCTGATATTCAGGACAGCTAGAATTAAAAAGAAAAATGTTTTAATAATATTTTTTATTCATCGTAAACTTTTTACACCGAGAAAGCATTCCTTCCTCTTACTGGCGGAGTATGCGCTGTATAATAGTCCAATTGTAGAGTGTTTTGCTTTTGCTATTTGTAATTTCCATACAAAAATGTGATCTTTTTATACTAATGAATTTTAAGTTCTGAAAATTATAGCGTTTGGACCAGGTCGGGAAATGTTCTATATCTTGACAACACTTTTTTTTAATAAATGCTAACTAGTACCAGAATGTAAATTTGTCTGAGTTGCTATATCATGAAAAATTTTATAATATTTTGTATGACATTAAACTTTACATACCTGACATTTTCATCATATGAAATTATCTGCGTATTTTAAAAATGAGAATAAAAATCTTACGACAGATTTTTTTACGTTTACACGATTGGTAAAATACCAAAAAAAAAAAAAGAAAAATGTTTACATAAAAATACATCCCTGATCGAATGATGTGTGAAGAAATTTTAAAAAACGATGAGAGCCGTACGACTGTCAAATTTTCATCCGTATTTTCTCTCTATGTCGTATAGTTTCATTACATATTAAGTTTAGACGATACCATCCGAGCTCTTCTACTCAAAAATTTTGACTTATTGTACGACTTGTATTACCGTCTAAATCCTCTTTAAAAAACAATAAACAAATTCAAGGGGTTAATACATATGTCTACAAGGTGGCAACACTGCGGCAGCTGACAATGTTTTTTGCTCATCCTGCCACCTTCTAGACTGGCTCACAAGTGCGTAAGAAAAATTATGTTTTTCTTTTTTTTTAACCATAAACCACACGATTTAGCTGCTGAATTGAACAAATATTTCCCTGAGAACTTGATCGGTGTAAAATGTACGTGAACAAAATTCTGTTATTTAAGGGATGTCGAACATTCTGAACAATTAATAGAAACGTGCACAAGTAGACCGCCAATCAGTTCTTTGCCCAGCACAATTCTGTCGTACATTAACGTTCGATGTCGTGAGACAGGCGATTCATTTTTTTTTTGCGAATAGATGCCCGTCATGCATATATTTTTCCAAAGTTCCCAAAACTGTTACTTCTGGTGTATCGATATCGAAAATTCGTTCACTATGTCCCTCTCAGTGTACACACATTCATATGTATGTATGTATGAGTATGTTGGCTTTTATTCAAACTAATAAAACACTAATAAATTACCATTAAATATTTAACAAGTCAACAGTATGTAATAGCTGTAATATGAGTACAGACACATTTCTTACTTTTATTGCAGCACATCGGCGTTGCTAGTGAAAATGTTCAGATGGTGTAAGTCTGTTTTTTTTTGATAATGAACACAAAGCAAACAAACCAAATGAGATAAAACAATATGAGGATGTTGTCGTTTTGTTGTGTGTAGAAAAAACAGCCAAAACATAAACTAAACACATGCCTCATATGCAAGCTTAGAGATAAAATGCCATGGATCCAAATGCAGAAAATTTAACAGAAAAAAACACACAAAAAAAACATGTAGGCAGACATGCAACACGATGTTGCGGCAAATAAACTAATATGCAAAAGAGCTTTTTATAGCAACAACGCCATGACATCAAACAAGCAACAAGTTGTTGACTTTACGCATATTTTAAAAGATTTTTGTTGTAACTGCGGTTTTTCTTGTATGCTGTGTAACCTGTTGCGTACCCGTACAATTTCTGTGTGCTTGGATGTGTGTGCGTGTGTTTTTAAAAGGTTTTTTCTTGTTGCACTAAACATGTTATTGAAATATCCTTCTCTACAAGAGCGGCATCACCACTAGACATTTGGTCACCAAAAATTTCATAAATAGTAACACACATTTCGTTGCTAAAACGTACAATTTTCTTAGATTTTTATTAATTTGTTTATTTTTGTGTTTTTTGTTTGTTCGTTTGTTTGTTTGTTTTTCTTTGTTTTGATTGTAATTTTACAGATATTAACAAACTCTTAGTTTTCTTTATTTTGGTTGCTTAAACGTGTCCATTGTTTGTCTTCCATGGGGTGCTTACAGCATCACCAAATTGTGAATGGAGCTGGTGGCGGGCTAGCGATTAAACGAATTATTTAGTGCCAAATGACAACAATATTTAGTTGTAATCGCCCCGTAATGAAAATTATTAATATCTATCTTAATGTGTACAAGTTTAGTTTTTACTTATGACTGTATTGATGTACTTTGCACATGTGTAGGCTGGCAGATAATTCGAATGTTATCGTTTATGCTGTAAGTTAATGCGTCTTCTTTGCCACAACAAACCGGCAGTGACGGTGCTTGTGCGCTCTTGAGTCGTTTTCGAATGCAGCTGGGGCTGCGGCATAATTTGTTTGATTTGTTTTTTTTCTGTATTTCTCGTATTATGGCTATAATTTCATATATTTTAAGTGTAATGTTGAGTTAATTTAAATAATAATTGGAAAAATAAATAGAAAATAGTTAATACACTGATAGTGTTTGAGGAACTTTGAAAAAAATTCTTAATTTGAGGTTATGTGAAATGAAAATAATTTATGATTTCCGAAAATAGCTATTTAATTATTATTAATAATTTTCTTTAAGCTTTATACGGTTTTAATTGGTTTTTGTTTTGATACAAAAGTTAACATTCGATATTTAATGCCATATTTCGTTTTCTTTTAAAAAACTTCTAAAAAAGTATTAAATAAAATAAAGTTATATTTTTATTACAAAAAAAATCAAGACAGAGATAGAGCTTAAAGAAAATTATAAATAATAATTAATAATAATTATACTAAATATCTATTTTCTGAAAAACAGAAATAATTTTCTTTTAACATAACCTCAAACTATGTAATTTTTTCCAAGATTCGAGCATAAGAGGGAAGGAAGTTCAAAAAATTAGTTGTTGTGCATTAAATATATTTATTTTTCCAGCCAAAATGGTGAATGATTTGTATAAAAAAAACAGCTGTGATTTTTATTAATTCATAGTACCGAGAGTTCACTAATGACAAATCCACAGGCTTGTTTAGCCAACCGTAATTACTACTACCGTTTAATCTCTGGATACACTTAATATTAATCAAAGGAAAGCTATTTGATTTTCTGTTCTAGTCTGATTTAATTATGATTTGTGTTAAGCCAAAAAACCAATAGAATTGTACAGTTTCGTGATAGTTAAAATATGTACATATTTGCTGTGAGATAAGCAGTTAATTGAAATATATATGTATATTATTCATAACATTACAAACATATGTATGTACTTAATGTCACAGAATTCAATTCCGTTCGGAAACAAAATGAAATTGTATTTTAGCTCTTAGATTTTAGAAAACGAAAGAATCGAGAATTTTCCATCATAAAAACATTTTTAATTTTATGAAAGTAAAGAAGAAGCAAGTAGTAAAGATTCAATACAATTTTTGAACGGAATTGCATTCTGTGACATGCCTAAATGCATTTCTTATAAATACTATCGCAAAGATAGCAGATGGTAGAAGCAGTGCACTAAAATTTGTGCACCAAACTACAAGTAGTCCTATCTGTAGGATCCTTAATGTGAACTTGAACGTTGTTCAAACAGGATACTAAGTTTGTTAAAACAATTTAGCATTTGGGTGCGCTGTTGAATGCTTTATCCATCGATGGTGATTTGGCATAAATGACAGCCAATTTTACAGATTTAGTTGCAAAAATATGGGGTTTTTCCACTACCGGAGTTCAGGTGGATGGCTCATTCAACTTGCATAACTTTTTCTTATAATTTTAACACATTTTTTAATAAAATATTGAATAAATTTTTTTCTTAACCCACATTTCAATTATATTATATTTTCGTTTTATAAATATAAGATGACTCTCTTTGTTTGGTAATTGAAAGTTTTTTCTTGCAGTGTGTTATATTTTTATGCCTAATTAACACTTTAATAGCATTTAAGTGTTTTTACTTATCTGCACAACTATCACATCTCAAAACATGACATAAGATATTGTTATCTGTGTATAATCTTACTTTTTATTTCAATTATAACTTCGAAAATATATTTGTAATAGAAACAAAAAGATACTAAATCAAAAATGAATTAAAGTAACATATACAAATGGATTTAATTACATACACGACTTTACACACCCAAACTATGCTGCAGTTTTTTTTTCTTATGGCGAGATTTAAAAAAAATTATTTTACAACCAGTGTTTTATTTTGTTGTTGTTTATTTTAAATTCATATTGTGCTGAGAAATCATTCAAAATTTATTAAATTTCTTTTTTATATTGCTGTGAGTAATTTTAATTTGTGTAGCCATCTAAATGCTGAGTAGAGTCACACTTTGGGGCTCAGTGTTGCCAAATTGTAGGCAGTTCTCAAATTGTGTGGTAATTTTTATGTTCAGGTGCTAAAAGTTACTCCTACACACGCCGCAGAGCGCTATCGCAAGAGCGCACTTTTTCGGGAAGAAAGTTAGGATGGGCTTGTCGGAAAAGAAGATTATGCCCACAGTGAAACTTTTCCCAACAACTATTCAGAGCATTTTTCCATCCATCAGCGCAACTTACGAATGCCAACGTGTCTAGTTTCTACAGAAAAAAAAATTACGAAAAATTATATATCGAAAATTAATCATAAAGATTTTCCTGTGAAGTTTTAATATACTCGCAAATAATATTATTTTTAACGAACAGCTGGGGCTTTTTTCACTGCAAAAAAGTTTAAATGAGAAAAAGAATCACTTTTCAAGCAGAGAGTTTCTTTTTCGAAGATGGATATTGTTTGCACTTGTGCGCAAACGCATTGATTTTGTGTTAAGTTATTCATGGCTTTTTAAATCCAGACCAATCGCAAAGCCGTTGAAGAATAGTTCTCGCCATTTTTTTTTTAAATATGGTCTGGCTTGTTGTTGCTGTTTGAACTTTGAAAGTTTGCCGTCTCTGATTTGTCTCGGTTCATTTGAGGAATTTCATGTCAGCTACGCTACTACTTCTTATGTGAAGGCCTGAATCCCACTAAGCCAGTCACAGGGACAATTATAAGAGTTTGTTAACAGCATCATGGACAGATGGTCTTCGTTACTGCATCCATTCTTTGCTAATTATAAAATAATAAATAAATAAATCAACTGCAATGGCCAAAGTTGTCAGATTAAATGAATTTAAAGTCGTCAAGGCTAAAAAAAAAAACAATATCGTCATAATCTCAAACAAACAACAATCTAATCTTAAGTTATTTTGTGGATGAAATCCCAAAAATCATAACACCAGAACAGATTTACTCTGTTGTCTGGTCTTTTTTTAGGTTTATACATATTTTGTTTTTGTAAGGAAGAACTTTTCTTAGCTCCCAGAGAACAACTGCAAATGGTGGCAATAGGAATCGGAAGAACTTCTGTGTCTTAACTAATCAATTCAATTTATGTCTGCAATGTTGAAAAAATATATATATGTACTTCAATTTCCAGCAGGAAATTCTATTTACTTTGACATTTTTTATTTCTTGGCCGTAATTAACAACAACATACATAAACTTTGTTTAACAAATCAAGCCACATATTGTATGTAGATAAATTGTCTTAAGCCAGATGATATTTGTTATGTACTTACATATGTATGTACACATGTATCATTGGGAGAACATTGTAGCTACAACAACAAAAAACCACCCAAAATACAACAAAAACCAATTATTTACAATTAGTAGCAGATACATATATCGTATCGTTATCACAGAACGAGCACACATTTGACAAAAATAACAAATAACAAAGAAATAGAAATTGTTACACTAAAAGAAAAGTGCAGTAGAAGAAAAAGAAAAAGCAGTGTAAAATGGACTTGAGCAACCGATTTAAACGCCAACACGTACAAAACGAAACAAATCACTGACAAAAGTAACAAAAATGCAAAACCAATAACGAAAACTTATAAACCAACCGTATGCATATTAAAATCAACACAAACAGCCTGTTTAAAAAGAAAAAGAAACAGAAACAAAAACAAACAAAAAAATAACTTTCTTTGTGCTGAGTTCAATTTTAAACGAAACGAAAATATTTGGCATTAAGCCGGCCTGCCGGCCTACCTGCCGGCCTGCCTGCCTGCCGTCTTGCATTTGATGTACAGAAACCATTTGTTTGCTTTGTGTTTATTTTGTTTTGAACAAATTATTTTTAAAAGCTAATATTTTTCAAAGTAATCAACTAATCCATCAAATTCGAGAAAATATGTTCATATACATATGAACATACTTACCTATTTACATACATCTGTTGTACCAATATGTGCGCACGTGTGTATGTATTAAATATATTTTTCTTCGCAATTCAGTCTTGGAAACATTTTGATGATGAAACATGTCAATTTGTCAGTCGTTTGTCATAAACAAAATATATGTATGTACGTACATAATTGTATTTGAACAATAATTACGTTTGAAGTTTTGGAAACGTTGCCTTTGCTTGGCTATTGATTTGGTAGACGGTTATTTTTGTCCATCCATTTTTAAATTTCAATTGAAACTTTTTAGCTGACTATGTGTGTATGTATGTATGTACATACCTAGATAAAATGAAACTAGAAAAGATATGTATGTATGTTTCGTTGAGTGCCTCGATGGATGAGTTGGTAGAGTATTCGCCCAACAGATCGTAGGTTCTATTTCTACCACAGACCCTGTTGAACAAAAATGGCCCAAACTGTTTACAACTACAATAAAAAAAAACCATAACAAAAAACACAAAAATACACAATGATACAAGAAAACACTCAATAACCCAACAATCAAATCCTTATAAATACAACATAGAACCCAATGTTGGGTTAAATGATGCTTGGCTGTGCATTATCCAAGTACTAAGCACTGAACAGTCAGAACATAATCAGTTAAATTCTGACATCCTCAACTCTGCAAAATAGAATAAAAAAAAAAAAATAAAATAGCGAAGCACTACGCCTTCGGTCCTCTTTCCCATAACCCAGTATTGATCCAAAAAACGAAAATTATAAAAAAAATTTAAACATTGAGATCTCGATTATCCGTAATCCAGAATCATTGTGGATAATCAATTTTCTTTACCGGATAATAGTTTGGTGCCGGTTAATCGAATCACGGATAATCGAGGCCCCACTGTATATAGATACATACCAAAGTGTATTTACGTCCATTCAAAATGCTAGCGCTTAAGGAAAAGTTCCACAGCAGAACAAAACGTTATTCTGCTTGTCAAAAGAAAAGTCTGGCACAACATTGTCAGCTGATGTCCAAAAGGTGGCTACCCTACCCTTTTAATCTCGTGGACAATTAACGCCAATACAAAATCTGCATATGTATTGAAAAATTGTTTCTATTATTGTCATTTGGCTCTAGTTGTGAACACAGCTTGGAAGGGAAAAAAGGTATATTGCCAGACGTTAAGAATAAACGATTTTTGCCTTAAATTTCACTATTTTTCAGAATAAAAATCTTTTCTTTTTTTAAATTCATACGAATAAAGTAGTATGACATTTTTAAATAAGGCTATAACATATAAATCACGTTAAAAGGGCAAAGGTTTGAGGGCTTGAAATATTTTTAGGCTCAGAGAGTTCATTCATAACGGCCAGAATCCTTATATAGCAGCGTGAAAAGCGAAGGAATTTCCTCCGAATGCCATTTACAATCAAAGAAGCTAAAAACTGAATGTTTGTAGTTCTCAACAAGTGAAACTGTTTGTTTTTATTGATTACATGCAATTGTTGTTATTATTGTTATCTGAAGAATCATCGGATCTTATTCTGAATATGAAGCCAAGATAATGATGTAATAATAGTATATTTTCCTTTAGAAATTGCAGCGCAATTGGGTATTCCCAGTTTCTTTCTTACTGTGTAGAATTAAAATTACAGCGTATAAATAAATTTGCTTAAATTTCGACGATTGTGCATTGACGATGCCCTAATGAAGATCGAGTAAATAAACACACAAACAAATCGGAAATAAATACCATTTCGAATTTGGTGTTAAAGCTTTCGCTGATAGTTTATGTTTTGCAATATAAAACTAAAACTAAATATCATTTTTAAACAATATGTTGTTAGCTTTTTTATTTCTGACATATGTATGTACATAAATTTGTCGTATTCCTAAAAAACATTGCTGTTGTGCTTGTAAGAATTAGGAAAAACACGAAATATGTTTTCCATCCTCAACGCTTTTAATAAAACTTCAAGTGGGTTGGTTTTATATTCGTTGTATGCAAAATATTAAATATTAGAAGCAGCCAACGAACGCTTTTGGTTAAACAGCTTATTTTGGTTATGAAAAGGAAAGTGTTGATAATGTATGACAAAAATGCATTAAACAAATATTCAAACACAATTTTGTAAACTAAATAAAAAGGAAAGAAATGAAATGACAAGTGGAAAACTACGCACCAACAACACTGTCTTAAAGGGGGAAGCAGCAGCTACATACACACATAACAACAAAACGACAAAACCAACAAAACCAACAACACTAACTAACACCAACATCAATGAGAATAATAACAAATAATCAAAAGACTTAAGCAAGAAACTTGTTTGAATAATATACCACCCGTTTTTTTTTTCTTTCTACGCGTTCATTCATAAAAATCGTTTATTGATATTTGTTTGGAAAAAAGTCAACGATATGATGAAAACAAATCAATAAACAAATAAAAGACACTTGAAGTCTCTCTGCTTAAAGCCATATTTAAAGGCAAGGCTTTTTCTCTTTTCGTTTTACATTTCCTGGGAATTATTGAAAATGAAACATTCACATTAAACCGAATCGAATCGAATCAAATCAAATCGAATGGTATCAACAACAGAAATGGAAAAATTAATACTCGTTTAAGTGAAAACATTTTAAAAATCACAAACCAAACTACAGATGCTAATTATATACATATGGGTGTATGTATGTATGTGTGTACGAACTCGTACGTCTGTGCACATTAGGGAGGCGCACTAAAGACAAAAGTGTTCCGGTTCTGAATCTCACGCCATTGAATTCAACTACAAAATGTGGAAAATGAACTGAACTGTAAACAAAATCGTAATAGGCCTGGAAATATTTGAAAACCGCATTACACAAACAAATATTAACGAATAATACAGTTTTCCTCATTTCGAAGTCCATATATTGTGCAATATTTGTATGCGTCTATTTATAAAATTTATTTTCTCCCCCTCAAATAGACCAGTCAGTTTGCTTTTGATGAATTTTCTGTTCCACAAGATATTGGCGAACGCCAAAATTCTAAATCATGGGTTGTTGTTACATGGCGCTAAAGCCACAAAAGATATCAGATCGCCACTCCTGCGAATGTACCTGAAAGCTAAAAATACAATATCAAATTAAATATATATGTATTCAGTTTTTATTTGGTCACTGCAAATAGAAATGTAAGTATATAAGTATAGAAAATGTGTGGTAATCAGACTTGAGGCAGTGATTGAAATGCAAAAGGCTGACTATTGGTGAAATCAGTTTGAATTGTTAAAAGCAATTCCAAGACTATTAGCGTATGCAGTGCGGAACTCTTTCTCTTTTCAGACATTATTTAGGAAGCTTAACGTCTCCTTCATTGAGTACCTGTTCTGTTGCACTATATGTATTTAGATAATGCATTCAGAATTATTTAATATTTTGCATCGGCCAAATCACACATTCACACACACACACACACACACGCACACACAATGTACGCACAATTTTCTAACTGTGTGCGAATAGGCATGAGTTTAAATTTTAGTGAGTTTCTGAGAAATGGCGAAATTGCGGGTGTTTGGCTTTACTACTTACTACCTTTTGTTGCACGCTTATCGCTTTTTATGATTTAAAACTTAACAAATACAAATCAAAACGCACACTCTCGAGATGCATTTCTTATAAATAAAACATGTTAAAGATTATTATGGCTAATATGTTCAACTTGCTCAACAAGCAAGATCGTAGCAATGTTAGCAACAATATATTGTAATAGAGTATTTTGTGTTCAACAGTCTGTTTGTAGCATCTTACAATATTTGGCTGATAGCTGCAAAAAAGTATATAAAAAACTGTTTCTTATATGTACATATATAAATTTTACAAAAACTTTGGCTTACAAACTGGACGATACGTTTATCCTTTAACCCATAATTGAAATTTGTTTGAGATAAAGAAACGAACGAGACATTCAAAACTGCAGATTTCATCCAAAGAGTGATGGACATTCGATGGAATTATTGTCTTATTGTCTGTCTTAACTTCAAGTGTATTTTATGCAATCACCTTTATTCATTAAAGTCTAATACTTTACGACCGTTGCCACAATACGCCGATTGACTAAGTTGTATGTTTTACGCACAAACTATACAACTTGATGTACAACTTCACAAAAAAAAAAAATTGCTTTCAACAAAAATGGCATTGGCGGCTGTCATTAGGTTGATTTTTGGTGCTCTAAAGTTCCATCTTTATAAAATATAACTTTATAAAATTAAAAAACAAAAAACGCTAATTTGTGCTTAGGACAACAATTTAGATTTGAGTTTAATAGTTTTTCTATGGTCACTACCGAAAATAAAAAACAGTATAAAATGAAGTTGTAGAACACGCTTCTTTCTCCACAACTGGCCCAAGAAATCAAAGCTGTTTAATGTGTCGTACGACCACGATGCAAGTTCATATAACGGGCGAGCGCACACACTTTACAATCTCATACACAACCTTCTTATATTGTACGGAATGCCGGTTCACACATATCAACTCTGATTGCTTAAGTTTATATTATGCGGGAGAGTGCTGAAACAGCAATATATATGTATATAATTGGCAGCTTCCGTTCTCGTTAGATCTTACGGAAAAACAAAAAAATTTGGACTGTAAATGTTGATATGTGTGGACTGGCATCAACGCAAAAATGGCAAAATATGTGGTTTGTATAATGACAGTTTTGCAATATAGAAACTTTCAAAATGACATGATGACAAGATGATTTGTTTTCTGCATTCGTTTCTGAATGTAGAGTGTAAAAATTGCGTCTAAGGACACAAAAAGCAGGTTTTGTTTTTAAATATCATTCAAGAGCATCATTTACTTGCACTTGTGTTTTGTTTGTTGATACCATCATCAAAATAGAAATAAATAAAAACTACAACAACAACAACACAAACTGGTTAAAAAAAACATAATGTTGTCTTTTCCACTGTTTATCACTTAATAAGGTATTTGTTAAGATTCAGTTCCTCCATAATTAGTCATTTATGTTTAAAATCTAAACACTGAATGAATGTGACATAAATGGATAAATTAGCCATTATGGTCAAGTAGTATAAGACGAATGCGTACGTACATACATACATACATATCGTGCAATATATATGCATACATGCAACACGTACAACAACAGCAATATTGACGAGCACTCAAGCTGAACCGATCTCTGGTTCGGTGGCTGGTGGTGTCACAAAAGAATGATCGCTGTCCAGTTTATGTGTATAATGATTTCACAATACAAAATTTAAAGTGTAAATTCTTGATTTCCATCGGATTTTCAAATGTGGCATAAGCAACTCGTGTTATTTATTATTTAAAATAGAATTAGAAAACTTTCACTTTCATTTCACATGTTTCAGATAGAAATTTTATGCGGGCACACCACAAACGAGTACGTCTATGAAATGAAATTTATATCGATGTTTTTATGGCGTGTTTATACTTAAATATGGCTAAACTATTATAGTGGGTAGAAATTATTTCTTGATAGTAAAAGAAAAAAAAAAAAGAAATATTGCAATCGAAACCTTTACTTTTTTTTATGGTGTTGCACGTACGAACTTAAAAAAATATGTTCGTCCACTTACAGGCAATCATACATACACATGTATGTATTTACATATGTATTATATGTTGGCAAAATATTAAGATATACACTTGAAAAACTGTGCGAATAAAAAATAATATTTCCCTTATACCCATTTCGGTATACATTTCTTCGAGTGCAATCATATTGACATGTATCATGAACAAATCAAATGATCGATCGTAGGTTCACATTTCAGCCAACGATATATGCAGGTGGCGGTTTGCATCATAATCGAATCTGTTAGGAATCCGCTTGACGGCCGAAATAACCTGATTTTTCGATCATAAATGCATTTGAAAGAATCGTTTATTAGGCGAGTTTTGTGATTCATTTTTAAACAGTTCTTTGGCATTATTTAATTATCATTGAGGAATTATTACACGATCATATGCAGAAATCATGTGTTAATCCTTTTAAAATCGCCTAAGTGAACCTGTTTAGATCACTTTTGATGATGAAAAACTGATTTATCGCTTGAGTAATGCCAATAGGACTTAGTATATGTGATCCATCTATATGCTGAAATGATTATTTGAAAACAAATTACAAAAAAATGTTGAAATGAAATATTTTGTACACATACATAGTTCAGTTTTTGCGCAGATATACGAACAGAAAGCGATTAGAAAGTGCTTATTTTTTCGTCAAATTCTTAGCAAAACAATATAAAAAAATTGTAAATTAGAATAATGTAAAATAATATTTTAAGTACTTAAAATTAAGACAACTCCAAATATAGACATTTTGAAAAAGAGAAACAAAATTCTAGCCATCTTGAAATTGATCTATTAGTCGCCCGAGAAAATCTAAAGAGTCCCAGTAATTAAGAGCCTTTTACTATAAAACGCATTTTAAAGTGGAAAATGTTGTCTACGTGCTGGAAAATGGAACTTTAATTCTGATCTTACATATTTTCATACAACAAAATTCTTTTAAGTGCATATTGAGCAATTTTACTTCATGTCGCAAATTTTAAAATGTTACTTGTAATTGAGTTTCGATAACTTCGATACTAAGCACTACGCTCACACACATGCATGTATCTACATATATTATATTTAAATACGTACATACAACTGAATGCCCAATGGTTTTTTTAAATAGCAATTTAATAACGTACCACAAAAATTATTTATTCATGTCAAGATTTAAAGTTTGCATGCGTTTGTTACTAAAAATATATACGCATGTAGATATGTATGTACGTTCGCTATGTCTTTAAATTATTTATAAAGAGACAGCAAACTGAAGACTTTTAATTTCACTTTATTTATTACACCTACTTTTGTTTCTTTTTGCTAATATTTTCTAACATTGTTTTACTCAAATGCGTGTTATAAAAACGTAATTAATATTGAAAATGTTTTATATAGATTTTGACTTTTCAACTACTTGAAACAAATTATGAAATTTCCAATTACAGATGTTTTTAAAAATCAAAGTTTATGCATATATTTACGAATTTTTTAATAAAAACCACAAACTACTTTCCGTTTGATCATTGATCCCATTACTGATGATATTTTTGATTGATTTGAATTTCATCTGATAAGTTGTTTTGTAAGGTAATCGCTAACTACTTAATAGAATTGATTTATATACATGAATACAAATACGTTAATTTGGAAGCAAAGCTTTTGTTTTTCGAGTTTACTGCACTAAATAATTCAATATGAAAATTTTCATGAACAAGTATCGATTAAATATACAATTTATTAATTTAATCAGTGAAAATATTTTAATTTTTCCGCTTATGGCTGCTGGAAACATTGCAGATGTCCAGTTCTTGAGGCAATTATAGTGATCACTAAATATCGAATTAATATTGTTAATTTTTTTTATAAAAAAATCAATATGCCTCCAGCTTAAAGAACATTGCAAAAATAAAAAATTAAAAAAGTGTCACACATTTGTCAAACAAAATTATTCTAGCATAATTTTTTTTTTGACTATTAATGATATTTTTCCAATTCTTTTATTTTAATTTTGTAATCTGAAAAATCTGAATCTTTTTTAATTAAAATTGAACGTTTATTATTAAGCAATTATTTTCCCATTTCTTTAATGTTCATCATCACTTAAAATATCGTTTTCAGCATTCCAGTCCTCTTCCTGGTAAATTCTCTCTAGCTCCCTAGCGTAAAGTTCCTTAAATGCTTCATATTCCGCCAAGCTTATATGGCAAACTTTGGTTGCGAATGTTTTCTCCGATGTGTCGGTGATTTTGTACAAACGTGTATTATTTGATTTTGCGTTGGCATCTGCCTTAAGGGGACGAGGCTTAAAAATTCCCAGTCTTTCCATAAATACATGACGGTATTTAATGTGATCTAAGGACTTGCCAAGCGCTTCCGATTTAACAATCTCCGGTATTTCAATACGCATTTTTTCTTTCATATACCGAATTTTTGCTTCTATACTTGCTTCTGTTTCTTCTAGTAAGGTCGGGCAGTTCATAAGTAGTTTCCAAACGTTTTTGTTGCTACTAACATATGATTTTAAGAAGAATATTTGTTTTATCAAAATTCTTTTGTCATCGACATCCATGAGGAAAGGATATTTTGTAATAAGCTGAAATAAAAAGTGTTCACCGAATTGACATGCACGCCAATGTTCCAATGTGTCTACAATTTTGCGAGGAGACCTAAAAAGAACTCTGGGATTGCAAGTGACAATTTGTAAAAAACATTTTGTTGATAGACCATGATTTAAGAACGTTTCATGAGCATTTCTCCACATTTCAGGTGAAACATTTACTAAACATGGTGTTGCCTTAACAGCGTCCTCAATATGACTTTCTTGCAGTTCATGCTGCTCCACCGGTTGTGACTGTTGACTACGATTAGAAGCTTTCGCAGACGTAAGATTTCGTATTAACTGAAACAACTAAGATATCAGAATCAGGTATTTAGAAACAGGAATTATTTATGAATGTCAATTTTTTTACATACCTCCAATTTTTTAAGGTTTTGTTGATATCCTAATAAAATATTTCTAATCATTCTAAAATTTTATTTTTGCAGTTTCAACAACAAGTTTTCTTATAGTTTTTGAGCTGTTACGAAGGTGTAGAAAATGAGAAACAAAACCATATGATTACCGGTTGTTATTGACGTTGCCAGCTTCAATGATATGGAGCAGTGTGGCGTACGTACACGACGGTTGTTTTCGAATGTTTATTACAGAACATTGATGGGTAGTTACTTTTTTGCCGAATCGAACAAAAAATATTTTCTTCGGGTGAAAATGATAAAATTTAATTAGTTTCTCTTCGCCCATGTGATAATGTGTTATTTTAAAGATTAAAATTAACAATATGAAAGATTTACTATATTTCTCTATACGAATTTTCGTACTTATTTTGATAACTGGTTAAATCCCGACCAATGAATTGAATAAAATTTATATACTGTAAATACTGATGGTAGAAGCAATTTTCTAAATATTTTGTCAACGTGGTCACTATACCCGACAACTGGTTGTAATGAATAACATTTTTTAGGACAATTAATGGGTAAGTAATAAAAACGTAGTGGTAGTTACTAAATGTTAAAAATATTTCTCATATGAAACATTCACATTTTTTCAACAGTTTAAGAATCTGGACTTGTGCCAAAATCTAGGTTAAAGTTTAATTTTTAACAAAAAAATTTCTGTAAATATACGTACATAGTTTTTTGACCTTAAAAATAGTATATAATTAAAAATTATCATATAACTTGACGTATTTGTGACTGCATTGTATAAATATTCCATGAAACCTTGTCAAGATTTTCATAATAAAGTTGTGACAATCTTAATGTAGGGTTTGATGCTCTTAATAAAACTGTGTTACGACTACGTTTCAAGTGATAGCTTTTTAGTCGATTATTAAAGTGGTTACTCTCTTTTTTTTTACAGCACAACATTGAAATGCAATTTATTCAGCCGGTGTACTTAAAGCGGTGAGAAGTGAATATATGTATAATACTTACAAATAAAATTTTTTAGTTAAGTTTTTGATAAAAATATATACACATTTCATTACGAATAATTTAATAAAATAAGTACTACCTACCTAAATATCTCTTTACTACTTGACAATTGTTTTATTAATGTAAGTGCAAGTACCAGACGACATAAATATATGTATACTTATGTATGTATATACATACATACATACATACAAATGCATTTAGAAATTTTGATGCAATCAAGTAATTGAGATTTCAGTTATTCTTTAAAGGGGTACAATTGAATAAATATTTTCATTTACTTACCCCACTTTATTCATGCCTAATGGTTTATCGATAAAATTGTTTGTTTTTCTTTCATTTCTATATAATTAAATTGTGTGCATGTAAATAACTCACCAGCTTAAACAATATTGGCAAGTGAATTGGAGCTTCATTAGCAGTTTGTTGACTAAAGATGCCAAGTGCTGTACGTTGGGGAATTGCATCGGCTGGCAAAATAAGCCATGACTTTTGTGTGGCATTAAGTACTTTGCCATTTGATGAACATCAGATGGTTGCTGTTGCTGCCCGAGATGAAAAGCGTGCTGAGGAATTTGCTAAAAAACATGAAATTCTTAAATCTTTTGGTACTTACACCGCGCTGGCAGAGTGTGCGGAAGTCGGTAAGTACCGGTGTATCTTCGCATACACACACATATGTACTACATACTATACGTAAATGCTATATATTTACACACATAAATACATACCGCCTGGATTGAAACACAATTGCTAAACGTTTGCTAATGCTTACCTAACATTAACCCAAAAAATGATTCAAAGCACCCGAATATACATACATACATACATATGTATGTAAATACTTACATGCACTAATACGTACCTTATCAATGTTAAAGTTAATACATATGTATATGTGTACATATGTATGTAAGTATGTATACATACATACAAGTGGGTACTGAAATAACTGTAATTTTCTTATAATTTGAAATTTGTTAAAATTACTGGCCAATATTCGGTCCACAGATGAAAATGATAAACCAATATAATAAAATACAAGTGCAAGTATACATACTTATGTACATACTACATGTGTAGTATGTACCCTGTGGGGGTTTGGGTTAATTAAAAACTAACTAAAACTTCAGGGTTGATAAAAGATGGGCGATTCAAGTGCTAACTAATTTTCTATGGTAAGTGCTATTCCAATTTTACCAGCAATGTCCTACGAATGAGTCAGTACTAACTCGCTTTGCATAAGTTTAGTTTATGGATACAATTTTTATTTAACATGTATAACATTTAGCATGTATAAAACTATAATGTATTTATGTAAATACATGCATATGTATGTACATACCTTTACAGTGTGGATACTCTCTTTTAAATGGGAACCCCCAGGAACTGATAAAAATGTTCGGTTATAAAAGCAATAAAAAAAAGAGTGAATAATCTGAAATTTATCTTAAAACAGTTCTATTTCTTAGTCTTCCGCAACGTGTAAGATTTTCTGCATCAGATCTTTCTTTTTTTAGTTTAAAAATATAAACTTGTATATGTACTATATATCTTCCGAATATTTTGTTGAAAGATGTTTTTGGAAAATTTTCTATTTTTAATTTTCTATTTTTCTTTATTAGGTGCGCAGTTATATTAAAGTGGGGTGACATTTTATTCTGCAGAAAATGTTATTCCCTTATAATTACATAACATATTATTTTGATATCTTTTATGTTTTTGCAGACATAGTCTATGTTGGTTCACTGAATCCACAACATTTTGAGATTACTATGCTGATGCTAGAACATGGCAAGCATGTTCTATGCGAGAAGCCTCTTTGCATGAACCGTAAACAAGCTAAAAGAGTCATACAGTATGCTGAAATGAAAAAATTATTTCTAATGGAGGGTGTATGGTCTAGATTTTTCCCAGCCTATCAATATTTACGCAAACAAATTGATACCGGCATGTTGGGAGAGATCCAAGAAGTTGATGTAGAGTTTGGCTTTCCTCTGGACGATGTTGATCGTTTACAGTAAGTAAAATCGCGAAAATCGAATATATAAATTAGTTTTCACCGATTCGTAGGAAACGAGACTTAGGAGGTGGTACTTGTCTGGACTTGGGAATATATACCATACAAATATCGCAATGGGCTTTCCAGGAACCGCCTCAAGAAATTAAAGCCAAAGGTACTTTAAATGCTGAAGGAGTGGATGTTGATGTTAAGGCGGAATTACACTATACCGGTAAACGAATAGCGAAAATGCATTTCAGTGCCAATGGTGTTTTAGGAAACAATGCAGTTATAAAAGGTTCCAAAGGGCAAATAACAGTGAGTTAAAAATTTGTCTTGCTGTGTATAGATACTGATTTGTTTGAATATTTCAAGCTAAAACAATTTTGGTGCCCCTCAAAAATAATTGACATTGATGGCCAGGAAAAGGAATGGGTTTTGCCAAAGGGAAAATATCCTACAAATTTTCTCAACTCTGAAGGTTTGAGATATGAGGCTGAAGCTGCCAGGCAGTGTATTTTGGAGGGTAAACTACAGCACGATCATGTTAGCCACAACGACAGTTTATTATTTGCCCAAATCGAGGATGAAATTCGTTCCCAAATTGGTGTTGTTTATCCCGAAGACAAAGAATAGTTACTGTATTCTCAAATTTTGTTCATTTTTTTTGCAGTTTTATGATTTTAATATACGGAATGCAACATTGAAAAATATGTTTGTTAATGGAGTTTTGCGGGGGCAACATGTTCTATCCGACAATGGTAGAAGCTAAAAGGTTAATAAAACATGCTTAAAGGAACGTGTTTGCAAAAGATGGCGGCAATTATATAACTACGGTTCCATTGCCATCAAATAGTATTCAGCACTTACCCACTTCAAAACCAATTTCATGCCATTTTTCTTGGCATAGTATTATTTTCTTAAGAAATACACCAAGTAATAAATTGTTTTTCCTATAATTTTTGAAAATATTTTCGGTATGTTTTATTCAAAAATTAAATAAATTATATTTGATTTAATTTATTATTAATAATTAATTTTTTTATATTAATCATATTATCAAGACTTCTATTAATCGTTAATGAAATTTTCCGTTTTTGTTTATGTTTGTTTATAATTTAAGTAGAAAAACGATTACGATAACAAAACCTTAAAAAGGATGGAAAATAATATTTTAAAGTGGAAACAGGGACTTATAGAACTACATACGTATTGGTTTATGATGAATAAATAATAATAGTAGTAAAATTCAACACATAACGCAAGAGAAATTCATAAAAGAGAAATGTTTAAATTACAAAATGAAAAAAGAAAAGCAACAAGAGTAAAGCTAGTTTTCATATTCAACTGTTTATATAGAAATTAAATTGTAGTTTTAGTTGGGAGTATATTGAAGGTTGTTAAATGAACACTGCAGCCATGGTCATTTAATTCAAAGCCCATCAATGATTAACAACAAGTGCGGGTTAATGCTACAAGCTCAAAATATATGTACATAATTCGATTTTTTTGTTGTTAATGATGAGTGCATATTAAGAAAATGTAATTGCTTACAGTAAAAGGTATATTACAATTTTCTTGTTGTTAAACAATTAAACTAAAAATAACGATTTATTTAAGAGTTAAAACCAAATCTAAAATTCTAAACTTACAAATACAAACTTATATTGAAACTTACAGAACACTTTATAGAACAAAACATCAAAAAAAAAAAAACTTGAAAGTATTTCGAAAATAAATTTGTGTGGGCATTACAATTTTTATTCAAAATATTAAAATAAAGCAAAACTACACACTTTATTTAAATTTTGTGTGCACTCATTGTTAGTTAGTTGTTTGAATAGCAGCAGGATAATGTGAATTTCGAATAGAAATGATTAAACAAATACATATTGCAAAACTGTAGTAGGCGCAACGATCTATTCACCTGGATACAAGTTATACGGGGCAAGGACAATTTAAAACATGATAATTTTATATCGGGTAAAAATAATTGTAATGATACCATATTTATTTTAATAAATTTTAGTTCTCTCTTCTCTGTCGCCTTAATCCTAGAAAAGAAAATGTTATCGGCCAGCATTAGGATTTTATTCATGCTTATTTTTTTTATTATTTACAATTTATTTATTCTTTATTACCCAGTTAGTGCTGAAAGTCTCAACTAAATTCAATTGAAAGTGCTAACAAAATTTTTTATCATGACAAATTTGCTGCTTTCCGCTTTCCAAACTTCTCATCTTTGCTTGTCAACGATTAAAAAAAAATAATTAAATTCAATTTTTTTTTTTGGAGATGTTTACATAAATAAGTACCGTTGGGTGTTAGGGATTAAGCATGTTCCATTAATTTCTCTGAAGACTAATATTCAGACAGAAATACACACTAGAAATGTGAATTAACAGTCATTTGGTATCCATTTCAATATCTGTTATATGTATATCCAGAAGAGTTTTAAAATTTCAAACTTTTGTGTTTCGAAAAATGTACATACAAGTATACAAAATATTTTGCTAGCAAACCTGCTCACCAGACATTAGTTATTTTTAAGCTCAGAGATAAGAACAAGTTTTTTAAAAAATATATTAGATTTTTTGTTCATGATGAATTGCCGCCCATTAGGCCAAAAGCCGGAAAGAACGACAAATGCTCGATTTGTGCAGAAATTAACCTTCTATATTTCTAAGAGTTCTAATGCTCTCATGCATACAAACAAAGCATTTGAAAATACGACTGAACTTACAACATGACAAGAATTACCAAACAAATTTGTTAAATTTCTGTTTCAAGGACAAAGCGGTGGGTGTCATGTATGGAAACACCGTTCAGCTATTAACTTTATTTTGAGCTTGATCTGTAAAGGTTTCAGCGACAGAGCGGCGAGACAGACAAACTCGTCGTGCGAGTCCTCAGATAAATTCAGTTCCCTAACTTTTTCCGTTTCCAAGGCATTGACAAAAAGAAGAACTACAATAAAAAAGAAACGTCAAGCTATTTGCGTACTTAAATCGAAAATTTATCATATTTTTCATTACTCTTTTGAAGTGCAAATTACACTTTGCATATGTATATTGTAAATGCTCAACTCGTACAAGGTAAAAATATCACACAGATTTATTCACTTTTCTCTCATCAAAGTATTAGTTCAATTATTTTTTGTGTGGTCATTTTAGTAGTCTGAATAAGTGTATGTGAATTATTTCAAATTTCCAGTTTAAATATTGTTTCAAAAACGCTACAAATTGATTTGATTATTTCTGCTGTTATGAGCTTTGGATTTAAACGCTTATATTTTATATATGTACGTGTATTGTTATATGTATGTATATTTAAAATTGAAACTTAACTAAATACTATATTTATTTACTTGCTGTTTCTTCGCGAAGTTAATTTTTAATGCGCTTAGCACACACCTGCTGTCCAATTTAATTGCCAGCCGCCACCTCAATGGTTGAAGGTTCTATAGTTGCACTTACCGCCATAATTGTTGGTTCTTTGTCATTTTCACTCACAACTTTTGGTGGTAAAATATCAGGATTGTTAACTGGCGTAGGCAAATCTTTCACGTTTTCAACTAAAGCTTCCGTAGATTCTGATCCACTATCGTGATAATCTTTGAATTGCCCCGACTTCAGAGGTGACTTTAGCTCAGCATATGCAATACAACGTTTGTGGGCATCTTCTATGAGAGGTATATTAATTGATGAGCACACTGTTGAGTCGGCTGACTGCAAATTGTTGTCATTAGCTTGGTCTAGTCTTGGGGGTGGGACTGATTTGTTATCTGTGGCATCTGTGTTTTGCGAAATGGCGACTAAGGCTGTTGTCGCATTTCGATTGTGCTGTAATAAGTCATTTATTTGTGATAATCTTGAGGAACTGGCCAGCGGTGTAGACAGGCTTATGAAACTTGTATTGGCATCGTTTTCTAACGATGTCGTGCCATTTACAGTGCATGAAGGTGCTGTAGTAGTTTCTAAGCTAGACAATGTGCTTACGTTATGATAAACTCCAGTAGCTTCTGTAGTTGTTGCTGCGCCAAAGGGTGGTATCGATGGCACCGCACATGAACTGTACGTGCTCGGTGTGCTGTGGGAAGTCATGTTACTATTCGGGTTTAAATAAGAAGCGTTGTGATACGAATTATATGTTGGTTCCTGAAAGTAATCAAAATAAATTGTCAGTAAGTTTTCAATCTATTGTTACAGGCAATCTAATTTTTACTTGAGTTTGTATGTTTCCATAATGATAGGATCCATAAGCAGATGGTGTTGGCGTGGGACCCCCAAATATATTGGCGTCCAAACTATCAATACCATAATGCGGTGTCGTTAAATTGGCAACACCATTATGTACCATTTCTAAGGGTGTTTGCTGGCCATATATACTACTGGATGTGGAAGGGGTTTGTGTGTGATAATATGAACTGGCAGCCGTTTGGTGATGTATTTCGGAGGCAGTATTATATGCTGGTGATGCATAACCTGAGCTGTAATTAGACTGAGGTTGCAAATGTGTTTGGTAGTATGAGGAAGGTGTCGGCTGCAGAGCTGTAGCAACGGCAGAGGTGTAAGGATTTTGTTGCTGACGATTTTCCATTTCTAAGCGCATTAAAGTATGTATATAATGAGTGCGAACACGAGTCGGATTAAACTCGACACGCCCAATAGGGTTTCCGCAAGCATCGCGGGAACAGCCACAAGGAAACATATCACGATCCACTTGGCATTTAATACCAGATTGCGAACATGCACAAGTTTCGGGATCACAAAAATCACGACAAGTACAGCCACACACCTCTCGGCTATTGCGTATATTTCGACATTCAGCCTTTTCACTGGGATCTATTTTGCGTATACCAGCAGCTTTCAGCAAGGCCCTTCGTTGTTTTGGCGAAACAGGCTGTAGGAATCCATTAGATTCGCCATCCAGATCTGAACCACTACCCTCACTGAGATAGTCTTCTTCAGAATCTTCACTCTCTTCACTAGAACTGCCTCTGGGATGAATTTCTTGTAGCTGCATGCGATGAGCTCTTCTGAGCTCGGCTGCATGTTCAGCCAAAGTTAACGTTTTAAAGGCGATATGTCTGGCACCCATGCCTAAAGTACAACCCCCTGCAGATGGCACGCAACTAAAGCCTTGCTGACGTGGAAAATAATATACTTGAACGGTATCGAAATTAATGGAACGCTTTGGTTTCTTTTGTGTGCTGCCATTTAATGAACTGTGTTCACTTAGTGAAGATGCCGATTCTAGATTAGTGAAGCCTTCGACGACATCATCATCGGCATCCAAACGCCGCTTTAAATTTGATCTTCGTGGTGTTGGCGGTGATTTTGCATTTGGGCTTAACGTTCTTTCATCATCTTTTGCTTTTAATTGAGTTGGAGAGTGCATTGGAGTCGCTGTATTTGCGCTTAGTTGGCTAGTGTCGGCATTACTTGTTACAGTGATATGTAAAGCTGATGTTTCACTGCCTAAGCCGGAATCAGATCCCTCGCCATTACGCTCTTCTTTTTCGGGTGTGGCTTTTAAATTCTTACCCTTTAGTTGGCAAGTGTTGCTACATGATGGTTGATTATCTTCTAGATCGGTTTTTATCCATCTCAAATCTTCATCGGTAGTTGTTCTTGTATCTTCATCCTGAGAAGTTTGAGAACTGTTCAGCAAATTCAATTCTTCTAAAGCGGCAGCCTTATCAGCTGCAAATGCTTCCTGATCTTCGCACGCTATTGCTAAAGGATCATCAGCTGTATTGTTCGTCTCAACAGAAGTTGTAGAAGCATTTAAATCAATTTCATCTAAAACGATTACGTTTCGTCCTGAAAATTCGGGATTAAATGCAATTAAAAATATATTGTAATGATTCAACTAAAACTAAAATGAATGCATGTATGTATAAATTGTTGATTTCTTTCAGGAAGGCATTGTTTTAAAGACTAGAATGGTGAAATTAACGCTAAAAGGTAGAACCCTACAAAAACCCTTTCGGTAATCCTTTCGATGGCAGATTACATCGATGGAAACCCATGCACAATACAATAGTTTGTAACATTGGTCATATAATTTATTACTGAAAATAAGATCAATTTACTTACTTTTATAATGGTCCAGTTCTAAAAATGGCTCTTCTTCATCATCGACATCGTTCACATTAATGTGTTCATTATCTGTTTCAAGATCTTTTTCTTCCACAGCATCCAGGTCTGAATCAATCACTGGTTTTTGCTCATCTTCCGTTTTGTTATCATCTGCTTCATTATCGGTTAAGTCTTCTAAGCTTTTGAAGTGTCTGTGGTCGGCTTCTTCGGTACTACCTACGGAGCAGAAATCTTCAATAGGCTCATTCAAACAAGAAGATGAAGTTGTTTTCAAAACATCCATTGGATCATGTCTAAAATCCTCCAACTCGTCGTCTATTGGCGTTAAGGCCTGATTACGATTCAAATCATGGCTGATAAAAATGCTACAGTTTGCATTTGATGTCTTTTTCAATTCTAAGATTTCACTGCTATTTGTGGTTGGAACTTTTACTGGGGTTTTTAACATAATACTGCTTCCGATTTGCTCCTCAATATCGCCATCATCATCATCTTGATATTCACAGGAATTTTCTGCGGCAGGCGCTGTTCCAACAGCGAAAGTCTTTGAATTAAAATCTTCTGTATCGGAACAAGAATCTCTATTGTGTTCAGTTATATTTGCCTCCTTTGCGACGTTGTCATTTAAAGCGTCGTCTTCTTTGCGGATTTCTTTTTTAGTTTTCATATTTGCGTCACTTTGATTTGCTTTTATGTTTTCTGTTTCCATTTTTGCTGCGACTTCTGTTGCACTATTTCCTCCAAATATAGAATTACCAGTAGCATTCTTTTGTATATATGTTATTAAGTTTTTAATGGGAGAAAACATCCTCAAACTCAGGAATAGAGGATGTTTATCTTATTGGCAAGTACTTTATTTACGCAGAAATACTTGCAAGATGAACGGAAGCTGACTGGAAAAACTATGCAAAGAAAATGTTTGCCAAAAAGACATTTGTTGCTGCAACGAAACAGAAAAATATATTGATAATAGTTTAAATAGTTTTTTAAGGAAAAATATTTTGAAAGCCCATATTTTTTTAATATAATTAATAATTGAAAAGACCTTTAATCTAGTTTTGTTTAAATGTATTTTGAATGTCAGAAACAGTTCCAAATAAGACTAATTATTGGTAGTTTTGAAATAGTTTCTGTCAATTATTGCGCTAAGTTGCATAAAATACATGTATGTAACAGAATTTTGAATGAGAAGTTTTCCCTAATACTTTATTTTTTAATTTATATGGATGAATTTTCTTTAAACATGCTTTTTTAAAATATTTTATCGAGTTTTATTGATCAGAAGTGTGCCATTAAAAAAGTTGGCAGTTTGTGTTTTCTTAAGTTAGCAAAGCTGTTAGACCATCATCCAATCTGCTGAAATTCGGAATACTTAATTGTCGTCTTAGATTAAGTTAAATGAATAGAACGAGAGCGATATAAGTAAAGTTCTTGACACAAAAATTCTTTAGTGAATAACTAAGAGAAAGTACATACTTTGCGGTTTTAATGGATGGAGGATATACAAGAACAAATTGGCTACGCCTTTGTAAATTAATGTAACGAGCTATAACACAATTTGAGGCTCCAATCAAAAAGATAAGTCCTCCAATTGATATTTTTTATAAAAGCTTAGTCCCTTTAAATGTAATTTAGCTGTTTAGCTTGTTGCAGTACTTATTAAATTTTAGCATAATTTTGGTGTCAGTTCTGACTTTTGGTCTCCAAAGCCAATCAACAGCTCTAATCTAAGCCACTACGTACCTTTAATAAGGGAACTATGAGTGCTAAATTATTTAATCGGCTGATTATGTAATTAAATTGAAAACAAGCAAATCATTACCTTAAAATAAATAAGAGCCTTTGTGTATATCAAACAACATAGCAAGAGCTAAAAGATGCCAAAAACAGGAAATTAATAAACGCAAATGGGGCAGAATAGTACAAATCGCAATTAATTAATTTACCTTTTTGTATCACAAGATGCGGATGCAGAAATTATCCAAAAACATAAAATAAAAGTAGCAAGACCGTAAAAAGCTGTTGCCAACAGATGTACGTAAGTAGGTGCAAGCTATTAACATTGAGACGGAGCTTTCGTATGGAATATTATCAGCTTTATCGTCTTATCGATCAGCTAAAAAGCCGGGCAGACGGTTGGCTCGTTACTTTGTTGCTCGCAAATTCCTTTGAACCGTTTGAAAACGATGACAGCAACGAACGAAGCGGCGAAGGCGGCGGCTTCTTCAACAAAAACAAAAAAGGCTTCTTGAGTACGTATACGCAATAAAAGCCAACAGTGAGCCACATACACAATGTTTAAAATAAAATTTTGCTAAATGTTGGAAAAAGAATTGGCATTGGAAAACCGTGATTTTTCTATTCAAGTTTTCGGTTTTTTCTTTAATTTAATAAATTCATTATTTTGAGTCATATGTATTTTTTTCCTTTTAGGGAAGTTTTTATTTTTTCAATATGCCAGTTTTTTTCGCCACTACACGATTTTTAGATTTATTTAGCACAATTTTATTATTTTTTTTAATTGTCTTCAAAACAATTTTTTATTCCACAGATTTGTGTGACTTCGTTTGCTTTCCCAAAGAATCTTAGTTATTATATTCTTTTATTTTTTCATACACTATAAACGATTATCTTCTTTGTTTTTCACATGAAGTTTTTCTCAAATTCTTGCAAATAATTTTTCTTTTTGTTAAACAATTTTTGTGTAAGAATATTTGCTCAATGGAAAAAAAACCTTTTTCATCCGTCCAATTCTTATGAATTATATTTTTCTTCACTTTTATCTGCGTTTCCTGCATTCCTCTATTATTCGTGTGCGACATTCAAATTACGTTAAAGCAAAAGACCACGTAACTCAACATACATTTCAGCGTTGCTTTCGGAACATGGTTGCAATAAGCTGTACTAAAATGTTCAAATATGACAAACTGTACTGTTAATGCTTATACTTTTACGCAAACAACTGGAAACTTTAAGGATCTCTCCATAACTATAAAGAAAAAACTAGGAAATATATTTTCTAATTGATATTAAAAAATTAATTCTGAAGAATTTTTTTTCGTTGTCCCGAGAAAAGCGTCAAAAATATTTGAATATTAAATCTTAAATGTTGTACGGCGTTTATCTGTATTTACAAATATTTCTAATTAACTGTGGTGGGTGGTGGTGTCGGTTATAATCTTTATTAAAGCGGTAACAAATGGTTGGCGAAACTCATCTTATGTGTCTTTGCTAAACAGGAAATAAATGCTGTTTTTAGCTACTTGATAAACCAATATTGTATTTGCTAATATGAGCATATGAAACGGAAATGTGATCATATTAGTTTATATTTTTTAATATAGGCGTTCGATGGAGATTGTTTATATATTGTCTTATTTTAAGCACTTATATTTACATTGTGCAACATTCATGGAAATTTCTACAAGAGAACAAAAGTTAATTCTGTATTAAGGCTATTAATAAAACTTCAATTAAAAAATATGCCAGCAGCTGATTTCATCCAAAAACTATACACATCAGAAGCCATTATTTCCGAAACCATACTGATGAATGACAAAAGGTTCTTATTTTTTTACTTTTCTTCTTTTGTACAATGTGGTGTATTTTTTTTTATATATTTATTTGTATTTTTCAAATCAGAAAATCCAGGTCTGTTTTTGTATGTGGAGGGCATTGACCACAACTTTACGATTTTATACGCTTCGATACAAATTCTTGAAAGTTCAAGACCACAGCAACTTGTTAATGTACGATCATCATGTGGTATTCAAATTATTGCGGAAGCATTTTCTTAACTATTTGTTTATGGATTTTGGCGCGAGTTCTGAAACATAAACACTGTTTTGGGTTTTTGTTAGAAATTTAAAAAACGCAGATGCGATACCGTGAAAATGTTGTGAATATAAGAGTTTATTGGCTTTGAGAGTTTTTTCTATCAATACGTGATTTCGGCGATAAAATGGTGTTTTGATTTTGATTCTGAGTTTATTGACTCGAATAAATTATTTCAAGGATTTATGAAAATTTCAAAGAAGAATATTAAGATTCGTCTTCATATTATCAAAACAAAACATTGGCCTTTAGGAGGCATTTGCCTTTAAAGTTAATTTGAAATACAAGCGAAGTTAAAAATTGTATTTAATTTATACGATTCAAGACTTTCCAATTGTGAAATCTTCGGGGGGTTCTTTAGGTTTCTGCAAAATATTCCATTTAATAATTAATTCTAATATGTCAAATAACCAAGAAAATCCCATTTTAGGCTAAAAAAATACAAAAATTTTTTTTTCGATTGAATCACATCAGTTCATCAGATATTTCTCACTATTAAGCACAAGGCTTTGTTTCATTCCTTGTATCTACTATTTGACAATTGTATTTTTAATTACAATAAATTAAATTAATGAAAACAAATTGTCATATGAACTACAATATTGCGTTGTTTTTGGGTTTTTGCACATTTGCCTAAAATTATTATGTACGAAGTGCGAAACAGCATCATCTCTGATTAAATTAATGGGCTGCCCCACGATATCGGATGCTACTGCCGCCAGCATTTTGCAGAACGAAAAACTAATTTAGAGAGAGAACTATTTAAGAACTCTATTTTGCCAGGATTATTTATCGCTCACATTATGGGTTTCGGTTATGAAGTCAGTCAGTTTTTGTTTGTTTAAAATACTGGCGATCTTTAGCGTTAGAGGGGACGTGGGACGTGCCCTAAATGTTGTAGCAGAAGCCTGCTCGGACCACTGGCAAGGCAAACAAACAGCAACTCTTAATACCTGTAACTACAACTTCAAATTACTCAGCCTCTGCCTCTCACTCAAGCGCTTTTGTTTTTAAAAAGTTTCGTGTGTATTTTATTTCTTATTTTAAATATAATAAGAATGTATTATTTACAATTAAACGGTAAATTACAAATAAAATCTGACAGCCAACATATTGTCACCGATTTAAAATTAAGCAACAACAACAAAAAAGAAAAAAAAACTAAAAAATTAACAAAGTTCAAGTACAGGTTACAAAAACATCTCAAGCCGCGAAAAAAAAAACAAACAAAAACAGAGAAACGGAAAATGTACCAAGATTTAACAAAAACGATAATAACCTTTAAAAACCCAAATATTGAAGGGGATTTGTTTACTGATTTAAAAAAGTTTCGTAGTTCACAAAAGCTTAACTTTTAAAAATAAAGTATTTTTATATTTTTTTATTATTGGTTTTTTATTATATATTTGTTTTGTACATACATACATATATTTTTGGTGAAATACTTGACAACTGAAAATAAGATGCTTTTTAAATGATAAATAGCAAAAATGAATAAAACTCAAACTTGCCACCAGACCAACGGTGATTCCGTAATTGAATAGTGCGACTGAGTGAGTGAGTCAGTGACGGAATGAATGAGCAGAGCAGTACCTTGGTACTGGTATTTAGTGTTGGAATCTGTGTCTTGTTAAACACCTTTTCTTAAAGATTGTTATTATTGTTGTCGGGCTTATAAGATTAGGCGCTTAATGTTAAGGTTGGCCATATTTTTGCCTTAAAAGGGTTTTCAAGAGTGTAGACTCTAAGATTATTTTGGCTAAAGTGTCAACACAAAATAATTTGGCCACAGAAACAAACAGAAAAAAGATAGGAAAACGGGGAAAAACAGAAGTGTTACAAGTTTGGAATCGTTCATATATATATTTCCATACTATATATACATACATACATATATATTTACATATATATTTTACTAACTTTTTATTTGGTACTTTTCATTCCTTTTGGAAACAGAACAGAACAGAATTCTATTGCGGCCCGCCACACTGATCTCCAGTATTGGTGTTTTCGCTGTTGTTTTTATCGCTGATAAACGCCAAAAGACATTCTGGGGGCATGTCCATCCCCCGTTCTGCCAATTGACCTTTGCAACACGCATTACCGAAGTCATACATGAACTTCCTAGAGTTTCGATTGCCGTGCCAGCCGGGGGACCCCTTCCCCTCTATTCCTCGGAACGGAAAGTAGAGTGCCCTGACTGGGTGCCAAATCATCAATGCTTAACCTACCCCCGAACATTTCGGGGCGAACATTTCGTTTAATACAACAGATAAATGTAAAAACGAAAATAATAGATCTGTGTCGTTCGCGAACGACTGGGTTAAATTGAACACTCAAATGAACAGAGTGAGCCGGTCACTTAACTGACCGGGTTTCGTCCAAGAATGCATTGTACGGTAGCCCATGCTTTCGTTGTATTCGTGTTCTGCTTCTTATAAAGTTTCCCTCTTGTTTCCAAAAAAAAATATTTTCAGCACCAGCAATTAGACTAGTTGAAGTTTTTCTCACCTTCACGTTGATGTTTCTATCAGCTGTTTTCAGCAAATAGCGGGAATAACAAACATCACAATAGTTGAAATAAACGAACGGATCAGTCTGTGATAATTGAACGAAAATGAAAGACCTATAAAATAATATAATATTTCTTGATAGTTATGGGAAAAGGTAGAGAGAGGAAGAGGTTCCTCTTATTTTCATAAAAAATTATAAATGCAAAAGTGCAGGCGTTATTTTAATTACCCCGGATTTGCAGGCTGCACTACGGCAAAAAATTAATAATCAACAAAATGTTGGTTTCGCTTTTTTCACATACATGTGTACATATGTATTTCTTACGCTTTGACTTATGTACATACATACATACATATATACATATGTATGTATATGTGTAAATTGGATTAGCTAAAACAATTGTTTTCCAACAACAATTTCCGTTGTCACACTTTAAAAGGGCTTCTTGCTGCAGCAGAACATTTAAATGTTTCTTGTTTTTGGCAAGTTTGTTTTGGAAATAGAAATTGTCAAATATAAAATTGATTGCGATTGTTTGAGTGCTGAATGCTGAATGCTGAATGCTGAATGCCGTTTCATGTTGACAGAGGGAACGTTGTGACATTTGCATATCACTGTCAATAGTCAAAGAAACAAAAATAAAAAACGGTTTTGGTTTGTCAGCACTTTATGGCTTATCAAGATAATTAACGATTGAATATTAATATGCAGTGGATTTGAATTTCATTGGCATAACTTATCAGTCAGTCTGGTGTGATGGAAAAGTCATCCGTGACTGCAGTGAAGTATGATAATTTGTTAACCTTAGAAAAGGTTAAAAGATTTGGGAAATATCAGAATCTGTTCAATAAATTCATTCAATTACTTTAGTTGATCAAACTTAAATTGAGTATAAGATACTTGTGGTATTGAGGTGTTGTGGTGTGAGCGAATTACTGGCCACGCTATCTAAAATACGGGCGAGTCCTGCTGTTATTTTGATGTTCTTGTATAAATATTTAGCGCAGTCTTTTTTGTGTGTTTTGTGTAAAAAATTCAAGAAATATGTAATTAAAATTAAATATGTACGTTTGTACGTTTATGTTTTGCACGTTCTTCTTTGCTTATATTATAATTTTTGACAGCTAGTTCAGACAAACTAGCGATAATTTGTTATTAAAATTAGAGATGATAGTAAATTTGTCGTGGCTCACAACAAGATTCGAAATGAAGCAGGATGGTTGGCTTGCAAAGTTTTGTGCAGTGGAACTGGTTGGTGCAATCGGTATTGGGGTCGTAAGCGTGACTCACGAGTATAGTATGTAAGTCTTTGTGCCATACGGCAGGTAGAAGCTGCCAAATTATTGTTTAAGGCGGTGCAATAACCATCGTACTGCACGTGCGCGATAAAATTTTGTATTTGATTTCTTCATATTTGATCATCTGAATGTCACTTACGCAGGCCTTTTTTTGTGTGTGTGTTTTTGAACAATTTGCAATAAATTTAGAAAACTGTAATAAAATCTAATAAACTCTTTGTTGCAAGTTAATAATTAATATGTTGTTTATGCATGCAAATGTGCATGATATTGTAATTGGCAGAAATCCACGCGATTGTTTTTTTTTTTGCATATAATGGGTGTATAGATGTGTTTTCAAATTCAGAAAAAATTTTAATTGACAGAAAAACTACGTTTTTATTCAATTTCGCTGTGAGTGAAATCATAAACGAAGCTAAAATAAATACAGCATCATTAGCCTCTGCAGGCGATACGAAATGGAATAATTGTATCCAATGGCAGTGAATATGTCTACATACATACAAACGTATTATACACATGTATATAACTCATAAAAATGTTAAATATTGGCGAAAATACTGTCAACCCAGTGTAGGTGGTGTCGGTGTTGGTAAATTCACAGACATTCGATGCATTTTGTCTGAACTTTTGCACATACGGTCTTACATACATACATACATGCGAAAATAAGAACTACTTTGTCATACGATTATGTTACAGCTTTAGGATTTATTTTTCGTTTTTAATTTTTTTTGCAGTGTTTGGTATTTTGGCTTTGTATTTAAATTGAAAAAGCCACAAAAGATTCAAGGAGTGAGTCATTCTTGCAGCATGTTGAACTTTGTTTCATTAGACGGACTGGTTGCGGCAAACAATTGTCGCAAATATACGAGAGAAACTTTAAACGATTTTGCGTTTAAGAAAATTTAACTTGTTTTTTTTTTTTTGTTAAATTTTGGCGCCAAGCTTTTAGCAAATAGTTGATAAATTGACATTTTCACAGGAAAAGGGTAAACAGTGTTGTTAATCAAGCGTTTTTTAGTTTAAGCTAATTTTAAGGGCCCAATTCAGGTGGTAATGCTTAGCAAGGGAAGAAGAGCAGTGCAAGTATTTATATAGTTTTTCTGTCACAATTTTAAGCAGTTACAAATTCTTATCAGCTAAAAATTAAGACTTAATATTAGGAATATTCAACCAAAACTGCGTTTAAAGTTTTTGGAACTACAAATTGTAAGTGAGACCCAGAGTCTATGATAGGAATCGAACTATTTTCTTTGAGGGTGGAATTAGACATTTAAGGTGTACTGACTTTACAAAATATATGTATGTATCATGGCATTGCACTACACGGAATCAGTGTAACGATGACGATGCTGCTCGATTGCCAATCAATAATTTTTATTCCTGTATACACATATTAACGGGGACTTTTTTTAATGTCTATGAAAAAATTTCAGTTAATTCTCGTAACTTGTATGATATGTTCTATATAAGGAGTCGTTGTAGAGGGTGGTCCCACGTCAAGTTTTTTGCCCAACTTCATTTGACATTTCTTTGTTTCAGTGTTAAACAAATTCAACCATGGAGAGGTACGCAATTAGGATTATTGAAAAGTCAATGCCATGAGTGACTGGCTGGCAGGGTCATCATGCTGTACTTCTTCGAAAATCAGCAGCAGTTACTGTTGAATGCTGTTCAACGAAAAAGTCCGTTATCGCGAGTTGATAACGGACTTTTTCGCCCAGAAATTAAGGATATGTGCTTGCAACAGGATGGTGCCACTTACCACACAGCCAACGAAACAACAGCTCTTTTATGCGAGAAATTCAATGACTATGATATCTCACGTCGTCACGATTATGTGATTTGACACCATTGGCCTTCTTTCTTTGGCGATATTTAATAGAAAAAGCGTACGCCAATAAGCCAAAAATAGTTCAAGAGCTAAAGGATGATATAATTCAGCACATTAACGGCATTGAACTTGAATTATGTGTTGAAAATATGGACCATCGGATAGATGTATGCCGCCAAAGTCTTGGCGAGCATTTGGCCGATATTTTGTTTCACACATATTTGTCATAGATCCTTGTATCTTAATAAAAAGTATTAAGATACTTTCTATGAAAACTTTTTGTTCTGTTTAAAATGAACATGGTGCGTTTTGGTTGGATTACCCTTTACAACTGTAACAGTAACCTGCTCAAATTCTTAACGTGAGCATTTACATGGAACACTTAACATTGAAGAATTGGGCAAATATTCTCTTAGAATATTTTATTCTAATGTTGGCATTACTGACAGCAGTGTACGAACACTCAATATGCAACAATATTGCGCCTCCATTGTTATATTGGTTGACAATTGTTTGTCATTTGTCATGTTCAAGCACACTTAAAATACACCACACTCTGACATGCATGAAATACTTATTAAAGCATGTGTTTCTGTGTATATTCAAGATATATCGGGCGTTATTTTAAGTACTAAACATACAGATATTACATGCTATAGAGCAAAAAATATATGTACATATACATATATGTATGAAAATATCTATTGATGTTGTCACAATGTTATTTTCGCGTTATTTTACCAAGTGAAATAACATTATTAACACACAGGTCAAACTCTTAACATGACACTTGTAATGTTTAGTTAAATATTTTCAAACTTTTTTCTGGTATCAAAAAAACAAACCCAAAAAAAAAACAAATACAAACACTTTGGGTGTTGCTTGAAGTTTTGAGTTCTTTATTTTTTTACTGTTTTCCTTTATAAAGAGGGAGTATAAATCAATTATGTCAAATGTTTAATGTCAACAACATAATTTTTGTTGTCTTTGCAAAAAAAAAAAAAACCAAAAGAAACAAAGTATTTAGAAAAATTTTTAGGAATAAATTAAGATTTTAATAAGCATGAACGGGAGAAAAGAGGTGAAAAATTGCTTCATGTTGTAGGAAAAAATACACAGATTTAGTTTGAGTAATTCTCCAGTTTTATTCAATTTATTAATATTTATCCAGGTGTTAAAATGCTATTATGCTAAAACCACTTTTATATTTGCCATGATGTTAACACAATCGTGTAAAGCATATTAAAAGTGTTCACACTGGCGCTGGCAATACATTTTCGTTATTATTTAAAAACAGTTGATTATAATCACCACATCATACTGCGCAGAGAAAAATATTTAACAAACAGAGTTTATTGAATGAATTCTGAATATTTTGCGGATGTGGCGAACTTGAACTATGGGATTGCGAACAAGATATAATAAATAAATTGATAATATATTTGCTGACGATTGGTTGCCTAACAAAGAGGGTTTTCACGTGCCCGCCACCCAACCCAGCTTCCAGGTGAAGTTTTCGGATGCTGGGCTCTATGGATATATGATTACTCCGGTAACTGAGATTTTAGTATTATACGGAGTCTCGTATACAGAAATCTTATAAATACAATATCAGGAATGCAATTACTTAATAATCTCTGTCTGATGATGCTAGCGGCGAGATGTATGTATGTATGTATGTATGTTATTAGATGGAAAGATGGAAAAGGGTTTTTTTAGTATCAGAATTCCTGCTTTTACGACAATGTGGGTAATGACGTATTCAGCAAAAAATCAGTTAATACAATTAAAATTCGAATCACAAATTTGGCATAATAGGTAGTGGATTTAATCCTCGTGGTAGTGGATTTAATCCTCGTGACGTAACAGATAATAAGGTTTCGCCATCTATGGATTTTATATAGTCCTTTTATTCTAGTCACGTATATAACGTTGGCTGGTATCGCTTTATCGCCCGATTTGCTTTGGCTAATTTATCTACCTTTTCATTTTCAAAGTGTATCAGGAATACAAATTGAGGTGAAGCACACGCGATCGCAAAGCATATATGAAACATACTCATATTCTAGCTGATCCCCGATCCCCGACCGGCAGCAAAGGGGTCCAAATTTTCGATGAGAGAATTGGCTGCAAACCTGCGGCCTAGTACCTCAGTTTGTTTGAAATGCAGAACACTGACAGGAAAGACGGATTTTTGTGGCTTTAGTTTATATAAAATACACATACATTTCTCCGTTTTGCCTCGAATTTTGTTCAGAATTTAAAATTTTTTGAAATTGAACTCGTATATATGAATTGCAATAACACGTTAAGAATTTATGTAACCAAGAATTTTACATCATCGTTTATTACTATTGAAAAGTGGAACATCGGATTTGCTAACTGAAGCATATATGTACATTGTATGCTAGTGTGAACAGCAAGCAAGTGTTTTATGTTAAATCGCATACAAGGAAAAATAATAATAAGAGAAACAAAAATCCTGCTACTAAATGTTTTATGGTGTAACTATGATGTATGATTCCAACACGTTCCACCATTTAAAGTTTGACTACTCATATTAAAATATGTAGTAAATATAACGGCTTACACACATGTACATATGTACGTATGTTCAAACGAATATCATGCCAATTTAAGCAACTAAATGTATCATTTATTGCCATTTTATTAGAAGTTTTGTTACACTTTAATAGCCTCGATTTAAATGGTTTAACAATTTTATTAATTTGGTTCAGACACACAGCCAAGCGCAATCTCTTAACAAACGATACAAGCGCAGCTTTAGTTTCTGTTATTTTTCTTGTCCCAACAGCCAGCCACCAGTAACGGTCCGAACTGGAATATTAAGTCAAGTGCAGCGCATTTCATTTATAATGGAATATATGTATGTATCTATGTACAAATCTATATACACATACATATATTTAATATGAATGTTTGTTTAGAGAGGAATAATATTTCACAGTGTACGACTGCACTTATTTCGATTTTTATTTATTTCAGGTTATTATTAATAGTTTGTTCATAAATTAAGTCAATATGAGAATGAATAATTCATTAATAATAATTTGATTAATAGATTTTGAATGCGAGTATCTAATGAAAGTTCATTTTATTGAACTTTTTTTCAATGCAAAAGGATATATGTATTATTTGGAAAAAGCTGGTATATAGTTTTAAAGTCTTTATTTAATTAAAAATAAACTATGCTAAATGAAACTTAAACAGTTGAGTAGTTCTGCGAATTCATCATTTAGGTTGGTATGTATTTAAAATACATTTAGTTTCACAAAATTAAATATTGCACCAAGCGTAATCGTCACAACGCCTTTAAGATGGAAGTAAAGGGTGGTTAAATTGTATGGGCCGATGTTGAATGTGAACCACACCTAAACGCCAAGTTTTTTTCCGAATTTTATTTAACATTTCTCTATTTCAGACTTACTCAATTTGAACCATGGAGAGATACACAATCCAACAACGTGTTAAAGTTATCCAGACTTATTATGAAAATGGGAGTTCAAATCAAAATGCATATCGTGCACTTCGTAATTTTTTTGGTCAATTTCATCGTCCAAATGTGCGTACAATCGCAAAAATCGTGGAAAAATTCGAGCAAACCGGGTCTGTAGAAGATGTGAGAACACCAGTGCATGCTCGTACAGCTCGTACTGCAGAAAATATTGCTGCTGTTCGCGATAGTGTGGCTGAAGAGCCGTCCACCTCAACTCGTCGTCGTTCCCAACAATTGCACCTCTCACGCTCGTCGTTGATGAACATTATGCATAAAGACTTGCATTTACACGCTTACAAGGTGCAATTGGCTCAAGAACTAAAGCCTCTTGACCATTCCAAACGTCGTGAATGGGCAGAATGGTGGCAAGAAATGGCAACAGTGGATGATCAATTTTCGAAGAAAATCATCTTCAGTGATGAGGCACATTTTCACCTCAGTGGATTCGTCAATAAACAGAATTGCCGCATTTGGGCGAATGAGAATCCAAGAGTGATTGTCGAAAAACCAATGCACCCACAAAGAGTGACTGTTTGGTGCAGTTTATGGGCTGGCTGCATCATCGGGCCGTATTTTTTCCAAAATGAGGCCGGTCAGGCAGTTACTGTGAATGGTGTTCGCTATCGTGAGATGATAACGAACTTTTTATGGCCCGAATTGGAAGATATGGATGTGGACGATATGTGGTTTCAGCAGGACGGTGCCACTTGCCACACAGCTAACGAAACAATGGCTCTTTTGCGCAACAAATTCAATGACCGTGTTATCTCACGTAATGGCGATGTCAATTGGCCGCCAAGATCATGTGATTTGACACCGTTGGACTTTTTTCTTTGGGGTTATTTGAAAAAAAGGTGTACGTCGATAAGCCAGCAACAATTCAAGACCTAAAGGATCAGATAATTCGGCACATTAACGGCATAGAACCTCCATTATGCCTCAGCGTCATCGAAAATTTGGACCATCGGATGGAGGTGTGCCGCCGAGGTCGCGGTGCCCATTTGGCCGATATTTTGTTCCATACATAATTGAGTAATACCAATACATCATAATGAAATAAAATTACAATAATTTCCTAAATAGTTTGTGTTTTATTCAAAATCAACATCGGCCCTTGAAATTTAACCACCCTTTACATGTACAAGCACATAAAAAAAAGCTGGCGGAAAATGTATTTTTCATGCGTTGTGTTACTTCCGGTTTTTCAGGCGAGTAAATTTTTAAAAGCAGGATAGTTGTCGACGAATTAAGGCTTGTTAGAACTATTTTATAATCTCTTTTATCCATGCTTTCCAGCGTTGCCAAGATTTGCTTATCAAGTGAAAAAACTGCACATAAATAAAGCGTAGTAAAAGCTAAATTTTGTTTTATATATGTATATACAAGACGGTTTAAAAGAAAAGTATTTTATGATATATGTAAGTATGTATATGTGAAACCATAAAATTAGACTCAGTGTAGAAAAACACAACTCTTTGCATTTAATGAGCGTTGCAAAAAAGGATGTGACAAAAACAAAACCTCACTCCTGTTTAACAATTTGACTTAATTGAGTTTCTAAAATGGCATGGTTTTTGAAGCTATTAAACGGAAAATCGTTTACCTAATGCTCTTTTAATTGATCCATTGACTCAATAAAACGAAGAACACATGATTTTGAAGGTTGCTTTTATTTGGCTGTGAAAACTATGTTCTATTTTTCGGAATTTGCAAATTACACTCAAACGTCACCTGTGTGTGTGTGATTTGTTAAATTTTTTTTTAATTCTAAATAGTAGTCAATTAAAGGCATATCGCAATTAAACGGGCCTCAATTAAGCGGAAATTTTTCCATTAGTTTTTGTAGAAATTCCTTATTTTACTCTTTTGGCAGCATTTAAGCGGCCAAATCAATTATGCGGGGAATTGTAATTGTGAATTGTACTAAATATATCATTGGTGTACCGTAGTACAGTTCGAGTTTGAATAGTACTAGAAAAAGGTACAATTGTGGCAATTTTGCCCACTACTCCCTTAAGAATCCTATCGAAACATTAACACTCCGCAAAGATTCAGCACAACATTGTTACACCTGCCTGCCCACTAAATGTTTGTCATACTCCCGAACATTTTTTGCTAACGGTTTCGTCCCAGCATTATGGCTCAATATTAATTACAAATATCTTATTTATGATTGTTTTAAATTTAATTGCATGTTTTCATGTCAACGTACTCGTTTGTTAAGTTATAATTGTCTGCACCGAGTTGTAATCGAACTCACTTTATGAATATGAGTTTCTGTTCGTACAAAGTCGCAGTTAAATGTTGGAAGTGTATGTCGGTACGAATGCATTTAGGCATGTATTTATGTATGTATGTGTGTATGTACAAATTTGTTGTGCACTTATAGTAAGACTGTTAGAACTTTTCTTACTTTTTTTTTATTGATTTATTAAAATGACAAAATAGATATACGATTGTGTGTTGAATATTACGAGTATGTTTAAGCAAAAGCAAAATTACATGTTTATAGAAATGAATTAATTTTATTTCATTCATAAATTTCACAATTGTTGTTAAAATTGGCATTTGCAAAACAACACAAACACAAACACACACAGATAATTAATTTAGTATCTTTTGAATAATTTCGGCATGCAACACGTTGAAAAAAGGTGTGTTTCTTCACATCGTTAAGGTGGTGTGTTTTAAATTTATTTTAAACACTGATCTTGATTTTGGAAATTGACATGCTCTGTTTTTGTTCAACACATTAAGTCCCTATTAATAATGCACTGTGAGAAATTGTGTTACAAATTGGACTCTCTAATAGATATGATGGAACTTGCGTGAAACATTTTGAAAATTGAATATTTTACATATATGGGATATGCTACGCTGCCCTCTTTGTGCAAAACTTAAGACATTATCTGTCGGATTTCTTACACAAAATTTCAAAATTCAAATTTTAGAAGCTTGCAGGACAAAATTTTTTTAATATTTTCTATTTGATACACCGGCTTCTGATACATATACATACATATATTTGTGTTCATACCAATTGTTGGCCAAAAATCGACACCATTATTCCAACACTCCACTGCTTGTTTGTTTTTGTTACAGCTGTTAAGTTCACGAATGTCAAATGTGATTGACGTGCGACGCCATTTGAAAATATTATAATATCTTCCGAAAGAGTGAATATTATTGCGCCACCCTGTATGTAGTTGCTACAGAATAATTAAATTCTATATTCTCGCTGATTCTTTTCAGTATTCGAATATGATATTTAAATAAATTACACTCAAATAAATTAAATTACAGAAAGCCCTATTTAACCAACAGTATCTGGTCTAATATATGACTAATCTTTAAATAGCCATATTTTCTTTAAAGCTGCAATAACCAGCCAATATCATCTCAGGTCCGAAAGAAGCAATTACATTATATTGTGTAATAAAATTTCATACATCATGGGCGAATAATTGACACTTTAAAGAAAAATAACTGCAAATTGCACTTGTGCTGGGATACACGAAACATAAACTTTTGCTGTTTGCAACAATATCAATATCAAGAGACATAAACAAACGTAAACAGAGATCATCTTGATACCTTAAATATGCAACAGAGAAACAACAACAAACATAAAGATACTCGTACACATATTGCAATACAACAAGATACAAAACATGATACAAGTTCACCACCACCACCACCACCACCACCCAGAAAAACTAAAACGGGCCAATATGTGGCAGACAAACAGCTTCACCAAAGTCTGCAGCATAATAAACGTTTTGCTGTGTCGACACTCTTTTAGCAAACATAAAATTTCAATTATCCACAAAATAATAAATGTGCACCACCGCTTACTGCAACTTTAATTCCAAACTCCGAAAAGAATATTTAGTGGGAAATCTTTAAGCCACAAATGCGGAATACTGGTCAGAAAGTTTGTGGCAGGAAAATGTTTGCAGAAAAGAAACCGGAGCGAACAACTTACAAATGATCATGAAATAGTTGTTGAATGAAATGAAAGTGATTTTATTACGATTAATGTTTCAATAAATGTTTTTACGTTAAACAAGTTTGAAAACATTTATTACAATCACAAACAACAGCCACGATCTAGTTGGTATTTTTGTGCCCTGTATTTCTGGGTATGTATCTATGTTTTTGTAGTTGCTGAGACAAATGCGTCCATCCAGAAGAATTTTGCCAACTAAGATTTTATTCGGGTTTTGTTTTTAGAAGCTTTGGAAATACAGTGGTAGGAAAGGGACATTTAAAAAGAGTATATAAAACAAAAATGAGAAATATATATTTGCATGTTTAAGTGATACTACAATTGCAATAGAAACTAAATGAAGGTAGAAGCAATGACCCAAAAATTCTACGCATCGTGTATTTAAACATGGATGGCAAAGGAGGGAGAAATCGGAACTTTGCACACACCTTGTGACAACTCACCGTCCACATACAATAAGGCCGGTTGAAAAGTAGTCCAAAGGTATCACTTTGTGTTCAACTGCAGAAGATTATTCTTAAATTTCTTACTTTTTTACAACATTGATGGATTTAATGTACACATTAGATGTCTGCTGAATGTGAGAAAAACATGTGTGATGCAAATTTTGAAGAATTAAACTTATACATCGTATATTTTAAAATATGCGTTACGAGCATGAGAAACAGCGTTTTTGAGAACGTATTGAAATATATCAAATGCTATATAGACAATTTTATAAGCCGGTTTATGGTTTTGTATTAAATTTTTTTATAAGTAAAAGTGCCATTAAACTTTTGAGCGTGTTCTCCATAACGATTCATGCGTAACCGCGACGTATTCGTTTTTTAAGGTGGAAAATAAATAGTTATATTTCGGTGTATTCCTGATGTCACACGCACACACACACACACATTTAAGCGTTTAAATAAATATAAATTACAGAAATTTAATCATTATTTTAAATGCTATAAATGTATATATAAGCTATAAGCTTTTACCAGATATATACATACATACATGTACATAATTTGATATGGCAGCTCTGATTAACTTTGGCTGAGAAATTAAAACATTTGGTAGCACAGTTCAGCTTTGTCCCAATAAAAGTTTTCAGTCAAATTAAATCCCAGCTGTAAATATATCGAACAAAATTATTTCCCTTGACTTCTCTTTCTCTAGAAGGAAAGTGGCAAACCACATATGGTCGTATGAATGCATAAAAGCCCTAAGTTACATTGACAAAAAATTTTCCGCAGAATTCGAAAGTACATTAATAATTTTTATTTTTAAATTTAAGCTTAATTTTTATTAAAGAATTAGCTTTTAAAGAATATATCAAGTGTTATTTTGCATGAGCTGAAAAAGCCATAAGTCAAATTAAAAAATGGCTTTGGTACTCTTAGGGGTTTTGAGAATTTTGTTGCTAGCAACGTTATTTGGAACTGTGGAAGGGTAAAATTTTTCAAAAACCTAAAATCATTTGATGAGAAAAAAATATTGTCTATAGGAAAATTTTGTTTGTAATAACTCGCTAAAGTCCAGTTTTACATTTTTTTAAAACGAGTGCGGTCTTATACTTGTATTAAGTAAATTTATCTTATATTTTGTATTTAGAAAAAAAAGAGTTTAAAAAAAAAAAATGGTATTAAAAATTTCCCCAACAAAAGGCAATTTTTAACATTATTGTGAATTTTACATTTCAGAAAACTTCTAGACTAATTTCTCAATTTGTGTTTGTTTCTTTCCAGGCAACGGCCAAATGATTGGTGCTTTTTATGCCCAATGTTAGATTATGTCCCGTCATATTTAGCTGAGATGCAAGAACGTGAAAAGTTAAATTTTAAATTCTAAATTTGGAAATAAGATTTTATAATTTTCACTGCTTTCATTTGAACATTATTCAGACTACTGTTCCAATGTTTTTTTTTTCTAAATTCTTCCAGCAATTTTACCAAACTTATGATCATGTAACGTTATTTTAGAGCAGTTGTGACTGCAAACAAATTTGTTGTTACTTGGCATGATGACGATGCTTATAGTGGTTGGAATCCAGTTGCATATTGGTAGCTTAAGCTTCTTCCATATTTATGCCACATAATGTGTATCGTCTTTTGCCTCTCCGTGTTCCAGAAACAAGGAAAAAAATCAATTACTGAAGCTGATCTGGCTGGTTTACCCCATGTTGCTTCATGTCTAGCATGTTTTCTTAAACCGAAATTGTTAAATATTCTTTTAACAAAAGATTTGTTCGAAAATTCAAATGTAAAAAGTAACCGAAAAAAAACCAAGTTACCAGCTTTAGTATAAGTATTGCCATTATTTTATGTTTTCCGAAAATTGCTTTTTTATGTTTTTATATGTTTGTATTTTTTTTGTGAGTTTAGTTTTAGTTTCTGTGCACTTTATGCAGCAACAAATGGCCAAAAATATTTAAATTTGTTTGCATTTAAGCGGAAAGAGAAAAAAAAATAGAAGAAAAATCAGCAGTGTGCTCATACATTTTGTTGTTTGTTGTTATTTTTGGTATAATTGTAGTTTTTGGCACAGGTTTGTAATTTAGAATTTGTTTTTAATTGCCTGCTTTAAATGGGATCATTAATGCAACATTAAATTGATCACGTTTTTGTAATCAAATACCACGAAGGTGTGTGTAATTCAGGTGTTTAAAACATTTATTTATTTAACTTATTTAGTCAGTTCTTGCAATACAATGTTACAGGGTTTCTGAAGAGTTTAATAGCAAATTTGCAAGCAATCAGTTTGAAATTGTTACAAATCTAAAAATATTTACTCAATTAGTGTTTTCATAATGTAGGAAAAAACCTCTTATTATTTAAAGTTTGACTAAAATGGATGCCACGAAAAACACTTTTTGACACTAGAAATTAAATACGTTTTTTGTATGTTGTTTGGCTCCCAAATGCTGTATGTAATGCTGTTAATCTAATAGATCCTCAGCTTATTAAACATTAAATATTGTTACATAAAATCATGGTTTTTATGTCGCTTTGGTAAAGGTGGTAAATTTACTATACGAGTACAGCGTTTAATTTACATGAGGCTTAAAAAGATGTCCAGATTCATGATCGTTGTTTTTTGTTTTTATTTTTTTATATGAATCTTGGCAATTAAAAATATTAAAAGTTAAATATAAACTGGAGATTTGATCTTTTTGAAAGGGCCAATAATATATAACCTGTTGCGATTTTCTCTGGCAGATTATGAATAAGCAAATGAAATCAGAAGTTTAGGTTTGTTTGTGCTGATAGAACCCTATTCGTAATGAAAGTTTCTTGCTTTTTGTCAGTGGCATTTTTTGAAATGTTGCAGTTTCCTTTTTAAATGAAATGTGTCAAAAGCTTTTATTTACATATTAAAAATAGCTGGCGGTTGTATTATTTTTAACGCAGTGTTATAATGACTTAATATAGTCTAAGAAAGACCTTGTTTCCACTAGAACTTAGTTATCCATACAAAAATTACATATTTTCAACATCATGTTAATTTAACATGAAATGCTAATGCAGTCTGACTGCGGTTTTGTTTCATTAGGTATTCTATTAACATTGTTTTAACATGATATCATGTTAAAATAAGTTACCTATTTATTGATATCTAGATTGAAAAATTGTTTGTTCGATTGTTTCAAAATCAGCAACATTTTTGCATAATTTTCATCAAACAAAAGCTGTTACAATATTCATTTTTCGCAGATTTAGCTCAAAATTGTTTTTGTATACTATATTGCAGAGCTTTTGTCCCTCTAGTAACGAAAGCATTTTTCAACATTCTTTGAGGTTATAATCACTCAGATGTGATCCTTTTGTTTTTGCCAAATCAGTCATCGACGGTATCGAGTTTTAGAGATCAACTACTATCTGGCCCAGTACAAACATATTTTCATATCTCAGATGTTAATTTGTTATTTCTAATGATCTAAATATGTAATACATATTGCAGCACCCTCCTTCGTCGATATCTGTAAGAATAAATTGTCAGCGAAGCAAAATATTTAATAAAAAGGTCATAAGCTGCTTCGCCAAACCAAGATCACTGCACTTAATCCTAAAACAAGATGTGTAATTGCAATAGTGAAACAACTCACCACTTCTTTAAATACCTCATTTCATTTAATGAATTTGCAAAACAAAAACATTTGTTTGCAGACATTAAGTAAAGCCCTGCCTAAGCTGAAAAAAATTAAGAAACCAAATAAGTTGAAAATAAAAAAGAAACGCATCTAAATGTGTTCTGAGTATCTTGTAATTTACGAACATGTGAGACCAAGTGTCCCAGAAGTCACATACCAAAACTCAATTTTATTACAAGAACTATGGGTTTTAATCTCTAATAATTTGGTTTTAATCTGTAATAATTTTGTTTTAATCTATAATAATTGTTTTTAATAATTTGTTTTTAAAAAGTTCTCCTTTTTTAGCCATTATTTCCCGTTTCCAATAATTAAAAGCTCATTGCTCCACAGGCAAGGAAATTTACTTTAATATTTAATTTTGCAACTCCTTATCTCCACAAAGATAATCAAAACGTGCAATTAGTATTTTGTATACATGCAAATATTAAAAGATAAACTATCAATGTCTGTCAGATACAACAATTTTTAAGATTTCAAACAGTTTTTGGAGCACAAAATTTACTGTGAAAAACAAGTTGTTGTACAACAGCAATCAGATACTGGCAATACACATATTGTGCATACTTTTTACCTTTTATCTATTAACTTTGTCATTAATTTATCTAATTTGCGATAAAATAAGATACAAAATGATTCATTATTAAGCACAACATTGATCCTTGAACCTATTACAAAATGCATTAATTAATAAAACTTACAATTACTTCACCACCACCAAATCCGCTAACTAACTATATATTTAACCAACTTAAAGTAAAGCAACAAGAAAAAAAAGAAAAGAAAAAAAAACACCAAATCACACAAAAGAGAACCGAAAACCTTTCAAGAAACACCACCATAATGATCTGTGAAAATACCACCAGTTTCCAATAAATTATAATGACTATTTAATAAATTAAGCTTCGCTATTTCAAATTATTTACAACATCATACAATCCCAACTAAACCGAGCAATTTTAATGCATTCGTAATTGCAAACAGATAACAATAAAATGAAATAAATATATAGTTGAAAAAAAAGAAGTAAATAAAAAATACACCATATTCAAATCCAAATTCAAATCAACCGCAAACAATAAAATGAAAATCGTACTATAAATACAAAATACCACTGACCTTCGACTCTGGTGTTGCAAACGATTGCTACCAAATGTTTCCGAAATTCAGTAAATTGTTTATACAGAACTTTAACAGTTTCGTAGGAAAAACAAAAACCAGCAAAAATAATAAAAACACTGTAAATGATTTCAGCAAAACTATTGTAATTTGCTTGACGTTGCAAGTTGCAAACACAGGCAATGATCAACCACACAAATATATGTATATAAAAACTATTTTAAATGTATGTAAAAAAAAGCTAACAAAAAACTTTGTTAACAAAAAATATTAAAATAAAAATTTGTGTAATGCAATAAAACGGTTTTTATTTTATTGTTTTGAAAGACAACAGCAACGAAAATTGCTTTTCTAATCATGAAGTGGAAATCAGTGGCAAGTTAAGTATCAATAATCTTGACTCATACGTTTAAACTTTCCTGTATCAGAACAACCACGAAATAAAATTCATATATAATTTGGTTTTTCATACTTCAAATTGCAGTGTTTTTTTACATTTTTGGGTAATTTTCATTTAAGGGTTAAAGATCATACGAAATTGTATCATATATTTGAATGTAAATAAATATATTTGAAAAATTCTTTAAACAACTTCAAATGGCAAAACAGCAAAATCTGGTAGAAAATTCAGATTTTTTTTTATACTTTTCGAAGTCCATGGATATGAATTTATGCATCATAAAAACTACATTTAAACACAAAGCAAATGGATGAGTGCAACATGGAGACATTATGATAATGTATGAGCAGCCCGAATAAATGGTAGGCTTAAGAAGCTCCAGAGCGAGACCACCAACTTGGCTATTATAAAGAGAATACTTGTCATACAAAAAATAATAAGCAACAAGAGAAACATAAGAGTACAAAATCATTCCGACCAGCAGACAGACGTTGCCGCCGTTTCACTGCTTGCCGTGCATTAGCAATTTTTTTAATTCTCCATGGCCTTAGCGCATAAATTAGGCTGAATTTAAATGATGTCATCAATGAAAAAAGGATGATGAGGCTTGTTCTTAAATGTATTACTGTCCTGCAATATGATGCGCAGTGCGTTCGTAAATGCACAAACTGGCAGCACTGCAAATGCCACATGATCGAAAAGGCAACACTGCATGATATTTGATGCAAGCGAGCGCAAATAACAATCATAAAAACTGAAATAAAATAAATAAAAACTTTGGAAACATATAATTTTTTTTTAATATTTCTTATATTTTATTAAAAATATATACAATCGCACGTCTTTTGTTTTTGTCATGTAGTTCTTATATAGTATACAACTTATATTTATTATCGACTTCCTAATTTTTTTACTGTACTTTTATGCCTCTTAAATGCCAACAAACAAATGAGCTAATAAAAGCATAGCATAAGAGTCATACAATACAGTGGAGTTACGCATTTGTGAACAGCACCATTATTACCTCCCCGTGATATGACCACAAAGCCCACAAAGCGGTTGTGCAAAATCTTCAAAGTGGCATAAGCGACAAAACATGTATTGTCGAGCTGCAGAAACTACATTTTATTCGGATCAAACCGCTCACTTTCTAAAATATATGATCCGTTGACACAACCGGCTCAAATTCTACACTAAGCAGCGAATTGTTCCAGACGCATTCCAGGCTCTTGAATTGCATTTAGGTTGATATAGTTGTAGAAGCGGTTACCAGCGTTAAAGGTGATTTTTTACTCAAGATTAGTGTCATTATCCAACTGCTCCAGTGCCTATTTAAAAATCACCATTCTTTGTCCATAAACGCTTATTATCAGTTTCTCAGCTGGTTCAATTTTGTTACGCCACAAAACTTGCAAAGTGGTGATTTGTAACTGCTTTAGAATCGCCTGTTTAATCGCACGCTAATCAGCGAAGTTTTTCGTAGATCTTGCTGTACAGCGGGCCTGTTGTTTTATTGTTAAATGAACCAGTGAACTCAGTTGTATGCACCACATTGCGAATACTGGGATTTAGAAGCGCTGAGAGCGTTGCCGGATATGAATACTGATTTTGATAAATACAGTTTTATGATGACAACTGTCCAAGTTTGAAGGACCATTTTGAAAGGCCCTGCCCTATTTATAATAACATTTATTTCTGTAAACGATTTTTAGTTTATGCTAAAAGCGGTAATTTGAATTTGTTAATGTTAAGCGCTTTGTTGTAATTTATAACACTTATATTAAAAACATATTTCTCTTATTAATTTGTATTCATACATTAATATTCCATATTTGACCTGACAAAATCGTTGTCATATTATTTATTTATGTTTGTTTTTTTCCATTATTGAATACTTCAATAACCATGTTAATTTGTTAAACAATTACTAAAACATTATTCTTATTATTAAATTATAATGGTCAATATCAAAAGCATTTACTTGTGTTTATTTGCAACAATTCGTTATCAAAGGTTAAAGGTTTTTCGCCTAAGAAAATTTTCAGCAAATAAAAAGCGCAAACTGAGTGGAAAAGTTTGTATTCAAACTAAATGTTTTAACTAGTCTTAGCATTTTCCAATCAAGGTTGAACTAGTTAAAGTTTTCAAAAAAAAAAATTGGGTGTAGTTGGCACATATAAATAAATTTATTATTTGATAATTTTTTTTTCCTCAGAGCAAATTTTTATAGACTCCAAAAAGCGGCCAACACCTTTTTTCACAGATAATATTGCTGATAGTTAGTGGCTACTACTAGCGAATTCTTGTTGCGGCCGCTTGACTGGCCCGACCGACGACGCCTCATTTGTTGTCTGGTTATTTTTGATAGTTGGCTGAATTCTGCTGTAAAATCTCTGCACAATAAGTGGGTGGGTGTTCAGATTTTACACCAGCTTAAATAATGAAAAATATAAACTTTTTTTATTGTGTATGTATTTATGACCAAGATTGTGTTATTTTGCTTTTCAGTTTCCCTAATTCTGTTGTACTTGTTGTTATTGTTGTGGTTTTCAGACTGTGGTTTCCCTGCATCGAACGTGATAATAAAGTGCAAATAATAGACATAAACTGTTAATATGCGAATATGTACATACAGTGGGCCAGGGATAACGTCATGACCTCATTGTGTCAACATTCGAAAACGTTAACACATTTTTATTGGGAATTGTCAATTCGAAAACGCCAGCCAAAGACAAATTTTTACTTTAATAGCAATTACATGTGATTAGTACCGAATTTGGCGGTTCCCCTTTTGTAGATATGTAGTTATATACTGTCTTTTTCCATGTTTTCTTATTATCTCTTGATGTGGTTTTAAGTTAAGAGTAATAAAAACGCTTCAAACTACGACATATATGTAATATAATATAAATAAAATTATGATCTTAAATTACGACAGCTATAAATATCTTGCTAAACAGCACCACCTGCGGTTTTACTTAGTTAACGTTATCGCAAGCGCACTGTATATTGTTATAAAAGTTGTTTTTTAGTTTAAAATTTAATGAATGTGGCTTAAAGACAGACTGGAAAGGATTTGTTTGTTTTTGCTTTTTTTTTTTAACTTGAACTTTTTATTTTCGCTCCGAAGCAGCGGTTGTTATAAGTTTTTTCTACAGAATCTTTATTTTGCCTGTAACTTGGAAAAATTTCTCTTTTTTCCCATAAGGAAAGTTTTTTCCTGCATACTCAAGGTCATGAGAATAATGTGGTTGTAAAATCTGACTGTCTATCTGAAAAATTTCCTGGCTCTGAGAGAAGTTCTTAGCAGACTCCGTTTAAGGTCTGTAGTGTTAAAAAGCACGTATCTTCAAATTGGCCAGGAATTCAGTAAAATTGGTAAGTAAGTGCTTGATATCATAAAATGAATAATTTTTTGTAACATATACCACAGACTATGCATGTATTCATACACGTAGAGAAATTTTTTTTATACTCAACAACGGAATTTGCTGAAACAAGGAAAACAATTTTTCAAAAACGTGTTTTGATTCAAACAACAATTTTACAAAATCAGTTGTTTTTTTAAATTTTTTATGCAAGATTATTATTTTTCTGGTTTCCATTTATTTTAAAAGAAATTGCTAATTTTTTCAGCATTTTTAAAAACAAATTCAATTATAAAATATTAATTTTTTATTGAATTCACAAACAAGTTGACCGAAAACACAAAATTTTAGACAAAATGTTTGTTGAAGACTTCATGATAATTTTTTTTCAGTGTAAATAGAAAATTTAGCAGCAAATCATGTTGTATAAACATACATGGGTTTTTATTTATTTATAAACTTTTTCTGTTCTAGAATACAATATTTTATATGAATAGAATCACAGAAACGAATGATGGATGATTTGTTCACAAATATTTTTGCATACGTCTTAAGGAACTGTGCAGTGAATTGTTGTTGCACCTTATTGCAGAATCACTTACACTAACTATTCCGATTACTCGTCAATGTTGGGTAGTCAAATGGAAAATATATTTTTATTTAAATTATTATTTATGGCATTTTAATAAATCGAAAATTAACGCGAAACAAGAGTTTGCAAATTGTGGACATGGAATGTAATTAGTAATACTTAAGGTGAATACAATGTGGGTTGGTAACGGCCAGGGTCGGGGAAGGTTTAATTTCTGGTCAGTACGATGTTAGTTATGGACCATTAAAATATCTGCGTAAATTAAAAGATCATTGTAGATATTTTAATGGTGTTTGCATTCAATATGACTGATATATACATCACGATTGACTAGCTAAAACTGCAAAATGGGCAGTTCAGATATATAAGAGCTATCCGGCATCCGATCTGAATACGCAGATTGAAATATAGCGTGGAAAAATACAAACCCGGTGAGTGTACAGAAGTACTGGCAGCTTTTACTTTATAGTATTCCAAACTCTACTTTCCGAGGCATAGAATAGAAGGGGTTCTTCGATTGTTGCGGCAACCACAACTATTCTTATATAACTTGGCTTGTGTCGCCAATCGATCAATTAGCTACCTGAAGACCAACTTGCTTTTGATATGTATGCCTTAAAAGAGAGTCATCTTTTGAGATGCCTATTTTGGCTGAAAAGCACGGAAAGTTGCTGGTAAGATTGTGTTTTCGGTGATCTAAATGTTACTACCGTGGAGGTTTTTGTCTTGCAGCAGATTTTTGTTTTTCGTAAAGAACTGGATGGTGGGGAACTTACAGCCGTTCCGTTTAGAGTTTTGTCTACTAATTGAGGTGCCGCGACTTCGTCCACTGTGAAGGGAATTTCTTACAGGGTGGATTAGATGGCCAGAAATCTCGAACAAGGCCCTTGTGTTAAGTACCCCTTTTTCTCATAAGACACATGGAGTTCGACCACTATCACATTAGGTCATAATGGCAGGTGCCGATGAAAATCAATCTATAGTTCAACGTTTCATACTATTTTTAACTTTTTTTTATTAGTCCACAAAAGTTACCGTCATATTTTGACTTTTTCCAATAGGTTTAGCAAGTCTAAACGAATTGTGTGGGCGCTGGTCAGTGAATTTTACGTAAAATTTTCTTTGAAAAAGTTTATGAAAGTGTTTGGAAAATTTTCTGAAAACTTTATGGAAAAACAATTTCCAGTTTTATCTGTCTAAAATTATTTTCTTTTAAACAGCTGCCTTTTAATGGTTCAAGCTCTAATATATTTTTTTAAAGTATTTTTAGCTTTTTGTTTTCAAAGGGGTTTATTAAACATTCATCCACAAATTTGGATTTTTAAAATAGTTTTTCCCTTTATTTTGTCTATTCATTTGTTTTGCTTAGTTTATTTTTTTCTTTAACTTATTTGGATAATTTTCATTTGTGTTCGAGATTATGGGATTGTTGTTGTAGCAAATGTTGTTGCTGATTTGTGTTGTGTTTTTTTGTTGTTCGTGCTGGTAACAAGATACGATATGGAAACTGTTGTTTTTGCAAGTTTTTTTTTACTTTGGTTTTTGTTGTTTTCTTTTTAGATAATAAGAACCACCGCCATAGTTGGTTGTTGTTATTATTGTTGCTATTTCTATTGCAGTTATTTTAATAGTTTTTGTTGCCGTTGTTTGTTGTAGTCTGTGTCTGTTATTATCTTGATGGAAATGCACCTGACTCGTTTGGTATTTGCACGTTTTTTTTAAGATTTTTGCACATGCGCTTAGTAGTTATTATGGTGTTTTATTATTATTGTAATTGTTGTTATTTGGTGGGTGCTTTAAGAGTTGCCATACTGTTAAAAGAACGTGATAGCATTGGAATCATATTGTGCATTTTTCAAAAGCTGACCATAAATACAATTTTTAAAACACAATATATAGTAAAATATATATATATATATGTATATTAAAACTCTTTTTTCCTTGGACTGGTGGGTGCTTTAAGAGCTGCCTGATTTTTGTGATTAATTTAAGAAATTTCTCTTGTTTTATCTTATATTTAATTTGCTTTTTGTACTATTTTACGTACATTTAATTGTAGAAGGAAAAGTTGTTGTGCCCGATTTGGAAACAAGTGCATGAGAAAACATATTCACCCCAAATTAGTCATAATTAATCCAATGATGAAATTTTATTCTAATTTCTTTGAAAAGTTAATCGTTTAAATATACTAGATAATTTTAAAATTAAAAATAAATCCATTATTATAATTAAAATTTTAAAATAGAAGTGCCTGTTTCACGATTTCGTTCGTTAACGTTTGGCAGGATGTAAAGCGACAAAAGTAAAAAGTGAACATTTTTTGGTTAATTTTGATGAAGTACTTTCTTTATTCTTTGTTACTATGTGTTTTGCGAATAAGTTTAAAAGTAGATCGCAAAGAGATCAACTTGTTTTGCCCACCAACTTGGCTTATTTTAAATACATACTATATTTAATGCAAAAAAAGAATACCTTTCCCAGATTATGATCGCTTAAGCCAAAATTTCTATCTAGGTACAGTGCTGCGCATACAAAAAATCATCGTTATGAAAGAAGGATAGGCAACCCTTATTTTCATTATCAACAAAAAGAAGGAAACAAAAATTGTTATGCCTTCCAAGTTCTTTAACAGTCGAACTACAAAAGAAAAGACCTGAGCAATTTTAACAAATTTCAGGATTTTTTCTTTTTTTCCCAAAATTTCGTTGGTTTTAGGAGATGAGGATGGTGAAACTGAACAAAAAAAAAAAAATAGCAACCAACATTAACAACCTAACAAAATTTAAATAAAATGCTGTAATTTAGCTGTTGGCAACGATTTACAACTGCAACAACAATAACTAAAAATAAAAGTATGCAACAATAGAACATGTTGCACATGCACCTAGATACATATTCGTGCTGCATACATACAAGTACCTAGATAGTCTAACTAAGAGCATCAATAAGCGGCACAAAATTCTAGAACTCTTGCGACCAGCAACATTTTAGACAAGCTGCAGAAGAGTTGTTGTTGCAATGGTTTCTTACTTATGTTGTTTTGTGGCAGTTGCATTTGTTGCTTTACACGTCTAACGAATTACTTTGACTTGACGGTTATAAAGTTTTCCCTTTTTCGTTTTATTTTGTTGAGCAATTATTCGACAGAAAATAACGACTACAAACATTTTTCAGTTGATTCAACTTTAGCCTCAAGTTCAACACCAAACAGAAGAAACAAATTTCGGTTAAAAAATCAAACTGCAAAATACGGATGAAGGAAACGAAACTGATCTGTGGAGTAATTGTGGTTGCTGGTTGTTGGCTGATGATGGTTGGTGGAGGTGGTGCTTTTTCAACTTCAGTTTCCCATGATTTTCAAAATTGCCAGCTGATGTTGTTGTTACAATTGTGGCTGTTTTGTGTTTGTATTAGGTTGTTTTCATGGCTGGCAATAAGGTGTAAAATAACCTGTTGCAGCAACTTTAACTAATCACTCAACCATTCATTCATTTATGTACAATAAATAAACTTACTCAGGCCGCACTGCAGACTTCTAAATGACTGCATTGTTTTGAACGGACGATCGTTTCAATGCCTTTGACTCTAGTTTCATTTGAGATGAAGATTTCATCTATATTATGGACTACGACTCCTTCCTTCCTTCAGAATCATAACTTACTTAGACTTAGCCCATTTAACGGGTGTGTGTGTGTGTGTGTGGAAGATAGTTGATGTGATTCAGGCAAAACTTTAAGTATCTACAAAGCCTGGCATTATAAATTGTATTTTCATTTCATTTTACTTATGTAAAGTTGGCTTAGCTTCTCTTTTTCGACCGAACCTAACTTAAGCGTACCTAACCTAACTTTACCTAACCAAGCCGTTGGTTGATCTTTATTACCGTTAAATATTGCATTAAGCTATTGATAATAATTCCAGCTCAACTGTTCAATTAATAAATAAATATATAACATTTTCGACCAAAGACACAAATTCATACATTTACATGAGGCCTAAATTTAAGATGAAAAAGAAAACCTTAAACCACTTAAAGTGATTGACTAGATTTAGTAGATTTTTAACTCACACTATAACACCTTGCAGCATTATTAAGAAATATATTTTTCTTATGTTGTATTACAAAGGACACGAAGTTCAAACCATTCTAGCATTTTCTCCTCTACTTACATCAGTTCTACATCACACACTCCGTGGAGAGAGCACATACCTACATACCTACATATGTATACACATACTAACTACTCGATTCCATTATTTTTAAGCACTTAGCAGACTTCTTTGCCAGCGATAGTGTGGCCGCGGCCGTTGTTAGATGCTGGTGCTGCTGCTGCTGATGATGATGAAATATCACTTAAAGCTCTATTTGAAGTCTGTTATTTTCGAATTCTTAACAATTTGTTCTCTATAACATCTCACAAATACATTTAATTCCGCGCCGTGTTGAATATTTCATGGCTCTTGTATTTGTATTTTGCTATTGCTATTGTTGTTTTCAAATAGATTAATTGAAATTAAGGGCTTTCAATTAACTTTGTTTTTGTGCTCTATTGCTGCAAATATTTTCTCAGAAGCCTCAAGTGCGGTGCTGTAAATCGTACTCGTATATTGTTTGTAATCTACAGTAGTAAATTATAGTTTATGTTTCGCAATTTTTTCCTTTGTTTTTTTTTTGTTTGTTTGTTTGTTCGTTTTTCACATTGTGATAGGGAGTGGTGGTGGTGGTAAGCAAGTTCGTTGGAGATGGATTCATGTGAACTTGCTAAAGTGCGATTTTTGTTTTGGTTTTTGTGATATCCAATGAACTTTTTAAGTCCTGATATTTTGCCCACAGAATGTATAATTTTTTTTTGAAGTGCTTGTACACAATTCGAAGTTATACTTAAATTAAAGAACGAACAGTTTATCATATTGTAATTAAATGACTAAAAGTTGGATTTTTCTCAACACATACATACATGACATTTAACTAGCAATCAGCTGATAACCATATTTGTTAGAGATGACAAATACCGGCGTTTAATTTTTTTAAATTTAATTTTGCCACAAAGCCGCAACAAAGCAACTACTTTTAAGGTACATTTAGACGGTAATACAACATATTAATATTTTGTCCAATTAAATTGTTAAAAAAACTTTTCATGTGAGAATTAAGTAGTAAAATTATTAAACAGCTGAGCGAATAGCAAGAAATGAATAAAACAACCAGTGGTTGCAATTCATAACGGATTTTTTGTTTTGGTTGTTTTTGTAATTATTGTATAAAATAGTAACCAACTTCTACGCATGATGTTTTTGTAACATCTTAATACTTGCATTATCGTGTAAAAACAGCTTCAAGAGAAAAAAATCGACATGAAATCCAGCAGCATATAAGGAAATAGTCGGTATCGATTTGTTCCAGATTTTATTTATTTAATTTTATTGATATTAATTTTCTCTAGATGGTCACTGCCAATAATTCCGTCGCTTTGAAATGATTCGGAATATGATTTTGTTCCGTTCTTCACATTTCTCAAAAAAACTATTTTTTCCTCATTTCCTGTACTAGATGCAAGTGCCAGTCCAGTTTTTCAACCAAACTAAAGTTGCTTTCTGTCGATACTGTCTTCCTGACAATTACTGTTGAATTATGTAGCCATGAACGGTTGCGTTTGCTACAGACAGCCTCATATACAAATAATAAATATTTTTTTATAATTAATTATATGTATATTTACTAAGCGATAAATCAAAATTGTTTGCATCTGTAAGTGTTATGCTGCCCTGTAATATTGGGCATTCATATCAGTAATCAACAAGTTTTCAACTATAAAAAAACATACAAGCAAACACATTTAAAATAATTTTTTTGCGTAAAAATTACAAAAAAAATCTGGGATAATAAAAGTGAAAAATTTGGAATTCAGTTATGATTTTTAGCAGGTGTCCTTTCAGTTTTCTTTTGTCTCTCTTCACTGTTTATTAAACATATGTACATACAGACGTGCTTCAGAGAATATTGTTAAATTTTTGTGCGCCTAGTAAAGGCAAATGTTTATCACTGTGATATGTGTGGATAAACGGGTACGTACGTACCGCAGTAAAGAAAACGATCGAATTTGGAATTATAAAAGTTCAAATGAAATACCAGAGCTTTCATTGCATTCTCCAAAAATTTTCATTCCATCCATATTTCTCTAAGAACTGATTAGACGAAAGCGGCGTCGAATTAGAAAAAAAAGATGTTCATGGCAAATTGAACATTCTGCAAAAGCGATTTGAGGATTTGAACTGATGAATAACAAACAAACAACATCGTGTTATCTTTCACAGAGAATTCTTCTCATTCTCAGATCTATGGGAATAAGTCACAAGCCACAACGTTTACCAAAAGCAGTTCTAACTAAGTTCAAATGAAGTTTACTTTAATTTTTCAAGATACAGAGAGAGAGAGAGAAAGAGAGAAATAGAGCCTAATGAAATGACGGATATTGACAAGATATTATATTTCATATATTAAGGACTTTCAAACGAACTCGCTTTATCTCGCTTATTCTTTGTTTTATTTAAATTTTTAGGATAGGTAGAGAGAGTGACCTGTCCCACGATATCGAACGTTAAAGTTCGCCAGGCTCTTGAAAAGCAGGAAACTAATTGGTAGACTATTTATGCATTTTATTTTTCCAAGTTTATTAATTAATGACATCCGATTCTGAGCGAATAGGCCAGTTAGTTTGCATTTAATTTGCTTTCTGTGATTCCAAATGCTGCCAAACGTTAAAGTTTTACTTAGTGGGACAGGTGCTTAGAAGTAAATAGTTTTGTTTTTTGTTGAACTTAATGTTTCCGCTTATTCATTCATTGCCAAAAATATGCTTTAATATATTCGCCAAATATCACATACTTTTTAACGTTGACGAGTATAATTTCTGCGGATTGATTTAGTGGTGCTTTTGATGTTTTGCTGAGTTTTAACTAAAGAATAGTGATGAGAAAACCGAGCTGTAATATATTTATTGTTGTAAATGCGAGTAGTAAGAAAGAAATTAATTTTTATATATAGCGATTCAATCGAATTTGCAGTGTACGGTGTATAAGCACGTCAGTACCATGGTACGGCCAAATGATTTCATTTCCATTTGCCATGTAATAAAGTTATACCACAATAATTTTACTATCCGTTTACGATATCTGCTTTTATAACAAAACACAGAAAATTTTAAATTCCATTTTTTCTATGAGGAAATTTATCAAGAGTTACAATAAAAAAAATCCTGCCGTATGTACAATTTATAATACGTCTAATTCTACTTCCATGTTTTTGTTGTTGCAGCATTCCATTTGTTATCCTTCGGGAAGTTTTAGAACGACGAGATGAAATTGTAATATTTGGCATGTTTTCTTTTTATCACAACCACAAAATCCATTGTATCTCTTTTACTCCAGCACTTGTGTACTGCAAATGTTGAGAGCCTGTTACATCTGAGAAACAAAATCTACTCTTAATTCTACTCCGCCGAACAAATGATATTGTATGTATGTGAAAATGTCGTTTCTCTTATTCCCACAGTAGTTTTATAAACTTGGGGATTATCCTAAAATCAAATTGTCCTGTTACGCACCCATAAACCTCATGATTTTTGTCACAAGCAAGTGATTTTTACGTTATAATTTAATTCAATTTAAGCTTAAGGAACTTGAAAAGCATGAAAATCCTTTTATTAAATATCAAACTCCAAAATACGTTTTACTGGCACGGGTGCAATATTTGTTTGTGGTGGGGGCGTATTTTGTGTTTCTCGTAGATACTGGGTTTTTTTTCGCATCAAACACACGTGTAAAAATGTTGAATTTTGGCGCCTTCACGTAATGGGCGAGCAGAAATTTCCAGCAAGCAGCTACTCAAAGTGCGCATGGACCAAACCGAACTTCAAACAGATAAAATTGTTTTGTTGTTTGTTGTTTAGCTGTTTAAATGGCAACTGGAAATTGTTATAGAAGAAGATTTGTTCATCTTTGCTTGGTTTCTAATTATTGGTACTCGCATGTATTCATGTTGGCTGTAATTTTCTTTGGTACTTTGTGCCGCCACTTCTTTTTTTCATCCCTGCTGCAGAAAGTCACAGCCATTTGTGCTGTTGCAAATGTTTTCTTTGTATTTGTGAACTTTTGCAAATCCTTGTTAGAGTTTTCGGGACGGTTGCCAAAAAACACCGTTTTCTTGTTATTGCATTTACTTTTCTGTTTATCCTGAATTGCGTTTTTGAATTTGGCTTTTTAGAAATGCGCATCTGTATAGAAGTGTGTTCTTTTTAATTTACCCTACATTTTGTACTGGTATCCTTGTGTAAAGTTCATGGTTTTGTTGACCTTATTTTTTATTTAAACCTTCCCCCTGTACATTGTGCATTTTGTAAGGCGGTTTGTATGTGTGCCCGTGTGTATGACCGGTTTTATGTCATGACACATATTTTCTTTTTTCTTTGGGAAAATTTCATTCGGTGGTTGTTTGTTTCGTTTTGGAATTCCATTCCGATATTTTTTTTTGGAAGATTTGCACTGTTCGAAATTTATGAAATCCTGATAAAATACATGCTTTTTGTTTTTGATTTCAGGGACATTTCCAAATGATTGATTTGGTTGGTGCTGCTTTTCTTTGGGCAAGTGAGGAGAAAGAAGTAAGAATTGTAATTTTATGTTGTATGTGAGTTGCAAGTTGTTTCTTCCAAAATATAGATAAAAAGTGTATCAGGATAAATTGGAAATTCTTTTATTATTTAAAATGGTGTTAATTATTGCTGGGGCCGTAAAACCACATATGTGACTGTGCATGATAAAACCCACCTAGTGTGTCAAAATTTCATGAATTTGGTTTTCTTTTTGGATTTGTAGAAAAAAAATTAAATTAAGTTTTACTCAGAATCTTGTTTCGACTCACTAGGTGGGTTTCATTATACAGGGTCACATATTCTGTAAAAAAGTCAGCTGCTTGTTCTTCTTAGTGGACGATTTTTCATCTCGAAAACAGAAAACGTTTGGATGAAATTTTAATAGAAAACTGCTGTTTCTGTGGTCACGACCGCTACAAAGAAACTTGCTTTAAGCTAAAATATATGCGTAAATTGTTTTTATTAAATTCGTGTTAATTTAAACTATAAGGCATTTAATATTTTTATCAGAGGTCTGTCCGAATGATTTCCCATTTAAATACGTTAAACCTCATTGGTTTTGTTTTGCGCTCTTAAGCGGGAACTACTGTGCCTCGATACAACCGCCACACTCGTAAGTATTATGAAGGACACCAATGATATTCTGATGCCATATTTATTTATCGTTTTTATTCTCTTCTGTGGATTTGTCAGGATTGGGGTTGTTGGGAGTCAAATCGGTGTTTTATGGTTCTATGTGCTCCCAATAGACCGTGGTACCTCTTGGTTTAGTTGTCTCTATTTCAACCTGATCAACTTTCTGGGAAAGATACCATCAAGAATGGTTTTGATTCTGCTTAGGCCATGTGAAATTCACTGGACGTTTAAGCCGAATAAATAGCCAGCTAACAATACCGAATACAACGGCAGTAAGGTTTTAGATCAGTTGAGTACGAGTATTACAGGGAGATGTGGAATATATAAACAATGTTTGCTTCTTATATACAGATGTATGTATGTATCTGTGAGGGAATTGATAAGCGCACCAAGAACTGTCTGAATGTTTATTGAAGTGACAAATACTATTTTAGCTGAAGTGTAATAAAATAAATTTTTTTTGGCAAACAAGTTTTTGCAAACATTTTCAGATCAACAGTTCATCAGTGTAATTTTTCTTTGAATGCGCATCTAAAAAGAAAATTTGTTGAATCAAGAAGCGTTTTTCTGGAAAACAGTTTCACTGAAATTGCTTAAAACTTTAACTAAACCGTCTTGTAGCAATTTTTTCACTTATATTACAATGTGTCAGATATTATTTTCAAAAATGTAAATTTTCTCAATTATTGCCACGAAGCTGAATCAAAAACACTATATGTGGAATATATTTACTTTACAAAAGTATACATAAAAAAATAAAAAAAATTAAAAAAAAAAACCTTTAAGCCTCCTTTTTATACCGATTCTCTGCATTTTTCACACTAATTAATATTTTTTAATATTCTTTTCGAAAGCCGAAAGTCTTTTGTTACTTGTTCGTAGTTTTATTAAAACGGTGAACTTGTCATTCCAAAAGATTCTATTCTTAAAGATTTAATGTTGAAAAGTTCAACAAACCTTAGCGTTTGCATTTAATGATCTCAACAAATCAACACAATTGTTATTAAATATATTCGTGTTAAAAAGTAGTGGAAAGCATGGAGCAGAATATTTTGCAAAACAATACTGCGACCTGAGTCATAAATCCCTGCCACGTTTGCCCTGTATAATTTTCAACTGTTTTGTTGACGCTGGCTGTTTGTGATTGTGATTTTGAACAAAGTGTAAAAAAGGAACAAGTAGTTCATTGTATTTATTCATATTTTTTTGTATATATAAATTTTCAAAACATTTTTTTTTTCACTAATACTTTTAGGAAGTTGAATCTCCCTTTAATATTTAAAATGAAACTGAAGAAAAATCATGACAAAACAAACAATAATTTAAGAGGATAAAAATTTTTTGTTGATTTTTCCAACAATAGTGATGCCAACACGGATAAAGGGAAACGATTTTAGTGGTATAGAAAAAAAGCACCAGCATCAGCACCAACAATAAAAATCTAATGACAATTGTTTAACCAACTAAATATTACCATAATAATTGTGCATTTAAATATTTGTTTGTATATTTTGGTTATAAGTTTTTCGCTAAGTAGACATCTCACAAAAATTTTATGCAGAATTGGGGTAAAACAGAGTTTAAGTAGTTGTTGTTGCTGCCTACAATTCCAGCGAACAGTTCATGTTGTGCTAAACGTAGTGTATCCATGTATTAGACTACTCCTCAACTTCTTGTATTAGTTGTGAACGGCAAAAACCATCTCTGGTTACAGTTTCAGTTTGTAAAGTAATGAATTCATGAGCAGTTTTTTTTTGGTGTATTTCATAATTTGCTTTGTTGGAAATTTGGGGCAAAGACCTTTTTTTTGCAAGAACATGATATTTGAATCCACTTAATGAAATTTATTTGACGTGTGATGTATCAGAGTGAAAACATCACAAAACATAAACTATAAGCTGACGTATCGCTATGGGCACAAAACACCGATAGTGTGAACGTCTATAACTTTGAAAGACACCGTGCTGATTATAATCGATTAAAATGTATGAAACGAATAGCAGACAAAAGAAATGCACAAAAGGACATGAACGCAAACAATGAAATATTTTAGCAGAAAAAAAAATAAAGTTTACAAACATTGTTTTCTTTGTTATTGTTTAATTCTCAAACAGCTGATTGATCAAACGGAAAAAGGAAGCATTATGTTCTCTTATAATCGCCCTCACTTACGAAATATTCAAGTAAGGCAACACTTTTTGGGCAATTAGGGATACCTACAGTGGAGCAAAGAACTACACTTAAACATGTTATGTGACTACTCAAAAATAAGTGGAATAATAACGTGTGCCGATCCAGCAGGATGACACTAAGCTGACTGAAGTGACCCAAAGTGTTGCTTTGGTGACCAATTAAAGAAAAAGTATTTTATTTAGATATATATTGTGTTACGCAGTTAATTACAATTTCACACAGAATTAATATTTTTGTCTGGTTTAAAATAAAAGAAAATTTTGCAAATATTTTGTATATAAATTCATTTGTGAATAAAAGGAGAAAAACCAAAATGTTCCCATTTCCCAGTATTATTGAGTTGAAAAAATTTTTTTGAGAAACATTTCTTCATAAAATAGTTAATATTGCTGGAAAGTAATTTTCGACTTATGGCTCGGGAGGACTATAACTAATAAACATATTCGCCACCAATAAGTAATTCTTTTGCAAAACTGTTTAGGTTTGTTTTTATTTTTTTAATTTTGTACATAAGAAGATATTGTAGTAGTTAGTGTTCTGCATTGTTGCTGTGGCTCTTAACAATAAATGCCCTTAAAACAAATTATTAACGAAATTTTTAATGACAAACTTTTGATGTGATGTCACGATTTGCAAAAGGTGTAGTTTGTCTTCTTATTGTCTTTCTTAACCGTTTGTTTCTTTAGTTTTTGCTTTTCCTTTCTTGTTTTTGATTGTTCAAATAAAAACTTTTGTAAGCTGTAAAAGGAGAGAAAAGAAGTTGGTATACTTTTTCTCACGATTTTGTTACAATTTGTATTTCCTTTTATTTTCTATTTTTTGTTTAGAATAATATAAAAGCAAAAAAAAATAAATTCTTCCAAAACGAAAAGAAACTCTCAATGAAAATAAGAACCGCATTTATTTGTTTGCGGGCATAAGCAAATTAAAAGCTGATCTGGACACGGCAATTAATTTTGAATAATATTGTTTTAAAATTTTTTAGCACTTAAAATCTAGTCGATCGCCAAGAAATACACATTTGAAGGCTGCTGCTGCTGTTCGTCAATTTAATTACGAATTTTGTTGAGCCTGTTAACAGATTACGCGCATTCCACGAATTTTTTGTCTCATATCATAATATTTATATTGCCAAAAACCTGCAGCAGCAGCAGAATTTATTGGAAGGCAAACGCTAAGCAAAATCGCAGAACACTTAATTAAGAAAAATGTTTTATTCTTGAACGAAAATCAAAAAAAATTCACTGGATTAGAGAAATCTTTGCCTGAATACGGATCTGCCAAGGGATTTCACTGAATCATAAACACTTTTGTTATAAAATATTTCTTTGTTTTTGGTTCACATTGTCCGTTGGATCAGCGAACATGTTTAGTGATTTTTTTTTCTTTTATCGACCCGAAATGTTGATGAAGCCTAATTGTGGTTCTCACATATTAAAGTTCCTTTTTCAAACAAAATGACAGCTAAAGTTAATGCAACATATAGTACAATTTTTTTTTGTCTTGTTCGTTTCACAGAGAAAAAGAATTTATTGAAAAATTCGGATTGCCTGACTTTTTTAGTTCTGAAAATTAAATGTTACAGTCATAACTCCATTCCATAAACTGCAATTGCATTTTCTATGCCAATAAAAAAAATATCTAAAACAGGGAGGCGAAGATTTTAAAAACGCCCAAACCAGCGGCCCTAATTTATAACTTTGTCCTCAATTAAATATTTATTTACGAGTCTTAAATAAATAAATGCTCTCCCTCACACGTGCGAGTATCGAAAGTTTGTTTCTGAAAGAAAAACATTGAAATATACAAATATTTATGTATGTATTTGTGTTGGCGGAGGAACAAACAAATAACCTTTTATTTGGCTTCCAAGTCAGAGGTATTAAATGCCGTTTAAAATTGCTATTCACAAAACAAAATGTAGATATATCTACTGATTTTGATAAAAAAAAACACGTGTGCTGCAGACTGTGTTAATTTTTAGGAAACAAGTAGGCGCTTTCCTCCCTGTGAATGGTACGTGTTAAAATCAATATTATTTTAAGTGGATGAAATTTCAATAGCACAGGCTGCTACTGCAGCGTTCGTAATTTTAGCACGTTCCCTGCATGTGCGAATGAAATTTTCCGTCAGTTTATGCGAACATATAAAATTAAATGTGGAAAACGTTAACCTTGAATTAGAATTTTATGTTCAGGCTAATAACTTATAGTTCGCAAAATCTTTTCAAAGTTGGTTTTATCAGTGCTTTAACACTTCATATTAATGACAAGTTTTTTAGGTGAAACTTGTTCTGAGCGAAAAATAAAAATATAGAATAGGCAACACACGAAATTCTATTGAGTACTTAAACGCTGGTCTCCTCCGAATTAAACAACTATCGATACTATCGACTTGTAATACTACTTTCTATCTCCTAATCTTTCCCTAATATGTCAAAATATTTGCCAAAATCTCCATAAGATGGTCCACAAATAAAACTAGAGTTGAGCCGCTCAGTTAGGAACTAGTTCGTTCAATAAGCTGAAAGAAGTGACCGCTCTTTACAATTTGTCGTTTCAGCTCTAATTATTAACTAAAAAATTTTCATTAATGAAATCTTTTCATATATTGCCAGACATTAAAATTTCGGGCCTCCGTAATTTAATCACTAATTTTATTTTGAAAACCATAATATGTGTTTCTTTGATTTGTTAACATTTTCTTTTTAATTCAACAAAAGCAAACCGGACTATTGAGTCACTGAACGAACTAGCTCTGTAAAACGGGCTAAGCTGACAAAAGCGGTCAGCTTAGTGAGATCAAAACCACCAGCCTAGTTAATATTTATAACTATGCGTCTTTGTCTATAATCACTGAACGGAAGTATTGAAACCTGTAATAGGCCCTTTTTGGAAGAGATGTGGAAATGCAAAAAGTCTTTATTTACAAAAACGGCTAAAAAAGTTATAATCTGTGCAGCCATTTAGGCAAATTCCTGCACATTCTCTTTCAAAACAATATTATTCTAATCCCTTTGATCTTAAGGGCCTAAATTTTTTCTAACATATTTGTGCAAAAAGTCACAATATCAAACCGTTTAAAGTTGAAAGGTTGTTGATTTTAAATATGTTTAAATATGGGTTTAATGGTTTGTTTTTAGCCAAGATTTTCGGTAATTAAACACAATTTCCCGTTAACCGCATATGCCCAACATATGCACACAATATTATATGAAAAACAACTTTTGAAATACAGCCCCTTTTGCGCATGTGCACATGCGCACCTTTGGCCGAATGACATGCCAGTGTGTATGGTGATGGTATGTTGCTGGCATGTTTGCTGTTGCAAAAGTAAACAACATGTATTGTACAAAACTCCTGTTACGATCTCATTTTAATTTTAAAATGCAATAAGTTTTTAACGGCCTTTTTTCTCTCCAGAAATGTTCGAGCGACACATACTGCCCGTTACAGCAAAAACAAAAACAACTGGAATATTTGTATGTACTTGTATATTTATATATTCTTTCAATTGGCACAAAAAAATATAAAGTTTGAAAGTCGGGCCGCATTCACGTGATCGAAACACGGATCATATAAAATCTGCTCAAAACCAAAACACTACGGATGAAGCAATTGGGGTTTCCAAAAATAAATAGACCGCATTAATTTTTGCATATCTTGGAAATGTTAAATGTTAAAAATCTGAAGTTTTGGGCAAATTGAAACATAAACTAAAAAAATCCACGTTCCCAATTTGAAGTAAAGCCCTGCTTCGCTTAATGGTAGCAAAATTTGCTCAACTTTTTGCAATTTTCGCCAACGAATTTTTTAAAAAATTCATTCTACTACTCTCATCGGTAATTTTCATCCATCTCTGCCAAGATTTAAGGCACTTAGACCATTTTAGAGATATATAAATTGCCGCAATTACCAAAATCGAGTACGATTTATTTTATGTTAAATTTCTATCTGCGTTTTAAAGTTCGCTGGTGCTGGAGAAAATAAATTTTCTTAAGTTGATATCAAACATCAAATTCTCACAGTCATGTTAATGGAAAGTCCATTTCACTAGGATTCATATGAGAAGTAATGCCACATATTCGTAACATCTGAGTGGAAAATTCTGCAATGAACGAAAATGCGCATGTTGGTGGTATTTAAGAAGAAATTATGTTTTAGCGCCTTGGCCTCTCGAAGGTAAGAAAACATTAAGAGAAAAGCCTATTTATATAAAAATAAGCAAAATATGCATGTTGTGCATATTTGCAAGACATTGTACTCGCCGTGTGTATGCGCGCCCATATGCAGACGCTCAAACAGAGCCACCGGCTAAAATAGTTAAAAGGACTTTTTTGACCACCAATCGGGCATATGGTGTTTTTAAAAAATACTTTTTTTAAGGTGCTTTACCACTGCACCACATGATAATTTTACTTTATTTTGGCAGGCAAACGAAAACAACAACATTTTAGTTATTCGTGTTTTCCATTCATCACATCATCAGCAAACCCTTAAGATGAAAGCGCCATACGATGCTGAGCGTGGAAAATTTGCTGCATTCGAGCCATGTTGTTTCTTCTTTTATGTGAATGTTTGTATTAAGTATGTGAAAAATTTAGTACGTGCCCTTAACATGCCTTATAACTTTACCTTAATCTTCACAACATTCCAAACGTTTGGAATTTCTCATCGTCCAAAAGTGCTTCGGTACGAGTACATGATGTGCTGGCTGCATGTGCTCGATGTTAAGAGTTTTTCGACTTTCTTTGAGAAACACAACAACTTTGATTGGTATTTCCCTTTCAAAGCAAATCTCTACTCAAAACACTTTCGTGTAGTTGCTTGTGTGTTTTACTCGTATATACAATCTCCGGTATTCAAAACTTTCATGCCAAATATGGACTCGTATGTGTTCGCGTGTGTGTGTGTGTGTGTGTGTTTATGTTTGGGAAATGTTTGCGAAATTTTCTATTGGTCAACACGATTTATTGCCTGAGTTAATAAATAAAACTATTGCGGAGATTCTTATAGCAGACTGGACCACCACCACACATGTATGCATTTCTTCTACTTGCATTGGACAAATTACATTTTGTGAAATTCCATCAGATGTGAGAAGAAAACCTCGCTTCGAATGTGTCACGTTTTAGCTGAATATGGATTTGTTTTCCCACGCAGGCTCTCATTAAGCATTTAAAAAAAATAATTATCTTAACATGTGGGATTTTTTCGCGGCTGGTCAACAAAACATTCGTTAAATTTGAAGGAAAATCCTTAATATTTGTCTGGCGGATATAAAAACGGAACACTGTGTTTTCCCCATCTTAACATGAATGGCGTGGTATTTTTTAATGTCTTAAGTCCAAAACAAATAAGGAAAAAATTCAACGTGTAGGAAACTATACGTTCATAAAGGCTTGAGAAAGGACAACAATTTTTATTTCTTTTGACTTTAATCAGGCTTCTAGATGAGCTCCTCCTGAACGGTTTTTTTTTTTTTTTTGTATAAATATCTTAGATTTAATTTTAATCGATCTGTTTGGTAGGAAGAGCCAATTTGGATCAGTTGCTGGGTTCTTACTCCATGCATTTCTCCACTGCGGCTCATTGGATTACAGCTGGTATAATTTTTTAGATACATTTTTCTTTGTTTTATAGAAATTTAGCTAAAGGGGTAGGGGTTTTTTTTCGGACGACCAAAAAAAAAACCGTCCAAAATGTTGATTGAATAATTTCTCCGACATTTATGGATTTTTTTGTTTAGCTTGTAAGTAAAAGTTTTATACAATTTCAACTGAAGTTTAATCGCTGGTATTAAAGTCGGGTTTTTTCACTGGAATTATAGGAAATTCAGTTCAGCTCGCCTATAAAGTTATTAGTGGCAAGAATTTTCTTCACTAACTTAGTTGGCGTCTGTGCATCGTAGCAGGCTTAGAAGTTTGTGATCCGAAGAAATAATTTAATTTTAAGTTTAGAACTGTTAAGCAAAAGTTCCTGTTGCTTTATACTACATATTTGTCCTGCTGGTGCGACAATATAAATTTCTTATACAAGTCATTTGCGATGAAGTTGTTCTTACAACTACCACTAATTCCAGTAGAATTAATAATTAAGAATTTATGTATCCAAGTGTTAAATTATAAAATATTTAAAAAATAGCGGTAAACTCAAATTTTGTTTGCCGTTTTTATAATTGTTTTTGTATGTTAAGAGACTCAAAGAAGAGAGAGCACAGCAGTTACACTTTTGTTACACTTTTGCTCGTCACTGTATATACGCCCAACTGAATGAAACCGATGTTCTCTTGGTGTAACCTTTCGTAGACAGCCACCACTTTACATTGTCACTATAATAGTCTTCCTGAAAAGCCTAGAAGAGAGGTGTGACCGCTCTCAAGAACTAGACCCTTTTGAAAACTACACATCAGCGAAATTTTTGCCATAACTTGGAACTGCAAACAATTTAATGTGGGTGGTAAAGAGAAAGACCATAAAATGTGTGTTCATTCAGATGACTCTCGATCAGTTGGAAACTGTATTATTTCTAGCAATTAATGCCATTACACTTCATGTCCTTCTTGTACAGAGTCGGAAACCTATCTCGCTTTTACTTACTTTAAAACAACATATAGAGTTACTCGGTATAAATCGGTCCCAGTACTCTCTGTATTTTGCCCGTATTTTGAAGGGAAACATCTGATTAGCAAAATATTTATAAACTTTATTTTGCCAAGTTCACGTAACGATCATATCAATGATTAGCAGGCCATGGATTTATTTTAAGTTTTTTTTAAGATATGGGCCAATGTCAACGTTCGAATACGTGGGACATTGCCGCAACATAAAAATACCTTCTAGATTAATATTGTATGTATGTACGTAGAACTTATGTAGCAAAAAAAAAGCTCCATTCAATGGGCTATAAAGTTACCTGATCATTTGTGTGCTGTCACTAAATTAGCACCTGATTATTTATATAAAATTTTTTTTAATTAAGACATCAACTACGAACTGAACTCGATTATATAATAATTAAGATATTGTAAAACTGTTGCACAATGAAGCCAAAACGCTGTCTGTTAATCTTCTTTTTTTCCAACTGAAAAGCAAAAAGAACCTCAATTTCAATTTCACCACATGATACCACATTCGGTAGTCATTCGTTAAACTATACTAATTCTTTAAGCACTATTTATTTAGGCATCTCAACAGGTACTTGTCTTAATCCATGGGGAAGTACCTAAACTCAGCTTCCGGGCAAAACTCAACAGCAATTTTCCACCTCGTCATCATCATGATTGTTTCTATTAGAAACACTTGACTCTATTTAATCTTATATGAAAAAAAACCTATTGTTTATTTGCGTCGCACAAGATCAGGAAATACCGAACCGATTGACATTAGCTGAGGATAAATATTTATTTACTTGTTCTCTGAAAGGCGGAGGTGTTAGAAAATCATAACATGTAAACCCGTGTTTGCTAATTATGGTGCAGTGAGTTTTTCCCAAAAATATTTGTTGGCAAACATTATGGTTTTTTTGTTGTTTGTTTTTGGTGTCCGTAGGGATTTTCCTATTTTGCCATTGGAAACGGTTTTTGCAACAGATTGTGGTCACATGAACCGTCAGTAATTTTGAGATAAGCGTGACAGGAACTGCATAATATTTGTGTTTGAAGATGTGGAAAATAAAATAGACTTTTGATGGGAATTTCCGATGCACTGAGAGTTCAACAGCTCCATTTAAAATTCATGCGAAACCTTAAAATTTTAAATTCAAACACCTTCTTAGAGAGTAGCAAAATGTCGCATAAAACGTTGTTACAATAATTTTTTATTAAGAAATCTAAAAAATCTTAAACGGGCGGAAAATTGTAAAAAAATATTATATGTACTCGTATATAATAAAATGTTTAAGCCAATAAATGAAACAAAAGTTTAGTGAATCAATTAATTAATCGTTTGAACGCGGACCTGTAAAGGAATTTGCTGATTCAAGCTGCTATTTTGCAAAAAACGTTGTTGCACGAAAGCAGTCAGTTTTTTTCAAGAGGAAAATATAAAATAAATTTAATTTCAAGCAAAAAAGCTGCCGATCCAAATACATATGTATATTTTTTTGGCCATTTCTCTCAACAAACATTAAACATAAATTTTTTTTCTTTTTGTTGAATCAGCAAATATATTAATTGAAAAAACGAATAATATTTTACACAAATCCTTTTATAGACTTTTTTCTGGAAATTATATATTCTGTATTCCAATATTTGGAATATTATGGAAAACGTTTTGAAAACGTTTCTAGTTCGTAAACGGTTTTCACAAAAAAGATTCCTTTAAGAGTTTATTTTCTTGGTTTTAAAATAATATTTGTCATAATCTTTCTAAAAAAATCTCTAAATGTTCTGTTCTTTTACGCGTACATTTGTTTAGCAGTAAACAATTTAAATGATTTATTCATCTGCGGACAATTTCCCAACTACGAATATGCCCTTCGTTTTATATTGAAGTATGTAAAATGACGTAGTCCTCGTTAAAAATTTCAAACCAAATACATACATAATATACCCACATTAATAAATAATTGGTTAAAAAATGAATTGACAGACAATTAAATGATTGCCATAGTGTTGAACAAACAAAACGAAAAACAAAAAAAAAAAAAAAAAAAGAAGGAAGAAATTAATTACAACTGAAGAATTCGTGAGAAAATCGAATTTGATGTAACAGCTGATTAAGGCAACATGATCCGTTTGATGGACTTAAAATTGTGTAGCCACAAATTGAGTCCTTTTCATGGAAATGTTTTTCAATAGATTTTCAGTTGATGCTGCTGCCAGTGGCATAATGTGCCCACATTAACACATTTGTTTATCAATTTCAATTGATTTTCTATTAAAGAGCGCAACGAGAACAACTGTGGTGGCATTTCAACCTTCGAATCAATCACAATTTGAAATACTTTTACTTTTTCGTGTTTGATTGTTTTGATAATTAACAAAAAATTAATGAAGATTTCACCAGAAACAAAAGGTTTTAGTTCTTGAATCAAAATGTCAAGGTTAAAAAAATTTATAATTTTTTATCGCTTAAATTTGTTCTTCAGAAGACAATTAACGGTTGTTCTCCAAAAAGTTGCGTTACTTCTAGGGTTTTTAGTTTAGCAAATCCACAAAAAATTGTTGTTTTAAGTAAGTCTAGAAGATCAAATATTGACCTCAAGCTGACCTTTTCAGAATTCACCAAATAATTGTCTGAGCAATTTTGTGAATTGCTTCCGCTGCCCTATAGCAATTTATAAGTCAAACGAAATACCATATTGCAATATTGCGCTTTTAAAGGATGTGCTCTTTTCTTCTCCGGATGTGATTGAATTTTTTTCGGGATAAATTTTTATGGGATTGCATGTAAAGCTGCTGGCTTTTTACTTTAAGAATTCATTTGATAGTAAAAGTTATCTGATTAACTTTAATCCATTTCTTACAGAGAAATTTATTAATTTTTAGAACAGAAACTTTACACTAATGGCGTAATTTCCCAACAACAAAAATATTGTAAAACTTCTTGAAAATTGAAAGTAAGATATTAATTTATACGGAGAAAAAAACTTGTCTCCCTATTACAGCCAGTTATGAAGTAAAAATTTATATTTATGTATCTAATAGGAAACCAGCCATGTAAAGTAAAAAACAATTCTTTTATTTTATATAAGAAAAAGTAAAAACTTTATAAAAACATATATTTCGCTGACTTGACGATTTTTTTTTATTTTTGTTCACTTTGGATAAAACTGCGCTCATGTTTTGGGGATGACCCAAATTGCAGCTCAATGGATTTGTGAATATTTTCGCAAACTCAATTTGGACATCCCGTTTATTATTTATACTTCTAGGCTTTCCTTGCCTAGTTAAATTTTTTCTAGAGATATTAAGTTTTTTCCATATACAAATATCTTCATCTTCACAAAAGGAATGTGACAATAACAAATGGGAACGCTGCTCTTTATGGAAAAAGTGATTTCAATGGCGCTTCATGGATCATAATACCCAACGAAAATTCTTAATAATTTACCATTTCATTTTGTTTTATCAGCCCCGTTATCAAATTGATCACGTGTGGCATTCAGTTCGTATTTTGTTTGTTTTTTGTACGATTTTTGGTTGTTTGTTTAAGTCCAGGTGTCGTCGATTTGGTTTGTCAGTTTTTGTTTCGTGTTTGTGAGTATCAATTAATTTGTTCAGTTTGACACCTTGTAATGTTTTGTCAATTGTTAATAAATTTACCCATCTTTTGTTTGTTTTTGTTTAATTTGAAAAAGGGGCGGTTAAAAAATTAGGATTGATGGTCGAAAAAAATTACTATATTTTTGTTCGAGCAAAAAAAAAAAAACATTCCTAATTGTAAAACAAAAAATGGCTGCTATGATGATTAAATTTCTACCTCATTTTCGTGGTAAATGCTCTTAAAATCATTTAGTTAACAGTCAGAAAGTCACTGAAGGATGACGATTTCTTAACCGAAGGCTTCGATACTAAACAAATTGTTTGTTTTTCTTCCTTTTTAGGTGTGAATTCTGACAAAAAATATCACCCACTAAGTCGTATTTGACTTTCACTAAAAATCACTCACAGGGACTTGAAAATTACATTTTTTTTTTTGGTGAAAGTTTCAAATCAACTTAATTTGAATATTTTGTTTATTATTTTTCGTACTGCATGACGTAATATTTACTCTGAATATGGTGGCATTGTATGCTTCTACTCTATTTGGCAACATTGGCTTAAATCTCTAACAGACATTTGGCAATTTATTTGCCATATGAATGACTAAAATTACAGCTTCATTCTTCTTCACTCGCAAGGATTTGATCATTCAAATGCCATCACCTTCATTAATACTTGAAAATTTTTCCAAACTCAATTTGAATATCCTGTTTCTTTAATTATTTTTACTAAAAACGAGTACATCCTCTAGATATAGTGGCATTGCAGTGCCTTTTTCCATTGTTTCACAACAATTTGTTCATTCATATACGATGTTTTTCAGTCGTATGCGATATAACATTTTCTCTAGATGTAGGAGTATCTAGTTCAGTGGTCAAAGTCACTAACAGGGATTTCGTTATTCGTATGCCATGTAAATGGTTTGATTTTTCATAGCAAGTCTATATCTGTGAAGATATCGATTTTACCTAAAAACTATACGAATTTCGGTAAAAGGGTACGCCTTGATGAAGGACAACTGTACCAATATCAGTGGCAGTGTAACATTAAAACTACGAGTACTTCCATGCAGAAGAACTTTTAATACCAGCCAACATTTTCACTGATCAACTCCCGCCCTCGAATACTAAATGAAATAACCTGATTTAAATAATTGACTCGATATTTACCCTTGATGTTTTGTACTAGTCCTGAAACAAATAAGATTATTATGTGTTCAACAATTGCACAAATAAAAGTTTAATCCAATACACATGCGCGCATCATAAAAAATGTAAATTTCAATACATTTATGAAATGAAATGCCGGTACAAAAACAACGGCGAACCAAGAAGTGAAGCCCCCATTTCACTATCTACCCTACAAAATCAGCAGACGGAAAAGCAAACAAAACACAAAAACAATAAAGGCTAAAAAAAACGCACTTTATTAAATGCTTTTGACGTTTAAAACATGCAAACATGGACAAAGCGACCAGCGAACAAACAACGAGTACAATAGGTCGCGATCGTAAAAACAAAAATTAAAATACTGGAACACTTGGTTTTATGCTAATATTTAGAAATATTGAAATCAGAAAAAAAATACTAATGATATTGAGTAGAGATATTATTGCTTAATGCGATCTTAATGTTTATGCAGTTGTTTGGGTTTCAGATACTTCAAGGAATATAATGTCGGGCAAGACAAATATGATGAAAACAGGCCTTAAAAATGTTTGTTGAATACCCCAATCAATAATTACAATAATATTGAAAAATGTTTGTTGGATTATAAGTGTCAAATAACATTTAGCTCAACGCTATTCACCTTCGAAGTCAAGCATATTCAATTTTAACATGGCATAACATTAATTTAACACGAACTGTTAATGAAATAAAAACTTTAGAACTGTAATCATGATTTAAGTTGATTGCATGCCCTCATTTTTACTGACTTTCTTAGAAAAATGACTGGATAAAACTGTTTTGAAATGGGAACAGTTTAATAATATATAATAACATTTATTTAAATTATTAGATTTAATCAACTGAGTTCATTTAATTGCTATGCAAATTGAAAAAATATAACAACATAGACAGCTAGAAAACACACAAAAAATAATTATATTTATATTAGAAATTGGAAGATTTAATTTAATGGAAAACACAGTTATTAAACTTTTACCGGTTGTAATGAAATAACTCATCTTTTTATTGCCTTGTTTTTATTGCATTGGACGAAACAATTTGCGATGCGGCCAAGAAATTATAAGCAGTTCTACTTAATTTATCGATGATATTCGAAACATGTTTTTATAAATACTCAGACAACTTATGATGTAAATGCAATCGGTATTGATCAACGGATCCAATTTCCCTAAAAACGAGTGCTACATTAAGTTGGCGGCAAATCTAATGAAATCATAAATTTTCTTGATATTTGACAAAATAAGCCAATTTTCAATACGATTCGTTTTAAAAACAGAAATTTGGCGTAATAAAAAAGTTTTAGAAAATTTTCTTAATTTTAATATAAAGTTAATTTTTGTTATTTCATTCTTTGCGAGTTCTGCACACTCTAAATGAAATTTATAACAATAAGCTTTGAAGACGCTACAAAGAATATGGAAAACAAGCAAAGCCGTAAAAAGCTAGAAAAGAGGTCTGGTTGGGTTGTGCAATGCCTGAATATGTGTAGCCGTTCGAAAAAAGCGCACACGTGCACACACGCACACACATGCTAAGAAATCATACCTTGAATGTAGAAGAACGCAGTTCCAAAGCAACACCTGGTTTGATTTTAAGGTGGACTTAAGTGGTTCACAGTAAGAGATACGCATACATTTATATATTTCCTAATACCGACATTCGTATAGTATGGATGGACGTTTGTATCGTAAATATACGAGTTTGTACACATGTATGTAAATATTTGCTTGGAAACTTGTTAGGAGTCTACACGATTCCTAAAGAGTATTAAAAACAACGTAATATTGGGCAAATGTGAGAAATTAGTAAAAAATGGGAACAACAATGAGACTGATTGTCGTCAATTGATAACAAATACTTCAATAAATAAGATTCTGAGGGGGATTTTTTGTTTGTTAATATTTTAAAATTCGTTTTGTTAAATTTTTAACAGAACAAAATTGTTGATCTGTGTATAATTTTTTTTAAGCAAACCAATAAAATATATTTACTGAAAAAACAAAAATATTAATTGAAAGTGAAAATATTTGCAAAACTGAGGATACACTTGAAAACGAAATTGTTTTATGTGTGTTTTTTCTAAGCAAAAATATTGTTTGTGATCAAATAAGCAGCGAAAAATATTTCGTTGAATCAACAAATATTTTCATTGCAAATATTTTAATCGTATAAAACTTTAAAGCTTTACATATATTTTAGTATCAATAAATCAAATAAATGGGAATGATTATTTTTTTCAAATATTTATTATTTTAGTATGTTAAAATTAATATTTAGTCTTTTATTTTTATTTTCTTTGTGTTTAATTAATAATAAATATTAAATGGTTGATATAATGTTTTGTTTCTGCTTTATTCATATATGAATAACAAATAATTATAGGCTTTATTCGATATCCATTTCTTGTGATATAATTTCTTATGGTTTAATTTTCTTAAGATCGTGAATTATTTCCTTAATAAGAATAACAAGTGAATTTATTCTTAAGCACAAACATTTTCATCATCAAGCAAAGTTTTAAATATTTGCAGTACAGGGGGCTTTCATACTAGAAATTTTATTTCTTCTATAAAAAAAAAAAACCTGATAAATTTTTGATTCTTTGTGCAGATAAAGAAAGTTCTTTTTTGAATCTTGCAAAAAAAATTTACATTTTAAGAAAAATCCTCTATCTTGAATCTTGAGCTTTTGCGTTTACAACATTCAAATAAGAATTGGCTTTAAGAAAACTAGAATGCTAATCAAATCGTTTCAATTCAGTTTAACCATTTTCTAAAGACGAAGCCATACCCCAATTTCCTTAGAAACATGAGCTTTTTTGTCCTCAGAGACACCTCTACGGAGTCGAAACTATCGGCCGCTTCGTAAATTGCATGATTTCAGTGTTAGATAAATATTCGCTAGAATTATTTTGCTCTGCCGAAAAAAATTCTTCTAAAAATATTACACATGCCACGTTATAATGAAATCTAAGGATACGTGTAAATGTATTTTGTGAAGAGAAACAAAAATAGTGGTTTCATAGGCGCGCAAATAAAATACCTGCCCCATAGCAACCAAAAGAAGAACATTTTCAAATCTTTAATAGTGATTTATCGGTTTTGTTTTCCCCATTTGCAGTTTATGTTTGTGAAAAACCCTCACACAAAGCAGATGCAAACTTGTCAATGTCCGAGGAAGCATAAGAAATCACTGCTTTTTACCTTTTGGTGTCTTTTCTTAATTCCTTAAGAGTTGCTTAAATGCGTTAATAGAGAAGGGATGTTTAATGAATCATTTGGCTTGTGTTTGATTTGTGATGACGTAGTTCAGCAAGATCTTTAACACTTGCATGCTCAACATCTTGCTACATTCGTGTATACGATATAGGGGATGATGCCACCAAGGCAGCTGTAAACTTGATTGAAATAACTGCCAAACAATCAGTGATACTCCTATACGGAAACACATGCGTACTTGTTGGTACCAACATTATTGCAATCTCAACAAGAAACACCAGCTTTTGTGTAGCATACACTGTGGCGAAAACTTAACAATTGAACGCACCAGATACCCCCAATAGAACTGATGTCTTTAAAGAGTACGAAAGAGAGTCTAATATTTTTGATACTTAACGCAGTCCGTTTCAAAATTTCTTCTGCGTTTAATAAAAGAATATTGCTGAAAGCGAAATTAATTTGATTTGTTCAATTTTGTGAACGAACACGAACACAAGTGTTTTAAGACCGCGTCGCTTCAATCTCTTCCTCGCAAAGCGGAAGAGGTTGGCTGATATGGCCTATTCGATTTATATAATATATATGAGCAGTTTGTTCTTCATTTATTAGTGGCCGTGATGATCCAAGAAATTGGTTTGCCTGAACTTGTTATCAGATTCAAATAAGGATCGCGAAATGGACGAGAATTTCAGGGGATAAACAAATCGGCATTTCTGGAATTAAAAGGTTAACAGTAAAAATTTGAGGCTATGCCTGTATTGGTCTTTTAGAGAATTTTGAAGTAGGAAATACTGTCTTTGCTGGAAATATATTGTATATAGTTTTACTATTTCCCTACACTGTGTGTGGTGGATTTGATGGAAAATCACATCATTGTTGCATGAAATGTCAACTTGAACTCGTATCATGAAAATGATTTGATAACGGTAACATATTAAAAATAAGAAACTTAAAAACTTTTAATGTAGACTCGCAATTGTTATTAAAAAAAATTTAATATTCTTATTGAAAAATATGCTGAAATTGAAATAACTGCAAATAAAGTTTTTTTAAAAATGCTTCACTTAATACTTGCAGAGGAAAACATATTTTTGTGCTATGCATCAAAACTGAGACCCACTGACGATATGTTTTTTTTTATATATTTCAATATTTATTTGTGAGACTAATTTTTGTTTCCAATAATCCCGAGCATTAAATAAATTCCTTTAATTGTTTTTATTCAAATGCTATAATATAAAATGTTTTCGCGTTTTTCAAGGCTGTCTTGTGTAATATGGCCATTTGCCAACCAGAGAAAATTCAGATACAGTATGGTTATGCCTGCGTCCATAACGCTATATCTCCGATCTCTTAGGGTGATCCCAGTTTATACAACACAATATAACACCCATAAAATAACTATTTAAAATACTTTTAGGTTTGCCCTGTTGCTGAAACACATTTTATTATTCACTCAGCAAGATTGAAAAATTTTCAAACTTGGAATTTCCATTTTTTGCCAACTACGAGTGTTATGATGGTGGTGTCTGCTCCTGCCTGCCTGTCTGCTGTTTAAATATCAAAATATAATAATAAAGTGCGCAAAAGATTTTGTTGTAAGTGCGCCACAATTTTTTTTCGCAAGCTGCCAGTTATAAAATTTGAAAATTTCTCAAATGCTGTCTACTTGCCTGTTGCCCATAGACAGCCAGACAGACAGATGCTGGCGGCAGGAAACATTTGTATTTGTATGGTCTGGAGGAGAGAAATTATTTTATAACGAATGCGAGTGTCCATATATGTGTGTGTGTGTGTGTGTCTGATGTTCCGGATTTATTAACCGGTGTAATTATTTTTTGCGTTTCTTTTCTTTATAAGAGCAAAATAAAGGTGACATTTCCTATAATGATTATTTTTATTCTTTTGAATTCAAACATACATATAAAAGAGCCAGCCTATATTTTATTATTTATGTGGCATGCAGCCAGCAAAAAAAAAAAAAATACATAGTTTTTGAGTTTTCTGTTGAAGAGTTTGAGCATTTATGAAATGTATGAATGGGGTTAGAATATTAAGTTTGCACTCTCTGCCCGTTTTTCGTAAAACCTTAATTACTCCAACTTCAATCGTTTAGATCGCTGGCTGAAAATGGTCATAAAGGAACTGAAGTACTCATGAAGCCAACAAAAATTGGTTACAAAAGTATTGGCCAAAAAGCCAATTTGGTTATAGTAAAGGAAAATCTTGTTCAAACTTTTTCAGACAAATAATTCGTTGAATGGGTGAAATTTTTGTTTGAACGAGGTACTGAAAATAAAGTTTATTCAAATAACAATAACTGTTGATAGAAAGAAAACAATTTTTTTCATTTATTTTTGTGTTTGTCCCAAAAATGCCAACGTTTTTGCCATCATTTTGTTGTCTTTGTAAGAGAGGTTTCATTTTAAGCTGAAATAGTCTGCTTAGGCCTTGTGAATATAAATTCTTACACTATCTGAAATTTCCTACAATTATGCTGAAAATGTACATGCATGTAATTGCTACTACAATTAAGGAGCCTTGACCATAGTGCGCCTGCTTCCTTAGGCAAAGGATTTCTGTAGTTAAAGGATTTTTAATGTTTTTTATTTTATTCGCGTTTTATTTCTTAAGTCAGCCCAACTAATGAAATAAATTATTTTAAATCAGCCTTTGAACAATAATATTTGCTAACTTCCTATCGTTTGGATTCGTGCATACATATCGTTACCGTAATATAAAAAAGGCCTAAGTCAGTTTTTTTTCCAACACTGTCGAAATTCAGAAAAATTTAAAGCTGTGACGTACAATTTTAAAGCAATTTGTTTTCAAGATGTCGTGGAAGTTTTAGAGGAAATAAGTAAAATAATAGGAAAAAGTTACGCAGAAATTCATGACTTCTGTTTAAAACATAAAACAAACATATCTATTCAATCCTTTTTTTTATTTTCACGGAATATTATATTTATAATAAAAGAAACAATATAACATAACAAGAATGTGGCGGTAAAATGTTTGCAAACAACAACGAAAAACTTGCCCAATAAAATTGTAATCAGTTATTCTCGTGACTGCGAATTGAAACACAAAATTGAAATTGAAAATTTTTTTAAAAGTGTGACTGTATTAGTAAAAATGCTTGAATGTATTAAGAATTGAAAGGCAAATCTTAAATTTCAGTACAAAATTCTGTAATATATCAAAATTTTTCAGAAAAAAAACTTGGCACATGTCTTGGGGCCATTCTATATGAAGGCAACGATATGTTTCTATTGACAGCGATGCACACAGGTGTTTGGAAATATACTTAGAAGTCGGTTAAGAAATCAATGACAAGACATTAGAAAACCTGACGATGACTACAATAAGCCAAAGTAGTGACAGGATAATTCGGCATGAATAGGCTGTAAACAGGATATACTACCAGCCATTTTATGAATAGAATCCGAAAAAATGTATTTAGTTGGCTGACAAAACTGATTTTGATATTAAGGAATGGAAAAAAAAGAAAATTATAAAAAACAAAATCCTTTTGTTCCAATTATGTTTAACGACAACGGCAGATGTTGAAATAGTGATTTTTATTATTGGAGAAGTTTTATTTGCGCCGCTTGTTCATTGGGCAGGAATAATTCAAGAAATGCTGAGATTGAATCACTGTGAAAGGACTCGAATATCAATGCTACCTGTTGTGTAATTAAAGTTACAGCCGCAGTAATCTTTGTGCACTATATTTGGTTGCACAGTATTATAGGTCTGAAGTATAGGATGTTTTTTTTGTGCTGAAATTTTTCTGTGGCCTTACGAAAACCGTCTGGAATTGGCGACTTAGGAACTTGATTATCAATTAAGATCACCTAGAAGATCGACATTTTATGTATCATCAGTTGTCATACATAAAATGTTTACAGATCATAAAAAATTTTTCCTTTTCAACAATTAAATTTGGTTTATTATAATATAGATACGTGTGGCACCCTGTTATTGATTTTTCTTATCATATCGTATTGTATTTTTTGGCATTGTTACTCTTACATATATTACTTTAAAAACAATTCTACAATTTGTATCATTCTCGTTCCCTTTTTCGATTTCCTAGTCATATAAACCACAAGAGGCATGCAACACGCTTATCAAGTAGTTCTTCTTTTATAATAAAGATTATCATGCCAGGTGAGCGATATTGTTTCTAGAATAAACCATTTCTTTTTACACAACAATTTGATCAATAGTTTTTGAATAAATAAACAGTTTAAACCAGGAAAAATCAACAATTTCTCAACATGCAGCAACATATAACATGTTGGAGTAAGTGACACACCACAACGAACGTGACAGGCCCAATTATTGATGCTGATTGTGATAGCTCTTATGTATTTGCCCACTGCAGAAATTAAATCATTTGAAATGTATGAGGAAAATTTGCATAATTTTGCCATCGATATGGTGATACCCATAACTTTCTATTCAATAACGCGACAGAACTACCAATACGCTCTCGACCATAACGTTTATAAACCAAAAGAAAAAAAATTAGCTGCAGCATGAGCTGAATTCGTTTTGTTAGTAAAAGCTGGAATTTGCCAATTGTTCTCTAAAATTATGATGTTTTTGTACGCAACGATGTCGTACGCACATTTTTGACTTATCCGTTTTATGCAAAAAACCACACGATATTTTAATATTCCAGCTCATTGAGAAGCCTTAAGGATATACTTGACAGGTACATTCATGATCAAGCAACTGAAGGAAATACCAATTGCGAAACACTACTGACTCACAACTGTCACTGTCACCAGTACTAGTGACCTACTATAACTTTTAGCATGTTCACAATGTGCTATAGACATTTAACCTGTGCGTGTCATTCAGAATATAGTAGTACTATAATAACTGGTGACTTGAATATTTATTAGAGACATTATTCCTACCGACTAGATAATCCACTTGATGGCATTAAAACCAGAGCTTCATTAGTACATTTTTAAAATTTTTTCTACCACTTACCCAGTATGTCAGGAAAACCAGAGCTTTCATGTTATTACACTCACTAAACTAAGCCGAAGTCGTGTAAAGGCTTTGCTGACAATGTCACCAAAAGACACCAAAATTATCCGCTTAGAGACGCTGGTACCCATGTTTCGTCCAAGCAACCTACAATTGTTTAATAAATAACACAAAAGTCACATAAGAATGTCCTTTAATTTTTTTTTCTGATGAACTGTAAAAGATTTTATGTATTTTATTTCTACATATATACACTTTTTCCAAACATTTTATTTACATACATGTATGTATATACTACGTCAACGTTACATAATGTAGGGCTGTATTAAGTCGTCATTGACAACAATAAATCTTTCAACTTGTCAAGTCAGCGCGTGTACAAAAAAAAATATATTAAAGAATACAAAAACAAAAAAAAAAAACAGAAAGAAATCGAACGGTTTTTTTTTGAGTAATTTTTCGGTTTCCATATAAATAGGCCAGGTGATCCAATATTGTTTTCGCCAACAATGACCCTTCTCCCTATTCAACTTTAGCATAAACAAAACATTTATGTGCCATCTTTTGCGGTGCCGAAGATTCTTTTCATTACGCTGGAATTTCTAAGAAGCAATTCCTTTTGCTGGCTTTTCAAAACATTGAATCCAATGTTGTTTTAATGAATTAATGGTTGTAAGTTATATTTTTATCTGGTCTATTGGAATTCATGTGATTTTATGCCAGTGCAGTGTACGAGCGCCGCCAGTGTGTTGGTTTCAATGTGTCCTTTATTATTGTTATTGTGCAACACCGGTCGGCCCGTGGCAGTGATTTGATTTTATGTTTTGTTGTTGTTTTTTCATCTTTAGAGTACAAACTCTAATATGTATTTGCCATTTTGTTTGCATGTATGTATATGTTTTCTGGTAACTGCAGTAGTGGTAGTTTCCTTTTCACTTAAAGACTCCTTTTGTCATCGAAATCACACATCATTTTTATATAAAGGCTGGTTTTGTTTATAGGCTTCTGTTGTTTCAGATATATTTTTCCTTTTTTTGTCTTCTTTTTTACTTTAGGAATTCAATTAAAGTTGATGGATCTTGCATTAAAAATTTTGATTTTACATCATTCGTCGCAATGCATTGTAATTTGGCGAAAGGTGTACGAAGTTTTAAAAGGAACACCGGTCGGTCGTAAGAAACAGGGTTGCTATAAGAAAATAATTATAAAGGGGGTTGATTTCTGTTGTGCAATTTTAGGGAAAACTGCTTTAACCAGGTATTTATATCACTTTTTTTCAATAATCTTACCAGGGCATATGGACAAATTTGTTCGTTTCGTTATTATTCGTTATAATGCCATATTCCAGGATACAACGAATAGATCTGTTGACTGTAGGACGATGTGTTTAATAATTTGTTTGTATAATGCCAAACTGTCTATCCCATGGCGTTCAAATTTTCTCAACTTAAAGCTTTTACGTTAAGGAAAGATTACAAAGCTTTACTTTTCCTTAATCTGGGTACATCAACTCCCATACGTGACAATTAAAAGAAATCATATGCCTGACTATTGTCTATCAAAAGCAATTGAAATACATTTAAAACAAAGAATTATTTAAGACAAACAAAATCGTTTGCGTTTTAATAGAATTGAAACGTTCCCGCCCCGACGCCTCCAGACAATTTAGGACGAAATTTCGAAAATTTTCTTTTCGACGCAGTTTCGCAATACTGGGATTGGGAAGAAATTAAACAATTTATAACTGCACCAACTTCAATGTGCAAAAAATCTTCATCACTTTCACAACTTGAGATCAAAATTACTGTTTGATCTGTTAAACTGTGACGAAAGTTTTATTTTATTTGCCAAAATTTCAAAATGATTTTCGCTGCTGGATCAATACAATCATGTAAAACTTTTATGAGAAGTCTCCCACGCTTGTATCTTCTATGATTCTAGTTTGATGGAGCTTAACTTTATTTTAACATGATTACATATTAAAATTGAATATTACAATAGAAAGATGTATTCTAATACGCGTATTAGCATCTGCTGCTTAAGGTTCCATGAATTCAAGAATTAAAACATTTTTTCCTTTTACAATGCAAAGCTTTCATCACCAGCTCCTTTTGCCCAACATTTCAACACGCTCCTGACTTCTTAAGGCTTTTTTTCTTGCATCCTGAAATGCTTAGAAGAAGAATCTTTTGTAATGTTTGGCAACAAAAGACTGTGAGTCAAGGTGCAAAAATAGGATGAAACTCATAGCAAATTTTCTATTAAGAAAATTTTTTAAACAAAAACAAAAAACTCCCTCGCAAAATAGAACACAAAGAAATTTAGCACTGCATTTACAGTGTATTTTGGCAAGTGTTCTACATGCACTTGGAATGTGACCGAAAAGAGAACGTTTTGAATTGATGGACAAAACACCTGCTCTGCTGTTCAAGCGATCTGTAAATTTGTGAATGAAGACTTTAAGTAACTTGTTGTATGTTATTTCCAGCAAACTTTTATCGCAACGAAAACGAATGATTACAATAACTGTCTGGCCGAAAAGGACAACAGCAAATTTACATTCAGGCAGGTACACTTTCCGAAATTACTCATTTGGTGCGACTTTAAACATTATCTTCGATAATCCTCATCGCACACAGACAAGTGGCGTGTGGCAAAACCAAACGACAGCGACCCAACGAAGCAATTGCTGGACGACGAATAATTGCATGAGTAAATTTATTTTTACATTTTTTACTATGGGAAATACCATAATCTTGAATGAATTGCCTAAGTCCGTAAAACCCTTATCAGCTTTCCTGAAAAACCACAATTACATTACAGTGTGAATATATGAATTTGTCAAAATTAAACGCGTAGTCGTGTAGCCGACTTTTCGATTCAGATGTTGGGACAATTAACTATGGATTTTCCATTGTGTTGTGAACATGCGCGTGAAATCCCACGTCCTTAGTTTCAGGTATTCCAAGCAGTTCTCTGACAGACACATGTTTGGAAAACATTGTGTTTAAGGATTTGGAGAGTGACTGCATGGTGCTCATAGCGAGTGAAATGAAACAGAGTATTTTTGGGACCGGGCTTTTTAATCCCTTAATCAAATATAAACACTATTATTCCTTTAAATGAATGGAAAATCATTTGACTTTGTAATTGGATAATTCCAGAAGTTGTATTTGAAACTCTTTCAGATTCTGTTCGCACATTCTTGAAACAATTGGAAAATCCGTTAAATAAGCAACGCGTATGGTTGGCGATCAGTGTAGTTGGAAGCGAAAACAAGTTAAATGCTTATATAGGTACATATGTAATTCAAAAACTTGGTTTGGCACAGCAACCAAAACTCGCAGAAGTTCTTGTGTGACGTGGGTTAAGCAGGTTCTTATGAAACCTTCAAGAATAGGATCAATTTGCAGAATGGATATGGATGGATGGTCCTTTGAGAAAGTAATCCGATAGATTGAGGGGCCTGCCTTGCCTTAAATGCGCTTTCGGTGCTTTAAATCTAAAAAATGCAGGAAGTGGCTGCGGTAGCTATCGGGGCTGCGGTCTATGCTCGGTGATCTAAATATCCTTGAGGTGCTGTTGTCTTGCAACCGATTTACGTTCTTCGTAAGGAACTTGAGTTTGAAGAATGTACAGCGGAGTCTGGTTGAAGCCTGATGTTTGCGGCTTTCACTGGAAGAAAGGATCAGATCTGCTCTCGAGCAAGAGTTTCCACTTATATGTAGTTGGTAAGCCAGATGCCGGCGATTTTGAGCCTTTGTCTAAGTTCACCAAATGGAATTGGTCCAGCATCAGATTAAGCCATATTGGCAGATGCTGGTGTAAATAAATTTCACAATTTGTATCATCATCTGAGGCTGTGCTGCCACCTTTTAAAATTAATTTCAATTAATATCCTTAAAGCAAGTGGATCGTATTGCAGAAAACTCTCACTAAAAGAAAATGATCAGGACAAAATTTTGCCACTACGCACTTAGTAAATTTTCAGTGTAGTGCAGTTCCATTTAATTAAGAAATAATATTTGAATCTTTCTCAGACATTCATAATTTATTGAATCTAATTTTCTTAAAATTAATTGGTAAATAATTTTCATTAAATGTATGTGCTTGTAGAAATCAACTTTAAAGATTCTTTTCTCAAGAGAGCCTTAACAAGGAAAACAATTCTGTTGAAAAAATGGCCTTTTTCAATACCATAAACTATGGAATTTACAACATATTTCTAAAATAACAAAAATTTTGCTCGATCCTAAAAACTCCCTTTAGGAAGGTACACCTTGATGCGAACATACGCCGCCAGTATTCATTTCTCCACCCCATTTCACAAAACCAAACCTAAAAACAAAAACAACAAACTTTAAACATTTTATAGCACATGCCACCATTATAATTTCACATCTATCAACTGCACACACTCCACCGGCACATGGAATCCTACTCCAGGCAAAAATGCACTCAACTTAAGCACAATAACGGAGATGATCATGCAGGTATTTGGGTGCTGGATGTCAGCAATAATTTTTAATAGTTATTATTGTTGTTGTTATTTCATATTAGAAACATGAACTTTTCAGTGTTTAGTGTTTCATTTCCCACACTGTTACTTTTCTGAGTTTATTTTTGGGATTTTTCTTTCGTTTTCGAGTCGCAAGCAAAATAATCCAATTGGTGAGGGATTTTCGTGTGATTTTTGTTTTTGTTTCGACAAATTCTACATTTTGAGTGAGAAATTTTCCCCTTTTGGTATTTTTGAACAGTATGATTTTTTTTCGTTTTCCTTTTTTTTTTTGACTGCATCATCTGTGTTTATGACGGAATTATGTGAGGTGTCATATAATAACTCACGTATTCTAACATCTGCAGAGCAGGAGGCTGGGTAAATACATAGTTTTTTCTTTCTAATTATTGTAATGGAGCTGATCTTGAATTTATTTTCCTCTTTTTATTCATATAAAGTGGAAGTGCAAGAATTTCTTTAGGTTTTCCACGATTTCTAGGTGTCTTGTAGCTGTTTCCGAATGTGTCAAAATTCGCATATTTAAAGTTTTCTATGATGTGGGATGTTTGATGAGTGCTTAGATGCGTGCTATGGCAATGCAGAGTTTTCTATTCTGAATTTTTAAATTACATTTTCACTTGCCCCCACAACCAAAAATTGTATCAAGATTTTCTTATATTCGGTTTCAATTTCAAATTATATCATCAAATTTTTTTTAGTTGCTCCGAACATTTTGTGACAAAAAGATGTAGAGAATTCTGCGGATATTTTTTCCTTTTAAACATGATAGACAATTTAACACACCCTAATCGTGGTCGAACATTTTTCAAGACATATGAAATATTTATTAAAATAATTTTATAAACTGAATGAATAGTTATGGTTTAAGAAACTTATGATATTTGGAAACTTTTAGATGCACATCGCACACAATGTACGTACTTACATTATCATTTAGTGGGCCTAGGATTTTATCGCTACCACCGTCGTAGGACTTGTTCCAGCATTTCATCAGAACGGGTGGTTTTTATAAGTACAAGTATGTATCATTCCTCCTAGATGCTCCTGGCTTTTTCTAAGTAAGAAGGTTCGGTAGTTCTATGCATCCGACTTTTTTTCCGACTTGCATTAGTGTTGTTTTCTCACATTTTACATGTGGACATCTGCATGACATTTACAATGTTCTAAAACATCATCTATCGATCTTTCAGATTCGAGAAACACGTTTTTTGCGCCTGTCTTTAGTGCGTTACACGAGTCACAGCTGCTTGTATTTTTAATGTTCAGTCTATGCAGATATCCCATCCCATATTTTATTTTTTTGTACAACCGAGTCGATTTATAAGTCCTTTGACCGCACCGTAGTGATCCCGGCGTTTCTATTGTTTGATATCGGGCAATTTCTAACAAGTGCTTCTAACTCGGTGATTTTCTGGCCTCGTTCCAATGTTTTAATTATATCACAGTCACTTCGCTTAATGTTCGTATAAATTTGCTTTCTTTGTGGTATTCACGCTATTGGTTTTAGGACTGCAAGCACTGGACTTAATGGATACTGTTTGGTATGCCGATATAGTACGCAGCGCCCACAATTTTTTGTGGCTTCTTGTTCTGTAGTGCTCCTGCGGGTTTTGGAACAGCACTTAAAGTTTTCGGTTTTGTGTATGTATGTATGTGTGTGTATGTGCGTACGCCTGAGAAGTCATGCACTTAAAAAATTCAACTGGAAAACGGGTGTTAATAACATGAAATAGTTTCTGATAATTGAGAAGTAATTCCATATCGATCATTTATTTCCTAACAGTTTTCTGCGCCTGGAAGATATATGTATGTATTTCTAAACAAAACTTTTCACACTAGTTAAGTATAAATCAGGCCAAGATAATATTAAAAATTACAATTTATTTAAGGCCATGTTGATTTTGATGCCGGGAAAAATCCAACATATTTGAAGTCGTGTGTATTAATTCTAAAATAATTATTGATGGGAAAGTTAATTCTTGACCCTAAAGATATTCCAAGCAAACAGATTTGTATCAGAAATCATATTTGCTTTAATATTTCTCTTCACGTAAAACTTTCTTTTTGGAAAGTCTTCAATAAACTAGAGCTGAATCTGTCTGCCTGATATATTTTCAAGAATTTGTTGCTTAACTGAACTTTGAACATGTCATTTGAAATCTTTGATAAGAGTATTTGTATTTTGGATATATGTAAAAAAGAGTTTCCCTATAATTTTATGTACAATGTATGTATGTGCATTGAGTGCATTACATACACATTTACATGCGGATGTGTGGACGTCTTTTTACGTATGATTGACCGTAATCTCTGTGTCATACTCGTCGGAAAATTTTCCTCAAAACTTGGAAATTTTGTTTACAAAATGATGCTGCACACGATGAATAAAAGTTTTGCCAGCTACCTGCATTGTGTGCACACAAAGAGTGTGGTTACTTCTTTTTGACTAGTTTACGCATTGAGGACGTATTTTCCACTACGGGTTGTCAAACTTCCCAATGTGAATTAAAGTTTATGCTCATGTACGAGTATTTATGGCTGTTGAGTTTCTCCCTGATGCTCCCAGCCGTATGCACGGTAAATTTCAGGTAGACAACTAAAACGCCGCAACAGCCCTTTTGAAGACAAAACTAGGGGAGAGAAAACGAGAGGGAGAGACAAGTAACAAAATTCAAGATAGAGCGATAAATTTTACTCATGTGCACACATGGCCAAATGTATAAGAAAACACCACTGTTCTGCTGTCTGAGAGTTGTTGTTATATAAAAGGAAGCGGAAAGAGCTAACCTGTCAAAGTAGTTCCATTGCTCAAGCAGTGAACACGTCGTGCAGCAAGAGAAAATATCAGAACTTAAGAGAAACACTTTTGAAAAGTAGAAACTCGTGTTTGGTTTTTTTTTTTTTTAATTATAATTCGTTTGTTTTTATTTACAATATTTAAAACTATGGCCGCCAATTACAAAAGCTGCCCATTGAAAAAACGTCCTATTATTTATGTAAAAGATGAAGAGAAATTTCTGGAACAATATTCCAACAATGAATATGAACAAGAGGAAGCCTTGGCTCTGATCAAAAGCCCCCAGTTCAATGGTAACGAAGAAAAACCACAGGATTTATCAGTGAAACGTAGAGCTGGCGACAGTTTAAGGGACTATGTCGCTCCAGCTAAGCGTGAATATGTTTTGAATTTATCAAACAAATCAACTTCATGTAACGCCACACCAGCTCAGGATTTATCTAGCAGTTCGATTCTGTTGTCGCCGGCTTGCGACTTGGACTCCTCCAATACAACAGATCAACCAAATGATATTCATTTGCGAGGACTGACTCCTCCCACCACTGCTTATACAACCAATCCCTATCGGTCAGCATTTGTAACGGCAGCCGGTTGCAATTCAATGACCACGATTTGGAACACTTATCAGCCCAATGTTGCAGCAATTTTTCCCTCACCAGCATCATCAATTGCCTCAGCAGCATCACCAAGCTCGGCCTACAACTATCACCATATAACGCCGCCTTCAAGTCCCAGCTCAGAAGTAAGTTCTGAGCCAGAGGATCTTTCAGTGCGCACAGACATCCCTCTGCCAGCTTTATTCCATATGTTCGATGAAGAACCAAAATCGAAATTAGCCAACTCAATCTATTCACGCAGCAGTGCGTCAAAATGTATTTCCGGCAGCGCTGACACCAGCAAGAATTATCGCTTTAAGTGTGACAAGTGTAATAAGATGTATTCCACCTCCATGGGCTTAAGTAAACACGAGCAGTTCCATTGTCCAGCGGCCGATCGTAACCAGGAGAAGAAGCAACATGCCTGCCAGGATTGTGGCAAAACATACACTACTATGGGTGCCTTGAAAATGCACATACGCACGCATACTCTGCCCTGTAAGTGCCCCATCTGTGGCAAAGCTTTCTCTCGCCCGTGGCTGCTGCAGGGCCACATTCGCACTCACACTGGCGAGAAGCCATTCCAGTGCCACGATTGTCCGCGCTCATTTGCCGATCGCTCTAACTTGAGAGCCCATCAACAGACTCATGTGGAAGTTAAGAAATACGCCTGCAAAGTTTGTCACAAATCTTTTTCGCGCATGTCCCTGCTCAACAAACATGCCACTTCATCCTGTATAATAACAATCGTGTAACTGCTCCTAATAGACTTATTCACATTACAAAACCACAAAAACCAAGAGTACAAAAACTTACCACGAAGAGATGCCACGCAACAAACGAAATCTAAAAGTTAAACATTCCGCTGGGAGGATCAAGTTTTGATTTTTATTATTTATTTTTTTCTCACAATATATTCTAATATCATATTTATTAAGTTAAGCTTAAGTTATAAAAAAGACAATAATTAGTGGGCGAGATACTCATATTTTTAAGTGACTTTTTTCTTACAGAAAATTGCTAGTTATATTTTTATATGTATGTGCGTTGTACGGGTAAATAAAAGGTGCTATATTGTTAGAATTATATATATATATATATATAAAACCTTTAAGATTAACTAAATAAGTCAAAAATTATTATTTTTTAATTAATGTATATTTTTACACAAACTGGAAGGCAGCAAATGACCAAATTTTATTTTAATTTTCAACATTAATATTTTTTAATATTTATGTTTTTATTTAAGATTATTCATGCTAATTTATTGCTAATTTATGATTAATTTCTTATAGTTTTGCACATTTATATTGTAAATAAATGTTATTTATTAAAAAATTCTGAAAACACTTCAAATACTTTGGGATTTGTTTTACTTTTTTTGGATACAAAAGAATTTTTATAGGTTAGAGCTCTAGGAAAGTGGCTTCAAACTTTGAAACTACATATTGCTCCCAAATCTATAGTTCCCAGTCGGAAAATAAGATACCAACAACAAAAAAAATCAAGTTCCTCAAAACAAAAGTAAAATTTGTTGCAAAAAAATGTTACCGAAAAATTTATGATTTTTGCTATTTTTTATTACTAGTTTAAAAGATTTAATCTATATGCAAAATTCAGTGCTGATTTCATTTCCATCGGCTGTACCGATATCATACAAGTCAGCAGATAATATATAGCAGAATTAGAGCTTTTCACCATTCAAAAATTCTTCAATTTCAAAAAGCAATAAATCCGTAAAATGAATAATATTTCTCTGCAAACAAATGAAATGGTATTTAAGGTGCCTTTACACGGTAATAAATAGTGCTAAGATTTGGTAGAAGCAAAATATTATGAAATTTTCGGCTCATTTTAATGGAGGGAAAGAAAGAAAGTCCAAAGCTAAAAAGCTGAGCAAAAAACCAAAACAAGTCTATAACATTTACAAAAACAACTTGATCATTTTCCAGATTGATTTCGTGCGGATAATGATGCCACTATTTGCTATAAAATATAACTCTGCACTGTTTTCTACAGCGGTTTAGAAACTAAAAAGTTATCGTCCGCTTGTCAATTATGCATTTTGCTTTTACAACTTAATGACAGATCTAAATACTTGTATTTCCGTGTTTAAGGTACCTTCAATTGAGTAGCGTAAAGGATCATATAACGTTTACTTGGCAATTATTAATGAAAACGTTTCTCTTTACTATTCCAGGGAACTTATGCAAACTCGTTTAATGACCAGATTTCTTATGGACAGGATTTTGGTTTCTTTCTTTCACATATTACATCAACAGAGGGTGCCACTCTTATGTAGTGTTGCCACAGGAAAGAAAAGTGAGTAACCGTTCGATGTTGGTAGATTATGGCCATATGTGGTGAATTACTTGGAGCATGATGACATTTTTGCAGATGTTATATGAGCACTTGCAAAAAGTGAAGCAAACCTCTTCCAATCGACTATGTTACTAATACCCAGCGTTGCCATAGTTATTTTTTACAAAATCTGTAAAGTTGGAATAAAAAAGATGCTTTTCAAGTGAAAAAATCAAGCTTAACAGAATCAAAGAAAGTATTTGGTGTTATGCCTTTGCAACAACGTAAAACGACGGACTTCTTAAAAGGAAAGTACTTTATGTTTTATATATAAACCCCATAAAATTAGACTGAATGTAGAAAAATACACAACGACTTTTTATTTAAATTTAAAATTTTAAGAAATACTGATTTTTAAAATAAAAAACTTCAAAACTGCTCAATGCTTCGAGAAACTGGAAAACTTGCATTAAATCTTCTACTCCATCAGCCCGCGAACAACATTTTCTTTCGCATTTTTGAATCTTCTGAACCGCATTTTTTCGGTTTTACGAGCGTTATATTTCAGACGCGGATTGAACTGAGTTTCACGCAATTCAGAGAATTTCTTCGTTTGTGATGTAGAGAGTATTTCAAAAATTGTATAGTAATTTTTATTGCAAACCCCGGCAATTTGTTTATGCAAGTTGGGCCTACGTTATGGCTGCTTTCGATTGTTATTTTACCATATCCAAATCACTTAATGAACTTTTTTCCTGCCCATTTTAATATTTCAAATTTAGGCCTTATTTTTATATCAGAATTATACAAAAACCCTTTAAACCTTCCGTATAAAGTTCAGCGACCTGAATGTAAGAAGAAAATTACTCGTATTAAGTGCAAGCGGAAGAACTTAACAATCAAAAATTCTAACATTGAAATTCTATCTGAAAAATCTTGCATTATGCAAATGACTTGAAGGAAATATCACTTAACAACATTTTCACAACTATGAGACAACAACACTGGGTAAATTTAAACACGAATAAAAAGTTACTGAACAAAACCCTTGTGTCCTACCTGCTTTTTACGGGTACTATTTAACTCAGGACTCGAACGTCTGTGTGTGTATCTGGTTGTTAATAGACAGGAAATGTGACAACTTTTGTGAAGTAACCTCAATCTTTAACCTTTTCCTTTCCAAAGGATTTTATACCAAAACAGTGAATTCAAATTAAATATTTACATTCGATATTAGTTTTGAATTATTTAATGAGTAAATGGCACATTGTTGCCAAGCCAAGCGGGAGCAAATTGCAGCTAAAGCAGGTGGTAATTGTCTGATGCAGTGATTTTCTTTTGTGTGCTGAATGTCTTGTTGTTGTGGCGCAAAATCTGAACAAATGTCTTGAGATAAGTATTTGTTTTTGTTTTGATAAACAACATAAAAGGGAAAAGAAAAAGGAAAGAGATACGAACCTTAGTAGTGGTTGCTTTAATACTTTAAAAGCGACAAAAACGCATTAACTTAACCCATTGACGGCAAGTGGAAATAAAAAGATGCAACAGAAAACGATTTAAGCGAAAAATTTGTTTTTAAGAAAAAATTTAATATAATGACTGAAAGTTTTCACCGCTAATTTTCTTACAATTTGCAACGCATTATTATGCTAGAAACTGTTAGGCCATAATATTGCTCTAGCGGGCAAGATTGCCGGATTTAACAGTTCTGGAATAGGGTTTCTGGTAGTCACGGCTCTATGCCAACTACTCCTAGATTTAGAAAGAGAATATCCTTCATAAATGTCATAAATCAATCCTTTGAAGTTCCGGCTACAGAGATGGAATATGATATAAATCTAGTATCGTGTTCAGTTCTGGCGGCATTTTTTGTATTGTACTTAATGAAGAAATAAACAATATGTGGATATAAAAACAAACACAGCTTAGCAGCAAAACTAAAGTTCGTCAAAGTCGAAGAACATCGGGTGACAACTTGAAGCCGCCTGGTACGTAGGTTGACAACACAGATTGGAAACCAGCTGAGTTTTTTTTTATATATGTAACATCCTTTAAGCATTTGCCGCAGCTTCTTACGGTAGCACGCATTTCAATGATAAAACCGATTGCATTTGGGCGTTGATTTAAAGCTCCATTGGCAGGGAACCACAAAAGAAAATGTCTAGTGGTTTTAAATGTCACAATCTTGGTGGCCGATTCACGTCACCTCTACGAGTCATATCCTCAAATTCTAAATACTGAATGTTCATTATGGCGTCATCCCTGCAATATAGGATTAAAAAAAAAAAAAACAAGCAAATAGCGGAACACTAGTCCTTCTTTCCTCCTCCCCAGCCCAGTTCTGTTACAATGCACTGCATATGTAGGGAACCTGATGCTCAGTAACGGAACAACAAATAAGACAGACACCACCAAAAAAACACAGGCTTTTCGAATGACAGCAAGTTGTTGGATTTTTTTATAGTTGAATGTTAGAAAAGTTAAAAATTGGTTGTTCTGTAAACTGTAACAAAAACTAACTTGACCAATTACGTTCAAATTCATTTCTGTTAATATATTAATACAAAATTTTACTTACCATATTTCTGCCAAATTGAAGGCTTCGCAAATAACCTGTCCAATGTCCAATATACACCTTTACCTAATTGTTTTCCTTACCTATGCCATGAGCAAGTATATTGTTTTTGCGGTTATGACCTTAACGGCACAAATGCTACATCTTATCACTATGAAAAGACATGAAATATTTTGAACTTAAAGCCTGGGATGCCTTAAAGCTTCTAGGTTAAATAGCAGTTTAGAATTACACTTTGTAACTGTCATATTGGTTTCATCAACAACTGAACAGATGAAAATACCACAACTATTTCAATCTTCAAGTAACTAACTACACTGACAAAAATTGGTCTTGTTTTTATAGAAAATTCAGAATCTAGTAAAATTTTCTTTTGGGATCGAACATATTGAAAGTAGAAAGAAGAAATAAATGTAATAAATATTAAACTTCCTGTGCCAATACACATCCATCTGCATATAATACATGTCTATAGGGAATGTGTGACGCGAGGACATAAAGCATCCCTAGAGGCAGGAAAAACTTGTACAAGACAAGACATGCCGGTGGCTGCCACTCAAATGTTTGATTTCGAAATTTCATATAAGAAGTATGAATGTTGCGGGTTAATGAGAGTAGAAAGCGAAGGTCGTGTTGAAAAATTAATATAATATATGGTGCTTATAATATGATTATTAATGTTTGTACCTCCAGTTCTTATAATTGTACTATTCTGTAATAATCATCAATTGAACTCGCCTTAGTAAACTTTTACTTTATAGGCTTTTGTGCACGAAACGGAAACTAGATAAAAAGATCAATGAAAATCTCCTTGTTAAACACGTGAAAGGGTGAAGTTATAAAGAGAAAAGGAAGGAGCACGCACCAGAAGCGGGTAACATGCTTTTGAGGTATTAAGTATTAAAGGTTGTATAAGAAGAATTCTTATAATTTTTTTATCTTTTCAGTGTATTTGGCCGCAAAGCTCAGGCATTAACAGATACATACATACACGGCATTTCGAACAACATTAACGGCATACAAAGTTGAGACCGAAAGGAAGAAATCATAGAAGAAAAGTTAAGTTAGAAATCAACGTGCCACATGCCTTCGCTTGAATACCTTAATGGCACAACAGCGAAAGAGAGAGCATTTTTTTCCGATTAATTTTTCTTGGCTGATTTGCAAATGCTGATAAAAAAAAATTGTTACTTGTCAAAGTGCATGTCTTTAAAGTTGTCAATAAGATGTTAAATGCTTGTGTTGTTGTTGCTGTTGCTATTTGAACGAATACATGATATTTGTTGCTGTTGTTAAAGTTCTCCTTTAGCAGATAATGGTGATCATGATCATTGCAATTTTCATCATGATTGTTCTCAGCACAACAGCAACAACAACAACAACAACAACAACAACAACAACAACAACAAGAACAACAGCTACAGCTACAGCAACAAACCAAACATCATCTCCAATTGATGGGCGGTTTTATATAAAAAAATGACACATCGATTGTTGTAGTTGTTGGTTTCTTCATTTGCTTGGCTACAAAAAACCAACAACAACAACAAAGTAAACATGTGATATCTTATAAAGACGATGAAAACAGCCAAAAGAAAAACTTTCTTGTGTGACTGACTGACTGATAGACAACGACGACAAGTTGTTTGCAACTCTGCTAAAATTGTAAATATGCAAAATAGAAAAATCAGGCCCTTTTGCTTTAGATATTTTGTACTGCTTGCTTTATTCTTTTCTTTCTTCATTCCACCGATCACGTCAAATCTGTGGTAATGTCATGTTGTATCTAGAAGGTACTCGTGCAATAGAGACAAATAAAAAAAAGGGGGAAAAAAACATAGAAAACACTGTGCAAAAGTTGGCTGGTGATTTTCTATTGAAACTGTTAATTGTGGTTTTTAACAAGACAATATCAGATTACAACTGATTTAGCTTAAATAACTAAAACTACATACTCTTAATATGTTCAACAACATTTCAGTGGATTACAATAACAACAACAAATACAACAACAACAAGCTTAAATTGTGTTGCATTACGCTTTGCTCAAGAGAAAAGCTGGTAAAGAAAGTTGAATATTAAATTTCCTGGTTGGGTAATTAACCTTCTCTAAAAATACATTGAAATGTAAATGAAATTTTCTTGAACATTTTTGGTTTGAATAATTAAAGGCTTGGCTGCTAAAAAAACTGCGACTGCGACAATAACAAATGATCTATCTTGCGAAACTAGATATATGTATATTTAATTGCGTTCATAAAGAAATATACTCGTATATTAAATATTTCAGTAAAGCTGAAAAATGTAGCAACCTGCATATTACAATACTTAGTTTTCTTTTGAATTATTGTAAAAAGGGGAATCCCCTCGCTGCATTTTTCTTTTAGTTATTTCGTCACTAATGACACGGCTGAGTATCACTTCCAATTGATAGAACTGTAATAACAAAATGAAGGATTTTACAGCGTACAGGATGATACTTTAAAATCACCTCTTCAACGTTTGGCGACAATGTTAATAGGGAACATTGACGATGCCAGGCGATACAAGGTGACGAGTTTCACCGCTGGTCTCATTGGCCGGTACTATTTTGAGACATATGTGTGTATATTGGTGAGGTCATCACGGTCAATGGCGAACGCTGCAGAATGATGATAACCAGTTTCTTTTGTCCCAATAAATGAAGTACTTTGCTAAAATTTCTTACACGATTTGTTTTCTTCCACTTTAGTATATATATAAATACATATATGCTCGACTTGATTGAAAAACCCTTTATGAGAAAGACAAATACTCTCCCTTATTCCAAGTGCGATCGTCGGCGTCAAATCAAGCCAATATTAAAAAACTCCAGCCGCAGTTTTCACGTCGTTTCTATACTACAATTACGTCTACGAGACGACGACTCATGGAATAAGAAGAGTCGGTTTTGTGTTGTATAATTTCAATTTTTAAATTGGTTTTTGACAAAATCATTGAACTTCTTCTAGCACTGGCATCGAATCTGAGAATTAAATGAGCAACCGACGTCTCAATTAACCCAATTAACAATTATTAGGATTTTTTAAATAAATTCTTATTTTTCCGCTGGAATAGAACTAAAAAATAAACAAAAATCTTACACCCAAATAACAATTAATATAATTTTTAAATAAAATTCTCGATTGCGCTGGAATTAAAACAAAAATACTTTTACAACATTTATTAGACCAACTGTCTGCTAGAAGTTTAGAAAACACACATGTGTAGATATTGGCTTCTAGGAAAATTTTTGTTGCATTTGCTCAACAGACAAGTTAACACCTTGCAAATCTAAATTGCTTTTTTTCTTTGTAAACAATCTTTGCAGCCAATTCCTTTCAAATGACATCAAAAGCGAAAGTACGACAAAAGACCAAAAAAATAAAAAAAAACAAGAGATTGAAACGGTTTGGAATTTCTTAGAAATCACAGCCAAAAACAAAGATGAACTTGATAATGTCTTGTAGGAAACAAAGATTTTAGAGAAATTGTAACAAATCGAGTTAATACCGCACTTAACAATGAAATGAATTGCATGAATTTCAGCTAAAAAAATGTATTAGAAAAAATGAAAAAGATACAAAAGAATTACGGTAACTCATTGACAAAAGAATTGCAACATGACTGAATGTGGAACAAGTAACCTTTTTCACCAGCACCTTGACAATCTTCTTAGTATGACTAAAGAAGACGGACGTTTGCATGCAACATGTGCAACATTGCTAAATAGTCGCAAGATGATGAAAATGCGAGGTGACATTAAAACAACATTAAGGGCAGTAGATATTTTTTTTCTTCTCCAACACACACACACACACACAAACATTTAATTTGTGTTGGAGGATGTATGTTTGTATGTGATGGTGTCACAAAATACCTGTCGTCCTTTAGTCTAAGCATTAGTCAGACAACAGGTCGTCTTGGCGGGTTAAAGAAAGCAAAAACTAAAAACGAAAATCGAGCAAAACAACATTTTTTTTATGTGTGTTTTAAACATGGAAAAAATCAAACAATTCGCTCTGGCTTGCGAACCAGTTCAGTTCAACTAAAATTGCACTATATCATTGTGTGATATCAGTGAAAGGTATTTCAATGTCGTCCAATCACTTATTTCTTTGGCTTACGAGTATTCAAGTATTTGAAGCACGATTCCTCGATGCACTCTCCATGTACTCGTATTTTATTTTCCTGGCAACAAACAAAACAAAAGTATTATAAGTAAAATTGATAGGAAATCTGGTTAAAAAAACGTTCTCTGCTTTTCCTGCAAAACTGCAGTTTTGCGCTTGCAATTCGGTTTGACTCATTGTCGGCTGGTTTTATTAAAAAAAATCATTTCTTTGCTGATCCTTACACTCAGCTGATATGTTTTTTTAGTTTTGAGGTTTTCTCTCAGCTTCTTTGATTCTTTGTGCAACATTGAATTTATAATCCTGAGCTGCTTTACGAATTCTTTTCTTTTTCAGAGACAAAAAAGTCATTTAATATAGAATTGTATTCTACTGGTGAAAAATGTACACAGGTACTGGCTATTTGTTTATTGGTTTTAAAATTCTTTTACTATCAAAAATGCTTAGTAGAAACTTATTTGAGATTTTCTGTAATCTGCTTCCTGGAGAGTAAAGGAGAAGGTCTGCCTGGCTCTGGTTGATTCGAAATCTTCATCAACAGTTAATTGCAATGGGGACAAACACGCCCCCGGAATGCCTTCGCAGGAACGCACTAAGCTTGGTCATGCGCCAAGGTGCCTACTGTGACGGAAATTTTCCGATTCTAACAGAGTTCAAAGAAAAGGTATTAGCAATTCCTGCTAGCAATGTGGTGCGTGGCCTATTGTCGACTATCCAAGTGCCCTCGAGGCAATAAAAACTTGTTTTATTAGGGAACTGGATAAATAATGGTCTGATATTGTGTTTGTTTTCGGGTCTGCCGCCTAGACTTGCTGACAGGAGGAGTTATAATTCCCAAGCTATAGCGCAAAGAGATTGTGTAGTGAGCTGTTGACAAGTTTACTCCGTGAAGTTGGTCCACCTTCACATTAGGCCGTCATTGCAGGTGCTGACACCCACATTTTAGTACGAGAACTAGTTGATAAATCTCACTTTTCTTGAAATAAAAGCTGTCTAGACAATTGCATACAAAAGCTATTAGATAGTTGGAGGTCTCTGTGAAGACCTAACATCTGCCTGGTAAGTCATATAGCCCATATGAAGCCGAATTAGAATTGTATTAATTCTCGCAATATAGACAACCAAACTAGCTTGAAAAAATTGGGTATATCGTGAACACACATAACTGGTATTCTGTGAACCTGAGGTAAAAGTTGAAGGTAAAACCGGTTCCAAATATCAGCCTTCTTTGGGCAATACATTTTTTATATATGCAGTAAATTTTACCAGAGCTGTGCTATAAGTAGAAGTTATGTTTTGCTATTTTGTTTTTTTTTCTATATTTCAGGGATGAGAATGGCACAATATAATATAAAAATGCCGTTGTATACATTTTAGAATAGTAATTCCCAGAAAAAGTTTAAAATTTTTGCCAGAAAGCAAAATATATTTATCTGTGCAGATATGAAATTGTAGTTTAAAAACCACGTTCGATCGAAAACATTAGAAATTTATTTAATTCCTCACAACTTGCAGCTACTCATCAGGTCAAAATACTCGCTTCACATTTCATTTCAAAAATATAAAATTGCATAAAAACCCCACATAAAACATGTGAAGATGGTAAAATTTTCATGTAAATACAAATATTTTCGTTTCTCTTGCAGCCAGAAAACGTTCAACTTAAACGGCATAAAATGCCAAAGAAATACATACATGTATTTATATTGAATTGAATAGAACAAAAGGGAAAGAAAAATCTCCGAAGACCATCGAAAGCGGAACAGTTTATAAACGGTTATTGGTTTATATTTTAAATCAGTTGACAACGTCATCAACACCTTTGTTTTGTTGTGCCGAATTGTCTGCTCCATCGTTTTGCATACAATCAAGCACCAATTGTTGCTACAAACGCTGTTGCTACTCCATATATGTAACTAAAACTGTTGGTGCTCTTTTCTTATTATGTAGCAACATCTTCGTTCAAAAGAAGACAATTGCTTGGAATGACAACGTTTACAATTTTTCGCATCCGAAACGAGAAAAGATCAATGATCGTTATTGATCATTGATGAATGCTGCTTGTTTGTTATTGCTGTTGTTGGTGTTTAAAAAAAAAATAAGTTTTTCGTGTTGTAATTGTGTTGAAAACAAATCATACAATTAATTTATGTACGAGTATATGCAAACCAAAAAAAAAAAAACAAAAACCAAAATAAAAATCGAAATGTTGATTTTTTATTTATATCAAGTAAATCTCTGTAAATGTCTGACGATGCATTCTGCTGTTACGGGTAATTTGCTTTAATGGTTGCTGCAAAGCACTACATGTCATTAGTAATTCAAACATGCAGTCATGTATTAGATTTGTTTGTGCTATGCAGCACAAGTATTCGTATGATTAAATTAAATTCAGCTTAAGGCAACATCAACTTGCCAGAATATGATGGGAATTCAGCATCAGCTATGAGTTTCTGCATATTTCAGAGCCCTGATAATTGGCTATAGCCTGGCACTATAGATCCCGCTAAATATCTTATATTTTTTCGAAAGGCATCATAGCCTGGGTTCCTGGAGTTTGAAAAAATATAAAACTTAAATTTCTTGTGTTGTAAGAAATCAAACATGTTTGACATTATAGGGACGGTTAAACGGCCTGCATTCGTAATGGCCCACAACACAAAAAACCAACAATCGTCCAAAATATTGTAATTGAATTCTTAATTAATGTTCGTGATACGAGTTGTATTTTTTTTTTTTTGGTAATTCAAAAAAGGCAATCTAGTTTTGCATATATTTTTCCGTTTACCCAAAAGATATCAAAATGTTTTTAAAAACGAAATTCAATTAATGTTAAAGTTAAATTGTGGGATCGCTTCTAACGATATATATCTTGTTTTCAGTTCAACATGTTTTCATGTTAATACAACATATTTTCATGCAAATAAAACGTTTGTTTTTTTTTAAGTTTCTTAACAACTACTGAAAGAAATTTTCATAAAAATTCAGCTCTCTTACAGTTGTCACCAAAAGATTTGAGATCAGTAACAGTTTTGTGGATATTATTTTCAGTTTGTCAATATATTATTTTTATTATATTATCATATAGTTTTTATTATATTATTTGGTTTTTATTATACTATTTTTATTACATTATTATATATAGTATTTTGATTATATATTTGTATTATATTATTATTGATGTTTCGTTTTAGCTTTCATTTTGTTTATTGAATTTATTTACGACTGTTTGTACAGTTTTATTATATTACATACATATTGCTTTTTTATATGTATGTACATATGAATATATTATTAAACTTTTAATTTGCTTCTCTTTTCATGAAATTGAAATGCACTTTTTCTGTATTAAACCATTGATATGTTTCGTATATTTTGCGTACAAATGTACGTCACAGTCAGCACCAAAAAATAATGTGTGTTAAAAAGATGCAAAAAAAAAGTGGACTTATTTGATGATTTCCTTCACAATCATGTGAAGACAGAGCATTTCAATTCACAGGGTAGACGCATGCCACCTATTTTGCATCCATGAACATGCGTTTTCATACTCAAAAACAAAACAAAAATAAAAAACAAAACGAAATAAAAATTCAAATTATTTTCTTTCACAACTTGAAATGAAATAACCAAGATATGTACATATGTAAATACGTTCTTCATCCACATGACGAGCGGTCTGATGTAATATTTATGCTAATTGCTGTAATAAAGATTGTTGCTTCAGAATTCCATTATTTCGGCAGTCATTGTGCACGATGCGTACAATTTTTGTTGCTTGTATGCCGTGTAGGGAAATGTTATGAACGAGTGTGTCATCATTTATGTTTTCCATAAAGAAAACGACAGTTTTCTTCGATTTCCGGTTAACAAATAGATGTAAAGATACTTTTTAGATGTATGTAGGATACTGGTATTAAGCGAAAAATACCTTTTATTTAATCTCTGACACTCTTATTCAGCGGAAGTACTTAAAAGTATTTGTTTTTATGCTCATTATTAGCATAATTTTCTGAAAGTGTTTGTCCTGGATTCGAATCCCTTTTGTTCTGGAAAATGGTTAATAAAGGCAGGTAAATTTCATTAAAAATGATTTTGATTTCCGTTTTCGTTTCTTTGGTAAAGATTTTTATATAGTTTTTAATACAACGAGTGTTAATGTATTTAACACTTTCTGATACACACATACATATATATTATTTTTACAACAATAGTAAAGCAACTCTGGGCTGAAGAGGAAAGAAGTAAAAAACTACATTTCGGCTACTCAAAATAGCGCTCTTTTCAACTTTTATTACCACCAGCTCAACGTAATTTAAGCTTTCTATGGAAATAAAATCCGTTAAAAAATCAAGATTTTACTCCTCTTCTAAAATGTTAAATTTCCCTCAATTTTGAAATTTCTTTTAGTCGTTTATTCAAGCATTTCTATCAATGGCTTCTATTTTAATCGATATCAATTGAAATTTACGTTAATACGAAATATGTTTGTTTGTATGTGGAATCAAATAAATAACGAAAGAAATACAAAATTATTTTAACTGTCCATACCGAAAGTTTTTACACAGAGACTGACTTGACTGACTGACTGACTGACTGATTGACTGACTGACTGCATGCCTGCTTGAATGTTTGTGGACTGACGTGCTGTTTGCTGCATACAACCAAGTACAAACATGCACGAGTTTTATTCAAACAATATATGTATGTATGTATGTATGTACATACATAAATGAAATAAGCGAAAAAGTGAATGAATGAACGAATGACGGGACGGACTGGCTGAGTGAGTGAGTGACTGTGTTGGGGTGAGTGAGTGAGTGCAGGCATGAGAAAGTTATTTGCAGACAATTTGTTGTTGATTAATTTTTGATGCCAAATTGTTATTGATGATTGTTTGCCTGTATTGTGTTCATCAACATTAACATCCATCGGCATAGACGTCGACATGATCACTGAACACCATTCAAATTTAGCATAAATACCATTCAAATTTTCGGTTCAGTTATATTCATTTGCATGTTTCTCAAGTTGCTCTTTTTGGCAAGCAAAGCAAAATGTAATTCTGTTTTCTTTTCGTTTTGTAATAGATGACGTTTGAATTTTGGTCATACATACATAGTTTCATTTAAATTAATTTTAGTTTTTTTCGCTTGTTGTTTTGTGGGTATTTTTGGTGTCTTTAGTGACGTTAATGGTCTGCATAATTTGCTAAATTGTATGCATGTTATAAATTATATTAAAGAAAGTCTTTCTTCCGTTTCCGCTTCAAATAAATTGTATAAGATGTAGTTGAGAATAATTATTGTACGAATTGCATACCTAGTGGTTTTCATAATAGGAAATGTCCTCCAAAGTAGGTCTTAGAGTTTGGAATATTATAGAAAATGTATGTTATTAAGGCGGGTCAAGTAGTTGCTTTCTTAACATTTGAGCCTATTTTTTTTTTTTTTTTGGTTTCAATGGGATTCTGCCTTTAGGTTTGTAAATATGAGTGAAACTTGTTTAACTTTTTTTTTTGCTATTCTTAGTAAAAACAATGACCAAAACACTCAGAGTCTTTTTTAGGGCTCACATCTACAGCCTGTGAACGAAAGGACGGAAACCCTGTCAGGTCATCCATCGATTCGAATTAATGTGCTGCAACTTTTCTGAAAATACATCAAGTTAAAACCTCAACAAATGACAGATAAAGCGACATATGCGCATTAATATTATAACCAACCTCAGGTTAATTAAAGTAATAAAGATTAATATTTTACCACATATGATGCGAGTCATCAATACTAAATTACGTACAAGAATAAGAGATCCTGTGCCCTGACCTTAGACCGCATAATCGTAATGACATGTCGACATGGCTATTAAATAATTATGTGTGTAACTAAAGTAAGGATTTTTTAAGTTGTTTGCAAAATACGTTTGCCGCTATTTGTAGATGTTGCCAATGTACCTGTGTTGCTTTCAGTGTTTGTCTGGCTGACTCGTACAAGACTTATCAGTTCTCCATTTGAGCAGAGAAAACCGAGTATCAAAAATTTTATCATTTAATCGACTACTAAATTAAACATTTTGGCATTAAGGCTTATGCAAAATACAATATACAAGGCATCTCGGCACCATTACCAACCCATATTATGCAATATAGCCGTTTAGATATTATTTAATATACACACTTATGTACATACGAGTTCGTACAATTCGATATTGTGTATCGAATACCCTACGCCACTGCCTGGTAGTTTTAAATTGGACTAGCGTTTGCAAAACTCAAATAGATATGGTAATAGATGGGAGTGTAGAGAGATTATTACTGAAATCAATGATTTTGGAAAAGGCAGAAATTCTGCTTAACAAATGCCCATAATAACCCAATTGATTCTGGGAATAATTATTCTTTCGAATTATTGTGTCGAGAGGACTTTTTTTTTGAATTATTCAGTTGAAAATTATTCAATTTGATATATAATATAATCGTTCTAGTATTTTTTCCAAACCTCCCCTAAGCAGTTCTGATATGCCTTTTTGGGTACGTCCTACGCCCAAAGGACTAATTTACTATATGGTTTTATTTATTTTTATTTATTCATTGTTATTTTCAGTGTCCCATACACAAAAGTTTAAGTCTCATATTACAGTATGGAACTCAATACAAGAACATACAGATATATATATATATATATATATATATAGATGGGTTAGAATATATATATATCTATATGTAATAAACAAAGACTATTTAAAACACAGAATAGATATACAATTAATTTATGGGAAAGTTGCCAAATAATAAAAAACATGCGTAATTGTCAAATAGGATGAACTTAACAATGGACAGATAATATTTTCCCCGAATTGATGTGCGTTACTAATGAATGGAGAGCTGTGACAAATATCGTTCCAGAGAGTGATTGTATATATATAAAGAATTGGTATTTATCTAAGACAAAGTAACCGTCTACCCCTATTATGTAGACATTAGTTGAGAAGTTGCATGGCGCAAAAAGATGATCGAGTTGACACGTGCTCATTATTTTATGCATAAATAATGAAATCCTTAACTTTAAATAGTCATCAAAACACATACGATAAAGTTTTTTTAGATACAAAGAAACATGATTATATCTTCTCAAACCGTATAAGTAACGAATTAGATTATTAAAAGTCACATTTAGTTTGCTTTTGCTAATAATATCACAACTAGCAAAGACTGCAGTCACGTTCACACTCCAATTGTGTTAAATCACATTAAATCCGCAGCCAGCAATTTTATGTCCTTCACCTTAATTGTTATGAGTTTTTCATGTTAATTTAACTTGTTTTCAGGTTAAAACTCAAGACTTCTGTATGAACAACTGTGTTTTGTTGACAATAACCATAAGTTTCGAGATTCTCTCACTCTAATGATCTGCTAAAAGAAAGATCAAAAAGTCTGTTTTTCAAAACATTGTTCAATGCTGCCGCCCGTTTTCCTTGTGTTGCCGCTAAGTCATTTTGTAGCATAACTAAGCTGCCGTTTTCTACCATCTTTGATTTAATTTTGCTTTTAAATCATTCGGCTTGCAAATTGTTAATATTGAAAATTATCTTAAATTACCCACCAATAAAAGCATAGAACACACGTTTCCATAGAGTAGATACCCTAAATTCAATACATTCGTATTGTAAATAACAACTTGACTAAATCGTAAGCATTTGCATACTCATATGTTTAAATAAATCTTTAGAGTTTTTTTTTTTGGTATTGTATAAATATATATTTAATATGTTGGTTGCTCTACAATTGTCTTTATCGCGATCTTACAAAATATCAGCTCAAAATTTTGTCTTAAGTTCAATTCACTTAAAAGATTAATGTTGATGTTTTTTCAATTACACATTTCGCTCCAAAATAATGGATTTGAATGCACCAGCCAACAACAATCTGCAACAGCGTCAGCAGGCAACAGGCAACAGGCAACAGAACTCATGGCTTAAGGAGAAAAAACGACATATCTGCTTAAACAAATTTGGCATTAAAATGCTTAGAAGAAATCAAAATACCAAATAAAAAAAATCTTCCTAATCCTAAATGGTTTATTTTATATGTATTTTCAGTTCTTTTTTTTTTTTTTCTTTGTTATAATAACGAAATAGATTAAAAAAGAAAACTTCATGTATCTGTAGCATTACAACTAAAATTTTGTTGTTGTTGCTTTAGTTGATTTCATTTCGTATGCAGATCGATGTTTTCCTCATTTTTTTCTTCTTGTTATTTCTTATCCATCCAAGTTGCGATATTGAATTTCCTAATGTTTGTTGTTTTTGTTGTTTGTTCATTTGTATCTGAAAAAGTTTGAAGTGACATGCTTGTTGTTTTTTTCTTGTTGTGATTGTTGTTGTATGACTATTTTTATATTGTTGGTAGTAAATACTTCTAGGGGGTTTCCTTATTAAATACCCTACAACAGGCACAAATTTATGTTGCACCAAATGGCAAATACTCTTCAGCTTAAATCAAACACTTGTGGCGGAGAGTGTGCAACAATGAAGGGAAAACAACAAGTCCAAAAAAATATTAAATATGAATCATGTTAAATTGACAGTTTTAAAACAGTTCTGGCTTCGCTTACGAATTTGGGCAATTGATCATCACATTAGCTGTCATTTATTCACTTAATTTTGCTACATCATCATGGGCAGGTGTATTATGTACAAACTGTTGAAATTGTGATGGCGAAATGTTTCCATAATCGTCCTGGCGAAGACAGTACAGTGGATAAATTTTATCCATGAACCAACACCCAAGCGAGCTCAAAACATCAGATCTGCCGGAGATCATCTTCAGTTATTGGGCCCATTTCTTGATCATCAAATTGCATCTTATGCCTAAAAGGTCACTGTTTGCAGTGGATTTTTGGCTGGCGTCCGAAAAGAACGTCCTTGGCCAGGCCGTTACATTCTGTAGGACCAATTCGATTGTATAGTGTCTGTAAATTTGCCAGCCTTGGGCTTTTCTCTCTATGTAGGACGTGATTAAGCGTCAAGCTGCTGTGGCCTTAATAACAAAACTATTTATGTGTAAAATTTGCAATATTTCACAAAAAACACTGATAATAATTATGCACTAAAATCTTACACTGTGAAAAATCCATATATTTGATATTGATATTTTGAATCGAAAAGAAAGAGTAGTGCCAAGATCACGTGGTTTTGAATTTACTTTGAAATGCAGGAGTCACAAATTTTACTTATATCGAAAATAATTACATCAAACTAAATTAAGGGTGCAGGGTTGCAAAAACATTAAAAACTTATTTATATACGATACATATAAAACCAGAGAAACTGTAGCCATCCTGCATAACCACATATGTTAACATTTTAGTTTCCTTCGTCTCTTTTTTTCAATCGGGCAAAGTAATTTTTATCGCTTGCCATCGATTTTATGCTTTTTTCTCTTTAACTCTTTTATACAGTGATTTTATATCGATCGTTTACAAATTTGATCGCATCTTGTTCCCAAATCGCTTTAATGGCTTGACTGGCTTGTCAATTGCAATTTGTTATAATGTTTGCTTGTAGTTTTTGCCGTTTACTTGGCTTTGCCGGTCTTTGGAAATGTTCTTCTAATGCAAGTAGTAGAGGGACCGATTATCAGCTTCAATACCGTCATTATTATCAAGATTTGATGATGATCAGCAACGTCTACATTTGTGGTAAACGTTGGGTTGCAAGATTTTCGTTGGTTTGGTATGTTTTGTGTGCTAAAAACGATCATGACAAGTATTTAACGGTTTTAAATGTCTTCTAATACTGGGGCACACATCTCTTCTGAAGGTGTTTGTAATGTGTGCTTTTAATTTGTTATAATTTGTTATTGGGGTATACATTTTGGTTTTCAGAGTTTTTTGGTTTTTTTTTTTAAATCAATTTGTTGTGCATTCAAGGACTAATTGAAATGAAAAGTGTTCCTAAAAGGGAGTTTTGCCAACGAGTTGGCAATATGATGATGCTAAAAAGTACATTGATTTTATTGACATTTTTGTACAAGTGCGATTCTATTCAGCGAAGACAATGCAGGGCTGGAACTGAAATACTGACAATCCCCAAATCAAAGTAGCGGATCTATTTTGGCGAAATGGACCAAAGAGATATGACATGTTTTTAGTCTGGAGATCGATACAATTCAATGAATATTTTTATTTATATTATTACCTCCATATAAGACAATTTTCAAAAACTGTTAATATTTTGAAAAATATCAGAGAAAAACTAAGCCAAAGTTCTTCGTCTTTTTCATTCCATTAAGAAGAATTAATAAAATGAGTTAATAGAGTTCAGTCGGACGTACTTTTTCTTGGTAGATTTTTCCGCTGGCTGTCTTTGTTATATTGCAGAAAAATAAAACAGTTATACAAGTTTATGGTAGGCTCAACTACAGCCGAGGCTTGATACCGTTGTTTAAAATAAGCCCAAATATTAGTCTAGTCCTACAATCCTACATATGTATGTATATGTGGAATTGATTACACACTTTTTGTGCGATCTAGGGCCTTCACACCATCATTACTTCAGATCGCATGCAATAATCTTTATTTGCTAAAGAGTTGAATACCTATTTCTAGTTTTCTAGACTTAAAATAAAAAAACACACCATATGGTGTTGGTTTTTTTTAGTTTAATCCTTACACGATCAAAAATCACTAATTTTACGTATAAATATGTTTCTATTTTTAACCCTTTCAAAGTACACACCTCTAAATTTCTCATGCAATTAAATCTCCATGAAGTAATTTGAAGGGTGGTCCAAATGCAAGTGTCTTTTTTGACAATTAATAAAATTTGGTAACTGTTTAATTTTTCGGTCTTATGAGTGCTGAGGTTGAGGTTTCTTGTTCTCACATCAATAATGGCTTGTACAAATTTAGTTTCCGAGACGAGGATCCTCTCGTACAGAAAATCTTAAGGGATTTATTTACAGCTGCCAATTAAGAAATCACCAAGACTACTAATCCTTTTACTTGTAATTACTGTACTTAGAACACAAGAGATCTATTATTTGATGACTTACGTGACTTGCTATATACAAACACTCTGAATTTGCGCACTATCCAAGTTTATCTCCCTTCCATTTCAGACCAGACACGTTGCGTTATCAGGGCTCTATAGCAGTCTTCGTAGACTGAAATGATCCACTCCATGTCCATTTCCAAAAAGGGTAAGTCCATAAAATCAACGACAGTATTCTAAAAAAAAAAAAAATAGGTCTGTGAATAAATTGGCTTCTCTGCAGCAATTTGATTGTTGTCACTAACGCAGAGATGAAAAGTTGTTAAGACTTTGTTTTTACTGCCAAAACTGTTCCAGCGTTGGATGACTTTTTTTGGTCCGTGGCGTTACAACTCTGACCGATAGTCCCTCTTTTGTACTAAAAAACAATATTTATTATGAAAACCGTTTTCATAAAAAGATACTTGTATTTGGTGCATCCTTTACAAAAGGATTAAAAAACAACTTGCCCCAAAAACTAACGAAAAAAGAAACATGTTCAAGGATTCCAAGTAAAAAAAAAAATGTATTAAAGTAAAAAATAGTGTAATGACCTTTCATAGTAATACAATACAAATGTAGTCATTTGGGAGCAAATTCGTTTTTATACAATTTCATAATTTTCTTTTTAAACACGGTTTGTATGAAAGTGAAAATACACTTTCAAAAGTCGTTTTGCCAGCGAGCAGTGAAAACCAACCCCTAATGAATTTCGCCCTCTAATGAACATTTTTGGGATGACCATGTGTTGTTCCCTTTTTTATCACATAGTTTTCTTTTTGTGTTTCCTCTTAATTGAGAGGGGGTTACATGAAACCTATAATTAACAAATTTTTCAATTTATTAAAATCCTTAAATGGTTAAGAGAACTGGCAGTTAAATAAAAGCCCTCGAAAGGTCAGTGAAAACACTCGTGGCCAACACACTTTATAACAAGCGTAGCGTGTTAATTGCCTTTAACTAAGACCTGCCGCTGGAGTTTTATCAAGATCAAGCAGGCAAACAACACAATGCCACTCTTGCACCATATGTTGCCGAAAGGAATGCTTCATTATCCTTTCAGTGTGTGTTGTTTTTGGTGTTTGGATGAGTAATAGACTTGTATATTTGTTTGAAAAATTGGTGGTCAGTTAGTGGATGGAAATTGAAGAGCCACCGATAAGCCAAATTGATTAACTGAAACCTACACTCAGAGAAAAATTCAGACCTGAATGCCTTTATACTTTTTTATAATTGTTGCAAATTAAGGCAATAAAAGTTGTTATGCTCTGAAAGATAATAGAAAGTTAATAGAAATTATTGGCTGAGATTTGAAAAATTAGGATTTTGTGATAATTTGCTAATAATATCAATCTTAAAGTGGATGAACTTGTGAAAACCTGATTATTTTGAAATTTATGTTGAAATAAGTGCAACAGCAGTTAGACATTTTGTACAAACTATTGAACACTTCATAAGATATCTGACGTTCGTTGGAAATGGTTTGGGTAGTTTCATAATATATATATGAAATGCGTTGAGTTATATACGGCTATTTGTTACTACGATCGAAACGCTTTTAAGCTGCATCGTACTTATCTCCTGCTTTTTTTTGTATAGAACTTTAGCAACAAAAATTGTTTCAGTTAATGTTAAAAACTGACATAAATTGTGCACATGCTTTACATATCTGCAATGTGGTTTGTGTCTTCAATAAATCAAAAACGCTTTACTTAGATTTGTAATTTCAGTTCAAAATTAAGTTTTTTTTGGTTACTTTAATGGGAATAGTATTCAGTTGCAGCAATTACAATTTAGTTGGTGCAACCAATTAAGCCACGTTGCATTCAATATGAATATGGTTTTTGTTTTAAAGCAAAAAATATTTTTTTAAAAAGGGTTTAAATTTAAAAAAAAAAAATTATTTCAATAGATTCGATTTTTTCACTTGCTTTAACGGAACTCATTCTGTTATGACAATGGAAACTGGCGATTAGTTGCTGCAACCAAATAAATCATTTTCTTAAAGATTTTTAAATCGTAATATCTAGATATTTATTTATATAAAGATTGTGTATTTTTTAGTTGTTTTAACTTAATATTATTTGGTGCAAAGCAGCGATCCACCTTGCACATACATATATAAATAATAATAGATCAAAAATATTTATTTGAAAATATCTATTTAATTTGATAGATTCAAAGTTTTTTAGTTGCTCTAATGGAAAACATTTTTGTATATCAAAAATTCGATTGCCCACAATTTGATTGAGCGAACAAAATTTTTTTTTATATTAAATTAAGTGCTACGTTTTTCTATGTGTATAGAAACGACTAAAATATAATCATTGATGGCTTCTAACGGTCCCTTTTGCTTGAATTATCCTGAAGACGCCGACACCTGATGGTTGATGTGTTCGGGTCAAACTCACTATCATCGTAGTAAATTAATTTCAACATCTTCACTTTCTACGTTCAAATCACAACAGGTATTTAAGGAAATTACAATTTTCATTTTTTTTATGTTTTTATTTGAAAAAAAGGACACAACACTATCATTTTCTTCTGCCTAAATGTTATATGTAAGTGTTCGTTTTTGTAGATACTTCATAACATTAATGGATAGTGCTGAAATTGTATTTTAACGATCTGTTAGTTTATGATGTGTTACAGTTACAGCCGCACTAGTAGCGTCTAGCAAATGAGAAGAAAAATTCGTTATGCGGCTGTTATAAGTTTGTGTGGATGGCAGGCAGCCTGCCTGAAATAATTGTCTGCGGAATCTCTTTCTAAAAATTTATAACATTATCTTATAAAGTTATGGACAACATTTGTTGTGATGTTTATTTCGTCTGATAGTCTGTTCCGCAATGCCGTATGTTGTTTCTGTTTGAAACTGTTAACCATTTGTCGTTTACGACTCGAATAAAGTTGGCACATCATAAAAATCACTTTTTGAAAACAGTATCTATCGTCGATTTACTACTGTTGATATGACTTTTATTGACTAATCAAAAAATGATGTTTTTTTGTTAAGAGGGAGTTTTTTTTCAGAGTTTTTGACAAGAATCGAATCTATAACCTCGCGACTGTTGGTCGAATAGTCTACCAATAGATTTTTAGAGGGAGTTTTTTTCAGAGTTTTTGATGGAAGTCGAATCTCTAAGATCTCTGACATTATCTTGCATTTAGAAAAAAAAAAATTTCATTACCTGCAAAAAAGCTGAATAAAAAACCAAACGATACAACAATTCAAACATATACAATTCCAACTAGAATTCCAAAATGTTATAAATTTTGCACAATTTCTAGTTTCAAAATGCTTTTCTGTTTTGTATTATAATGAAAGACCGTTCACTATAGAAGTTACTTAATGCTTAAAAACGAAATCGTAAAATATAAGGACATTCTCCAAAAATACACGTTTCCAGGTAAAACTAAAGGCAACCTACTCAAAGCTACAGAAAATGTTGGGCAACATTTATGTTTATAAGGAAAAATTGTTGCCTATCATTTGAATTTCAATAATTTGATGAATGTGTTCCTTTTTGAAATACAGTGGCAAAAATACTGAATTCAATTAAAATATGTTATAAAAAAAAAAAACAGTAAAACTAAACAAAATTGTCTATCTTCGAAATATGTATGTACATATTGTATATAAAATCAATTGTGTTGAATGTACAGGCTCTTTCTCTGTGAATTTGCAAACTGTAACCAATTTCTGTAACAAATGTACTGCAATATACATATATTATAGCTTTATAATTAAAATGGAACGGAATAGCACAGTGAGCTCGGTACAGCGTCAATAATTTATTGTGTTGAACATCCCAAAACATCAAAACTTTTTTATTGGCATTGTTCGAATTTGGCGAACTTAAATTATGGGCTACAGCATAAATAATACTTTGATCCAAAATTAAACATCTGTTAAATGTCAACACTTGCGCTTTTAATTAGCTGGCGTCCTCGCGAGCAGACTACATTTTTTTTTAATTTGTAAATATAACCAATAGAAAATATTGTGCGATAGCAAGAATGGATAAAACGATGAAAACATAAAACTTGCTTCTTCTTAACTCCTTCGCTAAATAACAAAGTGCTCAGCGATCATACTGCTAAATCCAACAAAAGTTGATCTCCACAAACACTGTATTGTATGTCTTAATGTTAATGAATAATTAACTGAAAAGGCAATCACACCACTGTATGAAAATTTGCAAAGTTAGACCCACATAATTTTATAATGTTTAATGCAAGTTTTGTTGGCGGTCTGATGTTTGGGTGACATACATATACATACATACATACATATTTTCGCAATTCAATGCAAATCCCAGTAAATGACTGACTTACATTTAAGGTTTGGTCACTTGTTTTGCATAAAATTTGAATTTTAATTGAGAAATCTTATGCTGATGCTGTTAGTGTTGCTGTACTGTTTCTAGTTGCTGAATTATAAACGGCAAACATTTGCATACATTTTGATAAAGCAGAACAACACAGAAACATGTGTTAAATGGTTCATTCAACATTTTCGCAGCCCGTTCAATACAGCTGATGTATCTCTCTCTCTCTCTTTCTATGTGTCTCCGTCTCGTTCTGTCCTCATCTTGCTAATTTTGGACTGCTTTTAAAGGCGCCACTCTACACTTACACGATAAATGAGTGCAGTATTTAATATGCAACAAAATAGTTTTTAACATAAAAGTTTATATAGTATTATTTATGAATTGCTTTTTATTTGTTTAATTCTCGATTAACAAGACTTTGTATCGGCCGTGTGGGTGTATTGTGTTTATGTTAAAAATTCTTGTTTTTTATACATTTTTTTTAGGTAATTTTTTGCCACCAAACAGGTAAAAAATGTAAATAATAAAAAGTATTTAATATTTTAAAGGTGTTAATGCTTGTTTTGGGTCAAAGATTTTTTTCTAATTAAGTAGACTTGTACTGGAATAAGAACAGATTATGTGAACGATATTGCATTTTGAACAAGAGTGTTAAATTTATGTAATTAAAACAGTTTTGGTTTTGCTCAATTGTTTACATGGCATTTGGGACAGTGGTAGAGATTTTTGGAAGAAGTTACACACATATAAGTATGTATATATGTATGTATGTGTGTAAGAATGTTGCTAATGAAAATGTTGCCGATACTTTGTTTCTATGTTTTCTAGAGTATTAAATTCTTATATATTTGTTGAACATAATTTAATCAATTCGTTGTGGCTGCAAAATCTAATCATTGTCATATTAATGCAAATTTCTTGTTACCTTGATAAATATTAAATTGAATAAATTTAATAAATTTTCAATTAATCATCTATGCATATGTATGCATGAGTATGTGCGAGTTTTAAAAGTGGCTTAATGTGCATTTAAATATTCTCATTGATTTCAACCATAGAACGAGTGCTGCTGATCTGGAGCGGAGTGTGTATTGAAGGCATTACAGCTCTCAATTGGCAGGTTTAATAAATAAACTAAAATTAACTACAAAATCCAGCTTAAACCGATTAAAAACATACATAAACGCCCACTGTGATCGTGCATTTACCAGACTATTCCATCTAATAATGAAAGAGAACAACTAAATACATATATATTTTGTTTTCTTAAATGCTTATTATTCTAGTTATTCTACTTATTTAATCATAAATTATTGGCACTTTTCTTTATTTTCTTTTGTCGTTGCTATTTGTTTTAGCCATTTTAGTTGCGAAAATTCAGTTGAATAACTCTTATTAAAGCAGCACTTTCAACAACATTGTTGAACAAACTTTTTAAAGCTAAACGTCTTTAATTACGCTGCTGCCCATTTTCTATTGAGTTTTCCAACGCACTTGGTATTTTTCATAAATCTTATATGAAATTTTGCTTCTTCGGCTTTGTTTTCATTATGCCGCTGTCAGCAAAGCTAAAGTAAATAGCAACGAGGGCAATAAAATAGACGGAATGGTGTCTCACAGGCTACGAAAAAGTTATGGGTATCAGGTTACCTCCTGCTTATTGGATAAAGGAAAAAATCACAATCTTATAAGACACAAACTGAAAACTAATAAGCAGAGGTTGGAGGAAAAAACGGACAAAAAAGTCATAAGAAATCATTATAAATGAAATTAACGAGTTGTCGATGAATTGAGTAGATTTTGGAACAGTGTTTTTGAGTGCTCGTTCTAAAGGAAGAAATTCGATCAGGACGCGGATTTTGTTTGCGCTCTAAGTTTAACATAAGATATTGTGACAATTTGCAACGAAAATGTGGGCATTTACTTGTATTTTAAATTGCACCATCAGTAAATTTATGAACCTGGAAAGACAAACGCCAGGCGCGTTGCGTCAACTTCATTGCATCGATGAATTTTGCAGGTAAGAGAGAAAAAGAATTCAGGTCTAAATGCAAAATGTTCATTTGTATTGAAGAGAATATCAAGAGTGAATTTGATAACGTATTTGCTAGCGCAGGCATGTCTATATTTAAATATCAGCAATTCTCCGCTTCAAGCCGTCCTTAACTCTCACTCTCATCTACAAATACAAGGCTGGGCCAGAAAACTAAGCACAACTAAGAATTTTAGTAATTGGCCATCATATTATGCTTTCACCAAAGTCAAATCACTAAGTCTAACCAGCTTAACAGTTCCACTGCGATAGCCTTCATAGTGACATCGCAGACGATTTCCATAACATCGATCCTTCGGCCTGTGAGAGCTGGTGTGCTCCCCCCACCCACGCTGAAAAATTCTTGTTTTGAAGTTATAAACAAATTTAAGAAGTATCAGGAATTTTATATATAATTTGGCGTCATGTTCCTCATCTGCATTTATTTAAATGTTTCTAGGAAACTCTGTTTCCAAAATAAAACTAGATCTTCATTCTGCATTTAATATTAATTATGTATCTATATTTTACTTTCAACTTTCCAAATTCGTTCATCAACATGTCACTGTCGTCTCTCTGCAACATACAGTATAATTGATGAATGAACACTGTGCCACAATGAGGCATTTTTTTTATTGTTAGCAGAAAATATGCGTGAGTGTGATGCCTACTGTGGCAAAATATCACAAGAATTATTGTAAATCAAACTAAATATAAACCTACATTAGCAAAGTATAAAAAAAGCAAAAAGAAAAAAAGAGAAGAAAAAAGTGCCAGAGATGAAAAAGGAAACAACTTGTGGGTTCAGAAAAGTAACAAGTAATGAAAGCACTGATTTTCATTTTCGTACACAGCCAGACGGACGGACAGACATGAAAACAGTCGGTCGTCAGTTGAATGTGGAAATGTGTATTCCGTTTCTTGGAATAGTATGTTAACCATGGATGTCATATGGAGCCAAATGTCTTCAATAATAAATTGTGGCAAATCAGGCGCATTGGCACAAGAAAAGAAAATAACATACAACACCAACAACAACAGCAGTAAGCATAACAAAACATCATAAGACATCATTACAGAGGAAGAGAAAAGGCAACACCACAAACAACAACTACAAAAGTAATAGCAAAAATCAAATTAAAGCAAATGACAACAACATGCAGAGTTGTGTGGTTGCAAAGCCAAAAGCCAATACACACTTGCAAGTTGCAGCACAATCTAACCCCATTGGCCACATCTGTACGTTATAATTTTATATGCAGATTTTTTTTTTCCTAATGGCCCTTTAAATGCTACATTTTTCCCCTTTCTCCTTTCATTTCTTTTGTCTTTAAGTCGTGTTATTATTTTATTGACAATTGCTTAGCAATATATTTCTTTATTTTACGACTATACAGACAAGATTTTTGTTAGTTCCAGATCATCCCACTGTACAATATCATTGCACTTTATGACACACTTTAAAGACTTTTCTAACAGTAACAATCAAAACAAATACGATTAGTTTTAATACAAGTTGTTAAGTGTGACTTAAAATTGACAACAACGGCAAGAAAAAATTTCTCCTTTTACATATTTCTTTTTAATAATTCATATGGTCAGATTGGATATCAGTATGGGATACGAGTATTTTCTAATATGTGGACCACATCAGTCTTTAAGTCCCAGAAATTTTTAAGAGATTTATAGTTAAAATAAAGAAAAACATTTATTTTTCAGCCACAAACATGATTATGACTTCAAGTGTTAAAAGAAACTATTATATAACTAAACGCAATAGACAAGCCTTAATGGTCGACTTTTTCCCATAAATTGTTTTAACAGCTGGTATGTACATCTCCTTTGATGCCAATGAATACTTTCTGCGACGAAGAAAAAAGTAGGTTATTTTTTTTTATATCTTTATGAAATCGAAATTTTCTACCTAAATTACTGGAGAAACGATGGAAAATTTCTTGAAAAATCGTTTAGAAAACTATTTTAAATCCTGGCACATTCCAGTTGTTTGGCCAATTGGGTGCTAATAAAATTTCTACTTTTGTTTCACTGTATGTTTCTTTAAATTTAATAGTACATCAGCTAATACGCATTTGAAACATTAACAAGTTGTTTGGTGTTGTTTTCTTTTTAATCTTTTATTCGTGTTACTTATGGAGGTATAAAAATCCGAAAAGACAAATACCGGAAAGTTAAACATTTTCTAAGTGGGATGTGATGCGTGGCCTGCCACATGGCATGCCATATTATTATAGGAGGCAATTGGTGCAACAGCATTAGCGATGAAAACAATCAAAAAAGAGCCAAAACAAGAGAAAACAAAACAAAAGCTAAACAATTCGTTAGAGAGTAAAGTGCAAAAAATGGTTTAACAAAATCACTGACACCATGGGAATGCAAATCTTTCTTAAATTTTACAATATTTTATTTCATATTCTAAATATATTTATTTTATTTGAGTGTTGTTAGTCCGGTTTTTAAATAGAATATAGTGTAAAAGATCATACAAAGCTATTTAGTTACATTAATAATTCTCATATTGTTTTTTTTCTTCGCAAGCCTTCATTCACTTTAACATATCAGTGTGGCAATATAAAAAATTATAGACTCTGTTGAATTGGAAATTGTCGAACATTTACTGAAGCCTTGGAAACTCTTATTTGCTTCATTTGTTTGTCTGCGCACATTTTCTATCCCAACCCAAGCCATAGTGCATCGGATTAATCGCTATTAAAGTGTGTTAAGGCGGCTTAAAAGCTTTTGAAGTATAACTTCGAAAAAAAAAACCAAACAAAACAACAATAAAAATTATAGCAACAACAAAAACAGCAGTACACTGAAGGCTCCACTCAACTTAAGTTTGAAGAAAATTGACGACGACCGCCCGCTCTGTCAATTAGATGATGTGTGCAACCAAACGAGGTAACAAGTGGGTCTATAACTTTTCATATTGCAGCGACACACAAAGCCATGAAAAACATATTTCAATACAAAAATATCTCTGCATTAGATGAATAAAACACTTGCAAGGAACTTTTTTCTATGTGTGTGTGTGTGTGTGTGTGTGTGTGTGTGTGTGTATGTGTGTGTGTACGTGTTTTTGTTGTTTTTTAATTTGTCCATTGTGGCATGCTCTACTACTCTCTATGCTCTAAAATTAAAATAAAAAGCAATATGTTTGAAAAAATGTTTTTAAAGCACCGCCAAAAGCCACCTCCACCGCCATCATTCACAGCCAGACGTTGGCCATTGCTGTTGCTTGTGCTAAGAGTCAACAACATTATCAAGCACAGGCTCTTACATTAATATGAATGTTGTTCAAAATTTTGAAAATTGACTTTGCTAATAGTGATGTTGTCAATTTGTTGTTTGTACGTCCATTGTTGCTGTTGTTTGATATAAAATAATGAACTCATAACTGGATGCTGCACAGTGTTCTTCTTGTTGTTGTTATAGTTGTTTGTTAGTGCTGCAGTTGCTTAAGTTTTAAATTTTTCCTTAAAAAATTTCTACTTGCCGTGTATGTATGTTTGTTGTTTTCCATCCAATAACATGTCATGTTGTATTACGATCATTAAGTTCATATAAAAATTATCGACAACTAATGGTTTGACTTTTATATACTCGTACACTTTATTGGATCGAGGTATAATATATTTCTATATATATATATATATATATGTGTGTATATATATGTGTACGTACTCGTATATTGTATGTATAATGTTGCATGTGTGCTTTATTATTATTATTGAAAATGTTGTTACCATTGTTGCTGTTGCAGCCAGCACACGAACGCTACAGCTTTTGCTGCCTATATTTTTATCATACTTCTAAATATTGCATGTTTGCTTAAAATCCAATGATGCACTTGTGTTTCCGTCGTTTGCGGTTTTCTATTGTAACCGCAAACTTATCAAGGGTCTGCAGCAACATGCAATATGCTGCTAGTTTCTGTTTCTGTTTTTTCTCTCTTTTTGCTTTCTTAAAAGATTTCCTTAATAAAGTCATTCCTAATGGAAAATCGTGGCAACGTTGTATGTAGTGCAAAATAAGTGGTAGATTTCGTTCAAAAATAAACTTTTAAGATTAAGTTGTTGTTAATTGTTTTTGACTTTTATAAACATATATAAATAATGATGGCAACTATGAGCACAATGTGTTCATTTCTAAGGAATTTGTAAAGTTGATTAGTTGCCTTTCCCTTTCGACTTTATGTCATAAGATAGAAATAAGTAATATGGATTATATATTTGTGGATCCGTAGAAAATACTTGCTGGTACTGAGTCAACAAATTATGTAGCGTCGCCCACCAAGATCTGTTTCTGTCTGCTTCAATAAACAATGGAATTTATATAATTTTGTAGTCCAAGTCGATACTAAAAGAATCAATATTTTTGCTGAATTCTTAGAAGCAGAATTTTAAATTTTAAATGTAGTCACTAAGTTCCTAATATCTCTGTGCTTATAGTAAATCAGGCCGTTATCTCCTTTCATGAGATAATCGTCGACACCAGCTTTCACTCTTGGCTTTATATTTCTTATTTTTGGTGACAAATTTCTTCTTAATTATGTCTTAAACAGAGTCCACCAGTTGCATTCAAACTCACGACATGACATGGCCTACTTTTCGCACGACATAACATTTACTAACAATTTGCTTCGCTTTCTTAGCACAGTCGGTGTATGTCAAGCCCTACGGCAAAAAACCTCTTGAGTTATTGTGTCCTGTAATCAATGTAGAACCACAACTTAGTCCTAGTTTTGCCAGGGAAGTGTTTTAGAGTGCGCCGAATCTGTAAGAAAGCCGCTTGGGGTTCAGAGTTTGCCTCGAACCATCCGGTTCCATAGTTTGTCTATCGCGAAGTTATCCTGCTTGTCAAATATTTGTTCTTTTACCCATGTCAGGGTTACAGCGCTGATCTAGGCGCACTAATTCTAACTCCTTATCTTCTTCTAATCGCCTATTGAAGACTTTTACTCTCTTTTATTTCATTTCACTGAGACATTTTTGCTTGATACACGGACACGGACTTCTGTAGAACTCAGAAGAGATTAAGAACGCTCGCCTTTGAGCTCCCTTCGATTCGTTTGTCCATGTCTTGCTAAGGCTCCTTAACATCTTTAAGTACGACATACGAAATGTGGCACAGAGCTCACACTGCCGCCGTCGCCTTTATAACTCCAGCAAAGCATCGACTGCAGACGGCAGCGTTTGTTGCACTGCATTTAAATACTTTTCTGTCCAATTTCGAAAAACACAATTTCTTTTTTTTTCGCAACCGGAAATCAATTAATTTAGTTATTTTCTTGCTTAGCCCAGCTCAATAAGAGATATATTTGGCTTAACAGCACCTGACATTTTCACTGGCTTCGAAAACTATTTAGCCAAGCAACTTGTTTTGCAATGATACCAAATCGGTTACAGCAAATTTCCTTGAAATTTCTATACGTTTGTTCTCGCCCACACCCATTCATCTTTTCCGCATTTAAGTTTCAGCAGAAACAAAAATTTAACTACCCCGTAAATTAACATAAAATGGACATATTTAAACAGGTTCATTATTTTGCAGCCAGTTAATGCATGAAATCTGTAATCTGTAGAGAAGCACAAAGAAAAAAGAATTAAGCTGAGAAAAATTACTGCTTAATTAACAGTTTAAAATTCCTTTTAATTGCCGATACAACGATAAAACATTTACAACATGACATTAAATTTATATAGGAAAATTTTCATTTGCCTCAAAAAGCTCGCAATCATATCGCCAACTCAATTCAATCCCATATGAATAATACGGCAAAAAGTAAGTTTTATTTCAATGAAAAAATTAAAATATTTTTTATTTCATTTGTGGCTGATAACATCTTTGAAAATAATTCTAAGCCACACACCTTTTAATCTCGTACAGATACATGTTGCAAATATGAAACACACTGAATAGAAGACAAAAAAACACAAACGGTTGTATATACTCCTATTCGTTTATAAATTGCATGCGATATATCTTTATATACAGACACTTTCGATATGAATATGTTAGAAAAAAATACACTCCTTAACAGTCTGCCGTTAGAAGATATTGTATAGTGCCAAAACAAAAAGCACCAAACTTTAACTACAATTCGAAAAACTAAGCAAAAAAAAGTAAGCTGAATCATTATGGTCACTTGCTGGGTCTATAAATTAATTACAAATTGCGCCATAAAGCGCCACGTTCGTATCACATGAGGGGAGTTTCATGGCGAGCAATTGAATGTTTATTTTTTTAGCTTCAATTTATTCACGAGCCGCATTGCAGTGGCTGGAGAACTTTTGGTAAAAATTTCGAATATATTTTTTTTATTCTTGGTAATTATTCACTGAGTTACTGCGGTTCATTGGATTGCAGCACTAAGAGTATTCAATGATAGAAAGCGTAGCCTAGTATTAAAACAGTTTCTCCTATTTGCCACTACATGCAGAAAGGGAATCGAATGGAATGGCGTATCTACAAGTGAAGAGTTTATCGAGGTATTGAAAGAAAATTGCTGAAATGATCGACAGCACGAAGGGCATTAATCACTACTAGACCTATGACAGGCTGCACTAGAGGGTGTAAGAGACCAGTCACTAGTTGGTTCAAGTATTGTATAAAAAGTAGGGCTTTAAATTTTCTTTTGGTCTTTAAGACTTCAAGGGGCAAAACGGAATTTTAATCGGAATTCTATATAAATAGCTTCGCATTTTAAAATAAATAAAAGGATTTGTTTGATTGGGGATTCCCTGAACAAAATTTTCGCATACCCAACCAGATATTGCTCACATTTGAATATACAATTTTTGGATGAAACCTCCCATAAGCGTGTTGTTTGCCAAAATATGTTCAGCGACCCAGCAAAAATAAAATTTCCGAAGAAGTGAATAATATGTAAAGCTTGCTAGTTAAAACTAGTTATATACTAACAGATTGACGCAATGGACCAGTCGGTAGAATATACCCAGTCTATGGAAAGCTTGCGCGTAACATTCACCGTTTTGCATTTTGAAGACAGAAGCTATTCCAGCTGTATAGACTGACTGTTGGCTTTTGCTGGCAGTTTTTCATTATAATGCAATTATCAGTATCTTTTTTGGTTAAATAATACTCTTAATTCTGATGACAAAACAACATTTTTGGACTCAAAATATTAAAATCCAGTGTGAAAATAGAAAATAAAAATTGTAATATATAAAATCGTGTTAAAAAGCAAAACTATTCTTTTAATAGGACTACTTATAAAAAGTAAAGTATGCCAGGAACACAACTGTGAGGAACGATGATTTTCGCCCATCGTGAACTCGCTGTGTACGCCACAATAACGACGCCTAAACAACTTCTGTCTACAATTGGAAAAGTTGTTCATATTTTGTGCAAAGACACTTGATACAGTTTTGTTCGACAAATAAATCGATTTCAATTTTCGCAGAGTATTACGAAAATCGACCAACGCCACGATTGGAACCAAAAATTCGTTGTTCGTCGCAGTTGTGTTCCAAGCGTTACTGTTACTTAATTAGAAATTCACTTTAAGGCGTTGGGAGAGGTTAAACAGAACCTTAAGTCAGTCCGCTGAACATCATTAAAATGAACTTCCCCACTCATTATTGGATTATGTGTAAAATACTCTCGTTGCAGCGTCGAGCATTCTCTTGTATTATTGATGGATTGAGCCATTTGTATTATTAAAAGTTTACTTTCTACATACATATATTTGTATAATGAGTTTTGTCATAAATTTTTTGCTGGGTACTTTGAAGTTCACATATTTATGTTTCGCTGGGCAGATTAAAGTTTTGGTTTTCCTTACATTTTTTGTTTGTTCTATAAGTCTTTTTCATGGATTTGCATGCACTTCAAGTTCCTGGACCACCATCCATGTGTTGAAAATATCAATAACTGTGCACATAAATATATTTAAGAATTTCGTTGCAATCTCATATTAATACTTTATACAAGTTATCATTATTTTTTCGCTTTTATTTAAAAGTCAATTGAACTTAAAAATTAATGGTCATAAATTTAATATTTTTTTGTTGAAAAATTTCAGTTTTTAAAATTTAGCACGTGCTTTAATGGCGATTTTAATGTTGTCCGTTACACATACGAGAACGCCAATGAAACTTTTGGCAGAATTGTTATTTATTTTAGACCACTTAGAACAATCTTGGCGGTCAAACTTTTGATATATTGAATAAATTGTAATGTTGGCAAAAGTTTTGCAAAAAACATGAGCAAAACATTAAGAAAAATATCTTAACGTCATGTTCAAACTTCACACATTTTAAGATTCAAGTATTTGATAATTCAAGCTTTTTTCTGTGGTTGTTTAATTTATCGCAGATTTCTTTTTTTGTGGAAGACTTAATTAACTCGTATGATCTTATCGTGTTTAAACTTTTTTAAATATCACTTTAAATTTGGCAAAAATTGGTCGTTATTTTCAAATGTTGTGGTTGCCAGCATTTTGCGAATGGCGGTTGCTTGCAACATCGTCATACGGTATTTGTTAAGAAGACCAAATTGTTTGCTTTTCAAAGCGATATATACTACGTACAGTCATAAATACATGATCCAATAGGGTAAGCTTTGGAAATTATACAGGTTGTCTAAATAGAATAGTCTGCAAATTCTTTATTTCAAAGCTAATAAAATTTTTTCGCTCGATGCGAGTGTTATTTCAATTAAATGTCGCACAAGTTCCATGTATTTGGGGGTTCGCATAAATGCGATCTATATAAGACCTTTTGCGTGACTGCATTCAAGATTTCTGCAATGATCCCTGCAGTTTCTTCACGAGACGTGCTCACGTTAGATTCATTTGTTATCTTCCAGTTGGCAAAAGATTCCACACAGCACACATTGCAGTCAAACTATTTATAATTTCCTCTGATGATGCTATTTTTACTCAAACACTGGAAAAAAAGATCTGCTCCTTGCGTTAACCCATTCAAATCATTAGTTTTCTTAATGAAATTCCATTGTTTTTGGCTCTCTTTACAACGATCTGAAATATCGATAAAAATAATTTTAGAATAATTAATCTATAGGCCGTTAAATCCCATATTTTTGGATCACCCTGTCTGAGGACAAACGAAAGCATTCTTGCGGCAATAACACAATCTGAAACAATTTCATAAATATGATTGTCATATTTTCAATAAAAATATTATAAATCAAAGAATTCCTTGATTTTACACAATCCGTTTATAGGTCCGCATGGATTTAAAAGCGAGATTGATTTTTTATTATCAAGCAACTTAATTTCATACCGTTCTAACGAAAATTCATTAGTGTTGCAGCAGAAATGGATGCAGTTCTGTTCGCTTACCCAATAATCCCCCCGCGTTTGTGTTCATGTACATGGGCTGTGGATTGTGTAGTGTGTTATGCCCTCTTTAAAGCAGCTTAAACAAATGAAGGCGTACGATTTGCTTTTTCAAGGTGAGTCAGAGAGGTGATACAATATTTTCCGCCAAGCAGAAGCATATAACAATGAAGTCGTCCGTTTTCAAGGCGTTGAATTTTTGCTGCGTAAAATGGCATCCTATTTAAATCATTTGGCTTAACAACAAAGTAGTTTTCCTAGAATTGTTATGCTACTGAATAAAACTTTATTCTAATGCGCTTGATCTTTTTGCTTTCAACAATTTGCATCGCATACTCTCATTCTAAATTCTAATTTCAATGACAAGCGAGAGTGTTAACCTTTTCTGATATTTTCTTCGTTTCAGATTGTCCACACGATTTGTTTCATCTTTTATTTGCATTCAAGTTATGCAGCTTTAAAATATATCTCACAGGCGCCAAGTGTATTTTTTTGGCAACATTTTGGAGGCATGTGCCAGATGATAATGAAGTTTTCAAGTCAACAATCTGGAGATTTTGAACGCCTTGAACTTCTGCAGAAGTGCTTTCCTTAAAAGCAATAAGTTTAACCCAAAATTTTCGTTACTATGCAAATGTACAATATATTTTCTAAATGCATAATAAATTTTGCATTTTTTAAAATGTTTTAAGGCATTTCGGTGTTTTTATGTTTGTTCTTTAAACGAAAAACATTTCTCATACTTTTTATGATGGCGTTTTTTTTGCACCGTAAAGTTTATTGAAAAGTTCAAGGATTATTTGCCAAAAAGAGTCCAGATTCTAAGTTATTCAAAAGTAATTCATTTAATTTGTGCATTTTTATGTACAATATATTTATCAAATGGATTAATTAAATGTTCTTAGAATTCTAAATGGGCAGCATAAAATATTCATTTGAGTTTTTTTCTTTCAGTATTCAGGGATCAGACATATTCAGTAGCTTGAGCCAGCAGAATTGATTGAAGGCATTTTTGTTGGATTTTCTTACATATTTTTTACTCTGTTGACTGTCACTAAAATATATTTTAAAAAAATACTGCAAAGAAAAAACTTAAAATTGAGCTAAAATTGTTGTAATTGACCAATTTTGTTGGGCCTATAATTTTGTTGTATATTCAAATTGATTTGGAAAATTATTAATTTTTTTTATTTTTTGTGTTGTGAGACAATGAATTGCCTTCCATTTATTTTAATATATAACTATAGTTGCTATATTCTAGTTTTCCCCTTGCTATATATTATATAGCAACTTACCTGTAGATGGATTTATTGTGAAAAAAAAACTGCAAAGCTGGTCACACTGATGATGGAGAATTGCTACCGCTAAGACCAGTTTTCCAAAGCTGAAGCCATTTTTACTTATTGTACAACCTCAGCATAAGCAACAAGCTGAGCTTGCACCATCCACAGTGTGACCAGCTGCAGAAATCTTGACTTACGAAAACTATCCAAATAAAACAAAATTTCTAAATTAATTTGGCGTTATGAAAAGAAATTCCTAAATTAACAGTAAAAATATTTTCAGAATCAAACGAACAGTGTTTAATGTTTATGTGTTTATTTGTAACAAAAGCATTTGTTGATTTGATGAAATACTTTTGTAGATCTGTCTTCGCTGATTCAGCCAATAGTTTGATTGAGAATATGTTTGAGGAAGAATTTTTTTTTTTTTTTTTTTTTAATTTTCGCAGCAAAAGTTGGTGCTGAAGTTTTATTTTCCATAAAAGTACGATAGCAAATTCGTTGAATGTGGGAAATCTCTTCACAAGAACTTATTCCACAAAAACTGATATTTCAAATTTATAGAATAAATTTTTAAGACGAACTTGAAAATTGTGAAAATTGTCCGCTTAAAAAAAAACAAATAAATAACTAAAGGCTGACAATAGAGTACAAGTATTACATTGTACTTGAAAGCAGAATTTTATATGAGCCTTTTCTTTTAATAGAGTGTTTTCTTGCAATTTCTTACGAAGAAGCTGCAGTAGAGGGAATTGGAGTTGCCATACAGAGACAAATTTGCTAGATGATTAAAGCTCCAAATCTTTTACTCACAATTGTGTTAGACAACATGTGACGTGCGTGTCAAGTAACATGCAACACACAACATTACAAAATAAGTTATTTTAAAATTCGCTTAGATTCATTCTGTAGTGTAGAAATCTGTAGTGTGCAAAATTACGAAACACACTTTAACTTTTTTCATGACTTAGTGGCAACACTGTTAATTAAGAAATATTGTAGAAAATAAAAAATTACTGAAATTACAACTCAAATCTGCGATAACACCTTTAAAAATCACAAATAAATTTTCATGTTGAGTAATTTTTATGTTTATAATTTTCAACTGCATTTTATTCTCGTTTTTTCTCTTTTTTTTCTTTTTGAAAAACCTCACATTATTTCTGATCAAAATCAAAAATTATCACATAAATTTTGATTTAGAAAAAATAAACTCTATACACGTTGCTTGACATGACAGTATCAATGTTTTTCTGTTTTTAGATTTTTGTGTGTGTTTTTTTTTGCTCCAGCTGATCTCTAGACAAATGTATTTCACTCCTTCTGCCAACTAATGTTGATTTTTTCTCTAATTTTTCCACATACATAAATGTGTACTTGTATAAATGGGGAAAAAGTGAAAAATATACTACATACATGTGTGTGTATGTGTATTTAATGCACCCCAGAAACCCAGAAATATCAAACTTAGTATTTAAAGTTGATTTCTTTTTGGTCAATTAAGCCATTTGGGCTGTTGGTGGGTACGTCTGTACGTGTGTGTTTGTGTGCCTGTGCCGGCCAGCTTATCTGAATGTTATTAACACATGTTATGGATACAGAGTGTTTTTTAAGTGACTTGAATAATTGCATTGTAATTGCAATTAATATGACTGAACAGATTTTGGCTGTTGGCTCTATAATTGTGCCAACACTGTGACTCGAACACTTTTTCATTTCTTGAATTTCGTTTGTTTTTTTTTGTTATCAACCTGGAAAAATTAAGTAATTTAAGAGGATTTTAATGTAAAATAACTGGATTAGTGTTAAATGCTGAATTATTATAAAAGTATGTTACTTACGACTGTTTTTTCTATTTAAAAGCCTTTAATGAATGTCCATTTCCTGCCGCAAATATTTAAAAATTTGAAATAGGTTTGTAGAAATTTTATTTTGTGTTTCCAACCATTTAATACTGAAAATGAAGTTTTGAAAATTTCCAAAGTTTTATATTATTATATTAGTAAAATAGGAATTTGGGGATAAAATACTATTAATTTTGTGGAGGTTTTGTCACGAAAATGCGAATGTGGACCTAACACTGAGGCCCCATCCACACTAGGAAAATTTTGAACTTTTAGGTGCCAGAAGAAAAAGAAAGTTTATTTTGTCTCAAGAAGAGAAAAACATTTCAAAAGCAAAACCAACAGGGTCGCTGTAACGAATGCTGTTTCGAAAGGAAATTAGACAAAGTTTCACATGGACGAGGATTTGCTTATATAGCAGACAATCGTATATTAAAAACCCTTCTAAAAACCTTTCCTCAAACGGACGGCCTTGTCTGTAAAACAAAGGTAGTGACTTTGCACATATTGCAAAACTATAAAAAAAAAAATGGTATTGAGGCCGGGTGTTGGTCAAAAATTGGTGGCCTGAGTACTCTGTTAACTGGCAGATTTTGGTTGTGTTTGGCTGTTATAAAGGCGGAATGAAAGAATAAATTCCTGTGCAAGTCGGTTGCGTAATTTTATGCCCAAATCTATATTAAAACAGTGTAGCCGAGTGTTTCCAATGGCATTCGGGGATCTGCCGCTTCAGTGTCAATAGATATGAACTTAATCATATTGATTACGAAAAACAATCTTTAGCTAAAATTATAAATCGCCAAATTAACGAGTGGGTATTCAGGTTGCTTTTTTTTTGTTTGTTTTTTGTTATTTGACTATTCAGTCTCATATCGAGAAAATAAATCCAATACTTTATTAATGTGTGTTTATCAACACGAATAAAATGAAAGCTCAAACATTTAATCATCGTTGACATACGCTGCCATCTGTTAGAGAATGACACTTTTTTTCAACTTGCCGCCACAAGACATCAAAAGGCACTTGCTCACCAAACTCCATACAGACATTTGGCGCCTATTTAAACTTTAAGAGACAATAAAATTGAACGTTTGTGTGTGAGTTTGAATGTGAAGAAGTAAAAAAGTCCTAAACTAAAAATTATGCACGTACCATCAGTATGAATGTGTATCTTAATGTCAAGATTTGTTTTTAATGTTTAGAGAAGCATAAAATATAAATCCATTAATAAAAAATAACGAAAAAAAAAATATTATAATTTATAGCAGGTCGTTCTTGGAAAACTAATGGGAACTCTTAAGGAATTTGGCTAAAAATATGGGAAAAATAAAAAGATTCATTCGCTGATCAATATGTATAATTTAAGGATGCAAAAGTAAAAGCAAAGGCAAAAAAAGGAAGATTAAACAGGAATACGCGCACAAAAGTTTTTGCTTAATCTTTTGAAAATTCTTTATTTTTTGTGGTCATTAAAATTGTATTGCTTGCAACATTCTTACAAATTTGTTATTTTGATCTTGTCTTATTTGTTGGACGTTTGTTTTGCTGATCATCACTCACCAGGCGTAACGAAGGTGCACCTTCAATCAAGCCTGACCATAAATGGAATTGACTTGAAAACCATTGAAGAAAGATGCAACTCCTGCGATCCATGTGATTAGAATCGACTACATGCTTAACACACTTTCATATACATACATTGTGAGTTGTGTGCACGAAACTTGAAGAAAACATTGGCCAGGGGGAAATACCAGCAACCGCCAAACAGAATGGCAATGATGACAACTTCAGTGTGTCAGGTAATATGAAATAGTGAACAACTTGCCGACTTGGTAGACTTTTGGCAGCTATTGATTTTTACATATGTACATATATCTATTTGCTGAATGACAACATATGTATATATAGAAATAAAGGTTTTGTTTTGCATTTCAGATTTAAAAGTATTTACAATAAGTAAAAAATGTTATACACACGAGAATTGGAACTTGTTAATAAAACTATACAATTGCGAGTTTTGCAAAATCGTTCTCCTACGTTTTGAAATACATTTTTAGACGGATCAGTGAAGAGTCTAGTTAGTATTCGGTTTAATGTTAAAGAAAAATCACTCATGATTCCAACAACTGATATTTTGAGTTGGATCTTAATCTAAGAGGAATAATATTATTCATACCAAAATATTCAGCATTAATATGCATTAAATAATAAATAAATTCATTCTAGAATTAAGGACAAAGTTAATCTTCTTTCAAAAATATAAATAAAATAATTAAAAAAATTTATCTTACAATATTAAAAGTTACTATTAATAATATGAATGAAACTAAAACATTTAATTGAAATTAACTAAGAAAATTTTTATATAAAAATTTTGCTGTTATTATTAAAAAAATAATTCATAATCTTACTAAAATTAAATCATAATAATTTCTATTATATACAAAAAAAAAAAAACACATTTTTTAAACCATGATATACCCGTGAGAGTGAGTGAGTGAGTGAATATGGATTTCAGTTCAGGTGTTGTGGAAAATGATCTCTCCCTCGATTTTGAACAGCGCCTATCGAAAACTACAGCTGGTCTTTGGTCACGGCATCAGATTCCACTGCAACTCCACATGCTGGCTCTTATTGATCCGCCACGTAAACCATAACCTGACACAGGGGCTTCTATTGAGTACTTAACTTGTCGGGCCTGTAATTTGTTGTAGCGCCCCGAAGTAAAACATTTAAATGCGAATTTATTATGTTGTTGTTTTTTTTTTTTTACCTAAAAGCGTTGTTTTTGTTTTCTTGCTATAAAAATAAATTTAAAGGAGCAGCTTTAATACAAATGCAATAAGAAAATAGAATAAACAACGTAAAATTGTTTGATTGCCTGTGGTGGCACGGTGACTAAACACTTGTTTCGCTTCAGTAACGCACCATGCGTCTTAAATATTTTTTTTTTTTTTGCTTTCATTGTTCCACAGGCGTACAAATAAAAGAGAAGAAAACGATAAGTCTGTCCATGACTTAAGCCCAAATAAGAATTAAATGCAAACACTCAATTAAATGCCTGTCGTGAAAAATGTCGCAGTGCAGCAAATCATTGATGATGGCAGTGGCGGTGATGGCGGTGGCGGTGGCGGTGGTGCAGCAGTTATATAATTGTATGCTTATGGATGGGGTTACTCCTTTTATTTTTGCTAGTCTGATTATTTAAATATTTTTTGGTTTCTTTATATTCAATTTTAAGGTGTGATCTGTTGAAATTGTGTTCAGCACACTTATCGTGTTTTGCACCGCACCACTCACTACTCTCAACGTTAATGAATATTATACGCCAGCCGCAAAACGTAACGGAAGGTGAGACCGTCAACTTGTGCCGGTATACGACCGAATATGAAATTATTTATATTTTTAATTTCTTTCTGAATCCATTTCACAACTGATTGCTTCTTCAGGTCAACATAAAATGAGCATTTCTTATAAGTTTCAAATTAAATGAACCATATCACATGCGGTAAAAAAAAAACACCCGCCTTTCTTGCTTTAAATTTAAGTTTAATTTTGAATTTTCTGCTTGTTTGCAATCTCTTGCTTCCTTCTTTCTAGCGATAAATAACCGGTGAATCATTGACTTTCTTAAATGTTTAAATGTTCAATATTTAACCTGATCATTATAAAATACAGAGAAACACAATCAACCGGTAAATTTAAAAATGTATCAGGTACGTTGATTTTATTGAATATAAAAGATTTTTGATTTTATGCATTCGGGATTTTTAAAGTATTTTTTAACACACACACACACACACACACACTCTATATTAAATACATTAAAGGCTGTTAAGTTATGAGAAATTGTATAAATCGAAAATATTTTATTCATGAGAAATAATCATTGCATTTGATGTCTGTGACGATTATGACAACAAGTCAAGTAAATCGCCTCTTCAGGGTGTGTCTTCCTTTGCTTTACTGGCTGCATGATATTAATCTACTATATCATGTTTATATAAATATTTTTTATATGTATTCCGTAAGCATTTTTATTTCTACATACATAAAATTTTACTGAAAAGAATTGTAAAATAAAAATGTTTGTATCAATGAATTGTCAACAAATTCTGTAAGAATTCGTAAGTCATAACAGATATAATCTGAGGTGTTAAAATATTTTTTTTTTATGTCGTCGATTCAATTAAGCTTTTCGTTGAATGCGGAATATGTTTAAAACCCCCCCACCAGAAGGAGAAAACATATGAAATTTTATACAAAAATTATGATTCCTTGTTCCATCTAGCCAAAGTTTATTTTCTTATGTTTTTTTCCTTCGGCTGTTTCTTTCAACAAACGAGTCTGTTGAGAAAAGTTTTTAAAATTTTCGTTGTGAAATATTTTTTTGCTTAAAAAGTTTAATATATTATAAACAAATTTTTTGCTTTAACCAGAAGGGAATTTCTCTGCTTTGCTCAAGGTAAAGTTTTTTCTTGAATGTTAAAAATTTCGCTTTGACGGGCAAGAAGGGACAACTGGATTTGCGCCTTCTGCTTTAGCGGTTGGTTTGATCCCATGCAGTGTAAAGGATAAGCAGTTGGTGTTGCGCATTCTGTTTTTTATCTGCGTATGATTTATAATTTTTTGATGCCCGCAAATTTCCGAACATCTTTTCAACGGTTTGTTTTCAGATTTTACGATGTCTTTAAATAACGAAATGAATTTCTTAATACACCAAATTATTTCAAAAACATACTCACAGCCTGTTTTTCTAAAACGTACAAACATGTTCTTTCCTGAATTTGAAAATAAAAACAACTCCCTGATTTTTATTGTCGTTTTCAATACAAATTTAATCTGTCTGAATATTTTTTTAATATTTTCGAAAAACTTTTAATATCTTTAAACATTTTACGAAAACTAAAATTAGTGATAAAAACAAAACTTTTGCGCAATAAAATATTCCCATGATTAAAAAACAAACAAAATAAGATCAACTCAACTTAACAGTTTGCAATTATTAAACAAAAATTTTTAAATTATATTTCGTAATACCTTGAGCGAACTTAATCAAAATCAAAAGCTTCAAATTACCTCAAAAAAGAAAAATGCAACATAAAAAATGTTAATTTCTGTTTTGGTTTGATTAAAACAAAGCCATCGTAACCTGTATATTTTGGCAAATGAAAATTATAAATTTTAAATCAACAACTATAAAGCAGAAGCTGCTTAAGTAGAAGTCAATCTAAAAATCATATTGAACAACTGAAAATTTACTTTGAGCAAAATCATGGTGCGGCATTAAAAGCAGAAAAAAAACTAGAAAATCATAAAAAAATCACTTGCAGCCCTACAACAATCACCCATGGCCTACATCGTGTAGATCCTCTTAAGTTAAGCAAACTTCCACCAACATGAAATAAGCAAAACGACAACCAGCCAAAGCCAAAGCAAAAACAGAAACAGAAACAGAAACCAAGACTCCAACTCAAGATGATTAACTACAAACAAACATGACAGCTCAATTTCGAACCGAAATTTTGCTATTGCAATATCAAAACATTTTCCAAGTCTCTTTAGTTTAGAAGCACAAACAAAATAACAAAAAAAAAAAAAAAAAAAAAAAGAGAACAACAACAAGAGATTGCGCAATTTCCAAAGTTTGTAAGAAGGCAAAACAATAAAAACAAAAACAAAACTATGACGACAACAATCTTATAATCGCCCTAAATCCATCAATAATATCGGCCATCACGACAAGTTATTTTTTAAAATTATAATTTTTCTTTTTCCAGTCTAAATTTTGACTGAAAATTGTTCATGTTTTAGTGCGATTAAGGCATGTTTGCTTAAATCTTCATTAACGAAATCGCCGCACCGATATCTGCTGCGCTGGCTGGTCGATCGGGACAGCAGCGTTTGCGGCAAACGAGAAGCATGTTGTTGTGGGCAATCAAGCGCTAACAAGTTAAAGCCCTTAAAACACAATTTACTTGTTAAAACTTGCCGAAAAATTACTTTGTGTCAAATTGTCAGTTGGGTTTTTTTCTCTCTTCAATTTTTATATTAATCAGAAATCTATTTTCATCTATAAATTGTCATTGGATTTTTGGTAGAATAACTAATCTTGCGCAAAGCTAATGACAAGTGAAGGGTTGCAGAAATGTTTGGCCATGAGTATATTAAACGACGCACACTGGGGCCAATCGAATCGTTGTGGACGCTATATGTACATATATCCATACTTTTATATGCGATTTCAGCATCAAAATTATAAACACAATTTCATCGCGCTGTCTCTCTAGCGCCCAAGAAATTGCCCATTTTGCTCTTTCAGTGACTGACTCAAAGGGGCGCATAAAAACGCTTTTCATACAAAAGTTACTCAAATTTCGTTATTATATTAAAAATGATTTATAACTTATTATTTCTCATAAAATTAGTCACAGTTTCTGTTCAGCTTCTCTACCGTTCAGCTTTTAGCAATACTTGATCCGACCCTTCTCAAACGTTTAGCCGCATAATTAAACAACAACATGTTAAATACTTGCCATATCCCTCAATGACTTTTCAGTTTTTCTTCAATGTGTAATTAAAACTCTTTTGATCAGATTACAGGTGAAAGGATTTCTTTCATTCCTTTTTGTTTAACTTCACAAAAACGCCAGACAAAACAAGCTGATGTCGGGCACATGCCCGCATTTATAGGACACCAAAAACTAAAAAAGTGCAACATCACAGGTCAACAATGCACAACGCAAGACAAGAGGCAACAAAACAAATAAATGTCACATGCACAACACCTTTTGCCTCACATTCAACTGGACAAAATGCACAATCACAACAATTAAAACCAAAAATATCAAATATCAAAATGAGATCCTTTGACGGCGATGGAAGCATGTGTCATGTAAAACAAAAGGTGCAAACACCCCCATGCCCAAACCAAAGTGAATCGGTGAAAAATAATACGCACTTAGTTGGGCAGAGCACCATTAATTTCTTAGGAACACCAGAAGGTGAAAGAAATACGAACAACAAACAATTAATGATCAATTAAAACCACCACAAGAAACATTACAGAACACATTAATAAAATACTTGAATTATTTTCGTAGTTATTGTGATTTTTCAGAGAATATTCTTATTTTAAGATGCAAAAGGATGCTGGTGGTCGGCGGTCGGTGGTCGGTATTAGCTCCTCGCTCCTCGTTGTTCGGCGTTTTCGATTATTTATACACGGGCAGCTGGAAAAATGAAAGGGTATTTCGAACACACAGAACACAACACAAAGTTGGCTGTGTGTGAGTGTGTGTGTGTGTGTGTGTGTGTGTGTGTCTTAATTAAAGTGATGCATTCAAGCAGAAAGTAAACAAGTAAATACTTTTAAAAATCACTTTATTACATGGATGCAACGGCAGCCGTATGTGTCGCATAGTATGTACATACAAATTTATAAACATAATCCGTTTTAATGCCAACACAACGAACTGCCTTAAACAACAGCAACAACTCGGGCTTGTGTTCTGTCAGTTGTTGTGTTTGTTGTGAGTTTAGTTTTGCATACGTATGCACGTTGCAAGCATACAGTAGTTGCAACGCAGTGTCATAATTAAAATGGTCCATTAGCTAAGTAATGTATCACTTTTTATTTCAAAACTGACACCAGTGACAAACTTAAGCTCAAGCCACCGGAGCTTTGACTTTACAAATTTGTGCAGCAGATATTCTACAAACGAACTGACGGAGAGCAAACAAATCGAAAATTCTTCTTTTTCAACTGTAGGGTTGCCAGGTCAATATAAATAGTTTTTATTAAGTTATATTCGAGGGAGTTTACATCAGCTGTCGAAAGTTTTCGTATAGACATCACACAAAATTTTGAAAAGATAATTAAAGAATTCCTAGAAATATGCCGCCGACTAAAATTACTTCAATTCGTTTTGGTCCTGAAATGGACTAGATTTTTTTTCTAGATATAAGTTGCATAGGTCCAGAACCTGACCAATAAATTTGAAATTATTTGAGTTTTTTTTGTGGCTACAAAATGGGCTTGTTAAGAACTTTTTGGCTACACACAAATTTTTGTTTTCATATTCATGAAGTTCATTATAATTCTTAATAAATTGTTTGAAAATGGACCTTCAAGGGACCTATTGGATTAAGACTTTAATCTTGTAAAACCTAGCAAATCTAATATATTGTAAATCTAAAAAATTACTTTTTTTTAAACAAATATCAAACATAAGAGTAAGAACATTTTTGTTAAATCAGCAAAAATATTTATTGAACATTTTTTTTTTAATATTTGCAATTTTTATTAAAAAAAAGAACAGTTCTTTTAACTCAATAAAACTTATTAAAAGAGAAAAAAATATTACTAACTTTTAAAGCGAAAAAGTTTAAGAAATAAACCGCCTGTGCCATAAACGATAGCGATAACGTTTGCGACGACTTTGTAGAGCAAAATACCTCTGGGGAGTCTATTTGTGGACCTTATTTTGTCAAGTTCATGTATCATTTATATTTATGATTTCCGACTTTTTATCAGTACCCTTTCGACATCGTGGGACAAACTCAAATAATTTTTTTAACATAAATATTTTAACTTAAATATTTTGTTAAACCGCAATTGATGAAATCCTGTCGCGTATAATACTTTTTTAGACCTTAGCATCATCGACACGATTATCAAACTCAAAAAATGCATTTCCTTGAACACTGTCATTGACAACTTTGTTGTTTTCAAAATCCCAGCGCAATTATGCGAACACCCTTGGTAATCTCTCGCAAATACATTAGTTTTATTTTGCATACACAATTTGAGCACTGACCTTAATCCAATCACAGCCATGCCAACAAAAGATTTATTTACTCGCTCTCCGCAAATATTTGAATGTTTCCTACACGAAAAATGACATTCAAATGAATTTAGTATGAACGGCATATAATAAGCCACGACACTAATGAGTCTCAGTGCACTAAACACGCACGCCTTAAAGAAAGCAAACGTCGTTGGAAAAGTCTTTCCAGTTTTTAACACAACATACCTGTTGTTCAAGAGTCTGTTTGATTTTTTACCGTCAACGCGCAGGCGCCAAATATGTGTGACGGTGTTTGCTGTTGTGGTCTCGCTAAATTTCATTCCTGAGGAATTTCTCGCATTATTTGCTGCCCATGAAACACATACAAGCGAGTCGACTGCTTATTGTGAAACTGTGGCAGAATGTGGCATGCTGCACCGCATACAGTTGAATGAGCATGAATATGAATTAATCATCGATTGTCTGATATGTCCCCAATTCTCAGCATCCTTAATAATTTTGCCATCTTCATTGAAAGAGAGTCATAAAAAACAAGGAATTAAAAAACCAGGCGTATAATTTTTTAAATTCTTCTTTCAAAAGATAAGACGCACACCCAAACACACTCGTAATCGCACATGCAACAGATTGTTGTTTCTTTGCCAGCAATGTGCAACATATTTCAGCTTCAACGCATCATCGTCGTCCGACGTTATCGTGCACACATACGCACACATTTTATGCGCGTGCCAAACCTGAACACTCGTTCGCTCGCTCATGCATGATCGCAACAAGTAGGTACAACTGTTGCTGTGGACCAATATTGATGCTGATGCATTCGAGCGAACTTTTTTGCATTTTGTTCACTCTTCCTCCTCATCGTCATCGTCATCGGCATCGGCATCGGCATCGACATCGACATCATCTTCATCTTGCAATGACCATTTTAGGTCTTATCTTTTTTCAGTTTCTAAATGTACATTAATTTTGAAATGTGAGTATGTGCTCTCCTCGCTACTTAAAGGAGTTTATTAAAATTTCAAACAGATATGCTATTGCTAAGAGTTTCACAGCGAACTAGAACTCCGATCCTTGCGATGTCGGTCAGCGAGCTTTCTTTAGCCCTGGGCGAGTGTACAATAAAAGCTAAACTATGGACCGCAGAAAGATGCAACATGTTATTATTCCTTTAATTGGCCAGGATCTGAAGGACGTTCCGGCTTCAAATAGACATAATTCGTATGCGAATTCCTTTGTACTTGGGTCTTAGTTGTGCTCTTAATTTTCTTCTACTTTTTTTTTTTTTTTTGTAATTTGAGTGGACAAAGTGTCCATTATAAACTGTCCTTTACTATGTCTATATCGACCAAAAAAACTAAATTTTTCTTATTAAAAAAAGATTAATTTTTCAATTTATTACTTTACAGGTCTGCGCTTGCCGCTTCAACAATATGTTCATTGCCTTAAAATGCAGAAAACGAAAAAACGAAAAAACTAAAAAACGAAAAAAGAAGACAGAATTATTTTATATCTTTTGCATTGAGTTGCAAACAATTAATCAAATTCAGCATTTTTGTTCATTTGTCTGTTTAGTTCGTTCGGTTATTTGTTGTTATTTCTTTAAATCGTCTGTTTAGTTGGTGTTGGAGCTGATGTTCGTCTACTTGTGTGTATTACGTATGTGCGACTCCGTGGCCGACAGCCCGCTTCCATCCGGCCGTGCCATTAGATGCTTTTTGGTGTCGGCTGTGTCCAAGCTGGCTGCCACTTGCAGGCGTAATTATTTGAAAATTGTCTTAAGTGTTCTGCATATAAAAATGCTTAAAAATAATAATGTTTCTGTAAGTGTTGTGGTGATTTGATAAGTTGATATGGTTTCGGTATTTTTCACTCCTTTTATTTGTGTTCTTTTTTTCTTTTCGTATAAATTTAATGGGTTGGGCCCGTTGTGCTGTTTTTCGCCTGTTTTACTTTTCTTTTAATTTTTTTTTTTTGTATATTCATTTGGCAAAAGAAAAAGTGTGTTTTTAGTTCACCAAGTTATTAAGTCATTAATTATGCAAAGTGGTACAAATATTAGTCGTAGTAAGAAAAAACGACAGGTGATTAAAAAATGTATACAGGAATTTAAAAGCCTTCATTGGATTTTAATGGATAGTGGTGGTTTCTCAAGATGAATGTGTCAGGATTTCTAATGAGATGGACTTTTTAAATAAATAATTGTCACTTTCTGAACGATAAATTTGTCATGCAATATATTTAGAGTGAAACTAGAAGAACCATATAATTGTTAAGGCGGTCATTTATTTGAAACATAAGAAATAATATAAAAATATTATAACAAAAAATTGCTCCTGGGGGCTTGGAGAACATGCAAAATAAATGTTTTTTTTTTGAACTGGAAGTAAGTCTTGATCCAACCAACAATAATTTACATCTATTGGAAGCAAAAACAAGAAATTTATCTTTTTTCCAGAAAAAGTGTTTGGGGCTTCAATAAACTTTTTTGCAGGTCGGTATTCAAACAAAAATGTTGCTGATCCGGAAAATTATTTTAAAGAAAATATTTAAAAAAAAAGTTTTTCCATGAGGAAAAAAGATATTGTAAAAAAATCTTCATTTAAATAAAAATGCTGGAATGTTCTTCCAAACCTTTACATTTAGCAAAATTTTTGAATTTTTGATATATAAAAGTTATGGCTGAAGTTTAATCCCTAGAAATTTTCTAACACAAGATAAAAAAACTCCTTCAATGTGGGACATTTCTTTGTAGGTCCGCACTCAACAAAAATTATAACTGAATTTAAACAAAATCAGCCATAACTCTGTCTGTGTAAATGTTTAGAAATCATATTTTTTAAATGTGTAAAAACTGCTGTGTTTTGAAGCATTTGCAAGCATGCACTATCATGCAGTCTTTATAATATTATAATATTGTAAAAAGCAATCAAAAACTGCATGAATGGATCATGTAACTCGTCTCATAGGCCGCAAATTATGTTTATAAAATAAATATCATGAAATTATCTATTAGATTATACAAAAAAAAAATTACAACAATATTTCTGTATTGTATTATGGTGTTAATTTCGCAGGCTCTTAAAAAAATACCCGCAATCATGCGTAATCGTAATACTCTTACACTTGTGCCTGTAATTCTTGCCAAAGTTTGCTTTATGTTATCGTTAAACACCTGCCAGGGAGTAAATAAACAAAAATATTTCCATACGATTGTCATCAGATGCGACAGTTCGCCTCTCCCAATTCTTCCAAGACATTATATTTCATTATATTCCGCCGCATTAAGTATTTTATAATTACGAACACGTTTTCTCTATTAATTATTAGGACTTTAATGTGACACAAAATAAAATATGTAAATACATATTTATGTTTATATTGACTCATTTTGAGACATTTATTGTAAATTTTCCTGTTCAAACCATAAATTTAGTGGGCGACATGTAATAAATTTCAGCTCCTGGACAGAAATTATGTTTACATGAGAAATAAATTTACACACGTACAGCAAAAGAAAAAAAAATCAAATATCTAATAAAATTATTCGATCATTAAATGAATGTACTCGTATGCAGAGGTTACGGCGTCATTTCTACATGACATTCTGGCATCTATCTGCTGGATGCTGAAACAAATGCTGTAAAATAAAGAAAAGCCATAAAATTATCTACGTCAGTAAGAACATATAAATCCTTTAAAAGTCGGGAACATTTTTAAGCCATTACTTTGTTGCCTGGAACTCACAAAAAGTATTAATAAAAAAAAGTGGATTAATGCGAAATGGAATTGGATAAAGAAAAATTAATTTCGATGACTCATATTAAAAAGTTTTAAAATGTGTGGCTTATGTTATAATGGATATTCAAATATTTGCTTTTGGGTTAATTTTTTTTTCCTCTGCTTACAAACTAAGTAGATAATGAGATGGGATAGGATCTATTTAAGCTGCAGTAATTCTTTTTATTTGGGACCAACACTCAGGGATGACTCCTATTCATATGACGTATTGGAACTGGAAAATAGGTTAAGGGAAGGGATAAGAGGGAGTAGTATTTTTGGGCAACCGATATGAAACTTCCCTCTGCAGGACCATAAGCGAACAGTGTGGCTGAATATCCTGTAATGCATAGTTCGATTCAGTGGCCAATTGACCACATAGCGATGAGCTCTCGGTAAAAAACGCTCCTATGTAGTATCGATAGCACAAACTAATGCATCCCACACTCCGACCATGCTCCAGAGAGTACGATGAGCTTCTTCGCGCTCTCTTGTACACGGTCTAGTAACTCCAAAAAAGGCTTTGAAGCACCAGCCCAGACCTGAGAGTTGTATTCCACAAATAGTAGGGATGTCAGTTTGAACGTAGAAAGTCTTGTAGAAAGACGGTGTATAAGAGTTATAAAACAAATAAAACCAAAAAACAAGAAGTCGTTTCAAACCCACATGGAATCAAAATTTTTCGTTGTTGATTCAACATGTCTGAATGGTTCAAACTTGAAAAGAAAATCAACATTCTTTGAAATTTGAATACAAAAATTAAATTAATTTAATAAACTTTATCTAGAAAATGTTTGCTGTGAGTGTCAGTGTCCTTCCTTACTTCCTGTCCACATGTTCGCATCTTTAAAAATACTCGTACTCATATTAAGCGAATTTCGGCAAAATGGGCCAACAGTATTCAACATCGCTTTTTCAACGCTGTAAATATTGCTGCGACAATAAAGAAAAACTTATTTAGTATCAACATGATGTTTGTCAAAGATTATAGTTTTCTTCCTCTTCTATTTCCCTGCAGTTACTTGAATAAAGAAGAAGATTCATTAGTTTTTTTTAAGTATGTATGTGGTTGTTGTTGCTTTTTCTTATAGTTTTCCACAAAACAGTTTTTTTAAACTGACATACATACATACATCTAGAAATATTTTTATAAATGCTTGTGCTTAGTAGCAGGCGAGGTGTTTCTGCGTCGCGAGCCAATCAGCCGTTGCCGTCAAACATTTGTCTACTTCAGCTGGTGTTTTTATGACCATTTAATGTCTTGCATTTAACACAAAATCCCACATTAATATTTTCATATGTTTTGCTGATTTGTTTTAATATAATTGCTTTTTAATGTCTTATCTCTTCCAAATGTCAACGCATTAACGAAAACGCTTAATGTTGGGGATTTTCATTAATTGTTTTTAATGATGCATATTTAAGTTGGCCGCTTTTTATTTCTCCAGCAGGGCCGTTTGGCAGTTTGAGATATTGACAAACACTATTTGTCACAATCATGGAAATATTTCTGTAGTTTTATCTGCATTTTATAACGGTGGCAGAGAGTTGTAGGTTTGAATTTGTTTTATCTTAATTACATTTAAGTGCGCAAAATTAAACTGTCTTGAAAGGTTTGGTTTTCAATTTGGCAATGCAAGATGCAGGTTATTTGAAAGTGTCTATGAAAATGTTTTACGTCCAACTACAATAATGGGAGGCTGCAGAGTGACATAAGTGGTTTTATGCCAGCGTAAAACTTGTATGAGATAAGCAAAAAGTTGTGTACAGATTTTTGTCAGATCTTACACTATTGGAGGATTTGACAATGTGATGGATATATATGGACAATGAAAGATTGCCAGCAGAGGGTAAACTGTCACTTCATACTGTTGTATGAAAATTTTCCTGCGAATAAACTTAAAAATCGGTCAGTTCATATAATCATCAGATTATGGTTTGGCAAAAATTGTCAGTTCTATATTTTTTCATATTGCCAGAAGACCTAAAGCATTCATATGTATGATCAGGGCTGCCAACAGAAATATTTGGCGTCATTGCCAGATGCATTAATTTAATTAAACACTTGCAAATGAAAAAAGAGCAATTATTCCATATTGCAATTCTATGACAGTGGTAATGAAGAGCGTTCTGACAGCTGTCACTTGGCCGACACTGTTGCTTTATATATATATATTTATCGACACTGTTGCTTTATAACAATAACAATGGACTAACACAACCAGTTCTGACAGCACTGTAAGACAGAAAATCAAACAATTGTCAGTATTTGAGTGTTAATCGTTCGCTTTAAACTGCAACGAAAACTTATCTCGGGAGTACAGGAGGAAAGCAGAGTTTTTCAAATTTACATAATTTAATGGAAAATAAAAAGTCTCTTAATGAAAAATAAAAAGTCTTTTGATGGAAAATAAAAAGTCCTTTAGCTGGAGCATTTAAACTTAATTCACTTAGTTGGATGTAAGATTAATTAAAAAATTTTTTATGTTTTTTCAAGCTTTTCAAGTCCACGGACGAGTAGCGATATAACTACGATGTCCATCGAAATGCTTTTAGAATATTTCAGCTCAAGCGCCGGGAAGCTAAAGTTTTCCGTTTAATTTATTTAGCCATAATAATTGATAAGCTGCCACAGTTAGTCAGCAACCCTAACGAGTACACTGACAAAAAAACTTAATTCAATTGCTATCTTCAATTGAAAAAAGTGGCTTGAAGCGTGAGAACTTGAAATCTATTTGGAGATTTTTTAATTATCACAATTTCTGTTACACTTTCTGCTTAAGTGAAAATATTTACACATTCTACCGAATGTCACGTGTTCGACATTACGAACAACAAACTGTTTGTTTGTTTGTCTGCTCCGAAGGGAAGGAATAGTTTATAAATAAAAGGGACATTTTTATTAAACGCTCTTATTCTATCGATGAGTGCCAGTAACCCCTTTCAATATTAATAGACAATTAATGCCTGTTGGCTGCTAATTAATTCTATTACAAATACTGCTACAGAAGGCGGCAAACTTTTGTCATTTGGCTATAAAGTACAATCCCTGACACACTTTGTTACCCAAATATTAGTTAATTTCTTCTTTGTCTTTTGAATAGTTGAAGGGGACGGCTGGTGTTTTACTTGTTTAATGAAAGTGATAATCAAAATTGATGACGTAAGAGTGAGTGGATATTGCCCGAAATTTTAAAGTCTAAAACCTATCAACAAGCTTTAAGGCAATTTGAGAGCTTTTAAAGGATGTCTTGAACATTTTGAGCCATCAGCCAAATGGAAAGCAGGCGTGATGTGACAGATATATCGATACAAATCCAGCTTAAAAAAATTTATTTACAAGAATTTTTGTTTAATTTTTTTCTTTTGATATGCAAATTCTATATACAATTTGCATAGAAAGCCAAACATACTGCGTGAGGTAACTCCTATTAAGTTAAGGTTTTTTGTCATCCCTTGTGCAACTCGTCACATATGTACATATTTAATGTTTTACAAGTTGGTGTTGCTACAGATTTGAACATAACTACAGCCGACTCGCAAGTACCTTTGAAGGGGTTCGTTCAAAGTGCTTTGCTGTTGTTCTGACACCACCGCAATGTTGTTTGTATGTATTGCAATTGCATTCAATGTGCTCTTGTAGCATTTTTGTTTGCACCGCCACCATATGTTACAGTATTTGTGTTCATGTTTGTTGGCAAATGTCTGACATTTAACACCTTTTGTTTTTGCTGCGCCATAAAAGTTGTTTGCCACTTCACTGAAAAAGTTTTCAAATGAACTGTAATTAGTTTTGTTATTAATTAATTCATCAATTTTTCCTTTTATTTGGCTTTGCTAACACAAGGCTTTGAGTATGTTTTTGACTTAGTGACTTTTGCAGAAAGGAGTGTTGTTGAGAGGTTAAGATTTTCAGGGGTCAGTCATACATGTTGCCAAAGGCGTTTGATCTTCTTAAACCGGTCTCTTAATTCAACACTAAGCGCCAGATTTTAATTTTATTTCTAGCAGTTCCCTTTCCGATAAATATATATATATATATATAAATATATTTATATATAATTTTAATGAAAAACAATACTTGTACTTGTTTCCTTTTGTGACTCATAATGTTGGTTCCATTGGGTTTATAAAACATAAACGATAATCCAAAAAAAAAAGCAACAAATAGCACAATTTATTCAAGTTTTCCTGCTTATTGTCGTTTATTTTTCTGCGAATATTAATTTTTCTTTGGCGCCTTTGTGACCACTGATAACTGGCTTTTTAAGCGGTATTGTTTTCAAATCAAACATTTTTATTAACGTATCGTGTATTTGGCCACTTTTTGTTCAGCTTTTCCTTTGCCAATTGCCATGTCTCTTATCTGTTAAATTACTTTTGAAAATCAACTATAAGAACTAATTTATTTATTTATGTTAAATATTAACATTTATTAAAAAAAAAAATTAAATCGCATTTGAATCTACATCAAAACAACAGCATTAAGTTTTTGGTTTTAGGAAAATCAGCCAAGTGTTTTTTGTTTAAGAAACTTTTGGCCAAGAAAAACGGTTTTGGTTTTTACCAAATTAAATAAATATTTAAGCTAAAGTTCTTAATACATGTTTATTGCAAAATTTGTTTTAATATGAAAATTAAAATTTATTTCAATTTGTTATTGACATTTCAGATCGGCAATTGAGAACTCATTTTTACGCTACAGCGATTTGAAAAAAAGTTTAGCAAAAGTCATGTTGTTTGTTTTTACAATTAACAGATAATTTCTAAAGTTCCCTATAAAATGATTTAAATAACAATAGCATTAACATTCAAGATCCATATTCCAATTATTCGCAAGCATGACTTCAAAAAGTGGACTTTGGGACTACGGAAGAAAGAATAAAAAAACTTGTAAATAAGTTTCAAGTTTGAATTTTTTGCTGCTTTCTGGAATGTCTATTAAAGTTCTGAAGTTTTGAAGTTTTATTCATTATTTTTCCCGAGTATGCGGAACTTTGACACGATGTTTGGTTCCAAACAGAGAGCAATTCTTGCTCAGTTTGTAGCTTTAAGGTAGAGCCGAAAGATGTTTAATCGCAATCGCCGCTGTCTTTGATATTTTCACGGTGAGTTGTTAAACTTTGATTATGTTTTAAATTTGTATTAATTCTATAGTACCTGCAGTCAATTTAACGAAATTGGACTAATATTTTTGTAGGGTAAAAAGTTTGTATTGAAGAGTGTTGATGAACTTTTTTCTGTCTGGTGCAAGAGGCTCTTATTTCGTTCTAAAGGGATTTTCAAAAGGCTTTACCTGGCCGGAAGTATTTAGATTAAACCAGGGCTTGTTTGAGATTTTAATAAAACTTTCTTTCTATTGCCGGCCATCATTCGTTCAATATAATATAATTCAAATGTCCACATCACAGATCTAAGTGGTACAACTTTCAATGGCTTTAGAGCATCACTTGAATTTAACAAATTGCTGCTACTTAAGAAAACCTATTTGGAAAAAGTTGAAAACACTTTTGCAATAAAGAGCCTGCGCCAGTCGCTTCAGCGGCGTCTACTGGCCCCCTCAGGTTTACAACTTCAGGAAATAAGTATTCGTTTTCAGCATTTGCATATTCCGTTGGAAAATTTTTGGTCAACATATAGAACGATACTTGTTTTTTATATCTAAAAAATAGAGCAGCATATTTTATAGAAATACTTTGGACTTTTATTTATAAAACACAGTTTATAGAGCGCTTTAGTAGTTGTCTAAATGAGACCTGCAAGCACATTTACATATCTATATCAGTTCCTCAACTTATTTATATATTGTTCTTGGCAGTTTCTAAAGAGAAGTCCGCTTTTAGCCGCAGGATACTTTTTTATTGTTGTGAGTTTTATGTAGCCTTTTTGGCTGTGTTTTTTTTTTCTGGTGTTGTTTTGTTAAGTGTGTCAAAATATCGTTTATATTTCATTTTCATATATTTTGATTGTTCATGATCTTTTTCAATTTGGCATTGTGAAAAAATTATGGTGTTTTTTGTTTTGTTTTTGTTTGTGTTTGTGTTCTTGGGAGTTGTATTCCTTTATTTTTGTTAAACATTATTGTCTACGAATGCATTAAGAAGTGGTGGAGTACAGAAATCAAATCAAATAATCCAACCATTTAAAGTTGAGAAGCTGTCATAGCCGGTGGGCCAATAGCAAAATAACCAGCCAGCCAGCCAACCAACCAGTCACAAAAAAAGACAGCTAGACAACCAGCCAAATATAAAATTAAAAAAAAAAACTTATTTTTAATTTGGTGGGGGTGTTTGTAACTCTTTTTCTTTCATTTGTTTTCAATTCGTTACTTTTGATTATTTCAATTTTATTATAACGATTATTTTGTAATTCTAAGTTTTGTTTTTTCTTGCCGTGTCCCTGCATTTAACATACGATACATCTACATAATTGTTATTTATTATTGTTTTTAAGTATTATTATTTACCTGAGTTTTTATGCGATTCAGTTACTTATTTCGAATCTTGTAATTTTATGCAATTTAACAATTGTTTAAGCTTCTCATAAATTAATAAAATGCTGCTGTATGACGTTTGTTTTTTTCTTCACAGTTGTTTTAAATTATTTTTCTTGGTTTAAGTCTTCGTATTTGAGTTATTTTTAAAAATTAACGGTTTAACTGCAGTTGGCTGGTTGTGGGTGTTGCCAATAAAATTTTGTAATTTGTCTTGAAGAGGATTTTTGTCTGTTGCTATTTTATGTATTCCGATAAAACCAATTAGATTTGTGTAAAAGTGTTCGGCAACAGGGGAGAGACGGATAAGAAAATCAATTCACCGCCAGTAGCCACTCAAACATACGTTTCTTATTAGAATTTCATTTTCTGACATGACTAAATCTATAATATAATTATTAAAAAAAAAGCACAAATACACAAATTAAGAATTACAATTTCAATATTAGTTTTTCAATTTTTGTTATTGCTGAGTACATTTTTAAATAATTTTTTTAAAAGATATTTAGTGAAAGGAGAAAAGCTTTGAACTTATGGCAAGTTTTTTCCCCTTCCAGGCATTAGTTGACCTAATTTTTGTAGAATATCATTTGTTTTTAATTGCCAACAAAAAATACAATAATTTGATTTAAATGGGAAAAAATGGCATTTTAATTATGACTAAAATATAAATATAAAGTTGAGCCACTTGTAAAGTATCATCAAAATTTCTTTTTAGTTTAAAACAATTTTAAACAGAAAAATTTTCAATATATTTATAAAGTTTGTTTTAAAGCGTTTTGTAGCCAAAATGGTCTTAAAGCTTTAAAGCATATTTTGTTTAATCAACCAAAAAAATACCCGCCGTTCCTTGAACTATGAACTAAAAAAAACAATTTTAATTAAAATAATTTTCGACTATTTAGAAACTTGTTGCATTAAATCCCATGTAAAAACTTTACAATATTGTTCATTAAATAAATATTCATCACCAAAAACTGTTAAACCATAAAAATGTTACACATTTCTGACGCACATAAAATTGAACACGTGCATCCGTGTCATGCGCCTGTGAGTGTGTTTGTTGTGGACGGTTTACTTGCTCTCATTACTTACTAAAATGCAAAAAAAAAAACATTCTCAAAATAAATAAATTTCTTTAACATTCCAATAAACAACTTCAACATCATCTCCCTTGAACTTCTCTTCATGTTTCATACTTTGTTTTGTCGTACCAGCACTGATGCCATTTCAAGGAGCCGATAACAAATGTCCTACAAACCCATAACATAACTTAAACATTCACTTTTAATGTCATTTCTTGGCTACACCATCCCAAGTGATTCCACACACGCACACACACACACACACACACACATTCATTTGCACACAGCCACCATGTTCTGCACATGACAAACTGGTATTAACAGCAGATTGCAGCCACAAGGCGCAGAGAGTGAAGTGAACGAAATTAAAACAAATTAACTGATGATCAGTGTCAATTGGTATGCAAAAAACACGTAAATTCAAATCATACCAATGGCCAAAAGGAGGGAAAAAATTTTTCAAAAACTTCAGGGAAAAAACTCACAAATTTTAATGAAGTTGGCGGCGGTGCCAGACCTTAAATTTTTATTCATTTGCTACGAAAAAGTTTTTTTTGGCCGGAGAATTTTTAAAAAGCGCTGTGTACTAATTTTACATAGTGGCAGCACTGCAACTAAACGCTGCTTTTAGCTGAAACATATTGTAAATTAAAAGTATTACGAATACTTATTTTAATTTTATTGAAAATTGAGCTTGAACATCACAAGCATTACCTGTATTATACATATCATGTGAAATGACAGCTCGGCTAAAATTTGACTGCAAACAAAAATAGATGGCAGCATAATTTGATTTAGTCCAAACAAAAATTTAGGCTGAAAATGGTGTAAAAAAAATTTTATTGTCTCTAAAATAGAGATGTCAAAACTAGTTGGATTTAGCTTTACATAAAACTGAAGTTAAAGTGTTTATGTTGAGTTCCAAAAATTTCTTCATGGTTGATTTTCGAAATACTGCGAGTCCATTCATTCATTTAAGAACGGTGCTCTGCCCATTACTTTACGCAGAGTGCAGCCAAAAGTCTATATATAAAACAATCGATATGAAATGAATAAATTTGAAATTTTTCTGCAGACATGTTACGAATAGTCTTCAAATGTATGCGGCCATATGTTTTTCAACAACTGAAAATTTCTGGCAACCTTTTTTTCCCCTGTCGAGTAACATCTCGAGTAATATGTTTTTATGTCACTTTTGGTTTATAATTGTTTTTATGAAAGTTTATTTTGTTTTGATAACTGAAGAAATTGTTTATTTCGATAAAATTGGAATTGAAGTCGGATATTGTTCATCGTCGGTTTGCTTTTTATTTGGTCATCATCTTGTTTAAGACACATACATACATACATATATATGTGTGTATTTATGAATGTAAATGATATTTAAAGAAATATCTGAATATTTATGAATATTTTTGAGACACTCTTAAAACCAATTATTATCGATTGTCTGTAATGGACCAAGCCGGTCTGAAGGCTTTTATGCTGGCGCTCTGTGAATATTCTGAATTTTTTCTCCGTATGATATATAATGATAAATAGTATGTGAGTTCATTTAAGCCTAGTCCAGCCTGCCAAGGCTTTTTAAAGAGTAAAAGTAAAAAAATAAAAAAAAAAATGCTTTTTGCAAAGCTGCAGTAATTTTTTACATTCCTGAAAAATTACAAGACGGCATAAGTTGTGCAAATCGTACGGCAACATTTGCAAAATTAAAAGTGCAAAAGGATGGCAAACGAAGTGTTATTTACAGTACATTTTCATCAAACACTCACACCAATACACACACGTTCATAAAATGAACACCGCAAGTATGCAGGTATAATCCGCACAGGAATGAGACTTACAGGTTGTGAGGCAAATATACTATAGTTTGGCCGTCTAGTCGTCTTTCTGTTTATATGCTAAATACCATCACAGCCATGGCAATTTTTTGTGGTATCGATGAATTTTAACGATATTTGCAATTAATAACTGTCAATTTTTATTTTCAATTTAAGACATATTTTTGCTACGTTTAATAAATTAAATATATTTACAACGCTGAACGAATACTTGTACGTAAAGGAAGTTTTACGATGCCACAAATAGATGTCTGAGTTTAACAAGAATAAAAAAATAAATAAAAAATGCCGATCAGAAAGTTTTTTTTTTTTTTTTTGGAAAGCCAATAAGAATAAAATGTTTCTAGGCCAATTAAGATTAAATCTTTTGGCAACCAAATTTCTCGCTTTTCCATTTCCATAAAATGTTTAATAACTTAATTTTGTTGCTGTTGTGTTTCCATAAAAGCAACTTTAATGAACACATTAAATTTTAATATTATTTTTATTTACCCAGTAGATCCTCATCCTCATCCCATCTATTCATCGCTCTAAAGTAACCCATCATTAGTTTTTCTGCGCAGCTTTGTTTTTGCGAAACAATTGTAAGATTTTCATATTTTATACGAGTATACGAACATTTAAGCCAATAGTTATTGATTTGAACTTTGACATCCGCACAATTTGAGTTTGTTACTGTAAAAACAAAAAACAAAAAAATTGCAAATATATAGTTTTGCTTATAAAATCTTTAAAGAAAAATCAGCGCAAAGGCCCCCACACAAATTGAAAATGTAGGAAAAAAACAACAAAAAAATATAAAATGAATGGCTGAAGCTTTTGATGCTGATGATGTCGATGATGCTGTAATAATGGCTTTGACCATTAAAAAGTTTGTTTAAACTAAACAAAATAGAAAAATAATAATCGAAGCTGCACAAAATATTATATTATGAAAATTAAGAGATGATACAACAAGATATAGTGCGGAAAAGTTTGTGTTAAAGTAAAATGAGAATCTGAAATGCAAGAAAACAGTTTTTTTTTCTCTAAAAAAGTGTTACAAGGCACATTTTAATTTCGTATTGTTTTTGAAATTGTTTTGTGGTAAATGCACCTTAAGCGGAACACGTGCTGGGCATTAACTTATTCTCATACAACCGGATATATTTTTGTATATAGAAGTGCTGATTGTGAGGAATCAGTACTAGGACAAAACATATTTTTGAACCATATTCGAGGACCAAAAATACTATCACTACATGTTTTTTCATACAATTGATGATATTTTTCACAATTTTGCTTTCAAGTGATGTCAGATAATTTTAATGTCGAAATTTGTAGCTTAAACTTGATTTTTCATCAGCTTTAAGCGATTAGAGTTTATATTACGCTTAAATGACCAAAAATTACAACTTGTTATGCAGTTGCGCTATGTTTGATATTCAGTTGGAAGACGGCAACACTGGTGCTACAGGTTCGGTAACGCAAGTGTCGACATTACTAGCTCTTCTGTTACAGGTACATCAGATTCGCACTGTTTTGAGTTGCCTCAAATATAAACACTCCGAGGATCGCTAATATAGATGTCACAGACTCAGGCGCTGGAGTGCGAGTATCGCTCATTGATTTCACCGCATTCGAGTTGAAAACACAAACATTGGCGTGTTATACTTGTATTTCAATATCTATCTCTTACGAAATGTATATGAAGTCAAACAAACTGGGTGCGAGATCAGTTAGCCGAAACTGGTGAAAGGAGAGTCGAACGAAATGAACAAGGAAACAATTATTTGAGGAGAGAGAATTGGTATACCTTTCGTTAGCGTCATACACAGCTTTTATCAAAGCCAAGAAAACGTATCTTTTCAGTTCAAGTCTTGCAAAGCAATTTTAAATACTTTAGTGCATGAAAAACACTTCTACTGAAGCAGGAGGAGAACAGGAGGAGGAATTTTTGCACACTTGATGAACTGAATACAGTCAGTTTGCATTTCTATTCATCTCTTTGGTTTTCTAATCAACTCTACAACATCAATTATTCTCTACGGCCTGAAAGTGGTTTAATTGGACCTCTTCTGAAGCTTGGCTGTAACTCATCTTCGTTGCCTAGTTAATAAGGATGTGCTATTCAAATAGGACGTGCGAAACTATAGATTCTGCCAGGTAACACATTCGGATCAGCACTACCCAAATAAACGGATACCTCATAAAACAAACTTAATCGCGAGTTTGGTGTAAAGGAATGTTAAATGATATTCGGAAATTGTTATTATTTTTTTTTTATACATTTTTCAGAATAAACATATAAATGTGGTGGATATTCCACACACATCTATTGAATATAAAACAATGCACTTCTGGTAAGTTCCATAAAATTCCAAAAACTAATTAAATTTATATATAAATTTTAACAACCATTTGTCGTGTTCGTTGTTGCTATAAACTTTGAAAAACTACAACATTTTATTGTCTTAAATAGACGCGTTACAGGTTGTTCTCGTAAAATCAATCAACAGATTCTGGCAACACGTATATATTTTCGACAATTAAAGATTTCTACACATGAACATTAACATAAAAGCATTCCTTCTACAAGAATTGATTGGGAAATAAATTTTAATTAAAAGCAAAATTTTTTGGAAAATTGTCATCAATTAAGGGTGGTTGGTTTGTGATGGAAAGCATGTGGGTGCCGAAGATCGGTCGACACAGCCACAAGACAAGTGTTAATGTTGTCGTTTCTTATACGCACACAAAAATCTATGAAAGTAGGAAAAAATCTTTTAAAACTGAATACGGAGAAAATTAGTAGCTTTAGTTAAGCTACGAAATCAATCTGAAGGCAATTGTTGTCCTAGGAGGTGGGTATAAAAAGTCTTTTAGTACTAATTTAAGACATGAGTTGTTGCCATTTGTCAACTTCATTCGAAGATGACAAAGTCCTTCACAAATAGATCAGTACTCATCATCACAATTGGAGTTTGAAGTTGGAAACAATTTGAACATTGAAAACTAGTTTTAATTAATATAATATGCGTTTAATATAAAAATTAAATAAAATGTTTTATGGCAAAAAAAAATCGTAATATTTTTAACAGAGATAGAAAATATGAGACCCCAATAATCAACGGTGAGTGTACAAATAGGATAAACAGCAAAATCAAAGTCCATGTAACCATCTCCATGAGCACTTGAGACGTATTTTTGGTCTTTGAGGCCAAGAGTCAGAAGTTCTGAATGGTTTTGTTCTGTGGTTCCAAACAGTCAAATAACACACGTCTCGGCCTCTGATCTTTTTACTTAATATCAGACCAAACTTGCAGTACAGAATGGACTGGTGCTTCGAAGTCTGGACCGTTCAGAAGAATAATCGGAGAGTATTATCGGCAACGAATGGCTACACTATTGCGGTATAGGCTGCTTTCCATCGTTCCATAGTTACTAATATGATTTTTATTTGAGCGAAGCTATCGAAACTTTACTTTCAAGTGACTGCCCTAATCAGTGATACGTAGAACGAATTACGGGGAACATTTCCTAGAGAACGTCTTTTCTCCACATTTAATATAGGGAAGTTTTCTCCTTCTTCTTCTTATACAGGCAGGATTAAAGCGTCTGATTCTAAAAAAAAGGGAATATGTTTTTTCAATAGAAAAGGATGACTGGTTCGGCGGTAACATGTTGTATTAAAAAACGGGCTAATGTGATCGAGAAGAAAACTATTAGTACAATTAACGCGCCTTAAATAAAGTGAAGTTGTTTAGAGAAAATTTGTGGAAAAGCAGCACTAAAGCGATCTATGCCTGTAAACTTATAATATTTAGTCGTAAGTAAAACAAAGCTCTGGGCTGAATAACAGCTCTCTCCTAGCAATTCATTTCAGTTTCATGTCGGCCACGCTGCTACTTCCCAGGTGAAGGCAAGAATCGTATAAGTAAGACACAGAGACGTTTATGAAAGTCTGTTAACACCGTCATAGGGATATTGTCTTCGTTACCCCGTCTATGCTGTGTAAATTTATTTAGAAAGCTAAAAACTGTCTACTGCTATGAGGAAAAGAGAACAACAACAAAGAAACAAAACAAGTGGAAACTCTTCCAAAAGACTTTTACGCCAGTCCCCCCCCTTTCAGAATTCAATACATGTCACTAGTTGTATATATTAACACTTGTTTGACTTTGAGAATTTTAGTACAAAACGTTCTACTCAAAGTAAAGGATATATATATATATATATATATGACATTGTAGGTACTTATTTAAGTGTGTGTGTACGTTAACTTGTCACTTTTCTTGTTTTTGTTTCGGCTATACGAAATAATTTATTTTTAATAAAACATTGTCTCACCAACCACCCTTTAGCACATAAAAACCAAATGATTTGTTTTCCTCTTTGAGGGAAGAAAACACCTTGAATACAAATATCGGAGCACGGAAAACTGTGCGGCATTTCAAATCCAACACCTATTAATTGGCTGCTGAATCCCTTTGTCGTACGGCTGCCTTAACATCTTCATCATTTTCCGGCAGTGAATTGTGTTTCACATTTTCAATAACTCGTGTTATGAATCTGTTTTGAATTTATTAGACCAAGAAATATGATTTTATGTTGTCTTTTATTTTAAATGAAAACAACTGGCTGCGATGCCAGCACTTATAATACGAGTACATTGCAGTTGAGTTGCTTGTTTTCCCCCCTTTTGTTTAATAGATTTCAAGATCATTACCTTTTTGATTCCGTTCTTAAGACATTCATATATTTTTGCTTGTAAATTTTGTTGGCTGTGCCGCCTGCAGCTGTGTTTTGTGAAATGTGTAATTAACCGTGTTAAGCGTTTTCAGATTTAATGCTTCTTTATACATACATAGTTTTTATTAAAGAGGGGGACATCTTCTCTATCATGTTAAGTTTATAATAAACTTTTGTACTAAATAAAAAATTCGAAAGATTAATTTGAAAACTTAATCGCTTGGGATTGTCTCTGAAAGTGTTTCATTTTTGTATAAGAAAGTAGTTTTTTATCTAATGATTAATGGACTGAATGTAATTGCTGAAGATATGTGGTGAAATGGGTTAACTTAAGGTAAAAAGAAAATAGTTTTGATAAATATAATTTAAAGAAAAAATATGAAAATAGCTAGACAAAACTTTAAACAACTGTTCCAGCGCATCGAACGGCAACGTTCGCCAGTAGTTTTAAGCGCAAGAATCTGATTTTGAAAAAAACAGGAAATATTATCAATCGACATACAAATTGCAAGTACACCTGATTCTGTTTTTACGCGATAGATAAAGAAAGATTGAGGGCATTGGTTCTACATATGAAATATCAGGCCATATACTATGAATGCATAGACAAAATTTTTTTTAATACCGTTTATTAAATTCAAAACTATTTATGTATGTATGTATGTACACAGATGCGAATATTTTTTATATATTAGATTTTTTAATATACATACATATGTATGTACATTCACCATGACTTTTGGCTTTTAACACTTCAATTTGACTGCATTCTTACCCTCTTACTTTCAGCTAAATTTATTTGAAATAAACAAGGGAAATCCCCTGTTTTGATTGTGTTGTTTTTCGTTTTTCTACTGCTGCCAACTCTGTGTTTAATTTAAAATTCGCCAAATCCAGTGCAAACAACGTTTTTCTGGTAAAAATATGTACATTTTTAGATAGCGCTAAATCAAATCAAGTCGCGTAAATCGAGAAAGAAATATTTATTTGGAAACGCGTTAAATCAAATTCGCGTAAAAATCGAATTAAAAGTATTCATTCCTGCGCTATAAATTTTCCACAAAGTAAATTTAAGATCCCTGCTTTCATTAATTAGGAGTTGATTTTGTGTCAGCTGATGGTGGAGAAGGACATTTGAAGAAAAGTTTTTACTTGGAAAATTGAAAAGAAACGGAATGAATAATTGAAAATTTTGCGGCCGCGTCAAAAGTGGTTTTCGCAATCGTGGAACGCCATGAATTATTAGACTCTGGATATTTAGCCGAAACATGCTTTGAAAACTTGAGAAGTGTGACAAAATTAATTAATAATAGAACTTTTTATACCATATAAAGGTTTGTTGTTAAACTGATATTGTTTTCTATTTGGTCGTTGTAGTAACATTTTGTAGAAAAAGCGTTTTAAACATTTGCAAATTTATTCTACTCGCTATCACTGTAAAATTGGCAAAGAAGCCTTTAACAAAAGCAACGAAGGAAACTAATTTCGTTTGCTACCCTTAGGTGTTAAAGACAATTAAATGTTCGTGATTTAAAGATCATTTTGTAATGGCTTTTAAAGAAACACATTAAATGATTGTTTTGTTTCTTCCTTTTTCATTTACATTCTTCGTACAGCGTCTCCACAAAGCCGCAATAAACTTGAAATCAATACTTGAGACCTTAAATAAAAACGCATCAACCGAAACTGTAAAACAGATGAAAGACTTTTCTCTATTATTGCAAAAAAACCGAAAAAAGGGAATTCGCCATGGATGAGATGTATGCGGTAAAACTAACAAGCTCATCACGCGATTTGAGAAAGTGGGAGGAGTAAAACGTTTAAAACGAAAGAGCTGAAATAAATTGATAAATTTCCACTAACTGTATTGGGGAAATGGTCTAAAGCCGCTTAAGACAACAAGTAACATACAATTCGTTTTCGATGGCAGCCAAAGCAAAAGAAATATTAATATTTGCCCAATATAAATGTGATACGCTAGAATGATGTTTTAATTTTTGTTCGAGTAAAAAGTGCAGAAAACCAGGACCATTTTTATCTTGCCATATATTGTACGGTAGAGAATATGGTAATTGTAATAGACTTAACACAACTAACTGAATGTCATCATGGAACTCAAGATGTGGAAGAGATAATTGGTTTTTGAATATTGTTGTGGGTAGAGAGGGAAAAGTAGATTCCATATATCAATTTAAGACTATCAACTATTGCAAAACAAAAGTTGATTGACATTCGTTATACGGTTATACGGTTTTCGCTAAGAAGATATGTAATAAAAAAAGCCATCTTTTTATAAAACATCAGTACTGCTGTACTCTAGTATCTCTCATGTTATTCTTATGGCCAGCCAACTTGTTGTTCTCGCTGACAACAGTATTGTTACTGCTGACTATGTTTTTCATGCTGCCACAATTGGAAAAGTATTCTCATAAGTTATATCATTACTGTCATAACTGATTATATAAGATTGAATCTGGCAACCATATTATTTTTAATGACTAATAATATAATGATAATAATGATCGTTGAGACCAATTGTAACATCCATCCGCACAGCTACTTGCATTGTTGTCAAACTAATACTATTATCAGGAATAAACATATTATTGCTGTTGATTACTATATTTTTATCATAAGCAACAATATAACTGAATGACTAACCATATTATTGTTTTGGTCTATCAACATTTTGTCATGAGCAACCATTTTGTTGGCGTGCTGCCACAATGTGTTCCCATTATTCTATTGCCACATTAAACTACAATATTTTCATGGCTAATTGGTCACTATCTACCAACTAAAAAAGTGATGACCAACGTCATCTAAAGCCACATCAATTACTTTGCAGCCGTAAATGATCACATGGCAATTTACTGTCATAAGCAATCATATTATTATCATGTGGATCATGTTACAGCTACATATGAATGTCAGAAGTGGAAGTGGATAATTTTACTCACAGTCTTTTTTTTCTGAGTATTACTAGTTTTTTCTTATCAATTTAATAACTTGTGATTCAACAAATAAAATGATTTTCATATATTTTTTGCTGTGGGGGTCACCCCGCACTAATACACGATATATATATAAATCAAAATAATGTTGTTGCAAAATTCTAATTTGGTCAATGTAGAATGACTTAGATGAAGAAATAAAAAGCTTAACTTACGACAATAAAATCAATAATAATCTTAAGGTGCCTCTTCAAAGTTCATTTAAGAAAATGTAAAAAATGTTGTGCAAAAATTTCCAGCAACTGTTTAAAAAGTCATCTAAAATATTCATTATGTCCGTAAAGAACTGGATTTTCACTGTCAGCCAAAACTGATCCACCCACAAAACGTTGACGTTTTGTTTTGGCTTATCAAATATTCAAAATTTCTGTGCAGGTTCAAGCTGAGCCATAAGTGAATCAATGTTTTATGCAACTGCTGAGGTGGTCAAGTTCATGATGTGCCTGCCGTGTTGCAATATGGCAGAGGTTTGGAAAACGATCCAGCATTCACTTTGCTATGCAGCCTTCAATATTTTGAATAATATTGAATTTTACTTTAACAATCAGATTGAAATCAGGTGTAATAATTCTTATTGGGGACGCTTTTTTCTTTGCCCATTTTTTGTGTTTGCTTTTGATTTTTGTTCTTTTGTGACTTTTAACATTTTTCTCTATTATTTTCACAGCGATTTGCATATGAATTTTCCATGTGGAAAATTTATATTCATTGATTCTATTCTATTTTCAGCAAAGGAAGAAAAAGAAGATGAAAAAAAAAGACTTAACAATTACTGTATATAAATTTTTGTCTTACTGCCAACATTATAGATCACGGACTTTAGTTAGAATAACTAAAGAAAAATAAAACAACTTTTTAGACAGTTTTAGCACGACTCTTCACTTTGAAGACGGAGTTGAAGAGGAAAAACTATAGTTTTTCTTATATTTTTGATTGATCGTGCATGCCAAACTATAAATCCAACGTGATACATTCAGGCGATCAGGCAAAAGGCAAAAAAAAAAGGAAAAAGAAAAGGAGACAGTAATAGAGAAAAAAAATATTTGGTTACTTTTAAAATGTTGCATCGTTTTACTCAAGTGTGCTTTTTTAGTTCATAACGAGGACCTGAATTGCACACACACACACACACACATACACACACATAAACACACACACACACACACAAACACCGACCCAAAGAAGTCAAGCCAAATTTGAATACACTGCAAGTATCCAATCAAATTAAAGTCATTCTTCCATAAAACAACAATTTTTTTGTAAGTTCAAAACGACTTTATGTTTCTATATTCTTAGGGCAAAACAGCTTAGGAAAAACTTTAAGCAGCATTTTCATTTTTTAAATCCAATTTTAGAAAATAATTTTTAAAAGTTTCAAATATGATTGGCCATCAAAAAACTCTGTGAGGAACGCTACAAATTGGTTGGCAAACGTTCGAAATAAAAACATTATTTTTTATGTATGAAATAAAGTTTTGCTTTTTATGCACCCGGTGAAAACTTATTTGCTCCATTCAATTCTTATAAATTTATTTGAAATTTGTTCCTGTTTTTTTTTTTCGCAGTTTCTTTAATTTTTATGTGTCTTGTTTTACAGGTGGGGTTTGCCCCACACAGAACTTTGCACGGATTTGAGCAATTTTGCTTCCATGTTTTCTTATTTTTTCGCCTATGAAACTATTTCTTTACTGATAGAGGATTTTTTTTTTTTTGGATTTTTTAAATTTCTATGAAATATGGTAATAATTCCGAACTTTTGATGGATTTTCGCAATATATTTGTTTTTATTTTACATTTTGCTAATTTTTGAGTGCCTCCATAAACTGAGTTGCAGGAGTAGAAAGTTCGCCCATTATTCCATTGTAGGTTCGATACCTACAAAAAAACTCTGGGTGTTTGTGGTAGGAATCTAAATTTGTTGAATTGATTTGTGCTAAAAAAGTTGTTTTTTCTAATTTTGTGGAAAAGTTTGTTTTAAAAAACTTAAAATGCAATTTACTCGTATGTTTTGGATTGGCAAAATTTTGTTCGAACAAAAACTAAAATTCAATTAATTCCAGCTGAAAAACTACCGTTTAAATTCATTTCTCATTCGCTCAACAGCAATAGAAACTTCATACTACACATTCACTAGATATCTTGCGGCATAGAAATTTTACTAGAAAGGCGTGGATGAGTCCAGATATCATCAATATTTAAAATAAGAGGAATAACAAAATACCTCAACAATTTATTGCAACAAATTGTTAATTACAATCAATTGCAAGTTTTTCCTATGAACATTCTCGCTGACTGATACTAATTCGTGTGAAAGTACTTGCCGTGATTTAGTACATAATTAACAAATTAAACGCAAAAAGCTTTCTCCCCACCTACAGTCTTTCCACAAATACGAGTTTTAAAACCTATATTATTTATAACAATGACGAAAGAAGGGTACTCATAATGAAAAAAGATCTTAGTGAAGTTTCCAGCAAGAAAAATTTTAAATAAAATTAGTCGAAATCTTGTCAGTCAATGCGATTTTTTCCTCCACTCATTCATTCTTACGTTGGTTCATTCGTTTCATTTAAAAAGAAAAAAAAAAAGTTTAGCTGGACATGATGTTGTTAGGCTAAAACTGTATTATGTTGCCTGGATTGTGCTCGTAGTTTGGCTGCAGTGTTGCTTTTATTTTTCGTTTCCGTTAGCATTAGTATCATCATCTTGTAGCACCAGCAGCTTTGAACTTTGGCCACTTTATAATGAATACTCATAAAATTCGTTAATGTTTTCGTTTCGTTATTTGAATTTTTGTTTTATTTTATTTTGTTTTCTATTCGTTTTTGGTTTTTGTTTCTTTTCCTAAGCAAATGCATATTTTAATGTTGTTGATTTTATTGAGCAAGTTGTTTTACAATTTGTTTGATAATAAAGGATTGATTTTTTTCGTCAAGGGTTACCAAAGTGATGTTTGAAAGTCAATAAAAATACTATTATTACATTTGTCATACTCTACAGTTGATGGACTTTAGTCTTGTAGTATAATGCTATACAGTGGGCGTTCTATTGAACATACGACAGACAAATTAAAAATTACTTGCTATCCCCTAATAAAAAAAAAAAAAAAAATGCGCTGATGGCGTAATAGTCTTTAGTTGGTATGCACTTTTTGGTTCCGCGCATTCTAAATTTGAATCAGTTTTATTTATCTGAATCAATCTTTTACACTCTAACAAAACAGGCACAACTTTTAGCTGCTATCGCAATCCCACTACAAAATCTGGACTGGACAAGTTAGAAAAACATTAATAGCAACCAGAGTAGAGTAGAAGTAGACAGTTAAAGGAAGAGAAAAAAATTGTAGTCGAATATTACGAATTTTCCAATACTACGAAAACCCTTAAAATTGTATGCATCGCACTGTGGGAACGGACGGGAACTGTGTATAGTTATACTCAATAGATCAGTTGGCAAGCTGTTCGACTAACAGTGCAGATGTTGTAGATTCGATTCCTATTAAAGACTCTGGGTTTTTCTGTGTTTCAAAAAAAATCTATATTTTTGTTCCAAATTTATAATAATAAGCGAATTAAATAATAAGTGTGAGAAAAGAAATTACAAGAATAAGTTCAAAAAACCAATCTTCACAGGACCAACATTTTTTTTTAATCTTTGATGTGAAAGTGAAGTTTAAGTACTTCTCTTAGTCTGCGAGTATCGTATAACAATTTAATGGACAGTTAAGATATTTGCTTGTCCGAAATGGCTGATTTCTTCCCTGAATGCGGCGGTTGTAAGTAACCAAGTTATTGTCATAATCAATCATACTATTGTCTGAAAAGAGCACATTTCTTTTCGAAACAAGAAATGCTCGATATAAGGAATAGTTTTGGGTGCGTGTGCTTTCGTTTTTGAGTGTTTAGCTTAATCCTCATTTATTCTTCTCAGAAATAGAGATTAAAAATATTTTTCAGATATTTTTTTGTTATTACTTAAAGAGCAAAGACGCAAAATTTTCAAAACTATTTTAGTTTTTTTTATATTTAGAACTTCTGCTATACCGAAATAATGCATAATCTTATGACAGCTAAAATTAGATGTAATACAAGCAGCACAAAATGAACACTTGAACTGTCAGGCTGTCAGCTGTTATTTAAGTGTCTCAGTATTCGAATATTTTGCACTTCCCTTGGGAAATGACGTTAATTTGAAATAGTATCCCGAAAACCAGCCAACACAACTGAAGTGATCTTTGTGTATATGAGAACGCAAGTATTATTTGCCTCCCCACATATAAAATAAGAACACTAAACCAATATTTTAAAAGAACTTGGCAACCCTTAAAACACGAAAATTATGACCTGAGTATATTAATTGAATTTTTTGCTGGCATCAATTTAATGATGAACATCACACTTCTGGCGATATTATTTGTTCGTACTTTAAATTTAATGGCAATTGCATGATCTACTCATGATCATGGTGATGACCAATGCCACCAAGTGGCTCGAGTTGTCCACACAGCTGGATGATACTAAAAGCATCAACAGTATGACAATATTAAATTGACCTTTTGCAGCTGACCCAGAGACTAAATAATAGCATTTAACATTAAAAAAAACAAACATCTATAAAAACAGAGTTATAGTTGAGTTTAGGATAACAGAAATAAAGGAAAATAGACAGCGTTACAGCGTTGCATTCGATATAGTGAGTGATTTTCAGAACGACTTAATTTTTGATATTTGATTTGATCCGTGCAGCGGATTCATAATGCAGTTGTGGCCCGTCTAAAGGCCTATCAATTGGGGTTGCATTTGCTGTTGCCCTTTTTTTTTTGCCGAAAATGTTAATCAAACAAATTTTCTAGGATCTAAAAGAGCTTTTCATACTGGATTCATATCCAGCTTCGTTTTACATATATTCAACTTTTATATTCAAGCAACAATTATGATAAATTTAATTTTGCTCTTTGTCTGAGGAGTTGCTTTTTCAGTTCGTTGGCATTCCTGTGAAATTTATTGACATTGTAACATCTGTGATCGACACTTTGTCGGTTCAATGAATTTTAAATTCATTTTCGCTTTTTGATCTTCTTCTCAATAAGTGTTTCTTTCTTTCAACTCTTTTTTTTCTTTCTTTTTTGTTTTTTTTTTGCTTTTTAGAAATACAATAGTGTTAAATTAATGTTCGTGCTTATTGTAATTTCCACAAAAAAACAAAAAAAAAAAACAAAAAGAAATACATACACTTGTCTTCATTAGCAGTTTGTTGTTGAGCGGAAAATCTTCTACGGCGACCACAACGACAACGACCCCACATCCAATGATCTTGTTGGCAAATCATTACCAAATGCATGTGCATCTTTTTATTGATTGTTGACCACAATTGCATTAAGTGTCAATTGTTTTCTTTTTTATTTTCGTATACAAATTTTCTATTTTTCCTCTTGCTTTTTGTGGGTACAAATGGAAATTGCATGCAGGCTTCTTTTGGTTTGGGCAATTACACTCAATTGTATGATTATTTGATGGTCTTTTTCTTTACATTGGCGAATCATTGGTTTCGTTGACGTTCAAGTGTCGCATTAATAGACACTTTTGTGTAGGAAAAACTTTCTCCTATACTGGCACATGATCGCAAATGTTGTTATTATTGGTTTTATAAATTTTCTGGCGAATCATTTGCGTGCGTTGCTGTAAGAACTTCGGCGAAAAAAATGACTTGGGACGAGCCAATTGCTGGACGGTTCAAAAATAAACGCCACCAAACAACGGCTAATCAAAAGTGGATTAGAGAGGCCACCCAAATTAATAATATTGTCGTGCACTTTATAGATATATAGACTTAGAAAATATATATATATATTATACGATATTCCTTTTGCAATTCATGTTAATCTCATATAAATAAGTTCGAAAAATCGTTGTTTTTATAAAATTGATTTCTGTTTTCAAAATATAAAGAAAATATATATTTTTTTCTGGTGTTTCTTGCCTTTGACGATCTTATAGGCGAATGTTAAAAGTTTAAACATTTTGTGTGTGTGTGTGTGTACAGTATATCTAGTCATAGACCTGCACATGCATGTCTATAGCATTAGCAACAATGTTGACTGCAACTATGAGAAGTTTTTCAACCGCCAACTACAAAATCAAGTAAATAACCGACCAACCTGTCAAACTACGCCAAAACGGCGCTTAGACCTCAAAAACAGTAATTTTTTTCTCTTGTGCTGCAAATTATTTATTAAGCTTTCAATGTTTCTACTGCATGGGCTTAATGTTTGCTAAAGTCAGTATAAGTTTTTTTTTTTTTTTCTTTTATTATGAAACACCAGAAAAGCCTTTTGTGTGGATTTTATGGCAGAATATTAAATTATGTTTAGCCAGCGTAATATTTTCGCTTTAGAGCATAATTCATTAAATGGCCATTACAAAATAAATAATATTGAAATTGAATAAGTCAGAAAGTTTGGCAGTTGCACAAAAACTTTATTTTAATTTCAGCCATAAATTTGGACTTGTGTTGGCATGTATGTATGTACGAGTATGTATGTGAAAACTATATAAGTAATAAGAATAAATAATAAAATATTAAGAAAAATATGGCGTACTTATTAAATTGGCTTGTTTGATTGCAGATGTGACGTTGTTGTAAGTGCTTGTCCATATAGGTCCAAACTTTTAGGAGTTTTTAATTGACATACTGTGTATTTCTCCAGCTGGCCAAGGAAATATTGAGCCTTTGAGATTCTTGCATATGGTTTTTGTTTATCTATTTTATAAATATAGAGTTTTTTTAATTTTCCTTTCTGCTGTATATCAACTTTAGGTAACATCATTACAGCTTTTTAAAAATCTAATATTTTCTATTTACTTATGTATATGTTTCTACTTATTTTAAATAAGATAAGATAGTAGTTTTAAAGATATGTTTTTAGCGGAGGGAAAACCGGCAGTTGCGTACACGCTACTCTATTTGTCACGCTCCAATTGGATTTGAACTCAGCATCGTGTGAACATATTAATCTTTCTGAAATGATACCTTATCCATGCGATCCCAGTGCTGGTTAGACTTTTAGGCTTATATGTATTTTCCAATTTATATGTTTTAAAGGTGTGTTCTCATATTTTTCAATATTATTTGTTTTTGTTGTGAAGAAAATTTTTACATCTTTTTTTCGAGTTTGAAGCCGTTAATAAATATATTTTTTTTGAAGCCGTCATGATGTTCATCAAAGTTGTGACCAACTATTGGCAAGTGAAAAGCATTCGATTAAACAACTTGCCCACAAACCGCTTGCGTTGTGGAAATATCACATTATTTGTAAAAGCAATTCAGGTCTTTATGTTGACGCTTCTCTTGTCCAGAACTCGTGCTGAGGCAACTGTCTTCTTTCAACTTCATTTAACTTGACATATTTGTTTCTTGTATTTTAGGAATTAAATACGATTTTCCTTAAATTTATTTATTAAGCAACTATTTAATTAAAATAAAAAAACAATATCAAGCAAATTTGATAACAAATAGAATAATCGTAGAAGTTAAAGGTAAATACCCTCAATAGCATGAATAACAAGATGATAGAAAAAATCAACTTAAAATTACAATATATTTACGATTATTATTTTGTAAATTTTTCAATATTTTCAAAACCATTATGCAAGTATTCCAAAATATCCATCATTATTTTGTGAGAAATTTTCAGCACAAACTTAATTTCGGAAGATTATCCGATATCACTCTAAGCAATTATTTTGTGCTTGTGTAACAACGACTCGATATTAGTCTTAAAGATTCTCCCCGCTATTGGCAGAAGCTCTTATTCAGCGTATTAGTGTCTTATTTCTTTAGAGACCTTGTCATTTCTTATGCCAGGAAAGAAAAAGTCGTAATCAAGGCCGGGCTGGGAAAAAAATCTCTTCAGAGATACTCCAAACCAGCGGAATTGACTAAATAACCCAATGACAAGATTATTCAGCGCAAAGTGCATTTTCGATATGACTTAGGGCGCACCGTGCAACCATTTCGTTATAATAAATTTCAAATTAAAAACATAAAAACACTTCAGCGTACGGTGGCCTTTTTCATTTCACAATAGCACAACAATAGATGCCAAATAATTTGTTTTCAAGTCTTTCTTGTACAAACTTCAGTTGCAGAATTGGCTCTATTAACATGAAAATATGTACGACAAACTAATGATGGAATAATTTAGCAAAAAAAAAAAAAAAAACGCACTTTCAGCCAACGCAACCGGCGAATACATAATAACACCCCCTCGGGAGACCAGCAACCCTTACATTTGGTCATAAACAAAACATACGTTCGCACATACATACATACATACATACATATTACTCGTATTCAAATGGAGGAAAAATTTTGTTTGAAGTGCATAGAAACGCGTGTCATCCATTGGCATAATGAAACAACAAGTCAAACCGGAAAAACACACGTACCCATTTATAGCTGCAAATCTAAGCGAGACCTGATGCTACATATAATAAATTTAACATGTCTGAGTTGCAGAATATAATAAACGACTCACTCATACTGATCAGACGACAGCGCACCGTCCACGCTGTACTGCACGATGTCAACAATGTCATGTTGTGTGTTTTTTCTGTTTTCTGTTTTCTGTTTTATTTTGTTTTGTTTGACCGTCCCCCGTCTGTCAGTATATTCGGGGAAATAAAATATCGTAAGGGTCACGTGTGTCATATTAAAGACAAAATACTCATTCTTCTCAGCAGATTCAAACGTATGTCAACTGTTCACAACCGCGATAAAGTCAAAGTTGACATTGAAGTGAATAACGAAAACGTATGCGAACCAGCCAGCGTACTCGTATGCGCCGGGCAAGAGTGTGCAGGGATGCAGAACGTCATAAAATGCATATTCCAGAGAGTTGGAACATTAAAGTGCCACACGACCCACCTAAAGTTACTGCCGTTTGGTTTGTTTAGCAAAAAGATGGTACATACATAAATGCTAGTAAACACAAGGACATTTATTTTAATTGAGGACAGTTTTTGAAAGAATAAATTGCAGCTCTGTTCAAATGCGAATAAAACGCCCACTATATCAAACGTTTATAAATGCTAGTACTCGGATTGGAGACCATTTATGAACTTTATTTTGTCCAGTCAGTCCATTTAGCGTTCACATTAATGACCTCTTACAACTACCGATTTTATCGAATTAGTTTGCTGGCCTTGCAGTTTTCTATTGTTGAAAATTCTGGCCAAAATTCGACACAGTGAGACACTGATATTGTCAACTCTTCAGCGCGGGTTTGCTTGGAAAATAAAACTGCTATTAAACTAGTTTGGGAAATGTTTCTTAACTTAATTTATTAAAGATTTAAATTTGAAAAAGTCATCGCATTAAAGTGTGTAAGAAAGATATAAAAAAAATATTTGTGTGCTAGAAAAATCTTTACTTTCTGTCACGCGTTGCATTGAAAACTTTCAATGAAATCATACTTTAATGTTCCTGATGTTATCCTTTTGTGCTGCATTTAAAAAGGATAAAAAAGTACATGGACAATTAAATTTTTTTTAATAAAAGAATTGAAATGACAAGTAACCTCCGTGTTGATTTTGGGCTTGTTAACAAAAACTAACAACGCGGGTGAAGATGATCAATGTTTTGCTTTGGGGGGTGAGGTAAAACACCCTTAAAGTCAGCAACCTTATGTGTCTCTTCTTACCAAATAAATATGTATGTATATGTATGTATGTACACAAGGCAGGGGGTGTGCCTTTGGCATAGTGTTGCCTTTTAATTTAGATATAATTTAATTTTTTGATAATGTTGACATTACTTTTGATTTGGTACTTGTAAACGGGCTGTATAATAGAGTAATTTCGCTTTTAGAAAAGTTTGTGTCTCACCGTCGTTCCCCCCGATTAATCGCCGTCCAGCAGAACCCTCAGCCATCAAGTGAATTTATTTGTGATTTGACAATTTGTGGGAATTATTTTTACGATGACAAAATCAGCCTTAGACAATATTGTACTTGTCACATACTGTGTTGATGGCTTATTCCCCAGCTGTTTAAGGCAGTAAAACATCCCTGATTGCTCTTCATTTGAATACACTGTTCAAACAATCACTTCGATACGAGTACGTTCGGTGTGAAATACCAACTTGATGAGGCATTAGAAACAATTTTCTGTGCGCAGTGTAATTTTCATTGCATTCTGACCCTAAATTTTTATGTATTTTTAACAGAAATTTTCTTTTTTTTTCTTATAATTTTTCCACCAAATTTGATTCAATTAACTTTTATTTCAGCCATCATCGCCATTACGGGTATCGGGTCAGGTCAATTATCGTTATTAATTTCGTTATTGTAATTTTCATGCGGATGTTTAATGACTTGTTTTGGCGTGTGAATAAAGAGATCTTCATTCTATTTCAGATTGGGTTGTTTTTTTTTTGTTGTTATTGATAGAAATATTTGGACGGGTTTGGACTTCTGCTTTGCTATTTAGAGCCGGCAGAAATGTTCCGAAATCGTTAATGAACAGTAAAAGGGTTGAGTGAATTCAAATTCTGTGAGAACTTTTGCTTATTAATTGATCCATAAACAAAAATAATATTCATAATTTATTCGAAAAAGGTGTGTAAAAACGAAATGAATAACAGACTTTCATTCAGCCGTAAAGTTTAGAATAGATATTTTCTAATGCAACAAAGAAATGGACATGGGCCAGCTACAAAAACATTGAGGTTTTCTTTGTAAATGTATAGTAGAATCGATTTCGTACGTACTGTTCAATAGAACTCGTCCTTTCGAAAGTCCTCGAGCTTAACTTTATTTTATTTTAGTTGAAAAATACCCTTTGCTCAGACACGACTACAAATTTTTGCAATCTATTGTTTTATATAGATATAGAAAAATTTGCAAACTTTTTAGTACAATACAAATTAAAGGTCTGTTCCACGACGTCGAACGTTAACGTTCCCAAGTCTTTAATATAACATACAATAAACTTAAAACCCTGTTAGGATTAAACAAGACATGGGAAGAAGAAAAGGCAAAAGTCAAATAATTTGATAAAAAAAAACACCTGTAGACAATTCCTAAATCAGTTTTTCAACGTTCACAGCCATGCAGAACGTTAACTTTCGACTTGGTGGGACAGAAACTTTATTTCTTTCCCAAGTTTTATATATTTTGCAGTTTTAAAACATGTTCATGGCGCCACTTTCCTTTGGCTATAAGGTTGTGTGTGAATTTGCACACTTACATCGTAATTGTTAACTGCTACAATTGGAAAAGACGTTTGAAAAAGCACTTGTTAAAGCAAAACACTTTTTAATGTCTCAATTAATATTTATGAGTTTTCTTGTGCGGAGAAAAAATATGAAAATACACAAATGATATATTTCCATTAAATGTTTAGTTGCTGCCCAACCTACTGAAGAATGGAAAAACTAAATTCGCCTAGAAAAATGAACGCTAAACTGTTTAGACCAAATAAAATGAAAATCACTTTAGTTGTAACAAAATTTATGTTAAACTATTAAAAGTTGTTATAATTGGCAACATTAAATGATTTAAATGCAATAGGCCCATATCCAGCCATATTAGTACACAGTTTAAATTCAAACGCATGTTTAAAATGCGGGTTGGCTAAAACTAAATCTTAAAAAAACACAACAGAAAACTCAATAAATTGCCAACACACAAGTATTAAAACGCACAAAACTGTCGACTGGCATGAACGAGCAGGCACACCGGCCACGTAAAAACGTAAAAGGGGGCAGAAACAGGATTCGAATGCTAAAATTTCGTTACGCTTAAATATTAAAGTTGTCAGAAATTATTTATATGTTGTTTTAAGATATCACGTAATATTATTTAATACGTCTATAGTTACTTTTTTACGAGCTCAAATTTTTACATATCACTTGGGCAAAAGCGTATCTAAAACGCTTTTGCAAACGTTCACTTGTTTTAGAGTTTCCGTCTAATTTTAACTGCATACGAGAGCAGTAATTTGATATGATTTTATTAGAGCGATAAGAAAAAGTGCTAAAATGTGTTAAAAACTTGAGATTAGCTCAAACCGATTAAAATGTTAAAGAGAAACATAATTTATGATGAAATATTTTTAAACACAAAATGTGTATGTGAAAAGAGCTAAGAAAATTTATGAAGCTCAAACAACAAATATATTATTATCCTTTATTGTCAAAACAAAATTAAAACTTTTAAATATTGGAAAATCATTAAAAGTAAATAATCACAATTTTAAGGTTTAATATTATCAAATGCATCGCCTGTCCCACGATAAAGAACGTTAACGTCGGCCAGTATTTTGAGGCGCAAGCAAGTGATTTAGAGATTATTTAAGTATCGTATTTTGGTTAGATTTCCTCTAATCAGTTTACGATTTCTCAAAATGTTGGCGATCGTCAACTACCGGCAACGTGGTGCATACCGTGAAAATGAGTTTAAAATGTATTTTTTTCGAACATTTTATAAAATTTTTCTCAAAATTATAACACTTAATATAAATACATACATTTCACGTTTTCTCCCATATATTTAATGATGATCTTTGTGGCTTAATATAAATACGAAATTAAATGCTTTAGCCCTAAACGTCCTAAATGCAGGCAATGTGAGCCCGAAATTTCTATACGGCAAAGATGAGTTATAGAAAAGGCAAAAAAACTTAAAGAAAAATATTCCCACCGAATTAGTCTTCGACGAAATGGTTATTACGGACTCTTAACACTTTCGGTCAAAAAAATATGCGCTGATCCAACGATTAATATATAATTTATATAATAAGAGCAACAGGTTTTTGATTCAATGCAATTCATTGGTTGGTCCGCTGTGAGACAAAAATTTTCTTGATTTGGTAAATTGTTTAACTGAATATATTTGCAAAATATGTTTATATGATAGAAAACAAAATATTTTAAAGTTTTTACAAAAAATTCAGGTTTTGTTTGCAACAATTTTTGTGAAATATATAAAACTATTGCTGATGTTTTTCTTCCACAAAAATTTATCATATAAAATGAAAAATTCATTGAATTCGCAAAGTGGATTTTTTTTTCAATTTGATATTCAACAATAACTACAATTGAAGCCACGGAAAGGATTCATTGTGCTATTCTGTGTGCCAAATCAATTTTAAATGAATCTCTGGAAAGGCGTAACTCTGAAATGTCCAAAGCAAATCTAGTGCCACAGATAAAAACGTTTCACTTGCAAATGGATTTCAGTATGCAAAAATATGGATGTAATAAAAATCTTCACCAGAATGGTTTCGTTTCATGAGCACAGACCTAGACTTTTTCTCAGCTGAAACGCTCCAGCGGCCATCAGCGAAAGCGCTTAATAATTCCGGATGATGAAATCAAATGTTTTTCCAGCTCAAGAAATCCTCATGATAATTTCAAAGGATTTGCTGCTCGAACCAAGATCGTTGGCTGTAAGAATTCACTATCCAGGAGCACTGCCAAGCCCAGTTTTAAGTTCTTTCGGCGCTCTGGCTAGTTGCCAGATACGGGATGGTGGCTTAAAGATGTTTTGTTGAAGTCTACAGAGTAATTATGCACCGATAATCAAATCTTCCTACTGATTTTACTATATATTCTTAGATTAACTGCTTTTTATGTTAATTTAAGTCAAAGCTCCGCAAAATTAGAAGAAAGTCAATTAATAACCAGCATTTTGAAAGGCGCGAAATTTAAAAAACAAATTTTAAGTAATTACTACAGTAAATCCTTAAGAACACAGACAGATGTGTTTAGTATCGGGCGCAACGGCTGTGCTCTCTTTATTTAAAAAAGAAACAAAAGAATAAAGTTACAAAATTATTAAATTCTTGGCGGCCAGACGTTTGAATCGACACACGCATTTTGTTCGTACAAATAATCATTCTGTGTTTCTATATGGGGAAAAAAAACTGTATCGAAGAGCTTGCAGTACAAAAACATAATTCTTGTTCCGTATATCGCCTTAAAATACAGTTCATCATAAACTTTTCGCTATTAATACAAATCCCCATATGTTGGCCTTTTTCTCCAACCTAAAGAAACACAATTTTTACAGCCTCCACACCCGCATCGCGGCTGCAATTGTGCAAAGTGTCTGAGTTTCTTTTTCGTATACGAGTATTTCGTTCTACAGCTGAAAGCAAAAAAGTTTTTTTTTCCGCGGTCTAAAAAGCAATAAAGACTCATGTGTGTAAGCAAACCTGCTTAATTTTTTTTCTTTTTTACCCCCCCATTTAATGTGGATGCAGTTTCTATAACAAACAATTTTAGCAAAGAGTTTTTCGATAATATATTTTTCGTCTAGTTTTTTACTTCCAAAAAAAAAAAAAAAAATGTATGTTAGTCAAACAACAAATTTGAATTGGCCGCCGTTTTTTCTGTTTAACTTTTTATTGCTTTTTTACGTTTTCCATAATTTTTTACAGCCTGGAGCGTACTCAGGTTGTTGGTCACTGGAGTAGTGAATGTTTATCACATTATGAAAAAATAATCGTCTGTCGCTGGCGTAAAAAACTATAACTGAATAGGAACAAAAGCTTAGCCAAAATAAACAAGATTTCTTAAATGTGTTGCACTGGGGGATGTCCACGTGTGGGCACCCGATTAGTTTTAGGGCAAATGATTTTGTGGCAAACCATCAAGTTTTGCGACGAGGGTTTTTGTAACTGGCAAATCAGGGCTGCTTATTAAATATCTCCAAAGAAAAATTTATCAAATCAAATTGTTTGTATTGTATTCAATATAAAAATTTGTGAATCAATAACTAACTATTTTTATGGTCTGTGATATATTTTTCATTTATTAATTTTTTCAGTACTGATACATTAAACCCCGAATTTGATGTTATCGCAAAAAAAAAAAAAAAGAATAGCCCCAAAACATTAAAAACAAAAATATGGGGATGATTTTTTTCCAGTTCAAAAATGAAGAATTGTTTTGAAGCACTTGGAAAAAATGAATGAATTATTATCTATTTTTTAATATTTTTGCAGCTGTTTCCCAAAAATTTCTTGATTACTTGCCACCGAACGTTTGTTCTGTCCAGCTCTGCTTGAGCGATGACAATATGTCTTGGGCACCTCACAAGACATGGTTAATTGATAAAAAGCCCCCGAAACTGTTTCTTACAGTATTGATGGCCTGCGTAAAATGTTCGCTTAAGGCGCAACGTTTCTTGTGAGAAGTTTTTTTTTTCTTTTTCTCTGTCTTTCTGCACAGCCAAAAGCAAAGGTTAGCAAATTTATAATTTCAAAACGTTTTAAATTTCTCTCTTAGATTATATAATTTTTACCAACTACTTTGTTTCTATTTGTGTTGCAATTTAATACGATTGTTGCTTTTAAATAGTGCCACACGTACTCGTAATGCTGCTGTCGATTTGGTTACGGCTACTCCTGTTATCCACTTGTCAACATATTTCTGCAAAGCGAAAGGTTGAAGCTTAAACAAAATAAAATGCAAAGAAAACAAAAACATCTACCAATTGCAAAATGCAGCCAGAAAAAGACAAATTTTTTGGCCAAGCAATAATGCTAAAGGTTTCGATTATTAAGCCAGCAATAAAATTTTCACATTTGCTTATAACATTATTTTAATAGAAAAGCGTTTATTTAAAGCAATTTTTTTCATGCTCTCAAAATTTTATGGTCAATTGTTTGCTCAGGTCTTGTGTTTGATAACTTTAATTGTTTATTACTGGCATAAACATATTTCCCTTGGACAATGCAATGCAAGCCTAAAGAAAAGAAAATAAAAGAAACGAAAAGAAAATGAAAAAAAAAGAAAAACTTACATTTATTAAATTACATACACTTACATGAGTTTTCCATGTCCATGTCCAGTTTCATTTCATTTGATTCCGATAGTTCGCTTCCTATCTTTCGCTGCCTTCATTCGGCTCAGCCAGTTGCAGTTTTATACCCCCTGATAGCTTTTTAATAGTTTGGCTGGGCTTGGTAGCTCGTAAACGTTTAGTATTCAATTCAGTTTAGTAAGTTTGTTATTGTATTATTAGTAGTTAAGTTTTTTTATGCGTTTCCTTCAAGTTTTACTTTTTGTCAATTCAATAAACATTTATGTTTATTTTAATATCATGAGCGTTTTTACAATTTCATTTATACGTTTGACTTTATTTGTGTTGTATTTTGTGATATAACCGTTAAACATTTGCCGTTTCCAGTTAAATTATCTTTAACGATACTCTGTGAATAGTTAACAATTTTAGGTTTTTATTGTTAAAAAGAAACAAACAAAAAAATAAAAACAAAAACAAAAAACCGCAGATTGTCAATTTTGAAGAGACGACCAAAAAAAAAAACCCGACTTCTTTACTTTCACCCACTGGCAGAACTTTGGTGGAATAGCAGCAGCTGCAGCAAATTTGCAATTAATTGGAAATATACATATAAAATTTAATATAAAAGGAAATTGTTTAAATTAAAAGTTTCTTTCTTAAGTTTTTTGTTGTGCGCCGGCGCATTTACGCATTTGAGTGAGAGTTGTGTGTTTGTCTGTTGGTTTCATGCGAATATAAACGCCAGAGTAAAACGTTCGCAGAGCAAATTAAGCAAATTAAATTTTTCATTACTAAGAAAACTTTTTAATTAAAAAGTGCTTCAAACAAGAAACAAACAAATACACCCGTTTTTGAAATTATCCAGCAAATCAAAATAATTCAATTCTCAAATTGTAGGTAATTTTTATATAAAACGCTTTGAAACAGCACCAGGCCTCGAAATATTCCATTTACTTGATGAACTTTTTACTGAATAATAACTAATAACCCAAATTTAATTGTACTTGACGATTAAAATATAATTTACCAATTTCGTTAATTTTCTGCTAAAATTATATATGACGAAAAATGTATTATAATATTGCATTTAGTTAAAACCGAGCGCAAAATATGCTTCATACGCAGAATCTTGTTTTCGGGCAACATCTTTGTAAAGAAAAGCGCTCTTTTACTTTGTAGAAAAGAACACATTTTTGTTCGAAATGAAAACGCTAAAGCATTGAGTGTTTTTTAGAGGTCTACAACTTAGAGTTGGCCACGCTGCTATATTTGACAATCCAATCCATTGAACAGCTGATAGTTGAGTTTTGTTGTTGTTTGACTTGACATTTCATTATGGATAGACTTGTTGAATTTTTTTTATCAAAATAATGGTTCTGCCTGTCAATTAACATCGAAATTGAATTTCTACGCAAAATTTTGTTCTGCCATAAAGCAAATTTTGGGTTAAAGGGGTCCGTATATAAGCAGAAATGTCGCATTTGGAGTGAGGTTAGGCCATAAACCTTGTCGACACACTATTGTATCCCTCGACAATTATTTTTTGGTGCTTATGGGCTGTCGCCGTCATTGGTCCACATGTGTTCAAAAACGATTACGGTCAGAATGCTTCTACCAATGGCGAAAGGCAAAGAGATATGACTAGAATTTCTTTTATACCTCACAGGATGGAGCCACACGGCACACAGCGCCCGCTGTTATTGATAATATTTTTATTTCTTTTACTCATTCTTTAACAAAAAATATTTACAAAATATATTCGTATTTTAATTTACTCCGAACAACATATTTCAAAGCCGTTTAGCGGATATGTCGTGCTTTAGTTTTACGATTTCCATTTCGTGTAATCACTTGCCCTGATCGCAATTATGTTTTCTTTAATGATTCGCTCGCCTTGCAAACTCTAATAAATCATACACTATGAAATAGAAAAATTTGTTCTATTTTATCAATGATCGACCAGAAAAACATTTCAATCTCACAACTGATCTTAGAAATCTGCAAAATGCCTGCATGTGTTTCTGCAAATATGCAGAAATACCGCCGAATTAGTCATCGTGGCAGCATTCAATTGTTATAAATGAAACTCAATAAACGGCTTAACAGTCTGTGAGCCAATAAAGTAAAAAAAAACAAGACAAAATACGTGAGTCTTTAAATAAACTATTAGCACTTGTTGCAATAGAAAGAAAACTGTTGCTGTATCAATGGCAACTTTAAAAACGAAACCGTAAGACAATACAAAACTTTAAATTGCCTGAAAAAATTTAAGTACTTTGGCTGAGAAATGCACGTATTAAAGTTTAAAACAGGCTTTTGTGAGAATTGCGAAGTTGTAAAAATGTTGGCAGCAGTTTTCGTAGCGTTTGGGGGCGTTACAACAACTATAAACAGCTAAAACTTGAAGCGCATTGATACCACAAAATGCTACAGTTTATTTGTGGCGCACAAAATTATTATAAACAGTTAAGCACGTACAAAATGTTTTTTGTAACACACACACACACACACACACGAGCATAGAGGTTTATCTTTAAATTGTGTTCAAAATGTAGATTTTCGACAAATAAGAGGTCATTTTTTGGGGCACCAGGTGTCATAAACATGTGTACGCTATTTATTTTCCTTTAAAGTAAGTGATCTACTATTTACAATTTAAAAATGTATTGACTTTTTGTTGTTGTTGTGTTTTTTTTAAGTAAAAAAGATCGTTGGCGAAAGGAGTTTGCGCAAATTATGGTTTAAATGTGATTTGTGGGAAGACAGGCGCAAAACTCATAAAACAGTTTTTACTAAATTTATATTGACTGCCGTTAAGCTCATTTTCCTAGTCGGCTATTTTATGGCTTAAAAGCCTTTGGGACTTCAAATAATTAGAAGCTACTTTTCAGTGGTTTTTCCTTTGTTCGTTTGTTTGTTTGTTTGTGTTCCACCCGAACACTTGCTGAACAATTTGCTTTATTATTTTGCATATTCGCATATCGCCGAGGGAATATCTGCCAGAAGAAGTGCAATTGTAATGGGAGTTGCTGTTGTGTATTCACATTTCTTGTTATCAGCTTTTTACTACTTGTTTAGCAATTTTCAACAGTTTATTGCTTCATTTTATTGTCTAAATATCTGAAGGGGCTGAAGTTGTTAACATACGTGGGCAAATTCGGAAGCGAATTGTGGGGCCATGGACAGAAGTGGGGGACATGTCTAACCATTCCGTACTGGCCGTCTTTATTAGATCGAACCAATCGTTTGGCAAATACATATTCAACATAAATATTCCCTAATATTCCATAAAATGAAAAACAAATCCGGTCTTTAGCCAGGCCCAAATGCTGTGCCTTCTAGCGCCATTTCGAGCTTCGTAGCGATCTATCCTCAGTAATAATAGGGATATAGTTGTCGTTCACTAAAAGCGAATGGGATTTCAAACTGCGTAAATTGAGTGATTCACGACTTCGAAACAACTAAGACTTAAAATTCTGCAAGAAATATAAATACATTTAATCACATGAAATAGTCTCAGAGATATTAAGAAAAAAAATTAAACAGATAAAACTTTTGGTAACTTCTTTCCAAAGTTTTGGAAACATTTTTTGTTGTTGAAAATTATTTCAATCGAATCGAGTTCGACAGAAAAATATGTTTTCCTTATGAAGACAACAAAAAAAAACGATGCGTTCAACTGAAACTGCAAAACCTGATTTGAAATCTCTCGTGGCATAAAATTTCTCAAAGTCTGGTTGATAAATAAAATTCGAGTTTTTTTAATTCACTTTCATTTTCGAAGTGATCAATTTCGGCGTGCGTCAGCGTCATACCCGTGTTTTTCCACATGAATTAAATATTTGCTTTCCCATTAACATTTTGTAAAACAGATCATATCGCAAAATCTTCAATCACTTGAATCTAAAAATCACTAGAAAGAAATAGTGTTCAGGACTAAAATACGAAATGTCTACCAAACAACAAGTTAATTTTACAATTTTTATTAAAACTGGAAGATTTTCTGCTTTAATTCTGTTACTTCTGCTGGCAGATCATTGGGCTCATACACACTTGCTAGTGTCCTGCCTAGAGTTGTTTGACTGTATTTTGTATTTTTTCTGCCCCAACTTTTATTAATATTCTAGCTTTTAGCTATTTTCTTTTTCATATATTTTTCATTTTATTTGCAGATTAAAGATAATTTTTCATGCATTTTAAATGCAAATGCGAAAGTCCAGTCTAGTTTTCAGCGTTGACATTATAATTGTTAATATTTGTCAATATCGTTTAAAACGCTCAAGGATTTCGCAGGTGTTTTGCCTAATTTTCGAATACGATTGTGAAAACTTAATTTGAATTTCCTTTTTAGAATGTAAATGCTTGAAAATGTGGGCAAATTGCGAGAAAAAAAGTCATACAAACTATTATTCCAAACAGTTCAGCAAATGTTAAGAGCAGATAATATGTTAAATATATTGATAAATTTTTTAAAAAATGATGTGATATATTTATATGCAAAAGATGGAAAAAGATGTAGTCAAAATGGGGCCATGAATTAAAAAGCAAGAAAAGAAAAACCATATTTTTAGCATTTTTTACCGCTTATAGAAGAAAAAGAAAGACGCGTAAAAAATTTATAATAGTTTCTTTCACAGGCAATAGGAAAGAGCAAGAAATTTTATTTAAGGATTAATTGTGTGTTCTGTTGAATTCTTTGTAAAAAATAAGCGTGGAAAATGTTTTTTTCATTTTAAGTCTGTGGTGATCAAAGAAAATGTATCATTTGCATTAAATAAATGCACTTTTTTTTAGTCATGTTTCTCAAATTGATGTGGCACTTTTTATTAAGAAAAGTTGACGTCATATCAGCGTTGCAAGACAAGATTATACAGATTGTGGTGGCCAGCAAGCAAAAGTGTATATCTTTATTTCAATTGTTCTAAATTTCTGTTCTTATTATTTAAATTATTTGTAGTGGCTGATGAGGTTTGAGCGCAAGAGACCAAATTAATGTCGGCTTAAAAATGTTTGCGACTTTTGAAATATCAGCAAACAGTTTTCAATGAAGCACAAAAAATTGAAATATCCTGCCATATTAAGAACGATTCTTTTATTTATTTTGTATTTTGTATTTTTTATTCAATTTCTATTATTATTTTCTTCATTAAAATATTGCAAAGTTCGAATTGGCGTGTCAGCGCCAATAAGGCATGAGAGAGATTCTGATGAACTTGTACGTTCCTGAATTTTGTTGCCAGGCGAGCGGACATATAGAACAGGCAAAGCCTAAGGATACTGTCGGTAGCACTCACAGGACAATTTGCATGCCATCACTACCTATACAGAAAGGGGCACAGCACCTTTAACACTCCAATTAAAGAAGCTGGTCCTTGACATATTACGGCCTTGAAGGGAAGGGAAAGGGCAATATATTAGCCATGCTTGCAGTTCTAAAGGCCATTCTGGACCAGGCCCTCACTATTGTTCATCCATTTATTTAGCAAAAAATATACAAATTTTTTTATCTTTCGCGAATTTTTGGTCAATAATTCCGGTTTTTTGTAAACACATAAAAAAATGCCCTTGAAATAATTTTTGAAAACGGCAAAATTTAAATAAAAATCTTCTCAAAGGATGGAAAATTCCTCTACATCGAACTGCAACTAATAAAATTCCAGCAAAACTATTTTCGTTTTGCATCACCATTCAGGTACAGTTTTCCAACCAACCACCCCACTGACGAACAAATGCAAAAAATTGCCTAAGATTAAGACACCCGTGCCACGCAATGGATCAACGTGATTGAGAAAACGTTCAGCGAAAAGTAAAATATTTTCCCAGGCCCAAATACAAAACAAGAATCCTGCCAAAAATACGCTGCTTCACGCACACACACACACACACACGCACGCACGCAAAACTTCAGTTGTCTTACAAATTAAACAACTGCGCAGCTGTAGGCAGGATGGATGATGATAATCAACCTTAAAAAGTTTATGGGTTCCATACAATTGTATGTTATTTGATCTAAAACGGACATTAAACAAGATTGAGCAGTGAAGGAGAACAAAAGAAAATCAAAGCGTCAAGCAGCAGGACGACACAAACGAGAAGGGTGGTTCGGTGGTGCACTCAACACTACAATCAGAAAGACACAATGTCGATATAAAATATGGTTTTTGGTGGGAAAGTAAAGAATGGCATCGCTACCAACACATTTCCATTCATTCGGCTTGGTATTTGTAAACACAAGCTGGTGCTTTATGGTAGAAAAATCCTGTTGCTAATGATGATGCGCAACATATTGTACAGGATGCTAATGGAATTTTTCCATTAATGGCAGAGGGGTGTTATTTTCGAAATGCCAGGTTGAAGTTTAAGGGTGTTTTTGTTGAAATAAGCCGAAAAAAGTTTCTCACAAAATTTGAGTTTCGAACGGTGCGCAGATTTGTTACATTCTACAAAGCACAGGTACGCCGCTAAGTACCAGACGCTCCTTTAATTTTTAACCAGTTTCTTCCTCTCTTGTATAGGAAACCAGTTCTGATATTTCATTAAGGGGTTGGGAAAATGTTCAGTGGCAAGCTGCAAGTCTCTTTATGCTTTTCTGTTTTCATTTAAACAACAACAAGATTAAAAAAAAGATTTTTGCAAGGTGTTGGCAAAAGTAAGCGTTCGACAAAGTGACAGTTGGACTTTAAAAACTGTTTACGAAAAGCGTTACAAAGCAGAAAACGTGAAACGAGTTTCTCAAAATGTGGAAGTTTCAGACAATATGTTGGTTTTAGGCACAGAAGCAAGAAGCTTCTGGCACATTGCATTTTTAGGGAGTAAAAGCTTCATCCTTTTGCTGTGGACTGCTGGCTAAAGGAAATCACTAAAAAGCAACTACGTCGTAGTCCTGTTCCATGAGTCATATGCTCGTATAGATCATGATGGCGTACTGTAATGAGTTTATTCGTCACATTTCTCCACAAGCGTACAAATAAAACTTTTTTATTTCGAACGTGACGTGTTATATTTTGCATATTTTGTTTATAAAAGAAAAAATCCTGCCTCTCAGGATGTATAAGAAAGTTAAGTTTTAATACAACAAAAGAGGAGGAGGTCCAACAAACAGCTCATTTTATAATTGCTTTGTTCTTCGTTTCATTTTCGATCAAAATTTTTGATAGTTAAATGAACTTGCAGTATATTTATTAGCAGTGAATTGTATTGTATTTTAAAGGAAAAGATTTATTTCAATATGAAATCATGTTAAATTAAAATCAATTTTTATTTCCATGTTAAAAACTAATTGTTTTTTATAGGGACAACAGGGCTTTCAATAGTTTCATTTTTCATAGGCCAAGACTCTTCTTAACTTGCCAATATATTCTTAACTTTCTTCGCTATGCCGGAGGTCAAAGCAGGTCCGACAAACTTTCACGATAACATTTGCCATTAATAGTGCTAAGTAAGTCTGGCAGCACATTCAAACTCTTGAATTAGTTTGAAAGCCAGAGGCATTGAACTAAATTTATGCAGAATCATGCAGTTTGATTGTCCGATGTAGCTGAACTAAACCTTTTTAAGCCCTTTAGATTTGTAGAAATTGCCCCAAACTAAGTTGAATCATAATATAATATTATTATTCGCGTTGTCTTACTTACTCTTCCTCTTACTTACTCTTACTCTTTTTAAAAAATTTAAAGTAAAGATACGGCAATTAATTTCGTAAAAGTAGTTAATTCTATAATATATAGCAGTGATACTCGTATTATGTAAGGCGCTTTCTCTTTTTTAGTTAAGAAGACAAAAAGAGCTGCCTCAAACACTATACAGAAATCTGTTATTGTCTTGATGGATTAATATATGACATTCAGTTCTATGCGACACATAACATCGGGCACTTATTGATGAAAATTACGGCCAGTTCTCAACAGACGTCCTTTGATCCTGTGCCTTTGGCTGCTGGACCAGTTGAATTCTGTACAAAAGCTGGCGCAAAGGTGCAGCGCAAAATTCCCTAAATTAAAGGCCTGCGAATGCCAGAATTCTTATGAGCGGCACGAAATCAAATCCCTCAGATTGTCCTGCTCAAACACATGAACAGCAGCAATGTTTTCAGCGGACCTTGATTTTTGTCCTCACACTGTAAATGTCAGAAATAATTTTTATTACGATTTGATATTATCTTTGAAAGAAGATTGCTACAAAACAGGAAGTTCAGCATTTTTTCCATTAGAGAAAATGTTTATTTCTTCTTTTTAACTTATCAATGATAATATTTAAAAATCTTTATGATAATGACAACAACTAACATTTCCTGACATTCGATTAGAACGCGGTGAAACAAATTTTACCAGCAAAACTTAATGAAACCGAAATGATTATATATAAATGAATATGAATGTAGCGTATAAAAAAAATTTCAAGAATGTGTAAAATTGTAAAAGGGTGCCTCGTTCGAGTTGCATTTAGGGCTACACGCTGCTACCATTTAACACGTCATGAAATTTATGCTAATTTTATGTTCGACTATTTCCGTATCCCAGTCCCACAGAAAAGGGGAAACCGGATATTTGCATGTCGTTGGATAGTTTTATACCTGGCAAGTACTTGTATAGTATTTGCATATGGAAAATTGATTTAATAGTGATTTTAAATTGCTTGATTTTCTTATAAGTTTTAAGTGTTTATTTTTTTTCTTTTTTTTTTTTTGGAGCAGTTTAATTTATTTACACTCGTTCTGTTTTTGTCATCGTTTAAATGCAGTCGACATTAACATGTTTTTTTTTCATTTTTGTTGCTTTCTTTGTTTTCTTCTCTTGCATAAAAACATTCCCACAGTAGCAAACGTTTATATGGAATCTTGTTTGTCAAAAAGGGTTTTCAGGTTTTTGTTTACAGCCTTAAATGCAGTTAAGGGCCAGCTCTTGCGACGACAGTTTGAACACCTGAAATCATTATTTAGCAGAAATAATGACAATATAATTTAAATATCAAGTTAGTTGACTTTTTGATGTTTTTGAGAGGGTAATTCTGAGACGATTCGCCGCGGAAGTGTTAAAAACATTCTCCTGTTTGTCTTCTTGTTGCGCACAGACAACAAGTAAATATCGGGGCTACACTTTTTAATGCACTTAGACAAATCAACGTACAGAGTTGCATATTTGTTTATGCATAAAGACTGCATATTAAAGTCTACAATTAAATTCTTTTGAATAATATTAAATTATTCTGTATAGACGACCGCTATTAAATACTTCCCATTAAACCGGCAGAGATAGACTTTAGCATGTGCGATTAAAAGTATTCCATAATGTGCTTAAGCATTTAGTACTAGTTTACAGAGGGAAATTTTAGTGTTGCAATTTTTGAGTTTATAGAAGTTTACGGAGAGGGGAATAAAAAGGGAAAAATAATTGCCAGTCCTCTGGCATTTCAGGCATTCAACTACACAAAAAAAATCTCCTTCGCTTCTTTTGTGTAGTTGAATATTTGACATTTTTTCATTTGTTATTTTGCGTTTTGCATTTTGCATTTCAATATAAAATACAAAATAACTGTAAAATAAATATGTATGTATGTAAACCAATAAAAATAGTTGGCTGCAAAAACGAAACGTGGTTTTAGTGCTAAAAATTTCCATATATAAAATTTTTAATTTAATTTTGAAACCTAAAATAATTTGCAAATAAACAAAAAAAAAAATATATATAAAATTGATAAGATTTCAAGAATAATTCTCAATAGTCCTTCTTCTTAGTTGTAAGCGTTTCTGCTACCACCATTAACATCTGACAACATGGCGTTTAACATGTGTCATAACACTTATCTTAACATTTAAAGCATAACAATATTCCGTAACAACATTTGCTTTAATAACATAATTAATAAGCTTTTGTAAGTGATCACAAGTGATACAAGTTTTGGAAGTGAATTTGGTTTGGAATGAGAGTCCTCAAATAAAAAATAAAATATTAATTCTCATTGCAAATAACACTGTAAAAAACTTAAAGTTTTCCAGTCATATCCATGTAACTGGCAATGACTTGTTTATATTTCAGGATATAGACCTTGTAACTCTTAGCCGGGCCTTTTAAGGATTTTAAACCAGTCACCAACATTTTTGTCATCCGCTGTTACTAACGAACTTAACAACACATACACTTTGTCAATAATCTCACCCTCAAAAACTAAAACCAACAATTTTTTCTTTTGTCATCCGAACAATCGGCACTCTTACTCAAGTTTCAATACCTCAAGGACCAAATTTATTTCACAAAAAATGCATAAACTTGTATTAATGGCCAACATTACGGTTAATAAAGCATTATTTTACGAATTTATTTGTTTGCTGTCATTGAATTTGTACGCATTTCAAAGCACTTAAAATATGACTATACGGCATAATGATGGAGAAATTATGAAAAGATATCAACCACCAAAAACCACCATAAAATATTGAACGAAACCTGCCATCATACACCGTCTCTGGACATGAACGCTTAATAAATATTGGTCATACCTTCGGTGAAGCTTCTCTCTTCCATCTACACATGCTCGGCCAGGAAAGCGAATTGAATTAAAACGAGAAAAAAATGTACAATCAAAAACATTCATTTAATATACAAATACTTATAAATTGAGTCCCGTGGGATAGAAAGATAGAAAACAGCAAACCCTTCTCAGCAGTGCACAATTCGAATCAACCTTAAAAAGTTGAATCCAACTTGTCACGTGATTCAATAAACAAATGAACGTATGCGTCTGTCTGAAGCAATAATAAATAAATGCACAGACGAAGAAATATGAAAATAAACTTTCAAGGATCATCCCTTAAGTCAACACAACAACAACAACAACAGCAGCAGCAGCAGCATCAACAACGAAAACAATATGCTGCTGTCAGTAGAAGTGATGACTGTGGCTGTAGGTTTAACAAATAGTCGCGAAATATGGAAACCGGAAACCAAACCCGCATCGCCAGAGTCAAGAAAAGATGTAGTCACTTACCAGCAGCGCACGTTGTTGCTGTTTATTTAACAGGCCGTGGGTAAAGTTACTCGTATTTATTGACTATTCTTTGCTGGTGGTGAGGCCAGTGATAATGATATTTTTGTTTTGCTGGTTTTTGGTTAAAAAGTGGGGTGTTGTTTTGTTGGTTTTGTTTTGCTTTCTCAGCCGAGTCCAACAGCAACCGACTTAAAGCCTAGTGTCTAAGTGAATATTGAAATAATTTAATTCGACCAGTTCCCACGCCGTCACGCCGTCGCTCTGTCAGAATATTTATCGATTGTTGCATTAAATACATCATCGAATTTAAAGTGCTTTCAATGGTTTTATTAGTTTGATAACTGATGGTTGTTTTAAATCGATTATTTTAAGTTCTGAGTAGGGGATGTTTTGCAATGAGTTTTTATATTGCGACGAGTAATTTGTTACTGAACGTATAACGTGGAAAGTTCAATTAAAAATTATACCAATTTATAAATAATTACACACACATTTTATAGGGAAATTAAATTTTTTAGGTCTGCAGTAAAATTTTGAATTAGTTCACGACTAAATACATTCATAAGTTCCAGAGAAGAATCAATTGTCTCATACAAGTTAAGAAGTCCTATAGATTTTTAAAGTTGATAAAATAGAGCGAGAGGGAGAGAGATAAATTGCTGCACTTGTTTATAAACTTTATATTTTTACTAATCTTTCCTTTTGATGTTAATATTGTTGCTGCCTCAGACAACACATCACTTTGGAAAGCGAATGTGTCCAGTTAATGGATATTTTTGCTTTCTATTAACGTTATTGTCATATCGCCAGGAGAAGCAAAATGCTGTAATATAAGATTTATTAAAGAATTAATGTTTGAACAATAACCCAGTGGAAACTTCTATTAAAAAGTAATGAGTTAAAATGTGAATAAATACAGTCTTTATTGATTCTACTTCGGCATTTTAAGATTAAGGGTAATTAATTTTATAATTAAGTCATTACTTGACTAGTTCTTGGTAATGTAGGCGGGTAAATGATATGATATTGAAAAGTATTGTATGTTCTTCGGTAAGTGCAACACGATGTCAAGTTTTCGCTGGGAATATACATTTTTTGTGTTACTAGTTGCAGAGATACATATGAAGGAAAATCGGCAGAAGTCAAATTTCAAAATGGTTTTGCAAATCTTAGGGCTTTCAGAATTTTGCTGACAAGAAGGTTATTTTTAGCTGTAGCAGTGCAAAAGTTTCCAGGAAATTCTTTTGTAATTTAACTCTTTTTTTTAAATCATATGCATGTTATGAAAATAAAGTTAAAAACAAATAGAGAAACTATAATAATTGCAACATCTTTAAGGTCCTGTCTCTTGGTGTGAGTTTTAAGTCAATATTTTAATATTTATGTCTCCAGTTTTTGTTATTATATAGACAACTGACTTACAGCTGTACTGTCCATTTATCAGCTTGATATTATTTATGTGCACTGTGTTTATGTTTTAGAAAATAATTTTCCTTTCCAAAGTATTGTAGAAAAAAAAATACTTTTCAAATTCTTCAATTTGGAAGTGAAGTTGAAAACAGCAGCATCGACACGTTTAATACGTTTCGATTTTTAATATTTTCAGACTTCTCTCACGCGATTGTAATATTATTACGAGTATTATTAATCATTTTTCCTATATCATTCAAGCATTTTACAGATTTTTAGTTGAGTTTTCATTTTTAATAGTTTTCATAAAATCGTGTAAAATTCTATGAATTGGTATTTCAGTTTAGGAAAAACTAAAAATTTGACACGATTTATGAATTTTTTAAATTCCAAATTTTAAATTATCACATCAGGTGATTTAAGACCGTAAATGTCCCGCCTTTTTGGTTATACATTCATTTATATAGTTTGCCCCTAATAATCGAAAAAAAGGAAATATATTGTAACAATTAACATGAAATCAAAAACTATTGGAAAATCATAAATAATCAGTTTATTTTCACCGAAAATAGGGTTGATCTTTCGCACCGCAAGAGTGTGTCTTTCAAGTTTATGTTCTGTTGCTTCAGAAGCGCAAATGTTTTAAACAATGTTTGAAAAACATTTTTAACAATTTTAATAATGTTTTTCTTGCGCCGATGTTTTGGGATTTTGTCACGTTCAATGAATGTTAAATGTTACGAGATTTTGATGATCATGGTTGTGTGTTGCTTTCCTCAGTGTCTGACATGCTACTTGTTGTTGTACACAGCCAACATTTTTTTTCAATTGTAGCATTTCATGTTGTTGCTTTATATTAAGTTCAAGTGTTTCAGCGAGGAAGTACAGTTAAATGCAAAAGTTTTTGAACGGCTATGGAATGTTACATATAAAATGGGAAAATGCATTTTTAAATACTCAGAAATGTGTGAAGAATTTGAAAATTTCAAGACACGTAAATTAATTTTCACTAAGAACTTATTAAATATATCAGCTGTTAAGAGAATGCTAAGACTTTTTTAATAAATTATTAACAAAAATATATACGTATATCTATAGATACCGAACCAATCACATGCGTTTGGAAAATTTTGAACCAGTAACAGTTACAGCCAATATTCCGGGCCTTCTTTTTTTCGCTCGTCCGCTTTCAAAAACATTTTATAACATAAAACTGGACAAAAACCTTTCAAATTAAAAACTCATTTTGATACACTGTAAAAAAATGGTGGGCAAGTTCTAGGCTTTTAAAAACTGGTACCTCCACACGTGACAGAGAGCTGCCCGTTTTTTGTCACACACTTCGTCAACGCTTTTTCTAATAAAACATAAGCAATGAAGTATTTGACAAACGTCTATGGACTGAAAAGCGCAGCATTTTTAAATCACTTATTTTTTCAAAATCGCAAATCTCATTTTCTCATTTACTGAAACTCGCGCACAATTTTGTGACTTCAAATTTTTCTGCGAAATGTAAGTTTCAGCACATGGCTAAAACAGTTTCATGAAGAAAACATTTTTAAAATAGGATCAGGAAAACAAAGTATGTGATGCTGCAAACGGCTGCCAACAACAATAAAGAAAAGTTTATGGCACCTATATACCATTACAGTCCATAAATGTAACATAAACTCGTAATTAAATGCTGCTATTTATATTTTATTTTGGTCATAGCAAAAACACGAGCAGCACGACTAGACTTACCGATTCTAAGTCAGCTAAAGCGGCCTCAAATCACTTTTTCGCAACGCCACGTCTTGTCAGCTTATGTTCATTCTGTTGGTATAAATAATATAATCGCAAGACTCTTTCGAGCCTTCTGTAAAATTCTCTCCTCCTATCAGTGCCTTCAAAATGCTTTTATATTTTACCCTTCACTTTTACTACCTCTACATAAATGATGCGTCAAGTTAAACTCTGTTTTCCCCAACATATTTGCCACTTTTAATCATCAGCAATTATATTAGTATAAATATCACTGGAAATCGTTCAAGTGTACGATTACTTTTCCCACCAACTTCCCTTTTTAATCACTTGCAATGTTTGTTTATTATTCCTTCTTTGTTTGCTGGCTGTTTAAGTATCTGGTGGGTGGGTGTGTACGTTTCTCTATTCCTCTATAAATAGTTTTCCTTATTTTGTTTACAACAGCAGGTATTACTATTTCGGGAAAATGTCATACCAAATTGTATTAGTAATAGTAAAATGTTATACTTTATACTTGGAGGGGGGAGCTGCAGAAACACTTTGAAGTACTGATCAACACTGACGTGTACGTTGGGATGCGTATTAAGTTTTACACTAAATACAGAAGGTGAGGACACAGAACAACACTGCGAGTATTCTGCTCCCGAAACAACTTGCGTCTGTGTTATTCTACATACATACATAGATCTCTGCTCGAACGTTGAACACCAAACAACACTCGCACTTCGAACAACATCAAGATCCCTTGAAGACCGGCGAGTGCAGACTACATCATATATGAAAATATATGTGCAAGATTAATTGAATTCCCGCTGTTTGGCTATTAATCTTGCTTACTGCATTCAAGCATTTAAAAACTCACTTTTCCCATATGCAACATCATTTGCCGCATCTCAGTTTTGTGTGTCGCACTTTTTGTTTTTCTGCTTTTTTCATTCGTATGCCCTGCGTAGTGCACTTACAGGTCTTATGGTGATCCCGGGCGCTTTCTGTAAAGATTTTCATACTTTATTTATTCGATATTTTTCCTGTAAAATATTGTATTGTTTTTTAAGTTTTTTAATGCGATTTCTTATCTATGCGTGCCCGGTGGTTGCGTTAGTGGTGTCAACTAATGGTTTTTTTTGTATTCCGAATGCAAAGGAGACGTCGCCGATTAACTAAATTGCTTTAATGGCCATTCAGTGTTCATTAGGGGCTTCTCTAAATTGGGTGTTGAACATTTTTATACAGAGTTTTGTCTTTCTTTTTATTAAGTTGTTTTTTTTTCTGGCTTTTCCCCACCAAATCGATGGCATTTTGATGTGTTTATGATTCGGTGAGGTGCAATTTTTTATTCATATGCTTGACAAAAAAATGGCCTTAAAAACTATTAAATAAATTAAATGTGTTTTTCTTATTTCAAGTGGTTTCATATGCGAGTACAAAGGCATTCCATTGGGGGATTACACTTGCGACTGCAATTTTGTTTATGGCACTTTGGTGGTAATATTTTGTCAGGTTTTGGGATTTCTTGGCGGACTATCAATCAATTTTATTGGTTTCTTATTTTAGGGATTTTATGTGGTTCAGGCTGCTGCTGATATATTTTATGGTAATTTTTGAACCTGAAAAAACTGTTGTCATTGTATTGAAAACTGTTTAGTGTCTTTTTGAAATGCCATCAGAACTTGTAATACACTGCCACAAAAAGGTATAGAATTTTTGGATATCGAGTGAATCACCTCATCATATGAATAAATTAATTAAGAGCAGCACTTGCGAAGTCTCTTTTTTATATGTATTTAAGCCTCGAAAAAAACGATTTTTTCTTAATTTTCAGCTTCATATCTCAAAATATCGCATTTATGTATATTGTATGTTCAACTAATAGGCAGCATCTTTTATTTTGTGTTAAAAGAAAATAACTATAAAATAAAAACCAAAACATTTTACTTATTTGTTTCATCTAAAAGTACGACTTTTTCAGCCAAGAAGAAGAAAGTTTAAAATTTGTCTGATTTTCGATGCAAATTCCAGAAGTTTAGGCAGTTATAAATTTTTCACACTTTATTTCTATTATTCTTCACAATTTTGATAAAAAAAGTCGCAAATTAAAATGAAATAGGATGTTTTGAAAAGATTCTAGTGGGGTTTGCGTAAAAGCTTATAGAGAAAAACGTATGGTTGAGATGACCATTTTCTGACAGCTGTTTGTGTGAAATATTATGGTTAAAGACTGACATATAGATCCTGGTTACTGGAGTACAAGCACAATATGTTATATCGGGCAATTAGTGTAACATAAATCAAAATTATCAAGTTATTGTCCTGTCCAACACGGGATTGTCATGAACAACGAAAATATTGTTGTGAGCAATAATATTTTTTTTTACTATATTTCACTTTGACCAATAATCAGATACTGTTGTGCATTCTAATAATATGGTTATACTTGAAAATTATATCATTGTTCATAACAATGTAATGGTCAACTGTATTGTAGATAATAAACATGTATTTGTTTAAATCGTGATGTTTAGACAGGTACATATTTTTCTCTTTTTGATTTCCTTTAACTATTGATCAAGAGTTTTGTGTAGTTTTGATATATTTTTCCTACATTTCTTACATTTGAGAATGACTAATAATGTTTTTATATAAAATAACACCCAAAAACATCCTTTTGCTTTCAAAGAATGAGTAAAGTGGCAGCAAAGTGCGTATGAGTGGATTATCAGGATTATTCTGCGCTTTCTCGACGATGATCTTTCGCTGCAAATGTACAAGACACTCTAAACTTTTTTGGTTGTCAATCCAAATCGATATTTTTAAGGTGCAGATGAACAATCAGAGTATATTACGATTTTTTCTGACGATGGTAAAATGGCAAATATGGCAACTAATCTCGTTTATAAACACAAATATGGTCGGAGGAAGTTAATAAAATTTGTATAAATGGAATCAATTCTGCGAAAATGCCGGGTTGTCATACAAGTCACAACATGAAGGTTACGCAGGAAACTAGTTTTACGGAAAAACTAGTTAAATCGTGTTATCTCAACTAAACTGAGTTTCAAGCCTCTTTTTTGACCAGAAGTGGGGTCAGTCACAGAAAAGCCACGAGGCAAAAACTAAAACTTGCCGCCTACTTGTTGTATCGTAAATATTGTGGTTGTTATTGTAAAACACGAGTAAATCAATTTCTTTTCTTATCTCGTACAGAATTTGACTTGCCTTGAACTTGATCATAAACAATTATTTTTTTGCAATCGGTTAAAGGATGTTTATTTTCGATTGAAAAAATATTTGAAAAACCTGAAACACTTGGCACAAGCAAAGAAGAAGAAGAGAAAAAGGTTGCAAAAGCAAACAATATGAATCGTTAAATCAAACTTAAACCTTTTACAAAATTTAATATATTAATTTTGTTATTGATTTTGTGTGTGTGTGTGTGCGTTTTTTTTTTTTTTTTGTGATAATTTATTTAACAAAAAGGGGAGTCTTTAAACAAATAAAACAGCAACACTTATTTACTCTTAATAACAAGAAAAAAATTTACATAAATTCAATGTTAATCTGATTTTCTCAAGAAACCCTAAAGTTTAATAATATCACAAGCAATAAATTTTGTGTTTTTTTCCCGAACATGATTCATAAATTTCAGAATAGAATCAATATTATTTTGGCAACAAAAACACACCACAAGAAAAAAGGCTAACAATTTTGTGTTACTCAACTCAGCTGCTGCACTGCTACTTGCTATAAAACTCTATTAAATTTTCAACTGATTTTAGGGGAGACAACTCTGTATGTGGTCTCCCACTAAAGCTCACGCTGAATTTGGAAACAAGCCACAGTCGTAACAAAGGTCAGAATTTAAAGGTTCCCAGAAGATAAATATCTTTTTTTTTTTCCTTATTGTTTTTGGTTTTGTTACTATTTCTGCTAAAATAAAATCATAGAAAACAAATTGACCAACAAATAAAAATAAAATCAAAATGAAACCATATTTTTGATTTGACTTTTATAAGCAGACCTTATGCTTTTTTATGCTTAAATCTGTATTAATTAGCGATCGATCTTTTCTTTTCGGTTCACATTTGCCTCCATCTAAGCCACACACGTTAGCCAACATGGAACTAGACGGCGGCAGTGGCGACGATTGGTTTAATACTTGTGTATTATGTCACTGCTTTTACAACACAAACGCCTTTTTTATTGTCGTTATTTCACCCATAAAGTCACACGCTTCTCTACGACCAGATAAGAAAGCGACTTAAAAGAAAATAAATTATAGTGATGCCGTGCCAGACGATAAAACAAATTAACTTAAATTATAACTTTTATTATTAACGAAAAAAACTACTGTTTGTATTAATTAGTTAGTTTTCAACAGAAAACACTGGGACTTTAGCTGGTTAATATATAAATCAATTTAATATCACTCGTACTAAGCATTTTGTATTTCAATACGATCTGAGATTAAGTTCTTGGAAACATATTTTTTGGTACCCATATACGACATATAAACGAGTAACTCTTATTATTTGAAGGCTTAAAAGCTTTACACACACATAATCTGACCTTTTTTCAAGAGGGTTTTTATTAATATTATTTCCTTATTTTTTACAGAGCACAAAACTGCAAATTTGTTCCCTTCTACTGTACCCACCCAGATCTAAGACCTCTGCAATGTTAGTCGAATAGTCTGCTTCCGCGTTCCAAAGTTTTTGTTTGTATGCCAACTCTATTTTTTTAATAATTTAATAATAACAGTTTGATTTTAAATGCGATTTAATTTGTCTAAGTGTAAAAATAAGCCAGGCGCAGCCAAGCCTTTTTGTAGAGCGCTGGCAGTATAACATAATTCCGTAAAGTATGCCGCCATCATTAGATTATTTTCATTGCCGGATATGCTCTCAAAATGTAGGTTCGAGCTTCGCTAAATATTTATGATCAAAGTGAACCACAGAACTATATGAAAAACAAACGTATCTAATTTCTATACTTTTCTGATGATCGAGGTGGGCATTTAAATATGCGCTCCTAAGGGATCATAATCACGTTTTGCAAGTGTTTGTGGTGTACTGAAAAATATATGGATGAGGCGACAATATACTCGTAGTGGTGTCGATGCTGATGATAATGTTATTACAACAAGACACCCAAACAGATCATGTTATTGTCCGAATCACTTTACCAGAAACAAGACGTATCATAGAAACTACAATATAATCGTCAGATGTAAATGACATAATAGTAAGTTACCATTATCATGTCATCAGTTATTATATTATTATATTAAAACATATTTATATCATGTTACAGTTGTAAATTTCTTTATTGTTGTGCCAATCAATCAATCTTTAATATCAAACCCAATCATGTTATTATGATAAAAAAAAAAACACATGCTAATATAAGTTTATATCTTGCAGTTCTATGGTTACCAGTAGCTGTAGTAAGGCTATTTGTAACCATAATATGGTTGCCCAATGCCTTAGTTTGTTTATGCCCATTATGCACATGCTTAAGTTTTCAGCTTTATACTTTCCACAACTTGTGTACGGAACAGTTTTTGAACTTCACTGGCTTGCAAAACCCTGCTTTTGCCTATAAACGAAGTTATAAAACTGCTAGAAAACTTTATTTTAATCAAGAGCTTCAATCTACTGTTAATGTAGGAATAGCAAAACATTCTTCTGGTGGCATATAAGATATATTTAATAACAAGGTTTTAACGATTTATTATAATTTAAATTGCAATAATATTTAACTAAATAAATAAATAATAGATTTAGTGTAGTGTTCACAAAAGTTTTCGTTAAAAAACGCATACGTGACCATAAGCTCTGAAACATATTAAATCCTCAGAAATTGTCCATTATTATCTTTTATTATTTATTATTATTATTATTATATTTTAAACATGTTCAAGATTGAAATGTTCTGATTATTTATTACACGGAGCAACGCATTAAAGTTTGCTGGCCATTTTGACTTCAGTTTCTGAAAGCACTAAACAAAACTAAAAAAAAAACCGGTTGGTTCGGATTCAGATCTTATAATCTCATTAATATTTTGGACTGAAGCCTGATTTTGTGTATTTCTCAAAGCAAACTTATTGCTCTTCCTTCCAAGTTGCTCATAGTTCAAAGAGCGAAAAAAAACTCATATCGGATGAATTTGGAAAAATGCACTGTATTATATATTTTTCTAAGTTTTCTATTTCTGCCACCAACTTTTCCCTACTACATGGTTTTATCCCTGAATATATGTATATAACAAATCCTTAACTAGACTGAACATCACAAAATGTATAGATTCGATTGTGTGCAGAACTTTGAAAATTTCTTAAAACATTTAAAATCTATTACATCGATCCTTGCGCCGCAGTACAAGGGTTTTATACTGCTAAGAAATTGACACTAATTACTGCTGCATTCTAGCGCATTTAGTTCGGGGAAACTAATCTCTGATTTATGATTTAAAGGAAAAGGAAAACAAAATTTGTGAAAACTTTTGTCCCATACCTGAAAGTGTTTAGAATCGTGTCTTTTAATTAACCATTATCCGAACCGATAAACATTTTTTTAATGAAATTAGTGGCCGTTTGTGGTCTTATATTGAATTTTATAGATTTCAAATTGCCGTTAAGGCATTGCATACATATGAACAATTGTTTTGTTGCGGTTGTTGTTGTTGCTGGTTTCATTTAGCCCAGCCAACTAGCTTAGCTAACTAACCAGCCAACAACCATATCAAATTACAAAGAAAGTCAAATAAGCCTCAGCTTTTCTGTGTGCTTTATCTTCCTAGACAATTTGTATGTATGTATGTATGTATGTATGTACGTTCAGCAAGATCTTCTGGATCGTCATCATCGCCATCATCGCCATCATTGTCAACTTTGTTTTGTTGGCGGCATATTTTAACTATTCTGCTGGCTGCTATTTGGTTTGTACTTGCAGCTACATTTATCCATATTTATTGTACAATATGTTAACTGACCTGATAAGTGTTGTTCATCCATGGCATGGTCGGTTGGCTATGCGCATGCGCCCCGTTCTTATTGGCAGCTGTTTTTATTTATTTATTTATGCTCTTTACGGTTGTTTTGCATTCTTGTGCATCATTTACTCGTTCGTACCTTTCCTTCATCACTTTGCCTCTATTTTTTTCTAGGTCTTCCTGCATTCTCATTCATTATGGACTCACATGCTTGCATGTGTGGCATTTGATATCAGGCGCCAATATTTCTAAGATCTTTTTCGTAAAGATTTTTGTTCCGTTTTTGACGTTTTTTTTTTGAGGCTTTTTAAAGTTCTCGGTGAGAAAAAAATATCTTTAGCATGTGCCAAGTCAAATCAAAGAGAGAGTTTTTGTACAGTAAAAACATAGAACTTTGTAACATTTTTAAGATTTAATTTTACCAAACAGTATAAGTGTAAGCAGTCATGCTATAAATAAAACACTCTTGCTGTTTGTGCCTTTTTTTAAAGTATTTTAATATTTTTAATTTTTGTGTATTTTGAAATTTCAAAGCTGACAACGCTGCTGAACAGAATATGATATACAAAGAATTAGTTTTCGCTGAGCTTTGGCCCAACACTCCGGCTGCTTTGATTGCTGTGTCATGGATGAGAGACCAACGTGCCGCTGTCAGTATTAAATCAATTGTTCATAATCTTTACCCTTAATCTCTAACACACCATGAAGGCATGGGCTCGAAATACTTACGATGTGTAGCATAGCCGAGAAGTACATGACGCCTTTATTATTTAGCTAAAATTTGACAAAATATTTTATCTGAAAAATGTTCATAAAACGTGAAATATACGAAGGATTGCCAACAAAGCTTTAACTTTTTTCTACTGATTTCAAAAGAAATATTTTAATAATTATTTGAAAATTTATTGGGAGTTTCTGGCAAGAATAATTTAAAAATAAGTTCCTAATATGCCAACAGTGTTGCCAGTTTATGTCTGTCTATGACAAAAATTAAGAACTTAAATAAATGAACAAACCTTTTCTGTGTGATCCTCTTTGCAAGTCGTGTGTGTCGTGAACAAAAATACTTTTTAATGCAGCACATACTGAACAATTTCAGAGAGAAATTTTATACAAATATTATATCCGCGATTTGCACGGATTATTGTTATTACAGAAAAGCAAGAGAATAATACAAGAGTTGCATTTTTGCCCTAAAAATTAATTACTTTCAGTTTAAAGCTGTTCGTAGTTCCATGTATTACAAATCATTCTCAAATACAAGAAACTACAAACTCACTCATAAGTAGACACTCTTTTTACAATCTCCGCAGAAAATTTCACAGCCAGCTGCCACCTCGTGGCAAATACAACCACCCCAGAAATCATGATCGCCGTCAAGCAATTTCAGCAATTTTAGCAATGTGATCCTGATCAAAAGCGCATGTGCTATTTTTATTTACATTATTTATTTTGATTCGTTTGTAATACTCGTACCTTGCACACACATGTACATACCTGGAAGTAATTTTTTGTCCTGCGCCTCGAAAAAAAATAGCTGTTGTTCAGTCTGTGCCTTGAAATCTACCTGGTTTCAAAACCAAAACAATAATGCACCTCTAATCTTTTGCATTGCATTTCATTCGTATTCATCCCCTTGGCCCCTCTATATTTGAGGATTCAAATTTGGGAATTTGTTGCTGCTTTCATTTAGCTACAACCCTTATTGTTCTAGACAATTTGGCTCTCTTCTTTTCATTTTCGACAATTCGACTTTATTCGATTTTATGTGCCACCAATTATTTTGTGCCTGTCGGAGAGGGTTTTGTTTGCATTTGAAATTTCTTTAAGAAACAATTTCTGCATCTGCTTAGATTGTGATTCTTTTAGCACGTACCATCAGGACTTTTTGCTTTCGATTTCTGTGAAAGCAGAAAAAAGCCGTTACGAATTTCACTTTTCACATTTTTTTTTGCGCCAAATATAAAAATTATGGCTTAACCGGTGTGAGAATTTTGCAATTACTTTATGTTATTGGCCATTTATGAAATTAAATTAAAATAAATCTTTCAGACTTTTGTAATTATTGAACTGTCTGGGCAGATGGTTACAAGCAATTTCACATGAAATTCTGTATGTTTCACAAATTGCCGAATTCAAATGATGATCTTAATAAAAATTGAATATACACGTTAAGGTTAAGAAAGTGTTTTAAATGTTTTAAATGTTTTAAATGTGGAGTTCGTAAAATAGAAAACTTAAAACTATGAATAAAAACAGATACGAACTGAAGGAGGCCACTCGCATAAACCACAAAACGCTGTCTTTCCAACATCCATCACTTGCCAGCTCAGAAAATGGCCGCCACCTAAAACTGTTTTGCCAACTTAAAGTTTTATAACTCTATAAAATAAAACACCCTTTATGTAAGAAACATTTTGCTGTTGATTAACGTTTGAAAGCAAATTTTCATATTCAGTTCGTTATTGATTTCTTTTTTGGTCTTTTGAAGAACAGCTCAACAGGACAAAAACTTTCAGGATAATAGACAGATTGTGGTAAATATATATATATATATGTACATATATATGTATGTATGTATGCGTCGGTGACATTTTTCCATCAAGTCGAATTTTAAAATTACAAACGGTGCATTTAATTTGAATAATTTCAAAAGAAAAAATTACTTTCTATTATTGATGAATTTTTCTTGTAATTTTGGTTTGATAACAGCTGTTATTAAATGCAGATTTCGCTGAAATACCTGCCATAAACTTATTTTTGTCCTATTTTAACTTGAGTTGTTATGATAAAACTATTTACAAAGATTTTTGATATAAATTTGAATGGGTGAATCATATCGGAAGATTTTAAGAATGCCCATGGGATACTTTGAAGAAAATTAAGTTTATTAGCAAATGTTACCAGTTGGTTCCAAAAATAAGGGCGTAAGAGGAAAACGCTAACAATTTGTGATTGCCATGTGTCCATTACATCTTAATGGAACATAAAAAGTATTTATTTATTTACGTTGTACTCGTATGTACATCTGTGCATACATATATTTGTACATATAAATTGAAAAATAACTCAAAGAGTGCCAATTCAAAGAAAATTATCTAACAGTTTTCGTTTTATTTGATATTTTCATAAATCCAGCTTTTCCCCAAAACTCTTAAAATTTAAAAAAAAAAATATATATATATTTTAATAAGGCTTGAGCACTCTCAGCTGAGCAATTTGCTCTTTAAAATTATTAACAAGTTGCTGTTTAACTTTTTGACTCCCTTGAATAGACAAACTGAAAACGAAACGTTTTTAATAAGAGTTGCCTTGCCAGCACATTGAAAGAGCTTTTGGTAATATCTTTGATCAATAAGCCAACAAAGAGCTTATTTGTGAATGATATTCTCTGTAACCTGTAGAAGCCCACAAAAACGTTTGTTTCGTTTCAAACTTGTATATGTTTATGCACGCATTTGCATATTTTTAAATATATATGCACATGTGTATATAAAGTTAATACAACAACTGGACAAATTCACTTACTCTTGGCATACATCCATAGAGACTGTTTGGTTTAGTAAAGAGAGTCTTATCTATACCTATACCTATACATATATATAACTCGCTATGTAGTCAAGCGAAAAAGAGACAACTCCTCCCATATAAACAAACTTTAGTGATCGGCACAGAAGTCTTGTTTCAAGAAAACCAACTCCAGGTGCTCTCTTTTTCCAGAAAAGGGGAAATATTTTTAATTAAAAATCTTAAGAGAAGCTGTTATTAGTATTTGCTGTGGACAACATATCAAACACTAAATCTGCGTTGATGACGATCGTCGTGTCGTTGTTGTCTTAACTGCACTCACATATGCCTTCCTGCTTTGGTTGTTGTTGACTGGCTCGATCGTTTAATGTGTGTAACGGGCACGTGCTGCCAGCTTGGTTGCTTGCTAGGAACATCTGGTGTTTTAGGTTGTTTCGAATGTGTGTGTGTTTTTTTCTTGGCACAAAACAATTAAGGTGGTTGAAATTAAGGATCGCTGCCAAATAAATACTATAGAGCGCACTGCATCTAACAATAGATGCTTTATGAAAAATCGGAAGTATTTTTATACATATTTATATGTAAAAATGTATGTACCTTAACACTTCACTAAAGGGGAGGTTGAGGGTTGAAAAATTTTACTTGTACTTGCTGGCAGGGATTTTTGAAAAAGGATCGTCGTTTGGGGTATAAATATTAAAGTGATCGTATACAATTACATCATTCGCCAAACGAACCTTAAACGAGAAACATTAGGATTTTTATATAAGATATTTAACCAAAAAATATATAAATTCTTAATTTAAAAACAAAAAATCGAATTCTGATACCTATAAATGAAAGCTTTTGAATAAGAGTCTAAATCGAAGAGAGTGTTGTGTGTGTGTTTTCAAATTATATGATTCTTGAGCTTCTTCTGGGAGCACAACTGGATAAATTTACTCTTAATTATGGATAAATTAAACTACAGCAAATGTCCCTTGAAAAAGAGACCAATTTTAATGATGCAGCAGGAAGTCAGAATGGATTTTGAGCCACGCGTACCGCCAGGTTTGTCTGAGTCTTAGAGAAAGTGTTTTGCTTGCTTTTTGGCAACGACTTTTTAATATAATGAACAATTTTATATCTGTTGGGGCGTCTCTTAGAGACAAGCTTTGCACTGTTCACAGCCTTAGATTTTGAGCCTAAAAAGATATTGACTAAGAGCTTAATAGAGTGTTGACTTTCTATAAATATAAGTATTTAATGAGGTTTTTTCATAAATATTTTCAGATGAAGGGCCGGTTGATTTAAGCAAAGCTGCGTCCTGTGCTACTTCCCCCTCTTGGGACACATTGGAAAAAGAAAATGCTTTAGAATTACAGAATAAGTTTAATAATCAAAATAAAGAAGATTTGGCCCGCCGCATATGGGAAGAAACCCGTGACATTGCTCGGGCCTTTCCCGATGTATTTACCCGAGAGGAAATTGCTCGCAGCTTGGCACGTTTGGGCTATGGAGACTTTCCCTTGCCACCCGACGAGCACATTTACGAAAATGAAAGAGTGCAAGATATAACACCTTCCCCTCCACTGCCCAGTGCTGAAGCTTTTTACGCGCCATCTATTAAAACAGAACCTGTGGAGAGTGCCTTTGACGAAGTGAACACGCCCATGCGAAACTTCAACAACAATCTACTGAAAAGTATTGCGGAGTATGAAGACTGTCTGCGCCCTCAAAACTTTTCCCGTGAAACATCGCCGCATCTATTGCGCGACAGTCAACCTTATATGCAGCAGAACTCTTTTTATGAACCTGAAGACTTAAGTGTGCATTCGAGTAAAAAGGTGTTGGGGGAAAGCACAAATTTACACCATGTTGCCAAAGCTTTGCTGGGGCTGCAAAACTTTAAGCCCGAAATAAGTTATAACAATGATAACAGCGAAAACCTAAAGCCTTTGAGCACGAGTGGTAATCTGGGCTTGAAACTAAAGAACAACAATGATTTGTACTACCAGTGCCAGCAATGCAATAAATGTTATTCAACATATGCGGGCTTGGTAAAACACCAGCAGACCCATGCCTTCGAAAGTACAGAGTACAAAATAATACGCAGTAATCCGGAAGGGGGCGCCACCACACATGATTCCACTGAATTTACCACCGATCAAGCAGCCGCCTTGATTCAAGCCTCTGCCTTGGCCTCTTCCCAATCGATGCAGAAGCCAGTAGGAGTACCACGCTATCACTGCAATGACTGCGGCAAATCGTATTCCACATTTTCGGGCCTAACCAAACATCAACAATTTCATTGCCCAGCAGCCGAGGGCAATCAAGTGAAAAAGGTGTTCAATTGTAAGAATTGTGACAAGACTTACGTTTCGCTGGGAGCCTTGAAGATGCACATACGTACTCACACCTTGCCCTGTAAGTGCCCCATATGCGGCAAAGCTTTTTCACGACCCTGGCTTCTGCAAGGCCACATTCGTACTCATACAGGAGAGAAGCCCTTTAGCTGCCAGCATTGCAACCGAGCGTTTGCAGATCGCTCCAACTTAAGGGCTCACATGCAGACTCACTCCGATGTTAAGAAATATTCCTGCCCGTCTTGTACAAAGTCCTTCTCGCGCATGTCGCTGTTGGGAAAACATTTGCAGAACGGCTGTCAATCTTCACCCAACTCACAGACCAGCAAATCTCCGCCTCCCCTGGACACAGTCAATGGCTTCAACCAGCAACAATTGCAACAGCATTTACAAGACATGCCACCCAATTACTCTAGTGCGGCATACGATGAAAATATGCACACTTCCCGTGTGCAGCAGAACCCGCAACGAATTTACTATGCCGGTAGTGTGGGCAGTAGCGAAAACGATACCGAAGAAGACTTTGCTTTGCAAAATGGCCGAAGCCATTCGCTCATGCCACAAATAAGCGACTATTAACGCCATGAAATGAAGTAGTTGAACAAGCGGGAACTCATGTACTCGTTTACAGACACAACGTTTTTCGGCGTTTCTCGACACAGTCCCAACGAAACACCCAATTCCTTGCAACTCGCTCTAGTTAGGGAAACCAAAGTTAGCTCAGCTTAGTTTAAAGTTAAACTTGTTGTAATCAAAGTATCTGGTAACTCGTTCTAGTTTATTTTAAGCCAAAGTTAGCTTAGCTTAGCATAGGTAAGTTATTATTTATTTAATTTATTTTTTAATCATATGTCTATCATTAATAAAAATATAATTTAATTTATTTCTTAACAATTTTCCTTATTTAATTAATACATTTGCGACAACTTAATTATTTTGTCATAAATTTCCATTACAAACAAAAAAAAAAGGTTTCAAAATGTCTATTGGTTGTCTAGTCACACCTCATTTATTCCATTCGGTTCTATTCTATTTCATTTCGTTTTATATCATTAATATTAATAATTTTTTTCCTACCACATATTGATTTTTGTTTTATTAGTATTCTACTTCTCCTACTCTAATTCTGATTTCTGTTAAATATTTCATTTAATCTTAATCGTATTGTTATTTGTTATTTATTGCATTTTATTAATCAATCAATACTTTGTTATAGTTGTTGTAATAAATATTTGTTTCAGTATTGCCTACATATATATTTTAATTGTTAATTCTATTTATGTGTTTACTTATACATATATTTTAAAATTTAATTTAGTTTCAAAATAATACATTCACATATCAGACTAATTTCTATAATTCCTGTGGACAGTAGTGCCATTTTTAACGATAAGTGTCTTGCGTACAAATAAGATTAAAAGCTGTAAATTTTACTGATGCCTTTAATAAAAGAAAAAAAAAGAAGATATTCTTTATATTCAACGATAAGTAAAAAAATAAATGTTTTTAACTTCAAATTTTCCGGAGCTGTTTAGGGAAGTGTAAAATTATGTAAACTAATTAATTTTAAACAACTATTATATCGTCCACTGTTATGAACTGCGGAACAGTTTTGGCCTACCGCGCCAAGTGTTGTACACTTCAGTGGTTATTCTGACAGCATATTATGATATTGGGAAGCACCTGCAAGTCTTAACTCCTTCTGTATCAAGACTTCTGTTCGATGGTAACCTGCTGGATGTCAAGACTGTCTTGGCCCAATTGTGACTATACTCCAGCCTAACTTTTAGCTCTTCCGTGCTACGATTTCGGCAGAAGGTGTAAAACTGAGGAGACGTACAGGGCAGAGGAACACTTTCTCTGCCATTGTTCAGCTCTATTACTCTCTCTCTCTCTCTGTCTCTCTCTCTCTCTCTCTCTCTATCTCTCCTCTTTATAATAACTATAAATTTAGACAGGCCGATATTACAAACCTTTTAGAATGCGATATATATAAGTAATATAGATTTTTTTCATACAAGTTCTTACTTGGTTCAAACATAAAATATCCTAAGCTACAATTTAGACCTTAGGGGGCTGGTTTCATATAGCTGGTAGCCCACAAAATCAAACCCAGTCGTTGCAGATTTTTTGATTTTTGACCGGAATTTTTGCCGACATCTCTCTCAGAATGCGGACAAAGGTTTTCATGTACTTTTTCCAAGTTTTCGTTTAAATGAACACATAGAACTTTGCTGTATCATTCGGTTTAGGAGCCGCCTGTTTTCGCTCAATTACAAAAGACTCAGCTGTTCGCTTAATTGGTTCATCTTGTGTACGTAATACCCAGGTGGCAGCAAAATATATATTATGATGTGGTCAAACATTTTTAAATACAAGGGCGTTGTAATACATGTTGTTGACGTTAATTGCCACATACAATCAAAGTGGTGAAAAATTTTCAATTGCCGTAGTGCTGCCACCCTGTAGTCCGACAAGACATTTCTTGAACGGTATGGCATCAGCTGATGAAGGCAGAATTAAAAAGAGAAACAAATCAATGAGGCAAAACGGACTAAAAAAGAATTATAACAACAATATAAAACTCAAGCGAATTTCGTTTAGTTTATAATTATATGGAGATGCCATAATTGTCTTTGGTCCACTTCATAGTAAACAAGTTCGAAAGGATGAACGTTTAAGGGAATGGCCTTAAAGTAATTTTATTTTGGACAAGCAATAAATAATGCTATTATTCCTTAATTGCTCGCTGATTTCTTTTCCCAAATTTCCGTTAATATCTCAATATCTTTCAGAGATATAGGAATAATAATTGCAGCTCAATCGCAGGCTAAAACCTTTCCAAGTTGACTCATGCAATTCAAGCAATTAAATATTGTCGACATTTTGTCGTCAGTAGTTAAGTTTTTATATCGTTTTCATTACTTAAACTAGAATAAAATTTTAAGCTACCAATTTTTAATTCTGTTTCCACAGCAACAACAAACGACAACAATAAGAATAAAAAATTAAATCGTAAACAAAAAAAAAACTCTTGGCGTTTAGTGAGCAACAGGCATTAAAAAGAAAACAACAAATAGGAATTGAAATACGAAAGAAAAACACACTTTAAAAATACGCAAAATAAAGCTCAAACATACATACACACGTACATAAATACATACATATAAGACATAATGGTTTACGAGACTTACGAATGGAGTATTCAGCGTTCGTTTGTTTTTAGAAGCAAATAAATTGCGTGGACGGTATTTATTATATTAATGTTGTGTCTTTAGTTGCATTTATTATAACCACAGCATTTAATAGTTGCAACAATATACTAATATACAAAATCAACAACAACAACAACAACAACCACAACCACAACTACTACTAGCACAAACACTGCGGAAAAAAAAACTTCAACTGCTGCAACAATACCATCAATATAGTGTATTTAAGGTGCGGCGTCATCAAGCAGCCGGTCTCTGCTAAATTGTTAAATAAGAACTTACGACTCGTACTCGCAAACACTGGCTGGCTGGGTGTCTGTCTGTCTGTCTACGGGTGAAAACTTGTGTCTCTGTATCACTGTGCTCTGAACCACCTTACTTGAGTGCGACGCAAACTTCCACTGCCCCCAACATCATCATCATCAGCAGCAGCAGCAGCAACTACCCCCGCCGCTATTACCATCAACTGCCGTCTCGGCTGCTACGTCTGTCCCACTAATAAAGCATATTGGTAATTCTATTTATTGCGGAAAAAAATCTTTGAAAATCTAAACAAACTTAATCAATGTCTTAAAACTTGTGGTTTAATTCTGGCATTAAACCTGTTTATTATATCGTATTTTAGTTGGGTTCGTTTTTTTTTTGCCAGTTTCCTTATTTTTTCCGTTTTAATTTCAGTTAACAATTCTGTTCTGGTTAATTAAGCAAAATATGCGAAGTAAAGTAATTTAAAAATACTCACACATAGAAAAATGTGTGTATATTTAAGGTTCTCAACTGATGGGTTGTTACTTACGACGACTGCACATATTCTTGTGTATATAAATTTATGATTTTTGTTCAGGAGGTTCTCTCAAATCTTGTTCTTTAACAAAGAATTGTAACGAAGTGTCAAAACCACCTTTTTTTAAGAAACGATTGGCTGAAACTTTAATATTATATTTAGTGAGACAGGCCACTTTCAAAAATTATATTTGTAGTTCTGGATTAATTTAAAATTTTTTATTTTCGATATATTCCCAGTTCAAAACGTTTTCCGTAATTTTTCTGATTTTAATAAAAAAAAATTCATAAAATATCGCTGATTTCGCGTTACACTAATTCATTAACAGAAGTTATCTTTGATGTTATCCTCACTTTGACTTACGCTGATCGGATCAACTGGGGTTATTCCACTCCCCGATCTTGCGCTATACACTTAATCCGCTGCTAAAGAGCTTGAGCTATTTTATACCTGGAAACTGGAGTAATTCGCTTAACAGTTCCGAAGCCTCAATATTTGAGTTCTTGATTCAAGATTCTTAACCCATTAATTAAGGCCTAAAAAAGTGGTCATTGGCACCTCCATTATCAAGACAGTTTCGTCCGACTATTTACGTTTCAGCCGTGTTAAAGTTGCAATAAAAACAAAATAAGCTGGAGGCTCTTGATCTCCGCTCTTATGCTGTGATGGAGGATGGCTCTGAAAGTTTCAAATTCAGATAGTTTCGATTATGTACCGCATACTATAGTTCTGAAGCTTTTGCCTCTAATTACAAATGTTCAAACAACAGCATAATGAAAAACACATTCCAGAAGTTTACAAACAAAAGTTATCATTGATCGAAATGTATTTCCGATCATTCCTCGAAACTATTTAGTTTGAATATTAAGTGCCTGAAATCGGTGTATATATTTACTTATATGTCCTTGGTTTTAATTTATCAGACTTTAATAAATATTATTATTTGTAGGTTTATGGAGAAATATTTTTCAAAATTATATTTCTAATATCATAGAACTTTTCACTGCCAACAAAAAATCAGTAGGCTGCATGTAAGTCAGCTGTCGTTGCGTCGTTTCGTTATCAAATGCATCCTGATATTTCTGTTGCAGCACGCGCTGTGCCATGACTTTCAGTTCGTTTTTATTTTATGACTTTTTTTTTGCGTTTTTGTGCAACGTGAAAAACATTTTCCATTTCCATGGCTTACAGTGTATGAATTTAAAGTTTGACAGTAGGCCTGACTTGTCAGACAACCTTTTTTTTTTTTTAGCAAAAGCTGTTGCCAAACAACAATAAAACTTTGAGAACAACAGACACAAATTGGTAGCGACACCCTCCAACATGGCAGCACAAGCTGCCGAATTGTAGCTTGACATCATTCACACTCGTCTGGCTAATTACAGCTTAACTAATGGGTCAAATGTCACAACATAAATGTGTTCAATTTGGAAAACATAAATTGCAGTAGTGCCGCCAACAACAGCAAGTGCAGGAACATAGACTTACAAAGCAAACTAAGTCAAATGTTTTGGTGTTGTTGCACTAGACAACAGTACTTTTAATTTCTTCTAGTGTCTATTGGAATTATAATATATATTCTCAAGAATTAGATAAAACTCAAGAGAAAAAAACAATTCCTGTTTACGAGTATTAAAACGAAATTTCTATCTGCGGCTTTTGACAGGAATCGATTCTCTGTTAAATTTGAAAGATATTTGTTTTTATATTGTTATTTTTATTTTTATTTTTAAACTAGTGGCTTTGCAAAAATTCAGTTTTATATATTGAAGATCGTTTCCTACAAATATAAGTGCGTATTAATTCCTCAATTTGTTTGGCTAAAATTTGTCGAGAGAAATTTCTTCGGTTTTATGGAAAATGTTTTTTGATAATATAGAAAATCTGACCGAAAAAAATTGCAATTATATCTATACACAAATCGCTACGGATGAAGTGGTGCAGTGTTCGACCAACTGTCCAGATGTGATTAGAGGAGGTTGGATTCTTACCCCCGACTCTGCTTGTCTTTGGAATCCTTTGATTTTATAACCTGCTAAAAAAGTTTATTATTTTACATTATTGTTTTTATTATTAACACGATTTTCATAAACCACGAGTACTCTATATCGTTAGCTGAAAGGCAAAGCCACGTAACTAGAAAAAACTAAAAGATTTTTTCTTTGATTATGATGCATAAATTGATTTTATATTAAATATTAATAGTTGACTGTGTTCTACAATCCGAATCCTGTCGAAAGTGGATTCACATGTTTTCAATTATATCTGAGATGACATTTCAGAACACCCGATTATGAACTGTGGGAAATCAAAAAGTTATGCTTTTTCAATCCGAGTCGAAACTGAGAACACATCCGTTTGTACTAGTTGTTGTTGTATTTTGTTTCTAGTGTAAAACAGTTAAGATGTTAGTAACGTGGCTTTGCATTGCAACTGACGATGTGTCTTGACAACTATTTGCCTTAAATTTATTTTTAATAGGTTGAATGAACTTGACTTTATTGTCTTTGCATTTCATTTGTTTGGCATTCTTTTGTTGTTGGTGCTGTTGTTTTCTGTTTGTTTCTCAATGATTTTTTGTAGATTTTTCTTTTGTATAATTTTTTTAGGTTAATTGGCATTTTTAGCAGGTTTTTTTCTTTGATATATATTTTAATTTTTTTTTTTTTTTTTTGGTAAACCGAATTGACCGACTACGAAACACCACGCCTTGTTATTGTTCTCCTCCATCAAAACAAAAAAATGTATGTGTGTGTTGGTGTGTGTGTATGTATATTAAACAGAAATACGAAATGAAAACAAATAAAGCCAACTGTACACAGAAAAGTTAATAATATTATGTCGGTGAACATTTCAAATCAGTTTTGGTGTCTAAATTTAGGTTTTAAATTTTTTTCCTAATCAAGCAAAATATACATACAAAGTTCAAAACATTTTTTTGTTGCACGCATATTGTTTAGTTAATGCAGCTGGAAGCTGGTTAAGTTTTTCGGTTTTTCTTTCATTATTGTGGCAACTGCATGTATGTATGTTTGTCCATGTTGCAAATTGGGTTTTTTCGGCGCTGTTGTTGTCCACTGATTGTGTTGTTGGTTTATTTAGTTAGCGCGCGCGTAAATTGTTTTTTAATTATAGAGTGGCGTTGAAAACACCATTTACTTTTCTGATTAGTTTTACAGTTATATTTTTTTTGCTGCGCTGTTTTATACTTATCAGAAAATTAACTCTTATTTATTTTTCCAATACATGAAAATAATTAATACAAATTAATTTCTGTTTTTGCTTTGTTTGCTATTAAGAATGATTTTCTGGGTTTGTCTTTGGCCACAATTTAAAGTTTGTGTCTTAAGTCTTGCGTTTTAGGCACTGATTCGCAAAATCTTTAATATGCAAAAAGAGCTCAGATTTGGACTTAGATAAAAAATGAAAGTGACATTGGTTTGAAAACAAATTAATCGCTGGATTAGACTTTGTTACAAGTTACAATTTTTGTCACAAAATCTACATATTTACATTCTAAAAAAAAAGAACTTGAAACAACAAAAAATTATTTTCAACTGCTGTTAAAAATGGCTGAAACACTTTGAACAAAGAAAAACCAAATAATATTATTAAATCCATAATGTGTTGTAGATTCAAATTTTGTAAACTCAAGCAATTTTAGATTTCTTCAAATAGTTCAAGTCTTTAAATGAAAGATGCTTGAACTGCAAATGAATGCAAAACAAAAGTTCATGCAAACTGAATGCCAAACGTTATCCATTCTACACATCAAGGTATTAAAAATTCTTATAGTTGTCATATTTGTCAGGAAAAATTTCTTTTTTAACAGTCATTTACTTGAATACCCTCCAAAGACATCATATAAATAAATATATTGTATTGTGTATATTATAACTCATTAGAAATTTAATGAAACATGTTTATGTCAAATATTTTAAACTGTTTGCCTTAGAAACATGTTTTTCCCATCAATGTTAAAGGATAGCAAACGAACAAGTAAAACAATTTTCTTTATATCAGCAACTGTTGTATTCTAATCTTAAGCTGTCTAACAGAAATATCAAAATATGACCTTTATCCTGCCGGTTATCTTTCACTAAATATTTGACCAACCTATATTTTGGGGCAACTGTTTTTTTTTCTTAATCCGCGTTTTTGAAGTCAACTAAAAGAAATAAGACCAAGTAATAAATGTTACTAAAATGCAATAGAAGAAAATTTGCAACGTTTCTTAGTATCATTCTAATTGACTTTAAAAAATCAAAATAAAAAACATAAGTTGAATAGAAAAACAACCAAAAAGAAATATTAAAATCAAGTTTATTTTAGCCAGCACGTAGAAAAAGAGCAAACAACCAAATCCACAAAAAATATGTAACAAACTTATAGTCTGGCAAAATATAATACTTATGCATGGATATAAAAGTTACACGATGATTCATCATTGTTTACATTTTGCTTAAACAGCCGGTATTACGGCAGCTACAGCAACAAACAAATCAATGCATGCACAGACATACTTTTACGTTTTCGTTTAAATCAGCGGAAAAAGCCACATGTTGCCAACAATCGTACACTCCAGACACTATTTACGCTAAATGTTGATTGTCATTTGGCGCGCGCAATCATACACACAGCTGTGCAACACAAACTTGTATTTTGTGTGTTTGATTTTAAGTTTTCTGCATTTGCTGCCAATAATACACTGCAGATATTGCTTAGAAATCACAAAAACAACAAAAATAAATAATTATAATATTTTTGTTATTAACGGTAACAGAAACAAAGAGAGAAAAACACAAAATCACACACACACACACACAATTTAGCCGCTAAATGCAGATATTTGATATTATATTTTGTTAGCTGAAGCAGCGAGAGGGAGTATCTATTGAAGGCAGAAGCTGGAATATGTAAAATCTTAAATATCTGGGTCCTGAAAGTCATACTTAAGAGAATGTTTTTTGTGTTCTTTTTAGAGGCTTCCAACTTTAAGTTGGCCACACTGCTTTATTTGACAACCCATTTAACAGCGTGTAATTTGGTTTGACATTTCATTACGAATACACTTGAACCAGAGCAGCGTTTTGCAAATTGCTGAATTTTCTTTTATCAAAATTTGGCCACTGCCATATTGTTGAAAGTACATCTGACGCATTAACTGCAGTCATTCAGTCCGTGTTTGTTTTTATCGAAATGTATGTTCTTTTCGGAAAACCTTCCGCGGACTTCATCTACATATTTTATGGTTGTAATTCTGTTCGTGAGTTGAGGCCCAGGTTCACCGCGGACTGTAGCGCCAAAAGAAGAAGAAGAAGAATACTGTTCGTGATGAAATGGCGAAACGCGCAACATCTATTCCACAGCAGACTACTTCTCTGTCCGTGACTTGCTATTTCTCGCTGCTCTAAAAGATGCGTTCTTTCATAAGATACAGCATGGAAAATTTTGCTCCTGCTGAAGGTAAATAACCATAGAAGACAGATTCTAGAGTAATAGAGAAATTTTTTTCAAAATATAACTTTTTGGACGTGTATAGACAAAATAATGAAATTTTCACTTTCAATACTTCTCTCGTGGTGACGTCTCTGCATATTTCTATAGGTACAACGATGATCAGGCAATCACGACCAAAAATCGACAATCTCCAACATCCAAATTAAATTATAAATATATTAACAACGTTTCCGATTTGATTTGAGGACAGGTCCATGTCACTTGAAACTTTTATAAACTGGTCTCCCAGATCGTTTCTTTCCAAACTGTTAGATTTTTTGTTATTGGATTTCCATAAGTCGTGGGTGTGTAAAAATAAATTGATTTGTGCGCCAAAGTCTTGAAAAAGTTGTTATTTAATATCGACGCCTTTAAATTACATCTTCCGTAATAAGAACATATTGCGCAATACTTTGGATGGGAATACACAAACATACTTTTACTTAAATAATACACATATTGATCCTAAATTGCTCTACGATTTATAATAAAATCATTTAACGAAATTGTGAAAGCAAGCTTTTACAGCTCTGTTTCTCTCTAGCATTTAGCAAACTTGATTTTAAGGTATAAAAATTAAATGTTATTGCACGATTTACATACAAAAAGTTTCGGTCTTATCTTATTAATTGTTTTTTTTAATTCGATAAAAATTATTAAAAATGTATTTGAAAATTTTACAAAAGCCAAAACTTTTTAGGGAAAAGTTACCAGGAAATACTTGTATGTTTGGAAGTATTCATGAATGTTTTGAAATCTTCAAGAAAACCAACTCATCACTTTGCACGGTCGATTGCATATTGGGCTTTATAAACTGACCAGCATCCGTGAACAGTTGAAACAGCAGCCTGTTAACATGACTTGACCCAAATTTCGTACATAAAGGGATTTTGGGGTTTATTTTTAGATTTTATTTTGCATACTTTATTGCTGTTGAATTCAATATGGAAATGTATCTACAAGTGTTGTTTTTGTTTTTGTTTGAGTTTACGTTTTGTTGGAAGCATTTTGCTGCAAATTTTGGTCTCACTGGATACAATAGAACGACTCACGAATACAAAATTTGTATAACAATGCCCTGAATAAAGTACTTGCCTGTTAGTGTAAGATGATCTCAAGCTCTTCAAATTTTCTGTACAAATATTTTTATATATGATTCAATATTAGTCATTTCGACTAATCACAAGTTTTTATGTGCATAAAACTTCTACTGATGTATTTTGCAGAAATGTATTCCCTGCACTGTTATTCCCTGCAATATGATATTTTGCTTTTTGATAAGAAACCAGGCCCAAAACACATCATATTTTTCTTGAAGAATAGGTATTTACTCGGTCCGAACTTGTCATTATTTTTGAGCAATTCAACTTAATTTGTTTGAACAATTTAGCAATAAACTAATGGCGCCAATACGAAAATTAAAGAGGACGTAATTGTCATCGTTTTCGGTCTTTTGTGGCACTAAAATTAAATTTTATCTCTCTCAACAATGACAACAAATTCCGATCAGCTGTTGGTTAAAATTCCATACGAAATTAGTGCTTTTCATATCGTTTCCTACCTGAAAAACTGTTGCCTGCAACACTATGATGTTGAGGAAACATGCTGCCGGATACGCTTTGCAACATTTGGCGATTCTTCAGCAACATTATTTCCGCTTTGTTCCACATGAATATATTTTTATAAGAACTTTCAACAACATTTCACAATGCACGATTGTTGTGCTTTGCCAGACAAATATCGTTAAGGTACCCATTCTTATGGTTCTCGTGATGCTTGTGCATTACTTTCGGTTGTTGTTTTTAGTTTTGTTTCATACGAACGAAGGGTCCAGATTTTTGCAATACACTTTAAGAAAATATTTAAGCTTTTTCTGAAGAGTCTTAGAGTTTCCAGTTGTGACCGTGTAATTTATTCCTTCAAACTCTTTTGAAACAATATTAAAAATAAAAGTTAAGTACACAATTAAAGCGTTACTCTGTCTGTAACCGGCAGTAGCAATTAAAGGAGTTGGCCCCCTTTGCTCTTGGCTCGAAAACTTTTCAATCTGGGCACTAAAAACAAAACAAACAAAAAACTATTGCAAATAAATTTGTATTTAAACAAAACCAAACAATTGTAGTTATATTTATAGTTTAACAAAAACTTAAAAAGAAAAAAAAAAACACCTTAAATTAAGAGGAGGACATAAAGATTTACGAAATGTATTTATTACGGAACCAAGTGATGCGTCGACACATATAAACACCATGATCACTTTAATACTTTAACCACGACGAACAACTTTACAAAAATATAAATCCTTAAGCTTAAAGTGAGACAACGTACAGTTTTATATTTAAGCGCGCAAATCCGTGCGTTTTGTTGATTTCTTTTTGTTTGTCTTGTTGTTGTGTTTTTCTCCACAAAAGTTATACATATTTACAGATTGATTCAATGCTTGACTTTGTAAAGTTCAAGTAGAGGAGGTTGAAAATACTTGAAAAGCCCAAAAAGAGAAACACAGAAAAAAAAGAATCAATTCTGAATTTATATGAACCACACCAAATACAATGTAGAAGTAAAGACTTTTAGGAGGTTTACACCGTTTCTCCGGCTGTCTGATTTGCGTGTGTTTGAACCTGGAAATCCTTGCAAATATAATATTCTAGTTTGATGTGTCAATCTTTCTAATATCGGGTGCCGTAGTATGAGCTAAATGATTTGATCTATTTTGTATATGCGATTATTATTCAGTTTAAATCAATTTATTTCCTTCAATTCGTAATATTTACAAATTTGCTTATAATAACACACACATTTACGTATTAACAAAGAGTTCAAGGACATTTACTTGTTCTGCTTATAACATGTAAGTCCTTATTTTCTATCATAAGTAATTTTAGTAATACATAAATTGAAGGCGAAAAGTTTCAAAAAACTCGTATTCCGAATAGTAACATCTAAAATTTAAATTTTTGCAGCAGAGTGAAGTCCGGGAAATTGGCAGTTTAACTTTAGAAGTTCAATTTGAAGGACCTTAATTTTGTTTTATATGACAGCCGGTAGACATTATTGAATGAAGTATTACGCGAAGCTTAAAAGTTAAGACCTTTTCCCAATATCTAAAGCCGTAGTTTTACTGTATTTGTTAAGGAATAAATTGTTCTAATAAGAACGTTCCATTTGTGGGCAATATACGATTATTATGAGACTTTTTTTTATGAAAAATTATGTCTTCTTAGTGGAAGACATTTTCTGCCTTGCACGTACGTATATACGAACTCTTGCTAACACAGCCCACGTTATGTCGAATATTATATTTGTGATGGTGCGAGACTATCCTCTACACGCTCTCGTACACGTTCAATACTTTCACCAGTGTTTAGGGTATGCATTTTTCTATCACTAGGAAGAGTCCGTAAAGACTTATATAGAAACATTTAAATGAAACCGATATACAAGTTCACACAATGAACTATGAGTTGGAAAAATATAATTCAATTGTTTTGCTACGCTACTCGATTTGGTAGATATTCACTTTAAAGTCCTCAAAACTTGTGCACAAAAATAGCTGATAAAATATATAGTCACAAGGAATTCTGTGTCATTTGTACTTGAATGCTTAAAGATTTGTAACTCAAACAAACACACTGAAATAAATTATAATTTACTGATTCAATTACGCTTGGCATTAACTGCATTTCTCGGTTTATGCATTTTTCGCCCCAAATCACAACACGTTATTGAAAAACGAATATAATTCGTCTTAAAGAAATCATGACTTCATTAAAATACGAATTATTTCGAAACATTTTCAGTCAAGCACTTCGCTGTATCAGTGAAATTTTTGTTTGAATGTGTCCTTCAAAGATATTTGCCTGAACGTACAATCTCTTATTTCTATAACTTATATATATATTGATTTTGTTCAGTAACGCTTGCGGGGAAACAGTGTAAATCTGCCGCTTAAAAAAAAACTTCATTAAAATACGAATTATTTCGAAACATTTTCAGTCAAGCATTTCGCTGTATCAGTGAAATTTTTGTTTGAATGTGTCCTTCAAAGATATTTGCCTGAACGTACAATCTCTTATTTCTATAACTTATATATATATATATATTGATTTTGTTCAGTAACGCTTGCGGGGAAACAGTGTAAATCTGACGCGAAAAGGAGTCTTCTTTTGTGATTGTTAAGAAGAGAGTCCGTATATAAAAGTGTTTTTCGTTCAAGTACAATATATATATATATATATACATGTACATACATATAAATATAATGCCCTAAAGCTGAATTATTTAAGCCGACGAATTCAATTAGAGCCGGCTATAAGGCGGCACAAGTGACTGGAAATTTGTGGATGTTGTTTTTGTAACAGTTTTTTTACATTTTTTTTTTGTACTTTAAGACTTTTGAGTGCGTCTTATATTCATTCATTACGGGCATGGTGTGTTGCTGGTGCTCACGATCATGATGATCAGCATCATCAACATTCTCATTATTTTCATCATTTCTACGTCATTTTAATCGTTTGTCGTTTGTAAACGTGTTGTTGTTATTGTTGTTGACACTATGGCATCCTCTTAAAATTTTACAATAACTGACGTTTTATTTTATTGCCAGAATCATTTTCAACAGCATCAACTTGAGCCACAAAAAAAAAAAATATTGTAAAAAAATCGTTTGTAATTTCAAGAGTGTTTATTTAGCATTTTTTTGTTGTTGTTCGTTTTTTGAAGAGTATTTTTGCGTTGGCGCATTTTTAGACAAGTGATTCTTCTTCAGCCCTCGTCTACTTGATTGTTTTATTTTGTTTGTTATAAATATATTGTGTTATTTTTCATCTTCTTTTCTTCTTAAACTTTTTGAATGATTTTTTATATCGCCTAATTTTTCTTTACATGTTCATTGAAAAGTATTCCTTCCTATTTTTGTTTTGTTGTTGGTGGCTTTTTTGGAACGTTTTTCCCTGTGCCTTGTTTGTTGCCTTAATGTAATTTGTTATTTAGTTAATGTTTTTGTTTTGTTTGGTACTTTTGTGCCATCATTTTGTACATTGTCTCTGTGTCTCATTTCTTTATGGCTGTTAGGTGCGGTTCAGTTCGTTTTCTTGCCATATTAAGCTGGGTTCCTTCTATTGTTGTTGCTGTTGCATGTCACAATCACTTGTACGAATTAATGCTTTCTTTTGTGACACTTGGCTTGAATTTCTGTGGCAGGAAACAGGAGTGTTATGCAAATTATTATATATTTTTTCATTACTAATTCTTTTTTTTCGTATTTTCTTAACTATATATCAGATGTAGGTCAATAATTTAACAATTCTAAATTACATGTCAATGATTTTAACTGCACACGAAACGTTTTATAAACGAAGTATAATTTGTCGTTTAAATAGAGTTAAAGCGGCGTTTAATCGCACGACGATCATCTGAAACTGGCAGATTGTGTTTTAAGTCTTCGCATTAAAAATACAAGAAAATAATCAACTTGTGGGTTTTTTCGTCATATTTGCAGATCTTATCTCGAGGTATGACAATCAATGCCTGCCCACAAAGAATAAAATCGTAGTGTAGTGAAATTAATTCCAACATTTTAATTGATATAATTTTCTTCATGCTCTTTAACGACTCATAAACACTAATAAATTATCTATAACTTCATTTAAACTTAAAACAGCTTTTGAATGACCACTGTACTCGTACTTCGGGTTGAATCAACATGATTTTCATGTAGACTTAACAATACACAAACTCAAATCAGTTTTAAACTTTAGCTGACTTGAAATGTTGGCGATATTAATTCAAATTTTTAAAAATAACTTTGAAAATAACGTCTCATCTTATACTAAGACTTTTTTTATCACTCTTTATTTGTAACTAAAAATATTTTCTAACAACAAACCAGATTGTGAATTGTACAATGAACTCATGAGATGCATCGTTCTTCATAACATATTTCAGCATATAAAATTGAAATACATAATTTGTTTCTTAAGTAATCAAAACCATTAAGCCGTACCTGATATAAAATTTCATTTACTAAAGAAAAAAGTCATGCACTATCAACAAAATTTCAATCAATCATATTTTCAAATTAAGTTAAAACAATGAACTTTTTTCAACTTCCATAATTTCGAATGTTTTTGGCGTGGGTTCGTATAGAGTCGTATCAACTTGATAGAAACTCTCAACTTCAGGCTTATTTTCTTAAATAAATATATGTATTTATGTATATAAATGTGTGTAAAACTTAAATCATATTTTATATATTTGTATGTACGAGATGTGTCTCTTTTGCTGGCGTAGCGCTGCTGATGGTTACAAATACTAGTACATCCACATACTCGTATAAGAAGTGCTCGATCAAATCGATCTTAATTAATCAAAAGAACAATTGAACTTCTATAAGGTTAAATGTAAGTGAACTCAGCGTTACATATAACGAAAAAAGAAAATATGAAACTTAAAAAAGAAAACACTGAAAAGAAAGAGCGCATGAAGGAAACATAACGCTGCCATATGTTAAGATTTATAACCATTTTGACGTTCTTCTCGTTCAATGTTATTTATTTGTATATGTATTTACATGCGTTTAAATCAAAAGTAAATGAATTTGTAATTTTTATGAAAAGAGAAAATTTGCAAGAAATCCTTTTACTTTCTCTTCAAAATGCAAGATTTATATTTAATGAAGTTTCAAATGTCAAAAATAATTTTAAAAGAAAATTTAATTGCCGTAATGATATTATTATGATATTCTATTCTATTCTATGACAAATAGTATTCAGATATAAACTTTTTGAGAAATTTTTAGACAAATATTCAAGTTATTTAGTAAAATTATTGAAGCTGCAACAATTTAAAGGGTAACCAAAAATACATGAAAAAATTTAGTTTTCCAATATTGCGATTTTGTTTGTTTGAAAATAAATTTACGAGAACTTAAAATTTTCTTCATAAGCGAACGTTATAAATTGGTTTAAAAAAATATTCTTTACTTCAATATTTCTCAACTGTAACGACTTCAAAACACCTTTCCACACCCAAAATCTAGATAATGGATAGAAAAAAATGTGAAATAAATTAATTTTCCGAAATAATTGTTATTGCAGGTTCAGGTGTCAGCTTAAGTGTAACTCAAGTTTTACGACCTCATAAGCAAATGAACTCAAAAGATAAAAACCATTTTAATGTGTCTTTAATTTATATTTTTATACCACTGAAGAGAAAAAAAATCTCGAACTGACGTGGCTAAATATAAACTCTGCGAGCACTTGTTGAAAGAAAAATATTTCAAAAATGTTTATAATAATAAAAAACCAGAAACAGAAGATAAAAACTGAAATACAAAACATTTTTAAAAGCAAAACGAAAGAAAAAACCAACAAAAAAACAATTAATCACCTGTTTGGTGTGATCAAAAAAGATCAATCACTTGTTGGGTGTCGTGGCTTTGTACTTTATTCTGTGTTAAAACTGGTGAGATTTTTCTTAAAGATTTGAATACAAAAACCAACATTCAGCCACTCAGCGGCACAAGAACGTATGGGCATGTGTATGTGGTACAAACACACGCACACGTACACGCACTCACACTTAAAATTAAAATTCATACATCTGTACATTTGCTTCCAATTATAGCCCACTTCAATATTTTGTCATGCTTTTTTGGTTTTCTGAGTACGTACTCGTATAAGAAGTAGGCCAGAGGAAATGTAGCCACCGATAATTGTGTGCCCTTAAGTCCGTAGAAAGAAGCAGTCGCAATCGAAGAAAAAAGACCGGAGGAGAGTGACAGAGAAGGCTGTCACAGTAAAGTTAAGCTTTATGTTAAAACAATCATGCCAATTGCTTGTGGTTTTAATTAATTTAAAGTCAATACAAATTTTTGGTGACACTATACTTTAAACGTAAAACAAAAACAACAACAACAATGGTTGCGGCAGCAGCAGCAGAGACCCAACAAAAAAGCCCAAAGTCACGATTTGTTTAACAACCAAGTGATGTATGTTTTTGTTATTCGATTTCAGTTGGTACGTTTTTTTTTTTTTTGCTTTTGGTTCTTTAGTTTTGGGCCGCATAGTGCGTGTTAACTCTTTTTTTTTTTGTTGTTGCTTGTTTTTTAGTTTCTTACAGCCTGCTGATCTTCTTCACACAAGATCATACGGCATGGCTTTTTGGTCGTTTCGGTTTTTGTTGCTGCTTCTTTCGCGCTTTTACAGTTTGATTTAAACAAATCGCCACGATTTGTGTTGATGTTGTAAACGATGTCATTGTGTAGCACTGGCCGGTATTTGTTTCCTTTTTGTTGCAATTGTTGTTAAGTTGATTTGTGCAAAATCGCTTTTTACAAAGTTGCCACACTAAAGCTCATGCATACAACGTCCCGCTTAATTGGGCTTGCCTATTGCTGGGCAAACTTAATATATTAAGTTTGCCCAGCAATAGGATTCTCTGTAGCTCTTGAAAAAAGGAAAACAAAAACTAATTTGTTTGCAATATTTGCTGGCGAATTTCGTGTTGACAACAGCTGATTTGTATAATTTTCCAGTCAGCTGACCGATTGCAAAATGTGGTATTTTTTAGCGTCGGTGAAGTTCGGTCATTTTGTAGCTTTTTTCCGGCAATTTCCAGGTGTTAAAAAAATTATGTTTGACCTTTTTAATGTTTATTAAATAGACATAATAAGATAAGAGGAGAAAATGTTCAAATAAGCACATATATGTATTACTTTCGCGAAACACTTCCTTCAGTGAATTTATAATGGCGCACCTATTCAAATGACGCTGGAAATCTTCGAACGGCGTTCAATTCAGGTGGCTCTTTCTATCGTAATAGAAATATCTAATGACGGATATTTGAAAGTAACCGAAAAGAACACGCGCTAAATAGTTTCAATTTAGATGACTGCTTTAATGTCATATTTCGAAATAATTGTTTAAGGCATAAAGCTTTAGAACCAATTGCACGGGGCAATTGTCTGGATATTGAACTGCTAAGACAACTGGAATATTCGCATGAATGGATTCTATAATTTAAACATATTTTAAAATTTTCAACAAAATGTAATATGTTTTGAATACGGTTTAATTTTGAGGATACTTCAGTATCCTGCCATAAAGCCTAATCGTATGAGGGGTTAACCTCGGTCTGCTCTTCTACAGCATATACCGTAATTACGCAATTAAGCTAAGCCGCAGTTCTTCTGGAATTTTTTTTTATAATTCTTTAAGCATTTCCTCAATTTTCCGATTGGAAAATTTATAAATTTTTATATTTTACAAAAATGTTCAACTTTAAAACGGACTTTAGTTCAACATAAAGTGCTGAAGACCTGTTCCAGTTTGCTTACCTTAATCTAAGAAGTTATTAAACAGCGCACACTCTGCGCTTCAAAACAAAATGTGCGCTTCAGTCGAACACGATTTTGTCCTCTGAACGTGAACCAACAATAGGCTGTAACATTCTAAATACTCAATTACTAGCCCTAACAGTGAGTTAAATTAGATAAAAAAGTTATTAGAAAATACACTAATAGTCTGTTTCACAAGGTCATCTGCTGAGGTTGTTCGCCATTATTCTGACAGGCAAAATGCTGACTTGGAGAACTCTATTTGGCCGAGTTCATTCATCGCTCCATGTTAACGGTTTTTCTGTATGTCAGTTCGTTTGCCGTCGACAAAACATTGGCTCACGTCAGCTCGGCTCCAGCTCTGTCATTTGGAAGAAAAAGGAAAAATATGGCAATACCTTAAGTTGAGGGGTTTTTAATTTTTACTAAATCAATTGTCGGCCCGGCCAGAGCTGTTCTTTTGTTTATTTTCGTATTTTCTTCTTTCTTTTACTAAATTTTACTTATAAACAGACAAAAAGAGGAGCTTTTGGTTGCAGCTACCATTTCCCAAAATCGTAATAATGTCGCTATCGTGGTCTTCGTCAGCAGCAACGACGTCATCGCTGTTTGTTAATACGTTGAGTTAATTTTGTTCAGTCGTTCATTTGTTCGGCTGACTTGGTGTTTTATGGCCTGCCCAGTTTGACTTAAGATTATTTGAGCTTTTGCGATGGGTTCACTTAATTTAAACAACATGCAAAATACGTTTTTTTTTCCTACCGATCATTTATTTGGTTTTTCGTTTTCGTTTTCGTTTTGTTTTTATTTTTGTTTTCTTTGAAGAAACGTATTTTGCTGATAATGTGTGCGTCCGTGTGCCTGTCGTTATTTGTAAATACTTAAGTGTTCATATAGCACTTGCTTTACAACCATATTTGGTTAAAATTCAAATGGCATTAACACGTTTCCGTATTGTATTTGCATTCACATGTTTTTCTATTTGCAACATGTGTATGCGAGGGTTTGTGTGCTCGTGTGTATGTTGAATTGATGTTGTTCGGTTGTAGTTCATGGCGATCAATACGATGGCATTTGCACGCATTTGTGTGATCACTTGTAAATTTTGCGGCAAGTTAATTCGTGGTAAGAAGAACCAAAAACAACAACAAATACTGAAAATAAAAAATTGAGCTTTTTTCCACACTTCGATTTCTTCTTTGTTTTTGCTAAAGGTTTAAATTTGTCAACCTTATGTTGGCTGGCTGGATGGCTGGAACGGCTGGTTCGGTAGAATTTGTACTGGTACAATCGCTGGTTCATTTGTTGTTTTTTATGTTGATTTGCGGGTGCTTTATCTTCCTCTCTTTTTCTGTAGCTGTTTAGTTGTAAAGTAGACAATTTGTTGTTTCGTGTCCTCATGATCGGTGGCAATAGTTTGCTACTAACCTGTCGTAATTCTTGCTTTTAATTTGTTTTAATTTTTTCTTCGTCTGTTTGCTTTATTTTGTTTGACTGTTGTTGTTAATTTTTTGCCCTCTCTTTATTTTGGTAGTGTTGTTAGCGTGGCTTTCTTTGCGTGTTGTTATATCTTGCTGACACCATGGGCTGACGCGTGCTGAAGCGAAAAGGATTAAAGAATTTCCTAAAATTGTTATCATGCAGTTGTTATACAAAGCAAAAGTTCAGTGGTAATTATATAATAAATAAATATAAAATATCTCTTGAAATAAGCATCAACGGCTTTTAAGTGGCTGGTTGATCTTAATTGAGGTTGCATCCTTTTTACCTGCAGCTGAAAATGAAAAAATTTAAAAGCTTGCACTAAAAATACTTGTTATTTAAGATATAACTAGACATATGGTGCATATTGAGTTTAGAAACATTTTAAAGCGGCCATTGAGCGAAAAAAAGGGTGTCTGCTAAAGTTTAGCTCTAAAACCTCTAAATTTGTTGAAAGTTCAGTCAAATAATTCCTGAACTATGAAACTTTTGCTTAATATTCATAAGCCAACTCTTCACACATAGAGCCTCTAAAGCCTCAACAAATCGCGCGATCTGTTAGTTCAGGACAATAGAATTTTTATATAAAATTTTTATATAAAATATTTATGTAAAATTTTAAAATATTTATATAAATGCTGAAAGCTGCTTTGTTCTAATGAAAAAGTGTATTAAGACATTCTACGAAAATAAACGTATTTAGAAAATTGTTTATTTTATATAGAAAATTTTGTTACATGGGAAGAAGTATCATTAGCACCTTCCCCTTTTCCCATATTTTGGCGAAAATACTTGGCAAATTCATCGTATATTGAATGACGCCAAGCCGCAAGTGTTTGAGCAGTTGTTAATGCAGTTACAAAAAGTTACTGCGTGGCCCAAATTGAACGATAAGGACGTCGCCGATATGTGGCTGCTAAAGCTACAGGTCTTTGGTAATCAAATATGCCCCTAAATTTATTCCAACATTTACCTGGTCTTAATGTGATACCAGTCGAATACGATTCTGAAGTCGCAACAACTATTGAAGGCAACCTTCATAGATCTGACTACCCTTAAAGTCCAGATCTATGCAACAGAGTCATTGAAAATTACACCAATCGCTCTCGTGCGGCTGATATAAGAATAATGCCAGTCATAATTCGTACATAATGGCATTCTGATATCGTTCAAATTAAAATCATTTTTGTAAATATATCGCATAAAACTTGCTATATTTTATAGCACCATCCATCCAATCGCACTTAATGAAAAATCGTTTTGATAAGGATCAATTTTGGTCAGAATTTTGAGTGTTTTTCGATTAACCTATTTTTCAAATCGTAGGATGCGTGCGATTTTCGTCTTACAAGAGCTCAGTGTTTAACTTTCATATTATAGACTGGGAGTATCTTTTTCCTTAGCCAAGTTCGCGGCCCCTTTCGTTTGCAATTCCATGTTTTTGTCATTCTTTTTGTTTAGTTTTGTTGTATCAGTTTCTTTAAAACTCCCAATTTACCAGTCGTTTACATTTCCCTTCCAGACCATTGTAGTCTCTGCCAGCGGTAGAATAAATTGTTTTTTTGTTTTGTTTTGTTGTTGTTGTTGTTGCGTGTCTTTTTTATTTCTGTGTATTATTTGCAGTTCGTTTGTGTTAAGACAATTTCATGTTTTTTGTAGTTTAAGTTGTTTTTTTTAAGCCTAAATTATTAACCCTAGTCCTTTTACAAATGTTCCGCAATTATTGTGTTCAGCTCATTAGCGGTATATTTCGATTTTGTGTGTTTTTGTGTTTTTGCTGTTGTTGTGCTTCTTTTGCTTATTTGCGGTTTTTTCCTTTATTTTCGCCACGATTTCATTTTAAGCCAATGTCATATTTCGCTCAGATCGTACAGCCGTGCATAAGCGATTCTTTGCTAAGAAGAGGCATTTTATTGTTTTTGTTTTACTAATTTGTACATTTGTCAGATAATAAATGTTTAGTGGAAAGTTGTTGTTTATATACTTATCTGTTGAATTTTTCGTTTCTTGTGGCAGTTATTTTCATTGTGAGGTGTGAAATTATGTCCATACTTTGTAAAACATGTTTTGTTTGTGTATTTTCTTGCTGTTTTTTCCTGAATTCAGCCTGAATTTGTGGTTTATAGAGAAATCATAAATGTAAATTAGTTAACACGGCTTTAAGAAATTAAGTTTAATGATAAATGTGTGAGTATTTGGCAAAAGTGGAGCTTAAAAATTTACCCAAACGAATTGGTTTTTACTCGCAAAAGTTTTAGGTGCCCTTCTTTTAAGATTTTTTAGTGGCAAATATAAGAAGAAAAGTTTGCTGCAAATGGTTTCTACGAAATAAATAAGTCGCCGTCTACGGATATCGAACCTGTTCGTTTGTTTGCATAATTGCATTCAAATCACCCACAAAATTTCGAATGTTTTATTTTTTATATAATTCAACTGTCACTGAAATTTTATTGTTCTAATTTTGGCAATAGAAAACAGTGTCCTGTTTCTGCTGTGTAGAAAATAGTTTAAGATTTTATGCTGCTTTTATTGAAGACAGTAATTTTTGTCAAATTGTTTTATTAATTGTCTTAAAATTGATTTAAACTAAATACTGCACATAAAATTTTATTATTTATTCATTTCAAATAAATTTAAATTTTTAATAAATATATTGTACCAATTGATTTTTTTTTTATCTCAGACTTATGATAGTCCTTTATTCGAAAATTTGTGGGAATTATAAATTTTAAATTAAAATAAGTCCTGTGAAAGTTGCGCTTTGCAATGAAAGCCCTAGACTCTTTTTTCTAAGAAAAAAAAAAAAATAACATAAAATAGATTGTGCTAAATTTTTATTTTTATAAAAGAAATATCTAGACATAAATTTTGTTGTAACACTACATTAAAACACACACACACACACACACACACACACAGACATACAGCATGCAAACACATAAAATTGATTTTCACAAGTCCGTTAATCCATAATTTATGACAATGAACAAAACAAATAAATATGATTTACATTCAGCTGAATATATGACATTTCTATTGAACTAATTTGATATGCAAATGAACATACAAAAGCATTGAAAACGATAAAATTGTAGTTAAATAAAACTTTATTTATTTTATTATTAAACACGCGAGATAAAAACATAAATTAATGACAAATATCAACGGATATAAGGTTCTTATTTGCAAGTAGACTTGGCAAAATATAAAGCAAATGGACAATAGTTTAAAGTTTGTTCACCATACAAAATCATAGTTTTGCATTATAAGTTGTTGTTGTTTTTCAACCATTTGATATGATTGTATGGTCGGTTTTATTCTTTATTAACTGTTTTGTTAGCAAACGAAAAGAACCACCAAAAGCAATTAAACAAATCAAACACCCACACTTTTTTGCCAGAACAAAATAAATTAAATTTTTTCTTTTGCCAATTTTTACACTTCTTGGTTCTTAAGCCAGACTTAAACAAAGTGTTGAGTGGAAAAAATGTGGGGGGGGGGGGGGGGGGGGAAACCATTTAAATTTAAATTAATTTAGGAAAATAAAGATCTTGTCAAGCAGCCAATGATTCGTGATTTTTTGTCTCTCTTCCAGCACCTGACAATTATTACGGTGTATGCGACACAGTAATGTAAAGGAGTGCATTTATATTAAGTGGAGGTGAAACGGTGTATTGGCAAGGCGGCGTTGTGTTTGGTTTTAATATTGATTGAAATGGATGGAATATGAGAAAATGAGTTACCAATCAGCTGATACGAATCTCATATAATATTTTTATTGTACGGCTTATTTTAGTATTAAGGACTAGATTTATTTAAAGGGCACTAGCGACATTATCCATTAACTTTAAAGTAATACTGTTAATAAAAAAACATAAAAACAACAAAACCAAAAACAATACTACCAAGAATTGTGTCCTTTTTATGAAAGAAAAAAATATTTCTTTAAAAAAAGATACCAGACTCAAAAGAATAATGAAAAGTTATACATTTGAAGCATTGAAAGGATCAAAAATTGCTTGAAAGAAGCCCAAGTAGAATTTATGAAACACTTATGCAAAGGAAAAATTAATGGGGTGGTTGAATTGAAAACTTTTCGCACCTGTTTCATTAGTAACATTTGATTAAAATTTCGCCAGTTCATTGTGAAAGTTTATGAAGCTGCGTTGCGATATTCAGCACGATCACCTCTATCATTTCCGACTTTATGCAGGTTTTGGTGGGTTTAAAGACACAGCATGGTGGCCTGGTTTAAGGCAACCTAATGCAGATTCAGCTTAGAAGTTTAAAAGAATTCTTAATTAAATCTTAGTGGAGTTGACTGTGGTTGCCTGCCTTCAAGGACGAGCCAAAATATTGTTATACACAATTCTTTTTCTAGGCAACCTGATTGCTGTGAAATGTAGTATAAGTTTAGTAAAAATTTTTGTTAATTCTATGCCAAGCAACAAAAGGATCTACCGAAAGAAAATGCTCTGATCAAAAAAAAAAAAAAAAAAAAAACAATTTATTTACATACAAAAAAGTTTGGTACAAAATCCATGCAAAAGATTTCTAAACGTTTTCCTTTTATCATAAGAAACTTCTTGATGTCTCAAACACTTGTAAAAACCGGTATCGGTGTCCGTTTGAGAAAAAAGCATGCACTTTCATATCACTTGTTCGACTTGTATACAATTTAATCCCTGGAAACTGAGGTCACAGTGGCAACTCAAGTGATGCCGCCCCATTGCTATATAGTGATCTTCTAATAGTGGCATTTGTTTCAGTAGAATTATTCGGAAAATATCAACGATTGTGCCCTGAAGACATAAAAAGATTATAACAGCCAATTCTTTTTATGTGTTAGAAAATTTCTAAATCATGTGTGAAACCTCTGACATATTTAGAGTTCTGGCATAAAACACTTAAGCTGTTTCGTTTCATAAAAAGTTTTGTTTACTCCAAATATAAAACGTGCTGGCGATGGTGTATTCGTGTTAAAATCATACTTAAAAACTGCTCAACTTCAACTTGTCATGTACGAATATGTATGTATGTATGTATATGACTGAGGCTTGTGCATACAATGTACATATAGTCATATATTTTTATATATGTATATAATTTTTTTACAATTAAACTTAACATGTGTCTTTTTAAATAAGCAAAAATGAAACTCAACTTTAAGATTGACAACAACCTGTTCTTTCAACAGCTATTATTATTTAAGTCGGATTTATTTTAAATTAAAATGTAAGTGATTTTTTTTTATTTTTGTATGGTTGACTTTATGTGGAGGCTTTGAAAAAATACAAAATATTGAAATAATAAATAAACAATTACTATGGGACATTCCATAAAAAAAAGTAATATCCTAAAATTTGGCTTTGCATTAAACAAATGCTTTAAGGAAGCTGGGTAAAATTACCCAGAAATTTTGTTTGAATTTTAAGAAAAAACCAACGACAGGTTTTGGTCTTAAGTCTTTTGTTTTTCTACTACTCTAAAACAGAAATTTCGTATTTCAGAGTATATTTATAAAACCATTGAAATGTTTATAAACTAAATTTGAAACACAAAATTACTTTACCAATTTATTTTTAAAATTTTGAATCTTTGCGCTTAATATTTGTTTGTCGTGCTTAAGAAGACGGGCATGGAATGCCCCTTAATTTATCTTCTCAAAAAACCATTAGTGATTGCAAGTTAATTATAATGGTTCAATATATTTTAAGACTCTTAACAATAGCTTGCTTTGGTTTTATATAATTTTTCATTGTATAACTTACTGTTGGCTTGGATTTTTTACTCTCTGTAACATCGTATTGTTGCTGCTATGTAAACAGCAGTCATAGAGGGCGTTGCAGGCGTCACAAATCTTATGCGTGTTCCACAGATAGAGTTTGATGGAGCCGCACAAACGCAAAAGAGCAAAACAAAAAGAAAAATAAATAACGAAATATTCAATTATAAATTTGAAACATGAAAACCATTCTAAAATTTGAAAATATTATAAAGACATTAAAGTTTTAATCTTAATTTAGTCAGATATGCAAAAACAAAAAAAGAAGAGATTAAATATCAATCAAAGTTTTGCTGATTTTGGTTTAAGTTTATATCACGTTTTTAATTAAAATATAAACTTAAACTTTTCGCAAAGGGTTTGTTTTTATCTTAAAAAAAAAAATACATACAAGGAAAAAACTATTCAAAATCGCGGTTACATAAACGTCAGGTCACAATCTCAAAAACAAGAGGGGTAAAAGATTAAAAGTTCCAATCCTAAGAGCAGCAAACTTCATATGATACTTCATTAAATGGCTTAAACTGTATGTACATGTTTGAACGTCATGTTTTTGGAAAAGTATGTTTCAGTACACTGCGCAAAATTGTGTTCTTGCAATTTTCGCTGAATCCTGCTACTCAGAAAAACATGATTTCCATCCCCTAAGGAGAATCACTCTATGAAATATTTTGTTTAAACATTGCACTTGGCTACTGGCACGATATGAGTCATAAAGAACTGAAGTCTGTTGTATTTGCTTCCGTATTTCCCAATCTTGGCACATACAACACTTCAGAACACTTCAATAATTTACATTTAATGGTGTTTCTTGCAGTGTAATTCGCACATACTCGTACATGTGTACAGCCACATGACTGTTTAAGTATTATTTTATCTATAAATTTAACATTATAATTTACAACGTTTACAACATCAAAAACAACAGCACCAGCAACCACCACACAAAACGACAGAATCCCAGCTCCGTTATTAAAATGATTATAGTCGTTGTTGTTATTGTTGTTGTCGTACATAAACATACATATTTAGTGTGTACGAAATGTTGTTGTACCTGACAAAATTACATTAATTGAGTAATTTATATTGATGGCGTCAGTGTTTTCAAATATTTTTTTTCTTTAAGTTTTTCTCTTTAGCCGCGTTGTCCTTTTTTCCATCAGCGCATGTCTTGTTAATGACAGCTTTAAGCCTGACAAAAATAAGAAACAATATCATTATGATGATTTTGATCATCAAGCTTTTTATCACTGTCTTCGTGTGTCCTCATCATGATCATCATGGGCTTTGCTAAGTTTTTGTTGGTTGCTTTTCTTTCCTGTCCACTTGGTCCGACATCAATGTCTTTGGCATGATCGTTTCATAAACTATCATATAGTTGACTGTTATTATTATGATTACCACTCAACATGAATTCAATTAACACTTGTCAGTCGTTTGCTTGTAAGAGTTTCTAAATTTTGTATTTTCTTCTTAGGTTTATTTGCAGATTTCTTGGCAATTCCTTCGGCAACAGTTTAGAGGGAGCTGTACACGCGGCAGTAGTTGTTTGGAAGTCATGTTGTAACAGATAGAATTGATGAAAAAAATTCTATACAGTTTATAACAGCAACAGAAAAGGTACTAATTTAAACTAAATTTAATATATTTATTAGAAATTTCTTCAAGATTGAGTTTTTTTCCATTTATTCCACCTTTCGTTCTCTCTGCAAAACTTCTGTGGGAATTATCTTTAAAAATTAAAATATTGAATAATTTACAGCTAATCTTTTTTATAAAGAATTTAATCTCAAATTAATTTTTTATTTTTAAATAGGAAAACAACGTTTTTCAGTAGAAGCAACGTTTGGCAGGAATCGAACTGCTGGCCGCATTTCCTGCCAACCTGTCCATCGAGCCACCATTCTATCTTTTGGGAAGAGAACACAACAAACAGATGTTGCAAAATACAAAGCAAATGGCAGCCCTACATGATCACCTGCAAGCCTGTTTGTATAGAGTGTTTGGCAAAGCCTGTTCTGACCACTAACATCTCCATTTCCTTTTTTTATGTCAACCTTTAAAAAAGGTGGTTAGTGAGTTTGATGTGATCTTTTTAATGTTATAGTTTACAAACATTTTTATAGGACAACAAGAAGTCTTAATCACGTTTTTATTGTACAGTTTTGGAATATGTTAAGGAAATTATTTGCATGTTGTACGAAAATCTTTATACACCAAAATTTATAACACAATCGTTGATTTCACATACGAGTTTGGCCAACAAAAACAAAAAACAAATGTGAATAAAAAAAGTCTAAGGAAAGGTCAATATTTAAATAATGCTTTATATAGTTTTAAACATATGCGACAGAAACATAAAAGTTTTTATAAAACAGAAAGAAGAGACCAAAACTGTTGCTGGATTAAAAAATTAAAAATGAAGATTTGGATTTTAGAAAATTCCATTTTTTGAACTTGTGTAATTTTGTAAAAATTTTTACCCCCTTTTTCCATAACAAAATGATTGGCAAGTTTATTAAGAAGATCGAATTTAATAAAAATATAGATGTAATTCAACGTTGGAATAATATTTTTTAAGATTTTGTTTTAAAAAAAAAATGCTTGCGGGGATCATAATATGGTTGTCCGTGACTATAATATGGTTAGTGTGACAATAGTTTCATAATAACATAGTATTAAATTAATTTTTGCAAATACAACACCACAATATTTTATAATCCAATCATAAAGTCCAGCAAAAACGATTTCAGAATACTGAAGCTTCACTTTGGCCTCAGTGCTGGGCTTTTATAATGATAATAACTGACTGTACATAAAAGTAAGTACCAAAACAGTAAGAATACGAAGCGCTGAGAAGTAACGAAATATATGTATATATCTTGAATTATTGCGTCTAAAATAATGTTATTGTTGGCTTTATATTTCCATTGCTTGCATTAAAAAAAAAAAACATATTTAACAACTCTTGTTTAATTCGAACACAACTTTCAAAACCTTCATTTCTGCGCTGGTACTTCAAAGTCTATTTTAGATTTCGGAAAAAAAAGCTCATCCAACTCTATAGACTATCTTGGGCATCGTCCCAGTGCATATATTTATATTATTACATTTGAAACTCTAGATTCACTTTTCGAAATCATCTTCCCATTTCAAAATTAACATTTAATGCAAAAATTTAAATTTATCTTGCGAAAATAAACCCACTAAGACACTTGTTCGTAAGAACTTGCCATCTTACTTGAACAGACAGTCTTTATATGTCATTATTTGTCATAAAATTACTCGCCCATTTACCTTTTATATTCATATTTTCTGTTCTAAAATTGTTCGTTGTCATAGAACTCAACAACTATAAAAAATTATTCATACACATTAAAATATTTATATGTAAGTTTTTGTATAATTTTCCAGCATTAAATATTCGCATATTTTTATATTAAAAATCATCGTTAATCCTGCCATTTTAGTTAAATAATCATAATTTAAAATTCATTGTCGTGATGAGGAACTGATTGTCAATAATTTTTCGTCCCATGTATGTACATATGTATGTTTTAATGTGTGTGTGTGTGTGTGTGTGTAGGTATGTTTGTAAGGGAATAATGGCAAATAGAAATTATATCGTTTTTTAAATGAGTGAGTGAGTGAGTGAGTGAACGAACGACTGACTGAATGAATACTAAACGATCACCAATTGAATTGAATGCATTAAAATGCAACTGCATCTATTTTATTACTTTTGATTTGATTTCTTTTGAGTTGATCCAACTTCACTAGACGAGACAGACGGACGAGACAGCCAAACAGCCAACAACAATTGATTTGACATTATAAAGAATTCTTCATTTATTTTCTATTTCTATTTTCATTTTATTTTCTTTCCTCCTCTTTTCTATTTCTTCAAAAAAGAGAAAAACTTTTGCAAAAATCGTAAATATTATATGCATTTATTCCACCCACCAGCTTTTCCCTGCTTGTGCATTTTATTTTTGTGTTGCCTGGTTCTTTTTTTTTTTGTTTGTTTCTTTTTTCTGGGTGCATCAATATCAATTGAATAACTTGTTGGGCTTTTACTTGGTACGTATGACGTCTTGGAGAAAGAGAGATTTATATTGATAATAATGCAAACGCTGGAAAATAAGATTTGTAAGAATGTCGTAAAAAGTCATACTCGCATTCGTAAGTTGTTATTTCATAGATAATCGAAATGTAAATTTATGCTTTTTCACGTATTGCACTGTTTGTGACACTTGAGTAGGTTCTTGGAAGAAAATACATGTGCATGTGACATTGTTTGCATTCGAACATGAGCGCTCTCATGTTAATTAGGGCGGCGCTAACTCTTGATTTTTCTTCTTAAAATTGAACGAACGAAAATCATAAAAAATTCTTCTTCAAATTGGCAAAAGAAAACAATTGGGGAACTTCTCCGCATTGCCAGCAAATTTTTCACCTATTTGAGCCCGTGAATGGTTACAGAAATAAATATTAGTACAGGGAGGCTAAACAAGGACATTTTAAGGCACAGCAGGGATTTTAATATTTTTTTTTCCAATCAAAGTTTGGAAATTTTTAAAATTTAATTTAGTTGTTAACCAAATGGCAATAAAGTACAAATATACAATAATTTAATAAAATATTACAAAAACAAACAACGGAAGTCTTAAGTCTTACGGAGAATTTTATGTCCCTAGAGTTGAAGGACAGTATAGGACGGACCCTCATTGCTTATAATTCATCTATCTTGTATGACACTTTCACTTTTCTGTCATTTTCTCGATTTCTACAGTTTTGTGTAATTTATTATACCGTTTTGTGATTGATTTAGTTTGAAAAGCCTTTAAACCAGTTATTCCGGTATGTGGGGCAAAATGCAAAGCGCTGTTGAGCTCATAAAAATGCAGACAGCAGACACGATTGTGTTGCCTTAAAACAAATCAAGTCTTATTGATGGAAATGTTTTATATTTAAGTTGTTATAAAATAACTTTTATAAAGTAGAGTATCAATCATATCGACAATGTTATTTAAAACTTTGACCATAGTGCCAGTAATATCCTAGTATTACCAGTAACGTTCTGCGTCATGGCAATATTATATACAACTTTACTAAATATATGGTCGCATTGTGTTATCTTGATAAATGAAAATGTATTATTGGCTTTAACTATATGAATCGATATTTCTCAGATGTAGCAAATAATAGTTGAATAATTTCTATTTTGTTGTTCTTATTTTTACGCCCGCCTTAATGCAGAAAATGTTTTTTATGCCAAAAAAGCAGAAAGGATGTGTCTAAGAAATTTTTATTATATAAAGTCAATAATGCCACAGTAAGGAAAAGATTTTTTTCTGTTAAACTTATTACCATATTGTAATTTAGATTGATAAAATACAACATTCTGATACGTACAGGTTGTTCCTGGGAGCAATGACTATAAAACTTGTCCATAACTAAAAAGCATCAAGTGTTTGTTGCGTTTCAACTAAATTACTTTAAGTCAGGCTAGGATTTGTTGGCTGACTCTGGAAAAATGGCAAATAAAATACATTTCATTTATGACAATTACTCTTAAAACACAGATGTTCACATATTTATGTGTAAAAAGTCTATTAAACTTCAAAAAAGAAAAAATATTTTTATATTTGTAGTCCAGTAGCTGGCCCCGTTGTGTTTAGGAACTCGATAGTAAGTTTTGGCCCCGAATACTCTGATGTATTCTCGCATTCATTTAAATTTTCATAACTTTATTGCAGCACGAGAAGCTTTAATTATATGTCCTGCAATTTGCAAACGGAAAGTAAAAGCGATTCGGAGACGGGAATGATCATCATACATCAATTTTACTAGTTGAACCTACAGTTCATCCCTCATGTTCGAAAAATTCAGTTTTTACCAATTAGTTACTTTACCAATTTAAATATTGCTGTAATTCTCTGAGTTTGGCATGATTATTATCTTGGAGTCGAATCCATGCGCTTCAGGTACTGAATGTTGTTTAAATAGTTTAAGTTTGTTTCCAAATAACTTTTTAATAATCTTATTAATATGTATGTACGAGTATAAGTAGAATCACAGAGTTCAGCGAAGGTCGCAGTGTTGGGTCAGTGCTCCACTTTTATTCATTCAAATAAGTCATGTACTGAATTATTTTCTGATAAAATTTCATCATAGGATTTAGTAAATTTCTTTATATTTTTAATAATTTCTCCGACTTTCAGAAAGATCTAGAACGCGTCTTTGGTTGTTGTAACCGCAATATGATGGGCCTGAATTTTGAGAAAATGTAAGTCCTGAATAATTCCATAACATATACTCTTGGTATTCCCGAATCCGATTTCGTTGATTCTTTTCGTGATCTTGGAAAATAACTTGATCCAAAATTGAACATTATTCCCCATAATACATTAACGGAAAGTAAAGCAGGAGGAGTTGTGGCTTTCACAAATATCGTTGGGCAAAGAGTTTTCTGCAGTGATTTACTCGTAAACGTATGTTTACAATATAATTATCAGTGATTAAATAAATAAAAGAACATTTTAAACTTTAATTTAACTAAATTAATAAAAATACCAAATGTCATTTTAACATTTTTCACTGTTATTACAACTGATCGCAATAGTTTCGTGCTTTGTGGTTTTTGTGTGTTTTGATATAACATACTTTAGATTCAACATGTTTTCACGTTGACTCTACTTCGAGCTGGTCACATGTACAAACTCTACTCGCACAGATTGCATATTTTCGGTTTCCTATTTCTTTTTGTGGAATTAAAGTATTTTAATTTAATTTTTTAATTGTATTTTTCATTTAAAAATTTTTCCCTTTAAACAAGTCATCATCAACCTTTTCAAAAGTGACGTCCGATGATTAAGAAAAAATTGTGAACAGTTTTTTCTTCTGCGAGTAGTGATTACGAAGCCCTGCCATTGTTGTGGCTCATGCCATGAAGCACTAGCAAATATACACGTATGAGTCCGCATGTACAATATATTTTCAAGTTTAAAAATATTTCATAATAATATTTATGACCATCATTATTTTATATTATTTAAGAATTGATTTCTTTGCGCAATTTCTTCTTCCTTTTGAAATGGAGGCAGCAGAAAAATTACTCTTTAACTACCGTTTTGATTTAGGAAAAACAACATTGTGGCAATTGCACTTCGAAGCGACCCCATGGCCTTTGTTTGGCACCTAACCGTAAGTCAGTTTCAGACATCACTATGAACTATAGCGTTTTTTTTCTTTGCTTTTTTACTTTTTTACTTTTTTTTCTTTAGTTTATTGTTATTGTTGCACTAATGTTTATTACCGCCAACACCAGCGCTATTTGGACTAATACCAGCACATGTTGTTGGTACTCGTAGCAGGAATCGGTACTACTGTTGCCAGTGTTTTACGGTGTTATAAGATGCTTAGAAAATATTAAAGTAGAAAAGTTTAACAAAACACATACAACACGTATTGACTGCTGTAACTGCTACTGAATGAGCCAACATTTTGTGGGGGCATTACGTTGGCTTTTTTTGTTGTATTTTTGTGTGGCTTTTTTGTGCCACCAATTCTTTAGCGTAGCCAAAACTTTTGTGTCTAGTGTTGTCGAGTCTAGCTCAGGGTAAGTAAAAAATGGAAGTACTCAATAGTATTTGGAAGATATTTTTCCATTTCTAGTTACTTAGTAACTTGTGCAGCTCATAAATTCATTTAATTCAATAAAACCAATTCACATGAACACCATGAAACAATAAATAATGTTATTAATAAATAATAAAAGGTAATATTATATGAATTGCTACCTGTTTTTAAGGTTTTTTTTTTTTGTGTTTTGGAGTCGATGGTTCCTTAAACTGAAACAAACTCTTTTTAACATTCAATTTGAAAGGGGTTTTCTGATGGCGCTGTAACTAAACTGGCACTTTTCCAATCTCCGTTTGTGGTGCCCTACACTAAATATATTTACAGGGTATTTTATTGAAGTTATTCAAAATTTATTTCACATATGCTCAATAGACAGACTGTGGTGCCTGTCTTGACTGAAAGGTTATGGCAGTAGCTGAAACCTAAGTCCCAGGATGAAAACCATTGTGCTGCGTAATGATATTGTTGGCTTTGTTATTTAATGGTTCAAATGTTTTTCGAGTAGTTGTGCCTTGGTGAAGATCTGAATAATGAGTGGGCCGGATAATTACAAAAGACAGGACTTTACACGACTGTGGCTTAACTACAAAGCTGCTCTAGTTTTTGATCAATAAAATTTTCATTATACTTAAAACCACCACTGTCCGTTTCATAAATAGTCCCTTTTTTGAAAAGAACGACATGCAATTAGTTATTTTATAACACCCTGAATGAAAATCTTCAACTTAATTGAAGGCCGGTGTTTTGAAAATGCAGTCCATGGAAGAAGACTAGTAATCGAATAGTCGAAATATGATCCATTTAAAATACATCCAGCATTATCAATTGGGTACCAGAGATAGAGATTTGCTTGTGTAGGTATCCTGAGCAGAACTATTTTATTTGGTATATAGCATATATCTACATGTAGATCTATGATACAACTTAATTCCCGAAGCTGGTATCTTACGGCTTTTAAGCATATTTTAGGAATTTGAAAATTTTTTTTAAGTTGTGTTTTTAAACTAAAACGATAAAAATTTCATATCTTCCACGGTGTATACCAACGACTTTATTATAATGCAAACTGGTACCAGCGAACTAGTCCCAACTGCACCTGTCAAGCGACATGTTCCATGTTCACAATTTCACACCTAGAGCACACATTTTAAATCAATTTTTATGTTACAGTACATTCAGTTAACGCTCCCATATAAGTAAATACTCTTATGGGCATTTGTTCTCCATTCAAACTGGCATTTAAGATGCGAACTAGTTGTTGTAAGAGTTCACTAAGTGCTTAGACTGAAACATCCAGCATACAAAGAGATACTGCACTGCTTATGGAAGAGATATACAAATAAAATGTCTGCTAATTATTACAGAGTTTTCATCAAACAATATCTATTCCTACAAATAACAAAGAAGCAAAGTTAGTCATCACGAAAAAACGACTACGAACTTGTAAACAGGTGCGTGAATGCACATGATGCACCCACAATTATTTTTAAAATCATAATAACCTCATCAATATATTTTAGTACATGCCGCATAATATTGTGGCAGCAACCATCCTTCCATTAGTGTCACTTCTTGTGCGTTGGGTAAAAATAATTCGACCTAAACGAACTTTATATTTAAACTAGAAGCGCAGAAAAAACTAAATCCTTTAAACTAGCGGTAGTGCTTTAACATTTATACGGACAGTAAATAAATTCTCAAGAATATATTACAACTATCAATGGATGATTACCACACTGAAGCAGATAATATTTTTTCTTTCTTTTACATATCAGCACATACACACATGTATCCCAGATGATGATAATGGTGGTTCTGCTTTGTCTCATCGTGTATTTAATAACCAAAATGGTTTATAAGATTTTAAGTACTTTTTGTACTAGAACGTTGAACAAAATGTTGAAAATATTTCTCACATTTAGTAGGTGAAGGCATATTCAATATAAGTTTTCACAAGGGAAATGCAGCGTTGAAAAATGATTTTTGTAATCTGATGGCATTGAGATATTTACGATTAGTTTCAATGCAGGTTTGTAGTCTATAAATTACAAAATGGCTTAAATTTAATCCTTTAGTAACAGAAAGTCATAATTGAGACAATGTTTTAGAGCCAAATGCAATTATTCATTTAAGGGTGCCATTAACTCACTCACAAAAATATACGCCAAATTTTCCCCTCCCCACCCCAGTTACTGCAAAATTGAAAACCAAAATCAATGCAAATATTTTTGCTGCAAAACAATCGCGTTTGTTTAAGAGCTTTAAAACTATACCATTTAAAAGCAAAATACTCGTTTATGCCGACATTATTATTAGAACATTTTTAATTTTTACTGACCTTTTAAAAACAATTTTATATAAAATGGAGTATTTGAATGTGTTTCTCAAAGGTTTTCAAGTCTACTGAGCAGAAGGGTAACACACACGAAATGGTGGCAGACAGCTGGAAAACACCCAGAAACTACATCATATTGACAATGTTGATGAAGAAGTAATTCCTCTTTTATATGACGATGCAATAATAAATACAGAAAAATTTGCAAATAACTTAAAATTTTTCCCGTAAAAAAATCGTTTATAACTTTGTATCTCAAATCTTGGAAAATAAAGTGCCATTTGGAGCTTAAACGCTACTGTGCTGTTCATTTTCAGTCGTATTCCCAACCGTGTTGTTGTTCTTTTTAATTCACCGCGTTTTTCCAAAATGTGATGATGCATCACCGAATGTTGCCATAGAAAAGTGAAATGTTGATAAAATAGTTTTTGTACTCAAAAATAATATTCATGCAATTGTTTCACTGACTGACTGTTTCACTCCTTCAACATCAGATTTCAGGTTACAGAAAAATGTAAGTGTCATTATGGCTCTAATGGCGCTAATGGCAATGAATTCCGTGTCGTTCTTATTAAAAAACTCAAAACAGAATACTACTTTTAAGAGGCATAAATAAATGAATATTTTATTATTTTTAATTGTTTTTAGAAAGAAGCAAATAAATTTATTTAAAAATATACATATTTTAAAGGAAGCCCTATTATATTTCGTTTCGTTTGCCCTTTTCTTCAGAACAAAATTGTCAAATGTTTTAAGGCCCAATAAAGGAATTATATTACCAAACAAGGCGCTTTTAAGCCGAATGAAACTATTAATTAATATAACAGGTTTTTTTTTTTTAAATTTTATTCTCAAAATGTCAGGATTTCCTCTACATTCGCTTTAATTTGTTACCTTGACAAACCTTAAGCAATTGTCTTAATCTTGTTACTAAAATTTGTTGCCAGATGGACGGGAAAAACACTTTTAAAATTACACATGAAGATTTCTGCTAAACTGTGACTGAAACTGGTATAGAAAAATATTTTATTACGGTTATTGTTGGGCAAAAATATAAAAAGGAAAAGAATACTCACACATTCTACTGCCGAAATCTTGAATATATAGAGTAGAACACAGCAACGCCATTTCGATCGTTGCAATATTAAAATCAAGAAAAAATTATGTATGTTTGGGAGCAGGAAAAAAGGAGAGAAAGAAATTTAAATAAAAACGTGACCATACAGTAAATAGCCATCATTGTCATCTTCATCATCTGCAACAGCGGCACTCGAATCTGGGTAAATCAGTGGTGGGTATCGTAATGCTGTCGTCACTGGACACTTGTGCAGGCTACCTGAAACTATTTTGGGCCGCAAGATTGTTCTACTTAAATGTTTTGCCTTTTATAATTTTTTTTCCTGCTCTCAGCGTGGAAGAGGCAGTTTTTATTTGCACTATTTTCAACTTAAGCAGTTTAGCAGAATGCGCTTGACATCCTGCTGGGCGCTTGAAAGTTTCGTAGATTTGAAAATTTCCTTAAAAGCAAAACAAAATTCAGCCCATTAACAGTTTGCTGTCTGCCGTTTTGCACAGGTTTCGCCACAACACAACATGCCGGTCAATTCATATAAATAAATTTTCATCTAATGTTAACAATCTGCACTTGTGCCACTTGCTGTTGCAAAATATTTGAGTTCCTCTTTTGGCAAATGCAAATAATCAACATTTTGGCAATTCCAAGCGAATATTTTCCTCTCCTGTTTGTAGTTTTTCTCATTTTGTTGTTATTCCTTTTCGCCAGATTCAGCTTTAAACGCGTTGCTGCTTTGATTATTTGAACTCTGATATGGTTTCGTTTCAACTTTTATTAGCGCAGCTTCGCAGCCAGCCCCAACAAACCGAGAAACATCCAGCTAGTAGGTTTAGTGCATTTTTTATTCCAGTCAAGATATGTTAATTCGAAAAGCATTTTGATTTAATTTTTGTTTCATTTCAATGACTAACTTAAGCTTGCATTTGCTTCGCCAAAGCAGGGACTCTTCCAGGCAACAGCAGAAAATAATAGTTAAGATCTCATGTAAATTAAGCCCACGATCTTTGCTTCACTATAAGTTCAATGCTGCAATACCATTTGCATTTTACTTTATTTAAGAGATATTGTAGGCTAAATAGTTGAACATAAAGCTAAACAGCCAGTGAAAAATCAAAAAATGAAAAGAAGACTTCATTAGATAATGGCATGTTTAAAATGCTGGAGATATGTTCTAATATGCCTGTTATTGCCAACCGGCAACGAGTTCTCTGGATAGGGCAAAGGCGGTTGCATAAAATCCTACCGGCACGAAATGAACAGCAGCTTAAGCTCGGTATGTTATAAATTGTTCAACGAAAGTCTTATGTAACTAGATTGCAGGCCTGTAAAGCCCGAAATTGCAGAAAAACTCAAATCCCCTGTTGCTTAGCTGCTTGCGATATTTCTAGGCGTGTACATTATTTAAGCCACCTGTGGACAACGTGTTCTCACATCTTATTTTTCAAGATTCCAAGTCACATGTTTTTCTTTTTTTTGTAGTTCTTGGTGACAAAAATACATCTTCATGCAATTAAGTCAGCGGTGAAGCAGATTGTGCGCAGAGCCAAACCGTTTGGATAAAATTTCACTCTCAAAAAATTGACAGCTGACAGATTTCTCTAGAAACATGTGCCACCTGTATGTCAGGTGGACCAGTTACCCATCGGATTAGGCCGTTATAGAAGGTTTACAAAAATGTATTTTAATTTGGCTGAGTTGGGGACAGTGCATCGATTTTGGGTAAATAACTTGAAAGTTTTAAGGATTCTCAAGTGTGGAATTTCAATACATTTCTATGGCATTAAAACACTGCTAAAGATCAAGGCTTATATCTTTTGAGGGCGCTGCAGCTGCTGATACTGGATCATATGACAATTTCTCAAAACCATATCCAAATATAGTCTTAAAAGCAACACTTAAAGTGCAAACTTAGTGGCATCCCAAAAGCAATCATAGATCAAAGTTAGATGGGCTTCGAAGCCTCAATGGCCTAAACTATTTTATTCTCCACAAATCTCTTAGCACTGCAAATGCGTTACCTGAAGCATACGATTAAAGTACTATTTCATATGATTACAAGATAAAATTTCTAGATGCAGACATTTTTAAGATCTTCCTTAATACTGGGGTTTATTATCAAATAGCTAAAAGAATGTGTTTTACTAAATGACAAATGTTTGGCCTCAGCATGTGTCTGAGTACTTTTGAGAATAGGGCACAACTTTTGAAAAACATTAAAAGAGAACCCAGAATGATTTTAAAGCCAGCCCATAAAAAGCACTATTTTCAAACTTTGGAATTTTTGTCAAGCACATAAAAAGTATTTTGACATCGACAGTATGGAGAATATATTTCGCCCAAGAATTCTTTCATATATGCAGAAGTCATGCTGCAAGTAGCATTTATGAGGCTCGCTTTTGCCAGCCCATTTCCTTTGTTTAATCAAACCTCCATTTTATAGAAAAATAAATACTTTTTAAAATCGCACTGCAAATGCAGAAGAAATATAAAATAATTTAAAAAGATTTTTTTTAGCTCTTTTAGCGAATAAAGCAAACGAATTCAGAATGACATGGTCCACTCCAGCCTTCCATACTCAAAGCATTGTCAGTGTAAACATCATCGATAACTACCGTTCAAGTTAACAGTATTTTTATGGGCAACCTTCTCCGATTTGCCTGCTTGTTAATGTTTTTTTGTTTGTTTCTTATTGTTGTCATAAGGAATTAGTTAATATGTTAAACAGTGATTGTAATCTTTGGCCAGTTTATAAATATTTATGTTGAGCCAGAGAATAGAACGATGATCTTAATGGCAGCGAAATGGAGATTGTTTTACAAGTAACTGATTTGTCCTGTTTTTTTTTTGCCGAACAACAAAAAATGAAATAAAATAAAATGCATTAAAATTAATGCTTTTCGTAATGATCAAAAAAAAAATAAATAATTTGTTTTAATGAGTTTCATCAATTATATAAATAAGCAGGGAATCTAAAATCAAGGAGGGAACAATGCAGCACTTGCATATCTTTTTTAAGGATAGTGTTTCACAAACACAAACTTATAAAAAATTTTGAAATAAACATTAGAAGAGAAAATGAAAAATATGTATTTTTAATATTGTACATCAGCTGATAAAATTATGAGATTATGTTGAGGCCTGTGCAACTCTTTTTGGAAGTCAAATAAACTCAATTCCCCACATTGTAATTCATAAAGTTTATTTCATTACAATTGCCAGAAAGAAGGAGAAAGAACCTCTTGTTTTCCAGTTCAATATTTTCACATTCAATATCATATTGATTCCTTGTTAAACAAAACACACTTGAAATATTTCCCCAGTGCACCTCCACCTTTTCTATTAAAACAAAAACCATAGATGAACTTATAATTTAGATTTAATAATGACTAATCAAAAGAAGGCACCGCATGCTCAGCATTTAACTTTTGTATAAAAATTCAACATCCATTAATTCGAAACGCTCCATACAGCCAAATCACTGACGGACCAAATAAACTCTATCGATCTTGTGTGTTTATTACGCACATAAATTTAAATGCGAGTCTAAATAAATAAATATCAACAAGAGAGGAACAAACTGTGAGAAGTACAACTTACCTCACACACTCGTACAACGGACCGATTACAGCAAGTTATAAAATTTTGGCGTTTAAGCTCCAAATAGCCATAAAGTATGTGGCCAGATTTGTACACACAGTGGCGGCAGCGACGGGCTCGGACTCGGCGTCGGCCGCGGCGGTTTACATTTGTTACGAAAAGTACAAAAGTGCCGGCCGATATCAAATGAAACTTCAGAGCAACACACGGTGCACAGCAGCAATTAAAATAAATTTTATAAATTAATAATGTCACTCCCCATTACGTTAGTAGAGCAGGCCCATTGGTCTGGCTCAGGCCAGGTTGAAAACATATTTATTAACGACGATGATAGTGCTGTGGATTCGACACCCAGTCTTTGATCACAAGTATTTATGCATGAGAGTTGTGTTTTTCCTTTCCTTTCGCTCTGTGTTTTGGTTATTAGATTTTAATCAAATAATTTGCATAATTTTTGAATTTTTTATGTGCCAGATTTTTATATCGTTGAAACATTTAAATTTAATTAGTTTTGATTTAATTACAGCAACTTTACGAGTTCGTTTTATTTTACCATCAAACCCATTAAATGTATTCTTTAAGTTTTCCGTATTTCAGAAGTTTTTATTTTTCACGGTATTTTAAAAAGATATTCAATGTGGTTTATTATTATAAATCGTTAGATCGATTCCAAACTGTGTTTCAGGTTTTGTGAACCGACGACTACGGGTAATTTAAAATGTTTTACAAACGGAGCTGCAATACATTTATGAAACACCAACGAAAATGGAAACATGAAACGGTTCATGATCAATTTTTCGCTCATTCGGTGCATTTCAAATACGAGTAGTTCGTAGTCCATTCTATTGTATTCTTGATTCAAAATATTTTGTTGGTCCGAGATTGTTAGAAATGGTTTAATTAAACGATTTTCAAACGGCCATTTGATTTGCCATTGAACTGAAAAAGGGTTGTAAAACTTTTAAGAACCGTTAAAGGTTATACAATTAAATATTTAATTGCAATTGCACCTACATATCGGTTGGCGAATATATCACCACAAAATTGAGCCAAACAGCAACTGCTGTTAATTAATTTTAATATAATATTTATGTTTAAATTTTGTTATAGTTTGTTTTTTTGTCAATTGAAGTTGGCGATACAATAACTGGAGATATATAAAAACTCAGTTATTTTTAATTAGTTCTAATGGTAATACTGATGTTCTACTTAAACTTCTTGATACAAACTTTAAAGCTTGGGGTCTTTTTTTATTTTAAGTACTCAAAAAAACACAACAAAACTGTTTCATAGTTTGATTTTACTTCAGAAACTTCTGCAGAAAAAAATTTATGTGATCACTTTTTCTGCCCACAACTTATGAAGTAGTACAAATATAAACTGTAAAACTGGTAACACATTTTTTTTTGGTTCAAAATCTGAGAGGACATGAACAATAATGAAACTCCACTGACTCATTGCTGACATTCTTACCAGTGCTGCTGATCTACTCTATCCTTTAAAGTGTTCTGTGCCATAGAAATTTAACACCTGCTTGTCATTGAGAACGCACTAGTGCCATAAGTACTGCTGACAAGTTGATACAATTGGCTAAACAGATAGACATTGGAGCCAGATATTTCTATCTTTCTAGGTCCTTTTAGGGTCCGCATTAGAACTACTGACTTCCCCTAAGCCTTTACAACTTTCTGAGCTATAAACATGTAACACGCGTATGTCATCAAGCAGGCATTTGTACTATAAATATTATTGACTATATACTGCTCTAGGAGACGTTGAACCTGGGATTCACTCATACATTTTTATAATTTGTGTCAACACTTTTGCTAGATATGTATAATAAAAAAACGTTTGTAGAAAACTAAACTGTGTAGACGCCAAAATAGTCGAATACAGAGGTGACTTGGAGACACTTGTTCTTAGATGTCCTGTAGGGCCCTGACAAACAACATCAATTAACGCAAACAACAGCGCAAACTATTCATTTACACATTTATACATTCATGTAAGTACAATACAAATTGTAATTGGAAATACACCGCGTTTGGCCAGTTGAAAAATGCTAGAATATTACAAAGCTTTTACCATTAAATAATTTTTCATAATTCATACGAAGTCATCTAATTAGCGACTCATCATCATGTTCAAATGATTTAAATGCCGGCTTAAATTGTCTTGACAAGCATGAACACATTAACTGAAGCAAATTAAATTAGTTCTGCCTGCCTGCCATCAAAAAAAAAAAAAAAACAAAACAACCAACTTTTAGAAATTGCCATAGACTTTCGTATTTACATATATCTCTCAGCTACTAAAGAACGTTTTGTTTTTCTTCTCCTCAAAAATCCACTTGTTATATCTTCTGCTCATGATCAGTGATAAGTTTTAACAGCTCCTTAAAATAATCAACCTGTTCGTTCGAGGCCTGTTCGAGGCTGTTTCGCTCATCATAACTGGCAGGCTCATTATTCGTGTTTGGGAAGAAGCAACAAATTCTTTGTTTAAACTCCAAAAAAAAACAACCTTTTCCATTACGGAAATAAAGTAAATGTGAGACATGTATAGATTTGTGTTCAGAGCAAATATGGTGCAGGGCTGTTTAGCTGATTTTATTTGCGTTTTTCTTATTATTCTCCAACACAAAAGAAACCTTGAAGTGTTTTAATTTCGGTTTAATTTAATAATGAACATTCTGCTGCTCATATTCCTCAGCGTTTTTGACTTTCTTAATGAAGTTAAAATATGTTTTTTCCCATATTGTTGCCTTGATTTCATCAAGCACTAGACTACTAATAACTAATGGCGCTTTAGCTAACGATTGTCTAAGAAACAAAATATAAACAGAGGGAAAATTTATCAAAAGTTTTGCCGCTACTTAGTTTTCAGAATCTGTCTTGACTTCTAATCGCCTAAAAGTATCGTCCAATAATGTGTTGTTTTTGTACCCAGTTTACGAAGAAATAAAGATATATATGTGATATAATACTTACCTGTTGCGGACAGCAAACTCGCACACAGTTGTCTTCTACCGTTGAAGTTTAAGTATCGTATTTTATTTCGTTAAAAGTCTTTTGTTTCAATTGAAATTGTTCAAATCAAAATCACCCTACAAACAACTCTGGTGGGCGGCATCGACTGGCCTTTAAGCCGAAAAAATCATTGGTTTTATTTTTACAATGTCTGTCAAGTCTGTAAATTGAGAAATTTTCACACATCAAACCAAACAACTACTGAAAATTAACGGTTATCCCCATGCAACAGACCATAAAAGAACTGTTAAACATTTAATTTGATAAACGACCAAGAATGTTCATTACCAAAATTAACTCATACAATAGCGTGCATAAAATATGGTAGGGTGTACCCATACAATAGCCCATACTTTATGTAGTACTAGAAGTATAACTGTTATTTTGAAATAAATTACATTAAACGACTACAATTTAGAGAATTCTACAGCGATTAATTTTAGTCCGATAAAAGAATCTTGTCATATTTTAGGTACCAAATGGCAATAAGAATGGGAAAGTATGGGAATGTGAAATGATGCCAGTCCACATGTGGGTTTTCGAACCTAAAATATATTTGCTCAGAGTGGATTTTGGTCGGGCGGCGTCATTCGCATATACTTACATCTGCATTTCTTTGCGAATCTAATTAGCCTGGCTAGATCGATTATCAACATCTTCATGTATCCTGCGCATATGCAGATGGGTTAGCGGCCCATTCAGTGGCTTCTAAAGTCGCCATAGCCGTTGACTTATGTGCTCGGCCTATACTCCGACATAGACGGGTCTACTGTGTCTGTTTTTTGCACAAGAACATAGAATGACGTAACGCGCAGACCCTTTAGCTTGCTGAAAGCTTACAAAACATTTGATTATAAAAACTTGTATCTAAACTACACAGTCATCAGGCATTACCCATATTTTTTTAGCTCTTTACATATGAAAAAAAAATTATATCTTCCGTACGATCGTTCGGTTTGCGCAAATAAATGTGTGGTAGGAATAATGTTATTAATAATTTATTTGATATAATCATTTGAACGCTCTGTCTGGCGCGCATTCTGCTCATCTAGTACAACTATAATTATTCCACGAATTATGAATATTAATTATGCGGTTCAGACTGTTTCGTGTATGTCGATTATTTATAGCCATGGGAAGATTTTTGAACTGATCGAATTTTGTGAGTCTTTTAATCTATTATAGTACATTTACATATAAATGTGTATGTAACGGCGAACCAGTTTTAGACATTTAGAAAACCGCAGTAAACGCAAAGAAATCCCAAAAAATTAAGTGAAGTTTTACGTTTTTGATTTGGCAAAAAAGGGAAATTTAAATCCTTCTTGTAAATAAAACACGAAAATAAAATGACCTGTTTGTGCTGGTTTTGAAAAGAAATAAACAGACAAAATTGTGAAATTAAATGTTTATGTCAAGTTTAGGATTTAGTTTTCTTGGAAATGTTTTAAAAGCAAAAGTATCACTTCAATAGTTTTTTTTGTTGCTTTGTCTTGCATCCCAAATTTAAGTCACAGGAGTTGGGTCGCCATCAACTGGTGTTGCTGTTGTTGGAGTTGGTGTTGATGTTGTTTAGGTTAAATCCAAAGTTTTTCGTTTTTTTTTTTTTTGTTAATCACATGGTAGCTACCTGCGCCAATTTATATTAATTTAATATGTACGCCCGTCAATTCAATAAAGTTGCTACATTTTACGCCCGTATGCCGATCGCTTAGCTTTTTTGCCGCTTGTTGAGCGGCTTAAATCAAATGAAACTTTGTTTGGAAATCAATTTTTTTCCTCTGATTGAAGAACGAATATCAACGTTTCATTCGATGCCGTCTTAAAAGACCAACTGCGGTGTACGAAGCCGGTGAATGATTTTACCAGGAAATATATTTCATAGAAAATAAATTATAGGGCTTTTGATTTCTTCTTCGACTAGATGTTACAGAGTTAAGGTTTGTCTTGAAACGAGGATGTCATAAATATTTTAATAAAAGGGCTGCCGGAATGCCATGGGAGTTGTAGATGTCTGTTCAAAACCAAAACAAGTGTAAAGATTTCCAGGAATATTGAGTATTACTTTTTTTATACACTAATAAAACAAAAGCAAATCTTGTCTGTCGTGTAGCAACTTCTTTGTTTAGTTTTGCTCATGACGAGCAATTCTGCAGGTAGTGCTCAATCTTGAAAAGCGAAAATCTATCGGATCATGTGGATTGTGGATGCGCGGGATTACATTGAGCCTGGAAAGGGGTTGCAGAATTTTTATCTACAATATTTTTAGAAGGGAATGAAACAGGTGTGCCCTTATACGCCGCTTTCGAATGCATGGGTCCAAAATTAAGTAAGGAAATTGTTCCGGCAGTTTCTAGGCTGAGATCAAGCCAAGTTGAAGTATTAAAATTAAAAAAATAGATTTTCTTATTTATATCCGTGACTTTGGGAGATCATGATTTATTATGGGGCGGCATTTCTGGCACTTTGGATACATCAATATACTTAATACACTTCAAGCCAAAGCTGTAGTCTGTCCTAAGCATGAACGAAGGGAAAGTAATCATATAAAAAATTGCGATATTAATATATGTATATAGACAGATAATTCCGGAATAAACTCTGGTGTTGATGAAATCGTGTTGGCTGTTTCTTATCGACTCCCTGGTGCGCGAAGCGTATTTCCGCCAAAGAAACTGGATGCCAAAGATATTCTTGGTAGTTTCAATTGTATGACTGATACTTCTGGCGAATTGGGTTCTTAAGAGAGTGGGAGAGCCATGAACTAGAGGCTGATTTGTAAAACAGTTCGTGGTATTGTCTGGATTTCTTGGCTGAAGTATTCTGGTTGCAAATGAAATCTAAATCACAGAAAATCCAAAACGATATAAACAAATTAACTTGTGTTGTCTTTCAGCAGATGTCAGTCTTGCAGAGGAACTGCAGGGCGCATAACTGCTATCCTTAGAGAAGTTTGATATCCCCCTCAAACCTTAGATGCCCTGGTTGCTGACTAGTTGGCCCACCAACCACGAACATCTGAATATATAATAATGTCTTACAAAAGCTGCATATTCTCAGCACTTGTATTTTTGCAACACTTTGCTTAATTCACTTGCCTTGCGCTAAAATAAAGAGTCATTATCCCCACACTTGACACTTTAATACCCCCAATTTTGCATACCTTGGTGTTCTTTTAAAATATTAAAATGACTCTTTGGTTTGTTGCTTCACATTCTGTTGGTTCTTTTAGCAACTTGTTAACTTAAAACTATCATACCAATAGTTCCAATTTGAACATTGTGCCTGCATTTTTAAGTGTCAAGCGAGCAAATTGCATTCCTTCCTTTCCAAACAGCCTCAGCCCGAGAACACGCTTCGTTACACATGCGTACTTTATACTTCTTATATTATTCTGTTCATTTTTATATTCTATTTTTATTCATTTCGATTTTAAAGTAATGAAAATAAAGAAGGAAGAAACTTTAGGGGGAAAAAAAAACAAACACTAGCAGTTGTAGTAAATCGTTCTTATGTGTTTTATATTGAAAGTCGATTTACATGTACTTGTAGGCGTACTTAAGATAACTTGAATTCCTTAAGCAACATAAGCTCCACGGCAACAGTGTGTTGCCAACGATATGCCGAGATGCTAACTGTAAGCAGAGCGGGCATGCATAACCGGCATCAAAGGAGCTTTGCAGTGGAGAGCAAAACCTAATCAATTTGATGGAGTTATACAAATGTTGAAGGAATATCCAAATCCAAAAATGGGCGGCGGAGTTTCAAATTGTAAACTCTTCAAAAATAGCAAAGAAAGAAACGTTTTCATCCAACCATATCACAAGTGCTCGCTCGCTGCGAGGGTCCATATTTTCAATGACTCTGAGGCAAAATTTAGGTTCAATGTCATTAATGATCCCAGTTATCTCAACCTTTAACTCTGGAATTGTTCTTGGCTTATTGAGATGCACTTTTTCTTTTAAATATTCCCAAACAGAGAAGTCCAATGGTGTCAAATCACATGATCGTGAGATAACACTCCCATTGAATTTCTCGTGCAAAAGAGTCATTGTTTCATTGGCTGTATGAAGTGCATTTTGATTGGAACGGCCCTTTCCCTAAAGGCTTCAACAGTACCTCTCCCTGGTTGTATTTGTCAAACATGGAAACAAAGATATGTCAAATTAAGTTGGGCAAACAACTTGACGTTAAGCTGTGACTCACAAATAACATCTTGTATTATGATTGGACCACCCTTTAGTTTGCTAATTTTCCTAATGCAATCTTGAATTCGTGCATCAAAGTAGTCAAGGTGCAGAATGTTCTACAAAGCAGTACACCGACGCACGAGTTTTGCCCCACACTGTCACCAAAACAAACAGTTTTCGCAAAAGGCGTTGTTGTTCCAAGTAGAAGAAAAAAGTGTCGCATTTGCATTGTGATAAACCAAAAAATAAACACATGCACACGCACGCACACCAACCAAGAAAAATTGTGAAAATTGTCACCGTGATTACACATTCTCTTCTCCAATAATGGTTCTGCTTCCAAAAGAAATAGAAAAAAGAAAAAGACCAAGAAAAGAAAAACTTTAAAAAAATGTCCAAGTATAAAATGAACAATAAATTGAGTATCCAAAGCCATAGATAAAAAGCGAGGAATCTTAAACCACAAAAGCACTTGTTATCGTTGATGCCAAAATGGAAGAGAACAGAAATTTTCTTCTAAATATTTGAAAGTGTTGAAAGATATTTTAGTGTTTACGCAAGAATTTATGATTAAATTACACGGCGGTAAGAAAAAAATCATAGATATGCAGTTGTTTGGAAATTTCCTTAGTATCGGCTTGGTCACTTCGATAAGTTTTGGGTAACACCCTCACCCAAATGACATTCAAACACATTTAGAATAACGACCTCTTAGCAATTCGCTTTTGCACTATTCTTTTCAGCAGCAAAAACAAAAAAAGTGGAATTCAACATAAAAGTTAAACAAGACAATAGAAAATAAGAACAGACAAACACTTTTTCTATGTTTCTTGTTTTCGTTGAACTTCCACAATAAGAATAACAAATTCAGCAACAAACCCAACAACAACAACAGCAACATCAATAACACCCATAACAAACAAAACTAAAATATTCTTGGAAAACAAAAACTTGTCGCCCTAAAACTCAAATCAATATAAGAAAATACTGTACACCAGACCGAGTCTGCATTAAGACTGTCACAGTATGTGAACTGGTAGATCACATTTTGCTATATCAACGCAATTTCCAACAAACAACCTGACATTTTGCAGTCTTGAGCTTGTCATATTCTACAAAAAGCAGAATACAATGGGCCGTATTTGAATCCGCCATAGAACCTCTTTACATTTTTTTTACAAAAAAAAAAAAAAAAAATCATGCAAATGAGATTTTTGAAGATCCCAATATTTTGCCTACGCAACATTCGTCAAATTTCAAAGCTTCCTTTTCTAGCTCAATCAGAAATTGTGGGTTTGTTGAAACAATTTGATGTGAGACCATGCCAATGAATGACAAACTTCAAGTGAAAAGAGATACCACGGCGAGAGAGTGACACATGCATGTGCGCGTGAGCGTGCACACTTAAAATATGGAAAATTAAAGCTTGTCTGAAAGATGCTACAGCAGAAGAAGGCCCTTCAGACTTTTGTTTAATATTCGCTGAATCAGACAAACATTTTAAACAAAATTATGAAAATATATTGTGATGGATAGATTTTACTAACTTGAGAAATTGCTGTCCCAAGTACATCCTTTAATATTTTCCTAAGGAAACATCAAACATAAGGTAAACAAAACTTACATATGTTGCATCAACAAAAATATTTATTGCAAAAAAAAAATATATATTCTAGACTATTGCATTCCGGTCTGCACTTGCCAAATTGAAACGTGTGTGACATCCTTTTTGCGCAGACAAATATTTAAGAAAAGACTAATGTTGATGCTAGACGAAATTAAATTTGCAGATTATTTTTTAAAAATGCCTGCAAGGCAAAATATTTCGAATAGACACCAGTAATCTTTAGGTTCGGTTACTTGCCTCAACACTTAGGGCATCCCTGATTCGCTCACTTTTTAGTGTACCAATAAAACATACTTTCTTTGTAGTTAAAATTATTTCGTTTTTTCGCGTGTTTTTTTACCTGCTTTGTGCTGAGATGTTGTATCGTTGGCGGTATTAAGAATTCACCGCTTTTACGTTATGCCGCAATGGTATCAGTTTCTATTCTTCTCTTTTCTTCTCTGCGCTTCGCTACGGTTTTGTTCTTTTTTTCATAGTCTGCTCTATCAACGCTGAGTGAATTTGTATGTTCACAGTTCAGAAATAGTTGCTGGAAGTTAGCCACCTTGGATGTAAGTGTTCGTTCGGTATGTAGTATGCATATATTGTCTGATCATGAGGATTATGTCGACAGTGATGGCGATGGTGGCGGTGGTGGTGGTGTTGGTGGTTGTGGTGGCAGAGTTGGTGCTCATTCAGCTGCTAACCTTAAACATGAATTTTAACCTTATGCTTCGTATGGCATCATCGTCCTCATCATCGGCGGTGACGTTGCTGTAGTGCTAGTTTTTGCCGTCCCCATCACCAGCGGCAGCCACCAATAGTTTCAGCAAGTCTAGCACCTTTTGGACCGCCGCATAGCAAAGAAGACTTATTCCTTAGTTTGTTTGTTGCTTTTCTATGATTTACAAAACAACAAAGCGCGAAAAACGATCGGTACTGTGAGCGAATACGGGCAACAGGTAATAGTTCATTTTAAGGAAACTTAAACACTGTGAGAAAGAATTTTTGGAGGACAGGCTCTTACCAGATATTTGGTGGACTTTAGATTAAAAACTAAAAAGGAATCAGTTTTGTTTTGCTTTCATCTCTCTGATTGGACATGATTCCAAATATTGAAATTTAAAATTTCGTTTGATTTTTTTTCTATTGTAAGTTCTGACAATGTTTTGGATATTTGTTGACAATGAAAAATTTCCACCGCAAGAAAAAGTGTCCGCTCAAGCCAGTAAGAATATCTGGCAAAACTCGTGGCCTGACAGTTATTACAATTGCCAAGATTTGCAAAGTTTTCAGTTCACACCGTTGCCAGCTTATCGTATGAAATAATTACAGTGTTGCCAGTGGAAATATTTCACCGACAAAACGAGTCATTAATTTAAATACATCTGCCAATTATCTTTCCTTCTTTTTCTGACAACGTTGTTTAGGAACTTCTTATAAACAATTGTGTAAGATCTGACAACAATCTCGGTAAATAATTTAAAAAACAAACAAGTGCGTGAAATCAAAAGAACCTCTAATTTGACGCTAAAAGAGTTTGTTGAAGAAAATGTTAGAAAAATCTGCTAGCAAAACGAGCTGAGCCCCAAAACAAATGCATTCGGTTGATATAAAGACTAATTTCAAATTGTTCAAAAACTTTTGCATGACTGGAGGTTATAGCACAATTGCTTAGTACCTTAAGTTTCTTTCCATGTATATACACCTTCAATATATTGTGTTATTCTTGCTGTTAAGCTCTATTTCTATTCTTAGCTATTCCCAATATTTGCCTTGCCAAAACAAAAGGAGCAGAAGAGAAGAAACAAAGCTACAAACAAAGTTCAAGATTACCGCTATCGTTTGACTGTTTAAAATTAAAACCTCTGTGCAGTTTATTAAATAACGTAAGTTTATTTTAATGAACAATGTTCTATTTTATTCGATTTGATATACGGAGAGTAGCTGCAGAAAAAGGAAACAAAACACAAAATGTAGGACCTCATGCTTCATGTGACGAAGACAAACACCAGCAAACATGTTTGCTACCTTGCCACGGTTAGCCGCTTCTATTTTGTGCTTAAAACAACAACAACTATACAAAGTACGAACAGTGTTTTTAAAGCCTCAACAACGCTGCTAATAGCGACCGTGTTCAATGTCTCAGACGGCTTTTCGGGTAACAAAATATGCTTAAGTGATTGTCAAGTTAGTCTTTTAATTTATCATCTATAGACAAGAAGAGCAGCTAAAAGGAGAAAAACAAAACTTTTATAAAGCAAAAAAAAAAAAAAAACAAAACATTATTTGTTTTTTACACTTGGGGCTTACAGTACGGCTGGTGGAAAGGACATGCATGGCCTTTTTTTCTTGTATTTAAAGCTGCTGTAGTTTCGGTTCGCCAAGTTAATCGTCTGACTCGACTGGAGCTTCCTGATATATAGAAGGGTATAACGAAAATGGCAAATTCGTCTTTCGTTTTGTTTTTTCACCCGAAACTATGGCAACCTTGAAACAGAAATGTTCTCGGCCTATTTGAATAATACATACTAAAAAAAAACAGATTACAAACTACAGCGTGTCTCCATACAACATTTATCTTGAGCAATAATAGCAAGAGCAAAGTAGGAGCCCTTAAGAGTAATAATAGAAAATCGTAAACTTTGCTTTGACCAAATGGCTCAATGGACGATTTGAAAAATCTAAAGCCCCAAATAGATAAAAATATTCAAATCGTTTATAAACACAAAAAATATATTTTATCACAATATAGTTGGCACAAATTTGTGGACCTCTGAAAAAAAAAGAATTGTGAAGAAATTTAAAGCAGGATCTTCCGATTATTGTGGGACAAAGAAGGGAGGATGGATATTTTGACTATTTTAATGGTCAAGTCGAGGAAGTCACTTTTTTGACAATATGACCAGGCATTTCAATAAATAAACGTTCGATTTATTATTTTATTCAGTAATTTCAGTAATTTGATATCAGCGCTTGCTCTGGACTAAACCAAATTCGTCGTTCTAAAACACGCCCCTTCTCACCCTGATCTTACGTCAAATTATAAAAATGGATTTGAAATAACCTCTATGAAGAATTTAAGCTTTTGAAATATTTATTGATATATATATATATATATATATATATATATATGTATATATGTAATACATACGTGTCAAATTAATTCGCCAGATACTGAAGTTGATTAAGATCATCAGTATGCAACTCGCCATCTAGTTCCTCACTGAGACTGCACCACTTCGAAAGACGTTTGGAGTTCAGTAATTAAGGTCACTACCAACTCCGTGAACCTTCATGAATAGGAATTACCAATGATATCTTTCTGCGATTTGACTTTAAGGCAAATTTTTGCAGGCGAGATCGGCTTTTCGGCCATGATCAGTGCAGCTTATTTTGTAAACAGGACAGTCTGAAGAAGTTCCGTTGCCCGAAAGTTCTTGCATGACAACACAGTCATATAATAACCTACTTTGTATTCGTTCAGCTCTAGATCCGAGCAAGGAGCGTGCTTTCATTTGAGCAGCTCTCGTATACGAAGCCAAAAGTGATTTGTATGGGCTGGGTTTCAAAGCAAAAATGTCTCATCTTTAATTTTAAATTTTTTATGAAAAATTTGGGAGTTGAAAATATCAATGGCTCCTCTCCTTCTAAAGAGAAAACCCCAAAATTTCAGGTTCTTTAAACAATTCACAAATTGCCACAATATTGAAAAAAATATGATTGAGGCACTTATTATGCGGTGGCGGCGTCAGTTGTTGTGATGTAGTTTCCACTAGTGCTGATGAAGTTTGGCGGTTCATCTCAAGCTAAAAACCAGCAAAAAAAAAAACTTTTAAAAAATGTAGAAGCCAGAGCTAATGGTTGGAGTCACTGTTCACTTCTTGAGTTAGATGATTGTTCGATTGGAGGTCCGTTTTTTCCAGCAACCTTTAAACTATAGTTAAATACAAAATTACTGGTACACAAGTATATACAAATATATTATATAATCTAAAACTAAACAGCTAAAATCCGTCCAAGGGAAATTCCACCAACAAAGCAGCCAGCCATTGGAAAATTGTATGTTAGCTAATCATCAGCTCCTGTAAACAAAAACAACAATAAGCTAAAAAAAATAGAGAACTTCCACTGGGCAGTGAGTGGTAAGTTGCGCACCTTTTAGAAAACTTTAGTTGCCGGGCGATCATCAACCAGCCAAGTCTTTTAATAATTTTTTCTTGTCAGCAGTGCAGCAACATTAATGTTGCCAGTACCTCGTTTTTTCTGTTAGTTTTTTTTTTGTTTTCTTGTAGGAGTCTGCCATAACGTTCTACATTCCAGCATAATTGATTTTAAGCTGAGGTCGCTAATAAATCGTAACTTTATCGCGTTTTTATGTTAAAAGTTTTTTTCCGTCCTTAACGATATTGCTACAGGTAGCCATTGTTCAAGTTTTGTTGGTATTTTTATTTATATTGTATATTTTTTTAAGAATCCTTGTTGTCTCATTTTTTTCCATTTATTTATTTTGGGAGCAAACAATTTATCGTAAAAGTGTAAATATCTATAATGTGTTGTTGATATTTAAGAGCCTTCTTAGGTAATATTTTTTACAAAGTTAAACTGTTTGACTATAAATAATGATGGTGTTAAAGAAATTCAATAAAAATTCTTGAAAGTCTGTTAATTTATTTTTAAGTATTTGAAGGTGTTTTAATTTGACTCCAGCACAATTTATGCAGCACTCTGGTAGTTCGTGGCATTCACTTCAAGTACTAAAATCTTTACAAGGGTTAAGATTAAAAAAAGGAAATTTTTACACTCAAAAATAAAATAATTTTTATTAAAAATAAATAAATAATAAAAACTTAAAAGGCGTGCTGTACATGTAAGTATTTTTGTGGGTGCTTAAAGTTGAACATCATTATGGCAACAAAACATATTGAAACAGTCACAATCTTTCTACAAAAGTGAAAAAGTACAAAAAATAAAATCCGTCAATTCTTAGCAAAGCGGAAAGAAATAAATTGAGTTGGCTTCCGTGTTCTTCAGACTTAAGTGAACTGGGTATTGTCCTTTGGAAATATTTGAAATAATACTATAATAATAATAGAAATAATATTCGAAAAGAAATTTATGCCGTCGTTTCAGAAAACTTCTCAAGATCAAACAAATATTCTTACCTCTCCCATCTTCTATTTTCATTTTCTTTTTAATTTTTTTAGTAAAGCCAAATAGTAGTAATTAATCGAATAAAAAAAATTATTCGAATAAATAATCGAAAAATTGTTCCAGTAAATTTCTGAAATATTATTAGTCGCAAAATTATTTCCATAAATATCTGAAATATTAGAATAATTATGTATTCGATACTGCATTTGAAAATATTTTTTTATAACATTTTAATTAAATGCTATAATGAATTTATGAATAACAAATCGAAAAAAAATTATGATAATTTGAAAATATATTTAGATTGAAAATTTATTCGATTATATAAAAATAATATTATAATCGAACAATTATTTGTAAAAAGTAAATTTCCGGAATTTAAAGTGTCAATTCTTGCCTTGATGCGTTTTTTACACAACGAAAAAAACAGTTACATCGTTTTATTCTGTGCAGCATTTTTAAATTATGAATATGATTTATTGCCTATAACAACATATAGAAATGTGTTTTCATTAGTAGTGGTTTTCTGTCCTTTAGTTCTGTTGCTGAAATCGAATTGGAAAAATCTAACAGCTTTTATTTCTACTCAAGTCTTTATCCTCAAGTTTACTAGATTCCCATATTGTTATTATTTTTATTTGTCTCCTGTGGTATAAATTTTCCTATCCCTAATTCGAAACTTTTCCCTCCTTAATAATTAAAAATATTTTTATGACTCCTCCGTGTTTGATTTCCTATATGACCGCAACTCACTTCCAACACAAACATTCTGTCAGCCGAATTGATGACAAAAAGCTAAATTTCGCTGACTTTTGAAACAATAATTTTTCAGCAGATATAAACAAACTACTGGACATAAAATACTATTCAGCAGAAACATATTTTTAGGTCAATATGCAGCCAACCAAAGAAAGCCAAATCACCAGACTTTAATGGAACACTTGTGCTCCTAACAAACCAAACGCACACACATTTGAAAGGGACGCAAAGAAAACTAATCAAAAATACACCAACACGAACGGTCAACATTTTCTGACTGGAAAATATATGTATATGGCCCAGGGAAATATTTCCACACAAATACGCCACATTATCACACACTCCTTTAGTGGACAAAATGAGCAGCGACACGGAAAGCGAGTGAGTGAGTGAGTGAATGAGCCATGAATGAATGGATCGATCGGTAAGTGATACGTTGTTATGCACGTACTTAAGCGAAAGGTACTCGTACTTTATGGTGTGTCATAGTCATGTTGCACACATGTTTTCTTTCTATGACACTTAAATAAAACCAAGAATACTCGTATCGAAAACAAATATATTTGTATTGAAAAGAGTGCACTAAACTCTTCAAAGTGCACTTTACAACTTACAACATTTCTGGCCAACAGACAGAATAGAAACTGATTTTGTAAAATTTGGTTTTTGTTTCCTGGCGTTCTTTTTTTTTTGATTTTGAATTTGAACTTTTTTCATGCGCTACAAAGACCAATCCGAGCTGGAGAGTTTGGTGCAACTGCAAACAATAATCATGCACGGAACCAACACGGAACATATCCAAAGGGAATAACTTATGAACGCTTGGGGTACAATAAATTCTTTCCCGGCCAAGACCAAAAACTAAACAAAAAAGCCTAAAACATCAGCAACAACAAATAACAAAAAAATGTCAATTAGGCGAGATTTTTTTATGCCACAAACAACAACGACAAAAACAAACGCAAAGAAACTAAAAGTAGAAAACAAGAACAACATAAATGCGACGGACACAATTTACAACATACAAATAAATACTATTTGTTGGCTGGCCGAAGTTTTTGCAGGTTGAGTGGAGGAGTTCATCAGTTGCTGGACATTTTATTAGCAAAAACAAAAGGAAAACTGAACTTATTTTTGCCAAATGTAAGAGAATAATTTCTGTGTTATTTTATCGATTGCAAAAAGTGCATCTAATATTTTTGCTAATTTTGGTTTATTAACATTTATGATTAAGTGAAGTTTTTCAGCGAAATATCTGCCAAAGTGTAGTTTCGTTTTATATCTGCTTTAGCTGTTGTGACAGAACTGTATCGCAATGCGAACACTTGGAAGCTGAATTGATTGGACATGGGCTGCAAAAAGAAAAAACTTCTTCAAACTCTTTGCCAAATATTAAAAGAAGACACTCACAATTTAGTTTTTATGGCCAGAATGGAAAATCTGTGTCTGTTATTGAATCGTAGTTGCTTCAACTTGGCAAGGATATATATATTTAAATGCATTTTAGAATCGCTTTCCATGTTTTGTCCTTGCAATATTAATACGGTTTAAATTTTATTATTAATGGTTGTGATATCTGGCACTCTATCTCCTCTTTAATACTCATTTAATACTGTACATAGATTAGAGAGAGAGAGAGACAGAGAGAGAGAGAGAGCGATAATATATATTGAAAATCTTAGCTTTACTTTAAAGTTTAAAGTAATCGAATTCGTGTAACTGCCTCCGCTAAAGTAAAATATTAACCTAAAAACTGAACTAATTCGACAGGTGAATTGAAAACAGTATTACGAAGGAGGTTCGTAAGCTGCTATTTTTATGGTAAATGAATGAAGGGCATTTAAAATAGTATTACTAGTCGTAATTCGGTAAGTTGCTATTGTTATGGTGATTAAACACAGTTTAATTTTTCTCTGCACTTAACCCCAAATTTAATGTCTTCTAGATTCTCGATTCTATTCAAAGTTTATAAAAATGTTCTTATTCAGGATGAAATGTTGAGAGGAACAAGATTTTTTACAGTTAAAATTGTAATAATTGTGAAATCGTTTAATTATATTGAATGGAAAAAAAGGAAAACGGGTGTTTTTCTGTGTATTGAAGCCACATTTGCTCCAAAACTGTTCACACGTTTTAAGGCAACTATAATCCCTCTATTTGGTCTTAGAAAAATGCTTAAACCTTAAAGTCAACTCCATTCAAGGACACAATTTCAAGTCATTGATTTGCTGGCCAGATGCGTAAGACTTGAGGCACATACATTAAATCTTTTTTTTTTTTAACTTAAAGAAATGTTTTAACTGTAGGAGCGAAACGCATTCAAGTACACGTTGAGAATGGCTTGCGGCACCTGTAAGACTCCTACATGTTCTAGTAGTCAAATGAAAATATTACAAAAATTATCGTATGTATTTTTGACATTCGAAACTTAACAATTTACCTACCAAAGACATTTTTCTGCCTTTTAGATTTTGTTGTTCATTTTCGTTTTGTTTTTTTTTTTTTTTGAATATTGAAGTTTGTTGTTTATTACTGTTTTTGGGAATATGTGGGAGCAAAATGTACAAATCATGGGGTGTTACTAAATACAATTGATTTGTTTAAAAAAGGACAAGACAACACCTATTGTAAATGTGTCTCTCTTTCAAACTTTTGATGGCTTGAAAATTTACAACACCAGTAACAACAACCGAAATGATTGCCAACGAAAAGAAAAATCTATAAAAGAAAAAAATATTTTATACATTTTTTTTGTTTGTTAAAAAAATGACATAAAGGCCCTTTACTTTTCAGCATTCAACATTCAACGTTTGTGGTGACATGAGAATTGAAAGAAGCCAAAAAGAAAAAACACTTGTAGCGTGCGTAAAATCTTCATAAATAATAGCTTATTAAAGTCTTCTGCCACGGCTACGAGAGTCCACAAGAAATAAAGAAAAGCAACAATCAGACAAAAAAACTGGGCAATTGAACGAAAACATTGAATTATCTTAGCAGTGTTTATATTTGTTTTTGTTTTACGTGTTTTACGTGTTTTTTTTTTTTTTTTTTTGATGTGTGCGTCTTGTGTGCTGCACTCGTATGTGCAACAAGAAAAAATCAAAAATAATTGCCTCTCTTAAAATGACAATAGTGTTGCCAGTTTAAGCCTCGTTTAAGTTGCAAGACTTAAGCTTTGGTTTGATATTGAAAATGTAGTAGAAAATAAAGTAAAACTAAAACAATAACAACAATAACAACAACAACAGCAGCAACAGCAGCCTTAAGTAAGCAACAAAAAGATGCGTTTCTGTTGATTAAGGTGATGTTGCTTATGTCGCAGTTGTTGGAGGAGCTCATTGAGGGATGTTACAAAGTGTTCAAATACAACATGTTAACAAACAACTTACACAAAAACAGACATACAAACTGCTACCCTACACAGCCATTTGGACGCTACAAGCTATTGACCATTACGTAATACATATATATGTATGTACATATATTTAAGGTGTAAAACTTAATAAAAGATGGAGCAAAACACTAAATGGCAATTTGTCAAAAGCAAATGGAAATAATTTTGTCGAGTGACATAATTGTTTTTCGTTCGCTGAAAATCGATTTATTTAGATATTAATATCGATCTTTGGATAATACCGTTTGTTATGGCTATTTCGTTGTTATCGTGCCAAACGTGACGATCTTAGATATTTAAAAGGAAAAGAATCATACATACCTTTAGATCCAGCTATAGTTGAAACGGAATTCCAGATCAAAGAAATTTAGAAAACAAAACAATAATTCGAACGTGACAAAAACTAAAATTTGTTCTTGTAGCCTTGAATTCAGCTAAACTCTATACAATTTTGTAGTGTAACTAAATGTAGAATTTGACGTAACAACATTATTATAAAGTCCAACTAAAACAATTAACTGTATCAATGCATGATATTTCGAACGTGACATTATTTACATAGTGATCCAATTGCATAACCACTAAAAGCTTTTAAACAAATTCAATATGAAAAGTGAGAAATACATATTATTAACATAAATTGACAAAGTTTTTTGAGTGAATATACGCGGCTCTTTGTAAGTAAAAATTTTGGGAATTGAAGAAAATACCCCATGAAACATATTTGAGTAAATTTTTCTTCAGAGCCAGTTTTTTTTGTTTGGCCATTAAAATATAAGAATTATTATTTACCTCATTATCGTCAGTGTTACGATGTATTTAATGTTCTCTTGCTGATAATGGCAGCAGAAGTTCATTATTAACTTCTGCTATTTTAACAAACCGAAATGCGAACGTTATTTATTCAAATGTTCACCAATTATTTTTATTATTATTATTTTTTTAATAACTATAAACACCTTCGCAAGTAAAAATTTAATATAAATTTCATGTTTTTTAGCAAAGTTATCCTGTTCTTGAAACAACAATTTTATGTTAAAATATGTACGAGTAGATCCCAAAACGCATTTAGTTTCAAAACTATTTGCACTATTTGCGCCCCAACTTATTGTTGAAAGAACACTTCAGGGAGGTGTAGCGTGTGTCGCAGTCGGTTATTGCTTATAAATCGTTTTAATACTTTTCTAAGTGTTATTTGTAGTGATACACAAGTACTTGTGGCGATATTGTCAATTGGCGAGCCGAGTTTGACTTGCCATTAAAGCCCATTCACACACAGTCAGTCACACTTACACAATCAAGCGCTCATACACTGACAACACAGAGGTCAGTATTTTCGTTGATGGATACAAGATTTATATGACAACATTGGCCATATTTTCAAATTTAATGAGACGATATATAGTTTGTTTGTCTGTTTTGTTGCATTCATTCACTCCGTATCTTAAGGTGACACACAATAGAAAGATGATTGGAACCTGTGAAAAGAATAAAACTCAATACAATATAATACATGTGAATATTGAGAATAAGTGTCAGGTTAAAGAAAAAGAAGAAGCTTTATTGAATTTTCGCTGAAAATAATAAATAATAATTGAAAAAGAATTTAAAAGTTCTTCTACTTCAAATCGTAAGATTTATTTGCCAACAGATTGGGAGAAAAGTTTTCGGAATCATGTTTTACTCCACACGCTTAATGGTATTAATGAACTTATGGTTTTCTTAATTTGCTCGAAAAGTTTGTTTCATATATTTTTCGAATATATTTTACTTAAGTTTCCATAAGTTTAGCTTAAGCTGTTGTTAATACTTGTGCGTAAATTTAAATGCCGCTGTGCACAGTGAGCGCCATCGAATGTGCAACAAAGGCAAGATTTGCAACTATTCTTGATGTTTGTTAACAATATCTTTAATTAAGATAATTTCATATATACAATTTTTAAAGAGATATAATAAAATTTGTAATTTCTGTGCCAGAAATCGAACAAATTTCTAACAGCTTCTAGTAATCTAGTGGTAAAAAAAATCAGTAGTAACTGATTTGGATTGTAAGTAAACTTTTCTATGAAATCTTACTAATGAAACTGACTTTGTACTGATGAACTGTATAGTACAGTTTGTTATGTTAGTGGAAAAAACTCAAAAATTAATATTAAACTTTTGGGCAAACGTGTCGTGATTTGCTGTATATCACAAATAACGTGCAACTTTTGGCCTGCGGGATATCCATTATTGCAGGCATTAATCATTCAGCCCCATAGGAAATAATCGATAGACGTTGAATGGCATGACATTAGATGGTAGTTGCCGGTTTCATTTCTCTGAAAATTCGGCCATTTTGGCCCAAGACCCTCGCATAAGTCATACCAGGGACCAACGTTGAACTTTCATTTAAATGTTAAAATTTTTGTGTAACTTAATTTAAGTTCGTTTTCGTGGTTTCCAAATAGAGTCGAACTGACTCCGTTTTATGGATTAGGACATTCTGTTTATTATTTTTTGCAGAAGAGGAGATTACGCTACCATGTGCGGACATCATCCACATCTGAAAACAGAAGGCGATCCAGTTGATTACATAGTGGATAGACTGCAACCATTCTCCACTCTTCTATTATTATCTTCAGAGGGTACTGTCGCATCGTTTAGGGTGTAGGTGGTATGAAAGTGGCGCACGAAAGTTTTATATTTGAAGCATGAATTCATTCACCATCATTGGGCAAAGCAAGCCGAAAATAAATGTCGAAGAGTGGCGTTTCTTTTTCCCTCAAAAAATTTGTGATTTGATACTAAAAAATTAAAAGAAATTTTTTCGCCTTCAAAACTCTTTCCACATCATGAATTATTAATTAATCTTGCCAGCAAATGACTGCAGTGCAAATTAGCTGGCCAAGTCTTTTCTTTGCGTGTAATCATGTACAGCCAATATCTGTTAATAGTTCTGGAAGTATTTCCACCACATTTTCGTCCCACTCTTATAAATCGCGAAACCATTTTACAAGCCGTAATTAAATCGCTTGAAACAAATTTGCATACATGTTTAATGTCTCTAATATGGCAGAGGAGAAACCCAACTGCTGGCCACTGACGCCCGCTTAAAAACCTGTTCAAAATTAACAAAAAACATTAATGGCGTTCGTTACATGTGACAAATAAATATTGACATTTGAGCACGACGACAAGTTTTTGCCGTAGATGCGAAAGGTTGTCACATACACGCATACATACATATAAAATTTGATTTCAATTTATGCCATAATTTTGAATTCAATACCATAAAAATTAAGCATTTTTTAAATAAAAATGGCGTCATTTATGATTTCGTTTTTGTTTTTGTTGCTATAAAGGTCAATATTTCCATTAAGCAGATTTTTTAAACAAACGCAAGCTGCCGCCGCTAAGGATACGAATACGAAGTTTGTTATAAAATAAAAGGTTTATTAATTTTTTCTTTTTGAATTTTTAATAAGACATCAAAATGTTGTCTTAATTGTTTATAATTTGATTTCAGTAAACCTGTTAGCAGCGACACTCGGGTTTCTTATTTTTGGTTTTTACTCGCATTTCTTAACTGTTCGATCTGTTGGGTTGCATTAGAGCCTTCATTCGAAACTTATTAAGCCAAATCTGTCACCAATGGTGTAAGCACTAGTTTTGTCTCACTCACGAATCAGGTGTTGGCTTAATTTGTGTTGTTGTCTTCTTTATGTTATCGAACACTTTAGTTGGTTTCCCTCCACGACAAACTAGACTTGTTTGTTAATCTTAGTTACCATCTTCGTGCTTTTTTTTCTTTCAAATTTCAAATTATGTTGATGTTTCCCTTGACTTCTGGTTGCCATGTTCAATATTTAATTTACATAATTATCGTGTTTCTTCATTTAACAAAACTGTCTTTTGTATTCCCATGGCATTGTTAATTGAATAAACATGGCAGTAGTTTATTTAACAAATGAAATTATAAATTAAACTTTATTAGCAACAAGCAAAAAATAAAATAAAACAAATGTTTGATTTGTTCCGCGTGTTGATTGAAAATTATGTGGCAAATGATATTCGTTTCACCTATTTTGTGGACATTTTATGAAGAAAAATTAAGTTTGATGTGTTTTTAAAGAGATCGTTAAGAAAACGACGGCGGCCTTTGGGGAAAACACTTCCCATGGATACTTTTAATTTGACCAACAAGTGAATATATGAATAAGTAATTTATAGTCTTTTTAATGAAATTCAGCAATGCTGTAGTTCGGTCATGACAAACGACCAGTCTTTAGATGTTAAATTAAATTTTTTTTCGATTTTTACAACTATTTTTTCTTCATTTAGCTTTAACTTTTTTTTTAATAATTTGCATCATAGTGGTCAATAGTGTTATATCGTTGCAAAAGTTTCTTTAACCACTTTATATATATTCCGTGTATAATTTTAAAAATTGAAAATTTGATTATAATTTTAGAAAAGTTTTTGTCACAGGGAAAAGCTTTTTCATTATAAGTTAAATATTCTTTTGCTCTTACAAACATACGAGCACAGGCATCATTCTCTCAGTTTGTTCGTCTTTTACTTACTCCAACATCAAATTTTTATCTAATTTATCATCCTTAATTATGGCATAGTTTCTTATTTAATTGGTCCAGTGTCTGGAAGTCTTTTAAAATTATGTTTCTTATAATTTTCAGCCAACTTATTGAACTTGATTCTATTTTTTCTGGGCCTGTGGTAAAAATATCTATCTATATATGCAAGAGATTGGCTCTGAAATTCATGAAATAGTTTATAAGAACGAATATATATTTGAAAAATTAGAAAACGAATCTAATGATTAATTCTCTATCAACATTAAGTTTGCAAAAATTGGAGAATTTACAAATGAAAATAAAACTTTTTAAATATTATTAATAATCTCATAAGTGCTTAATCTTAAAATCATTGTTCTACGTACATTAATTTAAATAATAAATAATATATTTTGTAAACGGTGTAAACTGTTGCAGTTACAATTTTTAATCACATTAAAACTTTTATATAAAACGCTGACTGTTCCCCTATTTTAGGCATTCAAACTGAAGTGGTTTCTATATATTTTATACAGAAAGGGACTTGCAAGAAAATAATATGCTGGTGCATAAGTGCAGAGAACGCGTATTGAAGAAAAACAAAAGACTTAAGAAATAAACGCGAACATTAACAATTTGTCTAATTTAATAAAAATGTATTACAACAGTTACCTCTTTGCATTTTTACCCCATCAAACACAGGCACATGCAAACACACACACACACACACACACATAGTATGTGTGTGGATCTACATACATAAACACTACCCTACGATCGAAGCAATTTGTTTATACTCCAAATATAACAGTTACCAAACCATATCAGGTATTATTGACATTTTCTTGAAACAACATCTTAATTTTCACAATATTACGATTATTTGGCCCAAAACAATAACGTCAAATACAGACGTATGTATGTATGTGTGTGTATGTGTGTATGCAGGCATTTGTAAGGCAAGAAACAAAAAATTAATAATAAAATTTTTTAACCGAAATGTCACTATAACTTTGGCACAAGCCAAAATAAGACTTAGAGTCTTATTACTTAACATGGTCTGGCATGCCAACTGTCGCAAATACTTAACACTTAAGACAACTATGACAGACCAAACGAACAGCGAAACCAACAAACCGACGCTGGCAGAGATAACCAAAAAAATCAAAAAAAAAAAAAAAACAAACAAACAAACTAAAATATCCAAATAAAAAACAAAAACCTCAATGATACATTTGAAACTCAAACTCAAACTCAAACCAAAGCCAAAAGCAAGAAGTGTATGAATATTTATACGTGCATTTGCATCCAGGCAAAGCATGGACTTTTCCAGCGTTGCGAGAGTGAACAAAAATGATTGTTAAACACGATTTTAATGAGCAGCTTAAAAGTGCACCTTTTATAAAATATTGTATGTAAATTCTTTTAGTCTGAAATAAATGTTGTTTGTTTTAGACGTATCATTTGCTTTTACCACACCACTAGCACAACAATGGGCCGCAATGTGTTTGCGATAAGTGGCCAGAGAGAAGCAAAGAAAGGAGGCGAAAACTTAAACATAGATGGAAATGTGGGGAAAAACTCAAATGGCATGTGTAACAATACACCTGATTTGTTTGCTTAGTTACAATGGTTTCCTTGTTATGTAGACCAGGAAATTCAAATTGCAACAATATTTTCAAAATATACACATGTTATATGTCACACACAAGTGTTTTTGTATGCCGGCCTACTCCTCCTCCTTCATTCGCTATTAAAGTGCGCTAAGCAAAACTCAGCAGTTTTAGTTTATCGAGAGCTCTGTTGAGGTTCAGAGGAGAAAACTTAGACGCCAGTAGTCAGCTGCATACGCATTAAAAAGCTGGCATCCTGTGGCTGATATCGGATGTCAAAATTCGTGCGTTATGGGCAACATCGATACTTATGGTCAACAATTTGTGAGAATGTTTGATTTTTGGAATAGATATTTTCAAAAATAATAAGAAGTCTACATCTTTTTTTAAACTGGCCAGATCACAAAACGAATTCGCTCTCAATATCATGATAAATTGGTTTCTAAGTGCTGAGATATCTCAGCATGTTGGATATTTGGCCTTCCGGATAAAATTTTTTGTGATAAAGTCGGTGAGAAGAACGCTGTTTTTTTCTCATCATACGCTTAAAATTGGGCGACAAAAGACAAATAGCTGCTGTACTGAGCGAGAAAATATCCAACTTTGCATTCAGCAAAGGTATTTCTGATGAAGATGGCGCCAAACTACTTATTAGACAGTTCAAATCATTTCACTTTTACAGACCTAATATCCGAAGATTTATAACATTGAAGCGGTTTGGCTCGACGCTTATCTGTTCACTGCTCCTGATTTAAGTGAAAAACTATTTGCAGCATCGATGCATGTTGCAGGAAGAATGAACGCAATGGGGACGTTACTGGCCATTCCATTACCTTTAACACCCTGGATTGTGTGATGTTGGCAGGACGATGCTATAGGCTGTACAGCTCTCGGCTGTCAGCCTGCACGATTGACTGCCAATTTAGGCCACTTTGGCTTGACTGATGGATGATGTTGTTGATACATAATGGTTGTTTCACACGAATGGAACATTTTGATGCCTTTTAAAAAAATTTAAAGCACTTAATGAAAAATCCTGTGGCTGTTAAACATATTAATGTATGTAAATGTTTTTTAAGGTAATTGGATTATTTATTTAATTAATTATTTATTAATTAATTACTTTAAAAGAATTAATTTATTAATTAATTACTTTACTTTAGTTGCTATCTGCAAAATTTTATATCGTAGTTTATAAATTTAAGCCCAAAAAGTAGCTCAAACTGTTTCAACCAGCCTCTTAATATACATATTTTCACTAATAAACATTTTCTTGCATGTTACACCTTGTCTGTCTTTGTTTGTTTCTGTTTTTGTTATTGTTTTTGGTTTGTCTGTTTGTCTGTTTATTTTGCTTTCAATATTTTTTAGTTTTTGCTGGCAATTTAAGCAAAGTGTTACAATAATGCTCTTCTTTTTTAATGTTTTTGATAAAGTTATTGAACATTTTCAAGTGACATTTCAAGAAATGATGATGCCAACTAAATTGCAGCATTGAATTATTTTAAGTTTGCAAAAAGTTCTTCGTCTCATGGGCTTTTGTATGTTCTTTTCTAATTTTGCAAGCAGTATCCGTACAATAAATGAGATCCTTTTACAGAAGAACAATATTGCATGTTTGATCGCAAGTGTATGTTTTTGGAACATGCAAGCGTAATGGACATATAAATTGTGAATTGATATTAAGGCCGAGAAACCGAACTTCATGCTAAGGTGGCCAAATGCGGACGGTTGGCCAAAAAGGAAAAAACACGCAGCATTCAGAAGGTGAAAAAGTGCAGTAATAAACTCAAAGATGAGAACAAGATGTGGCTGTGAAATTTGCGGTTTCATGAAAAACGGTTTTCAAAATCACAACAAGTGAGTAATAATTAATTAAACCTTAAGGTAACATTATACGAACAGTTGGAAGCTAAGAATGTTATTTTGAAATATGTCACTTGTCTTCACCAAAAGTGACCACTACCACAGCCACGCAGTCGAGTTAAACTTTTTCCTATAAACTGTAAAGCTGACAAAATAATTTTATCACAGCAACTAAATTAGTAAGTTGGCCCATTTACTATTACTATTACACTGCAACAAAAAACTAATGTTTATGGCAATCATATTATCGTCCGGGAAAGTGTCTTAAAAGTGAATAAATTTTGTTACTTTAAATTTTTCCCAAATTTTTTAGTTTAATTAAATTTATGGAAAAACTTTTTAAAGAGTGCACTAATAATAGTATTGTATAGTCTTGTTTTACAGCGGGTGTACAGTTATATACATACATATTCTGTAAAATTGTTGAGCCTTTTAAAACTTTATTGCTCAAAATACAATTGGGTTTTGTCAAAATTTTGGGTGTGTCAAAAGTTAGAAGAACGGCCACCTTACAGAAAACAAAGCTGCCTTAATACATCTCTATTCATGTGCTGCAATAATGAGTGAGTTCAAATACCACCTTCATGTCATCATAATTTTAATTGTCATTTTAGCCAGAAGAACAAAAACAAAACAAAAGCCAACTTTAGAGTGGAAAAAAGAGAGGAGATTTTCATCCAACAACTTTAGATCAAAACTGAACTAAAAGTATTAATAAACTGAAAGAACTGCAAATACAATTAAGAAAAAACATACTTACACACACGACTACAAATGCACACTGTTTGCTTTAGCAACAGCTATAGTCCACCACCACCAACAACAGCAACAACAACAGCAACAGCAACAGCAACAGCAACAGCAACAACAAGAACTACAACAACAAACACGGAAACATAAGTGCGAAGTTAAACTTTATTGTAACACAAACACCATATTTTTTCATTACGAAGTGGACATGATGCATGTGAATTGGAATGCCTTTAACACGCAACGACTCTGTTGCACCAGTGTTCGCAGCAAGCTGCAGCGTTGCAAGTAAAAAAAGTTTTAAAACTCTTCACAGATTGAATTTGGTTTATTCCTTGAGGTTTTTTCTTAAGTGTTTGGTGACTGTGGTTTAACGGCCCGAACGAACAATCACAATAAAAGCGAAAAAGCGTAAGAAACCAACGTTAAAAATCGAAATAATTAAATCCGTCAAGTGTTGGCGGGTGGACAAAATATGTGTAGGTATATTAAACTAAAAAATAAAGCCACATAACCCTTGAACAAATTATATAATTAACAGCTCTTTGAGAGAATTAAGACTATTGCGTGTAATCTATAAAAACATATGGATCCCTAAACCCTTTTAATTCTAGTTATTAGAAAGATAATGATTTTATAAGTTCATTATGTGCGATGCCGTCTTTCGAAAATCTAGGCTTTGCTAATGACGTTGTGCTTAGCGTCAAAGTGATTAAGTTGCATTTGGGCAAACATTAACTCAAACTTTGTGTTTCTTCATAACTACATATTTCACAGTATAGATTGTGAAAATTTCTGTAATTTTATTTAAGAGATCGTATTATACAAATATGTCCTTCATTAATTGTGAATTGTATAATATTTTCAGTTTTAAAAATTCGCAATAAGAGTAAATAAAAAGTAAAAACATTCATAAAATATATTAAACTAACACGACTTCATTTTAATTTCTTCCGTCAGAGAGAAACGAGATGCAGAGGCAGGTGTTCATTGCCGCGTAAAAATATAAAAAAAGTTGAGAATAATTAAAGTTATGGAGTTGATCCATCAGTTTGAATGTTAAGCTCTTGGGTCAATAGTGCAGAACTTTTTCGTTAATGGTGTAAAATAGTACAAAACAAATTGCAAATGTTTGTCATCGGGTGGTCTCGGAAGGCCCTAAATCTAGCAAATATTTGTTAATATTGAAAAACGTAGAAGAAAATATTTTGCTCGGGCAAACAGCAAAATACTGGAATTGTACCAGAAGTTATAGCAACATCTATGAGCTTGGAGAACCAAGAGGACCACAGTACAGAGATGGGATCTGTTTAAAGGTGGTGAATATTTGTGACAATTTTCACATATTATATACAATATTAGAAAACAAAATAATTTGTACTCTGGGTAGAGCAGCCTTTGCCTGTCTCTGCGCCCAATTCCGTATGGCATAAAAATTACCAAAATTGCACTTTCGTGCGTTTGCACAAATTTTCCCAAATTCAGTTTGGAATTGCCACTTTTTTTTAGCGGAATTTGACGTAATCTGCCCTGTAGCAGGTGGGATTTCATGGTTCAAAAAAGGGGGCCTTAGCCGCAGACAAACCACGTTTTCTTCCGGTCTGCCGATCTTGCTTAATAATGAAGTCATAATCATACAAACAAAAATAAAAGTCAATAAAAGTACATAAAAAGTACATAAGTAGTTTTTCTTACAATAGTTTTTCTGAACGCTGCCATATTCGGGACAAATAAACGAATTCTTTTGAATGTATGACCTGTAACCAAGAAACACTTTGCCTGAAATCACCAAGAACATTAAAAAGCAGACACTAGCAAATAAGTATAATTGTCCGAGCAGCAGTTTTCAAACTGAAAATTCAGCTTCAGCTTAAAGCTGCGGATTGCAAATGCCTGGCGGTGAAATTGTGTGTGGTTCTCAGTACTCGTACAAGTATTTAAGTGTCCTGGATATTTTTCTGCATTTCTGCTTATTTCTTGGCTTTTGTTTTTGTTTGTTTCTTTGTGTGTGTAAGTAAAACTGTGAGTCTGCAAAACTAAATACAAAATATAAAGCCAAAAGATGACATTGAATGGTTTATTTAGATCTGTCGTCCATAAAATTGTTACGAACGCATAAAACTCCATACAAGACACATCACAAAAAGGGAAGAAGAGAACAAAAATGGAAAATACTCTTAATATTGTTCAACTAGTGACGGGGATGGTTAGGGGGGGGGGGGGGGGTAATCGGCAGTGTTAAGCGTGAACAAATATCGGCGACACGTTATTTAATTTTTTTTCAGATTTTAATTTCAATGGAGATTTTTTGTTAGTTTATGGAAGTGCAAGAATACTGGAAGAAAAAGAATGAGATATACGAATGTTTTTTAAGTTTAGTTGGCACCTGAAGATGATAATCGGTTACAAATTAATTGCAATCATATTTTTATTTTCAAATTTACAGTGGCCTAGAAATCTCTAAAGTTTCAATCCCTTAAAGTATTTTTTTCCTGTATGAACAAATTTCAAATCTCTCAAAATATTAATTAACGAAACAAAATATGTGGTTTTTATGTATTTTATAGCTCTTTATAGCCCAACATATCGTAGGCGCTATTCTGCTCATCAGCGGACCAGGAGTCTACATTCCACTTCATATTGAAATGACTTCAAAATTAAATGTTTGCAAATATTTGTCCATCGTTTGGCAAGTCGCGTCGTAACTTGTTGGCATATAGACAGCTGGAACACACATAAATACCAGCTAAATAAATATACTAAATAAATTTCCGCTGTTTCTATATAAAATTTGTCTTAATAGAATTTTCGTAAACGAAATATGTATATATTTTATATATTTTGACATTATATGTAGTTACACCAAAAGTAAAAAAAAATTCATAATTTTGTAATTTTTCGGCAACACCTAGATCCGAGAATAGGAGCTTGAAAAAATAACCCTTCTTTCGGCGGCTGCTGTAAATCGTCTTAAAAATGAGAAAAGTATTATGAAATCGGCACAGAAATCTCCAATTGTTTAACAGAGTTATACTCAAGGGACTGAGAGTTAATAGCAAGTTTGGATAAACCAGTTGCATTGCCCGTTTCAAATTACCTTAGAAGGAAGTCGCCAATAATCGAATACAAAAGCTCGTATTAATGAAGTAAATTTACCAACTTTCACACAGAGCCAAATGCAACAACTTGATGAGGATTATGCAAAGAGGACAACCCCACTGTACTTCATTAATAAAATTCAGCAAATAAGTTTCGGTGATGTGTGTGACTTTGACAGCGTCTGCATTTTTTCTTAAGTACGCTACACGCCACCGAAGCCGACATTTATACACGTTGCACGCATTTCATTCACCCTGAAACTACTTTTTATTTAAATTATGAAATTTATAATATTGAAATGTTGTTAAAAATATATGTTCGGTATTTTCCATATATTAAAATATAAAAATATATAGAAAGAGGAAAAATACTTTATCAACAGAAAATGCTTTCGATATCAATTTAAAATAGGGTATAAAACAGTTGCACAACCTCTATTGTTTTCCTAATCTTTGCAAGTTGATGCTCACAAATTAAACTGTGCTATGTCAGCTTTAGCCATTTCTAACTACATATGTAAAGTGGTGATATTCTGTGTGCTTAAGTTGAAACGTGGTGGAATGCTGAAATTCATAAAGTTTTTCGCTTATTTACATATTTATTCATATTCTGGGAAATAAAAAAAATATTTGCCAATTCAATAAACAAATAAATTTGAATTTTTGTCCAAAGAAAATGTTTGTTGATTTATAGATATTTCCTTAAAGGTTTAGAATCAAGCGAAATTTTTGTATTGAATATGTAAAATATTTGGTAACGGGTTCTGCTAATAAAAATATTATATGGGACAAAAAAAAAAAAAAATGCCTGGAATTAGTACAAAAAGTGTAATTGAATGTACGAAAGAGGGTCGTAGAATCTTATTATTTTTGACTTTTCCATATTTCATACATGAAACTCTTAATACACGCAATCATATAGAATATTATTAAATTCCATTGAATTATTCACATTTAGGACTTGTCACACTCTAGTTCGCTAACATCCATATGTGGAGCATATAAATGTAGGTGCAAAAATATCTCAGGCTTATGCATATAAATAAATATGTCTGCCTCTTTCTGAACGTTAAGCTCTTGATTTAAAGGTAACAAAAAGCACTTGTGTTGTTTATTATCATAAATGCGAACACATACCCTTTCACACTTACAATGCACATTTCACTATTGCCAGTGACACTGCCATGCCGTAAGAAGCAATTGTAACTGGTGTAGTCAGCACTATTAAAAGAAACAAAAAAAAAAAAAAAAAAAAAGGAGAGAGAAAACAAACAGCAACAACAACAACAACAACAAACATTCAAGGAAATTCAAAAGATTACAAAGTTGATTGCTAAGCTCTTAAATTAAGGTGCCAACAATAAAAATATGCCATTATGTTAAGTGAAACATATAAACATAAAGTTGAACAAATTCTGCACACACACTTGCTGGCAGCGTGTGTGTCGAGGCGCAAGTGTGACAATGAGATTTAAAATGCTAGTGTTAAGGCCTGATTCAGCGATATAGACGACAAATCAACCAATAAAGGTAACAAATCTGTAGAAGAGATGACAAGTTTTTGAGAGGGTCCTATTCTGGCACAAAAATATCGAAGAGGTGGATTTAAAAGCTTTTTTGCGTTCCTCCAGCCGACACATGTCTGCGTGCGTAACAATTGTCACAGAAATTGAACAGTGAACAACACATTGTGTGCAGCTTATGAAACAAACAAAGCCAAAGAATGTCTCTAATGAACTAATTTGCTGAGACTTAAATGTATTTTTCTTCTTTTTTTTTTTTTGCACTAAGAAAATGACTTTAGAATTTTTTTTAAATATTTATGCGTTTCGTCACCTAAACTCGTGCTGTTGAATTTTTGACATAAATAATAGCAAGTAGTGGTTTTTAGAGGGTTAAGAATTTAAACTACAATACTTTTACCGCCGAGTATTCGGTTTGTTAAATCATTTAGAGATTAATTTTGTAAACTACAAAATACTGTCCGACTGAATTCATGTTGAAAACAGAACTTCATTTGAAAAGACGATTTAAGGAGATGGTAAAGCAATCGGCGTGATGGAGGTGGACAACTACGGAAATGTCTTTGGCTGTTATATTTATTTCATCTCCAAATTAGGTTTTTAATATTTTCTTATATTAAAGAGGAGAACTTTTTTCGCCATATTGTTATAACTTCTAATTTTGTTCATATTTGATTCGTGGTTTTTATTACAGTTTTAAAATAATAATGACTTATTTTTATGCTGATCGATTTTGTTTCATGAAATATTGAGCAGAAGCCTGTAGCCGCTTAAAATCTGTTCTCGCAGCCAGTAGCAACAGTTTTAATAGAAAATTTCTTTCTCTAACGAGTTATATTCTCATCACCACGTCCATCAAGAAAGTTTCAAGGCCGCCCAAATTTTGTTTGGATCAATACTGCCGGGAGAACAACGAAATCGAATCAGGGGTGACTTATTACTTTTACTTAGAGCTTTGCCTCATATCCCCCTCGACCTGTGATTTATTACGAGTCTTTTAGAAAAACATATTCATGTTAAATGAATCAGAAAACTGAATCTTGGGCCATAAAACAAACTGGCAATATCTTATAAAATCATCTTCCGAATTTAGTCAAGTTCGAATTGTTCGATCTTTAGTAAAAGTTATTTGTACATTTTAAATTTCTGGTACATTTTGTACTTTGATTTATTTCTGTTCTTTCATAGCTCACGCCAGAGCAGCGTTATACTATTATCTTTTGATGAGTCCCACCACAATAAGGCCACCGAAGGATTTGGCTCTATTACGAAAAGGTGTAGAAAGGTGTGCAAATTTGATTCGCAGTGAACTTAAGTGAATGATATGCCGCCGAGCCAACTACATTGAGCCCGTAGAGGTGTGGAATGAGAAGTGTAGCCGTGGCAATTTTGCCCGATATTTTTCAGTGGCGAAACAAGTTACAGGTTATACATAAAATTTGTGTCCCGGGTCAAATAAAATACTTTGAGGTGAAACAAAATGTTTCGTTTCAAATCAAGTATTAATGGTCCACTTGTTGTATGTACTCGTAAGCGGGCATTGTTTCATATTCGCTTAGTTAAAGCCAAAACTACAACATTCTCTGCAACTAAAATTTTAAACACTTCATGTATTTGCTACGAAACTTCACACTATTCAGAAAAACAATGACGTCAACATTTTGTTTTTTTTTTTTTTTTGTATAAATGACGTTAATCCAGCTTTAGTAATTTTAATGCTAATTAAAAGAATAAAATAAGGAAATAAAATTTTATGGCATGCAACTGGCTGTCGTGCACCGGTTTTTAGTTAATCAGTGCAACAACAACAACAACAAATTAAATCAACAGCCAAAAATCTCTCGCTCTGCTTGTTGTAGCTTCCTTGATTTTGCACAAAGAAAGAAAAAGCAAAATACCTTTAAAAAAGATTCTAGAATAACAGGGTAATTAATATTTTAAAATTATTGTTATTACGCACAAATCGTTTATTATTAATTTTTATGTGCAAACTGCAGACATCGTCTACATACAAAAGTAAAAATGTACGAAGAAAATAAAATTAATAAGTTTTGCTTGCGCTGGGTGTCTAAACACAATTTGCGTGCCTGCGAAAACGCAGCACTCGGTCGGTCTGCTGCAGAAGGCTCACTAATGTGTTTCAAATGCTCTTCCCCCAGCCATAGACTCTTCAACATACTCCAATATGAAGCCCGTAACAAATGTGCACCGAAGTTGAGTGGATGTTACAGTAAAACAGTCACGTGACTCACACCTACACGCCGCGCACAGACTTTTATATATTTTTAACTTGCAAAACACAGGTTAATCGTTCTATAAACCGTGTAGATTATTTTTTATTTTTTACTTCGCTTGCAGTTCAAGCGGAAATTGTTTTATCTACAGTCGTATACAAACTGTTTTGTGTGTGTGTGTGTTTTTCTTTTTGTTAATTTTTATGTTTGACTTTAACGCGTGTTAGTCGCATTTAGTCTAAATAATGACATGCTACAACATTGTTAAGAGTCAAACTAAACGCACTGTATATAAATATTAGTCTAAGGATGTGCCTCTTGCGAGTTGCAGACAAAAAAAAAAAAAGAAAAACAGAAAACATAATAATTTAATGCATTTTATTAATAATAAAGTGTAATGACAAAAACACATGCAATAAATATTGTAACAAATTTATAACAATTTATAACTACATGACTGGGAACGAAACTACGCCCCGTTTATTTGACATCTTGTGCCCACCATATGACACTTGCTAAGAACCATTAATTTATTTAACTCAAAACAAACAAGTTAATCGTCAACCCCAAAAGGAGCGACAAGTCATTAACTCTAATGAAATATTAAATATGTATGTAGGTGATCTATTTGGATATTAGTTTTGGTTTTGCAGACCACCCTAAACAACATCTGATCAGTTTTCGGGGATTTTGGTACTTGAACATTTTTATTTTCGATAGTTTGCCTTTGTCGCTTAACGAGAGCTGCTAACTTTGAGCCTTTGGAACCAGCTGTACGGTTTTTTTGAGCCATAACTTCTCAACTTGATGGTCTTTTTAAAAATGCACTGACTGAATCGTTGCTTTTTCACTTTTGAAACTTACAGATGAATTTATGAATGTCTGGCAACTTCATAAAAAAATGTCATGCGTGAATATGAACATTCCCCAAATAATTTAACAAGTGGTACAGTGATTAATAATATCGAAAATTTGAGTTTACACCTGACAAAAAGTTTTCTGTCTAGACTTTTATTTATTTATGTACAGCTTCAAACGGTCACTCGGACTAAACTGTAAAATTATAATAATCGACTATTTCTTGGACACCTTTAATGCACTTCAATCAAATACATCAACACCTTTTGGGAAACGAAAAACTATGACCACCAAAGTTGTGTTTTGCCAACCATGTAAAACATGCCAACTTTAATATCAAGTGGGTTTCTTTTTCTTGTTCAATGTTTTATCTTGTTTTTGTTTCGTGTACCGGTAATAAAATTGTTAACAAGTATTAAATCTACCTGTTCATTGATTCTAGATAATCAACTTGTGTTGGCTGATATAAATCTTGTATTTATTTTGGCGATAAAAAAATGTAAATGAATTTTGCCAAAAACAAAATGTACAGGAAAATCGCCCCACACAGGAAAACACAAAGTCAAAGATAAAATTAACAAACTATTGTCAGACCAATAAATATGTTGGGTATGCAAAACAGTGACATTTCTGGTCATTATAAATTCGAAATGTAAATATTTTGGGCTGTTTCCTTAATTTGTTTTAGTGACACGAAAGCGCTGAAAATGCACCAATTTTAAAATTACAATTGCAAAGTTTATTTTTAGAGCTCGATTTATTCGTAAGACAATATTTACATGGCTTAGCACAGGAACTTACAATAAGGGGTTCCCAACTTTGGCGGTTGATAACAGCTATATTTTATCTTCCTGTCCAAATTACCGATAAATATGAGTCCACTGGCTTTTGAACCGACAAGCCGATGCATGGCGAGAAAACTGCGCAAATTTCTATATAAAATCCGAATTTGTACTTAATGCAAAACTGGTTGTTGTGGGTTTCGGTTCTGTTAAGTCGCAGGTCAAGTTACAAATCACAGTGACCTTCTACATCAACACAAACTATTGCAGTGGACCAGTTTCATGTGCTATACAGTTGAGAAGGTTAGATCGCCTGAGCTTTTAAGCCGAAATCCAAAAGTATCAACAGACATAACTGGCCCTGCCAAATATTGTCCCCCTATAGTTCCTTACTAAAATGGGACATTTGGAACTTCGAAAATAGAGCCATGCACCATCATCAACAGCCATTACCAGCCCTCTTATATTGCATCATCGTATTGGTCTCCATTTGGCCAATTAGTCTTCGAAAGTTCTTGCAAAACCAAAGTCATGCACTCGACTCCATTCCTCAGAAAACAAAGTACCCACGTTGTGGCAAAACTTTCTCCCCTCAAACAACAAAACTTTGACCATATATAAATTTAGATTTCTGATAAAGTATTCAGAAATTACTATACATGTGACCACCAGATGGCGCCACTTACTCGCTCGCTCTCTAAAACAGTTTGCTGCCTTCTGTAATCATCTCACCAGACAGCTGGAAAGATACTTGTTATAATTGTAGACTTTTCCTAAACAGAAATCCATCGAATACGAATATCACGCAATCATAACAAAGCAAGATGAGCTACTTAATTTACGCCCCCCGCCCCCCAGAAAACGTAACAGCACAAAAAAATTACAGAACATCAGACACCATGACTCATCTCGTTTTTGAAAAATAATTAAAAACAAAGTAACAAGACACCGTCATCAAGTAAATGTGAGTACAAATGAAACTCCCAACTTGTATTTGGCTGTATCTAGAAAACATCCTTTTGATATCCTTTGAGCACAACGAAAACAAAACAAATATTAGATGCATAAAAATACTTAATCATTGTCTGTGTTAAAATTAATCACAGATCCACCACGAAAACACACCGAATTATCTGAGGGGTCGAAACTTACGAAACAAAGACGCGGGCAATCAAACAGAAGGTGGTTATGAATGAAAATGCAATTTTAATTTTATTGTGTGTAGAAAATGTTTTTATTTAAATGAAATATTTTGTTTCAAGTTACTAAATATTATTCTACGTGTGTACTCGCAGGTAACTGTGTGGCCATATGGCAGCGCCCAAGGATGTTCGAGGCAGCAACGCTTGCGTGTAATTTTCCATCTCACCTTCTGCAACCAAAATTCCATCTATCAGTTGGTGCTTGTAGTCTGGGTGCATAAATTCAACTTGAAATATGTACAACAAGCCCAAGTAAAATCATGGACAAAAAAACTTAGCAGTGAAAAATATTTTTAATTAGCAAGGAAATGAATATTATATTAGTTTTAACATTTTCCACAACAAGAAGGAAAGAAAGAAACGAAGTTGCTCCCTTTCACTGCAAACGTCAGTTGTTAAATAATTTTGTAATTTTTGGATTAAGCGTAACAACATGATTAATTACAACTGTTTGTTTGGTGTGCATGTCGTTGTTGTTGTCGTTGTTGTTTTTTAAATAAAACTTTTTCTTCACTCTCTTTTTTTCTTTTTGCTGATATCCTTTTCTCCGGTTTTAATATAAAATTCAGCGTGAAACAATAAGTTTTTAAAATTTTGACATTTTCTATAAGTTTCTAGAGAAATATGTTTTTCTTTAACTCAAACATTTACAAAATGATTAGTTATGGTTCGAAAAACGAACTGAGCTTCAAAAAAATCTATAGTAAAACTTTTCAGCTCATTTTTGAAGAGCTTAATTCGCTGCTGGTTAAGCGATTACTGGCCTCCATTAGGTTGTCACTTCAATATCATTTTTGAGGTTCTTATCAAGGAAGTGTTATTGGCACGTTTCAGAAAATTTTTGCAAATTATGTGCTTGTAGGTTTGAAAATGGTTCAAAAACGTCGCTCAAATGTTCTTTATATGTGTGTAAAATTGATGGTCCTACACATCAAAATTCTTACGGGACATTGTCGAAGGAATTAGAAAGAAAAACAAGCGGAAAAAAACATTAGGCGGTAATTAAAAATAATAGCTATTTAAGAAAGCTGTTCATATATGAGTGCTCTTATTCGAGCCGATAGTCTTTGAATATCCCAACATAAAAGGAATTTTTCCCGATTTCGCCAAAACACCCAATCGAGTCAAAAAATTTCTTTGCTTTATAAAAAATCAGGTCAAATCTTGTATTTGCATCGAAACTCTTCATGCAGATCCTTTGAAAATCTCACTCTTCTTCATTTGCATTTACATCGGTTCTTCCACTAATTTGCATAATTTCTTCTAAAATTACGTTGTTACTAAAAATCATAATCAATTAAAGTGCAGTCTCTTTACATATGTACGAAATTGGAGTCCTGCATTTTTCCACATCAATGACAACAAACCGAAATAATTCTATAAGAAATATTTTTTTTGGTTTTTTTCTTTTCGATATACCGCCTTGTGCTATTATCATTCTTTCTATAATATTGAATTATGGTTTTTTGTCTTCTATACAGTTTCATTCGTGACACATTAACCAGATAAGGACCACCGTGCTAGGAAATTCCAATTCGAGTCTGCTGCAGGTATTGCATTCACCCTTTTAGTGCATTCGTATTGTTTTCGGCCCGGCAGCTTAAGAACATTTTCATGGTCAGCTCAGTCACATGCGACAAGACCAGCAACTGATATCGTTGAACAACAGAAAACACAACAATCAGTTATGTCTTTTGTTTTTATTACACTTGTCTCTAAAAGGTGACACATGAATGTCTTTATAAGTAAAATCAATTTTATGGCTAAAGAGTAGTTTTATTTGTGTCGTTTTATGTTGTGCGTTTGTTTCGAGTTTATGATGCGGACAATAGAACGCAACGTTTAGAAGTAGGAGTGCTGTCGAAACGCACGTCAGTTGCTTGCTATTCATATGCGGCACAACCCAACAAACAATAAGGGAAATGCATTTTGGTAACAGCTGTTTTCCATACATATGACAAAAATAAACACTTTTCCGCTTTCCTCGTCCCCATTAACCCATTAGAGGTCAAATGAAAACTGGCTATAATTTTTTAAATTAAAGTTTATTTATTGATTAAGATAGGTATAAAAAAACATAAAATGAACAAAAATTAAGAAAAAATTTTTTGGCAACGGAGTTTTAGGGGTGTACTCAATTGAGTACACTGACCTCTTATGAGTGAAAATTTTCAAAACATTGTTTCTCAACGCAAAGGGTTTTTAAGCACTTCTTACACTGCCAACGCACTCTTGAATGGCAAACAACGCACCGTAGCTGGTTGTGAATTTTAGCGGGATAGTGTCCAGCTCCATCTTGAGACAAGCCCTTAACAATGGAGCCTGACTGTCGGGACTTTTTTTGTTCACCTTGACGGAGATAGTATCGTGCAATATGACGACGAAACGTTAGTTGGTCCATTGCATTCTCATTGCTTAGTACGTGTAACCGCCAGGCATTAGCAATAGACATATCCAACATATATGTGAATAATACCCACCACCACTTTTTGCCATGAACAGCAATCCTATATAAGGAAATTGACTGATCGAGCTCATCAACACCACCCATGTTTTTGTTATAATTTTGGAATAAGTGGGGTATGGCTACATCAGTCTTCTCACGCTTGCTTGAGCACCATCGCTTAACAGTTCCTAGAGGTGCAATGGTATCATAGTTGGTCCCCATTGTACAAATACTGCTGTCCTTCCATCTTACAAATAACAGCTCATTTTCCTTTTCGAACCGGAAGTCATAAGAACCACGATCTTTCTTTTTCATATCCTTCGTGCAAGTTAAAGGGCATTTTTTAGTTCTGTTTTCCCTGACAGTTCCAGTAGCGCGGTACCCCAAATTTCTAAGATCAACTAGAAGGTCGTAGCTAGTAAAAAAGTTGTCGAAAAAAACTCGATGGTTTTCTGCTGAACAATTCAGCTTCTCCAACAAATTTTTGACAACACGCGAACCTAATGGATCAGAAGATTCCACCTGTGATTTTCCAGAGTACAAATCAAACGCATAACAATAGCCTGTAGCGCTAGCCGCAACCCAGTTTTTGTAGCCGAATCGAACTGGCTTGCCACGAATAAATTGCTTAGCAGGATGGTGACCATAATATTTGACCATTGACTCGTCTATAGATCATATCATATATAGATATAGTTGAAAACATCTTATTTCAAAACAACAATTATTAAGAAGAGTAAAATTCAATCAAATTAAACTAATTTTTTATAAAATATTATTTAACATTTTTGAGAAACATAAATTCAGTATTCAGATGAAGAGGCCCAAGAGCTTTCGACGATTCAAACGTTTCCGTTAATAAATTTGCCTAACAAAACACAATAATGTGACTGTATTGTACCGACTAATGTCGCAACTGGGCTTTGCCGCTATGACGCCGAAATATAACTATCACAAACGTGCAAAACAAACCAAAAACCACAAAGAATTTTAATTTAAATTTACTTTTTTCGTACGAAATAAATACATTTTTAGAAACTCTTTTTGCAATAAGAATTTTGAAATAACAACAAAACTGAACAAACATGTCTAGTCGTATCAATAAAATGTTTACTGGGTAGTTTGCTTGTTAGTAAAATAACTTAGTGAATATATGTAAAAGCAGAAACTAAATTTTAAAAGCAGCAGAGAAAGAGAGATTTATATTAATTCAATAGAATTGTTTTGTCACATTTGGGTGTTAATAATAATGTCAGTATATCGTATAATTTAGTTTTCGTCTGCGCTTTTGTTTTCTATTTTAGATTCCGTTTCCATCGAAATCCACTTGTCGACAATGATTGTTTTGTTTTGTTTTCTTATGTTAATCATTATTTATCTTTCAGTTTGGTGTTATTATTTCAATTTTTTGTGGGCCCCATCGTGGTGGTTTACAATCAAATGTAAATGTTGTTCTTTCATCTGGAGTAAGAAAACAACAACTGAGTTTTGATTGTGTTTTATTAATTGAGAAATATGCGATATGGGTGGCCGTGCTACAAAAAAATGCTGTTGCCATAAAAATTAGAACAGTTTTAAGCCTTTGAAGAATAATAATAAACAAGAAAAAAGATTTCATAGAGATTTTTGGTGACTTGAGCGATAAACTGAATTAGAACGAAATATTTTCAAAGTCTTCGCCACAAGCTTATTCACACCATTACAGTTTTCAATCAATGAACGGTATTAACCTCAAATGGAACAATTGACCTTGATAATTTTCCCACAACTAGTAATTGGTGAGGATAGTATTTTGTGCCACTTTGTCACTTCCTTCCGGAAGAAGTAAATATCGTTGTTTTTCCTAGACCTGAAATGCGTCATCTAGAAAATTTTAACGAGATCCTTGTTGATGACGTTGGGTAGAATTTTAACCGGTCATCTAAATAGTTCTATAATTCAGAAAGGGCTCGGCTCCTGGCGACACCCCAGTTGAAAATGATGGAATGTACGGCTGAACATGAAAGTAATTTGGCTGATCAGTGCATTATTACGGTTGATGGTGACAATAATATGATTGGTCATGAGAACAATATGATGACAGTTATATTGTGGATTTTACAAAATATGTGGTGATTTTAGTATGAAACGTTTCTTTTTTGTTGTCTATTTTAACTTAATATTATTAAAAATGCATAATTTTTAATTTTCTATCTGTCTCACGATATGGATCGTTATCGTGCGATAGTATTTTGAAGGTCAAATAACTGATTTATAAATTTTTTTATGAATTTTTTTTTTATCAAGTTCTGTTTTTATTATAAATTCCGACATGTCGCAACTAAATCAGTTGTATTATTCGGTTTATCCTGTTTATACGAGCGTTAGCATTCGACATCGTGGGACAAGCCTTTAGTTACAAAACATGCTTGACTTTTCAACCTGTAACATGTTTAAAGTTAATATTATTAGTGGCTGGGCCAACTAATTTATTTATATTTTTTTAATTTAGAATTAGATTCTTTTCTGCTTCAATATATATGAAATTATTAACAATAATTAAGTAAAAAATTAAAAAAAAACTTTTGAACAATTTTAAAAGGGTGTAGATAACATTTTAAAGTTAGAGGGTAAAATTGTGAGCCCAACTAATTACTTCTTCATTTACTTAATAGTTTTTCGCAGAGTTGTAACTGTAATAAATAATGCCACTCCTTGTCGAACGCACAGAAATATGGCTACACGTGTGTTGTTCTCAAAATATTGTCCATGTTTTGCTACGTTTTTATTTCTTATTTATTTGGTAGTTTTTGTAATTAGATTAAATAAATTGCAAGTTTTTAGTGCCTGGTCTTTATACAAAAAGTCCTATTTTCACTCACAAAACTAAATTCGTTTTCGTATAAAGAACAAATAAAGATCAGTCAAAAAATTTTATAAAAATTACATAAAAAAATGTGAAAAATACGTCCAACTTTAAAGAAAAAACTCTATTGCAACATTGTACTTTCCATTCTTTTGGCATTTTCGTGTTTGTACCTTTTACTATTCTGAACGAATTAATGGTCATGGCAGCAGCTTTATATGTATGTATGTGTGTTTGTACAATATAAAGAAACAGTCAGCCTCTATTACATTTTTTTGTACCCACACGCATTTAAATTGCTGCTGCTGCTGCTGCTGGTGATGCAGTTGTTGTTGTTGTTGTTGTTGCCGTTGTTTATTGCAACATTACGGGAGCTTTTTTAAGTAGCATATTATAGCAAATTTATAATATCCTTCTGTTTTTGTCATGATCATTTCTCATTTTTATTATTAACTTTTTAGTTTTTGTTTTTGTTTCAGGTTCATCTGTGGCAAATGCAACAGTTGTACTTGTTGTGTTGTTTCTGCTTAATGCCAACCAAAACAATAGTTAACAAACATTATTTATTCTAACTACTGTTTAAGACAACATGAAGCCTATACATATGATGATACGCATGTAAAAGAGTTAAATCATTTCCTTCAAAAAAAAAAAAACATTTTAAATTATTATCAATTATATCTAAGGTTTAGATTCAAAATACCACCATATTATTATTAAATCAAAACTTGTTTAAATTTCCTCCCCTAAAAATGTTCGTAGAAATTATTTTAGTTGGAATAAAGCAAAGTTTAATTAATGCGATACAATTTTTAATTACAACAAATAACAAACTTATCAACTGTAATGTTTTCGTATTTCCGCCCTAATTATACATGAAAAATCAAATAATTAATCAAAACTAGTTTCAAACATTGAAGGACAAATAAATAGTCGATTTAATACCAGCCCAAGTCTGGTGCATTTTTTGTTTGGTTTTTGTAAATATGTATATTTGCAGCACATACTAGGAGCCACAAATGTACGTGTAGCAAAGAAATAAAACAAAAAAGAAAAATACCTGTAAAGTTTTTCTTTTCGCCGTGGCTAAAGAAAGCCTATAAACCACAAAACGCAACAGCAACATAAACAAAAGTTGCAAAATGGAAAAGATCTAAGAATATGACCATTAAATTTCAGGGAGCATGACATTCACACGTTTAAAATGAACTTTTACGCACCCAAACGTTTTGTTTACTAAACCGAACAACAAACACCACTCTGCCATCAACACAAACCGAATAAAACAAAAGCAACAATAACAATAACCGATGCCGCACCTACTTTACAATAAACCTGGCTTTATATAATAATTCGCTAGAAAATTAAAAAAAAAAAGAGAAAATAATTTTTTGTTGTTGAAATTTTCCATCTTGTCTAAAGGAAGATAATGTGCAACAACACCGACAACAATTTGAAGGAAGATGAACAATATTGTTGCCACTTTTGTTTTGTCTAACCTGTCGAAGGTGTTGAAGATGATCGTGTTCTTTTCTTTGGGTTTAGCAGATATTATTGTATTTATTTGCCGTTGTTGTTACATGCTCGTGCATACGACTCAAAAACCGACACAAACTACGTGGCTCTCTAAAGAAGACCTTTTATTCAAAGATCATCATCTTTCGGTTTTATGCTGCTTCTAAGCGAACAATAATTTCAGAAACTTAAAAAACCATCTTATGCTTAAAATATTAAGAAGAATACGAACAAAAGGACAAGCAACACATTATTGTGCGATTGCCAAGATCAATGATCATGTTCTAGCCACTTGTAAGTTTATACACTTGTTGCTGCGGGTTTGTGGTTTTTGGGACCATCATCTTTGCATCATTTTCTGTGTTCGTTGGGATCCAAAAATACAATGCGTTGTGATGATGCTCTTGTTCCTTGTTTGCTTCTATTGAGGTTGTTGCTGTTGTATTTTGCTCTTATATTTTATGGTGTTCTTTCACGATCATACTTTTTTCTGGGCCTGGCAAAGTTCATTTGAAATATGTTAGAAAAGCAAATCCATAAAAAAGAATTTAACCACTATTTCATACACATGTGTATCAAGTGACATTACACATGTTCCAGTGTCTACACATTTAGCGTAAATTGACGATAAGAGCTTTTACGCACAAAAGTATTTTATTCAAAAGAAGAGAAAAACAAGCAGTTTTAAATTTTCTGGATTTGTCATTCAATTAAAAACAAAGTTGAATTAACATTTTCAGTAATGAAATTATGATTTGTACATAAAATTGTACAAATGTTGTTCATGTTTCATCCCTTTGGTGGGGCAACAGAACCAGCAACAGAAACATCGTACTACAACTGCACTGAGGAAGATGCTACCAATGAAGATTCCACTTGCCAAATAATGACAAAAAGGAATTCAAATTGCTGCCTCAAAAATTCTTTTCAACTAAATATAATGGCAGGCAATAACGCTATTGTGCAAGTTTGCTCTTGACATTGAACTTGCACACAGATAGCACGTCAGCGGGTTAACTTTGCTTTAAGAGTACGCGAAAACAAAGCGATTTTTAAAGCGTTCATGATGCCCAACATTGTTTTTTTTTATTTTAAAATTTCATTAGAACTGTTTATGAGTGGGATATGCCTGTTATCTGAAAGTTTATCAATCCAGGACACTCAGATGGAAATAGCACGTAATGGAATTTAAATTATTTTGTCCTGCTTGCTGAAAATATTGAATATTAAGATCAATATGTAATATTACGATTATGAATAACTTTTTGTTTTGCTACAACATTTATATAACATTGTTGCTGCTACCGCAATATAATGTTGTTGCTGCAACATTAATGTCATACTGTTTCTCCAACATTATAATAATATTGATGCTGCAACATTTTGCTAAAGCGATATTAGTATAATTTTGTTACTGCAACATTAATATAATACCTCTTCTGCAACATTATAATAATACTGTTGCTACAACATTAGTACAATGTTGTTGTTGCAATAACAACATAAAATTGTTGCTGCATCATTAATATATTACTGTTTCTGCTAAATTGTAATACTAATGTTTCTACACCATTATAAAATTGTTGCTATTGCAACATTAGTATAATATTGTTGCTGCAACATTATAATGTTTATATAATAACGTGTATCCCGATTTGAATCCAATCCTACGAAGATCAGTTCACCACATCTAAGAAACGTTTATTATTGAAAACCAAAACAATAAAACCTCAAAATATTATTAGAATATTTGCGGTTTCTACACATACGGGCGGACTATAGTCTTCGCCAACTATTCTTTTGTTAAAATCAATCTTGGTCAACAAGAACGTGACACTGTTAGGCTGTAGGAGTACATAAGTATGTGTGTAGTCAGCACTGCCACGGATTAATTAAATAATTATTTCAATAGGGTGTCAATAAATCATCTCTTCCGAACAAATTTTATGTTCTCGTTTTAATTCTGTTTAATTTTATGGCAACTTTTTTTAACGGCCTGTCTGCCTATTCATGCATTTAGAAATCTCATTTCAATAGCCGAATACAAACTACAGACACTTATCTACTACGCATTCATTTGCGGCAAGTAACAAATGTGGTCAAAACCACAAACAAACAAAAAACAGCCAAACAGAAAGAAGAAGAAAAAGAGAGAAGAAGAAAGACAAACTACAAAAACAACAAAGAACTCAATGCGTAGCATATTTATATAATTTAACGTTCTTTTTTTCCTCGTAACGAGTATTTTGCTGGTTTCAATAAAAGATCTTTTGTTCTGCTGATGATGCGATTGTTGTATTAAATTTTCGTAAGAAATAAGTTTTTTAAGATTTTTGTTTTCTTTTACATTTTTTACTCGTTAAAAATCGTGTCTACAGAAACAGAAGAACAAAAACCAAAAAAAAAAGTACGTTTTTGTTTTTCTTAAGAATCTTTTTTAAACGAAAACAACCTGCTAGACGGATTTTTAATTTTTTTCCTTCTCTTTTTTGGTATTTTTTAAGCTGTTTTGCTTTTGCCCTTGAAGCGATACACGTTTATAACCGCGAGTATTCTTTTCAATGATGATCTTGCCAATTCATTTTTGGAGCATTGTGTTCTGTTCAAAGTTGGCCGTTGTTGGCGTTGGAGGTACTCGTAAAATGATGCAAAAGGAAAAAAAACGGAACGCATTTGTATTTGTATGACCACTTACTGCTCTATTATGGTGGTGTTGTGTTAAGGGCCGTTTTTTAAGGTGATTATGCCGGGGATTATTGGCCGTGTACATCTAGTAGACTTGCAGTAAATAGCGATCATGTGGGTTGTGTTTATATAAAGATGCTGATGCTTTTAAATGATGACGATGGCCACGATGCTGCCGACGATAATGATGTGTAGGATAAATGGCATTTCAAGTATTCTTTAGGCCCTTTAATTCAAGTACCTGTTGTTACTTTTAAAACAGTACGCACGCACATGCACACACAGTACGTACTCGTAGCCAGTCTTCTGTATTACTTAAGCCCAAAAATGCCTGAAGGTATGATGTACTCGTATGTGAATAAAAGCAACATAATCGTACTTTTTTCGTGGCTCTATAACAATTGCGTTGGCTGATTGAAAACAGTGGTCCGGAACACCTTCAAGAACTTCAGCCAGGTTAAAATTTATCAAGTCAACATTCCAGCAAGTATTTCATTTGCTATAATCAGATGCAAACTTTGCATTGATCTCTCTTTTTAAGCTTTAGTTATTACCCAGAACTTTTGATGAGTAATCGACTGAAAATAGTGTTTTTTACTCTCTTACTTTGGAATGCTACCTGCTCTGCTTTTTCCAACAGCAGCTGAAAAACAGTGTTGCAGCAGATATTATCAAAATGCAATAAATATAGTATAACCCCCAATAGAAAGTTTTGTTTCCACACTGAAAACATCTGCCGGCTGTACATCCAGGCTATAAATACAAAAGTCTTAAGCTTTTCGCCATTTAACATTCTCAGCACTCCCAAATGATCTTCTCACTAAAATGTGTTCAACAAAAACGTTTGATGATTCAATAAAATGCTTTGTCAAATAATAAAGAGACATTTTTGTTTCGGAATAAAATAAAAGCTGTTTTGAGAATATATGAATCAAATTTTTTTTTTGATTTTGCTAAATGATTTTTTTAGGATCATTGTGTGGGAACTAGAAAATAGGATATGGGAGGGGGCAGGAGAGGGGCAAAGAGGTAGTAGTGTTTATGTACATTCGATTTGACCCTTCCCACATTGAGGAGACTTGTGCAGGAAGTTTGTTCTATAAACGAACACTGCGGCTGAAAAAAGAGTTTAAAGAAAAAAAATAGTATAGTAAAAATACTATAGTATATACTATATAGTAGTATACTATAGTATAGTACAAATACTATAGTAAACTGTAGTATTTTTTTACAGCGGACTTTGCCAGTAAACTCACTCAATTGTCCAAAAGGGCTCTAACATGCTCCAACCTCATTGGCTGTAGAGCAAAGAAACCGGTTCTAGAAAAACTCGTCTAATACAGGTTTCTCCTCAAAGCTTTTAAATAAAATTGAACCAACCAATTTTCGAAAACTTAGAAGATAAAAAAACGCCGAAATTTAGAAACATTCAAGATTCATGAAATGAGCCCCGACTTTTTAACACAAAGGTTATGATTGTGCGTGGCCGCAGTCAATCGATTCCATAATTTATTATACAGATGTAAAATTTTGTCTTCACTAAATTTTCGAAACACTTCGAAACCAATTTTTGACCTGCTGATTCGCTGACTCATTTCACCATCTGAAATGGTGGCTGGTCTTCGGCAAAATTGTGTGTTGAGGATTCTATGTATATGTGGAGGCATTTTATCCTGCAAAATTCTGCTGAGTCTTCGGTTGGGCCGATATACATTCTTTTTGGCGATTTTTCATTGAAGCAAAATATTAGACTTAATAAGCGCGTCAATATTCTTTAAACCACTGTACACACTTGTTGGTCGTGCTGATCTTGTTGATTTCGAACTTCAACCGACTGCACCAACCAAAAAAAAAAAAAAAAAGGCCCTGCAATTGCTCAACGCTTGTTGTTGCCTGTTGCACGTTTCTTATTATTTTTAAATTTTAAAACTCTGGCCGGAAAATAAAACAAAATTAATGTTGGCAATAATAATGAGCCTACAGCAGGTTCATTATATTTATACGGGTACAGGTGATTTTGTCCTTGGGTTAAACGAACAAATACATACATACAGAACACATACACACATACAATGTTCTTTTGTTTGCACCTAAATAAAGGCACTTTACCTTTTTGTTTTAAAACAATTCTTACAAATAAAAGGGTTTTTTTCTTTGCAAGATGAAAAACATCACACACACACACACACACACGCATTTTATTTTAAACTTTAAGCGAAATTGTAAACAGCCACCATAAATTATTTTTAATTTAAGTCTCAGTTTGGCTGCACTTATTTGTGTACCTGAGTGTGTGTGTGTGTTTGTGTCAGTTTCTGAAATCAATTATTTTATGTGAACAATTTATTTAACATCTTAATTACTTGAATACCCCCCCTCCACCGGCAACGGACGATGTGTCGATTTAAATAAAACATCATGTTTGGCAAGATATTTTACATTCAATTACTAGACTATTAATTTTTAACGCACTTGTTCATTTGAATGTCGATACGAGTCCAATGTTCCCCACAACTCTTATGAGTGGAAGTAAATTTTTATTACAATTCTTAAATGTCTCAGAGCCACAAAACGCAATGAGTTCGAGAAACTGTGGCAAAACAAAAAAAAAAAAACAAAAAAAGGAAAAACAACAGCAACAAAAAGTACAACAAATGTCTACATTGTGGCAGTTGTTGGCTCGTTTCTGTACGAGTACTCGTACGTTAACTACCATTTGGCAATTAGTGTTAAATAATGGATTAGTTTTCGTTTTCTCGTTTCTCTTGCCGGATTCGAAATTTGAAGTTTCGTTGCCCATGGTAATTTATTGGTTGTTAAAATTGCATATAAATAAAAATTAAATTAAGCAATTTTCAAATTTAAATGCAAATGCCTTTTTGTGCGCCGCGATCACTTGACTTTTATAACTTTGTTATATAGAATATGAGTACAACTATTTTTTCCTGTGACTCCGCATGGGTAGAATATGTTAATGTTTAGCTTTTTTCCTGCCGATAGTTAAAGTGATAAATGCGTTTCTGATACACACGCAAATACACATTTTATAATGGGTGCGTGTATTAATAACCCAAATTTTAAGTATTAGCATTTTGATGTGATTATGTATTTGGCAAAGTACCAGACTTGCATGGTATTATGTAGGGTTTTGCCCCTAGAACTGTTGTGATAAGAGGGGCTAATGCTGTTTCACAATTTTTATAAAAATAAATCTCATTTTGCTTTTATCATTTTCACCCTTTAGGGCGGGCATGTGTCCTTTTAACCACCCTATAAAGAACATAATATAAAGGGTGGTTAAATTTCAAGGGCCGATGTTGATTTTGAATAAAACACAAACTATTTAGGAAATTATTGTAATTTTATTTTATGATGATGTATTGGTATTACCCAATTATGTATGGAACAAAATATCGGCCAAATGGGCGCCGCGACCACGGCGGCACACCTCCATCCGATGGTCAAAATTTTCGATGACGCTGAGGCATAATGGAGGTTCTATGCCGTTAATGTGCCGAATTATCTGATCCTTTAGGTCTTGAATTGTTGCTGGCTTATCGACGTACACCTTTTCTTTCAAATAACCCAAAGAAAAAAGTCCAACGGTGTCAAATCACATGATCTTGGCGGCCAATTGACATCGCCATTACGTGAGATAACACGGCCATTGAATTTGTTGCGCAAAAGAGCCATTGTTTCGTTAGCTGTGTGGCAAGTGGCACCGTCCTGCTGAAACCACATATCGTCCACATCCATATCTTCCAATTCGGGCCATAAAAAGTTCGTTATCATCTCACGATAGCGAACACCATTCACAGTAACTGCCTGACCGGCCTCATTTTGGAAAAAAATACGGGCCGATGATGCCGCCAGCCCATAAACCGCATCAAACAGTCACTCTTTGTGGGTGCATTGGTTTTTCGACAATCACTCTTGGATTCTCATTCGCCCAAATGCGGCAATGCTGTTTATTGACGAATCCACTGAGGTGAAAATGTGCTGTTTATTGACGAATCCACTGAGGTGAAAATGTGCCCCATCACTGAAGATGATTTTCTTCGAAAATTGATCATCCACTGTTGCCATTTCTTGCCACCATTCTGCCCATTCACGACGTTTGGAATGGTCAAGAGGCTTTAGTTCTTGAGCCAAGTGCACCTTGTAAGCGTGTAAATGCAAGTCTTTATGCATAATGTTCATCAACGACGAGCGTGAGAGGTGCAATTGTTGGGAACGACGACGAGTTGAGGTGGACGGCTCTTCAGCCACACTATCGCGAACAGCAGCAATATTTTCTGCAGTACGAGCTGTACGAGCATGCACTGGTGTTCTCACATCTTCTACAGACCCGGTTTGCTCGAATTTTTCCACGATTTTTGCGATTGTACGCACATTTGGACGATGAAATTGAGCAAAAAAATTACGAAGTGCACGATATGCATTTTGATTTGAACTCCCATTTTCATAATAAGTCTGGATAACTTTAACACGTTGTTGGATTGTGTATCTCTCCATGGTTCAAATTGAGTAAGTCTGAAATAGAGAAATGTCAAATAAAATTCGGAAAAAAACTTGCCGTTTAGGTGTGGTTCACATTCAACATCGGCCCATACAATTTAACCACCCTTTACAAGTAAATGCAAATAACTTTTCCAAACTTAAAGACACTTCTTGCACTCAATTGCCAGCCCTTAATAAAAATCAGGACATATCACACAGTATATATTTTTTTCTAAGTGCTGAAAATTGAATGACAATATTTTACATGATTTGAAAGAGCTTTTTTCCATCCAGTGTGTCCATATAATTCCCTGGAACTTTGACAATCTTGCGCCTCATGCAACTCCTCATTGCATTCTTCTTCACTATCGTCCTGTTCGGAAGAAATCTCGAAATTTCTTTCTCCAAAGGATCTGCTGTTGATTGATGCTGATGTTGAAAAATACCAGTAAAGTAATGGAAATACACAAAAATTAAGAAAAAATCAATGAACAAAATAATTTTTTACCTTCGCAAAAAGGTGAACACCCAAACCGCATCGGCCTCACGAACCGATTGGTACTAAATACAGCAACACGTTCGCCTCGTCTCGTACAAAACGCTTAAGAGGCACTAAAATAAAGCCTGTTAGAAGTGCGGCAACTGTCTTGGGTTTCTGAACGAAAATTAATCAAAAAGGCGTTTTGCCGGTCTCGTAGACCAACGCCCGGTTATAGGAAGGTTAACAAAGGCTGAATGACGGGCATTAAAATTTATTTTGATTGAGTTTTTCAAGCTTTGAAATGCCTGCTTATGTACAATCTACTTTTATTACTACATGTATCGAATAGTTTTAATCACAACCCTTCGTGGTGAATCGAAATTTACAGTTACATATATAAATATTTTATTTGCTTTTTCATGCTTGGAAATCAATTAATTGCGAAAAATTCAAAGAATTCTTGAGCAAACAATTGAAAAACATTTAACAGCCTGATCATTATCACATTTATCAGTTTTATAAGGTGACGTAATAAATTGCAATAAATTTTTTTATTGTCATCATTATTAAATTGTGGCCTCTTCAATATTGATCAGCGATCAAAGAAATGTTTATATAATTCTGTTTTCTTTTTTGTTGTTGTTGTTGTTCAATATCTTGTTTGTGTGGAGTTTTTCTGTTAAACAACCTGTATAAAAATGCTAAAGAACAAATATAAAATTAAGTGTTGTGTCATGCAATTTAAACGGAACCACTTCTCTTGAAATAACGCACAACACACGTAAGAACCTTAAACATTTATGATGGACACCAAAGGAGTTCTTGTTTGTTTCGTTATGAATAAAATTTTCAGAAACAGAAATGCGAAAAAAGCTTCCCTACATGATGATCTGAGCAATAAAGAATTATGTATGAATGTCTGTATGTATGAGCACTCCAAACGTTGGAATACACTTGCTGCGGCTGGACAGTCATTGATCGTTATTCCTTTTTCTCGATTCTTTTTTTTTTTTTATTGCAAAGCAAACAAAACAAGGAGACAAGAAAACTTGTATAACAGATAGAATATAAAAAATGGCATTCAGGGCGAGTCAAACCACACCAACTGATTAAATAATAAATTAATAATATCGACATCAACAAGTCCGCTAAATTTGAAAGAAAAAAAAGAATAAGAGGAAAAAAACAGACAGTCCACCAAGCTGACAAGCCGACCGCGTTACGAAACGCAAACGCAAACGTAAGCCGAACTTACACACCCAAGCCATTAAAGGAAAAGTTTGCTTATATTTATTTATAATAAAGCAAATAAATTGAAATGAAAAATAACTCCAGCGGCCTTTTAAATTCAGAGATCAGAAGAATGCGTACTAATTCATTAAATTTCGTTAGAAGTTTTGTTGCTCTACAACCAGTAATATTAGTTCATCGGCCCATAAGGCACTTTGAACCGTAAGACTCGCTGCTCTGAAAAATTATTTGAAGAAAATCTGGGAAAATCGCAACTCCTTGAAAATTTAGTTGAGGTTTTGTTACCTTTTCCACTGGTTTTAACAGTGACATTTTTTTATCGTTTGCATATCAGTGAAGGGATTTTGTGAATTCAGTGAATGATTAGTTTTATGTCGCCACATTTCTATTGAAAAAAAATAGCCAGCCAAGTGCTGACATTTAAATTTCACAAAAAAAGATTATTTTGCGAATTTAAGTCAAAGCGAATTGAAGCTGGAAACAAATCGCAATAACCGCGAACAATTTCAAACAAATTAATTAAAATCTCTGTACGTTTGAAAAAGTTGTGTTCCAAATAGTTGCCGTTTTCTTTGTGAATCAGTATTTAAAATTGTTATTATTCTTCTTTTTTTTGTTTGAAGTCAAAACGTCTATATAACTCGGCGGTAAAAGGCCGAATGTACAAATAATTTTTCTTCTATTCGGACAAGGAAAATGTCTGTCCAAAATATTTGTAACCAGACATATCCAAAACTTTATTCTATTGAAAGTGTTCGGTTATCCCTCCGCAAAATTACTTAGGCCCATCAAGAGTGCGTCTATCTTTGAATGGAGTATTTTCCATTCGAGAGGTGTCCGAAACATTGATTGTCGTATAAGTGATGATCTCAACAGCTTCTTACATAATATGCCCAATTTAGCCTCAGTATTGATTATGGTATTGAAAGACACAGCCGTGAATAACGTTGTAAGTGACAAATTATGATTTGGCCAGGAAAGCAAGAAACTTTTTTTTAAAGGCAAAATTATATATTTCTGGTAGTTGTTTCTTTTTTACCTTTTCAAAAATAATAATAATAAAAACGTATGTCCAAACCTTCAATTGTGTGGTATATCCAAACCGCGATGTCAATTAAAACATTATTCTACAACAACAAGCATCATCGCTGGTGGCTTTTAAAACGTCTTGACATGTTATCTGCTCTGAAGCGGTGTATTTTAGGTATCCTTCAATTTGTTCTTGTTATATATGCATTTCCACTATTTCTTAACCTCTTAGTTTTGTTGTGTTTCCAATTTCCAACGCCAACTTCCCTTTTGGTGCCTCTATTACACTTATCAATTACTTTCGTCAATTCCGTTCCTATCATTTTATCTGTAACTCACAACGTTCTTTCTGGCTGACTATTTTTTTCTAATCGCATTTCGATGGCGATAAGGAACACAATTTTGGAACATATAAGGCATATTTGTCTTTGGTGACTCAAATAGGCTGAAACTAGTTATTATTTACTAGAATTCAAAACCCGATTTTAAGCAAAGAATTATCTGTTTGCTTTTTTGAATAAAGTTTCTGCTCTCACGCTGCGAATATTTTTTCCTTGCAATGTCACTTTCCAAACATTAATTTTTCTTTGGTTTAATAAAACCGTTTCCGCTATAACACTTTCATTTATTCCACAATTAAACATCGCTGTAGTTTCATTGTGAAGGCTTTTGCCCAAACGAAGGATATTAGACAGGAATGCAACAATGCGTTTCTGGAAGTTTGTCGATTGGCATGACATCATTTTTCAGCAAATCTGTTCCTGAAGCCAAGAAGGCAAGTTTTAGGAAGATTACAGAGGAATTTGTTCTCACTTGAACGATTGTTTGTGAATAAAAATGTAATAGAATTTTATGGCGTCAATTAATTACAATTATGCACTTGTGCCCGTCCCTCTGTCTGTTCTTCCTTTTTTATTTTTGGTTACTTGTTATAAAACTGTCGTCTACCGATAATGAGCAGTTGATATTTTCTGTGGCGCTTTTTTGAAAACATTATTTCAATACGTTTTTCATTCTAGTTTTTGTTGGTATTATTTGTGATGAAAAAAAGTCAGTTCGTTCTGGCAGTAATAAATAACAGATTTAATGTGTGTTTTTATTATTAATTATTTGATTAATAGTTAAACATAACTGTTTACAAAATATAGTTCTGTCATTACTATAAATGAAAGATATATGGGAACTGTGAGCCAGATTGACAATATTAAGTTTAATTAGTTAATAATTATTATGGAATTTTGCAAAGTTGTTATTCATTATATCTGTTGATAATTAGTCTTCTGAATCCCAAAGCATCTGCCGGGTATTTACAAAGCGAATCATACTGATGTTCACGATCGTTTAGTTGGTAGATAATATCATCACAACTCAGAAACGATTTACCGAAATATCTTGGTCCTAAATCTTTGTACAAGTGTCGTACACCGATGTAGAGTGTTTTCAGACCTAATTGATATATTTCTAATAGCTTTAGAATTAAGCGCCAGTAGGCCACCATGAGGCGTGATAAACATGCCTTTTGCCAGAGACGAACATCATGTAATTGACAAGGGAATAGGCCTTTATTTCAGTTAAGAGTAGAAATCATGAAGTGGAGAACCTCTAGCATCGTTTACAAATCCATTTCTTTTCTGTTCATATAATAAATGCAACAATTGTCTTCAATGATGGCATAATTTCAATTTATATTAAAAACTTACACCTTAAAAACCGATTTTGATATACATACATATAAGGTCTTAATGTTAAGCCCAAACAAAACAGGTCGTATGTTTTATGAAGACGCAGGTGACGTACATACTTTATTATAATTTCTCCCATTCACATTTCCAGTTTATTGTACCTAAAATAAAATAAATCCGGAAATAAATTGCATCGTGTTGATGTGCAATTTAAGATTGTTTTTATTGTAAAATTAAAATATGGTATTTGTAATTATTTGAATTAAAAAAAAATATTATATAGGGAAAAATGATGAAGTTGTCAACAAAAAACAAACTAAAAACTATTGGCTACGAAGAAGGTCAGTTGTAGTCAAGCACTCGAATTTATATTTATATATTATATTTTTATTTTAATTATATAACTTGAAGTTTATGACATCAGACTTTAAAATAAACGAAAGAACAAGAAAAACACTGAAATAGTTTCTGGCTCCCGGCCGTATATGGAAAATACCCATTTTTATGAGAAAACCAATCACACATATAGTTTTTACTGCATAAAAGGGGGAAACAATTTTTCATATACGAGTACATAAACATTTAACTATTTAAATGAAAAATATACTTCCGGGTCTGCTATTTGCTTGACAGTTTTATTATCATGTTGTTTAAATTAAATAAAGCAGCACAAATATTCCGTTTTGAAACATTTTGCTTAGTGCTCTGGTATTCATAGTCTGCCCTCGGAAATGACTATTACACTTACCCCTATTGAAATTTCATTTTTCTGTATGAAATCTGTGAGTTAAAAAAAAAATACTAACTGTCTGGTTAAATTCTTAACTTAACAAGACTTAACTATCTGTCAACATGTTATCAGATTTAGCAAAACAGGGGAAAACCGCATTAGAATTTTAAAATAGCAGTCGGCAAAAAAAAAACCCGTAAAATGTATAAGAAAAAAACTCACTAGAGCAGAGACGTTACAAGAAGTTGGTGCAGCAAAGAACAACTCAGCATAAGGCTGGCCTTTCTGGCTGGCTTTTCAAAGTTATAAGTGTTTTCTGAAATTTATAAAGCTATTGAATGTTGGTGACAACAAGTGGCAGTTTTCGTTTGATTTCGTATTGTCTGTTTGTTTTTGTTTATTAAACTCCCTGTATTTGAACTCAATCTGTGCTTATCGCGCCATAGTCATATTAATGCATTTATATGCACAGCACAACATATGGCTACAGAAATGTAAAAAAAGCCAACATGATAAATACATACATAAGCATATTGCGGATGTATCGTATAGAAAAGTTATTGTGGCGATAACTTCTATCGCCGGCCTGTACGTTTCACACAAACTATTGCGTTAATATTATTCAAATTTAATGGTAGTTGGCTTGATTGGTGGGTATGTTGACGATATGCCATCTAAGATATGAAATCAGGATAAGAGTAAAAACTTAAATGAAATTAAATAAAGCAAAAAAAAAAACAGAAACAAAAAGCGCAGAAGAAAAAATGCGCTGTGAACGCGCGCTGTCATCGTAATTGATACGTTTGATAGATGGATTGGTTAGTTAAAATGTCGCGCATTTGAGTGACTAGTTGGTTGGTTGGTCGGCTGGTGATAGTGATGACGATGGCGGTGGTGCTGGTGGTGTTTGGCTGGATGAGTGATAGAGCAGTGGGACTACTATATTTCTAGATAATCAAACGTATTGTTGATTTTGACGACCTACCTGTTTATTAAAACGTGTTTCTTTTTCTTTTCATTTTCTTGGAGGAGGTCAGACGCAAAAGTCTTTTTAATGATGTAAACAATTTTTATGGAAAATTTAGCCTCAAAGTAAAAAGTACAAAATAAAACTGTTGGTGGCAACGTGGAAAATTTTTATTCTTCCTCAATGTTTGCATCAAAAAATCGTAAACTGTTATATCTCTTGGTGAGCAGGTATCGCTACAGAGCTCTTCAAGTTTCCAAAACTAATTAGGGTATATGAAAGATAAACTCTTTCCAGACGGTCTGCCCGCCAAAATGGAATACACTTGCCTCAACTGAGCCAAAAGTCTTATACCGGTGTTATATTTAACTAAAAGAGAAGTAAAACTGCTGACGCTTTAGGTTCCTGCTCGTTAGTTGAGTTTTCACATACCTGAAGTGGTGTTTATGGCCAAACGAAATGGGAGGAAAAAACGAGCTGATTGCGTCTTTTATGTTTTAGATGTCTATCACTTTTTTCACAGCGCACACTGCTCTACACTTAGGCACTGTCTACGCTTAAACACCATTGTGGCAATTGTGTTTTGCAATGAAGACGGCCTTAACAACTCATGTGGGAATTCAATCAAAAATTGTCAGTTAAGCGGCACTTTAGTCTACTGCCGTACACTAGATAGATAGATGTTGGTGCTTTCTTAGCTGTCCATGTGTACACCGACAGACCTGTCTAGTTATCCATACGTTCGCATCTCCCAGAGAACTTCTAGTCTTTGGGCTCGTTAAAGGCAGCGGCATTTTGCTGTTTTAGTTTTTGTTTTCCTCATCTCCTTGCACTCGTAGCGTAGACATTCAACAATGTTTGTTGTTCTTTGTGGTGTGAGAATAACTGAATTTTGTTAATGGAACAGGTACTTTTTCCTTTTCACGCGTCAACATTGTTTGTTGTTGCGTTTTTTTCTTTGTATTTTTGTTTTCATGAAAAACATAATATAGAAATTTTAAAGTTGCCAGATACGAAAATCAAAAAAAAAGGGTTATATGTTGAAATAAATCAGTTCTTTTGGGTAATAGACGAAATATCGAAAACTCAGTGCACTTTCAACTAAAAATTAAGTACTATTTATTTTCCAACTTCTTGCAGCAATTTCAGCGTTGCCAGATTACAAAATCTAGCAACGTCTAGGTTCTTTCACATTAATATTAAATTTTGATAAATAATCTATTCGGTAAGCAGACAACAAAAGGTTTTAATAAAAAGTCAATAACGCCTAGAAAAGGATAAATATAATATATAATTTAAAATTAAATAAAGTTAATGTTACATTTTTAGATAACAAAGAAAAAAGAGTGTAAGAATTTTAATGTGATGTGTAGTCCAGATGGTTGTCGTTATGCTCTTTTTGTGGAAGGAACTATCCGAAGCTGAAGTTGAAAGAAATTTTGTGGGCAATGATCAAACTTGCACAATCTGAGACCGAGATTAATGATTCGCAAGCTTTTTCATCATGACCTCTAATTTGGCAACGAACACAAAACTGCAAATATTTGTGTCCACGGAAACACTCAGACTCTCTGCACTCTGCAGTTCATCCATCGAGGCCTTCTAATTGAAATGTGTCAGCATGCAAAAAACTTTTTTTTTTTTGGAAATTGCTTGCAGTACATGCAAGCCTCTGCCCTCAAAACTAACACGGTTGCCGAGATATAGACTTTGTGTGTAATATGGCGCATGTGTCATTATTATATGAAAACTCGCTTTTCGAAATTATAGCCCAAAATACCCCTTCGTGGTTGCCTGCAATCTCTTCAGAAGAAATCTTTCAAATATATGGCATCCTTGTCTTTTCACACAAAAATCTTTTTCTCGTTAACTCTATTTTTCGACTACTCGTATATGCCTTCACAAACATGTTATACGCCAATTTAATGATCTTGTCTTAACAGCACCGTATTGCGAGAATAACAACAAAAACACAAATCAAAATATTCTGCAAGCGAAACTGCAACACCAAAACAAACAAAAAATTGCATATATTGTATTAAACAACAACATTTAACAACCAAAACACTTTTTTTGTTTTTGCTTTTAAAATAGGTGTATTATTACGATCTTCGCAAACTGATTCTTCTTTTTATTCAAAACTTTATTCAGAGACATCATCACCACTTCCAAACTTTATTACAAAAAAAAAAAAAAAATTTAAAGAAGTAGATAAACTGCGGCAGCAAACATGTTGACCACCAACAGCGCTTTTATTGGATTTCAGAGGCCTATTAAGTCATAGCCAGACACACGGCTCTATGCAACGGAGGGGCGGACGGACAGGACGACTAGTGATTATTTTATGCAAGTCTTACATGGTTAGACTGTTAGATGAAATGTATGGTGGTGGCGATCAAATTATTGTTTCAAATTTTCCGGACAGTTGGATTGAAATGGACGGCATAACAAATGAAGATGGCTCTTAAATAGAGGCAAATACAAATAAATGCTCGTACTAAAAGACATAATTGTGTGAATTTTTTCTTTTCTTTACTATTTGTTGCCAGTATTTGTAACAACCGTTTACACATGTTTTTATCTCTATTTTTCTGTTTTTTTTTCTTATGATAAATTGTCTGTTTTAAGCCTATTTATTTTATGACGTTGTGAAAATTTAATAAGAATTTCGGATTGTAAGCGACATTTGAATGAACACAATCGCTTTGTGTTAACCCACAGACCACACCATCGTTGCGTACAATCTGAGTATTTGGTGTGCCTGCCACATTAGGTGGTACAAGTGGTCATGTAAATGAAAAATTAATACACTTTTTTCTTTTTTTTTTTTTGTTAATAATAATAACAGTTTTATGCTAATTTTTATTTAGAGCTTGAGCTTTTTTGTTTTGTTTTTGTTAAATATTTCAATATTTCATCGTGGTGTGTGACCAGTCTTTGGCGGTTGATCGGCAGTTTTCGACCTGTTAATAAACATTTTTTAATTAGTTTTTAACAGCGGTAGGTCTTAACGTTGAAATTAAAATAAAAACAACATACTCCCCCTTTTTGTTTTTTTTTTGCTTTTTGCCGAAATTATTATTTATTTGCAATTTTTTATTTTTGGAATTCGAAACAAAAATAGTAATATTTTTGTATTTCTTGGCTTTTATATCTAATTAAATGTGTCTGTATGTGTAAGTATTTACACACACATGAAAGTATGTACGATATTGTGAAACAGATCCAAATTAAACACGTGAAGTGCCCCAAAGCAACTAGATTTTAGTATTGTAGCTCCTTGTGCCTTCAGCTAAGGCTGATACCGCTTTCTTAGCTCGAAGTAGCTTCTTCTGGGTACTCCGCTAAATAAAATAAGTAGTTTTCAGTCCCATCAAATATATTTCTTTTTATCAGCATTAGTTTTTTTTATCACAATTCTAAGGGTCGGCTGCTGGTTCAAGATTAATAAATTTTATATATTGCAGATTGGTAGATGGTGCCTCCATCTCCTTAAAGTCGAGCTAGAAAACAGGGTAAAAAAGGGCGAACTACTTGAAACAAGATGCTGATAGTTTTGTACATTCCAAAAAGTTTTTCTGGGAGTGCTAAGAGCCGATAGGAAAAGCATAAGAAATACACGGCTGGGACAATCACCGGACACTTGCAGATTCTACGGCAAATAGGAGGAATATTTGACTAGCATCTAGCTTTTCTGCCTTTATGTTGGGTAAACAGCACTTGGCAACACTGACATTGAAGGAACTAATTGGGTACTGAGCCCTTGTAGGGAACACACAAGGGGAAGCACAATAGATTAAAGATGATGACAGATCTCCTCTATTATTCATTCAGGGCGCCTCTAGAAGATATTTTGCTATAAACTGAGTGGACACTTTTCACAATAATACCATATCCAGAGCACTTTCATACTGTATTGTTTCCAATCTGAACCTTGGTGGCAACATATGGACCTTGTGAATAAAGAGATTCAAAAGGAATGCCATCGATAGATTAACCGTTATGCTGCAGTGAAGTCTGGCAAAAATTTATATATTTAGCAATAAAGAGATCCGCTTTATTATATTTATAAGTATGGCAACCTCTTTAAATACAATGCAAATTGGCTTAATAGAAAGTTGATATTTACATTCGGGTTAGTTAAAATTTTCTCCGCATATTCCCGGTAATATTCCAGCATGTATTTTATTTAGTTTCTTTCAAGCAACGGAAATTTTAATGCCAATTGATCAATCAATCACATCTTCATTCACTCAATCCACATCATGTAGTCGTCATATTTCAGCACATATTTGTACATTTACCTGCCAAAAGCTCAACATCAACTTACCACTTGCTGTTCGTTAAGACACTAATTCACTATAATATTTTCAATAAAGCTGATTTTATTTTCACACACAAAATAACCTGAACAATATTGGCTCATTTATGAAAGACTTTTCAGGCGAATTTACACCAAACCTCGACCAGCACTGGGAACCAAAGAAACAGAAATGTCTTGACACATGCGCACATGCGCACATGTGAATAACCTCTGTTAGCGGTTGGCGTTTTGCTAAGCCTAAATTAATTACAGTTCTTTCACCAAATTACAAGCTTAATTGACGAAAACACACACACACACACACACACACACACACCTAAAAATTGTAAAGAAACCGAATTAATGTTATTACGAAACAAAAAATTAACAATAACTTTTTTACTACATCTGTAGTTTTTAATTAAAAATCTTTTTGTTCAGATCTAGGCAAAACTATTGAATTATTTTTGTCGGACCCTGAGAAGTCTCAGTCCGAAATTTATTACAAAATTTGCAGATGAATATTAAAACGATGATGATGAAGGTGCGAGTGTTTGGTGCGAACGAGTGCCCCGAAATAGGTGTCTGTAGGAAAGTAAACTCAGACACCCACAATTTTATTCATTCATTATTAGTATAAATTTTTTACTTATAATTTATAAGAGAAGAGTAGCAAATTTGTTTGCCTGGTTTTAGTTGATTTAGGATCAGAAATAGGACAGGCTTAGAGTGGCAATCGAATGTTTTCAGTTGTGGGACAAAGTTGGGCTCATAACCGTTTTCAAAATGGATATTATATTTACATACACATGTAGTTCGAAAACTGAACTATTTTTAAATACTTTGGCCAAATAATTTTCTTTTCAAAAGTGTCAATTTAGGGTTATTGTCACTTTGTCACTTCAATTGATAATTGAAAATATTAATATAAAACATCGAAAAGCTGAACTTTCTCACAACAACAATTTGTAGGAACGTCAGAATTTGGTAAAAACTGGCAACACTTTCCGCAGCTTATAGCGTATTGCACCAGATTTTAAATTTAACTTTATAAAAAGATAAAAACCAGGTCTGTACTATATCGAACACTGAAGTTGCTTAATACCTTTTTCTAGGCGAACGGACTCTTATCTTTCTAGATTGTCAAGTTCCGGCGTTGTTCACGAGATTTCCTCAGTTGACAGCACAGCGGAGATTTTGCATTTAAAAAGAAAAAAGTAGCTGTGCAATAAAAAGTGTGAAAATTGAAATTAGATAAAACCTGTTCGTGGACGGGCGGACTGTTACCTGTTGGACTTGTTGAGTTCCGGTATCGAGCACTAGATTTTTAATTTCGCAACACGACGACCAATGCCTTGGCTTTTCAAATCACCGCTATTACAATAATTTGGTGCAAAAAATTTTTAAAATAAAGTCAAATTGCCTTAATATAAAATCGAGACCGAAAATATCACAACAATTTCATATGAAGTCTAACAAGGCAATACCTTAAGATCATTAACAAGGTTTATTAAAACAACGTGACTTTCACTAATTTTACTATGATGTTGCTGGCTCATAAAGTCCTGCAGGTAAGTAAAAATTTTACAGATTATCTGGGAATGGCTGTTTGAAAAACTCGTTTATATTTCTTAATAAATTCCCTAAAGAAAATCTTGATTCTAAGGAATTCCATCATCGTTAATTGCACTGGCAAAACCCCTTCTCCTAAACGTATTTATTTATTAAATAGCGTTTTTGAACTATAAAAAAAATACTCCCACCATTGAAAGTGCCGTGAGTCACTTAAATCCCATCAATTATAGCAAAACTACATTAACGCCAATTAACAAACTAATACCAACAAGTTCTGAAACCAGTCAACCGCTTAAAACGGCTGACATAAATAAATTCCCTGAATTTTTTTAAACACGTTCGTTCACTCGTTGATTAGATCAAATTATTCTGCCCACAAATACGAAGCAAAAAGTCTCATACATAATCAATTATTGAATAATTCAATTAATGCCAATTATCACCACTTTTGCACCCAGTTAAAATGAAGGCTTAGCTCTGCTCCTTTGTGTGGTGAACCTGTTTATCAATCACCCATTTCCTTAAATTGCAAACGCTGCTCACTTGGCACCGTGGCAAATAAGTTTTTCTTCACACTCACACAACCTTTCACTCGAATATCGTGTAATTCAATTTAGCTGGCTTCGAAGTCACACCACAAAACTACCAGGGCTGAGCACACGAACGAACGTATGTATTTATGTGTGTGTGTGTGTGTGTGTGTGTGTGTGTATGAAAAAAATGCAAAAATCTTTAATGGAAACTTAATGATATCATTAAATGTGTGTTAAAAAATTAGTTAAATAAGCGTCAACAATACGACAAATATAAATCATTTGTAACAGAGTGCTGGAGCAATAAATGGAGCCAATACAGCTGAAGGAAAGAAAGAAGGCTGCCTGGGCCAACAATTGATAGACGGACGTGTGAGTACAAATGAAAAGACGCACAGACAGACATTTGAACAAATAGATGGATGGACAGGCGAAGACAAACATGTACTGAAAAATAAACTCAAAAGAAGTTTGATGGGCTGCCAACAAACAAGTGAAGCCTGAAAATACGGGTGAACAAGTAAAGTGCAGTTGGAGAAAAACAGGCAGCGCCGACCAGGTGCACAGAAAGAAAGAATGCATTTCGGAATACATTTTGCGGGAAGTGATTTTTAGTTCACACTGCGATTGGTGCGAGTACTACGAACATTAATTTGACGCGCTTAAGGAATTGTAAAGCGCTATAACTCTTTGAGGTGAGGTGTTAGTGATGGGCAAAATTCATGATTTCTAAGGACGTGTCTTAAGGGAAATGGGCGAATGAGAAGCCGACAGTGAGTGGACGTGAGTGATAGTGATGCCTTAAACACTCCTAAATCTGCAAATTTCCTGAAGTGAATACAAAGTTTGACAATTCTTGGCCGTTTATATAAGACAAAACTGATAGCGAAATAATTTATCATAAACAAATAATTTATTATACAAAATAATCATTTATCTCCAGCTTTCTTTGTTTTCCCTAGATTTGATGTTTGTTCTAAGATATGAGAAAAAATTTATGTATTTTGTCCACAAATATTTTGCTTGAAAATGCATCGAAACTAGAACCGAAATATTCTCGCATTTCACACCTGTCTAGATGAAACAATGTTTTCACAAAATTGTTAATTGAATCCGAGAATTTTCTTATAAGTCGAACAGTTTATTAAATGATTGAGTATGAAAAAGGTCCCTCATATCTCTTTCAAGACTCTTTACAGTGTTTGAGGGGGTTTTCGCTTAAGACAACTTGTAACTTGTGGAATTTAACTTGCAACAATATTAACAGATTTCCCAGCCTTTAGCTGGACGCAAAACTATTAAAATTTTGTAAAAGTTTTCTTCTAAGTCTGGAAAATACTAGTTTTCTAAAAACGAAAAGCTTTGAAAATTGAGGTAAAAAATTTTTTGGCCATTTTTTTTTGTAGAGAACCATTCAAGATCTGTGGGAATATATTTTCTGGTAACACAAATTTGTTCTTTAGCGTAATTTAATATTCATTTCAATAAAAAGTTTCGTTTTATGTCCAACAACTGAATGGATTTTTGGAGCCCTTTGATCAATCTCCAAACTCAGTTTCACTTCGAAAGCACTTTCCATATTGAAATGGAATTTATTCTAAAAATTATAAGTTTTCTTGTTTCTTGTTTTTATTAATTTTAATGCTTTCTTTTCAGAACCCATTTTCAGCCATCCAGTGTATGAATTATTCTAGTTGGCATAATATCTCATCGATTCCTTAGAATTCCTTTCTTATCCTTTCATGAATCGACTAGTAGCATGCACATAATTTCTTTCTGTGCACTTTGCTTGCCACAGCAAACCACAACTTTCGGTTAGATGAGATTTCCACACTCATGTGAGCATTTGTATTTTTCTAAGTGTAGATTTTACTTTTCTGACATGGAAATGTCTTAAATCTTTTTCAACACGCAAATTTGTGAAATGTTTGGTGAAAAATTAAAACATCTACGCGTTCTCAAAGCACGTCAATTAATGTGACAGTTTTACGGTGTTCGAACAACTTACAAGTCGCACACAAAAACAATCTAATTCTTTTGGAGAGGGAGGGGAGTTTCTTAGCAATTTCAAGCAATTTAAAAGCAGACTTTTGTCTTGAAATTGTCAAGTAAAATGAAAAATAATGAGTTGCATGGAATCGCTTTCAAAAAACAATTTATAGGAAAAAAAAAGAAAGAATGAAACTACAAGTGTAACAGCAATGTTGGGCAATTTAACATGCCAGTAATTTAGTGAGTGACTAAGAAAGCCTACAATAATAAAACGAAAAAAACGAAAAGAAATCTCTAGCGAGACTTTGATTAACAGTTGAAATACATATGGAAAATAATTGTCAACACACTTTAACACTTTTAATGCCTGTCAGCTCGTAAATCTTTAAGCACCTGAATAAAAAGGGGGCATGAGTTGCAACTACTTACTTGCTTGCTTGCTTGCTTACATATGCACCGTCTTGGATTTGGCTTCAACTGTTCTGGCAAAGTTAAGCGGCAGCAAGAGCAGAACAATCCAACAAACTTCTAACTCTAGACTCAACTACCGAAATGCAAGGTGCTTTTCGCAGTGGTTGCGTTTGTGGGCCGTATCACGAGACTGTGCTGATGAGCTGAAGAAGCTTAAGTTAAATGCATTCAAAAAGCTGATATATGTGTATAATAAATGGTTCATAGTTTTATAAAACTAAAGAGAAATCATGCAAACTCACTTGGCAGCACAATGGGCCTCAGCATTAAACTCGGGAGGCAAACGAAAGAGAATAAAAAATTTGATGAATGTGTTCTGATTGGGAAAACCCAAAGCGTTTTGGTTAGGCTTCATAGCGTTGGTGTGTTGCCACCGCAGCTTGCGCCTATAAAATGCCAGAACGAAAGGAAAGTGGTGGCATCTGAGCAGGTCGATCACTTTCAAGTACATCACATGTTGGCGGTATTATATTAATCTCATCTCATATGTGTCTCAAGTGAATAACAAATTTTGATAATACAAAATATTCTTTAAACTATAGAACAGATTTCCGAGTTGTGAAAACCGATTTCCAATGTTAGTACTTCAGTATAAATGTCAGCAGTTCTTTGAAGAAGACACATTGCCGAAGCAACGAACTAAATATTTGCCAGCTTTGCTCAACGAACTCCTTTTGTTTGAAGCTTTTTGCCGGGTTTTTGACCCACTTGTCAGGAGGAAAGCCTTCGACCCATTCGAAATTCCTTAAACTTTTTTGTACAATATATATATAAAAAAAAATAGTGCATTCAATTTCCAATACCTGCAAACTTAAGAGTTGCAAAATATGTTCATGCTACTGCAAGACCCACTGTGCAGTTTTTATCTAAATTGATATACGAGCTTTATTACTTTATAATCATATACACTTTAAATTGCATGGTCATCTATTTTTCTTTCTCTTATTTTTAGTTTTTGTTTTTTTTTTTTTTGTTTTGTTCAACTTTTAAAACTCAACATCATTTGCGCTGAAGAAGTCATTTATTGCTTGTATTAGTCTGTGTATTTTATTTCAGGCTTGAGCTTATTAAAAGTCAATAAATTAATAAATTATCGTATTAAAATAAATTGCATCTAAATGTTCTCAGATGCACATTAATTAAATAGATTGAATGATTTATTACTAGATCAAATAACCAAACAACAACATTAACTCTGGCGAACTGGCACTCCGTACATGTTCGTTGGCTGCCCGTAACACTGTGTGTGTATTCGGATGTCGTCAACAGGCCGGCCGGCCGGCCGGCTGGCTGGCAGGCAGGCAGGCAGGCACGTTTGTTTGCTTTTTAAGAGCATCCATCTCAAAGGCGTTTTTTCCTTCCTTTATTACTTTATTTCGTCTCTTTTACTTTTGAACTTAGTTGTTCGTTATTTCGCATCACACACACACACACACACACACACACACACACCGGCCGTGCAGACAAGTCTCTGTGGGAGAATAGGAAATAAAATTATTGGTGGCTTTTAAAGTTTTACTTTTTATAAAAATGAGCGTTAATTTTTCAGCAGATAATAAATACTTGGGTTTGAAGAAATTATTATTTGTAAATAAAATAATTTTTAATGCTTTGACTGCGCAAATATTATGGCTGATGAGTTTTTCTGTTCCGATAACAATTGTAAGTCTGCGCAGACTTTTGGCCTGTTGTCCGGAAAAACTAAAGCTGGAACAAACTGGAACAAACAGCGTTATTGTGTGTGTGTGTGTGATGCAGTGTCGTTGTCTCAAACAAACGCCCGATATAAGTGCAGTGAATACATCACAGTTTTGTAAAACATTTCATGTTGGAATTGATTTTTAATCGAAAAGCTCTTCAGAAGTCAGTACCAACTTGTCTCATGTAGAAAATTAAATGAAATTATAACAAAATGATGGTTTTAATTATAAAATTACAATATTTGCTGTTTGCATTTTTTTATGCATTTTTTTTAATATAAAACAAGTACCTTGAGCTTCGAAAGTCGCTGTCCCAACAGGTGAATTTGACAGCGCAGCTGATTACAAGCTTTAGTGTCCCTTGGATGTCAAGATGTCAATATTGTCATTTCAAAAGCACTTAACAAAACAGGGAATACATGTTTTATTCTCATACTGGCGAGTTTAACTGTCATGAATTCGTCTAGACCTGGAGCCTATTGATTATTATAAGAAAATATATAGAATAATAGACTATAAGTCTGAAGTTGCTGTATGCAACTCAGTACAAGTACATTCAATTATAAATATTAATGGACGTTCAGGAAAGTTGTAGAATAATAAAAACTCGCGTAAAAATTATTAAGACTTCTTTTTTCATTATTTTTTTTTTCTTGAAACTTAAACATTCAGAAAAACAAAACTTGTGCCCGAAAACTTTTGCATTCAATAGTTAAAAGATAACAATATGGCTTAAAGTCACATGGAAACTAGAACTTTTATTTATATTGACAAAATTAAAAAAAAAAAAATAGGCTGGATTATGGCACGATTTTCTGACTCTGAAAAGAAACTTTAGTGGCTGTTTGAAGGAATAACAAGTGATGGCGCCAAAGGCTTCCAAACACATTGACAGTTCTTAAAGTCGAAAACAGTATGAAGGCTTTTGGACCTTGTGAATGTACTGAATAGTGCATTGTTTTTGCTTGTTTGCAGCAACACTCAGAGCCTTTGCTGTCAATAGCAACTACAGTCTCTGGACTATTACCAACTCTTGCATCCAAACACTCGACTCGGATGTTCAAGGTGCGGACAATAATACGTACTCTCGATTTTTTTCTTTTATGTCTCTCGTCTCAAAATTATGTTCAGAGCTTCAGCTGTCTGGCATGTTTAGAGTGTGTGTGAGAGGCATAAGACTAAGATGTGAACGACAGCGCTCGCCCTGGTCACCCCACACATCAGTATTCGAAAAGTTATTAGTGCAATTCTTTCAGAAATTTTAGGCATGAAACATTTGACAGCAAAAGTCATTCCGAAATTGCTGAACTTCCCTCAAAAAAAAAAAACAATTTTTTTTTGTACCAAAAACACACTAAAACTTTTCACTGTTCCAAAGTTTACAGAGATCCTTGAAAAAATGGAGTTTTGTGACGATTGAGGAGATAAAATCCGAGCCCCTAAGAGAACTCAACAAATCATATCAGAAATGCTGGAGGATTGGGAAAAACACTGGCGCAAGTGTATTATATCTGAGCGCGTCGTGATGAATTAATAAATATTTTTTGAGAAAAATAAAAATACCCTGGATGTTTGTGCATAAATCTCATATATCACGTGAAGTTGTTAAATTCATTAAAAAAAACCTAAAGAAATTTAATAAATGAAAACATTTGCAGGTTTGTCCTATTTCTGATGTAAATGTTTTCTATACGATCAAAAGTCTGTCGTGCTCAGTATTCCTCATACAGAAAAGGAACCCGCATTTTTTTTTCGTGTTATTATCTAATCGATCACTTGAAATGCGTTCAATTTAATGGGCCACAAAAAGTGACTCCTATCAACACAGCTTCACAAGATTTGTTCTTATCGCATTATCGTTTTGCCTACTCGTACCACACTTCACACCTTTATCAATAAACTAAACACATAATCGCGTCAATTAACATATCAAATCTTTCGTTGGCAAGAAATCTCTTTAAGCGATATTTCGTAGACATGAAAATTTAAACAGAATTATAAAATTAAATAAAACTGCAAGAAGCAGCCGCTTCTATAGCATTTTACAAGATAAATTAAATAAAGCGTGGGCTTTATTAAAGTACATACAAAACAGAAGAAAAAAAATTAAATTATTTAAAAAAAGAGTCAAATACTCGTAAGCCCTCCATTTTTTTTCTTCAACAAATGTTGAATTGATAAAGTTTATGTCTGTCTATTTCTATTATTTGCCAAACAACTAATCGGCCAAAGATTTTTTCCGCAGATCAAAGAGAGCAAAGCCAACAGTGCAGAGACCCATTACTGTACTTGCACGTAATAACAAATATGAATCATGTCTTATGAAAAAAATTTGCATACAATAGTATTGTTTTTTGTCTCACTTTTAATAAAAAATATATTATTTATTTGTGTTTTCTTTAGTTTGGCAAAAAAAAATATATAAAAACGCAAAACAGACGAAGAAACCAACTTGTATCCATCTGTGCAAATAGAAACGTTTAACAAAAAAAGTCTACAGAAATTAAATAAGAAATACTAAATAATAAACGTGCTGCTGCTGTAAGTTGTTACAGCGAAATAAATCTAATGTGGGTAATTATGATGCAGATAATGTGACATTAAATTTTTCATATTCACATGCGCTGGTACGATTCAAATAAAACCATGAGCAACACTTATTCATGCAGCTCAACAAAGGAAAACACAAATAAAATATAAAATATTACATACATACATATTCATTTAGTGCTATTGGCTGTAGTTGTGTGTCTTTTGAAAAGTACGTGTAATTGAGACAATTTTTTTTCAACAGCTGCACATGAGAATTAAGGCAAAAGAATCAAAAGAAAAAATATCAAAAAAAAAAACTCAAGTCATTTGCTAAGTTCATAATGTGATTATTATGGAAAATCTGGGAGTAGATTTTCAGAAATTTGTTGACACTTTAAGTGCTTGATTTATTCTTCTCAAAGGAGAACAGCAACAGCAACAGCGTTAAAACCCAAATAATTTATATGGAAAATTTGCCAAAAACAAACGTGGCGTTTTTTTTTTCCTGTAGAGGTTTGTGTCCCAAATCTTTCGTTTTTCTGCTGGTGTAGTTCTACCACATGTAAAGATATGACAGAAATGAATTTCATTTAAATTTTGGCGAGCTTAATTGGTGGTAAAAACTACGGCTCCACTCTTTCGCTTATCGTGCATTCACAGGTGGCCAATTCCTATGGTCTGGCGTAACAGGTAGAACTATTTTATCCCTCCAATTAGAGCAATTCGTTAGACAGCTGAGATGCTAGGAAACAGAGCTGATAGACACCAAACACTCTTAAAGACGTCGGTACTCAAATCACTCAGGTTGCTTTTTGAAGAAGTCATGCGTTCATCCTCTACCTCAAAGTTACGTTGAAATACCGGCCAATTTCTATATATAAGTGATTCGCAGTGCAAAAAAATATAGCACGAAGATGTCTACTCGCTAAAAGGACATTTTTTCATTAATTGAAAGAAAGAATCAATAAATGTTAAAAAGAGTAGACGATAAAAAAATGTAAGCAAAACTTTTCTTTTACAAGAAACCTGCTAAGCCCAACAGCAGAAAAGCGGTAAATTGCTTAATTTGGCCACAACTGGCTCATGTTTGTTCTCATGTTCTACCTTAAATTATTGCAGCTTTGACTGCTTGTTAATTAGCAAAGAATAAAGAGCAGTGAAGGTTTCGCATGAGAGTCGGCAATGAATATTTACATATTCATAAGGATAATGGAGTTACTGGTACAATCAGCTTAACTCTGTCGCATGCGTGTATTGGTCATACTGTTGCCTTAATTATTGGATCTGTTTTATTTATTGGCGAATAGGTAAAACCATAGTTGTATACTCACATGTTTTATGATGACATCCTATTTTAAAATGATGCTGTTTTAAAAACTAAAGTTAAATTTCATGTCATGTAAATAAGACATAAAGCCAACATTTGAATATTAGCGGCAGACAAACTGTAGGAAAAAAAATTTGCTAAGCTCAGAGGCGTTTAATTCAGTTGGTTTGAAATACAATCCTTTAAAATTTATTTGAAATTTCTCTCGTTTGCTCTCTCTCTCTCTGATGGTCTGCACTTGGTTTTCCTTTTAATTGGAAAAAACAAAGACATTACATTTATATCTTGTTTAATTTTGTTGTTATTCTCAAATAACACATGGTTATTTCTTATCAAAAAAGCAAAAAGTGAACAAAACAAAAGACTTAAGACACGAACTTGTTTTATGCTAACATCACAGTGGAACAAGTAAATGATGTTTTCTACCTTAACAACCTTGTACTTGAGAGATCACACGACCCAAGCACAAGTATACGAAATGCACACACACCACAACTCACAACTCACAACTTCACCAGCAATTAAATAAACGAACCGAAGGAAAACTAGAAGAAATTAAAGTAAATTTGTTGTAATTAACAGAAATGTCTTTCTAATACTCAAACTTAATGAAAAACTTAATCAGCCAGTAAGTGGTAGTTTTTCTCAGCCTTTTTTTTCTCCTTTTTTTTTTTTTGCTTCAGCAAAACCAAGACTTGAACACAGAACAACAGCTCAACAGCTTAACAGCTCAAAGAGCTTTTCGAATTTTAATATACTTCAAGTAGCTGACAATTGTTAGTCAATAACATTCGAATGGGCCAACCAACCAACTGTAATATAAAACGCATTTGCCTTTTCAATGATTTGTTTTTTTTATTTTGTGTGTTTGTCCGCTGCTCTTGCGGTAACCTGTAAGAAGAGGCAAATTCAGCTAAAAAAAAAAACACCTTTAGCAGCGTAACAGTATTGAACTTGGCGTTGTGTATTTTTCGGTGTAAATTGCTTGTGTTTGCCTGTTCACTCGATTTATAAGGTGTTTTAGGCTACATTTTCTCTGGGCTTCAGTATGATTCTTTTTTTCACCAGAGCAGCTTCTATTTGTATCTATTTTTTTGGGTATTGGCTTTCAGTGTTACGTTTTGTTGGTTCAGGAGTTTTATTTGTAACGCGTTTTTGATTAGCTTTCCGCATTTGTTTGCGGTTGTTTCGCTTGCTGGTTTAAATTTTTTGTTTTGTTGGGCCTGTTGAACACAGTTGGCACTTACAAATGATGCTTATCGGAAATCACGAATACTTGTTTTGCTAAAACTGAAGAAGTTGTGTTTGCAAGATTATGCTTTTTTTTTGGGCTTTTTCTAATTTTCAAATGTTCGAAAACAAGTATAGAATTCACAATTGTAAACATAAAACAAAGCGAACGATGTTGGAAAACTTAAGTTTCAGCAAAAGAATCAAGTGTTTTTGTTTTTGTTTTTATTTTGTTTTTGACTTGAACTGTTCGGAGTGAAAATGTTACATTTAAGTCTTGTTGTGCACTCAGGCTTCGCGGACAGCTTTTACTTTAAATACACTTTAGGTTCGTCAACCTGCTTTAAACTTATCAAGTTGTTTCTCCATATTTATTATCGGGTAAAAAATCCAATTTTATATCAAATTTATTTCACTTGGGTTGTTTTCAATGAGATTTTTCAACTGAACTTAATTAGGAAATTACAAGTTTTATGATTAGTTTTGAAATATTTAATTTTTGTGTGAACCAGCATTTTTATCGTATGTGTTTTTTTTAAATGATTTTCTGTATCCTTAATGTTTACTAAAATAAAACACAATATTTTTTCAAGACTGTAGATTTCCTGCATACGGACTCATAAGCCAGAGTATAATATTTGTTTAATCTTTATATAAAAATATATATATTTTTGTGTGGTTCTATTTGCACTTATATTCTGCATATTTTTTTGATTTATATATTAATAAAATAAATATAACAAATTTTGCACAGACTTAAAGTTTAGTTTTTTCCGACAAATTGCCAAGTTCCATTTGTGCAGCTCTGTATTTTTTTGCCCACCCATTTCAATAACTCCAATTTGCCGTTTCTTCCCGAAAAAACATATATATAAAATTTTAGAGAATATCTATTCCTTTTGTGCAAAGTTGTTTGTAAAAAGATTAACTTGGACTTAAAGGCCAAACAATTTTTTAAAAATTTTTTTAAGCCTAAAAAATTTTTATTTTTTTTTTGCAAAACCCCCTAAACTTTTTTAAGCTGCGCAGATATTTTTCTAAGTTTAAATTATTACACCAGTAAAAAAATGCATTTAATTAAGCCAGTCTTGTGCATTCAAATGCAAATCACTGTGAGGCGATAAACAGGTAGTGCAGTGCGTATGATTTATGTTTTTCGTATTCAATATATATGTAATTAATTACGTATACCATATATGTACATACTTGCGTGCATACTTACATACATACATATCGTTGCCTTAATATAGAAAGGCCCTAAGTCGTTTCGTGTTTTTTGGAAACTTCGAAAAAAGTTTCGCTACTACAAAACTTTAATTTTTATAAAGTTTTTTCTCTCTCCTGAACAATTAGGAAAACGTTGCTTAGGGTATCGACATACATACATATATACAACCATACAATTGATGGGATCACGACGAGATCGCGGAGTGCACATATAAATTCCAATATAGAAACTTGATTGCAATAGAAACGTACAATAAAAGTATGGGATATATTTTAACGCATATTTTTAACTATAACCAACCTGGAAAAGCTCAATAAATATCTGCATAGATTCCACAAATACGTGATGTTTGAGTGTGAAAGATGGATGGGAGAGGGTCTAGCTTTATACGATAAGCTGGGTGGCACCTCGACACCGGCAATCGTTGAGAAAGCCGCTGCACGAAGGGAAACAACATTAATGGAATTTGGAAACAGAGATACACTGTAGCTTCGAATCTCGTTAAATAGAGAACAGAGGGGTTACAGGAATGATACGTATAAAAACTATCTGATCTGATCAAGTCGTGATACAGTCTCAGGATGGTGGTAGGTCCACTTGATGAAATGAAATAACTACATAAATACTCTATATACATGTTTAGATATACATATATTAGATATATGTATATATGTGCTGACAAAAACTACCCAGTCTAATGAAATGATGACCCGTCGTGGTCTTAGTGCAGGTATCGTGAGTATCTGATGGTTCCAAAGCTTGTTATCGCAACGACAAAACAAAACACAATCAAATGCATCACAATGCATGTGCAGTCATTTGAATTCAAGAAAAAAAAATCCAAAAAACTCATTGCAACAAATTAACCAGCTTTAAAAAGTTTGAAATAGTTTATACCTTTCTTGTCATTCACTACTTTGTTTAAAATTTTTCATATTAATCTTAAAAGGAAGCCGAGCTCTGCAAAGAAAATAAGCAGCAGCAAAATATTAACAGACAGAACAATAATAAAATATTAATTTGAATTGCATGTGACAACAAGACACACTTGGCTTTTCAAACTAAAACACCAGCAAAGAAAAGACACATCAAAAAAAAAAATCCGTTTTCTCTTTGCATTTCGTATGTTGTCTATTATGCAGTTTTGTTTCTGTTTTAAATCTCCTATTTTATTTTAACATATTTTTTTCTCAAATTTTCAATATCTGCATTGACTGCACCTTAAATTTGGTCTGGCGCTCGGTGATTGTTTTTTGTTTTGGTTAAATTTTCAATTTAATTTAACACATTTAACGACATTATCTGAGACCTGAGAGTGTTGTTGGGTTTTTTTTTCTGCTCAAGAACAAAACAGCTTAAACACCTGGACAGACGACGTGTGCCGCCAGACAGATGAAGGAAAAGTAGCGAAATATGAATGAACAAATAGTGCCGCTATAAAAATATTTGCATCTATATTAAAGGAAATTTTCAATTGTTAATGACGAAAAAGGAAAAAACCAAAATTAAAGCTTTAAACAAGTTACACTCCACAGGATGTGAAAATCCTAAAAACTATTTATAAAAAAATTGAACAGAGTGTTAATAATAATTTTAAGTTTTCAGCAAAGAAAATATTGTGTTCACAAGGGCAGGGGAAAACGCTGGATTCGCTAATGTTTTCTGTGGCGAGCAAAAGAAGACTACTAAGAAATCTCAAACGACCAAACGACCCAACGACCCAACGACCAAAAACAACAACAAATCACACATTTTGTTCTACTTAAGCCACAAGTTGTAAATGTTTTAAAATTAGAAAAAAAGCACCGAATTCGAGTATCGCAGGGGAAAATTGCCTCTTAACAGACGGAAAACACACTATTGTGATCAGTTTGCGTTTGGGGCCAAATAAAAGCTATTCGTGAATTTGTGAAATGCATTCTTTTATATTACAAAAATTAAATAATATTAAAAAACTACAGTGAAATTATACGTAGAAAAACTAAATTTGCAAAAAACTATTACAAACTTAAATTTTTTTTCCTCAGCAAATTGATTCAACTTTTCATTGTATTGAATTGTACGTATTTGACTTACGTAAAATTTTAATTATTTAAAGAAAAAATTTAACTAAAGGTGCAAATTTAAAAAGGCTTAATATTTACAATAAATTTTTAATAGCAACAACATTTTTTTATATTCTTCCGTTGCTCGGGAACAAAAATTGTTTATTGAATCTGTTTTGTTGGCCAAACTCTCCAAGACTTTCAAAGTTTTTGCTACGAACAGCAAGACATTATTGTTGCTTGCACTATCAGCGAATATTTTTATAGATCTTAAATATTTGCCATATATATCAAAAATTATTCATCTTGGCTGGACAAATTTGGTGATTGTTCGGCTGTCGCACGGCCAACTCTTTAACGCAAGAAATCACATCTGAAGCGAAACTAATATAGTAGCAGTTTTATTTGTAGTGTTGCCAAGTGATTATGATATCAGTCATACTTAGAACTTTTTTTCGTAATTAAATTTTAACTAACAAGCCATTAAAATATGAAAACAATTTTTTTTTGGGCGACTTTGTTTGGCTGCATGATTTGTCTACGCAGCCACAACGTCATTACAGAAACGGCTTTTCTGTGCGCTTGTCACACATTCACGTGTATGTGTATGTAGTCGTACGTTTGCATTCAGAGACTACATAGACGGCAGCACAAGAGGCTGAAAATGTTAGGAGTTGTAAGCGTATGTAAATATATGCATGTTTCAACCAAACTGACTAAAGGCCTGTGGCCGTGTTTCGAGCCAAAATGCACTTGCATGTCTGAGCGAGACTCTGTGACTGTTTTTGTGCTTTTCCTTGGCTTTTTCGATTTTATGAAAATATTCGTCTAAACATATTTATGTGTCTCCATATGAGAGGTTTTTTTCTTTTCTTTTCGATTTGTTTTTTTTTTTTTTCTTCTCTTTCTTCGCAACTTCAACAACAAGTTTGCTTATTTATAGACCTGTAGATATGTACGAGTATTTGCGCCGTCGTCGTTGGTTTTTTGTTCTCTAAGCCATGTGTCTGCGGTTTTGGCTATGACTCATGACAGTGTCTGCTGTGTTTCTTGGCAAGTTTTTCTTCTTTTTTCTCCTCATACTATTCCAAAAAGAACAGAGTCCAAGATTTTTGGTTTTATTTTTGTCAAAAGTCTATTTGTTGTTTATGATTTTATTAGTTAAAATAAATGTTTTTTGTATTGAAAATTTTTTTATTTTTAACACATATCATTTGCTGGTTGTTTTTTGCTCGGTCTCCGGCTTAAACTTGGCTTAAGATTATGGAGTGCATGTTTAGTTTTTGTATTTTATTTTTCCATTTAATGCTTTGTCAATTAACCAGCAAATTGCTTTACAAATTTATGTTGCATTTAACAAATTTTTCTTAATTAAATTTTTTTCAATTTTTTTTTTTTATTAAAAATAATATTTATTTGCGGAGTTGTAATATTTTTTTTATTTGCTTTTTTCTATTTTATAAGCCAAACAGGACAAACACATTTTGAAAGTTTCGGTGTTTAAAAGGTTTAAATAGACGTTTTAGTTACCAAACATTTTGTTTTTATTATTAAACTTGTTTTTTAAAGGAACCACAAAGGAACATATAGAGTTGGAGTGTATGAAATGATTTCATATTAAAGAGTTTCTATTACGTGAGAACCGGCTGCACTAAACAGGTCTTTGTTTATACAAAATATAGAGATATGCAAATCAGTGAATAATTAAATTTTTAGCCAACATGGATTATCTCCATTAACGCACTCAAAGCCAAAACACTCTAAACACTGATGTTCAAGAAGCCTTTAGTTAAGCGCTTCCTTTCATTTAGATTTATACAAAAAAAAATGTTTGAAATATTAAAATATCTTAATCACGTGACAGTTATTAAATACGGCGTCTATTTATCTGGTGCTGCTATAAAGTGTCTAATTTTCATTGTTGCTTTATTATCGCACAAGACAAGACTGACATCGATCCAAATTGCAAGTTCTCAGTGGCCAGTTCGTATCGCCTGCACCTGCTACAACCGTGTCTTCCACGCAGAGTGCCCCATATACCGTGAACTCTGTTGGACTCAAGGCAAAATAAGCAGCTGATTAGATTCTTTTACAGTTTGCCTACAATGATGGCTACAGCTCAAAATCTACACCGAAACAGTATCGTTTTCGAAATACATTGGACGCAGTTGGTCGTCAAGTGGTCTGGTATCATCTAAAATTTCATACCTTCGTGGCCGTATTTATGATAATTTTTTTTCTAAATTGGGAACACAATTAGTTTACCCTCAGATTCTGCATTAGTTAAGCTTCGTATGAGAGTAAACTAGTATTTTCTATCAAAGGTCAAGTGCTTCGGGCCAACACAGAATGAACTGCTTCAGGTTTTCTTGCAAACTATTACAGCCCGTAGGATTCTGTTCAACATCCCACAAATTTTGAGTCACTGTTTTCTAAAACTGGGTACTCAAATATATCCACCAACCACAACGAAAATAGGCTGTTGGGTAAAGCAATTATTCCACCACTGAAATAAGCGAAATGTGCAGTCTCCCACAGAAGTAATCTTACACATGCTGTCGCACTCTATACCCAACCCTGGTTATTTGTCCAAGTAAAATAAAGAAATTATAGCGCTTTTTGAATATTGATTGAGTGTAATTAACTGTCAAAGATGGCATATTAAAGACCCTGTAAATTAGTGTTACTATTAAAATACCCTATTGGCTACTCACTGATACTCGACAGTTGTTAGAAAGTCCCCACAAAGATCAAGCCCATCACATCCGTTATGCAATTTTGACATGTCAAACGACTGCCCTGTTTGGAGTTACACTTATGTAAATCCTTCGCCGCAGCAATGAAGTGATTGTCGGCTGCATGTATTAAACACAGCGGCCCAAGTGACCACATTTTGTTATCAGTGCTTTCCGCCGTCCAACTTGTTGGCTCAGGCTGTTTTTTTTTTTAGCAACTAAAATATCCAAATCAATATATTTTCCCGAAATATAAACAAAAATTTATCTTATTTTAAATTAATTAATAATGAAAAACGAATACACCGAACAATAATATTTGCCAATTAAAAATATTATTAATTATCTGTTGCAGACTTTCGACCTTAACTAACTTGCGCTTAAAACCCCCAGCCGAACTTGAACCAAAATTACTTAATTCCATTGAAACAATACATTGAAATTGCATATGAAAACAATAAATATTTTTATTGTCTTTTATTGTTCCAAACGAAACAAAAAAAAAAACACTATCAAATCCACGCTATCTCTACGTATAAGTATTACATGTCTGAACATACAATTTTTTATTTGCTTTCTTTCTTTTTTAACAAAAAAAAAAAAAAAACAAAAAAAAACTTACTAGAGCAGAAAATAACCATATAAATGACCATTATTAGTAGTGCTTATTTAACAACACAAACAACTGCAATAGCAATAACAATAAGAAAATAAAGGATCTCTATAAAATAGAACTAATAAAAGATCATGTTTAACAGAGTTGGCAACACAACGAGAGCAGGAAGCCGCACTACGAGACCAAACAGTAAGAATATATACACAGTTGCAGCCAGTCGAAAGGAGCTGCAAAATATGCAACTTAAAAATTTACACACAAAAAAAAAAAAAAAAAGAAGGAGAAGGAAAAAAGCAACTGTACAACAACATTAAAGCAGGAAAATTATATCTGATAAATGATATAAAAAGCCAACAGCGGAGCGAAATAATAAAAGAAAGAAAAGCCACAGCAAACTATTGTCAACTTTTGCCATTATTGCTGCTGGCAAATAATGTGTGTGTTGCGCAGAAGGAGACCCCCGGCAACAGGTAGCCCATCTATTGTTTAAATAGTTGGCATATGACTAAATACAAAAGATGGCAGAGCACAAAAGTTGTACTCGTCTGCTGGGAAAACCAACCTGTGACTTTTTATGCAATTTTTTGTTTATATATAAGAATTTTTTGGGTAATAATCATGTTGTTAGCCAGTGTTTCTGTACCCTACAAGCGACTTTCATTTGTCTCCACGACTACTTATTTGTCCTCCCCATTCCACAGTGGAATACTATTGGTATATTTTTGAAAAGTACTTTAAATTTTATTTAAAATGCACAGTGTTAAAAGCTCATAGAATATTTTAACTTCAACTCGTCATAGTTCCCGGTTGGCACATGAAAATTCTATAAACTCAATATAGTCAAATAACCAGAAGAAAGTGAAAATGTACAGGACACACATTTCGCCAAGGTCCCTGACAACACAGCCAAATCTGCCCTAGACTGGATCCCCCAAGCCACCAGAAGAACAGGTCGTCTCTAGAGCTAAGCCAAAATTTAAAGCAATAATGGGAAGAAGTTAAATCAGTTTGTTATAATAGAATAAGATGGTACTTTCTTGTAAGGAATTGGAAACAATATCGACTCTTAATATGAAAAAAACTATTAAATCAACATGAAATGCCGTTTAAGCAAAATCATTAGAGCATTAAACTCTTGGCATTTTCTAATTTTGTTAAGATAGAATGAGTATAAAAGGACAATATGCGAAATCTACAAGTTTCGTAAGAAATAGTTGGAAGAATTGGGGCATATTCCTGGCTAAACATGTTATGGTCATACCCAAGTATACTACATTCACTGTAACTAGTCACACTATTGTTGTGATCAACTACATCTTGTTTCAGCCAATCATATATTAATATCAAGGCCAATCATACATGACTTGCAACAATGTGAACATGTTGTAAATGAAAGACTTAATAACTAATTTTAAATTGTTTCAACTGACAGATGCTACAACATCGAAGACGGGCAATGCGTGGCTCCGATAATAACATGATGATGATGCTTATGCCGTGCTATAAAATTGGTGAAGAGGACTGTGAGTCATCCAAATGGTGTACCACAAACATATTTTTTAGGTGCGGTCTTACACAGCTTTTGGACAAGCTTGCAAATTGAACTTACGGCGTTTGTTTTTTTTTTTTGTTTGTGAATCACACAGCATTTCCTTCGCAAATAAGAGTCCAAAGCGTGCTGACAGTGTCGAAACACCATTCAATTTACAAACTCACCAGTTTGGACTCTCCGTATTTAATGTTTTAACGTATTTCGCATTTCGTCTTAAAATCATATTGCATCCAGTCGCACATGATCGCCCAAACCAAACCTGCCAGATCTGTTCTTCCAAAAAAAAAAAAAAAAAATGCTGCAGCAAAATATTTCTTTTATTTGTTTTTAGTAATTTTTTTTGTTTGTTTTTGCTTTTTAGCTATAACTCAGGTGTGTTGTATTCGTTTTGTTAGAACTGCACATTTGCTGCTTGCCAGCCAGCTATTCTTATCAGGGCCAATTAGACTTTTATTTTTGCCACCTCCTTTCTACTTTTTCCAGCTCACAGTTGAGTGGCTGGAGAAAAAGGCATTGTCGAGCCGGAGCATCAGCGGCTAAGAAGAACTTAAAGGTCCCTCACATTGTGGCATTAAGAAATTCTTATTTTTATGGTGTTATTATGGCAATTATGAGCTATAATTGAAATTTTTATGGTTTGTTAAAGGCGAAGAAGAAGCAACCAGCCACACAAAAATGCCAAAATTTTTATGAATTTTTATAAAATTAAAACTAATTGGTTCTTTCAAGGTGGGTGCTGTGTGCTTTTCCTGAGCGTTTGAAAATAAAATGGAATGCCTTGTTTCACACACATACACACATATGGATGTATGTATGTGTGCATGTATGTGTGTATGTATGTCGCTTGTTAACTGCTGATGCTTATTTTTATTGACTTGAAAATTTCCTTAAGGAAATTTAAAACTTTGTTAAAATTCTCAGGCACGTTTTTGGTTGTTATTTTGGTCTTTTCTCTGCTCACTGTGGAGTCGAGGGTGGTGTATTCATTATAATTTCCAACTATTAAAGATTTCTGTCTTTTATGTTTCGCTTAAGCAGAGGAATTGTTTTTAAAATGGTCATATACTCACTCGTCTGTATGTATGTGTGTGTGGATGTGTGCAGGTTATCGAATGATTTCGTTTCGTTTGTATGTTAAGAACGTGATTTACTTTTTGACCTGTTCCATTAGAGATTCATTTTATTTAAAACGATATAACATTATGTACTTAATTATAATCGAAATTTCCATAAATTTTAGAAATTTTGCTCCTTTTTTATTTGGCAGCTAAATTATTTTCTGTTTTTGCCATCTAAAAAAATCAAGTCGTGTAAGTTGAATTCGTGAATGAAATTATTCAATACAATTGTACCAGAAAATCAGCATTCAGCAATAGGATTAAAATATTTCCAGCTTGAAAGTCAATTGTATGGCCGGCTCAACGCATCATATTTTCAGGGCAAAAACCTTTCGTTACAAAAATGAATCTGTAACCACTAAATCCATATAGATCTTCATGTTAAGTCATTAATTAGTTGTTTAAATTTCATGTTGACTGTTGGGTTTCTTCCACACAGGACACTTAAATGTTTACGGCTTTAGTTCAGCTGAATTCCCACGCAAATTTTAGTTTTGCCACAGACTATAAAAAGGCAACGTTTTTTTTGGTTTCCACTAAACGAAACGGAAAAAAATCGGGTTTTTGCTGTAACATAAATATTACTTTACTCCTCCTGTTAATTTTGGCTGTGGATTTAATTAGTTTCGATGATTTATTTAAACCCTAAAAGCTCAAATGGAGTCAAATAAAGTTGATGTGTTTTTTTAATTTTCTTTTTTTTTTTTACTTGATTCTTGGTTTTTTCTCGGTTTCGTTTTTGCACTGTAATTGACACCCATATCATGGAACCATTAAAGAAAGAAACCCACACCACAACCATTAAAAGCATTTCTTTTCTTCTCGTTGTTGCTATTTTTGTTGTTGTTTTTTGTCTCATTGTCTGTATTTAATCTAATTTGTTGCACTATCTTAACACAAAATAAAAATGACTACTGAGGCTGTCAAAAACAGACAAACCCAGACAGCATCATCATAATCAGCACTGAGGCTGCGGCTGTGTGTAACTGCTGTTGTTGTTGTTATTGTTGTTGTTGCCACGTTCCTCGTCTCTTTGTCAAATGATTTTAAGGCCAAGTGTTTCCTCTTTTGTCTTCTTATTCAGTTTTGTCTTTTTTTCTCTGCCATACGCAGTTAATTGTTGCAAAAAAAGATCAAAAAGATTCGAACAAAAATAGTATCGGCTGGTTTCTCTGAATTTATTCGAATAACTTATAGTCGGTAGCTGCCAAGAAAAGGACTAAATATACACACTCCCTGAACGAAATGGCTGCTCTTACGGTTCTGAAGAAATCTTCTGAACACATCGCATAGCAAAAACTTAAAACAAAAAGTATCGTAAGATTTTTTATGTCGGTTTTTTGTACAAGGATGCAACTCAAAATTGGGCCCGAATTGAGCTCTAGATTTAAACTGTTAAGATGCCCATACAGACATATATATCTTTTTGCAGTGCCCTCTACAAAAACCAGTCACGCTGAACTATATAAAGAGATTTACCCGCATTGCAGGTCCGAAGAAATTTTTGGACATCGATTTAAAATTGTGTCCCAAGTCGACCGATGTCTGAGACTCGTTCCTATAATTCAGTTTGGAATTACTCCTTTTTGAAACTAGTTATTTGTTTTTGCATCTGAGTTTGTGTTATTGGCTTCAGCGAGTTTTGGAAGCCGTTCTAGTTACACAGATACTTGATATCGATCTACGTTAGTACTCCACTAAAACCTCCTTTCCAAATCGTCTGGTCCAGCTCAGGAAACAATGAATCAGTTGATTCCAGATGTAGTTCATACCTTCAACCATGTTAAAGACAAAGTTTTAATCGGCCAGCGGTATGTAACCGTGAGAAATATTCAAATTCAAGTTTCAGTCTAAATGTTAAGGATGCTCTAGATCCCAGTGCGAAAAACTCAATTGCATTTTTGGTAGTTTCGATTAAAACTATCAGATATCAAAGTCAGTACCAAGTGATTTATATGTCTGCGTTTCTAACGTGGCGTGCCCATAATCTACACAATTATCAAATAACATTCACGGCAGTCGCAAAGACTACATTTTTACAAAATCTATGTACCTGCAGGCACATCAATATAATCTTCTGAACAACGTATCTGTATATGATATTAAATAAAATATATGTATTTAACTTACAGTGTCAACTAAATAAGCAACAAAACAACCCATACAATTTGCTGCACTAAATAAACAATCCGAAAAAAACAGTCATCGAACCACTGAAGTTGGCCGCAGCAACAACAAACATTTCGTTCACTTCACTACAAACTGCGACCAAATTAGAGCAGAATAAAATATTGGCAAAAACTTGACAAAGCCAGATAAACGTCTGCCACAAAGTTTGATAGTGACAGGTTCCATAAACAATATGCAGCAGTTGAATACTTCAAATGGATGGATGCATTCGCACTAGCACGTGCCAAATAAAAAATGTATGTATATATACAAGTATATTTCAGATAAGAGATGCCAGTGGTTAAGGAAATTTGGTACTGAAGCACACCAGCACGATTGCAGAACAGAAACGAAAATCTTTTATAATCATTAAGTTGGAACAAACACACTCATGCCAACCAGCGTTACATTAATACCGGGAAAGCATATGCTTCGTTTCTCATAAGTGAGTGCTGTTCACAATTCTCACACCACTTTTTTTTAACTCACGCACACAGCCATTCGTACGCCCATCGTTATGGCTAGACACGCACCAGCAGCCGTAAACATCATCATACAAGTGGCCATCGGCAAATATAATAGACTGTAGGTCCAAACCACCAGCCATTGTATCGGCACAAACGTATTAATACGCAACTTTAAATCTAATCGCGATGAGCGGCCAGGATAACGCAAGGATAAGGAGCCAGAGATCGAAGCATTACATTCCAAGTTGCATGTTGAAAACAATTTTAGTTTTATGTTTTTATACTCGTACCTTGTGGTGGTTTTGGCACAGTGGGTAGGCTGTGAATAAAATTCCTAGTTTTTAGTGTATTTTTGGGATTTTGCCAGAAAAATTCTGTTCTCTGAGTTTTATTCTAAGAAAATTTATAACATTTTCCGAAAAAGTTGCACATTCTTTGTGTTTTAAATGTAATTATTAGTTTTATTATATATAATATAATATTATACATGAACATAACCCTAAAAATGTATAATGGTTGGTCATTCGCCACGAATTCAGATCGTAATTGTGAGAAAGTGAGGTCCTGGCTTCTCTTGCAATTTCAATTTCAATTTATTTATTTCAATTCATGATATTTACCAATTTGCTTATAATAACACATACATACATGTATTAACAAAGAGTTTAAGGATATTTCCTTGTTCTGCTTAAATATAAATTCTACCTCTTTTCTTTTATAAGTAATTTTGGAATATATTATAGAGAAGTTCAAGCCAAAAATTTTCAAAAAACCTTGTAAAATTACATTTTTTAATAAAGTTTAGATCTACTTGAACTACTTGCTATTCTAGGTAAGGCGCTGGCTCAACTATATGATCGTATTCTGAAGGTCCTGGTACTGGTCCTTAGATAATCTACATCAATGCTTCGTTAAGGTAATGAATTCTCTCTATTTTTATGATTTTGATATGTTACTAGTGTGTCAAGTCAACAGCTGCATCATTCTGGTGTTTGTTGCATCCTCATCTCACGCGTTGCTGCATACAATCTTGGCTGCAAATCCCTGATTGCCTGTTCCGCAGGTCTCTGTGTACCCAACTTGTTAACCCAGCTCTGGCAGCAACGAGAGTTTTTAATCTTTTTTGTCCCAATATCCATATGATGCGCGCAGTATGTCATAGAATTTTTGATGTCTCACACTGTTTAAACTAGAAACATTGTATGTTTTACATGTATGTATATAATTTGTTGTAAATGTTTTACAGGATTTCCTAATTCTGACTTTTACCTTTAAAAAAACCAAGTTCTGTCTTTCTTCTTAGTCTTAAGCCAAACGCATGCAGACATCACATCACAGGCATTTTGAATAGTGATTAATTTAACTGGAATGTACATCCGTGATCCAGTGTTTCCGGTGGAGCAAAAATACAGCTGATGATATAAATTTTCAATAAAAATTCTACAAACTTTCGAAATTCTATTCTAACTTAGAAGCAAAACTATTAAGTAGATTTTAGTAATAGTGAAATTTTCCAATATATTATTCGCTTAAGCCGACTTAAATGGTGTCACTTGGCACAGAAGCGTTTCGCTTGAAGCCAGTTGGCCGTCTTCTATTTTCTCTCCAAGCTTTCGTTTAAGTTTTACTGTATCATTTTTAATCTTAATTTTTGTCGTAAAAAAACTTTCCAGTCATGTACAAACACTTACAATTTAACATTTAAACCACCAACAGAATAAAAGTACGTATTCAGTACCAATTGCCAGCCACCCTCAAAATAAAGTTCCCACGTTGCAAAGTGTTGCTGATGTCTCCACTTGAAACAACAAAACAACAAAACAACAAAAACACAAAACAAAACCATTAAACCAATAATACAGAAACGTTTGTTCGAGCACGCATTTTGCGCATCCTTTTGTAAATGAAGTATGAAAGGAAAAGAAGGCAGAAGAAATGCACGCAGTTTTTCCATGGACAACAACCTGATAATGACGCATTGTGAGGCGGCTGGTACTCATACTCTGCCAGTGAAAGCACCAGACCCATCACTCACTTGTGCCGGCAATAATTTTTGTTACAGTCTCTCAATAAAACAGGCAGTTATGGCAAACAATTTGCTGTTGCAAATGCTTCATCATCATCCTTGTTTCCCAGGCAAAAAAAAAAAAAACCCGGCGCTGCGCTCATTGAATTAAACACCCTTAACTTTTCGCTGGCTTATCCATTTGCTCAGCCGAACGCTTGCTGTCGTTAAAGTTACCCTTATATCGAAATCTTCAAATGAAAAAAAAGTTCCCCGGCCTCTTATTAGCGAAGAATTGCGTGTTTATTGCTGTTGATTATTTGCTATTTTAGAAAACTGACAATAATTTCAGTAAAATTCAATGTTTCTTTTGTTTCGCTTATTACGATTAGATACTTATTCCTTGAAGTGTTCCATATTGTTTCGTTACGGCTGCAAACTAAAGTTCACATCAATCTGGTTTAGCCCAGTGCGGTTTCGTTTATTTATTTAATTATTACGAGTACCAACACCGTGAACTTCATTTTTCGACTCGATTTCACTTGGATATTGTGCTGTTGATTGTTTTCCGACAAATATGTAAGTGTGGGATAAATTTACGTGACAAAATAAGGGGGGTGCTAATGGCTTCTCTGTTGATTAATCTCCGTCATGGGAATAAGAAAGTGTTATGAGTTGTTCTGATTATATTAATCAAATTGATTTATTTTTTGAATTTTGGCTTTTTTAAGTGGACAGTTTTGTATTTTACGATTTGTGTTCTCCGCAAATAATAAAATGTAAATTTTTTCCCACTAGCCGTTTTCGGCTGCCCAGGGATGGGCTTGCTTTAGATCATTTTTCACAACATCTTTCAAAATCTGTGGCTGAACCGCTTGAATGTTTACAGCAATTTTGAACTTGACCTCAAGGACTGTTTCGGGTTTTTTCAATATTTTCCACAGTACGAGTTAAACTTGTTCTGCCGGTTCAGAGCAAAACTCTTATGTTGGCAACGTGCGTCAGCGGGCGAAATTCTGACGTTTCTACTCTGCCTTAAAATATTCGATTGCCGATTTTTATAATAAAGTTTAATTTATTTGATTGTGAATCTTTCCATTATTTATTCTCCCACTGTTATTTATATTATCTGAACATATTAAAATAGTGCAAAACCGAAAAATTATTACGTTTTCAAACTAAAGCACATTATTACAGAAAGGGGGAAATATAGGGCAGCTCTGATTTCTTAACATAATATAAGCAGCCAACGATGGCAGATTGCAGATTTTACTACAAATCAAACTTGAAGATCTTGTACCCAAAATTTAAATTTTTCGTCGCATTACATTTATATCTTAATAGAACACCTTGAGATGTGTGTATTTACATGTATGTACATGTGAAACATTATTTTTTAGCACCATTTAATAAATATTAAACAAAACATTATGAATTTATTTCAAAACTAAGAATTTTCCGCCACAAGTGAATGTTTGTCAACTGGCGACGGTGGGTACCACATTTTGGCTTAACAAGTTGTGTAATTTGGTCACAAACTGTACAGAATAAGGGCTCTCCAACTTCACTGCTGAAGGAAACTGCTCCGACTTAAGAGGGCAAGATTAATAAAACATATTATATGCAACTTTAAATTAAGATTTAACTCCAGGTTGATGGTCCAAAATAACAAAAAATATACATAATTGTTTTCCAGCTTCAGATAAATTTATGGCATTAAATCTGCATTGCAAAGCAACTGTCAAAGATAAAATAAAACAACAAAACAAAAGTTTTATTCAAATGTGATATTTTTCTGCTCTGCAGTACTTAAAGAAAAACCCCCATTAGACACTTTATTTTCGCCAAAGACGCACCAAAAAGCCGCTTAACGGCATAAAAGTAATAAGTGTTTTTGGTTTCTTCTATCCCTCTCGCTCTCTCTCTCTCTCTCTCTCTCTCGCTGTCACAAAAACTTCACTTTAAGTATCTATGATGAATGGCAAGACCAACAAAAAGAAAAAGAAAAAGAAAAAGAAAAAGAAAAAAAGCAACACCAACGACAAAAGAAAGATTGCCAAGAAAACACAACAGCGGCGACATAAACATGATTTGCTGCTGTCAACCATAAACTACAGTTTTGTTTTGTCTATCAAACCAACACATAGAAACACACACAACAATGACTGTAATGAATGATCAAAGGGCTCATAAAACAGGGATCATATGACACCTAAATGCACATTTGCTGCTAAAAACAAAGATCATTTGCAATGCGGTAGTGCCGGCGTATGTGCATTTAAGCCATCCAAATAAAAGCACTCCAGTAATAGAGAAAACTTTTGAAAACAACAATGGCGCCAAATGCTTTGAAGTGCTTAAAGAAATAAGAGAACAGAAAATGTACTGTGTATGTGGAATATAAATACATATATTTCTTTAGTTTAACTAAAATGCCTTTTACTCGCACGCTGTCAATGAGGGTTTTCTTTCGCGGCCAGCATTTCAGTTTTATTCGGAGGTTTGGTTCGCCTAATGAACGTACGCACATATATGCAGGTATGTACAACTATGGAGGAAACTTTACCTACACAAATATACTTTTTTGATATATCTACATATTTTCGGAAGTTTATTAAATAGCTCGCCAACCATCTAAGCCGGCGAACACGGCTAAACTCCTGGTTACAGTTCCTGGTTCGCGTTCGTTTTTCAAAATCTACCTGGGACTTACACACAAATATTTTATAGGCTGATAAAACTGGCTCTTCTCGGTTATTTTTCTGGCTAACCGGCAAGAAAGAAATTAGTTAAATAATAAATAATATGGTAGAACTAAATGTTGATGTGTTTCTGATTTCCTTAATAAACTGTAGGTCCTCTTATCAAAAAAATTGTAAAACTTTCTATAAAAAACAAGAGCTAAATATGCACGATTTATTGATTATTTATTATTTAGTTCGCAACAACAGAATATACGAGTAAAAGATGAGATTAAATCAAATAGTGTTGAACAACCATTTGTGTGGGCTTTATTACCTCAACAATTTACAGTTGTTGCATGGACAATAATATGTTTGCATCAGAAATGTCACAGTAATATGTTCTTGTATGCCAATTTAACACAAAAATGTACAAAAAGTTCTCAATTGTGTAATATTTTTCTTTATTACTTGATTGCATTCTTTAACAAGGATCCCCACCCACATACACGCCTATGGTTTCCTGGTATACTTTGCTTGTTTTTCTGACTAATTAATGTTCTCCTGTGGCACCAGTGCGACCATATTTAAAACTTTAAAATATACTGAAAACCGCATCAGGGATTTTATAAAAAAAACTCGCTAAATGCGATGCGCTGGAACAAAACGTAAAAAACTAGTTACAATATAAAATATTTAGTCTGCCTAATTGAACGTTTCAAAAGTTTTATACACTGATATGGTTGCACTGGTCATCTGGAACAGAACTTAATTATTTATATTATCCTTGTTTCCTTCAATGATCTTATCGACACGTGATGTACTAATATCGTTTTTATTTGAAGACATTATTATTAAAGGTATCATTATTAGGATTAAATTTACTTTTATTCGGTGCAATAATAATAGTGTGCTACATAACTATATTATTGTCAAAAGCAACCATGTTGTAGTTACGACCAACGAAATAATAGAATAGTTTTAACTCGCTAAACCATATAACCGTAGAGGCTTTATCGTCAATGTGCCATTTCATTCGCTCATATTGTCAAAACTGCTTCAGAGAAAGTTCTGTGGCTGCGTTGTAATTGAAATGATTCTGAAGGCAAATTTTTGGACCAGGCACTGTTTCGACATGAACTTCGCACCAGCCATTTTTTTTTTTATTGAAATACGTAATATCTAAATATGTCATATGTAAAACTAAATAAACCTGTAGGACTTCTGTTTTATTTTGGGCCAAGTAGCAAAAACTATAACTGGTTGCGCTTCTCTAGGCAGAGATTTTGTGAAGCAGTTTTAGAGGGCCGAAATTCATGACCGAATTTATATAACGCTGCCAAGAAACGCACTGTACGTTGCATAATATGTAGAAATTTCTACACACATTGTGATGTCGTTTTGCTGGCGCAGCCCATAACGGTGATTGTAGGATTAAATTCGACTTAAACTTATACAACACAGTTTGGGTTTCTTTTTTTCCATTTTTAATTCATTTTCTTTGATAATTTTCACTAACCTACACTTTTGGACACTTTGTCGCCAATTCGGAAACAAAAACGTTGATGAAATTTTTGTTTCTGTTGGCTCCTATCAAGACAAAAAAAAAAAAAAGTACAACATATTGAATAGAAAGTGTCATGTTTTCTTAGCACTCAAGTGTTTCTTTTTCTATATCTCTTCTATGCCGCAAATGGATGGATGTTTTTTTGTTGTTTTTGTTTGTTTCTAATTTCTAGCACTGGCGTCTCTAAACACAGCCCACTTCCACTTGCATCTGCATAAATGTATGTGCAAGTATGTGTGTGTGTGTGTGTGTGTGTGTGTGTGTTTGTGTGTAAAAATAAAAATGCAAGTAAGTAGATATAGGCCTTTGTTGCAGGCACACAGGATAACAAAATGCATAACATATGCAAATTATTGCGGGTGTTATGGTTGCTGCAGTGGTCTTTCGATTGCGGCCGCTGCAACTCAGTGTTGCTGTTTGGTTTGCAACCATTGCTGTTATTGTTGTTATGGCGTTATTATTTTGTATTGTTCTTGGCGTTAACAACAAAATATTCAAACTTTATGCAAAGTAAAATTTATGAGAAATTAAAGAAAATTTATTACACTTACCAACAATTTTTTTTGCCTGAACTTTTTCTCTCTCTCCTTTTCCTCCGTGTACGGAAATGCAAACTGAATTAGTCAGCTGTGTTGTTGTTGTTGCTGCTTTCAGTTTTGATCCGCTTGCAGTAATTGCCATGTTAAGGAACAGGACAGGTATAAGTAAAAGATTTGACATTAAGTTATGTGCGGGCATGCTACAGCGAGTTTCGCGTTCAAATGAATCAAGATCGACTGAGTCGTGCAGAGTGAAAGAAGTAGCAGGAAAATGTGCTAGAATCAGCCGGAAACGAAATTGAAGGATAATGGCAAAGCGTACATATAATTTTAATAACAAGTGCAAAAGGCTCGACAGCAGAGGTCTGTCTGGAGAACAGAATAGATCGTGCAATTTTCTTCTCACGCACAAAACTATAGTGTTAAGAAAAAAACTAAAAAGCTCAATAAGTATTTACTGGCAAAGCTTTTACGTTCATAAATATGTATTAATTATTTCTCCATGTTTCGATGCTTCTTCAGGAATTTAAATTTACTTTATGAATTTTTGATAAAAATTTTGAAATTGTTGGCAATTTTGTTCAGGCTTGAGGTCTTTTTTGGTGCAATATAACTAAATCAAGTTATTTCACCATACAACAAAGTTGTTTTGTAATGAAATCATATTAATTCGAAACCAAAAGCCAACAGTCCATTGAAAAAGTTAAAATTACAAATGAAAAGCGAATTATTTAAAGTTTTTACTTAATCAACAGAGTCCCTTTAATTAATTAAAATTATACGTTAAGCTGTTTGTTGGGTGTTTTCCAGCTGTCTGTATGCCAAAAGTTTCGAATATATTCAAAATATAATTTTAAAAACATATTTTTTAAAGATATTCAAGTCTACTAATCACCGTATCATCGTAAGCAACGAAATGTCGGCATATAGACAGCTGGAAAACACCAAAATTTATTTGAGTGCATTACGAATCCGGTTTCTAAGCAAACGTTTCCTCTTCTCATGCGAATTGCTCGTTAATGTCGCCACCGAAATGATTTACTTAATACACCATTACTTCTCTCAACAGCTTCAACATTAAATAGAAAACTGAAATTGGTTTGAGTGATTGAGTTTTTTTTCTTCTTTTTTTTTATTTAAATAAAAGTAAGAAGAGTTATGTTGGTTTAGCAAACAAAATGTATGATGCTGATTTTAATCTACGGTTGAACGAAGTAAAATTGCGTGGGTGTACAAATTTTAATACAGGCACAGCATAAGGAAGAATAAATAAATAACTGGAAAAGTTTTGGTACGTAGAAAACGTAATTGGAATATTGATTTATATACAAAATATTATAATAATATTATTTGCGGTAGTTAATTTTCTAAAATTTTCCTTAGAATCTTGTACAACAATAAAATTATAACTAACAAAATTGTATAGAGGTGTTGGCAAGAAAATTCCCGAAAACGTATTTTTTAATATGACAGTAAATCACGTTGGTACTTTTTCGGGAAAATGTTATTTGCAAAAATAGGTTCTTGCTGCTTTGGAAAATACTGTAATTTTAAAGAGCTTGTGAAATATTCAATTCATTTATTTAAGGATTAAGGGCCTCTACCGTGATCTTGACATTTTGAACAACAAAACACTAAATCAAGCAAGAGATGGATTCAACACAAAAAAGGTCATAAATAGTCTGCAAATCGGTTTTATGCCCTTCAAAATCCGTTGTCGAGGGACAAACAATAAGTCTTTAACAATTTGATGCCCCAAACTTTGAACTCGTTGCACGAGTCATATGACGTGTTATAGCTTAAAACTTTGATTTGCCGGAATACAATATTTGTACAACAAAATTAAAAGTTTCATTTAAGAAAAACTAAACTGGCCCAAAGAAAAATATCCTACAAAACTTGCCAAATATCACAAGTCACTGGACACTGAGTTGTATACAAAAGCAAATGCCAACTGAACCCTCTAAGCGATTTCAATAAAAGCAACAACAACTCCAACTCCAACATCAATTTCAAATATCTAATGAGCAATAACAGATACCTATAGCCGCAAAAGGATTAGCAACATTTACGACATTATAGCCAACAAATCTCAATATGATTATTATAACTAAATGGTAATATGTGCTGCATAAAAGCAAGCCAGAATAATGAACCAGCGCACAAAGGAACAAATGAACGTTTAACAAACAAGTTGCATGCAACTTAACAAACAAAGTAATTGCCATTTGCTTTAGTTTTCTTTTATTGATTTCAATTTTTTTTTTCTCATTGGGTTACAGATTGTTGTTGGTTTTTATTTCTTGCTCTCTTATTTTGCTATACGAGACTAATCCTCGATTGAAAACCTCAAACTCAAGCTGCATAGAAAACGAGCCAAAAATATATATGTATGTATGTGCGTAATAACAAACTTGGCGAATAGCACAACAACCGAGGGTTGCATGGAACCAGATTGCCATTTACTGTTAGACACCGTGTGAAATATATTGGCTTTACAAAACTCACAGCAATACTTTTCAACAAAGTTGACGTATCAATTGTTTTTAAGCAGCAGAGTGCATTTTCTCTCTTTAACTCTTAGTTAAATCAAGCGAAACCTGGTCGTTTGCAAACGAGTTTCATTCACCATCGAATTCTATTTTCTTCTTAAGTGAAGTTTAATATGAGTTTCGTTTAGCCGCCTGTCAGGGGCATTTCCTTAAACTATTCCTACTTTTATATTGAATAGTATATTTCATGATATCACTGAGATTTTTTATTCAACTAAAGGGCCCCTTGATACTGTGAAAATATCCGCTATGCAATCAATCACTGGGTGCATCCAAAACGCAAAAATTTTCCGTAACGCCGCCACATATATTTTACCGGTCACTTGGCTTCTATTGTATCTGTTTGCCTGTAGGTTCTTTGGATTACGAATTGGATGAATTGGAAACTAGGCCACTTCACGTCCATCTGGGATGGACACGTCATCAAAGTGCTCATACAGAGCACTCAATCTGCATGAGCAACTTGGCTGGTAGCTCGAAAGGAGTTTGCAGATTATCGACTTTCAGTGCTCGCCAGTGTTGGCAATGGTTTCGATAAAATTGGTCCCAAATTGCCCACCAAACATTAACATTTTCAAGATACCGTGAATGCTCTTAGACCTCATGCGAATGAGAATTGTGCCAATTTAAGAACAATAAATTAATGATGGTCACAGTGCGAAAGGATGTTTTAGGCCAGAACACATTGTCATTAACGGATGCATCGTTTTAAGTCCGATTTATATTGTTCACTGTCGCAGCTATTTATCCGAACTGCACAAGTTATTGTGCCGCTTGATTCGGCTGCTCTGCCATCCTCTTACGGCCAGTGGCGACGATTCTCGCTGTTAGTTTATTGTTTATGAACCACTGGACTTTAGTGTCCTGTATTTATTTATTTTTTAATTAATTTATTTATTGGTATCCACTACAAAGCAGTTTGGTTTCATCTCTCCTATACCGGCAATCCTAAGGGAAAACGTTGTATGCTTTTTCACTTTCAGCAAGAATTTCAATATTCAATTTTGAAGTTAATTCTAATTTTTTTGGAAAATATATTGTCATGCTTTCTTTTAAGCAGATAAAAAACATATAAAAACTGGGCTCAGAAATGTATACAAAATATAAAAGACTTGGCACACAGAACCCTTTAAACTAATGAACCCAGTGTCTCGCGGATCTTAAAAGCGCGATTTCATTGAAAATATAATGTGAACGGAATGGATTTACCCATCCAAGCCTATAGTTTGTTCGGTTTCAAGCCAAGTTCTAAAAATAAATCAGCAGAACATTCTCAAATTCGATTAACAATTAATTTTCTATCCGCAAGTCACTTTGGCCTCTCTTTCTTTTCACCTCAAATCTGGTTAACCTTTGACTGGGTAGCGCCTTACACTACACTTTCTTACGGCAAGGTGGGCCCTCGTATATCTCCTGGACTTTTGCATGTATTCTTTCCTTTCCTTTTCCTTTTCGTATTTGTTTATTGTATAATTTTGTAATAACTAAGTATTTATATCATGTTGTATTAAATGTATTGGATACACTCATAAATATTGTGTGTTTTATTGAAGTGCCACCAATATATTGATTAATTTTTATCGCTAAAAACATTTTAAAAGTGATTTATTAAGAGTTGAGATAAATCATTTAACTAAATATTGATCACAACATATTGCTGTCCACATACAATAAACTACGGTCTTTTCCTCTTTTATATATTTGTACCTAAGGAGCATTTTTCTGCTTCTTTTTTTTTTCTTGCACATGCAGCGACATGCACATGAATATGAAACGAAATATGATCGCAATATTTAATGTATCGCATAATATTTGCACGTACGTACTACCAAGTAGTAATTTGGTAATATTCATGTTTAAGTTAACAGCAAAATAAAATTAAAAATAAAAAAAGAAAAGAAAAATAAAAATAAAAAAACACGGAGAAACAAACAAATGCACGTCCACTGATAAAATTACTTTTTAAAAGTTGTTGCTTGTAAAAAAGAGAACTAAAAATAAAACACACTGCTTTTATGTTCAATATGTGTTTGTTTAGTTGTTGTTGCTGTTGCTGTTTCTTTTTTGTTTTTTTTTCTTTTTGAAGCTTGTATTTTATGTTTCCTTTTATTTCGATGTTTTTCAAAGTTTTTTTCCTTAATATTTATTTGACTTTTAATGATACGTTATTGATATCAGAGTGATAAATTTGTTTATTTTTGTGAAATATTTTAAATGATTTTTTGTGAGTTTTTTTTCCTTAAAGCGCTCTTCCGGCAAAGAGTGATTGAGAAATCACAATTAAAAGTTCTTTAAGCAACAAGTCTAAAGAGGAAACAAGAACCCTGCTCTCTTCACTGGGTTGTCCATCCGGCTGGAGTTGGCCTTTAAGTCCTCTACCCGTCCCAAGTATGTCAAATCGCCTTTATTTAATTTCAGGGGATGCTTTAAAAATATAAAAATTATTTAATAAACAAATTTTTAACACCTATTGATCAGTTTAGATATTTAATTAACCTGGAATTTCTTTAAGAAGACCTCATATGAATTAGGCCTTGAAGCTTTGGGCCAACAAAGCGATTTTAATGCAATTCAGAGCAGCCATCTTCTATTGCAAAGAATAGAATTTCTTTATTTAGCAAATGCAATCGAAAAAGGGCAATAGCGGCAATTTATAACCTTGGGAAATTGATATATCTGTGGACACCTGACAAAGGCCACTTTTCAGTAGAGCGAAAAAGTTGTTAAGGCGACAAACAAAAGTTGTGGTTTAGAAAATGAAGAAATCTTGTACTTGGATTTCATACACAAATACTTAATAAACATTTTCCGAACTTTTCTCTCCTTCCAAAAGCAGTAGTTTTTTTTTTCAAACTACAGTAACAAAAATTCAGATTTATTGAGATATACTTTTTTAAAAAAAATAATTTACCTCTACCAAAACTGTTTTGATTAAATTAGAAAATGATCTCAGTCGCTTAAGTCCAGAGAAGAGGTAAGTTTTTCAAGCTTTACTTTTGTCCAAACGGCTTCTTTCGCAAACAGGTGTTTTGTTACGAGGCAATTGGCAGAAAAGGGCTAGAACTAAGTGGATATAAACTGTTTTGTCAAATGGCAGTTATCAGTTTTCTGTTTGAATTTTCAATTCACTGAAGGAAGTCGTTTTGTCAAATTGAAATTGAGGAAAAATCTGAAGCAGTTCGACTAGTCGATTACATGTCTTGCGTTCTAAAGAGCGTAAAAATGCGGGGACATCTTGGCAAATAGTTTTGTCTCGAGAGAATCCATTTTGTCAAATACAAACAAGATATTTATTCTCGTTTAATAGTTTAAAACAGTTTTGCACCTGTTTTATTGCCTTTTTTTGTATTATTCTGGGAATAGTTTTCCTGTTTAAGAAGGTTCTAGTTAGAAAACGAAATAACGAAATTACCAATAAAGTAAAATTTAGAATTAAGGCAATAAAACTGCACATTCCACAAAAGTTTCTGCTTTACAGCTTTTAGGCTATAAAAAACAGAAGTCGGAAACAATTTGGGAGAAAGTGTATTAATTCATGGTAATGACGTCGCACTGTTGCCGAGCTTTGGTGGTCAAAGTGGGCACGTGTTAGTGGCACATGTGTGTATAGAAATATTTCTGCATGTCCTCAAATGCAATGTTTGGTCTGACCTGCCTTCAGTTTAAATTTGTTTCGAAATTTATTTATTTGTATAACTGAAAGCCCACCTTATTTTAACCACCTGCATGAATTTGTTAAAAGAAACTAAACGGCGGAAAAAATATAAAAAAAAAATATATATTATCACTTTTCAAAAATCTCTTCACCGTCTCCCCCCCCCCCCCCCCCGGCTCTTTTTGTTTTGCCAAAAAGCATAAAACATAACGATTTACTACGTGGATAGTTTTATTAACAGAACAATTTTACACATGTCACTGCCACACAGCCAACAACAACAAGCAAATCAACAATCAACAATCAACGTTGAAACAATCAATATGCCACAATAAAATGAAAAATAAAATTTAAATAATTGCGCCAACAATGATTCGGCACCAAAACGCGACAATTACTAAAACGGCAAATAAGTAGCACAAGTCGACAGAGAGCGAGAGCGAGAGCGGCTAAAACAACACTCTACTACGGAGCATTAAACGACGCTAGAGTTTTCATCGTCAAGCAATCAACAACATGCAGTCAATAAATCGTAATTAATTAACCCAAAAATCGATTGATTTTTGTGAAGAAATAAGAAAAAAGAAAAGGATTTGATTTGAGACAAATGAATGGGAATGCAAGCGTGTGTGTGTGTGTGTGTGTGTGTGTGTGCTGAAATAGATTGTTTTAATTTTAGTGCAGATTTTAGTTTTTCCAATTCGGTTTTCAGCAAAATAATAAAAAATAAATTATTATACCATATATAATACAAGTACATACTCGTACATGTAAAGAAAATAAGCACAACGCAAGACTCTATTTGTGGCTGTACTTTTTTATTCGTATTATTTCTTTGCACAATACTTTTAACTAAATGCATAAATGGTTTGGAAATTGGTCAGCAGTTCGACATGGTCCCAACATGTGGTCGTCTGCAAGTAAACAGACCAAACCCAAAATAATCGCAGTGGTAGTAGTAGATCTACAAGGTGTATTTTTTATTTTATTATTATATCTTTTTTCTATTTTGGCCAAAGTATCTGCAATGATTTAAGATTTTTAGCCTAATTTTGCAATAAAAAACAAAATCTCGGCGTCTGTGTGTTGGGTTGCTGTAAGGTTTTTGTTCAGAAGTGACCGTTTTTTGCGTTTTATTTTGCCCCTTTAACACCACCTTGTATTCAAATACAACTGTTGTAAAATAAAACAATTTTTCTTTCAAATCAGCCATATTCTAGTTCTCGTTTTTTGGCGTCCGCTTTTAAATGCTATTCCCGTTGTCGTAATTGTTATCTATCGGTAAGGATGGTCTTTCATATATAACATTTTCTTGTCTTTTATAGGAAAATACGTTGACTGCAATGACTTTTATAACAATTAAAGCGAAAAACAAATAAAAAATTCAATTAAATAATTAATATAGACGAGTTTCAATAGCTTGTGAAAAAGTATTAATGAAATGGGCTTGTTTTTTTAGAAAAATCCATCCGCAGTATCATTTCTAATGCCTCTTGGAACTACGCGCAACAAAATTTTGAAACATTTGACTGCTACAGTCCCAAGATAAGCTGATGAGATTCCGTAGCTACAAATCTTACCTTGACTGCCAATTGCTCTAGAATTGCCTCCAGCTTAAAATTAAAATTGTTTTACATAAATCAAATTGTTCAAGCCTGTTGCTAAATTAGCAAACAATTAGTTTTGAAAGCGTGTGATTTCGATATCTAACGTTCATCTGGTGGGTTCTAATTAAAGAAATTCTTACTAAAAAGAAAATTATTTTGTCTATCACTTGAATTGGAATTTAAAACAAACGTAGAAACAGAAATATTCAAAATATTATTATTATATAACTATTAGTAAAACGATATTGTTGTTATTGCAAGGCTGTTGAAAACGACCGTCAGAATCACCACCGAAGGAAATACTAAATTTGGTCATTAGTAGTACAATATCTTGTTAACAAAACAATAATTTTGGGTTTTTGAACAACTTTTCTTTGCCATTTTTCTAACAAGGAATCGCATGAATATAATACATGTACATACATTTGCATATAATAAGCTGGGATAAGTAAGAAAGTTGACAACTTCTGTCTTTGTTACACTAGTGCAATAACGTCCCAACATTTCTATTGAGTGGCTATTGATAAGCTGGTCTGCTAAATAATTAAAGGCCTATATAACAACTCTTTACACTGTCTTGCCCTCCAACTGAAAAACTGTAACAGTGATCCAACACTGCAGTCTTTGGAACCGTTAGTTTCGCTGATCCTAATTAACTGCACAAAAAATTACGTACATTTTGAGCTTCCTACGACGTTTTCCCTTTTTATAAACAGTGATGGGAGTTTTATGTGGAGTCGGGTGGTGCAGACCTGCACATGCATGCAACAAGACATGAACGAACATGTCCTTATCCATGACTGGCTCAGTGTATTGACTTGGTTGCAGCAGTTTTGTGCTAGTGGCTGTTTCTGCGGTTAGTCGCAAACTAATCAGTGTTACATACGCCCCACAACACTAACGAAAATTAGCCTCTAACATGTGTTTATCTATCTTAAGTTTTTCGTTGTCCAGTTTTATGTGTGTTAATATTTCGTATATAATTTTTTGTTTATTGTTGAAACAACCTGTTGCGGGTTTGGGTTGTTCGATTTTATTTCTTTTTGCCTCAATCTGTAATAAGTTCATACTCGAATACGTACTTGAATGACTGAATCAGTGAAGGCAAGTACCAAATAGAGGCATATGAACATACATTTATACAACGCCATACACACACATATGTGTCTCCTTAACGATATAAAAAGTTATTGTGTTTTAAAGAGAAAAGAAAAAATGGACAATATATGAAATTTGCTTTTCGAATGAATGAATTTTAAAAGTGTAAGTGAAAATGTATGTTATTCAACTGATGATATTATCATTAACTGCATGTTTGAATTCATAAACATGTTTGCGGTGCGGCAAACAAACAAACAAATATAACTGCACTTTAACTTCAACAATTGCAATAACAATCATGTTTTCTTAGCCATTGGATTTGTTGTTTTTTCCACCAAATTTGTAAATGTATTTATTATTAGTTTTTCCGAATGAAATACACAGAATACCGATCCAAAAAAGCTTAAAACATATGAAAATTAGAGCAAATTATTATGACCCACGTAGTGCTTTCGAAAAGAGCAAATACACATACAAAACATACATCTGTGTGTATTTGTATACAAGTGATTAAAGGTGGGGCGTTTTTGTTAATTTAAAAACTAAAATGTTGTTTGAGAACAATAACGAACAACAATATCATATTGATTTAAATGTGAAATAACAAGATTGTGCCGATATATTGCGACAGAAGGGACACGAAAAGGTCGTTCAGGGCTTTTGCTTTCTCTTTTCACAAGTCGGCTTAAAAAAAATTGTTGCTTTTCATGCTTTAAGGCCTAGACTTTAGACCAATTGTCTAAAGTTCTGTATAAATCAGTAGAGGACAGATTTTTGACTAGTGCTGGCATGAGAGCAGGTTTTATTTTGGCGCATTAAAACGCGAAGCACTCCGTTTTCTAGTGTAAAGAACCAAAGGAATTTCTCGATGGTGGCGGCAATTGAAACTGAATTTCACAGTGTAAGTGTAAGTTCTGCTCGAAAGCTGAATCAAATTGAGAGATTGGGGACCAGCATGCCCCCGGGATGCCTTAAAATCCTGTATCAGGGTGTTGCTTATTTGGTTGCGATTCATATCTCGACCGTAACGTTCAGTTTGTGATAATTCCTAATGATATAAATGTGGTTTATGGCTTTGTTTTCGGCAATCCAAAGACACGAAATAATTGCCTAAGCAGTAGAAGGTGAAGCCCCCTAAAAGTAACCACAACTCGAAAACAGTAACAGATGAACTTAAAAAAGCAAACACTCTTTGCGATTTGCTTAAAATTAATGCCGAAGTCGAACGCTTCAACTACACTTTGAACAATAGAAAACGTACTAAAAGCAAAGTACTCGTAATTGGTCTCATTGAGACATGTGGCAAGTGTTTAAAATGAGTAACAAATGAACTGGGCAAAGTAAAATTTATAAATAGCTTTTAAAACAATTTGTTTGAAATGCAAAATATTGGCAAACGTTAGTGTTCGATATTGTGGGACGGGCAATGAGGCTTGACATAGGATCTTATTCTAACTTAAAAAGTGGTTCGAATCCATCTTTAACAATCTTCTTACTCAAAAATTCCTTTCCGCAGCCCATATTATACTTCATTCTTCTATAAACTGGTCTGATTTTTATTGCAGCTCTAATAACGAGAATTTAACAAAATTTTATCTTTAATTTATATTCAAAATATTTTCAAAAACACAAACACAAACATCAATATAATCGCCAAACGAAATGCTCACTTCCGCACTTGGTGTCTACCTTTCGTAGGGTTAAAAACCTCTATTTTTCCTAAACATATTAACTTTTATGGTCCTATATCAAGGTTGTTTGCCATATCTGGCTCGCCAGAAATATGCCATTCCTTGAAACAATTCTCAATCATGGGCGTTCGCTTACTTTTATGGAAATTGCTGAATGTCAAAACATTACTACACCCATATGCAGATTAGCTGCGAACCACAAACACACAAGAACCCACAAGTTTACACGATTCTTTATCACAACGACAGGTTCACTGAAACAGACAGTTCGCTGCTGCCAACTGCAAAAGAAACATACGAGTGCCCCGCTACATGCTTTGCCGAATTCTGCAAATGCTATTATTGGCATAACCCTATATTAAAATGAGTTTTTCTCAACGTTCTGATCTTTAATTCAGAAAATTTCATGATATGAGTTTTGCTCTAGTTCAATCGACTAAAAGCTAAATTATATGCACACAGACATACAGCCATACATACGTTTTGTTCGGTGCATTCACCGACACCGACACGGACACCGACACAGGCAAAACGAATTTTGCTCAGTTTTGTTGTTGTTTTCTTTTTGCTGTTCTTTAAGTACGAGCATTTTTGTTCATCTTGCTGTTTTGCATACCTTGAAGCCAAAATCGTGATTTAACGTTTATTTCGAGAATTTCCCTCTCAAGTTGCTTGAATTGAAGAAGATCTTTTTCATTTAGAGTTTATTAAACTTGATTCAATACCACGCTTTGGCGTACAAACGTTGTTATTTTAAAATCATTTTATTTTAGTCTTACAGGTTACGCTTGGCTTCACCTGTTGAAGCCAGATTCCTGTCTGGAGATTAAAATCACCTGCCTTGCTCCTCTGTTTGTAGTGGAGATGACTAGTTTTTTTTTATTTCGTCTTATTTTGTTGAGGTTTGCGTAAGGCACCCACGCATTTAAGCCACTGCACTAGACCGTAAGAACGAAACGACAAGTTTTGTACTGAAGTAGCGCTTGCTGAATACTTCGTACCAGCCCATTCACATTTTTTTCGTCATCGTTAATGGAATACGAAAAAAGTTCACAGAAATTATATTTATTCCGGCTTATACGTTGGCCATGTTTATCAAAACTGTTGCAGTGCAAAATTTTGGTTTTTTTCCCCCCCATTAAAATACGAAGAACTCAGTATAAAAACAAAAGACTTAAGACACGCTCGTGATTAATAGCTGCTAAATCAATCATTTTGGAATTTTTCAAATCTGCTAAAGATTTAATTTGAACTTAATTCGCAACGGGTTTTTGATTGCATTTTATTTCCACTTTCTTTAGATATTTTCGACATAAAATTTTGTCTTACAAGGAAATATGAACTAGACGAAAGCTGGCACAATATTGAACATTTTGTGATAAATAAAAAGAAATATTTTCAAGTATAGAGTTAACAATAACACAATAATATGGTTATTCACATTGTGCATACAATCATCTGCATCTTGAAAAAAAATTGCCCACAATATCTCGTTTGTCTTTTATTAATAGTTTCAACATGATTCAACAAATTTTGTGAGAAACAGAAAAAGAACGCATTCTTTAGCTTATGCAAATGTAGTTGATTACAACAATAATATGGTTAAAAAAGTTACAGTGATACAAATGCCCAAGTGTGTTAAACGTAAAAACAGATTAAATTCCAGAGTGGCAGGACTTTTGTGTGAGGCCTACATTTCAACGCATTTTCATCACTTCATTTATATACAAAATTGTTGAGCTGACAATAACTGAAACTTAAGTAAGACAGACTTGTTAAAGACTCTTCAGTATCATGCAAAGAACAACTGGCAAATAGTATTTTTACTTCTATACGATGCACTTGAATAAAAACGTATGTTCAGATTTGCCAGCTACAAGACAGACTCATTCCATATATTTTGCTTGTCAATACAAAGCGATATGAGTGTGAGCTGGACAACTGTCCATATCTGCTGCATAGCAAACTGCTAGTCCACAGATTTGAATCTTCACCCAAATCCGAACTTAATATAAGTTTTTTTTTAATAAACTGTAGCCAAATGTTTGTTTTTTTATATTAAAAATAATACTATTTTAATGCATTAACGACGGATGGGTGGAAAAATAACCAAGAATAGGGCAGAAGTAAGTTTTTATTTCATAACTGGTTTAGACATTATTTTTTCATGTACAGTAAGGAAAAGAAAAATATACAAATAAATTAAGGAAGTGGGGAAAATTTAGAGCATCAAGAAAAACATATTTTCAAAACTCTAAAGTTGGTAAAATCCCCAAAATTCTTTTAGTTCCACACAAAACAGGATATAATCGATCTTATAAATATAAATAAATAAATAGAAGGATACAATTAAAAGGGTATTTCTATGTCCACTGCGGTATTATCGTGTTCTAAAGTATTAAATAAATACATATTTATCTGTAAATATTTATGTATTGATAATTCGGGTACAAATGGATTGATTTGCCTGTTAATTAATAAAAACAGCAGACATTTTGTTACATTTCAAATACATATTAGTATTAATTTTATTGTTATACAATCAATATTCAATTATTGGCATTTTAAAATTGTTCGTTTATCTCATGGAACTCCAACGCGAAGTATAAAACCCGTCTTTTTGATACAAATTTAAATGACATTTTCAGCAACCAAATTCGGTTTTGCCCTCCCACGTTTCCTAGAAACTGATGAAGTTTTTTTTCAATTGATTCCGCTTTTTTCAACGGAATTTGTCAATATGAATGAAATTCAATGCACTAGAAAACTAGAAAATAAGGGGAAGAAAAGGGGACTAGTATTTGAGGGCGGTTGTCTTGAATCATTTTTTCGTCCACTGATTATTTCTGACATTAAAAACGAATGATACGAACTGTGGAAGTGCTTTGAATTAGAAGATTTCTTATATAATAGTTATAAAGTTGATTTAAAACCCCAAGCCTGACCTGGATAACCAAAGTTTGCATATTTTCAACATCTTTTTTTATAATTTTTTTTCATATTTTCTAGCTCAGGTTTTATTTATTGTATCTTTTTAATTCCATCACATTCAGGTTTCAGTTAATTTCATAAACAAACAGCACTATATAATCGCTTATAATTTGTTTGAATTATCGCAGTCAACTAATCAAAAAGCAAAAACAACACTATTTTCAATAAAGTTTTGAGGTGATAAAAACTCATGCAAACACTTTTTTTCGTTGTTGTTCAAATTACAACCATTATCGAATGTAGTGCAAGTTGTATGTATCTTGACATGCTCGAACATGAACAGCTTGGAGCTAAAAACTTCGTAAGGAAACACCATGCGGTGCCTCAAACAGGTGAGTATGGATAAGAAACGTTTAAGCGAAATGAAACATGGCCCTATAATTATAAAGAGCCACATATAATTAAAGTGGATTTGTTTGTTCAGCCAACAAAATATGTGCATATATGAATCATGCATTCGAAGTGTGTTGATGGGTGCAATTTTATTATTATTATTTTTTTTTAATTAAAAATATTGATAAGTATTTGCCCGCCTTTTTTTAAAAGTCATATTTGCCAGGAAAGTTAGAAAAAAAGAGCAAATTTGTCTTTTACTTTTTCTCAATATTTGTCTATTCGAAGTTTTCTCACTGAAAATATCTGCCAACAAAATTTGAAAGCAGAGTTAAGAAGGAAAAAAATTAAATGAATTTCTTAATACGTGAAATTAAAAAGAAAAATATTTTTCAAGTATTTCAAACGTTTAACATCAAAAGCAAACCGTTCACATTGAGCTTAAGTTTAGATTGTTACCTGCTCCGTTTTTTTCTGTTTAAAATAATTTTCAGTTTAATTTATACATTCGATTCTAAGAATAAAAGGTTTTTATTTCCAATTTAAGCTGCTACTAAATTGTTAATGTTTTGAGTTGAACAATAAAATTCGAAAATTATTTGCAAAAGCCATAAATCTTTAAGCAGCCAAAGTCAAACCAAACATATTCGTATAAGCCGATCCTACCCTTTTCCTTTACTTTTTTTCTCGTTTTGAAATTAAAAAAATAAAAAATAATCGCCTTAAACTGTATGGTCGTGTTTGTTGGGATCTGGTGATCATTATTGCATAATTTTAAGGAGAAGAAAAAAACGCAAACAAGTGTTCAAATTTGTATCATCTGCAAAGAGTGATTAGAAAGATTTTGGATGCACAAAAATAACTCATTTTGCGAGGTCAAATGTTTTTTTTTTTTGCATTCCTTGTGGCTGGTCTATATTTTGACTTTCCTTATCTGTCAGGCAAAAACAAATTCACTCGTAACTATGGTCGTCAAAAAGGGAGCTTTAACAAAAATTTTAGTCTCATTTAATTTTTTGTCTGCTCTAAATATGAAAAAGCTTTCAACTCAAGCCAGCTAAAGTTGCTTTCAAATACAAATTTCTTAAAGATAATTTATTCTGCTTTTGAAAATAAAGGTTTATTTTATCGTCGTTGGGCTTCCAAAGGTTTTCGGGTCTGAGGAGTCGGCCAGTACCCAGGAAGTTTTATCACACAGAAAACGACACAGGAAAACGCGCAGAAACAGCTGTACTTTTTCATAATAGAATGAGTGATTTGCTCTCAACACTTAACTTTTTTTTATTAGATTCTTTCACTTGTGGTTCAGCACTTTTATTATTAATAAAAAACAAACAGTTTTCTTACAAGATCCACATTTTTGTCAAAGAAACACATTTTAAACTGCCTGGCCAGTATTTTTCCATTAGGACTTTTCAGCAAACATCTGCTTTAATCGTTTCCATTAAAAAAAAAACACACAATTTAAATTAAATCTTAAAAACAAATAATAGTTTTTCCATGTGCCCCATTTTGAACTTCGACAGGTATTGTGGGAGATATTGCTAAAGTGTTGCATAAAACAAACAAACAAACGCAAAAAGAGGAACAATAAAAGCTTTCCTTTTTGTTGTTGCTATTACTTAAAGCATGTGGAAACAGATTTGCTAAGGATTTGGCAAAACAAGCAAACAAAAAATAGTGAACAAATTTGAATAAAACTTATTGTTTGGTTCAGGTGTTGGTTAAATTTGGCTTAAAATCTTTTCAAAATTTGCATAACAATCTTCGATTCAGTTCAATTTTTCATTGTTTTTTTCTGGTTTTTTTTTTGGTTTCGTTTTTTTTTTTTTTGCAGGATTATATCAGAAACCAAAAGGTGTTAGGAAAATCAACTTATTAATGCTTTTATACAAGTATTAGGTATGACAACGGGGGCTTATAGACACAAAACAAAAATAGTCTTATATAACAGAATTGCTGTGAAATTTGTTACATAATTAAATATAAGCAAAGCTCGTATGAGGCACAACCCACATATCGACTCTTTTGCAGCCGCAACGTTATCAAGACAGAACATCTATGGGGCCAGAGGTCGGCTGGCTGTGTTCAGCCATTGACATAAATTTGTAATTAAACTTGTTGTTTGTTGGCGGCACATTAATATTAAAAGAACTGCACTTTCAAAAATGATCCAGTTCACCTGTTACTTGTTATTCGGAAGTATTTTCCGATAAAATTTTCCTACTTTTTCCTGTTTTCCTTAAAAATATATGTGTAAGCATTTATGAAAATGGCGTAAAAGTCTTTTCAAAGAACTGATCTTCCAGATCTGTTTTTCTTTTGCAAACAGTTGACGACTTTGTAACATTTTTAAAGAATAGTCAGTTGCTTTCAAAGAAAAGTTTAAGGGGTTTCCCCGAAAATATCTTTATTAATGAACAAAAACTAACGAATTGCAGCCGAAGCTTTCATCTTAAGAAAGAGTTTTCAACGAAATATTTGCATTTCGTAATCAAGCTCGAAGAATTTAAAGGGTTCATATAAGTACCAGCGCTCAGACTCCAGACTTTGACTCCAGTTTTAGTTGAAGAAGTCAAAATATGTATAAACATTAAATGCGTACGTTTCATATCCGCAGGCCACTTGAAAACATTTTTTAATAATAAACAAACTTATTTAGCAGTTCATCATTTAAACGGAACCATACGTGCAGCATGAAACAGCACCCGCATAGACCTCAGAACGCTACTCTGGCGATGAATGCATTTTTACAAATCATCTTGAAAAAGAAAACAAAATAGTATTCCCAGGCTTCACGTTTTACAAGTGCAGCAAACAATCAAAGCCCTTGGAGCATTCATCACCGGCAATTACTTGAATGAATGACGAAGATGAAGCAGAACAGAAACACAAACACAAACACAAACAAAAACGATATAAAATAACCTTGAATCGTTTAGTTTAAGTCCGAGATTATGTTTAAGGCTGTCTGTCTGTCTGTCTGTCTACTGGCTGGTATTTTACTTTCCTGAAATATAAAAAAAAAAAGTAAAACGACAGCACAATTTAAAATCGCTTCAAACAACAAACAAACATAATAAGAAAATGCATCATCAACATACTGCCATCATCCCATTATCACATACCAGACGCACTTGCTGCTTACTGTTGGCCTTTCGCATACTCCGCAACAGCAACAGCAACAGACAAACGGCACGACGGCCAGACGATCCAACGGCCAGACGACCAGACGTCCAAACATTCGCAACATGACGAGTGCGCTGGTACTTTTGCTGGCCAAGTCCATGAAATAAATCGCACTCTCAAAATAAACTATAAAAATATTCAGCTTGAGGCGAACTGGAAAAAATCCAATAAAATTGTTGCAAAAGAAAAAAACTAAAACATTTTTTTAAAGAAATTTAAGGGGTAATTTTTTTTTTTTTTTTTTTGTATTGGAAACGATAGAAAAGAACCAAATTATCGATAAAATGAAAAACGTTTTCAGTTGGAGAATTAAAAACAGGAGAAAAAAACATAAACGACCACAGAATGTTTCGCGTGAATTGGTTGTTATAAAACACAACATAAAATATTTTTGAGCTTTAAGCTAAACTCATGTATAGATTTAAGCTTTAATAGCGCTGAAATAAATGTTCCTGTTATTTCAATCAGAATTGTACGAGTAGTTTAACGCTTTTTTAGCTGAACGGATATTTTGCGGCAGACAACAAGAACAGGTTATAACATCTTTTCTTATACATATTAATGACTAGAAGTGGAAACCCATTTTATGTATTTTAGATAAACGACATCATATCACATCACATCTTGAGAGAAACGAAAGTCCCCTAGTGCTGCCTAACAATTAACCAGTATATTACATCTTTGAAGAACTTATTATCAAATGGACCAGCATTCGGGAAACCACTTTAGGCGTTCATCTAACGGTGGCTTACGGGACTAGTGCGGCAAACTGAAAGCCAGTTTTTGTTGTTCTACAACTTGCAAGAACTTCTGTTGTTAATTATTACCTTGAACCATTCAGAAGATTTTGGCAAGTCAGAGCCTCATCTCCAAAAAAGTTTAAATCCATCAAACAACGGTCGCCCAAGTATCCGATTCTGCACTCCGATAACGCCACTCTCTTCTTCTTCTTCTTCGTCACACCATTTCACTATTTGAATGGGAGTGCAGTCGGCCGTAAAGTAAAATGGTTGTTTGCTCCCATTTTGTGGAAAAAGCAAAGTTGGAGACTTCTGAGCCTCTCGAAACTCCCTCTCCTCCCGGTATTTCACTAAATAGTTCTAAAATTATGGTTTTCGTTTCATATGTTTAACAAATGTTTACACTTTAAATGGATGTGAAATTGTTGCTGTGAAAACAAAGTTTTTAGAAAAACAAAGCGGTACCCTGGCCTTAAATAAGTTAATAGCGGCATAGTTCCAGAGTCTAGAGGTGGTCCCAGGAATCAGCCAGCCTTTATGACAAAGCTTAAGAAATTCATGAATGTTACATCATGACTTTCGTTCTTCATCCAAACATTTACGTCTACCTTAATGAAAAGAGTTCTTTTGTGGATTTGACTTTTGTGAGGCTCATCAATGATCCTTGAACGGTTTCTCTCTCTTGGGCAGGGTACTCCTTGGAATGGTGCTCTTGTGCTTTCTTTGTTGTCATGAAAACCTACTCATTGTCAAGCAAATCTTCGGATTCTATGAAGCAGCGTCTGCTGAATTTAACCACGATTTGAAAGCCTGAAGACTCACATTTGGATGCAATAACAGTAAGACTTTTAATCTAACAACTACTGTACCCTACATGGTTAATATAAATTGGACAGAACTTCAAACATCGATGATGGCCAGGAGGAATTTTTTGTATTTCTTTTGAAAGTTTAAGGCGTTGTTGAATCCACCTGTTGCAACAAGCTGGCATCTACAGCCACAAGCAAAAAGGTTATAAAATAAAAGCAATAAAAAATCTCATGAAACAAATCAACAAAAACCAAGAAAAAATCGTGCGTCATTTTCTAAAGACTTTAGCAAATTACAAACAAAATATTTTACGAATTCCAAAGTTAAGACTGGCATATTAATGAAGCTCTGCTAAAGCGAACATGAGTTCTAAGAGCCAGGCAGTGGCGTTTTTTTTTTGTTGCCTCTTCTTTTTGTGATAAGAGCGGCATTTAATTGCTTTGTAATGCAAGTTTGTATGAAGGAGATGAAGATGAAAAACTAAATGAAACAAAACCACTAATCAATGAACACACAAGCTATTATTTCCTAGCAATCAAAACGAACATAAACTCTCGCACACTCGTGCAATATTGTAGAGGTTCTCCTAAACTCTGGTATTCCATTCCCGCATAATGTGGAATTGAAAGGGGGAAGAGGATGGGGGGAGTCTATAAAAATGAAAAATTTATAAAAACGCGTAAAAACATCAATACAAAAAGAAGTACCATCACACCATTGATTCAATAGACTAGAGCTTTGCAGTTGTAACGCTCACCCAAACATTAACATCAACAACATTAATAGGCTCAGCAACAGCAATAGCAACAGCAACAACGGCAACGGCAACAGCATCAACATCAACATCATTCACATTTTACAATAACACCAATAAAAAGCACTTCATGCTGCCAATCAATCAATCACTCACTCATTCACTCACTCACTAACTTACTTAGAAACAAGCCAAAAACTCTTGTAACACGTACAGCATCATCGACTGGCTAAATATTGCGTTCAACTTCTTTAATGTGCAACGAACATCTTTAGAAGTTGCAATCATAGTTGAAATTATTTTTAGTACATTTACACCAACACCAACACCAACACGACCCGACCAACCGACCAACCGACCAACCAACACCAGCCAACTGGTGCTGTTCGTTTCGCTTTTGTTAAATGTTCTCTTCTGCTGGCGAAGTAAAAACATTTGTGGAAAATTCTTAAGTTTTTTCCTCTTTTCTTCTTCTTTTTTCACCAAACAATATATGGGAATATCTTTGGGCTTCATCGTCTGTTTATATATTTCTTTATAATGGCAGATGATTTAAAATTATTGTTGCGAGAGATGGTCAAGTGTAATGGTTTTGTCATGATGTTGCATTTAATACCCGCTTTTTTTCTATCCTCATTATTGCTTTCGCTTAAGCCACCTTCTTGCTGTAAAATAAACTTAAACAGTGGCACAAGTATTTCAGCATACGACAGGAAAACTGAATTTCTTTTGTTTGTTTCTTTTAAGCCAATAGTTGTGGCCCGAACATTCGAATGGCTTAAGTTGTGTTTTACAGTTAACCCAGGGAAGAGGTGTTGCCTTGGCATTCTGATTTTCGCAGTAAACGAGGGTAGGGGTTCCTGTGTTGGGACTGCAACCAAAGTTCATTCATGGCTACGGCTGTGCAGGTTCTTCCGAAACTTTCAGCACACGTCAATTGACCGCAAGGACACCAATATTATGCTGAGATGCTTTGCATGAGAAAGCCTGATGCTAGTCATCGCTTGGGATGCCTATCTAGGCTGAGACGTTTTGGCCGTGGCTTAAACCTAAAGTCGAAAGAAAGGGGGTTTACTCGTCAGCGTCCTCGTGGTACTGGCTTTCGGCAGATTTTTATCCCTCGTAAGGAACAATAGGGTGGTGATTGTACAGACCAGTGGGGTAAGGGCTAATATACCTTACGGATTTCAGGCTACCCACTTTTCTAGTTACTGTTGAGGGAAATACTGCTAGGAGGGGTTAGATAGATAGGCCCAGCTATCGAGCCAGGGGTTCGTCTTATGTGCAGCTTTTCTAAATCAAGAAGTTGCCGCCCTTTGGTGTGCCTGGTGAGCCGTTGACAAGTTAACCAAGTGGAGTGGATCCACCAAACAGATGAGGCCATAAGGGCAGGTGCTGATTTAAATCAATTTCACAATCTGCGTACAAAAGGCAACCCGTTGTGTTGTCCGTCAAAATCTGCAGATTTGCAGGATCTGCCCATTCTCGCCGCACAAACACACATCATATGTCCGCCAGCCATTGTATTATTGCTGTCATAGAGGAAATATGCAACTATTACGTTCTCCTCCGATTTCTACAGAAGCTACGGTTTGTCCTGTACTCAACACTGGTAATTTATTTTTTAATAATGAGCGAGCACTCAGAACAGGTTTAAAATCAGGGCACAAATTTGAGTGCTGTCTTCTGCATCACACTGTTCTGAGTTTCCTTCAATGGCCCCCATAAGTATTACAGAAAAACATTATCAGTTGATTTGAAATTTTTCAAGTGATTTTTCATTTTGCTGTTCAAACTTAACAATAATAGTTTTAAAAGAAAATAAATACAAGTTGCGTAGGTTTTCATTTAATTGTCGGCAATATTGTTAAGTTCTTATAATTCATATCGTTAATAATACACTTGATTGTTAAGCTGAGTGTGATGTATGATCGTTGTCCATTGTGGGCAATTGTTGTTGGTTTCTTAAACTTCTGCCCCAAACATTCTACACTCTTTATGGTTTGTTAAGGCAAAGTATTATATTCTTTTCTACTTCAAATTAAAATAATTAAAAATATTCTTATCAAATTTGGTTAAAAAACGAAGAAAAAATAAAGATTGTTTCTCAAGTCTTAGAGTTTGAAACAGTTTAACAGACTTCGGTACGTAATTGGTTTAATGCGTATTTGTTTGTACACATATTTTGTCCTGAACAATATGCAAAAAAAAAATATTTTTATGTAAATTTTTGGTCACGATTTACTCATTATTTGAGACACAGTATCGCTGGACAGCAAAAAACCGAAACAGAAACAAAATGCATTGTTTTAAATTAACAACGAAAGTTAATCGCATAAATATGCAAATTTTAAATGCAGAAGTTTTTGCCTAAATTTCTGTTCCAGAGCCAAATCGTCGAAATGTATTCAATACATCATCGCAAATGAAACTGTGCCGCATACAGAGGAATTTATATTGTTTTGTATTAATATGTCTTACAGGGCCATAACTTTTTGGGTAATCTTCTTTTCCATACATTCAGTTTTATTTAAGGGATAAAAAACTTTGCTCTCACAATGCGCTCTTATTCATGCCACAACTATTGATCGGCAATTTGATCGGAAAAAACTAAATAAATATAAATTACTTAAGGTTTCCACTCTTATTGAAAGGCGAAAACAAAATTTTTTGTTTTGATCACAGAAAAAAAGGAAAAATATTGAACATAACGACAACCCCTGCTGTGCACTTGTTTTAACCAAAAGTTCACCTTAACAAAACGGCAGCAGCAGCGAAATAAATAAACCAGAAACAAAAACAAAAATAAAAATAACTCAAGCTTTATTTTTGTGCTCCTGTTGCTTAAGACAAAAGCCTTTCTTGTGAAAAAATTTCAAAGTATATGATATTGATTTTATATTGTGGGATAAAATTTGGTACGAGTACTTTGGTACTTTTTGGAAAATTTGGAGCATAACTTCGGGCTCTCGATGGCTGATTTAGAAAATTAGTTTTTTTGTTTCAGGGAATGGATAGGGACTTCACTTCTTTAAAGTGATCTTACGCTGCAGTTTTTTGTCCAACAACTTCTTGCTCTTTAAACTCATTGTACGCTGTTTTTTCCATTCAAATTTTTTCTTTTTCTTTGAAACATCCCAACAAATTCTTTCGTTTTCGATTTTTGAAATGTCAGTTTTTTAAAGTGATTTTACGCTGCTTTTTTCCAACAACTGTTTTCTTTTTCGATTTTTGAAATATCAGTTTCTGTAAAGTGATCCTATAGAGCGTTTTTTTTCCAAAATTTCTTGTTTTTTTTGGGTTTTTGAAATATCAGTTTTTTAAACGTGATCCTTCTTCTTCTTCTTCTTCTTTTGGCGCTACAGTCCGTGGTGAACCTGGGCCTCAACCAACAAAGTTTTCCAGCTGGCACGGTCTTTAGCCAGCGTTCTCCAATTGTGCACACCAAGTTGGTTGAGGTCCCTCTCAACTTGTGTGTGCCATCGGTTCCGTGGGCGTTCTCTAATGCGTTGTCCCACAGGTTCGGAATCGAAGATTCTACGGGTCGGAGCAGTATTCGCCATGCGCTCTACATGGCCCAACCATCTTAGCCGTTAGATCCGTAGGCGCCTGGTTAGGCTCATGTCGCTGTACAACCCGTACAGTTCATGATTGAATCTTCTTCTCCAGAAACCATCAACGCAAACATGGCCGAAGATTGAACGCAGAACTTTTCTCTCGAAAATACCAAGGACTTCCTCATCCAACGTGATCCTACAGAGCGTCTTTTTCGACAAATTTAAATTTTTCGGTTCTTAAAAGTGATTTGACGTCGCAAAAATTGTTTCAAGTTTTGACTTTTAAAATGCCAGATTTTTTTTAATAATTTTACTTTGCGATTTTTCCTTTAACAGTTTCTTTCTTTTTCATTTTTGACATACTGGAAGCCCATGTTTTCGGAGATTACATTCCAATCCCTGCTGTCGGCTTCCAGTTTCTTTGACTCAAAGAACCTGAGTTTCATGTTCCATCATTTAGGTACGGAAACGTTTCGCAAACGTACCAACCAATTTGCAACAGTAATGAATGGATTTTGGATTTTGTGCAACACATTCAGCCCTTTTTTTCAGATCGTTTATTCAATTTCATTAATTTTGTGTGCGTCCGACAAAGACTGCGTAAATATTTTCAGATTTTTACTGAAAGCGCAAAAATTCACAGGAAGTGAAAACCCAGCAGTACTCCTACAAAATGAGAACCGAAAATCAACAATAACAACAAAATATTCGGAAAGATTGTCATCATATGAAAAATGTTAAAACGTTTGCAGTTTGACACATTTTTCGAAAGCTTATAAACTGTTGTAGTTGTTTTTGTTTTTTGTTTTGTTTTTGTATTTTATTGATACAAACAAATAAACCAAACGAAAAGAAATGCTGAACATCAGTATGTGTGTGTGTGTGCGTTCTGGCACACTGTAGATGAAAGGATGATTTGGTGTAGGGACCTGAAAAGTTTTCGAATATTTCTGAAAAGATGTTCTGTAAAATAACAATAGCCGCATATAAGTACATATGTACGTATGTACCATACAAGTGCTGAAATATGTAAATATAGTTTTGACATTCGCTGATATATAAATTTTTAAAATAAAACACCGCCTTAAATTTAAATTCTGTCACTTCTCTTTTATTTCATGCATGTACGCGTATGCACATTTGTATTACGTTTTAAAAGCCGGGTATATTTTAATAAATTATAATTAATTTTCTCTCACAAGATATGATGGGAATTTCTCGTTGCTTATGGAAATTTATTAAAAGCTTTTTGAAGTTTACTAATAACCCAACATTAAGCAGATAAATTCTTGCGAAAAAATCAAAATTAATTACATTAATTTTGAGTTTTTCGATAGCAGGTAGATGGCAGAATTGTTTGTGCATAAATATGCAGATGGGTGTGAATGTGCGTTGCAAAAAGCCAACCAACCAAAAGCTTTTATTTACTTCGTTCGAAGACCATAAAAATAAATTTGATAATAAAAAATGTGACATAATTAACGAAGCACAGAATCGCTTAGGAAATTTTCTATAGTTCCTGAAGGCGGCAGATTTAGAGTATTTTTGGGGCTATTGTCCAGGCCTCATCAAAAACTTAATCAATATATAATTATATACAAATTTATATAGAATTCCAATTTTAAATTTTAGCTCTGCATTAGAAAAACATGTTTATACAGGAAATTGTTCTTCGATGGTAGAAAAATCGCTCTAGTTTTATTTCGGGCTTTTGGTAAAATTAAAACCGATGTGTTAATTTTGAAATTGTTTTATTGAAGTTATTGTTGTAGCTATTTCGTTTACTAGGAAAGTTGTTACCTTTTTAACTAATTTAGTTCGTGTTGTATTTCGGAGAAATATTTTAATGAAAAACAAATTGTTTTAAAAATGTTGTTTCTTTCATTTTTAAAGGAGAGAAAATATAATTTTGTTTGAATTTTATTTTGTTCAAGTATCTAACTTTCATTAATTATCCCTGTAGGTTAACAAATATACAATAACAGAAATCCTCTTTCTATAAACAATATGGTTAATGCTAAAAATAATATAAATATTCAGAAACATAATATGTTTATTTACGGTAATTAAATGGTTGTGTATGCTAAATGTATGGTTGGATGCAACCATTTCGACCATATTATATAATTTTTTGCTAATAATATGGCTAAGTGTGACATTAGCATAGTTAGCCATCAAAGTTGTCAGATAACAAATGATAATAGTATGATTGTCTATGATAACGCTGCTTGTTCATGACTGTTCTATAGGTGGAGGTGAAAATAACATGTTAGATTTAAAATTTATTGTGTATTAACTACGTTCCGTCTTTGTCATGGAATACTTAACAATAGCAGGGTTATTTAAAATGTTTGTACTTTCAAAATATTGTTGTTAGTACCAACCATATTATTCGGCAGTTGTATGTTGGGCAGGCAACAAGGGTTTTATATGCTCCTCTAACCTCAATTATACACTTTTATTACGAAATTAAAAAAGTAAAAGTATAGTGTAAGTGAAAGCAGGGAAATTTAGTGCTTTTTTTAGAAACTTTTAGGTCTCTTCTCTTAACAGACTTTTTTTCAAATGCTTTTCATGCAGAAAGAAAAAACTATTTGGGCTTATTGGCATTTCTCTTATCAGAGGTTTTATTAACCTTAAATTCACTGATGAGAAATAATAGTGACCTAAACGATGATCTAAATAATCCAGTTCGAATAGATGATCAATTAGTGAAGACCTTCATGGCCTGAAAGCATTTCAGTGAACCGGAAAACACTATTATTTATAACATATATTTTATAGCTGGTGGTACCGACAGCTGTTGGATAGTTAAGGATATACCAGGATCTATGCAGGAATTATAAAAAGGAACAAACATATTCCAAACTTTATCAAGCTTTTAACTGATGTCTTTAAGATCCTCAAAGAAACCGGAGAACTAGAGAAAAAGTATTCGCTGGGAAATTGGTTTCGGCTCAGTCGCTCAAATATTTCGAGATTGTCTAATTACATATATTCAGGTGTTTAAAGCTCTATTAAATCCCCAACATTTTCTTTTCTATTGAGTCGCTTTCATGCCCAGAGAATTTTCTGTCTTTTGTTCGTGTGTTTGAAATGCCATCGAATTTCTTCTCTTACAAATCAATTCGTACAATTGATACACAACCAATAAATATACTCGTACATGTGCATAGAAAATTTCTCTAATTTCAAACTCTATTGATAACACATTTGGAAATCATGTTTGAAGAAAAAGGTCAAATAAGACATTCTGAAGACATGTAAGCAAAATGCAACATCCATTAAAATTTCTCTTTTATTGTAAATAATTAAAAAGAAATAAAGTCTATTGTAAAAGCACAACAAGCACTTCCCAAATTAACATATTTTGATACGCCTGTCCCTTTAAATGCAACAGGTTATCCTACGAGTGCAGGCAGCTACACAAAACTCAAAACTACAACATTACAGCCAGACACTTGTATAGTGTAACAACATGTACAGAAACCAGCTCATTTATACACATGCTGCCTGCCGCACACCGCTGCAATTATGTTCATGGGTGTCAGTGCAAGAAAGCCAACAACAATTGATTGATTACCACAATAAGCAGCCACATTTTTAACACAGAAAAATGAAAAAATTGAAGTAAAAAAACAAAATGTGAAGACTTTAAATTGTTATTGCTGTTTAATAAAAATTTGTGATGCATTTTAATGCAAGCAATACGTCATATAGAAATTCTTTTAAATCGAACATGATTTCAATGAATTTTGAAAACAAAATTGACATGAAAACAAATGTTCAGATGGGCTCGAGTGTGTTCAGATACAATTTTTTAAGCGACCAGGAAGGAAAGTTGTATTTTCTCCTACAACCAGACACCATATTGATTTTGAGCAAATACTTCTATTTATCTTTATTTTAGACGAGTGTGACTGCCATTAAAGCGGCGAAGGTGTTTTCTTTAGCTACGCATGTCAATTGCCATGCCGCAGATACTTTTAGAAACTTTTTCAATCATAATGATACAAGCGAGACTTTTGAAAGTTTAACGAAACGAAAGCTGCGCTGGAAGGTGGAGTTATTATTTTAATACGTTTCTGGCACTTTTGTCAAACTGTCATTTGTCACAGTACGGTCTAATCGAATCGACTGAGAAAGTGTCTAGTGTGAAAAAGACAACTTGCAGCACTTAGTAGAGCAAAGTTTTTCCGCCTCATTGATAAATGTTTGTCTTATTGGTTTACAGGCTCGTGCTTCACCTCTTAACCTGCCACAAACAAGCGCAACTGCACAAACTTTACATACTGAGCCATAATTTTTGTTCATAATTTGTCTGCCATATCGAACGAGAAATAGTTTAAGTGACTACTGAGGCTGACAACTTGATCTGTGTGTATGTTTGACATAGAAACAACAACAACAACAACAACAAAACAGAGAAAAAAATATGTACTGAAAACTCTGCTACTAATTTGACAACAATTCACTCAAGCTCAATATCCAGCTCATGACAAAAAGGAGGAAAACAATAATCATTAGTAGCAACAAAACCAAAAGAAACACAATCGTTGTTTGAAAGAGAAATAACCCTCTAATATAAACTAACGCCAATTGGCATAAAGCATCAAAGAATATTCAATCGATTGGATTATGATGCCAATCTTGTTATTTTCAATTTAAACATCGAATGTTGTGCCGTGTTGAATTCGTGAGCGCCTCAAAAAAAATCGCACAAAAATAAAAATCTTTAAAAAGTTATAATTAAAAACTATTTCGACATTAATGAGTTTTATCTATATTTTTCGTAGGCTGCAGGTTGGCCCCGAAATTCAATCTATTAAACGGAACCGCATTAGCCGGTAAGAAACAAAAGCGCAAAGTAACTGGAATCGAAATTTCTGGCCGCAGTTGTCGAATAATTTTCATCCTATAAAATATTATTAAAAATTAACTGATTTATTCATTTTGCAAACATTTTATTAAAACAAGAAATTTTAATTTTAGTTCTAGGGGTTATGGACCGTCTCTAAAAGAAAACCCTTCGCAGTAGTTACACTGGGCCTATGACAACTTTTAAAGCAACGAATCTGTGTCACGATCCCATTTCATTTTCATAATTTTTATTACCAGCTGAATAAAATATGACTAAAAGGCTAGAAATTCTCCAGCCGTAACAGCGCAGGACAATATAGTTCAGTTACTGCTTATATATAAATTGGCTACTTAAGATAAATTCCTTAAAACACCAGAAAAAAAAACAGCGCCTTGAAGACAGCTTGAAGACAGCCTTGAAGACTTTAGTTCTTATCCGATTATTTCCTTCTTTTGCTAAATACAATAACAAAAATTAAATTAAACTTTTTTTCCTCTTATTAAATTTTTAAGTTTTAGGCTGTAAAGAAAAAATTGTACAAATATTTTTCATTTAATGATCATTTAATTAATTCCCACAAATCTTGCTGACAAAAATTTCTTCGAAACCTAAAAGAGTAAAATGAGTGGAAAACTAAAAGTTCGCTACCATTTCGAAAAGTTCTTCTTCCCTTAGAACTATTAAATGCCACCTTAAAGTATTTACAGTTTGTTTCACTAACTCGCACTTTAACGTTCGCCAGTAATTGGAACTAACAAGAAACCTATTGGCTGCTACAATATTTTTTTAGGCTGAAAGGCGAAAAACTCGAGGAAAGCTTCGAAGTCGTGAAACAGAGCCTTAAGAGAAACGATAAAAGGGTGGTTTGAGAAAGACTTTACGCCCCGAAAACATCTTATTTCCAGAGACTCTGGCACGGCTTCTTTCCCTAATCCGTTCGAATAATTCAGTGTACACCGAAAGTGCAGCAAATTGCTATCAAACGTGAGTCTTAAATAATGCAGCAGCATTTACCACATTTTTTAAGTTGACTTTAGGAAAAGGATTGTTTCAAATATTACGTGACCAATAATTGCCATAATTCCACTAACACGATTTTATGTTTCCTTTAAAAAGTGCTGAAAAACATTTTTTGCAAAAAAATCTTACAGGTGTCTTTGGCAGTTCTTTTTCTTTTTCTCATTTTTATTGCTTTTTCAAAATGTTTGTTTTTGTATTTTCAACAACTCTTGGGCCAATGACGGTTCCATGTGTAACCTTTTGCACTGCTTTTGTTGCTGTGTGCTTGTGCCTGTGCTTGTGCCAACTATTCTTAAGTATTTAAAATACCAGAAACAAACTTCAAAAACATATTTCTTGGTTTATTTGTTTATAATTGTTGTTGAGTTGTTTTTTCTCATTTTATGTTCAGCCAACTTCAAAACAACGACCAGTTAAAAAAAAAAGAGTTTTACATTTAAATGCCTGCCTGCTTATGGGTGTATTAATCTTTGTGGCGTTTTGTTTACGATTTTTGATTTTTGATTTTAGTTTGGTTTTTTCGGTTTGTCATTTATGCAAATCGTGACTTGTTACGTTTTACGGTAGTACATGCCACCAATATAACAGTCATTCAATCACTCACCTAATCATTCATTCACTTGGTAACCTATTCTGTCACAAACTGTATTTTTGTTCATTTTTTTCTTGGGCTTGGGAGTGTGTGTGGTGTGTTTCCTTTTTTTATAAACATGTCTGCATAATTTTTGGTTTTATACACACACACGCACACAAACACAGTTCTGGATTTAGATTTTCTTTACTTTGTAATCGAATTTGACCAGTTTCACAACAGTTTTCAAGATTGGCTAATGAGGAGTTGTTGTCAAGAAATTCTGATTGGTTTCTGAATCCAACAAAACGATAATTACAATATGATTACATGTATAAGAAGTGTTTTCTAATCGATTTTGAAAGCAAATAGATGCAAAAACGGTCGTTGAGTTTTGCGGGCTTGATCCGCCAATACCAGTCTCTGTATCTCCGTTAGACGTGACAATGACAGCGAAATGGTATCGTTTCGTTCGCTAAGAATCCTACTCAATTGCGTTTTTGCACGCAGTTAAGTTCATGAAATAGCAACCTATTTCATATCGTCAGCTGAAATGTAAAACAACGATTTTCGCTTGTAAAATTTCTGATTTTTTAATTATACGCCACTGAAGATTGGAAAGGACACGCAGAATATTGCACGCAAATGTCTACCTAAGCAATATTAGCCTAAAGCCAGCGCGCAAAATGTTTTTAAATAAATATTGTACTGTTTTTACAACACGAATGAGCAACACATCTCGAAAACTTATGGGAAAAGTTCTAAACTTTTCCAGTACAAGTAATAAAACTTTCTAGACTTTAAAGCACATTTATATGTGTGTTCTTTAACAGCAGCCGGAATTCCAAAATCAATGTGCCCCTCCGCCTGAAAACTTATCCACCCTTATGTTGGTATGTAAATATGTTCATAGTAATTGATAATGGGAATTAATATAAAGCGAATTTCCACAGGCCTAGTAATCTTTTTGTAAAGCCAAAATAAGAATGTTGTTACCGAATAATGTCAACATATTGCCAACAGGAATAACGCAAATGAACCAAACAATTTCAGCCCAGATAAAAAACCTTTTAACTACCAACATACGTAATACGTAAGAGTGTAAGTATATTTTTAGACACCTACAAAATTACACACCAGAGCACAAGCATGCACAGACATGTAGCATTAATCAAAAACTGATAAGTTTTTCATGCTTTTGAATAATTTTTGACAACTCCAATAACATACGAGTAAATACGGTTTCAACAAAAGACCCTTTAATTTTTTCATATTAATTTTTTTATTTTATTTTACAGGTTGTTAAACACAGTCAAAGCGTACGCAAAGAGCCGGCAGGAAAGTGAACGTGTGAGTAAGTGGGATCAAACAGATAGCAAACGATATTTGCCGCCAAAGTTGATGTTGCTGCTGCTGCAGCAAAAGTAAGCCGCCGCCACTACACAGCACACAGCACACTTGCATATTGCCACACTGTGTATTGCTGGCTGTTGCATGTCCATGTAAATTTCATACCAAACATTTAACATGTTCTAATTTTTATGTTTCATTTGCTTTATAGTTTTATGTAACTCATTTATAAAAAATTACAACAACAACAACCGCAACAAAAATTATGATTTTTATTTTGGAGCTTTTTTACCAGCGACACAGTTTGCCGCAGTGCTGCCGTTGCAGAAAAAGAAGGGTTCCCAAAAACCAAAAAAAAAAAACAAAAAAAAAAACAAAAAGCAAAAGCAAAACAACACTTTTAGAGTTTTAATGCAAAGCAAACACGTCAGTTCCTTTTATTTTGCTACGTACTTTAGCAGGCCTTTATAAATTAATACTGGAACAACACTTACAACAACACGAGTTCGGCTGGGATGGCAAACAAAAAGTTGATAAAGAGAAATGTAAGAAAAACGCATATCAATTGGTTGTAAATTCAAATTGCGTTTGCACAGTTAAAATGCGATCAATACGCCCGATATTTTTACTTGACTCATTTTCCAACTTTGATTTTACTGCTTTCATAAACGTACTGCAAAAACAAGAAGAAGAAAAAAATGCAATCGTACACCTTTTCCTCTGGCAAATACAAACGCTTTTTCAACTCTGCATACATATTTATTTGTGGGTCTTAAGAATGAACTACAGTTTTGTTAAGACAATCACCATCTACTTCAGGTATTAAGAGGAGATTAGTTTTTATTATTCTAGGGAAAAAGTGCTGGGGAGAGATATTTTGTGCGGAAACTCTTCCAATGAGAACTCGTGTACTTTGACCGTTGATGGCGGCCATTTAGCGCAGCCACAGATGTGATATATTTAATTTATTTTGTCAATTAGCCCGGGGCTGATGTAGTGTATGTTCGCCCATTTTACGACGGCCATTTCACAGAGCATTAAAATATTTGCACTATGACGTTTAAATTCTAGACCACTGGTTCATTAAAAATTAAGCGACGGCGAAATTCACGTTTTATTCAGTGACTCTGCAGTCGAATCGTGGCAGACGCTCACAAGTAATTGTGCTTTCGCAGTCAACAAATTGGCGGATTTTTCATTGCGACTTTTGCCTTGACCCGTATACAATTGACGCGATCCAGGACTGGACGACGCCCTACCATAGACAATAACACGTGTTCGCACCGCGGCAGTTGAAAACAAATTCATCCTTTGTTGGATGAATATGTGCGGCAGCAAATGAAATGTTGCCCAATTCATATGCCAGTGTCCCGCTTGCACGATTTTTTATATTTTATAAATAATGACAGAGATGGGGCTTTCATACAAACATTTCAATTGTCATTAAGAATCTTACACTGGCTGTGTTCTGGCTAAATTTAAAAATAAGAAACGACTAATGAAAGGATTTTTGGAAAATATCTGTTTTCGAATATAATAGAAGTGCGCGAATTCCAGAAATAGCCGATGCCACAACGTCTAAAGGAAAACGTCCATTGGAAACAAAATTCTTGAAGGTTTTCTCTTCGAGAACTCTATTTGCTGGGCCACTCTTGGAAACAGTTTAATCACTTCAAAAACGCTTTAGATTTTGCAGTTGGAAGTATGTTTTGCTGGCTTTTTGCGGGGTTTCGTTTCAGTTAATTTTTTTTATGCGATTTTGATTTTGTTGTTGCCATTGGTGGCAGGCGATATTCGTGCATAAATTAATAAATATTTTTGGACCGCACACAATGTTCAACATGTTTTATTAATTCAATTTGTGCTTAAATTAACGTGTAACTGCAAAATATTGAGTTACTTTTTTCTCCGTCTCTTCATGTTGTTGGTCGTTTGTTGTTATATGTAGATGTTGCTGTTGCTGTTGTTGCAACATAAATATATGTATGTATGTATGTATTAAATATTAAATGGTTGTTGTATTTGGTTACCTAAATTAAAACAGCTTAAAAAGCAGGAAAAAAACAAACACCTTAACAGCAACCAATGAAAGACGACAACACGAAACAACGACATTTTTATGAACAACAAAACTAACAACATAAAAGGCATTATGCTTTCTATAAAATGCCTCCTCAGGAATGTGTTAAAAACAAAGTTATACTGGTATTAAATAAACATTTAAGGCAGGGTTGGGATTTCTTTTGGTCAACTTTCGATAAAGATATACAGAGAATAAAAGTAAATTGAAAGTTATTGTAAATTTAATATTCTGGGATACAGAACTGTGATAAATGGCGAAAGACATCTGTGGCCTTTTTTTAACATAAAAGCTTAAGTCGAATTTTCAAATTGCGTAAAGTTCATTTAATTATATTAATTCATTGAAATACCTGCGAAAATTTATTTGAGTCTTATCTTGAATTCAGCGGTTGTGATAAAACTCCACAAATATATGAGTTAATTAATGACAACATCTTTTTCAGAATCATGGTACTTTTGAAGTGTCCTCAGAGAGAGAAAGAGAGAGAGAGAGAGAGAGAGAGGATTCGGTAATATTATGAAAACCAAACTTAAACGCTTTAGTTAAATACTAAAAGGATGAATATAAATTACGCTGTGTAAAATGTTGATCTGAAATGCGTTCTATGATCAATTTTTCTTCGTTTTTCGCAGTTTCTTCATCTTATGCCATTATTTTTTTGTCAAATAACATCTTGTCGCTTTTTTCTCTCACTCTGTTCAAAAGAATAGAAGCAGTAAAATTAAAAAAAAAAACAAAACACTGACCAAGAAAAGCTTTAAACGCATGACGAAAATAACATCCTACATCACAATGAGACCTCCGTCAGACAAGTTAAACATTAAAAAAATTAACAAAATTTCAAACCCTGACTATTGGGACAAAATCAAGAACAAAAATTAAAAAGACAAGTAAAATAACACCAGAAACTCTGACTTCCTTTCATTGGCATGACTGGTGTCTCTTAAACGAAATCAGCAAATTGACAAACATTAAACGTATAAAAATGTACGCTTTTTAAGAAACAGAGTTAAGTAGGCTCGAACCTACAATATCAAACAATAAGCAAAAAGAGGGAAAAAATTAGAAATAAAAAGAAATCTGTTTTTCCAAAGCATTTAGGCTGCCATCAATTTAAACGGTCGCGCGCGTTTTTTTATCTTCCTTTAGTGGGTTTCTCAGTTGGTACGAGCTCTCTCATTTAGTCCGTGCAGCTTTTTGTTGCCTACTTGCCACTAAGTTGCGTGATTCTTTAGCGTTTAAGAACTGCCAGCAAAATACGTTGCGTTTTTATGCAAACGAACTCGTAAACATGCGTTTTTGATATGAGCATTAAGATTATTTATAAGTGAAATAAGAATATAAACCAAAACGCAATAAAGCCCACTTGATATCCTTTAAATTTGAAGCAATCGCTTACAGTATTGATTTTGAAGTCAAAGATTAACAATTCAAATAATAAAAGATAATTAAGGTTTGGTTTCAAAATAAGGGAACCAATTCACAAACATCAATTTATGTAAATGTCGACACTTGAGCGTTTCTGGAGCTATAAACTGGGCGATAAATTAGCAGAAAAAAGGGTTTTGCGGACGTGTTATCGTATTAATGGTGCAAATGCAGTGGAGTTGACCTCCATGGCTTTTAAATATGTAATTTGGTCTTAGGTATTCAAATGTTTGTTGGTAACAAAATTGTTGTCTGGACAAATTATTTTATTCAGAAGTTTTATGCTTCACATATTTTGAGACAGTTGTCTGGCAAGTAAAAGTTGTTTTATCTTTTTTTTATTTCTATTCTACCAGTTATAGCAAAAGTAAAACAAGTGGCAACTCAGTATAATTTTTGCCCATAGAAGATTCGAAGCTCAAGTCAGCTGAGTTACGAGATTTCTAAGCTGATAATCCAGCTAGTAAAACAACAACTATATAGATTGTTTTTGTAAAATATTCGTGAAAGGTCAAACACCTGTACAGTTGACATTCAAGGGAGTCTAACACACACTAAACAGCTGGGATGTCGTTAACAACCATTAAAAAGTCATCATCTAACAGCTGGAGGAACTGTACACAAAATCATTATGTTGCCATTATGAAGGGAGATCAAAAACAGTAGTCAGCTGGGCTCTGAATTTCACCTCTTATGAAGTCGTCTTTCAGCTGGGAACGTTAGAAACCAAATTAGTTTTTTCTGTCACAACTTTTTATCAAAATAGTTTTGAATGGACAAAAATTGCTGAATCCAATTGAACATCCGGAAAATATATCCTAAACAAAATATTGGCTTAAAATTTAACATCAGTCATATCATATGATTTGCCATATACACGAGTGGCATAAATATTATTCCAGCTACGAACTTCGATTCTGGCCAACAGGTACTTTTTGCCTACATTCATAAACAGCATTAAAAATATATGTATAATTACTTAATTTTAAAAATATCGCTCACACAGTTCAACAAGATCAATTGTATTTTAATAAGGAAAGCACTTCAAAGAACACGCCAAGTTCAAATTCAGAATCAATGAGCAACTGGCAGCGAAAATCACAACAACAAAAAGAAAAACAATACACAAACCCCAGCAGTCTGTCAGTCACCAACTGGGTGAGTCTTTTCTGTTGGCATTGCTTTTTTCATCTCTTGTAAATATGAGTTGGCTTTTGGCGTGCTCTCTTAGAGATGCATAAGAGCAAACCATTATCGATATCTAGTTCAGCGAACTCCGAAGAAAATCTTAGGCTTAAACAAAAAATAAACAAAAAATAACGAAAAATAAATGGCCACCAGTTGTGCAAAACTGTATTTTAATTAATTGAAAGCAAACACAACCTTAAACTGCCATAAAAATATATAACAACAACAACAACAACAACAAGCATTTAAAGAAATTAAACATCACCACCACCTGTGTGTTCGTTGTATGCAAAGCAGTAACTGAACGACTCCTTAAAAACACAAACGGAAAATCGTACGTGTGCGTGTGTGTGTGTGTGTGCGTGTGTGTGTGTGTGTGTGTGTGTGTGTGTGTGTGTGTGTGGGAATGCGGGGGTATTTGATATTGATCATACTGGAGCATCATCCAAATTACCAACAACAGAACACAGACGAAGAAAGAAAGAAAAACGTTATTCATCACACGTGGTAAAAGCAACGCCCTTATTTGTGTCATACACCTTGTGGCACAAGCCAGACACTAACCACACAAAATCTAAGAACGAACGAATGTTGGCGGCTTTAACTGGGTTTTCATCTCTTTGGGGTCATTAAAACGAGAATTACTCAAAACAAAAGAAATTAAGTGAAATATAAATTTATTATCTGTCAAAACATTGAACAATAGTTCCGCGGAATGAAACTCATTTAATATGTTTTTTCTTTCAAGTATTTGGCAGACTCATCGACAAACCGTAATTAATAATGCAGACTTAAAATTGATGAAGCAACAAAATTTCCACAAATCAGTATGAGATTTAATTAAGAAAATATTCACGAAATTTGTATACGGCGATGGAGAAAAGAAATTTGTTAGATAAATCTATTCATACGAGAATGTGCCCTAAAAATATCTATTTCATATGTAAAACTGTTTTTATTTTTAATTGCAAATGCCGCGGATTTTAAAACTACACCTGATAGATTGCAATAACAACCGAAATTTGTTGGTGTACAAATTTGTATATATTGAAACCAGAAGGTTCACATCGTATTTGGGGACTCCCCCTTTGAAGCAATCCAATAAATTTTGCAGCAAACGCATTCGTTGCTCGCCAGCGGACTTTAAAAGTTGTGCCAATCATGAGCAACTGTATGAATCTTTGTCTAATTGTTGAACACTGCATGACGAATATTCATACATAGTATTTTCCATATAATCCAATTGGGCTTTAAACATAAATACCTAAAAAATTTAATAACGTTTTATGTAGGCACACACACACACACACACAAATCTATAGCACATAATATAACGTGCTTAGCTTTGGAAAAAAAACCACATTAAAGTAAATAAAACATTAAAGAGTGGCTGCTTAAGAAAAACTTCACCGAAAGAAGGAAAATAGAAAATAAAAACAATTTCTTAAAACGTGACTCCCACAATTTAACCCTTGAACCTCTTTATGGAACAAACAAAAAAAAAAAAAACAATCAATGAATGAATTGGAAATAAAAGTATATACTTTTTTCTCTTTTTCTTTTCTGGTAACTAAATTTACTTTTGAATAAAGTCAAACGACTTTCATATAAATCCGCATACCAGGAGACACACACATGGAAATAAAATATGAAAGAAAGAAATATCAAAACACTTTACATGCGCAAAAAAATACAAAATAATGCAATTCCAAAATTAATAGTATTTAAGATCTGCCAAAATATTAAAGACGAAATGTCACGAAAAAAAGACTATTGTTACGAAAAGGTTAAATGGACTGAAAAATACCCTAAACTTATTATATGTATGTACATGTGTATGTTTTGCTCAATGGTTCCAGGGGAAGAATACATTTAAAAGCTAAGAACAGCTGTTAAGAATTTGAGAGTGAAAAGTCGGCGCTGTTATTGTCAAAGCCCTTTAACAGATTAAATATGCGACTTCTTCTTATTAAAAAAAAATTTTTTAAAAAATTATAAAAATTAAAAACCACTCGCAACGTCTGCTAACAAATCAAGAAAGAATCGTTTATAAGTCGAATTCAAACGTCTGATCGAAACAACATTTTTGAACGAATTTCGAATAATTTGTCGGAAAAATCGAAGCAATTACAGCGAATGTTCACAGAATGATAAAAACTGTGTTTACATCACCTCGGCGAAACAAATGTCAATTTCGGGGTTTTCCCCTCTTGGATATGTTTTCATATGCATTTTATTCTTTCACAAATATTGGCTTAACTGTTTGCAGTTTAATTGTTATACAAGCGATACAATGAAGTTATAGGAAAAGAATGTTGCGCTTTCAAATAGGCGGCCGCATCCAGTAAGATCCCTCGATCGCCGATAAGCTGCCATTTATAATGAAAATATCACACCTAAATATTATCACCCGACTATACAACTGAAAGCGATACGCACCTTTATCTACATTCCAGCGTCCAGCAGCATTTAAAACTCTACAATATTTGCAATTTGTGTCAATATATGTATGTATTTATGGATACTTACATCGATTAGAGCCCTTCTTTCTTACAAACAGTAGAAAAAAACCGAAAAATCGCTAAATATTTGCCTAAAAATTGGTCGATTTTTCATTTAGTTTTCGGCGCTTTTTCCTGATACTTAACCAAATTTTGTTTTCCAAATTTCGGATCGTTTCTCATGTTTTTCTCTAGATTGATTTCTTAGAAAACTGAAATCTTGAGTAAAAAACATATAATGGCAAAATGGCTCTTTTTTTTTTTTCTTATATTGTACTTTAATGAACTAGTTCATTAAAAAAACAAAAAGCTCATTTTAATTGCATTCTTTTACGAAGGTGTCCAAAGCTTAAATCTACTCCTCAACTGCTTGTTATAGAGCTTCTGAACCAATAAATAAACCAAAAAAAAAAAGTCCTCAGAAACAAAAACAATTATTTATTATGGTGCAGGCATATTCTTAAAACATTGAAGTGAGCGCTGAAAAAAACCACATGCCGAAACCTTTAAGAAATGCCTATAAATCACATTCGTCCACATTCGATGCGCCGACCGAGAAGCAGATGAGACATGAGTTTTTCATAATGTGAAAAAGAAAACACTTTATTAAAAATAACAGTTGCTTTCAGAAAAGACTTAAAAAAATTACGTGGAAATTTTAAAATATCTTTAATCTTCGATACGATTATAAACAGAAACAAACAAATCAAATAATTTGTCTCTTATGGAAGACCAGCAATAATCCTTCACTTGTCAACTTCCAAGACAAACACTTTTAAGTTTTGACTTGAAACATGCCGCAGTCGCCTTAAAAATTACTTAAGCCAGAAACAAAATTTAATTACCAAGAAAAGAAATTATACATATAAACAAACCAAAAAAAAAATACTACTTTTTGTCGCCATCAATTAATAAAAAATCATAGATTTAAAGATTTTTAATCTATAAAATTCATAAAAGCTGAAAGTAAGTCTTAAGAAGACTTAAAGTGTTCGCACAACCTTTTGCTCCATAAAATTAATCCCATCAATATGTCACCATTCGAAAGAGACGACTGCATGTATGACCTCATATTTGTTTTCTGGACACTTGTTGTTCATTGAAATATAAATACGAAAGGAAAACGAAAAACGAAAAGCAATTCCAATGAAATGACAGATTCCATATCGAAGTTTTTTTTTATATATTTTTGTTATGGCTTTCAACTGTCAGCATCTGATGATGTCAAAAGTCTGTGGCGAACGTTTCCAAACAACGACAACGCCTATTTCATAATTTTTGGGAACATGAGAACTTTTTCAAATTATTAGCAGAAGATCAAAAATTCCTAGAAGTAAAAAAAAATATTTGAGTATTTTTAGGCCTAACTCAAGCCAGAGCTTTTAGACCTTAACAAGAAAAAACAAAGCTGAGTGTAGAACAGCAGCCCGGCTTAAGTATTGATATGTTTCTAGCATCAGGCGGCATCGTATTTTTGAACGCTTTAGTTTTATTCTTTTAATATAGAAAATTATTTTGAATTTATCATTAACATAAATATAGTGTTTGCTGGCGTCCCACTCACAGGCTTTAAGGAACAACTTAAAGCGGTCAATTCAAGCCATTATTCGAGAATAAACAAGTATTTCTGTACATAGAACTCCAGCTGGTCTACCCGTGGAATATGTTATTTTGTAGGTGATTGTATTCCGACAACACCAAACCATTGCATCATTCCACACCCTGGCTGGCCATAAGTAAATCCTTAAAGGACAAACTGAAACATTTGATACTCAATATCTTACCCTTAAGTTCATAAGAGGTTTTGTAACTTTTTGGTTGAAACTGAAGTTAATTTGAAAAAAACTAATTTCTTTTAGGCAATTTTTTCTGCATAATCAAATAATATCTAGTGGAATAAAACGATATTCGAATTTATTGTCAAGTCTAAACAAATTCTTTATAAAAAATCGCCTCCGAGATGAAAACACGTCTCGTCAAAAACATAAATTTGTTAGACGCATTCACTTCCCAAGATTTTGTTTGAGCGAATGTCGTTTAGACATAAAGAGATTCTTCTTTGTGGATTCGATAATTTTCTGCGATTTCAAACAGGAAAAAATCTATAAGTACTGAAAGGAAACCAAAAACTTTTGGTAAAATATGAAAACAGTTTTCTGCGAACAAGAAGTCAAATGATTGTGCCGCCACAACTTCAATTTAAATTTCTACAAAAGTAATGATTTATAATTGCCCGAATTTTTCTGCTGGTAATTTAAGCTTAATTTATTTCAAAGTGAACTGCAGTAGATCGTTTTTGTTTTGTAAAATTAAAGCCAACACTGATAAATATGACTACAAAAATCGAATGGCTTAATTTCCAACAGAATACACAATCGTGATTTAAGCTCAATGCGAGTACACGCATAACCTAAAAAAGCAGCAACGTGGTGTGGAAATGAACTTTTCTTATGTGCTTTTATTTCAAGCTATTTGTGCAGTCATTCCTTCACTCATTCAGTAGCGGTCCTCGAAAATCGTGCTCAAGAAAACTTAACGCATTATTTCTTTAAACGACAACATTTATTAAAATTAAAGTTTTTTTCTATGCTTCTGATATTTAAGGCAAATATTTATAATTACCCAATACTGTGTGTGGTCCACAATTGGGAGAATTTAGGTGCAATTTGTTGCAGTCGGGCAAAAACAAATCAAAGAAAAACTGCAGCCAAACAAAAACACTCGCACACAAAAATTAATACAAGCTTTTGCATGAATATGGTTCACGTTTACAGGTCGATAGTTTATCTTGGCAAATGTCATTTAAAAATTTGTACAACAAAAACAGAAACGCATGCACTCACCCTCCTCCTCGATACCGGCGAACACGAGAATAAACAAAATTTAACATTTTTGCACCAAAATGCGTGAAAAATTTGTTAACAACTCTGGCTACTCGTGTTTGCCGCATGCAAATCGAACCTACAATAATACAAAATATTTGCGAAGCAAAATAAATAAATAAAATAAAAGGAAACTAAAATTATATTTAAGATTTATGTATTGTGCAAAGACACAGAAAAATATTGGTCACCGTTTAGAGGAGGCAACCGCCAGCACATAAACGGACATGAGGCATTTTACTACATTTTACTATTTGCTGTTATTGCGCCCATGAATCTGAGTGTGTGTGTGTGTGTGTGTCTTAAACGTGTGTCAGTTGCAAAGGCAACATTTAAATTGAAAACAAAATGATTTAAATAGAGAGAAAAATATTTAAAGGAAAAACAAACAATTTAACAAACAATTGCACTTGTAACACTTTGTGTGTCAATATGCGACTGGAAAATTTATTGTTAAGACTGCATTTTGCAACAATGAATCATAATAGGAAAAAATGCAAATATCAACTAAAGTTATAACAACTCAAGTCTATACGTGTGTATGTATGTATGTGGTTAAATCTTATTTTCTGGAGTCTACACCCTCAACAAAATGTTGTGTACGGAGTTTTCGTACAACAGCAGTGATTTTGTTGCACGAACTTTATTTTCTGTTATTGGTTTTAAACTTAAAGTAATTTCGATCACCTGAACGGAATTACCTGTTAAATGAAGAGTGATATATTTTTTACTACGCAATTTCAATTAGGATGTAGAACATGTGAAGTCATCCTCTGAACAGGATCTTCTCATTGGAAGTGAACGCGTTGAGGCCTTTACTTCAGTGCCTCATTAATTCAATCAGTTAATCCTGTCTCAAAACTGCATTCGAACGTCATCCACAGAGCATCCATTTCTGCTCAATTGGCCTGTGAATCGCATTCCAGCGAGACTTTATGCTTCAGTCGCACGGTTCGTATGACACACAAACTACCTGAAGACATGTTTCACGTCTCTACACTTTAGAAAGATTTACAAACACTCTACTCTATCCTCCCCATTAACTCGCCAAATACACTGACTATGGGGCGATCGTACCTTAAATACTGGCCCACAAAGAGAAAAATGTGATCAAGATTGTTTCGAAAATCGTTTCATTTTCAACTAATAATTTCGTTGATACAGCAACACTTTTTTGTTGGCTGTGTAAAAGCTGCTGTTTAACTTCAAAACTTCATTCCAATTGCCAAATCCTTTGCATCCGACAGCATCGACAAAATAATCGAAAGAGCAGCATTCAGAGATTTATGGAAGATAAGAAAATATGAATTTTTCTAGCGTTTTTCAGTAGACCATCAGTAGCGAACAAACGCAATTAGTGAAACTGAAAAGGAAAGCAAATACGTATTTACCAAGATTTTCTTTCGAGTGTATACTTGTTATATTTTGTCTGCCGGCAATTCGTTGTTATCTTTTGACATTTTCGTTCAATATTGTTTGCATGTTAACAATTTATTAGTCATAAAAAATATATTACAAACTACTTTTTACATTTTTTTTCTCTCCTTAGAGTTCTGGGTCTTAGTAAATTTGTTTTTCAAAATGTTCTTTTCCAAGCAGCAGCGCTACAAGCAAAACAAAGAAATCTTCCACCTTTAACATAAAATCACAAAGTACAAAAACAAAAACAAAGCCAAAGCCAAAGACAACTACATGGTCTTAATACTGGCTTGTTGTTCGTAGTTGTGTTTGGAAACCTTTTTGCTATTGATTTTTTTTTATTAATTATTTGGGTCAATTAAACACAAAAAAGTTCATTATTTAGATCCAACGTTGTCGTTTGTTCTACACCCAAAAATGTCATTTACTGCTAAATTAGTAGTAAATGTGTTGGTAAACGGCGAATGAAATATATTTTATTAATTGCAAGCTTTTCTCTTCTGTTATCTTGTGTTAATATCGAAACGGCACTGTTCTTAATGGACTTGCCAACAAGATATTTTGCCCTTAATTCCTATTAATCTGTGCATTTCAACAGCTGTATGATGTCTGCCGGCATCGAAGTTCGCTGGCGGTAGTTCTATAAATAAGATTATGAAAGTCAAATCTGTTTTAATTGCGGCACCTGTGACACTGTGTGTGTGTGTGTGTGTGTCCTTGTGTGGTTTAACAACAGAGCCAATTGACATTTGCCAGCAGCACAATTATACCAGAACATTCGAACAGAATCGGATTAAAATATAATTATGCGACATTCTTTTCTATGTTGAGAAAAATGATCGATAATTACCTAAAATCAAATGAATGCCAGTTTACCAAATGGATATGAATAACGCAATTATATACTTTTGACGACATAAAGTATCAATTACTTATAATATTTTTCTTGATTAAAGACTGAATTTTAGTTAAAGTTTTTCCCAGGCAACAGATAAAAATATATGAAAAATTTAATATGACAGTTTAGCCCAAAATGTGCACATTAATTTTTTTTTATATATTTATTTATTCATTAATATCTGTTTGTGTTCTTCAAAACAGTTCTGCTCAGATATAACACACTTTTGCTACAGGTTTTCCAGTCCTCGAAGCAGTTCTGTTGACAAGTTCTTGAGCTGTCAGTACGATTCGTGGATGTCTTCAATCTTGGGAACAGGAATAAGTTGCAGGCGGTCAAGTCAACAGCTTTGTGCTCAGTTGGGAAAACTTTGGCATGTGGACCAGAACAAAACTACTAGTAAATGGTTTAATTTTGCTCTTTTGACGATGTCTATATCTTTCAAATATTAAATTTTCAATGCTATTAAGATATTTAAATATTTACAGACACACACACACACACATTTTAAAAACGAATACATTCAATTGCCCATTAAATTTTGTTGTTATCAAAATTGTTTTCATTATGGAAAAAAAATACCTGATAAAATATTGACTTTTCAATGTCAAGTATGTATGTATGTATCTATTATTTAAAGCAATACCAGTTGGCGATGACATCTCGTCCAGCTCGCAAGCCCCAACTTGAACTTAAATTAAGCTAAAATTTTATCTCCTTCTTGCGATTGTGTTTATACGAGGAGTACTAACCAAACCAGATGTGTCTTCGCAAAATAAGCCAACACTTTTAATGATCGCAACACGACAACATTATCATACAATCATAATATGCATCATAAAAACATACTCGTCGAAGCAAACAGCTGGAAAAATAAGCGCAAACATTCAGGGATTTAAAGACACAGAGGAAGAAGATGCCGCACTGCATCGCCGTGATCACCGCACTGCGCTCACAATCAGTAGCGGTTTATATTTTCACAAGAAATTGTTAAAATTAGTACAACGATTCATATGAAATTGACCGTGCAACATGACATTGACAAACTTCATGAAAGCAAAAGACTCAATACTGCACAGTTTTTATGCCATTCTATGATTTCTAAAACACCAAAAAGTCGGCGGAGAAAAAAATGCTGCAAACACAGTTCAAGTGCGATGGGAAAATTCGCCGCACCAAAAATAGACAAGGATGTTTCTGTACGGAGAAGATATAATGCAACACAACAGAAATGAATAGAAAAACAAGTGTCTGAACAGCATGTAAGTGATGTTCGAAAGAAAAGCTTTTTCACTGCAAATATTTTATGTTCAACTTGTGACACCCTACGACAGACGCAAGTGGTTGCAGTGACACAATCAAAGTGACACTTTAAATTAGAAAATACAAAAATCGTTTTAGGTTGTTACACTCCTCTCAAATACTTGGCTTTTCGTTTCGAACGTTTTTGTTAAAGATGGCCGAGAATATGTGAATGAGGACGCTCGCCCTGGAGGTCGCAGCCCATCAACAGCCGCAGCGAGTCTACATACATTCGATTTTGGTTTTGTTTTGTGTTGGTGGACTCGTCTCGTACTCGTAAGTTGGCTTTTCACAAAAAGTTGAGTAGATGTGAAGAATGACGACGTTCGCCTTGCACGTCCCAGCACATCAGCAGCCGATGAAAATGTTGAGAAAGTGTAGAAATTTGCTGTGGAGAATCGTCGAATCGTCGAATCTCTGTAAGAGAAGTGGCTGACAATGTCGTATAAAAAAAAGTGGCACAAAGTTGCCTATTGAAGCCCCATATAGTTGATCTCAAATTGGAAAAGTCACTCTAAGGCATAAACATGCACCGAGTTTAGTCACACGTGCGTCGTATATGAGAACCGTGGCAATTGAGGCCAAACAAAAAGTTTCCAGTGATCGATTCGACAACAACTCAAAAGAGGCTTCATTGTAACTGATATCTGGAATCAGCATTCGCCAAAGTAGAGCATTGCCGGTTCGACCTCCTCTTCTGCTGCCTTTAACTTCACTGGCAAGTGTGGGAAAATGTTGCTCGTGCCAACTACTGAAAACGCATTTTTTGTGTTTTTCAGTTCTTCTTACTTTTTCGTTAACATTTCGAATACTCGAATTTTGGAAATAAAAGGGGAATTTCTTTTGTGCACAATATTTTCCTTTTTTTTTTATGATTTTTTCTGTGTTAAAAGTAACAAAACTTATGAATTCCATTAAACAAAATCGTGTCTTTGCCATATTTTTTGGTGAATTTTTTTCTTTAGTTGTTTGGTTTGCCTTGTTTAGGTTTTGGTTTTGTTTTTGTTGTTGTTGTTTCTGTGTGTCTGCATGTGTTGTATTTGTGGCAGTCTTACGATGTTTACACCACGTTTGATGGTTGTAATTTCTCTACTAAAGTAGTTGTATTTAACTTGACAAAAATCACACATTAGCGGAAACAACAACACTTTGCCACAAACGACTGGCTTTGAATGCGGCAAAAGTAACACGTCACCGGAGCGGAGAGAGGAGAGCGGCGCAAAAACGCAATATTATGACATAAGTTGCACGTTTTTGCACCGCAGGATGGCGATTGTAAAACATTTGAAAGATGAATATTTTCGGTGTTGTTGCGCCTTTTTTTCCTTTTTGTTACAAAGAAAGAATAACGTTCTACAGTGTTTAAATGGCCGGAGCAGTCAAAAGTGTTAAACAGCAATACCTGAAGCAGAATATAAAGGAAAAGGAGCCCATTGTTTCTCCTTTCAAGTCTTGAAAAAAGTAATAAAATATACAAAACAAGTATAAATTGACACTTATGTTTTTTTTTTTTTTTTGGTTCATAATATTTTGTTTTGTGTACTTTGGGCAAAAAATATCAAACGTGACCAGTATATATGATGTTTTATTATTTTTGCTTATGACGTTTGTTGGTTCTTGATTTCTTGATTTCTTGATTTATTCCCATTTAAATAATAAGTTTAACTATTGCCATTATATCCAAATTTCATTGAGAGTTTATTTAACGTGATCAGCGATTACGGACGATATGTCTGAAAAATAGTTTCAATTGAACTCGAATAAATTGCATTTATAAAACTACTGCCAAAGAAACTTTTCAAGGATTAAAATAGTAAAATAGGAGAATATTAAGATTGAGGTCTCTTCATATTATTACCCCAACAAAAATATATGATTTTGATACGATTTCAGGTTAATTTAACTCTAATTGCTCATGAAATAAAATCATTAGCACTATGATTTCGCTTCATTGGTCATCCTAATGTAATACGATCTATATATATAAATCACAATGTGTATTTGTTTGGTTGTTGGTAGCTTATAGGACACCTGACAGCTGGAGCAATTTTGCTGAAATTTTCACATTTCAACATTTAGCTTGAACTCTGAAATGAACACAGGGGCGGTTGCGGCGCCAAGTGCCGATGTTAATATATATCACACTTGCCTGTAACAATTTAGCCTTAATTATTTTCAGAATTTGAGTAGCATTAACTGTTTGCTGTAGGATATTGGCAATAATTTTTTCTTTATGGTTAAAACAACATGTAAAATTAGTGGTTTTCTATAACAAGTTTAAGGACCAAAAGCTTTAATATGTCCTATTAAATGGCAATAAAAAGTTTTTAAGTATTTCTTGTATATTAAAAGTGAATCAAGGTTAAGAAAATGCTGATTGCCTTCGTACGTGCAATTATTGGCAAACTCACGCAGTTTTATTAGGCTAACGCTGTGGCTTCTATTTTTACTTCAACTGCAGCATTTATCACACGGCTTAAAATTATACAACTTTTTTGTTTTTGGGCTCAAGACCGCATTAAAACCAAAAGCAGCCAACTTTGTATTAAATCGTGTAAAGTCAATGTTAAATATCATTATTTGGTCATTATTACTTTGATTTTTTTCTCTTTTGATAATTTTTTTCTGTTTTTTTTTTGGTAATTTCGAAAACAATTGACTATTAAAACGAAACCTAAAACAAGCTCAAGTAATGCAAAATAATAATGACAACAACTTCACCAACAATAACAACTTAAGCCGCAACAAAGTCAAATAAAACAATAAAAAGGCAAGCAACAACAGCAACAACAGCAACAACAACAAAGCGCTAAAATTTAAAATGATATCGATAGCAAAGCCATTGAGTTTGCGTGCGGAGAAAGTTCACGTTTTCCTTGTTAAAAGTAGTTACAAAAAAAAAAAAAAAATCAAAAAAACAACCTGTTAATCTAAATATCTCACTCATAGAAAGAAAAAAGCTGCTCAAGAAAACAACAATGGAGCACCAAAAATTGACTTTATTTCGAAAATTATAACAAAACGTTAAGCAAAGGAAGAAAAAACCACCAACCAAACAACCCAAATGGCCTTTGCATAAAAAATGCTATTTCAAGCAAAATAATGTTACGGCAATAATGTGACAACAATACCATTAAACAACAATATCACAACTCATACTCTATTTAAAAAGCCATTTAAAAGCGTTCGACAACAAAACCGACCCGCACTGCAAAATACTCTGAAGCCCAATAGCTGAACAACTTTGAATAGGCATTTAGTTGTACGGGTACTTGTATTTGCAGCGAACTCTTATTAAAATATCATAACGATGGGTCCGCGGTGGGGCAGAGGGGAAGCAATCATCATTATTGTCGGTGCGCTCAATATCTTGTGTAATCATTAAATGCATCATAACTGCCATTTGTACCTGTCAACCGAAAATATATTAAGTGAAACTTAAGTATTTCTTTTTTGTTTTTGTTTCGGTGCATGTCCAGCCAGTGTTTGCAACTTGGCCAGTTGAATAACAGTTATTTATGTTAGAAGCAAATCAGTGCTTTAACTAAAATTGCACACTGGCTGTCTTTGGATGAAGGGGCTCAACATTGAGATTTTGAATTGGAAATTATAAGGACTTAAATAGTTTTAATTGAAGACTATATGGTACTGAGATGAGAGTTGAAAGAGGATTGCAATTAGTACTAACGGGTAACACAAGTGTGGAGTGGGCTTTAAGATGCTTCATATGCTAATGGGTCTTAAAGGTGCACTAGTGACTTGGGCGCCTTGGCCTGCTCTCCTGCTGAGCTGGCGGGTACTTTTTATTCATGCAGCAGCTCCCAAAGACTATCCGTAAGCCGGCAAATATATTCCCCACTGATGTGTTACGCCTGTTACGTTTTCCTTCTTTGAATGTAAAAACTTTTTTTATACTGATTGCAAATCATAAAGTTCTTTTAATAACACCGCAAAATCGATGAGGTAAATTTCCACAATTTCAAAATGTTGCGATTCATGATAAAACGTCAACCCTTACAGAACAGATATGTCGACATTGTGTGATATTATCAGCTGTCAAACCATAGTTATCGATAGCGATACTCCTTCAAAACTAAAAATTAAATAGAAATGAAGAAAGAAAACCCAATGCGAGTGCCACGATCATCTCATCTCATCGCAAGCAAAACAAAATTAGTCCTAAAACTAATAGCGAAAAGATCTTTATATTTGATTCCTTTAAAATGTTGTGGAAAAGCTTAAATTTTGTTATTTAAATAAATGGCTGACATTCTGAAAACTGATCTCATTGGCAAATGAACAGGAAGAACAATTTGTGCTTTACAATATAATCACATTCGTATCCAATGAGGGTGAAGATCACAGCTACTGGCAGCGTAATTGAAGTTATAATTGTGATCTATAGATTCAAATTATGGTCTAATTTGTCTGTCTTTCTCCCTTCCAATCCGAGTATCTCGTATTCTCTTCGCACACTTTGCGGCGGAGAAAGCAGAGTTTGTGTTCGTTATGTCATGTAAAGTGGTTCCCAACAGCAAGTTGGTACTTATTTATGGCTTTATTTATATTATTTGCATACTTTTGTGAGCTAAACATTTCACTTTAAGAAATAAAAATTGTTTGACTTGAAGGGGTATTCGTTTTTTCCAAGTGCCACTTAATGTGGTACAAAGAGTAATTCATTCATGGGCATCAGGTTGTTTGTTAATTTAATGAGTGGACATTTGTTGTGTGTTTTATGGCCTGCCATTGAAATGTCACAATTATAATAATTTTTATTGGATATGTTTTATGTTGTGAAGCTTAAGCTCGTTTTGGCAGTAAATCTCTCTGTTTGCTGCGATGTGTGTATTGGGTCGCTGTAAGTGTTTCTGTTTCTGTTTCTGTTTTCTTTCTCTTGTTCTTCTTCCCTTTATAAAAAGAAAGAAGCACTTGACTTGCATGAAGCTGCAATTTATGAAAGCTTTTTTAAGTTTTTGGCTGTAAATGTTTGTAAGTGCTAGTTTACACAGGGCAGTTCTTGAGCTTAAAGAAGTTACGGTCATTTTTAGCAAGTTTCTCATTTGCTTTTTTTTTTGTGTAGTTGAATATTTGACATTTCTATTTATTTGTTATTTCGCGTCATAAAAATGTGTAGCTTAATATTAATTTTAACTCTCAAACGTCCTGAATATTTACAGAGTAGGCACCGCCAGTTATTTAAGGCACTTCATTTTGTGCTGTAGCCTACTTTAAAACGTTATAGTCGTAAGCACGTCACTAAAGCGATTCTCTAAAGCCAATTATTTTTTTACTCACATTTTTGGGCAAATTTTGTTATTTATTCCTGTATAAAAAGCAACGCAAAAACATTTTCTTAATAAACTTTTGAGTTTGGCAACTTTTATCTCTAAATCTTAAAACACCTTCTTGAAGATAATTAATATATTTATTGGTTCAATTAATTTGCCGAGCGAAAAAAAAATTAAATTTTAAAAGACATAATTTGTGGCAAAACATCTCATCGTTTTGCCCGCCCAAATTGAACAGAAGTGTTAAACTGTCTATTTTAAAAGGCTTTAAGGTCTCTAAAAAAAACTCATAAAATCCAATAAAAAGTATTTAGTCGAAACTAATAATACGGAATCATCCAAAGAAAGTATGATGATGACCTTTTCATCTAGACACGACAACTTAAGGTTAAAAGCAATCAAAATGTTTAGGAGCCTCTTTTATTTTCTAAGCCACCTTCTTCACAGCTTCATCGCTAAAACAAATAGCAGCCATAAAGACGAGGTGAAGCCGCAACCAGCCAGCAAGAAACGGCTTTAGTTTAACAGAAGCATTTTGTTTAAATGCGGCTTAAACACTCGCTTTTAACCAACTGCCAGCTTTTGTATGCTCTAGTAGTATCTCGTAATAGTTCATAATAATTATTTCAAATAATTTTTCATACAACGAAACTTAAACTAAACAACTGCGCTAATAACAACGTCGATCTGCAGAACTCCTACTGACACTTTGAATGAATAAAATACTGAAAACGATTTAAACAGTGTCCCTTATCGATAATAAATTGAAGTTAGAAAAAATATTCTCTTGCATTATATATTTTGTGGGCTGTTTTCGTTCAACAACTGACTAAAATCGAAATTTGCACGACCTTAATCCAAAACTATAATAATTGATTTAGCAAATTCTATTATTGCGTATGAAGAAAAAAAATTCTTCGATTAAAATAGGCTTTTCTTTCCCTATTTTAGATTTGTGTGTAATCGATACATTTAATCTTAATAACGAGGGCTGCAATGAGAGGCTGTAGGTTCGTTTCCTACCACAGGCTGTGGGTGTTTCAGCAGCCAAGTAAAACACTTTGCACTTTTGTGTTTGTTGTTCAATAATAAAATTACCACTTTCGTTCGCACAAATTCTTTTAATACTACTGCTGGTTCAAATATAATTATACAATATCATTTCCTAATAGTTAACAGCCAAGAGCATAAAATACTTTCTATTATCCAAAATATAGTTTCTTGTTACTTTTGCTACTGGCCAATCATTTGAAGTTTTAAAATATTATTATTACGTATAAACGAAATCGAAAATGTTTGTTATTGTTATTATAAATCATATTTCCGCAAACATTTTTAAACGAAAACATATTTCTTTCTATTGACTAAAGTTATGTCCAGGACTATAATAGACTTTTTGCGGCAACAATAAGCATTATTACAGAAAACATAATAATGCTGCCCCACACAAGTATTTAAAAATCTGCCTACTTTGTGTACAAATAATAAATTAAATTTATTTTAATTCATATACAAACTCGAGAATTATCCTGATAAATCCTTTAACTTTGCTGATTTCTTGGTTTTAGTTAAAGTTTTCCGCACACACACTCACACACACAGAGAAATGTCATTCCTTATATTGAACTTAAGTTACCAATGAAATTGTACTTTAGACATTTGCTTTATTTTTCCAGCGGATAATTGCGAAAAGAAACACAATATTTTGCTATAGTCGAGTTAAATGTTAAAACTTAATGAATGAGATGATGGCGTGTTTGTTTTAAATCATTATTTTGCTCTCTGTGTAACTGCTTTGCTGCGATATCAATGGCGGTAAAAAACAAAGTGCAGAATTATATAGAAATTTAACGGATGCAGCAACTGCAGCAAAATATTGCCAGTGCCTTAATGAAGGATTAAACATTAACTAAGAGCATTTCAAGCTGAGTATTTTCAAGTTCGCCGGATTTTAAATGGTAAAAATAAAGAGTTTTCTTTCCAACTTATGGCCAACCCAACGCCACAACCAGGAAAATAATATGTTTGACTAGAAAAATAACATGCTTGAAATGTTTTTTTTATAATAAACTGGTAAATTGTAACTTTAAATAAGTTAAATAAGTGACTGTTTAAACCTTTTATTTTGGTGGCCTGCAACAAGTCAGTATAAAAAAAGGCACATTAATTACTGCAATCATATAATTTTTTTCGATGGCTCTTAGAATATTGTCATCCCCACTATTTATGTACATGTGCATAAACTTTTTTCGGCTACACATGTGTAAAGCATTTCGTTCACAAGTTCCAATCCATTTGCGGCTTAAGAAGAACCTGCCCCTCACAGTATCCACGGCAGATTAAAGCAACTTAAATAATAACCAAATTCCAATATTAATTAGTTCTTTCAAGTTTCAAGTTCCATCAAATTATTACCACTCATTTAGATGAAAGAAAAAAAGTTCAGCCAAACCACCGGCTGCTAAAAGGAGGCGTTTCAATATCTCAAACAAAATTCAACAAAAACAAGAAAAAAGGAAATAAAAAACCAAAAATTTCACTTGGCTGTTTAAGGAAATAACGATAGAAATGTCCATTTTTGAGGCGTGCAAATGTTTCCTTTAACTTAAATTGAAAACAAAGCCAAAAAAAAAACAACACAAATAAATAAAAAAAATAAAAGAAATGAAGACAATAATATATGATACTTTAGACAAGTAACTGAAACGAAAATGCAAAATAAAAAAAGAATCAAGCCAATAGTGGGTGAATAGGTCAGATGGCAGCTTCAAAAGAGAAAACAAAACAAGCAGAAAAAGTACGACTCATTTTTGCACTGAAGGCAAATCCGACAAAGCGCAAAAAACAAAAGGAGAAAAAAAAACACCAACAAAATATTGAAAAACAAAATAGCATCATCAGTTAAGCCGCTGTTCGAAAATAGTTTAAACAATACGAGCACATTAACAACAACGAAGAATTAAAAAAAAAAGTATACATATAATTCTTTTTTTGCTTAAAAGTTACACCATTTCCAAAAAATTGCACGAGAGCTCAGGCCATCTCAGGCCTTCTGCCAGTAATTCCCTAGACATTTAAGGGCAGACAAAGCTACCGAATTGGTGGTCCGAAATCTTCAAGAAATATCAGGACTTAAACAGCTCGCCTGAATACTCCCCACCATCTAGTTCCTTAAAAAATTATAAAACCAGAGCCTGTTGCAAGTCAACGGCATCTCGAGGACAAGGATCAACAAGGTAGTTTGTCTACCCCGCTATCTGCCCAGGCTCTTCCTCCCTTTTAAGGTCTTAGTCACAGCCAGAACGCTTTAGCAAAAAAAAAACACTCGTCAACCTATGACCAAGGCCAGAACACCGACAAACATCCTTGGGGGTTTGTCGATCCCCATTCTGCCCATTGAACTTCGCTGAAGGCGTCAGAAGAACATGTAATCGAAAATCCTAAAGTTTTGGTTGCCGTACCCCTTCCCCTCTATACTCCGAAAAGCAGAGGGTTTTAGTTTGATTTATGCCAAGGCAAAACCTGCTCCCCGGGGCAACAAAATGTCCAGACAGTTGGAAAACCCAAAACGGTGCAAAAACAAATATTATCAGCTGTTTAGGAAATTAACTCAAGTGCCATCAGATTTTGTTCGCAACGTCAACTTCATATCATGCCACGCTGAAAGGACTGTAACAGTGAATTTACACCACAGCAACTTCTTCCAATCATTTCAATACTTACATATATAGATATATATATATCCCGATATTTAGCAAAGATTTCATTTCATAATGAAACCAGTTAAATAAAAATCATAATATTTTTATTTAAAAAATTTTTGTTTTCTAAATATCTGAAAATGAAAGTTTCCTCATTTGATAAATAAATTAAAAAAATAAATATTTGCAATCCTTTCTGTCAAAACTGTCAGACTTTATTCCTGCAGTGCTATAAAGTTTTGGCCTGGAGAAGATTTTGGCGGAGTTTATTCACGAAATAGGTTTCATTTTGTCTAGGAAACCTCGTCAAAATCTACCAGATTTTATTCGCATTTTGCTTTGGTGTAAATACACTGTAACGTAATTCCGCGCAAATCATCTCAATAATAGTCAAATGTTTTATTTAACGGTGTAAAATTTTTGAATTCTCGAATTTAGCCTCTTTGCCTGTTCGCTTTTTACCAATAAATATGTTCATAAATCACCTAGAAATGTTGAGCGCGAAATATTTTGCACACTTTCTTGAACCGCAAAAAAAAGGAGAGAGAAAAAAAACTACAACATCTGTAAATAGACAAAAGAAAACATTAATCGTGATGATCATGCTACTCGGTACAATGCGATCAACACTGCTGAGGATGGATGGTGGCAGCCACAATGCCAGGTATGTTGTAGTTTTGCTTGTTACAAAAGCCAATATGTTTCACTGATACTTTGGCGCAAAAGTAATTATCTCTGCAAAGAAAAAAAAAACAAGCAATTAATTAAAAATATCTTAAGGTTTTGCAGCTAAAGAAAATAATTCAAGCGTTGAAAATTTGAATAATTTTATTGCGTCCTCGACTGAGTGCTCAGCAGAAGAAAGATGTCTGCGAAAAAGTGTCTATAACAAGACGGTCATGCAGATTTTTAATTATTTTCAAGCGGTGTGCTAAATAACCGCCTTTTGTTCGTCTACTTCTGGCAAATATTTATAAATTAAAAATGCTTTTATTGCTCTTTTCCAATTTAACAATTGGAAATTGCACTGTAATCAACAATTAACTCTCTTTTTATTGTTTGCTAACAAGTTGGATTTTTTTTTGCTTGCAAATATAAATCCACATTTTATAAACAAAAACCTCAAACAACAACAAACTTGCAACTGAGAAAAGCGGACAAAGAAACAAATGCGGAAAGATGCGTTTAAGTAGGTCAGCCTGATTTTGACAACATCGATTTCCAGGATTAGTCAAGGACTATTTTACAATCAAATTAAGGAAAAACTTAAAAAAATATGTTAAAATAAATTTTTTGTCCTGATGATACAATAAAGGGATTTCTAGTACTTTTCGAAGATGGTTTTCTTGTCGACATTTTTCTTCATGCTCGCAGACACTGTATCAATTAGTAGTCAGAAATAGTTTGAATATGGACCTGTAAAAGGCTTCGCACATTCAAAGAAAATATATTATGCAAGATTAGCTTTTCCAATTTCAATTACAAATAAAAAGTTATTGGCTGCAGTACATTTTGTAACAGTTCCTTAAACAAACATGGAACTTAAGAGAAAGAGAAGATTTTCAAGAAAAAAGGACAAAAATATTATTTAAAAACTTTGATACGAGCATAAACGTTGTTGAAATACGCTGGAACATGTTCCCTGTTGTGTTATTTCGAAAAACCTGTGTCATCACAGAGTCTAGATGCTGGCATTAGCGTTTTTGAAACATGCTTGAACATGTTCCCTGCTCTCGTTTTTGATGCCCTTTATACTTACAATATTGATCTTGCTCTCTATCTCTCTTGCTCTCTCATTATCATTTTGTCTTACTTGACAGGTTGTACCAACGATTGGGCTCCTTTAAGTTGAGTAACTTTTGCTGGCTGCATGTTTTTTTCACACGAATTTCTCTAAACCAAACTTATCCTAGTAAATTTGTCATGACTGCGTTTATTGGTAACACATACATTTTAAATACGGTTCGATACGGAGGCCACATGAATAAGAGAAAATTGAGTTTGTTTTTTTGCACTCGTACTCATATTTTAATTCTATAATACACTAATTTTACAGTCATTGTATAGAAATCTGTTATTAAAAATTAAAATTTAACAGATTTGTGCGAATGAGAGCTTGACTTGACCATTTACAATCTTACGCGCATCCCTGACTCAATATTTTCCCCTTTATGAGAATTAAGATCCCTGAAATTTTACAAAAAACTTGGTTTTTACGGAAAGATTTTTCATTTAAAACACGTTTGATTTTTCTCCTCTTTAAGTTCATTCAAATTGCTTACAAATTTTATTTTAAACTTGTCCAACTTCAATTTAGATAATTTTGCTTTTTGCTTTTATTTTTAATAATTTATTTATATCTTTTGAAAGTATGTACCTGCCACAACATCAACAATAATTCCATAAATCTTAAAAATATTAAAATTATACCAATTCCTTTTTCAGATTCTCCATTGCGAAACACCACACAATAACCTGACTATGCAAAATAGACGAATATATAATCAAATACCAAAAAACGCAAAAAAAAAGGAATATATCGAGAAAAAAATCTTCAATTCTATTGTAACATAAATATTCTTGACTTTGACTGGAAGTCCATCAAAAGAGTAGGCAAATCAACAATAACTGCTTTAACAGCATCGAGAGCCTCAATTCAATAATATTGAATTTAAGCTGCACACATCATCATTAAACACAACCTCCACCTTAAAAATATAAAAAGAAAAACACACACAAAGAATATTTGAAAACACTTAAGCCACTCTATATAATCGGATGGGGCAGACCAATAAAGGAGTTGTTTAACTAAAGCTGTGCAAAACTGAAAGTTTTGATTTACAGAAGCTCAAGGTGGCTCTTTGTCCACTGGCAATGCTTTATCTATTGTACTTCTCCTTTTCTTTGACGTCAAGAAACCGCACCGCCTACTTCAGTGAGAGTGTGGACAGTTCCTGTTCACCCACCTCCCAGTTACTGAACAAGTCATACGCTGACTGCCCCCCTTCATCTCAACTATTAGTAATAGGTCCTTATTACCTACATTGTGGCTGGTAAGCGGCCTAAACCATTTCTTAGCTGGTCCAAGATCCAAATCCGTATCGAAGCTTAAAACCTTTTTGCCAACGATGGCAGCAGATCTGTTAAATTGCTGTTAAATAAATTTCTATTGTACGGCACCCAGGTACAGGCTCAATAATTTAGAACTTTTACCTTCAAATAGTGACGAAAAGGGAACAGGACAACATGATTTACGGTCTAGTTTCTTTGCTGAAATCAACAACATTTAATCGCGTAAATTCAGAAAAGAAATTTCTTTCAGTTTATGTCATAAAAGCCTCATTAGGTGAATTGCTTGCCTCGTAAGATCCTTTCTTGTCCTTTACAGGACAATTGTCATTTGACTATATAATTTTTACACTCTCCTCCAAGAAATAGTACCTTTTAGTACCAGCCGGCTAAGCAACGAATTGTTTTTTCTTATTTTTATTTATGAGTGGCCGAGTTAGAAGACTGACTGTTTTGTTGGACTATCAAAACTGATTGTGTAAAAAATATTGTTTTTATTATATTTAACAGAGAGCATAATAATTCTTATGTACATTTTTCTTTCCATCATACACAAGTTGTTGGTCTGTCTTTAAAAGAAAAAACGCAACAGCAACACAGAGCAACAGATATAAACGGATTTCTGCAAAATGTTAAAGCAATAAATGCAAATTTGTACCAACATTATGGTAACAACGTCGTCAATGCTGTTTTCTTTGCTCATTTTTAGTTTGAAGATCGCAAGGCAGCGCACTAAACGCATTTGCTAAAAATTTTAACAAATGTCTCGATAAACGTGGCTGGCCAGCCAAAGTGTTTAAGGATTTTTAGGCCGAACACAATCAACATGGGGCTGGGCGATGCTGTTTAAGCGCGAATGCTGATCATGAAGAGAGTTCGACAACGTTGCGAACGATGACGATCATGAAGAGGCTCAACACATGAAAATGATGGCGGCAATTGCAAGTGACGACATTAAAGTAAACCCATCATCCCGAATTTGTTTATTTTTATTCTTGTGTTTTTGATGCCCGCTGCTCTTGTGGCCGCAAGAACAAGTGTGGGTTGATAAAAATTAAAAATGGGAAAGAGCAAGAATATTTCCTTCGTCCAAATATTTCAAGCTGGTGTATGTCGACACATTCGTTTGGCTTCATAAATTAATGTTACGAGAAAATCAACTTGTCTGCACTACCTACCAAAAACCACTTACCAAATGACAGTAGAAAATCTCCTAAATTCGCAAACGTCCAGTTCTACAACGGAAAATAATCGCATAAATACATGTTTCCATGAATTATTGGATGTGGCTTTTTCATTATTAACAGCTGAAGAAAAAGCTAAACGCATCAGTTATAATTATTTTAATTTTATTAAATAAAAAATAAATTTCTTTTTCCACATATTTTAAGTTTATTGTGAACAATTAATTATTGCATGAATTGTATAATTCGGTTTTTTGCTGACAGGTATCATTCAATTTGGTTTTATAATAAATATTGATTCCATAATTCTCAATATTTTGCTATTTATTCCCCTGAAGAAGATGCACAGAGAAGCATAGATACGAGGCCTGTTCAAAAACTAAGAACAAATTTAAAATTGGCGGCCTTCACATTTGCGAAATTGGTTTTTGTTTAATGTTGGTATTTGGCGATTTTCGGCGGTCAAAAAGAAAAAGCAAAAGAGTTTGTGTAAAAAATGGAATTAGATGTTCCAAAGCACCTGAAATATTAATAGTTGCATACGGTTATAACGCTCGTAAACGGACAAAAATGCTTACAAGTGGTACCAACTTTCAAAGCGCCGTGAGCATTAACAGTGACGAGTGACGGGAAACGCTTTGGCGAGTCATCGATGAATGATTCCTGAGGCTGTCGGCACATCACTTTGCTCATGCCATACACTTTTTGTTTGGAAATGTCGAGCATGAAGCGTGTGACAGCGAAATTCATTTCAAAATTACTTAATTTTGGCAAAGAAAAAACTGTGGAATGTTGGCCAAAAACAAAATCGTAATGATGCCTCAGCCAACATATTCATAACAAGATTAAAAATACCCATGAAAGGGTGGCGTTTTTTCACAATCGAAGATATAAAAACCGAGGTGTTTCGATTGCATAAAAAATCAAAAATTTTATAATTGTGGTAAACTCGGGTTCCATTATCTTAATTAAATTGAATGTTTCCAGCAATTGAAGAGCACATGTCAGTCTTCGGAATGACACATAATGTCAAAGTGCTAATGAGGTGAGCAGCGTCCGCAAACTAACTGCCTGCCTCTCAATCAATAGTAGACAATTTAACGTTCTGATTTGATAATAAAATGTTCGACTAAAAGTTCTAATATGCATTCTGCTGGAACGATTTGAGGAAGCGTTTATGTCTCGTAGAGTTGACGTGAACAGACCCCAAGATCCCCTTATTTGAGTCCCACTGTATTCTTTCTTGTATGGTTCCTGAAGTGGCAAATCTAACTCAACATAACCGAGAGCGTTGCTAAAAATTTAACCTGATCTAAGTTTTGTTCGATGACTTGGATCCGCTATTGAAGTTACTTGTAAGATACCGCTGTTTGGCCAAACTCTACGATCATCTTCGCTCTTCTGCCGAATATTCAATATGATATTCTTTTACAAATATTTTTTTCGTTCTACATTTTTTTATACTCCAAGTTGTTGCTTTATTTTATGCAAACTATTTAATGTTGTAACTCTTGTTTTTTGCCTTGTGGGCAGTTCCACTTTAAAAGCAATTCCAACGCATATTTCATGCACATCTCTCTTAGAATGAAATTATATTGCCGGCATTAAAAGCAATAAACCAACCAACCTAAATATGTGAAAGTTTGGTGTTTTCAGGAAAAATTTGTAAAGTGCAAATTTATGCAAAAGATGTGGCAGTTTTCTACTTGTTTTCTCTTTGAGAACCTACAATTTAGGTGTTAAATTTATGGTGGCGGAAATGGGCATAAATACTTTTTTCAAAATACATTGTAACAGGAAAACTTTAAGAAAGAAACTATTGGTTAAGTGTAGCAAAACTTTTTATATGTGTGTTGCTTATTGGGGGCTGCATTACAGCTCTTTGGCTTTTCAAGTGCACCAAACGAAAGACTTAAGAGCCAAACATTTCCAAAAGTTTTATAAACAGTAAATTTTTAGCTAAAAACATTTGAAATCTACTTGATTTTATATATAGTTTTTTTACAAAGCAAAGCAACATCTAAACATCCTCATTTTAATATAAAAAAAACTGAATGATTTGACGATCTGCGTTTCGCAAGGTGTGTATTGTGATTGATATCGCATCATATGCCGCTGCTCAAGTTTTAATTTTAATAATTTTAAAACTAGTTTCGTCCACAAGAGTACAGCTAAAAAAAATTAAGTATTTGAAACGCGTTCTCACACTTTTTGAGGACTTTTTATTCCAAATTCACACGCCTAATCAACATAAAATGATCTCAGAAGAAATCTTAAATGAAGCAAACAAAACTCTCAGTTGTATAAAAGAAAAAACTTATTTTATGTTCTCCCTCACTCCTTAAATCCAATTACATTTTTTATTTCCCCCCTCAAAAAAAACTAAAAAAGGAACAGCGTATTAAATTTCAATGAACCTGTTACTTCGATTTTTTTTAATAAACACTCAAACGTTCTCACAGTCTCGAGTTAAAAAATCTATATTTCGGTTTTAATCCTGTTTCTATTTATAGCGAACATGTTGTGAAATAGATTTTGAAATTAAAAAATGAGATTAAAACTATTTAGTGGAAATATTCCCACGTGCAAGCACATGTGGTTTACAGAAACAAAATACAATTGAATACAGATATACGAGCACATACACACACACACAACTTCTGTCGAGCTATTTTTAAAAATTCAACAGGATCAGGACGCTAAAAGTGAGAGGAACATTTTAAATGAAAAGAAGCCGTGAAGATCTTAAAGCGACACAGACATTTTTTGCGATAAAAAATTCCCTGTAAAATACGTAAAATGGAAAATAAATTTAAATTGCAAAATAAATTTTAATAAAGAAATTCGCTAAATTAATTAACAAAAAGTTTGAATATGAATATGAAGAAAAGGAATGAAGCAAAATCATTTGTTAACCGAACGCAGCCAAAAAATTGCTGGTCCAAATACCTGTTTTCCACCATTTCTGGAAACAAGAAAATTTTTTTTTATTGTTTTATTTGCGATCTATTTTACAATTAAAATAATAAGCAAATTTCACGACTTTTAAATAACAACATAACAAATATTGAGTTTCCTAAAACCCAAAAACAAAATAAATACATACATACAATAAGAATTTACTTTTTAATTAAAATACAGAGTAACGAATTTCAACTTTTTCTATTTTCCGAAGGGTAGATCAAGTACATGTAGTCTTTGGAGTCTTTGGAGTTCATTGCTAAGATTGATTGCTAACACGTTGGAATGATTGCTTAGTCTGTTCAGGTATCTCTCACTGAAGTTATTTATTTCGTCTTTGACCAATAAAATTCGAAGATCTCTGTGTATATTTTTGTTGCTGATAAGCCAAGGCGCATTTGTTAAAAGTCTTAGGGTTTTGGACTGATATCTCTCCCCACATTTGTATGCCATATATCCATATCGGTTTAAGTATTGTTTTCTCAAGCAGAATCTTGTTTTCTGAGCTAAAGCTTGATCTTGGGCCCAATAACCAAAATATTTTTTTGTTTTTAAATTAAGTTGCTCACGTTTCTTTTTGACATGCTCCTTCCAAGTTAGTCTTCGATCGAGATGAAGCCCTAAATATTTTACAGTATTACAACTTGGTATAATTGTACCATTTAGTTAAACAGGCGAGCAATCAGTTTTTCTTAGGGTGAATGTAACATGGACAGACTTTGAATTATTTACTTTAATATTCCATTTTTGAAGCCAATCTTGAAGAAGATTCAATTGATTTTGCAGCAACTCGGAAGCTATTACCGGTGATTCATTGGCTGCTAATAAAGCAGTATCATCTGCGTATGTAGCAGTAGTTATATTTTCAATTGTTGGCATATGGAAACAAACATGAAACAAAAATCTATTTATTTTCTGTTGTTGAATAATTAAAAATATTTATTCAAAATAAAATATTAAAAATATTTTTTTTTTGTATAAAAATTCACCATAATTTGCATGTAATTATTTATACTGACAAAAAACCAAGTCCTTACAACCGGCTATCAGAGTCTTGTATCTTATTTTAAGACAATTTTTTTATTAATTAATTAATTTTTTTTAAATAAATTAATTTACTTTTTTTAAAAATTAATGTATTAATTTTTAAATAGTAAATTAAACGTAAGAACCGCTCGTTGCTCGAACAGTTTGATGGACTGCAAAAATTGAATGTTTGCGTGATCTCGAGTTCGAATCCTATTGAGTGCCGCAGAACAGGAAGGGGCTTTGCAAACAGCTGGTTTTTTCCCAGCTAAAACAATATTTTGGCATTGATTTTGTTATCTTACATAATATTGTAAAAAAGAAAATAAATGTATGTTTATAAATGAAAGAGAATATATTTCATTTCCAGCTCAAAAAGACACCAAAAAAAGTCTATTTTAAAAATCTATATACATGAAAAATAAATGATCAATATTAAGTTATTAAATATTTTTGCAATCGTTTTGTAGAAAATTTTCAGAAATTATAAAATGGCGAACATTTAAGCAGTGTACTATTGTACAGAACAAAAGAAATTGTTCGCATCGGATGCACTCTTGAACATTGAAAGAAAATATCTACAAAAGAAAATTAAATAAATATTGTATGCAAAAAACATTATAATTTTCCTATTCTCCTTCATTAAAAATTTAGTTTTAAACTCAATTTATTTATGTATCCCAAACTAATTATAATCAGAAAAGTCTTTAAGGGCTGCAATTTAGTTTTTATTTCGATTTGTAAATTTTGTAACTGCTTTAATTTCAAACTCTGTTTTTAAGCTCTACAAAACCTCTTATAATTTAATAGGCCATTTTAAGCATTTGTGTGATTTTTAAAGAGTTTGGTGACATTTATGGATCATAGAAATTTCAATTATTGACAAACTTTTGAATAAAGTGATTCTTTTGTTTTGCTCGAACTCAGTGCAGGCATCTATTTCAACTACAAATGACTGCTACGAGTTTGTGTAACGTTCGATGTGGCTGAAATGCCCTGGGGTATCAATTTACCAAAAATAATTCGATTTGTTTTATTCGCATTTTGCTATTAATGGAACAGCCATTTGTCCACACACATACATTTGTTTATGTATAATTTTTGGCATATTTTGCTGCTTTTGTTCATTCTGATTTGTTTATGCATAAATGTTGTTTTTTTTATTTTTTATTTTTTTTTTTTTTTTGCTGCAGAGTACTAAATAGAAACTGTATAACAAAGACTACAACTTTTACTGGACTATTTACTTGAACGATTGCTAAGTGGTCCAGAGAAATGTTTACTCTATAGCTGTCGTCCATAGAATTTGAAAATACACTTGGCTTTCAACGAGACTGACAACAAAATTTCTACATTATTTGTTTATGACGGAGAAGTAGGGACAAAAAAACTGCCAGCCATTCATTCCTATTTATGGAATGCAAACCTCTTGAGCGTATGCCTATTAGAACGACTCAAGTCAGAGCAGAAGGATTTACATTTTTGGGTACTGCTGCTGGTGGCCAGGACCAAGTTAGTTATAAGTATGCCTTAGTAGTGCCATACTTCCGCTGCAAGTCCACTGGCTTGTTACGTTTTATAGAAACAGTCACTACAAGGGGGGAATTCCCCAAAATACTCTTGTACTACTTTGCATCTAACCTACAAAAGGGTAATCCCCCGAAAAAGTTATTAATTAAAAATCACACCAGACCCCAAACCATATCATTATCGTAGTTAAAAATATTTTTGTTTGTATCTCTAATATTTGTTGAAACATACAGATAATTTAGAACAGTTCGTTGGCTGCCGGCGTTCTCAGAAGCAGAAAGAGCTTTACTCCTCTGGTGATTATCACGGTTTGTAAATCTAACACTGTTTAGAGCGTTTCACACAAAACGTGCAAATAATAACACCATCTCTTACTAATGATCTGCGCCATGTTAATATGGCCAAAAACAACCACACAGGACAGAAAAACAACGCGTAAATTCTTACATACATTTACGAGCACCACGCTACAACAACATTAGTAGTAAGACTACCATTTGTTTCTCCACTTCTTCTGCTCGCAACAATTTAAGAGGTTCACCAACATCAGACATCAGCGTCGTCATTATCATCAAGCTGCCGCTAGAGCTACAAAAACAAAAGCAAGAAAACTTTAAACATAGAAATGGCAGCAAAGCATTAGTTAATGCTCTATGACTTGTTAGTGAAAAGCTTCCATTGCGTTTTAGCTCATCGTGTGTAACTACTTACACTACTGTTTACAGCCATATTGTACGTTAACACTAATTGGCCGACAACAAAAACAAAACAAAACAAGACAACTACGAAAATATCACACACTCGAAATGAGGCCTAAACATCTTGGAATTTTTTTTCTGTCATTTTTTTTTTCTTTTGTTGTCTTAAAATTAAGCAACAAAAAACTTTTTTACACTCACACACAAAAATTTTCAGATGTTTTTGTTGTTCTTTCTTTCTTTATAATTCCGTGATTGCTATCGTTGTTGTCATGGGGAAAAATGGCTTGAATGTAGAAGGTGGTAGCAGCAATTTTATTCAAACGTGCACCATGAATATGGGGCTTTTAAACAAATTAACAAAATTGTCGTCGGTGGCAGGAAATAAATGTTTTTTCTTATATTGTTGCTAAAATGCGTGTGGAGCGCGTTCTGCCCCTGTACTTTTGCTTAAGTAACTGAAACTTTATTGTAAATGTACATTGTTAAGAATTGTTGGGAAAATGCACTCGTAGAAATTAAGCGATAATTTAAAATGCATTTTCTTTCACTCTACATACAATAGTCAAGGGGAGTCTGTTAAGTCTATGTTGAAAGACGAAACCTTTGAAGGTATACAAAACGGCGAACTGTAGAACCCCGAACGACACAGACCTCTGAAACGTGTCTAGTTCCAAGCATTCTTCAATTTTGTGAACTGTCACCAGCACTTAAGTTGTTTAAGGATACATCATTCCATTCTTATCAATAATTATTATTTTCTTTCGGTGTATGCATCTTTTACATGTACAATTGCGCCCATTCATGCATCTAAAGTAAACGGCAGAAAAAATATAGATCACAATAAAAATCATATATGTATGTATGTATTTGCATCTACCGTTATAATGGCAACACGTTATGCCAAGTTCAATAATAAAAGCATCATTTAACATTGAGCAAATGCTTAAAAGATACCACGACATTTTCATTTATATAAGTATATGGGCTTTTCAACTTGCACATGTGTGGGGTAGAAATATGGAAACTGCAACTGCAAGTTGTTGCCTCCGAAGCGAAAAATTTTCCACTCGCATTAATGCGTCCGTCCATACCGAGATGAACTCATAAACGCATTTGCAACTTATACACGCCGAACTTTTTCTTCATGTTTCGCCTTAATTTTCTACCTCAACTTAACCACATGTAGCCGTAGGATGAGGCAGTGAAACCACACAGAATACGAACATGAGCGAGTCAAAAGAAGTCACCGTACAAATAGTATAATATAAATAATTTGCTTTAATCTAAGACCTCAAATCAGAATTGTAAAATAAAAACAAAAGACGACAAAATGTGAAGATGTAAATAAAGGTGAAGTATAAGTTCCCTTCAGAAAAGGCAAGACAGTGGAGTGGGATGGGTTGTAAACTGGACAGCAAAATTTTTACTTTCATAAATAAAAATTCTATTAAAAATATCTACATCTTGAGGGAACAAATAATGTTTAATTTTGAAAGGTTTTGAAAAAAATTTTACGATTTTTACCTGACTAACAAAATTTGTTACTTTAGACTTGTATTTCGGTTTTGTATTTAAAGTAAATTGTTGTTAAAAGTAAAAAGAAAAGAAATTGTTTAATCTATAGAATTTTCTAAGTAATACCGCAGTGTTCCGCAAATCACATGTTTTCAAATCACGCAATTTTTAAAATCAACCAGATAAAATTGTCTATTATAAATGAAAGGATTAAATTTTAAGCGTTTGAAAAATAATAAAAGAGCAGCCATTTAAAGCCATTGATTTTTACAAATCACGTGATTTGAAGTAAGAGGATTTCCAGAACAGACCTGGTAACTTATTTTCAGTTAAGATTTGTTATTTAATATGTCAAAATATAAAACAAACAAAAAACACTAATTGTTAACAGGATCGCGTTCAACAAAAGCAGCCTTAAAGTCTTGCTGACAATTGCGATTTATTTTTTAAAATTTCAACGTTGCTATAACATCAGCACCACTGTAACGTGTTGCAAAAATGGAGAAAATCATTGCGTTCGTACAATACAGTAGTTAAGCAAATACAAATTAATGGTTAATAGCTGAAAAATATTGTATTGTTTATGAAGTATTTCATCTCCCTCTGCTTACAAACATTATTTTAAATATGGTTTTTATAAATAAATAAAAAAAAAACACTGCAGAAGTAAAATAGCGCAAATAAGTAAAATTTATAGGAGAAAAATAATAAATAAATTAGTGCGCGTGATGATGGTGTTTAGATATTAAATGTTAGTTGTTGTTTGGCAGTTGTTGTTTGTAATTGTGTTTTAAATAATTTTCAATTCAGGCAGAATGGAAAAGAGCACAGAAATGAAACTTTCCTTTTGTAAAAGCAACGCAGATGCAGACGTACCTACCGAAGAAATTGTGATGATATTAAATTACAATAAAATTTCTATAAACCGAAAATGAAGGGTTTTTTTTAAAGGCAGCAGCAGACAGATTAAAATGCGTTTAAGAGTGTCTCAACGCAAGACGAAGTTTTGTTAATACTTTTTCTTTTTTTTTTTTTTTGTTTTGCTTCACTTCATCAGATAAGGCACAACAATTGTTTGGTTGAAAAAGAGTTAAAAATGTTTAAAAATATTTTTGGACAATTTAATGACATGTCACGGTTTCTGTCAAATTTTCATTCCGGCAATTTCGTTTACAAGAAAGTATTCAATGATAAAGCCGCACATTTGTGAAAGGTCAAGTACTTATCAATTGAACGCTTTCGTTAAATACTTCGCAAACATTTCCAAGTCTAAAATTATTAGTATCTGAAATATTAAAAAAGCCCTAAAAACTTAATCGGATTTGTTACAATTAGAAACAAGACGATTGTGTTGTAAGCGCTTGTTGCGCTTAAGACACGTTGAACTAAATAAGCAGAATTCGGCTGTGATATGGCGCCAAAAGAGAATTATTGTCAATATATAATAAAACCAAGTCTAGATGATAAAATATCAGAAAATAATTGAGAGTATTTTGTGGCAGAAAGAGCCACATATTAACGCCTCATATTTTCTATATGACTTTGGTTGTCCCATATAAAATTTGTTTTATAATTTGTTGCTGACTGTTACTGTATGTATAGAAATGTTATTAGATATAATCCCAATGAGTTGTTAGAGTGATCGACTAACAGAAACAAGTACGTGTTTTCGATTCCTGGATACTTCTGACAAAAAGGCAGAAATTTTTGCATTTTTATGGTTGCGATGAAAAAGTCTTTTTATGAATACTTCAGTGCAAGGCAAACATTTAAGCAAACCATGTGTTTGAAAAATATATTATGCCATATTCATATAATTAAACATAGTTTTCTAAAACAAACTATATAATTTTTTGATAACCATAGTATTGTACAAATTTATTATATTATTATTATTTCCCACTATATTATAAGTTTTTGTCATTAATATATATATATATATATATATATATATATATATTGTTTTCATTAAAGAGCACTACTATTTTAGCAAATAACTATAGTATCGTTATATTAAATCATATTATTGTTATAGGATTCATTATCATGCCCAACCTTATATTGAAGCATAACAGTTCATTAAGGTTCCTCAACATTTTCCTATAAAAAACGTTTGGGAATTATTTAATTTTTTTAATACTTAATTTAATCATCACAATGATTGAACCTAATTTCTGCAGCCTTCTGTGCTTTCTTTAGGTCCTTCCGTCATATGCCGGCTTTTGTAAGATTTCCTTTGGAAATAGACCACATTTAAAATGCAGCAATTTATAGCAAAAATTCAAAATACACAAACTTTATATTCCATATCTCTGCCTTATTCTGCACTCGATCGATAACTACACTCACATACACAAAGATCTGTGTATGTATGTGTGTGTGTGTGTGTGTGTGTGTGTGAAAGTATTTACAAACTTGTGTTAGTGAATTTTGATTCCTATATAAGTTTCTTATTGTAGGTTTATTTGTGCCTTAAAACATCTAGTTTGTGTTTCTTTTTGTTAATTTTTTAACGAGGCAAATCAAAATAGGAAAAAAACAGGCTTTTCAAGACCCAAAACAAATCAAATGACAACAACTGCTACAATGACGACGCTAGAGCACAAAAACTGGAGATCATTTGATGATAACGTGCGCATTTGTTTGTCACGATATTGTTTGTATTAAAAGCGCTTTCTTGCTGTTGTTCTGTTGTTGCTGTTGTTGTTTTGCCTGCCAACTGAAGCGCTCGAATACACAGCCACAATAATAACAAAAGCAATAACAGCAACTAATAAAATAAAAAATAATATAAAAAAATAAGTATAAAAAAACGTTCAATTCACGTGGTAAATCGCACCTTCATTTTAAACTTAAACGGCGACCAAAATGTGGAAATAAAACAAACACTCGATATGTACTGGAGCCATACGAACAGAAATACATACGTACAATGCAACAACTGTTTGGTCCTGTTAATAAGCCGGAGCAAAGGAAGCCCTAAAACTGTAAAAATCGCAGTTAATAATTTCGTCTTTCTATTAAGTGAACAGCGCCGATAAGACGCACTTAAATGAAAATCCCGATTTTAATGGGACTTAGATGGCGAATTAACATTTAATTTTAAGTCACAAATCAGTTAAACGCATTCGACTACGTCTAAAAATGCAGCTTAACTGATGAATAGCACTGGCGTCATTGTAATTATTTTTTAAGTGCGGTCATGCTTATGTTGTTGTTTGACCTTCGAGAGTTTTGCCTCTCGCTCGCACTGGCTGACTGATTTGCCGCGGATAATTCATGTCAGCCACGCCGCTACTACCAACATACGTGAAGCCATGGGTATTATAAGAGTCTGTTGAAACCTTCTTGGTCATATGTTCTCCCTCGCCCCCGCCCATCTGTTGTAACCTGTAAATTTAATTTTTAGGATATAAATTAATACATAAATAAATAAAATAAGTATAAATTTCCTACTTAATAAATTAGGCAAGTGTTTGGCTCGTCTCGAAGTAGAGCCGTTTCGAGTATGACAACTGATTGTCAAAATAAGTGAAATTTAAGGCAAAGCTGGGTAAAGAACTATCGATTAACCTGCCCAAAAGCCAATAAGGTCAGCATCTTTCATATTTAAACAAATTACTTTTGGCCTTAAACGCAATCATAAAACCAAAAATTTTTAATTTTATGCCACATCTTAAACAAAATCTGTTGCCAGAAAACATTTAACTAAATCTATTTTCAGGTTACAAGTGTTGACAACACACAATAATTAACCGTAATGCGTACATTTTTCAATAGATAATAGATAGTTGTGGCTGAAATCGTGACGCTTGTGAAAAAACATGATTTTATTTTCTATTTAATGGAAAAATTATATATTTTGTCTTGTGTCACTGGATGCAGATGAATTGGGTAGAGTGTCCAGCCAACCATTCAGAGATAGTAGGTTCGATTCCTAACAAAAGCTCTGCACGTGTCAGACACAACAAATTTTCGATACCCTTTATTTCCGTTCGAAGTGGTTTTAGTTATAAAGCGATCCATCTACATTTGATATAAAGTTGGAGTTCACTTCTTTGAGGATTAAGTTTACGATTTGGTTTTGTCTAATAAAAGTTTAAACAACAACAATACAACGCCAGAGCCTTGTCCATCTGGTTCGCTTAACCCTTTTAAATTCTATTTTGCTCAGCTACCAATAAACACGACACCCCATTAAAAAAAAAAAAAAAAAGAATTTATAATTTTCTGAACTTTATTTCTAAGCCGAATACAGGCAACATTTAATGCGAAAGAAAAAAGTTTTAAGGCCTATTGCTTTAACTTTTTGCTGGCTTGCCGTTAAGCTTCATTTATTTTCCAATAGCTGTTGCCGATGATCTAATTTGGTAACAATTGTTTGTCGTGAATCTTTGTCTATTCATTCACTCGTTACGAAAAGGTAGAAATTTGTTGTTGTTGTTGTTTGTTTTGTACATCATGTGTGTATATGGCAGGTATAAATATGCCTTGACTAGCCTGCACTCGTATGTGTAGCAGCTTATAAATACTAGGGCAGATATAGGCAATATCTTTTTTGTTTCAACTGAAAAGCTAATATGGTTGATTTGCGATCAATTGCTTTCGATAATGAGTTTAGCGCACCCATTTTGAGAGACTTGCGGTAGTTTTTTATTTTCTAAGCATTATTTTCTCTGAAGAAGAAAACACAGGCACAAAAACTGAAAACCTTAATCAACTGGAAGACTCTTCGTTGTCAGCGCCTTTAGACGCATAATAAATAAATAGATATTAAGTAAATTTGCTTGTGCTTGTATGTGTGTGTGTGTGTGTTTGTTTCTTTTAATAAAATGGATTTTTAGAAAAATCTGGTCAACATAAGAAATGGTTCAAAGGGCTGAAAAATATTAGTATGAAAATCATCTAAATCTTTGATAAATTTTTCCAAAATTCAAAATTTAAAATACTCAAATAAAATATAAATAATTTTCTCTGACGACCTGATTTTGGCAAGAAATCATAAAGGGAACCGATATTTCGACATGAAATCCTTTCATCAATAATCACCATTATAAATGTCGCAATAACTATTAGTTTGAATCTGTTACTTTAAGGGCAAAATTTTGTTGTAGAAAGTAAAAAAATTAATCAAAAAAACAACACATTCGTCTTAATATTCAGTTGTAGTAGACAGCTGGAAAGCACACAAGAAACAGTTATTTATTTTAATTAAAACCAGCAACAACAACATAATATATTTACTGATCCGAAGTTCCAATTTCTTTGATTGAGGGAAAACTTTTAACTTTCAATGTTCTAGAAAATATTTGTCGTAAAATACTCAAGTGTTAGAATATTTTGAAAGAAAGTCTAGCAAATTCACTGAATCCGCAAATAATTTTATCGATCCGCAGTCTACAAAAATAATAAGTCATCCAAAAAAAACCGCCTTATTTTCTGAAAAATTGAATTTTATAGATCTGTTTGTCTGTCGAACAACTTAAACGTCTTACTGCCGCAGTTGCAGTAGGAGCAGAAGCTGTGCAGTTCTGCACTTATGGCCACTGTTGACGTTGCTATTAATATTGTCGCACACATTCCTATTATTATTAGGGGTTAATGAATGCCTCAACTGGCGAAGGCAAACCAATTACTTATTGTGGTTATTTCGAATTTGTGTTAAATAAACAAAGTAAAATTCTTTGCTGCAGCCTCTTTTGCAACCTCTTGACTTCCACTTGCACTGAAAAGAACACTAAAGCACTCGTTTCTCAAAGTTTTTACATAAACTGGAAAAAAAACTATCCATTATTCAAAACGAAAATCTATTTTGTAAACAGAAAAAAAAAATCACAGAGAAAAAGAAATACATATTTGAATTCAACACTTGTAAGACAACAATAGCAAGACTTCTGCAGTTGACCGATCAACTGATACGAAATCCATAGAAAATTCTAATTTTATGTAAAATTGCCAAGGGAAAAAAAACAAAAATCTAATGCATCTCTGATAACAAAAACAACAAGATAAAATGTAGTGATCAGCATTTAACACAATTAAATATAGAAAAAAAAGACCAGCATTATTCAACATCAAAAGGAAGCTGCATACAAAATATGTGGTGCACATGGTAATTTCAGTCGATTTTATGGCAATAATTTAAATACATGCTGAATTCTAACATGCGTAGTAGATTTAAAAAAAAGCTCTTAAATAAAATATAAAACAAACAACAACAATATGCAATGCAGAAACAACAGGATGGCAAATAGCTTCGATAGTGTAGATAAGGTTGGACTGAGAAAGAAGTACTGAAGGGCTTCGACATCAGCAGACAGGTTGTGCTCTATTGCTTGTCGGTATGTACTCAAGTCGGTTATTTGCTGTTCCACGAATTACTCGATTTGGCGACACTCTAAATAAAAGTCCCACAACAAATTGGAAAGTCAAACTCAGCTGCCAATAGCAGAGAAATTAACGAGCAATCAAAACATATTTTGAACTAAATCCAGCTAATTGAGGGTGTTTGCAGAATTTTCCTTAAGTAACAATTATGTAATTATGTACTTAAAATATGCTAAATAAATATTCGATCTGGCCCCCCGGGACTTTTTCCGGCTCTCAAGATTGAAGAAGTAAATAAAGGGACAACCTTTTGCGAGGATCAAAGAAATAAAAGCCGGAATTTCTGAGAGAGTTACATATCAAAAAGTGCCCATCAGAACTGCTTCGAAGATCAGGAAAAGTACATTATATTTGACTGGCATTACTTTCAAGTCGGGGCGAAATCAAAAAAAATTCATATATAAAAAAATATTTGTTGGAGAAAAATGAAGATTCACCTTAATTTTTGAACACATCTCGTAAAAATCTCTCAGCATTAATATAAAAAAATTTCTATGTTGTCAACACCAATATTTCTATTGCAACCAATTTTATTAGAGTTAATAAAATGGACTTAGTATTCTAAATGCCAGTGATTTCTTACACTATTAGTGGATTTGATTTGCTTCAGACGAATTGTATTTGCTCGATTTTAAAACGAATAAAACCCCATCTGATAGTTAGAGGAATTTCGTATTGCGTCCAATCAGTCTTAATAAGTTTTAACCTGTTAAAATACTTTTCGTATGTAGATGCAAATGAACGAAATTCTTTGAATTTCTGCTCGAAAACAAAATTTTATAGTTTTATCATTCATATTTTGGAGTCATATCTGTCAGATGCAAGTTCTGCTCTTTCCGTACCCTTTGGAGGACAGTTCAACTCCAGTTATCTGCAATAATTTCCTATGTTCTTTCTTTGTAGCCGTAGCAGAATAGATATATTGTTCGCATAATAAATAATATACCGAAACTAAATTTCTAATCCAGATGGAAAAGAACTATTTACTGTAAATAAAAAAAAAAAAACAAATATGTGTTTAAATTTTACACACATATATTTTAATAATTGAAAAAAAAAGATTTTTCAGTTGAAAAAACTTAAATTATAAAACATAATTTGGCAACAAGTAACTTTTATCAAAAATTTTGGCATTTGATGATAATAAATATTTTTGATCAAAGATAAACGCTAAAGAGCCTGTCCCTGAACGCCAAACGTTACCGTTCGAGTAATTGAGAACTGTGCAAAACGAACTGACCCAATCGCAATGAATATGAGCGAAAGATGAACAGGGCAAAATAATATTCCTAAATAGTCTTCCAATCACCATTAACATTCGATATCGTAAAACAGGCTAAAAGCTAAAAAAACAAATAATATTCGCTGTTTTTTTTTCTTCAGTTAATTGTACATTTGAACCACAAATCGATCGATGAAAATTAAGGGACAAAATTTAACTCTCAGTTTAAAATTTTGTTCTTAAGAATATCCTGTTCATTTGAACTGTTAGAGCGCCAGGCTTTCACTTATAACCACAATGCGGTCAGAAGGATGTTTAAATTTTTTTTTTTTTTTAATAACGCTTTTCACATTTAACAAGCGCTGCTGCTGCCAAAGTAAAATATCAAATACACAGTTTGGAATACGAAATACATCCTGTCTCCTTTTTTTGCTCAAATAAAAGATTTTTGTTTTATTTCCTTTTCTTTCAATGACTTCCCCCAAAAAACCAAAACACATCTTTTCTGGATTAAAATTTTAAAAATTATATGTTTCATTTAATTCACTTTTTTTTGTTTGTTTAATAAATTACTTCTTATAAAACTAAAAAACATTTCATTTATTTGTGTAAAAAAAGTTATTTGTATATAAAAATATTCCTAAAACTACAAAATTTGTTTTTTTTTTTTAAATTTATTTTATAAAAATATGTTTTTACTTAAAACTTAAACATTGTCTTCCGTTGCTTAAAATAGATTTGAGCTTAAGAATTACTTTAGTTTCATACGATATTTTTTACAAAAATACACAGTTCCATTATATATAAAAATAATTATGGAATATATTTTAATTATAATACATTTGTACAGGCACTCTAATAGTAGGAAAATAAATGCAAGGAAAATAGTTTGTGTGTGTGTGTCTTTTTTTAAGAGGCTGACTAGAGGCTTGTTTTTTTTTTTTTTTTTTTGTTTGTTAAGAAAAAAAAACGCAAGTAGGCTCTGCCTTTGTGATTACGAAAGAAGAATCTAACACCAGGTTAAGTTTAGTTTTTTTTTCGTTTTTTTCTTAAGAAACTGCATAAAGTTGAGATTTGTTTTTGAGGAACTAATTTTTGGTGGTTTTTGTTATATGGCAAACAAGATTTTGTTTTGTCAAAGAAATTTCTAATGCTCATTGTAGACAGGATAGGAGGTGAGTTCTGCCGGAGAATTGCTGGAGTTGCTGGAAGAGCTAAGAGAGCCTTGGCAACCGCCTTCAGAATGTTTAGTCAACAGAGACATACGAGAGAAAGTTTTGGAACAATTGCTGCAGGAATACTTCTTAATGTCGGAGTGTGTTTGCAGATGGGCCCGCAAGTTGGAACGATCAGCAAAAGCCCGATGACAATGCTGGCAACTGAATGGCTTTTCGCCAGTATGAGTTCGTATATGGCCCTGCAGGAGCCATGGCCGCGAAAACGCCTTGCCGCAAATGTTGCACTTGCAGGGCAGCGTATGCGTGCGTATGTGCATTTTGAGGGCTCCCAGGGAGACGTAGGTTTTGTCACAGTCCTTGCAGCTAAACGACTTTTTTACCTGATTGCCTTCGGCGGCCGGACAGTGGAACTGCTGATGCTTGGTCAGCCCGGAGAAAGTAGAGTAGGACTTTTGACAATCAGGACACTGATAACGAGGAGGACCATTTTTTTCCTTTTTGGCTGGCGCGCTTGTAGCTGAAGCTGCTGCAGGCTGCTGAACACACGACGACAAATCCATCTTTTCCCTTTTGATTGTGTGCGGTTTTTGGGGAGATTTAAGTGCGTGGCACTTGCTGGGCTTAAGAGAAAGGTCTTCTGGCACTGGGGAAGCTAAAGATTCGGGCGTTAGCGACCTCATCGAATAGTAAGAAGACTCCGAATATGCTGGCGAAATAGGAGCATGATGGTGTTGAGGCGGATAGCCCAAGGCATAGGAAACGGCCGACTGATGATGTGAAGGGTAGGCTGGCAAAGGATAGGGCATAAATCTATGCTGGCTGTGCTGTTGCGGAGATTGCGAAGGCATTTGTCTTACACCAATTGGCCGGTGTATGACATCTGTACGCATGGGTGGGGACACCGAATTGGCTCGTGCACTTAAATAGTGATGAGGTGGAGGTGGTGACAGTGAGCCTATTGAGTCTGATGGGGAGCTGGGCGACAGGAGTTCGCCCCTTAAGGGGGAAATTTGTTGAGCTAAATGTGGATTGTTTATGGTGCGATAAAATTCAGCTGTGTACGGAGACATATGAAAGTTCCAAGGCTGTATGCCATATTTAGGGTAAGTGGGTGTAGGCACTACAACAGCCGCCGAGGCAGCCGCTACGGCAGCGGCTGCCGCTAAAGCAGCTGCCTGCGTGGTATTGGTGTCTTCATTGTGATTGTCCTCAATGTCCACACAATCGATCATTTCATCTTCATCATCGCAAATGCTGTCCTCATCGGTGTGATCAACATCAACTCCCTCGTCTTCACAACAGTCACTCACATTAATCATTTCTTCCTCAGCGGTAGATGACAAAAGCTTTTGTGGCGGCTCACAATTATCCTTTTTCAGGCTCAAGTTTTCCGGTTCATCATTATCCATTTTCAGAGGCAAACTCTGTATAATTGATTTCTTTGTATCCAGAATGGAATCATCCTCGTCAAAGTGATAGTGAACAGGACGTTTTTTCAAAGGACACTTGGAATAATTTTTTTCCACTAGCATATCTTCTATGGTATGCATTTTTAATTTAGTTTTTTTTTTTTGCTTATCAACACTTCAGTATTTTTATATATGTATGTATGTGAAATTTTCTTATCAGTTTACAAATGTATGTATGTATGTATTTCAGTAATTTATTTAACACGGTTTAGCATAGTTTGTTATAAAAGATCATCGGATATCAGAGCATATTCTTCACTCGTTTTAAAATCTTCTTAAGATCACAACAATGAACGCGTTTTGTTAAAAAGAAAAAACAATATTGCCAACATAAAAAGTCTTTCTTCCTTCCAAACAATGTTAACACAAGCACAACCAACGCAAAACTGTGCTGGAGCATAAACTATCGCCAGTTTATATAGGCTGAGAAAAATTTCTATAGCTCTTTATTCCTATACTCCACCAAAAATATAAACAGCGCGCTCTTCTCTCCAAGCGAGTATCACCTGCTGTATTTTACTCACATTCTCATTTCGAATTCTCTCCAACGTGCAGACGGCTTTTTTCAAATAGTGGTTTATTACATTTACGAGTATCTACTTATATATGCATGTATGTATGTATGTACATATACCAGCATTACAGGCTGCAAGTATTTAAATTCAACCACCAATCATCTGGCCTAGTGTGTTAAGTGAACCGCTATGTTGTGCTGGTGTTTGCGTATGTGTTGGCAAACATCCAAAACAAAACCTGTTTAATCATGTTTAAACACATGTTGGCTGCGCGTGCCGTTATAATGGTTTAAATACAAACCGAACATAAACAACCAATAGCGAAGACTACCAATACAGTGACAAAAAATCTTATTTTCCACTTTCATATATATATCAAAGCCATGAGCATGAAATCTCTCTCACGCGCTCTGTGGGAACTGTTACTACAGTTCTCTGTTTGGGAAAAATCTCTGAAAACGATAAAAATGTCTCATCCACCTCAAACCTCAAATAACTCTTGATTGTTGTTTCTACATGAAGCTGGTGCTTACAAAATTTAATTTTTCTCCGGCTCTTTCCTTGTTATGCTCTGCTGAATTCTGCTTAAAACTTCCTCAAAGTGCCAAGCTGTTCATGAGCACACTTCTCATGTCCTACATGTTCATAGCACGGTTGTTCTCTTGCCTCCTATTTCAGCTTCGTTTGTTGTAGGATCTTTTCACGTTTTTGTGTCTCATTTTATCGTCAAGTAGCAGAGCAGTTGCTAAAACTCAAGTAGTCTAAATATAGACTTCCCTTTGCTAGGAAGGACAGGTGGTCGCTTGTCTTTCAGTGTTTGAATTGTATCTTAAGGATTTCCATATGCACGTATGTATGTACGTACTTGTTGGCTTGTGTGTTTTCTTGACGTGTGGGTCCAATTCAATGTATTTTGAGGCTTAACGAGCGACACAGTGTGTGATATTAAATTTTAAGGAGTGCTTGGAAAAGGATTTACTTTTTTGTTTAAATTCCCAAGTTCAATGAACTGTTGAAGTTCTAATAGAAATATATGTATATTTTATATTGTTGCTTTTTTCAAATATACTTCTGAAAATTATTAAGAAATTATTAAATTTAATAACAATAAATTTGATGAAAAAAATTATTGAAGTAAACAATTCAAAACGTGTTCCCACAAAATGTTTACTCTCATTTTCTGTTTCTTAATTAAAAAAAAAGTCTTAACAAAACAATATTGCAAAATGAAAAAATAAAACATTTGCAAATATTTAAATAAATAAACAAAATTTTTGTTTATTTATTACAATTGTAGTGGATAAAATAACGACAATATTGGTCTTATATTTCCGTAAAGGTCTTACAAAATCAATTCGTTTTGCATTAAGGAACTATTAATCACATACATACATATATTTAACAAACAACGCTTAATGCAATATTAGGAAGAATTTTAAGCCAAATTCAAATTGTTATTTAAGCCAACAAATATTTGATTCGCTTCTGGAAAAAGTTCCTGTTATTATAATGCAAAACTTCGAGGCCACAAATGGCTGTAATCTTATTATTATGTAGTAATTACTTTAAAATGTCCTGTTGTTTAAAAATACATAATTAAAAATCTGAGATTTGCAAAACGTTATATAAATGAAAAAAAAATATACATAAAAAAAAATTCTTACATATTTATATGGTCGTCAATAGACTTAAAAATAAAACGTAATAAGAAGAGTATTCTGTGTGTTGGGCGTTTAGAAAAATATTATTAGAACGTATTTGCTTCTGATTTTCGTCGTGTTTTTGGAGACAGTTGAAAAGTTGAATGATTGAACATATTTTACAACTCTCCTGAGGACTAAAATAGCACCTACGAAATGTAGGCTTAGAGACAGCTGGAAAACGTAAAAGAGGAGCTAAATATTTAATTTAATCGAAGAAAAGCAATATTGTGTTGAAAAATGCATGCAAAATTATATTCTTATATAAAATGTATTCCGCAGTTTTCATTTTCTCAATTAAATACAATCAGCTGAAATGTGAAAGCACGTAACTAACATTTTCAGTATTTTATAGTCCAAGGAATATGACAACGAGTATTATTTTCTGTATTGTAAAATACCTTCGATTTTCTCTCAGAAACTTTTTCATTTTTATTATGTGAAAGAGACAATTGGATATATTCAATCAAAAATCGATTTCGTATATTTTGTTAGTTTGGCATTTGGCAGTCGTAGAATATTAATTTTCTGCCGTCAACTGTTTGTTAAAAAATATTTACTTTCAGAACTTTGAAAAAATGTTGTTACAAAAATAAATATTTCGCACCATATTAAAAAGAAACTAGATCGCACTATTCTAGACACATATTTTACGGCATAAGTGTTTTAATATATAACAATTTTGAAGAGAAATATAAAAATAACGATACATATTTCTAATTTTTATTATATAAAAAATGGCGTATCAGCTGGTTTTAATTTAATATTAAATTATCACATAATATAATTTTTGTTTTGCATTTGCTTAAACATTTTAATTATTTTTTCATCGAGCTTGAGGTCCCTTTTAAATTTAATTTAATTAAATTTGATCATTGCTGAAATTTATGTTTCGCAAAATAGTACAACTAGTTTTCCCACATATCTTAAAGAAACAACAACAACAAGTAGAAACATTTAACAAGAGGTAATTGGACATTGTTGCCACTGGGTAGACAGTAACTGCTAAACTAAAGAAATTATAATAAATTAACATAAAATAAAACGTAATGAGCTACGAAAGCACTTTGATTTTACTTCAATTGCATTTTTCTTTCTAATGTAACATGATTTTAAGTAGAAATCGAATATTTTTTATCATGAAAACTTTGGAAAAAAGTGTTTAAAACAAAATATTGTTTCCACATGACTTTCTATTGTTGTTAATTTTTTTTCTGCGTTTGCTTGAAGGTGTAGTTCAAAACATTTGAAATACATATGTAATTGCCAGATTTTATTAATACTAACTTGTGTCAGCTACATACCATGCGGCTATTTATATGCTAACTAACCTGCATTTGATACATATGTCCACTCAAAAGCACAAAACAGCCCGAAACCCCATTCTAATTTGATTCATAAAATATGTATATTGAAAATTTTACATAATTTTTGTTTCTTTATTTAGGGTGGTACTGTGTTGATCGTGTTTTAATTTATATTCAATTATTTTATCATACTTGTGTGCATTTGTAGTGTACCATAAAAATTTGTTTTATTTTTTCTCCAAACGATATTCAAAAGTCCAGTAAAAAAAAAACATTTGAAATTAAAATTTAAAATTAAGGAATTGGTAAATTAAATGCGCCACATACTACCGCACTTTAACCAGATATTATTTAATATATACCTACATACATACATACATACATATCATACATTAATACTAGTAAAACAACAAAGTTTATAATAAAAACAACATCAAACCTAAAACGAGACAAACAAAATTTACTATGAAAAAAAAACACTCTAAAGGAATCAACATGAACACCTGGACAATATTTCTGTTTAATAGTAATCGTTGTTGCTATTTTGTTGTAGTTGTTGTTGCCGTTTTCGGTTTGCCAATGTGGTGGTATTCCATGTTGTTGTTGTAGGCATACATATTTATGCAGATTGTTGTAGTAGTTGTCTAATGTTTTAGTAAACGCAACAATATTTAAGATTACCAAAAACCAAAAACGAAAAAACTGCAAAAACAAATCTTATTCATAAAGACCAACAGACAGACATACGAATATTAATAGAGCCAACCAGTTGCCACTTACTCGTTTAACAGTCGTGTTCTTTTTCCATTTTGTAGAATAAACGAAAACCGAATGCTATTTACATACACACATACGTACGTGTGGCTCTATATACGAACAACAACAACAACAACAATAATGCAAATAAAATATAAGAAAAAAACAACTAATATCTTATTCATATCGTTTGTAAATACATACAGACATGAATAAACAAAGTTATAATTTTGCCAGACTACAGCTCTGGCGATTATAATAATGAGTGAGTGAGTGTGTTTGTGTGCATGTCTGTATGTATTTATGTATGTACGAGCACAATTTTAGGTGTTTGTTTGGCGGCTTTGGAGCCCAACTGCTTAATTTTTGAATTCAAACGATCGCTTCGTTCGCTGGTCGTCTGTTTGAATTGAACAACAAACTTGATTGCTTGCAAATCATATTTTCGAACGAACGATTAAACAATTAGAACTTTCGCTTAGTTCATAAAACGACAGGAGTTTGACTCTGTATGTACTTAAGTATGTATGTACAAATGGATGTGTTTGTGTATGAGGGTATAGCGGCGAGTATGAGTCAGTCCGTACAAGTCCGTGTGATTGATTTTGCTGCTTTGCGCCAAACACATTGATTATGCTTTTCAGAGTTTTATGTTGTCGGGGCGATTGCTTCTGTGTGCTGTTCATGAAATATTACAGTTCCACTTTTTAAGAGATAAATTGATTTTATTTATTATTAAAGTTTAATTAGGAAGAGTGGTTTTGACGCTACAAAAGAGTTTGTTCTACAGAAAGAGTAATCAAGTGGTATGGTTTGAAAATGAAACATTATTTTCAATAAAGAGAAATTTTTGAGTCATAAAGAGCAGTCGAAGCAAAAGCTCTTAACAAGCAAAAATATTATGTTAAAACAATATTATGGTTGTGGACAACACAATCTATCACGTTTGACTGCCATGACCGGGAAAATGTTAACATGATTTGCTTTATCGAAATCACAAGATTTCTCAAAACCTTTAACGTCGGCAAGATACATTTTTGTGTAGTATAAGTTAAAAGAACATTTTAAACGGCATAAACCTAGAAAAATGCTAAAGTAACAGCTATAAAACAGTATGCAAGTACATATGTGATTTATATAATATATATTTGTATAGGGTGTTTTTTATTGAGGTATAGAACTTTAAGTTGGCATCACTTTTTTAACTGGCGGCCATTTTGTCAGCTGTCAAGTGATTAATATTTAGTTTGGTTTGCCATTTCATCATGAACAGGTTGACAAAAGAACAACGCTTGCAAATCGTGCAAATTTATTTCGAAAATAATGGTTCAGTTCGCGAAGTTTACCGCAAGCTCCGTCCATTTTATGGTCATCAGAGCAATTAATTCGGTTAACCATGGATCGTTTTCGCACTACGTTTACTCTATGTGATAATACGCATCCGCAGAGACGTCGAACAGTGCGCACCGAAGAAACAATTGCCGCTGTAGAGCAAAGTGTTGAAGAGGACCCGAATGAATCGATTCGCCACCGTGCACAGCAATTGGAGCTTTGTCCATCAACTTTTGTCCATCAAAAATGGGACCTGTAGAATTGGCTTTATTCGAGCCAACCGCGGCGGCCACATGCCCGAAATCATATTTAAACATTAATGGCATAAAATTATCCTTCCAATAAAGCCAAATTGATGGACATTAAAACGATTTTCTTGTGTTTTATTTCAATTCGAAGTTCTATACCTCTAAAAAAAACACCCTGTACCTGCAGTGTTTTAGATTAAATAATTTATCTAGTTAAAAGAGATATTATGTCTTGCGTACTCAAGAAAAAATAAATAATAATAAAAATCCATGTAGAGCGCATGGAGAATACTGCTCCGACCCGTAGAATCTTCGATTCCGAACCTGTGGGACAACGCATTAGACGACGCCCACGGAACCGATGGCGCACACAAGTGTAGAGGGACCTCAACCAACTTGGTGTGCAAAATTGGAGGACGCTGGCTAAAGACCGTGCCACCTGGAAGTTTGTTGGTTGAGGCCCAGGTTCACCACGGACTGTAGCGCCAAAAGAAGAAGAAGAAACATCACATTGATTTAATATTTTTCTATAACTTGCATGCCACATATAAATTGATTGCGATGTATTTTAAATTAACATCAAGTTACTAAATGATTCGTTAACATTTCATGTTAATTTAATGCAATTTGAAATTGAAAGGATATATGGTATTATTAACTAATTAAAATTTAACATTTTCAAAATCATTTATTTATAAATCTATTAAATAAAAACTACTTAAGACATGGCTTTTGCCAGAAATGTAATATTAATATTATTAATTTGTTTTACTTTGTGTAATAAATAATTCTTGTCTATGATAAAAAATGTGACAGTAGTCGATTTTATATTGACGATGATAATACCAGAAAACTTATGTATGTAACTCCGTGGCAAGATTCTATAATAATTCAGAAATGTTACTTGTAGATGGTTGACTATAAATATTGCCAATAAAACAGTTGCATGAAAAAATATCGTCAAGACGTTCTTAACAGTTTTAATTAAACTTTTCATGTTTAGAATTTTTCCAACAAGAATTATACGCTTTTCATATACGGAAACGATCTGGAAACATTCTTATTTCGTAATTTTTCATTTAAATAAAAAATATCAGCAATAATATATTAGCAAAAAAAAATCTACCAAAACAGTGAAATTAATAGATTAAATGCAAAATGCTGGGCACTCTTTGTCTAATAAAAGTTTTTTAATTATTTCTGGCCATCAACATTTTTGCATATATTTTTGGTAAAGAAATTTCTTACTCAGAGGAATTTCGGTGAAGGAACAAAAATACTTGTCTTAGATGATAAATTTTTAGGCCTGTCACACGATGTCGCATGTCAACGTTGCCCCAGCCTAATCGCGACAAATTACCAATCTCTGATACCAGCGATAAAATGTTTTTAAGCCAATTTTTTGCTCTTCAAACTACTGGCGAACGTTAATTTTCGTACCTTGGTCCAGGCGCTACGTTATTTTTTAATAACGATACTTGTAAATCACTTAGTTATTGGCAAAAATTTAGTGTTTAATTTCGCAAAAAAGCGCTTGCAAAATTAATATCCACAAGCACAATAAATTGGGGCACGAATTTTTGAATTAAAAAAAAATATATATACAAAATACCAGAGTATTTTAGGCAACAAAACAGTTTTTCGTTTAATTGGGAAAATTATTTATTCGGCATAAATTTCGTCGATCATACAATAATAAAAAAAATTTCATTTGACAATAAATTTTATATCAGCGAAAGGTATTACTATGTTAAGGTCAACAGAGATTTTTCTGGAATTTACAGTGTCAAGGCTGGAGTCCCTCAGGGTAGTGTGTTAGGCCCAATTTTATACACAATTTTTACATCGGATATGCCCTTAATAAATAATGTACTAGTTGCAACCTACGCTGATGATACAGCGGTATTAGCTGCTGACACAGACTCGGACGTTGCGTCACAATATCTTCAAAGAGAGCTTGATGAAATAGGAATTTGGTTAAATAAATGGAAGATAAAAGTCAACACTGAAAAATCTTTACACGTAACGTTTACTTTGCGTCGTGGAAACTGCTCACGTGTATCAATTAACAACAGTGATATTCTGCAATCTGACTCAGTCAAATATTTAGGTCTGCACATCGATCGCAGGCTTACATGGAAAAACCACATTAAAGCTAAGAAGCAACATCTTAACTTGAAATTCAAGTGCCTATTTTGGTTACTAGGTCCCAAATCCAAACTAAGTCTCGAGAATAAGGTAATTTTGTACAAAGTAATGTTAAAACCAGTATGGACATATGGCATACAGTTGTGGGGAACGGCCAGCAATTCTAACATTGAAATTCTACAGAGGTTTCAGTCGAAAACATTGAGGTCCTTAGTTAACGCTCCATGGTTTGTATCAAACAAAACAATTCATGATGACTTATCAATTCCGATGATTAAAGAAGAAGTTAGAAAATATAGCGAAAATTACTTGGAGAGGCTGAGTAACCATTGTAACCCATTGGCAATAATGCTACTAGATGACACAAACGAAGTAAGAAGACTGAAAAGGAACCACATATTAGACTTGCCATTTCGAACCTAATCAATTATACATAAATAAAATTCTGTGTACATACATATATGTAAATATTAGTATAGATAAAACTTTAAGATTTTGTATATAATGTACTATATATTATGAATTCTTGAAATAACTTTAACAATTTTTGTTTGTATATTGTTGTTCTTATTGGAGTTCAACAATGAATGTTATTTTCTTATTACTTATTTTATAAAATTTGCTTATTATCCTTGGATAGATTGTAAATAAAATGAAACAAAAAAAAAAAAAAAAAAAAAAAATTTGACAATAAACTAGTTTCTCAATATCGTTAAGACAATATGCTACTAATACATACATATATCGAGCCAAACGTCAATGCTTTACAATGAGTAGAAAAAAATTTTGTTTAAAACATACATTTTCACTGAACAAGCGCAATCAAATTTAATCTAAAAGAGACAATCTGTTACAGACTGGCGCTTTAATGTGGAGCCTGTTTACCTTATCAGATTAAAAGGGCAAACAACTTATTAAACATTTTCCAAGATCTTCCATATTTGGTGAATTTTCTTACCTACACTCGCGTAGATTCAAGCGATATGTCAATGCAAACCAAATGCGATAAATTGGCACACTTTGTTTTGTTCTAACGAACACACCCTGTTGCAAGATCAATATTTTAGAATTTCTTTTAATTTTTTGCTACACTGCCTTCCACAATTGCCATTTAAAAGACTTGTTTCTTAGGCTGAATTTGTTGCCTCTTGTGTTTTGGAACAAAAACATTTACGAAAATGCATCTGTTTTCCCTGGCAAATCTTTTCATTACAACAGCTCAGATTCCAAGTGCATTTCGCTGTGTGCGTGCGTCTATTTGTTTAAACTATATCCTGTTTTTTACTATTTCATTTCATTCATTCGCCTGGAACTCAAATTTCTTTGTCCCCCTTGACATATTTTACAGTTATTACTTCTTCCTTGGGATATACATTTTCCATTTTATAACTTCCTTATTTATATTTTAAAAACATGTTCATGTTCATGTTCATGTGAGTGTCTGCGTGTGTGTGTGTGTAATTAAACATTTTCTGTATTTGCTGGCACAAACGTAACCTAATCCAGTTGTCTAGAATTGCTCAATGATTGGGGGGTAGGTTTTAAAAGTAACTGTATTTTTGCTTGCTGGAGATAAGAAACATTTGCCTTCTCTTGGTTTGATTTGGGAGCTCTTTTTGTGTGTGTAAATGTTTAAGGTCATTGTGCGCTGGAAATGGTTTTTATAGGCACATCTGCTGGGAGCAGATTGAAGTGTCTCCTTAAGTTCATTGGACATTATTTGCTCTAACGGTTTTTCTTTCATTGACAAGATTGTGTAACGGTTGCCGTAAGATGTGTTTGAAAGAGAAACCGCAGCGTTTTCAAATCACTTACAACAAATGCAAAACACATTTCGGGAACGATTTGCTACCGCTTTGCTTTTTTTCAATTGTATTCGAAATAGAGCATAAAGAAAATGTATTAAAAATTATCTTCACAATTAATAGAGGTGTGACTTTTTTCAAATAAAAAATATGTATAAGATGCGACATTTTGATGGCCCGATCGATTGTGCCAGTGTTTTAATTACTGAAGTGTGTTTTTCTTAGCAACCAACACAAAACGGGGAATTTTTTTGCATACAGAAGTTTCCTGCATTTCAGAGTAAACCATTCCCAAAGTAAAAGTCTGCCTGTGACTGGTACCGATTAACGCTGCTATAGCGCCATCAAAATTGTCGGAGATTGCACTAATTGCCATTTTACTTGTAGAACAAAATTGCATAGAAACGCAAATTATTCTCCAAGTGTTTAAGGTTTGTTTAAAAGTGTTGCAACTGATTTATCTAGCCAGTTGGGTTAATCGCTGAAACCACTGCCAACTACTCACACTTTCCCTTCTTTCCGGGGTAACATATATCGTTAAGTTTTTATTGTCGTAGTACCGATTTAAATCTATGAGTATGTTCCTTAATTTAGCCCTTTCGTTTCGAATAAAAACGAATGGTTTCATGCGGATTTACGCTCGTGCATACCGGCGTATATTCATCTTGGTCAAATCTATCTAATCGTTTATTTTAACTAAAAATAGCTACTGAAAAGCCTTCATTTTCCACACCTCACATTTAACATCCACTAAATAACACTAAATTTTAAAGTGCCACACGCCAGATGTATCATTTGGCGTAGACACGAAATGAATTTACAAAACAACCGAAATGTCGTGCAATTTGAGCTGCAACAAAGTGTTACGCATGCCTACAAGTTGCAAAGCAATTGAAAGCACAACAAGAGCCATCAGCGTCGCAAAAGAAGAACAAACATTTCCACATTTTCATGTGTTGCTGTGAGAATGTAACCCCTAAAAACAGCCCTTTTCTAAGCCATTCATTGGCATTAGCATTGAACAATATTGCTTGAGCCCTCGTATTTGATGCCTGTGTGTAGCTTTACAAATTCAATCTAGTGGAATGCATTCACCAAACAATATTATTTTGTAGTCTTAGGCCTGTGACAGATTCATTTAGTGCACTCCTATTGTGCCGCATAAAAATAACATGTGTTCATATGTGCAGCATTTAGAGGGCAGTAAAAGGTTGTATGGTGGCATGTGCTGGCTTTTTGCATTAATTCCTCGAAACTCTAATTGAACTGGCAGGGGGTTGATGGTGTTGTGCAACGAAAAAAAAACCATTTTATAATGAATGTGTCATTTGGCTTTTGCATATTTATAAGACTCATCAATGAGCACTCAAACTTAACGATCCTTATCAAATGATGTTATTATATAATTTTGACTAAAATCCCTCGTTTAGCATTTAACAAAACTATTGCTCATCATGTCAATAGTTGAATGATTGTTGTACGGACCCAATGATCTTCCGCGGGTGGATGTAACATTTGTGGAACCTTTCACCACCAACTCTGATTTAATGCACATGTCACTGTTATAAACTAATTTAGGCACAATTTGTAATGAGCTTTGGAATTGTAATTATATAGCTATAATCGAATGTCAAGGACTAGCAATTAGCGGGCGCTGAATGTAGAGATGGGCACCGTTAACGTGATAATCGTGAACTACGCGTAATTCCGGCGATTTTTTTTTTATTCACATTAGCAACACTATAACTGTCCAGGAATACTATTATAAAGTGTTTGCTCTGAAATTTTGGTTTTCCATTATAATTTGTTTTTTTAATTTCTTTGTCTGAGTCAAACCAAAGTGACATTTCAAATTATACATTTTCTTAAAACTTGAAAAATATTCAAACATTTTGAGAACTGACAACATTTTTAGATTTATCAGCTATAAAAGCGTACAACTTCAGTTACAGCCTTCCTATGGTTTTGAATTCTTCCGTATTTGCAAACAGAAGACCGATTTAGGACTACAGTGGCGAACAAAAGCTAATTCACGTTCAAAAAGCTTCTATATAAAAAAAGAAATTGTGTAAAAGTTTTACCCATTAATCACATTGAGAAATATGGGATATATCTTGCATTTCGGGCACTAATTTTTTTTTAAAGGAATTACATAAAAAAAGAAATTTTACAGAAATTTGCAAGTGGTAAACAAAATATGAAAAATCCAACCAAAAGTCTTGAAAGTGATACAGTAAGATTAAACTTTTCGAAAGGTCAAAGTGGCCAAAAACTGTAAGACCCCGAAAAGGGTTTAATACTCGTACAGATGTGAGAGCGATTTACGTGGATAACGGCCAGTATGGCCTTACCCCAACCATGACAGAATGCCACACTTAAGTACCAATTCGATCACATGTCATTTGGAACATGGTTTCCCCTTGGCTTGGAGCGGAGCCTATCTAAAACTCCTCCCGTTCTATGGGTCACGGCACCCGAATGCAACGCAGTCCAACTTGAACTCTCCCCGCGATTTGGGTATCAACCACAACCACCATGTAGCTCCCCAAAGGGCCTCACCTGTTCCTGCCCGGCTATGAACAAGTTCCTGTGGCTCCCGATTCCCGTGGTACCAGCAGTAACCTCTGGTGCGACTTCGTAGCTCTAAAGGACTACTACCAATTTTAAGCTCTAAACAGCTCCAGGGACTGGTACCCCCCTTTAATACTCGTATAAAAGCCCTCAGTAACACTGAACAAATATGGAAAACCCGGAAAATAATTTATTTTTAAATTTGAGTTATTTGAAGAAAAATTGTTTGTTTTAATTCGACAATTGTAGGTCAAAATTAAAAAAATGTTTTTTTAGTTCCCAGGCTTTTAGAATTTCGTTGATAAGAACGTTATTTTCCGGACACATATCTTTTGATACGATGCATCATAATCATCCAGAAAATTCGGTTTTGAAATTTTCTTTTAAATCATATAACGATATTTTTATAGTAGTTATTCTGTTAATGAATATGTAGATTTTTCAATGCAATTAATAAATAATTTCTTTTCTAATTTTAGGAAACCACGATGACACTCAATTATTGAAAAGTGCCAACCACACCACCTGGTGTCGAAGTTTATCTTTATCCTTTACCACCCCCATGTACAACATCCACATCTTTTCTCCTTCCTAAAGACTGTCAAAGCAAATATTTACAATTAAGAAAACTGCAAAAAAATCGAATTTTCCTAATTGCTGTTGCTGAGGTAGTTTTAGCTGAAATTTGTATGTGTGTGGTCGGCCATACACAACAACAATGCTGTGGCGATAAATTATCCAGACTAGTTCTGTAAACAAGTGACATACCTGACATACAGATACAACAACAACAGGAAAAAAACAAAGCACACACACACACACACACAGCCAGACATAATGAGATAATTTAACGGGCTCCTCGAAACAGGTTACTTTTTCTTTTTGTTGATTTTGCGATCATTTAGTCGATTAGACAACAATCCTGTAGTTTATATTTGTTTTTGTTTTTGTTTTGTTTTGTTTTGTTTTGAACGTGTATGTTGTTTTCGTTTGACAACATTATTGACCAAAATAAAGTCTAAATCTAGTTATTATCTTATCTTTTAATTTATGCAGGTTAGAAAATTTGCACGTCGCCACAACCGCTGACTGCTGTGGAAATGGAAAATTACTCTGTTCCAGCAAAGAAAAATCCGACGGGGAAAGGATAGAGTCTTGGCCACATATATTCAGTCAGGCCAAATGCACAGTTTGTTACCTATCGCTAAATTTAAATGTATATATTTTTCTGCTTAAGTATCCTGTGGCTTAAGACGGCAAATTAACACGTTGCTGGTTTATTTTTTGCAAAATATTTTTGATGGACTGACTTGTATGCAGGTACAAAAGTGTGTCGAAATAATGGAATGGATTATCTTGAAAAAGAAAAATATTTTACACAGCGCATTCATTATTTGAACACTTTTAAATAAAAAGGTGCGCTTAAGAAATTTTGCGGAAAATTTATAACAAGTTTTACTAAGTTTGGCTTTCGTACGGCGCCAACAATATGGAAAATAATTAAATTGTCAGTCAAATTCATAAATAAAGGACAAAATTTAAGGTTCTAATGAATAGCTTGAACTCTGAACTTTGTTTTAAGTCAAATTCTATTAAATTTACGTTCTGAGTAAAAGAAAAATGCTCATAAACGAAGTGTATGGCGCCAAGAACATTTTAACAAGAGTTGACAGGATTTGAAAGTAAATTAGTTGTTTGTATATAGTCTAACCGCGAATTCAAAACTACCTGTCATTTTTAAGGACTTTCTAAGTCAATGATGTTCAGAATTTACAAATTTTATTTATTTGAAGACTTTTAAATGGCGTGGCAAAGGTTTTGTCGGCTGCCAGCTCTAGACCTCACCGTCCCTGAGACCCTAAAATTGATGCCGGCTTTCCAAGGACATTATCCGTGTATTTTGTTAATTGTCTTAGCAAATGTTAGACGTACCTGGAATTGTCTTTCAAGAACCGAAATCAGTTGCAAACAGAGTAATATTTTGGCCGTTTTAAGGTAGAACTCAAAACATTCGTACGCAAAAGCTTACAAAATTAATATGTATGGGTCTTTCCATACGTACTGTATTGCGAATCTCATTTATGTGTTTATTTATGTGCGTTATATTAAACAAATTTAGATTTTTCTTCTTAAAAGAAATATGTACAATATATGGTAGATATTCTTAGGATATATTTTCTCCCGGATTATGCACCTTATCCGTATCCAAATTGCATGTTCTAGGGGTTTCATTAAGAAAATGTCGGGTGGTTCATACAATATTCTTCGTTGCAACTTTTAATAGCTTTCACGATATTAAAGTTTTAATATTTTAACTGAGAGATTTCAATGCGTGGCAAGTCTCATGCCCACGCCGACCATTTTCGGAATATTTTCAGTAGGGTTTTCAGTAGCGTGGCTTTTAGTAAATTTCTCTTTTCCACTTATATCTAATTGTGTTCCCGATATTAAAATTTTATATTTTAATTATATAAGAGATGCCCCTAGTTTTCGTTTTGTCTCTTTTCTACACAACGTTCGACATTATTAGAAGAAATTTTGCAGCGCAAAAAATAAAAGACTCACTGGTAATTATGAAGGGAAGACTACAAACCACGCCCGTTTGGGATAAGAGCGCAAAATAATACAAATATTTCAGCGAAATCTGTAGAGCGTTTAAGACCCACTTGAAGTGCAGGCAGACAGATGGACAGACAAATAAATAAATAGATTTACAAGTAATAGAACTCATTATAACCAGCCCTGTTTTTAACTTGAGAATACAGTATTTAACAGGAACCGAACCAACCACTCCAACAACTCCAATGATTTCTGATCTACTTGTATGTAGATCTGGTAAGTTGTATAATATAGTTTTAGTTTGACCGCTTTTTAGGCCTTCATATTATTGTAAAGAGATAATGAAATAAATACCTCTGTTCGGGCATTCAAATATTAAACAGGAACTGATGATTTAAAATTAAATTTTGGGGCCTTACCAAACTTACACAACTTGCTAGTCTTCTTTTAATCAGTTCAAACTAATTTTATTGATGCGGCCAAGAAAACAAAAAGTTCGTAATCTTGCCTGTTTTTCTGCTTTGAATCGTATGTACAAACTGCACAGCCGCATGAAATTTCCATTTCCAATGTGTAATACCTTAAGCCCTGCAAAAACAAACAACTTTTACCATCAATAAAAATGCTTATAACGCACTACATTGTCTTGGTTTTCACTGTCAAAAACATTTATTTTCTGAGCTAAAAAGTCAATTTCATAAACAAACTTTAATAACAGAAGCTCGATCGCTCTCTCCAACATTCGCATTCGCTTCGCACAAACGCTGCCAGGTCTTTGAAAAGGAAAATGTCTTAAGAAATTATTATACGTTTGAACAAGTTAATATTATAAACTACCGACATGTGTAAACTGGAATTGATTTTGGGCATGTTAAATAATTTTGTTGTCATCTGCCAACGAAAAACGATTATGATTTCGCTCGAAAGGAGGTACGAAAAGAAATATTAAGTGTTGCAAGGCAAATATTTAAACAAAAACAATTTCTCCTTTTAGATTAGCAAAATTTGGCAAAATATAAAGAAACAAACACATCTCAGACGATTTAAATTTTTAACAACACTTGTTCATTTATTAAGTCTTTTCCTTCGATTTTTAACTGTTATTGTTTGGTTTTTAGCTACAAAACTATAATTTTCGAACTACATTTTTATTTATCAATGTTGTTCTCCTGCTGGCACGAGGGTTGCTGTTATCATGGGCAGGAAATTACATGCAGAAGGCTGGCATCGTTTAAGTTCCCGCCCAAAGCACCAACAGCTTCTAAGTCAGACACTACATTTCACAGCTGATTAAGATTATTGATAAAAAAACAACAACCGCCCATCACAGGATAATATTCGCAACAGGGATAAAACCTAAATGGATTTGGAGACTTTATACTGGTGTGGGATTAATTTTACCGACCATCTATCGCTTTCACTAAAGATGTACGAGATGTCAGAACATTTGCTAGAAAACTGTTGCTTTTTTTTGGAGCTACAGAAAACTGAGTATGGGAAATTATTAATTTAAGCGACACATGAAATTGACAAAACAAGATCCTTCCAAATCAATTATTTGCTGTCAAAAATACTGGCGAACGTTGACGTGCGATATCCTGGCACATGCGATTACATTTCGAAACTCGAAATACTAATTTCTATCTCCATAAATTGCCATCATACTCTCGTTGCCACCTCAGGCTTAAGGAAATCAACCAAAATCCAGCTGAATTTATTGTAAATATTTCAGTTACGCTGTACGTGGATGTGTGTGCGTGTGTGTGTGAGTGCGGCTCAGACATTTAGTGCAGATTTTCCTTCATTTAAGCTGTCCTTTAAAACATTTTTATGACTTAGTTTTGAAAAGGGCTCTTTTTGGCGATTTATGTAAGATTTAAACATAAACATGGTTTTGGTGTGTTTTCTTAATATTAAAAGAAATACTCGCATCACGGCCAGCAAAGAAGGAATGAAAAAGTTAAAATGCCCGCAATAAAACAAATCTTTTTATATGTGTGTTTTGAGTATCGGACTGTATGAGGTCTGTATCTGGCGGGTGTACAAATCCAAAAAAAAAAAACTCATATTATATTTTAGTACTTTGGCTTATTTTTCGTTTCGTGTGTGTGTGTGTGTTTTTAACAGTGACCCTGTGAATATTTGGCTTAAACTTTTGACAATCCTCATTAAATCGTATTTTTGTTTTCGTTTAATTTTTTAATTTCAACAATTTTAACTTGTTCTTTCAACGAAAATAGTCATAAAAATGTTTTATGATTTTGTTTTTGGTGGTATACAATAATACTGTAAGATTTAAGAGATATGATGCTCTACGGAAAGAGGTTTCGGTTCTGCGTACGTTAGACTGGTTTGCTGGACCTACAACAGACTAATCATGTAAATTGTTGGAACTGTGACTTAGAGTTTAGTTTTTGACAGTGTCATCATTTTGATTAGATCTTGTACCCCTAAAAAGATGTGATTTATTTTTCACTAAAGATTTTTGTTAAATAATTTCAATTCAGATCCTTTATTTACAATAATAGTTGATTTTCTACAAAAAATTTTATATTAATATTTAGGGAATTAAATGTATGTAAAAATGTATGTAACAAAGACATAAAAAATTGAGAATATTAAAATGAAAATTCGTTAAAAAATAAAAAACTAGAAATAGGCTTCTTGTCATTTTCTTATCATCTTCCTTTAGCTCATCCAGTTTGTAGGGTAAATATTATGTTTCTTATTCTCGTTTTTTACTTTTGTTGAAATCCCTGAGACATTAAGTTTGAATTTTATTTTATTTTTTTAACGAAATGGGTTTTTCATTATTTTTTTTAGTACTTTGTACTTAGAATGCAGTATTGAAAATTTAAACTTTTTTGTTTTGTTTTTTGTTGCGAAAGAGAAATTATTTTTTGAAAAACTTTCACCAAAGCGAAGTCTAATTCCTTCATAGCTTCTTGCTGCCGGCAAGACATAAATAAGAGCTTCATGCTTGATTTCAGTAAATTTAAGACTTTATCAGAAAAATCAATGTTCTGTCCTTCCAATAGATGGCATTCAGCCAGTGGAATGACTTTTTACCTGGTATAGAATGATCAACTCTCGATGTTTATTTTGTGTTCTATCGAGTCCCGTTTTAGATTAAGCAAGTGCTTGAAATAGTTGGTCAGGTGGGTAGAAGGAGTTTTAACTCTGTGTGCAACGCGTATCAGTAATTTTTCGGTATTTTTCATATTTGAATTTAGGATCGTTTTTTATATGTAAGTTTGGCGTCATTTTTACATTTTTATCTTTTTTTCCTGTTTTCAATTCCAGAATAAAGAAAAAAAAACTCAATATAAAACAGTTTCAAATTTAAAAATTTTAAAGTACCTTAAAATGTTTTACAATTAAAATATATATCGGCATTTTTTCGTTCCCTTTTTAATTATCAGTAATTTTTAATTATTAAATATAATGCCACTGCGCTGATTTTTCACTAACATAAAGAATTTTACACAATTTTTTTTTTAAGTGTAATAAGAATGTGTATGAATAATTTTATAGAAGAGTTCAGCTCTGTTACATTTTTTTTCATTATTGAAAAATATGTAGAACTTGCTTGATTGGCCATCCCTGTCGCACAAAAGTAGAGCAACTGCTTTACCATTTATTGGGTGTCACGTCGAGTGACAGATATGTCACACATTTATTTAGTTCACGAGCCTTGTGGAACAGTTTACATAAATTGCAAACACTTGTTGTCAGATAACAAGGTTTTTGAGAGATCACCCTTATGGTTGTAAAAGATGTTCTTCAAGCCAATAACCTTTAAACCAGCTAAAAAAAAAAAACGATGAACACTTGTTACATTTGACATGTTGCACATCCAACAAGTCGCCCAAGAACTCCTCAACTGCCAGAGCAGCAGAATTTATCAAAATTCTCACAGGAATACGTGAGCAAAACAAATTAACTCTTTGTCCAAAATAAACAGACAATAAAACGATCAACCTGCCATAATAAAATCCACAAAAAATACTAAAATTTAATATAAACAATTCCATAGGAAAAACCAAACGGTATCATAAAAAAAAACTAATTTAACATTTTATCAGCATTTTACGAAATAGAATAATAATATTTTTATGTAGCGAAAGGATAATATAAACATTTGATTATCTTTTGGACACAAATGACGCTTAAACATTGATTATCTGGGAGTAAAGTGCAAGTGGTTGTGCGCAAATAGTGTTTAATAATTTTCCATTTTGGTTTTTCAAGCCAAGTGCTTTATGTGAGCGACATAATTTTTATCAACAGATATTTTTATGTCTTTCGTTTTGTGTTTAAGCAGGCGACCAAAAAGTAACTTGTTGTCATGATGACGCACAATGGGAAATTTACACCAGCACATGGATTAAATCTTAACGAATAGTTCGATTATGGTGAAATTGCAAAAGCGGTAGACATAAAAGTTTAAGTTTAATAAGTTTAGCAACTGGCCAACAATCCTGAGGAAATAAAATCCGGAATGACATTTTTTATAAAAATAGATGACTTTTAATATTTTTAAATTTGGCATAAAGGTAAATATGTTGACAAACCCAACGTTCATCGAAATACTGGTAAGTAAAAAAAATTGATTTTTTAATTATTTGACCTGAAGCCGCACTGAAAACTATAAAAAAATATTAAACAAAACATAAACAAAATTTCTATAATGTATATTACCAAAAAGTATTTGCTATTTTACATAAAAAAACAATAAGAGAACAATTAGTTCGCCAGGCATTTTAAGTCTTTAAATTAATCCAGACTTCAAGAAGATCGAAAAATTTAACAGAAATATTTAAGATAAAAATAATTTTGAGATCAAGAACAAACTTGTGTATAAAATTGGTCGCCTACTTTATACGTATATTCTGTTGGCAAGAGAAACATATTGCTGAGAAACAGCGAGAGAATGAGCAAGTCTAGTCGACAAGGTCTAGCCTAAAAGGCGGTTGAAGCTAAATTTCCCAGCCTCTGCTTTCCGAATAGGCATTGCTGCATGCGCATAATTTATTTGACTCCACAATGAAGAGTTGACAAGCTGAAACAGTAAAAATATTTTATAGCGTTCTAGTGAAATATTCTTCGCACAATTCGACACTTAAAACAGCTGAAATATTTCGCTTTGATTTTCAAGCACGAAAAAATTACAGGCGAACGGACTAGAAAAACGAACTCACAACTTTGTATATCATTTTGAACAAACGCTTGTAATTAAATATAAAAACGATTTATAAGATTTAAAGATTCTTAACAAGCCGCCGATATTATATAGCTCAACTTTGGAGAAATGACTTGAGCGAAAGATACAACCATATAATTAACAAACAAAAAAAAAAAAAAACAAAAGGAAAAAACACTTCCCAGCCCACGAAATAAAAACGGTAAATCGGCCGTCAGCAACAAACACAACAAATTAACAAATAATTTAATGGAAGCAGTATTTTATTCTGAAAATACTCCTTTTTCGTTTCTTAATTTTATTAAAAATGCAGACATATTTACTAAAATTTATTAAAGGCGCCTTTTGTTAACCAGAGAAATTCATTATGAACATTTCTACACGATAAAGAATCAAAAACACCTTAAATACAGCAAACAAACAAACAAACAAACAAACCAAAAAACCAACAACAACAAAAAAACCGGCCAAAATGCACATTTTGTTATAACAACAACAACAAAGTGGAAAAGAGAAGGTGTAGGCAGGCACAAGCCCAAATACGAGTACATTCATACAAATCAAAAACTCAAATGCGTAGAATATGAATCCTTAAGGCTGGTGGTTAATTTTTTAACTGACTCATACTCTGTCCATTGACCGGCTGGATGGACGGATGGATGGATGGCCGGCTTAAATGCAAAGACTCACGCATAAACAACCTTATAATCAACGCCTTTTGTGTTACAGTTTTGGTGCATGTTGTATCCTTTTCTTTCGATTTTAAGCACTTGACAGTTTAAGGTGTTTAGAAGGGTGCAGATGAGCACCGATAACAATGTTTTAGATTTTTCCGTAAGGATTATGCACGGCAAGAAAACCATACGGCAGCCTGAGTTAAGTCTGACTTAATAGTAGCGAAAAGGTTATGCAAAAATGCAAATAGAGTGATCGTTTTGGATAACTCGGCCTTTTTTGCAATATAATAAAACTTAATATTTTGCCATTTTTTTTGTTATCAATTTCTCGTAGAAACTTCAGTTAACAGAAAAGGACACCTTGTCTATCAGCAAAACAATAAATAAATTTTATATATGTATACAAAAATTGTAATAAATAAAACCTAATTCGCAGAATATTTCTGCCAAGCAATCGTCAATTTGCTTTCGGCTTATGAATTTATTCATTAGTAAATTTCCAAAAATTTGTTTAATTAATAAATTGCCTTCTGTACATTAAATCAAAATATTGCATTTTAACATAAAAGCATGACAATTCAACTAGCAATCATGTTAATTCAGCATACAATCATGCAAATTTGCTTCACTGGGCATGTCATATTAACTAACAACTTGTTTTAATGAGAAAAAACTTCAACTTCCACTTTAATGAAACAATTTCAAGTCTTCATAAAACAATCAGTTTGGGAATTTTTTTTTTTTTTATTAAAATACAGTGTCCTTTGCTATGCATCAATACTATTCCATTTCTCTGTTTATTACAGCAAATTTAAGCAAAATTTTTAATAATTTGTCAGTGTATATTTTTGTTGTTGTTTAACTTATTATATATACAGAACTATAACTATATTCTGGTTAACCTCGTTTAGGTGCACATACACACACATCATACAAAAACGCTGCTTGAAACCTTTTGTTAAGTACCGTTTTAAATCAAAATGATTTTATTTGTTTCTAAACGAGCAACAAAAGTCAAAAGAATGTGTGGCAGTGTCGATTTGCTTTTGTTGCATTCCAATTGCCACCTGCCAAATGATTAATCATTTCTGTTAAATATTGGTTTAAAATCGTGCCCTGTTGTTGCGGCCGCTATTGTTGAAAGTTGCTGATGATCCATCAAAACGAAACTCCATCAGCTTGTAGTTCTCTACATGTCTATATTGGGTATTGTTTTTGTTGTTGTTGTTTTTGTTGCTATTATTTCTTATATCTCTTAAGGTTATTATGTTTAAGGGCTATTTTGATGATATTTGGCGGCGACTCTCTCTACTAAATACATGTTGTGCTTGTTTTACACCTTTCTTCCGCTTTTAGTTCTACTAAGTGGAACAGAAGGGGTAATCATTTCGGCATTTTGTTCAAACAATTTATTCTCAACTTATTAACAATATTCTTCTAAACAATATATATATATATAGATTAATTGCTGCAAAGCTCTTGCGCCAGTTTTCAAAATCACGTGGATTTCAAATCTTCAAAACAAAAAATATAAAGTAATTGCTGCAAAGCTCTTGTGCCAGTTCTCAAAATAACGTGAATTTCAAATCAATTAACAGCTCCCAACTGCTGCTATTTCCCACATCAACTGACTTTATGATTTAAAAAGTAAAATTTTATTTTATTATACTCGATTTCCTAAAACAGTTCAATAATCCATTCTGCGCATGCAAATTGGTGCCAATAGGACAACTGAGGCATACAACAAGAAACCGTACTTTATTGCAACCATACGATTGATTTGCACGTAAAAAAAATAAACAACATTTTCTATATTTGTTAAGTCGAAAAGGATTTGTCAGCAGTTTGGCAATTATAGGCTTTTGTGACTTCTTGAAATGTAAGATACATTTAGTCGCTAAAATGTGTTCAATATATTTCTAGTAATAGAATTTTTATTGGTTTTTTTTTTTTTAAAAAAGCGATATTTTTGGGTGCTTAAGATCGTTGAAAGTTGAGCAATACCATGAAAGTTCTGTGGGCGCAGTGAAATGAATGCCCCTATTAATTTGTGTTGGTGCTTTAATGTAATTATTACGAGCCCGCTAAATCTAGTGATTATGCGTACATATATCTTTTTCGGCGATGAAAACTACATTTATTAATGCCATCGCCGCCAACATCATTTAAATCGTGATTAAAAGTGTAAGAAATGTAAAAGCCGAAACACATGATGCTGACCTAAAAAAAATAACAATTAGTTGACCCTTTCGTTCAACATCAACTCAAGAAGAACACAAAACTCATTAATTATTGCCGTTAATGTTAAGGTATAAATATGCCCTGCATCCCTTTTTCTCCTAAATATTTTCCAAACGAAATGCATTTGTTTGATGATTATTGGTAGAACGTGTTACACGCTATCACACATTAGCGCATTCACCACTCGTGTTGGAGGAACAAACGAAAGAAAGAAAGAAAGCAAGAAAATATCACTCACAGTTGTTCACAGCCCGTGGCCTTCGCTTTGAAGTCAGTTTTTTTTTTTTTTTTTTTAGAATGTTTGAACATTTTGCTACAAGTTTTTTCTTCTGTAAATTCTTTTTAATCGTGTCCATCAATTTTGACAAGCATGTAAGTATGTATGTTTAGTTTAGTTTATAATCATGTTCCAAAGATTTCAGTTTCTTTTCAAATGTTTTTGTATTTTTCCATGTGTCGACTTAATGGTGGCATTATAACACCACTTAAGAGATTTGATTTGAATCGTAAATACCTCTTTCTTTCTTTCATTCTTTCTTTCTTTCATTCATTCCTTCTCTGCTTCTTTGACGGCTGAAGTTGGCAAAGTTTTCTTACCCTGACGTTTAGACTGGATGATTAGAGTCTAACTTTGATTTTCTGTTTGGCGAGAGTCGGTGCTATTGCCAAGCTTGCACTCCTATTTACGTTAGACAATCAGTTGGCCATTTAGTTATTACGCCTCGAAGTCTTTAACTGACACACGATGATGCATTCATCATCATGCACGCGTTGATTGCTGTATACTTTAGGCTTTTATTTATTGTTTTTTACGCTTTACTTTTATTTAATTTCTTAGTTTTTATCCAGCTCCTCAAATTTGATGAAATTAAAGTGTTTCTTTAATAGTTAATTGTTTGAAAGGTGCTGAAAATTTGACTTGATTTATATTATTACCCACGATTAACTCTAAATAATATAAAACACACGAAACATATGAAGTGGCTGAAAAAGAGCAGCGTTTTTCATTAATAAAAAACAAATTGTTGTACTTGTACGACTATTTACTTTGTAAAGTCAGAAAAAAAAGAGAAAAATATTTGTGTTATTAAATCAATTGAATTTTATTAGAAAAGTTTTTCTTTTCTAATCACTTACGAATGTTCTAAACACTAACTTTTTAAAATTTTCAATAATATTTTCAATTCTGTCGGGTCGTTAAGAACTTACACTTTAGCATAAATAGGTGAATACTATTGAACACCATTTCTCAGGCCAACGTTCACAATTCTCTGGGCTTTTCAACGAATGCAAAAATAAAACAAACATTAAACTTTAAGTATAAAAAAATTCTGAAATATCTTTTCAGCCACACAAATTTTGTTTAAACTTATCATCCCTTTTTTATAGATCTATTTAAATGCAACCCAACAGAGGGGCATAAATCAAAGAAAACAACAAACACAATAAACAAAAATTTGCCAATTCTTAATTAAATATGGACCACTAATTTAACTCGCAGAGCTGGGGCTGCTGACGGGTAGTGTAGCGATCACGAAATGGCTGGAGCTCCCCTTTGCCCCTTTACATTACAAAAACTGCTCACAGATTTTTACTTGTCGTGCCTTTTTAAAAAAAAGTATTATTCGCATTAACAAATTGCCAAAAACAAAAATATTACATCTATACAAACGTATGTAATTGAAGACACAAACAAAGTCGGACTAGGAACACATTAATAAAGATATATTTTTTATAGAATTAACAAAAATTTATTTTTGTTTGGTTTTTTTATTGGATATTTATATTGGCGAAACTAGAAATAAATAAATTGTATGAAATAAGGGTGTCTTATGAGCTGTCAAGTATAATATATATACATATATATTAATTACTTCATTAGTTCTAATTCTCTATATAGTACTGGGATATGTAATAAATTTTTATGATTATATCAAACATAATATGAACTGAAACTCAAGAAAAACCGTCTAAGATAAATTATTGTTCCTAAAACGTTTTTCATGTTTTTAAAAACCAAAAACATTTTATAATATTATTGCGTCAATACTATTAGGACCATTTAAACTAATGCCTAGTGTTTACACAAGTCACTGCAATCATAATCGAATAATTTTGATCAAAACTTTACGATACGATCATGACATTCGATAACGAGTATTCGATCGATTATCTTACCTGGAAATATTATTCGGTACATCAAATTTGTCTCTTGTCTTGTCTTGTGATGCCATAAATACAGAATAATTAGTTAAACGCAGATTAAAAGCAATAGGTTTATTGAAATCAGTAAAAATTCTGTTCAGCGGATGCCAATTGGTGTGGCTGGCTCTGAAAACTTGGTTGTACATTTTCTCTTCTTTTTAAATAAACACTTAAATTTTTAGCACTTTAATTATATACAAATATTTGTTTATCCTCCTATATAAATAAATATTTGTTTATCCTTTATTTGATAAAAAGCAATAACACAATTGTGGCATAAATAGAACTTCGGCTTCGTTTATGGCACAGCAAACACTCATCGCTAACAAGAATATAAAGAACCCGTACATGGAGAAATGATTTCGATCGCCAATAGGAGACCACATTAATCGTATTTAATTTGCGAGAACCGAAGCTGATGCTGAATTTGTTGCAGTTTAATTCTAGACTTAAAACTAGATTCATTTGTAGTGGTAGGTTTTCTAGTTTATAAAATAAATTTCAGTTCAAATGCTATCGAATGCCACATTATGAAATAAATATTAATCGTTACAATCTCTCTTGCTCCAAGATGAGTGCAAAGATTTGGCCCCCATTCGAATCACCATAAACACATTCCTGGTCACACTTTTCGGTGTTTCTTGGTTCATTTTTGTCTACAACTTCAGCTTTTCAACATTTGAGCTATTTGGGGCTTGAAAATATATTGATTGTGTATTTTAGCTCGGAACTAGTTCACTTAAATGAGTCTGTGGCCTGAATGAAGTGAGCGTTCATTATTTTAATTAATTTAATATGATTTAGATATAAATATCATTTAAAAGCATTACTTTTATTTACTTGCTTTATATTTTTTTATATAATTTAATAAAAACAGATACCAGACATATGTGGGAATTGATTGTCTGTAATTGAAATTAGCTGAGCAATAGAAATCAATGGACAACTGAACTGTTGGACCCTGAAGTGCAAAGAACTGAAAAGACCTTTCGTTTCAATCTATCAGCAAGATGTTACTATGAAAGTAAGATATAAAGGTTTTTTAGAACCCATCAGGCAGACTCTTCTATCTTCTTTTAAATACCTTTTTGCTGAAAACTCTGCTACCCTTTCATCCACTTTCTAAACGGTCAAAATTACTCGTAAGTATAGACGTGTGCATTTGTTTTAGTTTCTACAAAAAAACACATATTTTCTAACATAATTCTCACCCAAAATCATTTCAATCATAGAAACAAGGTATCATTAGGAAAACAAAAACTGAAACCAACTGACAGTTTATTACTGTATCGAGATTTATGACATTTAATAACAGGGATCATAAATAGCCAGCCAACTCGTAAAGCAGAAACTTCCGCTGAAACAAGGGCAACTTAAACGGGGCTGAAAGCAGCAACCACAAAATTTCAAAAAGATGTTTTTATTTTGGGATTAAAAACGAAATAGTTAAACTTTTGTTTTTGTTGGGCTTCGCTGGCTTAAATCAGTAAAATTTCCAAAAAAAAAATTTATGAAAACAGTGACTTAATGCGAGTAACTTTGTTTGAGGTCAACGAATATTACGAAAATTAAGCAGACAATTTTACAATGACTTAAGAAACTACATGATTAGATGTTGGAGGTTAAATATAAAATATAAATTCGGGTCCGCAGAGACCTCACACACCAACTGTTTATTTACCTAATTGTTTCAAACTGGAATTTAATACAAAAAACAAAAAAATCAGTCTCGAATGTTGGCATCCTTTTTGCTATGATTTCATAAGGAAACAGAAACGGTTGTATGTCATGGCATACAATTTTAGATAAAATCTTTAGCACCTTGTTGGTGGGTTGCTTATCTTGTTTGCAAACATCTTTTTTTCGGATTAAACACCCGCACCTTGTTTTCGTTTTTCAGTGCTCCTTTCCACTATTTCTAATTTACAATCCGGTCTCGAGGCATGTGTGTGCTTGCAGTGTCCACATTCTAATGGCGAATTGGTTTGGCTGCAATGCCTCTTGTTTAGACAAATCTTTAATTTCTATGATGCAATAAATTTTCACAAACACCTTGCAAAACCAAGAAAGGAAAACCAAACACGAAGAACGAAAAACGCAAAGAAAGCACTCACTATCAGTGATTCCTAGTGTTTTCTTTGTGTCCAATCAACAATAAAATCTCTGGCACAAATTTTTTCTGCTGCTGCATCTGTAAACACAGGGCTGTTATTGTACTCGCAGGCCGGCAGTTCTTCCAGGTATCTGGCTGCTCGATTTGGCTTGCGTGCTTTCTCTGCCAACTTGTTTACAGATTTTACAATCAATCCATTTTCTTTTTATTTAAGGATTATCAGTTTTTGCTCATGCAAAGATATACAACTCACCTGTCTTTGGGCAAAGCGAGCGATTTGATTGATATGAAGGAAGTGCCTGCACGGAGTAACAAAAGATGAGGGTGCATACGACACAACGAAATGACCTGATGCCATTTCTTAGGAAATTTTCTGATCCTAGAACTTATTTTTTCGTACTGGCCAAATTTGTGCACACAACTGCCCAGACAAAAAAGAAACACAAGTCTGTTTTCGTAAAATCGATAAAGATAATTTAAAAAAAACACAAATAATTTGCTGTGCAGAGGTTCTGTTTCAAAGTCTTAACATCAAGTAGCGATAAACAATATAAATATAAATAATAAGTATATGTTTATAACTGAAAACATTGTTTATTTATTAAGGGAATTAATATATTTGATTTGGCAAAATACAACAGATGGCGCTCATATCCGATAAAGCCCAGCCATTGTATTAACTGGTACCATTCACTATTTAACGGTTCATAAAACACTTCTTTCGATTTGCAAAAAGCATTCTAATCGTAACGATTTTGCAGATAAATTTTCAAGACACAAATTTTGTGCATTTCGATGTATGATTTTAGATCGAACTTCTTTAAATAAAGGATTTCGAAAAATGCTGCAAAAATGTACTGCATTTCTGAAGGCAGGTAAAATTCGAAACGTACCTGATTCTAGACAGAATATAAGTAGGCAAGTGCCTGTCTAGCAAGTTCTGGTTCTTTATTTAAATGGAAAAATATATGTAGAATATTAGAATTTTTCTGGTCCATTTATCTGTTAATGTAATAGGGAATATATGCAGGTGGGCGTACTTTATAATAAATTCTTCTCGACGAAGAGTCAACTGGATTATTAAAGTAGTAAAACTGACTTTAAGGTACTTTTTACGCACGTTGACAAACCAAAAGAAATTCTTAGGTCATGAATTACTATTATTTACATGTAAGTAATATTTTTCTAGAAAGGGGACAAAAAAGTACCAATGCAAAAAACGTGGAAAGGGTGACGGCTAGATTATTGTGGTCTTTTAGTTCCAATAAATATGTTTCCTCAAGTTAAGCCACATTTCAGTTTTGTACGAGAAGTTGACTAGTGCTAAATAAAATTTCAGCCTTCATAACCAAAAGACGGGTAATTGGGGGCATTTTGGAATTTGCAAATTAAAAATATTGATTTCTGACGCATGACTTCGTTTTTGGCCAGACGCTTAACATTTTTTATTTCCTCCATTCAAATGAATAAAAATCGTTTTTTTTGATTCAAACCGCAATTTAGTAAAGAAATAAATTTGAAAACACAATTTTATAAGCAGATGTAAACAAAACATTTAACTAAAAAAAAATCAATTGAACAGAAACACAGTAAAATTTCACAAATCAAAGAAATTCTAGCACATGCCCCTGTTATCAGGGGCAAAATGAAAAATAACGCACCCTTATAAAATGGAATGTCTGTTGAATAATTGTTGACACTAATTTGAATTTTTGTTATTCTATAGAGGAAACATCTTGCACTTTTGTTGAGCTTCAGCGTGCAGCAGCACCATCGGCTCAAACTGCAGTACAACAATAGATGAGCTCAAGGAAAAAAAAACACACACACACACACACACAACAAATTTTCGCTTGAATGCAACAAGATCCTTTTAAATTTGTTCCTTTCAGTTGCAAGTACGAAGACTCAGAGGCTGTTATAAATCAGGTTCAGCAGATAAATACTTTGTGTTTTTGTTGCTTCGTGTACTCGTATGTGCATAGATTAATTTATATGGCAGCCAGCGGCTGCGCACGCGTATAGAAATTTGAAACGCCTTGTCAGAACTTAACAGGCATTATAAAAAGGGATTTTTGTTTTACGTACAATTCATACACAAGAAAAATATGGAAAATATGATTTGGAAGTATCATGACCCACCTGGTGTTTTAGTTCGAGAAATGCTGATTAGCCAAATAAGACATATAATTTTATAAGCGAAGATTTCCTTCGATTTTAATAAATTATGTTTATAACGTATAGAAATATATATCTACATGCATTTACTAAAATTGCAAAGTAATAGGAAAATCAAAATTTAGCTAAATTCTAAAATTAAAATTATTACTTACACCTAAATTGTTATATTTGGTTGAGAGGACTAGAATATCGTTTTCAACTTCATATTTAAGCAGAATACCTGTAAAAATATTTTTATAACAACATAATATTTGAAAATAAAACTACGTCGTTTAACCCTTAACTGCATGGAGGAGTAATTTTAACCCCAGGCCACACTGTTTATTTTACATTTAACTTGGTACGCCAGCACATTCTTTAAAACTCCTTGTAGTCTCAGTTCAGGCTGATATCGTGACGAAGTGCACGTATGGAGATCGCGCTACCCCGCATAAAATCTGTGCTAGGTTTATATTGGGGTAACAACTTAACCCACAAATGCAGTTATGTAATTTGTTTTAGTTCTACTTTTAAAAGAAGTGGCGATATATTTAGTCAAACCTCGTGTCAAAGCGCAAAGTAAGATGTCAGAAGTTTGGACGAGGTCATTGCTCACCTTACGCGGCAGAGCTGGACAGCCAACTTGGAACGACTCAGCCGAAAAGGCCAAAAACTCTACATTGTTATATATGTATTAAGACGTTTTAAAGACGCACAAACAACAACGTTCCAAGTTCCAAGGAACCAAAGGGTGCAATCGAATAGATTTTTGGTCGGAATTTTTATGTTACTTTATACGTATCTGTATTATTTCTTCAACTATATTTTATCTAAAGCTTCTTTAATTTTGAATTACTAATTTAAAGTTTTGTAATAATACAAAAAAGTAAATTTCTATGTGTAGAATAATATTTTTAGTTAATTTTGTAAAACCGCCTCTTTCTGCTCCCACGTGTTGTCGTCTGATTTAAAACCCAATGTTGAGCGGGTTTTAACTGAACTTCAATGTTATTTTAATAAATGGAAAATTAAGCTAAATTAAAGTAAAACACAGTCCCTTTATTTTGCAAGTATCAACTTAGCACCTCATTTAATAATTACGCTGTCCATGAGGGCGAAAAAATTAAAATACCCAAAATGAAATTCAACGAACATATTATTATTATTTTTAATAAAGTAAATAGACTTGTAAGAATTATTTTTACATTTTTAAACAGAAACCCCTCCCCAAACAATTAATACCTAAATAAGGTTTTTCATGCCACAGTTTATTATGGCGCCCCTGTGCGGCTGTCACACAACAAGTTATTTAAAGTAATCTATGGTTTCATTCGACTCTGAAACTTCATTTGTTTGCAGATATAGAATTAGTTACAAAATTAATACAAATTTTAGCAGCCGATATCAGAACTGTGGTTTCGAATATATCACTGAATTGAAGTAGTTTCCTAGTAAAACCTATTTTATAAAAAAAAAACTAAAACGTTCAAACAGGTTTTTGAAAAATTTTACCTCCGAGTAAATCAATATTTTTGTATAATTGTGTGTATATTAATATTAGGCCTAATAACTTAAAAGAAAAAGATACTTATATTGTAAATTAATTTCGTGGAAATGGAAAATATATATAAAATATATACATTTTTTTTTAAATGAAAAGAAAGCGATATTAATGAAAAATAAGCAAATGTAATATTTCATATTAGTTGTTTCTTCTTTAGTGTGGGGCTGTGTAAAATAAAGTGAGCCCCAAGTGAGAAAAGTAAATGTAGTCAAGGGTTAAATAAATCTTACTATGAGGTTTTATGTTCACGAATCATATGTTTGTCTACTTCAACAAACGGCCAATGCTAAGTAATCATACAATAGTTTAAAGTGATCATATTAGAGTCATATTCTAAGCATACATAACCTTAAAAAACTATACTATTGTCAGATCCAACTATGTTGATGTCGTATTATAATCATAATTGACATTTTCCAAGATACAGGGTAGTGCGGAAGTTACATACACATTTATAATAAAAACTTCTTTAAATAGAAGTTTTGCGACCATTTTGCCTCAGCCACCTTTGGCCGTTTGCCCAATATATGCCAATTGACGTAATAGTAACAATTATTTGCTTCATAAATACTATATTTAAATGTTATATTTTTCTTTGCCATTTGATTGTATATCTGTTGGGCTTTCTTGAATCATGTTCATGCTGGCCATTATTATAACTGTTACCTATTAAGCAATAAAAAAATGTTAAAACTTGATACGCTCGTTACAGTTTTTGCACAACAGTAAGTTCTTAACGGCTTCACCTTTAACCCCAAAATACTAAAGTTTAACAGACACAGACTCAAAAGAGACAAAAAAAGTTAAGTTGTTTTTTTTTTATAAAAAATAAATATAAATACTAAAAAGCGCTAAGAAAAACAAAAAAATTGTATATGTAAAATATATTTAAAGTGCATAAATAAGAGACAAAATGAAAAAGAATGAACCTTGATTTAACATTTAGAGATAATCACCAGCAACTTTGAGTATAACACAGCAATGAGAGCGAGCAACAGGTTGGCCGATACGTAAGTTTGTTTGGCCGGCAGTTTTAACCCTCCGGGCAATGTCAAGTGTCAGTTACGAACATTTTTATCACGAAATGGATTCAACATGTTGGTCAACATGTTGCAGACTTTATTGACAGAATTGCTAACCGTTCTTACAGCTTCAGTATAATGCAAGTACTGTATTCAAAACTTCGTGTGGAATGCCGGCAGAATATAGATTTGTTAAACAAATTTCATATAAATTGTTCACAGAAAAATGTTGCAGAGTTTGTGCTGTCTCTATTGCTCCCAACATTGTGTCCAACAACATTCTACATTTGTTGTGAAATAATTATTGTTGCAACACTTAATAACAGCTGACTATTGTTGAGGTATTGGTAGGGATATGATTTGCAAACGTAAAACAAGTTAACATACTTTTTACGAAAAAAAACCCAGTCAAATTCTATAAATTCCTAAAAATAATCAATGTTGCTCAACATTTTTCGTATTTTTAACCGGTTAGTTTCGAAACTACTGGCGGATATTAGTCTAATTACTTTCGATAGTTTTGAATTGGCGGTCTGGCGAAGAAAGATCGCAATAGGAATTATTTTAATGCTTATTGTATTTGGACACTAGGATCTTGTTCGGAAATATCCTTTTTGAATATTTGCTTTCTGGGATGATTCGAGTAATGAACTCTAGTGTTGGCAGTCTGATTGCAAAGCTGTAGATGTGGCTTGTACCTAAAATCCTAGTAATAGAGGTTATGGCCTATGGTCCTGTATTCGACAATCAATATTTCTCCGAGGTACGGTTGTCTTGCAACACAATCCTGTGCTTCGTAAACAGCTGGATGATGCGGAATTATCGTAATAGTCTGATTACGGACTGGTATTCCGTAGAGATTTCGGACTAACTAATATCCAGGCAATTACTAGTAACAGATATAGCCCGAGCTTTCGAAACTCCCCACTGAGCCAGTTCACCATCCGCTGGCAGGTTTACCTGCTGATATTGGCCTCTATCAGATTAGCTCATAAATGGCAGTTGTGAATGTAAATCTATTTCATATTCTGATTTTGATCTTCATGTCGTCAAAATGCCTCAATATGTTGCCATCTGAATTTCAATAACGATTTGGCGACATTAATAACAATACTTGGAAAATATGTTCTCATAATGTGCTTTACAAAGATAATGATCCTTGAAGGGTTAATAAATTCGTCTAAATAAAACTCCAGCCACCTCAACTCAGCTCATAATAAAGGATAAGCCTAAAACTAATGCTTAAAAATGTCAAGAAATAAAAATCTTAACAAGAAATTTAAATACACACACACGTACATGTATGTACAGGGTGTTTTTTTAGAGGTATAGAACTTCAAATTGAAATAAAACACAAGAAAATCGTTTTAATGTCCATCAATTTGGCTTTATTGGAAGGATAATTTTATGCCATTAATGTTTAAATATGATTTCGGGCATGTGGCCGCCGCGGCTGGCTCGAATAAAGCCAATTCTATAGGTCCAATTTTTGATGGACAAAAGTTGATGGACAAAGCTCCAATTGCTGTGCACGGTGGCGAATCGATTCATTCGGGTCCTCTTCAACACTTTGCCCTACAGCGGCCATTGTTTCTTCGGTGCGCACTGTTCGACGTCTCTGCGGATGCGTATTATCACATAGAGTAAACGTAGTGCGAAAACGATCCATGGTTAACCGAATTAATTGCTCTGATGACCATAAAATGGACGGAGCTTGCGGTAAACTTCGCGAACTGAACCATTATTTTCGAAATAAATTTGCAAGATTTGCAAGCGTTTTTCTTTTGTCAACCTGTTCATGATGAAATGGCAAACCAAACTAAATATTAATCACTTGACAGCTGACAAAATGGCCGCCAGTTAAAAAAGTGATGCCAACTTAAAGTTCTATACCTCAATAAAAAACACCCTATATATATGTATTTATGTGTAATAAAAAAAAAAACATTCGTCTATGCTAATACATTAAACGATTTAATGTAGGAAAAATATAAGAAAAATAAAACAAAATCAAAAGTTTAAGAACAATAAAAGTAAAAAGTTCAAACTCATGCATGAACCCATGTTAGATGTTGCTGCATAAAAAGCCAAAGCATGGCCAAGATTATTGCAACATTTTCCCGGCCTTATGGAAAATATTCGACAACAACTTCCAACATAATGCAACACATGTTTGGAAATATGTCATATAGTGGCACGAGCTTAATGTTTTAACATTTAAACAGGTATCATAAAACTTAACATACCAAACAACTTGAGCTTATGACAATGTTGACGATGATGACGATGACAATGATGATGACGATGATGATGATGATGACATTACTATTATTGTGTTCTACACTTGAAACCTGACTGTCTGTCACACTCACTGCTAACACAGCTGGCCAGCAGCGATGCGAATAATGACGCAACAAAGAATACTTGCAGCAACTACGACAGTATCTTAAAGAATAATAAAAATAAACATAATAATAACGATGGCTGGTTTTTGTAAGTCCGTGGAATAAGTTCTTACTTGAGCCCAAGAACGTTATAAGCAAAATGTCAAAACGTAGGGTAACTATCGTAAGTGGTTTTCTGTTTTAGTCTTATAAACTATAGTCATCACGGGGGCGAACTTGGATGGGCAATTGGTATCCCTTGAAACCGAAACAAGTAATTTCAAGGAAATTTCGAAGTTGCATATTTTACTTTAAATAGCCTAATTTTCACCAGGAGTCAAGCTGCCACTAAATGTGTAATATATGTATGTGTGTATGTGCTTCGACATGTCAAAAACTGAAAGAAATCTCATCATGTAAAAGCAAGTAGGGAAGAATACGGACACGAAATTTGACATGCTATCGGTAAATGTTCTCTAAACCATTTTACAATACAACCAGGACTCAACGCAACAAGTGTTTATGTTGTTTTTGTAAATCTGGTAAATCTGAACCATCAGAATTAAATTAATTTCGCATCATCAATATTTTAGCTTTGATTTTACTTATACTTAAAAGTGGCAAAGACCACTGTCAGCCAGCAATTGTGAGAAACTGGTATTGGGACAAGTTAGTGATGAGATGAGGCAAGCACGTGCATGTCGCTTAGGAGGAACTGAGAATCTTACTTCTCAGCCTTCTATCAGCACAAGAGCTCAGCTTTTGGTTGGCAACTTCAGTTGTACGATCATGCAAATAGTTGTTGTTGTGGATTGTAGGGTGTCTTCTTTCCAACTTAGTTTTCGACACACATTTAAAAACGTTTAAAACGAAAATTTCTTTTAAAAATTTATATAAAAAATAAGAATGTAAAAGGTTATCAATCAAGTTTTTGTCTTATATGTTTTGAATTGTTTGGAAATAAATCTGTACCTTTATGGCTTTTATACAAAAAAAAAAAAAAAAAAAAAAAAAACAGAAAAAGAAAAAAGATCATGTTCTAATAAATCTTTTCGCCAGACAGGTATCACGTTTTAATGCTACAAAATGTATTTAAACTCTTCTTTCTCCTGCCTTCTCAAAAGAAAGTCATCCAGAATAAGCATTTGTTTCATTATTTCGCTCAAAAACAACAAAGAAAAATACTTTATTTCTACGTTTAAATTCCAGGCTATTGTTTTCGCTTATAATTTTTATAGTCCTCAATTTAATACTATTGAGAAGAATTTTATTTCTGCCATTATGTACATACATACGCATTTATGTGTACAGAAACGTTTAGTTTGGCTTTAGAATTTCAAGTGCCCATTCAATTTAAAGTCATTTGAATGGAAATAAAATTTCAACAATGCTGTTTAGCATTTAACAGAATTTCTTTGTCCTTAACATGTGTTGGTTTGCTTCATTAAACGCATTTAACATCCTCTTTTTTTTCGCGTTAAAGTGTTATTTGGTCGGAGCCGGTCTGTGCAGTGGTTTGCATTGATTTGTGTTTCGAAACTGAAGGGCTGGCTTCATTGTTCTCGAACAAAACAAATAATTCTTAAACTGTGCAAAACACCTGGCATCTTGCACTGCAAGTGGCTCACACCTACAAACGTGAATAACTACGTGAGCTGTAAGTGAGTGGTGGAAAAATTTGATATGAAATTGTATTTACTTGTGGAGAACAAGAACAGAAGATGCCCTGCAGAAAGTGTTCGGTTATGGCTGGCAATTAAATATTGTATCGGTACCATGAACCGCATTAATTTGGTTGCCACTACCAAAACACAGATTTCAAGTTACATGGTTTGCTGGGCTCTGAATAAGGAGAAATTTATTTGATTTCGAAAATATGACGCTGGTGCAAATTAACTGTATCTAGATCTGTAAATGTCATGAATGGAAGATTAACAGTAGGGTTCTAGCCCCACTATTTAAGAAATCGGTGTGCAATGGGAGTATTAAGATATCCTGTTTACTCGATATAGAGGCATGGAGAAACCTGCCTCTGCTGTGGCCCAGTGACACGAAGTTGGTAATCAAGTGTTCCATTGGCTCCTCTGGAAGCAGTATTTAGCTGCTTATAACAGCCATAATGTCCTGTGAGTACCACCTGTTGTGTTCTCAGGCTTTTCCTACACAGATAGATATCGTAGATGGCCGTATATCTCGTTAATTTGAGCTCGAATGCACAGAGCCAAAGAACTAATGCGTTTTAACTAAAAAGTTGTTGCTGCATACGATTATTGGCAGAAAGCGCTCACGAACTTAATAAGTGTTTGCAGCTGTCAGTGAAAATTAAATAAAATGTTTTGTAAAATAAAATATGTAAATAAAAAGAAAACTGTGACATCCTATTGGTTTGAAACATTGAAACATTTCCTTTTTAAACAACCAAAACAGTTTTTCAATAAAAAATCGATTGTCATCGGTTGTGCAGCGCTTAATGTAAGACAATTTCTTTCAATTGAAAGATTCCATGTCATAGAAAGTTTTTTGGAAAATATTCAGAATACTTTTTGCGAGGGGCAAAAATTTTAATAATTCGTCCTATCAATATGACAAACTTCAATTGCGTTTCTAAACCAAATCTGCTAATAAGTGTTTTAAATTTTTATTTAATAACATTTACAATAATATAAAATTGCAGAGCTCTGCCGAGCTACAATTCTACGCACCTATAAATATCCATATGTATTTAAATTTTATGCAAATCTGTTTTCCTTGGAATTCTACACCTGGCATCTTCGGAACAATTGTTTCTTACAAAATAATAAAAAAAAAATCAAACAAAACAAAAAGGAAATCTTATGGTTTTTTTTATGTTTTGAATGCATTATTATATTTTTTTCTTCAAAGAAAAAAAAAACATCTTCTCAATACAAAACACAACTATAAATACGGAGTACAACTTAAGAGAAATGAAAATCCATAATGCAAACAACACTACAAAAATCACGAACCAAATGTACGAGAACATACAGACTTATAACAACTGTTAAGTTAATGCTGCACAGCATTAACACAACACCATCGGAAACAAAACAAATAACAACAACTACAACAACAACAATAGTAACAATAATAATAACCAAGCCAACCTCAATAACAGCGACGAACAACATTAACAACCAAAGTGCAACAAACAACAATAACAAGAGTAGGAAAAAAAATCTATTGGAACATGCTAGACAAGTTGGCGCGTTGTTCGACAACAACAACAAATGGAAAATAGCAAAGCAGTAAAAAAAAAAAAATTTAAACGAAAATAACATGCACAATGGGCTTAAATCAAAGGTAATTCACTAACTGCTTACAACAACACATCTAGACATAGTTTATGCAGTGCGACTACAGGAGACAAGGGCCAAATTGTTGCATTCATACACTTTTTCAAACACTACAATAATACAGGGAGACGGCCAGAAAGACAGACATGGGACGGACAGAAAATGTTCAAGAACGGCAGACATGTTGTCGTTCTGCATCTTAACTCGTAAACTGGCAGCAGTGGAAGTGAATTGCAAGATTTCATACACTGCTTTGTTTTTCGTTTTAATACGAAAGGTGTCAATTCTACGAACAAATGCCACTGGGTGATAAAAACAATACGCACACACAGCAGGAAGCACAAGCCAATAAAAATAAAATGACAAGAAAATTGTTATGGATATTGATGCCAGCTCAGGCTTGCTGCTGCCGCAGCCGCTGCTGTTGTTGTTGTTGTTGCTATTGTGTCTTTTTTTTTTCTAGTTGAGGCCGAGTCAGGGGCAGTTACCAGCTACAGATAGAGAGACAAGACAGGCCAAACAAACACAATAAAATTAATGATAAATTATGTGTAATAATGAAATCATGGTCAACAACTGAACAAGTCCTTAGAATTGCAAATGCTTTATAAAAATGAAATGAAAAGGCAAAAAAAAAAAACACACAAAAACAACCAAAAAAGAAAAAAAAGAATCTAGAGAATCCATATTTTTAGGAAAACCTTAAGAAGTTGCTGTGTAAGTTTTGGGAAAAAAGTGTGCAGAGAGAGAGAGAGAGACCAAAATCTGCTTTGGAAAAGGCAGGCGAAATTCTTTATAGCGAACTTCTTTCTAGACAGCGAAACTCTTAGGAATTGATTTCATAAACAAAAAATTTTTCATTTAAATTTTACGTACCAGAAACTTTTCTTTACACTGAACAAAATTTACAGTAGTAAATTTGGCCTACGAGCAGTTTTCTCTTGTAATAATGAGTTCAATAAATATTTCACGTTGTTAAGCGGTCTTCTTGTGATGTTATATCGACCCAGCTAAAGTCCGATATTTTATTACGGAGCAAAAAATACCGATGGTACCCGTTTTCACCTCTTTTTGTACAATTGCCAGTCTCTGCCATAGTCCATTCGTTTCTTTGGATTACAAATCATCTGACAAGTCTCTTTAACATACTTTTACCATTCTTGTTCTGTTTTGCTTTTAAATTTGGCATTTTTTAAAGCTGATTTTTACCTCTACACTCATACACATGTAGGTATTTCTGTGCTCACTGGTTTTATTCATATTATATACTATATATACATATATGTATCTAAATATTTATATGTACATTAAAATAATCTTATCTTTTCCATTTATTTACTTCAGGTTTTTTTAATTATCAACAATTTTATCACAAAATTCAGTCGAGAAGTAAAGAATGAGCAGTAATGTCGAAAATATTAAGCTGCAGCTAACTTCATGTACATAATTCGACAGAGTGTTCCCGTACAAGCAACTCTGCATCAATTGCCCCTGTTCCCTGTTCGGGTGTCCTACAACAAAAGTTCAAATGACTTCAGTCAATTATTCGAGATCGAAATTTATTCACGGTGTTTGCAAAGCAAATTCCAAACTTTGTATAATCTTACGATACATGTTTGGTGACATTTCACGCAAAAGGTAACAGCTTCCACATCCTGATATATTGCATTAAAATGAGAATTTTTCGTAAAAATCTTATATAATTCATTTACATCGTTTATATATAACTTGGGACGTGCATCTGGAGATCGGGAAACTTGCACGTCATTGACCAGAACCGCATACAGCTACAGACTGTTGTGACTTTAAGTAAAATAGTTAATTAATCTGCAACCAGTTTGAATCAACTCATTCAGCAAAATCACCACATGTAAACCGGCACCTTTTTCTCTTTATAACAACACGGACAATGTTGAAGACAAGGCGATTGCCGAACCTCTGATGGTCGTCTTCAGATGTGCAAAAAGAAAAACGAAAAAGATGCAAAATATAATTGTACTTTCACAGCAACAGTTTAGCTCGGCAAATCAGCACCTGTCCTCGCATGTACTCCAGTACAAAGAAATCCCTACAATAATGAAAGAAAGGAAGCGCCTTTTGCATACTTTTCTCCTTCTTGTCTGCCCTTTCAACTACCAGACTGTGGTGTTCTTAAAACAAATTTCCTCTCCCATACCAGTACATTTATATGTATTTTTCTATTGTATTTTTTCTCATTTGACAAACAAAAAAACAATTGTTTTTTGTTGTTAATTCATTTGAATTTGGTAACTGTTTTCTAAATGATTTCGTATTAATACTCGTATTATTTTTTTGAGTTTATGCAAACTTGTTAATGCTAAATTTGAGGCCGGTGCGGACCGTGTTCTCCCGGCTGCAGTGTTTGATGACATACCGCATGTGCTGCCAGAGCCACCGTGACCATTTTTCAGGTGCATAGTTTTTATCCTGAAATAGTTGTTAGTGTTGAGATTGTGATTTCTTTAATGCTTGTCTTCGTTAAGGGAATGTGTCAGTTTTGAAATGACGATGGGTGATTTTTTGTCACGCTGCACAGTGGCACCCGTAGAGCAAACGAGGTTGCAAAAATCAAAATTTTCATGTGCGCCTGCGAAATTTTAAATGAATCCATCTTATAGTAAACTTTTCAACGATCTCAAATATGCTACTCTTAACAATATCAGATTTTTAGTTTAGAAGACATAACTGTTCAAAGTTAACCAATTTTCGGATTTAAAAAAAACACACAATTTTTAGGTAGTTTGATCCGATTTCAGGTGTAATATCACGAAAACTAGGCAACGAATAGTATTTTTTTTTGTTTTTAGTGATTGATGTGCTTATTAAATGTATAACAATAAAAAAAATTGTGCTGTTTGCTTTGTGTTTCTCTAGGTAAATCAGTATTTAAAAACTATCCATTTTTTCACTATTCTTCAACTTTGACGGAAAATAAAAAAAATTTACCTTTTTTTACCTCCGCCATATTTTCAAAATATGTTCTTTAACTAGTCTTTTACATAACTCAAAAGGTTTTATCTGCCTTTACGTGCCTATTTGGCTTCTACAGGTAAAAAACGTTAAAAAGACATGGTTGCAGAAATTGTATGGCGGGCATCCCTTACATGCCTTGACTGACAGTTACTTTGATGTAATAGTTTGAAAATTGCATTTTGAGTCAGTTGTCTACCTGAGAGCCTCTGGCGAAAAATTTGGTCCTAATATTCCGTTACAGACACAAGATGCACAAAAAACTACTCATTGAAATAAGCAGGTACGCACCTCACTTAAAAATTATTTTTGGCGTACATATGGTGAAGAACAATACTGACTTATGGTACAGGTAGGCACAAATCTCATTTGGCTACGTGCATAATATCAAAACTGTATAATTCAGCCCAAATGCATATGTATGCATGTAACAGGTACATTTGTAGACATGGTAGCATAGGCCTATATATTGCAAAACAAGCTTAATGCCTGCATTAGTCTACGACTGAAAGTTGGCGAAACAAGTATTGAAAACATGGCGTTGAACAATTTAAAACTATTTGAACTGTTTAGAAAGTCAATTACACCAACGTGTTTCGCGGAAGCTGCTTTAGAAGAACTCGATAGCTTATACGGAAATATTGAGAGAAGCAAAAGTATAAAAAATAATCTTTGTATGATACATGCCAAAATTAAGACAAAATGGGTGAAATGCAATCGAACCATTAACATCTTCAACTCCAAATACGAGGACTGGCTTAATGAAGACACCATCCTGGATATATTGGCAGTAGATAAACCCTCCACATCAACCAGAGGAGAAAAAGGAAGGCCAAAAAAAAGTATGGAGGAGTGTTCAATTTTCACAAGAAAGAGGAAACTTGCCGATGCCACCAATGACTTGACCACGAAGGATTTATCGGATGCGCTGTCTATTAAATACATAAAGGATAGTGAACGAGTTAGGTCGCAGATTACAAAATCTGTTGCTGATGCAAGCCCACTGCGACTAAAAAGGATTAAGGAAAGCATTCCCACTCCCACAAACGAACATATTAAAAAGTATAGTTCCGAAGAAGCCTTGGCTCTGTTTTTGGACTTAGAACTTTCCAAAGAGAAATATGAGATACTACGGGCATCTTTAATGCGACACGGGGCTGACCTTTTCCCCGGATACAAGCATATTACGCAAGCCAAAATAAATTCACGACCATTGCGTACGGAGTTTACGGAAGTCTCTGCGAAAGCCAATCTGCAGGATCTTATGGACCATACAGCAAAACGGTTGTTGGAAAGTCTTCCTGAAAATGAGGTGGAAATTCTTCCTCAGAAACTAACATTGATCAGCAAATGGGGCTGCGATGGATCATCCGGACAAAGCGTTTATAAGCAAAGGATATCTTCCGATGACACTACAATATCTGACGGAAATATGTTTATGGCATCTGTTGTTCCATTGCGGCTAAAATCTGATGTTTCCCTACACTGGAAAAATCATCGACCGTCATCAGTGCATTATTGCCGACCAATAATGTTTCAGTTTGCAAAGGAATCGGCAGAACTCATAAGGACCACGGTGAAGGACATTGAAGAACAAATAAGCAAGATTAAGCATACAAAATTGCAAATTGGAGAAGGAAAATATATTGAATGTAGTTACGAGTTCCACCTGACCATGGTTGACGGAAAAGTCGTAAACGAACTGACAGGAACAACCTCAACATTGACATGCCCGATTTGCAAAAAGAGTCAGAAGAACTTCGGTAATTTAAACGATTCTACAAACGAGGAGAATTACGAATATGGAATGTCACCATTGCACGCAAGGATAAGGTGTATGGAGTTCTTGCTAAAACTGGCGTATACCCTACCACAACAAGATGAAAACATCGATGAAAATACATCAATTAAGGATAAGGAAAAGATCAGAAAGAAGCAAATAAAGAATGCTTTTTGGAAACAACTTGGACTAAAAGTAGACTGCCCCAAGTGTGGATACGGTAACTCAAACGATGGAAACACTTCAAGGAGATTTTTTGCAAATGATGAGGCAGTAACTAGAATCACTGGAATTGACAATGAAATCGTCAAAAGATTGGGAACGATCTTGAATGTTTTAAACTGCCAAGAAAGTGTTAATTCTACAAAATTTGGAGAATATGCATCGGAAACTGCATCTCTTTTAGCAAAAATTTATCCACAGAAGAAGTTGACCCCGACCGTCCATAAAATATTGGCGCATGGCAAAGATATAATTGAGTACCAGTCTTTGCCAATTGGAGAGCTTTCTGAAGAAGCGCAGGAGTCTCTTAACAAATTTTACAAAAAATATAGATTGCAGAACACGTTCAAAGCATCAAGGGTGAGGCAAAATGAGGACCTCTTCAACATGTTAGCAGCATCTTCCGATCCACTTATTTCTTCCCTGCGGCATGTGAAGACACGAAAAGAACTACAATGGAATTATACTTTAGAAATGATTAGTCTTTTAGATATACCTTCTGTTACGAATTGTGATGAATATTTTACAGAAAATTCAAAAAATTAATTGAAAAAAAATTTGTTTAATTTGTTGGCTAATAACTTTAAAACAGAAAAAGCTTTCAAAAGAACTAAGAAATATAAGATTGGTAAAAATAATTTGATTTTGTTACCATAAAATAGATGAGTTAGAAAAAAATTAGAGTTTAGAAATGATTTGTATTTTAGACATACTTTGTCTTACCAAGAAAATGAATATTTTACAGAAAATTGAAAAAATCATTTAAAAAAAAACTCTTTTGTTGTAATTTTTTAGGTAATATCTTAAAACATGAAAAGCTTACAAAAGAACTACAAAAAAATATAAAATTCTTAACAAAAATTTTTTTGTTACCAAAACTTGGATTTTTTCACAAATTTTAACTTTGAAAACCCATAAGTAAGCACCTATAAGGTGTAGCGTCCACTCCAACCGCTCATTTTATAGGTTGAACAATTATCTATGACATGCAATTTAAATTATTCGATTATCTTGTTCGGTTCAAAAGATATGATTTTTGCAACGAAAAAAGTCAAATGGCGCCACTGTGCGCTGTGGGAACGAAAGCAAAATCTGGTTTTAGTTGAAGGCACATCTGGAATTAGTTTATCCTGTGTTTTTTTTTGTATTCAAACTTCATTAATATTCAACATTAGGTACTTGAGAAAGTTATTACAGGGAATTAGTGTGGTTTCTAGTTGTTGGACGATATTTAAGGAGGAAAAGAAAGATCTTTTCATGTCAAACCTAATTTTTGAAACACTTCTAAGCCGGTGATCCTCTGTTTTCCGAAGACGACTAAAAACGCACAAGTAGACAGGCAATTTTCATCACAAATTTAGTGCAACTTCTTTCACAAAAAAAAAACCAGCTACTTCCTACAGGTGGTCTTGCACAAACAGACTTTGTGTACTCGCATAGGAAGTGAAATATTCTTTAAAGACCAACAAAACCCCCTTAAAGTTAAACTAATATCAATGTATTGTAAATACATTTTATTCGCATGGTCTTACTAAAACTTCCTTTCGAGACACAAGTTAAAAGGGTTAAACACGAAAAAAAAAACGAAATGAAACCACTTTTATTTGCGCATAACAAATATCAGACAAACGACAAGAGCAAAAAAAAAGAAGAGAAAATCACCACTTTTCAAGTCGTCAAAGGTGCAAATGAAGTTGAACAAAGTGTTAGTCACTAACACACAGCCATCACACACTTAGAAACAAACATTGACGCACAAACATGTACACATTTCCAAAGACTATGATTTCATTTTATTGTAAGAATTTAAATAACATTATAATATATTTACAAAAACGATGGCTGAACTATTGGCAAGGAGCACAATACATTTCTTTGTGAAGAAATCCGTTAAACGAAGAGAAGCTTAAATTATAATAGTAATTAGTTTAAATCAAAAGAGTTAATTGATTTTTAACAAGATTTATGTGAAATATAAAATACTCATCAGTATAACCACCAAAATGTTTGAACCTGTAGCGGTAAAATATGCTCTAAATATTATATTTCTGTAGAGCGAGATTAATATATATATATACTGGTACAATATAAAATTAACGGGGATTACCCGTTCTTATCCATCAGCACAGATTACTAGCAACATTATTCTTATCTGACTGCCTTCAAATGACTTCCATTTATCTCCAGCTATTGAGACGAATGTAGGGAAGAAAAGCCAATAGTAACAACTCAATCAATTTGTATAGTATTTTTTATCCATTAAACTTAAATTTTATTCGCTTTTTAAAAAAAGTATTACTTAAAATTCACTTTGGTATTTAGGGCCTGTTCTACAATGTCGAACATTTACTTTCGCTTGCCATTTTCGCGCTCATGCACTGTCTCAAGTCACTAATTTTGGTGATAGATAAAGCCGACAAACAATAAGTTCATTAATAGTCTCTAAAACAGTTTTTGCATTTCAAACTAAAAGCAAACGCTTGATATCCCCGGACAAGCGATTATTTACAAACATTATTTCATTTAAATGTTGGCCGCAGGCAACGCTGAAACGCAATAACTTCGAGAACAAATTTCAAATGATTGAGGCTTCGTCAAACTTTTACATTAGTAAGAAAATAATGAGTTATACGTGTACCTGGGACAGTCAAAATCAATACTAATTTGTCTGGATGGATGAATTAGTAGAGTATTCGACCAACAGCCCATAGGCCAAAGACTTTGGTGACAAACTATCAATAGCCAAAATTCTTAACATTTAATTAAATAACGATACAAGAGACAAACCAATGCACAATGACATATACATAGAAACAAGCAATCAATAACCCAACAAACAAGACCATGCATATACTCGTATGTACAAGCTAGAATATAAAAAACGCACAATGTTGGGCGAATTGAAGTTCGACTTTGCCTTGTCGAAGGTATGGACAACGAACACTGTTCATCAGTAAAAGTTCTGGCAGCCTCATCTTTGCTAAATAGCAAAACATTACACCTTCTTTCCTCCTCCACCTGACCTACTTCTGGTAGGGGTTCGGGCCGTGGTCCACAACAAAACGTTATTGCCATTATTTTTTTAACTTATTTCCCGGCCTATCTGTGCGTTACTGACTTATTTCTTATAAACTGATTGCATTTCAGAGTGTTTTTTATCGCAGCCAATAATAATAATGAACAAAAAACACCACGACAGATCAAAACACATGAAAAAAAGGGGTTTCATACTGTAAAGCCTTATTGGCACAGCTGCTAATGAAGAGTGCACTTCATTTGTGGAATAGCAAACAATAGTGTAAACTACGCTGTGATAAATAAGAAGAAAAAGAAAACGGAAACATTCCAATATACAGTGTATTTATTCCTCATTTAATCAAAAGCATATTAAAAATATTAAAAGGTGTGTGTGTAGGAATCTTAAAATGCTATAAAAGAATTTTTGAGCAAAGAGCGAACATATGCGAACTCACACACACACACACACACACACACACATTCGTACACACATACTCGCATATGTACGAATGTGTGTAGGTCGGTAGATTAACAATAAATAAAAACCAAATATGATCTTGAGAGCCAAATGAGACCCGAAAAATGAGTTTGATTGTTGAATTTACGAGCAACACGTGTTTTAATGGTGAAATGCTTTTGCACACTCGCGCACCGACTCCCAAAACTATTCACTCAGGGAGGGAAAGGGCCAACGCAGGGAGACCTAAAGTCGAGTAATTTTCTATACATTATCTGCTATTGTGCAGGAAAACTGAATGTACTCGCAATCTTAGGAACGAACGAACGAATAAACAACAACGTGCCTCCAACTTTTTCCATCGCGATAAAGGAATGCACATGTCCTTGTTTTCGTTTCAATAAAAGGAAGCTTCCACTCATGTTATTTTTGTATTTTTTTATTATTCTTTTCCCAGCCTGTTTTCCTATGCGGCAAAGGGGTGACTCGCTCGTAACTGAAGGGGGGGTCAGCTTAAGACTTTCATAACTACAGACAAATCTATAGTTTTGTGTCCTTTAACATTCCGCAAGGGGGTTGAAAATTTCTACCTTTGCAACATATGTCTGCGTAAATTTCTTTTGTGCTTTGTGTTAAGGAATTCGTTAATGCGTTTTTCATAATTTTAATGATAGTTTATTTTGTTTTTTTTTTTTTGTTCGACCTGGTTGCTATGCACCTTGCCAATGGGTGTTCATGCTCCGCTGCATCGTTAGGTCAGGCCGAAAGTGGCTGTACGTACTTGCATAGTTTTTCAATTTAATATTTTGTGAGGACTAAAACTGGGAGAGCGAAAGCAGAGAGATTAAATAATTGAAAAGAGAGAGCTGTGACACTAATCGAAAAAATCTCTATATAGGCTGGCTGTTCTAGAAACCATCGTAGGCAAAGTACGACCCAAAGCCTGTAAATGTTGCAAAATAATTTCGTCCAGCTGTGCAAAGGGACAGTGATGTGGGCATTTTACATGTGCAAAAGATAGAAACGAAAGCTGGATAACCTGGATCGCCATGTTGAAATGTTGAAAAACTGAAGGACATCTGGGACTTAGTTGATTTGTCTCCAGCAAGTGGCCTCATTAATTCAATACGATTCTTTGCCAGAAGGCGATTCTATATTTCCTACGACAAAGGAAGAGTGTTGCGCAAATATAAGGTGGTTACAAAATAGCTCATAGAGACGGACGGATGGATCCACAACGCTTCAAAGAGTGGAGGTAGAATTATGCAGACCTTGCATCTTCATAATAACTTGGAGCAGGGATACCAAATTATTTCAAGCGCACCTATACGCGTTACTGGACCTATAACGTTACTTCCCGTTGAGGGAAACTGTATTCAAGTCTCGCAAGAATTTAGTGGCTTCGAATCAGAGGCGTAGAGGAGACTACATCGCACTCATATTGGCAAAAGGAGAGGCTGAGGCCACTTCATCCTTTGGCTTCAAAAGAAGAATTCCTGAGAAAAAAATAGATAAATGGGTAACACTTATCGTAAAGAAATATTGGAATGAGCTTTAATGCCACTAAGGCGGATCGGGCTCTAAAACTTGATAATAAAAGCCAAAAAACACTGTCGCGGGTACTTACAGGCCACATCCAACACAGACAGTTGCAGATTCCGTAGTGAAGGAGACAGGCCAATGGAACATCTGCGCGACACTGGGACACAGCAGATACAGACTATTTCCCGTGTTGTGGAGGTTGTTCCCCCTACCTGAAGAGCCATTCTGGACCAACCGGCCACTACCATTCCTTCATTCATTCATTCAGTTTCGATGAGTACAACCGTTTCTTTTGACATTCTGCTTATAAAGGGCGAACAAAGTCCTTTTTATTAGCGTGCATGTCGTTATTATATACAAAAAATATAATTCCATTGTTTAAGTTTTAATGAAAATCATTTGTTCTTAATCGAAAAACGAAAGCATGTGCTTAAGTTGAAAATGGGAATCCTTTAAAATGGTTTGGCCACCGCATACACGCACATGTTCTCCGTCATCTTTTCTTTAGCTAATAAATTGTTTTTATTCCTTATAAATCAACTGAAAATTCTAACACTCTCGCTTCATTCGAAAAGCATTTAGTTTAAGTTGCTATTTTTATTTTATTTTAGTTTGGTTCAGTTTTTTTTCGCTCTCTTTAAGTGCTGTCAGGTGTTACCTTGATTTATGTTGTATGCACCGTGTAATAAGTGAATAAAATGTTGTTTCGTATTATGTTTCTAAAGTTTCTCTGTTCAATGTTGCGCCTGCGCAATAAATCCTAGTTTTATGACACCTGACAAAATACTCCCCAATAACAGCCGTTCTTCGTTCTACAATTTCTTCAGTTCTTTTGTATCAGTTTTTAGTTTGTTTTGTTGTTGTTGTTGTTGTTGTTCTCGTACTCGTTTAATTCATTTCTTCAGATTGTGTGAAGCAAATACGTTTTCTTTTCATTTGTTCTAGTATGCGGTGCGATGTCCGTCCGGCCTGTTGATGCTATAGCTCATTTTTATTGCCTCCGTATTTAAGTCATTTTAATTTTCATCGACAGTTGTGCTGCCAGAGTTACTTACGCCAGTTTAAATTGTCTAGCTGGCAAGAAAGAGGACATGCTTTTTAATAAGATCTTCATATCATTCATAAAACACATTGAGAAATATAACACAAATGATCCACAATTCACAAGAAGGAGACATAAAGAAATAAAGAAATGTGACTTCAATAGTAATGAACACCGTTTAAGATATTGTAAACGGGTCGTATCTGGACGTTTTGTGTCTTTTCGTTTTTATTACAATTTAACACGTAAATTTAGTTTGAGGCTCCTGTAAAATCGCTTTTCCATGCATCATCGTAATAAAGTTATAAATCTTGTCGGCTTGCTGTTATTCGTTGTAAAATTTCAAATAACTCATATTAATAGTCATCATCATACGTAATGCCGAAGGTGTGTTTTTATGGGAGTTTTTGTAGATTTTTTATTCTCTTGCCTCATACAACTGCTCATGATCTTTTTTTATTTATTTGGTAATAGCTGTTTTAATCACTTTTATGGTATCATATTTGTACGAGGTACGAGTATGGCTGATGGTTCGTAAGATGTGTGAGGCAACAGAACTGTGACTTTTGGGCTTCAGTGATAGTAGCGTTTGGGATTTTCCTTTTTATAGTTTGTAACAAGTATTAACTTTTACTGCAGCGATTACCTTGAACCGACCGTTTCCTGTTAATGTGAATAGGAAAATCTTAATTTTATTAGAGCTTTCGACAATTGTTTATTGTTTCAAGATAATAAATTATATATTTGTTACGACCAATATGTTGATTGTGATTGTGAAGTTTTTCATTTTCTATTATTTAACATATTCATCAAGTCAGGTAATCACTATCATATACATATAATCAAATTTCATACGGCTGCATTATTCATGCAGGCACTAATTTCATTAAAGTTTAATGAAAACTGAAGCAGAAAGTTGTTAAGATCAGCAATAAATCATCCTTATTTGTTCTTTATGGCATGAATAGAAAGACATGCAATTTCAAATATTGTTGTAGTAACAATAGTTTTTTTCCCAGTGCAAAAGCAAACATTACATAATTATTTCAAATATATTTTGTTTACCATCATAAATGTATTACTGTTTATGTTTTCTTAATTCCAACTGACATAATTGAAAGCAACATTAATATAGAATATTGTACGTTATACTTTCGCCTACAGATCAATTAAAATAAAATGTTTGCCATGATCATAATTATATGTGAGTCACTTCCAAAAGGGATGTGATTTTTAGAGGTTTTTGAGTATAAAACAAAACAGACAATTTCATTCTTATTAGTTCATAGATTTCATGGCTTTTAATGTTTAAAAATAATTTCTGGCATAAGGCCCGTGTCACCGTCGTCCTGTTGGTCCAATTTTACAGCACATTTCCATCAATATTGTATCGAATTTTGACTCCTAAGCGATAAAGCACTGCCGATTGACCAGCATAGATCAGATATTTGATATACCTGCACGAACAGTAGTCCGAAGATGTCTAGTCCCAGGAATAAGTAGCCTTAAACGCATTCTGGAAATATACTTTATATTAATCTACTGGAAGTTCATTTAATGGAAGTGTTTTCTTTAAACTCCTTGTGATGGGCTCTTATACGAATTAATAGGAATTGATTTTCATAATCCAGACTTCGTATCGAAGACAACTATGAAAAATCAAGCATTTAAAAATATATATTTCTAATGGCTAAATGGTCCAGAACGTCTTAATTTATAAAACAATACTAGTGATAATAGAAATAAATATTTGATCTTAATGCGAACGAAATAATGGTAAATTGCCACAAATGGTTCTGAAGAATTTAAGGTTTTATTTTTTTTTTTGTATTCTCTATATAAAATATAAGTGAACCTGTTTTACCTGAGTAAAACGCAGTTTAAGTTGCCAATCTGTGTTGCGTTCAACACATACTGTGCGCCTTCGCATTTCGTTATCGAAATTACAACTTTTACAACCACTTTACGATGTTTCTGAGACTTGATACAAATCCGAAAAAAAAATTTATTCATGAAATTTGACACACTAGGTAGGTTTCCATATGCAGAGTCACATACACAAATATTATCACTTATAAACTAATTGCAATAACGCACATCATGCCAGCTGACCGTTAGTTATTTTTGAAAACAATATCATATTTGGAACCCTCTCTCATACCGTAATGCTACTCTTTTAAGTTCAAGCCCACATGCTTGTGAAAAGTTGCGCTCCACTGGCTTCTCTCTGTCCACACTTTCGGGCACAAGCACAAAACACCTTGCAGAAATTGCTTAATAGAAATGAAAAAGGAAAAATGTTAAAATAATTTAAATACGAACTCATCTTTTAAGTAAAACATCACCACCCCAAAGGAGACAACAAAGGCACAGAAATTTGTGCACTTGTTCCTCTTCAGTGATCATTAACCACTAGAAAGTCAACTTACAAAACATATGCCACATAAAAACACATACGAAGAGCTAAACAACCTGACGCTGTAAGAGACAGGAAAAACTTTTCAACTTTCCGCCTGCCTGCCTGCCTGCCTGCCTGCCACCCGTATACAGGATATAAAATGCAAAGTGTTGTTTTTTCTTTTCGTGTTTTCTAGCTGTTTTTGTAGGAAAAACAACCCACATTTTGGTCAAGAAGAAAGAAAAAAATTTTAAATTCATGCTCGCGTATGGCACGAGTTTTGTAAAGTTTTTTATGTCGCCCTCAGACTAAGTAATTATTTAAATTATGCATTATTAAGGGTTACAAACGGTGGAATGCAGTCACTTCAACAAGCAAACGGAAAAAATAGTTTTACATACAGAATCGGTCAACCGTCAAATAGCTGCAGAGGCACAAGTCTGACTGACGACGGCAGTTTGTGTGTAGCTTGAGTTCAAAATAATGTTGGTTGAATTTTTGTTGTTGTTGGAGCCAACTGGCAATTGTTAAGTGCCAGCACGCTACTAAAATTTTTCTAATGTAGATTAAAGCGAGTGTCAGTCAGTAAAGAAAACCACAAACTTTCATACTTATTTCTTTAAGTGTAAAAAATGTTACCAACAAATGTGCGCATAAGAGTTCGGCGAGTGTATGGAAAAGATCTTTCATTCAGCAGGTCCTTGAATTAAATTCAAGCAACATGATTTATAATTGAGTTTTTATGCATTTGACAAGTCTATCGTTGCCATTATGGGGCAAATGTCTGCAGCGGCGGTGCCATCATTGACAGCACTCGCCGTTCTCTGCTAAAAGGCTGTCAGCTGAACTTCAAATATGGTCCCAAATGCAACATTTTTGGCTATTGACAAAACCCATTTATCCAAAAACGGACTCCCTCACTGAAGATGGTCTTAATAGGAAAATTAGGAAATGGAGCATCTCCTCCTTGGCATTTATTGAATTAGAACTCTGCAGATCCAGGCTTGAGGATGTTTTACATCCTCAAGTTGTGGCCTATGAAATACCGAATTTTTATGAGCAGTGCCAAAATTACTGCTTCTTATTTTCTTGTTCTTACGAACAATCGTACAAACGTTATTGCACCAAGAAATTGACCGTCACAGACTTGCATTTCGCCTGACACACCCTGACGGACGAATAACCTAGAAATAAATAGTTCTGTGGAGAACGATTTAGAGGAAAAAACGCCCCAAAACTATTTTCATTACGTTTAACCGATTTCAGTGTGCAAACTGGCATATCGGCAAGAGTAACAGTTTCCATAAATATGTCTGTCTTGTAAGAAATTTTGGAAAAAACACGAAAGAATCGAATCAGTGCAACTGTTTTCATAAAGTTCTATTTTAAATTGCAGTTGATAAATATTTATACAAACTAGTGATCGTTTTAGTCGGGTTTCACTAATTTCCTGCTGCGAATTAATTGCATCAGATTTTTATTTATTCATCTAGATGTTACGAAACATCAAAAAGTTTTTCATTACAAAAATGCTGTAATTGTGTGTAATTAAAACCACATATAATCTGAATACGTGTATCAAGCAACGAAATTGAATAACTAAATTAATATTTTGTTTGATTGTTGCCTCTTAACCATTTTAAAGGCCACCTCAGTTGCTTGCCATGTCTTTTAAACGAGTATAAAAAAAATGATTTCGACGTTGAGCATCAAATTAATTAAACAATTGTTTGAAGACGCTGATTTATGCAACGCAGCCACCCTTGTGTGTAACGTTTTATGTAAACGAACGCCCACCGAAAAAAAGTGTTTTAGATTTCAGGAATAACTTTATAAAGAAAAGCATGCACGAGCCATAATTCTAAGCAAAAAAAATGCAATTTAAATCTCAGGCATAACTGAGTAGGGAAAAGCATGCACGAACATGTTTCTACAAATAAAGAAAACATATACGAAATAAGACTCAAATTAAAAAAAATCGCCTGAGCAGAAACCAAAATCTCTAAGGAACTGGCAACACTAGATACTAGTCTAAAGGACTCAGTAGAAATCCTTAGTCTCAACTTAACAATACTGATCACTTTAAAGATTTTGCTGATTTAAAAGCGTAAAAAAGAGACTCGTGATTTTAAGCAACAGTTTTAGAAAAACCACTCAAAAATGTGCCGATTTAAAAATATTATGTATGTGACTGATCTTGCTAATTGAGAACATCCATTTTTGTGTAAGATTTTTCATAACTAACGGACCAGGTTTGCCAAAATTTTGTGTCGATTGTGTCTTAGAACAACCTGCAAGCTTTTAATGGAAGCAAAACTGTGGAACATTTCACCGATTCGCTACACTGTCATCTTTTTCCTTTTGCTTTTCTTTTTCTCTTTTCTTTTTGGGCTTCTTGATGTCAAATAAATTTATTGTTGTTGTTGTTGCTGGTGGTGGTGAGTGATGTTGCCAAGGATCGTGGCTGGTCTAGCATGTCTTATCACAAATTCGTGCCTGTCTTTAGAGCGCTAACGATCGAACGTCACAGCAACAAAAACCTTTACGAGTACAACTACAACTACTACAACAAAACTACAATATAAATGACTATGAGGGTGCTGAGGCGCATATTAAGTAACTGTTTGCATTTGTTTGGTGTTTTAAGCCTGGTTTGTAACGAGAAGGCTCAGACCTTTTCAATGTTCGTGTGCTTGGGGTGTTGCCAGCGACATGTGTCTAAGTACATGTTTTGACGTATTTGTTACTTATTGTGTTGTTGTATATTTTCACCTTTTGTCACGGGCTAACGGCATGTCGGAATGACCCCGCTCCTGTCGCAAGCTAAACACAAATACGACTAAAAGCGAAATACTCATTAAAAAATTCTAAGCACAAAAGGTGGCGGCATTTGACATTCGACTTTAAAACTTGATTAAAATCCAAAATTTAAACATTAAAAGTGCTCTCCAACAGGTACGAGTACCAACAACTCTGTCACAAGCACGATTAAATTTTCTTAATTAAGAAACATGTTTTGCCAGACAAAGATTTAAGTTCATTTAAGGATTAAAGTAAAAATAGGAACTAATTTTTAAGTAAAAAAACGGTCACTTTATTAATCGAAAAGCTCGTAGACGAAATATATAGAGGTAGAGTTTTTGCATTTGTCACAAACGCGATTAAACTAAAGGACGTGCTGATATGAAGATGAATTGAAGTTCAAACCAAAAACAATCATTTTTTTTAAAAACATGCAACTTGTCACTGAGTTACTAGTGAGTTCCTTCTTAAGTTCTATATATATTTATTTGTCCGGCTATCGGCCAACTTCAAAACAGGGGAAGTAATTATAAATTTAAATTAGTTTATTAATTATTTTTTTATTTATGTTCTTGTCAGACACTCCAGCCTGCGGAATAGATAAAACACAGCGATAAGAAAAAAAAACTGTCATTTGAGACAGTGGCTGCAATTTTGCTGGAAGTGCCAAAGAGATTATTATTATATTGTCGATGCTGACAAACAATTTGTAAGAAAAAGAAACTGAGTAACAGGAGAAATGGTTTTAAGTAGGAAAATAAATGTGCCCTGTAAGGATGTGATACACAAAATCGTTCAAGTTTTCTATGATTTTACGAAAACGAATGAGATATTTGGAAACGTTCTGTTTAGCTCTTGATCTAATAAAATTGTATGATGTACGAAGTTGTTGTTGCAGATAGAAAAACAGAAGTGTGACTGAGGGGACAAACTTTTAAGAGCTTCATGATGTTGGTGATCATTTTATGAATTATATGGGCTTGTTGTAGAATTCATTTTGCAACACGACACAAATCTGCACACTTTTGAAATCGAATCAAATCGAGGTTCAGGTTCAGTTTCTGTGTGAGAGGCATACAAGTTTCGAGTGTTTTGCCTGTTCAGATATTTTCTGCTGTGGTAACAAATGGATCCAAGAAGGTCGCAGTAAAGTGAGTGATGACGCTGGCCGTGGAAGATATTGATAAAACGAAAAACATTGTGGTTATGGTCGAATGGATATTGAAGAAGTTGCTGAGGCAGACGGCATATGACTTTGCTTCGTTCCAAAATTGCTCAACTTTGAACACAAAAAACCAACAATGGACACAGAAACGCTGAGAGAGCTGAAGGACATAAACACAAGGAAATTTGTGAAAACTGCTTCGAGGCTTGGCACACACGCTGTATTATATCAGAGGCGGGCAACTGGGTAGGGTACAATATAGAATGGAAGAAAATCTGTATATAAAATACATGTTTTCGAATACATCTCGTACATCACAAAATTAAAAGCAAACATCATTATTTTCTTTATAGCTGCAGCCAGGACTGTTTGCGATCGTTTCGTTAGTAGGAAGGACTTGAAAATAAACCAGGCAGTTAATCGGAACATGTGTAGCCTGTCAAACATTGCCCACTACCGATTACAATCATAATTTATTTTATTTTAATAGCAGAGCTAAATACAAGTAGTTCTTTAAGGAACTCATTACTCGGGGTAAGTGCTACGCGTACGAATTCATTAGCCGGTCAATGAATCATCAACTGAACTCAATGGGAAATTGTGTTGGTCTTAAGGGGCTGCGATTTATTTCATCAAATTTGTATGTTCGAACAAACAAACAGCCACATAAATATATCCAAACGTAGTTTTTGCTTAACAATAATTTATATGTTGGCCTTCTTACAAAAGACAGCAGCAAACCAACCACCAAAAAATATTGTTAATGTTACAAATGGTTGAAATATGCTAATCACGGTAAAATAAACACGCGTCAAAGATCATTGCGACGAAGAGCCGTCAATCCGAAATGCTAATAAATATTTGGACAACGTAATTGACTTAATTAGTTTTAACAAAATTCAATAAAAACGTGATTGTTTCATTGGTTCATGAAAGCCTCGAATTTCGTATGCGACGTTCACGGCTAAACTTCAATTGATTATGGTTTTCTTTGTAATCAGCAACTCTGTGACGAGCACGGCCAAAGAAAACTGTCTCCAATTGAATGGGTTGTTGTTGGGCATTGAAGTTTATAGATTTCTTAGGAACTCAGACGATTTGTAAGTTTTCCGTTCGTTTGTTTAATGCAGCCGCCTTTTGTGTTATTAATCGCACTTTGATTGTCGTGCATTTAAAAACCAATTGCATTCGTTAAACAATTGTTGACGAAGTACGAATACAAAAAAAAAAAAAATAAAAAGAAATGTGTTAGAAAAAAAAAAAAGAATATCGGTATTTTGTTAAAATAAAATCAACGAGTTTAAGTCTGGTATTTGTGGCGCATATGTTTCCTGTTTCTTGTGCCGCTCGCTGTGTTTCTCTTTCAAATGCAACCGGAAATTCCTTTAAGTGCATATTTTGTTGCCTCTTCCACTCTTGTAAGTGGATTGTTGCTTTATTCGGTTAATGGACAATACAATTCTTAGTCGTCTGAGACGTGCTTCGGAAACTCTGTGTTGTCAATTGAAAAGGCTCTTTGAATGTCATTGCTCTGGTTTTCTGTTTTAGTCGTACCTTCCATCTTTCAACATTCTAAAAACGTCTCAAAAACATTTATTACGGCATTTAACTAGAGCAAGTGCACATGCAGCAGTGGATATGGAAGTGCGGCTGCTCCATCGCACGAACAATGCATTCAAAATCAAACTGTGCTGTGTGTTTGTTAAAATTATTTTGAAATTATTGTTAAATAGTTGTTTGTTTTTTTGAATAAAGGATACACCTGCTTCCTAGGGAACTAAAGGGTTAAACAAAAGTTCAATGAACTGGCCAGAAAATGTGTCATTAAATGGCGGTTATTCAAAACTGTAAGAAAAAATTAAAAATTAACTCTACACAGCAGCTCTGATTAAAGCAAAAACAAAATAATAGCCGAAAATTTCTTGCAGTGCATAATCTGGTGCTTTCTATTATTTATTTGCCCACTTCCAAACTTGAAACAAAATAAAATATAACCGATCCGTTGTACTCGCATGTCTGTTTTAGACATCCACGACCACACCCATTTGCCGGTGTAATAGGGGCACATATTCATCCCATTGTGAACGATAGATGTTACCAGCCAACGGTTCACCCAAATTATATTTGGCAGCAAATTTCTCTATTTTGAAATTAGAATGGCCCTCCAATTTTGTATTGTCCACATACGACTCATTGAACTCCAGCTTAGCTGGCTGTTCGTAGACGAGAAAAACATAACGCATTAAGCCACCAGCTTTGGGTGAAAGGGGGCCTATATACGGGCAATAGACTTCACCCTTGTCTATGTCCTTGCCAGGAACGTTAAGCACCAGCCAGTGTAAAAACTCTCCCCATTTAGGATTCGCTACATCGGGAGCATCTGGACTGGCCATATATACGATGTAGAACTTATCTGGATCAGCTGCAGACCAGTCAATTTTGGGCGTATCTTTTGTTTGAGTGGGCGTAAACTCTTTAGCATCGCCCACCATTAAACCGTTCTCATATTCCACCTGAAAAGAAACGAGGAGTAACACTCAAACAGGAAAAGCTTGCAGACATATATATGAAATGTGTGATAGTTTTTTGGACAGGAGAGAAATTGCCCGGGTTGGGAAAAGTAGAGAAGCACGGAGCTTCATATATCTATAATTTAGAGCACTACGCCGGGGTTTGTTTAGTGTTAAGTCAATCAATAATCATGGCAGAGAACTAAAGAAAGAAAGAGAAGAAAGATAAGATACGGCAGCCGAATGACTGGCAGCAGTCGCAGAAGGTGAGTACACAGTGAAAAATTTCGCTGAATTTTTATTAACATGGGCTGACTCGAATTCGTTGCAGTTTCATGTTCTATCTTATGACTTCTGTTAAACAACGAACACTAAACTGCAAAGATTTATGCTTTTGGGACTCTGGACTGTTGGTCAAACTCAAACCAACCAACCCAGTCATCCAGGCAACTTCAACTTCAGTTCCAAGTAGAAGAAAAAGAAATAAGAAAAAACTGTTGCTCAGGAAGAAGAAAAACCCTTCTTTTTTGCTCAGTGTATAAAAACTTTGGCTCATGTCATTAAAATAAAAATTTTATAACATAAAAACAAAAATTCGTTAAATTTGTGAAATTTCAACAAAAGAACAAACATATTTGAATTCTAATATAAATTTAAATATTTTTCTCTCTATCTGACATTTACCTTCAATTTTTCCTTGGGCGCAGTCTGTAACATGTCCGGTATTATTTTTGTATCCTTGAATAGTTTCTCCACATCACTGTCCGTCAAGGCAGACGATATAAAGAGTGTTAAAAGAAATATTTGCGAAATCATTTATTAATTTCTTTCTGAACTTCAAGCTGGAAGTCTTAACAAATTGCGTTCAGTTGCCTGTGATTTCTTGCCACTCTGAAACTGTTGCATTTATATGACTTTTTCCGTTGATAAATTTCGAAATTATTTTATTTATTTATTTAAATTGCAATAATTTGAACAAATTATCAGGCTAAACTATTCTTTATGCAAATATTTTCACAACAAAATTTACTTAATTATAAAATTGCTAATGACTCCAGTTGCATGCAACGATACTGTTAACAAAACCAACAAAGTTAAATTTATAAAAATGTTTGTAAATAGTATTACAGAATTGAGTAATAATAGAATATTGTTTGGCAAAGGCATACTCGTGTTGATTGGTCGCGTCACGTTTTGTGACGTCACGTCACGTTATCACTAAACAGATTCCTACAGGGCTGTTAGATTGATGAACTTAAATGGCTCGGAATACTTCAAAGGCGGGTTTTTCTTATAGGCTAAAATTTGCTGGAGGGACTACTTTCCCTGGTTCTGGTTCCATAATACGCCTTAAGCTTCTTACCGCTTTGGCAAACTGTTAAACGTGAACTTAGTATATTGTTCCTTCATACGCATTACATTGACCCCAGCTGGAGACAGATGGTAAGATATCAAAATAGATGTTAATAATATTCGGAACCCGAATTCTATTAATCATTTTGTCCCATCCATTGTGCTGACCTTGATTATATTAATGCTTGACTTTTCCAACCCCTGATTAACTTACACTCATCCCATCTACATAATAAACGAAACCCCAAAATCATTTCCGTTTGGACTTTCCTCAATTCAAACTCCATGCAAATCATTTGTACTCCAGTAATTTATTTCAGTAAAAGAAGTAAAAAAAATCTAAAGTCTAGGGATGGAAGTAATTAGATAGAATAGATCTATACATTAAAAAAACTATAGGAAAATGAGTATATTAAGATGGGAATAGTTTATAGATAAAACATTGAAACAAAAACCACACACAGAACAAGTACATAAATAATTAATAACAAGAAAGGACAACATTTGAAGCTGCACACCGCAATCCTTATAAAACGTCATTCTAAAACATCAATAGTTTTTCTTATTTATATTGTCTGCTCTAATACACCAAGAAAGTAACAGGGATCAATTTGGCTGCAGTAAAATTTAAACTGCATTCATTATATGAATTATTACCGAATTTGGTGGGGTTCCGCTTCAAATGTGTAGCATAGAAATGTAGTTAGAGAATGTCCTTTTCCTTTCAATTACTTTCTGGCTCAACAAATTTCAGGAAAAAAGCAAATATTGTGCATTTGTCGCAAAAAGATGCACGTGCGAGAACTTTAGCGCAATGATATGTCGTTGTTGTTGGGAAGAGAATTATTGAATAGACTCATGAACACAGAGATTCATGTGAAACTAAAAGAAAAACGTTTTCCTTAATATGTTTTTTTTTGCTTGAACAATAAAAACATTTTAGGATGCAGTATCAAAATAAATCATGATGTTCAATTTTCACAGTCATAAGACTCAACAATCTGCTATGCGTCAATGTTCGCCTTTTTAAATAGTTGACGTTATCCCGAGCGCACTGTACTCCTCAAATTGACAACAAATTTTAATTTGCCACCATATTTCCATTGAAAGTTGTTGTGAAACCAGGAAAAATAATAATTTGATTGCTTACAGTTTATTGTTGTGCCACATGCCACTCAAACCATTCAATTACTGCACGAGATACTCCGCTGTCATTTCGGTGATATGAAGTGGCCACTAGGATCATAAAACTTAAAACTATTAGATTATTATTTCGGATCAATAATTTTTACAAATTTAAAAAAAAAGAAAAAAATCGCTCAAAAGAAAAGTGAAATTAAAGCGATTTTTTGCAGCAAACATAAATTTCATTTAAAAGCCCCTAATATTTTATGGCTCTACTAGATTAATAAAATCACGATATTAAATTTTAATACTAAATAATTTTGTTTTTTTTTGTGTATAAAATAAAAATGGTTGTGTGGGAATCACTTTTGCGTGCTAAATGAGAGTCGTAGTGTCTGAAAAGTAGTTTCTACTTGCCAACTAAAAATTAAGTTGAAACCACACAAAACAACCTTGTCTATAATGACCCAATTTACAGGTAGAGATCAACCGAAATTGTAGCATAAATATGACAAACAGCGAAAATTAGCCACAACATGAACCACTGACTTGGAAAAAGAAAACCAAACTTTAATGCCAAATAGAAAGACAGCTGTAATAAATTGACAAAAAACACGATTTGCCAGAAATATCATGATCATCTCTTATTTTGAAGGAAACCAAACAAAAAAAAAAAAAACACAGATTTCGTTTTTATATACCAGACAATAAAAATAGTGAAATAAGTTATTATTTCTTAGAATTATAAAACACAGATTGCAAAATATTTGAAAATTTTTGCAATCTGGAAAAAGACAAAAGTTGTTTTCTTCTTTATTTTTGGGCAATTGAGTTTGAAAGAGCCGATTTACTTAGAAGGCTTCATGGCAGCAACAGGTTCACACGCTGGAATAAAAAAAATTGGCTGGTTTTAAGAATTATTTCATACCCAGTGGGAATTCATTCATAACAATGCGATATTGAAATTTTAAAGATGTGAAAATTTTGCGATTTCATGGTTAATAACATGAAAACACAAACAACGAAGAGGGAAGAGTTTAGAGCAACAGGATAAGCAGGAGCGTAGGCAAACAGAAACTTAAGCAAGGCACCAGTTGTTTGTTATTTAAGTTTTATTATTTATGCCTCGCAGCAAATAAACAGATAAAATGCTTAACAAGTGTCTTTTTATTAGAAATTTCTAAGAAAGATTTTAAGTGAAGTAGCTTTCTTAAGTCTTTTGTTTTGAAGCTGGTTCCCACAACCTCTTCAACTACGCCTTTTATACTATATTCCCGTACGTGCTTATACCTGTTTCAGTTTCATGATTTTTCTCACTGTCATGTATTCCAGCAAAACAAAAATAACAAAAAATTTGTCTGTCTGATTGAAATATTTGAGTCTTCTGGCATTTTTTTTTTATTTTTATTTTCATACACCGTGTCAAATTGTATTCACAATCAAATCCAGCTACAAAATAAATTGTAAAATACACACAATTTTGTGTTCAAAGCAACAAGTGAATGACAGGATAATCGTCCTTTTCTGCCAACCTCACATCTTTCACTGGCTGCGTTGCTGCTAAATTTCTGTCTATGTTTTTATTCTTTGCACGTTTGTTGCGTTGCGTTTCGTTTCGTTTCATTTCGTTTATTTTCCTTTGTTTTTTGTTAGTGTGTGTTTTCAATTTAATTTTGTTTTCAAACTAAATTGGTTTTAAAGACCGTCCTTTTGTTCAGTCTGGTCTTTTGAAACACAACATCCTCCATGAACCCAGTGTCAGACAATTGGGTACAACCAACTGAAGGACAGACACGCCAGCCCGCATTTCAATTCAACAAACTCACACACTTTGCGATCACATTTAGCAGGTTCTTTTCCATATAACAGGTCGTTTGCTGAAACGTGGTAATATTTCGGAGCAAAAATTTACGTATTACATTGTTGAGAATTTATGAATTGTCTGCGTGCATCCGCTTAAGTTGTGTGAATTTTGTGAAACAAGTGCACAGTTTGTATCGTTGTCTTACTTTCTGCTTCTTTTGCTTTTTTCTTTTCTTTTCTTTTCTTTTTATTATTTTTTTTTTTTGTTAAGGAGTGTTTTGTTTTTTCATTTCAGTCTTTGTATTTCTGCCAGAGCAAACATTTTCTATGCAATATAAGAAAACGGATGCAAAATCTGCTTATATTTAGTTAATGCTTGAGCATTTTATTTCTACACAACAGTCAGAGGCATGGCCCAGGTTCACCCCGGACTGTAGCGCAAAAAGAAGAGGAAGTCAGAGCCATAGTGCTCTTCTATTAAAATGGTTTGTTGTCCTTGGTGTTGGACACCCAAAAACCAACTGATCGGCGTATGAAAGAATAAGAACATGGGAACTTTTAAAACTTGTGGTGAAAAGCAGCCACTTTCTCTCTTTGCCTGTTCAATGTCCTATCAGTGGACCTTGTAACTCCAAACACAGGATTGCAGATGAAAAAAAAAAAACTTACTATAAAATTTGTTTGGTGGTGTTTTTTTTTCATATATTGTAAATTTGGAAATTATAAAGTTTTATTTGAAACAATACAAAACTAAATGCCTTATACATATTTCCCTCCTTCAATTTGTTCAATTTAACTCAACTAATTTCCTTTGTCGAAGGTTGTAGGCGCTGCAGCCAACCAACGCTGGGCAGTCATTTTGACCCACCGAGTTTAGAAATAAAACCCTGTTTGAAGAAAAATGGCTGGCAAACGTTTGCGCAGTAATTTGCTCGTTATAGCGGAAAATAATTTAAAAGCACCGCTTGAAATTCAAAAGCAGCCTGCTGCCGGCTTTTTACATTCATTGTTACTTATTGTGTGAAATGTTTTCAGATTTCTTTCTCGTTTCTGCGTTGTTCGCACTTCAGAACTACATCAATCACTCAATATCATATGTTTTTGTTTTTGTTTGTTTTGTTTCTACTACGCTGTTCTTTTTTTCCTAATAGTTTTTACTAAAAAACTATGAGTTGAACAAACGTTTGTTAAATTAAAGATTTTATAATTTTACTAGATTTAGGCTGCGATAAAAGACACTAGTTTGCGCGTTACTATTACCTTAGAAAGTAATTTTATTTATGTAAATTTCTTAAGTCCAGGTACAGAGAAAACCTGCCAGCTGACTGTAAAACTAATTTAACTGCATAAAAGTTGCCAGCTTCCTACTTTTTTTTATTTATTTCTTTATGTATTTGTTTTTTATTTATTTCTTTATGTATTTTGTTAGTTATTTTAATAGAAGTGGTTTTATTTTAGGCTTTTTGTTGAATTAATTTAAGCCTGAATGTACAAAAATTAAACAATTGAAATTTCATATTATTATATAAAATATAAAAACATTATAATATAAATAAAATTGAAAAATAGAAAAGTTTACATCATATGCAAATTTCAGAGAATTGTGTCAGCTTTATTTAAAACATCTATTTGTTTTATTCCAGATATTTATCTACATATGAATGTAGGAACAAAATAGTTTAAGAAATAAAATAATGTCTTGCCTATTATTAGTAGGAAAAGCAGTAATAAATGAATAATAGCACAGCCTTTGATTTAATTATTTTATTTAAATAAATGCATCCAAACTGGTTCCACATGTGTATGTGATTTTCAAACTGAATTTCGAAATCAGATGTTTTCATGCTCTGACGGCAATAAAATAATATTTTTAATTTTATGCTTAACAATATCTAACAAATCATTTCGTTCCTTAAATCATATAGTATTATTTCATTTTCTAAAACTTATTGGTTGAATGCAATGCAATGACGAGACAAAATATGCCGACGAAACTAAATCACAACTGGTTGATGGTTTGAAATGAAGACTGAAAATCTTCACCTGCTGAAAATATATGACAAGAGACACTTATTACAAACACACACACACACACATACACACACATATACATACATGTGTATTGTAATCGAACAATGTGAAAATAAAAATTGATTAATTAAATTAAAACATTTTCGCAGTGACATAACAATTGTTAATGTACGTACAAACAAACATACAGACAGACATTAAGTGCGTCTAAAAGCCGGTACCACATTCTGATTTTTTCTTACATTCGTTTTTAAAACCGCAATTGTTGTTGTTGCGCTCAAATTCGTTCTGTTTAGTTTATGGATTTAGTTAAAAAAAAAAAAAAGATTGTATTGTTGACATTTTATGTCATTTATGATTTCATTAATTTCATGAAAAAGCCGACAACCATTCAACAGCATGACAGAACTTATGACAAGATCTTCAAAAGGCAAACGAAAAACGAAAAACGAAAAAAAAACCAAATTTTAATATGGCGTTTTTTGTTGTTGCTGTTGTTGTTGCTGTTGTTTTTGGTTATTAAAAAACGAGACAGATCACTTTGTGTTTCTGAAACAAGAAGCCAGCATTATAATAAACATGTTAAATATGAGTCTAAATTGCGGTTTAAATCATGAATTTTTGATTTTGTTGATTAAAATGAAATCTTGCGTAGCGCTTGTCTGACTGTCAGCGGCAGCAACATTTGCTTAACGGCCTGAAAATCATTATTTTTTTGTTCGGATGTTTGGTTGCATGAGAGCAGGTTAATTGTTACACATCATTTTCGGTTTAACCGTTTTGCTCATTTTAAAAAATGTCGGTTTTTATTTGGCATTTATTTAAAATATCGTTTGTTGTTTTCTGTTTATCGTTTTAGCTGTTATTTTTTGCGGCTGCAATTTTATGCTTAATCTTCTGGAATTTCGTACACAAAAACATATCTATACACATATGAACGTACACACATACATGTATGAATGTACATATGCATGTGTGTGTGTGCGTGTGTGTGTCTACCTTGTAATCCTTTGATACTAAAATGTAATTAATTTTTTGTTCGTGATTATGAAATGTCATAATTTCGTTTCATAAATTTTTCATAAAATATGACAGATTAAATTTTTTTATTGCCCTATAAAACGTACATAAATACGAAATTCTGATACATACATATACATATGTTTGTATGTATGTGTGTATGTATGTATGTGTTCGTTGTTGTGTCCGGTTAATTACTTTTTGAAACAAAGAATGTTGTGTGCGAAAAGAAAACAGTGGGAGTTGCTAAATTTCAACCATTTTTTCTGCATATTTAATCCAAATTCTCTTTTTAAGCAGGAACTTTGATCTCTTTTAACAACTTTATAATAAAAAGGAAGATTAAGTTGGATCCCACGTGTACCAAACAAGGCATGAGTCAACATGGCAGCGCCGTTTTATTATCGAAAAATAGTTCTAACGATGATTTCAAAGCAGGTGAAAATCACTGTACGACTGTGGACTTTTTTCTAGTCCCAAACGTGACTAAATCAGAAAAAATATTCGAAAATTAAAATATATCGTCTTTAAGATTGTGCAAAGCATTAACTTTTCGTCGGATATTGTTATTGTACTGGCGACTTTATCTATTATAAATTATAAATTTGCAGTATAATCATTAACGGTATTCACCCTTTAAGGTAGACCTAGAACTCTGTTACAGTTACTACGATGTTGTTGGTTCTTATTGCACTGGCCACTTTCTCTGCTGTAAACTCAGCCTGATGGCCACCCCAGAGCCGTAATTTGTCAAATAATTTTTAACTAAGTTAAAAGTTTATTTGGCATTTTTGCAGTCTAAACATTAGGGGCATTCACCCTTTGGTCATGCTTAAAACTCTGTTAGAAATACTATGGTCTTTATCGCAAAGACGTTATGAATTGAAAATTATTAAATTGAGTTTCGTCTTCGTGTTTTGCCAATTTAAATTTCTCTACGTTTTTTTTTCATATTTCATTTTTCTCCATAGGAGAACAACTATTAGATTTTGGTATATTTAATACAAGTGCTATAGCTTTTTAACCACAGCGCAGCACTTTATTTTTGAGGTATTGCAAATATTATTGTAGTGATTGAATCAGACCTATTGCCTGAATAAAGTCTACGAGATCACGTTACAGAGCGGAAAGTGGTTTAAAGTATGAAACTATTTTAGGAAAAATTTGTTTGAAAAATTTGAATTTATTAATCTATAGCGCAAAGGAGCTTTGCCTGAACTTAGAGTAAAAGTCAAAGTCTTGTTTCCTTTGAAGCGGGTGTAATGTGCCAAATCTGAATCTTATATTCTATATAATACTTTAATGGGGTTCCGGCATTAAGCTCAAAACGATTAGAATATAACTATTACACTTTTCAAGGAAGAGTATGGAAATTTGGCCAAAAACACAAAGTTGTTGGTGTTTCTTGTGCAGAAAGTTCAATACATTCTAAAATTGTTTATTATAACTTGAACAAGCTTTTTTGCTAACTTGTGTGTTGTTGGCAACATGACTTGTCTCCTTCCTGCACATGTCATTTCTACAAATTGCCACCCGCATCGTTGCAGGTGGTCGGTCTATTGTTGTGGGCATGTGGCCACAATTTGCAAGGAACAGCGGACTTACTGTTTAATTTGGCAATTGTTGCATTAATTTTCAAACAAAAGTACCAAAACAAAACGATAAAAGTGAAAGCTTAAGCCCAAAAAGCAATAATCAAGAAAACACCTCAACTATTAACTTCTTTCTACGCTGGATGTTAAACAAACAACAATCAATTCAAAAAGCTGATGTCTACTCGTACTTTCATGGGTGTGGGTCAAAATCTTCAAAGATATTTTGCCATCAAATGCGGGTGTTGAAGTCTTTACAGAATAAATATTTTATTAAGATTTGGGTGTTTTTTCTCTATTTCTTTTTAAAGTGCAGAGAAGATGTTAAAATTGATTTGAATGTTATTGTTATATCAATCACACAAAATAGTTTCGAACAATAAGAAGCCACAATTGGAAAAAAAAAACCAAAACAAATAATAAAAGTTACGGTAACAGAAATAATTATTTTGTGATTAATGATTTCGGTTGTAATTTATTTTGTATTCTGGAAAAAAAATGTATAAGTAAAAATTGAAAGGTAATTTAAAAGTACTCGCACTCAACTTTTTCTTTAGGAATTTCAATCAATAAATTGTAACGAGAAAGCAAAATATGTTTAATAATAACTAGGAAAAAAAAACTCAAGAATGCTAAACTAATAAAGTTTCACTTGTTATTTTAATGGATTTGTTTATATATTTATGTGTGTGTGTGTGTGTGTCTGAGTTATAAACATTTTATTTTTATTTGCCTTATTGATATTAAAATATGCTTAAATCTAGCAAATAAACAAAGTAGAAAAATGCCACCTAAAATGAAAAATTGATGCACTTTTCATATCAAGAGTTTGCCATACTGGCAGTTGGATACTCCAATACAGGATCGTATTTATAACTCAACGACCACCCACACTTGGCTAAATTGTACAAAATAGTTGGGAATGTATCCCCAGACAAGACAATAGCAAACTGGCCCATTCTCGCCATAATTTGTCATGGCATAAACTAATCAAATTCCCCACCACACAGAATGCAACTCTGTTTATGCCACAACAGTATTCGCAACTGGGCTTAACTTCCCCCCCAAAACTAATACTTTTTTTTTTTGCCAATGTACTCGTGCTTGTATCGTACGCTGCACTACCAACTACCCACGATATGCAGCAAACAAAAATTCAAATTTCTTCTTCCTTTTATTTTCAATATTCCCCTGCAACTTGTAGACGTTTCCAGAGCGTCAGTGTCAATTTTACATACATATCAAATGATAACTATTTTTTTTATACAAATGTATCTGTTCGATTGAGTACGAGTATTTTTATTTTGTTGTTCTTCTTCGGCATTTGAGGTGGTTTCAGCTCATGCACATGCCGGCATGTGGAGGTTAGTGTAAAAGTTTAGCGATATTCGAAGGTAGCAAAAACAAAAAAGGGGAAGACTGAATACAAATAAAAGAAAAATTGGATTGTACAATATAAATATTATCATATGGTAATTTTTCCTTTATTCGAAGGTTTTATTTCCTTTGCTTTCTATGGCTAAATGGTATTTTTGTTTTTGCAAATGGGGCATTCCATTGACTTTAGAGCTTCACATGACAACAAATACAAATAAATAGTTTTTATAGAGAAAAATTATTTTCAAAGAAAAAAATTTTCAAAGAAAAAAATAATTTTTAAATAAATAAAATGTTTATGTTCAAAAAAAAATTTATTACAAATTTTATATATAAAAAAAAAAAATTTAATTTTAATTTTAAATTTAAAAAAAAAATTGTTTATATAAAAAAAAAATTGTTTTCAAATCCAAAAAAGTATTTAGAAAAAAAATTATTTTAATTTAAAAAAAAAAATTGTTTATAAAAAAAAAAAAATATTTTCAAATCCAAAAAAGTATTTTGAAAAAAAATTATTTTAAATAAAAAACTGTGACACAAAAAATTTGTGGGAACGGATAAGTTTCAACACATCAGTCACACAATCTTTCGTCAAGGCCTGACCCTGAATATACGTAAGATTTAACTTAAGGCACACGATCACTGACATACCACATGTGTTTATTGAATGGGCTGTGTACGAAATGGAAGCTGACCATAATTTTCAGCCCTAATCTATACGAAATCGAAGAGCGTCCCCAAAAAAAACCACAGCTTGGTGAGAAATTCAGTCCGGCAGCGTCTTTGGTCTATATTTCTTTGCGAATGATGTTGGTGATAAGCGCTATATAACTAAGACTGACAACAACTTGTTCTGGACTCATTAAGTTGAAATAAAACCCAACAACCAACCGGTGATTTCAATATGCCAATTTGAATAGGGTCATATCTCGTGTAAGTGATATGAACTTACGGAAACACAAACAAAATATTAGCAGGTGACCAAGTTTCTGGTATAGAAACAAGTTTATTTTATGGCATAATAATGTTTATTATTATATTATTTCCATGCGACAAAATATATTTTAAGGAGCTTCTCAAAATACTTTCAGCACTTCAAGTAATTTGGATTTCTGCTTAGTTTTAACGAATTTGTTTTAATATAGTCTTACCTTTGAGATGGTCCCCTTATTACAAATTTTACCAACTACAAATGGAAGATGTTTATTCGTCGTTATTGTGCTTCGTGGCGATGGGCGGATATTGTCGTTCGTCGAAGTTGCATTAATTTTGTTACATTTGAGTTTGTTCTATTTTTATTATTTATTTATTTATCCTGACGGACTAAAGGAACAATATGAAAGAATTAAATTAAATATTTAAATACAAAATTATTTTTGGTTTTACAACCTTATTCGAATCGGTGATATCTATAATATGACAAGATGGTACACAAACATGACGAAAGGGATCGTTGTTAGGATAGAGAGATCTGTTAGTATAGAGAGATCGGCACACACACTCGGAATCAGCATCACCACAAATTAGTGCCAGGAGAAAAGAAATACATGGAACGACGACGTTCTAAGGTGATGATGGTACCAGATGTATATGATATCCATCTAAGACCGTTTGGACAGCAAATAAGAAACTGTTGTTGTACTGAGCGGAGAAGTAAAGACTCCATAGTCAGGAATGGGACGAACCACAGCTGTGTGGTGTTGCCTGGCAAATACTTTCGACCATCGTTTCATTAGTCCATGAGGCTTTGCGCCTGATTACGAAAATCAAAAATCGACTGATGAAGGTTAAACTCCACTTTTATGTGGTAACAGGAATTTATTGTAATGAATTGTCTCGATCGAATGGCATACAAGTAATGAAACCAATAAAATGTCTTACATTGAACGTAATTTTTCCCAAGACCCAAACGTTATTTCCGGCCCCTGCTTAAGATCCTTTCAGTAAAATAAAAAATGAAACTTTGAAATTTGAATTCATCTTTTAGTTGATTAAATCGCGCTTAAGTTTCATACACTTGAGTGGCTAAACAATATAAGAGTAGAATGAATAAATTGCAAATCTATAGATGAAAAAGTTTTCTTTTGACTGGCTTGTTGTTGTATGTCAGACAGCGAGACAGACAGACAGCCAGATTATAATTTTCTGCTTGAGTATTATAGTTATTTGATGCTTTTGTTTCCTCTTTCTTCAGCTACTGTTTGCTTTATTGCTGTCTATTTATTAGCCAATTTCTAGCAGAAGCAGAAGGAAACCTTTTCAAATTGTATGTTGTTTTCGAGGAAGGTGTGGTCCTTCTATCATCTTTGAGAGCACTTGTTTTTTATAGTTGTTGCTGCTATTATTATGATCGTCGTATGATGATGCTGATCAATACGCCTTCTTTTTTCTTCCAGCTTTACTTTAACTCAACTGGCATTGTTTTTGTTGTTGGTTTTTGTTTTGCTTTACTTTTTTTTTTTTTTTCTTGTATCAGAATCCTGTCGTGAGTTAAATGCATGTTGATGTTTTTTCCTTCATATTTTTGTTTTTCATTTAAGCTAAAACCCAAAAAAAAAAAAAATATAATAAAATAAAATGACTGATGATTTCCGTGTTAATCTCTTTGGCGTAGCAATTGAATGTAGTTTTTCTTGAAGGTATTCGTTTGAAGATCTCCAGCATTTCATTGTGCTGCTGCTACTGGTTTTGAACGGATTCATTTCGAAGAGGGCGTGTATGCAGTTTAGGCAATATTTAGCTGAAGCACAACGAGTCCCAGTGCAACATTTGAATAAAATAGAAATGAAATCTTTAGCTGGTTTCTTTTGACAGTTTTATTGCTACTGTAATTGTGATGATAATAAAGAAAAACTTAAATGCTGTGATTAGTAAATGAAATTATGATTAAATGGCAAGTCCACATCGGTTACGGGATTGAAGTCTTGAGTTGTGTTCGCATAAAGAAGTAAAAGTCAATAAAATATATGTATTTCTTTGATATCGCTGGTATTTGATTATTTGATATTTTGCTTCGTTAAATATCGCTGAATAAAAAATTATTTCTTTATAAAGTTATTTAATTATTTATTTTGATTTTAAAATGGCCCGCAGGCAACAGTTGGGTTTTAAACTTTTACTTTCCATTCCATCGCAGCAAATATGAGCGGGGATTCTTCTGAAAGGCAAAATAAGGCAATTTCTTGAGCATTTCTCTAAATTGCTTTCTACAGCTCTGCGCTGTTTTTACTTTAAGCAGAATATATTTTTCTGTTTGTTGAAAAAATTTCCGTTTACTTTTAAACCATTTTGGAGGAATGAAAGTTTTTTCCTTTAAAATTGGGAGCTAAAGATTCAAGCTAGAAATTTTGAGCCAAAAAACTATTGTAATTGTTCGAAACATTATTGGTTTCTATAGTTCACAATAGTGCATATTATACGAGGTCTGTTCGAATACAATGTGGTTTTTTAATTTTTCTCAAAAAATATTTATTTATTCATCATTTTCATTTTAATTTTATTTATTTATTCTCCTCAGTAGTTGGAAAACGTCTTCCTTTCATGGATCTTTTCCGTGTTGTGGGCAGGAAAAAATCGCAGGGTAGCAAATGCGGGGAATATGATGGCTCAGGCATGATTATGATGTTGATTTTGCCTAAAAATTATGAACATATGCCGGTTTGCCAGTCAAAAATGAATAGTTTTCGAACGAACTTCGCTGTCACGTGCTTCATATCCCAAATTTCCGAAAAAATTGCATGGCGTAAGTCAAGCTGAATGGCGACAGCCTCGGCAACTCGATGATTCTGCATAACAATATCCTTTACTTTCTTAGCATTTTCATCGTCGGTTGATGTGTGATGTGGGATGATGGGACATCCAGGACGACCGTCGTCATTCATATTTTGTCGGGCTTCCTTGAAAAGCTTGTACCAGTTGTTAACATTTGTCCAATTTAGGCTGCAATTATCACATGCCACTGTTAACATTTCAAATACTTTTGAGCATTTAATTTTAAGTTTTGCACAAAATTTTAAGCAAATTCTTTGATCCATCTTTTTCCACAGGGGAAGGAAAATTGCTCAATACGCCAAGCACTTCTAATTTCTAGGCCTCTGACAAACAAACTAAACAGGTTAAATGGCTGCAACTGTGAACACACGAGACTGTTCAAGACGAGTGTATCAACTTTAAAAAAAGAAGCGCGAAAATGTTAAATTTATCTTATTCTTTTGACATGCCTCGTTTTACTGTCAAACTTTATATATATTTTACTGTCAAACTTTATAAGCCAGAGCTGGTTACTTCCTTTTTCCACCATAAAATTTTTCAGGGAAAATTGAAAAACATAAGATTTTTGTCGCTTTGAAACCTAAGATTTTTTGTCACGCCTTTCGTGGCACAACCGATTTCCAAAATATGAAATTTTCCCAGACTTAAACTTGAAACGGACAAACGCATCTCTTGAAAATGTTCAGCCAATTGAATAGAAACCCTCCGAAACTCGTCAACAAGCTGAAATGTTCACACGTTAACAAAGATATCAAAACAAACAATACAATCGTAAACCAAAAACAACATAAAAACTAAATGACAATAGCAGAGATAAACGCCATTCAGCCGGAGCGGAGTAGCGGCAACAGGTTTTTTTTCTCCTTTTTGCTTTTCAATTAGAAAAACTGAAACTACTGGCTGTCGTAGTTGAGGTTATGGTGCGTTTGTCTTTGGCTCAAAGTACTCGTAACAGGTAATTTTTAGCTGCAAATACTTTTGTTACGCTGCTACAAGGAGAATTCTTTGTTCTGCCACAAATAATTTTGTAGAATTCCATATATCGCATATTTTTGGCGAAAAATGCAAACATTGAAGAAAATCTTTTCAGCAATTATCCGGCAGGTTGTTTTGCTCAAAGGAAATGAGATTCAGAATTTGATGTTTCTTTCATTGGGAAAGTACATGGTTTTGTTTTATTTTGTTTTGTTTGGTTGTGTGCCGTAAATAAGAGGCATCAGGTTTCGGATTATTTATGAAAAAGGAAAAAATTATATTCTATTGATGCGTTGCCTTCTTCCAAAGAAGCAGATAGAAGCAAAATTCTAAGCAACTACCGAAAGAGATTACGAAGCGTGTGTGTGGTCAATTGTTCAACAAAAATCTCTGAATATGTCTCTGTTTTCGGTGCCTCAGGCAAAATAACTGTCCCAGCAATAACTGTACGAGAACAAGGTGCTCACGCTTAAGATCTTGAAGCCCATAACTTTGTTAAAGCCCTTCGAAAATTTGTCACTTGCTTAACTGGCCGCCGCCAGTCTATAATTTAAATGCTAAGAACTACTCGATCTTGCTTCTCAAATTTAAATGTTTCTGGTCGAGAGTATTTTGTGTTTGATTCCTTCCAAAATATTTTGTCGCTGACTCAAGTTTCCAAGCTTATGATTGACTTGCAGTTTGTATGTTTTTCCAACTCTTTGACTTCGAATCATTTTAGTGAGAATCGTGCCTTGTCAACAGATTGATATCGCATTAGTGTCTGCCACATAATCGCTAAGACTGTTGTTGTGTCCTTTGCCAATCGATCACGTTGAGCCTTTAGCTGTAATACTGTAATAGATTGCGGTTTTTTGAATTCCACATCCTGGAATAAAGTTTGCGGCTTGGAACTGTGAATTATTTTTCGTCGTTGCAAAAAGCCCTTTTTAGCCTCATTGCTCGGGATTGAAGAACTTTTTAAATTATATTTTCTAAAATGCTTCGCTGCAGTTGTCTAATGATTTTTGGGGCATCCCATCGTCTATTTAAAAATCTATATTTTGTTTGTTTGGTACATCTTGAAGATGAAATATGAAACAAATTAAATAATTTTTTTTATATGCTAATCCAGTTTTGGTTTAGTGTTCCTCCTGGGCCAGTAATTTATGTTTTGGCGTATTCCAAACTTAAGCCCTTTGCTGTCAGGAGTATAGAGAGCGAAAAGAGTTTGTCAACTGAAGAAGTTTGTCTGTGATTGGGCAAGAACTTTCGAAAACTTTACCAAAGATTAATTAGCAGAACGGGTATCAGCAGGCTCTCAGGATGTCTTTAAAGCGGGATGCTGCTGTTGATCATGTGGTTGAGGTGCCTGTCTTTAGCAGTCAGTTAAAGCCAAAGGAAAGGGTGATAATTGTTAGTATTGATAGAGATATAGTTCACGATTCCTTGCACAGCGACCACTGTTGCACTGTGTCAAGTAACCGAACCAGTTTATACATATGAAGCAGCCTGTTCGTAGTCAAGTGAGTTTTTGACTCCTTCTCTTCAACGCAGCAGAATCTGCAGGGCTGAGTGTTGAATATGGCCCTTGTAAAAACAGATGTTTATAGCAGGAATTAATGTCCTGTGAGTGGGTCAGACAGCGTTCTTACACTTTTTTTATTATCCAGAGATTTTTTTGGAATTTATAACGATGGGTTGTTATCCACTTGTCTACCTCCCCATTTAAGGAGACAGCTGTTGAAGTCAAAGGATGTAGTGGCTGCAGCGAAAATCGCCTCCGCCGCAGTTTTTTTTTTTTTTTTTTAATTGTTGAACATTTTTATAAAACATATAAAGCCTTTTGCAAAATTTTATTTATTGTTATATGGCGGGGTCATACATAAGTCTTATATAAGTGCGGATAAGTGTATCCATCCTCATAATTGAGGCCACAAATCGCTGAGGATGGAAAAAATAAATTTAATGGAACAGCAAACAACAAGAAGAAACATTTTATTTCCCTATTTGTCTAAGTTATAGTAACTTTTACTATTGGTCATAAAACTAACTAAAACAGCAACACCAACAACAGCCATCGCAACAACAACTTGAACAATACACTTTAACTGTTAAACTTTTTAAGTTTGATACAATTGCAGGTGCAGCCTTTAGACATTTAAAAGTAAATATGTTGGTATGGCTGGTTGTAGGCATGTGTGTGTGTCTTTGTAGCATTTACTTTTTATTTTTGGTCATAACACCGAAAATATTTATCATGTAGCCAAATGTATGTATCTTTTCTTTTCATTTTTTTTTTGTTTTGTTTTTTTTTTGCAGTCTACAGCAAAACATAACGTACGCATTGCAAATTCAAGCCAACAAATGGCAAAACAAAAACCCCACAAACCAACAAAAAATAAAAAAATAATAGTTCGTTCGGGCAAGCGAAATAATACAAATGTTATTGTTAGCCATCATGTTAGTTGCCAATTGTACAAATGTCGCACATAAACAACACTAACAATAATATAAAGAGTTGAAATGTGAAGAGTCTTATATGGAGAAGCAAAAAAACTCTAAAATTTATTTCTGCAACTCTACGTCTGTGTAAGCAATTTAACTTTTGAAAATATTGCCTACTTTTTGTTTTGTTGCTTTTTGTAGGCAACATTTAAGTTTTCTTTTTTTTTCTTTTTGTGTTTACAAATGTTTAACTCCGCGTCGCATTGTTCATGCGAAAGTTAAGTTTTAAATTGATTATTAGTCATGGCTCAGGCATTGGATTTGGATCTGAGGCAAAATAAGCTTAATTGTGATTTTATTATTGGGAAAACTTATAGTAAATAGTGAAATTGGGTTTCCTAAGTCTTTTGTTTTTGCGAGATTTTAATACTCTGGTTATTCTAAAATGCCAAGAAGCTGTGTCTGGACCAAGCACTTTCGTCAATTAATTTTATTTATCTACAATATCATACTATTTATCACTCGCATTACTTAGAAGCAGTCCCGTAAGAACTTAATTGTTGTCTTTAAGAAAAAAAAGTTGGGCAAACTTTTTAATATCATAATATTTACCGTCTGCATTATTAAAAATTATTGAAGAAATAACTTAACTATTATCTGATATATAAGTAATTGTTTTTGGAAAAAAGCATTTGTTATCTCTTTAATGAAAATTGATAAAGCAATTGATGAGCAGTTTAAAGAGGCTTAAAAAGTTTTTAAAGTGTAAAATCAGGGCTCGCTTTTAAATTTTTTAATACAGCAATTTGTATACCTTCTCTAATCATCTTTATGTAGTGGCAGTTTGAATTATCTCGTAAGTGAGAGTGATAAGGGCTGCCTCCCATGACATCGTCCTGTTGAAATAATTCCATAAAATGCCGAAGAATATTAATTAATTAACATTTAAACTCATTAATATTGTGGTTAGTTTCTTTAAAATAATTTAATCAGCTGTTCGGGTTCTATTTCTCAAACTAAATTACAATTTACAAATTCCAACTTTACAAAAAAAAAAAAAAAATAAGGAAGACTATTAAATACTCTGATTGTCTACCAAAAATATCTGACTTTTCTTAAATTCGACGCTTGTTGTCTCAATCTATTGATTTCAGTGTCCCAAAAAAAAAAAAATGTTATATTTTTTATGAATGGGATTTTATAGCCATATTAAATTAAAAATTGCCTCAACATTTTTGCAGTTGTGCCCGAAGCGAGATTATACTGAGAACTCGGTCGCTGCACAAGAACAGCCACACATGATGGAATCTTCACCTTTTCGCAGCGATTATTTCCCAGATACTGTACAAAGTGTTAAACGCGAAGACCCAAGGCCAACGAATCAGCAAATTTTCAGTAGCATGAAGTTGAGATATTCCAAGAGCCATCCTTTTTAAAGGCAGACCGCACGTTTGATTGTTTTTGCAGGCCACCATAGGGAAGATCTTTAAAGCGCATTCATGGAACAAGAAGTTATTTTTAATACTATTAATGCATTAAATCTTATCAAATATAGTGTTAATAGCTTTTTTAATTGAAACAATTTAAACATTAATTAGTAGATTATTTGTTTGGTCAGTTTGAGCTTGAAGAAGGATTTGAAATCTGTTACACTCCGATTGCCAGTTTTACCTACTCAAATTAAGGGGCTTGAGAGCTTGAAGTTTACGGTCTATCAAATAACGGTTTCGTTAGATCTTACAAAAGTTTTGCCAATCATTTCTGTTAATGTTTGAAATAATTTTTTCCTAAAAAATGTTTGCAATTTTTTCAACTGGAAAATATTTTGGAATCCCTTCTGGCATAAGTACATCAGTGTGTGTTCAACTGGGGACTAACATTGAACAAATTTTGTTTTATGTATTTGTGAAAAAAAATTGTTTTGAAAATTATCTCAACTTAATATATAAGAAAATATTTAATTCGGTTTTTTATTTTACAAAGAAAATTCACTAAAATTGCTCTGAATTTCTTTCTGTGTATGTATTCCCTCTGAAAAGAAACCCTTTAACATTGAAATTAATTTGTTTATCTTGAGGCAAGAAAATGGAACTATTAAAACGAACAACTTGAAATGCAAAACACAACATGAACCACATTCTTGCTTGACAAATTTCAGCTTAAAAAACACAAAAAGTAAAATGGTTTACAGTTTATACTCAAACATAAATATAAATATCATTAAAGCCATTTCACTTAATTTTTTATGTTTTTCATGCCGTAACAGACCAACGAAAAAAACACTTGTTACGACATATTGTACATAAATGCTTCATTCACTCCACAGCCATCTTTATCTGTTTGACAAAACTTTTCACAGAATTATGATTGAGATCTCAGCTTGACTTAACGGCGAACTTGGGCTGGTGAGCAGAACTCAGAACTGTCATGAAATGTGAAGAAACTCACAATTTCGAATCAAGACCCAGATACATACGAGCATTACACTTGCTTAGTGTTTGAAATCACGAAGACCAACAGATAATAGCTACTGGGAATTGTTGTTACTGAAATTTTGGTAATCAGGCGTTTGAGTTCTTCATATGGACGCAAATAAAACACAAGATCTTTGAATTGCTTAAGATTTTCAAAAGAAGTGGCAGCAAGTGTGCTACAGCTTTTTCCACAGACCACATTTTTAAACGTATCAAAACCGAAAATGTACCCAAAACAGACGAAAATGAGCGACATTTGGTACGAAGCACAAGAGCAAGAAGAGAAGGCCTTAAACTCATCGTCATTTCGAAAACATAAATCTTTAAAATTATAATTTCGGTTTACGGCCAGTTGAAGCAAGTTGTTGGTTTTGATGTTTTCTTTAGGCCATTAGATTGTGGTTGACAAAATGGTCAAAACCAAATACGAGTGAGTACCTGGCAGTTCAAAGCGTGAACAGAATTCCACACCAGTTCTTTTAAACATTCCGTTTTTATGGCTTTAATGATAACAAGTGCTTTTTTTTTAACAACAAACAGAGGAAGTCGTGTTCGTGTGTGTGTGTGTGTGTGTGCGTGTGGTTGTTTTCTTAAGAAGTTCTTAAACTAACAGAAAATAAAATCTTAAATTACACTTTATTAAGAAATGAACAAAAAACCAGTGGCTTAGTTTTCATTGTTGTTGTACTTCAATCTGTATGAACATGTTGATAAACACGATGCCAAACCGGTCAAAATTTCTTTAAATCTTTTAGATTGTGCCAATACAGTCGTACTTTGCATTAAATTTTCCAACAGTTTAGATTTGTCATACGTTCTAGCCCTCTAATTAATTATAATTTTCAAATGCACTTCCGCTCTGTATTTAAATTACACAATTAGGAAATTTTTTAATTGTTTCATAAAGTTTTCATTCTGATTGGATTTAACACAAATTTGGTTTCAGCAATAAATCTGATCACTTAAATTATTTAATTAAAATTAACTTCACAGCTTTTTAAAATGGGCTTTAAGCAGGTATAGGGTGTTTTTTTAGAGGTATAGAACTTCGAATTGAAATAAAACACAAGAAAATCGTTTTAATGTCCATCAGTTTGGCTTTATTGGAAGGATAATTTTATGCCATTAATGTTTAAATATGATTTCGGGCATGTGGCCGCCGCAGCTGGCTCGAATAAAGCCAATTCTACAGGTCCAATTTTCAACCACTTTTTCGAGTATATGGGGCCGTATGTTGGCCCAATGACTCCACCAGCCCATAGAGCACACCAAACAGTCAGTTTTTGTGGATGTAATGGCGTCTCAAGGGTCTCATGTGGATTCTCTTCACTCCAAATGCGGCAATTTTGCTTGTTGACGTAGCCATTCAACCAAAAATGAGCGTCATCACTGAACAAAATTTTGCGATGAAAATCAGCATCGAGATCAATCTCATTTTCGGCCCATACACCAAAATCACGACGCATTGCATGGTCTCGCGGCTTTAATTCTTGCACAAGCTGGATCTTGTAAGGTCGTAAGCCAAGATCTTTGCGCAAAATCTTCCATAAAGTTGATGGACAAAACTCCAATTGCTGTGCACGGTGGCGAATCGATTCATTCGCGGGTCCTCTTCAACACTTTGCTCTACAGCGGCAATTGTTTCTTCGGTGCGCACTGTTCGACGTCTCTGCGGATGCGTATTATCACATACAGTAAACGTAGTGCGAAAACGATCCATGGTTAACCGAATTAATTGCTCTGATGACCATAAAATGGACGGAGCTTGCGGTAAACTTCGCGAACTGAACCATTATTTTCGAAATAAATTTGCACGATTTGCAAGCGTTGTTCTTTTGTCAACCTGTTCATGATGAAATGGCAAACCAAACTAAATATTAATCACTTGACAGCTGACAAAATGGCCGCCAGTTAAAAAGTGATGCCAACTTAAAGTTCTATACCTCAATAAAAAACACTCTTTATTATGAACTGCAACTTTGTTTGAGGCTACTAAGTTCGCTGCTACCAAGTTCTCTAGATTGGAAACAGCTGATATTTTAAATTGGCGCTCAATAGAAGAAAGTAGAAGAAGAAGCTAAACAATTAATACAAATCTTCGTACGTGTTTTATGTATGTGAATTAAATTTAGTTCAATTTTTGAACTTAAGAAGTATAAACGGCTAAAATATACAAAAAAAAAACTACTAAAAATTGTTATTCTATTATATGGGAAATCTGGAATCTGGAATACTCCCGGGCCCGATCATTACATTAGTTAACACCACAAATGTTTCACCCTATAGACCAAAAAAAAAAAACATTCCCACAAAAGTTAAAGTGCTAATCACTAATCACTTTTTGCACTCATTTGTCTAAGGAATTGTTTTTCATATTCAATTGGAGAACTTGGACTGCAGCAACAATCGAATTCTGGAGAATTGGATCAGGCTACTTTTGCAGCCCAAAACTAAAATCCCTATTGAAGCCAATAGCGAATTTTTATTTAATCAGTAATCAACTGAAAAAAATTAGAATTATATAAAAAGACGTTTTAAGCAAGAAACCTCCAACTCATATAATCGAGATCTCATTGTAAATAACAACTTGATTGCCCAGCACTTATTTATTTTGTGTTAATATTTAACAAAATTTCAAATGTTCTTTTACAAAATAAAAATAATTGCATAACAAAAATTAAATTAAATTAACCAATTAAATTATAACCAGATCTTATTAAATTCATAAAATGAACAATAAACCTGTTGTTTACGGTTTTAATGTCAGAGAAAGATTTTAGTTTTATGTATGAAAGCAGTTTATTTAGTTTATTATTTTATAACTGGAAAAGTAAATTTATAAGAATGTTTAGTCAGCACACAACTCCAACATGAATTATTGAACAGTCTTCAAAGAGCAGAATTCTTTTGATTCAATACTCTGCCCTGAACAGACTTCTCTACATTGAATAGTGTTCACTGAACAGACTTTTCTGCATTGATTGGTGTTCACTGAACAGACTTCTCTGCATTGAATAGTGTTCACTGAACGGATTTCTCTGCATTGAATAGTGTTCACTGAACAGATTTCTCTGCATTGAATAGTCTGCAATGAACAGTTTTTTTTCTATTCTATAGTCTTCGGCGAGCAGACTTCTCTGCACTGAACAGACTTCTCTGCATTGAATAGTGTTCACTGAACAGATTTCCCTGCATTGAATAGTCTGCAATGAAAATTTTTTTCTATTCTATAGTCTTCGCCGAGCAGACTTCTCTTGATTCAATAGTCTGCCCTGAACAGACTTCTCTGCATTGAATAGTGTTCACTGAACAGATTTCTGAGCATTGAATAGTGTTCACTGAACAGATTTCCCTGCATTGAATAGTCTGCAATGAACATTTTTTTCTATTCTATAGTCTTCGCCGAGCAGACTTCTCTTGATTCAATAGTCTGCACTGGACAGACTTATCTGCATTTAAATAGTGTTCACTGAATAGACTTCTCTGCATGGCACAGTTCTCACTGAACAGACTTCACGCAATAGGCTTCCCTTCAGCACAGTTACGGTTCCGACCGTATATCTCGACTATAGCAAAAAAAACTACTATTTTCTTTCTACTGTAAAATAGTAAAACTGTTAGTTAAGTGGTTTTGCATTTCAGCTGGCGATATTTTGATGGTCGTCTTGGTCCTGCCGCCATTTCTAATCCGTCTAATTTAATTCCTATAGAAACATATTTCTTCCGGTATTTTCCATTCCTCAAATCAATTTTAACTGTATGTTGACAAAACTATTTATTTTTGTAAGTAAATTAAGTAATTTGCTTTGTAATTACCCGGTTTGCTTTTCGTTTTTCTTACCAAAATTGGTTTACAAAAATTGAAAACTGAACGGCTGTCTGCAACAAGTTGTTTACACTGCGAACGCAGAACAACAGAACACATTAAGCGAACAAATTGCAGTCATGCATTAATTTGTTTTTATGAACTTGTAGAAATATCTAATTTTGTTTTTCTGACTTCTAACAAAATAAGTTATCAACTCAATAAACGCTGGAGAGAAACAAAAATTTGCATTTTAATTGAATGTGCACAAACTTTGAAGAAAACCCAAAAAAATCTGAACGAAAAATGTATATGAATCTGTCTGTAGCCACATGTGGAAGAGACTGAAAGCTGCTAATATGTTTATGCAAGTGATTCGAAAGAGGTGACTGCAAACCAAAAAAAAAAAAGTTTTAAAAACTATATTTATGTTGAAAACTGCATAATGAAACTTTTTTGTTTTGTATCCATGACTTGATTTATTCAGTGATGAATAAGGCTGCGGCAACTGCAAAAAAGCAATTATTAAATTGTTTTTAAAAACTGATTTCCTTAATTTGCCAGCTGTAGGTGTTACTGGAGCTGAAAAAGCTGCAATTGCGAACTGTTAGTCATGCAAAAGTGAAATGAAAATAATTGTTTAATGAAATCAAAGTCCGTCACCAAAAACAAAAAACTACAGATTTAGCAAAAATATTAATTTTTGAATATTCAATTAATTTTAATAAAATTTTACATTTCATTCGTGTTTCTCTGTACGATTTCTTTAAACTACAGTTGTCTGCATTAAGCAAACTGTTAAAAATACATTGCATTTAAGAAATTTAATAAAACCGCGTAGGGTGTTCTTTTTGGCTGTTAATAAACACTTTCATGCTGTCTGAAACGTTTTTTCAAATAAATCACGATTTTCATTGACTTACAATGAATTACAGTCACAGTTTGTTTATTTATAAATCAAAAATAATTATGAAATCCACAATTGTCACTTTAAATAAAGCAGGCATCAGGCATCTGATGCATCATTATATTTAAAGTCATACGAAACTAAGTAGTTATTGTTTATGAGCTCAAATCCCTGCACAAAAATATTTTTCAAGTAAAGAAGAAAAACTGTTTTTTTTTCTAAAGGGGGGTTTGTAACAAAAATAAAAAAAAAATAAAACATTTGGCTCCTTCCTTGGCGTTTTCGTTTACATACATAAATGTTGTGTGGCTCAAGTGTAGGTTGCAGTTTATTAGACGAATGTAACCACAACAAGACACAAACACCTTCAACGTTAAAAATAAATGCTGACATCTTGCTTTCGGTTTTATTTTTATCTTGTTACTTTCTCATCGGAAATTCCTGTCTGTACTAGTTAATTTTATCTTATTAGTTTCTCCTTTAGTTTCACTGTTTTCCCAGGACTGTCAGCATTTAATTTAAAATCATCATGTGCGCCTTTAGATTTCTTTTTATAATTTTATGGTTTGTGACAGTGAGACACCAAGGGACGGACACCTTTTGTTATAATATGAAATGGAAATTTCCAATTATTGATTTTTCATTATAAGAGGAAATGGAAATTTCGTATTATTCCGTTATAGAGATGAACATGAAAAATTTAAATACCTCTACGCCCCCAAAAATTTAAAAATTTCCAATTGGACAGTAAGAATTGAAATCGACAAGTTTTAAATGTGATGTGTTTTGTCCAAACACTTACATATTTCATCCTTTTGGAACAAACATGTTAATTTTAAGAATTTTGTGTTTGTGACGTAACGTTACATGGCGTGACCGAAAAAATAAAAAATTTACTTGATGACAACTTGTTCAAAAAGTACAAATATTATATATAAAAAAAAAATTATTACAAACAAATAGACCAAAAATTGTAGTCAAAATATTTGCTATTCCTTCGTTCATTTTAGATCGCGTTTTAGATCCACGAAACGACAACAAAAAATTATTGGTTTGTTAATTCAATGAATTCCGTCTGTAGGCCCGTATTCAAACAAAATTTCGTTCATTTAACAATGTACATATTTCAATGAAAATATTGTATTTGAAAGAAAATTTTGGCCAGGAAGAAAACTAACAAAATTTGTTTTAAGTGCTTCGTTATTTCTCACAAAAAGTTTTTGTTTTTTCCGAAAATAATCTTTATGGAACATGTAAAAGTTGTTGCTGAGGTTTTTTCAATTAGAAAAATAATTCCATTTAAAGCAAAAATTACGTTGGATGCGGGAAATGCCTTCGGGGCAAAAACCGTAGTTGAGTCCACAAAAAACAGTCATTATTTAATAATAAGACTTTGACATTAATCGGGGGGGGAGGAGAAAAAACGGGATTCGTATTAACGCCACCAGAGCAAAAGTTGCTCGAAGCCACACAACAACAATAATAATGTTTGGCTTGCACAGGATTCTAACAATAGCATTTTTCTCTGGGACAAACTTACATACATAAAGTTTGCATACATAAAGGATGTAATTGAATTGCTTAGACTAAATAAGATGTCAAATTTGTCAGATCCTGAGGTGACCGTCCGAGAACGCTACATAACCTTAGCATAACAAATTCATGATCATTTTACAATTTCTAATTTTTTTTTTATCAGGGAAAGTTCCCTTAAAACACCCAAATAATTATATGTAACATAAATACATTTTTATTATGCCCCAAACAACAGCTCCCAGATCTGCTTTTAATCAATCATCAACAAATGGGTCATAAGGCAACCGTCTAAGTCGTAAATTAAGTATTTTTAAAAATGAACTCGTAAACAAAGTTATACCCATAAACTTAAAATAAACAAACAGCAACATAAACTATTTCGTTTTTTCTCCATAAGACATACAAATAATATCAGCCCACAACTACTGTATAACTTTACCGTTATTTGAACACACACACACACACACACACACACACACACTTTACACTAAACAAATGCACAAGTATGCATGTGCTTACAGGAGTGTGTGTGTGTGTGTGTGTGTTTGTGTGTATTAGTTGAAGCACCAAATGACAGCTAAACTGGTCAATAACAAAAAGAGAGACAAAAAAAAACAAAATGAAACAATTGCAGCAAAAGAGCAAAAAAACAGAAACAGAAAATGCGTGTTTCGTTGGAGTTGACATGTGCTCGTAATTTGCAATCAAGCTTAAAGATGACAAGAGAAATGTACATACATATGTATGTAGAAATGAACAATTGACACATAGCACGTGATCACCATCTCACACACACAAACACTGAGGCACACACGCACACACACACACATTCATACACACTTGCACACATTTAATTTGGCATGGTTTTAGCCGCAGTGCGACCAGTGTACAGGAGGACCTGTTACTTTTACCACAACCAGCGGAAGACAACAGCACTAACAACAACAATAAAAAAGAATTGTTCGGTTATGAACCCTTTTACTTACAATTCTTTTTATTTAACTTTTTGTTAGTTTGTGTGACACTGCAAGTTTATGTGATATAAAACAAAATGCTCATAAACAATCTCGAAATCTGCTGGTAAGTGTGAAATGTGGAAAAGGCATTTGTGTGAACATGTGTACAGGGTGTTTGTGCTAGAGTTACACTAGTTTAAATTGTAATAAAACAAAGAAATATATTTTGTTATTGTAGTTTTATGAAACGGGCTTTATTGGCTAGAAAATTTTATGACATTAATGATTAAATACAATTTCGGCCATGGCTAATGGGCTTACAAGGGGACTAAACCCGGAACACCAATTTCCAGCGTTCAGCATTGAACGTTAACATTCTGACCATCATCGCTTTTGAAATCACATGAATTAATGTCTGCGCCAGCCCTTAAAGCCCAGCAAATAGTAATTCTCTCATGGGAGAACAACATTTTGGAAGGAAACTCAACATCAGTTGACCAACCAGACCACAATTCTGATCAAAAAATATCTATCCATAATGGAAATGCCAATTGAAATAAGCGAACAGGAACTATCAGCTGTTAAATGGCCTCAAAAATAAAACACCTCATATTTATATAGGCTACACGTGTCTACACAGTCTTCCAACAAAAGTGTATTATATGTGTGAAAAGAGTTTTTTCAATAGATACTTTAAATGCTTTAAAATTATTGATGTAATTTTCAGCTAAAAAAGGTGTCCACAATTTACAGAAAATTTACGCAGATGGATTGCAATTTTGCTCTAAAACATCAGCCAAAACCACAAGGGTCTAAAACATCAACTCTAAATGAAGGAGAATAGCTCAACTTTAGTTGAACTACTGGTACACTTATTATATGAATTATTACAGAGTTTTGGGGGTTCCCCTTAAAATCTGTGGCTTAGTTTCAGATTGTGCTTTTCTGTGCAATTGCAAGAAAAAGCAAATAATTTGAATATATCTCAAAAAAAAAAAAATGCTGGTGCGAGAACTTTAGCGAAATGATTTATCATTGGCGAGAAGGGAACTAACCCATAAAATCATTAACACTAACCGAAATGCTCAAATCTTCTAAAATAAATAGAAAAAAGCTCTACTTTCAAGGCAAGTGTTGAATTGTCAAGGCATTTTTATAATATGTGTTTTCGTGTACAGTTTTGTTTGAATTTCATAAACATCTACTGTGGCAGTTTTTACCAGTTAACGTTAACCCACTGTATTCGTCATATTGTAGTTTCTGTGTTTCAATTTCATTTCGAATCAGCCTAAATATACTTAGCAGAGTTTTGTGTGGAGGCATCAACAGTTTCTTAAGCGACTACTTGTGTGTTAGGGAAAGCAACAAAATAATTTTCGCCAACATCTTTTAGGCAGCCATCAAAAGAAAATATAACAAGTTAAAGCAACCACACTTAGATCTGATGCCCTACATATCAGGGCATAGTTTGGCTTTAAGGACTTTGAAGTAACGAAAGCAAAACTATTTAGAAAAAAAAAACTAAAATTATACGTGTTATTATAAACAATGTTTCCATATGTTAGCAATATGTTGATTCAATGTGACATAATGTTAAATTTACACGAAATTCTCAATGGCGCCCTTGTCATTGTCATTGAGTAGTTGGAAAAAGTTATGGAAGTTATGTCGATATTCTGAAACTTGTGGAATAGCAATTGGAACAGTGATGGGCCAATAAAGAGCGTAAAGTTAAAAATCTATGGCTAAAGATGGTTTTTCTTTGCGGTGTGAAGTGCAACTTTTAAACGGCCTAGATTTACGAAAGTGTGTGTCTACAATTTTCTTTTTAATCTACATATTTTATGTGTCACTCTTTCTTTTCTACAATCAAATATAAGCACATGTTTGTGTAAAATTATTCACATTTTGTTATTTAAATCCACTTGTGACGCGATAAAACATGATTTTCTGTGTCGCCCATAATGAAAATATATGGCATGTTAATGCCACAATTTATTTATCACCTGAAATAAATGTACGATACATGTGGATGATTGTCTGTAATGGCAATTCAAAGTGTATTTTTTGTTCGGATGAACTTGGCAAATACAAAAGCCACTTACGCTCGAATATTATTGTAAGTGATTTTGGGCCAAACTAAAATCAGCGAATAAAGCTAAATTTATTATGTATGTCAAACTTTAAAGTAAAAGATTGTCACACGAGTGCACCCAAAAAAGAAACAGTCTTGATATCAAAATTTACTAGTTGTTATTTACTGTCATTGCGGTAATTTATTTGCTTTTAAAATTGTTGCTGTCTTGCCAGAAAGTATGAGCAACTGTTGCCCAACAGATCTGTAGGACCCTTAACTAGAACTGCATATCCCAGGGGACAATAACTGCAGTAGAATCACAGAGCGAGTACCTTGCAAATGGTCCCCCACAAAACCCACTATTCGTGTTTCCCCGCACACACGTTAATACATGTTTTGCGACATGTCAAAAAATTTTGTAGAATAAAATAAGACTTATCGTCTATTGACAAGTGGTCGGTAAATGTTTTTTTCTAAGCCATTTTATAAACGTATGTACAGAGGTGTATTTTACAGAAAACATTGGCAGCACCAAAACAATGGGCTCAACAAATTCAACGCAACAGATGTTCATGTTATTTTTGTAATTTATTTTGCGCCACCGAAGCAAAAGCAAACAATAAAAAAATCTGCAATAAATTTCGATTTTGGGTTAAAACTAAATTAAAAATAGCATGAAATCAGTGTCTTTTACAAATTATATATATATTTTAAGAGCGAATTTGGTTGATTTGTTTCGATTTTACTTATATCATCCGTGTACACGTGAAAAATGCTTACAAAAGACTTTTGTTTTAGAAACGGAGAGAATTTCATAATATCTTGATGCCACAAAGTCGTAATACTTTGTATTGCCATGTAAACAGGCCTTATGCGGCACAATTTATAAAAGGACTTTTTTTTAAAATAAAAACACTGTCTAATACCACGTTCACACGATAGTATGAAGCAACTATGTCGCTATCTGAAACACGACTGAGAACCCTGATGTTCAAACGATTTTCATTTTCTGTGCAAATATTTAAAGCGATTTTTTATGTGGTTGTGATTGAAAATTGGTAAAAAAAAAAGTAACTAAAACCGCAGTTGCACACAAATGTTTACATCTCCATAAAATTAAAACTTAAGTACAAGTTTTCACAATTTCAATTTTTTCTTTATATGTATGTAAATATGTATGTATGTATGTATGTATGTATGTATGTATGTATGTATGTAATGTACATTTATAAAGCAGCGAATGGAAGGAAATATACACTTTCTTATTATTTTTAATGTTTTAATTGATATTTCTTTTTTGTCTGATAAATCAAATAAACTGCTTTATGAAAACGAATCTGGGCTGATGACAAACACTATAGCACTGAAACCCCAAGTACTCTTATTTCGAAACAAGTATCTACGAATAAGAATGTCGGATATTTTGGGCAAGTAATACCGCAAGCACAGAGCTGGGAAGGTTAACAGAGGAAAAACCAATGGTTGGTGAAACAACAAGAAGAAAATGGAGTTGGATAGGACATACACTCCTCCTTAAACCTGTTGACAGCGTTACGAGCAGCGCCTTAGAATGGACTCCCCAAGCAGGTCGAAGCTCATGACGTAGAACAACTTTAAATGAAAAAAGGAAACAAATCGTTTAATGAAATTAATTAAATCAATTTGTAATGATAGAATCAGGTGGAATTCGGCTGTAGAGCGCTCTATGTAAACAACTCAAATAAGCTCGCGATAATTAATAAGCAAAATTAGATGTAATAGCAAATTTTTTTAGGGTTGGCTCTCAAACTGTGTTATGACGAAACATGTTGCTTGACTCCAGATGGAAGCACGAACCGCGTATAACAAAAAAGAGAACGACAAATATAAATTTTTGTTTGGCACAAGCTACAGCGTATTAAAACCGCAACTTTAAGCTATTCTTTGATCATTTTTGGATTTGTATTTTTGTTTACAGTAGTAATTCTACTACAGGAGTAGTAGAAATCATGTATTAACATTATTTTACATGATACTTATAAAGTATTTGACAATTTTCAAGGTGATGCCTTTCCGCAGCAAAACAAGTGTTTCTAAATTATTGTCAATATCTGGCCCATGAAACTCTACATGATTTTTCTTATTTTTTTGTTAGAAGAGAATTATATCCAGACCTGTTTGTTCCTGGTCGATTAAATCTTTACTTTGATCACAACGCAGCAAAATTCTGCTGAAATTGCATTTAAAGCACTGAAAACTGAGTGAAATTTAAATCCGTAAATTCTTCATTTTAAGAGGTTTGAGCTGAATAAATTTTGAACTCATTAAAATTAATAAATCCATAGAAGACGAGACGCCATAAAATAAAAGACGTCAAAACACAACAATCATGATGCAGCGTTTGAGAGGCAATTATGATTAAATTGGCAAATAGTTCACATGCTACCAAATATGGCTGATCGTATGATTCGAGCCAGAACCACCGCAATGAACGAACATGTATGTGTGTGTGTGTGTGTGTGTATGTGTGTGTGTGTCTATTTGTTTAGGCTCACCAACATCTTTGCTATATTCCTTGTGCAAAATGTACACAAGTTAAAAAAACAAGTACCACCAACAACAATTTAACTACAACAACACGCACACACTGGCAAACATTCAGACCCACACGCTCGTATAAAAACAATGCTGCAATCTGGACCGAGTGCAGAGAAATTCCTTGAGTTAAATCATGGTGATGGATAGATAGATGGCTGCCTGATATTGCCGACTTTTAGAATGGCTATTAGAGTATTGGTGTGGTGGGTCCAATATAAAAACAAGCTGAAAAGAAAAAAATTGGCCAACAAAAAACCATTCTTGTCAAGCATTTAAGGTGTGAGTGTATGTGTGAGACGCTCAAGTGCAGTTTCAATTAAACTCAATTTGTTTGTTTGCCGCTTGAGAAGGCGCATGATCTTCGCAACAAACAAACAAAAAACCAAAGAAATAAATAAATAAAAAGTATCAAATCGACGCGGGTCGCAAGAAACTTAACAAAAACGTTGAGGCGAACTTTATGAAGTTTGCAAAAATACCCCCTGATTTTTTCACATGACGCATACGAAAAGCGCGTTTATTTTCTTGTTTATTTTTTTTTTGTTCTCTTCATGAGCTGCCTTTCCATCGTTCTCCACTTACAATTGATGCTCATTGATCGAAATTGTAATGGACATAAATAAAACAAGATCAATCAATTGATTTATTTTGACATGTTGCAACAAAAATTCAAACATCAAACTACAACTGAAGGAACGCGGACAGACAAAAAACTGGGATCAAAACGTCAGAAGCGGCAAAGAATTACTTAAAAGATATAAAATTTTAATGGCAGATCTAAGCGAAAGGTTTTTAAAGGTTTAGTGTTGTGTTCAATTGTCTCTGTTACCACGACCAGGTACGTTTAGACGGTAATACAAAGTTTTATGACTTTATAGAACCACAATATTACGAAATTCTAAAAGTAAAAGTAAAAACATAAAAAAAAAATGACTTATTTAATAAATTAATGTGCAACAATGATTTATTGTATTGAGTAGTAAAGCCCTTTCTCGAAAAACCAAGCTGACACTATATACCACTTTGATAATCCCTGTACTTCTCTATGGCGCGGAAGCGTGGACGGTGTCGAAGGCGGATGAGGAAGTCCTTGGTATTTTCGAGAGAAAAGTTCTGCGTTCAATCTTCGGCCCTGTTTGCGTTGATGGTTTCTGGAGAAGAAGATTCAATCATGAACTGTACGGGTTGTACAGCGACATGAGCCTAACCAGGCGCCTACGGATCCAACGGCTAAAATGGTTGGGCGATGTAGAGCGCATGGAGTATACTGCTCCGACCCGTAGAATCTTCGATTCCGAACATGTGGGACAACGCATTAGAGAACGCCCACGGAACCGATGGCACACACAAGTGGAGAGGGACCTCAACCAACTTGGTGTGCAAAATTGGAGGACGCTGGCTAAAGACCGTGCCAGCTGGAAAAGTTTGTTGGTTGAGGCCCAGGTTCACCACGGACTGTAGCGCCAAAAGAAGAAGAAGAAGCCCTTGTGACACTACCTTTTTTTGTTCATTGTTCAATTATTGAAGAACAGCACAAATATAGTGTAATAGGAAAATTTACCAAGTGCAGAGAGTTCAGATATATTAAGAAATATATAAAACTATGAAAAATATTCTCAAGTTATCGATAAAAAATTAAGTTCTGGGTAAAATAAAAAAATTTTAAGTTTTTCAAATTAAAATTAACATTAACAATAAGCAAATAACAAAGGCTTCGCTCACATTTTTTATCGCCTGCTCTTTTTAACATTTATGGTCTCTTTCTATCAATTAATGCATCAACTAATGATAGAAAAATGTATCGTCATAAGGGCTTAAGGGCTTCAGGTGTTTATAGTTGACAAAAGTAGCATGAAAATTTTCATATTCTATTCTGCTTGTTTATACCTGCGCCGTTTTATTATAGTAACTTAAGTCGAGATAGAACGAAATTACTTTTTTGGCTGATTTTCCAAAGAAAAACTTCATTTAAGAATAAAAAACACAACAAAAATTCATCAATGATATGGAAAAGAATTTTCCCAAACAAAACATGTAATATTTTCCGAAATTAGTCAAATTAGACGAACTTTTCGGAATGTTAAAATTCGACTTATTGTACACTATAAAAATACTATCTACTACCACCATCAATACCGGGCTTTGTATTATGGTTTATTTTCAAATACAACTCTGATGTGATGAGGCTACATCGTTTGCCAAACTGGTTGAGAACATAAACGATTGGCATTCGCTAGTTAAGTTTTGCAGTCGTATTTCTCTCTTAGGCCCCTTTCAGATTCGGAAACTTTAATTGCGCAATTATTGTGTTTGTGGGTCGTTTTGAAGGGGAAAGAGTTGCCGAGATTTGATTATACAGACTTGCTTGTATTTGGCAATTCTGTTTCTACTGTCATTCTTGTCTTGGGATATTTATTTGTTTTTGACATTGTGTTTTATTTCTTCGTCAACAAGTTAAGAAAATTCGAGCATAAGAAAATTAAAGTTGCTCAACCCTGTTGCTGTATGTGAACATAATAGCAAGTTCAAAAGAAAATAAATAAAAATAAAAATTATACTTGCGCAATTAAAGTTGCCTGAACTGAAAGGGGCCTTACTAAATACATGTTGGGTTTACACGATAAGATATTCTTTATTCATACACAAAATTTTTACAAGATTTAGTACTTTTATTATCATATTTTTGGATATCTAATAACTAGTTATTCAAAATATATGCTCGTAAAAATGATATATTCGAGCTAAATTTAATTTTTATTTTTTTGTTTTGGAACTTTCGCCAACAAAATTCATTTTCCCAATAAAAGGATACAAATTCTGCCAGGGACTTGTAATATTCTCTTTGACACTTTTATAAAATAAATTAATGCATATTAATGCAATTTTAAAGTCGTTTGGGACTATATTTTTCGTCTCAAAATCACTTGCATCAGCTCGTAAAAGATTTTTTAGTAAAATTAGACGAACAGCAAAGATTTTTATTTCAATTCTTTTCACTTTTGTTTTTGGGTTATTTTTCAGTGGTTGTTTTTGCAATTCATTTATTTCTTTGAATTTATTTAATTTTAATATTCCAATTTATATTTATATTTTTTTTAGATCTTAATAGTATAAGGATTTATCCAACAAAAGTGTTTTCCTTCTTAAGCGTTAAATCGAAACTGGTATCGAAATCTAATCGAAAATTTAAATGAAAATGAGAGCGATTAGAAAATATTTTTAGTTCGTTTGATTTTCACCTTTTTTGTATCTTTATACTAATACAAACCTATTTGAATTGCTTTCGCTTTAAGGCTGGGCTGTTTTCGATTTCCGGCAAGTGAGTGAAACTGTATTTTTCGGTAATATCTGTTTCACTTTTGACGTTTCGGCGGGCTTGCGCAATAAATATTCGATATCGAGTGGCACGTTACCAAAATGGAAAACTTCCATACATTTTGCTCAACATCGTGTGCGGCGATAAGACTCGGTTGAATGCGTCGACAATGTGCACTAATTGCCGCCTTCGTTTGCCATCGATAATCGAATAATTCTAAAAGAGCCATAAGTCACGCATGAAGTGGATAGATAACATGTATGTGTTTTGTGGATTAAGTGTATAATTTATTAACTCAATACTATTATTGGACATGGGTCTTCCTTCAAAATTGTATTATGGATCAAATCATTCGCACAACTAACGCGATATTTCCAAAAGGGTTCGACAAAACAAGCGGGTTCTAATTGCTTGGAAAACATAATTTCTCCGCCACTCTGCAGATGTTTGGCATCGTTTTTCCTTTTTTTGTTTGCAATCAATTCAGCCCTTAAAGTTCTGCCGCATCCGTAAAATTTCTGCTGGTGTGTTGTTTTAGTGTCGTGGCTTCTGGCGCTTTTTGTTTATAATTGTTGGCTTGTAAGGTTGTTATAAAGTCTGTTTTTGTTTTTGTTTTTGTTGTCGTTTTGGCTTGTAACTTTGCTCTTGTTGTTATTTGTTCGCTGTTTTTGCTGTTGCTGTTTTGCTTGGCTTTGCTCTTCAGCGGTCTATAGTTTAAGTTAATTTGCGTGTTTTTTTGCTTTTGTTTTTGTTGTTGTCTGTGAAGTTTGTTTAGCCAATTCACTTGAGAATTTTTGATGCATTGTGTTGCATGTTAGTTTTTATTGTAATTTTTCGTAAATCAGGTTGTTTTATTTATTTCGTATAAATGTTTTTGTGTTTAGTTTTATTTCTTAACGATTACCTGCAATTTGTGGTTTATTTGTTAAATTTAATGATTTAAGTTTTGGATTTGTTGCCAAAAAAAAAAAAATTTGCAAACAAATTTATTGAATGTTGAAAATTTAAATAAAACGATACATACGTACACACACACACACATACATACATATGATAAGTGCTAAAGATAAATGAGTCATCGACAAGTTCTTTAGTTTGGCCAATAAAGTTTGGCTAAGGAGTGAAATTGTTTGTGTAAGATTTTTTATACGTAACTATGCGGCAAAAAAAAATCAAGTAACTGAAAAGGATATTAAAATTTAATTGAAAGCAAATACTGTTGCAACTACATACATATATTCTCCTTTTATTTTGCATTCAAGGTTTTAAATGTTTGCTCATGTGTTTGATTAAAGCCTTTGTGTTTAAATTAAAATGATCGGCAGTTGGCTTCAGCTGGTTGACTGTAAAAATCATATAAAAACTCAAAATTCGAACTCCTTAAACAATTGCATTTAATTTTGGCACATAAAAATATTAATGGTTGTTCAAATATGAAAAATTAAATCTCGGCTTGCAAGAAATACACATATAAATGTCAGTTGCTGAAACAGAAAACAAGATTTTTGAGCGCCACTATTTTTAAGCTGCTCATTAAATTTAATTTTATTTGCCATTAGTTACTGTCTTAAAACTAAATTTTATTTATTTTAACATTTAATTGCTTTTAAAATTGACAACACCCGCCGTCAATAGGAAACTTAATATTTCTTAAATGTGTTGCCACTCGCAACGGCTTGCTTTAAAACAAAACATGTTGCAACATAAAAACAAAATACACATTCTTACATACAAAAAAAAAAAAACTTAAATTATATTTTTTTTTTTTTTTTTTTTGAAAAATGTTGGCAACATTGAAAATTAATTGATTGTTTGCTGTAGAAATGTGGCACGCACTAATGGTTTTTAATACTGATTTTTCATAATATGTTTGTGTGTGTGTGTGTGTGTGTGTGTGTTGTCTGAGCATAAACATATTTTAGATTGCGTATGAGAGTTTGTATTTGCAAATGTTGTAAATAGCAGTCGAGTTAAGTGTTTGGATATTTATGGCACATGTGTGTTGAAAGGGAACATTAGACTTGAGCAGAAACACAGAAACACACACACGCACCACCGTCTTAGAAAACACACATAAAACAAAAGTGATTGAAATAAGTTGCCGGAAAATTTGACAACTAGACGAAGTTGTATTTTTAGCCGATATATTTTATGTACTGATTGTTAATATTTTTCTTTCAGTTTTTCAAACGTTTTGCCAAGCAATGACTCATTATTATATATTTTGTATAACTTTTTTTGTGTCTTATCATTTATTAATATTGAATGGCGTTTGAAAATAACAAAAATTATGAAGTTTGTCTTTTCTAAGTCAAATAGCATTTCGAAAAATATTATAACAATTGAATAGTAACAGAAGAAAGTCTTGTTTTTTCCATTTCTTGGATTTTTATGAACAAAACAAAAGACTTAGGAGACGTACTTGATAATGAAGATGCTATTTTGCTTGAAAATTAGAGAACTATTTTTGTTATCAGGCAATTAAATAAAAATTCATTCAAAATTAAGGGATATTAGAATAGGAAAAGTTTGAAATTCTTAAAGCCGCCTTTGGTTACGCTTTTAAACTGTATTTAACATTTTATGCTTTATTTGTATCTGAATAAAACAAACCGTGTGCGATATTCTCGAAATGAGTTTCAGTTTTCAAGGAACCTATAGATGGTGTCGTTATGCCTGAAATATGATATTGTGCAATATCTTGATACAGTTTAGCTCGAAGTATTCCATTTTCCATGATAAACTAGACTACATTTTTCCTAAAGCATGACTTATATCGGCGTGGGGGGCAGGTGTGATAAACCAGCGGTTAAAGAAATTACAATGAAGTAAAATTCATGTCAAAAATCGCACAATATCACTGATGACCATGAGCCTAAAATTTCTAACGTTTTATGATGTCTAAGAAAAGTGGCTTTGCCCCGATAATGCCTCTGCAATGATGTCCCTCATTGGGACTAAGACCAGTTGATTATAATTGGCCTATACCCACCGCTCACTGTGATGGGCTGAAAAACCTCCTTCCCCACGAATCGAGGGCATACTTACTACTTCAAGAAGCCCTAAATCATTAGACACTTCAGGTTCTTGTTCGGATCGGTTGGTTCCATCCCAATTTCAAAACATTTGCTTCACCGCTAATGACGATTGTTAGGCGGAAATTGAGGTCAATTTCCAACATCCGCAGGTCTCACTTAACGTACAAGGTCGTTGTCTATTGCCGCTTCCTTTTAGCTCCTGCGTCAGTTACATTATTTATGTTAAATATTGATCTGTGTAGCAATGCAGAGATAACCAAGTCCAGCATTTTATTGCTAATTCCGATGTGCTGGGATATTTGTCTACTGAACCAATGGTCTGAAATTTATCCCTGATCTGTAGGATAGTTATGGGGGCCTTGTAATAACTAAACAGGCGAAGTTTTCTTTATACAGAGAACTAATTTTGATGGGAAAAATATTGTCATTTAGCTCTGAGCTCTGTAACACTGGTAACTGGTAATTTGAAAGCCAGTCCCACAGATCTGGCTCCACTGAAATAGCAGCAACGAAACTGCGACTGTGTTGTTTTATTTTTCTGCACAATGATTCGTTGGACTTGCTGTGTCAGATGTGTCACAGCAGAGGTAACCTCTTCCAGATGATTGCCTTTCAAAGGCAGAAGAAGAAAAAAGCACATTTACAACAAGTCATCCAAGGACGATAAGCTGAGCACACACTCCTTTTTCAATACAAAAACTTAATTATTATTAAAACTAATTTATGCCGCTTGTTTTTTTTTATGGACTTACAAAATCCCTATTTTAAAGATATTGTATCAGCAAAAGCTATAAAACTGGCAAAGCAAGATGTGGTTATACACAAATAAACACAACTCATTATCTGCAAATGGCAGTGTTTTCTTTTAATGTGCTTATTTTTTGCCTGCAGGCCCATAAAAAATTCGGAGGCGTTATGTAATTAATCATTGAAATTTTAAAGCTATTTGTAAATCATTACAAAAGCCATAAAATTCTAACACTTCCCTCACAATTATACTGTGTGCCGGCAAACTACGTGCGCATAGAATTAAACAAACGCACAGAAACACATGTCATTATGAGCAGAGAACAGAGAACAGAGAACAGAGAAAAAGCACCTTACAATTGGTAAAACAAAAAGAGGTGTCAGCCGGTTAGGAAAAAAGAAAAAGAAAAGCAAAACAAAACGAAACCAACAATTTGCAGAAAAAGATACCAACAAACAATATTTTTGCAACAACAAGCGAACGTTAGTTAATGTTGCTGGTGTGTATGAAAAAGAATAGCAAAGAAACATGAAGCCATAAAATAAAAAAGCAGATAACCTAAACATTAGCCACGTTTAGAGATAGTGGGCATAAAAAGCTACCGACTGCCAGCACTGGGCTGCAGGAGGCGACTTCAATGCTGGAGCAGAAGCTGTGTAGCATCATCAGCATCTGCAGCAGCTTAAGAGGAAGCAGTTGCTGTTCAAGACACTGACTTGCGCCGCAGAGTTAAAAACTCATAAAAACTCATAATAATTATAATTGCTGCCCAACACAAGGCAGAAGAAGAGATTTAAGTTGGTGTGTAATAAATTAAAAAGCAAAAAAATTGCATGTCTCTAAACGCGATAGACAAATTTCGAATGCTACGGCGTTTTTTCTCAACTAAAGGAAAAATCAAATTCAAAATGGCATTTAGGCGGCAGTACGCCATTTGGTTAAATCAGAATTTCAACCAATTTCAAATACAGAAATAGAATGGACGCATATTTATGGCGATTTCATAGTCCATAAGCGAAATTTAAAAAATTGAAATTTTCAAGATTTGCACTAAAAAGTAAAAAAATTCTTTCCCGCCATATTCTGATTTGACTAAAAACGGAAGAAAATCTGGCGATTAATCTTCCATTTCTCAAAATATATGAAACCTTACAAAGAATTTTACAACACAAAATAAAACTTTTGCAATAATATTGCAAGTTCTACGTCGAGAAGAATATTTTCGGTCACATTCACATTCAAGTGGTGAAGAATTTTCTCGATCCATTAAAGTTTTGTTTGATATTACAAAAGTTGATATTAATAAAACGATTAAACTAATTAATATAAATGATAAAATTGTTATTATAGAGCGTATGATGGTATGGCTGAGTTGGTAGAGTATTCGACTAATAGTGCAGAGGTCCCAGGTTCGATCCCTACCAAAGAATCTGATGAAAAAACAATAGCTTTGTCGAAGGTATGTGAACCGGACAGCCAAACCGGCATCAGTTAAATTCGGACTTACTCATCCCTGCAATATAATAAACATATAGCGAAACACTACTCCTACTTTCCTACCTCCCCAACCCAGTTCTGGAGCAATGCACTCACTTCATATGTAGGGGTTGACCCGAAAATTAATTAATAAAAATAGAAAATGTCAATATCAAGCTGAAAGTCTTCAACCCAAAGCCTTTCAACTCTTCCCAAAAGATATTTCATTTAGCTTTTCCTATTTTTAAGTTTAAACAAAACGTTGTATGTAAAAAACTGCTGCAGGAAAGCCCTATTGCTGTCACACAGATCCGTCAAGCCGGCGCCGGAAAGTACCCAAGCGAATTGTTCAATCTTAAACGACTATGACGCATTAATCAAGCTGATGTTGTTCAATAACGTGGGCTTTACTAGGTTTAAGGGCAGCAGCTGCAATATATATAAAAAATTCTTATTAAAAAGCCCAACAGGCTCAACAGGCACGATCTCGCAGCTTATTTTGCATCAGCTTCTGTTGAGATGATCACATCTTCCAACCGTCTGTGCAGAATGTCCAGATGCAATTGCTGTTGACCCTTCTAAATAATATGGTTTGCCACTCATCGGAAATTGCGAACAAACAACGACTTCTAGGAATGCTGAATCGCTGAAAATGAATGAATGAATGAAAACTGAAGATACACAAATTACGGATTCTTCTAAATATTTTCACGGACAGGATTGATTCTAGATCCAGCCTTTAATTGCCAAGCGGGCATTGGTTTGCTAGACTCAAATTTGTCAGCCAGACTATAATAGTCACCAGCGAAAGGAGGAGGCACGCAAATCGGTGTGGAAACACTTTTGCCGAAGTTGTCGACCATTTCATCTGTACGTGGTGAATTGCCAGCACACAGTGAATAAATAACAGTCAAGACGAGAAGATGGCTTGAACAATTCATGGCCGCTGTCAAATGTTAAAGTACGAAAAACCGAGTAAAGACTTTGTACTACTCCTAATACGTAAGTCCTTTTTGCCGCCTGTGCGAAAGACAACAGCAATCAAATGTACGCAAATCCTGGAATCTCTTGATTTATTTCTTAATGGCCTTTAGCAAGTTTCATCACTATTTATTTTTGAATAACACAAGTCCGATCGATTTTTTTTCTATTCTATAATAGCATTAAAAGTTTTCAATCGAATGCTTAAATCCTGCCAAAAATTCTAGGGAAAATACTTCCTGAAAATAATTTTTTTTTGCAGCCTGCAACCTGGTTAACAAAGAAATCTGCAGATGTAACAATTGGTCATGAGTTTCAGGAATTGTATGTTTGCAGTGTACGCTGTACAACTGTATGACTACGAGTACAAGCCCATTTGGCCACAACACAGGCATCTATTGCAAAGTTTTTAACGTGCTCGTACTTTAATTCGCTAAAATTAAAAAGCAAAAAAAAAAAAGCATTTGTAAACCTTGTAGAAATGCGCAAATGGGCATGTGTGATCATGCGTTTGAAGCGAATATAATTTTTTAAATTCGCAGATTTTTAGCTCATCAACATACCTGGACGTGCAACCAAAGAAATGCTTCTACTTTGAAGAATGTGTTTGGAAAGACATCTACGCAGCAACGACGTGAACGTGAACGTGAAAAGCCAGACAAAAGGATTTCGTCTATGACAAAAGAATCGGCGCGTCTTTTTTTTTTCTCAGTCACTCATTTAATTTTTTTTCTTAAGATGTTTCATAAAAGTCGGTCATTAGCTGCTAATAGCCTACAAAATGATAAAATGCAAATGCCGGTGCTGTGGCGCAAATTGTGTGCCAGCACAAGTTGCAGCCCGGCATCAAGCCACAGAAAATTTTACTATCGCAGGTGAGTAATGACTTAAGGGGTCATTTATGTCAGTGGCGGCAATTGTCATTAATTCTTATTTGCATCTTTTTTATGTTTGTTCTCTGAAATTCTGTTTCCAATATCGTAGTCTGTCTTCTTTCGTTTCTCGTTTTTTCCTTTTCTTCTTTTGGGTGGTGCCATTTAAATAGGCCTACCTTAGAACTTAGTCGCAGCACACAAAAAATAAAAATTGGAAAAATACTCAAAAGCGAGCATAACATTTTTCATATCTGAGTTAACAAAAAAACGTCAGTTGGTTTTGAGTTTTTTCCTGTTTTTTTTTTTTTTTGCGCTCAATAGCCTGACCATTGTGTGTGTTCTTTGTGCTTCCTCGGCTGTTGTTGTCACTGTTGTTTGTCGTTATTGTTATATTGGTCCATATATGCCAAGTTCTTGCTGTTCCAGCAGGCATTTGAACAGCACCAGTAACAGCATCATATTGCTAGACCTGATCTTTGTTCGTTGTCCTCATCATGTCTTTCGTCGTTGTTGCACTAACGAAGCCGACTTTTGTGCAAAATTAACCAACAAATGAACCAACCGACCGACCGACCGACCGACCGATCAGCCACCTTCGTTTCTATATGAAAGTTCTTTTAGGCCACTGCACAAGTGCATTTCTAAACGTTTCTTGCTGGAAAAACAATACTATAGCAACAACAACAACAACAACAACAAAACAAAAGACGTTGTACAAATGTGCGAAAAAAATTCGCTTAAAAACATTCTTGTGTACACACACTTATGAGAACATGTGGGCATCTAGGATATGTGAAATGATCGATCATTTATCAGCTATTATACCAAATGGCAACAGTGGTTAGTAAATGAACTGGAAGTGGATAAAAATCTTTAGGAAATAAAGACACTTGTTTAGGTCCGGCAATGACCTTTCCAACTGTATATCGTCTGCTTACGAAGCAAATCTGGTGATAGGGTATGGAAATCGTCAAATCAAGTGATGTGAAATCAAAATCGCCTTAGAGATAAGTAATTTGTTTATAGGCGACAATATTCTAAAACTGTTAAAAATCTGCTTGCATCAACAATATTTCAAAGTTGTGGTCTGCGACCATATACATACATTTATTTTATAAGAGCTACAATTCCATCTTTATGACCTACTACTGGCATAACTAACAACCATATTTCTGTCACAATCTAAAATTATTATTGTACAATACAAAGTGTTAATTTATCTTATTAAAGCAGCTTTTAACGCTTAAACCAATTAGTGTCACAATAAACTATTTTATTTTCACAATCAACCATATAATTTTTATATTCCATAGTCATTTATATAACAATGCAAGAGTTCCGAAAAATATATCTTATTATATTTGGAATAAGGAACTCGAGTACGAGTATGTTTTAAGGTTATCAAAAACAAAATTAAGACATAAGTAAAGCGAATAAATCTGTTCAGCTTCATTAATATATAGCAATTAAAAATAGTTGCTGGAACAGTTGTTCACATGTTCACATGAAGATTTGTTTGTGCGCTTCAGACCCAACTAAAAAGACGGCATTTGTTGCATAAAAAAAGAAAAAACCAGAAACCTTCCCCAAAACTTGCTCTCCAGGGAACACAACAACTGGCCCACTGTTCCACCTTCAATATATCATACGTTTGGCTGGCTACACTCGCTTCTTTTTCTCTCCCAATTACTGAACGTCCCCTCGGAACAGCCACAACAATAATAACAACAAAAGTCACAATAATGACAAAAAATGTGGATTATAATTTGAAATGTGAGTGCATTTTATTTTAAACACAATTTAATGGCGCAACGTTGAGACCATTTGTGGTCATAATGTGAACAACAAATGAGCGAACGATCAAACATTTAAACAATCTAGAGGATAGAGAACAAAAAAATTGCAACCAAAAAAAAAAAAAAAAAAAAAAACAAACAGAAAAGTTAAATAAATATCACATCTTCAGAAACCAACCCAAAACAAAAAAGTGTCGTTAGTTTCTATAAGCAGAAGACAAAGTGCATTTTATTCCTGGCCGGTAACCTGGTCAGAAGTAACTTTTCTTTTACATGACTCCGTTCGTTTGATGTTTCAGCATTTGGGAATGCAACAGGAGTATGATTTATTAGTACGTTCGTTTTGCTTTATGACAAAATATAAACAATAAGTGAACCGTCGTCGGCTCTCCTTGTTCCATATCCAGTCTTGGAAGATGATAAAAATGGCCAAACGGATGGTATATAACTGGGGCTTTATAAACGAAACGATGATTTTCGTACTCTGGTGGCAACAGAAACATGACTTTACGATAAATAATTCTAGCGAATTGTGCAAAAAGTACTGAAAATGTTTAACATTTATGTTAAGATTGCAATGATTTGTTAGATGCACCTGATTTGTTAACGAATTTCTTTTCTTCGTCTATCATTTTATTATAGAAAAGCAAAAAAATTGACAAAATAAAAAAAGAAACAAAAAAGTCTAAAAGATGTAGGTTAAAGCATTTGTGCTGCTTAATGATATTAAGAGCTCCGAAATAGTCTTTTCCATTTTTAAAGGTACTGGAATAAAAATTATATATCTTTATCAGGTTTGAAGGCAGCGAAAATCCTGATGGAAGAGCGCAACAGCTGTGCAGCCAAATTACCGCCCTCATAATCACGCAGCGAATGAACAGATTTTTTCCCTCGACAGCTCATGTATCGAAATAAGTTTAAAAATTAAAAGATATTCGTTTTGATGGCACTTGAGGTAACGCGTAAAATCTGATATTGTGACAGTAACTAGCCGGTACCCGAATGCGTTAATCTGAAGGCGGAAATTTTCGAATAACTCCACGTGCGCAGTGATTTGGGCCCTCATTTGCAAGGGCGAAAGACCAAGGGATCCATCTGATTCCCTGCCAAGTTTGCTTCAGGATAACTGCATTTGTAAATAATATAATATAAATTAATCTTATTTGATTAAATCATTTTAGGGCGGTAGAAACGATCTTAAATTGTTCTTAAGCTCAAATGGGTTGTGATCGCGATATAATGACCTCAATAAGCCCGTTTTGGTAAGCAGAATTGTCACGCAGGAATGAACCAAACATATTATTAGGGGGCCCCCTGCATATTCTATGTTTTCATTATTCATCAATGTGGTTTTGTGAAAAAACAGCCACCGACAACAGAAGTACTCAATTATATGAACTAGTTCTGAGGCCAATTAAAGCCACATGTTATTTGTAAAAGATGAGATATCAATTTTGTTTTTTCCAAAAACATTCATTCGCACCTAAGAAATTCCCATCCGCACAATTTAATAAGCCCCAGTTTAATATAAAATTTGTCTGCCATTTGGTTTATTTCAGAAGCAAAAGTTCAGCATTTCGACAGTAGTCGGCTGCTACTTCTACAGAAAAATTCTTTTTGCTTTTGAAAATTTTCCTGAATACAAAACATTGTGCTTCGATTCTAAAAAACCAAAAGTTCGTTGTTGTTTCCAAGGAAGCTGCAGTTGAACTTTGAATGTTAACTCTTAATAGTCAAGGATTTATGTTAATTACGTTTTGCCCAGTGTCATTAACACTTCAGAGCCCGCATACGATGCATGCGTGTATAACACACTTAAATAGAGTTGAAAGGTTTACAAACTTTAAAGGAAGATATTTTCTTACCCCCGATTAGCATTAAACAAAATATATTTACATTATTTAAGCCTAAAGAGTTTTCACAAAATCGAAATAAAGCAAACATAAAATGTGAAAGGTAGATTTAAGAAACGATGGACTCCACGATGTGTAAATAATATCAGTTTAATTATTTGTATTTGTTTAAGACAATACAATATACAGTTGGGATGAGGTGATCACAGGATTTCAAAGGAAACTGCTTATTGAATACGAGTACAAATAAAAATAAAATAGCAAAATTTCCTAAATACAAGTATTTCTATTACTTACACCAAATTAGACACCATTAGCCTTTCATATCTTATAACTTGGCATAGAATTCGATGACAAATCTTGCCTAAATAAAATACTCAATTATTTGAAAGCCAAACCGAGCGAATTCAAAACTCAGTTGTGTCAAACTATTTATTAAAAAAAATCTTTAAAATATTTTTGTTCCTCATTTGAGCCACGCAACCGAGGAAGACTATTTTAATGATCTTATTTCTATTGGTAATTGAATTTTTAAGAATTCGAATATGAATAATTTAAGAAATATATGAAATTGTCTCGTTTAAGGGAAAATAGATATACTAAAAATGTGTGATTGTGAAAACTTTGCCGTGATCCCGGGTTCGTATTTTCTGTCTGGTATAGAAAGGTTTTTGCAATGTAAGATTGTTAAGCCCAAAATATATTTTCTGTACGAAACAGACGTATAAAACAGACGAATTAATTTAAAGTGAAGGTGTTTTCAAGTTTCAGTAGAAACATTTGCCAGCCAATTGACTTGATAAAGAATACTTTATATTTATTTCCGCTAATCTGAAAAAAATTCAACAACTATTTTCTTTTTTCTCGCAAATAGCCGGAACTATGCCAAACAACAGTTCTAAGTACCGTTTTTTACTAGAACAACGCCGATGATGACGATGATCATGATGATGATGATGATGATGTTGTTGTTATGCACGCAACTTTCTTTTATTTATGGTAAAAAATGTCTATTGCTAAATTTACAACAAAAAAGAAAAACAAACAACAAAACCAAGCATGAACTGAAAATGTTGAAGCAAAATATAACTGCATCTGGCGCATGTAGGCCGCACACATGTAAAATATGTACATGTTGGATAAAAAAAAAACAAAATTTATATTCTAAAAATAAAGCAAAAGTGTCTTCATGCGAAGTGAAAGTGTTATTCTCGGCTGATGGCAGTTTATTTTTCTACTACATGATATTAAAATTTTGCTCCAGAAATGGAAAAGTTGCAAGTTCGACAGTTAGTCCTTGATTTCTAAGCAAGTTCATTTCTATTTCATATTAGACACGATGAACATTTTAAAGTCTTATTTTTTGCTTAATATTAACTAAATTAACAGAAAAGTATTTTCGCACAGCTAAAACTAAACAGAGAGTAACAAAAAGTAATTTTGCAGAAAGTACGACCTGTTTATGGTCCTTCGAGCCACATCTGAATCATAATAGATGATTTTGAGTGAATTAGTATATTGTATTAAAAATTAGGTTACATCATTCAATGTAAAACTGACAACCATTTAAGCGTTCAGTTCGCAATATACAAACCTTTTTTTTTGTGGTCCTTCGAGCTGCATCTGAGTCTTGATAAAACCCTTATAGTTGTAGAAGTTTTAACAGCGACAGCAGATAAGAAATAGCTGTTCTGGGAATAGTGTCATACAAGTAACAAAATGACTGTCACTATTACTTGATTAATTCCGGACGTAACGGAATTTCTGAACCCATTTCAAAATTATTTCCTTTTGCCTTATGCCTTTCCTTATTCTATAGACTTTTAAAGGATCTGTAGTCGGCAAAAAGTCTGATTGTTGTTGTGGAACTTTGGACAAGCTGTGCCGTTGATTGATTGATTTTCATAGTTTGCAACTATTTCGAATTTATTCCAACGCCGACAGCAGACTGTCAATATCCAAGATTTCTCAAACGCTTCAACAAACCGAGTTTACGTTTGAGCTTTTTGTGTGGTTGCTTGTTTCCTACAGCATTCTAACAATCCCTTTCTCCAATTTGCATTAGAGCAAAGATTGAGAGTAATATATTCCATTAGGTGTTTTTGTTTCTTTTTTTTTTTTTTGCCTTTCTTCTGGAAATTATTTAACATTTTGGCTGTGATTTCTGCTGGCGGCTTCAATTTTCAAATTAGAAAAATTGTGTCTAAGACATTATATAAGTGTTTTGCATAAATCTGAGTGATTTTACCTTTCCGAATATACATACACACACACACATACATGCACATGTACATATACATACATATGTACATATATGCAAATGACAGGCACAGTTTGCATTTCTGCCATATGTCTTCCAAAAATAGTCTCGAGCCAAACAATTAAAAACAAAAAAAAAATTTATTACAATAAAAACAGCCGGCTTTTAACAAAAAATACAATGAACTCTGTTGCTGATGTAAGTGAAAAGAAAATGCGATCTTAAAATGAGATTTATTTGTAGCAAATTTGCATTTTCCTTTATTAAAAATAGAAAGAAAGGAAAAATATCACTCACAAAAACGTACGTATTGTATGTATGTATGTATGTATGTATGTATGTATGTATGTATGTATGTATGTGCAATATGTTTATTTGATGTGCTCCCGGAAAGTGCATATGGCAGCTTTTGATTTTATCTAAAAAAATGTTCAGTTCCATTCTGTTCAATCTTGGACAATGCTCCTAAGCAGCTCATTTGTAATACAAGACCTACTATTAATTTGCATGAACAATTAACTGCAAGGCGACTTAAATGCATTGACATTTTTGAGTGCGAGTTCCAGTACGGACGCGTGAGTACCTACATGCACATCTGTAGATGAGGTGAATGAAAAGAAAATCTGGAAGTGATTACGTAGACTTGCTTGCCGTAACATTGCAGTGAAATGGCGTTGCGGTCATTAAACCATCTGGTTGCTGGACAAAGTAGAATAATAATATTAATGAGAAATAGAAAAGATATATGAGTGCGTGTGTGTATGTGTGTGTGTGTGTGTGCGATTGTGATTAAAGCAACAAAACTGTGATGTATGAAGATTTGACTGTTGCTATCGGAAAACATGCTATTTATTCATGTTTTTTTTTATATTTGCTCCAGCATCAGTTTGTCTTTATAAAATGTCTTTTGCGTTCGAAAGTGTCTGCTGAAATTAATGTCGACCAAATTGTTTTCCGGCCCCGAAAAACCTTTGAACCTTTGAACGTATGAACTTGAGTATTTGTTGTTGAACTTTTTTGGAACCACACAGTTTGTCTGAAATATGTATATTGTTAATATAGTACTGATACTAAGTGTTACCGCTTTACTTTTCAAGGCTGATCAAAAGAAAGAGAAAAGAGGTCTGCCCCTTGGCACTATTCGCATTTCCAGTAGTGGAAAAAGGCGACCCCATGCCATAGCAATAGATGCAATGACTTTTCGCTTTGCTGCTCCATCCGAATATAGAGAATGTTTTCGTTAAACCATCATCACTGTTGCTGATGAGTAACCAGCTGTTGCACCGGCAATTTTTTATACCAACACAGTAAAATGATGTAAAAAATTCTTGCGTCAGAAGATTAAATAATGCAATAATTGCCACAAAAAAATTACGTACATACATATATACGAGAGTGGGGCCAAGTACCTGATAGATGATGCCTTCACAAACGCTCAACTTGTGCAACGAGACACAACCACTGCATTTACGAACCTGCCCATATCATTACGGCCAAAGAAAACCGTCAATCCCGCCGGATTCTTCTTTCGGTGGCAATATCGCGACTTTGGAGTTAAATCTACGCCATTTAAATTATGCCATTTTCTGTGCCAGAAATCAAAAATTAAAATGAACTGAAAGTTGAACAAATTAATTTTATAAATCTTAATATCTCTGTAGACAGCGAACTTGATCGAAAATGCAACAGAACATCTAACACTTCCAGTTCAAACACGATATGCCAGACAATATGGAAATATTGAGCAGTTCTTTGCTCCACAGACACACACACACATGTAAAGAAAATACAAATAATCCAACAGATATACACCTGAATTGTACAATGAACTTTAAAATTCTGAAGCTCTCGTTATTCGGTTTGCAGACAACTTATCATGAATAAGACATTCAACTTTAAGATTAAAAAAAAAAGAAACCCAAACGAAATTAAAAGCGAGCAGCAGAACACAAAACATCTCAACAAACCAACCTGCAATGAAGCTGGAAACAACACAAAACTAAAGGTTGTTAACCGGCTTGTAGCTGAAATTAAATTCCAGAAAACTGATTATTTTAGAGAAGTTTCACTTCTGAAAAATTAAAGCTTTGTCGTTGATTTTCAAACGCATCCTCATTACCCAAAAACCCATATACGCTCAAATATATAACGAGTACATGCAGCGCTCAAATAAAGTAGAAAATCTTACGCAACAACGTGTCGCTACATACTGTGACCACTATCATAAATAAACATTTACCATTGCCCCGAATTATCCTGCAGATTACGTGGCAAACACTAAATAACGCAAAACAATGTTACTTCATGGTAAGTTTAGAAGTGGCCATGCGATTAGAGGACTTTTGTTGCACGTTCACACATGCTGCCCGGCCTAGAGCAGCACAAACGCAAATACCGAGTGCTTGAAATTAATAACCGCGTACCATTTATTTATTCGTTTCTTCAGCTGCTTGTAATCTCACTAATTTCTTCTATTTAGTTAAAAGTTAGATTTTGAAATGTAGAAATATTCCTTGTATTGATGAAGTTCCTTGGCAGATCCACGATACGATATAAAACCCCGAATTTAATTCCAGAGCAAGCAACATCCTATAGTTTTGGCATATTGATTTGAAATGAATATCTTCTCCTCAAAGTTGAGGCACGTTGTTTTTAAATTGATTTGTTTTAAAATTGATTTAAAAATGAAAGAATTCTCATGTTAGCAAATAACCGATTAAAAGCATGAATATCTGTTTCGAGTGCTGACAGCTCTATTTGTTTTCAAACAAACCTACTTTACAGTGATAAAACATACAACAATTGTCACACGAATGGAAATTAATTATCGCAAACAGTGTTGCCACCGCATGCAATCATTTGAACATGAATCATGGACGACTGCAAAAGATAGCAAGCAGTTGAACGAGCCAGCCAGCCTGCCAGCCAGCCAAGTGGCGGACCAGCACCACAACCAAGTAACCGGCCAGCCGTGCCACGATTTGTGTGCACACATACATACACATAAAGCCAAAGCCGCGACAGCACTGCACTGCACAGCAAGTTAAACATGCGTGCTAATTGAAATCAAAGCAGCCAGCACCACAACTGGCTGCGTGGTCACTGAATTGTGGTGGGATTTTAATCACCCAGAGATGAATGCAAATGTAATAAAGTAGTAGCTAAAAATTATCATGAGACAAAGGTGATAACGAGTTAACAAACATACATAAAACTTTATTAACTAGAGCTGTGATTTCGCTTTTGCCTTTTTCAAAATTGTCCAGCTTTTGTTGCTTGACACCAAAATATTCGAAAATGAATATGTATAAAGTTTTCCTGGTTCAGCAAAAAGATAATTGAAATAAAAAGTGAAATCTTAAATTGTAAAAAAATTTCAATTTCAGTTGAAGCAACGAAAAAGAAACCAGCAATAAAAAATAAATCACAAGTTTGGCTTAAAAAAATTGCTGCAAGTAAAAATTAAAAATTAAAAAAACGAACAACATGAGCATTCACATGATTGTGGCATTTAAATCACAAAATTAATTAATTTATTGTTTATTGAATGTTGACATAAAGTTGTATATTATAATTTTGTATGATATTTTATTTTAATCGTCATAACGTCAGCAGATAAAATGCCATAAACACTCACTCGTGCTCGTACTCTCGTGTTCGGACTGTGGCAGCAGCAACCTTGTGCAGCCAATTTTTGGTGTTCGCAGTGATGATGAGTCCTTTTCTTGAATTTTTCATTGACCAGTTCTCTGTTGTGGCAGCAATTCGGAAGTATGTTATGGGCGTTGCAGGTAAAACTCCCTCCAGATATAAACGATAACAACAAGCCTTAAGTTTTTTGTTTTTTTGTTTTTTATTCGTACTTCTTGTTGCAAATCAAAACTAAATCGTTATAAGAAAAATTGTTTTTCTTAAACGAAATGACCACAGGACCATGACCAATATTAATAAAAATCCCATAATACAAATCAATGCTGCAAAGAAAGAAAAGTTATATGTAATTTCAAGCGGCAACACTCAGGAAAACAGCATCATTAAAAAGTCAAATAGTCGATTGAAATTTAAAAACTACTCGTACAATATGACGCATAATTTAACAAATTGTTGTCTACGATAAACCGACTATTCGCATGCGTAATGTGATGATGGCCTCACATGCACTGCACGCTCTCCTGCCCGGTGGCGATGCTTTTGGCAGATCTGGCATTACGGCAGATGCAATTGCAGCGAGGTGGCCGCTTTCAACTGTCAAAGTGCGTAAGTGGCGATTGGAAGTGAAATAGAAACATTTCTTTGTTTCAAAACGAGTCATATTTTTGTAGATTTTTTTTTTTAAACTTCTTTTTAGGAAATATATTACTTGGCGAAAGCAAGTAAGACTATATAAAATAATTGGATTAATATATTGTTTAACTTTGTTTTTTAATATGTTTTCTTTGGAGAAAAAAAAAAACAACCGAAAAGAGTCTAAATTTAGTGGCGGTGGGAAAATTTTCGAGTGTATTTTTATGTGCCTGTGCGCACGCAAGTCATCTTTCCCATTTTTTGGTGATTGGCCTAAACGTATTTTATGGCTTATATTTGCAAAATGACATTAAATACTTTTCAACTACATTTATACGTTCTTTGCGCTGCATTTTGCCTGCCTTGCGTTCACAGGTACAACCAGCGCATCCCCCTATAATACAAGCATGTATTTATTAAATTCTTTTTAAACTGTTCAGTTTTCATTGCCGGAGTACTGTCTTCATTTTGTAATTTAATAATCTTTTATGACCCAGACACAACAACTTCCTTGGCGATAAGCCAATGAGCACTCGCTCCTTTTTGGTGGCATTTCTTTTTTTTGTTTTCTTTTTCGTTGATTTCATAATATATGGCAGTATGTCAGTGCGGCCGCCCCACACCCATTACTTACATTGACCGATATTTTGTAATTTTTTTGTTCGATAGTGTTTTGTTAAAAAGAGCAGATTATTTATTTATTTTTCATTTGTTTTGCATGTATGTAGTATATGCGCCAAACAAATTGTTTTTTATTCAATGTTAAACCTAAAAGATTGTGATTGTTTTTAAATTGGTACTTTTCGGCATGGAATTTTACATGGCAACAAAAAAAAAAAAGAAACACACAAACTTAAGCTTTCACTTGACCCCAACGTATCACTACAATAAATATTATTTCTTTTGACGCGTGCTTAGCGAAGATATTTTGATATTTTATAAGCCGGCGATATGTTTATATTAAATGAAAAATAAGATTACGAACAAGTAACTGAAAGTAAAACCTTAAATGGGTGACTCCATAATAAATCGCTCCAACGTGAGCCACGATTTCATTCGGTTTGTTCGGCGGTGTACGGTTGCGAACTCGACAAATAAAAAACGACGAAAATCTGGAGAACAGTATTTTTGTACGCTTCTATGGAGTGTGATATAAGAAAGGAAGTCAAAAGAGAAAAAATACAAAAGTAAGAGAAGAAACAAAAAAAGTCAGTATGTATAAAAAAAGGACAGTAGTAGGAGGGCCAGATTTTCAAATCTGGCTTTAACGAAAATATGTAATACTCAAAAGTTCCAAGAATTTTATCAACTTGTTAATTTTAACAAAAATGTACGTCATTTTTGCATCATACTTGTTACTCGATGGGCCTCATATTTTATCAGCGCTACCATATACATAAATTTATATATTTCTGCAACCAAATGTGGGAAAATATTTTTAATTTAAGGAAAATATTAATTTTTATTTGCGGACTACGACAGGTGAGTTGGTAGAGTGTTCGCAAAGCAAAGACTTGTAAAAATAGCAGCCTTAGAAAGTTCCGCAATTTGGTGTTTTGTTATTGAAAAGTTAAAAGTCCTAATGATGGCCACAGAATATTCCATCCTCATCAAAAACTTGCCTTTTATTGGTATTTTATCATAAACTATTCCATCTTCAGGAAAGCATTTGCTCAAAAAGAAAAAAGAAATAAGTGCCTTAATGCCTGACACTAACAACGCCCCGATTTCTCTGCCAGCATACGAGTTCATATGCCCTTCATTCATTCATTAACACAATCAATTAGTACTTTGTTTTAAATAAATTTGCATAAAATTATAGTTTGGCATTTACTTTCTCTCCCGGCTAAAGTAAATTGAAGAAATAAATAAGAACCCAAATCCTTTTAATACTTTAACGTAAATTATAACATTTATTTTAATTTAAACTTTTCAAAAATCATGATGTTTAAATTTGGCTGCCAGATGTCAAAATATCTCTGTCGCTGATTGTTGTCAGCGTGCCAGCGTGCCAGCACCAAAATGGAATGTGAATGTGTAACCAGTATTGTGAAGATCATAAATTTTTATTACTGTTTTGCACAGATATCAATTTCATTGTTGTTGTTCTCGCTGGCCCATAACAAAAAGTACCTCTCAACCAATATGAGCCTATGAAAATTAACAGGAATGAAAAACAGCAGCAAAAGTAGGAACAAACCAAAAGAAATTTGGGGGAAAAATTGGCCAAATGTCGTTCATGTTATCATGTTAAATTGTGAAAACACTGTTTGGAAACAAGTTAGCAACCTACTAGTTGCAAGTTGCAGCAATAAAAGAAAATCTCGGCTATTTATATTCAAAAAATTATCTTAATGTGATGTGTGTGGTGGACCTACATTAACAAATGTGACCAGAAACGAACAGAAAAAAAATAAGTGATGTGTAGTGAAACACACAATGGCCTCTAGAAAGCACCTGTGTGTGTGTGTGAGTGTTCAATTTTAGTTGGACCAACATGTGTAAAAATAAGAATTGATTTTTTTCCTTCATAAATGCCCTACAAAGCAGTGAAAAGTTAAATTTGTTAAACAGTTTGATATAAATAAAAAGCAATTGATTTTCTTCATAAAATTGTCTGGAAAAAAGTGAAAAATTAAATTTGTTATATTATTAAAAATGGCGTTTTTTAATACCAATATCTGTACTTTCGCATTAACAACGATGATGGGTTTCCTTTTCCTTTCCGTTCATTATATGCATATAGTCGCCAAATGCTGCGAAAATCTGATCAAATGTTTGCTTGTCCCTTCCTTATATGTATATAATCGCTAAATGTGGCGAGAACCAGACTCTCTCTCTCTCTCTCTTTCATATTTGAAACCTAAAAGACTCCTGTCAAACGGCGAAAATGTCTATAACGTTGTTTCCGTATTTAACAACTTTTTTTTCTGTCTTCCAGCAGACATAAAAAATCACACACAAACATGCAAGAAAATATTGGATTGATCTTGTGATTTTTTACCCTAATTTGGCTTCAATTAATGAAAGTTTTACAACCCTGAATTTGTTTGGCTGACATGTTGGAATTCAAATTCTTTATAATAAAAAAGTTTCGAACTATTTTTCAGAGGGAAATAATTCTGTATTTTCATTAAGGATTGTTTGCTGTTAATTCTAGGTCCTGGTATGGAAAAGTGAACAACTTTTTTCATAATTCCTGGAGTTGTACTGGAATATGGCCAATGGCGCTTCTGTGTTATATTTGTTTGTACTAGTGACTTTAGTACTGGAGGCTTCATTTCTAGCCCGGACGTGTTTAATATCTATTGCCAATAGTGGTTCGCCAGCGGCCTGAAAACACCAACCAGTTACACGACAGGTTTTGCTTTGTGGCAGAGTGCAAGGGTGCAGAGGACAAGGTATACTCGATTGATAAGGCAACAAACCCTCTATGAAGTTCATGCCTGATTTTTGTTACGCCGACTCTTTTGGAAACCTCCACCAAAAGACAGTTGGGGATGCCTTTAAGGAGGAAATGCGCTTTGGTTGATTTAAATTTTCCAAAGGTACTGTTGTCTCGTCTCCTACCTACTGCGAGCTCCCAATTGAAATACCTGGTATTCCTTCACGATTGAAGCAATTACTGGTACGAGGCATTAGGCAGCGCGAGACGTCGAGCAGACTGCTTGTTTTATATGAAACTTTCACATATAACACGAAGTTGCCAGCTCTGTGTGCCTGGTAAGCCTTCATTAGGGTCAAGACATTTGGGGCAAGACATTAACAAGGCCATGTTGGCCGGTGCTGACTTAAATCAATTTCACAATCTGTATTTGGCTCAGAACGCTTTTATTTGATAAACTCCAATGCCAGAGTGTTTATGGAAAGCGTAATTTTTTTTTTTTTGCGAACATTTTTTTAACAAAATGTATGTCCAGTTAAACTCCAGGCCCCAATCGCGGGATTAGGGACCCCTGGCTGTATGAGCACGAAGTAGTAAATAATGAGCAAAAACAGCACGAATAATGTAAGATGTACTTGTGTACAAAAAAAATCCCCATAAATTTCCATTATGGGACTGGTATAAAGTAGAGGCGCGGGCTTTGAACCCGTTTTGGGATTTGCTCTGGTGGCCGGAAACTAATTATACGAATCAATTTTTGTTTAACAAAATCATCAGTAGCTGACACCAAGTAAACAAATTATCTGCCAATTCTGGATGTTTGAATTATTTTAGGTATTTTGAAAACTGCATTTTACGGTCACCTATTGGTTTCATCTTCTCGAATACGTTGAAGCGTCTTCATCTTTCGTTTTAGTCCGGTACTGATTTTAAACATTCTTTTGATACCTTCAACAATTTGACTTTGAATTGTATTCGTATTAAGCGCAATGTCATTGCCAGTGCCAATATTGGCAAATAACAATGCATTGTTGACAACGTTGTATGTTTTTTTTTCTCCTGTTGTTGTCATTTCATTGTTAAGTGCCGGTTTCGAATTTTGGTTTTTCTGCTCAGGTCTTGAGTTGGTAGGACAGAATTTTTGCTCCGTTTGGTCTTCGATTTGCCATTTTTATTTGCGCTGCTTTTTGGTCATGTGGCGCTTTGATTGTCATGCAACATTACTGAGAAATTGTTTTGTATAGAAATGCCAAAATAATAAAAGTAGTAAAAGTTGTTATCATTTTAATGTTATTGTCATTGTCGAATGACAAGTCGATACTGGCCTTTTCTGTAAGACTTTGATGTTTTTATGCTTGTGGCATGCTAAGTAGAAACATTAATGGTATAAGTACTGGCCGTGGCAAAGGTTGAACTACTTTGTAATACATATATATTTGATTTCTAAATAAGAGATTTGCTTTGTTTGCTTGTTTGTTTAATTAGTTGTAGTGAGTATTTGTTGTGGCTGAAATGAATGCCAGCCCGCATGTAGTTCTTTTTGGCTCGGCAGTTTTTTTGATTTATTAAAATGCCCCAAAAAATCAAAATGTCTGAGGGCAAGATAGAAATTTTTCCAATATTCTTTAATAATAATAATTAGCTTTCAGGTCAAAAATGACAGTTAGAAAGTGGAAAACAAAGAAACGATAAAACTTTCGTTTTAATAATTAAAAATTGAAATTTTCAAGAAGTTCTCACCAGCTGTTGTTGACCACTACAAAATTGTTTCCCTCATCCAACTGAAAACGTTTTACTCTTAACGGCGACTCTTATCGATAAGATTGATAGTTTTTTCATTGAAATTGCTTTGTTTTTCACACAGCGCAATTCTTATTGCTTGTATCGCTCTTATTTTTGTCTGATCTTGTGCACACATGTGCACCCATTAGTGTTTTTTGTCGAGTACGAATGAGAAAGTAAAACGAATTGAAAGCACAAGTAAATCAGCTCAGCTGAATGAATTGCCTGATGTAAATGCGCACTAAGACTTGACATGTTGTCAGAGCCCACTTAGTTCAGTAAAACTCGTATACAGATTCAAACAAATGTTTTGCTGTTTCAGCCAATTTATTTGATTAAGACAGTTTTGTTGGCACTGGCAATTTAACTAGACCAGCCATTATTTTTAGACAATATTTTCGTTGTTTCAAATAAACTCATTTTGTTGAATGTGTAAGAAAGTTTGTTGCTATTTTTTCAATTTTTATAATGGAAAAAAACTCAGCTCAATTGTATTTATTAGTGAAAAAGAGCCTTAATTGTATCTGGGTAGCAAATGCTAAAATTTCTTCACGAAAAATGAATGAAGGAATCGGTTTTCCACATAAACGCATGGCAAATTTGGTTACCATTATCTCAACTAGAACCTCTTCTTGCTACAGTCAAGTGTTGTGCAACAGAGATTTGTTCAATCTCAAACATTTTTAAAGGGTTAATCAAACGCTTACACTGTCAGGTGTCTGGACCATCAAATTGTGTCTTTATTTACAAGTTACATACATATATTCTGATGCTTAAATTCTACCTCAAGATAAATATGTTTTTGTTTTGTTTTGCCCGTTCCTAGAAATAAAATGTCCAAAGTCTGGCTTGCAACATCGTAATGCGCTTAACATGTTAACCAGAAACCAAAAAAGCAAAAAACAAAACCGAGCGCTTCAAAAAATGGACGCCAACAATTATTTTAAAACAAAGTGCTTGTTTTATTTTTTGTTGTTGCTCACAATGCTCACAAATCTGTTCGAAGCGAGTGTTAAACAATTTATGTAACACCAAATGACATATTTTAAAGCTTTTGCTAAAAGTTGCCTTAAAGCGACAAATACTGCACTGTTTTTCTTATGTAGTTTTCCATTGGTAAGTGTGTCCTGTCCAATATCTGGCAGAAACAAACAATATATGAGTATTTTTTAGTTAAAACAACGTTTCGTTTGTTGGCTTCTTTGCCATTTTGTGTATTTTTATAACCAAATGTGGAGGTGCATAATGTTTATTACAATCACAAGCAACAACTTGCCTCAGATGCATTTAGGAGCAGCAAAACAAACCGCTCTTCTATCTGGTCCAAGAAAACTGAATGATGAAAACAGCCGTGAAGTATTTCAGGCTAATGAGAACCCTATTTGCTAATCGAATTTTAAAAAGTTTCAGCCGTAAAAATCATAAATCAATAAACGAACAACCAAAAAAAACGCTGTAGGTCTATTATACAGAACTTTCTCGAACGGTGTCCCTTAATTTCTTTTAGCGAGCTTTACATTTTAGACAAATTAATGCGCAGTCAAAACTACCATCCATAGACGCTACATATTATTTACTTACCTTGATTCATATGTTTCTGATCTGTTGTCCTGCATAATTATTCTTAATTTTCTTTAAACTTAAACTGTTTTTGGTTTCTTTTATTTAAAATTTCACTTTTGAATGGAAATCTTTTTCTGGAAGATATACATATATTTCCACAAAAATTCCTTACAATAACAATTGAACTACTTAAAATACCGACTGTCGCGTATGTGATACTTAAACAAAATGCAACATAAAGTAATTTGCCTTTTTATATTTAGATTCTGTCTGCTGCCGTAACTGTTGTTGTCTTTGTTATTGCGGCTCTCTTGTCGACACTGCTGCTGAAAGCCAAAAAGGTGACCTAATGTTTATGTGACATGTTTCTACGAGTTGCAGTTTGTTTTATATTTTTTTTTTTTGGCTTTTTGTTGTTGGTGCTTCTTTATGTTGCTGCTTACTTCGGTCTTTGGTGTTCCATCTCTTAAAGCTGTTTGTTTGTTCGCTTTTATTTTTTTTTTTTGGTCTCTCTTCATTTCGCAAATGTAAGCTGTTAAATAAGATATCATGTTAAGTTACGAGCTAGATGTGCCGGGCTTGTTTCCCCCCTCGTTAAAGTGGCAACACAATTTTATTACATGTTATATGTATGTTTTAGTTATGTTTTTCTTCAATCTTTTACATTTGATGTGCAGGAGAGAAAAAACTGAACACACACTTCAAAAAAATACGTATGAGCATTGGAAAATACAAGTTGTATTGTAATATTTATTACTTTATCAGGTCCGCGCAGCATTTTATTAATTAAAAAGCGAACTTTTTATGTGGCGTAGATACTGATTCTCTAAATGATGTCACAAATGTTGTAGGTTTACCATCAGATAAGGCGCATCAATGTCAACTGATAAAAACTTTCAGCTTAAAAAAAAATTTTAATTCAAATCTCAATCATTAAAAGGTTTCCAAGTTTTTTTTACATCGTATTGGAAATATCGGGTCACCGCTTAAGCTGGAATATATTGCACCACAATTGAGAAGGACATGTTCAAGTCAAGTATTAAATTTTAGAATATTAAAAGAGAAGACCAACCAAAAAAACTCAGTGTTCCTTCCACAAATGACAAATTCGAATGATTAAAGTTTCATGTGTGGAATTGGTTGCCATTGAATCAGGCCTTTGGTCTATCAAAATTCGATATCTTCGGTACCTTCGCTTAGTGACAACGTGGTGAAAATTTCAACGCCAATCCAAGAATTTCAAGGCCGTAAGAAAGGATTTGTGCTCGCTGAATGGGTCCTAGAGCAGTTGAAAATTTATACTGTTTTTCAGATTTTCATAAAACAACCCGCCTTCAGCGACGAGATCTAAAAACCTCGAATGTATCCCGAAAAGGTCAGTGTATTGCGGATTTTGTGGTGTTTACGCCATTGCTGCATATATCTTGGAGAACAGCGTTCAACAGGCCATTTTTTCCAACCGTACGAGTTCAAAGACGACAATTATGAATATCGTTTGTCATTTCATGTCACATTGGGCATTTCACATGCCAAATTGTGTGTTTTTTATGTCATATTGGATATTCACGTCACATTGAGCATTCCACATGTAACAATCTATTGTCACATGACGGATCCACTGTCACATGGCAGATAAATTTTTCATACCATCTAGGACATTCTTCCTATCACATTGAATTCTCTATATGTCACATTGAGAAATCTACATGTTATATTGAAATCACTTCGTGTCACATTGGGTATTCTACATGTCGCATTAAGCATTTTAATATCATATTGCACATTTTTCATTTTACATCAGAAACTCTACATGACATTTGTACACAACATTGTGTACACAACATTGTGTACACAACATTGTGAACATTCTATATGTCACGTTTGATATTCTACAAATATATTACTACCTTACGCGAAGATAATGTAAATTGATCATAGAGATTAAGTGTTGTGAGCCCATTAAACTTTTTCTTTTGGCCTTTTTCTAAGTTACAGGTCTATTTAGCTCATCACCCAGCCTATTCCTCACAAACATTTGCGCGATGTTACATATCATGTATAAGAGCATCAATAAAAAACTTTTTGTACTTAATGTTTTATTTGAATTTGATGATTAAAAACGCTTAGTGAAATATCAACAATTAAAAACTTTCCTTATAACTTTTTCTGTCATCTGAACTTACAGCCGGGATCAATAATAATCAAATGCAAATATCATTTATATAACTTTGTTTTGTGAAGGAAAAAATTCACAGACGTCCCTTTTTCGAGCAACTAAAAGGAATTTCATATTATTTCAGGGATCGAAAATAACGTGGTGGTTGCGAAGTTTCAGTTACAAAAATCCTAAAGAATAGCGTCGCCAGTTCAAGGTTTCTAAATACAAAATTTTGAAATTTTCTATCTATTAATTTTTTTTTTAAATAAACTCACTTTTGATTTTCGTTTGAAACTTAATTTATTTTGTATGAAAAAAATTTGTTCTTGTATATTGACAGCCTTTGATTTCTGTTTTTAAAAGAATAGTTATAAATTATCACACAAGGAAGCGAAATGGTGAGAAACGATTTACCTGCAAATCGGAACAGTTTCTAGATATTGTATATAAATATATATTGCAATCGTGTTTATTAATATATTTACCACCGAAAAAAAATATAGCGATAAAATTTTAACATTTATTTGTTGACTCAGAGCCATGAACGGTCCCTGGTAGTTTCCTCAAAACTCTAAATTTCTTGGCCAGACACACACATGGGCATATATTTCTTCTCTTCCTTTTGTTGACTTCAATCTCCTAAAAGTTTATTACTCTAAGATTAATGGCATTTTAAGTTAAAGAAATTATAATCGAATAACGGTTAAAGAAAAGTACACAGACAGTCAAATAAATTACATTGCACTTGATTGATTAATAGATGATGTCTTTAACGATTCAATGAATATGTATGAGATGAAAAGAGTTGAGTTGTTTGAGTTGAATTGAATACCACCTGGAGTGTGACTTATAAATGGTCTCAGACTCAGGCTCAGACTCATGGACTCGTACCTAAGCATGCGTTTATGTGTGTTAAACAAATTCTAATTTAATTTGAGTAAAAGGAAAAACACAAAACTGTACATTTAGGTTCCGTTTAGCTGAATATAAATTTTGTACACTTTTAACAGCAACAACAATAAAAACTCAAATGAAAAGTATTTGCAGTGCAATCAATTATTTAAAACTTTACAACTTTACACACGCTTATGCGCAATAACCAACCTTATTTTCTTTGCTGTTGTTGTTGTTGTTGTTGTTCGCGTTGTTGCGACTGTTCAGCAAAGCAAAAAGAAGGTGTTTCTGTAAACCTACTCTTTAAGCAGAGATGTTTGCAAATGGGCTGGCATTTCTTTAGTCGTTAAATAAGACCTGTACTTAAGAAAATTATATATGTTTTTAGTGTTTGAGGTTTTTAAATAAGCGAGTGAAGTTTGCTGCAATTTAAAAGACTTTAATATATTTTATAAAATAAATTAGGTGTTAAAGAGGCAATTGATTAATACCAGAATCGGCATATTTAAAACAGTTTAATAATTGTTTTGTTACTAACAAATACTTAAGTAAAAAATTTCTTTAATATCTTGATTATATAACACGAACGTGTTGAAGAACAAGTTGCGTAGCTTTCAGTCTCTTCTCTGAAACTATTCCGGTTGTTGTCAATCTACAGATATTTTGTGCTGGTTCTTTTTGAAAACGTATAAAACTTTTCTTTCTTGAATTTCTATAGAAAACAAAAACCAATTTTCCTACTTTATTGCAGTTTTATGCTTATAGAGAATCAAGAAGATGGATTTGAAATTAGTGAGAACAATTTAAATTTCCACTGTTTATTTTGTTGTTTTGAGAATTATATTATTTGTTCTATGTATTAAAAATTATTTAACTTTGTTTTAAAACTCTTAAGCTGAATACGCGAATTTTGTCCGCATACAAATTCTTTCACTAAGAGTTTTCAGCAACAAGATTCACGCATTTTGAATAATTTATCAGAGAAACAGAGCTGCCATATGAAACAAATTTTGTACAATAAGATGGCGACACAAGGCCATATTTTTGATGTCACATGGATATATTTAACTAAAACATAAATAACTATATATATTTTAATTAAAAGTGCACCTAAACCATAAATGTTCAACTTTTACCATAATCATATTCAACATGATGTGACAGCACAGTTCCATTTTCTCCGACAACACAGGATTTACGGATTTTGAAAAGTAATTATGTAAATACTTATGGATGTGGGGAAAATCAAAGTGGCCGCGTCTGCTAGAGACTCTATTCTGTTTAGCCAAATACATACATATATAAAATATATATAATATATATATAAAATATGGAGAAAAACTAAAATAGGAGCAATTCAAACTAAGATCGTTGCCAGCGATGCCAGATTGCAGATGTTACGTTAATTTTGAAGACTTTTCAATCAGACTAAGATTTTAAGATCTGGTTTCCAAAAATAAGATTTCTTGTTTATACGTGATAAAATATTGTCAAGACAAATGCCGAACCGTATATGAAATATACAAAATAAGTTTAACGATTAATTTATTATATAGAGGATATTATAAATATGCAGGATTCTTTGTTAATATTATGACTTAAAAATAGATTCTAAGATATTAAAGTATCTATGGAAGCTGTTCTCGTAATTCAAATTGCGTTCAATTATTTATGGATTTAAAATTCAATATTTATTTAAACAAAATTACAAAATAAATTAAAAGATCAAAACCCGATATGTGTCTAGCAAAGGTATTAAGGCGTGTATCTTCGTCAAACCTTACGACGATGATAATTGATATTTCGCAGTGTAGGTAAAAAAAGGTGGTTATTGAGACACTACTACGAGTCACCACAATACCCTCCTCCTAGTTAAGTCGTTAACGATACCTTGCAGGAATTCTAACATGTTGTCCGGTTGACGTTACGTGCGGTGCTTGTACGGCATCGTCCTGTGTGTCGTCCTTGTGTCTGCAGCCGGCGAAGCTCCGCTGATGGGTTCCATCCCGACTTCAAGTTGGGGTGATGTTGACGTCTCGTCGCTGTAAATATAGCGGCTTTCAACCGGTTCACAGAAATTTTTGCTTCTCTTTGTTGCATTCTAATCATGAAATATTTATCCCACCTTGCTAGGACTTCAAAAGGCCCCTCGTAGCTTGGCTCCAAAGGTGATCGTACTCGATCAACCCTAACAAATATGTATCTGCATCCCGTTAACGCTGGTTGCACGAAACTCTGGCTCACTCCATGACGAGTTGGGTTTGTTGTTGGTAGCTGTGAAATTACCCTACGGAGTCTTTGCGTAAATTCAGTTTCAGTTGTGGTTTCCTTTGGGGCACCGAAAACCATTTCTGCCGGACTCAAGCCGATGTCATCTTTTACTGTCGATCGCATCCCCAAATAATGATTGTATCTTCATAGTATTATAATTAATAGAAATCTATGACTTAGTCTTATTTACTTATAGAATTTTGATTTCTTTAAAAAATAAGTCATGATCTAAGACGATTTAAAAACCTGTTGGCTTAAAACCAATAAAATACAACAACATTTGTTCGCATAAAATGTATGTATATAAATACATACATACATATTTAAGAAATGTACTAAATATTTCATTTTAAGAAAATTTTGTTTTATAGAAATTTTCTTATCAGTTATTTCTTTTTATGTTCGTATATGCCTGCAAATGTAACAAATAAATTATGAATTGTTTTTTAATAAATAAAATAAATATATTTTGAAAATTGTTTTTCTAAGATTAGGATTTTTTGACAAATGTAGATCTTTTTCTGAAAATGTCTGGCACTACTGATCGTTACAAACAAAATCATTTTGATTACTCAAAAAAGAAGAGAGAGAGAGAGAGGCCGAACTTCATATAAAAATTATTATCGTGGCAAATGAAATTTTTAACATATAATAACAACAAACAGAAACACAACACCAAATTTTAAATTCTATTATATAAATATACCTGCAGATATGTAATATATGTGTTGTATGTATATATATATATATGTAGTACATAAGACACACATACACACGCAAAAACTAGCACAACTTCATGACTTAGAAATTCTACTTAAAACGGAATAGTTGAAACAAAGTTGCCTAAATTAAAGTCAAAAAATAAGAATAGACAACATATTTTCCTGGCCAACTGTTTAAGCCAGCAAATATTGAAGAAAAATGGCAGCAGAGGTCAATAAAAACGAATAAGAACTGAATTAGCCGCGACTTGCACGCACACATACTTATCGTCGACTTCAATCCCAAAAGTTGCAACTGACAACAATATTCAAAATCGTTGAGGTTCGAAAGCATTTCGGATAAAATTCAGCTACAGCTTTTGGATTTTTTGGTGACTATATGTATTTACGGATGTATGTATGTACATATGTACAATATGTATGTATGTATGCAGACACAATGAAAACTGTCTATCGTTTTGTTTGGCTGAAGTTTAAATACGATAAATGAATGTATGTTTTTTTCATTTTCTTTCCCCAGCTCAGCTGCTTGCAAGGATCTCATCGTACGTAGAGAAATTTCTTCTGTTGGCTGTACCGGCCCGCACGGCTTCAGCTCACATAATGATGACTGAAAAGTCTTCTCGATGATGCTGATGATCATGAAAATTCATGCGTTACCAAATATGGATGATCTATGTACGCTTAAGAACCACATGCTTTTCAATTCACATTTAGATAAACTGATGTTTAAATTTCATTGAGAAAGCATTGAAAATCAACATTTGTGGCAAATGAAACTATAACAGCCAGCAAACTGTTGCATTTGAAGGAAAATAATCTTGAAATTAATGTACGTTGAAGTCAAGCAGATTAGACGGTGGGGCGGGCTATTGGGGCCTAACAGAAGGTAGGCAAACAAACTACGTTTTCAAGATAAGTTTTAGAGTTTAATGTGGCCAGAAATTGTTTTGGTGGCAGAAAATATAAGATGCAGACGTTACAATTTCTTTGTCTTTTCTTTTTTTTTTTTGTAGATTAAAACTTAAACAAAAGTAGTGAAAAGAATACAGTGGGAATTGAAATTTAGAAACGAGACTTCCAGGCTTGGGAAAACGTTGCACAAATAAAACGTAACACTATGAAAAATTATATGTGATTCATGTTAAATTTACAGTTTTTTCAACATCTTATAAGGTTTCTCCGTTAGTAAGTTTTTATGTTATTTTCTGATTTCAATATGAAATCATGTTATATTAACATGAAATGTAATTAAAAACATCCAACCGCGTATAAGTGATTAACAATGTGTTTTTAGTTTAAGTGTTTAGTGGCATAAATTGATGCGTTTCAATGAAAAATGTTTAAGTTCTATTCACCTAAAAAAATCCACGTTCTTTAATGTTATTGTAAACAACGCACTTTTAATAATAGAAGCTTAAACAAATTTTTAAGTGCTTACTAGTAAGTCCAAAAGACTTATGGGCGTCAGTCAAAATCTGCTGGAAAAATTCTTTCAGTTTTATTAATTTCTATATATAAATTTTTGTTTTTCATTTTCAGACAATTAATTCTTCTGGCATAAGATTATGAATTAGCTGAGGTTTAGGAAGAAGTTTTCACTTAATAAGAGCTTTCCCTTAACCGGTTACAAATGTTTGTTAGTACAAGCGAAGTTATTTTGCTTTCGCTCTATATGTACATATTTCAAATCCCTTTTGGAGAAATCAGATCGTAGTCTTGTTGCATTAAGTAAAATTGAAACAAGAAAAAAAAGTCTGCTTTTATTAAAATGAGGGCAGGCAGCTGATTTTCCCCTAATAACTACAATTAGTGGTAAATGATTATAACTATTAAGTCATTCTACTTCCTCACTGCCAACTATAACAGCAGATTTAGTTAATAGAGTAGTAGAGCTACATATTTCCGGCCTTTTATTTTTTAAGTAAATATATCACTTTAATATAGAAAAATTTTAAAAAAATTTAACACTATATTTCATCTTCTTTTTAATATGTTTTTACATTTGAAAGCATTATTGAAATACATACGAAGCAACTTCATTAAGACAAAATTTTCCACTGACTTTGGAATTAAATTGGTCTGTGTGTTGTTTATTTTGTGTGATAGTCGGTACTGTGAAGTTGGCTTTTTTGCTTAGAACTGAAAGAGTGGTTTTATTTTTTTGGTTTCACTCACTATTTAAGTCATTAAATTGTTAAATATTATGGGTGTTGGATGAACACGTTTTATGTTTTTTGTTGCTTCCATTTTGGTAGCTGTGCTGCCTTCTTGTGTTGCAGTGGTTAAAGTTGAAACCATAAGATCTGATGAAGCTACTGAATTTATAAAATGGAACTTATAAAATGGTTGAAGGAAATCTGTTCAAATATTAAAATTTGCAAGGCGAACAAACAAATAACATACATTTACTTACATACACACATCACAAACGAAAGCCTGTCTGTCCTGGTCTTAAACAGAAAATCTTACAAGATTTCTAGTGAAAAATCATTGGGTTTTTAATTATCATTGGTCGTCGACACTACAACTCACATCCAATTATAAAAGAAGATCCACCTGAAAATCGTCCTAAGTAGAATTTATTACGTCTGAAAAACTTGAACAAATATTTGAAAACATTTATGAAAATATTTAAATACCTTTTCACGCAATGATCTTGACTTTGACAGTAATTTGCAAAAATTTTGTGCCTAAAAACTGCTGCCAAAAATATTGAGTAACAGAACAACACGAAAAAAAAACTAAACAAATATGTTAAGGTGTCTGAACAGCAAAAATACCAAAAATGATTGCAGATCACACATAGCAACATGTCATTTAACATGTCAACAACAATTACTACCGTAACATCAGCCCCAACAGTCAGAAACACACGATCGTCGCATTCATTGCAGCGACGACAATCAAATTGCTGGACTAAAATCCAGCAAAACTTAAAGTGACACCAAAGTATGCGTTTAAGTGTGACTTGACGGCATAGCAGTTGTTTTCGTTGTCATTGCCGTGGCAGTCATCAAGCAACAAGAACACCACCGTCATGATGACGATGATAATCATCATCCTCGTCATAGTGACATCAACATACAATTGTCGGCCAACTGACGACAAGACGCGACAAGAAGAAATTTTCATTTGACCGTTCACCACCGCCAGGGAATGAATAAATATATTGTTGGTTGAGGTGTCCCCAGCAACAGTTCAAATGTGTGTGTCAACTTTTTAGGTGGTTGAGCAGAATCGCAGTGCTGCTCTGGAAAAAATTATTAGCTGCACTAAGTGAGTGACGAAGTGACATGATATGGCTGCTAGCCAATAAAAACAAAAACAAAACAAACATAAATGGCAGCCATAAAGTGTTGTTACAAATATGACTGTTTGTTGCATGTTAAAAACTTTTTACCTCCAACTTTCATTGCAAAAAAAATCGCAAAAAATTTCTCCTGCAAAGCACTTAAATTAATTTATTCGCGTAGGGCTTTGAAAGCTGTGCAGATCATGATATAGTACCTTTTTCTCGTATGCAGAGTTTTTTTTGCGGGAAGTTTCATGTGACAATTTTGGGCAGAAAGAGGCAATATTAATAAGTGACAATACAAATGTAAACGAAGCTGTGATTTAGCTGCCTCCAAATATAGTTCAAAATCATCGTAATTACTGTAAAGATAATATAAAAATTTGTAAATTAAATTAAATCATACTGAAATATAACTAAATTAACATTTGCAAGACATTGAATCAACACTGTTATAATTTTGTATTAGAAAAAAGTCTTCAAAAAAAACCATATACATATAAGCAAAAAAAAAACAGAATGCAAACATCTTTAAGGCACAATTCGATCTGGGTTTTATGATGGCAGTAAAAACTACGTTTGTCTTAATCTGCAGAGTTGCTGCTGGCTGTCAATAGGGTCAGAGTCGTCTTCCCTATTGTGGCCGAGTAGTCCAGAAATATATTTTGAAGCACCGGTCCATACTACATATTCCATCGTATAATATAGATATTGAACACTTCCGAGGCATTGAAGGCATTGAGTGGTCCTTTTGGGACATGCAAAATGTATTCGTTAAAGAGAACATCACGTTAAACATTCATTGACTGCAAGAACTTCAAAAACTTCCGACTTCTCAACATCCAGGAGGGAAGATGACATTAGCCAACACAAAACTGGGTCTTACGAGCATTCAAGACGACTCTGTTCGGAGATGGCAACAAAATCGATTTGACTTGCGGCACCAGTCTCTGATATGCGAATTTCACTCGTATAACTGGCGGTGTAATGCCGTAAAATACAATACAGTGACTTGTGATTTAGGCGTATTATAAAAGCTGATAAATTTTTAATAAATTATTAATAAAAAATATTAAATCAACTTGGTTTTAATTAATTTTAATGTAATGATTCTGTGTGCGCCTTAATAATGATAGATCGTCTTAAGTCTAAACTTTGTATTCGTATTCAAAATCAAAAACGCTCCAAGTCAGATGTTTTTCTCGTCTCGTTCCTGTTCATCGTATGTGCACCTTTTAAGCCCCAAAAATGAACCTCGCAATTAGCTCTTGTGACGCTTCGCAGTCAATAATGAAAGGCGTCACAAATGCCATCAATGTAGAGCTGTTTTTTTTTTTTTTCTTTAGCTCCAGTCAAGGATAAATTTAACTACAATCTTTTTGTTTATGTGTCCATTACTGGTTATGGCGAAATGCAATAAAAGAGCGAAAAAAAGACAACAACGCCAACAAATAATTTAAGTACAAACGAACACTCGTATGTTCATGTGGTAGGAAATTTTGTGTTCAACTCTAGTTATGCCTGTTTATTACCAACTACGAGTCATAGTCATGAATGATAATGCTAAAGTGAAATTTGTTGTGGTCCATTTCTTTTGTGGAGCGGGTGTTCGTTCATTTTCTTCTTATTTACGAGTATTTATCGTTTGGTGCTCCACCTCTCCCATATGTAGCTATAAATTTGTTTATACATTAAACAGTTTCGGTACAAACTCCATAAGTGGTGTGGTCCCTCTACCCAGTTGGCCCAGTTAAATCACTTGAAAATGATCGCATTTTTAAATTAAATTTATTTTATTGGCTTAAGCTGCCGTTAAATAGGGTTTTGTTGGCCAGAAGACCAACAACCATCCAAAAAAATAAACAAACAATTGTCGGCTGTCATGATTTATCATTAAAGACATTTGAGAGGCATTTTGTAGGTTGAAGAACGCTGGTACTTGTACAAGCGCTTTTAAGTTTGATTTCGTTTTTGAGATTGAGCAGAGAGAGAGAGAGAGAAAAGTTTTGCCAAAGACCACCTGTGCGCACAATAATACGGCTGCATTGGGTAGGCAAGTTTTTACAAGTTTCGCACGCACGCAGGACGAGTTGCGGCTACAAAAAGTTTAACAAATTTGCGTTCGGAACTAAATCACATTTCCATGTGGTTTACGATTAGGATGGGCTTTCTCAATATGAAAATATTATATATCATTTTGATTTGATGAACTTGAGTTCTATCAAGTTGGCCTTATCTCAGTGTTACTTTGATTTGTTGTCTGTTCTTTTTAAATGCATTCACCCGGTCGAAAAATGGCAAATGTATTGTTTTTCATATTAAAAGCCAAAAGTGCTGCAAAGGACTGCTCCCATGAACTACTGCCAAAGCAATTTATTTTTTCTATGATATTATTACAACATATTAAACCAGATAGAGTGGATTTCCAATGCTTCTTCTGCCATTTAGTCTCACAACTTATTTTGTTGATTAATTAATTAATTATTTAATTACTTTTAAATGTAAAGTTTTGAATTCGTTTGTGGAAATGTCTTAACTGAGTTTAAATGATTTTACTGATGTTTAAATGGTGCCTCAAGAGAAAGTTTGACGGAGCCAAATGCCACGATTTTCCTGCTCATTTTACATAATTGCGGAGTGAGGCGACCACGTCTACCTGGGGCATCATTGAGTGGAATCTCCTTGCTGTTAATGTTTGCATTTTCCAATTCAGGATTCTCCTAATGTATCGCAAACTATGATGTATGTAGATTGGCATCGAGCAGAATTCCAGGTTCTAATTTCTTCAGTAGGTTCTGAAATCGGACTTATTTTAAAGCCAATTTTATCATAGTACTTCAATCTTTGTACATGTTGATTGATTGCATAATCCATTCAAGCTGGCTTGGCATATTATACATTTGATAAAAACTATCATTCTGACTTTCATTATTTGAACCGAAATCCACTTATTTAATATCAGCACTATCTGTAGCAGCAGAGTAGTTATAATTGAGGCCTTAATTATGTTCTATCCAAACTCAGCTCAACTACTTTTTTGTCTAAACTTTGTCTAAAGTTGCCTGAAAATATTCTTGTTTTTATAGGAATTACCATCTAAGACAACAACTGCAACGACTTTGTAATACTCGTAAGTGATGACTCGCACAGCATCTTAACAAATACTTAAGAGCAAAAAGGAAATCTTAGAACCTTTTGAACTTCAACGTTCATCACTTGTTGCACAAATCAGCCGCTTACGATCGGACACCAAAAACTGAACACAGAACTGAATAAAACAACAACAAAATTACACAAACCCAACATATGTCAGCTTTCATGTGGCTGATATTAAAACATTAAAAATCCTCCAACGTTTTTAAAATAGACAACATGTTCACGTATGCTAAAGCGGCAAGTTTGCCATATTATGTTGCAAACATGATATAAATAAAATCACAGTAGCTGTAGTTTTATTTAACATTCTAATTAGATTGTCAACAACACGAAAACAACCTCATTTTCAAACTAAATGTTCACAGTATGGTTGTTTAACCAGGAGCTAAGGAGCAAAACATGCACACACACATACGTACGTACGTACCTACTTGTAGGCTAGACATCTAGACATAAAACAGCTTAAATGTATGAAGGCATCTCGCCAGCATTAAGGAAAGCAAAACAAAAACCAACCAAATTGCAGAAAAAACAAACACTACAAAATCTGCATAAACTTTAAGCTTTTTGTTTTTAAGTTCATTAACATGCACAGGTTAATTACTACATTTCTAGGAGATTCGAAACATAAAATTTCACAGAAATAAGCCATTAAACATTAAGTCACTGTTAACAGCCACCATACGAGTCTTAAATACGGCACTATAGCCGAAATGACATGCATCCTTTTTTTGTTTTGGGTACATGTATGTGCGCTTGGTTTTTAGGTTGAACTTTTAACCCATTTGGGCGGGGGGAAACTCCAAAAAAATGTCGTGACATTTGAAAGATTTTTATGCAAATATTTTACACAAGTTTGCCAAAGCTTCCTTAAGAGAGCTGTTACTGTCTTAGCCGCAAGCCGGGCTCGTCTACACAAAATATCTGTTCTTATGACGAGAAGAGGGGAATCACCCAAAATAGGCTTTAGATTTTCGTACGAGAAGTAAAAAAACAAAAATAATTATACAACTACTCGGATCTACTATGTTTTTCATCGTTTTGAACTAATTAAATTATAGTTCAAATAGATTTTAAATTAAGAAAATTATATATGAGAAAAAAGAAAGAAGGAAAGGGGAAGAACCGCACAAAGATAAAATGAAAAGACACCACCGTTTGTTTCCAACGTTATTTTGCAAGTTAAGGATGAAATGTTCTATGTGGTTGTTGTAATTTTTGTGTTTTCATTTTAGGTTTTACGTTTTGTTTTGTTGCTGTTCTATTGTGTTATTGTTTTTAGTTGTTTTACACTTGCAATCGGCAAATCACTTTTTGGCGATGTGATTTACAATCACATAAAAAGTGTTCGGCACACAAAAATTATTGAAATGGCGTGATTTTAAGCCGGCGAGCTAAATCGCCGATAATGTCAAATCACTTGCTTCGTTTTTATAATTATTTCGCATAAAATTCAATAAAACATGTTTTCATACCATACATTTCACATGATGTCTTCTATTTAGTTTTGCTAAGAAATTTCCCTGATTTGGTTGATTTTTTTCGAAGATATATTTAACTATGGACTTATAGCCTTAACAAGTCATGTAAAATACATGGAATATGAATACTAAAAAAAGCGAATTTAAATGGGCTGGTTTCTCCAAACACGAGAGTGTTTTCGACAACGAAGACGGTTGTGATTTGCAGAACAGCATCAAATCGATTTCAAACTACAGGATTTTCAGAACGAACCTGTTTGTCTAATTTTTCTTTTTCTTTGAATACTTTATAAAACTTGACTTTTATGAATTGAAATAAATGATTAATTTATGTTGTTCTCTTTCACAAGTCTCTGCTCGGGCGCCACAATATATTTTGCTTAATAGTTTTTAAGAAAGTTCCAACTAAATGCAGCAACGATACTTTACAACACTGCAAATGTCTTTTGTACAAAAAGTGCTGCCAACTTAAATAAAAAGTTAGCTGCGTTTCTTCACATGTTAGTAGGGGAAAGCCAAGCATTTTCGAAATTTGCACAGTTGTGCTTAGCACTACCAGACAATATTGCATTGCAAAGCAGCAAACGTTTTGGGGAAGGCAGGATTTCCTGCACGAAACAATAAAATATTTCCAGATATGTCAACTTATGTTTTAGGCAGGTCCTTTCGACTTATAACAACTAACTTGCTGAAGATGGTGGGCGAGGTAGATCTGCAAAGTCTACAACTCCAGGTACTACGTTTTTTGTTGCTTTAGAAAGTTTTAAAATATTTTAAAATTATTATTATTATTTTTTATGGGCGTTTAACTTAAAATCACGGCCCCAAAATACGTAAAGGGTTAAATTAAGAACATTTACATGATGTTTTAAAGCTTAAACTTTAAAAACTTTTTAGCCATCTGTGGTGCTAGATACCGCCACAGTTTCTACCACCAACATTACAACAATAACAAAAGCAAGAACATAATAAATGCATGTTTAAAAGCGGGGAGATATGATAAGATTCCCTCAGTAGCCAAAAACATCACTACACCACCACTCCACCTCTGGACCAAGAACAAATAAAAATCAAAAGCAGAAGCAGAAGAAAACAACACCAAAAACAACAACAACAACAACAACAACATAAATAAAGTCTAAACAAAATGCTAAGCAAATGAGTAACGGCGGTATATTTTTTGGTTTTGTTCTCTTTTTTTTTTTTTTTTGGTTTCGTTAAGCAACAACATCTTCCTGTTGCATATATTGAAGCTCCGGCTAGAAGCGAACCCGACAGCAAACACATGTTTGGCACTGAGCTGTAAAAGACAGTAGCGCAATATCTGCAACATTAACTAACTGCAAAAGCGACAGCCACCAGTTGCCAGTAACGACATTACTGACGGTCATTAAAACAAAAGCAACAGCCAAATACTTACAACCATATGAATCAAAATGAAACATACCATCCATGCATGGGCAGGCAACACACGAATCACGGTTATAACCTTTTGTGCTTTTTCCTTTTTTTTTTTTGTTGGTTTATTTCTTTCTACCTTTTTGTTTTTGTTAGGCGAGTTTTTAAATGGTCTCTTGCGACAAAAAGCAGCAGCAACAACAACAACAAAAGGAACAACAAGCAAGGCAACAAAACCGACCGCGTGAATAACTAATTTCAACGGAAGTTAAACAAAATCCCCCATTGAAATAAGAACCAAAGCGAACTTTTGTAACAGCGGCTACAATAACAACAATCACAATATAATAAAGGATAACCCATTTATCACCCACCATCACTGTTAACATTTAAACACCAACTAACTGGGCAGAAACCAACATTATTTGACTCTGTTAAATACAGTCAATTGCAGCATGTTGTTGTACTCGTTTTTTGTTGTTAAATTCTTTCTTTTATTGTTGCTACTGCGGCTGTTGCTGTTGCTGTTGATGTTGATGTTGCCGTTGCTGTTACGAGTACTTAAAGAACAATAAGATTTTTTCGGTATTTTTGTTGCCACATTCCAACAGCAACAACAAATAATTCTTATTATTTACAATGAAATTTTGTTGGCACAAAAACAAATCGTGCATTAACACTTTTTGGAAATGGGTTGTGGAAAAACACACACCTGATAACAACACCGACACAATATCCATTTAAGATTAGTTTTGTTTGCGGGTGGGGGATGGACGGGTGGTACATATTTTGTTAAAATTATTTAAATGCAGGAAATCATTGTATCCACAACAAATTCAACACGTGAATCAAAGCTTGCAAAGTTTTCTGGTGGGTCCTATTCTAGGACGATATGAAAATTTTCCACATTTTCAGAGCTCGTGAGATGTATGAAACTTTCATATGTATATTTTTATTAATTATTTAAATAATATTGATCTTAATTTTTTTACACTGTTTGGCTGAACGTTGACACGCAGCAGACTGAAATCAAGTTCTTAACTCTGAAGCACAGCCTTCTCTCGAAATTTTCCATTGCAGTTTAAAAAGGAATCGGAAGTAGGTTTTTTTCACCATTCGAAATACCTGCGAACGTGAACGTTCAAGATCGTGCAGCAGGCCCCAAGTATTATCTTCGGATTTATTGTTTTCTTCAAGCTTGAGATTAAAAAGTTTCGAATTAAACAAACAATAATCAAATATTGGAAAAGATCCCATTTACAAAGTACAGCAACTGACAATTTTGCTTTAGAAATGGAACAGTAACCACAATCGGCGTTAAGTATTACCAGAGCGTCAAAAATCTTAACAACATTCCTAAGGAAGAGTAGGGGAATCCTTTGCCGAAAATAGTACCGAAATACGCATGGAAAGTCCACATTTGAGCTGGCCAGTTGCAAAGATCCTTGACGTTAAGAAGAGCGAAGTTTTTAGAAAATCGACTCAACCTTCTAGCCATGAAGTAGGATCAGGGTTAGCAGTTTTTAGCGATTTTTTAAAAATTTCACACTCTTAACACCTTCTGAATTAGAATTGTATAATCTGAATTATAATTCATGGTTTCTGAATAAAATCTGGCACTTTGTGAATTAAAAGAGTGCCTTTTGGTCGAGTCTGGATATAGCAAATTTATGCGTAAGAAATCTTTGAAAATGTTTAGAGACTCAGAAGGTTGTGTGATCATAAATTGTTTGTATACCGGAGATAATCCAGGATATAGAATAAGCTCAGAAAGCCCCATATGACTCCACACAGTTAAGCTCGTCTACTGGTTGTTTGAAACGACAGATTAATTGCCAAACGTCTTGTCTGACTGTGCAACGTCTTGTTTTTAGGACTTGGCCTATATCCATATTAACGAGTTGTTGTACTGAGTTCCCATTTTCTTTCTTCTTTGCTCATGCTGCCACAAATCAACAACAATTTTAACACATTGTATGTAATGAAGGTCATTGGGAACGTTGTTTCACGTATGTAATTATACAATTTTCTTATAATGAATTTTATATGATTTTTAAGTAGAACTTGAGCGGAAAAATAAAACAACGTACGAAAAGAAAAACAGATTTCTTACTACCAAATCTGTAGAGTGGTTAAAACGAGGTCATAAAAGGGCTTCATGTATGAGGCATACAAGTTCAGGAGAAGTGTTGCGCCATAAAAAAGTTGTATAAGCAAATCTGGCTTCGAAATACCCTACGCCTTAAAACTGGCAATTTTTTATTTTCACTATAACAAGAAACAACATACAATTGCTGGTAGGTAAAATATTATACAATTGTAACCATTTATTTTATATTAATCGCCTGCCGTAACAAGCCGCTTCAGCAACTTTTAACACCCTTTTTAGCTGGCCACGAAGTAGGACACCTTTCAGACATCAGCTACAAGAACAACTGCCATTGTTTATGTTCTAGTGTCATCTAATATTGGCAGAAAATTCGTGTTGCTTGTTGTACTTGCCTTTGATACTTGGCTTTACATTGCAAAAAATACTCAAGAAATGTTCCAGCAACAAAATACACGTTACACTTTTGTTGCTTTGACCTAGAAATAAAGTCAAGTTGAAGTCCATTATTGTGTGTCTTGCTTCTTAAGGCATTATGCCAAATGTGGCTACGAAAATAAATTATGAATTGTTCGTAACAAATTACCTGGCAAATGAAGGCACTATTAAATTTTCACATTTTATCAATATTTTATACAAAACACTAAAAAATGAGAAAAGAAAAAATATTTAGGTTTATATGTTGCACTATGACACATTTTACTTAATAGTGGTCATAATTTGTTTAAGTTGTTCCATAAATGGCCTGCCGCAAGGCAGTGGGAAAACGGTTTGAATAAGGACTAATCCCAAAAACCTGAAGTCAACCGGCTAAAAAAGGAGTTAAGCAAATTTTAAATGGTTATTTGGTATTAATAATTTTTCAAATTAATTTGCAAATCTTCGTATGTGATAATATATAATATTTTGTCACATATTTAATATAATATTTTTGTCAAAACACTTTCTGCCATCTTACGAAAAATGGCACACAGTTACACATAAATACATGACTGGTAAGACTTTCCAATTAGTGTTGACCAATCGATAGTGAAGGATGTTCTAATCGAGATGTCTCAATGTTGATAACAGCCCTGTTATTGTAATCACATTTATCGAATTGGCTGCCACTATGGAGTTCTATAACTTTCAACACAAACGACAAAATTATACAATAAAATGCCGAATCTGATCGGGCAACATTTCACATGAATACCACATTCATCACCCTAATCGTGCTTGGGAGAAAGCCATGAGCAGTGCCCAATAATCCAATCAATATTCGTACCATAATATCTACCGACAATACCCCAGCTTTTTGGGAAAGCTCAAATTTGCGTCCTTCACAAGAACCCCGGCCTTAACAGATTAGAACTTGGTGTTCCCTGTGTGTCGACTTGGGCCAGCACCTGTAACAACTTCTTCTAAGCCCAGACCTAAGGCAACAGCGCCCATAGACAACGACATGCGTTCGATGGCTGGACCCTAAAGCTATTGTAAACTGGCGGTAATTTGCCTAGAAATGAGGCCTATTTAGACATGTTAACAAACAACATTTTGGAATTCCCTTTAACTGCAGCACTGGCTAAGCCATTAGCATTAAGCCAACGCGCTAAAGTCAGATGATTTCTAATTCCTTTTGGCTTGAATTATCAGCCAATTCAAGAACACCGTTTGCGTACAGGATTTTAACAGGACATCGATTTGCGCAGCAATCATGAAAATTTGTATACATTTAAATTTGAAGAATACTCCTTTGTTTGAGTTTCAAGCTCTGGCCCATAAGCCCATTAGAGACTAGTTTAAATGTTTAAACAAATTCGATCTCACAAGCCAAGTTGTTTCACATCTTAGAGGCTTTTAGTGTCAGCACAATTTATTAATTAATCACCAAATAATCAACGTTATTTTCTCATGCCAGTTTCCCATGTCTGAGAAAAACATACTCCCATATAGTGAAAGATTTACACGTACGTTTACTGGCATCAAAGACTGTAAACCTAAAATTATATTGTATAACTTTAATTTGGCATTTGTGTCAGTGACTTACAGTGTTTAATTCGTGGAAAACGGAAATATGACATTAAATAGGGAAATATTTTTTAGCATTTTGTACGCCAATCAAATATAAAGTCTTAATAAGTAGCGACAAATGTGTTTTAATTGAAAATGTGTTTCATGTTTAAAATCGCCATCATAATTTTTGTATAAACATCGGCTTGTTATTCGATTTCGATCGAAATGGATCGCGCAAACTCAACTCAACACTGATTTGTGGCATAACTTTAGGCGCCCAAATCATTTTTACACCATCATGACACTCAGTCATTTCCAAAGAAGTTTCTTATATAAAAATCAAGCTATAACTTTAAATTAGGAATTTAAGCCGCCAGACTTGAATTTGCCATCATCTTAAATCAGTTCCTGAAAAATGTTTGCGGGAGAAAGGATTTCGTTTATTTTTAATTTCAAACATCCGGGGCGAGTGCAGGGCGTCATAAGAGTTAAAGCTGTCGACATTTCTCAAAATGACTTTTCTCCGAATAAAACAGTTTTCTAAGATTATTTTAATAAATATAACACTTTAATGCGCTTCTCTGTTGTAGTCCCCGTTTTTTCTACGACCTTAAGAACGCAAAATAAACGACTTCTTTCAGGGAAAGAATTCTTTCGAGAATTGCAATATCCAAACAAAAAGCTAATAACTGCCAGTTGATAAAACAACTTGCCCGCATTTAGTTCTAGCGCGTTTTTACCAGTTCTCCTTTAACAAAACAGCTTCTTGCGAAAGAAGTCGTTTTGCCAAAAGTAAATTTTGAAAAACTTTCAACCTCTCTGAATCAGGATCAAGGACATTTTCTAATTTAATCAAAACCATTTCGACAAAATGACTCGTATGGTAGAAGTTAATTTCTACTTCTTTAAAATCCATAACAAAAAATATCTTAATATTTTTATTGTTGTTTTAAAGTAAATTGTTGCTTTTAAAAGGAGAAAAAATATGGCAAAATGTTTAATAAAAATTTGTGTATAAAATCCAAGATTTCTTTCATTTTCCAAGCAATAACTTTTGTAGTCTGAAAAGTTGTTGATTTAGCAAGAAGACTTTTTTGCCAAATGGCCACAGAAATCTTATTTTTCGGCGGCTTTTGGCCAAAAAATTACGAGTAATTAAATTCGCTGTCTTTGTACATGTCGTTGTAAAACAATTTGCATTTAAATGTCTTACAGTTTTCATTGAGCAAAATATTAACAATCAAGTTTATTTTTTCAATTCTTAAGCAACAAGTAATTTTTAGAAATAAATAAAATTATCAAATCAAATCCAAACATTTCTCATCTAATGAAATTGCTTAAAGTTTTCATACCTTTAAGTCTCCTCGCTACGACCAAATTAGGATTGATTGCTCTACTTAATAGTTTCAAATGGTTTGGAAGACCTCAAAAAATAAATTCCAGCATAATCATATCAGCAACATCTAAAACAACCCAAAAAACTACAAATAAAGTGATTTTAATGTACGAGTATTTTCGTTCTCTGCGGCCGGAGCGCTGCGCTCAAATAATTTTGTAACAACATCGCAACAATTTTATGCACTTTCAACACAATAAATTTCAATTACACTTTATTGCACTTTTACTGTTAAAATCGATGAAAACTTTTTGCTGGCATGTTGCACATACATATACGTATGTATGTGTATATATACGTATGTATGTGTATATATGTGTATATATGTATGTATGAGTTCCTCAACTACTAGAAACAATGGGATAAAATTTAAATACATACATGAAAATCTGCAGCACCAAAACTGAGGCAAAAAAAAAAGAAACGGACCAACATGAGCTGGAAACTGAAGAAACAACAGCGAAAAAACGACAACCAGAAACAACAGTGGGAGCCAATAAAGAATCTATTGATTTATTATTGATGTTTCCATGATGTGTGGATGTTGTGTATGATCAAAAATTTCCTGCGCGTGTGTGTGTATGAATGAATTTGCCTTTGTTTGTAGCCAAGTAATTTGCTGAGCCCAACAAACATAAAGGCAACAAAACTTGAAAAGAAATGAATTTTGCTTGTCTGAAATTTGATTTTTTTTGTCTTAGATATTTTTCTTCTTCTTATTATATTTTAATTTCCATTTATTGAGCTGTAGTGGGTATTTGTCAACATCTAAAGCTAAATATCAGCTCCAATACATTGAATGGTGAAGCGATTTTTTAAGTTGCACCAACCGCCTCCTAAATTTTTAATTTTTCAGGTTTGATTGGAGCAAAGTACATTTTTCAAATTCATTATTCCAACATATTGAAACAATAAATAGGACATTTAAATTGTGAAACAAATAAAACAAAAAACAAGTCGTTTTTTTTCAAACCCTTAACATTTGTATCGATTTTAGAAATCCTCTGTTTAATAAGTTATAAAACTGAATATACAGAAGGTAGAACTTTATATCTACATCCCACTAGTAGCGGGTCACTTTTTTCACTTCTTCGAGAGCTTTTTAAGCTGCATGGCACAAGAATAAAATTTCAATAGCAATAGAATTTTGGGTTTCGCAAAATGTCAGAGCCTTCGTTAATATGTAGCAAAATAGTTACTTTTTGGCGAGAGCTGACAACTGAAACATACATATATATGTATGTTTGCTGGGATGTGAGTGTTGTTGATACATATGTATGTATGCGTTAAAGTAGGTCCATATTCGTTGGTACAACTTGACCTCTCAAATAAGTGCGTTTATGTTTTTGGGGCTTTTGATTTTCTACCGATACTGGGTCATGGTACGAACTTCAAGAGAAAATTTCACTTACATGTTTGTATGTACACACATACATATGAACATATGTACGCCTTATAATCCACTTTAATCGAGAGAAAATAAAGAGAACCTGAATGTAAAATAAAACAACTCTTCACGCCTGACAGTCTACAAATAATGGCAGTTGTAGGTAGGACTGTGGACGAGTGCACTATGGTCTGACATTAACCATAAGTATGATGGAAAACGACTCCCGAAGATATGAGGTCACTGAAAAATTTGCCATACACTTAAAGAAAACACTGCATTTGTATCGTTTTATTTTTGCATTTTAGTTTGAAATAGAAGCAGTTCAAAGTTAAAAAATTCTACGCTTTTTATATATTTTTATCTCTGAAAAGTTTGTAAAAAATTGCTTTGTTTTCTTTGCGTGTGTGTGCTAATTTTCCAGTAAAATGACTGCAGAGAAGCCTATAGGTGGCTAAATCCCAATTGGTGTTATTAAATAATCAATCCCATCACCGCTTACCACCATTCGCTGTTGTGCCTTTGATGGTATACGTGTTAGCGTTGTGCTGCCTCCGTAGAGCTGGTTTTGGCGTATTGTTAACTTGGGCTCTTCGCTTTCTTCACTAATGGTCACAGTGGCAGAAAGGAGGCCAACAACAAGACATCGGGACGTCTTGCACGGTACACCCTAACCCGGCAACCCAAGACTCAGGGCAGCTGGCTGGTTCCCATGCGAGCGGTGTTGCCAAAATTAGCGTGACTGGCATTTCTTGCACAAAGACCCACAACAATATAAATTAATTTTCATGGCTATTCTTGTATTTGGTTGGTGGATAGTCGTCCATAAAATCCCCAACTTTTTTCTTTCTTAGTTACTTTGAAACAGCAGGTGTTATTTTTCTCAGTGTTAAAACAACAAGAACTCAGTAAAGCTCCAGTAACATGTACTAAACTTTTGCCTTCAATGGCCGATACTGTATTGCTCACACTCTCTCTGCTCAATGAGAGGTTACTTTGTCCCGCATACGGATGACGATCTCGAATCACTTACACGCACTCACACACACAAGCTTTTCGGCAGAGCAAAATTTGAAGTGAAATATTTTAGAAAGTCATTCGTGATTTGACATGGAAAATCAATCATGTCAATTTTGAGTAAGATGTGTTGGTTGACAAGAATATTTGTTTGCTCTGTCTCGTATCTTGTGCTGAAGCTGAACATATTATTTAAGCGTATTTAGAAACTTTTGTAATCAATTTATTAGCGCAGTTGTATTTTTATTAGGCCATTGTTTTAAAAAGTACTCGAATGATGGCGTTATTTGTGATCTAGAAGGGAAAAAACAAAACACAAAAAACAAAAAACCAAAGAGATGGGTTTTCTAAATACATGCAACCCTTTTAAAACAAAGAATTAAGTCGTATGTATTCACGTATGTTTATAAAAAACACATTTTTTTTTTTTAACTCTTAGTTTTAAACTTTCACGCCAAGCCACACCCAAAATTTCCCACTTAATGCAAGCTGGCGCTTAATTGCATTCATTCATAGCCAAAAGGAGTTGCAGAAACATGTGTGGCTACAATTGCAATTAGTAACAGCAGTCAGTAGACAAGCGGTAACAACAGTTCATGCATTTATAAAATTTTATAATTTGAGCAATTTATTTAAAGTTGTTAGCACCCTACTGAGTCATCAACTTGTGCACATACATTCTCCTACACTCACACAAACATTGGAAAAAAGGCCACTAGAAGTTTAGATTGCAAGAAAATGCACCAAATTCAGCAGTGGGTGGCATTTGTAGACATTTGAAAAGTGAAACATTTTCTAACAGTTTTCAACGTTAGTTTTTTTTTCTCCCTCTCTCTCTCTCTCTCTTTTTATTTTTGCAAAAGTGACGTTTAATTATGAAATTTGTTTGTTGTTTTCCTTTCTGGCAAATTTATATCTTTTGTTAAACCAGTAGTAACACTTTTATTGTCGAAGATTTATTGTTGATTTTTATTCAAAGCAAACGAAAAACGAACTGTGATATTTTTTTGGATTTATTTGCTTTCAGAACAGCTTTTGTTCAATGTAAAAATATGCTAAAGAATCGTACATTATAGACAAAAGGTAGCAGTCTTTCTGAAAGGTCCTAGAAATGTTGAGAAAATAAAGGGAACAGCTCATATCTAAGAAGATCTTGTACGATGATTTTTTTCGTTAAAAATCTAGTGTTGGGTTGGTCACATATCGGCAACACTGTGAAAAAACAGGAGAAAAAGGTTTGAAAGAGATCGATTGAGTGCCTCGACAGATGAGTTAGTAAAGTATTACACCGGCTGTAACTGCGATTCCTGCCACAGTATCTGGATGATCTCACAGTTTTCCGGTCATTACTAAAAAATAAAATTTATTATACTAGTCTATGACACAAAAACTGCAATAACACCAAAAGCAAATAAAAGAGTACATCAAAATATTCGTAATAACTCTCTTCTATGTTATTTTTACTCTTTTACAAATGATGGCAGCCATTTCGATTTATTTTTAGTGATGCCATCTAAGTTAAGGCGACGGCATAACAAGTGAAATTGACACCACGGTTGATGACTTTTTGTCTCACTGGGATGTCAATAGTTGAAGAGGAAAATGTTTGGAGAGATTCAAAGTATTTCGCGCTGAACTGAAACTATCAAAGAATAGGGCTATAAGAGAAAAATATGAGTTACACTCAAGAGATCTTCGAGCGCAGTCGTACGAATCGGATAAATTTTAATACATGTCAGGGCCAATATTGTTCCTGAACACATAACAGCAAGAACAGTCATGCTGAATCATGACTGGCTATAATACAAGAGAGAGACATGTCCTCTAAGTCATCTGCAGTCACAACTGGTACTAGCAGAAGAGAGCCAAATGTACGAAAAATTACAACACAAAAATATTCAGAGTGCTGATCGTTACTCTTTCAATAGAGCTCTAGAGAAATTAGGAGTCTTGAAATTATATAAAATTTACTTGAATTTGAACTCCTTGCTTCGTGGTGTATTTTTGGGATTAGATGAACTTACAGAGAAGAGGCTAAACACACTTATTCAGGACATTTTCATACACATATGATTCACTTAACCTTGAACTGAATTCTTTTGTTACCAAAATTATTAATTTTTTCTAGTCAAACTAGAGCCCCTACTATCAATTTTTACTTGCAAATTAACAACTTAATAGGCTACATCGTAGTTTTCCAACGGATGAGTAGATGGAGTGTTCGACCAACAGTTCAGACAAGCGAAAAGCTTTCGAGTTTTGTGATCGGCTATTTGTTTACGGTACCACCAAATTTAAAAATTTTGAAAGTTAATTGTCCAAATTCCTAAGTTCCTAATGCAAGACCCTTTAGAGACTTTAGCCAAAATGGATCTACTATTACCCATAAAAAACAAATCTTATTTATTTTTCAATTATTTTGTTTAGAGTTTTGCCTGCAAATTAATACATCTTTTGCTTTTTCCATTCAAACCACAAATTGGCTCAGCATGTAACAATAAAATTAATAGATTTATTTTTATGCTCAATTTTATAACAACATTTGCCAGGAACTTATGCACACACACATATTCAAAACGCAGGTGTGTTGCAAAGATTAAAGAGAATTCCAACAGAAGCGGCTTTTGACTGAATGAATTTTCCATAAAATATTTGCATTTGTTTTTCATGGGCACACAAAATTATCTGCCAGAACAGGTTTCTTTAAATGAAAAAATGCAGTTTTCTGATAAGTTATTGCGAAAATTAAAGTATTTGAATAAGTTTTAAGAAACCAATAAGCATTTGTTTTTAAATGACACATTTTTTTCCCGGAACGAACAGTAATTAGGAGGAAAGTAAAATAAGGACTTAAACAAAATTGCTTTTTGCTAAATATGAGAAGGGCGGGTAGAGGTTGAAATATATTAAAACTAAAAAATATACATATATTAAACTAAACCATTAGCTGCGAAAATTAATATCATTCAACAGCTCAATCAACAACAACAACATCAACAGCTTAAATTTTCCACGACTCTGCCACACAGATGCGGCTGAAGTTTGGCAGTGGCCTCGATTGTATTGACTTTAAGAGCATCATTTTGACTTTTTGACATAATCTAGTCACTATGGGAAATCCCATAAAAAAAGTCTAGAAAGATCAGATCACACGATCTTGGTGATCAAGTCACGCCACGTCTGCAAGAAATAACTTTAATCTCAAATCTTTCGATCATCATGGGGGGCATCATGGCGTCCGCTGTTTAGCTCGTAGGTCCATCTGCCTAAAGCCACATACTGTCTACGTTCACATCATTCCAACTGAATCTAAAGAAATTTGTTTTCATCATTCTGAAGCGCTTGCCGATGACGGTGATGGCCTCACCAACATCGTTTTCTAGGAAAGGGCAACCAGTTGAGTATCCCTACCACCATATGGATGAATGAATGCATTGCCATGCGGCAGCGCTTCATGTGGTTCGACGCCGTCACTGTTAATATAAATATAATATAACAAAGATGATTTTTCGGCCAAACGCCGAACCCCAATCAGTTTGATAAAACAACAGATTAGACAGACATTATCAAAACAACAGGGCGGTCTACATTTAGCCGCTCCAGTTGAGAAACCTTTTGCTTTTGTCGCGGAATCGTGCATATGCAAATTTTCTACCTTTAATCGATTCATTAACAATGTGTCAAGGCAGGTGCGTTAATAATGAAAGTTTACCTTGACTTCAAACTTACAATTTTCTTTTTCTCAAAGTTTACGCACATTTTTCTTTTCTTCTGACGCTAATTAAATGCAAGTTCTTGGAAACCAAACTTACAACACACCTAAAACCACTTGCCAAATCAACATCAATTTAACAGCAATGAGTTTTAAATTAGAAAATTGTTTGGCCTCTGAAGGTTAGGGTTCATTATTGTTTGGCCTAATCTTGATTTGATTGTATGAAAAACATTCATTTAATTTTTATAATTTAATAGCTGCACAAACAAAAATTGAAAAGTACAACAAAACCTCTAAACGGGCCAAAGAAGGAGAAGAAAATACTTCTCGTACTCGTATTAAAGCAGGAAGCAGGCAACACTTTGCTGAAACCTAAAACTTTGCCATGAAACCCTGAACACGATTTGTTTGCAAATGGTAGCAAAGTCATAATCGCGCGTGAACATGCAACCTAAAAGCTCACAATTGTGGCAGTTAAAAGAAATTAACACGATTAGTTGTTTTTTCTAACTCATTTTCCAGCCATTTTTTTTCTTCGTTTCATTTCTTTTCTTTGGTAATTTGAAACTCATTTGTATGCGATTCGAAAGTTTTTGTGCATTTTAAGGTGAAATGACACCCTTTCATTTGCAAACAAGTAAATTTAAGATGGACTTTTAAACTATAATTATTATATATATATTTCAGTGGAAAATTTGCTAAATGCCACAATATTGTTTCATACGAGTACTCCGCCTACTAAGTTCGAGGCGAATTGAATAATTCTTACTATATCAAGTTTTGCAGAAACTTCCCTCCTGAAGGCTGTGAGGTGAGTCTCTAGTCTCCTCATTAGACTGTACGACGCAAGTAAGAATAACAATGTTCAGAACATTACGAGCAATATTTTGCTGTTTCAAAGAAGAGCAATTTTTTGTCTTCTTTTTTTTTGGAAAAAAGCCAAAAGTCATCTTTAAAACAGGGACGTTATTAAGTGCAACATTCTACGAAAACAAAATATTGTCATTATTTTCATTGTTTTTGGAAAATGAATTTATTTTGTTCTACAGTTTTATTCGAGCGAAACAATAATGTTTGATAAAGTTGGAAAAAGTCCAATCAAGCCAAACATCTTCATATCTCGCGATCTACAAAAATTACACTAAAAGAGTTTCAAATACAGCTCCTTTTTGTGGTTCCTTACATATTTAATCCTTCACACGGCAAATGTAAACTATATAATCGAGTTTAAAAATTTTTATTTACAAGAGTTGAGCAGAATTTTCGTCACATGTTTAAGTTATTAGTAGTTACGTGGCCAGTTGCTGTTAATAAAATTTATTATTTATTGCGTGTTGCGAAAGTGGCACAAATATTTTATTATTACAATTATTATTATTGTGTTGCATTTTTAATTTGATTCAAACTTTTCTAATTCAAATTACAAAGAAGCAAATGAATTTATGCAAAATATAGTCTATGACCACAAGGAATAAGCGCTTAAGTCGACGTAAGAAAATATCTTTTCTTAAAATGATATGACGAATAAGTTTTTTAGTTTACAAAGTAAGAAACATGAAATAAAGGAATCTGAATAGTCAATTATTTGTTTATTTTACAGGCGGAAAAAAACATGGTCGCGATGCCAATATTTAAAGAGTAAAATACTGACGTGGTTGTGAGCCAACATTATTTTTGTTAATAAATCCATTGTTCTCAATTACACAAAAACTATAATTTATTTGTTAATAATATTATTTTCACAACTAACCGCACTATTCTTAAAATAACAATACAGCTGTCAGGCCCAACCATAAAATATTGCCCCTCACCATCATACTATTGCCAAAGTTTCAAATTACTATTTAGCCCTAAACAGCCATATTTTATGGAAATATAAAATATTATATATTATATTTATAATATTAAATATTGCAGTGCGCTCGGGACAAAGTCAACACCGCATTGCACCAACATTCCCAAACCTTCAACACTTTTTTTGTTCATATTGTCTACTAGCAACAAAAACAGGACAAATTTCAGCTTTAGTAACAATTAAATTATACGCACAGGTTCAGTGTGTGTATAATTAATTGCGAATTAACAATAACATGTTTATCACGATTTATACACAATAATAAAATGTCAGCAACAATATTTTAATATGATTTTTCGTTGCATGTAAAAAGAATTTACATATATGTTTTTATTACACTTCATTATAGAATTTGATGAATGAATGAAAACCAAAAGAAAAACAACGAAATCATTTCCTTCAAAAATTACAAAAAAAAATTCAATTATTTTGAAAACTTTAAATTTTCACATTTAATACAATCGTCACGTGTGCAATAACTATTATATGATTATTTACACTTATTTGAAATAACTTAAAGATATTTTACTTCGCCAAGAAGTGGCGCCTCCAATGAATTATTTGCAGACATTAATTTCGTTAAGATGAAGAAAAAACAAACTTCAAACAAAATTATTCCACTTGCATTGCAAAAACGGAAACCTGCAAAGTTGTTGAAATCTTATATCCCACAGAGTATCAAGGGGGTCTGGAAACGGACGGGAAAAAAACTGAACCAACAGCAGCTCTCCAGCTCCTGGATACACCTGTAGCAAACTATGGGAAGGAAAACAAAAAGAGTAGAATTAAATGTGTGCGGTCTTTAATCATGGCTTAAATGTAAACCACTATTAAGAAGAAAAAAAAAAAGAGAAACGAATGCCTCGGAAACAGAAGAAGGCCATGTCGAACAGCAGCAGGCACAAGAGCAGCCAACCAACGCTGACAGTTGGAAAATTGAAAAATTAACAAGTATGAAATGTGTAATTAAAAGCTAAAATATGTTTGTTTGTTTTAGTTTGTCACGCCAAACCACCCAAAAGGCACAACTAACACAATCAAAAAGTGGTCAAAGCGCACACAGACACACACACACACACACAAGCCCGCCACATGAAGTTGTTTGAAAGAATGCAAACTTTCGTACGGCAACATATTACAAAATGGACAACCGGTTTTTTAGATTTTGTAAATAATTTTAATGCGAAATTTGAAAATATGTTTGTGTTTTGAGGACAACAGAAATGCAGTTAAGAGACATAAAACAATGGGCTTAAGTTCTGTGCCACCAAAAATTGTTAAGGCGTAATAACACTTAGATCCTTCCAATCCAATCCAATCCAATCCAATCTTTTTCAGGCTGAGACAGAAAAAGTGAAACAGTCAATGCCAAATTGAGATATCCATAAGAATTGCATTAAGTTTGTTTGCTTGTCCTGCATGACAGCATTCGGTGATGCATCATCATATTTTTAAAACAATCGCTAATTGAAAAAGAAAACCATACGTTTTAGTATAGAGCTGAAAAATGTTCAGACCTGCCGCGTTTTAAGCTTCAAATGGCATTTTTAAGTAAATACTTTTCCATATTATCTCCACGCTTGCAACTTTTGATCGACAACATGTTGAATACTTTTGGCTTTTTAGCAGCTTTTTTCAATAAAGCTGAACTCTTCACTCCTTTCAATTGAAATATATGTATATCTAGACTGTTCCTCAAAATCTTAAAATCTCGAAATAGGTGTCATTACGGGCTTATGAACTGTATTAATGGATTAAACTTCGAATTTCGCACTTTACAGTTTCATTTTTTTTTTCTATTAAAAATTCCGACTTAAAGAACATTTTTGGTTCCAAGCTAAGCTTCAGTTTCAAAATGGCAGAAATAAAACAATTTGTATACTTTTTATGAAGACAACTTTACGATATAGAAATTTTTGTATTAGATTTTCTTTTATAAAGCAAAAGAAAAAAGTGTTTTTTTTAGATAAAAATAGCTGAAAATTCTATATATAAAAAATTGTGTATTTTTATTGGTGTCTATGTAAATTTTATTTGTGAAAGTCGAGCGTTTGAGGGCCAGACCGGCCCCCAGCTTACTTCCTCTTTTCTCCTCTACGTAACCGGTTGTCCCAGCTCTGGTGCTAAGCATCGCATCGCTCTCAAAACAATAGATATAATTGTAAAACATATAAAACAAAATAAATAGAATGGGTTTAATCTGATTTTAATTGATTTTTGACAATTGCTATCATTGAGTGTCCTGGTGCAGATGCTGCATCATATTCTTTAAAATGTTGAATGGCTGTTGAATTTTATTAAACTCTTTTATATCTCATATTAAAAAAAAAAAAAAGCGTGACAAGAAAAGTTGAAACATGTTTTCATGTTGGCTGTTACTATTTTTTAATTCGTTTTTTTTGTTTTTATTCTCCTTAAAGGCCCCCAATGAAGATCGATTGTTTAACAATTGTGGCGACAAGCTGTAAAAGCAGGCCGGTTTGGGCTCACAGCAAAGTCATCTACAACTCAGCACCAGCAACTGTAGCAGTCAGCCAGCTAAAGCCATGTACAAACATTTCAATGCACCACCACCAACTACTATAAGCGTGGCTAATTAATCTCATTTTAATTGTTGGTTTAAAATACAAGTGGTTTTTACTTTTCCCAACTAGATTCTCAAAAAGAGGCGTAATTTAATAAATGTTTGTATATATATATTTTTGAAAGTTGCAGTTCAATTTTATAACAAATCACCACCTTCTTGTGCTTCTTGTAGGTTTCGTATCTGCCAGCCTCTGGGCCTTTCGTATTAATTATCAAGTCAGTGGCTTAGAATTGGCAGTACATTTTGCCAGACTTTGTTATTTCAGGCAAAGGATTTTTACGAATTCGCTTTAACGATTAAAAACGCTCTAAGTTAATCTGTTGCTTTTGCTTTTAGAGCATTGAATAATTACTTAATATTGCACAATTAATGTCTTTTTGATGTATTAGTTGGCATAAGTGCAGGGTATTTTGTTTTAGATCTTGACACACGTGTTTAAATCGTAGTAAAACAAGGAAATCTATTTTTAGTGGCATTTATTCGATAGAATATTTTATGACATTAATGTCAAAAATGCACCAATTTTCACCGTTCACCATTGAACAGTAACATTCTGACCATTATCGCTTTTGCAGTCATATGGGCCAATGGCTCCTCCAGCACCAACTTCCTATTCATTTAAACCAAAATGGGCTTTGTTGGAGTACAAAACCTGGAATGGAACCACAACCAATATTTTTATAAAAAAAAAATTGCACAATTTGCAAGCGTTGCTCTGCTGTAAGTCTTTCCCTAATGAATTGTCAAACCAAACTGAACTAAAAGCAATTATCAGCTGTTAAATGACATATCAAATAAAGCAGTGTTGCCAACTCAAACCTATGAACCGCTAAAAAAAAATAAAACAATCAACCTTTGAAATTTATTTTAAGAAAATTGTTTATGAAAAATTAAAATTTTATGAATATAAAACCTAGTTTTTAATGAGCCCCAATAATGGTCTTAGATCACATTCGCATTAAACATCCGCCAAAATGTTTAGCCACTTGCAAATTACGTGTTTTATCACAACTTTGAAATTTTAAGGACAATTTTGCTAAATGTTTTGTTAACAAAGTGAATGGCATAAAATTATGTTAGGTCGCATGTTGAACACAGTGCACATTAAACCGTCCAATATGCATCAAATTTATCTGGAACCGACCGTTCCAAGACCAAAACAAATCGACAGTAAAACAAACAAAAAATAGTTGGCCATAGACCAACACATGACTTTAATTTATTCAATTTAATTAAAAATACAAAAATAGTTTTTCTAACCTAAAAAAATTGTCTACAAACAATTTAAATCGAAATAAATTCAATTAAAACCAATCAAAGTCTGTTTGGGATTTTGAATTTTTGGCAAAACTTTATTTCAACTTGATGCACGCCATGTCAATGAATGATTTGACAGTTAAGACTAATGGTTGACACAAGTTAAACAACATTTTAACGGTTTTTCCTTCTTTACATATTGTTTTTTTTTTTTTTTTGGTTTTATTTTAAATAAATGTTTTGTGATTTTTTGGAGTTTTTATTTTTTTTTTCTTATTTTAACTGAAAAACATTTCTTTTATGTGGCGTATGACGTACTACTGCAAAAGCCGGAGACAGTTGCCAGTGGCCAGCGTATTGGCAGGCGGGTGGAAGTTGAAAAGAAATAAACAAGAAGAATTTAAGTTTGTTATTTTGAGATCAAAAAGGTTACAGGTACCATATACCAACAGCAACAAAAACAAAATCAAAACAAACAAAATGGTTTGTAGGGTTTCAGGGTTGCAACGTAACCGATCAGGAAAAAATATAGGAACGTAAAGTGTTTAATAAAATTAAGACAAACTTGTTATTTAGAGGCAAATTTCTTCCGTAGAACCCTACATGGTGAACTTGTCAATGACTGACAACAGCCGTCGTGTGGCCTACCAAACTTGTTGTGATATATGGGGCGTGAAACACTTGCTCAATAGTTCGGACTATTTAATCCCTTCTGCCAGTAATTCTGTAGACAGTAAAAGAAGGACGGGGCACTTAAGTAGGTAACCCGAGCCACCACAGGAATATCAGGCCTTGGCCAGATTCGGCTGTACATTCTCCAACATCCACTTCCTTACAAAAAACGATGCAGCGCCTCAATCATATATCGTATATCACTACAGCGGTGTCTACTACAACACACAGTCAGAACGTTTTAGCCCCTGTAGGCAGCTCAAACAATAACGAATGCCTGGATCCCTGTTTCAAGGCACGTTGGACACCGTTCTGCCAGTTGATGTCAGGTGGAGCAGCTTGTATAGCGGAAGTGATACATGAAATTCCTGGCGTTTTGATTGCTAATCCAACGTGTGAATCCCCTTTTTCCCCATCCCCAGACTTTAGAGTGGCCGCCGTTACAAGTATACCGGGGGCAAAACCGAGCAAACAAAGCATTAAAAATTACTTTTCGAAAACTAGACGAACTTCAAAAATAATTAACAGCTGATAATTAATGAATGTCTCTGCCGGAAAGGTGCTTGAGTGCCGTCAAATCAGCTGATTATTGCAAGGGTTCACATCTACATATCTAACATTAGGAAATAAATTTGTCCCTTTACTTTTAAATATATGTGAGAAAAGTAAAACACTTGCATACAAATATCCTGTATAGGAAGAAAAACTGCCTTGTAACAAATATTTACAAAACGAGTATAATAAATATCGTGGCAATTTATTTGTTGTGCTCTTCCAACACAATTCCCTGTTCACGAGACCAGAATCCCTAACATTAACCTTGTTAAAATGTCTACAGATATAGTAGGAAGTTCTCTTTTATTTTGGAATAAATATGTGTTATTGAAAGCTTGAAATTTTTTGCTTAGAAAGACAAGTAGAAGAAAAAGAAACTCATGCCGTTTGACTATTGAGATGATAAAGTGATTTCCTTTTGAAATTTTTAAGGCTACGTTAACGTTAACGTTCACGTTAAATAATTCATTTCATTTACAATTTGTTAAACCATTTCTTCTGCTTTATTTTATTACTATTTTTTTCATTACAACTGGCTGTTCATTCAAATTTAAACTTGAAATCAAATCAAACGGAGCGCTTTAAATGTTTGGTTTCAAATTCGAATTGTTGTTTTTCTTCTCTATTTTTTGTTTTGTGCAATTTTTTTCGCCAGTTTTGGTTTTGCCAAGCACGCGTTGCCGTCAGTCTTTAAGACGAAAAACTATAAGGTTGTGAAGAAAAGAGCAGAAGAAAAAGTGCAGAACCGAAGACAGCAGCCAAGAAGGCTTTTTGAAAAAAAGAAGAAAGAAAGAATTGCTGTAACACTATACCACCTCCACCTTTTGATACTGCAGCCACTATCAGAAGAAAAAAAGTGGGGAAAAAACAAAGGTGACAAAGTCACGAAATTCTTGTCAATTTTTAACTATAGACCAATTTGTTTGTCTCTTTTCGCGCTGTTTCCCTCTTTTCAATTCTTTCTTTTTTCAGCGGTTTAATACAATTTTTTGATATTTTTTTTCTTAAATTTCGTGACAAATCATGCTACCAAAATTGGGAGAAAACTTATAGTTTTTTTTTTAATTTAATTCTTTACTTTTTTTAAGGTTTCATTTCTATAAATCGTTTCCAGTTGTAAATGTTTTTTTTTCTTTGAAATACTTCAGCTCTGCTTAAGCAGATTTATGTTGACTTGTGTATATGCATTTCTTCATAATGTTTTATAGACAGGAAGAAACAAATTTTAGCACTTGTGGCGATAAACAGGAATTGCGAGATGTTCAATTAAAGCTTTTGCAGACCAAGATTTCTGGGCAGCCTGGCTGAGCTACTTGTTGCTGGTGTTGTTTTACCCATAGAGTAGGACCTAGTTTCGCTGACCCAATGCTGCAAAGCTGTTTCTAATTTCTTCATAGAGCGACTAAATGTTGCACTATGCCTAGAACTAGCAACTCTTTATGAGCTCCGCATGGCCAAACTGCCTCCCTAATAAAAATGCTACCAGGTGTTCCGATCACTCAGCACGAGTCACTCACACCCCATCACTTATTTATCCCGTGTTTGGGTTTCCAAGTTATCATAGTTGATGAAAATCATAGTCATTTATTTCGTCTGTTTTCCAAATTGCCATGGATGGGTGCAGTGCTTAAGAGCCCAACTAGATGATGTTTTGTTCACACAACGTTCCGAGCAAATCTCACGATGGCCTTAATCTCTCTACCGAGAACACTATTCGCACTGTAGTGGTAGCATTTGGGGCGACTGGTTCCGTAAATAATGAACCAACATAGATGAGACATAAACACATCTAATCTTTCCCTTAGAGTTTGCAGATTTGTATGAGACAATCGCTCACAAGAGCTCACACTTTCGCTGATCACATGCACCCGCGCAAAATCTAACTGACCGAGTTGCTGGCAAACAAACAACTGAAAGCTGACTCCAACTTGCATCAAGAAAATCACCTTCAGCAATTAAGCCTATTTCTGGACAAATCAGTACATCAAGAAACAAAATTACCAAGTTTGAAGCTTGGAATCATCTCAATATCATCCCCACTTGATGTTTAAGAGCCTGCCATGCGTGGCAAGGTCATCTCACGTGGATGTGATATGAAATCGCTGGTGAGTTCATACGACTTGATACCGTTAGACATTTTTTTCAGTATTCTTAATCGCAGACCTACGAAACCAACACTGTTAATGCCATCGGCCCAACTCAGTTTCATGATTCGTGAAAAGTGAACATAACGCAGCACCCAAAGAACCCAGCGCTAATATATCACTAAAATATTATTTTATTTACATTTGAAATGGCGAAACCCTTTATTAAGAATCTGTTACATTGAGATGTGCCACAAACGAATTTGTACTGTTCGCACAAACATCAAAAACTACAAAATTACAAAAAATCGCTGTAATGGCAACATTGCTAACGTTTAGAATTTCTGGGCAAAATAACTTTATTTATTTTTAAGCCCACAAATTAAAAATAAAAGTCTTCTTTATATCAGTTAATTTCTAACAATAAAGTTTCATATAATTTCTGAACCAAAACACTATTGGCTATAAATTAATATCGTTACCAACACCATCATTAAATTGCCTCATAAATATTAACAACTCATTGGCTATAAAATTATTATCCAGTTCACATAATTTCTGTTTCCAGCAAAACTTCTCTGGTTCGCTACTCAAATCCATAACTATTCATATCAAACACATGCTTGAGCATGTCTCTCGTACGAACATACATACATACATATGTATGTATGTACATGCATACACACATACACACAAACACAGTTTGCTTTTAACTTAATAGCCACCAATAAACATATTGCAACCATCAATTACGCAGCAAATTAAAATCAAATAATTTAGCGTGAAAATCATATGGAAAAACTAGTTAAAGAGCATTTAATGTTATAAAAAATTGCATGCAAATTATAGGGATTGTATTACTTTTTTCTTACACCGGCTGAAGTGGCGCAACAGAAAAACAAGTTGCAGCAGAGGACGAATAAAGTTTGCTGTATATACGAGTGAAGAAATCTTGGACAGTTAAAGAAGCAAGTTTTCACAATATCAGTAACAAAGTTAGTGCCAAAGCGTTATTACTTGGTAAAAAAAATACTGCCATAAGTATTTATGTATGTATGTATGTGCACAATCTGTACGGTATCATTTTGTTTCCCTAAATTAACAGCCTGTCGTTACCGAGGCAGAAAAAAATACTAAATCTCATAAATTGATATATTCAAAAGAAGCCCTTCCCACCAGTTTATGTATAAGTGAATGAGTATTTCAACTGTGTTTACTTTTCAGAGGAGATAAAATATTGTAATAAAGTCATTTCGTATGGAAGCCATTGTAATTACCCGTTCGAATGAGCTTGAGTTTGGAGTCTTAAAATTGTGGGGTAATTTAAAAAGTATTCACTGTACCAGCGGGTAAATATTGCACTTTTTTTGGCCAAAGAAATTATACAAAAAAAAATTAAATTTTTAAGCTAAAATAAAGTAGAATCAAGATAAAAAGAACGTTATTGTGTGAATTAACGAATTTCTGTATATTTTTGTTTTTTTTTTTTTGCTCATATTTAATTATTGTCCTTTTTAATTATGGTCTTATTTTTAATTCAATTCAATTTATTTACGCACATTTACATTTAAATTTTAAATATATAAGTGAATTATAGATCTGTATTTACAATATTCTATATACATACATTTGTATATACAAAATTTGTTTGGCCGGGAAAGCTGGCAAACACTTATATGATTTTCATCTAGAATAGTTATGAGCCAGACTAGTAGCGAACAGATTGCACGTGCGGGCCCCTCGACCAGTGACTGACATCGCTTTGAACTATTTTGCACATTCGGCGCATTGAATAAGACTTGTGCTTTCAGATGCAAGATGAGTTTTCTGAACTTGCGAATTTGGGTTAACCTTTCACTGAAATTTTTATAGCTGAAAAGCTCTGCTTAATTGGGGCTTCAATTTCGTACGCTAACATTCCATATTTTCAGATTTTGATGGCCCAGCATGGACTTATGCTGTTCAGAACATTTGAGTTCAAGTTTTCTTCAAAATAACAAAAGGAATAAAATTCATCAATTTCAAAACTAGACGATTTTGATTTAGAAATTTTTTAACACTCTTTCATAATTTGTAGGCAACAAGTCTATATCAATTTTTTTTTAATTTTTCATAGAACCGTTTTCGTATAAACTTACAACTGCATTTGCTGGCAAAGAAATAATTTACTTTTAGAGAGCAACAACACAAACGATTTGTATCGAAACCTTTCACTTATTTCTTGAACCCGTTTCTGCTTTTACTCGTAGACTTCAAAACACGCACGCATCCTAATGAACAGAAATTGTTGTACCCACTCAAAAGTGAAAAAGAAAGAAATTTCAACTTAATAACGACTGCATGAAATTTTTGCACATTAAATGCGAGTACATTTGATTACACCTACAATTGACATAAAAACGCATGACAAAGCAGTAAAAATTAATATATACAAAAAAAAAGAAAAATGAAACAACTTTTTTAGTACAAAAAAAAATTAAAGCAACAACAATTATATCTTACGATAAAAAGAGAAGATTAGGGTTTGTTAAAACGCACGTTCCTTAAATGAATTAATTTCTTCACCACGCATTGTCGTCATCAGCATCAGCAAGAAGCTGCAGATGAAACAGGCGATAACATTTTACCATGAATCTTTAGCCGCAAAAAAAGTTTCGTAAAACAGCCAACAAATGCCAAGTTATTATCAGTTAAATACCAAAGACTGTTGTTTTTTTTTTATAGTGTTAATTTTTAAGTTAAACATTTTTCTTATTCTGTGCACTTCAAGGTTGCTTTACAGACCAAAGGCTCTGCTGCTCAGGCGTAAATGTACCCAAAGGATGATTGTGTTCAGCAGCAGTTTTTGATTCAAACAGAAAGAAATGTTGCTTCTTATTAGAGGATTATAAATTATTTGGAATTGTAGTTTAAAAATACTAACTTTTATTAGGCGCCAATAGTGGAATGAAAACTACAAGCGATGGCTTATGCCAAGAACACAACTGCGGCGAATAAATTCGTCGCGTACAAGAACTTTTGCTTACAATTGGCAAAGATGTCTACCATATTAATAATAAGGAAAAATCGCGCCCGAAAGATGGATTTTTTAGCAAATTATTTCATATGATGAATGTAATCCGTGTATTTTGTGAGTGTCCTTTTAAATTTCCTGCTGGATGGAACAATAATAAATAATGTAATATAATAGTAAAAACTGTATGATTACATAGAAAAGACTTGTTGCTATATCAGAAACCGGGGCACCTGCTTTGTTCATTGTTTGCCGGCGTAAAAGTTAGAAATAAATCTATTGCAACTTTCGTCGAGTCTGACGTATTTCGCCCAGCGCCACTATTGTATTGTTAGAAAGCAAAATTTGGCATTTCATGGAAGAACCTATTTTCGTTATTTCTATCTTTCGTAACGCCAACTTGAATATAACTTAAAGACATTTGCCCTTAAATATTGTGCGTTACAGAGAAATTAATACGCAAAACTGTGACATAAATACGCTTTAAGGCAAGAAATTTCTTTTGAATTTTTTATTTATATAGTTTTTTGCTTGAGCATAAAACTTTAGTTGATTATTAGCATTCATATTGAATTTATAATCGTTTGTTATTTTAAGCTAAAAACCGTTGCTGTCACACATGACAGAATGGTTTTACAAACTACTGGTGTAAAGGAACAAAATGTCTGAAAGACAACAAGCGCATCACAACACTGAGCGAATTCCACGGACTAAATTAATTGGTTTGCATTAAATAAAACTCTTGATAAAAAATCGAGGTAAACGTCTGGAGTCTTAGGCGGCATTTACACGAGTAATTTACAAAAAAAAATTATCCGTTCAATAATGAACTGCTTTGACTTTAAAATAAAGTTATTACAGATCATTAAAACTAATTCGTTTTTCTTTTGTTTTGCGCCACCCTTTATATCTGAAGACCTCTTTATCTTTACTGTGAGTTTTGAAGAATAATTGGAAGAGTCCCTTTGAGTACTATTCGTTTTTTCTTCTCCAGACCCAGAATTTAACAACTGACACATCTGTCCAACGCAATATTATTTGAAAGAAGCGAACTTATAACAACTGAAAAATACGCGATAATAAAGAAAACATCTGAAACTCATTCGTGACATTTGGAATCAATGACAGGAACTAGATATATTTTACGGACTACGGTAGTGTTTGAAATACGGAAATTTTGATTTAACTATGTTAATATAATATTAAGACATTAAGAAGAATTTAAATTTAATAACGTTGTCATATGAACGCGACATGTATTATCTTAGTTGTTGTGTGTTTAGCAAATGCCAGGAACTTTAAGCCCGATGCACTTATTTTTCTCCAAACCTGGTTATTTCTGAAAGGGTTATGATTTTGCTGTATAATTTTATTCATTTTGGCATTTAAAAATTAAATACCAAAATTTCAGTTGGTATTTTAAGTCATCACACCTATTCCTACTCCTAATCGTTTTTTGCGTCTTCTTCTTTCTGTCAGTGTTTTCCCTTGAGCATTTGTGCGTAAGCACGCTTGCATTTTGTCATCTGTCTTCATTTTCAATGCTTTTTTATATATACTCGTACCTTGTGCACATACACATTTTTCTCCCTTTTACTCCTGCTGCAGCCTTAAAATATTTCTTTACACCAAACATGGATGCTGCAGTGTCTGGTGGTGGCGTAGTACCTGTCGCTGTTAATTTCTGGGTGTGTACGTTTAAAATTTCAGCTGAGCACAGATTTTACAATTCAATGAAATCAACTGCCTGCGTCTGAACGTGAAGAGATATTAAATTTATTTTCCTTTTTTTTTTTTTGGCGATTAATTTATTTTTTACTTCTTGTAAATTTCTTATACGTTCGTTGCACCTACGCCCACAGTGTTTGACAATATCGTTGTTGTAGGGAAAAAAAATCAACGCCTGGAAGGAGTTCCTTCAAAGCAAACAAACAAAAATTTAGTTCTTCTTCCAGTAAAATCGGTTGGTTTGCTAATACATTTGCGACATTTATTTATCGTATGTGAAATATATATTGCAATTGTGCATTTGTTAAAACAGTTTTAGAGAACTTTTGATACAAACTTATTTTCTTGCTCGTCTCGTTTACTTTTTGATAAAAATAAAATGACACTTTAATATTTCCATTCGCCTGTTGGAGAAGACGCCAATTACAGCCACAGCTCGCTTTTATGTAAAATTATAATATCAGGGCCGTTTATTGCAATGAAAAATATGTTACATAGCGATTTTTTTTTTTTGTTGGTAGATTCATGTTTTGTAATTAAATTTTATATACATTTTGTATGTAATAAAAAGAAGAATGAATATATAGTATTCATATGGCGGGAAGAACTTGCGATAGATGTTTATTTTTAGATGAATATTTTGATGATTATTTTTCACCCGACTGCTACAGAATTTATATGTCGTCATCTAAAATCCAAAAGACCGTAAGTACACTTTTTACTCTTTACCAGGTGACTATTTACTTGTTAGGTGCCAAATTTCAGAATTAGCATTTCAAATTAATCCGGATTTTGCTTAAATGATAGTAGTTTTTTTTTTTTTTTTGTAATGGTTCTTTCGGCCTTTGGGTATTATTTTTCTGGAACCAAAAAGTCATAAGTACATTAAATTTTGTTTAGTCAAAGTTATAATTATGTTGATAAATTACGCTTTTTAGCCGATTTGATGTATTTTGAGTATAAAAAAGATGTCAAAAGCATTTGCAAATTTGAGAAAAAATCACTTTATTTAAAAAATTAAAAGTAATAAAATAAACATCAAAAATTTATTAATGCATAAATGGAAAGAAATACGGTGCATTCTCATCTGAAAAGTGTATATTATCGTAAAAACTGTGTCAATCAGCCGGAAGTGAAAATTTCAGCTCCTGCAGATGTTTCCATTTCTCTTTTGAAGTTCTTATTTTTTCAGCATGTACATACATATGTAACTGCAAAAAGATATATTTGGGTTAAATACATCATAATCGATCAAAAAGCCTATTTTGATTTTTATGATTGTTGCGGCCTTCTGGAATTTAGGTGACGATAATATAATTTTTCTTATATCTGCCGAGACAACAAACACTTCAAGTCTTATGTTAATCAAGTTGTTGTATATACCGGAACAAATTTTATTTTGCTGCTTTAATCATACAGTTTTTGTTGCATGATGCTGTCCTGTCCTGGTAGAAGAGCCCGCCGATTTTCCATAACGTTTTCCAAAGTTGAAAAAGTTTTTCTGTTAGATTTTGATATTGCATAGCAATTAGCAAATGCTTTTATATTTATTATATTTTTTGCACTTAAAGGAAATTCTTTTTCAAAAATCTGAGTTTATACATATAATTAATTCAAAGCTATACAATTTAAAAACGAAATGTATGTTTGTTGTTTGTTTTCTGGCATATAGACAGAAAATATGATGAAGTTGCCAATTTTTTTATACATAATTATATAAATTTATATTTGATATATCGAGGCGAATGTTTTTGCTTTTTCCATCAGCTTGACTCAATTGGATTTCTTACACCACGTGCATTCCATTTCAATTGTTTCTTAGCCAGTAAGTAACTTCAAATTCGACCTGACTCGGCATTATCTCCTCGAACAGCAAAAATTGGATGTATTTTTGCATGAAAAGCACAACAATATAAAATATATTTCTTCCAAAATGAAAAAAAAAATTGAATTTCATTTAAACAACATGGTTTGAGCTTCATGTATAACACTTGAGGTATAAGATGAGCAGATTTTTCTGCTTTCCTTCGTACCCACGACACGACCAACATACAAAAGTAGGCTCATATATAATTACAAGGTTGCAGTAAAACTTAAGGAATTTCAAATTTTTCATTGCATTTCAGATTCTTGCGTTTGTGCAAAATTATTATTAATTAACACACAAACACACACACACACACACACACATACACACAAAGCAAGGCAACGTTTTTGGCAAGTAAAATTGAGTGATTTTTATTCATGAGCTTTAAGCCAAAAACATTAATTTCTTTCATTGATACATTTTTCAAAATTGAGGTGGTACGAGTACGAGTTTGTTGGGCGTTTTTGTGTTGACGTGTATACAAACATTTAATTTCTCCAGTAACTGAGTCCGGATGAGTGACACATCAGTACTGGAAGGAATATATTTATCGTGGCCAGCTGAGTGCTTAAATTTTCTTCATACGTTCAATGCTCAAAAGTTCGAACTCACTCCTTGAAAAGTCTGCACCACATTTATTGCCCATAACTGTAAAGTAAACATTAAAATTTAGGTTTATTTTTTGGCAAAAGTTAATCCTGCACGCAATTCTTCACGTCTCTTATGGGTAACATGGCAAGGAAGAAAGTTTTTTTTTCTTTGCGCCACCCTTTGAGTTGGTTTTACGATTTTCGTTTGACCTGAATTCTTTTGTTTTTAAGACAGGATAACTTTTAAGAAGTTTAATGAATTCATTATCTACATATTTTAGCAGTTTACGTACAGAAAAAAAACTTAATTATAGGTGCCAGTGAAGTAATCAAATTAAATTGCATATTTATTAATTTAAGATTGAATTTGAAAAAAGCGTCTGCAAAGCGGAGAAAACACAACGTCAAGCAACAACAGAAATTACAAAATTATGTATGAGGTGATTTCTTTTTACTGCTTTAGTTGTTTCATATAAACCGTTTGACTTTTTTAAAAATATCTACAGGGGAGAGTGTTCCCTCCTGCCGGATGGGAGTATCTGTGTCTATGTTTCAAAACTAAAAAGACTCACGTTTTCATTTTCTTTTTAAGCCAGTGCATCAATTTCAAATCAAAATAAATTGTTATTTGCCCTCTTCGGGTTTGCTTTTATTTGTTTTAAATGAAATCAGATATATTGGCTGCTGTCGAACAATAAAATCTCTTTGATTTAAATTACAAAATTAAGTGCATATGACGACTCCTTTTTAACCCAATTGTTCGATTTGAAATCAATTTTTTGATACTTCAGAAATTAATATAGAATTAAATGTGTTACATTTCTTTTCTGTCGGACGAAAAACTATTTATGTTGCAAATTTATTTAAAATTTCAGAACTACATAAGTCGCATTTTGCTTCCATTTTTTTTTTAAGTTCATGAATATCACAGTAGTCAAGGCTCGGAGAGCAATAATTTACTTCTTTTGCCCTACTCGGATCACATTTTCCTAAAAATTTTGCTTAATTTGTGCCTCCTTTATTTGGAATTTGATTAAAATCGTGTGATTTGTTAACTAAAGAGATGTACACAGCAACCCTTTTCCCGACACAAGACGAACGAACGAACAACAATTGCGTTGCAAGATATTAAACATTTTACTATATTTTTAATGGCTTTTAATTCTTATTTTGCGCTGGATATTGAAATCATTCTAAACGGCTGGATTTTCTAAACTTTGTACCATTTTTGATATTCCCTAGAAGATTAAACGTTCAAATCTTTGTCTTCTAGCGTTCAAAAAAAACAACCGATTGTATCTGTGTGAGGACAACCTTTATCTAGTTTTCAGCTCTATTTTTCTTTTTTTCTCATTTTCTAATGGCTCAGAGAATCTGTCATTTGACACACGTCTGGAGTTAAAATTCAATAGAAGGACGGAAGTTGTTTTCATCAATTCCCTTTCAAAAAGCTATTCCGTTTCTAAAATGATTTTCAATGATCAGTTTTTTCCTCAAACTTGTCTATTATTTTATTAAAAATTTTTTTATTTAGTTTTACACAAAGAGTTTGTTTTAAACATAAAACATGCCAACAAAAGTTCAAACATTCCTTTAATTTAGTTACTAAAGCGATTCTTTACAATAACTTCATATTGTATCTACTTTGATGAAAGTTTAAGTTGCCTTAAATTATAATTATTTCATGATTAATTATTAAAGATTAAGAGAAGTTTAAATATTGTAATAATGCATGCAATTTGAGTCCGTTGCAAATGCCACTGATAAATGTAATATCTTGCCGGTGGCGAAACAAAAATTAACAGCAGTGAACCAATAGGTGAAATATTAAAGCTCACAACTGTGGTGAATTTCTGACAATAATACCGAAAAAAGCAACAACAACAAAACAAGAGAGATGATATGAATTCAAACTGATAAGAGCAGAGTCATTAATAAATTTAAGCATAACAAAAAAAGACGATTGTTCGATCAATCTAAGAAAAAACTAACAGCCAGACCTGGCAATTAATTTATTCTCAACTTGCTTTGAGACTATTGCTCTGTGGCAACTTCAAATTTTAACCTTTCAGAGTTACGAATTCAGCATTTTCTTTAACCTTTGATGCGTCATCTGGTACCGAAGTAACCATTTCGGGTATTTTGTAGGTGCTAGACCTTAACAAGTCTGCTAAAACAACAACAAGACATGGCGAAATCCCAATTCCATATTTAGTTTAGAGTATTTTCTCAAAGTTTGTAAACTGTCAACAAATAATATACTATTCCTGAACTATTGCCTGAGATGGCAGGCTGAAACATAAAAAGGTTATCATCAGCTGTGCTATCAATTTCACCTGTTATGAACTCGCCTTGTATTTTACAGTATTGCAAAAAAATTTAGATTTGTTAATAAGTTTATTTTGATTGTTACATTTTAAAATCACAATTTATAAAACTGCTGCTTCAAGAGCAGAAAATCAATTATTTTCGTAAGATCGATGCCATCTTTCGAGAATTTTAACATTAATTCTTGTATATATTTTTGCTAAATGTTACTTTTATGATTGCGAAAACATTTATGGCACATTCGTTTTGCCTGCCCAAAAATGAATTCAATCTTTCAAGGTCAGCTGGAGCCGAACTCATGCGAACATATATAAAGAATAAAAACAAGTAAGCAAAATCAGTCGCCTCAAATACTCGTACAACAATATTCCAGGTACTTGGTCAACTCAACACCCAGTCGGGCAGCAACATTCGACAAGTGCGGAGCTTTTTCTTTACTATATTATTTTTTTTTCCACAGTTTCAAACAAAAGACACACACACACACACACACACACACACACGCACACTTTTCTAAAATGGCATCTTTGATCAGAAAACTGATTAGCACCACGAATGCACCTATTCCAGTGGCTCCCTATACGTGAGTAGATATTACGATTTCAGGCATTATTCATCTAAGATACTTGCAGGCATAAAACGGCAAATAAGTGCAACATTAATCTCCGATTGCCGAGAAATGGATGACTACATTGTTGTTTTATGATTTGTAAAAATAATACTTTAAAATAACAATCATTTATTAGTAAACACATGTTTTATCTTGTCTCTTTTCATGATTTTTTGTCATTTTTCTTAATGGTTGGGTTGGCTGTTCGGTTGGATTGTTTTCTGCATCGATGTCCGGCCATCGTCCTAATACAATTTGGCTTTACATACATCTGTATGTATATAATGGATGCTTAGTCAAGCTGTGGTGGCAGATCGTACTGTGTACGTTTCTGGTTGCTTGGGCTTGGATAAGACAACCAATAAACTAGTGCCGGGTGGTGCTGTCGCACAAGCTGAAGTGGCCTTGAAAAATTTGGAAGCTGTACTTGTTGCTGCCGATTCTGGCATTGATAAGGTGGTAAAGAACACAATTTTCTTAAAGGATCTTAATGATTTCACTTCTGTTAATGAGGCGTACAAAAAACGTAAGTTGAAAAAAACAAAAAACTGTTTGTCGCGCTTATCGCAATGAAATGTCTGTACATTACTTTGCCTCATAAATGTACAGAGTTTCGTTCGCTATGTACATATGTATGTATGTACATGCCATAGTATGTAATCTATTTTCTTATCACAGAGTTTTTAATAGGCTGTTGTTATTCTGTTCCCTAAGCTATCTTTTTTATGTACACACCTACATACATACATACATACATTTATCTAGGTTTATCAATAAACAACATTGCTCAAGTTTTTTAATTAAATTACTGAAATCCATTTCTTGGTGTCTTTATAATTTTTCTCTTTGTCATGCTCTCTTTGTAGTTTTCAACAAAGACTTCCCCGCTCGCAGCTGTTTCCAAGTTGCCGGCTTACCTTTGGGTGCTTTGGTTGAAATTGAATGCGTTGCTATGACTGGTGACGTCAAGACTGTTACGTCCGATTCAAAGTTGTAAAATGGTTTTCAGGCGTTTCTTTAAATGTGTCGCATGATCAAGCAAAATATACATATTGTTTTATTCTTGAATATTATTTATGTTGTTCTTTTTATTTTACACTAAATTAAACGCAATACTCGTACACAAAGTATTGAAATTTCGCTAAATACTCGTAATTCATATTTTGTAATTGTTACATATTCGTAATTTGACATCGGAACCGATTTTTAATTTAAATTAATCGCAATAAGTATCGAAATGCTCGTATTTGAAATTTCGCCAAATAATTCATATATTGTAATTGTTACATATTCGTTATATGACATTGGAACCGATTTTTAGGAAATCTTAGAAAATAATTCAGAATATCAATAATTTCTAAATGTATGTTTGTTTTTATATTAAGGTGGTCCGGTTTTCTAATTTCGCTTCTGTATGTCTGACACCGTGAAACTTTTCTTTTCTTTTTATCGACACAAGCAAAACAAAGTGCAAATTAATTGTGATAAATTTAAATTAAAAACATAATTCAAAATATTTATTTTCTTAATTAATTAATTATAATTATTATTTTTATAGAAATTAAAATTAATTAAATTGCTTAAATTTTTTCGTCCTGCATCGTTTTAAAATTCGAACTATCTCATGGAAAGCTTTTCACATACATAATTTGCAGTCAGGCATATTTTTTGCCACATCTTTGCAATAATTATTGGAAAATAATTTTAATGACAGATAGTGTGATTGGCATGCCCAACATAAAAAAGTTGTTGTATGAGAAATTCCACTCTCTGTTTCAATTAACACTCGTTCAATTCCCTTGTTTCTTGTGAAAAGTTTATCGATGTGGGAAATATAGACGCGAAGTACTGGATTCACCCACTCGTTGCGTATGTTGAATGTTCAGTGTACATGGTGCACTATTGTTCATAAGCTACTTATCTGTCTCTCTCTTTCTCTGTATCTCTCTCTCTCTCTCGCTGTAACAATTTTTACATCTAACCTCAAATTTTAGTTGTGACTTTCAAAACTCTGATTTCAATTATTTGTAAACGAAAAAAATATGTATTCATAAACCGAAAATGTTGCAGAGATTAAAAAACTCAAATTTCAAATATGGCAGCTCCTTCCCTTTGTGGTTTAGCCGTGAAATTCGATCTGAAATTTATTAAAATTTGTCTTTCATATTACATACGAAATAGTTTGTTTGATGTAATAATTTTAAATTTATTTAAAAATAAAAACTGACATTTACAGCAAAAGTTAATGAGAAATCACCCACATTTCATGATTGCACAAAACAGCCTTAAATTAAGCCAACATTTCAAAACCGTCCGTGTGACAGGTAAATTTTCTTATTTTTGCACCTGAATTGAATTTTGTCAGTTGCCAACCTGTCGCGTTGTGTTTTCAGGTGAAACTAAAATCTCCGGCCAAATGAAAAAGATTTCTTCGTTTAAAGTTATCTTGAACATTTGTATTCAAAAACAAATGTTCAAATTGTTGAAAAGACTTGCAACGGCAACAAAAAGATACAATACCGCCCTTAAGACTCTCAAATACTCTATAGTATTTTTATTTGATAATTTATAATACATTTAATTTATAACTTAAGAATGAAATAATAAAATAGTGTATACGAGCAGTTTCTTAATTTGAAATTTATTTCAAAAAGAAAATTCTGTACAGACTTGGCCGTAACTTGTCTACCGAACAGTTCCAGATGTCGCCAACAAGTTGTTGAAATTAAACCACATACTTGCCAGTATAGAGATTTTGTCTTGTTTAGGCAACGCTTCTATTAAAAGTTTCCAGTTCATATTTGGCTTAAGACTCCACAACAATTGCCCTGTCATTGTAATTATCGAATTATTGTGGCAAGTTGCAATGCGTTGTTTCAAATTCACCTCAGACAAGGAACTAACGATTATAAATAAGTTTTTTCTCATGATAAGGAAATTGCTTAAGCCAAAAGCAGAGACCGATTTAAATAGATGGAAAAGAAAATGTTTATGTAGCAAAAGAGATTTAAATGAAACTAAAATACAGCCGAAAAATATGGTGGGTAAAAATTGGTAAATTTTAAGGCAGAAAGAAGACTTATGGCTGTTTGCAGGGTACTCAATTATGCTCTTTGTTTAAACGAACAAGGACTGGCAAGAGAGTTTGGCGATATTTCTTATATTATATCCAAGAAATTACAGTGGAAAGGGGCTACTTCGGACTTGATTAAAATCAAATTTAATTTATAAAAAGAATAAATGAATGAATAACAATGGAAGCCTGGTGCAGAACATAAGTTCGTACGGCGGCTATTTTTGTTTTATAGTGTTTCGCCTTCCCTGCCCTTAAAGGGAAGCCAGGACATCAGAATGGCAACGCCGATCATACATATACAAAGTAGCCAGTATCTACCGTGTCCCAGGGTAGCACAGTTGCTAATCAAGTGTTCCATCGACTTCTCGTCTTTACCGCGGCATCAGCAAGTGCAGGTGCTTATTGCAGGCACAATTTCCTTTGAGTGCCCACACAGTGCTCTTAGACTTTTTCTATCCAATTCTCAAATTCCGCAATTAGTCGTACGATCTTAATTAAAGTGTATGCGGAACACTTTTGTTTTAACATCGAGCGATGTTCTTTATTATCGTACTTCGTCAAAATTTTGACGGAGTAAAAAAACCGAAGATATTTTTATTTCCATTCCCCATCAGTGTTGGGTCTTAAACTGATGTTAGTCAAAAGCACCTGTGAACTAGACGGCTAAACCGCCCCTGTGTCACACACAAATGCAAAATTCTAGTCCATGACAATCTTTGGTAGTTAACTAAAGAGCACGAGATATATTATCCCTACCACAAAAACAAAATATATATCAAATATATATAAAATTGTTATTTTGAATGAAAATCTAAATCAAAAAAAAAGAAAAAATTAGCTAATAGCTGTCAAAGTAGTCAACGTACGTTAAAAGTTGCCCAACTTTGATACGTTGCGCTGAAGTGGACGTACTTTATGTGACAGATCTTATAACAAAACATATGTTTTAACTCAGTTGTCAGTTGGAAAAGGTGACGGACGATGCATGACACATTCTATGTGCCTCGGGCTTAAGTTTTTCTTGAAATCAGTTGGGCAGAGTTTTTATGTTGCTTCAGCGCTATAAATCCTATAACTTTGTTTTAAAATAAACACGAATCGTAGACAAGTGAAAGAGTTATACCGATGCGTATGTATTTTGAGACGGATTTATGTTCTCTTCAGTTAACAGCACAATTTGTGAGAAAGGCAACAACAAATTTTTGAAGTTTTAGTTATAAGTGATGAAAAGCCAGCGCTTGTTCTCTCATATATTACAATTCTACAAAATGAAAACCTTGTTTTTTTTTTTTTTTTTTGTTAATGAGACGCGAAGAACAAACTCAAATGACAAACCTTTTTATTAATATATGTATGTAGATGGGCGTATGCCTCTGTTCTACCACCTTTCAATTTAAAAGTATAGCACTTTTTAAGGGCTTAAAGACAATTCAGTTGCCAACATAAATATTAATTTTTTTCTCTGAGCGTTTTACCAATCCGAGCATTTATTTATTTTTCAACAAATAGGTTTTAAGGTTTAAAAAATTTTAAATGTTTGCAAATAAAAGAAATCGTGAATAAAATAAATTATAAAAACAAATTTGGCTGGAAATCCAAAACCTGCAGTTATTTCTCATTATAATTAATGGATATTATGTATTTTCTTTGGAAAATTTTCCTTTGTTAGATTTGGAGATCAGACAGCGAAAACGAGTTGATTTGTTATTGTTGCTGCGGCAGCAAATAACAACAGGTTGGTAATTGAGCCAAGTTGTACACGGGTGGATGTACAGATTTCAGAAAACTCGAAAAGGGGAGTGCAATGCATTTGGTATGTCATTTGGTTGGCAATAAAAATTAAATATAAACCTGAAATTTTGCGCGCTGCAGGCTCAAGTTATGAGGCGAAATTTGTCAAGTAGTTGTCTGCGAAAGCTCGGTTCGTTGCGATGCGGTTTCTCATGTACATATACATATTTTGTGCTTGTTCATCATGGCATTGCTCCCGACCAATAGAGTCAATTTTCTCTTTCATACTGCGAATAGTTTTCTTGGTGTATCTAAGCGTGGCAATTTGTCTGATGGCTGCTGTCAACTGTCAAACGTTGCAATTTCCTTTTGGAATACTCGAAAACTAAAACTGGTTTTAAGTAGCTAAATTAAACAACTTTCAACTATAAGATTGCCAGCTCGTCGTCGTCTTTAAGTTACTTATGTAATTAAATTCAATAATTTTAGCAAGCGTTGCTGCCGCCTTCATTGTGTTTTTGCATTGTTTATAACACAAGATGCAGAATTTTCATTCATAAAAATATGTACCTACACACATACCTACATGCATACGTACGTCTGTAAACAATTAAATAATAACCCTTAGGCATGCCACCTACGCGGCATCCAACATAATGCTACATTGTACATTATGTATGACCGAATATCATGCAAATCATGCTGATTGTTTGTTCAATGCAGGCAACCAACGATCGCCAGTCAGACAACCAAACAAAACGCAGCAAAAGTCCCTGTTCAGCCACAAGTACGTGGTATATTAAAAATGTTTAATAAATGATGATCTTAAAGCTTAACTAATTAATTTCGACATTATGACGACGTATCGCTTGTGGGGGGACATATCGAATGCTGTATCATCGCAAAAACATTTTCTTTTTTTTTCTGTTTTGTTTTTTTTTTGCTTTTGTTATTCTGCTGTACAACAAACACATGAACAAAAAGTAAATATCAGGATTCCCTCCTGTGTTTGCGGTATGTAATCACCTTCAGTATCGCCATCATTTTTATGTAAAATAAAGGGCTTTCATATCTGGGTTATTTACATCGAAACAAATAGTAGTCGTGAATAAATTATGTCAGCTTCGTATGGTGAAAGTAGATTTCGCTTGGACAATATTTATAGGCATATTATTAATTTTTATACAAAATTAATTTCATATTGATTTTTACACTTGATGCTCGTTGTGGTGTGAACAAAGCAATTGTTAAAGGGAAGTTTTCTTTCCTTTAAATGGACTTTATGGGAGAAAGTTTTAAGTTTAAAAGCAGTCGTTTTGTAAAAATTTTGTTTCTAGACTTTTTCAATTAATATTCCAATAATTTTGCAACAAATTTTTACCCAGCGATGGAATATTTATACTAAATTTCGGGCGTGGAAGCTATAAAATTTTATTACACAGTAATTTGTTTAAACGTTTAAAGCAGCCTTCGGATCGCATCCGAATGAATTAAACGATGCCATAAAAATTATATATATTAGAGATAGGAGCTGTCATAAATGATATAGTTTTCGATCTGCAAGCGATGGTGTTATTAAATTAACATACTCGTAAATTACACAGTCTTTACAAGTACAGTACAGCCTCCATTATCCGGGCCATCGCTAATTCAGACTATCCAGCAATCCGAACATATACATTTTTCGGACAGTTCAAGTAGGTATTTGTATGTGTGTAAGTATTGTGTGTCAAGAATGTGTAAAATAAACGTAAATTAAAAGCCAGAGATCCACCGTGCCAGGATATGAATAGCATTTATTGCACATTATCTTGTCTTAACCCCTCCGCTTATTAATGCCATTCTAAAATCGATAAATGGGCACCCAGTGAAAATGAATTTACTAACGATTTCTCGAATGAATATATAGGCCAATCAGTTCTTTGGAGTAATCTGAGAATGTTCAAAATAAAGAGACAAGCGAAGTGTTTTCAAAATCTATTTTATGAGCTGAACAAACCAAAGTGACAGAAAAGGATGTTTTATTTTTAAATAATTCAAAAATAAAGCAGAATTACATAAAGATAAATATAAATTATTTTTCAAATGAATATTTTTGGTCTCTTTACTTTAACTTAAGTTTTCCGTAAATTAATTAAAAACAAATGAATTCTTAAGTATATTTATTTTTCTTTTTATCCATTCATTTCATTTGTTTATAAATACATTCAAAAGAAGATCAATAATGCAATAGTATTATATGACAATCCCGTTAATCTCTATAAAAGTTGGTTTAGCTCCAGTAGGTATTATTTGTCGCTATCTTCTAAAATGTCTTGTCAGATCAGTTAAAAGTCGCAGCCACCCACGTTATAGGAACAAATTTGCCAACTATGAATTCACCTTAATTTTGAATCAAAATTAAACAAAAACGAAAGAGAGAGAAAAAAATTTATTCCACTTCGAATCTTTTTTCGACTGAATTTCGAATTTTGTCCAAATGGGAGAATTGTTTTGGCTGGTGATGGGAATGTTAACTACTACATTTGCATTGGTCCTTCGAGCCCTATAGCTGAAAGACGCTACTCTTCAACAAACAAAACACCCATTTAAATAATTTGCTGTACAGTGTCAGTAATTCTGCTTAATATATGTACATACATACATACATTCAGAAATTTAATAGCTTTTATTTTGTTGGCAAAGATCTGTTCGTACACTTTTATCTTCATTGTGACATTTAAGCCTTTAAGATGTATAAAATCATACATTAATATTTTTAAATATCTGTTTGGTTGTCATAATTAAAAGTATTATTAATAAACATGTTGTGATTAAAGCGAAGGTTTTCTGAATGGCCACTTATTAAATACAGTATCTGCTGGCGAGCGTGCAACGTTCGTACTTCTTTCTATAAGTACATGTGAGTGCGTGTGTTACGCGCAGGCAAACTGCTGGCTGCCACTTAATTCAGGTGGACTCGCTCAACATGCCATCAGATCCATTACATACAAATAAATGCAATAAAAAAAAACACAGCACCAACAACAACAACTAATAACCAAACAAGCAGGAGCCATATAAAATATTCTTAAGCACTTGACAGTGAAATATTATACACATGTAAACACTCATTCATTACATATTTGTAACTTGTCTTGATTATGATTACTTTTCATTATTTTATTGTGTTTCCCTTCTACTGGAAGTAGTTCCACTTCTTTTTTCTTTTTTTTTTTCCTTGCTTTCATGCAGCCAAGATCTTTCTGGGCCAACAAGAGACAAACTTAAGTAAATCAATTCAAAAAATTTGTAAGCCCTGATTAGTTGACATTTAAGCTACACCCGTTAAAAAAGTCTAGGATAAAACGAAAGTAGAATAGGAAACTCTATTTGCTGGGCTAATGTAAATAAATACATATGTATGTACATATAGTGCGTACTGGTGTATGATTGCCCGCCCCAAATAATTGATTATGAAACAACTTGGTCATATGGATGAAGTCCATTAAATTTTGCGGGTAGCGAAGCACACAGGTTTAAGCTGGTATTTTATAATATTAGACGCATATCTGCATAAATCACACCGTATACTAATTAGTAAATATTCTTCTGTATGTGTATAGGATTCCATATCCTCTTAAGCATTGAAATAACTCTCCATCTAATAGCCGACTTAAATACCGAAAATAAAATTTTAACTGAAACTTTGATTCAATGTCCGTTTTAAAAAAAATCCAAAAAATCAAACAAAAACTTATAAAAATTTCATCACAAGTGAAAAGATGGAGTGGACATTTGCCTTGAATAATAAAAAATTTAAAAATAATTTTCAGCCTAATTTCACATTTTGGATTATAAGTAGATTTTATCAATTTTTTTCACATTTTCCGTTATTCTTTTCAAGGTGGCAGCATGGCTGCAGATGGCAATATTTTGTTACTCTTATAGTCGGGGACAATACAATATCTTTGAATATAAAAATGTTTTGACAATCCCAATATGCTGTAACATAAATACTAATTAAAATATTTAAAACCAACAAACTAAGCAAAATCGAAAGCAATAATCGAAAAAATTTAATATATCAGACAAAGCTTTAGCTGGCAAAAACAACCTGTTTACACTGTATTAGTTACCCTCCAGTTTGAATTTAGAATAGCATAGTTTCAGACTGCAACTTAATTCTACAAATTGAATCTTGCCAATTATTTTCCAGATACTCGTGTAGCTGCCAGCTTTATTAGCCGAGATAGCCACCAGCCAACAGGGATTTTGCAACGGAAACATTCCAACTGATATAAAAAGCCTTCTTAAAATATCCACAAGATAGAAAAATGTTTAAAGGCTGAAGCAAATGAATATTGTGTGCGCCTGTTAGTCATTCGGATGGGTCCGAATATTTTCCTAATATGGTTTTGAGATAAATAAAACTGTTTGGTACTTAAAATTTTTTCCCAATAATTCAGAAGCGACGAAATTCATTTAAACGTTTAACACAGCTGTTTGCTAACAGTTGCGGAGATTTTGCAGTCAATGTTTACGAAATCATAGATGTTGTTGTTGTGTGTTGTACCTACGTAAAAGGAATTGGAAATTTTGCCACCACCACACTCGTATACGGAATTATATAATTGGGAGATTGCTAAAATGGTTTATGCCTTAACTCTGTTATTCTGCTTAGAATAACTTTACTCTGTTGTTACTGATAAACATATATTTTGACGATTGCACATCGTTTAAAAACAATTAGTCTGGCAACTGTCACGAAAACGTCACCAACAACGCACCCTAAAAACAGCTGTTCCAAGAACAAACACATCAAAAACGACCAAATGACAAACTTATTAAAAATGTTGCAAGAAGTTCTTAGTTTTACCTGCTTTGCATGTTTTCAAAGCAAAATAAATAAAATAATTGCACGTGAAATTGTGAGAAAACTAAAACATGAAATTGTTCAATTTAAAAGTCGCAAGAAACGAATGACATTGTGCAGTTACAGACTGGAAGTCACACGGATAAGACGCTTTTCAATTCCGTGGCAAAAATTCTGGCCGTTTTTTTTTACATATTTTAATTGAAGAAAAAAATTAAAGAAAACGAAGTGTCTCCTATACGAAAGGTCTTGTGGTTTTTGTCAAAGAAGGCGCGCCAGTGATTGTTTGAGCAACTAGTGGTTGCGACAAAATTGTTCTTGTTTCCAAGTGGTGATTGGTTGTGTGCAGAAGTTTTTAAAGTTTATTTAAATTCGTACAAATCACGCCAATTCTTTTGCAGCACTATTGTGTCGCTGTAAGACGTTTTGAATTGCAACAACTTAATATAAACTAATCAGAGTTTAAAATGTCCGTATACGCCTGGGTAAGTTAATTTTAAAGCTGAATTACATTTGCATTATTTGTACTAGACAATAGCGAGGGACTTGTTAACTTTTGGCAAAGGATGGTGACATTAGCATATGGACGTTTAATGGAGAATATTATCGGTTACAAATAAAACTAAAAACATTGCAGGTTGTGAACTTTAATTTTGAGTTTCCCGCACACTTTTTAACCGCGTTGCAATTGACCTGCATTAAGCAGCACAGGAAGTCCACACTTACTGTTCTAAAATCTTAATTTATATCAATTATATTCAGGTCTTAACTTTTGCAGCTTGTGTCTACCAATTGCCGGTCAGTTTTGCATCCACCAAAGCTGCGTTACCGATACTGAGTGCTTGTTAACGTTGTGTTAATAAAAGCCATGGCTTTTTCCAATTTTTTTGTTTGTTTTTTGTTACTCTTCAAATTTCATCTTACGGTCTTAAACTATTATCAAAATAAGGCATTCCCTGTGCTTAACCGGGACTTAAGTATTTCTATAATAAACTTCATCATTGAATTAAGTATCTTTTCGTCATAAGCTTGAAATTTTTAAATATATTCGCCAGTCAAGAAAACCTTACAATTATATAAAAATTCTCCCACTTTGAACAAATGATCTTACTTGTCCCCTTTTCAACGCTTCCTTAATAACTATCGATAAAACATAAATTGACTAAAAGGTTTATATTACTCAAGGCTTTAGATTTAGTTTAAACATTTTTGCTCATGAGTGTCACTTAGAGTTACAAATTATCATTCCACAAATACCTCATACTTAGATTTGAATTAAATTCTTTTAAGTTGAAAGCAATGAAACAAGCAAACAACATTACTTTGAATAATCTATTTAAAACAGTTTGTCTACCAAATATCTATTTAATTTTGTATAAAGGGTGCCAATTCACATGGACAACTTGGCCTTGGCTATGAATCGGAAATGTGCACAGCGCCACAAAAATTGAAAAAATGTTCATTTACACCATCTAGTGTGCGTTCAATTAGAGGCGGCGGTGGCCACGTTTTAGTTTTAGATGCCTGCGGACGTATTCATGCATGCGGGTGGAACAATCGTGGTCAATTGGGCTTAGATTCAATAAGGGATTGTATAAGTGAATTCAAGGCTATACCAGGCAAATTTTTTCAGGTAAGTAAACTAATGTCTCGAGATATAAGGAGAGCTGCTTATTTACAAATTTTAAAATATTTACCAAATGGCCAGCATCTGCTCTTTTCGCCTGTTTTTTTAACGAATCGTTTTTAAAGTTTTGTCTACAATTAGTCTTGCTATTATGAAATTTATATTAAATTAAAAATATTGCTAATTTTTGTGTATTTCCAGCTAATTGTGGAAAAAATTATATACATACATACATATAAAATGTTGAAATATTTTGCGAAAACATAGTTTTTGATTGAATTGAAGTTTACTTTTAAGTAAAAACGTTTACATTTTTGATTTCTATCACATCGCACAGCGTTTGATTACAGATTTTTTTGTTAGAAAAGGTTTTTTGATTATGATATTTGAAACCATACTTTTGTCATTACGAAATTAGGAAAAGAAAAACCCCTTTAATTTGTTGCTTGAACGAAAATTTATTTATCAGAATCTTTACTCGTTTGCTGATATTTTAGGATGACACCGTGGATTTAATAGCTTGTGGTTGGGATATTTCCGGGTGCATTACGACATCGCGCAAACTCTATGTTTGGGGTTCAAATGCTTTTCAACAACTTGGCATATGTCAGCGTGGTTTTACCTCAATACGAAAACCATTTCTTATGCAACTGCCCCGAAATGATGTACCTTTGCGCATTAGCTTTGGTATGCGCCACACTGCTGTACTTACAGACGATTCCAAAATCTATATTTACGGACGTTTAAGAACCTCAGATATGTTACCTGATGAAATGAATATCATTAAAATCAGTCAAAGTTCTATGGTGGTAAAGTTGATACCTCGACTAACCAGCGAGTTGGCAATACAGAATATAACTAGTGGTCAAAATCATCTTATTATGCACTTAGCGCCGGCTGAAGATCAAGCCGAAAATAAAGCTCCCGCCAAGCGCATTTTAGTATTGGGCGACAATAAATTTGGTCAAGCCAATGCTTTCCAATTTGACGTAGAAATTGCAGCAATAGCGGCCGGTTGGACTCACAGTGCAGTTTTGTTGAAAGACCAACGGATTCTTTTATGGGGTCGCAATTGTTATGGCCAATTGGGATTGGGCAGCTATTCAGAAAGTGAACCCACTCCCATGGAATTAAATTTCACTAAAGCTATAGCACCTGTGCAATTGCATATGGGATCGGAACATGGTTTGTTTATGTCGAAGGAAGGTGATATCTTCACATGGGGCTGGAATGAACATGGCAATTGTGGCAATGACTCTACTAATAACATGTAAGTGTTTTTCAGTAATGCACATCAGTATACAAATTTCCTAGAAACATGTGCTCTTTTTTTTTAGCTGTAAACCAAATCTTGTCGATTTGCCTACATCTTGTAAAATTGCTGGCTGCGGTGCAGGCTTTTGCTTTGCCATTTGCGATAGTACTAACTAGATGCATTTGTCCACATCCAAAGTATAAATGTGATATAATCAAAACTGAAAGCTTTCGCCGGACTACAAGCAGGATTTAATTTAAACAGACGTTATTTTTTTTAAGATTTTATAGGAAAATTAAGATTTGCAATTTGTTATGTCGTATAATGTATTAAATATATGTTTTATCTTAATTTAAAAAATATTTCCTCCCTACTACTTGTAAGCGGAGAAAATATATTGCGTTAGATATATTTTTGCTTACAAATAAATGATCGAAAAATAAAATTAATTTTGAAATATTTTCCAATTTTTTAAGTGTGAGTTAATGCCGAAATCATAAACGTCTGTAGTTTAAGAAAAGGATTTTCCCGATAATGGCAGACTATGCCTGCTGTAAACTAGACTATATATTTTTGAATAAAAATACTTTGTTTAGAGAAAATTCTTAATTTTCTAATAAATTGCCAGTAAATTTATTTGTAAAATTTTCAAAATCGAGCGTTTCATCAATTATTATGAATGCCATCCGGCATATAATAGTTACATGGCTGGCTTCTTTAAGACCAATTGAAATACATACGTATGTACATACTTATGTGTCAATAATTTTGTTCTTTGAAATGAAGAACTTTTTAACAAATTTTTTCCTTATTATTAAATAATATTATAAAATTGTTCAAGCGAATTCGCCTGTATTTTGTAGGATTTTTATTTTTTTTATTAAAAATATATATGATTAGGAGGCGGCCATCAAATCGATCTCAGTCCAATGAGTAGCCTGTGCGAATAATTAAGTTAGGCACTGTATGTTGAAATTATTGCAGCACTGACAACAACCAACAGCTGTGACAAGTACAACGTGCTGGCTCTTAATTTTTTACCATTATTTACATGTGGTTTGAGTCTGTGGAAATCTTAATGGAAATGGTGGTGAATGATTGAGTGTTAAAAGTCAAAGCTATGGCGCCTTCGCCAATTTAGCATTCTGTGCTTCATATTCCATATTTCTTATAAAATAGAACAGAACTATAATTAGACGATTTTTTTATTCGTATTTCTTCAAAGATTCGCCAGATTTAAGCTGTTACATACATACATACATACATATACAACGAATCAATAGATCCCCTTCAGACTCGTTGTGGCGAAGTTTCACTGTGATCAAGTTTTTAGCTGTTAATGAACTAATCAGAGGACCTTTTAATTGGTGGTCCTTCCCACTCTTCCTGTTCCACAACTATTTGAATCAAACAACTAAAATGTTCGTTTTAGGCGATTTTCTGGCAAACGATTTGACAGTGTGAGTTTAGCAAACATTTTAAGATATATTTTTATACGTATGTTGAAATATTTATGCATTTACTCATGTGTAAGAGAAAAGAAAGTAAAAGACACTTGTTTTGTTTTATACTTTTTAGAATTTTATTTCAAATTGACAAGTTATTAAAAGCAAAAAAAAAACACTATTAGGAAATTCAGAATTTCAATGAAAAAAATTAAAACAGAATATAAAAGAAGACAAACTGAGAAAAAAAAACACCGTTAAAACGACGGCATAGTAAGAAGGAAAAATAACGAGAGTTTTTGCTAACATTCAGTTTAAATGATGGATCAACAGCAGACGCAGCAAACGGAACAAATGATCGCTCAAATGCTGGCATTTTTAGAAAGTAAGAAGCGTTTTGTGTGTGTATGTGTCTGTTTTTAATTACAATAACAATTTTCTTTTTGTTGCACTTACAGCGAGCAGCGAGGATGAGCATGAGCTTGACCCCCAGGCAAAAGGCACGTGTAATGGAGCAGATAATCCCATAAAAACTGATTTAAATGACAATTTTATAATCGAAAATAGAAAAAATTATATGAAACCACTAAAGGAGCTGGCAAAATTGAGACAACTGAGTCTCAGCGATTCTAATGAAATGGGTAAATTAAAGCAAATGTATGCACTACATCTAATACTTTAATGACAACAGTGATTTTTAGGGCCAGACTCCAAGAATGACCCAACTGAAGCGGAAACACTATTCTCTTCGAAATTCGACAATTTAGAGTGGCAATTTAAACTAGAAAATCATTGCCGCCGCAGCTATAATAATGTTTATACCCAAGAAGTGTACAAGGCCGTATACCAAAATACTAACGGTCATCCGCGCAGCGCTTCTGCCGACTACTATCAGGCGGCCCAAAACTATGTATTCTATGGCAAACATTTTCTAGATTTTCCCAAGAATATGCAAGTCTTACTTAATGATAAGATCGGCCGAAACTCCGCGGCGGAGAGTTCAAGTTTGATGCCAAGCTTTAGTAGCGGTTTATGTTCGGTAAGCCGGTGAAACGTCTGCAACTATTCTATAAGAACAATTTTTGCTTTCGAGCTTGAGATTTGGACGGGCATTAAAGCGTTTCCTTTGACACCAGTGAGAAAAGTAGTTTAGCCGTTCCTAAATGCAAACAGTGAAACCTCGCCTTACTCTATACTCCTCCTCCTCCTTGCACGTAGTTTTGTCTAGCTATTAGAACTGCCCGCTTACCAGTTCGTCATTACTTGCCAAAAATAGGGCAACCAAAAGGTCGTTATGTACTACACATAGAGTTATACGTTTTGTATTACATACACACTCGTACATACAGTAAACCCTTTCATATACCGTTCAGGAGGTCGCCAATCTGTATATATAAAACAGAATGTGTATCGGTTTATTGGTTTCACAACATTTAACTGGGACTCTGGAGTAACTCCTGCCACCTAATTTTTAACACATTTGATAATATAAACGAGCATAACCTCGTTTATTCATGCCGAACTATTCTCTAGGTCTTTTTATACATACAGTTAAAAACTTCATAAGGTTTCCATAGACTGAATTTATGACTATATATATAACGATATTGCCACAAATCAGGAATCATGCTTATTACGGGTCTCGAAATATTCGAGAGCTGGTACTAGATTAGAGGAAATTTGTGTGTTTTTTCTTTAATCTTTCACAAACTCCCGAATATTTCGAGTATCGTAATAATTATGAATTTTTCGCTATCGACTAGATTTTTGTTAAAAAAAAATCATGAAAAAGTCTCAACACAGAACTTTTGGCTAAAAATTTAAAGCTCTATCTAAAGTTTGGCATGATGAATTCCAGAGTTCAAATATAATTTGAGAGATTGTGGCATTGTGGATTGAGTTTTGAGATGTAAAAAGTTCATTAGAGTGAAATAATTTTGGGAAATTATTTGGACATCTAAGGGCCGGCACTTCAAGTGTTTTATTCAAAACAAGAAAAAAATATCACAATAGAGCGAATGTGGCAAAACCCGAAAAATCGTTTTGTGCCAGTTCACACACATCCACTTTTATTGTTCAGCTTTTTGGTTTTCCCTACGAAAGAAAGAGAATGAGCTACAAATTATATATGTACATACATACATGGCTGCTTTATCACTCCTTCACATACTGAAATCAGCGTTGTTAACTTTGAAATTTCAAAACCAAAGCCGAAATGAATAAAAAACGCACCAAGCTTAGAATTTCTTATGTTTATTGAAGAAATTTTGCGCAACAAGAATTTTAAAACGTACCGAGCTGACAACACTGAAAGCTTGAGCAGCACTAGTTGCCGGTTCAAGTGTGAACCGGCACTTTTGTGACATGCACACAGCAGTGTGGCAGATGTTTTGTTTTAATCAGATTCATGATTTTTAGAGAAAAATTTGGGCCGGTCACCTTTCGGGTATGTCCAAAAATAGACCAATGAAACAGATCTTATAAAACCAACATGTGTACCCACTTGTTGTTTGATTAACGCTTTCATAATTACCTAAACGTATGCACATGTGTGTCCTGAAAAGAGTCAAGATTTCAATATTTTTATTGCAGAAACCCAACACTATAACACCAAATGCTGCCATTACCGGCAACGGTGGCCCTTCAACAGCTGCCTACTATCAAATCTTAAATAATATGCAAGCACAAAGTAGATCTGGGCTGGCCCAGACTCCAGTAAACTCAACGGCTTATGGCATATTCTTGGGCAATAAAGTGACCTATGTAGCGGGAACACCCACAACACCATCCTTAATTTATAACCAACATAGTACAGCCGCGACGAATTTCATTTCGAACAGTTTAGCGAATGCCGCTCTAGCAACTTCGCCCAACCTACTCTATGCAAATCCGTTGCTGACCGCCACAACTCAGCAATATTTGACGCAGTTCCTAAGCGCGGCAGCATTAACCTCAAACTCTATACAAGCCACCACAGTGTCAGCGAATGCGGCCGGTGGAAGTGTATATGAACGTTTGATTTACGCTCAAATGCTGCAGCAGCAGCTTTATCAGACGCAGCAGGCCGCCAGTATAGCTGGCGTCTTTCAAACTAAAGCTCGAGTTGTGAATCAGGCAGCACGACAAGCTGCCAATGTAATAAATGCGAATAGCAACAGGGCGTCGCCCCAACCATTAACATCCGCGCCGTTGTCGTGCAGCTCAAACGGCTTAACTTTTACCGGTTGTTATCGACAGGCCCAAAGTACATCACCCAGAGAACTGGCGCTGCTAAAGCCCCAACCGTCTGTTGTGGCAGCACCGGCTGCAACTTGTGACAACTCCCAAGTAGCAAGTGCTTAGCATTCCGATCACAGAACCTAACATTGAATTTAAAAAATGTTCTTTTCAGTTTTTGTTTATACCGTTTGTTTGTTTTTTTTCTGGCTTTATAATAAAATGATCTGAAGCAGCACTTATTTTCTTGTTCTCGTCTAATAATTGATTTTTTTGCTTATTTGCGTTTAATTTAATTTAAGTGCATCTTTTTATTAAACTGCAAATTCTTCTTGCGCCAGTTGCAAAATCTAAAATACATATTTGCTACCCGCAAACTGTCATTTCCTCTGTAATCGAATCGATTAACTCGTGGTTTAAGGGCTCATTATCTTATTCTCTTCTTAATAAAACAAAATATTTATTTTTATTATTGTCCTTGGAAAAGTTAAATTATCAAAAAGTTTATTCTATTATAATATAAATAGAAAGTATATTTTTATTTAAGCGTTCGATCGTTACAAAGTCTGCGATACGTTATTTTGCTTCAGAAACCAACAATTCAAAACAACGTATTTTGAAAAAATCAACTGCTTGTTTCACCTTAAACAAGATTTACCAAAATCTCAAATAGTTTTAATTTTATATACCTTTTGGCTTCGCCTGTAAACTTATTAATTTATTAGGTTATTTTGCATTTTAGGTAACGATATGTCAGTATATTTGTAAACAAATAGTAATAATAGTGTTTTCCACTTAGCCAAAAATTTCAAGTCTAAAAACCATTAAAAGCAACCCAATTAACTTTTTTTGCCACAACTAAATTTATGGAAATTTGAATAATTTTTGCAGATTTGTTAATTTTATTAATAAAAAAAAAACCAAAACCAAACTTTGAAGTCATAAAAACAGACCCGTCTAGTTTTCAGCAAATGCGATTCAGTTTTGTGAGTCGTTTTTATAATCGTATATTTTCGAAACGAGGCGGGAAAAGCTGCAAAAAAAAAACAGAAACTGTTGATCCTAATATGTATTTTTGTCTATTTATTAATAATTAATATTATTTTAATAATATTAATAATTTTAGATTTAATATTTGCGTAATTACTGTATATTCAATTGAAAATTGAGGATCCCATAGATAGTAAAAGTCGCAATATATTTTATATCCATAATATATATATGGAAACGTTCCGCCAACGCGAGAATTGAAAGGGTTTAACATTTGCATTATTTTGTTATATCAAGAGAGGCATTTCTCGAAAGCACTCAAACTGCGAACAGTTTTCATATTGTTTGAAAACGTTCTAGGCCACCGAAGAGACATCTTTATCCGTACAATTGCCAACGTTGGGGCTATCAGTGAGGAACATATTTCTACATATGTACTTAAATCGGAAATTTTTGAATTATGACTATGTTGCAGCAAAGGCTAGATACATACATACATATGTATATAGTTGACCACGAACGGCCGTTCCACTATCTTGCGTGGACGTTGCTATAACTCTTAATAACTTTTAGGTTTTCTGTGTTGCTTAGCAGCAATTTTTCGACATCATCGGCCCGTTTTTGGTCTAAGCGAACTTGGTATTTACATATATAAAGTAAAGTAAAGTGCGGCACAAAAGTGTACGCACGTTTGCGAGCGAATATTATACATATGACAAAAGTTACCACTTACTGCCTGAAGTAAGTCCACATGCACGACACAATACTGGAGTGGATTTCTGCTAACAAAAGGACCTTGTAGGGTTGGTGGCGTTGCTTAGCGAATAATGTTCTCCTACTGGCCGTTACAAAAAGTTGAAATTCATTGTCTACAACTTTGAAGACGAAACAAAACGAGTGGATGGAAAAAGAAAACTGACCAGAAAAATGCAATTAGGGGGACTCCCCTAATTCGAAACTAACATACATGTGTATGTGTTTTAGTTGTTACTGCAAATAAACAAATAATTTTGCTTTATTTAGCTCTGAAGTTTTAAGGATTTTGGTGGTTTGGGTTGATGTTTTAGAGGAGAAAATGTTGCTGTTTTGGGATGTTGGCGAAACAAGGTATTGGCGTTATCCTGACGTTAATCAATTTTTGACTTATAAACACACATCATTCTCGCTCGCTGTACTTGTTTATTTGCCTCTTAAAATATTCAGAATATTTTTCCTAACCGCTGCTTAAGAAATCCCTAAACTGAAATGTGTGTTTTTCGTTAAGCTGCTTGTTATTTTAGCCACCATGAAAAGGGGCTTAAGACAGATGTTCTACAATTTTCTCTCCAACTTCTAATAACTGAACATTTGTGTTATTCCTTAACTTTATAATTTATATAATTTTCCTTATTCGGATTCACTGCCAATAACATTTGCAAGTGGTTTCGTTTCGTGTTCCGTAAGGAGTAAGAATTAGTTACGGCTTATAAAACAGATTTGGTTGTTTTTACTGCCAGCCTGTATCTAGAACTGAATACGTTATATTAAACAGTTACATATATTAAACAGTTACATGTATACATACATACATACATATTATGCGATTTTACTGAAACACTTGAACTTATTTTGTATTGACAACAGTTCATTCTTATTATTAAACATTTTTTTTGGTCAACAACCTCTTAACAGGATGCGATAATGACAGCAATGCTAGTGGAGACATCAGGTTGATTTACGTCAGTCCATGTACTAGATGGCCCGTGTCTGTCTTACCACCCATTGTAATAAATTTTGATAACAGAATTTCGTTCTAATTGAACACTAACCCGAAAGCTGTTGCATATCTTGAGGCGCAAAGCTATTATGCGCAACCAGAACTATAAAGTAGTTATTTTATTTTTTTTCTCAACCCCAAAAGAGTTGAAAATTAAACGTTGAAAAATATCTTTAACTTTGGAGCGATTCTGTTAAACAGTTCAAAACATAAAATAAAAGGTTGCTAATTTTATATGTTACAAATACTTAAGTTTTTATGCGAGTTTGATTTTTCTGTGTTTTTGTTTCTCTTTCCAATTTCAAATCGTATTTTTAGGCGTGTTGCAGTTACAGCGTTGGTACTAGTAATCTATTCTGCTCTGTTGCAGCATTTCGCTTTGCTAGCGATAGTCAAAACCATTAACTAAATTGGCCACATTTTGGAGACGTTAGAGATTGCGGTCGGCAATCAATTCCATGGGAGTTTTAATTCATTCTCATTACATATATTTTCTTTGCATATTACAAGTTATAAAAGTAAGTAAAAATGAGGTAAGAAGGCATTTTTGTCTCTGGCAACTCTGATTGCTAATAGTTGCGGGATATACACACGTCCTGCCAAGGCTGGACCGACTAATATTGCCTATTGCTATGCACTGGGTATGAACAGATACATGTACAGCAGGAGAGAAAATGAAAGTAATGGCACCGACTTAGATATACTTTTGCACATACCTAATGTGTATTCGTGTGTATGTGTGTGTGTGTGTGTGCGGATTTGCACTGTTGCTGACAAAGAGGAGACTGACTAATTATCAAATATCGTGCCGACATTTTGCAGCAAAAGCAAAAGTATAAGACAAATCGTGTATCTACAATAATTTACTTAAGGAGATATTTTTAGTAGTAGCCCCTTTTCACAGCTTCAAGATCACTAACTTTCGCTGCGTTCTAAGAACTACTCGTCTCTTACAAAACGGACTGCACTTGCTGTTTTTAATCTCTTATGCAATACATTTCAAATCGATTCACTTTAATTGTTTTATTTTATGTCGTTGCCCCACCCCTGCTGTGCAGTTACAGCTTGTAAATTCACTTTGCAAGTTATAAAATAACGAATAAAACATATAAAAAATATTCTATAATATGTTCTATTTAAGCCATTTGCTGCAAACAGGAAATGGCAAAATGTTAACATTCCAATTCAACACTTTTTGCCCATTGAATTTGCCCATTGAATTTTATTGGTGAAAGTATGCGCCACGATTTCACATGGGAAATCGTTTTTGAAATAATTAAATCAACAACTATGAAACTGTAACACACAGGGACTACTCGCAAATGAAGAAAAATCAATTTAAATATATATTTTGTTTTTTGCGTTTTAAAACAAAACCGTTTAAAAGTTGAAAGGGGAAATGAAACAAATAAATGTAATTATTAAACAATTTCCGCTCAAAATATTAAAAGGAAATACATATGTTTAATTTTACTTAAAAGTTAATTAATATTCAAAAATTTCAAAAAGTAGGGAAGCTATTGAGCGCCTTCCTGGTTTATAATTAGCAAATTGTTTCACTAAAACTGTGCACAGGCCTGGATCTTTTAGGGGTTTTAAGTATTTTGTAGAATTTTTGTGTGTCACAGACAATAACACGTACATATCGTGAGCTGGAATACAAAATAAAATACAATTCATTGATTTTGATGCATCAGCATCACATTTTAACTTTCTTTGCCCACTGTACTGCAACGGGTACAGTAAAAGTTTATATTGGAATCTTAGCAATTGCGGTACCGAAGATTTGTCAAAACTCAGTTTTCCGTCTCTGTTATTTTCCTCCACCAAACAACTTGAAAACTTTAACTTGAACGACTGGAGAACCATTCATTCCCAGCTGAACTGCTAACAAATTTAAAAGCAAAAGTTAAAACTTTTAATTGTTTCAAACACAAATTTGCCATTAAAGAAATGCTTCCATTGGCAATATTGCCCGTATGAGCGGACAATTTTTGTTGGCAACTATATTTGTGACAGTGGAAATTTGTCGGTTTCTTACAATTTTCTTATTTAATAATTTAACTGCTGCCGGTAATTTTTCCTAGTTAAATCTTAGAATATTATAAATTATATTATATTATTATAAATAAGATCCGACAACCGCTTTGGATATTTAATATTTGAAAATTTCACCCCAATTTCCGGTGACAAAATGTATTGGATGTTGGCATCCAATTGATGTGATTTGATGCCAGTCCCAAATGCTAAGCAGACAACTCACCAGCAATATAATTTCGCCATAAAGCCACTGCGTCTTCTGTATTGCGCTGTTGCAACTCCAAACCATGGAAGGTGGTGGTATGTAAATTTACGCAGGGAATATTTTAGGTTCTTTTTTATATAGGGAAATATGCGTATGAGTTTCGTCAACGCACAAAATTTGGTACAAAAATAGTCACCAAATAAATTCATTGGAAAATATTCCAAATTGGTCATCCATTAGATCGTTCTAGTGCTTTATCTTGTGGTTTCAATGTGAGTGTGTTTGTGTGTGTGTGTGTTTGCCAGTTGTCCTGCTTATGATGAATTTCATTTGTCCTGCACAACATCCGCATTCGCAAACAAATTGGGTTAAAAGCGTACTTTGTGAAAATGCGGCTGGACGGTGTTTTGCCGATTACGTTGCCCACCATCAATGTTGTTTCATAGAGATAATAATAAATTAACTTCTATATTGTTTTTGTATTGAACTAAATTGTGTTCATAATCTAATGGTGTGGTTTTCGGAAAGGGCAAAAATATTGGGAGGCAAGTACCCATCACTCTCGCTTAGGGATAAGTAATTCGAAATGCCACTACAAAAGAGTCATTAGGGAAGGAAGTGTCCTTACAGTCATAGGATTTTCGTGTGTTTCTAAGCACTTGTGAGCTCGATTGAATGTTGTGACAACCAGCTCATTGATTGCATCAAATCCCACCAATTTTCTTGTAGATGCCGATATCCAGTACATTTTGTCACCGCAAATTTGGAGTGAAATTTTCTAAAACGTTTAGATCCAAGAAATACATTTTACCATTTTGGAAAAGTTTTCTTTTATGTCCCCAATCTGGATAATTGGTTTAGGACAAGTATTTTAAATGACTATCAAGTGACCCCAATATATCGCCTATAATTTTATGTGTAAATAATTCTGATATATGCGGCGTCGTTGGTCTCTTCTCTCAATACGAACATGATTACAGCTCAAATCAATGAAAAATGCTGCTTAAACAATTTCTTTTTAATTCTTTGACTTTTGCTGCTCGTGTCATTCCGCTGTTTTTTTTTTCTTGCCTTAATTTGCGCCTTGGCTCTGGGCCAAAGACTAAAGTTTCTCTTCTTACGGCTCGCATTATCCTGCACAAAATTACAGTTTCATGAACGTTCCAATTTATAGTTTTGTTTTTTTTTGCTGCTGTAAGAATTGGGAGCGACAGACAACAAAGTGTTGGCTTGCAAAGGCATTATAAAATTAAAAACTAAAAGGAAAAATATGTGAAACTTGCTAATATGTATTTGTGTACTGCGTCGCGACAAGTTGGGGTGTTCTTGGCTGTTTTAAAAACAAATTATATAATAGACAAAATCATTAAAATTTTGTGATACGAGTCTTATCCGTGACTATTCAAATGACATTTTCTATTTGAAATAATCAAAAACCAAAAGAAAGAAGAATGACAAAACAAAAGGTTTGTCAGATTTCACCGCTCTTTGATGCACATCAATATGTTTCATATTTTCTCACATTTCAATTGCCACACCCACATTGCGAGTATGTAGATATGTCATGTCATTTACAACATGTAACAATTACTTGCACTCACAGTTCCTTAAAACCCCAGCAAGTACATGGATGTAATACACGCTGCATTGTTCCCTTTTAACACAAAAAGTTATGGACACATTTTGGCCATAAACAAGCACAAAGATGACAATGTGCTTATTAGCACCCTTAGAATGACGATTATGTGTCTTACTACTGCCATTATAAAGTAAAAGTAACTAAAAAGGAAGTCTATGGCATTTTCCCTAATTTGACGAATACGAAATTCTTTTAGGACTTGCTTCATGCCATTTGTTGAGTCCTTCAGCAGAGTTGTGGTTTTAAAAACTCACGAACTTGGGTATTATCTTTTGAACCGCAAAAAGACATTCAAACTTAAAAATCTTAATTAATTGATGGCACATCTGTGATTGCAACGACGTTGTCGTGCTGATGACAGACATTTGAAGGGGTGAAAAATAAACCAACTAAAGAAGTTTCTTAAAAATTTTAGAACGAAAGACAAACCGTTTAAAGCAAATAATAATTACAAATAAAAGGACACACGATGTTTGAATTTGAATGGATAATCTTAAGCAATAACATTGATAAAAGATATCGAAAGGAAAATATTTCAGATATTCAGATAGAACGCAATATCTTTAAGAAAGGACCGAACTCAAGTGACAATCCTCATCTTTTGACAAACGAAGGCTGTGATGAAAATCCAGCACCGTAAATTTAACTTTTTTCAACAGCACTTTTTTGAAAGGTACTTTTTAAAAAGTTACTTTTCTAAAAGGTAATTTTTCAAAAGGTACTACTTTAAAAAGTACGTTTTTAGAAGGTACATTTTTCAAAAGTACTTTTTCGAAGCGTACTTTTTAAACAGGCACTTTTCTAAAAGGTAATTTTTCAAAAGGTACCATTTTAAAAGGTACTTTTTTAGAAGGTATCTTTTTAGAAGGTACTTTTTTTAAAAGGTACTTTTTCAAACGTACTTTTTTAAAGGATACATTTTTTAAAAGTACTTTTTCGTAGCGTACTTTTTAAACAGGCACTTTTCTAAAAGGTAATTTTTCAAGAGGTACCATTTTAAAAGGTACTTTTTAGAAGGTATCTTTTTAGAAGTTACTTTTTTTAAAAGGTCCTTTTTTCAAACGTACTTTTTTAAAAAGTACATTTTTTAAAAGTACTTTTCGAAGCGTACTTTTTAAAAAGGCACTTTTCTAAAATGTACTTTTTAAGCACTATTTTCTTAACTTTTTTAGAAGCTGCTGTTTTAGACATTATTTTTTAAAAGGTACTTCTTTAATGGATACTTTGGTAAAACGTACTATTTTAAAAGGAAATTTTTTAAAAGGTAATTTACTTTTTTAAAAGTGTTTTTAAAAAGGCACTCTTGCAAATGGTACTTTTTTAAGCGGTACTTTTTTAAATGGTATTCTTTTAAAAGGTAATTTCGAAAAACTGAAATATTATACAAAAAGGGATTTAGTAGAAGGTGCAAATTGCCGCTTTAGTTTCACAACGGTGACGCTGACTAAAGTGATGACTCTAGCGCATAAGCGTGTTGCTTAAGTGGATGCCAAAGTTTTGCTAAACAATTGCACACTTTTTCGGGCTGCCAGTAGACGTATGAGTAACAATGAATTTTATATCCGCCACTCGTAGAGTAAAATATGAAACATTTTAACACGAATTTTATTAGGAAAACCTGAACCCACATCTGAAATAGTTTTTGTTTTTCAAGAACGCCGGCATAAATATTTATTTTAGAGTTTTATGTTTAAGCCAACAAAAAAGAAAAAAACTTTTGATGTATTATATTATGATGAATTTAACGCTGTCGAAAACAGATTCAATACGATTGAAATGAGTGGAATTCGGCGCACAACCGATAGATAGATTTTAGTGGATGAATTTCGTGAATCGATGCATTTGGCCATTCGGCCATTTTTGCCTTCATGAAAAGTCCTTGAAATGTGAAAGCGAAAGTAGAGAATTGAAAAATCCATAATACTGTGACCTTTTCCTAGTGGAATATTTTTTCAACATTCAGGAATTGATGCTGCAGGCACTCAGATTATTTTAAATGTCACCATTTTTTTTTAGTATAGCCTGTTGGTTTATTTGGGAAAGATACAAGTTTAAATATTTTATTGTTTAGACCCGTAGATGATGTGGATGCATGGAATCCAAAAAGTTACTGTTTTCCGTGGAAATTCTCCGCGTCCTGTAAACAGCATTTAAATATTCTGGAAAAATGCTCCCAACTCTTCTCATATTTCAAAAGTCGACACAAATAACTGAGTCACATTTAACTTCAACTTTAAATTTGTTTTTTCTTCTCCGTAATTTTAGAAATGTTCAGTAATTCACTTTCAATTTGTAGGCCGTTATATAAAACTGTTTTTGGCTGAACATTTGGCTTGTCTTTTTTATTTTCTTTATAAACTAAAAACAAGGCAAACAAAAATTTCAATTAAAATTTGATTGGCAAATTTTTGTTCAGGAAAAAGCTCATACACACTGTAATAAGTACGAGATCTGTTCCAAAAATAATTATGAATTCCAGGTTTTGCCCCTATGAAAGTTGGTCCCTTCAGATATACGAGCAGATAATATACTTGTGCGATGCTCATGCAACAAGTTTCCTGGTCAAAATGTCACACACTTTATGCTCGAAATTGCTGACAGTCTCAGCAATTTTTCTAGTAGCAACGATTTCCCTCAACAATTTTCTTCACTTTCTCAACATTTTCATCGGCTGTTGATGTGCTGGGAGGTGTCCATCTTCTTTTTGATAGCTTGTGCCACATCTAAATGTTTTTCCGGCTCTGAGTACAGTCAGCTTGTGACTTTGGTAATATGTCGAGTGCTTTTGAGATTTGGCATTATTTTACACAAAAATTTCATTCAAATTATTGGATCCATCTATTTTTCGACCGCAAAACACAGGCAGAAGTGGAACAGCTGAAGCTGTAAACATGTGCTCGAGATGAACGTACCAAACACAAAGAAGCGATAGTCGAATACACGCAGTCCGCGAAATTTATAAATTCATTTTATTTTTGAACTGACCTCGTATGCATGTATGTGTTTCAGTGTGCAGCTGAAATTGCTGTGTAGAAGTGATAACAAAATTATCACATTGCCTGGAGTTGTTGGAAAAAAATGGCTAAAACAAACTTTTTTTTTTACTAAAAAAAAAACTCAATAATTGGCAAAATATTTGCTACGTTTAAATGTGACTGCGAATATGTGGCTGTAGGAAATCAAAGAAAATTTGAATATAACAGAGTTTGGCTTTTGCCCTAAACGTGCACAGATGAGTAATTTATAATTTCCTGTGAAAAACTAAGCAGGAAATATTCATGAAAAAGCCTTGAGTTGATGTACTTGCAACAATTATATGTACATATATATGTGTATTTGTACTTAAGATTTGTTGTGGATATAAAGTGTGAAAGCTGAGGAAATATCTCAGTTTGTGGTTCAATAGTTGTTCCAAATGAGGCAGGAAACTGTTGGCAAACTTTGGCATAAAATGACTTGAATGGTTTGAAATGATTTATAGCAGGAATAACGAAAGATAGATGGGCTCTGTAGTCAATTCCTCCAGTAACATAGAATATATATATTAAAACATGCGAGAAAATTTAATGAATATCCTTTACAAATATAAAACTACTGGATTAATGCGGCGTGCTTTGCTACCCCTCTTCATTCAAAAAAAAAAAAAAAAACAATAGGTCGCACTATTGCATATGCAAAAAGAATTTTTAAAATTGATTCACAAACAAAAAAGTAATTTGATAGTCCATTTTCTGGACGGCACAGCAGCAGCAGGGCATATTTTACCAAATAAACTGGAACTGGAAACCCTGCCATCGGCAAAAAGAATTTCGAAAATTGGTCGAGTTTTGTTCGTTTTTATATGTATTACAAAATCTGTTAAAAACTATGTGGAAGAAGTAACACACTTGAAAAAATGCGCTTAAAAGTGGGCGTGGTCGATCGGAAAAATGTAGCCTATGAATTATTCGAAAGTCCCACTTAAATGGTGTGAAAATTTCAGGAAGATCGGTCTAGTGGTCTGGTTTCCTATACAGTATAAACAAACACACTTTCTGCTTTATACATAAAAACTATTCATAAAAAATCTTATTTTAATTATAATCAGAGCGATGCCACCCTTTCGAGTCAACGACTTCATTTAAGTTTTTTTTTACTAAGTACGCTGCCGAGATTGATTATCTCTGCAGATCTGCTGTTATTGGAAAGGCAGTTCTGCCACCTTTACAGACTATTTAATAATCAAACAATTCCCATCTTTGGACAAAAAGATTTTTCGATATCTTTTAAACTTTCAGCTGAGTGCATAACTTGGCGCTCCTAAAAGTTACTGAGTTGCCGGAGTGTGAGCATTGTAGGGCATACAGAGACTACACGGTGCATAAAAAGTCAAGCAACGCTCTAGGCTAAAATTTATGGGCGAAAAGAGCCCTTAAGTTCCCTAATTGGGCAGAAATCAAGGACTTCACCAGGGCACCAGTTTAGGTTTGCCAGGGTATATGATGAGCTACGAACGTTACTAATCCGCCATGTGAGATTAAACCAATAATGACCACGACTATTTCATTAAATATTTGCACAATATGACGGCAGCTCAAGGTGACGGAGACCTCAAGAAAATGAAGATAAATTATAAAATTGTGGCAATTACCTTAAATTACGAGCATGAAATGGAAATTCGTAACGGAAGCGTATTTGTTTTATTCTACATCTTTTTCAGTGTTACCATGTTTTTTGTTTGCCATTTCAAAACGAAACTAGTTCGCTTGTGTGTCACTGTTCTCTGCCAGCAGTAGCGTTAACTTAAGTCATTTGAAGTCGTTTAAAGCTACAATTCTAAAACATTCCTCCTCTTTACACAACTATAATTCAATCGTTTTTCTCATTCGTTCTGAAAACTTTTTTATCGACTTTGTCAAAAAAAAAAACAACAACAACCGTGTCCAACTAAGTCACATGCTGCCTGCTGCACAGCCCTTGTAGGTGTTATCGTATCCTGGCATAGAAATTTGTGGGCAAATCTTCCTTTTCCCCGCAGCAGTGTTGAACATCAAAAGTACAATTTGCACGCGGATTATAAATGAGTAAAATTTTTCAAGTTTAAAGGCTTATTTAACGCTCGGCTGTTTTGTCGACTCCGTCTGGGTTGGTTTTCCCTACAACTTTTACAGTTTCACGTTTGCAACTGCTTTTTCTGCTGTCCTCTCCGCACAACTCCGCTTCACGGCAATGAAGCTTTTGTTCGTGTAATTGCCTGAGAAGTGTAGATTTCGTTTGGTGCATTATTTTATTCAACTGAATGTGTAGGAGTCTGTCATTGTCCTGAAATCTTCATTGGTTGGAACAAAGAAAAACTTAAAAAGGCACCGACACATAAAACCCAACTGTCGGAACGGAGTTGGTATTTCCATATAAATATTTTACAGATAAGTAACATCAGAGATGGAAAGTCCTGTTTGCAGTGTGCAGCTAAAGTAAAAAACTGTCTTGGGATTGTTCTTAATGGGGACAACTTCAGGCGAACAGGTTACACGATGTAACCATTTTCAAAGTTATAATTACACAGATCACACAATACGACAACAATAAACCAGCTTGACTTCGTTTCTGTACTGCTCACAGCGAAACCAGCAGTTTGAAAGAACAACGATGTAAAATGAAGCAAACAGGGCGGTTTGTCACACAACTGTTTCTGTAAGAGTGTGATGCGAGTATACGAATCTGTCATGAAAATTATTTTCCAACAATTGTGGGACAGATGCGAGAAGAAGTGCGTCTGTGTACAACTGTGTAAAAATGTTTGCGTCAGAATTATCAGGAAAAGGATTCAAAATTTACATATTTTATTTTAACTTGTGCAAATATTTTTGTTTGTCTTCGATTCCGAACCTGTGGGACAACGCAGTAGAGGACGCCCACGGAACCGATGGCGCACACAAGTGGAGAGGGACCTCAACCAACTTGGTGTGCAAAATTGTAGAACGCTGGCTAAAGACCGTGCCAGCTGGAAAACTTTGTTGGTTGAGGCCCAGGTTCACCACGGACTATAGCGCCAAAAGAAGAAGAAGAAATATTTTTGTTTACTTCAAGTACGTCAAACATTAGGAAAACTACATCAAAATTGCCTTTGAAATAATTTTACCTCAAAATTCAACTGTTATTATAAAGGCCTTCCACCATTTATCCGGCCAGCACAATTCATGTAACTTTAATGTGTGCTACTAGTTAATCTAATTTTGATAAATTTTATAGATTTTTTTCTAATATTTTTCGATTTAAATCAAGGTTTTTGGTCCTGGAGTCGGTTGGAAATCCTACTTTTATATCAAATTTTAAAAATTTATGTTGTAAGAAAATTGGAAGTTTCGAACCATATGACGCTGAACGAACATATATCAAAGCTAAATACTTTGAAATTTCGAAAAATGCGACATAGAACTATAGAAAAAACAGAAAATTACGCTTAAACACTCATAACCTAAAATTTTGGAAACATTTTTGGAGAAAAAAAAAATTAATGAGGAAGAACGCAAATTAAATAAATTTTGTTTCGTATATGGAAAATGTACAGCGAAAGAACATCTAGAGCAATTGGTTGAAGATGCGCTCGAAGCTTACAAAAACATTACCATTGTAATGACCTGACATAAAATGCCTACAATTGATAGATAATATTAGACGAAATAGATCCATAAACTGAAAATATTTTAATTATATCCATGTGAAAATGGACGGCTATATACATATAGTATAAAGGCAATACCAAATTAGGAAAGGACTATCACTTGATTTGCACCTAATCTTCTGAAACGGAGCTTATCGCTGTGTTCTGCAACCCAAAGTTTAGGAGAAGTTTAGTCCGTGTCTGCAGCATTTCGCAAGTGCACATTTCACTTACTTTTATTTCTAAATACGTATTCTTTTAACTAGAATCCAAATCAAAGGGAAAACTGCTCAGTTTTAGTAAAGAAAATTAACAAGACTTCAAAAGCAAACACGCACAGCTCGATTTTATTATCGAAGAATATATTTTTCAAACTATTGTTCTATTTGAAATATTTTTGTAACTCTTTTCTTATATTGATGTTTGGTTTTTATTTATTTTTTTTACTTTACTGGAACTAGCTCCAGTTTTATTTATTTAAGATCTCAAAAATTCATTGATTTACAAAATCCCAGATTATGAAATAAACAGTACAATATTAAAATTAATCATAAGTTTATAATACAAACAGTTATTATTCTAACCCTAATCTAACTCATTAGCTTGTCTACAGGATAACAATACTAATCCTGCCAATAAGAATATAATGTTGTACTCGTATATTGTCTTATTTTATTTATAATTACGAATTTTTAAATTTATTTAATTCTTTTTTTTTTTTTTTGGTTTAAACATTATGTTTTCAATTTATGTTTGTATATTTTTGACTTTGGATCCAGGGAAATCCTCGTATTCCATTCAAAATGCAACCAGTGTGGGCTACGCTTTCGGATTGAAATATTTTGAAACACTTTTGGCCGCACAAATCAAAAAATAATGAAAGTTTTTGTTTCACAGTTTGTGGGAGAAATACAGAAACGGAATACCGGCTGTATAAATTAGACAAGTCATTACAATACGACACAGAGTAGTAAAGCGACAGGACCGAGTCTTGCTCTGAGTTTCAACTGAAGGTTAAAATAAGTTTCATATTTAAACCTTTTCCTTACAGGGGTTTTTTTTTATATAAAATAACATAAAAATCGACAAAGGACGTCATAAGTGTTATATTTTTGTCATAAGTGTCTTTTTAGAAATGCCCTTTTTCATGGAAAAGTTATTCCTGTTTCCTGTTTTCATTCACATTTCGCTTCAAAACTAAATTGCCTTTTATTTGCTGCAAACAAATATGTTTGTAAGCCCAATTTCTTCAACTTTTATATAATGCAACTTTTAGTCCTGTTTTTAGCTTAAACTGCCGATTAAGTGTTTTTTTCGTCAGTTTCTTTAACCATCAGCACAAACTTTTGCCTTGACAACAATAACGCCCATGAATAATAGCTTAAGGTTCCTTAAGAAAACTTGCGAGCTGAAAACAAAACCCAAAAGGACAAAAAAAAAATACTGTTTAAGACAGTATAATGGAATATCATCAAATCCTTTTTAAATTACACTCATACTTATTCGCTAAGTTTTTGAATCGAAAATAAAAAGCATGAAAGGCAAATAAACGTGAAAGAGCCAAAGAAAAGCTCCTTTGAGTGCAATGAAATCGCAGTGCAGGAAGAGAAAGCAGCACGAGCATCATTAAGCTGCACCATTTTGTGGCTTGTAACTCCAAAAACCCAGAAAAAGCCTTGATGTGAAATATTCATATCATTAGGAATGAAATGTGTGCAATATGCGTTCACTGTTGTTGCAACTTTCGGGTTAACTGTTTCTGTTTTTATGTGATTAGAAAAGTCTCGCCAGAAAATTGCTTTAGTCGCACACGAAAACTATTCAACAAAACAAAAAATCTTAAGAAGTGTTTAAAATTAAACAAAAATATTAAAGGAATTATAAAATTAAAGTGACAATATATTTGAATTATATGGTTGCGGCTAATAATACTATGATATTTTCTAAGCACTAATAGATTATAGACAAGTAACAAGTGTTCTGTAAGATAGAAATATAATTTTGTTCAAAATGGTTATTGAAATCAATCATATTTATGTTATGCACAACCATAATTATGATTGGTAACCATATTATTATTATGCTGGCCATATTCAACCATAATGTTTTTGCTGTAATTGTGGTTGTCTGCAAACGGACATAAATAATGAAACATTTTATACTAGGGAAATATCTGCTTAGTAAAATCAATTATATTACTGCCACAACCAGTCATACTATTAACGCAGAAAAGTACATGGTAATTATTTAACCATATTATTATTATGCTAATTAAAACATACATTTGCCATTCTCAACCATCATGTTAGCAGAGAGTTCATCTATAAAATTATAATAAAACGATTATAATAATAGATTCATGTAACCGGTAAAAATTAGGTCAACTTAAATAAAGTGGAACCTCCCCTTGTTAAAGTGTCCCCTCATGAGACGGGTACATATTTGATTTTGCGTACCCTTAGAGACTTCGCGAAAGAGAGGGAGAGAGCAAAACAAAACATGGAACCTCAAGCAAAAAAGGAAGAGGAAGCACGAAAGATAGAAAAAAAAGGATGATGTCTTAATCACTGAATAGGAAGTAAACGGTGACTACTTTCCTTTATATATATTCAACAATCATCCAAATCCAAAACAATTTTCTCAAAATCTATTGCAAATTTCTTCTGGAATTTCCGAAACCGGGTGTTTTTGGCTATTCTTCTTCTTCTTCTTCTACAGTCCGTGCTGAACCTGGGCCTCAACCATCAATATCGATAAGAGCTGGAATTCCAATCGCGTAACCTCATCACCGCCTTACAGAAGGCAGCAGGGGCAAGTCAAACATCAGGAATCTTCCACTTTCCAACTTAAACACATTCTGTTTTTGAGGGAGTGAAAATCACCATCGAATTTCAAACAACTTAATATTTTTTCCTTGTAAACATTTTTTTTTTTTTTTTTTTGATTATACAATATAAAATTATATAAATTGTTTAAACTGAGCGGTGATTTTGCCGAAAATGTATTTTCAAAAGATTCGCCACATGTAAATGAAATTTACGGGTATTTTTCATTGTTTTATTGTCTCCTTCAATTGATTGCTAAATTCAATTTAAATATTTACTTTTTTAACATTGAACATTTTTGTGCGCTGTTTATTTTTCTTCTTTTTATTTATAGCAGTCAACAGTTAATTTTAAGGAAGGGACGATCCAGCCAGAGAACATTTAAACTGTCATATTCAAAAACAAAATCCAGCGGTAATATTATAGAAATCTTGCAAACAATTTGACTTTTCCCAGGATTTTAATATCCTCTTGTAAATTGTATAATTGTATAATTTTCCCACAAAATAATGCCTCATGTCATACAGCCAATGGAATTAATTCAATTCGGGCGGCGGCAGACCTTTCCTGCTCGTGTCCTCTCTCGTTCCATTGATTAGAATTCGTCATCTATGTGGGATGATTTAATACCATTAAATTTCTTGTGGGCTTGAATAAGTTATACTGGTGATATAGCCCAGATTTGGGGTTTCGCGCTGCCACCATCGTCGATCTATTGTGGTTATTCTTAAGAGGAGTAAATGAACCAGCCCAGAACACGTTCCATCGATGTCATACAACTTTTCGACAAAAGAGCCAATAAAGTCGTGCCGATCATATGCCCAAAGTATTTTTCCTTAAATACGAGTATCTCAGTCTTAAGAACTTTATGGTTCAAGGCCAAATTATGACTAATTTGTGGGACTGCCTTTACAAACATAGTAATTTTTGAAGAAGTGCTCTATAATTTGGTATCATATTTGATATGTTTTAATAGTAATAATTGGCCCTTTTTAAGATCTGGTGTAAATGGCTTTTGGAATAAGGATTTGCCAGAAGTTCTTATATAATCGTGCTACTAAAACTGAGGAGCTAAAGTGGCACCAATAAAAATAAAAAGTCCTTGTATTCGTTAAAGCCGCACAACCTGTCGTTCGCAGTTGCTCGAAACGCCATTGACTGCTGGGTATGTTTCGTATCGCATGCGTTCATATCTACGGATAAATGTATGCCAAATTTATACTAATATATATAGATTTATATATATATATATAGACATACATATGCATACATGTGTTGATGAAAAGATTTGAGTTTTATTGAGGTTGGTAAAGGTTTCACGTTGTTCAGATTTAATAGTTTTCAAAATTGCCTTAAAATAAAGGTAAAAGTTTTCTTTTTCTGTGTCTAGACAGGTAAAAATTTATGCAAAAAGCCAGCGTTTAAATTAAAATCATTTTCAACAGTGGCAAAATAAATTATTCACATGTTCCTTTAGGTGTTACGGCCTTCAAATTAATACACCCATTAGGGGATTATTAAAGCCACCGAAACTGTGGCCCACTGCATATAAATTCTTTTCAATTTTCTTCCATTATCATAGACTTATGTCTGGGGATATTTATATATATATATATATATATATATGTATATAATTATATATATTTTTAAAATAAGAAAACCTCTGGCAAATAGGAATTTTATAGTCAGGGCCGTAAGAGAAAGTGTTTCATAAAATAATTCTTAAAAAAACATTAAACATTATCAAATTTTTTCTTTCTATTTGTATCAGCATAATATAAAAAGGATGATGGGAAAATATTGGGGCGTTAGTGATGGGCCTGCACATTCCAAAATGTTTCTGAGCTTTGATGCCGGGGGGCTGGTGCTCGCCCGAAAACTGCATAGAAAAATCCTTAAAAACACTCTTGGAGGTCACTGTGGTTGTTACAAGCACCTATTTAGAGTGAGGATCCCACCCAAACACCTGCAAATTCTGCACTGAAAAGGAGTAGTCAATGCAAAACTTGATTACCATCTGCGTGGCACTGGCATACAAAAGATACGAGCTACTTCAGGCCTGTACACTGAGTAAAAAGGACACGCTAATACTCCCATTGAAACAGCTGGCCCAGCTCCTTCACATATTAAAACATATTAAATTCTTGAAGTGAAGGGGAAGCCCACTGGGTTAGCGATGATCACATTGTGAATGCCTATTCTGGGACACACCCAAAGTACTATTCATTCATACATTCAAACTGATTTACAAGTTTTTCTGCCGCTTTAATTGTGTTGTTTCAGTAACAGAATATTTGGAAGTCTGAGGAAGTTGGGGACACATTTACCTTTTATCTTTTTCTTTTCTTTCCGGTATAAAGAAATATTTTTATAACTCATTTCGTTTTTAGTTTTTAAGGAAGACAAGAATAGTGATTGCAGACTATTTTATTCAGCCGGGGGCTAATACGAGCTGGAAGACCGATGAAAAGGTACGACTTTTTAAGTTCTTGGTGAAATTCACATTTTTAACAAAATTACAATATTTTTTTTTTTTTTATTTATTTTTAATAAAATTACAATAATTTCAACTCGACAACTATTCTCGAATATGAAAACTCAATTTTTTTTTTTATATAATAAGGAGGGAAAATATTAGATTTACATATTTAAATTATATGAAACAGAAACATGAAACTCCAGATTTGAATGTGTAGGCAGCAGAAAAAAGCCCAAACAAAGCGTTAAAAGAAACGCAGAGTATGCCACACTTTAAGGGGCGAGCAATGTTTTCGTAGTTAACTTAGAGTTGGTCCACAAATTGAATTGCCAACTTAATATTTTCAGCACTGAGCGGCCGGCAAGAAGCCGTTTTTTCTAATTTGAAAAAAAATTAATCCACTATTCATTCGGTCTACATTCTGCTTTTTATATGTATAAGGAAAATATAAAAAAGGTTCCGTGTATGTCGTCCATACATTTATATATCTCTCTCGCTCTCTTTTTGCTCTCACAGCAGCTGGTTTAAACAAATTGCGGTCTTATGCAGACAAAAGTTTAATATCAACATTTTTCTTAAACACAAAAAATACAACACAATTATTTTAGAATTTATTTTGTGAAATTACTCGGTTTGGATTTTTTTTTTAACTTGAATTTATGCTTATTCGCTTCTCTACGCTTTTTTAATAGCAAAACTATTGCAATAAATAACGGTAACACCTTGTGAAAAGTAATCAAAAGAGAAGAAAAGCAAAAAGGAAGAACAAATTTTACATTCCTTCATATTTTTGTATTCTCCTTCTTTTCTTTTAGTGTTTTGCTATTATTTAAATATTTGCCATTTTTAAGGCATGACGAATAAGCAGCAGCTTTTGCAAATTTAACCGAAACTGTGAATAACTTTCCGGAAAGGTTAAGAGCATTATGTGGCTGTTTCTGCCGATACTATATATGTATATGTATATAGTAAGATTGTCATGGACTCAAGACAAAGGCCAGAGTTGGCAGGTTCGATTCCCACCAAAGTTTGGCAAATTTTAACAATTTGTTTAAAGCATCCGCCAAACTCATGTCTGACAAATCGTTATTTTTCCTTTTCGTATGACTTTTTTAACAAAAACTTAATTCGGCATTCGAAAAGTACGAACAGCCTTTTTAATGTATGACCGCAAAAACATACCGCCTTCCAAAGGCAAGCCAATTTTCCTTTATGAAACAGGCCAAAGGAAGTTTTAGACATTATTGAGGGTTAGTGCAGGCAATAACGACTTGACAGACAATCAACTTTTATGGAAATAATTAGCGTGCTGCTTTCAGCCAGGCCGCTTAGAAATGTTGGTCGGCAAGAAAGAGATTTGGGGAAGATTTATCAAACAACCCTTAACACCATTTCATGGCAGGGGCACCGTAACTGCCACATTTATCAGACCATGAAAAAGCCCTTCAAACTTTCAACTTCACCCAAACATGCGTGGAATATTGCAGTCACTCTAGTTTGGGATTGGAGTGTTCAATATTTATTTTAATTAATGTTTACAGAAAACAAAGAAATTCTTAACTATGTTGTGATAATATTTAACAAACATTCAGCTTTTGCGAGCAGGGAGTACAGGGTTGCAGAAAATACACATATCGTTGGCTCAGTATGGACTGGCCTCAACTCAGTTAGTTTTTCAAACACCAAATTTTCCAAAACAGGATAATTTTATTTGGTATAATTTGCAAATGAAAAATATCTCGACGACCCAAACGAATGACATGACCTTTCTATGCTAAGCTAACGCTATGTAAGTTGTAGGTAAAGCAGCCTTGCCATACAAAGAAAAATTATTTCCACAAAAATATATAAAAAAAATGATTATATATTATTAATTGTTGTAACTTATTGACCTTTTGGAACAATTAATATTTACCATAACCTAAAAGCTGGAGGCCTTTGTTTTTTTATATAAATAATTTTACAATTTTTATTCGATACCCTTTTTTTTGGGGGGAAAAGGTTGTGGCAGAAATTATTTTCTAGCCATAAATATTTTTATTGATTTATTTACAAAAAAAAAAGTCTTACGTTTGAGCAAATTTTAAATGATATGTTTTTATACAAGTTTTTTTAAGTTTTTTTTTAAGACGAAAAAGAAATAATCCTGCATGAGTTGCAGATATTATTTTATGATAATAATATTTTCGAAGCAAAGTAAATTACAACGAAATAAGAACACATGAATCGCTGAAGGCTGAGAAGGCCATCATTATAAGAGTTGAATTTCGACAACTAACAAAAACGATTAAGAAATCGCTTGAGAGAAACTACAAAGTTATAAATGGAATATCTCTCGATTTTGAGCCAATATTTTACTGTGTTCTAAGTTGTTATTCTGTGTCGTTTCAAAGTTTAAAATCTAAAACCTTTTTCTGTGTCATTCCGAATGTTAAAAGATTTTTTTTTATATATTTTATTTTGTTCTTCTTTTTAAAGATTAAACTCCAAACTTATTGCATATGAACTCGCTGGTACAACAACAAAAACGGGGGCCAAATTTTAAGTATATATTTTGTTGTTGTTAAATGTTCATTAAACTAAAAAAAAAAAAATTTTACAATTGAACTGCAGGCGGGCCAAAAGACAAAAAAACACTTTCAGCTGTTATGAAGTTCAAGTCACCTCGATGAAACTGTTTTAATGATTTCTCTGCAGAAATCTGGTTTCATGTCTTAACAGCTGGCAACACTGATCGTCAGGGGGTTGCAAATAAAGCACGTGTGCTTAAATTTTTATTAGTCTGCATCCAGCTCTCTTACTCAGCACACAAGACAACGGGCAACAACTTTCAAGTCAAGAAGTGACATGAAAGCCAGCAGTTTCTGTACTGACTTTTAACAGCACATTTAACCGCTGCTCTTCACTTTTATTTCACGATATTTGAATGATGGCGACTTGAATGCGCTTGATTGCAAACAAAACATTTAGCAAAAGTACCCTCCTACGTTTCCGTTTCATTGCATTTAAAAAAAAAAACAAAAAAATGTTAAAGAAGGCTTTTGTTTTCTCTTAAAATAAAATTTGAACAAATACAAGTCAAAACTAAGTGCCTGATAAGAAGTTGTTATGCCTATAAACGCTCCTATTAAAGGATCAATAAACACTTAATTAAAAACATAAAACAATTCATTTAGTTAATTCAGGAATTACGTATATATTGGAACAGATCATGTATCCTGGCTGCTTTAAAAGTCAATTGTCCGTTTTATTTTTCATACACTAAAAGAAAAAATTGGATGCTGCCAAAAGCTATTTCATAGTATCAATGTAATCTTGCGTAAAACTTAACCTTTCGATGGCCACACATTTACTATTTTGTTATATCTTCACTATCTAAGGCCTTAATATTGTCCTCTTGGGCACCCTCTAAGTGTCCCAGTTTCGTTTGGCAAAAATCATAGCCAACAGATTGAAGGGAATTTTTATACCCCATGATGAGAGACCTGCAGCCGAACTGAAAAATGTAAAAAAAATATTAATACCCCATGATATTTAATTGGAGAAAAGACTTAAAAATGGTGCTTTTAGGCTTGAACCACAGCCAGAACGTGTTACTTAAGATGGGCTCTTCTGCCTATGATCAACATCAGGATGCCTACAGACACGTTGGTCCCCTTTCTGTGAATTGATGTGCGGTGAAAGGTTCAAAAGAACCTGCATACATGTACTTTCTAGAGTTTTGTTGGCCGTGCCAGCCGAGAGACGGCATACCCTCTATACGCCAGATAGCAAAATGCTCCAGTTTGATATACGCACAATGAAAAAACCGTTTCCAAACCTCAGGCTGGTCCATTTTATGGCAAGATTTAAGAGTGTTTATAAAATAAGGTACAGATTTGGTTGCCACAAAATATGCAGGCCTCTTACTTAGCAATTCTTTGGCAAAAGTTGTCCTGCTGCCCAATATGAGTTTTACTTATACACTGTGTTGCTATTGCGAACATATAATTCGAAAATATTGAAAAGCAAACGTATATAAAAACCCCATTTAACTCTACAATACACTTTGTTTGATCCATTAGACTGATATCTTTTTTTAGGCGTCTAGTATAGCCTTGTTAATATCACCTAAAGGGGACCAGATTTGTTTAAGTCTATTACTTAGATTTAGTTAATTACCATTTTCTTTAAGAAAACTTCACTTAACTGCAGTAATAACAAGTGTTATTGTTTTTTTTAATTGTATAACCTGAAAATTTTGCAGAATTGTCAAGTAAATATAATATTTTGTGACATTTTCACGGCAACAACTTTCCAATCTTTCTCAACGAATAGTGATTTCCCGCACACGTGTCGCTCATTCGTGTTCGTGTAAACAGCCCGCATGCAAAATAAGATATTTGTTTTCATATTAACTTGTTTCTGATTCTGAGAAGTGAAACCCCCAATTTTTTTTTTGGCTCCTAAAAACAAACCACAATCCATTCGTATAGTTTAGGCGTAAATTGAAGAAAACAAATGTTCCGCCAAGTCCTGAGTTTAGTAACTTTTTAATTTAAAGTTCACAATTTTATCCCTCACGATAAACATCTCTTGCTGACAATTACGAGTTAAATCTTTGTGCTTGATGCGGTTCTTTTCGGTTCTGCCGAGAATATCTTCTTATCATTAATTTAGTTGTCGATTTTGGTAATTGAATTTGTAAAGACGAAAAAATTATTGGCAAAATGAAATCTAAAGTATTTGGGGGAACATAAAAAAAACAGCACAAGTTTGTAATTTATTTTAAGAACTATCTACCACAGTTTTAATGCCAAATTATCTAGTGGCAGGTGCGGTATTTAAAGAGGGGGTCCTTAAGACATTTGTCTCAAACAATTTGGTGTAGACCAGGAGTTAATTTTTTATAAACTAAACACCTGAGTACAATATTTTTTTTTCTAGAGATGCTCCTCGTTCAGTGTGTATAAAAAATTGTAGCGGCGGCTCAGGTACCTCGACAGTCCGAACTGGAGCGTAGAAATGCTTGACTTCTTAGCCAAATAGAAGCAACCGAAGCATTTGTCAAAGTCCAACTGCCAGAATGCCATACAGTAAGACCTTAGAGTGCTGGGGATAGATTTTGATTAGGGAATCCAAATCCTTTTCAAGTTGCTATTATTTTTCTGCAGGTTGCTTGTGTTCCGTGAAACGGTTGACGAAGTACTGATGCGGAGTTATTTAGAGGGCCTTGAAGGTCTGCCTTAAGCCATCTAAAATTTGCTCTGCCAGTAGGGATAACAAGGAATGAGTTCTTTGTTATACGATACTAGGACTATATATTTCTATCAATGGCAATCATCTACACACATCTGCTACATATTTCAACCCAATTCTTAGTTTGGCCAGACAACCCAAAATATGCATTTTAATGTACCAAAATCATGTTCATCAAATAGTAGTTGTCGATGAATGATTGAATAAATTGTTAAATTTGTTATTGTCAGCGTAGAATAATCCGAAATACAACAAAAACTCAACTCTGCTCCAATCGGCTGCAAGACTTTTGTCTTTTCCAAATTAGTTAATTGTCAAGGAATACATATTTTAAAAAAATGTATCTTCTTACTTGAATGCACAGAGCACGAGAATTGAAGACAGTTTTTAATTGCCAAAATTGTCCACAATGCAACGTCTCTGTAAATAGAGTTGTAAACGACAGCAGCAACCCACAGGACATGTTTACTTTTGTCTTCGAGAAAAAAAAATCCTTTCGTTTTTTTACGCTTCTTTTTCAATGCGTTGTTCTTAAAGGTCTATGCCAAGTTGATGAAAAAAACATATATCGCAAAAAAAACGCTGAAAAAAACCTCAAGAAAAGATTGTTACTGAACATTAACTTTATTTGAAACCACTTTGAACTTCAACACAAACATTAAAGTACACATGTCTAAAGGAAGATGCAGTAGGGAGGCTTCTACTGCATTATTTTTTTTATATTGTTTTATTTGCAATCTATTTTACAATTAATTATTTAAAATTATTTAAAAAAAGAAAATTATTATTCAAATAAAAAAAATGTTTGTTGCATTTTTAAAAAATTTTTGTGAACGAAATTCGAGTTAAAGTTCTGGTTTAATGCAGTGATAGCTTGTAGTTTTGGCTATATCGCCTTGCCTTACCTTGCGCAAAAATATACTCAAGCAAACAAAGAAAAAATCACAAATTTGCACACTTCATTTGTACCACCCTAATGTACACGTGCTGGTACGGCTGCCTTCGAATATGTCCCGAAGAAAACTTAAAGTGGTATTTGCTGTTAAAAACATTTATTTTGTGTTGTGCGTATTTGATGTTTGTTTTTTCTCTCCTCTGTTGGCATGTCCTTAAATTCCGCACTCTGTTTAATTGAAGAAGTAGTTTTTTATTAAATATATTGTAGGAAGTTTCCGCCACTTCATGCTTTCGAAATGAATATATGCTGCTAACAAAAGGACGTTTTTTTTAAATATTTATGCATAGAATGTGTCTACATGTGGAACTTTGCCGGCGAACTTGAATGTTGTGGCGTTTTTTTGTTCTTGACATGCACGCGCATGCAATCAAGCATTAAATTAGCCAGGATTTCATTTAATTTTTTTTTATGTATATATTTTTTCAACTGTTTTGCTTCATTTGCACAAAATCCATTAAAATTGATTTAACTTTTTCTTTATAAAAATGAAACCTATAAGTATTGACATTTTTTTCTGTGCAAAGTCTTTTGTTGTTGCATTTTAAGAAAGATATAAAATATATATGTATGTAATTTAAACACTATCCTCTTCACTAGTTTTTTTTTAACACATTTTCCAATGATGTTGAACAGTACTGAAGAGTAGGGCAGCACCTACAGGCTCGGTTCTGAAGCGGAAAATCTAAACCGCTTAACCTCGCTGACACAAAGTACTAGTCTTACGGCCGCTATGCGACAATTAGACACCAAGCGGCCGAAAAAACTATTGATGATGTCCAAATGCTTTCGAGTTAATTGGCCATCGAAATGGATGATACTCGTATAACAGAAGTTGATCTGTCGTACATGGCCAAGCGAACAAAACCGGCATATAGTCAGCTGGAAAACATTACAAAACAACAGCTGTACATATTGTTATTTAAATAAATATGTTAATTTATTGTAACTCTAACAACACATACATACATGCATAAATAATGTTTTAATTATATTAAATTTAATTGATTTTACCTTAATTGTTTGTTGGTATTTATGAACTGATTAAAATCCAAAAATGTTGGTATGGAGTCTAGTTCTTCAATTTAAAATAAGTTCCGTGCACTGCATCCTGAAAACTGAGAAAAAATTGCCAAATAAAATAGTTCTATGAAAGCGCTGCGAACTTGCCGCATGGCACTTCTTTGCCTTATAAACTTTACTTTATAAGCAGCAACTTGTTACCCCGGTACAAGCGCAATAATAAACCAAACAGCTAAACCCTTCCGAAATACATACACACACGCCTTTACCAGACATATAGACATGAATGCTTATCTATAGCCGGCCAACAAAGCTTTTCTAACTCAATTTGCAAATTAATATGAGCAGAATATGTTTCTGGAGGGGTTGGGGGGCGAAAAGTTTTCTCTGTGTAGACACTTCAAATACAGCAGTCACGCCATAATGCCACAGGTTGTTGGTCAGGTTTTAGGGAGGCGGCCAACTAAATAGAACAACAACATGTCATTTTTAAGCTGACAGGTAGAATGACATATTTACAATTACAGACAGTGTGTATGTGCGCGTGCATTTATACAGTAACTGGTTGATATTAGGAGGCAGGCGATAACACCGACAACAATATAGAAATGCCGCTTATAAACAATTATTTGCATATTATTGGATGTTAATTAAAAAAAAAAAAAAAGGATGAGATTTGATTGCAATGGCGGCGGGCAGGAATACAATTAAACATTTCAAATCGCCCGTATGGCGTGATTGTGTAGGAGCTCATAAATATATAATAAGTTGAGTATAAGCAGTATCTTGCTTTCAGTTAAATATTCGGCATACGGATATTAAAAACAAAAATTAAGTTTCTTTGAAATGTTAAACAAAAGTTTAAAAGCAGAATTAGTCTTTACGTTCTGTTCTGTTCTGTTCTGTTCTGTTCTGTTCCGTTCTGTTATGCATCAGCTGTTTAGCCTCTGATCAAGTGAGAATGTTTACCTGTAGTTTGTTTTTCGCTTTTGGTTTTCTTCTGTTGCGAACAAGCCTTTCCGAAAATAGAATTCAGCGTTACGTTAGGAAGGCAACGCCAACGAATGACGAATTTTTGGTGGCGATTTTCGGCTCGCCAAAAATAAAACACATTCCGCCAATCGTGACGTTTGGAGAAAATTGAAAAAGATTTATTTGGAATTTTTTTGCCGGCGAACCACGAGTGAAACAGTATCAGATGTCTGTTGCACAAAATGTTAACAACTTTATCGACTGTAAACGGAAATTGTTTAGTCGTCGTTATTGTGCTTCACTCGACACACTTATACCACGTTAGTCTTCTATTTATGATTAACTTTTTCAAAACTAAATTTCAATTTTTAATGTTTTATTTCTTGTATCGACAACAAACAAATTCATTGATTTGGAGAATTATTTGTTTGGAAATAGTTGAAAAACAAAAACACGCTCAATGCAAACACAAATTTTTATATATCACCTAAAATTTGTTAAATTCTTGAATATGTTTTTTAATGTCACGTTTGAAGATTTTTGTACACACAAATATTACGATATTTTTTTTTTATCATATTCTCGAATTTTTGTAATCAATGATTTCACTGTTTGAAACAAAATATTTTAGAACAATTTTAGGCACTTAATTGAATAGTTGAATATTTGCTTTGCATAAATACAGCGGAGGGGAAAAAATTGCTTTATTTGACTTTTGGCTGCAACAAAATTTTAATTTTCCTAATGGCAGCCGCATGTTTATTTGGTTTGGCGGTATTTTTTTCAATATTATACGCGTTGGCTGGCTGTTGCAGCATTCCCATTCCATTCTTTTATATCTCTGTGCTTTCCACTCTAAATGTTTTATTAGTTTACTTTTACCGCATGGCAAGTGCCAACACACGCTGATATGAAATGTTGCCAAATTTTTAAAGCGTAAAACTTTTACCAGTAACTTTAAATAGTTTTGAAATCCAGTCGGATAAGAACAGGCGCGTATGCACAAACACATTCATACATGTATGAGTCAGCAGAGTCCGGCTTTGGTGGCAGCATAAATCTTTGTCGGGAATAATATAATAAATTTTGGCTACGGAATAGATAGCAAATGTTTTTTTTTAAATTATTAAAAACTGATGCTATATTCGACTTGGTGATCGGTCTTTAAACGCTTCGCATATAGAATTCGTTCGTCAATTATGCAGTTTCATGTCTGCTACGTTCTTTTGTCATTCACATACTCCGTTTTCTAGTTCCGTTACAATGCAGTGCAGAGTTGTAGGTTGGGGTCCTTTCCCGATTACTGGCCCTAATTATAAAATCAAAAACATTGTATGCGTCGGTGTAAGTTCAGCAAAAAAATATTTTCAGTCAGCCAATTCATTGAAGCAATAAAATTATTATTTGAATGAGAGTCTAGAAAAAAATTTCGCCAAATCATAAAAAAAAAAGTTTGCTAGAAAAAATATTCGCTGGATTTGAAAACATTTTTGTAAAAAGCAGCTGAAGTGTAACAAGTTTTTTTCCATAATATTTTCTCTAGGATTTGTGTAAAATCTTTTTTTTATTTTCTTTTATTTTCTCTTTTCTTTTAAAAAATTGCAATAATCCGTTTTTACGCTTGTTTTTTGGTTTTTTTTCGGATAACAAAATTATTTCCATGAAATATATTTATTTGTATTATTTGGCAGTTTTCAACTAAACTAGAATACACCAGAACATTAAGAACATCTCTTTATTGCTTTAGCTTTTCAATAGGTTTGTTTTGTATTATTCTCCTTTTAAACTGTAGAAAAAAGTATAAGAAAATATTAAAGAAAGCGAACAATAGAGCAAATCGAAAACACTTTTGGATGCAGTGAATTGGCATTGCGGTGCCACAAATGCAGCACGTGCATCATTAAGCTGCATCATTTTGTGATTTTAAATTGGGAAACTTAATGTTAAGAATAACATTTATTTGTTGTACGAAATGAAATTTGTGCAACATTTCTTGTGTTGTGTTTTGTTCGTTCCCCCTCTTTGAAGTACAATAAAAACAATGATCCCTCTTGTTCAGAAAAACTGCTCGAAAAGCTGCACTAAATTCATTGTTGACAAAGCGAAATTTTTCCCCCCCCCACTCTATGACGAGTTTCACAAAATAATCTTTAAAATGCGGTCAGCATTTCATGTCTTAATGTTTTAAACTTTCTCGCATTTGTTTCTTTCAAACTAAAATACTCAAGATGTCCTTTTATTTTATATCTGTTTTATCTCTGTGCAATTTTTTAAATAGTTTTGTGACAAACCGAAAATCTTAGAGGGCTTTCGCTTCGGCCAATTTAGTTGCGCCCGCCTCTTGGGAATTAGTGGCAAAAGGGATTAGATAGCCCGAGCTTTCGGGCAAGGGGTTTGTGTTAAATGTTGTCGCCCCATAGCCCAAGAAGTTGCCACCTATGAGAGCCTGGTAAGTCACAGGGCTGAAGTCGCCAGCTGCTGATTTAATTCCCTTTGACAACCTGTCATGAAGCCAAATTGAATGAATATTTTTTGTTAAAAAAAAAAACTTAAATTTTAAAACTTCATTTTCTTCGACATCGTATTTGTTACAGTCCAATATGGAAAAATCAACAGAAAGTTCAAAATTTCGCGGTCTATGTTCTTTGGATTCGGTTCATTACTCTCAAACAGGTGTTCACAGTTTCAGCTATTTGGAATGTTTAGTTTGTGATGTGGGAGGGGGACGAGTTAGCCTGCGAAAAAATGGATCACAGCATTTACATCAAAATTTGTACAAAAAATGGACTTGAGTGGCCAAAAGCTATTGAAATCCTAACAGTGGCATACGGTGATAGCAGTCTGAGTGCCACAAGCGTTGCAAAGAAGGTCGACCAGATGTGTTTGATGACGCTTGGCCTGGACGTCCCACCACTTCAACAGTTGACAAAAACGTTGAGAGAGCGAAGTGAAAATTGTTAAGCAGAATCGTCGAATCACTGTAAGAGAGCCTGGTGGGGATGTCGGCCAATCGTTTGGCTCAAGTCCTGAAATATTTTCGGAAATTTTGGCGCAGTGAGTTTGTTGGTAATGCACCTTCTCTCTCTTGTCATTCCCGGTTCAATATCTTATTCATCACTTTCTACAGTTGGCAAGACCCTTGAAAAGATGCAGTTTTGTTGCTACAGCTGAGAAGTTAAAACCCCGAATCGCGTAGAGTGCCTGCTTTAAAAATTGGGAAAAAGGGCAAAATAGAAATTGAAGAAGAAATATATAATTCAATTTCTTTTTTTTTTTTTTTTTTTTGAAATTAAACTGCACCTTATTTTCTGCACAGGTCCCGCTTAGAGCTTTTCACTTTTCACTTTAATGACAACGATAATATAAATATTTTAACTTCAACAGATGAATTCAATTGTGCCTGCACTCAACAAACATATTCGTAGAAGCAGTTAATGCATCCTGCTGCTTTGAAAATAGACTTCATAATAAATTAATTAATTATTCGTTCGTATGGGGTCCATTGTTCGTTCCTCAATAAGGATTACTTGCCACTACATACTCTCGTACTTGCGGCATTCTGCCAAGAGTCTGCGCTAAGGCAACGCCAGCAAAAACGAAAATACCAATACAAATTTAAGCAGCAAAAGTATTTTGGCGTTTTATGTTTGTACATACATATATAATTATTGAACATGTTGTACGAGTAAGTAACTAGTGGTAACCAATCCTAGAGGTAGAGTATTCAAAAGGATTTGAAAGTCAAATTAAAATAAATTCCTTTTTGTCAATCTCATAGAAAAATGTTTTTCTCCCTGCACCTGCAGCTGCAGAGGAAATGCTTTGCATTTAGTTCGTTAATAAAATAAAAGAAAAGAGAAGAATCTTTTTCTGTATTCACTCAAAACTTGATGGATTTTCAATGTACAATAATAACAAAAAGCCGAATTTTGGGGTTTGGTGGCTTTAAAGGCCCAAATCTTTTATTTTTCGCACATTCTTTAAGGAATTTAGATTTTTTACGAATAAAAACCAACGGTCGCAGTTGGCTTTTCTTAAACGCAAATAAATATGAAGCTTAAAAAGTATTTATCTTAACATGAGAAGCTCATTCAAGGACTCCCCAAAAAGCACCAGCTCTCCAGGTAAAGCGAACTGCATTTCAAAGCGGGCTAATTGCCGTGAACAGTTTTTTTTAAATAGAAATTCCTTTTAAGTGGTTTTAATCGAAAATTTTGTGCAACGAACACAAGCAAAATAACTTTATTTTATCTCATACAATAGATTCACTTACTTTTAAGGATATGAAGGCCAGGATTATTTTATTCACTTTATATGTCTCTTACATTGTTTTTAGGTAAAAAAAGAGGTTAAAACTGTACGCTTAAGTTCGTCTTGTAATTACCAAAACAAAATCCTTTGTCTTCTGGTGCTTTCTTCCACGGAATGTGTAGTGGAATTATGTCCCAAGGTAGTGTTTACGACCGATGGTGCAGTGGAACTCTCCTGGTAGTGATTTGATGTTGAGATATCGGCCGAAGTACTAGTCCCTTTGGAAGTGGTGTTTTCAATTGGTGTAGCAGCCGTACTCGCTTCCACGGAATGTGTAGTGGAATTATGTCCCAAGGTAGTGTTTACGACCGATGGTGCAGTGGAACTCTCCTGGTAGTGACTTGATGTTGAGATATCGGCCGAAGTACTAGTCCCTTTGGAAGTGGTGTTTTCAATTGGTGTAGCAGCCGTACTCGCTTCCACGGAATGTGTAGTGGAATTATGTCGCAATGTAGTGCTTACGACCGATGGTGCAGTAGAACTTTCCTGGTAGTGACTTGATGTTGAGATATCGGCCGAAGTACTAGTCCCTTTGGAAGTGGTGTTTTCAATTGGTGTAGCAGCCGTACTCGCTTCCACGGAATGTGTAGTGGAATTATGTCCCAAGGTAGTGTTTACGACCGATGGTGCAGTGGAACTCTCCTGGTAGTGACTTGATGTTGAGATATCGGCCGAAGTACTAGTCCCTTTGGAAGTGGTGTTTTCAATTGGTGTAGCAGCCGTACTCGCTTCCACGGAATGTGTAGTGGAATTATGTCGCAATGTAGTGCTTACGACCGATGGTGCAGTGGAACTCTCCTGGTAGTGATTTGATGTTGAGATATCGGCCGAAGTACTAGTCCCTTTGGAAGTGGTGTTTTCAATTGGTGTAGCAGCCGTACTCGCTTCCACGGAATGTGTAGTGGAATTATGTCCCAAGGTAGTGTTTACGACCGATGGTGCAGTGGAACTCTCCTGGTAGTGACTTGATGTTGAGATATCGGCCGAAGTACTAGTCCCTTTGGAAGTGGTGTTTTCAATTGGTGTAGCAGCCGTACTCGCTTCCACGGAATGTGTAGTGGAATTATGTCGCAATGTAGTGCTTACGACCGATGGTGCAGTAGAACTTTCCTGGTAGTGACTTGATGTTGAGATATCGGCCGAAGTGTTAGTCCCTTTGGAAGTGGTGTTTTCAATTGGTGTAGCAGCCGTACTCGCTTCCACGGAATGTGTAGTGGAATTATGTCCAAAGGTAGTGTTAACGACCGATGGTGCAGTGGAACTCTCCTGGTAGTGACTTGATGTTGAGATATCGGCCGAAGTGTTAGTCCCTTTGGAAGTGGTGTTTTCAATTGGTGTAGCAGCCGTACTCGCTTCCACGGAATGTGTAGTGGAATTATGTCCCAAGGTAGTGTTTACGACCGATGGTGCAGTAGAACTTTCCTGGTAGTGACTTGATGTTGAGATATCGGCCGAAGTGTTAGTCCCTTTGGAAGTGGTGTTTTCAATTGGTGTAGCAGCCGTACTCGCTTCCACGGAATGTGTAGTGGAATTATGTCCCAAGGTAGTGTTAACGACCGATGGTGCAGTGGAACTCTCCTGGTAGTGACTTGATGTTGAGATATCGGCCGAAGTACTAGTCCCTTTGGAAGTGGTGTTTTCAATTGGTGTAGCAGCCGTACTCGCTTCCACGGAATGTGTAGTGGAATTATGTCCCAAGGTAGTGTTTACGACCGATGGTGCAGTAGAACTTTCCTGGTAGTGACTTGATGTTGAGATATCGGCCGAAGTGTTAGTCCCTTTGGAAGTGGTGTTTTCAATTGGTGTAGCAGCCGTACTCGCTTCCACGGAATGTGTAGTGGAATTATGTCCCAAGGTAGTGTTTACGACCGATGGTGCAGTAGAACTTTCCTGGTAGTGACTTGATGTTGAGATATCGGCCGAAGTACTAGTCCCTTTGGAAGTGGTGTTTTCAATTGGTATAGCAGCCGTACTCGCTTCCACGGAATGTGTAGTGGAATTATGTCCCAAGGTAGTGTTTACGACCGATGGTGCAGTAGAACTTTCCTGGTAGTAACTTGATGTTGAGATATCGGCCGAAGTACTAGTCCCTTTGTAAGTGGTGTTTTCAATTGGTATAGCAGCCGTACTCGCTTCCACGGAATGTGTAGTGGAATTATGTCCCAAGGTAGTGTTTACGACCGATGGTGCAGTAGAACTTTCCTGGTAGTGACTTGATGTTGAGATATCGGCCGAAGTGTTAGTCCCTTTGGAAGTGGTGTTTTCAATTGGTGTAGCAGCCGTACTCGCTTCCACGGAATGTGTAGTGGAATTATGTCCAAAGGTAGTGTTTACGACCGATGGTGCAGTAGAACTTTCCTGGTAGTGACTTGATGTTGAGATATCGGCCGAAGTGTTAGTCCCTTTGGAAGTGGTGTTTTCAATTGGTGTAGCAGCCGTACTCGCTTCCACGGAATGTGTAGTGGAATTATGTCCCAAGGTAGTGTTTACGACCGATGGTGCAGTAGAACTTTCCTGGTAGTGACTTGATGTTGAGATATCGGCCGAAGTACTAGTCCCTTTGGAAGTGGTGTTTTCAATTGGTGTAGCAGCCGTACTCGCTTCCACGGAATGTGTAGTGGAATTATGTCCCAAGGTAGTGTTTACGACCGATGGTGCAGTAGAACTTTCCTGGTAGTGACTTGATGTTGAGATATCGGCCGAAGTACTAGTCCCTTTGGAAGTGGTGTTTTCAATTGGTGTAGCAGCCGTACTCGCTTCCACGGAATGTGTAGTGGAATTATGTCCCAAGGTAGTGTTTACGACCGATGGTGCAGTAGAACTTTCCTGGTAGTGACTTGATGTTGAGATATCGGCCGAAGTACTAGTCCCTTTGGAAGTGGTGTTTTCAATTGGTATAGCAGCCGTACTCGCTTCCACGGAATGTGTAGTGGAATTATGTCCCAAGGTAGTGTTTACGACCGATGGTGCAGTAGAACTTTCCTGGTAGTGACTTGATGTTGAGATATCGGCCGAAGTACTAGTCCCTTTGGAAGTGGTGTTTTCAATTGGTATAGCAGCCGTACTCGCTTCCACGGAATGTGTAGTGGAATTATGTCCCAAGGTAGTGTTTACGACCGATGGTGCAGTAGAACTTTCCTGGTAGTGACTTGATGTTGAGATATCGGCCGAAGTGTTAGTCCCTTTGGAAGTGGTGTTTTCAATTGGTGTAGCAGCCGTACTCGCTTCCACGGAATGTGTAGTGGAATTATGTCCCAAGGTAGTGTTTACGACCGATGGTGCAGTAGAACTTTCCTGGTAGTGACTTGATGTTGAGATATCGGCCGAAGTGTTAGTCCCTTTGGAAGTGGTGTTTTCAATTGGTGTAGCAGCCGTACTCGCTTCCACGGAATGTGTAGTGGAATTATGTCCAAAGGTAGTGTTTACGACCGATGGTGCAGTAGAACTTTCCTGGTAGTGACTTGATGTTGAGATATCGGCCGAAGTACTAGTCCCTTTGGAAGTGGTGTTTTCAATTGGTATAGCAGCCGTACTCGCTTCCACGGAATGTGTAGTGGAATTATGTCCCAAGGTAGTGTTTACGACCGATGGTGCAGTAGAACTTTCCTGGTAGTGACTTGATGTTGAGATATCGGCCGAAGTACTAGTCCCTTTGGAAGTGGTGTTTTCAATTGGTGTAGCAGCCGTACTCGCTTCCACGGAATGTGTAGTGGAATTATGTCGCAATGTAGTGCTTACGACCGATGGTGCAGTAGAACTTTCCTGGTAGTGACTTGATGTTGAGATATCGGCCGAAGTACTAGTCCCTTTGGAAGTGGTGTTTTCAATTGGTGTAGCAGCCGTACTCGCTTCCACGGAATGTGTAGTGGAATTATGTCCCAAGGTAGTGTTAACGACCGATGGTGCAGTGGAACTCTCCTGGTAGTGACTTGATGTTGAGATATCGGCCGAAGTACTAGTCCCTTTGGAAGTGGTGTTTTCAATTGGTGTAGCAGCCGTACTCGCTTCCACGGAATGTGTAGTGGAATTATGTCCCAAGGTAGTGTTTACGACCGATGGTGCAGTAGAACTTTCCTGGTAGTGACTTGATGTTGAGATATCGGCCGAAGTGTTAGTCCCTTTGGAAGTGGTGTTTTCAATTGGTGTAGCAGCCGTACTCGCTTCCACGGAATGTGTAGTGGAATTATGTCCCAAGGTAGTGTTTACGACCGATGGTGCAGTAGAACTTTCCTGGTAGTGACTTGATGTTGCGATATCGGCCGAAATACTAGTCCCTTTGGAAGTGGTGTTTTCAATTGGTGTAGCAGCCGTACTCGCTTCCACGGAATGTGTAGTGGAATTATGTCCCAAGGTAGTGTTTACGACCGATGGTGCAGTAGAACTTTCCTGGTAGTGACTTGATGTTGAGATATCGGCCGAAGTGTTAGTCCCTTTGGAAGTGGTGTTTTCAATTGGTGTAGCAGCCGTACTCGCTTCCACGGAATGTGTAGTGGAATTATGTCCCAAGGTAGTGTTTACGACCGATGGTGCAGTAGAACTCTCCTGGTAGTGACTTGATGTTGAGATATCGGCCGAAGTACTAGTCCCTTTGGAAGTGGTGTTTTCAATTGGTGTAGCAGCCGTACTCGCTTCCACGGAATGTGTAGTGGAATTATGTCCCAAGGTAGTGTTTACGACCGATGGTGCAGTAGAACTCTCCTGGTAGTGACTTGATGTTGAGATATCGGCCGAAGTACTAGTCCCTTTGGAAGTGGTGTTTTCAATTGGTGTAGCAGCCGTACTCGCTTCCACGGAATGTGTAGTGGAATTATGTCCCAAGGTAGTGTTAACGACCGATGGTGCAGTGGAACTTTCCTGGTAGTGACTTGACGTTGGGTCATCGGCCAAAGTGCTGGTCACTTTGGAAGTGGTGTTTTCAATTGGTGTAGCAGCCGTACTCGCTTCCACGGAATGTGTAGTGGAATTATGTCCCAAGGTAGTGTTAACGACCGATGGTGCAGTGGAACTTTCCTGGTAGTGACTTGACGTTGGGTCATCGGCCAAAGTGCTGGTCACTTTGGAAGTGGTGTTTTCAATTGGTGTAGCAGCCGTACTCGCTTCCACGGAATGTGTAGTGGAATTATGTCCCAAGGTAGTGTTAACGACCGATGGTGCAGTGGAACTTTCCTGGTAGTGACTTGACGTTGGGTCATCGGCCAAAGTGCTGGTCACTTTGGAAGTGGTGTTTTCAATTGGTGTAGCAGCCGTACTCGCTTCCACGGAATGTGTAGTGGAATTATGTCCCAAGGTAGTGTTAACGACCGATGGTGCAGTAGAACTCTCCTGGTAGTGACTTGATGTTGAGATATCGGCCGAAGTGTTAGTCCCTTTGGAAGTGGTGTTTTCAATTGGTGTAGCAGCAGTACTCGGTTCCACGGAATGTGTAGTGGAATTATGTCCCAAGGTAGTGTTTACGACCGATGGTGCAGTAGAACTTTCTTGGTAGTGACTTGACGTTGGGTCATCGGCCAAAGTGCTGGTCACTTTGTTGGCCACAGAGGAATTTGTATTTAGTAAATTTCCGTTTAAACAGGATCGAAGAATTTCATTACTTTTTTCCAGACCTACCCGTAATTCCATAAGAGCAGCAAAAATGCACCATTTGTCATCTGCGTTTGCACTTTTGATGCCGCCTTCACTCATATAGTGCATTATCTAAAGATAGTCAAAAAAATGTTCATTCCGTATATAGAAACTATAACTGTAGCCGCACTTACAACAGCTGTTGAACACTTCATGTAGGATGTGTAATCGTCCTCAAGTTTCTTGCAACTTCGAATATCATGCATTAAGTGGTTCTTAAGCATTTTCAGAAAGAAGTGGCTGACAGAACGATCTAAGTCCAGGGACATATCTATACACTGATCTATTTGTATGGAAGCTTCAGCAAAAATTTCAAATGTCCGCAACTGATCGTTTTTAAAACATTCCAAATTTTCGAAAATTGGATTCAAGTCATCCTCCTGAACAATATCGTTCTTTTCGAAGAGGGTATCGAATATTTCCCCAAATACAACGTTACTACCTGTCTATTAAAGGGAGTAAAAAATAATGTCTTCCAGGCAAAAAATAGTTATAAGAAATAATGTGAACTTACCAAATTAATGGTGAGTAGCAGAATGGTTATCGCAAATGCTACACAAGCCACCTTCATCGTTTCGTTCTAAGTTAATTTTGCTAATGAATCAAATAAATGATATGGATGTTTTTAAATAAAACTTTTGCGGCTGTTGATATGTCCACTTAAAGATAGCAAAAAAATCGAAATTACTTTCTAAGAACCCAAAAGAACTGAAATTGATAAGCGGTTTTTCTAATTATGTAGAAAACAATTTTTTGACACGATTAAAGATAATTATAATGACTGGTTTTGAAAATATAAAAGGCAAAAAGGTTTGACATTTGAAGGGCCTTTGCAGTCTTAATTCTTATACATATATTTTTCGATTCGATTGACAAAAATGTTTTCTATTTAAAAAAAATTTTAATTAATTTACATACTTACTGGGTTAAGCCAGTGTCCTTTTTAATTTGAATTGTAATAACCTTCATATCGCTTCAAATAATGCAAAAAAAACTGGAAAATTACATATTCGGTTTACATGAGAATTCAGCAGGAAAATGTGTTTCACTTTAAAACTTGTTTTGAGACACCAGGTGGGCTTTCAGATGCAGGGTCACCTCTATGTATTCGTACGCTTGTCTGTACTAATTTTTTGTTCTTAACTGTAGTCGGAAAAGTGAGTTATTAGCACAAAATGCTGTGTTTTGTTTGTATTTCTTATCTTGGTCTAAGTACTTTCCCCTGTTTGTACTTCACAAATATATTATGTCTGCACCTGATACGTACTTCACTTAACACTAATTAATCATCAATGTTTTATACAATAATATATTAGAGGAAAAAACAAGGGCAGCTACTGAGGTAGTTATACAGTGGACGCTCACGGATTAGAAGTCGCGGCATTCGAATCTTTCGGATATTAGAAGCAGAGTTTTTAATGTATTCCAAGCTGACGGCTCTAATTTCTGAACGTCATTATTTTCGGTTCATTTTCAACACTAGAAAATTGCAGTTTTATTTTTTTTTTTTTTGCCTTCTACTTGGCAAAAACGGGGGAATCCCACGCTATTTATGTAATTTTTATCGTGCGTATAGATTCGTTCATTTGTAAATGAAATTTGATCAGTTTTATAAAATTAAAGAATATGTTTTGTGTTCCTAAACACAAAAATAACAAAAAATTGCAAAAAATTTGTGAAGATATATTCCTAGATTGTTTTTATTAAAACAGAAAACCCTATTGAAAAGTAGAACCACCCCAAGGGCAATTTCCAAGCGTGTACTGCACTTAGAGCCAAAAAAAATTAACTAATCTCTTGAAAAAATTCAGAAATAAACAACCATTTATATTTTTTTTTAATAATAATGATTAATTAAACCAAAACTTTTGTGCGTGGAAAAAATGTTACTTTTGTTTTTTTTTTAGAGGTAAACATTGTTTGGGGGAAGTGTAGATAGATGTGTGCAAAACGATTCATGTGAAACCGTGTACCTGTGCCTGTTGCTACATTAATTTTATGTGATAGATAAACTATATATGTCCATGGATATATACACAGGCAAATAAACGAACAACTGGCCAAGAATGAAGTAAAATTTATAATGAAAATTTGTTTACGTTTCAAGATTTAACAATTTGCTCAACGCAACGTGTGACAGACAGTGACAGAGACACATACAAAAAAGAATGTCATCAAACTTGCAGTATTAACATTTAAGCATTTAAAACTAAAAGATTAGTAATAATTATATTAACAAATAAAATAATATATGTATTTGTAAATCCATATTTTATAAAATAATGCCCTAAAAAACTAAAAAAGAACATTTTGTTTAAGAAAATTCATTAAAATTCTTCTTAATAACGACAGATGGGCGAAAACAAATTATTGGAGAGCACTCCTTAGCCCATCCTTATGAATGTCCAATATTCAAAAAGTCATGACAGTTTGTTATACAGTGTCTGGTATCTCGAAAGAGATTACCAACAAGATGGCTTTAACTGTGGAGTGTTTGTGTGCCAATACTTCGGCGCAATACTGCAGTGCAGAAAGTTAAAAAATGTAGAAAATCCAAAGACATACAGATGTATAATAAGACACAGTATTGTTGAACACTCAGACAATATGGAGGAAATATGTATTCATTGCGGTACAAAAGTAGAAGGCAATGCTTTCCTGTGCAATCAATGTAAACGGCCAGCTTTTTACATTAAGGGGATCCTTATCATAATACCATATGACAAATACAACACCCTTATGATAAATACAACGACCCTATATTCGTATTATTATTATCCTAGTGGCTGTATTATTATCATAATAATACGAATATTACTTCCGTATTAAACTTTTTCAAAAAAAGTGGCTGTATCTCCGCAAATATTGATTTATTTTATCGCAAAAATAACCGAAATTCGAAAAAACTTAACTAAAGTATCGATTGTGCCCTTTCCAAATATATTAAAATTATTGTGATTTGAAGAAATTTTTGAAAAAGTCCATATAAATATTAGGATGTGTCCAAGTCTATCAGTATTCGTATTAATAATACGAATATTACTTCCCTATTAAACTTTTTTATAAAAGTGGCTGTATCTCCGCAAATATTGATTTTATCGCAAAAATAAGCGAAATTAGAAAAAACTTACCTGAGGTATCGATTGTGCCCTTTTCAAATATATTAAAATTCTAGTGATTTGAAGAAATTTTTGAAAAAGTCCATATAAATATTAGGATGTGTCCAAGTCTATTATATTGATTTTATCGCAGAAATAAGCGAAATTCGAAAAAACTTAACTAAAGAATCGATTGTGCCTTTTTCAAATATATTAAAATTATTGTGATTTGAATAAATTTTTGAAAAAGTCCATATAAATATTAGGATGTGTCCAAGTCTATTATATTGATTTTATCGCAAAAATAACCGAAATTCGAAAAAACTTAACTAAAGTATCGATTGTGCCCTTTTCAAATATATTAAAATTATTGTGATTTGAAGAAATTTTTGAAAAAGTCCATATAAATATTAGGATGTGTCCAAGTCTATTATATTGATTTTATCGCAGAAATAAGCGAAATTCGAAAAAACTTAACTAAAGAATCGATTGTGCCTTTTTCAAATATATTAAAATTATTGTGATTTGAAGAAATTTTTGAAAAAGTCCATATAAATATTAGGATGTGTCCAAGTCTATTATATTGATTTTATCGCAGAAATAAGCGAAATTCGAAAAAACTTAACTAAAGAATCGATTGTGCCTTTTTCAAATATATTAAAATTATTGTGATTTGAAGAAATTTTTGAAAAAATCCAGACCACGTAACTCACAAAATTTGCGAAACATACATTTTGCGTGAAAAGAGGCATATTAACACCGTGTCCATATTCTCTTAAGTTTTTTCTTATATACGAAGGCTGGTCAATAAGTCCCGCCTCTTAACTGTCAGTTGACTCCTGGCTAAATTTGAACGTTCTGTACTCCCAGTTTAGGTCTGTATCTGTATCTGAAACAACAATTGAAAAAATTCACGATAAAGTTTAATTTGTTCGGAGATTGAAAGTGAGAGAGATTGTGGCAGCGATAGGAATCTCACATGACTCAGTCTTTTCCATTTTGAATTATCTTGTCTTCCTCACGATGGTTGGCGCGTTTGTTCACAATTTACTACAAACGCAACCGTCTGACATGTTGAGTTTCCATTGTAAAAATTCATGAATTTGGCTACTAATTACGCTCTCAAACCAGAAGAAATGGCTCGGCAGAAAGAGATTGGACTGAGTGTATAGAGCTCAAAGGAGACAATGTTAAAAAATCAAATAACTTTGTATATAAAAACCGGTGTTTCGTTCAAAAAGTCGCCGACTTATTGACCCGCCCTCTTATATTCTTTTCTTTTAAATAATCATAATTTATATACAAAATGTTTAAAGTCCAGATCTCAACTATATAGAGAATTTGTGGAGACCCCAACCAACATAGAAGAATTCTAGAACCGTGTTAAGACAGAAAGGGAAAATATTCCTAGTAAATTTGAGAAAAACTTAGTGGAAAGTATTTATGTCGAGCCATCTTTTAAAGTTAATTAAAAGCAAGAGCTTCTGAGTATCAAACATGCAAACCTGAGTTGGTTGATTGAGTTACCCGATATTTTATTTTGATCTTTTATTTTTTTATTTTATTATTTCCTTAAATATTTCTCTATTTTTTTGCCAATGGAATGACTAGTAATTGGTTAAAGTTTTACCGAACATCTTCTGTTACTTATCATTTTATGACACTTTAGGTAAAAGCTAATTGAACATTCTAACGCTTTTGCTAGCCGCTGTAGTGTATAAGCAGATGTTCGCAGTCCCCGATGTTTTAAAAATTCCCCATATCATTTGAGCAGACCTCTGGCAAAAGTCAAAGAAACCCAATTTGAAATGTTCATCTGTATAGAAATGAAGCGCATGTGACAAGCAAATAGATTTCATGACATTCGCAAATATAGCGAACGCTGCAAGTATGAACAGGCGGGGTTTTAACGAGTTCACATTAATGCGATTTCACTGTAAGCTAAATTCTTCTCATTACCCTTCATTAATTATTCAATTTTAATATAAAAATTATTTCCTTCCTCGCTGTGCAGTTTTACGGCAATCTCGAAACAGGGACTTGGCAATGTCCTGCATGTTCCCAACCATTTATTAAGATCAAGTGCCAACCAAAAACACCTGCCAAAATAAAGGCTTCAAACGGAAAAGAAAAAAATCATATGTGTGACACTTTTGAATGTTAACGAACAGCTTCACCTTCACTGTCACCATAAATCCAATTTAAATTTATTATTTTGTGACATCCGAAAACCGAATGTGATTACAGCTTCACGAAGAAAAACGTTTCAAATCCAGAAACATCTTAAGGGTGTTAATGTTTTTCTTGATTTTTTTTTTTTTTTTTTTTGTTTGTTTGTTTTGTAACAATTCCGTTTATTTTTCTCATTCTCAGCTTTCGCTTGAGGTCAATGTGTGGGGGCTTAGGTCTTCAAAAACTTTTTACTTAAATAAATCAAATGAAAAGTTTATTTTCTCAAATGTCATGCAGCAAGAGAAATATGCTGAGACTGTTAAGACAAATGATTCGTATTTTGGTGATATGTAAAATTTTTTCCATTATCGTTCTATTGTGTTCGTATATAACCAACAAAAACAAAAACAAAAACAAAAACCAAAAAACAGTTTTTGGAGAAAACAAATGAAAGTAAAAAGAAAGTGAAATGAAAAATTATATTGTAAAAACGAAGAAGAACATTCATGATTTACGTACGATTATATACGATTTTACCCGCATATGTATGTATGTATGTATGTATGTATCTATGTATTTAGGTATGTATGTACATATACATACATATGTGTGTTTGTTTATATTAGATACAGTGGGAGGTATCAAAAAATGTAAAAATACTTTTTGCAAATGAATTAAAAAAAAAAAATTTACCTTCAACTCCCAGTTCGTCGTTTGTAAGAGTTTGAAATGTTTTTACTTTTGGATTATAAATGCTTGGAATTATACACGCAGCGAGCGGCAAAATTCAGTCTCGTCGAATATTAAACAGACCCAAAACGGCGGGCAGCTGGCTTTGCCTTAATGTCTTCCAATCTGGGGCACTCTGTAGTGTGTGGTAAAGAGGCAGAAAGGTGACTGGCTGGCTTGGCACAACAACAAAAACTTTAGTACTGCGGCTCTGCGAGTTATTCATAAATCTTCAACAAATGTCGATTGGTAGAAAGGGGACCAACATGGCGGTGGCAGTTTTTAAAAGAAAGATGCTGGTATTGGTCACAGTTTGAGATGTGAAACGTTTTCGCTGTAGTTCCGCAGGATGTTGAAGTAGTGGTTTACGGTGATCAATTGAGTTGCTATAGTCTTGCAACAGCCGGTGGGGAATGTACAGACGAGACTGGTTAAGGCTATCGTCCTCGTTTTACTTTTACTGTCTAGACAACTACTGGCCGAATGGATTAGATGGGCCGAATTTTCGGGCAAACGGTTTATGTTGTTGGCCGATTTTCGTGTATCACAATGAGTGCCTGACACAAGTTCGTCAAGTAGAAGTTGGCCCACCATCTGATTAGGCCATATTGGCTGCCGCTGATGTAAATCAATTTCAATATGTATCTGCATATAATCATTTCTGACACAAGTTTTGACTGCCTTTTTCTCTGACACTCCTTAAGTGTAGATGTCAAAAAATGATTCTTCATCGTCGTGTACCCTCTTCTGTTTCATTTACAATTCAAGCGAACAATAAAAATGTACATATTTTCAATTAAAGTTTCCTAAAATTAAATGAAACATTTTATTGTGTTTTTAAATGAAATAAATTTCGAAGGGAGGATTGATATTTAAAATTAAAAAACTTTATATTAACTTCAGCAATTGGAAGGCAAATAAAAGTTGGTATTAAGTTAAGATTTTAGCAAATCAAATGGTAGCAGAACTTTTGCAAAACTTACAAAATACTCAACAAACAAAACTTTTTTACCTGTTTAACCCACTTTGTATTTGGTTACTTTAAGCCATAAAAATGTGTATTGGAAAAACTTTGGCAAAAGCGATAATTTGGTTCTGCAGTTGGAGCATTTGCCGCCATTTTGGCAAAATTTTAATATATATCATTGTGGATAAACAAACATCATAAGAATAAATTTTCGGGAATCGGGAATCGGGAAACTTCAGATCTTGTATCCCTTTTAACCTGAATTTGGGGGAAAATTATTTCAGCCGCTTTTTAGATAGCAGATGTATGCAACTTCAATCATTGCTTTTGTTTACACCCTCTGCCTGCCAGCTGTTCGTTTGCACTTCAGGGCTGGATGCGCTCGATGCAAACATAAACGACTACATTTAGTTTTGCCCATATGCAAAAATGCAGCAAATACATCCCGTATATGTTGTAAGTGTAAATTGAAAATACTCGTATAATCGACTGTTTGGCAAATTTTATTTAATAAGACATCATTTGCACCAGATTGTGAATGGGGCTATTATATCACTTAAGTATGAACAGGCACACATTAGAACTCTTCTGAGGAAGAGAGGGCAATAGTGGTTACGGGTCATATGAAGCGACTACATTTATCGATTTGGCTGCTGACTATTCCGACTGCTGTAGTAGACCACCAAGAGCGAATATGAAAGCAAAAGCTTTTGAAATGCAAATTATGGGTGTTCTGTTCGATCAGCGTCCGGGTTGCTTAGCCCTTAATCGTCCTATCGAGAACTCCACTCGTACAGCGATGAAACGAAATAAATGCCGCGAACATCAACACTGCCCATAATAAGAGCCTCCGAGCAAGTGATTTTCAGTTCGGTTGCAACATGAGTGGGGCTTTACACATGTAGAATTCACAAAATAGCCCCAGGTGGACTTTAAGCTGAAGGAGTCGTCGGCAAGATCGTACTATTTAAATCTATTGTGGGATTTTTCGCACTAAATCTTGTATATTTTGAAATATACCTAAAAGATGCAATTCTTTTTAGCGTATTTTACAATTTCTACATATTTTTTTTTTTTTTTATTTTATGACAAAAAAAAATGTAGTTCTTCCAATATAGAATTCAATCAAAAACCAAATGTTAAATTAACATGAAAGCATATAAATTTTAAATAAAAAACAAATTTGATTTTTTCAAAAACTTGCACATATTTTTAAGTTTTTCTAAACTTTTTTCCTGTTTATTTTATAATAAATTTAAATTTTTTTTGCATTAAATATTCGAAATCATTTATTTCGTAATTTAAATAAATAGTTTTGTTAATGCCAAAATTACTAAATCTAATGGAAATATTATTAAAAATAGTAATGAAAAATATTGATTTTTTTATTAATTAATTGTTATATTAAAAAGTCAAGTTGACTTGAACATTCTATTATCTGAATCATAAAAACAAACAATATCGTGGCTGAGCATGTTCGAACCTGCTCTTCTGATGTATTTTTGAAACTAATTAATATTATTTCTAGAATTGAAATGACAATTAAAAAAAAAAACTTGTTATTGTAACATGCAAAATTGTCAATAAAAACAATTTGTTATCATCTCCTCTTCCGACCGAAGATTATCTGAAACGCATTTCATTTGCGATATTCTTCATATTTTGAAACCAATGGTTTTGCCTTAAGCTCCTTCTTATTTTTTTTTGTTCGCCAAATAGCACTTGCGGCTTTTTTATCTTCATTAAGAGAAAACATACTGGAATACGGTCGCAGTGCAACATTTTCCCCTCTCCGATGCATTTTTGTTTTTCTGCGATTTTTAATAATGAGCTTTGGAAAAGATGTTTTTCTAACCGCCGCACAGTGGCGCCATTTGACTTTTTTCGTTGCAAAAATCATATCTTTTGAACCGAACAAGATAATCGAATAATTTAAATTGCATGTCATAGATAATTGTTCAACCTATAAAATGAGCGGTTGGAGTGGACGCTACACCTTATAGGTGCTTACTTATGGGTTTTCAAAGTTAAAATTTGTGAAAAAATCCAAGTTTTGGTAACAAAAAAATTTTTGTTAAGAATTTTATATTTTTTTGTAGTTCTTTTGTAAGCTTTTCATGTTTTAAGATATTACCTAAAAAATTACAACAAAAGAGTTTTTTTTTAAATGATTTTTTCAATTTTCTGTAAAATATTCATTTTCTTGGTAAGACAAAGTATGTCTAAAATACAAATCATTTCTAAACTCTAATTTTTTTCTAACTCATCTATTTTATGGTAACAAAATCAAATTATTTTTACCAATCTTATATTTCTTAGTTCTTTTGAAAGCTTTTTCTGTTTTAAAGTTATTAGCCAACAAATTAAACAAATTTTTTTTCAATTAATTTTTTGAATTTTCTGTAAAATATTCATCACAATTCGTAACAGAAGGTATATCTAAAAGACTAATCATTTCTAAAGTATAATTCCATTGTAGTTCTTTTCGTGTCTTCACATGCCGCAGGGAAGAAATAAGTGGATCGGAAGATGCTGCTAACATGTTGAAGAGGTCCTCATTTTGCCTCACCCTTGATGCTTTGAACGTGTTCTGCAATCTATATTTTTTGTAAAATTTGTTAAGAGACTCCTGCGCTTCTTCAGAAAGCTCTCCAATTGGCAAAGACTGGTACTCAATTATATCTTTGCCATGCGCCAATATTTTATGGACGGTCGGGGTCAACTTCTTCTGTGGATAAATTTTTGCTAAAAGAGATGCAGTTTCCGATGCATATTCTCCAAATTTTGTAGAATTAACACTTTCTTGGCAGTTTAAAACATTCAAGATCGTTCCCAATCTTTTGACGATTTCATTGTCAATTCCAGTGATTCTAGTTACTGCCTCATCATTTGCAAAAAATCTCCTTGAAGTGTTTCCATCGTTTGAGTTACCGTATCCACACTTGGGGCAGTCTACTTTTAGTCCAAGTTGTTTCCAAAAAGCATTCTTTATTTGCTTCTTTCTGATCTTTTCCTTATCCTTAATTGATGTATTTTCATCGATGTTTTCATCTTGTTGTGGTAGGGTATACGCCAGTTTTAGCAAGAACTCCATACACCTTATCCTTGCGTGCAATGGTGACATTCCATATTCGTAATTCTCCTCGTTTGTAGAATCGTTTAAATTACCGAAGTTCTTCTGACTCTTTTTGCAAATCGGGCATGTCAATGTTGAGGTTGTTCCTGTCAGTTCGTTTACGACTTTTCCGTCAACCATGGTCAGGTGGAACTCGTAACTACATTCAATATATTTTCCTTCTCCAATTTGCAATTTTGTATGCTTAATCTTGCTTATTTGTTCTTCAATGTCCTTCACCGTGGTCCTTATGAGTTCTGCCGATTCCTTTGCAAACTGAAACATTATTGGTCGGCAATAATGCACTGATGACGGTCGATGATTTTTCCAGTGTAGGGAAACATCAGATTTTAGCCGCAATGGAACAACAGATGCCATAAACATATTTCCGTCAGATATTGTAGTGTCATCGGAAGATATCCTTTGCTTATAAACGCTTTGTCCGGATGATCCATCGCAGCCCCATTTGCTGATCAATGTTAGTTTCTGAGGAAGAATTTCCACCTCATTTTCAGGAAGACTTTCCAACAACCGTTTTGCTGTATGGTCCATAAGATCCTGCAGATTGGCTTTCGCAGAGACTTCCGTAAACTCCGTACGCAATGGTCGTGAATTTATTTTGGCTTGCGTAATATGCTTGTATCCGGGGAAAAGGTCAGCCCCGTGTCGCATTAAAGATGCCCGTAGTATCTCATATTTCTCTTTGGAAAGTTCTAAGTCCAAAAACAGAGCCAAGGCTTCTTCGGAACTATACTTTTTAATATGTGCGTTTGTGGGAGTGGGAATGCTTTCCTTAATCCTTTTTAGTCGCAGTGGGCTTGCATCAGCAACAGATTTTGTAATCTGCGACCTAACTCGTTCACTATCCTTTATGTATTTAATAGACAGCGCATCCGATAAATCCTTCGTGGTCAAGTCATTGGTGGCATCGGCAAGTTTCCTCTTTCTTGTGAAAATTGAACACTCCTCCATACTTTTTTTTGGCCTTCCTTTTTCTCCTCTGGTTGATGTGGAGGGTTTATCTACTGCCAATATATCCAGGATGGTGTCTTCATTAAGCCAGTCCTCGTATTTGGAGTTGAAGATGTTAATGGTTCGATTGCATTTCACCCATTTTGTCTTAATTTTGGCATGTATCATACAAAGATTATTTTTTATACTTTTGCTTCTCTCAATATTTCCGTATAAGCTATCGAGTTCTTCTAAAGCAGCTTCCGCGAAACACGTTGGTGTAATTGACTTTCTAAACAGTTCAAATAGTTTTAAATTGTTCAACGCCATGTTTTCAATACTTGTTTCGCCAACTTTCAGTCGTAGACTAATGCAGGCATTAAGCTTGTTTTGCAATATATAGGCCTATGCTACCATGTCTACAAATGTACCTGTTACATGCATACATATGCATTTGGGCTGAATTATACAGTTTTGATATTATGCACGTAGCCAAATGAGATTTGTGCCTACCTGTACCATAAGTCAGTATTGTTCTTCACCATATGTACGCCAAAAATAATTTTTAAGTGAGGTGCGTACCTGCTTATTTCAATGAGTAGTTTTTTGTGCATCTTGTGTCTGTAACGGAATATTAGGACCAAATTTTTCGCCAGAGGCTCTCAGGTAGACAACTGACTCAAAATGCAATTTTCAAACTATTACATCAAAGTAACTGTCAGTCAAGGCATGTAAGGGATGCCCGCCATACAATTTCTGCAACCATGTCTTTTTAACGTTTTTTACCTGTAGAAGCCAAATAGGCACGTAAAGGCAGATAAAACCTTTTGAGTTATGTAAAAGACTAGTTAAAGAACATATTTTGAAAATATGGCGGAGGTAAAAAAAGGTAAATTTTTTTTATTTTCCGTCAAAGTTGAAGAATAGTGAAAAAATGGATAGTTTTTAAATACTGATTTACCTAGAGAAACACAAAGCAAACAGCACAATTTTTTTTATTGTTATACATTTAATAAGCACATCAATCACTAAAAACAAAAAAAAATACTATTCGTTGCCTAGTTTTCGTGATATTACACCTGAAATCGGATCAAACTACCTAAAAATTGTGTGTTTTTTTTAAATCCGAAAATTGGTTAACTTTGAACAGTTATGTCTTCTAAACTAAAAATCTGATATTGTTAAGAGTAGCATATTTGAGATCGTTGAAAAGTTTACTATAAGATGGATTCATTTAAAATTTCGCAGGCGCACATGAAAATTTTGATTTTTGCAACCTCGTTTGCTCTACGGGTGCCACTGTGCGCCGTGGCCGGTGCCCCTTGTCTATAAGACCTCCATTTCAAACGACTTTAACTCTTTCATTTGTACTTGTTACGCAGGGATTGTGTAAATTATACTTGTACACGTATAAATTGTTTAATTTTCGCTTTTTTTCCTGTTATAAAAATATATATAAGGAAATGAAAATTGGTTTTTGAAGTGCTGTTTGGTGTCTAGTCATCGTCATTGAAAACATTGTTGGAGGCAAATTCATCTTGCGTCAATGATGGAAATGTGTTAGACGTGTATTACAAAGGGGGCTATAAAGCGAACAAGGAATGTTTCTTGGAAAGGAAAGAAATTGTTCAAAAATACATCATATACTATTCAAATTGCAAGTTGATACGTGCTAATGCATGTATGGCAACACTTGTATAACATTTTTAAACCGAGACACATTTTTGTTTCACAGAGAAGCTGCTGCAACACGATTCGCCCATTTCGAACGACTTGGGCATTAAGATAAAGCAACCATTAGAAACGCGACGAGGTAAAATTACTACGTCTCGTTTGGTGTGGTAATTTTACTAGGGGCGGCAACAACATAGAGGCAATTTGCTATTTTGTTTAACCGATTACAGAAATTATGAATTGGCAAAAACGGAATAATTTTTTTATTTTATTGTATGAAAATTGCGTCGAAACAATGGATTTTTAAGATTTACCACAAATATACGCAGGCCTTTAGTCAGGCTTTTCTGTAATATGGTGTGACAGTTTATTTCAGTATTGGCTAAAAATTATAAAAATAATTGACAGCTCAATTTTGTCTGAACAATAACTAAAATGAAACCAATTCAAGCTAAAACTATTGCCAACAACAAAATTTTATGACTCGAGATTAAAAAATAATTTTCAAGGAGCAAAAACTTGTTCGGCACGAATCAATGAATGAAATATTATTTATTTTATTACTTACATTTATGCAAACGCCTATAAACTTTACATATGTATGTATGTATGTATGTCGATCTTGTTCTTAAAACATATTAATTACATTTGTCATTCTTTTGTGATTGTGTATCCTCATGGAATTTAATATGCCAAACTAATTACAATTTCGATCCTTTTGTCCAAAACTGTGTAGACTAAATGAGTTAATGGAAAGTATGTTTGGCCTCAAGTCTGAACGGTCTGTAACAAATTGAATAACAATTATGTACAAAACAAATTGACAGGCTTAGTATTTGCCAAAGTAAATCTACAAGACCAAACAAGTTGCTTAGCAAAATCAATTACACCCACAAACTGAGGGGAAAATTGCATTTTGATGTTTGTGTTCCCACAATGAGCTGATTTATTGAATATCGATTAAATCTTATCGAAATTAGTGCTAAAAATATATTTACAGAATCGTGTTTTGCAGCCTTAAAGTCGTATTCACCGGGAATGGAACAGATCTAAAGCGTACCCCTAACGATTTTAAAGTAAAGATTTAAAGCACTAATGAGAGGGAGTGGCCAAACGGGGCAGTGGCAGGCAAAGCGTCTGTATCCGGAGAAAAGATTATAGACATATTGTGCGAGTGAAATTGCAACTTTAGTCACATATATGGCAGACGAATGACTAAATGACAGACTTGGCCCTTAGTGGCAGAGGTACATACATATATTGCATACCACTATATCCAGCGTAAAGATTCTACAAAAAATTGTAAACAGCCTCCCAAAAGTCAGTTTGGGAAAATTTACCCAAAACGAATTAAGGGCCAAATTATGTCACTTGTGTATATGACAGACGAATGACTAGAAGCCTGTGACGGCGTTGGCCCATAGTGGCCGAACGGAGCCACATTGAATACCAACGTAAAGCTTTTTCCAAGTTAACCAACGAGTAAAATTGCAAATTTGTTCACGTATATGGCAGACAAATGACTAAATCGAATCTTGCCATAATTTTTTTACAAAAACTGAAGATTTTCAAAAAAATCGGTGTTTTTAGGAAAAAATCTGCTCCTTCAAAACAAGATAAAAAAAAGTAAGAAAACCACATTTGGATATTTTTAGTTATTTTTAATAAAAACAGCAAAATAAAACAATTTTTATGTTTTATATAAAAAAAAAAAAAATGTTTAAATTAAAAGTGAAAACGAAATATTTAATAAAAAATTTCATGGAATTTATCGCATATAAAAATAATAGAAATCATAAAAAATTATTTAATTTAACATATTAATTGTACATATTCTTATTAAATTTAATTCATTTTCATTTCTGCTGTTTGTGCAAAATTTGTTCAATTAAAATAATTTTTCTTTAAAAAATCCTTTGGCTCATAAAATTCCACATACAATAGCAATAATATCCTTATCAAATTATTTTTTGTTTGTTTTGGATTTATTTAAATTAATTTGAAGTTGGTTGGTTGTCGATACCTGGTATTTTCAAAACTGTGTGAAATTTTTTTTTTGTTAAATTCGTAAATAGTTCTTTAACATTGTAGCAGTGGAAAAAAGTCTATTAGACCATTAATAGTTTATTTTATTCAAGCAAAACTTTAAACTGCGTTTGCACTGCAAAACCACAGATAAATCTGCACACTAGGCAGCGCTGCCTAAATCCCTGTGACGGAGGGCCATGCAATGCCCTCCAAAACCAAAAGTAAAAATTACGTCGTATACCCGTGCAATTTTCGTACTTCACCTGCATTTGGCCAAATTTTTCGATTCACAAGTTTCTTACTTAAGCATCGAATAATAATATTTAACACGCGCTTAAAATATATTACTTGGATTTCTTCCAAAAACCAACGTCTGCATTTTAAGTTGTTTAAGATTAACAAGAGTTACCAAAAGTTGGCCAAAACTTAAACTTATTTCTTATAATAAAAATATTATAGCTGAAAAGAAAATACATATTTATTATTGCGCAGATTTGCTGCACAAACTTTTTAAACGTTTTTTTTTTCTTGCTACTGCCAACATCCGACGCGTCGATTTCCTTGTTACTATCATTTGAACAATAGTTTATGACACTTTGCTAAAAGCCAAAAAAAAAAGCTTAAAGTTAGAAAAGAAAAACATATTTGTCTTATAAAAATGTCAAAAGTTTGTGGCATATTATTGTTATTTTATGTGTTTTTTACACTTCTTTAGCATTTAAGTTTCATCCTGTTGTCTCTCTTCCTTTTTTTTATGACTTATCGATAACAGTTTGAACACAGCAATAAAAAAATATTTTCCACATCATTTCATATAAATACATACATCGTTGGGGAACAAATTGATAAAACAGCAAAGTTTTCAAAAATATGAATTTGGTGTATGAAAGGGACTCGACTTTAAAATGGCAACCACATGTGCGTCTAGCATTTTACTGAAAACAAAAGAAAAGTTATTATATTATAAGTAATAAAGTTATACTTGTCTCTGCACTTAAAATGCTCAGCAAAAACTTAAGAATCTCAGCAGAAAGTGCACAAATTTTGAATAACAAAAGATTTTTGATTTAAGAGTTTCATTTATTAATCAGCTCGTAGTGTCGTAAGTTTGAAATTTGTTGTCGTCTGGTAAATGTTTTGATTGAAAATTGTTATGCCAAATTTTCAGTAAAATGTACAAAAGAAAAATGCTTGTTTAATTTACGATTTGTTTAATTGGTTAATTGGTTCAACAGGACATCGATCTCAAACACACCTCGGGATAAGTGCAGGCGTGGCCCATATAGTATAATATCCCAAAGCCATTAAACCAACCTGCGCAGTCATCTGACTGGGAGAGAAAGATCACCAACAGCCAACAACCTAAAGCCGTACTTAAGGAAGAATAGGTAAAAATTGGTTTCGCCGACCATAACAAGACTTGTACATTCCATCAAAATCAGATTAAGTGCGGTAGATACTAGTAAAGATATTGGGCGCAACTGGATTCAAAATTAGGCTTTTTAAGCTAAAAATTGCGAACTGTACGCAGACAGTTTTGCGTTTTGTTTTTTATAAATTTGAAAAAAAAAGTCACAATATTTTCTTTTTATTTCTATTTAAGCATTAAAAATACATACATTCATATATGTAAATATGTACATATATAATAAAACGCTTTTCCTTGTTTTTTGCACGCTTTAATTTCTAATTGTTTGAACTAGTGACCATTTGCTATCAAAATTAGAGATGATAGCAGATATTTGGTGGCAGGATATTGGACCAACCTCCTCTCTGGTGAAAACGCAATAGCCAAAGTTGTTCCAACTAAAAAACAATAACACAAAAAAAACACACACAAATACAAAAAATCAATCAATAACCCAACAATCAAATCCAACAACAACAGAACACAACCACGCAATGTTGGGGCTGTTGGGTTAAGTGATGTTTGGCTGTGGTCTGTCGAAGGTATTTACACTGCGCCCTAAACAGCCAGAACAACATTAATTAAATTCTGATATCCTCATCCCTGCAATATAGAATAAAAGCAAAAATATCGCAACATATGTAGGGGTCGACCCCTAAATACTGCCCCCCCCCCCCCCCCGACACCAAAAAAAAGATGATTCGCTTTCAAAATTTTGTATATCGAAACATATTGGTTTAATTAAGAAGAGCGAATCGCAAACATGTTTTTTATTCTAATAGACGGAATCCATGACAATTATGTGTGAAACAATATAATGGCCGAATGCTTGACACGGCTTCGGTGGCATATCTCTATCCGATGGTCCATATTCCCAATGACTCTGAGACATACTTGAGGTTCAATATCGTTAATGTGCCGAATTATTACAATCCTATAGCTCTTGAATTGTTCTTGGCTTGTTGTGGTACACTTCTTCTTTTGAATATCCCCAAAGAGAGAAGGCCAACGGTGTCAAATCACATGAGGCAACACGCGCCATTGAGTTCTTCACGCAAAAGAGTTACTGTGTGGCAGGTGGCCCCTTTTTCTGAAAGCGCCCCTCAATTGTGTACCTCTCTCACCATGTTTGAATTTGTCAAACACTGAAACGCAGAAATGTCAAATAAAATATAAAAAAAACTTGACGTTAAGCTGTCATTCACAATTAACATCGTGCATTTAGGGTTGGACCACCCTTTATAATATCATTTAAAAAACTATTTTTGTCAACTTAAAACGGCTTAAAAACTAAAACGCCTTCAGAACTTTAAAAGTTTGGATTTTAAAATTGCCCAAATGCAATCGTAAAACGAGGCCTGGATGCTAATCGAAGCCTCAGCTGCGGTAACCATTTTTAGGGAGAAAAAAGAATAATACGCAAAATTAATAAATAGATTCTTTTATTTGCTTTCAATTCATGTCAAAAATCACAGCTGGCTACACTGGCCCCCAAGCAGCAAACCTGTTCACAGCAAATAAAACGAATAGAGTGTGGCAATGTGAGAATGTGGAGCAACGCAATGTCAAATTACACATAAGAAACTAAGTATCACTTATGTTTTCATTCTTTTTGCCGTTTTGGTGGGGGGTTCCCCAGTGCTCGTATTTGGCTTAAGTGAGTTTAAAGCTCTCACAGTCGTAACATGTGTTGTCGATTTTTGTTTGTTTTTCTTTTTCTTCTTCTCTCTATTTCTTAGCGATAAATTCGTTATCATTTCTTTCGCCTTAGCAAACATTTAAGAATTTCTCATTTTCTTTACTACCGGTATACAGTACATATGTTTGTATGTATGTATGTGCGTTTGGTTGTTCGCCCGCTTATATTGACGCTGCGCATAGACTGAAGCGGAAAAAAGTTTGCTAAATAGTAAACCGACACGTAATCTAGCAACAAAATTCTTATAATTTATGAACTTTTTTTTTGGCAAACAATGTTTTAAGTTTTAGCGCCGGCATGAGTTGAAGTTTGCACGAAATTTTGATAAATACGAGGGGGTTGCCGGGCTGGATGATGGCTTAAATGGCATTAGATTATAGTTAGCAACCTGCTGTTAGCAATATTTTATTATTAATAATAAAGGACGCATTTATAATGTATAAATGCTTAAAAAATATGGCATTTTTCTTCTAAAGCAATATTTAGGGCAAAAACAGGTTATCAAATCACACGGATTTGGGCGCAGCGCTTATTTTGGCAAACAAAATGTTTGTTTTCTGCCAAACGATTTTACATGCGTTGTTACTGGATTGTTAAAGTTGTTTAAATTTCACACTGACCAAAATCTTGTAGTAAAAATTTTGCTGGCAAAAAATTACAAGAAATAAAATAAAAGTTTTTCTTCAATTTTCATGTGAAAAATAAAAATAAAATTTTAACATTTGGTTTTATTTTCAATCTGAATTAAAAAAACTGTATAATTTGGCTTGTTTTAGAAAAACAGCCGATAAGTTTAATAGCGAAGGGCCAATGTAAGCGGCATGCGGCATGCGGCAAGCGGCAACGGCCGGAAATCAGCTGTTTTATTTGCCGCTTGATTTTCTTTTATGTAAAAAAATAAACGCGCCTAATTACCTTTAACAGCCATTGCAGCACTTTTAAATCTATTTCTGTACTCGGGCGAACCCTTTTCATATTTTCTCTCGTCACATATTCGATATTTACTTTGTGGTTTGACAAATTGCCCGCTTTTAACGGCATTGCCAAATTTAATGAAATTGTTTTTTTTTTTATTTTCTATGACCATAATGTGGAGCCCACAATACAAAAATTTCACAATTAAAATTTCTCTTGCCTTGAAATTCTGCCATAAAATTAAAACAAATTTTATAGGCAACCCCAAAAAAACGTCCAATTTTTTCAAGCTTTAGTTCAAAGACATTAATTTGTGGGTTCATAAAAACCCGGTTGAGTTATAATTGCTTCGCAACTTCAAGGCCTTAAAGTACAACGCTAATTTGTCGAACAGATTGTTCGTAATTATTATGTGAAAGGCCGCTTTGCCTCATGTTTTGCCCGCCTACGAGCCACACAACTGGCAATTGCCAGGTCAGTTTTTGATAATGCAATATACCATAGAAGACCAGAAATAGTGGACAGAAGTGGAAAGTAATAGACTTCAGTGGCTCTGGAAGCCAATATTAGCTGAAATTACTCCAGTACTTGAGAACTGAACGTGGCAGTTACACGTCACACAACAGGAAGCAAAGCAAATAAATTTTATTTTTCATTGGAAAAGTTATGTGCTGGCACCCTTACGCTAACATTTACACCCCAACATTTACCACGACCACCATGACCCCCACGCCTATAAGAATGAAGGATTTTCCATCGCTTGCTCAACACTATTTTAGTTGGCTGCGGTGTCAAAGTCTCACCAACACGGCCATCGTTATTTTTCATTTAAAAATTAAGAACTCAAAGATATGACAACATATTTTCATCATGCCTGTTGACTATTTGCTCTGAATAGAGAGGAATTTTTCGGAGGAGGGGGTTCACAGGCAACGATACAAAGGCGCCCTCGCAAACACATACAGAACTTTAGTTTGATTAAGATTTGTTTATCTAAGAAATAAAGCGCTTGTAAGTAGAAGATGAAAATATATTAACATGCTGATTTGGTTGCATGTATGCCAAGGAGACACGTTTCACAAGGATATTGCATGGTAAACAACAATGATATCAACGTGCGCTCGAACGTTTAACTGGCAGCAAAATTTTCTCCTGTTTGTCTCCGACAACACAGAAAGAATGGCTGTTACATTAAAAAAAAATTAGTTGACATAAAACGGAAGATTCTGCGATGCCGAATGGCATGTACTACTTCCCATAACTGAAATGGAGGACAAAGTTAGTTTAAAAATTTTATCAAAAATTATGGAAAATACGATAGAAAAATAATTTATTATAATAATATCATTTTTAAGCCGTTGACAAACGTTTCTTTAGCTCTCTGCTGCTGCTAAACTGATATGAAAACTCACGCATGACTTAGAGCGATTTTGTTGAAGAACCATTAAACTTGATTCTCTAATAAAATATAAAGTTCCTTTGCAGCAAGTTGTGGTAGTTTGGCAACTATCAAATTATGTGATGTTACCATATTTTGTGTAAACAACAATGTGGTAACACTACCAAATGCCTGCCTCGCAGTAAACAAACAAATTGGTAGAGAAACAATTAATGTGATCTGTTGAATAAAATTAATGTATTTTAAAACAATATATTTTATATAATAAAATTATATTTTATATAATAAAATTATAACTGTTTTAAGCTGCCTTTACCTGCTTTTACAGTTTTATTTCGCTTTCGCCTTTTTTCCTTTTTTTAGTTAATTTTTTTAGTTCATTTTTTTTAATGAAAATTTTTTTTTCTTAAAAAAAAACACTGAGTTAATTTTTTTATGGACTCGCGATCAATTAAGTGTAGTTCAGACTATAATACGAGTACTTTGTATTCGACAAAAACTCAAATAATGTGTGGGATGGTGGGATAATGTGAAAGCAAAATATATTGTAAACGACAAAATAAAACATTAGGAGTTCTGAGCCAGAAGAGCCCATAAGACTCCATTTTCTTTAATAAATATGATTTTGCATTTCATCAGTCGCATACATTTTAATGTTTCACAGCCGTTTTTGTGACATCTCTGATCGCATGTTTCTCCGTCAAATGCAGGTGGGTTCAAAATTTGGAACATTGTTACCGTATAGAAATGGATTTCGCTCACACCATGCCGACAAGTTTTGTTCTCTGTGTTGCTACTGTGTTGCAAGCTGAGTAGTTTCATATTTTTCAAGCGGTTTAAGGTGTGCTGATGTGAAAACGAATTCATGATATGTGTTAACACTTGCAACAAATCTTGTTAGATTATTCTCTTACAAAATCCATTGAAAATCTTCAGACTTGTATAATACAAGTCCTCTAACTGGAGTTTGGTTTTTGATACTCTCGCATTAGACTTCTCTCTCCCAGAACCCACCTTAAGACTTTTTTAATAGAGTAGGCTGGCCCCTAACATCTGTTATGTTTTGACAGCTTCAGCCAGCGTTTCAACAGTCAAAGAGGCTCGACTAAACTGAGATAAAACCAAAAGCAGCTAAATTTGAGTTTAAGCTAAAAATTGTGGCTTCCAAAATATTACACACTTTTTCCCCCAACAAATGCCAGCGAAACACCGGCCTGAGAACACCAGTTTATTCTAAATACATTTTATTTATTAGTAAACCGTCCGTTGTGGCGTTGCCTTGGCCGCTTCCGAGCTACGAACAAGTCTTAAATATTGTACAGCATTTCACAGTTCATGTTTAAATTTACATGTGATGAAATGTAAACAATTTCTTCTTGTTGTTTTTACATGTTTTTGTTCTCAGTTTATTATATTGTTGTGCTTTTCGTTCTGGGCACAAATTTATTTCATAGTGTTTTGTGGAAATGCGTAAAATTTCCTGGGAGCGCACATCCATGAATATTAAACGTTGAATAAGTATACAATTGGGTGTAAAGGATGTGCAAGTTGTTTCTACAGGACTTTTTGGCACTGGCTCTGTGTGTGCAAAAAATTTTGTTCTCTTGAATTCCTACAACTTCTTGTCCTTTCATTTGTCCGTCTGTATATTCATTTCTGCAGCTGTTTATTTGTTGTTTGTACAGGCACACACACACACACACTGATATAAAAGCATTCGGTGTAATTGTGTCTCAAATGCCATCTAATAGTTTTGTTTTAACCACTGAAATTTAATTTTCTTTGGTTGAAACAGCATGATAGTTTTGGTAGAATTTAGCTGTTTAGTTTTATAATCTTAATGTTTTCGCCAACAATTAATTGTTTGCCAACAAAATTTTATTTAAGGATTTAAAGGCGCTCGCTAGCGCGCGCTGTGGCGTTTAAGACACAAAGTACAAATGCAAAGTTTAGGTTTTTAATTAAACTGAAGTGTATGATTAAAAAGTTTTGGCTAAGAAGAATAAAGGAATCTTTCTAAGGGAGACGGAAAATAACTATTACTGTGTTTTTGTTTTCAACAAGAAAATCAATAGGGCCGGAAAACACACGTTCAGTCTTAGTGCATTCCCAACCTGGTACACTTTGTTTTTCGAATCTAGATGTGAGCTTGTTTGTCGCTGTCTCTGTCCCACTTCGGGTCTGCCGATTTAAATGGTAGTAGGACGAGTAACGTGCACCGGGATAGCATCCTGTGTCTAAGTTGTCTGAAACGTTCCAGCTGTTGCTTACGACTAAAGTAGTGGCCTACATTCGCCCATCCAAATATCTTTGAAGTGTTGCTGATTTACAATAGATCTGTTTTCTTCAAATGCAAAGAGATGCTGGGGTAGGTACACGCAAGTCTAATTAAGGCATCATGATCCTTTAGGATTTTGGGTTACCAACTCAGGTGCCTCGTCTGCCTTTTGCTGTCCCTCATATCGCCAGACACACCCAAGAAAACAGCTGTATATATTATTTTTATCATATTTAGGGAATACTTGAGGAAAAACCTATGGCAAAAAGTGTGCGAGCTTGGATGCCAAAACGGCAGATCTCGCACTATAGTTAGATGAAAAAAGAGTGGGGGCACTCACAGGTTATAATGGCTCCTAAAATCACCTATAGAGAATGGACATATCCATTGCGGACACCTAAGGGTCTTGCGGTGAAAAGGAGGAATCAATGAAGTACTTGAAATATAGGAGATACAGACTACTTCAGGCCCATAGAAAAAGCTGGTGCGGTTTTCTGACATATTAAGCTCTTGAAAGGCAGAAGAATCCCAATAGATTAGCGACGGCCACTTTGCGAAGCGGCGTTCTTTCCCAGACCGCCTCTTATGTTCATTCCTGACTATGGGTCTTCTCTTTACCTTGTTTAACTTCTAAAATGTTATTTATTTCAGGCGGAGCCTAGAGTAGCTAAATATTAAGCAGAAAAAATATGTTGGAGTCTCACAAACCCAACCCACCTCAACCAACCATGACATTATGTTCATAAATATCGCTAACATTTTATTAAAATCTTTATTCAAACTCTAATTCAATACGAATTAAATAGAGCATTAATATTCAGGATATTTGAAAAGCATTCCACATCAGGTGGCCCTTCAACAGTGCGGTCGACATTGGACAACTGCACCGTTCATACAATTTAAAACGATTAATAAAATCATAAATATGTTTTTTTTTTTTAAATGATTACATAAACGCTTTCAGAGATATTAATATTTATTTATAAGTTTTCGAACAAATGCAGATTGCAGCTCGAATATCTTAAGGCCAATCCTTTTCATTTCGTCATCTGTGAGTGATTTGTATGCATATTTTATGTAAAATGTACTCGTAATATGAACAAATTGGCTGCTGTAAAAGGGAAACCGAGAATTAATCAAACAAGAAGTTTTTGCTTTCATTCGATTTTTATTATTGTATGTTTTTAATGATACGATTCTTAAGAGGGCACAAGTACATTTCATATACTAAATACTTAAATATTCCCATTTAGTTTTAGCGTTCAACATGATTTTTATTGTGAATGCCACATGTTGGCATTATTTGTTTTGTGGCAAGTACTCGTATGTGCTGATTTATTGAAAAAGCTCTTAAGAGTTTCACAAAAAAATAAAAAAAAGGAGCAAAAAAAAAACAGTACAGTGGATATTAATAGGAAACTCCTAACAGTTTGAATTATTCCCCCGCTTTATTAAGAGAAAGTTTTTTATGTTAATTAAATTTTTTGCAGGTATATGTTTGTATGAATGTTGTGGCGGTTGCTTGTGAGAATGTTTTGTAACGCTCGTAAGTGCAGCGTGATTCACGCATGGCAACAATGAAATTATTAAAACTTTTAGTGCGTGAGCGTAAAAGATAGTGCGCCATCTAGTGCACACACAGAAGAAGTGTGCCATACGCTTGAAGTGACAATATTATTGTTATATTAACAATGTCACTAGTATGATAATGATTATAAAAAATTTCCTAAATTGCTACAATTTATTCATACGCAACTACATTATTGTATGACACTAAGCAACCATAATATTAACATGTAACATGTTGCTATCATTACGAACTATATAATAATATATTATATTAACAAACCATAATTTTTTTATTAAGACATACTAGTCTTTATAACCCTCAGTTTCCCACCATATTTTTGTCATAAGCATCCATATTATGTCACCCTCGTTTTTCTACAATAGTTTTGTCATAAACATCTATATTGCGTAACAGGTTTTTATATTATTATCGTAGTTAACCATATATCTGATAGCATACAATCATATAATTATTGTTCGCAACCATATTTTTGTCAAAATCCACAATATTTTTTAAAGGAGAGGGCATTTCTGCTCCAATAATAAAATGTTTACAGTGAAAAATTAAAGTACAACTATATAATATATCATACATACATATATAGTATAATGATAAAAAAAATATATAAATAGAAATAACTCGCTGCAAAATAATCGGATTGCATAATTGAAAATGAGATAGCGTTCTGATTTGCCCTTCACTGTTGCAACGAATTTACTTGTCATATATACTTAAGTGTGTTTAACCGTGCTATTAACCTGTACAATAATAGTATGATTGAGCATGATTGAGAGTTTGGTGGTTTGGCAAGATATCGCTTTAGGCGTATGATTGGTTAAAGTAATTCATTTGGCTATGACAATAATAAAGTTGGACAGTAACCATAATATGGTTAGACAGAAATATGGTTAGCCCAGAATATGGCTATGGACATATCTTTGCCTCTGTTTTTTATTTATTTCTTATTATTACTTACAAAATAATAATGAAACTATATTCGCAGCTGTAAGTTGTTTTCTGATAAAAATTACCAAATTAATTTCATATTTTGTTCACAAGAATTTGTTCAGCGGATCGATTTGATTTCAATATGTCTTGTCTGGATGAGACGTACTTTCCCTCTTAATATTAAATCATACTTGTTTATTTTTACGAGCACTCAATTTCAAACTTTATTCAAAATTTATATTTTTAATAAATATTTGATATATAAAAAAAACTCAAAACAAGGCTCAATATGCCAAGAAAACATTTTATTAATGGGGTATAACAAAAGTTATGGATGTGTTGAAATGAATTTTTATAAATATTATTATTGCTGGCAGTAATTTTTGGAAAAACACGGGTCGTAAGAATATTCTTACTGAAATGCAAATAAGAATACAATTATGAGGCAACGGAGTATGATTAACAGAATATGTATACTGTTTGCATTAATACTACACAATGTTGTAGGGAACATTATAATGTTGCCGTAACCATATTGCGAAATGCTTATTCTTTGTGTATTAATACAAATTTCGAAACATTAAACAAGTTTTTGTTTTGGCATAATTCGCCGAGAGTCATTCAAAACGGGTTTGCCAGTGAAGCACAGAAAACGCTACGTTATTAAGCCTTACATAAGTCTCCTGTCGTTTGCATCACCGTAAAATTCAATTCGCACTACACCCACTCACCATTACCACTACTACCCACTCCAGCCACACTCATCCTCAAAACAAGGAGCAGATTGTGAAATTTTTGTTTGCTTTTTCCTAACTCATCTAAATCCCTATTTCCGCTGCTTCTCCAAAACATTTTCCTTTATTTCTGGCTACGCCAACAAAAATTTAATAAGAAAAAAATTCTTACAAGTCTGCATATTTGCCACATATTTTTTTATGTGTTTTTGTTTCAGCTGAAGAAACGTTTCTTCAAATTTATTGGATCTTGCGGGTGCAGTGAATACGCACATCAACTCGGCGGATTGCGCGAAAAGGAAAATAAAATGAATTGCACATACTTGAAGCATAATTGTGGTAATTAATAATTTTATTGCCATAATTTATCAGCAATAAATTGTACATGATATTTATTATTTCGTTTTGCGCTTGAATGCTTTAACAGCGGAAAATATTTTTATTGAAACATTTTCCGTGGTTGGTACAAAATAAAAAAAAAAAAAATAAAAAAACATTTAAGGAACATTAAAAAAATATTCATAAAATAAAACAAATACATTTTAAGCCAATTAAGATTTTGCAGTGTTTCCGCTAACACATGAAAATCTCAAGATAATGCTGATCAAAGTTGCCATATTTTATGTTTGTCATATTTCTATCAGATGACACAAAACAATATTTGCCTTCATTTTAAAATGTTCTCTATTACTGCAACAATATTACACATTGTCAATACGCAGTTTGTTATCGCTTCATACAAAGTTTCAATCATAATTAAAAAGCTAATGATAAAATTTTAATAATTGTATTGTTACCAGCATTGCAACATATTTTGGGCACAATAATACCAATTAAAAAGCTTTTTGTGTTGTTGTCTATTCATGTAAAAGAGAATAAACTTACGATTGTCATCAGCTGCAATACTTTTGTTTAAGCCGCTGAGAACTTATTTTGCACGAAACTTTCAAATTGTTTGGACGAAAGGAATCGAATACATGTAAGTCTAACAACCGACACTTATGGGACATCGGTTTCGCATTGTTTAGAAATTTTCCCCTTTTTAGCGGTCGATTAATTAAAGAAAACTGATGAGCGACCATGTGACTTGTCATAAATGCGCTGATATCTTTTTTTTTTTTGTGAAATTTTGCTGATTCAACAATAACTTTGTTACAAAATATGACAATTTAATACAAATAGAATAATTGCGAATAGGGAAACTGATTTCCACCAGCACCTGACATTAGGTCATAATATCACATTTTCAACGGCTCACAACCGCCCCTTGTGGCTTATCAGACAGATGACAGCTTCTTGTGATATGAGGGACTGTACACAACACAAAACCCCTTTCTCAAGCGTGGGGCTATTTAATCTCGAATCCCAAAACAAAAACACAGTCTCCCCATCCAGTTTTAGCAAATAAAAAGAATCTGTTGCAAGAAAACAGCACTTCGGTACTATTTGCATCACTCTTGTGTCATCAGCATCTATCAAAACACTTGCTCTGCTTTTAGGTTTAAACAATAGCCAGAACGTCCCAGGGGGCAAAATGGGCCCACGTTCTGTCAAATGACCTTTGGTGAAGGTTTCAGAAGAACCTGCATAACATAAACCGTTTGTGAATTTTCTAGAGTTTTAGTTGCCGAGTCAACCCTTGCCCTCTATACCCCGAAAAGCTGAGTGCTGCAGTTTGATATACGCCCCGACAAAACCTGTTCTTCCAGTGCATTTAAGGTACAGATTATGAAATTGATTGACATCAACACCTGGCGCTGGGGCCTAAGCTAATGGTATACCGTTCACTCCAATTAGTGTAGTTGTCGAAGGATCACTATTTGCCCTCATACGTGCAACTGCTGTATAGGAACGGTACATAACAGCGACCCGAAAATCTTCTTCTGCTAGCAAATCCCTGTACAGTTAAAGAAAGGCGAGGCACCTGAGTTGATGGCCCAAAATCGCCAGGGAACATCAGACCTCGAGCAAGTCGCAAGTAAATATATATATTACCCACCATCGACTTCCTTACGAAAAACTGAAATTTTTGGCAAAGCAATAGCACCACCGCAAACACAATTGGATCACCGAGCGTAAACTGCTACCTCAGTAGGGTGCCCTAAGGCAAGGGATCCGAGGGCACCGTTCTGCCAATTAACTTATTTGCTTTATTGAACCTTTTGGTTGTGCCTGATGAATCTGATATCTGACTTTTATATAGAAAACATTTAAAAAGTTAATTTTTAGAGCGATTTCCAAAATACATTCAACTTTTCAAAACCTAATGCCATATATTTTACTTGTTTAGATTTGTGTCGACACAAAGTCGCTCTAAAAAATATTTGTATATCTCGTCGCCTACATTCTCAACAAATATTTGTTTTACAATTCTTTTATTTATTGTTTGTGCGGCCGATGCTCCTCTACACGAACTCCTGCCAGCTTTTAAGCACCAGCAATCACAACAGTGGGTTTTGCCAGCATAGAAGACATTTTCCCATGTCTTTTGTGCACTTGCAAATAGTAGTTGTTGCTTCAAACTAAATGTGTTGCTCTATTTTGCTCAAGTTATTTTAAAAACAATCTAATGTGAGATTGATTGACACAAGAAAACTTCTACAAACACAATGTATGTACTTGTATGTATGTATGTATGTATTTATTATCCTTTGAGCCATTTCTCATATTGTTGTTGTCTTCCATGTTGAATAGAATATTAAAAACGCCTTCAGATTTTGTTTATGAAATCATTAGAAAGAACATCAGCAGCAAAATTCTTTTTGCACTCGCAAAATCTTGGTAATATATTATATGTATAAACAATGAAGCATGTAGAATATTTAAAAGTCAGCAAATGAACAACAAAAATGCGAAGGACTTAAACTCGTATGCATACAATTTTGTGTATCCTTTTTTTTTCTTAAATGTTAAAATATGTCGTAGAACGACATATTAAAAACGAAAATACTACAGTTCTGAAACTGGGCCACAGCTTGTTACAAAAAAAAAGAACGTACTGATTAGGAAAATCATTCATCTTGACGACACAAACAAGAGACTCAGCTAATAATGCTTGTTTTTCGGGTAGGGTGTTTTTCAAGTTTTTCATAAATAATTGTTGAGCATGTTTAAACATGCGAGTGCATGTTTTAGGGCACTGCAAGCAATATTGTCAACATACATGCATATGCACTCATATTTGGAACAACATTAGCCAAATGACACCATATTATGTAGGATTGAAAATTAATATATTGTAAAAATACTGAAGAGGACCAAAGAGAAGATTGTCCTTATTTTCATTGTTTGTCTTGTTCATTTAAGTTTTATGTATAAGTGTGTAAGTGTGTGAGTGTGTGAGTGTGTGTGTGTTTTTTTTTTGTGATTTCTCATAAATTCCGGCATATTGTGCTCATAAAAATAAAAATATTCATGTTTGTAGTGTAATATTGGGAAAAAAGAAAACTTTGTTTGTAACGTTTTCAAGAAAATATGTTATTTTTTTTCTTTCTTCTTCTGAGTTGAATAATAAAAATTTTTGTCCTGATAGTTTTAGAACATTTTGGCAAAGATTTGAAAATAATATTTTCTGAGTCTGTGCAACATCAGACACATAAAAAGTTTATTAATTTCAGTGCATTGATATGCAACGACGCCGAAAAGCTCATAAATCATGCAATTGCAAGCCCTGATTAAAAGATAAACTTTTGTTTACAGACTTTTAACAATGAAAACCAAAACATATTATTCACCAGAAAATAAAAAACAAACAAATAGAGCAACACTATTAAAAAAATAAAATAAAAAACAAACAAAAAATTTAATGTCTAAGATATGTTTTTTTAGTAAATATTTTTGATTTATTTTATTCCTTATACTTTACTTTTGTGTATTTCTCTGATAGAGGAATTTTTCACTTACAGCGTTAAAGTGTGTTTTTGTATTTCCAGGCGAAAATAGGCAACATTTAGTTGTGAAAAATATTTTAAAAAAAACAAAACAAATAAAATTTTAAAAAATATCAACTAAAAATTTATTCTTTGATGATAAACTCGTTGTTTGCTTTTTAAGTGTTGTTAACTTTCTTTATTGTTGGCTTTTCCAGCTGATTTGAATTTCATATGAAAGAATGCGTTATTCCAAATAGTTCTTGTTAATAATTATTATGACTGGTCGGTATTCAAACAATACATTAATAAATTCAACCGACTTCCGTGGCTTAATGCGAAAAAAATTATTTAAATAAAAGTGTATTTCAATAAATGCGCTGAAATTTTGAAATGATACAAAAAAAAAGCTTTATGTAAAATATTACAAGAATTACTTTCTCATTTCCTTTATATTTCCTTTATATTTCCTTTATGTATGTACTATATGCCAGTAAGATTGTGGAAATGTTCACATGACCTACAAGTTATCGCTTAACTTGTTGTGAAAAAGGTTTTCGAACGTTAACGTTCGACATCTTGGTACAGCCGCTGTTTATCCAAATGTTTCATATTCGCCAACTGAACAACAGTTTTTAATAAAATTGCTGGCTGGTCATGGCATTTCTTCAAAATATTAATGATTTATCAATTGTTTTTGCCGCACTTTTTTTTTAATGTTTCAAATTGGCCATTCAATTCTGACTATAGTATTTCTTCAAAATATTAATCGTATTCGCCACATTTTTTATATGTGATTTGTTATGTTCCAATATGGTGCCATCTTATATATTAAGTTAATTAATACGTTTGATTCTCTCGCGCCGACAGTTCAGGATGAAACATTTTCAATTTGATATTTTACAAACATTTAAAAACAAACCAAAATACACATATTTTTCGGCCACTTTTATTTTTTTTTTACTGGCGAACTATGAACTGGCCTTCTTCTCACCGCAACAGCTCTCCAAGTCTAACAAGTTCCAAACTTGTAAATCTTTTAATGTTCGATTTTTTTTTTTTGACAAAAGGTTTCATCAGTCTTGCATTTTGTAACGCCTTCGCAACTGATCTCCGACTAAAATGTAACAGACTAAACATAATACGTGTATAAGTTATAATAGATATATATTTGCGAAAAGACTCGTATAAGTTCAAAAAATAAACTGCTGTAATTTTACAGTGACTTATTAACGATTTGCTATGAGTTCGCGTTTTTAAACTCAGAAAAAACAATTTCCCTACTTTTGACTTAGTCTATTATAACGAAAAGTCTTTAGTGTCAGGGAAAAGTTTTTTTTTTGCCGGTTATAGTTGTTAATTATTTAATGACATTCTCATTTCTGATACTAAGAACGATGATATAATGAGAATAATAATAATTTTTAATAATTAAATTCTGTTGCATTCTACACAAGAGTATTAAGCAGAGTTTGTTTACGTTGAACACTTTTATGCTGGTGGTAGTGGTCGTATGTCTGGTTCATACTCGTATCTTTCATCATAAACAGTATCACAGACAAAGACGAAGAAGAAGAAGCTGTACTCTGTGCTCATACAATATATGTTACATACGTCTACCATGTGTGCTTTATGAAAACCATTTATGGTTTAATTATATACATGTTTTTACTTTTCTTTTTACATGAAGCCGGCAATCGTCGCAACCCAGCCAACAAAATTGTGCGACATCGTCATATGCACCTCAAATAAAGTCATATTCTGAAACCATATTTTTTTTTTTAAACAAAAACTTGTGGATTAGTATGTATTCTAACCGAACAGTTGTTGTCATGTTGTAGTTTTAGTAAGATGAAGAAAATGTCAGCCATCTGGCCATATTGGTGTATGCGACTCTGTATAAAATGTTTTAGGTTTTGTCAATGTGAAGCTAATATTTTAATTAATATAACACTGACACTTTTGAACAGTTGATCGCCGCATTCCCGCATAATCATTATCCATAGTTTTGCCATACATTTCCTCATAGTTCCCCCCCCCCCCCACCACAAATATATTGTATGAAATTTTGCGAAGTGTTGCAGCCAAACTTTCATTATTTTTTGACATATTGTACAAAACTGAAAGACATGTTGTACGATCATGTTGTATTTAATTTTTTAATTTTATTCACCTAAAATTTATTACGTGCCCATCTGTGGGACACCCTTTACACACAATGACACCGTCATAGCACAAAATAATATTGTTTCTGATCTGCAGCTGGTACAATTTTTTATTCTAACCAAAAGTTAAAAAAATGGTTTTTCAGAGTTGCCGAAACTTGTGGCTGGTCATGTCATTCAAAAATCTTCCGAGACACTGCATGACTTTTGTCAGATGCTTGTGTGCAGCCACTGTCGCTGTATTTTACTGGCTGGGCAAATTACTCGCAACTTGACACAAGTCTTAGCTGTTTGTGTTTACTTTCTAATTGTCTTGTGCCTTTTTTGTTTAGGAAAAACTCTTAATTTTGTCTGTTTATTAATTGAATTTTCATTCTGATACTTAATTTGCTTTAAAAGTTGATAGTCTGAAGACATTAGTAACCGTTTTGTGCTGTTGACTCGCTGTTCATTTGCTGCAATTTATCATAACGCGTCTTAAAACTTCATTTAATATCTTACCATGAGATAGTCCGTGGCATGTGCACACCCTACAATTATTCATTTGTCATGGGATAAAGAAAAATGGCTTTTTGAAAACAATTTTCAAAATTCATTGGACGTATTTAGCAAAAAAAAAAACAATTTCCAGTTTGACTTTTCTATAGCCAGAGAGAAAGAGAGACACATGGGAAATGATTGATTTGACTTGTTCTAACGAAATTGATCGGTGCTGCCAATGATTTACAGTCTTCAGCTAAAGTTGAACTGGACTGTCACATCATATTATATATATGTAATCGTATAACACAGTTGTGATAAAAGTCTACACTTATTGGTTCTTGGTGGTGCAATTTTCATTATATTAAAAATTATATTTCACTTTTTTCTCTTAAAAGGCTAATGTATCTGTGTGACAGCAAGAATAGCGCGAAATGTGCTGCCACCTTGCGAAATGATACATCTCGCTTACTCATACATCCTACATAATTCATATGGTAGCTCTGATTTTCCAAACAAATTGACTGAAATGCATGAATCGTGCTGTAGAACATTTTCAGTAAAAAGAAATTTTTCTGGCGAAGCAAATGGATGACACCAGACTGACTGTCACACTTCTACATACATATATGATGAAATTGAAACGCCAAAAATGTACTTATTATGAAATAAAGTTCATGTTGGAATTGAATTTTTGTTATACAACATAAAGCCTGCGTTGTGCATGATGTTGATTTTGCTGATTATCCAAGCAGTGCCCAACCAGCCAGGACAGGCAATTTTTATATGTTTTTATTTACATATTGTTCTATTAAAAGCCAGCAAATTGGGTTAAAAGCATATAAAGAGGCCAACAATGTATATCCTTTTGCACGCAGACCAGAATGTAGTAAAAATATTATTTGCTTCTTATTAATACAATTTATGGCAGCAAACCTGGACAACAAAATATCAATATATTCGTTTATAAAATCATTTTGGTTAAAAGGGTTTATAAAATAAAATTAAAATATTGTTTTAAGATTGCAAAATAGAGATACTGTAAATATATTTATGTTAGAGCGCATTTTAAAGGGTTTAGTGCAAAGGTGTTTGAAAAAGTTCTGTTAATTAGCATTGGTTTAAATATTTGTTCCGAAAGCTCTTCTATTGTATGGGCTGCCATCTGATTGATACAGCAGGCGCTTGCATAGCCACCACAAGTTTGGCTGGCGCCGCCAATTGACAACATCAAGTTATACGCTTTCGGAGTTCAACAATCTTCGAAGTTCAATTGTCCAAACAAAATATTCATTAATCTCCCATCTAAAGCTGGTGTAATGTCCCACGATCGAGCCAATGCACCAGTTTTTATCGCAAATATGTAGCAAGAATACATGTCGGCCAAAGAAATTATAAAAGATTGATTGTTGTGATTTTTATAGTCCACTTGAACGCCCATCACAACCGACACTCAGTGCTGATATACGGGATGGTGAAATGAGTTCTGAAATCGGGCCGACTGGCCTAATATTTTTAAGTCTATTATTCGCATGTAATAAAATATTAAATGAATACTTTTATGCTGCTGAACAAACGAACACAAGTCGCTGTCACCACAACATTGCAGTTATACTAGTTTAGCCATCCCTGGTTTTGAAAATATCTGCTTACAAATTAACAACTGCATAAAAGTATGTGCTGTGCAGCAAGTTTGCATAAAATTTAATTAATTAAATTTAATTTAAATACAAAAACCAGGGATGGCAAATTTAGTACAACACTACTTGTCTTTTGTGCAAATGTACTATTTAATGTTTTAATATATGTTTGAAAAAAGAAACGTATTTTTGCTATAACTAGCAAAGCGAAAAACCTATATCGTTTCCGTGATTCATTATTGTCGCAATGGATATTTATTCAATACGAAGCGATAAGCGGCACAAGCAAAAATAAATTGTTGACAAACTATTACAATATATTGAGCTTTTGTGCGGATGCCAACATCAATGATTATTTATTAAATTTAAAAAAATATATATATATATGTTTATGTAAAATTTGTGTAGTAAAATGCCGTAAAAAGTTTTTCAGTGAACAAGAGCTTAAACCTTTTAAGTCCTTAATACATTTTTTACAAAAAGTACTTCCATATAGATATAAATCATTTCTTTTGGGCACTTTATAAAAATGTCATTTATAAAGTATTTTCTCTTACAATTAATCACAACTTTTCAGTGCAGAACAAAATGCACAAACTTTTACTTTTAATGAATTTTTATTTCAGCACTTCATTCGCATTTACTTGCATAACAGCTTCCTTTTATTTACTTATTGCCAGGTCCTGTTTACTTTAACGAATATTTTTTAATCCTCTTTTATGTGCTTTAAACATTAATCTACTTTTTTTGCATTCTGTGCAAAATAATCGCGTGGCTTTTCCTTTTCTTGTTGGGTTTTCAATATAAAAAGCGATATACACTTAAATCCAGCACAATTATTTTATTTACTACAAATTGTTTGTTGCTTAATTTGCTATTGGAAGTTTTAAGGTAGACTTTAAATATAAAGTATTAATTATTTTATTGGAGAGGAATTAATTTTTTTTTTAAATTAATTTGTCCGTTTTTCGATTTGTTGACATTATTCAGAGTTCACTGTAACCTCAAAGCAAAAGTATATTTGGTACTCAACAAATTAGACTTCCTCTTGATTTACCTGGCCTTGTTACCTGGCCACCGTCAATATTGAACAGCGTTCTTCATGTAAAAACAACAACAACAAATAACCTACTCTCAAAACCGAGGGGTAGTAAAACTAAACTTAATCGCTTTCTTGTCTTTCATATCGAAACAATAAAAAACGGACATTGAGAAAAGAATAATTTTAACATGTTGCCTCAACAAAGTCCTTTTTCATGCCCCTAAACTACTCAAAGCCCGAAATACACAAGTCAAGAAACAATTTTTATTAACATTCATTTTGCGTGCACTTTTACGAATAATCAAGATGTTTATCAAAGTGAACAATATAGGAGAGGGAGGAAACAAAAGTTTGCCAAGCTGAATTGTTTGTGCAGTTTTCCATCCTTCCTTCCCTCATTTCTGGTCTCACAAAGCAAAGAACAATAGCTATTGAAAACTTTCAGTTTCAAACGGACTCTACGTAAGCACATGTAAAGAGTATGTCGTTATTTTAAACTAAAGTATCGCTAAACTCCTGTTGCAATGACTTTAAAATAAAATTTGCTTAATTCACAAAGTCCTATATCCTGTATGTTGTATTGAATATACGCACTTTCTGTCTGTACGAATATGTTTGTGAACATTTAATTATTGTAACAGTGTGTTTTGTATGTTAATGTGAAATACCAGACCAGAAGAAGAAGAAAGCAGTGTTCCGAAATACATATCATCAGCTGAAATGTAAAACCTATTAACTAAAATTGTTATTATTTTGCAATAGAAACAGTATAATAATATAATACACTCTGGCAATCGACTACTTTTACTCGTAAAATGTCTAATTGTTATTAGTATGAGTGTTTTTTTTAGCGTTTGACAACATTCAGTTGACAGCACTGCTTTACTTGACAGCCCATTTCACAGCTGATAGTTGCTTTTTATTTAGTTTGGTTTTGACACGTCATTATGGCTACACTAGAGCAGCGCCTGTAAATTGTTGGAATTTTTTCTACCAAAATTGTGGTTCTGTTCGTCGAAATTTCTATTCAAAAGTTCGTGTTCCAATGAAGCCAAGTTTCGGTGGAATGGTTACGAAAATAAGCAGAATTGTCACTTCGTGAGGATAATGCACAGGTCAGGTGTTTGTCAAAACACCATTAAATCCTTAGAAAATTCTGTCATTGGTCCATATGTCTTCAAAAACGATAATGGTCGTAATATGATCGTCAATGGAACATGATTAGACATTTTTTCATACTTAAATTATTGGCATTAATCTCGCTGACATGTGGCTCCAACAGAACTGATCCATACGCCACACAGCGCGCTACCCTTGAACTACTAAGTGATGACAGATTCACGTACAGGTCGAGTGCAATTAATTGGCTACCATGCAAAGTCACTTGTCTACGTCGATAAACCAGAGGCAGTGGGTACGATCGGCCATTGCATTTTTATTATCAGCTGACGATATGTTGTCTAGAAATAAAATGAAATTAATACATATTTGAGCTGCAACAATACTCTATAGTATTTCAATTGCATACGAGGATCTTGTGAATTCAGCATTCAAGTATTTTGTCTTATTATTTATTACAATTTTTCCACTTAAGAAACATGAGGGATTTTTTAAGGGTTGATTGAATATTGTACAATTCAACGACTTTTTTAACCGAACTGAAACCATCTTCAGATCATAATTATATATAAAATAATAATAAAATATTTAATGTTGTTCCCGTAGAGGTTCGACATGCGTAAACTGACACAAAGCGTTTGATAGTCATTTAAAGATCAGTTTTCAGTGGAAGCAAATAAAAAATATAAATTCTGATATTGGATAACTTCTTACAACTCTCCTTCGCTTTTGTATCGACTGAGGAAATTCTCTTCTGTTTTGGATTATCCTGATTATTTACCGCTTAACTCGTCCATTTGTAGTGCGGTTTTCAAAATGCTTTCTTGCAATTAAAAACAATTTATTTCCAATGACAGTAATTTTTAAACGTTCATATGTCACATTCAAACAAAAATAATTTTTCTCTCTTAAAATGAAGAGTATGAAAATTCATCTGGAAAAACACAATTCAACTTAAATCCGAAAACATGTTTGCCTTAGAAGAATCGTATATTGAATTGAACCTCAGATTTGATTGAGTTAAGCCAATGTTAATATATGTAATTGCCAAATTTAAATACTTGCTCCGTCTGACCGTGGCCAAGTCTATCAATTATTATTCCAGCACGCCAAAGTGTTGGATTTATTCGTGTGTAAACAGATGTCAGTCAGATTGTAATAACTTTAAATATATGTATGTATTTTATTGGCAGTATTTACTTCAAGAGTGCAATTGCTGCAAAATGATTCAAACTGTCAAAAGTTTAATTATAATTTATTGCCGTATTCAAAACACGATTACAACAACAACATTGAACCGTTTTAATTGCAATGGACACTGTCAAAATGGTGTTAAACGAGCAGGAGATAATTTTCAGTGTATTGGCAAGCCGAAATTGTCAGTCAACTGATGATTTGGCAAAAGAAATTTGCTAGAATTTACATATATAAAACTCTGGTTTAGAAGCATCTTTCGAAAGTTGATGTTATTCTTATGAACTCTCTGCTAAGAGGCACAGCCATTTAATTTGTAATTATTAACAGTTATTGTTTTATCTATCATAATTTCTTTTAAACATTTCCAAGTCTGTCTCAATTTACAGGCAGCAGCAAAAGCAGCTTGTACTTGAAGTCACGGCTTCCAAATCATTTCCCTTCACTGCGTATTCCATATAAGCAGTCTTATATATTGTACTTAGACACATACATACATACATACATACATATAGAAAACAAAACATCTTAAGCAGATTTGATAGAAAATATGTCACTTCAAAAGGGATTCTTTTTGAAACGTATCAAGTTGTATTTTATCTTTAATAATTAATATTATATCATTAAAATTTATTTATGTTCTTAACTTTACCTTCTTCGCCATCACTTTGGCAGATTTGCTTAATTATATTTTATAGCCTCTAACTGTTAAATATTCTATAGACATTTTTCTTGCTCCTTTGCCTCAGTTCACATTTGTTTGATTACTCTTCCATCCACTTCAAGTCAATTTGTTATTTTTATTATTGGAATATTAGAACTAAAAAACATTTGTCTGTTGTTGTAATCATTGTTGTATTTTCATCTGAATTGGCTGGATGACTGACTGACATCTGTAATTAACATGTGTTAAGTTCTAGGCAAATGACATTTAAGAGCTTCCAAGTCTCAATTGGGAATTTCAGATGGCAGAGCCAATAAGCAGTTTAAGAACAAAGCAAAGCATAGGAATTGTTCAAATTAATAACATACATAATTGCCTGTCTGTCTTCTCAACAACAACTTGCCTCTGGAAGGAACTGGTATATATGTACGTACGTATGTAAATAGGGAACTTCTTAAATGGTTATTTTTTTTATAATAACAGTTTTTGTATTTATAATATTTTTAATAATTATTTAATGATAATTTTATTTCCTTTTTACTTTAATACAACAACTTCGCTATTTGAGATTTACTGTCAAGTTTTTAATTCAAAGCACCACATCATGTTCACAGCGTCTTGACCACCAGAGAAGCCTGTGCGAGAGCGTGGCCCTTTTTAGCAGCTAAATGTAACATTATTTTAGCTGTGAAATTTTCGAGTTGGCCTTTTACATTTTTCAATTGTTTATTTAAGCTTTTTTTTGACATATTCTATTGGTATAATTACACAAATTTTAAAAACATTATTTATGAAAATGATTTATATCGTATAAACCGATTTGTAGTTGTCGCCAGTTCAATAATGTGAACGTATATCTGGCGGCACAGTCAGTAGTTGCAGTTGCCAATGTGGTTTGAAATCAAACTTAGGCACGGAAAAATTGATAAACATATTACAACGTTGTCATCATTTTATAGAAAGAATATAAAAACAGCTGATTTTCAATCACTGAACAATAATAATATGCAAATTGAAGCAGATACAGCAGGGTGTTTTTTTAGAGGTATAGAACTTCGAATTGAAATAAAACACAAGAAAATCGTTTTAATGTCCATCAATTTGGCTTTATTGGAAGGATAATTTTATGCCATTAATGTTTAAATATGATTTCGGGCATGTGGCCGCCGCGGCTGGCTCGAATAAAGCCAATTCTACAGGTCCAATTTTTGATGGACAAAAGTTGATGGACAAAGCTCCAATTGCTGTGCACGGTGGCGAATCGATTCATTCGGGTCCTCTTCAACACTTTGCTCTACAGCGGCAATTGTTTCTTCGGTGCGCACTGTTCGACGTCTCTGCGGATGCGTATTATCACATAGAGTAAACGTAGTGCGAAAACGATCCATGGTTAACCGAATTAATTGCTCTGATAACCATAAAATCAACGGAGCTTGCGGTAAACTTCGCGAACTGAACCATTATTTTCGAAATAAATTTGCACGATTTGCAAGCGTTGTTCTTTTGTCAACCTGTTCATGATGAAATGGCAAACCAAACTAAATATTAATCACTTGACAGCTGACAAAATGGCCGCCAGTTAAAAAAGTGATGCCAACTTAAAGTTCTATACCTCAATAAAAAACACCCTATATATAGATAATATGTACATATGTGGGTATGTTATAGCAATAGCAGTAGACCTATTGTTTTTAATCCTCTTTCCACCCCTATTAAACGAAAATGTTAATAAAAATTACACACAAATTTCGAAAATTAATACATATTAAAGAAAATAGACAAAAGGCTGAATTAATATTTTTGTATAACTTTTTTTTTAACTTTTTATGTTTATTATTAAATAATTATTATTTATTATTAAATAATTTGTTATTTCGAAGACATTTTGTATCGTTGAATGGAAATAAGAATTTGCCAGGCAGCACGAGTAGAAATGACAAAAAATAAGCTTTTTCAAAGAAAATACATACATATTTCCTGAAAAAGATATAGTATTAAATTTTAACTATTTGCTTGGTCACTTTAGTTATATTTTTATGTAGCTTCCTATTGAAGGCAATTCAGTTGCAGAAACTTTTAGGATCTGGTGCATTCCATTTTTCGTTTACACCATCAGTAAATTTGCACCAAAAACTATTTATTTGTTTTTTTCTAATTCTTTTCTTCTAAAATTAAGCTATTTATTAAAAACAAAACAGTACGCAAGTAGTAAATTTATTTGGTTTATTAAGGCAAATTATAAGAACGATTCTTACATACATACATACATACATCAGAAGCCAATCTGAACTTGTAAAAAGATTTGTGCGATTATGTTGGAATATGCTTAGGAAATCTCCCATCTTTATGCTGCTTCTTGCTTGTCCCACACAAAATACTTACATATGTATGTATTTACTTTTTCTACAATCCGTGACTTCATATGCAAATTCTCTTCCAAAGCAAACTTTGCTAAACTGTTTATCAACAGCTGATGTTCTTGTATAAACAAATGTATACAAGCAAAGTTGAGATACATATTGCTGCAGCTAATTCAACTTTGTACTTGGTCAATATGCGTGCTGCCGAGCTTCTAGCATTTGTTGCAAGCGCTACCGCTCAGATTCTTTTCCATTGTTAACTTGAGGTCTGCCGACTACAGTCCAACTTACAAGTCACAACATTACGAAATCATGCCATTTAGCTTTCTCTGCGACTGAAACAATGCGGTTATTGAAATTCTCTCTTCATAGCACGGCAAGAAAGAAACACGACAACCGACAACAAAGTGAATAAAAAACACAATCCACCACATGACGGACTGAGCTGTTGTAAAGTAAACAGAAGCCAAGCAACAACAGACTTTACAAATGAACTTAAAGACAATCCAGAAATCACTTTAACAATCTCCCAGCAACGCTGCTTTTAGCACCAGAAACGGAATGAACATGAAACAAACGGCTGTTTGCCTGTTTTCGTTTTCGCTTTCGTATTTGTTTTATATTTTTATGACGAACAAATGTCTCTTAACTGTAGAACGCGTATTGTGTGCGAGCCGAACTATGCATTCGTACCTGGATTTAGTTGTTCAACGATGGCCGCACGGTTTGGGCAATTATAACGGAGTGACTGTGAGAATAGTCAGCAACGTTTTATAACCCAGAACCACATGGTTGCTTAAACAATATTTCGTGATGCCAACCATACAATCAGAAGTTTATGGCATTGAAAATATGTTTCCTCATGTTGTCAGCCGAAATATAAATTTACGTAACTAACATACATATTTTTAATTTTACAGCGGAAACAAAATAATAACATGCCACAAACCTTACACTTGCAGTTACCTGCTTTCGACTTGGTCTAGTCTTATTTTCATCTAGTATATGAGAGTAAAAAATTGAACTCGACTGTGATGTGCTTCGTAGTCACTCAAACTATCGATTTGGCATTCTTTGTTAGTTACATGGTGTGGCATCTTGGCTGACGATATTCTCTCCTACAACTTTCTTTATTGCCCCGATTAACCACCAATTCCGGCTAGAATAAATTATTTGCGAATTTGAAACAAAAAATTAAAAACTTAACACGCACCCACCACATTCATCAAGCAGATATCACGGCTAAGCATCCATTTGTCGCTGTCCCACCAAACACATCTTGCAACAGTCAGCAAGTCTGTCTTGGCAACATGTACATACATACATATGTATGTATTTGCTGAGGTTCTGGCACTTCTTCAGTGCAAGGAAATGCAACCACAATAAATACTCGTATTTACCTTTAGACTCACACAATATGATGATGTTGCCTCACGTTTTGCCATTCTAGCAAAATTGTTGGAATCTTTTTTCTAAATTCTTTATGTTGCTGCTGGGTTTTTGTTTAGAACCTGTCAAGCGGGAGGTGTGTGCATGTGTCAAGCAATTGTTATGATGAACAACAAACACATAACATTTACTGTCAACTGTTGTTACGTGCTGCAATTTGCCGGCTATTTAAACAAAAACAATAAATAAACAAACATACATACATTCATATGTATGTATGCACATACATACATACATACATATTAGGTATGAAAACTCTTTAATTGCAGACCAGTTAAATGTTGACGTTAATATTTTGAAAGTACTGTAACGCATTGGAAAAAGGGCTTGAGGAAAATCTTCCGAAAGGATATGCTTGATAGTTTGCCCCTAATGGAATCTGCTCTTCTAGAGGAAGTTCCTAAAGGTCTTAGTGCCTTTAGTTTAGCGGAAAAAACTATATTCCACAAAGACATGCTGGCCGACTTGGTGAAATACGCCCTTGAAATATAGAGTCCTTTATTGGTGAGTAGCGCATACGAAACCGCCTGCCTAAAATTGCAAACCTAAAAACGAGCCACGTAAATCGGTATGTACACGGACTATATTATTTTTAGTTAATATATGTACATATGTATGTATGTATATGTATATGCGCGTATTGCATGTAAAAACGAAAATCAAAATAGCAACAATCATTTTATACAAAAGTTAAACAGGCTCAAGCAGTTGAATTTGCCAGGACAAAAACAAAGGGGACGAGTACTTCGTTTACGCTAAATATTTGAGAAATGTCAAATTGAAAACTTCTAATTCCGAACAGGGATGTCATAACGGCATTCACAAAATCTGCAAATTTTGTGTCAAGTGAAACAACTGCACATAAATAAAGCGCAATTACAGCTTAACAGAATATTTATTTATAATTTAATATATGTATATTATACATACTAATATATATGTTTTATACATACATATCGTTACCTAAAACGCAAAACGCCCTGACTAACAAAAAACTCAAAATCGATTTTTTTGCAAATTCCGATGTATCTAATCAAAATACATCACCACCAAACAAATCATACTTCCACGTACACAAATAGCAACTTTATTGACAAAATAAAAAAGCCCTTACTACAATATTGAATAAATGTTTAAGAATGTTTTTTGCTTCTCCTGTAAAATTACTAAAATGTTAGTTAGGGCGTTTTGCGTTTCAGCTAACGATATGTATGTATCTAAATATCTATGTGTAGATATATGTAAGTAAACGAATAGCAAAAAAAAGGTGCACTAGGACTTGAAAGAAAAGTATATCATGTTTTATACTTAAAAACCATAATATTAGACTCATGTAGAAAAACACAAAAAAAAAGGATTTAATAAAACCATTACCGTACCACTATTTCACAAATAATAGCATGAAATTAGGACTTAAAAATTTTTTTTGGAAAGTAACGAATTTATAAGGGGGTTTTGTATAGAGGCTTTTATTCCATAAAACTTTGAAATGGAATAAAAGAAAGATAAATTTTCTAAATTGCATTATAATTTAAATATGACTTTCGGCTGGCTCGGACGTAACCTAATCTCGAGGTCTAATTTTCAATTCACGGGTACCAAACGTGAAACTACTCGGTTACCCGACATTTGAAGGGCTGAAATGCTAGACCACAACTAAACATAAATCACTCGACAGCTGGCAAAATGGCTGCCAGTTAAAAAGGTGCTGCCAACTTAAAGTTTTGTACCTCTATAAAAAACACCCTTTATGAAACAAATATGCAGCAAAAACTACACACCTGCATAATTTGCATAAAAATTGGTTGTTAAAACAAAAAACTTCAAAACTGCACATTTGGCAACGCTGTTTTCGAAGGAGGCTTAAACAAAAAAAAAAAGTAAACAACTGAATTCCCCATTTCGCCTGTTATTAAGTCGCCTAAAAGTCCTACAACAACTTTTTTTTTGTCTGCGGTTTTGTAATACAAAATCTTTAAATTTTGCAGAAGTAAAATATTATGAAATTCTCTCCACGTTAAAAAAAAAGAAAACAAAAGTCAGTTGTAAGTAGATATTTTTCAGGTTTATTCGATTGAATTAAGTGGAATAAAATACAACTTGTAAACGAAAAAAAAACAATGAAATATCTACAACATTTATAAAAAACACTTGAAAAATTCCTGGATTGTTTTTTGTTGTTTATGTTGTTACATATTGTATAAAAATATAATCACGCTGTCTTTATTTAATTTCGAATACAACACTGTTCAAGTAAGCAGATAAACGATTACCATCTGCTTGTCAAATTCTCCCATCCGTATTTCTCTCCTCCTGGACACATTTTACTTTTTACTCGACCAGATTGTCTTCATTCTACACACATTTATGACAGATCCAAACGCTTGTAGTGCTGGTTAAGGGAACCTTAAGTAACAAACAATTTTAATAAAATGGCTATTCTCAATAAGGTCATGAAAAATGATAGGGATATGTATGTATATAAAGTTATTTTGTGACCTTAAGCATTCAGTACAGATACACAGGAAAATATTTATGCGAAGCAATTTTCGTTTTATTATTTATAAACAACCACAAAATAAGTACTAAAAAGGAAACATTCTTGAGGTGGAGGAAACATAAAAGATTTTCTTTGTTGATTTTTAAAGCACCTTTTTTCCTTGGCAGGATTTTTCTAAGATTGTTTAATATTATTGTTTTGATGTGAACGAGAGGAATTTCTTAGGAAAGTAGATAATCGAAATAATTGAACACAAGCCCAGGGAATGTGGCCTCTTATAGTTTATCCAAAGAGCTTGATTTTTAGAACTTAGAATTTGAGGAAAGTTAATAATTGTCATAAGTGACAATGTACTGGGAAAGCATGAGATTCTTAAAAAGGTCGCCAAATCGGTAAAAAGAGGTTAAAGTCGCCAAACGGTTAAGACAATAACAAACGCATAAGAATTCGAAAATTGAAAAGAATTATGTGGACAGACCCATGAAATCTTATAATATCAGTTTGTTAGTTCCTCGTTAAAAAGGGATATCTTTCGATACCCCGGATAAGTTATAAAAAAGTAAGTTACGGATTGTCAGCCCATTAGTTTTTATTGCATTTTCATATTATATTAATGTCCAAACAGGGCAATTCCTAACAGACACAAGGGCAATTCCTAACAATAAAGTGGAAAATGAGGCCAATTCACAAGAGGGGCAAAAAACTACTTGTTATTAAATGTGCACCCAATTTCACTTGTTATGGATTTTTCCATTGCTGAGCATATTTCCTACGTTTATAGCAGAAAAGCGGCAATAAAATACAAGCTTTCGAAAGGACTTATCAATATCCTAAAAATTAATTTTGATGAGATTTGTATTTGCTTTTTCTCGTTACAATACAAAAATTAACACTGAATAATATTTGGTATTTCAGTGCTGCTGTAACTTTTTTGTATTAAACTCAACTGACAATGAATTATTTATGTGTGTGTTTTTCCAAGAAAATGTATGTTTTTCCTAACTAACCTTTTTTTTTAAAACTGACCTTTGATCGCCATTATATTCGTATCATTACTGGTAGTTTTGTGGTTTCATTTCCGTTTCCCTTTTTTGTGATTGTTATGTTATTGCAGATGTTGTTGTTCACAGATTTATTTACATTCTATTAAATATTTATAAAGCTTTTATTAAGTGTTAACTGCAAAATAAGGATGTAGGCTTGCATGAATACAACCCATGTGTGTGTGTGTGTGTGTGTGTGTGTATGTGTGTCTGTGTGTACGAGTATGTGTGTGTGTGCATTAGCAAAAATGTTTTGAAATGAAAATTTAATAATATAAAGGATTTAAAATCACACAGCGGCTCTAAACACCCCTAAAAATATTTGAGTATTTCAGAATTAGAAAAAAAAGAATAAAATTTAGACCGATTATTTATTATTTCATTTAATAAATTTACATGTATGTTTAAATTTTGGCTTGAAAATTTAAACTAATAAAAAATATTAAAGCTGAACTAAAGTGACTGAACTTTAGAGCACAACTGCATACGACGGAGGTGGATTGCAGGACTAACATTCCCAATTATTATATACATACATAAAGGGGTCTTTATAAGCACCTGGAAACTTGAAAAAATAACACAAAAAAGTTTATATTAATCAAAAAAAAAAAAAAACCTTGTCATTTAATAGATCCATTAACGCAAATGCTTTCGGACATATGGTGACTGCCGCTGTTCTTGCGGGAACTCTTAACGGACCTTCAATATTGCGGCACTTTTTCAAGCATTGCAAGTGAAGATCACGAACAAGTTTGAGCTCCAGGGTGTCAATTGTTGGGGGTTTCACAGCATTAAACAGTGTTTTCATGAAGCTTCACAGGAAATAATCGACACATGTGTCGATTGTTAGGGACAGTCACTGTCACAATCGTGCAGCGCCACAGGAATTAACCGAGCGGTATCAAATCACTCGGCCCAACGGTGTCAATTGTTGTGGGCCTATTAGCATTAAAAACTGACGTCATGTAGTCTCACATGAAATAGTCGAGAGTTGTTGTAGATTTATCGGCATAAGACAGTGACTTCATGTAGGAAATAAATGGAACGAATCGCGCCAACGGTCGGTCCATGGTGTCGATCGTTGTGTGTTTATCAGCATAAAACAGTGGCTTTAGGTAACAACGCCTCAGCAAATAATCGCACAATTTTGCAAGTTTGTTTTCAGAAACCATCTTATTCTATTGAAAATACATCTGGGTTGAATCAATGTCGTCCATATTTTCAAAGATCGTTGATCACGGCTAGATAAAGAAAAAACTTCCATTGAACGTGTCATGATCTTAAAGAAGTTGAAGTTCGTCAGACACACGTTGAAGCGTGAATCTATTCAATATTATTAGCTTTAGTAAATGACAAAAAGCGTGAGCACAGCGTGACAGTTCGTTTCATAGCTGACCCTTTTCTATCGGGATAAAAAGGCAACCTGCATAATCGTATACGAATAATCCTAACAGATCACAGAAAAATCCAATTGCTTTATTATAATTTATGTAAAACAATTCCGATAAGAACATAATCGTGTTACGATTATTTTGTTCAAATATACGTACATACATACATACATTTGTGTTGTTTTGCTATTAACGACTTGTTTTATTATATTGTATTACATTTGTCGTAATTAGTTTAAGAATATTTGATGCAAAATGCTCGTACACGGCAACAACTTTTAAATTCAGCAAATTACTTTGCATTTGTTCAACTTGTTTAATAATACGGTATTAAAAAAGATTTATTGTTGTTTAATTAAAATCCTATTTTAAATAAACTTGGCAATAGATTTGCCCAAAAATTTGTCTACTGTCATATTAATTTCCAAGCCTATAATTTTATATTATATTTCACATGTGCAAAAATGCTCTTAATTAGGAAAAAATACAATATTTACAGTCAGTTTATATTACAAATTAAGTAAAATTTTGCATCACAAACATTGAGAAGATAACGCAGTCAAGAGGGGTCAGAAGGTCAGATTTAGGTTGCAGTATTGACTTTATTAACTTCTTTTGTTTGAAATAAATTTTAATTAAATTTTTCTAGCATATTTTTAAGAAATTTTACACTCCCTTTTATAAGAAATTTGTTTGTTAAATATTCTAAACCTATACAAGGTCGTCGTTGATGGGACTAGTCGTAAAAAGGTTTGCGAATTATTTCTATTACAACATTTATAAAATATAAATATTCGCAGCTGAAAATGCAAAACCGCTTAACTAAAATTTTTAGTATTTTATAGCAGAGACTTGCAGTTGCCCACTTCCGACTTTTGGTTATAAAATGTCTAATTATTATTATATCATATGAGAGTAAAAATTGGACACTATAGTGAATATGCTGCAATTTCTTTTAATACTGTATCGTTAACAAAATTTTTTCTATATGTGTTTTGACGTTTCTGTTCTTGTGGCGGAGATATAGAATTGAGAAGAAATAATACTGTTCGGAGCGTGTACACAGAAGATGTCCACAACGCAGCTATGCCAGAATAAAGATTTCACCTTAATTTTGAAGATTCTTTAATCACAATAATATTTCAAGATATTTTTTTTCAAAAATGACAACCTTGTAACTGCAACCCTGCAAATAAAAATGTTACTAAAGTAATTTTACAGAAACTCCATTATATTGAAGTTTTTGTCTGTAATTGTCTAATAAAATATGAATTCATAAATATATATAATAAAAAAAATTTTTAAAATATACTTTGAAAATTGTTTTTCTAAAAATAAAATTTTTATTTATTTTTTGAAAATAACGATTTTTTACTGAAAATTTCTGACCCATTTTTAAGAAAAAATTATAATAAATTAACAAAGTCCAGAATAGATAACATCGACAGCAGAAATTTCAAATCTAATTTTATTTCAAAAACTTTTATAATTTGCCTTTTTCATTATCTTTTGCTTTTATTGATTTGTCTTCTCGTTCTGTTTACAGAAAGTATGAAATTTTATGAAAGTATGGTAGCATTGTTGCGAGTCTGAATGTCGATATGTGAAATGAAAAAAATGCGTAAAATTTTCTTTTCACTTGTTAAGTCAAATGTAAGTCACAACGCCACAATTCTCTTTGATTATTAATAGTCAAACAAAACAAAACAGTGCTGCCACTGAACTGAGCTGCCACTTTATTTGTTTAAGGCATTTTAAAAGTACAGAATATGTTTAACACTTATTGCTGTAGCGTTATTTTGATTTGAAGTTGATGAACTTTTTATTGAATCAATTGCCGGGCAAATTCTTAGTTGGCACCAACAAACTTGTGCTGATCCAAAAACCTGCCCTTCTGTCCGTTATATATAGACATTAAATTTCGATATGGGCCTTAGACAAGAGATAGTGATTTTTTTAATGTCAATGTTCTTGTAATTTTATTAAGGTCTTTGTGGCTCAAAATGAAATAAATTGCTGAGAACCAACACGAAAAGTCATCCATCTATTGTTCTTCCAGTAACAACTTTTAATCCAAAATTTAAAATTTAAATTAATTAAAGAGTTTCTTGCTTACTTTGTCAAAATCTCTTACTCGTTCGTAATTGTTATCGTAAAATGACATAAATTCCTTCTAAAACAAAAACACAATTATTACTTGAAATTAAGGGGAGTTTCCAAATACTCCCAACATTTCAGTTTTTAACATATTGTTTTCAGCCACAAGATAATAAAGAAAACTTTTCGCATAATTTTAAATAGGAAACTAAAACTTTATTCGAATACTGAGCAATAAAATTTAAATGCAAAGAACAAAAACAAAACAACAGAACCTGTCGCGACGCATATTTGCAACTTCCATATTATTATTATTATATAGAACATGACGTTCTGTTCAAGAATGCATTTTCAAATCAACACTTTGTTGCACTTTTGAATGCTAACAGAAGCAAGAACACAAATATAAACTTGCACACAAGTTTAAGTGAACCGAAAACTTCTACATACAGCCAGCTCCGAATAACGTCTACGCCACATTTTCTCAACATCTATTCTAAAATGTCATTCATACCACAAAGATGCCAACTCTATATAACACAATATGTTGAAGTACGTTTGTATGTGTTTTCATTGTGTGTAATTTGATCTGAATTTGGGGTTACCCTATACTATATGTTCGTAGTGTTCAAATGCCGTTGTGCTTTTCTGTTCAAGTTCCCTTTTTTCTCAATAAAAAAATAACTTTTAACAATATTTGGGTCTTAAACTTGCACATGCACAAACGTTAAACCTTGCGGTTTCGTTTAATTAACGTTATCCCGAGTCCACTGTATGTACAATTTTCTTTTGGCCCAGGGCCAAGGTAAAAGAAAAGGGAAACAAACAAAAATTTAAAAGAATGTATGCAGCAAACGTCAAAGGATTAATTTCGTTTACAAAAATGACAGCTTTTTTATTTGTTCATCAAAATATGGCAAAAGAAAAAAATAAAATAAAAAGGGGAATTATCGAATTAAGTACAAAAAAATTGGCATCTGTCCAAGATAAAAGCCGATTGAATTATGCTTCAATATTGGGCGATTTTATGTCTCTATTTTTAATGAAATTTTCGCACGTTTAGTAAGAGTTGGGACCTGTTCCATGGTGTCGAACTTTAACATTCGCCAACATTTTGAGCAACCCAGAAATAAGTGGAATCAAAGAAAATTAATGTACGACAGCATTATTATGAGCAATAGATGAACTTGGCAAATTAAAGGTCATAAGTAGTTGTCAAATCAGTCTTTTGGGCGATTTTATGTCTCTAATGTTTTAGGTGAGCCTTTGCCATAAGTAATTTGCCAACCCTTATCAAAAGTTAAGACCTGTCTCATGGCGTCAAACGTTATTGTTTGACCACATTTTTAGCAACACAGAACTGGTTGGCAACAAACTAATTGATTTAATTACAACATATTGCATTTATATGGGTTATTGTTAATTTGTTTGCCGTTCAAAGTACTGAGGAACATTAACGTTCGGAATCGTGGGATAGGCGATAAAATTAAGGCCCCTAAATTTTTGGCCCAATTTGTTGTCCACAACTAGTATTTGTGCACCAACTTTGTGATTATCTCTCTGCTTTCATATACGTTTGAAAAACAGAAACAATTTTATTATTTTTTGACCGGTTTCCCCGCCCCACACCACAATTTTCTAAAAAATGTTGAGATTAAACCCGTTAGATGGTTTGGAAAACAAAATTCTTGGATGTTCATGTATGACTTCGTTTATGCATGTTCTTCCGAAACCTTTACCAAAGGTCAATTGGCAGAACGGGGACTGACACTGCATTGGTGGAGGAGCCTATCCTTGTCTGAAACGTTCTGGTTGTGGCTTAAACCTAAAAACGCAGGAAGAAGAAAGTTGCCTTGCGACAGGTTTGTTTTTATGCAGGGGAATGCACAAACGAGTCTGTCGGGTTAAGGCCGGATGTTCCTTGTGGATATCGGGCTACCAACTCAGGAGCCTTGCCTTTTATCGCTTTCTGGGGAATTGTGTGAAACAAAAGGAGTTTATGACTTGTGCCGTGCATCATCTTGCAAGCCAGATGGAAGCGCCAGTGGTCCACTGCCACATAAGGTCGACATGGCTGCCGCTGGCATAAAATCAATTCCAAACCTGTCTTATTTTATATTCGTGTATACACGTTCATATGAGTTTTGAATTACTTTTGTATTGATCTATACAGGTATTTTCCTCTCCATTTTAAAGTTATAAAAAATTGTAATAAAAAACGAAAAATGGCATCGAATTGGAATTTTTTCTCTGTCTAGACAGGTAAAAATATGGGAAAGCCAAATGAACGATGGGAATAATCACCTTCAGTTGCGGAAATTACCTGATTTATGTTTTGATAGGGTTTGCCAATAATGTCTGTGAACGGAATGCTGGCAATTTTGAAATTTAGGAATTCAAAATATTGTGACCATGAACAAAATTAATGAATATATAGAATCCCTCTAACTATGTCTAAGTTCTTAAATAATTTTGAACACAGATCTGATTAAGAGCCCACTGACTCACCTAATCGTGTTAAATGGAAATTAAATAATGGGAGCGAGAGAAGAACTTGGCAAAACAAAATTTATATATTTATAATTAGCCTCTAAATCAGTTTTTTTTACTTTCAAAATCTAAACTTTAAAGATGGTTTTTGTTTTTGGTTTCAATATAACAATAATTTTCTGTTAAAGTACAAAATAGCGACTGCAAATAATAATAAATTTGCAAATTTTAATTATAAAAATCATGAATAAAAAAGGAATGTTATTACTTTTTTATTTCTTTAAGTAATAAATTATAAAGTAAATCTTGAATTGCTTAACAAATACCAGTTATAGTCGAATCTCGTTAAATTGAAATTCAAAGAATCAGATAAAAAGTGCAAATAATTAAGATTTCACATTAACAAGATTTCAAATGATCAAGAGGGAATTGAATTAAGCAAAGTTTCATTAAAATTTCCGATTTTTTATTGTGAACTTACAAAAACTAAATCACGCAATAATCAAATAATAGAACGTTGGCGGGCAAAATGGCATTTCTATAGAGAAAAGCATAAAAACTAAAATAAATGATTTTTTTTTTGGCATAAAAGGCACATTAAAATAATTCAAATTATAGAGCGCAGAGCCAAAAAGTTCAAACTATAGCCATATAGCTATCGCCTGGGCAATCAATGTGCCACTTAAATAATTTCAAATTACCTGGTCCCTTCGGTAATTTCATAAATTTTTTCAATTTATTGAATCTTTTTCAGGGAACTTGGAAAACAGTTCAAACTATGGCGAAATTCAAACTAACGAATTTCACGAATTTTACTTTATCAAGAGTCGACTGTATATATATAATATTTTTCATTATAATATATAAGTTTTTTTCATTATTAAGATATTAAAGATAGTTTTATTTTTCGCTAAGAACATAATAGAATATAATCCTATATACAATTTTTCAGTACTCAACATTCACTGGAGCTGGAGAAAGAAAAGAAAAATTTGCGAAGTTTGATGTTGAAGTTTTTGTCCAGCCACCCTTTCGGACACAAAAATTACTAACAGCGATTATTATTCATCTTTTTTTTAACCAATAACGAACACCCGCAAATAAAAAAATAGTATATTGTTGTACAATTTATCAACGATATGCAAACCCTATTGTACTCCTTTTTTAACAGTGTGCATGTGAACACTGTATAGATTAAACAATTTAGCACAGTTTAACAGTTGAAAAGTCTTTCTCTTCACCACTGAGAGAAAATCCAATTTATAATGTCATCACTTTTAATTGCCTTAGATGACGGTGATGGGATTAAAACAAACATTAAAGCTGTTTAAAGGTGTTGGGGTAACACAGCCAGAAATAATAGAATATTGTTTTCAATAATAAAAACAGTTTTCAAGGACTTGCAAGGAGCTATTAGGAACAGGGCATGTGGATTAAACGATCTCTAAGAAATATTTAAAGCAAGTGCCTGCAAAACTAATGAAAATTTTAGTTTTTTGTTTTCCTTTACTGAATTTTTAGGGCAAAACAAACAGTGAGCGAAATATGGCGATCAGCTGTTACTTAAAATACTCCGCAAAATAAGTGCTGCCCACTTTATTTCGTAGTTGCCTAGAAAATGTTGCCAGAAACATTTTGCTACAGGGAAAACATGCTGCCAGATATTCGTTGGAAATTAATTAATGGAGTGTAAAGAAATTGTAAGATTGTCAGTTAGTTTGAGCTTTAGGTGCTGGTTGCTCTTTATTTTGTTGGATTTTAGTAGCCTTTTAAGGGAGTTTTAACAGGTTTTTATATAAATACCAACCGACTATAAACATTTTTATTATTTATTATTATACTTTTATTTATTTCTTATTTTTCTATTTTTATGTTCGGCTTTAGGTCAGTTCACTGAAAATGCAATAATTTGTGTTAATTTCGATTTATTTGCCAATATTTCGATCAACGTTGTTCATATTCAGGATTTGTACAAAAAGAACACAAAACGCCACAAGTTACGATTAATATGTAATTTAACACGACATTGACATCAACAGAAAAAAATTAATACATAAATGTAAAAAATTAAAACAAATAAAAGCCCATCTATTTATGTATAAATTCGGAGTTTATTTCCCAGTATTGTTGTCTAGTTGCTAAAAAAATAAATAAATAAAAAAAAAAAATCATTGCATTTTTAATTATTTGCCCTAAAGCCCAACTTAAAAATATAAAAAATTAAATATGATTCTTAACAAACCAGAACAAACTAAAGTTCCGGTGCTGCCCTCTAGGGAATTTAATTTAATTTAAAAGGATTTAAGTAATTTATTATCTTGAAGAGTATTTGAACTTAAAATATTTTGGTAATTCGCCTTCGTTGAAGGAGTTCAGACATGTCATGCACTTCTATACGCCATAAGGCAGAGTAACCTGTACAAGTTCTCATCATCGGCAAAATCTCCATCCGGGGAGTAGACAGATACAGATCAGGGCTCGATAGCGCTATATCTGTGATCCTGCGAGAAAAAGAATATGTAACACCCCAGTCTAGGGAACTGAATGGTATTATCATATCGATTACAATCGCATCGTACGTTTTCCTGCAGTTAAATAAATGGAAAAAGTAGAAGAAATAAAAATTTTTTAAAAAACATGAATCCAATATTATTGTTTCGTTGGAGTACAAGAAAAAGCGAAGAAGACAATTACACAATTTAATATGGAGGCAGCTGTGAAATAAGACACAATTTTTCATCTCGTTTAGGCTTCAATGTGTCCTTTTTTTTAAGATTTCATTATTTTTATTTACGACTATTCGGTTGTAGTTTAATTATCGAAACATTGTACTCATATATTCAGTCTTACGATAACAGTTGCTAAAATCTTGGTTATTATGAATGAGATCACATGTGTCATAATTTCGGCAATACAGTTTTATGCGAAAAGTTGGATGCCACCAATCGAGCCATCCATCGTTTAGGTCTAATGAATTTTAAAATCATCGGTTTTTTTGTTTTAATGTTTCATGTTTTTTAGAAAGAAATCAGTTTCTTATGGGACAAAAAAAAATCTACACAATTCATTTTATAATATATTTTATTTTTGTATTCCTAAAAACCTCAATTGCTGTGTTTTTGGTGTATCTGTCAAAAAATCACACTAACAAAGTTACTAAAATGTATGTATGTGTGTCATTTTCAAACTCTTACGTTGAAGTGTTATGAAATGTATTACATTTTAATATTAATGGTATTCACGAGAGGAAGAAAAGCATAAAAATGTTAAGAGCATATATTATTTTTTAATATTTTGGTCTTCAGCATTATGAAAGTTAAGAAAATTATTGTAAAATTGACTAATAATTATTAAAAAAAAATAACAGTTTATGAAATTTATTTTACTCAAAAAAACATATTATGATGCAATTAAGTTTTTGATAGATAAATTTTAGTCTAAGTGTTCCCCACATCAACTGCAAGTAAAAAACAAAAACGAAATTAATAAATTTTTCTATCTTCACAGTATAACGTTTTGAGCCAATCACAGCAATCACAAAGTGTTTGCGTAAACTTTTGATACTGCAGCCTTACAGGATTCAACAAGTGCTATCACTTTCGGCGATTAGGTTTTTACCCAATATTAATAATATGGATGCACACATGTCACACAGCCAGTGAAAATACTTTTCAAATGGCAGATCATACAGTTCGATACTATTGGATAACATATTGAGGATCTCTCTGGACTCTTGGTCGTACACTTGTGTAACAGTTTAGCGTGAGTACCCCTCCTACGCTGATTTACCCTCAATATCCTGCCGTTCCTCGCCACAATATTTATGTTAATCTTTTGCACATAAATCCCGTTTTGACAGACGTAATCAAATAAATCAATTTTCCCACACAACCAAGAAATAAATACGAAATCCATTTCAATTCAAATAATCATCGACTGACATTGTAAGACATACATATGTGCAGACATATGTAAGTGCGTATGTCTATACTTGTGTAGAAAGGGCTTGTAAGCATAAGAAAAAAGGAGTAAAAAATAGCTGTTGCTAAAACAAAAATATAATATAGTTTTGAGGCGAAGGGTTCAAGGAAATTAGATATTAGAATTAGATAGAAGTGTTAGAGATATTTATGGGCGCTTTGAAATATCGGGAAAAAAACAAATTTAAAAATTGAGCATTTTTATTGCAAAAGATATTTTTTTGTTTTCAATCAAATTTTAGACGAATCAGTGAAATCTTTTTTACCTTAACAAATCCCTATGAAAATACATATAATAAACAAAATTTTAACACAAATCATCAGAATATGTTAAATCTAACAAGTTTATGGTTTTTTAAACAAATCAAACTTTTTTGTGATCAAAAACTTTAAATGTTTATAAATGGAAAACTTAAAATATTTTAAGATTTTAGTATATAAGTTATTGATAACTTTGTGTATGTGTGTGTGCTTTTTATAATTAGTTAATTTTAGAATTTTGGGAAAAAATGTTTGTCAAATTACATATATTAAATATTTCATTAAAATACAGCGCCAAAAAATTATTTCAATTTAACTGTAGAATGGAGCAGTTTTTAATAAAAATTCCGATTTATTTGATCTATTACGGTGCTAATTGAAATTTTAAATTGGACAACGCTGCACTCTTGTCCTTCTTACATATTCAATTCTTTATTACTTATACGTCTCTTAAAATGATTTAAGTTCGCTTAAAAGTATGCTGAACCTTTTCAGATAGTTTTTTACACATTTTACATATCGTCATGTTCAATGCAAACGCACGTAACTACACGATAATTAGAAATCGAGCTTTTGATTGATTATGGTTCTTTGTATTAAATTACTCCTTTAGACCCCTGTGATAAATAATTACAATTCAAACGGCTAATAATACTTTATTATTGTTGATTTTATAATGTTTTTTGCTTCCCGTGTAAAAATATTAAGAGTGTAGTTGCGTCCGTTCGCATTTAAGGTGACGATATGTTTGTATGCATTTGTATAGATTTATAAATTGTAGTATATTGTACTGACCACATTGATAATAATATCAATGAAGGAGAATTTCACTCTGCAATATTCCTTCTTCGGTGCAAATAGTTAATTTATATATAACAGCATATTTTTAGGCGCACAAAACCAAATGTTTATGTTGTCATACTTCATAAATGTATTTCACAAAATTTTGTTGTTGTTGAGTTTTTGCATAATACCAACCTATTGGTAAGAAAAACCATATATGGCAAACATTTTTTGAATATAACACAACTCAATTTATTTTATCACTTTAAAGCTAAACATTTTCAAAACACACTATATATGTAATTGTTTTTACGTATTTTCTAGCTGTCTATATGCCGATATTTTGTAGGTGCTACCGACGTGTAGAGTTGGCCAGAATACTAAACGCAGCAAATGGGCGTTTTTTTAGGGATATACAAATTCGAGTTATGAAACTTGTTATCACAACAATGGTTTTCTTCGTCAATTCATATATAATTTTTGTTCAAAATTTTTGTTCTGCGATGAAGCCCATTTTTGGTCAAATGCGTACCTTAATAAACCATCCACAAACTTTTGTCTAAAGACCATTGCATCCACACTATATTTTGTAGACAAAAGTTTTAATAATATTTTTTAAGTTTTTATCATTTCCTAAAATGTTTTCAATTTTAATTAAAATTTCCTTAAAAATGCTTTAATTATGTTTAAGTTTTTATTTTTAAGAAAAACTTTAAATGAAAACAAATAAAGATTTGAAAACAATTGTTTATGTTCTTTTCCCTATTTCTAATTGAAAATCACTGTTTGTTGAACACTTCAAATATATTGTATACCAGCAACAATTACGAAGAATTAAAAAGAAAAAACTCGCAGGCAAGAGCTACAGACATGCATGTGCATGTACTTGTAAGTGTTACTTGCACGAATCTAAATAGAGACGTGTAAGTGAATGTTTTTTTTTTTTTTTTGATCAGCCAACAGACCATCAAATGAAACAGATATTCCATGATCAGTTCAATATTTCTTTTAACAAACTGATTATATGTTGCAGTTTATTATTTTTATTTTTTTGACATCAATATGTTTTTTTATATAAAATACAAAATTTTTGTATAAAATGAAAAAAGAACATTTAATTCACATTTTGCTTCTAGTAATTTTTCTTATAAAATAAAAAATAAAATGTTTCTGTTTTGGGAGTAGATACATGAGTTTGATTTCAACTCCTTGTTTTGTAGCTTCAGAGTAGCAGAAGGTTGCCAATGATAATAATATAATTTACAAAAGAAACGAAGGACAACAGACTTTGTAAATTACAGTCAATGTAATTTTCCCAAGACTGAACTGTTGGTTTTCCTTTTCGAAAAAAATGTATTATTGACTTCAAAACGTTGATTAAATAAAAAGTTGTAACTAAATTGTAAATGCGTTTGACAGATTATTGCATGATGTATTGTATTACTGTCAAAACTTATTGCCTTTGCTATTAGTAATAAATTCTGTCGATCGATATCGTGTTTCTGCATTAATGGAGCAAATTTTATTTACGCCTGTTTTTTGTTCAATCTCAAGTTCAGTAAAACTTGCTTTAATCTTTGATAAATTGAAGACTTATTGCCGGCTTTGTTTCTAGGCCATCTTTTATCAATTCACTTCCTGCGAGATATCAGAGATTTTTTGACGTCTAAAGGGTGGCAGCACTAGAACAAAACCCCATCAAAACAACAAAAGTTATTCTGCTAGTCGCAATTAAATGCTTATGACTTGTATTGACGTTCACTGTAAAGAAGAATAAATGTACCAAATACAACTTGCCAGATATTTTTAGCAGTTTTTGTTGGTTTTGTTTTAGAGTTGTGTTAAAATTTTATTATATAATAATATTTTTATATTTTCATTAATAGAGAAGACTTTGGCAATTTTCCTTAATTATAATTTGAAGGCATTTCCATGCTGTTACTAAAGATATCCTTTTAGCTTTAAGCCCAATCACGCTGGAAAGTGAAGATTCACGCCAAGCGCACGTCTTTAGTCGAAACCACATGTACGAAGAACAACAAACACTGCAAAAGTTGCAACAATAGTAATAGTCATTACTAGACATTCTTTCAAAAAACAAAACAAAAAACTTAAAAAAAAGGAAAGACATGAAATGACGGAAGTTTGTTTTTCTTTCCACTCTCAAATAGAACAAAGAAAATTTGAAGAAAAACCATCTTTGGGTTGAGAAACAATTGTAACTGTACGTGGATTTTTTTTACAAACATCCTTGATACACACACAAACATACATACATGTGTATGTGTGCACATGCATACAAACACATACACATCGTATCAAGGAAATGAAATTACTTAAGTTGTGAATACTGCCTCAAATAGCTACAGCTGCTTCTTAGCCGCAAGAAGTAGCTTATCCGTTCGCTTTAATTCCTTCTTCATACCCTTTCGTCCAAAGCGATGCCCTATTACAATAACAAAACGTGGCGAACTACCAATCATTGTATTTTGTTGACATACAGGGGACTCTAAAACAAAAATTGGAATCATGTTGGCTGCCAATATCATGTGTTATTGTAAGTCGAATTTCAAGAGTTTGTCGCATTTGAAGTTTGAGCCAAGTTTTTTTTTTCAATAAAAATTTTGATTTTATTCATTATTTTCTTATGCTCGAACTTGAAAGGCAAAAACAATCATATTTTTATTATCAAACAACTTTATTGTTTTCCAATTCTTTCACAGGCTTCTAAACAAAGCATTTATTAATTGATCCAGAGAATCCTGTTACTGAATATGAACTAAAATTCTGCACTAGATTTTAAATTCTTTTAATTTAAATTCTTTTTTATTTAATTTATAATCTTTAATTTAATTTAAATTCTTTAACGAAAACAACACCATAAGTATGCCTCAGTAACCCTATACAGCAGATTTGGTTCCCCGTGAATTTTTTTCTATTTCCATGATTAAAGAAATGGCTGAAAAGATGGCGTTTTGCAACGATTGAGGAACTAAAACCCGAATCCCTTAGAGGGCTCAACAACACACCAAAATGTGCTTTTAGGATTGAAAGGAACACGGGCGCATGAGTATTAATTGTGAGGGGGGCCAGTATGAAGCTGATGAATAAATAAATATTTTAGGAGAAAACTTTAAATTCACCTCATGTTTTGAAGAGACATTGAAAGTCTTGTATATTCCCTTGATTCTACAGTTGTTCTATTTTATTAAATACATACATTCGCCTTATTTTTAAACATAGTTTTAAATTAAATATTACATGTTTCCGCTGCCACTGAAAGTGCTGTCCTTCAGTAAACGGCTCAAATGTTCAACTCTCTGCTCCTAAGTCCTGTACTTATTTATGTTAAAATACTATTAAAGGTTAAGTTGTCAGGTCGTTGTTGGCAAGTGCCTGGCAATAGTGTAGTAAAGAAGCAAACCGACAAACCTGTCTTGCCAGAGAAGCATTAAAATTCTAATGCAATGTTTTTATGCACTGCAGCGCATTTAATATATGTATGTATGTATGTTTGTATGTAGATAAGTCGTGAGACTTTCACCGAACTCATGAATGTAATGCAAATCATTTGGGGCACGGCAAGTAGAGTTATGCCAGTTGAAGATTTATGCTAATTTCATTCCGATTCCACTTCTTCACTTAGAACAGGTTTTTAGTTAAATATGTATGTATGTATGTATGTATGTATGTATGTATGTATGTGTGCAATCGTATGTATGTATGTGTGCAATCGTATGTATATGCAATGTACGAGTATGTGAATACGGTTGTTTGATAGAGGGCATTCAAATGATAATAAAATAACGGTTTTGTGGTACAAAAATATGTAAGACAAATTACCAATAAAACGCAATCATACACAGTTAAAATGTAAAATGGAAAAATCTTTGGCAGAACAGGGATCAGCGCGCCTTCAGAGTGTTTGTTTTTTTGCAAGGCATTCCGGACTGATATAAACTAGAGTTGCCTACCTTGAGCCGAAATAATGATGATGAAGAAAGTCTTAGTAACTCCTGGTAACAGAGGTGTATCGCCTAATGTGGGCAACAAATACCTGCTTTAGTAAGGAACTGGCCATAGCAGTATATCTATACATACGTACATAAATTCAAGGCGGGCTTAAATAACGTAAGAACTTGTTTTTCTTCATTTATGTACATACATATATTGTGTGTCGTACTATATTTTATGAGAAATTTTGTTAACTAATTTGCGTTTTGTTTTCTATTGTATGTTGCCTTGAAAGTGATGACGTGACGCCCATCCAACACCCAACACCCAGCCAGAATCCAAGATGTCAATTACATGTAACAAAGACATAAAAAAAACAACACACAATCTGAGATAAAATATGATATGAACACCATTTTCAGGTACATCTTCTATCAATGTTTGTCGTGATGGCGTTTTGGGTTGTTGTTTTACGAGCTTTACGAGCTCTAACAATACATTACGAAAATTGCTTGGGGATTTTTTTCTCTTTAGTTTAGTTTGTGTGTGTTTTTTCGCAAACTCTTGGATGGAGGCGAGAACATATTTTCGCAACTTAAGTTAATAGAAAATCACAAAAGCACTATTGGCAGTACAATCGAAAGGAATATGCTTCGCTTAGTAACAGGTATGTCATTCTGCACTACATACAGAATGGGAATCGTGGCTGTAGCTAAAACCTAAAATCGGTAGAGGTGTGGGGCCTCATTTTCAGTGGTCGAAAAGGGTTTTGAGGTGGTTTTGTCTTGCAGGAGATACTTGTTTTTGTAACCGAAACCGAAAGCGTTCCTGCGTTAACATCAGTTAAGAAAGGCGACATATGACGCATGAGGGGTTCTATGTGCCCCTTCCCTTATTTAGCCTGAGTTCTTTAACTAAGTGTTAGTGCTGATGTTAATCTAGTCTGCATACTTTACATGCAAAACCTTCCATTAAAAAATACATGTAGTATTTTGTCCTCGCTAATTTATGATTGGGAAATGAGTTATAAGTAGGGCTAACAAAATCTTAGATATAACGTTTATTATAGACATTTCAGACTTTACCCTAACTGCTACCTATTCTTAGGCAAAGTACCCAGCAACATTTCGACGCAACCCTGCCGTCTTTTGTAAAAGTACTTCTTACTTTTTTTAAAACTAATTGTTGATACCATGAATTTAAATTTTTATTTCTTTCTTATCATTCCCTAATACATACATACGTATCTACATACTTACATATCACAAATCTTAAAGGTTTTTATTTGAGTGTTTAATTTTCATTGAAATTAATTAATACTAAAGAAAAACAGACATGCTTATGCACGCACATGCGTATGTATATATATACATATGTATGTATGTATGTTTGTGTGTAAGTTTGTAAAACATTGATTGATTGATTTCACACTATCAAAAAACTCGAAAGATTGGTAAGCAGAAATTGAATTTCCAGGTCGAAAAAAATGTGTGGCAGTAACAGCTTTTCATGCATAATTGCCGCAATTTATTACACTCACACGGAGGAGAGGTTCCTTAACTGACTTCAACCACCAAATATTTACGTATGTATGTATGTATGTGTGTGTGTGTATATTCACATTCTAAATCAAGCATAAAATTTGCTGGTGACATTTTGTTGATATGGTATAAATTATGAAAACGGCAGAATGGTGACAACAGAAAACCCCCCTTAAAAGATCTAAATAAATCAGAAGCGAACACTTTGTTAAGTGCATACATGTGTTTCTCATATATACGCACATAAAGTTGCTTTTTTTATTTGTACTTATAGTCAGCATTGCTAAATGTGCAGATTTATCTCTACGCAAATTTTGCATATTTTGACCCACGGTTTTTGTATAAATTCTTTACTCTCAACTTTTTTCTTATTTGTGAGGTCTTAATTTCATGGCATTACAGTAATTTTTTTTATTCCCGGATTATTGATTTGCCAAAAAAAGCAAAAAAACGGGAGAAAAAAACCCGCTTAATTGAGTCCCGTTTAATTGCGGTATCCCTTTAATTGACTCTTAAAACTACACAACTTTTAACAAATCACATACAAAAGAGGCGCTGAAGTTTCATGTGCTAATTCCCCAAAATAGAACATAATTTTCACACCCAAATTGCAATATATGTATGTATGTATGTGAACTTACACGACAATGTATGTATGTATGTATGTATGTATTTTTTATATATTTTGTAATGTTTGCTCGTTTTATTGATTGCGCTGCTCAATTAGAGGAGTTTTCTTTAATTGAGTCAATGGATCAATTAAAGGAGCTTTTTTAATTGAGTCAATGGATCAATTAGAGTAGAAAGCACTGCTCGTAAGTTTTTTTTATATTTTATATCAACATTTTTATAATAATTTGAATCGCAGTGATTCACAATACCCAATTGAACCAACATACTACATATGTACATGCAAATATGTTCACTTCATGGCGAATTAAATTTGAGGTGCTGCATGCTGGTAGTGATGTAAAAGTAATTGCTTCCAGTTCACAGTAAACTGCTATAACAACAATAAATTGATCTTATTTATTTGTTAAATATTAGCTTTGTAGAGAAGCAAAAAAAAGCAACAAGCAAACAACAAAACAAAAAAAGCGAAAAATTAAAACTTGAGTTGAGTTGTCGAGTATGAATTTGCCTTGTTCCATCATAACCATTTAGTAGTAGAGTTCAATTCGCAGTAGTTTATTGCAATGAATATATAAATATACTTACATTCATGTGTATGTATGTATGTATTTAATTTGAAGCATATGTAATTGCTTGTTTTGAAAATGAATTTGCCGGTAAAATTAGTAGCTCAGAATACTAACTTATTCAAAACTAACAAATAAAACTGAAAGCTGCTAAAAATAGCCGTCTGAGCAATCAACAGCACCCACAATTAATTTTTCTTGTAAGAATATTGTGCTTCCCCGCAAAATTAAATATGTACATATGTATGTGATTTTCGGTGCTAAAATTTTTCGCCGTTGGGATAATAAATGCGTGTGAAAATTAAGTGCATACGCCAGCGATGGCATCGTAAATTTTAAAATTCATCAAATAGTTTGAGGTATTACACTTTTCTGACCTTAATTGTATTTACTAAGATTTTTTTAGTACATTTTATTTTTTATTACATAGATAAATTAAATATATAACAAAAATATATTAAATTTCATTTGTACTATAATATAACAATAACCATTACGGTATTGATCATAGAAAATCTATTTATATGTATGTATGTATGTATGTATGTAAGTATGTATGTATACTTTAATGTTGGCATTCACAGTGAACTGACTTCCCATATAAACTGGGGAGTTTTTTTTATTGCACTTAGTGCAATTGTACCAGTTTTGCCATCCCTGATAAATGTATGTGTATAAAATAAAATTCCCGCTAATTTGGTTTTTAGTTTAGACGAGAAAAATAGCGAGTCTGGTGAAGTTGCTTAAAATATACTAATTATTCCGTGATTTTGAAAAAGTATAACGTTCTTTAAACAGACTATTCTAAGCCGCAAAACTCCAGATTTAAGTGGATGTGTACAGTTTTCATACATACATCGACGAAACAACAAATTGGAATCGAAGTTGAAAAGTTCATGCTTAGACTACCGCACACACGTTTCCATACATACATACATATTTATAAAACGAATTTATATTTGAGCAAGCAGTTTTTGCGTCCGCCATCTTTAGTTTTAACTTTTTTAGGAATCCTGCTTCAGTAGGCCGATATGCCAGCCTCAGTGCTATGTAAACCTAAATTGGTTCAGCAAAACATTGTTTTAGGCCAGTTCAACACGCCATTCTCTCTCCACAATATTCGTCATAGGGGCGCCAACACATACATACATTCTTCGTACTTAGTGCACCAACCTTCACAGCAACAACAACAACTTGGTGTTAATTCGTTAGACAGATTAGCTATAGTTATGCAGTCTGGAAAAAGTTTCTCTGGTGCTACAGAAACTGATAAGCAAAGACAAAAACCATTCGAGATGAACTCAGCGTTAGCTAATGCGAATTTAGGTGATGCGGCAGCTGAAGTAACTCCTTTGGTTAATATGTCACAACACCTCCAGCCTCTGCGTCAACAACTGCCTTCCAAGAAGGACAAGTTACGCCCACATGCTCTGCAAATAATAGACCCTGTTACGGGAAAAAATATTTTAAGCGATTTTAATTATGAGGATAAAATACGCCCACATGCTCTACAAATAATAGACCCCGCCACAGGAAGAAATATTTTACATGATTTAGATGCTGACATGGTTAGTAGTTTTTATTTTGAGTCCAAAATTTTAAATTTTTTTTGTTCATAAAATATGGAACTTGTACACAAAATTTGTAGAACATGGCGCAAAATACATCAAACGATTCACGAATGATCTGCTCGTCATCAACATTTACGGCTGATAAAGATTCATCGTTAGATTCAGAAATTGATGGCAAACCACTAACACCATCTAAGCCTAACAAATCAGAAATAAAATCAGGTAAAGCTTTAAAATTGCCTGAGGACAGCGTTCATTGTGTAGAAGTGTCTAATCAACAAACGGGCGATTCAGTTGAACAAAAATCCAAAGGTAAATGATAATTGTTATTAAACTGTTGTAGCGAAGTTAATAAAGTGAATTTTTGATAGAGATTTGTTTTACTAAACTTTAATATAACAAAAACATTTATTTTTAAGTAGAGCTTTCAGTGGATTGTAGAAAATTAATATAATTCGAATTTAAGAATTTTTTTTTTAAATAATACTAAAACATGGCACCGCCAATACCTTTCTATGCTCTATCTACATACATACATACATATGTATGTATGTACGTACATTCTAATATTCAATTAAAAATTTAAATGCTTGAAAAAATTGTGTAAAATTGTAACTCAAAAACCGTCCTCCAGTTATTTTTGATTGGTAAGCAAATCTAATTGTATATCGTTGTGTTGTATTAAAAACTAAACTATTTTAGTGATTTATTTTGCAAAATTTTCCGATTTTCGTTTGTAGAGTGCATTTTACAGTGGATGTCAAATAGTACGGACCTTCTTTTGCATCGGCTAATCTAATTCGAATTTCAGAATTTATGAATAGTAGGGAAGCAAAAATGGTTGCTTTTTCAGACCGAGTCGAAACTTACGTAGAACACACACACACGTATAGCGCAAATTAAAAATTTCCTGCTATTCCATAATATTTTGAGAAAGAACTTGTGTTTTTTTTTTTAAATTTAAGTTTTATCTTAAAGCAAATTTTTGTGATTATAAATTTGTAATATTAGAAATGTTTGCGGTAAAAGAACCCCAGCAGAATTTGGTCTATTTATAGCAGAAATTGATAATTAGTTAAATCAAGCATTTACGCTATAAGAAAACAAAAGGCACAACTTTCAAGGCTACAAGTGCATTTAAATCCCACTATAAAACTCCAACTAGAAAATTAAAAAAGAAAACCAATATTTCAGTCGAAATTTCAAATGTACTGGGAAGAAATCGCAGTGCCAAGAAATTCGTACTGTTGGACGCCCACTGTAATTATAATAACTTTTTCTTAACTAACCCTTTTTTTTATTAATCGTGTTAGAGCTTTAAAATTTAATTACATTAAAATTGTAACATATAGACAGCTGGAGAATACTTAAAAACCAGCCATATATGTACATATTTTGACTTGATTAATTTTCTCGAAATTTTTAGTCTTAACAGTCAATATTTTGTGTTTGTTTTCAAAATTACTTTGCACCAGAAAAACGTTCATTAATTTTGTTTTATTGGGTGATGGTTGGATAACAAGTGTGTACAACTACATTCGGATTGTGATATAAGCAGTGCTTAAGTAAATAATTTGACATAAAAAAAATCCGAAAGTAAAAATTTATTTTGATGGAACCAAAATCACAGAAACAATTTTCATTTTTTTATAATTAAAAATTTTATAATTAAAAATTTATTTAGAAAAGAAATTCAACCGTTAAAAGTTTCTGCTTCAAACAGACTGTGATCTGAGTATTTAAATCTGGCCGACTTGCATTAAAAATAAATTTGTTTTAGGTAAAAAGCAAGAAAGTGTTGACCAGAAAACTGATGCCTTCACAACTACAAGTGTCAGCTTCAGTTGTGGCCACGAAACGCAATCACAAGATTTAATTAATCCGCAAGTGCCACAACAAGAACAATTAAAAGGCAAAACACAAGAGTATATTTTATCATTACCGTGTTTTGCAGCAATGCCGATTGAGAATGCGATTAACAGACCAGACGCGAGTACAGAAAGTCCTACAGGAGAGTCGGCCACATTTGACTTATTGCAATCCGTAAAAGTTGTGCAATTAGACGAAAATGAAAATTTTGCATTCCCTCAGCAAAAGCAAATAAATATTCCTGATTGTAATGAACAGCAGAAAACGGAGGAGCACAAACAAAACTTGAACTCAATTGCAAGAGAAACAATTTTGAGTGACTGCAATGAAAACGTTACAAATAAAAACGATTGCGACTGTGAAAACAGAAATACTGTAAATGAAAACAAAATTTCAGTTAGAAATGATGATAAAAATGTTAAAATACCTGGGAAAACACAAAAAACAATATCGAAAAGCGGCAAAGCTGAATCAGTTACTCAGAAAAACCAAACTAATACAATCATTATTAAGGAACCAACGAATATTACAAAAAATAATGATGTAAACGAAGCCGCTGACAAAACGCCACAAATAGATGAAAATAATGAAACCATCACTGAATATAAAAAATCGGAGCTATCAAATCAAGAAATAGCATTAGAAAGTACAGGAACTTTAACGAAAGAGAAAGATGTTGAAATTAATTGCAATGAAGGCAAACGGTCGCCATCGAATCTTAGTGGCAGGAAACAGTATACCAAGCAAAAGCTAATGCAGCTGCGAGCGGCAAAAGCTTCAGGCTTAAAGCCCGATATAAAACACTCACTGCTTGCCTGCTTTGTGGAAACAAAAGCTGTTGCAAATAAAAGTGGTAATCTGAACTGCGAAAAACCTATTATTCATTTCAGTCTAACCCTAAATAAAGATATTAAGTTAAACGAAGCAGCCAACGCTTGGCGCCCTACAATATTGACAAACTCAACGGATACTGAAATTGATCCACAGCATGAAGCACAACGGGAAAATGAAGAATTAATTCGTCGTGTACGTGGCATATTAAATAAACTTACCCCTGAAAAGTTTGAACCCCTGGTGGAAGACTTAATCAGACTTAAGATTGACACGATGCAAAAAATGGAAACGGTTATGATTTTGGTGTTTGAAAAAGCCATCGATGAACCAAACTTTTCCGTTTCATACGCCAGTTTATGCCAACGTTTAATATCCGAAATAAAAGCACATGACGAACATGAGGAAAGTGGAAAAAAATATAATCTAGCTGCATTTCACAGGTCGATATTAGTTAAAACCGAACAAGAGTTCACTCAAAATGTAACACAGAGCCAGGCAAAAGAAGAAAAACTCAAGCCCATTAGAGAAAAGATAAGCAATTGCACAGATGCAAATGAAAGGGCCGAGCTCGAAGCTTTGTTGCAAGAAGAAGACCGAAAGATACGTCGGCGTTCTGGCGGCACAGTCCGTTTCATTGGCGAATTGTTTAACCTGTCAATGGTAACTGGCAAAATCATTCACTCCTGCATAGAGGCCCTACTGAAACAACCAAATAATGAGGATATGCTCGATTGCTTATGTAGGCTTTTGACCACAGTCGGTCAAAAATTCGAACAAACGAATATCCCTAAAACCGATCATTGCAAATTCTCCTTAGAAAGAGCCATAACACGAATGCAAAACATTGCCGCAGACAATGGCAATTTCAAAGTTTCTTCGCGTATTCGCTTTATGCTGCTGGATGTGATTGATTTGCGCAAAAAGAACTGGCAATCGAAGCGCCACGAAACTCCTAAGACTATGGAGCAAATTGAAAAGGAGGCCAAGAATGAAATAATGAGCACATCACATTATTGTGATGGCGGCATTTCGAATAGACGGAATGATTATGGTGCTCGCAATGCCGACAGAAATAGTGTTAAACGGATTTTAAATAATGTGGCGCCAAAACGCTAGAAGGAATTCGTTTAATGGTAAGTTGGTAATTGGCAATAAAACCTCTACCGTTGATCATACCAGGCGTTCCATAAAATTTGGTTTATCTATAACTTTTAAACGAATCATTTCCATCTTTTTAGGAGTGCAGTCTTCAAGCCAATTGAGTGGACTTTTACTCTTACCGCAACAGGGTAGAGCGAATATAATTCCTCGTCTTACTTCATTTTTTTTAAATTTTTTGTAATGACAGTATCGAAATTCGTACAGTAATAAATAGTTTTGTAAGTATATATATATATATATATATATATATATACATATATATTTTGTGCCAGTTGTAGTTTAGTTTAAAATGTTTTTAGTAAAAGAAGTTGTGTTTATTTTGATCAGATTATTCCTTCTTAGAAGAAGTACTGATTTTTTTTTTAATCGTTATCCAAAGAAATTAGTTCTATATCAATAAATTTTAAATACAATTCGACAATATTGTTTCGTGTCTTAATTAGATATTTAACCAAAATTTGTATTAACTTAAAATGTTTGACCCACAAACAAATATATAAACTTGAATTTTATTTACTTATTAAATTAAACCCGCTTTCAAACTGGTCAATGACAATGTAAAATCATGCTTGATTGATTGGAAGCCTGATTACAGTGAACGCAAGTACAGAAAACACAAAATTTTTTTTGCGGTATCGATACAAATTTTCCTGAAAACTCATTCCTTCAGGTGCTTTTAATAAAAAAAAAAGTTGTTAAAAACTAATTTTTTGAAGTCATGTGATTTTAAACCACTTAACTAAGTTGCTAACGATTTCAAACCACTTGCACATTTTTCCAACTGTTAAGAAATTCATAAAAAAATGTTTTCAATAAATTACTTTAGTGCATTTTGAGCTGAACTTTTTCAAATTCTATAAATGTTTTATTGAATATACGTTGTTCGAATATACTCTTTCTTTGATTAAACATTTTTTAAACTTATAATCAGTTTTGTTATAATTCTTACATTTTAAAAAAGATTTTACTAAAAAAATCAGTTCAGTCATTTAAAATACAAGTCGGAAATTTTACAGTATCAAGTTTTGAATTAAAAAAAAAAAATTACATTTACCTCTACCGAAAATATTAGAATTTCAAGTTACTTCACTCTCGTGGCATCGATCCTATGAATACTTTATATATATATTATAAAAAAAAACTAGTTATTAAAATGTTGTACAAAATGTTACGACACCAAAAAATTCAATATATGTAAAATATTTGCATGTTTATGATATAATCTTAAACTATTATTAATTTTAATAAAATTTACTGTAAAAACTTAAAACAAGCCTTTATATAAACTTTTTATTTATCTTTGGTTCGGCCAAAATACTTTTGGATTATCTGTCCCTGATAAGTTTCGAAAGTTGTAATTAAAACAAACTTTAGCGTCAAACGGTCGACCCACCATCCAGTTCCTTGTCGAAACTGGTATTTTTTTTTTTGGCCAACGCTAGCAGTTCTCTTTCAATCCCTCTTGCATGCTGGTCCACGGTTTGCCTACTAACTAAGTTTGCAAGAAGTTACGGAAGAAGTCATACCAAAACTTTCCAGAGTTAAATTGTGCTGTCACCAAACTGAATTTGGGAATATCTTAATATAAAACCTGCCTCCGAGGAACTTTCCCACTATAATAGAAATCAAATCTTTTATACCCACATTATTACTAAGTGTGAAATGAAACATAAACGCCGACAAGCAGCAACTTTTGATTTGAGTAGAATTTTTATGAATTTAAAATAAGTCCTTTGTACGTTGTAAAAAAAAGTGCCTCTATCCAATACAATAACAACAAATATATGTACAATATAAAATATGCAGCAAAAAGAAATCGCCTTTTTCGTGTAGATGGAAAAACTCCGCCTCTTTAACAAACGGCAGCTTGTACAGAAAATTTGCGCGAAACTTGCTGACATTTTTCAGTCTCACAGAATAAAAAAAAAACCAACTGACAAAAAATAATCTGCCCCACCATCTGATGCAACTCAACCCTCACATGAAGTAATTAGCGTGCAGCATTTGCCAGAGATAAAGATTTTCTTTTTCCCAAACTAAGACATTTTGCAAAGGTTTAGTTGTCAACTTTTCACTTATGCCTTTCAAAACCTACAACCTGCAACTTCTCAGGCGCACCAAATCGATGCCACTTTTAAGATTTATTTCAATTAATGTCTACACCAAATCCAAGAATTTCCCAACTATTTGCTGATAACATTTAATGTTTAGTGGCCTTCAGTGGTGTTTGTTAAACGGGGGTAGGCAGGAATATTTATGTTGAGGGTTGCAAATTAACTTTTTCTGCCAGCAGGAATGTAACTCCCTTATTACAAAAAAAAAAAAAAAACTCTTGCTTTTGATTAAGACAATACACGAAAGCCGGCAATTCGGTATTAACTTCTGAACAGCACATTTGACTGCTACTTTCAATTCACAAATAGCCATTTAAATGGATGCTTGAGTTTGCTCGACTACAAAACGAGAAAAGCAAAAACAACACTTGGTGAAAGTACCCTTCCTCAGATTCCGTTCCATTGCATTTTCAAGATAACAAGTCATATGAAGTGTATAAACGTTTTAGCAATAGGCGAATACTGAAATACGATTCTGTATGCGGCATGTGAGGGAAATCGATCGCTTTGAAGAATTTTCGGTTTCAGTGGGTGGACTGCGAAAATATTTGCAAACTACTTGTGGACGATGGCGGGCATAATATTTATTATTAAACAAAAATCTCCATCAAAAACTGATGAATAACGAATTTTTGACTTGGACACTTGTGTACATATTTATGAAATGCCTAAACTTTGTTCATCATGCCCAACAGCATATTTAATAAAATACAATCGTACTCGTATGTTGTGGTTGGTGGCCACCATCACAAGATCCATAGCGAAAAAATAGTTTCGCTTGAAATTTTTTTGTAAGGAATTGTCGAAAATCGTAAATGAATAATTTGTGCAAAATTTTCGTTCAGTTTTATCGTTTGTGTGATCATATCGAACGTTAACGTTCGCCAGCGTTTTGAGTGAAACTTAACTTTGTGTTGCCCCCCGGTTCATTGATTTCCGACAGGTTGTAATTTAGTGAATTAGTTCATTTTCAGTCAGTTGTTCAAAATGTGGGCGAACGTTAACGTGCGAACGACCCTTAATTTTGTAAATAATTTTACCATTAAAAACCAAAAAAAAAAAAAAAAATAGCTTTTACTTTAATAATTAATAAACGGTTGAAAATGTTGCCATTGTCCATTTTATGCTCAAGGTTTTCTCTTCCCAAATCAAGACATCAAAGTTGCGTCCTATTATGGAAAATTGCCTTCGGCAAAAACGGGCGTAAATGTAAACTGGCCCAGCGAATGGCCCCGCTTTCCGTTTTATCTACACACTTATAATAAACTTTATGTTATGACCCATTTTGCTGTCGTTTCCGATAAATTTCATTTATGAAATGTTGAATTGTGGTTTCACTTTTAACACTCTTCCACAAATACCAAAGACCAACAAATTTATATAAATTTCTATTGTATATGTATAGTCTTGGGCAATACCTTTTGTCAGACTTCATGGCATTAAATGCTGAATTCTCGAGATCGCTTGTAATTAGGTTCTCAAGCTGTACTATACTTTTGCTGATATTTGGATGTTCGACAGAACTATCGAAACTCTGTAGTATATATCGAATTTGGCTCCGTCTACGGTAATTTTTCTTAATTACACGCTTACGAAAGTGTTATTCTTGAACCGGTTTTGAAAATGCATTTTCTTCGGTAACTGCCGCAAAAACACTTGACGATTCCAATACGACCGCCAAATACTCTTTAAGATGTTTTTGTTTTTTTTTTTAATAGTTCGAGCAGCGTTTCCAAATGTATTCGTCGTGCGTCACATCGCTCAAAATATTTCAAGTTCTTTGTAGTGCATTTTTCAAATGCCGGTGTGACGCCGTGCTTTTTATGTACCATAAAGTCTCAGCTATTCAGACTTTTTCCTAATTCCACTTTAACGGCACCACAACAGCTTCGTTTAGGAGTGTTCTTTGAATAGCCTTAATAAACTCAATGATTCATAAAATCATTGAAATAAAACAATTGAAACCATTTTTTAATATGTGGTGCAAATGGTTTGTTTATATTTGTGGCCAAAACTACTTTGTTTACATTTAACCATAAAATGATAAATTATATAGCAATTTCTCTTGACGTATTTGTGTGGGTGTGTGTGTGTGTGTGTGTGCAACTGTTTAACCACAACAAATCTGTGAAATTCGACAACTGACAAAATAGTTTGATATACTTATGAGTTTGTGCGGCTACTACGATGATATTCATTTATATATATTAAATACTATTATTATTATTATTATTCTTGGTAGTTTGTTCATTTATTTTAACTTCAAATATGTTTAATATGGGCTTAGAAAAACAATAAATAAGACTTTAGTGAAAATCGTTTGTTTCAAATCACACTTGAAAATCCAGGCATTCCTGAAAGGTGCACTCAGTTTTAAAGGAAACTTTTGTTACTGGAACCAATCATTGTTTAAAAGGCCACATAACCTGGTGTAGCAGTAGCTCCTGCTTAAAAGCGCCAAGTAAATAATTTTGGGCGTATTGAAAGGAGGAATCATTAAAGTGGGACCTCGGCTAAATGCATACATTTAGGAAATTTGAAATTATATGAAATTTATCTATATTCCGGGTTTAATTATTCATTTTACTAAATAACAAACAAACAAAAAAAATCCATATTTGGAAATTTTACTAAATGTAAAATAAAAAAACATCAATCATATGGAACTGTTTTCTATTTAAGGAAATAAAGTCTGCTGATTTGCGTCAAACATATTTTCTAAAAGTCTTTTTTAATGCCACGAAATTCATATTGTGCCTGTTCTGAGTACCAGGTTAAAGGTACGAACGAGTACATTCAAATGTATCAATACTGTTTTTCCAAGTTCTCTTTTTATTTTTGATAACAACGAGGCGCACAGAAATTTATTTTGTTAACCTCTAGGGACACCGAAATTGGATTTTGTAAACTTTTACTCTTGAAAAGCTGGAAGAAATAACTTCTGTCATATGACAATTGATGGCCGTGCAGGTTTCTAAATCGATATGATTGTGTATATTTTTCTAAATACTCGTAATAAAATAAAACTTTTTAATGTTAGAAATCTTTGTGCGCTAATATTGAAATCGGTTTGAGTTCTTGAAGTTCTTAAATGGCTTTTTAATGTTAAACTGATTTCCAAAACAAAATGAAATTATTTTACACCAGGGAGTTGAGAAATCTCCTGAACCAAAGCGCTTGTGCAGGCAGAGCACTTAAACGCCACTTAAACGTTGTCGTTGCCGTTGCCGTTGTTATATCCTTAATAAATTAGAAATTTATTAAATTACTTATAAAGTAACTTTTAAACATTTTTGTTTATTTCTCCTTTCCAGCAATTGAAAAAGTATATAAAATAATCATAGAAATTCGCAAACACACAACCACAATTTCAATTCAGTGCAGGCCGTCTATGAAATAAATTGTGACTTGAGGACAAAAACGGATAATTTGTTGAGGTATGTATAAAATTTTAAGATCTGACAATGTGCTGTTACTGCACAGACCATGAAATGATTAACACTAAAAGCTGGATTGTCAGTTCACACGGCTGTAAGAAAATCTTACAGTTTCATTGCCAGACACTCAATTTATGTGGCAACAAAAATTGCAACTTAACACGACTGTCAGATTGCTGTTGTGGCTGCCAATAGCAACATTTTACTGACAATGTCATCATTGTCAGCCCCATTCATTTAAATACATCTGCCAATAAAACATTAACACGATTTCTCCCTTAAAAATGTCATTTTCTATTTAGAAAAAATATTTGAAGAAAACGTGTGAATTTTTTCTTTGTTTTTATATCTTAGAAATCAAAAAACTAATTAAAAGCAACTCTGTATGCAGAAAAGGAAGTAAAAGTTTTATGTTCCACAGAAATATTAAACTTTTCGACCGTCTTCAGCGTTGAATTAATTAAATATTAACTTTTGAATATGTAGTTCTTTTGCAGGACTTTTTTAACGCGGTGCTCACCCGAACGTATTTACCTTTTAAAAATAGCACCCAAGCCTATTTTTAAAAGGTACAATGTCTGGCAGTTTCGTGACAATGGCGACGGAAAATGTTCTCATGATTGTCAAATGTCTGACAACGTTGTTGTCTTACTGACAATGTTTTTTTTTAAACCACGTTGTCAGACATGGTTTGAAAGTTTAAAAAAGAGTACTTTCGCAATCACATTCTTGTAACAATTTAACCATATTATTGTCATGGTCTACTCAATTAACTCAATAAACACTTAAACTAAACGTTTTCAGACTAAAAATTTCCCGCATGGTTCTTAATTTTTAACAAATTTACAAAACGACCAAGAACATCTGATTTAAAAGTCTAGTGTTCAAGCTTTAAATTGCCCCATCTTTGAAACTTTCAACTTCGTTATTCAATTTTAATTTTTTTTATAAGGAGTTTTTCAATTAAGCTCCTATAACCTCCATGTTGTTTTGGTTGCCGCTGTCTAATCTAAGGTTTATTGTTCAATTGCTGATGCCAAAGACGCAGACCAATGCCAATAAGCCGCAACCGACCCATACTCTTAAAATCATTGCTCATGTTCAGGCGGCTTTGTGTGGCAAAGTCGTTGTGAATTGGACCTAAAGCCCGCCAACATTTAAACGATATTACATTTATTTCACGTGTATAAGGGTATGGCAGGGTCTTACAACTAAGAAAAGAGTTGCGTTAATACTTTACATGCATCTTATTTTATACCATTTCAATATATACCCGCCGTTATGGAAAACCCTTTGCCACAGGTTCCTGCATTTCTTCGGTCCTTACTCCTTCTAACTTTTGTAGATATTGTCTTTGCCATCATTTAATAGCATTTTAAAGAACCTTAACTCTTTCTTTCTTTCATATTATTTTAAAAATTTCCCTTATTGAGAGAACCTTTGGCTTGCATTTATCGCAGGTTCCTGCATTTCTTCGGTCCTTACTCCTTCTAACTTTTGTAGATATTGTCTTTGCCATCATTTAATAACATTTTAAAGCACCTTAACTCTTTCTTTCTTTCATATTATTTTAAAAATTTCCCTTATTGAGAAAACATTTGGCTTGCAATTATCGCAGGTTACTGCATTTCTTCGGTTCCTATTCCTTCTAACTTTTGGAGATATTGTCTTTCCCATCATTTAATAGCATTTTAAAGCACCTTAACTCTTTCCTTCATATTATTTTAAAAATTTCCCATATTCAGAGAACCTTTGGCTTGCAATTATCACAGGTTCCAGCACTTCTTTGGTCCTTACTCCTTCTAACTTTTGGAGATATTTTATTTACCATCATTTAGTAGCATTTTAAAGGACATTAACTTTTTCCTTCATATTATTTTAAAAATGTCCCTTATTGAGAGAACCTTTGGCTTGCATTTATCGCAGGTTCCTGCATTTCTTCGGTCCTTACTCCTTCTAACTTTTGTAGATATTGTCTTTGCCATCATTTAATAACATTTTAAAGCACCTTAACTCTTTCTTTCTTTCATATTATTTTAAAAATTTCCCTTATTGAGAAAACATTTGGCTTGCAATTATCGCAGGTTACTGCATTTCTTCGGTTCCTATTCCTTCTAACTTTTGGAGATATTGTCTTTCCCATCATTTAATAGCATTTTAAAGCACCTTAACTCTTTCCTTCATATTATTTTAAAAATTTCCCATATTCAGAGAACCTTTGGCTTGCAATTATCACAGGTTCCAGCACTTCTTTGGTCCTTACTCCTTCTAACTTTTGGAGATATTTTATTTACCATCATTTAGTAGCATTTTAAAGCACCTTAACTCTTTCTTTCTTTCATATTATTTTAAAAATTTCCCTTATTGAGAAAACATTTGGCTTGCAATTATCGCAGGTTACTGCATTTCTTCGGTTCCTACTCCTAACTTTTGGAGATATTTTATTTACCATCATTTAGTAGCATTTTAGAGGACATTAACTTTTTCCTTCATATTATTTTAAAAATGTCCCTTATTGAGACAACCTTTGGCTTGCATTTATCGCAGGTTCCTGCATTTCTTCGGTCCTTACTCCTTCTAACTTTTGGAGATATTTTATTTACCATCATTTAGTAGCATTTTAAAGGACATTAACTTTTTCCTTCATATTATTTTAAAAATGTCCCTTATTGAGAGAACCTTTGGCTTGCATTTATCGCAGGTTCCTGCATTTCTTCGGTCCTTACTCCTTCTAACTTTTGTAGATATTGTCTTTGCCATCATTTAATAGCATTTTAAAGCACCTTAACTCTTTCTTTCTTTCATATTATTTTAAAAATTTCCCTTATTGAGAAAACATTTGGCTTGCAATTATCGCAGGTTACTGCATTTCTTCGGTTCCTACTCCTTCTAACTTTTGGAGATATTTTATTTACCATCATTTAGTAGCATTTTGAAGGACATTAACTCCTCCTCTTTCTCATATTATACAATATCTTAAAATGTTCAAAATTTCTTTTTATCCGACACAATGTAAATATCCTTTGAATTACTATATATTTTCAACTTTAAACACGTATTGAAACGCCATCCTAATGGTCTTATTTTAATAAAAAGAATGTCACACAAAGCACATCCGAAAACTGAGTTTTCAATCAAATTAACTGTAATTTGTAAAATTACATTCGACACGTTAAACTTTATCCCTTTCAGTCAACTGCAAACAATACAACCACATCAAAAAGCACGCCGAAAGATGGCTTGACTCTTGCTGAAGCGACGGAAAAAAGGACATTTTTCAAGTTGCTTTTTAGCCAGATGTCTGTTGTGTGCATGTGTGTCTGCCATTGTGCATGTGCGTTGGTTGAGGTTCTTTGGTCTTTGAGCGTGTTTGTTGAAAGGAAGTCCTTTGTTATGATTTTAGTTAATTTAAGCGCTATTGTGTATAAAATAAATGTCCTTTATATATTAAATGAAATCATTACAATGATTGTCCTTGACTTTAATGTTTCGCATGCCCTAATGCTATTTCGTCATGGTCATGACAATTGCGCGTACAGGCAGCGCTGTTGCATGTGACAAGTGTTTACAAAATTCTCAAAACTAAGAATTTTCTTTCGTTCAAAAACATTAAACATAAAACATTTGCCCGTCCCTGTGCTTACATTGTGTTGTTAGGCGAGTCCTGTTGTAGTCCTTAAAATTTCAATAATAATACTTTTATGATTAATCTGGCATGTCGGTGGGGGAAAGTAGTCTATATAGTACTTTGTTCAAAGTGAAATGTTTTAATGTTTTAAAAATTTAAATGGTGGTTGATTGAATGATGTGATTCAATAAATGAATTATTTTCTTGTTTGGAGAAAATTGTTAACAAAAGTTTTCTCTCCCCTGCTGCTAAGTGCTTAATAGGGTTGTTATTTCTTTGGCAAAGTCTTTTCTGATACTTTATATGTATGTATGTACATATAAATATATTTTATTCTTTGACATTTTTCCACAAAACTTGTTTATTAATTTATTACAAATTATTTGTAATGGACCATTTAATATTTATAATTTATTTAATGTGTTTTTAAAAAGAAAATCTCTAACGCAATAAGAGTAAAAACAATAGCATTTGCGTTCTCTGCATAATTGAGTTACTTGCCGTAACGAGTTATCGCTTTTGCGGGGGCATAATTTCATGTTACACATCACTTGCTAGTTAACACTTAAAAATAGTGAAGTGCGACATAAACAATGGGGCAGAGGTTTGCGATTTTAGTGCTTTAGGCAGAAACCTTCAATGCGATATCAAAATTTATAGGGAAAATAAAAAATAAATAAAAATAAAAATGAATTTGTAAATATTTTTATGAAAAGTTTTTCTAATATGTATTTTAAACTGCTCAAGAAGAATTCGTGGCAGGTAAACTTGCTTGTTTGTTTTGTTTTGGTTAAATGCTGCTGAAGTCTCAAACGTTAAAATGTTGCTCTAGAAATTTACAAGTGTTGCCATTCTCCAAGGGGAAAAAAGTGTAATTGTTGTGGTGCTGGGATTACTGATTATTCAAAGTGGAAACGACGCTGCCTTCTGTTATATTAAAAAGCAAATTAATAAGTAAAAACTTTTGACTATTAAAATCCTGACAGTCTTGTGTTGTTTTATTATGCAAAATGAATTAAATGTTATTCAAACGCACTACGCTCTCTCCTTCTTCCTCTCCCTCTTTCTGCTTGCCAGACATTCTGTTTTTCTTTTCTATATCATATAAATTAAAAAGAAACAAATAAAATGAAAACTGTCTGTTGAAATTTATTTGACAAAACTTTGAAATTAAAAGTTGAAAAAGTAGTACAATGGACAATAAACAGTTTTATGAAGACAGCATTTTGCTTAAAACAGAAAGAACAACAATAATGAATAAATATTTTTAAAATACTCGAGGTTATTGTTAAAACATTTACAATATGTTGGTATTCGTGAGGTTGGAAATATTCGTAACCCGGTTCAACGCTATTTGCGGTCACTTTATGCGCTTAAAATGATGTTTTATAGTGCTAAATATTTAGCAAAATGTTAGTCGTCATCATGCTGCTGTGGTGCCACCTTGTCAAATTAATACGCCCGGCTTAGGAATGTATTTCATATGGCAGCTTTCATTTTCTCAATAAAACAACTTTTAAATATCTCCGGTAAATAAGTTTTGTTTGCAGCAAATAGTTGCAACCAGTTTGACTTTTAACATCATGAAATTATGTACAATATTTGACGTTGCCATATTTTTTTTTTATTTGACCACCATAATGACTGACAAAATAAGTTGAATAATTGGTTTTTTAACAGCGTGAAAACTTCGAATAATTAACTAGGCCAGATATATTAATGGAAAGCAAAATTTTTTTTATTATAACCGGGTAAATAATTTCATGCCACTTATTTTTAAAATACGATTTCCCATAAATCTGGCCGTATGGCGTTATTAGATGCTTGATTATTTGCTGGCTTGTCGGCATAAACCAGTGACTTAAATAAAATAGCCCCCTAAAAAGTAATCCAGAGGCGTTAAGTCACAGAGTACAGGACCAACATCTTTTATTAGGCGAGCAAGTTGCGCCGTCTTGTTGGGTGTAAATGTCGGTGATGTTCAGCGGTTTAAGTTTTGGAGACAGAACTTCAGTCGGCATTGATCAGTATCACTCGTATTTAGTGGAAATAAAATCGGATAATGCCGCTACCGCGCTAGCCGCACCAAACATTCAATTTCCATTAAATGGAAATGATGATTTGTCAACATGATGAGGATTGTTTTTGCTGCAAACGATCAATAACTTCACGAGTTGATTGCTCCAATTATGGCCGATTATGTTGATCGCAAAATAGTCTTCAAGGACACATTTTTTTCTAATAAATTTGGCGTTGTCTTGATTTGTCAAATCTTACTGAACACATACGTCAGCTCAGTTTGACATACTCAGCTGTGAAAGCAAAGTTATCGATATCGATAACTAATGACATTTAAGTTTTTAACATGTGTAAAAATAGAATATGCCTGTATTGTAAATGTAGTCGGTATTGGTGATTGAAATATGTAGATACATTTTATCTTATTGGAAGTTGTTATAGTGAAAAATTGGCAAAATCCAGTTTCCCTCTTACAGAAGAACTTGATCATTTTACTGTGAATTATGAAGGTTTGCTGTTATTTTGAGTACTAAGAACTTGTAAATGTCATATCGTTTCCAAACGCTTGTCATGCCATGATTTGCTCAGCAGACTATAAGTATTAATTGTCAAGATTCTTTTCCAAGGTTTTGATCAACTAAAGACAATTTTATTGCTTGAATTGCATCAATTTATTTCGCACAAACTACTTGCCTGTAAATATTCGCCTATAGTTATTCGTATTCCCATTGGCGAATTTCTTTAAATTGATATGGCCCACATCGCTAGTGATACACGTTTGTAAAATATGTTAATGAAATAGAATAAATGAACACAAGATTTGTTTGGAGTGTTTTAAAAGCAGTTAAAATCGCAAACAATTTCATTGCAGTTAAAATTTTTGTACTTTAAATAGTCAAATGTTGCTGCTGCTGTTACTGTTGCTGCTTCAGGAATATTAAAAAGTCTGTGTCAAACTTTTTCATTTGGTTTTGAAGCGCTACAAAAAAAAATTTTTCGCTTTCTTCGAAAAAACAAACTTTTTAATTTATTCCTTTAAAAAAAAATGAAAATAAATTTAATTTCTTGTTGTTCGAGGTATTGCGCGGGTTGCGTTTAATTATTTATGTGCAGACATTTAATCAAGTTTAAGTAAATTTTTGTATTTTGTAAAAATTTGCGGGATACAACAAACGGGAGAATTTAAACGAAACTGAAAAAACTTATAATTTTGCAGGATTTGAAACCGGATAACATTTCAACTAATAACCAATCGATCATCCAATTTTTGCAACAAAATGTTTAATCTTATTCTACTTGAAATAGGATACAAGTTGTAGGACTTAAATTTATTTCTCTTTAATAAATTTTATAGTGCAAAAGTTTTTATACGATTAACTTAATACTAAGAACTAAAACTAATCAAACTTCTTAAGTTAATAAAAAATAAATGCAAAGTCAAGGGGAAAATGTGATGAAGGAAAATTTATAGAAATTACAATTGATACTTAAATGGTTGTCATAAGTCTTGAGTGGATTCAATTAAAAAAATTCCACATATGGGCTAAATTTAGCAGACCGTAAACGATTTTTGGTTTTGTTTCCTCCTTTTATTTTAAGATATTTTTTCTATTATGAGAAATTTTGATTTTAACCAAAATATCGATATTACTAATTGATATTAAAATATATTATTTCAATACGAATTCATGTTGAATTAGCATGGCTAGTATTACGCCAAGAGATGTATTGAATTGTTTTCCTTAGCATTTCATGTTAATTTAATAGTGTTTAATGTAGTGCAGTTTATCTTGAATTTGATACTCTAAAATTTCATTGATTTAGGAGAAGTAAGTTTTGATGCAAACAGGACGGAATTTGCTGCAAAATAGAATAGGACGAGTCTTATGATGCTGCTAGGGTTACCTACAGGTCACTAATACCGAATGAGAATAACCAACATTGGGGCCTGTACGCCGGTTGAACAAGGCTCCCATTTAAGAAACTGGTCCGGTTTCTTGACGTATCAGACCTGTCAGGATAAGGGAAAAGCACTGCAGATCAGCGACGGTTCTAGTGCAGAAGGCCCTCTGGAGTCACACATCACTCTTATTACATTCCAGGTTGTGAAAAAATAAAACGAGGGAAAAATTCAAATTAACCCACTTTTACAAATCACCCTTTAAATGGTTAATTTTTGTTAAAAAGCTATAATTTTTGTTTAAATACATAATTTTTGCTTAAGATATAAACTCTGCACTGCGTGTCGTATCCGTTGCTTTTGAGGGCAGCGAAGGCGAAGTAATCTTAAACGATTTTGTCCTTGTCTCATAAACTTTGTGAATATAAACACATTTTTTAATTACAACTAACAGTTATCCTTTAAGCAATTAGCGTTAATTAATTTGACAACAAAATTTATGACATGAATGACGAAAGGACATTCTTCATAGTCCGTTAAGTGTCAGCAGATTTTATGTTTCGTAACTCCTTAAGTGACTATTTTGTGATAATAATTGCTTTCATTTCGTTAACAATTAAGTATCCTTTTCTATGTTGTGCCTTATTTCTTTTCTTCAGGTTTCATTGTTGTAAGACACAAAATCGTCCGACACGATGTCCTTTTTGTCATTTGTTATACTTATGCCAGTTTTTGCTGCCTTAAAGCATTTGTTGTTGTTTTTCAGAAGTTGTTGATTTTAAATTAATAAAAACGGTTAAGAGCTCTTGGGATTTCCTTAAACTTCTTTAACTTCTTCTGTGTTCTCTTATGTAATGAGTTGAATGGCATAAAACTAAGTAATTGAGATAATTATTTGTGTTTTGCTCATAGTTTTTTTTTTTATAGAAATTATAATAATAATAAGTTTATGGGACACAAAAAGACAGTCTTTTGCCTTTTGCTCATAGTTTTTTTTCATAGAAATTATAATAATAATAAGTTTATGGGACACAAAAAGACACTGAATTTTTTTTTAAGAAAAATAAGTACGAATTTTAAGACTAGAAAACAATTCGAAATGAGTTTATGGCTACCGGTAAAAAAATCAGTGTTGCTCAACATTTGCCACAGCCTTGAAGCGAGTACTAACCTTAACATACAAAAAGGACGTTTCATTAACGAGCAACGGCATTCCAGCTTTACCGCTTTTGAAAATCAACCAACCCAGAATTTAAATATTTATCGCGCGACTCAAAACCAAAGTTGAGCTGGAAAAACTATCAACGTTCTTTCGCCTTTTTGCTCTGACAACACCAACAATCTTATGCCCGAAACCTGTATTTTATTATCTAGTACAAGTTCAACGTTCAGGAGTCCATGTATTCGTAGTGGAGTGGTCCAGTGAAACTTACAACACACTATAGAGAGATTTTGCTCTGCAATTGTCGGGTGAAGAAACTGACTGCAGAGGTATTTCCCGTCACTGTACACCCCGCACTACTCCATTCTTCGCCTAGACATTTTTGTTAATATTGTAGTTGCGGTACAATGATCCTCATATCCATTGAACGTCCCGTGTGTCCAAGTAAAAGAAAAACGGCTGTGTCAGTAATTCCCATGTTATTTCAATTATTGAGAACAATTCATGTTTGTGGAATATTGTCATATTTATGGATCTTGCGGGACAAGTTCAAGTATAATAAAACTTTTAATAATTTCCGTAAATGAAATTTTATTCCCAAGTTTTTTTTTTTACATTTGAGTCCAAGTGAAAAAAGGCTGTTATTATTACACAGAACCGTTTCAATTATTCCAATAAATGAAAGTTTATTCCTTCTAGGTTTTTCTACATTTGTTTGATAAATATTTTCATATTTATGGACAGATCGTCCCGAAAGTCCCAGCAAAAAAAATAAATTTTATTCTTCAATTTTTTATATTTGTTTGTTAAATGTTTTCTTGCTGGCTTCTATTTATTGAATTGTATTTATGTATTTACGTAAATCACCCTTTTAAAATGCACAAGTCCATATACAAATATCTTACGGTGTTCTATATTTCCTTTTGTCTGCAGCCGTCTATAGAGTTTTTTTGCCTTGTATTTTCTTCAAACCATTTTATTATGTTTAACTCTCCATTAGCCAATTTTTACAGATGATTAGTCATTATTTTTTTTAAGATCAATTTCGACTGAGTGAGTATTTTATATATGAATATGGTATTTGTTGGCATGCAATAAACATGTGTACCTGAGTATGGGGTTAACCACATACTCAATGTGCGATGTAATACAGTTAACGAGTTATTACACTGGATTTTGATAAACATTTTCTTAAGAAAGTTGGACGAGATGGAGTTAGAGCCAAAAAAAAAATCGGTTAGACCAATTTAATAATCGCACAATGAGGCGACTAACAGAAAGATATGACCTTAAAGTAAACTTCTCCCAAACTAAGAGCCTGAGATCAAGCACTGCAAACTGCCAACAAAGTATTGAGTGAAGTAGTTGCCTTCCTTTCGAAGACTCTTGTCAGTTGTCAGAGTAACTTGAAAGTTGGCTGCAAGCGGAGATACTGCGAGTGTTTGAGTGAAAAAATTTGAATTGAAACGGTTTAAGGAAGATTTTCATATTTTGCGCAGAAATTTACAATTTTGCAAATTTATTTTATAATTTTTGTTTTCTAGCTTGATTGATCAGCAATGATGGACAATGTGTCCAGTAGTTATAGAGGTCTGGACAATGCAGATGATTAGCATCAGTTTTTGTGTCCAGCAATCTTTTGGAAAAATGTCTTAATTAATACAGCTGTTGTACATATTCAAAAGTCCAGCAGGGTCCAGCGATTGCCTTCTGCACCTCTGCTAGACCAGTGGCTTTATTGTTTCTAAAGCCTTTTGCTGGAACTGCAAGTTCTTCTCTAGTAAATGGATTATAAAATCGTGGATGGGAAAGAACTTCGGCTGACAAGTGCTAAATTCTAAAGTTGTGCTGGAGCAAAAATACGATTTGATAACCTCTTCTTTGTAACAGGTTGCTCAAGAATTAGAAGAGGTGACACAGTTTCAGTGTAGGGTAGTTCCTGCCTTCCCACCAGTGTAAAGCGCTTTTCCTTTCATGCTACAGATTTAAATACGAGTAATCTTCTTATTTTCTTTAAACCTGCCGACTATTTACACTTTATAGAATAAAGTTTTCCAAATTTGATTGAAATCCGCTGTATAAATTTTGTTGAATTTCGACTAAACACGCGTTCATGTGTGCATTTGATTTTGGTCTAAAGCAAAAATTTTCATTTTCCTAATGACAACCGCATATTTATGTATTTAGTTTTGCGAGTTTTTCTTGTTTTTATTTGTTTTCATCTAGACTCTTTAGCTGCTACAATTTAGTCTCATTCTATTTTTGTTCAAACTTCAATTCAAATGTTTTATTAGTTTATTTTTACTGCATGATTCCAGCAAACAGACCGGCATGATATGATGCCAATTTTTAGGATGCAGGAAAGTTTTGCCAGGTTTTGTTTTAAAGTTTTCATTGTTGTAATTCTGCAAAAATTCTAGACAAAAAGAATCCAAATTATATAAAAAATTAGGTATGAATGTGGGTAATGGTTGGTTTTTTTTGTTTGATTTTGAAAATCTTGGAAATATTTGCATTTTAGAAATTATTTTATCTGATTTATGGTTAAACAAATATTTAACCTTCTTTAGATTAAATTAACGTTGTTTTGGCCAGCAATCCATCGTATCATAGATTTGTGTCTGACATGTGGATCAGTTAAGCCGTAATATTGTATAAAGCGATAAGCCTAAGACGCTCACTTTACTGAACTAGTTCGTTTCTCAGCACTGATCTAAGATCGTCAATTATCATGACCGCTCACTTGGCTCAATTTACCGAATCGTTCAACTGAACTAGTAGCTCAGAGCTAAATGCTTGAAAATTATTTCTTTTCCATGTATTTTGATTTGGTCTACACTGCCGAAACAAAATTTCCGAAAAAATATAAACAATAGGCAAATTTTCAAACGAAACAAACAAAATGAAAACAGCAAATCTTTTTGATGGATTGTTTTTGTTTTTAGCATTTACTACCAAGTATTGTCGTTCAACTCATTTTTGTTCTAGTAAACAATTTGTGTATAGGAAAAAAAGAAATTAAAAACTTTAAGTAAATAATCTTTGATCTTTTGGGGTTTTCTTTTACATTCGAAAAAGAGGAAACAACATTTTACAAAATACACAGTGATACAAATAAAAATAAGAAATCAAACACGCATTTCCAAATGAAAATTTCATTTCTGTTTTTACGCGACTTGACATAAAAATATATGTATTTTTATTGGATTTGGAGGATTTGAATTAAACACATACTAGATGGCCAACACAATCGGAACGGGGATTTCCCTTCCTTCTTTATTTCAAATTGATTTACTTGAACGTAAAAGCGTAAGAATTGAAATTATTTTTCGAAAAAGCGAAACAATTTGAAAAAAAGTTCCAAAATCGCGCTACAAATAAGACACGATAATATTTATTTCTACTTTAAAGAATATTTTTATTTATTTTTATAAAAGTGATCCAAAATATTCATTCATGTGTATTTCCTAAATCAATCAGCAATAAAAAAGTTGTATTATTACAGTAAGATTTTAAATTAATCGTGAAATTCGCTCGTTTCGTTGTCCGCTTTATTTTCATTCAATTTGCACCTACAGCTTGAAGTCGTCTTGTACTATATGTAGAGAAAACCAATTAGTGGTGCAAAAAGTTTAATTATTTCGGTATGAAAACGATAAAGGATATGCATACATAATCCTTTAATTAATTGTTACAGTGTATTTTTATTTCATTGAAATTAGTTGTTGCTGAATTCAAAAAGAGGGACAGTCCAGCGAAAAGCGGTACGATGGGCAACACTAGATTTAAATGATTTAAACAAATATTCGCATATACTCGTACATATGTATGTACATACATACAAAAATGTTTCTGAATTTCTGAAACAGTAATTAGTAAAAGTTTGTCTACGCATTCATTTATCATGCGCGTATTAATTCTTTTTCTAGGCCAACAATACTTTAGAATGTCGTCTATGAAACGAACTACCTGAAATGCTTTTTCTTTGTCACATAAAATCGAAATTTTAGATCTTCTAGTGTTTTTTGCTTAAATATGTATGTACATATATTTGTCTGTGTATAAAGCAACATGAATTTTAATTATTTACAATAATTTCCGCTTAATTGAGTTTCTATCATCATTTACCCGATATTCTCTTAATTGATCCATTGACTCAATTAAAAAAAAAACTCTCTTAATTGAGCAGTGCGATCAATAAAACGAACAAACATTAAAAAAACAAATAAAAACACACTTAGTTGTCATATATATGTATGTATGTATATATATATATATTTTTTTTACTTTTTTTTGGTTGTGCAAATTATGTTTTCCACTTTTGTATGTATTTAATTTGATCAAATGTGTTTAATTTTAAGAGCCAATTAAAGAGAATTCATTTTAGCAGGGAATTTTGCACTAGTTTTTCTTCCAATTTATTCATTAACATTTAACCGGGGAAATCAATTAACCGAAAATTATTGTATCTTAGTTTACATGATATTTTATATGTAGAATCAGCTTTCACGTACTTTTTGCATTTTCCTTTAAATCTATTAAAATAATTAAAATTTTGAGCTTCTGTAAATTGCTCCAAATAAGTTAAAATTTGCCCAAAGAATATGATGATGCGGTTTCAAAACCGCTCACATTTGGACTAGTCGCTTTTATTGCAAATTGGTGTAAAATTGGAGTATTGCCTTCGTGCTAAAAGTTGCTTAAGCTTTAAAAAAAACACCTTAAAAAGAAGTTTCCGCTGTTTGGAATACTGGCAAGCGTTGACGATCACGATCGTGAAACAGTTTTCAAAATTATTCTCTATTTGTTTAATGGCCCTTTTGAAATATTGATTATGGCTTTAAAATTGATTCTTCGAAGTGTTTTTGTTGTTCGAAATCCATTTCGCCTGTTTTAACTCCATCTGCTTCTTGTGAGAACTTATAAAAACGAATAATTCTTTAAACCAACATTTTAATTTAAAATCACATCTGGACTTATGATTTATTTAAATTTTATTTCCAGTGCAAGTACTAGAGTGTCAAAGCAATTCCGGATTATGCTGTGCTAAAGTTAACTTTAAAAAGGCTTGATAGCTAAACGCTCCATTAAACAAAGAATGCTGCAAAAAGACTCGCAACTGCCAAGTGAAATGGAGACCAAAAATTCTAACATATTTGTGAATATTAATTATCAAAAGGTTTTTGACTTACTGCTGTTGCAGGACAAAGTGTTAACCGCCACGGTGTGTACGAGTAAATTAGACGGTTGCTGGTAGAAACCATTATGAAGGAGGGGATCGAAGGTAAGTGGACATTATTTACATATTTCGAATTTAAAATCTAACTTGAGGTTGTAATACACACATGTGCACAGCAGTTTTTAAGACTCTTACTGCTTGAGTATCACATATTTTTTCTATTGTCTGTATAAGTAGCCATTTCCAATTTCGCCTTGTGTTGCAGCTGTCTAGGCGTGATCATTTTATAGGCTTTTTCATAACAGATGATTTTGACAGCGCAGCTGATTACTTTCTGTGTTGATTTCAGCCTCCCTGGGATGTCATTCAACGAATATTAAACTCGTACTAGGAGTTTCGTCCTGTTTGGCTCAGAGCAGCTAAACTCGTACAATAACAAAACTCGCCCCACTTACAAAGTCTCTGTTTTGTTTTTGTGAACAAATTTAATTTTATTTCGGAAGGGAGGCTTAAACACCAGCCTTATTGTGAATTTCATCTGTTATGAGGTCGACTTGATTGTGACTTTGCCGGCTATTGATTCGAATCGGTAGCGCTCTACTTTGCAGTAAGTAGATTTGAAAACTTTTGAAAGAATATGCAGCGATATTGACTGCAAAGCACAATATAAAAGACACAAAACTAATTTGTTGCTTTCAATTATATCAATTATATTGTCTAAAATATATATACAGGCTAACAAAATCCCAATGCCAGCGCCAAAATATAGTGTCCCGAGCTGTCAAAACCTCCTGTTACTAATTCGCTTGAATTGTACTTCACAAAATTAAGTTAAAGTGCCGCCAAAAATTTTACTTTAACACTTTGGCGCCAAATTGTTTTAAAATATTGTCTACTTCTTAAACTGACTATAAAAATATTGGGGGGAAAAAAAAACGATTCATCCGTTTTAATTAAATCTCATGTTTTCTATATATCTGAATCAATATGAAATTTAATACGCCGCACTAATTGCAATATCAATCCTTTTGTCTCGAAATATATTTACGCATTTTGTGTTTATGGATGAGCGAATTTATAGACGCTTCAGCGAAAATATAATGTTGTAAATGTGAACAAGAATATTAACAATCCAAAGTGACAGCAGCAATATTTAGCAAATAGAATAGGAATAAGCGCACACCATAAGGCCTGGTTAAATTCTAAATTGCGAGTATGTGGCGTTTGTTGTTTACAACAGCTGTACCCTACACCGCTTGTGTTTGACACTCAAAAAAATTCAATGCAAATGTTGCCGCAATGCCAAATTAGCCGAAAGATGGCTGACAGAGTGGGTAATAAATATGTCCCGTGAGGAACATCTGAAATTAGTACTAGGAATTTGAAAAAAAAATAATGAACTGAAAATTACTTTTCGCCGGATTTAATATTTTTAATTATTTTTTTTTTATACCTTTTTTGCATGTATTCATACTATTAGTTATATTCATTTTCAGGTATTAACACTTTAAAATATTTTTTTTTTTAATTTTTGAGTTATTCTGAATATTGCACCAGTCACAACTGAAAATCCACCAGAATTCTTTTATTATGATAAAAACTGCTACTATTACTTAATATTTTTGAAGTCATTAAAACCTGAACTACATCAATTAAAGTTTTAATTATATCAACTAAACTGTTCATTATATCAATTATAAGTTTAATTATATCAATTAAACTTTTAATTAACAAAAAGAACAAGTTTAATTTGCATTTAATATGTATATTCTGTGCTAAACAAATATCCAACGACCACAAACATTTAGCACATTCCTTTTCAACTGTCGACGCTTGCACTTTATCCACTAAACACACCATTTTTAGGGTAACCACACTGCGCACACCACTTTTGGGTGATAAATACAATAATTGGGCGATCGTACAACGTAAAGGACCTTCTGAATTCAATAAATGATGGTTTTTTTGTTTGTGTTTTGCCCCCCAAAACAAAAGTGTTCTCGGCCAAAAATTTCACTGAATCAATTGTGCTTTGCCGTGAAGATTTTTATATGTTATTCAACATTTTCATATTGAATTAATTAAAATAGATGGTCATGGCAATCCTTTCTGTGTACTGCAGCTCTATATCGAGATTCCTTAACTGACTTTCCTTTCCATTAGATATATTTTATATGCCTAATTTATGTTTCAGATTTAGGGCATTTCGAAGTTGTAATGAATTAGCAACAAATTTTAGTTTATTATGGGTGACCGTTGCACATTTTGCAGAACACAATTTAAATAACATTTGGTTTAAAATTGATTCTCTTTATTTGCTGCAGTTGCTGGCTGTTATTTTCCTCGTTTTATCCATTAAATTGTAAACATCGCATACGTTATGGGTTAGAGATACCACTTTGTATCTTTAGCAATAGTGCATATGGAAGTTCATATGTTTGTCTTCCTACTCGTTTATGTACTTTATTATCCTCGGTGTGTGTGACTGTTTGTTTTCTTGTCTACTTTGAAATTGATATTGCGTTACCGTTGAGAAAACATTCTCACACCTACATCCGTTTGGCTTTTAAAGCAACGAATCGTTAGTTACCAAATTGAAGCTGAAAATGGAATTTTAAATACAGTTTAATGGGCGAAATAAAGAAAATTCAGAAACTTTCCTAAGATGACAAAAAGTATTTTGGTACTAGTGCTAATGCAACGTTTATACAGTACAAACTAATGTATGTCCAATATTTGAAAGTAAGAATTTGAAACTATTAATTTAGTTGTTCAGTTTGTTGTGTGAAAAAGTAGTGTCAGTCCATTGTAAGACAGCAGTATTGTCGGGCACCCTTCGTTGCCATTGTCAGCTGATTCCAGGACATTTTAGGCTGTTTTCTTTTGCTGGCGGTTGTCTTTAAATTTAATGGCAACGACCTCGTTGTCAGGCATATATTTCTATTGGCAGCACTGTCCATTATTATGAGCACTTTTAATCGACTGATGATGTCTAACAACAGATCTGTCTATTTGTCATTCTATGCAAAAATCTGGCAACCGTATGAAGTGACAATTTTTGTTGGCCCAAAAATTGTTTATCTCGCATTTAAATTGTATTGCTGTTCTTATAATTATCTAAACTTACAACAGGCAATTTTTCATTGCCAGCAAGAATTGTAAGATCTGAGAATTAAAGAAATTGTTAATGGGCAATTTAGCTTTAGATCTTGTTCAAACATGTTGGGCAGTTTATGAAAGAAATTTGTAATACTGATTTTATTATTTATAATAATACAAAGGTTTGTGTTCTATTACGGTTACAGCTTAAAGCTTTATCATATTAAGGCGCAACAAATTTACAAACTTTTATAACTTAATTTCTCTAGAAGCAACAACTGGTTTAAAAGCCAACAATAGAGTGATCGAGCATGAGTCCGAAGTGTTGGTTTCTATGTATGTTTAAAAATGATGGGTTATTTCAGCCAAAAATTCAGTTACTTTTCTTACAAAATTTATATTTTGTTGTATGTTGACACCCTTTAGGCAATCCTTTTTGTAGGTTAAGTGAACATTTTAGTTTTCTAACTCTTAGAGTTCTGACAATTGATCACTACGGCAGATGAACTCATGACAGGACGGAAAATGTAATAATTCTGCTTCGTCTCCAATAGCCCAAAACTCGTCGGAGTGCAGACAAAAACGGTGACTACGAAGCCCTAAAACTTAACAATAAACACAAAACAAACAGGTGCGAAATAAGATATAAAAAGAAGATAGAAAGACAGATGAAAAACATAAGGGAAGGCAGATATAACATTTTGTTGTCCTTGTTCTGGCTTCTCATCGCAAATAGGCTTAGAAAACTGATTATCTCATTCAAAAGTCTCGAACGAAGGCTTTGACCATCTGTGATTTAAGTCCAATTAATATTTTTTAAATATCTATAAATGAAGATTGTCTTTGTTTTTTTTTCTTTTACTGCCAACGAATTTCAGCTCATAATTGTTGGTCAATTATTAATAAACTTTCCAGGATTAATTCTGTTTATTTTCAAAGTCATCTAAAGAAACCCCAATAGAAATTATATCGGCCATTCGCAAACTGCAAACACCAACAAGTTATTTTTTTTTTTCATATTTTCAATTTATAATATTATGAATAAATTTCAATTAACTTTATTAATTATTAATATCCATTTCGTTTGTTATAAATTTTTATATTTTATTTAACTGAAACTTGCTCCATCTAAATTAATATAAAAAAGCGTTTAGCTTTCAAATGGGGCATTTTTTTTATAAATATTTATTAACACTTTAATCCACTTTGCAATTGTAATTTTTACACCGAATTCCAGTCTGTCCAATAAAGCAGATTTTACAAATTTTTATGCCATTTTAAGAGCAGCAGCACATTTTCACACAAACTGCAGGTGACAACTTAAAAGTTTTCGCTGATTTTATTTTCTTGCCCGTCAACATTCAGATGCGGTTGTTATTACCATTTCACTGCAAATATTGTGTGTTGTTGGCGGATTAAGATGCCAATTTTATTACTTCTTCTACTTTTAAATGCTGTTGTGCTGTTATTTTTACTGGTCTCGTAAAATACATATTTTTATTGCAGTTTTTATGGTGATTTCATAAGGCCCATAAAATGTTTGAAAATTTCAGTAATTGAAAAAGAAAACTGCAATTGAGCGACAAGGTGTTGCAAACAACATTAGTTGGCGTATGAACACAATTAATAGAAGTGCAATATTTTTGGCTGCGGATCGTCAAATTGTTATGTTTATTACCATTTTTTGTTTGTTTCCTTGAATACTTAGATTTTTATGTTGTAATAGTAGATATGAGCAAACAACACCAAGAAATATCTTTGGCAAAACGCTGTCCGCGACCAACCCAAAGTCTAGTTGATGCTCGCAAAGGGAAAGGCCTGCGAAATAGAGCTGCGCCCGGTGTTTCATTCAAGTGACCGGTCATTTTCATTTACTCACTCACTCTGTTCATTTGAACTAACAACAACAACAACCACAACAATTTCATGTTAACAGTGTAAATAGCAGACATTTTCACTGTCTTCGTTGTAGCCGTTGACAATGAATTTGGTTTTTTGCGATGCAGTCTTTTTTAATTCAATTTTCTATCTTTGGCAGCGAAACTAGAAATAATCACTGCACTTTCATGGTAATTGTATGATTCTGAATTATCCCACACCATCACCATCTCGTGGACAGTTGCTGATGGCCGGTGCCGAATTGCTGAGCTTTTTTTTTCGGACGTCTTGTAAAGTTTCTGAACTACTTGTTTTCTTCGTGACTTATTGTTACTTAAAATTTTGTTGAAATTTATAAAAATAGGATACAAATTTGTCAAATTGTTATCGACAACATTCCGCTGTATTGAGTTGGAAACCATAATAGGGGACAAATAAACTATTAATGCGGCATTCGCATACATTCGTCCCACCTCAAACAGAGTTAAAAGAAATGTTCCTAAATTTCCAGTACTGATTTAATGTGATTCTATTGATTCTTAGTATTTAGCATTATCTTAATGTATAAGTTTTACACTGACGTGTCATTTTCTGAGTCTGTGTATTTTCCGTAGTGAAATTTTTTCTATTATCTTTAATTGCTGTTTAATTCAATTAACATTTTTTTGTACAAAAACTTTCACAAGGTTGAGCAAATATTTTGATTTTATCGCCACATTCGTTTTCATTTTTGTTTTCTGCTCGACAGCAATTGACAATTTGTAAAAAAAAAAAATTAAATTAAAGCAGGAATAAAGGCAGCTTTAATGGAATTCAAAAGCAGAACAATAGTATGTGCGCGCTAACCGGGCACAGCTATTTACACACACACATACAGCTGAGCCCGAAATGGGTACGGACGGACTGCATGTTCACGTTGGTCTTAAATAGCATTCTTAATTGTTATAAAAGAGAAAAACTAAAAAAAAAGCCCAGCTAAAAATTTTTTCTGTGTCTAGACAGGTAAAACTATAACAAAGCCCATGAGTGAATTGAAACAATAAAGTTCAGGTGAGGAAATCACTTGATTTATGTTGCCTGTGTGAAGGGATATATGTATGTGTGTGTGTGTTATCGTGGCAAAGGTTAAACGGCAAAACATGGTTTAGCACATTTAGAAGAGTGGTTTTTTGTCCAGTCTAATGCATTATACTATTTAAAAATCCATTCCAACTAAGTTTTGAACGTGCTTTGAGGATGGTGTTTGGTTAAGGAAGATAGAAAAACTTGCATATGCAAAACTATTAAACTATATATTTCGCTAAAAAGAAACAGTTTAAAAGCGTTAAGTTTTTATAAAAATCGTTTCAGATGGGTTTTAAGGGCTCATTACGTTTTCTCAACAGACAAGTTCACAAATACATGTAATTCTGTTCTTGCGCGACTTGATTTGACTTAAGGCGATCTTAAAGTGTGTGAATTTTTTCCAAAAAATCGTTGTTTGCAGTGGATTTGGAGGATTTTAAATTAAGCAAATAGTTGGCAGCACCTACAAATCGTGTGGTGTGAAAAAAAACACAATCAAAACGGGGATTTCCCTTATTTACTTTCTATTTCTATTTCAGTGTTTTTTTTCAAAAGCCCGCAAATAATTACATGCATGAACTAGAAAATTTTAAAAGTTAATAACTTTAAAAAAACCATATTGTGTTAAAAAAAAAACAAAATTTTGGTTTGAAAAAAATATAAAATTTTGTTTTCAAAAAAATATAAAATTTTGTTTTGAAAAAAATATAAAATTTTGTTTTGAAAAAAATATAAAATTTTGTTTTGAAAAATTCATAAAATTTGGTTTTGAAAAAAATGCAAAATTTTTGTTTGAAAAATATATAAAATTTTGTTTTGGAAAAAATATAAAATTTGGTGTTTAAAAAAATATAAAATTTTGTTTTGAAAAATATATAAAATTTTGTTTTGAAAAATATATAACATTTTTTTTTTAAATATAAAATTTTGTTTTGAAAAAAATATAAAATTTTGTTTTGGAAAAATAATATATTTTTTACTCATGAGCACTTTATTAGTATTTCTTAATTTTATGTATTCCACATAATATTGTACTTAAAAATTGAATAGATGAGTACCTACACGTTCATATGCCCATATGGATTAATTTTCTCCTATATAAGAGTCAAGCACACAACTTCTTTGGCCTGATCTTATGCCACGTTTAAGCTAAAATAATGAAACCCGATTCTAAGAACTATTAAAAATCAACTCTAATGTTTGGCCTGGATTTGGCACACCAACAGAAACCGGCTATTGAGGCTTTAATTAGCTACAATATTATAAATACATCGTTAAGAAAATAAATTCAGAAAAAAGGGTTTTTCCTACACGGGACAAGAATGTCCCTATAAAGATACACACGCACTATAAAATCGTTCGTTTTAATTTTTTGTATTTTGATCAACAAAGAAAATTATGCGTTCAAAACTCCACAAAAGTGTTTAAAAATAATTAATTTGTGAACGTTTATAAACCAAAACAAACAAAAAAAAAGAAAAGATTTAAAATCAAACTGGCAGAACTACTGCTTTTTGCTGCCACAGAAGTCAGTCATCCTTTAAAAATTTTTTACATCCTTTCTTTTTTTTTTTTTTAGTAGGTAATAAAGAGGCAGGCAGGCTTGTCCATGCGAGTACTCATATGCACAGGCTTATAAAAGAGTTTTACTTCTTATGGGTTCATTTTTATATTTATGTGCAGATTAAATAATTTGAGTCTTTAATATTGCTGTGCAACCAGTAGACCATTTACAGAAAAGTATCAAGTTTAAAGTGGCATTGAATTTCCGTTTAGTGTTTTCTTTAGCACATCATGTTAATAACTTAATATATGTATGTACTCGTATGTATGTTAAGAAAATAAACATAATTTCATATATCATATTAAAGGAAGCGATACAACGAATTGAAACACATTGATGAAAGTGAAACAAGGATATTAGAAATCGGACTGGCTGTCTGCTTAAAGACTCTTACAAACGACCAATTTGCAATTTTGCTTCATGATGATTTAATTGGCAAAACTTTTAGTTTAACATTTGAAGCAATAGATTTTGCATTTTAACAAATATTTTAAATTAGTTTATTTTACCAATTGCCGTGCAGATCATAAATTATATGTTTTGTGTAAAAAACATTTTTGTTCTTTTAAAGGCCTGTTTTTAACTTATGAACGAACCACTTACTTTTATTACACACTTTGCTGACTGTCTGGCCTTAACTCTGGTTAAAGAATCGGCACTGACTGGCGTGTTTTAAGTGGCGTTTAAATAAAAACGCATCTTACAGTTTATGTGCTGCTTCAGTTTTGTTCCTTAATTAAAAGTCAATTTGTTATTGTTTTTGTAGGCATCTAATTATCACTGAGTCTTTATTGTGGCTTTTAAAGTTTTTACCTTAAGTCTGAGTAGATCTTTAAAGCTGTCTACGGTTAAAAGCTCTTCAACTTTTTTTTATTTACAAAATAATCGAACAGTTTGTCATTCCTTAATTTTAAGAAAAACACACGTTTGTCTTAAATAATCAAGGAACTATTTCAAGAAACTTTTTTTTAAATAGTTTTCAATATTCGGACACACTTCGGTACATATTTGTCGATGGAGTCACTTTTTTTGTGTTATGAAAACAGCACATAAATTGTTGAACTTGCGCCAGGACATGAAATTTAAATTTTTTTATTTACTTTGTGATGAAGCTTTTAAATGTATATCGCCAGGGTAAATAGTTGGACTTTTTGAACTTGTGCCCGAACACTGTTAAATAAAACGTTTTTTATCTAGTAAAAACTGAAGAATTGTAATTTATTCACTTTGCTATTTCACACACATGACTTGCGGTCTAAGAAATGCAGGCCAAAGTTTTCAGCGCTTCATGGACCACGTTTTACGAGACTTTGAATTCGCCTGCCATTATCTGGATGACATTCTAATAGCTTTAAAACACTTGAGCGCTCTCCAGATACCTGTAGAAAATGTCTTATGTATGTAAACTAAAAGAGTTAAAGCTGACTGTCAATCCGTCGAAGCGCAAGTTGATTTTCTTGCCTTCACTGTCAAAAGAAATGGCACCCAACCTCCCAAGGAAGGAGTAGCGCCAACAGAGCAATACGAACGGCAAAACCGAGTCTGCGCTGTAAAACACTTACTTGGCGTGATTAACTGCTAACGAAGATTTCTTCCCAACACTGTCTCACAAAGAACGACAGCACCATAATCAAATGGACTGCTGAAGGAAACCTTACATTCCATATTGCCATCGGAGCTGGACTCCACCAACAGACTTGCGGCACATTTCAGGCAATTTTTCGCAGAATAGCTCGATCCATAATATAATTTTTATGTCGGCAAATTAGACGCATTAAATTTCTGTGCGGCTCGAATGGACTCGAAAATGTGTAAGTCTGACTGTCATAACGAACCAATTGTTTGGCTTAAAATAAAAGTACGTGTTTATATTTTTAATTAGCCTTGAATTTTTTTTTAGTTTGGACCATTTATACAAATTTAAAAACTTGCCGTCCAGCAAATGTTTTTCTCTTTTTACCTTTTTGTCCAGCAATTCGTTGCATAATTTTCACAAATTATTTATTACTATTTTTATCACTTTTTTTTTTGTTAAAAAGTTATTGTGTTATTGCGTGCCTCTGTCTTGGGATTTGATTTTGCACTTTCGGTATTTTGTAAAATTTTTCACAAATCGAATTTTTTGATTAGTTTTGCTCCACATACAGTGATATTGCACGCCTCTGTCTTGTGTTGTCACTGCGGCCGATTGACACGGGAATGACAATGAAAAACAAAGAATTTTCACAGACTCATTTTGGGGCATAAAGTTTGTTATTTCTTATAGAAACGCACAGGAGAACAAAATTCAAATCGGCGCTCAAGATATAGCCGCGGGATATAATACATTATCTTGGGAAAAATGCTTAAAATCAAGTTTCTGTAAAATATAAATCTGAACTAAGTCAGAAAGACTCAAGCGGGGCTTCCTAAGTTTCGATTCATACTTTCAGAAACTCAAGTCAAATTGCAGTGCACATCTTGTGTGTTGCACTTATTATGTATTACACTGTATCTAAAGCGAACAAGTTAAAATGTTGTGCCAGAGAATCGCAAAATATACCGCTGTGACAAACTAATGACCACTAATCACTACTTCTGATGCTCTACCTTTAAGGTCAGGAATTTGTTTTTCTAAAAAATTATTTTCAACTCTCTATAAAACCTAAAATCTTATATAGCCTAAATGAGATTGACATTTTATAACTATTTGAAATAAAATCCTGGCCAGGAGTCTTTTCTTTTAATACGCCAACTTGTTTGCGAGCAGACCGCATCCATCATGTTTATGTTTTTAGCCTGAAATGGAATTTGTGGCTACTGAGACTGCCTAGAAATTAATTTTCAAATATTTATGTGTTTTCTTTAAGAGCTCCTTTCTCTTCTTCTTTTTGTAATGCAAAGCTGCCTAATATCTCAGCCTTTGCTTTAGTATTTAACGGGCAAACGTCTCTGAAATGTTTTGCAATCAACATTTTTCGGGCGTAAAAAGTACAGGAAAAGGGATAACAAAGAAATCAACTAAAGTCTAGTTGTCTGTTCGTTTTAATACTTTTTATTTATGATTATTTGCATAGAATTTTGCAGCGAAAATACAGCGAAAATTGTTAGAGTTAAAAGAGAGTTATAATAACGATTACATTAGTTTTGGGGCGTTTCTACTAGATTTGGTTTTCATTTTTATGATGGTGCCCACCCAGTTGTTGTTTAAACTTCAAATACTTATTCATTTCCCTAACATTTTCATTTTAACTAAATCGGAATGTATTTTTAACATTATTTTAATTTATTTCAAATGATTTTTAGTTAAATATTTGTGCTGTGTCATTTTATTTTAAGTAGTCGAAATAAATTAGAAAGCGCAATTTTGGAGCTTGAGTTTTTTTCGTCCTTTCCAAAACGGTCCAAAATGAGTTATTTCGAATTCACGATTAGTTTTTAATTATTGTCTCAGTTGTTCATGTTCGTTTTTCATTTTGTGCAAATTATTGCTGCCCTGAACTCATTTTATAGCAGGCAATAAGAGAAAATTGTAGCCTTTAAGCTTAATATGGTCTAGCAGCTTCGCATCTATTCAAAACCCCAACCCGAATACATACATTTGTATCCGATGTCAGTCAAGCTTTTTATATGTTCGTTGAATTTTTCGTTGCCCTGTCAACCGAGGAACCCCTTCTTTTTCTAAAATTAGATTGCTCCACTTTTCCCACTGTTTCCCAGGGGTATTTCTGCAGACAAATGAAAATCTTGGCAGTTTCGTGTTCGTTGTTAAATAGAATATCGCCAACGTTTTGTGAAAACTGTTTCACAGAAACCATTAAATTAAAATCATTGATGACAGAATATACAATATATGAAGGGCAAATAGCTGATATAGTATTTATTGCAGCTGCAGCCAACTTCACTTGTTAGCGCGCTGGCAAAATCGAATTTTGCAACTGCTGGTAATAATCGCTTGCTTTATGCAATTGGTATGAACATGACAGACAACGCCTGAAGCAGCTGTTGCGCAGTGGATATAAACGCAATCATCTGGTGCTGCATTCAACAAAATTATTGGCCATTAAGTTGGCGAAAGAAGGCCACACATTCGTACACATATAAGGAACAACTATGAGACACTGCCAATACATCTTGTGGGCTTTACACGCCTTATAAAAAGCGAATATGTTACCAAGTTTTGCTGGCGATTCATTTCAAATACGATTGGAAAATATAAACTTTTTGGTTTAGAATTGAGAGATGTTTTTGATGAAAAATAAAGGATTCAATGTGATCAAAGTGTTGATAGTTTAGTTTCATTTACTTTTCATGTTAAATCAACAAGAACTCATCTTGAGATTTAATGATATTGTATGAACAACTGTGTTCCAAAGTTGGGTTACATATTCTCTAGCTTTTGGTATTGAATATCAAATAAAAAATATGTGAGAATAAGCAGTTAACAACAGCCGATAGATTCCGCTCGTGATAATCCATACAAATGTTGACATTTTAGCTATTCCGAAAATGCAGAAGAATTTAGACATTTTCAAGATACTAAGATATATAAATTTGTATGTCATTTGAAGAAAACCTTAATCACGTTGTTTAAACAAATTTTGGGACATTGTTTACGGCACAGATTACGAAGCAAAGTACGCTCTAAATCGGCTTTTCTGATCTGGCAACTTCTCATATGGATTTTCCCACATACATTCCTGCGTATGGATTTGTTTCAACACATAAATTATTTGCATCATAATCCTCATCAGTTACAAATACAATGCAACCGTTGATAAGGCCTTCAACCGATTTCATTATTTTTTTGCAACATCAAAATCAATGTTTTGCCTGTCTGTTGGACAAATTTCATTTCATTCTGTTGTTGTTCTGTAAACATTTGCTCGCACTTGAGGAGGGCTCTGTTTTGTATCTTTTTGTTGTCGTTGTCGCTGTTTTTTTGCTCTCCTTGTTTTTCCAAAAATCCCTTCTGGCTGTTTTCGGCAAAAGCCTTCAATTATGCATATGATTTGTGTTTATTTGCATTATAAATATTGTATGATTTTCATCCGTTTTAGCTTGAAACTCACGCAATAGACTTCGAATAAGCGTTAAGTGGCGAATAAAAATGAGCATTTGTTTGTTGAAAATTTAATCAAATGAACATATTAATATTATTTTAATTCAGAACTCAAACAACTAAATGAAGAAGTTGCTTTTCGTTTGTTTGTGGCTACTTTGATGGTGATTTTTCAGGAATTAAGATCTGCTTCTATTATATTCACATATATTTTTATATGATTGTTTTTACCTTTTTAAGTGGGTTAAATTGTGAAAGAGTTAAAAAATGGTCAGATATTATAATATTGTCAGTTAAATGTGCCTAAAATTTTTCCTAAAATTGTATAAACTGTAAATTTTTTGTCCTACGGGGCAACAATATTGCCGGACTTAGAGAAGATTCTAAGTTGCCACTCTCAGACAATTGCCCGATATTCCACGTTCATTTGTTACTGGCGCATGTGTTTAAATTATAACATCCACCGATGATGCCATTCTCAGAGAATTATTTCTGTGGGCTATACTGTCGAGTACCTTAAGTCTTCTGTGCATTCTGACAACAAATCTGGCCATATTTTAACCAATACTACGGTATTATCTATGAATCGCATGAACTGAGAATGTTTGTTGGTAATGAATTTGCCAGGTTTTCTTGCAATCGTCGGAATTGGCAATTCACCTTATGGTGTCAGCTCATCATTGCTAATAAGAATGAAGTTAGATCATACGCTGCTAAACATTCTGGTCTAATAATGGATGAAGAGCCGGCGTCTTGGGAAAGCGTCTGCTTTAGCGAGGAGCTGGCAGGTCTAATATACTCGAATTGCTGCTATTGTATCGTAGACTTGTTTAAATATTGTTCTGAGCATCGTGAGGAGGTTGGTTCGATATAACAGACACTAATAAGAATTGTAAATCAGCTGTTATTTTTAAATAATATCACTTTACAACACTGTTTTTGTTTTCTTGGTAGACATTATTAGACTGAGTGTATTTTATGGCTATAATATCTATGTAGTCATATTATAATTTAATTATTTTAATTAATAATCATACAAGTATTACTATTTATGATACTTATCTCCAAAAACGCTTTCGATTCCACTGATACTTAAGGGTGATAGATAACTTTTTTGGTCCACACACTATTTCCATGTTCAGCTAGAATCTAATGCTGGAAAAAATTGTCTTCACAAATTATTGGAATATTGTAATAAACTCTATCTGCATGATTCTCTAAAAGAAAACTTTATGCTTTTTGACATACGCTGTTATTTATGATTTCACGGAAATCATTTTGCACTTCACGCAATAAACATCCGCCTTTAGACTTATTTACTTACTTTGGTAATCTTTTGCTTCCGTCAAAACTTCGCCCCTGTTATAAAATAAAAATTAAACCCGACGAATTGACGGCGTATAAAATAATTTTTTATTTTTCTGGTTTGGATATTCTTCTATTTTTGCAAACGTTTTAATTACACTTTTCTTAAGCTTTTATTTCAAAATATACTTATTTATAGCTGTTAAGTATAACAACCTCAACGGGTGTTCTCAGTTTTATTCTCTCTGCTAGCAAAATGTTCCCATTTCAAGAAGTCTTTTCACACATTTGTGTTCTTTTGCGGTTGAACAAATCAGCACATTAACTTCTTGAAGTGTTGAGACACTGGAGAGAAAATAAATTTCACGGAGCTGCAGCTGAATTGTGGCAATTTTACAATTTTAGCATTATAATTCGTACACAATATCATTATTGCTGTTGTCTTCTTTTCTTCGCCTGTAAAACTGAAACATTCTTAGTTTTTCTTTTACTAGACAAAAGGAATTATCAAAAATAAGACATTTTTTTGTGTGGGGGTTTTTTCGAAATTCAACCCCGACATGATCAGACATGCAGTTCAACTTCAAAACATTTAAAATTTTAGAAGAAGTGTGGCCTTAATTATAGTTTAAAAAATTATATTTTCATTTCTTAAAATTAAATTAATTTAAATAAAGTTTTTGTTTATTTCTGGTATTAGAATTGAATTTTGATTTTTGAAAAATCTAGATATATCGGCTTACAATACAGGGAAGCAATTTTTTATCGGCCATAAACTCAGTTCCAGATGTGAACTTTTAAATTGCGGATAAGGATAAACGCGTATCATTTTTAGTGTCCTCTTCTGGAATTGTTTCTACTGTGTCTGGCACTAATATGAAACTTTAATTTGAAGACAAAGAATATGTCTGCCCGTATTTCAGCTTAACAGACTTTTGTTATCTTTCCGTGTTTGCTGGATTAAGTGTTACACCTGTTCCCTACCAGCTTGACAGAAAAAACTCTTAAGTTTGAATAAGATGAAAAATAAATCCCTCCGTGTTAATTCTCAGTATTTCAAGTGAAGTTTTATTTTTAAGTAATTTTTTTTTTCTTCTTTTATCTACACGGTGTCTATTGGAGGAAAATGGCAAAAACAAAAAATAAAGACCAGCAGACAGAATTCATCTCTCACACAACATAATTTATAAATTAACCCTTTGCAGACTATAGATACAAATATAGGAATCCATGGTGTTCACAATGAGTCCATCTTATAGTTTTTTCTTTGGAACAAACATCTTGTCCTCCAAACCAATCACAATATTCTTAAAACCAAACACGTTATTGTCATGACCAAGCATATTATTAATTTTTCTTATTCTCTTCTTCAATGGGTTAATGCTAAAATCGTGCAAAGCTTTCAAGTTCATTTAGCAAAATGTGCTGGAATTATTAGTATTCACATGTGAAGAGCAGAAAACAAATGTCTTACTAAGTGAATGCACTAAGAGGTTTTTTCTCTCGGTCTTCCGAATATTGGCTGCATCTTTCCTGAAGGTTTGTTTGTTTAGTAACACAATAAACATCTATTTATATGTATGTACGCATGTATGTATGTAATACGTATTTGTCTGCTTTTAAGTTTATTTAAATATTCTTATGAAAGAAGTTTGCTTTTTGTGTAGTGGCCTGTGGGAACGCTTGAGCGCAAAGAAAATGCAAATTCATTTGTCTTAAAATTTTATTTATTTTCTTTGTATTTTAGAATATTTTTCTGATGACTTCACTTGCCTTAAGGAGTTCATTTCTCCGGCAGCGTAATTCGAGTAAATTTTGCATTTCTGCCGCTGAGAAAATATAAGGAAAATATGAAGTTGACAAAATATGTAACTCATAAGAAATCCTTTGACTCTTTTTGGTTAGGGACAGTACAGGGGAGTTGGTTCTCTCTCTCTCTCTTTCTCTCTCTCTTTGCCTCTCTCTCTGGTCGCTTGTTATTCTTTTAATTGCTGGGGAATTAATGGCAGGATAGTTTAATAATGAGTCCGAGCTTGCATTATGTGCTGCTGTCACATATTACGAGAAGTTGTCACTTATTTTTGTGTACCTGGTAAGGTCCCCACGGGGTCAGGTTACACGTTGAAGATGTGCACTACCCCGTCAGGAAACTCTGCTTTCCCGGTGAATAGAGAGTCCCTGAGTTGGCACAGTAACCAGAACTCTACGAAGTTTATGTAAGACTTCGCTTGTGCATGTTCTTCCGAAACCTTCATCAAAGGTCGAACATTGGTTGTTGCAGCCTATCCTTGGCTGAAACGTTCTGGTTGTGGCTTAAAAGAAAATTCTTCGAGGCACTGTTGTCTTGCGACAGATCTGTTTTATGCAAGGAACTAGATTAAGGGGAATGTACAGGCGGGTAGGCTTAATACCTGATATTCCTGGTGGATTTCGCGTTATCAACTCAGGTGACTTGTCTTCGCTCGCCTTCTGGGAAATTGTGTGAAGCAGAAGGTATTAGATAGCGCGAACTCTTAAATTTTTGAGATTTGACACAATTTTTTTTAATAAATTTTTATTTAGCAATTCTTATATAAATATAATATTAACTAAATTTTTGTTTTTGTCTTTGAACATATTCATGGTTTTATGTTTGATATATTGTTTAGCTTAACTAATTTAATTAATCGAGTATCTATTGTTTTATTTGTTCTAACCGATTTATTTATCCAGTTGCTACAAATACTACTTGAGGTGTCACGATCGTACTTTATTTGAAGGCGTTTTGTTTTATATAACTTTAATTTATCATAATATTGTCAGAATATTATGTTAAATGTTTGGCCATTTAAGCTAAAATTATAACAAATTGAGTTCAAATTAAGCAGATGAAAAGGGATTGGCTCACCGTGACATATAAACCCTTAATTCACCTCAATTCCTTAATTAAAATTCAAAATTCCTCAATTCGAATACGGTGTCGAAACTTTTCTTCAAAAATCAAACAAATAGCTGAGAAATTCAATTTGTTTTGGGTGGTTAAATGTTTTAAATTGAAAAAACCATAACGAGATCACGACTCAAGAAATAGCGGTTGTTTTTGTAGACAATAACCAAAAACCTTGTCCCTAATAATATATTTCTTTACGCCTCAGTATTGACACAAAGAACCATTAAAAGACACTTGTGAAACAAAAGCCTGTTATACGAATAAGTTAAAAAAAAACAAGTGAAATATGAATTGATTGAGTGGCGACAAGACACTTTTTTGGGTGTTACAACTCAAATCGATAAACAAGAAATAAAATATGAACAGGTAAATGTCACGGCAGGCTTAAAGAGCAACAAAATGTTTTTGTAATACAATATTATTCGGTTCTATAGAAATCATGTACAAGGTTAATCGATTCTTTAACATTTAACAACAATCGGTAGTTGAATATTTGAGATTAAAAAAAAAGAAACAAGAGATTTCCAAAACCGACATTCAGCAAAAGCGGGAAATGTAATAAACAACGTTACACTGAATTTATGACCGGTTAGATCATGGAACAGTCGTGTTGTTAGTTATAAGTAGACTACAGCGGAAGTAACAGGCACGGACTAGTCACTGAAGGACAGCTATAAAGGAAGAGATTGAATATCAAGCGCAGTGCTTTCTAACTGACACAGTGAGAGCAAGAAAATTAAATACTGTATAAAACAAAGTACGTACCTGTGACAAAAAGTACCTGCTTACACTAAATGTGATAGCTAAATAAAGAAACTAGTACGCAGACTAATTTCACAATAAATAGTATTTTTAATACAATAATTTGTTGTCGAACTGTATACAAGTTATGTTGTTGGGTTCGTAGGACCACGTACTATTAAAATTGATATTTTAATATATAATATATAATTACAGAATACAGTCTGATGTGAAAAGCATCCAACATAAATCTAGGCACACACACAAATATAATGAACGCTTTATAGTGCATCATATTTGGCTAAGATTTTTCCGAGCAAAATCTTTTATTAAATTTTTGTCACTATTTCCTTAAGCAATACCGGCACGGCACGATATCGCGTACCAACGTTTGCAGTTATTTTGAGGAACAACTGATTTGGCGTCTTTTTATGAACTTTATTTTGCCTACTTCATTTCTCGCTTACATTAATGATTTCAGAAATATCAACCTCAGGTCAGTTAGTGTGATTTTATCGTGGATTAGGTCCTAGTCTAAATCTAAAGCTGTTTAGATGTTGCCGAAGAAGCTAAAATTATATCCAACGGAGTTAGGAGTGAACTCAATGGTATTGCGTGTTGATTTAACATGATTTCATATTTAACTAGTGTATCAATGTTACTCACTTCGTTTCAGTCGAAAAAATAAGTGTAATTTTTGTTTGTTTTATATATCATTTCTATTGTTCAATGTTGTGTTCCTACCAGAACAATGACAGTTATTTGGTCGGTCATCTGCCCGTTAGTGCTGATGGAAACACTCGCTTATCAGTTTTAAAGGCCAATATGAGAAACAAATATGCTGGAGACTTTCTCAAGGGCTGCTGGACACTTCTATAGACGTGTGCTTTTGCTTCTGACACATTCGCCAATCAAACTGTCATTACGTTCGCTTTCCGGCAGTGGAACTGCTTACAACGTATTACAGACGGAGTTTTCTTTCAGCCATTATTGTTGAACTTAAAACAATAAATATATTGTTTTCTAGCAATTCTAGAAGAATCCATTTTCTTTGTTTTCATTTATTTTAGACGATGACAAAACCATATTTTATATAACAAAATTAAACAACAACTTGTTAATCACTATCTGCTATGTCGAGCGTACACGTTACTACAGGTTGCGCAACAAATCGTGCAAGAATTAAATAATAATTAATAAATTTTGTCTTGGATTAGCTGTGGATGGAGTAGCGAAATTTTGAAATAGCTGATTTAAAAAAGTCCCAGATTTATATTATTCTATATAACTTTTTTATGTTATTTGAATTTTTCTTACTTTTTCAACTAAAATTTGATTTCGTTGTAGCTTTTGTTTTCTCTTTCAAATCAACTAATACGATTTGTTGCAACGTTTTTGTCTGAAAGTCACGCTTCAACTCCAGACTAACAATAAGTAAGAAATTTAGTAACGTGTATAGGTGACATAGAGACAGCGGCGAAGAGAAAAATGCAAACAAATGCAAAACAATTTTTAAATAACTGTTAAACAGTAAAGAAGAAAAAACAAACGCCAAAAGCCACCGATTTACTGCTACGCACATTGCAACCGATTCCAAAACTGTTGTAGAGCCTTAAATGTATCTAATTATATATTTCCATAGAAGCAGAAATTGTACCGTCACACAAGTTTGAGAAATTTTTGTAGCCTTAATGAGTTACCAAACAACAGGCTCCAAAAAAGGAGTGTCGGTGTTTTCAATACGAGTGCATTCGATGTTATAAGAGTATTAAATGCCAGACTTTTTTTTTTTATCTATTTCTTATTTGCTTCATTTGAAGGTGCAGTTGGTTGGTTTGTTTGCTGGGTTGCTGACAAATAAAGCTCGTTTTGTTAGACTGAGTCCATTCCACTTATTTGTAATGTAATCATTTTTGTCACATCTCAATATTATATTATGGAACTCGGGCTCGGCCTACTACTACTTGAGGACAGGACGTTTGATTCGTCCCAGACAATAGCATCTACAGTCTTCTCCTCCAAACCGTTAAGAATTGTACTTTCATAAGAATTAATTTCAAAATAGTTAATTTTCCTTGCCCTGCTCATATTGTAATTTACTACTCTTGTAAGACCTGCAGCCAACAACCTCGTTGCGTAAGAAACCCCAGGAAAACACTATGGGATTTCTACACCATCAAATTCAATAAATAAGTGCTTAATTGAGTTCCATTGCGGTTGTACCAGCCCAAGTGATGACGTTCAGGTCGCTCAAAGACGATCATCACCGCAGAATTTGTCCATAAAAATCATGGAATAATATTGGACGTTGGCAGACTGAAAGTATGTACGTGGGGTGGCTGAGACTGTAGGCATCTTAATTGAGCAAATACATCACATTTGACATCAATATTTGGATATGAAAATTATATTCGTGAAAGGGCTAACGCGATTACTCACACTCGACCATAAGCGCAACCATATGACCGCCTCAAAAACGTGCTTGCCGACGTTCAACAGCAATACGGGGAGTTTAGACGCTGTTATGTAAACGTCGGAACCGAAACATGGATCTATCACCAAGGAACAATCACCCGGTGAATGTGCACCAAAAAAGGGCCAAGTCTTTTACCCAAAAGCCAAAGCCAAAAGTCATAGTTTCTTGGGATGCACACAGTGTCCTTCGCATAGACTATCTAAAGAAGTTTAAATTGATCAGCCGCGAATATTGTTCCCAGTTTCTTTTTTGGACAGATGTGATACTGATGTGACAAGGCACGAGTGCGCACGTGCGCAGTGACCATAACTTTTGCTACGAACTGTTAACCCATCCAGCATATTTTCCAGATTTGTTCCCACGGCAACGATTTTCTTTTTTGCAAATTTGATTCGAGTAAAGTGTTCTTAAGCGAAACAAACGCCTTGAGAAAATTCAATATTTGGAAGGAATAAAAACAATTGGGAAAATGTATTGATCTAGAAGGAAATTAATTACGTTGAAAAATAAAACTCTTATTAGTCGAAGAAATTTTTTACTTTATTGCAAAACACAAGGAGTTATCAAACAGCCTTCGTATTTGTGCTTTCCGGGAGACTCTAGAGAATAAACAAAAGAATATGTATATGCGGACTACTTATTTTTGCATTTAATTTTAAGGAAATAATATTTACCATAATTTTGTTTAATTACCAACTTTCTTTCTACCATTTTACATGCATTAAGCAAACGGAATCTATTAGAATTAAATAAAAATTACGAAACGACACGAATGCGTACCGTATGCGATGAGTGAGTGTTATTTGATATACGAGCAGTGTCCCCGATATCGTGTGCGGTAATCGGACCCCTGCCGCGAATTTGTTTAAACAAATTCTAAATTAAATAATTTTAAAGTATGTTTTTGTGTAGAGAAACCTGTTCTTACGCGTTTATCTGCTTCGTTATAAACATTTTCCCAACACAAAAATTAAATGAGTATTTGAAATGTTTTCCGTCTGTTAAATTCAAAATACGTATGTACAGACTTGTTACAATCCAGCGAGGTACAACTTTAGATTAAGATGTTGTTTTTGTGATTGTCCTCAAACAACATTTATTATGCAAATCGTCTTTAATGTTTTTTTTTTTGTTGCTTCAGGAAACACTAAAATGTCTAGCCGTGGATACGGAAATGTTAATGAATCAATTTTTAATCGTTCGAAAGGGAACATACCAAAGTATGAATAAAATTACTTGAATCCTTGTAGGGATTTTTATTTTTCATACAATTAAAAAAAATATAACATATTTTAGTTGGCAAACTTTTTATTATTATTTTAGTACAAATGAAAAGTGGTCATATGGACGTTTGAGTGTAAGAAGACATGTTTTTACTTTCAAGAGTAAAACTAATCTTTTTTAGACACTGTAAAAGGTTTAAGGCCAGAAACACAAGGAATATTCGTCGCCAAAAATAAATGCCTCCAATCGTGGCGTTGGTCGAAGTGCGTGTGAAGGACGCACAAAACTGTATCAGGTCACCAGATTTCTGGTATAGAAACAAGTCTATTTTATAGAATAATACTGTTTATTATTTTTATATTATTCCATATACTGAGAAATCTGCAAGAAAGTTCTCAAAATACATTGACCACCTCAAACACTCAATTGTTCAAAAATCCAAATTTCGGTTGTGATTTTTGCTTACTTTTAACTAATTGTTTTAATACAGTTTTCTTTTTACTATGATAAAATTATTATTAAAATTACCAATTGCAAACAGAATATTTACCCGCGAATTTATCGCGATGCACAGTGGCGCCATTTGACTTTTTTCGTTGCAAAAATCATATCTTTTGAACCGAACAAGATAATCGAATAATTTAAATTGCATGTCATAGATAATTGTTCAACCTATAAAATGAGCGGTTGGAGTGGACGCTACACCTTATAGGTGCTTACTTATGGGTTTTCAAAGTTAAAATTTGTGAAAAAATCCAAGTTTTGGTAACAAAAAAATTTTTGTTAAGAATTTTATATTTTTTTGTAGTTCTTTTGTAAGCTTTTCATGTTTTAAGATATTACCTAAAAAATTACAACAAAAGAGTTTTTTTTTAAATGATTTTTTCAATTTTCTGTAAAATATTCATTTTCTTGGTAAGACAAAGTATGTCTAAAATACAAATCATTTCTAAACTCTAATTTTTTTCTAACTCATCTATTTTATGGTAACAAAATCAAATTATTTTTACCAATCTTATATTTCTTAGTTCTTTTGAAAGCTTTTTCTGTTTTAAAGTTATTAGCCAACAAATTAAACAAATTTTTTTTCAATTAATTTTTTGAATTTTCTGTAAAATATTCATCACAATTCGTAACAGAAGGTATATCTAAAAGACTAATCATTTCTAAAGTATAATTCCATTGTAGTTCTTTTCGTGTCTTCACATGCCGCAGGGAAGAAATAAGTGGATCGGAAGATGCTGCTAACATGTTGAAGAGGTCCTCATTTTGCCTCACCCTTGATGCTTTGAACGTGTTCTGCAATCTATATTTTTTGTAAAATTTGTTAAGAGACTCCTGCGCTTCTTCAGAAAGCTCTCCAATTGGCAAAGACTGGTACTCAATTATATCTTTGCCATGCGCCAATATTTTATGGACGGTCGGGGTCAACTTCTTCTGTGGATAAATTTTTGCTAAAAGAGATGCAGTTTCCGATGCATATTCTCCAAATTTTGTAGAATTAACACTTTCTTGGCAGTTTAAAACATTCAAGATCGTTCCCAATCTTTTGACGATTTCATTGTCAATTCCAGTGATTCTAGTTACTGCCTCATCATTTGCAAAAAATCTCCTTGAAGTGTTTCCATCGTTTGAGTTACCGTATCCACACTTGGGGCAGTCTACTTTTAGTCCAAGTTGTTTCCAAAAAGCATTCTTTATTTGCTTCTTTCTGATCTTTTCCTTATCCTTAATTGATGTATTTTCATCGATGTTTTCATCTTGTTGTGGTAGGGTATACGCCAGTTTTAGCAAGAACTCCATACACCTTATCCTTGCGTGCAATGGTGACATTCCATATTCGTAATTCTCCTCGTTTGTAGAATCGTTTAAATTACCGAAGTTCTTCTGACTCTTTTTGCAAATCGGGCATGTCAATGTTGAGGTTGTTCCTGTCAGTTCGTTTACGACTTTTCCGTCAACCATGGTCAGGTGGAACTCGTAACTACATTCAATATATTTTCCTTCTCCAATTTGCAATTTTGTATGCTTAATCTTGCTTATTTGTTCTTCAATGTCCTTCACCGTGGTCCTTATGAGTTCTGCCGATTCCTTTGCAAACTGAAACATTATTGGTCGGCAATAATGCACTGATGACGGTCGATGATTTTTCCAGTGTAGGGAAACATCAGATTTTAGCCGCAATGGAACAACAGATGCCATAAACATATTTCCGTCAGATATTGTAGTGTCATCGGAAGATATCCTTTGCTTATAAACGCTTTGTCCGGATGATCCATCGCAGCCCCATTTGCTGATCAATGTTAGTTTCTGAGGAAGAATTTCCACCTCATTTTCAGGAAGACTTTCCAACAACCGTTTTGCTGTATGGTCCATAAGATCCTGCAGATTGGCTTTCGCAGAGACTTCCGTAAACTCCGTACGCAATGGTCGTGAATTTATTTTGGCTTGCGTAATATGCTTGTATCCGGGGAAAAGGTCAGCCCCGTGTCGCATTAAAGATGCCCGTAGTATCTCATATTTCTCTTTGGAAAGTTCTAAGTCCAAAAACAGAGCCAAGGCTTCTTCGGAACTATACTTTTTAATATGTGCGTTTGTGGGAGTGGGAATGCTTTCCTTAATCCTTTTTAGTCGCAGTGGGCTTGCATCAGCAACAGATTTTGTAATCTGCGACCTAACTCGTTCACTATCCTTTATGTATTTAATAGACAGCGCATCCGATAAATCCTTCGTGGTCAAGTCATTGGTGGCATCGGCAAGTTTCCTCTTTCTTGTGAAAATTGAACACTCCTCCATACTTTTTTTTGGCCTTCCTTTTTCTCCTCTGGTTGATGTGGAGGGTTTATCTACTGCCAATATATCCAGGATGGTGTCTTCATTAAGCCAGTCCTCGTATTTGGAGTTGAAGATGTTAATGGTTCGATTGCATTTCACCCATTTTGTCTTAATTTTGGCATGTATCATACAAAGATTATTTTTTATACTTTTGCTTCTCTCAATATTTCCGTATAAGCTATCGAGTTCTTCTAAAGCAGCTTCCGCGAAACACGTTGGTGTAATTGACTTTCTAAACAGTTCAAATAGTTTTAAATTGTTCAACGCCATGTTTTCAATACTTGTTTCGCCAACTTTCAGTCGTAGACTAATGCAGGCATTAAGCTTGTTTTGCAATATATAGGCCTATGCTACCATGTCTACAAATGTAACTGTTACATGCATACATATGCATTTGGGCTGAATTATACAGTTTTGATATTATGCACGTAGCCAAATGAGATTTGTGCCTACCTGTACCATAAGTCAGTATTGTTCTTCACCATATGTACGCCAAAAATAATTTTTAAGTGAGGTGCGTACCTGCTTATTTCAATGAGTAGTTTTTTGTGCATCTTGTGTCTGTAACGGAATATTAGGACCAAATTTTTCGCCAGAGGCTCTCAGGTAGACAACTGACTCAAAATGCAATTTTCAAACTATTACATCAAAGTAACTGTCAGTCAAGGCATGTAAGGGATGCCCGCCATACAATTTCTGCAACCATGTCTTTTTAACGTTTTTTACCTGTAGAAGCCAAATAGGCACGTAAAGGCAGATAAAACCTTTTGAGTTATGTAAAAGACTAGTTAAAGAACATATTTTGAAAATATGGCGGAGGTAAAAAAAGGTAAATTTTTTTTATTTTCCGTCAAAGTTGAAGAATAGTGAAAAAATGGATAGTTTTTAAATACTGATTTACCTAGAGAAACACAAAGCAAACAGCACAATTTTTTTTATTGTTATACATTTAATAAGCACATCAATCACTAAAAACAAAAAAAAATACTATTCGTTGCCTAGTTTTCGTGATATTACACCTGAAATCGGATCAAACTACCTAAAAATTGTGTGTTTTTTTTAAATCCGAAAATTGGTTAACTTTGAACAGTTATGTCTTCTAAACTAAAAATCTGATATTGTTAAGAGTAGCATATTTGAGATCGTTGAAAAGTTTACTATAAGATGGATTCATTTAAAATTTCGCAGGCGCACATGAAAATTTTGATTTTTGCAACCTCGTTTGCTCTACGGGTGCCACTGTGCGATGGTCGAAATTCGTCGTTCGTCGCAGTTGTGTTCCTGGCATGACGCTGGCTAAACTAAATGATTCGGTTTAGGCCCCTTTTTTAATATTTGCTTTGTTTTTCCTGTTCAACTTTTGGACACCCTTTAACTGTGACATTCATTTGCCATAAGCTGACTTTAAACTTGCCAAAACGTATAAAAAGCTGGTCGATGTCGATGTCGATGACGATGTGGGGAAAAAAAATATGTCATTCAGCTGCAATAACGTCTGTGTTTATTTTAAATGTTATTTTAAGAAGAAAAAATATTCATTCCAACGTTTTAATACGCCCCAGAAATTTACTTCTATACATGAATAAGAATAAAAGTACAAATGAATATGTGCGGCAAATTTGTGTGGTAAAACAGGAAGTTGTTGAAAAAACTTTTAAGAATACGCAAATGTTTTCGAAACATTCACAATGCATGTACCTACATTCAAATGTATATATATATTGATATATATATATATATATTTGTGCATATATGCGAAACAAGAGTTTTTCCCATTAATTTAAAAAATTTTAAAATAAAATTTATTATTGAAGGCAACATTTTGTTGAAGTTTTATTCAATAAGGCCGAGGTATGAATTATATTTTCTTAATTAATTAATTAACCGATCTGTTGTTTAAACAACATAAAACATGTTCCCATTATGGACCTGATCAGCGCCTATAGCTGCAATGAATTAAGGCCTTTAATAAATGTAAAATCGAGACAAGGCGCGTCTGGGATGCCTTGAAATTCTGGAATCCTAAGTTGGCTGAATTTAAGCACTAGGGAAGGGGCTTTGGTGGACATTAAAGTAGAGATTTACCTTTGCAGCAGCTGCAAATGTCGTCACGGTGCTGTTATCTTGAAACTGTTTAGAAGAAACAGTTCGCTATAGCGAAATCAATTTTACAACTTCAAGGTCTAATTTTTCTCAGAAATACTAAAGATAGGCTGGAAAAGATATAGCAAAGAACCCAACAAACAGTAAGTTTTTATTTTAAATTCACAAGACTTGCAATCTGTAAATTGTTTAACTCTTTTCGAATCGATTAAATGTATATTTTGGCTCTCAAATTGTCGAAGGGTATTTAGAACAAAAATCAGCTGAGGTGGCTTGAATTAACAAAAATTACATCTTTCACACGATTTTGTTACACCCAAAAAAACCTCATTAGTGCTAGAAAAAACTATTTGCATTATATTTCACTGGCTTGTGAAAATTTCCAAAAACTTAATATAAAACTCCCACATATTATGTTTAGTGGAATGGAATACGATGTAATACTTACAGTGCAGACAGGTGAAAGTCACTCTTTCTTCCCTATTTAGTCACTACCGGCAAAATTCTTCTCAGAAATGTGTTCACCAAATAACCACCAATCGCATTGTGCTGAATATTTACCTTATTTGGACTAGATCTGTAGGAATTTTGGTTGCTGCCTTACAAAGTTTAACTTGATTAACGTTTATAAAACAGTTTTCTTCAAAATATTGCGATTTGCTGCTCGCACCTTTTCCTGTTCCAACTGCGTACCTTTAAATTATTGTACAGTTGGGTTTTTTGAAACAATCGCTTTCATTGTTCGAACTTGTTTTTGTGATAGTCATGATTTGCTATTGTTTTGCCAACGGCTTAAAAGCGAAACAAAACGTTTGGTATTATTTGGGGTTTGTGAGATGCCTGCCAGCCAGTAAATCAATTTAATTGCGCTATTCCCACACAAAGTCACATTAAAGTGACCGATTCCAATTATAAATGACTTATGACATGACCCATCTTGTGTCCTTTCTATTCACCCAATTGAAATAGCATTATGCTAATAAGGTTAAGTAAATTAGAATTACATACATACAAACTTCTTCTTAACAAAAACACAAAAACCATATAAATCTTAAATTTTCTGCTGTATAAAAAAAAACTCAACTCGTATAAATCAAACTTTTAGCATTTCTCTTAAATACACAAAGTTTGTGTTGGTTTCTATTCTAGTGCAATCGCAAGGAATATTTTACTTTTGTTTTCATGAAAAACTACTGTTTTTAATTAAAATTCTAGTCATTCATAGAGCAGCATCTGAAAAATAAAAAGGAAAATAAATGGAGCAGATATTAATAGTAAACATCAAAACAGTGGGCGACAAAATCTGACAATTCTTACAATTGCTGTTTCGAACAGACTAAATGAAATGGTTTAATATTAATATTATATAAGACGAGTAGTGCATAAAAAATGGAATGATTTTGATGTATAATTTATATATGTACTTTTCATGTCACGTTACACAATTTTTTTTTACAAATTGTTGAGTGCAAAATGGTGCACTCGGCCCAGTTTATATTTGATTTAAGCTTTCTGCCGATGCGATGATAAAGCGTAATATCTGCCGTAAACATCAGCGTTATTTATGGAATTGAACTGGGGCACTCGAGGTAGTAATTTTCATGTTATCTAGAAAAACACCTTGGACAACTTTGCGTCATGACTTGAGATGCGCTCGTACAAAGTAAAACTGACCCAGAAGTCTGAATGTAAATAATCCTCGGCAACTACATTTCTGTTTCTTTTTCTTGGACCAGCACTCAGGGTTCGACCTTTATATATGTAGTGGATTGTACAGGATCTGGGTTACGGGTAAGAATCGAACCTAATACCAGCGGACTGTGTGTCATATTCTACGAACTCATCTATCGAGACACTCATTCAAGTTTCCACTGCATGGACCCTGAATTAGTTGAAAATTGGTGATAATTTTCATCAGTAAATCATGTTCAATATTAGGCTCATTTTCGAATGGATCGCCAAGAAAATTGTCTAGTTTGGGACAAACCCAGTCCAATAATACATTCAACAAAAATCGGTATAAGGTAACAATTTTTAAACTGGCTGCGTCAAAGTTTTATACAGTCTACATATATTTAAAGACGACGTTAAACCTTCAACATTCACTGTTATAGGCCAATGATTATTAAGATTCTTCTTTTGGCCTGAACTGGATGATAAGGCCTATAATGTTTTTGTTTGATTTTTTTTATAGTATTTTAAGAGGGCGGGTTTCAATTTGGTAGCAAAATATTTAAAAAAATATACATCCAATTTTAAATAGTCCAATAAATAGCCAATAATACGAATAGATTGTAGAATTTATTACTCCTGCATTTATAATAGGATTTTCAAAAGTCTTTTGTTTTTTGCTTTTAATACGGATGGGGAAAAGAAATTAAACTGGAACAACATTGAAGGCAAAATTTCAGTTATACATATTTCTTCCAACATTGAAGTTAACTTTTTAGCGAAAGTCGTTTTAGTTAGTTAAAAAGTTAGAGTTAAAATTACGGGGTATTTTATGAGCACATTTTAAGACAAAAGAGTGGTTATTAGCACATTTTTCTGTGATTGAGTTTGGAAGGGCAAGAGAGGCTCTATATAGACAACTGGAAAACATACAGAACAACTATTTTTGTATACAATTCTCTAAAATGTTTTCAGCTGATTTGAGATCTCCTTAAAGACACGTTCAATCTACACAAAGAGAAACAGTGTTTCTTTGACTTTGTTTGACAATTGCGATATAGTTTTCTTAAATGGCAAATATTAAGTATGCAGATATACTTTTTTGACCAAGTGTAAATTAATTGTTAGTATTCTAAAGTTCTATTTTAAGTCACGTTCTTTTTTGTATCGTTTTACTTTTTGTTTTTTGCCAACACCCGCAGTAAATGAATAGTTGTTACATTCAGCTTGTTTAGATTTTTATGGTTGCTATTTTGCACTTTGTTTGTTCCAAATGATCCTTCATAAAACACCAAAGTTTAATTAAGGATTCAGACATATTTTTCCAGCAAAAGTTTACTGATACCGAATAGGGAAAACCAGAACAAGAACAGGAACAAAATGCAAAACGCCAAAACTCAAAAACGCAAAAAAACGAAACCCAGTAACCTGGAATTGTTAAAAGTAAATCTTATGGTAATTAAATAAACGTTTCAATAATCCGGTTCAAAACAAAAACTTATTCAGAAATTGGTTTAAAAGCCAAAAAATATGATATTTATGAAAAGCGGGGAAACAGAAATCAGTTGTGCTTTGATATCATATGATATCAACTTTAACTGTATCTAATGTTGTTTTCAGAGCTGGGATATCGCCTGGAAACGTGAAGCGGCACTGTCTCCGTTTGTTTTGTTTTTCTTGTATAAATTTGTATGCCCGGGAACAATAAGTTGGCAGAATTTCAAGACAAAGTTTCAAAGGTGTATTTACATGGAGTAAAATTAGTTGGAAGTTGACTGTTGTGTCATGACCTTCATGGACATTTTGTCATTTGCACAATGGCACAACGTTTTTGAAGGTTCTTTTAACAATTCTTTATATTTTAAGATATTGAAAATGTGCCACTAACTTGTATTGCAAAGTAAATTTTAGTACAAAAAGCGAATGAACACGACAAGAACTCTTACATAATAGTCTTACATATTTGTAAGCGGTCGGTGTGCTCTTAAACCGTTCAAATTCTCTTCTTCGGCATATTTCCTTTTAAATTTTAAATATTTCAATATGAAAAATCTAACAATTTCCTCTAACAAGTTGCTCAGCTTTAAATGAGCTGGCACAGCCATACTCCATCGCTTTTGGTAGCTATTACATTGAAATTAGTACCATTTCGGTGACAAAATTCGTTTTAATCGAGTACGTGCTCAGATTGACTAAAAACTGAATGGATTTACTATCAATATTGGCGGCATTCTTAAAACCCCAGTAAAAAGGAACATAAAGTCTTTGTTTTTGTTGGCAACGTTTTAAGATTTTGTCACTAATTCCCACGGACAATATGTGTAAGATTAAGTGTAGAGAATTTTATTAAAATGCTTATTTCCTGCAACGAAAACCAGAGTGTTAGAAAAGAGTTTGCCGTGAAATGTGCGTGTTTGGATGTTCAAAAAGAGACATGTTTAAACTTCAAATCGAAATCGATTCTGGCCAACGGATATGAAGCCTAAAACTTCCACACCCGAATATTAATACATTTCCGGTGAATTTGTGAACTTGCCTAAAGACTAACAATGAAGAGCGCGTCTAGTGCAATATGTATGTGGGCGGGAAATAGAACGGAAGAAAGAGTTTCATAAAGTGGCAGTCGGCTTTCGACCAGAAACAAAAAAACACCGAAAAATATATTTTTTAAGACCAAAACTTTACGCAGCAAAATGTTTAATAGTAAACAAAATTCTACAAAACAAATAAATAAATAAATAAACTTATTACTTAAAGCATAAACAATAAAGGGGAGGGACGGCTGGTGGTTGTTGTCGAAGCAAAAGGCTTTCTGTCCTTAAGGAGAAAGACCAGCAGTGTAGTCCACTAGTGCATTTTCACAGAATTTTAGAGTTGTGTGTCTCTTTCAAGTAATTTTCCCTAAACCAAAGATTACATAAGATTAAATTGGAAAAACGGTGGCCCTTAAAATCATTATAACGCATTCCTTGGCTTATACTCGTATAAGCGCCAACGTCACGAAAAATTTAACGTTTCGAAGTCGGTGCACAATAACTTCTCCTTCATTACATTACAGGTGCTTAAATTTTCCATCGTTTCCCAGGCCTATTGTGGCCATTATGTATGAAATAAAACTGGTTTCCAGGGTAGCGACCATTCCTTGATTTCATGATGCAAAGAACATCGCCATATAGTAATAGCCATTGAAGACCACGGTTCTCGCATAAACTTGTGGCTTACAAAGCCAGTGGAACGGGGTGGTCACTTGATAATACCGGCACATAAGATGGCCTTGCCCCCAAATAGCACAACTCCGTGCTTAATGCTTAATTTCCTATTAGTTATAATTATTTTCCACAAATACGGGCTCAACTTACAATGCAAAATTTCCCAAAATTTTAATTCTGCGAAAGCTTAAACTCTTGTGAGCAACACCTAAGACCCAGGATTCACTTGAAGAGTATCTCTGTTTTTAACAGGTTTTAGGTTTCAACGAGGTAGCAGGTTTTAGCCTTAGCGTACATAAAACTGGGGAATTCTCTTCGCACTGCAACTAAAACTCTAGCAAGTTCATGTATAACTTGAGGTATACAGGTTCTCCCAAAACCTTGAGCAAATGTTAAGTGGCAGAACGGGGATCAACATGCCGTTGGGATTTTCCTTTGGGCATTTTAGTCTTGGTCATAGTTTGAGGTGTCTACTTTGGCTGTAACGTTTGGGCTGTGGTTCAAACTTTAAAACGCAGAAAGAGGCTCTGGTAGACACCGTGGTTGACATCTGCGCTCTGTGCGCTCTCTCCTCCTGGAGGTGTTGTTGCCTGGTAATAGGTGCCGTTCTTCATAAGGAACTAAATGGTAGTACAGGGCTTCTTGAGGCTTTCGAGCCACAAACTCAGGTGTCCGCGCTCTCGAGCAAGGGCTCAGTTTTAGGTGCAGTCCCCACATAATGCGAGAAGTTGCCATCTGTGTGTGGCTGGTGGGCCACGAATTTTTGCAATTGGTCCTGACATATTGATGTACATATACTTACATACGAGTACATTCTTAGGTGCAATTCTATTTAGTTTAAAGCATAATATTATTAAAATCGGCAAATTGAAAAAAACTTTTTGCAAAATCTCGCAGTCATTCATGGCAGGCACTGCACAAGTGCCGTGTTGAAAGATGGCTCACGGCAAGAAAACTAAACTACTAAAATTTTGCCAATTAAATCGGCATCAAAAATTCAAAAGCAATTCCGATGCTATTAAGCTGCAGGCAGTGGAATAGTCGTCAAAAAAAACGGAGTGACTGCCTCCAAGTTTGCTTAACTGCACTTTTGCTTTCCTTGTCGGATTTTGTTACATGAGATCACAAAAAAGGATGTTACAAGTTAAAGTGTTATATTGCCCAGGGGATCAGTTCGCTGTACACGCGAACAATTTACTCTGCTTGGGCTGTTGTATAGTAGTTTTTTCAGTTACTTGTTTGGCCCTTTCTTTCACGAAGCACAAGTTTTTCCCACTGTTATTGTCGTACTTGCAATAGAAAAATAATATTTGTTTGATATTTATTAGGGTTTGCACTTCACCATCAAGATTTCAAATAGAATAAAATGTGATGGTGAGTAATAATTAAAAGCGATTAATGTATGAAATTTAAAATTTTAGCGCATTATTAATCTTTTGTAAAATTTTTGATTTTAATTTTGGAGCAACAATTTTTAAATCAGTTTTCAAAGAAGCCTTAATCTTTACAGAATATCATATATTTTAATTATGAAAGAAGTTATTGAAACTAGTGAAATCGTAGGGCTGTTAGTAGCTTCATCAGCTGGCAAAATTATTGCGCTCTATTGCATACACTTTGCCGAATAGTTTAATAATCTTTTACCCTAATTTTCTAATGCCGATGTTAAGCTAAGCGAATCCACTAGTCAGATCTTACTGGATTGTAAGATCTTACAGTTTGGCGACAATTTACGCACAATGTAAACTTGCCTACAGAAGAAAATTGTGAAAGACAATTGTCGGGAAAAACTGTCAGATCCCACGATTGTCAGGTTGTAGTAAAATAATCGGTTCTGTTCTAAGATATTGTTAGAGGACCTAAAGCATTGATGTGCAGAGGCAGCGTTGCCAGTAGCAACATTTCTTTCAAAAGGATGTCTTTGTCAGCTGCATCAGTTCAAGCACATCTGCCAAAATCAGCTTCAATCAATGTCTGGCAATTCTCTAAGAATGCCAACAATAACAATATTTCTGGCAATACCTTTCCTGAAACCAGACAGAAACTGATAGTTCATACATACAGGTCAGATGTTTTTGAGAATATATTATTGACTATATTGTAAGATCACAGTCTAACAATTATATGTAAAAATATATGTTTTTCTTTTCATATTTTTTTTTCGGTGTGAAATTCAAAAAACAACAAGTTCGATTGGATTTCATGCCACGATTCATAATGACTGCGATTGCGTTCGATTTGCGAGCCCTAAACTTGATGCAGTTCAAGACGACGAGTACAACTATTTTAGCTTTAACGAGGCTGTATTGAAGAATTGTTGCTGTTAATGTAAGTGGGAAAAATATGAACCCAACAAACATGATGGTTTGAATTTGAAAAAAATTAAAACTAAAAATAGAAAGTGAAGTTTCGTTTTAAAGGAAAATGTTCCAATTTAATTATCTTTATTGCTAGAAATACAATATATATCATTTTCCAGAATATTTAAAGACCAATTTTTGCATAAACATCCTCTTAAATGCAATGAAGACATTATGAACTGCCCGTGTCCATTCCAACTTATATGAGAAATTACAGCTGTTTGTTGAGTATGAAATTTATAATTCTTGCGAGCTCAAAAAGATTTTCTTTCTTCCCGGAAGAGTTTTATTTTCTAAAAATAAAAATTGCTTTACAAGTGACGAAGTTATTTGACTTTTTTTTTTGCTTTGCTTGTTTTTATTTTTATTGCCAGTTAAATGTTGTAAAAATTTCAACAAAATCGGTCTGGTCTACTGCATGTACAATATATATATAATATTATACATATAGATTTCATGTTTTATCGTTTTGATCTTATGATTCAAAGTTTTAATTTCTTTATTATTCAGGTCCAGCTCTAACTCATAAATAGTGTGTTTTATTCTATGATTTTTCGATTTCGAATACACGTGGTAATCTTTTTCAGGAATTGGGTTACAGTTGTCAGTATTTTCGATTAACCTCCATACTGATAATGCTGACAACTTTGCCCCAATTACAACGAAATAACAAAATCATGTAACAAAAAGATATCAGGGTTTTATTTATGTCCTAGAGCCTGGCCTGATTAATACACAAATCAAGGTAATTAGAATGACTTTTATGAAATTTCGATTTAATTTTGTGTTTATCAAAAAACTATTATGAGACAGAAATTCGCAGGCATTAGAAGATCTTGTGTTTTTTGGGTTCGTTGTCACTTTGCTATTGTGTTGTGTAATGAGGTCATGATGGCAACTAAAATTCAAGCATCGGTGAGTGTTTGCTAACAGCTGAATATCACATTATTAAAATCCCTTAGGAAAATCTGTACAACATGATTGTTAAGGCATGTTGGATGATTTTATTGCCCTTTTGTTGCAGTTTTTCTTTGCTGCCGTTTGAATTTTATTGAACTTGAAAATTGATTTTATATTCAGGCTGTTTACAGAGAATTGGTGGGCTCAAACGATTTAAGTTACAATTCAATTATGACTTTATGGCTCTAGAGTATCTGGTGGAGAGCAACAAAAATATATAAATTACAAGAAGTTTTTATTTTCTTAACAGTACCTTTTCCTTTTAATTAACAATTAAGAATAAACCATAATATGATGCTTACGGTCATCAAAGTTGTTGATAAAAAGTATGACTTAATGTTTGAATTAAAATCTTTTCTTTGCTTATAATTTTGCTCAGATGTTGTACGTTCCACTCACCTTCCGCCGACGGTGCGAAACGTGCCCGTAATTTGAACTAACACTTGATATAGACCCCGCACGTCCTTAATAATTTGTTTTAAAATCTTCAACGAATTTGGCAAATTTTTCTTTTGTTTTCGCTAAAAAAATTTGTCTTTTCTTTTTTTGCTGCATTCTCTTGGCTAAAAAGCAATTTTCGTGAAACGTGCACGCAAGAGGTTCTACATGACTGAGCATTTTGGAGAAAAACATGTTTCCAGTTGAACTTTGTCAAAATTGAAGGAAAAAAAGAAAACAAATGGTAAATAATGAGACAAATTAACGTCTGGCAATTAAGTTAAATGATGACAAAAGCCATGACAAAAGTTTCTGTCCATTATATTTTTATCTTGTATTTCATTAACTCCATTTCTTGGTTGCGTTTGGGCCAGGCAGAGGTGTCATAATAGTTAATATTTGTGGAAAAAAGTTTGCGCACTGAGAATGTTAAAACGTTCTCGGTTTTTTGTTTGTGTTTTTAAGGAATTCTGTTTTTTTTTTTGGTAATAACTAAATAGTATTAAATCTGAAAAAGTCAGTAATTAAGAACAATTTGTACAAGAGCTCATACATGTGAACATTAAGGGAAGGGGAAGGGGGGGGGGGAATAGTGCATGCCTTTTTGATTTCAATACACTAGAACTTTTAATTTTGTGAGGCTTGCAGAAAAAATACCAGGCTGGATGGGGGCGTAAAGTGGCTTGAAGCGAATCAAAATTCATAAAAATTCCTACAACTCTCTCTGAGAGTGACTCTTAGAGAGTTAAAATATAACCACATTCTACATTTTTCATAAACATACCCAAACCTTATCTGAAGTCCTTAAAAAGGCTTCCGTACAAAGTATTGTATATTTTTTTTTATAAAATTAGGGCTCATAGCAGCTAAATATAAGACCGACCGCTGGCCGCTATCTTGAATTATTAAGGTGGTTGCCAGTTGCCATAGAATTGTTTTTTAATTTTTATAATATTTTTGATAAGGTTTAAACGTTCGTAGAAATTTTTAAATCTGGTACGAAAACTCCTGCAACTTAAAACCAGCTTTAATTTGGACTAAGTGTTTAAATTTAAATAGGTTTTTCAAAAGCCGAAACCGGTCCTACTTGGATACATAATGAAAAATCAGCATTATTATCAGCTTGAAATCTATATTATCAATTTTTATATTAAATGAATTGTGGCAGCCTTCAATAAAAACCAATAACAATTTTTTTGCCATATAGAGTTTTTGTGAATCGAAAATGCAGGTTGTAGAAATATCCCGAAAAAAACCAAAAAAAAGCAATAAACCACCCTTTTTGTATTGTTGTTATTTTTTTGTTTGCAAAAAATTATAATAAAAATCTTTGATTTTTAGCCGGTCATTATTTGGCTGGAAAATGTGTTACGCCTGAAGTAGCCTTTTTGCTCTTGTTTAATATGCAACGAGTGTCGAAAAGGTTTTCCATGTATAGACTAATACAAAGTACATTTATGTTACAGCAAGATGTGGCAAAAATATATACATATATATTTTGCTAAAACAAAATTAGCATTTGAATAGTAACTTTTGTTGACGTATAAAATTTTATGAGATTAAAATTTAAAAATCTTCATAAGGCCATTTGCTGACAAAGAAGATTTCTTTTATTTGCCTTTATTTTCACTCAATGGCTACACATACAAATATATACATATAAATGGGCCATAAAAAAGGTGTAATGGCTTTATTTTTATATTAATCTCATGAATCTTGTAGGAAATATAAAAGAATGAGAAAAAAGATTTTGTATAATATTGAAATTAAAGCAAAAGCGTATTTTCTTTAAAGTGGCTGTTTAAAATTCTTGAACATTTTATTCAAAATAATAATAATAATTTTTAAACGTTTTCCTAATTAATTATAAATAATTTTGCCGACATGCAGCCACAAATTTAAATTAACTGGAAAAAATGTTCTTACAAAATTACACAATTTTTTAACTGATTCAACAAGTTGTTGTTATTGAATAGGGAAACAAAACAAAAATTCTGTGTGAATGTGTAAACAAACTAAATTGCCAGAGATGAGCAAAATGGCAGTCGCAGAATGTTTTCTGAAGCGCCGATCATATGAACGCTCTTTCGCACACAGCCGACGACCAATTGCATACGTTTATTAAAAAAAAAAGGCACCCGTTTGTATCGGCTGACTCATTAATAAACACAATATAAAAATAAAAAATATATGAAATTAAGAAAAAAAAATTTAAATAAAAATTAAAAAATATATGAAAATAATTTAAAATTAAAAAGATACAAATATTTTTTGCCTAGAAAAGTATTCTGAACAGAATGCAACTTTCTCTAATGCCCTCGAAATGCCAGTAGGTGAATGAAAGAGTGTGAGAGTGAGAGTGAGAGAGATAGAGATAGAGAGAGCTTGAAAAAAGTAGCCAAAAGCAGCACAACATTTTAGAGTGGTGGGAGCCAGTAGGTGAATAAAAAGAGTGTGAGAGTGAGAGAGATAGAGATAGAGAGAGCTTGAAAAAAGGAGCCAAAAGCAGCACAACATTTTAGAGTGGATCGGTATCGTGAACTTCGTCGGGATTGTTTTAAAATTTTCAATTTAGTCGATATGAACCGAACATGCAACTATAATGTAAGAACTCTTCCTTAGTTTTAAAATATGCGTGCGACTGTTGTACAGTGGGTTAAATAAATGTTATAACAATTATACTTATTTCTACGATAAATTTATATTGTAAATGGCCACACTCAGTGCTAAGTCCCGTCTTTATTGATTGATAATTTAAGCTGGGTATCCACTTTGGATGTGGACACAGTAAAGCAAAGACCTGTCAGAGCATTTTTGTAACACCAATTATTTAAACGCAAAGAAAAAATGATCAAAACTTGTCAGTTCATAGTTACAGTAGGAGGCCAGCATCTTTTACCACAACTAAGAAACAGGAAGGCATCCATCCCTACCACCTACTACGACTATATCTTTTAGGCGCTGTGAGTTTCCTTCCGGGAGTGAATAGCGAATGCATTAAATGCGTGATTTGTTGTGATTTCAGTGTTTTTAAAAGAAGTTTTATTTTAATAATTGTTTTCTTTTCATCAACACTTCCTCTTGGTTTCCTAAAGCCGCTGGCTGATGCCTAAAAAAAACCTTCACTCATTGTTAGGATTAACATCCCTGCCTTTAATAGAACCTCTATGTGCTGCATTGTGCTATTCGAAGACAAGGACCAGACGTTGAGCGACTCTAAAAAAACCAATTTTCATTTGTTTATACAAAATGAAATAGCAAAAAGATTTTCAACAATTCAAACGTGTACAAGATATACTAGACACTTGAAAATTCACTCGGTAACAAAAACAAGTGCATTAGAATGAAGCACGAAAAGGAAAAACGCACAAAAAGGAAGGAATCGTTATGAAAAAGCGTGATGGAATTTAAAGAATTATAAACAAACAACACCTTACAGGCCAGTTACATATAAAAAGAAAAACAAAAAACGCGTCTAAAACCCATCACAGAATAAGCAGAAACAACAAAACTGAAAACTGCTTTAATGTCTCGTATGAGGGAAAACATTCCTGTATGTCAACAATGACTGCATGAAAGAGTGGAGTGAGTGAGTATTCAAGTACTTCATCTCCAAAAGTAAGAAAAGAAAACAAAACTGGAATTGTCATCATTTCACAAAATAAAAGAAGCTAAACAACAACAACGTGATAAGAACAGCAAATGAAAATATATACAATATAATATAAAACAATTTCTATTTAGTATTAAGACTTTCCCATATCCAAAACCACAAAGTGACACAACGACATGCAGCAGCACGTGCTGCACTTGCTGCACCGTACTCGTTGAATGGCATTTTATTGCACACAAAAGAGCTTTTGATTTGTTTTCTACTTCATTTTGTTGATATTCTTTTTCTCCATTTAGCTTTCAAATTTCAAGCTTAAGTGATGCCTTAAAAGTGTGTTTGTAAGAAATGAATGGATTACATTTCCATTGTTACCACAGAAAGTAATTTTTAAATATTTAACAAACCGTATGCGGCACGACAATTTGTACCGTTTGTGGACAATCAAAATGAACTTTTGCTCAGTGATGAGCAATCAAAATATTCAATAGGCACCGATTTTTATCGCCGATACCTGGTACTGGCCTCCCTCTAATTGTAGTACAAATAGCTTTTACGAAACTATTATTTATAGATATTAAGAATTAAATAGTAAATTTGTACTGTTGATCAAAACATACAGATTTTATCATCCCTGGTTTTAAAAACATTCGTTTCTATAACAAGTGCTCTGTGCATTTTTCTTAAAATTTAAATAATTTTTTTATTATGTCTGCAATAATATAGTATTCACGTGTCAAACGTTCTTGCGACTTAATATGTTAATAAAAATTAGGCGCCTTGTCTGTCCCACGTTATCGAACGTTAATTTGCAGACTATTTTTAAACCTTATTGTGCCAAGCCCAACACACATTAATGATTTGTCACATGACACGATAAGAACAGATCACCGAGCCGTGTTCTGTTGTTGAAGATGTTGGCGTATGTTAACGTTCGACATCGTGGAACAGTTTATACTAAGCCAAGTTTCCAAACTTCAACATGAAATTCTTCTAAACTAAATATTTCTTAATATTTTTTGTCAATTTTCAAATGATTTCCTTTCCTGTAGAACGGAATAATAAATTGTATGCAACGTTTATTAGAACTATTTACTTCGTTGTATAATAACGATTCGATTGATTATGGAAATGCGAACAATCAGTCATTTATTTTCGCTCTTAAAAATGCTTTTCAGTTTTAGAAATGGGCGCCGTAATATTAAACGACACGAAAAATTCGACTGACTTTAAATTCGATCGCTTTAATAATTCCGTTCTTTGGTGGTGAAGTTAATTTGATATAAGAATCGTTAGTCGAATAAAAACTGTGACGCTGGCACATCTCCTGTATAAAGCATTTTTTATTTCATGTTAATAAATTAAAAATTCGAATAAAAATAAAATCAAATTCTCAACCACGAGGACAATGTGCACGCGTTTGTTGATTTTTATTTTAAAAGTGGGTGGTGGTTTCTCTTACTTGATTGTGACCCTCAAAAATATCAAACTAGTTCTTTCAAAAATATGCTAATGTAGGAATTTAAATACGATATTGTATTCATGGGCTTCAGACGACGTATGCACTATAAGCCGTCGCTATTCTATACCTTTTTTTTTAATTCAAAATGGTGACAGTTGTTGAGTTAATGCTCGTACCAACAGAAAATGGCCCAAGGCAACGCATCCGTATCTTACTCGCCAAGCACACGATGAAACTCGATAGCGAACAGAAAAAAACTATTCATTTACTTTAAACAATTATGTTTGTGTGTCATTTGGTTAGTTTCTGGTCTGACTCAAACAAAACCAAAATAACAAAAAAAAAAAAAGAAAAATACATTAAAATATGATGTTTTATTTCTGTGCTGCACTTGAATTTAAATAAATGAAATTGAAAAAATGCTTTAATTGGTGCTAAACTGTAGGAATATTTAGGAAATCCATCGCCAGCAAGAGCGGCAGAATACATTTTTATGTACCTCACACAGAGTTATTGTAAATTGTGTTGGTTGGACAAAAGCCTAAACTTTGTGTTCGGCAGAATTTTTGTTTTGTCCTTTGAAATGTTTCTTTTTGCAAGTTCTTAATTTTCACCTGAATATTTCATATTTTCATCGGAACAACAGCTTCTTATGCATATTTAAAACGATGACATTAAGCGCTGTGCAGTCAATAAATATCATTATCGTGGAAATTGTCGTTTAAGGCATGTCTACAAAAATATATTAAGTTTTATGGTTGCGCGAGTACATTTATCTGAAAATCCCCTTTCGGTTCAAAACCATAAATTCATTAAATCTGTAGTGTAGATCTTAAGATTAATGGATGTGCAACCTTGCGCAAGATAATTTCAATAATTCCATGTTAAAGGTACGCCAGCCAGTCAGTAGAGATGAGCAGGCGGGTCGGTGCTCGTTAGTAGAACGAAGTGTACAAAAATTGTGATAGTTTTAAAGCTGTGGGCAATTATTTATTATTCTCTTGATTAGATAGAAGTATAAATATGTTTGAAATTTTATTACGCCTGTTATTTTTAAAAGGAAATTTTCTTACTTCAATTCATGTTTATAATTAAAATGTTGTCCCCCAATTGAGCGGGTGAGTTTGGAGCGAAGAAAACAATATATAAACAAAATTCCCCACGTTAACCAAATGCATGATTTGCCGGTGCAGCGTTAAGTGCGTAAAGAAGAATTTTTGCTGCAGGCAGATGCAAGACATCGCACACGGCAAGTCGATGCCATGACAGAAAACAGCAGAGTGGCATACGCGCACGTTTCATGTTGTGTGACTTATGAGATGGCAAGTGTTAAAGGTATTGTAATTGCCCATGAGGTATGAAGAATGTCACCTTTTAAGAAATTATTTAAACAGCAGATAAGGCACTTAACAATAAGAATAAATGTGTACAAAAACGCAGGCAGACAAATATATTTGTCTTACACCCAGATGAGGGATTAAAGATAATGCTGTACAAATGTTGGATTAAAATGACTTTAAAATGTTGTAGAATAAAATCGGTGACAAATATTTAACTTTAAATACGAAAAATGTTTTTTCATATGTGTTCTTTATATGAAAGACTCCACTGTCACTAATATATTGAAGATTGCTTTGAAAACGTTTCTTTAAAGTACATAATTTGTTTTTTATATTCAAAACTCATGGGAGTTATTGGCTCTAGGCCTGGTTTTTATTTTAATTTTAATAATCCATTAATAAAGCACTTGTAATAAATTAAATTACACTTTAATCACTAAGTATTGTGGCCAAGTCTGCGATATTATTTGGCAGGAAAACAGTTCACAGTTTACTTGGCCGCTTCAAAACAAGTGAAAGTATCAAAATAATAGTATTATATTGAATAGTCTGAATCTTAAATCTGTATTAAGAGTTCTTCAATCTGGGATACTGCAAACGTTTGTGTCTGTCAGAATCAATGAAAGTTTTTGTGGGGCCAGCAGGTTTTGTTTTCAAATATAAACTGAAGTAAGAAAACAAAAATCTTTTTGTTTGTTTTTGCCAAATTATTGTTCGAATACTTGCATTCCTTCAAAGGTTGCCATTTGCTGAACGTTACGTATTTGTTGCTGGTGCTTTTTTTAATTTAGTTTATTATAATTTTCAATTAATTTAATCAATAAAACTAAGGTTGGCGGCATTCAAACAATTTATTAACTGATTCAGCAAATTGTTATTGTATTGAATATAAAAGAAAAAACATTTTTTTCTGTAAGTTATTCCATTGCTGCGATCGATTATATTTCAACAATTGTTTGCCGTTCAAGTTTATTTGAATATTGTCAAAAATTAAGGAAAATTACCAAATATTTGTAACTCCAAATTCTTTATGCCATTTCAAAATAATTCGATTTTGTATAAATTTTAAACAAAATCTGTATTTATTTCTTTCATTTCATATACAATGATTTTCCTGCGATTTAAAGTGATTTTGACAAAAGCAAGACTAAAACATTATGGCGCATTAAATCAAGTTTAATTTACAATAAAGTATTGGCCAGGAAAAAAATTCTCCTAATGGATTTTAATTATTAATGGCTTAAACGGAAACAGCTTTAATGATTCAGCTGAAAGTGTTCTGTGCTGCTGATTTCCTTAAAGTTGCAGTTCTGTGTGAACTCTTACTTCCTTTTTGTTTTAAGAATACAAAGAAAAAAAATATTATGAGCCATTTATAAAAGTATCCCTTCATAAATCAATTTAAATATTTGATTTGAAATAGTCTAGAAGTTTTTGGCGAGATGAACATTAATTTTAAAACTGTAAAAAGAAAGAAAGCGGGTCTAACAAATTTAAATGGCATAAAGTTATTGTTGTATTCGTTTAGAAAGTTATAAAACTGATTGAAGGAAATGGAATTTCATGTGCTTAATAATAATGAGAAAAGTTTTTCTTATTCAGTTTAAGCAAAAGTATGAGAAAAATAATATTAATTTACTCAGATTGGAGAAACACCACTCGGAATCTGAAACGTCATACAATAATTTTTGTACTACTGTGGCCATTTATTTTGTTTTCGCTTAAATATTCCATTATCGTTTTTCTAATAATTCGCTCAATATTGTAAAGTTTACAGCTGAAGTACCACTATAGGGCCAATGCACCGATTTTTTTTTCAAATTTCATGTGCCGATAGCGTGAACGCTCACATATTTTGTAGTGCTACAATAAACGGCGACAGTTTGCCATCAAACTATAAAGTATTTATAACTGGCTGCTAAAATTTTACTTACTTGTAGTACAAGTACATTTCACGAATCCATTATTCGAAGATATTAAAAATAAAATAGTAAATTTTTTGGTTTTCGAAACATGCCGGCTTTACCATCCCTGATTAGAAAACATATGCTTACCAAATAACACTTACAAAAAATATACATTTATTGTTTTAATACGAAGCAGTTTTCTGGGTTTGAGAATAATTCAGTCTCAAAGTAAAACGATGTCTGAAAAAATAAGCAAACGAAATCATCTGATTTAATTTGTCCAATAAAACACGACAGTGTGACCGCAATTGAGTTTTTTATGATATGAGCCGAGAAAAATTGCAGTAAAATTATCCAAAACAAAATCATATCTTTCCCTATCGTGAAATTATGACATTCAGATATTATGCCATCAGTGTTGCCAAGATTGCTGCAAATTTCAACTAACACCAGAAGCATTGATTGTTTAGCAGAAAGTCATGTTGGAGGGGCCTGCACCCCCCCCCCCCCCCCCCCCCCTAATAAATCGAAGGACAAACAGGACAGTTATTTTCATAAAGGCAGAAAAGTGTTAAAGGGTTTTTTTGTCTTCAACAAACCATTGCAAATGACTTACAAAACAGATGGAAAAATAAAACAGAAAATATTTAAAAGGACAGTGTTAACATTTTCAATTCTCTTAATACAAATGAAAGCGCATTCTATGAGGCAAACAAAGGCGAAAAGAAGGAGGCGGGAGCTGTGCTTTAAAGAAATTACTATTTACATGAACTCTTTTTTGCTCCAACGCTTCGAAACGAGCTCATACGATGCAACAATAACAAAAGCTGAGTGTCTATATGATTGTTTTATATTGTCAACAGCCTTTAATGATTCAATAGTGATGGAAGAGGGCGGGTGCAATTTTCGATGTCAAGTCGCTAAACGTAATACACATAAATTGTTGGCTTACACACAGGAAATAACATAACATTCATTAAACTTATTAATTGAATTAATTACAAACTGTTATTGATACAATCAATCGTTTAATCATTTTAGCAAACAAACTTAATCGACAGCGTTTTAAAAACATTGCCCCTAACATTTAATTTTTATTTCTGCTTAAAATTAGTTTTTTTTGTTTTTAATTTTGAATGCCTAAATGTCAAGGCATTCCCGGACACACATTTGTATAGTGAATTATCGCTGGCCTGATACTTTTACTGCTTTTTTAATTTTTATGAAGTGTAATTAACTTTCTTGATATTTTCTTGTGGCTTAAGATTTTTTAATAACTCATACATAAATCCCAATCGTTACTTTTGTTGTATTATCCATAATTGTCCACCGCAAGATGAATCATTTTAATAGACTTGTAATCCTTGGCTTAGCTTCACAAAAACTCACAGATAAATAAATTGCTTTGGTGCACGTAATTGTCACTCGTGGTTCAAGTATATTTGCTTTGCAATTTTCGATTACATGTGCCCATCCACAGCGTACTCGTAGTTTGTTTGCCAACATTCAAGGTCTTTCAGTACAAGAAAGTCCATTTATCATCTTCGTTTTCGTTTTGTGCGTTTGTGTTTCTTATCCCGTTTAACTTGTTTCAAATTGTACTTGAGACTTGAATTGAACGCGTGTTGCCTCTTCAATGTTCAAATTAAAGACGTCGTTAAAATTGAAAATAAATATTGCTCGAAAGCTCTGATTTTATATAGTGCTGTTGTTGCTGCTGTTTTTCGTCCGCCAGAATAAAATTCATTTTAATTGGCCTTTTTGACATGTCAAATGTTTAAACAAGTGTGGTGTTTTTTTTTTAATCATTCAAGTTTGACAACTGCAAATTGTAGATACTTTTTATGTGTTTATTTAAATCACAGCTTCTGACACTGTAACAAGACGATCACCAGGCAAAATGGCCAGAGTCGTTATAAAGTTGCCTTTTTATAACTAAAAAGTTTATTAAGCGTTGAAGTAAAATTAAACCTAATTGAAAGGTCCGGATTTACAACTGGTGCGTAACGTTAAAAGAATCATAAATGCAGTAAATTTGATCAAGTTTAAGTAAAATTTCAAACCATAGTGCACCTTCATAACAACATTTAATGATTTGCCCAATAACAAAATTTTTTAATAATGATTTTTAGTGAAGTTTTTTTATAAAAGTTACGGCCCATAGTGCAGCTTAAAGCAACATTTAAAAATTAATTTATTTTTGTTTCAGTTTGAAATTTAAAAAAAACGCAATTTTTATGATTTTTTTATTTCTACCCATAGTGCAGCTTAAAAGCAATATACAAATATTTTTTTTATTTTGCTTCTATTTGTAATTTTCAAGTAAAGCGAAGTTTTTATAGTATTTTCCTTTAAATTTCAAACCATAGTGCAATTTAAAAGCAACATTTAAAAATGCTTATTTTTGTTTGTACTTACAATTTGTTTTCAATTTCAACCCATAATGCAACATTTAAAATTTTCTTTTCTTTGTTTTTATTTGCAAGTTATACGAAATTTTTTTTTTTTAGTTTCTACCCATAGTGCAACATTTAATTTTTGTTTGTTTCTTCAGGCCATTTTCACGGAAAATTAAAATTATTTTTTGCTTTCGGCCCATAGTGCAGCTTAACAGCAACATATAAAAATTATTTTTTTTCTGATCCTGTTTCAATTTCCATGCCAAGCTGATTTTTTATAAACTTTTTTTTATTTCTACCCATAGTGCAACATATTGGCTTTTTAATAGCTTTTTTTAAACCTTGACAAATAGCAATATTTATTTATAATAAAATCTTTATAAAAATTTCGCCCATAGTGCATTTTAACCAGTCTACTTTTTATATGAAATTAAATTAATTAATTTTGTGCAGACAATTTTTACTGAAATATATTTTAATATTTATATTAATTTTCGTGAACGGATTTTTAATATTCTGTTTTGCTTTTTTTTGGAAAGAAAAACCGAATGATGGCAGCGTAGCTCCGCAGTTGGTGGACCAAATTTTGGCATTCTTTATGTGCGGTTTTAAATACAAGTTTGTTTTTTGTTTCTTTTTGGGAAATCGAGTGGTTTGTGTGTTGATTTTCATGTAATAGCGTGAGTTGCATTTATTGTATTTATATCCTTGACTTCCCGTTTTATTCGGAACTTGTGCTTTTTCCGCCCGAAGAAAATATTTAAAAATTAAATTTATTTGCCTCAAATTGCTGAAATATTTTAGATAATATTTCATTTTTGCCTCTCCTGTCAAAACAGCAATATCAGTTTTTCTGTGGGCGCACCTGTCCAATTGGGCAGATTTCTTGTGCTGAAACAAAACTATTCCACTCAAATCATCACAATATACAAATTGTTCTTGAGAATCATAAAACCATTAGATAATTCCTTAATACTTCCCACAATATATGTACATACAATCTGTTTAGTTGCACAAATCCCAACTTTTAGTGACACCAAATGATAAATGGTGTTTTCAGTTACACTCTCAAAACCATAAAAGCCGAAGTGCGATTACATTTTACCTACATGTTTGTTTTCTTGCATTCATTACGTACAAGTACAGACGCAAATACTCAATCATGCTGGACCAAAGTCAATAGTTTGTGCCATTGTGCTGCCGACTGGTCGATAAACAAGTCCTGCATGACTTACATATATTGAGTAATCATGTTTGAAGTGCACGTCGTCTTGCCGCATTCAAAACAACATTAACTTTTTCTAAATATATTCATTTAGAGATGAACTAATCCTTTGCAAATGTCACACACGCTTTGGAGATAAAGCAAATCTTCAGCATCCAAACATACCTCATAAGGGTGGCTCAGTAAAAAGTGGTTATAAGGCCCGCAGCTTCAAAGCCACTCAAACATTTTAGTCAGCTGGTCATTAGAAACATTTAAATTTCGCTAAAAATCTTACTGCAGGTAAAAAAATCTTTATGTTTTAAAAGATTAAATTACATAATTTTGAAACGTTTTATTTAATTTCTAAAACGGGTAAAGAAAAGTCCTTCAAAACAAAAAAAAAAAAATTAAGGGAATTTTATGGGCAGAAACTGATAATGTTGGTTAATAAAACCAAAAAGGTGGAAAACCAACCAAGGAAGCCCAAGAACAAGAAAGATTTACTCAGCAGAAGATCGAACAATATGTAGGACTAGTCAGGTGGCATTCACATTAGGCAATTCTTTCAGCTACGCTGATTAACTTTTAGGTATCGGCGTGAGGGGAGCATAAGATAAGTACAAATTTGTTTGTACTTTCAATACGTTTGGCAAAAAGCGCGAATCCAATAAATATTAGAGAGAGAGAGAGAATTGCGGTGTGCGAACAACAAAGCAATTTTAATGAAACAAAAATATCTCTCTCCTCAATAATTGTGACTAGCACTTACCCAGCGCAAACTTCTATTGAAAAGTAAAACGTTACAGCGTTACTAATTATAGTCTTCATTACTGGTACTGCGGCATTTAGTAGTAGTTATTTTAAGTACTTATCAGTCTCGCTTACGTTTGTATAACTAATGCTACGACATTAGCGAATTTTTGGTCTCGAATATTAACAAAAATGCACACAATCAATCTCCGAGTTTTTCGAGCCTCATCATACTCCGCGAAAGTTGAAATAGAGTATTTCTAATTTTCAGGTGTCCGGGAGCAAAACTAAAACAACTTTACCGACTGTAAACAGTTCATCGCACGATGAATTTATACAGCGAATATTGACTGGCGAATTCGTAGCGCTGGGCGATATTCGCCTTTCGTCGCAATTGTGTTTTTAGCATAATTCAAAACGTTACTGCAAAAGAGTCAGTGGGGAAACTCTTGAAACAAATCACCAAAATATGTATCGGAAAAATTCTGCACAACTACTTCTACATAAGACAATAATCAAGTCATTACTTGATTACTTCCAAGTAATGCAGACGGCAATTAATGTGATATTTGAGAGTATGTTGCTCAGTAAGGGCAACACATTACCAAGCGATTCGCGCTGGGTACTAGTTAAAATATTTCAAAATTTATGAAATTTGTTCCAGAATGCAGTTGAGAAGCAGCGTAAATTTTTCCATATCACGTAAACGGAATATTCTTGATTTGATGAGAGCTGCCCTAATAAACAACAAGCAAGCAACGTACTACACACACACACGCACACAACAGGACACGATTGTCTAAGGCGTTTAATTTACTTATTCAATTCGTATTTGCGATTTGGGAAACTGTACGAAATTCAGTCCAGTCCAGTCCATTTCTAATTTTCTTATTATAATATTATTCTCTTGTATTGTAGATACTCGTGTCTTTGGGCTTTGATTGATTCTTACCAGTTTCAATAAACTCATGTAAAAGGCTAAAACTTTTATTTATTTATTGCAATATTTCTGGTATTTTTGAAAATTTAAATACTGAAATTCTACATTTTAGCCGGGAAAGTCATTAAAGTTATTTTTGAAATTGGCGAATGGCGAACACGATTTTTGGCATCTGATCTGCGTCATGACAAGTTGTTAAATTTTTGAACAAAACATTAATTTATTGCGCAATCTATTTCCTATTTGGGAGGCCAGGATTTAACTTATTTATATCAAATAAAAATTTATTATTTATTTATTGCTGATTACAAATTCCTAATTCACAAATTTTCTAATACTAGATTTCCACTAACAAATCTTTGTTATTCTTTTCAAGTGCTTATTGAACAGCAAGTCTTTGAAGTCCTTAAGATTTCTTTACCAATTTTCATTTATACCCAGAAAATTAACAAATATTTGTTTCGTGTTGCGCAGGGTTTTGGCCATATTGTTAAAAGCTATTAGTTAGTCAACATGTGTTGCCGAATCATCCAGAACTAACAAAGCGCTGAACAACGCGATCTTATAATGGTATAAGACTTGGGCGTATTATTTGATTTTATATTCAAATAATTTATGAATATATGAAAACGTTTACCCAAATGGATGTTCTAATATGGGGCAGAGTTCCATGCTGTTGGCATATTTTACGGTGGACATATTTTTAAGCCTAAAGAACTAAATAAATCTGAGTCCACTGGTTCGGCACACAACGATCCAATGGACGGACGGAATCAAAGTTTTGTGTATATAGACCTGAAAGCGTTAGGAAACTGTATTCATGGGTCCCTTGAGATGCAAGAGTGTCCAATGCATTGCAATAGTGACTGGCGGGTAAGGTTTAGGGTTCGTATTCTTTTTCGTACAAGTAGTCTAGACCGACACCGCCAGGCGAGCATTAAAATTGGATAATGATCCACTTCTTTTGCCATTAATTGTATGACAGAGACACTGACATCAAGTTGTATCAAAAGAATATGTTCCATTTCGAACTCTGGCAGAACAATTTTGGGGCAAAGTAATTTCATTTGAAGTTAAAGTGAAGTAGTCAACGAGGTCTATTAAACCTTTTGCATATGAAATTTGTTCATGTTATAAGTTTGCGGGCGCATAAGTAATATAGCAGGGCGACCCTTAAAACCGACATATCCAGGAAGATTTTTACACTTCAAATGTTAGCATTTAAAGGAGTAGCGCCAGATGTTTGTCTGGTGTTATATTGTACATACTTTATAAATAAATGGCATCGATCAGCCTTTTGGCCGGCTTAAATGGTTTGGTCAGCGCTTAATCAAATACGCGCCAGTTGTCGTAACAGTCGAGTACTATTTTTCATACTATTCATTTGTAAATTTATCTTTATTGTTTTTTTTCCCTTACAAAAATTAAGGATCAATTTCATTCACCGAAATATTTGATTCATTTCTTTTAAGAAAAGAAACTGAAAAAAAATAAATTCTATTATTGAAAGCGTTCATAAAGAATTCATAATTTTCGTTTCTTTTTGCGCACAAAAGAAATATCAAGTTGTCGCAACGTGTGTCACGGATATTAGCATTTGCCACAAACTTTTATGCCGCTTAACATTTTAAGCAAATAAGTGCACTAAATCCATTACACTACTTTTAACCCTAAAGTGATAAATTGTAAATATGCTGTTCAATTTCTTATATGATTGTTGGGGAGTACAACAAAAATTAAATTGGTAAAAACGGCCCCGGCTTAAGTAACCTGCATAAGGGAGAATAATTTAAGGACATGTCTACTTTAAAACGAGTGTCCGCAAACAATCCACGCAATCATTCAGGGTTAAGAGTGCAACAGAAAATAGAAAAGAAAGCAAAAATTTGCAAAGTGAAAACATGAGAGAACTTTTTACATGTCAAAAATGTATTAATTTTAATGCATTGGCCCCAAGCCAAAGGGTAAAAATAAATAAATATCGCAAACACAAGGAACGATCAAAAAGCACTGCGCTAAAATGTCAGAAGATTAATTCGTATATAAAAATGCCAACTTCTTTTCTTTTTGTTGCGTCTATTAAAACAAACAATTTTTTTTCTTAAAATTAGATTTAGTTTCAAGTGTGTGTTTATTTTAGGTTAAACTAAAATGAAGAGAAAACATAAGAAATATGTGATAGACTCAGGACTTGCATATATACCCTGTTAGAGGGGGCAAGTGGCTCCCCGATTAAAGCGGCAACCGATACTCTAGGAAGATGACTGCCACACTGACTGTGGTTGTGCTGGAACTTTCGTCATCTTAGCCAAAGGTTAACGGGTATAATGAAAATCACCGTCCCTTTGCCCTGAAAGAGGGGTCCTGGTATTCGTAATTTTATTAAAGGCCCTAATCTTGGCTGAAACGTTTTGCTGGTGGCTTAAATCTAAAATCCCTCAAAGATGTATTAATAATTTCTGATGATGGCGGTAAATTGCATGGTTCTATATCGGGGGCCGAGAAGTCCCCGAACATCAGATGGGTCTGGTTAAGACCTATTGGCCTCAGTTCCTCTAATGAACAGGGATGTAGCAAGTAACGCTTGCCGCATATAATAAGAAATTGAGGCATATGGGAGCGATGGGTAGACGTAGGCAAGTTCAGTTGCCAGCTTACCGCCAATTAAATCTGTACGCTTTGGACAACAACACGCTCTGTATGACCTTACTCCAGCTGGAAGGTCGACGCTGTTACGACGCCTTACTCCAGCTGGACAGCCACAAATATATGGCTTTAATTCAAGAACATATACGTCGCGAGATAGAGAGAGAGAGAGAGTGTATGCAGGAATAACAAATCATGTGAACGTTCGTTCACTTTAGCTGCAGTTCGTAGCACTTTTCAAATGCATATAACTTGCACCGATTACCAGAAATGACTTAATTTTTATACTCCTTTAGGGAAAAACAACTAGAAAGTCCTTAATCTGAATTTGGATTTCAATTAAATTTCGGCTGCGTGAAACCAGGAACGCCGGTCATTTGCGTTAAGTTTTTTTCCCACCTCAAACATAAATAAATTCCCCATTCATTGCAAAAAAACTTGATTAAGGGCAAGAATAAATAATTTATTTGATCAATGAACTTTAATTTTAGTTTTTGCGAATTATTACGTTTGAATAGAATATAATTATAGAAACTTCGCTCACTAATCTGAATCAAATTGCAGGAATCTTTTGCAACACTTCACTTGCAACAGAGAAAGTGAAATAAACAGTTTCAAGTGATTTTATTGGGATTTGCTTGTATTCATTTTAGGAAAATTGAACAACTATTGCTGACAAGTTCTAGACACTTGGCGCAATTTCTGCTTTAGGCACATCATTTTTCAAACTCCTAGACTATATTGAAACACAGAGTTTAGCCAGTATTAAGTTGCAACTGCCGTACTAAAATCTTGTTCGCCGGCGGATGTCTGGAAACAGTTTATTCTATCTTTCTGTAACGCTCCAATTTGATACCAGTTTTAGTATTTCCTGCTAATTTGAATTCCAGTTTATTTACGCTTCATTCATAATCAACAGCCTTTTATTCAGATTTATACATATATTTTTCATACACTAATTCTATGTGTCATGTCTCCTGCCTTATGTCGTGCGTTGTTTTATTCGTCTCAGTTGCTATAAATTTTTTGTCACAGCATCTTCGATGCACATTTCGCAAGGCCCATCAAGTTTGAAAACAAAAACCCAGCAACAAACTACAAAAGTGCTAAATTATGGGACAATAATTTCTAAAACATGCTGTTGCTTGTTCTTTCATTTAACACAAAAAACAATCTCGGTGGCAATTCGCAAATAATACGAAATATATATGTCTGTATGTCTGTATGTCTGTGGTGTTTCAGTGGAAAATTTTTAATCTTAAAAACTATAATGACAAAATGCAGAAAAATACTCGTTTATAGGTTTGTACTTTTAGGAAATGCAAAACAATCTGTGATACTTTCAGACAAAGAATAAGTAGATTTGAATGAGTTAATTTTTTGTGTAAATGGTGATTTGCACTGAAATCTGAATGAGTTCATTTCACAAACAGAGAAAAGGGAGACTCGAAGGCATTCACTTCGATATATAATATATGTCTATACATATAAGAACTTTTATGTAACACACTTTCACGTGACGTGTCTCATATACCAGTAGCCACAAACATGTATGTGTGTGGCCCTAATCCTTAAAAAAAAAGGAAATATGGAGTTAAAAACTATTTAGAAGTCTGTAACCTACAAGTGTTCAGTATATTAAGAAAAATCAATAGGGAATCAGGCGGAATTCTGTGCATATTTTTAAAACAAAAAACAGTTATTAGTTATTCTCGATAGTTGCGCAATAAATTGGACAGGATGTGAATAGCGAAACTGACAAACATTTCAAAAGTTTTTATTACGGATTATTTATGTGCTCTATATTACGTAACACGATTTTATGACAAGACAAGTAACGTACAAATCTAGAGATGTGTTTCCATGATCGGAAATGAAAATGAAAATACCATTTAGGGGATAGAGTTAAAACGAATCATTTAAACGAGCAAAATGTTCTAAATGGGGCTTTAGTCACGTCATGACACACTTGCCATGACACGCTGCCTCCATAAAACCCCTACAAACTCAATTGCTGCGTTTCTATAATCCATTAAGCATTGATGACTGGCGCAACATCTAAGTTTTTGATTCAGCGGGGCCTTGAAAAGTACGTCATTAAGGGCACCGATGTGAAGCGATGATTTGTAAATTAGGAGCGATGCTGGGCGTACACGTTTTGCTTTTGGTGTTTTCTTAAAAAACTTTTCCTGAATCCTACATTTCCAAATGAGCTGTTTGTTTAGGTAAAACAAAATTTATCATGAAAGGAACGGAATTTCACGTATAAGTCCTCGACACTAATGTTTTATTGGCGCTGGGACATCAATTTCAATTTTGCAATATTTTTATATTTATGAAGAAAATAATAATAGAGAAAAAAATATTTTCGAAATTTCACCGTCTACGGCACCAACCTTTTAGTGATTTTTTTCAACTTGGCACCACTTTTCTCTATTTTTTATATTGATTCAGTGACTTCTCCTTGTTGCTCCATATTTTGTACGGGGCGCAGGTTTAGCCCTGGCGTATATTAAACTGGGGTATTCTGCTTTTGTGGGTATAGAGAGGAAGGATATCCTCGGCTGGCATAGCAACCAGAACTCTAGGAAGTTCATGTATGACTTTAATTACACGGCATCTTCTAAAACCTTTACCAAAAGGCAATTGGCAGAACGGGGACCAACGTGCCCTAGGAATGCCCTGTAGGACATGCTCGTTGGGCATAGTTGGAGGTACCTACAATGTTCTGGCTGTGGTTTAAGTATAAAAAGGTGAGAAGAGAGGATTCTACCCCGATATACGCTGTTGTCTGGAAACAGATATCTGTTTTTCATAAGTAACTAAATGGTGGGGAATGTACGGGCGACTTCGTTTAGACCTGATATTTCCTGAGGATTTCGAGCTACCGGTGCTGATGTAACTTAAAGCCACAATTTTTCATTAAAAATATTGAGAAAAAATTAGTTGAATCCCATTTGCAGGGATTTGTATGAAAGTCCTTATCAAATAAGGAAAAGAATTGCAGTTTCCGCAGGCAAACCAAAACTTCAGAAATTTGTTGTACATAATTTTAACAGATTAATCTTGGTCTTACAAGATTTTCCTCCATATCTTTTCAGAATCAAGTAATTCAAAGTCAAAAGTGTTTGTTGATTTCACTATGGAAAATTTCTGTAACATTTTACTTTTGTAAAATCGAGAGTTTTTATTTTATTTCCACTTTCAAGTTTTCTCAATAGCTGAAAGTGTTGAGATTGCTTTTGAATACAAACACGTTAAAAGTGATTTCTTTTAATCTTCTATTTTTTGTCACCATGTCTGTAATACAGACACGGTCATGAAAAACATGCCATTCACATGATTTGTATGTTGAAGGAGATTGATGGAAACCTGTTGAATGAAAGGAGTTTAATTCGAAATTGGATAAACTTGAAAATGGTAAAAGTTGTTAAGGTGCCGTTATTGTTGGTTGTCGATTTAAAATTGTCAAAATAGCTGAAAAATTATATTTTAGACAACTCTGATATCTAGACGACGGGACAAAAATTAATCGAAAATTGAAAGGACATTCAGACAAATATATTGGAAAAAAATTGAAAAAAAAAACAAATTGTTAAGTGGCGGAAAACACTTGATTTATGCTGTTTGTTTGTACGGCCTGATACATATGTATGTATTCGTGTATAAAAAACAGCTAGTTACAGTAAAACCTTGATAACTCCTATGCTGTTGATAGGAAAACCTGAATAATTTGACAGTCCACTAAGACATTGCAGTTTCTCGGTACAAAATCTTATTAATATATATAATTTCTTGATGCGTATTTTTTCCTTTATAAAATTGGCGTAGGAAAAGATAATTTGTGTTTTGGTTCTATTTCTTTCTTTAGGTTAATACTTTGCAAAATTTTGTTATTCATTGCAAAAAGGTAGACTAATGTGATTTCAAACTAACGAGACTCTACTGTATGCTTTGTAGGAGCGACTCACGAACGAAGAAATCTTTTTAAAACCATTTGCTTCATTTAATAAAGATTGTCACTGGACTGGCAAACTATTCAAAAGATTGTGGTGAAACAGTTCAATCTGTGATTTGCCCGAGGCAAGATATCACTTTTTCCATATCCAAACAAGGCGAGTGGCTCTAATATGCTGTTTGTATGGATATTGGGTGGAAATGTTTATAAACTTGTGACTGTGTTCAGGTAAAACAATTAAGCACATTTTTGCAATTGAAAGCACTTTCTCATGCCGCCGTATAAGGACACGATTTATGGTGTCATAATTTTTAATAGCCCCTGAAAATGATGGCAGAATAACGAAAGTATTAATTAGAAAAATTTAAAAGACAAATCAACAGAAATAACTTTAACTTTTAAACTGCGGCCTACAAAATGTTTAATTTGAATACAAGGATAGAGTTTTGTTATGGCATTAATTCGTAAGAAGAGCGGCTGTGATTAGCCAGGCCTGCCAAAACGTGTTAGGAAGAGTAGATTTAAGCCGGTTTTAAAAGCTGGTTTTGGTAACTTTAATTGATATTTAAATCGTTGGAACATGGAAAATATTAAAAACTTACATCTTCTCTGTCTTGAATGATCACTAAATTTTAATTTCTTTCAAATTTGTTAAAATGTTCTACACATCAAAGTGTTATCTTTTATACCTGAAAAGTTAAAGACGTAAATTTGCAGCTTTTAACGCCTGCCCCACGATATCGAACGTTAATGTTCACCGGTATTTTGAAGCGCAAACAACTAATTAGAATTATTATCATCAATGATTTCCGACTGGTCACAATTAAGGCAATTAGTTTGATTTTAATCACTTGTCTGTTGTTGGAAATGTTGACGAACGTTATCGTTCGACAATGAACATTTTTACAAATAAATAATTATTTTGTTCTGCAGCATAAAAGAAGCAGCATCTGAATATGACCCAGAGAATTCTTATTTCTAGAAATGCCGCTTGCCGCCTAACATTCTGATTGTAGCTGGGCGTTAATCCAGTTCTTATTCATATTATGGGTGCACTGCTAAGTACGTGCACTTAGTTCTCATCTATTTAAGGGGAGAGGGGCAAAATAGAAAACCATGATATGCTTTCATTAAAATAAATTGTTTACCATCTTAAATCAGCACTTTTTATTTTTGCCACAATAAAAGGGTTTCGATATTTTTCTTTTCCTTTTTCTTTTTTGCTTAACAAGTTTGCAAAATAATGTAATAAAGAACCAGCACCAGGATTCCAAAACTGTTCTTGGCAAAATGAAATGAAAACAAATCACTAACATAAACAAAATGCTATGCATACTTCTACTTACTTTGGGGGTTTTTAGTATTCAACTTCCCGCTGTTTCTTAAATATTGCGATTTTGTATATTCGCTGTTGATTTTCAACGAAATGCTTGATTGCTTTGATTGAATATTTCCAATTGAATTGTTACGTGATGGTACTTAAATTTTAAAGCGATTTGAATGATTTTGCAGAAACTGCTTCGTGTATCAAAAAATGCTAAATTATTTTAGTGAAATAAGTAGATTCGCTACTGCACAGACAGAAAATTTGCCAAATAGACAAAGAATGAAAAAAATTGTCTGTGTTTGCTCCGACTTTAAACGCCGCCTTAATAACTGATTTTGGTAACTCTTATTAGTGCAGTTGATACTCAAGTTGTTGTGTAATTCGATACAAAAACCGGTTAGTCGCGTAATTCTAAAATCATTATTTTTAAAAACCGGTTCCAAAACCCGGCTTTAAACACCGGCTTATAACCGGTTTTGGTAACTTTTATTAGTGTTAATTGATATACAAGTTGTTGAGTAATTTGATACAAAAACCGGTTTGTCGCATAATTCTAAATTCATTATTTTAAAAACCGGTTCCGAAACCCGGCTTTAAACACCGGCTTATAACCGGTTTTGGTAACTTTTATTAGTGTCAATTGATATACAAGTTGTTGAGTAATTCGATACAAAAACCGGTTTGTTGCATACTTCAAATATCATTATTTTTTAAAATCCGGTTCTTAAACCCAGGAAAATAAAAAACCGGCCTGGGTAACTTTAATTAGAATCAACTGATGTTCAAATTGTTAAGTAATTCGTCAATAAAATCCGTTTGGTGCACAATTCAACAGTTTTTATTTCTAAAAACCGGTTTTAAAACCCGGTTTAAAAACATATAAAAATAAAAAGCCGGTTTCGGTAACTCTAATTATTGTCAATTACTATTAAATTTTTATAGTAATTCGATACAAATAACCCGTTTGTCGCATAATTCAAAAATTATAATTTCTAAAAACCGGGTTTAATAGTAAGATTTTTGAGCATTTCGATAAAAATAACCGGGTTTTCACACAATTTAAAACCCATTTTTTTTAAAAACCGGCTTCACCGGTTTTGGTAACTTTAATTAGACTCAATTGATATTCAAACTGTCAGAACTTAACAAAAAATGCCGTCTTAGTAATATTTCATGGCTTTTTTGTTTTTATTTAACAAGGTCTATTGAATAATATCCTTATACGCCGATATTAATATATGTATGTATTTATGTAAGTGAAATACAACGTTAGTTGTGGTTGAGTTTTCTTCATAAACTGGCTATTTTATTTCCAAGTTTTTTCTTAAATACTAGAAATGAAAATGTTAAATCTAGTCTAGGTTTTATCAGCGTGTGAAAGAAAAATAAAGTACAGAAATATCGTCTTAGAACTAAGTGATGATATTCTTACTAAGTGTTGGTTATTGATTTAGGATATCGTCTTATCATTAGGTGTTAGTTATTAGTTTATGATGTGTTCTTAACATTATATCGTCTTACAACTAAGTGATGATATTCTTACTAAGTGTTGGTTATTGATTTAGGATATTGTCTTATCATAATTAGAATAGAGTCTTCGTTTTAATAGTTTTTCTTTAATGGTGTGAAAAATAAGGGTCTTATCATAATTAGAATAGAGTCTTTGTTTATGGATTCTTAGTTTAATATTTTCTATTATTATCTATGCTTATTTCTTAAGTGTTCTTTAATAGTTCGCTAAGGTATGTTAGTAGTGTGTATCTCACTTGTATATAGAGATACATGCAAAGAAATACTTGTTGTTAAGGCTTTCACTTTAAAACTTAGAACGCCCGTAGTGATTTCTTCTTGAAAGCCTGAAATTAAGTTTTCTTAAGTTGTTTCCTTATTTAAATAATAATTAAATTTTCTTAAGTTACTACTTCAGTATCTACCAAAGCGCTTTCCTGCGTCTTTAGATCTAAACCTTAGCCCGAAAGAGGCATTCAAGGCAGGCACTCCAAACAATCTCTCTTTCAAGGCATCCCAAGGACTCGTTGGCTTCTGTTCTGCCATTTGAAAATTGATTGAAAACAGCCGGGCCGAAATCATATAGGCACTTCTTGTAGCTTTGTTTGGCTTTCTCGTCCCTAGCTCGGAAAGCAAAGTAGCCCAGTTGGGAATACCTAAATCCATTTAAAGACTCAGTTTGTAGTATATAAGAATTTGTCAACACTACAAGTTTTCAAAAATTTATCAAAAGCTTTTAATATTAAAATATTAAAATGTTTAATTTGCTGTTTATAAATTAAATAAATATCTAAAAAATCAGCAAAATGTTTGCTGTTCTTATCGTTTTTAATCTCCTGCATCACCTTAAATTTCATGAAAACCTAAAAGTACACATTCGAAAACGTTCACTCTACAATAAGGATATTCTGGAATATCCTTGATGCTCAAAAGTGATTAAAATCTATGAACAAAAGCCAGGAATTTCAATAGGAAACCATACAATTATGGAACATTAAGTAACACAAGACCGGGCAAGCGTTCACTCAATGTAAAACTAAAAAAGATTAGAGATAAAAAAAAACATTTTGTATCAGTTAAGGACAACTAATCTGCCTCCACAGTTGACAAAATCAAAAATTCCAAATGCAAACAAAACACCCTCTTAATTCAAAAATAGAAAGTGGGAAAAAAAGAAACGTAATAAAGCAAAATGTTACGCATTTGGAAACAACGAGTGCTGGGAAAATAATGTGTTACTTTTTCAACCCGCTTTGCACACGAATACGATACTATTTAACAGCGCTGTGTCCTAAAGTAGTTCTTACTTTTGTTTGAGTGTGTTCCGTTTCCGTTTACAAGGAAAACATGGAAATGGCTCACGTGTATTGCAGCTCTGCAGTTTGTTATACGAAGAAAACATTTGCTTTTTTGTCGAGAGGGATTTTTCAATAATTTACTGTGTTTCTGAGGACTGTTGAAGGACTTGATTTTTCACTTCTGCGTGCTGAGGACGTGCGATGCGAAATGCAATGCAGCATCAGCTAAATTGAACAAGTGTGACTTTATTTAAAATAAACTGCAATACAACATTAGGAAAACTGCTCTTAAGGGCTTGAATTCATAAAATTGTGCAAATAGATCATAAAAGCAGAAGTAAAACTTTTCTTAAACTGATTATTGGGTCGGGTAAAATGTCACTTTGTTTTGAAGGTTAAAAGCCTTTAATTTTTCTTTCATTTGCACTTGCAATAATTAACAACCTGGCTTCGATTTTGTGTCCTTGTCATTATATTCAACATGACATTAAAAAATTGTGAATATTTTTGTTTGAAAGAATTTTGTCACATATAATTTTTAAATGCTGTTCATTCGTTGCCATTGAATATATAAAAAGAAATCCTAAAGCTATAAACAGACGATTGCCAGATTTGACAATATAGTCTGAAAAATGCGTCTAAAAAGTCTGACAAGTCAACAAGTAAATTAACAATTTGTATCCTACAATGTTGTCAGAAGTATCATTGTCAGTCCATTGTAAGATGGCGATATTGTCAGACAAGTGACAACCGGGAGAAGCTTTTTCGTTGCCATTATGGGATAATTTCCAGACATTGTAGATTAATTTTCTATTGGCATGTGTGTAAATTAATTAGGCCATTATCAGAGAAATATTTCAATTGGCAACACTGGTTATACACATGAGTGTTTTAAGTCTTCTGACAATGAGACTACTTTTGGTTTGCAATAACCTGACGACTCTAGGAGCAGATAATTTTTGTTGGCAAACCAAAATTTATTGTCAGCAATTAAAATTTTAGGTTTCGCTTAAAATCGTTTTAACTGGTCATTTGCTTTCTGGTGGCAATTTTTCATTTCATTGTAAGACTTGATAACTTTTATATTTGTTTCATAAAGTTCTTGACCCACAAAAGAGTTACTCTAATTTTTTCCAGCAAAGCAAATAACAAAGCGAATAAATTTTTTTACACCACCAATATTTGTACGAACACGTTTTCAAATAGCAAATCACACGATGCCGCCACCCCAAATTTTATTTGCTTTTCAGGAAATTTTCAATATAATCTTTATAATGTTAATCATTTTCGCAAATAGTTTGTTATTGTTAAGTTTTTCGCTTAAATAGATTCTGGTGAGGATTTGTATGTCAAATGTTCCCAACGTACGCGCCGCGCCGTCTACGGGCCAAAGCATCATGTTTCATTGTGTTTCTTATTAAAGAAGAATGTATTAGAATCGATATCCAATTTATTGATTGATTAGTACATGACACACGTTGGAGATTTTATGTCAGTGATAATTTCGTGTCATGTGACAATTTGTTTCGTGATTAGCAAATCATTAATCAACACTGTGACGAGCTTTGGTTGCGGTGGCTAAATGGGGCAAGAGCCAGTACAATTTTGCGGATATAGCTTTAGATTATTATTCAATTCGAGGGTTCCTTAAACATAAAGTTTTTTACTCAAAGATTGTGGAAATGAAATAAAAAATTTCCAAAAAAAAAATCATTACTTCTTTCTGACTTGTTTTAGTTTTTATTCTCATTTTGATTCAAAATATTCAAATGTTGTGCAGGAGTACAACAAAGATTGCATCTTGATGGGAAATTGCATCGTTTTATTTTATACTGCGTATCTTAAGATGCATGAACAAGCATGCACAAGCATGCACCAGCTGAAAGAGCTGAGTTATGCTTTTAAATAGTTTATATGTGTTTCACATATATTGTCGTCCCAATCACTTTTAAAACAACTATGCACTAACTTAAACTTTAAGTCTAACAAAACTTTAAACCATTTTAAATCGTTTAAAGATAAAATCACGAAACAATAATCAATTATATTTGTATAGATGTTCGACAACCGACAACATGCAACAAAATACAGACATATCTTTGAACTGAACACTATTTAATCTGCCATTAAAACATTAAATCACGAAAGCAATGACAATGGCGCTCACAACAGCTAATTTATTACTGCAATTTATCAGAATTTTAAAGCTGTAATTTGAAAAAAGCTTCATGCTACGCAGCAGCCGAAACTAAGGGGAAGCATGTGATAATTAATGCACATCATCACTGCTACAAAACATTTCAGCCGTTGATAATGCTGGTATCAATGCCAAGTAATGATGAACATGAACAGCAGATTTGTTGATGGCCGGCAGTGGAGTTTGTACACACTATTGCATAAAATTTAAGTCCAAATTTTAGGTGAGGCATTTCTGTTTGTTTTTTTTTTTTTTTTTTTTTTTTGGTTTAAAGAAAAGGACGACTTTTTTAGCTGCTTTTTTCAAATGTCATAAAGAAATAAGCACATTATTACACATGTCCTCCAGGAATGTGATTTAGCCAAAACTTAATCTCTATTCTCGTGTGCTTTATGTCTCCTGCCCCATCTAAATTTTTGGGCGGCTTAAAGAACAGCAGACAAAGTAAAACATATCGTTAATATGTATGTAAGTACCTTAACAAAGGTCAGCATTACAACCAAGAAAACAGATGAATCAGGCAATAGCTTAATCTCAACATCATTCATCCATTCAGACGCTGTGCGACTGAGTCCATCGTCCATTCAGTTCTCCCTGCTCACAAGAAAAATTTGCGGCGCTGACAAGCATGTGAAATGTCCGGCCACACATAAAGACGTATCACCGTCAAAATCACGAATTTCATTCATTCCGTTCAAAAGCTCTGCTGGCCTGCTGAGAACCTGCTATAAAGAAAGGGAAACTGTTGTGAAAGAATTTTTGCTATTTCTAGTATTAAATGTTTCGCACAATTAATCATATGTAATCTGTTTATTTATACCTCGTTTTGCTGCCACATTTCCAAACGATAAGAATTAAAAATATGTTCATTAGATATAATACGAGTGGAACGCTTAACGCATTAATGCGAATAAAAATAATAGGGTCTTTAATGAACAATTTATGGAAAGAACAGCACTAACAACTGGTTCGCTTTAATAATTATTTTCGTTAATATAAAGAAATGTTTAATAGAAATGTAAAACATTTTTTATTTTTATATTGAATCTCTCCCAGGGAAAGTTGTAATAATTGTAATAATTATTCAAAGCTGATCCTATATTGTATTTATTTAAATACTCTCAATTAAATTGTTTTATTCAAATCTTGTTAAATCTTATTAAAAAAAAAATTAATAAAAGTGGAATAGCGGAGCCGAACAATTGAAACCAGTAAAGGAGAAATGCAAAAGAATTTTCTGGTATAAATATCTGCTTATAGACAAGTAAGAAAAATGCTTGGTTCAAATTTTAATTTACTTTCAACCCAAAATTCTAGCACTTACCTGACCTCATAAACATGTTAAACAGATTTTAGATATATAAATAGATTTTTTTTTCGAATCTATCGCTGTGGAGACAATGAAAGCATCGCTTAGGATAAGATTATCGGTTTCTTTTCACTACATGGCAACTATCGATATCGATAAATATGCTCTGTAACTTGAACAACTGCTTCCAAATTGTGGCAATTCGTTTAAATGCTTTCCCCGCTTAATTATCCAAAAATAGGAGGATTTTCGTTGGGGGTAATTATCGTTGAGTTATTTTATCAAACCGATGTACCCCTCAAATGGGTGTCATCAATAACGTTAGTAGACAATTGAACCTAAAAGGTTGCACATCAGTCCAAGCTCTGACCAAATTTTACGTCAAATGACATTGGACTTGTAATGATGTTATTCAGGATGGCCTCAGTTCAGTTTTTCCTTTAGATTTTGCCATAAAAAATATTTAGACTGTAAAAATTGTTGTCTCACACGTGAGAGTTGGTAAAAATCAATATTATTCAATATTGTCTGGGCTCTTAAAAACCTAAAACCTAAAAGAGATAAATAAAACTAAAAATTACTTATAAAGCCGCAATTAGTTGCGTGTGTCACTTTGTACAAAAACCAATAGCAGATCCGCACGTGTAAAAATATAACACTTACCGCGTGCGCGACATGTCAAACAGACTCAAGTGCAACACGCAACATGCAACCAGTCATTCGTGTACAAACGCAGCAGACAAGTCAGACGTGAAAATTGTATGAAATATTTTTGTTTTCGCATGTGAATAGAGCAAAAATAATTTAAGAAGCTGCGTGAATAGCAGGCAAATGAAAACCTACCCGTTTGCTGAAGGTCAAGTGCTGGATGGGGGGGAAGGTAGCGTTTTGGAGGTCAAGTGCTGAATTAATTACTTGTCGATATTGATCCTGTTTATTGAGTGAATATGAAGTTTTATGAACAGCGAATACAAGATTTTTTCCAGTTCAGTAAAACCCAATTAAATACAACATTGCCGTAAACGTCTAAAGTTATTTACGCCACAAAACTTTGTTGGGTTGCACTTTTTTATGTATCTTGTTTTTTCTATTCAGGATTCTGCCTGCCATGAACTTTAATAGATATTAATGAATTATATTTACTTTAAATAGTTAAAAATAAGCCCATAAAAATACATTTTGCTAATTGTTTATTTTGAAATTTAGCTCATTTAGCGTCACGTTTGAGATCCCATTCGACTTTATATGTACAAGTATTTAAACAAAGTTCCAAAGAGGGCGGGCAGGCATTGAAATGCTGAGTCATTAACAAATATATTTTGCTAATTGTTTATTTTGAAATTTAGCTCATTTAGCGTCACGTTTGAGATCCTATTCGACTTTAAATGTATAAGTATTTAAACAAAGTTCCAAAGAGGGCGGGCAGGCATTGAAATGCTGAGTCATTAAGAAATATATTTTGCTAATTGTTTATTTTAATATTTAGCTCGTTTAGCGTCACGTTCGAGATCCTATTCGATGTTAAATGAAATAATGTAGATATGCGCATATAACCATTTAAACAAACTTCCAATGAGGACGGACAGGTATTGCAATGCCGAGTCATTAGCAAAGTTCTTTATTTATTTGAAAGGTCGCGGCTTCTTTGATCACATCGTTAAAAGTTTGTTTTCCGTAGAGCTCGCCGTGGACGGCATGCCAGTCAATTTGTTAGTTGCAGGCTCTACTTTGTTGTGCATTTTATCATGTTGATTTGTCCTCAATAGCTGAATAATAAACAGCAGGCAAAACCAAAACAACATGGCGGTCACTGGCCGCCGACATCTATCGGTGTCAATTGAAAAACCCCTCATATACGAGTACATAAATATATTATTTTGTTTCGTGTTTCCAATTTTATACAACGCATCTGAAATCGTTTTAAAAAAAATATTTTCGTTGGTAAATTACGTTTGATTTTCAGAAAAAAAAGTATATGGCAACACTGTCTCCATTCTTCAATGACTGCTGTGAACTGGACATTAGTTTTCAGCTGCAATTGCAGTTTAAATGTCCTAAATTTTAACAAGTTTGTGAAAAACTTTAAAATGTTTCTGAACTCTTTTTGCCTTAATTCTTAGATTAGACAAAAAATATTTTAATACACATTTTTTTTCTTTTCACACTTTTTATATTTATTGTTATAAATATTTTACAAAATTTAAATATTAATAATAAAATTTCTTTTGAAAACTGCTATTTCCTACGGCTCAGATTTTCAAAAGTAATTACATAGAAGCCGTAAAAGGTCAACCACTTATTGGAGGCTCCACTTCGCCTTGTAATTTTCTGCCTTCTGCAACAATAATGTTATAATAGTTTCACATACCAGCCATTAGGACTTCTCTAACTGGCGATTTAGTTTTCCGCTAACAACATTGTTAAGTCATTTAAAATGCACATTTTAGTGATGAACAATCACTTCGGCCAAAATCCAAAAACAAAAAGAGAAAAACGTGATGCAAATTACTGCCATCGTCGTCTGCATTTTTCTTTTCCTTGCGGCAGAAGAAAAGCAGGTGCCCAAACCCATCAACTGTTACCCAAAAACCATCAATGTCAATATCATTTTAAGTCTCTGTTGTGAGGATAAAGCAGCAAAAAAAAAAATTTATTAAGGCCTTAAACATTAGCAAATGCAAATGCCGCAGCAACAGCATCATCATCTTCGTCAGGAGGCTTCAACCGCCTCGAATATTATAAATATTGACAGCTACCAGCGGTTTTTGTTAATGATCGTGTCTGTTGTGCTGACATTTCAGTGAAGCTGATCGTGGAGCATCAAAGTTGAATGGAGAGACAACACTGCAACAAGTCGTGCTGCAGACGAGTATGAAGGCAGTTGGTTTGAAGTTAAACATCAGTTACGTGCCAACACGTCTTCAAGCACCAATCGATTTTGCGAAGTTAAAAGGAGCTGCGGGGCAGTCAACATAATTTAACTGATTGGTAGCAGTAGTTGGCTTAAGTATATTCTTGGCCCACAATAAATAAGGTCTTTGGCTTGATGCGTGATGCGTACAATGTATGTTGCCCATTGTCTAAATTGTAATCCATATTTATATGAAACAATATTGGAACGAGGGGGGCGGCAATAATTTCTATTTTGGGAATTTCGATATCAACAAGAATGAGAATAATGTTGGCACAGGCAACAACAGATCATGTTTAAACTTCAATTTTATTGCGATAAAGTTCATGTGAATGAAGTGAGCGCTCAAGACTGTCCTCATATTTGTTTCAATTATTCACACCATTTGCTACCGGGAGGGAGTTCATGTGTTTGTGAGATGTAAAGGGTCCAGGAAGGGGCCTAGGCAGCGCATACGCATTTCTGACTCAGCATACAGTTATCGTTTGCAACTTTTAACATTGCAAGTGCTTTTGGGTACGAACTAAATATTCTTAATAGCCGCCGAATGTACGTGGCCCAGGAAATTTGAACATTCCACTTACTTTTTGAACAGATCACTTGCAGCACCCGATAACTTGGGAATTCAGTGTCAGGACCATCATTCAGTGTCCCATCCGTTTCAGGTAGTTTTATATTCTCCTCCATAAATTACTGTTGCTGGTGGCGCCTTATAATACTGGTACTAAAATTATTTATACTAGTGATTCATTACAAACGATAGGAGGCCGCTTCTTCTTTTTCTTCTTCTTTTGGCGCTACAGTCCGTGGTGAACCTGGGCCTCAACCAACAAAGTTTTCCAGCTGGCACGGTCTTTAGCCAGCGTTCTCCAATTGTGCACACCAAGTTGGTTGAGGTCCCTCTCCACTTGTGTGCGCCATCGGTTCCGTGGGCGTCCTCTAATGCGTTGTCCCACAGGTTCAGAATCGAAGATTCTACGGGTCGGAGCTGTATTCTCCATGCGCTCTACATGGCCCTACTAACAGCTTACCAAGCGTTTATTAGTTTGCTAACAGTTAGCATGACAGGCTTTTGAAAAATTTGTAGTTTAAGATAATTAATAGACGACGCCTGTTTCAAGATACCAAAGTAAGTATTTCATTTGTTATAAGATGCTTTTGAAACTTGAGCCTTCAAAATTTTGTGAAAAACTCTTCTTTTTCAACTATTTGAACAAATTGTGTCTCCAGGCACATGTGTAACTATTTATTTATTCGAATTCCGCCGCTTGTTGCAAAGGTGAAAGTTCAATTGTTTTAATCTTTAACTCAATTTTGCAGATGCAAATAACAATTGTTTTTACTTGTACCAGTCATCTAAAACGGCAACTTACACGTTGGATCGGTCTCCTGCTGCCATATTTTCCAAACAAACAAAAAACCAGTAACACAAAATTTCAACAATAGATCACGATTTTTTATTTCTAAATAATATTGTTGTTGTTTTTTGCAACACAAGTGTTTTTGTTCAACAAATCAGCTAAACACTTTCAGTTGTGTTTTGCAGCAGCAAGAAGCTAAAAACTGTTAAGAGTATCGCGTCTTTAGGAGACAAGTACCACAAAGTATTGTTCCATATACGGCTAAATATGTGCCATTGTTAAACATTTATGAAGAAATTTGGTCCATTGTTATAGAGCCAGTCTATTTTTTCCATATATGTATGTTATTGTTGGTGTTGGTAGATTTTTAATAAGTTGAAGGAACAATGAATGCTTGATGAATGTATGGCTGTTTGACTTGTGTATTTTGTTGCCAAAAAGGGTTTCTTGGGCATTATTTATTGTATAAATATTAAAGGTATTGTATGCAGCAAAAATTAGCCCGTTTTTGAAAGTTGTAAATGATTCAAAACTGCTGGTAGATATTTTTCTAAGGAAATTAAATCATACTACTTCTTGCCGTTAAACTGCTACTTTAATTTCGAGGAAGAATGCTGCATGCCGCATAGTTTTTGCCGCACTAGACATTCGACACCAAACACTGGAGGGAATTTGAGAATTTTGAGGTCAAGTACTGTCTTGAGGTTTTCTAAGTCACAGGTCTGTGCTGATAAGCACAGATCGCAGTAGCTGTCAAAGCCAATATAAATCGCAGTCTGGGTCATACAAAATTTAACATTTCGAATGCTTGAACTATTTGTATTAATCATTAGTTTTTCTGTGCCTTAAGGGACTGTTTTGGACACTCCTGTGAAAAAGAAAAGTTTGCAAAATAATAATTTCATAATTTTCTTAGGCCTTTCTCGTCCAGTTTTAGCGAGAGCTCTGACCTCCTTGTATTAAGGCTCAGAAGCCTGTTGCAATGTGCAAGTATTGTTCCAATATATCTCTACAATGATTGTTACTCATTTCTCTGAGCCAAAAAGATGAGTTGGGTCCAGTGAAAATCCACCAGCTCGTCATTTATCTGCCCCAGATCACAGTAATCTGATTGCGAGTTTCAAGGCTGTTAAGCCTGCCTAGACGTGAACTTCACGAATTCAACTGCTTGAGACCTCGAGTACTGATTCCTTATACTAGAGTATTTGAAATCTCACTTAAGGGTATCCTCTTTCGAAGAGGATTTCCGCAGTTTCCAATAAGGCGTATAGTTCCGCCTAGAATGTTGCGGTATCCCTGCTGAGACTTGTTAAACTGCGGGCTCGAGGATCCACTATTCATGCTCCTACTCCTTGGAGCGTTTTCGATCCGTCTGTACAGCATTTCTGTGAGTCATCTTGGCTTTGAGCACCACTCTTCCTTTGTCAGACAGACAACTCTATACTTTCTATCAAAGGATTTGATAAAATGATATTTGGTCGCTATTTAGTGTATCTCTTCTCTTGAATGCTTTTTTTTAGTACTAAGTTTTCCATATTTGTTATTGATTTATATATTTTCTTATTCTGGTATGAAAAAACAAACTTATTTTTTTAAATTTTTGATTATGTGGGGGAGATAGTCCTTGTAGAGAGATCGAACGATCTTGGAATTTTACCAACGACGCCTGTGATACAGATTTAATTTTATTTAGGCAAACGTACCAGTAGGATCTTATCAAATAGTTACAATTTTCGAAGAATAGTTTTGCTGTTATTTTCAAAGCTATTAATTATGTTAAAGCCTTAAATATTTATATGACGACTTTTAAAGCTTTCGTTTGCAATTATTTTATTGAAGCTGCAGCACTGTTAGACTTCTGTAGTGAAGATTTTGTTTTCAACATTATTTTCTTTTTGTTGCCCTTTTCCATCATTCCTGGCTGTTGAGAAAATATGATGTAGGGGTAAAAATACTGCAACAAGAAACCTTAAAGCCACCTTTACAACTAAGGAAATGAAAAACAACGGAAGCTTTTACATTAAACAACGGAACAGTAATAAGACAGGACAGCAACGAACGACACAAGGCAAACAATTGTTGTAAACAACAACAGTCACAAATTTACAATTCTTACAATGCGATAGGAAAGAAAATTAAAGAACAAAAAATTAAACAGAATTGCCAAGATATTTTATGAATGAAAATGTTTTCAACAAATTTTGAAGAACTGCTTTATTTCTTTATTAAGCAAAAAAATTCATAAAAATCTTTCAAGAATTTTGTTTATTGATTTGGCAAAATCTTTTATAGGTTGGCATTCAGACAACTATTTGGCTAAATCCGCGTTAAAGGGCATTGCCCGTTGAAAGGACTATTTTTTTAGTAAAACTTAAAAAAAAAACTTAATGAAGAAACACTTAATTGCGTAAGAAGTAAAAAAACGGGGGCCATAAACTTATAGTGCAATTAAAGAGTAAATAATATGTTTTAAGGCCAAGAAAACTTTTTTATTCATAGATGCATTAAATCGATGAATATGTTTTCGTTTTGTTCTTTTTTATAAACAGACCTGAATACACCTGAATTTAATTTGTCTTGTCAACTTTTGCGGAATATTTCCCATCGGAACTTAAATTTTAGCTTAAGTGCTCAGTTGCGCATATAAACGAGTTTTTCTATTGCAAAAGAAAAGCTTAAGCTGGCTCTACTGTAAAAGTAAACTTTTCACTTACTTAAATAAAAGATATTTATTAAACCTGAAATATTGTGTTTTCTTACTAATGGAAGTTTGAAACCCTGTTTTCTACGATAAACGTTGAACTAATAAATGAAATTTTTCTTTTAGCAACAGATTTTACTTTTTCATTAAATTATTTTTCGATAATTAATCACCTTTTGAATTTGAAATAAAATGAAAACTTTTCACTTGACATTTTGAAAACTTGTTTCTGTTTTTATCAATTACAAATCAACGTTTTCTTTAATGCTGTTGCTTTTTTTTTTCTTTTTTATCAGAGTTTTTCCTTTTCTTTGCAGATAACTTTTTTTTATTTGCTAAACTTTTCGTATTGAAAATGAAACAAAAAGAAAGGAAAAACTCGTATAATCTCTTTTACTTTAACACAATGATTAATATCTTACTGTTACTTTTAAGATATAAAAAGTAACATTTTATTTATTTAGAAAAGCCCCGATACAAAAACAATTTATTTGCCCGTATTTCTGGCTTGACCCTTATCGAATGTTATAAGTTAAGCTGGTTGCTGTTGCCTTTGATAACGGTTAATACCTCAACCATGTTAAGGATTTCTGTACTATTTTTTTTTTAGTTGCGTACAGGGACACGTACGAACGAGTATCTCGCTTTAGTTTTGAAGAAGGATAAATCTTAGCCTGCCACTGGCAAACCGAACTAATTAATAAATAAATGTCTGACGGATATCAAAGGGCTGATACATAAAAGTATGTCCAAGTTTAAAGGACACATTATTCGCTTAGTGACCATATAATTTATATTTGATATCGATTAAGCTGGTTTTTATTGAAAGCGTCAAGAAAACTATGTGACTTGTGTTGTGCTCTAGTTCAAATAAAACCAATTGCTGAGGTGCTACAATGTATATATGTGGCTTTATTGTTTTTCACACCAACTGTTTGTGCCTCAAATTTTATTCAACGTATTAAATTTCTTATAATTTCGCTTGATTTTAGAGTCATCGATTTTTGTATGTTTTTAAATTAAAGCGAATACATTGTAGTCATATTTGTGCTGGAGGAATGAAAATCGCGACTATCTGTATCGTTGCCTATGACCTTGGACACTTACTTTATTATCAGCAATTCCCTTTATTGGAATCGATTCGGTACAATGAACTTCAAAAGGACTCGCCAGTGATAATGCAGCTCTAACTCGATTTTTTAACTTCGGCATGGATTATTGGAACTATTCAGTTTTAAAACCTTGAAGTCATAAACCATACGAAAACACAAGAAACAGATCAGCCTCGCCAAACTTCAGCCTTTGCAGTGTTCTTGTGTATGCTCTGCTTTTCACATAATTGAGCGATAACTAGTAAGAAACACCCACACCCAAGCAAGCCTTAAAGTTCACAATGTGCAGTTTAATGTATAATGAGATAAATTTAACTCATATTGAATATTCGTGGGTGTTGGAAAAATTTGGCAATAAAAAAAATCATTCAGACGGTGTGAAGTTTGTAGTCCTTTTAACTTTCATGTTTGCGCTGGATTATCTTAAATGACACATGAAAAACAAACCAACTTTTTGGCCAAGTGTTTTTATTTTGGTTTCTTTAAGTTGTTAAAAATTGTTTAATTTATCTTTTGCTGATAACGACTAGAGGTCGTGGAGAGGTGGTGGAGAAAGTGGTTGATGCTGTTGGATTTAATTTCGCCTGGTCCTAAGCTGATTATCAGTTGCACTACCATTCGTTGACAAAGAAACTACATATGTATTATGTATGTGTATAAACAGGATATAAATATTATGTTCTTTATTCTTGTGTAACTTTTAAATCATGTCAAAGGTCACAGCTGGTGAGAATTTGTTGCCGTTAACTATTACACTTGCAATAAGAAGGGTAAACAAAATTGAAAAGAAATATAAAAATAAAAATTGTTAATACATATAAGAAGTTATGAAACTTAACGTTACCGGCAGGGCTTTTTTTTAGCAAATGGCATATTTTTTTCACAAACAAATTTTGCTACAATTAAAATAACAATTTGTTTCGAAATCTCAAAGATTCAAACTATTTAAAACCCGATTAGAATAATATAATAAATAACCGATTAAGATTTTTTCGTTTGATCATGTTGTGATAATCTGATCTTTGTCTTGGAATCGTTAATTACATCCTTTACATATGATATTCTCCCAGAAATTATGTGATTTCAAATCCGCATTAATTTTGGTTTTCGTTTTTTTTGCACAAAAAAAAATTGGTATATAATAAAAATTAACAAAAAAAAAAAAATAAAGCCTGGAAGTGAAAAATATGGCAAGAAATCTTCTAACTTTTTCTTTGGGGAAAACTAGATTGTCACACGCAGAATAAGCAAAAAAGATTATCATACGGATTTATTGAATTTAGCTTCTTGTAGACGAACTCAGGTTGAAATGAAAATAATATGAAACATTTTGGGGGAAAAAAAAGAAAATACTTGATTTTAGCAGAAAATCATGTTAAATAGTCTTAAAACATCCAATGAAGCTAAATGATAGCCAAATCTAATGTTAATGGTTAGACTCTCGAGCATTTTGCATTAAACTCACATGATTGTATGTTCAAATTGAATAGCGTTTTGTGAGTAACGTCGTTTCACGGGGATCAGAATAAATTTTAAAAATACTTGAATTATTCTAAGACGAATAATTTTATGGAACAAGAAGTTATTGATGTTTATATGAAATCGTACAAAATTATTGATGTTAGTATAATTAATTCATAAGCATTTTGTATTGAATTAACATGATTACTGTTAACATTGAAATTGAGTAGCTGGCAACAATGTCGGCTTAAATATTGCGGAACTTTATTAATCGGACAAAAATGAAACAATGACGATATCAGTTACCCGCAACTAGTTCAAAAGGACTTCTTGGATTGCTTATGACAGCTGCTTAAAACGCTTATTCGACACTTGAGCAACGCAACGATTTCTACCTCTATGTATGTAAAAATATGTATAAAATAGTACAGCGTTTTCAAAAACGTGCGAATGTCACATTTTAAGCAAACAAATTTCTGGTTCCATTGAGCAACATTTGTGTTGCCATTTCACCCTGTTTTTGTGCATTTGCTGGCTGGGCTTTCACGGCATTTTTTGTTTTCGTTTTTTTAATTTCGCCGAAGTGATTTCAAATATCTTTGAGTCGTCACATGTGTTGTCAAATTTCCTTTCCTAACTATGAATTCTTTTTCATTTGTTTGCTTTATGAAAATCCTTAGAATGCTGCTTTTTTTGCTATAGGCGTGGTTATGTCTGTGTGTGTGTTTGTATTGATACATCATTGGCAACAGAAAGGGATATAAGGGAACGTTTGCTAAATGGTGAAACGACACGTAATCTAGCGCCAAATTCCATTGATTTATATTCTCTCCTTTTTTCTTGGCAATAATACTTTCAGTTTGTGCGTGTAAGTTGAAGTTGGAAACGTACTGAATTCTGATAAATATTGGAGAATGTTGTGTTAAATGTTGGCTTAAGTAGTATTTGATTAAAGTTGGAAACCTGCTGTTGGCAATATTTCATTACTGAAACAAACAAACAAACAAACAAACAAAAACGCATTAATAATTTGTGCTAGTTTTTTTGTGAATAAGAAAGAAAACAGAAGAGACTTTATTGGTCTGGACAAATAACTGATAAAACAAGTTTTCTTGCAGCAAAAAAATTTACCGAGTTAAAGTTCTTAATTCTTCATAATATATAAATTCATAAATTAATAGTGTTTTGTGACATCATGACGAATATGTTGGTCTAATTGGTCGCAGTACCGTTTTTGGAAAGAAATATCAACCATTTAACAAAATTGTTAAAGAAGTTCGTTACTTTTTGAATCGCTTCCCGCTGTATATGTATATCTGTAGCTAAAATGGCGCCTAAAGCAATGCCTGACGCACAAAAAATCGTCATACAATTGGAAACTACGATCTTGGCAACGAGCTAAGGAGTGAAGTTGGCTGCGTATACCTGTATTTGTTTTAAATAATACCATTTATTTTTTAATTTTTTTCCTCACAGTTACAGTTTCCATGTCTGTTATTCTAAATAGTCAATTTGTCATTTTTGGTATTGATCATTTAAGACAAACGAGTTATAAGAGCCAATTTAGATATGACTTAAAGGCAAGTCATCTACTAACCAATTAAAATTGATGATTTTTTTAGGCCGTTCAAGTTTTTAAAATTTTTTTAATTACAACTTTTATCCACAACACGAAAAAAAAAACTTTTTGCAATATAATTTTAAAGGTTTTACTTGGAAAATTGAACCTGCCCTATGAACTACATAAATATGTATTATAAGTCACTTATAAAATCGCTCTCTTTAAAAAGTAATGACTGGAACTTGTGTCCACATTTTCTTTTTGTGTCGGATACATTTTTTTTTAAATTTATTTTCTTTTTTTTTATTGAATTTTGTACAAAAAGCTAAATTTTTGGTACCCATCTGAGAGCCCTCGTATTCATGTGATAATGTCTACAACCAAACTAGTTTATGGCCTTCAGCCAACTGTGTTATATTATTCAGCCTATAATTTGTAGTTTCCAACAGACATTGAATGTAGTGGCTTCAAGGATTCCCTTTATTACTAATTCCTCTAGTTAAGAATCTTTTCATTAAAGTTCATAAACAACTTTATTGCTCCTTACCCCATAGTGTCAGTGCCTTTAATGCAGAATGATCTGTACATATAATTGTGAAAGTAATGGCACGACCCTTCCAAGTCTTGACAGAAGTTTCGAGTTAAAAATTAAACTATTTGCAATTCTGCGAGAAGACTTTTTCTTCTATAATTGAAATAATTTAATTTCTTTTAAATATTGCAGTCCTGGTTTTCCTTAAGCAAATCCACGACACTATATTTTAAATATATTTTTATTCATTTGTGGATTATGGTTTTGACTTTTCTAACATCCATTAAAAAACTGTCGGTAGCAAAACATTGAAATCAAATGAGAATGATTGAAACTTTTAAAAAAGTTTCCCATTTCTATACATTAAATACATGTCCAGAATATTTTTTTTAACATAATTAAGTAACTGAATTGAGATTATGTGTCACAAAAATTATTAGCGGCGTTTCATAAATTTTAAGGAAAAATAAAAGGAACAAAAGCCAGACGGTTGCCGTAGTAATACCAACTTCCTCCTCATTAATGTTCATGCATATGCAGTGCTTTTCACACTTGTAGCTTGTTATCCTCCTATTTGATTAAAAAAAATTTGCTCTATTTGTCGCCTTCGTACACATTTTACAATTATTTCATTTACTGATTGTAAACGCTGCAATGAAATCATTCTCATACCAGCTTCTTTTCTTAAGAAATTTAACAATTTGTTGTTTGATTTATGTTTCTACAAAGATATTTTTTCGAATTTTTGTTCTTTATTTTGTATCGTGCAATATTTCTTACTGCTTTGATTTAAAATTGCTTGTTTTATTTTTCTATAGATACGAGTTAAAGCAACAACAAAAAAACATAATTCCTGTATTTTGACTAAAAAGAACACAAAGGACTCGTACTCGCATATAAGAATATGCATTATCCTTGTAGCAGTTTTTCACATAATTCTCTGGTTGGCATCTACTCCTGTAGTATTTGTATTTTATATTAAAAACGCCTTCAGATTTTGTTTATGAAATCATTAAAAAGAACATTTTTTACTTTCCGAACAATATCTTAATATACGAGTTACATATTCATACATTCATGTGTATATAAATAATAGAGCTTGTAGAAGGAAAAACTAAAATAATGGCAAACATGTACACGGGCAGGAATATGAGATATTCTATGCATATATGTAGGTGCATGCATGAACATGCATGTGTGTTCTTTACACATATGTAAAGAAGTATTAAAATAGGTCACAATGCTTTTAATGAAGACAGTACAGCTTTCGAACTGGGTCTGTTGCAATTCATACCACAATGCGTATAACAGCATAATTATCAAAGAAGTGATCAAACAAATTACGTACACTCAGCGAAAACAACGAACTGTTCATTACGCTTTTAGCAACCAATCGAAGTGTTCCAGTAGCTCGATCGATCGACTTTATTCTTTCAACAGCAAAATTATTGCAACATTTTTTAACTACAAAGTAGGATTCTGCAACTTATAACCATTAAAACAATTTATATTGGCTACTTTAAGCAAAACTTAAAAAAACTTATAAAGTTGTATGACATGTGCTGACAATTATCAAAATTTGTTTTCGAAGTGATTTCGTAGCAGATGAAATAATACTAAAAAAAATATATACTTCGAATTTGGCCAAATTGGCGTTGTGCTGGCGATCTCATCTCTTATGAATTCGCCCTGTTTAGAATAAGACAAAAGTATTGTACTACACCATTTGCGATTCCTTCTCATTTGACCGGTAGCCACGTCTTCCAAAGATTAAAATAATATCGAACATATAATAATCTTATTCAAATCCCTTAATGAAATCGTATGAATATCTACAGAAATTTTGATGCAACTTCCATGTGATGTTGGGCCTTCAAACCCATTTACTCATTTCCTTTCATCAAACCTGTATCCCACTCATTCAGGGATTTGAAACATCCAACATAATACAATCGTATTAAAAGTTTGATACAACTACTGAAAGTTTGATTCGACTTCCCTCCAAAGTTCTAAAAAAAATTATATAGTCTTGCACTTTCAATCCCATTTACGCGTTCGGAGAGGACTGCACCATTTATAAGTTCTTCTTGTAAAATCTGGAGCAAAGTCCGTGAAGCTAAAATCTCTCAAATTAGTCCCATAAATAGGGTCGATTTTGATACCAGTAAAACCCAATGCTTGGTTTCTTACACTCACAGCGCTGCGTCTTCATATGCCGATTCATCTCTTACAAGTCATAAGATGCTCTTGATGGTTTTGGTTGCGAAAATTCAGTGAGATTCATTTTTCATGCTCTCAATGAACAGAGGCAGCTTTTTGACACATTAATATGAACGTCTTACAATTTACATATATATCAGCGATGCCTAAAAGTCTCTTTCTTTGTACTCGTCCATATACAAGAGGGAGAAAACGAAAGAGAGAGCATCAGCTAGAGATAGAGAAGAGGGATAACAATTGCCTTATACTACGATAACCAAATCTATTGGCTTCCCCTAGCCACGACTTGCTCTAAATAACCACTAAGATATGGATTGTTTCTTGTATTTGAATCAAATGACTGAACTTCTTTTCGAATAGGGTGTTCACAGTGTTCCATTGGCAATTGCTTTATATGTATGTGAATACCAAAAAAGACAATACACACGAGTAAAAAGGATTGTAATTTATTATTTGTATGTTGTCGGATTACGAGCAGCAGCAGCAACAACATGACATCATATTATGCAGGATTTAATATTTATATGAAAATCCAAAAGAAACATCAAATATGTTGTCCTTGTTTTTTGAGAGTTTTTTTCTGTTCATACAAAATTCTAGCATGTTGTACTCATAAACAATGAGGCACAAATTGTTAAAAATTCATGGGGAAAAAGATACCGGTATTTTTGTAGCATTCAGAAGAGATGGCAATAAGATTTTTTCTGAGTGCATTAAACAAAACTCGAAAGCTAATAGTAAAGTAAGATGTTGGCAAACTCTTATATATATTTGTACGACTCCAGTGACTTAAGTGCTGTGATTTGTTGGAACAAGAGGGACACTGAAACTTCTGGCGGCTTGACTAGAGAAGGAGAATCCTGACTATTGTTATGCAGAAACCCTTTAAAGGTTAATCGGGGCTCAGAATTGCTCTTGAAGGCGATCAGATCCTTATGTTTTATAAACAAAACTTCCTGTTCTTTCTGATCGTGTATCAAGGGCCGGGCTTGGCTAAAAGGTCAGGCATATAATTTAAAGCTAAAATTGCAGGCAGAATGCTTGATAAGTCTTGCCTCTCGTGGTGCTGTTGTGTTTTAATGGACGCAGTCTATAAAAGCGAGTTGGTTGGAGAGGTTTGGCCTATCAGTCTCACTTGCTCTGTGCTCTGGGCTATCTAACGAATTGGCTATAATGGTAGCTATGAGACAGTTCCAGATATTGAACAGGGACTTTGTTAATCCGTAATCGTTGTACATTAAAATTTGCCACCGTTTGAACCCTGTAAATTATACAGGGGCGTTGCAGAGTCGTATTTTATTTCATTCATGGTTTTCAAAGTGGTGATAATGGTTACACGTCACTACTTTTCGATGTAAATTATTTTTTTAGGCAAATCCTAAGTTATTTATTTGATTGCTGGTCATATAAGAAGACTTGAGCCCCTGTTTAATATGTCGTTAAGAAAAATAAATGTATTAAATTGCTGAGATAAATTATTAACAAATGGTATGAAAGGAGAATATTATCCAATTTGGCCTCAAATTTAAATATTTTCTAATGGTAAATATCTTATATTTTATGTTAAAGTTCTATTATATGTCATATACATATACTCGTACGTGACATGAGTTTTCAGAGGCACTGTTTTTGCATACATTAAATACATGAGTCCCTAAATAGTTTGATGGAAAATGCAGAAATTTAATTTTTATCTATTAAAAATTTCTCTTTAGTGTCCCGCTGCAGAGGAGAAAATTACCCTGTTACTATTTTGATATGAACGAACTCTTGTACAGATAACAATATTTCGGGGCATAACTGTACAAAATCCAAATTTTAAAATAGCTGATTAAGCTAGACACAAATGTCATATGTGACAGTGTGCCATACAGGACAACTATCTTCTACAATATTTGGTGATATTGCAATAAAATATATTTTAATATAATTGCAAAACATTTTGCATGTGACATGAGTATTTCTGAACACACTCGGTGTCACATGTCACATATGTCATGTATTAAAATATATTTTAATATAATTGCAAAACATTTTTGCATGTGACATGAGTTTTTCTGAACACTAGTGTGTTACATACTCGGTGTCACATGTCACATATGTCATGTATTATATATGTGATATCTGACACCTGGTGGCGAACTTATTCCCACAAGACCCTTAAAAAGGGTATTTAGTTACATTCCCAAGTTATTTCATAAATTAATATCTAGTTGTTTTAAAGGATATTCATAATAATAGAAACATAAAAGCAATTCTCCACAACTGTTGTTATTGCACCAGCCAACTAATTCCTTAATATCAATTTGAACTTTCAAATTTAATTTATTGTCGAACATAAAAAAACAATAAACATTTTCTTCTTAACTTTTTTAACAAAAGTAATTGAATTCCATTCAATTTGATTACAGCGCCTCCAGAAATCATAAACAAAATCTTCGATTTGCTGTGCAATCGTTCAACTTAAGGAAACTTTTACTTTAAGCCAAACAACTTGTATGGCAATGAAAATTAAATTTGGACAGGCAAACAACAAATAAGTACAAGATGTGCTTAGTTTTTTGCTTTCGAATGGAATGAATGAATGCCCAGAAGATATAGGATGGAAAGTAAAAACTGTAATAAAATATGCAACAAATTTATATTTATGTTCAATATATTTAAGGTAGTAAAGAAATGGCAATATTTTGGAATTTCTGAATGGAAAAGCCGAGTTTGGATTAGTTTGCGCACAGTATTCGTATAAGAAAAAATGTTTAAGAGCGTATAAGTGGGCAGTCCGCACGACCTAAATACATACACACCCGTTCAAAATTGTTTAATGTGTCAATGTTCTGATTTTGTGTGCCCGCCCAATTAATGATTTTGTTATAAATATGTGCTCATATAAATACTAGTGATTTTCTTTCAGTGTTTCCCGCTAGGAAATTTTGTTGGGAATTCTAGGGGTTTTTGTAATTTAATTCTGAAAACTTTATTGTGTACAGACCCTTTTTTAAATGAGTTTCATTTATCAGTTTATAAATATTTGCACAATGATTCGTTTAATAAGATGGCAGCACTGGCACAAGCACGGTAACCTGTATTAGTTTGATAAAGGTTGTAAAAGCCCCTAAGCGTGCACAATGAGGACAAGACTAACATTTTGTCGCAGGGTTATATAGCGAACATTTCACCAGAAGAAAATTGTAACAGATTTTGATATATTTGCGCTTTTTTCGTAACAAAGTCCTTCGTAGGACTGTATTGTATCCCTCGATACATTTAAGGTAGTGACGATAAGCGAGTGCGATTGTGAATACGTTGGGGCAACAAATACCTGTAAATTCAAATATGTATCTAGATGAATTAATACTTTTTTAATTTATTAATTTTATACGCCTTGAGACTTTTTGAATTAGATTTTGAAAATACAGTGCGCTCAGTATAACGTGAACTAATTGCTACCCCGACGTTTATTAATTTCTTAAGTTTTGTGTACGCCGAACTCTAATACAACTAATATTATTGAAACTGTAGTCTCTCTTTTGCGGAACTTAAGACGACATAAAAGCATGACAAGAATGCAACAGAAACGGTCAACACAACTATAATTCTAAACGACCTACTTACTCCTGTAAGGGCAACCCCAAATCCGTAACTAATTACACACAGTTTATGCGCTTATCAATTTTTAATGGAGCTGAAATTTTGCTTTATCTAGAGTTCACGTTTTGTAGATGTTGTGCTTGTTTTAGACTTTAGTCAAAGGAAAAGCATTGATGTTGCAGTTATCCCCAGCCCACTGTACATTAAATGCTAATATTGAAATTGAAAGATTAATAGTTGAGCAATTTTTGAAGGCAACTACCAACTGATTCAACTTAAAAATAAATATGCAAATATCTAAAAGGCCAAGATTTGTAACAAGTTCACAAGTTTTTCCATTGTCAGGATTCTTTCAAAGAGGAAATTAGAAAAAATTAGCAAAAGAATTTGTGAACCTTATTTTAGCAAGTTCCCCCAGCGCTCCCAATATATAATCTTGTGATTAGGCGAAGCTTGAAGTTCAACATCGTATCGTTTACTTGCTTTCTATGATTCAGTCCTTATAATTTATAAATAAATTTCATTTTAGAAAAGGTATTTATTGACTAATTGCAATACGTGATTTAATAAACTCAACTCAAATTTTCTCTCTCAGAAAAACTATCTTCCCTAGTGTTGCGCTATTACGATTAATAAGAGCTATAATGCTGGCACAGAGTGCCCCCTACCGCGCGATGCACGAGTAGTGCTGCATTAAATTTCGTACGATCTCAAGCTTTTTACTTTATCTCATATAGATAATTTTTTTTCAATAAATATTTTAATTAACTTTTGCTATAAACATTCCGTTTCCCCTTTTGAGTGGTGAGCGAAAAAAAAGAAATTTCCCCAGCAGGTGTCATGTTATCCAAAATAATTTTCCTTAATCCTGAAAACATTTGTTGGAAAACATGGCAAACAAAACGTACAATAGAGAGAACAACAACAACAACAACTAAACGTGCATTTAAATAAACTTTGTGTTCATAAATGCAGTTTTTTTTTGGTCCTTTGTTTGCTCGGCATTATGTGGCATCAAGCCGGGCTAGTCGCTCAGTCAGTCATACGTCATACGTTTGACATTCGCAAATGTTGGATTAGAAATGTGAGTATTTATTTCTACTTCATTGAGTTTTTTGTAAGAGCAGATGAGATGATGGCCAAAAACATAATTAAATTTTTCTTTGTTATTCTGTATACCTTTTTTCTATTACTTTATTTAGGTTTTGAATTATATGTTTTCGTATGTGTTTTGTAATGATGTGTACGAGTTTGTTTAGAAATTCAAGGCTATTTGTGGTTTTATTGTTTGTATTAACAGCAGGACACAGATTTAAAGGCGATTTGCTAAGCACTGAGGAAGAGGACTTATGACAACAAAAATTTACTCGTGAAGAGAGTTTTCAGTTCCTTTGATGGCGCACAGCTTTATTAGAAAAGTCTGTCGTTGTTGGAAAAGTTTGTCAAAGAAATGAATTAATTAATGATGGAGCATAATTTTGGGTGGCCCATAAAACTGGCATCAAATTTCAAATTGAAATAGTTAATGCAAAACTTGATTTTTTTTACCCATTGAAATAAAAAACTATTTTGAAAATATTTATATTTTCATAAAATAATTAACCAGAAGTAGACATAATTTTTAGAAAATAATTTATAGAAATCAAAGCAAAACAAGGTTATAATATCTGTTTTGTCACGTATGGCAAACGACCTACATATCATGACAAAATCCCATTCCGCAAGGAACAATATTATAATTTCTTACACATTTATATTTGTGTCAATGTAATAGTATTATTTTTCCGATTTCCGGAAAACACATGCATCAAGTACAGCTTTAAAATATGAATTTAATAGAGCAAGAGCCTTTATGGGGGAAGGAAAATTCCAGGTCAGGAAGAAAGTTCTAAGTGAGGAAAGCAGTAATACATCCAAAGAATTTCATTTGAGAACCGATGTTTAAAACTTTATTTAAAGGGTTTTTATCTACTACGACAAAAACTGGCCAAACTTTGGCCAAAATATAGATTAGGGTATAGGTTCATTATAGGACTTGTAATACGAGTAACCTGAATATTCTGTATAATTATTTGCAATTCTTCTTGTTTTGTAGCAAAAGTGCTGCTTTTTTTATTGAGAACCAAAATATTTTCTCGAATCGAGCAGCAACAGAGTCATTTCTTATAAATGGTTTTTTTTTTTGTGTACAAAAATATATGCAATTCTCAATATATATTTAGTGTCGCAATACTATTTATATATCTTGATTTGCGAACTTATCATTTTGGTTCAGTGACCAAAAAACGAAGTGATCTGATTGTTTAATCTTTCACTTCCAGCGAGGTTCAATCTTTCACAATATAGAGTATTTCCTTACTAGCAACGTGAGTTGAGATACAGGTTGATACACACTATACAAAAACTCATACCTATTTGTCACATATGTGACAACATAAATCATTATGTCATGGGTTTGTTAATAATAAATAAAAAATTATAAAAATTTCCAACAATATGATAAACAAAACTTGCTTTAAAGAAATTTCTCCCACAGAAGGTCTAAAGTTTTTGATTTTCGCGTTATGATACATGTACGTTACTTGTTTTATACTGGTATGATTTATTGTACGACTTGTAGTAACGTCTGTAGTAGGCGTTGTTCTTTGGAACTCTTACTGTTTTAGAACAAAATAATTGCCTTAAACAGAATAAAATAAGACATCTATAAAAAAAAAAATGATTTAAGGAGGAATAAATAAAAAGCTGAATATTTTACTGAATAAAATTGGATTGAAGCAGCTTCTTCGAAACTCTGTGCACAAATGCAACTCATACGAATACATAAAAATTAACCGAAGCAACAGAACATCAGACAAAAAGAACGAAATCAAGTTTAATGCGAAGCCCGTGAACGGCAGCAATCGAAATAGAACGGCGCTCACATCGTTCATTTAGGTCATCTTTTAGTTGGCAAAACCAAAGAATAGTTACAATCACAAGAACTTCGTTCAGTGTTTTTGTCATTTTTGAAATGGCAACAACGTCAGATTTTAAAATATTGACACCAAGTTGGCTGTAATTGGGTTTCATGCAATTCTCATTAGGTTGAGAAACAAACTGTTTCTCAAAATGTTTAATGTTGTTGTTGTTGTTTTCATTCTCCTTGTTGGCTTGGCCTTGCTTCTAACCAGCTTCTCTCGTAATTTTTCTGGCCCCGGTGGTTACAATCCCTTAAAATAAAATGTGGACCTTTTACATTTATCTGTGCGTTGACTTTTTCCTTTATTCTGTCATGACTGATGATGGTGTTTCGAGAGGGGAATAACAAGAACAAGTAGTAAGAGACACCTTGTCGACAATTTAAGGCTTTTCTTTTTCAAACAAAGAATATTGTTTTTTCTCTTTGCCCAAGTGAATGATAGACTTTTTTAAGAAAACATTAACTTGAACATCACGTTTAATGTTTTTATTGAAGGAGTTGTTTGTCTTAAACCAGTATTTCTATGGACTCTTAACAGAAAAAAAATGTATATTAAATAAGTTAAAGTATTTGTAACATCATGTACTGGCGAAGAAAATCCTTTGGAAATGAGTTGAAAAAAGGAGCAGGATATCAATTCTTTGGATTTTGTTTCAATTAAGAAAAAACTTATGGAAATTCTTATATTATTTTTTCTTACTTTTCGAAGTCAGACGGACAAATAACATATTTCCATATAAGTTTCTTCTTGTCATTCGATTCGTTCAATTAGAAAAATGTTGAAATCGGAAGGCTGTTTTAAATCTGGACCTTCATAATTTATTTTAGTAGTTAAAGAAATTTGCTTGCAGAAAAAAATGTATTTTTCGAAATTATCCAAAAATAAAAAAAGATTTTTTCATGATTTACGGAATGATTTTATTCATTTTATTCGAACTCGCTTCAATTCACAAATCATAATAGAGTTTTACTATTAGAAAAATAATAAAAACGCAGGTGTATGAGTGAAATCACCCTGGAAAACAATTCGTTTTAACAGGCAAGAAAATTTATGCTGTACAAATTTTATACGCTTTGGAAAATATGCGGTTTCCTTCAGGCTCTGGTACATATTTTTGAATGCTGATTTATTTGTGATTGGATTCCAGTACAAAATTGTCTAGAAAATATTCCCAAAATCGATTGTTTTGTGCTGCACATAAAAAACTAATTTTTCAAAACTGTCGCTGGCCATCCAATGCCTGGCATTTCTCTCTCCAGCTAAACGAATATTCTAACTAAATTAACCCTTAAACTGGATTTGAAGTTTTTGCTTATTTCTTGTACTAAAGTTAAGTTTTAATCTTAAGTGTATTGGCAGACGTAGAGTAGAATTACCGGCACAGGATTAGTTTCGTGTTTTAATGGGAATCCCTACGCTTCGTACTCTGTCCTACGCTTCGCCTCTGTTGCGGGTATACGAGCAAGATTGCGAATTCTAATACAAAATAAATATATAAATCTTGTTTATTGTAAACGTTTATTGAAAAAACTTCAAGCAATTCTTAAAATGCAGTTTTCGCTTAACATTTAGTTGCCATTTTATTCGACTTTATTGTTCGAATATTCTGGTATAAACTTATTTTTTTTATTGTAGTTTCTTTGGCCTCATTGCAAGGAGAAAAGAGTGAAAAATAAGCAAGTAGCATCACGTAACGTTAATCACAGCATTTATTTCATTGATGATTTTTTGTCCCTTTGATACCGTGGCACGTTCCAAATTCTTGATGTCACTTACTTCGGTTGTTAACTTAATCTCCAAGCACTTAACAAAATGACAGTTGTCTCCGGAGACTTTACAAGATGAACAAATTTCATTTTTATGCCCAATTTTTTTTTGTTTTGTATAAAAGAAGGCTTTGCAGTATAAAATGACTGCAATTCATTGTATTGAATGAAGTTTTTGACAGTTTTTCGAAAATTATTAAATTGCTTTTTAAAATATAAAAAATAAAAGAGCAAATACTTTTCTTAAACAAAAATCTTTGCGTTATACTCGTATCAATACTTTACAAAATATAATTGTTTGAAATTAAAACTCATTAATTATGATTTAATGATTAATTACAGACCAAAAGCAATCAAATGCTCTTTCGTTCGTTAATTAATGTGACGACAAAGAGGTGTGAGTGCGATGTTGCTTCTTGAATTCATTAAGGAAATAGTTATTTCTAGTTGCAATGAAAATGCTTTAAAGCAAGAAGGAAAATTTAAGCAGTTGGAATATTTAAGTAGGTTTTTGCAAACATAACAAACATTATAAATTGCTTTGATTATTTCTAAATAAAATTATGGCGTAATTGCAATGAGGTTGCAACAGAGATGCAGAGGGCGAGGACCCTTCGACACGCACCTAATCCTGTTGCTCTCTCCATTTTTTATATAATCCACCACAAACCAAAAAACTAATAAAAAATAAGTGTTCCGCATAAAATTCTTCTGCTTTGACCCTTGTAAGCACCTCAATCAAGCTAAACCTGACACAGTATTACCCTTAAATAATTGAGGTCGCAGTTGTGGCAAAGCGAGGTATTGGCACCGACAGAGATCGCATGTGTTATAATTCGTCCATCATACTCTACAATCTAGTGTTTGTGAGATTCCGATGAATTGCAGGCTGGTATGCGAATATCCTGTCAGTCCTCGTATTCTACTCAGTTGGGGTTTGCTTGCATTTTTTGTCTTGTGAAGATCCAATTTTTGAACTTAGCCAATCAGATTATATTCTGTAACTCCCTTTTCGTGTCCTATGTATCCCGCTATCCGTGTAATGCCCACCCTAACCTGTACTCAATTATTATCTATAACAACTCCATTCTTATCGAGCTTTAGTTTGAAAAATATCACAATTTTTTTACTTATTTTAATGAGGTTCTTCATACATTCGGTAATTCGATACAATATTATTAGGATTTGACACATAAGTTTACTGCCGTATCCACTATATCAGAAATGGAAGTCATTACTAAGACCCCTGTATGCGATTGATTTCCACCTGTCGTTGATGTCCAGAAAGTGGCTGATAATCTTTGATCACAAGTGGACTGTAACTGTTCTAAATTAGACCATTTCTCTCACTGATGTATCCAGTAATTCAGAACCGGATCTTATCACGAAACTACATGAAGGACCATCCTGTTGATGGCCACGAATTGGTTGACGATCTTTGTTCATAAGTGGACTATAACCGTTCTAAATAAGACCATTTCGTTCAAAGACGTATCCATTAATCCAGAAATGGATGTCAACAGTAAACTCCAGGAATGGCCATTATGTTGATGTCCAGAAAGTGGCTGATAATCTTTGATCACAAGTTGACTGTAGCCATTCTAAATTATACCATTTCTCTCACTGATGTATCCAGTAATTCAGAACCGGATCTTATCACTAAACTACATGAAGGGCCATCCTGTTGATGGCCACGAATTGGTTGACGATCTTTGATCATAAGTTGACTGTAACCGTTCTAAATAAGACCATTTCGTTCAATGAAGTATCGATTAATCCAGAAAGGAATCTCATCACTAAACTACAAGAGGGGTCATCATGTTGATGTCGTTGATGTCCAGGAAGTGTCAGGCGATCTTTGACCATAAGTGCATTGCAAACGTTCTAAATTATACCATTTATTTCACTGATGTATGCATTAATCGAGAACTGGAGTTTATTCTTAAACTATATAAAGCGCCATCCTGTTGATATGCAGGAAGTGGCTGACGATCTTTGATCATATGTGGACTATAAACGTTAACAACTTGACACTTTCGTTCGAAGTATTTCAGCTATGGATCTCATCACTAAACACTAACGTTGGCTTAATGATATACATTTATGTATATGTGTATATGTATTGTATATATTTATGTAGGTACATAGAATCTATTACAACAGGCGGCAAGTCTTACTAAAATATGTTGTCATAAAAAAGGAAAATTACTCGTAATGCATGTTAATTTTTGGTAGTTTTTCATGTGAAGTGTGTACAGAGTTGTAAGAAAAATATAATTCAAATGTCACACATTTAATGTATGTATGTTCACGTACATAAGAGCACATATTTAGGTATGTGTGTGTGTGCAGCAGAACGTGATTTTCTGACACCTTGGCAGGCGTAGCGCAACAGTCAATAAGATCAGTCAGTGTTCAAACGGCATCATTCAAAACGTTTAATCATGATTTTTGTTATAAACAAAGAGACATTAAAAAAAACTGACAATCAACGGAAAATAAATGTGATGTGATGAATTCGTCAAATCACATTCTTAGAGAATAAAAAGAAATTATTGATTGGAATTCAGTGTTTGTAATTTCCAATGTTGTCAATATTTTGCTGTTGTGAAGAACGGCTACTTAATCATAATCAATCAATTGGAGGATGATGTAGTTCAGAAATCTCAAACGATACAAGGGGTTTTGTGAAAAATCACCAGTATCTGAATCACTTCAAAACGTATTTATTTTGTCTGAACAAGTAATTTATTTATGTTTACACATACAACTAGATACATTTGTTATGGCTTAAGAAACAAAACCTACAAACAGGACATCAGCTTAATTCAAAGCAAATTGAATTCGAAACTTTTGAACGTTTTCTTTTTGATTCAAAAATTAGTATTTGTTCTCTATACGTTTAAATGTTAAGGGAAAAAATAGTTCAATCATAAATTAGAAGTAATCAACGACGGCATCACACTCTACAAACTTTGATGTAATACCACACTAGCATATGTATGTACAATATGTGCATTGTCACGCTACGTGACAAAACAATAGACCACTATTTTATCCCATAATAACTACAGAGATAGGAGTGAGATATTGAACAATTTCAAATGACAATGAAGTTTAAAAATGACGTAATGTGACATATGAATTGTCATTTTAAAATGGCCTGATCTTGTTTCACAGAGGCAGCAAACAATATGTTGTAATATTGCACACTACGAAAATAAATAATTAAATATACTGACAGGTATCTAAAAATCACGTAAAACGCAATCATAAGCACCATCTGTCAATGGAGGAGATAAATAATTTGTACACCAACTTTATCTAACTAAATAAGCTGAAGAGCCAGAAGCTTTATACTCTTTTACTTTTGCTACTTCAGTATCACTTTTCCTGGAAGTAATACAGCAATTACCCTGCAAAGTAAGTCAGCACACGGGGACAATATTCCCGTTTATACATCTATGTTTTTACGCAGAACACGTGCTATTCGTTTACAAAATTTCATACAAGTCCATTCGAAGGATTTTACCTTATAAGGGGAACAAACACACAAGCCCAGAAACAAAATCCTTTCAGAATTACACTTGTTATATTAGTAGAATAATTCAAAGTATCAATTTTTTTTTTTTTTTATCAACAGTCACGTTTAAAGTAAAAGCATTTTTCTTGTTTTTATGTTATATTTACAACTTTTTTATACAATTTTAACAGAAAGCGTCAGTGACTTGCCTACGACTAAGTACTGAAAACTGTCAGCTCGACTTTTCTTTGTTGCTCTCAAAAAGTAGCTGAAACCAAACTGAGCGTCATAGGTTTTCTTTTCTGTCTATAATGAAAAGAGAACTCCAGCGTAAGTCCAGCAAGTCAACGCGCCTAAAACTAACCCACATATTTTATACCTTATTTTGCATTTTAAATAAATCAGGTAAAACATGAGATATAATTTCTTTACATTTAATTTTTGAATTCCTTGATGTTCGGCTTCAGCTGCAGTGAAATACTAGATTTGGAAACACTTCGCTGACGTCAGTTGCAAAATTTTATATACAAAAATCAATCAGTTTGCCTCTGCAATTGTTTGATAAATATTTTTCTTGAAACTTTTATTAGCTTTTACTTGTAACTGTAAATACCCTCGTGGAGCTGGTTAATGTATTAGATGTGGTTAAAATACTACTAATTACCACACCGCTTACTTACCACACTGCGGTTGAAAAACTGTGGTAAAAGTTCATGTTAAATGCACTAAATTCTGGGATTCAATCACTTTGCCGGCAAAACCGTTTCATTTCATTTTCTTTCTTATATACATACATACATACATATGTATGGAAATACATAGAATATGCAAAAAAGAATAACTAGAACTGTCTCTTGCAGAAACAATTGCGCAACAATAGACACAACTTAGACTAAGAAATGCAAATTTGAACATTTGTCCCCTAATAAATTTGTTGATTTTAGTTGTCCTTGTCTTAGAAAGAACAGAAAAGACACACCTTTCAGAAAATTATTTAAATTTCCTCCTTTGCCTTCACATTAGTATTTGAATGAAATATTTAATTTGGAATTTGTTTGATTGGAAATGCACACCTTTACCCAAAACTGAAGCGTAGGTATGCAAATGGAATTTATGCAGGTTGCAACTTGATACGAAAATGGCTTCTTACATGTGTTGTTTAACTGAATTTGTAACGATGTCATTTGGTCAGTCTCATGTTACATTTAATGTGAAATCTTAAATGGTCATAATTCAAGAAAACAATTTACCGTTTTTTCTTTTATCACTTTAGTCGTTCTAGTTAAAAAGAGAATAACAGTGATTTTTATGGGCATAAATTAAAAGAGAAATTGATACTTGTCAGAAGAGTCATTAGTGTGGCAGTAGAGAACTGAAAGAAAGTATTTAAATAAGTTGTTAGAGGCAAGTACCGTTGGGTATTGACATACATATTCTGCCTTCCACACAGTTTTTCCAGCCTTTTAAATTTCGTTAAGTTTTAAATGGAAATTTGTTAAACTGTTTCAAAACAAACAAAAAACATATTCTGAGAAAAATATGCCTTTAATCAAATACGGGCCAACTAATCGGTTTTTCATTTGAATTCAGACAACTCCAAATCAAATTGAAATATTCAATTTCAAACCAAGCAAGTTTCAAATCAAAATCCCCCTGATTTATGTCTAATCCCGCAGCACCAATTTACAAATATATATATATAGTTGATAATAATGTTTATAGTTATTTAACGAAACTTTAACTGTTAAAGAAGCGTTATTGTATGAACTTCGTGGCGTGATTGAGTCAACCCTTGAATTCCAGAAACTTCCATACTAAAAAGTAGTTTAAATTTAACTTACAAAAGTATTATGAATTTCATATTTTTATTTCGTTTATTAAGGAATTTTAATAAAACAATCTTGTATGATAAATTACGCTCAGCAGTTTATAAAAAATCCAAAGTTGAAATTGCTGGGGCTCGGCCTTCTCATCAGCCACTCCAAATAATATTGAGAATTTTGAATTTAAAATTAAGAAAATATAAGAAAGAAATATAAGGATCAAAGAATGTAATTTAAAAAAATAAATACAAATCATACGATTAGCGCAATTGACTGATGGGGAGCAGATAAAACGTTATTTGTAGTGCTCTGCTACCCTGGAGATGTCAAAGAACAGACTGACGAAGATTGCCGTCGAGCAACTGGATAGTTTTTCTTTTCTAAATTTTCATCTTGTTTTATGAGGAAAATTATAATTTAAATTATATATTTTTATTCTTTCTACCCAGAAAAATTGTTTGAAAAACAATTGTTTTTAATATAATAAAGAAAAATTGTTTGAAAAACAATTGTTTTTAAAACAATTTTTTTTGTAATCAATAAATATGTGTTCCGATTCAACAAAAGTTTGGTCTATTTTATGGTAAGACATGCATGTTAGAAAATAAATTGAAATGAGAAAAATATTAAGTTTGATTGTTAATTTATTTTTTAAAGAACTGTATATTTTCGTTAAAGAGTCGTTTTGGGAGTTTCTTGCAAGGTCCATATTCAAACAATTTATTAATTGATTCAGCAAAGTCCGTTATTGAATATAACAATGTGAAATGAATGGCATATATATGTATGTATATGTTGTGCTAAAATCTCTGGACAAATTTCTGTCTTATCGTAAATATTATTACAGCCAGCCGGCGAAGAGCTAAAAATCACACGATATAAACCTGTTAACGTGCTGAGATATATATATATTTTGTTTTAGATAAAAATATTTTGTTTAATTTATGTCATAACACATAAAACATCAAATAATATTTAATTTCAATAACTGGATGAGGCATAAATCGCTGGCGATATTATTAGCAGTTGTAATGCCGGCAACATTTTTATAGGCAGTTGGTCTTACTGCGCCCAGAAATTTTGTATGCTCGTGTTGCTGGAGCTTCAGCTCTGACGATGGCATATTCGTTTAATCGTTTGTTTGCTTTAGCAAGTCATTGGTGTTACCCCAACTAATTGTACAACAACCAAACAACATGATGTTTAATTTGCTACCGTAACATTAAACTGTATGATTAATGCAAACGTTTATAAGTTCGTATGAACATGTGTTTTCCTCTAATATATTTATTTAAAACATACTCAGACATTTTGTGTACAATGCAGACACTCGTACATAAACTGCACTGGAACCTGCTAAAAGAAGACATTATGAAAGCAAAGTAGGCGGCAACACATTCCCATTGACCCGCATTCTTAAGTTCATTCAATGCTTGAGCGAGCGCCGGTCGGAAGTTTTGTCTATCAGCAAGTTGGGCTAATGTTTTGGTTTTACCGGCGAAAGTCTGCGAATTTAGCGTTTTTTTCTGCACAAATTATTATATTTTTTTTTGTTGTAAACTTAAATCTTTTTTTATTATTAATTTATTTATTTAAGGTTTGTGTGCCCAGAATATAACATAAAATTTTTTACAAATAAATGTCCTTCATTTGGAATTTTTTAGAGGCTCAAAAACGCATCAATTGATGTCCTGCTCAGATTTAAAATATAAATATATACACAGAAAAAAAAACAGTGTTGAAAAATCAATAAACTTTTGGTCTCCATAAATGGTTTTATTGCAATAAATATTTTTGTAGGTTTAACAAAACAGGAATCGATTGTTTGAAGTTTGTTTAAAGATATTGTAAAAAATTTATTAAAAATTAATAAAAGATTTTCTTTGTTCACGATTTTCCTTACAGGCCCATGTTCAAACAATTTATTAATTGATTCATTGTATTGCGTAGTTGATTAGAAAAAAAGGAATTGTTTGAACTGTGTGAGGGTTTTCGTAATATGAGTATAAACTTTTATTTAACATTTATTTTTAAATTTTGTCAATAATTCTAGATTTTTTATAGACTCAAACTTAAAAACGCAGCAATCGATAACTGTCATGAAAAGCTAATTCTTTACTTGTCAGTGTTATCAGTCGTAAAACAGCTCTGGCCTGAGGCACAGTTCTCGGATCAGCGTAATAACTTTTTGAGTGCCGGCAGACTTGTTGTTGTTGTTTGACCATCGAGTGTTCTTGCGTCCCACTTGCACTGATATCACAAAACTCAGACAACTTTGGCGTTTTTCGGTTCATTTGAGGAATTTCATATCAGCCACGTTGCTACTTCCCAGATCCCTTTGTCATACGATCTTCAGTTCCCCGCCCATTTTGTACCTTTATAGCTTACAATTTAACTTGACAAACTATAAACTAATAAAAAAAAAATATTTCAGTTAATATTTCTTCACTGTTTCCAGTTTTTTGTAGAAAGTTTTTTTTTCCCATTTTTTTGTAGTTGGAAGGCCTCATTTCTTGACATTTGAAAACTTTTCTAAAAACAAAAATGCATTTAAAATAAACCTCAACCAAAAATCTAATATTTTTCAATAAAATTCCAAATCCAGTCAAATTCTTAAATAGGTCTGAACTCAGACAAAAATTTTCCTAATTCAAAAAAAAAAGTGCTTATGAAGATGAGCGCATTTGCTTGAATTAAGACTATAGTTAACACTTATTGTGCTTTTGGACAAACATGTGTTAACCATTCTCGTTATAGCCAAAAGCTATTAAATAATTTTACCTGTTGCCGTGTCTCTTTTATGCCCATGACGCAGCGTAGTCATAGATTAGAAATTAATTCTTAGTTGGCAGAACAGTTTTTTTTTTTTGCAACGTAACATCTGCATGGCTGGTGCTTAGAACTGTAATAAAAGAACTTGCGGGGAAAGAGAGAGAGAGAGAGAGAAGAGTATCCGTACAAAATCTTGCATCTCCAGTTTGGTGTGTCATCATGTGACAACACTGATGTGTCTGATGATAAGGCTGCCAGTTTGTTGTTTGTTTCTATTTTGCTTACATGTTGATCATAAAAATGTGCTTGTCTGCCCAAACCAACAACAAAGAAAAAGCAAAAAAGCCAACTAACACAATTATAGCAAAAGCAACTTTTACAACCGTCATATTATGCAACATAAAAATTATGACAAGTTGTTACATGTTGTTGCACACGACATGCTTGTTTCCTTCTTTAGTGGCATAAAAGCTGAATGCCAACATATGTACGTACATACATACATATATGTATGTGTTATATTTGTTAAAATTTGCATTAAAATTCATTTAACGATTTCTCTAGCAGCAATAAGTTTCTTCTTCCACTTGGGATAAAGATCTAAACTAAAGTATTCCTGCAAATTATAAACAAAATTATGGTCATACAATAATGTTAACATATGGCATTACTTCCTTTGCGAGAGTTGTACACAGATAACAATTCTGTGGCAGAGAGGCGAAAACGCTTAAGTCGCCTTAAGTTTTATTAGCGTAATGATACTATTGGAATTTTTGCAACCAGAACATGTACGAGGGCGGATTGATATTGAAGCTGCCCAAGTAGGAAAAAAACATGTATTTTTTTCCAAAACCATGTATTTTTTTCCAAAACCATTTATTTCTCTCCTTTTAGCTCAATACACTTGGTAAGACGATATTCCAACTTGTTTATACCATCTGAATAATACGATTTTGGGAACCCCACAAATCACTTTTTCGTTTGAGCCGAATCTTTTTCCTGCGAGCCATTTTTTCAAGTTCGGAAACAGGAAAAAGTCACTAGGAGCTAAATCTGGACTATAAGATGGATTATCAACCAATTCGCCGGATATTTCACCTAATTTTAGCATCGTATCTAATGCTGTGTGCACCGGTGCGTTGTCTTGAAGAAATAACACTTTTTTCTTCTTTCAATGTGGTCGTTTTTTCTTGATTGCATCAATCATTTGAGCCAGTAATGCACGACAATACTTTCCTGTGATTGTGGATCCTTTTTCAACATAAGCGATGAACAATATTCCGTGTGCATCGCAAAATACAGTGGCCATAACCCTGCCAGCCGATTTCACTGTCTTCGCCTTCTTCGGAGCACGTCCACCAGCTTCCACCTATTGTTTCGATTGATTTTTGGTTCCAGGTGTGTAGTAGTGGACCCACGTTTCATCGATCGACGCCAAAAATCTTCTGTTGATTTTTACGCTCTATCATGTCCAAACACCGCTGTGAAGTGGTCTGTCGAACTCGTTTTTGTTCGACACTGAGCAAACGCGGCACCCATCTTACCGATAGCTTTTTCATATGCAAATGTTCGTGCAAAATGTTGAACACACACGTTCATATGATTTGTTTACCATTTCAACAGTCTCACGTAACTTGACTCGGCGATCATTCACAACGATATCGAGCATTTTCTTGATATTTTCTTCAGTAACCACCTCTTTTGGCCTTCCTCTTGATGGTATTGTTGCAGTGCTTGTTCGGCCGCGTTTAAATTCAGCAAGCCAATATTTTACCATGTAATCTGCCGGAGCAGACTCACCGTAATGTTTATCGAGGTTTTCTTTTGTCTCATTCGCCGTTTTTCCCTTTCAAATAATAGTGTTTTTTAATCACAGCACGAAATTCACTTTTTTTCCATTTTTCAAGAAACACAAAAGTTTTTTACTTCAAGCGACTACAACAAAATAAACTAATCGATGAATTTGGGTGAAATTTTAACAGCTGACGTTTGACAGATCGCAATTTCGAAAAAAAGTTGTGCTGCCATTTAGCGCCAGGTAGCTTCAATATCAAGCCGCCCTCGTAAAACATTTCATTTGAAGCACCTTCAATTCTAGACTTTCTTTTGCGCTTAAAAAAGGTGTTGCGTTTCTTTAATAAAACAATTAATTAAATTAATTTCAATTAAACTGATAAGTTTGTCAACACAACAACTAGTTTTAATTAATTACTTTTAGGGCATTTCTTTGCATAGATTTCTTGACACACTATTTTAAGCCTGACTTTGCAAATTATTTCTTTAAGCTTGAGATGTTTTACATTTCTTTAAATCTTTAAAAATTACTTTTTTTCTGGAAAAAATATGGCATATAAAAAACCAAAAAATATAAGTTCTTGTCACATTTTTTTGTCACCTGTAAGATCACTCTTATGCAGATTCTTGTCGTACCAAAATAACTTTCTACTCCGAGAAATGCTCTTGTACTGGGCTTTCTCTCTCTCTCCAAAATGGGGCTCGTAACAGTGTTTTCTTCAAAGCGTATCAAATCCAGTTACTGTTTTCGTGACTCAGGTGGAGCCCAATGAATTTTACTTTTGAAATATGGCCCAAATTCTGCTTAGTTTTCTACATAATCCTAATGATGTTCCTTAAGGCTGTCGTTAAAGACGTCGCCGTAAAAAGCAGTATAACGACTTGAAAATCCTTTTATATGTACAAATCAGTTTCTCTTTTTCATAAGCTGCCGTTTTTTCCAAAATTATTAAGTTTTGTTTTATAGAAGTGGACAATTTATTCAGCTAAATATATGTGTTATATGCACATGTATACAATTCACCAAAAAATGTCTTACGCCATAAGAAAACAAGTTTTTTTTTATAAAATTTAGACTTATCCCTGAGCTGAAATACAAAATCTGACTTAATCGGGTTTTCCTCAGTTGCACAGGTTTTCTATTTTAAGTAGTTGGTTTGGTTTTCTTTTCCATTTTTTTTTTGTGGTTTGTGGAGAACTCGTTTTAGAAAAAAGTTGTAATAAATTTTTCTACTGATTAATTTTTCAATTTCAACTTTATAATGACTTTAGAAAGAGAAACGAATTAATGCTTAAACAAAGTAATTCCTTTCATTAAAAAAAACTACTCGTTTGTCATAAGTGAAAAACTTCTGTTTGTCAAAGTGAATTCTTAAACACATGATGATGAGGATGATGATGGTGATGACGATATACATATATGTAATGCACACGCTGTAATGTCAACAGTGACTTGCAAGTACAAACTTACATGAAGTGTAAAAGTAGTTGTTTTTTTTCGTAATGTTGCTGTTTGCAGAGTAGCAGTTGATGAGAATGACTGTAATGACAGCAAAACATGAACAGAATAAAGAAACAATCTTACATCTGAACATCAGCAGTGTTTGTTTGTGCAACACGAAGCATCATAATGTGCTACTTGTTGTACGAATTTAACATACAAAAAACTTGCTCCTATAGTAAGACCAACTTAAAAGCAACAAAATAAAAATCCTCAACGGAAAATTTTTGTTTATATTCGCGAAAAATACAGAATTATATTGAAATTTCGTTTGAAATCATCATTTCTCATTTTCATCCTTTAAGTAGAGTAAAATATAAAAAAAAAAAATTTTTTAATGCTAAAACTTTAATAATAAAAAAAATGTGTTTTCAAGCTAAAAATCTTTTTTTTAATCATTTGCTTTGCAATCGTTAGCGAACGAGATCGTGGAACGATTACAATTTTAGTTTTGTTAGATTGAAATTGAAAAATGAAAAAAAAATTGACTTATTTCATTTTGACAACTTAAACTTAAGGTTAAAAATTTAGTATTAAAATATCAGCTGGTTTGGAACCAGGTACTACTTATACTCTTCTGCAAAAAAAAAATTTAAATTTTTTTCTATATAATACATATTTATAGTGTTATTTTTTTCCATGACAGTGTACTTTTCCTTCGAACTTGACAAGTAAACTTCATGTCACACAAGGTTTAACAACAAACAAAGAACACACTCAAGTTTCGAGAAAAAAAGTACTTCACAAAATACTGGCACATACAGGGTGAAGTGAATAGTTTATTGTGAGCAACGGAAGATAAACGTCTTATTAAGTGAATTAATTAAGTTTTGTTGTTGAATATTGGCTGCTTGAAACACAGTTTATGCCAAAAACATTCAGACGATTCATGGTAAAAATTTTTGTTATAACTTTCGGGTTGTGAACATCCTGCAATTCCGAGTATCTTTATTTTCAAATGCTATTGATTTGGATTGGTTAGAGTTTCATGCTCGATCACTAAACGCTTGTTATTTGTCTTTTGTAGTCGCTAATGCTATTGGGAGGGCCCTGGACACGGTTGCCACTGCGCTCCAAATGTCTAACAGGTGCCGTTGGATTAAGGTTTGGAAAAATTACAGTAGCTTTTGTCAATTATGCACGCCATCGTATTAACAAATACGTGTTGCTCCTAAGGAACTAGATTGTGGAGAATAGTCGGTTCGAGTGTTTCTTTACGACTTAAGAATAGAGATTCGCGTGCTTGGACTTGATAAACTATTCAGGGAACAGGTGACAGGAGGTCTTAGGTAGCCTTAGGCTTAGAGTAAGTGACTTATAGCCGAGTCTAACACATTGCAATTAATTGTCAAATCTATGTGTCTGTTAAGCCATATTGCAGTAGAGGTGAGCCGTTGACAAGTTAATACGATCAACTGGTGCACCTCCTTTAGATTAGTCCATCTTCAGAAGTTGGAATATCAAGCAATTTTCCCATCTGTAGGTACATAAGTGTAACTTACTCCATTGTAACTTATTCACATTTTATTTCAAACAGACAATATTCTTTCTTTTGAGTAATTTAACTGCTGCAAATTTGAAGTAATTTTAAGCAAGTTTTTATAAAAAATTTCACCACATTCCACCTTTTCATCACTTCATTAACACACAGACTTTGTAGGCAAGAGTTCTTCGTTATTAAAAGGCTACAATAACGTATAAAATTACTGAAGTTAATTAAAATATTTTTAGCTTACTTCGCTTTTAATTTTACGCATTATATAATATATTTGGTATTATAAAGTATTTAACTGTCAGAAGAATGAAAAGAATTTTCATTTTATGGAATATATAAAAAGCAAAGAGGAGTTGAAAAATTCCGTATTGCAGAAACTTGCAAATATGTTGTAGTGTCTTCTTTTTGGGGGCGGGGGGACTTTCACCGCAGACTTTTTATTTTTTTTCCCAAACGACAGGTAACATTTAGCCAAATTTACTAGCGAAATTGAGAAAAAGTAAAAGAAAGTGACTGAATTAACTTACATTCAGGTATGTGTATATTTGGGTAGAAAATTCTGTTAAATTTATTCGGATAAAAGTTGCATAATAATTAAAGTTCTTATGGCATTTAGTTTCTTTTTCTTTGCCAAAATCATTAATAAAAGAATTCTGTACATCGTCAGCTGAAATTGCAAAGCCGTGTAACTAAATTGTTTGCTTTTTTACAATGGAAACAAAATAGCCACCTTCGAAGTTCGCTTTTAAAATATCTAATTTTTATAAGAGTAAAATTTGGGAAAAAATATGGCAATATGGTGTTGATAGATTTTTTGTTGTTTACGTAATTTTACATTTCAGGTAACTATATGTATTTGTGAACATGCAATGATACATATATATTAAAAATGAATTTAACATTGAGAAAGTTATTGTATATTATATTTTTAATACAAAAAATATTTCACTCTACGTTGATTCGATTTCAACATAAAAACATGTTATTTTAATATGAAGTATTAATGAAACTTGATATGCGCAAAAAATAAGATTCATGCTAAATCGAGCCAAAACATTTGACAGACATATCAGAAGTTATAGTTGCAGGGCTGACAAACGGTGTACCATACAAATTGCACATTCATTTTTTTTCGTATATTTCTATAATAATTCGGTTCAGCCTCCAGCAATATTAAATTTTTGTTCTGGCAACTGTAACGATTCTTTTTTCATTGTACAGGATAAGGCCGGTATTGAGCGTTATTAAAGTCTTATTGTAAAGAATAGGTGTCTGCTTTTGTACGCAAGTTTTGAATATACATGTAATGATGGGTATGAAAACCAGTAATATTTTTAGAAACGATTGTTATTTCTTTAAAATTTGTATTAAATAGACTGAAAGCGCACTTTAAGCTTAAAGTAGACTCTTGTGGTTAAAGCGTGCTTTTTCTTGTTTATAGTAGACCTTTTTTCGAAAAAATTCACACAAAGCTAATCTGAAATTTGTTCAAATAATATATTTATATATATTTTCATATATCGCTTGAAAGCTCAAGCTCTCTTCCTTCTTGGCTTGTTAATAAATTCGAAATCGCCTAAATTTAAGGGAAGTTACAGTCTAATAAGTTTTCATGGGTACGAAAAAACGATTTTTTCTCGTATTTACTTGTAACTCAAGATTTTGGGGTTGCTTCGAATTCCAAAAAAAACTTATTGTTGTTGTAGTCCTTAATCGCCATCAGTAAAGTAAATATAGTCTGCACATATTTTCTACTTCATTAAAATTTTTCACACAGTGTAATTTTTTTTTATTTCACTAAAGTTTTAATTAAAGACAGAGAAATTAATAAAAATGATTGTTAGCACAAAATTTAAGGAGATTGTTTTTATTTATTAATAACTTGTAAAAACTGGGAGGAAGGTTTTTTTTTTTAATTATTAATAAAACTACCAATTTAGTGCGATAATTATGCCAGAATTATTTTTGTATCTTAAATTAAATTTAATTGGCTGATATTTTTATTTTTTAATTTTTTTCTTACATACTTCAACACAAAACAGAAGCGATACTCGTATAATAAAAATATATATGTATTTGCCTGCGCTGTTTATTGCGACTGTGAACAGTATCTTGTATATCTATTTCAATATCCACATGAAATATGTGCTAAAAGCCAAGTATTTCCAGTTCCTGTGGAGACACAGTTTGGCTGCCTACAACTTCCCACGCTGTTTATAGAAAACTAATTGCGAACCAAGTGGGCGCCTTCTTAAAAGAAACTTTTAATTTATTATTTGTTTGAATTAAAAATCTGAAAAATATAGAATTTTCTTGAGTTATTACTTCTCCAGTGAATGTTTGTTTACACTGCGATTTAATTGCCAACATACGAGTGAGTATTAAAGCTAAAGAATAAACAAATAACATTTTATAAATGTGCAAATAATTTTTATTTTGTTTATTCAAAACAACAACAAAAAACAAAACAAATACACTTATATAAATTGGAGCTGTTGCATGTAGATAAATAAGCAACAATTATTATCGAAATACAAATGCTTGTTTTAACAACCAAAATCCCAGGCAGCATTTTGTATCGTAGATGAATACCCAACAAACATTACACAAATGGAACAAGAATGTGCATGCCACAGTTTACGTTGTACCAATTCTTGGTGTTCCATTTCAAATGCTGCAGGTGTGTTTGATGGATAAGAATTTCGGAAAATAACTTACAATGACATATACGGCGCATGTGGCTTAATCGCTGACCGAACGATTACTAAACAGAAGAGCATAACAAATATTTGATTGACCCCATATAAGTGAGAGAATGAATAATATATCAAGCCACATCTTAACTACATATATCAAGAAATAATTTGTGATGCGATTTCCTGATTAATTTCTGAGTGATTTTCTAGTGGGTGTTCAAAATCATTGGCGCCCCAATTTCCCTATAATTTTTTAGCTTTATATAGTTTTTTCTATTACATTATATATATTTTGATTATGATTGATGTATGTATATCGTTTTTTAATCGGGTTTCCCCAGTTTGGATCGTTTTGTATTCGTTTTCTATCCAGAACCATTTATGATACGACTCTCCGATTAATATCTGAGCGATTTTGTAGTGGGTATTTTCAATCATTAGGAAGCTTTTTACGTATAACTACTTAGTCGTTATATAATACTATATATATATAGTATTACAATGTATAATTTTTTTATCGCTTTTCTACATTTTGCTTCGTTTTACAATAGTTTTCTCTTCAGAATAATGTTTATTTTTTAATTTTGTACAAAATGTAAGGTTAGGGAGAAACTAATCATATATGAATCCTTTATCAATCACTCAAGTGATAACTGAATGTTAAATTACTACGGGTGATGTAAAAGGTCTCAGTTAGGGGATTTTTTGGAAAATAGATTAGAAAAGTAGACTGAAAGCATAAATGAAACATGTGTAGAAAGCTGATTGATATGACAGAGACGGTGTACAGTCATATAGTTTGCAAAAAACGAACCGTGGCAATCTTGAGTTATAACTTTTCAGATAAAATGAATTCTGGGAATCACATCGCAGGTAGAGGAATCTGCAACCTTGCAAAAGGTTTGCAAGTTTCGTAAGTCTGTTTACCAATAGGTCTGTGTACGTCGAAACAATCAATTGGTTGAACCACGTCGTTTAAATTCGTTTTTTTTTTGCCTGAAAGGTGTTGCCCGAAAAATCGGACACTTCTCTTATTCGCAGTGTTTTGTTTGCCATTGGCAGCCGGAGAGAACACTTTGAAGTCCATTAAACAAAGTGTTCATAAGAAATATTGATTAAATCACAACTTCTGTATTAGTGGTGGGATGCTCACGCGTGTTTCTAAAATTATGACGAGTCCTGCTTTACACCTTCAACTCTTTGCTGTTTCACTAACTGTCTCTGCTACAGTTTTCCTACAACAATAACTAAAACTCGGCTAAATGAGCTGCTCTGCTTAATTTATACAAAAATATAATTTAATTAGTAATAATGGCAACATGTTTTGCATCCATTTCAACACCTGCCAACTGAAAGACGACATCGATATAATATTTTGTGTCATTGTGTTAAAGAAAATTTATGAAATACTCGTATTCCTCTCTGCAGACAACCACAAATTAATATTTAATTATTATTCCTTTCGTATTCAAAATTAACATATTTTTCGGCTCTGCTTAATTATAACAACTTTTCGAAAAGGCGGTGTTTTAGTGGGGATTTGCAGAGTTACAACAATTGACTCGTTAACAACGAGGGTTGGCATCTTAAATTACTGTTTTATAAAACTGTTCTAATGCATTTTGTTTTTACAAAATTTTCAGCATTTCCTGACGACAACAAGATGCTGACAAATATTTGATATTGTTGGCCATAAATTTAAATTATAAAATTCAATTACGTTGTTCCTTTTTTGTTTGTGTTTTTTGTTTGTTTGTTAATTTCTTAGTAGTGACAACTTTTTTAAATTGGTGGATGAACAAAAGAAGTCATAACAAATTGGCGCATAAAAACGCTTACGTGGGACTTGAATTCAGAAAAGTGTAGAGCACGTTTGAAATGCGTTAAAAGCAAAAATGCGGGTAACGCGTAGACTTTGAACTGAAGAACTGTTTGCGCTTTTCTGTTAATTAATAGAGTTTTGCATTTCAAAAGTGTTTATTATTTTCCTATAAATAAAGTTTAAAATTGTTGTTGCTTGAAAGTTCTTTCTTTTTTTTTTTGGGGATTAAGAAACAAAAATAATTCCCCATAAAAAGGAATTTGGTGAATGGTTTGGGGCTTTCATTGAAATGGTTTTTGCCTAAACAGTAGCTGCTGGCAACTTAGAAGGCCTTTGAAATTAGAACTAATGGTTTTTTTTTTTTAGCAGTGAAAAGTTTTTTTTATAGCCATAGTGAGCCTGTCATTTGACAAAAAGGGGAATCCCAGCTTACTTGTGTACTCGAAATTAAACTGGTTCCCAACGATATTCTTGGGACAAGTTTTTATTAAACTTTCAATACTACTGATTACATGATCAATATCAATTAGTAGGCAATTAAAAAGTTAAAAAATTTTAATTTTATACAAATTTTTATAGTTAAAATATTTTGTTTTGTGGTAATGAATTTAAATTTTGGTAAATTAAATTTTTTTTTGTTCATTTCATAGAAATAAAATTGTAAAAAATCTGTGCAGAAGGAGTGTTTTGCATATTTTCATATCTAAGATGAAATTTATGCAATTATTAGAAAGAAGAAGACAACAAAACCTTTGGAAATTCGAAAGTAGTTCTTATAAACGAGCCTCTACTGTATCACTAGTGATTCAAAACGACCCACACCTGATGGAGTGTTTAAGGCAATCATGATTAATGGTTATTTAAAAACAAAATCTGCAATTACTTATAAATTAAAAACAATACTTTTAAGTGTTAAGTTGTGTTTATGATAAATTTTATTTCGTAATTTATTTACCATTTTTTTCATTTCCTCAGAAATTCTTCTTGCACTTAAAAACTTTTTGTTTAAACATCATTTATTTTATTCTGCCCGGCAATTTATCAAAACACAAATAATTGCGCAAAACTTTTAATTTTTTTATGCATTTTTTATCAAAGTATTTCATTTAGTTCTTTTTTCCCTATTTTAACCATTTAAGGGTGCCGATTACTTTAACGAATAGTTTGTTTATTTAATCCTCTTTCGTTGACTTTCAACATCAATCTTGTTTTTCCTGTTTTCTTGTTTTTCTCCTTGTTTGAGCAAAAAATGTCGCGTGGCTCTTTTTTCTAAAGGGTTCCATCACAACAACCTGCAAATGGAAGAAATGTGTAAATTATTTACATTTCAATGCAGAGCAATTATTTTCAGCGCTGAGTGTTTCTTTGTTGGGTGGCTCGATTTTTCACGGATGTTCTTCCAAAAACCTCGAAAGTAAATGTTAAAACTTATTGATGGATACAATTTTTCATGGCGGTGTTTATGCAGAAAAGCTATTAGGCGATATTAATTTATGTTTTTACGGTTACAAAAAGGACATGTGCACGTGAAGTAAAAAATATAAAAAAATAAAATTAGTGGATGTGGTGCAGATTAATGGAGGTTGTTTGAATGCTAAAGGTAAAGTTTGTGAAAGCCCAGTTTTTATTTTTTGTTGAATCAAATACGATTTTATGAAGGCTTTTTTTCTATTATAGCAAAATGGCTTTGAGCCCAGAAGGGGTGGAAAAATTGTATAGGATTTTAGTAACGAGACTATTGTTCCATTCGTAGAAATCTTTAGATAGTGTAACAAGTCGATAACTTAAAGGGCAACTTTGCCTCACATAAGAAAAGTATTTTCAGAAGAAAGAACCACACGGTTTAGCTATTCGAGGAGTCAGTACTGATCAGTAACTGAAACTAGGAAACAGGTTTATTAAGGAGCAACAAATTTATGATCGTATTCAGTTAAAAACACAGTTTTATCTTTGAAGTAACTCATTACAGATGACATAATTTAAGCCTGACTGACAAGACAGTTTGCTTTGGTATAAAACCACCTGGAACTATAAAAACTTTTCGTAGTTGCGAGTAACAATTCGCAGATGTTCTTTGTGCCTACTTTGTTTTATTTATTATTAGCTTTTATTCCTAATTTCGTTTTTAGGATCCAGCTTCTAATCGAGATTCAAGGCATGAAAGCGAAATAAATGTGGCTTGAATTTTTTAAAACTTCAGAGCTTTGAATTGGCAACGCTGCTGTCTTTGACAACCAACTAAACAGCTGACAGTTGCTTTTTATTTAGTTTGGTTTGACATTTCATTATGAATGGACCTACACAAGAGCAACGCTTGCAAATTTTTGAAACTTTTTATCAAATTACTGGTTCTATTCGCCAATTGGTATTGACGATGCTGAAATTATTTCGCCAACATCAAATATCAGAATAAAATAAAGATATCCACCACATTAAAGCCTTTACAAAATAAATTCTTGTTTCTAGTTTTGCGAACAAAAACAACAGATTGCAAGTTCACCTTTGGCCCTAAACTCCAAATAATTGGAGATAGTAGTTTTAGAAAGCAACATTCCAAGAACGAAATCTACTTTAATAGGCAGCAAACTTGAGTGAATCAGACGACGAAATTTGTTGGTTTTACAGAAGTAAAAATATAAGTTTTTAGCAGACCATCAAAAATATTTAAAAGTCGCAGGGGCAAGAATCACCCAAAATTAATTTTTCGTTATAAAATATCACGTATCAACACTGATCAATTAATTTTATTGAAATTTATTGATTTGAAAACTAGTTTGGACAGGCAGACACTTACAAAATACGGTTGCCATTTGCTATCTAATAATGTACGCATATACCTACACTGGCGAGCAAAAGTTAACTCACAATTTTCTTCATCTGAGAATTTTCAACGGTTTCGTGAGATCTATTGCCGAGCTACTCCTTTTTAGCCAGATTATCGATCGTTAATCGGGCGGCAGAGTATTTTAATAGTTTGGGACCACCCCCATTACTCGGCATAGCAGCCGCTTTTTATCTAGACGTTTGCCCACTATCAACCAAAGCGGCTATATCTTTTTTTCGTCATTTTTATTTTAAAAAAATTGCTAATTCTGATAATCATAACTTACAAAACTGTACACGATAGAAGTGACAACTGAAACAAAATGACAAGGCTGTCATCTAAGTCACATGTTGCATATGTATTAGGGTAAATTTTAAATTGCTGATTTCATATGTTCAAAACGTGCCAACCTGAGTTAATTGAGGTGCTGCCTCTTGTATTTATATTGAATTTTTGTGGCTTTAACTCGATATTGTTATTTTGAACATTAATAATAAAAAATAGATAAAAATCTTACAAAACTCCTTTTGTTATATATATAATTTTACAACACTTTAGGCAGAAGCGTGCACTCACTTTTGCTCACCACTGTACAGAATTTTGCACTCGTATGAATGCAAAATATTTTAACTTAGTTTATCAATCATTTGCGAATGTGCCATGACGTTTTGATTATTCATGTGCATGTCTGTGCAAGACTAATAAATTTTATAAATGGCTTTAAAAGTGAAACAAATTAAAATGTTCAAAAGTATTTGTGTTATATGTGATTTTGTTTTAAACCTTATTTAGGCTATTAAAAATTTTAGTATGATTTATTTAGCTGAACGATTTTTCAAATACAAGTTTTGTTGAATTGAGTTCTCTTGGTCTGCAAAAGCGACGGTTTCGATTTGTTGCTTTAATTGTGGTTAATTTGGATGGAAAATTACTTTAACGTTATTAATATAGATTTTAAACAATTTTAATTATTGTAAAAAGCATAATAACAGTTAAGCTGAAACCTGCCAGTCTATTGGCGATTAATATTGGTATGTACTACCACGTCACGACTATCGGTTATGGTTGCCAGATTGATATGTTGTCTGCCGCTTACGATTTGTACCACAATAACACAATGAATTGGCAAGTTCGCCATATAGCTCATGGGGCTGCGCAATTTGCCTTCATACGACTTTCAGTTGTAAATGAGATTAAAAACAAATACAGAGTTAATGAATATAATGGAAACGCTCTAGTTCTTAGAAAAAAATGTGCTGCGCTGTAAATGAGCCCAAATGTAACCGGCTGTATAAACTTGAGTTTATGCACTGAAAACTTTAATGGGTTACAAGTTTTTTATACAACCAGTCCGACATACATATATTATCATTCCGATCGATTAACTTCCTTACGAATTGTAAGCCCTTCTGTTACAAATTTAAAATGTTAATTTAAATGCAATATGGCATAATTTTTTAAGTTATTTTTAAATTAGAATAACAAAAAGCAAAATATTTTGTTGTCATCAAGTGACCAACTGTTTAAACACGTTGTAACTAAAAAATAAATAAATAGCAAGTGTCACCATAAGGGTGCAAGTAAAAAAAAACCGGCAGGGATGTACAAAGTTACACAAATGAAAGATTTGCATAAGGATAAGCAGCAATTGGTGGCTGATTTGGGTGGTTGGTTGCACTGGGTGTTATTGTATAACTTTTAAATGCTTAAGCAACAGTTTTTGTTTAATACAAATTTTGTGTTGTTTAACTACAGGGTTTATGAAAAACTAAATTTCGAATTAGTCATAAATTCACAGTCTAGCCGTTTTGATAAAACAGACGACAAATTGTTATAGATTAGAGAGAAACATATTTTGTCATCTTTAATCTATTACAGTTTTGCATTTCAGCTGAAAGATTCAACAAACGTTGACGCACTTTTTGGATGCCGAGAAAAACAAGTTCCAAATCAATATTAACTACACAGTCTTAATAGTTTTAATAATATATAAAACGCTTTCTAATAGATTAAAAGGAGATGTGGCTTAATATTTCTTTAATCTATTACATTTTGTCAATAAAAATGAATGAATGAATGAAGACTCAAAAAGATAACGAGTTGCTACACCTACACCTTTCGGATGCTGAGAAAAACAAGTTCCAAATCAATATTATCTACACAGTCTTAATAGTTTTAATGATATATATAATGCTTTCTAATAGATTAAAAGGAGATGTGGCTTCATATTTCTTTAATCTATTACATTTTATCAATAAAAATGAAGGGTCATAAACCACCTAAAAAGATAACGAGTTGCTACACCTACACTCTGAAGTTTGAATCTCGTATTTTTCGTTTGCACTTCCCAAGTTTAGCAGAAAATCTGAATATCGATCAGGCACTAATTGACACGCCTTTTGGCGCTTGAAACAGTGGCTTGTGAAGAGATGAATTTCTCAGTCTAATATTTTTCTTAAAAAAAATAACCCAAATTGTAATAAATTAAATGAAAACATTTTTAATTTTTCTTTCATCTGTTGTATTTTGTCGGTAAAAATTCGGAGATACAGTCTATTACGAAAAGCCAATCACTGGTTGCCACACCTTTAGGAGTTTGAAACAACGAACAGCTGATCTCTGGGACTTTGTTGCCATAAACATTTTTCATTTGCGCTTCTAGAGTTTAGCGTAGAAACCGAAGGTCATAAGAGATTTGCCTGCAAGAAAACCAAATTATAAATTTTATAAAAATGCAACTTTTAAAAACTTTATTCCAAATTTTCGTAACTAATTAATAATTAAATTAAAATAAATAAGTTTTATATATAAAAGGAATGTGTGTTTGTGTGTGTGGGTATATGTGCCTATATGTGTATGTTGTGATGTCTGATGCTTATAGACGAGTAGACGGCTGGAGAAATTTTCCTGATATGCTTATGACGAATAAAATATGCTTGGACTTGGATAGGAAGAGGATCAAAATACCACCAAACATGGACTGTGGATGAATTATAATCCGTAGAAATCCGTCAACTATGACAGTGGCTGATCCATCTAACAATGATGATACCTCCTAATGTAGGGCTTTCGTAGAAAATCATATTAAATTTAAGGTTTGATTCGCTGCATGCCGAAAAGACCGCCAAACACTTTTGCACTAAACGGCCTGTCTAAAATAGTCTGTTCAGGCGGTAGAGCAGTCATGACTTGAAAACAGCTGATGGTATTTTCAACCTTGGCATCTAATACTCTATTCGAAATATTTTGTATATCAACACGATTCCCTTCACGAATAGAAATCTTGTGATTACATTTAGGAATAAGGCAATGCAATAAGATGAAGGCAATTTTGCCAAACGACCCTTTCGTCTCATAACTCCCTCACTACCCAGAATTTGGGTAGTGAGACCTAGAAATGTAGTCATATTTGCCATGAAAATATAATTTATCGGCTGTTATAGTATTTCAAATTGCCTCATCTCTTAATCCATACCAATAAAAGATGTGCATATAAAACGATCCGTACAGCATGAGTGTTCTATAAAATCTAAATACATATTTTTAAAAGCGAAGAGCTTGGTCCCAAGCGTGTTGATATATATTTAGAAAAAACATACGCACTCGTACATGCGCATCCAACATTTTGCCTCAAAGAGTTAATTGCAATTAAAAAACTTCAAAGGCAATCGTTTTTATGGCTGTGCAGCAGCAGCCAAGGCCAATCATTTCTGGCCGCGCTTATTACCAAAAAAAAAAAAAATATCTTATTAAGATTTAAGTTCACAAAGAAAGGGAAAGGGTTGAACGTGCGCCTGCACACCCTCTTCCTTCCCTTCAACTGTTGTTGGTATCTTGAATTTCCGTTCTTTTTAAAGATTCCTTTGACTATCAAGGAAACGGTGTGTTGTAGCAAATCAGCAAAGCACAAAATAAACTCTCAAGTTTTTTTTCTCTTCTTCTTCAGGTCTGGCCATGTTGTTTTTATTGCCTTCTCTCCCAAATTCATTAACGCAAACGATAAATATGAACAATCAACGGCAATGGCAAAAGTGCATGCAGAATAATCATTAAAAATATGCACAATTTCATTTGAAAGAAGGTTTTCAGTCCGTGAGCCGGTTAAAGTAAACAGTTTGCCCACAGCCTCGTCAGTTTTCTTCTTGACAACGTCGTCAGCCCATGTAAAGTTAACAAAAAGGGGTCGTCCTTTATGTCATTTGTTGGCTGTTAATACAAAATATAATTTTGCTTTTCTGCTTCTAAGGGGAGGGATGATAGACTCAAGTCAGTGTCTAGTTGTGAGTTTTCTTTGTTGGTATTGAACAGCTGCTGGATTTCTTCTTTTTCTTTGCGTTTCGTTTTCGTTTTTTCGTTACACAACCAAATGTTTGTTGTCATGCCCAACACGACTGCAAGGTCACTGCCAGCCCGGTCATACTTTTGTTGGGATATTGCATGGCTTTTTATCGTGCAGCCTAATCCTGTTTTCTTTATTCTTCATTTAAAATGGTTATTGGATGCTGTGCAGCACATTTATCTGCACTTCATCTCATCTAACAGTTTGTCAGAAGGCTGTACGAGTTACGTGTTATACCCCTAATGTTCTTTGTTTACATTTGCCATAATTAATAATTTTGTTTTTGTTTGTCCTTTTAGTGATGGGCGCTTGTTAAAGCGTTTTTTTTTATAAAAAGTTTTGAAGGTTGTTGTATCGTCATGAAATGTTGCACACTGTTAAATAAATCAATGTCACATTTACCCCCGATTGTAACAGGGCTTGCAGCAATAGCGATGAAAGTGGTTTGTAGTCCTGCGGAGAATTTAATTGTCTGAAAAGAATGTTGGCATTGTTTTAAAAATATTAATAAAGTGACATTAATAAACAATAGATTTTGTAGTGGACAGGCTTCACATTAAAATAATGTTACCCTGCCTCGCTTTAATTGAGAAAGATATGAGTTTTTTACGCTTTTTGTGGAGTCCAAAGTTTTGTAAGTGACACCACAAACTCACAGATTTTGTTTATGTCAAAGGAAAATACCTAAAAAAAATATTTGATATAATAACAAAACGAAAATATTGTCATAAAATCAGAAAAAAAAATTTTTTATTTAAATTTTTTTAATTTTTGATTTTCTTACCCAATAAGAATTTCAACAGGAAGAGTATAAAAGTAGACTTGTGCTTTTAAGCACAATGAACTGGCCGTTCTGCTCAGCTCAGCTAATTTCACTCAACTAGTTCGCAGCACAAAAAATTTAGTTGTTCAGTTCATTTTTATTACAGACAATCAACTATAGCAAATTGTCATGCCTGTTTTCTATTACGCTAAATATAAAATATGAAGACAGCAAGGAAATAAAATACGGGTATTAAAAACACTCAATACTAATATAAAAAAACACTCAAGCAATTGTATTAAACAGTCACTTTGCTCAGTGTATTATAAAATTCAATTGAACTAGTTCAGATGTGAGCGGCACAACTATAGCTAAAAGTCTAAGTAAAAGGTATCTGTTTAGCATCGTGTTAAGTCTATTCCCCGGTTGTGTAGGCGAAAACTTTTACCATTTTCACCACGAAATATTCAAAACTTTGCAAAGTTTCGAAAACAAAACTTATCTGTGTTTGTTTTGCTTTTCCATTATCCAAGACAGGCTCGTACACGTACACACTGAACAATCTTGTCATAGACCTCCACCAAGAATGAATATTGTCATTATTAAATTACGAAAATTTGTTGTAAATTCTTTCAAATAAGCAAAACTAAAAAAAATTACTTATAGATATTATATTAAATAAAAAAAATTATTCACTGCTTCAGAAAACACAGCCAAACTTTTATGAAACCTAGACAAAATCCAAGGCATAAATATTTTCTGAAAAATGAAATCACCCCAAAGTAAAATTTTGCAAAACTCATAACGTTTGAGATTCGTAAAACACCAAGTGACAACCAAAATATGTGCAGCATCGACGACATCATCCTACAGTCAGACTAAACACTTATTTATGCACAATTGAAGATGTTTTTCAAAATTTTAAAATGACTTTTGGAATACGTTGCACTTTAAATCAGAAGCTAAATAAAAACAAGAACGAGGGAATAGACGAAACCTAAAGAATTTATAGCAACTTGAGTGTAAAAATATCGAGCAGTTGTTGTGTCATATCTTTTAATTGCCATTTTCAATTAACACTTCATGCTGAAGACACACACACGCGGTCCCACTTGGCAGGCAAGTGGTGCACGAATCCACACAAAAACAAACAGTTTCTGGGAGCAGACCAACGAAAAAAAGCACACACACTCACACATGGTTTTCCAACACATAAAAATTCTATTTGATTAATAGACTTGAACAGCTAAAAATTGTGTTTATTACTTACAAATAAATATTTTAGCACCCTCTTTTTAAGTTCTATTTTCCAAGCGATTACAGAAGTCGAAGGCAGTCAATAAAAATAATGTAAAACGGAAATAAAAGAACAAGAATATACAAATTAATGGGTTAATTTGTTATTAATTGAAATGAGGGGGAGTCAATCATAACGCATAAATATATTCCTTCAAACGCTTTAGAAAAATAACATTTTTAAATAGAAAATAAAAATCTTTTGCTTGATGTGGTCATAGATCAGTGCGTGTGAAAACAGATGTTTTGAAGATTTTCATTCAACAAATTGCGTCTTTAGACATATTGCATGTGTAGGCACGCCAGCATAAGAGTGCTATGGCCAGCTCTGGCTCTGCAAACTTTTAAAGTGTTAATAGTTTAATTTAATTATTTAATAATATAAAATAAAACGTTATAAAGGCGTTGTGAATTGCTGCTGGTAGATATAGGCGGCCTGAGACCGCCCTGCTGTTTTGGTGGCATCTCTCTAATCCGGTGTTTATTGCATGTGGGATGTTGCCAGCCCACATGAGTTTGGATTTGTGTGCGGGTTTGGCTCCGCCGGCATCATCAATGGCCCGTACTTTTATCAACTCCAGGGGAGTGAGAATGTTTATAACTAATTCCAAATTGAAAGATACGGACGCAAGATGGCAAACAGCAGATGTTATAAAGCAACTTGTAATATGAACGATTTTAGGTCAAGGTTATGTGAATGGGCCATCGTGATCGTGCAATTTGATCCACTAGACTTTTTCTTGTGGAATTGCCCAAAAATCCGCAGTTGAATGATGCCAACATAACCGAGACCATTCTCCAATTTCACCCGGGTCTCTGTGGCAGAGTCATTCCCAATTGGACCAATCGAATACTTCACACCGTAAAAAGTTGCAGCGTTTAGCTGCCTGATGTCCACTTTAACCTCTTCCTTGCATTTAAATGCACTTAAAATTCTGTGCTTTTCTTCATGCTTTTGTAGAGATTTAAGACCCCAGCATTTAAGCAACACAATCACATGGATATTATCGACAATCAGCATTAAATGTAATGCAAAATGGCTGTTAAAATATTATTCAAATTCTTTCATGTTCTTGCCTCTAATTATGATTCTTTTAAAGCATTTCGCGTTTCGTTTTATATTTAACGTACGCAACAAATTTAAAACTTAAATTTGAAATGAAGCTTTAACCCATTTAAGAAACGTATAAACTCCTCATTTATGCAGTTAAAATGTACTTTTGTACATAAAGGCATGCACGTTCATGACTGTGCATGTCTGGTTTTATATACGAGTATGTATGTGTGTGTGTGTTTGTATATTTCATTTTACAATCACTCATTACTCTGATAGAAACTAAAAATCAGTAAAAAAAAATCATTATTTTGCCTACTTTTGACATTTAGTTGCGCAGCCCATTAATGTCATTGAGGCTAATGACATTTGGCCAGAATTGTCATACATACATACATCATTCAAATAAAATAACAACTTCTTTAAAATTTCAGACATCCCTAATTTTATATCATTTATTAAAAATACCCATCATCAGTATTAAAATCCTAGATAAAAAGTTAAAGTTGATTGGTATCCTATGGAATTCCAACTATGCCAAAATCCCGTCTCTGGACTGACAGTATACACACATTTTGAATATTTTATTTGTATCCGTAAACATTCATCATATTAGTTGCTAAAACATTATGGCAGCGGCCAGTTCAATAGTTGCTACAAACATATTATGTTTACGAAGACATTTTCTTGACTTTTTCTGCTGATCATACCAACATGGTTACACTGCATATATTATGATTGAAAAGTCTGCGTCAAATACTTTGTTGGCTACAACCATGAATTCGAATATTATTTATAATTATAGAAGAAGGTTGTAGCAACCAAGTTTTTACTGTCTGCTTCCTATTCCATCGATAAGATTACAAAAATTTCTACGATTTTTTTCTGCCAACAGGGCGATATGACTGAGAGTTTGTTGGGCCCTTTAGTTTTGTTCAATCGCCACAAATAAACAATATTTTATTTTGTGTTTATAATTAAACAAACATTGTTTATTTATTTTTGGTAATTTATCATTTGCAGAGAGTGGTTTTTGTGTTGCTACTTACAGTAAAATATGCCTTTGTTTATATATATATATATAAATATGTGTGTATGTGTGTGTATATGTGTGTGTGTAGATAATGACTGACACACATATTTGGGTTAATTCCGACACTTTCACCTTATTTTAATCTTTGGTTGTTTAGCGCTCTGTCAGTGCTTGTAAATCTGTGTTATTGCAGGATTTCGAATGACAGCTTTTTGTTTGTTTGTTTAGTTTTTGTTTATTTTCAGATGAAGATAAATTAAACAAAAGCAAAGCACAGTGAAGCCTCGATACATATAATATGATCGAAGACAACTCTTTTGTATAGTTATTATTGCTTTTGGGTAAATACGAATGAGTAAAATCTCGGCATAAAGAATCTTAAAGAAATAACTATAATTTTCTTTATCCAGACTCTAATTTAGGTATATGGGAATGTTCATAAAATTCGTTCAATTATTATTATTCTTACTTCATAATCTAAAGGGTTTTGGGCGACTACATATATCGTTATGTGGGGACTTTATAATAGTTTGGCTTCATTCTGAGTTCATTGCACAGAAGCGCTTGAATGAATATTTCTCTATATAGCGATTGAAATTCCTTTTAAAGTATTAAATCTTTTTCTTTTCATTCTTTTTTTTTCATTTGGAATTTGCAAATTTCAAAAAATTTAATACTTACGGAAATTTTATTTTTCATTGACCTCAATAACAATTTAACTACATTTTAATAATGATTTTCTTTTTGTTTTTCAATATAAAAATCGTTTTAGGTCACATGAAATACCTGAATAAAATAAAATTATAACAATTGTTTTATTAGCATTTCAAGACAATTTAACCTGATTTAATGTTAAAATACTTGCAAATGCTTTAATGAAAAGAATTTCAGGCATTTCAAAATTTTGTGATGGATTATTTCTTGTTTTATGGTCTAAGAGTTCTATTAAATAAAAAAAGCAAATCTGTTAAATTCTGTTAACAAATTTTGTAATTAGTTTTATGATCATGTAAAGAAAAATATGAAATGAAAAGATTATCTGGCCAAGACCAAACACACTGACAAATATTGAATTCTGACAAAACCATAACCTCCAAAATGGTTGAATTTTTTTTTTTTGTGGAAAAAGAAATACATCCATGTTAAACAAAAGCCACTATTTTCGGACTAATCTAATTGAAGTGAAGCCAACAAATAACATTTTGTGGTTGTTATTAATTCACCATGATTTTCCCCATCCCAACCTGGGATGTAACACAAAGTCTTGTTTTCCTTTCTTATTGCCTTTCGTATTGCATTTTTGCTGATAAACAAGTCACATGAATGGTGCGGATTAAACGATATCCCACGGTTTTATCGCGGCGATTCCGATGATCTGGTGCTGCTTTAAAGTAATAACTTTTATTTTCGTTGTTTACAACCATCAGGGACATAAAAATTTACAACAACAACTCCTTCTTTGTGGCAAAACAACTGCATTAAAAATTCTTCACTTTTCATTATTTTTTGTTGTTGTTTGTGAACGTTTGTATGACATTCTTTTGGACTGGTTTTCTTTTTGTGACATTAAAGAAAGATGATAAAATTTATATTTGACATCTTTTAAATTCCTTGTATTTGTAATTGTTTGGAAATCGTTTTGACCTTTTATCTTTCTTATAAATATTCTAGGCTTGGAAAAAAAAGATGATCATGTTGACAATAAAAACATTTTTATGCGAATTTTTTATAAATAATAAAATTACCTTTCAAGTAAGAAGAACATGAACCAAACGATAAATTGTTTTGATTTATAGTATAGAAAAAATGTAAACTTGTGATCACACTATGAGGCCAACTTAATGTTAATACAAAACACCAAGGACCTGTTAAGTTGGATTCAGCTGTTGTGGCTTAAAAAGTTTTCTGGTGATTCTCTCATTTCAAAAAAAGTTTATAGAAAGTCAGAACTGTTATATCAAAATATATAAAGTGAATAGTAGGCAGTACAATTTGTGTGGTTTATAGAATTTTTAACCTCAAAACAAAGATTATTAAGAGAAAACAAGTGAATTTTCTAAAAATCCTGTTAAATCATCATCATCAATGTTAAAAATCATATTAAATAATTTCTATTTATATCAATTCAGATTTAAAATATTGGAAACAGTTCACAGTGTTTGACAATAATAAAATTATTTGCTGACGATACTTGATGGATCATGAAAATGATATGATCTAGACTATGACATCAATAATATGTTTTTAATAATATGTTTAGCAATACAATAACATGGTTGGCAATTAATTGATTGACGATGAAAATTATGTGAACTCGACTGTGACATTAATAATTTATAAAACCACCCAAAAATAATGTGTTTAGGTCTGCCACATTATTGTTGACGTGATCTTGACTATGACATCAATTATATATCAGTGCTGTCAACTAAGAGGTTGATGATGATAAATGTATGTGACGGTCATAACATGTTTAGCAATTATTGGATTGATCATTATCTTGACTATAATATCAATAATATGTCAGTTCCCGACAATAATCAGGTTCAGCTTGATAATTATATGTCACGACAATAAAATGGTTGGCTGTAATCATAACATCTGTGGTGTTCTATCACAATTTGAATTTTAGAATTGCAGAAAATGCTTCTAGTTCTTTCAATGCGATTCTTTCTTTCTTTTGCTTATTTTTTTGTGTGTTGTTTCTGTCTGTCTTCAAACGAAGTTTTCCTTTGAAATATCGATTACAAACTTATGTCTTATGACAGTTGTGATAAAAACACATTTGGTAATGAAAATAATATGTTTATTTTGAACAATTTTGCATACAACTTAATAATACTTAATAATTCTGGCACAAATAAATGTTTTTTTGTTGTTGCGGAATCATTTAAAATAGTTTTTTATTAGAATATAATTACCTCAACCATGTACTTGATTACGCTTTGGACGATGCTTTAACTGAATTTAGGAAATCCTAAGAGGATTCACATTGTTAAAAGGTTCTTTCGTGATAAATACTTGTACTCAGTGATTTATCTCTTTTAGTAATTTAATAACTGAAATAATTTCTGAAAATATTCAAAACTAATAAAAACTCAAACATGCATTTTTAATGATTCCATTTACTATTTTTTTTAAGATAAAATTTTAATTCAAGAGTTCGCTTTACATTTCAAATACAGACATCTGCCGGCCAACAGCTTAAAGTCAATCGTAAAAGTATTAATTCTTAATTATTGGCCCATAAAAATAAACTTACTTTTTTTAAGCCATTTAAAATGAATGGTGAAGAAAAAACAGAGTTCGGATAAAATGAAAACAACAATTTTAATTAAGTTAAACTAATTTGGTAATAATCGTAAAAGCAGCTGTTGCGAAAGATGCGTTTGGACCTGAACATTTTTAAAAATGTTTGCGCTTTTAATTTGCCCGGCAGTATTAAAACAAGCGCTTAAATGCAGTAAAAAAAACTATAGATTTTGATAAACAATTAAATTTTTGCATTTTTCAACTTATATGGGTTTTTAACAGCCTCAAGCAACGTGCGGCTGCTTATGCTGCACAGAATGTAAAAAAATGGTATTTTGAAAAATTTATACAAAATCTTCAAAAGATTGTATAACATTGATGGATTGATTGAGTCTAAATACCATAGAAAATAATGGCACATGGGCAACAAAGCATGCTCAGTCATGTCCTGTGCTCTCGTTCCAAGGTTGGCGCGTGCACCAAAGGACGATGGTTCACAGAGTTTCGCTTAGAGTTTGGAATGCAAAGAGACGAAACTAAAATATTCATTCACATACATTCTGAAGATCACTAAAATCTTTCTTAAAATGTTTTTGATCGTTCTTTCTTGTTCTCGTCCCCAGAATCTCTTTGAACTTAATTTTGAATTTCATGAATGTTTTAATTGTTCAACGAATTTCTTTTCTGAATCATCACTACAGTCTAAAGGGTGCCAAGAAAAATACCTAAAATAATTTTATGCAAATTAAAAAAAAAATGTTTAAACTGTTGCACGAACGAAAGAAAATCGAAAGTGCAATTTCAAACATGCAATAGAGAGACACACAAACAGCCATTTTTTTTCCAAACACAATACAAAACAATCTGCCAAACCGCAAAAAAACAACCAAGTGCGATAGGAAAGTTTGCTGCAAGGCACATTGTATTGGTTGCTATTGCACCACTTTGGGCTGTGCAAGTAAAAATAGAAAGTCAAACTCTGAAGTGGTATTTAAATTAAATTGAATTCATGCAACAATTAAATCTGCTTAATTATTTGAAAAAAAAAGAAATAATCACTGATTCGCAGGGCACAATTTAAAAATGAATAATTAAAAGCAGAGGAGATTATTTTTGCTTTAAACTTTAAACAAGATGTTTCTTTGTTTCCACTTGAAACAGGTTCCTCTTGGTAAGAAACCTGGTGACTTGTTAAAGGTGAATCGTTTGTCAAGTGAGATAAATATTCACTGATTTCCGCCATTTAAGGGCTGTTATCGCACAAAGATAAAGGGTATAGATGTGAACAAAATTTACCTGAATTACCTGCCATGGCGGCTCAAACTCACAGTGAACCAATTGCCAGGCTCCATATGGCTTGTGAGACACTCACAAGTGACACCAGTTTTGTAAATATTTAAGCTCAGGAATATTTGATTGAAAATTCCGACTATCCAAACACTTCTGGCAGCAGTTCTTTGGACAGTTGGGGAAATCAGGGTACCAGAGGAGGTAGGCTGAACTTCTTTTCCTTAAATTCCCTTGAAGGCATTTGGTTGACTGAAAATGAGGAAATTCAACGCCATTTTTAGAAATTACTATTTAGCCTTTATTAACTCAGGTTTAGGTTTAAGCCACAGCCAGAATATTTCTACCGAACTGCGGCCATCCACACAGGAGAATATCTTTTATATATCCTTTGGGCTTGTTGGTCCTCGCTCGCTTCGCGTTCGCTTTCTAGAGTTTGTTTATCCACCGAGGAACCTCTACTCTTCTATGCCACAGGTAGCAGAGCGCCCAAGTTTAAAAAGTGGCATTAGTATGGAAAGTCAGAACACTTCATACCAGTCCACTAATGAAACTGAATTGATTCGATATCTTAAATTGCTATAAGAATAGTTTAATGAATATTTTTTATTGTGAATTGAAATAAAAATATGTCAAATTCACAACCCTAAATACAGAAAATTAACAAATTAACAAACATATTCGTAGTTGTGCAACAGAAACAAAATAGAAATATGAAAACGGCTGTTGACAGAGACCCCACAAAAGAACCCGTAGAATGGCGATTGAAACAATTTATAGGAACTAATTAAGCGAAAACGAAATTTCAAACAGAATATTTCACATCTTTAAGTGACAAAATGCTTAATTTTGAAACAAAAAGAATAATAAATTCCTGTCACATAAATAGTGAAAACTAAAACTCAAATAGATATGCATAAATTTCCGAAAATAATATATATATATATATATATATAGATAGCACTAAATTATGTTTAAATACCTCAACTGCCACTCATTTAATCAGCACAGATTAACTCATTACTCAACACTTTAGTTCGAACAGAACACGCTGATGAAGGGCGTACGAGTACGGATGATGTTAATGGCGGTGTTGGCTGCTGTTCAACGGATAAAGAGGTTGCTGATGATTATTTTTGTGGCCACATTGGGAGCATACAACAAGCTCTTTAATACCTTTTTGTCATTCAGTTTGTTTTCTTTTTCAAAACCAATAAATATTTACTAAAGTAGTCGATTTATAATTAGGAAAGTTATCACAAAAATGGCCTGCCATGTCGTGTAAGTTTTAGGGTAATTCAAATAATTTAGTACATAAATGCACTAAATAAGTTTTAAAACAAGAAGCTTTTAAAATATTGTTAATGCTACCTAGATTGAAGGTGCGGATACGGCTCTCGAAATCTTCCAGTGATAGTAAAAGATTAAAGAAAATATTAGTTTAATTTCATTTAATCTATTACAAAACTATCGAGTATTATTTATGGGATACTGTTCTCGAAATCCTCGAGTGATTGTAAGAGGTTAAAGAAAACATTATTTGAAGTTTCTTTAATCTATTACAAAACTATCGAATATTTCGGAAATTGTAATAAAAAATGCACAAAAAAAGCTTTACATAAAAATGTGTCCTATAAAGCTTGTAGGTAAAGAAAAACAGAGTTATTTTATAAAAATAAAAATTACTCCCTCGTGAAGAACTAACTTGCGATCAAACTGGCGTGTTAAACAATTACGTGATTCGGTAAAACGCTCTTCAACATTAAGTAACGATTTGTAATATATTTAAATAAAGTTTTTAAGTCTTCAATAAAATATCTTCTATAGGGATGACATTATATCTGGGCTATGGGACTCACGACACAGACTATAACATATTACAAAAACACATTGTGCTGCAGTTTTTTGACCTTTGAAAGTTGCCTTGACTAAACTCCACATCTAGTCCTGTCAGTCAGCTGTAGTTATTCTGTAGTTATTCCTTTTTAACGTTTGGGAAAGGGCACAAGTACTGACCAATCCGCATTCCGTCTTTTGTTTGGCAACGATACAAAATTACAAAGCTTTTTGCTTTTTTCTGCAAAGATACCCAGAATCTGTGGTAGGAAGGGGATCTACGCCTCTGGACTAAGGCTCCAGCAACCTGCCAGCTCCTCAATCACAGCACTCGGTTGCCAAAACGTATATTTTAGACATATAAAACTTATAAAAGTGAATTTGTTTTAAATCTTTGGAGTGTTTTTTGAGTCTAGGCTTCAGAAAAACTTCTTTAAAATGTAAATTAACAAATCCTGACATTAATCTGAAATTTCGATATCCTTCCGCTCTCTTTTCTTAGCTAAGTTACCGGTTTGTAAAGCCACTTATCTGATGAATTTGTCATTTACGTCAGCAAAAAATTAATTAGCAATTTCCCCATATTTCTTTTTTTGTGGTTTTACTCCTACTGAACTTGTTTGAAGATAAACATTTTAGACAGGTGTTTTTCTTCGTATTTTCATGAAATCCGCAAGTTTATTTATTTACTTTAGAATCAAAACTATTGCTGAGTGAAATTTTTTGTTCAGTGTATCCATTAGTTCAATATGTGTCGAACGATATTGCTGGCATTAGAATAAAGTGACTAATGGCTAATTTTTTTGAAGTAAAGAAAGTGAACTCACGATAAAACCAAAATTGCTGACTATTTCGGACAATCGATATATTGCCCAGCTAAAAAGAAACGAGCACAAATTCCAGACATTTCTTCCAACAATAGACTTCTGTGGTTCCATATTCATTAAGAAAAGAAAAACACAAATTATAGAGTTTCTTTTTTCCTGCGGTGTATTCCCAGTTTAAAAATTACAGATCTTCGTTTAAATTGTCTTTCAAATACTTATTGCCTTGCACGAGGCTATTTATTCCCTCAACCCAGACTGTTACCCTTAATCGTGATCGAAAAAAGGAATATTTAAGATTAAAAGTGTTTAATTCATTGATGTTTTGCTGCACATATAAAAATTAAGTATTATTTTAAAAACTCTAACATAGAATGTCGTTTCTAACTAAAATTCTCTTACATCAAATAAAACCCTCTATCGAGTAGTTCCTTCAATACTGGCTTCCCTTCACGTTTTTGCTCAGTGGCTTGAAAATCAATTAGCACCACATCCTTCCAGTCTAATTAAAATTGTGGAAAACTTGATGTTTTACCTTTTCAGAAACCTGGCAGGCAGCAACCGAACCGTTCGAAATGAAAGGATCTTGATATGACACATTTTGTGGTACCCCAGAATTAATATACGAATAAATTAAGTGGCACTCCCGACCACTTACAATGACAAGCCAAGACACTTCATCTACATGTACTCGTACATCTGTTACGCATATTGAGTTTTTGTTAAATTGATTTTTTCCTTGCTTTACATTGTGTTGTGGAGACTTTTATTTGTTTGAATTTAATACAACAACAACAACAACAAAATACAAATATATTCCATAAGTTCTACACCAGCCGAACGTACCCACTTGAGTAGGCTGTCAAGTTGTGTTTCACTTTGTATTGTTCTTCGCGTTAACGGCGATATGTGCACAAAAACCACCAAAAACTTGCATAGACTATTTTTGAAACACCTTCTTTGTGGCGGCTGGTATGAAAAGTTACTTCAAAAGAAAGAATATTATTACGGAGTGTGCCTGTTTTCATGGTCAAGACTTACAGCAAGTTCTGCATGTGGTCACCAGTGCAAAGTACAGGCGCTTAATTATTGTGGTAATTGGTTGGCAAAGTTTCCGAAGAACAAGTAGAAACCATCTGAGTGAGTGTCTGCCATTGCGACAAATTACGCTAATAAAGAAACAAAACATCATGTGAAAAAACATCCCATTGTCTGGCGTAACAAAAGTTTGAACTGTTCTCACCAGTGATCGCCTAAAGTGCACAACTGTCGTCTACCATATTCTGGTCTGCGGCAAATTATACGCGCCACTGACCATTAGCTGATACATGATCTAGGCCACCATCTAAGGCCTAATGCTACCAATCATTCTGCCTGGCTTAACGAAAGCTTAGAAATAGTTTTGTTTTGTATTCCTTTTAAAGTATTTTAAAGAATATTTCACTCAGATAGTAGTTATTAGTCACAACCCTGCATTTCTGCTGTTTGTAAGTATTCCGACGAAAAAAAATCTATTTCAGAGATAATTATTAAGATTTCTGTGGACCAATTATTTATTATTACACTTTTCGGCCGGCAAGTTGTTTGCTGGGTTTCTTATAAGGTGGTTATTTCTTCTTTTTTTATATTAACGATTGTTAACGTTGGACGTCGCTTGACGTTTGAATATATGAGAAAGTTTTTAATATACAATTTTACTTTCGTTCACATAGAAACGTTTTCGTGCCTCTGGTTCGTCAGAATGTTTATTCAAGAAACTTGAATAAGAACAGTTTGTGCAGATTTTTTTATTTTTATAAAATACAACTGAGACTGTTCCCATTCGAATTTAGTTTAAGCTGCATTTAAGTTCTTGCCATTTGCTAATTGCTTTAATTAGTTGCACTTCCTCTTTAGGGATGACAAGGAAATGTCTACAGACCTTCAGTGACTGATTAACAACAACAATATTCGCCATCCCTTTGGTGCGATAGCGATAAAACTGCATTATCATTAAGTCTAGTCAAAGTTAGTCTCTACTCTCCCCATCGTTTCGAAAGTTAATTTTCAAACAGCCTCTTAAACGAATTTGTTGAAGATGAAAAAGGAACAAAAATAAAGAAAAAAAAACAATAAAAAACAATGAAAAACTCACACCTAATACTTGATATATCAGCGTAGGAAAAGGAAATTTAACACAAGTGTGTGTATGTGTGTGTTCTAGCTTGGGACAGGTACACGATTCAAGGTGTGTACCCCATGAGGTCTATACGGATACAACTGGCAAACAAACCCTCTTCGCTGACTGATGCTTGGCTTATGGAACAACCAACCAATTGAATTTATTCTCTATCACTCCTATGACAATAAATTTATTTTATTCAAGTTTTTCTAGCTGGATTCTGTGCGTTTTCAACTCTATTGTCATTTTAACGATATTTTTTTTACTAACGTGTCTAACTGATTTGCAGATTGCATACAACCCGCAACAAAACGTTGAGAAAACTATTAACGTCTAGTTATTGACATTGTATGCAGTGACGGTTTGGCATATTATTTTGTAAAACTTACAAAATGCATATGTTTGCTGTCATTTAGATTATAAAATATGAACCCCTTTATGGAATAGACGAAAAAAAGGAAATTATTACCAACTAAGCACTTGTTTATGGCTTAAGTCGTAAATCACAATGCAAAGTCTTTAACTCATATTAATAACCACACAAGATATACATGTCGTCACTTTATTGTTTCCAACAATTTTTAAACTTTAAACGTCATGTTCTTGCATCATTTTGTATTGAAAGTCCGATTTTAGTTAAAACAGCCTTTAAATTTATCTTATTAGTTCTTTATTTTCTGGCAAATATTTTGCTTTTTTCTTTTTTTGGAAATTGTCTTTGTCTGGTGTGAACTCAGAAGTCGGCGTTCCAAAATCTACGAATTTTTGAAGTATGAAATAATATTTAATAGAATGTGGAGACAAGTTCGCAATTGAACACTAATTGAATAAACAGAACTGAGTTTCTATGCAATCGAAAATTGCCATTTTATTGTAATTCTTATTAAGTATAAAAAGAAACGACATTTAAACATTTATAGTTCAGGGCCCAGGAATTTGTTTAGCATATTTTCAAATACACATATTTAAATGAATTAATTTTCGCCAGCAATTGAATCAATTCCTTTTCAACTTTTAAAGTCTTGTAATTGTTGTCCCAACAGATTTATGTTTTATACCAGACGCCTCATTTACTACATTCTTATAACACAAGTCAGATGCTTAAATAAGGAAATTCATTTAATCAAATTCTTTATATGTAAATATATACCAGCGTTGCCATAATTTGGAATAAAATCCCTGCTTTTCAAGTGGAAACCCCGCCTCTATGTAAATAAGGCGTAATTAAAACTTAAGAAAATCCAATAAAGTATTTGGTTTTATACATGTATTACTAAAGCAAAAAAAAAGGACTTAATAAAAACATTACCGCACCTCTATTTCATATATAATTGAATAAAATTAAAACTTCAGAAATAAAAAAGTTGAAAGTAAAGATTTTCTATTAAAGAAATGTGGAGCAAAACCTGCACAATTTGCGTAAAAACCGGTTTTTAAAAGAAAAAAACTTCAAAATTGCTCAATGGTTCAATATATGCAGATAAATCTGCACACTCGACAACGCTGGCATATAGTATGTACGCATGTATATCTGAGGGCCTTGTAGGAGTCAGCCGCCCTTTTATTTTGACACATGTACATAAATACCTTGAAATGAAATCCATTTGTCTCTCCTACTACAGCAGAAATGTTGGTTTTCGTGGCTAGCGGAGGTTCCCTCGGGCATAGCTGTCCAATTGGACTCGAATGTGGAGTTGTATTGCGACCGCATGCCATGGCCCATAGAACGGAAGGAGTTTTAGATAGGCTCCGCTCCAAACCAAGGGGGAGATCATGTCCAAATGACATGTAATTGAATTGGTACTCAAAAATGCCATTTCTGTCATGCTTAAGGGCGCTGTAGGACGCATTGTATCCAGCCGGTGATATGACCAACGTGGGGTAAGGCCATACTGGCAGGTACCCACGCAAATCGCTCTCACATTTGTCTCTCCTACTACTTCATCTTATGAATTGCTAATAAAAGTACTGCCTGTCTTACTTCGTATATAAAATCATTAGTTATAAAATCATATGTTTCCCACTTTATACAGGGCCTTAAGAAAGTGCTGACTGACCCTTCAGCTACAACAAATGTAATTGAAAAATATGTAGTAAACGTGTGTATGTACTTAACATTTGACGTAAATCTCAAAAATCACACGTCATAATTAGCAGTTGTACTAAAATTGGTTTGTGCTGAGCTGAGAAGCCTTCAATTTTATGTTTTCAGTTTCACATGTTGCAAGAGCCAAAGTTTATAAACATAACATGTATTGTGTTGACAAGAAGTTGCAGAAACATGTTTATAATAAATATGTAAATATACAACTATCAAAGGCAAAGGCCTTTTTTGTTGTATTTATTTTTAACTAAACTTTTCGATCAAACTTGTCCGTTACAACTCATAACATGCATAAGCATGTTTTGTGTAAACTTCGATACGTGATCTTTCAGGTAACATGACCATACATGCATATATAAGTATGTACATACATACTTCCATGCATACATATGTATGTATATGCACATATGTATGTATGGCTGTATGTAGATCGTTAGACTACATCTCAAGAGATATTCTTCTATTTGGAAAATTAAAGCATATTTGCCATAATTTCATTTAGCAAATGCATACACACCTACACAAACATCTACATACATAGTGTGTACATACATATATACATACATACTACATAAATATGTACATATTTACATGCATAAGTAAATGTAAGTATGTATTACATGCATATGTAAATATATGTATGTACGTACGTGTATGTACAGACTTACTCACCTACATATTTACTTAAGAACATATATGAAAATGTCCATAATAGACCATATGATTGAAATATGTACATACATACATACATACATACTTGTAAATGTATCATAAAGAAAACAAAAAGCATGCAACAGCAGGTCTGTTTATTTCACATGAAAGAGAACATTATAATCCACAATTCGCTCGCATTCGGCTCAATTGTGTTCGTAGCAACCGGAACAAAAGAAAATGAAACAAGGGAATTCTGGGCAGAGTCTACAAAATATTTTGCTGTTTTCTTTTGATTCTTTTCTTTTGGGATAAATATTTTTATAATTGCGACGGATGGTTTCAAAGTTCGTTTCAAAATTGGCAATCGTTACTTAGTCGTGGAACGACTGTCAGACAGTAAAGCTGTGCCCGGCGTTTCATTTCATTTCGGTGACCGGTAATTTTCATTCATTTCGGTCACTTTGAACAAACAGTGGGGCAACTATTATGATGATTGTTATTCTTGCTATTTGCTGAAAACATCAATTGAAATGAAAAACACTTCCACTAGTTTAATTGTTTGTGCTGAGAATAATTTATTTTGGAGAAAAGAAGGAAATTTTATAAAAGGCGGACTATGAACGAAAGCATTGGCTACCGTACAATGCAATGTTGAACGAAACCCGGTCATTTAAATGTTCATTTGAATGATCCGTTCAATTTAATCCGGTCGTTCCCGAACGACACAGTTCATTCACACAGCGATTGCAGTGTTGTGGACAAACAGAGTTTTTCGATTTTAAACAAAGTTATGCGGGCATGTTCTGGGAAGCCCGCGTTTCGACGTCGCCAAGACTTGTAAAACGCTAATTTGATTACCAGGTAGTTGGAGGATTTGCGCAAAATCTATTAGATACTTTTCATTAAAAATTTCGCATTAAACTATAAATTTAATACAAACATTTAAAATTTATCAATCGCACATTTTATTTGACTACCAACTACTTACATTTTTAACAACACTAGCAATTAACATTTTTCGAAAATCTAATAAATCAAATCACTAATTGCCTAATTTTTATTACATGAGAGTAATACTGATAGACTTGGACACATCCTAATATTTATATGGACTTTTTCAAAAACTTCTTCAAATCACAATAATTTTAATATATTTGGAAAGGGCACAATCGATACCTTAGATAAGTTTTTTCGAATTTCGCTTATTTTTGCGATAAAATCAATATTTGCGGAGATACAGCCACTTTTATAAAAAAGTTTAATAGGGAAGTAATATTCGTATTATTAATACGAATACTGATAGACTTGGACACATCCTAATATTTGTATGGACTTTTTCAAAAATTTCTTCAAATCACAATAATTTTAATATATTTGGAAAGGGCACAATCGATACCTTAGTTAAGTTTTTTCGAATTTCGCTTATTTTTGCGATAAAATCAATATTTACGGAGATACAGCCACTTTTATAAAAAAGTTTAATAGGGAAGTAATATTCGTATTATTAATACGAATACTGATAGACTTGGACACATCCTAATATTTGTATGGACTTTTTCAAAAATTTCTTCAAATCACAATAATTTTAATATATTTGGAAAGGGCACAATCGATACCTTAGTTAAGGTTTTTCTAATTTCGCTTATTTTTGCGATAAAATCAATATTTACGGAGATACAGCCACTTTTATAAAAAAGTTTAATAGGGAAGTAATATTCGTATTATTAATACGAATACTGATAGACTTGAACACATCCTAATATTTATATGGACTTTTTCAAAAATTTCTTCAAATCACAATAATTTTAATATATTTGGAAAGGGCACAATCGATACCTTAGTTAAGTTTTTTCGAATTTCGCTTATTTTTGCGATAAAATCAATATTTACGGAGATACAGCCACTTTTATAAAAAAGTTTAATAGGGAAGTAATATTCGTATTATTAATACGAATACTGATAGACTTGAACACATCCTAATATTTATATGGACTTTTTCAAAAATTTCTTCAAATCACAATAATTTTAATATATTTGGAAAGGGCACAATCGATACCTTAGTTAAGTTTTTTCGTATTTCGCTTATTTTTGCGATAAAATCAATATTTACGGAGATACAGCCACTTTTATAAAAAAGTTTAATAGGGAAGTAATATTCGTATTATTAATACGAATACTGATAGACACATCCTAATATTTGTATGGACTTTTTCAAAAATTTCTTCAAATCACAATAATTTTAATATATTTGGAAAGGGCACAATCGATACTTTAGTTAAGTTTTTTCGAATTTCGCTTATTTTTGCGATAAAATCAATATTTACGGAGATACAGCCACTTTTATAAAAAAGTTTAATAGGGAAGTAATATTCGTATTATTAATACGAATACTGATAGACTTGAACACATCCTAATATTTATATGGACTTTTTCAAAAATTTCTTCAAATCACAATAATTTTAATATATTTGGAAAGGGCACAATCGATACCTTAGTTAAGTTTTTTCGAATTTCGCTTATTTTTGCGATAAAATCAATATTTACGGAGATACAGCCACTTTTATAAAAAAGTTTAATAGGGAAGTAATATTCGTATTATTAATACGAATACTGATAGACACATCCTAATATTTGTATGGACTTTTTCAAAAATTTCTTCAAATCACAATAATTTTAATATATTTGGAAAGGGCACAATCGATACCTTAGTTAAGTTTTTTCGAATTTCGCTTATTTTTGCGATAAAATCAATATTTACGGAGATACAGCCACTTTTATAAAAAAGTTTAATAGGGAAGTAATATTCGTATTATTAATACGAATACTGATAGACACATCCTAATATTTGTATGGACTTTTTCAAAAATTTCTTCAAATCACAATAATTTTAATATATTTGGAAAGGGCACAATCGATACTTTAGTTAAGTTTTTTCGAATTTCGCTTATTTTTGCGATAAAATCAATATTTACGGAGATACAGCCACTTTTATAAAAAAGTTTAATAGGGAAGTAATATTCGTATTATTAATACGAATACTGATAGACTTGAACACATCCTAATATTTATATGGACTTTTTCAAAAATTTCTTCAAATCACAATAATTTTAATATATTTGGAAAGGGCACAATCGATACCTTAGTTAAGTTTTTTCGAATTTCGCTTATTTTTGCGATAAAATCAATATTTACGGAGATACAGCCACTTTTATAAAAAAGTTTAATAGGGAAGTAATATTCGTATTATTAATACGAATACTGATAGACTTGAACACATCCTAATATTTATATGGACTTTTTCAAAAATTTCTTCAAATCACAATAATTTTAATATATTTGGGAAGGGCACAATCGATACCTTAGTTAAGTTTTTTCGAATTTCGCTTATTTTTGCGATAAAATCAATATTTACGGAGATACAGCCACTTTTATAAAAAAGTTTAATAGGGAAGTAATATTCGTATTATTAATACGAATACTGATAGACTTGAACACATCCTAATATTTATATGGACTTTTTCAAAAATTTCTTCAAATCACAATAATTTTAATATATTTGGGAAGGGCACAATCGATACCTTAGTTAAGTTTTTTCGAATTTCGCTTATTTTTGCGATAAAATCAATATTTACGGAGATACAGCCACTTTTATAAAAAAGTTTAATAGGGAAGTAATATTCGTATTATTAATACGAATACTGATAGACTTGGACACATCCTAATATTTGTATGGACTTTTTCAAAAATTTCTTCAAATCACAATAATTTTAATATATTTGGAAAGGGCACAATCGATACCTTAGTTAAGTTTTTTCTAATTTCGCTTATTTTTGCGATAAAATCAATATTTACGGAGATACAGCCACTTTTATAAAAAAGTTTAATAGGGAAGTAATATTCGTATTATTAATACGAATACTGATAGACTTGGATGCCTCCTAATATTTATATGGACTTTTTCAAAAATTTCTTCAAATCACAATAATTTTAATATATTTGGAAAGGGCACAATCGATACTTTAGTTAAGTTTTTTCGAATTTCGCTTATTTTTGCGATAAAATCAATATTTACGGAGATACAGCCACTTTTATAAAAAAGTTTAATAGGGAAGTAATATTCGTATTATTAATACGAATACTGATAGACTTGAACACATCCTAATATTTATATGGACTTTTTCAAAAATTTCTTCAAATCACAATAATTTTAATATATTTGGGAAGGGCACAATCGATACCTTAGTTAAGTTTTTTCGAATTTCGCTTATTTTTGCGATAAAATCAATATTTACGGAGATAGAGCCACTTTTATAAAAAAGTTTAATAGGGAAGTAATATTCGTATTATTAATACGAATACTGATAGACACATCCTAATATTTGTATGGACTTTTTCAAAAATTTCTTCAAATCACAATAATTTTAATATATTTGGAAAGGGCACAATCGATACTTTAGTTAAGTTTTTTCGAATTTCGCTTATTTTTGCGATAAAATCAATATTTACGGAGATACAACCACTTTTATAAAAAAGTTTAATAGGGAAGTAATATTCGTATTATTAATACGAATACTGATAGACACATCCTAATATTTGTATGGACTTTTTCAAAAATTTCTTCAAATCACAATAATTTTAATATATTTGGAAAGGGCACAATCGATACTTTAGTTAAGTTTTTTCGAATTTCGCTTATCTTTGCGATAAAATCAATATTTACGGAGATACAGCCACTTTTATAAAAAAGTTTAATAGGGAAGTAATATTCGTATTATTAATACGAATACTGATAGACACATCCTAATATTTGTATGGACTTTTTCAAAAATTTCTTCAAATCACAATAATTTTAATATATTTGGAAAGGGCACAATCGATACTTTAGTTAAGTTTTTTCGAATTTCGCTTATTTTTGCGATAAAATCAATATTTACGGAGATACAGCCACTTTTATAAAAAAGTTTAATAGGGAAGTAATATTCGTATTATTAATACGAATACTGATAGACACATCCTAATATTTGTATGGACTTTTTCAAAAATTTCTTCAAATCACAATAATTTTAATATATTTGGAAAGGGCACAATCGATACTTTAGTTAAGTTTTTTCGAATTTCGCTTATTTTTGCGATAAAATCAATATTTACGGAGATACAGCCACTTTTATAAAAAAGTTTAATAGGGAAGTAATATTCGTATTATTAATACGAATACTGATAGACACATCCTAATATTTGTATGGACTTTTTCAAAAATTTCTTCAAATCACAATAATTTTAATATATTTGGAAAGGGCACAATCGATACTTTAGTTAAGTTTTTTCGAATTTCGCTTATTTTTGCGATAAAATCAATATTTACGGAGATACAGCCACTTTTATAAAAAAGTTTAATAGGGAAGTAATATTCGTATTATTAATACGAATACTGATAGACACATCCTAATATTTGTATGGACTTTTTCAAAAATTTCTTCAAATCACAATAATTTTAATATATTTGGAAAGGGCACAATCGATACTTTAGTTAAGTTTTTTCGAATTTCGCTTATTTTTGCGATAAAATCAATATTTACGGAGATACAGCCACTTTTATAAAAAAGTTTAATAGGGAAGTAATATTCGTATTATTAATACGAATACTGATAGACACATCCTAATATTTGTATGGACTTTTTCAAAAATTTCTTCAAATCACAATAATTTTAATATATTTGGAAAGGGCACAAATCGATACTTTAGTTAAGTTTTTCGAATTTCGCTTATTTTTGCGATAAAATCAATATTTACGGAGATACAGCCACTTTTATAAAAAAGTTTAATAGGGAAGTAATATTCGTATTATTAATACGAATACTGATAGACACATCCTAATATTTGTATGGACTTTTTCAAAAATTTCTTCAAATCACAATAATTTTAATATATTTGGAAAGGGCACAATTCGATACTTTAGTTAAGTTTTTTCGAATTTCGCTTATTTTTGCGATAAAATCAATATTTACGGAGATACAGCCACTTTTATAAAAAAGTTTAATAGGGAAGTAATATTCGTATTATTAATACGAATACTGATAGACACATCCTAATATTTGTATGGACTTTTTCAAAAATTTCTTCAAATCACAATAATTTTAATATATTTGGAAAGGGCACAATCGATACTTTAGTTAAGTTTTTTCGAATTTCGCTTATTTTTGCGATAAAATCAATATTTACGGAGATACAGCCACTTTTATAAAAAAGTTTAATAGGGAAGTAATATTCGTATTATTAATACGAATACTGATAGACACATCCTAATATTTGTATGGACTTTTTCAAAAATTTCTTCAAATCACAATAATTTTAATATATTTGGAAAGGGCACAATCGATACTTTAGTTAAGTTTTTTCGAATTTCGCTTATTTTTGCGATAAAATCAATATTTACGGAGATACAGCCACTTTTATAAAAAAGTTTAATAGGGAAGTAATATTCGTATTATTAATACGAATACTGATAGACACATCCTAATATTTGTATGGACTTTTTCAAAAATTTCTTCAAATCACAATAATTTTAATATATTTGGAAAGGGCACAATCGATACTTTAGTTAAGTTTTTTCGAATTTCGCTTATTTTTGCGATAAAATCAATATTTACGGAGATACAGCCACTTTTATAAAAAAGTTTAATAGGGAAGTAATATTCGTATTATTAATACGAATACTGATAGACACATCCTAATATTTGTATGGACTTTTTCAAAAATTTCTTCAAATCACAATAATTTTAATATATTTGGAAAGGGCACAATCGATACTTTAGTTAAGTTTTTTCGAATTTCGCTTATTTTTGCGATAAAATCAATATTTACGGAGATACAGCCACTTTTATAAAAAAGTTTAATAGGGAAGTAATATTCGTATTATTAATACGAATACTGATAGACACATCCTAATATTTGTATGGACTTTTTCAAAAATTTCTTCAAATCACAATAATTTTAATATATTTGGAAAGGGCACAATCGATACTTTAGTTAAGTTTTTTCGAATTTCGCTTATTTTTGCGATAAAATCAATATTTACGGAGATACAGCCACTTTTATAAAAAAGTTTAATAGGGAAGTAATATTCGTATTATTAATACGAATACTGATAGACACATCCTAATATTTGTATGGACTTTTTCAAAAATTTCTTCAAATCACAATAATTTTAATATATTTGGAAAGGGCACAATCGATACTTTAGTTAAGTTTTTTCGAATTTCGCTTATTTTTGCGATAAAATCAATATTTACGGAGATACAGCCACTTTTATAAAAAAGTTTAATAGGGAAGTAATATTCGTATTATTAATACGAATACTGATAGACACATCCTAATATTTGTATGGACTTTTTCAAAAATTTCTTCAAATCACAATAATTTTAATATATTTGGAAAGGGCACAATCGATACTTTAGTTAAGTTTTTTCGAATTTCGCTTATCTTTGCGATAAAATCAATATTTACGGAGATACAGCCACTTTTATAAAAAGTTTAATAGGGAAGTAATATTCGTATTATTAATACGAATACTGATAGACACATCCTAATATTTGTATGGACTTTTTCAAAAATTTCTTCAAATCACAATAATTTTAATATATTTGGAAAGGGCACAATCGATACTTTAGTTAAGTTTTTTCGAATTTCGCTTATTTTTGCGATAAAATCAATATTTACGGAGATACAGCCACTTTTATAAAAAAGTTTAATAGGGAAGTAATATTCGTATTATTAATACGAATACTGATAGACACATCCTAATATTTGTATGGACTTTTTCAAAAATTTCTTCAAATCACAATAATTTTAATATATTTGGAAAGGGCACAATCGATACTTTAGTTAAGTTTTTTCGAATTTCGCTTATTTTTGCGATAAAATCAATATTTACGGAGATACAGCCACTTTTATAAAAAAGTTTAATAGGGAAGTAATATTCGTATTATTAATACGAATACTGATAGACACATCCTAATATTTGTATGGACTTTTTCAAAAATTTCTTCAAATCACAATAATTTTAATATATTTGGAAAGGGCACAATCGATACTTTAGTTAAGTTTTTCGAATTTCGCTTATTTTTGCGATAAAATCAATATTTACGGAGATACAGCCACTTTTATAAAAAAGTTTAATAGGGAAGTAATATTCGTATTATTAATACGAATACTGATAGACACATCCTAATATTTGTATGGACTTTTTCAAAAATTTCTTCAAATCACAATAATTTTAATATATTTGGAAAGGGCACAATCGATACTTTAGTTAAGTTTTTTCGAATTTCGCTTATTTTTGCGATAAAATCAATATTTACGGAGATACAGCCACTTTTATAAAAAAGTTTAATAGGGAAGTAATATTCGTATTATTAATACGAATACTGATAGACACATCCTAATATTTGTATGGACTTTTTCAAAAATTTCTTCAAATCACAATAATTTTAATATATTTGGAAAGGGCACAATCGATACTTTAGTTAAGTTTTTTCGAATTTCGCTTATTTTTGCGATAAAATCAATATTTACGGAGATACAGCCACTTTTATAAAAAAGTTTAATAGGGAAGTAATATTCGTATTATTAATACGAATACTGATAGACACATCCTAATATTTGTATGGACTTTTTCAAAAATTTCTTCAAATCACAATAATTTTAATATATTTGGAAAGGGCACAATCGATACTTTAGTTAAGTTTTTTCGAATTTCGCTTATTTTTGCGATAAAATCAATATTTACGGAGATACAGCCACTTTTATAAAAAAGTTTAATAGGGAAGTAATATTCGTATTATTAATACGAATACTGATAGACTTGAACACATCCTAATATTTATATGGACTTTTTCAAAAATTTCTTCAAATCACAATAATTTTAATATATTTGGGAAGGGCACAATCGATACCTTAGTTAAGTTTTTTCGAATTTCGCTTATTTTTGCGATAAAATCAATATTTACGGAGATAGAGCCACTTTTATAAAAAAGTTTAATAGGGAAGTAATATTCGTATTATTAATACGAATACTGATAGACACATCCTAATATTTGTATGGACTTTTTCAAAAATTTCTGCAAATCACAATAATTTTAATATATTTGGAAAGGGCACAATCGATACTTTAGTTAAGTTTTTTCGAATTTCGCTTATTTTTGCGATAAAATCAATATTTACGGAGATACAGCCACTTTTATAAAAAAGTTTAATAGGGAAGTAATATTCGTATTATTAATACGAATACTGATAGACTTGAACACATCCTAATATTTATATGGACTTTTTCAAAAATTTCTTCAAATCACAATAATTTTAATATATTTGGAAAGGGCACAATCGATACTTTAGTTAAGTTTTTTCGAATTTCGCTTATTTTTGCGATAAAATCAATATTTACGGAGATACAGCCACTTTTATAAAAAAGTTTAATAGGGAAGTAATATTCGTATTATTAATACGAATACTGATAGGCACATCCTAATATTTGTATGGACTTTTTCAAAAATTTCTTCAAATCACAATAATTTTAATATATTTGGAAAGGGCACAATCGATACTTTAGTTAAGTTTTTTCGAATTTCGCTTATCTTTGCGATAAAATCAATATTTACGGAGATACAGCCACTTTTATAAAAAAGTTTAATAGGGAAGTAATATTCGTATTATTAATACGAATACTGATAGACACATCCTAATATTTGTATGGACTTTTTCAAAAATTTCTTCAAATCACAATAATTTTAATATATTTGGAAAGGGCACAATCGATACTTTAGTTAAGTTTTTTCGAATTTCGCTTATTTTTGCGATAAAATCAATATTTACGGAGATACAGCCACTTTTATAAAAAAGTTTAATAGGGAAGTAATATTCGTATTATTAATACGAATACTGATAGACACATCCTAATATTTGTATGGACTTTTTCAAAAATTTCTTCAAATCACAATAATTTTAATATATTTGGAAAGGGCACAATCGATACTTTAGTTAAGTTTTTTCGAATTTCGCTTATTTTTGCGATAAAATCAATATTTACGGAGATACAGCCACTTTTATAAAAAAGTTTAATAGGGAAGTAATATTCGTATTATTAATACGAATACTGATAGACACATCCTAATATTTGTATGGACTTTTTCAAAAATTTCTTCAAATCACAATAATTTTAATATATTTGGAAAGGGCACAATCGATACTTTAGTTAAGTTTTTTCGAATTTCGCTTATTTTTGCGATAAAATCAATATTTACGGAGATACAGCCACTTTTATAAAAAAGTTTAATAGGGAAGTAATATTCGTATTATTAATACGAATACTGATAGACACATCCTAATATTTGTATGGACTTTTTCAAAAATTTCTTCAAATCACAATAATTTTAATATATTTGGAAAGGGCACAATCGATACTTTAGTTAAGTTTTTTCGAATTTCGCTTATTTTTGCGATAAAATCAATATTTACGGAGATACAGCCACTTTTATAAAAAAGTTTAATAGGGAAGTAATATTCGTATTATTAATACGAATACTGATAGACACATCCTAATATTTGTATGGACTTTTTCAAAAATTTCTTCAAATCACAATAATTTTAATATATTTGGAAAGGGCACAATCGATACTTTAGTTAAGTTTTTTCGAATTTCGCTTATTTTTGCGATAAAATCAATATTTACGGAGATACAGCCACTTTTATAAAAAAGTTTAATAGGGAAGTAATATTCGTATTATTAATACGAATACTGATAGACACATCCTAATATTTGTATGGACTTTTTCAAAAATTTCTTCAAATCACAATAATTTTAATATATTTGGAAAGGGCACAATCGATACTTTAGTTAAGTTTTTTCGAATTTCGCTTATTTTTGCGATAAAATCAATATTTACGGAGATACAGCCACTTTTATAAAAAAGTTTAATAGGGAAGTAATATTCGTATTATTAATACGAATACTGATAGACACATCCTAATATTTGTATGGACTTTTTCAAAAATTTCTTCAAATCACAATAATTTTAATATATTTGGAAAGGGCACAATCGATACTTTAGTTAAGTTTTTTCGAATTTCGCTTATTTTTGCGATAAAATCAATATTTACGGAGATACAGCCACTTTTATAAAAAAGTTTAATAGGGAAGTAATATTCGTATTATTAATACGAATACTGATAGACACATCCTAATATTTGTATGGACTTTTTCAAAAATTTCTTCAAATCACAATAATTTTAATATATTTGGAAAGGGCACAATCGATACTTTAGTTAAGTTTTTTCGAATTTCGCTTATTTTTGCGATAAAATCAATATTTACGGAGATACAGCCACTTTTATAAAAAAGTTTAATAGGGAAGTAATATTCGTATTATTAATACGAATACTGATAGACTTGAACACATCCTAATATTTATATGGACTTTTTCAAAAATTTCTTCAAATCACAATAATTTTAATATATTTGGGAAGGGCACAATCGATACCTTAGTTAAGTTTTTTCGAATTTCGCTTATTTTTGCGATAAAATCAATATTTACGGAGATAGAGCCACTTTTATAAAAAAGTTTAATAGGGAAGTAATATTCGTATTAATAATACGAATACTGATAGACACATCCTAATATTTGTATGGACTTTTTCAAAAATTTCTGCAAATCACAATAATTTTAATATATTTGGAAAGGGCACAATCGATACTTTAGTTAAGTTTTTTCGAATTTCGCTTATTTTTGCGATAAAATCAATATTTACGGAGATACAGCCACTTTTATAAAAAAGTTTAATAGGGAAGTAATATTCGTATTATTAATACGAATACTGATAGACTTGAACACATCCTAATATTTATATGGACTTTTTCAAAAATTTCTTCAAATCACAATAATTTTAATATATTTGGAAAGGGCACAATCGATACTTTAGTTAAGTTTTTTCGAATTTCGCTTATTTTTGCGATAAAATCAATATTTACGGAGATACAGCCACTTTTATAAAAAAGTTTAATAGGGAAGTAATATTCGTATTATTAATACGAATACTGATAGACACATCCTAATATTTGTATGGACTTTTTCAAAAATTTCTTCAAATCACAATAATTTTAATATATTTGGAAAGGGCACAATCGATACTTTAGTTAAGTTTTTTCGAATTTCGCTTATTTTTGCGATAAAATCAATATTTACGGAGATACAGCCACTTTTATAAAAAAGTTTAATAGGGAAGTAATATTCGTATTATTAATACGAATACTGATAGACACATCCTAATATTTGTATGGACTTTTTCAAAAATTTCTTCAAATCACAATAATTTTAATATATTTGGGAAGGGCACAATCGATACCTTAGTTAAGTTTTTTCGAATTTCGCTTATTTTTGCGATAAAATCAATATTTACGGAGATAGAGCCACTTTTATAAAAAAGTTTAATAGGGAAGTAATATTCGTATTATTAATACGAATACTGATAGACACATCCTAATATTTGTATGGACTTTTTCAAAAATTTCTTCAAATCACAATAATTTTAATATATTTGGAAAGGGCACAATCGATACTTTAGTTAAGTTTTTTCGAATTTCGCTTATTTTTGCGATAAAATCAATATTTACGGAGATACAGCCACTTTTATAAAAAAGTTTAATAGGGAAGTAATATTCGTATTATTAATACGAATACTGATAGACTTGGATGCCTCCTAATATTTATATGGACTTTTTCAAAAATTTCTTCAAATCACAATAATTTTAATATATTTGGAAAGGGCACAATCGATACTTTAGTTAAGTTTTTTCGAATTTCTCTTATTTTTGCGATAAAATCAATATTTACGGAGATACAGCCACTTTTATAAAAAAGTTTAATGGGGAAGTAATATTCGTATTATTAATACGAATACTGATAGACACATCCTAATATTTGTATGGACTTTTTCAAAAATTTCTTCAAATCACAATAATTTTAATATATTTGGAAAGGGCACAATCGATACTTTAGTTAAGTTTTTTCGAATTTCGCTTATTTTTGCGATAAAATCAATATTTACGGAGATACAGCCACTTTTATAAAAAAGTTTAATAGGGAAGTAATATTCGTATTATTAATACGAATACTGATAGACACATCCTAATATTTGTATGGACTTTTTCAAAAATTTCTTCAAATCACAATAATTTTAATATATTTGGAAAGGGCACAATCGATACCTTAATTAAGTTTTTTCGAATTTCGCTTATTTTTGCGATAAAATCAATATTTACGGAGATACAGCCACTTTTATAAAAAAGTTTAATAGGGAAGTAATATTCGTATTATTAATACGAATACTGATAGACACATCCTAATATTTGTATGGACTTTTTCAAAAATTTCTTCAAATCACAATAATTTTAATATATTTGGAAAGGGCACAATCGATACTTTAGTTAAGTTTTTTCGAATTTCGCTTATTTTTGCGATAAAATCAATATTTACGGAGATACAGCCACTTTTATAAAAAAGTTTAATAGGGAAGTAATATTCGTATTATTAATACGAATACTGATAGACACATCCTAATATTTGTATGGACTTTTTCAAAAATTTCTTCAAATCACAATAATTTTAATATATTTGGAAAGGGCACAATCGATACCTTAGTTAAGTTTTTTCGAATTTCGCTTATTTTTGCGATAAAATCAATATTTACGGAGATACAGCCACTTTTATAAAAAAGTTTAATAGGGAAGTAATATTCGTATTATTAATACGAATACTGATAGACACATCCTAATATTTGTATGGACTTTTTCAAAAATTTCTTCAAATCACAATAATTTTAATATATTTGGAAAGGGCACAATCGATACCTTAGTTAAGTTTTTTCGAATTTCGCTTATTTTTGCGATAAAATCAATATTTACGGAGATACAGCCACTTTTATAAAAAAGTTTAATAGGGAAGTAATATTCGTATTATTAATACGAATACTGATAGACTTGGATGCCTCCTAATATTTATATGGACTTTTTCAAAAATTTCTTCAAATCACAATAATTTTAATATATTTGGAAAGGGCACAATCGATACCTTAGTTAAGTTTTTTCGAATTTCGCTTATTTTTGCGATAAAATCAATATTTACGGAGATAGAGCCACTTTTATAAAAAAGTTTAATAGGGAAGTAATATTCGTATTATTAATACGAATACTGATAGACTTGAACACATCCTAATATATATATGGACTTTTTCAAAAATTTCTTCAAATCACAATAATTTTAATATATTTGGGAAGGGCACAATCGATACCTTAGTTAAGTTTTTTGGAATTTCGCTTATTTTTGCGATAAAATCAATATTTACGGAGATACAGCCACTTTTATAAAAAAGTTTAATAGGGAAGTAATATTCGTATTATTAATACGAATACTGATAGACTTGAACACATCCTAATATTTATATGGACTTTTTCAAAAATTTCTTCAAATCACAATAATTTTAATATATTTGGAAAGGGCACAATCGATACCTTCGTTAAGTTTTTTCGAATTTCGCTTATTTTTGCGATAAAATCAATATTTACGGAGATACAGCCACTTTTATAAAAAAGTTTAATAGGGAAGTAATATTCGTATTATTAATACGAATACTGATAGACTTGAACACATCCTAATATTTATATGGACTTTTTCAAAAATTTCTTCAAATCACAATAATTTTAATATATTTGGAAAGGGCACAATCGATACCTTAGTTAAGTTTTTTCGAATTTCGCTTATTTTTGCGATAAAATCAATATTTACGGAGATACAGCCACTTTTATAAAAAAGTTTAATAGGGAAGTAATATTCGTATTATTAATACGAATACTGATAGACTTGGATGCCTCCTAATATTTATATGGACTTTTTCAAAAATTTCTTCAAATCACAATAATTTTAATATATTTGGAAAGGGCACAATCGATACCTTAGTTAAGTTTTTTCGAATTTCGCTTATTTTTGCGATAAAATCAATATTTGCGGAGATACAGCCACTTTTATAAAAAAGTTTAATAGGGAAGTAATATTCGTATTATTAATACGAATACTGATAGACTTGAACACATCCTAATATTTATATGGACTTTTTCAAAAATTTCTTCAAATCACAATAATTTTAATATATTTGGGAAGGGCACAATCGATACCTTAGTTAAGTTTTTTGGAATTTCGCTTATTTTTGCGATAAAATCAATATTTACGGAGATACAGCCACTTTTATAAAAAAGTTTAATAGGGAAGTAATATTCGTATTATTAATACGAATACTGATAGACTTGAACACATCCTAATATTTATATGGACTTTTTCAAAAATTTCTTCAAATCACAATAATTTTAATATATTTGGGAAGGGCACAATCGATACCTTAGTTAAGTTTTTTCGAATTTCGCTTATTTTTGCGATAAAATCAATATTTACGGAGATAGAGCCACTTTTATAAAAAAGTTTAATAGGGAAGTAATATTCGTATTATTAATACGAATACTGATAGACACATCCTAATATTTGTATGGACTTTTTCAAAAATTTCTTCAAATCACAATAATTTTAATATATTTGGGAAGGGCACAATCGATACCTTAGTTAAGTTTTTTGGAATTTCGCTTATTTTTGCGATAAAATCAATATTTACGGAGATACAGCCACTTTTATAAAAAAGTTTAATAGGGAAGTAATATTCGTATTATTAATACGAATACTGATAGACTTGAACACATCCTAATATTTATATGGACTTTTTCAAAAATTTCTTCAAATCACAATAATTTTAATATATTTGGGAAGGGCACAATCGATACCTTAGTTAAGTTTTTTGGAATTTCGCTTATTTTTGCGATAAAATCAATATTTACGGAGATACAGCCACTTTTATAAAAAAGTTTAATAGGGAAGTAATATTCGTATTATTAATACGAATACTGATAGACTTGAACACATCCTAATATTTATATGGACTTTTTCAAAAATTTCTTCAAATCACAATAATTTTAATATATTTGGGAAGGGCACAATCGATACCTTAGTTAAGTTTTTTCGAATTTCGCTTATTTTTGCGATAAAATCAATATTTACGGAGATACAGCCACTTTTATAAAAAAGTTTAATAGGGAAGTAATATTCGTATTATTAATACGAATACTGATAGACACATCCTAATATTTGTATGGACTTTTTCAAAAATTTCTTCAAATCACAATAATTTTAATATATTTGGAAAGGGCACAATCGATACTTTAGTTAAGTTTTTTCGAATTTCGCTTATTTTTGCGATAAAATCAATATTTACGGAGATACAGCCACTTTTATAAAAAAGTTTAATAGGGAAGTAATATTCGTATTATTAATACGAATACTGATAGACTTGGATGCCTCCTAATATTTATATGGACTTTTTCAAAAATTTCTTCAAATCACAATAATTTTAATATATTTGGAAAGGGCACAATCGATACTTTAGTTAAGTTTTTTCGAATTTCTCTTATTTTTGCGATAAAATCAATATTTACGGAGATACAGCCACTTTTATAAAAAAGTTTAATGGGGAAGTAATATTCGTATTATTAATACGAATACTGATAGACACATCCTAATATTTGTATGGACTTTTTCAAAAATTTCTTCAAATCACAATAATTTTAATATATTTGGAAAGGGCACAATCGATACTTTAGTTAAGTTTTTTCGAATTTCGCTTATTTTTGCGATAAAATCAATATTTACGGAGATACAGCCACTTTTATAAAAAAGTTTAATAGGGAAGTAATATTCGTATTATTAATACGAATACTGATAGACACATCCTAATATTTGTATGGACTTTTTCAAAAATTTCTTCAAATCACAATAATTTTAATATATTTGGAAAGGGCACAATCGATACCTTAATTAAGTTTTTTCGAATTTCGCTTATTTTTGCGATAAAATCAATATTTACGGAGATACAGCCACTTTTATAAAAAAGTTTAATAGGGAAGTAATATTCGTATTATTAATACGAATACTGATAGACACATCCTAATATTTGTATGGACTTTTTCAAAAATTTCTTCAAATCACAATAATTTTAATATATTTGGAAAGGGCACAATCGATACTTTAGTTAAGTTTTTTCGAATTTCGCTTATTTTTGCGATAAAATCAATATTTACGGAGATACAGCCACTTTTATAAAAAAGTTTAATAGGGAAGTAATATTCGTATTATTAATACGAATACTGATAGACACATCCTAATATTTGTATGGACTTTTTCAAAAATTTCTTCAAATCACAATAATTTTAATATATTTGGAAAGGGCACAATCGATACCTTAGTTAAGTTTTTTCGAATTTCGCTTATTTTTGCGATAAAATCAATATTTACGGAGATACAGCCACTTTTATAAAAAAGTTTAATAGGGAAGTAATATTCGTATTATTAATACGAATACTGATAGACACATCCTAATATTTGTATGGACTTTTTCAAAAATTTCTTCAAATCACAATAATTTTAATATATTTGGAAAGGGCACAATCGATACCTTAGTTAAGTTTTTTCGAATTTCGCTTATTTTTGCGATAAAATCAATATTTACGGAGATACAGCCACTTTTATAAAAAAGTTTAATAGGGAAGTAATATTCGTATTATTAATACGAATACTGATAGACTTGGATGCCTCCTAATATTTATATGGACTTTTTCAAAAATTTCTTCAAATCACAATAATTTTAATATATTTGGAAAGGGCACAATCGATACCTTAGTTAAGTTTTTTCGAATTTCGCTTATTTTTGCGATAAAATCAATATTTACGGAGATAGAGCCACTTTTATAAAAAAGTTTAATAGGGAAGTAATATTCGTATTATTAATACGAATACTGATAGACTTGAACACATCCTAATATTTATATGGACTTTTTCAAAAATTTCTTCAAATCACAATAATTTTAATATATTTGGGAAGGGCACAATCGATACCTTAGTTAAGTTTTTTGGAATTTCGCTTATTTTTGCGATAAAATCAATATTTACGGAGATACAGCCACTTTTATAAAAAAGTTTAATAGGGAAGTAATATTCGTATTATTAATACGAATACTGATAGACTTGAACACATCCTAATATTTATATGGACTTTTTCAAAAATTTCTTCAAATCACAATAATTTTAATATATTTGGAAAGGGCACAATCGATACCTTAGTTAAGTTTTTTCGAATTTCGCTTATTTTTGCGATAAAATCAATATTTACGGAGATACAGCCACTTTTATAAAAAAGTTTAATAGGGAAGTAATATTCGTATTATTAATACGAATACTGATAGACTTGGATGCCTCCTAATATTTATATGGACTTTTTCAAAAATTTCTTCAAATCACAATAATTTTAATATATTTGGAAAGGGCACAATCGATACCTTAGTTAAGTTTTTTCGAATTTCGCTTATTTTTGCGATAAAATCAATATTTGCGGAGATACAGCCACTTTTATAAAAAAGTTTAATAGGGAAGTAATATTCGTATTATTAATACGAATACTGATAGACTTGAACACATCCTAATATTTATATGGACTTTTTCAAAAATTTCTTCAAATCACAATAATTTTAATATATTTGGGAAGGGCACAATCGATACCTTCGTTAAGTTTTTTGGAATTTCGCTTATTTTTGCGATAAAATCAATATTTACGGAGATACAGCCACTTTTATAAAAAAGTTTAATAGGGAAGTAATATTCGTATTATTAATACGAATACTGATAGACTTGAACACATCCTAATATTTATATGGACTTTTTCAAAAATTTCTTCAAATCACAATAATTTTAATATATTTGGAAAGGGCACAATCGATACCTTAGTTAAGTTTTTTCGAATTTCGCTTATTTTTGCGATAAAATCAATATTTACGGAGATACAGCCACTTTTATAAAAAAGTTTAATAGGGAAGTAATATTCGTATTATTAATACGAATACTGATAGACTTGGATGCCTCCTAATATTTATATGGACTTTTTCAAAAATTTCTTCAAATCACAATAATTTTAATATATTTGGAAAGGGCACAATCGATACCTTAGTTAAGTTTTTTCGAATTTCGCTTATTTTTGCGATAAAATCAATATTTGCGGAGATACAGCCACTTTTATAAAAAAGTTTAATAGGGAAGTAATATTCGTATTATTAATACGAATACTGATAGACTTGAACACATCCTAATATTTATATGGACTTTTTCAAAAATTTCTTCAAATCACAATAATTTTAATATATTTGGGAAGGGCACAATCGATACCTTAGTTAAGTTTTTTCGAATTTCGCTTATTTTTGCGATAAAATCAATATTTACGGAGATACAGCCACTTTTATAAAAAAGTTTAATAGGGAAGTAATATTCGTATTATTAATACGAATACTGATAGACTTGAACACATCCTAATATTTATATGGACTTTTTCAAAAATTTCTTCAAATCACAATAATTTTAATATATTTGGGAAGGGCACAATCGATACCTTAGTTAAGTTTTTTGGAATTTCGCTTATTTTTGCGATAAAATCAATATTTACGGAGATACAGCCACTTTTATAAAAAAGTTTAATAGGGAAGTAATATTCGTATTATTAATACGAATACTGATAGACTTGAACACATCCTAATATTTATATGGACTTTTTCAAAAATTTCTTCAAATCACAATAATTTTAATATATTTGGAAAGGGCACAATCGATACCTTAGTTAAGTTTTTTCGAATTTCGCTTATTTTTGCGATAAAATCAATATTTACGGAGATACAGCCACTTTTATAAAAAAGTTTAATAGGGAAGTAATATTCGTATTATTAATACGAATACTGATAGACTTGGATGCCTCCTAATATTTATATGGACTTTTTCAAAAATTTCTTCAAATCACAATAATTTTAATATATTTGGAAAGGGCACAATCGATACCTTAGTTAAGTTTTTTCGAATTTCGCTTATTTTTGCGATAAAATCAATATTTACGGAGATACAGCCACTTTTATAAAAAAGTTTAATAGGGAAGTAATATTCGTATTATTAATACGAATACTGATAGACTTGAACACATCCTAATATTTATATGGACTTTTTCAAAAATTTCTTCAAATCACAATAATTTTAATATATTTGGGAAGGGCACAATCGATACCTTAGTTAAGTTTTTTGGAATTTCGCTTATTTTTGCGATAAAATCAATATTTACGGAGATACAGCCACTTTTATAAAAAAGTTTAATAGGGAAGTAATATTCGTATTATTAATACGAATACTGATAGACTTGAACACATCCTAATATTTATATGGACTTTTTCAAAAATTTCTTCAAATCACAATAATTTTAATATATTTGGAAAGGGCACAATCGATACCTTAGTTAAGTTTTTTCGAATTTCGCTTATTTTTGCGATAAAATCAATATTTACGGAGATACAGCCACTTTTATAAAAAAGTTTAATAGGGAAGTAATATTCGTATTATTAATACGAATACTGATAGACTTGGATGCCTCCTAATATTTATATGGACTTTTTCAAAAATTTCTTCAAATCACAATAATTTTAATATATTTGGAAAGGGCACAATCGATACCTTAGTTAAGTTTTTTCGAATTTCGCTTATTTTTGCGATAAAATCAATATTTGCGGAGATACAGCCACTTTTATAAAAAAGTTTAATAGGGAAGTAATATTCGTATTATTAATACGAATACTGATAGACTTGAACACATCCTAATATTTATATGGACTTTTTCAAAAATTTCTTCAAATCACAATAATTTTAATATATTTGGGAAGGGCACAATCGATACCTTAGTTAAGTTTTTTGGAATTTCGCTTATTTTTGCGATAAAATCAATATTTACGGAGATACAGCCACTTTTATAAAAAAGTTTAATAGGGAAGTAATATTCGTATTATTAATACGAATACTGATAGACTTGAACACATCCTAATATTTATATGGACTTTTTCAAAAATTTCTTCAAATCACAATAATTTTAATATATTTGGAAAGGGCACAATCGATACCTTAGTTAAGTTTTTTCGAATTTCGCTTATTTTTGCGATAAAATCAATATTTACGGAGATACAGCCACTTTTATAAAAAAGTTTAATAGGGAAGTAATATTCGTATTATTAATACGAATACTGATAGACTTGGATGCCTCCTAATATTTATATGGACTTTTTCAAAAATTTCTTCAAATCACAATAATTTTAATATATTTGGAAAGGGCACAATCGATACCTTAGTTAAGTTTTTTCGAATTTCGCTTATTTTTGCGATAAAATCAATATTTGCGGAGATACAGCCACTTTTATAAAAAAGTTTAATAGGGAAGTAATATTCGTATTATTAATACGAATACTGATAGACTTGAACACATCCTAATATTTATATGGACTTTTTCAAAAATTTCTTCAAATCACAATAATTTTAATATATTTGGGAAGGGCACAATCGATACCTTAGTTAAGTTTTTTCGAATTTCGCTTATTTTTGCGATAAAATCAATATTTACGGAGATACAGCCACTTTTATAAAAAAGTTTAATAGGGAAGTAATATTCGTATTATTAATACGAATACTGATAGACTTGAACACATCCTAATATTTATATGGACTTTTTCAAAAATTTCTTCAAATCACAATAATTTTAATATATTTGGGAAGGGCACAATCGATACCTTAGTTAAGTTTTTTGGAATTTCGCTTATTTTTGCGATAAAATCAATATTTACGGAGATACAGCCACTTTTATAAAAAAGTTTAATAGGGAAGTAATATTCGTATTATTAATACGAATACTGATAGACTTGAACACATCCTAATATTTATATGGACTTTTTCAAAAATTTCTTCAAATCACAATAATTTTAATATATTTGGAAAGGGCACAATCGATACCTTAGTTAAGTTTTTTCGAATTTCGCTTATTTTTGCGATAAAATCAATATTTACGGAGATACAGCCACTTTTATAAAAAAGTTTAATAGGGAAGTAATATTCGTATTATTAATACGAATACTGATAGACTTGGATGCCTCCTAATATTTATATGGACTTTTTCAAAAATTTCTTCAAATCACAATAATTTTAATATATTTGGAAAGGGCACAATCGATACCTTAGTTAAGTTTTTTCGAATTTCGCTTATTTTTGCGATAAAATCAATATTTACGGAGATACAGCCACTTTTATAAAAAAGTTTAATAGGGAAGTAATATTCGTATTATTAATACGAATACTGATAGACTTGGATGCCTCCTAATATTTATATGGACTTTTTCAAAAATTTCTTCAAATCACAATAATTTTAATATATTTGGAAAGGGCACAATCGATACCTTAGTTAAGTTTTTTCGAATTTCGCTTATTTTTGCGATAAAATCAATATTTACGGAGATACAGCCACTTTTATAAAAAAGTTTAATAGGGAAGTAATATTCGTATTATTAATACGAATACTGATAGACTTGGATGCCTCCTAATATTTATATGGACTTTTTCAAAAATTTCTTCAAATCACAATAATTTTAATATATTTGGAAAGGGCACAATCGATACCTTAGTTAAGTTTTTTCGAATTTCGCTTATTTTTGCGATAAAATCAATATTTGCGGAGATACAGCCACTTTTATAAAAAAGTTTAATAGGGAAGTAATATTCGTATTATTAATACGAATACTGATAGACTTGGACACATCCTAATATTTATATGGACTTTTTCAAAAATTTCTTCAAATCACAATAATTTTAATATATTTGGAAAGGGCACAATCGATACTTTAGTTAAGTTTTTTCGAATTTCGCTTATTTTTGCGATAAAATCAATATTTACGGAGATACAGCCACTTTTATAAAAAAGTTTAATGGGGAAGTAATATTCGTATTATTAATACGAATACTGATAGACACATCCTAATATTTGTATGGACTTTTTCAAAAATTTCTTCAAATCACAATAATTTTAATATATTTGGAAAGGGCACAATCGATACCTTAGTTAAGTTTTTTCGAATTTCGCTTATTTTTGCGATAAAATCAATATTTACGGAGATACAGCCACTTTTATAAAAAAGTTTAATAGGGAAGTAATATTCGTATTATTAATACGAATACTGATAGACTTGAACACATCCTAATATTTATATGGACTTTTTCAAAAATTTCTTCAAATCACAATAATTTTAATATATTTGGAAAGGGCACAATCGATACCTTAGTTAAGTTTTTTCGAATTTCGCTTATTTTTGCGATAAAGTCAATATTTACGGAGATACAGCCACTTTTATAAAAAAGTTTAATAGGGAAGTAATATTCGTATTATTAATACGAATACTGATAGACTTGAACATATCCTAATATTTATATGGACTTTTTCAAAAATTTCTTCAAATCACAATAATTTTAATATATTTGGAAAGGGCACAATCGATACCTTAGTTAAGTTTTTTCGAATTTCGCTTATTTTTGCGATAAAGTCAATATTTACGGAGATACAGCCACTTTTATAAAAAAGTTTAATAGGGAAGTAATATTCGTATTATTAATACGAATACTGATAGACTTGAACACATCCTAATATTTATATGGACTTTTTCAAAAATTTCTTCATATCACAATAATTTTAATATATTTGGAAAGGGCACAATCGATACCTTGGTTAAGTTTTTTCGAATTTCGCTTATTTTTGCGATAAAATCAATATTTACGGAGATACAGCCACTTTTATAAAAAAGTTTAATAGGGAAGTAATATTCGTATTATTAATACGAATACTGATAGACTTGAACACATCCTAATATTTATATGGACTTTTTCAAAAATTTCTTCAAATCACAATAATTTTAATATATTTGGAAAGGGCACAATCGATACCTTAGTTAATTTTTTTCGAATTTCGCTTATTTTTGCGATAAAGTCAATATTTACGGAGATACAGCCACTTTTATAAAAAAGTTTAATAGGGAAGTAATATTCGTATTATTAATACGAATACTGATAGACTTGAACACATCCTAATATTTATATGGACTTTTTCAAAAATTTCTTCATATCACAATAATTTTAATATATTTGGAAAGGGCACAATCGATACCTTAGTTAAGTTTTTTCGAATTTCGCTTATTTTTGCGATAAAATCAATATTTACGGAGATACAGCCACTTTTATAAAAAAGTTTAATAGGGAAGTAATATTCGTATTATTAATACGAATACTGATAGACTTGAACACATCCTAATATTTATATGGACTTTTTCAAAAATTTCTTCAAATCACAATAATTTTAATATATTTGGAAAGGGCACAATCGATACCTTAGTTAAGTTTTTTCGAATTTCGCTTATTTTTGCGATAAAGTCAATATTTACGGAGATACAGCCACTTTTATAAAAAAGTTTAATAGGGAAGTAATATTCGTATTATTAATACGAATACTGATAGACTTGAACACATCCTAATATTTATATGGACTTTTTCAAAAATTTCTTCATATCACAATAATTTTAATATATTTGGAAAGGGCACAATCGATACCTTAGTTAAGTTTTTTCGAATTTCGCTTATTTTTGCGATAAAATCAATATTTACGGAGATACAGACACTTTTATAAAAAAGTTTAATAGGGAAGTAATATTCGTATTATTAATACGAATACTGATAGACTTGAACACATCCTAATATTTATATGGACTTTTTCAAAAATTTCTTCATATCACAATAATTTTAATATATTTGGAAAGGGCACAATCGATACCTTAGTTAAGTTTTTTCGAATTTCGCTTATTTTTGCGATAAAGTCAATATTTACGGAGATACAGCCACTTTTATAAAAAAGTTTAATAGGGAAGTAATATTCGTATTATTAATACGAATACTGATAGACTTGAACACATCCTAATATTTATATGGACTTTTTCAAAAATTTCTTCAAATCACAATAATTTTAATATATTTGGAAAGGGCACAATCGATACCTTAGTTAAGTTTTTTCGAATTTCGCTTATTTTTGCGATAAAATCAATATTTACGGAGATACAGCCACTTTTATAAAAAAGTTTAATAGGGAAGTAATATTCGTATTATTAATACGAATACTGATAGACTTGAACACATCCTAATATTTATATGGACTTTTTCAAAAATTTCTTCAAATCACAATAATTTTAATATATTTGGAAAGGGCACAATCGATACCTTAGTTAAGTTTTTTCGAATTTCGCTTATTTTTGCGATAAAATCAATATTTACGGAGATACAGCCACTTTTATAAAAAAGTTTAATAGGGAAGTAATATTCGTATTATTAATACGAATACTGATAGACTTGAACACATCCTAATATTTATATGGACTTTTTCAAAAATTTCTTCATATCACAATAATTTTAATATATTTGGAAAGGGCACAATCGATACCTTAGTTAAGTTTTTTCGAATTTCGCTTATTTTTGCGATAAAGTCAATATTTACGGAGATACAGCCACTTTTATAAAAAAGTTTAATAGGGAAGTAATATTCGTATTATTAATACGAATACTGATAGACTTGAACACATCCTAATATTTATATGGACTTTTTCAAAAATTTCTTCAAATCACAATAATTTTAATATATTTGGAAAGGGCACAATCGATACCTTAGTTAAGTTTTTTCGAATTTCGCTTATTTTTGCGATAAAGTCAATATTTACGGAGATACAGCCACTTTTATAAAAAAGTTTAATAGGGAAGTAATATTCGTATTATTAATACGAATACTGATAGACTTGAACACATCCTAATATTTATATGGACTTTTTCAAAAATTTCTTCATATCACAATAATTTTAATATATTTGGAAAGGGCACAATCGATACCTTAGTTAAGTTTTTTCGAATTTCGCTTATTTTTGCGATAAAGTCAATATTTACGGAGATACAGCCACTTTTATAAAAAAGTTTAATAGGGAAGTAATATTCGTATTATTAATACGAATACTGATAGACTTGAACACATCCTAATATTTATATGGACTTTTTCAAAAATTTCTTCAAATCACAATAATTTTAATATATTTGGAAAGGGCACAATCGATACCTTAGTTAAGTTTTTTCGAATTTCGCTTATTTTTGCGATAAAATCAATATTTACGGAGATACAGCCACTTTTATAAAAAAGTTTAATAGGGAAGTAATATTCGTATTATTAATACGAATACTGATAGACTTGAACACATCCTAATATTTATATGGACTTTTTCAAAAATTTCTTCAAATCACAATAATTTTAATATATTTGGAAAGGGCACAATCGATACCTTAGTTAAGTTTTTTCGAATTTCGCTTATTTTTGCGATAAAATCAATATTTACGGAGATACAGCCACTTTTATAAAAAAGTTTAATAGGGAAGTAATATTCGTATTATTAATACGAATACTGATAGACTTGAACACATCGTAATATTTATATGGACTTTTTCAAAAATTTCTTCAAATCACAATAATTTTAATATATTTGGAAAGGGCACAATCGATACCTTAGTTAAGTTTTTTCGAATTTCGCTTATTTTTGCGATAAAGTCAATATTTACGGAGATACAGCCACTTTTATAAAAAGTTTAATAGGGAAGTAATATTCGTATTATTAATACGAATACTGATAGACTTGAACACATCGTAATATTTATATGGACTTTTTCAAAAATTTCTTCAAATCACAATAATTTTAATATATTTGGAAAGGGCACAATCGATACCTTAGTTAAGTTTTTTCGAATTTCGCTTATTTTTGCGATAAAATCAATATTTACGGAGATACAGCCACTTTTATAAAAAAGTTTAATAGGGAAGTAATATTCGTATTATTAATACGAATACTGATAGACTTGAACACATCCTAATATTTATATGGACTTTTTCAAAAATTTCTTCAAATCACAATAATTTTAATATATTTGGAAAGGGCACAATCGATACCTTAGTTAAGTTTTTTCGAATTTCGCTTATTTTTGCGATAAAGTCAATATTTACGGAGATACAGCCACTTTTATAAAAAAGTTTAATAGGGAAGTAATATTCGTATTATTAATACGAATACTGATAGACTTGAACACATCCTAATATTTATATGGACTTTTTCAAAAATTTCTTCAAATCACAATAATTTTAATATATTTGGAAAGGGCACAATCGATACCTTAGTTAAGTTTTTTCGAATTTCGCTTATTTTTGCGATAAAGTCAATATTTACGGAGATACAGCCACTTTTATAAAAAGTTTAATAGGGAAGTAATATTCGTATTATTAATACGAATACTGATAGACTTGAACACATCCTAATATTTATATGGACTTTTTCAAAAATTTCTTCAAATCACAATAATTTTAATATATTTGGAAAGGGCACAATCGATACCTTAGTTAAGTTTTTTCGAATTTCGCTTATTTTTGCGATAAAGTCAATATTTACGGAGATACAGCCACTTTTATAAAAAAGTTTAATAGGGAAGTAATATTCGTATTATTAATACGAATAACTGATAGACTTGAACACATCCTAATATTTATATGGACTTTTTCAAAATTTCTTCAAATCACAATAATTTTAATATATTTGGAAAGGGCACAATCGATACCTTAGTTAAGTTTTTTCGAATTTCGCTTATTTTTGCGATAAAGTCAATATTTACGGAGATACAGCCACTTTTATAAAAAAGTTTAATAGGGAAGTAATATTCGTATTATTAATACGAATACTGATAGACTTGAACACATCCTAATATTTATATGGACTTTTTCAAAAATTTCTTCAAATCACATTAATTTTAATATATTTGGAAAGGGCACAATCGATACCTTAGTTAAGTTTTTTCGAATTTCGCTTATTTTTGCGATAAAGTCAATATTTACGGAGATACAGCCACTTTTATAAAAAAGTTTAATAGGGAAGTAATATTCGTATTATTAATACGAATACTGATAGACTTGAACACATCCTAATATTTATATGGACTTTTTCAAAAATTTCTTCAAATCACAATAATTTTAATATATTTGGAAAGGGCACAATCGATACCTTAGTTAAGTTTTTTCGAATTTCGCTTATTTTTGCGATAAAGTCAATATTTACGGAGATACAGCCACTTTTATAAAAAAGTTTAATAGGGAAGTAATATTCGTATTATTAATACGAATACTGATAGACTTGAACACATCCTAATATTTATATGGACTTTTTCAAAAATTTCTTCAAATCACAATAATTTTAATATATTTGGAAAGGGCACAATCGATACCTGAGTTAAGTTTTTTCGAATTTCGCTTATTTTTGCGATAAAGTCAATATTTACGGAGATACAGCCACTTTTATAAAAAGTTTAATAGGGAAGTAATATTCGTATTATTAATACGAATACTGATAGACTTGAACACATCCTAATATTTATATGGACTTTTTCAAAAATTTCTTCAAATCACAATAATTTTAATATATTTGGAAAGGGCACAATCGATACCTTAGTTAAGTTTTTTCGAATTTCGCTTATTTTTGCGATAAAGTCAATATTTACGGAGATACAGCCACTTTTATAAAAAAGTTTAATAGGGAAGTAATATTCGTATTATTAATACGAATACTGATAGACTTGAACACATCCTAATATTTATATGGACTTTTTCAAAAATTTCTTCAAATCACAATAATTTTAATATATTTGGAAAGGGCACAATCGATACCTTAGTTAAGTTTTTTCGAATTTCGCTTATTTTTGCGATAAAATCAATATTTACGGAGATACAGCCACTTTTATAAAAAAGTTTAATAGGGAAGTAATATTCGTATTATTAATACGAATACTGATAGACTTGAACACATCCTAATATTTATATGGACTTTTTCAAAAATTTCTTCAAATCACAATAATTTTAATATATTTGGAAAGGGCACAATCGATACCTTAGTTAAGTTTTTTCGAATTTCGCTTATTTTTGCGATAAAGTCAATATTTACGGAGATACAGCCACTTTATAAAAAAGTTTAATAGGGAAGTAATATTCGTATTATTAATACGAATACTGATAGACTTGAACACATCCTAATATTTATATGGACTTTTTCAAAAATTTCTTCAAATCACAATAATTTTAATATATTTGGAAAGGGCACAATCGATACCTTAGTTAAGTTTTTTCGAATTTCGCTTATTTTTGCGATAAAATCAATATTTACGGAGATACAGCCACTTTTATAAAAAAGTTTAATAGGGAAGTAATATTCGTATTATTAATACGAATACTGATAGACTTGAACACATCCTAATATTTATATGGACTTTTTCAAAAATTTCTTCAAATCACAATAATTTTAATATATTTGGAAAGGGCACAATCGATACCTTAGTTAAGTTTTTTCGAATTTCGCTTATTTTTGCGATAAAATCAATATTTACGGAGATACAGCCACTTTTATAAAAAAGTTTAATAGGGAAGTAATATTCGTATTATTAATACGAATACTGATAGACTTGAACACATCCTAATATTTATATGGACTTTTTCAAAAATTTCTTCAAATCACAATAATTTTAATATATTTGGAAAGGGCACAATCGATACCTTAGTTAAGTTTTTTCGAATTTCGCTTATTTTTGCGATAAAGTCAATATTTACGGAGATACAGCCACTTTTATAAAAAAGTTTAATAGGGAAGTAATATTCGTATTATTAATACGAATACTGATAGACTTGAACACATCCTAATATTTATATGGACTTTTTCAAAAATTTCTTCAAATCACAATAATTTTAATATATTTGGAAAGGGCACAATCGATACCTTAGTTAAGTTTTTTCGAATTTCGCTTATTTTTGCGATAAAGTCAATATTTACGGAGATACAGCCACTTTTATAAAAAAGTTTAATAGGGAAGTAATATTCGTATTATTAATACGAATACTGATAGACTTGAACACATCCTAATATTTATATGGACTTTTTCAAAAATTTCTTCAAATCACAATAATTTTAATATATTTGGAAAGGGCACAATCGATACCTTAGTTAAGTTTTTTCGAATTTCGCTTATTTTTGCGATAAAGTCAATATTTACGGAGATACAGCCACTTTTATAAAAAAGTTTAATAGGGAAGTAATATTCGTATTATTAATACGAATACTGATAGACTTGAACACATCCTAATATTTATATGGACTTTTTCAAAAATTTCTTCAAATCACAATAATTTTAATATATTTGGAAAGGGCACAATCGATACCTTAGTTAAGTTTTTTCGAATTTCGCTTATTTTTGCGATAAAATCAATATTTACGGAGATACAGCCACTTTTATAAAAAAGTTTAATAGGGAAGTAATATTCGTATTATTAATACGAATACTGATAGACTTGAACACATCCTAATATTTATATGGACTTTTTCAAAAATTTCTTCAAATCACAATAATTTTAATATATTTGGAAAGGGCACAATCGATACCTTAGTTAAGTTTTTTCGAATTTCGCTTATTTTTGCGATAAAATCAATATTTACGGAGATACAGCCACTTTTATAAAAAAGTTTAATAGGGAAGTAATATTCGTATTATTAATACGAATACTGATAGACTTGAACACATCCTAATATTTATATGGACTTTTTCAAAAATTTCTTCAAATCACAATAATTTTAATATATTTGGAAAGGGCACAATCGATACCTTAGTTAAGTTTTTTCGAATTTCGCTTATTTTTGCGATAAAGTCAATATTTACGGAGATACAGCCACTTTTATAAAAAAGTTTAATAGGGAAGTAATATTCGTATTATTAATACGAATACTGATAGACTTGAACACATCCTAATATTTATATGGACTTTTTCAAAAATTTCTTCAAATCACAATAATTTTAATATATTTGGAAAGGGCACAATCGATACCTTAGTTAAGTTTTTTCGAATTTCGCTTATTTTTGCGATAAATCAATATTTACGGAGATACAGCCACTTTTATAAAAAAGTTTAATAGGGAAGTAATATTCGTATTATTAATACGAATACTGATAGACTTGAACACATCCTAATATTTATATGGACTTTTTCAAAAATTTCTTCAAATCACAATAATTTTAATATATTTGGAAAGGGCACAATCGATACCTTAGTTAAGTTTTTTCGAATTTCGCTTATTTTTGCGATAAAATCAATATTTACGGAGATACAGCCACTTTTATAAAAAAGTTTAATAGGGAAGTAATATTCGTATTATTAATACGAATACTGATAGACTTGAACACATCCTAATATTTATATGGACTTTTTCAAAAATTTCTTCAAATCACAATAATTTTAATATATTTGGAAAGGGCACAATCGATACCTTAGTTAAGTTTTTTCGAATTTCGCTTATTTTTGCGATAAAATCAATATTTACGGAGATACAGCCACTTTTATAAAAAAGTTTAATAGGGAAGTAATATTCGTATTATTAATACGAATACTGATAGACTTGAACACATCCTAATATTTATATGGACTTTTTCAAAAATTTCTTCAAATCACAATAATTTTAATATATTTGGAAAGGGCACAATCGATACCTTAGTTAAGTTTTTTCGAATTTCGCTTATTTTTGCGATAAAGTCAATATTTACGGAGATACAGCCACTTTTATAAAAAAGTTTAATAGGGAAGTAATATTCGTATTATTAATACGAATACTGATAGACTTGAACACATCGTAATATTTATATGGACTTTTTCAAAAATTTCTTCAAATCACAATAATTTTAATATATTTGGAAAGGGCACAATCGATACCTTAGTTAAGTTTTTTCGAATTTCGCTTATTTTTGCGATAAAATCAATATTTACGGAGATACAGCCACTTTTATAAAAAAGTTTAATAGGGAAGTAATATTCGTATTATTAATACGAATACTGATAGACTTGAACACATCCTAATATTTATATGGACTTTTTCAAAAATTTCTTCAAATCACAATAATTTTAATATATTTGGAAAGGGCACAATCGATACCTTAGTTAAGTTTTTTCGAATTTCGCTTATTTTTGCGATAAAATCAATATTTACGGAGATACAGCCACTTTTATAAAAAAGTTTAATAGGGAAGTAATATTCGTATTATTAATACGAATACTGATAGACTTGAACACATCGTAATATTTATATGGACTTTTTCAAAAATTTCTTCAAATCACAATAATTTTAATATATTTGGAAAGGGCACAATCGATACCTTAGTTAAGTTTTTTCGAATTTCGCTTATTTTTGCGATAAAATCAATATTTACGGAGATACAGCCACTTTTATAAAAAAGTTTAATAGGGAAGTAATATTCGTATTATTAATACGAATACTGATAGACTTGAACACATCGTAATATTTATATGGACTTTTTCAAAAATTTCTTCAAATCACAATAATTTTAATATATTTGGAAAGGGCACAATCGATACCTTAGTTAAGTTTTTTCGAATTTCGCTTATTTTTGCGATAAAATCAATATTTACGGAGATACAGCCACTTTTATAAAAAAGTTTAATAGGGAAGTAATATTCGTATTATTAATACGAATACTGATAGACTTGAACACATCCTAATATTTATATGGACTTTTTCAAAATTTCTTCAAATCACAATAATTTTAATATATTTGGAAAGGGCACAATCGATACCTTAGTTAAGTTTTTTCGAATTTCGCTTATTTTTGCGATAAAGTCAATATTTACGGAGATACAGCCACTTTTATAAAAAAGTTTAATAGGGAAGTAATATTCGTATTATTAATACGAATACTGATAGACTTGAACACATCCTAATATTTATATGGACTTTTTCAAAAATTTCTTCAAATCACAATAATTTTAATATATTTGGAAAGGGCACAATCGATACCTTAGTTAAGTTTTTTCGAATTTCGCTTATTTTTGCGATAAAGTCAATATTTACGGAGATACAGCCACTTTTATAAAAAAGTTTAATAGGGAAGTAATATTCGTATTATTAATACGAATAACTGATAGACTTGAACACATCCTAATATTTATATGGACTTTTTCAAAAATTTCTTCAAATCACAATAATTTTAATATATTTGGAAAGGGCACAATCGATACCTTAGTTAAGTTTTTTCGAATTTCGCTTATTTTTGCGATAAAGTCAATATTTACGGAGATACAGCCACTTTTATAAAAAAGTTTAATAGGGAAGTAATATTCGTATTATTAATACGAATAACTGATAGACTTGAACACATCCTAATATTTATATGGACTTTTTCAAAAATTTCTTCAAATCACAATAATTTTAATATATTTGGAAAGGGCACAATCGATACCTTAGTTAAGTTTTTTCGAATTTCGCTTATTTTTGCGATAAAGTCAATATTTACGGAGATACAGCCACTTTTATAAAAAAGTTTAATAGGGAAGTAATATTCGTATTATTAATACGAATAACTGATAGACTTGAACACATCCTAATATTTATATGGACTTTTTCAAAAATTTCTTCAAATCACAATAATTTTAATATATTTGGAAAGGGCACAATCGATACTTTAGTTAAGTTTTTTCGAATTTCGCTTATTTTTGCGATAAAGTCAATATTTACGGAGATACAGCCACTTTTATAAAAAAGTTTAATAGGGAAGTAATATTCGTATTATTAATACGAATACTGATAGACTTGAACACATCCTAATATTTATATGGACTTTTTCAAAAATTTCTTCAAATCACAATAATTTTAATATATTTGGAAAGGGCACAATCGATACCTTAGTTAAGTTTTTCGAATTTCGCTTATTTTTGCGATAAAGTCAATATTTACGGAGATACAGCCACTTTTATAAAAAAGTTTAATAGGGAAGTAATATTCGTATTATTAATACGAATACTGATAGACTTGAACACATCCTAATATTTATATGGACTTTTTCAAAAATTTCTTCAAATCACAATAATTTTAATATATTTGGAAAGGCACAATCGATACCTTAGTTAAGTTTTTCGAATTTCGCTTATTTTTGCGATAAAATCAATATTTACGGAGATACAGCCACTTTTATAAAAAAGTTTAATAGGGAAGTAATATTCGTATTATTAATACGAATACTGATAGACTTGAACACATCCTAATATTTATATGGACTTTTTCAAAAATTTCTTCAAATCACAATAATTTTAATATATTTGGAAAAGGCACAATCGATACCTTAGTTAAGTTTTTTCGAATTTCGCTTATTTTTGCGATAAAATCAATATTTACGGAGATACAGCCACTTTTATAAAAAAGTTTAATAGGGAAGTAATATTCGTATTATTAATACGAATACTGATAGACTTGAACACATCCTAATATTTATATGGACTTTTTCAAAAATTTCTTCAAATCACAATAATTTTAATATATTTGGAAAGGGCACAATCGATACCTTAGTTAAGTTTTTTCGAATTTCGCTTATTTTTGCGATAAAATCAATATTTACGGAGATACAGCCACTTTTATAAAAAAGTTTAATAGGGAAGTAATATTCGTATTATTAATACGAATACTGATAGACTTGAACACATCCTAATATTTATATGGACTTTTTCAAAAATTTCTTCAAATCACAATAATTTTAATATATTTGGAAAGGGCACAATCGATACCTTAGTTAAGTTTTTTCGAATTTCGCTTATTTTTGCGATAAAGTCAATATTTACGGAGATACAGCCACTTTTATAAAAAAGTTTAATAGGGAAGTAATATTCGTATTATTAATACGAATACTGATAGACTTGAACACATCCTAATATTTATATGGACTTTTTCAAAATTTCTTCAAATCACAATAATTTTAATATATTTGGAAAAGGCACAATCGATACCTTAGTTAAGTTTTTTCGAATTTCGCTTATTTTTGCGATAAAGTCAATATTTACGGAGATACAGCCACTTTTATAAAAAGTTTAATAGGGAAGTAATATTCGTATTATTAATACGAATACTGATAGACTTGAACACATCCTAATATTTATATGGACTTTTTCAAAAATTTCTTCAAATCACAATAATTTTAATATATTTGGAAAGGGCACAATCGATACCTTAGTTAAGTTTTTTCGAATTTCGCTTATTTTTGCGATAAAATCAATATTTACGGAGATACAGCCACTTTTATAAAAAAGTTTAATAGGGAAGTAATATTCGTATTAGTAATACGAATACTGATAGACTTGAACACATCCTAATATTTATATGGACTTTTTCAAAAATTTCTTCAAATCACAATAATTTTAATATATTTGGAAAGGGCACAATCGATACCTTAGTTAAGTTTTTTCGAATTTCGCTTATTTTTGCGATAAAGTCAATATTTACGGAGATACAGCCACTTTTATAAAAAAGTTTAATAGGGAAGTAATATTCGTATTATTAATACGAATACTGATAGACTTGAACACATCCTAATATTTATATGGACTTTTTCAAAAATTTCTTCAAATCACAATAATTTTAATATATTTGGAAAAGGCACAATCGATACCTTAGTTAAGTTTTTTCGAATTTCGCTTATTTTTGCGATAAAGTCAATATTTACGGAGATACAGCCACTTTTATAAAAAAGTTTAATAGGGAAGTAATATTCGTATTATTAATACGAATACTGATAGACTTGAACACATCCTAATATTTATATGGACTTTTTCAAAAATTTCTTCAAATCACAATAATTTTAATATATTTGGAAAGGGCACAATCGATACCTTAGTTAAGTTTTTTCGAATTTCGCTTATTTTTGCGATAAAGTCAATATTTACGGAGATACAGCCACTTTTATAAAAAAGTTTAATAGGGAAGTAATATTCGTATTATTAATACGAATACTGATAGACTTGAACACATCCTAATATTTATATGGACTTTTTCAAAAATTTCTTCAAATCACAATAATTTTAATATATTTGGAAAGGGCACAATCGATACCTTAGTTAAGTTTTTTCGAATTTCGCTTATTTTTGCGATAAAGTCAATATTTACGGAGATACAGCCACTTTTATAAAAAAGTTTAATAGGGAAGTAATATTCGTATTATTAATACGAATACTGATAGACTTGAACACATCCTAATATTTATATGGACTTTTTCAAAAATTTCTTCAAATCACAATAATTTTAATATATTTGGAAAGGGCACAATCGATACCTTAGTTAAGTTTTTTCGAATTTCGCTTATTTTTGCGATAAAGTCAATATTTACGGAGATACAGCCACTTTTATAAAAAAGTTTAATAGGGAAGTAATATTCGTATTATTAATACGAATACTGATAGACTTGAACACATCCTAATATTTATATGGACTTTTTCAAAAATTTCTTCAAATCACAATAATTTTAATATATTTGGAAAGGGCACAATCGATACCTTAGTTAAGTTTTTTCGAATTTCGCTTATTTTTGCGATAAAGTCAATATTTACGGAGATACAGCCACTTTTATAAAAAAGTTTAATAGGGAAGTAATATTCGTATTATTAATACGAATACTGATAGACTTGAACACATCCTAATATTTATATGGACTTTTTCAAAAATTTCTTCAAATCACAATAATTTTAATATATTTGGAAAGGGCACAATCGATACCTTAGTTAAGTTTTTTCGAATTTCGCTTATTTTTGCGATAAAGTCAATATTTACGGAGATACAGCCACTTTTATAAAAAAGTTTAATAGGGAAGTAATATTCGTATTATTAATACGAATACTGATAGACTTGAACACATCCTAATATTTATATGGACTTTTTCAAAAATTTCTTCAAATCACAATAATTTTAATATATTTGGAAAGGGCACAATCGATACCTTAGTTAAGTTTTTTCGAATTTCGCTTATTTTTGCGATAAAGTCAATATTTACGGAGATACAGCCACTTTTATAAAAAAGTTTAATAGGAAGTAATATTCGTATTATTAATACGAATACTGATAGACTTGAACACATCCTAATATTTATATGGACTTTTTCAAAAATTTCTTCAAATCACAATAATTTTAATATATTTGGAAAGGGCACAATCGATACCTTAGTTAAGTTTTTTCGAATTTCGCTTATTTTTGCGATAAAGTCAATATTTACGGAGATACAGCCACTTTTATAAAAAAGTTTAATAGGGAAGTAATATTCGTATTATTAATACGAATACTGATAGACTTGAACACATCCTAATATTTATATGGACTTTTTCAAAAATTTCTTCAAATCACAATAATTTTAATATATTTGGAAAGGGCACAATCGATACCTTAGTTAAGTTTTTTCGAATTTCGCTTATTTTTGCGATAAAGTCAATATTTACGGAGATACAGCCACTTTTATAAAAAAGTTTAATAGGGAAGTAATATTCGTATTATTAATACGAATACTGATAGACTTGAACACATCCTAATATTTATATGGACTTTTTCAAAAATTTCTTCAAATCACAATAATTTTAATATATTTGGAAAGGGCACAATCGATACCTTAGTTAAGTTTTTTCGAATTTCGCTTATTTTTGCGATAAAGTCAATATTTACGGAGATACAGCCACTTTTATAAAAAAGTTTAATAGGGAAGTAATATTCGTATTATTAATACGAATACTGATAGACTTGAACACATCCTAATATTTATATGGACTTTTTCAAAAATTTCTTCAAATCACAATAATTTTAATATATTTGGAAAGGGCACAATCGATACTTTAGTTAAGTTTTTCGAATTTCGCTTATTTTTGCGATAAAGTCAATATTTACGGAGATACAGCCACT